>CM042025.1:59245000-69245000 GCA_023525975.1 Smallanthus sonchifolius
CGCCGGAGTCGCTTGACCTTAAGATCTCGTGAGTCAGGACCAACCCCACTACTACCTATGTTGTCAGATCTGCATGTTAAAAGTCGACCTCTATCACGGGCACGCAAACCACTAATGTCCTTGCCAATGCCTCTATTGGCGATTCTTCGAAAAAGAGAACACTCGCCTTCACGCTGAGCAATTTGAACAACCAAAAGCTCATATACCAAATGATGCAGTTATGGAAGCAATCAAGTGGCTCAAGAACGATTAGTTAATCAAATTCTCAAAGGAACCAAAAGGTTCAAGAACAAAGTTCTTATAAATTAAAATCCAATAAAAAAAACTCTTCCACTAAAGCCTAAAAATCCTATACTTATAATCGTTCAAGAAAGAGAAACTAACTAAATAATAGGAAAAGATAAAGACCACAAATAACTCCAAGAAATAAAGAATTCAAATAGTAATTAAATCTTCAAGATCTTGATCATTTCTACACCTTTGGCCACTGATGTGAATTATAATTAAACGGCTAACGATCTCAGATGCTCCCGCATCACATTAATTCTTAAAATGTTACATCTTATATTTCTAAGATTTAAATGTTATACCTTAGTGGGCAATAATTTTACACAATTTTATCTTTTCGTTAATCGACTACACTTTTTCGTAATTTCACTTTTGTTTTCTTAACATTAGTTTTTATAACTACACTTTTTCGTAATTTCTGGATATACTTCACCACACATTTTTTCTTATCTGTGTTTTGATGTTCAGAACCGAGCTTCCATGACGCGAGTCTCGTTGTAGCGCGCGGGTTATAACTAGTTAAATATATGTTTTACATAAACAATATAAATTACAATATTAAATAATAAATGTTAAATTAATGTATTAAATATCAAAAAGGTGTAGAAGTTAGTGTTGATATTAGATATTAAATATTATTTAAAATATTTAATGTTGCTTAATAAATTAAATATATATATAAATTAATAAATATTAAACTACTTGAAATTAAACTGAGATAATAAATTGTAAATATTAAACATTAAATTATAACTACTTTTAAATGGAAAGGTCCGTGTCAAGCCACCGAGATATTCTCTCCTAAACTATGGTTAAATGATAAAAGTTACTCCTTCATCCTATCAAAATTTTTAAGTTTCAAGTTTACGTCACGTGTTATATATAATTTGTTTTTTTCTCAGCAACTTTTATGTTTATTTGTTTATTTTTTTATTGACGTCCCGGTATAAATTTTATTAGAAACGGAGTCGTATTCAAAATAGAGTATTTTTTAGGTTTCGTGGGTTATATCGACTGACAACCATAAATAATGAGATCGATACCAACTAAAAAATATCGGTACCGTTATCTAACTGTTTTTTATCTATGTTTCGACATCCACAACTGAGTCTCCGTAACTCATACATTTCTTTTATGTATTTAACTACGTTTCTTTTTGTGCTTAGCCACGTTAATGTCACCGTCACAATCGTTTAGGGTCCGCCTCCCGCCGCGAAACGCGAGGCAAAATTTATTTAACCACATTTCTTTTTGTGGTTAGCCACGTTAATGTTACTGTCTCAACCGTTTAAAATCCGGTTCTTGCCGCGAAGCGCATGATACAATTTCTAGTTAAAATTTAAACATTAAGTCAAAATGTTTTGCATTCCGAAAGATTCCATCCCTCTATGATTTCTAAATCTCTCATTAAAGAGATTCTATAAAATATAAAATCCTACTATTTTATCAGCCAAACACGCCAAACACATTATGATATAATATTTTAATTCTAAATCGCACCAATACAATAATGGAGCGTTTGGTTTGCGGAATTCATTGGAATTGGAATTGGATTTGAAAATGGATTTGGAACTTAAAAAGGATTCCTTTGAAATCAATAATGTGTTTGGTTAGCATATTTGTTAATGAAATTGTAATGTAAAAATATCTAAAAGGCAAAATTACTCCTTAAAATGGTGAGGTATTCTTAATTCCATTAAAATGGAGAGGGATTTTGAATTCCACTAGTTAAGAGATTTGGTTAGAATTAATTTCAATTTCAATTCCTTCTCTTAACCAACAAAAAATATCAAGTAATGAAATTTAAATTCCAATTCTTATAAAATCACATGAATTCTTGCCAACTAAACAGACCCTAAATCTTAAGGTTAATTAGCTAATAAGAAATTATAAACAATCAAATTTCTTTCGCATGTTTGATTAACCACCACCAAAGTTCCATTACATTATAAGAGATTTGGTAAATACTAATAACTATTAGATAGAGTATTAATATCGAATAGCAAGATTCGATAGATAATGAACGATTGATTCTAAGCCAACGTTATCGACTAATCAACAGTTCAAAGTCTTCTCTTGCATTTTTGTTACTAGAATGGGTTGCGGCTAAAAATATATAATATCCCAAAAGAAATTTTTTTAGTACTCAAACTAATATCATACATCCTCTTAAAACTTTAATAACATCATATTTTTCTAAAAATGTATAATATCAAATATACATGATTTATTATTTTTAACATAAATATCATTCTCTTACGTAAGAATTCAGTTTATGAGAGTTTGGATTGTAAGGGGAAAGAGAATGGTATAATCATAACAATCATATTATAAATTGTATTTAATAAAATTAGCAAAACATAAAATTTAAAATGTTTTGAATAAATATGATATTATTATAAGTTCGTAGACCAAATAAGAGTTTTTTTTTCATATTGGTATTGTGACAAACCCAAAATTATTATTGACATACTCAAATTATGAGTGTTACACGACATCAAAATATCTCTACATTCCAAATTTATTACAAGTTAGTGTTTATTTGGCTAATTTAAACTATATGTTCTAGTATAATATGTGGAGATTCAAATAAAAAGTAGTTTTTCGTTAAAAAATCTAAAAAATGACAAAAACCTTAAAAAAAACGATATCAAATGAACTCCGATTGAGCTAATTTCAGCGGCGTTGGAACCGTCTCGTCGAACTCTACCATCTTAGATTTTAGGGTTTAGATTTTAAGGTTTAGATTTTACGTCTGAATTTTAGGGTTTTAGATTTATGGTTTAGCATTAGGGTTTAACTTTTATTGTTTAAGTTTTTTTTTGGTGGGGGTGGGGAGTTTAGGTTTTTGGGGGTGGGTTTAGGTTTTTGTGGGTGGGGTGGGGGGTTTAGATTTTTGGGGGGTGGGGGTGGTGGTTTTAGGCTTTTCGGGGTGGGGTTGGAGGGGGGTTTAGGTTTTTGGGGGTGCAGGTGGAGGGGGTTTAGGTTTTTGGTTCTAGGTTAGGGTTCGATAAGACGGTTCCAACGCCGTTGGAATGAGCTCAATCGTAGTTCGTTTGACCACTTCTTAGAATTTTTTAGCGAAAAACAACTTTTTAGTGAAACCGTCCCCCTAGTATAATACTGTTTTTTATAACCCGTCTAAGAGAAAAAGGAAATTGGATAAACTTTACTTTGAAAGTGAGTATTCAGTTGCAATGTTAATTTATACATCATGTCATTGACTCAAATCACACTCAAACTTAGTAGTAGGATATTTAGGACAAAAGCAATTTGATGAATTTCACTTGAAGAACATTTCCGATAGGCTTAATGGAATAAAATCAGAGGACATTAATTTGACAACTAGACGCCACTGTTCAATATCGGAAATTTCTTTCCAGTGGTATGTAATGTGTTCTTTATTTCTTTTTAATTGGTATAACTAGAAGTTTGAGTCCGCGCGTTGCGACGGGAAGTATTCAACGATACCAAATACCTAAACGCATGTTTGAGAGACGTAAGACATAAAAATATCAAAATGTGTGCATGGAAACATAAGAAATACTAAAAGTACAAAATAAAATAAACCCACAACGATCTTAATCAAACGTAAATCAATGAATTTTTTTTTAGTAAAGTGGGGAAAAATGGATTAAAAAAAAAGTGAAAGCCCAAGGAATCGAACTTGAGAGACGTAAGACATAAAAATATCAAAATGTGTGCATGGAAACATAAGAAATACTAAAAGTACAAAATAAAATAAACCCACAACGATCTTAATCAAACGTAAATCAATGAATTTTTTTTTTAGTAAAGTGGGGAAAAATGGATTAAAAAAAAAGTGAAAGCCCAAGGAATCGAACTTGCGTCAGCCGTAAGGGAAACAACACTTAAAGGACTTCTTCTCAACCATGTGAGCCAGCATCACATTTGTGTTTCATTTATGACAAATTGGTATTTAACAACAATGAAAATCTGTTTTTTTTAAAAGGTGACCAATAAGATTGTGTTACTGTATCTAAGGGGTTAATATATTTAGTAATTAGTAATAGCAATATGGAAGCAACTAAATTTATTTATTTTCAGACCAGGGAAACTCTAAAGAAATAGTTATAAACTCTGGATTGGTGTCCAGCTTCATTGAATTTTTAGGGAGGGAGGATCTCTCACAACTACATGTTGGTTTACTTATAATACTGTATTTTTATCTAGCTTGTTTGCATACTTTCGACTCATGAATATTGCTTATACGTAGGGGTGGCAATATTGATCCATCATTTAAAAAATGAGTTCATTTGGACAAAAATCAATTGAATCCATATGGTTCAATTTGAGTGACCTCAAATTAGTCAACGGGTTAATTTGGGTCACCTTAAATTAGTCAACGGGTCAATTTGGGTCACATTAAATATTCAATTGGTTAATTTGGGTCATCTTAAATAACTCAACGGGTCAAATTGATCAAGTATTATAAAATTTTGTTAACTTAAAAATAGTGCACATATATTCCCCAAACTGTCACCCCACCCCCTGCCCCCCACCTGTCGCCGCCCCGCTTCGCCGCCACCACCCACCCACCCGCCGCCGTCATCCGCCCCCCACCACACCACCACCCCCCGCCCGCCTCCGCCCAACGCTGCCCGCCCGCCGCACCGATGCTCCCCTCCTCCGCCCGCCACCGCCCCCTATCCACCCCCCCACCCGCCAACCGCACCGCCCGCCGCCTCCCCGCCACCCGCCTCCGCCACCGCCCACCGCAACTTATCCATTTGTTGCTTTCTAGCAAAAGAGGTTGAAGCTGACGAGATATTATATACATTTAGCCTCATGTTGAATTGAGTTTTCTGCCAAACTTGAAGAAGTAGAAACCTGCTATATTTACTATTATATGTTAAACTGGTTAATATTGATTTTATTAATATACTTGTTTCTTAGAACTGGCTTTGAGGAGGACAAGAATTTCAATGTTGTTTTAAATACTGTGATCGGTGGTCACTTGGATCCCCCACCCCAACCCCCCCCCCCACCCCCCACACGCTCGCCGCCACCTCCCACCGTATTGGCGAAACCCGTTTTGACTCGAACCAAATTGATAGTCTTTTTTTACAAAAAAAGGCCCGTTTTGACCCGGATTAATTTTGCTCTTAACCGGTTTTGACCCGAAGTCATTTTGCTCATAACCCGTATTGACCCGAACCTGCTATGACCCGTGAACCGAACCCGCCCGCCTCGCCCAGTTTGCCAGCCTACTTACATGGTAGTTTAAAGCTACCTGAGAATTGACAGTAGTCACATATGGGACGGCCGCGGAAACAATTGAAGTTGTCCAAAAGGGAGCAATCCCAGGTTTGCGAAGCTACTTGCTTCTTGACATGTAGTTCGAAACGGGCTCATTTAAAATCAAGAACACTCACAAATACAAAGACGGATTTAGACAATAATAAAAGCCCACCAAATGGTGGTTTTAAATGGGACCAAGTATAAAGACGTACCGTTCCCAACATGAGTTCACCAATTCTTGGTCGCATAAGAAGTTCGTATAAAGACGTACGACCTTAATATTATTGACCAAGCCTTGGCTTATCAATATCTGCTTGTATAAAGACGTACAAGTTTCAAAAGAAGTTTGATTAAAATGGTTTTACGATCTTACGCTTTAAAATCAAGAACACTCACAAATATAAATACGGATTTAGACAATAATAAAAGCCCACCAAATGGTGGTTTTAAAGACGAATAATTAAAGACATAAACATACCACTAGATTAATACGTCAAACAATAACATACACCAAACATCATCTTCACCCTAGCAATACAAAGAGTTTAGCCACGAATGGCCATACTAACTCGCATAACGCTGAGTATCGTAGGCTCCCCTATTGCGGAATAAGGAGGAAGAGCCCTTCTACTCTCTACTATCTACTCTAACTACGAAATAAGCTCTCTTTTGTGTGTTCTTGAGGTATGGATGGGTGTGTTGAGGTGTGTGGAATGAAGAACCCAAGCCTCCTATTTATAGGCCTCAAAATGAGCAATGCACGACCGTGCATTGGATTGCGCGGGCGTACAAACACCTCGGGAATCAAACATGGTACAAAAGACAGTGTACCGGAGCCTTGGGAAGCAGGACAAGCAATGCACGGCCGTGCATGGCATTGCACGACCGTGCAATGCCTTGCCAGCTCCCTAGCTTCGTCTTTTAGCTGTTGGTTGACTTGTGTTGACCAATTTTGAATTCTTGGGGGTCAATGCTCGGGTTTGGTCCTCCGAAAGCTTGATTTCTTCATGTTTTTAGCTGGTTTTTGCTCTGTTTATCTTGGGACACCGAATAACCTACAATTTTGAAATATTAGCGCATTAAGTATCATTTGCAAAGCTTTTGTTTGATTAATACCATAATATGGGGATTATTATGCATGCAAAACATGTATAATTTAGGACATATCATAATACCCCACAGTTAGACTTTGCTTGTCCTCAAGCAAACTCATGCATGATCAGATCCATAACTAAAAACTTTACAAAGGGTAATGGAGCCCCAAGTAGATGGAAACTCCGGGATAACTCTTGAGTTGCTTATTATATTTTTTGTGTTTTTCTACAATGGAATCCATGACAAGCCTACTGGAGCTTCAATTATGCATAAACTTTCACTCCTCACAATGTTCACTCAACTTTAGGGTTATATATGTATGGATAATGTAGTGGAACACTCAAGTTTGAATCGAATTATGCAATGGTTATAAGCTTGTATGCAGATCAAGTCTCCACCAACTAACTAAGTAGTATGCATGAGTCAAGGGGACTTTAAATGGGTTGTAATGTGGCTAAAATAAAAATAAAGGGTGAAAATGAAAATCTTTTTGGATTTTTAGGGATTTACAGGGTTTGAAGGGCTGCAGCTATCGTGAAACACACAGCTATGGCTTCATGACTTAAAATGGAAAATACTAGCAGACCCCTCTACAGTACTCAGATCATGAGGGTATAACTAATCTGAGGGATCATTTATGGTCAGATTGCCAAGACCAAGATCTCTTATCATTCTCAACTATTTCCTTACTTCGTAGTACACATTACTGCCTTTCCGTACAGATCTTTCGGCATGTAGCCTAACAGCTCCAACTTTGATCAGATGCGTATACTCATGCTGGGAATGAGTTTGATTCTTGCTACACTTTTCATCATGGCTCCAGTTGCCACACTTCACACATTTTTCGTATCTTTCGGCTGTTCTTTTGGCGGCACTTTTTGACAAGCCGCAGAATGGTGGCAGTTGTTCTTGCTTGCATCACTGTTTTCCTACATCACTAGTGGCTTTGAAAACTTTCTCTCGGAGTTCGGGCGGTAATTTAGGCTTTGCGAAATAAGGGAAAAAAGCAAATTAAAATCAAAAGAATGCATATCCAGTTCTTTAAGGTTTAGCCTGTAAAAGACCCACTTCTTTCTTTCTTTTTATTTTATTCTTTTTCTATTTTTGACAAATTCTTCAATAACTATTTTTCCTCAATTTCCTTGAAATAATATTTCCATAAATTTCTTGTAGATAGTTCGACTGTTTCTTCCTAATACATCCACCTTCTTGTATATTCCAATTCCTTTGAGTGAAACAGATTCTTTCCAAATTGCCTTAATGGTAATGAACTTGAAATAACGACATAAGATAATTTTCCCACTTTAAAGACATTCAGCCAATAACCGGTGTTTACGAAAAGCTGGTTGGTTGATAAATGTGGGTAGTAGAAAAGAAAAGGCTAAGGCTCAGAGGGCTATCTAGGCGGATTATATTTTTTGGATTTTTGGGTTTAAGGATAATATATACGGATAATAAAGTCCTAGGTGCCTCAATCACTTTCATACTTCTACTAGTTCATGGTCTTGATATGTATCAGTCACACAAGTTCTAATTATGCATAAAATTCGATTGAAAAACACTCAATTTACCAAACGAAAGAGCATGCGAAAAATAATGATAATAATGCTCGTGAAAAGGCTCAGATTATTCTCACATGGAAACGGATGGGATAGGGTTTAGTGATTTGTTATGCATAATATTCATTTGTTTCTACTTTCCATGTATTCGTTTTATTTAATTATGTGCGAACTCAAAGAGGTTTTGGTTTTAGGGTTAAAATTTTTGAAAATTTTACGGGTTTTACAAAAGGTAGGGTTTTGTAATGTTTTAGTCAAATGGTTAGAAAATATCGAGTTAAAATTTTACTGCTTTGGGGTTACAAGTAGTCCTGAATCTCTAATTCCCCACCCCACACTTAAAACTGTGCATTGCCCTCAATGTATAAATGCATGTAATGGAATGCTATGCAAGAATTTAAATGCATGAAGTTTTAACGGAAAGAAACTAGTACTCCCCCGGTCAATTTGGTGTATAACCTAAGGCCAAAACTTATTGCCGATGTTAGGCTGTGCCTATCCGTTGCTTGTCAACACGTTGCTTCAAAGACTTAAATGAATTTCAAAGAAATTTGATATGGTTTTCGATTCCTCAGGTTGTAGAGATGGAGTGTGATTCCTCAAAGAAGTAGAGAGACTATCTAGTGATATTCTACCTGACACATAAAGGAAAACATAAAAGCAGACAAGGAAAATAAAAGGTAGAAGTTAAGCTACTAAGGTCCTAGTATCGAGAAGGCATACTTGGGGGCTGAAGTAATAGAAACTTAAATTTGAAAACCAAACCTGAGGTCCATGCTTTCTGTCGTATGCACCAACTTATCAATTTATTCATGATCATCGGGTTGCCTCCCGGAAGCGCCACATTTACTTAAGGGTCGTTGGCCAGACCCGTACGTGCTTCATTAGTGTTTCTTCAGGTGGGGGCCATCGACTTCCTCCGTATCTCTTGTTCCTTCATTCAAGTCCTTCATTTTTGGTAGCTTATCAAAGTATTCATCGATCCAGTTAGTGTTGTCAAAATCCTTGCCAAGATCCAGTTTCTTTCCTTTGTTGAGTTCTTTGGCTTTCTTCAGTTGGTAGTCCAGATTAGTATCGATGAATTGTCCAATTTCAAAAGGATCATTGGATAAGCACTCATTTCCTCCGATGTTGTAGGTCACTGATTGTTTTCCGACACGAAGTGTCAAAATTCCTTCATTCATGTCAATGACGGCTCGGGCAGTAGCTAAAAATGGATGACCCAAAATCAAAGGTACGGAATAGTCGGGTCCTATTTCTAAAACCATGAAATCGGCAGGGAAGACAAACTTGCCGACTTTCACTAGTAAGTTCTCAATGACTCCTATAGGTGATTTGACTAATCCATCCACGAGTTCAATAGTTGCATTGACAGGTCATGGATTTCCAATTTTTAGTCTTTTAAACATGACATATGGCATTACATTCACACTTGCTCCTAGATCAGCGAGCGCGAAGGTTATCGGGAGTGGTCCGATAGAACATGGTAGAGAGAACTTTCCAGGATCTGAAAGTTTCTTCGGAAGACATCTCTCAATAAGAGCGACACAATGGTTGGTCCTCTTTACCGCCTCTTCCATGTTTCTTTTGTTTGTAAGGAAATCCTTTAAGAGACGTCCATATTTAGGCATTTGTTGTATGATATACAGGAAGGGAAGATTGACATGGATTTGACTTAGTAGTTCTATGAATTTCTCAAATTGTTCGTCAGTCTTCTACTTTACTAACCTTCCTGGGTAGGGTATGTGAGAATGAAATGTTCTTTTTGTTGGATCATTTGGAGGAGTATTCACTGGAGCAGGAGGTGGGATTACATTTGATTGCGATCCTTGAGTAGTTGTTTCTGCGATGTGCGGACGAAGTGGTACCCCGGTGAATATTTCTCTCCTTGGTGATTGAACTTCTTCTTCTGGCATGGGTGGTTTTGGATAAACCTTGCTATTCCTAAGAGAGATAGCACTTACATTTTTTTTTGGATTGGTTTCAGTATTACTCGGGAGACATCCTGGTTGTCTTTCGGATAGAAGTTTCGCAATTTGTCCTAATTGCATCTCAATGGACTGAAGAGTTTCTTTCTGTGTCCTAAGCTCAGCTTCGTGAATACTAAACTTCTCCTCATATTGTTTGTGACGGGAATCCGCTAGAAGGGCTTGACTTTTAATTATAGATATTAACTTAGTTACCGCGTCCTCCAAGCTTAACTCGTTACTTGGCTTGTTAGTTCCTTGAAATTGTTGACGAGGCTGATAGTTTTGAGATTGTCTTTGTGGAAACTGTTGTTGTTGTCCGAAGCCAGATTGTCCCTGGTTGTTGTTATCCTTCCGGCAGAAGTTTGGATGATTCCTCCATCCAGGATTATAAGTGTTGCGGTAGGGGTTGTTCTGCTGGCGGTTTGTTCCGATAAAGTCAACTTGCTCAGTATTGGCAGTGATGTTTTTACTTCTTCAGTAGTCTCAGTGATCGCTTTGCCTTTGTTAAGCTGATTGAGTCGAGTGGTGAGAGCGTCTACTTGAGAAAAAAGTGAAGTGACAGTATCGACAGAGTGAACACCTTACCTGGCTCCCATCTTACTTCTTGGATTGTATCAATGATAACTGTTCATAGCTATTTCCTCAATTAGGTTGTAAGCTTCTTGTGGCCTCTTGTTTCCAAAAATACCACCTGTAGTAGCGTCGAGTGTCTGACGAGCTTGATTGTGTAACCCATTGTAGAATGATGATACTTGTAACCAAACCTCTAGCCCATGATGTGGGCATTTCCTCAGCATGTCCTTAAAACGTTCCGATGCCTCATATAGTGATTCACCATCTTCCTGGGTGAAAGTGGTGATATCATTTATAAGTTTTGAAGTTTTCGCTGTCGGGAAGTATTTTGATAGGAATTTCAGAGCTAGATCATCCGATGTAGTGATCGACCCGGTAGGAAGAGAGTTTAGCCATGCCTTAGCTTGTTCCCTTAAGGAGAAGGGAAACATTCGGAGGCGAATTGCGTCATTCGAAACTCCGTTCAGTTTGAAAGTGTCACAAATTTCGAGAAAATTTGCAATGTGGGCATGTGGATCTTCATTGGGTAATCCATGGAAAGTGCATGATGACTGGATCATGTGGATAACATGATATTTGATCTCAAAGTTGTTAGCGTCAACCGTTGGCCTTGAGATACTAGACCCCAAAGCCTCTAGTGACGGTCTTGCGAAATCGGAGATAGTGCGGTTTTCTACGGCCATTCTTCTAGTACGGTTTTTTCGTATTCGGCGGTGAAAGAATCTTTCAGGCTCTGCTAAAGGCTGATATAAACCAGTAGTGGAACTATGGATCATACACTGCCTGCAACAAAATGTAAGAGAGAAACAGATGAATGTGATAAGGCTAATCCGTTAACTCAATTTTTTCTTGAAATCACCGTGTCCCCGGCAATGACACCAAAAACTTGACGTGTCGTTTTTGATATATAAAAATATAATATATTTTTACTATGGTTTTACGGGATCAGGTTTTAAATTTATAAAATGATAATTAATTTAATTTAAAAACACACACAATGTAACATCTCTGATCTTTCCATGTATTTGTTTTAAGTGCAATAAACAGTGTTTCCATTTCCAACTTCTAGTACAATTCTCTATGTTATCTACACAAATATTATGGTTCAGATTTCCGCAATATTATCCTGTTTATATACAAGTTAGAATTTAAGGATTTCATATCCTTATTCCATATACATACTTATCCACATAAAACAAATATACATATATACATGTAAGTCAAGTTACCTATCTATATGTAAACAAATATATATATATATATATATATACATGTATAATCACAATGTAACGGTACAACCCCCCCCCCTTTAAACATTGAACCTAATAATTAAATCCTCAATTGGACCTTTGGAATTGAACCTTGACTTTCAATTTTGACCTACAACACCAAATGTGACCCTGTTTGACTTTTAAAAGTCAAACAGGCCAAAATCAATGCAATCCGGCAGGAGGCTTGTTTAAGCCGGTTGGATTGGACCTGTTTTGAGTGTTAGACCAAGTACTAATCAGTCCCAGGCCCAAACAACAATCCAATTCGATCAAGTCGCGCGGTTAATTTCAAATCCAAACACGTTTGACTCGGCAAAGTCAAATCGAGCTAAATTAGGAATGAATTCGGGGAATTAAGGCGTGTTGATGACAGCAAATCATCCCTAAACGGTTCGCGCATGACCCCAGACCACAATCTCGACCCAATACATTCCCAATTGACTGAATTAACGCGTAATTCGTCTAAACGGCTGTCATCCTCCAACTCCTAATCGAATTCTGCTATCTAGATGAAATCAAGCCAATTAGACCATACCCACACCTTCGCATACTCACCCACAAACTCTCCCGACCCCAATTCAATCGGCATTACACCTCTGAGACGCTGTCGAGCATCAGGAACCGCCGGAGCCAAGTCCTAGTCGTTCTCACCCGATCCTCCACTAAATCGAATAAGGTTAGTCTCGTTTTATTCGTCCTAGGATGTAGTCCGATAGCCCCATAACAATTTGGGATTTCAAATCGAATCGGGACCAAAGGGGGATTAGGGTTCATATCGATCGATTGGATTTAGGGCCGGGGACCGGGTGTTCTATTTAGAATTTCGGAATACATATTCAACCAGCGAAACCACCCGGCTCAACTGGTTACGACACTGCACCATTGAACCGGGTGGCACGGGTTCGAAACCTGTACACCGAAGCCTTTTTACGCGTTTAAACCTGACCAGACCCGACCCCCTCTTCGCCCTCGATTAAGGTCCATTTGAACCGAGATGTTACACGGGATGGTGCCCTGGTCCGGCGGTAGCACGACCCACACACAGAACCCACCCGGGTTCGAACCGGGTGGAGTTCTTTTTATAAAAAAATCATTTTTAAACAGTTTTATAAACAAAAAAATTCTATAAAAATATTTTTATAAACCCCCACTTAAATTAAGTCAGTTTAAATCAGAAATTCGCAATTTTTAACCTAAAACAATAATTCTAATAAATTCAAATTGTTTAAAAAAAAATTCCATCTTTTAATTATCAAAAGGAAATATACTATTTAATTAAATTCCTAAATTATAAAAATTATGACAAGATTTTTGTAAATCGCTTTATTGTAAAACGAACTTTTATAAACCATTCGTGTTATTAAATCAAATATAATAGTGTAGAAACCATATTCAAACGAATAAAACTTATTTCAAAACATATAAACGAATAAATAACTATTTTATATTTTGAGACATTTTCATAAATAAATAAATAAACAAAAAATTTTATTTATTTATATTATATTTAAATAAATATATATACCACACTATTTCTTTAAAAGCAATATTCTAAATAAATAAATTATTTAATTTATTTATTCATTATTCTTACAAACCCTAAACTTATTTTATATAACCACCAACGAATCCATTTTTGACAAAGAATGACACAAACCATCAGCACAAGTCCTTACACTTATAAACCCACTAAAACCTTAGACTTTAGATCTTTGTACATAACAATAATACATGTTTATACATTTATTCATTAGGTCGCACCTAGTGACCTACAACTCACCGCTACTATCTATTTGATTGTGCAATCTACGTTCTTTATACATGTGAGTTACATAGCCCCTCTTTTACTCTATTTTACAAACTTTTGGGGTGGAACATGAGTTCAATCTATATGTTTACAAACTACACAATACAATTCCACCCTACATCCATGTGTTACAATTTTGTGCTTTGTGCTTGAGTACTAGGTGTGTAGACCATCTTTATGCTACTGTACAATCATTAACTATTTAGCCGACGGTAAACAGTGATAGATCTATTGAGTCTGACAAACCCACCCAGGTAGGGTGACTGTTACTGCCAACACGCTTTTGTTTTGCATGCTAGTTACAAAGGTTTGATTGTATACTTAGGTCACACGATGGTATCTCTCCATAAATGCCTTAATTGCCATGTTTGTATGAATTGTATGCACACAACACTATATTCTATTACATGACACGAAAACCTATGTATTCTCACCAACTTTCTAGTTGACTTTGTTTTAACCATGTTTCAGGTACTAATGTTTGAGGTGCTTCAAGTCTTGCTACACTTAGGATTTGGCCTAGTATTAATTTGAACAATTTATCTTTTGTAATCTACTTTGTTGAGTTATTGGATTGAATGTTGGTGTTACTTGAATTGAAATGAAATGTGATTGATAATTATTCAAACGTTAGTAAACCATGAGCTGTGAACAATCTACATGTCCCGCCCCGACGTATTTCGCCGTCGGTTGGGGTGTGACAGATTGGTATCAGAGCCTTGGTTATAGGGATTTAGGTTATTAGACACCATTGACCTAGACTATAACTTTAGGACACCCAACAATGCCATGCTACATGTTTTATGTGATACGTACTATTTGCTATATGTCACATGTTTAATATTTTTTTTATGTGTTTGTTTATTTGATACTTAACTTATTAAACTTCATGACTTATTAGGTAAACTCAAATAATAAATTAAATAACCAATATCCATACCCATACCCTAAACCACACATCCTTCTTGCCTGCTCCATATCATCATCATCATAGCTTGTGGAATCGTATTCCTAGACTTTAGTCTATTAAAATAAATTTTTTTTCTCTCCATTAAGGCTTTTAGGCTTTGTTAATTATTAAAGGACATGTGCAATCTGGAAGGGTGACACCTGTATTCCGGGTTTTCTGTCTAGGAAAGCATTTCATATAAATCCCAATCAACCGAGGGATCCGTATGCTTTCCTGGGAATTCCCGGGATGAGTGTTTACTTATAGGCTAAAGCACGTCTCCTTGGTAATTATATGAGTCTAATTAACCTTAATATGTCATAGTATTTGAGTGATTATGTCACTATTTGAGTACAATCCGAACTATGAAATACTTATGTTTTTATCACCCTTCTATGTAATTCAAGAATTCTTACAACTCTCATTGTGTTATTTAAATCTGTAGAATGCCTCCACGTCGTGTCAACAACAACAATAGCAACAACAATAGCAATGATCTTGCTGCTCTGCTCACCCAGCTTGTGACTCAACTTACCCAAGCCAATAACAACAACAATAATGGGCACACCAGTGGTAGTGCAAATGGTGGAGGTGGTGGTGGTGCTAACCCGCCACAATGTACCTTCAAACACTTCAACTCCTGCAATCCCCTCAAATTTTATGGCACCGAATGAGCCACGGGACTCCTTCAATGGTTCGAGAGTATTGAGGGCACCTTCCTCAATAGTGACTGTCCGGACAATCTGCGTGTCCGCCATGCCACCAGTGTCTTCCAGAAACGGGCACTAACCTGGTGGAATGGGGAGAAGAGAACCAGGGGAGTGGATGTAGCAATGGCTCTGCCATGGGATGAGCTAAAGAGGATCATGACCGAGGAATTCTTTCCTCGGAACGAAATGAAAAAGTTGGAAGCATAATTTTGGGATCTTACCCAAGATAGTGGTGAGAGCTTAGCATACACCAACCGTTTCCACGAACTGAGCATGCTGGTACCGCACATGGTCACACCCTTGTATAGGTGTATTGAGAAGTACATTGGTGGATTGCCTAGACAAATCCAAGACACTGTTTTGGGGAGAAATCCCGCTAGTCTGAAGGATGCGATTCGCCTAGCTGCTACTTTGACCGACAACCATGTTAAAGCGGGTACTCTTACCCAAAAGGGTGCCAAGAAAGTCCAAGACACCACAACCCCTCCTGCTCATGTCAAAGAAGTCCAAACCGAACCTTACCGAAACACTAGAAAGAGAAAGGTGAAGAATTATGCGGTGGTAACTCCGGTTAATCAAGTTGCACCTATGGCTCAACACCCAGCCAAGAAACCTTATGGGGCACCTACCCACTCTGCAACAACTGCAACTATCATCACCCCCAAACTATCCCATGTCGCCTTTGCAACCATTGTGGGAAACTTGGCCATACGGCCAATATTTGCCGATCTAGGGCACTTGGTACCCAAGCCAACCCAGCTAATCAACCAAGAGCTAATCAAGTGATTCCAGTCAACGCAAATGGACGGGCTTGCTTCGAATGTGGTGACCCGACTCACTTCCGGAACCAATGTCCGAAACTTGTGAATACTAATCAAGCCGGAGCTCGTGGGCGTGCTTTCAACATCAATGCCAATGAAGCTCAAGCCAGCGATCATGTGGTTAACGGTACGTTCCTTGTAAATAAGCAATTTGCATCCATACTATTTGATACCGGAGCCGATAAGAGTTTTGTGTCACTTAACTTTGAACCTTTACTTGCAAAAACACGATCCAAACTAGAAAGAACCTTCACCGTGGAAGTAGCGGATGGAAATTCCATCACTATTGACTCCATTATTCTTGACTGCTCCCTAAAACTCAATGGTCACACATTCCCAGTCAACCTTATACCAATGCCACTAGGAAGTTTTGACGTCATCATCGGCATGGATTGGTTGTCTAAAAACCATGCCGAAGTCATGTGCTTTGAAAAATACATCCGAGTACCTCTTCCATCGGGAGACATATTGAAAGTCTTTGGCGAGAAACCTTGCAAGGGACTCAAACTGATGTCATGCATAACTTCCCAGAAATACATTCGAAAGAAGTGCATGGTTTTCCTAGCCCATGTGATTCAAAATGAAGACAAGAAGAAAAGTGTACAAGATATTCCCATCATTCGGGAGTTTCCCGAAGTCTTTCCCGATGACTTGCCCGGTCTTCCACCTGTTCGGCAAGTAAAGTTTCGCATCGATCTTGTACCCGGAGCAAACCCAGTGGCTAAAACTCCATACCGACTTGCACCTTCCGAGATGCAAGAACTTGCAAGTCAACTTCAAGAACTCGCCGACAAAGGATTCATAAGCCCAAGTCATTCACCGTGGGGTGCACCAGTTCTATTTGTCAAAAAGAAGGACGGTTCATTCCGCATGTGTATTGACTACCGAGAACTCAACAAGCTTACAATCAAAAACCGCTACCCTTTACCTAGGATTGATGATCTCTTCGATCAGCTCCAAGGTTCTACTTGTTTCTCGAAGATTGATCTTCGATCTGGCTATCACCAACTACGTGTACGAGAGGAAGATATTCCCAAGACCGCCTTCCGAACAAGATATGGTCACTACGAGTTCATGGTTATGCCTTTTGGGTTAACCAATGCACCTGCTGTTTTTATGGATCTCATGAACAGCGTATGCAAACCATACCTTGACAAGTTCGTGATTGTTTTCATCGACGACATCTTGATCTATTCCAAGAATGAGGAAGAGCATGAGCAACACCTTAGACTGATCTTGGACCTCTTGAAGACGGAACAATTATACGCCAAGTTCTCAAAATGTGAATTTTGGCTAAAGGAGGTTCAATTTTTGGGTCACGTTGTTAATAAAAAGGGAATTCATGTTGACCCCGCCAAAATCGAAGCTGTTAAGAATTGGAGTGCTCCTAAAACCCCTACCGAGGTTCGTTCGTTTCTTGGTTTAGCGGGTTATTACTGAAGATTCATTTCTAATTTCTCCAAGATTGCTGTTCCCCTCACCGCCTTGACGCATAAAGGTAAACCTTATGTATGGGGGTCAAAGCAAGAAGAAGCCTTCCAAACTCTTAAGCAGAAATTGTGCAATGCTCCCATCTTGACTCTTCCTGAAGGAAATGATGATCTAGTCGTCTACTGTGATGCCTCTAACCTAGGTCTTGGTTGTGTTCTCATGCAACGAGGCAAGGTAATCGCTTATGCATCGAGACAACTTAAGATCCACGAGAAGAATTATACGACGCACGATCTGGAGTTGGGTGCGGTCATATTTGCTTTGAAGATTTGGAGACATTATCTCTATGGCACAAAATGTGTGGTATTCACCGACCACAAAAGCCTCCAACACATCTTCAACCAAAAAGATCTCAACATGAGACAACGACGTTGGGTTGAACTCCTTAGTGATTATGATTGCGAGATTCGTTATCATCCCGGCAAGGCAAACGTTGTAGCCGATGCACTGAGCCGTAAAGAACATGTCATGCTTCAAAGTGTCAAGATTCACTCCGATATCCAAACATCTCGGTTACCGAGGGCAATATGTATGAGGAAATGTCTTGTGGTGCTAAATTCCAATTGGAGACTAAAAACAATGGCTTACTTTATTTCTTGGATCGTATCTGGGTTCCCAATCGCAATGATCTTCGGGCATTCCTCATGACTGAGGCACACAAGTCTTGGTATTATGTTCATCCCGGTGCGGATAAAATGTATCACAATCTTCGACCACAATATTGGTGGCCTGGTATGAAGAAAGACATTGCACTCTATGTTGCAAAATGTCTAACATGCTCTAAAGTCAAAGCCGAACATCAACGTCCTTCCGGTTTACTTGAACAACCGGAAATCCCCGTGTGGAAATGGGAGAATCTAGCCATGGATTTCATTACTAAACTTCCCCGCACTTCAAGCGGCTATGATAGCATTTGGGTAATCATTGACCGTCTCACTAAATCCGCACACTTCTTGCCCATCCGTGAAGACTATCGGGTTGAGAAATTGGCCCGAATCTACATTGACGAGATTGTGAGCCGTCACGGTGTTCCTTTGAACATAATATCCGATAGAGATGCTCGTTTCACTTCCAGGTTTTGGCAATCTCTACAAAAGGCACTTGGCACACGATTGGATTTAAGCACGACCTACCATCCACAAACTGATGGTCAGACCGAGCGAACAATTCAAACCCTTGAAGACATGCTGAGAGCCTGTGTCATAGACTTTGGTGGCAATTGGGATTCACATTTGACACTTATTGAATTCTCCTATAATAACAACTACCACACCAGCATCAACATGGCCCCATTTGAAGCTCTTTATGGTCGCAAATGTCGTTCTCCTATCTGTTGGAACGAGATTGGTGAAGCACAAATCACCGGTCCCGAGTTAATTCAAGAAACAACCGACAAAATCCTTCAAATCCGTGACAATATCCGAGTAGCGAGAAGTCGACAAAAGAGCTATGCCGACAAGAGACGAAAACCCTTGGAATTCCAAGTGGGTGACCTTGTGCTTCTAAAGGTATCCCTTTGGAAGGGTGTGATTCGCTTTGGGAAGAAAGGAAAACTAGCACCTCGTTATGTAGGCCCGTTCGAAATCCTTGAAAGAATTGGGAAAGAGGCTTACAAACTCGACCTACCTCCGGAACTCAACAATGTCCATCCAACTTTCCATGTGTCCAACTTGAAGAAATGCCTTGCTGACGAGAATCTTCACATACCCCTCGACGATGTGCGCGTTGATGAAACGATGCACTTCGTTGAGAAACCGGTAGAGATCATGGACCGTGAGATCAAACAACTCAAGCGAAGCCGAATTCCTATAGTCAAAGTCCGTTGGGATTCTAAACGTGGTCCTGAGTTCACTTGGGAACGTGAGGACCAAATGAAGCTCAAGTATCCTCACCTTTTCACCAATCCAGCAGCCTCAACTAGTTGAATTTCGGGACGAAATCCCCTCAACATGGTGAGACTGTAACATCTCTGATCTTTCCATGTATTTGTTTTAAGTGCAATAAACAATGTTTCCATTTCCAACTTCTAGTACAATTCTCTATGTTATCTACACAAATATTATGGTTCAGATTTCCGCAATATTATCCTGTTTATATACAAGTTAGAATTTAAGGATTTCATATCCTTATTCCATATACATACTTATCCACATAAAACAAATATACATATATACATGTAAGTCAAGTTACCTATCTATATGTAAACAAATATATATATATATATATACATGTATAATCACAATGTAACGGTACAACCCCCCCCCCCCCTTTAAACATTGAACCTAATAATTAAATCCTCAATTGGACCTTTGGAATTGAACCTTGACTTTCAATTTTGACCTACAACACCAAATGTGACCCTGTTTGACTTTTAAAAGTCAAACAGGCCAAAATCAATGCAATCCAGCAAGAGGCTTGTTTAAGCCGGTTGGATTGGACCTGTTTTGAGTGTTAGACCAAGTACTAATCAGTCCCAGGCCCAAACAACAATCCAATTCGATCAAGTCGCGCGGTTAATTTCAAATCCAAACACGTTTGACTCGGCAGAGTCAAACCGAGCTAAATTAGGAATGAATTCGGGGAATTAAGGCGTGTTGATGACAGCAAATCATCCCTAAACGGTTCGCGCATGACCCCAGACCACAATCTCGACCCAATACATTCCCAATTGACTGAATTAACGCGTAATTCGTCTAAACGGCTGTCATCCTCCAACTCCTAATTGAATTCTGCTATCTAGATGAAATCAAGCCAATTAGACCATACCCACACCTTCGCATACTCACCCACAAACTCTCCCGACCCCAATTCAATCGGCATTACACCTCTGAGACGCTGTCGAGCATCAGGAACCGCCGGAGCCAAGTCCTAGTCGTTCTCACCCGATCCTGCACTAAATCGAATAAGGTTAGTCTCGTTTGATTCGTCCTAGGATGTAGTCCGATAGCCCCATAACAATTTGGGATTTCAAATCAAATCGGGACCAAAGGGGGATTAGGGTTCATATCGATCGATTGGATTTAGGGCCGGGGACCGGGTGTTCTATTTAGAATTTCGGAATACATATTCAACCAGCTAAACCACCCGGCTCAACTGGTTACGACACTGCACCATTGAACCGGGTGGCACGGGTTCGAAACCCGTACACCGAAGCCTTTTTGCGCGTTTAAACCTGACCAGACCCGACCCCCTCTTCGCCCTCGATTAAGGTCCATTTGAACCGAGATGTTACACGGGATGGTGCCCTGGTCCGGCGGTAGAGCACGACCCACACACAGAACCCACCCGGGTTCGAACCGGGTGGAGTTCTTTTTATAAAAAAAATCATTTTTAAACAGTTTTATAAACAAAAAAATTCTATAAAAATATTTTTATAAACCCCCACTTAAATTAAGTCAGTTTAAATCAGAAATTCGCAATTTTTAACTTAAAACAATAATTCTAATAAATTCAAATTGTTTAAAAAAAAATTCCATCTTTTAATTATCAAAAGGAAATATACTATTTAATTAAATTCCTAAATTATAAAAATTATGACAAGATTTTTGTAAATCGCTTTATTGTAAAACGAACTTTTATAAACCATTCGTGTTATTAAGTCAAATATAATAGTGTAGAAACCATATTCAAATGAATAAAACTTATTTCAAAACATATAAACTAATAAATAACTATTTTATATTTTGAGACATTTTCATAAATAAATAAATAAACAAAAAAATTTATTTATTTATATTATATTTAAATAAATATATATACCACACTATTTCTTTAAAAGCAATATTCTAAATAAATAAATTATTTAATTTATTTATTCATTATTCTTACAAACCCTAAACTTATTTTATATAACCACCAACGAATCCATTTTTGACAAAGAATGACACAAACCATCAGCACAAGTCCTTACACTTATAAACCCACTAAAACCTTAGACTTTAGATCTTTGTACATAACAATAATACATGTTTATACATTTATTCATTAGGTCGCACCTAGTGACCTACAACTCATCGCTACTATCTATTTGATTGTGCAATCTACGTTCTTTATACATGTGAGTTACATAGCCCCTCTTTTACTCTATTTTACAAACTTTTGGGGTGGAACATGAGTTCAATCTATATGTTTACAAACTACACAATACAATTCCACCCTACATCCATGTGTTACAATTTTGTGCTTTGTGCTTGAGTACTAGGTGTGTAGACCATCTTTATGCTACTGTACAATCATTAACTATTTAGCCGACGGTAAACAGTGATAGATCTATTGAGTCTGACAAACCCACCCAGGTAGGGTGACTGTTACTGCCAACACGCTTTTGTTTTGCATGCTAGTTACAAAGGTTTGATTGTATACTTAGGTCACACGATGGTATCTCTCCATAAATGCCTTAATTGCCATGTTTGTATGAATTGTATGCACACAACACTATATTCTATTACATGACACGAAAACCTATGTATTCTCACCAACTTTCTAGTTGACTTTGTTTTAACCATGTTTCAGGTACTAATGTTTGAGGTGCTTCAAGTCTTGCTACACTTAGGATTTGGCCTAGTATTAATTTGAACAATTTATCTTTTGTAATCTACTTTGTTGAGTTATTGGATTGAATGTTGGTGTTACTTGAATTGAAATGAAATGTGATTGATAATTATTCAAACGTTAGTAAACCATGAGCTGTGAACAATCTACATGTCCCGCCCTGACGTATTCCGCCGTCGGTTGGGGTGTGACACACAATAGGCAAGTGTACCTATCACAACGTAATATAGTTTAGGTAAGAACCAAGTATCGAACCAATGGACGCGGTCGAGTTCTAGTACTCAACTTTTGTTATCGTTTAGCCAGATCAATTAGTGAGTGAGTTTTGTGTACTTGTGAAGCAAAATAGTAAATGACAGAAAAGTAAATAACAGTAAAGTAAATAACAGAAAAGTAAAAACGTGCGTGATGTGTGTAACAGGAATGTAAATAGCAGAATAGTAAATAGCAGGAAAGTAAATACCTTGAAAATGATCAGGTCACGAAGAGTATTGCTTTGGGCTTCGAATCAGCTTGGTACGTGATAATGTTAAGTTGACTAATCCAGTGATATGTCTACTACAAACTTGTGACCCGGGACACCGCTAGAGCCTCGTCCTCACGACATTTGATTCACGAATTAAAATCTTTAAATTAAAATGGTAGTGCCTCCCGTGAAGGACAACAGTTACCCTCAACCCCTCGAATGGTCATCTTCGGGTTGGTTTAAGACATCGAACGTAAATGCTTTGCACTAAGGTTAAATAGGTGATTATATTTTGCTCACCGGGAGGCGATGTAACAATGTGACAAAGTATAAAGACGTATCGTTCCCAACATGAGTTTACAAATTCTTGGTCGCATAAGAAGTTCGTATAAAGACTTACGGCCTTAATAATGTTGACCAAGCCTTGGCTTATCAATCTCTACTTGTATAAAGACGTACAAGTTTCAAAAGAAGTTTGATTAAAAAAGTTTTACGATCTTACTCTTTAAAATCAAGAACACTCATAAATATAAAGACCGATTTAGACAATAATAAAAGCCCACCAAATGGTGGTTTTAAGGACGAATAATTAAAGACATAAACATACCACTAGATTAATACATCAAACATTAACATGCACTAAATATCATCTTCACCCTAGCAATGCAAAGAGTTTAGCCACGAATGGCCATACTAACTAGCATAACGCTGAGTTTTGTAGGTTCCCCTATTGCGGAACAAGGAGGAAGAGCTCCTCTACTCTCTACTCTAACTACGAAATAAGCTCTCACTGATGTGTTCTTGAGGTATGGATGGGTGTGTTGAGGTATGTGGAATGAAGAACCCAAGCCTCCTATTTATAGGCCTCAAAATGAGCAATGCACGGGCGTGCAAACACCTCGAGAATCAAACAGGGTACAAAACACAGTGTACCGGAGCCTGGGGAAGCAGGACAAGCAATGCACGGCCATGCATGGCATTGTACGACCGTGCAATGCCTTGCCAGCTTCCCAACTTCGTCTTTTAGCTGCTGGTTGACTTGTGTTGACCAATTTTGATTTCTTGGGGGTCAATGCTCGAGTTTGGTCTCCGAAAGCTTGGTTTCTTCATGTCTTAAGCATTTTTTGCTCTGTTTATCTTGGGACACCGAATAACCTGCAATTGTGAAATTTTAACGTATTAAGTATCATTTGCAAGGCTTTTGTTTGATTAATACCATAATATGGGGATTATTATGCATGCAAAACATGCATAATTTAGGACATATCATTTCTCCGGTTGAAGAAACCCGAGAACAGGTAAGGACGTAATCATTTTTAGGGAAAACTTCACAAACGATTATATAGAGTTATATCTAATTATTATGTAGTAAAATTGACATAATTGTGGTTATATAAAACCATGCTTTTCAACTTAGGCTCTCCTGACGCTAAGGAATATTGTTGTGGGGTCGCCAACATTTCGCGACACTGTTCTTGCTAGGAAGTCGTGCATGTTTTAATGACTCGATTTGACAACAATGCCAAACTTTCATTGTCAAGACAAGTCGCTACAACACTATTTGCATTTTGTGATGGGAAACCATCTCCATCCTTTGATCGGATGGGTCTGTTTAATATATTTCTTTTGTTAGATTATATATATTTAATGCATCTGTTTTCTTTTTATCTTGCAGACAAAAGAAGCGTTGCCCGGCCTTGCACAACTTATTCATTCCGAAGATGGGGAAGTTAGGGCGGATGCATGCGGGGCGTTATACTGTATGTCAGATGGGAAAAGTGAAAAAATTCAAGCCCTAATTTATGCAGGTGTTCGTCGGGGACTTCTAAAACTCGTGAAGTATGTTTGTTTTCCAATTAATATGATAGGCACTACATCTGATGGGGTTGCTGACAGTTTTTTATGTCCCTAGTAGTTCATCCTTGGTGGTACCATTTCAAAGATTGCTGACTGTTTCGAATGTATTGAGCAATGGCAGCTATGAGTAAATTGTGTATGACATTTTGTGGCATTTTTTAGATATTTTCTGGTGTTTTGTGTTGGTTTATGTAAGCGTATGGAATTGTTTTTAACATTAATAAAACAAAACACTAGACAATTAACTATCCAGACTATTTAAAACAATTAACTATCCTACTCCTATGTTTGAGTGTGATTTGAGTCTATTGAACTGTGGTGTCTAGTTGCCGGTGTTGAAAAGGCAAATTTATAGACACTATGTCGAGGATCAATACATACCATACTGCTAAGCATTTATATAAGTTGAAAACACAAATAAAAGCGATCAAAACAGGAGAAAACTGTTTTAGTCCATACACAATAAAAATTTGTGATATCTGTAAATTTTCAATAAAGCTTCAGAGCCTATTCATGTGACATAAGATGGACTCTTTCGAATTCCTTCAACCCTACCGGCCATTATTATTGGAACACTAGACAAGCAGTCACCTATATATTTGCATGCAACCTACTTGCAATCCCATACGCAGGCAGCCCAAGCAACTAAAATTACACTTCAATGAAAATTGTAAGCAACTAAAAGTACACTTCAATGAAAATTGTAGAACATCACAGGGATCATCTTTTGCCAAACCATAACAAGAAATCAAGAACAATTGAACAAGGATTAACCAAACGAAATTGTATTTCACGAACCCACTATTACAAACATATTCATTCCTATTTAACCTAATTGAATCGTCGTGTCTTTTCCAATATACGGTTCCTAAACTTGAGTTTTTACACACAAACCCCTAGACTTAAAAATATACATCAATTAGACTCTAAACCTTAACTTTACATAAAATACACTTTTGACCAGTTAACTTTCAAACTTGGGTTGAACAATTATTTCTAACAATCACCCTCCTAATTGTTAACCCACGTTTGAACCTTCTCCATATCTCCAGTGTTCTTGTTACTTGTCTTCTTTTCTTGACCTGCTATCTCTTCTTTCTTGCTTATACCATACTTGGTACTCATCATCTTTATTCATATATTCACTGCATTCAACCTTGTTTCAGCACTTCACTGCATTGTTCAATGCATCTCTTGAATTCTTGACAAACAGGTCTTCCATTTTAAACTTCCGTTCTCTTTCTTCATTGGTTATTCCAGGGAAATTCTGGCTCTTGATTTTGTTTTCAAACTCAGCCCCAAAGTACCCGTGATTTCTGTTTCTGAATCGGTTTGTCTAAACCGATTTTTTCTTCTTCTCTGAATCGATTTGCTTCCTTTTCTTCAATACTGAATCGATATTAACTGAATCGATTTTCTTGTTCTTCACTCGAACAATCAATAGAAGAACAAATTTATTTTGTTCTTCTAATCTACTAACATCAATAAGGATAAAAACATTGTTCTCCGGCTCTAGCTTTTAATCCTCTATCCTTTCAAAATTGTCACAACTTTATCTTCAATTTTGGATGAAAAGTAACCAGTTTTCCTTCTTTTTTTCTTTTTCTGCCTTGAATCGGCAAACAAAACAAAGGACTATCCCTGTGTCCTTTTGCAGACGGTAACTAAAAACAAAACAAATTTTTTTCTTCTTTTTTCCTTTTCTTTTGTTCAGCAACAACAACATAATATCAAACACTTGTTCCCTTTTTCCTCTTTATGTCTTTGAACAACACTATCAAGTAACCCTTTTCTTTTTTCTTTTCTTATTGGTTTGGACAACATGTATATGAAACAATTTTCAATCTGATATGGTATAACAAAAACCAAAAGCAAGACATGTTTCTATTTTTCTAATTCTGCACAAAGCAGTAAACAAAAAACAAACATAAATTTTGTTTTCCTCCTTCAATTTAATTTTGATCTTCTCATGATCGAATTTTCAAGAACATCAACACGCCATTTTTTTCTGGGTTCCGTATATGCATAACAACATACAAGAACACTAACCTTTTCAAACCGGATTCTTCGTTTGCGTCTGAATCAAATTTTTTGAATTGATTTAATATCTCCTGAATTGTTTTGATTGAAACGATTTTGATTTCTCCTTGCCTTTGTTTTCTGATTCTTTGATTCCTCAATCAACAAGAGCGCCTATGGTTCCTTTTCTTTTCTGATTTCGAACACAAAACAAACACAAAAAAAATCTGCCTTCGATCTTCGTTTTCTGTTTTCTGAATCGATCTATATTTCTGAAATCGATTTATGACTAGCTTCTAGACTTCTACATCTGAATCAATTTATTTCTGAATTGATTGTACTGAAACGATTTAAACTGAATCAATTTATCTGAATCGATTGTTCTTCTCCTCTCACACTGAATCGAATTTTGACTGAAAGACGATTTGATTTCCACTAAATCGTTTTGACTAAAACGATTTTGATTTCCTGAATCGGTCTTGGCTTTCTGAATCGTTTTTATGTCTGAATCGATTTTCCCTGAATCGATTTCTCCTTCTTCTGCGCTGAACTGCTTTATCTGAATCAATTTTGTAAACGATTGTTTCTGTGTCGATGATCATAATCCCAAATCAATGAGCCCTAGGCTCTGATACCAATGTAGAACATCACATGGATCATCTTTTGCCAAACCATAACAAGAAATCAAGAACAATTGAACAAGGATTAACCAAACGAAATTGTATTTCACGAACCCATGGTTACAAACATTGAATCGATTAATTCCTATTTAACCTATTTGAATCTTCGTGTCTTTTCCAATATACGGTTCATAAACTTGAGTTTTTACACACAAACCCCTAGACCTACAAATATACATCAATTAGACTCTAAACATTAACTTTACATAAAATACACTTTTGACCCGTTAACTTTCAAACTTGGGTTGAACAATTATTTCTAACAAAAATGTTACACTTGCAGGCTTTCTAGCACACCCTTAACTACGTTAATCACTATATGGAATAGAACAGTCGAGACATAGTAAAGTTGTCTGCGACTATAGATCATCGAAAAGGTCAATTATTCCATATCAGCTTATCACAAGAAAATGGAGCGACACAAAATGGTGTGTCTAGGTTGTGACAATTAATGAGGCTTGATGCAACGTAGACCAATAGGACATCTACATCTTAGAGCATGAGGTATACCCCAATCAAACCACCGCGTGAGCTGATGTGGAGCTCGGTCACGGAGTGAGCCATGCCCCGTCGTCCGCGTGAGGGGGGGCGTGATGTTGTAGCGTGAAGTTTTTCACGGAGAGGAGGAGGAAAAAAGTGAACGTCGGATGTTTTTTTCCAGCCTTCTCTCTCACACACACACTACACTCACACCACTCAACTAAATTTTAAAAAAGTAATTAATGATCACACCACCTCAATCACTTAGGTATTTCCCTTACCAAGTGATGAATGGTGTGATAATTGAGGGAAGTGACGTGGCGCCACGTGGCGTGCACTTTTCCATCACTTGACACCTCATCACTTGGGTATACCCCTTGCTCTTAGAGCATCTGGTATACCGAAAGATTGTTTGGCGTGATCCCATGTGGCAAGAAAATCACGGCGTAATTTTCTGGGTACACCGCCCCCTTGCCGCGTTATATAATGGCGTGAAGGGTGTACTTGGTTTTTATCACGACGAGAGGAAGAGCAAATGTAGCCATTGAACGGCTAATTTTCAAACATTAAAAAAAGTTTTTTTTATATTATCTCATCTCCTCTATGTAAACCCAATAAACGTACAATTCAATCACACAAATCTTTATACAACTCAAATACTTCATCCATTTTAAAATGTCTTCTTCAAGCGACGAAGCCGGGCAAATGGTGTTCGGCGCTTTCGCATCGGCGGCGGTTATGTGGTGGAAAGAAGCTGAATCGTCGTCAAGACCATTAAAACGAAGTGCACGTCTCAACCGTGATGGGGCGGCTGCTAACGCACTCTTACTCAAAGATTACTTTGACGAAGGGTATACGTACGGGGAAGGAGCAATTTAATACCCGGTTTCGAATGAGCCGGAATTTATTTTTAAGAATTAATAATGATCGAGAGAGAGGCGTGCCTTGGTTCCATCAAAGGGTTGACGTGAGAGGTCGGGTTGGTTTTTCCTCCATTCAAAAGTGTACGGTCGTGATTCTTCAAATGGCGTATGGCGCCGCTAGAAATTCGTTTGACGATTACTTGAAGATGTCCGAACGAACAATCAGGTCATGTATTTAGAAGTTTTCTAAAGCTATAATTCTATTGTATGGTAAGAGATATTTACGTAAACCGTCGGCTAGCGGCATTCAACAATTATATGTTGCACATGAAGCTAAACATGGATTTGCCGGGATGCACGGTAGCATCGATTGCACGCATTGAGATTGGAAAAATTGCCCCAATGCGTGGCGAGGTCAGTTTGCACGCGGGGATCATCCTCGTCCGAGTGTTATGCTTGAAGCTGTGGCTTCATATGACCTATGGTTTTGGCATGCATTCTTTGGCGTTGCCGGTTCGAACAATGACATTAATGTTCTTAATCAATCGCCTATATTCGACGATATGATCAATGGAACCTCACTCGACTCATCGTTTGAACTTAGGGGAACGCATTACAAGCGTGTGTATTATCTAGCCGATGGAATATATGCAAAATATGCTACAATTGTCAAGTCTCTTACATGTCCAGAAGGTATTAAAAGTAATAATTATAAAAAAGCTTATGAGGCGGTAAGAAAAGATATCGAACGAGCGTTCGGTCTCTTGAAGAATAAGTGGCATATTACCGAACGGTCGGCTCGATCTTGGTCTCAAAATAAAATTAGGAACATTATGTATGCTTGTGTGATTTTGCATAATATGATTTTAGAGGACCAAGGAGTGACAATTTGTCAATATAACCCAAATGAGGAGGAGCTTACGCATGAAAAATTGATGAAAATTAAAAGCGCGTAAACCGTCAATAAATACGCAATCGAGAAATTCTTAACACATTAAAGGCGGACTTAATTGAGTATCTTTACGAAAGTTCAAATCATTAGGTTATCTATCTTTCTTTTTTTTTTTAATTTTATATTAGTGGTTTATCTTTATTTTAGTAATGTAATTTTTTTTAGTAATTTGATTAATGTATTTTTATTTTTATTAATTTATATTATTTAGGTTTAATTTTATTATCTTTTATTATTTAAATGCATATTAAAAAAATATTTAATGATCACACCACCTCAATCACTTTGGTATTTCCCTTGCCAAGTGATGGATGGTGTGATAATTGAAGGAAGTGACGTGGCGCCACATGGTGTGCACTTTTCCATCACTTAACACGCTTATCACTTGGTTATACCCCTTGCTCTTAGGGGTAACCCACTTTCATTAGACAACCTAGAGAAGGCAATGCAATAAGGTTAAATAATAATCAAATTTTAGCAAACAAAGTCGCAAATAACACCACTTAAATGGGCTGACCCGTTTAAGTTTAAGGGTTTATTTTATGATGTGACTAAAATAAATGGTTTTTGAAAATAGAATACTTTTAATAATGTAGTTAGTTAATATATATATATATATATATATATATAAATTTATGAATATTTAAAATAAAATATCAAATAGATATAAGTATACGTGCTTAGTTTTTTTAATTACTTGAAAGACACGTGTGTAGGAGCTACCCCCTTCAATGAACAAATGGTGAAGCCCAAATAGTAGGAACATGCCCAAGGTGGACAAACCCATTCTGGGAAGGCCCATTATGGGAAAGACCCAACACCTTATCCATAAATAGGGATACATCCCTCTCATTTCAACAAGTTTTTCTCCCCCTTCATACACTAGACTCCCTTCTCCCTAATTATCTCTCTCTCTGTGATAAGTAGAAAAACACATATATGTATATCTTGATGATGATACTGACTTGAGCGTCAGAGTGCCTTCGGGGGCAATCCCCTGGGCCCTCTAACGAGCGTTTTATGTGGATGTATCCCTGATCAAGACTCGAGTAGATGCCGGAGCTGATCCCGTGTAGTCAGGGAGGGACCCGAATTACCCTTCGGGGTCCCCCGCAACGAGACAGATGGCAAGACGTGCTATAGGAACTCTTCTGGGATACTAGAAAAAAGCAGCTACTACCCACTACCCCTCAGTGTGGATACCGGTTGCTACATTGGCGCCATCCGTGGGATCGTGTGTCTAAACAAAGCTCGAAGAACTCCTACACCACTGAAACACACCCCAAAGAAAGAAAGAAAAACAACTGAATGGTAGACATCGGGAAGGAAGTATCGTCAAAGAAGGGGTCAAAAAAAGGAACTCCACCGCCGGTTAACTGGTCCGGTTCCTCCGCACGACGTGCCAGGTTCGCGGTTTCCGCATCTTGCTATTGATAGCCAGATCTACCTACTTCACTCTAGTCACAGGTTCTAAATTCCGATATTTACCCACTGCAACATGCTTTACCGTTTTTTATTAATCCACAAAGCACGACATGATTTTACCGAAATGTTTGTGGAACTAAAAATGCGAGAGTGATACTCTTATTCTCACGGTTCCTTATGTACAAACATATGAGAGTAGAGTACAAGATTCATATGCACAGTATAATAATTAGATATAAGGGTAGAATACTTCTGGTTTCTATGAGTGATAACTAGTAAGTCAAAGATACAACTCTTACTGCTCAAAGTATACCTCAAATCCTTGTTTTAGGTAATAGGTACCCCGTATTTACAAAGAAGGGCTAGAAAGTCAAACCCTAGCAACGGGTTAAAAGATTAAATGAGTACAGAACCATAGTAGAAAGGTTTTTTCGAATTATCTGTTCATTTGTCATGATCAACACAACCTCCCAATCAGGAGTGGTGACTCTCTCACCAAGGTTTGACAACTCATTTTTTATGACAAGAAAGGTACATAAGTAAAAGATGAAAGAGAAAGTATAGTATAGTGAATAATTAATGTGCAGAGCTTACAGTGCAAGGTCATGTGGGTTGATGGGATTCACCTGCAAAATGCTTTCTAAACAAAAGCAATAATATGGTCACAAAAATAAAAGTAAAAAGTCTTGTATTGAGATATCTATATCACTAGCCGACACATACAACAGAGTAGAGTCAAGCTTTACAATACAAGAGAAGGTCTCTGACACCAGGAAAAGTAAATGCCTAGGGTACAAGAAACCTACTCCTACTTCTCAACTAGCATTGACTTTTGCTAAAAAGATAAGGGTGTACATGCATGTTTAATATTTTAAGTGTTAGAGACTACAATGTTCAATGCACACTATGGTTTCTTTAAAGGAAACATAAACAGAAAGAGGAAAAGGACTAGTACTTACCCAACCAACTAGACCTCGCATGGAGCGATTGTGTGGGAAAGAAGACTTTGACGATCAGTACTATGGTTGTGATTTGATGAGCCGTGTAGCAAGAAAGAAAACCGTACGCCGTCTCACAACCTTAGGATAAGGACCAACTTAAGAAATACGAAGGCCTTGATTACCAACACATGTCTCGTCGCATGTTACGGTACAAGTCCCAGACGTGGGAATTTCCATGTAACAGAGAACAGGGCAAAGGGGTCTCATAAACCAACACTAATGAAGACCAATAATCAGCGAGCTCAAGGTTTTGTAGAGTAGATCCTTGTAATCCAATGACTACGTGAGTCACCGATCGAAAACTATTCATCAAAGTATACACACGCTTGCATGTACATAAGAGCGACACACTAAATCAATGCAAACATGATTTATGCATGAGTTATATGGGGCTATACCTTTTATTAAATCCGACCCAACACATTTTCTTGGATCTTTCATAAAATACAGAAAGAAAAGCGGGTCAAACACCATCCGATGGTTTACATAGAAGACGTTTCCTACCAAAACATATACATGCATGGATGACAAAAGGAAGATAAGTCATGACTAGGCCAACACAAATTCACTGTTAATATCTCTCTTTAAAGGTATTGACGTGCATGACGAGGCAGACACAAAGTCCAAAATCATGAGAGGTTGATGGCTTTAGCCACGATCATGAAAATCTAAAGACACGTGATCCAATCAGTACGAGCTCGACATGAGATTTATAGAAAGCAGTGTGGGTTTCATGAGATGAATTAAATATGATCATAGCCAGAACTAGTATAACGTAACTTATCATAAGCCGGAAGCAACTCTGAAGCGACGATGTCAAGGATATATCATAAACAACGCCGATTCAATTCTGATCACATGGGGGTACAAGAGTAATTCATATACACGTGGGAACCGAGGTTATAGCTTTACAAAATGCAGACCAACTCGAGTCTATATTTACGAAGCTCTCGGCTTCTAGAGAGAGAAACCAATGAAGAAAGAGAAAGGACAAGGTTGTACGAATTTCTCCTCTTTGAGATCTGCTAATTCCCATTTTTATCAAGAACAAAGAAAGTTGGTTGCCAATGACCCTTAAGAGTAGGACATGCCAACCTTTAAGGAAAAAGAGTCAAATGTTTTGAAGGATTCAAAGCCACTTTTTAGTAAGGCCTTCGAGAGTCACATGCAAGGGATGTGAAATTGGTTGAGCCAAAGCGTAGTTCAATAAAACAATGTCAGATGTTCGTTTATGAATATGATAATATCATGAAAAGTTGAGCCAAAGAAATAGGATGTAATCTTAAAAGGAGAAGCAGCTTACAACAAGCAGATTGATAAAAAAGAAATGGCAATGCAAGGCGCGGCCAGTAAAGCACGAAGTACAAGTCAAGGGAAAATGGCCGGGATGAACATCAATAACCGACATCGACTACGATGGAACAAAACCCGTGCACCGATGGAAGATACGAATCATTTACGAACATGATTCTAGCTTTCGTTCCAGGTCTTGAAGCAAGCCAAGTTCACAATCCGGGCTAAACCATGAGTCCGAGTGTAGCACTTCAATGAACATGTCACAATACGGGTCAATGGATTATCGGCGGATCACAGCCATGCCTAAGGTGCAAGAGTAGACATCATTAATGATCCCTCTTAGTGCCTAATGCTTGCATTCAAATGCATGCACACACATTGGTGTGGGTGTCAGTATTGACAGAAGAATACTTTCAGAATGCTCAAAGGCCCATCAAAAACCTATACAAGCAAATCAGTAGAGGATACCTTTCACTGAAGCCCTTTAATACCACATGGCTGATGATGCATGTGCACAGGGCCGATGGAGTTGCCCACAACGATAGATCACGAAACTAGCCACATATCAGGAGATTCAATCGCTCTCCCATTAAACCGGTCATCAGACCCGTTGTACTTTCAGCCTCCATATGAACCTCAAGTCTCGTCTCATCACCATCTCACGCTATAGAACGGTTACATGCATCAACCTCCCATTTAGGTGGAGGGCAATTACAAGGTAAATACATGTTGGAGGTAGATAGTATTACTAGCCTAGAAAGGGGCACAGGTGGCAATACCCACATGCATGTAGGATGCAAAGGGAGGAAGCAAGAAGCACAAATGAACCAACTTGCAGTTAGACGGTTGGAATAAAAAAAAATCGCCACAATTTGCAAATCAAAGGGTAAACGTCTCTAGCAAGTTCAAAGGGGAAGGATAGCAGGAAGCACTTCCATAATCATAAAAACCAATGTTGAGTTAGGAACAAGGTCAGAGGGAGATTATTGATGACACCAACGCACAACACATGCCAACCTAATCGAACACCCTCTGACCTAAGGTCAAGAGTACTCTCACCAAAGTCGAAGGACTGCAAAAGATTTCCATTAGTTACAGCATATGAAGTGTAACAAATAATGGCAACACAACCCTAGATGCCACACATTTAAAGGATAAAGACGCTCACATACTTTCGTATCAGATGAAGACTGGCCGGAGAAAACTTACAAACCCCGGCACGAGAGGCATGTGCCTTAAAAGCCTGACGAGTATGACACACCAAAATTGGTAGAAGGAAACAAGTATGTTACTTGAATGTCCAGCTCGGGCTACGACTGGATATCTTCGTGATGCATATATCATTTCTCATAAAAGGCATAAATAGTACAATCAATTACTTGTCTATACATTGCATATTTTATTTGAATAATGATTTGTTACAAGTTAAATATTGCTAATGTGATTTAACAACATTGAACTAGGAGAATAACATGGGGCATGAACACTGGTGTTCAACCCCTTCATGAAAGTGTTTGGATCCTAAGGGCAGGGCCGAACGTCCCCCTTAGGTGGAAGAAGAAATTATTCACTACATATGAAAGCCCTTAGATATTTTATTACATAAGTATAAATATTACTAATGAAGTTTTGCAGGATCAGTGGCTCGTTATAAAAATGTTCTTCCAACTTGAAGAATGCATATTGGCAAAGCATCGACTGCAAGGGATGTATAAGTCTCTTACAAAAGAGCCCCATCCTGAAGGAGATAATTATTTTACTCCCATCTCATAAGATGGTGGAGACAACTCCCATCTCACTAGATGGAGAAGACAAATCCCATCCCTAAGGATGGTGGAGCGTTATAAACTCCTATCTCTTAAGACAATGGATGAAAATTCCATCTCACCAGATGGAAAAGACAACTCTCGACCCGTAGGATGGTGGAGCATTATAAAATCTTATCTATCTAGGTAGTGGATAAAAAACTCCCATATCATGAGATGGTGGAGACAACTCTCATCTCATCAGATGGAGAAGACAACTCCCATCCTTAAGGATGGTGGAGCGTTATAAAATCCTATATTTTAATATAGTAGATGAAAATTCCATCTCACCAGATGGAGAAGACAACTCCCATCCCGAAGGATGGTGGAGCTTTATAAAATCCTATCTCACTAGATAGTGGATAAAAACTCCAACCCCTTGAGGTGATGGAGATAACTCCCATCCCATGAGATGATGAAGACTTATAAAATCCTATCTCTTAAGATAGTGGATAAAAACTCCCATCTTATAAGATGGTGGAGATTACTTCCACCCGATAAGGTGGTGGAGATAAATTAACAATTCCACTATCCGATTAGATGGTGGAGAACTCCCACCCGACGAGGTGATGAAGATTATAATTTCCCAAGAAGAAACACAACTCTACTCCCATCTGAGGAGATGAAGGAGAAACAAACTTTCACGAGGAAATGAAAAAAATTCTTTAAGAAGAAGTGATATGCCCTAAATTATACATGTTTTGCATGCATAATAATCCTAATATTATGGTATTAATCAAACAAAAGCCTTGCAAATGATACTTAATGCGTTAATATTTCACAATTGCAGGTTATTCGGTGTCCCAAGATAAACAGAGCAAAAACCAGCTTAAAACATGAAGAAATAAAGCTTTTGGAGTACCAAACCCGAGCATTGACCCCCAAGAAGTCAAACCAGGTTAAAGGAAGTCAAACCAGCAGCTAAAAGACGAAACTTGGAAGCAAGGGAGGGATGCACGGTCGTACATCCCATTGCACGGTCGTGCATTGGTCTGCCTTGCTCCCCAAGGCTAAGTACACTGTCCTGTGTACCCTGTTCGATTCCCGAGGTGTTTGCACGCCCGTGCAATCCAATGCATGGTCGTTCATTGCTCATTTTGAGGCCTATAAATAGATGGCTTGGGTTCTTCATTCCACACACCCATCCATACCTCAAGAACACAGCAGAGAGAGCTTATTTCATAGTTAGAGTAGAGAGTAGAGGGGCTCTTCCTCCTTGTTCCGCAATAGGGGAGCCTACGAAACTCAGCGTTATGCTAGTTAGTATGGCCATTCGTGTCTAAACTTCTTGTATTGCTAGGGTGAAGATGATGTTTAGTGCATGTTAATGTTTGGCGTATTAATCTAGTGGTATGTTTATGTCTTTAATTATTGTCTAAATCCGTCTTTATATTTGTGAGTGTTCTTGATTTTAAAGCGTAAGATCGTAAAACCTTTTTAATCAAACTTCTTTTGAAACTTGTACGTCTTTATACAAGCCGAGATTGATAAGCCAATGCGTGGTCAACATTATTAAGGTTGTACGTCTTTATACGAACTTCTTATGTGACCAAGAATTGGTGAACTCATGTTGGGAGTCTTTATACTTGGTCCCATTGTTACACCGCCTCCCGGTGAGCCAAATATAATCACCTATTTAACCTTAATATAAAGCATTTACGTTCGATGTCTTAAACTAACCCGAATATGACCATTCGAAGGGTTGAGGGTAACTGGTGTCCTTAACGGGAGGCACTACCATTTTAATTTAAATATTATAATTCGTGAATCAAATGTCGTGAGGACGAGGCTCTAGCGGTAACCCGAGTCACAAGTTTGTAGTAGTCATATCACTTGATTAGTCAACTTAACATTATCACGTACCAAGCTTATTCGAAGCCCAAAGCAATACTCTTCATGACCTGATCATTTCCAAGATATTTACTTTTTTACTATTTACTAATCAGCTATTTATATTCCTGTTGCACACATTACGCACGTTTTTACTTTTTTGTTATTTACTTTACCGTTATTTACTTTTCTGTCATTTACTATTCTGCTTCACAAGCATACAAAACCCACTCACTAATTAATCCGGCTATACGATAACAAAAGTTGAGTACTGGAACTCGACCGTGTCCATTGGTTCGATACTTGGTTCTTACCTAAACTATATTACGCTGCGATAGGTACACTTGCCTATTGTGTGTGTTTTTAAGTTAAAGTAATTATCATTTTATAAATTTAAAATCTAATCTCGTAAAACTATCCTAAAAATATATTTATTATATTTTTATATATTAAAGACGACACATCAATTTTTTAGCGCCGTTGCCGGGGACACGGTGATTTCAAGAAAGATTCAAGTTAACGGATTAGCCTTTTTAAAAGTAAAAATTTCACAAAAATAGTCATGGATCCCTACAATGAAAACTTTACCGAGGAAGTATTTTTCAAATTTGACAGCAATTTCTCAGATTCATGGTGCGAGTTTTGTGGAGGATCACACTACATTGAGGAGTGTTATCTTTCCGTATGGCGCCCCATGGATCATGAGATAAATCTCCACCCGTCACCATTTAAGGATTTACTTCCTTCACCACCTCCATCAGTAAACACAGCCAGATCCTTGGAAGCCATACACATTATTCCATAATCTAGAGGAAATAAAAAATCAAATCATTAAACTCTATGCTATGGGACCACATGAAGATCCTTCCGAAATTCTGGATCACCCACCAAGTGTCGAAGCAGATCAAGCATCACAAGAGCAGAACATGGAGGTAATAACCATGATTCCCATGGACAACAAGGAATATCAACAAAGATGACATAGTAAGTGCTGAAATTAAACAGGAAACTTTAGAACCACTGAGGTTGGAGAAACAATTCAGACGCTTTAAGTCTTTATTAAATAAAATTCAGTTAAATCTGCCTTACGAGGTGTTCTTCTATAAGATGCCAGCTCATGCAAAGTTTCTCAAAGATATGCTGACTAACCGAAACAAAATGGAAGAGCAGCCAAAAATCATATTAAACGAAGAATGCTCAGCCATTATGAGAGGAAGAAAACCTCCCGACCAATTCGTGATCTCCTGTCTTATAAGCGACTCAATCCAAGGTAATGCTACTACTGGCCTGCATATCAACGTAAACATTTTACCTGGCGCTATATTTGACAAAATGAATCTCAAGAAACTCCAACCCATAAAATCATAACTTGGCCTAACCAATAGGACGGTTCTCTATCCAAAGGGAATTGCTGAAGATGTGCTTATAAAAATTAATGAATTTGTCTTCCCTATGGATTTTTTGGTGATTGACATAAAAGGAGGAACACGATGCCCTCTTATTCTCGGGAGGCCATTTCTCAATACAGCCCTCGCCCTTATCAACGTTTGGGGAGGAAGACTGGCATTAAGCATTTAGCAAGAACGGATCACGTTCGATCTAAAGAAGTCCATGCAGCGACCAAGTAGTCATGACGATCTAGCTTTTCTTTTTGACGATTTCGACTACCTAGTAGGCTACTACATGCACGACGTCTTGGGAAAAGAAGAAGAATGGCTAGCTGAGGAACACGAGGAATATTTAGTTTGTGAGGGGTTCTTGATAAAGGACACTAATCATAACGATGAAACAATAGGCATTGAGGAGCTGGAAGATAGAGACAAGAGTGAGAAGACAAAACCCTCTATCAAAGAACCACCTACACTTGAGCTAAAGGAACTTCCACTTGATCTATCATATGCCTTCCTAGATGAATAATCTAAGCTTCCTGTTATTATCTCCTCCAGATTGGAAAATGACGAGAAGAAAAAACTGCTAGAAGTTTTGAAAAGGCACAAGAAAGCTATCTCATGGAAGCTAATGGATCTTAAAGGAATTAGCCCCTTATTTTGCACTCATAAAATACTTATGGAAGATAATTACAAGACAATTGTGCAACACCAAAGATGACTGAACCCCAAAATGCAAGGGGTAGTGAAGAATGAGGTTATCAAACTGCTAGATGAAGGGGATAGACTAATGAATCAAGAGAACCAAAAGGTTGCTATAAATGATAGTTTCCCTCACGAGTACATACTACACGTACAAGACATCAATGAATATCCATGGTTTGCAGACATCGCAAACTTCCTAGCAAGCGAGGAACTAGTAAAAGGGGTAACATTTCAAGAAAGGAAGAAATTCTTCGTAGACGTTAAGCACTACTTCTGGGAAGATCCGTATCTATTTCGATTTTGTACGGATCAAATAGTTCGGCGATGTGTGTACGGGAAGGAGGCACATGAAATATTACGGCAATGTCATGAAGGACCTACAGGAGGGCATCATGGAGCCAATTACACTACAAGGAAGGTCTTTGAGGCCGGATTCTTTTGGCCAACTATTTTCAAGGACGCACATAAGCTTATAAGCACATGCGACTCCTGTCACAGATCAGGAAGTGTTTCAAAGCATGACGAAATGCCTCAAACAAGCATCCAATTCTGTGAAATATTCGATGTATGGGGGATTGACTTTGTTGGGCCGTTCCCTCCATCTCGCGAAAATCAGTACATTCTGGTAGTAGTAGATTACGTGTCAAAATGGGTTGAGGCACAAGCATTACAAACCAATGACGCAAGAGTCATCATCGGTTTCTCAAAAGACTGTTCACACGATTCAAAACACCAAAAGCTTTAATCAGTGATAGAGGAACACACTTCTACAATTCACAATTGGAAAAGACACTCAAACGATATGGTTGTACCCATAAGCTATCCACACCTTACCATCCCCAAGCAAATGGACAAGTAAAAGTTAAAAACAGAGCAATTAAACGTATCTTGGAAAAGGTTGTGAGTCCAAATCGGAAAGACTGGTCGGATAAACTACAAGATGCATTATGGGCTCTACGCACGTCTTACAAAACACCTATCAGAACCACTCCTTACCGAATGGTTTATGGAAAGGCATGTCACCTCCCAATAGAAAGTGAGCATAAAGCGTACCGGGCGATTAAGGAAGTAAACCTAGATCTATCCAATACAGGAGAGCACCGCCTTCTACAAATTCATGAATTAGAAGAACTGCGAAATCAGGCATATATGAATTCAACAATATACAAGGATAGGGCGAAGAAAATTCATGATAAAAAGCTAAGGAAGGGGGAATTCCAAGAAGGAGAAAAAGTCTTGCTTTACAATTCAAAATTGCAACTATTTCCAAGGAAATTAGGTTCTAAATGGATAGGACCATACATAATTCGGAAAATATTCCCTTATGGAACATTGGAACTGGAACAAATAGATGGGACAACTTTCAAGGTTAACGGTCATCGAGTGAAGCGTTAGCTCGAAGGACCTATTGATCAAATAGTGGACGAAGTTCCACTAGAGGAGATAGACTGATGAATCACGTACGGGTGTGGCCAACGACCCTTAAATAAACGTGGCGCTTCTGGGAGGCAACCCGATAATCATGAATAAATTGAGAAGTTGGTGCATACGGTAGAAATCATGGACCTCAAGTTTGGTTTTCAAATTTAAGTTTATATTACTTCTACCCCCAGGTATGCCTTCTCGATACTAGGACCTTAGTAGCTTAACTACTACCTTTTATTTTCCTTGTCTGTTTTTATGTTTTCCTTTATGTGTCAGGTATAATAGCATCACCAGATAGTCTCTCTACTTCTTTGAGCAATCACACTCCATCTCTACAACCTGAGGAATCAAAAACCACATCAAATTTCTTTGAATTTAGATGAAGTCTTTAAAGCAACGTGATGACAAGCAGCTGATAGGCACAGCCTAACAGCGGAAATAAGTTTTGGCCTTAGGTTATACATCGAATTGACCAGTGGAGTACCAGTTTCTTTTCCCATTAAACTTATTGCATTTAAATTCTTGCATAGCATTCCATTACATGCATTTATACATTGAGGGCAACGAACAATTTTAATTGTGGGGTGGGGAATTAGAGATTTAGGACTACTTGTAAACTCAAAGCAGAAAAATTTTAACTCGTGATTTCTACCCATTTGACTAAAACATTACAAAACCCTACCTTTTATAAAACCCGGAAAATTTTCAAAAATTTTAAACCCTAAAATCTAAACCTCTTTGAGAACGCACCTAATCAAATAAAACGAATACATGGAAAGTACAAACAAATGGATATTATGCATAACAAATCACTAAACCCTATCCCATCCGTTTCCATAATCTGAGCCTTTTTACGAGCATTATTATCATTATTTTTTGCACGATCTTTCGTTTGGTATACTGAGTGTTTTTCGATCGGATTTTATGCATAATTAGAACTTGTGTGACTGATACATATCAAGACCATGAACTAGTAGAAGTATAAAGTGATTGAGGCACCTAGGACTTTATTACCCCAATACTAACCGCATTTATCAACCAACCAGCTTTCCGTAAATACCCGTTATTGGCTGAATGTCTTCAAAATGGGAAAATTATCTTATGTCGTTATTTCAAGTTCATTACCATTAAGGCAATTTGGAAAGAATCTGTTTCACTCAAAGGAATTGGAATATACAAGAAGGTGGATGTGTTAGGAAGAAAAAGTTGAACTATCTGCAAGGAATTTATGGAAATATTATTCCAAGAAAATTAAGGAAAAAGAGTTATTGAAGAATTTGTCTTGATACAAAAAAAAAAGAAAAGAAAGAAGTGGGTATTTTACCGGCTAGACCTTAAAGAATTGGATAAGCATTCTTTTGATTTCAATTTGCTTTTCTGCCTTCATTTCACAAAGCCTGAATTACCGCCCGAACTCTGAGAGAAAGTTTTCAAAGCAACTAGTGATGTAAGAAAACAGTGGTGCAAGCAAGAACAACCGCCACCATTCTGCGGCTTGTCAAAAAGTACCGATGGAAAGTGTGGCAACTGGAGCCACGATGGAAAGTGTAGCAAGAATCAAACTCATTCCCAGCATGAGTATACGTATCTTATCAAAGTTGGAGCTGTTAGGCTACATGTCGAAAGATCCATACGGAAAGGCAGTAATGTGTACTATATAGTGAGGAAAGAGTTGAGAATGATAAGTGATCTTGGTCTTGGCAATCTGATCCATAAACGAGACCTCATATTAGTTATACCCTCATGATCTGAGTACTGTAGAGGGACCTGCTAGTATTTTCCATTTTAAGCCATGAAGCCATAGCTGTGTGTTTCACGATAGTTGCAGCCTTTTAAACCCTTTAAACCCCTAAAATTCCAAAAAAAATTCATTTTCACCCTTTACTTTTATTTTAGCCACATTACAACCCTTTTAAAGTCCTCTTGATTCAGGCATACTACTTAGTTAGTTGGTGGAGACTTGATTTGCATACAAGCTTATGACCGTTGCATAATTCGATTCGAACTTAAGTGTTCCACTTAACCTAAAATATCCATACATATATAACCCTAGAGTTGAGTGATCATTTTAAGGAGTGAAATTTTATGCATAATTGAAGTTCTAGTAGGCTTGTCATGGATTTCATCATAGAAAAGCACAAAAATAGAATAAGCGACTCAAGAGTTATCCCGGAGTTTCCAACTACTTGGGGCTCCATTACCCTTGTAAAGTTTTCAGTTATGGGTATGATCATGCATTAGTTTTCTTGAGGACAAGCAAAGTTTAAGTGTGGGGTATTATGATATGCCCTAAATTATACATGTTTTGCATGCATAATAATCCCCATATTATGGTATTAATCAAACAAAAGCCTTGAAAATGATACTTAATGCGTTAATATTTCACAATTGCTGGTTATTCGGTATCCCAAGATAAACAAAGCAAAAACCAGCTTAAACATAAAGAAATCAAGCTTTTGGAGGACCAAACCCGAGCACTGACCCCCAAGAAGTCAAACCAGGTCAAAGGAAGTCAAACCAGCAGATAAAATACGAAACTAGGAAGTAGAGGAGGGATGCACGACCGTGCATCCCATTGCACGGTCGTGCATTGGCGTCCCTTGCTCCACAAGGCCCAGTACATTGTCCTGTGTACCCTGTTTGATTCCCGAGGTGTTTGTACTGCCGTGCATTGCTCATTTTGAGGCCTATAAAGAGATGGTTTGGGTTCTTCATTCCACACACCCATCCATACCTCAAGAACACACCATAAAGAGCTTATTTCGTAGTTAGAGTAGAGAGTAGAGGAGCTCTTCCTCCTTGTTCCGCAATAGAGGAGCCTACGAAACTCAGCATTATGCTAGTTAGTATGGCCATTCGTGGCTAAACTTCTTGTATTTCTAGGGTGAAGATGATGTTTGGTGCATGTTAATGTTTGATGTATTAATCTAGTGGTATGTTTATGTCTTTAATTATTTGTCCTTAAAACCACCATTTGGTGGGCTTTTATAATTGTAAATCCGTCTTTATATTTGTGAGTGTTCTTGATTTTAAAGCATAAGATCGTAAAACCTTTTTAATCAAACTTCTTTTGAAACTTGTACGTCTTTATACAAGCCGAGATTGATAAGCCAATGCTTGGTCAACATTATTAAGGTCGTACGTCTTTATATGAACTTCTTATGCGACCAAGAATTGGTGAACTCATGTTGGGAACGGTACGTCTTTATACTTGGTCCCATTGTTACACCGCCTCCCGGTGAGCAAATTATAATCACCTATTTAACCTTAATATAAAGCATTTACATTCGATGTCTTAAACCAACCCGAAGATGACCATTCGGAGGGTTGAGGGTAACTGTTGTCAATAACGGGAGGCACTACCATTTTAATTCAAAGATTTTAATTCGTGAATCAAATGTCGTGAGGACGAGGCTCTAGCGGTGCCCCGGGTCACAAGTTTGTAGTAGTCATATGCTGATTCGAAGCCCAAAGCAATACTCTTTGTGACCTGATCATTTCCAAGATATTTACTTTACTGCTATTTACTATTATGCTATTTTCATTCTTGTTACACACATCACGCACGTTTTTACTTTTCTGTTATTTACTTTACCGTTATTTATTTTTCTGTCATTTACTATTCTGCTTCTCAAGCACACAAAACCCACTCACTAATTGATCCGGCTAAACGAAAACAAAAGTTGAGTACTGGAACTCAACCGTGTCCATTGGTTCGATACTTGGTTCTTACCTAAATTATATTACGCTGCGATAGGTACACTTGCCTATTGTGTGTGTTTTTAAGTTAAAGTAATTATCATTTTATAAATTTAAAACATGATCTCGTAAAACCATCCTAAAAATATATTTATTATATTTTTATATATTAAAAACGACACATCAAGAAGCTAGACTGATATCCTCTTTCCAATAGAAGTAGTTGAAATGATATTCTCCTTCCAGAAGCAGCTGAAACAATATTCTCTTTTCAAAAAGAGCTAAAATAATATTTTCCTTCGAAAAGGAGCTAAAAAATATTCTTTTTTCAGAAGGAGCTGAAATAATATTTTATTTCCATAATGAGCTGAAATAATATTCTCCTTTCAGAAGGAGCTGAAACAATATTCTCTTTCCAGAAAGAGCTAAAATGGAGGAGTAGAACTGATATTCTCTTTCCGGAAGAAGCTAAAATGATATTCTCTTTCAAGAAAAAATTAAGTTGATATTATTTTTCTAGAAGGGGCAGAACTGATATTCTTCTTCCACGAGGAGATGAGTTGATATTCTTCTCCCAGAATATTTTTACCAAGCACATCAAAATACCACCACTCGGAAGAACTCTGAGGAGAGCAAGGCGTCACCTACCGTGCCAAAGATCCATAAGTATGGTATCTTTTAATAAAAAGACAGCATGTCATCTGTCACCTCACGGACTTAGTGGAAGGGTGATACCTTCTAATTGTTTCTACACAAAAAAGATTGTTCGGTGCTCATATGGGTGATCCTCAAGCATTACCTCGACCAGATCCACCTTAATCACCTTCTAGTTAAAGGTGATACAGGGACTCGTAGGTTGTGTGAAAGGCCCGACATATCCCGCCATTACGATCAGGGTTCCTTAAGCATTACCTCGGTCAGATCCACCTTGTCCACTCTCTGTTTAAAGGTGACACAGGGACTCGTAGGTGTTGTGAAAGGCCCCATATACATTCTCACAATGAAGAAAGAAGAAAAAGATGGTTTGGATATTCCATGGCAAAAGTAGGAAACCCAAAAACGTCTAAATCAAGAGACATAAAAAAATAGTCCATCCAGGACAAAAACATAGATCAAGCTCGTGTAGACGAAGCATTACTCAACCTATATAGGTCACCACATTGCGGAAAAAGGTTGTTAATGGTTGCAGGACAACTCGACAACATTGATAGATTTGGAGGACTTAGTAGTATATCCCCATACGGCACCTGACGACTAGACTAATGAGTCTAACACCATGCAGCTAACACTACATAATGCGGGACTAGGGGGACTTGTAGGGCTACACCCCTCAGTGGCCCAACGGCGAGGCCCGAATAACGAGAGTAAAAACATAACTAGAATTTGATGTAGCATGGACAGGTTGAATCCTTTATCCTTATTATAAATAAAAAGCACAAATGACTGGGGGGACTTGTAGGAGCTACCCCCTTCAATGAACCAATGGTGAAGCCCAAATGGCAGGAACATGCCCAAGGTGAACAAACCCATTCTGGAAAGGCACATTATGGGAAAGGCCGAACACTTTATCCATAAATAGGGATACATCCCTCTCATTTCAACAGGTTTTTCTCCCCCTTCATACACTAGACTCCCTTCTCCTTCATTATCTCTCTCTCTGATATGTAGAAGAACACATATATGTATGTCTTGATGATGATACTGACTTGAGCGCTGGATTGCCCTCGAGGGTAACCCCCGGGCCCTCTAACGAGCGTTTTATGTGAATGTAGCCCTGATCAAGACTCGAGTAGATGCCGGAGCTGATCCCGTGTAGTCAGGGAGGGACTGATGTGTCGTTTTTAATATATGAAAATATAATAAATATATTTTTAACATGGTTTTACGAGATCAGGTTTTAGATTTATAAAATGATAATTATTTTAACTTAAAAACACACACAATAGGCAAGTTTACCTATCGCAGCGTAATATAGTTTAGGTAAGAACCAAGTATCGAACCAATGGACACGGTCGAGTTACAGTACTCAACTTTTGTTATCGTTTAGCCAGATCAATTAGTGAGTGGGTTTTGTGTGCCCATGAAGCAAAATAGTAAATGACTAAAAAGTAAATAACGGTAAAGTAAATAACAGAAAAGTAAAAACGTGCGTGATGTGTGTAACATGAATGTAAATAGCAGTATAGTAAATAGCAGGAAAGTAACTATCTTGGAAATGATAAGGTCAGGAAGAGTATAGCTTTGGGCTTCGAATCAGCTTGGTACGTGATAATGTTAAGTTGACTAATCGAGTGATATGACTACTACAAACTTGTAACCTGGGTCACCGCTAGAGCCTCTCCTCACGATATTTGATTCACGAATTAAAATCTTTAAATTAAAATGGTAGTGCCTCCCGTTAAGGACAACAGTTAACCTCAACCCTTCGAATGGTCGCCTCCGGGTTAGTTTAAGACATCGTAGGTAAATGCTTTGTATTAAGGTTAAATAGGTGATTATATTTTGATCACCGGGAGACGGTGTAACAATGGGACCAAGTATAAAGACGTACCGTTCCGAACATTAGTTAACCAATTCTTGGTCGCGTAAGAAGTTCGTATAAAGACGTACAACCTTAATAATGTTGACCAAATGGTGGTTTTAAGGACGAATAATTAAAGACATAAACATACCACTAGATTAATACATCAAACATTAACATGCACCAAACATCATCTTCACCCTAGCAATCCAAAGATTTTAGCCACGAATAGCCATACTAACTAGCATAACGCGAAGTTTCATTGGCTCCCCTATTGCGGAACAAGGAGGAAGAGCCCCTCTACTCTCTACTCTAAACTCTAACAGGCGTGCAAACACCTCGGGAATCAAACAGGGTACACGGGAGAGTGTACTAGACCCTTGGAGAGCAAGATAGGGTTTGCACGGTCGTGCATGGCATTGCACGACCGTGCATTGCCCCACTGCTCTCAAGTTTCGTCTTTTAGCAGCTGGTTTGACTTATGTTGACCAATTTTGACTTCTTGGGGGTCAATGCTTGGGTTTGGTCCTCCGAAAGCTTGATTTCTTCATGTTTTAAGCTGGTTTTTGCTCTGTTTATCTTGGGACACCGAATAACCTGCAATTATGAAATATTAACGCAATAAGTATCATTTGCAAGGCTTTTGTTTGATTAATACCATAATATGGGGATTATTATGCATGTAAAACATGTATAATTTAGGGCATATCATAATACCCCACACTTAGACTTTGCTTGTCCTCAAGCAAACTCACGATGATCAGACCCATAACTAAAAACTTTACAAAGGGTAATGGAGCTACAAGTAGATGGAAACTCTGAGATAAATCTTCAGTTGCTTATTCTATTTTTGTGTTTTTCTATGATGGGATCCATGACAAGCCTATTAGATTTTCAATTATACATAAACTTTCACTTCTCACAATGTTCACTCAACTCTAGGGTTATATATGTATGGATAATGTAGGCTAAGTGGAACACTCAAGTTCGAATCCTTATGCAAGGGTCATAAGCTTATATGCAGATCAAGTCTCCACCAACTAACTAAGTAGTATGCATGAATCAAGAGGACTTTAAAAGGGATGTAATGTGGCTAAAATTGAAATAAAGGGTGAAAATTAAAATCTTTTTTGTATTTTTATTGGTTTAAAGGGTTTGAAGGGCTGCAGGTATCGTGAAACACACAGCTACGACTTCATGGCTTAAAATAGAAAATACTAGCAGGTCCCTCTACAGCACTCGGATCATGAGGGAATAACTAATCTGAGGGCTCGTTTATGGTCAGATTGCCAAGACCAAGTTCTCTTATCATTCTCAACTCTTTCCTCACTGCGTAGTACACATTACTGCCTTTCCATACGGATCTTTCAGCATGTAGCCTAATAGCTCCTACTTTGATCAGATGTGTATACTCATGCTGGGAATGAGTTTGATTCTTGCTACACTTTCCATCGTGGCTCCAGTTGCCACATTTCACGCATTTGTCGTATCTTTGGCTCTTCTTTTTGACAAGCCGCATAATGGTGGCAGCTGTTCTTTCTTGCGCCACCGTTTTTTTACATCACTAGTTGCTTTGAAAACTTTATCTCGGAGTTCGGGCGGTAATTCAGACTTTGCGAAATGAAAAGAGAAAAGCAAATTAAAATCAAAAGAATGTATATCCAGTTCTTTTAAGTTCTAGCCGGTAAAAGACCCACTTCTTTCTTTCTATTTTTTTTCTTTTCTTTTTGTATCAAGACAAATTATTCAATAACTCTTTTTCCTTAATTTCCTTGAAATAATATTTCCATAAATTGCTTACAGATAGTTCGGCTGTTTCTTCCTAATACATCCATCTTCTTGTACATTCCAATTCCTTTGAGTGAAACAGATTCTTTACTAATTGCTTTAATGGTAATGAACTTGAAATAACGACATAAGATAATTTTCCCACTTTGAAGACATTCAGCCAATAACCAGTGTTTACGAAAAGCTGGTTGGTTGATAAATGTGGATAGTAGAAAAGAAAAGGCTAAGGCTCAGAGGGCTATCTAGGCGGATTATGTTTTTTGGATTTTTTGGTTTAAGGATAATATATAGGGGTAATAAAGTCCTAGGTGCCTCAATCACTTTCATACTTCTACTAGTTCATGGTCTTGATGTGTATGAGTCACACAAGTTCTAATTATGCATAAAATCCGATTAAACAACACTTAGTATACCAAGTGAAAGAGCATGGAAAAATAATGATAATAATGCTCATGAAAAGGCTCAGATTATTCTCACATGGAAACGAATGGGATAGGGTTTAGTGATTTGTTATGCATAATATCCATTAGTTTCTACTTGCCATGTATTCGTTTTATTTAATTAAGTGCGAACTCAAAGAGATTTTGGTTTTAGGGTTTAAAACTTTTTAAAATTTATCGGGTGTTAGAAAAGGTAAGATTTTAGTAAGGTTTTTGTCAAATTGGTAGAAAATCACAAGTTTAGTTTTACTTCTTTAAGGTTACAAGTAGTCCTGAATCTCTAATTCCCCACCCCACACTTAAAACTGTGCATTGCCCTCAATGTACAAATGCATGTAATGGAATGCTATGTAGGAATTTAAATACATGAAGTTTTAAGGGAAAAGAAACTGGTACTCCCCCGGTCAATTCGGTGTATAACCGAAGACCAAAACTTATTGTTGCTGTCAGGATGTGCCTATCAGCTGCTTGTCAACACGTTGCTTCAAAGACTTCATAGAATTTCAAAGAAATTTGATGTGGTTTTTGATTCCTCAGGTTATAGAGATGGAGTGTGATTCCTCAAAGAAGTAGAGAGACTATCTGGTTATGCTATTCTACCTGACACATAAAGGAAAACATAAAGCAGATAAGGAAAATAAAAGGTAGTAGTTATAAAGCAGACAAGGAAAATAAAAGGTAGTAGTTAAGCTACTAAGGACATAGTATCGAGAAGGCATACCTGGGGTCTGAAGTAATAGAAACTTAAATTTGAAAACCAAACCGGAGGTCCATGCTTTCTGCCGTATGCAGCAACTTCTCAATTTATTCATGATCATCAGGTTTCCAATTCAGTGCTTTTGGTGGAATAATGTGTCAAATGGGTGGCTTGTAATATGGAGAGGTTCATCTAACCAATTTGATAACCATGCGTACAACGATAATAAGTTGATCCAGGAATTAGTGGAGTCCATCCTGGACCAGCTGGACAGAGAAAAACATGGTAAAAAGTGTTCAAACTTGAAACGGTCATAACTTGAGCTATGTTTGAAGTTAGAGGGCCCCCGACCAGGGGACGGAAAGGTTTTGACGAGCCGGGTCATGTGGCAAACGCCAAAGGCGGTTTGTCCCAGTGGTCCGAGCAAATTTCCCCCATTAAATGGCCCAATTTCATAAATCAAAGATTTTCCCCAATTTTCTATTTTTAATACTTTCAACGTTTTTGTGCTAAAACGGGTGAATCGTTGATTTATGTATTTCCAAAGTCTTTTTATAGTTTTAGTTTTAGTTTGGATGGATTGATTTGAAATTTTGAAATTTTTTGAAAACCTGCCAAATTTAGAATGCTCTATAGAAGAGCACCTAAAGAAAATACTGTTATTAAATCACTCCACCACCATTTGAAATTTACTGGACAAAAATTCAAGAAACCCATGTAGTGAAGGAGACAATCACCCCTGTATGATAATTTTGTCACGTAATTTTCGTTGGATGAACGTTTCTTCTTCCATGAGAAGTGGTACTCAGAGTGATGTGTCCTATCCTGTGGCTTATGTGATTCATGGAATGATTCACTGATATGCTTGGTCATAGGCCAGCTATCACTGTTGCAAGGAAGAGGTGCCACCATTGTCATATGTTTGTTGGTGATCACATTCTCTTGCATAATCTCCTCCTGGATGTTGGTCTCACAATCTGGTTCTTCATATGATGTTGTCTCTGAAGTGACAGGAACTCCAGACTGTTCCATACATCCTTCTTGTGATTCCATATTTAGGATTCCCACCAATTCTTCTTCAAAGATTCTTTCTTTTAACTCCTTTGATGTTTTAACTTCCAACCTCTCAGAGAAGTCAAGAAGTGATTGTAAAGTTGCAGTAACCCTTTCTTCTGAATCATTCGGTCTCACTTTCGACTGATCCATGCTTGTGAAGCTGGAAGGTTCTTGCTCTTTATAGTCACTCAACCCTACTAGAGATGTTGGAGCTATAACTTCTGATTCTTGGACTTTGAAGAGATCATCTTGTTGTTCAGTAGGAAAGCACTTTAGGATTTAAACCTTAATTTCTTCCAAATGACGAAACACTTGTTGTTTTGTTGGAGAGCTCTTTAGGATTTGACCATTAATTTCTTCCAAATGATGAAACAGATTTCCTAGGTTCCATGAGTCAGAATCTAGAGCTAAGTGTTGAATTTCTTGGGGCGGTGTGGTTTCCTCATATGGTTGCCAGTAGGTTTGGTGAAAATATGTGGAATACCCTTGATAATGAGAACAATCTTGAGTGTAGTGGGCTTCCACACAAACCTCACACCAAACCTCCGAATAGTGGTACTCATAGTCGTCTTGGTATCCTCCATAACAAGTTGTTGTAAAGAACAATCAAAACAAACCATAAAAATAAATGTTAAGGTTAAAAAGGCTAATCCGTTAACTCGAATCTTTTTTGAAATGACCATGTCCTCGGCAACGGCGCCAAAAACTTGAAGTGTTTTGTTTGATATAATAAAAATATAATATATTTTTACAATGGTTTTACGAGATCAGGTTTTAAATTTATAAAATGATAATTACTTTAACTTAAAAACACACACATGAAACACACCACTTTAAAAAAAACAAAACTTTAACGCGCGGAAGTCTTAACCCAGGAATTTTTTTTTTTACCCTCTCGCGTACCGCGAGAGAATCCTTCCTGGACTCTCGCGACCCGCGAGGGACCCTTTTTTTCAGAATGTTTCCAGTTTTCAGCAGTTTTCACACTTAACCATTTTTCCAACCTTTTTCATTTTGCTTAACATCAAAACTTTACCAACACTTAGATTTTTGACCAAAAACATCATGACAACATATGATTACATCAAAACTTAACTTTTGTGCCAAATTACACCACTTTACAAGGATTTTACGAAAATCCTCAAAATACCAAAAATGCATACGAGAACCCTCCAAGCTTGGACGTTGACCTTGACCTATTTCGGAGCTTTCCCCGCATAACCACATAAACTTATAACCATTAGTAATGAGATAAACACAACCAACAAGTATTTACAACTTGTTTTCATCCTTTTCACCCATTTGACCCGTTTGCCTCTATTTGGTCAATTATAGTTCCATACATTAGCATTTCGTCAACATATTACCATTGTAATGTGTTAAACATAACAAACAAGTGATTACAACTTGCTTTCACACCTTTCACCCATTTGACCCGTTAACACCCATTTGGCCAATTAAGGATTTCATACACTTGTATATCACCTACAAGTTACTTTCATCATTTCATTATCACTTTTCCATTTCCATTATGGCACGTAGGCCATAACTTCATATCCCAAAGGATACGAGATCATAACTCCATAACTAATCTATCCATTATGGTACTTAGACCATAACTCCATATCCATTCTATCCATTATGGTTCATAGACCATAACTCCATATCAACATATCCATTATAGTGTAAATAATATAACTACATTCCTTCAATTATACATACCATTTTATACTCATTCATACCACATAACAAATTATGCAACTTTACACATTATACATACAACATTGCATAAAACTCATTTATCATCAAAACTAAGTAAGTGCAAAAGCACTTACCTTTCGGGTTAGAAGATCCCGCACCGCTTTCAAGCTTTGCAATTTGATTACCTAAACACATTCGCCTAGTTTAGTAATCTAACATATACCAAAATTTCATTACAATTGAGTTCACAACTCAATTTCCCAATTCCAACCCAAATTGACCCGTTTGGGTTATCATCATAACCAAACACCCTCTTTCACCACAAACTCACCTACTTGAGTTTCATTAACTTAATCTTAACACTAATTCTTCTTTCAAAAATTATTATTAAGTTAATTTGGTGTTTGTTCTAGTGTCTAACATCTTAAAAACACTTAATCTTCATTAATTCACCATTCAAGCCTTATGACCCAAACACCCCCAATTTTCACCATATGAACCCTAACTTCTCATAATCAAAATCAAAGGGTTCTAGGATGTTAATCATCATTCTTTAACTTTAGTTTAGCTAGATTATCAATAATCTAACACCATTTCATCACATGCAAACATAATTTTGGATTTCACCCAAAACCTACCAAGAACACATACATGGTGAAATCAAGAGGAAGAGAATCACTTATTTGATGTTAGGAAGGTGTTGTGTGAGCCAAAACCTTCACTAATCAAGCTTCAATTGCACGAAAATGGCTTCAACACACTTTTCTCCTTTTTCTCTCTTGATATGAACTACTCAAAATGTGTAAATGAAGCCAATTTTGACTTCACCATGTCAAATGGCAGTTTTTTTGGCCATTTTACACATTTAGTCCTTCAACTTCCATTTCACCCATTTCGTTCTATAGTTAGTTAAAACTAACATAATCCCATTACAAACTTGAAACCCACTTGTTTCAACTTATTTATAAAATATTATTTCCACCATAATATTAAATATAAATATTTAATTATTTGAAGACGAAACCCGGATTTTGGTTCGTTACAAATCACCTCCCCTTATTTGGGTTTCGTCCCCGAAACCCGACTTCACATAAAAAGGTTCGGGTAGAATTTGAGCATTTCTTCCTCGGTTTCCCAAGTCATTTCCGCCCCCTTTCTATGCTTCCATCGAACCAACACTTGGCTAATCTCTTTATTACGCAACCGCTTCACTTTCCTATCTAAGATTGCCATCGGTTCTTCCACATAGTTCAACTTTTCATCAATTTCTATATCATCCATTGGAACAAAAGTAGATTCATCCGCTAAACATTTTCGCAAATGAGACACATGGAACGTGTTATGAAGTCTACTTAGTCCCTCCGGTAACTCCAATCTATAAGCTACCGCACCCACCCTTGCCATCACTTTAAACGGTCCAATGAAACGTGGGCTTAACTTCCCCCGTTTCCTAAACCTTATCACCCCTTTCCAAGGAGAGACTTTCAATAGCACAAAGTCCCCCACTTGAAACTCAATCGCCCGGTTCCTAATATCCGCATAAGACTTTTGGCGATCTTGAGCCGCCTTCAAGCGTGCTCTAATTTGGTCAATACTATCATTAGTTTCCTTGACCACTTCGACACTACCAAGCTCCCGTTGACCAATCTCACCCCAACACCCGGGTGTTCGACACTTTCTCCCATACAATGCCTCAAAAGGCGGCATACCAATACTAGAATGGTAACTATTGTTGTAAGATAATTCCGTCAACGGTAAATGGTCGTCCCAACTACCACCAAAATCCAAGGCACACGCTCGCAACATATCCTCGAGCGTTTGAATCGTTTGCTCGCTTTGACCATCTGTTTGTGGATGATAAGCGGTGCTAAGATTCAATCTAGTCCCCATATCCTCATGGAATTTCTTCCAAAAACGAGAAGTAAATCTCGTATCACGATCCGATATAATCGACACCGGCACACCATGACGTGACACAATTTCCTTCACATACATTTCTGCCAATCTATCCGAAGAATACGTTTCCTTTATAGGAAGGAAATGTGCACTCTTCGTCAACCGATCCACTACTACCCATATCGCATCATAACCCTTTCGAGTCTTTGGTAGTTTAGTGATCAAATCCATGGTTATATTTTCCCATTTCCAAAGCGGTATTTCAAGCGGTTGAAGCTTTCCATACGGCTTTTGATGCTCCGCCTTAACCCTTAAACATGTGAGACACCTCTCCACATACTTAACAATATCATGCCTCATACCCGGCCACCAAAAATGACACCTCAAATCATAAAACATCTTTGTGGCCCCCGGATGGATAGAATATTTGGATTTATGCGCCTCGTCAAGAATAGTTGTCAAGACACTTGACAACCTAGGTATCCAAATTCTATCAAAGCATGTCTTCAAACCCATGCTATTTTCACCAAGCTTATCAACATAAGAAATCATCCGTTCTTTCTTCAAGTCGCCACCAAGTGCTAACACTTGGACCTCCCGGATTTCATCAATAAGAGATGATGAAATTGTCATCTTAAATGACTTCACCTTGATAGGTGAATGACTTGACTTCCTACTAAGCGCATCCGCCACAACATTCGCTTTACCCGGATGATAAAGTATCTCACAATCATAATCCTTAACCAATTCAAGCCACCGTCTTTGCCTCATATTGAGGTCCTTTTGGTCAAAGAAATATTTGAGACTTTTGTGATCCGTGTAGATCGTACACTTAGCACCATACAAATAATGCCTCCAAATCTTGAGCGCGAAAACCACGGTTGCAAGCTCTAAATCATGGGTTGGGTAATTCACCTCGTGAGTCTTTAATTGCCTAGATGCATAGGCAATCACTTTCCCCCTTTGCATCAAAACACACCCCAACCCCGAATGCGAGGCATCCGAATAAACAACAAAATCCTCGGTCCCGTCCGGCAAGGATAAAACAGGCGCCTTAGTCGACTTTTCTTTCAAGAGTTGAAAGGCAGATTCTTGCTCGGGACTCCAAACAAACTTTGTCTCCTTACGAGTCAACTTCGTCATCGGCAAAGCAATCTGAGAGAAGTTTTCGATGAACCTCCGATAATAACCCGCTAACCCCAAGAAACTTCTAATCTCCGAAGGCGTCTTCGGTGATGACCATTCTTTAACCGCCATAATCTTGGATGGGTCAACGGTAATTCCTCTTTCATTAATCACATGACCCAAGAATTGGATCTCGCGCATCCAAAATGTGCACTTGGAGAATTTAGCATAAAGCTTCTCCTTTTGCAAGACTTCAAGAATCTCACGCAAATAACAAGCGTGATCACCCTCGCTCCTTGAATAGATGAGAAGATCGTCAATAAACACAATGACCGAACGATCAAGGAACGGTCTACACACCCGGTTCATGAGATCCATGAAAACCGCAGGTGCGTTGGTCAAACCGAAAGGCATAACCGTAAACTCATAGTAACCGTAACGAGTGCGAAAAGCTGTCTTATGAACATCCTCTTCCTTCACTTTCAACTGATGATACCCAGACTTCAAGTCAATCTTAGAAAACCATGACGCCCCTTGCAATTGGTCGAAAAGATCGTCAATCCTAGGCAATGGGTACCTATTCTTCACTGTCAACTTGTTTAACTCCCGGTAATCCATACACATTCTCATGCTCCCATCCTTCTTTTTGACGAAGAGAACGGGCGCACCCCAAGGTGAAACACTTGGGCGTATGAAACCCTTGTCAAGAAACTCTTGTAATTGCTCCATGAGTTCTTTCATTTCTGGCGGTGCCAATCTATAAGGCGCTTTAGCTACCGGTTTAGCACCCGGCATCAAGTCAATTCCAAACTCTATCTCCCTATCCGGCAGAATCCCCGGTAACTCGTCAGGAAACACATCTACGAATTGGTTCACGACCGGTACATTGTGAATCTCCTTTACTCTTTCATTCACATCCGCGACACAAGCCATGAACGCCTTGCACCCACGCGCAATGTACTTGGTCGCCTTCACATAAGTGCACAACCTTACTTTACCCTTTTTATCACCTTCTATGTAGATGGACTCTCCCGACGGGGAAACAAGTTGGATCGCCTTCGGTCCCCATAAAATACTCGCCTTATTCTTTGACAACCAATCCATCCCCACAATAACATCAAAATCTCCCATAGCCATAGGAATCAAATCAATAAAGAAAGTTTCGCCCCCCGCTCTCAACTTACAATCTCTAAAAATGTCAAAGACAAGGAAACTCTTATCATTAGCCGCTTCGATTTCTAAGGGTTCATCTAACTTGCTTCTTACAAAAGAGGAATGCTTAACAATTTTCAAGGAAACAAAAGAACGGCTAGCCCCCGAATCAAATAGAACTAGTGCAGGTAATGAGTTAATCTTGAATGTACCTGTCACCACCTCCGAGTCGTTCTTTGCTTCCTCCACAGATATGTGGAAAGCTCTACCCTTAGGCCTGGGTATCTCAACTTTTCTCTCGCTTCCACCTTGCTTCAAATCCGGGCAATCCGCCCTAAGGTGTCCTGGCTTGTAACAATTATAGCATATACGAATCTGGCTTGGACACTGATTTGCCATATGCCCCGGCTTCCCACACTTGTAACAATTCGACGTTCCCTTCTTACAATCCCTATAGTGCTCCTTCCCACAAACTTTGCATCCTCGAGAAGAGAACTGGGTAAAAGGCTTCTTACTAGGGCTCCCGCCCTTTATCTTGCTCACCACTTGATCCACAATTTCCCTTTTCCTCTTCTCTCCTCTAGCTTCTTGCCTCCTCAACTCCACCTCTCTTTCCCGACACCTGTTTATTAAGTCTACAAGTGTGGTAAATGAGGATGGAGATATGCTATCCCTGAACTCCACCGTCAGCATAGCATAGAACCTGTCAATCCTGGCTTTCTCGGTCGACACCACATCTGGACAGAACTTAGCCCGATCGAAGAAAGTCCCAGCTAATTCATCAATAGTCTCTATCGTCTGCCTCATGAGGAGAAACTCCTCGGTCATCCTGTCAATAGCGGCCTGTGGGCAATGGTACTTTAGGAATGCCGCTTTAAACTCCTCCCATGACATAGAGGTCACCCCTCTTTCACCCCTCTCCTTTCGGAGATTCAGCAGCCACTCCTTAGCCCGCCCAGTCAATAGTGGCACGCTAAACATCACTCTATCCTCGGGCTTACACCTTGTCGTCTCAAAATTTGACTCCATGTCTACCACCCACCTGTGGCTCAGAATCGGGTCCACTTGCCCGTTATATTCCTTGGGCTTGATCACCATGAAATCCTTCAGTGTACAATCCCGAGGTTCCTTATATTTCTCTTTCATGATCTCCTCGAGAGAGAGTTTAATAGTCCCCCTCATTTCTTCCATCAACAGATTTGTGGCTTGCTCAAAGGCCTTGGCCACCTCCTCTTTTATTAACTCTTGGATCCGTGGATCCAACGGTTCCCGATTGCTCGATTCTTCTGCCATCTCTTAACTGAGAATTAGAAACGAACACCTTAACACCCTTATACTATCAATACCTTAAATACTTATCACACTTACACCTCTATATGTATTAAGTATATGTATACTTATCTACTTATATACATACATACATATATAATCACCTTCACCTAATCCTTGTAAATGTTCATTGTCATATGGTTATTATAAAGGCCCTTGCACATCTCGTCATATTAATCATATTGGCCAGACATGATTAATAACGCGCTATGCCCAATTGCAATTATCATATTCATATAACAAATCACAAGACAAGTTTCGGCACACATAATACTTTGCCAATCATTCGTACATATACATAAACTCCATATGGAATTATCATTAATCATAACATTACTAACATTTCATTTCCGAAAGCTCCGAGTCTTAGTCAAGTCCTTCTTGGATTCTCGTATCATTCCCCCCCATATCAAGAGCATCCGGTTTGAGTTTGGTGCCACCCACACCAAATCCCTCAAACCATTGCTCTGATACCAAGTTGAAACACACCACTTTAAAAAAAAACAAAACTTTAACGCGCGGAAGTCTTAACCCAGGAATTTTTTTTTTTACCCTCTCGCGTACCGTGAGAGAATCCTTCCTGGACTCTCGCGACCCGAGAGGGACCCTTTTTTTCAGAATGTTTCCAGTTTTCAGCAGTTTTCACACTTAACCATTTTTCCAACCTTTTTCATTTTGCTTAACATCAAAACTTTACCAACACTTAGATTTTTGACCAAAAACATCATGACAACATATGATTACATCAAAACTTAACTTTTGTGCCAAATTACACCACTTTACAAGGATTTTACGAAAATCCTCAAAATACCAAAAATGCATACGAGAACCCTCCAAGCTTGGACGTTGACCTTGACCTATTCCGAAGCTTTCCCTGCATAACCACATAAACTTATAACCATTAGTAATGAGATAAACACAACCAACAAGTATTTACAACTTGTTTTCATCCTTTTCACCCATTTGACCCGTTTGCCTCTATTTGGTCAATTATAGTTCCATACATTAGCATTTCGTCAACATATTACCATTGTAATGTGTTAAACATAACAAACAAGTGATTACAACTTGTTTTCAAACCTTTCACCCATTTGACCCGTTAACACCCATTTGGCCAATTAAGGATTTCATACACTTGTATATCACCTACAAGTTACTTTCATCATTTCATTATCACTTTTCCATTTCCATTATGGCACGTAGGCCATAACTTCATATCCCAAAGGATACGAGATCATAACTCCATAACTAATCTATCCATTATGGTACTTAGACCATAACTCCATATCCATTCTATCCATTATGGTTCATAGACCATAACTCCATATCAACATATCCATTATAGTGTAAATAATATAACTACATTCCTTCAATTATACATACCATTTTATACTCATTCATACCACATAACAAATTATGCAACTTTACACATTATACATACAACATTGCATAAAACTCATTTATCATCAAAACTAAGTAAGTGCAAAAGCACTTACCTTTCGGGTTAGAAGATCCCGCACCGCTTTCAAGCTTTGCAATTTGATTACCTAAACACATTCGCCTAGTTTAGTAATCTAACATATAACAAAATTTCATTACAATTGAGTTCACAACTCAATTTCCCAATTCCAACCCAAATTGACCCGTTTGGGTTATCCTCATAACCAAACACCCTCTTTTACCACAAACTCACCTACTTGAGTTTCATTAACTTAATCTTAACACTAATTCTTCTTTCAAAAATTATTATTAAGTTAATTTGGTGTTTGTTCTAGTGTCTAACATCTTAAAAACACTTAATCTTCATTAATTCACCATTCAAGCCTTATGACCCAAACACTCCCAATTTTCACCATATGAACCCTAACTTCTCATAATCAAAATCAAAGGGTTCTAGGATGTTAATCATCATTCTTTAACTTTAGTTTAGCTAGATTATCAATAATCTAACACCATTTCATCACATGCATACATAATTTCGGATTTCACCCAAAACCTACCAAGAACACATACATGGTGAAATCAAGAGGAAGAGAATCACTTACTTGATGTTAGGAAGGTGTTGTGTGAGCCAAAACCTTCACTAATCAAGCTTCAATTGCACGAAAATGGCTTCAACACACTTTTCTCCTTTTTCTCTCTTGATATGAACGACTCAAAATGTGTAAATGAAGCCAATTTTGACTTCTCCAAGTCAAATGACAGTTTTTTGGCCATTTTACACATTTAGTCCTTCAACTTCCATTTCACCCATTTCGTTCTATAGTTAGTTAAAACTAACATAATCCCATTACAAACTTGAAACCCACTTGTTTCAACTTATTTATAAAATATTATTTCCACCATAATATTAAATATAAATATTTAATTATTTGAAGACGAAACCCGGATTTTGGTTCGTTACAACACAATAGACAAGTGTACCTATCGCATCGTAATATAATTTAGGTAAGAACCAAGTATCGAACCAATGGACACGGTCGAGTTCCAGTACTGAACTTCTGTTATCGTTTAGCCGGATCAATTGATGAGTGGGTTTTGTGTGCTTGTGAAGCAGAACAGTAAATGACAGAAAAGTAAATAACAGAAAGGTAAAAACGTACGTGATGTGTATAACAGGAATGTAAATAGCAGTATAGTAAATAGCAGGAAAGTAACTATCTTGGAAATGATCAGGTCACGAAGAGTATTGGTTTGGGCTTAGAATCAGCTTGGTACGTGATAATGTTAAGTTTACTAATCCAGTGATATGACTACTACAAACTTGTGACCCGGGTCACCGCTAGAGCCTCGTCCTCACAAGTTTAGTTTTACTTCTTTGAGGTTACAAGTACTACTGAATCTCTAATGCCCCACCCCACACTTAAAATTGTGCATTGCCCTCAATGTACAAATGCATGTAATGGAATGCTATGTAGGAATTTAAATGCATGAAGTTTTAAGGGAAACGAAACTGGTACTCCCCCGTTCAATTCGGTATATAACCTAAGTCCAAAACTTATTGCTGCTGTCAGGCTGTGCCTATCTGCTGCCTGTCAACAGTTGCTTCAAAGACTTCATCGAATTTCAAAGAAATTTGATGTGGTTTTTGATTCCTCAGGTTGTAGAGATGGACTATGATTCCTCAAAGAAGTAGAGAGACTATCTGGTGATGCCCTTCTACCTGACACATAAAGGAAAACATAAAAGCAGACAAAGAAAATAAAAGGTAGTAGTTATAAAAGCAGACAAGGAAAATAAAAGGTAGTAGTTAAGCTACTAAATTCCTTGTATCGAGAAGGCATACCTGGGGGCTGAAGTAAGAGAAACTTAGATTTGAAAACCAAACCTGAGGTCCATGCTTTCTGCCGTATGCAGCAACTTCTCAATTTATTCATGATCATTGGGTTGCCTCCCGGCAGCGCCACGATTTTTTAAGGGTCGTTGGCCAGACCCGTACGTGCTTTTAAGGTTTAGCCTGTAAAAGTCCCACTTTTTTAAAGGGTGAAAATGAAAATCTTTTAGAATTTTTAGGGTTTTAAAGGGTTTGAAGGGCTGCAACTATAGTGAAACACACAGCTACGGCTTCATGGTTTAAATGGAAAATACTAGCAGGTCCCTCTATAGTACTCAGATCATGAGGGCATAACTAATCTGAGGGCTCGTTTATGGCCACATTGCTAAGACCAAGATCTCTTATCATTCTCAACTCTTTCCTCACTTCGTAGTACACATTACTGCCTTTCCGTACGAATCTTTCAGCATGTAGCCTAACACCTCCTACTTTTATCAGATGTGTATACTCATGCTGGGAATGAGTTTGATTCTTACTACACTTTCCATCGTGGCTCCAGTTGCCACATTTCACACATTTTCGTATCTTTTGGCTCTTATTTTTGACAAGCCGCATAATGGTGGAAGTTGTTCTTGCTTGCGCCACCGTTTTCTTACATCACTAGTTGCTTTGAAAACTTTCTCTCGGAGTTCGGGCGGTAATTCAGGCTTTGCGAAATGAAAGCAGAAAAGCAAATTAAAATCAAAAGAATGCATATCCAGTTCTTTTAAGGTCTAGCCGGTAAAAGACCCACTTCTTTCTTTCTTTTTCTTTTCTTCTTTTTTTTCTATTTTTTCAATAACTCTTTTTCCTCAATTTTCTTGAAATAATATTTCCATAAATTCCTTGCAAATAGTTCGGCTTTTTCTTCCTAATACATCCACCTTCTTGTATATTCCAATTCCTTTGAGTGAAACAGATTCTTTCCAAATTGTCTTAATGGTAATGAACTTGAAATAACGACATAAGATAATTTTCCCACTTTGAATACATTCAGCCAATAACCGTTGTTTACGAAAAGCTGGTTAGTTGATAAATGTGGATAGCAGAAAAGAAAAGGCTAAGGCTAAGGCTCAGAGGGCTAACTAGGCGGATTATATTTTTTGGATTTTTGGGTTTAAGGATAATATATAGGGGTATTAAATTCCTAGGTACCTCAATCACTTTCATAGTTCTACTAGTTTATGGTCTTGATATGTATGAGTCACACAAGTTCTAATTATACATAAAATCCGATTAAAAAACACTCAGTATACCAAATGAAAGAGCATGCGAAAAATAATGATAATAATGCTCATGAAAAGGCTCAGATTATTCTCACATGGAAACGGATGGGATAGGGTTTAGTGATTTGTTATGCATAATATCCATTTTTTTCTACTTTCCATGTATTCGTTTTATTTAATTAAGTTCGAACTGAAAGAGATTTTGTCTTTAGGGTTTAAAACTTTTTAAAATTTTTCGGGTGTTACAAAAGGTAAGTATTTAGTAAGGTTTTAGTCAAATGGGTAGAAAATCACAAGTTTAGTTTTACTTGTTTAAGGTTACAAGTAGTACTGAATCTCTAATTCCCCACCCCGCACTTAAAACCGTGCATTGCCCTCAATGTACAAATGCATGTAATGGAATGCTATGTAGGAATTTAAATGCATGAAGTTTTAAGGGAAACGAAACTGGTACTCCCCCGTTCAATTCGGTGTATAACCTAAGTCCAAAACTTATTGCTGCTGTCAGGCCGTGCCAATCTGCTGCTTGTCAACACGTTGCTTCAAAGTCTTCATCGAATTTCAAAGAAATTTGATGTGGTTTTTTATTCCTCAGCTTGTAGAGATGGAGTGTGATTCCTTAAAGAAGTAGAGAGACTATCTGGTGATGTCATTCTACCTGACAGATAAAAGAAAACATAAAAGCAGACAAAGAAAATAAAAAGTAGTAGTTATAAAAGCAGACAAGGAAAATAAAAGGTAGTAGTTAAGCTAATAAGTTCCTAGTATCGAGAAGGCATACCTGGGGGCTGAAGTAAAAGAAACTTAGATTTGAAAACCAAACCTGAGTTCCAAGTTTTCTGTCGTATGCAGCAACTTCTCAATTTATTCATGATCATCGGGTTGCCTCCCGGAAGCGCCACGATTATTTAAGGGTCGTTGGCCAGTACCGTACGTGCTTTTAAGGTTTAGCCGGTAAAAGACTCACTTTTTTAAAGGGTGAAAATGAAAAGCATTTTGGATTTTTAGGGGTTTAAAGGGTTTGAAGGGCTGCAACAATCGTGAAACACACAGCTATGGCTTCATGGTTTAAATGAAAATTACTAGCAGGTCCCTCTACAGTAGTCAGATCATGAGGGTATGACTAATCTGAGGGCTCGTTTATGGTCAGATTGCTAAGACCAAGATCTCTTATCATTCTTAACTCTTTCCTCGCTGTGTAGTACACATTACTGCCTTTCCGTACGGATCTTTCAGCATATAGCCTAACAGCTCCTACTTTGATCAGATGCGTATACTCATGCTAGGAATGAGTTTGATTCTTGCTACACTTTCCATCGTGGCTCCAGTTGCCACATTTCACACATTTGTTGTATCTTTTGGCTCTTCTTTTTGACAAGCCGCATAATGGTGGCAATTGTTCTTGCATGCGCCACCGTTTTCTTACATCACTAGTTGCTTTGAAAACTTTCTCTCGGAGTTCGGGCAGTAATTCAGGCTTTGCGAAATGAAAGCAGCAAAGCAAATTAAAATCAAAAGATCGCATATCCAGTTCTTTTAAGTTCTAGCCGGTAAAAGACCCACTTCTTTCTTTCTTTTTCTTTTCTTCTTTTTTTCTATTTTTTTTCTTTTCTTTTTGTATCAAGACAAATTTTTCAATAATTCTTTTTCCTCAATTTTCTTGAAATAATATTTCCATAAATTCATTGCAGATAGTTCGGCTATTTCTTCCTAATACATCCACCTTCTTGTATATTCCAATTCCTTTGAGTGAAACAGATTCTTTCCAAATTGCCTTATTGGTAATGAACTTGAAATAACAACATAAGATAATTTTCCCACTTTGAAGACATTCAGCCAATAACCGGTGTTTACGAAAAGCTGGTTACTTGATAAATGTGGGTAGTAGAAAAGAAAAGGCTAAGGCTCAGAGGGCTATCTAGGCGGATTATATTTTTAGGATTTTTGGGTTTAAGGATAATATATAGGGGTAATAAAGTCCTAGGTGCCTCAATCACTTTCATAGTTCTACTAGTTTATGGTCTTGATATGTATGAGTCACACAAGTTCTAATTATCCATAAAATCCGATTGAAAAACACTCAGTATACCAAATGAAAGAGCATGCGAAAAATAATGATAATAATGCTCGTGAAAAGGCTCAGATTATTCTCAAATGGAAACAGGTGGGATAGGGTTTAGTGATTTGTTATGCATAATATCCATTTGTTTCTACTTGCCATGTATTCGTTTTATTTAATTAAGTTCGAACTCAAAGAGATTTTGGTTTTAGGGTTTAAAACTTTTTAAAATTTTTCGGGTGTTACAAAAGGTAAGTTTTTAGTAAGGTTTTAGTCAAATGGGTAGAAAATCACAAGTTTAGATTTACTTGTTTGAGGTTACAAGTAGTACTGAATCTCTAATTCCCCACCCCACACTTAAAACCGTGCATTGCTCTCAATGTACAAATGCATGTAATGGAATGCTATGTAAGAATTTAAATGCATGAAGTTTTAAGGGAAACGAAACTGGTACTCCCCCGTTCAATTTGGTGTATAACCTAAGTCCTAAACTTATTACTGCTGTCAGGCTGTGCCTATCTGCTGCTTGTCAACACGTTGCTTCAAAGGCTTCATCGAATTTCAAAGAAATTTGATGTGGTTTTTGATTCCTCAGGTTGTAGAGATGGAGTGTGATTCCTTAAAGAAGTAGAGAGACTATCTGGTGATGCCATTCTACCTAACACATAAAGAAAAACATCAAAGCAGAAAAAGAAAATAAAAGGTAGTAGTTATAAAAGCGGACAAGGAAAATAAAAGGTAGTAGTTAAGCTACTAAGGTCCTAGTATCGAGAAGGCAAACCTGGGGGCTGAAGTAAGAGAAACTGAGATTTGAAAACCAAACCTGAGGTCTATGCTTTCTATCGTATGCAGCAACTTCTCAATTTATTCACGATTATTGGGTTGCCTCCCGGAAGCGCCACGATTTTTTAAGGGTCGTTGGCCAGACCCGTACGTGCTTTTAAGGTTTAGCCGGTAAAAGACCCACTTTTTTAAAGGGTGAAAATGAAAATCTTTTTGGATTTTTAGGGTTTTAAAGGGTTTGAAGGGCTGCAACTATCGTGAAACACACAGTTACGGCTTCATGGTTTAAATGGAAAATACTAGCAGGTCCCTCTACAGTACTCAGATCATGAGGGCATAACTAATCTGAGGGCTCGTTTATGTTCAGATTGCTAAGACCAAGATCTCTTATCATTCTCAACTCTTTCCTTACTTCGTAGTACACATTACTGCCTTTCCGTACAAATCTTTCAGCATGTAGCCTAACACCTCCTACTTTGATCAGATGCGTATACTCATGCTGGGAAAGAGTTTGATTCTTGCTACACTTTCCATCGTGGCTCCAGTTGCCACATTTTACACATTTTCGTATCTTTTGTCTCTTATTTTTGACAAGCCGCATAATGGTGGAAGTTGTTCTTGCTTGTGCCACCGTTTTCGTACATCACTAGTTGCTTTGAAAACTTTCTCTCGGAGTTCGGGCGGTAATTTGGGCTTTGCGAAATGAAAGCAGAAAAGCAAATTAAAATCAAAAGAATGCATATTCAGTTCTTTTAAGGTCTAGCCGGTAAAAGACCCACTTCTTTCTTTCTTTTTCTTCTCTTCTTTTTTTTCTATTTTTTCAATAACTCTTTTTCCTCAATTTTCTTGAAATAATATTTTCATAAATTCCTTGCAGATAGTTCGGCTTTTTCTTTCTAATACATCCACCTTCTTGTATATTCCAATTCCTTTGAGTGAAACAGATTCTTTCCAAATTGTCTTAATGATAATGAACTTGAAATAACGACATAAGATAATTTTCCCACTTTGAAGACATTCAGCCAATAACCGGTGTGTACGAAAAGCTGGTTGGTTGATAAATGTGGGTTGTAGAAAAGAAAAGGCTAAGGCTCAGAAGGCTATATAGGCAGATTATATTTTTGAGATATTTGGGATTTTTGGGTTTAAGGATAATATATAGGGGTAATAAATTCCTAGGTGCCTCAATTACTATCATATTTTTACTAGTTTATGGTCTTGATATGTATGAGTCACACAAGTTCTAATTATGCATAAAATCCGATTACAAAACACTCAGTATACCAAATGAAAGAGCATGCGAAAAATAATGATAATAATGCTCGTGAAAAGGCTTAGATTATTCTCACATGAAAATGGACGGGATAGGGTTTAGTGATTTGTTATGCATAATATCCATTTGTTTCTACTTGCCACGTATTCGTTTTATTTAATTAAGTGCGAACTCAAAGAGATTTTGGTTTTAGGGTTTAAAACTTTTTCAAAATTTTCGGGTATTACAAAAGGTATGTTTTTAGTAAGGTTTTAGTCAAATGGGTAGAAAATCACAAGTTTAGTTTTACTTCTTTGAGGTTACAAGTACTACTGAATCTCTAATGCCCCACCCCACACTTAAAATTGTGCATTGCCCTCAATGTACAAATGCATGTAATCGAATGCTATGTAGGAATTTAAATGCATGAAGTGTTAAGGGAAACGAAACTGGTACTCCCCCATTCAATTCGGTATATAACCTAAGTCCAAAACTTATTGCTGCTGTCAGGTTGTGCCTATCTGCTACTTGTCAACAGTTGCTTCAAACACTTCATCGAATTTCAAAGAAATTTGATGTGGTTTTTGATTCCTCAGGTTGTAGAGATGGACTTTGATTCCTCAAAGAAGTAGAGAGACTATCTGGTGATGCCCTTCTACATGACACATAAAGGAAAACATAAAAGCAGACAAAGAAAATAATTGGTAGTAGTTATAAAAGCAGACAAGGAAAATAAAAGGTAGTAGTTAAGCTACTAAGTTCCTTGTATCGAGAAGGCATACCTGGGGGCTGAAGTAAGAGAAACTTAGATTTGAAAACCAAACCTGAGGTCCATGCTTTCTACCGTATGCAGCAACTTTTCAATTTATTCAGGATCATTGGGTTGCCTCCCGGCAGCGCCATGATTTTTTAAGGGTCGTTGGCCAGACCCGTACGTGCTTTTAAGGTTTAGCCGGTAAAAGACTCACTTTTTTAAAGGGTGAAAATGAAAACCTTTTTGGATTTTTAGGGTTTTAAAGGGTTTGAAGGGCTGCAACTATCGTGAAACACACAGCTACGGCTTCATGGTTTAAATGGAAAATACTAGCAGGTCCCTCTACAGTACTCAGATCATGAGAGTATAACTAATCTGAGGGCTCGTTTATGGTCAGATTGCTAAGACCAATATCTCTTATCATTCTCAACTCTTTCCTCACTTCGTAGTACACATTACTGCCTTTCCGTACGAATCTTTCAGCATGTAGCCTAACACCTCCTACTTTGATCAGATGCGTATACTCATGCTGGGAATGAGTTTGATTCTTGCTACACTTTCCATCGTGGCTCCATTTGCCACATTTCACACATTTTCGTATCTTTTGGCTCTTATTTTTGACAAGCCGCATAATGGTGGAAGTTGTTCTTGCTTGCGCCACCGTTTTCTTACATCACTAGTTGCTTTGAAAACTTTCTCTCGGAGTTCGGGCGGTAATTCAGGCTTTGCGAAATGAAAGCAGAAAAGTAAATTAAAATCAAAAGAATGCATATCCAGTTCTTTTAAGGTCTAGCCGGTAAAAGACTCACTTTTTTCTTTCTTTTTCTTTTCTTCTTTTTTTTCTATTTTTTCAATAACTCTTTTTTCTCAATTTTCTTGAAATAATATTTCCATAAATTCCTTGCAAATAGTTCGGCTTTTTCTTCCTAATACATCCACCTTCTTGTATATTCCAATTCCTTTGAGTGAAACAGATTCTTTCCAAATTGTCTTAATGGTAATGAACTTGAAATAACGACATAAGATAATTTTCCCACTTTGAATACATTCAGCCAATAACCATTGTTTACGAAAAGCTGATTAGTTGATAAATGTGGATAGTAGAAAAGAAAAGGCTAAGGCTAAGGCTAAGGCTCAGAGGGCTAACTAGGCGGATTATATTTTCTGGATTTTTGGGTTTAAGGATAATATATAGGGGTAATAAAGTCCTAGGTACCTCAATCACTTTCATAGTTCTACTAGTTTATGGTCTTGATATGTATGAGTCACACAAGTTCTAATTATACATAAAATCCGATTAAAAAACACTCAGTATACCAAATGAAAGAGCATGCGAAAAATAATGATAATAATGCTCATGAAAAGGCTCAGATTATTCTCACATGGAAACGGATGGGATAGGGTTTAGTGATTTGTTATGTATAATATCCATTTGTTTCTACTTTCCATGTATTAGTTTTATTTAATTAAGTTCGAACTGAAAGAGATTTTGGTTTTAGGGTTTAAAATTTTTTAAATATTTTCGGGTGTTACAAAAGGTAAGTATTTAGTAAGGTTTTAGTCAAATGGGTAGAAAATCACAAGTTTAGTTTTACTTGTTTAAGGTTACAAGTAGTACTGAATCTCTAATTCCCCACCCCACACTTAAAATCGTGCATTGCCCTCAATGTACAAATGCATGTAATGGGATGCTATGTAGGAATTTAAATGCATGAAGTTTTAAGGGAAATGAAACTGGTACTCCCCCGTTCAATTCGGTATATAACCTAAGTCCAAAACTTATTGCTGCTGTCAGGTTGTGCCTATCTGCTACTAGTCAACAGTTGCTTCAAACACTTCATCGAATTTCAAAGAAATTTGATGTGGTTTTTGATTCCTCAGGTTGTAGAGATGGACTATGATTCCTCAAAGAAGTAGAGAGACTATCTGGTGATGCCCTTCTACATGACACATAAAGGAAAACATAAAAGCAGACAAAGAAAGTAAAAGGTAGTAGTTATAAAAGCAGACAAGGAAAATAAAAGGTAGTAGTTAAGCTACTAAGTTCCTTGTATCGAGATGGCATACCTGGGGGCTGAAGTAAGAGAAACTTAGATTTGAAAACCAAACCTGAGGTCCATGCTTTCTACCGTATGCAGCAACTTTTCAATTTATTCAGGATCATTGGGTTGCCTCCCGGCAGCGCCATGATTTTTTAAGGGTCGTTGGCCAGAACCGTACGTGCTTTTAAGGTTTAGCCGGTAAAAGACTCACTTTTTTAAAGGGTGAAAATGAAAACCTTTTTGGATTTTTAGGGTTTTAAAGGGTTTGAAGGGCTGCAACTATCGTGAAACACACAGCTACGGCTTCATGGTTTAAATGGAAAATACTAGCAGGTCCCTCTACAGTACTTAGATCATGAGAGTATAACTAATCTGAGGGCTCGTTTATGGTCAGCTTGCTAAGACCAATATCTCTTATCATTCTCAACTCTTTCCTCACTTCGTAGTACACATTACTGCCTTTCCGTACGAATCTTTCAGCATGTAGCCTAACACCTCCTACTTTGATCAGATGCGTATACTCATGCTGGGAATGAGTTTGATTCTTGCTACACTTTCCATCGTGGCTCCAGTTGCCACATTTCACACATTTTCGTATCTTTTGGCTCTTATTTTTGACAAGCCGCATAATGGTGGAAGTTGTTCTTGCTTGCGCCACCGTTTTCTTACATCACTAGTTGCTTTGAAAACTTTCTCTCGGAGTTCGGGCGGTAATTCAGGCTTTGCGAAATGAAAGCAGAAAAGCAAATTAAAATCAAAAGAATGCATATCCAGTTCTTTTAAGGTCTAGCCGGTAAAAGACTCACTTTTTTCTTTCTTTTTCTTTTCTTCTTTTTTTTTCTATTTTTTCAATAACTCTTTTTTCTCAATTTTCTTGAAATAATATTTCCATAAATTCCTTGCAAATAGTTCGGCTTTTTCTTCCTAATACATCCACCTTCTTGTATATTCCAATTCCTTTGAGTGAAACAGATTCTTTCCAAATTGTCTTAATGGTAATGAACTTGAAATAACGACATAAGATAATTTTCCCACTTTGAATACATTCAGCCAATAACCATTGTTTACGAAAAGCTGGTTAGTTGATAAATGTGGATAGTAGAAAAGAAAAGGCTAAGGCTAAGGCTCAGAGGGCTAACTAGGCGGATTATATTTTCTGGATTTTTGGGTTTAAGGATAATATATAGGGGTAATAAAGTCCTAGGTACCTCAATCACTTTCATAGTTCTACTAGTTTATGGTCTTGATATGTATGAGTCACACAAGTTCTAATTATACATAAAATCCGATTAAAAAACACTCAGTATACCAAATGAAAGAGCATGCGAAAAATAATGATAATAATGCTCATGAAAAGGCTCAGATTATTCTCACATGGAAACGGATGGGATAGGGTTTAGTGATTTGTTATGTATAATATCCATTTGTTTCTACTTTCCATGTATTCGTTTTATTTAATTAAGTTCGAACTGAAAGAGATTTTGGTTTTAGGGTTTAAATTTTTTTAAATATTTTCGGGTGTTACAAAAGGTAAGTATTTAGTAAGGTTTTAGTCAAATGGGTAGAAAATCACAAGTTTAGTTTTACTTGTTTAAGGTTACAAGTAGTACTGAATCTCTAATTCCCCACCCCACACTTAAAATCGTGCATTGCCCTCAATGTACAAATGCATGTAATGGAATGCTATGTAGGAATTTAAATGCATGAAGTTTTAAGGGAAACGAAACTAGTACTCCCCCGTTCAATTCGGTGTATAACCTAAGTCCAAAACTTATTGCTGCTGTCAGGTTGTGCCAATCTGCTGCTTGTCAACACGTTGATTCAAAGACTTCATCGAATTTCAAAGAAATTTGATGTGGTTTTTTATTCCTCAGGTTGTAGAGATGGAGTGTGATTCCTTAAAGAAGTAGAGAGACTATCTAGTGATGTCATTCTACCTGACAGATAAAGGAAAACATAAAAGCAGACAAAGAAAATAAAAAGTAGTAGTTATAAAAGCAGACAAGGAAAATAAAAGGTAGTAGTTAAGCTAATAAGTTCCTAGTATCGAGAAGGCATACCTGGGGGCTGTAGTAAAAGAAACTTAGATTTGAAAACCAAACATGAGTTCCATGTTTTCTGCCGTATGCAGCAACTTCTCAATTTATTCATGATCATCGAGTTGCCTCCCGGAAGCGCCACGATTATTTAAGGTTCGTTGGCCAGTCCTGTACGTGCTTTTAAGGTTTAGCCGGTAAAAGACTCACTTTTCTAAAGGGTGAAAATGAAAATCATTTTGGATTTTTAGGGGTTTAAAGGGTTTAAAGGGCTGCAACAATCGTGAAACACACAGCTACGGCTTCATGGTTTAAATGTAAAATACTAGCAGGTCCCTCTACAGTAGTCAGATCATGAGGGTATGACTAATCTGAGGGCTCGTTTATGGTCAGATTGCTAAGACCAAGATCTCTTATCATTCTTAACTCTTTCCTCGCTGTGTAGTACACATTACTGCCTTTCCGTACGGATCTTTCAGCATATAGCCTAACAGCTCCTACTTTGATCAGATGCGTATACTCATGCTAGGAATGAGTTTGATTCTTGCTACACTTTCCATCGTGGCTCCAGTTGCCACATTTCACACATTTGTTGTATCTTTTGACTCTTCTTTTTGACAAGCCGCATAATGGTGGCAGTTGTTCTTGCATGCGCCACCGTTTTCTTACATCACTAGTTGCTTTAAAAACTATCTCTCGGAGTTCAGGCGGTAATTCAGGCTTTGCGAAATGAAAGCAGAAAAGCAAATTAAAATCAAAAGATCGCATATCTAGTTCTTTTAAGTTCTAGCCGGTAAAGACCCACTTCTTTCTTTCTTTTTCTTTTCTTCTTTTTTTCTATTTTTTTTCTTTTCTTTTTGTATCAAGACAAATTTTTCAATAATTCTTTTTCCTCAATTTTCTTGAAATAATATTTCCATAAATTCATTGCAGATAGTTCGGCTATTTCTTCCTAATACATCCAACTTCTTGTATATTCCAATTCCTTTGAGTGAAACAGATTCTTTCAAAATTACCTTAATGGTAATGAACTTGAAATAACAACATAAGATAATTTTCCCACTTTGAAGACATTCAGCCAATAACCGGTGTTTACGAAAAGCTGGTTACTTGATAAATGTGGGTAGTAGAAAAGAAAAGTCTAAGGCTCAGAGGGCTATCTAGGCAGATTATATTTTTGGGATTTTTGGGTTTAAAGATAATATATAGGGGTAATAAAGTCCTAGGTGCCTCAATCACTTTCATAGTTTTACTAGTTTATGGTCTTGATATGTATGAGTCACACAAATTCTAGTTATGCATAAAATCCGATTAAAAAACACTCAGTATACCAAATGAAAGAGCATGCGAAATATATTGATAATAATGCTCGTGAAAAGGATTAGGTTATTCTCACATGGAAACGGATGGGATATGGTTTAGTCATTTGTTATGCATAATATCCATTTGTTTCAACTTGCCATGTATTCATTTTATTTAATTAAGTTCGAACTCAAAGAGATTTTGGTTTTAGGGTTTAAAACTTTTTAAAAAATTTCGGGTGTTACAAAAGGTAAGTTTTTAGTAAGGTTTTAGTCAAATGGGTAGAAAATCACAAGTTTAGTTTTACTTCTTTAAGGTTACAAGTAGTACTGAATCTCTAATTCCCCACCCCACACTTAAAACCATGCATTGCTCTCAATGTACAAATGCATGTAATGGAATGCTATGTAAGAATTTAAATGCATGAAGTTTTAAGGGAAACGAAACTGGTACTCCCCCGATCAATTAGGTGTATAACCTAAGTCCAAAACTTATTGTTGCTATCAGGTTGTGCCTATCAGCTGCTTGTCAACACGTTGCTTCAAAGACTTCATTGATTTTCAAAGAAATTTGATGTGGTTTTCGATTCCTCAGGTTGTAGAGATGGAGTGTGATTCCTCAAAAAAGTAGAGAGACTATCTGGTGATGCCATTCTACTTGACACATAAAGGAAAACATAAAAGCAGACAAAGAAAATAAAAGGTAGTAGTTATAAACGCAGAAAAGGAAAATAAAAGGTAGTAGTTAAGCTACTTAGGTCTTAGTATCGAGAAGGCATACCTGGGGGCTGAAGTAAAAGAAACATAAATTTGAAAACCAAACATGAGGTCCATGCTTTCTGTCGTATTCAACAACTTCTTAATTTATTCATGATCATCGGGTTGCCTCCTGGAAGCGCCACGATTATTTAAGGGTTGTTGGCCAGACCCGTACGTGCTTTTAAGGTCTAGCTGGTAAAACACCCACTTCTTTAAAGGGTGAAAATGAAAATATTTTGGGATTTTTAGGGGTTTAAAGGGTTTGAAGGGCTGCAACTATCGTGAAACACACAGCTACGGCTTCATGGTTTAAATGGAAAATACTAGCAGGTCCCTCTACAGTACTCAGATCATGCGGGTATAACTAATCTGAGGGCTCGTTTATGGTCAGATTGCTAAGACCAAGATCTCTTATCATTCTCAACTCTTTCCTCACTGCGTAGTACTCATTACTGACTTTCCGTACGGATCTTTCAGCATGTAGCCTAACAGCTCCTACTTTGATCAGATGTGTATACTCATGCTGGGAATGAGTTTGATTCTTGCTACACTTTCCATCGTGGCTCCAGTTGCCACATTTCACGCATTTGTCGTATCTTTTGGCTCTTCTTTTTGACAAGCCGCATAATGGTGGCAGTTGTTCTTGCTTGCGCCACCGTTTTCTTACATCACTAGATGCTTTGAAAACTTTCTCTCGGAGTTCGGGCGGTAATTCAGGCTTTGCGAAATGAAAGCAGAAAACCAAATTAAAATCAAAAGAATGCATATCCAGTTTTTATAAGATCTAGCCAGTAAAAAACCCACTTCTTTCTTTCTTTTTCTTTTCTTCTTTTTTTCTATTTTTTTTCTTTTCTTTTTGTATAAAGACAAATTCTTCAATAACTCTTTTTCCTCAATTTTCTTGAAATAATATTTCCATAAGTTCCTTGCAGATAGTTCGGTTGTTTCACCCTATTACATCCACCTTATTGTATATTCCAATTCTTTTGAGTGAAACAGATTCTTTCCAAATTGCCTTAATGGTAATGAACTTGAATTAACGACATAAGATAATTTTCCCACTTTGAAGACATTCAGCCAATAGCCGGTGTTTATGAAAAGCTGGTTGGTTGATAAATGTGGGTAATAGAAAAAGAAAAGGCTAAGGCTCAGAGAGCTATCTAGGCGGATTATATTTTTGGGATTTTTGGGTTTAAGGATAATATATAGGGGTAATAAAGTCTTAGGTGCCTCAATCACTTTCATAGTTCTACTAGTTTATGGTCTTGATACGTATGAGTCACACAAGTTCTAATTATGCATAAAATCCGATTAAAAACACTCAGTATACCAAATGAAAAAGCATGCGAAAAATAATGATAATAATGCTCGTGAAAAGGCTCAGATTATTCTCGCATGGAAACGGATGAGATAGTGTTTAGTGATTTGTTATGAATAATATCCATTTGTTTCTACTTGTCATGTATTCGTTTTATTTAATTAAGTGTGAACTCAAAGAGATTTTGGTTTTAGGGTTTAAAACTTTTTAAAATTTTTCGGGTGTTACAAAAGGTAAGGTTTTTGTCAAACGGGTAGAAAATCACAAGTTTAGTTTTACTTCTTTGAGGTTACAAGTAGTATTGAATCTATAATTCCCCACCCCACACTTAAAACTGTGCATTGCCCTCAATGTACAAATGCATGTAATGGAATGCTATGCAGGAATTTAAATGCATGAAGTTTTAAGGGAAAAGAATCTTGTACTCCCCCCGTCAATTCGGTGTATAACCTAAGTCTAAAACTTATTGCTGCTGTCAGGCTGTGCCTATCACCTTCTTGTCAACACGTTGCTTCAAATACTTTATCGAATTTCAAAGAAATTTGATGTGGTTTTTGATTTCTCAGGCTGTAGAGATGGAGTGTGATTCCTCAGATAAGTAGAGAGACTATCTCGTGATGCTATTCTACCTGACACATAAAGGAAAACAAAAAAGCAGACAAGGAAAATAAAAGGTAGTAGTTAAGCTACTAAGGTCCTAGTATCGAGAAGGCATACTTGGGGGCTGAAGTAATAGTAACTTAAATTTGAAAACCAAACATGAGGTCCATGCTTTCTGCCATATGCACCAACTTCTCAATTTATTCATGATCATCGGGTTGCTTCCCGAAAGCCCCACGATTATTTAAGGGTCGTTAGCCAGACCCGTACGTGTTTTGTGAATTTCCAATTCAGTGCTTTTGGTGGAATAATCTGTCAAATGGGTGGCTTGTAATATGGAGAGGTTTATCCAACCCATTTGATAACCCTGCGTACAATGATAATAAGCTTATCCAGGAATTAGTGTAGTCCATCCTAGACCAGCTGGATAGAGAAAAACATGGTAAAAAGTGTTCAAACTTGAAACAGTCATAACTTGAGCTACGTTTGGAGTTATAGGGCCCCGACCAGGGGACGGAAAGGTTTTGACGAGCCGTATCATGTGGCAAACCGCCGTAGGCGGTTTGTCCCAGTGGTCCGAGAAAATTTCCCCTATTAAGTGACCCAATTTCATAAATCAAAGATTTTCCCCAATTTTATATTTTTAATACTTTCAACGTTTTTGTGCTAAAACGGGTGAATCATTGATTTATATATTTCCAAAGTCTTTTTATAGTTTAATTTTAGTTTTGAGGGATTGATTTGTAATTTTGAAAATTTTTGTAAACCTCCTAATTTTAGAATGCTCTATAGAAGAGAACCAAGAGAAAATACTGTAATTAAATCACGCCACCACTATTTGAAATTTCCTGGACCAAACTTCAAGAAACCCATGTAGCGAAGGAGACAATCGCCCTGGTATGATAATTTTGTTACGTAATTTTTGTTGGATGAACATTTCTTCCTCCGTGAGAAGTGGTCCTCAGAGTGATGTGTCATATCCTGTGGCTTATGTGATTCATGGAATGATTCACTGATATGCTTGGTCACAGGCCAGCTATCACCGTTGCAAGGAAGAGGTGCCACCATTGTCATTTGTTTGTTGGTGATCACATTCTCCTGCATAATCTCCTCCTAGATGTTGGTCTCACAATCTGGTTCTTCATATGATGTTGTCTCTGAAGTGACAGGAACTCTAGACTGTTCCATACATCCTTCTTGTGCTTCCATATTTAGGATTCCCACCAATTCTTCTTTAGAGATTCGTTCTTCTAACTCCTTTGATGTTTTAGCTTCCAACCTCTCAGAGAAGTCATGAAGTGATTGTAAAGTTGCAGTAACCCTTTCTTCTGAATCATTCGGTCTCACTTCCGACTGATCCATGCTTGTGAAGCTGGAAGGTCCTTGCTCCTTATAGTCACTCAACCCTACTAGAGATGTTGGACCTATAACTTCCAATTCTTGGACTTTGAAGGGATCATCTTGTTATTCAGTTGGAAAGCTCTTTAGAATTTTAACCTTAATTTCTTCCAAATGACGAAACACTTGTTGTTTAGTTAGAGAGCTCTTTAGGATTTGACCCTTAATTTCTTCCAAATGACTAAACATATTTCCTGGGTTCCATGAGTCGGGATCTAGAGCTGAGTGTTGAATTTCTTGGGGCGGTGTGGTTTCCTCATATGGTTGCCAGTAGGTTTGGTGAAAATCTATGGAATACCCTTGATAATGAGAACAATCTTGAGTGTAGTGGGCTTCCCCACAGACCTCACACCAAACCTCTGAATAGTGGTACTCATAGTCGTCTTGGTATCCTTCATAACAACTCTTGTAGTTGTAATCCATGAAAGTTTTTGTAAAGAACAATCAAAACAAACCATAAAAATAAATGTTAAGGTTAAAAAGGCTAATCCATTAACTCGAATCTTTCTTGAAATCATCGTGTCCCCGGCAACGGCGCCAAAAACTTGATGTGTCATGTTTGATATAATAAAAATATAATATATTTTTACTATAGTTTTACGAGATCAGTTTTTAAAATTTTAAAATGATAATTACTTTAACTTAAAAACACACACAATAAACAAGTGTACCTATCGCAGCGTAATATAGTTTAGGTAAGAACTAAGTATCAAACCAATGGACATGGTCAAGTTCCAGTACTCAACTTTTGTTATCGTTTAGCCGGATCAATTAGTGAGTGGGTTTTGTGTGCTTGTGAAGCAGAATAGTAAATGACAGAAAAGCAAATAACGGTAAAGTAAATAACAGAAAAGTAAAAACGTGCGTGATGTGTGTAACAGGAATGTAAATAACAGTATAGTAAATAGCAGGAAAGTAACTATCTTGGAAATGATCAGGTCACGAAGAGTATTTCTTTGGGCTTAGAATCAGCTTGGTACGTGATAATGTTAAGTTGACTAATCCAGTGATATGAATACTACAAACTTGTGACCCGGGTCACCGCTAGAGCCTCGTCCTCACAAAATTTGATTCGCGAAGTAAAATCATTAAATTAAAACGGTAGTGCCTCCCTTTAAGGACAACAGTTACCCTCAACCTTTCGAATGGTCATCTCCGGGTTAGTTTAAGAAATCGAACGTAAATGCTTTGTATTAGGGTTAAATAGGTGGTTATATTTTGCTCACCGGGAGGCGGTGTAACAATGGGAACAAGTATAAAGACGTACCATTCCCAACATGAGTTCACCAATTCTTGGTCGCATAAGAAGTTCGTATAAAGACGTACGACCTTAATAATGTTGACCAAGCCTTGGCTTATCAATCTCTACTTGTATAAAGACGTACAAGTTTCAAAAGAAGTTTGATTAAAAAGGTTTTACGATCTTACGCTTTAAAATCAAAAACACTCACAAATATAAAGATGAATTTAGACAATAATAAAAGCCCACAAAATGGTGGTTTTAAGGACGAATAATTAAAGACATAAACATACCACTACATTAATACGTCAAACGTTAACATGCACCAAACATCATCTTCACCCTAGCAATACAAAGAGTTTAGCCACGAATGCCCATACTAACTAGCATAATGCAGAGTTTCGTAGGCTCCCCTATTGCGGAACAAGGAGGAAGAGCCCCTCTACTCTCTACTCTCTACTCTATACTCTAACTACGAAATAAGTTCTCTCTGGTTTGTTCTTGAGGTATGGATGGGTGTATTGAGGTGTGTGGAATGAAGAACCCAAGCCATCTATTTATAGGCCTCAAAATGAGCAATGCACGACCGTGCATTGGATTACACGAGTGTGCAAACACCTCGGGAATCAAACAGAGTACACGAGACAGTGTACTAGATCCTTGGAGAGAAAGATAGGGTTTGCACGGTCGTGCATGGCATTGCACGGCCGTGCATTGCCCCACTGCTCTCTAGTTTCGTCTTTTAGCAGCTGGTTTGACTTATGTTGACCAATTTTGACTTCTTGGGGGTCAATGCTCGGGTTTGGTCCTCCGAAAGCTTGATTTCTTCATGTTTTAAGCTGGTTTTTAATCTGTTTATCTTGAGACACCGAATAAACTGCAATTGTGAAATATTAACGCATTAAGTATCATTTGCAAGGCTTTTGTTTGATTACTACCATAATATGGGGATTATTATGAATGCAAAAAATGTATAATTAAGGACATATCAGGGAACCTTCGGGGTCCCCCGCAATGAGACAGATGGCAAGACGTGTTGTAGGAACTCTTCCGGGGATACTAGAAAAGAGCAGCTACTAGCCATTACCCCTCGGTTTGGATACCGACTGCTACAACGTGTCACTTTTTGGTGCATCCTTAGCATGTTTTTCCCGCCTCTCTCATATTAAATAATGATATTAAAATAATATATTTTTAAATATTTAATATAAATCTAATTATGGATAGATATTATTTAATTATGTATAGTTATTATATCAGTAACAAAATGAATTTAATATGAATTAACATTTATCAATTACATAAAGAATTAATATCCAGTTAAAAAAAATGTATTAAAAATTACATTAACAAAATTTATAAATGTTACGTCAAAGTACATTTTTTAAAGACATATTTTAACGATATATGTGTTAACATATTACATTATATTTTATTTAACCCGTATGATACACAAGTTTTAAATATATAATTTTTTTATCATTAAGTATATATAACATTAAATTTATTCAACCCGTATAATACACGGGATTGTAACATAGTAATTTAATAAAGAATGTTTTTTATTTTATTTTATTAAAAAAAACACTTCCAATAACAAAAGGATGAAAATGACGATAAAACAAACATGAGGGGAGGTAAGTGTAACTAATGATAAAACAAACGCGCATAAATGGAATATATGTTGAGCACGCCTGTTCATCCTCCTCCTCAAACCTTTACTGTTACGAACAAAGAACAAAATTCCATTTTCCTTGCTTCACAAGCAATCGACAAATCGTCCACCAATTCGCCTCATAAATCAAAATTTCAAACACCAATTGGAACTTCATACATCTAATTCGATCTCATTGCCATGGATTTCCTCAAATCCTTCCTAATTTTGTGCCTAATTTCAGCAGCTTCGAGTGACGAACACGTCGACACAGGATCTCACCTACTTCCAAGGCATCTGATCGTTGAACTTCCGGAAACCATGGAATCCAGATGCGATAACTCGATCGAAGAAGTCCGGTTACGGTGTGCGAGTTGGAGAGTTGCGGTGGAGGCGAACAATTTGAGTCCGTGGAAGACGGTTCCGGATGATTGTGTTGATTATGTGAAGGAGTATATGTTGGGGAGATCGTATGAGATTGATCTTGAAATTGTGTCTGTTGAAGCGGAGAAGTTTGCGATGAGTGTTGATTTGAGAGGAGATGGAATGGATGTTTGGATTTTTGATGTTGATGAAACGTTGCTTTCGAATCTGCCGTATTATGCTCAACATGGTTATGGGTATGGTTTCTGTTCATCTCTGTTTGTAGATTTTGGAATTACGTTTGTGAATTTGACTTTTGGGTTTTAATTTCATTTGGTGTGAATGTGGGGGGTTCTAATTGAATATCCAATTTGGCTTTTTTACTTTATTTGGGAATTTGATTGTTAGGTTATGGATGATGCAATAAACCCTCCACTAGATTTTGTAGAGGAGTTTAGGAATTGTTTAAAGGGTTAATTAATATCGTAAAAATCAATATACAGTGTATGTATTTGTGTAAAAATATTTAAAATAATAATTCGCTACCCCTTAAATTCGTCAAAGTAAGATTATATAACTTTTTTTTCAAAAAAGTTGAATGTCACTTTATATAATTATGATAAATTTAAGAGGTAATGCTCATTATTTTGAATAATTTTTTACAACTACATGCATTTTATACAAGTGTAGAGACTTTAATATAACAAAATTAAGTTGAGAGACTTTTTCGTGGTTTTTTTTACATGTGCAGAGAGACTTTTATACGTCAAAAATATGTTGGAGTGACTTTTTCATGAAAAAAGATAAAGAATGTTGGCTTTTCATGGTATTAATCATTGTTTAAATATTGAATATAGATTATAATAATAGGTAATCGATGATATCATAAATAGGGCGCTTCTCTTAATATTTGACGACATATGTCCCGATTTGGTCATTAAACATAGTAAAAGTGTTTCATTTTTGTCACTTACCAATGACAGATGCAGAACGTATGAGAAAGTATGTTGCTATTTTATAACATGAGAAATGACGAAAATGAAACATTTCTTCGTAATATTAATGACCAGATTAGGACATATCTGCGTAAAATAAGTACCACGTATTATTTGTGTAATTTCTCTCTTAAAACCGTGCAATCTAAAAGAGAGTAAAAGGAGGTACAAATTACACTTGAGTCTCTTTATAAAGTTTAAGAATTGTACAAAAATTGGTCTACGTTACACATTAATTAGAAACTATATTACATGTGTTCTTTATAATATATAGTGGGTAAAATGGGTCGGGTTAGGTAACATATCAAATCAGGGTTGGGCTAATATGGGTAATTTCTAGCACAAGTTAAAACGGTTCTAGTTTTATCCACCCACAAACACATTTTTTTTTCTTTTTTAGAATTTATAAATGATTAATACGTTAAATATAATTAGGTAATCATGATTGTTGCAATTAAATTTTTTTTTTCCAGTAAATTGGTTAAAAAGATCTTGGACATTTCAATACACTTTGGGAGAGTTTTGACCCATTTGACCCATTTCTATTTTAGCTTTCTTTTTTAGTTTTACCCAACTGACCCGTTAACGATTTTATATCCCAATTTGAAATGTTCATATCTAATATCTCATTCTCCTCCTCTTGAATGAGATTGAAATGAGACACCAATTATATTTGAATCTTTGGCATACCGAATATTCTTTTTGTTATAATTTTCACAAAAATTGTCAATTTCATTTACAGTTTATTCCTTCTAATATATTATTCATGTTACAGGTCAGAGATTTTTGACAATATTCAATTTGACAAATGGGTCCTTGAAGGAGTGGCTCAAGCAATCAACCCTAGTTTGAAGCTTTATAAACATGTTCAAAAGTTAGGGTTTAAGATCTTTTTGTTAACAGGGCGCACCGGGAACAAAAGGAACATCACTACAAATAATTTGATCATGGCTGGATTTGAGAACTGGGACCGGCTCATTTTGAGGTAAATGTTCAAAGGCGAACAATATTTATATATTTATTGTATTTTTTTTTGCGTGAACTTATAGTTAAACATTTTACAGAGGTGAGGAAGATCATGGAAAAACCGCGGTAGCATTTAAATCAGACAAAAGAAAAGAGATCATGGAAGAGGGGTTTCGAATCATTGGAAACTCGGGTGATCAGTGGAGTGACTTAATAGGTTCATATGTATCTATGAGATCATTCAAGCTCTCAAACCCCATGTATTTTATATCTTGATTATATATCAACAAGTCTTACTATCACAACTGTGAGGAATTGAATTGAATTTAACAATGTATTTATCTTTATGTATTTCCAAATTGGGAAATACTCTGTCATTTCAAAGGTTACTTATTTAAAGTATATGGAGTTTTCATGATTTTTAGCGTCTTTTAGTTTGTTTTTAAAAGTGATTATCTTATATCCAGAAAGTCTTTTAGAAGGTTTGAAACCATTGAGTGATGTGTGGAATTGCATTTGATTGCAACCCATGATGCCTTCTATTAAATATCCTTGTTTCAATTTTTTTTTTCTGCAGTTAGATCTCATGAACACAAATCTTTTATGCTAACTTGTAATCTTGACACTAAGCATCTCTGTCATATGTGGTTAAACCCTTTGTTCTATGTTTCCTTGCCATTCAAGCAATATGAGGATGTAAATCCTACAAAGGCAAGTCACCATGAAATGAACCTAGATCACTATGAGCTTGCAGTTCAGGAGTGCACAGATTTAGTTAACCAAGGCATTATTGAAGCGACCACTTCCCCTAGGCATGTGACGCATTTTATGTTAATAAACATAAGGAACAAGCATGGGGAAAGCTACGCATAGTGATCAACCACCGACCATTAAACCATTTTCTAGCGGATGACAAGTTCCCTATCCCACAAAATAGATCCTTGTTCCAGTTTTTAGCAAATGCCAAAATCATGTCTAAATTTGATCTCAAATCAGGCTTCTTGTAAGGCCCCATTCCCGGGTAACCTCACTTGTTGGATTTACTCATAAACATAGTCATAAATACTGAACTTAAATTTAAAACGTTCGAATTCAATCATTACATAACGTAACGTAACGTGACGTAACAGCGGAAGTCTTAACAATTAAATACACAACATTGTCTAAACATATATAAAAAGTGGGATGTCAGTCTTGTGCCGGGTAACCTTCACGCCATTGCACGACCCTTCCTTCCTTACCTGAAATGTATACTAAAAGTCAGCTAACGCTGGTGAGTTCTAGTTTAAAACTATTAAGTATGAACATTCTTTTCTTTATAAGTATACATAATTATATACATACATTTATATAAATACGTATTCAAAACTTTTGTTTTTCTTTCTTCATTCTTATGTGATTACATAGATATGCATTCACCTTTTCTTTCCTTAACATTCATTGGTCATACACATAAGGGTGATCAACCCGTCTTTTACTGCGTATATCACAAAGACATACGCCCTTAAGCTACCGTCGTAGCCCTTTTACTCGTCCGGTCCTAGAAACCGTCCGCCTTAACTTTCGTCCGGCCAACCTTCGGCCGTCCGTCTTAACCGTCCTACCGTCGTAGTCCGTCATATTCGCCCGTCTGCCCTAAGGCATTCGTTTCCCACGCGAACTATTGTTTATGCAACCGTTATACTATTTTAGCATTTACTTCGACCGCCCATTTATGCTTTTTGTACGTCCTAGCTTGCGAAGGAACGTATCTTTCCCGGTTGCAAAATAGTCACGTGGTCGTCCGTCTACAGAAGTAGCCGTTAGCTTCGTTTCCGTCCATAACGTATACATACATTCATAACATGCAGTATAAATAATTATAAAGCAAGATTTCATATATTTACGTTATGCCATTCTTTCATTCATTCTTTGTAATCATACGTTTCATTCTTTATTCAAAATTCTTTCTCATATATATATAAATATATATTACTATATCACGTATGATCACATTAGCATTCATATCATTTATTCATTTAGTGTATACATTTCAGCCCCAAAACATTTAATAAGGTTTGCACATAACATAGAAGGGGGGACATAGAACTCACCTGATAAGCTAGTCTTGGTTGTCCTAAATAAAGGTCCAACAACGTCACGTACGATCTGAATTAGGTAGTTAAAATACACAGCAGACCCTACCCCGACTCTAACTGTTTAATCATTCTAAACATACTGACTTTACTTACTGGTCATCTGCCTGCGCACTTAGTAAGTGCGCAGGGCCTTGCTCATGCGTACTTGACAAGTGCGCAGAGAGTTCTTCTTGCGTACTTGGTAAGTACGCATGATCCTTCTCCGGCGTACTTGGTAAGTACGCATGATCTTTATCTTGCGTACTTGGTAAGTACGCAAGACGTCCTTCCTACGTACTTGATAAGTACGCATCACCTGTTTCCTAGATAAGTCCGAAATCTTTGCGTGTTAATCCGATCATGCTAATCTTACAACTTTCTTTGATCAAAACGTGCGGTTTTCATTCTAGATGCTAGTTCTAAGCTTATTATCAGGTTTCATCCTTAAAAACGTCTCCTATTTAGCTAAAACCCGAGAAACCCCAAAATGAACAAAAACTCAGATTATGATCGAATCGTTACCTTGATTGGAATTCTGATTCGGAGGTTTTGCTCACGAGCTCAGCAGTAACGTGCTCCTTCAATTTCGGGTCGATCCGTCACTTTCTCTCTCTAGGTTGCAAATTGTGGTGAAAATGAGAGTTCTAGTGCTGTCTTGACCCTTATATACATGGGCTTCGCTCGGCCCGTTGGAGCCGAGCCCAAGCCCATCCGCTTTTCTTTTGTTTTATGACGATTAAGTCTCTATGGCGTTATTATTTACTAAATTACCATTTTTGGGGTGTTACAAGTCTACCTTCCTGAAAGAGGTTTCGTCCTCGAAACTGCTTATACGTTAAACAATTTAGGGTATAGTCCCCTCATCTCGTCTTCTTTTTCCCATGTAGCTTCTGACCCTTTTTTGTGCTTCCATTGTATTTTGACTAAAGGAATCGACTTATTTCGTAGTCGTTTCTCAACTCGGTCAATAATGGCTATTGGTTCCTCCACATAATTTAGACTGTCATCCACTTCGATCTCGTCGTAAGGTATGTAAGCTGTGTCGTCAGCTAGGCACTTGCGTAAGTGTGACACGTGGAACGCAGGGTGTATTCCACTAAGCTCAACAGGTAGGTCGAGTCTGTAAGCAACCTGACCCACTCTCGCTAAAATCTTGAAAGGTCCGACAAACCTTGGACTTAGTTTGCCATGTTTTCTGAATCGAATGATTCCTTTCCATGGTGATACCTTTAACAGTACCATGTCCCCCACTTGAAACTCTAAATCCCTTCTTCTCTTATCCGCGTATGATTTCCGTCTGTCCTTTGCGGCTTTCATTCGAGCCTTGATTTGATCAAACTTCTCGGAAGTAGCTTTAACCACTTCGAGACTTGTGAAATCCTTTTGTCCAATTTCCCCCCAACAAACCGGGGTCCTACATTTCCTTCCATACAACATTTCAAATGGCGGCATGCCAATAGTTGAGTGATAACTGTTGTTGTATGAAAATTCTGCCAATGGTAGGTGGCTATCCCAGCTCCCTCAGAAGTCAATTATACAGGCCCTGAGCATGTCCTCCAAGGTCTGAATGGTCCTTTCCGATTGACCATCGGTTTGAGGGTGGTAAGCGGTGCTGATGTTCAGTCTAGTGCCCATCGCTTCATTGAATTTCTCCCAAAACCTTGACGTGAATCTGGTATCCTTGTCGGACACAATCGACAGCGGCATGCCATGTCTGCTCACAATTTCCTTGATAAATATTTCTGTTAGTCTTTCTGACGAAAAAGTCTCACGTATTGGCAAAAAGTGAGCACTCTTTGTCAAGCGGTCGACGATCACCCAAATGGTATCATTGCCTTTAGCTGTTCACGGTAGCTTGGTAATGAAGTCCATCGTGATCTCCTCCCACTTCCATTCCGGTATTGGTAAAGGTTGCATTTTACCGCATGGTTTCTGGTGCTCGGCCTTGACTAGTGAACACGTTAGGCACTTGTTCACATACTCGGTCACATCATTCTTCATGCCAGGCCACCAGTACTCTTTCTTCAAGTCTTAATACATTTTGTTTGTCCCGGGGTGGATAGAATAGCGAGACTTATGGGCCTCATCGAGTATTTTGGCTCTAAGCTCGCCAATCTTAGGTATCTACATCCGACCAACCTATTTCGTACACCGTAAGCATTTGTATCCAAATTCTCTTGTTGTCCTACTATTCTTTCTCGCCTTATATTTCTTTCTAATAGTGCTTCATCTTGTGCATTTGATATTTCACTCATCAAATCTGGCGTTATAATCAGCTGACACGCTTTGATTTGGATAGGTTCCGATTCTTCCTTTCTTCTTAAAGCATCAGCCACTACGTTTGCCTTGCCTGGATGGTACAATATCTCGCAATCATAATCCTTCAGTAGCTCTAACCACCTCCTTTGGCTCATGTTTAATTGCTTTTGTTCGAAAAAGTACTTCAGGCTTTTGTGATCGGAGTAAATAGTGCATTTAACTCCATACAGATAGTGCCTCCATATTTTTAATGCGAAAACTACTGCCGCTAACTCTAGATCATGAGTTAGATATTTAACCTCGTGAATCTTTAGTTGTCGCGAGGCGTAAGCGATTACCTTTACTCGTTGCATAAGTACGCAACCTAAACCCTGACCCGAAGCGTCAGAGTAGACTACCAAGTCATCATTTCCCTCAGGTAGTGCCAAGACTGGAGCTTGGGTTAATCGTGTCTTAAGTTACTCAAACGCATTGTTTTGGGTTGGACCCCATTCATATTTTACTTCCTTCCGTATCAACTTAGTTAGTGGCGAAGCTATTCTTGAAAAATATTGAATGAACCTTCGATAGTAGCCTGTCAATCCCAGAAAACTTTGTATCTCTGTTGGTGTCTTTGGGACGTTCCATTCCTTTACTGTCTCGATCTTTGCAGGATCCACCATGATTCCGTTTGGGTTTATTACATGACCTAGGAATTGGACTTCCCTAAGTCAGAACGCGCATTTGGAGAATTTTGCGTACAACTTTTCCTGCTTTAGCACCTCCAGAACCTCCCTCAGGTGGCAGTGGTGATCACCCTCGCTTTTCGAATATACCAGTATGTCGTCTATAAAAACTATCACCGATCGATCCAACATCGGTCGACATACTCTATTCATCAAATCCATGAACGTTGCTGGTGCGTTGGTCAATCCGAAGGACATCATGAGAAACTCATAATGCCCATAACGCGTGCGAAACGCGGTCTTTGGTACGTCCTCTTTTCTTACTTTCAACTGATGGTAACCCGACCTAAGATCGATCTTTGAGAACCAACTCGCACCCTGCAGTTGATCAAAAAGGTCGTCTATTCTAGGCAGTGGGTATTTGTTCTTGACTGTCCTCTTGTTCAACTCGCGATAGTCAATGCACATGCGCATGCTGCCGTCCTTCTTCTTTACAAATAGTACCGGAGCGCCCCATGGTGAGATTCTCGGTCTAATAAATTCTTTTTCTGTTAGTTCCTCAAGTTGAGACATCAATTCTTTCATTTCTGAAGGAGCCAATCGGTAGGGGGCTTTGGCAACGGGCTCAGCTCCTGGCAGTAAGTCAATCTGAAATTCTATTTCCTGGTCGGGTGATAACCCGGGTAGATCCTCAGGGAATACTTTCGGAAAGTTACACACCACGGGTACATTCTTGAGTTCATTCACTTTCATTCTATCATCAATAACATATGCCAGATAAGCTTCGCAACCGCGCCTCATGTAACTTTCGGCCTTGATCATTGAGATGACGTTCGGCATCGTGCAATTCCAATCCCCATAAATCGTAATTGGACCGCCGCTTGGAGCTTTGAGGTGTATCCTCTTACATTTACATATGATTTGAGCTTCATTGGCAGCTAGCCAATCCATACCCAATACTATATCGAATCCTCCTAAGGTGAGAAGGAACAATCTAGAAGGGAACTTATGACCCTCTATTTCTATGATGCAATCCTCTGTTACTTGAAATACTGCCGAATTTTTACCCACGGCAGTTTGTACGCTAAAGGCCTTTACTATGGTGTTGATAGCGCAACCTAGTTTACGCCTAAATGCATTTGATATAAAGCTTTTACTAGCACCAGAGTCAAATAAAATAGCAGCATGTTCATTATTAACTAGGAACGTACCTGACACAACATCAGTGTTTCCCCTTGCTTCCTCCTCAGTTAGGGCGTAGGCTCGAGTCCTAGCCTGCGGCTGTTCCTTTTCCCTCTCTTTTCCCGAACCGGATTGGCCGGCCTTCCTACAGTTCTTTGTCAGATGTCCAAACAGTCCACATACTTGACACTTGACGTTCTTTACGCATTCTCGGGAGAAGTGCCCCCGCTTCCCACACTTATAACATGTGGTGGTGCCAATTCGACACTCGCCAAGATGTTGCCTTCCACATTTCTTGCAAGTTTCATATTCATCCGACCTTGGTTTCTTAATTTCATTTGCTACATTCCCTTTTCCGGTGCCTCTAGACGGTTTCTCCCACTTCCTCTTTTGTGTCTCAGGTGCCGGGTCCTCATTGGCATAATCGTCGTAGACGATTCCGCTGAGATTCACTACAGACTCGAATGTCGAGGGTAGGTTAGCTTTCACATGGACTCGGACCCTTTGCGGCAGACCCTTGACATAGTATTTGATCAGACGGTCTTCAGTTTCCACCAAGTGTGGTACCAGTTGGGCCAGCTCGTTGAATCTTGAAGTATACTGGCGATGAGTCTTGTTGCCAGCCTTGAAGTTTAGGAACTCGTTCTCCACACGATCAATCTCGTTCTGTGGGCAGAACTTTTGGATTATAAGCTTCTTTAGGTCTTCCCATGTCATTCTGGCAAGAGCGTTTGGCGACTTTGTTCTCTGAATGTTTCTCCACCAACCTAGTGCTTCATTGGTGAAAGAATGAGCAACATATTTAACCGCCTGGTCCGGTCGACACTCGCTGATGTTGATTACAGCGTTCATCCTCTCAATCCATTCGAACGTGGCCACCGAATCCTTGGTTCCATCAAACTTAGGTGGGTCTCCATCCTTGAAACCTTTGTAAGTACACCCACGATTGCTTGATCTCACATTTACTTCATCCCAATCACTGTCATATACTTTCTCTTCATGGTCTCCTTCATTCTCCTCTCTACTTTTCTTTAGTGCCTCGGATAGTAGATCAGGCAATACTTTCTTCAGAGTGAGTACAACTTCACGGGCAATAGCATCCCTGACCTCGGGTTCCAATTGTAGAGGCCCTTGATTGTCGTTCCCAATTGGGGTCACCTCTGTTTCGTGCACACTCTCAGTGTGTTCTGCGTGCACACTCTCTTCCTCTTCATGTCTTTGATTCAATGGAGGTCTACCGACTCGGCCAGTACGACCGCCTCGACGTCCTGTTCTTCCTTCACCAGCCATAGTTCTTAGTTTCCTGATAATTATAAAGGGATACATCAATGCCATTCCTTCAGATCATAGTTTAGAACAGTACGAGCAAGGTAAATTTTTAATTACAGTGACCGGTTTGTGATTACTAATTTACATTGCTTTTCGGGTTCAAAACTCTTCAAATCGGTTGTGACATAGACATCTATTTGTTCTAAGTTAAGTTATCTATTCTTATCCAAGTGTATTAACTATATTTCTTACTTACCATGCAGGCGTTGGCGTTGGTTACCCATACTGACATCCGTGCGTTGGTCCCATAATCAGCTTGAGTCCAGACATTTAGAGATGTCTGAATCTCTCAAACTATTGCTCTGATATCAACTTGTAATGCCCCATTCCCGGGTAACCTCACTTGTTGGATTTACTCATAAACATAGTCATAAATACTGAACTTAAATTTAAAACGTTCGAATTCAATCATTACATAACGTAACGTAACGTAACGTGACATAACAGCGGAAGTCTTAACAATTAAATACATAACATTGTCTGAACATATATAAAAAGTGGGATGTCAGTCTTGTGCCGGGTAACCTTCACGCCATTGCACGACCCTTCCTTCCTTTACCTGAAATGTATACTAAAAGTCAACTAACGCTTGTGAGTTCTTGTTTAAAACTATTAAGTATGAACATTCTTTTCTTTATAAGTATACATAATTATATACATACATTTATATAAATACGTATTCAAAACTTTTGCTTTTCTTTCTTCATTCTTATGTGATTACATAGATATGCATTCACCTTTTCTTTCCTTAACATTCATTGGTCATACACATAAGGGTGATCAACCCGTCTTTTACTGCGTATATCACAAAGACATACGCCCTTAAGCTACCGTCCTAGCCCTTTTACTCGTCCGGTCCTAGAAACCGTCCGCCTTAACTTTCGTCCGGCCAACCTTCAGCCATCCGTCTTAACCGTCCTACCGTCGTAGTCCGTCATATTCGCCCGTCTGCCCTAAGGCATCCGTTTCCCACGCGAACTATTGTTTATGCAACCGTTATACTATTTTAGCATTTACCTCGACCGCCCATTTATGCTTTTTGTACGTCCTAGCTTGCGAAGGAACGTATCTTTCCCGGTTGCAAAATAGTCACGTGGTCGTCCGTCTACAGAAGTAGCCGTTAGCTTCGTTTCGGTCCATAACGTATACATACATTCATAACATGCAATATAAATAATTATAAAGCAACATTTCATTTATTTACGTTATGCCATTCTTTCATTCATTCTTTGTAATCATACGTTTCATTCTTTATTCAAATTTCTTTCTCATATATATATAAATATATATTACTATATCACGCATGATCACATTAGCATTCATATCATTTATTCATTTAGTGTATAAATTTCAGCCCCAAAACATTTAATAAGGTTTGCACATAACATAGAAGGGGGCACATATAACTCACCTGATAAGCTTGTCTTGGTTGTCCTAAATAAAGGTCCAACAACGTCACGTACGATCTGAATTAGGTAGTTAAAATACACATCAGACCCAACCCTGACTCTAACGGTTTAATCATTCTAAACATACTGACTTTACTTACTGGTCTGCTGCCTGCGCACTTAGTAAGTGCGCAGGGTCTTGCTCATGCGTACTTGACAAGTGCGCAGAGAGTTCTTCTTGCGTACTTGGTAAGTACGCATGATCCTTCTCCTGCGTACTTGGTAAGTACGCATGATCCTTCTCCTGCGTACTTGGTAAGTACGCATGATCTTTCTCTTGCGTACTTGGTAAGTACGCAGTACGTCCTTCCTGCGTACTTGATAAGTACGCAGCACCTGTTTCCTGGACAAGTCCGAAATCTTTGCATGTTAATCCAATCATGCTAATCTTACAACTTTCTTTGATCAAAACGTGCGGTTTTCATTCTAGATGTTAGTTCTAAGCTTATTATCAGGTTTCATCCATAAAAACGTCTCCTATTTTGCTAAAACCCGAGAAACCCCAAAATGAACAAAAACTCAGATTATGATCGAATCGTTACCTGGATTGGAATTCTGATTCGGAGGTTTTGCTCACGAGCTTAGCAGTAACGTGCTCCTTCAATTTCGGGTCGATCCGTCACTTTCTCTCTCTAGGCCCGGGCTCTCCTTTCTTTCTCTAGGTTGCAAATTGTGGTGAAAATGAGAGTTCTAGTGCTGTCTTGACCCTTATATGCATGGGCTTCGCTCGCCCGTTGGAGCCGAGCCCAAGCCCATCCGCTTTTCTTTTGTTTTATGACGATTAAGTCTCTATGACGTTATTATTTACTAAATTACTATTTTTTGGGTGTTACACTTCTGGTAGGTATTACCCCTATTGTCAGGCCAAAAATGGCTTTTTGTATCCCTAACCAACATTACAAATAGGATATTTGAGCCCATCCTCACCAATACCCTGGTCTATATCGATGATATCCTACTATATTCCAAGGATGAAAAATCCCACATTGAACTATTATCTAATTTCCATTTTTTGGTCAAAATATAGTCTCATGCTCTCATAAAAGAAAATGGAAATTGGTGTTACTAAGTTGATTTCGTTGGCATGACAATTGCAGAAGGACAAAACCAGCCACGACCACACATTTCTCAAGAACTTCACAGGTTCACAAATGAATTACGTTTGCAAAAAGAAATCCAACTATTTCTTGGGGTGGTTAATTACATGTTAGACTTTCTACCTAAGCTATAAAATCATACTGTTTGGCTGCTTCCCATGCTCCAAAACAATCCTCTTGTTTAGACAATGAGAAACAATACCAGTAAGAGAAATAAAAAGCTGGCTGACAAGATGCCACCTTTAAATATTCCTACTATTTTAGATAAGAGAATCTTACATGAAAGTGATGGCTGTTGGACAGCACTCCCATTTGTTAAGGACCTATAGGGCAGTTGATCCATTTGTCGCTATAAAAGTGGCACGTTCAAAAGCTCTGAGCTCCACTATCATTCCACGTTCAAAGGGATACAAGCAGTCAAACGGGGAATAGAGAAATTTCAGTTCCATCTTATCGGGTACGGATTTCAAATTGAAATGGACATGTCATCATTTCCCCGTATGCTCCGGTTCAAACAAAAGACACTACCTGAAGCACAACTTTTAAGATAGGCAAATTGGTTCTCACAGTCGAAGTTCATGACCAAGCACATCAAGGGGACAGAAAATATCCTTGCTGATTTCCTGTCTAGACCAAAGGAGTATAGAAACAAAGGCCTACTAAAGAAAGCCCTACCCAAAAATTCATCCAAATCAGAATGGTCTTTCCAATAACCCTTGCATCCTCCTCGTCGGCCCCTCAAGGACCATCCTCCTCATCTACCCCTCACGATCCAGTTCCAATATCCCAATTACCTGAAGAAGATCATGAGATGATTGCAGATCTAGTCTTCACAGACTGATATGAATTAAACAACAAAACTTTCCTCTCCATCCTCATTAAAAACCAGGACATGTTTATGAATGGGCTTAGGTTCCACCCTAATTACCCTTTTTTAAATATGTTCCACATTCATGATCACTTTAGGTTCCTTAAAGAAGCCATGGTCTTCTTTTGGTATCTTTTTGAATGTTTCACTATTGCCATACCCTTCAATACTGCAAAGCTACTCTCCTATGTCTACCATTGTGAGTTCATGGTCCAGTGGAGCAACCAACAAGAAATCTTTTTACTCTTCTACTATGGTTTCAACAAGGGCATCAATAGGCAAGGCTTTTAAATGTTATACAGAAAAAGTATGTAGTAATCATGTTTAGTCGATCTGTCACATATTTCACTCCTTCGACGATTCGCCAGGAAAAGTCAGCGACTTATCATTCCCAGTCTCCTTCATCCACGAATGGACTGACGTTAATACATCCAATGATTCATGCAAAATAACTAACCTAACTTTATACTAAAGAATGCGATGCATGCTAGCTCATGAAAAATAGGGTCTGTCCCGAAAGGATTCCCTTTCAATTTTTGCAGGAACTAATAGACTGACGTTAATCCATCAATGATTAGATTTTTGGTTATATTACTATTTTAACTAGGTGTATATATATATATATATATATATATATATATATATATATATATATATATATAATTACAAACTTATGAATAGTGTTACCTCAATTGTTTTTCGCCACGTGTCCTATATTATTATTAGAGTAAACTGCCATTTTCGTCCCTGTGGTTTGGTCAAAATTGCCACTTTCATCCAATAGTTTGTTTTTTTGTATCTGGGTCCTCATGGTTTTAAAATATTGCCATTTTCATCCTCGTGGTTTTAAAATATTGCCACTTTCATCCAGTCAGCTAACACCGTCCGTTTTTCTCAGTTAAATGAGGGGTATTTCAGTCCTTTTACTTATTTTTTTTATTTTTTCATCTTTTTTACTCTCACTTTTTAATCATCTCCAATTTAACCTCTAATTTAATCATCCACCTGCTGGCCTTCTTCCTCTTTTCCTGACCAGTTTCCGACGAGCACCACTGGAACACCTCCGTCGCTTGTTTCTATGATTAAAAAGTGAGAGTAAAAATGATGAAGAAATAAAACAAATATGTAAAAGGACTGAAATACCCCTCATTTAATTGAGAAAAACGGACGGTGTTAGCTGACTGGATGAAAGTGGCAATATTTTAAAACCACGAGGATGAAAATGGCAATATTTTAAAACCACGAGGACCCAGATACAAAAAAACAAACTATTGGATGAAAGTGGCAATTTTGACCAAACCACAGGGACGAAAATGGCAGTTTACTCAAATTATTATTATTATAAGTCATTGATGCACAAATGTACAAGCATGGTAAGCTTCATAAATATTTTTCTTAAATTTGAGGGCATGTTTGGTTCGTAGGAATTCATAGGATTTCAGTGGAATTGGAATTTATATTGCATTCCTTGACATGTTTGGTTGGTTAAGAGAAAGAATTAGAATTGGAATTAATTCCAACCAAATCCCTTAACTAATGCAATTCAAAATCCCTCCTCATTTCAATGGAATTCAGAATCTCTCACCATTTTAAGAAGTAATTTTGTCTTTTAGTTATTTTTACATTGCAATTCCATTAACAAATATGATAACTAAACACATTATGGATTTCAAAGGAATCCTTCCAAATTCAAATCCAAATCCAAATCCAATTCCAATTCCAATTCCAATTCTAACGAATTTCACGAACCGAACTCCCCGTGATTATTTTAATATTTTAATTACTTTTCAATATGTTTTGTTTTTCTCTTACAATTTTAAAAATATAACATTTTATAACACTAGTTATCCTTCATATACTAATGCTGGTTTTCGTAAAAAACCTAAAATTCAGTTTTAGCAAATTTTGGTGGCATCTTGGTTTAGTTTTGGTTATGTAACACTTGAAAATTTTGGATCATTAGATACTAAGTAGGTAGATAGATAGAGCTTGGCGGGTGATGTGACGCCCACATCCTGACTTAGCACAGAATGTCGGTCAGGTGCTGGATTTACTCATGAACATATAGTACATAGATCTACACAGCGGAAGTCTTATTTTATTTCATAACAAAGTTGTGCACATTCTAAAGAAAATATAATTAAAATATTCTAATGCCAGCTTGTAAGAGGATGCCAGATAGCCTTGCAAATGATGCATCTACTCTAGCTCCTTGCCTTTACAACAGGAAGCTACGTCTTTACATGATACACATGCTTAAACATATGTCAGCGTATGCCGGTGAGTTCTAAGTTTTAGTCGAAATGTCCTTGACCTATGTCTCATACATAAATGGATTTATATGACATGCGTTCAAAACATTACTTTAACTTCTAGACCAACATAATATTTTATACTTGCATGCTTATCTTTCAAGGTCACGGTAACCTCTAAGCGGTCTTCACCACTTATACATACCCTTGTACGAAGTGTCCATACTACATCCCACAAAGGAATATAGTACATCTCTTGCTCTTAAGTTGTAAGATATCATCTAGCATTTGGCTAGACGTGACAAAATCTTTTCTTTACAGACCATTAAGGTCAAAATATTTGACATGGCAAAGCATGCCAAAAACCCGTCTCCCTTATTGTCAAGACAATAATGTCAAGAACTCTATTAGTCAAGATACTTCACAACACTGACCTCTTTCCCATATCACTTATAAGGGCATGCCATGATAAGATTTAAAACGTTTTACGTGTCAAAACCATTTTCTTTCTCAAAATCTTTGCTATATGATGATGCCAAAAAGGCAAGCTTTCGTTTTATTTCTCCCTCCAAAACCAGTCCTTATCTTAAATCCTTGTAATAGTTTCTCCCTGATGTATCAAAGAGATTTATATATAGGGTTTTTCGTAGCATTCCCACCATCCCTTTGATAGTTCATGAATACTCGGTTACATGGTTTTAAGATTTAGACAGTGTTTCATACATAACCTCTTGCAACATGTGGATGCTGGCCCAAAGCATTAAATTCAAGGGCATACAACATTCATGCAAAATCTTTAATATCATGCATACCTACCCAAAACATTTAAAACATTTAAAAGTGGGTATAATAAAACTCACCTCTAACTTTCTTTTCTTCCTGTAATATCTTAGCGTACAATAGCTTGGCTTAAAGTCCTAAGCCATTATAACATTACTTAGACATACATTCCTAACTTAGTGGTAATAACCTAATTGTTAAAATTTAGTTGGAATTTTACCTCGGGACTATTCTTGGCTTATTGCGGATGAAAATCTAGAAACCAGACTTCTTTAAGCGAACCGTTGCTCGGGATTTGAGGCCAGAGCTTAAATCTGTGTTTTGTAAAGTGGAATTGGTGTGTGATGTGCCTAAAAACCGAGCTCGTGGTTTTTTATTTGTAGGTAAACTTTAGGTCCGTAGTGGACCGCTAACATGTATGGTGACAGTCCGCTAAGCTGCATAGGCGGCTTATTTTTACGTAACGCGCACGTGGCGGACCGTTAGATCCTTGGGTAATGGGCCGCTAAGAAAAAACTGCAGCTGGCGGACAGCTAAGGTGTCACACCCCCATATTTTATTTACTTATTAAATAAATACAGGTTGTAACGATTGGTTCATTACACGATAGCGGAAGCTGTAATAATGATTTCTAAGACTTGATTACATATACAAATACTAAAACTAAGAAATACTATGATCTAAGTTCTTCTAGATCAACGACAGACTTGAGACTTGATATTCTACGCCCTTCCAGCTACTAGGAATTGATCCAACATAGCTAGCCTATTCCAACCGCGCCATGGCTAGAGGTCACCTGAGAAACATACTTGAAAGTGTCAACACAAAGGTTGGTGAGTTCACAGAGTTAGTTATATTAGTGCTTATAGTTTTTTTCCCGAAAACATGTACATGACTTTACCGTCATAAAACTAAGTAGTTTTCCCCGAAAAACTATACATGACTTAACCGTCATAAATAATAAGTAGTTTTCATTTGAAAACATGCCCATGACTATACCGTCATAAAATAAGTAGTTTTCCTTTGAAAACATTACCATGACTTAATCGTCATAACTCCAATGTTTAACATGATCATTTTAACCTGATCAGAATTCTTTACTTTAAACCTGATCACTTTACCCTGATCAGAACACTTTTGTGTAAAACCTGATCATTTTACCTTGATCAGAACACTTTTGCGTAAAACCTGATCACTTTACCTTGATCAGAACTCTTTTGTGTAAAACCTGATCATTTTAACCTGATCAGAACCCTTTTGTGTAAAACCTGATCATTTTACCTTGATCAGAACTCTTTTGTGTAAAACCTGATCATTTTAACCTGATCAGAACCCTTTTGTGTAAAACCTGATCATTTTACCTTGATCAGAACTCTTTTGTGTAAAACCTGATCACTTTACCTTGATCAGAACTCTTTTGTGTAAAACCTGATCATTTTAACCTGATCAGAACCCTTTTGTGTAAAACCTGATCACTTTACCTTGATCAGAACTCTTTTGTGTGTATTACCAATGAATATGATTACTAATCCGATCTATTGACCCCATTTGTAAGCTTGCAAGGAATACAAAATAGTATGTAATGTACGAGACCGTAACCAAACCCCAACTTTCTGTGCCTCCCCTCGCCTTTCTGCGAGTAAGACAATATGCGGTCATTCGGCCATTTTGACCCCTGGTTAGCGCGACTAACCATGACCGGAGGCGTCACCCCCAATAGTACTATTCATATAATCCCGGGCTAAATCCATAGCTAATGGTTACTAATTTATTACGAGGACTTTAAGCGCTTTATTGTTCCCTCAATACATACATACGGTCAGATCATTAGTTCCATTCATTTATACACAAAAGTCTTTTACAAGTATGTTTCCACCCCAAATAATTTCAAAAACTTAGAAAAAGGGGAATTAGTGAAACTCACAAGGAGTTAAACCAAAATGTTCATATTGTCAAATGTATAAGCAATGTAATTCATGTTTTCAAAATATAACAAGTAAGTATGTTTCTCCCCCGATGTTTACAAAACAGTAAATAGTTAAAAGGGGGCCGTGAACTCACCTTGTGTCCGATGAAATCCTAGCAAACCAACTTGTGCTAGTTCTTGTATATCCGTACCCTAATCACACAAGGGTACTAATGTGTTAAACTACCCGTCTTATACGTAAGTTGTTCAATACTTGTTTTGTTATAAAACAGATCTTAGCTACTGCCCAAAGTGACTGATGAACAGATGTCGAAACTTCCTAGTTTCGATTGCGCAGATTAGATATCGAAACTTCCTAGTTTCGAATGAGCAAAAACTGGTATCGAAACTACCTAGTTTCGATTGGCAAGAAGGGTATCGAAACTACCTAGTTTCGATTAAGCAATATGTATCGAAACTACCTAGTTTCGATTGAACAACTAGTATCGAAACTCCTAGTTTCGATTGAGTAAACTTGTATCGAAACTCCTAGTTTCGATTGAATAACAGGTATCGAAACTCCTAGTTTCGATTACTGCACTTTGATTGACAGAATTCGTCCTGTATATTTTTATGTTCAAATCTTGAATTTGACACACTTTTCTTGTTATCTTACTTGCGATTGAACCTTTTGTATGCTCAGCTACGATTTTAAAGAAAATGAAATGGATAATATCGAGTTTTTACCTCAAACAGAGAATGATGATTTTCAGGGAAACAGAGAATGATCTTGAGCTCCTTATCTTGATTCTTGAGACAACACTTGGAACTCTTCTTATAGCACCGAAATACGGTGGATTTTTACCTTAAACTGGACTTCGACTTGAAGGAGAATTGGGAAATTGCCGTATGAAAATGAGAAGTATGGAAGGGATTGTGGGATTTCGACTGAGGAGGTATGGTTTTTATCTGAATTTGAGTGTATTAGCAAGTGGGGGAATGGCTTCTCTGAATTTCGGTCGAAAAAGTCAAGCAAGTGGGTTGGGATTTAAATAAATCAAACCATTTGATTTAAGTGTAATTTTAACCACTAGTGTTCGTATTTAGTCGGGTTATCCTGGTACGTGAACCGGTAACTCCTAGAATTACCAAAATATGAAATGAGACCATGTACGGTTTTTGTTAGGCCTTAATGTCCTTGTTTGTGAAATTAAGTAAATCACAAAAACAATTATAATGTAAACTTGTTTATAACATGTACGGATATTGACCTGAATTGTCGGGTGTCACATTCTCCCCATGTTAGAAGAATTTCGTCCCGAAATTCAATTTGTGTCCTCTTGAATTGTTGTATCCTTAAACAAGGATGGGTATTTTTTGTTTTCATTTGATCCTCTCGTTCAAATGGTTCAACGTACCTAGGGTTAAGCTTGCCACGGTTGCCAAATTTTGCCACTCTTTTCCAAGGTGAGACCTTCAACGTGACTTTGTCTATCACTTGGAATTCTAATGGTTTTCGTCTGTTGCTAGCTCCACTCTCTTTCGTCTGTCTTGAGTGGCTTTCAGACGATCTTTTATTTCGACGATCTTGTCAGTGGTTTCCTAGCCAATATCAGGACCAGTCAAATGCTTTTCGCTAACCCCCGCCCAACATAGCGATGAGTGACACTTATAACCATACAAAGACTCAACGGAGCGGCTTTAATGCTGGTATGGTAGTTGATATTATATGAAAACTCATCCAACGGCGGTGAGTATCCCTATTTCTTCTGAAATCGATTACGCACACACGGAGCACATCTTTTAAAGTTTGGATAGTCCTTTTACTTTGACCGTTCATCTGGGGATGATATGCAGTGGTCATGTAAAGGCGTGTGCTCAAGGCTTCTTGTACAGACTGTCAGGTTCTTGACATGAATCGACTGTCCCTTTTTGTGAAAATGGAAACTGGCATACCATGCCTAGCCTTAATTCCCTTAATATTTAGCCTTGCACGCGTCTTACTTTTATCTATCTCCTTTATTGGTAGGGAATGCGCGGATTTCGTCAAACGACTGACGATTATCATATAGTATCATAGTTGCTAGGTGTTCTGGGTAACTTTGTAATGAAATCCATTGAAATTTGTTCCCATTTCCATTGAGGTATCTCGGGTTGTTATAACAATCCCGACGGTTTCTGATGTTCTGCCTTTACCTTTGAACATGTCAGGCATTTACCGACGTAATTAGCAATTTCTCATTTCATGTTCGGCCACCAGTAGAGTTCTTTCAGATCCTTATACATTTTATCCGAACCTGGGTGAATGGAGTACCTGGACTTGTGGGCTTCGTCCATAACCATCTCCCGTAAGTTACTAAAACATGGCACCCAAATTCTATTTGCAAAGTATAAAGTATCATCTGATTTTGGCTCTAATTGTCTGATCATTCTTCGTATAGCTTCACTCTGAATGTTTTCTTCTTTGATTGCCTCCTGTTGTGCCATCCGGATATGAGTCGTGAGACTCGCATGAATTGCCAATCCTAGGGCACGAACACGGAGTGTTTTAACTCGTTCCTTACGACTCAAGGCATCTGCTATGACATTTGCCTTACCAGGGTGATACTTGATATCACAGTCGTAATCATTCAGTAGTTCTACCCAACGAAGTTGACTCATGTTGAGTTCTTTCTGATTAACGATGTGCTGGAGACTCTTGTGGTTTGTAAAGATAGTACATTTTGTACCATATAAGAAATGTCTCCAAATCTTGAGTGCAAACACGACAGCACCCAATTTCAGATCGTGAGTCGTATAATTTTTCTCATGTACTTTTAGCTGTCTGGATGCATACGCTATGACTTTTTCTTCCTGCATCAATACACATCCCAGACCTTGGTGTGATGCGTCGCAGTACACGATGAAATTGTCAGTTTCTTCGGGAAGGGATAGGATTGGTGCACTGCAAAGTTTTTGCTTCAACAATTGAAAAGCTGATTCTTGTTTATCAGTCCAATCAAACTTTTTGTCCTTCTAGGTTAACGTGGTCAAAGGCAAGGCTTTCTTTGAAAAATTCTCGATAAATCGCCTGTAATATCCTGCCGAACCCAGAAATTGACGCACCTCAGTCGGAGTTCTTGGTGCTTCCCAGTTTTTGATAGCTTCAATCTTGGTTGGGACTACGTGAATACCCTTCTTATTGATGACGTGTCCGAGAAAGTGAACCTCTTGAATCCGAAACTCACACTTAGAGAATTTGGCATAACGCTTCTCATTCCGGAGTAGTTCCAAGATTGATTTCAAATGATGTTCATGTTCCTCATTGGTTTGTGAATATATTGATATGTCATCGATAAATACAATCACGAATTTATTCAAGTATGGCTTGCACACGCGGTTCATTAGGTCCATGAAAACGGCCGGTGCATTAGTCAAGCCAAATGGCATAACTAGGAACTCGTAGTGACCGTAACGAGTCCTAAAAGTCGTTTTTGGTATATCTTCTTCCTGAATTTTCAGTTGAGGATATCCTGATTGTATATCAATTTTAGAATAGAAACTGGACCCTTGAAGTTGATCAAACAAATCGTCTACTCGAGGAAGAGGATACAGGTTTTTGATTGTCAGCTTGTTCAACTCTCGATAATTGATGCACCTTCTAAAGGTTTCATCCTTTTTCTTTACAAACAGGACCGGAACTCCCCATGGTGAGAAACTCGGTCTTATGAAAGAATTACTCGGCGAGGTGTCTAAGTTTTTGTTGTATATTGGGTAGAAATGAAAAAGTATGAAAATGAAACTTTATGTTTGTCCCTCTTATGTTTTTCGAAAGCATTTTCCCGGACTAAGACTTTTCTCTTATTTCAGGTTTCATCTTTTCTATGATTTTCCTCTCCATGTGCCTTCATGGAGCTAGGAATTGATGTTCCTTGGGAGCTCTTATTTGCGAACTTCGAGTCTAATCACCACTTTACACCTTTGCTCGCCCTACCTTTCGAGGCAGACTAGCCTTTGGGTTGTAGCGTCCTGATATGTAAACTCATGTCTCGACTACCATACCTTCAAAGTATGTAAGCCATACGAAGTTTGATGTTTGTTTGGGATATTCATATTCCGTCTAGCTGAGGGAATGAATAATAATACTGTAAGAATGGTCTCATCGAATTAGTGTTTTCCCCAAAATGGGCTATGGGTTTGTCAACTCATTAAGTTGGCAGAAAGAGCTGATAGTCAACTATTAGTTATACGGTGTGTATGCACTCCATTAGTGTTTGAATGGTACTTTGGTGACTTACCATTACGTATTCCACTCATTCAGATTATAGCCTTAAAATCCTTAGCACAAGGATAAATTTGAGGTAATGAGTATTGAACGTCGAGACTTTTGTATTCTAATTGAGTCTACTCCAAGAGATCATTTCTTAACAATAGTTGCTCTAGAGCTTTCCAATTATAGAAAACTAGTAGTGAAAGATGTAGTCACACCTCTCTTCTAGGCTAAATCTGAGATCCATCCAACAAGATGAACTTTGGGGAAGTGCTAGTACAAAAGAGTAATAAATTATTCTTCTCAACTCTTTGTGGACAGTGGCTTGTTGTGAATAGCTCGAGCTTACATCCCTTATGCATATCATGAACTAATGAGATTAGCATGAAATTCCGCATTTGGGATTTCTTTAAGAGTTTTGCATGTCGTTTTGGTTAGTGCGACAATAGTCGTTAGTCCACACTTAGGTTTCTTTGACATTCGCTTGAGCATCAACCCCGGCTTATCCATTACCGAGAGAATAGTTAATCTTAAAGGTATATTGAATGTCAATGGCTACGAGAGCAATCCTGTTTGACCGACATTCTGAAATGTCCGATTTCCTACTTGTCTCATGTCGAGCTTCTACAATATCCATAGGTGCCATGTGTATGCGGGTCAGAATAATATCCTGCCCTATTACTGAAGTTAGTGCATAACACTCTTGGCGTAACTTTTAATCAATTGTGAGATTGAACTGTATGATGGATCCTGAGATTATGCCATAATCTCCCACAATAGTTGTGCAATTACTGTAAGTGTTAGTTGTGGTAACGCTCAATTTGAAGCATTCCTGACAAGTAGAATCTCAAAGAATGAATGTGCGAATTTCTTCGTCGTTCAGGATTTACTAAGGATTGGTTGAATTCAATTTGAATTTCTCTCGTTCCTCCAAAACTAGGAGAATGCTTTGTGAGCACCTAATTGAGAAGTCTGATTTGTTGAGATCCAATCCTTAATCAAGTGATTGAGAACATGAGTTGATCATCAGCTTAGACAACAAGACTCACTAAAGTTCCCATGCACTGCAAATTATGATTACGTGTGCACCCGTAATGATGATTTGCCTTGCCTGATCCCTATAGTGTTTCTTCTATCCCTAGCTTTTAATCAAAAGTGATTTGAAACGATCATTAGATTGCGTTTGCACATTTGTACAGGAGTGTGTATTGTTTTATCGGATTACTGTTAATTATGTGTACCAATACTCATGAATGTGCCGAATATGGCAGTTGTCGGATGAGGCCAAGGGTAGAGAGGCACCACCAGTGTCTCTTAAAAAAATGTGCATGTGAAATTCAGGCACTATATGTGTTGGGCAGAGATCCTCAAACGAGTGTCGAGCAACTCATGCTTCAAGTCTGTATATATGCATGGATACACATGATCCTGATGTATGTCTGGGTCTCCTGACCCTTGGAGTTCTCTCCCATTTAGTCCTGCTTACTCACCTTGAATTCCCTTTTGTCTGGGCAATCATGCAAACCATATATCATGGCGAGAGTCTAGGCATCCGATCCGACAACTTATGAAGGAGAGTATTTATACCGCAAATACATTAGAAAGATAGTTGCCTCCATGGCTGGAGTATTTGTGGTGCAGGTATAGGTACAGATTCTGGTACGAGTTCAGCCTGTTGTGATACCAATATCGGTAACTGACGATCGTTGTCGTCGTAGTCCAAGCTCAGCTCGTAACTCGATCTTCTAAGGTTGCAGTATGCTGAGTACCCGTTATTCTTGACTCGTAATCCGAACAGTAACATGTTGTAAGTGTTTATTATTTCTACATTATTGTATGTGTTTAAGTGTTCACTACATGTGCCATGTAATTGTATTAGTGTAGCTAATGGTACCCTAGTGTAACTCCATACACTAATAGTCTACACAAATTGTTCGGCAACGGTTGGAATTCCTATGCTCAAGTCTTGGGTGTTTTTAGTGTGATGCAAGTCTTAGAAATCTTGGTCCCTAAATGAGTCCGGTTAGAGCCTAGGTATCACTAAGGACACCTAATTCGCTAAAACCATTGCTCTGATACCAATCTGTCACACCCCCATATTTTATTTACTTATTAAATAAATACAGGTTGTAACGATTGGTTCATTACACGATAGCGGAAGCTGTAATAATGATTTCTAAGACTTGATTACATATACAAATACTAAAACTAAGAAATACTATGATCTAAGTTCTTCTAGATCAACGACAGACTTGAGACTTGATATTCTACGCCCTTCCAGCTACTAGGAATTGATCCAACATAGCTAGCCTATTCCAACCGCGCCATGGCTAGAGGTCACCTGAGAAACATACTTGAAAGTGTCAACACAAAGGTTGGTGAGTTCACAGAGTTAGTTATATTAGTGCTTATAGTTTTTTTCCCGAAAACATGTACATGACTTTACCGTCATAAAACTAAGTAGTTTTCCCCGAAAAACTATACATGACTTAACCGTCATAAATAATAAGTAGTTTTCATTTGAAAACATGCCCATGACTATACCGTCATAAAATAAGTAGTTTTCCTTTGAAAACATTACCATGACTTAATCGTCATAACTCCAATGTTTAACATGATCATTTTAACCTGATCAGAATTCTTTACTTTAAACCTGATCACTTTACCCTGATCAGAACACTTTTGTGTAAAACCTGATCATTTTACCTTGATCAGAACACTTTTGCGTAAAACCTGATCACTTTACCTTGATCAGAACTCTTTTGTGTAAAACCTGATCATTTTAACCTGATCAGAACCCTTTTGTGTAAAACCTGATCATTTTACCTTGATCAGAACTCTTTTGTGTAAAACCTGATCATTTTAACCTGATCAGAACCCTTTTGTGTAAAACCTGATCATTTTACCTTGATCAGAACTCTTTTGTGTAAAACCTGATCACTTTACCTTGATCAGAACTCTTTTGTGTAAAACCTGATCATTTTAACCTGATCAGAACCCTTTTGTGTAAAACCTGATCACTTTACCTTGATCAGAACTCTTTTGTGTGTATTACCAATGAATATGATTACTAATCCGATCTATTGACCCCATTTGTAAGCTTGCAAGGAATACAAAATAGTATGTAATGTACGAGACCGTAACCAAACCCCAACTTTCTGTGCCTCCCCTCGCCTTTCTGCGAGTAAGACAATATGCGGTCATTCGGCCATTTTGACCCCTGGTTAGCGCGACTAACCATGACCGGAGGCGTCACCCCCAATAGTACTATTCATATAATCCCGGGCTAAATCCATAGCTAATGGTGAAGCGCTTTATTGTTCCCTCAATACATACATACGGTCAGATCATTAGTTCCATTCATTTATACACAAAAGTCTTTTACAAGTATGTTTCCACCCCAAATAATTTCAAAAACTTAGAAAAAGGGGAATTAGTGAAACTCACAAGGAGTTAAACCAAAATGTTCATATTGTCAAATGTATAAGCAATGTAATTCATGTTTTCAAAATATAACAAGTAAGTATGTTTCTCCCCCGATGTTTACAAAACAGTAAATAGTTAAAAGGGGGCCGTGAACTCACCTTGTGTCCGATGAAATCCTAGCAAACCAACTTGTGCTAGTTCTTGTATATCCGTACCCTAATCACACAAGGGTACTAATGTGTTAAACTACCCGTCTTATACGTAAGTTGTTCAATACTTGTTTTGTTATAAAACAGATCTTAGCTACTGCCCAAAGTGACTGATGAACAGATGTCGAAACTTCCTAGTTTCGATTGCGCAGATTAGATATCGAAACTTCCTAGTTTCGAATGAGCAAAAACTGGTATCGAAACTACCTAGTTTCGATTGGCAAGAAGGGTATCGAAACTACCTAGTTTCGATTGAGCAATATGTATCGAAACTACCTAGTTTCGATTGAACAACTAGTATCGAAACTCCTAGTTTCGATTGAGTAAACTTGTATCGAAACTCCTAGTTTCGATTGAAAAGGTATCGAAACTCCTAGTTTCGATTGAATAACAGGTATCGAAACTCCTAGTTTCGATTACTGCACTTTGATTGACAGAATTCGTCCTGTATATTTTTATGTTCAAATCTTGAATTTGACACACTTTTCTTGTTATCTTACTTGCGATTGAACCTTTTGTATGCTCAGCTACGATTTTAAAGAAAATGAAATGGATAATATCGAGTTTTTACCTCAAACAGAGAATGATGATTTTCAGGGAAACAGAGAATGATCTTGAGCTCCTTATCTTGATTCTTGAGACAACACTTGGAACTCTTCTTATAGCACCGAAATACGGTGGATTTTTACCTTAAACTGGACTTCGACTTGAAGGAGAATTGGGAAATTGCCGTATGAAAATGAGAAGTATGGAAGGGATTGTGGGATTTCGACTGAGGAGGTATGGTTTTTATCTGAATTTGAGTGTATTAGCAAGTGGGGGAATGGCTTCTCTGAATTTCGGTCGAAAAAGTCAAGCAAGTGGGTTGGGATTTAAATAAATCAAACCATTTGATTTAAGTGTAATTTTAACCACTAGTGTTCGTATTTAGTCGGGTTATCCTGGTACGTGAACCGGTAACTCCTAGAATTACCAAAATATGAAATGAGACCATGTACGGTTTTTGTTAGGCCTTAATGTCCTTGTTTGTGAAATTAAGTAAATCACAAAAACAATTATAATGTAAACTTGTTTATAACATGTACGGATATTGACCTGAATTGTCGGGTGTCACATAAGGTCCTCCTGACGGTCCGCAGTAGGGTTCCCACGCGTCAGTTTGCATCCGCTAATCAGCTGATGCGTGGTATCTCATCATTGCTGCCTTGTCCTTCACGTTGCGGACCGCTACGTGTTCTGGTGACGGTCCGCTACCGTCCGATTTTCAGAATTGTTTTTTTCATTTTCAACCCTTAAACTATGAACCATTTTCAACCTCACCCCTAGGGTTTTCCTTATTTACCTTTTTAGTCCCTCTAGTATTATTCTTGTGAACTTTGGGGTGTTACAAATCTACCCCCCTTACAAAGGTTTCGTCCTCGAAACCTATTATTGCTCGAATAGGTAGGGATAAGATTGCTTCATCTTTTCCTCTGTCTCCCATCTAGCTTTAGATCCCTTTCGATGTTGTCACTGAACCTTTATTTGGTTGATTACTTTATTTCGTAATCTCTTTTCTTTCCTGTCGAGTATAGCCACTGGCTTCTCAACATAATTTAATCTTTCATCTACCTCTATGTCATTCAGTGGTACGTGAGAGGTTTAATCTGCCAGGCACTTACGCAAGTATGACACATGGAATGTTTAGTGAATTCCATTCAATTCCTCTTGCAATTCCAGTTTATATGCAACATTTCCTACCCGAGCTATAATTTTAAATGGTCCAATGAATCTTGGACTCAACTTTCCTCTGTTCCTGAATCTTATGATATACTTTCAACAAGACATAATCTCCAACCTGGAATTCTATTGGTCTACGTCTCTTATCTGCATAGGATTTATGATGGTCTTGTGCAGCTTTCATACGAGTTTTGATTAAATCAAGCTTTTCAGCTGTAGATTGAACAATTTCTTTACTCCCTAATTCTTTCTGTCCTACCTCTCCTCAATGTATGAGAGTTCTACATCTCCTCCCGTATAACATTTCGTATAGTGGCATGCCGATACTTGCTTGATAGCTATTGCTATACGAGAATTCTACCAACGGTAGACGACTATCCTAACTCCCACCAAAGTCAATGATACAAGAACGTAGCTTATCCTCAAGCGTTTGTATCGTTCTCTCACTCTGTCCGTCCGTCTGAGGATTATATGTTATGCTAATCAATAACATAGTTCCTATTTCTTTGTGGAACTTTATCCTTAAATGTGATGTGAAACGTGTATCTCTATCAGAAACGATTGTCACCGACAGTCCATGTCGGGAGACAATTTCTTTAATAAACGCTTCTGCTAACTTCTCCGAAGAGTAGGTTTCACGTATTGGTAGGAAGGGTGCCCTTTTAGTTAGTCTGTCAACTCTCACCCATATGGTATCATAACCTTTAGCTATCTTTGGTAGCTTTGTTATGAAATACATAGTAAGGTGTTCCCACTTCCATTCTGGAATATCTAGTGGCTGCAATCTGCCATAAGGCTTTTGATGCTCTGCTTTAACTTGTGTACAAGTCAAGTATTTTCCTACGTACTTCATAATATCAAATTTCATACCGGGCCACCAATAATCTTTTCACAGATTATGGTACATATTTGTAGTACCCAGATGAATAGAATAACGTGATTTATGTGCTTCGTTCAAAATTTTGAGTCTAAATTCACCCATATGTGGTACCCACATACGGTTGAATCGAGTTTTAACTTCATATTCATTTTGTTATAGATACTTTTCTTGACCATCCATTAGCTCCTTCTTTACATTTTCTGGTTTTAGTGACTCAAGCTGCACTTCTCTGAGCTGGTTCATAAAATCATGAGTTACGACAAACTTATATGATTTCACTTTAATGGGAGGATGCTCTTATCAGTTCTAACCATCTACGCTACCACATTAGCTTTCCCTAGGTGATATAAGATTTCGCAGTCGTAATCCTTTATCAATTCTAACCATCTACGCTACCTCATGTTCAGATCTTTTTGCTCGAAGAAGTATTTCAAGCTTTTATGATCTGAGTAGATTATGCACTTAACTCCATATAGTAATGTCTCTATATTTTAAGTGCAAATACTACAGTAGCTAGTTCTAAATCATGAGTTAGGTAGTAGCTTCATGGGGTTTTAGTTGCTGTGAAGCATAGGCAATCACTTTGCCTCTTTGCATAAGCACGCACCCAATCCGTGATATGAAGCATCAGAGTAAACTACCAGATCCTCAGTTCCATCTGGTAAAGATAATATCAGAGCTTGAGTCAATTTATCCTTTAGCTTTTGGAAAGCATTTTCTTGCTCTTCACCCCATACAAATTTCGTCTCTTTCTTTGTAAGTTTCGTTAATAGGGAAACAACCTTGCAGAAATCTTGAATGAATCTTTTGTAGTAACCTGCCAAACCTAAGAAACTGAGAATTTCTGTAGGTGTCTTTGATGCCATTTTTTTACTGTCTCTATTTTTGACCCAAGAACTGACCAAAGAACTGACGGGTTCCACTAGAATACCTTAGAAAGTCATCAATGAACATGATCACAGATCAGTCCAAGATTGGTCGACACACCCTATTCATGAGATCCATGAATGCAGCAGGGGCATTTTTCAAGCCAAACGACATTACTAAAAACTCATAGTGCCCATATCTTGTACGGAATGTTGTTTTTGGAATATCTTCCTCCTTAACCTTTAGCTGATGATAACCTGATCTTAGATCGATTTTTGAGAACCATCTTGCTCCTTGCAGTTGATTGAAGAAGTCATCACTCCTTGGTAACGGGTATCTATTCTTAAATTTTAGCTTATTCAGTTCACGGTAGTCTATGCACATATGCATACTACCGTCTTTCTTCTTCACAAAAAATACCAGAGCACCCCAAGGCGAGATACTTGGTCTTATAAAACCTCTGTCCAACAATTCTTGCAGTAGTAACATTAGTTCTTTCATTTCTGTTGTAGCTAATCGATAAGGTGCCTTTGCTACTTGCTTAGCACTAGGCACCAAGTCTATTCTAAACTCCATTTCTCTTTTAGGAGGTATTCGAGGTAATTCTTCTAGAAATACATCAGGGAATTCACATACTACTGGCACATCTTTTAATTCCTTAGTTTTAACTTTGGAATCAATTGCATATGCCAAGTAGGCCTCACTGCCTCGGTTCATAAATTTTGCGGCTTTGATCACAGATATGATCTTTACTGCTAATATGCCCTAAATTATACATGTTTTGCATGCAAAATATTTCACATATTATGGTACTAATCAACTAATAACCTTGCAATTGATACTTAAAACGTTTATATTTTGTAATTACAAGTTATTCGATGTTTAAAATATAAATCAAGATGAATCTATAAAAAACACCAAGAATTCAAGCTTCTAGAAGGATCATTCCCGAGCTTTGACCCCCCAAGAAGTCAAAATTAGTCAACAAGGAGTCAACCAGCAACTAAAAGACAAAACTAGGCAGTAGGGGAGGGATGCACGGCCGTGCATTGCCGTCTCTTGCTCCCCACGGTTCCTAGTACACTGCCACTCATACCCTATGATTCCCTAGGTGTTTGCACGCCCGTGCAATCCAATGCACGGTCGTGCATTGCTCAGTGTGAGGCTTATAAAAAGGAGGCTTGGGTTCTTCATTCCATACACCAAAAGAACAAGCAAAACACTATCCAGAGAGAGAGTAGAGAGTAGAGAGGCTCCTCCTCTTTGTTCGGGAGCCTACAAAACTCAGCGTTACGCTAGTTAGTATGACCATTCCTGGCTAAACTATTTGTATTGCTAGGGTGAAGATGAAGTTTGGTGCATGTTAATGTTTGACGTATTAATCTAGTGGTATGTTTATGTTTTTAACTATTCGCTCTTAAAACCACCATTTGGTGGGCTTTTATTATTGTCTAAATCCGTCTTTATATTTGTGAGTGTTTTTGATTTTAAAGTGTAAGATCGTAAAACCTTTTTAATCAAAATTCCTTTGAAGCTTGTACGTCTTTATACAAGCAGAGATTGATAAGCCAAGGCTTGGTCAGCATTATTAAGGTCGTACGTCTTTATACGAATTTATTATGCGACCAAGAATTGGTGAACTCATCTTGGGAACGGTACGTCTTTATACTCGGTCCCATTGTTACACCGCTTTCCGGTGAGCAAAGTATAATCACCTATTTACCAATAGTATTAAGCATTTAAGTTCGATGTTTCAAACCAACCTAGAGATAACACCAAAGGGTTGAGGGTAAATTTTGTACTAGCAGGAGGCTTTACTATTTTAATTTGTGAATCAAATGTTATGAGTACGAGGCTCTAGCGGAGACCCGGGTCACAAGTTTGTAGTAGTCATATCACTGGATTAGTCAACTTAACATTATCACGTACCAAGAGGATTCGAAGCCCAAAGCAATACTCTCTGTGACCTGATCATTTCCGAGATATTTACTTTTCTGCTATTTACTATTCTGTTCGTTACATTTTTGTTACACACATCACGCACGTTTTTACTTTTCTGTTATTTACTTATCTACTCCACAAGCACACAAAACTCACTGACTAATTAATCCGGCTAAACGATAACAAAAGTTGAGTATTGGAACTCGACCGTGTCCATTGGTTTGTTACTTGGTTCTTACCTAAACTATATTACGCTGCGATAGTTACACTTGCCTATTGTGTGTGGTTTAAGTTAAAGTAATTATTTTTTTATAAATTTAAAACCTGATATTGTGAAACCATTTCTAAAACATATATATATATATATATATATATATATATATATACTTATCTACACGACAAATCAAGTTTTTGGCACCGTTTCCGGGGACACGGTGATTTCAAGAAAAAATCGAGTTAACAGATTAGCCTTATCATTTTCCATATGTTTCCTAAACTCTCTTCCTACCGGGTCAATCACTACATTGAATGATCTAGCTCAAAAATTCCTGTCGAAATACTTCCCGCCAGCTAAAACTGCTAAACTAAAAAATGATATCACCACTTTCACTCAGGATGATGGTGAATCACTATATGAGGCATGGGAACGCTTTAAGGACATGTTAAGGAAATGTCCACATCATGGGTTAGAAGTTTGGTTACAAGTGTCATCATTCTACAATGGGTTGCACAATCAAGCTCGTCAAACACTCGACGCTACTGCAGGTGGTATTTTTGGAAACAAAAGGCCACAAGAATCTTACAACCTAATTGAGGAAATAGCAATGAATAGCTATCAATGGTACAATCCAAGGAGTAACAGGGGAGCAAGGCAAGGAGTTCACTCTATCGATATTGTCACTTCACTTTCTGCTTAGGTAGACGCTCTCACCACTCGACTCAATCAACTTAGCAAGGGCAAAGCAACCCCTGAAGAAGTAAAAAGCATCACTGTTGATGCTGAGTAGGTTGACTTTATTGAAACAAATCGCCCGCAAAAAAACCCCTACAGCAATACTTACAACCCTGGATGGAGGAACCATCTGAATTTTAGCTGGAAGGTAAACAACAATCAGGGACAATATGGCTTCGGACAACAACGGTTTCAACAAAGACAATCCCAGAACTATCAGCCTCGTTAACAATTTCAAGGAGCTAACAAGCCAATTAATGGGTTAATCCTAGAAGAAGTGGTAACAAAGTTGATATCTCCACTGAAAGTCAAGCACTTCTAGCGGACTCCCGTCGTAAACAATATGAGGAAGGTTTAGTCTTCATGAAGCTGAGTTCAAGACACAAAAAGTAACTCTTCAAGCCATTGAAACGCAATTAGGGAAAATTGCAAAACTATTATCCGAAAGACAGCCAGGATGTCTCCCGAGTAACACTAAAACCAATCCAAAAGCTAACGTGAGTGCTATCACTCTTAGAAATATCAAAGTCTATCCAGAGCCACCAATGCCGGGAGAAGAAGTCCAATCACCAAGGAGAGAAATATTCACCAGAGTACCACTTTGTCCACATATCACTGAAACAACCATTCAAGGGTCACAATCAAATGTGATTCCAACTCCTCCTCCGAAAGCTCCAACAAAAAGAGCATTCCATTCTCACATACCATATCCAGGAAGGTTGGTAAAGCAGAAGACTGAAGAACAATATGAAAAATTCATCGAGCTTTTGAGTCAAATCCATGTCAATCTTCCTTTCCTAGATATCATATAACAAATGCCTAAGTATGGACGTTTCTTGAAGGATTTCCTTACAAACAAGAGAAACATGGAGGAAGCAGTAAAGAGAACTAACCATTGTGTCGCTCTCATTGAAAGGTGCCTTCCAAAGAAACTTTCAGATCCTGGAAAATTCTCTCTACCATGCTCTATCGGACCACTACTGATCACTTTTGCACTAGCTGATCTAGGAGCAAGAGTGAACGTTATGCCCTATAACATGTTCCAAAGACTCCAAATTGGAAACCTGTGACCTGTTAATGCAACTATCGAACTCGCGGATGGATCAATTAAGTCACCTATAGGAGTCATTGAAAACTTACTAGTAAAAGATGGCAAGTTTGTCTTCCCTGCCGATTTCATGGTACTGGAAATGGGACCCGATTATTCAGTACCCTTGATTTTAGGTTGCCCATTTTTAGCTACCGCCAGAGCCGTCATTGACATGAATGAAGGAATCTTAACACTTCATGTTGGAAAACAATCAGTAACCTAGAACATCGGAGGAAATGAATGCTTGTCAAATGATCCCTTTGAAATTGCATAATTCATCGATACTAATCTGGACTACCAACTGAAGAAAGCTAAAGAATTCAACAAAGGAAAGAAACCAGGCCTTGGAAAGGGTCTTGATAACACAAATTGGATTGGTAACTACTGGGACAAACTACCAAAGTTGAAGGACTTGAATGAAGGAACTGGATTGGTAACTACATGAACCAGGCTTTTAGGTTTTCCTTTTTATGTCAGGTAGAATAGCATCACCAGATAATCTCTCTACTTCTTTGAGGAATCATACTCCATCTCCACAACTTGAGGAATCGGAAACCACATAAAATTTCTTTGAAATTCGATGAAGACTTTAAAGCAACGTGTTGACAAGCAGCTGATAGGCATTGCCTTACAGCAGCAATAAGTTTCGGTCTTAGGTTATACACCAAATTGACCGGGGGAGTACCAATTTCTTTTCCCTTAAAACCTCATGCATTAAATTCCTACATATCATTCCATTACATGCATTTGTACATTGAGGGCATTAGAGATTCAGGATTACTTGTAACCTCAAAGCAGTAAAACTTAACTTCTGATTTTCTACCCATTTGACTAAAACATTACAAAAAAATCTACCTTTTGAAAAACCCGAAAAATTTTAAACCTTAAATCTAAACCTCTTTGAGTTCGCACCTAACTAAATAAAACGAAGACATGGCGAGTAGAAACAAATGGATGTTATGCATAACAATTCACTAAACCCTATTCCATCCGTTTCAATGTGAGAATAATCTGAGCCTTTTCACGAGCATTATTATCATCATTTTCGCATGCTCTTTCGTTTGGTATATTGAGTGTATATTCGATCGAATTTTATGCATAATTAGAACTTGCATGACTTATACATATCAAGATCATGAACTAGTGGAAGTATGAAAATTATTGAGGCACCTAGGACTTTATTACCCCTATATATTATCCTTAAACCCTAAAAATCCCAAAAATATAATCCGCCTAGATAGCCCTCTGAGCCTTAGCCTTTTCTTTTCTACTACCCACATTTATCACCCAACCAGCTTTTCGTAAACACCGGTTATTGGATAACTGTCTACAAAATGGAAAAATTATCCTATGTCATCATTTCAAGTTTATTATCATTGAGACAATTTTGGAAATAAATCTGTTTTACTCAAACGAATTGGAATATACAAGAAGGTGGATGTATTAGAAAGAAACAGCCGAACTATCTGCAAGGAATTTATGGAAACACTATTTCAAAGAGATTGAGGAAAAAGGATTATGGAAGAAATTATCTTAATACAAAAAAAATGGAAATAGAGAAAAGAAAAAGAGAAGTGGTCTTTTACCAGCAAGACCTTAAAGAACTGGACATGCATTCTTTTTATTTCAATTTGCTTTTCTGCCTTCATTTCACAAAGCCCGAATTACAATCCGAACTAAGAGAGAAAGTTTTCAAAGCAACTAGTGATGTAACAAAACGGTGGCGCAAGCAAGAACAATTACCACCATTCTGCGGCTTGTCAAAAAGTGCCGCCAAAAGAAGAGCCAAAAGATACGGCAAATGTGTGAAGTGTGGCAACTGGAGCCATGATGGAAAGTGTAGCAAGAATCAAACTTATTCCCAGCACGAGTATACGCACTTGATCCAAGTAGGAGATGTTAGACTACAAGTTGAAAGATCCATGCGCAAATGCAGCAATGTGTATTACGCAGTAAGGGAAGAGTTGAGAATGATAAGAGCTCTTGGTCTTGGCAATCTGACCATAAACAAGCCCTCAGATTAGTTATACCCTCATGATCTGAGTACTGTAGAGGGACCTGCTAGTATTTTCCATTTTAAGCTAGGAAGCCGTAGCTGCGTGTTTCACGATAGCTGCAGCCCTTCAAAACCCTTTTAAATACCTAAAAATCTAAAAACATTTTCACCATTTAATTTTATTTTAGCCACATTACAACCCTTTAAAGTCCTCTTTATTCATGGATACTACTTAGTTAATTGATGGAGACTTGATTTGCACACAACCTTATGACCATTGCATAATTCGATTCGAACTTGAGTGTTCCACTTAACTTAAATTATCCATACATATATAACCCTAAGAGTTGAGTGAACATTGTGAGGAGTGATAGGTTGTGCATAATTAAAGTTCTGGTAGGCTTGTCATTGATTCCATCATCTTGAAACAGAAAAAATACAAAAATAGAATAAGCAACTCAAGAGTTATCTCGGAGCTTCGACTTGTTTGGAGTCCCATTACCTTTGTAAAGTTTTTAGTTATGGTTATGATCATGCATGAGTTTGCTTGAGGACAAGAAAAGTTTAAGTGTGGGGTATTATGATATGCCCTAAATTATACATGTTTTGCATGCATAATAATCCCCATATTATGGTATTAATCAAACAAAAGCCTTGCAATTAATACTTAAATCGTTAATATTTCACAATTGCAGGTTATTCGGTGTACCAAGATAAACAAAGCAAAAACTAGCCTAAAACATGAAGAAATCAAGCTTTTGGAGGACCAAACCAGCATTGACCCCCAAGAAGTCAAACCAGGTCAACACAAGTCAACCAGCAGCTAAAAGATGAGCCTGGGGAGCAGACAGAGGGATGCACGACCGTGCATCCCTTTGCACAGTCGTGAATCCCTTTTCACGGTCGTGCATTGCCCATCTGTCCTCCCCAGTCTCCGTAACACTGTCCTTTGTACCATGTTTGATTCCTGAGTTGTTTGCACGCCCGTGCATTGCTCATTTTGAGGCCTATAAATAGATGGCTTCAGTTCTTCATTGAGAAATCCCTTACACACCCCAAGAACACACTAGAGAAATCTTGTTTCATAGTTAGAATGTAGTAGTAGCGAGTAGAGGGGCTCTTCCTCCTTGTTCCGCAATAGGGGAGCCTACGAAACTCAATGTTATGCTAGTTATTTTGGCCATTCGTGGCTAGACTCTTTGTATTGCTAGGGTGAAGATGAAGTTTGGTGCATGTTAATGTTTAACGTATTAATCCAAGTGATGTGTTTATATCTTTAATCATTCGTCCTTAAAACCACCATTTTGGTGGGTTTTTATTATTGTCTAAATCCGTCTTTATATTTGGGAGTGTTCTTGATTTTAAAGTGTAAGATCTAAAACCTTTTTAATCAAACTTCTCTTGAAGCTTGTACGTCTTTATACAAGTAGAGATTGATAAGCCAAGGCTTGGTCAACACTATTAAGGTCGTACGTCTTTATACGAACTTATTATGAGACCAAGAATTAGTGAACTCATGTTGGGAACGGTACGTCTTTATACTTGGTCTCATTGTTGCACCGCCTCCCGGTGAACAAAATATAATCACCTATTTAACTCTAAAACAAAGCATTTTACGTTCGATGTCTTAAACCAACCCGGAGATGACCATTCACTGTTGTCCTTAACGGGAGGCACTACTACTTTTTAAAGATTTTAATTTGCAAATCAAATGTCGTGAGTACGAGGTTCTAGCGGTGACCTGGGTCACAAGTTTGTAGTAGTCATATCACTGGATTAGTCAACTTAACATTATCACGTACCAAGCGGATTCGAATCCCGAAGCAATACTCTCCGTGACCTGATCATCTCCGAGATATTTACTTTTCTACTATTTACTATTCTGTTCGTTACATTTCTGTCACACACATCACGCACGTTTTTTACTTTTCTGTTATTTACTTTACCGTTATTTACTTTTCTGTCATTTACTATTCTGTTTCACAAGCACACAAAACCCACTTACTAATTGATCCGGCTAAACGATAACAAAAGTTGAGTACTAGAACTCGACCGTGTCCATTGGTTCGATACTTGGTTCTTACCTAAATATATTACTCTGCGATAGGTACACTTGACTATTGTGTGTGTTTTTAAGTTAAAGTAATTATCAATTTATAAATTTAAAACCTGATATCGTAAAACCATCATAAAAATATATTATATTTTTATATATTAAAAACGACACATCACTATCACTCTCAGAAATAGCAAAGTTTATCATGAACCTCCCTTACTAGAGGAAGAGGAAGTGCAAACACCAAAGAGGGAAATATTCACAGGAATACCACTTCGCCACCTATCGCAGAATCAACCGTTTAGAAATCACCACCAAAAGCGATTCCAAAACCTACACCGGTGGATACCCCTCCAAACGTTCCAACAAAGAGAACCTTCAAATCTCACATACCATACCCAGGAAGGCTGGTGAAGCAAAGGACTGACGAACAATATGAGAAATTCATTGCGTTTTTAAGCCAGATTCATGTCAGTCTTCCCTTCCTGGATATCATACAACAAATGCCTAAGTATGGATGTTTCTTGAAAGATTTCCTTACTAACAAAGAAACATGGAGAGGCAGTTAAAAAGACTAATCAATTTGTCGCTCTCATTGAAAGATGCCTTCCAAAGAAACTTTCAGATCCCAGAAAGTTTTCTTTACCATGTTCTGCAAGACCACTACCAATAACTTTCGCACTCGCTGATCTGGGAGAAAGTGTGAACGTAATGCCATATAACATGTTTCATAGGCTCAAAATTGGAAATCCGCGACCTGGTAATGCAACCATTGAACTGGCGGATGGTTCGGTTAAGTCACCTATAGGAGTCATTGAGAACTTCCTAGTTAAAGTTGGCAAGTATGTCTTCCCTACCGACTTCATGGTTTTAGAAATGGGACCTGACTACTCTGTATCTTTGATCTTGGGTCGCCCATTTTTAGCTACCGCTAGAGCTTTCATTGACATGAATGAAGGAATTCTGACACTTCGTGTTGGAAAACAATCAATAACTTACAACATCGGAGGGAATGAATGCTTATCAAATTGATCCCTTCGAAATTGATCAGTTCATCGATACCAATCTTGACTACCAACCGAAGAAAGCTAAAGAATTCAACAAGGGAAAGAAACCAGGCCTTGGCAAGGGTCTTGATAACACAAACTGGATTGGTAACTACTGGGACAAACTACCAAAGTTGAAGGACTTGAATGAAGGAACGGGAGACTCGGTGAAGGTTGATAGCCCCCACACGAAGAAAGACTGATGAAGCACGTACAGGTCCGGTCAACAACCCTTCAATAAACGTGGCGCTTCGAGGAGGCAACCCGATAATCATGAATAAATTGAGAAATTGGTGCATACGGCAGAACACGTGGACCTCAGGTTTGGTTTTCCAAGTTTAAGTTTCTCATACTTCAGCCCCCAGGTATGCCTTCTCGATACTAGGACCTTAGTAGCTTAACTACTACCTGTTATTTCTGTTTCTATTTTTATGTTTTTCTTTATGTGTAGCATAACATTACCAAGTAGTTTCTCTACTTCTTTGAGGAGTTACACTCCACCTCTACAATCTGGGGTGTCGGAAAGCACATCAAATTTCTGAGAAATTCGATGAAGTCTTTGAAGCAAAGTGTTGACTACATCAACAAGTTTTGCCAGAGGTTATACACCGATTTGACCGAGGGAGTACCAGTTTCTTTTCCCTTAAAACTTTATGCATTTAAATTCCTGCATAACATTTCATTACATGCATTTGTACATTGAGGGCAATGCACAGTTTTAAGTGTGGGGTAGGAATTAGATATTCAGGACTACTTGTAACCTCAAAGCAGTAAAACCAAACTTGTGATTTTCTACCCATTTGACTAAGACCTACTTTTCGTAAAACACGAAAAAGTTTCAGAAAAATTTTCAATAAAATTTTAAACCCTAAAATCTAAACCCCTTTGAGTTCACACCTAATTAAATAAGATGAATACATGGCAAGTAGAAATAAATGAATATTATGCATAGCAAATCACTAAACCCTATCCCATCCGTTTCCATGTGAGAATAATCTGAGCCTTTTCACGAGCATTATTATCATTACTTTTCGCATGCTCTTTTGTTTGATATATTGAGTGTTTTTCAATCAAATTCTATGCATAATTAGAACTTGTATGACTTATACATATCAAGATCATGAACTAGTAGAAGTATAAATATGATTGAGGCACCTAAGACTTTATTACCCTTATATATTATCCTTAAACCCAAAATCCCAAAAATATTATCTGCCTAGATAGCCCTCTGAGCCTTACCCGTTTCTTTTCTACTACCCACAATTATCACCCTACCAGTTTTTCGTAAACACCGGTTATTGGCTGACTGTCTTCAAGAATGGAAAATTATTAGACTATTTTATGTTGTCATTTCATGTTTACAATCATTAAGGCAATTTGGAAATAATCTGTTTCACTCAAAAGAATTGGAATATACAAGAAGAAAGTGGATGTCTTAGGAAGAAACAGCCGAACGATCTACAAGGAAGATATGAAAAAAAAAAATTATTTCAAGGAGATTGAGTAAAAAGAATTATTGAAAAATTAGCTTGATGATATGAAAAGAAAAGAAAAGAAAAAAATGAGAAAAGAAAAAGAAAGGAGAGAAGTTGCTCATTTACCGGTTAGACCCTAAAGAGCTGGACATGCATTGTTTTGATTTCAATTTGCTTTCCTGTATTTATTTCTCAAAGCCTGAATTACCACCTGAGCCCCGAGAGAAAGTTTTCAAAGAAACAAGTGATGTAAGAAAATGGTGGCGCAAGCAAGAAAAATTGCCACCATTCTGCTGCTTGTCAAAAAGTGCCGCCAAAAGAAGTGCCAAAAGATACGACAAATGTGTGAAGTGTGGCAACTGGAGCCATGATGGAAAGTGTAGCAAGAATCAAACCTATTCCCAAAATGAGTATATGCATCTGATTAAAGTAGAAGCTGTTAGGCTACAAGCCGAAGGAACCATACGAAAAGGCAGTAATGTGTACTACGCAGTGAGGGAAGAGTTGAGAAAGATAAGAGATCTTGGACTTGGCAATCTGACCATAAACGAGCACTCAGATTAGTTATACCCTCATTATCTGAGTACTGTAGAGGGACCCGCTAGTATTTTCCATCTTAAGCCATGAAGCCGTAGCTGTGTGTTCGACGATAGTTGCAGCCCTTCAAAACCCTTTTAAATCCCTAAAAAGCCAAAAACATTTTCATTTTCACCCTTTATTTTCTTTTAGCCACATTACAACCATTTTTAAGTCCTCATGATTCATGCATACTACTTAGTTAGTTGGGGGAGACTTGATTTGCATACAAGCTTATGACCATTGCATAATTCGATTCGAACTTAAGTGTTCCAATTAACTTACATTATCCATACACATATAACCCTAGAGTTGAGTGAACATTATGAGGAGTGAAGGATTATGCATAATTGAAGTTCTAGTAGGCTTGCCATGAATTCCACTACCCTAAAATAGAAAAGCCAAAAATAGAATAAAGCGACTCACGAGTTATCCCGGAGTTTCCAACTACTTGGAGCTATCTTACCTTTTGTAAAGTTTTTAATTATGGGTCTAATCATGCATGAGTTTGCTTGAGGACAAGCAAAGTTTAATTGTGGGATATTATGATATGCCCAAAATTATACATGTTTTGCATGCATAATAATCCCCATATTATGGTACTAATCAACTAATTACATTGCAATTGATACTTAAAACGTTTATATTTTGTAATTACATGTTATTCGGTGTTTAAAATATAAATCAAGAAGAAATCTATCAAAAACACCAAGAATTCAAGCTTCTAGAAGGATCATTCCCGAGCTTTGACCCCCAAGAAGTCAAAATTGGTCAACAAAGAGTCAACCAACAGCTAAAAGAAACAATTGGGCAGCAGGGGAGGGATTCACGGTCGTGCATTGCCCTCTCTGGCTCCCCACGATTCCCAGTACACTGCCACTCGTACCCTATGATTTCCTAGGTGTTTGCACGACCGTGCATTCCAATGCACAGCCGTGCATTGCTTAGTCTGCGGCCTATAAATAGGAGGCTTGGGTTCATCATTCCGTACACCAAAAGAACAAGCAAAACACTATCCAGAGAGATAGTAGTTCATAGTTAGAGTAGAGAAGAGTATAGATTAGAGTGGCTCATCCTCTTTGTTTTGCAATAGGGGAGCCTACGAAACTCAGCGTTACGCTAGTTAGTATGGTCATTCGTGGCTAAACTATTTGTATTGCTAGGGTGAAGATAAAGTTTGGTGCATTTTAATGTTTGACGTATTAATCTAGTGGTATGTTTATGTCTTTAATTATTCGCTCTTAAAACCACCATTTTGTGGGCTTTTATTATTCTCTAAATCCGTCTTTATATTTGTGAGTGTTCATGATTTTAAAGAGTAAGATCATAAAAAATTTTTAATCAAACTTCCTTTGAAGCTTGTACGTCTTTATACAAGCAGAGATTGATAAGGCAAGGCTTGGTCAAAATTATTAAGGTCGTACGTCTTTATACGAACTTATTATGCGACCAAGAATTGGTGAACTCATGTTGGGAACGGTACGTCTTTATACTCTGTCCCATTGTTACACCACCTCCCGGTGAGCAAAGTATAATCACATATTTACCAATAGTATTAAGCATACCATATCACATACCATATCATAGGAAGGTTGGTAAAGCAGAAGACTGAAGAACAATATGAAAAATTCATTGAGCTTTTGAGTCAAATCCATGTCAATCTTCCTTTCCTACATATCATACAACAAATGCCTAAGTATTGACGTTTCTTGAAGGATTTCCTTACAAACAAGAGAAACATGGAGGAAGCAGTAAAGAGAACTAACCATTGTGTCGCTCTCATTGAAAGGTGCCTTCCAAAGAAACTTTCAGATCCTGGAAAAGTCTCTCTACCATGCTCTATCGGACCACTACATATCACTTTTGCACTAGCTGATCTAGGAGCAAGCGTGAACGTTATGCCTTATAACATGTTCCAAAGACTCCAAATTGGAAAACTGTGACCTGTTAATGCAACTATCAAACTCGCGGATGGATCAATTAAGTCACCTATAGGAGTCATTGAAAACTTACTAGTAAAAGATGGCAAGTTTGTCTTCCCTACCGATTTCATGGTACTGGAAATAGGACCCGATTATTCAGTACCCTTGATTTTAGGTCACCCATTTTTAGCTACCGTCAGAGCCGTCATTGACATGAATGAAGGAATCTTAACACTTCATGTTGGAAAAAAATCAGTAACCTACAACATCGGAGGAAATTAATGCTTGTCAAATGATCCCTTTGAAATTGCACAATTCATCGATACTAATCTGGACTACCAACTTAAGAAATCTAAGGAATTCAGTAAAGGAAAGAAACTTGATTTTGGCAAGGACCTTGACAACACTAATTGGATCGATAAATACTTTGACAAACTACCAAAGTTGAAGGACTTGAATGAAGGGACAGGAGGCACAGGGGAAGTTGATGGCCCCCACTTGCAGAATGACTGATGCAGCACGTATAGGTTGGGCTAAAGACCCTTAATAAAACATAGCGCTTCCGGGAGGCAACCCGATGATCATGAATAAATTGAGAGGTTGGTGCATACGGCAGAATAATGGACCTCAGGTTTGACTTTTCAAATTTAAGCTTCTTATACTTCAGCCCTAGGTATGCCCTCTCGATACTAGGACCTTAGTAGCTTAACTACTACCTTTTATTTTCCTTGTCTACTTTTAGGTTTTCCTTTTTGTGTCAGGTAGAATAGCATCACCAGATAATCTCTCTACTTCTTTGAGGAATCACACTCCATCTCCACAACTTGAGGAATCGGAAACCACATCAAATTTCTTTGAAATTCGATGAAGACTTTAAAGAAACGTGTTGACAAGCAGCTGATAGGCACAGCCTTACAGCAGCAATAAGTTTCGGTCTTAGGTTATACACCGAATTGACCGGGGGAGTACCAATTTCTTTTCCCTTAAAACCTCAGGTAATAAATTCCTACATATCATTCCATTACATTCATTTGTACATTGAGGGCATTAGAGATTCAGGACTACTTGTAACCTCAAAGCAGTAAAACTTAACTTCTGATTTTCTACCCATTTGACTAAAATATTACAAAAAAATCTACCTTTTGAAAAACCCGAAAAATTGTAAACCTTAGGTCTAAACCTCTTTGAGTTCGCACCTAACTAAATAAAACGAAGACATGGCGAGTAGAAACAAATGGATATTATGCATAACAAATCACTAAACCCTATTCCATCCGTTTCAATGTGAGAATAATCTGAGCCTTTTCACGAGCATTATTATCATCATTTTCGCATGCTCTTTCGTTTGGTATATTAAGTGTATATTTGATTAAATTTTATGCATAATTAGAACTTTTATGACTTATACATATTAAGATCATGAACTAGTGGAAGTATGAAAATGATTGAGGCACCTAGGACTTTATAACCCTTATATATTATCCTTAAACCCTAAAAATCCCAAAAATATAATCCGCCTAGATAGCCCTCTGAGCCTTAGCCTTTTCTTTTCTACTACCCACATTTATCACCCAACCAACTTTCCGTAAACACCGGTTATTGGATAACTGTCTACAAAATGGAAAAATTATCCTATGTCGTCATTTCAAGTTTATTATCATTGAGACAATTTTGGAAATAAATTTGTTTTAGTCAAACGAATTGGAATATACAAGAAGGTGGATGTATTAGAAAGAAATAGCCGAACTATCTGCAAAGAATTTATGGAAACACTATTTCAAAGAGATTGAGGAAAAAGGATTATGGAAGAAATTGTCTTAATACAAAAAAAATGGAAATAGAGAAAAGAAAAAGAGAAGGGGTCTTTTACCGGCAAGACCTTAAAGAACTGGACATGCATTCTTTTTATTTCAATTTGCTTTTCTGCCTTCATTTCACAAAGCCCGAATTACAATCCGAACTAAGAGAGAAAGTTTTCAAAGCAACTAGTGATGTAAGAAAATGGTGGCGCAAGCAAGAACAATTACCACCATTCTGCGGCTTGTCAAAAAGTGCTGCCAAAAGAAGAGCCAAAAGATAAGGCAAATGTGTGAAGTGTGGCAACTGGAGCCATGATGGAAAGTGTAGCAAGAATCAAACTTATTCCCAGCATGAGTATACGCACCTGATCCAAGTATGAGATGTTAGACTACAAGCCGAAAGATCCATGTGCAAATGCAACAATGTGTATTACGCAGTAAGGGAAGAGTTGAGAATGATAAGAGATCTTGGTCTTGGCAATCTGACAATAAACGATCCCTCAGATTAGTTATAACCTCATGATCTGAGTACTGTAGAGGGACCTGCTAGTATTTTCCATTTTAAGCTAGGAAGCCGTAGCTGCGTGTTTCACGATAGCTGCCGCCCTTCAAAACCCTTTTAAATCCCTAAAAATCCAAAAACATTTTCATTTTCACCATTTAATTTTATTTTTGCCACATTTCAACCCTTTAAAGTCCTCTTGATTCATGCATACTACTTAGTTGATTGATGGAGACTTGATTTGCACACAAGCTTATGACCATTGCATAATTCGATTCGAACTTGAGTGTTCCACTTAACATAAATTATCCATACATATATAACCCTAAGAGTTGAGTGAACATTGTGAGGAGTGATAGGTTGTGCATAATTAAAGTTCTGGTAGGCTTGTCATTGATTCCATCATCTTGAAACATAAAAAATACAAAAATAGAATAAGCAACTCAAGAGTTATCCCGGAGCTTCTACTTGTTTGGAGTCCCATTACCTTTGTAAAGTTTTTAGTTATGGGTATGATCATGCATGAGTTTGCTTGAGGACAAGCAAAGTTTAAGTGTGGGGTATTATGATATGCCCTAAATTATACATGTTTTGCATGCATAATAATCCCCATATTATGGTATTAATCAAACAAAAGCCTTGCAAGTAATACTTAAATCGTTAATATTTCACAATTGCAGGTTATTCGGTGTACCAAGATAAACACAGCAAAAACCAGCCTAAAACATGAAGAAATCAAGCTTTTGGAGGACCAAAGCCGAGCATTGACCCCCAAGAAGTCAAACCAAGTCAACCAGCAGCTAAAAGATGAACGTGGGGAGCAGACAGAGGGATGCACGACCGTGCATCCCTTTGCACGGTCGTGCAATGCCCATCTGTCCTCCCCAGTCTCCGTAACACTGTCTTTGTACCATGTTTGATTCCTGAGTTATTTGCACGCCCGTGCATTGCTCATTTTGAGGCCTATAAATAGATGGCTTCAGTTCTTCATTGAGAAATCCCTTACACACCCCAAGAACACACCAGAGAAATCTTATTTCATAGTTAGAATGTAGTAGTAGCGAGTAGAGGGGCTCTTCCTCCTTGTTCCGCAATAAGGGAGCCTACGAATCTAAGTGTTATGCTAGTTATTTTGGCCATTCGTGGCTAGACTCTTTGTATTGCTAGGGTGAAGATGAAGTTTGGTGCATGTTAATGTTTAACGTATTAATCCAAGTGATGTGTTTATATCTTTAATCATTCGTCCTTAAAACCACCATTTTGGTGGGTTTTTATTATTGTCTAAATCCGTCTTTATATTTGTGAGTGTTCTTGATTTTAAAGTGTAAGATCATAAAACCTTTTTAATCAAACTTCTCTTGAAGCTTGTACGTCTTTATACAAGTAGATATTGATAAGCCAAGGCTTGGTCAACACTATTAAGGTCGTACATTTTTATACGAACTTATTATGCGACCAAGAATTGGTGAACTCATGTTGGGAACGGTACGTCTTTATACTTGGTCTCATTGTTGCACCGCCTCCCGGTGAACAAAATATAATCACCTATTTAACTCTAAAACAAATCATTTTACGTTCGATGTCTTAAACCAACCCGGAGATGACCATTCACTGTTGTCCTTAACGGAAGGCACTACTAATTTTTAAAGATTTTAATTTGCAAATCAAATGTCGTGAGTACGAGGCTCTAGCGGTGACCCGGGTCACAAGTTTGTAGTAGTCATATCACTGGATTAGTCAACTTAATATTATCACGTACCAAGCGGATTCGAATCCCGAAGCAATACTCTCCGTGACCTGATCATCTCCGAGATATTTACTTTTCTACTATTTACTATTCTGTTCGTTACATTTCTGTCACACACATCACACACGTTTTTACTTTTCTGTTATTTACTTTACCGTTATTTACTTTTCTGTTATTTACTATTCTGCTTTACAAGCACACAAAACCCACTCACTAATTGATCCGGCTAAACGATAACAAAAGTTGAGTACTAGAACTCGACCGTGTCCATTGGTTCGATACTTGGTTCTTACCTAAATATATTACCCTGCGATAGGTACACTTGACTATTGTGTGTGTTTTTAAGTTAAAGTAATTCTCATTTTATAAATTTAAAACCTGATATCGTAAAACCATCATAAAAATATATTATATTTTTATATATTAAAAATGACACATCACTATCACTCTCAGAAATAGCAAAGTTTATCATGAACCTCCCTTACTAGAGGAAGAGGAAGTGCAAACACCAAAGAGGGAAATATTCACTGGAATACCACTTCGCCACCTATCGCAGAATCAACCGTTTAGGAATCACCACCAAAAGCGATTCCAAAACCTACACCGGTGGATACCCCTCCAAACGTTCTGACAAAGAGAACCTTCAAATCTCACATACCATACCCAGGAAGGCTGGTGAAGCAAAGGACTGACGAACAATATGAGAAATTCATTGCGTTTTTAAGCCAGATTCATGTCAGTCTTCCCTTCCTGGATATCATACAACAAATGCCTAAGTATGGATGTTTCTTGAAAGATTTCCTTACTAACAAAGAAACATGGAAGAGGCAGTTAAAAAGACTAATCAATTTGTCGATCTCATTGAAAGATGCATTCCAAAGAAACTTTCAGATCCCAGAAAGTTTTCTTTACCATGTTCTATAAGACCACTACCAAAAACTTTCGCACTCGCTGATCTGGGAGCAAGTGTGAACGTAATGCCATATAACATGTTTCATAGGCTAAAAATTGGAAATCCGCGACCTGGTAATGCAACCATTGAACCGGCAGATGGTTCGGTTAAGTCACCTATAGGAGTCATTGAGAACTTACTAGTTAAAGTTGGCAAGTATGTCTTCCCTACCGACTTCATGGTTTTAGAAATGGGACCCGACTACTCTGTATCTTTGATCTTGGGTCACCCATTTTTAGCTACCGCTAGAGCTGTCATTGACATGAATGAAGGAATTCTGACACTTCGTGTTAGAAAACAATCAGTAACTTACAACATCGGAGGGAATGAATGCTTATCAAATTGATCCCTATGAAATTGCTCAGTTCATCGATACCAATCTTGACTACCAACTGAAGAAAGCTAAAGAATTCAACAAAGGAAAGAAATCAGGCCTTGGCAAGGGTCTTGATAACACAAACTGGATTGGTAACTATTGGGACAAACTACCAAAGTTGAAGTACTTGAATGAAGGAACGGGAGACTCGGTGAAGGTTGATAGCCCCCACCCGAAGAAAGACTGATGAAGCACGTACAGGTCCGGGCAACAACCCTTCAATAAACGTGGCGCTTCGAGGAGGCAACCCGATAATCATGAATAAATTGAGAAGTTGGTGAATACGGCAGAACACGTGGACCTCAGGTTTGGTTTTCCAAGTTTAAGTTTCTCATACTTCAGCCCCCAGGTATGCCTTTTCGATACTAGGACCTTAGTAGCTTAACTACTACATGTTATTTCTGTTTCTATTTTTATGTTTTTCTTTATGTGTAGCATAACATTACCAAGTAGTTTCTATACTTCTTTGAGGAGTTACACTCCACCTCTATAAGCTGGGGTGTTGGAAAGCACATCAAATTTCTGAGAAATTCGATGAAGTCTTTGAAGCAAAGTATTGTAGTTGTTATACCCTCAGTTATGGTTCTGGTTGCCAGCAGAACTCACCTGCTCCTGATGATTGACGGGGCAATCTCTGGTGTCGTGGCCTCCCCTTCACACCTCACACCGTTGAGTACTGAGCTTCAGCTCTTTGATCGCATTAGCCATAGCTGCAAATGCAGCAGCCATGCTAGTATCAGGAGTGAAGCATCCCAGTACACTACGAAGTCATCTGTTCCCTCTGGAAGAGATAAGATGGGTACGCTATAGAGTTTCTGCTTCAGCAGCTTGAGTTCTGATTCTTGGGTGTCGGCCTAGTTATTTACAGTACCCTTGTGGGTTAGTGCGGTGAAAGGTTGAGTCATCTTTGAAAATCCCTCGACCTGATGCACACCTCTAGGAGAAGAGGCGGGTATCCTAGCACTAGGAATGGAAGTCCTAGTAGATGGTTGTTGTTTTCCGCCAGAGCGAAGCTCTTGAACATCTCTTCACACTCAGCTGGCTCGAGTTTGTCCATGATATGGCCTCCCTCAATTGTGTTGAACATTTGTTGCTTCTCGAAGGTGAGGCCATTATAGAACTTTTCCAGAATCGCCCAGTCGGAAAGACCATGCTAGGGACATCGGCTCAATAGCGTGTTGAACCTCTCCCAGGCCATGTGATAAGGCTCGTCGGGCTCCATCCGGTGGAGTGGATCTGGTCCCTAAGGCGAGCGGCCCTTGAAGGTGAATAGTATTTCTTGAAGAACTTAGCTTGAAGATCCTCCCATGTGGTGATAGAGTTGTCTGGGAGGGTGTCAAGCCAAGTAGATGCACGCCCAGATAGCGAGAATGGGAAGACACGCAAGTAGATTGCGTCCTTAGACACACCCGTGATAATGAAGGTATCACATATGCCCGTGAAGCGGGACAGGTGTCCGAGTGCATCCTCATCCTCGAGGCCATGAAACTGAGTGGCATGAGTGATCGTACTCATGACATGTGACGGGATCTGCCATGTATTGGTGTTCGGAATGGCGGGGCGTGTGATCGAAGATCTCGCCCCGCTGACCCCATCACTGGCCCTCTGGTGCACGGTATGCCTCGCTGGTGGGTCAGCGTCACCCATGTTAGGAAATGAAATTGGGCTAGTAGAAAATACCTAAGATTTACACAACTCTTTTAAACACTCCCGGAAGTCGCGGGTGCTCTCGTGTAGCTCTCGTTCGGGCTTTGGAAAAGTTGAATAAGGTGGTGACCCCTGCGAACGAATATTGTGCATAAACAGAGAGACACTAGAAGGAGAGAGACAAAGACTTAAAGACAGAAAGACTCGATTCTAAATTAGACACACAAATAGCACGTAGGACAAGCACACAAACAAGACTTGAAAGAAAAGAAAATAAATAAACCAAAAATCAAACAAAGAAGTAGTCAAAGTTAATATTGCTATTGCCAAGTGTCTCTGGCAACAGCGCCAGAAACTTGATGTCGCCCAGACGGTCTATATAACAAACTAAAAAAACCTAACCTAGACTTCTAACTAATAAATGGAGTACCTTCGACTAAACCGCACTGACAGGCAAGTGGAACTATCGAGTGTAGCACATCTTAATGGTAAACCTAGTTATCGAACCCTAGAGACACTACTATAACTATACTAGACTCTGACTCTGACTAAAGATTGATTAATGGGGGGTTGACTACACTAAAGATTAACTAATAATGCAACAAACAAAAATGACTCAAACTATCCAGATGAAAACTAAGGAAGAAATCAGAGATGGGAAGAATACTACCTAGGTCGGAATCCTACTTGCAAAGCACAACTTCTATCAGTTCTGGAAACTATGATGACTCTGGGTTTCTAAGGAAACAGCTCTAGACTACCTAGTGGATCCCTAATCACTCTCATGGTGTCACCAACTAAGGAACCTAAAGATGTAATAAACTCACCAGATAGTGGATTACCTTTCGGTCTCTCCAACAATGATAATGTACCCAGAAGACAGATCACCTTTCAGTCTCACTGTCCACAATACATTCGAAGAATGCATGGGGTAATCTCAAGATAACAACTATGACTCAGAATAGCAACAATCACTAGACACCTAATACCAACTTTCTCTCAGACAGGCGATACTCGGATTCCTAATGACGAAGACTAAATGACTATCTCTCACTTCTCGGTTATTGAGACAGGATGCACACTCAGATCTAAATAATACTCAATCACAACTCCTATGGCTACTATTTCTAGCAAACCACACAAACCTTAAAGTCTATGACCTAGATACGCAAATCAAACTGGAAGACATCCACAATCAACACACGGATTTGAAATCAATCATACATCAGAATTAAGCATATAGATTCATCATAATTATCAACTCAAGATTCGTTACAAGATCATTAATCCAACATTAGATCCAAAAACCGACAAAAGTCGCAAACTTTAACAAGAAATCATCATGTGACCTAGGTAGTATCAAGGTTTTAGCCTAAGATCATGCTCAAAACAACTAGAACAAAAGTATCAAACAAGAACATGGTTTAAACGCAAACAATCAATGATAAAAATTGAAACTTGAAACCGAAGACACTAAATCTAACGAACCCGGATTCAAAAGCTCAAATCTTGCACTTCAATTGCCTTCTCTATCCCCAAAATCGCCTCTGGTCTCTCTATAGACTGTTGAATGTCGAACTCCTTTGAATAATGGTATTAGAAATCTAATATAATTCAATTTAGGTTTTTTTCACGGAATACGGGTCTCTCGCATACCGCGAGAGACTGGGCAAGTTTCCTCGGGTAGCGCGAAGGATAATTTAGTCGTGACCGGTTCTGAAGATCCTCGCGTACCGCGAGGCCTTCCTTCTCCTATCTCGCGTACCGCGAGGCCTTCCTTCTCCTATCTCGCGTACCGCGAGGCCTTAAAAATCTAACTTTTTGCTTTTCAACTATTGGGCTTTCTTCTCTTGCTCGGTTTCTTCTGGTTTTCACTTTTAATCTTCTCGAGCACCTGTAAACATAACATAGACTCAATAGTATACAAAAACGACTCAAAACAAAGATAAAACTAATCAAAACGAACGAAAACAATAGGAATAAAGATGTGTGCTTCGCATTACATCAAAAGATCTTAACGAAGCCGCCTACATTCTGGGAATAAAGATCTAAGAGATATATAAAAGCGACTTATAGGTTTAAGTCAAAGTACATATATTGATAAGGTCATTCGTCGCTTTTCAATGCAAGATTCCAAGAGAGGATCGTTTCCCATGGCACACTGAACCATACTGAATAATAAGAAGTGCCCTCAGTCGGAGGAGGAAAAGAAGAAGATGGAAAGAGTTCCATATGCTTCTGCTATTGGTTCCATCATGTATGCCATGTTATGTACTAGACCCGACTTATCGTACGCGTTAAGCATGACAAGTAGATATCAACATAATCCTTATGAGAGTCACTGGATAGATGTGAAGAACATCCTTAAGTACTTAAGAAGGACTAATTATATGTTCTTGATATATGGAGGACTAGAAGAAGAACTAGCTGTTAAATGTTATACAGACGTATCGAGATGATTTTCTATCTCAGACGGGATATGTGTTTCTTCTGAATGGTGGTGCAATTACTTGGAAGAATACCAAGTAGAGTGTTGTTGCTCAATCCACCACCGAGTCAGAATACATTGTCGCTTCAGAAGCTGCAAATGAGGCTGCTTGGATGAAGAAGTTCATTGCTGATATCGGGATAATGCCTAGCATTCAGAAACTGATCGAGATACTGTGTGACGATACTGGGGTCATAGCTTAGGCAAAGAAACCAAGGTCACACCACAGCATGAAGCACATACTCGGGAGATTTCATTATATTAGAGATATATTGAAACGGGGAGACATCATGTTAAACAAAGTTCACATAGATCAGAATCTAGCGGACCCGTTCACTAAACCTATGCCTCAAGCTAAACATGAGGATCATGCTGATATGATAGGCCTTAGATTTGCTAGAGAGTGGGTTTGATCTATAATTTAGTATTTGGTGCTTTCGAACATTATAGTAACATTGACATTTTATTTTGATTTAATGGTTAAATGCATTATAAATAGATGTTTCTATGTTCGATATTTTATAAGTTTTAGAATCCTTGAATATTGTATTCTAAATGTTCGTAGTCGATCGGATTCATGGGAATCAATATGAATATAAGACTATTATGAATAGTTGGTTCACGGGGTGAAAGCTCAAGATGTTGAGGACCAAGATTCATAGATATGCATTGGAGAATGATATCGAACGTAACTCGTTTTAAAACTATCTTCATGGATCGATGTGTTAAGAAGTTTTGAATATGGTAAGATCTATCGGTCCTTCGACCCGAGGCACATATTTGAACTAACTTTGACTAAAGTTTGTTCTTTGACCATATCTAACGTTGTTCCGTGAAAGGAAGTAATAAGGGTATGATTGGGAATAAATCTGAAGTTAAGTGGGAGTTGTATATGTCCAAAGGAATTTTGTTCTCCTTTGATTAGGAGTTGGACATTCTGGCCCCCTCGTTGATTCGAACTGGTGTAAAACTCATGGCCACGCTCAAACTAAGAGTAGTTTGTTTAGACCACTTTGAATTAGAGACGAGAACAAGAATAGTTGAACATCATATGAGAAATGATTTGTATCCATGTCTCATGTTCAATGGATTCCCTAAACAGAAAGGATAAATAGATAAGTTTACCATGACTGTTGTACTTGGTTAAGTAAGGGTTACTTGAACACAAGGAAATAGTTGATGATTGTAATACGTCATACCTTAGTAGGGGCAGTGAGATGAAGCTAGGCGTCCACCACTGTCTATGTTGAAATGATTAAACGATGAATCGTCCAAGTGGGAGATTGTTGGATATTAGATGTTCGATCATCGATAATATCAACGTTGCTATCTAGGTACGATCCAAAGAGTTACACTTTGGACAATGAGCAATTAATAATGTTTAGTAGTAAACATTATAGTTCACGAAAGGCGGATTTAGTAATCGGTGGATAAATATTTAGAGAAATATCTAAACGATTTGGTCGGTAATTAATTATTTAGAAATAATTAAAGACGAAGGGTTTAAACGTTTAATAGTTAAACGTTAGTCAGTGGAAGTTTACTAATTATTTATAGTTAGTAAAAGGGTAGGGTTTAAAAGTAATTAATAGTTAATTACTAGTTCCCATGGGATGCAGGTTGTAAATAATGGGATTATAAATACATCATTAACCTTAAACCTTAATCCCCCTTTTGCCTCCTCTTGATTTTGCGCAAGACACCAAACCGACCCCCCTCCCTGTCCAGTTTCCGCCGCTGGCCACCTCCACACGCCGTCATCGTCGCCGTGGTCGGCCTCCGTTGCCGTGTTCATCTCCGTCGCCGTTCCCTTGAACGTTCCGAACCGGTTTTTGTTACGTAGTCGGTTTTGCGCAAATCTCGTGTGACGGGTATTGGTTTTGCGGGTTTCGTGAACGAGTCACTAGCGAGGCGTTCGTTGTTCCGAAGTGTAGATCTTCCGGGAATCGTCAAAGATATAAACTTTAACCCACTATGGTTGATTTAATATTTATTGTATATACCCGTGTAATCAGATCACTGACGGGATTCCGGTTTAGAACCGTTAATATGTATAAATGCTTCCGCTACTGCAAATCTGATTTGTTGATTAATAAGATTAATTAAAACTGTTTTAAAAGTTAAAACCGGTACATGGATTCCGAACATACATTAATACAGTACAAAGTCAAACTAATTAAAACATCACCAAACGATTAAAATAAGATTAAAAATATAATTAAAACATCACCAAACGATTAGTCCGAGTTTTCAGAGTAATTGGAGTCATCTGAACCCATGTAGCCCTCGCGTTCACGACGTTGTTGACGTCGAAATCACCTTAAACCGTCTTTAAACAACCAATCCTCGTCAAAATTATATGGATCGTTTCCTGTTTCTTGAACCAGGGGGTTTACCGGTGCTTGAACCAGAGGGTTTACTAGTGCGTGAATTTGAGGGTTTGGTTGTTGCACAAATGAGGGAGGGTTTGGTTATCCCATAATCGAGGGAGGTTTGGTTGTCCCATAATCGGGGGAGGGTTTGGTTGTTGCACAACCGGGGGAAGGTTATGTTGTTGCACAATTGGGCGAGGATATGTTGTCGCACAATCATGGGAGGGTTTTGTTTTTCTACATTAATGTTAATATGAAAGTGAAGATGAATGTTGTTTCCTTGATCTACCACGAGTACAAAATAAATATGAATGGTGAGGTGAGAAGTGAAAACACAAGTTACGTATTTATAGCCTTTCGAAAACTATAGTCGTTGTAAAATTGTCGTAGGAAAAAAAGCCGTTATAAAATAACCGTTTGAAAATAGCCGTTAGAAATTTAAGAAAAAAGAATTTTTAATATACTGATCTTTTGACACCTAAATCGTTCTTTTGACACCCTATATGTGTTTTCAAATCTTTATTTAAAATCTTGTGAGTCAAAAGATCTTTACCATCTTTTGACACCCAATTCTTTGAACACCCAATATGTGTTGTCAAATCTTATCAATCAAACGATCTTGATTTGACCAGCAGCAGAAACATTAGAACCCAGTTTCAATTAAGCTTATTACTCAATAACTAGAAATTAAGCCCGTGCGATGCGACGGGTTTTCGAACCTCATTACGCATGTTGCGGCAGTGACAATAACGTGACTAAGTACATAAAAAAACGTATGAAGTTGTCACGACTCTGTTTAGGAGATTGAAAAATAGATAAATTACAGCACGAATAGGAGTTAACATTGAAACTACAAATTCGTTAAAGAAGTTTGTAACAAAGTAAAAACAAATAAAAATAGGTAAAGGTAATTTTTTTTAAACGAATATAAAAAAAAGTAAAAGAAAAAAAGAAACGAAATTTGAAGGGTAAACTTGATAGTTTACAAATTTGAGGGGTAGAGTTAATGAATTTTGTTTAGGGGTAAACTTGAAACTTTTAAAACTGGAGGGTATATTTGAAAATTTAGAAAGATGAGGGGTGTAATTTTAAATTAGAGAACGTGAAAGGTTTTTTAGGAAGTTTGGTCGGTGGCTTTGCATTGGCCATCGACCAGTAAAATTTGTTTTGGTATAATACCCATTAGTAAAGTTTAAACCCATTTTGAATTGACCCAATATTATAGACTTTTTATATATAAGTTATTGATATTATATTATAAGACTTTTTTTTTTCTACTCGTTCCGAGCCCACAAATTTCAGGGATTCCTGGGACTACCTTGTACATAATGTCTATCTTATGCATAAAAAAAACCGACTCAATTTACCTTGGACCACATATTCGTCCAATTTACCCTTGCACCAGGCCCCTTGCATTATTGCCAACTTTACATTTATCACAAAACCAACCTCTCCTTTTTGAGCTTAGACCATCTGTAATGGTACTGTGAATGGGTGGGCGTGATCCACCTCATCGGTTTCACGCCGGTTAACAGCGCCCCCCTCTTAGTGAAAGGGACGTGAATGAGGAGGGGCATGGGGCAATCACGGTTAAGGGGCAATGTTCACAAATCAACCATCCAATTAAATCTTTCCACTTCTTTATTCTTTTTTATTTTTTCTTTAATTAAATATTTAGTTTAATATTTAATTAGGTTTTTCTTAAATAACTAATGTTCGGTAGTTATTTAAAAAAAACAAATATTAAGGCTTGTTTATTTTATTTTTCTGAACATCCAGTTACAAATTTTAACGAAAACTGAGTAATTTTAAAAAAAAACTATTTTTCGTCACGTAAGTGGTTTTTTAATGAGGAGTAGTTTTTTTTATTTATTTAAGAATGTTTTTTTAATTTGAAATTTAGTTTTTTATTTATTAAAAATAAAAATTTAGTTAATTATTAAAAAATAAATGCGGGGCGTGAAACCACTACGCACCTTAGTGATTCTAGACATTGATTGCCCCTGTGCTGATGTGACAGTGACATGGCGGGGCGTGAAACTACTATGGATGGCCTTATATATATTTCTCGAAGTCTTAGGCTATATGTCACTATTACATAAGCTGCTATTTGTGACATCCAAAAACATCGTAAATACGTCATAAATGGCCATCTGCGACCAGATAATTCGGTCACAAAAGCATTACCGCTTATTGTTTTCGATGATTTTTTGCGACGAATTTTAGCGAGTGAAAGAGCCGTCACTATTAGTAACGGATTTTTGCGACCGGTTCTTGTTGCCAATGGAATGGCTTTGTGACCTGTTCTTTTGCGGCTGAATACTTTACAACGGATTTTTTGACCAAATACTTTTGCGATAGATTTTAAACGAGTATAAATCGAATACCTTTGCAACGTATAAAAATTGCAAATTCGTCGCCATTTTGCGACTAATTTTTTCCGTCGGTAATTCTCTTATTTTTTATAGTAGTGATCACGGTGAATAAGTTTTTTATTTAAACATTTAATTATCCTCTACTATAAAAAAGTCTAATTGTCAATATTTTTTATGTCGGTTTTAGCGACCCAAAAAAAAGTCTCCATATTTGTGATAGGCATATTTGCGAAGCGACGGTTTCAAGACCCAATTAGTGATGGATTCCGTACCATTTTGCGAAGGCCTACATGCCATTTAGCGATAGTAGAGTATTTGCGGTAGTTTTGGCGATGTAATTTTATTCAAGTTTTGTGACAAATTTCGATCGCAAAATGTTAAGATTTTTTTTTTTAACAATCCTATCTTTTTATAAATGCTGAGACCACTGACTAAATTATAGTACCACACTTCTCTTATGTTTTTTTTACAACTTTTCCCAATGGGCATCAGCCATGCATCGTCGAACAAATTGGGCCATGCTATACACAAATGGATATAAGGCTATCCGTAATGAAAGGGTGAAAGGGGCGTGAAGGGAGGTGGCAAAGTGAAGGGATGCAGAACACCGCCCCCTAGGGTGTGAAAGGGGGCGTGGAGCGGTTGGCGTTAGCACACTCACGGGCAAATCTGCAAACCAAACACATGCAACACCCAATCACAACCGTATACCTCACAATTTTTTTTTTTTTTTTAATTAAATATTTAGTTTAGGATTTAATTTTTTTCCTTTTAAATAAATCATACTCAGTAATTATTAAAAAAACGAAATATACGGTTTGTTTATTTTATTTTTCTGAATATGTATAAATTTTAACGAAAACGGAGTTGTTTTAAAAAAAACTATTTTTCGTCACGTAAGTGTTTTTATAACGTGTTTGGATCGACATTTCAAATGATAAGTAATTGTGTTAAAAAATAAATATTAATTGTTTATAATAATTAACAAAATGAAATAAAAAAATTCACTCATTAATGATGGGCTTGAAACTATTATATATCTTAGTTATTCTGTCAAGTGATTGACCCGTTACTGATATGCAGGGGCGGCCCTTAGGGGGGGCGACCGTCCGGAGCCCGGTTTCCTAAGGGCCCTGTAGTTTTTAAATTATATATATATAAAAGGTCCAACTTGTATTATTTATTTATTCTATTAACACACTTAAAATTTAAAAAGACCCACTACTTGTATTGTCCATTTATCCTATTAACCCACTTAGACATTAAAAAAAGTCCACTACTTGTATTATCCATTTATCCTATAAACCCACTTAGAAATTAAAAAATGTCCACTACTTGTATTGTAAATTTATCATATTAACCCATTTAGAAATTAAAAAAGACTCACTACTTGTATTATCCATTTATCCTATTACACTACTTAGAAAATAAAAATACCCACTACTTGTATTATCCATTTATACTACTAACCCACTTAGAAATTAAAAAAGGCCCACTAATTGTATAATCCATTTATCTTATTAATCCACTTAGAAATTAAAAAATGTCCACTACTTGTATTATCTATTTATTCTATTAACCACTTAGAAATTAAAAAAGGCCCACTAGATTTTCAAATTTATTAAAAAATAACATTAACCCATTATGTGTTCTTGGTGAGTTCATGAATACATGCATCATGATTCATTAATCGTTATGTATGATTCGTTAATCGTTCTTCGTTTGTTGTAGTTTTTTTTATGTCATTATGAGTTTATATTATGAGACCCGTTTTTTTTACATGTCCCGGACCTAAAACGTTTTGAGTATTCTCGGGACCGGCTCTGCTGATATGATAGTGACGTGATGGAATGTTACTTAGTTTTTAATGAAACCACTACGGATCGCTAAACTCTTTTCCATATCAAAAATCCAAGAATTCAAAACATGTATTTAATTCACTTCAATTTGTACAAGTGGATGATGCATAATGTTTCTAGAAGTCATATTTATTTAATGTTTCTGGAAGTCATATTTACATAGCATTTTTTATTTTTTATTTTATTTTAACTTATAAAAGAATAATTAATTTTTAAATATTTTATTATTTTCTTATAACTTTTAAAATATAATATTTTAAAAATCTAAAATATGATATTTTAAAAATCCCCAATATCTCGTTACGACGTGGTTATTTTTATGATATAAATCTCATTCAAAACTCAATTTTCGTGATAATGAACAATTAATCGAATCACGAACTTACAAGTCGTCAAAGATGTTTTAAGGTTTCGTTTTTTGTAGTATTTTTTTCTCTTAAAACTTTTTAAATATAATGTTTTATAAAATAATGCATCTGTCGTTTCCACGTGTTTTTTTTATCAGCGTTTCGACATAAAAAAAATTCACGGACTGAGTATGTGTGTACATGTCATCGAAAACAAACATTACAAATTTTATCACCTTCACCGCAACCGGCGAGTTTCGCTAGCTCGTTAAAAAAAATTATTTATGATTTAGCGTCACATTCATTTTCATAATTATTATTATTATTAAATATAAAGCTTTGTATCTGGTCGTGATATGTACTACATTCATTTATTGTACCTTCTTGCATTATAGAGAAACCATACCACATCACTTTCTACACGTACAACACGACATGTGTGTACTAGAAATTTCAAATGCTATGTCTACTTTATTTAACAATCCATTAACGTGATAATGGAAAACAAAATTAATCTAAACGTTTACTTGATATCCAGTAACATTAGTGAGGGAAGACGACATGATCTTGATGATCGGGTTTAACGTGAGAGGAGTCTCACGAATTAGAGAGAGAGCACCGAAAACTTTATGGTGTAGGTGATTTCATGATTAGTCATTAGTCTCTAATTATCTCTTTATATATATATATACACCTAAGGAGAAACCCTATTGATGATAATAATTACGTCCATCGAATAATTACCAATTAAATCATAGCGGTTAATAAGTCAATGATCAATAATAAATAAATGGTAATATTGGCCAAATAATAATAGTGAGTCTTATATTAATATCTATTATTACTAAGAGATGCTAAAAAAGGTGAAAGACAATAAAGAAAACAAGCTAAAGTTGTTTGGTTTGATTGTATTCAGTTATTCACTACTAAGAAAGGGCGAAGCCAATCAAAACCATTGCAAAAGCCTAATTTGCGACGATTTTGTGTCGAGACAAAATCCTAGTCCGCTAATATTTTTTGTGACGATTTTAACGATAAAAATAGTTTTAAATTTTCAACGGCCATATTTACGATGGTTTTGTGACCAATTAGCAGATTAAGCGACAAAATCCAAGACCATTTTGCATCAGATTTCAATGCCATTTAGCGAAGGTTTTTGCGACGACTTAAAAGGGGTATTTGCATTGGTTTTAGAGACGAGATTTTATTCTATTTTGACGGATTTCCGTGGCAAATGTTTTAAATTTTTTAAAAAACACTAATTTTGTTCATGTTAATATTGAAATTCCCATGAAACAAATCAAATCACAATTATACTAATCAACCATAGCAATAGATAACGATGGTGACAATAGCGATGGATAATGGAAACAACACAATCAAAATAAGACTAATTGTATTGGGTTAACGCCAACTAATACATCAACAAGAAAGGGCATTAAACACCATTACGTGGGTGTCGAGGGGCGCCTTTGCTTTAACGGGCGTGAAGGGTTTGAGGTGTGGGGCCTACTTACAATCAAACCATTTACTCACATTTTCATAAAGAAAAATTAAAAAATAATTATGTTTTTAGTTAAACCTTTACACACTTTTGAGTGTTTAGTTAGCTAAAGCAACATTGCCTACGTGGCATGAACTTTTTTACTTTTTAATTAAAACATTACACATAGTCTAGTTGTAATTAAACAAAACTGATACAAAAGACCAATAATGGCAATGATTACAAAATACCATACAAATAACGAAAGTAACCGGTAGGAAACAAACATAGAATTAGATGAGTCGTAATGCTATGAATAATACCTATTGATCATATGGTTCGAGCTTTGAAAACAACCTTATGCACAAAGTGTAGGGTAACACTGCGTAAATCAAATCGTGAAACGATCCAACCACTTGCCGGACACTAATAACTATTGAGCATAAAACAAAATAAATATAGTGTACACACTACTCATCGACCTTAATGCACCAAAAATTGAGATGGAATGTGTGCACACACTACCACCCATCAAAAGAAAACAATTTAACCTAGAATCAATCCATGCACCTATTATCTTTTGCCATAATAATATAATATATAGATGACGTGGTCTAGTCGCACCACCCCGGGTGGTGCTAAGCTAATGATGCCCCAATGGCGTACTTGTGGAATCAGTCCATTATATCCCAATACGCATATACGAACAATATGACACAACGAGAGGTCACATACTATTATCTCACAACTCATAAGTCATAACAAGGGAATATGCAATAATTAGTATAAAAGCAATAAAACATGTTTCATACTAAAGTATCAAGGCACAAGTCTAGATAATTAGAGTTGCCAATGAAACATAATATAATTTGTAAATATGTAATATCAAGAGCTGAATTTTCAAAAACGTTATAGATAATTACACCTGGCAAGACGGACGGGCGGGTCGGATTGGATCGGGTAACGGGTTAAGACGAGCTTGGGTTAGGATGGGTTGATTTAGAAAAAGGTCACATTCTTTAGGGTCATAATGGTTTTTGACAAAATAAAGTATGGGTCGAAACGGGTCAACTTAGAAAAAGTGTCAAATGACTAAAATTATCAAAATAGAATCATAATTTCTTATAAAATCTACCATAACTTTTGAAAATTGCTATAAACACCACATTTTGATCAGGAACAACTCCCAAAATCGAGATATGAGGCTACTTACACCATTCATATTAAGCATTTCAACAGTATTCTCAACTAAATTCTTATCAACATCAATAGAAGCACGACCAGGACAGAGCACCATATTAATCTTAGAGAACTGCTTAATCATGTTTAAATTAATAAGAGAAGGGCTAGAAGTCGTTACTTAGATAATTGCTTTAAACATCTTGTGATCATTGCTCATTGTGTAACTTTGTGGATCGTACCTTGTTAGTAGGGTTGCCAAATGTCATTATTTGGTCATAATAGTCTAACAAACTACCACTTGCATGAGTCTCGATAATACGTCAACACAGACAGTGGTGAACATCTAGCTACATCTCACAACCATTATTAAGGTATGATATTTTTCAAGCTGTCAACTATTCTTAATTAGTCTATGTACCCTTCTTAACTATTCGTAACAGTCTTAATTATGTGTCAGTTATTTTTTTTGTAATATATATATCTTGTTGAACATTAGACATGGATAAATCTTTCATTCTCATTTTGTGTTAAACTATTTTCTATCTCGATTGAGATTCAAAGTGGTCTATCAAACTAGCAGTTTCAGCTACTGATGTACCGGTTTGGGTCAATGAAATCCAAAATTGGTTCGGTTCGGGTTGGTAGCGGTTTTTTGAGAGGGAAGTGATTGGTTCGGTTCTGTTTAGTTCTAGTTTCAAACCGGTTTGGTTCGGGTTATACTGGTTTCAAACCGGTTCAAGGATGGCGGTTCTCAAACCTATTCAATCAGGTGGTTCGGGCTTAACCCTAAACCGGTTCTTGTCAAACCGGTTCCAATACCAGTTCAAGTCGGGCAGGTTTTCAGGTTTTGGTTTAGGAACCGGTTTTTTTATACACCACTAGTTTTAGCATGGCCATGCGTTTACACCAGTTTGAATCAACGAGGGCCAAGAGATTTCAACATCTTAAAAAGGTGAGGGAATAGATCCCATTTTGACTACATAGAACTTTCACTAAATTTCATATTTGCCCCCAAGCATTGTCCTTATTGTTGCTTCGTTAAAGAACAATGTTAGGCAATGTCAAAAAACAATCCTCCATAGAATTGAGTTCTAGTATGTATCTCAGGTTAGAGTATACAAAAACAATACCATTTTCAAAACCTATTTATGACTTTTATCCATGAAGTTGTTTTGAAGCGAGTTAGTCCGATAATCATCCTCTAATGATTATCTGTGAATTTGGTATTTAACTCTTTGAGCCTTCATCACGTGAACCAACCATCTGATTAACAATAGTCATGATTCAGACTTATTCCCATAAATCCAATCGACTACGGATATTTAGAATAACTTTTATTCATGGATTTAAAAGTGCTAAAACTTGAACACAAGTACATATTAGTGGAGAAGAACTTAACCATTAATTAAAATTAGATAAAATGTTACTCTTACCATTCAAAAACATCCAAATACCAAATACAAATCATATCCACTCACTAGCAATCCTATGCCCTATCATTCTAGCACACTCCTCATGTTTTGATTGAGGTAGAGGCATAGTAAACGGGTTTCCTATATTCAGATCTGTTTGTAGTTTGCTTATAATGACGCCTCCCCATTCCAGTATCTCTTGTATATACTGGAACTTCGTGAGTATGTGCTTGGTGATGTGATGTGACCTTGGTTCTTTTGCCTGAGCAGTAGCACCTGAGTTGTAATAAAGTATTGTAGGTCCAAAAACACCGGATTGCTATGGAATCTTGTCATGAGCAATCCAGTAACAACAATAGATCAATCAAGATGATCAACTGATGCTAAAACATACCTGAAATCAACATACACACGCGAAGAACACTATGAAAAACCCAAAAGCCATAAATAATGAAAACAAGCTGATTTAACACTCAATACATGTATATATTCAATCCTTAGCAAGTTGTACAAACCCAAATCAGACTGAAATTACAATAGAAAGCAGCTAATACAGACCAACAACACATAGAACCTTGAAACAAAATAAATGAACCGACTATGGATAGTTTTCCAAAAACTTTCGTCTCAACTGCCATAAAACTTTCGTCCAAAAGTTTCAGACGAAACTAAGTTTCGCCTAAAGTTTCGTCCAAGGCAAACTTCACTTTTACGACGTTTTTCTTCTATTCTTCAGTCTTTGGTCATTTTGTATGCATCAACCTAAAATAACTTTAAAATCTCCCCCTATGTTGTTGCATACCAAAATGTTTACTTCGGAATTGGGCATTCCATGCAAACTCCTCGTTTCTTTGCAATTACCTCAAAAAATTTCATCCAAAATACTTTTTTTGAGAATCATGGAGAAAACTTTCACCTGAAATTTCACCGAAACTTTCGTCCGCAACTTTCGTCAAAACTTTTGTTCAAGCGAAACTTTTGTAAGTTTTCAAACACTTTCGTTTTTGAAAAACTTTCGTCCGAAACATAAAACTGTCGCCTGCTTACAGAAAAACTTTCTCATACTACATAAAAACTTCCTCCCAATGTAGAAAAACTTTTGCCCGATCAAAAAAATCCCCAAATGCAGGAAATTATTCAGATCCATTTAGTTTTAATGTCGCTTGGCAGATTTATGATTAAATGCAGATAAAAAACAATCAAAATCAGCTACCGAAGCTCTGATATCAATTGATATCCCCCTGGATCTTAGAACTCAACTCGTTTTTTTATAGAATAGTGTAAAGACCGGTGGATGTGAGTCAAACAATCATCCAAAAACATAAACAAATGACAAATTATATAAGAATTTCATTGAAAATGTGTAAAGAATTACAAAAACTTTCATCCACCCTAGGTGAGCTCCCCTAGGGTGGTGACTCACAGAAAACACACACTAGATAATGAACGTAATGCCCTATTTGTAGTAACTGGGCCATGTTCCTCAATTAACCACCTTTGATGAAGAAAAACACAAACGTTTGCGTGAAGTTTCGTCAGCATGAAAACTTTCGTCTAAGACGAAACTTTTAGAAACTTTCTCCTAATCCTAAACTTTCGTCTAAAACGAAAGTTTCGTCTAGAATATTGAATTTCGTTAGGATCTTTCAATTCATAGTATCATTCTAAAATTAAACCCAACAATCTCCATGAATGAAACTATCAGTTTTTCATCTAACATTGTCTTGAATCTTCATGAATTCACCAATAACCCAACGTCTTTCATTGTCATTCTCCCCCATAGGTGTAGACCCTCCTTTTATAGGCATATGATAAAGACTTGAACTTCCAACAATTAGCATCAAATAACCGGCTTTATCACAAAAGTGTTTAACTTTGTCAAACTAACTAGATATGATCCAACGATCTTGAATTCCTTATATCTAAAGATCAACTATGTCACACCTCTTCACGAATAACTAATAATCCAATACTTTTCACTATGATTCTCCTTCTCAAGTGTAGACCCTCCTAATATTTAGGCATATGATAAAGGTTTAAACTTCCAATGATCATCACCAAATAATCAGCTCTTCACAAAATGACAAAACTCTGAATTATGTAGATCAAAATCTTCAAGTAGTCCATTCCTTATTATGAAGTATCCCAAATACTCGTAGCCTAGTTGAAGGTTTGAAAAACTGAATCATTTTATCTATATCATGTAATCCCAATTTTTCACGTACTTGTCAACTTATATTAAAGCATCTCGGATGCTTGTATCCTAGATGAAGAATCTACATACTTAATCACTTAGAACCAATGTAGCATAAATAGTGTCTTGGACAGTTTAGTAGATCTTTGAACATTCTGTTCAGCCTCAGATCTAATACTGATAAAGAAATAAAATTTTCAAAATCAGTGTCTGCTGTGTTTTAGAGTGTATATAAAAATAGATTAATTTTAACACAAAAGCTTTAAATTTGTAAAACAATAATTACTGCGACTCACTACAACACACTTAGGGCAAGTGCGCCCATCGTGGACATAGTACAATGTTGGTAAAGACCGTGTATCGATCCAAGGATACAGAGGCTCTTAGTACCAGACTTTGGTTGATGTCTAATCTTTCCAGAATTGAAAGGTGTTTGATTTTTTTCTTTTTAGACACAGAGAAAAGATAAAAACGGTAGAAGTAATTAATAACAAGGGTAAATCACTTTGGTTTGAATTCCTTCCAATGTTGTAGTTAGTTTTTATTTATGGATTGTCAAAAGATCACTATATCGCAAACATGGAGGTCGTCACTTAAGTCGCTAGACCCTATATCTCAGGTTGATTTTGTCTTCCCAAGGGTAGTAGTTTGAGCAACATTAAAATCACTATGTTTAGCTAGAAATGGTTCCTGAGTCGGGACACCAAGCCTTAAACTTGAAGATCAGTGATAATGTGTGTGTAAGTGCAAAAAATGGAGCAACTCCTAGGTATGTCGGACCTTTCAGGATAGAAGCCTGAGTTAGAGACGTAGCCTACAGATTGGATTTACCAGAAGAACTTGACGGTATCCACACGACATTTCACGTGTCGCACTTATGAAAATGTCTAGCGAATGAATCGGACTTCATACCGATTGAAGACATTGAGGGGGAAGACCGGTTGAATTATGTTAAGACTCCTATAGCAATCACCGACCAGAAAGAGAATAAGTTATGTAATAAATTGATTCGTCAAGTGAGGGGCGTCCATGCTTAGTTTAATAAAAGAAAGTGAATTGTTTTAAACGTTTGCATAAGAATGCAATGACAGTAGGACTCTATGCATGTCCTAGGTGTGCAACCTGTGCCTTAGCGACCTGAGAAACATGTAAGAAAAAGTGTCAACACGAGGTTGGTGAGTTCACAGATTTGTAAGTAAATAAACTGTTTGAGTGTTTGCAGGATCCACATACGTAAGTCACACTTATTGCTTGCTAGACAATGTACAAGTTCCTCTAAGCGTTCGTAACCGAAGCTGACTGATTGTGTTTGAATGCCTTCCGCCATTGATAACATCAACAATGCCAAGTGTTTAGGATAATTTACACCCATTCGACCTCCAATCGTGCTAGCGCGACTAGCCCAGGTGGGGTTTGTCAAACCCAATAGTACTACTCAAATTTACTCGCTATATACCTTATATTAACAGTTCGAGTGTGTAAGGACTTTGCATGTTATGTTTGCGCTTAAGTAAACAAGTGGTAGTGAAATACTATGTGATCTATGTTTGTTTGTGTGCATGTTTCTCCCCAACGGAAAAACAAGTAAAATGATGTTTGTTTGTGTGCGTGTTTCTCCCCAATGAGAAAACAAGTAAAATGATGTTTGTCTATATGCGTGTTTCTCCCCAACAGGAAAACAAGTAAAATGATGTTCGTTTGTGTGCATGTTTCTCCCCAACGGGAAAACAAGTAAAATGATGTTCGTTTGTATGCATGTTTTTCCCCAACTGGAAAACAAGTAAAATAATGTTCGTTTGTATGCATGTTTCTCCCCAACGGGAAAACAAGTAAAAGAATGTTTGTTTGTGTGCATGTTTCTACCCCAACGGGAAAACAAGTAAAAGGGGCCGTGAAACTCACCTGAGTTGTGTTCGAGTAGTAGGTAGCACCACAGAAGGATGCAAGTAGAAAACACGAGAGTTTGCCTGTGAACTGCCTACGTATGCCCTAGAATTATAAGCATAATAGTTAGGGACACATGGGATTTCGTGACGACGACACGGAAGACTTGAACGTCCTAGAACATACTTAGAATCAACGAGTAGATAAACGTGTCATCGGGAATAAGGAATTTCTTAATATAATAATTAGGATAGACGTGTTTCGAATCGAGAGTTTTCTAATTACAAATAATATTTATTTAAATAAATATTCATGTGTTTCTACTATTAAATAACGGTCTCGAAAAATAATATAATTTATTATATTATTTATAAGTTTGAAGCATGACACGGTAATTAATAATGCGGTGAAAATAATATATATATATATATATATATATATATATTATTTTTATTCGGGGTCGTGGGTTTGAGTAATAATATAAATATATTATTACAAAAGTGGGAAATAATATTAAAACGGGTTATCAAACCAAACCCGAGCCTACGGGTGGTTTCCGAGGTTAAAACTTATCAATATATTAATATAATAATATAGGGAAGGTTTTTATATTAAAAATAATAATTAAAAAAATGATTTAAAGAAAAACAGGGGTGGGGAGACTCGAACCCGGGTCTCCTCCCCACCAACACACACACTTAACCAGTCCCGTCCGCTAGGGTGTCGCACTAGAATCCAGTTCTAAATTGTTTTAACATACAACTCCCGTGGGTTCTTCTCCCCCACGCAAGCCGAGCCAATCTCCCTCCCAAATCCAATGAATTGTAAAAACGTTCAGTTTTAAGTCGTTTAATTACAGAAAGAAGGGTCGAAACCCTAGGTTTGAACACGAATTCAATTTGCATGATTCTGATAATAAAAGTTGTTGGAATCATAGGGCTTTTACTAATTAGGACATTGCAAGTATCTTCCTATGGTTTAATTGGATTGAGACTGAATCTAGAATCAAAACCCCTAAATATGTCTATGAACAAACCCTAGTTTCTAGATTTTGAACAATTCGATGTTGTAAGATTAAACTAGCAAGGGGTTATCAATAAACGAAGGATTGCGATTCTAATGGTGTAATTTAATTGAATTTAAACAGAGTATAGGGTAGAGTTCGATTAAACCGAGATTATATGAACCCTAGATTCTGGATTTTGATCAAGTCGATGATATGAGGTTAAATTAACATACGTCTTTCAATTAACAGGCTAAAACGAAGCTAAGGGTAGGTTTAATTACCAGAATAGTGCTCGAATTGATGGTGTACGAGTAAAACAGGTGCCGACTGTGAATGGCTTGGTCCCCGACGATCCTAACTGCTTCTCCGGACGAATTGGTGTATGGGATTGCTTCTGAGATGTTCGTCTATCGTGCGCAGGGACAGAATTGAGAGAATAATACACGAATTTGTCGAATTCGTTGATATAAGGTAATGAGGTCGACGGTTATGGTTTAATTGGTCATTAATTGGTTTAATTCGACAATGATGATGATTAACACCGTAGTGATGACCGTTAATGTCATAAATCGTGCAAATTCAGTTACAATTTTGAACAACAATCGATTATGGAGTTTGATTTGGATCAAATGCCACTAGTTTGACTTCTAAAGTCAACAATACCAAATTGCTCTTGATTTTGACTTTGTAAGTCAACAGATCAAGTTTTGGGACTTGCTGCAGTTTTTATGTATTTAGGTTTAGAAATTGACAGAATTAGTCCATGGGGTTTGAATTGAGTTAACTATGTTAAGATTTAACTGGATTTGGTTAACGGGGTTAACTCTAATTAGCCGTATGTCATATCATCCCCTAGTTGAAAGAATTTTCGTCCTGAAAATTAGAAAATAAAAAAAATTTTCTAGGGTGTCATATCATCCCCTAGTTGAAGGAAAATTTTTGTCCCGAAAATTAGAATAGTACATTAAGTGTTTGACATGGAGTGCTTGAACAGATGAGGATACTTGCGCGTCATCTGATCCTCACGCTCCCATGTGAATTCCAGTCCGCGTTTCGACGTCCAACGAACTCTGACAATAGGGATTTTACTGTGTTTGAGCGTTTTGACTTCCCTATCCACGACTTCTACCGGTTCTTCAATGAAGCGTAATTGTTCATTGATTTGTAGTTCCCCGAGAGGAACTTCGAGTGTCTTGTATACTAGACATTTCTTCAAGTTTGAGACATGAAAGACGTCGTGTACACCACTCAGTCCTTCAGGTAGGTCCATTTGATACGCTACCGGGTCAATTCTCTTCACTATCTTGAACGGTCCAACATAACGAGGGTTTAGTTTGCCTCATTTCCCAAAAAAGAATTACACCTTTCCAAAGTGAGACTTTCAATAGGACCATGTCGCCTACTTGAAATTCTAACGGTTTTTTATGCTTATCAGCATAGCTCTTTTGACGGTCACGTGCCGCCATACGATTTCGAATTTGACCGATCTTTTCAGAGTTTTCGAATACAAGTTCAGGACTCATAAGTTGACTATCCCCAACTTCAGCCCAACAAATAGGTGATCGGCATTTCCAACTGTATAATGCCTCGAATGGTGCTGCTTTGATGCTAGTGTGATAACTGTTATTGTAGGAGAACTCCACTAAAGGCAAGTGAGTTTCCCAACTGTTACCGAAATCAATCACACAAGCTCGTAGCATGTCCTCTAGAGTTTGAATAGTATGTTCTGTCTAGCCATCTGTTTGTGGGTGGTATGATGTGCTCATATCTAGGTGTGTGCCTAAAGCTTTTTGTAATGATTGCTATAAATGTGATGTGAATCGAGCGTCTCGATCCGAAATGATTGAACCGAGAGACTACTTCCTTCAAGTAAATACGAGTAAGTTTCTCCATATTTTAAGTCTCTTTGATTGCCAGGAAGTGAGCGGATTTCATCAAACGATCTACGATCACATAGATGGTGTCGCATCCGCTAGGAGTTTGGGGTAGTTTGGTGATAAAGTTCATGGAAATTTGCTCTTGTTTCCACATTGGAATCTCCGGCTGTTGAAGTAGACCAGAAGGATTTTGGTATTCCACCTTGACCTTTGAGCAGGCCAGGCACTTGCTCACATAGGTGGCTATATCAGCTTTCATCTTCGGCCACCAATATAGCACCTTTAGGTCATGGTACATCTTGTCGGAACCAGGATGAATAGAGTATCAAGATTTATGAGCGTCATCCATAACCAGTTCCCTTAAGATCCCGTACACTGGAACCCAGATTCGCTCTACGAAGTAGCGAATGTCGTCTAATTTAACCTCAAGTTTTTCTTCCATACCACACGTGGCTTCCAATGGTAGGTTTTCTTCTTTCAGAGCTTCGAGTTGAGCACTACGGATTTTGTCAGGTAATCTGGTGTGAATAGTAAGTTGTAGTCCTCGGAATCGTTTGGGTTTAGTTTCCTTTCGGCTCAGGGCATCGGCTACCACATTAGCCTTGCCCGGGTGGTACTTGATAGCAAAGTCATAGTCATTCAAGAGTTCGACCCAACAACGTTGTCCCATGTTCAACTCTTGTTGTTCAAAGATGTGCTGAAGACTCTTGTGATATGTGTATATAGTGCACTTGGTACCGTACAAGTAATGTCTCTAAATATTTAGTGCAAATACCACGGCTCCCAACTCCAAGTCATGGGTCGTGTAGTTCTTCTCATAAATTTTCAGCTAATGAGAAGCATATGCAATGACCTTCTCGCGTCGTATCAGAACACAACAAAGACCTTGAATGGAGGCACCACAATAAACTACAAAATCATTTGTTCCCTCCGAAAGAGATAGAATGGGTGAACTGCAGAGTTTCTGTTTAAGTAGCTGGAATGCTGACTCGTAGGTGTCACCCCAGTTTTAGGGTTTACCCTTTTGGGTTAGTGCAGTGAGAGGTTAAGCAATTTTGGAGAATCCCTCAATGAAACGACGGTAGTAGCCTGCCAATCCCAAAAATTGTCACACCTCTATCGGAGTTGTCAATGCCGCCCAATTCTTGATGGCTTCTATTTTGGATAGATCGACATGTATTCCTTTCTCGTTGACTACATGTCCCAAGAATTGCACTTCACGAATCCAGAATTCGCACTTGGAAAATTTGGCATACAATTGCTCTTGTTTCAACAATTCCAGAATTAGACGTAGGTGTTCCTCATGTTCTTCTTTGTTCTTAGAATAGATGAGGATGTCATCGATGAAAACGATGATGAAATGATTTAGGTAGTGTTTACACACACGGTTCATAAGGTCCATGAACACCGCAAGTGCTTTGGTTAGTCCGAATGGCATGACCACAAACTCGTAATGGCCGTACCTAGTCCGGAATGCAGTCTTTGAGATGTCTTCTTCTCGGACTCTCAACTGATGATAACCGGATCTAAGGTCGATCTTAGAATATAAGCTTAATCCTTGGAGTTGATCAAACAGATCATTAATACGAGGTAATGGATAACGATTCTTGATAGTCACGTTGTTCAGTTCACGATAATCAATGCACATACGGAAAAGATATGATGTCTACGACTACACCATTCCTTTTGCCTCAGAAAGGAACGGCTTCTCCACTAGGAAGAGGAAGGCGAACAATTTTGTCACGACAGATGATATCAGGTTGGTTCTTGGATAACCAATCCATACCGACAATTATGTCGAAACTGCCAAGTGTAACTGGCATAAGGTCAATGTCAAGCTTATGACCATCCAATCCTAGTTTACGTTCCTTAAGATTGTGAGTTGCTTTGATTTTCTGACCGTCTGTTATCACTATAGTGTACTTAGTTTCTAACAGAGTCGGAGTACGGTTGTACCAACAGGTAATTTGTGAGGTCACGCCGAGACTTCTAGTGAGACTCGCGCTTATAAGGTAAGTGTCGGTCAATGCAAAGGCTAAGGGTAGAGGTTCACATGTAAGGATAGGATGTCTTGTTTATATAATCGTGTCCAACTGATGGTTGGTTGGATTAAATCCCCATTTTCTAATGTCATTGGAACAACTGGATCATTTTGTGAGGAAAGAAATCCAATTGCAGAGTTGGATATGCCGGGGGTATAAATCGAATTAGACTAAGGATTAGTCACAGGATAAGGTAATAGGTCAAATGGAATTTATTGTTGGAGTGTAAGGAATAACGTGTTAGTTTAGAAAGAATTCCTCGAATTTCACTTACATAGTTGGATTCGATGGGTTTGCCATGAGGTTCTACTAGAGTTTCAATCTAGGTGGTTTCCTTGATCAAGTTTGGATGAGGGTCTTAAGTTCACTAAGACTCTTACATGAGTGAAATAAAATTATGGATCCTATTGATGATAGTTCAGTGTGTCCGTAAACATCTCCAACCTGATAGTCGCGTCTATCAACTTTTGAGCAGGTTTAATGATACCAACTGGTCGTTGAGCGGGTTACGAGAATTTCTACTGATAGTGAAGTCTGTAAATCCTGGATTAGGACCATTTGTTCACACACGAGGTTTCACCGGGACTTACATGCACCTCAAATTACTATTACGTGTGCACCCGTAATGATAATTTGCTTTGCATGCTCACTCTAGCTTCTCCCTGTCCTATGTCAAAATTTCCCTCAATTTTTATTGCCGAGTACAGAGTGTTGTTAGAGATGATAAGTCATTGAAAGGCTTATTCATCAACCATAAGTTGATAAACTAGGACTCATATCAGGATGAGTAGTCGGGAATTGTTTGATCCGAGTATTCACTAGAGTTAAAATACACTATGATGGTCCAATCCAGCGGATGGTAGATGGAATCATGCAGGCGAAATGAGACTTCGAGAAGTGAAACTACTTCATGGATATGCGTTACTGGAAGAAGCAAAGTAGTTGTTCTTCTAACTGAGCAAAGCGTTCTCAACTTTGTGGTCAGCATATCTTCAACAGAATATTGGCCAAAGACGCGATCCCATGGCTTGGGAAAGTGATGATATCTATGTGTCAATGAATTTCTACAATAATACATGCAACGGTCTGCCTCCACACGATGTACCTCAAGCGAGGTCCACAGGTTTAGGCTTGAAGTAGAGTAAAGCTAGTGAGGTCGGGGTATTGTTGTTGGTGGTGCAGGATGGACTAGCTTCCGACGAACCCAACTCCCAAAGAGATATGTGCCATTGTTGCGTGTCGTCCCTAATACGGACATGAGAAGGCCCACCATGCCCCACGGTGTCATCTATAGGCTCGAGCCAGTTTCTTCCTCAGCTCTGGTGGTATGGAATGGGATGCAGATGATGGTGGTGTAAGTGACTCCTCCGAAGGCTCCGTCTTCCTGCCCTCGGACGGGAGTGGAAGCTGTTTCGGTGATTCCATGGGTGTCACCACTGGGAATGATGATGCAATATGAATGACGTGTCCCTCGTCAGCAGAGGGTGATATGGTTGATGTCAACATGCATGCAATGCAATGTATGTATGGATGTTATGTGTGTCATGTATGAGTGTATGTGTCATGTAACTAATGCATGTGTGCGGTTATAGTCTAGTATACAACCCTAGTTCTCTATAACCTGGCTCTGATACCAATCTTTCACACCCCCAAAAATCCACTTACGGAGTCTTACCGTTAGGCGTGTGACAAACCAGGATCTCAGTCATTAATTACGTCAAACGACACTATATGAGTTTAAACAAAACCATTAAATGTTCAGAGTTAAATGCGGAAGCGGTTTATGTCAAGTAGTTACTGCGCAAAACAAACGCGCCCAAATTTAGCTTAATAAAAGCAAGTGAATTGTTTTAAATGTTTGCATAAGAATGCAATGACAGTAGGACTCCATGCATGTACTAGGTGTGCAACATGTGCCTTAGCGACCTGAGAAACATGTAAGAAAAAGTGTCAACACGAGGTTGGTGAGTTCACAGGTTTGTAAGTAAATAAACTGTTTGAGTGTTTGTAGGATCCACATACGTAAGTCACACCTATTGCTAGCTAGACAATGTACAAGTTACTCTAAGCGTTCGCAACCGAAGCTGACTGTTTGTGTTTGAATGCCTTCCGCCATTGCTAATATCAACAATGGAAAGTGTTTAGGACAATTTACACCCATTCGACCTCCAATCGTGCTAGCGTAACTAGCCCGGGTGGGGTTTGACAAACCTAGTAGTACTACTCAAATTTCCTCGCTATATACCTTATATTAACGGTTCGAGTGTGTAAGGACTTTTCATGTTATGTTTGCGCTTAAGTAAACAAGTGGTAGTGAAATACTATATGATCCATGTTTGTTTGTGTGCATGTTTCTCCCCAACGGAAAAACAAGTAAAAGGATGTTTGTTTGTGTGCGTGTTTCTCCGCAACGGGAAAACAAGTAAAATGATGTTTGTCTATATGTGTGTTTCTCCCCAACGGGAAAACAAGTAAAATGATGTTCGTTTGTGTACTTGTTTCTCCGCAATGGGAAAACAAGTAAAATGATATTCGTTTGTATGCATGTTTTTCTCCAACGGGAAAACAAGTAAAATGATGTTCGTTTGTATGCATGTTTCTCCCCAACGGGAAAACCAGTAAAAGAATGTTTGTTTGTGTGCATGTTTCTCCCCCAACAGGAAAACAAGTAAAAGGGGCCATGAAACTCACCTGAGTTGTGTTCGAGTAGTAGGTAGCACCACAGAAGGATGCAAGTAGAAAACACGAGAGTTTGCCTGTGAACTGCCTACGTATGCCCTAGAATTATAAGCATAATAGTTAGGGACACATGGGATTTCGTGACGACGACACGGAAGACTTGAACGTCCTAGAACATACTTAGAATCAACGAGTAGATAAACGTGTCATCGGGAATAAGGAATTTCTTAATATAATAATTAGGATAGACGTGTTTCGAATCGAGAGTTTTCTAATTACGAAAGGGGCCATGAAACTCACCTGAGTTGTGTTCGAGTAGTAGGTAGCACCACAGAAGGATGCAAGTAGAAAACACGAGAGTTTGCCTGTGAACTGCCTACATATGCCCTAGAATTATAAGCATAATAGTTAGGGACACATGGGATTTCGTGACGACGACACGGAAGACTTGAACGTCCTAGAACATACTTAGAATCAACGAGTAGATAAACGTGTCATCGGGAATAAGGAATTTCTTAATATAATAATTAGGATAGACGTGTTTCGAATCGAGAGTTTTCTAATTACGAATAATATTTATTTGAATAAATATTCATGTGTTTGTACCATTAAATAACGGTCTCGGAAATAATATAATTTATTATATTATTTATAAGTTTGAAGAATGACACGGTAATTAATAATGCGGTGAAACTAATATATATATATATATATATATATATATATATATATATATATTTTTATTCGGAGTCGCGGGTTTGACTAATAATATAAATATATTATTATGAAAGTGGGAATTAATATTAAAACGGGTTATCAAACCAAACACGAGCCTACGGGTGGTTTCCGAGGTTAAAACTTATCAATATATTAATATAATAATATAGGGAAGGTCTTTATATTAAAAATAATAATTAAGAAAATGATTTAAAGAAACACAGGGGTAGGGAGACTCGAACCCCGGTCTCCTCCCCACCAACACACACTCTTAACTAGTCCCGCCCGCTAGGGTGTCGCACTAGAATCCAGTTCCAAATTTTTTTAACATACAACTCTCGTGGGTTCTTCTCCCCCACGCAAGCCGAGCCAATCTACCTCCCAAATCCAACGAATTGGACTTCGATTGAACCAGTGGTCATAGGGGTTTTGATTATGGGTGTCGTGCGAATGTGTGTGTATGTTTAATTGTAAAAACGTTCAATTTTAAGTCGTTTAATTACAGAAAGAAGGTTCGAAACCCTAGGTTTGAACACGAATTCGATTTGCATGATTCTGATAATAAAAGTTGTTGGAATCATAGGGCTTTTACTAATTAGGACGTTGTGAATTTGTTCCTGTGGTTTAATTGGATTGAGACGGAATCTAGAATCAAAACCCCCAAATCTGTCTATGAACAAACCCTAGTTTCTAGATTTTGAACAATTCGATGTTGTAAGATTAAATTAGCATGGGGTTATCAATAAATGAAGGATTGCGATTCTAATGGTGTAATTTAATTGAATTTAAATAGAGTCTAGGGTAGAGTTCGATTAAAGCGAGATTACATGAACCTTAGATTCTGGATTTTGATCAAGTTGATGATATGAGGTTAAATTAACATATGGCTTTCAATTAACAGGCTAAAACGAAGGTAAGGGTAGGTTTAATTAGCATAATAGTGCTCGAATTGATGGTATACACGTAAAACAGGTGCCGACTGTGAATGGCTTGGTCCTAGACGATCCTAACTACTTCTCCGGTCGAATTGGTGTGTGGGATTGCTTCTGAGATGTTCGTCTAGCGTGCGCAGGGACAGAATTGAGTGAATAATACACGAATTTGTCGAATTCGTTGATATAAGGTAATGAGGTCGACGGTTATGGTTTAATTGGTCATTAATTGGTTTAATTCGACAATGATGATGATTAACACCGTAGTGAAGACCGTTAATGTCATAAATCGTGCAAATTCAGTTAAGATTTCGAACAACAATCGATTATGGAGTCTGAATTGGATAAAATGCCACTAGCAGGACCAAATTACTCCTGATTTTGACTTTGTAAGTCAACATATCAAGTTTTGGGACTTGGCAGAACTAGTCCCTACAATTTTTATGTATTTAGGTTTAGAACCTGACAGAATTAGTCCCAAGGGTTTGAATTGAGTTAACTATGTTAAGATTTAACTAGATTTGGTTAACAGGGTTAACTCTAATTAGTCGGATGTCACTTTAGCCTTCCCCTCCCACATCTCATTTCAAACTCCATCATCTTCCCCATCCTATAGAGAGAGACTTAGAGAGAGAAAGTGACGGTTTTGCTTCTAGATCGATCCATCCTCCTTCTCCAATGTTTACTCGAAGCTTTGCTAAAGAAATTACTTGATTTAAGGTAAAGATTTCATCTAAATCTCCCTTTTAGGGTTTTTGGGGTTTAAGTGGGTAAAATGAAATCGATCCAAAAAGCTCGGATTTTTACCTGTGTTTAAGCCAGAAAATCATAGATTTAGTTTCATAGGAAGTAATCAAACAGTTTGGACATAAAAAGTTGGAATCTTGGATCGAAAACAACGGATTTGGCCTAGAACCGTATGAATGGTCTGAAAAGTTGTTGACGCGACCGAAAAGGTTTTTGGCCAAAAAGAGGAACATTGCGTTCTGCTCGAAATACTACTCAGACGAAAAGGTTTTCGGACAAATTAAGTATTCAGGCGAAATAGTTTTTAGATGAAAGACATTTCGGGCGAAAGGGATTTCGACCCAAATAGATTTCGACCGAAAGGGATTTTAGTCGAAAAGAGAATTCGGACAAAATTGATTTCGACCAGTGGGATTTTGGAGGAACCGTTCTTGTTGTATCGTGAAGTTAACACATTTCGTTTATGACCGCTCGAACAGATAGCTTAGCACCTTGTTGAGCCTTACACTTAGGAAGGATTACTTAAGAAAGTCAGGTGAGTTCTAGGTGTCCCTTTTGTTGAAAGTTTTACTATGTTTTGGGATCGATCGTATACTTATGAAACGTTTACGAAATGAATGTTTATGAAAGGATTTATGAATTGTTTTGCCTTAAATGTTTACGAAAGGTTTTGAACGAAAGATGTTTTGATAAAACGTATACTGCTTTAACTAAAAGGTTTTACGAATGAATGAACGCTTTAATGTAAGTCGAATCTGCCAAATGGTTCTTTCAGGAACAAATGAAATGAATGAAACCGTGTCTAGGTTAGGAATCCAGACGAGACTGGCGTTTTAGACATGAAGATTTGCTATACATATACAGGAGCCCTTGTGGCTAGCAAACGATTGTACAACTGGTATGAATGACGGGATTAGCTATCCTGTGAATGTCGTGTGGATGCACATGAATAATGTTACTATCACGACGGGGCATGATTTTGTCTAGGTTAGGATTCCGGACGATATCGGGCATCCTGGACATACACTGGGCCTCGATTAATCTCGAGTAATGCCTAAAGGAAATGATGGTTACGAAAAGGCGCTGATTTGACACGAATGGTTCATGTTTATTGTTATTGCATGTTATGTACGATTTTATTAGTATTGAATGCAAGTTAAATTATGGCAAAACTTTTTTTATGTGCAATGTTTTATGTAAAGTTAGAACTGCTGACTTTTTAGTATGCCTTCAGGTTAAGTGTAGATTGCTGTTGTGGATGGATGTGGAGCTTGTGCTGAGAGAATTACCCAAGCGATGACACTGGCATTCCATTCAATTTATGTTATTTAAATTTAATGTTAAGACAATGCTTCCGCTATGTTTTAACAAGTTGTAATTTGAATGATATTCCCGCTGCACTTATTCTATTTAAAGTTTAATTCTCTATGTGTTTATTAGTAAATCCAACAAGTGAGGTTTCCCGGGTTTGGGACCTTACAACAATAAAACGACCAAACTGTTTTAAAAGAGTTTAAAATATGACAACACAATGGAAATAGCGAGATTTTAAAATAGAAATTTTAGCAATCTCGTGAAAGATTTATACACTAAAGTGGTTATTTTGAAAGTAAAACCAGTGTTTTGGAAATAATAATTAATAGAGATTAATTATTCAAAACTTGAATAATAAAGAGTTTATTAGTAGAATAAATTACTCGTGATTGAATGACAAGCTTATTAGTATATGATATTAAAATCAAACATACGTGAGATAAAAAAGTTTATCTATATCACGAACCATATATAAAATTGAGAATGTTATAAACTTGTGTAATTTATTAGCTTGCAATATGCTACACGAAGTGTTTTGACCCATAACTAGTAAAACACTAAATAAATCCCATAAGTAATCGATATGTCTATGCCACCCCACTTTAGGATACTTGAATCATTATATCGGAACCCCTGAGTGTATGTGCCTCAACCTTACACTTGGACCTATGGTTGTCGGAACAAGGTGGTACCGCGCTTCCTGAGAGTCTCAGGCCGATAGCATCCGTTACTGATTTAGGATGTCCTATCGCTCAACCCTATAAGAAGTGCTTTATCCAATTACTAGGGAAGAGTGGGGTGTAACATACCGATATGGACAAAGGTTGTCTTAACCGACCCCATAAAGACAGAGAATTGTATAAGATACAATTGGTAATCATTACCTACCTATATAGCTATGTTTTATGGAGAGCGTCTACCATTCATAAAATATGGTGAAACATAAATCTCAATCCGTAAGTTAAAATAACGTTTTGTTAAAAGGGTCATTATTTGATTAAGGTTTTCAAACATTGAAAATACTAAATCAAATCACTTGTTTTGTAGATGTCTTCAACTACAAACAACCCCTCCCACTCCAACTACTCTCTTAGGTCCATTCTGGACAAAGAGAAACTCAATGGCTCTAACTTCATTGATTGGCATCGTAATATGACAATTTTTCTCAAAGCAGACAAGAAACTTTATGTTCCTGAGAATCCAGTTTCTAAACAACTTGTTGTGAACGCATCATAGGTTGTTCTCAGAACATGTGAGCAACATGTTCATGACTCTTCTGAAGTGTCATGGCATCATGTTGGGGACCACGGTCCCAGAACTATAGGAAGATTTGGAAGATCTTCAACCTATGACATGAATGAACAACTGAAGAAAATGTTCTATCTGCAAGCTCGTCATGAGTGTTTTTAGACGATGAGATTGCTGATAGGATGTGATATGCTGGAAGGATCTTCTGTCAGTACCCACGTGCTAAAACTGAAGAGTTACATTGTTCAACTGGAAAGGCTCGGTTTTTCCTTAGGCAATGAGTTAGTTATGGATACGATCCTTAACTCACTGCCCAAATCATAAGACCAGTTCACTATGAACTATAATTGTAAAGCCCCAAACCGGGAAACCTCACAGTTAGAGAATAATTGCATACATAGTTCTTAAACCAGAAAATCTCATAACATAAGAAGCGGAACATAGTACAACCATTACATAATTTTCTTAAATCCATAGAGATAAAGTTCATAAAACATAAACGGGATGCCAGTTCCTTCCACCGGGGGAGTAGTCCTTCGCCTCGAACCAAACACCACTTTAAGCCTTCAACAAGACCTACACTTAACATGATATGCATACTAAAATTCAGCTACGCTGAGTGAGTTCTTATTTACATAGACATGTGAAGAGGGACAGTTTTAAATTTTAAAACAAAATATATTTAAACCTTTTAAATAAATAAATCAGATTTAGACAACGGAAGCAATTAGTATGATAACGGTTCTAAACCGGGATCCCGCCAATGATCCGATTACAAGCGTATAAACAATAAATTAGATCCAACCATAACGGGTAAAACAATTATACCTTTGACGATTAACTGAAAGATCAACACTTTGGTACAAAGACCATCTCGCTAGTGAAAGTTCACAAAACTTGCAGCAAAACATCTCACGGTTTGCGCAAAGTGGATCTTGCGGTGGCACAGGGCAGCGACGGTGACGGAAAGCCGACGACTTGCGGCGACAGGTAGTGGTTCTCGGTCGGCGATGGCAACGCAAGGGGAGGGGGTGGTAACCTTCTCTTCTTGCGTAAATAGTGATGGTGGCAAGATTATTAGGGTTAAAGTTAAGTATGTATTTATAGATACCATAATTACACACTGCACCCCAGGGTATTAACTGTCAATTCCCAAGCAATTAACTGTTAATTACTTTGAAACCCTCGAGTTTACTAATTACAAATAATTAGTAAAAATTAACCATTTTAATGTTTAACCCTAAAACATTAAATTCATCCGTATTTAATTATTTCTCCAATTAATTAATTAACCCATTCACCGATAAATATTTCTCTAAATATTTATTTGTCGTTTGATAAAACCATCTTTTGTGAACTATAATATTTAACAATTAAATATTATCAATTTGCTCGTTACCCAAAGTCTAACTCTTTGGATCGTACCTCGATAGTAACGTTGACTTAGTTGACTATCGGACATCCCATATCCAACAATCTCCAACTTGGTCAACTCATCAATTAATAGGTTCAACATAGACAGTGGTGGACGCCTAGCTGCATCTCACTGCCCCTAGCAAAGTATGACGTATTACAATCGTCAACCATTTTGTTGTGTTCAAGTAACTCTTACTTGACCAAGTACAACAGTCATGGTAAACTTAACTATGTATCCTTTCTATTTAGGGCATCCGTTGAACATGAGACATGGATGCAAGTCATTTCTCATATGTTGTTCAACCATTCTTGTTCTCGTTCTCTAATTCAAAGTGGTCTAAGCAAACTACTCTTAGTTTGAGCGTGGCCACACGTTTTATACTAGTTCGAATCAACGAGGGCGCCAGAATATCCAAATTCTGATCAAAGGAGAACAAAATTCCTTTGGTCAGGTACAACTCCCACTTAACTTCAGATTTATTCCCAATCATACCCTTATTACCGCCTTTTACGGAACAACGTTAGGTATGGTCAAAGAACAACTTCAATCAAAGTTAGTTCTAATATGTGCCTCGGGTCGAAGGATCGGCAGATCTTGCCATATTCAAAACTTCTCAAGACCTTGATCCATGAATATATTTTTGAAACGAGTTACGTCTAATATTCATTCTCCAATGAATATATGTGAATATGATCTCCAATTACCTGGACTTTCATTCATAATGAACCAATCATCTAATTCACAATAATCTTACATTCAAATTGATTCCCATGAATCTGATCGACTATGGAAATTTAGAATACAATATTCAAGGATTCTAAAATGTATAAAATATCGAACACAGAAACATCTATTTATAATGCATTTAACCGTTAATTCTAAAAAAAATACCAATGTTACTATATTGTTCGAAAGCACCAAATACTAAATTACAGGTCAAACCCACTGTCTAGCAAATCTAAGGCCTATTTTTATCAGCATGCTCCACATGTTTAGCTTGAGGCATAGGCTTAGTGAACGGGTCTGCTAGATTTTGATCTGTTTGAACTTTGTTTAAAACGAGGTCTCCCTGTTCCAGTATATCCCTGATATAATGAAATCTCCTGAGTATATGCTTCATGCTGTGGTGTGACCTTGGTTCCTTGGCTTGAGCAATGGCACCAGTGTTGTCACATAGTATCTCGATTGGTTTCTGAATGCTAGGCATTACCCCAAGATCAGCAATGAACTTCTTCATCCAAGCAGTCTCCTTTGCAGCTTCTAAAGCAACAATGTATTCTGATTCGGTGGTGGATTGAGCAATAACACTTTGCTTAATACTTTTCCAAGTGATAGAACCACCGTTCAGAACAAACACAAATCCCATCTGTAATCGAGAATCATCAATCAGTCTGGAAGCTAGCATCAGTGTAACATTTTACAGCTAGTTCTTCTTCCATTCCTCCATATATCAAGAATATATCCTTAGTCCTTCTCAAGTACTTAAGGATATTCTTCACAGCTGTCCAGTGACCCTCACCAGGATTCTGTTGATATCTACTAGTCGTGCTTAATGCGTACGATACGTCTGGTCTAGTACATATCATGCCATAAATGGTGGAACCAATAGCAGAAGCTTATGGAACTCTTTCCATTTTCTTCTTTTCCTCGTCAGACTGAGGGCACTGTTTATTGTTCAGTATGGTTCCATGTGCCATGGGCAAAGATCCTCTCTAAGAGTCTTGCATTGAAAAGCGTCAAATGACCTTATCAACATATGTACTTTGACTTAAACCTATAAGACGCTTTGATCTATCTCTATAGATCTTTATTCCCAGAATATTGGCGGCTTTGCCAAGATATTTCATTGTGAAGCATTTACCTAGCCAAGACTTTATGTCTTGTAGCATAGGGATATGGTTTCCAATTAGTAGTATGTCATCTACATACAGAATCAGATAAGTGATTTAGATCCCGATTGCCTTCATGTAGACACACGACTCATCTTCGTTCTTGACAAAACCAAATTCTTTTATTTTTTTGGTCAAAGCGAAGATTCAGCTTCTAGATGCCTGTTTTAATACATAAATGGATTTTTTTTGAACGGCAAATTTCTTTACTTAGTGGGACTTGAACCCATGACCTTGAGTTCTTTTTAAGTGTTTAAGAGGCTTTTCCTTTACCATTGGACCACCACCCCAATGTCCATAAATGGATTTGTTTAACTTGCATACCTTATTAGGATTCTTTGAATCTTCAAAACCTTCTGGTTGAACCATATAGACATCTTCAGTAAGGTATCCATTTAGGAACGCGGTTTTGACATCCATTTGTGTCACACCCAGTCCCATGTACTGGTTAGAGGTGACGCATGGTACAGAATACATAGCGAAAACTTAACATCTTATTTTATTATATCATCTTGAAAACATTGTTTTACATCATGAAATAAAAATGTTACATCATATTTTATCATCATTCCTAACAAGGAACACATCATTTTGGGACTTATAGTTTCCAGGCATGCCCATCATCTGTTTCATTCATCAGTTCGTTCTAGTCCTGGAATGTCTCCTCTATTGACTACCTATGATGCGCTAAAAAACATTTGATAGAAAATGGGTCAGCATAAAGCTGGTGAATTCATAAACAAATTTGTTTATAAAATGACTCGCCAAGGTATCATGAACACAGTTCTGGGGTTTGACCCCCTCTCATAGACAACTATGAGTAATCAAGTCAGTATATATATAACCAAAGACCGTTCCACAGGTCCTGTCCAACATGTCGTTCCACAGGTCATGTGAAACACAATAAGCACTTAGAATGTGTTGTATATAAACAATCGGTGCAATCGTTTCAAGATACCCAAAATGTTTTCAGAAATTAACCATGCTTTAAAAATGGAGTATAACAGAGCCATGGTTATTTTAAATTCATCACAGTTTAAGAACTCACCTCAGAGGTATTTCGGCTTATCATATCTGTAATATGGCTAACACCTCGGACAAATCTCCTAGATTTATAATGATATTACTTAATTATATAAACCTAGCTTAATGGTAATTAACCAAAGCTTAATAGTAGATCAGAATCTTACCTCAGCACTATCTACGACAATTTCGAGTCGAAACGCTAAAAACTGGACTCTCGTACTTGAACCGGGGCTTGGGATCAGATCTCTAAAGAGAGTGTGTGTGTGTGTTTTGAAGGTATGAAGTGTGTGAGAATGGCTGGGATCGATTAAGTATTTATAGGGCAAAAGTAGGACTTGTAGAGGACCGCTACACAAGGTGGTGGCTGTCCGCCACCGCCTCCAGCCATAAAACTACCTTCGGGATCAAGTAACGGACCATTATTGGTTCCTTAGCGGACCGTTAAGGCCACCTGTCTCTTGGCGGACCATTATGGTGCGGGTGGCGGTCCGTCATAGGGTTACACATGTCCGCTAGTCATCAGACACGTGGCGTGTCATCATTGCAGCCTTGTCCACCACGTAGCGGTCTGCTAAGGTTTTGGGTAGCGGTCCGCTGCCCTTCCATATTCAGAATTTTACTTTTTGGTCCTTGTACTTTGGAATATTTTCATGTTAGCCCCTCAACTTTGAATTTTGACAAGTTTGGTCCTTTATTTTCTAAGGATTTATCGAGGTGTTACACTTTGCCATATTTCGTAGTTATAATACGCAGCAATGGCAAGCAATATCCTAATCGACTTAAGCATGGCTACTGGCGAGAAGGTTTCATCATAATCAATTCCTTGAGTCTGAGTAAAACCTTTCGCTACTAGCCTTGCTTTGAAAGATTGCACGTTTCCATCCATGTAGATTTTCTTCTTGAAATTCGACTTGCTTCCTATAGTCCGACTCTTGGGAGAAAGACCAACCAAGTCCCATACATGGATTGGATTTCGGCGTCCATGGCTTCAAGCCATTTCTTAGATTCTGAATCTAATATTGCAAACTTGTAACTAGTAGGCTCATTCTGATCAACTATCATGATGTCATGAATCTCGTGAAATCCGATGTACAGGTCAGGTTCATGACGATCCCTAGTACTTCTGTGGATGCTTTGTGCCACAGTTGAATCTTCAACATTTCTATATACGGTTTCAAAATTCTCATGTTGATCGGCAGTTTCAGTTTGGGGTTCGGTTACTTATGGTTCTCGGATCTCATCCAGGTCCACATGGTTTTCTCCAATCCCTCACGCAAGTAGTTACTTCTCTAAGAAGGTAGCTCTGCTTTGAATGAAAACCCGGTTTTCAGCAGGATTGTAGAAGTAGTAACCAATGGTTTTAGGGTATCCGACGAAAATGACTTTATCGCCATGGGGATTCAGTTTATCCGTAGATTCACTGGTAACATAAGTGTTACATCCCCATACCCTAAGGTAGGACACTTTGGGTTTCTCCCCATGCCATATCTCAGAAGGTTTTTTGTCCACCTTCTTTGTAGGAGCTAGATTGATGATTCTTATGGCAGTTTCAAGAGCAAAACTCCAGAAAGAGTGTGAGAGGTTTGCACGACACATCATTGATCGAACCATAACTAATAGAGTTCAATTTCTCCTTTCAGACACACCATTAAGTTGTGGTGTTCCAGGTGGAGTGAGTTGAGAAATGATCCCACATTTCTTAAGATGTTCGTCAACATCTTGACTAAGATATTCGCCACCTCGATCATATCAAAGGATCTTAATCGTTTTACCCAGCTGATTCTGTACCTCGTTTTGGTATTATTAGATCATTTCAAACATATCATGCTTATGCTTCATAAGATAAACATAACCATATCTACTGAAGTCATCAGTAAATATAACGAAGTATCTCTCTCCACTTCTAGACATTATTCTGAATGGACCACATACATCAATATGTACGAGTCATAACAGATCCTTAGCCCTTTAACCCACACCGGTGAAGGGGGCTTTGGTTAACTTGCCACTTAAACAAGTTTCACAATCATCAAAAGACTCTTGACAAGTGGAATTGAAAATTCCTACAGTCTGGAGTTTCTTTATGCGATTCTTGTTTATGTGTCCAAGTCGAAAATGCCATAGATACGTATCGTTGAAATTTAATTCCTTACGTTTGGAGGAGATGTTATATAAAACGTTATTACCATGGACCTCTATCTCATAGATTCCATTGTGAGGCTTTGTAGAAAAAATAAAACAAATCATTCAAATATGCAAAAATATAATCACCATCAAAAGCATACTTAAATCCTTGTTCTCGAAAAGTGGAGACCGAAACAATATTCCTAGTTAAACTAGGAATGAAATAAACATTGTTCAAAACAAGTTCAAGACCAGAAGGAATTAAAAGAACATATTCTCCTACAGCCTTCACTATGACCTTTTGCCCATTTCCCACATGAAGCTCCAAGTCACCATGCCTCAGCTTCCTAACCTTCTTTCGTCCCTGCAAATCATTATATATGTGAAAACCACATCCGGTGTCAAACACCCAATATTTTCTATACAGAGAGAAGATCTCAATAACGAATATACCTAAAGTTCCTACTTCTGAAGCTTTGGTCTTCTTAGCAAGGTATGATGGACAGGTACTCTTCTAATGCCCAATTTCTCCACAATAATGACAAACGTCATCACTTTGGAAAACAACTCTCTTCCTGCCATGTTTTTTTTGGTTTGGAGATCAGAGTGTTCATGTATCCCATAGTCATCTCGGCAGTCATAAGCGACCCTCGTAGTTCAGTCAAGGTCCTCCAACTACATTTTCCTTGTAGTGACTTACAAACTCTTCGTACTCAACCACCAAAGACATCAAGATTAAGTCTATTTCCATGTTTTGGTTGATGGGGGAACCAAGATCTTTCAGGCTGTCAATGTCCCTCATCATTTTAGAAAAATGTGAGCTTATCCTTGTTCCTCTTTCCATACAACTTGATAAATACAATAAAAATAAATAAATAAAATAAACCTAACTATTACAATAGGTTCCAAATAACCCATAAAAATTACAAAGATAAATATAACTAAAGTAAACAAACACAACCATGGGTCGCTAGAGCTCAATTTCTCAAACACAACAAAACCAAACGAAAAAGGCGCGATCTTTTTGGTAAACAAAACTTTTGACAAATAAAACATAAGATCGAAAATTAAATAATATTTCTAAATACACCTAAAGGTGGCTCTGATACCACTTTTGGGAATCCTTGTACCAGTTTTAACTTTTAAAACAAATTAATTTAATCTTATTAAATAAATAAATCAGATTTAATGAGCGAAAGCGGTTTGTACAAGTTAATGGTTCTAAACCGAGATCCCACCAGTGATCCGATTACACGCGTATAAACAATAAAATTAAACCAACCATAGCGGGTAAAACGATTATACCTTAGACGATTAACCAAGAGATACACACCATGGTATAACAGGCGTCTCGCTAGTGACTGTTCACAAAACCTACAACAAAACGTCAAACGATTTGCGCAAAAGAGAACTGGCGATGGCGGCTAGGCAGCGTCGTACGAAGGTGGTAGGGAGACGGCTTCCCGACGGCAGCGACTCACGGTGGCAGCCAGCTATGGACGGCAACGCAAGGGGGAGGGTTGTTGGCGGATCTCTCGCTCTCTTGCGCAAACTTGGTGGAGGCGGGGATTGGTTATTAGGGTTTAACATTAATGATGCATTTATAATCCCCTAATTTACTGAATGCCCCCTTTGAGAATTAACTGTTAATTCTCAATGATTAACTGTTAATTATTTTTAAACCCTGCACTTTACTAATTATAAATAATCAGTAAAACTTATCCTCTTGACGTTTAACACTTAACCGTTAAACCTTTTCCAATTAATTATTTCTCTAAATAATTAATAATCGAATTCACCGATAAATATTTATTCGTCGTTTAATAAAACCGTGTTTCGTGAACTACAATATTTACGACTAAATATTATCAATTGCTCGTTGCCCAAAGTGTAACTCTTTGGATCGTACATCGATAGTAACATTGACGATCGAACATCCTATATCTAACATATTATTCCAACAGGGTTGGATAATTTATCTCCGGACTTAATTGACGATCGAACATCCTATATCTAACATAGATTTCTTGTTGCACAAGATTTAGGATTGGTTGGCAGATAACCAATCCATTCCCAAGACAATGTCAAAACCTGCCAATGTCATAGGTAACAATTGTACAAGTATGACATGTCCAAATAGAAGAATCTTACAGTCGTTCAGGGAACTGGAGATTTGGATTAAATCTCCGTTTATGGTTTCGACTTCATAAGATTTTTCTAATCTATCTAGGGGTTTATCTAACAACTTACATAATTTATAATCTATGAAGCTTTGGTTTATACCAGAGACAAATAAAACCCTAGCATAAATATTGTGGACAAGAAAGGTACCAGTAATCGAGTTCGGTATTTTAGCTGCTTCGTGAGTGTTGAGAACAAAAGCTCTGGCATTTTTCTTAACACCCTCACCTGGTTTAGTTCCGGGTGTTTTCGCCTTGTTTAGCTTTGGGCAGTTTGATTTAATATGGCCTAGCTCTCCACAGCCGAAACATGTAACCGACTTCTTTTTGAAGCAGTTCTATATTGAATGACAAGACATTTTGCTAAAGTTGCAGAATGGTCTAGTTCCACATTTCCCAGAATGTCTTTTCTTGTAGGGTCGACATTCCAGAAGAGGAGTACGAGTATCCTTACGACTTTAGTTGCCTTCGCAACGTTTGGACTTGCTTTTGTTGGGATGAGGACTTTCCTTCTTCTTATTCTCCTCACGATTTCTTATCATCCTATCAGTCAACACTGTGCCCAATTCAATGGCATCATCCATTGTTTTGGGCTTAGAAATCTTGACCATGTCTCGGATTTCCAAGGCCAAACCCCATATAGATCACTTAATGAGATTGTATTAAGGGGTGGCCATCTGGGGTATGAGCTGAGCATACTCAACAAGTTTAGTAGTATACTCCTGGTGGTTTGTACCCACCATCTGTAGGAAGAGAAATTTATTCTCTATCTTTGTCTCTCATTCAGAAGGCATAATTTTCTTTCTACCTTTTCTCTAAATGTCTACCAATCTAAATCATAGGCCTGCCCTCGGCCCTTGGCAGAGACAATCATGTTCCACCATTCCAAGGCTTGATCCTTGAAAAGGTTGGAAGCGAATAGAACCTTGTTCTTTGTAGCACACTTGTTGATAGGGAGGACTAATTCCGTCTTTTTCTAGCCACCAGCTCCTTCTTTCCCGCAATTTCATAAGGTTTGCAGGCTTGAAACTTTTGTAAGAGAACCCAGAAGATTTCTTCTTTTTATAAGTAGATTCGTAATTATCCTTTAGACCTTCGTTAGATGAGCTATAACGATCTTCATAGGTCATTTTAGATTTAAAGGCCTTCTTGGTGTATAGAGAGTTTTCTCCCTCCGTTTTCCTAGATAGGTTAGGAACGGAGTGTGCCTCTTTGGTTTACTTAATATATGAACCTTGGATTAAGGGTTCCTTTTCTTTAGCAGCTTTATTTTGTTCAATTGCTGCTCATATCTTAGGAATAGCTTCTTCTATTCCCGTGGCAATCAACTTCTTCAACTCAGCCTTTTGAGCCTTTTGCTCATTGTTATTTGCGAGTTGTTTCTTCTTACCACGTGTGTTGCTTGACGGATATGAAAGATTCAAAGCATGTAAAAAATTAAAATAAGTACTTTTATTCATAAAAATATCATTACAAGAAAGTACATAATATCATATTCCTACGAATTGCTACAATTTTCAGCTTCTTCTAAAGCTTGTCGCAACATAATGTTTTGGGCTTCTGCTTTCGCTTTTTCATGTTCAAGTTCTGCTATTCGGTCTAGCAAATGCCTCACCCGTTCATCTCCAAGTGTACCTTTACTTACACATGGAGCGGGTATATTTATAGGTTCTTGGTATGGAACATAAAGTCGATTGGAATCAGCTCGTTCTTCTTCTTTGAGATTATAAATATTTTCGTAAGGAACTTCCGGGAATCCTTTGTAATAGTTATAAGGATTTATAGGCATATAATTATGGCTTCCCACCGTAGGAAAAGAGTGAATAATCATGGAAGGAATGTATGGATGAGTAATGGATTCTAATTCCTCCAAACTTTTAAAGGTAGAACTCTCAGTGTCTATATCGGGTTCATATCCAGTTTCATTGGTTATTTGTTCATTATAATTCGGTGGAGCGTATCTACGGCTGAAGCTTGGTACTTTACCTTTTCAAGGCATGTTGATAGAAACATAACAAAAATAATTTATTATTACTGAAACTAGCATACAAAGTACATACTTAGAAAGAAAATTTTATAAGATAGCTATAAATAGTCCTTCACTAATCTCTTCCCAAGCATCTTCATCTCCTTTTCATATTCCCACACCCTTGCTCCTAATGATTTCCTCTTCTTCTTTTCCTCCGACCATCCTTTCTTAACTTCATCAGTTTCGCGCAACGAATGATCAAGACATTCGATTGGGGATCCAGGGGTAATATGAGGGTCTCGGACTCCCAATACCACATCATTGTATACATTTTGGTAGGGGTCAGAAGGTTACAAAGGAGAAATATTATGAAGATAGTGTTCGTATGGATCGAAGTCCGGAGAATAGTTCATGGAATTTCCTTGTTCCGAAAACATGAATGGATTTTGGAGTATGGGAGATTCAGATTGATAGGGGGCGTAATCTTTGACTCCTCAGATGCCGGAACATAATAATGAGATTCCTAGTTGGAATCCTTTTATTTCAGCCTAGGCAGACCACCTTAGCGGACCTCCAAGAATTGGCGGCTCTAGCGAACCGCTAAGCTTGTGGTGACCGTCCGCTAAGCATGCCGCCTGTTAGGGTTTCTGGCATCCATGTGTCAACACCACACGAACCTCATTCCAGGCTTGGTCACCCTACTGGGTCCAACCTGATCCTTTACCGGTCGGGGAGGAGGTGTATTTAACCGCCAATTACTGAAATCCGAACCCCTTTCGAGTCCTGAATTCTCGGACTCATAGTCCCGTGCTTAAATTTCGGGGGGAGGGGAATTCCAGTTAATTGCAAAGGGATCATCATCGGGAATCAAAATAGGCATTACGCTTGATCCGTATAGATCCTCAAATGGTTCTTTCTTGATTGGACGATTCATATCATAATAAATAGGATAGTTATTATCTTCTTGCATTCCTTCAAATTTCTTAAACTATTAGTATCTACCTACTTCTTTAAGTAGGTATCCTTCCCGCATCTTGGTTAAAGCTTAGATACTAATGCAAAGATCTAACTAAAATCTGAGGTATCAGTAAGGTTGAAGCTTAGATACTAATTCTAGTAACTAAATCGCTAAAACTTGTGGCTCTAATACCAACCTGTCACACCCAGGTCACAGGACACCCTGGGCGTGCGGCACCGATTGGTACCTTTTGATTTATTGTACTTATCTTATCAGAGTGTTTTGCAGCGAAAAAATATTTTGGATAGATTCTTTAAAAATCTCAACCCTAAGGTTGGTATTGGACATTTCCAATTTTCTTAGGGATAAGTAAACATTATCATTTCTTGGGGATTTTGTAACACCCCAATTTTCAAAGAAATACAAGTATAAGGGTTGAAATGATCATTTGATGAAACCGTAGGGGGTTAAAGTAACATTAAGTTAAAATGTAGGGGGATAAATTATAAATAAATCAAAGTCCAGGGGCTAAAAGTGAAAATTTGGAAAAAAAGGTAGATGTCGGACCAACATCTTAGGAGATAGCGGTCCGCTATGTAGGGAGCAAGGAATCACTCAGAAGGTGACATGTGTCGGGTGACTAATCGCTGAAATTTGACACGTGGAGGATCGATAGCGGACCGACATGGGATCTGTTACCGACATGAGAAGTATAACGGTCCGTTATGTGCCCATTAAGCAAATTACACCGCCAGGACTGGATAACAGACCGACATGGGAAGGGATAGCAGTCCGCTATGGACCCGTCGGGCAGCCTATAAATAGATGGGACTTTTGATCAATTTTAGAGCATTCACACAGTCCCAACACCTCACAAAACACACACTTTACCTCCGTAGGCGTGCCAAGATGCCCCGGTTCGCGTAGGAAAGTCCGGTTTCCAGCTTTTCGACCCCAATACGCAGGAGATAGTTCTGAGGTAAGGTTCTTACTAGTTCCTAATGACTTGGTTACTTTCACTAAGCTAGGAACTTATGATTAAGTAATGTTATAATGACTTAGGACCCTGATCCCAGTCGTTGTGCTGTTTACATTAGCACAAAAGAATTGTGTGAAGGAGAAGGAAGTTAGAGGTGATTTCTATAAGGCCCTTTTTAAATGTTTTATTTAAATGTTTTGGGCCGGTATGCATGCTAGAAAGATTTACATAAATGCTATATACCTTGATTTAAATAATTGGGATAGCATTCATGTTGCAAGAAGTTATGTATAAATGATGTCTAAATCTTAAAACTAAGTAACAGAGTATTCGTGAGACATCAAAGGAAGTGTTGGGTAACCATCCGACCAGTATGTAGTTATCTTGCAAACAAAATATTCTGTCTAAGGAAAGAGTGGTGTATAAATCCCTGCTGGACCCGTCATTCTTTCCTGGGAACATTTCTATTGGAGGTACTACTCTGGAAAGATAACCACCTTACTTATTTGATATACCATGGAGAAAAATTTACGAGGATTTAAGATAATGATTGATTTTGGAAAGAGAGATAAAGAAAGAAATTAATCCTTACCTTTTGGCATGGTTTGATAAAGTAAATAATTTGAGAAAGAAAATGGTTTTAACACGTAAAATGTTTTAGAACTTATCATGGTATTCCCAGATAAGTAATGGCAAAGAAGTCAGGGTTTTACCTTGACTAGTAGAGGTCTTGACAATCATTGTCTTGACAAAGAATAAAGAGAAAGAGATAGAGTTTTTGGCATGTTTTGTCATGTCAAATATTTTGACTATATTGGTCTGTAAAGAAAGAAAGATTTTGCCACGTCTGGCCAAATGCCAAATGATATCTTGCAACTTAAGACGTAGAGGTGTACTGTATTCCTTTGTGGGATATAGTATAGACACCTTGTGCAAGGGTATGCATAAGTGGTGACGACCACTTGGAGGTTAACGTGACCTCAGGAAAAGACAAGTGTGCAAGTTTAAAGTATTATGTTTGGGGTAAGAAGTTAATGTGATGTTTTGAATACGTGTCATATAAATCCATTTATGAATGAGACAGAGGTCAAAGACATTTTTGACTAAAACTTAGAACTCACCAGCGTAAGCTGACAGATGTTTAAGCATGTGTATCAGGTAAAGAAATATCTTCCAGCAGTAAAGACAGGGGGATAGAATAGAGGCATCTGGCAGGCTATCTGGCATATTTGGCAACTGGCATTAGAATAGTTATGTTGTACTTTCTTTAGAATGTACATTAAACAAGTTATGACATAAAATAGTATTTTAAAGACTTCCGCTGTGTATGATCTCTGTTTACTATATGTTCATGAGTAAATCCGACAAGTGGCCGGCATCTCGAGTGATCCGAGATGTGGGTGTCATAGATTTAAATGCCTTTCTGTTTACAAAACTCATTTTGAGTCAAAGTACAACAACTCCTGCATCCGCATGTTTATTTAGAGCCACAAGGTAGTTAGCTTGTGCCTAGGACCGTATCCGTTCGACACATATCCTTGTAAATATCAAGGGAGTATCATGTGTCCAGGAAATCATCATCCTAAGACACCTCCTCCTGATTTATCCGGTAGGGCTATCTTCTGTGCCTAGGGAGTCGTCCTCCGTTCAGCTCATAACCCTTTCAAAAACATATTTACATTTATCCCCGAGACTGTTCCTATGGACTAGTCCCATTGATAATCATTGATTACCTGAAAAACATTCCCGAAAATAGACGTCAGTGCGAACGTTGGTGAATATTTATCAGGACACTAAAATCCTTTTTGCAAATATAGTATCAAAATATTTAACCATAAATTGGGTCCAATCTACACATCCAGCGGAAATATTTCCTCCGAGTATACAACCACAGTATACACTGGTATTGTGTCTATAATGTGGTTGTTGGAACCAGTCCCAATCTTACTTTAGTTGTGTGGTTGTCACAGCGTCCTACCGACTTACAACACATTATAAATAACTACCAGCCCCATTATGGGAATTGAACCCATAACATGTGTATCCCTTGATCAAGTTTTACGTATACTTAATTGGCTGAATGTTTCCCGTAGAAGCCCTTATGCATTAAACTTTTAATACATGCATTGCCATTTCGTAAATGTAAAAGATTGCAAGGTTTTGAAAATAATAAACATATTCACCCGATTGATAGCTTCGAACTAGTAACAGCTTAGGGGAGTTGCTTTAGCAAGGTTCCTCAAACTTCTAGTGTTTCCACTTAAGCGGGAGAGCGGTTTATCAAAAGTGCGGAAAATAACCGATCATCAGATTTTACCCAAGAGAGTGGCACGAGAATCAAGGGATCTACTCGTTCTCTAAGATTGTGGGAGATGGAATGTGATTTGTGTGTGTGGAAATGAGAAGCCAGATGAATCTATTTATAGGATGCAAACAGGACCTGTGGTGGACCGCTAAGAAAGGGTGGTCCGCTACCGCCCAATGCTTGCTGAGTCACTAGGGCTATGTGTCAGCACTAGAAATTGTGGCTTTGCGGCTAGCGGACCGCTAAGGAGATGGGTAGTAGTCTGCTGCCCATTTTATTTCAGCCCATGCAGACCACCTTAGCGGACCTCCAAGAATTGGCGTCTCTAGCGAACCACTAAGGTTGTGGTGACAGTTCGCTAAGCATGCCACCTATTAGGGTTTCTGACATCCATGTGTCAGCACCAGAGGTATTCCTTCCACTACTTCGTGGATTGTTAGGGACCCGGTAGCGTTCCGCTACCAGCCCAAATTTTTTTAATTTTCATTTTTCTACCCCTCAACTTTGGGAATTGGCAATTCAAATCCCTGGGGTTTCATTTTTGGCAAATAAGGACCTTGAATTTTTTACTGGTGTTACAACTAGCGTGTCTTATCATTCTAGTTTTCAAATGAGTTGTGGGATTTGATAGCCTTAGCGGCGGTCTTTCCATTGTATCAACACTTGCAAATGAGTCGTTTTAGTTTTCATAGCATGATTTTAGGTGGTTAGATTGTCTTACTATTCTAACTTTCTGAAGAGTCATATGATTCGGTAACCCTAACGAGAGCCACCTTTACTTTTATATCTTTTTTACCACACTATTGTCCCTTTATATTTATCTTTATTGTGGCAAGCGGATCCAGACCTAGGTGATATCTTGTTTGATTTATAGTTTTCTGCTCTGTTATTTATCTTTTATGTTATTTAGTTTTCCCAACATCCTTCCATCTTTATTTGGATCAGACAATAGCGAAAGTCGATTATTGGGAGCTAATGTGTTCGTTGGTTCGATACTAGGTTCTTACCGAGACTATAATACGTTGCAATAGGTGCACTTGCCTACTGTGTATAGTTGGTTGAAGTATTAATCATTTTAGAAATTTTAAAGTGAATTTTGTGTACAAATCTTTATCAAAAATATATACACATTTGCACACATCAACTATCATCAATAAACCTGAAAAAGTACTTATTGGCACCTATTACGGGTATTGATTTCAAATTACATACATCTATGTTGATTATATCAAGGGGTTTGGTTATTCGTTCAACCGATTTGAATTATGATCTTGTAAGTTATTCAACACATGTTTTAAATTTGGAATTTGAATCAATATAGAATGTAGGTATGCTTTTTAATTTAACCAAATGACCTATTGAATCAAAACTTACATAACCAAGACGATTATGCCAAACATTAGAAACTCAAGCATATAAACACAAGTAGAAGTCATTTTATTAATCTCATTTTTTACAACCATCATGTCACACCCAGCCTCAGGTACCCCCTGGATGTGTGCTCGATTGCTACGGGTTTTGATTTCATAGTTTTTATAAATACAGCAAAAGTTTTTTTATATGGAACGTTCATTATTTGTATCAACCTCGAGGGTTGTATTTGTAAATATCAAGACCCAGTTGGAAAACAAAAGTCTCGTATTTATTTCATAAACACGGAGATTTAAATACCCTTCCTCATTCGATTACAAAATAGAGTTTCAAATCAAATACAATTATTGTCTCTTATGTACAAGTTTCAAGCCACTGGAAATAGTACTATCCCCCTTTTTCTTTTCATTTTATTCATTGCCTGAAAACATTTTGAAAATGAAACGTAAGCGCGAACGCCAGTGAATACAATTATCTTGGCAATAAAATCATTTGGCACAAACAAGTATTAATTTGATAATCACAACTTTTTATTCAATCTACACATTCAGCAGGCCCATGTCCTGACTGTGTGCACCACTGTATACACTGGCGTCATGCTTTATAACAACGGATAGGTCTACTCCTCCGAATTTGTTATAAGATAAGCATCGACCGCAATCTGGGATTCTCACCCGAGACCCATGTATCCCTTGCAAGTTTTACGTATACCTATAGCCTAAATGCTTTGTTCGTAGAAGAACGTTGGGCATTATTACCTTAACCTTTATTTGGCCATTTTCGTAAATGTAAATGTTTGACACAAGTTTTGAAATAGATAAAATATTCATCTTTATAATAGGAATGAGCCTCTAAGTTGGAAGTTATAGAATCAACCTCTTATCTTGGTTTCTCTAGCGTTCCGACACCTCTACGATCGTGTTCTCTTAAACCGCTGGTGGTTCGCCACCGCTCACGCTGGCGTCAGCCCCACCAGTCAATCGCTGATTGGACCGTTCATAGAATTTCGGCTAGCGGACCATTACCCTAGGGCGTAGCGGTCCGCCACAGGGCTACGTGGCGAATTTTTAGAGTTTTACGGCTTGCGGACTGTTATCACCTGGTGTGGCGGTCCGCCACGAGTACACGTGTCATAATTTTTGCCTATTAATCATTGGACACGTGTCATACGCGGATTCATTGCTTAATGACCAAGTAGCGGACCGTTACCTACGTGGTGGTTGTCCGCCACCCAAGTACTCAGGGTGGAGGTTTCCTTAGCGGACCTCTACCAGCAAAATGCACCCGTAGCGGACCGTTAGGGTTTGCCTTAGCGGTCCGCTAAGGTCTTGAAATCCATAATTTTCAATTTAAACCATGGACTTAGGCACTTTAGATACAACTAGTCCTTTAGGTTCTAACATTTGGCATTTCTCGAACATTTTTGTAGCAGGTGTTACATCCTCGCCACCTTGTTTTAATCTCATCCTCGAGATTACTCAAACAAGCGAGGATATTTATATTTCATTTCGGACTCCAGTTCCCACGTGTACTCAGGTCCATGTCTGGAGTTCCATTTTACTTTCACAATCATCAATTTCTTTCTTTTCAATATATTTTCCTGCTTGTCCTCGATTTGCAAAGGTTGTTCTACGAATTTCAACTTTTCATCCACCTTTACATCTTATAGGGGCATTTCCAGAGTTTCATCTGCCAAAAAATTGTGCAGATTCGATACATGGAATACATCATGTACTCCTTTCAGTTCATCTAGTAATTCGAGTTGATAGGCCACATGCCCAACTCTTTTCAAAATTTTGAATGGTCCTACGAATCTAGGACTTAATTTTCCTTTCTTTCCAAATCTTACAATGCCTTTCCATGATGAAACTTTCAACAGAACGTTATCATCGAAGTTGAATTCTAACGGTTTTCGTCTTTTATCAGCATAACTATTTTGACGATCACAAGCCGCTTTCAATCTATCTTTTATTTGAAAGATTTTCTCAGTTGTTTCCAGGATTATTTCAGGCCCAGACAACTGATTATCTCCTATTTCAGACCAACAGATTGGAGTTTGACATTTACGACCATATAAGGCTTCAAAAGGAGCGGCCTGTATACTCGTATGATAGCTATTGTTATAGGAGAATTCCATTAGAGGTAAGTGGTCATCCCAACTTCCTTCAAGATCAATAACACAAGCCCTTAACATATCTTCTAGGGTTTGAATAGTTCTTTCTCTTTGCCCATCCGTTTGAGGATGGTAGGTAGTGCTAAGATTCAATTTCGTACCCAGGGCTTTTTGAAAATTTTACGAGAATCGAGAAGTAAATCTACTATCTCTATCTGACACAATAGATAGTGGCATGTCGTGTAAAGACACGATTTTCGTAACGTATAATTGCGCCAATTTATCTATGCTGAATGTTTCTTTCATTGGAAGAAAATGAGCAGACTTAGTAAGTCTGTCAATGATAACCCAGATAATAGCATTCCCTCGACTGGTTCGGGGAAGTTTCTTCATGAAATCCATGGTTATCATCTCCCATTTCTAGACAGGAATTTAAGGTTGTTATAACAAGCCAGATGACCTTTGATGTTCAGCTTTAACTTGAGAATAGGTTAAGAATTTTGCAACATAGATAGCGATATGTTTCTTCATTCCTATCCACTAATAATTGGCTTTTAGGTTTTTATACATTTTATCGCTTCCAGGATGCATTGTATACTTAGATTTATGAGCTTCTTCAAGAATTTCTTCACGTACATTTCCATATATAGGAACCCAGATTCTCTTATTCATTCTAAGAATATTATCATCGCCTTTGACAAATTGGTCGATCATGACTCCCAAACCTTCTTTCTCGAGGTTTGGTTCTTGTAAGGCAAACCTTTGAGATTCCTTATTACAAATAATAAGATCGATTTGGAGATCGAGTCTTAGAGCACGAACTCGTTTAGGTTTCTCATGTTCTTTTCTGCACAAGGCGTCAGCTACCACATTAGTTTTGCCCTCATGATAACAGATTTTGCAATCATAATCATTCAGGACTTCCATCCAACGCCTTTGCCTCATATTCAGTTCTTTCTGACTGAATATATACTTTAGGCTTTTATGATCAGTGAATTTGACTCCATATAGATAGTGCCTCAATAATTTCAATGCAAAAATTATGGCGCCCAATACTAAATCATGTGTCGTATAATTATTTTCATTAGTTTTTAATAGTCGGGAAGCATAAGCAATTACTTTTCTCCCTTGTATTAACACACAACCAAAATCGGTGTGTGAAGCATCACAGTATACTGAAAAGCCTTCGTTTCCATCTGCCAGTATGGGTGTTTGTGTCAGTTTTTGTTTCAAAGTTTCAAAGGCTTCTGATTGCTTAGGTCCCCATTCATACTTAACTGACTTGCGAGTCAGAGAAGTTAATGGAACAGCAATTCGATAAAAATCTTGGAAAAATCTACGATAGTAACCAGCCAAGCCGAGAAAAATTCAGATTTCAGTTGGTGATTTCGGGATTTCCCATTTGGATATTGCTTCAATTTTGATAGGATCGACTTCGATGTCATTCGTGTTAATGATATGTCCAAGAAATTGAACTTTCGACAGCCAAAATTCACATTTTGAAAACTTAGCATATAGTTTTTCGTTTCTCAAAAGTTCGAGCAAGATTTTCAAATGACTAGAATGTTCTTCCTTACTTTTGGAGTAAATAAGGATATCGTCAATGAATACGATAACGAATTTATCCAAGTAAGGTTTGCAAAATCGATTCATCATGTCCATGAAAGCAGCCGGTGCATTAATGAGTCCGGAAGGAATTACCGTAAATTCATAATGACCATATCGAGTTCTAAAAGTTGTTTTGGGAATATCTTCTTCCTGGACTTTCAGTTGATGATTGACAGAACGAAGATCGATTTTCGAGAAACATCGAGCTCCCTGAAGTTGATCAAAAAGATCATCAATTCTGGGGAGTGGATAACGGTTCTTAATCGTGACTTTATTAAGCTCACGATAATCAATACACGTATGTATTGAACCATCTTTCTTCTTAACGAATAAGACCAGAGCTCCCCAAGGCGACGAGCTTGGTCTAATGAATCCCTTCTCGAGCAATTCATCTAACTGCTTCTTCAATTCTGCCATCTCAGTTGGAACTAATCTATACGGGACTTTAGCAATTGGTGTCGTACCGGGTACGAGATTAATTCTGAACTCCACTTCTCTTTCAGGTGGAATTTTAGGAAGTTCGTCAGGGAAAACATCGGGGAATTTAGCCATAACCGACACATCTTCAATCTTCTTTTTAGTGTCGGTGATTACAGATACAACGTATGATAAGCATCCTCTGTGTAAATATTTTGTGTCTTTTAACATGGAAATTATTCCAACAGAGTTGTATAATTTGTCACCATTTATAGTGCTGATATTGCCTTTCGGCATACAAAGCTCTATGGCTTTCTTATCACACAGGATATGGGCTTGGTTAGAGGCTAACCAATCCATTCCTAGAACAACATCAAATCCTGCCAAAGTCACAGGCAATAGTTGTACAGGAATAACATGTTCTGATAGTGTGATGTTACAATCGTTTAGGATTTCTGAGATTTGGACTAGGTCCCGTTGGCAGTTTCTACCACGTATTTCTTGTCTAATTTAGAACAGACTACAGAATTTATGATCTATAAAACTTTGGTTTGCACCAGAGTCAAATAAAACTAGAGCATAAATATCATTGACAAGAAATGTACCCGTAATGACGTCGGGAATACCTGCTGCTTCATGAGTATTGAGAACGAATGCCCGTGCATTCTTCTTTACTCCTTCAGTAGGTTTAGGACCTGTCCCTTCAGGCTTTTTCAGCTTAGGACAATAGCTCTTGATGTGGCCAGCCTCACCACATTCATAGCAGGTGATGGGTTTCTTTTTGTAACAATCTTCCGTTTTGTGTCCAGACATCTTGCAGAAAGTGTAATAAGGTCCTGGTCAACATTTTCCCAAGTGCCTTTTCTTGCACTTTGGACATTCAGGAATGGAAGAATTGTTATTTCGAGAATTGAAGTTTGGTTTCTTTGATCCACTTGGGCCTTGCCAAGTTGATTCTTTCTTCTTTCTTCCTTCCTCTTGATTTCTAATTAGACTACTTGTCAAGGAGGCTCTCAGATCCATAGCATCGTCAAGGTTTTCACAATTGACAACCTTAACCATGTCACGGATATCTCCGATCAAACCCCAAATATATTTTTTTTATTAGATTAGATTCAGGGGTAGCAAGATGAGGAACTATTCGAGCATACTCGAGAAGTTTAGTCGAATATTCTTGATGATTTGTTCCAATCATCTTTAGGCTTAGAAATTTTCCTTCGATTTGTTCCCTTTCATTCTGGGGAACGTATTTCTTCTCCATTATTGCCTTGAAAGCACTCCATCCTATTGCATAGCCTGCATCCCTTCCTTTGGCAGCAATAATATTATTCCACTATTCCAAGGCTTGGTCTTTGAACAGATTAGAAGCATAAAGAACTTTATCTTCCTCAGCACATTTGCTTATGGCAAGCAAAGATTCAGTCTTTTCAATCCACCTCAATGTGGCTATTCCTCCATCTCTTCCAGAGAAATTGTAAGGTTTGTTGTAACGAACCAAAATCCGGGTTTCGTTATAAATAAATAAATATTCTAATAAATATTATGGTGAAAATAATATTTTACAAATAAGTTGAAACAAGTGGGTTTCAAGTTAGTAATGGGGTTATATTAGTTTTTAACTAATTTTGGAATGAATATGGGTGAAATGGAAGTTGAGGGGCTAAAAGTGTAAAATGGCAAATCTGCCATATTTGACTAGTGAAATTCAAAATTGGTCTTCATTTGGTGAAAAGGGTCGTTCATTTCAAGAGAGAAAAAAGAGAAAATAGGAGTTGGAGCTAAATCGTGCAATTTAGCTTGAATTCGTGAAAGTTTTTGCTCACACAACACCTTCCAAACATCAAGTAAGTGATTATCTTCCTTTTGATATCACCTTTGATGTGTTCTTGGTGGGTTTTGGGTGAAATCCAAAATTTATGATGCATGTGGTTAATTAGTGTTAGATAGTTGATAATCTAGCTAAACTAAAGGCAAATAATGGTGATTTACATCCTAGAACCCTTTGATTTTGATTATGAGAAGTTAGGGTTCACATGGAGAAATTTAGGGGTGTTTGGATTATGATGATAGAAAGTTGAATTAGTGATGATTAAGTGTTTATATGATGTTAGACACTTGAATGGACACCAAATTAACCTAATAATAATTATTGAATGAAAATTTATGTTAAGATAAGGATAATGAAACTCAAGTAGGTGAGTTTGGGGTGAAAGAGGGTGTTTGGATATGAGTATAACTCAAACGGGTCAGTTTGGCTTGGAAATGGGAAATTTGGTTGTAAACCCAATTATAATGTGATTTTGATGTATGCTTAGATTACCAAACTAGGTGAATATGTTTAGGTAATCAAATTGCAAAACTTGAAGGTGGTGCGGGATCTTCTAACACGAAAGGTAAGTGCTCTTGCACTTACTTAGTAATTGATGATAAATGGTGTTATATGAAATGTTGTGTGCATAATATGATAAGTTGCATAATGTGTTATGTGGTATGAATGTGTATAGTGGTGTACGAATAAGTGAATGAATGAAGTTATAGTATTAATACTATAATGGATATGTGGATATGGAGTTATGGTCTAAGTACCATAATGGATATATGGATATGAAGTTATGATCTAAGTATCATAATGGAAATGAGGTTATGGCCTTTGTGCCATAATGGAAATGGAAATGTGTTAATTATGTATGATAATGAAAAGAATGAAATTTTGTAGGCGAAATGCAAGTGATATGTACCCTAGTGACACATTTGGGTGGAAACGGGTCAAATGGGTGAATGGATGAAAACAAGTAGTATTTACTTGTTTGATATGTTTTATCTTCATTACTAATAGTGTTATATGTGGTGTTATGTAGAAAAAACTCCGGGATAGTCAAGGTCAAGTCTAAGGCGTATGTTGGATTCTCGTATGCACAGTTTTGGTGATTTCGGGTGTATTTAGAAGCCCATCTAATGGATGTTAATGATACTTGAAAATTGTTGTTTTGATGCAAAATATTGTTTTTTTTATTGTTAGAACCCATATTTAAGTGTTGGCAAAATTTTATGACAAAATGGGTTAAAGATGGAAATTTTGGTTAAGTGTTGAAAACTGCACAGGTCTGGAAACTTTCTGGAAAAAGAGAGTCTTCGCGCCACGTGAAAAACCAGGGCTGGGTCTTCGCGACACGCGAAGACCTGGTCATCTGGATTTTGTTCTTGGGACTCCCTCGCGGCACGCGAAGGGAGGGTCCCAGAGGTTCGCGACACGCGAAAAAAAAAAATTTCTTGGGATAAATGCTTCTGCGTGTGTAAATGTTTATTATAACCGGGTGTTTGAATTTATGGGTGTTACAACTTGGTATCAGAGCGATGGTTTGAGGGATTTGGTGTGCGAGGCACCAAACTCAAACCGGATGCTCATGATATGGGGGAATGGTACGAGAATCCATAAAGGACTTGACTAAGACTCGGAGCTTACGGAAACGAAAGGTTAGTAATGTTATGATTAATGTTGTTAAGTATGGTGTATATGTATGATTGAATGATAAGGTGTTATGTGTGTCGAAACTTGTTTTGTGATTTGTTATATGAATATGATAATTACAATTGGGCATAACGTATTGTTAAACATGTATGGCCAATATGATTAATAAGACGTGATGTGTGAGGGTCTTTATGATAACCATATGACAATGAACATTTGCAAGGATTAGGTGAAGGTGAATATATATATATGTATGTATGAATATAGGACAATATAAATATATACTTAATACCTATAAGAGTGTAAGTGGGATGGATACCTTAGGTATTGAAAGTGTAAGGATGTTAAGGTGTTTTTGTTTTAATTCTCAGCTAAGAGATGTCACACGATGCGAATAGGGAACCGTTGGATCCAAGAATCCAAGAGTTAATAAAAGAAGAAGTGGCCAAGGCTTTTGAGCAAGCCACGACTCCGCTTATGGATGAAATTAGAGGGGCTATTAAGCTCACTCTTGAAGAGGTTATGAAAGAAAAGGAAAAAGAACCACGAGGATGTACTCTTAAAGAGTTTATGGTAATCAAGCCAACGGAGTACAACGGGCAGGTGGACCCGATCCTTAGCCACAGGTGGGTGGTGTATATGGAATCGAATTTTGAGACGACAAAGTGCAAACCCGAGGACAGGGTTATGTTTAGTGTGCCTCTACTGACGGAAGGGCAAAAGAATGGTTATTGAATCTTCGAAAAGAGAGGGGTGAATTAGGTGTGACCTCCATGACTTGGGAGGAGTTTAAGACGGCTTTTCTGAAATACCATTTCCCACAAGCCGCAGTTGACAGGATGACTCAGGATTTCTACCTCATGAGGCAAAAGAATGAGTCAATAGATGGATTGGCTGGGGCTTTCTTTGATTGCGCCAAGTTCTGTCCGGACGTGGTGTCGACCGAGAAGGCGAAGATCGACAGATTTTATGCTATGTTAACTGTGGAGTTCAAAGATAGCATATCTCCATCCTCTTTTACCACACTTGTAGACTTGATAAATAGGTTTCGGGAAAGAGAGGTGGATTTGAGGAGGCAAGAGGTGAAAAGAGAGAGCGTGAAATTGTGGATCAGGTTATGAATAAGATAAAGGGCGGGAGCCCTAGTAAGAAACTGTTTGTCAAGTTTTCTCCACGGGGATGCAAGGTTTGTGGAAAGGAGCATTTTGGGGAATGTAGAAAGGGAACGTCAAATTACTATAAATGTGGGAAGCCGGGGCATATGGCTAATCATTGCCCGAGCAAAATCAGTATACAGGCCTGGGCATAATAGGTGGATTGCCCCGGGCTGAAGCAAAGTGAAAGTTAAAAGAAGGTTGAAATACCAAAGCCTAAGGGTAGAGCTTTCCACATCTCGGCGGAAGAGGCAAAGACGAACTCGGAAGTGGTGTCAGGTACATTCAATATTAACTCTTTACCTGCACTAGTTCTTTCTGATTCGGGGGCTAGTCGTTCGTTTGTGTCTTTGAAATTTGTTAAGCATTCTTCATTTCTAAGTAGCAAGTTAGATGAACCCCTAGAAATCGAGGCGGCAAATGATAAGAGTTTCCTAGTGTTTGATATTTATAGAAATTGCAAGTTAAGGGCGGGGGGTGAAACGTTCCTGATTTATTTAATTCCTATGACCATGGGGGATTTTGATGTGATAGTGGGGATGGATTGGTTGTCTATGAACAAAGAGAGTATCTTATGTGGACCTAAGGCGATACAACTCGATTCCCCATCGGGTGAGTACATTTACATAGAAGGTGAAAAGAAAGGTAAGGTAAGATTGTGTTCTTATGTGAAGGCAACAAAGTACATGGCGCGTGGGTGCAAGGCGTACATGGCTTGTGTTGCGGATGTGATCGAGAAAGTGAAAGATATTCGCGATGTTCCGGTTGTGAATCAGTTTGAGGATGTGTTTCCAGATGAATTACCGGGGGTTCCTCCGGAGAGGGAACTAGAGTGTGGAATTGACTTGATACCGGGTGCTAAGCCGGTAGCCAAAGCACCTTATCGGTTGGCACCACCGGAGATGAAATAGCTAATGGAGCAATTACAAGAACTACTTGATAAAGGTATCATTAGGCCAAGCGTCTCGCCTTGGGGTGCACCCGTTCTTTTCGTTAAAAAGAAGGACGGAAGCATGAGGATGTGAATGGATTATCGGGAGTTGAACAAGTTGACGGTGAAGAATAGGTACCCTTTACCTCGGATTGACGACCTCTTCGCTCAATTGCAAGGGGCGTCATGGTTCTCTAAAATTGATTTGAAGTCTAGGTATCATTAGTTAAAAGTGAAAGAAGATGATGTTCTTAAGACAGCTTTTCGCACTCGATACGGTCACTTTGAGTTTACGGTTATGCCTTTCGGTTTAACCAACGCGCCCGCGGTTTTCATGGATCTTATGAACCGGGTGTGTAGACCGTTCCTCGACCGTTCGGTCATTGTGTTTATTAATGACCTTCTCATTTACTCAAGGAGCGAGGGTGATCATGCTTGTCCTTTACGTGAGATTCTTGAAGTTCTTCAAAGGGAAAAGCTTTATGCAAAATTTTCTAAGTGTGCATTTTGGTTGCGCGAAATCCAATTCTTGGGTCATGTGATTAATGAGAAAGGGATTTCAGTCGACCCATCCAAGATAGTGGTGGTAAAAGATTGGTCAACACCGAAGACGCCTTCGAAGATTAGAAGTTTCTTGGGGTTGGCGGGTTACTATCGACGGTTGATTGAAAACTTCTCTCGGATTGCTTTGCTGATGACGAAGTTGACGCGTAAAGAGACTAAGTTTGTATGGGGTTCCGAGCAAGAATCTGCCTTTCGAATCTTGAAAGAAAAGTTTACTAAGGCGCCTGTTTTATCCTTGCCGGACGGGACCGAAGATTTTGTTTTGTATTCGGATGCTTCGCATTCGGGATTGGGTTGTGTTTTGATGCAAAGGGGGAAAGTAATTGCCTATGCGTCTAGGAATTGAAGATTCAGGAGGTGAATTACCATACCCATGATTTAGAACTTGCGGCCGTGGTTTTTGTGCTCAAGATTTGGAGGTATTATTTGTATGGGGCTAAGTGTACGTTATACACGGATCACAAAAGTCTCAAGTACTTCTTTGACTAAAAGGACCTCAACATGAGGCAAAGGCGGTGGCTTGAATTGGTCAAGGACTATGATTATGAAATACTTTATCATCCGGGTAAAGCGAATGAAGTAGCGGATGCGCTGAGTCGAAAGACGAGTCATACACCTTTCAAGGTGAAGTCATTTAAGATGACAATTTCATCATCTCTTATTGATGAAATCCGAGAGGCTCAAGTGTTAGCACTTGGTGGTGATTTGAAGAAGGAACGGATGGTTGCTTATGTTGATAAGCTTGGGGAAAATAGCACAGGTTTAAAGACATGCTTTGATAGAATTTGGATTCCTAGGTTGTCAAGTGTTTTGACAACTATTTTAGACGAGGCGCATAAATCCAAGTATTCTATCCATCCGGGGGCCACAAAGATGTTTTATGATTTGAGGTGTCATTTTTGGTGGCCGGGTATGAGGCGTGATATTGTTAAGTATGTGGAAAGATGTCTCATATGCTTAAGGGTAAAAGCGGAGCACCAAAATCCATATGGAAAGCTTCAACCGCTTGAAATACCGCTCTGGAAATGGGAGAACATAACCATGGATTTGATCACTAAACTACCAAATACTCGAAAAGGTTATGATGCGATATGGGTAGTAGTGGATCGGTTGACAAAGAGTGCACATTTATTTCCTATAAAGGAAACGTATTCTTCGGATAGATTGGCGGAAATGTATGTGAAGGAAATTATGCCACGTCATTGTGTACCAGTGAATGTTGAATTAGTGATGATTAAGTGTTTATATGATGTTAGACACTTGAATGAACACCAAATTAACGTAATAATAATTATTGAATGAAAATTTGTGTTAAGATAAGGATAATGAAACTCAAATAGGTGAGTTTGGGGTGAAAGAGGGTGTTTGGATATGAGTATAGCTCAAACGGGTCAGTTTGGGTTGGAAATGGGAAATTGGGTTGTAAACCCAATTATAATGTGATTTTAATGCATGCTTAGATTACTAAACTAGGTGTATATGTTTAGGTAATCAAATTGCAAAACTTGAAGGTGGTGAGGGATCTTCTAACCCGAAAGGTAAGTGCTCTTGCACTTACTTAGTAATTGATGATAAATGGTGTTATATGCAATGTTGTGTGCATAATGTGATAAGTTGCATAATGTTTTATGTGGTATGAATGTGTATAGTGGTGTACGAATAAGTGAATGAATGAAGTTATAGTATTAATACTATAATGGATATGTGGATATGGAGTTATGGTCTAAGTACCATAATGGATATGTGGATATGAAGTTATGATCTAAGTATCATAATGGAAATGAGTTTATGGCCTTTGTGCCATAATGGAAATGGAAATGTGTTGATTATGTATGATAATGAAAAGAATGAAATTTTATAGGCGAAATGCAAGTGATATATAGCCTAGTGACACATTTGGGTGGAAACGGGTCAAATGGGTGAATGGATGAAAACAAGTAGTATTTACTTGTCTGAAATGTTTTATCTTCATTACTAATAGTGTTATATGTGGTGTTATGTAGGAAAAGCTCCGGGATAGTCAAGGTCAAGTCTAAGGCGTATGTTGGATTCTCGTATGCACAGTTTTGATGATTTCGGGTGTATTTAGAAGCCCATCTAATGGATGTTAATGATACTTGAAAATTGTTGTTTTGATGCAAAATATTGTTGTTTTGATTGTTAGTACCCATATTTAAGTGTTGGAAAAATTTTATGACAAAATGAGTTAAAGATGGAAATTTTGGTTAAGTGTTGAAAACTGCACAGGTCTGGAAACTTTCCAGAAAAAGAGGGTCTTCGCGTCACGCGAAAAGCCGGGCTGGGTCTTCGCGACACGCAACGCGAAGACCTGGTCATCCAGATTTTGTTCTTAGGACTCCCTCGCGGCACGCGAAGGGAGGGCCCCAGTGGTTCGCGACACGCTAACAGTAAAAAAATAAATAAATAAATATTTTCTTGGGATAAATGCTTCCGCGTGTGTAAATGTTTATTATAACCGGGTGTTTGAATTTAAGGGTGTTACATTTGTAGTCTTGGAACATTTTATAAGTACAGCCGACTATTTTTCTCTTCTCTACATGACCATAATTATTACCCATCCCTTCATCTTCGGAAGAGTTATGGTAATATTCTTCTCTCTTAGTCTTCTTAGTCAGGTGTGTAGCAGAACCCTCAGGTTTGAGAGTAGCTGGTTTGGATTGAGTGATTGTTCGGGTATGTTGAGTCATGGGTTGAGAATGGACAGATTTTGGAATTGATGGCTGAACAGATATTTTATCTGCTTGTCTCTTTTCCATTTCGGTAAAGATCATTAGAAAAGAATCCTTGATTCCTTCTACAATCAATTTCTGAAGTTCTTTACGAGAATCAGGGATTTCAGCAGCATTTTCAATTACTGCATGTTTCCTCTTTCCTCTCGTATTATAAGAAGGTCCAGTTTGTTTAGACATGCTATAAAAAGAACAAGATTGGAATTAAAAACAAAACTTTTTATTGATAAAATATATACAAAAGATAATACATATAGAAATCAGTGTTAAAGATTCCTAAAATTCTTCTCTTCAAGAGCTTGGACTAACAAAGCATTCTGAGCTTCAACTTCAGCTTTTTCTCGTTCCAGCTCAGCTATTCTGTTTAACAACATTTGTTTTCTTTCACTTCCTAATGCATTCTCATTTACATGTGGAGAAGGGAAAGGAACAGTCTCATATTAAGGAACGTAGAGTTTATTAGAATCAGCTCGTTCTTCTTTTTCAGGATCGCATCTATTTTCATAAGGCATTTCAGCATATCCCTCATGAAAATTATGTGAGTATATTGGAGTGATATTATAGCTTCCAGCAGTATGAGCAGAATGAAAACTTATAGAAGGATTATAGCGAACATTATGGTTTCGTATTTCTTCGAGGCTTCTGAAAGTTGAACTTTCGGTTTCCTCATTATTTTCTAAAGTGGTTTCATTTGTTTTGCGTTCATGACAATTAGTTAGAGCGAATTTACGAAGAAAGCTAGGACCTTTGCCTTTTCCAACCATAGTTGTACACAGAATAAAATAAAACAAGATTTATTATTAGAAAATACTTTACAAGGAAGCAAAAATATAATATAAAATTCTAGTCCTTCATTAGCTATTTTCTAAGAGTCATCAAATCCTCTCCGTATTCATCTACTTGTTGCCCATAGAATTTGGTTCTTGTTTTATCCATGATTTTATGTCGTGTCACTTCGTCCGTTTGGCGCAAGGAACGATCTAGGCGCTCAATAGGAGAAGAAGGCATACTTTCCTCATAACCATATTTAGGTGGAGGCTCACGGACTCCAACCATAATATCGTTATAAGCATTTTGGTATTCTGTAGGAGCTTGAAAATAGGTTTCAAAAGACCATGATAGACTGGTTCAGGAAACATATAAGGATCGTACAAAACTAGAGTTTCAGATTGTTCAGATACAGAGTTAGTATAATAAGATTCTTCCTCAAAAGGTTCTTCTTCGGCCGACATATTCTGATGGGCTTGACTAGACTCAGCCTCATCAGTTATTTGTTGTAATGGGACTTCATTATTCCAATTGCTGAAATCAGATCCAGCTTCCATCCATTGGTTTGAAGTATCGTATGATTGGGGACGGTATTCAGGAGTAACGTTATCCGGAATGATAGCAAATGGATCATTATTGTAGTAAGGCGAAGAAATAGGATTCATTTGTGAACCCAAGGGATGATATTTAGGATATTCTTGCTTAATTGATCGGTTAGGATCATAATAAATAAAACACCAGACATCCTGCAACTTAAAGCATCAGTACTTATCTTATTCTTTTGGTAAAGACTTAGATACTAAGGCCATTATCCTTATCTTAACTAAAGTTCTACAAGGATGGTTATCTTCCCAGAGCAGTACCTCCAACAGAGATATTCCCAGGAAAGATTGACGAGTCTATGAGAGATTTATACACCACTCTTTCGTTAGACAGAATATTCCGTTTATCAGATAAATACATACTGGTCAGAAGGTTACCTTGTTTTCTTATCTTAATATTGAAGCATAAAATAAACTCATGGTTAAAGCTTAGATACTAGATCCAAGTATCTAATTCGCTAAAACATGTGGCTCTGATACCAACCTATCACACCTTGTCTCAGGCACCCCTTGGACGTGTGTGAGCTCGATTGGTACCTTTTTTAATTTCGAGTTTTTTATAAAATACAGCGGAAGTCTTTTCATAAGGATTGTTCATTATATGTATCAACCTCGAGGGTTGTATTTGTAAATATCAAAACCCTGTTGGAAAACAAAAGTCTCGTATTTATTTCATAAACACAGGGATTTAAATACCCTTACTCATTCGATTACAAAACAGAGTTTGAAATCAAATACAATTCTTGTCTCTTATGGACAAGTTTCAAGCCACTTGAAATAGTACTATCCAAGGTTGATCAGTCCCTTGGTCCAATCTCCTTTTTCATCTTTTAGGATTTCCTACGCACGAAACCTGAGAATCCAGCGTGCAAGTTATCCTTTCTCATCATTCATTCCTGGGTCAAATATTATGTCTGCCAGTATCCCCTTTTTCCTTTTCATTTTATTCATTGCCTGAAAACATTTTAAAAATGAAACGTCAGCGCGAACCCCGGTGAATACAATTATCTTGACAATAAAATCATTTGGCATAAACAAGTATTAATTTGATAATCACAATTTTTTGTTTAATCTACACATTTAGCAGGCCCATGTCCTGACTGTGTGCACCACTGTATACACTGTGTCATGCCTTATGACAACGGACAGGTCTACGCCTCCGAATTTGATATAAGATAAGCACCGACCGCAATCCGGGACTCTCACCCGAGACCCGTGTATCCCTTGCAAGTTTTACGTAAACATATGGCCTGAATGCTTTGTTCGTAGAAGAACGTTGAGCATTATTCCCTTAACCTTTATTTAGCCCTTTTTGTAAATGTAAATGTTTAACACAAGTTTTGAAATAGATAAAATATTCACCTTGATAATAGAAATGAGCCTCTAAGTTGGAAATTATAGAATCAACCCCCTATCTTGGTTTCTCTAGCGTTCCAACACCTCTACGAGCGTTTCCTCTTAAATCGAGCGCTAAAACGAGCGGGAATCGAACCGAAGGCTTCGGGATCGAGCTAGGGAGTTTATTGAACAAGAAAGTGAAGTAAGAAACGAGATTGAGTTGTAAAATTCTACTGAAATCGATCAGCTATTTATAGGCTGAAAACCCGGCCCGTAGCGGACCGCTACACAGGCGGGTGGCGGTCCGCCACCGCCCATGCTGGTGTCAGCCCTACCCACCAATCGTTGATTGGACCGTTCATAGAATTTCGTCTAGCGAACCGTTACCCTGGGGCGTAGCGGTCCGCCACAGGGCTACATGGCGAATTTTCAGAGTTTTGCGGCTGGCGGACCGTTATCACCTATCGTGGTGGTCCTCCACGAGTACACGTGTCATAATTTTTGCCTATTAGTCATTGGGCACGTGTCATACGCGGATTCATTGCTTAATGACCAAGTAGCGGACCGTTACCTACGTGGTGGCGGTCCGCCACCCAAGTACTCAGGGTGGGGGTTTCCTTAACGGACCTCTACTAGCAAATGCACCCGTAGCAGACCGTTAGGGTTTGCCTTAGCGGTCCGCTATGGTCTTAAAATCCATATTTTTTAATTTAAACCCTGGACTTAGGTATTTTAGATATAACTAGTCCTTTAGGTTCTAACCTTTGGCATTTCTCAGATATTTTTGTGGCAGGTGTTACACATCACATTAAGTTTAAACTTAGCATTGAGGGCATAACCCTTTCCTACAAACATTCCTCTTTTAGACAACTAGACCTTGTCGAATTAAAAACAAGTCAAAAACTAAACTTGTTGAGCAACCATCCCAAGACAAGATTCCTGCATATCTCCGGAATATAGAGTGTGTTGCTCAAGGTGAGCTCTTTCCCAATACTCATCTTGAAGATCACATTGTCTTCACCTTTGATGTCGATAGTAGATTTATTACCCATGTAAAGCTTCTCATCACCCATAACCTCTTTAAACTTGCTAAAGAGGATCTTGTCTCCACAAACATGACGGATGATCCTTGTGGGGTGTTCCACACTGTTGACCTCTGCAATCATAACAATACCTTGGTTATCATGGCAACCATGTTCATTTCATCATCTACCATGTGTACCCGCTCATGATTTGGTGCCTCGCTCGTCAACACGGTGACCCGTCTCATAGTAGTTGTAGCACTTGCCTTAGAATGGTGGAGGCTTCTTTTTCGTAACCCCTTTCCTAGGTCCAAGATGCAGTGTTTAACCTTTTTCGCTTGCCTTTTCCTTTGGGCCCATCGTTACCTCTAGAGGATTTACTCATTTCAACAAGATCATCCTTTTGCAAATGGTTGCCCTTTTGAGCCAACTTGTTGTCCTCTTCGATGCGAAGACGAAAAATGAGTTTTTCTACAATCATCTCCTTTCGTTTAAGTTTAAGGTCATTATTAAACTCAACCCAACTAGAAGGCAACTTCTCAATCATTGATGCCACTTGAAAAGTATCAGTAAGTGCCATCCCCTTGGTGTGGATATTGTGTAGTTTAACTTGCAAATTTTAGACTTTGATGATCATAGTCTTGGTATTAAACCATTTTGTAGTCTAAGAAACGTGCCACAAGAATTTTCTTTGTTCCAACATCCTCCATTTTGTACTTCTTGACTAAGGACTCCAATAATTCTTTGGTCGTCTTTATCGAGCAGTACACGTCATACGATGCGTCCATGAGGTCGTTTAGCACATAATTACGACACAAGAAATCTGAATGCTTCAAGAATCTACCACACTCACAGCTTGAGTATGGGCCTTCCCACCCGTAGGTGTGGGAGCGGTTTCAATGAGGAACATCACAAGGTTCAACATGGTCAAGTAGAAGAATACATTCTGTTTCTGCCTCTTAAAGTACAAACCCGAGAACTTCTCTCGTTTTTCAGCATGATTGGCAACGGTATTCGTTGCAATCTGATTGGCAACAAAATGGGTCTCTACTATGTTTTTTGTTGCCATTTCCTAAGACTTGAACAAACCCAAGTTAAAAAAAACACAAAAAAAATAATTATGTTTTATCTAATCAGGATTTAAAAGGATTAGACCAATGTTTTGAAAAACGAACACATTTTAATCAAACAGAAAAAGTAAAGAGAAGGTTTTTAATCAAAAACTAGAAATTGTGCCCTCGCGCTTCGCAGCAGGAACCGGACCTTAAACGGTTGAGGCGGTGACATTAACGTGGCTAAGCACAAAAATAAACGTGTTTAAAAAAATTTTGCTCCGCGGCTGAAGGCGGACATAAAAAGGTTGAGGCGGTCACATTAACGCGTCTAAGCACAAAAAGAAACGTATGAAATAACGGCGACTCAGTTGTGGAGGTCGAAACATAGATAAAAGACAGTTATATAATGATACGATGTTTTTCAATCGGTCTCAGTCTCATTCTTCACGGTTGTCAGACGATATAACCCACGATACCTAAAAAAATACTTTATATTCAATACGACTGCGTTTTTAACAACATTTACAAAGGGACGTCAATAAAAAAATAATAAACAAACAAACAAACATGAAAGTTATTGATGAAAAAACAGATTATATATACTAAGGGTGTAAACTCGAAACTTGAAAAACTTGAGAGGGTTAAAGTTAAAATTTATAAAGTAAAGGGGTGAGTTTTACCATTTGAGTAAAGTATCGAGGAGAAGTTGTCGGTGGCAACACTTCTAATTGAGTAATACTGTAATTTGAATATAGTCCGAAAATGTTTTGACACAAAGTATTCATTTGAATCGAAACAACAAAAGATTGTTTTTAAAAACTAAACTGTTTTGAGACAAAACTTGTTTTAATCAAAATAGAGAAGTTAGAAGAATAGTAATTATTTACAAATTTGTTTTAAAATTGTATGAAAGACGTTCATGAAAAAATATAAACATTTATATATTGAAAACCTTAAACTCTAAACCTGAACTTATAATATAGAAATAAGGAAATGAGAAAATTATTACAACTAAAAAAATACAAGAACAAAATAAAGAACATGGTTTTGGTTGAGGATTCATATTCGATACAAGTCTCTTAAAACAAATTTCAAGTCTCCTAAGAAAGCCTGTTTGTTTTCTAGGGTACGACAACCAAAGTAGTTTGTACTGCCAGACACGGGCACCCAAAATCTTACCTTGCTTTGTCATCTTACATATGTGGGACAAGTTACATCCACTTTCCTACCAATTTTTGCATCTTTGACAGATCCAAACACACAACTTTGAGTATCAATATCTCATTAATCTTTGTTTCGATTTAGACGCAATTTGATTCGTTGTGAAACTCTCACGTAGTAGAACACAAACCCAGAAATAAATTAGTATATTAACATCAGTTACGTATATTTATTTCTGTTCAAAGTTGGAAAAAAATTATTTTCTCACTTTTATAAAAAAAAACTCGTTTTTCACCGGTTATTCAAAAGAACAGTGTTCTATACCTTTATTTCATGTTTTCTGCACATTGATGCACATTGATGCATACATGTCACACTTGTATAATTTTAAAAATCACACTTAAACTTTTGAAAATTCAAAGCTTTGTCAATATTGAAAATGAATATACGTGCTCATGTTGTGCATTATTATATATATATTAAAAGTCAAATGTTGGGACACTCACAAAAGTTACTGTAGATTTGGTATCACCTTTTGAGCTTTGGTTACAAGTTGGTGATGCATGAATTTATATTTTTTTTGGATTTTTTAACTTTTCTTTTTTGATATATATTAATGGATTTGGATCTTCAAATAAGTGTGACTCTTGGTTTGGTGGTAAAGAGTTTTGGTTCGGTGGTAAAGAGTTTGTGGGTGAAGCCTATCCCCTTGTTCTAATCTCGGAAACAATAATGAGTTTTATTTTTTGTGTTTTTTGGACTTTTTCCTTATAATTTTTTTTGTTCTTTGTAAAAAAAATTACATTCTTTTACGGGGTTTTAAAGTTACTTTTCACGTATTTTTATGACGTGTTTTTTATCTACGTTTAAAGGGTTGTTTAGATCTTTATCTACGTTTACAGAGTTGTTTAGAAGTTAATTTTTTTAATGATTTCTTTTTTTTTAATCTAAAGTTTAACGCCTCTGTCATGATGCGTTGGGAATCAACGTACTTAATTTTATTAACGTTTCGACGCTAATTTTTTCACGGTTCATCACCAACGCCGCCACAACGCGCCGGTCTTGAAATTTGTAAGAATCAATTAGTCAAAACCGATCGACCGTGACATAGTATTTTGGGAGGAAAAAACCCGCCACAACGCGCGAGAATTTACTCTAGTTGTCATTGAAAAACATAAGAAAGAAGAAACAAAGTTGTAGAATTTACTGTGTTTTATGTTGTTTATAAAAGAAAATTAAAAAAAATGCATCATAATCATCGAAGGTTCCATATATTTTTTACTTTTGAGTCTCTGAGATTGGAGTTCCTTTACAATACGCTTTAATTTCAAATTCCGATATAGAGCGTTCTTCTCCGTAATGTTTAAAATAAAATATTTGGTGAAATGCTTATAAATAAATAAAATGATATCAGAGGTATATCATATTTAATTTGAGATCCAAAAATATAAAGAAATATGACATAAAGTTGTATTAGTTTTATATTAAAGTCTTCTACGAATAAAACATTAATAAAGTTGTAGAATTTACTGTATTTTATGTTGTTGATAAAAGAAAATTAAAAAAAAATGCATCATAATCATCTGAAGTTTCCATATATTTTTTACTTTTGAATCTCTGAGATTAGAGTTCCTTTACAATACGTTTTAATTTCAAATTCCGATATACAGCGTTCTTCTCCATAATGTTTAAAATAAAATATTTGATGAAATGCTTATAAATAAATAAAATGATATCATATCATATTTAATTTGAGATTCAAAAATATAAAGAAATATGACATAAAGTTGTATTAGTTTTATGTTAAAGTCTTCTACGAATAAAACATTAATCTAACTACAATTCCTAACGAAGTTCAAAGAAAAACCGGATAAAGAACTAAAACCTATATTTCTATCTGCTAGAATAAAACTTTATTTCTTTGTATACTTCTTTTTATTTAAAACTTAACCATATAAAACGTCGAGTGAATTTCAGTTAGAGTCCATGTGATTTGCTAAAAAAATACACTTTCGGTTCAATAATTTCAATTTCATTTTCTGAGTACTAGTGGTCCGTCAATTGTCTCAATAAACTCCAGGTCTCTAAAGTAGTTTGATTTTTCCTGTTAGTTTTATAAAAATACAAAAATACCCTAACCCCCCTTCTCTCTCTTAGCATCTTCGAAACTGAACCTCTCAGCAAACCCCAACCCATTCCATCAGCTGGCAATACCGCCACCGCCGTTAGCCAGACCACCGTCGCCGCTATGTCGACGGTCAGACCACCACCATCGAGCACCCCCTCTCACGAGCCAGACCACCACCCGCGACCACCGTTCTTAGATCAAAACTCCACCGCCGCTATGCCGCATCAACTTCTTCGATCTCATCCCAAGTTCGATCATCACGGGCAAGATTGAATGGTGAAGATTTAAACGACTAGATCTGTTCTTAGATCTGCTCTTGCCGCCGCACCTTCGACCTCCCACACATTTAGCCGCCTCATCAACACCCTTACTAACCTCCATCGCCACACAACCCCTCTTTAATCCGACTAAATTCTGGGAATGAAGCCATTACTGTGAATGTCGTCGCCTCCCATCTGATGGCGCTCGCTGGTCGGTGGTGGTGGCACTATTGTGTGGCTGCCGGAAAAAAAATAAAAGATTGAGAGATATGGAAGATGGTTCAACTTCAACAATATATCACCAGATCTGAATTCCGGCCACCCCCTCCTTTCGTTTTTATCACCCTTTCTCATTTTCTTGAAATTAATCTTCATAGATTGCTGATTTTGAATTTGTATTAGGATTCTAGAAATTTGAACTCTTTATATTGGTGATTTGAGCGTGTGTTTGGATTTGTGGACTCGAGCAGAAGAATGATAGATTTGAGCGTGTTTGGATTTGTCGAGGAAGTTGGGATGATGAAAAATAATGGCAATGTTGATTGTACGACATGTTTGGGATTATTTATTTTAGAATCTTATTAACTTGTAAAAAGTTATAAAATGTTTTGAAACTTACTTTTTAAAAACTCTTTTTTTTTCTCATTTAAAAAGTTAAAAGTCACCTTCTTCAAACATTTTTTTAACTTATAAAGGTTAATAAGTAGTTTCAATAACTAATCCCAAACACCCTTGTAATGTGGTCAAAATAATAAATATATGTATAAAATATATATTTTTAAATTTATCAGTTTTTTTATATCAGGGGTATTTTTATCTTTTTACAAAAACTTAACAGAAAAGATCAAACGGCTTTAGAGATCTAGAGTTGATTGGGACAATTGACAGACCACAAGGACTCAAAAAGTGAAATTAAAAACATTAGATTTAAAGCGTTTTTTTTAGCAAAAACCACATGAACTCAAACCGAAATTTAGTCTAACACATATTTAAATTTAAAGAAATAGATAACATTAGTTTTCATTTAAATCTAAAATAAAACTAGTTGATTCCACCGGCGCATTGTCGCTAGGTAACTCGCACTGCGACGGATGTGTTCAAATTTGTAAAACTCTGTTTCGAATACCTGCTCTTATGTTTGAAAATATTATATTTTTTTGTAAGTTAATATATAGTTTATACACTTTTTACTATACATATGTATTTTTTTGGTTAAAAAGATTAGATGATTAACAATTTCTTTCAAATAAATTTGCATTTCCTAATTTTTTTATTACATGTGTTTGGTATAAATGTTTTTATTGGAACCTTAATTTTTTTAATTAAAATTACATAAACTGGTTTTATAATAATATTTAAGACAATGGCTAGCTTTATTTATTTCAGTGAGCTAGAGGAGGGGGTGGGGGAGGATTAAAAAACCAAACACACCACTTTATTAGAAAACCGCGTGTAAAGACTTACGTAGTGTTTCTAAGTTTAATAAACGAAAGAGAATTAAGGAAATAAAAGAAAAGAAGAGAAAGTGATTAAGAGGAAAAAAGAAAGAGAATGAAAATATATAATGCAATTACGTGTTCTAGAGTTCGAATGAAAGAAACATTCTAGGAGGGAAGATTATTAAAATCTTTATTTCTCTTCAAATCCATACATTTTGAAAGAAAAGTTATGAGGAAAGATTATTAAGAATCTTCATTTCTCTTCTTTCACTTCCTTCCATTAGAAACTCAAGAACGCAATCTTTTTTAGTTTTTTTCCACTTCTTACCATTAAAAAAACTCAGGAACACAATTTTTTTCGTCTTCCTTTCACTTCTCTCGTTAAAAAGGACTCGGGAACACGGTGTCAGGTTACAAACAACTGCGTTGTGTCATTTTTCGTTTAGATTTCCGCAACACGAAGGTGGTTTTTGGCGATTTTTGAGTTTCCAGTGACCTTTATATTCCCCCAAGGTTCGTCATATGATTACACGAAGGTTTGGTTCGAAAAGGTGAAGATTTCATTCAAAAGATGAATTCCGGCAAGTGGTCCGATTTGGGGCTTTTCAACGAAAATTATATTTTTGGGCTCCTAGTGACCCAATCTATCCATACGAAAGAGTTTGGTCGCGAAACGAAAATATTTTTCGGTCACGTTTGGATTCCGCCCACTGTCGTGGCGGCAGGCGGCTACGGTAATATTGTAGTGACCGTCGAGGCGAGACGAGATCGTGGGCACTTGAATCACTCAATTCCGAGTTCGTTTGCTATAGTTTCGAGTTACTTGTATTTGGTTCAACTCGGGTACGACTCGCGTCTAGCCGTCAAAACACAGAGGTATAATCCAGTTTACTTTTTAGTGTGTTCATTAGTATTTGGACTCGGGAAATAGTTGTGTTGATAAGGACGACGTTATGGTTATTAGAAATGCTTTTACGACGGTTTATAAATATATTTCTATAATTATTATTGGTCAAACGTGTTGGAAATGTGTAGTTAAAGTTAGTAGCAATTGATTGGGGATTTACCGATGTTTATTATGGATTTGGTGACGGAATATGGAAAACTTGAGTTGTCGGGTTTTAAGAAAAAACAAACGGGATTATGCTCGATTTTCGTTAGATCAAAAGGAACATGTTTTTAAACCGAAAACGTCCTCAACGCCAGTTTGGTGCTGTTAACTCAGACTAGAATATGAGATTGGACTGAATGACGGAACCATGACTCGGCCGAAAGATTTTTAGTTCCGGCCGAAAGTATGTTCCGGCCGAAAGTATGTTCCTGCCGAATGTAAGTTCCGGCTGAATGTAAATTCTAGCCGAAAGTATAGTTACGATCAAAAGTTCTTTAGTTTTAACCTACTTCGCATTTAACTCTTCGTACATACTATAAGACGCTTCACCTAGATTCCCTAACATCAATCCTTGTAGCAGGTTAGCAGGTGAGTTCTAGAAACCCTCTTTTTTACTATTTTGGGGTGATATGCATGCTCATTAAAATGATTTATAAATAAAGGGTTTATACTTATGGAACGTACAAAGGTTTGAAAACGTCTACGAATGTTTATGAATGATTACAAACATCTACGAATGCTTGTGAATTCTTGTAATGATTAATGTTTTCAAAATAAAGAGTGTGACGTTTTTATAAAGTCATTACATTGTCAAAATCTGTTATGGTTCCTTCGGGGACATAAGCTATGTTATGATTATGTTGTGTTTAGCAACACCTTTATAAGGGCCTTTGTGACTAGCCAACGGTTGTACAACTGGTATGGAAGTGATGACGATCGCTTCGGGGTGAACGTGACCCATGTGACTGTCAGACTATGAGCATGTGACTAGAAATATATTGTCGGTCTACGTGCAAAAGCCGTAAAGGACAATACATACGCTTACGAGATGACGTAGACCTAGACATTTATATAGGACTTGTGATGTATGTTTTAATTTTTATGTACATTTCATTTTATAAAGTTTTATATGTTTTATGCTCGAATCCTTCTTCACATGTTTTATGTAAATAAGAATGCACTCAGCGTTGCTAATTTTTTGTATGCATGTCAGTTTGATTCATGTATAGAAAGAATTTGGATGCTCTCTTTTGGCATGGATTGAAGGTAACCCGTTGACCGAAGACTAGCATCCCTTGTTGAAGGACATTTGTTTGATTAGTATTTAAAGTTTGTAACTGATGTATAAACTTTTATGACTCCGCTACAAGTTTTAGGAATTTCTCATGTTTAAGAACAATGTTGCTATGAGTTAAGACCAACTGTGAAATACCCGGTAACAGGGTCTTACATCTTCCTATGATGCTAGATTTTGATCAATGGCTAAAGGAGAGTTTTTGAGTTTTTACATAGAGAGTGGGTTTTAATTTGATCCCACCCATATATATATATATATATATATATATATATATATAGAAAAATGATTAAATGTGAACCAAGTTTAAATGTGTAAACCAAAAAACCAAATTCTAACCACATATTTATTATAGTTAATAGGATATTTTACTTTTGGGGAATGGATTAAAATAAATGTGTGGCCATGATTTTGTTTTTTGGTTTATAAGTTCACAAAAATCCTTACCATATATATATATATATATATATATATATATATATATATATATATGTAACATATCAAATGAAAACCATGAGTTGTTGTGAAAACCCTTAAACTCATTCTGGACCACATATTTAATATTATGATTTTCTGTTTATTTTTTATGTTTCAGGGGCATTTAGGTCTTTCTCTCTCTCTAAAGCTACACACTCTCTCTCTATAAGTCCAGCTTTCTCCCTTTTTTCCAAAAACACCACCTCTAAAGATCTGCAACATCTTCTCTATCAAAAACCCAAACATCTTCATTGGCCTCTTCATTTCCACCCCCTCGTCTACAACTGACACACCCCGGGTTTAGGACACCCCGGGCGCACGACTCACGGTTAGTACATGTTTCTTATTTTATCTCATCGGAGATTTATAAATACACATGAATAATTTAATAACTCAGGATCTTTTCAAAAGACGGGGAATCTCCCGTTTCATTTCATTATAACAGGGATAAATCCTGATATTGTACACCAACGTTTAATTTACAAAACCAAGGTTTTACATGAGCCATTTCTTTAAACTAATGTCTAGGGTGGACGTTCCCTTTTTCATGAGATCATTTCCATGCCATCATATGGCTAATCAAAATCAATTCATCCTTTGTTACCTGTAAAAACGTTTGAAAATATTTTATCAGTATAAACTGGTGTATACAAGTATATTGGAATCATAATCTGACAAGTGTGAATAAATAGATCAATTTGCCCATAGTTTCTGGTCAATTTACACAGTCAACGGACTAACCACCAGCCACACCAGGGACCTTGGATATATTTTTAGGTCTTTCTACCTTACGCTTACTGCGATGGGCTTTACAACAACCAAGGGTTCAACCCCTAGCCCCGTTACAGCGTCTCATCTATAACACGTGTATATATACGTGACTCTATGGGCTGACTGCTATATAGTAAATCACCTTATGCAACGAATGGTTGTATAAATTCATTCAAGTCAGAGTATAATCAAAACCATTTTCAGTTTTGAAATCATTTTATAAAAATACAAGTATTCACATTTTCAGAGTTTCGGCTTAGTAGTCTTTTAGAATGAGTGTCCTAATGGCCAGTGTCTCTGCTTAAGAACCTTGCTTGGTTTCTCCAAATGAGCGTTTCCTAGCTTCTTGGTTACTTCTATGATGATCCGGCACCTCGAGAACTTAAACGTATGAGCGGGAATGGTTTTATGAGAGTGGGAATGGCTTACAAGAACTTGGAATTCGATTTTGAGTGTTTTGGAATTGAATGCCAATTGAATCTCTATTTATAGGATGATCTGAGGTCCTTAGCGGACGTTATGGCGGCGGGTAGCGGTCCGCTACCGCCTAAACCCTAAACAGTCAGCATGACACGTGTTGGTCTCCGGAGTTGCGGTGCAATTTGTGGCTAGCGGACCGTTAAGCTACAAGGTAGCGGTCCGCCACCCAACTGAGGTAGCCGTAGCGGACCGACAAGAATCTGGTAGCGGTCAACTACATGTGACACGCGTCAGAAACCCTAATCACTCATCGGGGCACGTGTCATTTCCTCATTATTTCCTTTGGGACCACGTAGCGGTCCGCTACCATCGAAATTTCAGAATTTTTATGTTTATTCCCTGATCTAGTATTTACACTTATGGTCCTTTAACTTATATTTTTATAATCTTTGGCACGAAATTTTTTACGAATGTTACATTCTCCCCACCTTTTAAATAATCTCGTCCTCAAGATTTACTGGAACAGGTGTGGATATTTCTTTTTCATTTCTGATTCTAGCTCCCAAGTGTATTCAGGACCACGTCTAGAATTCCATTTGACTTTGACGAGCTTTAATCTTTTCTTTTTCAACTTTTTAGTCTGACGATCTTCGACTTGTATATAAATATGAGTTTTTCATTTACCTCTATGTCTTGTAAAGGCATTATCAAAGATTCATTAGCTAAACATTTACGAAGATTAGATACATGGAATACGTCATGTATTCCACTCATCTCTTCTTTTAATTCCAACTGATAAGCCACTGGTGCAATTCGTTTAATAATCTTGAAAGGTCCAACAAATCGAGGACTTAGTTAACCCTTCTTTCCGAATCGAACTACTCCTTTCCAAGGTGATACTTTTAATAATACTTTGTTTCCAATGTTAAATTCTAGTGGCTTTCTTCTTTTATCAGCGTAGCTCTTTTGTCTATCTTTTGCTGCTTTTAATCGTTCTTGTATTTGAGCTACCTTGTCAGCGGTTTCCTGAATAAATTCAGGTCCTGACAATTGGTTTTCTCATATATCAGCCCAACATACAGGCGTTCGGCATTTTCTACCATATAAGGCTTCGAAAGGTGCTGCCTGAATGCTTGTGTGATAATTATTGTTGTATGAAAATTCCATTAGGGGTAGGTAATCATCCCAACTACCACCTAAGTCTATCACATAGGCTCGGAGCATATCTTCTAAGGTCTGAATTGTTCTTTCACTTTGCCCATCTGTCTGTGGATGATAGGCAGTGCTCAAGTTCAGACGAGTTCCCATGGCTTCCTGGAAACTTTGCCAGAATCGAGATGTAAAACGACTATCTCTATCTGACACTATGGATAATGGCACTCCATGCAAAGATAGAATCTCATTCACATATAGACGAGCCAATTTATCCATACTGAAGGTTTCTTTTATTGGGAGATAATGAGCAGATTTAGTTAATCTGTCAATGATAACCCATATAGTATCATTTCCCCGATTGGTTCGAGGAAGTTTGGTAATAAAATCCATGGTTATCATTTCCCACTTCCATATTGGTATTTCTAATTGTTGCAATAAACCAGAAGGTTTCTGATGTTCTGCCTTTACTTGAGCGCAAGTAAGACATTTTGCAACATATATGACAATATCTTTCTTCATGCCAACCCACCAGTAATTGTCCTTCATATTTTTATACCTCTTGTCACTTCCTGGGTGCATCATATATTTTGATTTATGTGTTTCTTCGAGTATTCTTTCCCGAAGATTTTCGGTGATCAGAACCCAAATTCGTGTATTCATACGGAGTATTTCATCGTATCCTTTAGTTAATTGTTTAATCATGATCTCCATTCCTTCTTGTTCTAAGTCTTTATCTGTTTGAACAGAATGTTAAGCATCTTTTATTTGAGACATGAGATCTACACGAAGTTCAAGTCTAAGAGCATGAACCCGTTTAGGTTTCTCTCGTTCTTTTCTACTTAAGGCATCTGCAACAACATTTGCCTTACCTTCGTGGTAACAGATTTCACAATCATAGTCACTTAAGATCTCTAACCATCTTCTTTGTCTCATGTTTAATTCTTTCTGACCAAAGATATATTTCAAACTCTTATGGTCAGTATAAACTGTAAATTTAACTCCATAGAGATAGTGTCTCCATAATTTCAGGGCAAACATTATGGCACCTAACTCTAGATCATGAGTTGTGTAATTCTTTTCATGTGTCTTTAACTGATGAGACGCATAGGCAATAACTTTGTTTCTTTGCATTAACACACAACCTAGACCGTTGTGAGAAGCATCACAATAAACAACAAATTCTTCATTACCATCTAGCAAAGCCAGTATAGGTGCATGAGTCAGTTTTTCTTTCAGGGTTTGGAAAGCTTCTTCTTACTTCGTTCCCCATTCATACTTTACATTCTTACGAGTTAAAGTAATCAGAGGAACTGCAATCCTTGAGAAATTCTAAATAAATCGTCTGTAGTATCCTGCAAGACCCAAGAAACTACAGACTTCCATTGGAGATTTAGGAATTTCCCATTTGGATATGGCTTCAATTTTGGATGGGTCTACTTGAATACCTTCTACATTCACTATATGACCCAGAAATTGTACTTCTCTACGCCAAAATTCATATTTAGAGATTTTAGCATACAATTTCTCTTTTCTCAGAAGTTCAAGTATTATTCTGAGATGTTTTCCATGATCTTCCGCATTTCTAGAATAAATAAGTATATCGTCAATGAAGACAATTACAAATTTATCTAGATAGGGTTTACATATATACGATTCATCATATCCATAAATGCGGCAGGAGCTTTAATAAGCCCAAACGGCATAACCGCGAACTCATAATGTTCGTATCTGGTTCGAAAAGCAGTTTTAGAAATGTCTTCTTCTTGAACTTTCAGTTGGTGATATCCTGATCAAAGATCTATTTTTGAAAAATGGCAAGCGCCTTGTAATTGATCAAACAGATCATCGATTCTAGGAAGAGGATAACGATTCTTAATCATTACTTTGTTTAGCTCTCGGTAATCAATGCACATACGCATTGTTCCGTCTTTCTTTTTAATGAAAGTAATTGGAGCACCCCAAGGAGATGAACTTGGGAGAATGAATCATTTCTCTAGTAATTCATCTGATTGATTCTTCAGTTCCTTCATTTTAGTTGGGGCTAAACGATAAGGAGTTTTGGAAATATGAGCCATTCCCGGTACAAGATTGATTTTAAATTCGACTTCTCTTTCATATGGTATACCAGGTAATTCATCTGGAAATACATCTACATAATCAGCTACTACGGGTACATCTTCGATCTTATTTTCTTTTGTACTGGTAGAAATCTGAACCAAGTATGTATTGTATCCCTTCTGAAGTCATTTAGTTGCTTTCATCATTGAGATGATTCCCAAAGGTTGATTTTGTTTGTCGCCACAGATTGTTAAATATTTTCCAGAAGGAATCTGGATTTTTATGGCCTTTTTATCACAAAGGATATGGGCTTGGTTACTGGCTAACCAATCCATTCCTAAGACAACAACAAATCCTGCTAATGTCATAGGCATTAACTGTACAGGTAAGATGTGTCATGAAATTGTGATAGTACAATCTAGGAATTCAGAAATTTTGATTAAATTTCCTTCGGCCGTCTCTACTTCATAAATCTTATCTAATGGAACTAAAGGCTTGTTCAATAGATTACAAAATTTATAATCTATAAAACTTAAATTTGCACCAGTGTCAAATAATACTCTGGTATAAATATTGTCAATGAAGAATGTACCAGTGACTGCATCTGGAACAGTTGCAGCATCATGAGTATTAAGTACAAAAGCTCGTACATTCTTTTTATTTCCTTCATTAGCCTTTGCTCCACTAGATCCTGCTTGATTAAGCTTTAGGCAGGTTGATTTAAAATGGCCAGTCTCTCCACAATTGAAACAAGAGATATTTCTCTTCTTCGGACAGTTTTCAAAGACATGCCCGTTCTGCTTACAAAAATGGCAATAATATTTCTTGAAGAAGCATTCTCCAGTATGCCTCTTTTTACAGATTTTGCATTCAGGGGTGGAAGAATTAAATCCTCATTTGACAGGCTGATTTCTTCTTTTCCAAGGAGAATTATTTTTCTGGTTCTCCGTAGCCCTCTTGGCTACTTCCCTTGCCTTGCATTCTTCTTGTTTACTTATCATACCGTTAGTTAGAATTCCTCCTAGTTGTACGGCAGATGCAATGGTCTGAGGCATAGTAGCCTTAACCATATCTCTGATTTCTTCAGCCAGACCCCAAATATATCTTTTAATTAGATTGGGTTCGGGGGTAGATAGATGTGGAACCAAACGAGCATACTCAAACATCTTGGAGACATACTCCTGATGTTTAGTTCCTTCCATACGGAGATTTAGAAATTTGGTTTTTATTCTCTCTCTTTCATTTATGGGACAAAATCTTTGAATTACCATTTCTTTGAATTCTTCCCATTCCATGGCATAGGCCTTGTGTCGGCCCATTGCCTGAACAATGGAATTCCATCACTCTATTGCTTCATCTTTGAATAAGTTTGATGAATAAAGTACCATATCCTCATCAGCACATTTGCTGATGGAAATCACAGACTCAGTTTTCTCCAGCCATCTCAGGGCTGCCACTGCTCCTTCATTTCCAGCATACTCCAAGGGCTTACATCTTTGGAATGCATGAAACGTGCATCCCTTCCTTCTTTTTCTTTTCTTACTAACTTCTTCAGAATTAGATTTATCTCCGTTTGAACTATGGTTTTCTTCATGATTATTCTTAGATTCAGCCACTTTATTTTTCATTTTATCTTCTTTCATAGCTTTCAGAATTTTAGGGAAAGCTTCCTCTATTCCTTCTGCAACCATTTTCTTTATTTCTGCTTTCTGTTGTAGTTGTTTATAATTTTCGTTTTGAATTTGTTTGCTCTTGCCCCTTGTATTATAAGAAGGAACTCGTTTCAACATTCTATTCACAAGAGGAAATTTATTAATATTCGGAATATATTTTACAAAGATCGGAAAGGAAATTTACATATAACCCTGATTACGGGCATTTTCTTGAATTTGTCTTAACGCTCTATTATGGGCGTCTACAGAAGCTAATCTATGATTTTATTTTTCTAATTCTGCTACTCGTTCCTGTAAGGCTCTAATATTATCATTATCAAAGCTTTCCTCATTTTCTTGAGGATTTTGTATATTCATAGGCTCATAATACTCATATGCCCTATTTGAATCTTCCCTTTCTTCTCCTTCAGGAACATGATCATTTTCGTAAGGGATTTCAGGTAGTCCCTGATAATAATAAGGATTATAACATGGATTTTCTCCATAATCCGGATTTCGGTTTGCGACCATTAGAGCAGAATGAAAACTGATGGAAGGTACATAAGGAATTGCCGGAGGTGTTAATTCTCCTAAGCTTCAATATGTACTTCCCAAATGTCTTGAACTTGTTCCAGTTTCTAAATCCGTTTCATTTGTAAGTTGGAATTCATATCCAAGTGGAGCATACTTTTGAACATAGAAGGGACCTTTTCCTTTTCTAGTCATCTGATTAAAACAAGAATACTTTTATTTATACTTTATATTTTACATACTGAGATAATAATTTATCCGATTTATTATATTTAGTAGACTAGGGTGGTTATCGTGCAAGAGTAGTACCTCCAACTAAATTGTTCCCAGGAAAGAATGACGGGTCTCGGAGAGATTTATACACCACTCTTTCCTTAGACAGAACATTTAGTTTTCCAGATAACTACATACCGGTCGGATGGTTACCCGTACGTCTAGTTATTTTACTTTTATCTTTTCTTTTATTTTTCTTTTCTTTCTCCAGTTGACGAACCCTTTCCTTGACTTGCCTTGATTCCTTCTTGACTTCATCAGTTTCTCTTAAGGCACGATCAATGAATTCTATGGGTGTTCCAAGATGAGCTGAAGAATAATTATACTGAGGAGGGGGTTCACGAATACCAAATAATATGTCGTTAAACACATTATGGTATGGATCATCAGGACCATCAACTGGTTCTTCAATATATTCCTCTAACATTGTTGGAAGAGTATAAGGATTTTCTTCACCAATTGGATATAGGTATGGGTCTTGAGTTTCTATTTCAAGTTCTGCTTCCTCAGGTATTTCTTGGTATACCTCTTTCATTTCTTCTGCAGACACATGCACATGCTCGGTTGGAGTTCGTACACGCATCCTTGGTTTAGTATACCGACTGGGTCTAGCTTCGTTTATGTCTCCCTGATTTACGGGAGGTGGAGTATCAATTCCCCACTTCTCAAAATCCAAAGTAGCTTCCATCCAGGATGAGCTAGATTGATTTTGACGATAAGATTCATTGTCAGAGACAATGATAGGATTAGAAAGGGATTCACCGGTATCAGGAATGTTTATAGAATTTTGCATGGATCCCGTAGGATGATAACGTTCTTCTTCAGATCGTCCGAAGATATAAGTATAGTAACTATTTCCAGACATCTGTATAGTTATCACTTAATTATTATGGAGATCTACCTACTTTTCTTAGCAGGCAGTCTATACTGGTTTAAGCCTAGATACCTTACCTGAGTATCTTACTTGCTAAAACCAAGTAATATCACAATCAAGTTACAGCTTAGATACTAATCTCTAGTATCTAATATGCTAAAACAAATGGCTCTGATACCAACCTGACACACCCCGTGCGCGCGACCCACGGTTGGTACCTGTTTCTTATTTTATCTCATCAAAGATTTATAAACACAGCGGAATAACTTAATAACTCAGGATCTTTTCAAAAGACGGGGAATCTCTCGTTTCATTTCTTATAACAGGGATAAACCCTGATATTGTACACCAACGTTTAATTTACAAAACCAAGGTTTTACATGAGCCATTTATTTCAACTGATGTCTAGGGTGGACGTTCCCTTTTTCATGACATCATTTTCCTTGTCATCATATGGCTAATCAAAATCAATTCATCCTTGGTTACCTGTAAAAACGTTTGAAAATATTTTATCAGTATAAACTGGTGAATACAAGTATATTGGAATCATAATCTGACAAGCGTGAATAAATAGATCATTTTGTCCATAGTTTCTGGTCAATTTACACAGTCAACGGACTAACCACCAGCCACACCAGAGACCTTGGATATATTTTTAGGTCTGTCTGCCTTACGCTTACTGCGATGGGCTTTACAACAACCAAGGGTTCAACCCCTAGCCCTGTTACAGCGTCTCATCTATAACACGTGTATATATACGTGACTCTATGGGCTGACTGCTATATAGTAAATCACCTTATGCAACGAATTATTGTATAAATTCATTCAAGTCAGAGTATAATCAAAACCATTTTCTGTTTTGAAATCATTTTATAAAAATACAAGTATTCACCTTTTCAGAGTTTCGGCTTATTAGTCTTTTAGAGAGAGTGTCCTAATGGCCAGCGTCTCTGCTTAAGAACCTTGCTTGGTTTCTCCAAATGAGCGTTTCCTAGCTTCTTGGTTACTTCTATGATGATCCGGCACCTCGGGAACTTAAACGTATGAACGGGAATGGTTTTATGAGAGCGGGAATGGCTTACAAGAACTTGGATTTCGATTTTGAGTGTTTTGGAATTAAATCTCTATTTACAGGCTGATCTGAGGTCCGTAGCGGACCGTTATGGCGGCGGGTAGCGGTCCACTACCGCCTAAACCCTAAACAGTCAGCATGACACGTGTTGGTCTCCGGAGTTGCGGCGCAATTTGCGGCTAGCGGACCGTTAAGCTACAAGGTAGCGGTCCGCCACCCAAATGAGGTAGCCGTAGCTGACCGACAAAAGAATCTGGTAGCGGTCCGCTACCTGTGACACGCATCAGAAACCCTAATGACTCATCAGGGCACGTGTCCTTTCCTCATTATTGCCTTTGGAACCACGCAGCGGACCGTTATGTATATGGTAGCGGTCTGCTACCATCGAAATTTCAGAATTTTTATTTTTAGTCCCTGATCTTTAATGTATTTACACTTATGGTCCTTTAACTTATATTTTTATAATCTTTGGCACGAAATTTTTTACGAATGTTACAACAACCTATCTGTTCGATGAACACCCGCACGAAGAACCCTAATCTTGGGTTTAGGTTCAGGAGCTGGAGACAAGAGGAAGCCCCATCTTCACCGACCTCTTCATTTCCACCCCTCTCGTCTCCAACCTCTCTGTTCGAAGAACGCACACACGAAGAACCCTAATTTGCGGTTTAGGTTCAGGAGCTGGAGACAAGCGGAAGCCCCATCTGTTTAAGCCTGGGGCTCGGGCACTTCGTGAGATCGGTATTTTATTTCAATTTTTGGTATTTATTTCAATTTTTGCCTCGCGATTTTTGCTTGAGTTATCGGAAAATCGGTATTTATTTCAGTTTTTGCATTGCAAGCATGGTATCTTGTTCTGTACTATCTACTTCACGGTGGGCGGCATCTCATTCAAGAGGGTACCCAAATACTTGTGCAGATCTTGCACAGATCTGTGTCATGTCGCCTTCATCTTCATCCGAGCTTGAAGGAGATGGGTTACGTTGCCTTCATCTTCATGTCTGACTCTCTTTCCCGTAACTCTCTCTCTCTGGATTTGTGTGTGTGGGTTTTCTTCTTCATGTCTGACTCTCTCTCCCGTAACTCTCTCTACATTAAGTTCAAATGCATGATTTAGATACTTTTTATGGCTCCATGTTCGTTTCAATTGCAACTAAATTGTGCTTGTCTACTTCAATTTGATTTTGATTCTAGATTGCAGTAGAGGATTGTGGGGAGAGCACTCTCTTCATTGGTTGTCCCAGAATATCTTTCAGTTTGAAATAGTGCTAGCTTCTGTTCCGATAATTTCCCCCAATTTGAAACATAATTACATTTTATTTAGCATGTTTATCAAATATGTTTATTTATGTTTTTATGGATTTCTTTATGTTGTGCTTTTCTGGTTTTTTATTTATGCTAATATTTGTGAGTTTTTTTGCAAAAAAAGATGGATTTTTATTGGTAGATCTGATTTAATTTATCCATTTCACAGATCTGTAGCCTATGTGTATTTTGATTTTACACTTGTGTATTTTGTTTTTACATTTGTGTATTTGTATGTAATTTTTTTTTAAATACTTTTTTATTGTGTATTTTGATTTTACTGGGTAGTTTGATTTTACATATGTCCAGATCCGGTTAATTTGAAATACTTCTTTATTGTTTACCTTGGGTTTTTTTATTATTATTTGCTTTTAATGTATACAATCTCATCGTGTCAGTAGGGTTAGTTCAGGTAATTAATCACTTTACCATCATCAAGTTCTAATCTTTTATTCAATTTTGTAGTCTGATCCATTGGGTTGTTTGGATTCTTGATTTGATTTGGGGGATATGCACTCATCGGTGCCGGTAAATCAGGTTAGTCACTGATTATTCTGTGGTTTTATAGATTTACATGTGTATATTCGATTTACACATGTGTATGTTCGATTTACACAAGGTAAGTTACACATGTTTATATTCGATTTACACATTAAAATAATTTTAATGCATCTTGATTCTGTTTTTTGAATTTTAGGTAGAAGATCTACAAGGTTTGATATATAAGTAAGGGTTTGATACTGGGTGGTTTATTTTACAATTGGTTTTTATTTTCTACACGTGTGTATTTGATTCTTTTTCAGACGTGTAAACTGAATTTACATATGTGTAAAGAGTTTTTACCCATGTGTATTGGATTTTACACATGGGTATTTAATGTTCTTTTACATAGTTCTTGAATTATTCTTTATTTTTTTTGTTCTGATCATTATTAAAAAAGAACAAAATGTGTATTTGATTTTGGAGGGAGAGTCTATAGAGAGATTAAGAGAGTCTGGAGAGAGAGAGAGAGAATCTGGTGAGAGAGATTATGGAGAGAGAGGGAGAGTGTGTGAATCTAGAGAGAGAGAAAAAAATGATCTTTTAAAATAAGATTTAATCAAAAAGAAAATTATATAATTACCTTTATACCCCTGCAATATATATGGAGCACGTGTTTTCTTAATTTAAAGTAAAAAAGTCTAGATTCAATTTCATCCACATATTAAAATAAAGGATTGAGTTTAAGGGTTTTCACAACAACTCAGGGTTTTCATTGGATACGTCCCATATATATATATATATATATATATATATATATATATATATATATATAGGGGACGTATCGATTGTAAACCCTGACTTGTTGTGAAAACCCTTAAACTCATTCTGGACTACATATTCAATTTTGTATATTTTAATTTGTGGATCTTATTAAATCTAGATTTTAATATTAAATTGAAAAAATATGTGGCCTATATTTAGTAGAGGGGTAGAAAGGTAATTACACTTTTTTCTTTTTTAATTAAATCATGAATTTTTTTCTTCTTTTTTAATTATATCATAATTTTAACTATCTATCCATATCCCATGTAGCAATTGATGAACATGCTCTCTTACACGTGTGTAAAAATCAAATACACATGTATAATAATCAAATAAATATGAGAAAACACATATACACAAATCATAAAAAAAAATTCTACATCCAAATATCTTTAGAAATTAGAAAAAAAAAATTTACATAATTACACTTTGGTAAAAGAAACTTAAATACACACGTGTAAAACCTATACACATGTGATTCTAAGCTCTATTACACATATGAAACCCTCAAACCCTTACTTGTGAACTTTCAAACCTCTTTGGGTAGAAACCTTCAAACTTCACATCTGAAAAAAATTTTGAATCTTGTTCACGTCTCAGTTCTACAAAACTTCTCAGTTCTGGATCTTAAATATCAAAAATAAAAAATATTACTTGTAGACATGAATGTAAAAGGCACTTTACATATACACATGAACAAAAACTTTTTACATGTGTGTAAATTCAGTTTACACAAGTAAAACTCATATACAAAAATTAAAAATCATTACTTGTAGACATGTTTGTAAAAGGCATTTCATGAGCAAAAACTTTTTACCAATATGTAACAACTTTTTAGATATGATTCAATATAAACACATGTAAAAAAAACTTTTACACATGTGTATATTTGGTTTACACATGTGTACATTCAATTTACAAATGTGTAAATTCAAACCTGGGTTTTTCATGTTTGTGTAAAAACTTTACTTCGTGATTCAGATCTGAATCTCCATGGATTAAAACAAAATAAAATATATAATTTACTAATTTCAAGTAAATTTTAAATATTACTTTCAACAAATAGATTTTAATACCAATTATTATTCCCAGATAATTACAAATTTAATGTTAGTATTAACCAAATAACACATTCCAAAATGAAACAAAAAATTCTAGTTTCATGAAACTAATAAATCTTTGACGTTTGAAAAAGTCAAACGTAACTAGTGTTTTCCACGAGACAATGAGAATTGTAATATCTTAAAAAGATTGAAAAGAGAAAATAGGTTGTAAATAATCTTATTTTTTGTCACCATGAAATTAAAACATTGACTCTTTAGTTCAAGTTAATAGTTTTTTATTGGACAAAATATATTTAACAATTTATTTAAAGAAAAGTACTTTTTTATGGGTTGAGTAATATGGTTGAATATATCCACAACATGGATGTGTCTCTTTTTTATCCATTATATATATCATCAAGAAATAATTCAAAAAACATGAGGATTTGATGTAGAGACCTGACGTACATTTCATAGACTCAAGAAATATATTTAACAATTATTTCTGATGATAATTTCATGGACTTCTTTCAGTGTAGAGATCTAACGTACATTTCTTGGACTCAAGAAATAATTCAAAAACAAACTTAATCCAATATATATATATATATATATATATATATATATATATATATATATATATATACCCAGATCTGATGAACTTAAACCCAGATCTGATGAGCTATGTTTCAACTCATTGTCAAATCCCCACCCTCAACCCTACCACCTTCAAATCGTGAACCAAAATCGAAACAGAAATATAAATCGGTGATGAAATTGAACCAAGATGAAGAGTGATTTAAGACAAATCGGTGATGAAATCGATCTCGGGTTCCATTTTCACCAGGTTCGTACATCTTCACCGGAACTGAGGTCGACGCACAAAAACCACTAAACTCACGCCCACATGAACCCGTCTGCCGGAGATGGTGCTTGGTCTGATGATTAACACTGATGATAAAATCAGATCTTTATTTATTTTCAAAATAGATTCTCCATCTGGGTTTTAGAGAGAGAGATAAGTGAAGTTGGGTTTAACAGAGAGAGGGGATCTTATTTTGAAGAGCCATGGATAAAGATCTGAAGAAAAATAAAAAAGGTTAAAAAGAGAGAGAAGAGGGGGAGGGGGAGGGGGTGGGAAATGACACAAATGCCCTCTAACTTAAAAATAATCATAAAAACAAAAAAAAATAATGTGGTCTAGAATGGGTTTTTGGGTTTTTACAACCAATACGTCCAATATATATATATATATATATATATATATATATATATATAGGGGAGAGTTATTCTATAAAATCTAAAAACTGTAAAAACTATAAAAGTGTAAAAAGTCTTTTAAAAACCCCATCACCACCCCCCAAAAGCCTAAAACCCCACTCCAAAAACCTAAATCCTAACAAAAAAAACCCTAAAAAGTCGAAAAAAACCGTCTAAACACACCACCACCACCACCCAAAAGCATAAACCTCCAACCCAACCCCCCCCCCCCCCACCAATCTGTAAATCACAAATTCGTAAGACAATCAATAACTAATTAAGCAAGTAAATTAACAATAAATCACAAGAGTGCGCATTTGTAGATAAGAGGGTAGATAGTGGTGTCAATCATGTCGGTTGGTGGGTTGGCGAGTTGAATTATGAAACCCGAACACGACTCATATTCTTATTCGTGTCAAAATTTTCAACCCTAACCTGGATACACATAAATTCGGGTCAACCCGAACCTGACCCCGTTTAACCCATTTATCTAAATGAGTTAAACAGACGGGTTAATAATCAAGTATGAGTGTGACAAATGGTAATATGGTGTTTAACATTAATACAACTAACTCTATAAATATTGAAATCAAAACCATAAACTAAAAAATCCAAAATCTAATTCATTTATGGTAAACTAAAAAATAATTAAATAATCATCTCTAGAAAGGAAAAAAATTTGGTATAAATCAATTCCTTTATGTCAAAAAAATAATTAAACAGTTGTTTCTAGAAAGAAAGAAATAATTTTGAAACCTAAACGGGTTAACGGGTCAACCCGTTTTTAAATGGGTCAACCCGTTTTTAAATGGGTCAACCCGAACACAACCCGTTTTTTAAACAGGTCAACCTATACACAACCCGCTTTTTAAACAGGTCAACCTATACGCAGCCCGTTTTTTAAACGGGTCAACCTATACGCAGCCCGTTTTTTAAACGAGTCAACCTATACGCAGCCCATTTTTTAAACGAGTCAACCTATACGCAGCCCGTTTTTTAAAACAGGTCAACCTTTTCGCAGCCCTTTTTTTAAAACGGGTTAAAATATTCATCCCAAAACCTGACTATTTATCATGTTCAGGTCATCTTAGAAATTGTCAGCCCTAAACATGGATACAGTTCGCTTTTGCTACTGCAATTTCAATTATGATTAGAACAATTATCAATTTTCACATGTAACTGTGACTTCAATACACTTGACAGTGGACTTTTGCTATTGCAGTTTCCACTTGAACAAAGAACAAACAAAAAAAACCTAACCTCCACCCCACCCCACCCCCCCCCCCCCCCCAAAAAAAACCTAAAACCCACACCCCCACCCCATCAAAGCCTAAATACTAAAAGGTAAACCCTAAGGCTAAATCCTAAGGAAAAAACTAAACCCTAAAATCTAAACCCTAGAAGCTAATATCGTAGATTTCGACGAGACGGTTCCAACGCCCCTGAAATGAGTAAAATCGGAGTTCGTATGAGCCGGTTATAAGCGTTTTAAAAGACTTTTTACACTTTTTTGACTTTTTAGCAAAACCTCACACTATATATATATATATATATATATATATATATATATATATATATATATATATATAGTATAGGGTTCCACTAGGAAGTGAAAAAGGTGTAGGAAGTGTAGGAAAAATTTTGAGCCCTTGATCTTGTAGATGGAGGGTTTCTAAGAAGGCCACGTAAAAAGGAAGGGATTTTAAGCCTTGAAGGGTATAATAGTAACTGCTTCCAAGAGAGAGAAATAACATACAAATGCAAGTCACATGCATTTTCCACCCTCATTTTTTAAACGTTTATATCTTTTTTATACGTCATTATTTTTTTTTAAATATACCATAAAATCAAGCGTTTTTTATCTTTAAAACGAGTATGGTCTTGCTATATTTAAAAAAAAAAAATCGTTGAACTGGGTTTGTACGTTTTTAACAGCGTTTTCATGACGTTTTTTCATTGAGTTTTTTCAAGACTTTTTTCATGGCGTTTTTTCAAAACTTTTTTCACTGTGTTTTTTCATGACGTTTTTTTCATGGCGTTTTTTTCTAGACTTTTTCATAACGTTTTTTTATGATGTTTTTTCACTGTGCTTTTTCATGGCGTTTTTTTATTACTTTTTCACTGCGTTTTTCATGGACATTTTTCACTGCGTTTTTTCATGATGTTTTTTTCATTATGTCTTTTTCATGGTGTTTTTTTATGACTTTTTTCACTGCGTTTTTCATGGACGTTTTTCACTGCGTTTTTTCATGATGTTTTTTTCATGGTGTCTTTTTCATAGAGTTTTCTTGTGTTTTTGATAACCGATCGTGCGAAAAACAGAAAAACGCATGTGAAACTGGGCGTGTTATGGTGTTTTTAAACTTGGCAAATTTATGGTGTGTTTTGAACTGTGATTGTGCAGAAAACAGAAAATGTGTTTTATGGTGTTTTTAAACTGGGTAACTTGATGATGTGTTTTGAACTGTGCAAACTCTTTTTCATTGAATTTTCTGGTGTTTTTTATCACCGATTATGCGAAAAAACAGAAAAAACGTATGTGAAACTGGGCGTGTTATGGTGTTTATAAACTGGGCAACTTTATGGTGTGTTTTGAACTGTGATTGTGCAGAAAACAGAAAATACGTTTTATGGTGTTTTTTTAATGCAATTACCATTATGGTTTTAGGTGTTTTCTTTATGGTGTCTTCTTTTATAGTGTTTTTGAACTGGGTGTATTATGGTGTTTTTAAACTGGGCAACTTTATGGTGTGTTTTGAACTGTGATTGTGTAGAAAACATAAAATGCGTTTTTCAAATTCTCTAACACTTTCGAGGAATCGTTATCTTTGGTGCTCGGCTCTATGAATGCGCCATAATGGTTTTAGGTGTTTTTATTTATGATGTTTTTCTTTTCTAGATGAAACAAGCTCTTTTAAAAATATCATAAATTCCTCCGGTTCAAAAACACAAAAAACTTGCCTAGTTCTAAAAACATCATAACACGTTCACTTCAAAGACACCATAAAATGTCCAATTTAAATGTTTTTTTTATTTTTTTTAATTTATGACATTTTAATGGTGTTTGTACGTCATTTTTATGATGTTTTTATACAGTTTGTACAATCTAGTGCTAAAACACCATGAATAAAAAACCCAACTTAACACGTAATTTTTTTTTAAATTTTATATAACAATAGTGTACTAATATTAAAGATAAAAAACGCTCGTTATTATGGTGTAATTTTTTTTTATAAATAATAACGCATTAAAAAGTTATGAAAGTTCAAAAAATATGGAGGAAAATGCATGTGGCTTACATGCGCATATTTTGTGCATTTTAAAAATCAAGCGCATGTTTTCTCACGATTTTGCCCTTCTCCCTTGGTCCTCTCCTTCGACACATGTCACTTCATGTTGGATTCCTACACTTCCTACACTTTTTTCAGTTGTTAGAATATCCCTCACTTGTATATATATAATATAGGGTTCCAATAGAAAGGGAAAACGTGTAGAAAGTGTAGTAATGATTTTGAGTACTTGATCTTGGAGATGAAAGGTTTCTAAGAAGGCCACATAAAAAGGAAGAGATTTTAAGTCTTAAAGGGTATAATAGTAATTGCTTACAAGAGAGAGAAATAACATACACATGCAAGTCACATTCATTTTCCACCCTCATTTTTTAAACGTTTATATCTTTTTTGTACGTCATTATTTTTAAAAACATTATACCATAAAATAGAGCGTTTTTTTATCTTTAAAACGAGTATGGTCTTACTATATTAAAAAAAATCGTTAAACTGGGTTTGTACGTTTTTAACAACGTTTTATTTGCGTTTTTTCATGACGTTTTTTCAAGACGTTTTTCATGGCTTTTTTTCAAAACTTTTTTCAATGTGTTTTTTCATGGCGTTTTTTCAAGACTTTTTCATAATGTTTTTTATGATGTTTTTTTCACTGCGTTTTTTCATGGCGTTTTTTATGACTTTTTTCACTGCGTTTTTCATGTACGTTTTTCCTTGATGTTTTTTTCATGGTGTCTTTTTCATGGCGTTTTTTCAAGACTTCTTTTTTATGATGTTTTTTTCACTGCGTTTTTTCATGACGTTTTTTATGACTTTTTTCACTGCGTTTTTCATGGACGTTTTTCACTACGTTTTTTCATAACGTTTTTTTCATGTTGTCTTTTTCATATAGTTTTCTAGTGTTTTTGATAACCGATCGTGCGGAAAAAAGAAAAACGCATGTGAAACTGGACATGTTATGGTGTTTTTAAACTTGGCAACTTTATGATGTGTTTTGAACTGTGATTGTGCAGAAAACAGAAAATGCGTTTTATGATGTTTTTAAACTGGGCAACTTTATGGTGTGTTTTGAACGATGATTGTGCAGAAAACAGAAAATGTGTTTTTCAGATTCTCCAACACCTCCGAGGAATTGTTATCTTTGGTGTTCAACTCTATGAAACCGAGAGTTGCAGGAGCTCGTACGCGATTAAGCAGAAAACATCATAAACTCCTCCGGTTTTAGGTGTTTTATTTCTGATGTTTTTCTTTTTCAGATGAAACAAACTCTTTTAAAAATATCATAAACTCCTCCGGTTAAAAAACTTGCCCAGTTCTAAAAACATCATAACACGCTTACTTTAAAAACACCATAAAATGTCCGGTTTAAATGTTTTTTTTATGATTTTTTACTAATTTATTACGTTTTTACGGTATTTGTACGTCGTTTTTTATGATGTTTTTATAGAGTTTGTACAACCTAGTGCAAAAACACCATGAACAAAAAACCCCACTTAACACGTAATTTTTTTAAAAAAATTTATATAACAATATTGTACTCATATTAAAGATAAAAAAACGCTCGTTATTATGGTGTATTATTTTTTAAAATAATAACGCATTAAAAAGTTATGAACGTTTAAAAAATATGAGGGAATATGCATGTGACTTTCATGTGCATATTTTGAATATTTGAAAAATCAAGCGAATGTTTCTTTCACGAATTTGCCCTTCCCCATTTGGATCTCTCGTTGGACACATGTCACTTCATGATGGCTTCCTACACTTTTTATCTTTCTTAGAATATCCCTCCCCTATATATATATATATATATATATATAATATACACACTAATTATGAAGGTTGGTGCATACTCACAAAAGCACTGTTTACATTATAAAAAAAATCAAAGTGTACAAGTTGTTTAAGCACATCGTAAAAGTGGTTTAAACATATTAATTTTAAAGTTACAATATGCCCTCGTGAAGTTACAATATGGCCTCATCAACTTTAAGTATTACCATTTAAACCCTACACTTTTTCATTTGTTTTTTTTAACCTTTTTGGCTCAACCATATTTTGACACTTGGCCCGCTCATAACTTTTTTGTTTTTTTTCCCTTGTAACTTTTAAAATATGATTTTTATAAAATTCTGAATATGCCGTTGCGGCGTGCTTACTTCTATCTACATTTTAGTGTAATTATTATTCAAAATTGAGTTGTGCGTAATAACGTACAAGTCATCGAAACACAAACGTACAAGTCGTCAAACCTGCTTCAAGGTTTCATTTTTTTACAGTTTTTTCTTCCTCTTACAACCTTTAGAATATGATGTTTTATAAAATTTTCTATTTGCCGATGTGACATGCTTATTTTTATTAACGTTTCGACGTGATTTTTTTCACGAGATGAATACTAATATTCAAATCGTCGAGCCTTGTAATATTTAACACCTCCGACGTCAAATCACGAGTTTCATCCACTAGTTAAAGTTAATTCAACTACAGACCTAGGTGTATATTTGCTACAGCTGCTGGTATACTACTAGAGTTAACTAGCATTGTCCTAATTATTGATTGAATGGTGTAATTTATGGTTTATAATGATTAGTGTGACACTTCAACACTTGTTTTTTTGATGAGTTAAAGTATTCACCAAGTCAACCACCTAGATACATTTACTTTTTTTTTAACATCTAGATATTTTAGGATAATTGAATTTCTCTGAGGCAACACCTAGAATATCCAGGGCAACCCACCCTAGGAGGAACCCCTAACTAGGTAAACCCCCTGACCTGGCCACAGACCATTTTTTTGCTGTGACTAGGATTCGAACCCAAGATCTCCACTATGAGAAGTCTTGAGGCTACCAAATGGCCTAGATACATTTACTAATGATCTAATTTTCATAATTTTGTTAAGGCCAAAGCGAAGTAAAAATCCAGGAGCATTTTTCAAATTTCATTGTTATAGCAGTTGGAGTTTTTTATCCTTTTTTTTTTTTTTTTTTTTTTGTAAACCTAGTCTAACCAATAGAATTTGAGACCATAGTCTGTAAATCACAAATTCGTAAGACAATCAATAACTAATTAAGCAAGTAAATTAACAATAAATCACAAGAGTGCGCATTTGTAGATAAGAGGGTAGATAGTGGTGTCAATCATGTCGGTTGGTGGGTTGGCGAGTTGAATTATGCAACCCGAACACGACTTATATTCTTATTCGTGTCAAAATTTTCAACCCTAACCTGGATACACATAAATTCGGGTCAACCCGAACCTGACCCCGTTTAACCCATTTATCTAAATGAGTTAAACAGACGGGTTAATAATCAAAGTATGAGTGTGACAAATGGTAATATGGTGTTTAACATTAATACAACTAACTCTATAAATATTGAAATCAAAACCATAAACTAAAAAATCCAAAATCTAATTCATTTATGGTAAACTAAAAAGTAATTAAATAATCATCTCTAGAAAGGAAAAAAATTTGGTATAAATCAATTCCTTTATGTCAAAAAAATAATTAAACAGTTGTTTCTAGAAAGAAAGAAATAATTTTGAAACCTAAACGGGTTAACGGGTCAACCCGTTTTTAAATGGGTCAACCCGTTTTTAAATGGGTCAACCCGAACACAACCCGTTTTTTAAACAGGTCAACCTATACACAACCCGCTTTTTAAACAGGTCAACCTATACGCAGCCCGTTTTTTAAACGGGTCAACCTATACGCAGCCCGTTTTTTAAACGAGTCAACCTATACGCAGCCCGTTTTTTAAACGAGTCAACCTATACGCAGCCCGTTTTTTAAAACGGGTCAACCTATACGCAGCCCTTTTTTTAAAACGGGTTAAAATATTCATCCCAAAACCTGACTATTTATCATGTTCAGGTCATGTTAGAAATTGTCAGCCCTAAACATAGATACAGTTCGCTTTTGCTACTGCAATTTCAATTATGATTAGAACAATTATCAATTTTCACATGTAACTGTGACTTCAATACACTTGACAGTGGACTTTTGCTATTGCAGTTTCCACTTGAACAAAGAACAAACAAGAATATACGCAATTGCAATTTCAATTAGGATTAGAACTAACAATTAACAGTTAACACAATTTCAGTTAGGATTATAAACACAAAATCAGCAAAACATGGTTGAAAACACACAAAACTAGTTAACAGAATCAGGAATGAACAACCAATTGAAGAACACAAAAACTCTATTAGCTTAACAAAATCAAGAAAAACACAAACTAGTTTTATTTGATACCTGAAGATTGCTAATGTAACTGCATTGCAAGATGATTTAAGTTCTTTAACTGAACCTCATAAGACAGCAAACAACAAAACCCAATGGTCTATGCATTCCACAAGATCGACGCCCAAATCGATTACATCCACACCAATAATCATGACATGAATCACTAACACCACCACCAAACAACTCTTATACACATGTATGCCCCCCTCTATCATGATCATGCTCAATTACTAATAAAGCAATCTATATAAACATTTATCCCAGAAATCTTGCAGAATTTTTCAGCTTTTCTGAGAAAATAATCCTGCAATTATTTAAAAGACAAATACCTTTCATGACGGGTCATGAGTGTCGCATTTGCCACCCATACAACTATCTTGACAGGTAACATTATAACACTAAAATGCAAAAATCATAACAAATCTTGGGTAGCATACAATGGATTCTTGGTCAAGAGTCCAAAACACCCCTTTTAACATGCAAAAGAACGCACCCCGACTGATTCAATCATCCTGCAGTATTTGTGATTGATGCAAAAGAGCGTAACCTGACCCGATGCTAGAGTTTTGCTGTGCCATTTGTGTAGAAATATCCACTCTCTCTTAAACTTATGCATTGGGATAATGCAAATGTGAGTTTCCTAATATCATTTTTGGTGTGTGCTGCACTAAGAGTGATCCGCAGCCTGCAAGTAAAAAAAACATAATTTTAAAAAGCATAGGTTTTTTTCATGTGTTTTTAGTTTTCAAAGTCCAGATTTAGCATCAATGTATGTGATGATACCATTATCCCAATAACAAGATCTCTATTCTAATACACCATTTGGATGTTCTTTGAAGATAAGGGAATTTGTTGGAATATCTGATAACATTGCAAAAGTAAATCATTGACTTAAAGCAACAGACCTGCATAAGTTAGGTGGGACCGTCAGGGGCCTGATTGCTGTTATATGAAAGCCACATTTCAGCATGTGCCTGTATAATTGTAATAGAACGCCATTTATAAGTTGTATGGCTTTAACAAAGAATTTTGAAGAAATAAAGAGACATGCATCAATTGGCAACTTCGACCATTTCACACGGTTGAGTTGGGGTTTATCTCAAACGGGTCAAATAAAAACTTGGTGAAAAGGGGAAGGGGTGAGTTGAAAGTCATCAAAAGTCTATTTATATAAAGCATAAAACCTCCTAAATTGCTTTGTTCAAAGACCTACAAAAATATTGTAATAATACTGTTCTATTCATAATTAGCACATTAGCTATATACAAGAAAATTTAGGAACATGGACAAAAAGGTGTTAGCAGGTCAGCACAACCCGACCCGGCCCGTTTTGAGTCATACTAAAAGATGACCCGTTTCACCCTGTTACATGAACCGCTCATTTTGCCACATCTATCACCAACACAAAAAGGGAGTTGATTTTTACACCACCAAAATTACTTAGCACACCACAAGGTGTAATATTAACAACTTATAGATATAGTACAAAAAAGGGGAAGAAAGAAAGAGACCTGCTTGCTTTCAGGGCTTGCTCTTCACTGCCTACTATAAGGGAAATGATGTGACTTGTGATCGGAATTCCAGTCAGAGTGCGAAATTCTTGCACTCGATTCCAAATAGCCTTTCTACGCCATGTCTCCTTCTTTGCCACCATCACAGCAGCTAAAAACATTAAACATGATTCTCCAACAGGTCAAGCGGGTGACATGACACTTCCAAACTATTTACTTGTGAATGGGCTGATTTGGGTTGGCTTTAATCTCAAACAGGTAAAATAAGGGGGGAATAGCAAAAAAGATAATGGGTTAAACGGGATGAATTGGTCGAAAGTCACCAAAGTTGTATTTTTTATGCATAAAACCTCCTAGATTATCTTATTCAAAAAGTTACACTGTTGTTGAACTAATATATCATATTTGTAATCATATTTGACGGACTACTTGTTTATCAAAAATAAAAGACGTACACGCAAAGTGTTTCGGGTCAAACCAACCATACAAAAAAATTGTCCGTTTTGACCTGTTGTTTGACCCACACATTTCGTAACCTCTAAAACCATAAACACAGCCCCTGTGATTGCACTACTCATTTTCAACTACTTTTTTCCATCTCTCTTGTTGAGCTCACAAAAAAATGGTAATACTGCCCCAAAATAGTCCACATCACAATTGTTGTCTGTGAATATCGTGCTTTCAAATAGAATTCCAAGATGATTTTGATGCTGCCAAACAATCCTTTTTTTCCAGAGGTTGGTAGGTACTAACGTGATTTTGTATTTGAACTCGTTATGTGTAAGGCTATTTATTTTGAACAGTAAGAGTAACAACTTTGTGTAAGTATGCTACCTAATTGTGAGATGCATTGAACATTTGTACGAACATGCATATCAATAATAGAGTAATTACAAATTTCGTCCTTGTGGTTATTCAAAAACAACAGCATTCATCCTTAAACGTTGTTTATTACACAGTGGTCCCTATTTTGAGGTTTGCTTGGATTTGGTTCCTCCCCTTAAAAGGTGTTAATTCCGGTCCGTTAAGTGGCCCAACATGTCTGTCACATGAAGGCAGTTCGATCTTTTTAGTCTCATTCATCTTCAACCTCTCTTCATCTCCATCTTATTCTTGAACTCATATTTTTTTCTTTTTGGAACTAAGTTTATAAACCTTAACATTAATAAAAAATGATATTCACAAATTTTTAATCTAAGATATATTTATCAATAGAATCAATCCTTAAGATTAGTTGAATCCAAAGCCAAAGTAACATTAACCTAAGTGTAACATCCTCGGGAAAAAAAAGATCATGGGTTCATAAGGAATGCCCGACCTCATATAGGGCGCATTGGTTGTGGAAGAGAGAATTCCACACTTAAGTGTGCTTGGGTGGGATTGAGTAACCTCCTCAAAACTCTCAACTCAGGCAACCAAAAACAAAGTTGTGAACTCCTTGTGGCCAAAGTACGATATTGGTTGGTATAAAGGGTCGGATGTTACAAATGGTATCAGAGCCACTCTTATGCCGTTCGGGGTGGTGGCAGTAGCGGATACAGCATGTAGTTAGGGGGAAGAGGCACCCCGTAAGGCACACAAAAGCTTTGAAGATAAAGGGTTTTTTTATTAATTTTGTCAAAATTGAGAAACTTTTCACTGTGTACTGGACTATTGGGGGCACTTTCATTCTCAATCGGGGGCCACTAAACTGCAAATCAAATAAATCACAAAAAAATATGGATGGGCCCACAATTAACTATTATTATATTATTATATGTGAAATTTAATTTGAGTGTTTAATGTTATTTTATGATTGTTTTTTTACCCGGATTATTTTTTACCGATCGATTTTGACACACCAATATTCCCCGCCCCCCCCCGTTACCGTAAATTCCTGTATTCGCCACTGGGTGGTGGGACAACCTCATCGAGGACGATAAGTCCCCGAGGGTGTTTGGGGCACCTTAGGCGAATCCCACATCCCTGGTCAGGATGATGAGGCAAACCTCAATGAGGACGATGAGTCCATAAGGGGAAATTTGTAACATCCTACGCAAATCTCACATCGGTCATGGACTGGAGAGAATCATGGGTTCAAAGCAATGTCTGACCTCAAATATAATCAATGCATTTTGGGCGTGTTGGCTATGGGAGTAATTCCATGACGGGTGACCTCCTAGGATGTCTTCACGGGCAACAATATTGATTTTAGTGTGGAGTTCCAATTAAGTTAGAGTTTAGGTAAGGAGCCATGACGATATTCATGTGGGCTTAGATTGATGTATGACGATGTTTATGTAGGCTTAAATCAATGTTAATGTTGGGTTTGGGTTATAGATTTCAATTAATGTTAGGGATTGATTTCTTTAATAATTATAATTTTGATTAAAAAATTATGAAGTTTATCTTTTATTCAGTGTTGTAAAAATCGCGCCTAGGCGCCGATTAGTCGCTAGGCGGCGGGTCGACGATTATTTTTGGCCAAATCGGACTAAAAATCGCTAATCGGAAAAATTGGGTCAAAATCGGGCCTAGGCAGGCCTAGGCGGACTTAGTCGGCCAAAAATCGGCCACTTCCTGTTTTTCCGGTGATATTCCGGTAGGGTTCTGGCGAGATTACGGCAGGTTCCGGCGAGTTTCCGGCGACTTTCAGGCAAATTTCCGGCGATTTTCAGTTTAGTTCTTGTAATTTCCAGCTTCTTTAAAAAATGTGTGTGTATATATATAATTTTGAAAATTACATATAAAAATGTGTGTATATATATAAAAAACTGAAAATTACATATAAAAATTCCAATCCGATTAATCCCGCCTAGGCCCCGATTAATCCCACCTAGGCCTAGACCCCACCCCACCGCCCGACTAGCGCCTAGCGATTTTTACAACCATGCTTTTATTAATGTTAAGGTTTAAGAATTTAGTTCAAAAAAAATATAAATTAAAGAACAAGGTGGATATGAAAAGAAGTTGAAGATGAATGGTTTTAAAACGACAAAATTGTCCTTATGTGGCAGGCACATGGTGCCACTTAACGGACCGTGAATAACACCATTTAAGGGGAGGGACCAAATCCATGAGCAAACCTCAAATAGAGACCACTGGTGTAATAAATTGTGTTTAAAGACTGAATTCTCTAATTTTTCAAATAACCATTGAGAGGAAATTCGTATTTTATTCTTAAATCGCATGGAGCGGTCCAAGGACTTTGTAACTAGATATAACTAAAATGTTAATGCACCAACAGATCAACAAAACTATCCTAGAACTAACTTTTTTATTAGGGAATATTGGTCAATGGGGTGTCTGAGTGGGAGCAGCCTCATCTTCCCAAGATAGAGGAAAGGTTTGTCCTCGCCCCACCCTCCCGAGACCCTACGAGTAGCTTTTGGTATGAGTGGGATTTTACTAGGTATGTATGTTTGTTTGAAAATTGGTTAATAGTTAACAAAACACTACTTTCATCCTATACATCATGTTGAAATATTGTAAGCCCTCAATCAAATTTTGAAAATTACCATGTGCAGCAGCAATGATGGGTACAGGTGTGGACGTTGAAAATATAAAAGCACGGCCTCGTGATTGTATGAGTTGTTTCCACCTTTTGTTGTTCAATTAGTAATTAAAGATAAAATTCAGTAGCACTCACATAACTGCAAAAGACTACGTTCTGTAACTGCAAAGCTATGCTCATAAGATGGACTAATTTGGAAACACACACACACACATATATATATACACACACACACACATATATCTATATATATATATATGTGTGTGTGTGTGTGTGTGTGTGTGTGGGAAGGTTCTTTGGGGAACAACAAAAAATCGGGGAACTGGGGTACGCCCCCTCAAAAAACCTAACCCCTGCCCCTCCCCCCTGTTAGGAATCAGAGTCGTTAACGCAGCGGAATCACACACACACGCACACAATCGATAAACAGAAAAGTAGAAGACACGAGAATTATAGTGGTTCAGCCCCAATTGGCCTACGTCCACTTTGCAACTAGGGTTTAATCTTATTAGGTGCTCAAGTAATACAATTACATCATGGATATATTTATAAGACTAGAATTAGGGTTACTAATTAGGAAATAACTTAATCAGCAAGTCAATGGGCTAAACAGCCCTAAAGGGCAGCCGCCATCCTCATGCTGACCCAACAGCCGCAAAACAGGCCCAAGGCCCTGTTGTTGTCGGCAGCCCAAATCAGCCCAGGCCCACCGGGCCCAGTCCGGCCCAATAAGCCTTCACACCCAACAATCTCCCACTTGAAGGCTTTGCTCAATCCACAAACATCATCCAAGTAATCCCTGATCCAGTAATTCCAGTATCCTTCATATCCAAAGTCTCCCGAGCCTTCAGTCCCCATAAACAAGCTCAGACTTCATCAATTTTCCCCTAGTTGCAACCCCCCTTCTCATCATGTACATGAAAGGGCAGTTGAAGCTTCCCCGAGCTCCAACTCATTCTCTAGCTCAACTGGTTTGCACGATCCACCAGTTCCAGAGATAACCCGAGAACCACCACTCTCCTCCTTTAGCAAGACTTCCATAGGAGAGATTTTCACAGTCGGACTACCGGTCTTCAAAACCCAACGTTGTTTTGTAACTGTACCCAGAACACGCCCCGTGCTCCCACTGTCACCAAACCCCTGACCCGGTTTTGACCTCCGACCCCGCTCAGCTTGAATCACCTTGGCACCAGGTTCACCTCTTGCAAATTGAACCTTCTTTCGCCCCTTTGATTCAGCGAACCTAACTTTGTTTTGAGGGACGGTCATACTTCCCTCAGCAGGTACCTCCACCATGTATAAACAACCTCGCCTGTTTCCACGAGCAATTACCAGATTACCTTTAGTTACTTTCCACTTGCCTCCACCAAACCTTACTTCTAGTCCCTGTTTATCCAGCTGACCGACAGAGATAAGCTTACTCTTCAAAGCTGGAATAACCCTGACATTCTTCAAGTTCCATGTGGTTCCCAAAGAAGTAACCAAATTCACGTCACCCATGCCCGTAACATCAAGAACATCACCATTAGCTATTCGTACCTTCCCAAAGTTACCAACCTTTAAATTCTCCATCGTCTCCCCGCTGTGCATCTCGTGAAACGAAGAACCAGAATCCATAACCCAAGAATCTGTAGAAGACTCTACACAGCAAACCAAAACATCATCATCAGATTCCTGAACCGTGTTTACCTGCCTTTTGCCCTCATTCTTCCCAGACTCTTCCTTATTCCTTCCTGGACACTGACTTTTCACATGTCCAAACTCATTGCAGCTCCAGCATTTCACATTCTTCCGAGCTCTAGACGAACTCCTTCCCCTACTCCCACTGCTCCAGTTATTTTCCCTTCCTCTGCCCACATTGAATATACCAGAAGACGAAGATCCTCCACTAGTGTTCCTCCGGCGAATATCCTCACCCAGAATACTATCCCGGACCACGCTAAACTTCAAATTCCCAGCTCCACCAGAATTAGTGATCGCCGTCACATAACCTGACCAGCTGTCATGCAAAGAGGATAACAGTATCGCAGCTTGAGTATCATCATCAAGTTTTGTCCCAACGGTCGATAGCCTAGACAAAATTGAATTTATATTATTTATGTGATCAGGCACCGAGCTTCCCTCATTCATCCTCATCATGAATAACTCCCTCAACAGGAACACTCTATTACCGGCAGACGGCTTTTCATACATGTTTGACAGAGCTGTCATCATACCATAAGCCGTGGTTTCCTCTTTGATATTGAACGCTACGCTCCTCGTCAAAGCCAGTACAATCTTACATCTCGCCTTTTTGTCCTTAGTGTTCCAAACCACTTCGTCAGCCTTACTCATTCCATCCGGTTTATCTGCCAATACCATCTCCAAATCGTTTTCACCGAATAACGCCTCTATTTGCATCTTCCACCATGCAAAATCAGTCCCGTTAAACTTTTCGATTCGAATTTTCCCGTCTTCAGCCATTGCAAACGAGAATCAGAAAAAACCAAAATTAAGAAAGTCCACCAACCGAAGTCAAGCAACCTCCAAAGAAACCCTAAACCCTGAAACACCCGAACCGACGCTTCACCTGCAAAACCCGTGACCAGCAGCAACTTCAAGGGTCCAAAACAGGAAACCCTAATCACAAATCACCCCCAAATCAATCCCGAACAACCCCTTCTTCAGCGACCGAAACAGACACAGCAGCAGCAAACAGCACGGAATCAGCCAAAAAAATTTTTTTTTTTTTAAAATCACTGTTCACTCCAGAAACACTGTTTATGCCGGAAACATTGTTCACGCCGGAAAATACTGTAGCGGCGGCGGTACTGTAGCAGCAGATCCGAACAGCCTCTCGAACACAGCCTCTCCTACCCTTTTTCTCGATCGAAACCCGTGCAAACCGTGTGTAAACAACGAGCCAAAGCTCTGATACCAGTTGTTAGGAATCAGAGTCGTTAACGCAGCGGAATCACACACACACGCACACAATCGATAAACAGAAAAGTAGAAGACACGAGAATTATAGTGGTTCAGCCCCGATTGGCCTACGTCCACTTTGCAACTAGGGTTTAATCTTATTAGGTGCTCAAGTAATACAATTACATCATGGATATATTTATAAGACTAGAATTAGGGTTACTAATTAGGAAATAACTTAATCAGCAAGTCAATGGGCTAAACAGCCCTAAAGGGCAGCCGCCACCCTCATGCTGACCCAACAGCCGCAAAACAGGCCCAAGGCCATGTTGTTGTCGGCAGCCCAAATCAGCCCAGGCCCACCGGGCCCAGTCCGGCCCAATAAGCCTTCACACCCAACACCCCCAACCCCCAATGGGTTGGGGGGGAGGGGTTGGGAACCGGCTCAAACGAACTCTGATTGAACTCATTCCCGCGGCGTTGGAACCGGCTCGTTGAACCCTAAAATCTAAGCTATAAACCCAAAAGTTAAAATATAAAGCTAAACCCTAAAAACTAAACTCTAAACCCTAAAAGCTAAACCCTAGATATATGACGAGTCGGTTCCAAGCCACTGAAATGAGTTCAATCGGAATTCGTTTGAGGCCCCCCCCCCCTGTTCCCCTTTTTTTGGCATTCCCTTTTGAACCACCCTCTCTCTCTCTCTCTCTTTATATATGTATACATTACAACAACCATTTTTGACTTTAGAAACTGGGTTACTCACTAGAAAAATACAAGGAACGTCAAAAGTTCAGACACAATATTGAAAAATCTACAATTAGTAGATCTAAACTGGAAATGTAATGTTAGAAGTGACAATTAGATTAATGGGTAGAATCTGTTATGTTTTGTCTCTAACGACCCAAATCGAAAATTAAATAAATTAGCATAAAAGAAAGGGTCGAACGTTGCCTTAAGTATATTTTTAATGCATAACACCTCCTAATCATTTTATTCAAAATATCAGCTTTTAATGAAAGAATATAATTTTTGTGATTATATTTGACGCACTAATTATTTATAGAAATGTAATAACTTTGGAATAAATTGTTTAGACCCGGTTTGTTCCAACCCGTACTAAAAAATGACAGATATCAATTCAACCCCGTTTTGGCCCGTCACCGAACCCGCCCATCTTGCCACAAGAAAAGGAGATTAAAGAACCTGCACGCAATGAAACCACCATGGCAACCTACAGCTTTACTAAGAGTGCCAATGCATATATCAACATCATTTGCACAACCAAACTCCTCGGGTACACCACCGCCATTTTTACCATAAACAAGTGTTCCATGAGCCTAAAGATCAAGATATCATGAGTCAGTAATGGAAGAAAGAGAAGAAATTTGGAACTAAAAAATATTCAGCTGCAATTATACTGTATACAATCAAATATCAACTAGAGATGACAAGATGTGCAGGTTGGGTACAGGTTGTTACGGGTGATTTAGGTTTTGGTGGGGTCAGATTGACCCTTTCTCCATTTTTATACCTTTTTGTACAGAAAATAATACCGTAAAGGCGTAAATATGATTGCAAATACTATTTATTACAATAATAATCTAAAGTTTTTAATAAAGCGATTTAGAAGATTGTATGCAATAAAAATACACTTTGGATGATTTTCGACCGATTTAACCTGGTCCTTTCTGTATTTAAACTTTTTGATATGACCCATTTGGCCCATTGAGACAACATAACCCAAATCAACTAGTAATAACAAATAAGTTGAAATTGTCACCTCTAAAATAAATTTGAAAGCTTTTAATGATCTCATTGGTAAACTAAAACTTACATCATCGACCACCAACAAAAAACCATGCTTCTTGCGAAGCTTGGAAAGCTGGACCATAGGTGCAAGGTCTCCATCCATACTAAACAAACTGATAAAAGTCACAAAAATACATCCCCTTAATAAACCTATCATATACACAGATGCAAGCCAATAGTTACAATTTAAAAACTAACATAAAGGGATTTATTTTGCACTTGTATTGGTACTCTAAGCACTCTTGAATAAGAAACAACAAGTGGGACATTTTAATCATAAAGTAACTCTTTTAACATGCAACAAATATGTGCACTTTACCTGTCTATCACAACTACTTTTTTCTTCATCGTGCAATTCAATCTGCCAAATAAAATATTCTAACCATTATACATTTTGTGAAAGAATATCTCATTTAAAGGTGGGTAACGAATTTAGTAATGTATACACAAGAAATAGGACACCTACAGTAATCCATTAAGGTGGGACATGTCACAATGCCTATAAATAAAGACCTGCACACATCCTTGTCGCTCCGCAAGCCGAATACCATCTATTATTGATGCATGATTTAGGGCATCAGAAAATATTGCAACACCATCTTGACAATCTGTTTCTTTTACTGATGAAAGTGAGCCAACATATCCCACTACTGTCATGAAGGCCATATTGGCTGAAAATCCTGTGGGACATAGAAGGCAATCTTGGAGTAACGTATAACAAAGTGTCAAATTCAAGTCAGTAATTATGGAATTTAGAGGTAGCAAGATGAGAGGTCCGGATAACGGGGTTGAAACAGGCCATTTAGTACGGGTAAAACGGGCCACCAGAAAACACTTTTCTGTCCCTTATTTTGAAAGTATCATAAGATAGTGTTGATTACGATTATGAGAACAGTATTATTATTGTAATAATAAATCAATTTAGGAGGTTGTATGCATTAAGAATAGACTTTGGGTGACTTTCACCATGTTTGGCCCATTTGACCCGTTCCCCTTTTGGCTACATTTTCTGATTTGACTACTAAGAGATAAAAGAAAACCCAGGTCAAAATAGACCCGTTCCCCATAAGTAAACGAATCGAAATTGTCACCTCTAATGGAAATTTAATAGTACTACATAAATAACTGCCACAAAAAGAAGACCATATACCCAAATATCTATCATCGGTTAGTTGTGCAAACTTCATATTTCTCATATGGTAGTATCTATTAATAGATGATAAACTGGTAGTTTATCGAACAATTTGAACATTATTTTAAATTGACCATTAAACAATCAACATTATGCCATACAAAGAACAAGCTAAAACCTCTTTATTCTTTGACTCTGCCAAACAGGATTCCAGCAGTCGGTGATAAGTGGTATAACCACATATTAGAGCAGAACCTCTTGGGCCCATCCCATAATCTTGAACCACCTATTAGTAGAAAGAAAGTACATAACGTTATCATGAATTAGAAAAAAAATATACAAAAAATTAGGTATATGAGAAATGATAAACTGAGCTAACATCAAGCATCCACCTTCGTGGCAGCCTTGGCAACTGTCGGATGTGAACTTAGCCCCAAGTAGTCATTCCCTGAAAATAGAAGTAGCTTTCTGAACAGCTTAGGGCGCAACCCTAATTCACATTCAGAATCCTCATTGTCACATGTTAGGTCATCGCCTGTAAAAAATAAAGTGCTGGTTTACTAGATGTGTGAACAGTAGATGGTTATGCTCAAATGCTATCAATCATACAATACAAAATTAAAATACTTGATACAGAACTTATGTGCTTGATACTTTTTAAGAAAATGACCAGCCAAGACGTTGAGGCTTTAGGACTCTTCACTAAAGGTACAAACGAAATTTTGTGTTTGTGTTCGTTTGTTAAAGAAATGAATTTGTTCGTGTTTGTTTGTTAACATTATAAATGAACACAAACGAGAATAAACGAACACAAACAAACACAAATGTACATAAACGAACACAAACGAATGCAAATGAACATAAATGAACACAAACGAACATATAATAACTTAATTTTAATGGTAAAAAATTAAAAAAATAATAATAAAAACTTGTAACAAACGAACAAATTACTGAACGTTCACGAACACGATTGAACGAACGCAGTGTTGGTTCATGTTCGTTCATTTAATTAATCGAAAAAAAATTTTGTGTTCGTATTCGTTCATTTATTAAACGAACGAACGTAAACGAACTTCCCGCCGAACGGTTTGTTGAACGAGTTCATTTACAGCCCTAACCATAGGTGATGAGAATGAAAAGTAATTTAGGTTATTTCATTTGTTTAAATGACCTACCAAAAATGCTTCTATACAAGCATGAATTCTCCTTCATTTTTGTTAACCCAAAGCATCAATAATCACCACAAAGTGGGTTCTTGTGAGACATTGATCATAAAACATCTTGTAAGCGCAAAGAACCTAGAAGTCACTAGGGTTTCTAAACTCAATTATCAATTCAATTCTTGGAGAAACAAGCTCCAAACTATGCATGAAGACTCAAGACCCCACTGAATTGTGTTCACCCAAATCATTAATCAAACACCAAAAACTCAAAATGATTCTCTCCCATATAATATATGACATTCTGCAAGCATATATGCATGAAGTATTCAATTGTTTGTAAACTAATGTTCAGAGATTGGAAAAAACAAATAATAACAATAAATTATTTCAACAGAAGCTCTGGAGTGATACCAGAACTGGGAACATCGTTGACCCATCTCTGGAATGTAGATTCTGCAATCTCTATTTCAACAGAAGCCCTATCCCATTGACGCATTCCGTCGAACACCTGTAAGGCATTGTTAGTTTTGGTTTCAATTTGGAGTGGATGATTTGGGTAGTGAATGGGTCTTAGAGACCGCAAGATTTTCATAGACTCTAGTCGTGAAAGCGCCTGCTCTACCCATTCGTCCCAAGACGACATCTCCAGTCGCAGACAAAATGTGAAGATACTGTCGAATGTCGATACTCGGGATTCAGTTCATGACTCTTTCCCTTTTATAAGTTACCTTATACTTTGGTATCGTCAAAAGTCAGAGGGGTTAAATTACAATAAAATCCAATAAATAAAATGTTACCCTTCTTCAAGATCAATATAACTTGATCTTCATAATTTAATTTATATAAGCATACACGGCAGGTTCTGTATACGTTTGTTAGTGGATTCTGTATATTTTAGGGAGTATTTTAAAGTGGTTGTGAGTGGAGGAGAGAGAAAATGTTACTGTATGAAAACATTGTTCACCTCTATTAATTTTTTAATATTTTTTTAAAGTGTTTGTGAGTGGAGGAGAGAGTAGGTAATGATAAAGGTATAAAAAAAGTATTATTTAATTGAAAAGTAGAGAGAAAAATTAATGATTTTTAGTGTAATTATAGAGATGTAGATAAGGAAACTGATGGGAATGCTCTAAGTTACTAAAACTTAAATGTATGAAAGTTTTAAAACGCCCCATCCCCCACTTTTAATTGACCCATCCGACAAACCGCTAAGAATCTCTTTTCTTGATCTTTTCTCTTTGGAAAAAAATAAATTATGCACAATTAATGTATGTTTCTCTCTACAGGATAATATTAGATCATGGGCTTGGAGTTGGAGACGTCCTCTTCAAACTTCGGACGAGCTTCTTGAGCTTGCTCAATGTAATAACTTTGCTCAACCAGTTTCAATTTCCAGGTGGAAAGGATAGTTGGTAATGACTTGGGGACACCTCCAACTCTTTCTCGATGAAGTCGCTCAAGACTTTAATCGCCAAAGGTCAAGAAAGGAATGATTCCTTCAATCTGAAAATGGTGCAAATGGACCCCTAAAAAATGTACCATCTTAGGATGGAGAGCGGAAATGGAACGACTTCCAACATTGGTGGAGCTACACAAAAGGAATGTCCCTGTTGCTTCCCGTGCGTGCCCTCTCTGTGGTGACTTGGAAGAAACAGCAGATCACCTCTTTACCTCATGCTATATTACGACGGTGGTATGGCATCATATTGGTAGTTGGTGTAAGATCCCCCCAATTTTCGTTTCCACAGTTAAAGATGTTTTGGATCTTCACAAGACAATGGCAATTAGAGAGGACGTCAAGTATGTGATTCATGGGATCATTCTCACTTCTTGTTGGTGCATTTGGAAGGCTAGGAATGGGCTTTTTTTCTCAAACAAAGAAGTTAAAGTGGAGAGGATAATTGGTGACATTAAATCTCTAGGGTTTTTATGGTTTAATCATAGATCTAAATCTAATTCCCTTCTATGGAAGGATTGGGTTAGTTTCAATTTGTTGTAATTATGGTCTTGTTATATTTGCTGTTTTGGGTGTCTTCTCTCGGTTTCCCCATGAAGTTAGGCTTGCTTGGTTCTAATAAAATTTGCTTTTTGAAAAAAAAAATGAAAGTTTAAAACTTATCTTAAAATCAAGTGATGTTTTAAGTTTTATTTATATATATATATATTTTTTAGAACGAAGGTAAATATCATAAAAACTAACAAGATGTCAGAGAAAGAGTATAAATTTTTTTATAAAAGACCAAGATAAATTACTGATTCTGAATCTATTTTTTATCCAATTAAAGGAGAAAATCATGATAACATTCGTTGTTTTGAGCGAAGGACGCCGCTTTCTCCTTAAGAGTAAAGCATTTGAGGGCTTTTCAAAACCACCATATAGTAGAATTAATAAGAGTCAACAGAAGTTTGTATACAGATTAGAACCCGAACGATCATTTAAAATAAGATCCAAATCCATTCAATTAGAAGGTGAAGAAGTAATCAACAGCTCCAATGTTATAACCAGTTCCAAATGTCCTTCAAGAAGTTACGCCAAAAAAATGTATGATCAATCTCCTCTTTAGTCGAGTCGCGGAATGAACATAGAGATGAAGAGACCGTACTCCTCTAATAAAAAGATTTTCAGAAAGGAGTATTCTATTTTTAAGCCTCCTCCAAACAAAGCAATTAATCTTAAACGAAGCCCAATAAATCCATATGAATTTGCGATCTTTAGCTCCCAAGCCTGAATCTCAACAAGTGTACCGAAAATTTTTTGGAGCCATCTCCCGTCCATCTCCATCAACCGAATTAATGAAATTCAACTAATCAATATCATTAATAATGGCCTCTAACTCAGATGATTCCCTTCCTCCTCTCGGGTCTCTTTTCCAAACCCAAAGGTATTGTTTTTCATAAATCGAGTTCTCCCCTTTTCTAACTCTATTCAAAATTAAACAATTTTTGAATAATTCATTGGCATGAATATGAGGGTATATTTATCTAAGAACTATGTTTGCACGCCACCTATCTTCCAAAAAGTATGTATTATTTCCCACTCTAGTTCTCCTCTCAAATAAAGAAGACAAAGAAACTGTGAAATCTTCAAAGTCTTTACCGATTCTAGATACGCCATGTACACCATGTTTGGGAATTGGCTTACTGTAACATCCCGAAAATCAGAAAAAGTTAAGGGTTCGGGTTAGTGAGTAACCCGAGTCTCTAGTAAACTAAATAAGGAGCAAGGTTTGTCGTGTATGGAGCATTTTAACAACATTAAATGACACGGTTAGTCGCTTAAAAAGGAATGGTGATCGAAACGCACGAAACAAAAGAGGAGGGGCCCGAATGTAATATGCGGTAGGTTATAAACCACCTTTATGGGAAACTGATGTAGTGCGAAGCACACATCTTTATTCTTATTGTTTTGTGCTTTTTTACTTAGTTCTGTGTTCGTTTTGGGTTGTTTAAGTCTGTATTTGAGTCTATTGTATATTTACAGGTGCTCGTGAAGATTACAAGTCAAATCATTAAGAAACCAAGCAAGAAAGTGAAGCCGGGATAAATAAAAGAAAAAATGTTGAATTTCATGTTCTCACGGTACGCGAGAGACGTAAATTCCGTGAAAAAGCCCTAATCGAATTATAATAGAATTACAATGCCATTATGCAAGAGATCGAGTTCGATTTTTGGTCGTCAGAGCAAGTCTAGGAGGCGATTTTGGGGCTGGAGAAGACAATTGAAGTGCAAGTTTGAAGCTTTCGATTTCGGGTTTGTTAGTTTTAACTTATTCGGTTTCCAAGTTTCGATCTTTGTCTTTGATTAGTTTGTTTTAGACCATGTTTGGATCAATTACTTCTGTGTTTCTGGTTTTGAGCATGATTCTAGGCTAAACGTTTGATACTGCCTGGGTCTTTATGATGATTATTTGTTAAAGTTATGATTTTTATCAGTTTTGGATTATATTGATGGTTAATGACTTTGTAAAAAGTCTTGAGTTATTAATAATTATGATGAATATTGCATGCTTAGATCTGATTGTTGATTGATTTTGATTCCGTACGTTGATTGCGGATGTCTTCCAGCTTGATTTGCGTATCTAGGTCATAGACTTTAGGGTTTGTGATTGTTTGTGTGGTTTGCTAGACATAGTGATCCATAGGAGTTGTGATTAAGAGTCATTAGAACCGAGTATGTATCCTGTCTCAATACCCGAGAAGTGAGAGATAATCGCTTAGTTTTCGTTATTAGGAATCCGAGTGTCAGCTGTCTGAGAGGAAGTTGGTATTAGGTTTCTAGTGATTGTTGCTATTCTGAGTCATAGTTCTTATCTTGAGATTACCCCGTGCATTCCTCGAATGTATTGTGGACAGTGAGACTGAAAGGTGATCTGTCTTTCGGGTACTTTATCATTGTTAGAGAGACTGAAAAGTGATCCACTATCTGGTGAGTTTATTACATCTTTAGGTTCCTTAGTTGGTGACACCCTGAGAGTGATTAGGGATCCACTAGGTAGTCTAGAGTTGTTTCCTTAGAGACCCGGATCCATCATAGTTTCCAGAACCGGTAGAAGTTGTGCTTTGCAAGTAGGATTACGACCTAGGTAGTATTCTTCCCATCTCTGATTTCTTCCTTAGTTTTCATCTGGATAGTTTGAGTCATTTTTGTTTGTTGCATTATTAGTTAATCTTTAGTGTAGTCAACCCCCCCCCCCCAATAATCAATCTTTAGTCCGAGTCAGAGTCTAATATTAGTATTCAGTGTCTCTAGGGTTCGATAACTCAGTTTACCATTAAGTTGTGCTACACTCGATAGGTACACTTGCCTGTCAGTGCGGTTTAGTTGAGGGTACTCCATTTATTACTTAGGAGTCTAGGTTAGGTTTAGTTAGTTTTTATATAGACCGTCTGGGCGACATCAAGTTTTTGGCACTGTTGTCGGGGACACTTAGCAATAGCAATATTAGCTTTGACTAGTTCTTTTGTGTGATTTTTGGTTTATTTTCTTTCTTTTGTGTTTGAGTCTTATTTGTGTGCTTGTCTTTTGTGCTACCTGTGTGTCCTATCTGAGTGTCTAATATAGGATCGAGTCTTTCTGTCTTAAGTCTTTATTTATTTTCTTTTATTCTTGTGTCAGTTTATGCACCACACTCGTTCGCAGGGATCACCACCATACTCTGCTTCTCTAGAGCCCGAACGAGAGCTGCACGAGCACACCCGCGACTTCCGGGAGCGTTTGAAAGCATTCTGCAGCAACCAGGTACGTTCTACTAGCCCAATTCCATTTCCTATCATGGGCGACGCTGACCCACCAGCGAGGCGTACCGTGCACCAGAGGGCCAGTGACGGGGTCACCGGGGCGAGATCTTCGATCACACGCCCTGCTATTCCAAACACCAATACATGGCATATCCCGTCACATGTCATGAGCACGATCACTCATGCCACTCAATTTCATGGCCTTGAGGACGAGGATGCACCCAGGCATCTGTCCCGCTTCGCGCGGATATGTGATACCTTCAATATCACGGGTGTGTCTGTGGACGCTATCTATTTGCGTCTCTTCCCATTCTCGCTTTCTGGTCGCGCATCTACTTAGTTTGACACCCTCCCTGATAAATCTATTACCACTTGGGAGGATCTTCAAGCCAAGTTCTACAAAAAGTACTATCCACCTTCTAAGGCCGCTCCCCTTCGGAATCAAATCCATTCCTTCCGGATAGACCCCGACGAGCCTTATCACATGGCCTGGGAGCGGTTCAATGCGCTTTTGAGCCGATGCCCAAAGCATGGTCTTTCTGCCTGGGTAATTGTGGAGAATTTCTATAATGGCCTCACCTTCGAGAAGCAGCAAATGTTCAACACAGCTGCGGAGGCCATATCATGGACAAACTCGAGCCAGCCGAGTGTGAGGAGATGTTCGAGAGCTTTGCTCTGGCAGAACATCAGTAGCCATCTACTAGGACTTCCATTCCTAGTGCTAGAGCATCCACCTCTTCTCCTACAGGTGTGCATAAGGTCACTCATGATACTAGCGTGGCTGCTGCACTCGCAGCTATGGTTAATAAGATCAAGGAGCTGAAGCTCAGTGCTCTTAGGTGTGAGGTGTGCATGGGAGGCCACGAAACCAGAGATTGCCCTGTCAATCATCAGGAGCAGGTGAGTTTTGCTGGAAACCAAACCAGAACCGAGGGTTAGTTCAGGTAATTAATCACTTTACCATCATCAAGTTCTAATCTTTTATTCAATTTTGTAGTCTGATCCATTGGGTTGTTTGGATTCTTGATTTGATTTGGGGGATATGCACTCATCGGTGTCGGTAAATCAGGTTAGTCACTGATTATTCTGTGGTTTTATAGATTTACATGTGTATATTCGATTTACACATGTGTATGTTCGATTTACACAAGGTAAGTTACACATGTTTATATTCGATTTACACATTAAAATAATTTTAATGCATCTTGATTCTGTTTTTTGAATTTCAGGTAGAAGATCTACAAGGTTTGATATATAAGTAAGGGTTTGATACTGGGTGGTTTATTTTACAATTGGTTTTTATTTTCTACACGTGTGTATTTGATTCTTTTTCAGACGTGTAAACTGAATTTACATATGTGTAAAGAGTTTTTACCCATGTGTATTTGATTTTACACATGGGTATTTAATGTTCTTTTACATAGTTCTTGAATTATTCTTTATTTTTTTGTTCTGATCATTATTAAAAAAGAAAAAAATGTGTATTTGATTTTGAAGGGAGAGTCTATAGAGAGATAAAGAGAGTCTGGAGAGAGAGAGAGAATCTGGTGAGAGAGATTATGGAGAGAGAGGGAGAGTGTGTGAATCTAGAGAGAGAGAAAAAAATGATCTTTTAAAATAAGATTTAATCAAAAAGAAAATTATATAATTACCTTTATACCCCTGCAATATATATGGAGCACATGTTTTCTTAATTTAAAGTAAAAAAGTCTAGATTCAATTTCATCCACATATTAAAATAAAGGAAAATGGATGTGTAGCCAGAATTGAGTTTAAGGGTTTTCACAACAACTCAGGGTTTTCATTAGATACGTCCCATATATATATATATATATATATATATATATATATATATATATATATATATATATATATATATATATATATATTTATATATATATATAGGGGACGTATCGATTGTAAACCCTGACTTGTTGTGAAAACCCTTAAACTCATTCTGGACTACATATTCAATTTTGTATATTTTAATTTGTGGATCTTATTAAATCTAGATTTTAATATTAAATTGAAAAAATATGTGGCCTATATTTAGTAGAGGGGTAGAAAGGTAATTACACTTTTTTCTTTTTTAATTAAATCATGAATTTTTTTCTTCTTTTTTAATTATATCATAATTTTAACTATCTATCCATATCCCATGTAGCAATTGATGAACATGCTCTCTTACACATGTGTAAAAATCAAATACACATGTATAATAATCAAATAAATATGAGAAAACACATATACACAAATCATAAAAAAAAATTCTACATCCAAATATCTTTAGAAATTAGAAAAAAAAAATTTTACATAATTACACTTTGGTAAAAAAAACTTAAATACACACGTGTAAAACCTATACACATGTGATTCTAAGCTCTATTACACATATGAAACCCTCAAACCCTTACTTGTGAACTTTCAAACCTCTTTGGGTAGAAACCTTCAAACTTCACATCTGAAAAAAATTTTGAATCTTGTTCACGTCTCAGTTCTGCAAAACTTCTCAGATCTGGATCTTAAATATCAAAAATAAAAAATATTACTTGTAGACATGAATGTAAAAGGCACTTTACATATACACATGAACAAAAACTTTTTACATGTGTGTAAATTCAGTTTACACAAGTAAAACTCATATACAAAAATTAAAAATCATTACTTGTAGACATGTTTGTAAAAGGCATTTCATGAGCAAAAACTTTTTACCAATATGTAACAACTTTTTAGATTGATTCAATATAAACACATGTAAAAAAAACTTTTACACATGTGTATATTTAGTTTACACATGTGTACATTCAATTTACAAATGTGTAAATTCAAACCTGGGTTTTTCATGTTTGTGTAAAAACTTTACTTCGTGATTCAGATCTGAATCTCCATGGATTAAAACAAAATAAAATATATAATTTACTAATTTCAAGTAAATTTTAAATATTACTTCCAACAAATAGATTTTAATACCAATTATTATTCCCAGATAATTACAAATTTAATGTTAGTATTAACCAAATAACACATTCCAAAATGAAACAAAAAATTCTAGTTTCATGAAACTAATAAATCTTTGACGTTTGAAAAAGTCAAACGTAACTAGTGTTTTCCACGAGACAATGAGAATTGTAATATCTTAAAAAGATTGAAAAGAGAAAATAGGTTGTAAATAATCTTATTTTTTGTCACCATGAAATTAAAACATTGACTCTTTAGTTCAAGTTAATAGTTTTTTATTGGACAAAATATATTTAACAATTTATTTAAAGAAAAGTATCTTTTTTGTGGGTTGAGTAATATGGTTGAATATATCCACAACATGGATGTGTCTCTTTTTTATCCATTATATATATCATCAAGAAATAATTCAAAAAACATGGGGATTTGATGTAGAGACCTGACGTACATTTCATAGACTCAAGAAATATATTTAACAATTATTTCTGATGATAATTTCATGGACTTCTTTCAGTGTAGAGATCTAACGTACATTTCTTGGACTCAAGAAATAATTCAAAAACAAACTTAATCCAATATATATATATATATATATATATATATATATATATATATATATATATATATACCCAGATCTGATGAACTTAAACCCAGATCTGATGAGCTATGTTTCAACTCATCGTCAAATCCCCACCCTCAACCCTACCACCTTCAATTCGTGAACCAAAATCGAAACAGAAATATAAATCGGTGATGAAATTGAACCAAGATGAAGAGTGATTTAAGACAAATCGGTGATGAAATCGATCTCGGTTTCCATTTTCACCAGGTTCGTACATCTTCACCGGAACTGAGGTCGACGCACAAAAACCACTAAACTCACGCCCACATGAACCCGTCTGCCGGAGATGGTGCTTGGTCTGATGATTAACACTGATGATAAAATCAGATCTTTATTTATTTTCAAAATAGATTCTCCATCTGGGTTTTAGAGAGAGAGATAAGTGAAGTTGGGTTTAACAGAGAGAGGGGATCTTATTTTGAAGAGCCATGGATAAAGATCTGAAGAAAAATAAAAAGGGTTAAAAAGAGAGAGAAGAGGGGGAGGGGGAGGGGGTGGGAAATGACACAAATGCCCTCTAACTTAAAAATAATCATAAAAACAAAAAAAAATAATATGTGGTCTAGAATGGGTTTTTGGGTTTTTACAACCAATACGTCCAATATATATATATATATAGGGGAGAGTTATTCTACAAAATCTAAAAACTGTAAAAACTATAAAAGTGTAAAAAGTCTTTTAAAAACCCCATCACCACTCCCCAAAAGCCTAAAACCCCACCCCAAAAACCTAAATCCTAACAAAAAAACCCCTAAAAAGTCAAAAAAAACCGTCTAAACACACCACCACCACCACCCAAAAGCATAAACCTCCAACCCAACCCCCCCTCCCACCAAAAAAAACCTAACCCCCACCCCCCTCGCCCAAAAAAAACCTAAAACCCACACCCCCACCCCCTCAAAGCCTAAATACTAAAAGCTAAACCCCTAAGGCTAAATCCTAATGAAAAAGTAAACCCTAAAATCTAAACCCTAGAAGCTAATATCGTAGATTTCGACGAGACGGTTCCAACGCCCCCGAAATGAGTAAAATCGGAGTTCGTATGAGCCGGTTATAAGCGTTTTAAAAGACTTTTTACACTTTTTTGACTTTTTAGCAAAACCTCACACTATATATATATATATATATATATATAGTATAGGGTTCCACTAGGAAGTGAAAAAGGTGTAGGAAGTGTAGGAAAAATTTTGAGCCCTTGATCTTGTAGATGGAGGGTTTCTAAGAAGGCCACGTAAAAAGGAAGGGATTTTAAGCCTTGAAGGGTATAATAGTAACTGCTTCCAAGAGAGAGAAATAACATACAAATGCAAGTCACATGCATTTTCCACCCTCATTTTTTAAACGTTTATATCTTTTTTATACGTCATTATTTTTTTTTAAATATACCATAAAATCAAGCGTTTTTTATCTTTAAAACGAGTATGGTCTTGCTATATTTAAAAAAAAAAAAAAATCGTTGAACTGGGTTTGTACGTTTTTAACAGCGTTTTCATGACGTTTTTTCATTGAGTTTTTTCAAGACTTTTTTCATCGCGTTTTTTCAAAACTTTTTTCACTGTGTTTTTTCATGACGTTTTTTTCATGGCGTTTTTTTCTAGACTTTTTCATAACGTTTTTTTATGATGTTTTTTCACTGTGCTTTTTCATGGCGTTTTTTATTACTTTTTCACTGCGTTTTTTCATGATGTTTTTTTCATTATGTCTTTTTCATGGCGTTTTTTTATGACTTTTTTCACTGCGTTTTTCATTGACGTTTTTCACGGCGTTTTTTCATGATGTTTTTTTCATGGTGTCTTTTTCATAGAGTTTTCTTGTGTTTTTGATAACCGATCGTGCGAAAAACAGAAAAACGCATGTGAAACTGGGCGTGTTATGGTGTTTTTAAACTTGGCAAATTTATGGTGTGTTTTGAACTGTGATTGTGCAGAAAACAGAAAATGTGTTTTATGGTGTTTTTAAACTGGGTAACTTGATGGTGTGTTTTGAACTGTGCAAACTCTTTTTCATTGAATTTTCTGGTGTTTTTTATCACCGATTGTGCGAAAAAACAGAAAAAACGTATGTGAAACTGGGCGTGTTATGGTGTTTATAAACTGGGCAACTTTATGGTGTGTTTTGAACTGTGATTGTGCAGAAAACAGAAAATACGTTTTATGGTGTTTTTTTAATGCAATTACCATTATGGTTTTAGGTGTTTTCTTTATGGTGTCTTCTTTATGGTGTCTTCTTTTATAGTGTTTTTGAACTGGGTGTATTATGGTGTTTTTAAACTGGGCAACTTTATGGTGTGTTTTGAACTGTGATTGTGTAGAAAACATAAAATGCGTTTTTCAGATTCTCCAACACTTTCGAGGAATCGTTATCTTTGGTGCTCGGCTCTATGAATGCGCCATAATGGTTTTAGGTGTTTTTATTTATGATGTTTTTCTTTTCTAGATGAAACAAGCTCTTTTAAAAATATCATAAATTCCTCCGGTTCAAAAACACAAAAAACTTGCCTAGTTCTAAAAACATCATAACACGTTCACTTCAAAGACACCATAAAATGTCCAATTTAAATGTTTTTTTTATTTTTTTTTAATTTATGACATTTTAATGGTATTTGTACGTCATTTTTATGATGTTTTTATACAGTTTGTACAATCTAGTGCTAAAACACCATGAATAAAAAACCCAACTTAACACGTAATTTTTTTTTAAATTTTATATAACAATAGTGTACTAATATTAAAGATAAAAAACGCTCGTTATTATGGTGTAATTTTTTTTTATAAATAATAACGCATTAAAAAGTTATGAAATTTCAAAAAATATGGAGGAAAATGCATGTGGCTTACATGCACATATTTTGTGCATTTTAAAAATCAAGCGCATGTTTTCTCACGATTTTGCCCTTCCCCCTTGGTCCTCTCCTTCGACACATGTCACTTCATGTTGGATTCCTACACTTCCTACACTTTTTTCAGTTGTTAGAATATCCCTCACTTGTATATATATAATATAGGGTTCCAATAGAAAGGGAAAACGTGTAGAAAGTGTAGTAATGATTTTGAGTACTTGATCTTGGAGATGAAAGGTTTTTAAGAAAGCCACATAAAAAGGAAGAGATTTTAAGTCTTAAAGGGTATAATAGTAATTGCTTACAAGAGAGAGAAATAACATACACATGCAAGTCACATTCATTTTCCACCCTCATTTTTTAAACGTTTATATCTTTTTTGTACGTCATTATTTTTAAAAAACATTATACCATAAAATAGAGCGTTTTTTATCTTTAAAACGAGTATGGTCTTACTATATTAAAAAAAATCGTTGAACTGGGTTTGTACGTTTTTAACAGCGTTTTATTTGCGTTTTTTCATGACGTTTTTTCAAGACGTTTTTCATGGCGTTTTTTCAAAACTTTTTTCAATGTGTTTTTTCATGGCGTTTTTTCAAGACTTTTTCATAATGTTTTTTATGATGTTTTTTTCACTGCGTTTTTTCATGGCGTTTTTTATGACTTTTTTCACTGCGTTTTTCATGTACGTTTTTCCTTGATGTTTTTTTCATGGTGTCTTTTTCATGGCGTTTTTTCAAGACTTATTTTTTATGATGTTTTTTTCACTGCGTTTTTTCATGACGTTTTTTATGACTTTTTTCACTACGTTTTTCACTGCGTTTTTCATGGACGTTTTTCACTACGTTTTTTTCATGTTGTCTTTTTCATATAGTTTTCTAGTGTTTTTGATAACCGATCGTGCGGAAAAAAGAAAAACGCATGTGAAACTGGACATGTTATGGTGTTTTTAAACTTGGCAACTTTATGATGTGTTTTGAACTGTGATTGTGCAGAAAACAGAAAATGCGTTTTAAAATGTTTTTAAACTGGGCAACTTTATGGTGTGTTTTGAACGATGATTGTGCAGAAAACAGAAAATGTGTTTTTCAGATTCTCCAACACCTCCGAGGAATTGTTATCTTTGGTGTTCAACTCTATGAAACCGAGAGTTGCAGGAGCTCGTACGCGATTAAGCAGAAAACATCATAAACTCCTCCGGTTTTAGGTGTTTTATTTATGGTGTTTTTCTTTTTCAGATGAAACAAACTCTTTTAAAAATATCATAAACTCCTCCGGTTAAAAAACTTGCCCAGTTCTAAAAACATCATAATACGCTTACTTTAAAAACACCATAAAATGTCCGGTTTAAATGTTTTTTTTTATGATTTTTTACTAATTTATTACGTTTTTACGGTATTTGTACGTCGTTTTTTATGATGTTTTTATAGAGTTTGTACAACCTAGTGCAAAAACACCATGAACAAAAAACCCCACTTAACACGTAATTTTTTTAAAAAAATTTATATAACAATATTGTACTCATATTAAAGATAAAAAAACGCTCGTTATTATGGTGTATTATTTTTTAAAATAATAACGCATTAAAAAGTTATGAACGTTTAAAAAATATGAGAGAATATGCATGTGACTTGCATGTGCATATTTTGAATATTTGAAAAATCAAGCAAATGTTTCTTTCACGAATTTGCCCTTCCCCCTTTGGATCTCTCGTTGGACACATGTCACTCCATGATGGCTTCCTACACTTTTTATCTTTCTTAGAATATCCCTCCCCTATATATATATATATATATATATATATATATATAATATACTCACAAAAGCACTGTTTACATTATAAAAAAAATCAAAGTGTACAAGTTGTTTAAGCACATCGTAAAAGTGGTTTAAACATATTAATTTTAAAGTTACAATATGCCCTCGTGAAGTTACAATATGGCCTCATCAACTTTAAGTATTACCATTTAAACCCTACACTTTTTCATTTGTTTTTTTTAACCTTTTTGGCTCAACCATATTTTGACACTTGGCCCGCTCATAACTTTTTTGTTTTTTTTTCCCTTGTAACTTTTAAAATATGATTTTTATAAAATTCTGAATATGCCGTTGCGGCGTGCTTACTTCTATCTACATTTTAGTGTAATTATTATTCAAAATTGAGTTGTGCGTAATAACGTACAAGTCATCGAAACACAAACGTACAAGTCGTCAAACCTGCTTCAAGGTTTCATTTTTTTACAGTTTTTTCTTCCTCTTACAACCTTTAGAATATGATGTTTTATAAAATTTTCTATTTGCCGATGTGACATGCTTATTTTTATTAACGTTTCGACGTGATTTTTTTCACGAGATGAATACTAATATTCAAATCGTCGAGCCTTGTAATATTTAACACCTCCGACGTCAAATCACGAGTTTCATCCACTAGTTAAAGTTAATTCAACTACAGACCTAGGTGTATATTTGCTACAGCTGCTGGTATACTACTAGAGTTAACTAGCATTGTCCTAATTATTGATTGAATGGTGTAATTTATGGTTTATAATGATTAGTGTGACACTTCAACACTTGTTTTTTTGATGAGTTAAGTATTCACCAAGTCAACCACCTAGATACATTTACTTTTTTTTTAACATCCAGATATTTTAGGATAATTGAATTTCTCTGGGGCAACACCTAGAATATCCAGGGCAACCCACCCTAGGAGGAACCCCTAACTAGGTAAACCCCCTGACCTGGCCACAGACCATTTTTTTGCTGTGGCTAGGATTCGAACCCAAGATCTCCACTATGAGAAGTCTTGAGGCTACCAAATGGCCTAGATACATTTACTAATGATCTAATTTTCATAATTTTGTTAAGGCCAAAGCGAAGTAAAAATCCAGGAGCATTTTTCAAATTTCATTGTTATAGCAGTTGGAGTTTTTTATCCTTTTTTTTTTTTTTTTTTTTTTGTAAACCTAGTCTAACCAATAGAATTTGAGACCATAGTCTGTAAATCACAAATTCGTAAGACAATCAATAACTAATTAAGCAAGTAAATTAACAATAAATCACAAGAGTGCGCATTTGTAGATAAGAGGGTAGATAGTGGTGTCAATCATGTCGGTTGGTGGGTTGGCGAGTTGAATTATGCAACCCGAACACGACTTATATTCTTATTCGTGTCAAAATTTTCAACCCTAACCTGGATACACATAAATTCGGGTCAACCCGAACCTGACCCCGTTTAACCCATTTATCTAAATGAGTTAAACAGACGGGTTAATAATCAAGTATGAGTGTGACAAATGGTAATATGGTGTTTAACATTAATACAACTAACTCTATAAATATTGAAATCAAAACCATAAACTAAAAAATCCAAAATCTAATTCATTTATGGTAAACTAAAAAGTAATTAAATAATCATCTCTAGAAAGGAAAAAAATTTGGTATAAATCAATTCCTTTATGTCAAAAAAATAATTAAACAGTTGTTTCTAGAAAGAAAGAAATAATTTTGAAACCTAAACGGGTTAACGGGTCAACCCGTTTTTAAATGGGTCAACCCGTTTTTAAATGGGTCAACCCGAACACAACCCGTTTTTTAAACAGGTCAACCTATACGCAGCCCGTTTTTTAAACGGGTCAACCTATACGCAGCCCGTTTTTTAAACGAGTCAACCTATACGCAGCCCGTTTTTTAAACGAGTCAACCTATACGCAGCCCGTTTTTTAAAACGGGTCAACCTATACGCAGCCCGTTTTTTAAAACGGGTCAACCTATACGCAGCCCTTTTTTTAAAACGGGTTAAAATATTCATCCCAAAACCTGACTATTTATCATGTTCAGGTCATGTTAGAAATTGTCAGCCCTAAACATAGATCCAGTTCGCTTTTGCTACTGCAATTTCAATTATGATTAGAACAATTATCAATTTTCACATGTAACTGTGACTTCAATACACTTGACAGTGGACTTTTGCTATTGCAGTTTCCACTTGAACAAAGAACAAACAAGAATATACGCAATTGCAATTTCAATTAGGATTAGAACTAACAATTAACAGTTAACACAATTTCAGTTAGGATTATAAACACAAAATCAGCAAAACATGGTTGAAAACACACAAAACTAGTTAACAGAATCAGGAATGAACAACCAATTGAAGAACACAAAAACTCTATTAGCTTAACAAAATCAAGAAAAACACAAACTAGTTTTATTTGATACCTGAAGATTGCTAATGTAACTGCATTGCAAGATGATTTAAGTTCTTTAACTGAACCTCATAAGACAGCAAACAACAAAACCCAATGGTCTATGCATTCCACAAGATCGACGCCCAAATCGATTACATCCACACCAATAATCATGACATGAATCACTAACACCACCACCAAACAACTCTTATACACATGTATGCCCCCCTCTATCATGATCATGCTCAATTACTAATAAAGCAATCTATATAAACATTTATCCCAGAAATCTTGCAGAATTTTTCAGCTTTTCTGAGAAAATAATCCTGCAATTATTTAAAAGACAAATACCTTTCATGACGGGTCATGAGTGTCGCATTTGCCACCCATACAACTATCTTGACAGGTAACATTATAACACTAAAATGCAAAAATCATAACAAATCTTGGGTAGCATACAATGGATTCTTGGTCAAGAGTCCAAAACACCCCTTTTAACATGCAAAAGAACGCACCCCGACTGATTCAATCATCCTGCAGTATTTGTGATTGATGCAAAAGAGCGTAACCTGACCCGATGCTAGAGTTTTGCTGTGCCATTTGTGTAGAAATATCCACTCTCTCTTAAACTTATGCATTGGGATAATGCAAATGTGAGTTTCCTAATATCATTTTTGGTGTGTGCTGCACTAAGAGTGATCCGCAGCCTGCAAGTAAAAAAAACATAATTTTAAAAAGCATAGGTTTTTTTCATGTGTTTTTAGTTTTCAAAGTCCAGATTTAGCATCAATGTATGTGATGATACCATTATCCCAATAACAAGATCTCTATTCTAATACACCATTTGGATGTTCTTTGAAGATAAGGGAATTTGTTGGAATATCTGATAACATTGCAAAAGTAAATCATTGACTTAAAGCAACAGACCTGCATAAGTTAGGTGGGACCGTCGGGGGCCTGATTGCTGTTATATGAAAGCCACATTTCAGCATGTGCCTGTATAATTATAATAGAACGCCATTTATAAGTTGTATGGCTTTAACAAAGAATTTTGAAGAAATAAAGAGACATGCATCAATTGGCAACTTCGACCATTTCACACGGTTGAGTTGGGGTTTATCTCAAACGGGTCAAATAAAAACTTGGTGAAAAGGGGAAGGGGTGAGTTGAAAGTCATCAAAAGTCTATTTATATAAAGCATAAAACCTCCTAAATTGCTTTGTTCAAAGACCTACAAAAATATTGTAATAATACTGTTCTATTCATAATTAGCACATTAGCTATATACAAGAAAATTTAGGAACATGGACAAAAAGGTGTTAGCAGGTCAGCACAACCCGACCCGGCCCGTTTTGAGTCATACTAAAAGATGACCCGTTTCACCCTGTTACATGAACCGCTCATTTTGCCACATCTATCACCAACACAAAAAGGGAGTTGATTTTTACACCACCAAAATTACTTAGCACACCACAAGGTGTAATATTAACAACTTATAGATATAGTACAAAAAAGGGGAAGAAAGAAAGAGACCTGCTTGCTTTCAGGGCTTGCTCTTCACTGCCTACTATAAGGGAAATGATGTGACTTGTGATCGGAATTCCAGTCAGAGTGCGAAATTCTTGCACTCGATTCCAAATAGCCTTTCTACGCCATGTCTCCTTCTTTGCCACCATCACAGCAGCTAAAAACATTAAACATGATTCTCCAACAGGTCAAGCGGGTGACATGACACTTCCAAACTATTTACTTGTGAATGGGCTGATTTGGGTTGGCTTTAATCTCAAACAGGTAAAATAAGGGGGGAATAGCAAAAAAGATAATGGGTTAAACGGGATGAATTGGTCGAAAGTCACCAAAGTTGTATTTTTTATGCATAAAACCTCCTAGATTATCTTATTCAAAAAGTTACACTGTTGTTGAACTAATATATCATATTTGTAATCATATTTGACGGACTACTTGTTTATCAAAAATAAAAGACGTAGACGCAAAGTGTTTCGGGTCAAACCAACCATACAAAAAAATTGTCCGTTTTGACCTGTTGTTTGACCCACACATTTCGTAACCTCTAAAACCATAAACACAGCCCCTGTGATTGCACTACTCATTTTCAACTACTTTTTTCCATCTCTCTTGTTGAGCTCACAAAAAAATGGTAATACTGCCCCAAAATAGTCCACATCACAATTGTTGTCTGTGAATATCGTGCTTTCAAATAGAATTCCAAGATGATTTTGATGCTGCCAAACAATCCTTTTTTTCCAGAGGTTGGTAGGTACTAACGTGATTTTGTATTTGAACTCGTTATGTGTAAGGCTATTTATTTTGAACAGTAAGAGTAACAACTTTGTGTAAGTATGCTACCTAATTGTGAGATGCATTGAACATTTGTACGAACATGCATATCAATAATAGAGTAATTACAAATTTCGTCCTTGTGGTTATTCAAAAACAACAGCATTCATCCTTAAACGTTGTTTATTACACAGTGGTCCCTATTTTGAGGTTTGCTTGGATTTGGTTCCTCCCCTTAAAAGGTGTTAATTCCGGTCCGTTAAGTGGCCCAACATGTCTGTCACATGAAGGCAGTTCGATCTTTTTAGTCTCATTCATCTTCAACCTCTCTTCATCTCCATCTTATTCTTGAACTTATATTTTTTTCTTTTTGGAACTAAGTTTATAAACCTTAACATTAATAAAAAATGATATTCACAAATTTTTAATCTAAGATATATTTATCAATAGAATCAATCCTTAAGATTAGTTGAATCCAAAGCCAAAGTAACATTAACCTAAGTGTAACATCCTCGGGAAAAAAAAGATCATGGGTTCATAAGGAATGCCCGACCTCATATAGGGCGCATTGGTTGTGGAAGAGAGAATTCCGCACTTAAGTGTGCTTGGGTGGGATTGAGTAACCTCCTCAAAACTCTCAACTCAGGCAACCAAAAACAAAGTTGTGAACTCCTTGTGGCCAAAGTACGATATTGGTTGGTATAAAGGGTCGGATGTTACAAATGGTATCAGAGCCACTCTTATGCCGTTCGGGGTGGTGGCAGTAGCGGATACAGCATGTAGTTAGGGGGGAAGAGGCACTCCGTAAGGCACACAAAAGCTTTGAAGATAAAGGGTTTTTTTATTAATTTTGTCAAAATTGAGAAACTTTTCACTGTGTACTGGACTATTGGGGGCACTTTCATTCTCAATCGGGGGCCACTAAACTGCAAATCAAATAAATCACAAAAAAATATGGATGGGCCCACAATTAACTATTATTATATTATTATATGTGAAATTTAATTTGAGTGTTTAATGTTATTTTATGATTGTTTTTTTACCCGGATTATTTTTTACCGATCGATTTTGACACACCAATATTCCCCCCCCCCCCCCGGTACCGTAAATTCCTGTATTCGCCACTGGGTGGTGGGACAACCTCATCGAGGACGATAAGTCCCCGAGGGTGTTTGGGGCACCTTAGGCGAATCCCACATCCCTGGTCAGGATGATGAGGCAAACCTCAATGAGGACGATGAGTCCATAAGGGGAAATTTGTAACATCCTACGCAAATCACACATCGGTCGTGGACTGGAGAGAATCATGGGTTCAAAGCAATGTCTGACCTCAAATATAATCAATGCATTTTGGGCGTGTTGGCTATGGGAGTAATTCCATGATGGGTGACCTCCTAGGATGTCTTCACGGGCAACAATATTGATTTTAGTGTGGAGTTCCAATTAAGTTAGATTTTAGGTAAGGAGCCATGACGATATTCATGTGGGCTTAGATTGATGTATGACGATGTTTATGTAGGCTTAAATCAATGTTAATGTTGGGTTTGGGTTATAGATTTCAATTAATGTTAGGGATTGATTTCTTTAATAATTATAATTTTGATTAAAAAATTATGAAGTTTATCTTTTATTCAGTGTTGTAAAAATCGCGCCTAGGCGCCGATTAGTCGCTAGGCGGCGGGTCGACGATTATTTTTGGCCAAATCGGACTAAAAATCGCTAATCGGAAAAATTGGGTCAAAATCGGGCCTAGGCAGGCCTAGGCGGACCTAGTCGGCCAAAAATCGGCCACTTCCCGTTTTTCCGGTGATATTCCGGTAGGGTTCTGGCGAGATTACGGCAGGTTCCGGCGAGTTTCCGGCGACTTTCAGGCAAATTTCCGGCGATTTTCAGTTTAGTTCTTGTAATTTCCCGCTTCTTTAAAAAATGTGTGTGTATATATATAATTTTGAAAATTACATATAAAAATGTGTGTATATATATAAAAAACTGAAAATTACATATAAAAATTCCAATCCGATTAATCCCGCCTAGGCCCCGATTAATCCCGCCTATGCCTAGGCCCCACCCCACCGCCCGACTAGCGCCAAGCGATTTTTACAACCATGCTTTTATTAATGTTAAGGTTTAAGAATTTAGTTAAAAAAAAATATAAATTAAAGAACAAGGTGGATATGAAAAGAAGTTGAAGATGAATGGTTTTAAAACGACAAAATTGTCATAATGTGGCAGGCACATGGTGCCACTTAACGGACCGTGAATAACACCATTTAAGGGGAGGGACCAAATCCATGAGCAAACCTCAAATAGAGACCACTGGTGTAATAAATTGTGTTTAAAGACTGAATTCTCTAATTTTTCAAATAACCATTGAGAGGAAATTCGTATTTTATTCTTAAATCGCATGGAGCGGTCCAAGGACTTTGTAACTAGATATAACTAAAATGTTAATGCACCAACAGATCAACAAAACTATCCTAGAACTAACTTTTTTATTAGGGAATATTGGTCAATGGGGTGTCTGAGTGGGAGCAGCCTCATCTTCCCAAGATAGAGGAAAGGTTTGTCCTCGCCCCACCCTCCCGAGACCCTACGAGTAGCTTTTGGTATGAGTGGGATTTTACTAGGTATGTATGTTTGTTTGAAAATTGGTTAATAGTTAACAAAACACTACTTTCATCCTATACATCATGTTGAAATATTGTAAGCCCTCAATCAAATTTTGAAAATTACCATGTGCAGCAGCAATGATGGGTACAGGTGTAGACGTTGAAAATATAAAAGCACGGCCTCGTGATTGTATGAGTTGTTTCCACCTTTTGCTGTTCAATTAGTAATTAAAGATAAAATTCAGTAGCACTCACATAACTGCAAAAGACTACGTTCTGTAACTGCAAAGCTATGCTCATAAGATGGACTAATTTGGAAACACACACACATATATATATATACACACACATATATCTATATATATATATATATGTGTGTGTGTGGGAAGGTTCTTTGGGGAACAACAAAAAAACGGGGAACTGGGGTACGCCCCCCTCAAAAAACCTAACCCCTGCCCCTCCCCCCAATCCCCAATGGGTTGGGGGGGAGGGGTTGGGAACCGGCTCAAACGAACTCTGATTGAACTCATTCCCGCGGTGTTGGAACCGGCTCGTTGAACCCTAAAATCTAAGCTATAAACCCAAAAGTTAAAATATAAAGCTAAACCCTAAAAACTAAACTCTAAACCCTAAAAGCTAAACCCTAGATATATGACGAGTCGGTTCCAAGCCACTGAAATGAGTTCAATCGGAATTCGTTTGAGCCGGTCCCCCCCCCCCCCTGTTCCCCTTTTTTTGGCATTCCCTTTTGAACCACCCTCTCTCTCTCTCTCTGTATATATATGTATACATTACAACAACCATTTTTGACTTTAGAAACTGGGTTACTCACTAGAAAAATACAAGGAACGTCAAAAGTTCAGACACAATATTGAAAAATCTACAATTAGTAGATCTAAACTGGAAATGTAATGTTAGAAGTGACAATTAGATTAATGGGTAGAATCTGTTATGTTTTGTCTCTAACGACCCAAACCGAAAATTAAATAAATTAGCATAAAAGAAAGGGTCGAACGTTGCCTTAAGTATATTTTTAATGCATAACACCTCCTAATCATTTTATTCAAAATATCAGCTTTTAATGAAAGAATATAATTTTTGTGATTATATTTGACGCACTAATTATTTATAGAAATGTAATAACTTTGGAATAAATTGTTTAGACCCGGTTTGTTCCAACCCGTACTAAAAAATGACAGATATCAATTCAACCCCGTTTTGGCCCGTCACCGAACCCGCCCATCTTGCCACAAGAAAAGGAGATTAAAGAACCTGCACGCAATGAAACCACCATGGCAACCTACAGCTTTACTAAGAGTGCCAATGCATATATCAACATCATTTGCACAACCAAACTCCTCGGGTACACCACCGCCATTTTTACCATAAACAAGTGTTCCATGAGCCTAAAGATCAAGATATCATGAGTCAGTAATGGAAGAAAGAGAAGAAATTTGGAACTAAAAAATATTCAGCTGCAATTATACTGTATACAATCAAATATCAACTAGAGATGACAAGATGTGCAGGTTGGGTACAGGTTGTTACGGGTGATTTAGGTTTTGGTGGGGTCAGATTGACCCTTTCTCCATTTTTATACCTTTTTGTACAGAAAATAATACGTAAAGGCGTAAATATGATTGCAAATACTATTTATTACAATAATAATCTAAAGTTTTTAATAAAGCGATTTAGAAGATTGTATGCAATAAAAATACACTTTGGATGATTTTCGACCGATTTAACCTGGTCCTTTCTGCATTTAAACTTTTTGATATGACCCATTTGGCCCATTGAGACAACATAACCCAAATCAACTAGTAATAACAAATAAGTTGAAATTGTCACCTCTAAAATAAATTTGAAAGCTTTTAATGATCTCATTGGTAAACTAAAACTTACATCATCGACCACCAACAAAAAACCATGCTTCTTGCGAAGCTTGGAAAGCTGGACCATAGGTGCAAGGTCTCCATCCATACTAAACAAACTGATAAAAGTCACAAAAATACATCCCCTTAATAAACCTATCATATACACAGATGCAAGCCAATAGTTACAATTTAAAAACTAACATAAAGGGATTTATTTTGCACTTGTATTGGTACTCTAAGCACTCTTGAATAAGAAACAACAAGTGGGACATTTTAATCATAAAGTAACTCTTTTAACATGCAACAAATATGTGCACTTTACCTGTCTGTCACAACTACTTTTTTCTTCATCGTGCAATTCAATCTGCCAAATAAAATATTCTAACCATTATACATTTTGTGAAAGAATATCTCATTTAAAGGTGGGTAACGAATTTAGTAATGTATACACAAGAAATAGGACACCTACAGTAATCCATTAAGGTGGGACATGTCACAATGCCTATAAATAAAGACCTGCACACATCCTTGTCGCTCCGCAAGCCGAATACCATCTATTATTGATGCATGATTTAGGGAATCAGAAAATATTGCAACACCATCTTGACAATCTGTTTCTTTTACTGATGAAAGTGAGCCAACATATCCCACTACTGTCATGAAGGCCATATTGGCTGAAAATCCTGTGGGACATAGAAGGCAATCCTGGAGTAACGTATAACAAAGTGTCAAATTCAAGTCAGTAATTATGGAATTTAGAGGTAGCAAGATGAGAGGTCCGGATAACGGGGTTGAAACAGGCCATTTAGTACGGGTAAAACGGGCCACCAGAAAACACTTTTCTGTCCCTTATTTTGAAAGTATCATAAGATAGTGTTGATTACGATTATGAGAACAGTATTATTATTGTAATAATAAATCAATTTAGGAGGTTGTATGCATTAAGAATAGACTTTGGGTGACTTTCACCATGTTTGGCCCATTTGACCCGTTCCCCTTTTGGCTACATTTTCTGATTTGACTACTAAGAGATAAAAGAAAACCCAGGTCAAAATAGACCCGTTCCCCATAAGTAAACGAATCGAAATTGTCACCTCTAATGGAAATTTAATAGTACTACATAAATAACTGCCACAAAAAGAAGACCATATACCCAAATATCTATCATCGGTTAGTTGTGCAAACTTCATATTTCTCATATGGTAGTATCTATTAATAGATGATAAACTGGTAGTTTATCGAACAATTTGAACATTATTTTAAATTGACCATTAAACAATCAACATTATGCCATACAAAGAACAAGCTAAAACCTCTTTATTCTTTGACTCTGCCAAACAGGATTCCAGCAGTCGGTGATAAGTGGTATAACCACATATTAGAGCAGAACCTCTTGGGCCCATCCCATAATCTTGAACCACCTATTAGTAGAAAGAAAGTACATAACGTTATCATGAATTAGAAAAAAAATATACAAAAAATTAGGTATATGAGAAATGATAAACTGAGCTAACATCAAGCATCCACCTTCGTGGCAGCCTTGGCAACTGTCGGATGTGAACTTAGCCCCAAGTAGTCATTCCCTGAAAATAGAAGTAGCTTTCTGAACAGCTTAGGGCGCAACCCTAATTCACATTCAGAATCCTCATTGTCACATGTTAGGTCATCGCCTGTAAAAAATAAAGTGCTGGTTTACTAGATGTGTGAACAGTAGATGGTTCTGCTCAAATGCTATCAATCATACAATACAAAATTAAAATACTTGATACAGAACTTATGTGCTTGATACTTTTTAAGAAAATGACCAGCCAAGACGTTGAGGCTTTAGGACTCTTCACTAAAGGTACAAACGAAATTTTGTGTTTGTGTTCGTTTGTTAAGGAAATGAATTTGTTCGTGTTTGTTTGTTAACATTATAAATGAACACAAACGAGAATAAACGAACACAAACAAACACAAATGTACATAAACGAACACAAACGAATGCAAATGAACATAAATGAACACAAACGAACATATAATAACTTAATTTTAATGGTAAAAAATTTAAAAAAAAATAATAAAAACTTGTAACAAACGAACAAATTACTGAACGTTCACGAACACGATTGAACGAACGCAGTGTTGGTTCATGTTCGTTCATTTAATTAATCGAACAAAATTTTTGTGTTCGTATTCGTTCATTTATTAAACGAACGAACGTAAACGAACTCCCGCCGAACGGTTTGTTGAACGAGTTCATTTACAGCCCTAACCATAGGTGATGAGAATGAAAAGTAATTTAGGTTATTTCATTTGTTTAAATGACCTACCAAAAATGCTTCTATACAAGCATGAATTCTCCTTCATTTTTGTTAACCCAAAGCATCAATAATCACCACAAAGTGGGTTCTTGTGAGACATTGATCATAAAACATCTTGTAAGCGCAAAGAACCTAGAAGTCACTAGGGTTTCTAAACTCAATTATCAATTCAATTCTTAGAGAACAAGCTCCAAACTATGCATGAAGACTCAAGACCCCACTGAATTGTGTTCACCCAAATCATTAATCAAACACCAAAAACTCAAAATGATTCTCTCCCATATAATATATGACATTCTGCAAGCATATATGCATGAAGTATTCAATTGTTTGTAAACTAATGTTCAGAGATTGGAAAAAACAAATAATAACAATAAATTATTTCAACAGAAGCTCTGGAGTGATACCAGAACTGGGAACATCGTTGACCCATCTCTGGAATGTAGATTCTGCAATCTCTATTTCAACAGAAGCCCTATCCCATTGACGCATTCCGTCGAACACCTGTAAGGCATTGTTAGTTTTGGTTTCAATTTGGAGTGGATGATTTGGGTAGTGAATGGGTCTTAGAGACCGCAAGATTTTCATAGACTCTAGTCGTGAAAGCGCCTGCTCTACCCATTCGTCCCAAGACGACATCTCCAGTCGCAGACAAAATGTGAAGATACTGTCGAATGTCGATACTCGGGATTCAGTTCATGACTCTTTCCCTTTTATAAGTTACCTTATACTTTGGTATCGTCAAAAGTCAGAGGGGTTAAATTACAATAAAATCCAATAAATAAAATGTTACCCTTCTTCAAGATCAATATAACTTGATCTTCATAATTTAATTTATATAAGCATACACGGCAGGTTCTGTATACGTTTGTTAGTGGATTCTGTACATTTTAGGGAGTATTTTAAAGTGGTTGTGAGTGGAGGAGAGAGAAAATGTTACTGTATGAAAACATTGTTCACCTCTATTAATTTTTTAATATTTTTTTAAAGTGTTTGTGAGTGAAGGAGAGAGTAGGTAATGATAAAGGTATAAAAAAAATATTATTTAATTAAAAAGTAGAGAGAAAAATTAATGATTTTTAGTGTAATTATAGAGATGTGGATAAGGAAACTGATGGGAATGCTCTAAGTTACTAAAACTTAAATGTATGAAAGTTTTAAAACGCCCCATCCCCCACTTTTAATTGACCCATCCGACAAACCGCTAAGAATCTCTTTTCTTGATCTTTTCTCTTTGGAAAAAAATAAATTGTGCACAATTAATGTATGTTTCTCTCTACAGGATAATATTAGATCATAGGCTTGGAGTTGGAGACGTCCTCTTCAAACTTCGGACGAGCTTCTTGAGCTTGCTCAATGTAATAACTTTGCTCAAGCAGTTTCAATTTCCAGGTGGAAAGGATAGTTGGTAATGGCTTGGGGACACCTCCAACTCTTTCTCGGTGAAGTCGCTCAAGACTTTAATCGCCAAAGGTCAAGAAAGGAATGATTCCTTCAATCTGAAAATGGTGCAAATGGACCCCTAAAAAATGTACCATCTTAGGATGGAGAGCGGAAATGGAACGACTTCCAACATTGGTGGAGCTACACAAAAGGAATGTCCCTGTTGCTTCCCGTGCGTGCCCTCTCTGTGGTGACTTGGAAGAAACAGCAGATCACCTCTTTACCTCATGCTATATTACGACGATGGTATGGCATCATATAGGTAGTTGGTGCATGATCCCCCCAATTTTCGTTTCCACAGTTAAAGATGTTTTGGATCTTCACAAGACAATGGCAATTAGAGAGGACGTCAAGTATGTGATTCATGGGATCATTCTCACTTCTTGTTGGTGTATTTGGAAGGCTAGGAATGGGCTTTTTTTCTCAAACAAAGAAGTTAAAGTGGAGAGGATAATTGGTGACATTAAATCTCTAGGGTTTTTATGGTTTAATCATAGATCTAAATCTAATTCCCTTCTATGGAAGGATTGAGTTAGTTTCAATTTGTTGTAATTATAGTCTTGTTATATTTGCTGTTTTGGGTGTCTTCTCTCGGTTTCCCCATGAAGTTAGGCTTGCTTGGTTCTAATAAAATTTGCTTTTTGAAAAAAAAAATGAAAGTTTTAAAACTTATCTTAAAATCAAGTGATGTTTTAAGTTTTATTTATATATATATATATATATATTTTAGAACGACGGTAAATATCATAAAACTAACAAGATGTCAGAGAAAGAGTATAAATTTTTTTATAAAAGACCAAGATAAATTACTGATTCTGAATCTATTTTTTATCCAATTAAAGGAGAAAATCATGATAACATTCGTTGTTTTGAGCGAAGGACGCCGCTTTCTCCTTAAGAGTAAAGCATTTGAGGGCTTTTCAAAACCACCATATAGTAGAATTAATAAGAGTCAACAGAAGTTTGTATACAGATTAGAAGCCGAACGATCATTTAAAATAAGATCCAAATCCATTCAATTAGAAGGTGAAGAAGTAATCAACAGCTCCAATGTTATAACCAGTTCCAAATGTCCTTCAAGAAGTTACGCCCAAAAAATGTATGATCAATCTCCTCTTTAGTCGAGTCGCGGAATGAACATAGAGATGAAGAGACCGTACTCCTCTAATAAAAAGATTTTCAGAAAGGAGTATTCTATTTTTAAGCCTCCTCCAAACAAAGCAATTAATCTTAAACGAAGCCCAATAAATCCATATGAATTTGCGATCTTTAGCTCCCAAGCCTGAATCTCAACAAGTGTACCGAAAATTTTTTGGAGCCATCTCCCGTCCATCTCCATCAACCGAATTAATGAAATTCAACTAATCAATATCATTAATAATGGCCTCTAACTCAGATGATTCCCTTCCTCCTCTCGGGTCTCTTTTCCAAACCCAAAGGTATTGTTTTTCATAAATCGAGTTCTCCCCTTTTCTAACTCTATTCAAAATTAAACAATTTTTGAATAATTCATTGGCATGAATATGAGGGTATATTTATCTAAGAACTATGTTTGCACGCCACCTATCTTCCAAAAAGTATGTATTATTTCCCACTCTAGTTCTCCTCTCAAATAAAGAAGACAAAGAAACTGTGAAATCTTCAAAGTCTTTACCGATTCTAGATATATTAAACAACACGCCATGTACACCATGTTTGGGAATTGGCTTACTGTAACATCCCGAAAATCAGAAAAAGTTAAGGGTTCGGGTTAGTGAGTAACCCGAGTCTCTAGTAAACTAAATAAGGAGCAAGGTTTGCCGTGTATGGAGCATTTTAACAACATTAAATGACACGGTTAGTCGCTTAAAAAGGAATGGTGATCGAAACGCACGAAACAAAAGAGGAGGGGCCCGAATGTAATATGCGGTAGGTTATAAACCACCTTTATGGGAAACTGATGTAGTGCGAAGCACACATCTTTATTCTTATTGTTTTGTGCTTTTTTACTTAGTTCTGTGTTCGTTTTGGGTTGTTTAAGTCTGTATTTGAGTCTATTGTATATTTACAGGTGCTCGTGAAGATTACAAGTCAAATCATTAAGAAACCAAGCAAGAAAGTGAAGCCGGGAGAAATAAAAGAAAAAAATGTTGAATTTCATGTTCTCACGGTACGCGAGAGACGTAAATTCCGTGAAAAGGCCCTAATCGAATTATAATAGAATTACAATGCCATTATGCAAGAGATCGAGTTCGATTTTTGGTCGTCAGAGCAAGTCTAGGAGGCGATTTTGGGGCTGGAGAAGACAATTGAAGTGCAAGTTTGAAGCTTTCGATTTCGGGTTTGTTAGTTTTAACTTATTCGGTTTCCAAGTTTCGATCTTTGTCTTTGATTAGTTTGTTTTAGACCATGTTTGGATCAATTACTTCTGTGTTTCTGGTTTTGAGCATGATTCTAGGCTAAACGTTTGATACTGCCTGGGTCTTTATGATGATTATTTGTTAAAGTTATGATTTTTATCGGTTTTGGATTATATTGATGGTTAATGACTTTGTAAAAAGTCTTGAGTTATTAATAATTATGATGAATATTGCATGCTTAGATCTGATTGTTGATTGATTTTGATTCCGTACGTTGATTGCGGATGTCTTCCAGCTTGATTTGCGTATCTAGGTCATAGACTTTAGGGTTTGTGATTGTTTGTGTGGTTTGCTAGACATAGTGATCCATAGGAGTTGTGATTAAGAGTCATTAGAACCGAGTATGTATCCTGTCTCAATACCCGAGAAGTGAGAGATAATCGCTTAGTTTTCGTTATTAGGAATCCGAGTGTCAGCTGTCTGAGAGGAAGTTGGTATTAGGTTTCTAGTGATTGTTGCTATTCTGAGTCATAGTTCCTATCTTGAGATTACCCCGTGCATTCCTCGAATGTATTGTGGACAGTGAGACTGAAAGGTGATCTGTCTTTCGGGTACTTTATCATTGTTAGAGAGACTGAAAAGTGATCCACTATCTGGTGAGTTTATTACATCTTTAGGTTCCTTAGTTGGTGACACCCTGAGAGTGATTAGGGATCCACTAGGTAGTCTAGAGTTGTTTCCTTAGAGACCCGGATCCATCATAGTTTCCAGAACCGGTAGAAGTTGTGCTTTGCAAGTAGGATTACGACCTAGGTAGTATTCTTCCCATCTCTGATTTCTTCCTTAATTTTCATCTGGATAGTTTGAGTCATTTTTGTTTGTTGCATTATTAGTTAATCTTTAGTGTAGTCAACCCCCCCCCCCAATAATCAATCTTTAGTCAGAGTCTAATATTAGTATTCAGTGTCTCTAGGGTTCGATAACTCAGTTTACCATTAAGTTGTGCTACACTCGATAGGTACACTTGCCTGTCAGTGCGGTTTAGTTGAGGGTACTCCATTTATTACTTAGGAGTCTAGGTTAGGTTTAGTTAGTTTTTATATAGACCGTCTGGGCGACATCAAGTTTTTGGCACTGTTGTCGGGGACACTTAGCAATAGCAATATTAGCTTTGACTAGTTCTTTTGTGTGATTTTTGGTTTATTTTCTTTCTTTTGTGTTTGAGTCTTATTTGTGTGCTTGTCTTTTGTGCTACCTGTGTGTCCTATCTGAGTGTCTAATATAGGATCGAGTCTTTCTGTCTTGAGTCTTTATTTATTTTCTTTTATTCTTGTGTCAGTTTATGCACCACACTCGTTCGCAGGGATCACCACCATATTCTGCTTCTCTAGAGCCCGAACGAGAGCTGCACGAGCACACCCGCGACTTCCGGGAGCGTTCGAAAGCATTCTGCAGCAACTAGGTACGTTCTACTAGCCCAATTCCATTTCCTATCATGGGCGACGCTGACCCACCAGCGAGGCGTACCGTGCACCAGATGGCCAGTGACGGGGTCACCGTGGCGAGATCTTCGATCACACGCCCTGCTATTCCAAACACCAATACATGGCATATCCCATCACATGTCATGAGCACGATCACTCATGCCACTCAATTTCATGGCCTTGAGGACGAGGATGCACCCGGGCATCTGTCCCGCTTCGCGCGGATATGTGATACCTTCAATATCACGGGTGTGTCTATGGACGCTATCTATTTGCGTATCTTCCCATTCTCGCTTTCTGGTCGCGCATCTACTTAGCTTGACACCCTCCCTGACAAATCTATTACCACTTGGGAGGATCTTCAAGCCAAGTTCTACAAAAAGTACTATCCACCTTCTAAGGCCGCTCCCCTTCGGAATCAAATCCATTCCTTCCGGATAGACCCCGACGAGCCTTATCACATGGCCTGGGAGCGGTTCAATGCGCTTTTGAGCCGATGCCCAAAGCATGGTCTTTCTGCCTGGGTAATTGTGGAGAATTTCTATAATGGCCTCACCTTCGAGAAGCAGCAAATGTTTAACACAGCTGCGGAGGCCATATCATGGACAAACTCGAGCCAGCCGAGTGTGAGGAGATGTTCGAGAGCTTTGCTCTGGCAGAACATCAGTAGCCATCTACTAGGACTTCCATTCCTAGTGCTAGAGCATCCACCTCTTCTCCTACAGGTGTGCATAAGGTCACTCATGATACTAGCGTGGCTGCTGCACTCGCAGCTATGGTTAATAAGATCAAGGAGCTGAAGCTCAGTGCTCTTAGGTGTGAGGTGTGCAGGGGAGGCCACGAAACCAGAGATTGCCCTGTCAATCATCAGGAGCAAGTGAGTTTTGCTGGAAACCAAACCAGAACCGAGGGTACAACAACTATAATAATTCTTTTGGTTCGGGATGGAGATCTGGAAACAACCCGCCTGGGTTTAATGGTCGCCAGCATCGGTATGAAGGAGGAGAAGCTGGAGTGAGTTCAGAAGCAGTGTCAACACAAGGAAGATTGAGGAGATGATAGAAAATCAGACACAGATGCTTGCCCACTTAGTCCAGCAAGACAGGGACACTAAGCAGAGATTGGATGCCCACGACACTTTATTGAAGAATCAGCAGTCGGCATTTCAGGATTTACAACGCACGGTAGGAGACACCATGTAGGATCGTAAGATTACAAGGTGATTCTATTCTAGTTGATATTGGCGGAAACAATAACAACCAACAAAGTAAACAAGTAAACTGCAAGAATACTGATAAATGCACTGTTGTATTAGACTTCTGAGATTACAAGTTTACAAGTAAAACACTATCAAGAAGCACTATGAAAGCACAGCAAGCACTATTAAGGCACACGAAAAAGCACAAGCAAGACACTAAAAAAGCACACTTACTATGAAGTGTTTACACAGTATTTATAGTAACTTAGAATCAAGACAGACCCTTGATTCTAAGGATCAGATCTAACACAAGCCGTTGATCTTGTTTATTAATCTAAATTACACGCAAAGGCTAATCTAGATAACTTTACTGAAACGTCTTCTTAGGCATCATTGTTTGCATGCTTGGAGAAGCGCGTTATTGTACTTTATTGGTTGCACCAGTGAGGTTCCTTCTGCTTGGAGTGTGGCAGTTGCTTTTGCAGAAAGGTGTCAGAGGCGCTTCACATGGATAGTCAGCTGCAACGTTTGGTCTTCAGTGAATAAAGCTATCAGCAACAGATATGAGAATAATGCTGCTGATAAGCCTATCAGCAGCAACTTGTGTTGAACGCTGCTGATAAGCCTATCAGCAGCAACAAGTGTTGAATGCTGCTGATAAGCCTATCAGCAGCAACAAGTGTTGAATGCTGCTGATAAGCCTATCAGCAGCCATATGTGTTGAATGCTGCTGATAAGCCTATCAGCAGCATTTGTACTTAGAATAATTTGGTAGCAATCAGTCTTTGGTTCTACAAACTCCCCCTAGACTGATGCAACCAAAATTCTTTTAATTACTTTGCTGCTGAAGCTTTTGCATGTGGCTGACTATCCTTTCAACCTCATAGCCTCTTGGATCCTTGCTGGGATTGTTCAGTGGAAGTTCAGACAGAGTCTTGATGTCTTTGTGTGGCATTTTGTAGATTTCTTTGCTTGAACATCTCATCTGCTGCTTCTTTACATCAATCAGAGTGAACTCATCCAAATCAGCATTGTAGGACCAAGATACAAATGGAGAGTGGGACTTGAGTGGTTTGACATCCACGACCACATCTTTGCTAGGGTTGAAGTAATGTCTGATTGCTAGCATAAGGTGTTTCCCTCTCTCATTTGTAGGCTCATGAGCTTCACCCAGCTCCAAAATTCTTCTTAGGTCTGAATCTGGTAGTTGCAGAACCTCATCAACAGACCTGTATGTAGATCTTCTTCTTTCAGTTCTCCCCCTGAAGATCTCAAACCTTTGATCCTGTGGATTGTAGACCCATTCAACTATGTTTCTTGAGTCTTCAGGTTCAGATGAGGATTTGGATTTCTTTGAGGGAGGTTGTTGATGAGTGGGAGCTGGGTGGGATGATTTGGACTTGTTAGGTGGATGAGTGGAAGGTTTGGGGAGGAGAGTGGAAGGATGATGGACTGAGGAAGAGGTAGGTGAGGGAGAAGGCTTGGGTTTCTTTGTCTTTGGTTTTTCTTCTTCTTTGATAAGTACCCTTTTCTTGGAGCCCTTCTTCCCTAGTCTTTCTTCCTCATCCTTTTTAACTTTATAGTAGAGGGCTTGCAGGTTCATGAAATTCATGGGACCCAGCCTCTTTCCACTATCTCCTCTAGCCTTAAGGAAGTCAATCATGACCTTCCTTTCTTCATGGGTCCGTTTATTAAAGGCAATGGTCTTTTTGGACTGTTGTTTGGCTTTTTCTTCTTCTTCAGCCTTTTTCTTCTTTGCCAACTGACCTTGCTGACCCATGAAGGCTCTGTAGACTTCTTTAGTTGATAGTTTCTCAAGGTAGTCTGCATCCTCACCTTGAGAGACTGGAGTCTTTATCCACTCCTCCCTTATTTCTTTAGCTAGTTCAGAATCGATTATTCTGAACTTAGCTTCTTTTTTCTTTTTCTTCTCCAACTCTTCTTCTTCTCTATTGAATTGTTCCTGCAGTTGAAGAGCAAGAGCTGCATCTTCTTCAATCCGGTCAACTGCAGGAATCTTTCTTTTTAATTCATCCAACTGTTTAGCATACAGCTGGATGGTTTGTTCTCTTAGGAGAATGGCTGTTTTTCTTTCTTGAGCCTTTTTCATGTCAGCCATCTCCTCTTCTTCTCTTCTTCTTCTTTTCTCTTCCCTCTCTCTTTTCTCTTTTAGCAACCTCTCTTCATCTTCATCAGTCATGATTCCCTTTCCTTTGTTTACATTGGGTGCCTCTGCTTTAGCTTCACTGATCACAACAGCAGATGATGATGCTGCTAATGGGATCTCTGCCTCAGCTTCATTGGCAAATTGAGGAATTGACAAGGGACGATCACTGTCTTCATCAAGTTGATACTCAGGACCTTCTAATTCCCTCAGTTGATCCCTAAGTGAAGATCTTGTGCCAGCTGCTACAGATGTGGCTTCAACTTGTGGAGTATCTGAGTTGGAGTCAGTATCAGAAGTTGACACAGACTCTTCCTGGGGAATCAGTCCTTCTTTTTCAAGATGGGCTTTGATGGTGACCATCATTTCCTGGCTCTCCAATGAGTTGATATTGCAGATGTTGGCTCTGAGCTGAAAAATCTTGAATAGGAAGTCTGAGGGCAGCTGAAGGATGTTCCTGGTGTTGATGATGAGAGAGGAGCCGTTGCTGAGCAGAAGAGTGTGGTCAAGGGACTTAGTGCTCACCCAACCTAGCACGTCCAAGTCCTTGACCAGGAAGGCATACAGGAATCTTCGAAGGCCCAGAACTTCTTCTTCATTGAGAAGACTGCTCCTTGTTATTTCAAGATTGCTAGGAGTCAGTCTCCTTTCTGCGGCCGCCGAGGATTCAGGATAAGCTACCCGTTTTGCTTTTTGAATTAGTCTTTCGAAGTGGGGTAGATTATCCTCCATCAGGTCATAGAACCTGCCAATGGCAAGTTCTGCTGAGAGATCTGCTGAGTTGTTGATGCAGTTTGATACGTATAGCTGTAGGACTTGGAGGGCATTAAGAGAGTTCCAGTTCAGCTCTTCTACTCCGCTGAACTCCCATCTAATCCAAAACCTCTCAGCTGATCCATCATACCCCCAAGCTAGAATGGAGTCAAATCCTAGCTTCTTTGATGATCTGAATAGTTGGGGGGTTGAGGATTGACCAATGATGGCTGCTGCTTCAGGAAGGATGCTGAATGATGTATTTGTTTGTTCTGTGTCTTCAACATCATTCAGCATTTCATTGACAGCCCTGTCGACCAACTTCCAGTCTTCAGATGTCTCTTCGTCTTCATTATCTGGGACTGGTAAGTCATGAATTTGGACAAAGGCTGGCTTGAATAGTGAGCTTTGAAGTACAACCTGCTCTTGAATCCAGTCGTCAAGACTGTTTTTATCTTCTTCCATAGAGACCATCTCCCCCTTTTTGGTTGCATCAGTAGACAGGTAGGCATCAGTTTGGGTGCCTACTGATACAAGAGAAGGAGTGGATAAAGTTGGGCATTGATGGGCTTCAAGCATAGAGACTTGGTGTCGTAGTTTGGACACTTCAGCCTCTAGCATAGCCACCGTGGCCGTCAATTCCAAGTTATGAAGTTTCAGTCTGTCCTCATCCACAGTTGTGGAATCCTTGGACCCAGATGGGGCCGTAGGCCAAGCCTCAGCATCCCCATCACCCGTGGTTTCTTGGCGCCTGGGATTCCTCTCAGTGAGGGGAGTTTCCAAGGAAACACCCTCACCATGAGTTGCCGTGGTTGAGGTCTTAAAGATGTTGTCACTGTCCTCCTGGTCATTTGATGGACCAGCAGTAGTGACAGTCTCTTCCACATCTACTCCTTCATTACTCCTGGAGTGGACCTTCAAGGGTGAAGAACTTGGGTTGGGTGTTTCGGAAGCAAGACCAATCAGTACCTCCTTGATAGTGGTGGTTGGAGAAGGTACATCACTTTGGTCAGGTTCCTCAACACTTAAGTCCAAAGAAGATAGGAATGGCTCAAAGGGCTGTTCTATGGATCCGGGAAGTGATCCTAATCCTAATAGAGAGACTTCCGAAGGAGTCTCCCTAACAGTGTGGCTTTCCCTTATGATATTCTCACTAGAATGTTGTGATTCTGAGTGAGGGATGTTGGCTAGGGTTTGGGCCTTGGAGGTAAGAGAAGAAGGAGTTCTCTTGCCCCTCTTCCTTGTATACTTGGCTGCAACCGGGGCCCTGTGTTCCGGTTGAGCAATCAAACTGTAGGTGAGTAGAGTATGTGCCTGTTCATTCTCAGTAGAATGCACAGGGGTTCGATCAAGGGAAACGGCAATTTGAGTTTGTGGCAGTGAGGTGGAGGGTGTGGGATCAGTATCAGCTGGGTTTGCTGAACTGTCACCCTGGGCACTTTGTATGTTCAGCATTGTAGATAACAATGGAACATCGGCCCCTGAGAACTTTGATGAAACTGTTCTCATGCTTTGAAAAATGTTGTTCTTATGTCCCAGCATTACGTAGATTCTTGCAGTTTTTGAAAGATCTTGGTGCTCAATATTGAACACTTCCTGCAAGAATCTTGGGTACATGAAGAACTGTGATTTCACCCCTTCTTGAAGGTTGTATCTCAAACCTTCAAGAATGAGGTGGGAAAAATTGAAACCCGCCCCAGTTATCATACCGTAAATTGCCGACGTAAGTCCGGAGCTAAGTTGGTTCCAGCCACTCCTCTTCTGGGATATGCATTGGAGAAGAGTGTGGCAGAGATACTTCCATTTGGGACCCATGAGTGCCTTCTCTATCGTATACTCTGTTTGATTCCCAGTGTACTCTATGGATACAAAGGTCCTCATGTATACGTCTCTTGGGTAAGAGATGGCGTCCCCTTCATCTTGAAGCTTGAGGTGTTGGCGGAGCTTTGCTTCAGTGATGATCATCTCTTTGCCGTCTACTGTTCCTTTGATTTGGGGAGTGCCCTGGTCAGTAGAATACACGGCTGAGCTCCAAAAATCTTCCATGTGGGAAGTATAGATGGTTGGGTTGACTGTTAGGGCATGGTAGATTTTGGACCGACAAAGGAAGTCGATCATATCATCGAAACCTTCTGATTTCTTGCCCTTTATTAGGCATGCCGTGAGGTTGTGATATGGGGAAAACTTGTCGTTGGGGTTGTTTATGTCTGCACCTGCCATTATAATGGATTTGGAGGGAAGAGAGAAGGGTGTTTGAATGGAGGGCTTTGAATGCTGTGGGGACGGGAGAGAAAGTGATGGGAGATTAGGGTTTGAAATTGAATATGAAGAGGTTGTGGGAACGTTTGAAATTGTGATATAAAGGCAGGCGAAGAAAAAGCAACTTTACTTGTACAGTACAACCTGTTTCACTTTTCATTGTTACAGCTGTAAAGCACTCGAGCAGTCATGGTAAAGGCTGAGAGTAGTTTTTACTGCAGGTAAAAGTTAATGTAGACTTGTTTTACCCATCAGCAGCAAACTTGGTTGCTGCTGATGGTGTGCTATCCGCTGCAAACTTGGTTGCTGCGGATAGTGAAGTCTTTCAGCAGCAGATTTGGGTGCTGCTGACTGTTGTATTCATTCCGCAGCAAAAAGGTTGCTGCTGACCGCCTTAAAGCTATCCGCAGGAAACTTGTTCCTGCTGATAACTTAAAGCGATCAGTGGCAAAGGCTTTGCTGTTGAAGAGTAAATCTGTCAGCAGTGAAAAAGTGCTGCTGACTATAACCTTTTATTAAGAACAAAAACATAGACATATTTACAAGGAAGGATAAAAATTTGAGACATGTCTTATTCAAAGTTCATCATGCCAATTGATTCAACTAGATATCGAAATCTTGCTTCATCAAAAGGTTTAGTGAACAAATCAGCATATTGCTCATTTGTGTGAACCTTGGATAGGACAATTCTCTTTTTCTCAGCTTGATCCCTGATAAAGTGATACGTGATGTCGATGTGGTTAGTCTTGGAATGCTGCACTGGATTATTCGTGATAGAGATTGCACTCATGTTGTCAATGTGAATTGGAGTCTGCATGAAGGTCATTCCATGGTCAAGCATTTGATTTTGGATCCAGATGACCTGTGCACAGCAGCTTGAAGCTGCAATGTATTCTGCTTCAGCCGTTGAAGTGGAGACACATGTTTGCTTTTTGCATTGCCATGAGATGAGCCTTCCTCCAAGAAATTGACATCCCCCTGATGTGGACTTTTTGTCCAAGTTACAACCCCCATAGTCACTGTCAGTGTAGGCATAGAGATTGACATTTCCATTCTTTGGATACCATAACCCAAGTTTTGGAGCTCCCTTTAGGTATCTAAGGATCCTTTTGACAGCTTGAAGATGAGACACTTTTGGAGCTGCTTGAAATCTTGCGCAGAGACAAACTGCAAACATGATATTTGGCCGTCGGAACAAGTCTAGGAGGCGATTTTGGGGCTGGAGAAGACAATTGAAGTGCAAGTTTGAAGCTTTCGATTTCGGGTTTGTTAGTTTTAGCTTATTCGGTTTCCAAGTTTCCATCTTTGTCTTTGATTAGTTTGTTTTAGACCTTGTTTGGATCAATTACTTCTGTGTTTCTGGTTTTGAGCATAATTCTAGGCTAAACATTTGATACTGCCTGGGTCTTTATGATGATTATTTGTTAAACTTATGATTTTTATCGGTTTTGGATTATATTGATGGTTAATGATTTTGTAAAAAGTCTTGAGTTATTAATTATGATGAATATTGCATGCTTAGATTTGATTGTTGATTGATTTTTTATTCCGTACGTTGATTGTGGATGTCTTCCAGCTTGATTTGCGTATCTAGGTCATAGACTTTAGGGTTTGTGATTGTTTGTGTGGTTTGCTAGACATAGTGATCCATAGGAGTTGTGATTAAGAGTCATTAGAACCGAGTATGTATCCTGTCTCAATACCCGAGAAGTGAGAGATAGTCTCTTAGTTTTCGTTATTAGGAATCCGAGTGTCAGCTGTCTGAGAGGAAGTTGGTATTAGGTGTCTAGTGATTGTTGCTATTCTGAGTCATAGTTATTATCTTGAGATTACCCCGTGCATTCCTCGAATGTGTTGTGGACAATGAGACAGAAAGGTGATCTGTCTTTCATGTACTTTATCATTGTTGGAGAGACTGAAAGTTAATCCACTATCTGGGGAGTTTATTACATCTTTAGGTTCCTTAGTTGGTGACACCCTGAGAGTGATTTGGGATCCACTAGGTAATATAGAGTTGTTTCCTTAGAGACCCGGATCCATCATAGTTTCCAGAACCGGTAGAAGTTGTGCTTTGCAAGTAGGATTCCGACCTAGGTAGTATTCTTCCCATCTCTGATATCTTCCTTAGTTTTCATCTGGATAGTTTGAGTCGTTCTTGTTTGCTGCATTATTAGTTAATCTTTAGTGTAGTCAACCCCCCCAATAATCAATCTTTAGTCCGAGTCAGAGTCTAATATTAGTATTCAGTGTCTCTAGGGTTCGATAACTCGGTTTACCATTAAGTTGTGCTACACTCGATGGGTACACTTGCCTGTCAGTGCGGTTTAGTTGAAGGTACTCCATTTATTACTTAGGAGTCTAGGTTAGGTTTAGTTAGTTTTTATATAGACCGTCTGGGTGACATCAGATACCCTAGGTCGTTGTTGACCTAGAGGGAACGCGCGACGACCGAGAGCCAGAGAGGAAGGGAAGCCAGTGGAAAGGGCAGCTGGAAGGCGATGACGTGGCGGCTTTCGAGCTTCGACAAGGTAAATACCGTTTACATCTTCGTTACGTCATTTACTTTGGTTTTTTTGCATGAAACTCGTATAGGGTTTTATCTCTCGTGAGGGTGATGGTTCCGGGTGAATGGTGATTTGGAGATGGTGAGATTGTAGAAACCCGCTAGGGTTGGTGCTCGGTGGTGGAATTGGCGTCGTGGGAATAGCCGGATAAGGCCAAGTGGTGATGGTGGTGGCTGTGGTGCCCGACTACTGTGACAGAGGGGGGAATGGAGCCAAAGGCGGAGACCGGTGAGCAAGGTTTCAGCGATAGGCAGGGGCGGTACAATGTGGTGGACGGTGGTGACTACGATGGTGGCTGTGAAGGTGAAGCTAGGAGGAGAAGGCAACTAAGTGGCGATTTTGACTCCGACGGTGGAGCACGGAGGCGGACTTGGTGGTTGTATTGGTGAGACACGGTGGTAAGCGGTGGTGCATGGACGAGCTCGGGTGTGGGTTCGTGACGAGCCAATGTTTATTGGGAGAGGGAACACGTATTAGGGTTTACAGGTGTATACATGTACACGTACGTGTATGCATGGGAACCCGGGTGAGCTAAGCATTCAGTTTCTTAACGGGTCAAGGGCGGCTCGATACGAGTCAATGTTTACAAGATGAGGGCGATTAAGGGTGTGCATGGCACACGTACGTGCATGCAGGTGAAACTAGGAGCCACGAGTATGTGTTGATGAGAGGATGAGATGAACATGGGGATTTAATTATAATTATGAGTCATTCAATGTACGATTAGAACGCATCTGATCATGCGACCATACATTGACAGGTTCGGGTTTAGAGCATGAACGGACGAGTTGCAGAGCAAGAACTGAGACTCGGCATAACCGGTGAGTTTCTAATCCCCTCTTTAAATATTTTAAATGTTTTGGGACTATCGTACATACTTGTAGAACATGTTTTGGGAACTAAACGTGTTATGAGTTTTGGGCTTAACCCGAAGAGTTTTATGAGCTAAATGTTCAATGAAGAGGCTAGGCGTCTGGGTGGTGTCCTTAGTATGAATGGGCTAGAAGTAGGAATGATGTTTGTGTGTCGTATAATTACATATTCAGAAAGAGTTGGGTGATGGGTCTGGATGTTATGAAAATACGTCTAGAGTAAGTGTTTAATTACACACGTAAGTGATCTGTGAAATGGTGGTGAGTCGTAGTACATGTCCAGGTAGCGTTATGTGGATATATGTGTTGCTTTGTGTGCTTGCATTGTTGTCCGTGTATACGGTCAACAGTGGTGTGGAGGACGGGGTCCTTCCGGGTTATCATTGTACGTGTGATCTAGCAATCAGCATGTGGTGAGGTGTCAGTCATCGTATGGTAGATGATATAGTCACTGTATGGGTGGCTGGGTAGTCATCATAGATGACTAGTGTGTCACTATGTTTAGTGGCGGGGCCCTATAATAAGGGTATAGCTGATCTCATGACGAGTATCCCGACAGGGATAACCCTGACGAGGGTATTTGTGTCGAACTAGTATATCCTTCAAAGGTAATTGTTGTGTGCATTTATATGTGTATTAATTACATGCGAGTGTTAGTCGATATTCCTTGTGAAATGATGTTGATACTTTGTCAATGAGTAGTAGTTTGACCGTTGTGTCGGGACAACGTCGTATTATAACTGTTGAGTCAGTTTACCTCGTAAGAGTCTTGGTTAAGGTTCATCGAATTGTGCCTAGGGGTTTTCGGTATGTTAACTGGACCTCGGGTTGAGGCTTGGGGCTAATTAAGAGTTAGTAGTATAGTAAGCTCGAACCATATCGGTGAGACTTACTGCGTTATAATTGTGGGATGAGTCTTGGGCGGTGAATTCTTACTTGGGAATGGGTCGGTAAGGTGGGATACCTATCCGTCATTTATTTGATAGACCATTTTATAAGGGACTGGAACGTCATGAGCCGGTATTACTGATTTTGTTATGAGATGCTTTATGTTAAATCATACTATTAGAACTCACTCAGCGTAGCTGACTTTGTATGTATGTTAGACTGTTTTGCAGGTGAGTTCCGCAAACGACGTATCTTGGCTTGGGAGCGGTGCTACACAGTTGGTGTGTAAGCATTCGTAAGGTAAAGTTTATAATGATAACGTTGCTAAACGTCAAATACCATTTTGAGTTAAGTCTTCCGTTGTATGTTTCAAAATGAAAGTTAAGTGTATTAAAGAGAATACCTAGTGATTGACCCAACTGTAGGGTGCCCAGTTTGGGGCCTTACAAGTTGGTATCATAGCCGTGGTTTAAAAAAATCGATGTTTTTATTAAAATAAAATACCTTAACTTAAACTAAAAATGGGACGAGGGTGAAACGAATGCCACCACGAGTAACTACTAGCCAAGAGGTACGCATTTTGAGTTAAACAATTAATTGTCAGAGTAAAACTTGTGTAGCATTACACTAAGTAGAGGGGTGTGATGGTGTGGTTAGTAACTTCGTGTGTAATCATGTGTTGTGAACTGTGTGGCGTGTAATTGTGATATACATGACTACGTGATAGTTATTGTGTTATGTTGTGTGGATTGTGTGGGATGCGTGTGCATCCATTGTGTGGAAGGTAGAAAGCTAGTGTGAGTATGATGGGAAACGTTTAGAATTCAAGTAGCAACGTGGACGACCGATCACATTTGATCGCCGTGATTCGACAGTCTATGGTTACTCTTCTATTATGAATTTGTTACCTGTAATAGTCACATAAATGTTCTATCTTGAGTAGAATTAGATGACCAAGATGGAGCGTACGGGATCGGGTAGGCGTGAAGCTCTTGTCAGGAGGAACGCAGGACGACAAGGCAAGCCGATGGCGGCTGCAGATGGAACTTGTCACACCCCGGTTTTTGGATACCCCGGGCGCGCGACCGAAGATTGGTACCTGTTTCTTATTTTATCTCATCAGAGATTTATAAACACAACGGAATAATTTAATAACTCAGGATCTTTTCAAAAGACGGGGAATCTCCCGTTTCATTTCATTATAACAAGGATAAACCCTGATGTTGTACACAAACGTTTAATTTACAAAACCAAGGTTTTACATGAGCCATTTCTTTCAACTGATGTCTAGGGTGGACGTTCCCTTTTTCATGACATCATTTTTCTTTTCATCACATGGCTAATCAATAATCAATTCATCCTTGGTTACCTGTGAAAACATTAAAAACGTTTGAAAATATTTTATCAGTATAAACCGGTGAATACAAGTATATTGGAATCATAATCTGACAAGCGTGAATAAATAGAACAATTTGCCCATAGTTTCTGGTCAATTTACACAATCAACGGACTAACCACCAGCCACACCAGGGACCTTGGATATATTTTTATGTTTTTCTGACTTACGCTTACGACGATGAGCTTTACAACAACCAAGGGTTCAACCCCTAGCCCTGTTACAGCGTCTCATATGTAACACATGCATATATACGTGACTCTATGGGCTGACTGCTATATAGTAAATCACCTTATGCAACAAATGGTTGTATAAATTCATTCAAGTCAGAGTATAATCAGAACCATTTTCAGTTTTGAAATCATTTTATAAAAATACAAGTATTCACCTTGACAGAGTCTCGGCTTAGGAATCTTCTAGAGTAAGTGTCTTAATGGGCAGCGTCTCTTCTTAAGAACCTTTGCTTTGTTTCTCCAATTGAGCGTTTCCTAGCTTCTTAGTTACTTCTATGATGATCTGGCACCTCGGGAATTTAAACGTATGAGCGGGAAAAGTTTTATAAGAGTGGAAATAGCTTATAACAACTTGGAATTCGGTTTGTGTGTTTTGGAAAGTGAACGGCAAGTGAAATCTATTTATAGGCTAAAATGAGGGTCCATGTCAGACCGTTATCAAATGGATGTCGGACACGTTAGCCCTAATTGTCAACGTCTGATTGGACCGCACATGTTTTGGGTTCATGTCGGACGCTATGTGGTCCATGTCGGTCCGATATCACGACACGCGTCAGATTCTAGGGCTGAGTCATAGGACACGTGTCATGGCGACAAATTGAGGCTGAGAGGAAGTCGTCGGACCGTTATAGATTGAGGTTGGTCCGATAACAGACTCAACGTTCCATTGCGGACCGTTATAAGAATGGATATCGGTCCGATATCCGATCATGTTTTGCTTCGGTCCGATATCTGACTAGGTTTTTGCTTCAGACCGATATGAAAGAGATATTTGTCCGATATATAATATTTTCTAGATTTTTCATTTCTAGTCGTTGATCTTTTGTATAATTATACTTCTAGTCCTTTATCTTTTAATTTTTTATAATATTTAGCACGGAAAATTTTCAAATGTTACATTCTCCCCACCTTTTGAATAATCTCGTCCTCGAGATTTACCGGAACAGGTGTGGATATTTTTTCTTCATTTCTGATTCTAGTTCCCACGTGTATTCAGGACCACGTCTAGAATTCCATTTGATCTTGACCAGTTTCAACCTTTTCTTCTTCAACTTTTTAGTCTGACGATCTTCTATTTGTAGAGGTTGTTCTACAAATATGAGTTTTTCATTTATCTCTATATCTTGAAGAGGCATTATTAAGGATTCATCAGCTAAACATTTGCGAAGATTAGATACATGGAATATGTCTTGTATTCCACTCATTTCTTCTGGTAATTCTAATTGATAAGCCACTGGTCCAATTCGTTTAATAACCTTGAAGGGTCCAACAAATCGAGGACTTAGTTTTCCCTTCTTTCCGAATCGAACTACTCCCTTCTAAGGAGATACTTTTAATAACACCTTGTCTCCAATGTCAAATTCTAGTGGCTTTCTTCTTTTATCAGCGTAGCTCTTTTGTCTATTTCTTGCTGTTTTCAATCGTTCTTGTATTTAAGCTACTTTGTCAGTTGTTTCCTGAACAAGTTCAGGTCCTGACAATTGGTTTTCTCCTATATCAGCCCAGCATACAGGCATTCGGAATTTTCTACCATATAAGGCTTCGAAAGGTGCTGCCTGAATGCTTGTGTGATAACTATTGTTGTATGAAAATTCTATTAGGGGTAGGTGATCATCCCAACTACCACCTAGGTCTATCACATTGGCCCGGAGCATATCTTCTAATGTCTGAATCGTTCTTTCACTTTTCCCATCTGTCTGTGGATGATAGGCAGTGCTCAAGTTCAGACGAGTTCCCATGGCTTCCTGGAACCTTTCCAAGAATCGAGATGTAAACCGACTATCTCTATCTGATACTATGGATAATGCCACTCTATGTAAAGATACAATCTCATTCACATATAGAAGACTTGTTCGAGGAAGTTTAGTAATAAAATCCATTGTTATCAATTCCCACTTCCAAACTTGTATTTCTAATTGTTGCAGTAAACCAGAAGGTTTCTGATGTTCTGCCTTTACTTGAGCACAAGTAAGACATTTTGCAACATATATGGCAATACATTTCTTCATGCCAATCCACCAGTAATTATCCTTTAGATTTTTATACATCTTATCACTTCCTAGGTGCATCATATATTTTGATTTATGTGCTTCTTCGAGTATTCTTTCCCGAAGATTTCCGGTGATCGGAACCCAGATTCGTGTATTCATATGGAGTATTTCATCGTCTCCTTTAGTTAATTGTTTAATCATGCTCTCCATTCCTTCTTGTTCTAAGTCTTTATCTGTTTGAACAGAATGTTGAGCATATTTTATTTGAGACATGAGATCTACACAAAGTTCAAGTCTGAGAGCACGAACCCGTTTAGGTTTCTCTCGCTCTTTTCTACTTAAGGCATCTGCAACAACATTTGCCTTACCTTCGTGGTAACAGATTTCACAATCATAGTCACTTAAGATCTCTAACCATCTTCTTTGTCTCATGTTCTGTTCTTTTTTATCAAAGATATATGTTCAGTTCTCCATAATTTCAAGGCAAAAATTATGGCACCTAACTCTAGATCATGAGTTGTATAGTTCTTTTCATGAGTTTTTAACTGACAAGATGCGTAGGCAATAACCTTGTTCCTTTGCATTAACACATAACCTAGACCGTTGTGAGAAGCATCACAATAGACAACAAAGTCTTCATTTCCCTCTGGCAAAGCCAGTATAGGTGCATGAGTTAGTTTTTCTTTTAGAGTTTGGAAAGCTTCTTCTTACTTTATTCCCCATTCATACTTTATATTCTTAGGAGTTAAAGTAGTAAGAGGAACTGCAATCTTTGAGAAATCTTGAATAAACCGTCTGTAGTATCCTGCAAGACCCAAGAAACTACGGACTTCCATTGGAGATTTAGGAATTTCCCATTTGGATATGGCTTCAATTTTGGATGGGTCTACTTGAATACCTTCTGCATTCACTATATGACCCAGAAATTGTACTTTTCTAAGCGAAAATTCACATTTAGAGAATTCAGCATATAGTTTCTCTTTTCTCAGAAGTTCAAGTACTATTTTGAGATGATTTCCATGATCTTCCGCATTTCTAGAATAAATAAGTATATTGTCAATGAAGACAATTACAAATTTATCTAGATAGGGTTTACAGATACGATTCATCATATACATAAATGCGGCAGGAGCATTAGTAAGCCCAAACGGCATAACCACGAACTCATAATGTCCGTATCTGGTTCGAAAAGCAGTTTTAGAAATATCTTCTTATTGAACTTTCAGTTGGTGATATCCTGATCGAAGGTCTAATTTTGAAAACGCCTTGTAATTGATCAAACAGATCATCGATTCTAGGAAGAGGATAACGATTCTTAATTGTTACTTTGTTTAGCTCCCGGTAATCAATGCACATCCGCATTGTTTCGTCTTTCTTTTTAATGAAAAGAATTGGAGCGCCCCAAGGAGATGAACTTGGGCAAAAGAATCCTTTCTCTAGTAATTCACCTAATTGATTCTTCAATTCCTTCATTTCAGTTGAGGCTAAACGATAAGGAGTTTTGGCAATAGAACCCGTTCCTGGTACAAGATTGATTTTAAATTCGATTTCTCTTTCTGGCGGTATACCAGGTAATTCATTTGGAAATACATCTGCATAATCAGCTACAACCGGTACATCTTCGATCTTCTTTTCTTTTGTACTGGTAGAAATCTGAACCAAGTATGCAATGCATCCTTTCTGAAGGCATTTAGTTGCTTTCAGCATTGAGGTGATTCCTAGAGGTTGATTTTGTTTGTTGCCACAGATTTTTAAAGATTTTCCAGAAGGAATCTGGATTTCTATGGCCTTTTTATCACAAAGGATATGGGCTTGGTTACTGGCTAACCAATTCATTCCTAAGATAAATCCTGCTAATGTCATAGGCATTAATCGTACATGTAAGATGTGCCCTGAAATTGTGATAGTACAATCATCTAGGAATTCAGAAATTTTGACTAAATTTCCTTCGCCATCTCTACTTCATAAATCTTATCTAATGGAACTAAAGGCTTGTTCAATAGATTACAAAACTTATAATCTATAAAACTTAAATTTGCACCAGAGTCAAATAGTACTCTAACATAAATATTATCAATGAGGAATGTACCAGTGACTACATCTGGAACAACTGCAGCATCACGAGTATTAAGTACGAAGGCTCGTACATTCTTCTTGTTTCCTTCATTGGCCTTTGCCCTACCAGATCCTGTTTGATTAAGCTTTGGGCAGGTTGATTTAAAATGGGGAGTCTCTCCACAATTGAAACAGGAGATATTTCTCTTTCTTAGGCTGTTCTCAAACACATGCCCAGTCTGTTTACAAAAATGACAATAATTTTTTTTGAAAAAGCATTCTCCTGTATGCCTTTTCTTACAAATTTTGCATTCTGGGATAGAAAAGTTAAATCCTCCTTTGGCCGGCTGGCTTCTTCCTTTCCAAGGAGAATTATTTTTCTGATTCTCTGTAGCCCTCTTGGCCACTTCCCTGGCCTTCTCTTCCTCTTGTTTTCTTATCATACCGTCAGTTAGAATTCCTCCTAGTTGTACGACAGATGCAATGGTCTGAGGCATAGTAGCCTTGACCATGTCTCTGATTTCTTCAACCAGACCCCAAATATATCTTTTAATTAGATTGGGTTTTAGGGTGGTAGATGTGGAACCAAACGAGCATATTCAAACATCTTGGAGACATACTCCTGATGTTTAGTTCCTTCCATAAGGAGATTTAGAAATTTGGTTTCTATTCTCTCTCTTTCATTTATGGGACAAAATCTTTGAATTACCATTTCTTTGAATTCCTCCTATTCCCTGGCATAGGCTTTGTGTCTACCCATGGCCTGAACAATGGAATTCCACCACTCTAAAGCTTCATCTTTGAATAAGTTTGATGAATAAAGTACCATATCTTCATCAGCATATTTGCTTATGGAAATCACAGACTCAGTTTTCTCCAGCCATCTCAGGGTTGCCACTGCTCCTTCATTTCCAGCATATTCCAAGGGCTTACATCCTTGGAATGCATGAAACGTACACCCCTTCTTCTTCTTCCTTTTCTTACTAACTTCTTCAAAATTAGAATTATCTCCGTTTGAACTATGGTTTTCTTCATGATTATTCTTAGATTCAGCCACTTTATTTTTCTTTTTATCTTCTTTCATAGCTTTTAGAATTTTCGGGAGAGCTTCTTCTATTCCTTCTGCAACCATTTTCTTTATTTCTGCTTTCTGTTGCAGTTGTTCAAAATTTTCATTTTGGATTTGTTTGCTCTTGCCTCTTGTATTATAAGAAGGACCTCGTTTCAACATTCTATTCACAAGAGAAATTTTATTAATATTCGGAATATATTTTACAAAGATCGGAAAGGAAATTTACTTATAACCCTGATTACGGACATTTTCTATCATTTTTCTTAACGCTCTATTCTGGGCGTCTACAGATGCTAATCTTTGATTTTCTTTTTCCAATTCTGCTACTCGTTCCTGTAAGGCTCTAATATGATCATTATCAAAGCTTTCCTCATTTTCTTGAGGATTTTGTATATTCGTAGGCTCATAATACTCATATGGCCTATTTGAATCTTCTCTTTCGGGAATAGGATTATTTTCATAAGGGATTTCAGGTAGTCCCTGATAATAATAAGGATTATAACATGGATTTTCTCCATAATCCGGATTGCGGCCGTTAGAGCAGAATGAAAACTAATGGAAGGTACATAGGGATTTGTCGGAGTAGTTAATTCTCCTAAGCTTCGATATGTACTTCCTGAATGTCTTGAACTTGTTCCAGTTTCATTTGTAAGTTGGAATTCATATCCAGGTAGAGCATACTTTTGAACATAGAAGGGACCTTTTCCTTTTCCAGTCATCTGAATAAAACAAGAATACTTTTATTTATACTTTATATTTTACATACTGAGATAATAATTTATCTGATTTATTATATTTAGTAGACTAGGGTGTTTATCGTTCCAGAGTAGTACCTCCAACTAAATTGTTCCCAGGAAAGAATGACAGCTCTGGGAGAGATTTATACAGCACTCTTTACTTAGACAGAACATTTAGGACTACATACTGGTTGGATGGTTACCCGTACGTCTAGGTATTTTACTGTTTCTTTTTATCTTTTCTTTTATTTTTCTTTTCTTTCTCCAGTTGACGAACCCTTTCCTTGAGCTGCCTTGATTCTTTCTTGACTTCGTCAATTTCTCTTAAGGCACGATCAAGGAATTCTATGGGTGTTCCAAGATGAGATGAAGGATAATTATACTCAGGAGGGGATTCACGAATACCAAATAATATGTCGTTAAACACATTATGGTAAGGATCATCAGGACCATCAGTTGGTTCTTCAATATACTCCTCTAACATCATTGGGAGAGTATAAGGATTCTCCTCACCAATTGGATAGAGGTATGGGTCTTGAGTTTCTCTTTCCAGTTCTGCTTCATCAGGTATTTCTTGATATACCTCTTCCATTTCTTCTGCAGATACATGCACATGCTCGGTCGGAGTTCGTACACGCATCCTTGGTTTAGTAGATCGACTGGGCCCAGCTTCATTTATCTCTCGAGTATCAGTTCTCCAATTCTCAAAATTCGAAGTAGCTTGCATCTAGGATGAGCTAGATTGATTTTGATGATAAGATTCATTATTAGAGACAATGATAGGATCAGAAAGGGATTTACCAGTATCAGGAATGAGTACAGGATTTTGCATGGATCCAGTAGGATAATAACGTTCTTCTTCAGATCGTCCAAAGATATAAGCATAATAACTATTTCTAAACATCTGTATGGTTATCACTTAATTATTATAGAGATCTACCTACTTTTCTTAGCAGGCAGTCTATACTGGTTTAAGCTTAGATACCTTACCTGAGTATCTTGCTTGCCAAAACCAATTAATATCATAATCAAGTTACAACTTAGATAATAATCTCTAGTATCTAATATGCTAAAACAAATGGCTCTGATACCAACCTGTCACACCCCGGTTTTTGGACACCCCAGGCGCGCGACCGAAGATTGGTACCTGTTTCTTATTTTATCTAATCAGAGATTTATAAACACAGCGGAATATTTTAATAACTCAGGATCTTTTCAAAAGACGGGGAATCTCCCGTTTCATTTCATTATAACAAGGATAAACCCTGATGTTGTACACAAACGTTTAATTTACAAAACCAAGGTTTTACATGAGCCATTTCTTTCAACTGATGTCTAGGGTGGACGTTCCCTTTTTCATGACATCATTTTTCTTGTAATCATATGGCTAATCAATAATCAATTCATCCTTGGTTACCTGTAAAAACGTTAAAAACGTTTGAAAATATTTTATCAGTATAAACTTGTGAATACAAGTATATTGGAATCATAATCTGAAAAGCGTGAATAAATAGAACTATTTGCCCATAGTTTCTGGTCAATTTACACAGTCAACGGACTAACCACCAGACACACCAGGGACCTTGGATATATTTTTATGTCTGTCTGCCTTACGTTTACGACGTTGAGATTTACAACAACCAAGGGTTCAACCCCTAGCCCTGTTACAGCGTCACATCTGTAACACGTGTATATATACGTGACTCTATGGGCCGACTGCTATATAGTAAATCACCTTATGCAACGAATGGTTGTATAAATTTATTCAAGTCAGAGTATAATCAAAACCATTTTTAGTTTTGAAATCATTTTATAAAAATACAAGTATTCACCTTGACAGAGTCACGGCTTAGGAATCTTCTAGAGTAAGTGTCTTAATGGGCAGCGTATTTGCTTGGTTTCTCCAATTGAGCGTTTCCTAGCTTCTTAGTTACTTCTATGATGACCTGGCACCTCGGGAACTTAAACGTATGAGCGGGAAAGGTTTTATGAGAGTGGAAATAGCTTATAACAACTTGGAATTCGGGTCGTCGAGTCAAAACATGTAAGTTTCCGAAACTTACACATATAACGTAACGAGTTGGGTGAAACTGTTGCATGACCAACTTGTATGTAGAATCATTACTTAGAACTTAAGGTGTCTTAAATACATTTTTGGGCACGCGTAGGCCCGAAATCGCTCAGACGTTGCTACTTATACATTTCTATACTCACGCATCAGGTGAGTCTCACGGCCCCGTTTTACTTATTTTCCTTTTGGGGAGATTACATGTAAACGTATTATCTTCCTTGGACACAATTACACTTATATGATTTCACATGTTACATAAGCGGTTTTATATCGTATTCAGTCCTCTCAAACTGGACCGTTAGTTTCGTTTCTAAGTGAGGTAATCATGGATAGATCTATTTGGGTTTGACAAACCCCACCCGCGTTAGCCGCGCTAACTTTGACTGGAGGTCAAAAAGGGTGCATCATTTACCTAATCACCCCATGCATACGATAGGCATGGTAGAGGCATTACATTACTGTTACAGTCTAGCTTCGGTTTCGATGTGCTTATGGTAATAATGTAGCATTATCTGTACAACAATCAAATCATTGAAAGTTTTGTAGTCCATTACAACGATTTACTTTTACATTAGAATGCATGATTTTCAAAACCATATAGAGGTCGTTCTATGTAATCAGTGACGATGATCCATGACCGTCGCGCCCTGCGGGAAACCGCCGTGGTTGGGGTGTGACAGATTGGTATCAGAGAAATTGGTTATAGCGAACTAAGTCGCATTTAGTGGACTTAGACTATAACTGTAGTCTCATAACATTTACATAACCTCATACACACACTACATACTTGTTACATAGTATTTCGAATATTGCCTTGTCACAGATATGTCTGCAGTAGACGCCATCGTTATGTACGCATCTGACGAGAATTACACACCCGCGACCCCACCGCCGCCACCAGCTGGGACACCACCAGCATCGCCACCTGCACCCGCACTAGAGGGAAGCTACAAGACCGACCCGGAGGAGGAGTCCGGTGGGTCAGCCACCGATAGCTCAGGCGGAGCGGCCGCCGAGAGTGACAACACCAGCTCAGGGGAGACGGTGCCACGCTCCATCATTTACGGGGAGTCTATCTCGGGGGGAGAGTGCCCCAGTTTCTGCACCACGAGCTACTGTGGCGCTGAGTCCTCTACCATCGCCCCCACCAGTCCTTCGCACTGGAGCGAGGACCAGGATGATTGCTAGGAAGCAGGTCCCCATCCTGGGGAAGAGGCCCGCACGATCACCACTAGCACTTGCCTGCGAGGCCGCAGGGACCGACAACACTCCACAAGAGCTTCCACACAAGAAGGCTTTGACTTATGTGAGGGAGTGGGCATGGTGCCACACACCCTCAATATGTGGCTCGAGGAAGAGGGTTTACCCTCTATCCACGAGGCGGGCGAGTCATCTCAGGCGCCCTGTCCCCTACCGCTGACCGGTCTTATGAATCGAGCTGAAATCGTTTGTTGTGAAAAGATTGTTCGTATTCCGCTTCCGAATGGGGAAAAACTGTCGATTCAAGGAGAAAGGAACGGTACTAAGCTAAGGATCATTACTTGTATGAAGGCCCGGAAGTGCTTACGGAAGGGTTATCATGCAATCTTGGCACACGTAACAGAAAACTAGCGTTTGAGAGAAAAGTCGAGGATATACCGATCGTTCGAGACTACCCTGAAGTCTTTCCTGAAGACTTGCTCGGACTTCCTCCTCCGAGACAAGTCAAGTGTCGAATCGATCTAGTAGCCGGAGCCGCACCGATAGCGCTCACCATACCGGCTAGCGCCATCGAAAATGCAAGAATTGTCTAACCAACTGCAGGAGTTGTTAGACAAGGGATTCATAAGACCGAGTTTCTCGCCTTGGGGAGCCCGGTCTTGTTTGTCAAGAAGAAGGATGGATCCTTCCGAATGTACATCGATTATCGGGAATTAAACAAGCCGACTATTAAGAACCGGTATCCACTTTCGAGGATCGATGACTTGTTCGACCAACTTCAAGGATCCAGTTATTATTCAAAGATCGACTTACTTTCAGGATACTATCAGTTACAGATTTAAGAGAAGGATGTTCCTAAGACCGCGTTTCGGACTCGTTACGGTCACTACGAGTTCATGGTCATGCCGTTTGGGTTAACCAATGCACCAGCTATATTCATGAACCTCATGAGTAGAGTGTGCAAGCCCTGCCTTGATAATGTAATACCTCGGATATTTTTTTAACGCTCGACCTCGTAATCACAAACGAGTAAAAATGAGTTTAGATAAGCTTTTAGTGTCATAAGAGACCGTATAATAATAATAATAATAATAATAATAATAATAATAATAATAATAATAATAATAAAATATTATTATTTTTGAAACTTGCTCCGTTTTTAACGAAAATTAGGTCAAATCGTTGAGAAAAATATGCTCGTCCTAACGACATATTCGAAATTTTATAAAACGTTGTATTTTAAAAGTTATAAGAGAAAAACGAGATAAACAACTGAATTAATTAGAATAATAAAATAATAATAAAAATTACAACTTAAGATTCACAAATTGTGGACGCAACACGGTAAAGTGACGTCTTCAAACTTTCATCCCACATCGAAGCTAAACGGAAAGCAAGCATATGAATTTCAATTATAAATAGAAGTGTATAGGTTCGTTTTCAATATAATTTTTTTTGGAACGATCCAATATAAAAAGAATCCCGAGTTTTAATACCCTTTTGATTGTTAATAATTATTTTAGAGCACGAGTAGAGATACTCTACATCAAATTATCATAGATAGTTTTCAGGTAAATTCTCATTTTAGTTTATATCTAGTTAATTATTAGTTATTTTTATTATTATTAGGCTTTAGGATTATTTTTACGGTAGATATTGGGTAGCTTAGCTTTAGTTAGGCATGGACTGATCATCCATGCTTAACCAATGCAGGGTTATCCAATATTAACCAAAATAATAATTAGTTAGGTGTACCCTAACCTAACATAGGGCTACTGCATCAGGACCTAGAAATCTTCGAGATAAGAGACGAAGCACTGCTTTCAATTAGGAACTCAACTTTAAGGTGAATACATTTAATTCCCTACTTTTAAAACATGTTGAAATATTTTAGGGTTATCATACAGCCATGTCGTGAATATGTTTAATGTTTTTAAACATATATCACACTTTTAAATTACTATTAAACATACTAATAAATAAAAGAAAAGCCTCATGTGCTCTGTAATAAAAAAACATTAGACGGGGGTTACCAGAAGCAGACGTAAAACTGGGACGTAACTCTCAGTAGTCCACTTACTAGAGAGAGGCTAGTGTATACATTAGTTATCCTTCATGTATTCGGTAGGAAACACAAAACGGGGGTTACCCGCAACAAACGAAAAACTGCGACGTAACTCTTAGTAGTCAACCTACTCGGGACAAGGACGCTAAGTGTATACACAATACATATAAAAGTGCAATCCGGTTAATTATGATGTGAATACATTTATACTTTTTATCAAACCATACAAATGTTTTATGTTTTCAAAATGTCATGAAATTGTTGAATAAATATAAGCGTAAAGATAACTTACAGGAAGCATCTTGCCATTTTTATACGTATGGTTTGATCAAATTCATATGTATGCCATAGCGAAGGTTATGGCATATCTAGCTTCATACAAATTGGGGAGAAATAATGTTACCGGAGGGTACCAAGAGTTCTGGGAGTTTTACCCATTTGTATTCCAGTTGTTAGGGTATAAAATGTGGTAGTGTATGCGTATTTTACCGTAAAATATGGTTATATGAGTTTAAATGTTTCATGCTGCAAAAATGTTTTGTGTCTTGTAAATGTTATTCACCAACTTTCGTTGACGTATATTTTCAAAATGTTTTCTGGTAGTCATGAATAGCCTTGATAATAAGGTAGTGGTTTAGGGAGGATATACCCTAGACTCCAGAATACATTACTCAGTTTTGAACCAGCTGGTGATGACTACAATACATAGAAGCATGACTCCCGTGGCTCGGGATATTATTAAACAATACTGTAATACGAAGTATAAAACTTTAAATTTTCAGAATAATTGTTGTAAATTATTAGGGGTGTTTAATTCCCAATGTTTTATGAAAATGACAGTTACTTAACTACAAAAGTCGAGAATTTTCATGAAACTCAGAACCATGTAATTTCCACTGTGCAATAAAATGATTATTCAAAATAGGTACCAATCTGATTCGCACGCTCGGGATGTCATTTCTTGGGGTGTGACAGATAATTTCGTGATTGTTTTCATCGACGACATCTTGATATACTCACAAACCCAAGAAGAACATGAGCATCATTTGAGACTAATTTTGGAATTACTGAAGAAAGAGAAGTTGTACGCTAAGTTCTCGAAATGTGATTTCTGGATTTGAGAAGTGAAATTTCTCGGGCATGTGCTCAACGAGAAGGGTATACATGTTGACCCATCCAAAATCGAAGCGATAAAGAATTGGGAAGCGCCGAAGACTCCGACCGAGGTGCGGCAATTCCTAAGTCTGGCGGGCTACTACAGACGGTTTATCGAAATTTCTCCAAGATAGCCCAGCCAATGACGACCTTAACCCAGAAAGATAAAAAGTTCAATTGGGGGCGAAAAAAGAAGCAGCTTTTCAACTGTTGAAGCAGAAACTATGTTGTGCTCCGATCTTGTCCCTTCTAGAAGGAACAAACGGATTTGTGGTATACTTTGACACATCAAGCCAAGGTATTGGTTGGGTATTGATGCAACACGACAAGCTTATTGCTTAAGCGTCCCGACAGCTTAAAGTACATGAGAAAAACTACACCACCCATGACTTAGAACTAGGAGCCGTAGTTTTTGCACTCAAGATCTTGAGGCATTACCTGTACAATACTAGATATACTATTTTCACTGACCACACATCTTTAACCAGAAAGGGTTAAACATGAGGCAACGCCGATGGGTCGAATTAATTACCGACTACGACTGCGAGATTCCCTATCATCCTGCTAAGGAAAACGTCATAGCAAATGCCTTGAGTAGAAAGGAACGAACCAAAACTCTATGAGTGCGAGCATTGGGGATGACAATTCACACGAGTTTAACCACTCAAATTTGCGATGCTCATTTAGAAGCACTCAAGGAGCAAAATCTGAAAGATGAGTCCTTACGGGGTATCGACAAACAATTTGAGATCAAATCCGATGAAACCCGTTACTTCATGAATCGGATTTGGGTCGTAAGCTTTGGGAGCTTTAGGGATTTAGTAATGGATGAAGCACACAAGTCCAGATACTCGATTCACCCAGGCTCTGACAAGATGTATCAGGATCTCAAGGAACTTTACTGATGGCCTAACATGAAAGCTGACATCGCCACCTACGTTAGTAAGTGTCTGACATGTTCAAAAGTCAAAATTGAATATCAGAAACTGTCAGGGTTACTACAACAACCAGAAATTCCACAATGGAAATAGGATCAGATTTTCATGGATTTCCTCACAAAGTTACCCAAGACAACCACTGGTTACGATACAATTTGGGTAATTGGCGACCGGCTGACAAAGTCTACACACTTCTTTCAAATTAAGGAAACTAATAAAATGGTAGAATTTATCTCAAAGAGGTTGTCTCGAGACATGGAGTGTCAGTCTCCATCATTTGCGATCGAGATAGCCGATTCACCTCTAGGTTCTAGCAATCTCTAAAGAAAGCATTGGGTACATGATTGGACATGAGTACCGCGTATCACCCCCAAACGATGGTCAAAGTGAAAGGACTATTCAGACTTTGGAGGACATGTTTAGAGCTTGTGTGATTGATTTCGGGAACAAACGGTATACTCATCTACCATTGGTTGAGTTCCTTCAACAACAGTTATCACACTAGCATCAAAGCCACACCTTTTGAAGCACTGTACAGACGAAAGTGCCGATCACCTCTATGCCGGGCAGAAGTTGGTGATAACCAACTTACCGGACCATAAATTATACACGAAACAACATAGAAGATCGTCCAGATTCGGGACAGAATTAATGCCGCGCGTGATCGTCAGAAGAGTTACGATGACATGAGACGTAAACCGTTAGAATTCTAGGTTGGAGATAAGGTTTTACTCAAAGTGTCACCATGGAAGGGAGTTATTCGCTTCGGCAATCGTGGTAAGCTAAACCCGAGATACATCGGACCGTTCGAAATCCTGGCAAGGATTAGTCCCGTAGCTTACAAGCTCAAGCTGCCGCAAGCACTCAGTGGTGTTCACGCCACTATCCACGTGTCAAATCTGAAGAAGTGTTTATCAGACGAGACACATGTCATACCATTCGAGGAAATCCAGGACGATGATCAACTCCATTTCGTCGAAGAACCAGTTGAGATCATGGACCGGGAGGTCAAAAGAATGAAACAGAGTCGCATTCCCATAGTAAAAGTTCGGTGGAACTCTAGACGGGGACCAGAGTTTATTTTGAAACACGAGGACCAGATGAAGCGCAAGTACCTGCAGTTGTTCGAAACTGCACCAGTTACGGATGACACTAGCTGAATTTCGGGATGAATTTCTTTTTAAGATGGGGAGTATGTGACAACCGACAAATTCAGGTCAATACCCGTCCCCGTCTCTGTCATAATTTGCATGCATTATATTCGTGGTAGACCTAATTATGGTTAATTAATGTCATTTCATAATTAGCAGAGTCCATTCATAACATTACACGCATCAGCAATTCGGTAAATTACCGGGTCACACATAGTATAACTGGCACACACGAACGTTGGTGATAATTAATATTTATGTTTTAATAAATATTTCGAGGTGTCACGACACTATTTTAGAACCTAAGTATAAACATGTATTAATTTATATCAACCTTGTATTTTAATGCTCATCCTTACCGTTTCGCCCGTATACCTTATTTTAACGCGTTATTTCTCTATGTTTAATTACTAAACATACATTTACATGTTAGTAAACCACCAAATATATAATGTACAATTTTATTAAATTCGGTTTTAATAAAAAGTGTGACTTTTATCGCATCTAACTCATACCCGCTACCACCTTAATACCTAATTGATTTATTAAATATTAAGGACCATGTTTTACACTTTATAAACCATCATTGTTATTTCCCACCTTCTGTTTTTTTGTTGTTGATTCCATCGAGAATTTCAAACCAACAATATCTCCATATTTTGACTTGAAATCTCCTACACACACATCTAAAAACCCCATTTGGATGAACGTTTTGAAAAGCCCCCTTTCTTTTCTCGACCAAAAATATAGATGACACACATCACCCCTTTGTTGCTTTTTGATTTCTCCTTACATGCACAAAGCTTGACCATGTAGCTTCCCATATTAGTGATAACTTATCCTACCATGCACAAAACCCACCCAAAAGCTTCTAGCCAAATTCGGCCACTAAAACCCTACCTCCCTAGCAGGGCCGGTTCATTGGGCCTGCGGGCAACACACCCGTAGTGGGCCTAACATTTCGAGGGGCCCAATTTTTTTTTTAAATAAAATAAAAATTATTGGGCATTTTTGAATAAGTAATTTTCAAGGCTTTTTAAAAAAAATTATTGGATCAAATACATCAAGAAAAAACAATTGGGCCTTTTTAAAAGTGTGTTAGGCTTAAAAATGTTCAATGTGTTTAGGCCCATGAATCCAATCCAAACACTTTGTAATTTTGTATTACGCTTAAAAAAATTATATTTTCTTAAAAAAAATGTTAAATGTGTTTAGACCCATGTGCCTTTTTTTTCGACTCGTGTAGGACATTCAAATCCTCTAAACCGGCTCTGCTCCCTAGGTCCGATATTTGGAATTATACCCACCATTTCCCAATACTGAACCTACAAGACAAAAATTTTGACTATATTAATTAGCTAGCCCTTCATTCCACCCACACAAACAAAATACAAATCCCACTATTCCTATATTGCTTCTAAAGTCTCGGCTCCCTCTCCACACCTCCACTTATACAATTTTCAAACCTTGTTCAAGAATTCAAGTGAGTCCCAAATCCCTAGAGAAGTTCAGGTGGTCTTTTGGTGTTTCTTAAGCAACCTTCATCTCTCCATCCACTAACCTTGTTTGCTTCTAGTGAGAACTCTCCTTACTTATTAATATTTCTTACATTGTTTTATGTTATTTAACCCACAAGTTGTTATGTACTAACTCTTACCAACAAAAGTTATTTTTGTGACAAATGGAATTTTTACAAGAGACTTGTTTTATAAAGAAACACTGAATAAAATTTTATGGTGGTTCGTAAGCTAAAAATAAAGTGTGTTAAATCTTGAAAATCCATCAATTGGGTTTTACTAAGTCTATGGGTTGTCTTGTGATTACTAATTGTGTCATGTGTATTTTAATTTAGTTATAAGTTTATGATTATTTGGTGGAGTTATCTCAAAATAATAGAAAGTGAATTATTACTAGTTATTATGTTGATATTTTTTTTTACTAAGTAATTCGCATAGTGTTATGGATTTTGGAGATATAAAAATACTAAGCTCTAAGTTTACATTAAAAAATGATTAAAAAGATAATCTACGCTTTATTATAAAAATCTTGTATTTTAAAGGTATATAAGTATTTAGAAATTCAAAACTAAAACTTTAAACTATATATATGTCTTTATAAATATATATTTATGAAAACTTCGGTTGAGAAACGAGAAACGACATTTTATTTTTAAGGTCATATTCCTAAAATATATTTATCGTAGAATATAATATAAATATTATTTTTACTTAAAAATGCATCGTATTTCGAAAATTATTACTTAAAATAAATATATAATATATTTATTTACCGTTCGCATCGAGTTACGACTCGGGTCGAGTCAAACATTATTTTTAAACTCGAACACTAGGTTGACACCGAGTTACATGTAGACATGGACACACTTGATCGAATATATGACTTATATTTATTTTATGTAAATATATATTTTGGGTAACAAATACATATCACCAACGGGTCGTCGAGTCAAAACATGTATGTTTTCAAAACTTACACATATAACGTAACGAGTTAGGTGAAACTGTTGCATGACCAACTTGCATGTAGAATCATTACTTAGGCCTTAAGGTGTCTTAACTACATTTTAGGGCATGTGTAGGTCAGAAATCGCTCGGATGTTGCTACTTATACATTTCTATACTCACGCATCAGCTGAATCTCACGGCCCCGTTTTACTTATTTTCCTTTTGGGGGAGATTACATGTAAACATATTATATTCCTTGGACACAATTACACATATGATTTCACATGTTACATAAGCGGTTTCATATCGTATTCAGTCCTCTCAAACTGGACCGTTAGTTTCGTTTCTAAGTGAGGTAATCATGGATAGATCTATTTGGGTTTGACAAACCCCACCCGCGTTAGTCGCGCTAACTTTGACCGGAGGTCAAAAAGCATGCATCATTTACCTAATCACCCCATGCATACGATAGGCATGGTAGAGGCATTACATTACATTACTGTTACAGTCTAGCTCCGGTTTCGACGTGCTTATGGTAATAATGTAGCATTATCTATACAACAATCAAATCATTGCAAATTTTGTGGTCCATTACAACTATTTACTTTTACATTTAAACCTGTGAACTCACCAACATTATTGTTGACTCGTTTAAGCATGTTTTCTCAGGTCGTTAAGCTTGCACGGAACTAGGTTGCACATCATGCATGGAGTCTTTTGTTGTTCCCAAGACAATGAACTTTTGAATGTCTTTTGCTTGGCATTGTATTTTTTAAAACAATTTATTTTTCTTCCGCGTTATTTTCTACATTAACTCTGTAAAACAATGTTATATTTTTTAACAACTTAGAATGCATGATTTTCAAAACCATATAGAGGTCGTTCTATGTAATCAGTGACGATGATCCATGACCGTCGCGCCCCATGGAAAACCGTAGTGGTTGGGGTGTGACAGATTGGTATCATAGAAATTGGTTATAACGAACTAAGTTGCATTTAGTGGGCTTAGACTATAACCGTAGTCTCATAACATTTACATTACCTCATACACATACACTACATACTTATGTTACATAGTATTTCGAATATTGCCTTGTCATAGATATATCTGCAGTAAACCCCATCATTATGTACGCATCTGACGAGGATTACACAACCGCGACCCCACCGCCACCACCAGCTGGGACACCACTAGCATCGCCAGCTGCACCCGCACCGGAAGGAAGCTACGATACCGACCCGAAGGAGGAGTCCGAAGGGTCATTCACCAATAGTTCAGCTAGAGAGCCTGCCGGGAGTGACAGCCCCAACTCAGGGGAGACGGCGCCACGCTCTATCGTTTACGGGGAGTCTACCTCAAGGGAGAGTGCCTCAGTTTCCGCACCACGAGCTTCTGTGCCACCGAGTCCCGTACCATCACCCCCACCAGTCCTTCGCACCAGAGCGAGGACTAGGATGACTGCTAGGAAGCAGGTCCCCATCCTGGGGAAGAGGCCCGCACGATCACCACCAGCATATGCCGGCGAGGCCGTAGGGACCGACAACACTCCACATGGGCCTCCATAGAAGAAGGCTTTGTCTTCCGTGAGGGTGTGGCGTAGGTTGCTCGAGGAGGAGGGTTTACCCTCTATCCACAAGGCGGGCAAGTCGTTTCAGGCGCCCCGCCCCCTACCGCTGACCGGGGAGCCGATCGAGTGCACCGTGCCCACACTTGTGGCATGAGGTGCTCATCATGACTTGGAGACCCACTCGCTTCAGAGAGACATTGAGAGGCTTAAGGGCCTCCACATTGAGTCTCTATTGGACCACCTGCATTCAGTGGAGGAGTGGGTCTACATTGTGGACCAGTAACTTCTCACCATGCATTCCAGGGTTGTCGCGACCGAGGAGCAGATCGCGGCTGCCAATCAGTGTGCTGTTATCGCCAAGCAGTAGGCTGCTGAGGCACATACGTGGGCAGGGTCTGTTGTGGCAGTTGCTGCAGTTAGTGCTCTCTTTGCCTTTGTGGCCCTCTTTGTTGGTGTATTTTCTCGTTTCCTTCATTAGCCTATCGTGAGCGAGCTGTGCTCACGTAATATTTTAGAATTGAACTTGTTTTTGTGGAGATTTGTACTCTAAAAATACTTTGTATCCCGTACAATTTATTTATCAAGTTATGTTATCTTTTATATTGCGTGGTTGTTTGATTGTTGTGGTTGTTTACTTTGTGCATATGTGTTGACTTTATTGTATATATTGTCTTATCATACTTATCGTTGTGATTTGAAGAAACATGCCAGTCCCCCGCAACAATGCAGAGGGTAGCGCACCTATGAGCTCAGCGGAGATTGAGGCAATGATCTCGCGACGAGTAGCCGATGCCCTTGCCGCTTACGACACTAACCGGAATGTGGGATCCGGTGGAGGATCGGAGATCAACGGAGGAGACGGAGGTACGACGAAAGCCCGAAGGAATGCGTTGTCATATGTATTAAGGTCACTGTTTATGATTGTTTGATTTCTAACTAAGCAATTTATACAATTCAGGAACATAGAACAATGCGAGGGGATGTTCGTTCAAGTCCTTCCTCAATTGCAAGCCTCATACTTTCAATGGCTCCGAGGGGGCAGTCTATATTCAGCATGAGTAACTTCACTGCGGATAGTAGAGTCAAGTTCACCTCTGACACATTTGAAGGGCAGGCACTATCATGGTGGAATTCTCATATTCAGACATTAGATTTGGATGTCGCCAATGCGATACCATGGGAGGATTTCAAGGAGATGTTGAAAGAAGAGTATTTCCCTCACAATGAACTGCAAAAGATAGAGCAAGAGTTTTGGAATTTGACCATGGAGGGTGCTGATGTGGACACTTATAGCACCAAATTTCATGACTATGCACGCTCGTGCCCACACATGGTCACCCCTGAATTCAAAAGTATTGAAAGGTACATTTGGGGTCTAACACCTCAAATCCAGAGCATGGTGACTTCTGTTGAACCTGCTACAATCCAGAGCGCGATGAGACTTGCTCACCACTTGACAGATCAGGCAGTTCGCCAGGGTGTTTCGGTGAAAAAGGGTTCCTTTATGAGAAGCGCTGACAACAAGAGTAAATGGGATAATAATCATGACGAGACCTTTGTACCCCTAGTCCAGAAGAGACAAGAAATAGTTAAGGCCTTTGCTGTAGGCCCAACCGAGAAGAAACCAAGAGGTGGGTATACCGGGAACTTACCTAAGTGTAACAAGTGTGGTTTTAACTGTTGCATGACCAACTTGCATGTAGATTCATTACTTAGACCTTAAGGTGTCTTAACTACATTTTAGGGCACGCGTAGGTCGGAAATCGCTCGAACGCTGCTACTTATACATTTCTATACTCACGCATCAGGTGAGTCTCACGGACCGGTTTTACTTATTTCCCTTGTGGGGGAGATTACATGTAAACATATTATCTTCCTTGGACACAATTACACTTATATGATTTCAAATGTTATATAAGCGGTTTCATATCGTATCCAGTCCTCTCAAACTGGACCGTTAGTTTCGTTTCTAAGCGAGGTAATCATGGATAGATCTATTTGGGTTTGACAACTCCCACCCGCGTTAGTCGTGCTAACTTTGACCGGAGGTCAAAAAGGGTGCATCATTGACCTAATCACTCCATGCATACGATGGCATGGTAGAGGCATTACATTACATTACTGTTATAGTCTAGCTTTGGTTTCGATGTGCTTATGGTAATAATGTAGGATTGTCTGTACAACAATCAGGTCATTAAAAGTTTTGTGGTCCATTAAAACGATTTACTTTTACATTTATACCTGTGAACTCACCAACATTATTGTTGACTCGTTTAAACATGTTTTCTCAGGTTGTTAAGCTTGCACGGAACTAGGTTGCACATCATGCATGGATGAGTATGTTGTTGTTCCCAAGACAATGAACTTTTAAATGTCTTTTGCTTGGCATTGTATTTTCAAAACAATTTATTTTTGTTCCGCGTTACTTTCCGCATTAACTCTGTAAAACAATGTTATATTTTGGAACGAATTGGAATGCATGATTTTCAAAACCATTTAGAGGTCGTTCTATGTAATCAGTGACGATGATCCATGACCGTCGCGCCCCGTGGGAAACCGCTGTGGTTGGGGTGTGACATGTTTACAGTTGTTGATTATGTGCGGTAATGCATGATTACGTGATTATATTTTGAATGGCGTGAGTTCACATTTAATGTGATTCTTAGAGAGAATGGTTGAGTAGGTTGTGCAGGTAGGATTTTATAGACATAAATTTGAATTTTTCTATGTCTACGGCCTTAAGATAGTATCACCTATGTGCTAATGTCTAGGTGAAGTTTGAAGTGCAATGGGTATATTGTACCTTGTGTGAATGTTCAGGACGGATCCTGTGAGAAGGGATGGATATACATCTTATGTATGTATACATGTTCAAGACGAGGTCCTATGTGAAATTATGGTTATACCACTTAGGCATGTATGAACGTTTAGGATGATGTCTATTATGTGACACCTATATTGTAACCCAAAAGATAATGTCACGTGTCTAGCCTGAGTAGTGTGTCGTTTTGAACCTTTGGTACAACCCGTGTGCGGTACGACCGTGGGAACTCTGTGTGAGTACGTGATGAAGTGTGGTAGGGACCACAGTTGTGAAGAATAGAAGATGGGATTCAGGAGTTTGTGTATCTACGAATGACGTGGTCATGTCTTATGCACGTAGTTTGACTCAGGTCTAGCAGTTTGTGTGTATGCACTTTGTGCGAGTCAGAGAGTCTAGGGTTACTAGTGCTTATGTAGAACATTGTTTGTTCTGTCGTTATGTTATGACGGTATGTGTCCTTATCGTACACGGTGGGTCGTGTGTAGGATGGGTGGTTGAGGTACTCGGGTAGAGTATTCCTATCTTAACGTTTCTAGACGTTTGGTATATCGAGGTGATGTGAGGAGTTCTGACACTCTTGAGACGATCGGCGAGGTGCTCTTATGAGATACCTATACTTATATCTCGGGAATTTGGAGCATGAAGCCAATGGGTGGATTGCTGAGAGTTGATGCTGAAAAGCATTACGTGGACGTTAGATTGGAGATAGTTATGGCGTGATCGAGATGACGACACTGTGGATTTCAACATGAAGTAAAGCGGTGACGGAATGACCTTTATGAATGCATTCCATATGAAGGGTTGGTCGACGTGTGTGGACAGAAGAGTGGTGACATTCTTTTAGAACGAGACGACGGATGGCTCTAACACAGAGTATATGTACTGTAACTTTAGTGGTGCAAGAGATGAGGAGGACACCCAGATCACTAAGTTCAAGTTGTCCTACATACAACCAAGTTTAAGTATTTAGGGTCTTTTGTCTAAAGTGACGGGACATAGACAACGATGTAACCCACCCGTTCAGGCTGGTTGGTGCAAGTGGAGAGCAACCACACGAGTATTGTGTGACAAGAGGTTCCCAACAAGATTAAAGGGGAAATTTTATAGGGTTGTAGTCCGACCGGCTATATTATAAGAAACCGATTGGAAGGTCATCAAGAAGACACGAGCGTGAAAATCGGAGGTAGTAGAGATGAGGGCATTGAGGTGGATGTGTGAGCACACAAGGTCGGAGGTGATAAGAAATGAAGTCTTTCTGGAAAGAATGGGGGTGGTATGTATCTTAGATAAAATAAGGGAAGAGGGATTGAGATGGTTTAGTTATGGACAGAGTAGACAGATGACCGTGGTTGACGGGTGTCCAATCCAACAAATAAAGTAGTAAAATTGTGAACCTACTTTGACACACTACGAACAGTATGAATGGAAGTAGGGTGCGTGTCCTCAAGTATGCGGATTAACTAATTATACCAAAAATGCTCAAGTGCTGATATCCTCGCTATTCCAATCATCACAGTTCTTTAGAATCAGCTTTTAGTGCTGGTGGGAGGGTTATTGATCCACATCATTCCTCTCTAGAAACTAAGATGGTGGATATGCTTATTTGTGGGTCTGATTGGTATCGTCATTATTATGGACTACAAAAGAAGAAAAACAAGGTAATTTTCTTTAACTTTTAACATTAATATTTATTTTACTATTATGGTTAATGCTTATTTCCTTTGATAATTGTAGGAAAATGAACACACTGTATATGTTGAGCTTCCTTGAAGTAAGAGAACTATTTTAATTTAGTTTTTAGGTAATAGCTTTTTCAGTTACTGTTAACAAATTTCATTTTATATTGTTGTAGTTGGTAAAACAAATTTCATTTTATCTTTTATATTTTATATTGAATTTTAGCTAATAGCTTTTGGAATGTAAGCGTTTGCCTTGGCTTTGGAATGTTAATTTTTTGAGTAATGAATTTTATGTTGCTTACATATTAACAGTATGTTTTAGACTATGTTTTATAGTTTCTATGCAATATTATAGAGTTTGTTTGAATTAAATGGGTCTTCTATACATACTTATCCAACTTGTGTCTTCGTTTATTAATAATCTCAGGATGCGATAGTATTGGTAAATTGAATATCTTAGATGGTGAAATAGTAATCATATGAAGAATTTTGGGAACTTAGACCTTTTAAACATTTTTCAGGGATTATGACGGTTATTATGATGATTATGTCAAGTATTTTTGGGATAATGAAACAACCACGATTTTAGTGCCAATTTTTTTATTTTATTTTACATGATCACGAGACATCATAACAACATATAGATAGAAAACAATTTAGACAATAGGATTCAATTTAGGATCCACCAAGAACTATAATCTCGTTATGGACTAGACCCAATGGGCTTGGCCCATCTATGAGTTATTGGTTTTGGCCCAATCTTTCAAAACCCATTCAACATAAATTAATTCGAAAACCCTAACTATTATACTTAACGATATAAAGTTCAATAAACTAACCCGACACATTCCACATGTGAAACCCAGGAACACAAAGCACATAAACTACTAATAATATTGATACATATAAACATTATCTAAATATATAAGTATTACATGATCTATGAGTTTATTATTACATAATCAATTAATAAAATTTTATACATATGTAATTACGCGTAAAATACTTATAACTTGACAAACCCGTCAACAATGTTTCATAAATAAATACCATACATGTATACACAATAAAGTATTACATAATTATTTTTGAATTAATTAGTTTTATAAAACTAATAACCTTCTATGTTTATGTAGAGTTGGTATGTTAGCATGTTGAAAGGGTTGCTAGAAGTTGTAAATTCGATTTGTAAAGATTCTTGCTTTTTAATATACGGTGAATCGATATTCTAAGGACTTGACTTTACACATTGTCATTACCTTTGAAGAGATAGAATCAAACCAAGGGGTTCTTAATGGTTAGTGTGTAAAGTCCCTTGTCTAAAGACACAATTTTGATACTTTAATTCCGACATTGAGGTGGTTGTCGTGTGATATGATCGTGGCAACTTTCCAATATCGTTGTGGGAGTTAATATCCCGACCCAAGAATTGCTCCATCTTTTGCACTAACACACACATTATCATTGAGCTTCATAGAACGTTTTTAGGTGGTTGTCATGTGATATGATCGTGGCAACTTTCCAAAGAAACGTATGATTTGGTAACGTGACCGGGAGCCATTTCTAGCTTAACATAACGGTTGTCATGTTGCTGAGAGTAATACCCTTGGGAAGACAAAATCGACCATCGCCATAGGGTCTAGTGACTTAAGTGGCAACCGCCATGTTTGTGACATAGTGATCTTTTGAGAATCCATGAATATAAGTTAATCGTATCATTTGAGGGAATTCAAACCAAAGTGGTTGACCCTTGCTATTGAGTAAATTTACCATTTTCTTAATCATAACCAAAATCAATCAACTTTAATCCGGCTAGATTAGACTTTCTATGAAAAGAATGTAACATATTTCTCAGTTTGTGAAAGCAGCCCTTAAACCACTCATTTTAAACATAAGACTTTATAATAACAGTTCAGTTAGTACATTACTCATTCCCATTTTCTGGGTCCTATTTAGAAATAAAAATGAGGCACATGAAAATGGAGAACATAGTACCTTTACAAAAAAAGTATATATAATGTACATATTGTTGGGAATCAAGCACCAGTTTTTAACTTTTAAAAACAATAATTATTTAAACCTTTTAAATAAATAAATCAGATGTATTTAGCGGAAGCGATTTATGGTACTAAACAGATCAGATCTGGATTCCTGTCAGTGATCCGATTACACGCATATAAACAATATAATATAAACCAACCATAGGGTGTTCAAAGATTATACTTTTGGCGATAACCAAATCAGAACATCTCAGATCAACGAACGTCACTCTAGATGTTACTAACACGAATAACCCGCGAACAAGCAACCCATCACACGGACTCACGGATGGAACCGATCACAGCAGCGAGGGCGGCGTGCGGTTGCGATGACATCGGTGGTCCAGTGAGCGGCGGAGGCGGGTGGCGGCCCTAGCTGCGTCGACCAGAAACGAGAGGGGAGGGGAGGGTTTTTTCGAAAACCCTTGTGGTGGCTATCAAACTTGTATTAGGGTTTTAGTTAAGGTTATAGTTATAACCACCCTACTTACAGACCGGCCCCTGAGGTATTAACGGTTAATACCCAACTAATAATTAACTGTTTAATTATTAACCCTGTATTTTACTAATCATAAATAAACAGTAAAATACGTTCATTAAATGTTTAACAGATTAAACATTTATTCCGCATAAATAATTAATTCATCAAGTAATTAATTATCTCAATCACCGATAAATATTTCTCTAAATATTTATTCACCGCTTATTTAATACGCTTTTCGTGAACTATAATATTTAACAGTTAAATATTATTACTTGCTCGTTGCCTAAGGTGTAACTCTTTGGATCGTACCTTGTTAGTAACGTTGAATTAATTGACGATCGGACATCATATATCCAACAATCTCCCACTTGGACGATTCATCAATTAATCGGTTTAACGTTGACAGTGGTGGACGCCTAGCTGCATCTCGCTGCCCCTAGCAAGGTATGACGTATTACAATCGTCAAACTATTTTCTTGTGTACTAGTAACCTTTACTTTACCAAGTGTAACAGTCCTAGTAAGCATATCTATGTATCCTTTCTGTTTAGGGCATCCGTTGAACATGAGACATGGATACAATTCACTTCTCGTATGTGGTTCAATTATTCTTGTTCTCGTTCTACAATTCAAAGTGGTCTAAACAGACTACTATTTAGTTTGAGCATTGCCACGCGTTTAACACTAGCTTGAATCAATGAGGGCGACAGAATGTCCAACTCCTAATTAAAGAAGAAAAAAATTCCTTTGGCCACGTATAACTTCCACTAAACTTCAGATTACTCCTAATCATACCCTTATTACTGCCTATTAAGGTACAACATTAGATAAGATCAAAGAACAATCTTTAGTCAGAGTTAGTTCTAGTATGTGCCTCGGGTCGAGGATCGATAGATCTTACCATATTCAAAACATCTCAAGACATTGATCCATGAAGATAGTTTTGAAACGAGTTACGTCCAATAATTATTCTCTAATAATAATTATCTGTGAACATGGTTTCCAACTTATTGGTTTTTCATTCACAATGAACCAACCATCCGATTCATAGTAGTCTTACGTTCAGATTGATTCCCATGAATCTGATCGACTAAGGACATTTAGAATAAAATATATTCAAGGATTTCTAAAACGTATAAACTATCGAACACAGTAACAACTATTTATAATGCATTTAACCATTAAATCAAACATAAAAACTAATGTAATTGTATTGTTCGAAAACACCAAATACTAAATACAGATCAAACCCACTGTCTAGCAAATCTAAGGCCTGTCTTGTTAGCATGCTCCTCATGTTTAGAATGAGGCATAGGCTTAGTGAACGGGTCGGCTAGATTCTGATCCCTGTGAACTTTGTTTAACACGATGTCTCCCCGTTCTAATATATCCCAAATATAATGAAATATTCTTAGTATGTGCTTCGTGCTATGGTGTGACCTTGGTTCCTTAGCTTGAGCAATGGCACCAGTATCTTCACACAGTATCTCGATTGGTTTCTGAATGCTAGGCATTACTCCGAGATCAGCAATGAACTTCTTCATCCAAGCAGCCTCCTTTGCAGCTTCCGAAGCGGCAATGTATTCTGACTCGGTGGTGGATTGAGCAACAACACTTTGCTTAATACTCTTCCAAGTGATGGCACCACCATTCAGAACAAATACAAAATCCCGTTTGAGATCGAGAATCTTCTCGATCAGTCTGGAAACTAGCATCAGTGTAACATTTAACAGCTAGTTCTTCTTCCAGTCCTCCATATATCAAAAACATATCCTTAGTTCTTCTCAAGTACTTAAGGATGTTCTTCACAGCTATCCAGTGACTCTGACTAGGATTTTGTTGATATTTGCTTGTCAAGATTAAAGCGTACGATACGTCAGGTCTAGTACATAGCATGGCATACAATAGTAATCTGTGTAATAGTAATCTGTGTAATAACTCGATGAACAAGGATAATTCTGGGTGTAATGGGGCCCTCCATAGATCTAGTACATGATGGAACCAATTGCAGAAGCATATGGAACCCTTTCCATTTTCTTCTTGTCCTCGTCAGACTGAGGGCGCTGTTTGTTATTCTGTATGGTTCCATGTGCCATAGGCAAAGACCCTCTTTTAGAGTCTTGCATGAAAAAGCGTCGAACGACTTTATCAATGTATGTACTTTGACTTAAACCTATAAGCCGTTTTGATCTATCTCTATAGATCTTTATTCCCAGAATATAAGCAGCTTCACCAAGATATTTCATTGTGAAACATTTTCCAAACCAAGACTTTACGTCTTTTAGCATATGGATATGGATTCCAAGGAGTAGTATGTCATCTGCATACAGAATCAGAAAAGTCACATGGCTCCGACTTTCCTTCTTGTAGACACACGGTTCATCTTTGTTTTTGACAAAACCAAACTCTTTGATTTTCTGGTCAAAGCGAAGATTCCAGCTTCTAGATGCCTGTTTTAATCCATAAATGGATATGTTTAAATTGCATACCTTATTAGGATTCTTTGGATCTTCAAAACCTTCTGGTTGAACCATATAGACATCTTCAGTAAGATGCTCATTTAGGAACGCGGTTTTTACATCCATTTACCATATCTCGTAGTCATAATACGGGGCAATGGCAAGAAAAATCCTAATGGACTTAAGCATGGCTACTGGCGAGAAGGTTTCATCATAATCAATTCCTTGAGTCTGAGTAAAGCCTTTCGCTACCAGCCTTGCTTTGAAGGTTTGCACATTCCCATCCATGTCGATTTTCTTCTTGAAAATACACTTGCTCCCTACGGTCCGACTTTCGGGAGGAAGGTCAACCAAGTCCCATATATGGTTGTCGTACATGGATTGGATTTCAGCATCCATGGCTTCAAGCCATTTCTTAGATTCATAATCTAAGATTGCAGATTTGTAACTAGTGGGCTCAGCCTGATCAACTATCAGGATGTCACTAATGTCGCCCAGACGCTCTATAAAAACTATGAATAAAAACCTAATCTAGACTCCTAAGTAATAAATGGAGTACCTATAAACTAAACCGCACTGACAGGCAAGTGTACCTATCGAGTGTAGCACAGCTTAACGGTAAACCGGATTATCGAACGCTAGAGACACTACTATAGCTAAACTAGACTCTGACTCAGACTAAAGATGATTAATTAGGGGGGGGGTGGGGTTCTACACAAATAATTAAACTAATAATGCATAACTAAAGAAAATTTTCAACTACCAAACAAAAGACATGGGAAATATCAAGAATGGGAAAAACACTACCTAGGTCGGAATCCTACTTGCAAAGATACACTTCTACCGGTTATGGAATCTATGATGGATCTGGGTATCTAAGGATAACAGCTCTAGACAACGTAGTGGATCCCTAATCACTCTTAGGGTGTCACCAACTAAGAAAATCTAAAGATGTAGTAAACTCACAAGATAGTCGGATTACCTTTCAATCTCTCCAACAATGACAATGTACCCAAAAGATAAATCACCTCTCGGACTCAATGTCCACAATACATCGAAGAAGCACGGGGTAATCTCAGATTAACAACTATGACTCAGAATAGAAACAATCACTAAGAACCTAAGGCAACTTCCTCTCAGACAGTTAACACTCGGAATCCTAATGATGAAGACTAACCGATTATCTCTCACTTTTCGGGTATTGAGATAAGATGAACGTTCAGACCTAATTGACTATCAACTCCAATCCCTATCGGTCACTACGTCTAGCAAACCATACAAACAACCACAAACATAGTCTATGATCTAGATATGCTATTCAAACTGGAAGACATTAATAAATAACATATGGAATTGAAATCAAACATAAATCAGATTCGAAACACGCATAATCATCATAATTATCAACCCAAGATCGTTACAAAATCATTAATTCATCACGAAATATCCAAAATCTGATAAAAGTCAAATCTCCAACAAGCAATCATCATGAACCTAGCTAGTACTAAGTTTTTAGCCTAGATTCATACTCAAAACATCCATGACAGAAGTAAATAAGCAAAACATATGTTCAAACACAACTGATTTCAAACAAAGATCAAAACTTTAGACCTGAAAAAGCTAAACTAAACAAGCCCGGAATTGAAAGCTTCGATCTTGCACTTCAATTGCCTCCTAAGCTCCAGAAATTGCCCAAAATCTCCCTCTAGATGGCTGAAAATCGAACTCCTGGAATAATGGTATCACAATTTGATTTAAAGTCCAATTAGGGCTTTTTTCGATTTTACGGGCCTCTCACGTGTCGCGAGAGGTGTTCTTGAGTTCCTTGCGTACCGCGAGAGACAAAACAGCCCGGCGCCCATCTGGCTTTCCTCGCGTATCGCGAGACTCTGCTGCTTTCCCTTCGCGTACCGCGATTGCCTAAATTTCCCACTTTTTCACTTTTAAATATTGGGACTTCTTCTCATGCTCGGTTTCTTCATGATATTGCTTGTAATGCTCACGAGCACCTGAAAACATGACAAAGACTCAAATGTACACTAAAACGACTAAAAATGAATATAAAACTATCTAAAAATGCACGAATACAATGGAATAAAGATGTGTGATTTAATTAATTCCTAAACCCAACCACCAACTTTCAAGCCCCCGTTTAGTGTTCTAATTCATATTACCAAGCATATCAATCTATCTATGGGACTCACACTCAAAAGCTACAGCTCTACCTAATCCCATCTTACGGTCATGTCTAGGCACGGATTAAACCATATAGATTTTACCCACCACGTTAAACTAAAATTTACAGGTTTTAGAAATCAAGATGATCAATGAATGAATGAATGGATGAACTGAGCATTAAATTAGACAGATGAACTTTCGTCTAGAGGTGTTTCAACCAAGTCGCTATTCCAGATGGTAACAAATAGACTACAGTCCCAATCAGTGAAGCATATAAGAATCTAACCCAGTGGTGTTTCAATCAGGCTGGAACCCGACGTGTGACACGTAGGCGAAACTTATATTTCAATCAAATAAGCTCAAGTATATGGAATATGGAAGCGGGCGCCACCGAAACTCGGATTTATTCTCATAAAAAGATAGTGGTGTGCCAAGAAAATTTCAAAAACCTCTAAATTTTAACTTAACGTGGTACCTATCACCCTGTGTTGACAGTTTCAGTATTACCAACACCCTTAAGATGAGTACCCACAAGATATCATGATTTTAATTCAATTAATTCCTAAACAACACAAACAGGATATTTAAGCTCTACTAGTTGGCTCGATCTACCAAAACATCACTAATTAGACGTGTTTTCAATCTTTTTTCATTTAAAACTCAACAAGCAGATCCAATTGTACTATCATTTTCCATTTTGTTATCCAAAACTTTTGATTTCAAAGGACATTTTTTCAAATTTTTCAATTTTTTTGTATTTTTGTAAAAGAAAAACAACCTAAACAAACTAGACTCACTAGACGCAATCCCATCCCCACACTTGAAACAAACATTGTCATCAATGTGAACTGAGAAACACAGAAAATAAAAAAAACAAAAATAAACTGGGAAGACTTAGCTAGTAATGTATCCTTGAAGTGTGTCCAGCGTTTCTCTTCCACGTGTGCACCGTATAGCATTTCGGTCGCGATTGCACAATCAACTGTCGGGTTTCCTTTACAAAATAAATACAATTAGCATCCAAATCGACTCCGGCCGAATGGAGATTGTGTACGGACGGAGCGATCAATACCTTCAAAGATAAGCTCACAACAAACCCACAGCATTAAACGGACACAAGTTACATACTCAAAGTAAAATAAAAGACTCGACTGGCTAACTAAGACTCAAGATAGAAGGCAGGAATACGTACCCGATGAGTGGCAAACACATAGACATAAAAGCCAACCGCAAGGTGAAACATCGGTCATGAATGGTTCTTAAGTTTCCCATGGTAGTGGTAGTCGGTGGATATGATGGTATGTGTGATGGACGGATGGTGATTAAGAATGATTGTAGTGGTGAACAGTGAACGGAAATGGGAAACCATGGGGAATAAGGATAAATGGGAAGATCAAAGAGGCCCCGCGTACTGCGAAAAAGCCAGGACCACTCCTCGCGTACCGCGGGGAGTACCTTTTTAAACCGGCCAATTCTCTTGGCCGTCGCGTATCGCGAAGGACCCAACCTGGACTCTCGCATACCGCGAAGGAAGCTCCTCAACAGAAAGTTAAGGGTGGGGGGGTTTATACTTAGAAAAATTTTCATCTCTTAAACTTTTTTCACCCAAATTCAATAAAAACATGTTCCAACTATAAAATCCAAAGTAAAAATACATGGAACTTCATTCCTGATGATTTTCCTCACCGACTCAAGCGCGAATCCCTGCAAGACACACAAAACAAAAACACGCCCACCGAAAAACACAAAAATGACACGAAAATTTTAACCAAGGAAATCATACAAACTATACATCCCGGGCACTTGCCCGAGACTCAAACAAGCGTATCAGGAGGCTTCTCCTTGATCCTAACCGGAACTGCCTTCATCCTGCGTGGTATACCGGCTCTCCACAACATCAGCAAACAATTACCAACCCCTAAACCTCTATTACATCTATCATTCGGGTCCTTCCACCAGAATTTAAATCTACCTGGTCCGAAAACAACATGCATCATATAACCAAGCAATTTGTTACCCCTGAACGTCCCCACACTTGGGGTTTGCACTATCCTTAAATCATTTAAATCAATCAACGCTCGGGTTCTCTTATGGGGTGGCCTAGACTTAGGGGGTGACTCAGTTTCTACCCTTTCAGAATGAACAACAGTCACGAGCAAAGGCTCTAGGGCATGTATCTCTATAGATGTGACCTCAACGCTTTCGCCTGGATCATCAGGATCCTCTGTCTTCTCAGTCATCCCCACACTTGGGGTTTTGCCTATGATTTCTTCTAGCTCTGCCATCATCTCCTGCAGATCACTAGACTCATCATCAACATGTTCATCCGACTCATTTAGCAACTCTTCAAAATCCAACGCCCAATCAGATAATTCCCCTATATCAGGAACGGGCTCTTCAACATCAATCTCAACCTCATCACTCGAGGTATCATCCGCTACGCTCTCTACATGATCACTCTATGACTCTCCATCCTCACTCTTTCCTAAATCAGAAGCATGGTGTTCATCTATGTAGGTATCATCTGAGAGCTCTTCTTCCTCTGTCTCATCATCATTGAAGAAGTCATCCTCGATGGGCTCTGGTCTGCAACTAGACAACGTATGAACCGAAGTTGGGTCTTGTGCGAGACTTTGCACATTTTCAGTTAAAATCTCCGGTTCTTGGGCGACTTGGTCTCTTGCTGTCCTTAAACTCACTAGCTCATATGTAAGCCTCCCATTTTCACCCAAGTAGTGAAATTACTCAACCTTACTTAACAGGTGCCACCGAGTACTCATGATCTCCTGTACATTCAGTTGTTATTCATTGAGTTCTTCTTCCAGTGGATTGCTAGGCTGTGACTCAATATCATCCTCATAAGACGAGTGTAAAGCATTACAACGAACCATTTGATCTTGTATGGAAGTTGATAAAGAAAAATCATCACTATACAAACTGGGGTCAGAAAACTTACCTGGAGGTGGGACTTGTGTTGCACTTTCTGTCACTGTTACTTACACTTTGTCCTCCTCATACCCAGTCAGCTTCGTGTTGTAAGAAGAACACTCCACTTGATATTTAGCACACATCTCCTAATATTCAGTTTCTAGTGCCTCTATTCTGCGGAGTTTTTCCTCTTGTTCCCTACGCTCTTCTTCTTCTTCTTCAATCATTCTTAGTTCATCATCAATTCTCATATTCTCATTTAGGTCAGCAAGCATATCTTTTGACTGTTGAAGCAACTCTTCCCAGATTGGGGTATTCTCAGCTTGAACTCTTTTTCTCTCTTCCTCAACCTCCATCCATTGATTAAAAGTCTCTACTATGGCCTTGTGGCTTTAATCAAGGATGGGCTTACCTCTCGTTCAGAACTCTCATATGACTGTGGATACGGATGAGGATTACAATAGTAATCTGTGTAATAACTCGATGAACAAGGATAATTCTGGGTGTAATGGGGCCCTCCATAGATCTAGTACATGATGGAACCAATTGCAGAAGCATATGGAACCCTTTCCATTTTCTTCTTGTCCTCGTCATACTAAGGGCACTGTTTGTTATTCACTATGGTTCCATGTGCCATAGGCAAAGACCCTCTCTTAGAATCTTGTATGAAAAAGTGTCGAACGACTTTATCAATGTATGTACTTTGACTTAAACCTATAAGCCGTTTTGATCTATCTCTATAGATCTTTATTCCCAGAATATAAGCAGCTTCACCAAGATATTTCATTGCGAAACATTTTCCAAACCAAGACTTTACGTCTTTTAGCATATGGATATGGATTCCAAGGAGTAGTATGTCATCTGCATACAGAATCAGAAAAGTCACATGGCTCCGACTTTCCTTCTTGTAGACACACGGTTCATCTTCGTTTTTGACAAAACCAAACTCTTTGATTTTCTGGTCAAAGCGAAGATTCCAGCTTCTAGATGCCTGTTTTAATCCATAAATGGATATGTTTAAATTGCATACCTTATTAGGATTCTTTGGATCTTCAAAACCTTCTGGTTGAACCATATAGACATCTTCAGTAAGATGCTCATTTAGGAACGCGGTTTTGACATCCATTTGCCATATCTCGTAGTCATAATACGGGGCAATGGCAAGAAAAATCCTAATGGACTTAAGCATGGCTACTGGCGAGAAGGTTTCATCATAATCAATTCCTTGAGTCTGAGTAAAGCCTTTCGCTACCAGCCTTGCTTTGAAGGTTTGCACATTCCCATCCATGTCGATTTTCTTCTTGAAAATACACTTGCTCCCTACGGTCCGACTTTCGGGAGGAAGGTCAACCAAGTCCCATATATGGTTGTCGTACATGGATTGGATTTCAGCATCCATGGCTTCAAGCCATTTCTTAGATTCATAATCTAAGATTGCGGATTTGTAACTAGTGGGCTCAGCCTGATCAACTATTAGGTGTCGTTAATGTCGCCCAGACGGTCTATAAAAACTATGAATAAAAACATAATCTAGACTCCTAAGTAATAAATGGAGTACCTATGAACTAAACCGCACTGACAAGCAAGTGTACCTATCGAGTGTAGCACAGCTTAACGGTAAACCAGATTATCAAACCCTAGAGACACTACTATAGCTAAACTAGACTCTGACTCGTACTAAAGATGATTAATGGGGGGGAGGGGTTTCTACACAACTAATTAAACTAATAATGCATAACTAAAGAACAATTTCAACTACCAAACAAAAGACATGGGAAATATAAAGAATGGGAAAAACACTACCTAGGTCGGAATCCTACTTGCAAAGGTACACTTCTACCGGTTATGGAATCTATGATGGATCTGGGTATCTAAGGATAACAGCTCTAGACAACGTAGTGGATCCCTAATCACTCTTAGGGTGTCACCAACTAAGAAAATCTAAAGATGTAGTAAACTCACAAGATAGTCGGATTACCTTTCAGTCTCTCCAACAATGACAATGTACCCAGAAGATAAATCACCTCTCGGACTCAATGTCCCCAATACATCGAAGAAGCACGGGGTAATATCAGATTAACAACTATGACTCGGAATAGAAACAATCACTAAGAACCTAAGGCAACTTCCTCTCAGACAGTTAACACTCGGAATCCTAATGATGAAGACTAACCGATTATCTCTCACTTTTGGGGTATTGAGATAAGATGAACGTTCAGACCTAATTGACTATCAACTCCAATCACTATGGATCACTACGTCTAGCAAACCATACAAACAACCACAAACATAGTCTATGATCTAGATATGCTATTCAAACTGGAAGACATCCGTAAATAACATATGGAATTGAAATCAAACATAAATCAGATTCTAAACATGCATAATCATCATAATTATCAATCCAAGATCATTACAAAATCATTAATTCATCACGAAATATCCAAAAACCGATAAAAGTCAAATTTTCAACAAGCAATAATCATGAACCTAGGCAGTACTAAGGTTTTAGCCTACATCCATACTCAAAACACCCATGACAGAAGTAAATAAGCAAAACATAGGTTCAAACACAACTGATTTCAAACAAAGATCAAAACTTTAGACCCGAATAAGCTAAACTAAACAAACCTAGAATCGAAAGCTTCGATCTTGCACTTTAATCGCCTCCTAAGCTCTAGAAATCGCCTAAAATCTCCCTCTAGACGGCTGAAAATCGAACTCCTGGAATAATGGTATCACAATTTTATTTAAAGTCCAATTAGGGATTTTTGCGATTTTACGGGCCTCTCGCTTATCGCGAGAGGTGTTCTTGAGTTCCTCGCGTACCGCGAGAAACAAAACAGTCGGGCGCCCATATGGCTTTCCTCACGTATCGCGAGACTCTGCTGCTTTCCCTTCGCGTATCGCGAGGGCCTAAATTTCCAACTTTTTCCCTTTTAAATATTGAGACTTCTTCTCTTGCTCGGTTTCTTCATGATATTGCTTGTAATTCTCACGAGCACCTGAAAACATGACAAAGACTCAAATGTACACTAAAATGACCAAAAACGAATATAAAACTATCTAAAAATGCACGAATACAATGGAATAAAGATGTGTGCTTTGCACTACATCAGTAGTCAATCTGGTGAATCCCGATATACCGGTTGGGGTCATGACGATCCCTAGCACTTCTGCGAACAACTTGTGTCACAGTTGAATCTTGAACATTTCTAGATTCAGTTTCAGCAGTCTCATGCTGAATGGAAGATTCAGTTTGAGGTTCGGTTACTTGTGGTTCTCGGATCTCATCCATATCCACACGGTTCTCTCTAATCCCTCGCGCAAGAAGTTCCTTCTCCAAGAAAGTGGCTCTGTGTTTAATGAAAACTCGGTTTTCAACAGGATTGTAGAAGTAGTAACCGATTGTTTTAGGGTATCGGACGAAAACAACTTTATCGCCATGGGGATTTAGCTTATCCATAGATTCACTTGTAACACCGTGTTACATCCCCAAACCCTAAGGTAGGACACTTTGGGTTTTTCCCCATGCCATATCTCATAAGGCGTCTTGTCCACCTTCTTTGTAGGAGCTAGATTTATGATTCTCGTGGCAGTCTCAAGAGCAAAACTCCAGAAGGAGTGTGGGAGGTTTGTACGACACATCATTTATCGAACCATATCTAATAGAGTTCGATTTCTCCTTTCGAACACACCATTGAGCTGTGGTGTTCCTGGTGGAGTGAGTTGAGAAATGATCCCACATTTTTTTAGATGTTCGTCAAACTCTTGACTAAGATATTCACCACCTCGATCAGATCGAAGCATCTTAATCGTCTTACCATGCTGATTTTGTACTTCGTTTTGGTACTGTTTGAACATTTCAAACGTTTCATGTTTATGCTTCATAAGATAAACATATCCATATCTACTGAAGTCATCGGTAAATGTAACGAAGTATCTCTCTCCACTTCTAGACATTGTTCTGAATGGACCACATACATCAGTATGTACAAGTCCTAACAGATCCTTAGCCCTTTGACCGATACCGGTAAAAGGAGCCTTGGTTAGCTTTTCACTTAAACATGATTCGCAATCATCAAATGATTCTTGACAGTAGAATTCAGAATTCTGGCGGTCTGGAGTTTCTTCATGCTATTCTTGTTTATGTGTCCAAGTCTACAATGCCACAGATACGTATCATTGAAATCATATTTCATACGTTTGGAGGAGATATTAAATAGAACGTTATTATAATGGACTTCTATCACATAGATTCCATTGTGAGACTTTGCAGAAAAATAAAACAAACCATTTAAATATGCAGAAATAAAATCATTATCAAAAGCATAATCAAATCCTTTTTCCCGCAAAGCGGATACTGAAACAATATTCCTAGTCAAAATAGGAATGAAACAAACATTGTTCAAAACAAGTTCTAAACCAGAAGGAAGTAAAAGAGTGTATTCTCCTACAGCCTTCACAACAACCTTTTGTCCATTTCCCACATGGAGCTCTAGGTCGTCTTGCTTCAGCTTCCTAACCTTCTTTAATCCCTACAAATCATTACAAATGTGATAACCACATCAGTGTCAAACACCCAAGATTTGCTAGACAAAGAGAAGATCTCAATAACGAACATACCTGAAGAGCCTGCTTCTAAAGCTTTGGTCTTCTTAGCAAGGTATGAAGGACATGTATTCTTCCAGTGTCCTATTTCTCCACAGTAATGACATGTGTCATCACTCTTGAAAACATCTCTCTTTTTGCCACATTTTCTCGGTTTAGTGAACTGAGTGTCCATTTGTCCCAACGTCATTTCAAAAGCCATTAGCGACCCTCGCAAATCAGATAAGGTTTCTCCTACTACATACTTCTTGTAGTAATCAACGAACTCTTCGTATTCAACCGGCAAAGACATCAGTATGAAATCTATTGCCATATCCTGACCGATAGTGGAACCAAGATTTTCAGGCTGTCAATGAGTTTCACCATTTTAGATAAATGTGAGCTCATTCCTGTTACTTTTTCCATGCTACTTGATAAGGACTTAAGCACATTAAGATGCTCGCTGCGGTTTTGATGAAACCTTTTCTTCAATTCGCAAGCCATATCATATGCAGGGTGACGACGGAGTTCATCACACATCGTAGATAACATAAAAAATGATGCCTCATTAGAATTTTCAACGTGCCGTCTCCAAAGCATTTTGGATCCGTCATTGGGAGGAACTAGGGGAATTGAAATTTCCAGAATATAGGATCTATTTTCTTCCTTAAGAACATTTCTCAAGATACGGTACTACTCAGAAAAGTTTCCTCCTTTGAGCATGTTCCGATAAAGCATAGACCTTAGAGCAAAACTAGAGTCGGAATTGATTTGATAGACATCTACGAAAATTCAAAATAAATGTTTTAGTATTTTCATGCATAATTTCGTAATTAAAATTTTATGACCCAATTGCAAAATTATATAATTAGGAATGAGATTCTGGTTCCCCATGTCTCAGTGAATGGCTAAGCACTCTTCACTAGCATAGCTGGACAAGTAGGTAACGATTACCAATTGTATCGACTATACAATATTTGGTTTGAGGGGCATGACGAGTAATATCAAGCTTTTGATATGTTTCCCTCAACTGTGTCCACTTAAACGACTTAAGCGATACATGTCCTTCAATTATAACTGTAAACTCGGCCTAAGTAACTCAGGAATCACGGTTCTACCTTCAAAAAACCGTAGGGCCGGATGCAGGGTAATTCACTAACACTGGAGGGTTCAAATAGATTAGTTGAAGTGTTATAATTTAGAGTGGCGTAAAATATCAATTTTATATTTTGGGATTTATTTAATGTTTTTAAATATTAGCGTTTCGGGTCAAAAACATTTTGGTCAACAAGTAGCATGATACAAGTCGCGCAATTTTAGTAAACCGATTTTACTAGTTTTAGTTCGTGAAACAACTTTTAACACTCGATACGATCCAATTTCAAATACCTTATTTAATCTAAATTGGTCATTCGTCGCGAACCGATTTTAAACTAATCAACTCTTTTAATTAATTTAAAATTGTTTTAAATAAAACTCTTAAATTTAAAACTTGTCTTTACTTTTAAATAAAATACCCTTTTATTTAATTACCTTTCCGAGAAAAATAAACAATTTAATCATCTCGTCGTTTTTAAATTGTGTCAAAAGTTTTATAAAAAATTTGCGGTTTAATTATTATCCTAAATAATTATATCACACCACAAAAAAAATAAAACATAGAACCGAACAACTAGGAAAAATGTCCAGTTTCGTTCGAGCCATCAAACAATAACCGGACTGGTCTAAGGGATAACAAAATCAAATAAATCTGCTATCTCCCACTTAGTCCAAGATCTCCATCTTTAATCCTGTCATTGTCCGCCTTGGTCTTCTAGTCTTCGTCTCTTTAGGATTACAATATTTATTTACAGATACACTAAAATAAATAAATAAAAATATACCTAACTATTATATCGGGGTTCCAAATAACCCATAAAAATACAAAGAGAAACAACCAATCACAAACAATACAACCACAGGTCTCTAGTGCTCGATTCTTTCAACACAATAACGATAAACGAAAAAGGCTCGATGTTTTGTCAAACAATAGTATTGACAAATAAAACAATATATCGATATATAAAAAAAATTATGTCTAAACGCGCGTAAACCTGGCTCTGATACCACTGTTGGGAATCAATCACTAGTTTTTAACTTTTAAAAAAAATAATTATTTAAACCTTTTAAATAAATAAATCAGATGTATTTAGCGGAAGCGATTTATGGCACGCGTATAAACAATATAATATAAACCAACCATAGGGTGTTGAAAGATTATACCTGTGGCGATAACCAAATCAGAACACCTCAGATCAACGAACGTCACGCTAGATGACACGAACACGAATAACCCGTGAACAAGCAACCCGCACATGGACTCGCGGATGGAACCGATCACAGCAGCGGTGCAAAGGCAGCAGTGAAGGCGCGCGTGCGGCTGGGACGACATCGATGGTCCGACGAGCGACGAAGGCAGGTGGCGCCCTGGCAGCGTCGTCCAGAAACGAGAGGGGAGGGGAGGGTTTTTTTGAAAACCCTTGTGGTGGCTATCAAACTTGTATTATGGTTTTAGTTAATGTTATATTTATAACCACCCTACTTACAGACTGACCCCTGAGGTATTAACGGTTAATACCCAACTAATAATTAACTGTTTAATTTTTAACCCTGTAATTTACTAATCATAAATAAACAGTAAAATACATTCATTAAATGTTTAACAGATTAAACATTTATTCCCCGTAAATAATTAATTCAAATAATTAATTCACCAAGTAATTAATTATCTCAATCACCGATAAATATTTCTCTAAATATTTATTCACCGCTTATTTAATCCGTCTTTCGTTAACTATAATATTTAACAATTAAATATTATTACTTGCTCGTTGCCTAAGGGGTAACTCTTTGGATCATACATCGTTAGTAATGTTGACTTAATTGACGATCGAAAATCATATATCCAACATATATAACAACTAAAGAGGAGATCATACCTTCATCCGGTATGAAATGTCTTACAATTTCTCATGAGCAAATTTCACTTGATTTGTTTTCACCCTTTGAAATGCATCTATCGTCTTTGCTGCAAAAAACACAATCAATCAAAAGGTTTTCTTTTAACAATATGTTTTCTTATCAAACCAAACCGTCCAACAACAAAATGTCGTCTATGCCATAGCTTGAAGTACTTCTACTGCTTTTTCTATTGAATGAAATTATTTTAAACATTACCTTGAAATCCCTAATCATCGGATATTACTTACGAATTCGCAATCACAAATCATGTTAAACAGAGAAGGTATAGAGATGAAATCATACCAGTGAGACGAAAGAGATGCTGTAGAAATCAGCGAGTACCCTAGGGTTGGATAAGCATTCAAGATAGGCGAATTCAGTAAATAAAAAGGAAGGAATCAAAAGAAAAACTAAAAAAATCATGAATGTTACTGTGGATATGGAATCCTACCTCTGCGTCGAAGAAAACAGCGTGGAACAATCAACAACGGTGGAGGAGCCGAAGAGGATTCGGGAAGAAGAGGAGATCTAGGAATAGAAATTAGGGTTAATTAGAAAGGGCGGGAAATGATATTTCCATATAAACGCGTGTGGAACAATGGGCGGGAAAACTAATTCCCTAAATGTTTTTTTGAAAATATTTATTTTTAATAAGTCATCACATATTTCTCAAAGACGTTTTATAAAAAAAAAATAAAGAATTGAAGTTTGAACAAAAAGAAGTCACTTGGAATAAGGAAACAATGATTTGGTTGCAAGAGAAAATAAAGAAACTATGATTTGATTGCGGAGTAAAATAAGAAAACAATGATTTTATTAAGGGTAACCACCCGTGAGTTTCTTCACACCGTGACCACCACTGGAACACCGCCCCCCTATCGCGTGGGGAGGGGGGGCGTGAACTGCTTCACGTGTAAATGTGGAAGAAATGTGAGTGTTGAGTCACTCAATTGGTTATTTTCCTTGCCAAATGAGACCGAAGTAAGGAACCAACCAAACTTAAATGGCGCCCACGTGACAGAAAAACTACTCTCACCTGGGAGTGCCAAGTGAGAGTATACCCTACACTCCAGGTATATATATTAATAAGAGATGAGAGGCGGGAAAACAATCATGAGGATGCATGGAAGCGTGACAAGTGCCATCTAGTTTAGTTGTTTATAATTATATACTAGGTTAGAAACCCATGTATTACATGAGTTGAATAAATCCAATTTGTTGTAAACCAATAGTTTTCATAAAGATTTGTATGTTGAATGTCATCAGTCATTGGTGAAATAAGAGATAATGAAGATTTAAGAATTATAAATAACAAATAATGAAGATTTAAGAATTATAAATAATAAAGATTTAAGAAATTATAAAATTATATTTTAAGATAAGATATAATTGAAATGTTGTTTATAATTTAAGTAATTTTAATAAAATATTAGAATAAATTTAAAATATTTAATTATTTAAAATTATTATTATTTAAATTTAAGAGGAGAGATTTAACAATTTAGACGATTTATATTAAAAATGGAAAAGATTCCTTCTTGTGTTCTTGGGGTTTGTGATCTATCTGGTTTGGATTGATCGGCTTTCTTATATTCTACAAAATCCGTTACTCGATTGGTTCGGCGGTTGATCGGAGATGGTTTTATCGCAAAAGCTTCACGAGGCATTCAAAGGTACGGTTGAGAGGATCACAAGCCCTAGGACTGTATCTGCTTTCAAAGAGAAAGGAGTTCTTAGCGTTAATGAATTCGTCATCGCCGGCGACAATCTCGTTTCCAAATGCCCTACCTGGTCATGGTAGATTCGCTTTCACTATCTTTTAATTTTTCATCAATTGGATTTGAATCATGATTGTTGTTTTTAGGAGGCCTGTTGAAAGAAGAGTAATTTGCCTAGAAACTAGGGTTTTGTTATTGCTTGTGAACAAAAATTGTCATTATGTTATCCATGTTGTGAATCAGAACTTGAATAAGTTAATTGCTTAAAGTCCTATGAGAAAGTATGAGGGATGAATTTTTTCAACTGTTTTAGAGATGGAAGATTTGGATATCCCTACATCCAATTCATAACCTGCTGCCTCCCTGAAAATAGGAGTTGTTCTTGCCTATGTGGCCTGTTATATATGGAGTATATAATAACCATAGTTGTCAGAGGAGGCGCACTCAAGGCGCATAGGCCTCGCCTGGGCCTAGGCGCAAAAAAAGCGAGAACCTGAGAAAAAAAAAACGCACTTAAAGGAAAAAAATTAAAATATATTATGTATTGAAAAATAATATTATTTTTCAAATAAAATAAAGAAAAGCTATTATATAACATTTAATATCATCTAATTAGTACCAAAATGTTCAAAGTCAAATACAAAAATGATCAAATACCTAGGAAATGAGCTTCAATCGGTATTGTGGAAGCTTTTATAAGCTCAACCATAACCTAGGAAATGATAATAAAGCATAAAAAAATGCACCTCAATCCTCAAACCGCGCCTCAGACAGGAAAGCCCGATCACTGCGCCTCGCCTCGCCTCGCTTCAAATCTGCGCCTAGGCGCCCCAAGCGAGGGCTTTTAACAACTATGATAATAACTTCATTTTCTTACTGTCATCAACCAAAAGTAATGAGACTGCTTAATGGTGTATATGTTTATGAAAGTGTCTACTAGTATGGTGCTTCTTATGACCTCAATTGATACAAGTGTGTACTTTGGAAATTGGAATTGCCCCTATAATCGCAGCTTTTAAGTGCATATGTCATTCTTTACACATCCGAAGTCATTTTTTGATGAAAAAAGGAAAATGTTCTCCTTTATTGATGTCAATTATAAGTTTATGGACCAAAAATGTTCTCCTTTATTGATGTCAATTATAAGTTTATGGACCAAATATACTGCATTAGATTACTGTTTCCTTGTGAAAGCTTGATTATTCATAAAGAAGTTAGTTTGTCACCGGCTCACTAATGAAATATACACATTACAGTTTACACTCTAGGATTTCCATTCATTTAGTTCTGTTAGGCCTGAATTTTTAAATTCGGTTCTCTCTAGGAGTTTCTTTTAATGAGCATTACTCTGAGTTGAAAAACAAGAATAAGGTGTTTTGATAAGTTTATTCTGTGGCGTGTCAAAATACACGCATTATGATTTACACCTTATAACTTTAGTCGTTTAGATTTTGTTAGGCCTTGTTTTATGATAATGAGTTCTCTCTTGAAGTTTCTATCAACGGGCTTTTCTCTGAGCTGTGGAAACAAGAATGTTAACTTAATTTTGTTTTTTTCATTTTCTTTGTAGGGAATCAGGTGATCCAAACAAGAGGAAGTCATATTTACCGTCTGATAAACAGTTTTTGATCACTAGAAATGGTAAAATAGTCTTGCCTTTCGAATTCAGATTTCAGATTCTAAGTGAATTATCCTCATGTTGAAAAAAAGTATCGTTAATTTTTATTGGATTCTCATTTTCTCTTCTTTTTGTACATGAGCTCTTCGACTTCTAATATTCTAGGGTCACATAACTTATAGGCATGCTCATGTAGTTATAGAATAGGAAGCAAAATGAATAATATATAGTGAACATTAACTATCTTTACTTATTTGAATCTAATTTAATTACAACTCTAGTTTTGTGAACTGCAAAATTATGGAGAGATTTGTACATAATATGTTTGTGGCAATCTCTCTAAGTTTAATATGAACTTCATTCAGTTCCTTGTATGCGAAGAGTTGCATCAATACAAGAAGAATATGAAGCTGCTGGTGGTGAGATATTGCTCGATGATGAAGATAATGATGGCTGGTTGGCTACTCATGGGGAGCCAAAAGGTATGCATATGCATCCATCTAGAGATCTTTATATAAACTTATCTAATATATTTTGAACTTGGTTCAACTATCTTATAGACACCAAAGGTGACGAAGAGGAAAATGTGCCTTCTATGGAAACCCTAGAAATAAGTAAGAAAAACACCATCCAGTCAATTCCTTCATATTTGGCACTGGGGAAGATGACATCCCCGATATGGAAGAATTTGAAGAATCTGACAACCTTATCGAGACAGATCCTGTAAGATACATTTTTTTTATCCTTAATGTTAATTTAATTCTAGGCTCAGTGGAATAATTTGGCTTATATGATTTTGGTCTTGGTTAGTTTAGATTATGTGGTTCAAGGAACTAAACATATGAAGACAAGTGTCAGTCCCTTGTGCATTGTCTAAACTATGAAATGGCTTAGTTTTCTGTAATTGGGTATCTGAATGGTGCCGTTTTAGAATCAAAGGAATTGACTTTCTTGTTAAATATGTTCAAAATGCCCTATTGAAATATTAGCAAATGAGATTTTTTTTTCTGAGGGCTCTGATGTTTTTTCTTCTATTGCAATATCCAGGCAACCCTTCAGCCTACATATCTTGTTGCTCATGAGCCTGAAGATGACAATATATTACGAACTCGAACTTATGATGTCAGCATCACGTACGTTTAACTCTGTTGAGTCAATTTCATAGTGGAATATATTAATTTACATGTAAATTTATTTGTTCAGATTTTTTTGGGTTTGCTGTTTTGATGTGACGTTTCACTTCCCTTTCTCTTTGTTTCTTCCAGGTATGATAAATATTATCAAACTCCTCGTGTTTGGCTTACTGGTTATGATGAGGTTAGAAACATCAATCACAATGTGCAAACTTGAATTCAATTAATGAAATTTTCCTATTTGCATTAACATGTTAGGAACTGGTAAGAAAGCTGAAGGTCTTAGGTTTGAAGAGTCCAAAAAAATGCATTGAATATTTAAATTTGTGAGCTGAATCTATTTGATAATATACCATTTTGCCAATTATTTATTACAGTCAAGGATGCTTCTTGATCCAGAATTAGTTCTAGAAGATGTCAGTCAAGATCATGCTCGCAAAACGGTAAGCAGTACATGCTAATTAGAATCCTGCTAATTTTGTTAACATTAAAGGTGGAAAATGAGCGGGTTGGGTAGCAGGTCAAAACGGGTAATTCTTGGTATGGGTCCAGTTGGGTTGACTCGAAACACTTCATGTCTAAAAAGTTCCATTTTTCAATACATAGTGTGTCAAATATGATTGCATAATTTTTAACGAGTTCAACAGTTAATCTAATTACTTTCAATAAACTGATTTAGGAGGTTTAATGCATTAAAATACACTTTGGGCGACTTTGGATCCATTTCAGCAAATGGGTCGAAATCGCCACCTTCTGTTACCAGGATTTAAGTGTGGATGACACAAGATGGCAGTTAACTCTATTCATTCTTACTATAATGGTCCATCTTTTTGTTTCCCACAAATGTTATCTACTTTCTCTAGTTTACAACCAGCATAATTCTTTGAGTAAACTTCGTTTTTGGCCCCTGTGGTTTGGTTAAAATAACGGTTTTAGTCCATTAGTTTCAATTTGACTTTTTTGCTCCCTGTGGTTACCTAATTGTCTCAATCAGGCCCCTGGCACTAACTCTGTTAGTTTTTTCTGTTAAAAATAAGGATATTTTAGTCCTTTTACTGATAGGGACTAATTGTGTCATTTTTTTAAATTAACACAGGGATCATTTATGTAAATTACACAAAACACCACCACCACCACGACCATACTAATCTACACCAGACAACCACCACCACCACCAAAAATAAAATTGTTAAATTTGATAACCCAGCTACTCAAATTACCAAGATGGGAGAACCAACACTTAATCCTGAAAAGGGTTTTTCTAGGTTTGATCCGAATGAAGAAGTCCATTTTGATGAATTTGAAACAGACGGACCAGTATTTGACCCCAATCTCAGTGTGTTTACAATTTAGGGTGAAATGTACATTGGTGACAGATGAACCTTTCCACCCGCGAGTAATAACGGCAACACCAAGACCTAGCCTGACATCACCGCCGGCAACACCACCACAGCCGCCCCACTACCTTCTCCCCTCGATTAAAACCCACACCACAGAACGATTGATGTTCCAGCCATGGCGGGGTCCAATCCCCCTTTTCCGGTTCCAAATCTGCAGACATGAGCCGACGAGTTGATAGCATTGTTGATGGTGGGGATTCCGACGAGTTTTAGATGATGGTGGGGATTCCAAATCTGCAGGTTCAGCGGAAAAACGAGGAACAAGCGACGAGTTTTAGATGATGGTGGGGATTCTGACGAGTTGATAGCATTGTTGCAGGTTCACCGGAAAAACATATGATGGTGGGGATTCCGACGAGTTTTGATGATGGTGATGCGGCAGTCGTTACGGTGGTGAGGCGGCAGGTCAAGCGACCTCATATCAGGTGAGGCAGCGGTGGAGGCTGAATCTAGGGTTATGTGTAGAGAGAAAGTGTAGAGAGAGAGAAGACTGAGAGAAGAGAGAGAGAGAGTAGTCTGATAATTATATTACACAAATAGCCCCTTTATTAATTTAAGTAAATTACACAATTAGTCCTTATATTTAAAAAGACTAAAATGTCCTATTTAACTGAAAAAACTAACGGCGTTAGTGCCAGGGGTCTGATTGAGACAATTAAGTAACCACAGCGAGCAAAAAAGTCAAATTGAAACTATTGGATCAAAACCGTTATTTTGACCAAACCACAAGGGCCAAACACGAAGTTTACTCTAATTCTTTTATTTATATTTTAGACAGATAAATGTTAATGTGACCAAATACTTAGCTATGAAAGTGATTTTTTTCTGTATTTCTGTTTGTTTTTATATCTAGTTTGAATGCTTGATACGTAAGAAATATTGATGCTTCTAAATTTTATCATACTCAGGTAACTATTGAAGACCATCCACATTTGCCTGGGAAACATGCGTCTGTACATCCATGCAAACATGCAGCTGTGATGAAGAAACTAATTGAACCCCTAATAGCTGGAGGACTTGAACCACAAGTTGACAAGTAATTTTTTTCTCCATCTTACTGGAATAACTATAAATAACCAATAATCTAGTATTCTAAATTTCAGAGGTAAATGGGCTGTCAACAAAAACCGATATTAATTAAAATTGAGGTCTTGTTTGTGAGTTTAGCTAGACAGACTATTAGAGGTAGCGATTTCGACGCAGTTAATTTTGAGTTTTGAATGGGTCGATTAGGATGCTATATCTCTAATGGGACAAATTGGTAAAACCGTAAAATAACTTCTTTTAGCTAAAAAGGAAACGGGTCAATTGATCAAACAGGCTGAAAGTCACCCAAAATGTATCTTTAATACATAGTAACATCCTGAATCACTCTTTTCAAAATTATTTTAATATTGTTATGATATAGTTATAGGAATATGATCCCTGCTATACCACAGGGTGAAAAACAGATCGATCGTTTTTTAAAAGAATGATTATAAGCATACGGGAGAGAGTAAATTGTGATTGTGATTGTGAGTGGACTATAAGGACGGCCTGGTGTGTCATGTGTGCAGAAGGGGTCATTTCCCCAATATTATTGTAGTTATATTTCACACACAAATTACATATAATTTGTTAAAAAGTTCAAAGAAAAGAGTTTTTGGTCAAACAGGCCGGTTACAACCCGTACAAAGTGACCTGTTACTCAAACCGCGTGCACGGCCCATTTGTCACCCTCTAGTACTAAGTGTATGTTTTCGAGGTTGGACCATCCTGAGACTTCATGCCATTATTAAGAAATATGGTTTAGACCGGGAAAATATTTCTGTGATATGTTTATTGTGTGTGTGTGTTTTTTTATAAATTTGAATGCCGAGTTTTACAATTTTGTGTTGATATTAAACATTATGTGCTGCAGATACCTCTTCTTATTCTTGAAATTTGTTGCTACTGTAATTCCAACCATTGAATATGATTACACCATGGACTTTGACCTGGGGAGCTCCAGTAGCTGATTTAAAGATAACACCCTCTCTTCCTATCTGAGGTTACACATGTACTGCTTGAAAGGTTTGTTCATCAACAGATTCTTTCACTCTATTTCATAAATATATAGTTTTTTTTATTACTAGTACACAAGCACTACTATTAAAAATTTAAAACAATAATAAAACTGTTTGAATAAAACAATTTAGGAGGTTTTGTGCATTAGAAAAGAGACTCTTGGCCACTTTCAACTCGTTCCACCCATTTCACATTTTCTCGTTTTACATATTTTTGTTTGACCTGTGAGACCCGTCATGAGTAAATGGGTCAACATTGCTACAACTAGCGGTAAGCATGTGACCACTTTTTTTTTAGGTTATAAGCGGATATGCTCTCCAGGAATGGTGCAGAGCTAAAGTGATAAGTGATTTAAATTGGCGTTACTTCGTTACCCTTACTATGTTAGGTTTATTGTAAATATGGTGTCATTTGCAATAAAAAAGAAAAAAAAAAAGAAAATGAACTGTTGGAGTGTATCATCTTGTGTCCTGTGGACATGTAAATCACTGGAAACGTTCTATTTGATTTACCTGTTTATTTGCGACCGTCTTGAAGTTGTTTTGTTGTCTGTGTTGTGTATAATGAAAATGGGAACTTGTGTTGTCGCCTAGTTACATTAGTGATTGCCTCTATAAAAATGGTGTTTGGGTTTAAATCCTGTAAGTGCATTTTTAGAGACATTTTAGGAGTAAAAAAATTGTTAAAAAAAAAAGCCTTGAGCGGTGGTTGCAATGCGTGTGCATAGGCTCTTATAATCTCATAGCAAAAAGAAAAAAAAAACAAACATTTTATTTTATTTGCCTGTTTATTTATAATGTTCTTGAAAATATAATGTTTCACTTTTGATCTATATTTTTTTTAATTGTGTTCTTTGATTTTATTCCATTAATAAGGTCCAAAAAATGTATCAATACAACCTACAAAGATATATAGTTAACCAAAAAATGATGGTTGTGCTAAACTACACTACCAAAGACAATGGTGTGCTCAACAAAATGGATCTTCACTTTCTTTGCATTAGATGAGTTCGCAAGCTTCTTTCTTTTTCCTGTGATCATACCGAATTTGAAATTAAAAAAAAAATTTGTTTAAAAAAAGGTTGTTTCTTGGTTTGGTTAATTGGTCACCTTTAACAATGCAACAGCAGTCATCCATGTTTGCAGCTCAGCCAAAGACTCGTGTTCTTGTTTAGCAATAATCGAAAGCTCCGTCAACAAATAACACGACTTCTCGGCCTGTTCCAAAATGACACACGACCCATGTAACTCCAAATTGTTACTCGTATCTCAGATAGTAAAAGATTACCTGGTAAGATAACTTCGTGATCATGGATTCTATACTCGCCAAGAGCATGGTGGCGGTGTCCAGCACGTCACAAACCGTTAAAATATCTCCCTGCACGTGATAACAACTAAACATTCAAATCTTTTTATTTCAAATCTTTTTTAGAAGTAGGTTTGTTTTGAAAATATGTGATGACAAATAGGGTCTTTTTTGAAGAGGTTTAAAAAATAGGTTAGCTCTATCTAAGATAATGGCTTTTTTTGTCTTGGAGTTGTCAATATATTAGACTATTGTTTCAAATCTTTTGTCTTTTTTGATGGGGTTTAAGAAATGAGTTAGTCTCTATCTAATATAGCGACTTTTGTGTCTTGGAGATGCCAATATATCATACCAGTGTTTTAAATTTTTGTTCTATAGTGGCTTCAACAGTAAAAAGACAAAACTCATTTCTCAGTCATCTGAATGCTGCGGATTACAAACTTCAAAGAGCTAAAGTCGCTATCTTAGATAGCGGCTAACCCATTTCTCAAACCCCAGCAAAAAAGACCCTACTTGTCATCACCAATTTTCAAAAACATGAGACCCCAGTATAGGTCTCATGTTCGAATCCGACTTTCCCTGGTTTCTGCTTTGCTTTAACCTCTTGATGCCTGAAGGCCACTTAACTCGTGAATTTTACCTTAGAATCATGGAGCATGGGGATGTTTACAGATGCTACAGTTAGTTTTCTAACCACTCGACCAACAGCCTCGAAGTTGTTAGCCTCGATTCTCGACCATTTCTCGAGCAAGAACATCTGTGAGTCCATAATATGATACAATTTGATTTGATTTTTGAGCTTTCGAACTTCCATTCGCTGTACCATGTTTGAATTTCTTATAGCAAGTATCTCAAGCCATGCATTAAACAATTTATTCTGCATGAACACATAAATATCATTGTAAATTCGCTTATCTTTCTTTCAAAAACAGAATATGGTGCCAAACATGATCTTGTTAGTTAGTTAGTTAGTTAGTTAGTTAGTTAGTTAGTTACCTCTGCCATCGCTTTAAAGGCGGACATGGTGGTTTCAGCTCGAGCATTTGCAAACCGCCACTGCAACAACCTATTATTCAATGATTTAAAACGGTGCACATCTGCATCTTCCAATGAGGTGGTTTTTTTCTGTCGGAAGTACTTTAAAACTCCACTGATTCGACCACCGGTGGTCCTGCTCCGGCCACCGGGGGTTGGCGGCTGTACCACCGCAGGAGATGGACAAGGAGCAACTCGGCCAGGAGACAACGCCCATGCTGAAGGAGAAGTGGGCTTTTTTCGTGGCAAAATTTTTGTGCCACTGTCTTGTGCCGCCTTCTTCTTGGCGGCCGGACTAGTAAGGGTAGTGTTGATAGTCATCGGATTCACTTCCGGTTCTTTATAGTTTCTGGTTCTAGTGGCGGATATCGATCGAGATTTAGTGAAGGTGTCTGATTTGTTAGATGATATGGCGGTGATCGTCGGTGATGTGGCCGGATTTTCACTCTTGCAACGGGTCAGGAGAGGCGAAGGTTGTTTTCCGGTGGGCGGTGGGTGGCGACGGCTTCCGGAACGAGGAAGATGATCCATTTTTGAATTTGTTGGGGTGTTTGGAAAGTAATTGGTGATGTTTATATTTACGTGTGTTTATGGTTGCATGGAGGTCAAACTTTGACTTATTTTAGCTATGTAATGTTGAGCGCACGTTCAGTATACATGGGTTGAAGTCAGACCGTTGACTTACCATGCAATGAGACTTGTGAGCATGTAGATTTTCATAAATTTTAATAAATATATTCAATGAGAATACAGATTTAGAAAATGAATGATGTTATACTTATATGTTTATACAAATAAATGAAAATTTTTATGCTCTCCATATTTCCATTTACATAATATAAGATGTTACTTAATGGCGGACCTAGAAATTTTTTTTATGGGGATCGAAAATTTTTGGGGTCGGTTAACTAGCAATATATAACGCGTATATAACACTAATTTTTTTTTTCCATGGAAGGCGCCTGCCCCATGTCCTCTATGTAGGTCCGCCATTGGGCTTCTGTCAGTAGTTGAAAAAATACATGGAAAAGTTATAAGATGCTAACCATCATAAAACCCTAGATTGAAAACTAAAATGAAGTTCATATTCATATATTTTAAAATGTTAACACCAGCTAATGTTCTCATAGTGATTGCATCTCTAACTTGGTATGATGTTCATGGCTATTTGCAGATGACTCTTGGACCGAGTTCATTTGTTGAACGGGAGGGGCGTTGACCAGGGTCATTGGCATCACAAAGTTATCAGTCAGAAAGCAATCCCTTCATTTCCCTGTGCTCTTGGCACAAAGCACACCAGTGCACCAAACACGGGTCGCAGGGTGAGTTCTGCATGTTCAAACAACCAAACATAAATATCACAACTCGAAAGGCTACAATTATGCATTGACTAGAGGTGGCAAAATGGGAGTGTTGGTAACCGGTCAGAATGACTCAAATGGGCTGAGCAGGTTTGGGTTGACATACACATTTTTCTGTCCATTTTCTTCTTGAATTTTATAAATAAGTAATTTATTTTATATAATTAAGATAAGTTATAATATTAATATCCTAACACTGATATAATTTTTTGTCCTCTATTTCTTGAATTTTAGCCAAGTTTATAAATTTTTTCCACTTGACCAAATTAACCCGTTTTATATAAATCAGTTGAAATTACCACCAATAATGTGTATAAACTGTAAAGTTTGAAAAAAGACCTGTAATTGGGTAGTAATATACATATAAGAAAATTTTAGAAATCAGCTAATATTTGTGCCGCATATCAATTAGAATGTAGGTTTAACATATCAAGTTCTGTGACGTAATGTGAAATTTGGAGGACAGACTTGGATAGAAATTGAAAAAGGAATTGTGAATTATTGGCTACTTGTGTGGTATTTTTAATCTATAGCATTTGTGTCTAAAATTTGGAATGACCACCTAAAAAGATGAAAAATTTGAACTCAATTCTGCAAGACTGCTGAAACGCTAAGAGAAAAACTTACAGCTTGCAGTATACAACCAAAATATACCAGTTGTCCAAGGCTCAACAGCAGGTGGTTCAAAGCTCTCAGGTAAAGGCTGACCACATTCATTGCACTTACGAATATTCAGCTGTAAATTAAAAAAATGTATAAGGAACTTGTAACAAGAAATATGTGATATCTTCACCAACAGACTACTAAACAAGGACGATAGAAACAACCAAATACTCTAAGATGCTCATAAGAGGGAAAGAAACCACATAGAAATCTAATGGGGGTAGTGGGAAGAAAATTTATTAGACGGGCAACCATGTTAAGAGCTTCAACCCAAAATTTAGGAGGAAGGAAGGTTCGAAAATAAAGCGTTAGGATGACATTGTTAATGGTATGGATGACAGTTTTGCTTCAGTTGAGATGCACATGATGGGCAGGAGAAGAGAAAACAAATGAAGTATTTTGCATCATTGATCGAGTATTTATAAGTCGATCCCTGTATAAACCTATACAGTAATCAGAATACAAATATAACTATCCTAAACCAAAGTCATACTTTAGGATCTTTATGTAACAAAGAATAAGTGAACAAATCAACAAACAACAAATTGTGTTAACAAACTATTGTCCGTTAAACACATATCTCCTGCATCACTTCCTTATTCTTGTAAATTGCATGTTGTAGAAGAATCAAGAAGAAAAACTGTGTAGACTAAAGACTCTTGAGTTCAAACAAAACTCAACATTGACACATCGATCGGAGCTCCGGCGGATTGTCCGTATCTTTGACTGAATTCAGAGGCTGATCAAAATTCCAAAATGTGTGCGAGAAATGCGAGTGATCCTGAGTGAGGAGTAGACGGAAATGGAGGGGAGGTGTTCAAATGTTCGACGAAGAACATGTTTCTTTTTGCCGGTTCGCTGGTCCGACCGGAAATGTATGTTATATTTATTAGAATCAAACCAGGAAATTGTAATTGTGATTGAGTGCTACCCTCTAGTCTAATACATTACATATCTTGTCTAATATTTTCCCGCAAGCTAAGTGCGAAGCAATTTTAGCTTGTAAAATAAAGATAGACATAGACGAGATCCAGCGGCCTGTGGTGGTAGTGGTTGATGGCAGGTTGTATCCCCCCGTGAACCGACGATTGTATTGAGCAACCTGTGTTGGCGTCTCCCCTGCTAACTTTTTTACAAAAAGTGTTCACATTCCACCAACTTTCGTACGTAATTTTCTTTCTCTGGTCTTCACACGAAGTGTCACTTTCGTATGATTGTTTCTTTCGCACGAAAAGGTGACTTGCGCACAAAACTATTCTACGAGAGTAGTTGTTATGTAGCAGTAGCGTGGTGGTTGTGAAGCTACGGTCGCACCGCGATTGTGGCGATGACTGCTAGGGTTCCAAAGGCAGGTTGTTTCTGTGAATCCTAATATGGGAAGGTTGACAGCGACAACGACTTGTGGTGGGTGAAGATGAGAGTGGCGGCTGCCTGTAGTGGCAGCGGCGCTAGAGTTTGGTGGTTGTAGAGCGGAAGCTATAGTGGTGGTTGTTTTGTTGTGACGACGGATTTACTGGATTTTCTTCTTGGAAAGGAAAGGAAAAGAAGGCTGTAGCAAGAAGAGAAGGAGACAGAGCGGCAGCGGCGCGCCGACCTGTCAAGGGTTTCATGGTGGAGGCAGTGGCTTCTCCTAGCTCTGATACCAAATCAAACCAGGAAATTGTAATTGTGATTGATTGTGATATTAGGGTTACAAATGAGATCTCTATATATAGAGTCTAGTGTTACATTTCCTACCCTCTGGAATTAAACTAAAAAAAAAAAGTACAACATTGTTTTTTTCAAGTTGAAGGAAGACTCGTTTATGAGGCATCAAATCATCCAAAGAACGGTGTGAATATCCCACACACTTTTTAGGTTTTTGTTGTCCTTAAATTGTTAGCAGTGGAAAGATTATCATCTATCTTATTACAAATAAACAAATATACTCCTCTTATTATAATGATGCTAAAACTTATAATTTATATTAATTGTATATGGGAGGGGTATACGCATGTGAATGTGAGTGGTGTGAGCATTAATTATTTTTTTTATTATACATTTTATATTAATTGTATATGTGGCCAGGAAAGCTTCACGCCGACATCTTCTCCCGTGAGCCCCCTCACGCCACCATCTCACGCCCCCCCTCACGCCACCGAGAGGGCAGTGTTCTACGCCACTAACGCTATTCACGGGCTCTCACGCCCAGTATACCGGATCTCCTTGTTGAGTTTAGATTTAAGTTGTGTTATTGGTTATTTCAAGTGTCATACACATGTCCTTAATCATCTTGACTCTAAAGGCGTAATAGATGATTACAGTCACAAAGGGATTACCATTTTTTTGTACATAATAGAAAAACACATTCTAAGAAAAGAAATATTGTTATAAAACTAGTGGGTTACACTCGCACTCTGCGACAGGGGCATGACGATTTTTAAGAAAATTTAAATGGAAATGTAGACGCAATGTTAAAAATAACGTTAACGCGGTGGGACGAACACAAAAAAGATCAAAAAGAAGTTAAAAAAATCAAATAAAAAGTGCTTAAAAAAGGGAAATAAAATTAAACTTCTAGTTAATACTAAAAGTTGAAATAAGTTAAAAAAATAAATAAATAAAAACCAAAAAAATGAGAGGGGGGAGGGGTGTTTTTCAAACCCAGATGGCTTGGATAGGTGGACAGGGCCTTACCGTTAGGCCATGAGCACTTGTTGGTAACCGAACTCAATTCCTTACTTTTATGTTTTTAAAAAGAATCTGAAAAAAAAGAAATTATCGGTTGTCAAGTGGCAGCTCCTAATTAGGCCTCAAGTTACTGTTCCTCACACTCACATAGATTCACCAGCTATATTCTTTTATGACGGCTAGTAACGGCGGAGGCGGGGTGGTGTCGGCGGAGGCGGGGTGGTGTCAGCGGGGGCGGCGGCAACAGTGTTGGTGGCACCACGATGGTGGTACCGGGAACTAAGAGTAGGTGGTGGCGGTGCTGACCGATTTAAACTCGTTTTAACACAACAAAATTTTATAAAATAACCAGTTTTAATACGTTGTATAATTTGAGTAGACTCAAATTGAATTGTTGTATAATTTGAATCGACAGCTCATATATATACACCCAAATTAACCAATCTCTTGAAATATGAGTATGATTGCCACCAATATGCATGCATGTTCTGTAAAAATGTATATTACATGTAAAGTTTTCTTGCTTGCTGTTTTAAATTCTAGTAGATCATTTGATTATTAGTTGTTTAAATTGATATAATAAAGTTTTGGGCATGATGTTTTTTGTTAAGTTTTGGGCAGAGTTTTCAGTTTTATAGACCATAAGCTTACTTCTAGCGTGTATCCTCTGATCCTTAATTCTCTCATCTCTTGAAGCAATAATTTCCAGAAACATTTAGAACATTTTGTCGATCTATGGTCATTGAGGCCCCCTAAAAAGATCTACTAAATTCTTTTTGCCATTGGACTTCCCAATCAAATTCATCGTAACACTCATAATAGTAAAGAAGACGATTGAATTGGAAATATCGACAAATTCTTGCGGGATATTCCCAAAACTGACAAACAAAAAAAGATTTTACTATTAGGACTTACATATAAATTGACTTATTATACTCCCAAGGATAAAACAACTTGTACAGACCACGGAAGTTACTCCATCTTGAGAATAAGACATCAAGCTTAAACTTTTTTAGTTTTAAACTGCTTTTCTCGTAAAAATAGGTTACTTCACTATAAGAAACGTTAACCATGTATCGCGATATCCAACCAAACATTTTTCACTTTTATTTTACACTAAACACCTTTTATAACACAAATAATGTTATGATGTCTCTAACATACCATCAAGCAGTGTTGAAAACCGGATTCGCTCATGTGTGCGAATCTTGAGCAGGACTCATTTGTTGAACGGGAGGGGCGTTGACCAGGGTCATTGGCATCACAAAGTTATCAGAGAGACGCGCTTTCATCTCCCTGTGTTCTTGGCATAGAGCACACCAATGCAAGCAGCAGTGCACCAAACATGGATCACATTAGGCCTGTCGAAAATAACCGTAACCGAATAAACCGACCGACCCGATGTTGATTCGGGTATAACGGGTCGGTTAGATCGGGTTTCGGGTTAGGCATCTTCGGGTATTCGGTTAACCCGATTTTTCTCGGATCGGGTAATGGATATGAAATCGCAAATCGGGTAACCCGATTAAACCGATTATGAATTTTTTTGCTTTTTCATACTTCATTAAATGAAGTTCATTTCATAGGGTGGTTGATAGCCTGATGATATGATTCAATTTCAACTTTCAAGATATTTCAACTTTCAAGGGATTTGACTTTTCAAAAAACCCAAGGACCTCAAGCCATTTTCGACTGAGGTTTGAGACTTTGAGAGCTTCACTCACTGAGACTGTGTCGTCGCTGCCATTGATCGCCGATCAAGCCATCAAGGACCTCTCAAGCCTCAAGGTATGTAACAGATTTAGCAGTTCTAGCCTTCTAGGTTTAAACTTTCTTGATCTTTTAGGGAAACTTTAAGCTTGTATTGTGTCGTCGCTGCCATTGATCGCCGATCAAATAATTGATTGTCGCTGCCATTGATCGCCTGATATGGTTTTCCTATATTATTTATGATCTAAATCCTAATGCTAAAAAATGGTTTCCATAGCTTTAATATTAATATCAGCATCTTCATATAGTAAATTTTGGTTTCCATTGCTTTGACTTTCATACCAATTTCATAAAGATCAATTTTCATACATATAAATCTTCATACAGTAAATTTTGTATCTCATGACAACGGTTTCATGTATGTTACGATAATGAGTTTCTCTTTGATAGATGTCTAGAACACACGATTCGGTTGAAGGGGAGGCGATTGACCTCGAAAGCAATGAAGAAACTACACAAACGGAAGAGAAGAAAACCAAACAATACGAACCAAGATCAATAGTTTGGAAGCATTTCGTAAAGTTTATAGACACCAAGGGTGTTGAAAGAGCGAGATGTAATTATTGTGCTTCCGTCTACAAGTGTGCATCAAAATCTTACGGTACGAGTAATCTTAATCTTCACTTAACGAAATGTACTCCTTACTTGGCTAAAGTTAGTGCTGGTCAAACACAATTAGCTTTTCAATATGGGGATGAAAATAAATTGACATCTTGGAAATTTGATCAAAAAGCGATTAGGAAGGCTTTAGCCCACATGATAATTGTTGACGAACTTCCATTTAGTTTTGTGGAAGGTGCGGGCTTTAGGTATTACATGAGTGTTTCTCAACCATCGTTTAAAGTTCCATGTAGAAGTACAATTACAAAAGACGTCTACCGTTTGTTTGTAGAAGAAAAAGAAAAAGTCAGTGATTTTATTAAAAATAACATTGGTAGGATTTGTTTGACTACGGATACTTGGACTTTTAGTCAACAATCTAGTTACATGTGTCTCACCGCCCACTTTGTAGATAACGAGTGGAAATTGAAAAAAAAAGTGTTGAGTTTTTATCCTCAAGAGAATCACCGTGGGATTGATATCGAGAAAACGATTGAGAAGTGTTTAATAGATTGGGGAATAGAAAATGTTTTGACAGTTTCCGTTGACAACGCAAGTGCTAATGATGTGGCAATTGACTTTTTGAAAAAAAGATTTCAAAGTTCCAACAAGTGCCTCTTAGATGGAAAATGGACACACATTCGATGTTTTTCCCACATTTTAAACTTAGTAGTGCAAGACGGTATTAAAAAAGTTGATAGGTCGGTTGAGATAGTTCGATGGGCGGTTAGGTGGATTAGGCAATCACCTTCTAGAATTGACAAATTTAACAACTTTGCTACGGATGTTAATTGTGGTACAACAAAACACTTGATTAGAGATGTTCCAACAAGATGGAACTCCACTTACCATATGTTGGAAATTGCCCAAGCTTATGAAAAAACTTTTGAGAGATATGATCTTGAGGAATGTGATTTTAAAACCGACATTGAAAAGGCGGGTTTTTCAGTACCTTCACCAACCGATTGGCAAAAGGTTAGGGTTTTATGCCATTTTTTAAAACCCTTTTATGATGTTACTTTGAGGGTTTCTGGGACACATTATGTGACATCGAACACGTGCATAGAAGATATTTATTCCATTCGCACGATCTTGGATGATGCTATTTCCAATGCTAGTCTTTGTGATATTGCAAAGGCTATAAAGGTAAAGTTTGATAAGTATTTTGGCAACTTGGAGAAAATGAACGTATTGTTATATTTTGCATTGATTCTTGACCCAAGGAACAAAGTAAAGTTTTTGATTATACTACTCGAAGACCGTTATGAGGAAAATGTGGTGAATGAGAAAAAGAATTACATCATGAATTCTATGCATGAATTATATAATGATTATATTAGAATTCACTCGCCAAGTTCTACTTCTAGTACTACCGAGTCTGCAACTTCATCGTCGATACTAGGAAAGCGGAAAAACCCGGATGTTATGGCACCAAAACCACCATTGAGAAATAAACTAAGAGAAAAGATGAAAACAAATATAATTGAATCCATTGGAGAGTTAGAAAAGTATTTGAAAGAAGATGTTGAAGAGGATTCGACAATATTTAATATTTTAGAATGGTGGAAAGTGAATAGTCCTAGATTCCCTATTTTATCTTTAATGGCTAAAGATTTGTTAGCCATTCCTGAGTCAACGGTGGCTTTAGAATCTGTTTTTAGCACTAGTGGTAGGGTTTTGGACCCGTTCAGAAGTTCTTAACTCCTAGGATTGTTGAAAGTTTAATTTGTACACAAGACTGGCTTCAGAGTAGTTTGAATGACAAACCCGAGTGTGAAGAAGATTGGGAAACGATACAAGAAATTGATAAAGGTACTTGTTTATTGATAAATAATTTAATGCATTTACATGTTATATCTTACTCTTTTAATGCTCATTTTATTTGTCTCTTTTATATAGAACTGGATAGGGATAAACAGACATGAAGACGGTAATATGAAGGTGCAAGAAGAATGCTTTTGGAAGTTAATTCGTTTGATTTTAGTTGTACTTTATGTTTTTGGAACTTGCTAGTTGGTACGTTTGATTTTAGAACTTGATTATTGGTGCGTTTTGTTTTGGAACTTAATATGTTTTATTTTAGAACTTAAAGCATTTTACTTTAAGAACTTGATAGTTGGTACGCTTGATTATAAAAAGTTAGTATTGTTGGAAAGAATTATTATGATCAAGCTAATATGTTACCTAAAATTGTTAAGCAAATTTGTTACGCAAAATTGTATGCTTTCAAAAACTTAAGAAACAAATAATTTTATATAAAATAAATACTCTTGATATAAAACGTATATTTAATTATTAATATACTCTTCGAACTGTCAAATGTTGACAAGTCCTTTACGTGGATCAACAACACATTTTTTTTTCGTATGCATTTTACCAGCACGAAACTTTAGTAGAACATCCAGAAAACAAATGATCATATATGTTTTTTAAATCCTTATCATGGCCCATTTCCTTACAATACATACAAAAGCCCATCATCACCTTTTAATAAATTTGTCTAAACCGAACTACCCGAATAACCCGACCCAAGAATACCCGATAACCGAACAACCCGAACCCAACTAACCGAATGTACTACGGATCGGGTATCGGATGCAATATCCTACACACGAAACCCGAATAACCCGACCCGAACTACCCGAAACCCGAGAAATATATCCGAACAACACCCCTAGATCACATGGTTCATTCTGCATGCTCAAACCAAATAGAAAATATCATAAACACGGATCACAGGGTTCATCCTGCATACTCAAGCCCCACATTACCACACACTTTCATTTTTGAGTTAAATACGGTTTTAGTCCATGTGGTTTGACACAAATAACAATTTTAGTCTAAAAGTTTAAATTTGACTTTTTCAGTCTAATAGTTTTATTTTTGTATCAATTTAAGTCTAACCCAGTTATAATTTTTTGGTTAAGTATGTATAAAAAGACTATTATACCCCTGTTAATAAAAAAAATATATATAAATATCTCCCTAATTCCTCTCCCCCTTTCCCCAATGCAATACCTCCACCACCAGCCCCCACTCCACCCGCCCCCTTCACCTTCGGCCACCATCTCCACCTTCTCTTTTCTAACCCCCTCTCTCCCTTTTTTTCCCTCTACTCTCTCTCTCTCTCTCTCTTTTCTCTCTTGCTCGCTCTCATCTTTCTACCCCCAACAGATGAGCTTTCTGCTCCTACCGGAAACGACCAACCGAAGTCGACCTGAGAAAATCCCTGAGTCGACAAACAGCCGGAGGAGACAATCATAAACATCAAACCCTATTTTGGGTTGGTGGAGGCAATCATAAACAGCAAACCCTAATCTGGTCTCTCGAAGTATACGCATTCAAATGCCCTCCCTTGTTCTCAATCAACTTCTCCAAATCCCTAAAGGACCTCTTATCCGTCCTTTTGAATATCATATGCTCCAGAAAATGCGCAATGCCGTTCGTCTCCTCCGTCTCGAACCGCGATCCAGCATCGATCCACATGCCTGTGATCTGTTAGGGTAGGGTGCGGAGAGTTGTGTTTCAGAAACCTAGGGTCAGGGTTTTCGAGTCGGTTGAGCCTCGATTTGACTTGTTCGGCGACGCGATCGTAGATCATTTGGTTAGAGTGTGGTGGAGCGGGTGTGGGAGTGTCGGAGACGCTGGCGACGACGGTGGAAGCGGATCTGGTGACGGTGATGGCAGCGGGGAAAGATCGGTGGGAGCGGCGGGAGAGCTTGAAAAGTGGCCCATCACCATGGCTGGGGTTTGTGCGTGGTCTGTGATTCCAATCTGAAGCGAGGATAAGAGCATTCACATCAGTTTCTACATATGTTTGTTAGTGGGTTCTGCATATTTTAGGCAGTGGTTTAAAGTGGCTGTGAGTGAAGTAGAGAGAAAAGGTAAAAAAAATTTGTATATTTGGGAAAAACACTGTTCACCTCTATTAATTTTTTAATATTTTTTAAAATGATTGTAAATGAAGGAGAGAGAAAAGATAATGATAAAGGTATAAAAATATATTATTTAATTGAAAAGAAGAGAGAAAAATTAGTGATTTTAGTGTAATTATAGAGATGAGTATAGAGAAACTGATGGGATTGCTCTAAGAGACAGTTTTAAACTTTTTTGTTTTTTTAGTTACTTTACAAGGGTATTTTATATATATTCTTTTAGTTTTTTTTATTTTACTTTACAAGGGTATTTTGGTCAGATAATAAAGTTTAACAGAAAAAATTAACGGTGTTAAATGAGTGGACTTAAATTGAGACAAAAATGAAACTATTGGACTGAAAAAGTCAAATTTAAACTTTTGGACTAAAATGGTTATTCGTATCAAACCACAGGAACTAAAACCGTATTTAACTCTTCATTTTTTTACAGACTTGGTTTAAAAAGGCGCGGGGCACACGAGGCGGTTACAAAAGCGCCTCATGTACTTTCGGATCAAAATTAGTCAAACTTGGTCAAAATTAGGATTTGTAAGAGGTTGATATGTGAAACAACCAATGGGATGAAGAAATTATGAAAGGTTTGCCCGATAAAAGGTTGATATGCAAAACAGATGAGAGGGACGCAACTTCTAGCAGTAAATAAAGCTTATTTGGTTGCACATAAAGGCAACCCCTCGCATGCGTGATGTGCGCGCCTTGGGCCTCGACTTTTGGCACCTAAACGCCCTTTTTTAAACCCGTTTACCAATAATATCATTGTTTTTTGTTATCTCATGGTTACTATGTCCGTAAAAGTGCAAACGTATGCTGCTTAATCTGCAACTATTCCATAAAAAGTTAAAAACTTGCGCGTTGGCAAGGATATAATCTAAAATCACCATTCTACCGATTAGAAAATCAACTTCCCCGGTTAATAATAAGAAAATATAACAGGTAGTGACAGTTGTGATTACCTCAAGATGGTATTTCTTGTGTAACATTAGTCGAACAAAGCTAGTGTATGCACCACACAGCCACCAACTGAACAACAACCCCTCACAAATGTAATATGATGCCATTGGGTCAATAACACCATGAAAAGCTGCTGCTGTTGCAGCAACTGCCAGACCCCCCTCAACAAAAACTGCATGAAGAACACATGGAACGGTGGCAGAAGCATAGTCGTCTCTCACTGCTTCATAATTGCGCCAAAACAGAACACATGAACAAAAAAGTCCAGTCCGGCCTGAAAATCTATACTATATAATAAATAAATGTTTTTGTATGCCACATGTCACTATCATATTCAATCTTATCATTCTTTTCCCGCCTCTCTCTCTTATTAAATGCACCCATATCTTTTAAAAAATTACTAATTATACTAATAAAACACATTTATTTTAAATTATCCTTTATCATAAAAAACTTTGAAACCTAATTATGTAATTTTTATTTTCAATCCAATAGTGAATGAAAGTCAAATTACATTAAATAGTAATTGACGTATTTTTGAAACCCAATTATACATTATTTTTTATATATTTTGAATTCTGTTTTCTATACTTAATATATGTATAGTAATACATTTTTACACCTGTAAAATACATAAATAAAATTTGAGAAATTTATGTATTGATATTTTTCACCCCGTGTGTATTACACGGGGTCTAAGCTAGTATAATAATATAGGAAAGTTTGAGACAATGTAGTGCATTTCATAGAGATTATAGCTATAATATCTAACTTGTTACATTTTCATTAGGGGTGTTCACGGCCCGGTTCAATCAGTTTTGACAAAAATTATGTGCCAAACATTTAACTATGGTTTCGGAAAACGTAAAACGACAAACCAAACCGGCCGGGCAAGCTGGGTCAGCTGGCTTCAGTGGTTTGATGGTTCGGTTTTGGCGGTTTGAATATTTTATTTTTTATTTTTCAAAATCGTTAGATAGTATTAAATTTTTTAAAATGATAAAGAGGCCCATGAGTATGATACATATATACATAATTGCACATCAGAAGTGAAAAAAAATAAAATAAAAAGGCAATTCGGTTTACACAACCGGTTTCAAGTTCCAGACTATCCGTCGGACCGGTAAACCACCAAACCGAACAGTATAAATCTCAATACGGCGGTTCGGTCGATTTCAAAGTTTTATGAACACCCCTACTTTCTGTTCACTAGATGCTAGCCACCATATTGGTTTAAGAACCGGTGAAAACGCAAAAAACTGGAGAACAAATCGGCATTGTGAACCTACTTGTGTGGTACTTTTATTCTATGGCATTTGAATCTAAACCTTGAACTGTTCAAATGGCAAGAAAAAAAACTTACAGCTTTCTGCATCTTCAGCACAACCAAATATACCAGTTGTACAAGGCTCAATAGCAGGAGGCTCAAAGTTTTCAGGCAAAGGCTGCCCACATGCATCGCATGTGTGAACATTCAAATATAATTTGAGTGATGTCAAGAACTTAGCAAGAAATATGTGATAACCAAAAGATTAGGCATGTAAGTGAACCGAACGAACACGAACAGAGGCTTGTTCGTGTTCATACATTTAACTTTAACCGAACAAACAAACACAAACACTTAAATGAACAGATTTTCTTGTTTTGTTCGTTTGTTGAAAAAAATAAACATGTCTGTGTTTCCTTATGTGGAAAGCTTCACAGAATACCAAGTTTCCCATCTGTTTCATTTTAGTCACTCAATTTTTTTTTCTGTTTTACCTGTTATTCCAATCTTGTGCAATTACCAAGTTAACATGTTAATTTTTTTTTATTTCATTTCATGGATATGGTGAAAATGTTGGTTTACTCTTTTTAGAATTCATTTTCATCATATCTATATAATGAAATAAAAAAAAAAGTAACATGTAACCTGGTAATTGCACAAGATTGGAACAACATATGAAACTTAAGTGACTTTAATGAGATAAAAAAGTTTGAGTGACTAAAATGGAACGGATATGGAACTTGGTTACTATTCTGTAAAGTTACCCCTTGTTAATATTCTAAACAAACATAAACGACCACAAAGAGACAATATCCAAATTAAAGTCTACATACCATCAAATTGGTTCTAAATTAGTATTAGTAATAAATAAATTTGAATGAATATGTAAACGAACGAAAATAAATGATCATGTAAGACTCACATTTATATTATGTAGTCTTTATTATCATTTATTTAATTAATTGATCATTGACGTAAATACCCCTATGACTTAATTAGTAATTATTCAATGGACGTAATTACCCTTACTATCATAAATAGGGTTTCCCCTTGGATGTATATAAATAGAGAGCTTATTAGAGAGAACTGACTAATCATCAATCACCACTAAATTCGACCCTCTCTCTCTCTCTCTAAATTCGTGAGGTCCTCCTCACCTAAAACCATCCTAACGATACATCCTAATGGGGAACCTGATCATCATCAAGATCATGACGTCTTCCCTATCCACTGATACTGGTATATAGGTACACGTTTATTTATCATCTTGTTTTCCATCACATGTTAAAGAATTGATCAACAGATCAGACATAAAAGAAAAAATATAGACGAACCTAAATAAACAAACATAAACGAGCGTAACAAACGAGTGGGGCATGTGTTCATGTTCGTTTGTTTATTAACATTCCGCACAGTTCATTAAACTTTTGGTTGACTTGAAATGATTACTAAATTAGGAATCCATTGATTGTGGAATTGAACTCCAAAGAAAGCAACAATAAATCAAAATCAATGCCTCAACAAAAAGATCTGATTTGAATGTTCTAAAGGATAACAATGCAGTTTCCTGATCTATGTATATGCTTCACAATTTCCAAGACATAAAATATAGTTTATTTTAGCATCGGAGAAACCCTAAAGTCGATTGGTAAAACATAAAGCAAATGGAACAGATCCGTCAACTAATTCGTACGAAAATACATAATGTGATCGAACCTGAGGAACATCAATCGGCTGATTGAGCTCTCTGGAATCGATTTCAACAGGTGCTTGATCTTTGGTTAATTTTACATACTGTAATGGAATATCTCCATCCGCCATCTGATCTGAGACCATGGGTGATCAAATAACGAATAAAAATGCATACATTAGTGAAGTAATCTAGCAAGAATGATTATGAACAGATCGACCGGCATACCTTTGACTGAATTCAGCAGCTGGTGGAAATGCAGGTGAGGGCGTAAATGGGTATCGGGGTCAATGGTTAAAATTTATGTATATAACTCTACATAATCAACTACTTATTATTATATTTAAGAAATGATACATTTTTTATACTTTTTTGTGTTAGATACGTGAACTCGTTTACCCGAGTATATATAATATTATATAATTTTAAAAAATGATAAATAGTATATGCAAATTGTTAAAAAAATAAACTTATTAAAATTATGTAATTATTAGAGGTGTAGTTGAGTATTTAATATCTTAAGTATGTTTTAAAGTGAGTTTAAGATCGGTTTTTGAGTATTTTTTAATCATAAAAGATGACAGACGGGTATAATTGATACCAACAAACCCAATGGGTGTTGAGTAACGGGTATTTGGATACAAGACTGGTATGAAAATATAGTTTTATAATCTGGTATAAGACTGTGATTACCAAAACCTGGTCAATTGTCATTTCTAGTAATAATATAATTGTAGGAAATGTTTCACTTTTTATTAAAATAAAATAACGATACTCACGTTATACAAGGGAAATACACGAGTACAAAACTGTATACCAAACTTAAAGAATAAGATAAATATAAATTCAAAATTTATACAAATCTAACTGTAGTCTTCCACGAGTTCGAGTCTTCGGCTACAAAACGAACGAACTAATCTTTAACAGTGGTTGAGGATTCATGTTCAACACGAATCCTTTAAAACATATTTCACACCTACTCTAAGACGAACGCGTTTGTCTTCCATGTACAACAACCGGAATAGTATGTGTACAGTCGGGAATGGCTCACGCGCCCGATGTATCACCAGGTTAATTGTGTTCTTGAGTTTGTGGAAAAATATGAATTTGATGAAATAAAATAAGAACAATTAGAGATAGCTCATTTCTAATGGGTTGCTTGACTTTTTCTTTTCTAGGTAGTTTTTCATCTATTTTTTTCTCTCTAAAAAAATGAATCAAATGTTCATTTTATACACATACCAAAACTCTCTTTTTAATCTTTTATTTAAACACAATTATGAGAAATTTATTAGTAAAAAAATAATCATTTGATTCATGACATGTTAATGTCAAAATAAATAAAATTATGAGCCATAATCAAAACATTCATAATGATTCATTACATAGAGTTATGAGTTAAAAAACAAAACACTCAATATTGATTACAAATATTTGTTAGCATTTAATAAAAAAGATGTAACAAATTTATAATAGAGTCATCCAAGTTTAGTAATATTCATTTCAACCACTCAACTTCGAGCATCGATATCCCATTCATCTTAGCTCCATTTTGGACATAGTTTATTTCGTTATGAAGCTCTCACAAAATATAACACAAACCCACAAAATAATAATTATATTAATCGTAATTACATATAATTATTTGTATCCAAAATTAGTGGATAACCACATTTTCACTAAATTTTTCAACAATCCCCCACATGAATGGGATTGATCAAAACATAAAAAATACTCAATGAAACCTCGACAATTGAGTTTTGCATGAGATAGGTAGGTGTTACCCTTTGAGCCTTCCCTTGTGAAGCGTACTTAGTTTACTAGTTGTCAGTAGAACTTGATGTCTTTGAACTGATGACTATTAGTATAAACAACAATATACATTCACACAAGACTCTCCCTAGCCAGGCACATCACCTTATTATCGTGTCCATTATGGTCCTGCAACACTAGCCTAGTTATATGAAAGCTGTAGGAATTGTGCACCCCACAATTTCATTCGAAGTGACCCCACTTCTCTTTCATATCGATGACTTATCTCAAATCATTATAAGCATTAAGGTCACCATGATTTACACAAATCACAAACCATATTATGCTTAACCTCACAACAATGTCACTAATAGATATAGGATTGGACTAGGAAGTAATTAAACTCCCTTTACAGTTTAGGGGATATATATAAACATATATAACAGCTTTATATATCAACTTGTATATTAGCTATGCCCCAACAGTGATCACCCTTAGATATATGAGTCGGTTGTCCTATTGAACCTAAATCTTGGGACCTCTAGTTAACTAGGTTAGGTTTCCTTCATATACCATATTTCATGTGCTTTAGTCTCATTCCACAACTCAATCTCTCATCAACCCTCGGGTGCTTTAGTCTCATGTGCTTTAGTAATTAACCCTCATGTGCTTTAGTCAATAATACATATAGGAATGGACTAGGAAGTATTTAACCCTAATGTGCTTTAGTCTCATTCCAAAACTCATTATATATGACTCTGTCAAGTCAATACAGATAATTGCAATTGAGATGAGTTGTTTTGGTGTGTTCTTAACTCGGAAGATAATATTGTCTATTGTCAAGCTTCTAAGACTGTAACATCGGGTCTCAACCTGAAACTTTGTTATAATCATTGTCTTTGAAGAATACAATTCTCATTTAAAGGCGAACGCATCTAAGAGTCTTGCAACTAGATACACTAGATAGACTCCTTATGACCTTTGTGTATTCCACTTGGTCATGTGCTTGCAATATCAATTTGGATTACTAAAATCCTTAATGCCAAACTTTCCAGATTTAAATGCAAGTCACCTTCACATTTAAGTGTTATTAGATAGAATCCACACGGGGTAATGAAAGGTTATCACTTTCTACATGGGTTTGAGAAAACTTCTCACACCATTTCTACAAACCCTAAAGGGTTGTTTCTTAAATGGCTTCCCCCCCACACATATTTCTTTCAATTTGATCAAACTTGACTTACGACGACATTTAGACACTCATGAAAATATATACATCTTTGTATCAATGAGTTCATAATTGTCTCAACTTAGATTACTTCAGCTCACAAGAGCTTCTGAGCTAACCAAAGCAAAGCATGCCGTAGTTTAAGCTTTCAACACTTACTAGTGTTTTAGCTAACCTTGGCATACGTTTGTTATAAAACCATCACATACTTAGAATGACTTTAAGTCAATATGAGTTCTTCTCGTTAAACTAAATAACATCATTTACAATGATATAGTTACTCAACTTTTTCATAAGTTATATCAATCTCCTTATATTGAATGAAAGCAAAAAAATTTAACTTTATCCATACACAAATTCATTCTTGTGTCTAAGTACATTTTGAATGTTTATAGTTAATTTGTCTCATGGGAGCATCATAATTAACAAGTATCAGTCTAACATGCTTTAGACTACAATACTCAAGCATATGAATAGAAGATGCATCATTCTGATTCTTCACAGCCTTAAGGGATGTCACAATAATACTTCTCAACATTCATGACTTAGTTTAGACAAAACCATGAGAATTGTTCACCATCCAAAACCTCAGTATTTAGGGAAGTCTCATAAGTTATTGTATGTTACACATACATAACTGTATCATTCAGGTTAGGAACATAACTTATTTTCTTTTGATTTCCAAGGTTTCACCATTACTCATAAGCACTTAACCATAAGTATTAACCCGAGTTACTTTGGTGAACACATTCATGTAACATCCCAAAAATAAGACGATGATTAAAATAACGGGTTATACGTAAGACAAAAGGAATAAACGAACGAGGCGTGACGGGCCGGGCCGGGCCAGATGGGCCGGCGAACTTGAGGGGAGGAGTCCCTTCCCCTATAAATAGCCTAAGTCACTCCACCATTCTCTCATTTGCAAGTTCTAGAGAGAGAAACCGTAGAGAGAGAAAGTTGGCGGATCGACTCGAGATTGAAGAAGTGTGTTGCTCCATAGCTCGTGAGAAGAACCTCCGAATCAAAAGCTCGATACAGGTAACGATCCAACCTAGATCTGAGTTTTTGTTCGTTTTTGGGTTTTTCGTGTTTTGGACGGAAATGTGACGTTTTTACGGATGAAACTGGAAGAAAAACATAGATTTGAGTTCCATAATGAAAAGCAAACGTTTTGAATGTAAACAAGTTCGGGATCTTGACGTAATCAGACCCGAATACGAAAGTTAGGGTTTTCACGGGGAAGCAGATCCTGCGTACTTATCAAGTACGCATGAAGAGGATCTTGCATACTTATCAAGTACGCAGGAAGAGGATCCTGCATACTTATCAAGTACGCAGGAAGAGGGTTCTGCATACTTATCAAGTACGCATGAAGCAAAGTTCACACACTTATTAAGTACGCAAGAACAAGTCCCTGCGCACTTGCTAAGTGCGCAGGCATCAGGCTGTTTAGGTAAAGTCAGTATGTTTAGAAGGTTAAACCGTTAGAGTCGGGATTTGGTCTGATGTGTATTTAACTAATCAATTCAGATCGGAAGTGACGTTGTGGGACCTTTGTTTAGGATAACCCAGATTAGCTTATCAGGTGAGTTCTAGAAGCCCTCTTTTAAATGTTTTATATAATGTTTTTGGGCTGGTGTGCATACATACGAAATGATATTTTACGAAATGAAATGATTTTGAATGAACGGTTTGTGGAAAGAAAGTTTATGAATGGAATGTTTACGAACGAAATGTTTATAAAGAAATGGTTTTAACTGAAGGTAAAGGGTTTTGAAAATGAATGAAAGGTTTTATGTAAAGAAAAGAAAGGGCAAAGGTTTTAAAGAAGTCAATACAAATCTAATAAGTCGAATGAATGGAATTGACGAATGAAGTCTGGAAATGTAATTCCCAGCCTTGTGGTAGATTATGGACAGCGAGCCATAGTTGCCATAAGAACAACAGGGGCAGTGTCCTTGTGGTCTGTCAATGGTTATGATGTTGTACAACTGGTAAGGGAGTAACGACGGTTACTCAGGGGTTAACGTGACCATACAAAGGTTAAATTATGATCCGACTGTGTTATGGCCGTGAGCCATAGCCGTCGATGGAAGTTGTCGGTTTATGGACATGAGAGCCATAGGGGCAACTCAATGGGTATTGTCGGTCCTCGTGCAGTTAAGCCTTTGGGGCAATATAAAAAGAGAATTGACGGAACGTATTGTATTGTCGGTCCTCGTGCAGTTAAGCCTTGGGGGCAATACAATAGGGAATTGACGGAATGTATTGTATTGTCGGTCTTCGTACAGTTAAGCCTTAGGGGCAATACAATACTAAATGACGGAACGAATGGTAACACAGATTTGGATGATAATGTATGACTTAAACGAATGTTAAATGTTTTAAACGAACGATCCGTTCAACGGTGTTTATGATGATGATAAATGTTTGAATGTTTTTAATGATGAACGAAAGGCCCTGCTTTCTTATACGTGATGTTAAACCCTAATGAATTATTGAATGATGAACCATTTCTTAAATCGAATGAAAACTCGAACTCACAAGCGTAACTGACTTTTTAGTATGCACATTCAGGTTAAGGCATGTATGGACGATGGACGGTGATGCTTGGCAAGCGAGAAGAGTTACCCGGTTGATCATGAAGACTGGCATCCCGTTATGATTAGTTTATTTTATGTTTATGTAATAGACTATGTTACGCTTCCGCATGTTGAACAATGTTATGAGTATGTTTTAATGAAATTTTATGCTGCGTTATTTGATATTCAAGTTAAGAACTGTTTGTGAATGAGTAAATCCAACAAATGAGGCCTCCCGGGTTCGGTGTCTTACAATTCATCACCAAAAGGATGAATAGTACTGGTGTACAATTACTTTTATATTGAGATAAAGTTGTTGGGATTTCCCATATAGTTTTAGTTTTTTATTTATCAAAGCCCGAAACGCAGTGGAAGTCTTAATGAAAATCAAGACGGGAAACCTTAACCAGTGATCCAGTTGCAAGAACTGTAGGAAACCGAGGAGATGAAGAACAGTAAAAACACTTTATTTTTCTCACCCTATATCTCGTTAATGATAGTGGATGAAATGACTATGATATCCACGACGATTACAACAACGAACAATGCTAGCCAATAAGCGAGAATCACCAAACAACAGGCAAAACGAGAAGCCCCCGACTTCTTGTTACTTCATGTCGATACCTCCAAAGGGGACGGGGCGACGATTGGTAGATGGTGTGGTGGCTAGGGTTTTCAACTTTTAATTAGCTATCAAATCTCTAGATTTAATCTCTATTTATAACTTATGATAAATGGCAGTTTGTACCAACGAGGGGCCCATAGACGTCTTCTGCTTACAATAGTAAGGGTACATATCCCTATTGACTACATACAACTCTCACTATAAATCCAGTCATTTCTGATTAAAGTCTTTATGACTATCCGGTTAGGAATAATGCTAGACCATATCAGCAAACAACCTTTTACAGTTATAAAGTTCTATGATGATGGTACTTTTAAACATTTCAACGTTGTTTTTGAATTAATTTTAAAACGGGCTACTTTTTGATAAAGAAAAATATTTTTAAAAGTCTTACGTTTTATAAAATATAACTAATTTTTTGTCATATAGTGATCCTGTTGTAAAGACATCAACTAATAAAGATAAATCATTTGACATCAAAAATAAATATATTTTATAATAATAACAATGTCAATTCATTTTCATTCATAAATATTTATTATTTTAAGTAACCTTAAAATCTATGAAATTAAGCTCATAACTTATTTTCTTACTCTTTGTGTTTTACAATGTATGTTAGAGAATATGAAAAATCTTCTTAGTTTTAAGAGTTAAAATTAATCATGAGACTAACCCATAATTACAACTCTCTAGATATAACAAACGTCCTTCTCAAGATATTTAGTATAATAATTGTTGCCTCCTAAATCCGCACCGGGTACTGATGAGTGATTAGTAGCTTCGTCTTCCACAATGGAATGCCTCCTACAAAATAGAACACCGTTAGTCTCGCCGTCTGGGGGTTTCTCCATGACCAACCTCTGGCGTAAGAATAAGTTCTTTGTATATATGAGAAAACCTCCTCTAATTGATTTTGTGAGAAAAGGCTATGGCTGAGTTTTTCGTGATCAATATCGTGAGAGAGAGAGAGAGAGAGTTACCGGAAGGTCCCCTCTTTCTCTGTTGGTTTAGTATACATCAAGCCCCCCAAAGATCCTCTTGGAGTGAGCATTTAATGCTCCTCGTACGGAGGGTGTCCTTTTTGTGGCTACCTTTTCTGAATGCTCCTTTCTTTCTCATTTTTTTGGGGTTTTGGGTAAACCAATTCCTCTTTGTCTTTTCTCTTTTCTTTTGTCTTTTCCTATCCTTATTTATGTGGGGAGGGGTTATTCCCCTTCAAGTCCCCCTAGTCCATTGTGCTTGTTATTTATTGATAAGGACTATAGACTCCAATCCACAAGAGTTAGTGCGCATTTGCTTATATTTTTCTCTGTTGCATATTTCTTGACGAGGTTGGATGTGGCTGTAGGCGTATGTATCATGAAAAGTGGGGAATGGACTATTTTGGTGGGGCTGGATTTTTTATTTTTGCATTCATATCGCCATATTCCCTTATCCTCATGCGTCTATGCATTTATTCATCTTGCTCTTTTCCCGAGGCCCCTGATGACATGACTAGGCAACGTCTTCCATCATTGCCTGTTTTAAATTTCAAATTTAAATGCTACTGACCTTTGGAGTCTACCCTTGTTATTAAAAAGATTGTTCGTATTACTTTTTCCTTTCATCTTCTTTATCCCATTTGTTCTTTCTTCTTTTCTCTTCTGGTTTTCCTTTCATTTTCTTTCCTCCACCTAGGAATCATGAGTCGAGGAATCTGTCTTCCCTTCATTCCGTCCTCTCTACCGAAGATCTTTCAACCTTTTGCTCGGATTTCCACGTTCCGGCTTCCTTGAACCCTATTCTTCTCGGCCCCCAAGATAGTTCTGTTGTCTATCCCGGGTTGGTGACCATTTACGTTCAATCGTTTCGTTATGCCAATATCCAGTATCCGTTGACTCCCTTTCAGATGGTGTTGTTTAAGCATTATGATGCTCATTTCTCCCCATTTCACCCCTTGGGATTTTGCAAGATTACTCATTTTGAACTGGCCTATAGGGCTCTTGGCAGATCGACTACTGTTACCTTATTCAGGCGCTTCTATCGCCTTAAAGCCAACGGTGATTGGCTTACATTTGAGAAGAGAAGGAGTGACCAACACCCTTGTTGTGTGACTCGGATGCCTACCTCCATCCATGAATGGAACCTACCTCCGTCCATGAATGGAAGGATAGGTTCTTCTTTGTTTCCAATGCTTTTGTACCTGAGCCATTGATTGTTCATGATTTGCATGTGAAGATTGTTGATGAGGTTCCTAAGAACGGCTATGACAAAAGTTACTTGGTCGACTGATTGTGAATCCTACTCATGTAGCTTCTTATCCGGGGGAATTGCTGGTGATGGGAGGTCTTAGCCCCCTTTGGGACTTCTCTGTTTCTCGTCTGACACTTATTGAAAAGGTCAAAGGTATGTTTAGGGTTTATCTCTTTTTTCCCTGTTGTGTTTGTTATTATATACTATCGTACATGTATATGTATGTATGGTCCTTATTTCTGAATCCCTCTTTCCTTTGTTATGTGTTTCATTTGCTTAGAGTTGTCGCTGCTTGGGGTACTGCAAAAGGTGGGGAAAAAGTTGACCTTTTCTTTTATTCCGACGGTTGTGCCCGGTTCTCTCCTGTCGGTGTTTCTGGTTACTCTCCTTCTGTGACCTTTGTCGATTCCTCCACGCTGTCTCACGGTGAAGTTCGTGTTGTTGCTTCCTCTAGCCCTGAATCTTCTGCTATAAGTGTTCCTAGTAAATCTGATGAAGAAGATGCCCAACCCCTTTCTACTTTAAAGAGGTGTCATGCCGATGTTTATAGTCTGGATGCTCCTTGGAAGAAGTTGGATCTGAAATTTCATTTAAGGAGTGCCTTTAAGAAGCCTTCTGTGTCTGCCTCTTCTTCTGGTTCCATATGCCGGAACCCTGCTATTCCTGTCTCTGTTCCTAAGGTAAGTAAATTATCGCATCCCTTGGTTGAAGTTGAATCTAGCTCAACTGTTATTGCTAACTGTGATACCCGGCAAATTCAAGTTAATATTCATACCCGACTATTACTTGAATTCATATGATTACACTTGCAACATACTTAATTATAGAGTAATTAAGTACATATTTCATATATCAAGTCCATTCGTTTCATTTCATTACATGCATCGGTAATCGGGCGGATTACCGGGTCACACACGCGTCCTATCACACGAACGTTGGTGATTTTTAGAAATAATACTTAGACATATAATTGGTGTGCAAAAATTATATGTAATACTGTGATTTAATATTTCATGCTTATATGAATTTTTCCGGAATTTTTAGAGCAACTTTTAAATTAACGATTTTTAAGCGGATACGCGATATGTGCCAACAACACTAAATTTTATTTTTTATAAAAACAATGGTTTTATAACTTGGGCTTAATAATTCAGCACTTTATTTGTTTAATCCAATAAGTAGCCCATTTAGTTAATTAAAAATCCTTAGATGATGAAAAAGCCCAAAACCCAACTACTTAACCCCACCCTTAAACCCCTTAACCATTTTTAGAACCCTAAACCTAGCTCATTTTCTCCCCTCCCTCCTCTTAGTTATGGCCGCCACCACCACCTCTAGCCCCCATCCATTTCAAGCTTGTTCTTCCCAAACCAAGTGATCTAAGAGCTATTCAAGGTGATTCAAGAAGGATTAAAGCTTGTACAAGGCTATATCTACATCATATCCAAGTTTTGTAAGAATCTATCCACTTTTTCTTCTTCCTTTTCGGCCAAGCATAGTACCCCATCCATCCAAATGGGTTTTTATGTTATAAGTGTTCTAATCTATGTTTTTATCAAAGGTTTTCATAATAAAAGAGTTGTTGACACATATTTGCACTTTTTGTTGTTTGAAATATTCATTTAGGTTGTTATTTGCCCATTTCTATTTATAGAAACTTTGTTGGTTGAGATTTTGCATAAATGTGTATATGATATTTTTGATAGTTTAAATGATGCTCGTAATAGTAGAATAAGTAGGAAATGTAATTTTTTGGTTGAAATGTTGTTTTACTCTATGCTATGGTCGACTTACTATATAAGGAAACTTTATTTTGTAATATTTTGTGTTATGAGGTTCTAATGGATAAAAACTTAATAATATGGTTCTATAACATCTATTAAAGTAGTATAAAGAGTTATTTGAAGTTACACATGTGCAAAAGGTCGTTTGGACCACTTTCCTAAAAAGGAAACTTTAATTGTTCATATTTTGTATGTGTAGGTTATAAAGGTCTAAAATAGGATAAATAGCTTTATTACTATATGAATAGAATACTTATGCAATAATATGTAATTTGGAATTGTATTATGACATGTTTTGGAGAACCTTACTAAATAAGGAAACTTTGTTAATTTGTGAACTTCACCTTTGCTTAAAATAGAAAATGTATGTGTAGAATCATGTTTATGATATGTTACTAGTATGATTTCATGTATAACTTGTTTAGTTGAGCCATGACACCTAAGGTGCACAAAAACCCTAATTTCTTAAAAAGGGAAACTTTGCTATGTTAATAACTATAATATAGAAATGACATGTTATGTTATTTGTTCAAATGAATTGAAATAATGTTAATAGGTTATTAATGTAATGACATAACTTATGTGTATAAATGGTTAACATGTATGAAATATACCATGAAGATGTACAAATGCCATGCTACTTGTCACATGTTAATGACTTATGTAACTACTTGAAGCATGAATGTTATGTCACAAAGTATGACTCATGTGTTACTTAAGTATTACTTGTATGTTACTTATGTGTTACATATGTGCTACTTATATGTACTTATGTGTTACTCATATGTCACTTATGTGCTACTTGTACATGTTTCCACCATGTGTCACCAACGGGTCGTCGTGTCACATTAGTCAACATTAGTCAACGTTGGTCAACATTGGTCAACATTAGTCAAAGTTGGTCAATATTAGTCAACATTGGTCAACATTAGTCAAACTTGGTCAAACCTTGGTCAAAGTTGGTCAAACCTTTGTCAAACCTCAGTCAACTTTTGTCAAACCTTTTCAAAAGTCAAAGTAACCTTTCAACGTTGAGTCGTTTGGATAAATGTGGTTACATAAACCATGTTTACTTTCATAGACCTTATAGCCTTACTATTTCCTAGGGCTCGGTTAAGTCGGTTATCCAGAGTTGCTAGATTCTTTGTGCTGCTTTCATACTTCATTCACCTCATTCCCAGGTGAGTTTTCACGGCCACATTTGACTTACTTTTCCATTTGGGGGAGATACATGCTAAACCATTTTATTACTTAGTCGTACGATGATTACTTTGATTTCGCTTTAACATATATAAGTGGGTGCATTTCCCGCACATAAAGTCCTCTCATATTCGAACCGTTAATTATTACACAAAGCAAGGTGATTCATGAATAGTACTATTGGGTTTAACAACCCCCACCCGGGTTAGTCGCGCTAACTCTGACTGGGAGTCAAACGGGTGCATAATTAACCTAATCCATTGCGTGCTGGGCACGTAAGAGGCAAAATGTGACAATACGACTTTTTTTTAAGTTAACTCCATTAGAATTCCGTTAAATATTCTGTTAAAACCTAACCCAGTTAACCCAATATTAGATCTCAGGGACTGTTTCTGTCATTGTTTGATTTAAAACTGCAGGGACTAGTTGCATAATTACTCTAAACTCATTATGTTGACTTTATAAAGTCAAAATTAAGAAACCTTGTTCCTGTTGACCTCTCAAAAGTCAAAATTCATTTGATTTGTTCATGTTGACTTTAAAAAGTCAAAATTCGCATATCCTTGATTCAATTCACGAATTGTAACTGAAATTCATTTAATGTTGTAACTGTTATGTGCGTTCCAATCTTTATCGATCATCATTGACACAATAATCGCATGCATTGATGCGAATTAAAATCCCAATAATGGGAATCCATGTTGAAACCATCGAGTCCCCCTTATACGACACTAATTCGACTTGTTCGTCTATCATTCTCTCAATCAAGCAACCGCACACGTTAGACGAGCCTCCCAGAAAGCTTCTGCGTATACTGAGTCGGTCGGAGGGGTAGCCGGAGACTTCAAGAATCGAACCTGTCATCGTCGGCCGAGTTCTAGCCATACTTTGTCAATCCATCAACGTTTCTGGTAATTACCTATACCATTAGCTTCAGTTTTATTCCTAGATCATAAGCCCTATGACAATTCGGGCTAATAACATCAATTCGATCGAAATCAAGAACCTAGGGTTCATATGCATTCTGTTTAATCGAACCCTATCAATTCAATAACAAATACTGAAATTGATCATGTCCACAGACTCGCCTCGAAGTCTAGATCGAAAGCCCTATACTTTTAGGGGCTTACATTACCAAATTGAATATGATCTAGATTCTAGGGTTCGTTCATAATAAATTTGGGGGTTTTGATCTGGACGATGATTTCAATGAAATTAAAGTATATGGTCAGATTCGAAATGTTCTAATCAGTAAAAGCCCCATGTTTTTATCAAACTTTAACATCGAAGTTGTCGGATTTGATTCCATGTTCACTCTAGGGTTTTCAAATCGTTGAAATAGGAATTAAACACACCTGGATTTGTTGTTTTTGCAATTAAATATACCCACTGATTCGCCATGACTCGAGTTACAAAACCCCTATGCCCCTGTACCAAATCATTATCGAATTCGATGGGTTGGGACTTGGGTTGCTCTCGGTTCACGCAAAGGAGAGGAGCACAGGGGAAATTTTGATTAAAACCATTCCTGTCCGGGATTCTTATGCGATAACCTAGCGGGTGGAGTGGTTAAGGTGTTGTGCTTGTGTGGGAGAGACCCGGGTTCGAGTCTCTCCACACAGTTTTATTTTTAAAACATTTTTCTAGTTATTATTTTAATATTTAATCAAACCCTATATTATTACATTTATATATTAATGTGTTTAAACCGGAAAACGACCCGTAGGCTCGGGTTTAATTTATTAATCCATTTTATTATTTTTCCACTTTTATAAATAATATATTTATGTTATTATCGAATAAAAATAATATATTATATTATTTTCAAACCGTAACTTCGTATAAAATAATATGTTTATATTATTTTCAACATGTGACTAATCTTATTAAATAATATATATGTTTATATTATTTCGTATCGTTTTATATCTCGTGTGACGTTTTAAACTATTTAATAATATAATTGTTATAATATTATTACTCGTGTTTATTACTTCGATTAAAGATAATATATTTATTATTTTTGCCACAATGATTATTTATTAATCATACGAACCTAAAAATAATATATTAAATTAAATTATTTTCTTAACTTTTATAAACGACTCAAACGTACGAATTTATTTATTTATTTATTATTCGTTCGCTTCGATCTTAATTATATTATTAAGATATAGAATTCCGTAGACACGTTCGTCTACTCTTAAATCCTTAGAATGCGTTAAAACGTTCTAACTTCCGTGTCGTCGTCACAAATCCCAACTTGTCCCTAATTTATGTTTTTATAATTTTAGGGCATACGTAAGTCGTCCGGGACTTACACTTGTGGTTTCAACTCATCTCTTGTGTGATCCAATCCACTACTCCAGCTCAGGTGAGTTTCACGGCCCCTTTTACAGTTTTTATTTGGGGGAGAAAACATGTCACAACCCTTTTTGGGTTATTGTAATTCATCTGATATCACTGTTGAGGCTAAGCGTAACACAATATCATGAAAAGTCCTCACACACATCGGACCGTTAATATGGTATGAGCGAGGTAATTTTGGTAGTACTACTGGGTTTGACAACCCACCCGCGTTAGTCGTGCTAACTCGATTGGAGGTCGAACGGGTGTTTTATTAACCTTAACACATTAGTCAGAGTTGATAGACGTGGTTGGAGGCAAACAAACAAATACACTGTCAGTTTCGGTTGCGAGCGCTTTAGCAAAACATGAATATAGGCATGCAACCTATTGATATATATATTGAATTTACATAATTCGCAAACGCTTTATTTGAAATGATTGAAACCTGTGAAGACTCGTTTTCTTACATGTTTTCTCAGGTTGGCACTCAGGATCACGTTAAGTCATGCATGTGTCTTGGACTACAATTGAAATAATTATCTATTGAACAATCTTTATATTTCGTTTGTATTTGGATTTGGGCGCGTTGTTTTGCGCATTTACTTTCGTTTAACGCTTTCGCATATTTACTCTGAACCTTATACTTTTATGAAATGTTATTTTGAGTCTCATATAGAGTCGTTTGAAGTAGCTAATGTCTGAAATCTTGGTTTGTCACGTCCCAAACGGTAAAACCCCGTTAGTGAAATTTTGGGGTGTGACACAAAATGCTAGTTTCTACATTCCTTCGTTGAGCTTCGGTTTAGGTGTTGCTTATATAGTTAATGTATATTGTCTGATTAACAATCGAATCACTAGTATATATACGTACTGTTACACTGTTTTCATTTCTGTTTCTGTTACTTAAACATGTGAACTCACCAACCCTGTGTTGACACTTTTAAGCATGTTTATCTCTGGTCGCTAAACATTCATGCACCACCGCTAACAACTCCTTCTCGGTAGTTGTGTAATTATTTTGAGCATCATTAAGGGTTTTGCTCGCATAGTAAATCGGGTGGAAGTGCTTCTCTCTCCTTTGGCCTAAAACAGCCCCGACTGCATAATCACTCACATCACACATGAGCTCAAAGGGTAAGCTCCAGTCGGGGGAGATCAAGATAGGAGCACATACTAACTGATCCTTCAAGAACTCGAATGCCTTCAAACAGTCTGCATCAATCTCAAACGAGACGTCCTTCTCAAGAAGTCGGGTGATCTTTGAAAAATCTTTAATGAATCGTCTATAGAAACCCGCATGACCTAAGAAACTACGAACCGATTTCACACTAGTCGGTGGTGGAAGACTACTGATCGTGTCAATTTTAGCTCTATCCACTTCGATACCGGCACGTGAAACCTTTTGCCCAAGCACAATCCCCTCAGTCACCATGAAGTGACACTTCTCCCAGTTAAGAATCAACTTCGTCCCTATGCATCTCCTCATCATCTTCTCGAGGTTCTGCAAGCAATGATCGAAAGAATTTCCAAACACAAAAAAATTGTCCATGAAAACTTCCATGGAAGTCTCGATCATGTCCTGAAAGATAGCCACCATGCACCTCTATAAGGTGGCTGGAGCATTACACAACCCGGATGGCATACGTCGGTACGCGAAGGTACCGTACGGGCATGTAAAGGTGGTTTTCTCCTGATCCTCCGGTGCAATGGGGATCTGGAAATAACCCGAGAAACCATCAAGGAAACAGTAAAATTGCTGCCCTGATAGGTGCTCCAGCATCTTGTCAATGAAAGGAAGTGGGAAGTGGTCCTTCCTAGTGGCATCATTCAGTCTCCTATAGTTAATGCACACTCTCCAACCGGTGACTATCCTCATAGGGATCAACTCATTCTTCTCATTCTTCACGACTGTCAACCCACCCTTCTTCGGGACGACCTGAGTCGGGCTTAGCCATGTGGAGTCAGAAATCGGAAATATCAATCCAGCATCCAGGAGTTTAAGGACCTCCTTCTTCACCACATCCGACATGTTCGGGTTAAGCCTCCTTTGAGGTTGCACAACTGGCTTGTGCTCCTCCTCCATCATCAATATCCTATGCGTGCAGAAAGTAGGGCTGATGCCCTTTATATTAGTGAGTTTCCACTCAATGGCCTGTTTATTCGCCTTCAAGACCTCAATCAATTTCTCCTTCTCCTCCTCCGTCAGTGCAGCAGAAATCACGACGGGCAAACCGGCTTCACCATCCAAGAAAGCATACTCCAAATGGGAGGGTAGCTCCTTAAGCTCAAGGGATGGTGGTGCCTCAACCGAGGGTTTCTTCTCCTCCTCGGTATTTTCAGCAACCTCAAATACTTCTGGGTACTCAGGAGGTTTACTAGCTGGGTGGCTCGGACTTTGCTCGGGGAGAGCATCAGTCTCAACCTCCTGGTCTTCCTCACCCGGGTGTTGTGTGTCAAGCAGGTCAGCGCCACACACGTAGTCAAGGCAACGATCCATGTGAGTTATGAAAGTGTCTAGAAAGAACATTGAATCGTCCTAACCACTAGAATGCTTCATCGACTTCATGACATCAAAGGTGACATTCTCATCCCCCACACGAAGTGTGATCTTACCGTCGAAGACATTGATCAATGCCTTGGCGGTGCGCAAGAAGGGGCGTCCAAAAATGAGTGAAACTCTATCGTCAACCTCCATATCAAGAACGACAAAGTCCGCGGGGAAAACAAACTTATCAACCTTCACCAACAGATTCTCCACTATTCAACGTGGATATTTGACCGAACGGTCGGCCAAAGATATGCTCATGTGCGTAGGGGCCGGATCTCCAAGGCCTAGCTTCTCGAAGAGGAGTATGACATCAAGTTGATGCTAGCACCGAGATCAGCCAACGCATGGTGCAGAGTCGAACCACCAAACAAACACGGGATCATGAAGACACCCGGATCTGCTAATTTCTCCGATGGTTTGTTCTGGACCACCGTAGAGCATCTTTCATTCAGAGTGACAGTTGAAAGGTCCTTCAGCTTCTTCTTATTGGACAGAAGATCTTTTAGGAATTTAGCATATTTAGGCATATGCTAGAGGGCTTCAACAAAAGGCAGATTAATTTTGAGCTGCTTAAACAATTCCAGAAAGTGTCCATAATCCTTAGCATATTTCTGCTGCATTAGGCGAGCAGGATATGGAACACGAGTATGATCAACATCGGGGGTCTTATTCTTCCCCTTACTCTTCTCCTTCTTAGCAGGAGACTCACTATTGGGCACTGTACTTGCTGGGACTTACCTCTCGTGCACCCCTCCAGGAGTCTCCATCTCTATCTCCTCATCAACCGGCTCATCATCATCATATGCCGGTGTCTGCTCACTTTCTTCTCCCTTACCACTGCGCGTGGTCACCGCCTTCAATGTGGCTTTCGGGTTAGTCTCAGTACTACCCGAAAATGAACCTCCAGAACGGTCAGTCAGCTGGCGCGATATGTCTCCCACTGTGCGCTGCAAATCTAAGAATGCATACTGCTGACTCCTCAGTAAAGTTTCCTGCTCCTTCAGCTTATACTGAGTTTCCTGATCCGTCTTCACCAACTGATCAAGCAAATGATTCTGGGTAGCTAACATATCCTCAATCCTATTCTCACCAGCACTGCTACAAGAATTATGTCATGCTTCTCTATCACCTCCATACTGATTTTGGCGGTTTTGAAACCCAGGTGGGTTCCCGCCGGATCTCCAATTAGAGTTGGGGTAGTTTCTCCATCCAGAGTTGAACAGAGGGGGTTTTTGGTTCCCTAGGAAGTCTACCTGCTCCTATTGAGTGACAGGACAATCGATGGTATCATGACATCCTCTACATACCTCACACTTCATCACGCTCATCTTCAACTCCTTAATCTCCTTTGCCATAACTGCAAGTGCAGCAGCCATGCTAGTCTTAGTAGTGACCTGATGAACACCTCTAGTGGCAGAAGTAGGTGTCCTAGCACTAGGAGTGGAATTCCTAGTAGAAGGCTCCTGTTGCTAAGCTTGAGCAAAACTCACAAACATCTCCTCACATTCCTCCGGCTCCTTCTTCTCCATGATGGCCCCATGCAGTAGTATTGAACATCTGTTGTTTCTCAAATGTAAGACCATTATAGAACTTTTCGACCAATGCCCAATCAGAAAGGCTATGCTGAGGACATTTGCTCAGCAGAGTATTGAACCGCTCCCAGGCAATGTGGTAAGGCTCATCGGGGTCCATACGGAAAGAGTGGATCTGATCCCTCAGACGGGTGGCCTTAGATGGTGGATAATACTTCTTCAGGAATTTGGTCTTCAGATCTGCCCATGTGGTAATGGAATCCTGGGGCAGGGTATCCAACCAAGTGGCGGAGCGACCAGATAGGGTGAACGGGAAAAGATGCAACAGGATGGCGTCATCAAAGGCACCAGTAATGCGAAAGGTGTCGCAAATACACGCAAAGCGGGACAGATGTCCGAGCGCATACTCGTCCTCGAGTCCGTGGAACTAAGTAGAGTTACTGATACCGTTCATCACATGAGAGGGAATCTGCCAAGTATTAGTGTTAGGTAGGTTAGGACGGGTAATAGAGGACCTAGTACCTGTGAAACCATCACATGCCCTCTGGTGGACGGTACGCCTAGCAGGTGGATCAGCATCACCCATGTCATCAATAGGAATTGGAATGCGTACCTTTTTCTCAACTAGCTCGCTCAAACAACTACGAAACTTTCGGCTGCGCTCCCGAAGCTCTCGCTCTGGCTCTGAATAGGCTTCAAAGTCGGGTGATCCCTGTGAGCGAGTATGTTGCATAAACTGTGTAGGTCCCGGGAGCCTCGTCGCGCAGCGGATATACACGGACCTGTTCTGTGATTTGTGTGGGAACCAAGAAACGAGACAGAGAAAACACGAACACAGACAAAAGATAATGAAACGAAACGTAATCCATAACAAAGAAGTCATCCCGTATTACAGACTACATACCGAAGAAGTACACACCTCTCATCTACGCTCACGGTCCAGGGGTCGGGAGAGCTCTTCCCGACCCGGACACCTCTCGACCTTGTTCCAGAAGTTCCACCTACAAATGAAGACAAGTCTTCTATTTATAGGCGCAGGAACACTTCCTGCGTACTTGACAAGTACGCAAGGCAAAAGCCTTGCGTACTTACTAAGTACGCATGGTTTGGTCATGCGTACTTGACAAGTACGCAAGGCAAAAGCCTTGAGTACTTACTAAGTACGCAGGACCAAACTGGTGTGCAGGCTAAGTACTCAGGAACACCCTCCTACGTACTAGCCTAGTACACCCATACATAAAATTTAATCTATAGTTACAAAACATGCTTCTACAAACTGGACAGAACACAAAGGGAAAATAGAAGAACTAAGAACAAAGAAAAGGCTCAAACTAAGACGCACACAAATAGAAAATAAGGACACAAAAGAAAATAAGCCAATTAAGGAAATAAACTAGAAAGGAAAAATAAAACAAATAGCCAAACAAGAACTAATCAAAGCTAATTTTGCTATCGCTAAGAGTCCCCGGCAACGGCGCCAAAAAATTGATGTCGGTCACACGGTCTATAAAATTAAACACAAACTAACCTAGACACTCTAGTTAAACTCTAGACAACTCTACTAGACTAGACCACAAAGATAGGCAAGTGTACCTATCAATTGTTACACAGCTGAAAGAAGTCCGGATATAGAACCCACGAGACACTGACTCTAACACAAATTAGACTCTAACTAGGACTTAATATTTGGTTCGGATTGGGGGGGGATTCTACGAACTACGAGTAAACTAGGCAAATGATACTAAAGAATACAAATGACTATCTAACAAAGACTGGGATGAAATTAATAAGACTGGAAATGACTACCTAGGCTGTGAATCATGAATGCTAAGCTCGGCTTCTATTGGTTAAGGAATATGATATGGAACTGGGATCTAAAGATATGACACCCTCAAGACTGACTAATGGATTCCCGATCACTCTCGGTCGCGGGATGTGACCAGAAGACTACTAAAAGGCTGTTAAACTCACCAGTTAACAGCTAACCTCTCGGTACTACCTATTATGCTATAGACTCGATAGACAGCTCACCTCTCGGTTATGATATCTCCATACATCAAAGATGCAAGCAGAAATCTGAATTCACTATATTTGACACGGATTAGCAATAATACTATCTAAGGAAATGTCCTCTCAGATTGTTCAACACTCGGAAACCCTAACACTGAATACTAACCGATTACCTATCACTTTTCAGGTATTTAGATAAGAAGAACACTTGATTTTAATTGGTTATTAGTTGAAAATCCTATGGTGACTACGTCTAGACAACCACAACTAATCACAAACACAAAGTAAACGACCTACTGCACACTCATTCATGAAAGACATTCAATAAAGCATGTATGGATGAATCAACCAACAAACAATCAATAACAAGCATGCATATTCATCAAACAGATCAAATCAGATCTGGACTAAAGCATAAAATCAAATCAATATTCCAAAAACCAATAAAAAATCCAAACTTTAACATGCAATCATCTTTAACCTAGGTAGCTCTAAAGTTTTAGCCAATAATCATAGTAAAATCAGAAGATCCAAGATAATGTCACACCCCGACCGATTGCGGAATCATCGAGGCGGACAATGGAATGATTGTTCAAAAGCACATGATAACTAAAATATTGCATAATTCATTAATTTAATTAAAGACAACAACATTCAAGTACAATACAAATTCAAATAACCTAGTCTATTTCAAAACATTGATTTAATTAACTAGGTCCATAAGTTCTTAAGTGGTAGAATCTTCAGCAAGCAATCACATATCCAAACCTGAAACATTATTTAAATCAAGTGTCAACTATAAAGTTGGTGAGTACATAGGTTTAGTGGAACCGATAAATAGTAGATAAAAACGTTTTGCAACTCATTGTTTATCTTGTTAAACATGGCATATATGGTTGTATCATTTATCTAAGCACAATTCAAACCTTGATTGACGCGCTTGAACATAGCACAACAGCTAGGTCCGGTATGTTTGAATATAGTTATCCACTATATCTGGTATGTTTGAATATAACACGCGGCTATATCCGAGTATGCAGTAATAAACACCCTAACCGGGTGGGCTAGTCAGGCACAATAGATCTATTAATATTACTGTTGGTTTTCTTGTGTTTAAAGTAACTGAATGTACACCCAAGATAATTTAAGCATATAATCCATATGAATAACACGTATAAACAATTTGATGAGTAGCATGTATAATGTTTCACCCCAAAGTATGTAAAAAGGTAAAATAGGGGCTATGTAACTCACCTGGCTAGCGGATGTTTTAATCCACGAGTGCGGGTGATAAGGATGTTGAAAACTAAGCACGATGAAATCCTATTATTGTATGATTGTATATGTGTATTCGTATTTAAATGTGTATAGGTTTATAATAACATTCCTTAAAATTATTTGTATAAAATATTGTAGTAAAATAATAATGATTTTTAGTAAAATTTAACATCTAAAAATATATATTTAATCTTGTTAAATATTTGTATTTTTAAACAAGTAGATATTATATTTATAAAAATTTCTATTTTGTTTATTTATATTATCATTATTTTATATATATATTTTCTTTTATGAATTAAAACTTATTTAAACAAGTTTATAAAATATAGGGTTTGTTATTTATTATTTTAAAACTTTGACGGGTTAAATATGTGTAACGAAAAATGGTTTAATTGTTTCCAAAATAAATGAACGAGTCAACCAACTCGTAATAGTTTTTCATTGTATAGGAAAAATATTAAAATAAGATAAAATAATTAAATAAAATAAAAACCAACGAAAAATGGTTGACTGTCGGGGCCGAATTCGTGGCGTGGACTTTCGGCCACAAACACGATCAGGCTTTCTGTATGTCGGGGAGACAAATTGGTTGACGGCTTTTGTTCGCGTGGGGACGACGAGGTCAGGGAGACCAATTTCGGCTGTCGAGGTGTAGGGAACAGGCGTGTCGAGTGGGTCGCCGGAAAATAGCTCGGACCGCCGGTCAATGGGGGAGACGACCGGAAACGCGAATTGGAAGTTGGCAAAACTAGTCCCTGGAGTTTGTTTTTGATTTAAAATAGTCCCTGAGAGTTATTACAATTTGGTCCCTGTGGTTTGATTTGTCCCGAATTAGTCCCTTAACTGATTTTTGTCTTAAACCTTTTAGTTTCATAATTTTCAAAACAGCCCCTTAACTTTTATAAAAATAGTTAATTAAATTTCTTTTTAATTTCAATTATTATTTTTATAAACTTATATATTATTATTATTATTATGAATGTTTTTTTATAAAAGTTAATGATTTAATTTGAATGGGTTACCTTATTTATATATGAACCTTTTAAATTTAGATTTTTATATAAAATTTTATATAAGTTTAAAACGTATAAAATTTTAATTATTTTAAATCCATAAAATAAATATATATTTTGTACAAAATTAAATAAAAACACTTGCGTTTCATTTAATTGAAAATGATTACATGATATATATTACAAATGCGTGAATTGAAATCCGGAATGTCACAGATAAAAACAAGTAAACATGTTCATAAATGAAAAGCAAACACCAATCAAACGATTAAACATGACCGAATGATTGATTCTAACCTGTATCTTCTTCAATTCTTCAAACTCTCGATAAAAATACTTTCTTTCTTGCCAAAATCACCCTAGATCCAAGCTCTGACGGCAATTAGTCTATTTTTCTCAAGAATGGCCGACCTAAAACATAAAAAACCCTAAAATTCCTTTATTTTCGGATCTACGGCTCTCTCGCGTACCGCGAGATATTACTTCCTTCTCCCTCGCGTACCGCGAGGGACTACTTTTCACAGAAAATTAATATTTTTCTCTTTCTTTTTCCTCTTTCCCCGTGTGCTTGATTTCTTCATACTTTTGCTCTATTTTCCGCTCCTTTAGCACACTATAACCTGCAACTATGACCCAAACTCATAATGAACCAAATTTGATACAAAACTTAAACAAATACACACAAATATACACAGATTAATGCATGTGTTTTGCAACACATCAATATATGAATAAATAATTAGTGTTCTTTTGTAAATAAATTCACAAATAAATGAATAAGTAGTTTTCTTTTATTTGTAATTGCATAACTTAATAAATGGTTAAATAAATAAATGAGTAATAATTAGTTGAGTAAACAAATAATTAACTACATAAATAAATGAATAAAACCTTTCATTTATTTAGTTTGATTTTTATGAAAAGTAACTGTTAAAAATAATGATTTAATTAATTTGGTAATTAAACCAAAATTTAAAGTATAATAATAATGTTCTAATTAATTAATAATTAAACAATAATTAATTATTAATTAAAAGTATGAAATTGTGTTTTAAATGTTCTCATATAATAAAAATAAATTATATAGAAATTTGTATAAATCTTTCTAAAGAAATGGGTTTATAAACATAATCACAATTAGTTTATGAATTAAACTATGGAATTTGTTTTAATAAAAATGAATTATATCAAAGATTGTAAATTGTTTTTACAAAGTAATGGGTTTATAAAAATAATCAAATTTAATTATAATTCATAAAACTAGGATTTTAAATAATTTGTTTAAAATAAATATATTAATTAAACTAAATTTTATTAGGGTTTTATCCTCAAAATAATAACAAACAAATTTGTTTCTCTTGTAAGTTTATCAATTTAAATTATTATAATGATTCTAAGTTTCAAGAGTTTATAAAATATTTTTTATAAAATAGTTTTGTGTCTCACAATCAAGTTTAAAAATAATATATATGTATATATGTTTATATGCTAAAAAAAAGATATTGTGTGAATGTTAAAATTGTGTACATATGTATAAGTATGTATACATATGTATATATGTGTGTGTGAGTGGGTGTGCTAAGCATGAAAACAAGAAACAAAAATGAAAATAAGAACGTAAAATAAAATGCGGGTAGAACTTACTTAAGAACATGGAAACGACTTTAGATCTTGAGGGAGGGATTAGAACTTGATATGGTGTGAGAAAGAGGCTCTTTAATTTTGTGGAAATGGTGTGAGAATGAGGCTTTTCAACTTTGTGGAAATGGTGTGAGAATGAGGGTCTATTTATAGTGGGGATCGTGAGAAAAATTAGTAAATTATAAATAAAATGCTTCATAATATTTAAGAGGTTTAAATTCCATTTATATAATATAAAAATTTGTAAGTTTTTTTAAAAAAAAAATGGGTATTCATCTTTAAGGTTTTTAATAACATTCATGACTAAATAAATATTAAAATTTGATTTTTTTTGTAAAATGTTTAAATTAATGATCTTTTGAGTATTAGTTTTTTATAAAAGGTACACCAATGAACCTTGTAGTTATAGACGTGTGGTTTTAGACTTTCTAACTCATTTAGTTTTCTAAAGATTGAAACATATAACTTAATTGTTACAATAACTCCTATAAATATAATTTATTAAAAAAACATTTGGAATTAAAATCATGATAACTTAAATTAGTTAATGCATGAGTTAAGAAAGTTTATAATAATAAAGTGAAAAAATATATATATCATAAGTTTGATATATTTATGGAACATAAATATGAAATTTGATAGAGTTTTAAATCCATATAAAATATAAGTCATTTGAAATAAACAAATGTTTAAATAATATTTTAAAAATGATGATATATAAATATGATGTGTTGAAATATGAACTTGTTCATGGATTACATGGGCTTGTACGATGAATACAATGAAATGGAAAAACAAAATTGTTACAGTCTCCCCTACTTTTGGGAATTTCATCCCGAAATTGAAATTAGGAAGAGTCTGTGGAGAATAAGTGCAAGTACTTGGTCTGCATTTGATCCTCGCGTTTCTCAAGTAAACTAGGGGTCACGTTTGGATTCCCAACTAGCTTTGACTGTCGGTTTGAGGAGTACAATCGACAACAAGATTTAAGTCTGATATACTCAATGTCATGTATGAATGATGATAGTGGATTTAGTTTGAAGAGAATTGAGGAGAAAACTGTAGAAGAATATTTTGGACTCAAAAGATGGAATACATCACTTGAAATGAGAACGATGAGAATTTGATGATCAAAAGTTGTTTAGGATGTAGTCTAATATGTTCAAGAAATGTCATTGGATTAGAGGTTTCACAAACATTGGTCAAGGTCAAAATAACATAAAACTTCACGTGACATGAACAACGCTACTTCTGACAAAATGATAGGAACACTTATATACAGGAAGTACCAGCGGCGTATCCACCATGCCCTTATCATATCACATTAGTTTCGTTACTATATTTTACGCTAGGTTTTATGTCATAACACACGACATAATTTACTATGTTTTCCATGCCCTGACTTTTATAATTACGTGTGCACCCGTAATTACTCAAATCGTCGCATGGTCCGTATAGATCATCCCATTGTGTGTGGGTCAAGAGGGGACACAAAATCCCTTAAATCTTAACTATTGTTTCACATATGTGTTGCTAATAAATAACTATGTCTATAGATAACTTTGTTGGTAATCAAGTTCATAGTCTCTCACACCCACTCTCATCATATACATTAAACATGAGGTTTTATTAGTACCCTAGTTCGTGAGTAATATAGACAATCATGTTCATGTTCACAGATGATTCGTGTAATCAAATTTCCTAGATAGTGTACAAAAGTCAAATTTCTTATAACAATCAACTTTCATGGATAAAATGAATAATCATGCCTCATGTATAATGTAAACAATCAATTGCAAACCATCGAGTTTCATGTATAATGTAAACAATCAATTTTTAAATAATCGAGTTTCGTGTAAAATGTAAACAATCGAGTCTTATGGATAATGTGAACAATCAAATGTAAATAATCGAATCTCATGGAGTAATGTATACAATCGAATTTCGTAGGTGGTCGAGCTTCGTGGACAAGCGTATTGCTCGATGTTCATGTACAATGTAGGTAGTCGAGTTTCAAATTTTCAAATTCCTCGATGTTAATATGGATAGTTAACGCCCATGCGAAATGATTCATCTTCTTGAAGTTGGCTAGTAAGCTCATACATTTCCGAGGGTGCATGACGATGAGAAATTTTGGTCACGGATTAGATCTCGGTTCAAGTCGACGAGTGGTTCAAATTGGCGAACAAAGGAAGTACATGATTGGTCCTCGGGGAATATATCCGGAAAGTCTCGTAGAGTAGGAATGTCTTGAATACTCTTCCTTTACTCCTTATTCTCCACTACCTGGGCTAGGAGGCTACGTACTTCTTGCATGACTACATTTGGACAAGGTTCTCAATGTGCTACTCAAAAGAAAGGAAATTTGGAATAACTTCACGAAACGAACAGTCCTGACACGTCGTTTGGATAACCAATCCATGTATACTATGATATCAAGGCTCTCAAGTTGTATATATATGAAATTAAATAGAGAAAATACGATATCTAAAATTATAGGAACAATCGCGAATGATAGAATCAATAATGGTGGAGTTTCTACTCGTAACTTCTACCGTTAGGGTTTCCTTTGGTTCGTCGGTTTCTATCAAGTAATGGCTCACTTTTAAGGAGCTCAAACTCTTATTAATGATGGTCATTGGTGTGCTACGAACTATACGCAAAAACCTACAAGTTCTAATATGTATAATAAAACGGACAAACCTAAACTAACGCGCACAATACGGCAAGTGTACCGATCGTTTGCAGAATAGATAGATAAGACCGAGTATCGAACCTACGGACACTGTATTTACAGCGAAATACTGACTCAGTTGCAGGATAACTAATTACAAAAAGGGGGTTTCTTTTATTTAAGAGAGAAATAAACTATAGAAAATAAAGGAAAAGACGAGGACAAACAAACTAGCGTGAGAATAACTACGGAACGAAAACAGATAGGGTGAAAGCACTACCTAGGCCCGAATCCTACACGTGTCTGACGAAGGTTCTATCGGTAATGGAACTGATGTGATACCGGGATCTTAAAATACTAAACACAAAGGGAACCTAGAGCACCCTAGACCCTTCTCAAGGATTGTCAACTAAGAGACCTAAAAGCCGTTAAACCACTGGCTGGACGGGTTCCCCTCACAGGTCATCCAGTCTACTCAAGAAGTATCCGCTAGACAATCTACCTCACAGCGCGAAAGTCTCAATACACCTAAGTGCAAGGGATAACTAAGAATTTCCTATTGGACTCGGTAAACAAGATGCGAACGACGAACTAGACAGACCTTCTCACAAAGATTCTAAACTAGCGATCAGACACACGAGATAAACCGACAATCTCTCACCTCACAGCCATTAAGATTGGTTGAATATTTAGATTTACCAATTCACGAATTTCATTCCTATGGAATACTACGTCTAGCAAACCATCCAATAATAAAAAAACACACGGCAATTGATCTAGCATGCACCTATTATATGAAAGACATTCATCAAAGCACATGAGGACTGAAAAATCATTTAATTGATAATACTAAATACGCATACACATCCAATGATCAAAACCAAGTTTGTTACATCATGAGTTCTTCACATTCAAAAGTTCTAAAAACCAACAAAAACCAATGTCAAACATGTGCAATCATCTAAAGCTAGGTAGTTCTAAAAGTTTAGCCAAGAAACATCATATAAATACAATTCATAATCTGTTAATAACAAAGGAAGAACAAGAAATCAAAGAGAAACAAAGAATCAAGGTAAACCGAACGATGAACACCCGATATCCTTGATCCAATGCTTTGATTCTTCGATCCTATACCTTCCCAGCCTTTGATTCCTCTTGAAAACACCTTTTTCCGTCACTTTTCGTCGCCTCCAGCCGCTCCAGGCTCGTTTCTCCTAGGGTTTTCTAATTTTTGGTTTAAAAGGAGATGTCTGTGAAAAACCACCCGTCGCGTAGCGCGACGGGATCTTGATTCATCCTCGCGTAGCGCTAGGGCCCCAAAAAAGACAAAATAGTCGGCAATAAAAAAAGGGCAATTCTGTCATTTTGCATTCCTCGCGTAGCGCGACGAAATTCCAAGACCTGTCGCGTAGCGCGACGGGGTTAAAAATCCAGAAACTTTCTTTCTTTTTATCCACAGCCCTCTCACACGAACCGAAAACTCGTTCTTCTTCGTTTTCAATCATATCCGCTTCCTTTGTGACCTAACAACCAAAATATATAGAAATATTAAGTACAAGCAGTTATAGAAGAAAATCGACGCAAAACAAACACAAAGTGGGAATAAAATAGAAAGTAAAACGGATGTATTTTGCAATACATCACATCCCCACACTTAACTCTTTTTCGTCCCTGAAAAAGAGTAGAATAAAGAGATCAAAGATTAGCGAGCTCGAATTAAATCATTTCATATCAACAAGGGGAAATACCGACATAGAAACCATGATTGCTGGTATACTGGTCCATTTTAAATTTAGGAAACTAAACAAGCCAAAAATATTTTATATATTTACCCAATTAACCGTGACCCACATCCTCTTGGCACTAAGCTACCTACTTTCGGGCTTGGCAAGGATTAGTTATGATAAGCTATTTTAACGAATTAGCTCGTGAATATAAAATACTCTTATGTTTTTTCCATCAGATCACTTGCAATAATTTACAGCTGGCCCATATTTATTATTTTATTTATTTATTTAATTTTTTATTATTATTATTATTTTTTTTATCAAGCTTATAGCTTTTTTGGGCATCTTTTAATTGTGATCAGCAGCGTGAACCCGTTATGCGTCTATAGCAACAGGGCGACGCGCTCCTTTCTCAGGTCTCTGCCATCGCAGAACAGAGGAAAAGGGGGAAATAAACTAGAGATTCTATAGACACAAGATTCGAGCAAATCAGGACTTTACCTACCGCACCCTACCGGTTGGAATTACACTATCGGCCTAAAGGAATGTAGAAACCACAAGTTAATATTATTCTTAATTAAATTTTTCAAGGGCTTGCTAGCTAACTAGACCTACCAACACATCACAAGTTTGCTATGATTTCCTTCTCACAAGTTTCAATTAAATGATATACAACCAACTGATAAATTATTTTTCTCATAAATTCACAATCAATTCAGGAACAATTTCAATTTTTTTTTTAAATAAAAAAAACACACTCTAAACGAAAAAAACAAAACTAAACGACAGTGTCCCATCCCCACACTTAAACTTTGCATTGTCCTCAATGTAGGAATGAAAACACGACTCAAAAACAAAAACAGGGAAAAGTAAAAGAAAATGGAAAAGACTTAGCTCGTATTTTGGCGGGTCAATATGCTCCAAGCATGCAGCAGCTCCCAAAGCCTTGTTGAGGATTCAGCATCCCCACACTTCGCTCTCGTCTTTTTTTTTTTTTTTCGCGTAGCGCGACGGGGGACGAGCAAAGCGTCGCGTAGCGCGAGGGGTGGAATTTGACAGAAAGTTTCGAAATTTTCCAACACTTGGTCAAATTTCTCACCCCTTATTTCCCAAACCTTCCAACCACCATTTACAAAAACAAACATGCCTGGGGACCCGCATTCTGCTGCTAAAAGCTCTTCCAAAAATCAATTATAATCCCTGCATGCAAACATCAAAACACAAAACCTGCAAACCGGGTACTCCAATGATATGTAACTGGTTTTCCACAACCTGAATGGAGATTGAGTACGGGTTATGAAAAACCAAACATGCAAAACAAAAACAAGCAAAACCCGAGCAGCATAACACTGACACAAATAATAGAATAAAAATAAAACTAAACTAAACAGATAATGTACAAAATACAAGCAGCCATAATAATGAGGACGAATCACAGAACAGGAGAAGCAACAAACACAATGACAGCTAAAATAAAGCAAATAAATAACTAAAGCGAAAATCTGGGTTGCCTCCCAGTAGCGCTAAGTTTACAGAAGAGTCTTCAGCCAGACTCGTGCCTCGCAAGTAAACTCAATCAGGAGGCTTCTCCTTAATCCTCTTCCCATCATTTTTACTCAATTTCATTCTCTTATCGTTGGACGGGAAGAATCCAACAACCAGGCCCCAGAAGACTCGAAACAGACTCGAGTCGGGCCACCAAGACTTGAATTTTCCTGGACCGAACTATATGCCATGCATGTAATGAGGAGCATGGTTGTCTCTACAGTCTGGAACAACTGCAGGACCTCTAATCGACCAGTTTGTGTCCTCGAAATGCGCCGGTCCAGGCGCTCTCTCGTCCCATCCCGTGGCACGTTGGATCTGGATGGCGATCCATAATCATCGTCGTCATCCACGGGCCGGCTATCATCATCAGCAATCCCCACACTTGGGGTTTGCTCATCCTCAACAAGAAGTGGTCGCTCCATCTCCATCACTTCTTCTTCATCCTCTCGGTTTGGTGACTGCTCGATAACCGCTGCTGGCTCTCCATAAAGTAATGTCTCGAGAGTAGTAATGTCACCAACAGGGTCAAACACCTCATCAGCCTCTTGAGTTGTAAAACCAACCAACTCGTCACCAAACTCAAACTCCCAGGATAGTACATGCTCTTCCTCCTTCGTCATGTCATTCTCTATCTTGGCTCTCTCACTTTCCTCATCAATCTGATCATCAGGATGCTTTGTGGTCACGGGATCAGATGAAAACTCCAACTCATCATCAGAATCGGCCCACAATGCGGAAATCGGCTGAATTGGGACATCCTGCTGAACCAGAGGTAGGACTGACTCGTCCATTAACGTCTCTGGTCCTGGTGTGTGTCGAATACTTCACCTTCCTCTGCCCACCGGGCCTCTATCTCAGCAAACCGGGCACTCCAATCAATCTGCCTGACTTCTTCTGCTGATGGGATGTGAAGACTCTCCTCCTGCGCTCAGAAGTGAGCAACTACAGCCTCATCTACACTCCGAACAAGTGTATCCTCTACAGCAAAAATGATGACTCTCTCCACATCAGCTGGTCTGTCCGCCTGCAGATCGTGCCTCAAATAAGCTTGGATGTGTTCTTCTACATCCGGATCCTCAAAATCAAATATATGCCGAGCCGGGGGTGGGACTTGGGAAGAACTATCGGAAATAGCAAAAACTCCGCTGTCCGTTCTCGTCTCCGGCTCTAATGAATCATCAATCACAGGATCCTCTATCTGCTTCATAGATGTAGCCATTGCAAGTTTAAGTGCTTCAATCTGACTTGTCAGAAGATCCATCTCAGCTCTCCATTTGATGTCTTTGGCTCTCGCTTCCTTCTCCATCAGCTCCATCAAATGGTACGATCTCGCCAACGCATCATCCTCCTGATATCTCTCATCGTACCGGTGCGCAGAATACCCATATGAATAAAAATGCTGACATTGCTGCGTCCAATGGGGTCCACCACAATTCTCGCACCACATCTTCCTCTTCTTTCAAAAATAATAATAAATAAAAATAAAGAGAAAAATAAATAAATACAACCTAATCTAAAACACCCAAATAAAAGAAAGTATACACAAATCCTAAAATCAAAGTAAATTTCGCTATTGCCAAGTGTCCCCGGCAACGGCGCCAAAAACTTGGTGTGCTACGAACTATACGCAAAAACCTACAAGTTCTAATATTTATAATAAAACGGACAAACCTAAACTAACGCGCACAATACGGCAAGTGTACCGATCGTTTGCAGAATAGATAGATAAGACCGAGTATCGAACCTACGGACACTGTATGTACAGAGAAATACTAACTCAGATGCAGGATAACTAATTACAAAAAGGGGGGTTTCTTTTATTTAAGAGAGAAATAAACTATAGAAAATAAAGGAAAAGACGAGGACAAACAAACTAGCGTGAGAATAACTACGGAACGAAAACAGATAGGGTGAAAGCACTACCTAGGCCCGAATCCTACACGTGTCTGACGAAGGTTCTATCGGTAATGGAACTGATGTGATACCGGGATCTTAAAATACTAAACTCAAAGGGAACCTAAAGCACCCTCGACCCTTCTCAAGGATTGTCAACTAAGAGACCTAAAATCTGTTAAACCACCGGCTGGACGGGTTCCCCTCACAGGTCATCCAGTCTACTCAAGAAGTATCCGCTAGACAATCTACCTCATAGCGCGAAAGTCTCAATACACCTAAGTGCAAGGGATAACTAAGAATTTCCTATTGGACTCGGTAAACAAGATGCGAACGACGAACTAGACAGACCTTCACACAAAGATTCTAAACTAGCGATCAGACACACGAGATAAACCGACAATCTCTCACCTCACAGCTATTAAGATTGGTTGAATATTTAGATTTACCAATTCACGAATTTCATTCCTATGGAATACTACGTCTAGCAAACCATCCAATAATAAAAAAACACACGGCAATTGATCTAGCATGCACCTATTATATGAAAGACATTCATCAAAGCACATGAGGACTGAAAAATCATTTAATTGATAATACTAAATACGCATACACATCCAATGATCAAAACCAAGTTTGTTACATCATGAGTTCTTCACATTCAAAAGTTCTAAAAACCAACAAAAACCAATGTCAAACATGTGCAATCATCTAAAGCTAGGTAGTTCTAAAAGTTTAGCCAAGAAACATCATATAAATACAATTCATAATCTGTTAATAACAAAGGAAGAACAAGAAATCAAAGAGAAACAAAGAATCAAGGTAAACCGAACGATGAACACCCGATATCCTTGATCCAATGCTTTGATTCTTCGATCCTATACCTTCCCAGCCTTTGATTCCTCTTGAAAACACCTTTTTCCGTCACTTTTCGTCGCCTCCAGCCGCTCCAGGCTCGTTTCTCCTAGGGTTTTCTAATTTTTGGTTTAAAAGGAGATGTCTGTGAAAAACCACCCGTCGCGTAGCGCGACGGGATCTTGATTCATCCTCGCGTAGCGCTAGGGCCCCAAAAAAGACAAAATAGTCGGCAATAAAAAAAAGGGCAATTCTGTCATTTTGCATTGCTCGCGTAGCGCGACGAAATTCCAAGACCTGTCGCGTAGCGCGACGGGGTTAAAAATCCAGAAACTTTCTTTCTTTTTATCCACAGCCCTCTCACACGAACCGGAAACTCGTTCTTCTTCGTTTTCAATCATATCTGCTTCCTTTGTGACCTAACAACCAAAATATATAGAAATATTAAGTACAAGCAGTTATAGAAGAAAACCGACGCAAAACAAACACAAAGTGGGAATAAAATAGACAGTAAAACGGATGTATTTTGCAATACATCAGTCATAAACTTAAGTGGGTGTAAATAGCTCAAACAAAGACAAGATAACGTAATTGATTATAATGCATAATTTATTCTAGATTAAATCTCCATTCGACTCCATCTTGCACTTGTTTCAAACGTTCTCATTCACCGTCTCGGTATTGACTTGAGTTTCGATGGTGTTTATGTTGAAAGCACGCCCACGAGCACCACCTTGGTTTGCAACACCACCATTGTTGGCCGCTTGAGTAAGCTGAGTTACAAGTTGAGTGAGGAGGGTAGCAATTTCATCGTTGGTGTGGTATAGAAAAAGACAACACAAGGAAAAAGAATTTTGATAATGATAAGGATGAAACAAACATGTCACATTATGCAACATATAAAATAATCATATTTGGATTGCACTCACTTGGTAACATAACCAATTGAATACTTTGACACATAAAGGTTATTTAAATTCATATAATTTTCTAGAAGACATGTTTTAGCCTATAAGTAAACACTCACCCCGGGAATTCCCAGGAAAGCATACGGATCCTTCGGTTGATTTGGATTTATATGAAATGCTTTCTGTAACATTTAGGATTTTCCTCATGCTTAAAACTTGTGCAATAACATTTTTTTTCAATTCCAATTCATGATCATTTTATTATACTAATTTCAAGTGATGCTACATCACAATGGTTTTATATCCACATACTTATTTTATTCAATTAAGAGATTTAATTTCAACTATTTATGTTCGAATATGCGCTGGATACTCTTGTGATCGGTGTAAATAGTGCACTTGGTACCGTACGAGTAGTGTCTCCAGATTTTCAGCGCAAATACCACGGCTCCCAACTCCAAGTCATGAGTTGTGTAGTTTTTCTCGTGGACTTTCAATTGTCGAGAAGTGTATGCGATAAATTTCTCGCGTTGCATTAGCACACAACCGAGACCCTGGATAGAAGCATCGCAATACACTATGAAGTCATCCGTTCCCTATAGCAGAGATAGGATGGGTGCGCTACAGAGTTTCTGCTTCAGTAGTTGGAATGCTGAATCATGAGTTTCGCTCTAGGTATACGGTTTACCTTTTTGATTTAGGGCGGTGAGAGGTTGAGCGATCTTAGAAAATCCCTCGATAAACCGACGGTAGTAGCCGGCCAATCCCAAAAATTGTCGCACCTCTGTAGGAGTCGTTGGCGCTGCCCAATTATTAATGGCTTCTACTTTGGATGGATCGACATGTATTCCCTTCTCATTGACTACATGTCCAAGAAATTGAACCTCGCGAATCCAAAAATCGCATTTGGAAAACTTGGCGTATAGCTGCTCCTGTCTCAGCAGTTCAAGAATTAAGCGCAGATGTTCCTCATTTTCTTCCTTACTCTTAGAATAGATAAGGATATCGTCAATGAAAACGATGACGAATTGGTCGAGGTAGTGTTTACACACACGATTCATGAGTACCATGAACACCGCGGGTGCGTTGCTTAATCCGAATGGCATAACCAAAAACTCGTAATGGCCGTACCGGGTTTTGAATGCGATTTTGGATATATCTTCATCACGAACTCGTAGCTGATGATATCCAGATCTTAAATCAATTTTTGAGTAGACACTCGACCCTTGAAGTTGGTCGAACAGATCGTCAATGCGGGGAAGTGGGTAGCGGTTCTTGATAGTTACCTTGTTCAGCTCTCGGTAATCAATACACATACGGAAAGTACCATCTTTCTTTTTGACAAATAGGACTGGGGCTCCCCATGGTGATGAGCTAGGTCGGATGAAACCCTTATCCAACAGTTCTTGCAGCTGTGTGGATAACTCCTGCAGCTCACTTGGTGCAAGTCTATATGGTGCCCTGGCAATAGGTGCTGCTCCGGGTGTTAGGTCGATCTGGAACTAGACCTGTCGGTGGGGTGGAAGACCGGGTAAGTATTCAGGAAAAACTTCTGGGAAGTCACGAACAATAGGGATATTTGTAAGTTTCTTTTCCTCAGAAGGTTTGTCGGCGACAAGGGCTAGTATTGCGGTATGGCCCTTACGTAGACACTTCTGCGCCTTCATATAAGATATGATGCCCACGACTGCACCATTCTTCTCGCCTTTTACAGAAAGGATCTCTCCACTAGCCAGGGGAATACGAACAATCTTATATTTACAGACGATCTCAGCTTGGTTTTTAGATATCCAATCCATGCCAACAATTATGTCAAAACTGCCAAGTGTAACTGGCATGAGATCGAAGTCGAGTTTATGACCAGCTAATCCTAACTTACATCCCTTGAGGATATGAGTTGCCTCGATTAACTTACCGTCAACTATTTCTATGGTATATTTATGCTCTGACGGGATTGTGGTCATCTCTATCTTTTTACTAAAGTTCTCAGAAATAAAACTCCTATCGGCACCAGTTTCAAATAGTACATAAGCAAAATGATCATTTAATGGAAACATACCGGTAACAATGTTGTGGTCCTTTCTATCCTCTCCTGGGCCGATCACGAAGGCCCGACCCTTTGTACCATTTCCATTATTGTTACCATTTCCACCCTGATTGTTGCCATTACTATTTCCATTGCCAGCTTTCTTTAGCTGAGGGCAGTCCCTTTTGAAGTGCCCCTCTTTACCGCACTCAAAACATCCCTTGGGTGCGTCACCAGTTGGTGTTTGTTTATTCTGCAGATCTCCCCTACAATCATTGGCAGAATGACCCATTTTCCCACACCGTTGGCAACGGTACTTGTCACATACCCCATTGTGATGAAAGTTACATTTATGACACTTTGGGTACTTACCAGCGTATGCACCCTGGTTTTGTTGAGTCCAGCTAGACTGTGAGAGATTTTTAGCAGGTTCGAACTTTCGCTGCTGCTGCTGATGTTGGGGTGGGTTAGACTGAGAAGATTTGAAGTGCGTACTGCCGAACTTACGCTTGTTGTCAGTAAGCTTAGAAACCGCTTTTCGGGGAGGTAGTGTGCCCTGAGTGACTGCCTGGTCAGTCAACCTGTGAGCTAAACGGATAGTTTGTTGGATGGTGGTGGGGTTTGATGAGGTCACCATACTCTGAATTTGAGGGACTAGGCCCTCGATACACCTATCAATACGCTTGTAAACCAGGGTCACCATCTAAGGGCATAAGGTAGCTAGCTCGTGAAAAAGGGTGGTGTAAGTTTCAATCTCAGACCCTTCCATTTTAAGGTTCCAGAACTCGACCTCAAGTTTCTGCACCTCGTCACGAGGGCAGTATTCTTCTTTCAGCATGTTCTTGAATTCCTCCCATGGCAAAGCGTTTGCCATTTCCAAAGTTAGCATTTGTACCTGGGAGTTCCACCAGGTAAGGGCTGGACCTCCGGTGTGCCAGATGCATATTTCACCTGGTTGATTTGCAGGCAATTACACATGGCAAAAACCGACTCAGTTTTCTCCATCCATCGGAGTAGACCTACTGCTCCCTCAGCTCCACTAAAAGTGTAGGGCTTGCAGTCCATAAAGGTCTTGTAAGTGCAGACTTGTTGATTGTTGTGTGGACCTGAATTAAAAACAAAGAATATGTTTAGGAATATTGGATTCGGTAATGAGTTTAGTATGAGTGTTGACTCACTAGAGTCGACAAATGATAGATTTACCTCCAATCGGGTTGGCTGCTAAAGCTTCAGCCACACCCTCATTTATCAGGGTCGTGAGTTCGACTGCGGTCAGATTGATGTTGCCACGACCGCCGCTACGTCCACCTCGTCGTCCAGACATGATCTTTACATTCACAAATATACAATAATGAGAAAAATATATCGCATATTATCATCATACAAGTACAAGTAAATAAAAGAAAATTAAACCACAACATCTAACATTTCAATAATAATCCTTGATAAAATAAATTGTAAAGGCTACAAAGTAATTTCAATCAAACATCAAAATCCAAAAACATCTGTTGGATGGGAACAAACATGCCCATCTAGGTTTAAATAAAAGCAAATAACTAAAATGATAGACTGTCAATCGTCACTACCAACTGAGGTCACATCAGAAACAACATCATCATCTTCATCCGGCTCCTCCTCGAGCTAATCCTCCTGTGCAACTCCTGCAGCGTTGGCAGCCTCGAGCTACCCCTCCAGCTCCTCGATCCTAGCTCCCGCTGCCTCGAGGTTAAGATGTTGCACGTTCACTTGTGCCTGTAGCTCATGGAATGCTATCACTAGGTTATCGTGTACTGTGTTTGCTCTTGCCTGACTCTTAGTCAGCTTCTCTATCCTCTTATCAGCCTGGTGTCCACGCTACAACAGTCCAGTGATCTCACCTGCAGCCTCACGCATATTACCTATCTCTCTGTCTATCCTCGCCACTAGGGCAGCAAAGGCCTGCTCCAGTGGGTACTGCAGAGGTGGTAAAGTCTCCACAGAAAAAGTGCTAGCTGCAAGGTGTGGGGGCGGGACCCGCTCTTGACGGACCCAACATCCTGTCCGGGTACCAATCCCAATCCTGTGTGTTACCACTGACACATACATGAAAAGGCTCGCCATATACTACGGTGTCATCAGTAGGTGTCAATCTCCGCCTCTTAGGCTCTGGGGAAGGTACTTTAGGAACATCGGGTTCCTGGTTGACTGGGGATGTAGGTGACTTGGGTGAAGTAGATCTCCTGTAATGAAATGCATAAATGTTATGTATGAGTGTGAGTGTTGTAGTGTGTGGTTGTAGTCTAAGTCTACTACTAATGCAAACCTAGTTCACTAGAACTAATGGCTCTGATACCAATCTGTCACACCCTCAAAATCCACATGCAGGGTTTTACCGCGAGGCACGTGACACACCAGGATCTCAGTCATTAGTTACACGGAACGACTCTATATGAATTTAAATAAAATACCATTGCTGCTCATAGTCATGAGACAAAAATCTTTAAGTTTGAAAATGTTGCGAAAACGTAAATAAAATCCAATGCAAGTAAAATCAAATGCGCAAAACAAGGCGCCCAAACTATGCAGTTTAAATAAATAAAATAAGTTTAGTGTTTGAAAATGATGGGACTCCATGCATGTCCTATTCTCGTGCTTAATACCTTAGTGACCTGAGAAAAACATGTTAAAAGTGTCAACACGATGGTTGGTGAGTTCACAAGTTTGAATGTAAGTAAAAGTTTGATGTTTGCAAGATAGTGTAAATAATGTATGCCGATAGATAGTAGTCTATGTCATGCTACTACAAGTGTTTCGAAACCAAAGCTGACTGTTTGTGTTTGTTTTCCTTCCACCATGTCTACCGAACAATGGCAAATGTTTAGGTCAATATTACACCCGTTCGACCTCCAGTCGTGTTAGCGCGACTAACGCGGGTGGGGCTTGTCAAAACCCAGTAGTACTACTCAAATTACCACGCTATGTTCCAATACTAACGGTTCGAGAATGTAAGGACTTATGTGGTATGTTTGCACTTTATTAAGCAAGTGATAATACAATAATACAAGATCCAAAATGTTTGCGAGCATGCTTTCTCCCCCAAAAGGAAAGTAAGTAAAAGAGAGGGGTAGTGAAACTCACCTTAGTATACGTGCAGATGAAAGCTAAGTAAAAACAGTTAGACTTCTAACTGCCACGTAGTAGTGTTAGGAATGCCTAGGGGAGTCCGATTACGCGTTTAATTGCAAGATTGGAGCTCGATTCGGTGGTGTTTGGGTGTCTCCTTGGTCTCAGCGCAAAAGAGAGGGCAAGAGGGGTTGGGGACGACGATTTGGAGAGGAAAAGAGGAGAATAGGGTTTTTAATTTTATAAAATCTTTAAATATGCATGCATAGATTTAAAATTGGGTTTAGATAGCCTATGGACTAATTTAAATGGGTTTTACAAGTCGTTTAATTAATCCACTAAACAAAATTGTTTTAAATAAATGTTTTTTATAAAATCTCTTTATAAAAAAATTACTAAAACAGTAACAGTCACAATGTTCCGCGTAAACGTACGCGATTTCACGAAAGTTCACATAATTCACAGAAAAATCACTACACACATAAATTCACATAGTTTATATTAAAATAATTGTTCGCAATTATTTTTATTGGTTCACCAACGTTCCGGGTTAGACTCGTGTGCGATCCGGTAATTCTACGTGTTTGTGCGAACTGACACATCTAACTAATTCTAATTAAATGTAATGCATGAGTGAATGTTCGAGATAAGTGAGTTTGAATAAATAAATGTTTGAGATAACAATGTTTGTGTTAACGGAGTTAACCTGAAAATGTCGGATGTCACAGGGGTGAAACATGATTACATTCAAACTATTTGCAATTATTACAATTCAAACATTATGATCATGTGTGTAATTTGTGCCTTATGCTTGAACACTATTAGTGCAAACTACATTTACATACTTTTTGTGCAAAGTGCAAGTGCAATAATTAACTCAGTACAAGCCGACGGTATATAATGATAGATCTGTTGAGTCTGATCAACCAACTCGGTTAGGGTGATTGTTGTCGAAAACACTTAAGGATAACTGTTGTATTCTGCCTATCAGTCACAAGGTTTGATTGTGCGCCCCAGTTTACCTATAGTGATTCTCCATAATTGCCTTATTAAACCATGATATCATATGAATTGTATACAAACTTGATAACACTTGATATGCTAAAACCTATGTATGCTCACCAACTATTTTAGTTGACTCTGTTTTCATCATGTTTCAGGTGCCAATAATTGAGAGTTATGTTCAAGATTCATCACATAGGATTTGCAAGACCTAGTTAATCAATTAAACTTTGTTTTGAAGTACTTTATTTCTTGTTTGTCCTTGATTTTGATGAGACAATTGTTATGAATTTGAATTTAATGAAATATGCAACTTTAGTTTGATCATGTGCTTATGAACAGTCTACATGTCCGCCCTGACGTATTCTGCCGTCGGTTGGGGTGTGACACTTTCCTAGATAGAAAACCCAGAGTACATGTGTCACCCTTCCAGATTGCACGTGTTCTCTAATAATTAACAAAATTTAAAACCTTGACGGGGTTTTCAGAATTTTTAATAGACCTGTGTGTGTTAATATGATGTTCCACATGTGATGATGATGAAGGCATAGCAAGGGGAAAGAAATGATAAGAGACTTAGGATAGGAGTATTATTATATAACTATTTAGTTATCATTTAGGGTCGGAATTAGTAAGTCATATAATACAACAAGCAAGACATCAAATAATTTAGCACATAGGGTAGAAAATAGCAGGTATCATGTAATCATAGCACCTATTGGGCATCCTAAGGTTATAGTCTAGGTCATTGGTTTCTAATAATCTAATTCCCTATAACCATGGCTCTGATACCAATCTGTCACACCCCAACCAACGACGGAATACGTCGGGGCATGACATAGATACTGTCCATAAGCACATGATCAAACTAGAGTTTCATATATTAATTAAATCCAAATTACCATAACACTTGATCAAATAAAACATGCACAAACATAAAAAAGAAACAAAATACACCAACAATGTTCCATTGATTATTTAACTAAGTCCTCAATCCTATATGTAGCATCTTGTAAATGATCTCAAATGTTAGTATATGAAACATGATGAAAACAAGGTCAACTAAAAATAGTTGGTAAGCATACATAGGTTTTGACACCTCAAATAGTTTCCAAATGTTGTGTACAATTCATATGAAGCATGGTTTAATAAGGAAATTATGGAGAACCACTATAGTTAAAACGAGGGCGTATAATCAAACCTTGTGACTGTACATAATGTTATCCCAAATGTAATATCGGCAGCAACCACCCTACTTGGGTAGGTTTGTCAGACACAATAGATCTATCATTGTTACCGTTGGCTTGTACTGAGTTAATGATTACACTTGCACTATGCACACATGTATGTAATTGTAGTTTTCACTCATAGTGTTCAAGCATAAGGCAGAAATTGCACGCATGTTCAAGGTGTGTGAATTGCATAAATTGTAAATAGTTTCAAATGAAATCATGTTCCACCCTAAAAGTTTAAAAATGTAAAATGGGCTATGTAAACTCACCTTGAAATGAATAGCTTGAATGTCACACAAGTATGTTGTTGTTACACAAATGTTCTAGATAACCACAAGGTTAACCTATGTTTGATGGAATATATGTATCAATAATTTGTACAAATGAAATAGGGAATCCTAATGTGCGAAGGGATTGATGTGGGTGTCCTCATTTTAATAATAAAACAATTATTTGAGTTTCAAATAATATTCTTTGATAAATAATTGTATAATTGGAAGAATAAATAAAGGATTTTCTCTTGTTTATAATGAATAAATAAATGTATATATGAATAAATAATTAGTTTTCTTTTGTAAATAAATTCACAAATAAATGAATAAGTAGTTTTCTTTTATTTGTAATTGCATAACTTAATAAATGGTTAAATAAATAAATGAGTAATAATTAGTTGAGTAAACAAATAATTAACTACATAAATAAATGAATAAAACCTTTCATTTATTTAGTTTGATTTTTTATAAAAAGTAACTGTTAAAAATAATGATTTAATTAAATTGGTAATTAAACCAAAATTTAAAGTATAATAATAATGTTCTAATTAATTAATAATTAAACCATATTTAATTATTAATTAAAAGTATGAAATTATGTTTTAAATGTTCTCATATAATAAAAAAAATTATATAAAAGTTTGTATAAATCTTTGCAAAGAAATGGGTTTATAAACATAACCATAATTAGTTTATGAATTAAAGTATGAAATTTGTTTTAATAAAAATGAATTATATAAAAGATTGTAAAATTCTTTTACAAAGTAATGGGTTTATAAAAATAATCAAATTTAATTATAATTCATAAACCTAGGATTTTAAATAATTTGTTTAAAATAAATATATTAGTTAAACTAAATATTATTAGGTTTTTATCCTCAAAATAATAACAAACAAATTTGTTTCTCTTGTAAGTTTATCAATTTAAATTACTAGAATGATTATAAGTTTCAAGAGTTTATAAAATAATTTTTATAAAATAGTTTTGTGTATCACAATCAAGTTTAAAAATAATATATATGTATATATGTTTTTATGCTAAAAAAAAGGTATTGTATGAATGTTAAAATTGTGTACATATTGACCTCTATGGTTTTATAAAAAGGATATATAAGTATGTATACATATGTATATATGTGTGTGTGAGTGGGTGTGCTAAGCATGAAAACAAGAAACAAAAATAAAAACAAGAACGCAAAATAGAATGCGGGTAGAACTTACTTAAGAACATGGAAACGACTTTAGATCTTGAGGGAGGGATTAGAACTTGATATGATATGAGAATGAGTCTCTTCAACTTTGTGAAAATGGTGTAAGAATGTGAGTAGAATGAGGGTCTATTTATAGTGGGGGATCATGAGAAAAACTAGTAAATTATAAATAAAATGTTTCATAATATTTAAAAGGTTTAAATTCCATTTATATAATATAAAAATTTGTAAGTTTTTTTTTAAATGGGTATTCATCTTTAAGGTTTTTAATAACATTCATGACTAAATAAATATTAAAATTTGATTTTTTTTGTAAAAGGTTTAAATTAATAATCTTTTGAGTATTAGTTTTTTTATAAAAAGTACACCAATGAACCTTATAGTTATAGACATGTGGTTTTAGACTTTCTAAGTCTTTTAGTTTTCTAAAAATTGAAACTTATAACTTAATTGTTATAATAACTCCAATGAATATAATCTATTAAAAAAATTTTGAATTAAAATCATGATAACTTAAATTAGTTAATGCATTAGTTAAGAAAGGTTTATAATAATATAGTGAAAATATATATATATATATATATATCATAAGTTTGATATATTTATGGAATATAAATATGAAATTTGATAGAGTTTTAAGTCCATATAAAATATAAGTCAATTGATATAAAAATGTTTAGGGGAAATAAACAAATGTTTAAATAATATTTTAAAAATGATGATGTATAAATATGATGTGTTGAAATATGAACTTGTTCATGGATTATATGGGCTTGTACGATGAATACAATGAAATGGAAAAACACAATTGTTACACATTGGACGGCACCCATTCAGTTTATATCACCAAATGGATACGTTGACTTATCAAAAGTATTTTACGTTCACCTAATGTCCGAGAAGTCGTGCTTTAGCCTATAAGTGGACACTCATACCAAGAATTCCCAGGAAAGCATAACTGGTCCATCGGTTGATTTGGATTTATACGAACTGCTTTCCTAGACAGAACTTCCCAGAATACAGACATCCATCCTTCCAGATTGCACAAGTTCTCATTCATTATCTAGAACTTACATACTTTTGAAGAGAGCTTCATTTTGGATTAGACCTTTAAGTCTAAGAGTATGTTTCATGTAGTTTCAAGTGTCTCATGTAATCCCTTGAGGTTGTTGTTCATGTATTTGCACCACGTACATAGAAATAGATAGATGTAGATAGGTGTAGGTAAGTGGATGTGATTCATGTAAGTATGTATATAGAATAAGAATAGAGTGAAGTTCCTAATAAAGGACACGAGTTAAACTCATGTTTTGGACTCCTAGGTTATAGTCTAGGTCATGTGTTTCTAATAACCTAATTCCCTATAACAATGGCTCTGATACCAATCTGTCACACCCCGGCCGGCGGCGGATTATACGCCGGGGCTGACGCGGTTGTTCATAAGCACATGATCATCTATTAAATGTGTTTCAATAATTATTCATCATATTAAATTATCCGTTACAAATATAAATAGAAACATAATGTTCAAAACATAAACAAAATATAAATTTATTAATGCTAGGTCTATAGCCCTACGTGATCAAGCAATGTCCTCAAACGGGTGCACCTGAAACATGTAAGTAAATGTCAACTACAAGTAGTTGGTGAGTAACATAAGTTTTGACACTAAACAAAGTTGAATAGGTTTTACAATTCAATATGTTCAAAAAAAGTCTAAAGCATAAATGTGAAAACATACGAAGCTCCAAAGTGTACAATCAAGCCATGTAACAATGTATGCACGATCCCCCCAGACTGCGTGAAGTACCAAATGTATACACTAACCCGCCAAGGTTCGTGTTAAGTAATAAATCGGATTCCCATATAAATGATCATAAAAGTTACTACCTTAGGTCTGCCACGCAAGTTAATGATTGTACTAAACATGAACACATGTATGGTCACCAAGTAGTTTAAGACATGAAGCATAAAGACCTTTGCATAAGAACATAGGTAATTGAATTGTGTGTATAAAGTATGTAAACATGTTCCACCCCAAGTATTTGTAAACAAAAGTATGAAAAAGGGGCTATGGAACTCACTTGTAAAGAAGCTAACAAGTGGTATGATTTGTTAATGATGGATAGGCTTCGTGAGGATTTCTCACAAACAACCTACATGGATAAGTGTATTCTTAAATTCAAAGTATGCCTAATGGAAATAAGAAATTTTCAGTTTTTAGGGTTTCGTAGGATCTGGGATTGGATGTGGGATTTGTACAAGTTTTGTAAGAAAATATATGTTTATGTAAGATAATGATAGGGTTATACTAATTAGAATTAATTAGAATCTCTAATTAATTGTATGATAACAATATGCTTGAATTTATTTATATAATTAATTGTATGATAATAAAAAATTTAATAAATAAATTATGAAATAGATAAAGGTTTAAATAATAATTTATATACAATTATTCTAAAAACAATTAATAAATAAATTATGGAATGGAAAATGTTTAAACAATTATCTTATGTGGATAAAATAATTAATTAAACTATTTAATAATCTCTTTTACTTAAATAATTTATATAAGAGATATTAAATAAATATATACTTTAAATGAAATTAATTGAACTTGTATAATTATTTAACTAAAATAATTATTTAAGTATTTCTATAGAATAAAAATGTTTTAAATAATTATTCTTACAAAAATAATTATTTTTGTGTTTAAAATAATGTTTAAAATAATAATAAAAATTTTATAAACATTGTTGTTTTACAAACAGAACAACATATTTAGATTTACTTAAATAGACCATTTATATTGTTTATTTAGGATATGTTTTTAAATAAAAAAACATTAATTTATATTTTCCGTTTTTTTAAATTACAGAATGTAATTATTAGATTAAAATTTTAAAACATAAAATTATGTATAAAAAAATGACAAAAAGGAATTAAATCCCAAAAACCCGGCCACCGGGACTCGAAACTGCGTCGAGCCCGGGCCAAGCACACACACGCGCACTTAACCATCAGACCAGGGCTTATGCCTTGGTCTTAGACTGATGCATTTAAGTTAAATCCACAACCCCAGAGTCATCTTCTTCCCCCAAACGAACCTGTAACCCTAGGTTCTCAAATTGACCCGATTACCCAAGCGATTGAAACCCGAACCATGGGGCTTTCATCCCTTGCATCGAAACGATCAAAATGGTATAGAATTTACCTAAAATGGTTAAGCAATGAGGGAGAACGACGGGGACACTCAGGTTCGTGTTCTTCGGGTAAAGTAGGTGTTCGAGAGATGAATTATGATGTAATTGAGAGTGCGGGGAGTCCGTAGTCAGTCTCGCTAATGATTATGGACTTCAATTTATACGCAACTTGTACAGAAATGGTTCGATCGCTTAAATGCAATTCAAGGTTAAATCGGTTACGAGTTAGTCATTGATTAGTTCTAAAAACTAGATTAAACGCGAAGGATGAATCGATTGGGTGCCTATGTAACATCCCTAAAATCACAAGAAAGAATAAAACGAAGACGATGCGTCCATGAAAACGAGGTCGGGATTTAATCAAAAAAGGAGTGAAAGGGGAGGGAACGGGCTTGGGCTCGCCTCCAATGGGTCGGTGTAGCCCATGCATATAAATGCATGATTTAGCATCTCCTTCCTCATTTCCACCAAATTTCACCAAAACCTAGAGAGAGAAAGCTTGAGGAGTAACATCCAAGCACTGATTTATGCTTCATCTTGTTTCTCCAACATCCCTGATCGTTTCTACATGAAGAATCACGAGTTTTGAGGTAACCTGCAATATGCCGACTCTAAGTTTTGAGGTAACATCCAAGCACTGATTTATGATTGACGTTCTTGAGCCGACTCTCAAGAATCGGCACCTGCAATATGCCGACTCTAAGCGAGGGAGACGAAGGAGAGGGTTGTCCATGGAGGGAATCTGCCCTCAGAAGATCGACTCCTGAGAGTCGGCCCTCTGAGAGTATGAACACGCTAAGAATCGGCTCCCTAGCACAACGCGAAGTCCTGAATGCAAGTTTAGGCGACACTTATGAGTGTGGCTGGCGACTCTCCCAGCCGACTCTCAGGTGTTCCTGTCGATACTCTCGTCCGACACTCTAGTGTCGCTAGCATTTGTCTCAGCCGACTCTCAGGAGTCGCCCGTAACGTTTCTAGCCAACTCTTGTGCAAATGATAGAATGCGCACTTTGATTTATGTGTAGATCGGTATACGCTTAAGCAGTAGATAAGGAATCAACTTTGGATTGAGGATCGATAGACTGGTGAGTTCTAGAAGCCCTCTTTTAAATGTTTTAAATAATGTTTTTGGGTTGGTGTGCATACGTAACGGTGTGATTGTTTTATAAAACGATGTTTATGAATGATGTGTGTGACATTTTATGAAACGATGTTTATGAACGATGTTTTGGAAGGAAAATGTTATGAAGGAAGTTTTTATGAAATATTTTGCCAAAACAAGTTTACGAAGTGTTTACCAATGAATGAATGGTTTTTCATAAAACGTACGAATGCTTTAACTGAAGATTTGAAGTAAAAAAAGTGAATGTTTACGAAAGTCACAAACGAAAGGATCTGCCATTATTCCTTAGGGAATGAAGGTTATGGGTATGGGAAGTATGTTATGGGCCTTACCTTTTCGGGGCCTTTGTGGCTGGCCAACTGTTGTACAACTGGGGTGATGACGGTCACCAAGGGGATTACCGTGATCCTTGAAGTTTGGTACGATTTACCTTACGGGGTAGTCGTGCTTGAAGTTTGGTACTTGTGCCTTATGAGGTGCAGTGCTTGAAGTTTGGTACTTGTGCCTTACGGGGTGCAGTGCTTGAAGTTTGGTACGTGTCATCCTTGTGATGTCGTGCTTGAAGTTCGGTGTTAAATGACCTAAGTATCGGGCCCTAGGTTTCTCCGCTCGAAGGACAGTACGGTGTTGAAGGGCCTAGTGGTGGCGATCTTTAGGTCATTCCACCAGTATGCGACGTTTGGATTTGACGGTTACGAGAAGGCGCAGATTCGATATGTTCGTTGACTTATATGATGTGTTATGTTTTCTTATTGCATTATTTTACATACGCTTTTATAAATGAAGTATGAAGTTATGTTTTTGGAAATTATTTGAAGTTAATGTTTTATGTTAAAAACTAGAACTCACTAGTGTAGTTGACTTTTAGTTTGCACATTCAGGTTAAAGATAGGTACGGAGGGACGGTGATGCTTGGCAAGCGATGAAGAGTTACCCGGCTGATATGATGACTGGCATCCCATTACGTTATGTTTATGTTATGTAATGAATGTTTTACACAATGTCTACGCTTCCGCATGTCTGACAATGTTACGGTTATGTTTAAATGAAAGTGTCCCGCTGCATTATTTGATATTCAAGTTTAAGAACTGTTTGTGAATGAGTAAATCTAACAAGTGAGGCCTCCCGGGTTTGGGGCCTTACAAGTTGGTATCAGAGAAATAGTTTGAGTAATTTGGACACTTCTAGTGTCTGAACTTAAACTGTGAATGGGACCGAAAGCGGATGCCAGTACGGGTAACTCGAGCCACAGCATCAGGTATGAAGGTAGCATATATATTTACATATATAGTATGCCTTAGAAGTGTTAGATCAGGACTTGTGTTTGATAGAATCACAAAGGTGGTCAAATAAAAATCGAGGGGTAGTGTAATGGTTAATTGCAGATGGCTAGTGTATATTAACATCTTACAGTACTTTTTGAATTCTATTTGTTAACTGGCGTGATAACATTAGATTCCTTGTCTTATAGAACGAAATGGCGGGACGAAAGAGCGGAAGGCATGGTGGGGGCCGTACCGGTGGTCGTACCAGTGGCCGAGGTAGGACTCCTGCTCATCAGGAGTATAGTGAAGAGGGAAATGTCCACACGGAACCGGAAGTCAGTGTGCAGGGAACTGAACAGACTCTCGTTGAAGAACAACATTTCACTTTCGAACCGAAAGTGAAAGCAGCCTTGGTACGCGAGTTTACTGAGCTGATGAAGGTTACCCTGCTAGATCTGTTGGCAGAAGCATTGAAGAAGGCTAATGAGACGGGCGGGTCCAGCACGACAACTGATACCCCGATCATTGAGGCAGTTAACGCACCGCCTGCTCGCGGTTGCGACTATAAGTCCTTCAAGGCATGTGATCCGCCGGTCCTAACTGGAAAGAAAGACGCGGTGGCTACGTTTGACTGGGTGATTCGTATGGAAGCCGCTATTCGTCTAAGCGAATGCCGAGCAAATAAGGTTGTGAAATTTGCTTCTAACTCCTTGAGGGAGGAAGCATCTCACTGGTGGGAAGGTGTACGTCAGGCTAAGGGGGATGAGGTGGTTGACTCAATAATGTGGAATGACTTGAAAACTCTGGTAATCAAGAACTTCTGTCCGAGGAACGAGATTGAGAAGGTAGAAAGGGAATTTCTGGGTTTGAATGCCGGGAGCATGACGCACCGGCAGTACACTACCCGATTCAATGAACTGGCACGTCTGGTGCTACATCTTGTCACGACTGAGGAAAGAAAGATTGTCTGCTATATTCAGGGACTGCCGGACAAGGTCCGCACCTATGTTAAGGCAAACGCTCCTATTACCTACGATTCTATCATAGAACTAAGTGGCATGGTATTTGATGATTTGGCACTGAATGTTGCCGCTGCTGATGAGCCAAAGAAGAAACCAAGTTTTCCGGCCAAACGATCTGGCGGAATACTGTTTGGAGCTCGAGAGAAGCAGGCTAGAGTGGGTGAGGTCGCGGTTTGTGGGAAATGTGGTACAGGGCACGAGGGGGAGTGTAAGGTGGGAACTAATATGTGCTTTAAGTGTGGCAAGACCAGGCACTACTCCCGAGAATGCACACAAGGCTTTAAGTGTTATAATTATGGCGAGAGTGGCTACATGAGCCGGGAACGCACTAAGCCAAGGATTGGTGAAGCCGGGAAAGGGAAAGGCCCTGAAAAGAAAGAAATGAGGCCCCGAGGGAAGACTAGAGCATACGCGCTGACACAGGAACATGCAAGGGTGGACCCCGATGTGGCGTCAGGTACGTTCATCCTTGACAACACTTTTGTTTTTGTGTTATTTGATTCGGGTTCCAGCAAAAGTTTTATATTTGCAACTTTCTATAAACGAGTGAAGTGCATCGTAATTAAGCTAGAAAGGGCCTTTAGCGTAGAAACCGTTGAGGGTAGAACTGCGAGGGTGACCGAAGTAGTTGATAATTCCACGATAAAAATAGAAGGCCATAGATTCCCCGTCAGATTGTTTGTTATGGTTTTGGGAGGGTTTGATGTCGTATTAGGTATGGATTGGCTAACTGCCAACGAGGCTCAGATTATATGCAAACAGAAGATAATCCGACTCAAGGCTCCGGATGGTAGCGAATTCGAAGTATTCGGGGATCGCGAGGCCCCAATGCCTAACATCATCTCGATGGTTAAGGCAACAAATTACCTGAGGCGTGGATGCGAGGCTTATCTGGTATACGTGATTGACAAGTGTAAGGAAGTGAGGGAACTAGACGATTTACCTGTGTACGCGAGTACCCGGAAGTGTTTCCAGAGTATTTGCCGGGGATACCACCTGACAGAGAGATTGAGTTCCGAATCGACTAAGTACCAGATGCCCAGCTCATGGCTAAGGCTCCATATCGACTAGCACCGGTAGAGATGAAAGAACTAATGACACAATTAGAAGAACTACTTGAGAAAGGATTTATCCAACCGAGCATCTCACCTTGGGGTGCCCCGGTGTTGTTTGTGAAGAAGAAGGATGGTACGATGAGAATGTGTGTTGATTATCGCAAGTTGAACAAACGTACCGTGAAGAAAAAGTACCCTCTACCAAGGATCGACGACTTGTTCGATCAATTACAGGGTGCCAGTTGGTTCTCAAAGATCGACCTTCGATCCGGGTACGATCAGTTGAAGGTAAGGGAAGAAGACATACCAAAAACCACGTTTCGCACGTGCTATGGACATTTCGAGTTCCGCGTAATGTTCTTTGGATTGACGAACGCCCCCACAGCGTTCATGGATTTAATGAATAGGGTGTGTCGAGCGATGCTGGACCGATCGGTAATAGTGTCCATCGATGATATCCTCATCTACTCCAAGAATGAAGGTGATCACGCATGTCATTTAAAGGAAGTTTTGGAAGCCTTGAAGAAGGAGAAGTTGTATGCTAAGTTCTCCAAATGCGCGTTCTGGCTTAGGGAAGTCCAATTCCTAGGTCACGTCATTAACCCGAACGGCATTATGGTCGACCCAGCAAAGATAATGATGGTAAGAGATTGGGATATTTCTAAGATGCCAACTGAAGTCCGCAGTTTCTTGGGATTGGCGAGCTACTATCGGAGATTCATCCAGGATTTCTCAAAAATAGCTTCGCCGTTGACAAAGCTGACTCTGAAGGAGGTGAAGTACGAATGGGGTTCGACCCAGGATGAGGCATTTAAGGAATTGAAGGAGAAGCTAACCCAAACTCCAGTCTTGGCCCTTCCCGAGGGCAACGAAGACTTGGTGGTATACTCTGACGCTTTGGGTCAGGAATTGGGGTGTGTGTTGATGCAACGCGGGAGAGTGATCGCGTATGCATCGTGGCAGTTGAAAGTTCATGAAGTCAATTATCAGACTCACGATTTGGAACTTGCTGCTGTCGTGTTTGCATTGAAAATCTGGAGACACTACCTTTACGGGGTGAAGTTTACCATATACTCCGACCATAAAAGTTTGAAGTACTTCTTCGAATAGAAGGAGTTGAATATGAAGCAGAGGCAGAGGCGATGATTGGAACTTTTGAAGGACTATGGTTGTGAAATCATATACCATCCTGGAAAGGCGAACGTGGTGGCTGACGCTCTAAGCCGAAAGGATGTGGCTACTCCTATTAGAGTGAAAGCTTGCCAGTTGGTGGTAACATCGGATGTGATGAGGGAAATTGAAAAGGCTCAAGATGAAACACTTAAAGAAGAAAACATAAAGAAAGAGAGAATGGTTGGCCAACAGGACAAGTTGGAATATAACACCCTTGGGGTTAGGACACATTTTGGTCGGGTATGGATACCTATGGGCGGCGAGCTTAGAGCCAAGATCCTTGATGAGGCTCATAAGTCTCGTTACTCTATCCATCCCGGTACCAACAAAATGTACCAAGATCTGAAGAAGGAATACTGGTGGCCTGGGATGAAATATGAGGTAACAAAATACGTAAGCAAGTGCCTGACTTGCTCACAAATAAAGGTTGAACACCAGAAACCGTATGGGAAGATTCAACCTCTTGATATACTGGAATGGAAGTGGGTACACATTACCATGGATTTCATAACCAAGCTACCTCGCACACCTAAAGGTCATGACACCATTTGGGTAATTGTGTACCGTTTAACAAAGAGTGCTCATTTCCTACCTATTTGCGAGACATTCTCGTCGGAAAGGTTAACAAAAGTATTTATTAATGAAGTAGTAGCATGGCATGGGATGGCTTTAACGATATTATCTACTCGGGACACACGATTCACATCGAGGTTCTGGAAAAGATTCCACAAAGCGATGGGCACGAGACTTAATATCAGCACGGCATACCACCCGCAAACGGATGGTCAGTCCGAAAGGACCATTCAAACGTTGGAGGACATGCTCCGTGCTGGCATTATTGACTTCGACGGTAGTTGGGACAGTCATATGCCGTTGGCCGAGTTCTCCTACAACAACAGCTATCACTCGACAATAAACATGCCGCCTTATGAGATGCTGTATGGTAGGAGATGCAGGACCCCGGTTTGTTAGGGTGAGATTGGACAGAAGGAGTTAGGAGGTCTTAAAGTCGTACAGGAGATGTCAGAACGGTTTGATCAGATCAAAGCAAGAATGAAGGCCGCCCAAGATCATTAGAAATCCTATGCGGAGGATAAACGGCGAAAGCCTATTGAGTTTAATGTTGGAGACCGTGTAATGCTGAAAGTATTGCCCCGGAAGGGATCATACGATTCAGGAAAAGGGGAAAATTAAGTCCAAGATTTGTCGGACCATTCAGAATAATAACGCGAGTTGGTAAAGTCGCTTATCGGTTGGAGTTGCCTGATTAGTTAAGTGGGATTCATCCTATAGTGTTTGGCGAATGAATCAACTCACATACCACTTACTTACATCGAGGTTGACAACAACCTTAACTATATCGAAGAACCCGTTGTCGTCTTGGATCAAAAGGAAAAGCAATTACGAAATAAGGTCATTCCATGGTCAAAGTTCAATGGAAACATCGAAGAGGGTCTGAAGCCACGTGGGAGACTGAATCAGAAATGAGAGAGTTGTACCCTCGGTTATTTGGCCTATAATAGGTTTCGAGGACGAAACCTCTAATAAGGGGGTAGACTTGTAACATCCCAAAAATAACAAGAAAGAATAAAACAAAGACGATGCATCCATGAAAACGAGTTCGAGATTTAATCAAAGAAGGAGTGAAAGGGGAGGGAACGGGCTTGGGCTCGGCTCCAATGGGCCGGTGTAGCCCATGCATATAAATGCATGATTTAGCATCTCCTTCCTCATTTCCACCAAATTTCACCAAAACCTAGAGAGAGAAAGCTTGAGTTCTAGAGAGAGAAAGCTTGAGGAGCAACATCCAAGCACTGATTTCTGCTTCATCTTGTTTCTCCAACATCCCTGGTCGTTTCTACACGAAGAATCACGAGTTTTGAGGTAAGGATCGACCTCAGATCTGAGTTTTTCTTCAAAAATGGGTTTTTAGGGTTTATGGGGTTTTTAAACAAAAAGGTGAAATCTTTATGCATGAAACATGGTTTAAAGCTCAGATCTAGCTTCATGGAAGCTAGACAAACGTTTTGGATGTAAAAAGTTAAGGTTTTGCATTAAAATCATACCTGGAGATGATTGATGTTCTTGAGCCGACTCTCAAGAATCGGCACCTGCAATATGCCGACTCTCAGCAAGGGAGACGAAGGGGAGGTTTGGCCATGGAGGGAATCTGCCCTCATAAGATCGACTCCTGAGAGTCATCCCTCTGAGATTCGACCCTCTAATGAACACGCTAAGAATTGGCTCCCTAGCACAACGCGAAGTCTTGAACGCAAGTTTAGGCGACACTTATGAGTGTGGCTGGCGACTCTCCCAGCCGACTCTAAGGTGTGCCTGTCGATACTCTCGTCCGACACTCTAGTGTCGCTAGCATTTGTCTCAGCCGACTCTCATGAGTCGCCAGTAACGTTTCAGGCCGACTCTTGTGCAAATGATATAATCCGCACTTTGATTTATGTGTAGATCGGTATACGCTTAAGCAGTAGATAAGGCATCAACTTCGGGTTGAAGATCGATAGACTGGTGAGTTCTAGAAGCCCTTTTTTAAATGTTTTAAATAATGTTTTTGGGCTGGTGTGCATACGTAACGATGTGACTGTTTTATAAAACGATGTTTATGAATGATGTGTGTGACGTTTTATGAAACAATGTTTATGAACGATGTTTTGGAAGAAAAATGTTATGAAGGAAGTGTTTATGAAATATTTTGCCAAAAGAAGTTTACGAATGAATGAATGATTTTTAATAAAACGTACGAATGCTTTAACTGAAGTTTTGAAGTAAAAAAAGTGATGTTTACGAAAGTCACAAACGAAGGAATATGCCATTATTCCTTAGGGAATGAAGGTTATAGGTATGGGAAGTATGTTATGGACCTTACCTTTTAGGGGCCTTTGTGGCTGGCCAACTGTTGTACAACTGGGGTGATGATGGTCACCAAGGGGATTACCGTGATCCTTGAAGTTTGGTACGATTTACCTTACGGGGTAGTCGTGCTTGAAGTTGGTACTAGTGCCTTACGGGGTGCAGTGCTTGAAGTTTGGTACTTGTGCCTTACGGGGTGCAGTGCTTGAAGTTTGGTACGTGTCATCCTTGTGATGTCGTGCTTGAAGTTCGATGTTAAATGACCTAAGTCTCGGGCCCTAGGTTTCTCCGCCTGAAGGACAGTACGGTGTTGAAGGGCCTAGTGGTGGCGATCTTTAGGTCATTCCACCAGTATGCGACGTTTGGATTTGACGGTTACGAGAAAGCGCATATTCGATATGTTCGTTGACTTATATGATGTGTTATGTTTTGTTATTGCATTATTTTACGTACGCTTTTATAAATGAAGTATGAAGTTATGTTTTTTGCAATTATTTGAAGATAACGTTTTAAGTTAAAAACTAAAACTCACCAGCGTAGCTGACTTTTAGTATGCACATTCAGGTTAAAGACAGGCACGGAGGGATGGTGATGCTTGGCGAGCAATGAAGAGTTACCGACTGATATGATGACTGGCATCACGTTACATTATGTTTGTGTTATGTAATGAATGTTTTAGACAATGTTTACACTTCCGCATGTCTGACAATGTTACGGTTATGTTTAAATGAAAGTTTTTCGCTGCGTTATTTGATATTCAAGTTTAAGAACTGTTTGTGAATGAGTAAATCCAACAAGTGAGGCCTCCCGGGTTTGGGGCCTTACAGCCTACAACGTTTAGCCGGCTTTAATTTCGCGTGAAAACATCTCAGTGATGATTTCATGGAAAACGGTCCGAAAACCGGTCCCTGCAGGACTCGAACTCGCGATCGGAAATGGGGGGAAAGAGTTTCCGGATTTTGCAAACAGGTCCCTATAGTTTCAGGGTTTTATTATTTTATGCACAAACTTGAGTTTTAAGTAAATTTAAAGTTTCAGTATTTACACAAATAACCCTGAACTTTAATAAAACATAGAATTATTAAATTCTATAAATTTTTATAAAATCTAATAAATCTTTATGTTATGATTAAATGTAATTTACAAGATAGAAATAATTTTATTTCCATTAAAAATCATTTTCTTTGTAATTAAATAACATGACTTTTATAAACCTTAATTTTATTCATACAATTTATATTTTAGTTTTTGTACATAAGTGTTCTATAATATTTTAACATATATATATATATATATGTATTTATTTTCTTGAACTTTATATGATTATTTATATAATCCTTTTTATAAATATTTGTTGTTTTTGAAATTAAACAATGGTACACAATGCGTTTATGCATGTACATTCATGTAATGAAATGGGTAAATAGGATAACTTTTATTGAAATAGAAAGATGCAAGTCATGTGATAATGGGGATACAAGTGCCGGAATAGTAAAAATAAAGGCCGAAAATTCCTGGGGGTTACACATACTTAGGCATTTGTTGTATTATATCCAGGAAAGGAAGATTGACATGGATTTGATTTAAAAGCTCGATGAATTTCTCATATTGTTCGTCAGTCCTTTGTTTCACTTGCCTTCCTGGGTAAGGTATGTGAGATTTGTAGGCTCTCTTTGTCGGAATGTTAGGAGGAGTGTTCACTGGAGCAAGTTGTGGATTCTCCTTTGGTGGTGATTCTTGAGCAGTTGGTTCTATGATGGGTGGACGGATTGGAACTCCAATGAATATCTCTCTTAGTGGTGTTTGAACTTCTTCTTCTTCTGGTAATTGTGGTTCTGGATAAACTTTGCTATTTTTGAGAGTGATAGCACTAACATTCGCTTCTGGATTAGGTTCAGTGTTGCATGAAAGGCATCCTGGTTGTCTTTCAGATAGAAGTTTTGCAATTGGTCCTAATTGTACCTCAATGGACTGGAGAGTTGCTTTATGTGTCCTAAACTCAGCTTCGTGAATATTAAACTTCTCCTCATATTGTTTGTGACGAGCGTCCGCTAAGAGGGATTGACTTTCAGTTATAGATATCAACTTAGTTACTGCGTCCTCCAAGCTCAATCCATTACTTGGTTAGTTCCTTGAAATTGTTGACGAGGCTGAAAGTTTTGAGGTTGTCTTTGTTGAAACTGTTGTTGTCCAAAGCCAGATGGTCCTTGATTGTTGTTATCCTTCCAGCTGAAATTCAGATGGTTTCTCCATCCAGGATTGTAAATGCTGCTTTAGGGGTTGTTTTACGGGCGATTTGTTCCGATAAAGTCAACTTGCTCAGCATCGACAGTGGTGCTTTTTGTTTCTCCAGCAGTCGAGTGTCTGACGAGCTTGATTATGCAACCAATTGTAAAATGATGATACTTGTAATCAAACTTCTAGCCCATGATGAGGGCATTTCCTTAACATGTCCTTAAAATATTCCCATGCCTCATATAATGATTCACCATCTTCCTGGGTGAAAGTGGTAATATCATTTCTCAATTTTGCAGTTTTTGCTGGCGAAAAATATTTCGAAATGAATTTTTGAGCTAGATCATCCCATGTAGTGATTGTGTAACATTCGTCAAAATTCCAGGTCATACTTTTGATTAATTATACATCATATCAAATATATAGATCCATAAATTAAATTCCCATGAACTTACCTGTATTTTTGAACTACGAGCATTATATGAACACATTGTGAGTTGCCCTCTCGAATGAATTAATTCAAGACAAATATATATATATATATATATTATATATATATATATATGTATATATATATATATATATATATATATATATATATTTGTAAGTACCCGCAAGCTTCATACATGTATGCATAAAATTCTATACATGTACCCGTACGAATAAATATTTAAACACTTTAGATTTATCCGTAGACTCTTTAAATTAGCTACAAGACTCTCTACACACAGACGTTTAATTAAAAACATTACATATATATATATATATATATTTTTTATTCTCATTCCTCCTTCTCTTAAAAATTCGATGGATACACATACACATATGTAATTGTTGACACCCGCATTTAGCTAACTTTGACCACGTTATTGTTATAATTACTCATTTATTTATGACAAGAGACAACACCCCATACCCATCTCTATTTAACCTAATATATATTTTAAATCTCATTTATTCTTTTTGTTTCCTTGTTCACGAAAGCCCTTAGGAACCCCAAAAATACATTTCTAAAACTATAAGAATGATTAAATAGTACAAATCATGGCATGTCCTCTCCTTTTCTTTTGGTTTACGGCTGAATAGGAACACCCCCATACATAATCTCTTTTGAATCTCATAATCTACAAAACACCTCCATGCTTTTTCCTTACATATGTACGATTGAAAAGATGGCCCCCCTAATCCACATACTTATCACTCTTTCTTTCTTTCTTTCCTAGATTACGGGTTGCACAAGGACCATACCCATATCAAGATTTCTTATCCAAATTCACAAACCATACTTATCTTATTCATTTTCCTTCTTGTCTACGGCACAAAAAGAAACCCCCATTTTCACATTATCAATTTAATTAACAAACCCATATCCACATTTAAATTCTTATACAAATGAACAAGTCACATTACAAATTCATTATTTTTCCTTCATTGCATTCGGCAGATTAGAGGCATCCCCCAAACACACATATTTACATATCTCATTTAAATAAAACTATGCCATCACCCATCATTTCCTTCTTCTTGTCACGGCATATTAGAGGGCCCATATGCTTTCATGTTGAACTCAAAGATAAATTCCATGACTTATGTAAACCCATACTCTATCTTTACTATAAATAATACTTGAATAGAAACCAAAACCACACACAAAATGAAAAATAAACTCTATCAACAAAATTCGATTGGGGCTTTCTGTTCTTGTTGCTCACGAATTCTACACCCTCCACAAAGACAAGTTCAAGCTTGACGTTCACCATCTTTATTCATTCTCCTAATAGGGTATGGTTATCCTCTTTAAACTCATCCCCATGCCTTCCATACTAAGAATTATACATGATAAATCTTATATTCATAACTTAGAATTCCATGATAATCATACTCATGATCTACATTTTCGAAAATATATGTATAAACATGCTATAGATTTTTTTTTACTATAAGATGGCCTAGACTCATGATCCTTTCACATTTGCATCAAATCCATGTCTTTAGTTTTTAGTTTTATAAATTTGTAGAAACCAAACTTTGAATGAAGACCCATGGACTCCAACATTTTAGTGTATGTATATATGTATGCTCATTTTAAACATTTAACAAACTTGACTCATAATCTTTCCATATTAAAATCATATTCATGTTTATAGTTTTTATATATAAAAATCAAGCTTTAAATTCAAGACTTATGAAACTAATTATTTAAAATAATGGTTATAATAAGTTAACTTTTATGATTCATTAGAATCATAGATGATTTTCATACAATAGTTATACATATTTACATACATGACTTAAACTAAAATATGGTTTTTTAATTTAAATAATTAGTAGATAGTATTTACAAAGTTGAGTAATGACTTCAAATATGTAACCTCATTTTCAAGTATATATGATTTATATCATTGTTAATAAAAGTTATGATCCATCTATTAAACAAGGAAATAAATACTTAGATACTTTAATCATAACCACACTTCATTTTTTTTTAATATAACAAAGTATTTGTGTAAAGACTAAAGATATTATTTCCTAAGACGTGTAAATGTGTACATATTTTTATAAATTCTAGTTTTATTACAAGATATATATATATATATATATATATATTATTAATACTATCTTTTACTAAGATGATATGTGTATAAATAAATTATACTATTATTAAACATTTACAAATATGATGTCATCCAAAAATATATGTTACACCTATTTCTTTAAAAACCGACCATTAGGTATATTTTACAAAATTATACATATAAATCATTTTCGAATCGAAATAACTAAAACCTTACATTTTTGCACGAAAGGATCAATAGGCCAAATTAGTTCATAAATATTATCAAACATCGCAAAATATTTTTATAAAAGGATATATACATACACATATATATTTTTCATAAAAAGTTAAGGACTCTGCAAACTGAAGGATACAACTCGACATTCATAATAAATTAATTCATAAGACCTCATTAGCATCCTCATAATTTGTAGGATACGTTTAGGTCAACCCGAAGCTTACTCGGAGAAATTACCACTCACCATCATCGAAAGGTGAGATCTCATAGCCCCTTTTTATATTTACTTGATTTGGGGGGAAAACTTGCTCACTTATACAAACTCGTTTTCATATATATATGTGCCACCCGAAATGTTAATTGTATGAGTTTCACTATCACATTAAGACCCCGTTACACACAACTATTTAACTCATGGATCGAGCCTTGGTTTAATATAGATAGTACTATCGGGATTGACAATCCCCATTCTCTAGTTTGTTGAATGCGTAAATCAACAGACAACTATATTGGATGATTATTACCGAAACAAACAATATGCCTCGTGATAGGGCATGAATACTCATTGGGGCAAACTCAGTCAACAGGTTTAGTTGTTGTGGGCTCAAATTGCATTACATTTCCTCCCGCACATACTACAAACTTATATATTCATAAATGTGATTTTATGAACATTATTTAACAAACTTGTTGTTTACTCATATCTTAAACCTACGAACTCACCAACTTTTTAGTTGATACTTTTTAGCATGTTTTTCATGTAACATTTAGTGATTCATAAAGTCATCCATGGATAGGAGTACTTGAGGAGAGTTTTACATAATATCTCTTGTTATTTTAGACAAGATTTTGAGAAACTACAAATGTTGTACTTAAACCATATATTAGATGTACCTTAAGCTTTTGAACGTAATACAAGTTAGTCTCTCTTGCAAGCAATGTGTTCTCGATTACAGTTTCGTTGCATTCCCGTGTTTCCGCTTTAGCGGGGGTGTGACAGATTGACCCGGTATGGATTTTAAACGTAATACAAGTTAGTCTAATGGCGTCGTCTGAACAATTATGGATTTTAAAAGTGGCACAGATTCGTAAGAAATGCGCGATGTGAGCATTTGGATCCTCGTCTTGTAGACCGTGTAATTGTACATAGCTCTCCACTAGATAAATGATGCTAGACTTTATCTCGAAATTGTTGGCTACAATCGCCGGTTGTGTTATACTAGACTCATAACCGTTAAGTGACGATTTGGCGTAGTGCGTCATGTTCCTTTCCTCATCGTGGTCTGCCATGTTTTCCTCGTGTCGTGTATCCTCTAGAGTCTCGCCGGCAATCGTCTCAGCTACTAATTGTGACCTATTCCGCAATCTTTGAAGAAGATGTCTTTCTGCTTCTGAAAGTGGTGAAACAGGCTCAAGACAAGGTGTGGTGGACATACATCACCTAAGAAAACACAAGTGACTAAAACGCGTAAAGAGGAACAAAAAATAAAAATAAAGCAGAATAACAATATATGCAAATATGTACAAATGACTTAATCAAAAACTCAAACCGTTCTTGAAATTAACGTGTCCTCGGCAACGGCGTCAAAAACTTGATGTGCGTGAAGTATATATATTTTTAATAAATATGTTTCACACAAATATGTGTTTTAAAATTGATTTTCACCTAAAGTAAACCACACACACGTAAGGCAAGTGCACCTATCGAGTGATAATATAGAATTTGTAAGAACCAAGTGTCAATCTGTGGACACAATTTCACTACTTGATCCTTGTATTTAATTAAGCCAAATAAGTGAAAATAGACTTTTGTTTTTGTTTTAAAAGGGTAACTTGAATGACGATAATTAAAAGTTAAAACACGTAAATTAGAATGTTTGAAATGACCAGATAATGGAAACTATCATCCTAATTTGGAATTCACTTTACTAATTACGATGAAACATATGAATGACAACTTTATAATTATGTTAATGTTCGTTTGTCAAGGTCACTAACTCCATAGCTATTAAGAAAGATATTGATGAGTATTTTACATAACATCCACCTAAAACTAGTTTAATTAGATAAAGATTATATATTCTCTTGATTTATAAAAACTCTAAGATAAATTCATGCAAATCATAAGCTCGAGTCATCAATACTTTAATGAACATAAACTTGTCAAAGAAGTTTTATAACAAATATCGTAGTTTTTCCAAACGTGAGTAAACGGGATGCATGCTTAAATGTTGGTTTCATTAATTATGATGTCAAAGATCATTCCTAATACTTAGCCATAAAATTAAGTGTAAAGACACTAAACCATGAATAAATGCTAATCTCATAAGTTTTCCAACATGATATGATTTCACATTTATAAACCATTAATCATTCCATCAAACATTCAAGCATGCATATTCCAACAAGAGATTACCATAATATTATCATAACATTAACATAATATTTGCCAAGTTCAAAAAGTTCAACATGAATTAATAAAGCTTTATCTAACTAGGATAATAAAAGAGTTTAGCTCATAATGAACTTGCACATTACAATAAAGTAGCAAGGAACTCATGATAAAACCGAATGATCTAACCAAAAGTCCAAGCTAGGAACGCCTAATGGTGCAAGAGCTTATTCTTTGTGGTGAATGGACTTTCCAAGACCTCTAAATGCCCTCTAAAGTCTGGTTCCCGAAAGTAAACAGTGGGTAATTTCTCTCAAAAACCCACGCCTCAAATGAACAAGTTGATGGCTTTGGGAAGTTGAGCACGACCCGTGCTCAGTGGAGCATGGCCCCGTGCTGGGACCAAGCCGTACCCACTAACTTTTGTCGCAAACGTACTACAGGAAATGTCGGCATGGGGGTGTGCTGGGTTGAGCACAGGGGTGTGCTTGGGTTGAGCACGGGGTATGCTTGGGTTGAGCACGGAGGCGTGCTTGGTTGGGCACGAGGGCGTGCTACACCTGATCAGGAACATTTGTCCTTTTTGTCCTCTTCTGGTTGAGCACGGGGGCATGACTGGTTGGGCACCACCCGTGCTTGGCTTCTGCGCTTTGTCTTTTTCTTCTTGGGTGGAGCACGGGGGCGTACCCGGTTGGGTACGCCCCGTGCTCAGTCTACTAAGTCGCCTATTTCTTCTATATTCTTTGTGTTTTTGCTTGTTTGCTCGTTCTAGGCCAAATATTTCTTGAAAATACAATTTAAACTAATGAGCAACAAATCTAATCAATATGCAAAGAAATCGACAATAATCGGGACACAATTAATGTTAAATATATGACTAATTTAGTGCACATCATGAACGAACTCTGGTGTTATGTGGGGCTCAGAGTTTTCTGAGCGTGGTGTTTCTTCATCGTCCACTTCGTTGATAGCTACTATAACATAATCTTTGTGTACTGACATTCCTTTCAAATAAGGGTTTGCGTGGACCGTGCTCGTTGACGTTTTTGTAGTTGTTGTTTTACCGAACGTCAGCGTAAGGATCTCACTGGGATCTGCCATCTTTTTGCTCGCTGCTAGAGTAGAAAGCTTGTTTAATCAAAAGGACTGAATCTCAAAGATGTCGTCCCATGGATGGCGCCAATGTTGCGTCCCAAATCCGCACCGGGTACTGATGAGAGATTGGAGCTTCGTCTTCCACGATGGAATGCATCCTACAAAACAGAACACTGTTAGTCTCGCTGTAGAGAGCCCGAGGGGTTTCTCCATGACCAACCTCTGACGTGAGAATAAGTTCTTTGTATATATGAGAGGAGGTAAACCTCCTCTGATTGATTTTGTGATAGGAAGGCTATGATTGAGTTTTCCGTGATCAAGAGAGAGAGAGAGAGAGAGATACCAGATATGTTGGTTTAGTATGTATCAAGCCCCCCAAAGATTCTCCTTGGAGTGAGCATTTAATGCTCCTTGTACGGAGGGTGTCCTTTTTGTGGCTACCTTTTCCGAATGTTCTTTTCTTTTTCATTTTTGTCGGGTTTTGGGTAAATCAATTCCTCTTTTCCGTGGGAAGGGGGTATTCCCCTTCAACAATGTTACAATATTGTTATTGTCGCTATAGATATAACAAACGTCCTTCTCAAGATATTTAGTATAATAATGTTACAATATTGTTATTGTCGCTATAAATATAGTGATCCAAAGAAGTGAATAGTAGAATTCGATCATGTATCATATTATGGAAATCACTCGAACCAATAAGCTTAAGGATGGCTCGGTGTTTGTAGCTTATTTATCGAAACAAGGTGAAAAAGACACGACCGGCCAATTTAAGGCTTGTGGTGTTTGTAGCTTATTTATCGAAACAAGGTGTAAAACACGCCGCATCAATATATTCGAAAAAAATAAAATTACTTAGCGAATTTAAAACAAAAAGTAACATATATAACTTCATTTGTGAAAATAAAATTGACGAAAGTCCAAATGAAAAAAAAATTAGATTAAAAAAAGAACAAACTATTTTGTTATTGAAGGGATAAAGATAACCGAGCACCGAGCATGGGTTGCCGTGGACAACGATACTTGTTTTACGTCTATTCCATCTGCTCGCATTGCCTTACTAACCCTAGACACAATCCAAAATCGGTACCATAAACCCTTAAAAGTTCAAACAACAAAACTAATACATTCTCTGCCATGGATGCCCAAAGAGCATTGCTAGACGAGCTTATGGGTTCAGGTTCGTTTCCCCCCCTTTTTTCTGTTACCTAAAATTTCGAAACCCTAATTATGTTTTGCTGATTGTTATTGGTCTGTATCACTATTTAGCTCGCAATTTGACTGAAGAAGAGAGAAGAGGTCACAGAGAAATCACCTGGGATGATAAGGAAGTGTGTGGATTCTACATGGTGAAATTTTGCCCTCACGATCTGTTCGTCAACACTCGAAGTGATCTTGGTGTGTTTTCTGTTAACAATAGATTGAAAGAATGTGTTATTTATTCTCTGGATTATTAAGTTTTATTTGTTTGTTGTATCAGGTCCATGCCCTAAAATTCATGATCCAAAGTTGAAAGAAAGGTAACAAAATGAATTCTGAACTTGTAAAGATGTTTACATTTTTATGTATTGGATCTAATTGTGTTTGTCCATTTTATATCTTCATCTTGTTTCTTATTAACATGGTTTGCAAGTATGGTATAGTATGAACCATATGCAGTATTAAGGCAATTTATGATGCAATATTTGGCAGATTCTTACTATCTTTTGTAGTAGTTTACTGAAAGGGTGTAACCGTAGCATTCTGGTTCAGTATCCGGATTATTACCATCATGTATGTTTACTTGACTCATTGATGCTCTGGTTGCAGTTTAATATTTCTATTGTCTGGTATTCTTATCGTTGGAGTCAAAGTGATAGGGGTCAACTCCATTGGGGGTCAAATGCATGGTTTCCTCTAGGCACACAAAACCAACGTTGCGTGCATGTTACTGCTTTCTTTTCCTTTTAGTTTGTTTATCTCTTATTTAGTAGAGTAATGGTTGAAGTGGGTAGAGTAATTGCATTACTCAATAGGCTGACTAACCTTCAAAAAGATCGGCTTTTATACCTTATTTACAGTACAGGGCTTCATCTTGCACTAGTGGAGATACCTTCTTGATCAATTCATTACTAAATGATGATTCTCAAAATAGGATAGGAGCGAAGCCAGTCGACTAAATGCAGAAAAAAACGTCCTTTTCTTCCCCGATGTTCCCCAAAAATACTCGGTTATTTTTCCGTGGGGTTCTGTTCCATATTTCATATAGATAGAAGTATTTTACTATTATTATATGTTAAATGAGACCAAGAATACGAAATGGAAATAAAAATTCTAGATTTTAATAGAGGAGATAACAATGCACTAGTTTCCCCCGAGGGCATGGTATGGCTTTGTTCTTGGTCTTGTTTAATAGACGTCAAGTGCCGCTTTTCCCAGTCCAGGGTCACACTTTGGCCAAGTATCCTACAAAGAGACTCCCGAGAGCCAGAAGTATTAAAGGAATGGCCATAGGAATGGGCACATCATGACATCGTAAGATGTTTCGCCTGAATGAATTAGTTGGTTTAGTAGAGTAATAGTTGAAGTGGGTAGAGTAATTGCATTAATTAGGACCATGTTTCCCATTAAATTAGGACCATCTTCTATGCAAGTTACACCAATTTAAATATGCAAATAATTTCTTCCTATAGACTAGGTTCATGCATGCGTAAATGGGAAACATAGTCCTAGTTTAATGCAGTTACTCTACCCACTTCAACCATTACTCTACTAAAAAAGAGATAAAAAACTAAAAGGAAATGAAAGCAGTAACATGCATGCAACGTGGGTTTTATGTGCCTAGGGAAACCGTGCGTTTGACCCGCAATGGAGTTGACCCGTATCACAAAGGCTCAAGGCGTAAAGGGGGAGCCTGTCAATGGCAACGAAGGTGGATTTTCTAGTGGTATAAATATTTACCAAAAATGAAACAATTTAATAAAACTACATCTCAAGTAAGCGACCAAAATAGTTTTCTTTATACATTTAATAGGCTTGCTGATTTTCATCTAATAAGTGAATAGGAAAAAAGATTATCAAAATTGACGGAAAATCTTAGAAATCGTGCTGTGGTGTTCAACATGGATATCAGTTCTTATTTATGGGTGTAGACGAGTATATATGGTATATACAAATTGTTTCTTCTAGTTCTTTGTTTTTGTTTTTGTATTCTTCTTTCCTATTCAATCTGAAGTTTATTTGAAGCTAATTAAAACTTGTGTTTCTGCTTTCTACATTGAAGGTTTATGTTCTAGTTGTAGACATTTGTTTTTTTTTATTAATTCATTACCTATCTCTTGCTACATTTTTGGCCTGTATTCTTACGAGTTTTTAAAAATTATTTTCTTGCCCTTTGCTGTTTACTCTAGCTTTGAGACCTCTCCAAGGCATGATTCCTATGTGCCAAGATTTGAAGCAGAACTGGCTCATTTCTGCGAAAAATTGGTAAGTCATTTTACTTCAGATGTGGTAATTTCAACCCGTTTATCTAAAATTCTATAAATTAGGGTTATGTTTTAACTCCAACAGGTCAAATTTAAAAATTTAACTATAAATGAAACATGATTTGCATTTTTCAACCTTGTAAATTAATTTATTCCACGTATTATTTTGATAATCTATTTTTTCTAGTAATTATTTATAAATTAACTATCTATAATTAAAAAGAAAGTTTTGATGAACAACCAATCCAATCAGTGTTAAAAAGTATCAGTTTTGACCCATTACCTGCCCCACCCATTTTGGCACCTCTTTCTTACTTGGATTTCGGAGGATGCTTGTTACATATCATCTTGAAAGACTTTACATCATAAATGGTATGATTCTTGCATTTATTTACAATTTTTTTGTCACTATTACTTTATTCTAGGTCATGGATTTGGATAGGAAAGTTAGGCGGGGTCGTGAGCGCCTTGCCCAAGAGGTTGAAGTTCCTCCACCGCCACCTGTACCAGTTGAAAAATCTGAACAGTTAACTGTTATTGAGGAGAAAATCAAGAACCTTCTAGAATCAGTGGAGGCACTTGGGGAAGCTGGCAAGGTGGATGAAGCTGGAGCACTCATGAGGAAGGTATTAGCAATTGGTTTCTGTAAGCTCTAAGCTATGGTGTTTTTTCTATTTTTAAAACATATTTATTTGTGATTGCCATTGTTTGTACAGGTGGATCTGCTTAACATTGAGAAAACCACATTGACCCTGCAATCACAAAATGAGAAAGTTTTAATGCTTGCACAAGAAAAGAAGATGGCTCTTTGTGAAACATGCGGTTCTTTTCTGATAGCAAATGATGCACTTGAAAGAACTCAGTCTCATGTCACTGGAAAACAGCATATTGGTTATGGCATGGTCCGGGATTTCCTCTCTGAGTACAAGGTACCAACCATTCCCTTATAAAATGTGGCAGTTTCAACCATTCATACATGAACGGGTCTTTTCGGTTGTGTTTTTATCTCAAATGGGCTGAGTGGTGAAAAGCCACCTATATTTTGAACGTATACTATCTCCTATGCAGTTTTATTCAAGGATTTTTATTAATATTGTAATGATTCTGTTTTTATGTTCATAATTAATGCATTAATTATTTATAATTTAATTAAAGATATTAAAATAAGTGTTTATGGGTCAACCCAACCTGGTTGGCGAGTTTCCACTTGTATTAGAAATGACCTTTTTAACCCGAACCTGTTTTGATGTGTTACGCAACACCCTTGACCTACCATCTATCCATCTCTAGTGACAATAGTGCTTGCAATTCATGTCAGATTCAGGTTGGTGGGGTCATATAACCCAACCGGACCCCAACAGTATAGTTAATCGTGTCAAAAAATTGAACCCTAACCCAGTAATGTAAGTATGTAAAAGGTTAGCCTGGCCACGTTGACTTGTTTACGACCCATTTGTATAACTAGTATTATCAATATCCATAACGCGACTACAAACAAAGGAAACTAATATAAGATCAAAATTAACAAATGACAAAAGGAAACCAGTGTAACATTAAAAAGACAAAGCAAACTAGTAAAAGATAAAGGAAACTAATATAAGATCAAAACATGTGTTTCTCTAGTGTTATGATTTTTAATATTTGAATTGTTTGATTTTAATTTTAAACGGTCTGCTCAGGTCGATTCAAGCCAATCCATTTATGAAACAGATTAGTCCTGCCCCTGCCAACACGTCTACGGCCTGAACTTGTCTAGCCGCAAACCCTAACTAGCTTATTTCGTGTCGGGAATGGTCACCCCTATTTGGCATCTGAATGCAAAGATTAAAGAACTTCTTTTTGCTGTTTTCTGACACAAAAAAAAAAACATGACTTGTAATTTTCAGGAGTCGAAAGAGAAGGCAAGGGAAGAGGAAAGGCTGGCAAGGGAGAAAGAAGCAGAAGAAAGAAGGAAGCAAAGAGAAAAGGAAAGTGAAGGTAGCCATAGAAATGGACCTGCTGATGGGGACAAGAATAATGACAGGCGGGACCGCGAGATATCCCGAGATCGAAACAATAGAGGCAATCGTGATACCGGTAGAGCACCAGATCGTAGGTACAATAATAATACCAATAATTATAGAAATGGGGGTGACAGGAACAGGGATAGATACCGTGGGCGTTACCGTAGCAGATCCCGTTCACCTGCTAGGCATGGGCGGAAGAGGTCATCGAGAAGTCCATATTAGTGAGAATTCTGTAGATAAATGTCGATGGATTTGAAGTCAGAAGAGGTAGGCGTTTTTTTAATTAAAACTCAACATTCTATGAATGCATGTTTTGGAGTCTAATTAGTTATAATGTCATGTCTTTTCATGGGTGAACCTCTTTTTTGTTCTCAGTTCTCACAGCTTTGTTGAGATTAATCTCCTATCGTCAATATCAATATAACTAATGGAGAAAAAGAGTCTTGAGGTAGGTATTATTATTGTTATTATCATTATTTTCAGAGGGCCATGCAATACAGAACCAAGTTTACAGAAAACTATGATAACCACATAAACACCTCTACATGTTGCTTTAACTGTGATACATAAAACGGTTATGTAAGCGTTATACCTGGCCATGTTGGGTTATGAAAGCTATTGGGTTTGGGCCGGGCTGGGCTCCCCTTTGGGCCTGTTACGGCTGGAATTAAGGGGAATAGGGCAGTCGGCCCTAATGGGCTAAAACCCATTGTTACCTATTTTAGTTTAACCTAATCTTGTCTTATATATATCTCAGTCTTGTAATTGTAATTCTTGTAGCACCTATAAATAAAAGTAAACGCTAGTTGTAGCAAGTGGATGTAGGTCACCTTGACCGAACCACTATAAATCCTTGTGTCGTTTTATTGCTTTTTTCTTTTCGTTTGTGTGTGTTTGTGTGTTGTATCCGCTGCGCTACCGACTCTGATTCCTAACAGGCCAGCATTACGTACAAGTGCTTATGTGGTTATCGCAGTTCTCTACATAAAATCAGTTTTGTATTGAACACACTTTATTACTTTTATTAGTACTTGTTGCTTATCTTTCATAATCTTTTAAAAGATTCGGTAGGGTTTTTGCTGAACCTTTTGCTTTTGTGGTAATCCTCGAGTTTATTTAGAACACAGATTTGGTTTATACAAATTTGTATTCCTGCTGCTGAAAGAAACCATGGTTTTCTCACGGGTATGAGGTAACACGTAAATCTTGAATCTGTATTGGTTGAGGTAAACAATATCCTTGCATACTTTGTTGGCTTTTTTCACACTTCACAAGTACCTTTTTGCTCCCACTGTATGATAGATAATTTGGTTTATAGAGATTTTTGCCAAGAAAAGTTATTAACCTGTCCCGTCCTGTCTCACATTGCTAGTGAGTGAGTTTGAACACCTTATAAGCTTTAAAGTTGTGGGATACTGATAACCGTCACCATGGTTTTAAGTTGAGCAAGAGTTTATCAGGTCAGTTTGCCTGTTCGGGCTTTGGATGTAACAAAATAACACGTGTCATGAATAGGAACCCGTTTGTAGAAAATGTGCTGCAGGTTTTATGTGCACAAAAAGGTGATATGCAGCCTCTGAAGTTGATGTTTATGTTTGTGTGTTGAGTGATTGTTCCAACCAAAAATTGTGTTTCTCGGAATTTTTGAAGAGGCAAAGAGGTGATAGGAAAGTTGAAATTGTAAACATGCAGCTAGCAGTTTTTTGTTTTTGCAGGAAAGTTAGATCTTTGGTCCATGCTATTTTCTGGCTTTGTTCGGTTTTTTGAGCCGTGTCTCTTCCGTGCCACATAACTTGCAACGATTTTTATTATCAAGAATGAATTACATCTTTGAGTGACTGGATCCTTTCGTAAGTTGTTTTGATGTTAGCGTTTTTGATCAAGTTTCGTGGATGATTAGTTATGAGGGTTCAAACCATGAGACTGCTTTGAGTTGAGTTATATCGACTAGGTTTTGTTTTTGGGGTAATGACATATATTCCCTCAAAACTTAGAAAAATTGCATATGTAAAAACCGTAAGAACACATTCTCTTATAGTAAAACAACTCGAGCTAAACCTGAGTTCACATAAGGCTTAAGTTTGACTCGTTTAGAATTTTATTTTCAAGCTCGAGTTCAACATGTGAGTTTTTTTTAACTCTGTTGATATTTGTTTATTATTTTATTTATAAACATTTATAATTATTCATATATATATGTTTATAATTATTTATATATAATTATTATTATTATGTAACTCACAAGCGACATGGTTGGTTTACACTGAATTCCTACCTTCTAAGTGAAAAAACCGTAAAATTACTACTATTCATGACTCGGCAACCGTCACATGTTGTAAACAAGGCTGTGGGGAGGTTGAGATTTTCAAGATCAGTATTTATGAAATCTGAGTTCATCTCTTAATCGATAATGCCGGCAGTACATTACTCAAGTACTCTATATCTAGTGATGGTTGTGTTCGATGATCTTTTTTACATTGGATACCTTGTAGTTGTTCTACCGGTTCAATGGTTGGATACCGTATGATAATATAATTAATATATTTTCTTCTAGTATAGAAAATCAAAATATTTATTAACTTAGTTCATTTATGGTATTTGTTAGAAAAAAATAAATATTAAAAAGAAAAATTATATTTGGTGCAGAAAATAACTTTAGACTTTCCTATTTCTCAAAGACTTGCCATTTTTTAAAAACTGACATTTCATTTGCCTGTTGTTGACGTCCCATTAGAATAAATCTATCTACACTAATAAATAAAGATATGAGGTAATACGTGTCACTCTCTGGTTACTTCTTACCATTTTTTTCTCGCCTCTTTCAAGACATGCCATTTTTTAAAAACTGACATTTCATTTGCCTCTTGTTGACGTCCCTTTAGAATAAATCTATCTATACTAATAAATAAAGATATGAGTTGACGCATGTCACTCTCTGGTTACTTCTCACCCTTTTTTTCTCGCCTCTCTCTCCTATTAAATACTAAATTTTTCGTTTCTCTCTTATTAAATAATAATATTAAATAATAATTATATTAAGAAAACAAAACAAAGTTAATTATGGATAATTATTATATTGTAACTAAACAAATTTAATATAAAATTAATCATGGATAATTATAATTTCTGAAGTTACTTATCATTTTTTAAAAATAAATTTGTATTATGGATAGTTATTATATTATCAAACTGTTTTTACATTTTAATAAACTTCACTGTTTTAGACAACTAGATTAATTATTCGTTTCAATTTTTATATGCATAATTGTGAATTCAAAATTTTGTTTATTATCGGTCATATTTTTATAAATTGTACAAACTGAAAACGATTTTATAGCTATGTAAATTCCAATTAAAAAAACATTCAATCATATATTTACATATTCAAAGATCTAATATTTGTTATGATTTGTTAAATCCCACTATATTTTTTTGTCATATCATTATAGCCGAAAGTATTCAAGTAATTATTTTCTTTTATTCGTATTTCGATTTATATCATTACTTATTTTAGCTCTTTGTATATGTTTATATATGTTTTGTAGATGTGGCAACTTCGACCCATTTTCTTATGAACGGTCGATTTAGGTTATGTTTTATCTCTAGCGGGTCAAACGGTTAAAAATCAAATAAAAGTAGTCTAAAATGACAAGGCATATCGGTTGAAAGTCGCTCTAAGTTTAAATTTCATGCAAATAATATATTTAGATTGTTATATTATATTCAGAATAATATAAATTTTTAGTTATATTTCACACTAAGCTATATCTAATAAATAAGTAATTGGTTGCGTCACGTGTCACAATTCTGTGAGCCCATGATTTTGTAACCGTTTGAAAATTTTTCCACTTATTTTTCTGTGAGCCCAAGCTATACCTAATAAATAAGTAACTAGATGAATTTTTTTTCACTTATTGTTTCTCAATTATTTCTTATCTTCTTTATTAATATTTACTTTATAAATATTTCATTTATTTAATATTTCTTTTCTCAACGATTTCCTTTATTTTTTCCGTTTATTAATAACTGTTTAATATTTCATTTATCCAACCCCGTGTAATACACGGGTTTCTAACCTAGTAAATAATAAAAGGTTATCATTTTGGCTCTTCTTCATTTTCATTATGAGTAAACTAGAAGCACATTTTCATTTCTTCTTCATTCTTGTAAGTGAACTGCCGGTGGTCACGGAACGCAGTTCGACCGGCCGGTCCGGTCTCAAAAATATTGTTCTTTGAAGCGATCGTACATTTAAAAAACAATGACTTAGAAAATATATTGAAGATAAAATATTTCCTTTTCCAGATTATCTATACTATCTAATAAATAAAGGTTTTTCATGCCACGAGTCGCCTCCATATTCATTCTCATCATTTTTTTCCCGCCTCTCTCTTATTAAATACACATCTATCTTTTAATAATAAATATATTTTTAAAGAAAATACTAATTATACTAATAAAACACATTTATTAATTATCTCTTATTATAAGAAACTTTGAAATCTAATTATATAACTTTTATTTTCAATCAAATTGTAAATGAAAGTCAAATTATATTAAATAGTAATTAACGTAGTTTCGAAACCCAATTATATATTAATTTTTACATGTTTTGAATTTTTTTTTCTATCATAAATATATGTAATACATTTTTACACATTTAATATATATATAGAGATTTAAAAAATTTATGTATTGATATTTTTCACTCGTGTATAGTACACGAGTTCTAAGCTAGTGTTCTAATATATCGATGCATTATTGATTTGCTACCATCTTTTTTGTGAATATATGCATCTTAATACCCCCTACACAAATATTAATAACTTCCTACATACAAACATCTTCTTCTGACCTACACACTAACATAATATCTCCTACACAAATACCAAAACTTACATAATCTTCTACACAAATACCGTGTGGAAGCATAAGTTTTAATATAAACCTACTCACAACAAAATACCTCATTCACAATGGAGCATAAGTTTTATGTGGGAGATATTTTGTTGTATGTAGTTTTACATTAAAATTTATGCTCTGTGGTATTTATGTAGGAGATTATGCTTATATGTAGAAAAGTTTTAGTATTTATATAGGAGATATTGTGTTAGTGTGTAGGTATAGAAGATGGTGTCAATATGTATAGAAAGTCACCAATAAGCCCCAGATCAACTGGTTTGTGAAGGCCCCATGGCCTTCCAATCTGGAGGTCATGAGTTCGAGACTCACTTGATGTAATATGTTTAAGTGGGCCAGGGGTTTTTCCATAGTGGGCCTTCGGGTGGTGGGTTTCCCTTGGAATGGTGGGCGAGCCGGGTCACCGGCGCTGTCAGTGTTCGCGGACGTGGATGGCCTTTCGCCATTGGGTTTACCCGCGTGACCGAGCTTATAGTATTTGTTTCCCGTTTAAAAAAAATATGTAGAAAGTCATTGGTATTTGTGTAGGAGATATTGAGATGTATATATATAAAAAAAATAAAATAAAAAATGAGAGCAAATCAATAACTAGAACAATGATGCTATTTGAAGATAACTAGGGGATTACCACCCGAGTTTCGCGACGGGTTCAAAACGTTGATAAAAATAGCAAAATTACGACAGTACATTCTGCGTGACGTTAAAAAACACACGTTGCAGCGGTATATTTGACAGTAACGAAAAAACGAAAGTGAAGTTATTCGAAAAAAATTTACACTGAAACGTAGATAAAAATAAGCACGTCGGCAGCGCATTACGGCGGGTCGGTTTAAACGTAGATTAAAAAACGTCGCAATGGTGTATTTTGAGATGGGCACCAGACGGTTTAAAACAACCGGTTCGTTTAAAAATATTGTTACGAAAATTCACGTCGAAACGTAAATAAAAATAGGTATGTCACAATGCCAATTTCGAAATTTTAAAAAACCACGGATGGGGTTATAGTACGTGTACTTACGTGAATCACTGGGCCAGGGACGCTATTTGTTTCTTTTTATGAAAGAAATTGTATTTAACTAAAAATAAAAAAAGTTGAATAAAAAAATCAAGTTATTGTTCATACGGACCACATTGCGGGAGATAACGTTGATAAAATAAAAAAGAGGAACCCCGCAACAGTATATTTGAAGATAAGCATTGAATGGTTTAAAAAACAAAACAGTTTAAAAAAACGTTTAAAAAAATGATCGGTTTAAAAATGACGTTATGAAATTCACGTAGAAACGTAGATAAAAGTAGGCACGTCGCAATGTCAAATTCGAAATTTTATAAAACGTCATATTTTAAAAGTTGTAAGCGAAAAAAAACTATAAAAAAACTGAAACCTTGAAGCAGCTTTCATGACTCGAACGTTTACCGTTTGTGATTTGATAACTTCTATATTATTACGCCCAACTCCGTTTCGAATGAAATTTATACCGAAACGTAGATAAAAATAAGCACGTCGAAACGGCATATTCAAAATTTTATAAAAAATCATATTTTAAAAGTTATAGAGGAAAAATAAAATAACTTCAAAATTAAATATAATAATAAAATAATCAAATTTAAATATTATTTATATATATTATCGATACCATATAATTATTCTTTCCATCATAAATAAATTAAACATATTAATGTTGTAAGAAAAATTGATGTAACCGTATTTTCAGCAAGTGGGTGGTTTTTAAGAAAAAGTGTGTATAGAGAGACCGAAAAACACAATAAGAACAGAAAAAGACAAAAAGAAGCTTGCGCAATGAAAACTTGTAAGTTGTGCTATATTACTTTGCCATATGGCTTTTGTAACTAACTAGAATACCGAACGCGCGTTGCGGCGCGTTAAAGCACGGAAGAAATTCGTGTCCTCAAAAGCTTATAAAATAAAACTAAAGATAAACTAAAACGGTTAAAAAAGTCATCCACGCGTTGCAACGAAGCAGTTAGCGGTAATATTAAAAAACTTTATAAAAAACAAAACTGTAACAAAGCCGTTAAAAAAAGTTAACCTGTTAAAAAAAACAAAAACGTTTAAACAATGTAAGAGTTAAAACGGCGGAAGAAAAACAATGTTGAAACACTGATAAAAGTAAGCATGTCGAAACGACAAATCCAGTTACGTTGTGAGTAAAAAAATTAACATCTAACTAAACATGAAATTATAAAGTGAAAAACCTAAGTGGTTATTTGTAGGTTTGTAGATGACTGTTGTTATATTTGGCTACGTATTGATTAAGTAAAAAATAAAAATTTACAATACAACTAAAAGTAAATCAACTCACATACATGATGAAGAAGAAGAAGAAGACCCTCTTTTGCTTTATGCCTTTTTCTCTTTTTTACCAATTTAATTATTTGTATCATCCATGGGGTGAAGCTATGTATAGGTTCTGTTAATTTTATTTTATTGTTTTTATATTTCATGTAATTTTTTTTTATATTTAAAGTTATTAATGTATCTTATTTTCAATTAAATTGTATGTAAAATAAAATATAGTATTCTATTTAAAGTAGTACAATTCCTGCGTCTCACAAAAGTACAAAAGACAAAAAAGAAAGAGAAAAAAAGAGAGATGTGATGATGATGTCAACATGAAGTCAGGTACGCAATAACATCTTGTACCAGACCATTGAAGGTTAGCTATTTGCCTTTTGAAAGTACTTTAATTATCAATTAGAGTAAATTACACCTAACATCTTATATGTTTATATCCTTTCCTTTAACAAAAAAAATTATCAGGTATCATCCTTTACATTTATAAATCTTGCACGTTACGTCCTTTGTTCCTAACCCAGTTAAATTTTTTCGTTAAGTATGGAGGCAAATGAGGATACTTTGGTCTCCCATTTATATAAAAAAACAAAAAAAACCTCTCTTCAAGAGACACTATTTCTCTCTCAACTCTCTCTCTCTCAAATCTGGTGCCCACCACCGCCAAACACCACCACCAGCAGACGACCACCGACGGCCACCGCCACCACCGCGGTACACCATCTTATCCCTCAAATAGGCAAACGCACCGGCGGCCGCAATAAACGAGTGAGACGGCTGACGTCTCCCTTCCATCGGCTGACGAAAACCTCGATTCGACGGCGGTTAGGGCTTTGAAGTAGTTCTGGAGAAGATCACGGCGGGCGGGAAAGGATTCGGCAACGGAGGAGTGTTCGATGCTGTTACGCATCTCTTTTAGGGTTTCGAGGCCGTCTTCTAGGTTCTCGTAGATTGCGAGCATGACGTTCGTCGCCGCCGCCGCCGCCGGAGCAGCCATTGTTGATGACAGATCGGAGTTTTCGTAGATTGATGAGGTCGTCTTCTAGGTTCTCGTAGATTGCGAGCAAGACGACGCCGGCGCCAGAGCAGCCATGGTTCTTGTAGATTTCGAGGTCGTCTTCTAGCACACAGATTATCACGGTGGTGGTGGTGGTGTTTGGCGGTGGTGGGCACCAGATTTGAGAGAGAGAGAGAGTTGAGAGAGAAAGAGTGTGTGTCTGTTGGAGAGAGGGTTTTTTGGGTTTTATATATATATATATATATATATATATATATATTTTATACAAATGGGTAAAAAGACCAAAGTACCCTCATGTGCCTCCATACTTAACGAAAAAATTTAACTGAGTTAGGGACAAAGGATGTAACTTGTAAGATTTGTAAATATAAAGGATGATACCTGATAATTTTTTGCTAAAGGACAGAAACTGAAAAAAAAAGTATAAACATAAAAGAGGATATGTGTAATTTAATCTATCAGTTATTTATTAGATTGAAAATTCAAAACTGGTAAAAAATGCAGCTAACATAATGGATCATCACATTCAAATTGGGATTTCGATTATAATATAAAGAAATATAGATAATATTTTATTTTGTAGGAAGGATTTGGGAGAAAATCACGGTAGAGTTGAGTTATACTAAAAATGAGATATTTTCTAAAAAGCCTAAGAAGGACATGATGTTTTAAATTTTAGGCATTGTGTTCTTCAACTTTTAAATATGTTCACATAAATAAAACTAAAACACCACACCTAAAGTGAAAAAACACAATGTCTAAAATCTCCTTTTTATGTTTCTTAGGAAAAAACTGTTTTTTTAGTATAACCCTCCCCAATCACGGTAATTATGATAATAGTATATTTTGAATTAAAAGTTTTATACCTATAATTTTGACAAATATACCCTCACACTCACTAAAATTTGATCAAAATATTACCCCTATTTAATCACATCTATTGATTACATTTAATCTATGACCTAAATTTGATTTTATGTTCTAGCATTGAAGTGTATTCTGCATAGAACATGAACACGTACATCCCGGGGTTAGAAAAAACGTTTCATCTTTTTTTGATTTTTTTGTTTTTTTGTTAATAAAATATATAACTAATAACTTTTTAAATAAATGTTATAAATGAAATTACATATACCATTAAACCCGTGTACTACACGGGGTTAGAAAAAACGCCTTGAGAAGCATTTCATCTTTTTTTTTTGTTTTTCGTCTACTAAGCAACGCCTTGAGAAGCGTTTCATCTGTCTTCGTCTATTAAACAATTGAATAAAAGAAATATTAAATAGTTGAGAAAAAATAAGCGAAAAAAAAAACATTGTGCTCTAAGAATTTTAAGGGGGTTCGCTAACAGGTCAAAACTGGTTAGGCTGAGTTGTGTTGACCAACAAACACTCTTTTGTCCATTTTTAAATTTTTATAAAGTTAATGTATTTACTGTGGTTACAAAACAATATTCTAGCAATAAAATTTTAAACAAAAAGTAATATAAATGTTTGAATAAATTGAATTTATGAGGTTATATGCAATGTTTTGAAACCCGGACCGGACCGGCCGGTCGGACCGGGAACCGGTGGTCTGACCGGTCCGGTTACATGTGTTGAACCGTTTCTGCAGCGAACCGGTGGTCGGACCGGTTGAACCAGCGGTCGGACCGGAAACCGGGTGGTCGGACCGGTTGAACCGCTTGACTATTTTTTTTTAATCTTTTTTAAGTCTCTTGGCTTCTTATTTCGTAGGTAATTGTTAGTTTAAAATTATTGGAATTGACTTGTTGGTGGTTTTTGAAAGGATTAAAAGCTATTTAGACTGATATATTTTTATAATACTTATGACGTCGTCCGGTTTTTAAATCCGGTCCGACCGGTCTGACCAGTGGACCGGTAAGGAGACCGGTTCGACGTCCGGTCCGGTTCTGAAAACATTAGTCATATGTATTGAAATTAGCCTTTGAAAGACTTTCATACCGTTTGACTCATTCAAACTATTGGAGATAAAGACTTGACCATTCATAAATAAAGAGTTGAAATTTTTACTCAATAGAAATTATCTTTCAAATTATGGGAATAACAATAGAAGTAAAAATACAATGGTCTAAAGAAAAATGTTATGAACTGGACCGAGCCTAGCCAGTCCATTCAAATACCCCAATCAAATGGTCCAACCAAGTTGAAACCTCAATGCGTGATATAAGCGAGATAGACCAGAGTAAAGAGATGACGGATAAGGTGAACATTGAATGTGTGACGTCGCACCCCCGTCACATGGGAGAGCCTCGTCCAACTCCGGTCAATATGTTGTCTTAACCGGACCCACTTGGCGTCAGAGTTGGAGAGCTTTCAAAGAAAAACCCCACCCAATACGGTCCCTTCCGGGCTTGAGCGAGAGCCGAGGCTCCAACCCTGGATCGGCGTGGGTAAAACCCAAAAGGCCTCATTTACGATGCCGCAGAAATTAATGGTGGTGACAGGGATTGAACCCGAATCCTTTAAGATTTCAGGCCTCACCTCAACCATTCCACCACATTATATACCACATTATATGATGATCAATATGTGTCTTCCCCCATCTTCCATTCTATAATCTCTAAGTTTCCCATCCCCTTCTATAGTACTATCCTTAACTACTTTCAATTTTTTATTTGTAATCATTCAGAAAATCAATAGAAATACGTATTCGTGTTTGATTAGTTGTGAAATAACCATTCACAACATTGGTGCTTTCATTGATCCTCAGCACATATGGCTTTGGTTGATGATTTGCAATCACTTATCCTACTGGAACGCCATTCTCTGCTGGAGGAGATCTACAATCAACTGGCTCGGTTTCCGATTCCACCTCCAATCGAGCTTAACGACTTACCAGACGATGTGCTCTTATCTTCTGGATTAGGTTTTAACGATCCTACACCGTTGCCTCGATTCATTGGTGTGTATCCAGAGAAATGGATTGCTTATGCTGAAAGGTATTTCACATATTACGCTATTCATGGCACCGATCGTTTCTCGCATGTCTCTGATTATTTTAAGGGTGAGGCAGCGATTTGGTTTAATCTGATGAAATATCCATTCCAGTCTACTACATGGTCCAGTTTACAGAATCTCTTGTGAATCGATTTGGTTTTCAAACCTTAGCGCACAATGCTCTCCAGGTATTTGATGAAATGCCTGCTAGTTTTAACAATGAAATTGACAATGAAGTTTATCAAACTAGTGATGATGAGGTATTAGAAATCCCAACTGAATCCCTGGTTGATGTTGTCGAGACACACAGAGTACATGATGCTAAAATGGCTATTCTGGATTATAATTTTGTGCTTAAACATGTTAGACCTGGTATAAATAATTTGGCAGTTGATTCGAAAGAGCACAAAATGATAGAAACCACCACTTGTAATGTTGCTGATTATTCTGTTCAGGTGCATCTGGAGAGTACTACATCCCTAGTCCATGTTAATCATGCACAACCACTTGAGGTGTCTGTTATTAACCATATGCGTGCTATTTCTTTGGTTATTGGTGTGCCATATTCACCCACTTATGTTCCACTTATGGAGCATAAACCTTGTGCAAAAAGTGTTAAGTTGGTACAACGACCTGTTAATGATCACTTGGTCTTTGAGTTTCAAGAGGGAGATATTTGCACTTATGAAAAAGGGGGGTCTTTAGCCACAATTATTATTCTGAATACACTTGATGAGGGGCTTGCTATTGGAAAACCAAATAAGTTTTTGTTGCAACACCAAAATCCATTTCAACTTACAGAACCTCTAACCCCTATTATTTTGGCTGCTAAATTGGGATTCCATTATCTACTACCAACCGAAATAACTCACAAACCAATTAAGATGAGACGGGTTCTAAGCGATGACGGGAATTGGGTGCGTGCTGACCCCAACGCTGCACAAATGCGATTTACAAGTTTCCCTGAAGGTAATACCGATCTGATTGAGTTTACATCTTCGGATTTGGCTTTGCAGTTGGCTTCTCATTATGTTCTTCTTGAGTTTAGTACTTAAATTTTGGTTCCTCAAGATCTAGGTGCTCCTCGGTTGTATTTTTTGGATGATGATCCAAAACCACCCTTACCCGTATCCAACCCTTACTTCCAATTCTATTCAGTCAAAGAATTTGGGTTTTGTTCCTGGTCCAGATTTAGTTGACAATCCTTATTTTACAAATGATGTTCAGATGTTTGAACCAATCAGTGAGGCTATTCGCGAGTCTACTACCCAGATTTTGGACCCGACTCCGCCTGTCATTTATCAAATAATGCAGGATTTTTAACTTTCTCTTCAGGTGTTTTGGGCTGATGTCTTACTAACTTTGGTAGAACATTCGGTTTTAGTTAGCCAGGATTTGATGTCCTTAATTTCAACATTCATCATGGACTCAATCTTAGAGGTTAAGAACTTTCATATAGTTGGTTCAGCAGTGACCGTTGTTCCCACGATTCGCATTGGTTCGATTATGTCGGATAATACTTGGTTGCCACAACAACTAAGTCTTCAATTTCATGCAGCTGTAGCAAATGAACGTGTGAGGCTTTGTTCAACGCACCCTATTCCTTTTAGTCCTCCTTCAACACAGATTGCAGCCGAATTACACGAACCGATTCGGTTTTTGATACGAGTCAAGATTTTGTTCCAAAACATTACTTTCCTAGAGATGTTACTAGGTTTGAATCTGTTGGTGACCATGTATATCACCGTACAATGCTTCTACCTACTATACCATGTATTGGTGGCTCGGTTCGACTAAATCGAGCTGAACAAGACTTGATTCTGGTTGCTGGATTTTCATCTGCTATGACGGGTTCGACAGCCCACGATGCTACTACTACTCAATTTGGGTTTTCTCGGAAGGTATAAAACTCGTTGGTGCTTCAGTTTCAAGTAGGGGATAAGCGCCTTCGTTGGAAAGGAGGGACATCACCCCCACTTACTGCTTTGGTTATAGCTTTCCCGACTAAAAATTGTTAACAATGAAGGTAACACCACACCTTTTTCTGCAAGTAGGGCTGATCTGTTTGAAACATGTGCGCAGAATACCAATCAAAGCAGTTCCTTTGTCACTAGTTCTTGAGGATAGCAATTCCACTTCTTATGTGTGTTATATCAGTAGACCTAAAACAATTAAGAATATAGAGGTCGATGATCATAGCCAGCGGGTCGTTTTAACTACCATATGGTGCAACTTTCTTGTGTTTTCACTCAAATTTGGGGTCGGGATTGCCACGTCATGCTAGCTGAAGTTATACATTCGGTTGCATGCTTTGCAAATCAGGCACTTCTGTTATACGGTTTAAACAGCTCAGGACGCGCTCCCGATGCTCCTCATTCGTATGTCTATTTCAAAGAAAGATTTGTGTGGTCCTTCATAGCTGCTGTTGGACTATTTTGTCTTGGTTCTGGTGCCACAATTGTTCATGGAATTCAGAATTTGTGGACTTCACAGCCGCCTAAAAACATAACGTATGCAGTTTTAGTGATTGGTGGCTCATTCATTATTGAAGGTGCTTTTCTTGCGGTCAGGGTACATGCTGTCAGAAAAGGTGCAGTTGCAAAAGGCATGCCAGTGCGAGACTATGGGTGGCGTGGACATGATCCAACATCTGTTACAGTCATGACAAATGAGGGTGTTGCAGTTGTTGGTCTTTTAATTGCTGTTGCATCATTAGTTGTTGCGAAGATGATAGGGAATCCTAATTATAATCCTATTAGTTTATATGACATGAGTAGCATTAGTGGGTCCACCATTGAAGTAAGAGAACGGTTTTTGTGGATTACTACGTTTAATTCAATTCGAACCGTTAGGAAATCTCTTTCACCTTGAGGACAAGGTGAATTTGAAAGGGGGAGTAATGTTATGAACCGGACCGAGCCCAGCTAGCCCATTCAGGTAGCCCAATCAAATGATCCAACCAAGCTAAAACCTCAATGCGTGATATAAGCGAGATAGACCAGAGTAAAGGGATAACGAATATGATGATCAATGTGTCTTCTTCCCCCATCTTCCATTCTGTAATCTCCAAGCTTCCCATCCCCTTCTATAGTACTATCCTTAACTACTTTCAATTTATTATTTGTAATCATTCAGAAAATCAATAGAAACTTATCATACTCTATACGTATTCGTGTTTGATTAGTTGTGAAATAACCATTCACAACAAAAAAATGTCACATACCATCCCTACCAACTTCTCGACATCCATTGAAAACGCCAGGGTGGCAGCAATTAAACCTGTCAGAATTGTGCTCTTGAAAGTAACTTGGATGTGTGTATTTACTTCTGAAAAAAATGATGGGAGCAAATCGTCTCTAGACACGGCCATCAAGATCCGTGGCTTTAAGACAAATCTCAGTAAGTCTAAAACCAAGATAAAATAAAAATTGCATAATTGCACATATTATGAGTTGAGTGACATCTTATATAAAAAAATAAAAAAAAATGTCTAGACTTTAGACATTTGAGTTGTATTTCATAATCAAGAAAATGTGTTCCACCTGAGGCAAAAGTGAACCCATCAATGTCAAGCAGAGAGCAGTTACAACACCTATAGCTATAATATACCTGTGAAATAATAAAAGAACATAATCTATATGGAAAGAAACAAAATGTTTGTAGAACTGTAAATAAGACGCCATAACACGATATTAATTGTATTTATTTACTTACACAGCCCATTGGATACCATGGCTAGCAAATGCAGAAGAAATAGGGGTGTCGGGATCCATTAACAAGGTACTAAGCAAAGGTAACTTATAAATCTATAAATACTTTTTACAATTAAAATTACATATTACATAAAAGGTAGCAATTTCAATTTGTTTAGTTACAAATGAACCGGGTTGGTTTATGTTTTATTTCTAACGGGTCAAAACAGGTAAATATAAAATTAAAAATGGTTTTAAAAGAAAAGGACACTTGGGTGAAAGTGTGGTTCCAATGTAAAAACCCTCCTAAATCATTTGAACAAATGATTAGACGGTCACTGAATAATATAATTTTTGTAATTATTTAAACACACTAAATTTTTATAAAAGCGTTTAAATTAATAGACAAAGACAATTTTTGACACCTCTAGCTTTTGATCCATGGTCATCCAAACAACGTTTCTTTTCATTTTATAAGAATGATTCCACCTGATTTTGCCTTACCAAACATTTGAACATGCAAAGGAATATGACAGGACAACATAATTTAGAAATTGTCTTACTTATTTCATAGGCCAACATTCAGAGCATATAGACTCCATTTAGGATAACATTTGTCACAATTCAAAATGAGAAATGGTTCAGGAGGGTTGGGTGATGGGTCAAAACGAATAAAATTAAGCCGTCTCACCTGCTTGTAGAGCAGCTAAAACCTTTAATTTTACCCGTTTGACCCATTATTGATTAAATATAACTCAAAAGTAACCCACTTTCATATTGACAGGTAAAAAATGCCCCATTTTAACACATACCTGGTTAGAGCGCCCAGAGACTTGATGGAATGGACAATAATCAAGAATTAAACTTAATGTAACATGACTGACTCGTGCTGGAAGAGAAATTGGCAACCTCTTGTTCCACTTGTTGAATTAATCCATCAGCCGTTTGAAGACATATCTATACTATATAATAAATAAAGGTTTTTTATGTCACGTGTTGCCTCCATATTCACTCTTATCATTTTTTTCCCGCCTCTCTCTCTTATTAAATACACTTCTATCTTTTAATAATAATAATATATTTTTAAATAAAATACTAATTATACTAATAAAACACATTTATTTAAATTATCCCTTATTATAAGAAACCTTGAAATCTAATTATGTAACTTTTATTTTCAATCAAATAGTAAATAAAAGTCAAAGTACATTAAATAGTAATTAACGTATTTTTGAAATTCAATTATATATTAATTTTTACATATTTTGAATTTTATTTTCTAGCTTTAGAATATGTAATACATTTTTACACCTGTAAAATATATACATAAAATATTAATAATTTTATGTATTGATATTTTTCACCCCGCGTGTGCTACACGGGTTCTAAACTATATATATATATATATATATATATATATATATATATATATATATATGATTTCATCATCTGAAAATTGAAATAAGACATTAGAATATAATCATGTTAAAAGAATGTTAATTCAAGTGAATTGTGATCCAACTATTTTAGTTATCTAGGGCTAAGTAATTGCTTACTTAAATTGGTACTGCATCATTATTTTGTTTGAAGGTTTGAACACTTTAATTTGAGGATTCAGGAGCCATGGAGAAAATTAGAACCCCCATATTTGAGCTCAGAATATTTTAGTTAACATTTAGTACTTAATAACTATATATTACATGCCATTTTGGACTTTTGGAAATTTAAAACCCATAAAAGCAAAGGTACCATCTGGAAACACTTTCAAGTTTGTTTTTGGAAATTTAAAACCCATAAATATTGACAAACTTTCTGCAACATAACACCATTACCCTAGTCGACTGAAATTATTGCCTAATAATTGTTTCATAAATTAATTTACCCGATCAGTAAAACCATCATAAAAACATTTCAGTAGTCATATTCTCCAGTTGCCAAAAGCAGCCATGATCTCAAATTTTCAAATATGAAAACCAGCAAATTTGTTTAAACATATGCATCACCTACAGAATTATGTAGTTTTGTTCTCTGCATCAGGTATTCTGCTCTCTGTCTCTTTGCCTGTATACAAGCACATTGTTCAAAATAAAGTCACCTACCGTTGCTAGAAACATGTTTCAGAAATAGAAAGCAAGTAGAGGTGGTAAAATGGGTGGTTAGGTAAATATGTCCAGTTCAGGTTGGATCGGGTATGATTGACCCAAAGCATTTCTGCCCTAAAAATTTATGTCCATATTTTAGCATTAATCTTCTTCAGCCTCTCATTATCCTTTCTCTGTTTTTCACAGTTAGCCTGTAGGGCAGCAAGTTTTTGGATCAAACATAACATATGTTATCAATCAGTGTATAACAAAAATCAAAATTTTGTTCTCCATTCATCTAAAGCTAAGTTTGTTTATGAAAAGCAATTGCAATCTTGGTTTTAAAAGGTGTGAGAACTGCCTTTTACTTACTGGTTTTACCTCTAAATCCTGAAAAATGAAAAACAGAATCAAGAGTTAGATACATAATGCATGTCTATAAAGTGAAACTATTGATTCAAGCAGCCAAAAGTCTATCAAATACAATAAACATAAGTTGTAAGAAAAGGTTAAAAACTTGAACAAACCCTAAAATTAACAAACATTATCCCAAGATGTTATTAAATACAATAAACAATAATCACTTAGGGAGTTAGGGACTGAAAACTCAGTTAGACATTTTATAAAACATGTTGTGTGCATAACTGACTCAAGAAAAAAACTAAACTAATTCCTGTCAATTAAGCCCAAAACTCACAAGTGGACAAATACAAATGAAAAGGCCAAGTAGTGCAACTGAATGATACACCAAATTTTTTTTTGAACGACAACACCTAGATATTCTATGATAATTGAGTTTCTCCGGGGCAACACCTAGAACATCCAGGGCAACCCACCCAGGAGGAACCCCCCAACTGGGTAAACCCCCTGACTTGGCCACAGACCCCATTTTTTGCTGTGGCCAGAATGATACACCAAATAATATAGAATTAGATAACATCTCAATATCTTCATCAACACATTTGCTGATGGAGATAACAGATTCTGCTTTTTCCAGCCATCTCAGGGCTGCCACTGCTCCTTCACTTCCTGCATACTCAAGTGGTTGACATGCTCGAAATGCACGGAAGGTGCATCCCTTCTTTCTTTTTCTCTTCTTGCTAATCTCTTCATCATCACTTTCAGAATTGTCTTCATTCGAGCTATAGTTCTCTTCTCGATTATTCTTAGATTCGGCATGTTTATTTTTAACTTTATCTTCCTTCATAGCTTTTAAAATTTTAGGATGAGCTTCTTCAATTCCTTCTGCAACCATTTTCTTTATTTCAACTTTTTGCTGTAATTGTTCAGAAGTTTCATTTGGATTTTGTTTATTCTTGCCCCGTGTATTCTGGGATGGTCCTTGTCTCGACATTTTATTCAAAGAAAGAGTTTATTTATTTCATAATACATATTTATTACATAGGTTGAAAAGAAATTTACATATAACCCTGATTTTCTCCTTCCAATTCTGCTATTCATTCCTGTAGGGCTCTTATACGATCATCATTAGGGATTTTCTCATTCTCCTGAGGATTTTGTATATTCGTAGGCTCATAATACTCATATAGCCTATTCGAATCTTCTCTTTCTTCTCTTTGAGGAACAAGATTATTTTCATATGGGATTTCAGGTAATCCCTGATAGTAATAAGGATTATAGTATGGATTCTCTCCATAATCCAGATTTTGGCTTGCAGCCGTTAAGGCAGAATGAAAACTGATAGAGGGTACATAAGGATTTGAAGGAGGTGTTAATTCTCCTAGGCTTCGATATGTACTTCCCGTGTGTCTTGAACTTGTTCCTGGTTCTAGGTCCGTTTCATTTGTAGGCTGGAATTCATATCCAGGTGGTGCGTATTTCTGAACGTAGTGGGGACCTTTTCCTTTTCCAGTCATCTAAACAGAACAAAATACTTTTATTTATATTTTTTTATACATACAGGAAATAGCAAGTTACATTATTTGATACTATCTTGTCATATCAGGTAAACTAGGGTGGTTATCATTCCAGAGTAGTACCTGCAGCTTAAATATTCTCAGGAAAGAATGACGGGTCTAGGAGAGATTTATACACCACTCTTTCCTTATACAGAACATTCAGTTTGTTAGATAACTACATACCGGTCAGATGGTTACCCTTTGTCTACAATGACGTTGATATATAGTAGAAGTCTAAACTTTTTATTCTTTCTTTTTGTCTTTTCTTTTATTTTTCTTTTTCAAGTTAACGAATCCGCTCCTTGAGCTACCTTGATTCTTTCTTCACTTCGTCTGTTTCTCTCAAAGCACAGTCAAGGAATTCTATGGGAGTTCCAAGATGAGGGGAGGGATAGTTATATGGAGGAGGTGGTTCACGAATACCAAATAATATGTCGTTGAACACATTATGTAAGGATCGTCAGGTCCATCAGTCGGTTCATTGATATACTCCTCCAACATCGTGGTCTGAGTATATGAATTTTCTTTACCTGTAGGGTAAAGATATGGATCTCTAGTTTCCAATTGCTGTTCATTGGTTTCTCCTTCTGGTACTTCCTGGTATACTTTCTCCACTTCCTCTGCAGATACGTGCACATGCTCCGTGGGAGTTCGAACACGCATCCTAGGTTTGTAGGATCTACTGGGTCCTACTTCATCAGATCTAACATGATAAGTTGGTAGTGGTGGTCCAGTATTCCAATTCTCAAAATCAGATGCTCCCATCATCCAGGAAGAGCTTGAACCATTAAGGTTCTCGGAATTTGCTTGTCGCATAGATTCATCATCAGAGATGATGATTATTTCCTTAGATTCTTCACTGTCAGAAATAACTACAGGTTATTCTCTAGATCCCGTAGGGTGATACCTTTCTCTCCGGTTTGTCCGAAGATATAGGTATAGTAATTATCTTCTGACATCTGTATATTTACCACTTAATTATTATTGAGTTCTACCTACTTTTACTTAGCAGGCAGTCTATACTGGTTTAAGCTTAGATACCTTACCTGAGTATCTTATTTGTTAAAACCAAATAATATCAAAATCCAGTTACACCTTAGATACTAAATTCTAGTATCTAATTTGCTAAAACAAATGGCTCTGATACCAACCTTTCACACCCCCGGATTTAGCCTACCAGGGCCTGCGACTCTCAGTTGGTACCTATCTCTTTATTTTAATCTCATCAGAGTTTTATAATCATAGCGGAATATTTTTATAAATTCTCACAACTCAAGATCTTTTCAAAAGACGGTGAAACTCCAGTTTCATTTCATTATAAACAGGGATAAACCCTGCTATTGTATACAAACGTTTATTTTACAAAACCAAGGGTTACAAGAGCCATTTCTTTCACACTGATGTCTAGAGTGGACGTTCCCTTTTCATGACATCATTATTCCATTCATTGCATGGCTATATCAAACTCATCCTTGGTTACCTGTAAAATGTTTGAAAATATTTTATCAGTTATACTGGTGAATACAAGTATATTTTAAATCATAATCTTGACAAGATTGAATAAATAAAACAATTGCCCATATTTGAGTGGTCAATTTACACATTCAGTGGACCAACTTGCCCAAGACTATAACCACTAGCCACACCAGGCACTTTCTTGGATCATTATTGTTTTACGTTAAATGGAACCCTGCCTTTCGCCTCAAGCGATCGGTTTTACGTACTATAAACAACCAAGCCATAGCCCTAGCCCCATTGCAACATTTCATCTGTAACACGTGTATGCATACATGACTCTATGGTCTGAATGCTATATAGTAAATCACCTTATGTGACCAATGGTTGTATTAGTACATTCAAATCAGATCATAATCAAAACAGTTTTTCAATTTTGAAATTATTTTATAAAAATACAAGTATTCACCTTTGCAGAGGTTGGACTTAGGAATCTTCTAAAATAAGAGTCCAATTGGGCAGCGTCTCCACTTAAGTCGTCTAGCCTGGTTCTTTAAAATGAGCGTTTCCTAGCTTCTCGGTTTCTCTAGATCGATCCGGCACCTCAGGAACTTAACGTATGAGTGGGAATGGATTTAGGGAAGTGGAATATCAAATAACAACTCAAAAGTTCGAGTTTAAATGCTGTGAAAATGCCAAATCCGGACTTTCTATTTATAGGTGAGATATGTGGCTGTGACGGACCGTTATGGGTGGTGACGGTCCGTCACCGCTTGGTCGTAACGGACCGTTACCGCTTGGTGACAGTCTGTCACCGTTCTAGGGTTGCGAAGTTATCAGACACGTGTCAGCATCTGGTTGAATTGCGGCGTGACGGACCGTTACAAGGCCGTGACGGTCCTTCATAGGGTTTCCACGTGTCATTTTCAGGCCATTAGTCACTGGACACGTGGCACATCATCATGACATGCCCGTAACGGACCGTGACAGTCCGTTACCGTCCAATTTTCATGTTTTTCAACTTTTGGTCCTTGATCTTTTAACTAATTACACTTTCATGTATTTTTTACCTTGTTAAGGGTCTTTGTGACTAGCTAACGGTTTTACAACTGGTTCTTTGTGATAAGGAGTAACGACGGTTACTCATGTGGGAAACGTAACCTCATCATTGCTAAGCCTTTGTGATAAGAAGCTGTGTGATAAGCGTTTGTGTGATAAGTTTCTGCGTGACAAGTTGTTGTGATGAGGTTCCTGATGTGTGTTTTATATGTAGATAAAAATATAAATATATATATATATCCTTGGCAACGACACCAAAAACTTGATGGCGTAGTTTTAGTAATAAATATTTTCTATTTGGAGCTACACAAAATCAGGTTTTAAATTTATAAATTAAAATGATAATTACTTCAACTAAATACACACACAATAGGCAAGTGTACCTATCGCAGCGTAGTAAAGTATGGGTAAGAACCAAGTATCGAACCATGGACACGGATCCCGTACTCAACCCTCGCTATTGTCTGACTAGGATAATAAGTTGGAAAATGGGTGTTGTTTTAAAAGGAAAATAAAAAGAGTAGAAATGTAATTAGAAGTATTATCCTGTTTAATGTGTTACTCCGGTTGTTATCCCTTGTTAATTAATGATATATTTAAAGTAAGGTTGGTCATAGTTACTAGTACTAACCCTTTCGATAGGGGAGTTAGTATTTCGTAACGGAACAGTGGATACGGTCGGCCAACTGTTCCTTAATGAATATAACGGACCCTAAACGGGGTCTCAAGTTCGTCGGTATCTCACAATTCATTATTCGGACTAATATTATCCCTGTGACTGACGTACGTCTAGTGTTGTAACTTCTTTCGGTAAGTCGGAATGCACGACTTCCTCCAAAGGTACTTTATGAACGCTCGGACCTAACAAATTATGTTCTTAAATAGTTGTCTTTACTTATAATATTATTTTAAATAAATAAGACTTTCATTCTTAAGATCAAACCCCATGGCTCCCGCTAGAAGTCCTCTGCAAGCCGGTCTGGTTAGGGCTCAAACGACTTGCTGAATACCCAAACCTCCAATCAACCCATAATATTAAATCTATACTAACTGGTCGTGCTAGCACCAAGATTTGTATATAAACCGTACAAACATCGAATAAGCTTCATTAATTAATTAAAGTTCAACCAACTTGAGCAACACAAGAGAACTATCCACGAATGACCATACAAGTGATTCCACTAGCCCTTAGACAATGTGTGGAAGTGTTCCAACACCAAGGGAGAGTGGGTATAGGTTGTCTCTTGCTTGCTTGAACAAGAAGGATCGTTTCATATTACAAGTCTAAAAACATAAAATAAAAAAGGAAAAGCTAAAACGGACCAAAACCGAGGGAGTTCCGGCTCTAGCAGAGCTCTAGGGCCTTCCCAACCCAAGGTAATGGACACCTAAAACACTTGAATGAGCTTGCTATTTATAGGCTAAGATTTTGGCAATGCACGGCCGTGCAAAATACCCATTTCTTTCACGTGCGGAATCTGGCAGTACAGGAGAGTACAGGGACCCAAATTAGGGTTTTCATGGCCGTGCAAGTTAATGCACGACCGTGCAATGCCCTAGTTTGGTCCCTGTTGGCTTTTGGACTTCAGCTTTGACATTCTGCATCCGGTTTCGTTCAATTTGCCCCTGAATACTGATTTTACCTTGATTTTGAGTGTTTTCTTCATGTTTTTGTAAATCCGGGCCAATTATCCTATCGGAACACAAATGAGTGGATTAGGCATTGATGGGATGCGGATTTTGTGTGTTTATAGTGTTTTAATCCCGCGTTTTTACATATTTTTCTTTTCACATATGTTTGGATAGCGAATACTACGAGGTAATATGTTTTGTAGGTAGACGGGATTAAAAGGAAGGTGTTAGAGCAAGTTGAAATGCAGGTTACGGGAATCGGAACGAAGAAACGAAGAAGTGAAAAAGGGCTGGCAGTAACTTACGGCCAGGCCACAGTAACTTACGGTGGCCGTAAGTTACGGTGAATCGAGCGTAACTTACGGTGGAAAGAAAATCAAAAAGTTTGGCCGTAAACCAGAAGCTATTAGCCGTAAGTTAGAATTTGGAATTTTTTGGCCGTAAGTTACGACCATATCACCGTAAGTTACGGTGGTCGGGAAAACAGAAAGACGCGGAACTTCGGGGACACAGCCGATTTTGAGGTTTATTTGGGGGTTTCTTCCCCAAATCGAAAGCGATCTCTTACACAACACTTTGAGGCGATTTTTAGAGGATTGACACACCCACTTGAAGATTGAAGATGATCTCCCTCACCATGAGCGGGTGATTCACTTGTGGCTTCCTCCAGGCGGACGGTTCGTATAGGTTTTTGTATTTGATTCAGTTTATTCATGTTGGATCTTGTTAGTTTCTGACAATAACTTGAGAGATTGATGTATTAGTTGATTTAAACAGTTTATGATTATGCTTTGAGTTTGCTTGCTTTACGATCTTGTTCGGTTGATGACAAAACCTAGTAGCAGGGTTGGGTGACTAAAGGGGGTAACTTGGTATTCATAAATTGGGTGATTGAATTATACTGGTTTGTGACGAAACTAGTTGTATAGGTTTTCTGACAAAGAATCTGTCTTCAATTACTGTTTCAACTAATTTTCCAACACTATGTCTATGTGGTGTCCAATTGAATAACTGAGTTTTGCATAAACCTAGAATCTGAAGTTTGGAGGAGGTTGCATCTTTATTTGATCTGTGTTTTTATTCTAATTATCAAACTAAGCAATTCCACTAACCACTGATTCCTCGTGGATACGATACTCTTCTTACCCTTACTAGTTAAGTGTTTAAGGATTGTTTTTGACCGACCTAACGACATCGATCAGGCATCAATTATTATCATATTATCTCTAATTGTGATGATTTCAGGGATAATTATGCATGCAAAACATGTATAATTTACGTCATATCATAATACCCCATACTTAAACTTTGCTTGTCCTCAAGCAAACTAATGCATGATTATACCCGTAGAAGTAAGATATTGATTAAATGTTAATCCAAAGCTGTTGTCCCAAATGGCTGAATGACCCTCTTTAAAAACAATTATTTGGTGGTTATACCTTTCGAGTGTTTCTCCACAATAGGGTAGCAAGCTCAACATTCTTGATGGAATTATGATTATGCACAAAATTACAGTCTTACGAATGTTCACTCAACACGCATGTTTAATATATGAATAAGGTATGTCAAGTAGTACACTCAATGCTATAATTAATGCTCACATAATCATAGGCTTGTATAAAGATCAAATCTCCACCAATTGACATAAAATATGTGCATAAATCAAGAGGGTTTTATAAAGGGTTGTAATGTTTGGCTTAGGGTTAGGGTAGGAAGTATTTGGGAATAGTGGCTAAATGTTGAAAATCTGACTTGGCTTAATGATAAAAAGGTAATTGGTTCCTTTATTCAACTTAGATTAGACATTGTGACTAATCTAATGACTCTTTTAAGGTCAGATCGTCAAGACCAAATCCCCTTTTCAAGAATGTTAACTTCTTGTTATCTTTGAAATATTCATTGCTATCATTTTCCATGAATTGTTCGGCTGTTTCTTCCTAATACATTCATTTTGATCAGCTTTGCATACTCCAATTTTTTGAGTAAGTTTGATTCTCTTTTGATGAGATTTCTTCACTAGCTTGGGCGATTATGAATTCCTTTTTGGTTGCCCCGTTTTCTTATCACAATAATTCTTCTTTTCATAATAATTCTTCTTTTCATGAGTTTCTTTCTTCGAACATAAGATGGATCTATAAACTTTCGGAGGATAATCATTCTTTAAATCATAGCCAAGTCGATTTTCAACTAAAAGGGTTAAAAGATAAAAGGATAATTTTTTTCGAGTTTAATGGTTTTGAGATGTTTAGAAACGAAAAGGTTTAGGCTCAAAGGGGCTAAATAGGGGGTAATGTTTAGGGTAGGTAAATGAAAGAGAAAGGCTACGGAGAATGGGTTAATCCTAATGCCTCAATCATTTTTATGCATTATTTTAGTCCATGATCTTGAAATGTATATTTTACACAAGTTCTAATATGCAAAGCGATAATTAGCAAAACACTTTAACAAACGAAATGAGCATGTGAAATATGTACTAATTAACTGCGCCAAAAACTTGATGGCGTTTATGCTCGGTTAGGCTCAAATTCTTACATGGAAATGGAAGGTAAAGGCTAATAAAGTAAAAATGTGCATAAACTTATTTCTTTCTTTCTGTTGTGCTCCCTAATCTTCCCTATTTGTTTGCTTGATTCACTTCAACGGTATTTCAAATTGTTGTTTTTATATGCCCGTTTATGCCAATTGATTTTTAAGACTTTTTTGCTTTAAGATTATTTTAGAAAATGTTTTTATTACTTCTATACATAAATTTTGATTTCATGGATTGGGTATTTGTTAATCGTGAAATTGTAATACTTAAGACAAGTTCAGGCAGTCAAAATATCAACGGGGTTCCACCCTACACTTAGTTTCTGACAATATGAATGTATGCAATATGATATGTGTCATGAATAATAAGAGTGTGGTAAACTAATACTCCCCTGATGAGACGTAATTGTCGGGCGTGTAATCGACTCTCATCTATGCCTAGATCGTATTTCCAGGCACGAACCAAAATCCGTGTCACCTGTAATGCTATGTAATGCTCAACATATAAATAAAGTACTAAAAGGAAAAATTAAACTAATATTCGCTTAACAAAGCGACCGAATAAGGTTGGTGGTAGTGCCACCATGTCAACGGTTACTCCTATAAAATGGTGCCGTGTTTAGTCAAACAAACCAACGTCAAAAGTCAAGAACCACAAACTACGTCAGAAAATAACCACAAATATCAAGGATGAAGGGTGAAGAGAGCTGCTACTGAAAAGGAGGACGCTGCCACTGCTGGTGCGGGCTGGGAGGCTGCTGCTGATATTGCTGATGGGCATACAAATTATGAGTGTGATCATAGAAGTCCTGTCGCATGCCATCCAGCGTCTGTCCCAGCTGACCCATACGGATCATTAAATCTAACATTGTGGGGGTCAGCGGAAGTGTGGTACATACCTGGGCCTTGATGCCCTAGTTATCCCATGGGTGCTAAGGATCCTGAATCTTCTACGTACTTCGGTATCTTCAATTTATATATTACCTAACCGTTGTATCTTTCTTCTATCTTGACCAATACGCAGGTAAAACGTGCGAAGTCAAGTTCATCCCTGAAGAATCGGTCTTGAAGTCAAAGAGAACGTGTAGAAGACGCGTGAATTGGCCTCCAACGGTCATATTTGAAGACTAAGTCGATTCCGGGATTCTCTGATAGTTAGTTAGCATAATCTCTGTATATAATCAGCAGCTTAGTCGATTAGAAAACACACAACAACACACTTAGCAATAGAATACATGCACAATCAGTCTTATAACACTTAGATATCGATCATTTGCTGCTCAACACTTGTAATTCTTTATCATTTATTGAAGAAACAAGGCAGATGTCGATTGTCACCTCCCGAGGTTTTATGCTGGAGATCCTGAAAGATCAAGGGCTTTCCTCGTAAACAACCGTGTCACTCTTTACGTTTTTACATTGTTTTACATTGATTTTACAAGCACACTACCTCACAAACTAAGTTTGGTTACAAAATTAGTCTTGTAATTTTTAACCAAAAACAATTTGGCGCCCACCGTGGGGCAAGTGGTGCTTTTCATTTTCAAATCTTTACTAAAATTTGTGTTCAATCACTATCTTTCAAAGCTATTTTCAAAAATGTCCTCTCAATCCAAAAATATTTTTGTCTCTGCTCCATCTTCGAGCTCTGGGTTGGTCAACCCTATTCCTCCTCCTCCATTTAAAAAAAGTGTTAATCAGCCGAAGAAAACTACTCCTGCGGGTTTTTCGGGATCCGGAATACCTGTTGGTGGACCTGTGATCGTATCAAACAATGATATCCACGTTCTGTTCACGGAGATGAAACAAAAAATGGAACAACAGAGGAAGACTAAGTAAGTGCTGTTTCAGGAGATTGAGAAGGTTAAGGAATCGAAGAAACCAGTGGAAGTGACGACCCCGCTGCAACCAAGGATCTTTGATTTTAATTATTCAGGATCCTCATAAATCCGTAAGAGAGACTTCCTTCCCATGCAAACAGGAATCACTACAGTTGGCCCTACCCTGGCTGTCAGAGTTACGACAAATCAGGATCTTGGAGTTACTCCGGGATCGTCGTTCCGAAATCCTGAGAACGGTAACACATTCAATCAATTTTCAAATGCTAATGAATTTGTGCAGTAGACAGGAATCACTCCGTCCATGGCCAAGGAGTTAAAGAAGTTGAGAGAGATGATCTCCAGTGTACTAGGTGTGGTCCAACCTATACCGGAGATGTCCTCTAGCAGTCATAGGATCTCAAGATTCGCTCCACTATTATGTGATGCTGAGATCCCTAAGCGCTTCCAGACTACTAACATGAAGTTGTACTTTGGAACTACAGATCCTGAGGAGCACGTCGCACAGTACAGGGAACAGATGGAGATAAACCCCATCCCTTTGACCTAAAGGAAGCCTGCTTATGCAAAGGCTTCGGCTCTACCTTAACAGGATCAGCCCTGAAATGGCTACTTAACATTAAACCTTATTCTATTATTTCGTTTGCTCACTTAATCAAATTGTTTAACAATCAGTTCTCTTGCAATAGGACATTTGAAAGGTTAACAAGTGACTTATACATGATAACTCAGAACAGCGGAGAATCCGTTCAGGATTATGTCAGCACGTTCGGCCGGGAATCCCTAGACATCCCGAACCTTGACGTTGCCACTGCAGTCCAGGCCTTCAAGATAGGACTACAGAAGGATTCTCAATTTTACGAAGACCTTGTTATGAATCCTTGCAGGAACTTTGATGAAGTCAGGAACTAGGCATTGAGGTTTATTAGGCTGGAAGATGATAAAAAGATCCATCAGAGAGTGAATGCTTCGATAAGCTACACTCAACCTAACCGGAAAGCTGAACCTACACCTTTCAGGTCGTACAGATCCAAGCAGTATTCTAAGCCGGACAATCACAGGGTCAATGCTGTAGAAGATGACGAGGACGAGGAAGAATATCCTAAGTTATCTGAATAATTCTTTTCTCTTGATACTACTAGTTTGCTATTTGCTATGCAGGATCTTGGAGAAAAAGCCAGGTGGCCTCGCAAGTTTGTGAGGAACTCAGGAGGAAAGGACAAGTCCAAGTGGTGTGCATTCCACGAAGAATTTGGCCATATAACTGAGGATTGTATTGCTTTGCAGAAGGAGATAAGCTATCTCCTGAGCAAGGGATATCTCAAAGAATTTCTGGGCAAAGGAAAGAACAAGACCAAGAATCAAGACAGGATCTCGCAAAGAGTAAAATCCCCACCGCCAGATGCCAAGGTAATAGGTTTTATATCTGGTGGATCTGATATTTGTGGTACTTCTTACTCTGCAGCAAAAAGAAATGCCAAAGAAGCGAAAACAGAGAATGGCGATAGACCTATCAGGACCTCCAGCTTAACTGAAGAAAAGGTGATATGTTTCGACGAAGATGACAAAAGTGACGTACAGGATCCTCATCATGATGGCCTGGTGATTACACTATACATTGCAAACCACTTCATTCACAGGATACTGATCGACGGAGGAAGCTCTGTAAATATTATCCAGCACGAAGTCCGAAAAAGAATGGGGATCCCAGATCCTGAGATCATCTCGAAATCCTCAGTATTAGTAGGATTCAGTGGAGAGGTTAAGAACAATATTGGAGAAATAAAGCTACCAATTTACATCGAGGGGGTAAATTCTATACAAAAGTTGTGTCATCGATTCTTTATCTTGCTATAACATTATTCTAGGAAGGCCCTGGATACACGACATGAATGCAGTACCCACAACATATCACCAATGTGTTAAGATGCCAACCCCCTAGGGAGTGGTGAAGATCAACAGCGATCAACAAGAGGCTAAAAATTGTTACACTTCTTCAATGAAAGCCTCTGTCAAAACTAGGAAATCATAGCAATTAACGAAGCAGGCCAGAGATGTTCTGGAAACTAAAGAACATGATGTTAAAGAGGTATCACTGGATGCCGAGAATTCAGATGTGAAGATCCTAGTAGGGAGCAATATCCCTAAGGACATTGAAAAAGATATCTTGAATTTCCTGAGGGGCAGAAAAGCAACCTTTGCTTGGAAGCATGAAGATATGACAGATATATCCAAAGATATCATAACTCATAAACTTGGAATTGATAAAAGTTTCAGGCCAATACATCAAAAGCGAAGGAAATTTGCTCCTCAGAGAAACGTAATCATCCAAGAAGAGGTGGAAAGGCTTCTCAAGTCTGGAATGATAAGGGAAGTAAAATTCCCAAGGTGGCTAGCCAACATGGTGGTAGTCTAGAAGAAGAACGGGAAGTGGAGAGTTTGTGTAGACTACACGGATCTCAAAAAGGCGTGTCCTAAAGACCCCTTCCCATTACCGCACATAGACTCAATGGTGGACGCTACAGCAGGCCAAGAGATCTTGACCTTTATGGATGCCTCTTCAGGATTTCAACAGATCCAAATGGAACCATCGGATCAGGAAGACACGACATTCATGAACCCGACAGGTATTTATTATTACACAGCTATGCCATTTGGTCTTAAAAATGCAGGTGCCACATATCAAAGACTGGTAAATATGATGTTCAAAGACAAGATTGGGGACACTATGGAAGTCTACATAGATGATATGGTGGTAAATTAAAGAAAGCTGAGGATCATCTCAGGGATCTCAGAGACGCATTTGATATCCTCGACCAGTACAACATGAAGCTGAACCCTTCAAAATGTCACTTCGGAGTGGGGGCAGGAAAGTTCCTAGGCTACATGGTAACCAAGAGAGGGATAGAAGCCAGTCCAGAGCAAATCAAAGAAATCATCAATCTGAAATCCCCAGCAAATACTAAGGATGTCCAGAGACTGACCGACAGAGTAGCAGCACTCAACAGATTTATATCAAGATCCTCAGAAAAGTGCAAGGAATTCTACGACATCCTGAAGAAGAACAAGAAATTCGAATGGGAAGAGAAGCATGAACGAGCACTCCAATCATTGAAGGAATACTTGTCATCAGCTCCTCTACTGATGAAACCAGAAGACGGTGAACCATTATCCCTATACTTGGTAGTATCCCGAAGCACCATAAGTCCTGTATTAGTCAAGGATCATGAGGGACAACAACATCCGATATACTATGTAGGTAAAAGTTTTCTACCAGCGGAAACAAGGTACTCTCATTTAGAAAAATTAATATCAGCTTTAATAATGGCATCCACTAAACTTAGACATTATTTTGAAACTCATGCTTTTCATGTTAAGACTAACTACCCTATTAAGTGTGTCTTAAGAAAGCCAAAGATGTCAGGAAGGATGGCTAAATGGTCAGTCAAGCTCAGCGCCTATGACCTCATATACAAACCTAGAATAGCAATAAAGTCCCAGGCACTTGCAGACTTTGTGGCTGATTTCAGCAATGACATTCAACACGAAGCAGACCTTGAAGTCCAACAACTAGAAGAGTCAAAGAATGAGTGGACCTTATTCACTGATGGTGCATCAAATGTAAGAGGAACAAGTCTAGGAGTCATACTAAAATCGCCACAAGGGGACATAATACCACAATCCATAAGCTGTGAGTTCCAGGCTACGAATAACGAAGCATAATATGAGGCACTGATAGCAGGATTACAACTAACTCGAGATATCAAGATCAGGTATCTTCAGGTATATATAGACTCATTATTAATTGCTAACCATTTCAATGGTTTATATGCAGTAAAAGGTGAGAAGCTAGCCAAGTATCTCACAATAGTTAAGCAACTATCCATGGAATTCAAAACTTTTAACATAACACAGGTGTCTAGAGAAGATAACACTGAGGTTGATGCCTTAGCAAACCTTGCTTCAGATTTTATAATACCAAAAGTTACCAAAATACCTATCATACACATTTTGAGCCCGGCAATCGAGAAGGTAAATAAAGTATCCAATGCTGAAGAAGAAGCGGACATTTGGGATCTTGAACCTATTCCAGGATCCTGGATTTCACCTATTAATAAATACTTACAGGATGGTGAAATCCCAAGTGATGAAAAGAACCACAAGGCTTTTCTCATGAGGATGTCTCGTTTTATAAGTTTTGAGAATGTTTTGTATAGAAAATCAATTGCAGGTCGATACTTAAGATGCTTGGATGATCCTGAAGCATGTGAAGTCCTCAAGATCTACACGAAGGAGATTGTGGTAATCACACGGGGGCAGAGCGTTATTTTCAAGGATCCTGAGGATAGGATATTACTGGCCTACCATGAGGAAAGATGCTGTGACTTACTCTCAAAAGTGTGATGCTTTCTAGAGACACAGCAGCATGCTCCATCAACCGACCGAACCTTTATACCCAATCATCTCTGTGTGGCCTTTTATGAAGGGGGGAATGGATATCTTTGGCAAACTTCCCAAAGCACCAGGAGGAAAGGTCTTTATGCTAGCAATGACGGATTACTTCTCTAAACGGATCGAAGGTGAGGCATTTGTCCAAGTAAGAGAGAAAGAAGTCATCTCCTTCATCAAGCGCAATATCCTGACGAGACTTAGGATCCCGGCGGAGATAATTTATGATAATGGATCTCAATTCATTGGCAAAAGAACGACTGACTTCTTTGCTAGTTGGGGAATCAAAATGATAACATCTACCCCAGTACATCCTCAAGCCAATGGACAAGCTGAATCTAGCAACTAGATCATCGTTAACATCCTCAAGAAGAGATTAGGAGCAAAGAAAGGAAGATGGGCTGAAGAGCTACTATTTTTACTTTGGGCAGATAGGACAACCACGAAGAATGCGACGGGACAAACTCCATTTTCCTTGGTATTTGGAACAAAAGCCATGATCCCGACATAAATGGTTATCCCTACTGCCAGAACCAACTTTAAATCTTCAGAGACCAACAACGAAGCTCTCGTTCATGGATCTTACCAAAATTCGCATTGCAGCTTATCAGCAAAGAATAGCAAAGTCATACAACAAAAACATAAGGGTTAGAAGATTCCAAGCATGTGATATCATATTAAGAAAGGCATTTCAAAATACTATCAATCCCAATGATGGAAAACTTGCACCAAAGTGGGAAGGCACATACTTGATTGACTCAGAAGCAGGAAAGTGTGCTTATTGGTTGTCTAATATGGAAGGAGATATCCTGCCAAGATTCTGGAACGCTATCCATCTCAAAACCTACTTTATGTAAGTTAAAACTAAATTTCTAACTAAGACTGGTATGTTTTCTATCCCTGACTATTTTTATACTTATTACCCTTGATCAAAGTACTGACTTGAGCGTCGGAGGGGTGTTAGTCAAGTTAACACCCACCTTCACCAAGATTTCCTGTTTTGCAGGAAATATCTCTAGGGATCCTGACAGAAGAAGTAGATTGGCTATATCTCCTATGTTTAAGTATCCTAAATACCTCAAAGGTTTAAACGGCTTTCGCCTTTCTAAGTAGATTGGGTTTCTACACCTCGCTAGGAGCGCACGATATCCAATTATAGTTCAAGGTGGTGCGACCAGTCCATGTAACAATGGCTGATAATTTCATCACTGTTGGCTATATATTGGGTGCTACGAATATAACAGACGTGTTATTTCTCAAGTTTCCCCAAAGTATTTAACACTTACGTGTTAAACTAAGGTTTTTAGAATTTTTATGCTAACTCAATACTGGCTTGGCCCACGTTATTTGGCTTGGCCCACGTTATTGGCTTGGCCCACGTTATTTGGCTTGGCCCACGTTATTGGCTTAGCCCACATTATTGGCTTAGCCCACGTTTTCTAGCTTTGCCCACGATTTTAAATATGTAACATTTATGTGTTAACTCAAAAACTTAGCATCAATATGCTGACCCAGGATCCTTAAACAAGTTAAAGACTAATGAGGATCCCGAAGTGTCGTATTCAATTACTGTACACAGGGGACAACCAACGGTTGCTATATTTCAAACTCAACATCAAAATCTGGTATGTGTGTCTACCTAATTTAGTTCTTGACAAAGGTATGTATTACTTATTAATTTTCATTTATAGAAGATTCAAGATTTGAATGACTAAGTCGTGATATGTTTGGTAATCTTGCGTAATATTTGTCCAAACCAAACTGTATTCTCCTACGTTAAAGTTTGATAAAAACCTGAGAGGTTATTTATGAATAATTATTAATGTTCCGATATCCTAAAAATATATCTAAACCTAGTTTTCTAAGTATCTCAAGGTTTTGCAACATAGAGATCCTAATTTTCTAAAACATGTCTAAGCAAACCAAACACATAACAATCATGGAAATAGTCGCAAACCATATACTAATATTTAAAGTGCAGGAAAAGAAAGTAATCCGGGCTTCATCCAAAACCTGGACACATCCACTCGGTTCACAAGTTAGCAAATTGTCTATCCCATGCAGGTACCCCCAAACAGAAAAGAAAAATTGTTTTTAACAGGTACCATCAAGATCAATCAAGTAGAAAAACCACGGATACCAGGGCTCAGGTCTAGGCATCATTACCCTCATCGCCTTGGTCAACTTGCTTCCCAACAACAACAGCTCCATTCTCCTCTGCTACCTTCTCTTAACCCTTGGTCTATTCTTCGGTCACCAATTTGCTCACATCTTCCTCCAGCACCAACTCTCCTCCCAACTCAGCAACAAGTCTCTTCCGCCCTTGTACATCCCATGTAGCCCTATCAAAATTCTTGTCCTCAGCTTCTTTAGCCATCTTAATCCTGGCTTGAAGAATGGACATTACAGCTGAGGCTTTAGCTTGTTCGGTGGACTCATCAAGATCCCGGGCATATTGGAGATGCACATCCTGCATTTCTGCTTTCACATTGGTGAGATCTTTGGTGACATCAGATAGCTTTTTGCTCTCAGCGGCCTCGCTCCTTTGTAATTCGGCATTCTTCAGCTTGCTTACCTCAACCTCCTTTAAAAGCTGATCGTAGAACATGGCCATTTTATCCATAACATATTGTATACAATATATATATGTTAATATAAATGTAGGATCAAATTCAAGATCCGGGATAATAGACATTTCTTACCAAATGGCTGAGGTTATGCAGCTTCTTATGAGCATCAGCAAAATCAGAGCATTCTCGAATGTCCAGTTCAGCAGGATCGATAACGTTTCGCTTGTTGCTAGATGATGGCTTAGGATGAGCAGTAGAGACCTCGGGCTTAGGAGCATCCGATTTGAGCGTTGGAGTAGCAGATTGCTTAGGCTCCTTTTTGATAGCCTTGTCCTTGGAAAACATATTGTCAATATCCTCAAGAGCAAATTTGGAGCTTGATTTACGGATTCCTAAATCAAAATAACATGTTAGATCATTACTGATATTATTGATTAACAAAATACTATGATTTTTCTTTACCAGACATCTCCGAGGTGGAATTCTTCCACTGATGGAGCCCCGACCTTGAAAGTTCTTTTGATCGGCTCGATACTGTAGAAAAATGCAACTCTTTTTGCAGTATCCTCGGTAGCAGGAGCGACTTCTGAAAACCTCAGTGCTGTGAAACGATAAGAGAAAATTAAGAGTCAGTATCCCGAATGCCAGAATCACGAGAATCCTACAGATGAAATCCTACCCTTTTTAATCCATTTCACCGGCAGTTTATTCCCGTCAGGAATCGAGTCCCTTCTCATAAAGAAGAAATTGTTTTTCTAGTTGGAATCATTCTGGGTTGTTTTGAGAATCAAATGACTTTGGCCAGATTTGATTTGGAATAGAAAGCGAGAAGAACCATGACTTCTTAGATTATAAACGTAAGCTAATTCAGAAATAGAGAAGTCAAGAGCATGGTTACGGATCAAGATTTCCAAAGTGTGTAGGATTCGCCAAATCATGGGCATAGTCTGAGCATAACTCAAACCTGTCTTCTTAAAAAACTCGGTGGTGAAGGCTGGAAAAGGGTATGAGAAACCAATGGTAAACGGAAAAGATGAAAAACAAACCCAAGAACTGGAGGTGAGGTATAATAAAGAGGGTCTTTACCTGAAATCCCAGAGATGTAGAAGACAATCTTGGAGATAAGAAGAAGGGTAATTATAAAGAAGTAATGATAACTGCCTCAAACCACGTCGTATTACTGCCTCGTTTACCGCACCACGTCTTATCATGTGCCAGTTTAATTTTTGAATTTTGAAAATTTCACAGTTGTAACTTCCTTGGACAGATGTCAAATTTTGGGGAAAATTGTTAGGGGTCATTTTACAGCTAAGGATCTTGGATCTTCAACGTACTTCGGTATCCTGACAGGTTTCGGTATCCTCAATTTATATTTTACCTAACCGTTGTATCTTTCTTCTATCTTGACCAATACGCAGGTGAAACGTGCAAATTCAAGTTCATCCCGGAAGAATCGGTCTTGAAGTCAAAGAGAACGTGTAGAAGATGCGTGGATTGGCCTCCAACGGTCATATTTGAAGACTAAGTCGATTCCGGGATTCTCGGATAGTTAGTTAGCATAATCTCTGTATATAATCAGCAACTTGGTCGATTAGAAAACACACAACAACGCACTTAGCAATAGAATACACTCACAATCATTCTTGTAACACTTAGATATCGATCATTTGCTGCTCAACACTTGTAATTCTTTATCATTTATTGAAGAAACGAGGCAGGTGTCGATTGTCACCTCCCGAGGTTTTATGCCGGAGATCTTGAACGATCAAGGGCTTTCCTCGTAAACAATCGTGTCACTCTTTACGTTTTTACATTGTTTTACATTGATTTTACAAGAACACTACCTCACAAACTAAGTTTGGTTACAAAATTAGTCTTGTTAATTTTTACCCAAAACAAATTCGATGGTATTAGTCATGGTTTTTCGGTTACGGTTTTGCATGAGGTTAATATGATTAATTCGTAATCATTATCAATCAAAAACGTATTGAAACGATTGGAAAGTGGTCGAGATCATAAATGCCATTCACCATAGTCGCGAATTTGAACAGTTTGGAGTTACGGGTCTTGAATTTGGATCAAGAGCCTCACTGTTTGACTTTTAAAAGTCAACAAGTCAGGTTTTGGGTATTGACAGAATTAGTCCCTACAGGTTATGTGTATATGTTTGAGTTATGGTAGATTTAGTCCTTGTGATTGGTAACTGAGTTTGTGAGATAACGGATTTTAGGTTAACGGAGTTAATTTGAAATTGTCGGTTGTCACATCATCCCCTTGTTGAAAGAATTTTTGTCCCAAAAATTAAGTAACGTTTAAGTAACGTCGCTAGTTGCCTAAAAATCAAATAATTTTTTTTTCTGGGTGTCACATCATCCCCTAGTTGAAAGAAATTTGTCCCGAAATTCAAATAGTACCTTCTGTGTTTGACGTTGACCTCTTGAAAAGCTGAGGATACTTGCGCATCATCTGATCCTCGCCCTCCAATGTGAATTCCGGTCCACGTTTCGAGTTCCAACAAACTCTGACAATAGGGATCTTACTATGTTTGAGCGTCTTAACTTCTCTATCCATGATTTCGACCGGTTTTTCATTGAAGCGTAAGTGTTCGTCGATTTCGAACTCTTCAAGTGGAACCACGAGTGTCTCGTTTGATAGACATTTCTTTAAGTTTGAGACATGAAAGACGTTGTGCACACCACTAAGTCCTTCAGGTAGGTCCGGTTGGTACGCTATTGGACCAATTCTCTTCACTATTTTGAACGGCCCAACATAACGCGGGTTTAACTTGCCTCGTTTTCCAAAACGGATTACACCCTTCCAAGGTGAAACTTTTAATAGAACTTTGTCGCCCACTTGAAATTCCAACGGTTTCCGACGCTTATCGGCATAACTCTTTTGACGGTCATGGGATGCCGCCATACGATTTCGGATTTGTACAATTTTCTCTGAGGTTTCGTGCACAAGTTCAGGACCCGTAAGTTGGCTATCTCCAACTTCATCCCAACAAATAGGTGATCGGCATTTCCAACCGTATAATGCCTCGAACGGTGCTGCTTTGATGCTAGTATGATAGTTGTTATTGTAGGAGAACTCTACTAAAGGTAGATAAGTTTCCCAACTGTTACCGAAGTCGATTACACACGCTCGTAACATGTCTTCCAGAGTTTGAATGGTACGCTCAGTTTGGCCATCTGTTTGAGGATGCTACGCTGTGCTCATATCCAGGCGCGTGCCTAGAGCTTTTTGTAATGATTGCCAGAAACGTGAGGTGAATCTAGCGTCTCGATCAGAAATGATTGAAATTGGCACTCCGTGCCGAGAGACTACTTCTTGCAGATATATACGAGTTAGCTTCTCCATCTTATCAGTCTCTTTGATTGCAAGAAAATGAGCGGATTTGGTTAAGTGATCTACGATCACCCAGATGGTGTCACATCCGCTAGGAGTTCGGGGGTAGTTTAGAAATGAAGTCCATGGAATTCTGTTCCCATTTCCACATCAGGATTTCCGGTTGTTGGAGCAAACCAGACGGCTTTTGGTATTCGACTTTGACTTTGGAACAGGTCAGGCACTTGCTCACGTAGGTGGCTATATCAGCTTTCATGTTCGGCCACCAATACAGAACCTTCTGGTCATGACACATCTTATTGGAACTAGGATGAATAGAATAGCGAGACTTTTGTGTTTCATCCATTACAAGTTCCCTTAAGTTCCCGTACACTGGGACCATATTCGCTCTGCAAAGTAGCGAATGCCGTCCGATTTAACCTCAAGTTGTTTTTCCATGCCATGCGTGGATTTTAACGGTACGTTTTCTTCTTTCAGGGCTTCAAGTTGAGCATTACGGATTTGATCAGGTAATCCGGTGTGAATAGTGAGTTGTAACGCTCGGACTCGTCTGGGTTTTGTTTCTTTTCGGCTTAGGGCATCGGCTACCACATTAGCTTTGCCCGGATGATACTTAATAGCACAATCACAATCATAAACATTGTCGCGTTGCATTAATACACAACCGAGACCTTGAATGGAAGCATCGCAATACACTACGAAGTCATCCGTTCCCTCTGGCAGAGATAGGATGGGTGCGCTACAGAGTTTCTGTTTCAGCAGCTGGAATGCTGATTCTTGGGTGTCGCCCCAGTTATACATAGTACCTTTATGAGTTAGGGCGGTGATAGGTTGAGCGATCTTTGAGAATCCCTCGATGAATCAACGGTAGTAGCCAGCCAAGCCTAGAAATTGTCGCACCTCTGTTGGAGTAGTTGGCGTTGCCCAATTTTTGATGGCTTCTACTTTAGCTGGATTGACATGTATTCCTTTCTCATTGACTACATGTCCTAGAAATTGAACTTCACGAATCCAAAAATCACATTTGGAAAATTTGGCGTACAACTGCTCTTGCTTCAGCAGTTCAAGAATTAAACGCAGATGCTCCTCATGCTCTTCCTTGCTCTTGGATTAGATGAGGATGCCGTCAATGAAAATGATGACGAACTGATCGAGGTAAGGTTTACAGACTCGGTTCATGAGATCCATGAATACCGCGGGTGCGTTAGTTAATCCAAATGGCATGACCAAAAACTTGTAATGGCCGTACCGGGTTGTGAATGCGGTTTTTGAGATGTCTTTGCCTCGGACTCTCAGCTAATGATAACCTGACCTAAGATCGATCTTTGAATAGAAGCTCGAACCATGAAGTTGATCGAACAAATCATCAATACGGGGAAGTGGATAATGATTCTTGACAGTCACTTTGTTTAGCTCACGGTAATCAATACACATATGGGAAGTCCCATCTTTCTTCTTAACGAATATGACTGGAGCTCCCCATGGTGATGAGCTAGGTCGGATGAAACCCTTATCTAGTAACTGTTCTAGTTGCATGGATAATTCTTGTAATTCACTCGGTGCAAGTCTATACGGTGCTCGAGCAATAGGCGCTGCTACAGGCGTTAGATCAATCTGAAATTCGACTTGACGGTGAGGTGGAAGATGAGGAAAGTCCTTGGGAAATACTACTGGAAAGTCACAAACGATTAGAATTTCATTAATCTTCTTTTCTTCGAAAAGTTGTTTGGCGACAAGGGCTAGAATAGCAGTATGACCTTTACGCAAACACTAATGCGCTTTCATGAAGGATATGAGGCCCACGACTGCACCACTATTTTCACCTTGGACAGAAAGGGTTTCTCCACTAGGGAGAAGAAGACGAACAATTTTTATCACGGCAGACGATTTCGGCTTGATTTTTGGATAACCAATCCATACCGACAATTATGTCGAAACTGGCAAGTGTGACCGGCATGAGATCGATATCAAGTTTATGACCAGCCAATCCTAGTTTACATCCTCTAAGGATGTGGGTTGCTTTGATTATCTGACCGTCCACTATCTCTATGGTATACTTGGATTCTAATAGGGTTGGGGTTGCTTCTAACAGATTACTAAGATTTTTAGATATGAAGCTCATATCAGCACCGGTATTGAAAAGAACAGAAGCAAAACAATTGTTTAGAAGAAACTTACCGGTAACCGCGTTGTGATCATTCCTTGTTTCCCCTGAACCAATCAAGAAGGCTCGACCCTTCGCACCATTTCCATTGTTGTTACCGTTATTGTTGTTACCATTTCCGTTGCCCTGGTTATTACCATTGTTATTTCCACTGTTTCGTTTCAACTGAGGACAATCCTTCTTGAAGGGTCCTTCCTTTCCACATTCATAGCAACCTCTTGTCGATCCTTGTTGCTGAGACGATTGCTTAGGTTGAAGCTCACCCCTGTAGTCTTTTGCAGCGTGACCCATCTTTCCACACCGTTGATAACGATGCTTATCACATGGTCCATGTGGTGGAAACCACACCTGTTGCACTTAGGGTACTTTATAGCATAAGTACCCTGATTCTGACCTGAAGAGGTAGACTGATTATAGGTTTTAGTAGGCTCAAACCTACGTTGTTGCTATTGTGGGGGTGGGTTAGACTGAAAGGTTTTAGAGTTGGTGTTGCTATCAAACTTACGCTTGTTGCTATCAGTAGCCTTGGTAACTGTGCCTCTTGGGGGTAGGGTACCCTGAGTTACAGCCTGGTCGGTCAACCTATGAGCTAGCTGGATAGATTGCTGAATGGTGGTAGGGTTAGAAGAAGTCACCATGCTTTGAATTTGAGGTACTAGACCATCGATGGACCTCTCGATCCTCTTGTAGGAGGGAGTTACCATTTGCGGACACATCACTGCTAACTCATGAGAGAGGGTAGTGTAAGCCTCAATCTCGGAACCCTCCATCTTTAGGTTCCAAAACTCGCCCTCAAGTTTCTGAATCTCATCACGAGGACAGTACTCTTCTCTCAACATAGTTTTGAACTCCTCCCAGAGTAGGGTGTTAGCCATGTCCGGACCTAACATCTGAACCTGATAGTTCCACCAAGTAAGTGCGGGACCCTCGAGCGTACCGGATGCATACTTGACCTGGTTCGCCTAGGGGCAGTTGCACATCGCAAATACCGATTCAACTTTCTCAATCTAACGGAGCAAACCAACTGCTCATTCAGCACCACTAAATGTATGGGGCTTGCAGTCCATGAAGGTTTTGAAAGTGCAAGGCTACTGGTTATTGTGGTGACCTGGATTGGAAACGTAGGTACTGTTTAAGGATACTAGATTCGAAAAGAAATTTTTTTTAGTAGCATTGTTCTGCTAGGGTCGATAGATTTACCTCCAGCATTTTGTGCGGCTTAGTTGGCTGCCACAGCTTCAGCCACTCGTTCATTGATGAGTGTGGTGAGTTCGGCTGCGGTCATGTTGATGTTACCACGACCACCATTACGTCCAATGCGTCCACGACCACGTCAAGACATGATCTTCACCTTCACAAATACAATAATGAGAAAAATATATCGCATATAATCCTCATACAAGCATAAACAAACAAGAGTAATCATAAACCACAACATCTAATATCTCAATAACAATCCTTGCTTAAATAGATTGTAAGGGCTACAAAGTAAATTCAACCAAAACATCAAAATTCCAGAAATATCTGCTGGACGGGAACAGCCCTACCAATCTAGGTTTAGAAAGAAAAGATAAATAAAGCTGGAATATCATATGCCACTACCAACTGAAGAAACAATTGATCCATCATCATCGTCCTCAGCTGGTTCTCCCTCGGGCTCATCATCCTGTGCATCTCCTGCTGCATTGGTAGCCTCAAGCTGCGCCTCCAGCTCCTCAATCCTAGTCTCAGCCACTCCAAGGTTAACCTATAGCACATTCACATGAATCTCTAACTCCTTGAATGCTACCACCAGGTTTTCATGCACCTTGTCAGTCTCTCCTAGATCCACTATCAGTATCTCAATCTTCTAGTCAGCTTGACTTCCTCGCTGCAACAACCCAGTTATCTCGCCCGCCGCATCGCGCATGTTCCGGATCTCCCGGTCCATCTTTGCTACAAAGGCAGCAAAAGCCTGCTCTAGTGGGTATGGTAGGGGTGGTAGGGTTTGCGAAGAAGAGGGAGTGCAGCAACGTACGGGGATGGGGCCTGCTCCTGACGAACCCAGCTCCTGATCATGTCAGGATACCAATGCCAGTTCTGTGTGTTATCCCTGACACACATAGTGAAGGGTTCGTCGTACACCACAGTGTTGTCAATAGGGTTCAGTCGACGCCTCTTAGGTTCAGGTGAAGCTACAGTATGAACATCGGGTTCCTGGTTAGCTGGGGATGTAGGTGGAGTCGACATTCCGGTAATGTAAGGTGTAAGTACAATGTTTGAATGTCTATATCATGTAACTAATGCATTGTGTGTGGTTATAGTCTAGTATGCAATTCTAGTTCTCTATAACCAATGGCTATGATACCAATCTGTCACACCCCCAAATTCCACCTGCGACGATCCGCCGCGGGGGCCGTGACAAACGAGGATCCCAGTCATTAGTCATATCAAACGACACTATATGAATTTATTAAAAACCATTAAATGCTCAGAGTAAATGCGGAAGCGTAAAGTAAAATATTTAATGCCTAAAACAAACGCGCCCAAAAACCAAGTTGTATAAAAGCAACTAATTAGTTTAAATGCTTGCAATAATAAAGAACTCCCATGCATGTCCTAATCGTGTACTTGTGCCTTAGCGGCCTGTGAAAACATGTTAAGAAAACGTGTCAACACTAGGTTGGTGAGTTCACAGGTTTCAGTTATATATAGTGTTTGCCAGATAATGTACATTGTAAATATATACCTATGTTCAAGTTACTAAAGCACTCGCAACCGAAGCTGACTGTTTTGTGTTTGATGCCTTCCACCATTTCTATCAACTGTAGTGATGTGTTACGTCAATTTTACACCCGTTCGACCTCTAGTCGAGTTAGCGTGACTAACGCGGGTGTGGTTTGTCAAACACAGTAGTACTACTCAAGATTACGTCGCTAATTCCATATTAAACGGTTCGATGTGTAAGGACTTTCATGATAGAATGTTACGCTTAGCTTAACAGGTGATATATAAGAAATACAAAAATCAAATGTTTGCGTCATGTTTTCTCCCCGTAGTTTAAAATAGAAAAGGGGTCATGAAACTCACCTGAGATATGCAGAATGTAGTAAATAGCACCCAACAAGGAATGCAACAAAACCACAAATAAATTGCAAGTGAACTGCTCACGGATGCCCTAGAATATGATTGTGATAGTTAGGCACACATAAGAATATGTGACGACAACACGGGAATATCGGACGTCCTAAATACGCTTACGATTAACGAAAAGGAATCTTGTCATCGGGACTAGGAAATCCCTAGTTGGGTATCTAGTAAGGACGTGCTTCGCATGAAACACAACTAGATACGAGGTGGGCAATTTACTACATAGTAAAAAAATACGTTTTCATGAGAGAAATAATTGTTAAAACTATAATATAGATAAATATATTATTTTCACAAATAAAATGATAGTTAACTTAATTAGGAAATTAATCCCGAGCACGCAATTGTTTTCTGGTAACAAATCGTGCTAATATAACATTAAAATAATATAGGGATGAGTTTTGTATAAAATAATTGCTTAAATGTTGCTCCAAAAAAATAAAGCAGTGAGTGGGTTTCGAACCCGGGTCTCACCCACAACAACACAATACACTAACCACTCCCGCTCGCTAGGGTATCGCATCAATTGACCGGTTCTAATTGTTTTTTAACATCTAAACCCATTGAGTTTCCCCCCTCTCCCCCTCTCTATAGAACACGATCCAAACCTCTCCGATTCACACCTATTTCGATCGTAATTGAACACAATGGCTTGGGGTTTTGTTAATCACTATTTTACGAGTATAATGGTGTGGTTAATTGCAAAATCATATAGTTTAAGTCGATTAATTCTAGTTCAAAACATCTGAAACCCTAGGTTTTGAACACTTAATCGAATTGGATTAATTCGATAGAATTGAAAGTTTAATTCATGGGGCTTTCAATGATTAGAGGGTTGTGAAACTACATGTGTAGTTTAATTGGATTGAAACACAGTCTAAGTTATAGTTCGATTACCCAGTTCATACGATGACCCCTAGAATCCGTTCGTGTTCAATTCGATGTTGTAAGCCCCAATTGAGTTAGGGCTTTTATTCTAGAGATGAAAACAAAGCTATAGGTGTGTTTGATTACCTTGATTGATGTCGAATTGTTGGAGATCGACTAGGCAACAACTCCGACTCTGACGGGTTGAACCCCTGTGGCTTCCGTTGCTTTACTGGTGAAATTGATGTGGGGGAGAGATCCAGAGAGGGCCGATTTAGGTGCGTGAGTGTTTAATTACGAAATGATGAATGAATTTGATTGAATTCGATGGTATTAGTCATTGTTTTTCGGTTACGGTTTTGCATGAGGTTAATATGATTAATTCGTAATCATTATCAATAAAAAACACATGGAAATGATTGGAAAGTGGTCGAGATCATCAATGTCATTCACCACAGTCGTGAATTCGAACAGTTTGGAGTTACGGGTCTTGAATTTTGATCAAGAGCCTCACTGTTTGACTTTTAATAGTCAACAAGTCAGGTTTTGGGTATAGACATAATTAGTCCCTGCAGTTTATGGGTATATGTTTTAAATATGGTAGATTTAGTCCTTGTGATTTGAAACTTAGTTAACTGAGTTAGTGAGATAACGGAGTTTAGGTTAACGGAGTTAATTTGAAATTGCCGGGTGTTATAGGGTAAAACCATGAAAGTGATAGAACTAGTAGATAGTTTCACGATAAAGATAGATAGCCATATATTCCCCGTTAGGTTGTATGTTATAGCCTTGGGAAGGTTTGATGTGGTCTTGGGTACGGATTGGTTAGGTGCCGACGAAGCCCGAATTGTATGTAAGCGAAAGATAGTTAATCTCAAAGCTTCAGATGGTAGTGAAGTCTCATTTTACGGGGATCGTGATGGCTCAATAACGAACGTCATTTCAATGATAACGGCAGAGATGTATATTAGACACGGATGCGAGGCCTACCTTGCCTATGTGATAGACAAATATGTAAAAGTAAAAGAGTTGAAAGACGTACCCGTGGTGTGTATTTTTCCAGAGGTGTTCCCCTAGGACTTCCCTGGATTACCGCTCGATCAGGAGACCGTGTTCGAGATAGATTTATGCCAGGTGCCCAGCTCGTGGCGCAAGCACTGTACCGACTTGCATCGTTGGAGATCAAAGAGATGATGACACAGTTAGAAGAGCTTCTGGATAAAGGCTTTATCAGACCAAGCATTTCTCCTTGGGGTGCTCCGGTGCTGTTTGTAAAGAAGAAAGATGGTGCCATGAGGATGTGCATCGATTATAGAGAGTTGAATAAACGTACAGTAAAGAACAAGTACCCGCTACCCAAGATTGACGATCTGTTCGACCAGCTGCAAGGCGCTAAATGTTTTTCTAATATAGAACTACGGTCGGGGTATCACCGGTTAAAAGTAAAAGAAGAGGATATACCAAAAACGGTATTTCGCACGTGGTACGGGCATTACGAATTTCGCGTGATGTCCTTCGGTTTGACGAATGCCCCAGCATCATTCATGAGTATAATGAACCAGGTGTGCCGACCTGTTGGGATTCATGCACCGGTTTTAACATTTAAAACAATAGTTTAAGAAAAACAGTTTTGTGAAGGCGGAAGCGTATACAATATCACACGATAATAAAGTTCAAAACTTTATCCGACAGTGATCCTTTTACACGATGTTTAGACAAGAATAAATAAACAAACGCGTCCATAGGGTGTTCAAAGATTATACCTTTGACGAATAAACCTTGTCGAAAAACTTAGGATCAAAGAACGTTATGCTAGTTGACTTCTACACCAACTCGTCACACGAATGCTCCTGGCCCGGCTAGCGGGTTAATCCCGGCTCGCGGTATACGGCTCACGCGAATGAGGAATCCGACCGACAAGGGCTGTGGCGATGCTGGCAGATCACGGTGGGAGCAGCAGAGGCTACGGACAGTGGCGGCTGCTTGGCTCGGTGGGCGACGGCTGTTCCGGTGGCAGTAGGGGGAGGCCAGCGGAGGTGGATCGTAAAAACCGGAGGGTGCCCGATTTTCTTTCTTGCGCAAACGTGGAGGTGGCAACAACTGGTTTTAGGGTTTTAGTTTAAGCATGTATATATAATAATATTATTTACAACTTAAACCCTGAGAAATTAACATTTAATTATTAACTGATTAACTCTTATTCAGTACCAATCCCTGTAGTTTATAATTACATTAATTAATAAAACTATCTTGCGTAAACCGAACACGTTTTATATTTAACTGTTAAATATAAAAACCTATTAATATATATCACTAATATATAAAAATTCTCTTGCGTCTATCGTTAGTTAATTAGTCGAAATAACTAAATACGAGATAGCCATTAAATATTTCTCTAAATATTTAATCCACCGAATTCCAAATTCGCGTTTCGTGAAATAACGTTTAACATTTAAACACTATGATTTGTTCTTTGTCCAAAGTGTAACTCTTTGGATCGTACCTTGATAGCAACGTTGATATTATGATGATCAGACATCTAATATCCAACAATCTCCCACTTAGACGATTCATCAATTAATCGGTTCAACGGTAGACAGTGGTGGACGTCTAGCTGCATCTCACTGCCCCTAGCAAGGTATGACGTATTACAATCGTCAACTATTTCCTTGTGTTCAAGTAACTCTTACTTAACCAAGTACAATAGTCATGGTAAACATATCTATGTATCATTTCTGTTTATGTCATTCGTTGAACGTGAGACATGGATGTAAGTCACTTCTCATATGATGTTCAACTATTCTTGTTCTCGTTCTCCAATTCAAAGTGGTCTAAACAAACTACTCTTAGTTTGTGCGTGGCCACGCGATTTATACCAATTCGAATTAACGAGGGCACCAGAATGTCTAACTCCTAATCAAAGGAGAACAAAATTCCTTTGGTCACGTATAACTCCCACTTAACTTCAAATTTATTCCTAATCATTCCCTTATTACTGCCTATTAAGGTACATCCTAGATAAGATTAAAGAACAAACTTTAGTCAGAGTTAGTTTTAGTATGTGCCTCGGGTCAAGGATCGATAAATCTTACCATATTCAAAACTTCTAAAGACTATGATCCATGAAGATAGTTTTGAAACGAGTTACGTCCAATAATCATTCTCTAATGATTATCTGTGAACATGACCTCCAACTACTTGGACTTTCATTCATAATGAACCAATCATCCAATTCACAATAGTCTTTCATTCAGATTGATTCCCATGAATCTGATCGGCTACGAACATTTAGAATACAATATTCAAGGATTTCTAAAACGTATAAAACGTCGAACATAGAAACATCTATTTATAATGCATTTAACCATTAAATCAATATAAAATGCCAGTGATTCTATATTGTTCGAAAGCACCCAATACTAACATACAAATCAAACTCAAGTCTAGCAAGTCTAAGACCTATCAACATGCTCCTCATATACAATTGAGGTATAGGCTGAGTAAATAGGTCAGCTAGATATTGATTTGTGTGAAATTTGTTTTAATATGATGTCTCTAATTTTCATGAACCCATGAGTGAAACTTATGATGGAAAAATCCCTTTTGGAACTCCTTTCCAACATTTAGAAGCCATCTGAACTCTTTCAGAACACCGTCTTCTACTGTTTCCAAATTACAACATCTCATGTTGTGGAATAGTTACTGATGAAACTCTTTCATTAGATAAAACTGATATATGTCATGGTGTATTCATTCATTCCTAATGATCGCTCTTTTGGTGTTTACATCTTAACTCTTAAGACAATAGTGTTTAACTGACAAGTTGTCATAACCTTTTATGATCTTGTTTCAAGAACTCTTTTTGATAGTCAAAGTTAGTACTTTTGTATCTTATCTCATAAGATAGTAGTATCTCATCATAATCTTCATGATCCTTCACCATTTTAATGCCTCTCAGGCATTACCCTTTTATTCTGTCATAATTGATTTCAAAATTCTTTCATCATATGAAAGTATTGACACCATTTATTATCTTTTAGATGAAACCATATGAACTCTTTCGTTTTCATATCATCCTAATAAGACTCAGGATTAGAGATTATTTTAGTAATTTGTCTTTATTGGCTTGTCACACGAAGCATTAAGACAATCTTACTAATGTCAATGAATTGCAATGATTCTAACCCTAGAATCTTCCTTTTATATATCTCAAATATGGTTGCAATCAACACAGATTTGAAATCCATTTCTAAAGATACTTTATCTTTCAGTGATATGTTAAACTCGTAATTTTAGCAATGTATCACTATACATTCTATGATAACACTTATCATCCCCTTTCGTGGTGTTTCGTGTATCTTACTACACCTTGATAATGTGTCTTCACACAATCCATTGATGTAGGTACTCACTCCCACTAGCCTTTGCATCTATCATATTGAATCTTCTTCGAATTGATGTTATCAATTTAATGATTCAGTAGTCTCGGACATATTCAGACTTTCATATTTTCTTTGAAGTTGATTTATTACAACAACATTCTTGTATTCACAATACATGTTTATTTTGATTAGTTTGTTCAACTGATCAAAACTTGTAATTTGTTTCCTCTTAAAGAAAACTCGGGATGTAATTCCTATTTTATCAACTCTTGATAATATGTCAAGCTTCCAATATGATAGATCCATTTGTTGTTTCCAAAACAGCTTCAACATTTTGATGAATCTCATTCATGTTGTAGTTTGATCAAATATTATTTGTCATAGTATGGATTGTGTGTCTAGGTTATCATTAAGTTATTTACTAAAGAATCTCATTCTTTCATCACATGATTTCATATGTCTATTCTAAAAGTGCAGGTCCCTCGGGTGTCACGGATCGTCACATGTAAGTGTGTTCCTGAGTCGGACCAGGTGCGGAATACTCGTGACTAGGTGGAGAATCAAACAACACAAAGTAAACCGACAAGAGAATCACTTTAAACTTTCGTCTATTATAAACACTTGAAGGTCACAGAGATAAAATACTGAGTATACAATGTCTGCGTACTTATCTACTATCAACCTCTCCTACTTATACAAGACCTGATCTCTGCGCACTTAGCAAGTGTGCAAGGCAAATTGCACATGCGTAAAGTACGCAGAGTATTGTTGCGTACTTGCTAAGTACGCAGGAACTAATTCCTGCGCACATACTAAGTGCACAAAACACTTAGAGAATTAAGCAACATTCAACATGCATTAGTAAATACAACTCGATCACTAATACATACAGACGCTTACAAAAAAAGACAAATACATACAATGAAAGTAAAATAACTAAGACTCTATCCAGAGTGTTTGTCACACAAAAGTGCTTCAACAAACTCCCCCTTGACAATAGCTCTGGATCGTCTTCGGTCTTCACAGCTCTGCATCTTTAGCTTCCATCTTCTTCTTGTAGTCAAGGAAAAACTTGATCACCTTGTCGTATTTAGAAGCAAGGAACTTTGTCCATTCATCCGTATGCATGCAGTACCTGTCTGCTAGTGCCTCCAGATCTTTCACAGAGAAGTTAATAAAGCAGACTTCATCAAATACTCTGATTAGTTCCCTTGGCACTAAGCATCCACTATCTGACCATACCTTTCCAATCACCACTGCCTCGCCCGTTTTTGGATCTACGTACCAGTACCACATGTTACCGAGGATATCCTGAGATAACTTGCTAAGGGGAATCTTGGTTTCACATAGCACTGGCTTGTATAACAGTTTCTTTAAGCTTTTCTTAGTCACAGGATGTCTAGCTTTCTTATCCTTGACTCGCTTGGGCACTTGAGGCTTAAACATCTCGAATTTTCCAGATCTTACTTCACGCTGTAGAACATGCCACAAACCCATCGCTACTGCGTGATTTGAGTGACCCTGCAGCTCTCGGTTTGCTAGGTTCACGAGGTCGTATTTAGGTAAGGAGTTGAAAGCTTCGCTGGTTGGTTTCAAGTATTGAACCCCCCCAGATCGCTTGATTGCGAACAACTGCTTATCTTCCTCGAACCTTACAGCTAAGATCATTCCTGTTGCTTCGTGTTTGTCTATGATAGAAGTCTTTTGCCAGACTGGAGCCGGATCCTTTGATGAACTAGCAGGCATATCTTTATCTTTCTGTGCCTCTGGATCCACAGGTGTAGGGTCGGCTGGGGAGGCTTCAGTCGATGCTTCAACATTACTGGCAGTCTCGACTGAACCTGAGTCGAGCTGAGATTCAAAGGATGGAACTTCGAAGATCTCTCCCTCTTCAAACTCATACTCGCCTTCCCCGTCGCCCTTGGGAATTTCAATAACTACATCATCATCAACATCTTCATCCCAATCATCACCAGAGTAGATCTCTCCTTCTTCAAGATTGTCGAGAGCCTTGATCTGTGCTTCTTTGGAATAGTCAGGCTCTAAGAATAAGATCTCATCGTCAGATAGATCTCTCAGAACATCAGCCGCTGACTTTCCTTTATCACCACCACTGGAAGTATCACCAACTTCCTGATGAGTCGACTCCCCCTTAGCCATTGGAATAGCATAAACGGGCACAATTGCCAAAGCTTGTTGCTCACTTCCACTATGACCGACTTCAGGATCCTTGTCTTTGTCATCGTATTTTGTCAGATCAACCGGATGACAAGGCTCATCAACGGTAGGTTTAGATGTCTTATCCTTCTCCCCCTGAGCAACAAGCTTCTCGGTCAGGTCGGTTACCAACTTGACCATCATATCATGTTCTTTTCGCTGCAGATCAAACCGAAGCACTAGAGACGACCCATGCCCCAGAATCATATTGTTTGTTTTGATCAGAAGTTCATTCTGGGCCATCACATTAGCTAGTCTCTCTTGCGTCCCAGCCCTCTGGCTTCTCAAAATAGTAACCTCGTACACCAACGAATTTATCTGATACTGTTGAGCCTCAGATTCCTCCTTTGATTTCCGAACAGTTTCCAGTAGTTCAACAACTTGGGCTTCCAAGGTATCTATCCTTGCATCATTTGGATCAGGATTCCTGGATGTAGATGCTTCAGCATTATGAAGTGGGGATGAGAAGATCGTATCAAAGTCAAACCCTTGAGTAAAGTCTCCATAGTTGTAGGGTTGACTGATAGGTTCAGTGGTGGTAGTAGGGATTGTGGATGTGATGATGGTTGTAGGAGTGATGGAAGGTGTGATGGTGACTGAATATGTAAGAATCGGAGTAGTCACCGTCACAAGGACAAATTATACAGGGAGGGTCACTAACACATGAACCTCCTCTGTGATAGAAGTGACCGCCGGTATAGTTGCTGTGAAGGTGGGGTAGAAACTGAATCAGTACTTGCAGCTGAAACTTGTACTTGCAACTGAGCACTAACCACTACCTCACTAGGAATAGCATGTTGCTGCCTATCCCCCCTACGTTTGTTTACACTTTCACGTCTTTGTCTTTGAATAGCAGCGTCCGAGTCAGAATCTAGCACGTACTCACTGCTTGTTGATTGTTGCTTTCTCTTTGAAGTTGACTCAGGAAGGGTCACCTTTGTCATTCTTCTCGGGTGTGCCTATGATGGTGCATCATCAGAATCAGAAGAATCAGACTCTGTATCTTCGGAGTCGGATCCTTCAGCACCATCATTACCTGCTTCTTCGTCTCCACTTTCAGACGATTCATCCGCGCTTTCAACATCCTCCTCTTCTTGTTGCTCATCCGAGTGTTCACTTAGTTCTGGCTTCGAGTCATGGCTAAACCATCTCCAGTCAGCCGGTGCCACATACGCTTCATTTATCAGGTGGCCAAAGAGTGCGGTGTGCTCAGGGGTAGGTTCTACACTGCCTGGCTTTAAGAATTGTGCAAACACTCTCTTGTCCACCCTCTTTACTTGTAATATCTCCCCAGTAGCAGGTAGATTTGGCAACGCATCATCAATCAGTAGTTGCACAAACCTTAGGTATAACAGGAATCTAAACCTCTCAGCCGTATTTATTTGATCATTTAATGCCTTAAAGATGTATCTTGAGAAGTTGTAGCCCTTGTTGAGAGACAAGCCAACCATGGCTGCTGCAAGATCATGTCCCATTGCGTCATTCCCTGCCTTCCTAGAATAGATGCACATGATCATCACTTGGGCAAAGTACCTCCACTTATCGAGCACCCACATTTTCTTGTGTGGAGAATAATCTCTTACACCGACGTATCCCATACGCTACCTCCAACATCCATCCACAAAGTAGTTAGGATAAGCTGTATAACATTAGGGGTTACCGTGCAGTCACGTTCAGTTGTCTCCCAGAACTGCTTCAGGTATGGTCATGATACTATCGGGTCTGCTGATATAGCATAGCTGATTCTTGAGCGGTTCAAGAAGTCAACTATATCTCGGTATTGTAATGCCGCACCTTTCCATTCTGGTTCTGTATGTGCTAGGAGGTTGAACTTACTGGTAAAGGCACGAGCCATCACTGCAAAAACACACATAAAACATAATAAGAACAAGAAGATTCATTGGAATTGAATACACATGACTAAGTATAGAAGTTACTCATTGAACTGAATTTTCAGACTTAGAAAATTTTCACAAGTGTTGGTCCTGCGTACTTAGCAAGTACGCAGGGATTTGTTCTTGCATACTTAACAAGTACGCATGAATTACTTCTTGCGTGCTTGTTAAGTGCGCAAGTATTGCACTTGTTCAAAATTTTCAGAAATCTAATTTTTCAACAAATGATCATCATTGATGTGGATTAGGTCACCACAAGGTCAAAATCAGTGATCAAGACCCATGGAACCAATATCAACACCAAATAGCCGATACATTGGTCACATTTTGACCTAAATGACGACCGATGAACCCACGGTCAAAATCAAAGCCAAGGTCAAAATCAATAGTCATTAAGGACGATTAGGAACTGATTAAGGATCGATTGATGATTCTAAGCAAGTTTTAATTATATTGTGTTACCAAAACAACCAAAAATTGTCCAAATATCAAGATTCAACCCTAAATATTTTCAGGTCTAAATCGGTCCAGAAGTCGCGATTTTGTGGATGGAATGCCCTTAGATTCTCACCAAGTGATTGTAATACGATGATGGAACTAGAAACGGGACGAAAAACCGGTTAGGACACTCCAAATTTTTTTTTTAGTAAAAGTAATCAGAGGGAAAACAACAGTCGAAAATGATTTGAATGAGATAAAATTCTGAAGTTTTTCTAAGTCATGTATATATACCCAACACAAAATGGTCTTGCGTACTTGCTAAGTGCGCAGGACTTAACTCATGCGTACTTACTAAGTACGCATGACTTAAGTCTTGCGTACTTGTTAAGTACTCAGGGTTTACCTCATGCGCACTTATCAAGTACGCAGAGACCCTTTTGTGCTCAAACTTTCAACTCAAATTATGAAGATTTCAAGTCAAATAACGAACAAGATATAAAACATTCAATCAAGAGGAGTCAAAATCAATTCAGGAAGGTTAAACATAAATATTTTTGGCTTTTCTAATTAAAATTGAACTGTACACAAACTTAAAATCTTTTTTATCTTTTCTAGATAGAAATATACACATATTCACACAAACTATTTTTTTGATCAAGGACACGAGCAGAGGATCATATCAGGCTAACTTATAGCAAAAACGATACAATATAAACATCAAATAATATGGGATCATGTCATGGATTACTATTTATTCATACGTAATAAGCACATAAACAAGTAATTCAAGTTGACAATATTATAAGATTTGAAACTATAAGCATCTTTGTATCACATTCTTGTGTGTTAAGGTATTAATTATAAGATATACAATGTGTACCCCACTGATATGCTACACAACTATAAATTGCACTATCTCAAGGCATCTAAGATTTTCCCAATTATTTTCTAAATTTCCAGAATGAAGCTACATCTATTAGCACAGGAAAAATCAAGCAGAATCCATAAGGAATCATAGGATTCAGAATCGAGTGATTCATTTGTCTAGGTTTCATTTGATTTCTTCATTGAATATCGGTATGATGATTCAGGATAATGAATATGGTGTTTGAATTTTAGGTAAGGGAATCCAACTTTTATCTGGATTTGATTTCAATGAATCAGGAGTGATTCAAGGGTGAATACATGCTCAACGGTTGATGTAGAGACATGTCTTGATTCAATCTCTCATTGCATACTTGTGAGTATGGGCAGTGAGATGAATCGCATTAAATGTACTAATGACATAACCCGAAACTGATCTCAGAAGAAAAATTATTGCCAAAATCTAACATCCTTTTTCTGATAAAGATCTTTTCTATTCTTTTACGCACACACACTAGCAAACATGGGTTCAAATCACAGTTGAAATTTAGATTTAGTTTCCACACTACTAGCGATTAAAAAACGCATACAGCCTACTGACAATTCAAATTACTTGTAAATAAACATATTAAAAACATAATAATTTAAACAATTAAGTAAGCATGACGCAATCATTTCCCATATGAGCAGTCTATGATGTTTAGATAATTTCTGATGTACTATCATTTTCTCTTTTCTCAAGTTAACTTTGAAATTTTCTCCATTTTCTATTTTGTTTTTTTTTATTTTGTAAAATATTTTGAAGATTAAAAGAACTATACAGAAAATTTAAAAGAAAAAAAATTTAACTTTCATGAATTGAATTGATTTAAGAAAATAAGTTTTCTCTCAGGATTGAACATTCCTATCAAGTTGACAAGATGCTCAAAACAGGATCTATCAAATGCCTTAGTGAAAAGGTTAGCAAGATTGTCATCCGTGTGAACCTTTACAAGTTCAATAAGATGCTTTTCAGCACAATCACGGATGAAATGATGGCGAATTTCTATATGTTTAGTCTTGGAATGTTTCACCGGGTTATTTGTGATGGACATGGTGGCATTGTTGTCAATGGACAGAAGAGTTCCAGTGAAGTTCAAGCCGTAGTCTCTCAATTGCTGCTGAATCCATAATATCTGAGAACAACCGCTAGCTGCAGCAATGTATTCTGCTTCACATGTTGAGACAGAAATCGTTGACTGTTTCTTACACTACCAGGAAACCAGTCTGTCTTCTAAGAATTGACATCCACCAGAAGTTCACCTTCTATCAAGGTTACAACCGCCATAGTCTGAATCGGTATAGGCGTTGAAGTCAAACGACTACTTCTTAGAGTACAACAAACCCAATCGGGGTTTCCCTTTCAAGTATCTGAAAATCCTCTTCACCGCTATCATATGAGACTCCTTCGGTTGTGACTGAAACCTTCAGCACAAGCACACAACAAACATTATGTCGGGTCTTGAAGCTGTGAGATACATAAGAGATCCGATCATCCCACGGTACAATCTGCAATCTACATCCTTTCCATCTTTGTCAGGATGCAGACCATGATTGACTGGGATAGGTGTGCCATAAGTACTGCTATCATTCATCTTATATTTTGACAAGATGTCCTGCACACACTTAGTTTGATGTAGATAAATGCCATCCTCTCTTTGACTGACTTGAAGACCCAGGAAGAACGACAGTTCACCCATGTTACGCATTTCAAACTTTGACTTCATCACCTATTCGAATTCCCTACACATCCCTTCATTTGTAGATCCAAAAATAATGTCGTCGACGTAGACTTGTACAAGAAGACTGTCACCTTCTGCTTTCCTAATGAAGAGGGTCGAGTCAATCTGTCCACGGTCGAAACCATTAGATAATAGATGCTTAGATAATGTATCATACCATGTCTGCGGTGCTTGATGAAGACCATAAAGTGCTTTGTCGAGCTTATACACTTTATTGATATTATGCGGATCTTCAAAGCCGAGAGGTTGAGTGACATAGACCTCTTCATGAACTTTTCCATACATGAAAGCACTCTTCACATCAAGTTGATAGACCTTGAAGCCGACATAGGTGTCATAAGCCAAGAACAGTCGAATGGCCTCAATTCTAGCAACTGGGGCATATACTTCCGTGTAATCCAAACCCTCTTACTGATAAAAATCCTGAACAACCAACCTTGCTTTGTTCTTCACCACAACATGACGATCATCCATCTTGAATTTGAACACCCATCTGGTGCCAATTGGTTGTACGCCTCTTGGCAAGTCAACCAAATCCCACACATGCAACTTTTGGAATTGAGACAATTCATCTTGCATCGCCTCAATCCAGCAGTTGTCAGAGAGAGCCTCCTTTTCATTCTTCGGCTCTAACTGGGACACGAATGCAGCATGCAGACATGTTTCCATGACACAAGTGTCAAGTATCTCAGAGTAAAGACTAGTGTTCTTAGTAATGGTTCGATGATGAGTTTGAACACCGGCATGAGGATCACAATAATGTTATCAATTGGATGATTCTTATGCACTCTCGTCTCTGGTACATTCGGTTCCTGAATTTCTGAATCGAGGTTCGTGCTTAACTCCCCCATATCCTGTGTTCCAGAAGAAGAAGATTCAATGTTAATCGGATCAGCTGGAGCTTCATTTCCTACACTAGTGTTAGGATTAGCTTGAGCGTCATCTCCATCAACATGAACATCTTCACTGTTCTCACTGACATGAGTTCCAGATGCAGATGCAGCATTAGAATCGGGAGTTACAATCAGTACAGTAGCACGAGTTGAGAAACTAGAGTCATCACCGCCACCCAATAATTCATATACATTTGCAGCATCGACTGCAGACAAATCAGGAAGCTTGAATGACTTGAATAGCGCATCATAATCAAAACCCCAAGCTGGACCAGTTGGTTCTGGTGGAATGATGTGTTTACTACAATCCACTTCAAACCATTCCTCGACAGTACGAGTTCCTATATTGTACACTCTCTTGCAAGGCGAGTTGGCAACATATCCTAAGAAGATGCCTTCCACAGCTTTTGCATGAAACTTAGACTTGCGGTCTTTGTATTGTAGCAACAAGGAACAGGGACTACCAAAATTAACTAGGTAGTCAAGATTAGGAGGTCGATTGTTGATCAACTCATAACAAGTCTTGTTGTGCCTCTTCACAACTAGAACTCTATTCAAGACGTGACACGTTGTATTAACTGCTTCTGCCCAGAAAGTGACAGGAAGCTTTGCATCCGACAGCATTGTCCTTGCAGTCTCAATCAATGTTATGTTCTTCCGTTCTGCGACTCCATTCTGCTGAGGTATGTACGGGGCACTAAATTCATGGCGGATCCCCTTCTTGAGACAAAAAAGTTCCATTAAGTTATTCTTGAATGTAGTTCCGTTGTCACTCCTTACTCTTCTAACCTTCAACTTACAAAGAGATTCCAAGCTCAGGATCAGGTATTGAAGAATATCAGCAGTCTCGTCCTTTGTACCTAAAAAATGCACCCAAGAAAAACGTGAGAAATCATCAGTTACAACCAGACAGAATGACTTACCTCCAATACTCCTGATACTTATGGGGCCAAACAGATCCATATGTAATAGCTCCAAAGGGGTATCGATGGAGTTTTGGAGCTTGGGCTTGTGAGACTTCCGTTGTTGTTTCCCCTTTTTACAAGGCATACAGTTATCTGCAACGGTAAATCTCAGCTTAGGAACATCGGTTACTAAGCCGTTTCGAACAAGATGATTCATTTTACGATAAGAAATATGTCCGAGTTTCCTATGCCACAAGATAGAGTCAAGCTCCGTCGCTTTGGTAAGCAAACAAGTAGCAACTGATGAGGTGGTTGTTGCCACGCTCATATCAATCTGATAGGTGTCGTTTGTCCTTGCCGCTCTCATCAGAATCCAGTCTTCAGGAACTTCAAAACCACGCCGTGTCAAACATCACCGAGTACTCCTTGTCGCACATCTGGGAGACACTCAACAAGTTATGTTTCAGCTGCTCGCAATAGTTGACATTGTCGAAGCTGACACAACCATTTGAAACCACGCCTTGACACGTGATACTACCGCCTTTCTCTCCAGCAAAGGCCATGTTACCTGTCATGTGTCGGGAACATACACTATCTACATACCAACGATTAGAGAGAGTACCCTTCGGATGTCCCTACACGAGTCACAAAAAAGAATTAGTTAGATTTGGAGACCCAAGCCATAGTGGTCTTGGGTCGTCCGTATTTTTCAAAATAAACAACCTCTTTTAACTCACAGTCGTGACTGTTCAAAATGGATGAATCTTTAGAGGAATTGGGGACAGGAGATTGAGAACCTTTAACTTTGTTGTTCCAGGATCTCTTCTGTTTCTTAACTGGAACAGTAGACTTAGGTTCAACAACAGCAGGTGAACTAATGGAAGCTTCACCTGATTGAACTCCAGTCAGCTGTTCTAGCTTTCTCAACCTCTTGTTCCTTCTCCTCCTCTGTGGCTTAGAGAGTTTCACCACACGTTTCTCACCAGTAGGTGTACTACCAGAGGTAGATACACAAGGTTTAGCAGGTTGCTTTCCCTTTCTTGAAACAGATGGTTTAGCTTCAGATGTGATCTTTGGCTTTACCATAGGTTTAACTGGTGGTTTCACCACATTTGTCTTTGGACTTTTGGGATGCTTCACTGGTGGTGACTTAGGGATGACAGCCGGTTGTGAAACAATTGGTCGTTTCCCTTGGTTCTTAGTAGGGCAGTTCATAAAGATGTGACCAACCATACCACAATGAAAGCAATTCCTCTTGTCCGTGTAAGTCCTCCTATAAGGCTCATTAGATCTGGCATTAGATGACTCAGCATGATGAGCAGGAGGAGTTGGTTTGTGAACAGGAGTTTGACCCGATAAAGATTGGTTTTTGGGAGTATAGTATTTTTGCAAATTTTCTTTATAACCAAGCCCATAATGAGCTGAAAAATCTTCTTTCTTAACTTGATTAAGATTTTTATACCCCCCATAAACATTACCTTTAATTTATCATTTGATTCAATGATATTGGGTTCAGTTAAAATACAATTGTCACTATTAGTGATAATGTTTTTCTTAACTTTCTATTCACATAACAACTCCTCAGATACTACTCCTTCAGGGCAGGTGTTAACAGACCCATCATCAGAAGCAGTAAAGAACTCCTCATTAGATGCGGAGTCAGCCTTACTTGAGGAATCATCCTTTTTAGAGGAATCATCCTGACTTGGGGACTCAACAAGGAAAGTTAGATCAATATCTACTAAGCCGTTGACAAATTTCCCGCTAACTGGTGGAGGAATGGCATTATTACCCAAACCTAAGCCATTCATTTGTCTCACTACAGACTCGTAGTGCTCCACCACAAAACAAGAATTTTTCAACTTCTCATTAGTACATTTCAAATGCAAGAACTCATTTTGCAGCTTGTTGATCTCATTGTTCCTTTTTTCTAACCCCTTGTATGCAATATCCAAGTGAAGCTGTTAATCGGTCATTTTAAGTGAATAATCACGTTTTTCTTTCTTCAACGTTTCAATTGAATCTTTAAATCGTTTTTCATTTTCTTTGTAGCTTAAAGCTGCAATACGAAGGGGTTCGACTTTGTCTTGAAGCTTAGAGTTTTCAATTTTTAAGCCTAGACATTTGGAACAAGAAATGACAGTAAAAGGATTAGAATCTACCTCATTCGTTGAATGTGATGCCTCTCCGATAGCCATGAGGGCAACAACAGTTGTAGACTCTTCTCGGCCAGCCACAGAAGCTTCCCGTTCCTCAGCTTCCATCATCTCCATCATCTCAGCCATGAGACCAACCTGTGTTTGTGCAATAAGGGCATCCTCCAAATGAACACCCCAATCAAAGCTTTCGTCCTGTTGAGCTACCAATGCATTGGATGTTCCACCTTGGCTTTGATTGTGGTTGTTTGAGTTTTTAAAGCCTTGGTCGTTTCCTTGGCTAGGTCTGGTGAAACCCGAAGCCGGTGCTCTTACCTTTTGACATTCACGAGCAAAGTGTCCAAAGTTCAGACACGTGTAGCACTTGGCCTTGGATTTGTCAAAACCAACCTTGGCATTTGAATGCCCGCCAATGAACTTTCTTCCTGTTCTGTTCAGGAAACGCTTGGCTCTCCTCAAGATCATGGCTATATTCCACTGAATATTCATGTCCTCCATGTCATCTGGATCCACTTGATTAAAATCTTCTTCAATTGTTTCAGGATCTATAATCTTGCCACCAATGAAGTTCTCATAGGCAAGCATACACGATGAAAATAATGCTACATGATCTTCAGCTATCTTGGCTATCGCAGTCTGGTTAGCTGAAGATGTAGAGGTATGATTTCTTGAAGGATGTTGGTGGTGAGAACCAGATCCAGATGCTGTAAAGCATGTATGACCACCACAAGTCTTTACAGTTTCTTCCTCATGAGAGTTTCCAGAGAAAAGGGCAATTCCAGAGCCCAATGACTTGGTTGTAGAAGACGTCCCATGATACATAGAAGGGTCTTGTATTTGAGGTCTTCCTGAGCTCTCCTTTCTTTTTAGGTTCATGTCATGAGCTTGAACCTTTCCAATTGCCTCATCAATTGTCATCTCATAGAACTTAGAATTCTCTCTCATCAGGGTTGTATACATCTCAAACTTGGGTGGCAAAGCATCCAGAAACTTTTCAACTAATTCTTCATCAGGATACTTCAGCTCAAAAGCTTTCAACTCAGTCTGCAGATGATAGAATCTAGAGATGAGTTCATCTATAGATTCGTTCTTCAAAAATCTGAAGCACTCATACTGCTTCCTGAGAAGATCCCGTTTACTTTTCTTGATGTCAATATTGCCCTCAAATCTTTTCTGTAACGCCTTCCAGAGATCCTTGGATTTATCGTATCCTCTGAAGCTGTGGAACAACTCCCTAGTTTAGGCCATAGTGATAGATCCGTGTGCCTTCTTCTCTCTATCATAAACTTTCTTTTCTTCTTCATCAAGTTTAGAGATAGGCTTGGGAACTTCGTCATCAAGGTAAATGTAGGTGGGATGCTTATAGCCCTCTAGAATGGGTACCCACAACGAAGAATCGGTATAAGAAATATAATGCTCAAAACGTGCTTTCCAGTTTGAATAATCATTTACATTAAGCAGCTTTGGGGGTTTCTGAGGGGTTCCGATCTCGTTGTCATAGTTAAGAAGGTTACCGAGGTTCTAAAGATTCGACATGGTGAACACTTAGTCAAAATTCAGAAAAGTCAAAGAAACTTGCGCACTTGATACTGGCCTTGCGCACTTAGAGAAATAGTCTTGCGTAGTTAGGATTTGATCTTGCGTACTTGATAAGTACGCAGGAGTAAATGTTAAGTACGCAGGAAATAACTTAAGTACGCACCAAATTGGTCTTGCGTACTTGGTAAGTACGCAGCAAGACTGTACTTTTTGCCAAATCAGGTAAGTACGCAGGTCACCTTTCACCAACTCTCACCAACCTTTTCCGGTCACTGGAATCTCACCGGAGATGGCAAAAATCAGAAAAATGAACAAACAAAATAAGCCAAAGGGTCAGAAACTCGTTTCTAACCGACCTTTGATGCTCAAAAACACTCAAATACACAACAAAAGTCGGTTTTTGTGTGATTTTTGCTTCTAAAATAGTGCTCAAGAGCTACCCCTATTTTATCACAAAAATCAACTAAAACACCCACTTTTGCTTGTAAAATCTCTGTATGAAGTGTAGAAAAACTCTCCTAACACACTCACAACACTCGAAATCAAGAGCAATGCTCTGATACCACTTGTAGGTCCCTCGGGTGTCACGGATCATCACATGCAAGTGTGTTCCTGAGTCGGACCGGGTGCGGAATACCCGTGACTAGGTGGAGAATCAAACAACATAAAGTAAACCGACAAGAGAATCACTTTAAACTTTCATCTATTATAAACACTTGAAGGTTACAGAGATAAAATACTGAGTATACAATGTCTGCGTACTTAACTATTGTCAACCTATCCTATTTATACAAGACCTGATCTCTGCACACTTAGCAAGTACGCAGAGTATTCTTGCGTACTTGCTAAGTACGTAGGAACTAATTCATGCGCACATACTAAGTGCGCAAAACACTTAGAGAATTAAGCAACATTCAACTTGTATTAGTAAATACAACTCGATAACTAATACATACAGACGCTTACAAACAAAGACAAATACATACAATGAAAGTACAATAGCTAAGACTCTATCCAGAGTGTTTGTCACACAAAAGTGCTTCAACAAAAAGAACCCATCCTTTGCTTATAATTTCACAAAATTTCATATATCATTAAAGATCTCATCTTTGCGTATATGAATTCTAATGTTTATGAATTTGAATAATACATTTTATTCAGAACTTAAACAACATTTTCTTCTTATTCTAGAACTAGGTATATCTCGGTAATGAACCGTTTCAGTCTTATTATTAAGTTTGAAAGCTTATTAAGGAGACACACGAAAATCTTTCGTATAGGAGTTCATAACATCATATCCTTATATGTTTATAGGACTCTTCCTTATATTTATATCTCATATGATATAGTATACTTGTTATGGATGAAGCTTTTGGTTCAAGGCTAGTGTTTTGGATTTTGTCAATTAGGGCAACTGATTTCTTATGACTAACCACTTAGTCTTAAAGCAGTGATAACTCTTATCGCTCCTTTCATCTTATCTTATAAGATTGTTTCTAGAGAAATTTTATTGAAAGTCTTTCAATTATTAAGTCATGTGTAAAACATTATATCTCATATATCCCTTGTACAAAACTCAATTAATTTGTTTCACGGTATATATTAGATCCGATCTAATGCAACATCTATTAGACTTGAGTAACATTTCTCACATGCCTTATATTTCATGTCAGTCAGATTGTATTGAATTCTTGATTCATAATAGGCAATGCATAAAATATTCTTAAATAATAAGTCACACTTATAAAACAATCATGCAAAACTTAAAAGAAAATAAATCCGGAATCTAATTTGTTCTAAAAAAAATAAATGTAACATCATCCAATGGTGTAATCAAAAACTTGAAATAATCTTCAAGCTTTGTCCGTCTTCCTTTTCTTCGTGCTTCCCTTCTTTTCTTCTATCTCTGCAAAATAACAAGTTTTGCATATGTTAAAAGTCTAAATTTTAAGTGATAAAGAAACAATGGAAAAGTTGCCAAGATACCTAAAGTATATGCTTTAAAGATTTTTCTAGCAACAGCAGCTTCGGCATCTCTCTCATATGGCATCTAGGTTTAGAGAGGTGTGTCTTGGTCTCACCAATTGCTTTGCCCTTGTCCCCGGTCTTGACAGTGTCATCCGGTACCTCTTTGCTTACGAAGGACAAGTGAAGCTCATCATTGAATATAGCTCGAATGATGTTGTCACTAGGGTAAACCCCGGTCTTTTCAAACTGGTCAATAAAGCATGTCATGCTCAAAACATCCCCGGGTTCCACTTTGGTGTACCAAGAGATGAAATCCCCAACTTCATCATAACGGCTAAGTAGACGTTTTTCCCTTCTATAGTCGTCAAATACGTCATCAATAGTAATATCTATGACCAAGTGATCGTCTATGGGAATGCATGCTTTCTCGAGGTCTGCCACATTCTTCCTCCTGATCATAGCACATCTCGGATTCTCCAAAGCAACGTCTCTAATGTGTGACATTAAAGAGTAAGAAGGATCCTTGTTGTAATCTTGATGGTATCTGTCCTTTAAGTTACGGATCATGTCATAAGCAGTCAAGCGCTGGAACGAAGCTCTAATCACAAGGCTAACAGATGCAAGCATAAGGTCTGATACATAATTAGTATCATCCTTAAATTTGTTCCAAGCATTTAGAAAACATTCGCTAGCATCCTCAGGTGGCTGCTTAGGTAAGGGGAACTGAAGAACATGTAATTTCTTGTTGTATCTAAGGACATTCTTCAAATTGTATTACCAGGTCAAGATATTTGTTCCATCGAGTTTAATGTTAAGAATGTCGGAAAGATGCTCTAGAATAACCACATCAGCGGATGGAGGCATCTACAAAATTCAAATAAGGCTTAGTATTTTCATGCTTAAATTTCCTAATTAGATTAATGACCCAAGGACAAAAATATAATTAATTAGGAATGAGATCCCGATTCACCATGTCTTAGTGAATGGCTGAGCACTCTCCACTGGCATAGCTAGGTATGAAAATACCAATTGTGTCAACTACATAACTCTCGATTTTAGGGGCATGACTAGTATGGTCAAGCTTTGGATACGACTTAAGTGATATTTGTTCTTCAATTGTAACTGCAGACCCGACCTAAGTAACTCAGGAATCGCGGTTGTACCTTCAACCAAACCGTAGGGCCGGATGCAGGGTAATTCACTAACACCGGGGGTTGGTATAGATTAGTTGAAGTGTCACAATTTAGGGTAGCGCAAAAATATCGATTTTAATTTGGAATTTGCTTTAATGTTTTAAATTACCGGTTAAGAGTCAAAAACATTTTGGACGACGAGGAGCATGAGCCAAGTCATGCAATTTTAGTAAACCAATCTTACTATATAAGTTCGTGAAACACTTTCAATACTCGACACGATCCAATTTAAAATACCTTATTTTTAATCTAAATTGGTCGTTAGTCGCGAACTCAATTTTAAACTAATTAACTTTTAATTAATTTAAATTAGTTTTTAAATAAAACAATTAAATTTAAAAACCCATTTACTTTTAAATAAAACTCTTTTATTTGATTACCTTTTCGAATATTCTCGTTGTTTTATAAGATCGTGTTAAACGTTTTATAAAAATATTTGCAGTTTAAATTATTATCCTAAATAATTGTAACAACCACAAAAATATAAAACAAACCAACGAGCCACTAGTAAAGGTTGTCCGCTTTCATTCGAGCCATCAAACGAGAACCAAACCGGTTTAAGGGACAACAAATAACAAATAAGCTTGTCGTCTCCCACTTAGTGTAAGATCTCTATCTTCAAATCCCGTTCACGTTTATCTTCGGTCATCAAATCTTCGTCTTGTTAGGTTTACAATTTATATACTTTTAAAATAAAAATAAATAAACAGAAGAAACCTAACTATTACATCGGGCTCCAAATAACCCAAAATAAATATAAGAATATAAAAACCAAAATCATGACAAACACAACCACGGGTCACTAGGGCTCGATGTTCCAAACAAAATAAATCCAAAACGATAAAGGTTCGATCTTTTGTCAATTAAGAGTGTTGACAAATAAAACGAAGATCGAAAAATAAATAATTATCTCTAAAAGCGCGTAAATGTGGCTCTGATACCACTGTTAGGATTCGTGCTCCGGTTTTAACGTTTAAAAAAATAGTTTAACACAATCAGATTTGCGAAGGCGGAAGTGAATACATTAGCACACGATAATAAAGTTCAAAACTTTATCCGACAGTAATCCGATTACACGACGTTTAGACAATAATAAATTAACAAACGCATTCATAGGCTGTTCAAATATTATACCTTTGATGAATAAACCGAGTCGAAACACTTAGGATCAAAGAATGTCACGCTAGTTGACGTCTACACGAACTCGTCACACGAATGCTCCCTATCCGGCTAGCGGGTTAATCTTGGCTCGCGGTATACGGATCGCGTGAATGAGGAACCCGGCCGACAAGGGCTGCGGTGGCGCTAGCATATCATGGAGGGAGCAGCAGAGGCTGCAGACGGTGGTGGCTTCATGGCTCGGTGGCCAACGGTTGTTCCGGTAGCAGCAGGGGGCGGCCGGTGGAGGTGGATCACAAAACTGGAGGTACCCAGTTTTCTTTCTTGCACAAACTTGGAGGTGGCAACAACTGGTTTTAGGGTTTTAGTTTCAGCATGTATATATAATCATATTATTTACATCTCAAACCCTGAGAAATTAATATTTAATTAATAACTGATTAAGTCTTAATCAGTACCAGTCCCTTTAGTTTATAATTACATTAATTATCAAAACTATCTTCCTTAAACCGAACACGTTTATATTTAACTATTAAATATAAAAACCTGTTATTATATATATCACTAATATATAAAAAAAATCTCTTCCGTCTATCGTTAGTTAATTATTCGATATAACTAAATACGAGATAGCCATTAAATATTTCTCTAAATATTTAATTCACCGAATTTTGAATTCTCGTTTCATGAAATAACGTTTAACGTTTAAACACTATGATTTATTCTTTGCCCAAAGTGTAACTCTTCGGATCGTACCTCAATAGCAACACTGATATTATCGATGATCGGACATCTAATATCCAACATGAAAGATGTTGGATTGATTGGTGATAGTATTCATAGATGGCATTCTCATCTATTCGAAAAGTGAAGGTGACAATTCCTATCACCTATGAGAGGTACTAGAGACATTGCAAAGGGAAACGTTGTATACTAAATTTTCCCAGTGCTCATTCTAGCTTATGGAAGTTCAATTCCTAGGTCACGTTTTTAACGCAGTTGGCATCATGGTTGACCCAGAAAAGATCACGACAGTGAGAAAGTGGGAAATTCCGAAGACGCCGATAGAGATTCGGAGTTTTCTAGGATTGGCGGGCTACTACCGAAGGTTCGTTCAGGACTTCTCGAAAATAGCCTCGTCTCTGACAAAGTTAACCCAAAAAGAAGTAAAGTATGAATGGGGTCAAGCTCAGTCTGAAGCATTTGCAGGGTTAAAGAAGAAATTGATCGAAACCCGGTGTTGGCATTACCCGAGGGTAATGAAGACTTTGTGGTATATTCTGATGGTTCAGGACAAGGGTTACGATGTGTATTGATGCAAAAGGGAAAGGTGATTGGGTATGCGTCACAGTAGTTAAAGGTACACGAGGTCAACTACCCGACTCACGACCTTGAGCTCGCGGCAGTTGTCTTCGCATTGAAGATTTGGAGGCATTACCTCTACGGAGTAATTTGCACCATCAATAAAGATCACAAGATCTTGAATATTTCTTCGAGCAGAAAGACTTTGACATGCGACAGAGACGGTGGTTGGAGCTATTAAAAGATTATGACTGTGAAATGCTATACCACTTGGGGAAGGCGAATGTGGTTGCCGACGCCCTAAGCCGAAAGGAGAATCAACCTCCTATTAGGGTGAAGGCAAATCAGTTAGTAGTGACACCAGATTTTATGACCGAGCTAGAAAGATCACAGACAGAGGCACTCAAGGATGAAAACAAAAGGAGAGAACGAATGGTTGGTCAACATGGGGTCATATGTGGGTATCAAGGGGAGGAGAGCTTAGCGTCAAATTACTTGAAGAAGCCCATAAGTCTCGATATTCCATCCACCCGGGAACCACAAAGATGTATCAAGATTTAAAGAAAGAGTATTGGTGGTGAACATGAAGAATGAAGTGACATAGTATGTGAGTAAGTGTCTGACTTGCTCACATGTTAAAGCTGAACATCAGAAACCATATGGGAAGATCCAGCCTCTAGACATACCGGAATGGAAATGGGAGGGTATTACCATGGACTAAACTAAGCTGCCTCGCATAGCTAAGGGCTATTATATGATTTGGGTTGTAGTGGATTGCTTAACAAAGAGTGCACACTTCCTGCCGATCCATGAAACATATTCATCTGAGAAACTGGCATAAGTGTTTATTAATGAAATAGTCGCTCGACATGGTGTACCACTGTCGATTGTATCTGACCGGGATACGCGATTCACATCGAGGTTTTGGAAAAGATTTTATGAGGCAATGGGTACGAGATTGAATATCAGCATGACTTATCACCCATAGACAGATGGTTAGTAGGAGAGGACCATCCAAACAACAGCTACCACGCACTATTGGTTAGTAGGATATGCTCCGCGCTTGCATTATAGAATTTGGTGGTAGTTGGGATAGCCACCTACCTCTTGTAGAATTCTCCTACAGCAAAAGCTACCACGCCACTATCGGCATGCCGCCTTACGAAATGTAATATGGTAGAAGATGTAGAACTTCGGTCTGCTGGGGGAGATAGGTCAGAAAGAGCTGGGAAGCTTAGAGGTAGTCACGACGACTTCTGAAAAGTTTGGCCAGATTAAAGCCCATATGAAAACAGCGCAAGATAGTCAAAAGTCTTACGCGGATAAGAGGCGGAGACCCATTGAGTTCAATGTCGGGGATTAAGTATTGTTAAAAGTATCTCCACGGAATGGGATTATTCGTTTCAGAAAATAAGGGAAACTGAGTCCGAGGTTTGTCGGACCTTTCAAGATTCTGACACTGGTTGGTGAAGTTGCTTACCGGTTGGATTTGACCGATGAGTTGAGTGGGATCCACCCAACATTCCACATGTCACACTTGCACAAGTGTCTAAATGACGAGTCAGCACATGTGCACCTTAACGACATCGAGCTACAATGGAATGGAGACATTCCACCCAACATTCCACGTGTCACACTTGCACAGTTACCTTGAAGAACCCGTGGCCATATTAGACAGGAAAGAGAAACATCTGAGAAATAAAGTTATCCAATTAGTCAAAGTACAATGGAGACATCGTAAAGTGTCAGAAGTTACTTAGGAAACCGAGGCAGAAATAACTTATGACAGGTTTTGAGGATGAAACTTTTCGTAAGGTGGGTTGACTTGTAACATCCCGAAAATAAAAAAGGAATAAATAAGATGGGTTTGGGAAATAACTAAAAATCAAGGGACGGTCGGGCTGAGACGCGGGAAAGAAGTCCACGGGCTCGTGGGCATAGCTTGGGCCGAAATGGAGAGGATGGGGGCTTAAGCCCTAGCTTCCCTCCCTTCCTTCCCATTCATCATCTTCACCTATCTTGCATCTAGAGATAGAGAAAGAGAGAAACTAGATAGAGAAAGCTTCAAAACAGCACCCGAGACCTCCATACTTGGCCCGAGATCATTGCTAGTAGTTACTAAAGATCGAGAGAGGAAGAATCAAGCAACAACAGGTAACAAACCTCCTGGTAATCAAGCTTTCTAGATTGAAAATGGGTTTTAGGGTTTTAAAGTGGGTTAATAAAAAGATGGGATTTTTACGTATGAACTGGCCTAAAAATTATATATCTAGCTTCATGGAAGCTAGAAATGAGTTTTGAACTTAGAAATTTTGATACTTGGATCAAAAACGAAGGATTTGGCCAAGAACATTTGAATGGACCGAAAAGTCCATGAAGGGTCCGAAAACGATACATTGACCGAAAAGTATTTCGGTCGAAATAGGGAAAATAGTGTTTTCGGACGAAATAGTTTTCGGATGATAGACTTTTCAGACGAATTGGTTTTCGGATGAAAAACTTCTCGAATGAAATGCATTTCGGTTGAAAGGGGCTTCGACTGAAAGTGATTTCGGCCGAAAAAGATTTCGGACGAAAGGGTTTTCGGCCAAGGAGTTTTCGATCGAAATCTTAGAGTTTACTGTTTAGTGACGTATCTCATTCATAACTGTTTGGACAGATTGATTAGTATCCCAGTTAGCTTGAAGCATTGTTTCCGAGTGAGATAATACCCGAAGAAGTCAAGTGAGTTCTTATTGCCCTTTTTCCTATGGTTTTGGGCTGGCATGCATACTGACATAAAGTTTTGAAAGGCTAATTATTATTTTATAAAATGATATTTTTTATAAAAATAAAGAGATACAGATAAAGGGTATAGTAATATCTTTGAAATGAATGTTTTAACGAAAGTAATGAAAGAATGTAAAGAAAGTTAAAGGAGTTGTACTTCAGTGCAGCTCAACAGTGACAGTGACATATGCCATGTTATATGCTTATGTGTTAATATGTGCTATTTGTCTACGTGATGTTAATGTGATTGCATTATATTATATGTTGTAGTATAATTGTATAGTAGTTGCATAGTAGAAAGTCTTGCAGGCATGCTAAAGTAGAAGTCTCACCCTGACGTATGAGCAAGCTAAAGTAGAAGTCTCACCCTGAGGTGTGAATACAGCTAAATGAGTCTTATCATGATGTATAAGCGAGAAAGTCCCACCCTTAGGTGTGGGCACAACTAAAGTAAAAGTCTTACCCTGAGATGTAAGCGAGAAAGGGATCTTGTCCTTGGACAATGATCCATATGTGAAAGTTAAAGCATGTGAAAGTCACTTGTCTTGTACGGGTGAAAAGTACAGTTGAAAGAGTAAAGCAGGACACCTTAACGGGTTTTCTCAAATGCAAAGTTTTGAAAGAAAGATAGTAACGGAAGAGTTATATAAATTGTAACGTTGTAAAGTTTTAAAGTTAAGGCAAAGTGTTTTAAAATAAAGAAAGAAATCTTATTTTATTTTTATAAAACTAAGTTATCAAAAAGAAAATTCTTACAGTTAAAGTAAACATATAACTCACCAACGTCAGCTGACTTTTTAGTATGCATGTCAGGTAGAAAGAGTAAAGTAAAGTAAAGAGTAGGGGAGTCGCGAGGGCTCGATAGCATGGACTGTCGGCCTGTGCTGAAGACTGACGTTTTCTTCCTGATAGTTTATTATTGAACAACGTCTATTTAAAGTTAATGTTTAGTTATTGTTTATGATATTGAATGTTTGAGACAAGACTTGCGCTGCAATAGATTCTGATTTCGGTTTAAGAACTATGTTTGCCATGTTTTGTGCCAACTATGAGATGTACCCGGTTTGGGGCGTTTCACTTGAAAATAACGTGTAGCAAAAGTTTTGTCTTTACCGGCATTGTGTAAGAAAGTGTAAATCCTAGAACTCGCTAGTTTTCTGACTTTTAGTATGCACATCAGGCTAAGTGTAGGTACGAAGTTAGCTTTTGGATTGCTTGGCATGCCGAGTAGAGTTACCCAGCATCGAAGGCTTCTGGCATTCAGTGTGTTTTAAAAGAAAGTTGTAATAGCTGAGACAATGTTTTAATTGTTTTGACATTTTGACATGATGTATTGACGTTTATTTCCGCTGCGATGAATGCATTTGAAGTTTAAGAACAATTTGTGAATGAGTAAACCCAACAAGTGAGGTGACCCGGGATCGGGGCCTTACAAGTTGGTATCAGAGCAATAGTTTTTGAGATTCAGACATCCCCGATGTCTGGACTTAAACTGAGAATGGGACTAAGCAAAGGATGCCAAATATGGGTAACTCGTAGCTAAGAATTAGACCAGTGTAGTAAGTACAGTTTTTCCCCAGTTAGACAGGAAAAATTAAGAGATGGGTATTTAATGTTTTCATAAAAGTGATTAAATAGAAACCAAGAAGTGGTGTAGTAGTTAATTGCATATGGCAAGTGTACTTTAACTACTTGCCTTACTTATTGTGTTCTATTTGTTAACTAGCGTGGTAACATTGAATTCCATATTTCTTGTCTTTTAGTTAAGTATAATGGCGGGAAGAAGAGGAGGAAGGCTTGGTGAGGGCCATACTGGACGTCGCGGTAGGCCACCAGTCAATCAAAGGCAGAACGATAAGGAAAGTGTTCATACTGGCCCTAGGGTTAGCCAACATGAGACAAAGAGAACCACAGTGGTCGAGCATCAATTTACCTTCGAGTAGGAAAGAGTTTGCAGAAATGATGAAAGCCACTATGCCTTTAGATGTTGACTGAGGCCCTGAAGGGTGAGAGCGGTGTCACACCCCGGCCGACGGCGGATTATACGTCGGGGCTGACGCGGTTGTTCACAAGCACATGATCATCTATTAAATGTGTTTCAATAATTATTCATCATATTAAAATATCCGTTACAAAGAAAATATTAAACATATTGTTCATAACATAATCAAAATTTAATCTTATTAATGCTAGGTCCGTAGCCCTATGTGATCAAGCATGGTCCTCAAACAGATGCTCCTGAAACATGTAAGTAAATGTCAACTACAAGTAGTTGGTGAGTAACATAGGTTTTGACACCAAACATAGTTGAATATGTTTTACAATTCAATATGTTCAAAGTAAGTCTAGGGCAAAGATGTGAAAACATACGAGGTTCCAAAGCGTACAATCAAGCCATGTAAATATGTATGCACAATCCCCCGCACTGCGTGAAGTACCAAAATGTATACGCAAACCCGCCAATGTTCGTGTTAAGTAATGAATCAGATTCCCATATATGCAACAAAGGATGAGTCCTTTTTCCTTCTCTCGAACCACGGAAGCGCCTAGCACCCAGAGGAGCAAAGTGATCATAAAAGGTACTACCTTAGCCTTGCTATACAAGTTAATGATTGTACTAAACATGAACACATGTATCACTAGGTAGTTTAAGACATAAAGAAAAAATACTTTTGCATAAGAACATAGGTAATTGAATTGTGTATGTAAAGCATGTAAACATGTTCCAACCCGTGTATTTGTAAACAAAAGTATGTAAAAGGGGCTATGAAACTCACTTGTAATGAAGCTAACAAATAGTATGAATTGTTAGTGATAGATATGCTTAGTGAGGATTTCTCACGATCAACCTACATGGATAAATGTATTCCAAACTCAATGTATGCCTAATGGAAGTAAGAAATTTTGAGATTTTAGTGTTTCATAGGATTTGGGATTTGATATGGGATTTGTACAAGTTTGGAGGAAAATACATGTTTATAATGATACGGTAATACTAATTAGAATTAATTAGAACCTCTAATTATTTATATAGTATTTATAATGATCAAATTTATTTATATAATTATTCTTAAAATAATTTAATAAATAAAAAAATAGAAAAAATGTTTAAATAATAATACGTTTGGATTTATTTATATAATTATTATAAAATTAATTAATAAATAAATCATGGAATGGAAAAAGGTTTAAAAAACTATTTTATATAGATAAAATAATTAATTAAACTATTTAAATAATCTCTCTAACTTAAATGATTTATAAAAGAGTTATTAAATAAATATAAGTGTTAAATGAAATTAATTGAATTTTGTATAATTATTTTTATAAAATAATTATTCAAGTATTTCTATAGATTTAAAATTATTCTTTGCCGAAATAATTATTTATGTATTTAAAATGCGGGTTAATAATATTTTAAACAATTAATTAAAATTGGTTTAACAACAATATTATTTTATAAATAAAACCACATAATTATTGTATACATAAAATATATATATATTGTTTATTTAGGAATTTATAGTATTTATAATATGTTTTTAATAGATTAAAAATAAACAAAACATTATTTGATATTTTCTATTTTTATAAAAGTTACAGAATATATTTATTAGATTTATAAAAATTAAATCAGAAAATTTAAAACATTATTTATGTATTTAAAAATGACAAAAAGGGTTTAATCACACAAAAACAGCCACCAGGACTCGAACCCGCGTCGAGTTAGGGCCAAACAAGCACGCACAATTAACCATCAGACCATGGCTTATGCCTTGGTCTAAACCTGATGCGCTTAATTTAAATAGAATGATCCCAAAACCATCTTTTTCCCCATTTGAAACCCGTAACCCTAGCTCGTCAATTGACCCGATCGAACAACTGATTGAAGCCCAATTCATGGGGCTTTTGTTCCTCGTATCAAGAAGAAACCATGGGTACTAGAATTACCTGATATGATCAAGTAAAGAGGGAGAACGACTCGATGAACAGGTTCGGGTTTTTCGGCTATAGTGGGTGTTCCAGAGATGAAATTGAAGGTGTAGGGAGTTTGCAATGTGTCTCGCCAATGATGGTGGGTGCCAATTTATACACCTTTATGCGGGAATGGATCGATCGATTAAATGGGTGTTAATGGAGTTTTCGGTTACGAGTTAGCCATTGAAAAGATCACAATAGTTCAATTAAGCACGAATGATGAATCGATTGAATGTCTACAACATATTGCCGTTGATATTTCTACATGAAAATATCTCAGGGACGAGTTCGTAAAAATTGGTCAGAAAACCGGCTTGTGCGGGACTCGAACTCACGATTGAAGTGGGGGAAGGTTTTATCCGGATTTGCAAACAGGTCCCTGTAGTTTCAGCTTTTATTATTTCATGTATAAACCTTTTTTAAATGAAATTAAAGTTTCAGGAATTACTAATTGAACCCTGAACTTTTTTATAAAATTAAAATTATTAAATTTATAAGTTTTTATAAAATCAAATAAATCTTAATATTATACTTAAATGTTATCAACATAAAAATATAATTTTTGCAAAATTATTTACTTTGAAATTAATTAATATAAATTTTATAAACACTATTTTATTTATAGAATTTATAATTCAGTTTTTATAAGTTTGTATGTATATATATAGGCTTAGCAATAACTTAATATGTATTTATTTCTTACAACTTTAAACAATTATAAACTCTTATGTAAATATTTGTTATTTTTGAAATGAAACAATGGTACCCAATGTGTGAATGTATACGCTCATGTAATGAAATAGATAAACATGATAGTTCTCATTGAAATAGGAAAGTACAAATCATGGAATAATGAAAATACAAGTGCCGGAATAGTTAAAATAATGGCCGGAAATTCTTGGAGGTTACAGTCTCCCTACTTTAGGAAATTTCGTCCCGAAATTGATTAAGAGGAGGGTCCAGGAAAGAGATGTGGGTATTTAGCATTCATTTGATCCTCACGTTCCCAAGCAAACTCTGGGCCACGTTTGGATTCCCACCGAACCTTAACGATTGGGATACAACTTCGTTTGAGTTGCTTAACTTCCCGATCCATGATCTCCACGGGTTTCTCCATGAAGTGCATTGTCTCATCAATGTGAACTTCGTCAAGCGGTATGTGAGGATTCTCGTCGGCCAAGTATTTTTTCATGTTCGAGACATGAAATGTTGGATGTACGTTGTTGAGTCCTTTAGGTAAATCCAATTTGTAGGCTACTTTCCCAATTCGTTCAAGGACTTTAAAAGGACCTACAAACCTTGGTGCAAGTTTTCCCCTCCTTCCAAAATGAACCACGCCTTTCTAAGGGGATACCTTGAGAAGAACCAGATCGTCGACTTGAAATTCCAATGGTTTTTGCCGACTCCTTGCTACTTGAAGGTTGTTACGGATTAACATGATTTTGTCGAAAGTTTCCTAGATAAGTTCGGGACCAGTGATCTGTGCTTTACCAATCTCAGACCAACAGATAGGAGAACGACACTTTCGACCATAAAGTGCTTCGAAAGGAGCCATGTCAATGCTCGTATAATAGTTGTTATACGAGAACTCGACTAAAGGTAGATGTAAATCCCAATTTCCCTTAAAGTCAATGACATAGGCTCTAAGCATATCCTCAAAGGTTTGAACTATTCGTTCAGATTGACCATCAGTTTGCGGATGGTAAGCCGTACTAAGATTCAGCTGAGTACCCAAAGATGATTGCAAAGATTGCCAGAAACGAGAAGTGAATCATCCATCACGATCAGAAATAGTGTTGAGAGGTACACCATGACGACTAACTATTTCTTCAATATAGATTCGAGCCAATTTCTTGACTCGATAGTCCTCACAATGGGTAGAAAATGAGCAGATTTAGTCAAACGATCAATGATCACCCAAATACTATCGTGACCACAAGACGTATGCGGGAGCTTGGTTATAAAATCCATAGCAATACACTCCCATTTCCACACGGGAATCTTGGGTTGTTCAAGTAAACCGGACTGACGCCGGTGCTCAGCCTTAACTTTCAAACAAAAAAGGCACTTTGACACATATAGAGCAATGTCCTTTTTCATAAGGTCCTTATACATTTTATCCGCACCGGGATGTATAGAATAACTATTCTTGTGAGCCTCGTTCATGATAAAAGTACGAAGATTGTCATGGTCTGGAATCCAGGATACGGTTTAGGAAATAAAGTAAACCATTGGGTTTGGTTTCAAGTTGGAGTTCAGTACCACATGCCATCTCATGTACATGTTTCCTTCAGTGACTGAAAGATGTTGTGTCTCAAAGATGTGGGTCTAAATATCATTTTGGATTCGGATGCTATGGATCTTGACAGACTCTTTACGACTAAGAGCATCGGCTACGACATTCGCCTTACCAGGATGGTAACGAATATTACAGTCGTAGTCGTTTAGAAGTTCAACCCAACGCCTATGCCTCACGTTGAGTTCTTTTTTATTAAAGATGTGTTGAAGACTCTTATGGTTGGTGTAAACCACACACTTAGTACCATATAAGTAGTGTCTCCAAATTATGAGGGCAAATACGACCGCACCCAATTCAAGGTCGTGTGTCGTGTAATTCCTCTCATGGATTTTGAGTTGTTGAGACGCATAAACAATCACTTTAACTCGTTGTATAAGAACACAACCAAGGCCCAAGTTAAAAGCGTCACAGTAGACGACAAGGTCATCGTTTCCGTCAGGAAGAGTAAAAATAGAAGTTGCACACAATTTCTGTTTGAGAGTTTGAAACGTTTCTTCTTGTTTTGGTCCCCACTCATACGGTTTGCCTTTATGTGTTAAGGCTGTGAGTGGCACCGCGATCTTTGAAAATTTTGATATGAAGCGTAGATAATAGCTCGCCAAGACAAGAAACGAGCGGACTTCCATAGGGGTCTTTAGAGCTTACCAGTTTTTCACCGCTTCAATTTTTACGGGATCCACGTGAATACCCTTCTCATTGACTATATGGCCTAAGAATTGGACTTCCTTTAGCCAAAATTCACAATTGGAGAGCATGGCACATAATTGTTCCTTCTTCAAGAGATCCAAAACCAATCACAAGTGTTCTTCGTGTTCCACTTTTGATTTTGAATTGATAATAATATCGTCAATGAAGATGATCACGAATTTGTCCATGTACGGTTTACACACGCGGTTCATAAGATCCATGAATACCACAGGTGCATTGGTTAGTCCAAATGGCATAACCATTAACTCATAATGACTGTACCTTGTACAAAAAGTTTTTTTTGGAATATCGGATTCAAGGACTCGTAACTGGTGATAACTAGAACGAAGATCGATTTTTGAGAAGTAAGTCGAGGCTTGAAGTTGATCGAACAAATCATCAATTCTCGAAAGTGGATACCGGTTCTTCAGAGTAAGCTTGTTGAGTTCCCGGTAATCGATACACATCCGAAAAGAACCATCCTTCTTCTTGACAAATAAGACGGGTGCTCCCCAAGGAGAAACACTGGGACGTATGAATCCTTTGTCAGAAAGTTCTCGAAGATGGCTTGAATGTTCTTGCATTTCTAATGGTGCAAGACGATAGGGTGACTTAGCCATAGGGTTTGCTCCTGGCACTAGGTCGATACGGAATACAACTTGACGTGCGGGAGGAAAACCGGGTAAGTCTTCGGGAAATACTTCCAAAAAGTCTTTGATAACAGGAATGTCTTGGAGGTTTTTTCCCTTGTCTTTCCGCTCCACAATATGTGCCAAGAAAGCTACGCACTTCTTTCGTAAGTACTTATGCGCGGTAGTAAAAGACATAAGCTTGATTCCTTTAGACGGCTCTTTACCATAGACGTTCAAAATGTTGCCCGAGTCAAGAGGGATACAAATATACTTGTCAAAACAGACGACTTCAGCATGATGCTTGGTCAGCGAATTCATGCCTACTATGATGTCGAAACCTCCGAGAGCCATAGGAATAAGATTAATCGAGAAGTCATGGTCATTCAAGTTTAGGGTACAATCTCTAATGATGGTGTCACATGTAACAGAATATCCATCTGCTACTTATATATCGATGGATTTGTCTAGCTTAATTCGACTCATAGCAAGTTGTGGTTCAAATTCAAAGGACACGAAACTCCTATCGGAACGAGTATCAAACATGATAGAAGCATATTGTTGATTAATTGGGTACGTACAGTTCCCCACATCGTTGTTGGCTTGAGCCTCGTTGACATTAACATCGAAGGCACGTCCACGTGCTACGGGGTTTGCATTCCCCTAATTCACATTCCCTTGGTTTATGTTCCCCTGATTCATGTTGCCTTGGTTCATGTTGGCTTGATTCACATTGACCAACCTAGGACAACAGTTCCTGAAATGACTAGGGTCACCACACTCGTAACAAGCATGACCCTGGGTGATAGCAGCAGGAGCAGGAACAACAGGTTGATGGACTTGGTTAACTTGTGGAATACGGCATGTGTTAGCCACATGTCCATAACGTCCACAAGTGGTACATAGACGACATGGCACATTAGTAGTATGATGGAGCTTGCATGTGTTGCACAAAGGTAGAGTTCCTACATACGGCTTCTTGTTAGGGTTGTAAGCATTAGGGGCTACTTAGGCTAAAGGTGCAGCAAGAGTGATAATAGCAAAGTTCCTGCCTTTTCGCTTCTTGCCATTGAAATAAGACTCAGCCTTGACTTCTTTGGTAGGTTAAGTAGTATTCTTCTTAACGGTTTTCTTTGCACCTTTATTAGACAGAGTCCATGCCTTAACATGGTTATCCATCAATGTAGTAGCAAGACGGAGTACTTCCTCAAGTGTGCTTGGATTGCTACCCAAGACGGTATCTTGGATTTGCATAGGTAGACCATTGATGTACTTTTCAATGGACCTTGAAAGAGGACTGACCATATGGGGCACAAGAAGGCTAAGTTTATGAAAACGGGTGGTATAGGCAAGGCGTTCACCACTTTCCTGCTTCAGATCCCAGAACTCTGCTTCTAGTTTCTTAATCTCGTTACGAGGGCAAAACTCATCAGTCATGAGTGTCTTAACATCAGCCCAATGTAGGGCCAGTGCAACTTCAATACCACGGTTACGCTTTTCCCCGTTCCACCAGGTGAGTTCCCTCTTCTGAAAGACACTAGTAGCATAGCGAACCTTTAGGTTCTCAGGACAGTCGGCATTGACGAAGGTACCCTCGATGCTTTCGAACCACTGGAGAAGTCCAGTGGCTCCTTCATAGTACTTGGTGGGGTTACATGAGTTGAAATGTTTGAACGTGTATGTGGGATTTCTTGGAGTTACATTCTGGTTCAGTTGGTTGATCATGGTGGGTAACATCGTAGCCATTTGCTGGATAATCCTGTCAGTGAGGTTGTTCCTACGTTCACGACGAGGAGGCATTCTACAAAAGTAAAACACAGGAAAGGGTAAATAAGAAATTCATATGATATGAATCATGAATAAGAGTTTGTAAAAAAATCATGAGGTACTTAATAAAATATTGGATGGCACCCATTAAGTTTACATCACCAAATGCATACGTTGACTTATCAAAAGTAATTTAAGTTCACCTAATGTCCGAGAAATCGTGCTTTAGCCTATAAGTGGACACTCATCCCAAGAATTCCCAGGAAAGCATAACTGGTCCATCGGTTGATTTGGATTTATACGAAATTCTTTCCTACATAGAATTTCCTAGAATACAGGCATCCACCCTTCCCCATTGCACAAGTTCTCATTCATTATCTAGAACTTACATACTTTTGATGAGAGTTTCATTTTGGATAGACTTTTAAGTCTAAGAGTGTGTTTCAAGTAACCCATGTAGTTTCAAGTAGTTTCATGAAGTCCCTTGAAGTTGTTGTTCATGTATTTGCACCACGTAGACAGAAATAGATAGATGTAGATATGTATAGGTGAGTGGATGTGATTCATGTAGGTATGTGTATAGAATAAGAATAGAGTGGAGTTCCTAATAAAGGACACAAGTTAAACTCATGTTTTAGACTCCAAGGTTATAGTCTAGGTCATGTGTAACTAATAACCTAATTCACTATAACCATGGCTCTGATACCAATCTGTAATACCCCGGCTGACGGCGGATTATACGCCGGGGCTGACGCGGTTGTTTACAACCACATGATCATCTATTAAATGTGTTTCAATAATTATTCATCATGTTAAAATATTTGTCACAATGAAAATAGTAATACTATTGTTCATAACATAATCAAAATTTAATCTTATTAATGCTAGGTCCATAACCCTATGTGATCAAGCATGGTCTTCAAACAGGTGCACCTGAAATATGTAAGTAAATGTCAACTACAAATAGTTGATAAGTAACATAGGTTTTGACACCAAACAGAGTTGAATATGTTTTATAATTCAATATGTTCAAAGTAAGTCTAGGCATAGATGTGAAAACATACGAGGTTCCAAAGCGTACAATCAAGCCATGTAAATATGTATGCACAATCCCCCGGACTGCGTGAAGTACCAAAATGTATACACAAACCTTCCGAGGTTCATGTTAAGTAATGAATCGGATTCCCATATGAATGATCCTAAAAGGTACTACCTTAGGCTTGCCACACAAGTTAATGATTGTACTAAACATGAACACATGTATCACCAGGTAGTTTAAGACATAAGGCACAAAGACTTTTTCATAAGAACATAGGTAATTGAATTGTGTATGTAAAGCATGTAGACATGTTCCACCCCGAGTATTTGTAAACAAAAGTATGTAAAAGGGGCTATGAAACTCACTTGTAATGAAGCTGACAAATAGTATGAATTGTTAGTGATAGATAGGCTTCGTGAGGATTTCTCACAATCAACCTACATGGATAAATGTTTTCCAAACTCAATGTATGCCTAATGGAAGTAAGAAATTTTGAGATTTTAGGGTTTCATAGGATTTGGGATTGGATATGGGATTTGTACATGTTTAAATTTATAAGTTTTTATAAAATCAAATAAATCTTAATATTATATTTAAATGTTATAAACATAAAAATATAATTTTTTCAAAATTATTTACTTTGAAATTAATTAATATAACTTTTCTAAAGTCTAATTTTATTTATAGAATGTATAATTTAGTTTTTATAAGTTTGTACGTATATATAGGCTTAGCAATAACTTAATATGTTATTTTTGAAATGAAACAATGGTACCCAATGTGTGAATGTATATGTTCATGTAATGAAATATATAAACATGATAGTTCTCATTGAAATAGGAAAGTACAAATCATGGAATAATGAAAATACAAGTGCCGGAATAGTTAAAATAAAGGCCGAAAATTACTGGAGGTTACAAGCGGGTCGGCCGGTACGAACACGACAACTGAAGTGCCAGTTATTGACTGTAAATCCTTTATAGGATGTGACCCTCCAAGTTTGGACAGGTAGAAGGATGCGGTTGCTATAATCCCCAAGAATTTTCGGCATTTATTTTAATTATTCCGGCACTTGTAATTCCATTATTATATGATTTGCATCTATGAAAGTATCCTATTTATCCATTACATTTCATGAGTGTACATGCATACATATATTGAGTGCAATTACTTTAAATTAAAAAAAATAATAAACATTTATATAAAATATTATGTAAATAATTGTATTATTCTATGAAATAAACATATATATGTGCTAAGGTATTTTCTAAACCTATATATACATATATATGTGTGTGTACAAATACAAATATATAAAACCTATACTATAAATTTTATAAAGTTAGGGTTTATAAAAGTTTATGTTATTTTAATAAAAATAAGAATTAATTTTATTTAATAAACTACATTTTATATTTATAACATTTAATTATAAAATAATGATTTATTAGATTTTATAAAAACATTTATAAGGTTATAGACTCCAAGGTTATAGTCTAGGTCATGTGTAACTAATAACCTAATTCACTATAACCATAGCTCTGATACCAATCTGTAATACCCCGGCTGACGGCGGATTATACGCCGGGGCTGACGCGGTTGTTTACAACCACATGATCATCTTTTAAATGTGTTTCAATAATTATTCATCATGTTAAAATATTTGTCACAATGAAAATAGTAATACTATTGTTCATAACATAATCAAAATTTAATCTTATTAATGCTAGGTCCATAACCCTATGTGATCAAGCATGGTCTTCAAACAGGTGCACCTGAAATATGTAAGTAAATGTCAACTACAAGTAGTTGGTAAGTAACATAGGTTTTGACACCAAACAGAGTTGAATATGTTTTATAATTCAATATGTTCAAAGTAAGTCTAGGCATAGATGTGAAAACATACGAGGTTCCAAAGCGTACAATCAAGCCATGTAAATATGTATGCACAATCCCCCGGACTGCGTGAAGTACCAAAATGTATACACAAACCTTCCGAGGTTCATGTTAAGTAATGAATCGGATTCCCATATGAATGATCCTAAAAGGTACTACCTTAGGCTTGCCACACAAGTTAATGATTGTACTAAACATGAACACATGTATCACCAGGTAGTTTAAGACATAAAGCACAAAGACTTTTTCATAAGAACATAGGTAATTGAATTGTGTATGTAAAGCATGTAGACATGTTCCACCCCGAGTATTTGTAAACAAAAGTATGTAAAAGGGGCTATGAAACTCACTTGTAATGAAGCTGACAAATAGTATGAATTGTTAGTGATAGATAGGCTTCGTGAGGATTTCTCACAATCAACCTACATGGATAAATGTTTTCCAAACTCAATGTATGCCTAATGGAAGTAAGAAATTTTGAGATTTTAGGGTTTCATAGGATTTGGGATTGGATATGGGATTTGTACATGTTTAAATTTATAAGTTTTTATAAAATCAAATAAATCTTAATATTATATTTAAATGTTATAAACATAAAAATATAATTTTTTCAAAATTATTTACTTTGAAATTAATTAATATAACTTTTATAAAGTCTAATTTTATTTATAGAATGTATAATTTAGTTTTTATAAGTTTGTACGTATATATAGGCTTAGCAATAACTTAATATGTTATTTTTGAAATGAAACAATGGTACCCAATGTGTGAATGTATATGTTCATGTAATGAAATATATAAACATGATAGTTCTCATTGAAATAGGAAAGTACAAATCATGGAATAATGAAAATACAAGTGCCGGAATAGTTAAAATAAAGGCCGAAAATTACTGGAGGTTACAAGCGGGTCGGCCGGTACGAACACGACAACTGAAGTGCCAGTTATTGACTGTAAATCCTTTATAGGATGTGACCCTCCAAGTTTGGACAGGTAGAAGGATGCGGTTGCTATAATCCCCAAGAATTTTCGGCATTTATTTTAACTATTCCGGCACTTGTAATTCCATTATTATATGATTTGCATCTATGAAAGTATCCTATTTATCCATTACATTTCATGAGTGTACATGCATACATATATTGAGTGCAATTACTTTAAATTAAAAAAAATAATAAACATTTATATAAAATATTATGTAAATAATTGTATTATTCTATGAAATAAACATATATATGTGCTAAGGTATTTTCTAAACCTATATATACATATATATGTGTGTGTACAAATACAAATATATAAAACCTATACTATAAATTTTATAAAGTTAGGGTTTATAAAAGTTTATGTTATTTTAATAAAAATAAGAATTAATTTTATTTAATAAACTACATTTTATATTTATAACATTTAATTATAAAATAATGATTTATTAGATTTTATAAAAAAATTTATAAGGTTTAATAATTTTATGTTTTATAAATGTCCAGGGTTCAAATTGTAATTTCTGAAACTTTGATTTCAATTGAAAACAAGTTTTTACATGAAATAATAACATCCTAAATCTAGAGGGACCTGTTATGCCAAATCCCCAAACCTTCCCCTCCCCAAACCGGTCACAGGTTCGAAACCCGCAAACCACCGATTTTCAAGCTTTAATCCCAAACTCGTCCTTGAGATATTTTCCTTCGAAATTGAAAATGGCTACACATTTAAACCAACTAATCGATCCACTCCTCGAAGTTAGTTGGGTTTTCATTAGCTAATCAAGGACGAATTCGTAACCGAAACCCCCACTCACGATCATTTACTCGATCGATCAATGCAGTGCAAATCAACTATAAATAGGGACATGTAATCGTTCACGACATTCATTGCAAGCTCCCTACACTTCTAATCGCGTCTAATTCCATATGTGAACCACCTAAATCAATCGAAGAACTCGTCTCTGTGTCGTCCTGTCGTTCTCATCTTACACACAACCATTTCAGGTAATTCTTGTTCCAATAAGTTCGTCTCAGTCCCACAATCAAAAGCCCCATGAATCGGGCTTTAATCGTATACTCAATCGAGCCAATTGAAGGGCTAGGGTTACGGGTGTGATTTGGGGATGAAGGGTGTTTGGGATTGCGTGTCATAATCAAAACGAAACCTAATCAGACACGGCAACATGCCCTAGTCTAATGATTAGTTCGCGTGTGTGTTGTGTGTCCGGTCCAGGCGCGGGTTCGAGTCCCGGCCACCATTTTTATTTTTGGGATTAATTCCTTTTAGTATTTTAATACATTATCTCAAGTTTAAAAATTCCAATTTAATTTTTATAAATTCTATAAACATATTCTGAAAGTTTTATAAAAACAGAAAATATAAAGTAATGTTTATTTATTTTATTTTATTTAAAAACATGTTATAAAGCATTTTAAATTCCTAAATAAATAATGGAAATGTATTGTTTAAACAAATTAATTATGTTATTTTATTTATAAATTAATAATGTTTATTACACAAATTATAATTAAATGTTTAGACATTTTAATCCTTTCAAGTTTATAAATAATTATTTTAGTGTGAATAATTATTTAAAAATACTTTCAAACTTTATAAATACTTAAATAATTATTTTATACAAAGTTCAATTAATTCTATTTAAAGTCTATTTAGCATTTTATAATTCAATTAAAATGAATTAATTAATAGATTAATTAGCTATTTTATTTACATTAATTAATAAATTAATTAGCCATTTTATTACATTAACTAATAGTTTAATTAATCATTTTAATTACATGCAATTAATTAAACCTTTACCATTACAAGAATTATCTATAAATTATTTTTAGAATAATTATATAAATAAACCCAAAGTTTTTATTTAAACTACTCCATTCTATAACTTTATTTATTAATTATCTTTAGAATAATTATATAGATAAATTATTATGTAATTAATTAGAAGTCTTAATTAATTTATAAACTACTTTTATTAACATTTCAATACTTCTATATATGTATTTAAGTCCATCTTCAAACCCAAAACCCATGAAACCTTAAAGTCCCAAAATCTCCTTAATTCCTTTTTAACGTACATTGAACTTAGAGTACCATTATCTATGTATGTGTGTCGTAAGGAATCCTCACAAGACCTATTCATCTTACCAAATCCTATCACTTCTAGCTCCAATACAAGTGAGTTTACATAGCCCCTTTTTTCTCTTTTACATTTTGGGGTGAAACATGTCATTAACTATATTTCATGCACAATTCAATACTTTTGTTCTTATGTTATGATCTTCATGCTTTATGTCTTAAACTACTTGGTGACCATACGTATGTTCATGTTTAGTACAATCATTAACTTGTGTGGCAAGCCTCAGGTAGTACCTTTTATGATCATTTATACGGGAATCCGATACATTATCTAACATAAAACCTTGGTGGGTTTCGGTGTATACATCTTACTACTTTTTCAAAAGACAATTAGTTGTATTGTGCAACTATTTTCCTATTACATGGTTTGATTGTACGCCTTAGAACCTTGTCTGTTTTCACATTTATGCTTTAGACTTGCTTTGAACATATTGAATTGTAAGCCTATACTTAACTTTGTTTGGTGTGAAAACCTATGTTTCTCACCAACTACTTGTAGTTGACATTTACTCACATGTTTCAGGTGCACCATTTTGAGGATATTGCATGATCACCTAGGACCTTGGACCTAGCTTTAATAAAGACTGGATTTAATTTATGTTATGTTATGAACGCCTTGCTTTCTATTTTATTTTGTAACGGAAGCTTTAATTATGATGAATAAATATTATCACTTATTAATAGATGATCATGTGCTTATGAACAACCGTGTCAGCCCGGATGTATAATCCGTCGCCGACCGGGGTGTGACAGATTGGTATCAGAGTCATGGTTATAGGGAATTAAGTTATTAGACACACATGATCTAGACTATAACCTAGGAGTCCCAAACATGAGTTTAACTCGTGTCTTTTATTAGGAACTCCACTCTATACTCATTATACACATACTTACATCCACTTACCTATCTACACCTACCTATTTCTGTCTACGTGGTGCAATTACATACACAACTACTCAAGGGACTACATGAAACATACTCTTAGATCTATGGGTCTAATCTAAATGAAACTCTCATCAAAGGTATGTAAGTGCTAACTAATGAATGAGAACTTGTGCAATCCGGAAGGGTGGATGCCTGTATTCTAGGAAATTTTGTCTAGAAAAACATTTCGTATAAATCAAAATCAACCGATTGACCAGTTATGCTTTCCTGGGAATTCCTGGGATGAGTGTCCACTTATAGGCTAAAGCGTGACTCCTCAGACATTGAAGGAACTTAAAATACCATTTGGGTACTATCCCATGTTTTTATTAAATACCTCATGATTTTATTACCAACTCTTATACATGATTCGTATCTTATGAAATTCATGTTCTTCCTTTTGTAGAATGCCTCCCCGTCGTGAACGTAGGAACAACCTCACTGACAGGATCGTCCAACAAATGGCTACGATCCTACCAACTATGGTCAACTAACTGAACCAAAATGCTACACCAAGAAATCCCACGTGCACATTCAAGCATTTCAACTCCTGCAACCCCACCAAGTACTATAGGGACGAAGGCACCACTAGACTTCTCCAATGGTTCGAAAGCATTGAGGGTACCTTCATCAATGTCGACTGCCCCGAGAACCTGAAGGTTCGTTATGCTACTAGTGTCTTCAAGAAGAGGGCACTCAGCTGGTGGAACGGGGAAAAGGGTAATCGTGGGATTAAAGTTGCACTAGCTCTACCTTGGGTTGATATCAAGACACTCATGACGAATGAGTTTTGTCCCCGTAATGAGATCAAGAAGCTAGAAGCAGAATTCTGGGATTTCAAACAGGATAGTGGTGAAAGCCTTGCCTACACCACCCGTTTTCATGAGCTTAGCCTCCTGGTGCCCCATATGGTCACTCCTCTCTCCCGATCCATTGAGAAATACATCAATGGCCTACCCATGCAGATTCAAGATACCGTCTTGGATAGCAATCCTGCCACACTCGAGGAAGCAATTCATCTTGCTTCTACCCTGTCAGACAATCATGTAAAGGCAGGGACCCTGTCTAAAAAGGGTGCCAAGTAAACCATTGAGAAAACCACTGTTGAACCCACCAAGGAGACCAAGGCTGAGTCTTCCTTCAATGGCAAGAAACGGAAAGGCAGGAACTTTGCCAATATCACACTTGCTGCTCCTCTAGCCCAAGTAGCCCCTACTGCCCTCAACCTCAACAAGAAGCCATGTGTGGTGACTCTACCTTTATGCAACCCCTGCAAGCTCCATCATACTGCGAACATACCATGTCGTCTATGCACTACTTGTGGACGTTATGGACATTGGGCTAACACCTGCGGTGTTCCACCAGTTAATCAAGTCTACCAACCTGATGTTCCTGTTCCTGCTGCTATCACCCAGAGTCGTGCTTGTTATGAGTGCAGTGACCCGAATCATTTCAGAAACCATTTTCCTAGGTTGGTAATTATGAACCGAGCCAACCTGAATCAGGGCAACATGGTTCAGGGAAACATGAACCATGGGAACATGAACCGGGGAAATGTGAATAAGGGGAATTCAAACCCCGTAGCTCGTGGACGTGCCTTCAACATTAATTCCAACGAGGCTCAAGCCAACAATGATGTGGTGAATGGTACGTACCTAATTAATCAACAATATGCGTCTATCCTATTTGATACTGGTTCGATAGGAGTTTCGTATTCTTTGAATTTGAACCACAACTTGCTATGAGTCAAACTAAGTTAGACAGATCCTTTGATATTTTAGTAGAGGATGGATACACTGTTATGTTTGACACCATTATTAGAGATTGTACCCTAAACTTGAACGACCATGACTTCTAGATCAATCTTATTCCTATGGCTCTCGGAGGTTTCGACATCATAGTAGGCATGGATTGGCTGACCAAGCATCATGCTAAATCTCTCTTGACTCAGGCAACATTTTGAACGTCTATGGTGAGAAGCCGTCAAAGTGACTCAAGCTGATGTCTTGCACTACCGCAAAGAAGTACTTACGAAAGAAATGCGTAGCTTTCCTAGCACACATTGTGGAGCGGAAAGACAAGGGCAAAAGCATTCAAGATATTCCTGTGATCAAAGACTTTCCTGAAGTTTTTCCCGAAGACTGACCCGGTCTTACTCCCATACGTAAAGTTGAATTCTGTATTGACCTAGTGCCAGGAGCAAATCCCGTGGCTGTCACCCTATCGTCTTGCACCATCAGAGATGCAAAAACTTTCAAGCCAGCTTCTAGAACTTTCTGACAAAGGATTCATACGCCCGAGTGTTTCTCCTTGGGGAACACCTGTCTTATTTGTCAAGAAGAAGGATGGTTCCTTTCGGATGTGCATCAACTACCGGGAACTCAACAAGCTTACTGTGAAGAACCGTTATCCACTTTCGAGGATTGATGACTTGTTTGATCAACTTCAAGGCTCAACTTATTTCTCCAAAATTGATATTCGTTCCGGTTATCACCAGTTACGAGTCCTTGAATCCGATATCCCTAAGACAGCTTTTCGTACAAGATACGGTCATTACGAGTTCATGGTTATGCCCTTCGGACTAACCAACGTACCCGCGGTATTCATGGATCTTATGAATCGCGTGTGTCAACCGTATTTGGACAAATTCGTGACCGTCTTCATAGACGACATCCTGATCTATTCAAAATCACAACCGGAGCACGAAGAACACTTACGTTTGGTTTTGGATCTCTTGAAGAAGGAGCAATTATACGCTAGGTTCTCCAAGTGTGAATTTTGGCTAAAGAAAGTCCAATTCTTGGGACATATAGTCAACGAGAAAGGGTATTCACGTGGATCCAGCTAAGATTGAGGCGATGAAGAAATGGAAAGCCCCAAAGACCCCTACAGAAGTCCGCTCGTTTCTTGGATTAGCGGGCTATTATCGTCATTTCAAATCAAAATTTTCAAAGATCGCGGTGCCACTCACAGCCTTAAAACATAAAGGCAAGCCCTACGAGTGGGGACCAAAACAACAGGAAGCCTTTCAAACCCTAAAGTAAAAGTTGTGTGAGGCTCCTATCTTGACTCTTCCCGAGGGAACCGAGGACTTTTTCATTTACTGTGACGCTTCCCACTTAGGCTTTGGTTGTGTTCTAATGCAACGAGGTAAAGTGATTGCTTATGCGTCCCGACGCACGATCTGGAGCTGGGTGAAGTCGTATTTGCTCTCAAAATTTGTAGACACTACTTATATGGTACCAAGTGTGTGGTTTACACCGACCATAAGAGTCTCCAGCACATTTTCAATCAAAAAGAACTCAACATGAGGCAAAGGCGTTGGGTTGAACTTCTAAATGACTACGACTGTGATATTCGTTACCATCCTCATAAGGTGAACGTCGTAGCCAATGCTCTTATTCATAAAGAATCTATCAAGATCCACAGCATTCAAATCCAGAATGACATTCAAACTCGCATCTTTGAAGCACAACATCTTTCATGTGGTGCTGAACTCCAACTTGAAACCAAACCCAATGGGTTACTCTACTTATTGAACCGTATCTGGATTCCGGACCGTGACAATCTTTATACCTTTATCATGAACGAGGCTCACAAGACTCGTTATTCTGTGCATCCTGGTGCGGATAAAATGTACAAGGACCTTCGTAACCAATATTGGTGGCCTGGTATGAAAAAGGAAATTGCTCTATACCTGTCCAAGTGCCTTACTTGCTTGAAGGTTAAGGCCGAGCACCAGCGTCCATCTAGCTTACTTTAACAACCCGAGATTCCCGTGTGGAAATGGGAGTGTATTGATGTGGACTTTATAACCAAACTCTCGCATACATCTCGTGGTCATGATAGTATTTGGGTAATCATCGATCGTTTGACAAAATCTGCTCATTTCCTACCCATTCGTGAAGACTATCGAGTCGAGAAATTGGCTCGAATATTGATGAGATTCTTAGTCGTCATGGTGTGCCTCTCAACATTATTTCTGATCGCGATGGACGATTCACTTCTTGTTTCTGGCAATATTTGCAATCAGCTTTGGGTACTCAGCTGAAAATTAGTACGGCTTACCATCCACAAACTGATGGTCAATCCGAACGAACGAATCAAACCCTCGAAGATATGCTTAGAGCCTGTGTCATTTACTTCAAGGTAAATTGGGATTTACATCTACCCTTAGTCAAGTTCTCGTATAACAACAGCTATCACACAAGCATTGACATGGCTCCTTTCGAAGCACTTTATGGTCGGAAGTGTCGTTCTCCCATATGTTGGACCGAGATTGGTGAAGCACAAATCACTGGCCCCGAACTCATGCAGGAGACTTCCGAAAAGATTATGTTAATCCGTGATAACCTTCAAGTAGAAAGGACTCGGCAAACGAGCTATACCGACAAACTTCGGAAACCCTTGGAATTTCAAGTTGGCGATCTGGTTCTTCTCAGGGTATCCCCTTGGAAAGGCGTGGTTCGTTTTGGAAAGAATGGAAAACTTGCACCAAGATTCGTAGGTCCTTTTAAAATCCTTGAGCGGATTGGGAAGGTAGCCTACAAGTTGAATCTACCTGAAGGACTCAACAACGCTCATCCGACATTTCATATCTCGAACCTAAAGAAATGCTTAGCTGATTAAAATCTCCACATACCACTTGACGAGGTTCACATTGAAGAGTCAATACACTTTTTGGAGAAACCCGTGGAGATTATGGACCGAGAAGTTAAGCAGCTCAGGCGAAGTCACATTCCGATCGTTAAGGTTCGGTGGGAATCTAAACGTGGCCCTGAGTTCACTTGGGAACGTGAGGATCAAATGAACGCTAAATACCCACACATGTTTCATGTACCCTCTTCCTAATCAATTTCAGGACGAAATTTTCTAAAGTAGGGGAGACTGTAATCCCCAAGAATTTCCGGCCTTTATTTTAAGTATTCCAGCACTTGTAATTTCATTATTATATGATTTGCATCTATGATAGTATCATATTTATCCATTATATTTCATGAGTGTACATGCATACATACATTGAGTGCAATTACTTCAAATTCAAAAAAAATAATAAACATTTATATAAAATATTATGTAAATAATTGTTATATTCTATGAAATAAACATATATATGTGCTAATGTATTTTGTAAACCAATATATATATATATATATGTACAAATACGAATATATAAAACCTAAACTATAAGTTTTATAACGTTAGGGTTTATAAAAGTTTATGTTATTTTAATAAAAATAAGGATTAATTTTATTTAATAAACTACATTTTATATTTATAACATTTAATTATAACATAATTATGATAAATAAATATTATCACTTATTAATATATGATCATGTGCTTATCAACAACCGCGTTAGCCCCGACGTATAATCCGTCGCCGACCAGGGTGTGACAGATGCCACTTTTGATTAGGTGATTATAACGCCTGCCAAAATTCCGATCTCAATTCTTGCCCGGAACTCTTATAAGACAACAGGAATTATTGGAAACCCAAAAGTAAGAGGAATAAATTAAGAAATTTAACTTTCGAGGAGTAGCGGACCGCCATCTATACGTTAACGGTCCGCTACGAAATAAGGAAATCTGGCCTCCTAAGGGGTGGTGGACCGCTAGCTCCCTGGCTAACGGTCCGCTACGGGAGAACCTTGGCTGGCGGACTTCATACATCCAAGCTAACGGTCCTCTACGCAGGTCCCTAGGGACACTCTACAGTTGACACGTGTCTTGCCACGTGTAGGGCATGCTTCAGCCCTGATGGCGCGTGGGGCTTGGCGGACCGCCAAGAAAAACCCACACGATCCGCTAAGGACGTGTGGAGCGCATGCACCCCAGCGTTTGACACTTGTCAAACATGCATGAAAGTGGGCGGTAGCGGACAGCCAGGGATCTGGCTAGCGGACCGCTACGGGGCTGTTATCAGCCTATAAATAGAAGAGCTCTCCATTTGCATTTTCACACCAAACTCAACCAACTCCGAGTTTCTTCGGAGTTCCATGGTCTCGAGCTTCTAGTAGCTAACCTGACTCCCGATTCGCTCCTCCCGGTTCGACCGACGTTCGCTTATCAACCGGACTCGAGCGTTTAAAAGCCAAAGAACCCGAGGAACTCATAGAAGTGCAAGTTAAGGTGATAGAGCCCTAAGAGTCAACTCTAAGAGCTACTTAGCACTAAGATTATTATCCTTCGATGTTCGACTTCAAACTAAAGATAAATACTCGTCTTTGTCAAAAATACTTGTTCTCATGGCGACAGTGAGCGTTTACAAAAACGATTTGTAAAGACGTGCATGGGCTGTAAGCTATCATCATGCAAATAAGACGTGCTGGTGTTGTCGGCACCTTCACGCAAATGATCTAACGATTTATGTTTCCGAAAAGGGCAAAACACGATAATTAAATATTTACTCATACTAATCCTAGAATCAGGGGTTCTACCCCTAGGGAATGTTGATACCCAAGAAGTGTACGTAAAGTTTGATCAAATATTTATACTTGCTCTGGATCCAGTTGGGCCGGACGGGGTTGGCTTGTATGTCGGGTGATGCATAAAATGCAGTTGTGCCAGTTTGGATGCGTGGCCCCGAGTGCTTGTCCAATGTATACAATTGGTTGAAATCCAAGCAAGTGATATATGATCACTAGAATCCTCAAATGATGAAATGTTTAACTGTTTAATTAAACTGTTTTGTCATGCTTATGAAAATGATTTGAGGTCATAAAGAATTCACCAGCATGTAGCTGGCGTTCATTTTCAAATGTTTTCATGAAAAGAATGAAATGACCTCATAGTACTGGGACCAGCTACGGCCTAAGTCCCGATGACAGTTTTGTTGCATAATCCGGGTCAGGCCACACACTTGTACCCGGTGTAACCCAAAAATGTGTTATATAGGTTCGTGCGAGGCACAGGGAAGAACATGAGAAAAGACAAGGTTAAGGTGCCCAAAGGATGTTGACTTCCTAGGCAGAATACCTCCTTGTAGATTATACTTACTTTAGTCAGGGTTTTGATTTCAAAAATAAAATGTACAAACGATCGGGTTTTATACCCAAGTATTTAAATAAAGAAATCTTTTGTCTACACGACAAGATTCTAGCATTTACAAAACCAACCCTTGAGGTTGAGAATCATTAAAAAGATCCTGTTTAAAAACCACTATTCCGATGCACAAAACCAAACTCTGAAATCAAAGCAGGTACCGAAGGTGCCAATGGATGTCGCAGCCCGGTAACGTCTCGGGGGTGCCCGGGGTGGGGTGTGACATTGGTTGGTATCAGAGACTGAGGTTTTAGCGAATTTGATACTTGGCATTAGTATCTAAGCTCTAAACAGATTAAGCAATGACTTGCCTACTAAGCAAAGTTAGGTAGACACTTGCTTGTAAGCTGATAGTGTCGAAACATGCAGGTAGTATTATATCAGGAGGACAAGGATACCATAACTACTATAACTCTAATGTTACTGTTAACAAGAATCAATGGAAAACACATACGCACCCATGGAAGAAGGAAACTTTTCATGGTATCATGCTCTGCCAAAGGCTCCAATGAAGGAGGAATACGAATCATATCACCTAAGCAAAATGGGTGGCTCTGACTTTAGTAACTGGATATGTACACCACCACATTACCCAGTACCTCCTCCACCAAAATACTCTCCACCTCAAACACCTCCACCGCCCATGTATCCCCTTCCACTAATCAATATGATGCAGGGTCTAGCAAGAAGGCCACTAAACCTCGAATAAGGGTAAAAGAACCTATTGAAAAGCTTTCCATCACAGGAGCTAGTTTAGAGGAAATCTATAAAAATCTGGAGAACTACGAAAGTTCCAAATCCGAAGGATTCCTCCTCTACCTCTAGTGGAAGCCTATTCTCCACAATCAGCCAGTTATGAAAAGTTTACTGATTACCTCAACTATCCTATCATATCAGGTCCATACATGAGTAATAATTCGGACACCGACGGGAATTACGCTAACACAAGTTCCATAAGAGCCTACTCCAGAAGTTTTGGATCGTACATCGATTATGCAAATCATCCACCGTTCATGGATCCCTATATCAAGGATGAATACGATCTTATGGCTTGATTTGAAGCCACATTTGACGATCCTAACACTATACCTGAGGACTTTAGCCCACAAGCTACCTTGAAACATAAACCTACTCCCGCCTATGATAATGTCTACAACGACATAGTCTTAGGACTAAGAGACCCTCCATAGAAATTTGGATATCTCGCATCCACACCAGGATCTCCAATAGAGTGTCTTGATCGGTCGCTTCGCGAAACCGGTCAAGTCAAGAAAGAGCTTATCTTGACTAGGGAGGTATTGATAAAAACGGAGAAGGATCTATCAAAGCCCAAAAAGAAGTTAGCCCAAAAGAACAGGGAGCATAAGCCTTCGCCGGTTTCAAGGGAAAAGCTTGATTAAGGATGCCAAGAGCGTGGTCAAGAAATAGGCGTCCTACTAACGTTTTTATGTAACCCAAATAAAATTTTGTAATCGTTTTACCGTATTAATAAAAGTATTTATTTTCCTTTCATTTTTCTAGAATGGTAGGAAAGGAAGAAGGACCTAACTTCATTCGTAAGTACGCACCACCTAGAAATAGCGAACGAAACACAAACTCAACCGAATCCTATTCTGGAACAAATTCCGAATACACTAGCGGAACCTTTCAAAATCTAGGGGAAACAGAAACATCCAAAAATTTCTATGAAACCCCAATGAGCTATTACGCCGCTACAACACTCGAAAGCTATAACCAAACCTACGTAAACAATTATAGCTACCTAGAGAAACCACCCGAAATCCCGTATGAACACCACTACACTTTGGAAGGTGAGGAAAGAGATGACTCCAACAGACCTACAGAACTTACCATTCCACCAATCCTTCCCCGGACTAACGAGGAAACCCCGGGAGAAGAAAGGATTGCAGCAATGCAAGCTCGCATAACTGAATTAGAAAGGATTGAAGCTGAAAAATACACCAAGATCGCCGCTCTACAACAAGCATTGATTAGAGCTAGGGGTCGTTAGAATATATCTTACCTATGTTATTTCAATTACCGTATTGTATTTTGAAGTTTGAAAATAATAAAAATTTTGTATCTCCCTTATCAAAAAGATCTTCGAATTCTAGTGAATATTATGTCTTTCTTCTAGAATGTCAATAAGAACTGGACCATCCACACATACGCGTGGACGAAAGAAACAAGCTGAAGAGGCCTTAGAAAAAGAGGCCCAAGCTGCAGAAATGTAGAAAATGATAAACAAAGGAATTGAGGATGCAATTCCAACAATGCTAGAGGCATTTGAAAGTGCCCAGGCTGCCAAAGCCGAGGCCAAAAATAAAGGAAAATAAAAGGAGCATACGCTTCATAACTCTGAGCGTAGCGAATCAAACCACACTATTTCCGTGAGAAGGGAACATTCAAAAACTCATACCCATCAAAGTTCCAAAACCAAAAGAACCCGAAATGAGGAATACTACTCCTCAAGTGACAGCACTGCGGACAATTACAAACCGCGTCACAAAAAGAGTAAACACATGGGTTGCTCATACAAGACTTTCCAAGCTTGTAAGCCCTATGACTTCCTTGGAAAGGGAGGCGGAGTAGCAACACTACGATGGATAGAAAAGACAGAATCAGTCTTAGCCATAAGTAAATGTGCCGAAGAAGACAAGGTCCTCTATGCCTCTACCTCTAACCTCTTCAAGAACTTCGCTCTTGAATGGTGGAACGCCCTGGTATCCGCCAAAGGAAGAGAAAGGACATATGAAATGAGTTGGGACTCATTTAAAGACCGGATCAAGAGAAAATTATGTCCTATCAATGAAATAGAGCAAATAGAACAAAAATTCCTGAACCTAAGAATGGTTGGCTCTAATCATCAAGATTACATGACCAAACTGCTAGAATATGCACGACTAGTGCCGCATCTAGCTACGCCTGAATCAAATCTCATCAAGAGATATATGGACTGGTCAGTGAAATCCGAGATATGGTAAAGGTCTAAAAACCCAAAACCATTGATGATGCCATGGACCTTGGCGCTCAATTAACAGACGGAATGATCCGAACATTGGAAGAAAACAAAAAGAAGGAAATAACCAAACCTGACCATAAAAGAAACATTCGACCCTTTTCCCAAAAAGAGGGACAATCCAGTACTCCCGTATGCAAAGTCTGCAAAAATAAGCATCGGGGGAAATGTCGACAATATACCCCAACAACATGCCCTGATTGTAAAAGAACTGGTTATCACACAAACCACTTGCCATGAAGGAGGGGTATCACATGCTACAACTGTAGCGAGATCGGACACTACAAAAGAGAATGCCCGAAACTAAAAGTTACTGGTGGCTCAAGTACTAAACCTACCACCGAAGCCAAGAAAAACGCTCAATCATTCCATTTAAATGCAAAATTGGCCAATAAATTGACTTATGTCATATACGGTACTTTTCTTGTCAATAATGCTTACACTAAGGTGCTTTTTCACTCTGGGGCAACCCAAAGTTTTATAGATCATAAGTTTTGTAAACTAGTTAATAAGCCCTTAACTAAGCTAGACAAAACTTACCAAATCGAAACCGCGAACGGAGACCTAATCCAAATCTCTAGATCTTTGAATGGCTGTTCAATTACGTTATCTGGACACATCATACCCGTACAACTTTTGCCAATGGATTTGGCTGGCTTCGATATAGTCCTTGGAATGGATTGGTTAGCAACTAACCAGGCCCATATCCTCTGCGACTCAAAAGACATTGAATTACGCACACCTTCAGGAGAAGTAGTGACAATTAAAGGAGACGAATCAACCAACCATGTTGGTTTGATATCTATGATAAAAGCAACAAAGTATCTACGAAAGGGATGCCTTGCTTATCTCGTATCCGTAACCACCTGCAATACCGAGCAAGAACTAAAGGATATACCAATCGTCTCCGAATACCCTGATATCTTCCCTGAACAGTTACCTGGAACATCGCCAGATCGGGAAGTTGAGTTTCGAATAAATCTCATAGCAGGAACGGCTACGATAGCCAAAGCCCCGTACAGATTAGCTTCTACCGAGATGGCTGAATTAAAGAAACAACTCGACGAGTTATTGGAGAAAGGATTTATAAGACCAAGTTCCTCGCCATGGGGAGCTCCGGTACTTTTTGTAAAGAAGAAGGACGGATCGATGAGAATGTGTATAGATTACCGGGAATTGAACAAGGTTACGATCAAGAACCGGTATCCACTTCCAAGAATCGACGATCTGTTTGATCAGCTCCAGGGAACAATATGTTTTTTTCCAAAATAGACCTCCGATCAGGCTATCATTAGTTGAAATTCCAGGAAGATGACATATCTAAAACCACGTTTAGAACTAGATATGGTCACTTTGAGTTCACGGTTATGCCGTTCAGACTAACAAATGCTCCCGCAGCTTTCATGGATATGATGAACAAAATCTGTAAACCCTACTTGGATAAATTCGTAATTGTGTTCATAGACGATATACTTATCTACTCAAAAAGTAAGGAAGATCATCCCAACAATCTGAGGACGAAACTTGAACTATTGAGAAACGAGAAACTTTACGCCAAATTCTCGAAGTGTGAATTCTGGTTGTCAAAAGTACAATTTCTCGGTCATGTCATAGATAAGGAAGGAATTCAAGTAGATCCAGTTAAGATTGAGGCTATATCCAATTGGGAAGTCCCAAAGACACCAACTGAAGTGAGAAGTTTCCTCAGTTTGGCAGGATATTATCGAAGGTTTATTAAGGACTTCTCAAGGATCGTCGTTCCTTTGACTGCACTAACCCGAAAGGCAATGAAATATGAATGGGGTCCAAAGCAGAATAAAGCATTTGAAATTCTAAAGCAGAAATTAACTCAAGCACCAATTCTATCGCTGCACGAAGGCAACGAAGGTTTTGTAGTCTTTTGCGATGCGTCACACACTGGTTTAGGGTGTGTATTGATGAAAGGAAACAAAGTCATCGCTTATGCATCTCGACAACTTAAGACTCATGAAAAGAACTATGCGACTCATGACCTGGAGTTAGGTGCCATAATCTTCGCGCTGAAATTTTGGAGGCATTATCTCTATAGAGTCAAATTCACGGTTTTCACAGATCACAAAAGTCTAAAGTATGTATTCGGCCAGAAATAACTGAACATGAGACAAAGACGATGGATGGAAGTCTTAAGCGACTATGACTGCAAGATATGTTATCATGAGGGCAAGGCTAACGTCAAGGCTAACGTAGTAGCCGACGCCTTGAGCCGAAAAGAACATGAAAAACCAAAGCGAGTACGTGCCCTAAGACTCGACCTGCAAGTCAATCTAATTTCTCAGATCAAACAGGCACAAAAGTCAGCCTTGAAAGAGGCAAACCTCGAAAACAAGGGGATGATAGGAAGGACTGGACAACTCGTCAAAGGAAATGATGACATCCTTAGAATGAATAAACGAATATGGGTTCCAATCTATGGAAATCTCCGAGGAGAAATTCTCGAGGAAGCCCATAAGTCCAAGTACACAATGCACCCCCGTGGTGATAAGATGTACAAAAATCTGAAACCAGAATACTGGTGGATCGGCATGAAAAAGCATATAGCTGAATATGTGGCCAAATGTCTAACCTGTTCCAAGGTTAAAGCTGAACACCAAAAGCCATCTGGGCTATTGCAACAACTTGAGTTGCCAGTATGGGAATGGGAAATGATCACCATGAATTTCATCACTAAACTTCCCCGAACCAGTCAAGGAAATGACACAATATGGGTTATCGTTGATCGTTTAACCAAATCCGCACATTTCCTACCCATGAAGGAAACTTTTAGCATGGATAAATTGGCACAATTATACGTTAACAAGATAGTATCTTTACATGGAATGCCGTTATCCATCGTATCAGATAGAGACAGTCGACTCACGTCTCGATTCTAGCAGAGCTTCCAAAAACTCTCGAAACTCGTTTAAACCTTAGCACTGCATACCATCCTCAAACGGATGGGTAGAGCGAAAGGACAATCCAAACCTTGGAGGATATGCTTCGAGCATGTGTGATTGTTCTAGGAGGAAGTTGGGATGACCACTGACCTCTGATGGAATTCTCTTACAATAACAGCTACCACACAAGTATACAAGTTGCACCATTTGAAGCCTTATATGGCAGAAAATGCAGGACTCCTGTGTGTTGGGCTGAAATAGGAGAAAACCAATTGTCCGAACCTGAAATAGTCCAGGAAACCACTGATAAGATATTACAAATCAGGGAAAGGTTAAAAACGGCTCGTGATCGTCAGAAAAGCTACGCCGATAGAAGGCGAAAGCCGTTAGAGTTTAACATTGGAGACAATGTTCTACTTAAATTAAGCCCTAGGTTTGTTGGGCCATTTAAATTCCTAGAACGAATCGGACCAGTGGCATATCGATTAGAATTGCCAATAGAAATGAATGGAATACACGATGTATTCCATGTCTCCAATCCGCGCAAATGCTTAGCAGATGAAACCTTAGCCATACCATTACAATATGTAGTAGTGGATGAAAGGCTTAAGATTGTGGAACAACCGTTGCAAATTGAGGACCGGCAGGAAAAGAAATTGAAACGGAAAAAGCTTGCATTGGTCAAGGTGAAATGGAAATCTAGACGTAGACCTGAGTACACGTGGGAACTAGAATCAGAAATAAGAAATATCCACACTTATTAGGAAAATAATCTCGAGGACGAGATTTTGAAAAAAGTTGGGGATGATATAACACCTGCCAAAATTCCGATCTCAATTCTTGCCTAGAACTCTTATAAGACAACCGAAATTATTGGAAACCCAAAAGTAAGAGGACTAAATTAAGAAATTTAACTTTCAAGGAGTAGCAGACCGCCATCTATAGGTTAACGGTCCGCTATGAAATAAGGAAATATGGCCGCCTAAAGGGTGGCGGACCGCTAGCTGCCTGGCTAACGGTCCGCTATGGGAGAACCTTGGCCGGCGGACCGCCTACATCCAAGCTAACGGTCCACTATGCAGGTCCCTAGGGACACTCTGCAGTTGACAAGTGTCTTGCCACGTGTAGGGCCTTCTTCAGCCCTGATGACACGTGGGGCTTGGCGGACCGCCAAGAAAAACCCACACGATCGGCTAAGGACGTGTGGAGCGCATGCACCCTAGCGTTTGACACTTGCCAAGCATGCATGAAAGTGGCGGTAGCGGACCGCCAGGGATCTGGCTAGCGGTCCGCTAGGGGCTGTTATCAGCCTATAAATAGAAGAGCCCTCCATTTGCATTTTCACACCAAACTAAACCAACTCTGAGTTTCTTCTGAGTTCTCTGGTCCCGAGCTTCTAATAGCTAACCTGACTCCCGATCCGCTCCTCCCGGTTCGACCGACGTTCGCTTATCAACCGGACTCGAGCGTTTAAAAGCCAAAGAACTCGAGGAACTCATAGAAGTGCAAGTTAAGGTACTAGAGCCCTAAGAGTCAACTCTAAGAGCTACTTAGGACTAATATTATTATCCTTCAATCTCCGACTTCAAACTAAAGGTGTATACTCGTCTATGTCAAAAATACTCATTCTCATGGCAAGAGTGAGCTTTTACAAAAACAATTTGTAAAGACGTGCATGGTCTGTAAGCTATCATCATGCAAATAAGACGTGCTCGTGCTGTCGGCACCTTCACGCAAATGATCAAACAATTTATGTTTCTAAAAAGGGCAAAACACGATAATTAAATATTTACTCATACTAATCCCAGAATCAGGGGTTCTGCCCCTGGGGAATGTTGATACCCAATAAGTGTACGTAAAGTTTGATCAAATATGTATACTCGCTCCGGATCTAGTTGGGCCGGACAGGGTTGGCTTGTATGTCGAGTGATGCGTAAAACGCAGTTTGGCCGTGTGGCCCCGAGTGCTTGTCTAATGTATACAATTGGATGAAATCCAAGGAAGTGATATATGATCACTGGAATCCTCCAATGATGAAATGTTTAACTGTTTAATTAAACTAATTTGCCATGCTTATGAAAATGATTTGAGGTCACAAAGAATTCACCAGCATGTAGCTGACGTTCATTTTCAAATGTTTTCAAGAAAAAAATGAAATGACCTCATAGTACTGGGACCGGCTACGGCCTAAGTCCCGATGACAGTTTTATTGCATAATCCAGGTCAGGCCACACACCTGGACCCGGTGTAACCCAAAAATGTGTTATACAGGTTCGTGCGAAGCACATGGAAGAACCTGAGAAAAGACTAGGTTAAGGTGCCCAAAGGATGTTAACTTCCTAGGCAGAATACCTCCTTGTAGATTATACTGACTTTGGTCAGGGTTTTGATTTTAAAAATCAAATGTACAAACGATCGAGTTTTATACCCAAGTATTTAAATAAAGAAATCTTTTGTCAACCAACCCTAGAGGTTGAGAATCGTTAAAAAGATCTTGTTTAAAAACCACTATTCCGCTGAACAAAACCAAACTCTGAAATCAAAGCAGGTACCGAAGGTGCCAACGGATGTCACAGCCCGGTTACGTCTCGGGGATGCCCGGGGCGGGGTGTGACAGTGATCCTACTAGAGAATACTATTTACCTCAGCGAGTGTCTGGCGGACCAAGCTCACGAACTCGTTAAGAGAGGAAGCGTCACACTAGTGGGAGACTGTGAGACAATCAAAAGGCGATCAAGAAATTGAACTGATGAATTGGGACAGTCTGAAAGAGCTTGTGATAAAGAAGTTTTGTCTAAAGAATGAGAAAGAGAAGTTTGAAAGAGATTTCTTGGGGTTGAAAGCTGGAACAATGACGCATCGGTAGTACATATCAAAGTTCAATGAAATGGCACCGTTAGTTATGTTCAGGAGTTACCTTCCAAGGTTCGCAGCTTTCTGAAGGCAAATATCCCACAGACCTTTGAGTCCATGGTGGAACAAAGTGGGGGGTGGTGTACGATGACTTGTCATTAGATGATATGGCGATTGAGGAGGAAATTAAGGATCTGACTCTACCAGGCAACCGGTCAGGTGGAAACTTCCACAATTCCAAGAACAAAAAGGCGAAGGTTCAGTCAGAGGATACATGCATGAAGAGTGGGAAACACCATGGTGGCGAGTGTAGGATGGGCATGACGGGGGGTTTCAAATGTGGAAAGACGGGCCATTTCTACAAAGACTGCCCTAGCCAGTGTAACTGCTATACTTGTGGTGAGGCTAGCCACATTAGCATAGATTGTAAGAAAGATAAAGTCGGTGGATCTGGAAATGAGGTCGAGAAGACAAGGGCATGAATTAGGGTGTATGCCCTAACTCAGGAGGAGGCAAGGGGAAATCCCGACATGGTGTCAGGTACGTTCATCCTTAACAACACCTTTGTTTTTTACTGTTTGATTTTGGTGCCTTTAAAAGTTTTATATCATCTGCTTCTGTAAACGGATAAAATGCACAATTAATAAAGTAGAACATGCCTTTTTTGTAGAAACCGCTTTGGGTAAAACCAGGAAAGTAAAAGAAGTGGTACACAATTGCACAATAAAGATAGAAGGCCATAGATTCCCCACTAGTTTGTTTGTTATAACATTGGGAATGTTTGACGTGGTATTAGGAAAGAATTGGCTAGCTGCCTACGAAGCACAGTTATTGTGTAAGTGAAAGATAATTCAACTCAAGGCCCCGGATGGTAGCGAAGTCATGATTTACAGGGATCGAGATGTTCCGATGACGAACGTCCTTTTGATGATCAAGGCGGAAAGTTGTATGAGGCGCGGATGTGAGGCCTCCCTGGCTTATGTTATTGACAAGAGTTAGGAAGTAATGGAACTGAACGACGTGCTCGTGGTGTGTAAATTTGTTGGAACCAATAGTCCATCGAAACAAAACCGTCTTACTTTTGATTTTGTACAAGTCTGAAGTTTTTGGTCGAATTCGTTTTCGGTCGAAATCTTCAGTTTATATATAGTTGTCTTGTTTGAATGTAATGAGAACACGCCTTTGATCTTGTATCATTTTGCTGTAGAATTGTAATCTGATTGTATGCTCTTTTTATAATTCAGTATTCTATTATCAATGCAACACATAGTTTGGTGATTACTTGATCTTGCATTTATGGCGTTTTTTCATATATTTCGGTATTTGACTCGGTTTTGGATCTCGAGGCTCGTCTGGAGTATTTCCTCTATTCCAGACTAATTAGTGTTGGTATTATCTTGATTTGGAGCAGATCCGAGTTTTCACAAGTGGTATCAGAGCTTTCGTTTGAGCTCGTTGTTCTAAACCGAGATCCCGTCAGTGATCTGATTACGATCGTATAGACAATTAAATAAACCAACCATAGCGGGAAAGTAATACCTTTGATGATTTCCGAAATACTTGCACTTTGAATAAATGAGCGTCTCGCTAGTGGACACGTTCATGAAAACCTGCAGTCAACGAAAACCGTCAAACGGTTCTTCTGCAAAACCAGTTTGAGGTGAACACGGTTCACGGCTCCTAGTTCTTGCGCAAAACCGGTGGCGGCAACGGTGGAGCCTGATGGCGACAGAGCGGCGCGGTGGAGGCCGGCGGCGGTGGAGCAGCACGGTGGTGGTGCGGTGGTTTCCGGCGGCGGTCGTCGAACGGGGAGTGGGTTCCGGCCTGTTGGGGTTTGCGCAAAATGGGAGGCTAAAAAACTTGTTTAGGGTTTTGATTTAAGTTTGTATTTATAATCCTCATAATTACAAACTACACCCCGGTGAATTAATTCCCTTTGATCCTCGCACTTTTCTAATTACAAATAACTAGGAAACCACAACCGTTTAACTTTTAACTCTTAAACTTAAAAACCGTTTCAACGTTCCGTCTTTTAATTATTTCCCAAAATAATTAAGTAACGAATTAAGCCGTTAAATATTTAACCACCAAATAATAGATCCGGGTTTCGTGAACTATAACGTTTATGACTAAACGATAATAGTTACTCATTGTCCAAAGTGTAACTCTTTGGATCGTACATCGATAGTAACGTCGATATTATCCAATATCCAACAAATTTTTCCAAATGTGCGTTCTGGCTTAGGGAAGTTCAATTCCTAGGTCACGTTATGAACGCGAACAATGTTATGGTTGATCCGGCAAAGATTGAGACGGTGAAGGAGTGGACATCCCGAAAACACTAACCGAAATACGAAGTTTTCTGGGGTTGGTAGGCTACTATAAGAGATTCATACAGTATTTCTCGAGAATAGCCTCGCCTCTGACAACACTGACAAGGATGGAAATAAAGTATGAATGGGGCCCGGGCCAGGTAAAAGCATTTAAAGAATTGTAGGAAAGGCTGACTCAAGCACCAGTCTTGACCCTGCCTGAGGGCAACGAAGACCTAGTGGTTTATTCTGATGCCTCGAATCAAGGATCGGGGTGTGTATTGATGCAACGAGGAAAGGTGATCGCGTATGTGTCCCGACAACTGAAGACTCACGAAGTAAACTACCTTGCTAACGATCTGGAGCTCGCGGCGGTTGTCTAAGCGCTTAAGATCTGGAGGCATTACTTCTATGGAGTGCACCATTTACTCCGATCACAAGAGTATGAAGTATTTCTTTGAGCAGAAGGAGTTGAACATGAGACAAAGGCGTTGGTTGGAGTGGTTAAAAGATTATGATTGTGAGATCTTGTACCACCGTAAAAAGGGGAATGTGGTGGCTGACGCACTGAGCTGAAAGGAGAGACAAACTCCTATCAGAGTGAAAGCATGGCAACTTGTTTGTGAAGCTTGATCTCATGACAGAAATTGAAAAGGCACAATGTGAAGCGCTTAAACCAGATAATGTAAAGAATGAGAGAAGGGTAGGCCAACAAGAGTCACTGGAAGTCAACACCTTTGGTGTAGGGACTAGATTTGGTCGAATCTGGATACCTAAGGGAGGCGAGCTTAGGGCTAAGATCCTCGACGAGCCCTATAAGTCTCGTTATTCCATACATCTAGGAACCACAAAGATGTACCAAGACTTGAAGAAAGACTACTGGTGACCAGGCATGAAGAATGATGTAGTCTCTTACACGAGAAAGTGTCTAACCTGCTTAAAAGTAAAGGCCGAGCACCGAAGGCCTTGCAGTAAGGTCTAACCTTTGGAAATACCAGAATGGAAGTGGGAGCACATCATAATGCACTTCATAACCAAGCTACCTCCTACAACTAAAGGCTATGACACCATCTAGGTGATTATGGATAGATTAACGAAGAGCGCACACTTCCTGCCTATATACGAGATGTTTTCTTCAAAACATTTGGCAGAGGTGTTTATTAACGAATTCATAGCTCGTCATGGTGTGCCGGTGTCTATTGTTTTGGACAGGGACACGTGGTTCATGTTGAGGTTTTCGAAGGGATTTCATGAAGCGATGGGTACTCGATTGAACACCAGCACAGCATATCATCCCCAAATGGATGGTCAGTCCAAAAGGATCATCCAAACACTTGAGGATATGCTTCATGCGTGTATCATTGATTTCGGTGGTAGTTGGGATAGCCACTTACCCTTGGCAGAGTTCTCCTATAACAACATATATCACTCGTCTATAGGCATGCCGTCTTTCAAGATGTTGTATGGCTGACGATGTAGGATGCCGATATGTTTGGGAGTGGTTGGTCAGAAAGAATTTGGGAGCCTAGAAGTGGTTAAATCTAAGTTTGATAATTTGATCAGATTAAAGCTCACATGAAAGTTACGCAAGACAGACAGAAGTCTTATGCTGATAAAAGACATGGATCCCTCGAATTCCAGGTTGGGGATAAATTATTATTAAAAGTATCTCCGTAGAAAGGGATAATCCATTTCCATAAGAGGGGAAAGTTAAGTCTAAGGTTTGTCGGACCGTTTAAAATCTCGGCATGGGTTGGCAAAGTGGCATACAGACTAGAGCTACATGATGAGCTGAGTGGGATCCAGCCTACATTCCACGTGTCACACTTGCGAAAGTGTTTAGCTGACGACACAGCTCACTTGCCGTTATCAGAAATCTAGGTTCATAACCGTTAGAACTATATTGAAGAGTCTGTGGCCATACTGGATAGAAAGGAAAAGCGTCTGCGAACCAAGTTGATTCAGTTGGTTATAGTTCAGTGGAAACACCGAAAGGGGTTCGAGGCTACTTGGGAAAGTGAAGAAGAGATGAAAGAGTCATACTCATAGTTGTTTGACTTATGAAAAACTACGAGGACGAAACCTCTTATAAGGTGGGTAGACTTGTAACATCCCAAAATAATATAAGTGACGGTTTTGTAAATGTCGGGCTTTATATCGGGAACGTCTTGGACGTAATATGAGGGACCAAAGATGTAATACCCGAAAGATGGGAAGGATGGGCTAGTCTATAATGACCTAGCCGCCACCAGCCTCACCCCCATTCCTTCATCTTCAAGTTTGGGTCTAGAGAGAAAGGAGAGGTTTTAGAGAGAGAAAGCTCAAGAACTCTCCCGTTTGCCCAAGCTTGGCCTCCAATCTGATTCTCCATCGATTATGAAGAAGAATACACAAAGAAATGCCCCATCCAACACAAAAGAACGTATTTTTATGGGTTAAATGGGAAAGAAACCCTGGATCTAGCTTCACAAGAGTTACATAAATGTTTTGGACGTAAAAATCTAGGATCTTGATCGTGTAGTGACTTAGCCACCATCTTCCATGCAAAAAACCCAAGTTTTCTATGAAGAAGAGAACAAAGCGAAACTAACAGGCGAAACTATGTAACCAACCAATTTTTCAAAAAAATATGATGTCCAGGGGTTAAAGAGCAATTATCCCAAAGTTGAGGGACTAAAAGTGCAAAATTTAAAAATTAGAACGGTAGCGGATCGCTACCAAGCTCCCTAACGGTCCGCTACGTAGGGACCAAGCATTCATTAGAGAATGACGCATGTCAGGGCGCGTGTTTGCTGACTCGCCCTATGGCGGACCTTTACGAGGTCCAAAACGGTCCGCCAAGCCACAATCTGTGTAGCGGACCGCTACCCAAGCCACAAACGGTCCGCTACTTGGGCAACACGCAGGACAGCCGACTATTGGGCAGTAGCGGACCGCTAGCACCCTGCTTAATGGTCCGCTACGAGTGCAGCGACCAGCCTATAAATAGATGGACCTTGCCGTTCATTTAAAAGGCATCACACACAAACACCATTATATACACACACACACAAACACACATATCGAGGAGCAGTAGCACGACGGTTACGAGCACGGTGCTCAAGAGTATGGAGCATTAAAGTTACGAGCGAGGAACGGAGAGACATTCAAGCAAAGAACAAACTTAGGAAACAACCTGAGATTATAGTAAGTACACTGGATAAATTATTATGTGGTTTACGTGATTATGTGTTACGTGTGGAACTAAGGTACGGGATAATGGGGATTTAGTCTAGACACTAAATTTGAATAATGGAGTATCCATGAGATATCAAAGGGGTGGTGGATACGCCGCTGGTACTTCCTATATATAAACCTCTTTGATACTTCAGGGTGAAACCATTACAAAGGTTTAGGGGTATAGAATAAATGGCATGACATGAGTGCATGTTAAATAAATAAATAAATAACGGAGGGCTTAATTCCAAATAAAGGAAAATCTATGATATGTTAACAGGGTGGTGGGTACGCCGCTGGTACACCCTATATATAAACCTCTTTAACATATTATGGAGAAATCCTTATGAGGAGTTAGAGCAAGAACTGGAAAAAAGCATGAAGAAATCATGTTATTAAATAAAAGGAGAATAATGGGAAAAAGCTTAATTCTAAGTAAAGGATTATTCATGAGACGTAGATACGTCGCTAGTATTTTCTATGTATAAACCTCTTTAACGTAACATGGAGAAACCTTTATAAGAAATTAGAGCAGGACTGAGTATGAGAGTATGATAAGAGGTCATGCTATGCAAACATGCAATGTGTGCTAAATGTGAATATGTGAATGCGTGATAGAAAATCATGCTATACGTGTTAAATGTGAATGTGTGATGGAATAACGGAGTACTCACGAAGTGCTAAAGGGGTGGTGGATACGCCGCTGGTACTTCGTATATATAAACATCTTTAGTGCATTGTGGAGAAACCGTTACGAAGTTTTTAGGTGAAGCCTTTTTAGGATTAAATTAAGCATAGACAGGCATGATAAATATGCATGATAGAAATAAACGCTAGATAAATTGGGAGGCTGTGAGTCGATGACACTCAAGGTCCCAATAGGAAACAAGGTGCCGAGCCTATGGGGCAGAAGGGCCTTATAATTGAATAACCTACAAGGTTAATAAGGGTGTCAAGTCTACGGGATGGAAGGGCCCTGTGAATGAAATTAAAAAGGTGCCGACCCTACGAGCGAAAGGGCCTAAATAAAAAGGTGACAATTCTATAGACAGAAAGGGCCTGGTAAAGGTGCCGAGCCTATGAGGTGGAAGGGCATGAAATTTAATAATAAAATAAACGACGCAGTGTACTTACTTAGCGTAAGCTAACATAAAAACGTTTCCAAACACGGAATGAAAGAGACACGTGGAATAGAGCTTCCTGAGGATGGAGTCGTCGGAGCGAATGATCCCTAAGATATATGTAATAGAATATAGTATGTATAAACAATGTTTATAATAAAATATACCTTTGTGATTTTAGTGACAAGGTTTTGAAAAATCTGGGACCAATTTTCGCAATAAAACTTTGATAAATAAATGGGGTAAAAGTAGGGTGTTTCAAAGTAGCAGTAAACGGAAACAACATAGTTTCACTTAAATCATAACTAGCAAAACTAACCTAGTTTCGTTGGAACCACATGAGCTAAACTACCAAGTTTCGCTGAGACATCAGAAAGCGAAACTACCTAGTTTCGCTGAGACACAGGAAGCGAAACTAACCTATTTTTGCAAAGATCTCAGAGAGCGAAATTGTCTAGTTTCGCAGAAGTAGTAGAAGGTTTAGAATTAATATTTTATTAATCAATTCAGATTGTGAGTGACGCCTCTTAGGCCAGTTGGTAGCATGTAGAGGATAGCTTAACATGTGAGTTCTAAATCCCTTTTTATGCCTGCTTTTGGGGTGGTGTGCATACAATAAATGTTTATTATAAAAGTGTGTTAATAAACAAAAAGCGTGTAAAGTATTTACCATAATTATGTGTTGGTAAATAAAAGGAATGTGTATACTATAAATGTGTGTTAGTAGACAGAAGTAAAGGAATGTTTTTGTCACACTCGTAACCCAGGACGGTTATCTTCCCAGAGTAGTACCTCCAACAGATATGTTCCCAGGAAAGAACGACGGGTCCAGAAGGGATTTATACACCGCTCTTTCCTTAAACAGAACATTCCGTTTGTTAGATAACTACATACCGGTCAGAAGGTTGTCTTCTGGTTACTGTGACATTGATATCAAAAATACACAGCGGAAGACTTAAAAGTCATAACTGTTTCATTTCATATATAATATTGTTTTACAATAAGGATTAACTGGAAATAAAACATATTGTCCCTAGCAGGAACACATATAACTCTAGCCTTATAGTTCCCAAAGAACGTGCCATCCACTCAGGCCTTATGGTTACATAAGAACCTTCCCTCAGTCATCCATATCCAAAAACACTTGTATATCTCTTGGAATGCCAACTACAAGCTAGAGGTCACCTGTACTCAAAAACATTTGAAAACTTTTGGATGAGGACGAAGCTGGTGAGTTCATAAACAAATCATGTTTTCACAATCATATTAACAATACGAAATGAACATCCATCCCAATATCCCACCCAGTTGCTGAAAAAGGACCCTGAGCTTTTATTACATATATACTAAGACCTTCCAGGCTACTAGCAACACAAGTGCCAGTCTAATAACGAGAGGATCGGTCTCGCCTCTCAGTCCCATCCCAACTCGACTGTTATAAGCACTATTCACAGGTATATATACATGGAATTCAAATAGGGATCCGACTCGTTTCGATAAAATCATTTCAAAACATTTTACATTGAGCATAGTTTAGAGGAACTCACCTCAAGCAGAACCTCTTCTGATTCAAATATAATAATCAACACCTTGACAGAACCCTAAATCATATCCGACATTATGATATTTAATATTCCTATCTTAGGTTTACAAAGGAACCTCAGGGTGTTCGAAAACCTTACCTTGGCACTATTTACGGCAGTTTGCGGACAAATTGCGGGAAACCGGATTTTCGAGAGCGGACCAGGAGTTCGGGAATACTTCTCCAGAGTGTGTGTGTGTGTGTTTGAGAATGTGTATTGGATGAGTAAAAGTGGTTGGATTTGAGCTATATATTTTTAGGCAAGATTCGGGTCCGTAACTGACCGCTACACAGGGCTGTAGCGGTCTGCCACTCATTGAGACGGCCTATTTTGCTTAGCACCCACGTAGCGGACCGTTAGGATCCAGGCTAGCGGTCCGCCATCCTCTACACATGTCAGACTTCAATCGACAAGTCACAGGACATGTGTCGTCACCCGCTTTATCCCTTCCTCTACACGTAGCGGACCGCCATGGCATAAGGTAGCGGTCCGCTACCACTTCAACTTTCAGATTTTCTAGTTTTAGTCCTCCTACTTTAGAGGACTTTTATCCCCTAAACTTTTATATTTTTACACTTTTAGCCCTTCTATACTTGGAAATTATCCGGGTGTTACAAATCTCACCTCCTTAAAAGAATTTCGTCCTCGAAAGTCAGCATCAGTTAAACAAATGAGGATACTTGGCTTTCGTCTATTCTGTTAATTCTGAAGTTTGATCAGATCCTTTCCGACCTTGCCATTGCACTAGAACCATTGGTATCATTTTCTTTCTCAACTTTCGATCTTGTGTTCCTAAAATCTTAATGGGTTGTTCAGTGAATTGGAGTTTATCATCAATATGTACATCATCCAATGAGATTGCCTAATCGGGGTCTGCTAAGCACTTGCGTAGACATGACACGTGGAACGTGTTATGAATACTTTGCAACGCTTCAGGCAATTCTATCTTGTATGCCACTGCTCCAACTCTTTCAATGATTTTATTAGGCCCAATATACCTTGGCCCTAATTTCCCTCATTTCATGAAAAGTACAACACCTTTCCAAGGTGATACTTTTAACATAACGTAGTCAGCTACTTGGAATTCTAGCCGTCGGCGTTTATCTGTATATCTCTTCTGTCGATCTTGTGCAGCTTTCAACCGTTGTTTGATCTGGACTATCTTATCAGTTGTTTCTTGTAAGATTTCTGGTCCAGATAATTGGCTGACTCCAACTTCCGTCCAACAAATTGGAGTTCTGCATTTCCTATCGTATAATGCTTCAAAAGGTGCAGCTTTTATACTTGAATGGTAGCTATTGTTTTAGGAAAATTCAATTAACGGTAGATGGTTATCCCAGCTACCTCCAAATTCGATTGCACAAGCTCTCAGCATATCCTCTAGGGTTTGGATTGTTTTTTCACTTTATCCGTCGGTTTGAGGATGATATGTTGTACTCATATTGATTAGAGTTCCCAATTCTTTTTGAAAACTAATCAAAAATCTAGATGTGAACCGACTATCTCTATTAGAGATAATAGATAGTGGTATACCATGACGGATCATGATCTCATTAATATAGAGTCGCGCTAACTTATTCATTGAATAGTTCTCATTGATAGGAATAAAGTGTGCCTATTTGGTTAGTCTATCCACCACAACCCAAATAGCATCATGTCCTTTCAGGGTTATCGGCATCAAGTCCATAGTAATCCTATCCCATTTCCACACATGTATCTACAACTGTTACAGTTGACCTGCGGGTTTCTGATGTTCGATCTTGACTTGAAGATAAGTTACATATTTCTCTATTTACTATTAGGCCACCAGTAATGACTCTTCAGTCCTTTGTACATTTTATCATCTCCAGGATGTATAGAGTACTTGGATTTGTGAGCTTCATTCATAAATTTCGTTTGAATTTCTCCAAGTTTAGGAATCCAAATTCTGTTTCCAAATCTTAGGATTCCATCATCGCCTTTGGTTAGTAGTTTTTCCTTACCAACCATGCACTCCTTTTTTATGTTGTCTTCTTGTAATGCTTGAGTTTGAGTTTCCTTGATCTGCTCCATCAAGTCTATCTTAATTTCTAATCTTAAGGCTCTTATCTTGATAGGCTTGATCCTCTCCTTCTGACTTAATGCATCTGCTACAACATTAGCTTTCCCGGGATGGTATTTGATTTCACAATCATAATCATTAATGAATTCCATCCATCTCCTATGTCTCATATTCAATTCCTACTGATTGAATATATGCTGGAGACTTTTATGGTCTGTATATATTACACACTTAGTACCATATTGATAGTGTCTCCAAATCTTTAGAGCAAACACTATGGCACCTAGTTCTAGATCATGTGTGGTATAGTTCTTTTCATTAAATTTAAGTTGTCGTGATGCATAAGCTAATACCTTATCTTGCTGCATCAATATGCAACCTAGACCAGTTTGGGAAGCATCACAATAGATGACGAAGTCATCATTTCCTTCGGGTAATGCTAGAACGGGTGCACTACTAAGTTTCTGCAAAAGTGTGTTGAACGACTCTTCTTGCTTTTGATTCCATTCAAATTTCACAGCTTTCTGAGTTAGGGTAGTTAATGGAGTAGCGATCTTTGAAAAGTCTTATATAAACCTTCGGTAGTATCCGACCAGATCAAGAAAGCTTCGAACTTCAGTCGGTGTTTTCGGAGTTTCCCATTTCATGATTGCTTTAATCTTAGTTGGATCCACTTGAAATCCCTAATGATTTATAACATGTCCTAAGATTTGTACTTCTTGTTTCCAAAACTCGCATTTGGAAAACTTAGCGTATAGTTTCTCTGTTCTCAGAGTTTCTAGGATTAGTTGAAGATGTTTGGCATGCTCATCCTGGGTTCGGGAGTAGATAAGAATATCATCTATGAACACTATGACGAATTTATCCAAGAATGGTTAACATACTCTGTTCATTAGGTCCATAAATGCTGCAGGAGCATTATTTAGACCAAATGGCATAACCAAAAATTCATAGTGTCCATAACGAGTTCTAAAAGCAGTCTTAGGTACATCTTCTTCCTGCACCTTCAACTGGTGATATCCAGATCTAAGATCAATCTTCGAGAAGTATTTAGCTCCTTGCAACTGATCGAACAAATCATCTATTATGGGCAATGGATATTTGTTCTTCACATTGAGCTTATTCAGTTCTCGATATTCTATGCACATACGCATACTTCCGTCCTTCTTCTTTACAAACAATACCGGTGCTCCCCATGGTGAAGTACTTGGACGTATAGAGCCGCTGTCCAATAATGTCACACCCGTAACACAGGAAATTTATCTTACCAGAGTAGTACCTACAACAAAGATGCTCTTAGAAAAGAATGACTGGTCTTGAAGAGATTTATACACCACTATTTCCTTAGACAGAACATTCTGCTTGCAAGATAATTACATACTGGTCAGAAGTTCGCCTTCTAGTTACTGTGACGTTGATACCAAAAACACACAGCAGAAGCTAAGCCATAAACCTCTTTCATTAATAACTAATTTTTTAAAATCATGAACCAAACTTCTATTACAAACTAACAAACATCAGTTCCTGTCAAGGAACTCAAAACATCCACAGGGCTTAGAGCTCTACCAAGCATGCCTTCATCCACTCTCACCATCACTTGACCATCCAAATGACTATCCACATCTATTATCTACCTAGAATGCCACTAACAGATCCACCTGCAACAACCTTAAAGATAATAAAAATAACTAGGTCAACATAAGTTGGTGAGTTCATGAATCTTTACCACATGGTTGTTATTCAATCACCAGTAATCACATGTCCCACCCATTAGTACACAAACTAATCAGTCTTTTGTTATATATATATAACTAGTCAATCGTTCCCGCCACTGGCGCACACCACCAGTATAAAATGGACAAATTGTCCCACATTACTGGTCCTCCCACACCAGTAATATAAGATAATCGTTCCATCTGTAGGTCCCAGCCTCGCTCGGAACGTAATAAGTACTTAATACGCCTTATATATACTTGGAATAGGGCATTACATCAGGAATATTTTAAATAACAATTGTGTAATAATATACATTTTAATTCAGAGGAACTCACCTGGATAATATTTCAGCTTATCGTATCAGTAATATGTCAAATACCTCGGACAGCACCTCGACGCATATTTAACTACTAATATTTCTTAATTGAGATCTATAATAAACTTAACAATATATAATCAAAGCTTAATGGTTAGTAACCAAGTTGTCGAAACCTTACCTCGAAACTATCTATGGCTATTTGAAGGCGTAAGGCTAGAAACTGGACTTCCGAACGCGTACCGGGGCCTTTGCACGATTCCCTAAACTAAGTGTGTGTGTTTGAGTGTGTATTAGTGTGTGAGAAGTGTCTCAAACTCATCTTCCATTGAAATCTATTTCTAGGATAATTTTGGACTAATGGCGGACCGACATATAGGAGTATCTCGGTCCGACATCCCTTATGGCGGCTTATTTGACGTAGCGCACGCACGTCGGACCGACATGAAAAGCATATCGGTCCGACTTTCACGTATTGGACCGACATAAAAATCATATCGGTCCGACTTCCACATATCGGACCGACATGTAAAAGCATATTGGTCCAACTTAGGGCTGAGTCATCATACACGCGTCTGACTCTCCTGATTTCCTTCCTCTCTACACATCGGACCGACATGGTCTGAGATATTAGTCCGATATCGACCAAATTCAAAAATTCTTCATTTTTAACCCTTGATCTTTGGTATATTTTAAATTCAACCCCTGGACTTCAATTCCTAACATCTTTAGCCCTTTTATTCTATTGGAATTTTTGAGGTGTTACAAATCTACCCACCTTTAGGAAATTTCGTCCTAGAAATTTTTGAAATACTTCTTCAACCTACTTTAGGGCATATTTTGTAATTAGGGTGGTTATTTTCTCACATAATTCCTTTCTAAAACATAACTTTTATCTTTAGCCCTACATCGGACCGACATGGTCTAAGATATCGGTCCGATATTGACCAAATTCCAAAATTCTTCATTTTTAACCCTTGATCTTTGGTATATTTGCAATTCAACCCCTGGGCTTCAATTCCTAACATCTTTACCCCTTATATTCTATAGGAATTTTCGAGGTGTTACAAATCTACCCTCCTTTAGGAAATTTCGTCCTACAAATTTTTGAAATACTTCTTCAACCTACTTTAGGGCATATTTTGTAATTAGGGTGGTTATTTTCTCACATAAATCCTTTCTAAAACATAAATTTTATCTTTAGACCTACATCGGACCGACATGGTCTGAGATATCGGTCTGATATCGACCAAATTCCAAAATTCTTCATTTTTAACCCTTGATCTTTGGTATATTTGCAATTCAACCCCTGGACTTCAAAACCTAACATCTTTAGCCCTTATATTCTATAGGAATTTTTGAAGTGTTACAAATCTACCCTCCTTTAGGGAATTTCGTCGTAGAAATTTTTGAAATACTTCTTCAGCCTACTTTAGGTTATATTTTGTAATTAGGGTGGTTATTTTCTCACATAATTCCTTTCTAAAACATAACTTTTATCTTTAGCCCTACATCGGACCGACATGGTCTGAGATATCGGTCCGATAACGACCAAATTTCAAAATTCTTCATTTTTAACCCTTGATCTTTGGTATATTTTCAATTCAACCCCTAGACTTCAATTCCTAACATCTTTAGCCCTTATATTCTATAGGAATTTTTGAGGTGTTACAAATAATTCTTGAATTTGCTTTATTAGTTCTTTCAATTCAGAAGGTGCTAGACAATACGGTGCTCTAGCAACAAGTTTGGCTCCAGGTATAAGGTTGATTTAGAATTCGATTTGTCGATCTGGTGGAAGACCAGGTAATTCTTCCGGAAATACATCTGAGTGATCACATAGTACAGGAATTTCCGCAATTTCCCGTTCAGTTTTAGAGTCTAAAGCATAAACTATTAATAAACTACATCCTGTATTCACACATTTCTTAGCCTTAGCTACAGAAATAGTTTTAATCTTATTCTTATCACTATCGCATTGTGTCAACATAGACTCTCTGTTAGGTCTATAGATCCTAATAGTCCGTTGATCACAATCGATCTGAGCATGGCATTGGTTTAATCAATCCATTCCAATGATAACATCGTACTCGCTCATACTCATTAGCATTAATTCAATTATTGAATTCTCATTGCCCAAAGTCATCTTGCAATTCAATTACGATTCAGTTATCCTAATATGTTCTCCACTTGCCATCTCAACTACGTAAGCACGCTCAAGTGGGGTAGGTTTTATGCCTAAATGCAAACTAAAGGCATCTGAAACGAAACTTCTATTCGCTCATGTAGCAAACAAGATTTTAGCATAAACATTGTTAACTAGGAACGTACCAATTACCACTTTGGCATTATCATTCCTCTTTCCCTCACCCATCACAAATACTCGACCTTTAGCCCCTCCTCCGGGCTTCCGTTGGATAGGTTTGGGACAATTCTTTGGCATATGTCCTATTTTATTGCAATTATAACATTTCAGGGTAGCACAATATGAGGAGATATGCCCTGGTTTTTAGCATCGATTGCATTTTACTCCTTGGGAACCTCTTACCCCATTGTTTCTCTCTCTCCTAGTGAACTTAAAAATTCTCATTTTGAACCGATACATGACTTCCTCAATCTTCCTTTTTACTTCCACGGGTTTCACCTCCACCACTTTCTCAGCCTACACCTTGGCTTCTTGTGCTGCCACATCGTCATAAATTGTGGCACTAAACGACAATGCCATATCCATCCTTTGAGGTGCATAGGTTTTCACTAAGGTTCGTACCTTTAGTGGCAAACCCCTAATTAAGTGTTTGATTCTTTGGGACTCGGGTGTCACCAGATGTCGCACCAGTTTAGACATTTCATCAAATCTTGTCGCATACTCCTGATGTGTCATAGTTCCAGCCTCCTGATGCTGAAACTCCTCCCAGAATCGTTGCAGAATTAATTTTCTTGAACTCATTCCATTTCATGTTATCAACAGCCTGCTCTCATCTGGCTTGCTTTACCGACTCCCACCAATCCAATGTTGTGGTTTCTAAGGAATTGGAAGCAAACTTTACTTCCTGGTCATTTCTACACTCACTAAGCTTGATAACCGCTTCCATCTTTGTGATCCATTGCGTAGCATCAATGGCTCCCTTCTTGTCGTCAAATGGCTTGGGTTTGCATCCTCCGAAGGATTTGTATTACATCCTTCATGATTCTCAGTTCTCGTTACTGAGCTAGTATTAGCATTTCCCTTTGTTCCTCCATTATGATTGGTTCCTCCTCCGGCAGTTCCAGTACCCATCCTTCTTGTAAGAACTTCATCTAACAGGTCAGGTAGTGTTGTTCGTAATGCCTTTTTTACCTCACTAGCCACAACATCTTGGAATTGGGCTTCAGATATTACTACCTCTTCAGCATGAGGATTCGTGTTATTGTCGTTCTTATTCGTTTCATGATGATCGTTAGTATTGATGATATTCTCAATCTACCTATGAGACCTAGTAACCGGAGTTCGACCTCCTCCTCTACCTTTCCTCTTCCAGCCATTGATACCTATATACACAGATGTATGACATCAGAATTCGTATAACCGGCTATGATCCAGAAAATCATAAATTAAAGGCATTTGGCCAAGAATGTAATTAATTCTCTGTTCTTTCGATATCAACCGTTATATTCATAATGATAATCAACACCTTAACCTATACCCTATGGCATTCCAGCTATCTTAGAGTTCTTAGTTTAAGTCTAGATACTAATCTTTTCTTATTAGTATCTAAATCTCTTAAATTATGGCTCTGTTACCAACTTGTCACACCTGTAACCCCGGGTGGTTATCTTCCTACAATATTACCTCCAACAGATATGTTCCCAGGAAAGAACGACGGGTCCATAAGGGATTTATACACCACTCTTTCCTTCGACAGAACATTCCGTTTGTGAGATAAATACATACCGGTCAGAAGGTTGCCTTCTTGTTACTGTGACGTTGATATAAAAAGTACACAGCGGAAGACTTAAAAGTCATAACTATTTCATTTCATATATAATATTTTTTTACAATAAGGATTAACTGGAAATACAACATATTGTCCCTAGCAGGAACACATATAACTCTGGCCTTATAGTTCCCAAAGAACGTACCATTCACTCAGGCCTTACGGTTACACAAGAACCTGCCCTCAGTCATCCCTATCCAAAAACACATGTATATTTCCTACAATGCCAACTACAAGCTAGTGGTCACCTGTGCTCAAAAACATTTGAAAACATTTGGATCAGCACGAAGTTGGTGAGTTCATAAACAAATCATGTTTTCATAATCATATTCACGATATGAAACGACCATCCATCCAAATATCCCACCCAGTGGCCACACAAGGACCCTGAGCTTTTATTATATATATACTGAGACCTTCCAGGCTACTGGCAACACAAGTACCAGTCTAATAACGAGAGGATCGGTCTCGCCCCTCAGTCCTATCCCAACTCAACTGTAATAAGCGCTATTCACAAGTATATATACATAGAATTCAAATAGGGATCCGACTCCTTTCGATAAAATCATTTCAAAACATTTTACATTGAGCACAGTTTAGAGGAACACCTCAAACAGAACCTCCTTCTGATTCAAATATAATAATCAACACCTCGACAGAACCCTAAATCATATCCGACATTATCATATTTAATATTCCTATCTTATTTTTACAAAGGAACCTCAGGGTGTTCGGAAACCTTACCTTGGCACTATCTATGGCAGTTTGCAGACGAATTGCGGGAAACCAGATTTTTGAGAGCGAACCAGGAGTTCGGGAATACTTCTCCAGAGTGTGTGTGTGTGTTTGAGAATGTGTGTTGGATGAGTAAAAGTGGTTGGGTTCGAGCTATCTATTTATAGGCAAGATTCGGGCCGTAGCGAACCGTTACAAAGGGCTGTGGCGGTCTACCACCCATTGAGGCGGCCTATTTTGCTAAGCGCCAATGTAGCGGACCGTTAGGGTCTAGGCTAGCGGTCTGCCACCCTTTCCACGCGTCAGATTTCAATCGGCGAGTCACAGGACACGTGTCGTCACCCGGTTCATCCCTTCCTCTACACGTAGCGGACTGTCAAGGCATAAGGTAGCGGTCCGCTACCCCTTCAACTTTCAGATTTTCCAGTTTTAGTCCTCCTACTTTAGAGGACTTTTAACCCCTGAACTTTTATATTTTTGACACTTTTAGCCCTTCTATACTTGGAAGTTATCCGGGTGTTACAGTTTTAAAGTAAAGTTTGAAATGTGGCAAAACATGTGTTTGACGAATGTTTTTAATAAACTAAGAAGGTAAGTGTTTTAAGAAGTCATTACATTGTCTCTAACTGGTAAGGGAAGGGAACAGTTCCAACGGAAAAGAATGTATTGTGTATGTCATGTGTACGTCCTGTGTGAGTTAGTCAGTCATGGCATTACCTTGTTAGGGGCCTTTGTGGCTAGCAAACAGTTGTACAACTGGTTCTTTGTGATAAGGAGTAATGACGATTACTCATGAGGTAAAAATAACTTCATCTTTGTGATAAGCAGCAGTGTGATAAGCGTCTGTGTGTTAAGTGTCTGCATGATAAGTCTTTGTGATGAGGTTCCCATGTTATGATGTGTGAAGTATAGACAAGTAATGTATGACTTGAAAGTAACATGCAGCGAAAGTTTTGCCTTTACCGGCATTGTGTAAGAAAGTGTAAATCCTTCTTCTTTTATTATATGAACGATTTATGTAAAACTAAAAATCAGTCAGCGTTAGATGACTTTTAGTATGGAGTTAGCGTTTGGATTACTTGGCTGGTAGAGTAGAGTTACCCGACATCAAACACTTCTGGCATCCAGTGTGTTGAAAGAAGGATGTAATAGCTGAGACAATGTTTTAAATGTTTTAATTTTTTGACATTTTGACATGATGTATTGACGTTTATTTCCGCTGCGATGAATGCATTTGAAGTTTAAGAATTGTTTGTGAATAAACCTAACAAGTGAGGTGACATGGGATCGGGGCCTTTCGGAAATTTTAAAGTTTGAATTATGTTTGTTGGATACTTGGATTGTTATGTGTATTTTAAAATAATTTTAAAACGTCGTCCGGTTCGTAATCCGGTCCGACCACTGGACCTGTAAGGTATCAGGTTCGCTGTCTGGTTTGGTTTTTAAAATATTGCTTACTAGTGAGGGATATGGTTAGTGAGTGTAAGTGGTCTTTTTTAAACTATTTATTAAGTATTGTTTAAGTGTCGTAAGTGAGGAGAGCGGTGCTCCAGTGAGCGTGAGTGACTCACGAGCTCCCCTCACAGACCATACAGAAAACCTTTATTGTGAATAAAGTATGGTATTTTCATTTCTAATAAAATTATAAATAATATATTCATCAATAATCTATACTATATAATAAATAAAAATAAGTTGGGGACACGTGGCATAATTCTAAGCCATCTCCTTTTCTGTTTTCCAGCCTAAACTTTTGACCCGGAAAGTGGGACACGCGGATCCTAGATCCGGCCCATTTTATTGTTTTAACCCATTTTTTTTGTCGCCCTAAGTTCACTATCCTCTGGATCGGAAGATGGAAACCCTCAAATTTGAATGTTCTTCATTCAGTTGGTTATGCCTTATGGTAATTCATTAGGATACGGCCTAATATTGGAAGATTTTCTTCTTCGTTTCTAAATCGTTGTTTCTTTACAGCCCATTCTCAATCTCCGTTTCATAGATAACAAATTATTTGATAAGAATTAGGTATAAATCGAACAACCCCTGATGTTATATGCTTACGTTTGTTTTAATTAGACACGAATATCAAACTTGAAAACCTATTCGAAGATGGTTAAAATTAGATTTCCCCAATTTTGATATGCAACACAGAACAAATATTTTGCCATTATTTTGAATGAATGATTCATAAATGCTGATATCGTGAAATATTGATTCCATATTTAGTTCAATTTTCATTATTGAAATTGTTTTCTGCTTGTAGAAAGAATGTTTCTGCACTTTATATGTGTTTCTTTGTTAAAGGACTCACCCTAAGAAGTTCAGAAGCATCAAAACTTGATACATTTGGATTTTACAAGTGAAGATGAATACCATGTCTTTGTTATCTCATGCAAGAAAGATATAAAAGCTATGTACTCTGCGTCTCATGATAAAAGCAATCTGAGACTCCCACATTTAGACGAAAGCACTTTGGAAAACAAGGTGAAAGAATACTTGTTTATCATTGATATGTTCTAAATTATACATGTTTTGCATGCATAATAATCCCCATATTATGGTATTAATTGATTAATAACCTTGCAATTGATACTTAAAACGTTTATATTTCGTAATTGCAGGTTATTCGGTATATCAAATATAAACAAAGTTACATACTATCAAAAATACCAAGTAATCAAGCTTCTAGAAGAATCATTCCAGAGCTTTGACCCCCAAGAAGTCAATCAAGGTCAAAAATAGTCAACAAGCAGCTAAAAGACAAAACTGGGCAGCGGAGAAAGGATGCACGGCCGTGCATCCCAATAGGGGAGCCTATGAAACTCAGCGTTATGCTAGTTAGTATGGCCATTCGTGGCTAAACTCTTTGTACTGCTAGGGCGAAGATGAAGTTTGTTGTATGTTAATGTTTAATGTATTAATCTAGTGGTATGTTTATGTCTTTAATTATTCGCTCTTAAAACCACCTTCTAGGTGGGCTTTTTATTATTATCTAAACTTGTCTTTACACTTGTGAGTGTTCTTGATTTTAAAGCGTAAGACCGTATAACTTTTTTAATCAAACTTCTCTTGATACTTGTACGTCTTTATACAAGCAGATCTTGGTAAGCCAAGGCTTGGTTAATATTAATAAGGGCGTACGTCTTTATACAAACTTGTTATGAGACCAAGAATTGGTGAACTCATGTTGGGAACGGTACGTCTTTATACATGGTCCCATTGTTACACCGCCTCCCGGTGAACAAAGTCTAATCACTCTTTTAATATTAATAACTAAGCACTTAAGTTAGATGTCCTAAACCAACTCGGAGATAACACCAAAGAGTTGAGGTAACGATGTCACTAGATAGGATTCCTGCCATTTTATTATTAAAGAATATAATCTGTGAACCAAATGTCGTGAGGACGAGGCTCTAGCGGTGACCCGGGTCACATGTTTGTAGTAGTCATACCACTAGATTAGTCAACTTAACATTATCATATACCAAGCCCAAAGCAATACTCTTTGTGACCTGATCATTTCCGAGATATTTACTTTCCTGCTATTTACTATTCTGTTATTTACATTCCTGTTACACACATCACACACGTTTTTACTTTTCTATTATTTGCTTTACCGTCATTTACTTTTCTGCTTCACATGCACACAAAACTCACTCATTAATTAAACCGGCTAAACGATAACAAAAGTTGAGTATTGAAACTCGACCGTGTCCATTGGTTCGATACTTGGTTCTTACCTAATCTATATTACGCTGCGATAGCTACACTTGCCTATTGTGTTTGTTTTAAGTTTGAGTATTTATCATTTTAATTATAAATTTAAAACCTGATTTCGTGAAACCAAAATCCTTGAATATATTATTATATATTATATTTTATATATACTAAACACGACTCATCAATCATACTCCCTAATCATTTTATGTGGCTGTAACTCCTCTTTTAATGTTCCATCTTCTCAGGATGATGTAAAAGAAAGCCTTTTGGATTTGTGTTATTATTGTGACATAATCAGTTTTTTAATGTTCAGAGGAACATATAAAGCTTCTGATTATGTGTAAAATTTTTAAAATTTTGTTAATGTGTATTTTACATTATGCAATAAATTTGTGATTCAAGACAAACTTGTAACCTCAAAGCAGTAAAACTAAACTTATGATTTTCAACCCATTTGACTAAAACCTTAAAACTCGAAAAATTTTCAAAAAATTTTAAACTCTAAAACCAAAATCTCATTGAATTCGTACTTAATTAAATAAAATGAATACATGACAAGTAGAAACAAATAGATATTATGCATAACAAATCACTAAACCCTATCCCATCTATTTTCATGTGAGAATAATCTAAGCCTTTTCACGAGCATTATTATCATTATTTTTCGCATGCTCTTTCGTTTGATATATCGAGTGCTTTTCGATCGAATTTTATGCATAATTAGAACTTGTGTGACTTATACATATCGTAACCATGAACTAGTAGAAGTATGAAAATAATTTAGGCACCTAGGACTGTATTACCCTTTATATATTATCCTTAAACCCAATATCCCAAAAACAGTATCCACCTAGATAGCCCTCTGAGCCTTAGCCTTTTCTTTTCTACTAACCACAATTATCACCAAACCAGCTTTTCGTAAACACCGGTTATTGGATAACTGTCTTCAAGATGAAAAAATATTAGACTATCTTTCGTCGTTATTTCAAGTTTACAACCGTTGAGGCAATTTGGAAAGAATCTGTTTCGCTCAAAAAAATTGGAATACACAAGAAGAAAGTGGACGTATTAGGAAGAAACAGCCGAAAGATCTACAAGGAAGATATGGAAAATTTATTTCAAGGAAATTGAGGAAAAATAATTATTGAAAAATTAGTCTTGATGATAAGAAAAAAAAAGAAAAATGAAAAGAAAAAGAAAGAGGGAAGTTGGTCTTTTACCGGTTAAACCTTAAAGAGCTGGACATGCATTCTTTTGATTTCAATTTGCTTTCCCGTATTCATTTCGCAAAGCCTGAATTACCGCCCGAACTCCGAGAAAAAGTTTTCAAAGCAACACGTTATGTAAGAAAACGGTGGCGTAAGCAAGAACAACTGATGTTAAAAAGTGCCGCCTAAAGAAGAGCTAAAAGATATGACAAATGTGTGAAGTGTGGCAACTGGAGCCACGTTGGAAAGTGTAGCAAGAATCAAACTTATTCCAAACATGAGTATACACATCTGATCAAGGTAGAAGCTATTAGGCTACAAGCCGAAAGAACCATACAAAAAGGCAGTAATGTGTACTACACAGTGAGGGAAGAGTTGAGAAGGATAAGAGATCTCGGCCTTGGCAATCTGACCATAAACGAGCCCTCGGATTAGTTATACCCTCATGTTCTGAGAACCGTAGAGGGACCCGCTAGTATTTTCCATCTTAAGCCATGAAGCCGTAGCTGAGTGTTTCACATTAGCTGCAGCCCTTGAAACCCTTATAAATCCCTAAAAACCCAAAAAATATTTTCACTTTCACCCTTTATTTCTTTTAGCCACATTACAACCCTTTTAAGTTCTCTTGATTCATGTATACTACTTAGTTAATTGGTGGAGACTTGATTTACATACAAGCTTAGTACCATAATTTGATTTTAAGTTCTCTTGATTCATTATCCATATATATATAACCCTAGAGTTGAGTGAACATTGTGAGGAGTGAAGGTTTATGTATAATTGAAGTTCTAGTAGGCTTGTCATGGATTCCATCATCCTAAAAATAGAGAAACACAAAAATGGAATAAAGCGACTCATGAGTTATCGCGGAGTTTCCAAGTACATGGAACTCCATTACCCTTTTGTAAGGTTTTAAGTTATGGGTCTGATCATGCATGAGTTTGCTTGAGGACAAGCAAAGTCTAAGTGTGGGGTACTATGATATGCTCTAAATTATACATGTTTTGCTTGCAAAACAATCCCCATATTATGGTACTAATTGATTAATAACCTTGCAATTGATACTTAAAACATTTATATTTCGTAATTGCAGGTTATTCGGTGTCTCAAATATAAACAAAGCTAAATCCTATCAAAAACACCACAAAATCAAGCTTCTAGATGGGATTCCTACCATTTTATTATTAAAGAATATAATCCGTGAACCAAATGTCATGAGGATGAGGCTCTAGCGGTGACTCAGGTCACATGTTTGTAGTAGTCATACCACTAGATTAGTCAACTTAACATTATCATATACCAAGCCCAAAGCAATACTCTTTGTGACCTGATCATTTTCGAGATATTTACTTTCCTGCTATTTACTATTCTGTTATTTACATTCTTGTTACACACATCACACACGTTTTTACTTTTCTATTATTTGCTTTACCGTCATTTACTTTTCTGTCATTTCCTTTTCTGCTTCACAAGCACACAAAACACACTCACTAATTAAACCGGCTAAACGATAACAAAAGTTGAGTATTGGAACTCGACCGTGTCCATTGGTTCGATACTTGGTTCTTACCTAATCTATATTACGCTCCGATAGGTACGCTTGCCTATTGTGTGTGTTTTAATTTTGAATATTTATCATTTTAATTATAAATTTAAAACTTGATTTCGTGAAACCAAAATCCCTGAATATATTATTATATAATATATTTTCTATATATTAAACACGACACATCAATCATACTCTCTAATCATTTTATGTGGCTGTAACGCCTCATTTAATGTTCCATCTTCTCAGGATGATGTAAAAGAAAGCCTTTTGGATTTGTGTTATTATTGTGACATAACCAACTTTTTAATGTTCAGAGGAACATATAAAGCTTCTGATTATGTGTAAAAATTTTAAAATTTTGTTAATGTGTATTTTACATTATGTAATAAATTTGTGTTTTACATTATGCAATTATTTCATGAGAAATTATGATGTGTTATAGTTTCTTTTAATGGTTTCCGATACGATCTAATGGAGTTAACAAAGGTCCAAGCTGTAGCAGTGATATGTAAGTGGTTGTTTTATTTATTACTAATCAAAATGTTGAATAATTTTGTAATTACTTTTAACATTATCAATATTCAGTAATTCCATGTTGTTATAATCTTACAGGCTTTCCTCAAGTGTTGTAGCTACAGCTAGACAAGCCTTAATTAGCGGAGTGCCATCCTTATCAATCTCCCTAAACTGGTAAACAAGGTTCATTTTGTGCTTTGCGATTCTTCCTTCACTTTTTATATTATGTTACTATTAGTTCTTAAATTTAAGAGATTAAACCAAATGCTTATTTTTCAAGGAAAAAGGATGAAAGTCAAGAAAGTTATTAAATATAATTTCCTAATCCATGTTTTTTTTAAAGTATAGGGGTTATTTTGTAAATATGTAAAGTATAGTTTGAGTCATTGTTGTACTATTATAAAGTCTAGGGGCTAAATGTGTTAAAGCCCAAAGTCAAATTAGAAACCGTCTGGGTCAAAAGACGCGTCATTTCATTAGGGTTAAAAGCAACATAACATGTTCATTTTTCTGAGTTGGTCATGGACGATCCTTGTGAAGATTGTTATCAATAAAATTGTGTTTGTATTTGTAATCGTTGTTGTTGAGTGAGTGATCTTGGGCCAACAATGGTATCAGAGCAATTCAAAAGGGAAAACAGAAGTGCAGGTTGGTGCCTGTTTGGCGTGTAAGAAAAAAAAACAAAATCAAAGGTTGAATTTCTCAGGTGGTTAACTTTTGTCAAAAGGAATTGACCGTTGTTTGTTGATAAAAAAAAGGGAGAAGGCAACCAAAAGAGGTGTATTTGTTTGTGGTTATTTAGAATTATTTGCGTTAACAGGGGTTAATCATTGGTCAGGGACGATTCCCTGTGATTATTGTGAATAAAAGTCGTATGCTTGTGTGTAAAATCATTGTGTTGTTGTGAGTGATCTTGGGTTAACAATGGTATCAAAGCCAAAGGCTCATATGATCGAGGATTAGAGGAAACCACTCCGGTGTGGTTATTTGGAGGAAGATCAAAGAGGTGTGATTGGATTACGGAAGATCATTGAGGCGTGGTCGGATTTGGAAACAATTTGAAGAATTTGGAGGCGACAGAGATTGTTTGGAATTTGTGGTTAACTGGGGTTAATAGTGGTGTTCAATCAGAGAGGATTGAAGAGAAAAAGTGTGTTGTTCAAGGATTCAATTTCTTTGAAGGAGACAGAGAGCGATCAATCAAGAGAGGATTAATTTGTGTTTCGTTCAAAGATTCAAGGCGTTTGGGTTGATTGCATAGTAATCGATTAAAAAGGTAGAATCAGAGAGGGTTGTGACTTGTTGTGTTGAAAACAAAAGTAAAACACAAAGGTGTGTTATTGATATATGTGAAAGAGGCAAAAGACGATACTGGTCAAGTATTAAAGTGAGGAAGATTGGCGATCAAGGAGTCAGAATCAAGCGAGAGAGTTCAAGAAAATTCCACGTTTTTTCGTTCTAATTTAAACCTGAAATTTATTTTTAGTTTGTATATACCTAGAGGAGATTAGGTGTAGATTTAAGTTGTGATTCCCGATAGAAAAGTTAGCGTGAACTTTTAGGGATTATTGTGGTTTAGAGAAAGTCTTAGTTATATTATTCCTGATTAAACATAGTGGTTAAGCGCAAAGAGGAGCGATGTCAGAATAAGGAGGGGAAAATAAAAATAAGAATAAAGAGATTGTAATACATGAAGAGGGTAGTTCGTTCCCTCATTTACAATGTCCTTTCCTTAAGTCTACAAATTACACGGTGTGGGCAATCCATATGAAAACCATACTTAGGGCAAATGGACTGTGGGAAGTGATAGAACCTAAAGCCGATACGCTACCGGATGAAAAGAAGGATATGTCTACGACTGCGTATTTATTTCAAGCACTACCAGAGGAGATGATATTACAAGTTCCGAGCTGCGAGAGTGCAAAGGAGATATGGGATGCACTTAAGACAAGACACGTTGGTGTGGATCGAGTACATAAGGCACGTCTTCAAACGCTGAAGACGGAATTTGAATTGCTAAGAATGAAGGAGGAAGATACTATTGATTCATTCACCGCAAAGCTTAATGGTATTATTACTAGGGAAAGTGGACTTGGATCAACGTTTGATCAACCTACTTTAGTACGAAAACTTCTAAGTTCTGTGCCAAAGCGGTTCGTTCAAATTGTTGCTACCATTGAACAATTTGTTGATCTAGAGACAACTACTCTAGATGAAATAATTGGGAGACTTAAAGCTTTTGAGGAAAGGACAAATCTGTTGAATAAAGGCATAGTGGACAGTCAAGATAAGCTCTTGTTCACACGAAATGACAATAAGTCAGATCATGGAAAGCGTTTTGGAAATCGTGGACAAGGAAGATTTAATTCATCTCGAGGCAATTGGCGTGAAGAGAAGATTAGACAAGGGAAAAGAGAAGGAGGTCCTTCGTATGATAATTTTAAAAGGAGTAGAGATTACCCGAGAAATCAAAGGGATATGAGAGAAGTGAAGTGTTACAACTGTCAGAAATTTGGACATTATGCGAGAGAATGTCGTCACAAAGAGCAAGCACAAGAGGAGTTGAATTTGGTACAAAAAGATGAGGAACCGACTCTCTTGATAGCTATTACCGAAGAGAAAGAGAAGTATGAGGAGACTTCTTCAAATGAGAAAGAAAACAATATGTGGTTCTCATTAGCTAAATACTTTAACGAAGAACCAGAATGGAGTGGATTAGTTACTGAGAGGAGTCAAGTTTTAGACAGGGAAAAACTGAGTGATTTGAGGACAGAATTAGAGATTGATATAAAGGAAAAGTTAGAGTTTTGGAAAGTAGAACTGTTTCATGAATTTGAAGTAAAGAAACAAGAACTCAAGACTGAACTAAGGAATAGAGAAATGGAGTTTGAAAGGCAAATGCAAGAAAGAGAGGAAAAGTTTGCAAAGAAGATGGAGATTGAGATGGCAAGTATGAGAAACTTAAAGGATGTTGCTAGTAAAGAAATTGAAAAATGAAAACTGAAAGAGCATTGTTAGGCAAAGAAAAGGAATGCAAGGGAGAGATAGAGATGTCATCAAAGGTTGTGTTGTCACCAGATAACAAGATTATTAATAATTCCGAGTTACCGTATAAGAAAAGAAGACTAGAGGCAACTCAAGATTTACTAGTCAAAGGTGAACCGGTCAAAATTCAAAAGAACGGTGTACATGTTAAATATGATGTTGATACTCAAAGAAGCTGTGAAGTCATGGAGATGGATGCTCATGTTCAAGATAAAGATGAAGCTACAACTCATGGAGTGAAAGTCAAAGAAGAGAACATCTATCAGCAAGGAAGAAAACCGAAGTTCAGAGACATGGATTTTCTACAAGTTGCATGTTATAAACTGGAATGAAGATTTCAAAGTGGTGAAGGCATGGATTAAAAAATTAAGGGGGAATATTGAAAATAATTTCCTAATCCATGTTGTTTTTAAAGTATAGGGGTTATTGTGTAAATATGTAAAATGTAGTTTGAGTCATTTTTATACTATTATAAAGTCTAGGGGCTAAATGTGTTAAAGCCCAAAGTCAAATTAGAAACCTTCTAGGTCAAAAGACGCATCGTTTCTTTAGGGTTAAAAGGAACATAACCTGTTCATGTGTCTGAGTTGGTCAGGGACGATCCCTGTGAAGATTATAAAATTGTGTTTGTGTTTGTAATCGTTGTTGTTGAGTGAGTGATCTTGGGTGAATAAAAGTCATTTTAAGGATGCGGTTTCGATTTGTTTGTATGTAATAATAGTCGCCATAAGAGATGTAGATAAAGGGGTTTTCCTAAAAGCTCTTCATTACGTATAACAGTTCCTGCATCCTCAACAACTTCTCTTCGGTTAACACCTAAAGTTGTCATGCCAAAAGTGTCTTCACATGTTGCAAAAATGCCTGCACCTGATGTTAACCTCACCGGTGAACAAAAGGATCACATACAGAAACTAGCTTTTATACGCATGATTGAAGCCTATAAGCATATAGCAATTGATGGTCGCTCACAACTTCGTTTTTCTTTACTTTCCTATTCAGGTGTTGAGGTAATATTGAAATAATCTGAACTTCTAATAAACTCCAAGATAATTTGGTATGATCATAAGACAATCTCCATTAATTGCCAAAGAATGATTCTTATTTCTAGATCAATTCATTACCCAAGAAGCACAACTAAGGTACAAATCATCAATATTCATGGTTTCTTTTCTTTATTTGATTTCTTGAAGATTTTTATTTTATTTTTTATTTTATTTAGTTTTTTGTGTTTCTTCACCAACAAATGCTAATGGGGTTTCAAGATTATCATCATTTTTAGTATAAAATTGTATATTTTGTTATTCAGATGTGACTAGATCTCACTCAGAAAGCTAAAGAAGGAGGTGTGGATGTGATTTGAACTATTGTTTTCTATAATGGGCATGAACCACAACATGATAAAGTTAAGTAAAGTTTATTTTTATGGTTTTCTTTTTTTTTAGTTTTATGTCATGTTGATTTATTTTATGCATTTTAGGCTGCCATGGAAAACATTAGTCTTCATATTAATAGAGGTCGAATTTAGTTTGTGTGAGACACCATAGTATAAGGTGAGTCAAAATATATTATATATGACTAAAAACCCATAATATTAATATGTTTTTCCTGAAAAAAGTGATCTAAGAGGTTCAACCCATTTGACCCGTTTCATTTTAATCTACCGGGTTGCATAGACGGTTTGTTAACGCCCTGCAACAACATGGAGGTTCACAAGGTTAGCCCGTGAATAATCAACATCTTTTTCCACACTAAGCATTCTGAATTTAATTGATTTTTTATGATTTTTGGTAATATTCTTATACTGATTATATATGTGCAGATTATATGAGCATTATTTGGTTTAAGGCAGTTGATCTTTGAAATAGTAGTAGAAACTAATTGTGATAATTATTTGATCATTATTCTAAATTATTAATTTCATGGTGTGACTTTTTTGTGAAAAATCTTGCATGTAAGAAGACTTTTACTTGATCCAACAATTCATGAAGAGTTTACACATTTGGAGGTAAATGGATCAAACATCTTGGTGTTTTTAATGAAACTGCATGAACCATGTTGAATGATTAAGATCTTTAAATGATTCAGAGATTCATTTTAAAATAGATGTTGAATGAAAAAGTTATTTATAAAACATATATTTTGTATAGAACATCTTAATAACATGAATTTACTACCACAATATTCAAACCATCAGTGTCATATTTGATGATCCAGGAGTGCAACTTGTAGTGTATGGTACCTTTTAAATACCAAATAACCCGTTTGAGAGCTTGCCAATGCATTTGCGATGGTGAATGCATAAATTGAGAAAGCTTATTGATGGCAAAGGAAACATCGGGCCGAGTGAATGCTAAGAATTGAAGGCCGCCAACAAGTTGTCGATATGGAGTTGGATCAACCGAGTTGAAACCATCATTCAAGTGCAGCGGTTCTGATGAGCTTAAATGGGTGACTACTTCTTTCGCACCGGCCATGTTGAATTGATTTAGAAGATCTTGTATGTGTCAGTGTTGAGTAAGAAAGAGTCCAGATTGAGTTGGGATGACTTCAATACCCAAGAAATGGTGAAGAGGACCAAGGTCCTTAATTGAAAATTGCTTGGCAAGGGCATCAATAAACCGATCTAGGAAAATGTTGTTATTACCCGTTAGGACGATGTCATCCACGTATACCATAAAGTAACAAATAGTGTTGTTTTTGTTATAGATGAACAACGAGGCATCTGCTAGAGATTTGGTGAAGCCAAAATTGCATAGAAAAGATGTGAGCTCCATATACCATGCGCGCGGTGCTTGTTTGAGACTATAAAGATATTTTCTAAGTTTGCAAATATGTGTCGGATATTGCGGGTGAACATACCCGGGGGTTGTACCATATAGACATCCTCATGAAGGGTGCCATGGAGGAATGCGTTGTTAACATCAAGTTAACGTAGGGACCATTGGTTTGAGAGAGCAATGGTGATAATGGTGCGAATGGTGACGGGTTTTGCAACGGGACTAAATGTGTCAAAATAATCTTTCCCGTATTGTTGTAGAAAGCCCTTTGCAACTTAGCGAGCCTTATATTTTCTAACCGAACCATCCTGATTGCGTTTAATCTGAAATATCCACTTGCATCCGATTGGGTTTTGAGATGTCTTGGGAATAAGCTCCCAAGTTCCGTTTTATAGAAGAGCATTGAATTCCGCGTCCATGGCTTTGCGCCACTCAGGATCTTTTAGAGCTTGGTGATGGGTGTGGGGTTCTAAAGTCGGAGTAATAGGATGTAGGGTAGATGTGTTGACAAACTTTGGATTAAAGTACTTTGGGTTTGGTTTACGTTGGTGGGGCAGAGGTGGTGGGGTAGGAATTACGGGGGAAGGCGATGTATCAGGAGAAGAGGTGGAGGGAGATAGAGGGAATTGAGCATGAGAGGGTGTGGAGGAGGACAAGGGAGATGATGGAGATGTAGTGAGGTTGGTAGGTGTGTCGGTTGGTGAAGAAGTGTGCTGCTGGGATGAGGGAACTGTGAGTGGTTCTGATTGGGGAAGGGTGGCAGAAGGTGATGGAGGGTTGGGTTGAGTAGGATTGGTGATGGTTGATGAAGTGAGGTTATGGGGAGCTAAGGGTGGTAGCGAGTTGGCAATATGCATGGGTGGGGAAGGGTTTGCATGAGGATTAGGGTGGGCTGTTGGAGAGTGTGTAGTAGATTGTGAGTGGGTGAAAAAATCAGTGATGGTTGGTAACGTGGGAAATGGGTGATGGTGTTGTTTAAATAGAAATTCTGTTTCAATAAATTTGACATGCCGCGAATGGTATAAGCGACGGGGGGTTTGGGACATAACACTTGTAAGCGGATTTTGATAAAGAGTAACCCAAGAAAATGCATCGGGTTGAACGGGGATGATGTTTAGAAGCAGAATAGGGTCGCAACCAGGGATAGCAAAGGCACCCGAATGGTTTAAGTGTGGAATAATTTGGAGACCGTGCATTGATGGTGTGAAATGGACTTTTGTTGTCAAGTATCGGAGTGGGAAGGTGATTAATTAGATAAACCGTAGTTTGAAATGCATGGACCAATAGTTAAGTGGGAGGTCGGCATAGTGTAGAAGAGCCAATCCAGTTTCCACAATGTGGCGATGACGCCTCTCGGCAATACCGTTTTATTCTGGGGTGTGAGGGGGGGGTGTGAAGTGTGAGATACCCATTTATTGAAAAAGAGGTATGAGGCCTTGATATTCTCTCCCATTATCGGTAAACATTGAAATTATTGGAGTTTGAAAATATTTTTCAAGAAGTTTAAATTGTGGAAAAATGATTGAAACGTCTGACTTGTGTTTGATAGGGTATAACCACACATATTTTGAGTAATAGTCAACAAACACAACATAATAATAATAATAATAATAATAATAATTGTAGCCATCAATCGATTTTTTAATAGGTCCCCAAACATTGGAATATATAAGTTGCAATGGCTTGTTAGCAACAAAAGAGTTTGTACCAAACGGCAACTTATGATTTTTATTAATGAAGCATGAGTCACAATGCAGATGAGAATCCGGCATGGATTTGAAGCTAAGACCTAATGGTTTTATTAAAGACTTGAGAACTCGAGCAGAAGGATGACCAAACTTGTGATGCCATGCAAGAAAAGAGGCAGTGGTGTGATTGATTTGAGGAGGAGGTCGAATATAGTAGACATCATAGACGTTCTCCCCCTGCATGAGTGGCGCCCCCGTGTGAAGATCCTTGACAAAAAAAATGATAAGGAAAAAATTCAACAGAAACTTCATTAGTACGACAAATTTTTCCAACAGAAAGGAGATTGGTACGATTTTCGGAACACATAAAACATCATGAAGAGTAAAGGAGCGGCATGGAGTAAAGAGGGTGGCGTTACCGGTATGAGATATAGGGAGGCTCTTACCATCTCCAAGACCGATTTCATCCGGACCTCCATATTCATAAAGGGGATGGAGTGTTGAGCTATCGGATGTGATGTGGTGGGATGCTCCACGATCGAACATCCAAGTAGGTGAAACCGGGTGGTGGCGATATGATGTTGTGTTGATGGTGGGAGCCGTTGGCGAGGGAGAGGATACTGTTACGTTATTTTCTTTAAGAAAACGAGCAAGTTTCCGGCATTCTTTTGTCTCATGGCCGGGTATATTGTAGAAATGGCACTAAGTTTGGTTGCGAGAGAACCGAGGGCCATTGTTTGGTGAGTTGAATGTTGTCCAAGAAGGTCGTTGAAACTTGGAGTACACCCCATTAGATGAGCGGAAAAGTTTATTTGAGTGACTAGAGGAGTCTGAGAAGGGCCGCTTTGATGAGCAACCAAGTTTCTTCTGAGTGAAATTGGCGGTGGCAAGCAAGGAGGAAGGATTGGGTTCAGCATCCTTCAAAAACCTTTCAAAGTCCACCAATTTGTCAAATAACTCAGAATATGAAATTGGGGTGTCTCGTACCTTAATAGCAGTGATTATGGTGTTATATTCATCACCCAGTTGGCTGAGGATATGAACCATAAGATCTTCCTCATCCACCGGGCTCTACGCGATGGCAAGTTCATTTGCAATCGATCTCATGTCGTGGATGTCACACCCCAACCGACGGCGAAAACGTCGGGGCGGGACATGGGGATTGTTCATGAGCACATGGTTGTCTAATGTTGTAATAGATTAAACTTCATATTTAAATTCATAATTCAAACCAAACAAGATTTAACGAGTATGAAATAGAAATACAAGACAAGTTCCTTTATTATCTAGGTCCACAACTTAAGTGTAGCAAACTTGATCAATCTCAAACATTCGTACCTGAAACATGGTTAAAACAAGGTCAACTAAAATGTTGGTGAGCATACACAGGTTTTGACTCTAAATAGTATCATTGTGTTGTGTGCATACCATCCATACAATTCATTGTTAATAAGGCAAATATGGAGAGTTACTATTGTGAAACCAAATTGTACAATCAAACCTTTGTAACTAGCATGCAAAAACCAAAATGTGTTGTCGGTAACAGTCACCCTACCTGGGTGGGTTTGTCAGACTCAATAGATCTATCTCTTGAAGTGGTAAGTACACCCATACATTACCGAAGGTGCAAAATAACGAGGAGGTTCTGAAAATATTCTGAGTAATGTGCTTACGAATAACTGATTTTGTTTATAAATAAATAAGTAATTGTAATTTACTATTGTTTGTAGATAGATAAGATGGTGAAACTAATGAATTAAATAATCTAAATAAATGGATAATTTTTAGAAAACCCCTTTTTTATTAAATTTTAATTATCATAAAGGGAATGTTTCCAAGAAAAACAAATATAATGGCTAGATTATTTTATAATTAAGCCAAGGTTTGATAATAATAAAATTTTACAAAATAAAAGTCATGATTTATTTAGATAATGTTTTATAAAACGAGTCGTGCTTAAGTTTTCTTTCAAAGTAAAAAGATCCATTGAAAATTTTTTATATTCCAAATAATATTTATAAACTAAGGGTTTGATAGATGCTTTGCTTGAACAAAATAACGGTGTTGTTGAAATAATTGAAATGATTAATTTGTAAGGGAGACTTAGGTACGCGTACTAGTTTGTAATGAATGAGATGGCGATGTTCCTTGATGAAAATATGACGGTAATATTGAATCAATGGATAATGACATTAAAGTTGTAAAATAAAACTTAGCATAAATGAGAAAATGTCAAAAGCTTAATCCAAGCATAAGGTAGCGGTTTCAAACGGAAATTTAAAGGCAAAAGTATAACAGTCCAGCTAGCGTCTCAGATAGCTCTCAATGAGGAAACAGATGAGCACCAAGACGAACATTGCTATGGTCACTCGAATAGCAAACTGGGCCTCAACTCTTGCTGATTTTGTGCGTGCAATAAGTATCTCCCTGTCTTCTTCCAGGCTTGCAATTTTTTTCTCCTGGCACCACACTTGATTTCCTAAGATGTCAATCCTTTGTCCTAGCCGATCATGTCTTATTCCGTGCTCCATCCCTTGTCTCACAAACTCTGAGGTTCTCACGTATTGGTGTATGGCATCAAATGGGACTCCCATAGCACTAGTGGGTGCCATGGTTTGCCTTGCCCTTGGGTCAGGGCGATATGGGTCGGGTGCTAGGTGGGGGTCTCTCATAGGAGGTGGTAACTGGTTGTGTAGATGAGGTTCCTGATACGGGTTTCTTGATGGAGGTGATCCAGATGCTCGAAGTCTCGGTCCAGTGTTCATGATCCAATCTGCCCTTATGTCAAAACTTGAACTAGCAGCTGAGCGTGTTGGTGACCGATAGCCTGGTGATCCATTGCTTTCTTCTTGTCCGGACTCTACTCCGGGATAGTATACCGGGGAGGGAGGGAGGAGAGTAGGAGTCCATGTCAAGCAGAAAAGAAGGGAAAAGATTGTAGGTGGTATATAGACATACACTAAGTGTTAAATATGGGAGTTTTCGGAGTTTGACTAGTCACGACACCGAGTCTTCACGATAATATTTTAGAAGCAACATTTGACCTATAAGTAGTGTATCCATGGAGGGAAATCCCAAGAATGAGGGTGGGTCACAAAGGTCACGCTTAAGTACCCGGTTCTTCCTTAGCCAGAATCTCTCATGGTCTACACACACTCTTCCAGCCATCATGCACTAATAACACTATCGTTTGGGCTCATGGTTATGATGAGAATCATTATGGATCGGGCTTTGAGGCCCAAATGTGAGGTTTATTTACTCCAAGCAGGCTTTCTCTTCTTGGAGGGTAAGTGGGCTCCTTAGTTTTTTTATTAATGGGCATTAGGCCCAATGGGTTGAGTTTTGTTAACAAAAGATGATGGTGTCATAGTGTGTAAGGATGAGGGTGTATAAAGACTTTAGGTATGGATAAGCGTGTGGTAAACTCAGGATAACACTTAATGGAATCAAATAGGTAGCATGTATATAGCAATTTTATTAGCACATGAGTACCAAGTAGTGTAGTACATAGGCTATCATGTATTGTATCATGCGATGTAATACCTAGGATATCATGTAAGATAATCATACAAAGTATTAAACATGTAGCATTTAGTAATGTGGCAAATACCATGTAACATAGAGCATGGCATAAGATGGGTGTCCTAAGATTATAGTCTAGGTCATGTGTGTCTAAATGACTTAATTCCCTATAACCAAGGCTCTAATACCAATCTGTTACACCCCAACCGACGGCGGAAACGTCGGGGCGGGACATGAGGACTGTTCATGAGCACATCGTTGTCTAATGTTGTAATAGATTAAACATCATATTTAAATTCATAATTCAAACCAAACAAGATTTAACGAATACATGAAATAGAAATACAAGACAAGTTCCTTTATTATCTAGGTCCACAACTTCAGTGTAGCAAACTTGATCAATCTCAAACATTCGTACCTGAAACACGGTTAAAACAAAGTCAACTAAAAAGTTGGTGAGCATACATACGTTTTGACTCTAAATAGTATCATTGTGTTGTGTGCATACCATCCATACAATTCATGGTTAATAAGGAAAATATGGAGAGTTACTATTGTGAAACCAAATTATACAATCAAACCTTTGTAACTAGCATGCAAAAACCAAAATGTGTTGTCGGTAACAATCACCCTATCTGGGTGGGTTTGTCTGACTAAATAGATCTATCATTGTTAACCGTCGGCTTATGTAGTTAATGATTGCACATGTAAATTGCACACAAATTGAAGTTTGCACACCTAGTACTCAAGCATAAGGCTCAAATTGCACACATGAATGTAGGGTGGAATTATATTGTGTAGTTTGTAAGCATTGTATAATTGTACTCATGTTTCACCCCAAAAATGTAAAAATGTAAAAGGGGATATGTAAACTCACTTGTATAGATGGTGTAGCTAGCACGAACAATAAGTAGTAAAAGTGATTCTTGTAAATCACAAAGCTAACATAGAGTGAGAATGTATGATCTTGAATTAATAATGTGTACGGAGTCTATGTCATGATCAAATGTTCATCGGTTTGATATGTGTGGATTTGTACAAGGGTCGTGTCATTTTATGTGACAGTAGGTAAGTCGAGAAAAGTTTGATATGTAAATTTGTAAGTTCAAAGTATATATGAAAAATAATATTTTTCTTTAGAGTTTATGTTTAATTAATTTAAATAAATAAATTCATTTAAGGTTTAAATAAATAAATCTATCTCATTTAATAATAATGTGCCAAGAAATATTGTAAATATTTATTGGTATATCAATAGTTTGTATAGATTTTGAAAAAAATAATTATATAAACTTTTTATTTATAATTTTTAGTTTTATATCCGATAGGAAGGATCAAATAAATGGTTTAAAATTCTCAAGTTGATAGTTAGGTTTATAAAACAATTTCCGTGGCTTGGGGTTTTATAAAATAATTTTTATAATGAAATTTGGGTTTAAACAAAATATATTAAAAATGATTTATTTTATAAAAAAAAAAGAAAACTGATCAGGGACACACGACCGTGCCAAAGAAGGGCACGACCGTGCTTAGGCTCGGGACGCGACCGCGTCTCTTCAGGAGGCACAACCATGCTTGGAGTAAGGGCACAACCGAGCTAAGAAATGAGCACGACTGTGTCTCGTTTTCTCTAGAGAACAAATTGACTAGATCTTGTATTAAAAATGGTTGGATTTATGGGGCTTTCCAAGAGTGAATGTTTGCGAATCCAACCATGTAATTTAATTGAATTGAGGTCGTGTCTAGGGTGTAGTTCGATTAAAATGTACATGTCACGAAACCTAGAGTCGATTCACGTTAAATTCGATGTTGTAAGCCCCAATTGGGTTAGGGCTTTCCATCAACAGATGAAAACGAAAACGTAGGTGTGATTCCTTAAACGATATCGAATTGATGGTGTTCGACCAAATGGAGTTCCGACTTGATCTCCGACGACTCCGGCTTCGTCTCCGGCCAAATTGATGTGTGCAACCGCTTCTGAGAGGTGCGAATGAGGTGTGGGAATGTTCGTTTGTGTGAAAGTCACACCAAATGATCGAATTCGATAGAAGTGGGGAGGGGTTTCGACGGTTATGGCTTAGAATCCATAATTGGAATTGATTCGAGTTAATTGGCATTGACAGGCGGTTAGAAACGGCTTAATGATATCCGAAATAATCAATGTTGAATTATGGCTGTGAATTCGAACGTTTTGAGGCGTTACGGATTGAGTTTGCGTGCTGACTGTGCATGAGGCGCGACCGTGCCTAGAATTATGTGATTTGTTTTAGGATATATAGATGTATTTTAAACGCGATAGAGAACTTGAAGATTTAATTAAGTTAATTATCAATGATATTTTCTTATCATCGTGTAGATACAACTTTGATCAATGGTACTGAATAGGTGGTTCGCAAATATAGTGACAGATTTTACAACATATGTTGTTGTTATAGGGGTATGGTGGTTCTTGTTCCTTTGCCACTTAGACTTTGCGTTTATTGCACAACAATCTGTTACATAAAAAACTTGAAATTTAAAAGCTTTTTTGAATTAACAATAATGTAAAATCAATGATTTCATTGTAGAGAAAAAAATATAATATTGTTTATATTTACAATATAATGTAAATATAAATTTAATAAATAAACTAACGAAAACTAAATGAGAATATGTGGCCTAGGAATCGAGTGGTTTTCTTAAAACTGAATTTATGTCTATTTGAGTTTCTCTCTCCTGGTATAATAAATGAAGTAGTAGCCCCACCTAAGATAAGAGAGATGACTCATAGACGAGTTTTGAGTTTTCTTTGATGGGACTAATAAATACAGTAGCAGGCTGTGTTTTGTGTATCACACAAAACACGAGAACTCATTATTTTAGTTCAAATGTAATGAACACCGTAAAGCTATGTTATACTTTTTCATTTTTTAACATTAAACATCATATCAGCATCATATCAACATCTTTTAGTATATCTTTTACCTATGTAACGTTCACTTTAACCCAATTTATTTTTAAATACATATATATATATATATATATACCTATGTAACGTTCACTTTAACCCTATGTAACGTTCACTTTAACATCTTTTAGTATATCTTTTACCTATGTAACGTTCTCCAACTACCACTATCTCGGAGCTCACTATTCAAGCCGGCTTTTGTACAAGTTTATGACTTGCCAGTCTCAGATAACGAAGAAGAAGAGACATCTGAAGACTGGAAGTTGGTCGTCAGGGCTGTTGATGAAATGCTGAATGATGCTGAAGACACAGAACAAAAAATACGTCATTCAGCATCCTTCCTGAAGCAGCAGTCATTCTAAGTCAATCCATTACCCCCCAACTCTTTCAAACTCTACAGAAGCTAGAATTTGACTCCATTTTAGCTTGGGGTATGATGGATCAGCTGAGAGATTTTGGATTGGATGGGAGTTTAGTGGAGTAGAAGAGCTAAACTGGAACTCTCTCAATGCCCTCCAAGTCCTACAACTGTATTTAACTAACTGCATCAACACTTCATCAGATCTCTCAGCAGAACTTGCTATTGGCAGGTTCCATGACTTGATGGAGGATAATCTACCCCACTTCGAAAGACTAATACAAACAGCAAAACGGGTAGCTTATCCTGAATCTTCGGCAGCAGCAGAAAGAAGACTGACTTCTAGAAGACTTGACATTATAAGGAGCAGTCTTCTCACTAAAGAAGAAATTTGCTGCTTAAGAAGATTTCTGTACTCCTTCATCGTCAAAGACTTAGATGTGCTGGGATGGACAAGCACTAAGTCTCTTGACCACACCTTCTTACTAAGCAACGGCTCCTCTCTCACCATCAACACCAGGAACATCTTGTCACTTCCTACAGACTTTCTCTACAAGATCTTTCAACTCAGGGCAAATATCTGCAATGTCAATTCACTTGAAAGCCAGGCAATGATAGCTACTGTCAGAGCCCAACTTGAACAAGTAGGAAGAATTACTGAGGAAGTATATGTGTCAAACTCTGACACTGATACTGACTCAGCTTCCCCTCGAGTAGACATCTGTGCTGCAGCATATGAGTCAAGATCAACTATCAAAGAAATGCTGAAAGAAGTCACAAGTCCTGAGTGCAAATCGGATGAAGCCAATGACCTTCCCTTGTTCACATCTCAACTTGCCAATGAAGCTAAGGCAAAGATCCCAATAGCAGCACCATCATCTGCTGTTGTGGTCAGTGAAGCCGAAGCAGAGGCATCCAATGTAAACAAGGGAAAGGGAATTATGACAGATGAAGATGAAGAGAGGTTGCTAAAAGAGAAAAGAGAGAGGGAAGAGAAAAGAAGAAGAAGAGAAGAAAAGGAGATGGCTGACATTAAAAAGGCTCAAGAAAGAAAAACAGCCATTCTCTTAAGAGAACAAACTATCCAGCTGTATGCTAGACAGCTGGATGAACTGAAAAGAAAGATTCCTGCAGTTGACCAGATTGAAGAAGATGCAGCTCTTGCTTTTCAACTGCAGGAACAATTCAACAGAGAAGAGGAAGAATTGGAGAAGAAGAAGAAAGAAGAAGCTAAGTTCAGAATAACCGATTCTGAACTAGCTAAAGAAATGAGGGAGGAGTGGGTAAAGACTCTAGTTTCTCAAGGTGAGGATGCAGACTACCTTGAGAAACTATCAAATAAAGAAGTCTACAGAGCCTTCATGGGTCAGCAAGGTAAATTGGCAAAGAAGAAACAGGCTGAAGAAGAAGAAAAAGCCAAACAACAGTCCAAAAAGACCATTGCCTTTAATAAACGGACCCATGAAGAAAGGAAGGTCATGATTGACTTTCTTAAGGCTAGAGGAGAGAGTGGAAAGAGGCTAGGTCCCATGAACTTCATGAACCTGCAAGCCCTCTACTTCAAAGTCAAGAAGGATGAGGAAGAAAGAGTGGGGAAGAAGGGCTCCAAGAAAAGGGTACCTATTCAGGAAGAAGGAGAAACAAAAGCAAAGAAACCCAAGCCTTCTCCCTCACCTATCTCTTCCTCAATCCAACAACCTTCCACTCTCCTCCCCAAACCTTCCACTCCTCCACCCAAAAAGTCCAAACCATCTCACCCAGCCCCCACTCATCAACAACCTCCCTTGAAGAAATCCAAACCCACACCTAAACCAGAAGACTCAAGAGACATAGTTGATTGGGTCTATAATCCACAGGATCAAAGGTTTGAGATCTTCAGGGGGAGAACTGAAAGAAGAAGATCTATCTACAGATCTGTTGATGAAGTTCTGCAATTGCCAGATTCAGATCTTGGCAGAATTTTGGAGCTAGGTGAAGCTCATGAGCCTGCAAATGAGGGTGGGAAACTTCTTGTGCTAGCCATCAAACACTACTTCAACCCTAGCAAAGATGTGATCATTGACATCAAACCACTCAAGTCCCACTCTCCATTTGTAAGTTGGTCCTATAATGCTGATTTGGACGAGTTCACTTTAACTGATGTAAGGAAGCAGAAGATGAGATGTTCAAGGAAAACAATCTACAAAATGCCACATAAAGACATCAAAACTCTGTCTGCACTCCCACTGAACAATCCCAGCAAGGATCCAAGAGGCTATGAGGTTGAAAGGATAGTCAGCCACATGCATAAGCTTCAGCAGCAAAGTGATTAGAAGAATTTTGGTTGCATCAGTCTAGGGGGAGTTTGTAGAACCAAAGACTGATTGCTACCAAATTATTCTAAGTACAAATGCTGCTGATAGGCTTATCAGCAGCATTCAACACATGTTGCTGCTGATAGGCTTATCAGCAGCATCATTCTCATTCTTGCTGCTGATAGCTATGTTCCTTGAAGACAAATCGTTGCAGCTGACTATCCATGCCAAGCGTCACCGAGAACTTTCTGCAAAAGCATCTGACACACTCAAAGCAGAAGGAACCTCAATGGTGCAACCAATGACGGACGACAATGCTCTTCTCCGAGCATGCAAACAATGATGAATAAAGAAAACGCTTCAATAAAGTTAGCTAGTTTAGCTTTAACGTGTATTATTAGCTTTTGTATAAAAGATCAACGGTGTGTGTTCGATCTGATCCTTAGAATCAAGGGTCTGTCTTGATTCTAAGTTAATATAAATACTGTGTAAACACTTCATTGTAAGCATGCTTCTTCACTGAGTTTTCATTTGTAATCGTTTATTCACAAAGCTTAATACAACAGTGTTCTTATCAGTATTCTTTCTGTTTACTCGATTGTAATTGTGCAGTTGATATTGTTTCCACCTATCTCAACTAAGAACAGAACCATCTTGTAATTTCACGATCCTACAAAGTGAGTTTAATTTTATTGTAGGGAGAACAAGTGAAGATGCTTTAACAGTATTGTAAAGAAGACGTCTCTTATTTGTAAAGTTGGACATTTTGGGGATACTTACAAGAGTGAAGAAGGTTGAAAGAAACCAGGTAAGGGTATTGATGATGACAGGTTATACAGAAGAAGAGGCAGATAATGGTAATACTGAGCAGGATTCAAACATAAAGAAAAGACAGAAAGAAAGTATGTTCTATAATCTGATTCTTTTCATTAAAGTTTAGTTAGATAAAAAGAAATAAAATATTTATAAAGAAAGGTAAGTAAATTGGTTATTGGTAAAACAGTAATGTAATGTTAAAGGAAACAAAATTTATTCTTTAAAAAGTAGAAAATGTTAGTTAGATTTGATCTTTAACAGAATAATAATTTTACTTATGTACTGTTTATTGTTTAGGATAAAGTACCAATAGTTAATTTTGCCATATGTGACTTTTACAGATGGTGGAAGAAAGTGGAGATTTGCTTAATGATGGTAATACTTTGATTCCAGGTACCAAAACATCAACTGTTTTTCAAATTTGGCAAGTGTTGGTTGAAATAGCAATTTGAGAGTATGTTGCGTTTTCTTCTCTTCATTTCTAAAGAGTTTTTTTTCTTATTGTGAGTTTTTGAAGTTAGGTCTTGTTCATAAGGTTTTCAGTTAAATTTGGAGTAACTTGATTGCTAGAAAATTCAAATATTATATAAGGGAAGTATCGATGTATAAGAAACTAACAACTATGCAATTGCTTTTTTTATTCTTTGTTGGTGCATTTTTTTTTATAAATCGAACTGTGTTTCAAAGGAGTTGTTGATTTTTTTTTTGTTGGATTGATGCAATACCCATGGTTTACATTAGTGTAATTCCCTTGTTACACCAATGTAACAACCCCCCTCCCCCCCCACACACACACACACACATACATTTTTTCATTAGTGTTAATTTACACTGATATAAGTGTCGTTACATTAATGTAATTTCAAACGCCTGAATGTAATACCCCATGTTTTCATAAATGTTGTTTTTACACCAATATAAGTGTTCGTTACACTGGTGTAATTACGGATGTCTAAAAAAATTGACGTGACAATACTCGTATTAAAGAGAAAAATGCAATGAGTTTAATGATGTAATTTTTATATAAAAAATACATAGTATAAAAAAGTTATGAATGTTTTTATAAAAGAGGTGGAATCTTTTTATTAAAAAAGTAAGGAAATTAATGTAATTAAAAGGGTGACGCATGTCACCTTAATAGTGATCTTGATTTTTTTGATGAGTTTTTAAATGACTATAATGCCCTTTACATATAAAAAGATAATATGGACACATTGCATGATCATATTCAATGTTAGTTTTATCCACCATTGGATCTAAGTTATCTAGTTAACACACTAACTATGGGTTAACAAAGGAACCCTTCCCTCTATATATATATATATATATATATATATATATATATATATATATATATATATATATATATATAATATTGGCAGCCAACACCACCACAAAGAAATTTTGGCCACCTCTTCGGCCACCACCCCGGCAACCCCACGACGACGATGGTGGTAGCACATAGTGTTGAAGACGATGAGGTAGGTTCTTGTAAGGCCCCAAACCCGGGAGGCCTGACTTATTGGTTTTATTTATCAACACATAACTCGTAAACATAAGACATTCACAATCACAACGGAAATGATTTAAGTTTTAACATAAAATATCTTTGCTTTACTGAAGCATAACTTTACATATATATCATGCCTTTGTTTATGTATATGAAAATATAATAAACGATTGTTATACATATAACTATACTTTACATAAATCATGCTTTTGTCTCTTTTAAACATTTCTCTAAAACATAACTTTCGTTTTTGTTTATTAATATAAAATATGTAACAAACACTTTTCACTAAGTATGCAAACCACCCCTAAAGCAGGTAAAAAGGGGATTAGAACTCACCTGGTATCTTAGCTGAAACGTACTACTTGAATCCCATACAATCTGGTTAAATATAGACAGTTCAGAACATATCAGACTTAACCCGACACTAAACGATTTCTCTACTTCTGGCCAGCGAACTTAGGTTAAGTTCGCTTCCCACTGACCCAGTAAACTTACCAAGTAAGTTCTAGTCATCATGTTCTGTGTGTTTATAGCTTTTTATCTTTAATTCTCTCAATGTTCTTATTAAAAACAACATTAGATATATGATTCCATAACATTTACATGTTATAATCATAGATTTATGCTATCAAAGCTTGATTTAATCAATAAATATCAAAACCTTTCTCTAAAACATTAAAACTATAGTGCTGAATTTTTGACAGATTTGTCACCCTATCTTCGCGGGGTCATATCTCCCTCAAAACATAACTTTTTCAAGCGTTTCTTTTTTTGAAAATCAAGTTTAAGGTCTCCCGGTTGAAACGTCTACTCGCACTTCTTCTAATTCAAAGTTTAAGTCCCCCAAACAGCCTGCGCAAGATCGGTGCGCAAAGTTGTCAAAAGCCGTCAAAAACTTTGCAAACTTTCACAATCTTCATGCCACGATTTTTCTTATAAAATAAGTGATTTTAACATGTTCTAAATCATAAAAATCAGAATTTTATGATTCTCATAAGTATTTTAATCGCATTCAAAATTTTTATATAAAAAATCTAGGCTTTGATCCGTTTTACTTTCTATCAGTTCTTGAATCATGTTTGTATTAAAACTCTTTACATTTTCAATTCTAACCCTCTAATATTTAAGTTATTCATTTTAATCCTAACTAAATTCATATTTACACTTTAGTCCCTATACTTTCTAAAGTTACCAAATAAACCCTACACTTGGTCTATTATACCGATAGAGTAACCATCTAACCGGTATGTAGTTATCTGACGAGCAGAGTTCTATCTAAGGAAAGAGTGGTGTATAAATCCCTCTTGGACCCGTCATTCTTTCCTAGGAACGCATCTGTTGGAGTACTACTTTGGTACGAAAACCACTCTAGTATATGAAAATCACTTTCCTCTATTTACAATATCAACCCTCATTTATTCTAAACTTAAATTCTAAAAATTAACTTGCACTCTAACTATTTAGGGTTTAATCCTTAAAGCATTCTCGTAACCGAGTTACTATCAAGTCAAGATTCTACCAACCTACTGCAAGGTGAGTTCATAGCCTCTCTTTATACTTTTGTTTTAGGGTGGAAACATGCGTCTATACAAAATGAAATTCAAATGCTGGAGTCAAAACGATCTTCCGAAATCAATAACAAACTTTCTAATAATAGTAACACTAAACTAGTTTATACATGTTGCTATGATGCTTTAAACTACAAAGTCTCTCTTATTTCTAAAATCTACACAACCATTAACTTCGGGGAAGCCACGGGAGTATGAGAATAGTACAATTTGGCTTGACAAGCCCATTCAGTTTTCGGGTTAACGCGTGCCAATTAATACGTAGCGTCCTTCAAGTTGACGTATTCTTTACAACTTGGAAGGGGTTGAGTGTTCAGAAATTGCATTCTATATTTCATACTATGTCTAACACCTATGGATCAAGGGGTTGGACGGGAGAGCTATCGATCATTAGGGTTGGTTGTGACTCATGTATAAAGAGTTTGTTTACTTGTTATTGAAACTTCTTTATGATTTGCAAATCTTCGTTATCTATACTATGTATTTACTTAAACATATGTTCTCACTAACTTTATAGCTGACATATTTAGCATGTTTTTCAGGTACTAACAACTAGGTTGCTGTTATGATCACGCTAGGACTTTAAGACTTGGCTCTAGGAGACTTAGTTATTTACAAAATTTAATAAAGACAATTTGTTCTATCTATTTTGTTTGGTTATTTGCTTTGAAAACTTTGTAATTCAATTATCCGGTTAATTTAATAGCATTTCTTTTTAATCATTGTGATGATTTTAATTCGTCACCCCTCACGTAAATTCTGTCATCGGTGGGGGTGTGACAAGTTTTAATTAAATTTAAAACATAAAAATATTAAAATATTTTTGTTACAGTACTGAGTAAATTAGGATACTTTAGGACTGAGTAAATTATGATACTTTTAAACAGTTCCTAATTCATTAATTTTCAAACTAACAATTTTAGCTTGATGAACAATCCTTTGATGGATCCATATTAATTGTTTAATGTCAAGATAAATCATAGTTTTCCTTCCTACAAGTAAACAATAAAAATAATCAACCCCCACTAGCGCCGGAGCCACCGTCACATGATCGCGTTGTCAAGGTCAAACAAAAACTATATTAAAAACCTACTATATAGTTACCTTAGACTATAGTACTTTGAGTAAGGTGTCGTATCCACGGGGAATTGGTGGAAAGAAAGACATGATTTAGTTTAGTAAATTCTAACTAAAACATAGATCAAATAAAGATGTAACTCCCTCCAAACTTCGGGTTTTAGGTTTATGCAAAATTCAGTTGTTCATTGGACACCACATAGACTTAGTGTTGGAAAATCAGCTAAAACAGTAATTGAAGACAGATTATTGTCACCAACCTATACAACCAGTTTCGTCACAAACCAGTACAATCCAACTACCCAGTTTATCAATGTCAAGTTACCCCCTCTTTAGTCACCAACCCTGCTACTAGGTTTTATCATTAACCGAACAAGATTGTAAAGAAAGAAACTCAAAACACATATATAAACTGTTTAAATTAACCAATACATCAACCCATGAAATTTGTATAAAAAACTAAGAAGATCCAAACATTCAATCTATTACATAAAAAACTTGAAATTTAAAAGCTTTTTTGAATTAACAATAATGTAAAATCAATGATTTCATTGTAGAGAAAAAAATATAATATTGTTTATATTTACAATATAATGTAAATATAAATTTAATAAATAAACTAACGGAAACTAAATGAGAATATGTGGCCTAGGAATCGAGTGGTTTTCTTAAAACTGAATTTATGTCTATTTGAGTTTCTCTCTCCTGGTATAATAAATGAAGTAGTAGCCCCACCTAAGATAAGAGAGATGACTCATAGACGAGTTTTGAGTTTTCTTTGATGGGACTAATAAATACAGTAGCAGGCTGTGTTTCGTGTATCACACAAAACACGAGAACTCATTATTTTAGTTCAAATGTAATGAACACCGTAAAGCTATGTTATACTTTTTCATTTTTTAACATTAAACATCATATCAGCATCATATCACCATCTTTTAGTATATCTTTCACCTATGTAATGGATTTCCTTCACTTTAACCCAGTTTATTTTTAAATACATGTACATATATATAAAGAGAAAGAAAGTGCGGCGAGAATGGATGTATAAGCGGCAATAATCCATCGCTATACACCAAAAGTGCGGCTTCTCCAAAGATGGGGGCGGTGTTGCCACACCCTCCACCCCCTCCACCTTAGCTTCACCGAGTTGCGTCAAAACCATAACAAATAGCATATGAGAGAGCTCTATCTCTCTACTTTGTGTCATTCTCTTGTTTTATTGTTCACAAAAAACAAAGCAACAAGTTTATATTATAGCCAAATAATTTGTAACCAATCTACCCATTAAAACAATGTTTTCAAAAGCATATCGGACGTGTTACTAGTTCACTGGCCGAATTGGTTGGATTGAATTTAAGAACCTAGTGAAATCATAAATAATTTAAAAATATGAAAAATAAATATACTACAATTTAACTTACACATACAAAAAAAAATATATAAAATAAGTATTACCCTTTTGTAACTATATATAATGTAAAAAAAACACAATACAATTTTACATTATAAAGCGAATAATTGTTTATGTATTAGATTCTTAGGCTTAATCTCATAGCCACATATTTTGTAATAAATAAACATACTTGGCTCTTGTTTTATAAAACCAATTTCAAGTTCCTTTGATTACTTTTGTGAGAAAAACTTTCACCTAATTTCTCAATTCACCTTAGCTCTAATTTAAATATAACTCATATCTTTATAAAGCTCTCATAAAAAAAACACAAAGATATACATATATATATATATATATATATATATATATATGGAGAAGTTCATGAGAAAACTCCTTTTTAATGAGAAAACTAGAGAAATCCTCATTAAAGACAAAAAATATTCAAAAAAATCATAAGTCAAAAACTAAAAAGTGATTCGTGGACCATGTTTCCCATGTTGTCCATGTTAAAAAAAACGCAAAAAATGTCCGGTTTAGCTTTAGTGTTTAGTTTTTGGGTTTAGTTTAGCTTTTATGATTAAGTTTTTTAGGGTAAGGGTGGGTTTAGGTTTTTTGGTGGTGGTGGGGTGGGGGTGGGGGTGGGTGTGGCGGGGTTAGGTTTTTGGATGGGGGTGGGTGGGGGTTTAGATTTTTGGGGTGTGTTAGTTTTTGGGATGATACAATACATATGTAGTATTGAAAATAAGAAGAAAAAAAAACGAGTTAATTTTTATTTTTTATAACGTTATTTATATTCAAATGAAAGTTAAAGAAATTCTTGATTTAATGGTGTAATTTTTTTAAAAAAATAATAACGTATGCAAAACATAGAAATGTTTAAAGATTTATATATTTTAAGTTCCAATTTTCCGCTTCTTTAAAATTTCACCCCTTATATTTTTAGTGATTCTCTAGTTCTCTCATTAAAACGAGTTCTCTCATGAACCTAACCCTATATATATATATATATATATATATATATAGAAGAAGGATCATGTACAAAACATATTTATCATAAAAATTGTAGGAAACAATCTAGACCCTTGATCAAACTAATTTAAAGGTTAAGATTAATTAAGGATTAATTATAGAATTAATTAGAATGAGAAATCAATAGAAAGGGTAAAAATGGAATTTGACACCCTCTTTTGACTTTTTTAATTAAATAATAGTTCCCCTAATTTTTTTAAAATCAAATAACTTTTATATCCATTATTATTTTTTTATAAAAATCGTATCATAAAAACGAGAATTTTATCCTCTTCAATATGAGTACAGTATTGCTATATTTTTTTAAAAAATAATTTTTTTTTAAAAAACTCATGTAAAAATATCACTGCACTGATAACAACACGATTACATGCGATAACAACACAGAAATAATATATCAGCATACTGTAAAATGAGATAACAACACATTATAAACGGGATAATAACACAAAAAAGAGTGTTGGTATCCCATGTACAATGTGTTGTTACCTCATTTTACACCGTGTTGCTAAATTTTTTACTGTGTTGTTATCACATTTACATGTGTTGTTATCAGTGCAGTATCATTTTTAAATTATTTTTTTTAAAGATTCATTTAAAAAAAATATAGCAATAATATACTCATATTAAAGAGAATAAAATTCTTGATTTTATGGTGTAACTTTTTTTAAAAAATGATAAAGTATATAATAGTTATTTGAGTTTAAAAAAAATGGGTGGAACTAATATTTAATAAAAAAAGTCAAATGAAGTTGTCAATTCCCTCTTTTACCCTTCCATTGAATTCCACTCATGTACACGTGTCACCACCTTGTTGGTTCCTACACTTTTTATGTTAATTATGTTTTGTACATGATCCTTCCTCTATATATATATATATATATATATATATATATATATATTATAAGTTGATGACTCTGAGATTTATATATTAAAACGGGTATTAATTGCGGGTAGTATGATGCATTTAAACCAACCACATCACCATCATCATCATTATCCCTTTTCTTACACTCCACTTAATCTCTTATCATCCTGATTATAATGAAGAGTGTACTTCGCTCAAACATAACGTCGTTATCATTAAGAGTAGGAGTGTACTCCACTCAAGGACTCAAATTCTCATAATTATGGAGTTTGACTATGACAGCACTCAACCCCCATCTCATTTAATAAATATATATAGAGATATATATATCCCGCAAGATACGAACGTTGGGGATAAATCCAAAAATAACCATTACATTGTTTAGGAATTCAAAATATAAAGTGAATAATTGAAGAGTTCGTAAACACTCGTAGGAATTTATGACAAACCTCTCGTAGACATCATCAAGAATCGTAACAACTAGATATATATAAAGATATATATAAGCATCTAGTCGTGTGTAAATAAAGATACGTTATCCTTAATTAGTTGGGAGTCTAAAACTATATAAAAAGTAAACAACTTTTATAGTACTAACTATTATTCTATTGAGGTATACGCATTAGGTGATCCAAATACCAGCTCTCTTGATTAAATACTCATATTATCCACCACCAACTAACCACCCCACCATCATGGTCTTTTGCTTAATACTCCACTCAGCCATCATCCATCTCATGATGATGATTATAACCAATCTTACACACCATCCATCCTATCAAAAAGTCTTAATATATATATATATATATATATATTCATTTACATTATCACAAATCCATGTCTTTTTTTTCCTTCTTCTTGTTCATGACAACAACAAACAACCACCACCACCCCATACTTCAATCAACTACAATCTTATACAAAATCTCATCATCATGACTTGATGAGAAATACCTTGTTCATTCACCTACATCAACACTCAACCTTCAAATTTATCTAATATATGTCTACACTTAATACAAGATCACATCTCATCTTCTCTCTTCTCTCTCTCTCTCTCTTTTACGACACATACACAAACCACACGCTCTATCCATTTTCATATGAGGATCATCCAAGTTCAAGGCAAAAATCATCCATTCTAAGGTGTTCTTTGAAGATCCAAATGGTTTTTCAAGAGGATTCACTAGAGATCTAAAGAACCATCACTTTTCTACTCAAAATCGCCTTCTACTTGAGAATTCTACCCTAGCTTGGCTAGTAGTAAGAACACACTTCATATCTTCACTATTTTTCTTGATCTATGATCTAAGGATGCATGTTGTTCACATATAAAGGGATGATTTTGTTTTATAAAACCTTTAAACAAGGAAGAAGGAAACTAGACCTAGAAGATAAAACATGTAAACATGTGTGTGTGTGCACCGTACGTATATATATGTATATATGCATGTGTTTTACTCATAAAGGTTGCTATGTTTAAGTATGAGTTACTTAATGTTTAGATCTTGAAAGAATGTGAGATTTGATCATCTAAAAAAAACATGAAAAATATATAGATCTAATAATAGAGGTAAACACGCACACATAGTGGTGTATATATGTATGTGTGCCGTAAATATGTGCGTATATATATTCTATTAGCTTGTTTTACAAAAGATTTATTAAATGGAATATACATAAGTATATATATATATGTATCTATATATATATATATATATTTGTTCATAATACTTATATGGTTACAAATGGATAAACATATGTATATATATGGATCTATACATATATAGATTTGAAAACATACACTTGTATAAAACTTAGATTGTTAAGTAGAGTTCGTGAAAGAATATTTGATCTTTTTGATAAGATATACATAGGTAGTTTGGTCGTTTCGAATAAAAACGAGTTTTACAAAATATGGAAATGTCTTGGCTATGAATGTGCTTCGAGTAAAACATGGCAACGTATATGCAATAGTGTAGTTTCGGATATTGATACTTCGAATACTTGCAAACCCACGTATATATTTTGATAAATAAACCGTTAAGCGGATTCAAATAATCATTTTAGGTAATAATATGGCATATGACAATTATGGTTCCGTAAACACGACATATATAAAAATATATCAAATTATTAGTAAACATGTGTCTAATAGAAACTCATTTACATCGAAACCTTAACAAATAATTCGTATCTTTTGTCGAAACGGGTGTTTATATATATAAGTATATTCGCGATGAACCGAAACTTGAATGAACACGTATGTTAAGAAATACAAATAATATAAGTTATATTATTTACACCTGTACGACGATAATGGAATATTTTCCTAAAACTAGTTACACATATATATATTTGGGAAGTATATAACTACTTGACGGCTAAAACTTACATATTTGTACTTAATCGTGTAAGTATAATACGTGCGTAGGTAGTAATATGAATATATATTAGTCATCAATGGATAGTAACACAATATCTTTTCCTAAATGAAAACATCCCTAACTAGATCCGTTAAACAGGGTGAACAACTTGCATTTGAGACGTCGTTTCTCGATTTTAAGACACATGTTATACTAAATAGGGCATGAGTAGTCAGATCTCGCTCTTACAATTACTGTTGCTAGGATTGCGTCGGACACCAAGTGAGTTTCACGGCCCCTTTTTACTGTTTTCTATATTTGGGGGAAAAACATGTTAAATTCAAATGGTATGATAACTAGAAAATGAGAAACAAGCATCTGATTCCTTTGTGAGCATGAGTTAACACATAAAGGTCCTCGTTGTTTCGAACTATAACCATTAGCTATGGACTTAGCCATAGATCGATATGAATAGTACTATTCGGGTTGACACCCCCAATCATGGTTAGTCGTGTTAACCACAACCAGCAGGGTCAAATGATTTCATATTAGGTCTTGTTGTTTCTCATTGTTTAAAGGTACAATGGGCTGGGACAAAATTAGAGAATTCGTTAACGGTTTGGTTATAGGCTTGTGCATCACATAATTCGTTTGTGCTAGCTAGACATCAATGAATCAACCGCTAACTTGTTTTATTTATCATATGCATAAAGTAAATTTCGAGCAAAAGGTTTTGCCAATGGTATATGTATTGGGTTTTGCCAGACAATTTTGAAAAAAAAGGTTTTGCCAATGGTATACATACCAATGGTTTTGCCAGTAAAATTCGAGCAAAGGATTTTGCAAGTAAATTTCGAGCAAAGGATTTTGCCAATAGTACCCGTAAAAACAGTTTTGTCAATCAATTTCGTGCAAATGTTTTTGTCGAAGGATTTCGTACAAAAGGTTTTTAACAAACGATTTCGTACAAATGGTTTTGCCAATTGTATTCATTTAAAACTTGTGAACTCACCAACTTTGCGTTGACATTTTTTAGCATGTTTTTTAGGTATCGTATGGCTTTGTCACGGTTGGATTAGGTTAAACATTTGGATTATGACCTTAGAAGATGAAGACGCATGGTCGTTTAACGTCATGTCAATTTAGACCTATTCGGCTTTAGGTCTATGTACTCATTTAGTCTTTGTAACGGTGTTCGACATATTTAGAAGTCTTTATTTAGCTTCCGTTGTTGTGTAATGTTACCAATCGTTACAACCTTAATTTATTTATTTCTAAGTAAATAATTTGGGGGGTGTGACATGTCAATAGTGATATGTTTTTTTTTAACGGCAACACTTAGATATTCTAGGATAGTTGGGTTTTCCTGGGCAACACCTAGAACATCCAGGGCAGCCCACCACAGGAGGAACCCCCCCAACTGGGTAAACCCCCTGACCTGGCCACATACCCCTTTTTGTTGTTGCTAGGATTCGAACCCAAGACCTCCACTATGGGAAGTCTTGGGGCTACCATTGCACCAAATGGCCAACGGTAATAGGTGATAATTATCGTTGTTTCAACAATGAAATACTTCTATCGGTAATAACTATGAGTTATCCATCGTTGAAGTCTTTACCCATGCTTGGTTTTCAAGACCCCATGAATCGTCACTAGCATATTAACAACGTATGAATCCTAACTTCACCAAGACATTAGCGAAATGATTTGTCCATCGATGAAAATCCTTTGATTCAAGTGGCAGTACAAGGAATTGACTCTATAGCGACGACATGAGACAGGGTTGTGTCGACGACATGCCGTTGCTATATGGTGTAAATACCTATAGCGACAACAAGTCGTAGTATAGGGTTCGTGGCCACAGGTTTGTAGGCATAGGAGTTCTTTTTTGTTGCCATAGATGTCGTCACCATAGTGTACCTTATCCCGACGAAAAATCATCGCCATGAAATCTTTTTCAAATAAAATACTTCATTAATTTAAATAATTATGACCTATAGCGACGACAAGTCGTCGACATAAATAAACAAAAAGAAATTATTAATTAAATTTGTTTATACCTGTAGCGACGATATGTCTTTGTTGTAAGTCAATAAAAAGAAATTATTAATTAAATTTATATATAATTATAGCGACGGCATGTCGTTGCTATATCTTATTTATTTATTTTAGTTTTACTTATATTATTAATTTTGAATAAAAGAAAAGCAAAAAACATATTAATTTAACATATGACGAGGACATGTCGTTGAGACAGGAGGCCCAAATCCTAATGTCTGGAAAACTCTATGGCGACATGTCACCGCTACTGTCTATCTATGCCGACATGTCATGGCTATAGGGTCATTTTCTTGTAGTATGGAATTAGGTGGATATGATATTTTTAAATTTTGGTAGCCTTTCTATAATTAGCCTAGGTGTTTGAGTTATATGGTTGTGTTGGGGTATGGCATGATGCACCTTGATTTTAGATTACGGTTTGTAACAAGAATGTCTCTTGGCAGAGCATCTTATTATGCATGTGGTAAAACATGCACTTGGTTCAAGTAAGAAGGAAAAATGGGTAATTTTGAAAGTTGGTGCAATTTTATGTTTAAAGTCATCTTATTTCTTTTCATAACCTATTATAACTATATTAAGTGTTTCTGGAATCATATATTTTGTTTCTTCATAAGTCTGGATTTGTCATAAAAAGTTATATATATTTTCTTCAAAATTCTTTATTTGATTATGATTTTTGGGGTTCTAGACATACGAATGACAAAAGAGTATAAAAATGCATTGAAGTACTTGCCTGCCTGTTGTCCTTGAATATTATTAGGGAAGCAGGCTGATCATGTGAGAGGTGGAACAATTGATGCACTATGTATGCACATACAATAACACTGTAATAGAGTCGTAAGAAAACATAAGTTAACGATCGAGCATATATGTATTGAGTTATGAGCAAACGAATTTGAAATTTTTGTATGATCACTCCTACTTCACTCACAATAAGGAGACCACGTCAAAAACACTACTTTTCTCTCCTGTGGTAAAGACTAAAAGATGCATGGTAACTTTTGATACTTACCCCCTAAAAAATACAAGTGAAGCAATCCAAAAGAAAGCACTCCTCCAACTTGATTCCTTATACGCTATCCAAACCTGATAAACAAATATGTAGTAGAGAATTCTTACCACGGATTAAAAGATTTAAAAAGATATGCGAATTGCAACTTCTTGTTATATGTGTACAATTAGTAGTTTTGGATACCAAAAAGGCACGTGGTCTAGCGGTACTAATTTGTGTTCTTTGTACAAGTTTATTTATTTTAAAAAGAATCTGGTTGCTTGAAAATACAAGACTCCAGGTTATATTCGTTAATATGATTGTGATAAAATTAGATAAACGAAGGAAGACATACCGATAAAATTATAACGTGGATATAAATGTCAATTGCATTTGGTATGCTGCACCTGTGAGCATTTCTAATATATTTACACTTTTTGTTTACGTCAAATAAACCAAAAGAGAAAATATATAAGTTTGGAATAAAAAGGAAGAATGTTTACGAGTTGAAAGATTTGGTACATGATGGAGATAACTCAAAAATACAAGTATAAATCAGAACTCCAAGCACCACACTGCCTAATACCGAAAAGATCACTCTTGAAACTACAACAGAAGCTCCTCCGATGACATCACTAAAATATTTAAATAAAAATTATATGTTAGTATCTTAACGTATGCAATAACGAAGATGTCAACCTAAATTGTCAATTAAAACATAAAACTTTTACATTCTAATAAAATACATAGTTTATTGGAAGAAAAAAAGAAAATATAATCTCCATCATTCATTGATATAATCTAAAGCCTTTAACTTAAATGGAGTTTTAACACTTAGAGCACCTCCAACGGAGGCGTCCGGTTGATGCGTTGGAGGAGAAGTCCGGTTGGAGATCCATCCAGTTTTACGGATGTAGATGGATGAGCAAATGATGGGCCACCCTTCAATCTTTAATTCCAAAAAATGGTTTTTTAATTCAGATTTCAAAATTGTTTTTTTAATAGTATATTAAATATTGAATTTAAATTAAATTTTAAACTAAAATTAAAAACAATTTAAATTTAAAAAAGATTGTTTTTTTTAATATATTAAAATTTTTAATTTTCGTTTATTTTTACTTTTTTGAAATTTTATATTATTTAAAATAATACGAAATATAAAAAATAAGATTATAATAAATAAGTTTTTTGGTATATAGAATATAAATGTAAAAGTAGATGATGATTTGGAAATATAAGAGTGTTTGAAAGTGAATGTATGGTTGAAGTAAAAAATAAGGTTTTTAAAAAATAAGTAAAAATCTGATGTAACGCGTTTAGTTTGATAGATGGCATCCACCGTCTCATCACACGCGCACCTCCGCTAATTCAAGAAACCCATCAAACTAAAAGGTTTAACCAAATATTGCTTTTAAAATTAAAATTAAATAAACATCATAAAAGTGAGGCTTTTTTTTTATCCCCACTTGATGTAATTTTATTTATTGTTTTTACTGCTAGTTTACATGGGAGCTCGGTGTTGATTCGCATGTAAACAAGTATGTCAATATGGGGCTAGTTCACTTGTTAGAGGCGCATGCCTCTTATAGTATGTGGTATACTCTCGCTTGGGAGATCCAAGTGAGAGTACCTTTTCTGTCACACGGGCGCCACATCAGCGTGAGAAGCTCCTCACTTGGGTCTCACTTGGCAAGGTAAATACCCAAGTAAATAAAATACCATATATTTGATCATAGAGACCCACCCAACACCTACACCCACAATTGGGGACCCACCCAACACCCACAAATGAGTTTCTTCCTCGCGTGAGAAAACTCACGGATACATCATCACGCCCCCTTCAAGCATGAGGGGGTTGGTGTGCTATACCCATTCACGACGTGAGGGCCCTCACGCATACCCTCGCGTGAGGGTATACCTCTTACTTTTAGAGGGGAAGTCCTAGGTTCAAACCTGGGGAAATTGAGTAGCTTAGAATTATTGGTGTAAGTAAAGTATAAATAACATTTGTCGTTAAAAAATGTAAACAAGTATTGGTTCATATAAAAAGATCATAACTAAATACATAATAAATTTCTATCGTAACATTTCTCATTAATTAGTGTAGTTTTTGGTTGGGAAAAAAAAATCCAATTTATGTATTGTTGAAGTTATTGTAATAGAATAATTATAATAAATAAAAATGAATAGGAGGTTTTTAGCATATCAAAAGATCAATATAAATTTTTTAATGATTTGGGAAAGAAATCCGTTAAACGTTAATCTATACTAATAAATGAGTAAAAAAAGTGTCACGTGTCGCTCTCACAATCATCTTTATAAATATTTTCCCACTCATTTTCCATTTACTCAATTTGTCTTTCTATTTTGTGTAATAATATTTGTTTCTTATTTTAAAAATCATCATTTATGGATAACTTACCCTTAGAGGGGAAGTCCTAGGGTCAAACCTGGGGTAATTGAGTAGCTTAGAATTATTGGTGTAACTAAATTATAAGTAACATTTGTCGTTAAAAAAAATGTAAACAAGTATTGGTTCATATAAAAAGATCATAACTAAATACATAATAAATTTCTATTGTAACATTTCTCATTAATTAGTGTAGTTTTTGGTTGCGAAAAAATCCAATTTATGTATTGTTGAAGTTATTGTAATAGAATAATTATAATAAATAAAAATGAATAGGAGGTTTTTAGCATATCAAAAGATCATTATATATTTTTAAATGATTTGGGAAAGAAATCCTTTAAACGTTAATCTATACTAATAAAGGAGTAAAAAATGTCACGTGTCGCTCTCACATTTATTCTCACAAAAACTTTCTCGCTCATTTTCTATTTACCCAATTTGCCTTTCTATTTTGTGTAATAATATTTGTTTCCTATTTTGAAACTTTTCATTTATTGATAACTTACATATTTATTGAGAAAGTATTTTAAATTTTAACTTATTATTTTAAATTTTAAAATTCCCATACTCATTTCATTTGTAAATAATTTACAAATTCATAAAACTAATTTAATTTTTAAATTGTTTTCTAAATTCTCGATTTTCAATTTGAATAGTAATATATATGGTAACTAGCTTAGAACCCGTGTTTATATACAGGGTGAAAAATATCAATACATAAAATTCTTAAATCTTTATGTGTATATTTTACAGATGTAAAAATGTATTACATATACTAAGGATAGAAAAAAAAATTCAAAATATGTGAATATTAATATATAATTAAGTTTCGAAAACACGTTAATTACTATTTAATTTGATTTTCGTTTATTATTTGATTGAAAATGAAAGTTACATAATTAGATTTTAAAGTTTTTTATAATAGGGGATAATTTAAAATAAATATGTTTTATTAGTATAATTAGTTTTTTTCTTTAAAAATATATTTTTATTAAAAGATAGAGGTGTAATTAATAAGAAGAGAAGCAGAAAAAAATGATGAGAATTAATATGTAGGCGACACGTGGCATAAAAAATATTTATTTATTATATAGTATAGATTTATTTGTTAATTTTCTAATCTATCTATTATAAAAAATAAAAATAATCTGGGACACGTATCACTCCCTAGTGACTCCTCACCCTTATTTTTCCGTCTCTCTCTCATATTAAATGAGGAACACGTGTCACTCTTTGGTGCATTCTCATCGATATTTAATATAATTGTAATTATGGGTGGTAAATATTATATAATTAACTAAATGAATTTAATATAAAGTTAATTACAGATAGTAATAATTTCTGACGTTACTTATCAATTTTCGAAAAATAACTTTAATATATCATTAAGACTGTTTTTACATTTTAATCAACTCCGTTATTTTAACTATATTAATAATTCGTTTCAATTTTTATATACAAATTTCTGAATTCATAATTTTCTTTATCAACAATTAATTATTTTTATCATCAATTTTTATCTCATATAATACTACCATATATATATATATATATATTGAATTTATTTTGTTTTGGAAATGTATATATTTTTGACACTTCTACAATGTCATCATTTCATTCTTATACAATCTTTTATACTTAATAAATAAATAACCGGTTACGCTACATGTTACAATTCGGTGAGCTCAAGACTATTTTTCCAGCTTATTTTTAATTCCTTTAACATTTTCTAAATCTCCATTGCCAACTATTTAATTTTCTTAAGATTCTTTTTCCTCCTTATAATTTCTAAATATATTACTAACTACTGAATATTTCATTTATTCAACCCGTGTAATACACGGGTTCTAACCTAGTTATTAATAAAATATAATGAAGAAGTTATTGAACTTATCATGATAAAAATAAACTCATCAAACATAAATTATTTTTATAATCTCTATGTGTGATATAATTTTAATATTTAACATATTTTGTTAATACATTCAAAACAAGAATAACAGTTTTAAAAAAAATGTTTTAAATTTGATACTTAAAAAAAATATACTTTGGATGTTTATATGATGGCATAAAGTTAGTGATAAGGTCATAAATCAGAAAACTAACCATTTATTTTGTTTTATATTATATATTTTCTATTTTTTATGTTGATACTAGGTTATAATCCTGTGTATTACACGTGTTGAATAAATATAATGTTACTTAGTAATAAAAATTTTATGTCTTTAAAAACCCGTGTATTACACGTGTTGAATAAAATATTACGTGACAGTTATAAATTCTGTTAAGTTAATTTTTAAAATATTTTTTTAGCTGAGTATTAATTTTTTTATGTAACTGATAAGTGTTAATTCATATTAAACTTTAGAAACCCGGTGTATTACACGAGTTGAATAAATGTAATGTTATATATACTTAGTAATATAGATTTACATATTACATATTTATGAAAAACATTTTATAAAAATAATTATAGAAATCATTATTATTTAATAGGAGAGAAAGACGGAAAACAAAAAGTTATAAAAATAATTAAAGAAAATTGTATAATTAATATGAGAGAGATGCGGGAAAAAAAAATTAAGGATTCATGAGAGAGTGACAAGTGTCCTATCAAAACATTTATTCATTGAATAGTATTGATTATTTTTAATACTTTTCGTGAAATTTCAAGAGCTAGTAATATCGTATCTTAAAACACCGACCAACATAATACGCTTGATGTTTCACATATGAACCAACAATGGCTAGAATGTATAAATTTATAAATGAATCAACATTGATTAAAATAAGAAGTAAATAATAGTTCATATTATGAAAAAAAAACCCTTCTTGTATTGAAAAAAAAACCTTATTGTCTACACACGGGATGAAAAATATCAATACATAAAATTTTTAAATCTTTATGTATATATTTTACAGGTGTAAAAATGTATTACATATAGTAAGGATAGAAAATAAAATTCAAAATATGTAAAAATTAATATATAATTGGGTTTCAAAAATACGTTAATTACTATTTAATGTAATTTGACTTTCATTTACTATTTGATTGAAAATAAAAGTTACATAAGACTATGCGTAATGCTCGGATGGTGTCTAGGGAGTGGTGCCACCTCACCCACCACGGGCGTGAAACACCGCGTCGGGTGGGGGTGAGGGCGGGCGTGGTGGGGGCTGGGTGGTGGTGTTCACCGGCGTGAGAGGGGCGAATGTGACCGTTGGGTTGTTGGGGATTGCATTAATTAAAAAAAAAGTTTTTTGTATTTAATTTTATATCCGTTGGACATTAATTTAAAAAAAAAAAATTTAATTTATCCTATATAAATACCAACCAAAACAACTAAATTTCTACACTATATTTCTTCATTCTTCTCTCTATTTTTTTATAAAATTTTCAAAAATGCTTCCATTGCAATTTGTAAACAACCCAAGCCACTTGAACCGCCCGAACCACCCGAACAACCTGATGGGGGGGGGGTACGTTCCACAACCCCCCGAAGGCGAACCCGTTGTTAACGTTTGCAAATTTGAGTCATTACCCGACTCATTTCCCAACTTCAAATCTGTATACACCCGATTTTTTATCCGACTATATACAAGACTACGTAACCCCACAACCGTCACCCGACATTGTACCCGAGACTCAACCATCACCCACATTGTACCCGAAACTCAACCGTCACCACAAACAAAAAGAAGAACACATAAAAAGAAAGTCACTACTACACCCGAAGCGGGTACGGTTAAAGGGCGTTACGAAAAGTGATCGCCGGATGAGGAGCTAACTTTGGTGAAAGCGTAGATCAACGTGTCGGAGGATCCAATAGTTGGTACGTATTATTATTACAGAAGTATTATTATTTTTGTAATGTTTTTTTTTATTAAATGGTATGTTATTTAATTTTATAGGACGTAACCAAAAATCCGAAATTTTTTGGAAAAAAATATATGAACAATTTTGTGAAGCAATGGGTAAAGGCGGATACCATACGGGGGACATGGTAAGCGGCAAGTGGAGGGGTATCCGGTTGAAGGTTGACAAGTTTTTTGGAAACTACAAAAACAAGTTAAACAACCGCCGGAGTGATCAAAGTGACCTTGATATCTTTCAAGACGCGTTAGAAGCGAATAAAGAAGATAATAATGGGTCGGTGTTTAAAATGGTTCTAGTTTGAGAATTATTGAGAAAGTGCATGAATTTTGAACAAGTCCCGTTAATGGGACAACCATCGTCTAAATGATCAAAAAGCTCATCTGTCCATGACGTTAGCCAATCTAATTCGGATAGGCGTAGCATTAATCTCAACGACTCGGGCGATGAGCTTGAGTTTTCGGAAGAAGCCGCCCGCCATATTGGAAGAGACAAAGCAAAACGAGCCGCATCATCGTCATCAAACCAAACCAACGAGTACAAGGAGAGTTTAGACACTATATCCGACCGGATGGCCAAGTTCAACGAGATATCCGAGAGGAAGATCAAAATAAAAGAGGCAAAACAAAAAAGTGAGCGATATGAGACTTTATTTCATGAACATCGATCATTTGGTCGGCGACGAGCGGGAGAAATTCCTTAAATTGAATAAAGAAATTGAAGAAAAATATAATATTTAGTTTAGTAGTTTTTTTTAGTATTATGTTGTTTTTTTCTTTTTAATATTATGTTGTTTTTTTTTTAATATTTCGTTTTAGTTTTAGTATTATGTTGTTTATTAAATGTTATATTGTTTTTTTTTAATAGAATTATTGGATTTTAATAATCTCACATTTTACCAATTGACCAATAATAATACCAACTGATAATATTCTTACCACCAGTCCCTACTTTCAAACTATTTTTTTTACATTGGATCCCCCGTTAAAAAAACTTAACGCCGTTAGATTTTATATGACGTGGACACCTGCAAACCGTCGGAAAGTCGAGCCAAGCTAGCAGTGGTCTCGTGATGGCTTTTGAAATGGGCTCTGGTGGTGTTTAACTGGTCTCGTTGATTACATGGAAACTAAATATTAGACGACCTGACAAAAAAACTCAATAAAAGCATATTTGATGAGGTGTCAAATTAAATAAAAAAAAACACTTGTTTTCTTTTTATCGTAACTTGTTTCTTTTAATTATTAAACATGCTTAACATATTTTGATTTTAAAATTTAAATCTTTGTTTACTTTGACTGAGTTGTTGGTATGTCATTGGGTTTGGCGTCGTAACTAAGGAGAAAAAAACTTAACAAATTACACTTTTAGTTTTAAAATCCATCAAAGGCATAAGACCAAAATTTTATGAAAGATTTATAGTAGTTAATTTTTCCCTAATATTTGTGGTTCTCTAAATATTCCTCCCAAATATAGGAAAAAAATCACGTAAAAACCATTCCTGTATATAAAAATTAAAAAAAAAACAAAATGTGAACATTTTATTTAATTTCATCGTATTTTAATTAATAATTGAGGTTAAATCTGATTTTTTATTATATTATCATCTGAATGAGGGACTGAGATTTCTCAAAGGCAAAAAGGTAAAACTACCCATCAAACTGGTCCCCCTACCCCCCCCCCCCACCCCCCCACCCCTCCTCTTTTATTTTAATTTTAATAACCTTCAATACTATGTTATTTTTTAAAAAAATTATAAAATAAAAACGAATATTTTTTTATCTTTAATCAAAGTACATAGTCTTGCTATCATAAAAAAAAATATTTAAACGTCTGTTATTATTATTATTATATATATATATATATATAATATGGACAATTACATACACGTTCATATGACATATATGTAATAACAGACGTTTAGTTTTTTTTTAATATAGTAAGACTATGCCTTTGTTAAAGATAAGAAAATGTTTGCTTTTATTGTATAATTAAAAAAAATGTGTTAAGTTTCTTTAACGGGGTTCAATGTAAGAAAATAGTTTGAAAGTATGGACTGGTGGTAAGAATATTCTCAGTTGGTATTATTATTGGCCAATTAGTAAAATATGATATTATTAAAATCCAATAATCCTTAATTTTATGAGATGGGTTGTTTATTAAATAAATATAACTTTATGTACGGACTTTTACAAAAAAAAAAATTGTTAGTGGGTGAGTGCTAATTATACGGAGAACTAAAACTGAGAGTACGGTTGCTTTGCTATGTGTGTATTTGAAAAACGGTCAAAATAGTCGGATTTTATATCATTGAATTGAAGATTTTTATTTTAGGGGCGTTTGACAGATTTTAGAATTTTTGGGATTGGCGCGAATAAACTGTCGGTTACTATAGAGGAAACTAAAATCAATGTTTTTAAACCCGGACGGGACCGGCCGGTCGGACCGGAAACTGTGACCTTCACCGGTCTGGTTACATGCTCTGAGACCGTTTGCTGGTTGAACCGGGCAGTCCAAGCGATTCAGCGGTCGAACCGAAAACCGCGAACCGGGTAGTTTAATTTTTTTATTTTTTTTTTACTATTTTTTATCTTTTTTATCCTATAGTCATTCTACTTACTTCTATTTACAATTTTAACCCAATTTGGCTCTTTCCTTTTAACTTATACGCTGCCACAGGTCCTCCAAAACCCTAATCAAAATTAAAATTAAAATTGAAAATTCAAAAGAATTAAAATTCCTACAGACCTACAACCCTCGTCCTTGACTCAAAATTGTTTAAATGGTTGTATATGTAGTATTTGGAATTTTTTATATTTTTCTATATATTTTTATGAATATCTATATTATTTATTGCGTCATCCGGTTCTTAAATCCGGTCCGACCAGTGAACCTCTAAGACGTCCGGTTCGTTGTCCGGTCCGGTTCTGAAAACATTGACTAAAATGGATGTGTTAATATGTAATCACGTAACATGTTAATTTTATTTACAAAAAAATATAGCAATACCATACTCAAATTAAAGAGAATAAAATGCGCTTTTTTATGGTGTAACTTTTTATAAAAAATATTAAGGTATGAAAAAGTTATGGCCATTTAAAAATCGTGGAGGGTGGTTGGTTTAAAAGTGTAATTATTGTTTAAATAACCAAAAGTTGAGTAAAGTTGAGGGGCAAATGTGTAAGTATTGTTTAAAATACATATTTACCCCCAAAAAGTTTTTAACACATGCATTAAGTGTTGTAACTTGAGCAATCATACTTGTATTACTTAAAATTTAAGATGTGTATTATAATATAGTATAGATATAGATATATGTGTGTAGGATTAGGATCTTTTTAAAACCCTCTTTTATTGTGTTAACACAAAAAAACCCCGAAAAATCGATAAAAATTTTAAGGTTTTATCTTGTCGGTTTTGAATAACATTATTACACTAACATAACGTCATGTTATTTTTTGCATTTTTATAAATTCGCAAGTGTAAGATAGTTTACACTAATGTAAATTTTTCAGGAAAAAAAATATTTAGCTAAAAAAAAACTTATTTCAGGTGTAAACTCACCTTACACTTGTGAATTTATGAAAATACAAAAAAATAACATGACATTATATTAGTGTAATAAAGTTGTTCGCAAAAAAAAATAATGATTCGGTCGATTTTTGCGGGTTTTTTTGGGTTAACACAATAACAGAGGGTTTTGAAAGGATCCTTGAACTGTCTGTGTACATATATATATGCAGCACCTTTAATGAGGGGGGTTTAGGTTTTTGGGTGGGGGTTAGGCTTTTGGTTGTACTACACATATGCAGCACCTTTAATAAGGTGTTTTTTGGTTTTCTTATTAAAATGAGTTTTCTAGTGAACTCACCCCCACACATATATATATATATATATATATATATATATATATATATATATATATATATATATATATATATATATATACACACACACCAATACTGTATTAAAATAGAAGATAATAAAATTCTTAATTTGAATGAATAACTTAAAAAAAATAATATAGTACATAAATGTTACTTGTGTTTAAAAATCGATGGAACTTGATTTTAGAAGAAAAAAATGTTAAAAATGGAGATTGTTATGTTTTTGCCTCTTCTGCCCTTTTTACTTTTCTGGTTTTTTTACCAGACACAATCATCACAATATTAACAATTCAAACAGTGTGATCAACGGTTCGAAATCTGTAACATCCCGAAATTCGAAAGCGTAGATCGGGCACGGGATTTATAAAGAACAAGGTTAAACTGATTAGTTAGCCCCACTAACTTAGAGGCCTTAGAAGTAGAGATTGCCCCGGTTAAACTCTCAGTGTTAGTTAATCACAATAGCCTTCATGGCCAAGCTGCCTTGCATAGCTACGGTTTATGCCACTCATTCTGTGATATGCTATCGGTATAACTTATGGCAGGTTTCGAGTACGAAACCTGTTGTAAGGAGGGTAGACTTGTAACATCCCGAAATTCGAAAGCGTAGATAGGGCACGTGATTTACAAAGAAAAAGGAAGGTGGAAGGAAGTGGGCCTTGGGCCGGAACACATAGGCCAAAGGAGAGGGAGTTGGGCTCCATAAAACCCCAACTTCATCCTCTCCACCCTCATTAGCTCATTTCCATCATTTTTCAAGTTCTAGAGAGAGAAGTTAGAGAGAGAAAGTGTCGGTTTTGCTCCAAGATCGAACCATTATTCTTCTCCAGTGATTACACGAAGCTTTGCTGAAGAAGCGAGCTAATTTGAGGTAAGAAACTAGCTCAGATATGAGTTTTTGTTAAAAATGGGGTTTTAGGGTTTCATGGAGTTTTTAACCTAAAGGTCGGATTTTTACGTATAAAAAAAGGTTTTAAACTTGTATCTAGCTTCATGGATAGGATTAGAACGTTTTGAAACGTAAAAGTTATGATTTTGGACTAAAAAAAGGTCTGTATGGTTATGGTGTTCTTGAGCCGACACTCGAGTAGCGAAGAAGATGAAGTGAGAGTCGGCCGGAGAATCGGCCAGAGAGTCAGCCCTCCTAAATCCTGAACGCAATTTCAGGTGACACTCAGAGTGCCTGGTCGACACTCTAGGGCGACACTCTATTTTCCTGGTCGACACAATCGGGCGACACTCTGTTTTCCTGGTCGATACTATCGGGCGGTTTGCCTGGTCGACACTATCTGCCAACACTAGCAAAGTCTAACCAATGTCATGTATTGTATTCGTACAGATCACGTAGCACTCGTATTGCACAAAGCTTTTTAGTTTCCGCAGTAGATCGTAAACCAGGTGAGTTCTATTCCCCTTTTTGTCCGCTTTAAGAGTGGTGTGCATACTTAGTGTAAAGTGTTTATTACATATTTTATATTAATAAACGAAGTGAAAGCTATGTTTTAGTGAAAAGTTTAAAAGAAGCAAATGTACATTTTGAGTAAAGTATAGCTATATTATTGGCAAGCGTTTATTATATTTTCATATACATAAACAAAGGCATAATAAATGTATTAGCATTTTCAAGTAAAGCAAAGAAATATCTTATGGCAAGCGTTTACTATAATTTTATGTACATAAACAAAGATATGATATATGTGTTAAACTATATTTCAGTAAAAGCAAAGGTATTTATTACAAGCACTTACTATATTTTCATATAAATAAACAAAGGCATAATACATGTTAAAGTTATGATTAAGTTAAAGAAAGTTGTATGAACTGAAAGTGAATAGATTTCCTACGAGAATGTGTACCAGCTATAAAGTTCATTGGGACAGATGTTACTTGTACAAGATGTCAGATATGGGTTCTACCCATTAGTAAGAACCTTTGGGTTCGCTAACGGTTGTACAATTGGGATGAGTGACGGCGGTTGCTCGGGAGGTCCACGCAACCTCCCCTTAGCGATAAACGGTATTGTCGGTTCATGGTCGTTGATCATGGGGGCATTGACCAGGGTATTATCAGTTCATGCTCGTTGATCATGAGGGCGGTACAGTAGTGATAAGGAAATTGACGGTAAAGTAGTACTTGTCGGTTCATGGACGTGAGCCATGAGGGCAGTACAGTGTAAAGGAATTGATTTTGAAAAGTAAAGTATGTAAAGTTTTGCCTTATGGGCAGTATGTATCTATTAATAAATGTTGTGTATGATTGATTTAAAGTAAACGTTAGAACTCACTCAGCGTTGCTGATTTTTAGTATGCACATCAGTTAAGTGTAGGTGGCAGTTGATGGATGAGGATGCTTGGCTTGGCGAGAAGAGTTACCCGAAGATCAGTGTCTCGGTGTCTGGCATCCAGTCTATGTTTATGTTTTAGTTGTTTAAGACAAGTTTCAGTTTGCATTTGACAAGGTTGTGTTAGACATGTTATACTTCCGCTGTTATGTTGAAAGTTTAAATCGTTTCCATTGCTAGTGATGAATGTTTTATGTTTAAAGTGTTATGTGTTGATGAGTAAATCAAATACGTGAGGCCTCCCTGGTTTGGGGCCTTACAAGTTGGTATCTGAGACATAGTTTGAGAGATTTGGACATCCCCGATGTCCAGACTTAAACTGAGAATGGGAGCAAGTAGCGAATGCCAGTAACAGGTAACTCAAGCCAAAGCAACAGAAGCGTATAGTAAGTAAAGTTTTCTTTCCCTGTTTAGAGTCTCAAGATAAGAATAGAGGCTTTAGTGGAATCATGAAATTGAATAATTAGAAAACGAGAAGTGATGTACTGGTTAATTACAGATGGCCAATGTATATTAACATCTTACCTTACTTATTGTGTTCTACCTATTCTCTAGCATGATGAAATTAAATCCCCTTGTTCGTTATCTTTCAATTAGAAATGGCTAGATGTGGAGGAGCTACATGAGGTGGAGGAGGAAGACGTGGTGGACTGACCGGCCGCCGTGGTGGGCCACATGCGAACCAAGAGATTGAATGGAGTGTTCACACTACCCATACTGAGACGGTAGTCAGTCAGCATAATGTTGAACATGCGGAAGGAGATGACCAAACGTTTGAGTTCGAGCTGGTCGTATAGGCGGCTCTTAGCCGTGAATTCACCAGGATGCAAAAGGAAACCTTACTGGTCATACTGGCCGAAGCCTTGAGGAAAGCCAAGGAGAACTCCAACACAATCCCAGCCACTGAAGGGCCCATGGTGCTTCCAGCTATGGGAGGATCAATTCCGGTGAAAAATGTTGCACCGCCTGCTAGCGGCTGCGACTACAAAGCGTTTCGAGGTTGTGATCCACCTGTGCTTACTGGGAGAATGAAGCAGCAGATACTTTAGACTGGATTAACGGCATGGAGTCGACCATTCATCTTAGTGAATGTCGACCGGAACAAGCGGTCATGTTCACTACGAAGTCATTAAAGGGAGAAACAACACACTGATGGGAAACTGTGAAACAGGCTAAGGGTGACCAAGCAGTCGGATTGATTAGATGGGATGACCTGAAAGCATTGGTAACTGAAAACTTTTGTCCTAAGAACGAGGTCCACAAGGTGGAAAGGGAATTCTTGACTCTACAAGCCGGACTCATGACTCACCGACAGTACACTTCAAAGTACAATGAGTTGGCATGTCTGGTGCCCCATCTTATGACAACTGAAGAGAGGAGATATCATTATTATGTTCAAGGGTTGCCTCCGAAGGTCCGTGCCTTTGTCAAAACCAACACACCGAGTACCTTTGAGTCGGTGGTTGTTCTGAGTGGCGTTGTGTATGATGACATCGCCTCTACTGAAGTCATCCCTGAGGTGCCCAAGAAATAAGCAGTTAAGTGAACCGGTGAGGACCTCCAAGGTACTGGTGAGAGGAGAGCATGGGTTGAAGCTGAGGGCCTATGTGGCAAGTGTGGGGAGATGCACGGAGGTGAATGTAGAGCTGGTCAGGTAGGATGCTTTAGGTGTGGAAAGTTCGGACACCAGTCACGCGACTGTCCATATAAGCCTAGATGCCACAACTGTGGGGAGTAGGGGCACGTAAGCCGGGATTGTAGAAATCCTAAGGAACCGAAAGCTGGGGATCCGGAAAGGGAAAGGATGTAGAGAAGGAACCCTACATCAACAAGGCCAAAGCAAGGGTCTTCCAGATGACTCATTAAGGTACGTGGCAATCTCTTATTTTATGCTATGGCAAGTTCATGTTATCGTTTCTTTACCTGATTAGTTAGCCACACTAGCTTAGAGACCTTAGAAGTAGAGATTGCCTCGGTTAAACTCCCAGTGGTAGTTAATCACAATGGCCTTCATGGCCAAGCTGGCTTGCATAGCTACGGCTTATGCCACCCATTCTTTGATGTGCTATCAATATAACTTATTTCAGGTTTCAAGGATGAAACCTGTTGTAAGGAGGGTAGACTTGTAACATCTCAAAATTCGAAAGCGTAGATCGGGCACGGGATTTATAAAGAACAAGGAAGGTGGAAGGAAGTGGGCCTTGGGCCGGAACACATGGGACAAAGGAGAGGGAGTTGGGTTCCATAAAACCCCAACTTCATCCTCTCCACCCTCATTAGCTCATTTCCACCATTTTTCTAGTTCTAGAGAGAGAAGTTAGAGAGAGAAAGTGTCGGTTTTGCTCCAAGATAGAACAATTCTTCTTCTCCAGTGATTACACGAAGCTTTGCTGAAGAAACGAGCTGGTTTGAGGTAAGAAACTAGCTCAGATCTGAGTTTTTTGTTAAAAATATTGTTTTAGGGTTTCATGGAGTTTTTAACTTAAATGTCGGATTTTTACGTATAAAAAGAGGTTTTAAACTTGGATTTAGCTTCATGAATAGGATTAGAACGTTTTGGAATGTAAAAGTTATGATTTTGGACTAAAAAATAGGTCTGTATGGTTATGGTGTTCTTGAGCCGACACTCGAGTGTCGCTACCTGCAAGTAGCGACACTCAACGAATAAGATGAAGTGAGAGTCGGCCAGAGAGTCAGCCCTCCTAAATCTTGAACGCAAGTTCAGGTGACACTCAGAGTGCCTGGTCGACACTCTCTTTGAATGGTCGACACTATCGGGCGACACTCTGCTTGCCTGGTCGACACTATCTGCCGACACTAGCAAAGGCTAACCAATGTCATGTATTGTATTCGTATAGATCACGTAGCACTAGTATAACCTAAAGCTTTTTAGTTTCCGTAGTAGATCGTAAACCAGGTGAGTTCTAATCCCCTTTTTGCTTACTTTAGGGGTGGTGTGTATACTTAGTGTAATGTGCTTATTACATATTTTATATTAATAAACGAAGTGAATGCTATGTTTTAGTGAAAAGTTTAAAAGAGGCAAATGTACGTTTTGAGTAAAGTATAGTTATATTATTGGCAAGCGTTTATTATATTTTCATATACATAAACAAAGACATAATATACGTATTAGCACTTTCAAGTAAAGCAATGATATATCTTATGGCAAGTGTTTACTATATTTTTATATACATAAACAAAGGCATGATATATGTGTTAAACTATATTTCAGTAAATGCAAAGGTATTTATGGCAAGCGTTTACTATATTTTCATATACATAAACAAAGGCATAATACATGTTAAAGTTATGATCAAGTTAAAGAAAGTTGTATGAACTGAAAGTGAATAGATTTTCTACGGGAATGTGTACCAGCTGTAAAGGTCCTTGGGATAGATGTTACTTGTACAAGATGTCAGATATGGGTTCTACCCATTAGTAAGAACCTTTGGGTTCGCTAACGGTTGTGCAATTGGGATGAGTGACGACGGTTGCTCGGGAGGTCCACGCAACCTCCCCTTAGCGTTAAGTGGTATTGTCGGTTCATGGTCGTTGATCATGGGGGCATTGACCAGGTACTCGTCAGTTCATGGTCGTTGATCATGAGGGCGGTACAGTAGTGACAAGGAAATTGACGGTAAAGTAGTATTTGTCGGTTCATGGACGTGAGCCATGAGGGCAGTACAGTGTAAAGGAATTAACGATTATATCATATGTTTTTAAACTGATTTTGAAAAGTAAAGTATGTAAAGTTTTGCCTTAAGGATAGTATATATCTATTAATAAATGTTTTGTATGATTGATTTAAAGTAAACGTTAGAACTCACTCAGCGTTACCGATTTTTGTATGCACATCAGTTAAGTGTAGGTGGTAGTAGATGGATGAGGATGCTTGGCTTGGCGAGAAGAGTTACCCGAATATCAGTGTTTGGTATCCGGTTTATGTTTATGTTTTAGTTGTTTAAGACAAGTTTCAGTTTGCATTTGACAAGGTTGTGTTAGACATGTTATGCTTCCGCTGTTATGTTGAAAGTTTAAATTGTTTCCGCTGCTAGGAATGAATGTTTTATGTTTAAAGTGCTTTGTGTTGATAAGTAAATTCAATACGTAAGGTCTCCTGGGTTTGGGGCCTTACAAAATCAGTTGGTACACTTTGCATTAAAATGTCTCTTTTTCATTTGATCCGGATTATATATATATATGGAGAGAGATAGAGAGAGACACGATCTTATATTATTTCTTACCTTTTTTGACGTTTTGCTAACACAAAATATAATGGATATTTCAAAGATTCTTCTGGTGACAACTTGTAGAATTGTGTAAGAATGTACCCAATGCTAACAAGGCTGTAGACGTTTAAAAGGTCGACTATAGTTAGTAAGTACCAATTCTAATAAATACCCACGTGTATGTGATCAAAATATGATTCTGGAAAAGTTTCACTATTAGTATCGAGAAGGAAGATTACCTTCCTAGAATATACACAGTGACCATTAAAATAGCTGCAGTAATCCAACTTGATTCTTTGTAAGCAACCCATGCCTAAAGCATATCGACATATAGTTAATGACGTATGAGTCTAAAGTTGATCAAAAACTTACAAATTTAACATTAATAATAGATGACTTGAAGTAGATATGATACATATGCACCATGAATCCATGATAGGCATTCATGGTTCAATTAAGGTGCCTCTAAAGCTATAATCTTTAGGCACTAAGTTCGTTAAATTACACATAGTGGTGGATGGCAAAATATGTAATATTTTGTTTCTATAGGAGATTAAAATTATTGGGTCTCTAGTTGACCCGTAACCTCAAATGTGTTATTCCCTATACTATTTGCAGAACTTCATATCCCGTTCCTATAACAGTTAGTTACACCGATATAACTTTTATATAAAAAAAAAAAACCTATGTGAAAGATAAGATTGATTGCTTCAAATGGGTCACAATTTATGGAAAAATAACCTAGTTTTCACAACCATGGCATACACAACTATCATGAGTATTATGGGAAGTTTATTGTGACATCTCTAAAAATTGTATGATTTTTATTTCGTGTAATTCTACTTCGGCATAATGTACGAGTTCGTTTTGCCACATTTTAGTTAATATATCAATTCAATTCCCATTTCTATTTATAAAAATGTGAAAGTTATAAAATTTAAATGTTTAAATTGAATTTAATTGATTAATTATCAAAAAACAATTGTAATAAAAAGGCTTTGAACTCTTATTTTGTGTTGAACCCTCTTTTTATATTTGAACCCCTCCCTTTTCATTCTTGGACCCTGAAAATACTCACGAATGATTTTGACTTTTCAAAAGTCAAAATCACATCAAATTCAATCAAAATTCATAAAATTCGGGATGTTAAATCCTTTCTAACTCGTTTCTAAGCGTTATCAACCGAGAGGAACAAGGAATTCGCGGAATCTGTTGTTAAATCCGAACCTTGAGAACAAATTTGAAAACCCGTAACTAGGATAACTCAAGTTTCAAAAATCCCCGATCTTCGTTCTAAATCCAACTGTTAACGCGTGATTGAGGGAGCTAAACACCCTATATATACCACATCAATCCCCAGTCGAGTTTTACCACAAAAATTCGTCCCCTTTTTCTTCCCTGTTTTCCCGATCGGCGCTAGGTGCTTCCGGCCGTTAAACTCAACAGCGATTCGGAGCCTTTCTGTGAGGATATCGATTTCAGGTATCATCCTCTAATTTGTTCTTGGTGTAACAAGAAAATCGATTTAAGGTTGGGATACCTGGGTTACGATCTACATATATGCAAGGAAGAAGATGGGTTTTGGAAATGAAGTTGAATGTTTTTGTTTTCAAAAATTTAATCATATGAAGCCTTAGCCTAGTGGTTAAAGCTCTTTTGTAATACCACAAATGTCATGGGTTCGAGACCCATGGACCATTTTTCAATTTTTTAATGTTGTTTTTGTTACACACACACACACACATATATATATATATATATATATATATAAATACATACATTAGTATGTTTTTAAACAAATAATATTATTAAACAAAAATTCTTTTTTTTAGAATTTCCAATTAACTAAGATGTTACTTGTAATATTTTATTTTAGTAAAAATAAATAAAAGGTATTCCTTTCCTTTAAATGACATAAATAATCTATGTATTTTCTTTTAAATAGCATAAAGAGATTTTGTATACTTTTTATTTTTATAAAAGATTTTGCGAGAAACTATTTAAAGTTATGTTGTTATTTGAAACTAATAGCGTTATTTAAACTCGTGAACTATTTATATATTATTAAACAATATTTAAAGAGTTCGTTTTTTTAAAAACATAAGAATTATAAAATATATTTTATGAATCCTTAAAACTTGATCAAACGCTTTAATTAAAAACTTGATTTTCTTAATTCCTTTTTACGTCTAGAATTATATTTTCACTATAACACTTGATTCCTATTTAAAACCTTCTAGTATTTAGCATATCTATTTCAATCCTTATGAAATACACAGTTGCACTTTAGTCCTTATCTTTTCCCAAACTTACCGGACACATCCTAAACTCGGTTAAAGTGTACAAATAGAGTAAACTTCAAACTGGTATGTAGCTATCTGACAAATAGTAAGGTTCTGTCTAGGAAAGACGGGGTTCTGATCCGGCCAACTCTTTCCTGGGAACTTTGCTGTTGGAGGTACTACTCTAGTATGATAACCACTCTAGTATACAATGACTACTTTCCTCTAATTACAAAACAACCCCTCATCTTTCCACGATTCTGTAAACTAACTCAAACTCGAACTTATTTAGGCATCTTCTAAACCAAGTTACTTCAGCAATCAAGATCAATCCCACCTGCTGCAAGGTGAGTTCATAGCCCCTTTTTGCTTTCTATTTTGGGGTGGAAAACATGCTCTTATATCAAAACTGAAACCAAGTCTTGAGTCAAAACTATACTTTGCATTCAATAACAAACTTCTAATTCTAGTAACATTAAACTGATTTATACATGTTGCAAATGTCATTTTTACTACAAAGTCTCTCTTATTTCTAAAACTACACAACCATTAACTTCGGGGAAGCCACGGGAGTACGTAAATAGATCTATTGGCCTGACTAGCCCATTCAGTTCTCGGGTTGATGCATGCCAATCAATTCCGAGCGTCCTTCAAGTTGTGGATTCTAATCAACTTGGAAGGAGCTGGGTGCTCAGAAACTGCATTCTTGACACTTATACTATAGTCTAACACCCTGACAAGGTGTTGGGCGGGAGAGCTATCGATCACTAGGGTTGGTTGTGAACTCATGTATGATAGTTTAAATTACTTGTAATTTGAAACTTGTTTTTGATTTGCTTTTGGTTATCTATTGTATTATATCTATCAAATCCTATGTTCTCACCAACTTTTTAGTTGACCTATTTTAGCATGTTTTTCAGGTAATGGAAACTAGTTTGCTGTCGTGCTCACGCTAGGATTCAAGGATAAGGCTTAGTGGACCTAGCATAGACTTAAATTGGAAATGAAACTATTTGGTTATTTGCTTTATTTGAATTAAACTTGATGTAATAACTATCGGTTTTTCAATAAATTCCTTAGTACTTTCTTTATTCCATGTGTAATGATTCAATTTCGTCGCCCCTCGAGTTTCCGCCTTAGCGGGGGTGTGACAGATTGGTATCAGAGCCTTGGTTATAGAGAATTAGGCCACATAGCATAAGACCTAGACTATAACCCTAGGAATCCCCCACATTAGAAATTTCATGCACACATGTACTAACGCGCTAACTTTCCTCTTCTAGACATGTCGTCCTATTCTGCTGACGTTTCCGGCAATACACGCGATAGTTCAGAACTACCCTCTTTTGGAAAATTAGTTAGCTCAATCAATTGGAGCCAACTAGCCTGAGACATGGAAGACCCTGAGCTGCGATCCGATGCAACGAGCCCCTATCGCCCAGAGATTGTCCTTATTACCCGAATGATCAATCCTATACTTCCCGAGATAAGCTTCAAGAAAAGAAGAATTGGAGCTACCCGCTCTTCTGCTAGCCGACCCCCGAAGATACGACAAGTAGAAGACGGTGCTGAGACGATTCCTTAATTACTCTCATCAAAACTAAGTGCCCTAATGGTGGATGATAGGAACATGTGTAATCTGGAAGAGTAGGTACCTGTACATTAAAGATTCTGTCTAGGAAAGATTTGGTGTATAAATCCCTCCTGGACCCGTCATATCTTCCTGGGAATCTTTGATGTGAGTATCGCTTATAGGCTAAAACACATCTTTCTAGCATCTATCATATGGACCCGGAGTTTGATTAGTCATTTTATTTTCCAATTTAAGTTCAAGTTCTAGACATTATGTATCTATCTTTCCTCGTTTGTAATTTGGAACTATTTAATTATGAATGAAATTCTATCTTTAGTTGCTTTATAATTCTATCTATCATTTGTCATCTTATCTTGTCATATCTAACATTGCCATTCATTTTGATCTTCGCTAGAATGCCTCCTCGACGTGACACCACCCAAGTTAATGAAATTGCTACCATCATCACCAACCAACTTGCTAATGTCTTACCCGGTATGGTCACTCAAGTGAGTGAAGCACTCCGCAATGCTGGGACTACAGGTGGCAACATCAACAATGCCTCCTACAAGACTTTTCTAGCCTGCAAGCCTGTTGAGTTCTTCGGCAGTGAAGGTGCCACTGGTCTGCTTCAGTGGTTTGAAAAGATGGAGTCCACCCTTAACATGTGTGATTGCCCCGAAAATCTGAAGGTCAAATATGCTTCCAGTGCCTTCCAGAAAAAAGCCCTTACTTGGTGGAACGCCCAGGTGAGAACTAGAGGAAGGGAGCCTGCTCTGGCTATGCCTTGGAACGACTTTAAGGAGTTAATGATCTCTGAGTTCTGCCCGAAGAATGAACTCCAAAAGATTGAAGTTGAATTCTGGAACCATGTTATGGATGGAGGTGAACACATGGAATACACTACTCGGTTCCATGAGTTATGCACTCTCGTGCCACACATGGTAACTCCCCTGAGTCGCATGATAGACAGTTATATTGGAGGATTGGTCCCTCAAGTTAGAGGCCACACTATGTCAGCTTCTCCTGCTACTCTCGAGGCTGCAATTCTTCTGTCTGCCTCTTTAACTGATGATCTGGTCAAGTCAGGGGTGCTATCAAGAAAAGGATCAAAGAAAGCTAAGGAGGACTATAGTAAGAGACCAGCTAAGAAGCAAAAGACAGCTAAGAACTTTGCTATGGCAACTCCTTCTATACCAGTGAATGCAGTTGCTCCAACCCCTCAGTCCACTGCCCGGAAGCCCTACACCGGTAACCTACCCAAGTGCCCCCGATTCCCATTTCACCACCATGGTGAGTGTCGCAAATGCAACAAATGCGGCAAACTTGGCCACACGAACCGTTTCTGCAAAGAGTCTCCTGCCGCAGCTAATGCCAACATTGCTGTTGTGGCAACCGTTGCCCTTGGGAACAACACTGTCAGGGCTTGTTACGAGTGTGGTGGTCTGGATCACTTTAGAGACCGTTGTCCTAGGTTGAACCGAGGCAATAACAACAACACTCCAGCGGCAAATGGTCGAGCTTTCGTTATTGGAGCACCTGAAGCTCGTCAAGATCCAGCCGTCGTCACGGGTACATTTCTCTTAGACAATCATTTTGCTTCTATTTTGTTCGATACCGGTGCGGACAAAAGTTTTGTCTCCACTGATTTCGAGCCCATGCTTAATTTGAGACCTACTAAGCTAGATTCTGCTTATACTATTGAGTTAGCTAACGGTAAACTGATTTGTGCTCATACTGTTGTCTGAGGTTGTTCACTAACACTCGAAGATCACTCCTTCCCTATTGATCTTATCCCCATGGAACTCGGCAGCTTCGACGTAGTTGTTGGAATGGACTGGCTATCCAACAATCATGCTGAAATCATTTGTGCCGACAAAGTGGTTCGTATCCTTCTAGTATCTGGTGATACTCTAAACATTCATGGAGAGAAACCCGGTAAAAACCTGAAGATTGTTTCATGTATGAAGGCTCGTAGCTATCTTAAAAAGCATGATACTGTGGCTTTCTTAGCTCATATAGTCGAGAAGAAATCTGAGGGAAAGAAGATACAAGATGTTCCCATTATCAAAGACTACCCAGAAGTGTTCCCTGATGATTTGCCCGGATTACCTCCGATCCGACAAGTTGAGTTCCGGATTGACCTTGTACCCGGAGCAACCCCTATTGCCAAATCACCCTACCGTTTAGCCCCATCTGAGATGAAGGAACTATCCAGCCAGCTACAAGAACTTCTCGACAAAGGATTTATTCAACCAAGCTTCTCACCCTGGGGAGCTCCAATCCTGTTTGTCAAGAAGAAAGATGGTTCGTTTCGCATGTGTATCGACTATAGAGAGTTGAACAAACTGACCGTCAAGAATCGGTATCCACTTCCGAGAATTGATGATCTGTTTGACCAACTACAAGGAGCAACTTGCTTTTCAAAGATTGATCTCCGATCTGGATATCACCAACTCAGAGTTCTAGAAGAAGACATCCCTAAAACCGCTTTCCGAACCCGCTATGGACACTACGAGTTCGTGGTCATGCCCTTTGGGTTAACAAACGCACCCGCAGTATTCATGGACCTCATGAATCGTGTCTGTAGGCCTTACCTAGACCAATTTGTCATTGTCTTCATTGATGACATCTTGATCTATTCACGAACCAAAGCAGATCACGAGAAACACCTAAAACTTATCCTAGAACTTCTCAAAAAGGAACAACTCTATGCTAAATTCTCTAAATGTGAATTCTGGCTAAGAGAAGTTCAATTCCTAGGTCATGTTATCAACGACAAGGGTATACATGTCGACCCATCCAAGGTTGAAGCAGTCAAGAACTGGAATGCACCTAAAACCCCTTCAGAGATCCGTTCTTTTCTAGGTTTAGCAGGGTACTATCGAAGGTTCATCTCGAATTTCTCGAGAATTGCTCTGCCACTCACTTCCTTGACTCAGAAAAACAAACCTTTCATTTGGGAACAGAAACAAGAAGACGCGTTCCAGTTGCTCAAAGAGAAGTTATGCAATGCACCTATCCTAACCCTTCCCGATGGCAACGACGACTTTGTCGTATATTGCGACGCTTCCAACCAAGGTCTCGGTTGCGTACTCATGCAACGAGATAAAGTCATTGCCTATGCGTCTAGACAACTCAAGGTGCATGAAAAGAACTACACCACTCATGATCTTGAGTTAGGTGCTGTGGTATTTGCTCTAAAAATTTGGAGACACTACCTGTACGGTACCAAGTGTGTTATTTATACAGATCACAAGAGCCTACAGCATATCTTTGACCAGAAGGAACTCAACATGAGACAAAGACGTTGGGTTGAACTACTGAGTGACTATGATTGCGAGATCCGTTACCACCCTAGTAAAGCAAATGTAGTAGAAGACGCACTCAGCCGGAAGGAAAGAATCAAACCCTCACGCATTCGTGCATTGGGAATGATTGTTCAAACTAGCCTTCAAGCCCAAAGACAAGCTCTTGTCAGGACTGATTTGAAGACTGAACTCGCAAGCATATCTGAAAATCAATTAGAGCCCAAGTCCGATGAAGTTCTCTACTTTATGGACCGAATATGGATTCCCAGTTTTAATAACCTTAGAGAACTCATTTTGGATGAAGCCCACAAGTCCCACTACTCAGTTCATCCTGGTTCCGATAAAATGTACCAAGACCTTCGAGATTTTTATTGGTGGCCCGGAATGAAGAAAGACATAGCTCTGTACGTTGGGAAGTGTCTTACTTGTCTGAAAGTCAAAGCTGAGCACCAGAAACCCTCAGGATTACTCCAGCAACCTGAAATCCCTCAATGGAAATGGGAGCAAATTTCCATGGATTTCATCACCAAACTCCCTAGAACCTCTGGCGGACACGACTCAATCTGGGTCATAGTCGATCGTTCGACTAAGTCTGCTCATTTCCTCCCTATCCGTGAGGACTACAAAATGGAAAAACTAGCCAAGCTCTACATGAACGAAGTTATTACTCGTCATGGTGTACCCGTATCCATCATTTCTGACCGTGATAGTCGCTTCACATCCAGATTCTGGAAATCCCTACAGAAATCCTTAGGGACGCGTGTGGATCTTAGCACAGCTTATCACCCTCAAACCGATGGCCAAAGCGAAAGGACCATACAAACCCTAGAGGACATGCTAAGAGCTTGTGTAATCGACTTTGGTGGAAACTGGGACACACACTTACCTCTCATTGAGTTCTCGTACAATAATAGTTATCACACCAGCATCAAGTGTGCACCTTTCGAAGCCTTGTACGGAAGGAAATGCTGATCACCTGTGTGTTGGACTGAAATTGGTGATAATCAGATAACTGGTCCCGAGCTCATTCAAGAAACCTCAGACAAAGTGTTCAAGATTCAAGAGAGACTCAAGGCCGCCCGAGATCGTCAGAAAAGTTACGCTGATAATCGAAGAAAGCCCCTCGAGTTTCAAATCGGTGACAGAGTCTTACTTAGAGTTTCCCCCTGGAAAGGAGTTGTCCGTTTCGGGAAGAAGGGTAAACTTGCACCTAGGTATGTCGGGCCATTCGAGATCCTGGAAAGGATTGGTCCAGTTGCCTACAAACTTCGACTACCTCAAGGACTCAGCGGTATCCATGACACTTTCCATGTGTCTAATCTTAAGAAGTGTTTAGCCGATGACCCTTTACCTATCCCCTTGGATGAGATTCAGATTGACGACAAGTTACGCTTTGTTGAAAAACCAGTTGAGATCATGGATCGTGATGTCAAAAGGCTAAGGCAAAGTCGCATTCCGATAGTTAAAGTCAGATGGAACTCTAAGCGAGGTCATGAGTTCACCAGGGAACGTGAAGACCAGATGAAGCTCAAGTACCCTCACCTTTTTCATGCTAGCACAGACTCTACTAGTGGAATTTCGGGACGAAATTCTTCTAACTAGGGGAGACTGTGACATCTCTAAAAATTGTATGATTTTTATTTCGTGTAATTCTACTTCGGCATAATGTACGAGTTCGTTTTGCCACATTTTAGTTAATATATCAATTCAATTCCCATTTCTATTTATAAAAATGTGAAAGTTATAAAATTTAAATGTTTAAATTGAATTTAATTGATTAATTATCAAAAAAGAATTGTAATAAAAAGGCTTTGAACCCTTATTTTGTGTTGAACCCTCTTTTTATATTTGAACCCATCCCTTTTCATTCTTAGACCCTGGAAATACTCAAGAATGATTTTGACTTTTCAAAAGTCAAAATCACATCAAATTCAATCAAAATTCATAAAATTCGGGATGTTAAATCCTTTCTAACTCGTTTCTAAGCGTTATCAACCGAGAGGAACAAGGAATTCGCGGAATCTGTTGTTAAATCCGAACCTTGAGAACAAATTTGAAAACCCGTAACTAGGATAACTCAAGTTTCAAAAATCCCCGATCTTCGTTCTAAATCCAACTGTTAACGCGTGATTGAGGGAGCTAAACACCCTATATATACCACATCAATCCCCAGTCGAGTTTTACCACAAAAATTCGTCCCCTTTTTCCTCCCTGTTTTCCCGATCGGCGCTAGGTGCTTCCGGCCGTTAAACTCAACAGCGATTAGGAGCCTTTCTGTGAGGATATCGATTTCAGGTATCATCCTCTAATTTGTTCTTGGTGTAACAAGAAAATCGATTTAAGGTTGGGATACCTGGGTTACGATCTGCATATATGCAAGGAAGAAGATGGGTTTTGGAAATGAAGTTGAATGTTTTTGTTTTCAAAAATTTAATCATATGAAGCCTTAGCCTAGTGGTTAAAGCTCTTTTGTAATACCACAAATGTCATGGGTTCGAGACCCATGGACCATTTTTCTATTTTTTAATGTTGTTTTTGTTACACACACACACACATATATATATATATATATATATATAAATACATACATTAGTATGTTTTTAAACAAATAATATTATTAAACAAAAATTCTTTTTTTTAGAATTTCCAATTAACTAAGATGTTACTTGTAATATTTTATTTTAGTAAAAATAAATAAAAGGTATTCCTTTCCTTTAAATGACATAAATAATCTATGTATTTTCTTTTAAATAGCATAAAGAGATTTTGTATACTTTTTATTTTTATAAAAGATTTTGCGAGATACTATTTAAAGTTATGTTGTTATTTGAAACTAATAGCGTTATTTAAACTCGTGAACTATTTATATATTATTAAACATTATTTAAAGAGTTCGTTTTTTTTAAAACATAAGAATTATAAAATATATTTTATGAATCCTTAAAACTTGATCAAACGCTTTAATTAAAAACTTGATTTTCTTAATTCCTTTTTACGTCTAGAATTATATTTTCACTATAACACTTGATTCCTATTTAAAACCTTCTAGTATTTAGCATATCTATTTCAATCCTTATGAAATACACAGTTGCACTTTAATCCTTATCTTTTCCCAAACTTACCGGACACATCCTAAACTCGGTTAAAGTGTACAAATAGAGTAAACTTCAAACTGGTATGTAGCTATCTGACAAATAGTAAGCATCTGGCTAGGAAAGACGGGGTTCTGATCCGGCCAACTCTTTCCTGGGAACTTTGCTGTTGGAGGTACTACTCTAGTATGATAACCACTCTAGTATACAATGACTACTTTCCTCTAATTACAAAACAACCCCTCATCTTTCCACGATTCTGTAAACTAACTCAAACTCGAACTTATTTAGGCATCTTCTAAACCAAGTTACTTCAGCAATCAAGATCAATCCCACCTGCTGCAAGGTGAGTTCATAGCCCCTTTTTGCTTTCTATTTTGGGGTGGAAAACATGCTCTTATATCAAAACTGAAACCAAGTCTTGAGTCAAAACTATACTTTGCATTCAATAACAAACTTCTAATTCTAGTAACATTAAACTGATTTATACATGTTGCAAATGTCATTTTTACTACAAAGTCTCTCTTATTTCTAAAACTACACAACCATTAACTTCGGGGAAGCCACGGGAGTACGTAAATAGATCTATTGGCCTGACTAGCCCATTCAGTTCTCGGGTTGATGCATGCCAATCAATTCCGAGCGTCCTTCAAGTTGTGGATTCTAATCAACTTGGAAGGAGCTGGGTGCTCAGAAACTGCATTCTTGACACTTATACTATAGTCTAACACCCTGACAAGGTGTTGGGCGGGAGAGCTATCGATCACTAGGGTTGGTTGTGAACTCATGTATGATAGTTTAAATTACTTGGAATTTGAAACTTGTTTTTGATTTGCTTCTGGTTATCTATTGTATTATATCTATCAAATCCTATGTTCTCACCAACTTTTTAGTTGACCTATTTTAGCATGTTTTTCAGGTAATGGAAACTAGTTTGCTGTCATGCTCACGCTAGGATTCAAGGATAAGGCTTAGTGGACCTAGCATAGACTTAAATTGGAAATGAAACTATTTGGTTATTTGCTTTATTTGAATTAAACTTGATGTAATGACTATCGGTTTTTCAATAAATTCCTTAGTACTTTCTTTATTCCATGTGTAATTATTCAATTTCGTCGCCCCTCGTGTTTCCGCCTTGGCGGGGGTGTGACATTTATTATCTTCTATTAAGTAGTTCACTTTAAGGATAACATGTCTAAGTATATATTTTCACTAGAATATTTAAAATCTAACACCTGCCTATATATACGAAGTAAGATTCAACCTCTGAGGTTTCATGATGACTTAGGTGTGTTACAAATCTTACGAGTGTTACAAATCAATGGTCGTTTATGTCAAGGTCTTTTATATATCAATTGAAAACTTAATATATTTCACTAATTTTGGTCGCAAAATATATATATATATATATATATATAGAGGATAGAGATCATTTCCAAACCCACTTTTTATTTAAAAACTCTAGAATCATACCATATCTCTTAATCACATTAAATGATACTGATCTAATGTCTACTATTATTTTAAATTAAAATAAATCCATTAAAAGCTCTGAAAAGATAGAATTGTCCAAGTAAATTGTTTCCCTTTCTTCTATGTCATACTCATCTGCTCCATGTTTCTCTTTCTTCTATACCCATCACACCCAAATCCCCCTTTCAAAATTTAAAGATATGAAGATGTTCTCAAATCCCCATCGATTAGGGTTTTCTTTTTGCTCCCAAATCCCACATTTCGTTCTACATTATCAGCAGATCTTATCGCGAGTACCATTCCAGCAGATCTTATCGGCGCAACGACGCCGTTTTTCACCGCGATATTTTCATTTCTGATCATCTGTAAGGAGTCCGCTGAGGTTTACCTGATGCCGGTGGTGTTCGGTATCGTTTTAGTGAGTAACAGCGAGCCGTTGTTTCATCTGTTCGGATTTTTTTACTTGTGTAGGCTCCTCCGCCGGCCGAGCGTTGAAATCGGTGGTGCAAGGGCTGTTATTAACTTCCGATTCAGAGAAGCTCCATTTTTAATATTAGCTTGTACATAACAATTGATAGCCAAAATGATCACAAATTTTCAACACTTCCATTTTTAAATATTTCATACTTTCTGTGTTTGATCCCAATAACAAATTAATTATAAATATTTCCATTTAATTATATTACTTTCTTGGAAGAAACCCATATTTGGTTCATGTTAATTTGTTAGCATTTTTTTTTCAAGATTTAAGGTTGCAAGATCACAACCCTTGTTTCGATGCACTGATCGTAAAAGAAAATTTGTTAGGCTGTGTAAAGGTTTATTGGTGGTACTTGTTTGTGGACACATTGTTGTTCAAACCCATAACAGTCAGGTGCGCTGGGTTAGAATGGATGATTTGAAGGTTTTTCTTCCAGCCTTCAATTGTTATGTTTTGATATAGTTTGCTTAAGTTATTATTTCTCTGCACTTGTATTTGTATTTTTCTAAGTGTGAAACAATTTGAATAAGTACTAGTTGGATTTTATGCAAGCTTTCTTCGTTACACCAATATAATTGTTCTTTACACCAATGTAATGATATGTATCACACCAATGTAACACTAATGTAACTAGAGGTTTACACCAAAGTAACGATTTGTAGTTTGCATTTATGCAATCCATGTGCGTTACACTAATGTAACCGGTAGTTACACCAACGTAATTACGGACGTCTGAAGAAAAAACGGCGAAACTATAAACGAATTAAAGAGAAAAATGTGATAAGTTTAATGGTTCAAATTTTGTAAAAAAATAACATAAAATAAAAAAGTTATCAAGCTTTTTTAAAAAAATTGGGGAATATTTTTATTAAAAAAATGGGAAATTAATTGGATTTAGAATGCGACATATGTCACATTCTTAATGAAACTGAATTTTATGTGGTGTGTTAAATAACTATTATGCCCTTTTCATATAAAAAAAAGTTGACACATGGTATTATCTTGTTCAATCTGATTATTATCCACCATTGTATGTTAGTTTGTGGGTTTTCACATGGAGCATGGGTTTTGATTTGAACTCAACCATATATATATATATATATAGGGTTAGGTTCTTGAGAGAACTCATTTTAATGAGAGAACTAGAGAACCAATAAAAAGAGAAGTGGTGAAATTTTAAAGAAGGAGAAAATTGGAACTTAAAATATATAAATTTTTAAACATTTCTATCTTTTGCATACGTTATTATTTTTTTTTAAATTGCACCATTAAATCAATAATTTCTTTAACTTTCATTTGAGTATAAATAACGTTATAAAAAATAAAAATTAGCTTGTTTTTTTTTCTTCTTATTTTCAATACTGCATATGTGTAGTATCACCCCAAAATCCTAACACACACCCAAAAACCTAAACCCCCCACCCCATCCCTATCCAAAAACCTAACCATAAAAGCTAAACTAAACCCAAAAACTAAACCCTAAAGCTAAACCGGACATTTTTTGCGTTTTTTTTTTAATGTGGAAGACATGGGAAACATGGTCTCTGAACCATTTTTTTAGTTTTTGATTTATATTTTGAGTTATGATTTTTTGAATATTTTGTTGCCTTTAATAAGTAGTTCTCTCGGTAAGAAGTAGTTTTCTCATAAACTTCTCTCTCTCTCTCTCTCTATATATATATATATATATATATATATATATATATATATATATATATATATATATATATATAGGATGGATCAAGAGAAAACCACAAAGTTAGGCGAAAACCAAGAAAACCACATCATTTTAGGCAATTTTTTTATTTACGTATACGTATCCAAAAATAATTTTTTTGATTTACGTATACGTAACCACAATTTTTTTGTTTTATGTTTACGTATACGTAACACTATGTGTAAAAATGTTTTTTGGTAAAAATGTTTAATATTACATTGATACTCTTATAAATAAATAAAAATAAACTAAAACAAAAAGTAAAAACTATTATATGATTGGGTAAAATTGATTTTTTTAGTGGTTTTCTCGGTTTTCGCCTAACTTGTGGTTTTCTCTGGAACCTTCCCCTATATATATATATATATATCTATCTTTGTGTTTTTTTATGAGTGCTTTATAAAGATATAAATTATATTTAAATTAGAGCTAAGGTGAATAACATATTTATGTTAAAAGCGATATGTTTGAAGTTGAATTGAATTGAGAAATTAGGTGAAAGTTTTTCTCACAAAAGTGATCAAAGGAACTTGAAATTGGTTTATAAAACAGGAGCCAAGTATGTTTATTTATTACAAAATATGTGGCTATGAGATTAAGCCTAAGAATCTAATACATAAACGATTATTCGCTTTATAATGTAAAACTGTATTGTGTTTTTTTACATTATATATAGTTACAAGAGGGTAATACTTATTTTATATTTTTTTTATGGGTAAATTAAATTGTAGTATATTTATTTTTCATATTTTTAAATAATTAAATTATTTATGATTTAACTAGGTTTTTAAATTCAATCCAACCAATTCGGCCAGTGAACTAGTAACACATCTGATATGGTTTTGAAAACATTGTTTTAATGGGTAGATTGGTTACAAATTGTTTGGCTATAATATGAACTTGTTGCTTTGTTTTTTTGTGAACAATAAAGCAAGAAAATGACCCAAAGTAGATAGATAGAACTCTCTCTTATGCTATTTGTTATGTTTTGACGCACCTCGGTGAAGCTAAGGTGGAGGGGGTGTTGGGTGTGGCAACACCGCCCCCATCCTTGGAGAAGCCACACTTTTGGTGTATTTCGGTGGATTATCGTCGCTCCTACATCCATTCTCGCCGCACTCTCTCTCTCTCTCTCTCTCTCTATATATATGTATTTAAAAATAAATTGGGTTAAAGTGAAGGAAATCCATTACATATGTAAAAGATAGAGTAAAAGATGTTAATGTGATGATGAGATGATGTCTAATGATAAAAAATGAAAAAGTATAACACATAGCTTTACGGTGTTCATTACATTTGAACTAAAATAATAAGTTCTCGTGTTTTGTGTGATACACGAAACACAGCCTGCTACTGTATTTATTAGTCCCATCAAAGAAAACTCGAAACTTGTCTATGAGTCATCTCTCTTATCTTAGGTGGGGCTACTACTTCATTTATTATACCAGGAGAGAGAAACTCAAATAGACATAAATTCAGTTTTAAGAAAACCACTCGATTCCTAGGCCACATATTCTCATTTAGTTTCCATTAGTTTGTTTATTAAATTTGTATTTACATTATATTGTAAATATAAACAATATTATATTTTTTTCTCTACATTGAAATCATTGATTTTACATTATTGTTAATTCAAAAAAGCTTTTAAACTTCAAGTTTTTTATGTAATAGATTGTTGTGCAAAAAACGCAAAGTCTAAATGGCAAAGGAACAAGAACCCCTATAACAACAACATATGTTGTAAAATCTGCCACTATATGTGCGAACCACCTGTAACAAATTTTGAGAATATATATTCAGTACCATTGATCAAAGTTGTATCGTCACGATGACAAGAAAATATCATTGATAATTAACTTAATTAAATCTTCAAGTTCTCTATCGGGTTTAAAATACATCTATATATCCTAAAACAAATCACATAAATAACTTAAATAAAACTTTATGTTCTTTTAAAATTTATAAAGAATTTGTATTGGTCTACAACGCAGTCAAGAGAATAAAAGATCGAGTATGTAAATTACCTCGAATGCATGTCAAAACAAGAAATGTAGCCACCGGCAAGGAATAAGTAAACAAACGCAGCTGCCATCACACAAAACAATACGATGAACAGTGTCCTCACGAAGACTCCCATGGACGCCGCTGCCACCATTATAGACTATATAATATGTGTGTATTTATTGCCACAATTATGTCTAACTCTGTGGAGAAGCGTTGCCCACAAGTTTGCAAAGCTTTTGTGATATATATAGACGATATAATATATATATTAAAAATAAAATATTCATTTAATGAAATTGCGTCAAGAATAGTTATCATTGTTACCTTTAAATACACTTGATATATAAAACTACTAGGTTAGAGATTCGTGTATTACACAGATTGTATATTGAAAATGATATAATTTATATATATGTGAATACTTTGTAGTAAAAGGAAGCAGATTAAATTGGTCAACGGTTGCATAAGTTGTATTTCGAATGCATAAAACTTCCTAAATCACTGAATCAAAATATTATGTACTTGTTGGAATATTATAATGTGATCATATTTTACACTAAATTATTTATAGAAAGAAATATTTTTTTTGGACAAAAGGTGTTTAGCTAGACCTTACTCGCTTTAAGCTTTAAAAATGTTGCCCATTAATTTGACATTTTATTTAATCCGTTGATTTGGTCACCTCTATTGTAAACATATTGACCGTTAATGTTAGAACTTGTAAACTTACATCTTCACATCCGTTAGATAATTACCAAATGTTGCCACTAAGTATTCAATAACCTGTCCTTCGATCCATTCTGCAAACACAATAAAAAACTGTAACTCCATTAGAAAACGGAAAAGAAGTAAATTATAACGATAAAAAAAGGAACTTTTACCTTTATGATGAAGTTTGACAAGTAGTTCCTACACTCCTGGATCATCAAATATGACACTGATGGTTTGAATATTGTGGTAATAAATTCATGTTATTAAGATGTTCTATACATAATATATGTTTTACAAATAACTTTTTCATTCAACATCTGTTTTATAATGAACCTCTGAATCATTTAAAGATCTTAATCATTCAACAGGGTTCATGCACTTCCATTAAAAACACCAAGGTGTTTGATCCATTTACCTCCAAATGTGTAAACTCTTTATGAATTGTTGGATCAAGTAACAGTCTTCTTACATGCAAGATTTTTCACAAAAAGTCACTATGAAACTAATAATTTAGAATAATGATCAAATAATTATCACAATTAGTTTCTACTTCTATTTCAAAGATCAACCGCCTTAAACCAAATAATGCTCATATAATCTACATATATATAACCAGTATAAGAATATTACCAAAAATTACAAAAAATCAATTAAATTCAGAATGCTTAGTGTGGAAAAAGATGTTGATTATTCACGTGCTAACCTTTGTTGTGTAAATTGCAGAATAACAGATTGAAATTCTAGAATACTCTGAAAGGTGTGTGATCACTTTCAGATCAAAACTATTTGGTGGTTCACCCAAATGTTTGATCGGATACAAATTAGAGTTTAAAGAACACCAATATAGAGAATTGTGATGAATGAATGTTGTATGAACCAGAGAAAAATCCGTATGATCAAAATGAAGGGTAAAAACTAGGAAATAAGATAACTAGCAGTTATCTCTTTTAATTTCAAAATCGAATTCGAATTTAATTAAATCCGCCTAATCTTTTGACAACAAATTTTATATAATAAATTATATAAAATTAATTTCTACTGCATTTTTTATAAAACAATAAGTGTCAAAATAATTTTCGGGCATTTTTCAAAATTTTCATATAACTTTTGACAACAAATTTTTTGACAATAAATTTTCTAATGCATTTTTCCTAGCCAGGGGCTCTGTCCCTTGGTCCCCGCCAAAATAATCTTTTGACAACAACTTTTCTAATGCATTTTTCCCAGCCAGGGGCTTTGTCCCCTTGGATCTCGCCAGGGGCTGTCGCCCGGTGGACCCCGCTTTCAGGGGCGCTTCCCCCAGACCCTGTTATATCATGATAAACTCAAATAGGCGTGCACTCCACACCTCCTAACTTATTTGATATTTGTGATAATATGTATTGATCAAACAAGTTAATCCAATTACACTAAAATATCCAACAATCCTCCCCTATTTTAGTGCAATCCTTGATTAACTAAAATCACATCATCACAAAACATACAAACTAATGCATAAATGAAATATTGTGACGATTGAATTTTATCTTAGTATATTATACATTCCATATATTCAAATATCAGGGTGTTACTACGGATTGAACCCTTGCTATTCAAAGTGAATACACGAAGATAATACACAAAAAAGTTTACATATTTATATGTTCTATCTTAACACTATCTTTTACTAGCATGTGCCCTTATCCTTCTTAAGTATATCAAAGCTAAGTCCCAGCTTCTTGAAGCAGCTAAACTTCATGCTCATATAGGTAGCTTTTTTACTCTTGCACCTGCATATGCAATTTTTCTAAAGAACTATTAAGAATTGAAAATTCAACCTCCTTAACTTGCATGTCTAAACACATACCTTGGGATGATGCTTCTAATGTGTTTCAATCTCTAGATGTTAAGCTTTCCACATTGAATTCAACACCTACTGTTATACTAGGTGGGAATTGGGTATCTTAACATGAGAGATTTCAGGTAGACTTTAATCCCATCCCTATAGTCGACTTGTGCACAAGATGTTTACTTAACCCTTTGGTTAAATGATCGGCTAAGTTTTGCTGACTTTTTACAAAATCCACGGATATCACACCATTCATGATAAGCTCACGTATCACACCATGTCTAACACCTAGGTGTCTATACTTCCCATTGTATACTTGACTATATGCCTTAGCCAAGGTATCTTCACTATCACATCTGATAGATATAGGTGATATCGGTTTAGGCCATAATGGAATCTCATATATTAAATTTCTTAGCCATTCAACTTCCTTACCAGCTGCTGCTAATGCTACAAACTCAGACTTCATTGTTGAATTGGTGATACAAGTTTGTTTCTTTGATGCCCAAGAAATTGCACCACCTCCGAGAAGGAAAACCCATCCACTTGTGGAAGAATGATCTTCCATGTTAGTAATCCAACTCGTATCTGAATATCCTTCAAGAGCAGAAGGAAATCCAGTATAAGTCAAACCATAATCCATGGTTCCTTTCAAGTATCTAAATACTCGGCTAATTGCTTGCCAATGATGTGAACCTGGATTGTGAATATATCTACTCAATTTTCCAACCGCAAAAGCTATATCAGTCCTTGTGAACCTCCAAGTTGTTGCAGGGCGTTAACAAACTGTCTATGCAACCCAATAGATTAAAATGAAACGGGTCAAATGGGTTGAACCTCTTAGATCACTTTTTTAAGGAAAAACATATTAATATTATGGGTTTTTAGTCATATATAATATATTTTGACTCACCTTATACTATGGTGTCTCACACAAACTAATTTACTTAACTTTATCATGTTGTGGTTCATGCCCATTATAGAAAACAATAGTTCGAATCACATCCACACCTCCTTCTTTAGCCTTCTGAGCGAGATCTAGCCATATCTAAATAACAAAATATACAATTTTATACTAAAAATGATGATAATCTTGAAACCCCATCAGCATTTGTTGGTGAAGAAACACAAAAAACTAAATAAAAAAATAAAATAAAATAAAAATCTTCAAGAAATCAAATAAAGAAAAGAAACCATGAAGTGTATTGATGAGTTGTACCTCAGTTGTGCTTCTTGGGTAATGAATTGATCTAGAAATAAGAATCATTCTTTGGCAATTAATGGAGATTGTCTTATGATCATACCAAATTATCAGGGAGTTTATTAGAAGTTCAGATTATTTCAATATTACCTCAACACCTGAATAGGAAAGTAAAGAAAAACGAAGTTGTGAGCGACCATCAACTGCTATACGCTTATAAGCTTCAATCATGCGTATAAAAGCTAGTTTATGTATGTGATCCTTATGTTCACCAGTGAGGTTAACAACAGGTGCATGCATTTTTGCAACAGGTGTAGAAATTTTTGGCATGACAACTTTAGGTGTTAACTGAAGAGAAGTTGTTGAGGATGCAGGAACTGTTATATGTAATGAAGAGCTTTTAGGAAAACCCCTTTATCTACATCTCTTATGGCGGCTATTATTACAGGCAAACAAATCAAAACCGCATCCTTAAAATGACTTTTGTTGACCCAAGATCACTCACTAAACAACAACGATTACAAACACAAACACAATTTTATTGAAAACAATCTTCGCAGGGATCGTCCCTGAACAACTCAGACAAATGAACATGTTCTGTTCCTTTTAACCCTAATGAAACGATGCGTCTTTTGACCCAGAAGGTTTATAATTTGACTTTGGGCTTTAACACATTTACCCCTAGACTTTATAATAGTACAACAATGACTCAAACTATACTTTACATATTTACACAATAACCACTATACTTTAAAAACAACATGGTTTAGGAAATTATATTCAATATTCCCCCTTAATTTTTCAATCCATGCCTTCACCACTTTGAAATCTTCATTCCAGTTTATCACGTGCAACTTGTAGAAAATCCATGTCTCTGAACTTAGGTTTTCTGCCTTGCTGATAGAAGTTCTCTTCTTTGACTTTAACTCCATGAGTTGTAGCTTCATTTTTATCTTGAACATGAGCATCCATCTCCATGAGTTCACAGCTTCTTTGAGTATCATCATCATCTTTAACCTGTACACCGTTTGTTTGAATTTTGACTGGTTCACCTTTGACTGGCAAATCTTGAGTTGCCTCTAGTCGTCTTTTCTTATACGGTAACTCGGAATTCTTAATAATCTTGTTATCTGGTGACAACACAACCTTTGATGACATCTCTATCTCTCCCTTGCATTCCTTTTCTTTTTCTAGCAATGCTCTTTCAGTTTTCATTTTTTCAATTTCTTAACTAGCAGCATCCTTCAAGTTTTTCATACTTGCCATCTTAATCTCCATCTTCTTTGCAAACTTTTCCTCTGTTTCTTGCATTTGCCTTTCAAACTCCATCTCTCTATTCCTTAGTTCAGTATTGAGTTCTTGTTTCTTTACTTCAAACTCATAAAGCAGTTCTACTGTCCAAAACTCTAACTTTTCCTTTATATCAATCTCTAATTCTGTCCTCAAATTACTCGGTTTTTCCTTGTCTAAAACTTGACTCCTCTTAGTAACTAATCCTCTCCATTCTGGTTCTTCGTTAAAGTATTTAGCTAATGAAAACCACATATTGTTTTCTTTCTCATTTGAAGAAGTATCCTCATACTTCTCTTTCTCTTCGGTAATAGCCATCAAGAGAGTCGGTTCCTCATCTTCTTGTACTAAATTCGACTCCTCTTGTGCTTGCTCTTTGTGACGACATTCTCTCGCATAATGTCCAAATTTCTGACAGTTATAACACTTCACTTCTCTCATATCCCTTTGATTTCTTGGGTAATCTCTACTCCTTTTAAAATTATCATACGAAGGACCCCCTTCTCTTTTCCCTTGTCTAATCTTCTCTTCACGCCAATTGCCTCGAAATGAATTAAATCTTCCTTGTCCACGATTTCCAAAACGCTTTCCATGATCTGACTTATTGTCATTTCATGTGAACAAGAGCTTATCTTGATTGTCCACTATGCCTTCATTCAACAAAATTGTCCTTTCCTCAAAAGCTTTAAGTCTCCCAATTATTTCATCTAGAGTAGTTGTCTCTAGATCAACAAATTGTTCAATGGTAGCAACAATTTGAACGAACCGCTTTGGCACAGAACTTAGAAGTTTCCGTACTAAAGTAGGTTGATCAAACGTTGATCCAAGTCCACTTGCCCTAGTAACAATACCATTAAGCTTTGCGGTGAAAGAATCAATAGTATATTCCTCCTTCATTTTTAGCAATTCAAATTCTGTCTTCAACGTTCGAAGACGTGCCTTCTGTACTCGATCCACACCAACGTGTCTTGTCTTAAGTGCTTCCCATATCTCCTTTGCACTCTCGCAGCTCACAACTTGTAATATCATCTCCTCCGGTAGTGCTTGAAACAAATACGCAGTCGTAGACATATCCTTCTTTTCATCCGGTTGCGTATCAGCTTTAGGTTCTCTCATTTACCACAGTCCATTTACCCTAAGTATGGTTTTCATATGGATTGCCCACACCGTTTAATTTGTAGACTTAAGGACATGACATTGGAAATGAAGGAACGAACTACCTTCTTTATGTATTACAATCTCTTTATTCTTATTTTTATTTTCCCTTCCTGATTCTGACATCGCTCCTCTTTGCGCTTAACCACTATATTTAATCAGGAATAATATAACTAAGACTTTCTCTAAACCACAATAATCCCTAAAAGTTCACGCTAACTTTTCTATCAGGAATCACAACTTAAATCTACACCTAATCTCCTCTAGGTATATTCAAACTAAAAATAAATTTCAGGTTTAAATTAGAACAAAAAAAACTGGAATTTTCTTGAACCCTCTCGCTTGATTCTGACTCCTTGATCGCCAATCTTCCTCACTTTAATACTTGACTCGTATCGTCTTTTGCCTCTTTCACATATATCAATAACACACCTTTGTGTTTTACTTTTGTTTTCAACGCAACAAGTCACAACCCTCTCTGATTCTACCTTTTTAATCGATTACTCTGCAATCAATCCAAACGCCTTGAATCTTTGAACGAAACACAAATTAATCCTCTCTTGATTGATCACAAACTCTCTGTCTCCTTCAAAGAAATTGAATCCTTGAACAACACACATTTTTCTCTTCAATCATATCTGATTGAACACCATAATTAACCCCTGCTAACCACAAATTCCAATCAATCTCTGTCGCCTCCAAATTCTTCATATTGTTTCCAAATCCGACCACACCTCTGTGATCTTCTGCAATCCAATCACACCTCTGTGATCTTCCTCCAAATAACCAAACCGTAGTGGTTTCCTCTAATCCTCGATCGTATGAGCCTTTGGCTCTGATACCACTGTTAACCCAAGATCACTCACAACAACACAATGATTTTACACACAAACACACGACTTTTATTCACAATAACCGCAGGGAATCGTCCCTGGCCAACGATTAACCCATGTTAACGCAAACAATTCCAAATAACCACAAACAAATACACCTCTTTTGGTTGCCTTTTCCCTCTTTTTTTTTTATCAACAAACAACGGTCAATTCCTTTTGACAAAAGTCAACCACCTGAGAAATTCAACCTTTGATTTTGTTTTTTTTCTTACACGCCAAACAGGCACCAACCTGCACTTCTGTTTTCCCTTTTGGATTGCTCTGATACCACTGTTGATCCAAGATTACTCACTCAATAACAACGATTACAAATACAAACACAATTTTATTGACAACAATCTTCGCAGGGATCGTCCATGACCAACTCAGACAAATGAACAGGTTCTGTTCCTTTTAACCCTAATGAAACGATGTGTCTTTTGACCCAGAAAATTTCTAATTTGACTTTGGGCTTTAACATATTTAGCCCCTAGACTTTATAATAGTACAACAATGACTCAAACTACACTTTGCATATTTACACAATAACCCCTATACTTTAAAAACAACATGGATTAGGAAATTATATTCAATAACTTTCTTAACTTTCATCCTTTTTCCTAGAAAAATAAGCATTTGGTTCAATCTGTTAAATTTAAGAACTAATAGTAAAATAATATAAAAAGTGAAGGAAGAATCGCAAAACACAAAATGAACCTTGTTTACCAGTTTAGGGAGATTGATAAGGATGGTACTCTACTAATTAAGGCTTGTCTAGCTGCAGCTACAACACTTGAGGAAAGCCTGTAAGATTATAACAATATGGAATTACTGAATATTGATAATGTTAAAAGTAATTACAAAATTAACCAACATTTTGATCAGTAATAAACAAAACAACCACTTACATATCACTGCTACAGCTTGGACCCTTGTTAACTCCATTAGATCGTATAGGAAACCATTAAAAGAAACTATAACACATCACAATTTCTCATGAAATAATTGCATAATGTAAAACATAAATTTATTGCATAATGTAAAATAGACATTAACCAAAATTTTAAAATTTTACACATAATCAGAAGCTTTATATGTTCATCTGAACATTAAAAAACTGATTATTAGACTTCAAGTCACAATAATAACACAAATCCAAAAGGCTTTTTTTTACATCATACCGAGAATATGGAACATTAAAAGAGGTGTTACAGCCACATAAAATGATTAGAGAGTATGATTGATGTGTCGTGTTTAGTATATAGAAAATATATTATATAATAATATATTCAGGGATTTTGGTTTTACGAAATCAGGTTTTAAATTTATAATTAAAATGATAAATACTCAAACTTAAAACACACAATAGGTATGTGTACCTATCACAGCGTAATATAGATTAGGTAAGAACCAAGTATCGAACCAATGGACACGGTCGAGTTCCAATACTCTACTTTTGTTATCATTTAGCAAGTTTAATTAGTGAGTGGGTTTTGTGTGCTTGTGAAGTAGAAAAGTAAATGACAGAAAAGTAAATGACGGTAAAGTAAATAAAAGAAAAGTAAAAACGTGAGTGATGTGTGTAACAGGAATGTAAATAACAGAATAATAAATAGCAGAAAAGTAAATATCTCATAAATGATCAGGTCACAAAGAGTATTGCCTTGGGCTTCGAATCCGCTTGGTATATGATAATTTTAAGTTAACTAATCCAGTGGTATGACTACTATAAACATGTGACCCGGGTAACCGCTAGAGCCTCGTCCTCACGACATTTGGTTCACGGATTATATTCTTTAATAATAAAATGGTAGGAATCCCAGCTAGGGACATCGTTACCCTCAACTCTTTGGTGTTATCTCCGAGTTGGTTTTGGACATCAAACTTAAGTGCTTAGTTATTATTAGTATTCAAAGAGTGATTAGACTTTTTTCACCGGGAGACGGTGTAACAATGGGACCATGTGTAAATACGTACCGTTCCCAACATGAGTTCACCAATTCTTGGTCTCATAACAAATTCGTATAAAGACGTACGACTTTATTAATATTAACCAAGCCTTGGCTTATCAAGATCTGCTTGTATAAAGACGTACAAGTATCAAGAGAAGTTTGATTAAAAAGGTTTTATGGTCTTACGCTTTAAAATCAAGAACACTCACAAGTGTAAAGACAAGTTTATACAATAATAAAAATCCCACCTAGAAGGTGGCTTTAAGAGCGAATAATTAAAGATATAAACATACCACTAGATTAACACGTTAAACATTAACATACACCAAACTTCATCTTCACCCTAGCCGTACAAAGAGTTTAGCCACAAATGGCCATACTAACTAGCATAACGTTGAGTTTCGTAGGCTCCCCCATGGCGGAACAAAGAGGAGGAGCCTCTCTACTCTAAACTATAGAAATAGACTCTCTTGAGCTCTGGTAATGTGTATTAAGGTGTCTGGAATGAAGAAATCAAGCCTCCTATTTATAGTCCTCAAAATGAGCAATGCACGGGCGTGCAAACACCTCGGGAATCAAACAGGGTACACAGGACAGTGTACTGGGCCTTGGGGAGCAAGCTAGGGCAATGCACGCCCGTGCATTGGGATGTACAGCCGTGCATCCCTCCCCTGCTGCCTAGTTTTGTATTTTAGCTGCTTGTTGACTATTGTTGACCTTGTTTGACTTCTTGGGGGTCAAAGCTCGGGAATGTTCCTTCTAGAAGCTTGATTTCTTGGTGTTTATGATAGGATTTAGCTTTGTTTATATTTGAGACACCGAATAACCTGCAATTACGAAATATAAATGTTTTAAGTATCAATTGCAATTTTATTAATCAATTAGTACCATAATATGGGGATTATTATGCATGCAAAACATGTATAATTTAGATCATATCATAATACCCCACACTTAGACTTTTCTTGTCCTCAAGCAAACTCATGCATTATCAGACCCATAACTAAAAAGTTTACAAAAGGGTAATGGAGCTCCAAGTATTTGGAAACTCCGGGATAACTCATGAGTCGCCTTATTCTATTTTCGTGTTTTTCTATTTTTAGGATGATGGAATCTATGACAAGCCTACTAGAACCTCAATTATGCATAAACCTTCACTCCTCACAATGTTCACTTCAATTAGTGAATGTCGACCGAAACAAGCGATCATGTTCTCTGCGAAGTCATTAACGGGAGAAGCAACACACTGATGGGAAACTGTGAAATAGGCTAAGGGTGACCAAGCGGTCGGATTGATGAGAGGGGATGACCTGAAAGCATTGGTAGCTGAAAATTTTTGTCCTAAGAACGAGGTCCACAAGGTGGAAAGGGAATGCTTGACTCTACAAGCAGGACTCATGACTCACCGGTAGTACACTTCAAAGTATAATGAGTTGGCACGTCTGGTGCCCCATCTTGTGACAATTGAAGATAGGAGAATTCATTATTATGTTCAGGGGTTGCGTCCGAAGGTTCGTACCTTTTTCAAAACCAACACATCGAGTACCTTTGAGTCGGTGGTTGTTCTGAGCGGCGTTGTGTTTGATGACATCGCCTCTACTGAAGTCATCCCTGAGGTGCCCAAGAAACAAGCAGTTAACCAAACTTGTGAGGACCTCCAAGGTCCTGGTGAGAGGAGAGCAAGGGTAGAAGCTGAGGTCCTATGTGGAAAGTGTGGGAAGAGGCACGGAGGTGAATGTAGAGCTGGTCAGGTAGGATGCTTTAGGTGTGGAAAGTTCGAACACCAGTCACGCGACTGTCCAGATAAGCCTAGATGACACAACTAAGGTTTATGCCACCCATTCTGTGATGTGCTATTAGTATAACTTATGACAGGTTTCGAGGACGAAACCTGTTGTAAGGAGGGTAGACTTGTAACATCCCGAAATTCGAAAGCATAGATCGGGCACGGGATTTACAAAGAACAAGGAAGGTGGAAGGAATTGGGCCTTGGGCCGGAACACATGGGGCAAAGGAGAGGGAGTTGGGCTCCATAAAACCCCAACTTCATCCTCTCCACCAACATTAGCTCATTTCCACCATTTTTCTAGTTCTAGATAGAGAGAGAAGTTAGAGAGAGAAAGTGTCAGTTTTGCTCCAATATCAAACCATTCTTCTTCTCCAGTTCTTACACGAAGCTTTGCTGAAGAAACGAGCTGATTTGAGGTAAGAAACTAGCTTAGATCTGAGTTTTTGTTAAAAATGGGGTTTTAGGGTTTCATGGAGTTTTTAACCTAAAGGTCGGATTTTTACGTATAAAAAGAGGTTTTAAACTTGGATCTTGCTTCTTGGATAGGATTAGAACGTTTTGGAACGTAAAAGTTATGATTTTGGACTAAAAATGGCTTTGTATGTGATGTGTTGCAAAGGACACCTCCTATTACTGTGTGTTTCGTGTCGTTTTTGTAAAGTTTTAGAGTCGTATTGAGTCGTTTATAGTTATTATTGATTTGTTCCATGGTTTGTATGTAATCGGGTGAATTTGGAGCTAAAACGATCGAGATATGCAAAGGCATGAGCGAACGAGGCGAAACGAGAAAACAAGCAAACTTTCTATGAAAGCAGTATCCTCGCGGTACGCGAGCTAGGAAGGGCTTCCCCCTCGCGGTACGCGAGGGGTGTGTTTTAAACAACTTGTGCGTCAAGCCGTTCTCTCGTGGTACGTGAGAGACTGGATCCCCGGGCCTCGCGGTACGCGGGAGAACCCAGTTACCGTTCTTTTTGCTTATTTTCATGGAATAAAAGCTTAAGTTCTATTCTAGGGTTAAGGAGGTCGAATGCAGACGCATAGGTTGAAGCGTTTTGGCGATTTTGAGTGGGATAAGTCACAAGGGATCAAGGATTAAAGCGTTGGATGCGTTGATCGATTGGATTATCGTCTTTTCGGTTTGTATTTCTTATATTTTGCTTTTTGATTCATCTATCTTGCTTCATGATTCTGAATATTAGACTTTGTGTTGATGTTTTGATGATGGTAGTAGGCTAGATTTATTGAACTACCTAGATTTTGATGATTATGTTTTGTTAATTAGATTGATTTTGGATTTCGGTTTCTTGTTGATGGATTAACATTAAAGTAAAGAACTTGGTTTTGTTTGAGTGGATGTGTATGCGTATTTGATCTTGATTTATGATATGTTGAATGTTCCATATGCTGCTTTGTGAATGTCTTTCATGTATGGTCGCATATTAGGTCGCTAGTTGTGTGCATGTGATTGGTTTATAGTTTACTGCATTGTATCCATAGGAACATCGATTGAGAGTCTGTCAGGGTTAAGTATTATGCCTGCTTCAATAGCTGAAAGGTGCGAAGTTGTCGGGTAATCTGCGGTGTTAGGGTTTTAGGTCGACCGCTTTGAAAGGAGGGTTTCCTTGGTTGTCTTAGCTTCATTGTTATTCCGTGTCTTGTCAAGTGAATTCTAGTTACTCCTTGCACTGAAAGTTGTATTGAGATAGTGAGACTGAGAGGTAATATGTCTAGCGAGTACTTTAGTGTTGTTGGAGATAGCTGAGAGGTGATCCGACTAACTGGTAGGTTTCACACGTCCCTTAGGTTTCCTTTTTAGTCACACCCGGAGAATGATCTGGGATCCACTAGGTTGTCTAAGTGTGTCGTATTCTAAGAGCCCGGTTCCATCATAGTTTTCATATTCGAGAGATTTCCAAGGTACATGCATAGGATTCAAAGTCTATGTAGTGCTTTCCCCATTTATGAGTTGTCTAAAGTCGTTTGCTTTCTGTTTGGTGTCATTAGTTAGAGAAGTTCCATTAGGTCACAAGACAAATCCCCCCAAATACATTTCAGTTTAGTTAGTTGAGTCAGAGTCTAGATAGAGTTGTCGCTAGTGTCTCGTGGGTTTGATATCCGGACTTCATTTGACTTTGCTACATTGGTCAGTACACTTGCCGGTTGTGTGATCTAGTATTAGGTTGAGTCTAGATTTATAAATTTAAGGCTAGAGTGTCTAGGTTAGGTTTTATAGTTAGTTTTTATAGACCGTCCAGCATACATCAAGTTTTTGACGTCTTTGCCGGGGATACTTAGACGATAGCGTATCTAACTTTGATTGAACTTAACTGATTAGTTGGTCTTTTTGTGTTTTGAGTCTTTTCTATTTTGTTGAGTCTAGTTTATGTGTCCTTGGGTGGGTCTTTGTTTTCAGTGAGTCTAGCTTGTATCTTGAGTCTGTCTAATTATTTTAGTCAATATGTGTGAGATCTGTGGAGGACCCCATTTTACTCGTCATTGCCATATTCATCGGGATATTCTGCAGACTGCTATGATCATGCTTATCCGCAGGTACAGCCATATGAGGAATACAGAACTCAAGAGGAGTTGAATGCCTGGTGCAAAGAGGCAAATGAGCAGTATGAGAAAGATATCCAAGCAATAATTGCTCACATTGGATCACATCGTCTGAAGAATCTGGAGCGTGTGATTTATGATCGTGAAGGAACAAAATTGGAAATGAAACTGCATCGGGGGAGTTGATTCTAAAAACCCCATCATTGGAGACTATAATGACGACGTGCAAATCATAGTGATAGAAGGTGAAGCACAAGTCCCACCTCCATGTAAGTCTTCTGCTCTTGATCTCAGTGGTGATGAAGTTTTTACCGATTCCTTGCAAGATCACACAGTTTCTTGTAATACTTTACACTTGTCTTGTGAGAATGAGTCGGTGTAGGTAGTACGGGATGAAGATATAATCAAGGAGGAGCAGAGGAAGGTGCAAGAAATCATGAACACTCAATGGCACCTGATAATTAAAGCCTAGCAATTGCACTTTCTGGAAGAAAATGGGAGGCTAATGGATGAGCTAGATAGTTTGAAGCTAGATAGAGAAGAAGCAGCCCCAGAACCGGGGACGTTAACGGAAGAGGTGAAACTTACGAGTCCACAATACTCCGCACCAGTCCCACCTCCGGTTTATACACCCTAGAATTACGGGCTAGAGCCCATCGAGAACAGTTTCTTTAGTGATGATGAGAGGGAGGTAGAAGAGTCTGCGGATGACACTGTGGGTGATGGTCCAGGTAAGTATTCGGAACCCGATTTGATTGAATATAATTGTGATGATCTTGAGTCATTTAATTTCCCAGGTGACGAGCTTGACTCTTCTAATGCACTTGATACTTTACGCTTGCTCTTTGAGAATAATTTGATGTACCAAGAGCCAAGTGTGGGGAGAAGAGAAGAGGTGCAAATGCAGGAGGTTATTAATGAACCACAAATAGAACTGGTGTCGGACCCACCACATTGCATCCAAGAGAGAGAGAGAAGCAAGACCCGTGGAGATAGTAAATGGTGGATCGCCACCCAAATCAGCCCGACCACGGGACAGGGCACAGAGACGTATGGACCGGCATGTTTTAAAAGTCTGGGGATGGTCACATAAAGACAATAGGATGCAGTATACTGGAGATGACCGATCACCACATTACATGCCACGTATCAGGTTTGGTCCAGGTAAGTTTAAGTATTGGTGGACCGACCTGTTTAGATTTTGCAAAACCCATTTAAGGTCTGCCACTAGAGTTTTTCAAATCAGTGGTGGACCAATTTTACTAAACGGGTCGGACGAGGGCGGCATAAAAAAGAAGCCGCCTTATTAGGTTTGTTTCTCGGGTTAGAAACCGAGTGTATAGTTTGTATAAGTTTTGGTTTTATATTGAGTCAGTTTAATGATGTTTTGGGTTTGCTGTGAATGTTGTAGGGATAGATCGCCCCGTCCGTACTCAATATACATTTGGGCGGAGTCGATTCAAATCTTATATTCATGTAAAGGGAACCCGATAGAGTCTGTGCAGCCGCGAATGAAATGATATACGTTTGCACCAGTGGAAGAACGAAGCTGGACAGAATCATGCTATCATTACCAGCTAAGTCGTTTCCACTTTACTATTTTTTTTATTTTTGAGTCTTTATTTTTATTTTTCGTTGTTTCTTGGTTCACATTGAGGACAATGGGTCGTTCAAGTGTGGGGATATTTGATTTGCTGCAAAGCACACCTCTTATTCCTGTGTGTTTCGTGTCGTTTTTTGTATAGTTTTAGAGTCATATTGAGCCGCTTATAGTTAGTATTGATTTGTGCCATGGTTTGTAGGTAATCGAGTGAATTTGGAGCTAAAACGACCGAGATATGCAAAGGCACGAGTGAACGAGGAGAAACGATAAAACAAGCAAACTTTCTATGAAAGTGGTATCCTCGCGGCACGCGAGCCAGGAAGGGCTTCCCCCTCACGGTACGCGAGCCAGGAAGGGCTTCCCCGTCACGATACACGAGGGGTGTGTTTTCAGAAACTTACGCGTCAAGTCGTTCTCTCGCGGTACGCGAAAGACTATTTTCAGGGAATAAAAGATTAAGTTCGATTCTAGGGTTAAGGAGGTCGATTCCAGATGCAAAGGTTGAAGCTTTTTGGAGATTTTGAGTGGGAGAAGTCACAAGGGATCAAGGATTGAAGCATTAGATGCGTGGATCGATTGGATTATCGTCTTTTTGGTTTATGTTTCTTATCTTTTGCTTTCTGATTCATCTATCTTGCATCATGATTTTGAATATTAGACTTTGTGTTGATGTTTTGATGATGGTAGTAGGCTAGATTTCTTGAACTACCTAGATTTTGATGATTATGTTTTGTTAATTAGATTGATTTTGTATTTTGGTTTCTTGTTGATGGATTAACATTAAAGTAAAGAACTTGGTTTTGTTTGAGTGGATGTGTATGCGTATTTGATCTTGATTTATGATCTGTTGAATGTTTCATATGCTGCTTTTAGAATGTCTTTCATGTATGGTCGCATATTAGATCGCTAGCTGTGTGCATGTGATTGGTTTATAGTTTACTGCATTGTATCTATAGGAACATCGATTGAGAGTCTGTTAGGGTTAAGTATTATACCTGCTTCAATAGCTGAAAGGTGCGAAGTTGTCGGCTAATCTGTGGTGTTAGGGTTTTAGGTCGACCGCTCTAGAAGGAGGGTTTCCTAGGTTGTCTTAGAGTCATTGTTATTCCGTGTCTTCTCAAGTGAATTCAAGTTACTCCTTGCACTGAAAGGTGTATTGAGATAGTGATACTGAGAGGTAATATGTCTAGCGAGTACTTTAGTGTTGTTGGAGATAGCTGAGAGGTGATCCGACTAACTGGTGAGTTTCACACATCCCTTAGGTTTCCTATTTGGTCACACCCGGAGAATGATCTGGGATCCACTAGGTTGTCTAAGTGTGTCATATTCTAAGAGCCCGGTTCCATCTTCGTTTCCGTATCCGAGAGATTTCCAAGGTACATGCATAGGATTCAAAGTCTAGGTAGTGCTTTCCCCATTTGTGAGTTGTAAGGCCCCAAACCGGGCACCCTATAGTTGGATCTCATCACTAGGTAAACTCATTAAAAACCTTTAAAATTATTTTAAATAAACAGCGGAAGTCTTTCTCGAAATAGTATTATCTTTAAAATCGTTAATTTTCATAACGTTACCTAATGAATGCATGCACACCAACCCGAGTAGCCCGCTCCCAAGACAAGATACCTTGTCTAGCAGACTCACCTGCAAAATAATCTAACGTACATACAGACTCAGCTACGCTGGGTGAGTTCTAAGAGTTTAAACTAACAAAAGTCAACTCGTCTCATTTAATATTTATTTCCATTCAAGACCCTCTGTTCTTTATAAAATAGTTTATATAAATTGTCCTCATATAGATAACCATGTTATTTTACAATATCCCGGAGGATTCACCACCCCAGACTCAACCCACTATTTTAATTCAGTAAGTCTCTCCGACATAGATCGAGCTTCCTACTCTAATAACACACCATTTACCAAAATACATTAACCATACGTTGGCTAACTTAACCAATCCTCTAGACACTGGCTTATCCAGCCCTAACCAAGACTCTTACAAATCAACTGACACAGTAGTTGTACATGATGTACTCGTCCCGACACAACGGTCAATCTAACTCGACACACCTCATTGATTCCATCTATTTATCACATCAATATCATGCCGTACACAATTAATATAACTCATCACTTGCATGCAATTTAACACATATATATGCACACAAACACATACCTTATCATTGCACCCTCGCTAGGGTTATCCCCGTCGGGATACTCGTCATAAGCTCCGCCATACCCTTGTTACAGGGCCCCGCCACTAAACATAGTGACACACTCGTCATCTACGATGACTACCCAGCCACCCACACAGTAGCTATATCCTCTACCATACGGTGACCGACACCTCACCACATGATGACTGCCGGATCACATGTACAATGATGAACCTGAAGAACTCCGTCCTCCACATCATTATTAGCCGTATACACGGACAACAATGCAAGCACACAAAGCAACATATATATACCCATGACACTACCTGGACATGTACTACGACTCACCGCCATTTACGGATCACTTACTTGTGTAATCCAACGCTTACTTACGGATCACCACCCTCGTGCTCGCATGCCGCTACCACAGCCACCATCTTGTCCCGTCACCGCCTTTATCGGCCTCCACCATGCTTCACATCACCATCGTTGCTGTGGTCGTGTCCTTGGTCTCCGCCGAGCAACCTTCACCTGGAACCATCGGGTCGCCGTGGCCGTACACTACCAAGAACCACCCTCCACCATCTGTTTCTCCGCCTATCGCCTCTATCACGGTGACACCACCGCCGTTTTGTTCCTGCCGCCGGGTAACAGCCGCGCATCATTACCATCTAGCCAAAGTCGGCCACCACTGGCACCATAATCCAAAACCCTAATCTATGCATCCATGAAAATATCATTACAAAAACGTAGCAAACATGAACAAGGTTACGTTTACGAGATACAAGGATTCCAGATCAATACCGTCTCTCGGTTGTCTCCTCCTCGTCCGGTCTCCCTCTCTCTCTTTCCCTTCGATTTCTCTCTGCCGCAAATCCCCCTAGGTCGATTAGCGGCCTAGGGTTCTCACTTAACGTGGTTTTAAACCCCCACATTTTACATTCGGGTCCCTTTAATTTCGCTTTGCACGTTTCAATTTCTGCTTATAAATAAAACGATTCGGGCCATTCGCTTACTCAAACCATTAACTTGAGGATTTTCGGGATGTTACAAGTCTATCCCCCTTAAAAGAGGATTCGTCCTCGAATCATGTGTCGGTACAAACCAACCCACATGTCTTTCTGTTCTTACTTGTGCACCAAATCCATTCAGTGTCAACCATTCACCTTCGCAGCACTTGTTTTCATTACCTTGCTTTGCAATACGACCACACCCTCGGTGTTCAAAGAAGTCTGCTCTGTTGCCCGCTTTTAACTGTGGGGCTTGTAGGTTTCACCTACTCCTTTCCCTTCTTTCTCGCATACCCGGTCATTACTTAAACTGCTCGACCTTGTCCTTTAACTGCACGTCCGTCACCTTTCCATTCTAGTTTACGGACACGTTTGCCTTTGCTCCACCTATATCTCTGATGGCTTCGTCACTCCGACGGCCATCACCCAAGTAGGTTTCCTACTTTCACAGATAGAAGCACTCACTGCTTCACCATATCATACCCCTCTTTTTTATACTTCGATCGTCATCTTGTGATGATTTTCTCAAACTCAAGCCCACTACCCTGCCTGTAAGGGTATTACTTCTTCTCTTCTCCGATGATCTCGAGGAGCTTATGCAAAGCTACACTGGTCCCCACAGAATTTCTCTACCATAGTATCTCTTTACTTCATTATCACGCATTCAATACGTCCTTTAAGTACGTACATAACCCCAACACTAGGTTCATCTTCATTCACTCTCATTGTTTCTCGAAAGCTCACTTACCCACGTCATGTCTGATATGACAGCTAACCACTTGCTTTACTTGAATGCTCCACAGGAGCTCACTTTAAGCTAGTCTTACTTTAACCACCGTAAGAATTTCCTTCCTGGTCACTTACGTGCAATCCTGCACTTGCCCCTCTTGGGTTTCACTTTCCACATCGTTGCTCTACCATTACCAAGTGATCACCGACCGCGTCTCATTTATCATGTACGAACAAGAAGTTCGTCTGCTCACCAGCCTCAGCTATCCGTCGTCTCATCTAGGGAAACATCCCCATTCCTCTGGTGTGTCACCTCGACTGAATTCTTCACATGGAACGTGTTCCATGTAGGTCCTTCGTCGCCTTGTTAATTCCATGCCGAAATCCTCAGCGTCATCACCTTTACCTTATCATAAACATTTTCTGGTCAAGCGTCCACGTAAACGCTTTCACTATCTACTCTCACAGCTCCGCCCGTTGTCTTCGTGCTCAGAGTTTCCAAGATATAAGCGTAGGCATCTCATAAGAGCACCTCACCGATCGTCTAGAAAGACGTCAAAACTTCTCGCATCACCTCAGTGTATCAACGTCAAGAAAACCATCAAGATAGAAATACTATACTTGAGCACACTGACCTCCCATCCTATGCACGACTAAGCGTGTACTACAAGGACACACACCGACACACATAACTACAGAACACACAATGTTCTACACATGTACTAGTAACCCCAAACTCTAAACACGCATCACGTGCACACACACAACTGCTAGATCTGAGTAAATATACGTGTATACAATATGACCTCGTCATTTATAGACACACAAACTCCTGAACCTTATCTCTTACTCACTACAACGGTAGCCCCTTCCACACGTCATCATATACTCACACATAGTTTACTCGGTCGTACCCATATTTCAAGACAACACACTACTCGGTCTAGACACACGATGTCACTCTAATCATTCATAGACACAAGATATAAAATATCTTATTTCCCCAAAGGATCTGGTCCTGAACATGCATACCTAAACATGAGGTATGTAACTTTGATTTCTCACAGGACCTCGTCCTGAACATTTATACATACTAAAGATGTATATTTATAACTCCCCACAGGACCTCGTCCTGAACAGTTACACAAGGTGCAACACACCCCTTACACTTTAAACATCACCTAAACATAACACATAGGTGACACTATTTTAAGACTATAGACACACACAAATAATCAAAACTCGGGACTACACAGGTCTACTCATACAGTCTAATCATCCAAGCTCTAGCATCACATCAATGATTACATTTAGTATACACTCATGCTGTTAAAAAGGTAATCACATAATCACACATAATTGACATTGCACCACCAATAGCAAGTTATCACACATGCAACTATCATTAACTACGTTCTAAACCATCCCATGGTAAGATTCACTATCAAGGTTAAAATCAAGCAATTGAAAAAAAACCAAGAACACATATTTCATCACAAAAGCGCTTGACGGCCACTACTCAAAATGCTCTAGTCCTCTCGTGGTAACCACCACTGCTCTAATCACTGAACAAGTCAAAGTTATCACCCACTTGTTCCTCGTCGTCGGATTCCTCCAGCCATCCGTTTCCCGATACCGAATCCTGCCTCGGAGGCTGATGCCTAACCGCAAATGTCTTCCTTCCTCGCCAACCACTTCTCCTGTAGAAGGAGCTACTATGTCCACTCCTCATAACTGACCTGGTAGTACTGTGAGCGTTAGGCACCGGAAGCGCCATAATCACCTCCTGTGATGGTAGCTCCTGCTCATCTCCAGCCGCCGGTGGAACCACCGTCAATGGAACAGATGCTAAGATCCGTCTTTTCCTAAATATAACCATACGAATAGCAGCCGCACGTCTAGCCCGCCGTTCTATCAACCTCCTGATGAGAGCTCCCCACCTAATCCATCTAGTCGAATCATAATGGCCATCAGTACCTGCACAAGATAGAACATTAGAGTGATTAATATGGGCCTCAAATTCAGAATATGAGAGTAATCATAGACTTCCAAATCACGGTGATCAAATGCATTTTGGTGGTCCACATTACTGCTCGGATTCTAAACCTTCCCCATCATATTCACACTAAATCTATATCTTTCACACACCTGGATGCACATGCATCCCACAAAACTCACATAGCACCATCCAATAATCTAGCAAGTTATCATCTTTATCACAATTTCACACCATCCAAGGTTACACACAAAATTACTAAATCATATCGACACACAAAACTATCTCTCATAGTTACAATTAATGCTACTCCGCATTACTCAACTCACATCATAGTCTCATTTAATCACACCACACAACTTCACGTAGTTCTACATACTATTACCGCACATAGCACACATCATGATCCCACACAGAACCATAAAATGATTAGAGAGTATGATTGATGTGTCGTGTTTAGTATATAGAAAATATATTATATAATAATATATTCAGGGATTTTGGTTTTACGAAATCAGGTTTTAAATTTATAATTAAAATGATAAATACTCAAACTTAAAACACACAATAGGTATGTGTACCTATCACAGCGTAATATAGATTAGGTAAGAACCAAGTATCGAACCAATGGACACGGTCGAGTTCCAATACTCTACTTTTGTTATCATTTAGCAAGTTTAATTAGTGAGTGGGTTTTGTGTGCTTGTGAAGTAGAAAAGTAAATGACAGAAAAGTAAATGACGGTAAAGTAAATAAAAGAAAAGTAAAAACGTGAGTGATGTGTGTAACAGGAATGTAAATAACAGAATAATAAATAGCAGAAAAGTAAATATCTCATAAATGATCAGGTCACAAAGAGTATTGCCTTGGGCTTCGAATCCGCTTGGTATATGATAATTTTAAGTTAACTAATCCAGTGGTATGACTACTATAAACATGTGACCCGGGTAACCGCTAGAGCCTCGTCCTCACGACATTTGGTTCACGGATTATATTCTTTAATAATAAAATGGTAGGAATCCCAGCTAGGGACATCGTTACCCTCAACTCTTTGGTGTTATCTCCGAGTTGGTTTTGGACATCAAACTTAAGTGCTTAGTTATTATTAGTATTCAAAGAGTGATTAGACTTTTTTCACCGGGAGACGGTGTAACAATGGGACCATGTGTAAATACGTACCGTTCCCAACATGAGTTCACCAATTCTTGGTCTCATAACAAATTCGTATAAAGACGTACGACTTTATTAATATTAACCAAGCCTTGGCTTATCAAGATCTGCTTGTATAAAGACGTACAAGTATCAAGAGAAGTTTGATTAAAAAGGTTTTATGGTCTTACGCTTTAAAATCAAGAACACTCACAAGTGTAAAGACAAGTTTATACAATAATAAAAATCCCACCTAGAAGGTGGCTTTAAGAGCGAATAATTAAAGATATAAACATACCACTAGATTAACACGTTAAACATTAACATACACCAAACTTCATCTTCACCCTAGCCGTACAAAGAGTTTAGCCACAAATGGCCATACTAACTAGCATAACGTTGAGTTTCGTAGGCTCCCCCATGGCGGAACAAAGAGGAGGAGCCTCTCTACTCTAAACTATAGAAATAGACTCTCTTGAGCTCTGGTAATGTGTATTAAGGTGTCTGGAATGAAGAAATCAAGCCTCCTATTTATAGTCCTCAAAATGAGCAATGCACGGGCGTGCAAACACCTCGGGAATCAAACAGGGTACACAGGACAGTGTACTGGGCCTTGGGGAGCAAGCTAGGGCAATGCACGCCCGTGCATTGGGATGTACAGCCGTGCATCCCTCCCCTGCTGCCTAGTTTTGTATTTTAGCTGCTTGTTGACTATTGTTGACCTTGTTTGACTTCTTGGGGGTCAAAGCTCGGGAATGTTCCTTCTAGAAGCTTGATTTCTTGGTGTTTATGATAGGATTTAGCTTTGTTTATATTTGAGACACCGAATAACCTGCAATTACGAAATATAAATGTTTTAAGTATCAATTGCAATTTTATTAATCAATTAGTACCATAATATGGGGATTATTATGCATGCAAAACATGTATAATTTAGATCATATCATAATACCCCACACTTAGACTTTTCTTGTCCTCAAGCAAACTCATGCATTATCAGACCCATAACTAAAAAGTTTACAAAAGGGTAATGGAGCTCCAAGTATTTGGAAACTCCGGGATAACTCATGAGTCGCCTTATTCTATTTTCGTGTTTTTCTATTTTTAGGATGATGGAATCTATGACAAGCCTACTAGAACCTCAATTATGCATAAACCTTCACTCCTCACAATGTTCACTTCAATTAGTGAATGTCGACCGAAACAAGCGATCATGTTCTCTGCGAAGTCATTAACGGGAGAAGCAACACACTGATGGGAAACTGTGAAATAGGCTAAGGGTGACCAAGCGGTCGGATTGATGAGAGGGGATGACCTGAAAGCATTGGTAGCTGAAAATTTTTGTCCTAAGAACGAGGTCCACAAGGTGGAAAGGGAATGCTTGACTCTACAAGCAGGACTCATGACTCACCGGTAGTACACTTCAAAGTATAATGAGTTGGCACGTCTGGTGCCCCATCTTGTGACAATTGAAGATAGGAGAATTCATTATTATGTTCAGGGGTTGCGTCCGAAGGTTCGTACCTTTTTCAAAACCAACACATCGAGTACCTTTGAGTCGGTGGTTGTTCTGAGCGGCGTTGTGTTTGATGACATCGCCTCTACTGAAGTCATCCCTGAGGTGCCCAAGAAACAAGCAGTTAACCAAACTTGTGAGGACCTCCAAGGTCCTGGTGAGAGGAGAGCAAGGGTAGAAGCTGAGGTCCTATGTGGAAAGTGTGGGAAGAGGCACGGAGGTGAATGTAGAGCTGGTCAGGTAGGATGCTTTAGGTGTGGAAAGTTCGAACACCAGTCACGCGACTGTCCAGATAAGCCTAGATGACACAACTAAGGTTTATGCCACCCATTCTGTGATGTGCTATTAGTATAACTTATGACAGGTTTCGAGGACGAAACCTGTTGTAAGGAGGGTAGACTTGTAACATCCCGAAATTCGAAAGCATAGATCGGGCACGGGATTTACAAAGAACAAGGAAGGTGGAAGGAATTGGGCCTTGGGCCGGAACACATGGGGCAAAGGAGAGGGAGTTGGGCTCCATAAAACCCCAACTTCATCCTCTCCACCAACATTAGCTCATTTCCACCATTTTTCTAGTTCTAGATAGAGAGAGAAGTTAGAGAGAGAAAGTGTCAGTTTTGCTCCAATATCAAACCATTCTTCTTCTCCAGTTCTTACACGAAGCTTTGCTGAAGAAACGAGCTGATTTGAGGTAAGAAACTAGCTTAGATCTGAGTTTTTGTTAAAAATGGGGTTTTAGGGTTTCATGGAGTTTTTAACCTAAAGGTCGGATTTTTACGTATAAAAAGAGGTTTTAAACTTGGATCTTGCTTCTTGGATAGGATTAGAACGTTTTGGAACGTAAAAGTTATGATTTTGGACTAAAAATGGCTTTGTATGTGATGTGTTGCAAAGGACACCTCCTATTACTGTGTGTTTCGTGTCGTTTTTGTAAAGTTTTAGAGTCGTATTGAGTCGTTTATAGTTATTATTGATTTGTTCCATGGTTTGTATGTAATCGGGTGAATTTGGAGCTAAAACGATCGAGATATGCAAAGGCATGAGCGAACGAGGCGAAACGAGAAAACAAGCAAACTTTCTATGAAAGCAGTATCCTCGCGGTACGCGAGCTAGGAAGGGCTTCCCCCTCGCGGTACGCGAGGGGTGTGTTTTAAACAACTTGTGCGTCAAGCCGTTCTCTCGTGGTACGTGAGAGACTGGATCCCCGGGCCTCGCGGTACGCGGGAGAACCCAGTTACCGTTCTTTTTGCTTATTTTCATGGAATAAAAGCTTAAGTTCTATTCTAGGGTTAAGGAGGTCGAATGCAGACGCATAGGTTGAAGCGTTTTGGCGATTTTGAGTGGGATAAGTCACAAGGGATCAAGGATTAAAGCGTTGGATGCGTTGATCGATTGGATTATCGTCTTTTCGGTTTGTATTTCTTATATTTTGCTTTTTGATTCATCTATCTTGCTTCATGATTCTGAATATTAGACTTTGTGTTGATGTTTTGATGATGGTAGTAGGCTAGATTTATTGAACTACCTAGATTTTGATGATTATGTTTTGTTAATTAGATTGATTTTGGATTTCGGTTTCTTGTTGATGGATTAACATTAAAGTAAAGAACTTGGTTTTGTTTGAGTGGATGTGTATGCGTATTTGATCTTGATTTATGATATGTTGAATGTTCCATATGCTGCTTTGTGAATGTCTTTCATGTATGGTCGCATATTAGGTCGCTAGTTGTGTGCATGTGATTGGTTTATAGTTTACTGCATTGTATCCATAGGAACATCGATTGAGAGTCTGTCAGGGTTAAGTATTATGCCTGCTTCAATAGCTGAAAGGTGCGAAGTTGTCGGGTAATCTGCGGTGTTAGGGTTTTAGGTCGACCGCTTTGAAAGGAGGGTTTCCTTGGTTGTCTTAGCTTCATTGTTATTCCGTGTCTTGTCAAGTGAATTCTAGTTACTCCTTGCACTGAAAGTTGTATTGAGATAGTGAGACTGAGAGGTAATATGTCTAGCGAGTACTTTAGTGTTGTTGGAGATAGCTGAGAGGTGATCCGACTAACTGGTAGGTTTCACACGTCCCTTAGGTTTCCTTTTTAGTCACACCCGGAGAATGATCTGGGATCCACTAGGTTGTCTAAGTGTGTCGTATTCTAAGAGCCCGGTTCCATCATAGTTTTCATATTCGAGAGATTTCCAAGGTACATGCATAGGATTCAAAGTCTATGTAGTGCTTTCCCCATTTATGAGTTGTCTAAAGTCGTTTGCTTTCTGTTTGGTGTCATTAGTTAGAGAAGTTCCATTAGGTCACAAGACAAATCCCCCCAAATACATTTCAGTTTAGTTAGTTGAGTCAGAGTCTAGATAGAGTTGTCGCTAGTGTCTCGTGGGTTTGATATCCGGACTTCATTTGACTTTGCTACATTGGTCAGTACACTTGCCGGTTGTGTGATCTAGTATTAGGTTGAGTCTAGATTTATAAATTTAAGGCTAGAGTGTCTAGGTTAGGTTTTATAGTTAGTTTTTATAGACCGTCCAGCATACATCAAGTTTTTGACGTCTTTGCCGGGGATACTTAGACGATAGCGTATCTAACTTTGATTGAACTTAACTGATTAGTTGGTCTTTTTGTGTTTTGAGTCTTTTCTATTTTGTTGAGTCTAGTTTATGTGTCCTTGGGTGGGTCTTTGTTTTCAGTGAGTCTAGCTTGTATCTTGAGTCTGTCTAATTATTTTAGTCAATATGTGTGAGATCTGTGGAGGACCCCATTTTACTCGTCATTGCCATATTCATCGGGATATTCTGCAGACTGCTATGATCATGCTTATCCGCAGGTACAGCCATATGAGGAATACAGAACTCAAGAGGAGTTGAATGCCTGGTGCAAAGAGGCAAATGAGCAGTATGAGAAAGATATCCAAGCAATAATTGCTCACATTGGATCACATCGTCTGAAGAATCTGGAGCGTGTGATTTATGATCGTGAAGGAACAAAATTGGAAATGAAACTGCATCGGGGGAGTTGATTCTAAAAACCCCATCATTGGAGACTATAATGACGACGTGCAAATCATAGTGATAGAAGGTGAAGCACAAGTCCCACCTCCATGTAAGTCTTCTGCTCTTGATCTCAGTGGTGATGAAGTTTTTACCGATTCCTTGCAAGATCACACAGTTTCTTGTAATACTTTACACTTGTCTTGTGAGAATGAGTCGGTGTAGGTAGTACGGGATGAAGATATAATCAAGGAGGAGCAGAGGAAGGTGCAAGAAATCATGAACACTCAATGGCACCTGATAATTAAAGCCTAGCAATTGCACTTTCTGGAAGAAAATGGGAGGCTAATGGATGAGCTAGATAGTTTGAAGCTAGATAGAGAAGAAGCAGCCCCAGAACCGGGGACGTTAACGGAAGAGGTGAAACTTACGAGTCCACAATACTCCGCACCAGTCCCACCTCCGGTTTATACACCCTAGAATTACGGGCTAGAGCCCATCGAGAACAGTTTCTTTAGTGATGATGAGAGGGAGGTAGAAGAGTCTGCGGATGACACTGTGGGTGATGGTCCAGGTAAGTATTCGGAACCCGATTTGATTGAATATAATTGTGATGATCTTGAGTCATTTAATTTCCCAGGTGACGAGCTTGACTCTTCTAATGCACTTGATACTTTACGCTTGCTCTTTGAGAATAATTTGATGTACCAAGAGCCAAGTGTGGGGAGAAGAGAAGAGGTGCAAATGCAGGAGGTTATTAATGAACCACAAATAGAACTGGTGTCGGACCCACCACATTGCATCCAAGAGAGAGAGAGAAGCAAGACCCGTGGAGATAGTAAATGGTGGATCGCCACCCAAATCAGCCCGACCACGGGACAGGGCACAGAGACGTATGGACCGGCATGTTTTAAAAGTCTGGGGATGGTCACATAAAGACAATAGGATGCAGTATACTGGAGATGACCGATCACCACATTACATGCCACGTATCAGGTTTGGTCCAGGTAAGTTTAAGTATTGGTGGACCGACCTGTTTAGATTTTGCAAAACCCATTTAAGGTCTGCCACTAGAGTTTGTCAAATCAGTGGTGGACCAATTTTACTAAACGGGTCGGACGAGGGCGGCATAAAAAAGAAGCCGCCTTATTAGGTTTGTTTCTCGGGTTAGAAACCGAGTGTATAGTTTGTATAAGTTTTGGTTTTATATTGAGTCAGTTTAATGATGTTTTGGGTTTGCTGTGAATGTTGTAGGGATAGATCGCCCCGTCCGTACTCAATATACATTTGGGCGGAGTCGATTCAAATCTTATATTCATGTAAAGGGAACCCGATAGAGTCTGTGCAGCCGCGAATGAAATGATATACGTTTGCACCAGTGGAAGAACGAAGCTGGACAGAATCATGCTATCATTACCAGCTAAGTCGTTTCCACTTTACTATTTTTTTTATTTTTGAGTCTTTATTTTTATTTTTCGTTGTTTCTTGGTTCACATTGAGGACAATGGGTCGTTCAAGTGTGGGGATATTTGATTTGCTGCAAAGCACACCTCTTATTCCTGTGTGTTTCGTGTCGTTTTTTGTATAGTTTTAGAGTCATATTGAGCCGCTTATAGTTAGTATTGATTTGTGCCATGGTGTGTAGGTAATCGGGTGAATTTGGAGCTAAAACGACCGAGATATGCAAAGGCACGAGTGAACGAGGAGAAACGATAAAACAAGCAAACTTTCTATGAAAGTGGTATCCTCGCGGCACGCGAGCCAGGAAGGGCTTCCCCCTCATGGTACGCGAGCCAGGAAGGGCTTCCCCGTCACGATACACGAGGGGTGTGTTTTCAGAAACTTACGCGTCAAGTCGTTCTCTCGCGGTACGCGAAAGACTATTTTCAGGGAATAAAAGATTAAGTTCGATTCTAGGGTTAAGGAGGTCGATTCCAGATGCAAAGGTTGAAGCTTTTTGGAGATTTTGAGTGGGAGAAGTCACAAGGGATCAAGGATTGAAGCATTAGATGCGTGGATCGATTGGATTATCGTCTTTTTGGTTTATGTTTCTTATCTTTTGCTTTCTGATTCATCTATCTTGCATCATGATTTTGAATATTAGACTTTGTGTTGATGTTTTGATGATGGTAGTAGGCTAGATTTCTTGAACTACCTAGATTTTGATGATTATGTTTTGTTAATTAGATTGATTTTGGATTTTGGTTTCTTGTTGATGGATTAACATTAAAGTAAAGAACTTGGTTTTGTTTGAGTGGATGTGTATGCGTATTTGATCTTGATTTATGATCTGTTGAATGTTTCATATGCTGCTTTTTGAATGTCTTTCATGTATGGTCGCATATTAGATCGCTAGCTGTGTGCATGTGATTGGTTTATAGTTTACTGCATTGTATCTATAGGAACATCGATTGAGAGTCTGTTAGGGTTAAGTATTATACCTGCTTCAATAGCTGAAAGGTGCGAAGTTGTCGGCTAATCTGTGGTGTTAGGGTTTTAGGTCGACCGCTCTAGAAGGAGGGTTTCCTAGGTTGTCTTAGAGTCATTGTTATTCCGTGTCTTCTCAAGTGAATTCAAGTTACTCCTTGCACTGAAAGGTGTATTGAGATAGTGATACTGAGAGGTAATATGTCTAGCGAGTACTTTAGTGTTGTTGGAGATAGCTGAGAGGTGATCCGACTAACTGGTGAGTTTCACACATCCCTTAGGTTTCCTATTTGGTCACACCCGGAGAATGATCTGGGATCCACTAGGTTGTCTAAGTGTGTCATATTCTAAGAGCCCGGTTCCATCTTCGTTTCCGTATCCGAGAGATTTCCAAGGTACATGCATAGGATTCAAAGTCTAGGTAGTGCTTTCCCCATTTGTGAGTTGTAAGGCCCCAAACCGGGCACCCTATAGTTGGATCTCATCACTAGGTAAACTCATTAAAAACCTTTAAAATTATTTTAAATAAACAGCGGAAGTCTTTCTCGAAATAGTATTATCTTTAAAATCGTTAATTTTCATAACGTTACCTAATGAATGCATGCACACCAACCCGAGTAGCCCGCTCCCAAGACAAGATACCTTGTCTAGCAGACTCACCTGCAAAATAATCTAACGTACATACAGACTCAGCTACGCTGGGTGAGTTCTAAGAGTTTAAACTAACAAAAGTCAACTCGTCTCATTTAATATTTATTTCCATTCAAGACCCTCTGGTCTTTATAAAATAGTTTATATAAATTGTCCTCATATAGATAACCATGTTATTTTACAATATCCCGGAGGATTCACCACCCCAGACTCAACCCACTATTTTAATTCAGTAAGTCTCTCCGACATAGATCGAGCTTCCTACTCTAATAACACACCATTTACCAAAATACATTAACCATACGTTGGCTAACTTAACCAATCCTCTAGACACTGGCTTATCCAGCCCTAACCAAGACTCTTACAAATCAACTGACACAGTAGTTGTACATGATGTACTCGTCCCGACACAACGGTCAATCTAACTCGACACACCTCATTGATTCCATCTATTTATCACATCAATATCATGCCGTACACAATTAATATAACTCATCACTTGCATGCAATTTAACACATATATATGCACACAAACACATACCTTATCATTGCACCCTCGCTAGGGTTATCCCCGTCGGGATACTCGTCATAAGCTCCGCCATACCCTTGTTACAGGGCCCCGCCACTAAACATAGTGACACACTCGTCATCTACGATGACTACCCAGCCACCCACACAGTAGCTATATCCTCTACCATACGGTGACCGACACCTCACCACATGATGACTGCCGGATCACATGTACAATGATGAACCCGAAGAACTCCGTCCTCCACATCATTATTAGCCGTATACACGGACAACAATGCAAGCACACAAAGCAACATATATATACCCATGACACTACCTGGACATGTACTACGACTCACCGCCATTTACGGATCACTTACTTGTGTAATCCAACGCTTACTTACGGATCACCACCCTCGTGCTCGCATGCCGCTACCACAGCCACCATCTTGTCCCGTCACCGCCTTTATCGGCCTCCACCATGCTTCACATCACCATCGTTGCTGTGGTCGTGTCCTTGGTCTCCGCCGAGCAACCTTCACCTGGAACCATCGGGTCGCCGTGGCCGTACACTACCAAGAACCACCCTCCACCATCTGTTTCTCCGCCTATCGCCTCTATCACGGTGACACCACCGCCGTTTTGTTCCTGCCGCCGGGTAACAGCCGCGCATCACTACCATCTAGCCAAAGTCGGCCACCACTGGCACCATAATCCAAAACCCTAATCTATGCATCCATGAAAATATCATTACAAAAACGTAACAAACATGAACAAGGTTACGTTTACGAGATACAAGGATTCCAGATCAATACCGTCTCTCGGTTGTCTCCTCCTCGTCCGGTCTCCCTCTCTCTCTTTCCCTTCGATTTCTCTCTGCCGCAAATCCCCCTAGGTCGATTAGCGGCCTAGGGTTCTCACTTAACGTGGTTTTAAACCCCCACATTTTACATTCGGGTCCCTTTAATTTCGCTTTGCACGTTTCAATTTCTGCTTATAAATAAAACGATTCGGGCCATTCGCTTACTCAAACCATTAACTTGAGGATTTTCGGGATGTTACAAGTCTATCCCCCTTAAAAGAGGATTCGTCCTCGAATCATGTGTCGGTACAAACCAACCCACATGTCTTTCTGTTCTTACTTGTGCACCAAATCCATTCAGTGTCAACCATTCACCTTCGCAGCACTTGTTTTCATTACCTTGCTTTGCAATACGACCACACCCTCGGTGTTCAAAGAAGTCTGCTCTGTTGCCCGCTTTTAACTGTGGGGCTTGTAGGTTTCACCTACTCCTTTCCCTTCTTTCTCGCATACCCGGTCATTACTTAAACTGCTCGACCTTGTCCTTTAACTGCACGTCCGTCACCTTTCCATTCTAGTTTACGGACACGTTTGCCTTTGCTCCACCTATATCTCTGATGGCTTCGTCACTCCGACGGCCATCACCCAAGTAGGTTTCCTACTTTCACAGATAGAAGCACTCACTGCTTCACCATATCATACCCCTCTTTTTTATACTTCGATCGTCATCTTGCGATGATTTTCTCAAACTCAAGCCCACTACCCTGCCTGTAAGGGTATTACTTCTTCTCTTCTCCGATGATCTCGAGGAGCTTATGCAAAGCTACACTGGTCCCCACAGAATTTCTCTACCATAGTATCTCTTTACTTCATTATCACGCATTCAATACGTCCTTTAAGTACGTACATAACCCCAACACTAGGTTCATCTTCATTCACTCTCATTGTTTCTCGAAAGCTCACTTACCCACGTCATGTCTGATATGACAGCTAACCACTTGCTTTACTTGAATGCTCCACAGGAGCTCACTTTAAGCTAGTCTTACTTTAACCACCGTAAGAATTTCCTTCCTGGTCACTTACGTGCAATCCTGCACTTGCCCCTCTTGGGTTTCACTTTCCACATCGTTGCTCTACCATTACCAAGTGATCACCGACCGCGTCTCATTTATCATGTACGAACAAGAAGTTCGTCTGCTCACCAGCCTCAGCTATCCGTCGTCTCATCTAGGGAAACATCCCCATTCCTCTGGTGTGTCACCTCGACTGAATTCTTCACATGGAACGTGTTCCATGTAGGTCCTTCGTCGCCTTGTTAATTCCATGCCGAAATCCTCAGCGTCATCACCTTTACCTTATCATAAACATTTTCTGGTCAAGCGTCCACGTAAACGCTTTCACTATCTACTCTCACAGCTCCGCCCGTTGTCTTCGTGCTCAGAGTTTCCAAGATATAAGCGTAGGCATCTCATAAGAGCACCTCACCGATCGTCTAGAAAGACGTCAAAACTTCTCGCATCACCTCAGTGTATCAACGTCAAGAAAACCATCAAGATAGAAATACTATACTTGAGCACACTGACCTCCCATCCTATGCACGACTAAGCGTGTACTACAAGGACACACACCGACACACATAACTACAGAACACACAATGTTCTACACATGTACTAGTAACCCCAAACTCTAAACACGCATCACGTGCACACACACAACTGCTAGATCTGAGTAAATATACGTGTATACAATATGACCTCGTCATTTATAGACACACAAACTCCTGAACCTTATCTCTTACTCACTACAACGGTAGCCCCTTCCACACGTCATCATATACTCACACATAGTTTACTCGGTCGTACCCATATTTCAAGACAACACACTACTCGGTCTAGACACACGATGTCACTCTAATCATTCATAGACACAAGATATAAAATATCTTATTTCCCCAAAGGATCTGGTCCTGAACATGCATACCTAAACATGAGGTATGTAACTTTGATTTCTCACAGGACCTCGTCCTGAACATTTATACATACTAAAGATGTATATTTATAACTCCCCACAGGACCTCGTCCTGAACAGTTACACAAGGTGCAACACACCCCTTACACTTTAAACATCACCTAAACATAACACATAGGTGACACTATTTTAAGACTATAGACACACACAAATAATCAAAACTCGGGACTACACAGGTCTACTCATACAGTCTAATCATCCAAGCTCTAGCATCACATCAATGATTACATTTAGTATACACTCATGCTGTTAAAAAGGTAATCACATAATCACACATAATTGACATTGCACCACCAATAGCAAGTTATTACACATGCAACTATCATTAACTACGTTCTAAACCATCCCATGGTAAGATTCACTATCAAGGTTAAAATCAAGCAATTGAAAAAAAACCAAGAACACATATTTCATCACAAAAGCGCTTGACGGCCACTACTCAAAATGCTCTAGTCCTCTCGTGGTAACCACCACTGCTCTAATCACTGAACAAGTCAAAGTTATCACCCACTTGTTCCTCGTCGTCGGATTCCTCCAGCCATCCGTTTCCCGATACCGAATCCTGCCTCGGAGGCTGATGCCTAACCGCAAATGTCTTCCTTCCTCGCCAACCACTTCTCCTGTAGAAGGAGCTACTATGTCCACTCCTCATAACTGACCTGGTAGTACTGTGAGCGTTAGGCACCGGAAGCGCCATAATCACCTCCTGTGATGGTAGCTCCTGCTCATCTCCAGCCGCCGGTGGAACCACCGTCAATGGAACAGATGCTAAGATCCGTCTTTTCCTAAATATAACCATACGAATAGCAGCCGCACGTCTAGCCCGCCGTTCTATCAACCTCCTGATGAGAGCTCCCCACCTAATCCATCTAGTCGAATCATAATGGCCATTAGTACCTGCACAAGATAGAACATTAGAGTGATTAATATGGGCCTCAAATTCAGAATATGAGAGTAATCATAGACTTCCAAATCACGGTGATCAAATGCATTTTGGTGGTCCACATTACTGCTCGGATTCTAAACCTTCCCCATCATATTCACACTAAATCTATATCTTTCACACACCTGGATGCACATGCATCCCACAAAACTCACATAGCACCATCCAATAATCTAGCAAGTTATCATCTTTATCACAATTTCACACCATCCAAGGTTACACACAAAATTACTAAATCATATCGACACACAAAACTATCTCTCATAGTTACAATTAATGCTACTCCGCATTACTCAACTCACATCATAGTCTCATTTAATCACACCACACAACTTCACGTAGTTCTACATACTATTACCGCACATAGCACACATCATGATCCCACACAGAACCATAAATCACTTACTCACACTGATTACTTCACCTAGTGTAACACTGCACAAACAGTAAATAATAATTACTGCTCAACTCGAAAGACGTACCTTTTGGATCGCGGTTACTCGTGGTGGTATTCGTTTCACCCTCGTCCCATTTTCAGTTTAAGTTAAGGCATTTTATTTGTTTAAAAACACCAGTTTTCTCTTAAACCTTGGCTTTGATACCAACTTGTAAGGCCCCAAACCGGGCACCCTACAGTTGGATCTCATCACTAGGTAAACTCATTAAAAACCTCTAAATTTCTTTTAAATAAATAGCGAAAGTCTTTCTCAAAATAGTATTATCTTTAAAGTCGTTAATTTTCATAACGTTACCTGACGAATGAATGCGCACCAACCCGAGTAGCCCGATCCCAAGCCAAGATACCTCGTCTAGCAGACTCACCTGCAAAACAATCTAACGTACATACAAGTCAGCTACGCTGAGTGAGTTCTAAGAGTTTAAACTAACAAAAGTCAACTCGTCTCATTTAATATGTATTTCCACTCAAGACCCTGTAGTCTTTATAAAATAGTTTTTATAAATTGTCCTCATATAGATAACTCTGTTATCTTACAATATCCCGGAGGATTCACCACCCCAGACTCAACCCACCATTTTAACTCAGTAAGTCTCTCCAACATAGTCGAGTTTACTACTCTGATAACACACCATTTACCATATACATTAACCATACGTTGGTTAACTCAACCAATCCTCTAGACACTGGCTTAACCAGCCCTAACCAAGACTCTTACAAATCAATTGACACATCAGTTGTACACGATGTACTCGTCCCGACACAACGGTCAATCTAACTCGACACACCTCATTGATTCCATCTATTTATCACATCAATATCATGTCGTACACAATTAATATAACTCATCACTTGCATGAAATTTAACACATATATATGCACACAAACACATACCTTATCATTGCACCCTCGTCAGGGTTATCCCTATCGGGATACTCATCATAAGCTCCGCCATACCCTTGTTACAGGGCCCCGCCAATAAACATAGTGGCACACTCGTCATATACGATGACTACCCAGCCACCCACACAGTAGCTATATCCTTTACCATATGGTGACCGACACCTCACCACGTGATTACTGCCAGATCACACGTACAATGATGACCCCGAAGGACTCCGTCCTCCACATCACTATTAGCCGTATACATGGACAACAATGCATGCACACAAAGCAACACATATATACCCATGACACTACCTGGACATGTACTACGACTCACCACCATTTACGGATCACTTACGTGTGTAATCCAACGCTTACTTAGATGTATCCTCATAACGTCTAGACACATTATCCAACTCTTTCCGAATAGGAAATTATACGACACACAAACACCAAACTGGCTTATAGCCCGTACATACTAAGGACACCACATAGACCCATGCAATGCTATACCGTCATGTAACATGGACAACGACACAATACCCACAACATCAAGCACATGACGCACAACGGCATACTAGCACCTACATGACTCGTTAATGAACCATGTACAGGTTCCCACACTAACTCTCCTTATATAACCATCACAGGTTTTAACTAAATTCCTGACTCACCCTGACTAACTCATAAGATGACACACACAGATCATCACAACTCTTGTTCACCCCTCCTAGGGACCCCATAATGACTCTTAACTTCATTATTACATAATGACCTCATAAAACACTTCAAGTTAAAATCATAACTCGTAACGCGTTCATTTAATAAAACATGCGAGTATGTACGATAGCCCCAAAACAGTAAAACGTTTAAAAGAGGGGATTAAAACATACTAAGGACACCACATAGACCCATGCAATGCTATACCGTCATGTCACATGGACAACGACACAATACCCACAACATCAAGCACATGACGCACAACGGCAAACTAGCACCTACGTGACTCGTTAATGAACCATGTACAGGTTCCCACACTAACTCTCCTTATATAACCATCACAGGTTTTAACTAAATTCCTGACTCACCCCGACTAACTCATAAGATGACACACACAGATCATCACAACTCTTGTTCACCCATCCTAGGGACCCCATAATGACTCTTAACCTCATTATTACATAATGACCTCATAAAACACTTCAAGTTAAAATCATAACTCGTAACGCGTTCGTTTAATAAAACATGCGAGTATGTACGATAGCCCCAAAACAGTAAAACGTTTAAAAGAGGGGATTAGAAACTCACTGGTTATGCTGAGTCTCAGTCTCTGCTCTGCAACTCGCCCGTCCACGCTTAAAACCCAAACCTGTAAACGTATGATCCAAGGATCAGATTCCATTCTAAACTTACATTGAATAACACGTCAATATAATTAAACTCTAACGCTCATCCCTTCTACTCATCATTTCTTCTGTAAAACCTTAGTCTCTCGGGCCTACGTATATAATGATCCCAATTGGATTAGGACCTGAGTACCCGATCTCAAACTCCCGTGCATGCACCCATGCGTGCCATGCAAACCCCTCGTCATCTTCAACTCATAATAACCAACTCATAACAGATCGCTCTTGGTTTCTTTAGAACCCGTAATATTAATTCGGGCCCCATGCACGCATACGATCCATGAAAAACCCTAGCCCATGATTCCTCTCTATGCAACTCCGGTTCATCACGAACCCGCACCTGAGCTCACCCGTGCACCACCACGGGTCCCATTGTTCCCGTCGAGCACCACCCTCATGCTCGCATGCCACTACCACAGCCACCATCTTGGCCCGTCACCGCCTTCATCGGCCTCCACCATGCTTCACATCACCATCTTTGTTGTGGTCGTGTCCTTGGTCTCCGTCGAACAACCATCACCCGGAACCATCGGGTCACCGTGGCTGTACACTACCAAGAACCACCCTCCACCATCCGTTTCTCCGCCTGTCGCCTCCATCACGGTGACACCACCGTCGTGTCGTTCATGCCGCCGGGTAACAGCCGTGCATCAGCACCATCTAGCCAAAGTCAGCCACCACTAGCACCATAATCCAAAACCCTAATCTATGCATCCATGAAAATACCATTACAAAAACGTAACAAACATGAACAAGGTTACGTTTACGAGATACAAGGATTCCAGATCAATACCGTCTCTCGGTTGTCTCCTCCTCGTCCGGTCTCCCTCTATCTCTTTCCCTTCGATTTCTCTCTGTCGTAAATCCCCCTAGGTCGATTAGCGGCCTAGGGTTCTCACATAACGTGGTTTTAAACACCCACATTTTACATTCAGGTCCCTCTAATTCTGCTTTGCACGTTTCAATTTCTGCTTATAAATAAAACGATTCACGGGTCCTCCGAGTTCACAATTTAACTTCTCGTATGCCAAGAACTTGTTATCTTACTCATCAGATAGAAGTTCGGGCCATTCGCTTACTCGAACCATTAACTTGAGGATTTTTGGGATGTTACATGAGTTGTCTAAAGTCTTTTGCTTTCTATTTGGTGTCGTTAGTTAGAGAAGTTCCATTAGGTCACAACACAAATCCCCCTAAATACATTTCAGTTTAGTTAGTTGAGTCAGAGTCTAGATAGAGTTGTCGCTAGTGCCTCTTGAGTTCGATATCCGGACTTCATTTGACTTTGCTACATTGGTTGGTACACTTGCCGGTTTTGTGGTCTAGTCTAAAGTTGAGTCTAGATTTATAAATTTAAGGCTAGAGTGTCTAGGTTAGGTTTTATAGTTAGTTTTTATAGACCGTCCATCACACATCAGTATGGTTATGGTGTTCGTGAGCCGACATTCGAGTGTCGCTACCTGCAAGTAGCGACACTCAGCGAAGAAGATGAAGTGAGAGTCGGCCAGAGAGTCAGCCCTCCTGCAAACGCAAGTTCAGGTGACACTCAGAGTGCCTAGTCGACACTCTCGGGCGACACTCTCTTTGCATGGTCGACACTATCGGGCGACACTTTGCTTGCCTGGTCGACACTATCTGCCGACACTAGCAAAGTCTAACCAATGTCATGTATTGTATTCGTACATATCACGTAGCACTCGTATAACCTAAAGCTTTTTAGTTTCCACAGTAGATCGTAAACCATGCGAGTTCTAATCCCCGTTTTGCCTGCTTTAGGGGTGGTGTGCATACTTAGTGTAAAGTGTTTATTACATATTTTATATTAATAAACGAAGTGAAAGCTATGTTTTAGTGAAAAGTTTAAAAGAGGCAAATGTACGTTTTGAGTAAAGTATAACTACATTATTGGCATGTGTTTATTATATTTTCATATGCATAAACAAAGGCATAATATACGTATTAGCACTTTCAAGTAAAGCAAAGATATATCTTATGGCAAGCGTTTACTATATTTTTATATACATAAACAAAGGCATGATATATGTGTTAAACTATATTTCAGTAAATGCAAAGGTATTTATGGCAAGCGTTTACTATATTTTCATATATATAAACAAAGGCATAATACATGTTAAAGTTATGATCAAGTGAAAGAAAGTTGTATGAACTGAAAGTGAATAGATTTCTTATGGGAATGTGTACCAGCTGTAAAGGTACTTGGGACAAATGTTACTTGTACAAGATGTCAGATATGGGTTCTACCCATTAGTAAGAACCTTTGGGTTCGCTAACGGTTGTACAATTGGGATGAGTGACGGCGGTTGCTCGGGAGGTCCACGAAACCTCCCCTTCGCTTTAAGCGGCATTGTCGGTTCATGGTCGTTGATCGTGGGGGCATTGACCAGGGTATTATCGGTTCATGGTCGTTGATCATGGGGGCATTGACCAGGTACTCGTCAGTTCTAGGTCGTTGATCATGAGAGCGGAGAGTAGTGACAAGGAAATTGACGGTAAAGCAGTACTTGTCGGTTCATGGACGTGAGCCATGAGGGCAGTACAATGTAAAGGAATTGACGGTTATATCATATGTTTTTAAACTAATTTTGAAAAGTAAAGTATGTAAAGTTTGGCCTTAAGGGCAGTATGTATCTATTAATAAATCTTTTGTATGATTGATTTAAAGTAAACATTAGAACTCACTCAGCGTTGCCGATTTTTAGTATACACATCAGTTAAGTGTAGGTGGCAGTAGATGGATGAGGATGCTTGGCTTGACGAGAAGAGTTACCCGAATATCAGTGTTTGGCATCCGGTTTATGTTTATGTTTTAGTTGTTTAAGACAAGTTTCAGTTTGCATTTTACAAGGTTGTGTTAGACATGTTATGCTTCCGCTATTATGTTGAATGATTAAATCGTTTCCACTGCTAGTGATGAAAGTTTTATGTTTATAGTGTTATGTGTTGATTAGTAAATCCAATACGTGAGGCCTCCTGGGTTTGGGGCCTTACAAAATCAGTTGGTACACTTTGCATTAAAATGTCTCTTTTTTATTTGATCCGGATTATAAATATCTATACTATATAATAAATAAATATTTTATAGTGTCACGTGTCGCCTCCATATTCATTCTCATCATATTTTTCCCGCCTCTCTCTTCTATTAAATATTAATCTAATTATGGATACTAATTATTTGATTATGGATAATAATTATTATACATTAACTAAATTAATTTAATATGAACTAACATTTATCAATTATATAAAAAAATAATACCCGATGAAAAAAAATATTTTAAAAATTAACTTAACAGAATGTATAACTGTCACGTCAAAATAGATTTTTAAAGACATATTTTGACGCGCGTATGTGTTAACAGATTATACTGGTGTAATAGATAGGTTTTTTAAAGACAACTATTTTCATCACTTAGTATATAACATCACATTTATTCAACTCGTGTAATACACGAGAATCTAACCTAGTATATATATATGTATGTACGGAGAGAGATAGAGAGAGAGACACGATCTTATATTATTTCTTACCTTTTTTGACGTTTTTCTAACACAAAATATAATGGATATTTCAAAGATTCTTCACGTGACAACTTGTAGAATTGTGTAAGAATGTACCCAATGCTAACAAGGCTGTAGACGGTTAAAAAGGTCGACTATAGTTAGTAAGTACCAATTCTGATAAATACCCACGTGTATGTGATCAAAATATGATTCTGGAAAAGTTTCAATATTAGTATCGAGAAGGAAGATTACTTTCCTAGAATATACACTGTGACCGTTAAAATAGCTGCAGTAATCCAACTTGATTCTTTGTATGCAACCCATGCCTAAAGAATATAGACATATAGTTAATGACGTATGAGTGTAAACAGACCACAAATGCTTCGTTAGTTCAACCCGTAAGTGTCTATGTGATCAATTCCGGAATTAGATCTGATGTTTAATATTAGGTTGTACATAACAATTGATAGCCAAAATGATCACAAATTTTCAACACTTCCATCTTTAAACATTTCATACTTTCTGTGTTTGATCCCAATAACAAACTAATTATAAATATTTCCATTTAATTATATTACTTTCTTGGAAGAAACCCATATTTGGTTCATGTTAATTTGTTAGCATTTTTTTTTCAAGATTTAAGGTTGCAAGATCACAACCCTTGTTTCGATGCACTGATTGTAAAAGAAAATTTGTTAGGCTGTGTAAAGGTTTATTGGTGGTACTTGTTTGTGGACACATTGTTGTTCAAACCCACAACAGTCAGGTGCTGGGTTAGAATGGATGATTTGAAGGTTTTTGTTCCGGCCTTCAATTGTTATGTTTTGATATAGTTTGCTTAAGTTATTATTCAGGGATCATCTCTGCGCTTGTATTTGTATTTTTCAAAGTGTGAAACAAGTTGAATAAGTACTAATGCTAGTTGGATTTTATGCAAGCTCTATTCGTTACGCCAATATAATTGATTTTTACACCAATGTAACACTAATGTAACTAGAGTTTTACACCAAAGTAACGATCTGTAGTTTGCATTTATGCAATCCATGTGTGTTACACTAATGTAACCGACAGTTATACCGATGTAATTACGGACGTCTGACATTATCTTGTTCAATCTGATTATTATTCACCATTGGATGTTAGTTTGTGGGTTTTCACATGGAGCATGGGTTTTGATTTGAACTCAACCATATATATATATATATATATTCTATAATTAATCCCTAATTAATCTTAACCTTTAAATTAGTTTGATCAAGGGTCTAGATTGTTTCCTACAATTTTTATGATAAATATGTTTTGTACATGATCCTTCTTCTATATATATATATATATATATATATATATATATATATAATCTCTTAGTTTAGACGCGTTAACGAACTTGAATGAAAACGTTCAAGTTTACGTAAATTTTTATTTGTAAATGTGTTCGCTCACATTTATACGTATCCTAAAAGAATTATTTACAACGACAACTCTGGACATGTTTTTACAAGAATCTTTATATAATATATATTAAAGATTTAGTTTTCGGAACATGATCGTTTATTTAGAATATAATTCTAAATATTTTTCCGTTGTAATAATTAATTGCTATTGTTTGTGTTGTACGGATTTTACGTCCGCATGAACCGGCAATTCTCATAATTATTACGGTATGAAACGATCGATGTATCATGTTCGCTAGACTTTTATCGTTCAAGTGTATGATCTCGAGTAATTCAGGAAACATGTTAATGTAACCACGTTTAATTTGTGTACGGACAATGGTTTGAAAATGTCGGGTGTCACATGACATGTCATTGATGAATCAGTGACAATAGGTATAGCTTCATCGATAGATTACAACAGATTCATCAATATTAAATTTCTTCTACGCTAGTTTCACCCGTTGTTCACGGACAAACCACCAAAGCCTTCTATCAGAAATCAATTGATATTTTTGGTTTTTAATTAAAAAAAAGTTTACTAAAATTTATAATTTTGTATAAACAATATACGATAATTTTTGTAACTATAATTTGAAAAATCTGCATTAATTTCAATAAATCAAAATTGACAATAATATATGTAACATGTTTATACAATGGCAACCCATCTAGCTAGAAATAAGTGTGGGGGAGTCTGTACGAGTACTTGTGTTGGGCTCGATGTTAACATATGTTTCATGAAGTAAATAAACTTGACCTGGAGATGTTTGTGTTTGAATATATTTTTTTCAAAAAATTAGTTCATGTGGTAAGACGAGATACATTCATCAGCATCAAGATGGCATTATCTTGAGGTAAACTAGAAATGTTGCCCCGCGCTCCGCCGCGGGAAAACGGACCTTAAACGGTTAAGTCAGTGACACTAACGTAGCTAAGCACATAAAAACCCGTAGTTAAATACATAAAAAATATATGATGAAACACCCTACTTTTACTTTATTATTTTATCAGAGTTTAATTGCGAAAAATGCTCCCAGTTTAGCAAAACCTTGTCATTAAATGACTAAGATATATTTTTCATTTATAAATATTGTTTTACATATACAATATTCTATTACAAAATATAGGGATTTTTCATTCCATCCGGCCTCATCCATAGGAAGATCTATTCCACGTGCTTCTTTTCTGCAGTGTTTGAAAAACGTTTTTAAATTAGCTTTCGCTAAGTAAGTACATTGCATCGTTCATTTCATTATGAACCCTTTAGGTTCTTTATTATTGTTCAAGTTTCTTAGGCTTTCGGTGCCCCCATGACCATCTCCGGACGTACCTCCGTTCAGGTCATTCATATATTTTATGGGTGTGCTAACCCCCTCCTGACCATCTTCAGACGTACCTCCGGTTAGAGTATTCATTTCTTTAATTGGTGTGCTAACCCCCTCATGACCATCTTCGGACGTACCTCCGGTTATAGTATTGGCAACGTACTTATACTCGTCAGTATAGACCCCTTGCATTTGTCACGAAAACTCATTTGCCATGAAGGCTCATCCATTTCTTAGCCCCGTAGGCTTTATTTTTTAATTCTATATTTTATTATAGATATCCACCTTACAGGCCGAGTATCTCTTTTCATTTGAGACCTTAAGTATCTTAAACTAACAGCCTCCCAAATGTATTAAGCATTTGTTTTCATTTTACGTATATGCTTGATTTATTCTAAACCAGTCCTCAGCTTAAAATTTCGTAACGGTTTCTCCACGAGATACTAAAAGGGTTTATATATAGGAAGTACCAGCGGCGTATTCACCACCCTTTTAACACTTCGTGAGTACTCCGTTATTCCATTTTAGGGCTTAGACTCGTTCCATCATACTCATTCTTTTTTGCACGTATCATCATGCATTCACGTATTCATATTCATCATGTATTCACATATTCATGCATTCATGTGTTCAACTTTATCACATATCCATACTCGTCATATATCGTAAACTGTGGTGATTATCCTTCAAAAGCAATACCTCCAACAAAGATGTTCCCAGGAAAGAGTGACGGGTCTAGAAGAGATTTATACACCACTATTTCCTTAGATAGAATATTTCGTTTGTCAGATAACTACATACTGGTTAGAAGTTCTCTTGTACATATACTATATTCTTATTACTATCTTTTAGTCTATACCCATAAACATTCATAATGGTTTCACTACGAGGCATCAAAGAGGTTTATATATAGGAAGTACCAGCGGCGTATCCACCACCCCTTGGATACACTGTGGCTACTCCATTATTCCCGTTTAGTGTTTAGACTAACACTTCATTACCTTTCTTTATTTCCCCGTACCTTAGTTCCATATAGCACAGAACACATAATCACATAATTCACATAATTATTATCTAGGGTACGGGTCCAGTGTACTTACATTATCCTCGGGTAGTTCCTAAGTTAGTTCCTAAGGCTGTTCCCTGGGTCCGTGATGACCGTTCGTGACGGTCCGTCACCGTCTTCTTGATGATTACACACTTGGAGACAATGTAACGGACCGTTATTCTTTCATGACCGTCCGTCATGACTCGTAACGGACCGTTACCCATCATGACGGTCTGTCATAGGGTTTACACGCGTCACTTCACCATGATGAGTCACAGGACACGTGTCACTCTCCAGTCAAAACCCTTGCTCAACCCGTAATAGACCGTTACCGTCTCGTGACGGTCCATCACGGCTCGTAACGGACCATTATCATTTTGTGACGGTCCGTCATAGTCCGAATTTCCAAAATTTTCATTTTTGACCTTGGACTTTGCTTTACTTTTTGTTCTTGTTCCTTGGGTTTTGAAATTTTTGGATGTTACAACTCTTTCCCCCATAAATTAGGTTTCGTCCGCGAAACCTGTTAATCTTTGAATAATTGAGGATAATTATTCCTTATTTCTTCCTCGTTTTCCCAGGTCATCTCAGATACTTTTTTGTGCCTTCATTGCACTAATACTTGTTTGATTGTTTTGTAACGTAATTGCTTCTCTTTTGTATCTAGTATCTTCATTGGTTCTTCGATGTAAGTTAACTTTTCATCAACTTCTATCTCTTCCAAAGGAACGTGTGCAGTTTCATCAGCCAAACATATTCTTAAATAAGATATGTGGAACGTATTGTGTATCTTCTTCAATTCTTCAGGTAGTTCTAGTTGATATGATACCTTTCCAAATCGTTTGATGATTTTGAAAGGACCAATGAATCGTGGACTTAGCTTGCGACGTTTCTTGAACCAGATCAGACCTTTCCAAGGAGATACTTTTAACAAGACGTAATCTCTTTCTTGGAATTCTATTGGTCTACGTCTCTTGTTTGCATATGACTTTTGTCTATCTTGTGTAGCTTTTAAACGTGTCTTAACTAGGCCAAGCTTTTCTCCTTGCTACCTAATTCTTTCTGACCAACTTCTCCCTAACATATTGGAGTTCGACATCTTCTACCGTATAGCATCTCATATGGTAGCATACCAATACTGGAATGATAGCTGTTTTTGTATGAGAAATCTGCTAATGGCAGATGATTATTCCAAATTCAACCAAAATCAATTATACAAGCACGCAACATATCTTCAAGAGTTTGTATCGTCCTCTCACTTTGACTGTCAGTTTGAGGATGATATGTCGTGCTGATCAATAATCTAGTTCCCATCTCTTCATGGAACTTCTTCCAAAAACATGAAGTGAAACGAGTATCTCGATCAGAAACAATCGAGACTGGCATTCCATGTATGGAAACGATTTCTTTAATGAACATATCAGCTAACTTTTCTGAATAGTGTGTCTCACGTATTGCTAGGAAATGAGCACCCTTAGTTAACGATCTACAACCACCCATATGGTATCATAACCTCTAGTGATTTTGGGTAGCTTGGCTATGAAGTCCATAATGAGATGTTCCCACTTCCATTCTGGGATTTCTAATGGTTGTAATCTTCCGTATGGTTTATGATGTTCTGCTTTAACTTGTAAGCAAGTTAAGAATTTAGCTACATATTTCATGATATCAAACTTCATTCCGGGCCACCAATAATCTTTGCATAGATCTTGGTACATTTTTGAAGTACCCGGATGAATAGAATATCGTGACTTATGAGCTTCATCAAGAATCTTAAGTCTAAACTCACCTAATCGTGGTATCCATATACGACCAAATCAAGTCTTGACTTTATATTCATTTTCTTCCAGATATTTCTCCTGACCAGCCATCCTTTCTTTCTTAATATTCTCACCTTTTAATGCTTCGATTTGGGTGTCTCGAAGCTGACTCATGAAATCAGAAGTTATCACTAACTTATATGCTTTCACCCGAATAAGGTGATGCTCTTTCTTGCGATTTAGAGCATCGGCTACCACGTTAGCCTTTCTAGGATGATATAAGATTTTACAATCATAATCCTTGACCAGTTCTAACCATCTTCGTTGCCTCATGTTTAAGTCCTTCTGGTCAAAGAAATACTTAAGACTTTTGTGGTCTGTGTAAATCATACACTTCGTTCAATACATGTAATGCCTCCAGATTTTTAGTGCGAATACAACCGCAGCTAATTCCAGATCATGTGTTGGATAATTTGCTTCGTGTGTCTTTAGCTGTCGAGAGGCATAGGCTATTACCTTTCCCCTTTGCATTAGAACACACCCTAATCCAAGTTTCAAGGCATCAGAGTATACCACAAAGTTTTCTACTCCTTCTGGCAAAGCCATAACTAGAGCTTGTGTCAGCCTTTCTTTTATAATCTGGAATGCATTCTCTTGTGCCGCATTCCATTCGTATTTCGAGTTCTTTCTAGTTAGCTTAGTTAATGGGGTGGCTATCTTAGAGAAGTCCTGGATGAACCTTCTATAATAGCCAGCTAATCCCAAGAAACTTCTAACTTATGACGGATTCTTAGGTGGAGACCATTTCATTACGGCCTCTACCTTTGCTGGGTCTACTTAGATGCCTTCTGCATTTACAACGTGGCCCAGAAATTGAATTTCTCTTAACCAGAATTCACAATTTGAGAACTTTTCGTACAATTTCTCTTTTCGCAAAGTAATAAGTACTTCATGAAGATGTTGTGCATGTTCTTTTTCATTCCTTGAATATATCAAGATGTCATCAATGAAGATAATAACAAACTTGTCTAACATCGGTCGGCATACTATATTCATGAGGTCTATGAAAACTGCCGGAGCATTCGTTACTCCAAATGGCATCACTACAAATTCGTAGTGTCCATAACGAGTTCTAAATGCTGTTTTAGGCACATATTCCTCTCTTACCATGACTTGGTGATAACCGGATCTTAAGTCGATTTTGGAAAACCAACTTGATCCTTGCAATTAATCAAATATATCATCAATTCTAGGTAAGGGATACCTATTCTTGATAGTCAGCTTGTTCAATTCACGACAGTCTATACACATTCTCATATTACTGTCTTTCTTATTTACGAACATAATTGGTGCACCCCAAGGGGACACACTAGGGGCGTATAAACCCCTTTTCCAACAACTCTTGCAGTTGTGAAATCAATTCCTTCATTTCTGTTGGCGCTAACCGGTATGGAGCTTTAGCTATCGGTTTAGCTTCAGGAATTAAGTTGATTTTGAACTTGATCTTTCTTTCAGGTGGAGCACCTGGAAGTTTGTCTGGAAATACTTCTGGGAATTCTTTTATCACCGGAACTTGATCCAGTTCCTTCCCTTTCACTTTTACGTCAGCTACGTATGCTAAAAAGGCTTGGTGACCTTGTCTCACGTAGCTACTTATCTTGGCCATCGTACATAACGTAATCTGGTTTCGTCATTCGCCAATGACACTAACTTCCTTTCCTGTAGGCATCGTGAATCGCACGATCTTTTGATTGCATATAATTGTTGCAGCATGCAAAGATAACCGGTCCATTCCAATTATTACGTCAAATTCTTGCATCGATATTGGGATTAAGTTGACGAAATATTCTTCTTCTTCTTCTATCAGTAGTCGGCAATCTCAGCATATTTCAGTTACTACGCAGTTTCGATCACTCGCGATTTCAACTTCTAATGCCTTAGCCAACTTACTTCTACTGATGTTTCTAGAGTTTGCATATTTTAAAGAAATAAACGATCGACTAGCTCCAGTATCGAATAAAATATAAGCAGGTAGGGAATTCAAGAGGAATGTACCTGATACAACTTCAGGAACATCGTTCGCTTCCTTTATGGTGATTTGAAAAGCCTTGCCTCTTGGCTTCGAAATCTCGATCCTTTTAACTTCGTTTTCTTCCACTCTAGACCCTTTTTCTGTCTGAGATTTTTGCTCAGGACATTCCCTACTGAAGTGTCCTGGTTTATAGCAGTTGTGGCATAATCTTGTTCCACTCATACATTGCAATGCATTGTGTTCTAACTTCCCACATTTATTATAACTTGTGGGATTGAACCGACACTCTCTCGGGTGTCTTCTTCCATAAGTTTTGCAATCGTGTACTCCTTTCCTTGAGGAGGAATAGCCTCTTGGTTTGGTAAATTTAAACCTCTTAAGAGGCATAGGAGAAGGATAACTTTCTCCTTTCCTCTTTCCATCTCTCTTAGCCTCTCTTTTAAGCTCCATCTCGCGTCCCTGAGCCCAATAAATCATCTCCTCCAAGTTCCCGCACTTGGATGGATAGATAAACTCTATAATATTTGTTTTCAAAACGAGATGGTATCTCGTCATCCACATTTCCGAGGTTGTTAACAAAGCTGGACAGAACCTGGCCTTGTCAAAGAAGATCCCCGTGATTTGATCCACAATCTCCGTTGTTTGAGGGAGTCGGAGAAACTCCTCAATGATTCTTTCAATTGTCGCTCGAGAGCAATAGTGTTTTAGGAAGAGATCCTTGAATTCTTCCCACCTCATTTCCTTAATCTTGTCTATACATTTCTCTCTCTTCACTACTCCCTACCAATCATCAGCATTGGTAGCGAAGGTGACATCATCTTCCTTTTCACAGTGACATGTATCGAACGCTGTCTCTATTGAGGCGATCCATATCTGACTTTCTAAGGGATTTACTGCTCCCTTAAACTCTAAAGGTTTACAGGTCATGAAATCCCTGTAAGTACAACGAGTTGATTTTGTATCAACTTTTGGATTTCTTCCTTCTCCGTTATGAATAGTCTCTTTATGACTTTCGAACCAACTTTCTAATGAGTCTGTAGATCCGCTTGTAAAATTGGAAAATTTTCATCGAAAGCCTTCCCTACATCTAATGCGATCTGTCTCCGAATATTTTCCGGGACTTGCTCGACTTCGTTCTCATCATGAACCGGAGATTCAGCTCTCTCGTGGCTTTCCTCGTCACGTATTTCATCGTTCTGATGTTCAACCATTTGCTGAAACATGACATCACTTTAATCTCTCATTCGTTTACCCTAATCATAATCTAGGGTTTTATACCATAGGTCTCATATTAATTTAACCCTAATTAAGTATTCTAGGGTTTCATGTAAGGCCCATATTCATGCATTTACACATATGCACATATACATTCATCTTAATCATGCATATTCATATTTCCCCCGACTTACTCTCTACTAATATAAGTAATCATATGATGTTTGCGATATCATGATGGTCCCATACATTAGCTCCAATACTGGCCAGGTATAAGGCAATGTATGTTACGTATCATGATACTCCCAACTATCACATGGAACTTATCTCATACAAATTTCTGCCCACGTATACTCACACATTTCTATTTTAGCACTGGAATTTTAAACGTACCTGCTTCCTTGGACGTCCTCGGATTGAATACATATTTATAAAATGAGCACTTATGGTTTAAGTTTAAGCATCCCCTTTTGATACTCAAATCCCTCAAACAGAGCTCTGATACCAACCTGAAACACCCTACTTTTACTTTATTATTTTATCAGAGTTTAATTGCGGAAAATGGTCCTAGTTTAGCAAAACCTTGTCATTAAATGACCAAGGTATATTTTTCATTTATACATATTATTTACATATACAATATTCTATTACAAAATATAGGTATTCTTCATTCTATCCGGCCTCATCCATAGGAAGCTCTATTCCACGTTCTTCTTTCCTGCAGTGTTTGGAAAACATTTTTGAATTAGCTTTCGCTAAGTAAGTACACTGCATCGTTCATTTCATTATGAACCCTTTAGGTTCTTTAATATTGTTCAAGTTTCTTAGGCTCTCGGTGCCCCCGTGACCATCTTCGGACGTACCTCTGGTCACATCATTCGTATATTTTATGAGTGTGCTAACCCCCTCCTGAGCATCTTCGGACGTACCTACGGTTAGAGTATTCATTTCTTTCATGGGTGTACTAACCACCTCATTACCATCTTCGGACGTACATTCGGTCATAGTATTGGCAAGGTCCTTATACTCGTCAGTATAGACCCCTTGCATTTGTCACGAAGACTCATTTGCCACGAAGGATCATTTATTTCTCAGCCCCGTAGGCTTTATTCTTTAATTCTCTTCTTTATTATAGAGATCCACCTTACAAGCTTTTCATTTAGGACCTTGAGTATCTTAGACTCACAGCCTCCCAAGTGTATCAAGCATTTGTTTTCATTTCATATATATGCTTGATTTATTCCAAACCAGTACTCACCTTAAAACTTCGTAACGGTTTCTGCACGAGGTACTAAAAGGGTTTATATATAGGAAGTACCAGCGGCGTATCCACCACCTTTTTAACACTTCGTGAGTACTCCGTTATTCCAATTTAGGGCTTAGACTCGTTCCATCATACTCATTCATTTTTGCACGTATCATCATGCATTCACATATTCGTATTCATCATGTATTCACATATTCATGCATTCATGTGTTCAACTTTATCACATATCCATACTCGTCATATATTGTGAACTGGGGTGATTATTCTTTCAGAGCAGTACCTTCAACAGAGATGTTCCCATGAAAGAGTGACGGGTCTAGGAGAGATTTATACACCACTCTTTCCTTAAACAGAACATTCCGTTTGTTAGATAAGTACATACTGGTTGGAAGTTCTCCCGTACATTTACTATATTCTTTTTACTATCTTTTAGTCTATACCCCTAAACATTAATAATGGTTTCACTACGAGGCATCAAAGAGGTTTATATATATGAAGTACCAGCTGCGTATCCACCACCCCTTGGATACATCGTGACTACTCCATTACTCCTGTTTAGTGTTTAGCCTAACCCTTCATTACCTTTCTTTATTTCCCCGTACGTTAGTTCCATATAGCACAGAGCACATAATCACATAATTCACATAATTATTATCTAGGGTACGGGTTCAGTGTACTTACATTATCCTCGGGTAGTTCCTAAGTTCGTTTCTTGCTTAATGCTTTCCTGAACTCGAACCGCACTCGTAGCATACCGCACCGGGTCCCTTGCACGCTTCTCAATGTTAAGTGTGTGTATATGGAGTGGGGTTTGTGTTTTGATGTTTCAATTTTGAACGGCCAGCTCCAACTATTTATAGGCTGTTCCCTGGGTCCGTGATGGACCGTTACCAGCTTGTGATGGTCCGTCACCGTTTTATCGGTGACTACGCACTTGGCGACTACGTAACAAATCATTATTCTTTCATGATGGTCCGTCATGACTCGTAACAGACCGTTACGCATCGTGACGGTCCGTCATAGGGTTTACACGCGTCACTTCACCCTAATGAATCACAGGACACGTGTCACTCTCCAGTCAAAACCCTTGCTCAACCCGTAACGGACCGTTACCGTCTCGTGACGGTCCGTCACAGCTCGTAACGGACCGTTATCATTTTTTGACAGTCCGTTACGGTCCGAATTTACAAATTTGCTATTTTTGACCTTGGAGTTTGCTTTAATTTTTGTTTTTGTTCTTGTTCCTTGGGTTTTGAAATTTTGGGATGTTACATATGAAGTTATGGCTAGTCGGTTATGGAGATCGAAACATAGGTAGAAGACAGTTAGATAACGGTACCGATGGTTTTTTAGTCGATGTCGGTCTCATTATTCACGGTACCCGGCACGTCACCGGCATATAACACATGATATCTAAAAAATACTCTATTTTGAATACGACAAAAAAAAAAATATTAAGGAAAAGTCAGATTATGCATACTACAAGGAGAGTAAACTTAAAACTTTAAAAACTTAAGGGGGTCAAAGTGAAATTTTTTAAAGTTAAGGGGTCATTTTTACTATTTCATAAAGTTAGGGGTTGAATTTGTCCACTTCCTTTTTAAATAGATTAATAATGGTGTATCTAGACCTTTATATTTTATTTATTTTTTTGGTAAGATTTTATAACTGCAATCTTTTCATATTGTTTTTTTAAATCTTGTAGAGAATTGCATTCAAGTGATCAATTGTTGATGGAGCATGGTAATGTATAACTACAATGTCTTATAATGGTTAGTTTTTACTCTTAATAATTGTAGTATTAAACTTTCACAGACTATACTTTGAATAAATGTTGTCTTGAACTTTCATAGAGAACACTATGTTGTATTATTTTGGTCTTCCTTATAATATTTGTGGTATAGGAGTCTTATTATCATTTAGTAGTCTTCCTTTATATATGAATTGCAAAAGTCTTAATATATAAGTGGTTATACTTGGTAATTGTCTATAAGCAGTAGGTTTCCACTCGTACGATGCCGCGAGAAAAACAAATATTACCAAATAAAAAAGTTTAAATATGTATTATGTTTAATCACACATAAGACACTCTCGTGTAACATGAATGTCGAATATGTAATTTCCACGGTTTTAAATAAAGTTTATATCAAAACGTAGATAAAAATAAGCACGTCGCAATGATATATCAGAAAACATTATATATCAAAAGTTATAAAAGCAAAACAAAATTGTATTTAAAAATAAAAAAATACCAATTATATTGTATATTACTGGCTCGGTTTTGAACAAATTTTACATCGAAGTATAGATAAAAATAAGTATATCGCAACGGTGCATTCGAATTTGATAAAAAAACATTATATTTTAAAAGTTATAAGAGAAAAACAAAACACATTGGAAAATAAATATATATTAAAATAATTGCATTTAAAAAAAATATTTATGAAGATTACAATACTTGTACATTTGTGCATTGTAAGGCCCCAAACCCGGGAGGCCTCACTCGTTGGGTTTACTCATAAACAAACAGTTCTTAAACTTGAATATCAAATAACACAACGGAACATTCATTTCATACATAATTTAAACTTGTTCAACATTCAAAAGATCTCAAACATTGTCTTAACATAACCATAATCAAAATGTAAAACGTGACGGGATGCCAGTCTTCATAAATCAGCCGGGTAACTCTTCCTCGCGTGCCAAGCGTCACCGTCCATATCCGTACCTGTCCTTAACCTGAATGTGCATACTAAAAGTCAGCTACACTGGAGATTTCAAACTTTACATAAAACTATAACTTAAATCATTTGCGAAAACATAAAACTCAATTATTTAATAAAGCGTACGTAAATTATGCAATAACATAACATTAAACATGAGTCATCAATAAACCGAATCTGCGCCTTTCCATAACCGTCAATTCCTCATTAGAGCACGGTGCTTCATAGAGCACACGCACCCACCCTTAACCCTACGTAACGGTCAATGCCCCTTAAGCACAGCGTCCCAAAGGATAGCACGTATCTCACCTCAAGCATTGTTCCCTCGCGGGGAACAATACCTCATTAGGGATCCCAATAATCCCCATGGTGACCGTCATCACCCCTTTATCCACCCAGTTGTACAACTGTTGGCCAGCCACAAAGGCCCCTATAAGGGTATGGCCCATACATACATACATACATACATACATACATACATACATACATACATACATACATACATACATACATACATACATACATACATACATACATACATACATACATACATACATACATACATACTATGATTCCCAAAGGAATCCATGGCAGGTTCGTTCATTTTGAGACTTTCATAAAAACCATTTACTTCGCTTTCTTTACTTCAGTTAAAGCAATCGTACGTTTTATTAAAAAACATTTCATTCGTAGAAATTTCATAAACTTTATTTGGCAAAACATTTCATAAACACATTTCAAACTTCATCTTTGGTAAACGTCATTTCTTAAAACATCATTTCATAAATCATCATTTCGTAAGTATGCACACCAGCCCAAAACGTAATTCAAAACATTAAAAGTAGGGCTCTAGAACTCACCTGATAAGCTAGTCCCGGTTGTCCTAATCAAAGGTTCAACGGGCGTCGCACACGATCTGGATCGATTAGTTAAATAATCATCAGACCAATCCCGACTCTAACGGCTAAGTTCGCCCCACATTGCCTTAGCGAACATACATGCAAACTTAGGCTAAGTTCGCCATCATAAGTTCGTCAGTTCTGCCTAGCAAAGTTGTCAAGTTCGCCACCTATAGGCTGCCAGCAAACGTAGAAAGTTTGCTGGGAAGTTCGCTCAAATACCCTAGGCGAACTTCCAGGGCTGTCTTCTTCCCCAAGGACCCTATATCCATGCATGTAGATCTGATCTCGTCAAGACCCAAACTTTCTACGTTTAAAATGATAGTTTTTCATTCTAGAAGCCAGATCTATGTTTATTTTGAAGTTTCATACGTAAAAATGCCACCTTTTTATCTAAAACCCGAAAACCCCAAAATCAACAAAAACTCATATCTAGATCAAACCGTTACCTGTATCAAGCTTCTGATTTAGAGGTTATGTTCATGAATGATGGAGAATCCTTCCCTTGTAGTCTCGAGCTGATCTAATACTTTCTCTCTCTACGGTTTCTTTCTCTAGACTTGCAAAATGAGAGAAAAGATGTGTGTTTGTGGTATTTACAGGGGAAGGCCTCCCTCCCCTAAGCCCATTGGCGCGGCCCATTCGGCCATCCTCGGCCCACGTGTCTTTGTTCATTTATTCCGTTCGTCTAGCATTAAAACCCGTTATTATCATTGTCGTTTTATTTTTGGGATGTTAGAAGTCTACCCTCCTTACAATAGGTTTCGTCCTCGAAACCTATCATAAGTTAAACAATTGAGGGTACGACTCCCTCATATCCGTTTCTGTCTCCCAAGTGGCTTACAATCCCTTTCGGTGTTTCCACTGTATTTTAACCAATTGAATGACCTTGTTTCGTAGGATGGCCACGGGTTCTTCGATATAGTTAAGGCTGTTGTCGACCTCGATGTCAGTAAGTGGTACATGAGCCGATTCATCCGCCAAAAACTTTCGCAAGTGTGATACATGGAACTTAGGATGAATCCCACCTAACTCATCAGGCAACTCCAACCGGTAGGCTACTTCACCAACCCGTGCCAATACGGAACGGTCTGACAAACCTCGGACTTAACTTTCCTCTTTTCCTGAATCGTATGATTCCTTTCTAGGGCAACACTTTCAACATCACTCTGTCCCCTACATTAAATTCAATAGGCGGTCGCAGTTTATTCGCACATGATTTCTGGAGATCTTGGGCTGCCTTCACTCATACCATGTCCCCTACTTGAAACTCTAGATCTCTTCTTCTCTTATCTGCATAAGATTTTTGTCTGTCTTTAGTGGCTTTCTTGCGTGCTTTGATCTAGTCGAATTTCTCGGAAGTAGCTTTGACTACTTCGATACTTGCAAAGTCTTTTTGTCCGATTTCCCCCCAATAGACCGGGGTTCTACATTTTCTTCCATACAACATTTCAAATAGCGGCATGCCAATGGTTGAGTGATAGCTGTTGTTATACGAAAACTCTGCTAGTGGCAGGTGGTTATCCTAGTTCCTATCGAAATCAATGATACAGGCCTAGAGCATGTCTTTCAAGGTTTGAATGGTCCTTTCGGATTAACCGTCAGTTTGAGGGTGGTAAGCGGTGCTGATATTCAGTCTGGTGCCCATTGCTTCATTGAATTTCTTCCAAAATCTTAACGTGAATCGAGTGTCCTTGTCGGACACGATCGACACTGGCATACCATGTCTGCTTACAATTTCGTTGACGAACAACTCTGCTAGCTTCTCAGACGAAGAAGCCTCACGTATGGGTAAGAAGTGAGCACTTTTCGTCAAGCGGTTGAAGATCACCCAAATGGTATCATTGCCTTTAGCTGTTCGTGGTAGCTTGATAATGAAACCATTGTGATCTCTTCCCATTTCCATTCCGGTATCGGCAAGGGTTGCATTTTACCGCATGGTTTCTGGTGCTCGACCTTGACTAGTGAACAAGTTAGGCACTTACTCACATATTCTGTCACATCGTTCTTCATGCCAGACTACCAATATTCTTTCTTCAAGTCTTGATACATTTTGTTCATCCCAGGGTGGATAGAGTAGCGAGACTTATGGGCCTCATCGAGGATTTTGGCCCTAAGTTCACCAATCTTAGGTATCCACATCCGACCAAAACTAATTCGTACACCGTATGCATTGGCTTCCAGATTACTCTGTTACCCCACTATTATTTCCTGTTTCACATTCCTTTCTAATAGTACTTCATCTTGCGCCTTTGCTATTTCATTCATCAGACCTTGGGTTACAATCAACTGACATGCTTTGATCCGGATAGACGTCGACTCTCCCTTTCTGCTTAAGGTGTCAGCCACTACATTTGTCTTGCCTGGATGGTACAATATCTCACAAACATAATATTTTAGCAGTTCCAACCGTATGTTTAATTCCTTTTGTTTGAAAAAGTACTTCAGGCTCTTGTGATCAGAGTAAATGGTGCATTTAACCCCATACAGATAGTGTCTCCATATTTTTAACGCGAAAACCACCGCCGCCAATTCCAGATCGTTAGTTAACCTCGTGAACCTTTAACTATCACGAGGCATAAGCAATCACTTTTTCTCGTTGCATAAGTACACAACCCAATCCCTGACCCGAAGCGTCAGAGTAGACTACGAAGTCTTCATTTCCCTCTGGTAAGGTTAAGACCGGTGCTTAGGGCAATCGTGTCTTTAGTTCTTCAAATGCATTGTTTTGGGTTGGACCCCATTCATACTTTACTTCCTTACGTATTAGCTTCGTTAATGACGAGGCTAATCTCAAGAAATTCTGGATGAATCTCCTATAATAACCTGCCAAACCCAGAAAATTGTGTTTCTTTGTTGGTTTCTTTGGGATGTTCCATTATTTTACTATCTTGATCTTTGCATGATCTACCATAATGCCGTTTGGGTTTATGACATGACCTAGGAATTGGACTTCCCTAAGCCAGAACGGGCATTTGGAGAATTTTGCGTATAACTTCTCCTGCTTTAGAATCTCTAAAACTTCTCTTAGGTGATAGTGGTGGTCACTTTCATTCTTTGAATAGATGAGAATATCATCTATGAAAACTATCACTGACCGATCCAACATTGGTCGGCATACTCTATTCATTAAGTCCATAAAGGCTGCAGGTGCGTTGGTTAGTCCGAAGGACATCACGAGGAATTCATAATGTCCATAACGCGTGCGAAACGCTATTTTTGGTACGTCTTCCTCCCTTACTTTCAATTGATGGTAACTCGATCTAAGATCGATCTTTCAGAACCAACTCGCGCCTTGTAGTTGATCAAAAAGATAGTCTATCCTAGACAGTGGGTACTTGTTCTTTACTGTTCATTTGTTCAATTCACGGTAGTCGATGAAAATGCGCATGCTCCCGTCTTTTTTCTGTACAAATAATACCGAAGCGCCCCATGGTGAGTTGCTCAATCTGATAAATCCTTTCTCTGTCAATTCTTCAAGTTAAGACATTAATTCTTTCATTTCTGAAGGAGCAATCGGTAGGGTGCTTTGGCAACGGGCTGAACCCATGGCAATAAGTCAATCTGAAATTCTATTTCCCGATCGGGTGGCAAGCCCTGTAGGTCCTCTAGGAACACTTCTGGAAAGTTGCACACCACGGGTACGTCTTTGAGCTCTTTCGTTTTCATTATATCGTAACTAACATACGCCAGATAGGCTTCGCAACCGCGCGTCATGTAATTTTTTTCCTTGATCATCGATATGACGCTCGACATTGTGCAATTCCAATCACCATAAAACGTAATCAGATTGCCGTCAGTGGCTTTGAGATGTAGCATCTTTCGCTTATATACGATTTGTGCTTCTTTGGCAACTAACCAATCCATGCCCAACACTATGTCAAATCCTCCTAAGGTTAGAAGGTACAGTCTAGAAGTAAACTTACGGCCCTCTATTTCTATCATGCAATCGTCAGTCATTTGGATGACTACTGAGTTTCTACAACAGCAGTTTCTACGCTAAAGTCCATTACGAGGTTGGTGATTGTGCAGTTTAGTTTGTGACTAAAATCATTTGATATAAACTTTTGCTTGCACCAGAGTCAAATAAAATAGAAGCATGTTCATCATTAACTAGGAACGTACCTGACACGACATCAGGGTTTCCTCTGGCTTCCTCCTCAGTTAGGGCATAAGCCCGAGTTCTAGCCTTTCGCTGCTCCTTTTCCCCTTCTTTCTCCTTTCCTGAACCAGATTGTCTGGTTTTCCTTCAATCCTTAGTCGCGTGTCCAAACCACTCACAGTTCTGGCACTTGATGGTGCTCCTACAGTCTCGGGAGTAGTGACCAGCTTTTCCATATTTGTAGCATTTGGTGGAGCCGGCCAAACGTTCACCGCGGTGTTGTTTCCCGCACTTCGAGCAGGTTTCACCCTCATTGGTTCTCGGCTTCTTAGCCTCAGCTGTAATAATTCCTTTTGTAGTCCCCTTAGATGGGTTTTCCCATTTCCTCTTTGGCGCTTCAGGAGTCGGGTCTTCATTGGCATAATTGTCATAGACATATCCACTCAGATTCACCACCGACTCGAAGGTCGAGGGTGGGTTGGCTTTAACATGAACACAGACCCTTTGGGGCAGGCCCTTGACATAGTACTTGATCAGTCGCTCTACTGTCTCAACTAGATGAGGTACTAGTTGAGCCAATTCATTGAACCTGGAAGTGTACTAGCGATAAGTCTTGTTGCCAGCCTTGAAGTTCAGGAATTCATTCTCCACCCGATAAATCTTGTTCTGGGGATAAAACTTTTGGATTATCAGTTTCTTCAGATCTTCCCAGGTCATCCTTTTCAGGGCATTTGGCGACTTTGTCCTTTGAATGTTTCTCCACCAACTCAGTGCCTCGTTGGTGAAAGAGTGAGCGACGAACTTAACGGCTTGGTCGGGTCGACGCTCACTTATGTTGATTACGTCGTTCATCTTCTCAATCCATTTAAATGTAGCCACTGAATCCTTGTTCCCATCAAACTTGGGCGGGTCACCGTCTTTGAATCCTTTGTAGGTACATCCCCGAGTGGTCAGTCCCACATTCACTTCGTCCCCATCACTATCATACACTTTCTTTTCATGGTTCCCTTCCTTCTCCTCTTTGCTTTTCTTAAGTGCTTCAGATAGCAGATCAGGCAGTATGCTTTTCAAAGTTGGTACCACTTCACGGGCAGTAGCATCCTTAACTTTGGGTTCCAGTCGTATGGAACCTTTATTACCACCTTTTGGTGGGGTCACATTTGTTTCAAGCACACTTTCAGTGCGTTCCACATGTACACTTTCTTCTTCCTCCAATCTTCGGTTCAATGGTGGCCTACCAACTCGGCCAGTATGACCGCCTCGGCGTCCGGTTCTTCCTCTACCAGCCATAATTTCTAATTTCCTGATAGGTAAAAAGGGAATACATCAATGTCGTTTCTTCATATCAGAGTTTAGAACAGTACGAGCAAGGTAAATTCTTAATTACAGTGACCGGTTTGTGATTAATAATTTGCTTTGCTTTTCGGGTTCAAAACTCTTCACATCAGTGGTGACATTGACATCTATGTATTCTAAGTTAAGGCATATATTCCTATCTACAGGCATTAACTTCATTACTTACTTACTGTGCTGGCGTTGGCGTTTGCTACCCATACTGACATCCGTGTGTTGGTCCCATTATCAGCTTAAGTACAGACATTTAAGGATGTCCGAATCTCTCAAACTATTGCTCTGATACTAACTTGTAAGGCCCCTTTCCCGGGAAACCTCATTCGTTGGATTTATTCATAAACATAGTTATCAAATGACGAACTTAAATTAAAACATTCAAAGTAGCGGAAGCATACATAATTCAATTACATAACAACGGAAGTCTTAACATAACAAAACATTGTCTTAACATGAAATTCAAGTAAATGGGATGTTAGTCTTGTAGCGGGGTAGCCTTCACGCCTTCGCACGTCCTTTCTTCTTTTTACCTGAAGTGCATACTAAAAGTCAGCTAACGCTGGTGAGTTCTAGATTAAAGCAATTTGGTAATAATATCATTTCTTTATTGTAACATCCCGAGTTTTAGATCCATAACAGTTAGCAAAAAAATTAAAACTTAACAAGAATAGGAGGAACAGGCTTGGGCTTGGGAGTATGGGCCGAAAAAGGGCAAGGGTTGGGCCCCTTATAAGCCTCAAGACCAGCCCCAACCCTCATTTGTGTCACACCCCAACCGACGATGGAATCATCGGGGCGGGACATGTAGACTGTTCATAAGCACAAGGTTGACTAAATTGTAATATATTAAACATCAATTTCATTTCAAATAATCCAAACACAACCAAATCCAAGAAAGAACATAATTGAAATACATAGAATTCTTTATTCAAATTAACTAAGTCCCAAAGCCTATGTGTAGCATATCTTGATCAAATCACACATTAGTACCTGAAACATGAATAAAATAAGGTCAACTAAAAAGTTGGTGAGTATAACACAGGTTTGTATATAACTAGCATATAGATTGTAAAACAAATCCTTACATAACATGATAAATAAAGCATTTATGGAGAGCATCTATTGTGTAACCAAGTACAATCAAACCTTTGTAACTAGCATGCAAATTGTGTTGTCGGTAACAATTACCCTACCTGGGTGGGTTTGTCAGACTCAATAGATCTATCATTGTAAACCGTCGGCTTGATAGTTAATGATTGCACATAAGTTGTTCACAAAAGTTAGCACACCTAGCACTCAGGCATAAAACTCAAATTACACACATGAATGTAAATAGGATTTGTATTCGTGTAGTTTATGTAAGTGTAAACAATGATTTGAATAGTGTTCATACTTCACCCCAAAAAGTGTAAAAGAGAAAAAGGGGCTATGTAATACTCACATGATTCAAAAGGCGTAGCTAACACGAGAGACTAGATAGTAATATGAGCCTTGTAATGCACAACGTTAACCTAGATTGAAATATATATTGAATTAATAATGTGCTCAATAGTCTATGTCTAAGTCTAGGGTTGAATTTGGACGTGTGTATAAAGTTAGTGGTTTGTTTTTGAAAGGTATTGTATAAAATGAAAAGTTTGAACTAAATATTTTTAGAACATTTTGATCAAAGTTTGAGTTTGAATAACTAAATAAATAAGTTATAAAATTATTATTTATTTAGTTATGAAAATAATGTAGATGTTAGATGTAATTAAGTATAAATTAAATAAATATTTTTGATCAAATATAAATTAAATAAATAATCATTATCTTATTTATTTATTTATAAAATATGTAACTTAGTCATTAAAATACTATTTAAGTGTAGGGTTTAACGATAAATTTAATTTTGTAGGTTTTAAGTAAATAACTTCTATTTATTTTAGAATAGGGGTTTGATCTTTTTAATTATAAATCTTTATAAAATACTTTATTTTTATTGAAAATTCATTTGAAATACTTATTGTTTTTAAAATATCACATTTAATATTCTGCTAAAGTTTTCTCACACACACGACCGTGTCTGGCACAAGGCGCGATCGTGCTGGAACCACGGGCGCGACCGTGCTAGTCAGGGACGCGACTATGTTGACCAATACAGAGGATATAGCTAAGCTGTTCACTAGGCACAATCGTGTCTGGGCCAGGAATGACCGTGTCTAGGGTTCTGAGGCACGACCAAGTCTAGTCAAGGGCATGACCGGGTCTAAGTATGTGAGACACGACCGCGCTTGGGATTAGCACTACCGTGTCTCATGAAGCACGACCGCGCTAGATGATTAGCGCGACCGTGTCTGTTCCAAATCAGGAAGGAATTGTCTAATTCCTATATTGTTACTGCTGGAATTGATAGGGATTTCATCCACAAGGTTATTACGAGTCTTTTTGTATAGGTTAATTGTATTTAAAATATGTCCAAAACCGGATTCGATTAAACTATTTTGAACAAAACATAGATTCGGTTTCGGGATGATTTCCATATTGTAAGCCCAAATTAGATTAGGGCTTTTGATCTATAGACTAAAACGTAAGTGTGGAAGGTTTCAATTACCCGGAAGGAGGATGAATCGATGGTGTACGGGTAGAATGAGTTCCGGCGACGACGGGCTTGATCTCCGGCGTCTTCTGTTGCAATTCCGACTAAACGAGAGTGTCTAGAAGCTTTAGAGAGGATCAAGTGGTGGGTATCGTGTGTTTGCTTGAGAGAATTTGGATCGTAATGGAGGAATTCGTGGTCTTGCAAAAGTGAATTGACGGTTTTGAGATGGATCGGTATAATTGAGTTTATTTGTTATAAATACGTTGATTAAAATTCTTAATTGGGTTGTTAATGGTAGAAACGTGCGCAACGGTTACGAAATCAAACGATTCCGTGTTTAAAGGCTGCATTTACGTTTCAGAGGCGCGACCGTGCCAATAAGAGGCGCGACCGTGTCAAAACACCGGGCGTGACAGTTCCAAAGCAAGGCGCGCGACCGTGCCAAAACGAGGCGCGACCGTGCCTGTTAGGGTTTCTGGTTATTTATTTATAAAATCAATCCTTGTAATTTTTAGTATTGGTAGATTTGTATAAGTATGAACTTACGTAGGATTTAATAGGATATACTCGGGTAAAATTTTCGAATTTGCATTGAAACATAGTATTTAATTGTTGATACGAATAGTTAGGTTTGAAATGTCTCACATTGAATTGAAATACAGATAATGAAAATCAGAAATGTTACAATTTGCAACACCATTTTCTGACTCTAGAGAGAGAAAGTGAAAGAGAGCCTAGAGAGAGAAAGTCCTGGTTTTCGGATTCGAGCATCAAGGATCGTTAGAAAGTGTCTCTAGAGCGTTTAGCAACAGACGGGAAGCGATTTCAGGTAAGGATCCCTCCTATATCTGAGTTTTTCATACCATGTTGGGTTTTGAAATAAAATCGGGTAAAGTTAGATTTTTACGTTTGAAAATGAAAATAAAGTATAGATCTAGACTTTCGGTTAGAAAACATAAGTTTTGAACATAAAAAGTTCGGATCTTGACGAGGTTGGATCTGCATGCAAAAGTTAGGGTTTTGTAGGAAAGAAGACTGCCCACACGCAGGCCCCGCGTACTTGTTAAGTACGCAAGAACAAGGCCCTGTGTACTTGTTAAGTACACAAGAACAAGGCCCTGCGTACTTGTTAAGTACGCAAGTACGAGGCCCAGCGTACTTGTTAAGTACGCAAGAGCGAGGCCCTGCATACTTGTTAAGTACGCAAGAACAAGGCCCTGCAAGTCTATGGGTATATATAGCTGGTTAGTGAAGTCAGTATGTTCGCCAGGATTGAAAGAGGCGAAATTAGCCTTAATTTCGCCTAGCCAGAAATGGTGAAACCGTTTCGTGTCGAGTTAAGTCTGATACGTGTCGAATTGTTATGATTGTTCAGATGTGTGAGATCCGGTAGACTATTCCAGCTAAGATACCAGGTGAGTTCTAATCCTCTTTCTAACATACTTTTGGGGTGATGTGCATACTTAGTGAACAGTGTGTTTATTACATATTTTATATTAATAAACGATGGCGAAAGTCATGATTTACAGAAATTTTTAAAAGAGGCAAAGGAAATGTTTTATGTAAAGAATGATGCTTAGGAAAGGTTTGTTAATAACAAAGATATTTTCAAAAGAACGAAGATGAGATTTTAAATAAAGTAATTAGTAAAGAGAAATGTTTTTCCTTCGGGAATGAATACGAGTAGAGAGTCATTCATGGGCTCAGTGCCCGAGGTGGGCTCAGTGCCTGAGGTGGCCTCAGTGCCTGAGAAAGGCTTAGTGCCTAAGAAGGGCTTAGTGCCTGAGGTGGGCTCAGTGCCTAAGAAGGGCTCAGTGTCTAAGTGGGGCTCAGTGCCTGAGATGGGCTCAGTGCCCGAGATAGGCTTAGTGCCTAAGTGGGCTTTGTGCCTAAGAAGTGATAAATAGTATTAACGAGATGGGCTCAGTGCCCGAGATAGGCTTAGTGCTTAAGTGGGCTTTGTGCCTAAGAAGTGATAAATAGAATTAACGGTATAAATATCAAGTGATGCATCATGTTAACTTTCCTTATTCGTCGACCTTTGGACTTGAACCATTGGGACAATACGGACAGTAAAAAAAGTTAAAAGATATTATATGAAAAGATTTACCAATTGGTTGTAAAGACATGTATAAGCAAAACCTTCTCCTTTAATATATGTAAAGATGTTTTATGTAAACGTTAGAACTCACTTAGAGTTAGCTGACTTTTAGTACACCTATCAGGTAAGTGTAGGTGGCAGTTTGGATGCTTGGCTGGCTTGAGGAGTTACCCTGAAGATCATAGTCTGGCATCCCTTTTATGTTTAAAGTTTATTATGTTTTAAAGACAAGAGTAAGTTTCGTATTAGACAAGTATGTTAAAGACAAGTTATGTATTTCCGCTGCTTAAGTTATGTTTAAAGTCGTTTCCGCTGTGATTATTAATGTCTTGTGTTTAAGAGCTATGTGTTGATGAGTAAATCCAATAAGTAAGGCCTCCCGGGTTTGGGCATTACAAGTTGGTATCAGAGCCATAGTTTGAGAGATTTGGACATCCCCGATGTCTAGACTTAAACTGAGAATGGGACCAAGTAGCGGATGCCAGTAACGGGTAACTCAAGCCAAAGCACTAGATGTGTATAGTAATTAAAGTTTCATTCCTTCTTTTAGAGTGTCAAGATAAGAATAGAAGCTTTAGTGGAATCATGAAAGCGAATAAATAGAAAACAAGAAGTGATATAATGGTTAATTGGAGATGGCCAATGTATATTAACATCTTACCTTACTTATTGTGTTCTACATATTCCCTAGCATGATTAAATTAAATCCCTTTGTTCTCTATGTTTCGGTTAGAAATGGCTAGACGTGGAGGAACTAGAGGAGGTGGAGGAGGAAGACGTGGTGTACGTACAGGCCGCCGCGGTAGAGCTAGAACCAACCAAGAGATTGAGGGGAGTGTTCACACTACCCATACTTATACGGTAGTCAGTCAACACAATGTTGAGCATGTGGCAGGAGATGATCAGACATTCAAGTTCGAGCCAGCCATACAAGCAGCTCTCGACCGGGAATTCATCCGACTGCTGAAGGAAACCTTACCAGCCATACTAGACGAAGCCTTAAGGAAAGCCAAAGAGAACCCAATCATGAGCTCAGTCACTGAAGAGCCCGTGGTGCTTCCAACAATGGGAGGACCCAATCTGGTAGAGAATGTTACACCGCCTGCTCGCGGCTGTGACTACAAAGCGTTTCGTGGTTGTGATCCACCGGTGCTTACTGGTGAGAAAGAAGCAGCAGATACTTTAGACTGGATTAACGGCATGGAGTCGACCAATCGTCTTAGTGAATGCCGACCGGAACAAGCAGTCATGTTCGCTGCGAATTCATTGAAGGGAGAAGCAGCACACTGGTGGGAAACTGTGAAACAGGCTAAGGGTGACCAAGCAGTCAGATTGATGAGATGGTGTGACCTTAAAGCGTTGGTAATTGAAAATTTTTATCCTAAGAACGGGTGCACAAGGTGGAAACGGAATTCTTGACTCTACAAGTCGGACTCAAGACTCACCGGCAATACACCTCCAAGTACAATGAGTTGGCAGGACTCGTGCCCCATCTGGTGACAATCGAGGAGAGGAGGATTCACTACTATGTCCAAGGATTGCCTCTGAAGATCCGTACATTTGTCAATACCAACACACCAAGTGCTTATGAGTCGGTGGTCGTTCTGAGTGGTGTTGTGTATGATGACATAGCCTCCACCGAAGTCATCCCCGAGGAACTAAAGAAGCAGATGGTCAAGAGACCTGGCGGAGACCTCCAGGTCCCAGTGAGGCAAGAGCAAGGGTAGACACCAAAGGGATGTGCGGTAAGTGTGGAAAGAAGCATGGGGTGAATGCAAGTTAGGATCGATGGGATGCTATAAGTGTGGCAAGCAAGGCCACCTCTCTCGCGATTGCCCAGACAGGCGTATATGTTATAACTACGGCGAGAAGGGGCATTATGGTCGGGAATGTAGGAAACTGAAGGCCGTAACAATGGCAAGAGTATACCAGGTGACCGATAAGGATGATAGAGAGAAAGCTTGATGCCAGGTCGGGTACGTATCCCTTCTCCTTACTATTTAATTTTTCTGTACTTCCAATGAAGTTCTAGTGTAAGTAGAAAACGTGTACCGTTAGAAACTTTTAACCATCCTAGTTAGCCTAGATATCTCAAGACTAGAAAGTTTCCCACGATTATACCACGCATAACCGAAGGATAAATCGTTCTAGACCCTCTATGATAGGTTTTCACAATGGCTTTCATGACCAAGCTACCTCGCACAGCTACGGTTTATGCCACACATTCTGTGATTTCCTATCGGTATAGTTTATTGCAGGTTTCGAGGACGAAACCTATTGTAAGGAGGGTAGACTTGTAACATCCCAGTTTTAGACACGAAATAGTTAGCAAAAAATTAAAACTTAGCAAGAATAGGAGGAACGGGCTTGGCCTTGGCAGTATGGACCGAAAAAGGGCAAGGGTTAGGCTCCTTATAAGCCTCAAGCCCAGCCCAACCCTCATTTGCAACACCATTTTTGGACTCTAGAGAGAGAAACTGAGAGAGAGCCTAGAGAGAGAAAGTCTCGGTTTTCGAATTCGAGCTTCAAGGATCGTTTGCAAGAGTTTCTAGAGCGTTTAGAAATAGACGGGAAGCGATTTAAGGTGATGATCCCTCCTAGATCTGAGTTTTTCATACCGTGTTAGGTTTTGAAAAAAAATCGGGTAAAGGTTAGATTTTTACATTTGAAAATGAAAATAAAGTATAGATCTTGACTCTCGGTTAGAAAACACAAGTTTTGAATGTAAAAAGTTTGGATCTTGACGTGGTCGGATCTGCATGCAAAAGTTAGGGTTTTGTGGGGAAGAAGACTGCCCACACGCAGGCCATGCATACTTGTTAAGTACGCAAGAACAAGGACCTGCGTACTTGTTAAGTACGCAAGAACAAGGCCCTGCGTACAACTTGTTAAGTACGCAAGAGCGAGGCCCTGCGTACTAGTTAAGTACGCAAGGACAAGGCCCTACACACTTGGTAAGTGCGCATGCATTAGGTCTATGGGTATATATAGCTGGTTAGTGAAGTCAATATGTTCGCCAGGATAGAAAGAGGCGAACTTAGCCTTAATTTCGCATAGCCAGAAATGGTGAAACCGTTTAGTGTCGAGTTAAGTCTGATACGTGTCGAATTGTTATGATTGTTCAGATTGTGTGAGATCTGGTAGACTATTCCAGCTTTCACGCCTTCGCACGTCCTTTCTTCTTTTTACCTGAAGTGCATACTAAAAGTCAGCTAACGCCGGTGAGTTCTAGATTAAAGCAATTAGGTAATAACATCATTTCTTTATTGTAACATCCCGAGTTTTAGACCCGGAATAGTTAGCAAAAAAAATAAAACTTAGCAAGAATAGGAGGAACGGGCTTGGGCTTGGGAGTATGGGCCGAAAAAGGGCAAGGGTTGGTCCCCTTATAAGCCTCAAGACCAGGCCCAACCCTAATTTGCAACACCATTTTTGGACTCTAGAGAGAGAAAGTGAGAGAGCCTAGAGAGAGAAAGTCATGGTTTTCGGATTCGAGCTTAAAGGATCGTTAGCAAGAGTTTCTAGAGCGTTTAGCAACAGACGGGAAGCGATTCAGGTAAGGATCCCTCCTAGATCTGAGTTTTTCATACCGTGTTGGGCTTTGAAATAAAATCGGGTAAAGGTTAGATTTTTACGTTTGAAGCTGAAAATAAAGTATAGATCTAGACTTTCGGTTAGAAAACACAAGTTTTGAACGTAAAAAGTTAGGGTTTTGTGGGGAAGAAGACTGCCCACACGTAGGCCCCGCGTACTTGTTAAGTACACAAGAACAAGGCCCTGCGTACTTGTTAAGTACGCAAGAACGAGGCCCTGCGTACTTGTTATGTACGCAAGAACGAGGCCCAGTGTACTTGTTAAGTACGCAAGAGAGAGGCCCTGCGTACTTGTTAAGTACGCAAGAAAAAGGCCCTGCGCACTTGCTAAGTGCGCAAGCATCTGGTCTATGGGTACATATAGCTGGTTAGTGAAGTCAGTATGTTCGCCAGGATTGAAAGAGGCGAACTTAGCCTTTATTTCGCCTAGCCATAAATGGTGAAACCGTTTAGTGTCGAGTTAAGTCTGATACGTGTCGAATTGTTATGATTGTTTAGATGTGTGAGATCCGATTGACTATTCCAGCTAAGATACTAGGTGATTTCTAATCCTCTTTCTAACATACTTTTGGGGTGATGTGTATACTTAGTGAACAGTGTGTTTATTACATATTTTATATTAATAAACGATGGCGAAAGTCATGATTTACAAAAAATTTTAAAAGAGGCAAAGGAAATGTTTTATGTAAAGAATGATGCTTAGGAAAGGTTTGTTAATAACAAAGATATTTTCAAAAGAACGAAGATGAGATTTTAAAGAAAGTAATTAGTAAAGAGAAATGTTTTTCCTTCGAGAATGAATACCAGTAGAGAGTCATTCATGGGCTCAGTGCCGGAGGTAGGCTCAATGACTAAGAAGGGCTCAGTGCCTGAGGTGGGCTCAGTGCCTAAGAAGGGCTCAGTGCCTGAGATGGGCTCAATGTCCGAGATAGGCTTAGTGCCTAAGAAGTGATAAATAGAATTAACGGTATAGTAGCAGTATCTTGACACTAGTCAGGGCTGTTAAAAATATCACGGTGACGCATCGTGTTAACTCTCCTTATTCGTCGACCTTTGGACTTGAACCATTGGGACAATACGGACAGTAAAAAAAGTTAAAAGATATTATATGCAAAGATTTTACCAATTGGTTGTAAAGACATGTACAAGCAAATCCTTCTCCTTTAATATATGTAAAGATGTTTTATGTAAACGTTAGAACTCACTCAGCGTTAACTGACTTTTAGTATGCCTATCAGGTAAGTGTAGGTGGCAGTTTGGATGTTTGGCTGGCTTGAGGAGTTACCCTGAAGATCAGAGTCTGGCATCCCGTTTATGTTTAAAGTTTATTATGTTTTAAAGACAAGTTTAAGTTTCGTATTAGACAAGTATGTTAAAGACAAGTTATGTATTTCCGCTGCTTAAGTTATGTTTAAAGTCGTTTCCGCTGTGATTGTTAATGTCTTGTGTTTAAGAGCTATGTGTTGATGAGTAAATCCAATAAGTGAGGCCTCCTGGGTTTGGGGCCTTACATTTATAGGTATATATAATTACATACATACACATAACACATCATTGCCTTCATTTATGATTCATTTGCTAGTACACATAAGTATATGTGGATATCTTTACTTTCATTGAACATTCATTGGGCGTAAACATAAGGGTGATCAGCCCAACATTGATTTGCGTAAGTCACAAAGACAGACGTCGGTCCTACCGTCGTAGTCCGTCCTCCATGATCATATGGATTCCTTCGACCATACGTCATGCTATACCGTCTAGATTCCTTCGACCAGCCATCCTCACCGTTCCACCGTCGTGGACCGTCATATTCGCCCGTCTACCCGAATGCATCCGTTTCCCACCCGACCTATATTATGCAGTCGTGCTTCGAACCGTCCGTATGTAGTCTACCTTTCTAGACTTTTTATTCTGGCTACATAATAAATGAGTGGTCGTCCGTCTACTGAAGTAGCCGTCATCATCGTACCGTCCATAACGTTTACATACATTCATACCATGCTATATATATCAATATAAAGCAATATTTCATTCATATACGTTATGTCATTCATTCATTTCATTCTTTGTATACATATGTTTCATTCTTTGTTTATCATTCTTTTACGTATGACACATTAACATTCATATATATATATATATATATATATATATATATATATATATATATATATATATATATATATATATATATCACGTATGATCACATTGGCATTCACATCATTCATTTAATTCATTCTTTATATGCATATGTTTCTGTTAGGGGTCACTTTTATGGCTAAGGATCTTGGATCTTCAACATTCTTCGGTATCCTTAACATTTATATCGATTAATCGTTGTATCTTTCTTTTATCTTGATTTATTCGCAGGTCAAACATGCGAAGTCAATGTCATCCTTGAAGAATCAGTCTCGAAGTTAAGAGAAACGTGAAGAAGACTCGTGGAAAGGCTTCCAACGGTCACATTTGAAGACTTGGTCGATTCCGGGATTCTCGGATAGTTAATTATGTTTATCTTTGTATATATTCAGCAGTAATATTGATTAGAAAACACACACAATTCACTTAGCAATAGTCAATACACGCAATCAGCTCTGTAACACCTAGAATTCGATCAATTACTGCTCATACTTGTTCTTTTTTCATCGATTTATACAAGAATAGGAGGCAAGTGACTTTCAGTCACTTCCCGAGGTTTTATGCATGAGATCCTCAAGGATTAAGGGCTTTCCTTGTACATCATCGTGTCAAGCTTTTACTTTTTCGTTCATAACTTTGCATTTTGATCAAGCACACTACCTCACTTATTAAGTTTGGTTACAAAATTAGTCTTGTTAATTTTTACCCAAAACAGTTTCATTCCTTGTCAAAAATTTCCGGATGTTACATTTAATATTCTATTAATTTATTAATCTATAATTTATATAAGCCTAATAATAATTAGTAAATAGCAATACCCTCTCATTTATTTAGTCATTAATGAATTAAGTTTTTATCCAATAAAATTAGGAGTGATATACAAGCAAAGTTTCTAAAAACACTATTTTAGTAAATATTTTTTTAACAACACTAATTTGGTAAATAAGTTTTTCACCAACACTTATTTAGAAAAAAACTCAAGTATTATGATATAAAAGCTGGTTAATGAGTTTTGTAGAGTTCCAAGGAAGGGTGGAGTATGTTAAGGCCATCCGGTATACCCATTGTGGTGGGTGGCGTGATCCTACGTGGTCGAATAATCACGGCGTGATCGATGTGGAACACCGCCCCCTCGAGCAAATAATCACGGCGTGAGATTTTTCATGCGAGAATCTACTTCATTACCCGAGATTGTACCATTGAAATAGCCGTTGAATGGCTCTAATTTAAAAAAAAGTTTTTCTTATTTTAATTATTCTCATCTCTTATATAAACACAAATACCTTTCATACTACACAAAAAAAGTTTATACTATTAAAATGTCTTCATCATCTCTCGAGGAAGCCCGGGTAATGGTGTTTGGAGCTATGGCATCGACGGCGGTTAGGTGGTGGCAAGAGGCAGAATTGTCCTCAAGACCATTAAAACGAAGCGCATGTCTAAACCGTGACCAGGCGGCTGCTAACACACTTTTACTCAAAGATTACTTTGACGAAGGTTGTTTATACGTGGAGGAGCAATTTAATACATAGTTTCGAATGAGTCGGAGATTATTTTTAAGAATTAATACTGATATGTAGAGAGACGTGCCTTGGTTCCGTCAACGTGTTGATGCGAGAGGTCGGGTTGGCTTCACCTCCATTAAATAGTGTACGGCCGCGATTTATCAAATGGCGTATGGTACCGCTAGTGATTCGTTTGACTATTACTTGAAGATGTCAGAACGAACGATCAGGTCATGTATTTACAAGTTTTCTAAAGTTATAATTATATTGTACGGTAAGAGATATTTACGTAAACTGTTGGCTAGCGACATTCAACAGTTATATCTTTGTTATCGTCGGCTTGTACATAGTTAATGAATGTACTTGTCATGTATGTAGTTTAGCTTATAGTATTCAAGCATACGGCACAAATTGCACACATGATCATAATGTAGAATTGTATAAATTGTAAATAGTTTCAAATGAAATCATGTTCCACCCCAAAAGTATAAAAATGTAAAAAGGGCTATGTAAACTCAACTTACAAGGAGTAGCTTGAATGTCACACAATTATGTTGTTATAGCACAAAAGTCCTAGCTAACCATAAGGTTAACCTATGTTTGATGGAATATGTGTATCAATGATGTGTTCAAATAATTAAAGGGAATCCTAGTGTGTAAAGAGATGGATGTGGGGGTCCTTGATTATGTAAGAAAATATTTGTTTGAGTTTCAAATGATACTTATGTAATTGCTTGTAAAAAGTATAAGTGTATGAATAATGGTTCCATTTGTTTTGTAAACATTTAGATAGATATGAATAACTATTTAGTGCTTTTTGTTTATAAACAAACAAATAATTGAATAAGTAATTTACTCTTGTATGTAATTTAGTAAACAAATAAATAAGTAAATGAATTATATTTAGTTGAATAAGTAGGTAATTAGATACATAAATAAATAAGTCCTTTTATTTATTTAGTTTGGTTTTCAAGAACAATAAGTGTTTTAAAGGAAAAAATGATTTAATTAATTTGTAATTAAACCAAAATTTAAAGTATACAAATAATGTTATAATTAAATAAATAATTAAACCGTAATTAAATACTAATTAAAAGCTTGAAACCTGTTTTTAATAAAAATAAATTGTATAAAAGATTGTTAAGTTTCTTTACAAGGAAATGAGTTTATAAAATAATTAAGCTCATGCACCAAAAATATTTTATAGACTTAGAGTTTTGGATAAGTATTTGTCTAGAGTAAATATATTAATTTTAATTTATTAGGTTTTAGCCCTAATAATAATAAATAAAATAGTTACACTTGATAATTCAATAACTTAAATAATTCTGAGTTTTAAGGGTTTGATAAAATATTTTTTTTATAAAAGAATTATGGGTATGCATTATAAGCTTTTAAAAAAAACATTTATAAAATAATCGTTTTATAATGATAAAAGCATTTTACCATTTAGTCTCGAAAAGGGGTGTATATCATTGTATATAAGTGCAGATATATATGTATGTTTTTATGAGGGAGGTACAACAAGGTAATGTAACAAAAAGTTGATTAAATGGCTAAAACTGGTCTGGCCGGAATCGAACCCCGCGACCTCCTGTGAATGGGGTAAGTGCCTTAACCAATCAATCTGGGCTAGTGCCTTGATCAAGTAGCAGCACGCTAATCATTTAACAAAGAGTCCCGCTGTCATCATCTTCCCCGATTTACCCGGCCCAAACCCTAACCCTAACTCCAAAATTGATTGTGACACTGGAACAAATCAATTACAAGACGATGGGGCTTTCATTCCAGGAATCAAAACGCATACATTGGTTTAAAAATTAGCTAGTATGATTAAGGAATGAGGGAGTATGGCTGAATCACAGTTCGAGTTCCTTCGGCTGAGATTCGTGTTCCAGAAGTGGTTTGATGTAGGTTTGCGAGTACAGGGAGTAAAAAGGAAGTGTCGTGAATGATTATGCTTTGATATTATAGTCCAATTCCATCTGTAACTCATGAATCGATTCGGAAGTGCTTAGAATGGTCACGGGACTTGATTTGGGATTAATGCTCTTGATTCCCATTGAATTGGTTCGTTATAATCAGTTGAATCCGGTCGAATAATGTCTACGCACGATTAGGTGCATTAACATGGTTGCATTTATGCAAATTAACACCGAATTGGATCGATTTTGACCTTGAGAAGTCAAAATCGGGAAAATGCTTGACTTAGGGTTCAATTTCTTGTGAGAAGGGTCAAATGAAGAGGTAAGGGGGGGGGGGGGGGGGGTGGGAGGGGGGGGGGGAGGGGGGGGGGTTTAAAAGCATAATTGGGGGGGGGGGGGGGGTTCAAAGCTTGATTTATTTGTTAAAAATCAATTCCATTTGTTTTCATTATTCATAAACTTTATTTTATAAAAACTAAACGTAAATTCTTTTTAAATATATAAAACAATTGGTTTTTATAAAATTTATAAAACTAAACTTATTTGCTAATGTTTTGATATGAGTAAGTTCTATCTTTTTAAAATTGCAAATTATATAAATGGTTTATCTAATAGCATCAAAATATATAAGTACCTATATATATTTATGAATATATATATATATATATATATATATATATATATATATCCATATAATAAGGATGTAGAAAACATGATTAAGGTTCATAAGTTTTATTGATTATTATAACAAGGTATAAACATGTGTTCATACATACATTATATATATATAGATATACTTACATGTGTTCATATAATAGAGGAATAATATGTAATGCAAGGTTGAAGTTCTGAATCGATACAAGTTAAAAATGATAATTGATGTGGCATAATATGTTGGACAAACACGGGGTTTAAATGTAGTGTTATTATTGCATAAAATAAAATAAAAATAAGGCTGAAAAATCATGGATGTTACAGTATCCCCAAGTTGAGGGAATTTCGTCCCAAAATTCAACTGTTAGAGGTTACTGAATTAGGAAAAAGATGTGGTTTGGATTTTCAACGAGCCTTGACTTTCGGTTTGAGGAATACAATCGATATCAAGATTTTGGTCTGATACTCAAAGTCAGGTCTGGTAATTGGGTCAGGCATGAGTGGTGATAGTAGATTTAGTTTGAAGAGAATCAGGAGAAAACTATAGCAGAATGTTTTGAGTTCCAAAGATGGAATGCATCACTTGAATTAAGAACGATGATAATTGATGGTTAAAACTTGTTTAGAATGTAGTCTAAAATATCACCGGATAGAAGATTTCACAAACATTGGTCAAGGTCAAAATAACATAAAACTTCACGTGACACGAACAACGCTACTTCTGATAATATGACAGGAACACTTATGTATAGGAAGTACCAGCGGCGTATCCACCATGCCCTTATCATATCACATTAGTTTTGTTACTATATAGCATGATAGGTTTCATGTCATAACACACGACAAAATTCACCATGTTTTCCATACGCTGACTTTTATAATTGCGTGTGTACCCGTAATTACTCAAATCATCGCATGGTCAGTATAGTTCATCCCATTGTGTGCGGGTCAAGGGGGACACAAAATCACTTAATTCATAACTATTGTTTTCACATATGTGTTGCTAACAAATAACTATATCCATTGATAATAAAATCAATCAAAGAATACCAAAATTTAACAATGTGGCACCACCTCATGGTTGTCCTAGATGGCATAATCCTTAAGATTACAAATAAAGTTTATAGCTCCCTCGTGTTTGAACAAGAATACGTCAAACCCTGAGTAGTTCAAAGTTTATAGCTTCCTCGCCTTTAAACAAGAATACGTCAAACCCCGAGTAGTTCTTATAGCAACAACTTTCATGGATAAAATTAATAATCATGCCTCATGTATAATGTAGACAATCAATTGCAAACAATCGAGTTTCATGTATAATATGAACAATCAATTTTCAAATAATCAAGTTTCGTGTATAATGTAAACATTCAATTTTCAGATAATCGAGTTTCGTGTATAATGTAAACAATCAATTTTCAAATAATCGACTTTCTTGTATAATGTAAACAATCGAGTCTTATGGATAATGCAAACAATCAAATGTAAATAATCGAATCTCATGAGTAATGTAAACTATCGAATTTCGTAGGTAATCGAGCTTTGTGGACAAGCGTGTTGCTCCGCGTTCATGCACAATGTGGGTAGTCGAGTTTTAAAATTTTAAATTCATCGATGTTTATATGAATGGTCAACGCACATATGGAATGATTCATTTTCTTGAAATTGTTTAGCAAGATCAAAGATTACCGAGGGTGCAAGACGATGAGGAGGTCTGGCTACAGGGTTAGATCCAGGTACAAGTCGATACGGGATTCAAATTGACGATTGAGAGGAGGACAGAATAGATCTTCGGGGAACACATCCAAAAAGTTTCGTATGGTAGAAATGTCTTGATTGCTCCTTATTTTGTCCCTCTTTTCACCGCATGAGCTAAAAGGCTACATAATCCTCGTGTAAGTGTTCTTGGGGTATGTGTCACACCCGTAACACAGGACAGTTATCTAGCCAGAGTAGTACCTCTAACAGAGATGTTCCCAGGAAAGGACGACGGGTCTAGGAGAGATTTATATACCGTCCTTTCCTAGACAGAACATTCCGTTTGTCAGATAACTACATACCGGTCAAAAGGTCGCCTTCTAGTTACTATGACATTGATATAAAAAACACACAGCGGAAGACTAAATCATAACTTCTATTAACATCAAAACTTTGTTTACATCAAGTTTAATAAAAGTTACATCATTAGTTCCTAACAAGGAACATATCATTCGAGACTTATGGTTTCAGGCATGCCCATCATCTGGATCGTTCATCATTTCGTTCTAGTCCTGGAAATGCCTCATCTATTGTCTACCTGTGATGCGTTCAAAAATATTTGATAAAACATGGGCCAGCATAAAGCTAGTGAATCCATAAACTAAAATAGTTTATTAAAATGACCCGCCAAAGTATCTTGAACACATCCATGGGTTTCCACACCCAAATTCATAGATAACTATGAACAATCATCAGTATATATATAACTAAAGACCGTTCCACTGGTCCTGTCCAACATGTCGTTCCACGGGCAAGTGAAATAAAATAAGCGCTTAGAATAAGTTATATATAAAAAATCGGTACAATCGTTTCAAGATACTCAAAATGTTTCATAAATCAATCATACCAGATAAGGTCATGAAAGGGTTCATGCATCACAGTTTAAGAACTCACCTGGACAGTATTTCGGCTTATTTAATTAGAGATATGGCGAACACCTCAGGCAGAGCTCCTAGATAATCATAATATTACTTAATCATATAATCCTAGCTTAATGATTCATAACCAAAGCTTAATGAGAGGTCAGAACCTTACCTCAGCACTATGTATGGCAAATTCGGAGTCGAAACGCTGGAAACCGGACTCTCGTACGCGAACCGAGCTTGGGATTACAACTTCAGAGAGTGTGTGTGTGTGATGTGAAGATGTTTTAGTGTGTGAAAAATGGCTAGAATCGTTCAAGTATTTATAGGGCAAAAGTCGACCGCTACGCTAGGTGGTGGCGGTCCTCCACCTTTGTGGCGGATTATTTAGCTTGACGTGTAGCGGACCGTTATGGTCTGGCTTAGCGGTCCGCCACCCCTTCCATGTTTTGATTTCCAATCAGTAAGTCAAAGGGTCACGTGTCAGCTCCCGAGAGTTTCCTTAGTCAACATGTAGCGGTAGCGCCCGGTCCGCTACCCCTTTGATTTTCAGAATTTTCATTTTAAATCCTTGAACTTTGATTATTCACATTTCCACCCTTCAACTCTGAAACTTGATAAGTTTAGTCCTTTATTTTATTAGGAATTTTCGAGGTGTTACAAATCTCCCATCCTTTAAGAAATTTCTTCCTCGAAATTAAGATGTGAATAGATGAGGATACTTGGCTCTCATCTGTTCCTCTAATTCCCAAGTATTGTCGGCTCCGATTCGACCTTGCCATTGAACCAACACCATAGGTATTACTTTCTTTCTTAACTTTTGTTTTTGAGTGTCTAAAATTTCGATCGGTTGTTCCGTGAAATGGAGTTTATCATCCACGTGCACATCATCTAGTGCAATAGCTTGAGTTGAATCAGCTAAACACTTGCGTAGGCAAGATATGTGAAACGTATTATGAATCCCTTGTAAAGCTTCTGATAGATCTAATTTGTAGGGTACAGCTCCAATTCTTTCAATTACTTTGTAAGGTCCGATATACCTTGGTCCTAACTTTCCGCGTTTCCTGAACCTTACAATACCTTTACAAGGCGAAACTTTTAACATAAAAAAATCTCCAACTTGGAACTCTAACTGTCGTCGTCTGTCAGCATAACTTTTCTGGCGGTCTTGGGCCGCTTTTAATCGTTGTTTAATCTGGATTATTTTATCAGTTGTTTCCTGTATAACTTCGGTTCTAGACAATTGACTGTCTCCTATTTCAGTCCAACAGAAAGGGGTCTGCACTTCTGTTAGGACATGTTTTGTAACTGTTGATAAAATTATGTGTAAGTTCTGCTAAAGGCGAACTTAACAAGTTCGCCTAGCCTATCAGAGTCGAACTTATTAAGTTCGCCTAGCCTATCAGAGGCGAACTTATCAGAGGCGAACTTATTAAGTTTGCCTGGCCTATCAGAGGCGAACTTGTTAAGTTCGCCTAGTCTATCAGAGGCGAACTTTTTAAGTTCGCTTAGTCTGTTAGAGGCGAACTTAAGTTCGCCTGGTGCAGAACTGGTGCTTATAAATAGACAGAACAGAGTCTGTTAATGAGAGGAGAGAGACGATATCAGGAGGAACTGATTAGAGACAGAATTATTGTAAATTGATATTGTGGTGGAAATACAAAGCGTTTATTTACACCGTTGTTGTTGATTGAGTCACACGGGCACGTTGATCATGGATTCCGCACGTTATCACCGTGTCGTACCGCGAGTCTAGAGATCCGTCACGCACCGAATTAGGGACCTACAAGACTTGTCTTAACAGACTCCCCTTTAACTGTTGCTAACAATTCTATCAAATACAAGTCAAAGACTCTAAGACTAAGACATAATATCTTCAAGCTCGTTGTCACAAGAATATGCTCCAACAGACTCCCCCTTGACAACAGCTTCAGAAGATTGTCATCTGTCTTCATATATCATCAAACACACTGTAGTCTTCGTCTTGTTCATCTGCACACTCTCTTTCTATCTAGAAGAAAACTTGGGAGAAGGACCCCTTGTCAACTTCTGTCTGCAATATTCAGTTTTTGTAAAGGAGAACAACCAAGAATAACCAACAATTAAAATTTCCATGGAAGCTGGAAAAATAAAATCTTTTTGGTTTTTCAAACATAAGAAAGACAAAATCTTTTTGGTTTTACTCTGTACAAACTGAAATGTAAAATACAAAATCACATCTTTTTGGATTTTTATTTTTACAAACTGAAATCACATATTTTTGGATTTTTATCTTTACCAACGGAATCACATATTTTTAGATTTTATCTGTATAGATAAAACTCAAAAAGATTTTGATTTTGATTTTCCATGAAAATTCTAAACATTTATTAAAATTGTTCGGGATTGGATTGAATACATGATGCTGACGGAAGTTCAAGACTTGAAAGGTTGAAGTTGGTAAAATTTTGTTCAAGGCAAAAGTGAATATATATTATGTTCGCCTGTGTTCATTGAAGGGAACTTAATATGTTCGCCCAAGAACAGTGAAGCGAACTTAATCTGTTTGTCTGTGGATGGTGAGGCGAACTTAGCTAGTGTTCTTAAAAAAACAAAAATAAAAAAAAAATAAAAAAAAAGTTGTTGATAACTGAGTATTTTGGCGGGAAAATTCTTCTTGTTCAATTTTTTTAGGGAAAGTTTATATGCTTGTTTTGAATAATTTTTGAAATTTTGAATTTTTGAAATTTTTTAAAAAGTGTATTTTGGCGGGAAATTTTTTTCCGGATATTTTCGCAAAAATTTCAAAATGTCAATTTCTTATGATGATAATGAGATTGGAACTATGCCACCGAGACTTTTGTGCATATAAGATTACCGTAGCTGGAAAGTCCGGTTCGAACAGTTCGTATCAGAAACTGATGAATACTTTTGGACATCCATATTTGAAGGATATGTGTATCCTACTTATGACTATATGGGATATTATGATGTTCCTAAACCAGTGACAACTCTTACTAAAGTAGAAAAGCAGAAGTTTGATCGAGAGATGAAGACGCGTGAAACTTTAACGATGTCTTTACCTAAAGAAATCATTCATAGTCTCGGGAAGTGTCCAACTTCAAGAGATCTATGGGAAGCATTGAAGAAAAAGGGTGAAGCAACTTCTCAAGCGTTTGTGGTCTTGATCAAAGAAGTATTGGAGAAGCATGGTGGTTCTCAAAGTGATTCTTCTGCAGATTTAACTGATAGTGAGAGTATTCGTTCTGGTGAAAGTACTCAATCTACTGAGACTGATGTGATGAGTGAAGAAAGTTTTCAGACAGTTGAAGATGATCTGAGTGAATTAGAAACTGATGCAGAGCCTGTCATTGTTGATCAAAAGAGTGAAGCTGATGATGACGTATTCATGGCTCCTGCTGCATCTTCTTTAGAAGTAAAACCCGAGGTATTTTCTAACTCTCAAATGTTTTGTTCTAACTGTATTTCAGTGAAGGATAAAATGATGAGGGTTATGGATGACAATGTAAACCTCATTTGTGATATGAAATTAATGCACACGGTAAATCAGAAACTAAAGGATAATGAGAGTGGGTGTATTGAAAGGATAGAATCACTGAAGAGGGATATAAGTTCTATGACTTTGAAGATCAAAGAGAAGGCATATCATCTGGATATGTCCTTTGCAGAAATTGAGAAAAGAAATAATAATCTTGTTGAGAAAGATAAGGAACTAACTGAATCTAAAGCTGAAGTGATCAGCTTGCATAGAAAGTTAGAAAGCTTTGGCAATTCATCATTCTTATTAGGATATTATCATGAAAATACTAAAGAGGGGAAGGGAATTAGTGGTATTGGCTATGTTCCTCCACCATTCAACGAAAATTATTCTATTGCACCTGAGATTATAAACGTTGAGGATTTAGATCCTAAGACTGTGTTGAAGGTGAATCCAGTCACAGGTGAAGATATGGTGTATTCTGATGAGAGTGATGATGAATATTTTGATGAAGCTAAGGTAGAGGGGATACCCAAAGAGGTTAAGAAAGAAGACTCAAAGGTTGATTCTAATTCATCTGGAAATTATACATTTGGAAGTTCTTCAAATTCAAGGAGAGTTCCATATGTCAGAGATTATAAAGACAGGCGTACATGTTTTCATTGTAATGAGATAGGTCACATTGTGGTGAACTGTCCTTACAAAAATAAAGGAAAGAAGCATGTAGTTCCTGAGAAGATGAAGCCTGAATCAAAACCTGTTGCAAAATCTGGAGTTCCAGAGAAAATAAAGCTAAAAGAAGTTCATGTAGGAGAATCTTCTTCAAGTGCATCTTATCGTGTGAAGATTCCTTATATGAGAGATTATCGTGAGACGAGATCTTGCTTTCCTTGTGGTCTTGTGGGTCATATTCGGATTGCTTATCCTCACAACGCCAAAGGTAACCGACAAGTTACTCCAGAAAAGGTAAGAACTCATGGTAAGCCTTATCTTAACCCATATGTGGTTAAACCTCATGATACACCAAAGGGTAATTCAAAATCTGAGGTTAGGCTTTCTAGACCTCAAAGACGGAGGAGAAATAGAAGATTGAGAAAACTTTTAGAACATCAAGAGTTTTCACAATCAAATCAAATTTTAAATGAAAGAAAAGTTTCAAACACTTCACATTTTATGCAAAAAGAACTAAATAAAAAGAAGTATGTTTGGAAATCTAAAGTTTCTGTTTCTGACTCGTCGGAGCAATCTCTGAAAATCGATGAGAGATTCGATTGTGAATGGAGTGAGGTTTATTATTTTGATACAGTTGGACGACCCATGACTACCATGGCTTGGATCCTAATTTCAAATTAATGTTTCTTGTTAGTTGTGCAGGATTTACCAAGAGGGACTATTAATACCATTTTGGTTGTTGATAAGGTGGTTCTAAGCACATTACAGGGAATGACATCTGCATGAGTAAAGAGTTGTTGATAACTGAGAATATATTTGATTCAACGACTTGATGCTCAAGGGGGAGATTATGTCACACACATTGTTTTGGAAAGAGTTTTACAAAGTCCTAATGATAACCTGAAACTTAGGATGACAATGGTGAGCATAAAGTCGTTGATGCAACCATTTGACTAGTTGAGGGGGAGTCTACAGGACAGGGGGAGTACAGAACTGTGTTGGTGACAAAGGCAAAGGCATTTAATTACAGGATTACATCGGTTTGAGTTTTTAATTGATTGACTTGCTTAATCCTGAGTAACCAAGTAAAATGTTTTTCTTAAAATGTTTTCATGGAAGGTTTATTTTCGTTTGTTTTACTTTCTTTAAAAAAAAGATTTTGAAAAAGTCAAACAAATTGAAAAAGATAAAATCGACATTACTTTAAGTTAAAGAAGAGATGATAGTACATCAGTAGATGTTCTTTCACACATGACCTTAGTTGGACTTTATGATGCTTATCTAATATATCTGTGATAAATGTTTTGATCAGAACTTCTTAGACTGCACAGTATGAGAAATGATAGCTTCATAACTGCTTATGCTTAACAAAAATTGATGCTTGATGCTTATATTTTAATTTGGATACTAGTATGTAGTCTGAATTGTCAATAGGCTATGAGTATCTTTGGTCCATTAGTAGTGTGACAACATAATGATCTTTGTGACAACTGTGATTTGAACCCATGGTATGCCGGGTGTGTGTGTAAAAGATCATTATCAGATAAAGAATATAAGATCTAAAGTACTTCATGAGACCAGTATCGGTTATGTCGTTAAACACAATTTTTCAGTTCACTTCACTGCCCATGCCCTGAAAAACATGCAATGTGTTGTTGGACTAAGATATGTTTCTGACAACATCTGTTGGAACATATAGTAGCCCTTGGATCAATATCCTGATTCCATTGAATATATCCAGATAACAGTTGGATCACGCTACCCATTGTCATTGAATCAATCGATTCCTTGATCAATCTTTCTGTTACTATGAATCATGATACTTCATCCAAACCAAGACATTTGAATCATTCGATTCTGATTCTCTGCTTGATATTTTCCTGTGTTTATCGGTATAATTCATCCTGGAGATTGAATATTATCTTGCAATGATCTTATATGTCTTGAAGATAGTGCACATTTAAATTTCTGTTGGCATATTTGTGGGGTACACATTGTATTACAAAATAAATGGTACCTTAATTCACAAGAACATGGGACAAAGATACTGATGGTTTCAATTCTTATAATATTGACAACTTAGATTGACATGTTATGTGTTGCAAATTAGTATGTAATAAGCATGTTATGATCTGATCTCATCTTCTTTAAAGTTCTTCGCGTATCATTACATGTTTTGGTTGAAGCTTAAAAGATTTGATCTTATATGATATAAAGAAATGATGAATCTGGATAGGATACCCTTAGAATGTTTAGGGATGTTTATCCAAGATGTGTGATTGATACATTGTTTTTACTGATATGATTTTCTTACTCGTGATGTTCGACCAAAAAGATGTGATTTTGTATTTTACATTTCAGTTTGTATAGAGAAAAACCAAAAAGATTTTGTCTTTCTTATGTTTGAAAAACCAAAAATATTTTATTTTTCCAGCTTCCATGGAAATCTTAATTGTTGGTTATTCTTGGTTGTTCTCCTTTGCAAAATCTGAATATTACAGACAGAAGTTGACAAGGGGTCCTTCTCCCAAGTTTTCTTCTAGATAGAAAGAGAGTGTGCAGATGAACAAGACGAAGACTACAGTCTGTTTGAAGATATATGAAGATGGATGACAATCTTATAAAGCTGTTGTCAAGGGGGAGTCTGTTGGAGCATATTCTGGTGACAACGAGCTTGAAGATTATATGTCTTAGACTTAGAGTCTTTGACTTGTAATTGATAGAATTGTTAGCAACAATTAAAGGGGAGTCTGTTAGGACATGTTTTGTAATTGTTGATAAAATTCTGTGTAAGTTCTGCTAGAGGCGAACTTAACAAGTTCGCCTAGCCTATCAGAGGCGAACTTATTAAGTTCGCCTAGCCTATTAAAGGTGAACTTAATAAGTTCGCCTGGTCTATCAGAAGCGAACTTGTTAAGTTCGCTTAGCCTATTAGAGGCGAACTTAATAAGTTCGCCTAAGCATCTTTTAGGCGAACTTATTAAGTTCGCCTGGTGCAGAACAGTAGTTTATAAATACAGAACAAAGTCTGTTAGAGAAAAAAGAGAGACGATATCAGGAGGAACTGATTAGAGACAAAATTATTGTAAACTGATATTGTGGTGGAAATACAAAGCGTTTATTTACACCGTTGTTGTTGATTGAGTCACATGAGCACGTTGATCATGGATTCCGCACGTTATCACCGTGTCGTACCGCGAGTCTAGAGGTCCGTCACGCACCGAATTAGGGACCTACAACTTCGTTCCATACAGTGCTTCAAATGGTGCAACTTTGATACTTGAATGGTAACAGTTGTTATAAGAGAATTCAATCAACGGTAGGTGATTATCCCAATTACCTCTGAAATCTATAACACATGCTCTCAGCATATCTTCCAGAGTGTGAATTGTATGCTCACTTTGTCCGTCAGTTTGAGGATGATATGAAGTACTCATTGTAAGTCGAGTTCCCAATTCTCTCTGAAAACTTGTCTAGAATCTGGATGTGAACCGGCTGTCTCTATCAGAAATAATAGACTGTGGTATGCCATGATGTCTCACAATTTCATTGATATAGATTCTGTCTAATTTATCCATAGAGTATGTTTTATTGATGGGTATAAAATGGGCTGACTTGTTCAGTCTGTCGACCACGACCCATATTGCATTATGTCCTTTTTGGGTTCTAGGTAGTTTAGTGACAAAGTCCATTGTAATATGATCCCATTTCCACACAGGTAATTCTATTTGTTGTAATTGATCTGCTGGTTTCTGGTGCTCAATCTTAACTTGAAGGCAAGTCAAGCATTTGTCTATATACTGGGCAATTGATCTCTTCATGTTAGGCCACCAGTAATGTGTCTTCAGATTTTTATACATCTTGTTTGCACCAGGATGCGTGGAATATCTTGATTTATGTGCTTCATCTAACACCTTTTCTTGAATATCTCCAAGTCTTGGAATCCAGATCCTTTGATTGAATCTCATGATTCCATCATTTCCTTTGGATAGCAAGTTCTGTTTTCCAACCATACGTTCTTTCTTGATATTCTTTTCTTCCAAGGCTTTTGGTTGGATTTATTTGATTTGTTCCATTAAATCTAACTTTAGATCTAATCGTAGTGCTTTTACTTTATTCGGTTGGCTTCGTTCCTTCCGACTCAAAGCATCTACCACTATATTTGCCTTCCCTGGATGGTATTTGATTTCACAATCGTAGTCATTGATAAGTTCCATCCACCTCCTTTGCCTCATATATAAATCCTTCTGATTAAAAATATGTTGGAGGCTTTTGTGGTTTGAATATATTACTCATTTACTACCATACAGATAGCGTATCCAAATCTTTAGAGCAAAAACTAGGGCACCAAGTTCAAGATCGTACGTAGTATAGTTCTTCTCATGAACTTTAAGTTGGCGTGATGCGTAAGCAATAAACTTGTCTCGCTGCATCAACACATTACCCAGACCAGTTCAGGAATCATCACAACAAATGACAAAATCATTTTATCCCTCAGGTAGTGCTAAGATCGGTGCATGGCTAAGTTTATCTTTGAGAATATTGAACGCTTCTTCTTGTTTCGTACTCCATTCAAACTTTGCTGCTTTCTGAGTCAAACTAGTCAAAGGTGTAGCAATTTTGGAGAAGTCTTTAATAAATCTTCTGTAGTAACCGGCTAATCCAAGAAAGCTTCTAATTTCCGTCAGTCTTTGGGGCTTCCCATTTCATAACTGCTTCAATCTTACTTGGGTCTACTTGTATTCCCTTCTCATTCACAACATGCCCAAGAAATTGTACTTCTTGTTTCCAAAATTCACATTTTGAAAACTTAGCGTACAATCTTTCTTTTCTCAGGGTTTCCAAAATAATTTTAAGATGCCCAGCATGTTTTTCTTGGGTTTTGGAATAGATAAGAATATCATCGATGAAGACGATGACAAATTTATCAAGGAATGGTTTACAAACCCTGTTCATTAAGTTCATAAATGTTGCAGGGGCATTTGTTAGACCAAATGACATGACTAGGAATTCATAATGACCGTATAGGATCTTGAAAGGAGTTTTAGGTATATCTTTCTCCTGTACTTTCAATTGATGATATCCTGATCTAAGATCGATCTTTGAAAAGTACTTGGCTCCTTGTAGTTGATCAAACATATCATCTATTCTAGGCATTGGATATATGTTCTTCACAGTCAGCTTGTTCAACTCCCGATAGTCAATGCAAATTCTGATGCTTCCATCTTTCTTGTTCACGAATAGTACCGGTGCTCCCCAAGGTGAAATACTCGGACGAATGAACCCTTTATCTAAACGTTCTTGGCTTTGTTTCATCAGTTCTATTAATTCGGAAGGAGCTAGACAATAAGGGGATTTTGCAACAGGCTTAGCTCCAGGAATAAGTTCGATTCGGAATTCAATTTGACGATCGGGTGGAAGACCGGGTAATTCTTCCGTAAAAACATCCGGGTGATCACAGACTACGGAAATATCTGCAATCTGTCCTTTGGGTTTGATGTTTAAAGCATGAAGTATGAATATATCGTCTCCCTTAATTAATTCTTTCTTAGCTTTTGCTATAGAAATTATTTCAATCTTATTGTTATCACTATCACACCGAAGCATCAAACTAGTTTCATCTGGTTTCTTAATCTTGACCGTTCTCTGGTCACAATCAATTTGGTCCTGGTATTGGTTTAACCAATCCATTCCTAGGATAACCTCATATTCGTTCAAGTTTATCGGCATTAGTGTAACTAACATCTTATCGTCACCAAAATTGATGACACAATCAGGGTATGATTCAGTTATCCTAATCTGTTCACCACTTGCCGTCTCAACGACATAGGCATGAATAAGTGGAATCAGTTTTACGCCTAAATATGGGGTGAATGCATATGAAACAAAACTTCTATTTACCCTTGTATCAAATAAAATCTTGGTGTAAATATTATTAACTAAGAAAGTACCTGCCACTTCTTTGGCTTTATTTTTCGTTTCACTTCCACTTCCTAGAATGAACACTCGTCCCGTTCCCTTATTCTGACCACTCATTCTGGGATAAAGTGGTTTAGGACATGAAGTCTTATAATGCCCTATCCTTCCACAGTTAAAGCATTTAACATTCGGGCATTGGGTTGCAAAATGACCAAACTTCTGATAAGTCTGGCATTTTATTACCTGATTGGCTCTATCCGGGTTGGCATTAAATCCTCCTTTTCTAGGAAATTTACTATTTCCCGGTTTGAACTTATAAACCACTTCATCAGATTTCCTCTTGTGATAAACTTTCGGTGGCTCTTGGGCTGCTACTTCATCGAACATTACTACACTCTTCTCGACAGCTAAATCCATCGTTTCGGGTGCGATGTACGAACCTTAGGAGGAAGGCCTTGAATGTAACATTTGACTCTTCAGGATTCAGGAGTAACCAAATGTGGCACCAGCTTGGCCATTTCATTAAACTTGGTTGTATACTCCTGATGAGTCATGGTTCCTGCCTCGAACCGAAGAAATTCAGCTTCAATCTTATCCACAACATTTTGTGAACAATATCTTTTCACAATAAAAGACTTGAGATCTTCCCAAGTCATTCTATCGGTTACAGCTTCTCCCTTTATCTGTTTGACTGATTCCCACCAGTCAAGAGCTTCTTCTTCAAAGGAGTGTGCAGCAAATTTCTTAGCTTGATCCGCTCTACACTCGCTCATCTTAATGACAGCTTCCATGGATGCGAACCAGCTCTGCAATGGCATCTTTCTTTCCGTTGAAGGCTTTGGGATGACAGTCACTAAAATTCTTGTAATTGCATCCGTGACCATGTATTCCGGTGCTCTGGTTTGTCATTCCAACGGTTTCATGGGTTCTGATGGTTCCTACATTGTTTCCTACTAGAGTAGTATGAATGGTATCTTCTGTTCAGGTAACAACACCACTTGTACCTTCGTTTCGATTACCTAAACTGTTATGATTTTCTCTTCTCATAAGAGCATCATCAAGGATTCCAGGTAAAGTGTATGAAGTACTCAGGTGACTTCAGATGCCACTGCTCCTTGGAATTGTGTTTCGGTCTGATAACTTCTTCCACATGATGCTTAGCATTTGTATTTACATTCTCGTTTATATTAGTGTTCGTATTTGTCGTGTTGTGGGTACGGGACCTAGTGTTAGGCATCCTACCCCTACCTCTTCATTGTCCTCTACCACGTCCTGCCATTTGTACCTACACACAGATGCATACCTCAGAATTCGTATAACCGGTGATAATCCAGAAATTCAGAAATTAACAACATTTGGCCAAAAATGCCTTTAATTATATGATTTCTAAGTATTTCACGTTATAGGTCATATTGAATGTATACACCTAACTTATCCTGAGGCATTCCATACTAATCTCAGAGTCCTAGTTTAAGTCTAGATACTATTTATGTAGCATCTAAATCCCTTAAACTGAGGCTCTGATACCAACTTGTCACACTTGTAACACAGGACAGTTATCTAACCAGTGTAGTACCTCCAACAGAGATATTCCTAGGAAAGGACGACGGGTCTAGGAGAGATTTATACACCGTCCTTTCCTAGACAGAACAACCCGCTTGTCAGATAAATACATATCGGTCAAAAGGTCGCTTTCAAATTACTATGACGATGATATCAAAAACACACAGCGGCAGATTAAATCATAACTTCTATTAACATCAAAACTTTGTTTACATCAAGTTTAATAAAAGTTACATCGTTCGTTCCTAACAAGGAACATATCAATCGGGACTTATGGTTTCAGGCATGCCCATCATCTGGATCGTTCATCATTTCGTTCTAGTCCTTGAAATGCCTCATCTATTGTCTACCTGTGATGCGTTCAAAACCATTTGATAAAACATGGGTCAGCATAAAGCTGGTGAATCTATAAACTAAAATAGTTTATTAAAATGACCCGTCAAAGTATCTTGAACACATCCATGGGTTTCCACACCCAAATTCATAGGTAACTATGAACAATCATCAGTATATATATAATTAATGACCGTTCCACGGGTCCTGTCCAACATGTCGTTCCACGGGCAAGTGAAATACAATAAGCGCTTAGAATATGTTATATATAAACAATCGGTACAATCGTTTCAAGTTACTCAAAATGTTTCATAAATCATTCATACCAGACAAGGTCATGAAAGGGTTCATGCATCACAGTTTAAGAACTCATCTGGACAATATTTCGGCTTATTTAATCAAAGATATGGCAAACACCTCAGGCAGAGCTCGTTGATAAGAATAATATTACTTAATAATATAATACTAGCTTAATGATTCATAACCAAAGCTTAGTGAGAGGTTGGAACCTTACCTCAGCACTATCTATGGCAAATTTGGAGTCGAAACGCTGGAAACCGGACTCTCGTACGCGAACCGAGCTTGGGATTACAATTTCAGAGAGTGTGTGTGTGATGTGAAGGTGTTTTAGTGTGTGAAAAATGGCTAGAATCGTTCAAGTATTTATAGGGAAAAAGTCCAACCCGTAGTGGACCACTACGCTAGGTGGTGGCGGTCCGCCACCCTTGTGGCGGCTTATTTAGCCTGGCGTGTCCATAGCGGACCGTTATGGTCTAGCTTAGCGGTCCGCCACCCCTTCAACGTGTTGGTTTCCAATCGGTGAGTCACAGGGACACGTGTCAGCTCCCGAGAGTTTCCTTAGTCAACATGTAGCGGACCGCTAAGGTCCTGGGTAGTGGACCGCTAAGTTCCTGGGTAGCGGTCCGCTACCCCTTTGATTTTCAGAATTTTCATTTTAAGTCCTTGAACTTTGATTATTCACATTTCCACCCTTCAACTATGAAACTTGATAAGTTTAGTCCTATATTTTATTAGGAACTTTCGAGGTGTTACAGTATGGCACAGGATATGGGTTTCAAGCCTACTAGAAAGATGCCTCTTCAAGGATTTACAATGTGTTACTCAATATGAGGGGGTTTGGAATGCACTTATCAAAACTAGCAATTCTGGAGTGATGTTTGGGTAATCTTGATGATAATATAATGGATGTATTTTATGCTTGCAATATTAAATCGAAAGGTAATGGCATCCACATAAGATAATTGTAAGATAAAATTTAATACTGAATGATAAAATGTCAAACACTTATTCCATACATAGAGTAACGAGTTCAAATTAAAATTTTAAAACCGAAAATAGAGAATCTGGCTAACGTCTCAGGTAGCTTTCCACGAGGAAGCAGATGAGCACCAAGATGAACATCGTTATAGTTACTCGTATTGCAAATCGGGCCTCAGATCTAGCTATTTCCGTACGAGCATCAAATGTCTCCATGTCTCCTTCCATCATGTCTAGTTGGGTACCTAGATTTGCAATTAGGTCCTCCTAGTATCGCACTTGACCCAATATGCCATCTATCCGTTGACCTAGCAGGTCGTGCCTTATCCCATGCTCCATTCTCTGCCTCAGAAACTCTGTGGATCTCACATATTGGTGAGCGGCATCAACTGGAACTCCTATAGTTGCCTTACCCCTGGGTTTGGATGGTATGGGTCAGTGGGGGTGGTTCAGATGCTCTGAGTCTCATGCTTGTGCTCCTAAGCCAATCTACTATCTGGTCAAACCTGTATTTGGCAGCTGGTTGTGCCGGTGACAGGTTGTCTGGTGATGGGGATCCAAAGTCTTCCTCCTGCTCGGACTCTGTTTCGGGGTTATATTCCGAGGAGTGAGGAGGGTAAGAGGCCATGTCTAGCACGAAAAGAAAAGGTCGCAAGTGATAATAAAACGTTTAATGTTAAATACAAAGGTATTCATGAGTTTAAGATTTGACTAGTCATGACATCGAGTTCTCATAATAGTATTTTAGGAGTAATACTTGACCTATAAGTAGTGTACCCACGAAGAGAATTCCTAGGAAAGAGAGGTGGGTCACAAGGGACACAATTAAGTACCTAGTCTTTCCTTAGTCAGAATCTCTCATGGGCCTGCACCCACTCTTCCAACCATCATGTACCATTAACACTATTATTTGAACTCATGGTTATGATGAGAATCATCAAGGATTGTGTCTTGGGGCTCAAAGGTGAGCTTCACCTATTCAAGCAACTCCCTTTCTTGAATGGTAAGGTCTAATGGTTTAAATTTCTCACATGTGATGATAAGGATGATATAATTCTCAAGGCATAAGGATGAAGGGGTATAAGGACTTAAATAAGAATAAGTGTAAGATATGGTAATACTTAGGGTAGCATTTACTTTAATCAAATAGGTAACGTGTAGGCGAATCAAGTAATGTAGCAATTAAGTTATCACATGAGTAACAATTTTGTAAGCATATAAGTTATTAAATAACATAGCACATAAGATAATACGTATTGTATCATGCAATATAACACATAAGATAACATGTAGGATAATCACACAAGGGGGTATCCTAAGGTTATAGACTAGGTCATTGGCTTCTAATAACCTAATTCTCTATAACCATGGATCTGATACCAATCTGTCACACCCCCAACCGACGGCGTAATACGTCGGGGCGGACGTGGAGACTCTTCATAAGCACATGATCAAACTAGAGTTTCATATATTAATTAAATCCAAATTTCCATAACACTTGTTCAAACATACAAAAGAAGCAAAGTACACCAACAATGTTCCATTGATTATTTAACTAAGTCCTCAATCCTATGTGTAGCATCTTGTATATGATCTCAAATGTTAGCACCTGAAACATGATAAAAACAAGGTCAACTAAAAATAGTTAGTGAGCATACATAGGTTTTGACACCTCAAAAATTTTCCAAATGTTGTGTACAAGTCATATGAAACATGGTTTATTAAGGCAATTATGGAGAACCACTATAGCAAAACCGGGAACACAATCAAACCTTGTGACTATAGGGCATAAGACTTAATGTTATCCAAATGTAGGACATAACACTCAATGTTATCCAAATGTAGGGCATAACAATAAATGTTATCCAATGTAGGGCATAACAATAAATGTTATCCAAATGTAATGCCGGCAACAATTACCCTACCTGGGTGGGTTTGTCAGACACAATAGATCTATCATTGTTACCGTCGACTTGTACATAGTTAATGAATGTACTTGTCATGTATGTAGTTTAGCTCATAGTATTCAAGCATAAGGCACAAATTGCACACATGATCATAATGTAGAATTGTATAAATTGCAAATAGTTTCAAATGAAATCATATTCCATCCTAAAAGTATAAAAATGTAAAAGGGGCTACGTAAACTCACCTTGCAAGGAGTAGCTTGAATGTCACACAACTATGTTGTTGTAGCCCAGAAGTCCTAGCTAACCATAAGGTTAACCTATGTTTGATGGAATATGTGTATCAATGATGTGTTCAAATGATTAAAGGGAATCCTAGTGTGTAAAGAAATGGATGTGGGGGTCCTTGATTATGTAAGAAAATATTTGTTTGAGTTTCAAATGATACTTATGTAATTGCTTGTAAAAAGTATAAGTGTATGAATAATGGTTCCATTTGTTTTGTAAACATTTAGATAGATATGAATAACTGTTTAGTGCTCTTTTGTTTATAAACAAACAAATAATTGAATAAGTAATTTACTCTTGTATGTAATTTAGTAAACAAATAAATAAGTAAATGAATTATATTTAGTTGAATAAGTAGGTAATTAGATACATAAATAAATAAGTCCTTTTATTTATTTAGTTTGGTTTTCAAGAACAATAAGTGTTTTAAAGAAAAAAAATAATTTAATTAATTAGTAATTAAACCAAAATTTAAAGTATACAAATAATGTTATAATTAAATAAATAATTAAACCATAATTAAATATTAATTAAAAGCTTGAAACCTGTTTTTAATAAAAATAAGTTATATAAAAAATTGTTAAGTTTCTTTACAAGGAAATGAGTTTATAAAATAATTAAGCTCATCTTCCAAAAATATTTTATAGACTTAGAGTTATGGATAAGTATTTGTCTAGAGTAAATATATTAATTTTATTTTATTAGGTTCTAGCCCTAATAATAATTAATAAAATAGTTACACTTAATAATTCAATAACTTAAATAATTCTGATTTTTAAGGGTTTTATAAAATAATATTGTATAAAAGAATTAGGGGTATGAATTATAAGCTCTTAAAAAACATTTATAAAATAATCGTTTTATAATGATAAAAGCATTTTACCATTTAGTCTCGAAAAGGGGCGTATATCGTTGTATATAAGTGCAGATATACATGTATGTGTGTATGAGGGAGGTACAACAAGGTTATGTAACAAAAGGTTGATTAAATGGCTAAAACTTGTCTGGCAAGGATCGAACCCGCGACCTCCTGTGAATGGGGTAAGTGCTTTAACCAATCGATCTTGGCTAGCGCCTTGATCAAGTAGCAGCGCGCTAATCATTTAACAAACAGTCCCGCTGTCATCATCTTCCCGAATTTACCTAGCCCAAACCCTAACCCCAAAATTGATCGTGATACTGGAACAAATCAATTACAAGACGATGGGGCTTTCATTCCCGGAATCAAAACGCATAAATTGGTATAAAAATTACCTAGTATGATTGAGGAATGAGGGAGTACGACTGAATCGCGCGAGTTCGAGGTCCTTCGGCTGAGAATCGTGTTCCAGAAGTGGTTTGATGTAGGTTTGCAAGTACAGGGAGTAAAAAGGAAGTGTCGTGAACGATTATGATTTGATATTATAGTCCAATTCCATCTGTAACTCATGAATCGATTCAGAAGTGCTTAGAATGGTTACGGGACTTGATTTGGGATTAATGCTCTTGATTCCCATTGAATTGGTTCGTTATTGTAACATCCCAAAAATAAAACGAGGATTAAAATAACGGGTTAAACGCGAGACGAACGGAATAAATGAACGAGGCGTGACGGGTCGGGCCAGATGGGCCGGCGAACTTGAGGGGAGGAGTCCCTTCCCTTTAAATAGCCAACACACTCCACCATTCTCTCATTTGCAAGTTCTAGAGAGAGAAACCGTAGAGAGAGAAAGTTGGCGGATCGACCCGAGATTGAAGAAGTGTGTTACTCCATAGCTCGTGAGCAAAACCTCCGAATCAGAAGCTCGATACAGGTAACGATCTGATCTAGATCTGAGTTTTTGTTCGTTTTGGGGTTTTCGGGTTTTGGATAAACAGATGTTATTTTTACGTATGAAACTTGAATATAAACATAGATCTAGCATCTAGAATGAAAAGCAAACGTTTTGAACGTAAAAAATTCGGATCTTGACGAGGTCGGATCTGCATGCAAAAGTTAGGGTTTTTGCGGGGAAGAAGGCTGCCCGCAAGCAGGTCTTGCGTACTTATCAAGTACGCAAGAAGCAAAGCCTGCGTACTTATAAAGTACACAAGAAGCAAAGCCTAGGTACTTATCAAGTACGCAAGAACGAAGTCTGCGAACTTATTAAGTACGCAAGAACAAGGCCCTACGCCCTTGCTAAGTTTGCATGCATCAGGTCTATGGGGATAAATAGCTGGTTAGTGAAGTCAGTATGTTCGCCTAGTTCAGTATGGTTAAACCGTTAGAGTCGGGATAGGATTTGATGTGTATTTAACTAATCTATTCAGATCGTGTGTGACGTTATTGGACCTTTGATTAGGACAGCCGAGACTAGCTTACTAGGTGAGTTCTAGAAGCCCTATTTTAAATGTTTTAAAAATATTTTGGGCTGATTTGCATACTTACGAAATGATGTTTACGAAATGATTTTTACGGAATGATGTTTATGAAACGTGTTATGAAATTTTTTGTCAAAAGAAGTTTAAGAAGTGTTTATGAACGAAATGTTATTTAATAAAACGTATGATGCTTTAACTGAAGAGAAGTAAAGGTTTTTATGAAAGTCACTAAAATGAACGAATCTGCCATGGTTCCCTTGGGGATCGAAGTATGTATGTTATGTAAAGGCCTTACCCTTATAGGGGCCTTTGTGGCTGGCCAACAATTATACAACTGGGTAGGAAAGGGGTGACGACGGTCGTTAAGGGGATTACCATGATACTTGAAGTGCGTATTGTTCTCTGCGAGGGACGGTGCTTGAAGTTTGGTACGTGCTATCATTTGGGACGCCGCGCTTGAAGGGAATTGACGTTTATGTATGGTTACGAATGGTAAAATTTACGAATGGTTTACGTTGGTACGTGTGCTCAATCGAGCGACGTACTTGAAGGGAATTGACGGTTACGAAAAGGCGCAGATTCGGTTTATTGTTGACTTATGTTTTATGTTTATGTTATAGCATTATTTACGCACGTTTTTATTACATGAAGTTTGAAGTTATGTTTTTGGCAAAATGTTTAATGTTAACGTTTTACGTAAAGCTAGAACTCACCAGCGTAGCTGACTTTTAATATGCACATTCAGGTTAAGGACAGGTATGGAAGTTGAACGGTGATGCTTGGCTGGCGAAAGGAGTTACCCGGTTGATCATGAAGACTGGCATCCGGTTAGGATTGGTTTACGTTATGTTTATGTATTAGACTATGTTACGCTTCTGTAGAACCAAAGACTGATTGCAACAAAATTCTTCTAAGTACAAATGCTGCTGATAGGCTTATCAGCAGCGTTCAACACTTGTTGCTGCTGATAGGCTTATCAGCAGCATTCAACACTTGTTGATGCTGATAGGCTTATCAGCAGCATTCAACACTTGTTGCTGCTGATAGGCTTATCAGCAGCATTCAACATATCAGGTTTAATGATGATCCTCATCTTTGCTGCTGACAGCCTTGTGCCATGAAGATAAATCGTTGCAGCTGACTATCCATGCTAAGCGTCACTGACAACTTTCAGCAAAAGCAACTGACACAGTCAAATCAGAAAGACCCTCAATGGTGCAACCAATGACGGACAACAATGCTCTTCTCCAAGCATGCAAGTAATGATGCATAAAGAAGACGCTTCAATAAAGTTAGCTAGTTTAGATTAAACTTTTATTAATTAGCTTTGTACAAAAGATCAACGGTCTGTGTTAGATCTGATCCTTAGAATCAAGGGTCTGTCTTGATTCTAAGTTAGTATAAATACTGTGTAAACACTTCATTGTAAGTGTGCTTCTTGATAGAGTTTTCATTTGTAATCGTTTATTCACAAAAGCTTAATACAACAATGTTCTTATTAGTATTCTTTCTGTTTACTCGATTATACTTGTGTAGTTGATATTGTTTCCGCCAATCTCAACTAAGAACAGAACCATCTTGTACTTTCACGATCCTACAAGTGGTATCAGAGCTTTGGCTCAGATTAAACAAACTCACACTTGTTTAATCACTTCTGGTTCTATTCTAAACTTTCTCTTTGATCAAGTCACCCAAAATCACAAAACAAAGATGGCACAGAGCAATGGATTTGAAGACATCGACAGCATCAACCAAAAAAAAAAAAATGTGGAAGAATCGCATGGAAAGCTTCTTCTGTTATCAGGAGTACGGAATGTGGAAATCCATTAGGGATGGGCCCTACACTCCCATGGTGGCCTCTGTTGATTCTGGAGGGCCACTAGTCCCGAAGGAGCCCTCCAAGTACTCAGAAGAAGACATGAAGAAGATGGAAGTCGAATTCAAGGCACTAGGAGCTATCCAAATGTGCCTTCCAAATGAAGTTTTTCATAACTTCAGAAGTTACAAAACTGCTAAGGAGCTCTGGGAGGCTCTTGAGAAGATATTTGTTGGCTCAGAGGAAGTCAAAGAAAACAGAAGGGACATCCTGAAGCCGCAGTATGAAAACTTCATCTGGAAGGAAGGTGAGTCACTAACTGTTTTGTATAACAAGTACACGTACCTGGTGGGAGAACTGCAGTGCTCCAAAGTAAAGCAAGAGAATGAAGATATTCTCAAAAAGTTTATCAGATCTCTCCCGAGCTGCTGGACACTATATACAGTGTCTATAAGAAGAACGGAGAACTTAAAAAATCTCCAGATGACAGAGCTCTTTGGCATGCTGAAAACATATGAATTAGAATTGATTCAAGCCAAGGAAAGGAGCTCCAATCATCAATCAGCCTCTACTTCCTCCACCATCTCATCTGCGCTTCACTCTGATCACTTCGGTCCTAGTGCAAGCAATTACTATCCCCCCATCGTCACTCATCCTCAAACACCTACTGCTTCACAATCCAACTCATCACCACTTCTTCTTGAAGCCCCTCCTCAACAGTCAACCTCAACTGCTTTTGTCTCTGACAACTCAAGCAGCATGTACTTAATAAAAGAGGATCTAGAATGTTTTCATCCAGATGATCTTGAAGAAATGGATATTCAGCACTCATATGCCATGCTCTCCCTCAGAGCAAAAAGGTTCTATTCTAGAACCGGGAGATCTGTTCCAAGCAACAACTCAAACACTAGAGTGGGGTTAGATAAAAGCAAGATCCGGTGTTACAACTGTAACCAATTGGGTCACTGTAGGTCCCTCAGGTGTGGCGGATCATCACATGCAAGTGGGTCTACTGGTCGGACCAGGTGCGGAATGCCCGTGACAAAGCGGAGAGTCTAGCTAAACAAAGTAAACCGACAAGAGAAAACACTTTAAACGTTCTTTGTATTATAAACACTTGAAGGTTACAGAGAAGTACTGAGATTACACTTTTGCGTATTTGCTATGAGGACTGCGTACTTAACTTCTGTCAACCTATCCTACTTATACCTGACCTGGTGCCTGCGCACTTAGCAAGTGCGCAGGGCAAAATGCTCTTGCGTACTTAACAAGTACACAAAGGTATTCTTGCGTACTTGCTAAGTACGCAGGAGCTTTCTCCTGTGCACATGTAAGTGCGCAAAACACTTAGAAAGAAATGCAACATTCAATATGTAAAAGTAAATACAACTCGATAAACTAATACATAAAGACTCTTACATACAAAGACAATTACAGACATGAAAATACAAAATAAGACTCTATCCAGAGTGTTTTCACAGGAAAGTGCTTCAACAAACTCCCCCTTGACAACAGCTCGGGATCTTCATCATCTTCAGTCTTCACAGCACTTGATCTTTAGCTTCCATCTTCTTCTTGTATTCAAGGCATAACTAAATCACCTTGTCATATTTAGAAGCAAGGAGCTTTGTCCATTCGTCCGTGTAGACGCAATAGTGTTCTGCTAGTACCTCCAGATCTTTCACAGAAAAGTTGATGAAGCAGACTTCGTCAAATATTCTGATAAGTTATTTTGGCACTAAGTTCCCACTCTCGGAACGTCCCTTTCCCATGATCACAGCCTCGCCCGTCTTTGGATCTACGTACCAGTACCACATGTCACCAAGAATATCCTGAGATAACTTGCTCAGGGGAATCTTAGTTTCACATCGCACTGGCTTGTATACCAATTTCTTTAAGTGCTTCTTAGTCACAGGATGTATAGCGTGCTTATCCTTGACTCTCTTGGGCCTGATCTTGCTTCTCGTTGCAGAACCACCCACAAACCCATCGCCACTCCGTGATTGGAATGACCCAGCAGCTCTCGGTTTGCTAGGTTCACAAGGTCGTATTTGGGCAAGGAGCTAAACGCTTCACTGGTGGGTTTCAAGTATTGAACCCCTCCAGATCTTTTGATTGTGAACAGCTGCTTATCGTCCTCGAACCTTACAGCCAAGATCATCCCTGTTGCTCCGTGCTTGTCTATGATAGATGTCTTTTGCCACACCGGAGCTGGACCTTTTGATGAAGTAGAAGGCATGTCTGTTTCTTTTGGTGCCTCTGGGTCCACAGGTTCAGGGTCAACTGGGGAGGCTTCAGTCGAGGCTTCTACATTACTAGCCTACTCGACTGAACCTGTGTCGAACGGAGCGTCGAAGGATGGAAATTCAAATATCTCTCCATCTTCTAGCTCGTAATCTCCTTCCCCGTCACCCTTGGGAATTTCGATCACAACATCTTCATCATCATCATTCCAGTCATCACTAGAGTCGATCTCTCCTTCTTCTAGATTAAAGAGAGCATCGATCTGTGCTTCCTTGGAATAGTCAGTCTCTAGATAAAGGATCTCATCATCAGATAAGTCCTTGAGTACTTCAGCTGCTGACTTTCCTTTCTCACCACCACCACCAGAGGTATCACCACCCTCTTGCTGAGTAAACTCCCCCTCAGCCAATGGAATAGCAGAGATGGGCACAATTGCCAAAGCTTGGTGCTCACCTCCACTAGGAACGACTTCAGAATCCTTGTCTTTATCGTCATCCTTAGTCAAGTCGACTGGATGACAAGGCTCAGCACCAGTGGACTTCTTTTCTTTCTCTTTCTCTTTCTCCTTCTCCTTCTCCCCCTGAGCATCAAGCTTCTTGGTCAGTTCTGCAACTAATTTGACCATCGCTTCGTGCTCTTTTCTTTGTATATCCAGCCTTAGATTCCTCCTTTGACTTCTGAATAGACTTCAGCAGTCCAGCAACTTGGGTTTCTAGTACATCGATCCTTGCATCATTCGGATCAGGATGCCTAGACGATGACGCTTCGGCATTATGGATAGGGGAGGCGAAGATCGTGTCGAAGTCAAACCCTTGTGTGAAGTCACCATAATTAAAGGGTTGGCTTAACAGCTCAATGGTGGGTGTTGGGATTGTGGATGTGATGAGTGTTGTAGGGGTAATGGTAGGGGTGATGGTGACAGACTCCGTGACAATTGGAGTAGTCACCGCCACCTGGACGGATGTAGTAGGGAGGGTCACCGTAACAGGAACCTCCTCTGTGACTGCCGTGACTACCACGTCAGCTTGAACTTGTAGCCTTCTCCTCCTTCTGTATAACTGCTGTGTAGGTGGGGTAGATGCTGAATCCGGACTAGCAGCTGAAACATGTACTTGCTGCACACTCGGGACCTCTACCACACTGGGGATAGAAACCTGTTGCCTATCAACCCTGTTCTTATGAACACTCTCCCTTCTTTGTCTTTGTATAGCCGCATCAGAGTCAGAATTTGGCTCATATTCGCTGCTTGAGCTTTGTCGCTTCCTTTTGGAGGACGACTCAGGTAGGGTTACCAGTGCCGATCTCCTGGGGTGTGCCTGCGATGGTGCGTCATCAGAATCAGAAGAATCTGATGCTGTTGCTTCTGAATCGGATTCCTCAGCACCACCATCACCGCCTTCATCATCTCCATCCTCAGACGAACCATCATCACTCTCCATTTCCTCTTGTTGTTGCTTATCAGAGTGTTCACTATGTTCAGGCTCAGAGTTGTGGTTATACCAGTTCCAGTCATCAGGTGCCACATATGCTTCATTGATTAGGTGGCCAAAGAGTTCAGTATGCACAGGGGTAGGTTCTACACTGCCTGGCTTTAAGAATTGAGCAAACACTCTTTTGTCCACCCGCTTGACTTGCAGTCTCTCCCCTATAGCAGGAAGGTTTGGCAACGCGTCATCAATCAAGAGTTGCACAAACCTAGGGTACAATAAGAATCTAAACTTCTCCGTTGTGTTGATCTGGTCATTGATTGCTTTGAAGATGTAGCGCGAGAAGTTGTAGCCCCTATTAAGAGACAAGCCCACCATGGTTGCTGGAAGGTCATGACCCATGGCATCTTTAGCAGCTTTCCTTGACGAGATGCACACGATCATGACGTGGGCGAAATACCGCCATTGGTCTAGTACCCACATCTTTTTGTATGAGGCATAGTCCCTCGCTCCGACGTATCCCATTCTTTGCCTCCAACACCCATCCACATAGTAGTCTGGATAGGCTGTCGGGTCGGTAGCAAGGTCTCTGAACTGCAGGACCCTTCTTATGGTGTCTTCAGAAAAAGCGATAGCCTGACCAGCAACGGTAGCCCTTATGACATTGGGGGATACCGTGCAGTCGTGTTCCGCTGTCTCCCAGAATTGTTCCAAGTAAGGTCTTGACACGGTCGGGTCAGCCGAGATCGCATAGCTGATTCTTGAGCGGTTCAAGAAGTCAACTATCTCCCTATATTGCAATGCTGCACCTTTCCATTCGGGTTGAGTGTTTGCTAACAGGTTGAATTCGTTAGTAAACGCCCGAGCCATAATCTGCAAAAACACACAGAAAACACAATCAGAACAACACGTATCATTAGAAATGAACAAACATGACTCAGTATAGTAGTTACTCTTTGAACATAATTTTCAGACTTAGAATTTTTCCCAAGTGTTGGTCATGCACACTTGCTAAGTGCGCAGTCTTTTCCTCTTGCGTACTTAACAAGTACGCAAGAAGTACTTCTTGCGTACTTGCTAAGTGCGCAAGAACACCACTTGACAAAAATTCCAGAAAATTGAAAAAGTGATAGATCGTTCAAAAAGCGGGTCGAATAGGTCGCCACTAGGTTGGAATCAATGATTCTAACCTATGGGACCAGTATCAACACCACAAACTACTTAACCAGGACCAATTTTGACCTAAAAAGTCGCCCGACCCATTGTCGATTCATATTCAACCGACGGATCAAAATCAAGGACCAAAAGGGATGAATGGGAGTCGATTAAGTTTTCTAATCCGGTATTAGTGATAAGAAATTACCCAAACAACCCCAAATTTTACCCAAAAATTCAAGAATAAACCTAATTTTTTTTTAAGTCAAGAATCGGTCCAAATGTTACGATATCACGGATGGATTTAGCCTAGATTCTCACCAAATCGATGAACTGAGATGATGAAACTATAGATGGGACGAAAAGATGGTTTAGGAACACTCGGTTTTGAGTAAAAATTTGCAGAGGGAAACTATCGGTTTGAATGTGATGAAACTGAGAAAATTTTCTAAGTCCCACTTTTATACCCTTCACTAATCAGTCGTGCGTACTTGTTAAGTGCGCACGAGTTAACTCTTGCGTACTTACAAGTGCGCAAGCTTTAACTCTTGCGCATTTACAAGTGCGCAAGCTTTAACTCTTGCGTATTTACAAGTGCGCAAGCTTTAACTCTTGCGTACTTGTTAAGTACGCAAGGCTTACTTCGTGCGAACTTGACAAGTACGCACAACCCTTAAGTGCGCAAATTTTAAACTCAGAATTTATGAAGTATTTCAACTCAAATAACGAACAATATAAAAATATTCAATCAAGAGAATTCAAAAATAATTCAGGAAGGTTAAACACAAATATTTTTGGCTTTTCTGAATAAAATTGAACTATGTATAAACTTAAAATCTTTTTGATCTTTTCTAATAAAATATACAAGAATTCACACAAACTATTTTTGATCAAAGACACGAGCAGAGGATCATATCAGGCTATCTTTTAGCAAAAACGATACAATATAAACATCGAAGAATATGAGATCATGTCATGGATTACTATTTATTCATACGTAATAAGCACATAAACTAGTAATTCAAGTTGACAATATTATAAGATTTGAAACTATAAGCATCTTTGTATCACGTTCTTGTGTATTAAGATATTAATTATAAGATATACGTGTACCCTACTGATATGCGACAATAATGTAAATTGCATTATCTCAAGGCATCTAAGATTTCCCAATGATTTTCTAAATTTTCAGAATGAAGTTACATCTATTAGCACAGGAAAAATCAAGCAGAATCCATAAGGATTATCAGGAATCATAAGATTCAGAATCGAGTGATTTATTTGTCTTGGTTTCATTTGATTTTCTTCATTGAATATCGGTATGATGATTTAAGATAATATATATGGTGTTTGAGTTTTCAAGGTAAGGGGATCCAACTTTTATCTGGATTTGATTTCAATGAATCAGGAGTGATTCAAGGGTGAATACATGCTCAACGGTTAATGTAGAGACATGTCTTGATTCAATCTCTCATTGCATACTTGTGAGTATGGGCAGTGAGATGAACCGCATTAATTGTGCTAACGACATAACCCGAAACTGATTTCAGAAGAAAATTATTGCCAAAATCTAACATCCTATATCTGATAATGATCTTTTCTATTCTTTTACGCACACACACTTGCAAACATGGGTTCAAATCACAGTTGTAATTTAGATATAATTTCCACACTACTAGTGATTCAAAGACGCATACACCCTACTGACAATTCAAATTACTTGTAAATAAGCAGATTAAAAACATAATAATTTAAACAATTAAGTAAGCATGACGCAATCATTTCCCATATGAGCAGTCTATAACGTATAGATCATTTCTGATGTACTATCATTTCCTCTTTTCTCAAGTTAACATTGAAATTTTCTTCATTTTTTTTTTAATTTTGTAAAATATTTTGAAACTTAAAAGAACTAAACAGAAAATTTAAAATAAATAACATTTAACTTCCATGAATTGAATTGATTTAAGAAAAATTAATTTTCACTCAGGATTGAACATTCCTATCAAGTTGACAAGATGCTCAAAACGGGATCGATCAAATGCCTTTGTGAAAAGGTCAGCAAGATTGTCATCCGTGTGAACCTTTACAAGTTCAATTAAATGCTTTTCAGCACAATCACTGATGAAATGATGGCGAATCTCTATATGTTTAGTTTTGGAATGTTTCACCGGGTTATTTGTGATGGACATGGTGGCATTGTTGTCAATGAATAGAGGAGTTTCAGTGAAGTTTAAGCCGTAGTCTCTCAACTGCTGCTGAATCCACAGTATCTAAGAACAACCGCTCGCTGCAGCAATGTATTCTGCTTCACAAGTTGAGACAGAAACTGTTGACTGCTTCTTACACTGCCAGGAGACCAGTTTGTCTCCTAAGAATTGACATCCACAAGAAGTTGACTTTCTGTCAAGGTTACAACCGCCATAATCTGAATCAGTGTAGGCTTTGAAGTCGAATGACTGCTGCTTAGAGTACCAAAGACCTAATCGGGGTTTCCCTTTCAAGTATCTGAAAATTCTCTTCACTGCTATCATATGTGACTCCTTCGGTTGAGACTGAAACCTTGAGCACAAGCACACAGCAAACATTATATCGGGTCTTGAAGTTGTGAGATACATAAGTGATCCGATCATCCCACGGTACAATCTGCTATCTACATCCTTTCCATCTTTGTCAGGATGCAGACCATGATTGACTGGGATAGGTGTGCCATAAGTACTGCTATCATTCATCTTGTATTTTGACAAGATGTCCTGCACTTACTTAGTTTGATGTAGATAAATCCCATCCTCTCTTTGACTGACTTGTAGACCCAGAAAGAACGACAATTCACCCATGTTACTCATTTCAAATTTGGACTTCATCACCTGTTCGAATTCCCTACACATCCCTTCATTGGTAGATCCAAAAATAATGTCGTCGACATAGACTTGTACAAGAAGAATGTCACCTCCTGCTTTCCTAATGAAGAGAGTCGAGTCAATCTGTCCACGGTCGAAACCATTAGACAGTAAATGCATAGATAATGTCTCATACCATGCCCGCGGTGCTTGATGAAGACCATAAAGTGCTTGTCGAGCTTGTACACTTTATTGATATTATGCGGATCTTCAAAACCGGGAGGTTGAGTGACATAGACCTCTTCATGAACTTTACCATAAAGGAAAGCACTCTTCATATCAAGTTGATAGACTCTTAAGCCGACATATGTGGCATAAGCCAAGAACAATCGAATGGCCTCAATTCTACCAACTGGGGCATATACTTCCGTGTAATCCAAGCCCTCTTGCTGATAAAAACCCTGAACAACCAATCTTGCTTTGTTCTTCACAACAACATGACGATCATCCGTCTTGCATTTGAACACCCATCTGGTTCCAATTGGCTGAAAGCCTTTTGGAAAGTCAACCAAATCCCACACGTGCAACTTTTGGAATTGAGACAATTCATCTTGCATCGCCTCAATCCAGCAGTTGTCAGTGAGAGCCTCCTTCACATTCTTCGGCTCTAACTGGGACACGAATGCAGCATGCATACATGTTTCCATGACACCAGTGTCAAGTATCTCTGTGTAAAGACTGGTGTTCTCAGTGATGGTTCGATGACGAGTCTGAACACCGGCATAAGGATCACCAATAATGTTGTCGATTGGATGATTCCTATGCACTCTCGTCTCCGGTACAATCGGTTCCTGAATTTCTGGATCTTGATTCGTGCTTAACTCCCCCATTTCCTGTGTTCCAGAGGAAGAAGATTCAATGTTTATTGGATCAGCTGGAGCTTCATTTCCTACCATTGTGTTAGGATTAGCTGGAGCGTCATCTCCAACTACAAGAACATCTTCACTGTTATCACTGTCATGAGTTCCAGATGCAGATGCAGCATTGGAATCCGGAGTTATAATTGGTACCGTAGCACGAGTAGAGAAGCTGGAGTCATCACCGCCACCAAATAATTCATAAACATTTGCGACGTCTTCTGCAGATAAATCAAGAAGATTGAATGACTTGAATAGCGCATCATAATCAAAACCCCAAGCTGGACCTGTTGGTTCTGGTGGAATGCTGTGTTTACTGCAATCCACTTCAAACCATTCCTTGACAGTACGAGTTCCTATGTTGTACACTCTTTTGCAAGGCGAGTTGGCAACGTATCCTAAGAAGATGCCTTCCATTGTCACTCCTTATCCTTCTAACTTTCAGCTTGCAAAGAGATTCCAAGCTCAAGATCAAGTATTGAAGAATATCAGCAGTCTCGTCTTTAGTACCTAAAAAATGCACCTAAGAAAAACGTGAGAAATCATCAGTTACAACCAGACAGAACGACTTACCTCCATTACTCCTGATACTTATGGGGCCAAATAGATCCATGTGTAATAGCTCCAAAGGGGTATCAATAGATTTTTGAAGCTTGGGCTTGTGAGACTTCCGTTGCTGTTTGCCCTTTTTACAAGGCATACAGTCATCTGCAACGGTAAATCTCAGCTTAGGAACCCCGGTTACCAAACCGTTTCAGACAAGATGATTCATTTTACGATACGAAATATGTCCGAGTTTCCTATGCCACAAGATAGAGTCAATCTCTGTCGCTTTGGTAAGCAAACAAGTAGCAACTGATGAGGTGGTTGTTGCCATGCTCATATCGATCTGATAGGTGTCGTTTGATCTTGGCGCTCTCATCAGGATCCAGTCTTCGGGAACTTTAAAACCAGGTTTGAGAATCAGGCATTCTGACTTGTCAAACATCACTGAGTACTCCTTGTCACACATTTGGGAGACACTCAACGGGTTATGCTTCAGCTGCTCGCAAAAGTTAACATTGTCAAAGCTGACACAACCGTTCGAAACCACGCCTTGACACGTGATACTGCCGCCTTTTTCTCCGGCAAAGGCCACATAGCCGCCTCTGAATGGTTTCACGTCTTGAAGCAAGGCCATGTTTCCTGTCATGTGCCGGGAGCATCCACTATCTACATACCAACGGTTAGAGATAGTACCCTTCGGACGTCCCTGCACGAGTAACAAAAGAATTAGTTAGATTTGGAGACCCAAGCCATTGTGGTCTTGGGTCGTCCATCCTTTTCAAAATAAACTACTTCCTTTAACTCACAGTCGTGATGACTGCTCAAAATTAATGAATCTTTAGAAGAAATAGAACTAGGAGATTGAGAAGTTTTGGATTTTGCAGTCCAGGATCTCTTCTGTTTCTTATCCGGAACAGGAGACTTAGGTTCAACTACAACAGGTGAACTTGTGGAAGCTTCACCTGATTAAACTGAAGTCAGCTGTTCAAGCTTTCTCAACCTCTTGTTTCTTCTTCTTCTTTGTGGCGTAGAAAGTCTCGCCACAGATTTCTCACCAGTGCGTGTACTACCGGAGGTAGTTACACAAGGTACAGCGGGTTGCGTTACCTTTCTTGAAACAGATGGTTTAGCTTCAGATTTGATCTTAGGCTTTACCATCGGTTTGACTGGTGGTTTCACCACATTTTGCTTTGGATGTTTGGGAGATGGTTTAACTGGTGGCGACCTGGGGATAACAGCTGGTTGTGAAACAACAGGCCGTTTCCCTTGGTTCTTCGAAGGACAATTCACAAAAATGTGACCAACCAAGCCACAATGAAAACAGTTCCTCTTGTATACATAAGTTCTCTTGTAAGGCTCATTAGATCTGGCCTTAGATAACTCAGCATTATGAGCAGGAGGAGTTGGTTTATGAACAGGAGTCTGAACCTTTCCAGTTTGGTTTTTGGGAGTATAATATTTTTCCAAATTTTCTTTATACCCAAGCCCATAATGAGCTGAAAGCGCTTCTTTCTTTGCTTGGTTACGACTTTTATAACCCCGTAAAGCATTACCTTTAGATTATCATTTGTTTCAATGTTATCGGGTTCAGTTAAAATGCAATTATCACTATTAGTGATAACGTTTTTCTTTACTTTCTGTTCAGTCAACAACTCCTCAGATACTACTCCTTCAGGGCAAGTGTTAACCGACCCATCACCAGAAGCAGTAAAGAACTCCTCATTAGATGTGGAGTTAGCCTTACTTGAGGATTCATCCTTTTTAGTGGAATCATCCTTATCAGAGGACTCATCTAGACAAGTGAGATCAATGCCTATTAAGCTATTGACAAACTTCCCGCTCACTGGTGGAGGAATGGCATTAGTACCCAGACCTAACCCATTCATTTGTCTCACTACAGATTCGTAGTGTTCCACCACAAAGCGAGAGTTTTTCAACTTCTCATTAGAGCATTTTAATGCAAGATCTCATTTTGCAGTTTGTTGATTTCATTGTTCCGTTTTTCTAACCCCTTGTATGCAACATCTAAGTGAAGCTGTTGATCACTTATTTTTAAAGAATTTTCACATTTTTCTTTTTTCAACGTTTCAATAGAATCTTTAAAACGTTTTTCATTTTCTTTATAGTTTAGAGCTGCCATACTTAGGGGTTCGATTTTGTCTTGGAGCCTAGAATTTTCAAGTTTTAGCCCTAGACATGTAGAACATGAAATAACAGAGAAAGGGTTAGAATCTACCTCAGAAGATGAACTTGTTGCTTCTCCAATGGCCATGAGAGCAACGGCAGTAGTTGATTCCTCCTCATCAGCTACAGAAGCTTCCTTTTCCTTAGCTTCCTTCACCTCCTCTGTAGCAGCAGTTGTAGATTCTTCTAGGTCAGCCATAGAAGCTTCCCTTCTCTCTGCTTCCATCATCTCCATGATCTCAGCCATGAGACCAACCTGTGTTTGTGCGATGATGGCATCCTCTAGATGAACACCCCAATCAAAGCTTTCGTCCTGTTGGGCTACCAGTGCATTGGACGTTCCACCTTGGCTTTAATTGTGGTGGTTTGAGTTGTTGTGGCCATGGCTGTTTCCTTGGCTGGGATGGGTAAAACCAGAGGCAGGTACTCTGTCTTTCTGACACTCACGAGCAAAGTGTCCATAGTTCAGACACTTGTAGCATTTGGCCTTAGATTTGGCAAACCCGACCTTGGCATTAGGATGCCCGCCAATAAAGTTTCTTCATGTTCTGTTCAGGAAACGCTTGGCTCTCCTCAAAAGCATGGCCATATTCCATTGAATATCCATGTCCTCCATGTCATCCGGATCCACCTGATTAAAATATTCTTTAATGGTCTCGGGATCTGTAAGCTTGCCGCCAATAAAGTTCTCATAGGCAAGCATACATGATGAGAATAATGCTACATGATCTTCAGCTATTTTGGCTATAGCTATTGTAGCAGGAGGATTTCTTGAGGTATGTTGATGATGAGACCCCAACCCTGATCCTGAAGCATAGCATGCATGACCACCACAACCAGTTGAGTGGTCTTCTTCATTAGGGTTTCCAGTGAAGAGGGCAATTCCAGAGCCCGATGACTTGGATGTAGAAGTCGTCCCATGATACATAGAAGGGTCTTGTATCTGGGGTCTTCCTGAGCTCTCCTTTCTTTTCAAGTTCATGTCATGAGCTTGAATCTTTCCTATTGCCTCCTCTACTGTCAACTCATAGAATTTAGGATTTTCCCTCATCAGGGTTGTGTACATCTCAAATTTGGGTGGTAACGCATCCAAAAACTTTTCCACCATTTCTTCATCTAGATACCTGAGTTCAAAAGCCTTCAACTCAGTCTTTAAATGATAGAAGCTAGAGATGAGGTCATCTAAAGATTCGTTCTCTAAAAATCTGAAGCACTCATACTGCTTCCTGAGAAGATCCCTCTTACTCTTCTTGATGTCACTATTTCCTTCGAATCTTTTCTGTAAAGCTCTCCAAAGATCCTTGGAATTGTCATAACCTCAGAAACTGTGGAACAATTCCCGGGTTAATGCCATAGTGATCGAACCAAGTGCCTTCTTTTCATGATCATAAGCTTTCTTTTCTTCCTCAGTGAGCTTAGAGATAGGTTTAGGCATGGCTTCATCAAGATAGATGTGTGTGGGATGCTTATATCCCTCAAGGATTGGTATCCATAGCGATGAGTCGGTATACGAAATGTAGTGTTCAAAACGTGCTTTCCAATTAGAATAATCGTTCACGTTCAGCAACTTTGGTGGTTTCTGTGGTGTAGCGATCTCATTATCATAATTTAACATGTTTCCCAAATTCTGAAGATTCGACATAGTGAACACTTAGTCAAATTTCAGAAAACTCAGACACATTTGCGCACTTGGTTTTGGCCTTGCGCACTTGAGAAATGGTCTTGCGTATTTAGATTTCCTCTTGCGTACTTGTAAGTACACAGGATTAAATGTAAGTACGCAGGATATAACTTAAGTTCACACAAGTTTAGTCTTGCGCACTTATAAGTACGCAGGAGATAAGTCTTGCGTATTTAGTAAGTACGCACAAAACTGTACTTTTAGCCAGAAATGGTAAGTACGCAGGATACCTTTTCAGCAACTTTCACCTAACTATTCCGGTCACCTGAAACTCGCCGAAGATGGTAAAAATTGGTCTGATGATCAATGCAAATGAGCCAAAGGGTCAGAAACTTGTTTCTAACCAACCTTTGATGCTCAAAACACTCAAATACACAACAAAAATCAGTTTTTGAGTGATTTTTGCTTCTAAAATAGTGCTCAAGAGCTACCCCTATTTTATCACAAAAATCAACAAAAATACTTCTTTTTGCTTGTAAAAACTCGGTAGAAACTTTCCAAACTTACTCACAACACTCGAAATCAGGAGCAATGCTGTGATACCACTTGTAGGTCCCTCGGGTGTGGCGGATCGTCACATGCAAGTGGGTCTACTAGTCGGACCGGGTGCGGAATGCCCGTGACTAGGCGGAGAGTCTATCTAAACAAAGTAAACCGACAAGAGAAAACACTTTAAACGTTCTTTGTATTATAAACACTTGAAGGTTACAGAGAAGTACTGAGATTACACTTTTGCCTATTTGCTATGAGGACTGCATACTTAACTTCTGTCAACCTATCCTACTTATACCTGACCTGATGCATGCGCACTTAACAAGTGCGTAGGGCAAAATGCTCTTGCGTACTTAACAAGTACGCAAAGGTATTCTTGCGTACTTGCTAAGTACGCAGGAGCTTTCTCCTGCGCACATGTAAGTGCGCAAAACACTTAGAAAGAAATGCAACATTCAATATGTAAAAGTAAATACAACTCGATAAACTAATACATAAAGACTCTTACATACAAAGACAATTACAGACATGAAAATACAAACTAAGACTCTATCCAGAGTGTTGTCATAGGAAAGTGCTTCAACATTCACTTTGCTAGGGAATGCAAGATGCCAAAAGCCAATCCGGGTGTCAGCCATCAAAGACAAGGCTACCAAGGTCAGCCCAGGAAACATCCACAGCAAGGATGTCAACAGCAAGGAACTCCTCCAGCTCAAACTGCAGCTTGTGCAAATGTTGGAAACTCAGACTTTGACTGGAGTTTTCAATATGAAGATGTCCCTACCACCAACCAAGCTCTTATGGTAGACACTACAGAGATACCACCTCGGGTATTTGAACATATTTGCTCTCAAGCTTGTATTGATAAGGTGTTAGGCTACAGAAAGCATAATCAAAACCTTATAGATCAAAATGAAGAGTTTCATCAAATGAAATCTGAATTCATAAAGGTAGAAAACAGTTACAAAGAAAAAATTAACTGCCTAAAGAAAGAGATTTCATTACTAAAACATGAAGAAAGCAATCTTGAAACTCAGATTGATGATCTACTGGCTAGACTAAAAGCTACCAGAACATAATTGGCAGAACAAAAGGTTCATGTTGATAAATATGAATTTGCATCTAAAAATCTACAAAGACTTTTAGATGCTCAAATTCATGAAAAGGTAAAAACAAGTCTGGGGTATCATGGTGAACAGTACCAAGCCGTTGCACCTCCTGCTGACTACGTTGCCATCCATGAACCAAGCTTCAATGTTGCAAATCTTGACACCGCAAACCGAAATCTTGATCCTTCAACGGATGAACCGTTCGTCGAAGACTGCACTACCTCATCGGAATCTAAGTCAACCTGCTCAGACCATGATGAAACCAGTGCAGCCCCATCTGAAGCCTTTCTGAATAGAGCTGAAGTTCCTGCTGTTATTCCAACTATTCCGGCCCCTATACCTTTCAACCAAATCAAAATTAGCTATCCTCCAGAAGGAAGAGAGATAAATGTTGAAAAGGGACAGTCTTCAACCTCAAAGCCTCAAAGAAAGGTGTTTGACATATGCCATAAGCCTGGAGAAAGAGTTCCATGTGTTCAAAAGACATTGGAAGAAGCTACTTTTGAGCACAACAAAGCTCACCCTTGAAACTTCAAAGACCTTTTCAAAAGAAAGGATTATGTTTATCTTTCAAGGGACAAACTGGCAAAATCATGTTTTGTCTGTGGAAAATATAACCACACTGCCAGCACCTGCTTTTACTACCTTCAGCAGCAAGGAAACCTCAGTCAACGTGCTTTTGAGAAGACCAAGAAACACAAACAGGTAAGAAGGTTTGAAGCAAAGACAACTCAATTCAGAAACTCTCTTTCTCTACCAAGGGAGCAGTTGTCAAAATCTCAACACACGTGCATCATCTGTGGTGAAACCAACCACTTTGCTGCCAACTGCAGATTTAATCCCTTCAACCAGATTGCAAACTGCTCATCTAGATTTACACCATCAGCAGTAAACAAAATAGCTGCTGACCTTGAAAAGTCTGGAAAAACAAAAGTTAAGCCTTCAGCAGCAAAAATGTATTCTGCATATAAGGCAAAATCAAAGGCAAAGCCTTCAGCAGCCAAAATTGCTGCCACTCCAGCAAAACCATCAGCAGCAACATCTGTTGCTGATAAGCTTAAGTCAGCAGCAACAAAATCTGCTGCTGAGAAGCCAAATCCATCAGCAGCAACAAAACCTGCTGCTGATAAGCTAAAGTCCCCAGCAGGAAAATCTGCTGCTGTTAAAGAACTTCCATCAGCAGCCAAAGCAAAATCAGTTGCTGACAAAGAAAAGAGAATTGGAAGACCATCTCCTCAACAATGGAAAGCCAAGATCCCAGTTTCTATCACTCCAAGAATCATCATTGGCTCTGTTGAATGCACACATGATGAATCTAACATTCGAAGAACCCTTTTCTTCAAGGATGCAAGCTCTTGGACTCCTCCCACTAACTAGATCTCTATCATGTGCAGGGACTGCCAGGTCACAAGAATAACACCTGGGTGGTAGACAGTGGTTGTTCCAGGCACATGACAGGCAACAGATCCATCCTCTCTAATTTCAGACATTTCAATGGAGGATATGTTGCCTTTGGAAGTGACTCAAAGGGAGGATCCATTACTGGACAAGGAATTGTGTCCAACGAAAGAATGAGCATTGATAAGGCCAACTATGTCAAAGAATTGGACTTCAATCTCATGAGTGTTTCCCAGGTCTGTGACCAAAAGCATTGGATGCTCTTCACGGATAAAGAATGCTTTGTACTGTCTCCAGGCCTATCCATACCTCCTCCAGAAAAGATTTTATTAACTGCTTAAAGAAAAGAGAATATCTATATACTAGACATGAATAAAGTCACTCCATCTGGGAGTGTTTCCTGTTTTCTGTCAAAAGCCTCAGTTGATGAATCAGCTCTCTGACACAGGAGATTAAGTCATGTTAATATTAAATCTATTAACAAACTGGTGAAGGATAATCTTGTCAGAGGGCTTCCTGACAAAGAATTCCAGCTAGAAGACCACTGCATTGCTTGCTTAAAGGGGAAGCAACACAAGAGTTGTCACAAGCCCAAGACCTTGAATACAAATGACACTCCACTACAACTGCTACATATGGATCTCTTCGGTCCTACAAATGTCATGTCAATGGGCAAAAAGTCATATTGTCTGGTGATAACTGATGACTACATCAGATTCTCATGGGTCTACTTCTTGAGAACTAAAGATGAAACTGCTGAAATTCTCAAATCCTACATTCTGAGGGTAGAAAATCAAAGCAATCAAAAGGTGAAGATCATAAGGTGTGATCAGGGCACAGAGTTCAAAAACCACACTTTGAACTGTTTCTGCGAAAGCAAGGGGATAGAAAGACAATACAGTGCGCCAAGAACTCCTCAACAAAATGGAGTTGCTGAAAGGAGAAACAGAACTCTAATTGAGTCAGCAAGATCTATGTTGGCTGACTCAAAACTGCCTCTCACATTCTAGGCAGAAGCAGTTAGCACAGCCTGCTATGTGTAAAATAGAGTTCTCATAGTCAAACCCCTCAACAAGACACCTTATGAACTTTGGTTTCAAAGAGTTCCCTACATTGGGTTTCTAAAGCCTTTTGGGTGTCCTTGCACCATTCTCATCACACATGGGGTTACTCCTAAGTTTGGTACCAAATCTGATGAAGGATATTTTGTGGGCTATTCCTCTCAATCAAAGGCCTACAGAGTATTCAGTTCAAGAACAAGAATTGTGGAAGAATCAGCAAATGTGGAATGTAGAGAACACATCATCTGTGAGCGGGGAAAAGGCCCAAACTGGCTCTTGGACATAGACTCCTTCTCCCAAATATTTGAACCTCTCACCTTCTCAAATATGGAGTCTACGTCTACACAAACACCTGCCTCCACTTCATCCACTGACTACAGACTGGATTTTCCCAAATCCTCTATTAGTCTGAGAAGACCATCCATTGATCCTCCATCAGTTGTGGAAGCAATTGAAGCAAGTGAAGTCGGCACAAGACTCTCCAATGTCTCCTGCAGCAGCCTGTCTGAAACTGATAATTTAGATGAAGACTCTTCGGTAAATGCTGTAGATGCTGTTGCTAAAAACATTGATGTGGCTGCTGATGTTGAAGACTCTTCCACCATGAATGAAGAGACCCCCGATCAAAATCAAAGCAATATGGAGCAAGGGATATAGCTGGAGGTGGTACCAGCACAGAGGATCCACAAAGAACATTCTCAAGAAAATATCATTGGCCAAGTCCACCAAGGAGTTCTCACAAGAAGCAAATATCACGAGGCCAATATATGCTTGTTTTCATGTTTTCTATCTCAGGTGGAACCCAAGAAGATAGATGAAGCAATAAAACACAGCAGCTGGATTGAGGCAATGCAGGAAGAGTTGCTGCAATTCAAGAGGCAGGATGTCTGGAAACTTGTTGATCTTCCACCAGGTCAATATGCTATTGGCACACAATGGGTTTTCGGGAACAAGCAAGATGAGAGAGGCAATGTAGTCAAGAACAAAGCCAGACTTGTAGCTCAAGGCTAAACTCAGGAAGAAGGAATTGACTATGATGAAGTCTTTGCTCCTGTTGTCAGGCTTGAGGCCATCAAAATCTTCCTGGCATATGTTGCATCCAAGAATTTCACTGTCTATCAAATGGATGTAAAGAGTGCCTTTCTGTATGAGAAGATTGGTGAGGAAGTATATGTTAAACAGCCTCCAGGCTTTGTAGATCCTGCACATCCTACTCAAGTGTTCAAACTAGACAAAGCTCTGTATGGCCTACATCAAGCACCAAGAGCCTGGTATGAAACCTTGTCAGGATATCTACTAAGCAACAACTTCAGAAGAGGTGCCATTGACCAGACCTTGTTTATCAAAGATGAAGGGGAGAAATCTTACTAGTTCAAATCTATGTTGATGATATCATCTTTGGATCAACAAGGAAAAAGCTGTGCAAAGACTTTGAGATTCTGATGCACTCAAAGTTTGAAATGAGTTCAATGGGTGAACTAAATTTCTTTTTGGGTCTACAAGTCAAACAAGTCCCAAATGGAATCTTCATCAGCCAATCCAAATATGTAAAGAGCATTTTGGAAAGATTCAAGATGGCTGACTGCTTCGCTGCAAGAACCCTTATGCAAGTGCATCATCAGCTGACTCCAGACAAAGATGGCCAAGACACTAATCAACATCAGTACCGTGCAATGATAGGTCTCTCATGTATCTCACTACCTCAAGACCAGATATCATGTTTGCAGTATGTCTCTGTGCAAGATTTCAAGCAGATCCAAAGATATCACATCTTCAAGCCGTCAAGAGAATCTTTAGATACCTAATAGGAGCCCCAACACTTGGGCTATGGTACTCTAAAAATGACAAGCTTAATCTGTATGCATACACTGACAGTGACTATGGGGGATGCAACTTGGACAAAAAGTCCACTTCAGGGGGTTGTCAGTTTCTGGGAGGGAGACTGATTTCATGGCAGTGCAAGAAGCAAACATGTGTTTCAACTTCTACAGCTGAAGCAGAATACATTACAGCTTCAAGTTGTTGTGCACAAGTCATCTGGATACAAAATCAAATGCTGGATTACGGGATGAATTTCATGGCAACTCCAATTCACATTGACAACATGAGTGCTATATCAATCACAAACAATCCAGTGCAGCACTCCAAGACAAAGCACATTGACATCAGGAACAGGTTTCCTGTGGATAACTTTAAGATTTTCAGCAGCAACATCCTTGCTGCAGATCATTGAACCCATCAGCAGCAATTGAGTTTACTGCTGACAGACTTAACCTTCCGCAGCAACCAAGCTTGCAGCGGACATGCTTATTCATCCACAGCAACCAAGTTTACTGCTGATGGGTAAATTTAAGTTCAAATTAACTTTTACCCGCTGTAAAAATTAACGCCAGTCTTTACCATGACTGCCTCGGTGTATTACAGCTGTAACAGTAAAAAGTGAATAAGGTTGTACTGTACAAGTCATTTTGCTTTTTCCATCCTCTACCGTTATAAGAACAAATCAAACTTCCTTACCACCTCTTCACATTCAATTTCACCCTAAACCCACATTACTTCCTCTCAAATCCCCACCACAATCAAAGCCTTTCATACACTTAAACCTTCAAACCTTCCCTCCAAAATCAAACAACAATGGCAGATATCAATAACCCTGACGATAAGTTCTCCCCGTACCATAACCTTACAGCATACCTTACCAAGGGAAAGAAATCAGAAGGATTTAATGATATGATCGACTTCATATGTCGATCAAAGATCCATTTTGCCCTCACAACCAACCCTACCATATATATCCCTCATATGGAGGATTTCTGGAGTACCGCCGTCTACTCTACCGAACAGGGGATTCCCTAAATTAAAGCCAAGGTAGACGGCAAAGATATCACCATCTTGGAAGCCACACTCAGAAAACATCTTAAGTTTCAAGATGAGGGAGCAACCAGCTCATACTCAAAGGTCGAGTACATGAGGACCTTTGTATCCATAGGGTACACTGGAAATCAAAATGAGTATACAATCGAGAAGGCGCTCATGGGCCCTCCATGGAAGTATCTCTGCCACACTCTTCTCCAATGCATATCTCAGAAGAGAAGTGGATTGCATCAGGTGAGCTCCGCACTTGCCTCCGCCTTCCATGGTATGATCACTGGCCTTGGCTTCAACTTTGCACACCTCATCTTTTAGGGTTTGAGATATAACCTTCAAGAGGGTGCAAAGAAACAATTTTTTATGTACCCAAGATTCTTGCAGGAGGTTTTCAATCAAGAACTAAAAGAACTTTCAAAACCTGCAAGAATCTACATCATGCTGGGACATAAAAATAATATTTTTCAAAGTATGAGAACTGTTTCAAAAAGGTTCTCAGGGGTCAATATTCCATTGTCATCTACAATACTGAACATACAAAGTACCCCGGGTGACAGTTCAGCAATCCCAGCTGATACTGATCCCACACCCTCCGCATCACATCCTGAACAACAGTCTGCTTCCACCATTCGAACCCCTATGCATACTACTCTGGATGCACAGGTACAAAAATCACTTACACCCCTTTTGGATGTTATCGTTCAACTGGAACAAAGGGCCCCAGTTGCAACGACATACACCAGAAAAATGAGCAAGAAGACTCCTTCTCTTCTTGTCTCCAAGGCCCAAACCCAACCTAATAGCCCTCACTCATAATCATAACATTCTGGTGAGAATATCATAAGGGACAGCCACATTATTAGGGAGACTCCTTCGGATGTCTCTCTATTAAAATTAGGATCACATCCCGGATCCATAGAGCAATCCCCTGAGCCACTCCTTTCTCTTCTGAACTTAAGTGTTGAGGAACCTGATCAAGATGATGTACCTTCTCCAACTGCCACTATCTCAGAGGTACTGATTGATCTTGCTTCCAACACACCCAACCCAAGTTCTACTACCCTGAAGGTCCACTCTAGGAGTTATGACAGAGTAGATGTGGAAGAGGCTGTCACTACTGCTGGTCCATCAAATGATCAGGAGGACAATGACAACATCGCTAAGACCTCAACCACGGCAACTCACAGCGAGGATGTTTACTTAGAAACTCCCCTCACTGAGAGGAATCCCAGGCGCCAAGAAACCATGGGTGATGGGGATGCTGAGGCTAGGCCTACAGCCCCATCTGGGTCCAAGGATTCCACAAATATGGATGAGGACAGTATGCAACTTAAAAATCAGGAATTGACGGCCAGGGTGGCTATGCTTGAGGCTGAGGTGTCAAAACTACAACACCAGATACTTCTGCATGAAGCCCATCAATGCCCCTCCACGGCTTCTCCCTCCCTTGTCTCAGTGGGCACTCAAACTGATGCTTCTCTGTCCACTGATACAACCAAAAAGGGGGAGATAGTCCCAATAGAAGAAGACTCAGACAGTCTTGACGACTGGATTCAAGAGCAGGCTGCATTTCAAAGTACACTATTCAAGCCAGCTTTTGTACAGGTTCATGACTTGCCAGCTTCAGATGACGAAGAAGAAGAGACTTCTGAAGACTGAAAGTTAGTCGTTAGGGCTGTTGATGAGATGCTGACTGCTGCTGAAGACAAAGAACAAACATATACATCTTTCAGCATCATCCCTGAAGAAGCAGCCATCATAAGTCAATCCACTGCCCCCCCAATTTCCACTGACTTCAACACAGCTAGAATTTGACACAATACTAGCTTGGGGGTATGATGGAAAGTCTGAGATGTTCTGGATTGGTTGGGAGTTTAGCGGAGTAGAAGAGCTAAACTGGGACTTTCTCAACAGCATCCAAGTCCTTCACCTATACCATCTACAATGCATCAACAACTCTACGGACCTCTCAGCAGAACTTGCTATTGGCAGGTTCTATGACTTGATGGAGGATAATCTACCCAACTTCGAAAGATAAATACAAGCAGCAAAAAGGGTAGCCTATCCTGAATCTTCAGCAGCAGCAGAAAGAAGACCGACTCCTAGAAGACTTGAAATAATAAGGAGCAGTCTTATCACTAAAGAAGAAGTTCTGTGCTTAAGAAGATTTCTGTGCACCTTCATTGTCAAAGACTTAGATGTGCTAGGATGGGTAAGCACTAAGTCTCTTGACCACACCTTACTACTGAGCGACGGCTCCTCTCTCACCATCAACACCAGGAACATCCTTTCACTGCCTACAGACTTTCTTTACAAGATCTTTCAACTCAGGGAAAATATCTGCAATGTCAACTCCCTTGAAAGCCAGGCAATGATAGCTACTGTCAGAGCCCATCTTGAAAAAGAAGGAAGGATTGTTGAGGCAGTATATGTGTCAAATTCTGACACTGATTCTGACTCAGCTTCCCCTCGAGTAGACATCTTTGTTGCAGCATATGAGTCAAGATCCACTGTCCAAGAAATGCTGAGAGAATTTACAAGTCTTGATGGTAAATCAGATGAAGCTAATGACGTTCCCTTATTTACCTCTCAACTTGCCAATGAAGCTGAGGCTGAGATCCCAACAGCAGCACAATCATCTGCTGTTATGATCAGTGAGGCCAAAGCAGAGGCATCCAGTGTAAACAAATGCAAGGGTATTATGACCAAAGAAGATGAAGAGAGGTTGCTCAGAGAAAAGAGAGAGAAGGAAGAAAGAAGTAGGAAGAAAGAAGAAGAGGAGATGGCTGACCTAAAAAAGGCTCAAGAAAGAAAAACAGCCATGCTCCTCAGAGAACAACAGATCCATCTGTATGCAAAACAACTGGATGATCTAAAAGTAAAGATTCCTGCAGTTTATCAAATTGAAGAAGATGAAGCTCTTGCTCTTCAACTGCAGGAACATTTCCATAGAAAGAAGAAGAGATTCAGAAGAAGTAGAAGTAAAAGGCTAAGTTCAAAATAACTGATTCTGAACTAGCCAAATAAATGAGAGAGGAATGGGTAAAGGCTCTGATTTCTCAAGGTGAGGATGTAGACTACCTTGAGAAACTATACAATAAAGAAATCTACAGAGCCTTCATGGGTCAGCAGGGTCAATTGGCAAAGAAGAAAAAGGCTGAAGAAGAAGAAAAAGCCAAACAAAAGACCAAAAAGACCATTGCACTTAACCTGAGAACCCATGAAGAAAGGAAGGTCATGATTGACTTCCTAAAGGCAAGGGGGAAAGTGGAAGGAGGCTAGGTCCCATGACATTCATGAACCTACAAGCCTTGTACAGACAAGTCAAGAAGGAAGAAGAAAGACTAGGAAAGAAAGTCATCAAGACAAGGGTCATAGAAAAGGAAGACAAGAGACTAGTCAAGAAACAAAAGACTTCTGCCCCAGACACTACTTCCACTATCCAAAATCCTCCCACAAATATCCCCAAACCTTTCTCTCCTCCACCCAAAAAGTCCAAACCATCTCACCCAGCTCCCTCTCATCAACAGCCTCTCCTGAAGAAATCCAAACCCACACCTAAACCAGAAGACTCCAGAGAAATAGTTGATTGGTTCTACAGTTCACAGGATCAGTGGTTTGAAATCTTCAGGGGGAGAACTGAAAGAAAAAGATCTGTTTACAGATCTGTTGATGAAGTTCTACAATTACCAGATTCAGATCTAAGTAGAATTCTGGAGATGGGTGAAGCTCATGAGCCTGCAAATGAGGGTGGGAAATGTCTTATGCTAGCAATCAAACACCATTTCAACACTAGCAAAGATGTGATCTTAGATATCAAACCACTTCAGTCCCACTCTTCATTTGTAAGTTGGTCCTACAATGCTGATCTGGATGAGTTCACCTTAACTGACGTTATGAAGCAGCGGATGAGATGTTCAAGCAAGTCAATATTCAAAATGCCAAGTAAAGACATCAAGACTCTGTCTGAGCTTCCACTGAACAATCCTAGCAAGGATCTAAGAGGCTATGAGGTTGCAAGGATAGTCTGCCACATGCAAAAGCTTCAGCAACAAAGTGATTAGAAAATTTTGGTAGCATCAGTCTAGGGGGAGTTTGTACAACCAAAGACTGATTGCAACAAAATTCTTCTAAGTACAAATGCTGCTGATAGGCTTATCAGCAGCGTTTAACACTTGTTGCTGCTGATAGGCTTATCAGCAGCATTCAACACTTGTTGCTGCTGATAGGCTTATCAGCAGCATTCAACACTTGTTGCTGCTGATAGGCTTATCAACAGCATTCAACACTTGTTGCTGCTGATAGGCTTATCAGCAGCATTCAACACTTGTTGCTGCTGATAGGCTTATCAGCAGCATTCAACACTTGTTGCTGCTGATAGGCTTATCAACAGCATTCAACACTTGTTGTTGCTGATAGGCTTATCAGCAACATTCAACAGATCAGGTTTGATGCTGATCCTCATCTTTGCTGCTGACAGCCTTGTGCCTTGAAGATAAATCGTTGCAGCTGACTATCCATGCCAAGCGTCACTGACAAATTTCTGCAAAAGCAACTGACACACTCAAAGCAGAAAGAACATTAATGGTGCAACCAATGACGGACAACAATGCTCTTCTCCAAGCATGCAAGTAATGATGCATAAAGAAGACGCTTCAATAAAGTTAGCTAGTTTAGATTAAACTTTTATTAATTAGCTTTGTACAAAAGATCAACGGTCTGTGTTAGATCTGATCCTTAGAATCAAGGGTCTGTCTTGATTCTAAGTTAGTATAAATACTGTGTAAACACTTCATTGTAAGTGTGCTTCTTGATAGAGTTTTCATTTGTAATCGTTTATTCACAAAAGCTTAATACAACAGTGTTCTTATTAGTATTCTTTCTGTTTACTCGATTATACTTGTGTAGTTGATATTGTTTCCGCCAATCTCAACTAAGAACAGAACCATTATGTACTTTCACGGTCCTACAGCTTATGCATGTTGAACAATGTTATTATTATGTTTGAATGAAGTTTTTCCGCTGCGTTATTTTGATATTCAAGTTTAAGAACTGTTTGTGAATGAGTAAATCCAACACGTGAGGCCTCCCGGGTTTGGGGGCCTTACAAGTTGGTATCAGAGCAATAGTTTGAGAGATTCGGACACTCCAAGTGTCTGAACTTAAACTGTGAATGGCACCAAAAGCGGATTCCAGTACGGGTAACTCGAGCCACAACATCAGGTATGAAAAAGTAGAGTATGTTTATGTAGTATGCCTTAGAAAGTAATAGATTAGGATATGTCTTCTCATGAAATCACAAAGGTGGTCAAATAAAAGTCAGGGGTAATGTAATGGTTAATTGCAGATGGTCAGTGTATATTAACATCTTACAGTACTTATTGAATTTTGTTTGTTAACTAGCGTGATGACATTAGATTCCTTGTCTTATAGAACAATATGGCAGGACGAAAGAGCGGAAGGTGTGGTAGGGGTCGTACCGGTGGTCGTAATAGGACTCCTGCTCGTCAGGAGTACAGTGAAGAAGGAAGTGTCCACACGAAACTGGAAGTCAGCATGCATGGGACTAAATGGACTCCCGTGGAAGAACAACACTTCACTTTTGAACCGGAAGTGAAGGCGGCCCTGGCACGCGAGTTTACTGAACTGATGAAGGCTACCCGGCCAGATCTGCTGGCAGAAGCATTGAAGAAGGCTAATGAGACGGGCGGGTCCAACACGGCAACTGATACCCCGATCATTAAGGCAGTTAACACACCGCCTACTCGCGGTTGCAACTATAAGTCCTTTAAGGCATGTGACTCGCTGATACTTATGGGGAAGAAAGACACGGTGGCCACCATCGACTGGGTGATTCGCATGGAAGCGGCCATCTGCCTTAGCGAATATCGAACGGATCAAGTGGTTAAATTTGCTGCTAATTCATTGAGAGAAGAAGCGTCCCATTGGTGGGAGTGAGTGCGACAGGCTAAGGGGGATACTGTCGTCGACTCTATGTTATAGAACGATTTGATAACATTGGTTATCAAAAACTTTTGTCCAAGGAACGAGATTGAGAAGGTGGAGAGGGATTTTCTAAAGTTAAAGGCTGGGAACATGACTCACCGTCAATACACCACCAGATATAACGAATTGGCACGTCTGGTGCCACATCTGATCAGCACTGAAGAGAGGAAGATAGCTTGCTATATCCAGGGATTGTCGGACGAGGTCCGCACGTTTGTTAAGGCAAACACCCCTAGAACTTTTGATTCGGTGGTGGAACTCAGTGGTGTTGTGTACGATGACCTATCGTTGAATGATGTCGCTGCTAAGGAACCTATGAAGAAGCTGACTTTCTCTGCCAAGCGAACCGGTGGGAAACTACTTGGACCTCCTATTAAGAGAGCCAGAGGGAATGATTCAGCAATTTGTGGGAAGTGTGGGAAGGAACACATGGGGGAATGCAGATTAGGATCAAACTTGTGTTTTAAACGTGGCAAGACTAAGCACTATTCTCGTGAATGCCTGCATGGCTTCAAATGCTACAACTATGGAGAGAGTGGTCATATGAGCCGGGAATGCACTAAGCCCAGGATGAGTGAGGCAGGGAAAGGAAAAGGCCCGGAGAAGAATGAAGAGAGGCCCCGAGCGAAGACTCAAGAGTATGCGCTGAAGCAGGAGTAGACCAGGGTGGACCCCGATGTGGCGTCAGGTACGTTCATCCTTGATAACACTTTTGTATCTGTGTTATTTGATTTGGGTGCCAATAAGAGCTTTATATCTGCAACTTTTTATAGAAGAGTGAAATACACTGTTAGTAAGCTAGAAATGGCCTTTAGCGTAGAAACCGCTGAGGGTAGGACAGCGAGAGTAACTGATGTAGTTGACAATTCCACGATAAAAATATAAGGCCATAGATTCCCGTCAGGTTGTTTGTTACAGTTTTGGGTGGGTTTGATGTAGTGTTAGGTATGGATTGGCTAACTGCAAATGAAGCGCAGATCATATGTAAGCAAAAGAAATTCCGACTCAAGGCTCCGGATGGTAGCGAAGTTGAGGTTTTTGGATATCGTGACCCCTCGATGCCTAAAGTCATCTCGATGATTAAGGCAGCAGATTTCTTGAGACGCGGATGCGAGGCTTATCTAGTGTACATGTATGACAAGTGTAAGGTGGCTAAGGAACGAGACGATGTACCCGTGGTACGCTAGTACCCGGAGGTATTTCCAGAGGATTTGCCTGGGATACCACCTGACAGAGAGATTAAGTTCCGAATCGACTTAGTACCAGATGCCCTGCCCTTGGCCAAGGCTCTATATCGACTAGCACCAGTGGAGATGAAATAACTAATGGCACAACTAGACGAATTACTTGAGAAAGGATTTATCCAACCGAGCATCTGGCCTTGGGGTGCTCCTATGTTTTTTTTTTTTTGAAGAAGAAGGACGGTTCGATGAGAATGTGTATTGATTATCGTGAGTTAAACAAATGAACGGTGAAGAACGAGTATCCTTTACCAAGGATCGACGACTTGTTTGATCAATTACAAGGCGCAAGTTGGTTCTCAAAAATCGACCTTCGATCCGGGTACCATCAGTTAAAGGTGAAGGAAGAAGACATACCGAAAACCGCATTTCGCACGTGTTATGGACATTTCGAGTTCCGCGTGATGTCCTTTAGTTGGATGAACGCCCCCGCAGTGTTCATGGACTTAATGAATTCGGTATGTCGACCGATGCTGGACCGATCGGTAATAGTGTTCATCGATGATATCCTCATCTACTCCAAGAATAAGGGTGATCACGCATGTCACTTGAAGGAAGTGTTGGAAGCCTTGAAGAAGGAGAAGTTGTATGCTAAGTTCTACAAATGGGCGTTCTGGCTTAGGGAAGTCCAATTCCTAGGTCACGTCATCAACCTAAATGGCATTATGGTTGACCCAGAAAAGATAACGACGGTAAGAGAATGGGATATTCCTAAGACGCCAACTAAGATCCGTAGTTTCTTGGGGTTAGCAGGCTACTATTGGAGATTCATTCAGGATTTCTTGAAAATAGCTTCGCCATTGACAAAATTGACACGGAAGTAGGTAAAGTACGAATGGGGTTCGACCCAGGAATAAGCATTTAAGGAACTAAAGGAGAAGCTAATCCAAGCTCCAGTCTTGGCCCTTCCCGAGGGAATGAAGACTTGGTGGTATACTCTGACGCTTTGGGTCAGGGATTGGGGTGCGTGTTGATACAACGCCGAAGAGTGATCGCATATGTGTCACGGCAGTTGAAGAGTCATGAAGCCAATTATCCGACTCATGATCTGGAACTTGCTACTATCGTGTTTGCATTGAAAATATGGAGACACTACCTATACGGGGTGAAGTTTACCATATACTCCGACCACAAAAGTTTGAAGTACTTCTTCGAACAAAAGGAACTTAATATGAGGCAGAGACGATGGTTGAAACTTTTGACAGACTATGACTGTGAAATTATATACCATCCTGGAAAGGCAAACGTGGTGGTTGATGCTTTAAGCCGAAAGGATGTGCCTGCTCCTATTAGAGTGAAAGCTTGTCATTTGGTAGTAACATCAGATGTGATGAGGGAAATTGAAAGAGCTCAAGATGAGGCACTTAAGGAAGAAAACATAAAGAAGGAAAGAATGGTTGGCCAACAGGACAAGTTGGAATATAACACCCTTGGTGTTAGAACACGTTTTGGGCGGGTATGGATACCTATGGGTGGCGAGCTTAGGACCAAAATCTTGGATGAGGCTCATAAGTCTCGTTACTCTATCCATCCTTGTACCAATAAAATGTACCAAGATCTAAGGAAGGAATACTGGTGGCCTGGAATGAAACACGAAGTGACAAAGTACGTAAGCAAGTGCTTAACTTGCTCGGAAGTAAAGGCTGAACACCAGAAACCATATGGAAAGATTCAACCGCTCGATATACCAGAATGGAAGTCGGAACACATTACCATGGACTTCATAACCAAGCTACCTCGCACAACTAAAGGTCATGACACCATTTGGGTAATCGTGGACCGTTTAACGAAGAGTGCTCATTTCCTACCTATTCGCGAGACGTTCTCGTCAGAAAAGTTAGCTAAAGTATTTATTAATGAATTAGTGGCACGACATGGGATGCCTTTGACGATTGTATCTGACCGGGACACACGATTCACATCGAGGTTCAAGAAAAGATTCCACGAGGCGATGGGCACGAGACTTAATATCAGCACAGCATACCACCCGCAAATGGATGATCAGTCTGAAAGGACCATTCAAACATTGGAGGATATGCTTCGTGCTTGTATTATCAATTTCGGTGGTAGTTGGGACAGTCATATGCTGTTAGCCGAATTCTCCTACAACAACAGTCATCACACGACGATATGTATGTCGCCTTACGAGAAGATGCAGGACCCCAGTTTGTTGGGGTGAAATTGGACAAAAGGAATTAGGAAGTCTTGAAGTTGTACAAGAAACGTCGGAAAGGTTTAATCAAATCAAAGCACGAATGAAGGTTGCACAAGATCGTCAAAAATCCTACGCGGATAAACGGCGAAGGCCTATTGAGTTTAATGTTGGTGATCGATTAATGTTTAAAGTATCGCCATGGAAGGGGATCATACGATTCAGGAAAAGGGGAAAGTTAAGCCCGAGATTTGTCAGACCATTCAGGATAATGGCACGGATTGGTGAAGTCGCTTACCAGTTGGAGTTGCCCGATGAGTTAAGTGGGATTCATCCTACTTTTCATGTGTCACACTTGCGAAAGTATTTGGCGGATGAATCGGCTCATGTACCACTTATTGACATCGAGGTCGGCAACAGCCTTAACTACATTGAGGAACCTGTGGCCATCTTAGATAGGAAGGAGAAGCGTTTACGTAATAAGGTTATTAAATTGGTTAAAGTCCAATGGAAGCACCGGAAGGGATCAGAATCTACTTGGGAAAAGGAGACGGAAATGAGGGAGTCGTACCCTCAACTATTTGACTTATGACAGGTTTTGGGGACGAAACCTATTGTAAGGGGGGGAGACTTGTAACATCCCAAAAATAAAATGACGATTAAAATAACAGGTTAAAAAAGAGATGAACGGAATAAATGAACGAGGCGTGACGGGCCGGGCCAGATGTGCCGGCGAACTTGAGGGGAAGAGTCCCTTCCCTTTAAATAGCCAACACACACCACCATTCTCTCATTTGAAAGTTCTAGAGAGAGAAACTATAGAGAGAGAAAGTTGGCGGATCGACCCGAGATTGAAGAAGTGTGTTACTCCATAGCTCGTGAGCAAAACCTCCGAATTAGAAGCTCGATACAGGTAGCGATCTGATCTAGATATGAGTTTTTGTTCGTTTTGGGGTTTTCTGGTTTTGGATAAAAAGATGGCATTTTTACCTATGAAACTTGAATATAAACATAGATCTAGCATCTAGAATGAAAAGCAAACGTTTTGAACATAAAAAATTCGGATCTTGAAGAGGTCGGATCTGCATGCAAAAGTTAGGGTTTTTGCGGGGAAGAAGGCTGCTCGCAAGCAGGTCCTGCGTACTTATCAAGTACGCAAGAAGCAAAGCCTGCGTACTTATCAAGTATGCAAGAAGAAAAGCTTGCGTACTTATCAAGTACGCAAGAACGAAGTCTGCGTAATTATTAAGTACGCAAAAACAAGGCCCTACACACTTGCTAAGTGCGCAGGCATCAGGTCTATGGGGATAAATAACTGGTTAGTGAAGTTAGTATGTTCGCCTAGTTCATTATGGTTAAATCGTTAGAGTTGGGATAGGTACTGATTTGTATTTAACTACTCAATTCAGATCGTGCGTGACGTTATTGGACCTTTGATTAGGACAGCCGAGACTAGCTTACCAGGTGAGTTCTAGAAGCACTCTTTTAAATGTTTTAATAATATTTTGGGCTGGTGTGCATACTTACGAATGATGTTTACGGAATGTCGTTTATGAAACGTGTTACGGAATGTTTTGTCAAAAGAAGTTTAAGAAGTGTTTACGAACGAAATGTTATTTAACAAAACGTATGATGCTTTAACTGAAGAGAAGTAAAGGTTTTTATGAAAGTCACTAAAATGAACGAATCTGCCATGGTTCCCTTGGGGATCGAAGTATGTATGTTATGTAAAGGCCTTACCTTTATAGGGGCCTTTGTGGCTGGCCAACGGTTGTACAACTGGGTGGGAAAGGGGTGAAGACGGTCATCAAGGGGATTACCGTGATCCTTGAAGTGGGTATTGTTCTCTGCTAGGGAATGGTGCTTGAAGTTTGGTACGTGCTATCCTTTGGGACATCGTGCTTGAATGGAATTGACGTTTATGTATGGTTACGAATGGTTTACGTTGGTACGTGTGCTCAATCGAGCACCGTACTTGAAGGGAATTGACGGTTACAAAAAGGCACAGATTCGGTTTGTTGTTGACTTATGTTTTATGTTTATGTTATATAATTATTTACGCATGATTTTATTAAATGAAGTTTGAAGTTATGTTTTTGGCAAAATGTTTAATGTTAACGTTTTACGCAAAGCTAGAACTCACCAGCGTAGCTGACTTTTAGTATGCACATTCAGGTTAAGGACATGTATGGAAGTTGAACGGTGATGCTTGGCTGGCAAAAGGAGTTACCCGGTTGATCATGAAGACTGGCATCCTGTTATGATTGGTTTACGTTATGTTTATGCATTAGACTATGTTACGCTTCCACATGTTGAACAATGTTATGATTATGTTTGAATGAAGTTTTTCCGCTGCTTTATTTTGATATTCAAGTTTAAGAACTATTTGTGAATAAGTAAATCCAACACGTGAGGCCTCCCGGGTTTGGGGGCCTTACAGTTATAATTAGTTGAATCCGACCGAATAACGTCTACGCACGATTGGGTGCATTAACATCATTGCATTTATGCAAATTAACACCAAATTGGATCGATTTTGACCATGAGAAGTCAAAATCGGGAAAATGCTTGACCTAGGGTTCAATTTCTTGTGAGAAGGGTCAAATGAAGATGTAGGGGGGGGGGGGTTCAAAGCTTGATTTATTTGTTAAAAATCAATTCCATTTGTTTTCATTATTCATAAACTTTATTTTATAAAAACTAATCATAAATTCTTTTTAAATATATAAAACAATTGGTTTTTGTAAAATTTATAAAACTAAACTTATTTGCTAATGTTTTGATATGAATAAATTCTATCTTTTTAAAATCGCAAATTATATAAATGATTTATCTAATAGCATCTAAATATATAATTACCTATATATATGTATGAATAAATATATATATCCATATAATAAGGATGTAGAAAACATGATTAAGGTTCATAAGTTTTATTAATTATTATAACAAGGTATAAACATGTGTTCATATAATAGAGGAATAATATGTAATGCAAGGTTGAAGTTCTGAATTAATACAAGTTAAAAATGATAATTGATGTGGCATAATATGTTGGACAAGCACCGGGTTTAAATGTAGTGTTATTATTGCATAAAATAAAATAAAAATAAGGCCGGAAAATCATGGATGTTACAACGTAAAAAGTTGGGTTTTTGGATCAAAAAAAGCAGAATCTACCTTAGAACAGTTGAGTCGTCCGAAAAGTCTTTGAATGGTCCAAAAAGTCTGATGCGTCCGAAAAGTATTTCGGACGAAGAGGGAGATTTCAGACAAAAGTGATTTCGGACATAAGATCTCGGACGAATTAGTTTTCGGGCGAGATAGTTTTCGGGTGAAAGATACTTCGGACAAATTGGTTTTCGGGCGAAATGGTTTTCGGACGAAAGACATTTCGGACGAATTAGTTTTCGGGTGAAATAGATTTCGGATGAAAGACATTTCGGGCAAAGTAAGATTTCGACCAAAGTAAGATTTCGACCAAAATAGATTTCGACCGAGAAATATTTCTGTCGAAAAGAGATTTCAGACAAGTAGGCTTTTTGACCCAGTAGATTTCGGACAGATAGCTTTGTATGACTCGGAGTTAACACGTTTCGTTTATGACCACTCGAGCAGATCGTTGAGCCTTAAAGAAGAGTAAATAAGAAAGTCAGGTGAGTTCTAATCCCCTCTTTGCCTGCTTTAGGCGTGATGTGCATACTTAGTGTATTTTATATATTATAAACTGCAGTGAAAAACTACGTTCCAGTGTAAATTTTAAAAGAGGCAAATGTACGTTTTGAGTAAAGTATAGCTATATTCTAGCAAGCGATTACTATATTTTCATATACATAAACAAAGACATAATATACGTGCTAGTATGTTTTCAGTGAAGCTATATATATCATTATGGCAAGCGTTTACTATATTTTAATATACATAAACAAATGCATGATATATGTGTCAAGCTATGTTTAGTAAAGTAAAGATATTTTATGGCAAGCGTTTACTATATTTTCATATATACATAAATAAAGGCATAAGATATGTGAAAGTTATGAACAAGTCAGATGAAATTTTATGAACAGAAAGTGAATAGAATTGCCATGGGAATGTGTACCAGCTGTAAAGGTCCTTGGGACAGATGTTACTTGTACATGAAGTCAGATATGGGTTAAGACCATTAGTAAGAACCTTTGGGTTCACTCGGTTGTACAACTGGGATGAGTGACGGCGATCGCTCGGGCGAACCACGTAACTCCCCTTAGCGTAAAGCGGTATTGTCGGTTCATGGTGCTAGCCATAGGGGCGGTACAGTAGTGACAAGTGAATTGACGGTTAAGCGGTAGTATCGGTTTACATGGGGGCATTGACCAGGTATTGTCGGTTCATAGTGCTAGCTATGAGGGCAGTATAGTGTAAAGGAATTGACGGTTTACTATATGTCTTAAACTGATTTGAAAAGTAACGTATTAAAAGTTTTGCCTTAAGGGTAGTATGTATTAGTAAAACTTTTACAATAATTGATGATTTTTAGTACGCATAGCAGTTATGTTTCAGTTGTTTAAGACAAGTTTCCTTTCGTTTCAGACAACCTATGTTTAGACGTGTTATGCAATTCCGCTGCGTATGTTAAAGTTTAAATCGTTTCCCCTGCATATGTTGAATGTCTTATATTTAAGTGCTATGTGTTGATGAGTAAATCCAATAAGTGAGGCCTTCCGGGTTTGGGGGCCTTATAAGTTAGTATCAGAGCCATAGTTTGAGAGATTTGGACATTCCCGATGTCCAGACTTAAACTGAGAATGGGACCAAGTAGTGGATGCCAGTAACGAGTAACTCAAGCCAAAGCATCAGAAGAGTATAGTAAGTAAAGTTTCTTTCCATGTTTAGAGTGTTAAGATAAGAATAGAGGCTTTAGTAGAATCATGAAAGTGAATAATTAGAGAAGTAGAAGTGATGTAATGGTTAATTGCAGATGGCCAATGTATATTAACAACTTACCTTACTTATTGCGTTCTACATATTCCCTAGCATGATGAAGTTAAATCCCTTTGTTCTCTATCTTTCAGTTAGAAATGGCTAAGATGCGGAGGAGGAAGACGTGGTGAGCGTACAGGCCACCGCGGTGGAGCTAGTACAAACTAAGAGATTGAGGGGAGTGTTCACACTACCCATACTGAGACGGAGGTTAGTCAGCACAATGCTGAACATGCGGAAGCTGCTCTCAACCGGGAATTCACCCGACTACTGAAGGTAACCTTACCGGTCATACTAGACGAAGCCTTAAGGAAAGCCAAGGAGAACCCCAACATAACCCCAGTCAATGAAGGGCCCGTGGTGCTTCCAACTACGGGAGGACCAATTCCTGTAGAGAATGTTGCACCGCCTGCTCGCGGTTGTGACTACAAAGCATTTCGAGGTTGTGATCCGCCTGTGCTTGCTTGGTAGAAAGAAGCAGCAAATAATTTAGACTGGATTAACGGCATGGAGTCTACCATTCGTCTTAGAGAGTGCCGACCGAAACAAGCGGTCATGTTTGCTGCAAAGTCATTAAAGGGAGAAGCAACACACTGGTGGGAAACTGTGAAACAAGCTAAAAGTGACCAAGCAGTTGAGCTATTGAGATAGAATGACATGAAAGCATTGGTAACTGAAAATTTTTGTCCTAAGAACGATGTCCACAATGTGGAAAGGGAATTCTTGACTCTACAAGCTGGACTCATGACTCACCGGCAGTATACTTCAAAGTACAATGAGTTGGCACGTCTGGTGTCCCATCTTGTGACAACTGAGGAGAGGATAATTCATTATTATGTTCAAGGATTACCTCCGAAGATCCGTACTTTCATCAAAGCCAACACACGGAGTACCTCTGAGCTAGTGGTTGTTCTGAGTGGCATCGTGTTTGATGACATCGCTTCTACTGAGACTATCCCTGAGGTTCCCAAGAAACAAATGGTAAAGCGTAAGAGGAGAGAAAGAGTTGAAGCTGAGGGCATATGTGGCAAGTGCGGAAAGAGGCATGGAGGTTAATGTAGAGCTGGTGTATGGCCCCATATTCAGGAGACCTCACTTGTTGGATTTACTCATAAACATAGTCATCATATGCTAAACTAAAATTAAAACATTCATAGTAGTGGACGCATACATCATTCAATTACACACAGCGGAAGTCTTAACATAACAAAACATTGTCTTAACATGAAATTCAAGTAAGTGGGATGTCAGTCTTGCACCAGGGTAGCCTTCACACCTTGGTACGTCCTTTCTTCTTTTTACCTGAAGTGCATACTGAAAGTCAGCTAACGCTGGTGAATTCTACTTTAAAGTAATTAGGTATAAACATTATTTCTTTATAAGTATATATATATACACACACATTAACCCTTGATTTTCCTTCATATATCATTCATAATAGGTACATACAAATATATGCACACATCATTTACTTTCATTAGTCATAAACATAAGGGTGATCAGCCCATCATTAATTTGCGTAAGTCACAAAGACAGACGCCCGTCCAACCTTCGTAGTCCATCCTCCATGATCGTACGGATTCCTTCGACCATACGTCATGCTATACCGTCTGGATTCCTTCGACCGGCTTTCCTCACCGTTCTACCTTCGTAGACCGTCATATTCGCTCATCTGCCCTATGGCATCCATTTCCCACGCGAACTATTATTTATGCAACAGTTCTACTTATTATTGCAATCTTCCGAAGCTAATGTGGTCTTCCGTCGTTGCCAATCAAACGTCCTAGCTGATGAAGGTACGTATATGTCCCAGTTTCAAAATAGTCACGTGGTCGTCCATCTACCGAAGTAGCCGTTGTCATCGAAGCATCCATAACATTTACATTCATTCATAACATGCAATATATATAAATATAAAGCAAGATTTGATTCATTAACATTATGTCATTCATTCGTTTCATACTTTGTGCACATCCGTTTCATTCTTTGTTCTTCGTTTGTTTTCATGTATCACGTATGATCATATTAACATTCATAACACTCATTCATTTCATACTTCATGCACATTCGTTTCATTCTTTGTTCATCGTTTGTTTTCATATATCACGTATGATCATATTAACATTCATTCATTTAGTGTATACACTTCATTCATTTGCACATAACATATAGGGGGCACATAGAACTCACCTGATGAGCAGTCCCTGAAGGATACTTAGGAGCTCCAACTTAGGTGGATGTTAACAGATCTGTCAAGGGTAATGAATGGCACAAGGTTATAACCTATAGGTTTCATATGAAATCTATTTGTCTGAAATCATCTTCGACCGAAATCTCCTTCGGTCGAAATCTTTCTCGGTCAAAATTTATGTCGGTCGAAATCTTTTTCGACCGAAAACTATTTAGTTAGAATTATCCTTTATTAGGTAATTATTTCGTTCGAAATCTTTTATCCGAAAACCTTTTCATTCGAAATCTTTCATCCGAGAGCTTATTCGTTCGAAAACATCTGTCCGAATCATGCTGTCTGAGATACTTTTCGGACGAGCAATAGTTTTTGGACCATTCATAGAGTTTTCGGACGATTCATCTGTTCTTGATCAAATTCTTCGTTTTTGATCCAAGCTTCAATCTTTTTACATCCAAAACTTGTATCTAGCTTCCATGAAGCTAGATACATACTTTTTATACAAATTCACACGTAAAAATCTCTTCTTTTGATTCAAAACTCACTTAAACCCTAAAACCCATTTCTTAACCAAAAACTCAGATTCGAGAATAGTGGTTACCTGTTTTCGTTTCCTCTTTGTTTCTAGACGTTCCTGAGATGGTTAGTGATGATTCCGAGCTTTTGAGCCGCTTTGTTTGCTTTCTCTCACTAGACCTGGTTCTCTCTCTCTCTCTAGCAACTTGCGAAAATGGTGGAAATGGGGAGGTGGGCTGCTGATTAGAAGGGTTCTCCTTCAGTTTTCGGCCCATGGGCCGACCCTTGGCCAAGCCCACCCCTTTTTTTTTCTTGATTTCCTTTATTTGCCTTCGTGATAACCTCCCCAGCCTTGTTTATTTGATCCTATTTATTCGGGATGTTACAAGTTTACCCTCCTAACAGAGGTTTCGTCCTCGAAACTCTTACTAGTTAAACAATTGCGGATACAGTTCCTTCATTTCGTCCTCTTTCTCACATGTAGCTTCTGACCCTTTTCTGTGTTTCCGCTGTACTTTGACTAAAGGAATCGATTTTTTGTGTAGTCGTTTCTTGGATCGGTCAAGGATTGTTACTAGTTCCTCTACATAGTTTAGATTGTTATCTACCTCAATCTCGTCATATGGTACGCGAGCCGTGTCATCAGAAAGGCACTTGCGTAAGTGCAATACATGGAATTTAGGATGAATTCCACTGAGTTCATCGGGTAGGTCGAGTCTGTAAGCAACGTGACCAACTCTTGCTAAGATTTTGAAACGCCCGACAAACCTTGGACTTAGTTTGCCACATTTCCTGAATCGAATGATTCCTTTCCTGGGCGACACTCTTAATAGTACTATAATCCCCATGAAATTTTGGCCTTTATTCCGGCACTTGTAATTCCATTATGTTATGATTTGCACCTATGAAAGTATCATGTTTATCCATTACAATCCATGAGTGTGCATACATACATATATTGGTGCAATTATTTCAAATCCAAGAATAATAAATACTTATATAAGGATTTATAAAACTGTTATTATTCTATTAAATAAGTATATAATATATATACTACGTTATTTGTAAATGTATATATATATATATATATATATATATATATATATATATATATATATATATCTATAAAAATTAAGGTTTATGTTTTATAATAAAATGAATTAATTCTATTTAATAAACTACATTTTATATTTATAACATTTAATTATAACCTAATGATTTATTAGATTTTATACAAAAAACATAAGATTTAATAATTTTATGTTTTATAAAGTCCAGGGTTTAAATTGTAATTTGATGTAGGGTCAAATGTCCCATGTTTATGTGTCGGTTTTGTATAGTTTTATGTGTTTTACTTTGTATATAGAGTATTTTTACGTTGGTATTTGGGTCTGAGTCTGTTACAGGTATTGAGTGCTAAATGAGCGGATAACGAAGCATAAATGAGAAGGCAAGAAAGTACAGGGGGTGAAAGTGTAAATTACCAAAGTTTCCTGGAAAGTCAAGTCTTCGCGACAAGCGAAGACTGGGAGAGAAAATCTCGCGACACGCGAGGAATCGTAGATTGGCGCCCGACTACTTTGTTCTTTGCACCACGCGTAGAACGGGACAGAGATGTTCGCGACACGCGAAGGGCCTGCGATTCAGCAAAAAACCCTAAATTCTAATTAAAAGGAAATCAAGCCCTAGTTCGCACATAACTTTCATTCAGACGATTTCAGAGGAACCAAGGGCGATTTTCAGAGGAAAGAGGAGTTCCAAATCAAGTATTGAAGCTATGCTCGCGTGTCTGACAAGCATGCGTGGCTAAGCTGCGTGTGGCTTCCTCCCTGCGGATGGTTCGTATAGGTTTATTGTTTGATTCTGATTGTTCTTGTATTGGATCTTGTTAGTTTTTGACACAAACTTGATAGATTGATGTATTAGTTGATTTGTACAATTTATTTGAATGCTTTGAGTTTGCTTGCTTTTCAACTGTGTTCGGTTGATGACAAAACCTAGTAGCAGGGTTGGGTGACTAAAGTGGGTAACTTGGTGTTTATAAATTGGGTATTTGAATTGTGCTGGATGTGATGAGCTAGTCGTATAGGTTGCTGACAACAGCTTATCTTCAATTATTGTTTCAACTTGTTTGCCAACGCTATGTCTATGTGGTGTCCATTGAACAATTGATTTTGCATGAACCCAGGACCTGAAGTTTGGGAGGGAGTTACATCTTTATTTGATTTGTGTTTTTATTCTAAGTTACTAATCTAAGCAATTAAACTATCCACTGATTCCCTGTGGATTCGACAACCCTACTTCCTTGTCTACAGTCCAAGGTAGATAAGTAGTTGTTTTTATAAGTGTTTTTGATTGACCTTGACACAACGATCAAAATGGCGCCGTTTCCGGGGAATCGGTGCGCTTAGTTTTATTGCCTTAGTTTAGTTTTTCTTTAGTTGATTTTGATTCTTAATAAAAACCCAAATAGATTTTTTATTGCTTTTATTGCTTTAAAACAAAAACCCCAAAAATATTTTCTTCTATTTTATTTGTAGTTTTATTTCAATGTTCAGAACTACTCGATTGTGCTACTTGTGCAGGTCGGCATGGACAGGAATTATGATAATGGCCAGTACTACTATGAACCGTGCAGTAGCTGTGGCATCACTGGCCACTAGGCTCAAGATTGCCCAAGATACAATCAACATGGTGGTGGTCCTGAGTATTAAAGCTACGAGGAAGATTATAATCAAGACTACCACCCGAGCAGGCCACCTGAACAAGACAACTATCAAGCTGAACTGGATGTTATCCAGTCAAACATGGTGGAGCTGGCAAAAGCGGTCCATGAAGTGGTAAAACGATAAGAGATGCAGTCAATGCATCATCAAACCTTGTTAGATCAAGTTGTCCACTTAGCTGGGATGGTTGGAAGCATCATCAAAGAAGTAGGTAAGCCTTGCAGTGCACATCAGTATTCAAGTGCTGAAATCACAAACAGTGCACACCTCCATGCTTTAAGTCTTAAATCCTCATTTGAATATCCTGCTTGTGAACCGGCACTCCTTCTACAGCCGGTGGAATACAGTGAATCTGAATCTGACTCTAATCATGAGTTTATGTCACAAAAGAATTTAAAACTAAAAATGTGAATAAACCGGTTAAAATCCAATTTCCTGATACTGTAATCTAACCGTTTTTAAAAGAAAAAGATCCAACACAGGATGAAATATGGAAAAAGTTTGAAAAGCGTAAAATTAACTTACCATTTTTAAATACGCTTAAACAAGATCCAAAGAATGTTGAATGTCTAAAGGGGTTGAGTACCCGAAAACGACGGCATAAATGTCTTGAACAGGTAAAGCTGAGTGTTAGTGTGAATGCCGTGTTTACGGGTACCCTTCCCCCAAACTCCAAGATCCAGGAGCAACTATTATTTCAATACAAATAGGTGAGATTAAACTGGATAAAGCTTTGCTGGATCTTGGAGCATCTATAAGTATAATACCAGGGAGTCTATATGATCAGCATGAATTTGGTCCATTACAGAGAGTTAACACCACTGTGGTGTTGGCTGATCAGACTCCCACACATCCTCGGGGGATTGTAAAGGATGTGATTGTGAAGGTAAAGGAGTTTTACTACCCGGTGGATTTCTTAGTGTTGGATTGTGTTTGGGTAGACCGTTCTTGGCCACTGCTCAGGCGAATATTAACTGTGCTGAGGGAACGGTAAGGATGAGGTTTAGGGCTCAGAAAATGAGTTTTAAGATATTTTCAAACTTGCCAACCCCGAAAGCTAACCAATGTGGACCACCTGAAAAGGTGAATCACACGGTCGAGAATGCTTGTTTTGTGAGTGACAGGTTAGCTGAGCAGAAGAATGGTGAGACTCCGGACAAGGGGAAGAAGAGGGTCAGAAAGAGGAGGCGGAAAGGAAAGAGACTACTGGTCCAAGATGCAGAGCAAGAACTCTTTACTTTATTTGTGCAAGCATGGAGAAAATTTGATGAGGAAAGGAACTTGGGTGCGGTGAAGGGGGACTGCAAGCATCCCACCCGACCACCATGACATCAGTAAGGTACACCGTGTATGGCTGAAGACGTTAAACTTTGCGCTCTTAGGAGGCATCCTAAGGTTAGTATGTTTTAATTCGTGTCTAGTTAAATGAACTTTGTGGATGTGTTCTCTAGAAACCCTCACGAGACTAAACTCGTCCACTCGGGCTACCGAGGGGTTTAAAGGCTTGATGCATACGCTAAATGCATCCGTGATTCCTACGAAAGTGAGGTGGATTTTTAATTTTTGTGTGTTTTTAGTGTGTGAATCGGCCAAGTGTGGGGAAGTCACATATATTATCATGCAAGTGGGGTGCAATTGAGGGCGTGTGCGAGTTTTTGGAGGAGTTGAACAAATTTTGGATTTTTATATGAAAATTTTTCTAAGTAAAATTTTGCTCAAAACTTTCTGTGAACAACATGTCTTCGCGCCACGCGAAGACCCCTCCTCCAAAGTTCACAACACGCGAAGGAACAAAAATCAAAGGCCGGGTCAAAGTTTCATACTTCGCGGTACGCGAAGTATTTCTCCCAGTTCTTCGCGACACGCGAAGAACTTGTAAAACCCTAAATTTTTATTTTTATTATTTTTTTATTTTTGAGTCGTTTGAGTTCGTCGGGTATTTTAATTTTATTTTAGTCTTGTTATTGAGTCGATATGTGTTAGGACATAGATTGTATGACAAAAGCTTTGTAATAGTTTAGATCTTAATGTCTTTATGTTTTTGTATTAAATGTTTTCTAAGTGTTTATACAAGTTATGCTAGAGGCGAACTTCTATCAGAGGCGAACTTGTTAAGTTCGCTTAGTCTGTTAGAGGCGAACTTGTTAAGTTCGCCTAATGCATATCATGTGTCTATAAATAGAGTTTACAGAGTCTGTCTTTACAGAAGTGAACGAATTAAGTCTGTAAACTCTGTGATTGTTGGAATACAAGTGAATGTTATTTACCTGATTGTTTCTATTGTCTATTTGGTATGCAATCATTGATTCGGTAGGATTCCGCACTCCGCGTTAACGATACGTCTTATCACGAGAACGATCCGTAGAAGAGCCATGTGGACCTACAAGTGGTATCAGAGCTTTTGCTCGTGATTCTTGGTGATTTGAGATGGTTTTGTATGCAAATTGACAAGAAATTGATCACCTTTTTGATTTTTCATTTCCATGGAGTTTTTCAAGTTCTTGAATCTTATTTTGCTGCTGATTTGGTGATTTTGAAGTGGATTTTGAGGAAATTCATCCGATAGAAGTGTTCTAATTGATAAAATACATAATCCTACGGTTAAATTTTGTCTAATTCCTTCAAATCAGTGAGATATGAAGATTTTTGGTAAATTTTTGTTCGTGTTTTTGGGTTAGAGCTGTTCTTGATTTTGATTCTGTTGAAGTAAGCGAACTTGCTGAATCTGTGTGCAGGCGAACTTAGTAGGCGAACTTGTCAAGTTCGCTTCTCCCAATTCATGCGAACTTAATTTTCTAGGCGAACTTACTGGATTTTCTAGTTTTTTGATTTAAGCGAAATTATTAAGTTCGCTTGATATCAAATTCGCTTGGGTGTATTTGAAGCGAACATATTATCTTCGCCTAAGGGTAAGATTGCTCAACACTTGGAAATTTTTTCTGGAAAAATGGCAAATATGGTGCAGGTGACTAACATGTTCAATTATGATAATGAGATCGGTACATCTCATAAACCTCCAAAGTTGTTAAGTCTTGCAGATTATTCTAACTGGAAAGATCGGTTTGATCAGTTTGTATCTTTCACTGATACAAGTCTATGGATTCCAATCTTGGAAGGTTATACGCATCCGACATACACTTGGATGGGAAGGGATGATGTTCCGAAACCGGTGTCTGCGTTAACCACAAAAGAAAAGTTATTGTTTGATAGGGAAAAGAAAGCGATGGCAAGTATCTCGATGTCTATTCCTAAGGAAATTTATCACAGTTTTAAAGAATTCAAGTTTTCTCAACAATTGTGGGAAGCATTAGAAAAGAGATGTGAAGGGAGTTTGGATGTAAAGAAGAGCATAAAGGAATTACTGAAGAAGCAATTCTTAGTATTCAAGCACTTTCAAAATGAATCTTTGGATGATCTTGCTACAAGATTCTATCATCTGCTAAGTGAATTTTCGAGTGCTTCAGTGGTGTATGAGACGGAAGAGATAAATGATAAGTTCTTGGAGGCATTACCATCTAAATTTGATGTGTATACAGTTTTGATAAAAGAGAATATCAAGTATAAATCAATGTCTCTGGAAGAGGGTCTTGGAAAAATTCAATCTCATGATATGAATATGAAGAAGAAGGAGACTAATATGGAACATATACAAGATCCTTCAATGTATTTTGCCAAGACTTCTGGTAAAACTGGTACAGGGGTTGCATTCTTTTCTGGTGATGCTCAAGATACTTCTAATGATCAGTGTTCTGGAGTTCCTATTCATTTTGGTCATTCTAGTCATTCTGGTTTCTCTGCAACTACAGCGTCTTCATCGTCTAGAACTCACAATATGAATCAAAAGGTTGCTGATGATTATTTGGCTATGTTTTCCTCATTCATGGCGTCATATGAAAATTTTATTGGAGGAAAAATTCATGATCCAGAGGTTACTGAAGAAGATTTCAGACAGATTGATCCTGTTGATCTGGAAGAAATCAACATTCAATGGAATATGGCTATGCTGATGCGACAAGCAAAAGATTTTCTAAAGAAGACTGGAAGAAAATATATTGGCTCTAACAGTCGATCACGCATGGGATTTGATAAAACCAAAGTGCGTTGCTATAACTGTCAAGAGTATGGTCACTTTGCTAAAGAATGTGTGAAGCCAAAAGTTGAGTTTGATTCTCAGAAGAAGCCGAATAACTTTCAGAATAATCGTAATCAGTCACATGGTTCATCTGGTAATTCTAATGATGCATCTGCATCATCGGCTTTGGTTGCTCAGAACGATGAAAATTATGACTGGGGTATTCATCTGGAAGATTTGGTGGGTACGGTAAGTCAAGCATTTGTAGCAGAGATTCATTCTGAAAAATCCGAAGAGTCGACTGATGATGATAGTTCGAGTGATGGTGAAAGTGTGCCGAGTGTTGATGAAGAGATTGAACAAGTACAGAATGTTGATTCTGATATCGCATCAGGTGTTGCTGAAGATGATATTGTTTTAACTCAAAATGCTTCAGATGGTGTTGATTCAGAAAATATACCTATTGCAAAAGTATTCATGGTAGACATGTTTGATCCGTCAAAGGTAAAAGATTATGTATGTAACATTTATTGTTCTAATTGCATTAGTGTAAAAGATAAAATGCACAAAGTCATGGATGATAACACAAATTTAATTTGTGACATGAAATCGATGCATTCAGTTAATCAAAAACTGAAAGATAAGGATAAATTGTGTGTCGATAGAATTGAATCTTTGAAAAGATATTTAAATTCTTTGGGGTTGAAATACAAGGAACAAGCATATCATCTAGATATGGCTTATGCTGAAATTGAGAAACGAAATGAAATTGTTGCTCAAAAGAACAAGGAAATTTCTGATAAAGAATCTGAAGTGATCAAACTACATCGAAAGCTAGAAAATTTTGAAAACTCTTCTGTAGTGTTGGATTACTTTAATTCTAATGCTGATCCTACTAAGAGGGTTGCTGGTATTGGATTTGTTCCTCCTCCATTCAATGCAAATTATGTGGTTGAACCTGAAATTATTCATGAAGAAGAAATAGATCCAAAGACAGAGTTGAAAGTCAATCCAGTAACTGGTGAAGATATGATATATGATTCAGATTCTGAGGATGAGGTTTTTGATGATAAGAAGCTTGAGGGCATTCCAAAGAAAGTGCATATTGATGAATCGAAGATAGTGAAAAATGTTACTCGTGATCGATGCAGTTTGACAGAACCTGATGAGGTGCAAGTTGAACAACCTAAGCTGTAAAAAATGTTACAATCAAGTGGTTTTGTTGCTACTGGTTATCAAAAGCCGCTTTCATCAAAGGTGCCTACACAAATTTATGTACAAAAGAAGCCGGTTAACTATTCAGTTACATCTTCTGAAGCTTATTCATCAGAGAGTTCTTCAAATTCAAGAAAAACTCCTTATGTCAGAAATCATCATGATAGAAGAGTGTGTTTTCACTGTAATGAGGCTGGTCACATTCTGATTAATTGTCCTTATAAGAACCAAGGCAAATTAAAGATTGCTCCCTCACAACAAAAAGTGGTTTCGATTCTGAAAAGGCCAAATGAGGGAAAGCCTGCTTCTAGTGGTGCAAAGAATGTGCCGGGTCAATCATTTGTTAAATCTTTGGGATTTAAGCAGCATGACAAACATAGTTCTAAACCAATTGTTTTTCATCAGAAGTTTGTGATTCCACATGTTGGAATTTCAAAGGAGTCTCAACCTACGGTCAAACTTTCTAGACCACAACGAAGAAGACGTAATAGGAAATTAAAGAAAATTTTGGAAACAACTGAATCTGATAATAATAAATCTAAAAATGTTTATCCAATAAATCAAAATCTGTCTTCTTTGAGAAAGTCAAATAATAGATCTTATGTTCCAAAGGTTGATGACAATGTTAATTGTGAATTGCTTGAAGTTGTTTATTTTGATCCATCTGGACGACCCAAGACCACAATGGCTTGGGTTCCTATTTCTAACTGATTTTTCTTTGTTTATGTAGGGACAACCAAGGAGGGCTATCAACAATACGTGGTATGTGGATAGTGGTTGTTCTTGACATATGACAGGGAATATTCGGTTGCTTGAAGATGTCAAAAATATTGATGGAGGTTATGTCGCTTTTGCGGGTAATAAAGGCGGGTACATAACTGGTCAGGGTACTTTAAAGAATGATAAAGTTAAATTTGAGAAAGTGAATTATGTGGAGCAACTTGAACATAATATTTTAAGTGTATCTCAAGTGTGTGACAAGAAGTTTTCATTTCATTTCAATGATTCTGAGTGTTATATCTTGAAACCAGGCTTTGTTATTCCTGATGAATGGATTCTAATGAAGGCTCCGAGGAGAAATGACACATATGTCCTTGACATGAGTGTTGCTACTACAACGGATTCAATTCCTACATGTTTACTCTCCAAGGCGTCTGAGTCAGATTCTATTTTGTGGCACAGGAAACTTGCTCACATCAATTATCGGAAAATAAATTATCTTGTTAAGAATGATCTGGTTATTGGTGTTCCGAAAATGAAATTTTCAGTACCTGATGACTGTATTCCTTGCAAGAAGGGGAAACAGCACAAGAAGTCCCACAAATCTAAGACAAAGAACTCTATTGTAACTCCTTTGGAGCTACTGCATATGGATTTGTTTGGACCGATTAGTATCAGGAGCATTGGCGGTAAATCTTACTGTTTGGTCGTAACGGATGATTTCTCTAGATTTTCATGGGTTAAGTTTCTTTCTTCTAAAGCTGAAACCACAGAGTTGGTACAATTCTTAATCCTGGGTTTAGAGAATTTGTTTAAACAAAAAGTCAGAAGAATTAAGAGTGACAATGGCAGTGAATTTAAGAATAGAAAGATGGGTTTATTCTGTCTTCAAAAGGGAATTCATCGTGAATTCAGTGCGCCATATGTACCTCAACAAAATGGTGTTGCTGAACGAAAGAACAGGACTTTAGTTGAAACTGCACGTACGATGCTTGCTGATTCTAAGCTTCCAGTAACTTTTTTGGCTGAAGCTGTGAATACTGCGTGTCATGTTTTAAACCGAGTCCTGACCGTTAAGTGACACAACAAGACATGTTATGAGTTGCTTAATAATCGTAAGCCGAATCTGGAATATTTACTACCTTTTGGTAATCCATGTACCCTTTTAAAAGTTCGTGATGTCCCTACCAAGTTCAGTGCTAAGGCCATTGAAGGGATTTTTCTGGGGTATGTTGCAAATTCTACTACCAAGAGGGTTTATAACAAAGAGACTCGCCAAGTTGAAAATGGTTTCATATTGACTGTTCTAATCGGTCTTTACCTCAAATGGCGATTGGACCAGACTGGGCTTTTGATTATGAAAACTTATTCAAGTCTTTTCATTTACCTTCTGATATTTCCTGAGGAAGCTGCTGTTTTATAAGATTCATGTCAAGATGCACAGAATTGTGGTTTTCTACCGACTACGGTTCCACAATCATCTGTTCCTTCTACATCTGCTTCGGATCCTAATGTTGCTTCTTGTTCGGGACCACAAGAGTCTGATAGTGAAGATGAAAATGTTATTTTCCAAGATTCTTCTACTGATCCTTTGTTGGTTGATGAACCTTCTATTTCGACACAGGCTCAGGGGGAGATTCCTACAAATCTGGACTCGGAAATACCAATTAATCAGGATATGTCTTATCAATCTGACACAACTCAAGTTGATGTGTTGCCAGTTCCTGAGGTTGCATCTATCAGGGAACACAAAGCTCATCCGATTTCAAATATCATTGGGGATTTGCGTGATGGAGTGCAAATGCGTTCTAATCTTGACAACACTTGTTTGTTTACAGATTTTAATAATTCTGGTGTTCTTGATGTATGCTCACATTCATGTTTTATTTCTCAGGTTGAACCAAAGAATGTAGAAATGGCATTACGTGATAACAATTTGATAGAGGCCATGCAGGAAGAACTTGCTCAGTTTGACAAACTCAAAATTTGGAATCTTGTAGATCTTCCAAAGGTTGTATATCCAATTGGTACAAAGTGGGTTTTTAAGTGCAAGAAAGACGATCGAGGTGTCGTGGTGCGCAATAAGGCAAGATTAGTTGTACAGGGGTTCAATTAACAAGAAGGAATTGATTACACCGAGGTTTATGCGCCTGTTGCTAGGCTTGAAGCTATAAGGTTGTTTCTTGCTTTTGCTTCCTACAAAGGTTTTAAGGTGTTTCAATTAGACGTAAAAAGTGCTTTCTTATATGGTAAAGTCAAGGAGGAAGTTTATGTGTGTCAGCCGCCAAGGTTTGAAGATCCACTTAATCCGTCTAGAGTTTTCAAGCTTGATAAAGCTCTCTATGGTCTTCATCAAGCTCCTTGTGCGTGGTATGAAACTTTGTCGGCACATGTTTTGGCTATTGATTTTGTTCGTGGCAAAATTGACTCGACTTTATTCATTAAGAAAGCAGGGAGAGAATACCTACTGGTGCAGATATATGTAGATGATATTATTTTTGGCTCTACAAATGAAGGGTTGTGCAAAGAATTTGAGAGTGTTATGAAGTCGAAGTTTGAGATGTCCGCTATGGGAGAGTTATCATTTTTCCTCGGTTTACAAGTAAATCAAAAGGAAGATGGTTTCTTTATTCATCAGTCCAAGTATGTCAAAGACATCTTGAGCTGGTTCAAGATGGAGGACTGTACCCCATATGATACTCCGATTCCGGTCAACCATAAATTGAATTCTGACCCGGATGGAAAAGATGTTGATTGTCGACTTTACCGGGCAATGATTGGATCTCTCATGTACTTAACCGCTTCAAGGCCAGATATAATGTTCGCTGTGTGTATTTGTTCCAGATTCCAGGCAAAACCAAAAGAATCTCATTTGATTGCAGTGAAAAGAATCTTTCGTTATTTGAAAGGAAAACAAAGATTGGGACTATGGTTTCCACATGGTTCTAATTTTGATTTCAATGCATATACTAATTCTGATTTTGGTGGTTGTTGTTTGGACAGAAAATCTACTACAGGTGGTTGCCAGTTCTTGGGTAATCTTCTGGTTTCCTGGCAATGCAAAAAGAAAACTACAGTCTCTATTTCTACATGCGAAGCAGAGTACATTGCTGCTGCAAGTTGTTGTTCACAGATCTTGTGGATCCAACAACAATTAAGAGACTACGGTTTGAATTTTACAGGAACCGTCATGTTTATTGATAATAATGCTACAATGTCTATCACAAATAATCCTGTTAAGCACAGTAAAACAAAGCACATTGAAATTAGATATCATTTTATTCGTGATTGTGCAGATAAGAAGTTGATTGAGCTGGTAAAGGTACATACTGATGATAATTTTGTTGACCTGTTTACCAAGGCATTTGATCATACCAAGTTTGAATTTCTGATTAAAATGATCGGTATGATCAATCCCGAATAAAAGTTTTTCAAAACGATTTTTCATGAGAGATTTTGTTTTAAATTTCTTTTATTGTTTTATTACATTTCTGCATTTTAAATTTCAGTCAAAAATTGTTATTTATAAAAAATCAAAACAAAATGAAAAATATAAAATTGACATCATTTAAAGTTATAGAAGAAATGATAGTACATCAGTGAATAGTTCATTACACATGACCTTAGTAGACCTTTGATATTTGATAGTTTAAAGTAATTTGATTTGATCTAAATTTCAAAGTCTGCATAAATGAGAAATGATAGTGTTTTGAATGTTCTAATCTTGATAACATGTTTTAATTTGAATATGAGTTTGAAACTTGAATTCTCAATAGACTAGAAACGTTTTTAAACCAATAGTAGTGTGAAAATTAAATATGATATGATTACATCTGTGATTTAAATCCATTTTATGCCTGGGTGTGTGTGTAAAAGATCATTATCAGATATAGAATATATAGTTTTAAGAATTTCATGAGACTAATATCGAATTATATCTTTAGCACAATCTTTTTCAGTTCACTTCACTGCTCATGCCCCGAAAAACATGCAAGGTGTTGTTGAACTAAGATATGTTTCTGACACCATCTGTTAGAACATGTATTTACCCTTGGATCAGTTAGATACATCATCTAGTCTGATTTCATTGAAATTTATCCAGATAATAGTTGGATCCTCCTACCTGAATCTATTGATTCTCATTATAAAGCCAATTCATTAGAATCTTTCGATTATGAATCATTCTGATTTTTATATCCTTTGGGATATGCTATTCTACATTTGTGCTAATAGAGATAATTTCATCTTGGAGATTGATCTAATCTTTCAATAAACTGTGTATGTCTTGAAGATAGTGCAAATTTAAATTTTTGTTGGCATATATGTGGGGTACACGATGTTTTTCATCTAAATGGTACTAACTCACATGAATTTGGAAGAAAAACGCTTATAGTTTCAAATCATATAATATTGACAATTTAAATCTTCATGCTTTGTATTGCAAATTCGGAATAAAAAAAATTGAGCATTTCATAACCTGATCTTGTTTACTTTGAAATTTATCGCGTATCATTTCAAGTATAATTCAATTTGATTGAAAAAGTTACATAAATTGAAAAAGAATGTATTTACATAAGAATGAATTTGTTGATTGTTTAATATCATAGAATACCCATAGTTGAAAATAGACTGTGTGATGAATTGCTCATATACTGATATGATCTTCTTGCTCATGTTGTTCATCCAAAAATATGCATTTTAGTTTGCTCATATAAAAACCAAAAAATATGTGATTCCGTTTGTACAGATAAAATCCAAAAATATTTTGTTTCAGTCTTCCATGAAAATTCTAATCTTTTATTAAAATGATTCGTGATTGGATCGGATACAGGATGCTGACAGAAGCTCACAAGAAATGACGGTTTGAAAGTTGGTAAAAATTGTTCAAGGCAAAAAGTTGAAGAGAACTTGTTATGTTCGCTTGGTTCTGGTGAAGCGAACTTAATAAGTTCGCCTGTGGATTGTTAAGCGAACTTAACAAGTTCGCCTAATGAAGCGAACTTAACAAGTTCGCCTAATGAAGCGAACTTAATGGGTATAAGGCTTTTTGTTCAGGCGAACTTAGTCACTCTTCTTCCTCAGACATTTAAGTGAACTTAACCTTAGCGATTTCGAAATATTTCAAAAATCTGAGTGTGTTGTTGGTTGTTAATCGTTCATCTTCTGATCGGTTTTTGTTTACGATCATTTCTGAGGTAATTATGTTGGACTTCATCCGTTAAATCATGAGAAATTAGGATTTTTCTCTCGGTTTTCTTCGAAGGTTTTAACCGAGAAGAATTTTGACCTAATTGGTGTTACATCTGGCTTAAATCGAAAAATTGACTCTTGATATTGCTTTTTGGTTGTTCGTCGATGTCATTCCAATGTTTAAATTCAAGTTTACAATATCACTTTGACATATTTGGATTTCTGTGTAGAATTTGTATCGGCAGACAAGTTCAGGCGAACTTGTTCAAGCGAACTTGTTTAGGCGAACTTATTATGTTCGCCTCATGCAACACTAACCGAACTTAGTAAGTTCGCCTAGGGGCTCAGAGGGTTTTTGGACTTGTGAATTTTTTTTTTTGTTTGAAAATTTTTTTTTCTTCAAAATTTTTTTTGAATTTTATAATTGTGTTTGTTATATGTCTAATGTGTTTGTTGTCTAAATACTTTTCAGATGGCTCGTCGTGTTGAGTACAAACATAACCAAGTGGCACTATTAGATTCTAACATGTCAGAGGCTGTAAATTTTCAAGGGATTATTGGATTCTTGAACCGTTCACGTCTACGTGTGGCCTTATCAGCAGATCCGTATATAAGCTTAGTGTACATTCAACAATTTTGGGATATGGTACATCAAGATACTGATGTAGAACCTCATGTTCTTCGTGCAGCAGTGAACAATACAGAGATTACTATCTCAGCAGAGACTATTCGTGTTGCTCTAGCTGTTGGAGGTGCTAATGACGATCCTTTGTCATATCCTGGAACACTGATTATGGGGTGTTTTCAGAGGATGGGTTATCGTGGAAGACATAATGATACTCAAGCTCGTAAGGGTGGTTTAGTTGGAGAGTGGAGGTACTTCATGCACGTGATTATCCAATGCTTATCTCCTAGAAAAGCTGGTACTGATGGGTTAAAGAGTGCTCTACAAGCTGCAATTGTTGTTTGACTTTGAACAAACGGTTCAACTTTGCTCTTTATATTTACCGGGAGTTGGTTATGCAGATTAATCCTCCAGAAGGTCAAGGATTTATAATGTATCCTCGATTCATTCAAATGATTCTGAATCATCTTATTCCTGGTCTCCCACAGCATCCAATCCATTTAACTTTGACTCCGATGTCAAAACATATCTTTACTGATTGCACAAAGGTGAAACAACAGATTGCTGCTTTGATTCCTGTTCAAACTCCATTATTTGGTCACTTAATCAATCCTGATTATGTTGAACCTCTAAATGACAATTGGTTTCATCCTGAATAGTTGGCTCAAGGGAAAAGACAGAATGTTCAACAACAACAACCTCAACAACAACATGTACATGTTCAACAACAACAACTTGTACAAGTTCAACAACAACAACCTCAACAACAACCTGTACAAGTTCTTCAACAACAAAACGTTCCTATTTAAGAACAAGTTCCTATTCCTCAAGTGCATGTGAATGAACCTGTTCAAGAAGAAGTTGTTCAAGAGCATGAACAAGACTTAGGTATGAATATGGAAGATTTTAATGATGTAGCTGTGAACTCGCCCATTCATGAACCTGAAGGGAATGTGGTGGAAGAACATGATTCTAGTTCCAGTTCAAGTGATACAATTTTGCCTGTGTCTGATGCACATGAGTCTGATTCGTCCAGAGATTTCTGCTCAGATCATTATGAGAGATTGGAAACTGTGCCATTGGCAAATGCTGGCAAGCGCATTAAATCCACAGCCAGAAGACCGAGACGTAAGTCTGTTCAGGATCCTCCTTTCGGATCAGTACTTGGTAAGAGAACATTAGTTGATGAGAGTTCTGATTCAGATAGTGATTTTAATCCGGTTCCAAAAGCTCAGAAGCTTATGTTTGCTTCTATTGCTGCTGCTCATTCTTCACAAGGTGTTGAGGATGCTAACTTTGTTGCTTCCTTACTGGTTACACCTCTGAGATCTAAGAATCCATCTCCTGTGATTACTCCTGTTCCTCCTGTGATTACTCCTATTCCGTCTGTTCCTCAATCTTCGGCTGGTCCTTCAAAGCCTTCTGATTATGCTAGGATTACTTTCCTTGAATCAAAAGTGCTTGCTTTACAGAATCAGGTGGATACTCTTGTGTCTACTGATGCTCAGAGACAGCTGGTTATTCAAACTCAAGCTACACAGATTGCCGACATGCAATTATTGGTGTCCAAACTTGTTGAGCGTCTTGACGCTCAGGGGGAGTTAAGGATACGTGATACATGTCACACTGAGTCTATTCAAAGAAAGGATGATGAAGACAATGATCCTACTAGTAATGTTGAGGGTGATCGTCAATGCGCTGCTAACGTTAATCCTATATCAAGAGTTCAGGGGGAGTCGATATCACAAACAATTGAAGGAAACAAGGATGATTCTGGAGTTAATGAAGAAATTCTATTATTGGAATTCTTTGCAGACTCTGAGAAGGAAGAAGCTGAGAAGATAGAATGTCTGGATGATATTGATGAATTATTCAATGAATTGAAGATGAAGTGTCTGATAATGAAGTTGAAGAAGGAGAGATAGTGGAGATAGAGATAGAGAAGAATAAAGATAAAGTTACATATGAAGGCAGTGATGGTCTGAAAGTACCATATAACTTCATCCAGGATGATGTTATTCCTGAGTTCTCTTATGATGGAGTAACAGATTCTATGGACTCTTTTGAAGATCGCACTACACTTGATGAGACTGCTCAGTCAAAGATAGATACTGATGTTGATACTGCTCAATCCAATGTTGATATTGATGCTGATATTACTCACACTGTGTCTCCTAAGATGAATGAAGAACCTGTGATGTATAGATATGCAGGTATGACTAGAGAACAGTGGAGAGAAGTTGTAAATAGTTGGATGAAGGTGCTACCCAAGTCACAAGAACAACCTGCTCAGAAAGAAACATATGTGAATAAAGAGCGGTGTATTGGAAGAATCATAAGTTGGTTTTATGATAATGATTCAAAATTGTTTGCTATTAAAAGATCTGATGGTGTTCAGTACTTAAAGCCTAGGATCAAATATTTCAATACCTTACCAAGGTGTGAAATGAATGGTCTAGCTTCAAAACCACTTATTAATAGATCAAAGTTTGGATTAGCTGATGTGATTGCTAACCTGATTAAGAGAGAAGGTGGATCCGGGAAGTATGAAAGACTAAAGCCTCAGAAAGGAAAAAGAGTGAAGATCATAGATCAAAAGACTGGGATAGTGACCTGGAAGTACAAGTTCAAACCGCTACGTGCTGTACAGAAGATACCATTGAAGAAGATTCCACAAGATTTTCTTGGGAATATGAAGTGGTGGTATGTAGATGTTAATACTGGTGAAGCAAGGATTGATGATAAAGATAATAAGGTCATTGTGAGTTTCTATGATGCAATGAATCTTATTAATTTTTCAGAGAAAGATCAGAGGACGTTGAGAAAGAATGAGATCGTGTTCACTGATGAATGGAGAGAACAAGGATTGCAGTACAAGAGAGTATTGGAGATTTGTAGAAGATATGGAGTGCGTGCATGCAGGCAGCATATTACCGGATAACTGGAAGAGCTCATCATAAAGACTGAAGACTGAAGATCAAGCTATTGTCAAGGGGGAGTCTGTTAGGACATAGATTGTATGACAAAAGCTTTGTAATAGTTTAGATCTTAATGTCTTTATGTTTTTGTATTAAATGTTTTCTAAGTGTTTATACAAGTTATGCTAGAGGCGAACTTGTCAAGTTCGCCTGGTCTATCAGAGGCGAACTTGTTAAGTTCGCTTAGTCTGTTACCTAATGCATATCATGTGTCTAAAAATAGAGTTTACAGAGTCTGTCTTGAGACGCATACAGAAGTGAACGAATTGAGTCTGTAAACTCTGTGATTGTTAGAATACAAGTGAATGTTATTTACCTGATTGTTTCTATTGTCTATTTGGTATGCAATCGTTGATTCGGTAGGATTCCGCACTCCGCGTTAACGATACGTCTTATCACGAGAACGATCCGTAGAAGAGCCATGTGGACGTACAATATGATGCTGTGGGGTTTTGTTTGAGCTTAATTTTGCAGGTTTTGAATGATCCACTCGTACTCAATCTCCATTCGGGTGGTGATTCCCGATTCTTACTCGATTTGTTTGTTCAAGGCAACCCATGAGCATCTATGGAGCACGATCGCGAATGAAATGCTATGAGTCATAAATTTCAAATATCCATAAAAATAAAAAAAAATCAAAAATGTCCCTAGATTAGAGTTTTGCAGCTACATGGAAAATGATAGTACAATTGGAAACTTTGCATGTTTTGAGAATTGAATTGAAATAATGATAATCAAGCATGTCTAAGTTGTAACGTTTTGGTAGGCCCGACCGACTTAAGAGCTTAAACCTCTGGATAGTGAATCTAGTTTAATTAAAATACTCAATTCAGGATATCTTGTGGGTCTCATATTAGGGGTGGCGGTAAGGTCAAAACTATTAATATAGGGTGATAGGTACCTTTATAAACAATAATTTATATGTTTTTGAAATTTCTTTGGCACGCCGCTTTCTTTAATGAAAATAACACCGAAAGTTGGTGGCACCTGCATTCTATAATCCGCATCATTCATGAGCTTAATTAATTAGATTGAGAGCTTGAGTTTGCCTACGTGTTACCCTCTGAGATAGCGACTTGGTTGAAACACCCATGGGCAGGCTTTTGTAATCAATCATAGATGACTGATTTGACTTATGTGTTACCTTCTGGTATACTGACCTGGTCGAAACGCCTCTAAGTTGAGTTATGTTATTCAGTGCTTAAGAACTGCAGCCTACGTGTCACACGTCGAGTTCCAGCTTGATTGAAACACCACTGGTGAGGTTATTCATATAAACTAATAAAAGCTCACATCATTCATCCATTATTCCATAAGTCATCTGATTATGAAAACTTATAGATTAGTGTTTATTGAGGTGGGAAAATCTATATGGTTTAACATGTGCCTAAACATGACCTTTAGATGAGATTAGGCTGAATCGTTGCTTTCTGAGTGTGAGACCCATATATAGATTGTTGCTTGGTAATGTATAAGATATTAGGTCACAAAATTGGGGGCTCGAGAGTCGGTGGTTGGGTTTAATCAGATCAAAATACCGATTGTTTCAATTAATGTGTTATGATATTTGTGTTGTGTAAAATGAAAGTATTAGTTGCAATTTTTTCGATTATGATTCCATGGCATTATTCTTTTTCGGGACGCAAAAGGTTAAGTGTGGGGATGTGATGTAGGGTCAAATGTCCCATGTTTATGTGTCGGTTTTGTATAGTTTTATGCGTTTTACTTTGTATATAGAGTCGGTTTTACGTTGGTATTTGTGTCTGAGTTTGTTACAGGTATTGAGGGCTGAACGAGCGGATAACGAAGCATAAATGAGAAGGTATGAAAGTACAGGGGGTGAAAGTGTAAATTACCAAAGTTTCCTGGAAAGTCAAGTCTTCGCGACACGCGAAGACTGGGAGAGAAAATCTCGCGACACGCGAGGAATCGAAGATTGGCGCCCGACTACTTTGTTCTTCGCGCCACGCGAAGAACGGGCCAGAGATGTTCGCGACACGGGAAGGGCCTGCGATTCAGGAAAAAGCCCTAAATTCTAATTAAAAGGAAATCAAGCCCTAGTTCGCACATAACTTTCATTCAGCCAATTTCAGAGGAACCAAGGGCGATTTTCAGAGGCAAGAGGAGTTTCGGATCAAGTATTGAAGCTATGCTCGCGTGTCTGACAAGCATGCATGGCTAAGCAGCGTGTGGCTTCCTCCCGGCGAATGGTTCGTATAGGTTTATTGTTTGATTCTGATTGTTCATGTATTGGATCTTGTTAGTTTTTGACACAAACTTGATAGATTGATGTATTAGTTGATTTGTATAATTTATTTGAATGCTTTGAGTTTGCTTGCTTTACAACTGTGTTCGGTTGATGACAAAACCTAGTAGCAGGGTTAGGTGACTAAAGTGGGTAACTTGGTGTTTATAAATTGGGTACTTGAATTGTGCTGGCTGTGACGAGCTAGTCGTATAGGTTGCTGACAACAGCTTATCTTTAATTATTGTTTCAACTTGTTTGCCAACGCGATGTCTATGTGGTGTTCATTGAACAATTAAGTTTGCATAAACCTAGGACCTGAAGTTTGAGAGGGAGTTACATCTTTATATGATCTGTGTTTTTCTTCTAAGTTACTAATCTAAGCAATTAAACTATCCACTGATTCCTTGTGAATTCGACAACCCTACTTCCCTGTCTACAGTCCAAGTTAGATAAATAGTAGTTTTTATAAGTGTTTTTTATTGACCTTGACACAGCGATCATAATTCCCGAAACTTTATTTTCAATTAAAATCAAGTTTTGCACATAAAATGATAAAACCCTGAACCCTTAGGTACCTGTTCTGCCCATTCGAATTCTCCCTTTCCCCAAAATCAGTCTCAGGTTCGAAACCCACCACCGCCGGTTCTCGCACGTTTATTCCCGAACATGCTTTTGGGATATTTTCACATGAAACTGAAACCGGCTATACGTTTAAACCAACTAATCGACCCACTCCTTACGTTTAGTTGGATTTTTATGATGATCTTGATGTTAAATTCGTAACCGAAACCCCCCACTCCTAATCATTTAAACAACTGATTTAATGCGGTATAATTGGGTATAAATATGCACACCCTGATGTTAACGACACTCATCACAAACTTCCTACACCTCTAATCGCGTCTAATTCCATCTGTGAATCACTCAAACCCAACGAAGAAGACGCCTCTGTTCCGTCCAGTCGTTCCCCCAACCTACGCAACCATAACAGGTAAACTTAGTGTCGATAGGTTCATCATGATGTGAGGATCGAAAGCCCTATGGTTTGACCTTCGATCGTCTGCTCAATCGGGCGAATTGAAGGGTTACAGGTTTCTGATTGGGGAAGATGGTGATTTGAGCTTTCTGTTTAAAATCATTTCACGTCAGCTTTAGACCAAGGCATAAGCCCTGGTCTGATGGTTAGTATGTGCGCGTGTGTGTGACCCGGAAGTGGCGCGAGTTCAAGTCCCAGCCACCGTTTTTTATTTTGATTTATTTCGATTTATTTCCTTTTATTATTTTAATACATTATTCCATGTTTAAAAATTCTCATTTAATTTTTATAAATTCTATCAATATATTCTGAAAATTTTATAAAAACAGAAATTATAAAATAATGTTTATTTATTTTATTTTAATTAAAAACATATCATAAAGCATTTTAAATTCATATATAAATAATAGAAATGATTTATTTTGACAAATTTAATTATGTTACTTATTAATATGTTATTTCACAAATTTGAATTATATATTTAAACATTATTAAACTTCTTTAAACTTATAAATAATTATTATGGTAAGAATAATTATTTAAATACAATTAGACTTATAAATACCTAAATAATTATGTTATATAATTATTTTATATAAAGTTCTATTATTTCTATTTAAAACCTATTTAGTCTTTTTTATTAATTAATAGATTAATTAATTAATAAATAGATTAATTAACCATTTTAGTTACACTAATTAAATTAATTAACTATAATTACCTATTTAGTCTTTTTCATTTACTAATAGTTTAATTAATCATTTTATTTACATAAAATAAATTTAAATAAACATTTTTTTTATAAATGATTATATAAATAAATCCAAATACATTATCTTCTATATCACCATATGTTTATTTAATCAATCAATTGTAATACTATTTAAACTTTTTTTTTCATTCTATGATTTATCTATTTAATTATTATATGAATAAAGTCCAAATATTTTAGCATTATAAATACATATTTTTTCTTACAAAACTTGCACAAACCCTATGCTCAAGTCTTAAACCCCCATGAAACCCTAAAGTCCTAAAATCTCCTTAATACCATTTAGACGTACATTGAATTTAGAGTACCATTACACGTGTAGGTTTATCGTGAGAAATTCTCACGAGGACTATCAGTCTTTACCAATTCTTACCAATTCTAGCTTCAATACAAGTGAGTTTTATAGCCCCCTTTCTCTTTACTATTGTTTACAAATACTCGAGATGGAACATGTTTACATACTATACATACCAAATTCAATACCTTGTTCTCATGCTAATGTCTATGTGCTTTATGTCTTAAACTACTTGGCGACCATGCGTGTGCTCATGTTTAGTACAATCATTAACTTGCGAGGTAGGCCTAATATAGTACATTTTATGATCATTTATACGGGAATCCGATACCATACTTAACACAAACCTTGGCGGGTTTTGTGTGTACCATTTACTGCTTTTTCCAAAACACAATCAGTTGGATTATACATACCAGTTTTCCATTTACTACGGTTTGATTGTACGCTTTGAACCTTGTATGTTTTCACATGTATGCCTTAGTTACGCTTTGAACATATTGAATTTCAAATCCTTTTACAACTTTTGTTTGGTGTCAAAACCTATGTTACTCACCAACTACTTGTAGTTGACATTTACTCACATGTTACAGGTGCACCTGTTTAAGGATACAACATGATCATTTAGGATTTGGACCTAGTAATAATGGAGTTAATTTGGTTATGTTTGAACACTTTGTTTTTCCTATTTTCAATTGTAACGGATGATTTTAATTCGAATAATAAATATTATCGTATTTAATAGATGATCATGTGCCTATGAACAACCGCATCAGCCCCGGCGTATAATCCACTGCCGGCCGAGGTGTGACAGATTGGTATCAGAGCCAGGTTATAGGGAATTTATTTATTAGACTCACATGACCTAGACTATAACCTATTAGTCTCAAACATGAGTTTAACTCATGTCTTTTATTAGGAACTCCACTCTATACTTAATCCACTTACCTATACCTATCTACATCTATCTATTTCTATCTACGTGGTACAATTACATGAACTACAACATTCAAGGAATGAAACTATTCGAAACTACTTGAACTACATGAAACCTACTCTTGGACTTAAAAGTCTTATCCAAATGAAACTCTCGTCAAAGGTATGTAGGTTCTATTTAATGAATGAGAACTTGTGCAATCTGGAAGGGTGGATTCCTATATTCTGGGAAATTCTGTCTAGGAAAGCATTTCGCATAAATCCAAATCAACCGATGGACCAGTTATGCTTTCCTGGGAATTCTTGGGATGAGTGTCCACTTATAGGCTAAAGCACGACTTCTCGGACATTAGATGGACTTAAAATACTTTGATAAGTCAACGTATCCATTTATAATGGGTACCATCCATGTTTTAATTAAATACCTTATGATTTTATTACAAACTCTTATACACAATTCATATCTTATGAATTTCCTGTTCATCCCTTTTGTAGAATGCCTCCCCGTCATGAACGTAGGAACAACCTCACCGACAGGATCATCCAGCAAATGGCTACAATCCTACCAACTATGGTCAATCAACTGAACCAAAATGCAGCTCCAAGGAATGCCATGTATACGTTCAAACACTTCAACTCTTGTAACCCCACCAAGTTCTACGGGAGCGAAGGAGCCACTGGACTTCTCCAATGGTTTGAAAGCATTGAGGGAACCTTCAACAATGCCGACTGTCCCGAGAACCTAAAGGTTCGTTATGCTACTAGTGTCTTCGAGAAGAGGGCACTCACCTGGTAGAACGGAGAAAAACTCAACCGTGGGATTGAGGTTGGACTAGCTCTACCTTGGGCTGATGTCAAGACACTCATGACAGATGAGTTTTGCGCCCTTAATGAGGTCAAGAAGCTGGAAGCTGAGTTCTGGGATCTCAAACAAAACAGTGGTGAAAGCCTTACCTACACCACCCGTTTTCATGAGCTTAGCCTCTTGGTACCTCATATGGTCACTCCTCCCTCCCGATCCATTGAGAAATACATCAATGGTCTGCCCATGCAGATTCATGATACTGTTTTGGGTAGCAATCCAACCACACTTGAAGAAGCCATACGTCTTCCTGCTACCTCGTCAGACAATCATGTTAAGACAGGGACTTTATCTAAAAAGGGTTCCAAGAAAACCCTTGAAAAATCCAGTGCTGAACCCACCAAGGAGACCAAGTCTGAGTCTTCCTTCAACAGCAAGAAATGGAAGGGCAAGAACGTTGCCATTATCAGACCTGCTGCTCCTCTAACCCAAGTGGCCCCTACTGCCTTCAACCCCAATAAGAAGCCATATGTGGGGACTCTACCTTTGTGCAACACTTGCCAGCTCCATCATACCACCAACATGCCATGTCGTTTATGTACCAATTGTGGACGTTCTGGGTATACGGCTAACATCTGCCGTGCTGTTCCCTGAGTTAACCAAGCCTATCAACCTGTTGTTCCTGCTCCTGCTGCTATCACCCAGGGTCGAGCATGTTACAAGTGCGGTGACCCAAATCATTTCAGAAACCGTTGCCCAGGTTAGTCATCATGAACCAAGCCAACCTAAACTAGGGCAACATGGTTCAGGGAAACATGAACCAGGGGAACATGAATTGGGGAAATGTGAATCAGGGGAATGCAAACCCCATAGCTCGTGGACATGCCTTCAACATCAATGCCAATAAGGCTTAAGCCAAAAACAATGTGGTTAACGGTACGCACCCAATTAATCAACAATATGATTCTATCCTATTTGATACTGGTTCCGATAGGAGTTTCGTGTCCTTTTAGTTTGAACCACAACTTGCTAGGAGTCGAACTAAGTTAGACAAATCCTTTGACATATTTGTAGCGGATGGATATTATGTTACATGTGACACCATTATTAGAGATTGTACCCTAAACTTGAACGACCATGACTTCTCAATCAATATTATTTCTATGGCTCTCGGAGGTTTCAACATCATAGTAGGCATGGATTGCCTGACCAAGCATCATGCTGAAGTCATCTGTTTTGACAAATATATTCGTATCCCTGTTGACTCGGGAGACACTTTGAATGTCTATGGTGAGAAGCCGTCAAAGGGACTCAAGCTGATGTCTTGCACTACCGCACAGAAGTACTTATGAAAGAATTGCGTAGCTTTCCTGGCACACATTGTGGAGTGTAAAGACAAGGGCAAAAGCATTCAAGATATTCATGTGATCAAAGACTTTCCTGAAGTTTTTTCCCGAAGACTTACCCGGTCTTCCTCCCACACGTCAAGTTGAATTCCGTATTGACCTACTGCCAGGAGCAAATCTCGTGGCTTAGTCACCCTATAGTCTTTAACCATCAGAGATGCAAGAACTTTCAAGCCAACTCTGAGAACTTTCTGACAAAGGATTTATACGTACCGGTGTTTCTCCTTAGGGAGCACCCGTCTTATTTGTCAAGAAGAAAGATGGTTCTTTCCGAATGTGCATCGACTACCGGGAACTCAACAAGCTTACTGTGAAGAACCGTTTTCCACTTTCGAGGATTGATGATTTGTTTGATCAACTTTAAGGCTCGACTTATTTCTCAAAGATTGATCTTCGTTCTGGTTATCACCAGTTACGAGTCCTTGAATTAGACATCCCTCGTTCATTACGAGTTCATGGTTATGCCCTTCGGACTAACCAATGCACCCGCAGTATTCATGGATCTTATGAACCGCGTGTGTAAACCTTACGTGGACAAGTTCGTGATCATCTTCATTGACGACATCCTAATCTACTCAAAATCAAAATCGGAGCACGAAGAACACTTACGATTGGTTTTGGATCTCTTGAAGAAGGACCAATTATATGCTAAGTTCTCCAAGTGTGAATTTTGGCTAAAGGAAGTCCAATTATTTGGTCATATAGTCAACGAGAAGGGTATTCATGTGGATCCTCGTAAGATTGAAGCAGTGAAGAACTGGCAAGCTCCAAAAACACCTACAGAAGTCCGCTCGTTTCTTGGCTTAGAGAGCTATTATCTTCATTTCATATCGAACTTTTCAAAGATCGCGGTGCCACTCACAGCCTTAACACATAAAGGCAAGCCCTACGAGTGGGGACCAAAACAAGAGGAAGCCTTTCAAAGTCTGAAGCAAAAATTATGTGAGGCTCTTGTCTTGACTCTTCCCGATGGAACCGAAGATTTTGTCGTGTACTGTGACGTTTCCCACTTAGGCCTTGGGTGTGTTTTAATGCAATGAGGCAAAGTGATTGCTTATGCGTCCTGAAAACTCAAAATCCATGAGAAGAATTATACGACGCACGATCTTGAGCTGGGTGCGGTCGTATTTGCTCTCAAAATTTGGAGGCACTATTTATATGGTACTAAGTGTGTGGTTTACACCGACCATAAGAATCTCCAACACATTTTCAATCAAAAAGAACTCAACATGAGGCAATAGCGTTGGGTTGAACTTCTAAACGACTACGTCTGCGATATTCATTTCCATAATGGTAAGGTGAACGTCGTAGCCCATGCTCTTAGTCGTAAAGAATCTATCAAGATCCACAGCATTCAAATCTAGAATGACATTCAAACTCTCATGTTTGAAGCACAACATCTTTCAGTCACTGAAGGAAACCTGTAAAATGAATTGTCATGCGGTGCTGAACTCCAACTTGAAACCAAACCCAATGGGTTACTTTACTTCCTGAATCGTATCTTGATTCCAGACCATGTCAATCTCCGTACCTTTATCATGAACGAGGCTCACAAGACTCGTTATTCTGTGCATCCTGGTGCGGATAAAATGTACAAGGACCTTCGTACTCAATACTGGTGGCCTGGTATGAAAACAGGCATTGCCCTACGTATCCAAGTGCCTTACTTGCTTGAAGGTTGAGGCCGAGCACCAGCATTCATCTGGCTTACTTGAACAACCCGAGATTACCGTGTGGAAATAGGAGTGTATTGCCATGGACTTTATAACCAAACTCTCGCACACGTCTCGTGGTCATGATAGTATTTGGATAATCATCGACCGTTTGACAAAATCTGCTCATTTCCTACCCATTCGTGAAGACTATCGTGTTGAGAAATTGGCTCGAATCTATATCGATGAAATAGTTAGTCGTCATGGTGTACCACTCAACATTATTTCTAATCGTGATGGATGATTCACTTTTCGTTTCTGGCAATCTTTACAATCATCTTTGGGCACGCAGCTGAATCTTAGGACGGCTTACCATCCGCAAACTGATGGTCAATCCGAACAAACGATTCAAACCTCGAATATATGCTTAGAGCCTGTGTCATTGACTTCAAGGGAAATTGGGATTTACATCTACCCTTAGTCAAGTTCTCCTATAACAACAGCTATCACACGGGCATGGACATGGCTACTTTCGAAGCACTTTATGGCCGGAAGTGTCGTTCTCCCATCTGATGGACCGATATTGGTGAAGCACAAATCACTTTTCCCGAACTCATCCAGGAGACTTCCGACAAGATCATGTTAATCCAAGATAACCTTCTGGTAGAAATGAGTTGGCAAAAGAGTTATACCGACAAACGTCGAAAACCCTTGGAATTTCAAGTCGGTGATCTAGTTCTTCTCAATGTATCCCCTTGGAAAGGCGTAGTCCGTTTTGGAAAGAAGGGAAAACTTGCACCAAGATTCGTAGGTCCTTTTAAGATCCTTGAGCGGGTAGGGAAGGTATCCAACAAACTGGATTTACCTGAAGGACTCAGCAACGTTCATCCAACATTTCATGTCTCGAACCTAAAGAAATGCTTAGCCGACGAAAATCTTCACATACCGCTTGACGAGGTGCACATTGATGAATCAATGCACTTAATGGAGAAACCCGTGGACATTATGGACTGAGAAGTTAAGCAACTCAAGGGAATTCATATTCCAATTGTTAAGGTTCGGTGGGAATCCAAACATGACCCTGATTTCACTTGGGAACGTGAGGATCAAATGAAGGCCAAATACCAACATTTGTTTCCAGGACCCTCTTCCTAATCAATTTCGGGATGAAATTTCCTAAAGTATGGGAGACTGTAATCTTCGAGAAATTCCAGCCTTTATTCTGGCACTTGTAATTCCATTATGTTATGATTTGCTTCTATGAAATTATCCTATTTATCCATTACAATCCATGAGTTTGCCTACATACATATATTGGGTGCAATTATTTCAAATCCAAGAATAATAAATACTTATATAAGGATTTATATAAATGTTATTATTCTATTAAATAAGTATATAATATATATACTAAGTTATTTCTATATATATATATATATATACATACTTACAAAAAAAAATTTAATATAAATTCTATAAAAATTAGGGTTTATGTTTTATAATAAAAAGAATTAATTCTATTTAATAAACTACATTTTATATTTATAACATTTAATTATAACCTAATGATTTATTATATTTTATAAAAAAATCATAAGATTTAATAATTTTATGTTTAATAAAGTCCAAGTTTTAAATTGTAATTCCCGAAACTTTATTTTCAATTAAAATCAAGTTTTGCACATAAAATGATAAAACCCTGATACCTTAGGGACCTGTTATGCCAATTCGAATTCTCCCTTCCCCAAAATCAGTCTCAAGTTCGAAACCCACCACCACCGGTTCTCGCACGTTTATTCCCGAACTTGCTTTTGGGATATTTTCACACGAAACTGAAACCGGCTATACGTTTAAACCAACTAATCGACCCACTCCCTACGTTTAATTGGATTTTTATGATGATCTTGATGTTAAACTCATAACCGAAACCCCCCACTCCTAATCATTTAAACAACTGATTTAATGCGGTAGAATTGGGTATAAATATGCACACACTGATGTTAACAACACTCACTACAAACTTCCTACACCTCTAATCGCGTCTAATTCCATCTGTGAATCACTCAAATCCACCGAGAAAGCTGCCTCTGTTTCGTCCAGTCGTTCTCCCAACCTACGCAACCATTACAGGAAAACTTAGTGTCGATAGGTTCGACATGATACGAGGATCGAAAGCCCTATGGTTTGAGATTCGATCGTCTGCTCCATCGGGCGAATTGAAGGGTTATGGGTTTCTGATTGGGGAAGATGGTGATTTGAGCTTTCTGTTTAAAACCATTTCGCGTCGGCTTCAGACCAAGGCATAAGCCCTGGTCTGATGGTTAGTATGTGCGCGTGTGTTTGACCCGGAAGTGGCGCGGGTTCAAGTCGCAGCCACTGTTTTTAATTTGATTTATTTCCTTTTATTATTTTAATAAGTTATTCCATGTTTAAAAATTCTCATTTAATTTTTATAAATTCTATAAATATATTCTGAAAGTTTTATAAAAACAGAAATTATAAAATAATATTTATTTATTTTATTTTAATTAAAAACATATCATAAAGCATTTTAAATTCATAAATAAATAATGGAAATGATTTGTTTTGAAAAATTTTATTATGTTACTTATTTATATATTATTTCACAAATTTTAGTTATATGTTTAAACATTATTAAACTACTCTAAACTTATAAATAATTTTTATGGTAAGAATAACTAGTTAAATACTTTTAGACTTATAAATACCAAAATAATTATGTTAAATAATTATTTTATATAAAGTTCAATTATTTCTATTTAAAACCTATTTAGTATTTTTCATTAATTAATAGATTAATCAATGAATAAATAGATTAATTAACCATTTTAGTTGCACTAATTAATTTAATTAACCATTATAATTGCATTAACTAATGGGTTAATTAACCATTTTTTTCTACATTAACTAATAATTTAGTTAATCATTTTTTTACATAAAATAAATTTAATTAAACCTTTTTTTATAAATGATTATACAGATAAATCCAAATACATTATTTTTCATACCACCATATGTTCATTTAACCAATTAATTGTAATACTATTTAAACTTTTTTTTTTCATTCTATGATTTATCTATTTAATTATTATATGAATAAAGTCCAAATATTTTAGCATTATAAATACATATATTTTCTTACAAAACTTGCACAGACCCTATGCTCAAGTCTCAAACCCCCATGAAACCCTAAAGTCCTAAAATCTCCTTAATACCATTTAGACGTACAGTGAATTTAGAGTATCATTACACATGTAGGTTTATCGTGAGAATTCCTCACGACGACTATCAGTCTTTACCAATTCATACCAATTCTAGCTTCAATACATGTGAGTTTCATAGCCCCCTTTTCTCTTTACTATTGTTTACAAATACTCGGGATGGAACATGTTTACCTACTATACATACCAAATTCAATATCTTGTTCCCATGCTAATGTCTATGTGCTTTATATCTTAAACTACTTGGAGACTATACATGTTTTCATGTTTAGTACAATCATTAATTTGTGAGGCAGGCCTAAGGTAGTACCTTTTATAATCATTTATACGGGAATCCGATACCATACTTAACACAAACCTTGGCGGGTTTTGTGTGTACCATTTACTAATTTTTCTAAAACACAATCAGTTGGATTGTACATACCAGTTTTCCATTTACTGCGGTTTGATTGTACGCTTGGAACCTTGTATGTTTTCACATTTATGCCTTAGTTAAGCTTTGAACATATTGAATTTCAAATCCTTTTACAACTTTTGTTTGGTGTCCAAACCTATGTTACTCACCAACTACTTATAGTTGACATTTACTCACATGTTTCAGGTGCACCTGTTTGAGGATACAACATGATCATTTAGGATTTGGACCTAGTAATAATGGAGTTAATTTGGTTATGTTTGAACACTGTGTTTTTCCTATTTTCAATTGTAACGGATGCTTTTAATTCGAATAATAAATATTATCTTATTTAATAGATGATCATGTGCATATGAACAATCGCGTCAGCCCCGGCGTATAATATGCCGCCGTCCGGATTGTGACAAGGACCATGTCGCCTACTTGAAACTTTAAATCTCTTCATCTCTTATCCGCGTATGATTTTTGTCTGTCTTTAGCGGCTTTCATGCGTTCTTTGATCTGGTCGAATTTCTCGGACTTGCAAAGTCTCTATGTCCAATTTCCCCCCAACAGACCGGGGTTCTACATCTTCTTCCATACAGCATCTCAAATGGCGGCATGCTAATGGTTGAGTGCTAGCTGTTGTAATATGAAAACTCCCCCAATGGCAGATGGTTATCCCAGCTCCCACTTAAATCAATGATACAGGCCTAGAACATATCCTCCAAGGTCTAAATGGACCTTTCTGATTGACCATCGGTTTGAGGGTGGTAAGCGGTGCTAATGTTCAGTCTAGTGCCCATTTCTTCGTTGAATTTTTTTCAAACTTTTGACATGAACCGAGTGTCCCTGTCGGACACGATCGACACTAGCATACCATGTCTGCTTACAATTTCGTTGATGAACAACTCTGCTAGCTTCTCAGACGAAGAAGCCTCACGTATTGGTAAAAAGTGAGCACTTTTCGTCAAGCGGTCGACGATCACCCAAATGGTATCATTGCCTTTAGATGTTCGTGGTAGCTTAGTAATGAAATCCATTGTGATTTCTTCCCACTTCCATTCCGGTATCGGTAAGGGTTGCATCTTACCACATGGTTTCTGGTGTTCGGCATTGACCAATGAACAAGTTAGGCACTTGCTCACATATTCTGTCACATTGTTCTTCAGGTTAGGCCACTAGTATTCTTTCTTCAAGTCTTGATACATTTTGTTCATCCCGGGGTAGGATAAAGTAGCGAGACTTATGGGCCTAATCAAGGATTTTGGCCCTAAGTTCACCAATCTTAGGTATCTACATCCGGCCAAAACGGGTTTATACACCGTACGCATTGGCCTCCAGATTACCCTGTTGTCCTACCATTCTTTCCCGTTTCACAATTCTTTCTAACAGTGCTTCATCCTGCGCCTTTGCTATTTCATCATCAGATCTGGGGTTATAATCAACTGACATGCTTTGATCCAGATAGGTGTTGATTCTTCCTTTCTGCTTAAGGCGTCAGCCACTACATTTGCCTTGCCTCGATGGTACAATATTTCGCAATCATAATCTTTCAGCAGTTCCAACCACCTCCTTTGCATCGTATTTTATTCCTTTTGTTTGAAGAAGTACATCAGGCTCTTGTGATCGGACATTTAACCCCGTACAGATAATGTCTCCATATCTTTAGTGCGAAAACTATTGCCGCCATTTCCATATCATGAGTCGGGTAGTTAACCTCGTGAACCTTTAACTGTCGCGAGGCATAAGCAATCACTTTTCCTTGTTGCATAAGTAAACAACCCAATCCCTGACCCGAAGCGTTAGAGTAGACTACAAAGTCTTCATTTCCCGCCGGTAAGGTTAAGACTTGGGTCAATCGTGTCTTTAGTTTTTCAAATGCATTATTTTGGGTTGGACCTTATTCATACTTTACCTCCTTACGTGTTAGCTTCGTTAATGGCGAGGCTACTCTTGAGAAATCCTGGATGAATCTCCTATAGTAACCTGCCAAACCCAGAAAACTACGTATCTCTGTTGGTGTCTTTGGGACGTTCCATTCTTTTACTGTCTCGATCTTTGCAGGATCTACCATAATTCCATTTGGGTTTATGACATGACCTAGGAATTGGACTTCCCTAAGCCAGAACGTGCATTTAGAGAATTTTGCGTACAACTTCTCCTGCTTCAGAATCTCCAAAACTTCTCTTAGGTGATAGTGGTGGTCACCATCATTCTTTGAATAGATGATAATATCATCTATGAAAACTATCACTGAACGATCCAACATTGGTCGGTATACTCTATTCATTAAGTCCATAAACGCTGAAGGTGCGTTGGTTAGTCCGAAGGACATCACGAGGAATTCATAGTGTCCATAACGCGTGCGAAACGCGGTTTTTGGTATGTCTTCCTCCCTTACATTCAATTGATGGTAACCGGACCTAAGATCGATCTTTGAGAACCAACTCGCGCCTTGTAGTTGATAAAAAAGATCATCTATTATAGGCAGTGGGTACTTGTTCTTTACTGTTCGTTTGTTCAATTCACGGTAGTCGATGCACATGCGCATGCTTCCGTCTTTCTTCTTTACAAATAATACCGGAGCGCCCCATGGTGAGATGCTCGGTCTGATAAATCCTTTCTCTGTCAATTCTTCAAGTTGAGACATTAATTCTTTCATTTCTGACGGAGCTAATCGGTAGGGTGCTTTGGAAACAGGCTAAGCCCCTGGAATTAAGTCAATCTACAATTCTATTTCCCGATTGGGCGGCAAGCCAGGTAGGTCCTCTCGGAACATTTCTGGAAAGTTGCACACTACGGGTACGTCTTTTAGCTCTTTCATTTTCATTCTATCGTTAATAACATACGCCAGATAAGCTTCGCAACCACGCCTCATGTAACTTTCGGCTTTGATCATCAAGATGACGTTCGGCATTGTGCAATTCCAATCACCATAAACTGTAAACGGACTGCCGTCAGTGGCTTTGAGATGTATCATCTTTCGCTTACATACGATTTGTGCTTCATTGGCAGCTAACCAATCCATGCCCAACACTATGTCAAATCCTCCTAAGGTTAGAAGGTACAATCTAGAAGGAAACTTATGGCCCTCTATTTCTATCATGCAATCGTCAATCATTCGAATGACTACTGAGTTTCTACTAACAACAGTTTCTACGCTAAAGCCATTACGAGGTTGGTGATTGTGCAGTTTAGTTTGTGACTAAAATCATTTGATATAAAGTTTTTGCTTGCACCAGAGTCAAATAAAATAGCAGCATGTTCATCATTAACTAGGAACGTACCTGAAACGACATTAGCGTTTCCTCTGGCTTCCTCCTCAGTTAGGGCATAAGCCCGAGTTCTAGCCTTCGACTGCTCCTTTTCCCCTTCTTTCTCCTTTCCCAAACCAGATTGTCCGGTTTTCCTGCAGTCCTTAGTCGCTTGTCCAAACCAATCACAGTTCTGGCACTTGATGGTGCTCCTACAGTCTCGGGAGAAATGACCAGCTTTACCACATTTGTAGCATATGGTAGAGCCAGCTGATATGACATAAATTATACATGTTTTGCACGCATAATTATCCCCGAAATCATCACAATTAGAGTCAATATGATAATAATTGATGCCTAATCCACTCTTTTGTGTTCCGATAGGATAATTGACCCGGATTTACAAAAACATGAAGAAAACACTCAAAATCAAGGTAAAATCAGCATTCGGGGACCAATTGAACGAAAACGGACGCAAAAGGTCAAACTTGGAGATCAAAAAGTCAACAGGGAGCAGTATATGGCAATGCACGGCCGTGCAATTCCATGCACGATCGCGCAAAGCCATATCTTACTCCCTATACCGCCAGATTCCGCACGTGAAAGAAATGGGTATTTTGCACGCCCGTGCAATCCAATACACGATCGTGCATTGCCAAAATCTTGGCCTATAAATAGCAAGCTCATTCTAGTGTTTTAGTTGTCCATTACCAAGAGGTATGAAGGCCTTAGTGCTTTACTAAGAGCCGGAACTCTCTCGGTTTTGGTCCGTTTAGCTTTTCTTTGTTTATTTCCTTTTTAAAGTCTTGTAATATGAAGCGATTCTTCTCGTTCGAGTAAAACAAGAGGCATTATATACCCGCTCTCCCTTGGTGTTGGAATACTTCCACACATTATCTAAGGGTTAGTGGAGTCACTTGTATGGTCATTCATGGCTAGTTCTCTTGTGTTGCTCGAGTTGGTTGAACTTTAATTAATTAATGAAGTATTTTTAGTATATTATGTTTTTAAAGTCTTTACTATGATTTATCTTAAAAAGACAAGAATAAGTTATCTTTAAACCAATCTAATAATCTTAAATCTTGTGAGTTACTTAAGCAAGATTTCTTGTTTGGGAATCTCATTCGATGTTTGTACAGTGTATATACAAATCTTGGTGCTATCATGGCCAGTTAGTATAGATTTAATATTATGGGTTGATTGGAGGTTTGGGTATTCAGCAAGTCATTTGAGCCCTAACTAGACTGGGCGGTTTGCGTGGGTATTTCTTTACTTCTCTTGTGTCGGCTTGTAGAGGACTTCTAGCGGGAGCCATGGGGTTTGATCTTGAGAATGAAAGTCTTATTTATTTAAAATAATATTCTAAGTAAAGACAACTATTTAAGAACATAATTTGTTAGGTCCGAGCATTCATAAAGTAGCTCTTGAGGGAGTTGTGCATTCCGACTTTCCAAAGGAAGTTACAAGACCAGACGTACGTCAGTCACAGGGATAATATTTGTCCGAATAATGAATTGTGGGATACCGATGGACTTGAGACCCCGTTTAGGGTCCGTTATATTCATTAAGGAACAGTTGGCCGACCGTATCCACTGTTTCGTTACGAAATACTAACTCCCCTATCGAAAGGGTTAGTACTAGTAACTATGACAAACCTTACTTTAAATATATCATTAATTAACAAGGAATAACAACTAGAGTAACACATTAAATGGAATAATACTTCTAATCACATTTCTTATCTTTTTATTTTCCTTCTAAAACAAAACCCATTTTCCAACTTATTATACTAGTCAGACAATAGCAAGGGTTGAGTACGGGATCCGTGTCCATGGTTCGATATTTGGTTCTTACCCATACTATACTACGCTGCGATAGGTATACTTTCCTATTGTGTGTGTATTTAGTTGAATTAATTATTATTTTAATTTATAAATTTAAAACCTGTTTTTGTGTAGCTCTAAATAGAATATATTTATTACTACTAAAAGCATGTAATCATGTTGTTGGCGTCGTTTCCAGAAGTATATATATATATTTATATTTTTATCTACATATAAAAACACACATCAAGTTTTTGAAGCCGTTGCCGGGGACACGGTAATTCTACGAAAGATCTAAGTCGTTGGACTTACTATTTCTATTTTCTCTTTATTTTCATTTTTATTTTGGTGCTTGTGTAAACTAATCTATCTTTGTAGGAATTTTCAAGAAATCGCGACCGCGAAATTTTTGTTAAGAAAAATAAATAAACATAAGTACCGCCATTCGAAAGCAAAAATTTTCTTTTTAGGCGTAACGCTTTCGGACGGGTTTTACATGTTTAAGTTTTGTTTTCTTCCTTATTTCCTCTAAATAAAATAAACAAAAAGAAGTTAAATTTGGCCAGACAGGGGCAATGCACGACCGTGCATTGGGCTCCACGCAATCAAGTGTTGAATTGGGGCAGAATTTTCATTTTCTTAAAACCCTTACCCCCAAACACTTATTGGATGATTTGGATACATTGACACTCATGGTTTTTTATCAGTTACGTAGATAACCGTTGATATGGTGCCACCACCACCACTTTCGGCCGCCCTAGTTGGCGAATATTAATTTAATGTTCTTTTTATTTCTAGTAATTAGTTGTGTCTTGAGCTTTGAATAAACAGGTAAAGGCAAGTTTTGGTTCGTGCTGGGAAATGGGAATCGACCACATGCATGGTGATGACGTCTCATCAAGGGAGTATTAGTTTTACCACACTCTTATTATTCATGACACATATCATATTGCATATAATCATATTGTCAGAAATTAAGTGTAGGGTGGAACCCCGTTGATAATTTGGCTTCCTAATTTTGTCCTAAGTATTACAAGTGCATGATTAAACTACCTAATCCATTGGATTAAATATTTATAGAAGTAATTAAAACCTTTTCAAAAATAATATGTAAGCATGACAGCTTCTGAAATAATCTAAACGCGAGAGTCTTAAAAATCATTTGGCATAAACGGGCTTATAAAAACAGCAATTTGAAATACCGATGAAGTGAATCAAGGAAACATATAGGGAAGATTAGGGAGCACAACAGAAAGAAAGACATAAGTTTATGCACATTTTTACTTTATTACCCTTTACCTTCCATTTCCATGTGAGAATTTGATCCTATCCGAGCATTATCATGAAAGTCATCAAATTTTTGGCGCATTTAATTATTACATATTTCACATGCTCATTTCGTATGTTAGAGTGTTTTGCTAATTATTGCTTTGCATGTTAGAACTTGTGTAAAATATACATTTCAAGATCATGGACTAAAAGAATGCATAAAAATGATTGAGGCATTAGGATTAACCCATTTTCTTTAGCCTTTTCTTTTCCCTTACCTACCCTAAACATTATCCCCTAGTTAGCCCCTTTGAGCCTAAACCTTTTCGTTTCTAAACCCACATCTCAAAACCCATAAACCCGAAAAATTAGCCTTTTATCTTTTAACCCTTTTAGTTGAAAATCGACTTGGCTATGATTTAAAGAATGATCATCCGTCGAAAGTTTATAGATCCATCTTATGTTTGAAGAATGAAACTCACTCAATTAGTATGAAAAGAAGAATTATTGTGAAAAGAAAAGGGGGCAACCAAAAAGAAATTAGTAAATCGCCCAACTTATTGAAGAAATATCATCTAAAGAAAATCAAACTTACTCGAAAAATTGGAGTACGCAAAGCTGATCAAAGTGAATGTATTAGGAAGAAACAGCCGAACGATTCATGAAGAATTGATAGCAATGAATATTTCAAAGATAAAAAAAAGTTGACATTCTTGAAGGAATGGATTTGGTCGTAACGATCTGACCTTAAAATAGTCCTTAGATTAATAACAATGTCTAATCTAAGTTGAATAGGAAATCATTCACCTTTTTATCTTTAAGCCAAGTCGGATTTTCAACATTTAGCCACTATTCCCAAATACTTCCTACCCTAACCCTAAGCCAAACATTACAACTCTTTACAAAGTCCTCTTGATTTATGCATATTTTATGTCAATTGATGGAGATTTGATTTCTATACAAGCCTATGACTATGCAAGCATTAATTGTAGCATTTAGTGTTCTTCTTAACATACAATATCCGTATATTTAACCGAGTGTTGAGTGAACATTTGTGAGACCGTAATTTAGTGCATAATCATAGTTCCATCAAGTATGTTGGGCTTGCTACCCTATTGTGGAGAAACACTCGAAAGGTATAACCACAAAATAATTGTTTTTAAGAGGCCATTCAGCCATTTGAGACAAAATCTTTGGATTAGCATTTAATTAATATCTTACTTCTACGGGTATAATCATACATGAGTTTGCTTGAGGACAAGCAAAGTTTAAGTGTGGGGTATTATGATATGACATAAATTATATATGTTTTGCACGCATAATTATCCCCGAAATCATCACAGTTAGAGATAATATGATAATAATTTATACCTAACCCACTCATTTGTGTTCAGATATGATAATTGACCCGGATTTACAAAAACATGAAGAAAACACTCAAAATCAAGGTAAAATCAGCATTCGGGGGCCAATTGAACGAAACCGGACGCAGAAGGTCAAACTTGAGACCCCGTTTAGGGTCCGAGCGTTCATAAAGTAGCTCTGGAGGGAGTTGCGCATTCCGACTTTCCAAAGGAAATTACAAGACCAGACGTACGTCGGTCACAGGGATAATATAAGTTCGAATAATGAATTGTGAGATACCGACGGACTTGAGACCCCGTTTAGGGTCCGTTATATTCATTAAGGAACAGTTGGCCGACCGTATCCACTGTTCCATTACGAAATACTAACTCCCCTATAGAAAGGGTTAGTACTAGTAACTATGACCAACCTTACTTTAAATATATCATTAATTAATAAGGAATAACAACTAGAGTAATACCTTAAACGGGATAATACTTCTAATTACATTTCTTATCTTTTTATTTTCCTTCTAAAACAAAACCCATTTTCCAACTTATTATCCTAGTCAGACAATAGTGTCCATGGTTCGATACTTGGTTCTTACCCATACTATACTACGTTGCGATAGGTACACTTGCCTATTGTGTGTGTTTAGTTGAAGTAATTATCATTTTAATTTATAAATTTAAAACCTGATTTTGTGTAGCTCTAAATAGAATATATTTGTTACTACTAAAAGCACGTCATCATGTTGTTGGCGTCGTTTCCAGAAGTATATATATATATATTTATATTTTTATCTACATATAAAAACACACATCACCAGCCAAACATTCACCGCGGTGTTGTTTCCCGCATTTCGAGCAAGTTTCGCCCTCATCAGTTCTCGGCTTCTTAGTCTCAGCCGTAACAATTCCCTTTCCAGTCCCCCTAGAAGGGTTCTCCCACTTCCTCTTTTGTGTCTCAGGTGTCGGGTCCTCATTTGCATAATCTTCGTAGATGATTCCACTCTGATTCACTGCCGACTCGAAGGTCAAGGGTAGGTTAGCTTTCACATGGACTCGGACCCTTTGTGGCAGACCCTTGAAATAGTACTTGATCAGTCGGTCTTCAGTTTCTACCAGGTGGGGTACCAGTTGTGCTAGTTCATTGAATCGGGAAGTATACTGGCGATGGGTCTTGTTGTCAGCTTTGAAGATCAAGAACTCGTTCTCCACCCTATCGATTTTGTTCTGAGGGTAGAACTTTTAGATTATTAGAGTTTTCATGTCTTCCCAAGTCAATCTTTGGAGAGCGTTTGGCGACTTAGTTCTCTGGATGGTCCTCCACCAACTCAGCGCTTCGTTGGAGAACGATTGAGCAACATATTTAATAGCTTGGTCGGGTCGACACTCGCTTATGTTGATTACGCCATTCATTCTCTCAATCCATTCAAACATAGCCACCGAATCCTTGTTTCCATCAAACTTGGGCGGGTCACCATCCTTGAATCTGTTGTAGGTACACCCTCGGGTGTTCAGTCCCACTTTCACTTCATCCCCATCACTGTCATACACTTTCTCCTCGTGGTTCTCTTTCTCCTCCTCTTTGCTTTTCTTCAGTGCCTCAGATAACAGGTCAGGCAACACGTTTTTCAGAGTCAGTACCACTTCCCTGGCAATAGCATCCCTTCATTGTCATCTGCTAGCGGGGTTACATTTGTTTCATGCACGCTCTCAGTGTGTACCTCGTGCATGCTCTCCTCATGCTCCGCATGCACACTTTCTTCATCATTACGTTTTCGGTTCAATGGTGGTCTACCTACTCGGCCAGTACGACCGCCTCGGCATCCAGTTCCTCCTCTACTAACCATAGTATTCTATATTTCCTGATAAGTAAAGGGAACACATCAATGTCATTCCTTCAGATCATAGTTTAGAATAGTACGAGCAAGGTAAATTCTTAATTACAATGACCGGTTTGTGATTAATAATTTGCTTTGCTTTTCGGGTTCGTAACTCTTCATATGAGTGGTGACATTGACATCTATGTATTCTAAGTTAAGGCATCTATTCCTATCTACAGGCATTAACTTTATTACTTACTGTGCTGGCGTTGGCGTTAGCTACCCTTACTGACATCCGTGTGTTGGTCCCATTATCAGCTTGAGTCCAGACATTTAGGGATGTCAGAATCTCTCAAACTATTGCTCTGATACCAACTTGTAAGGCCCCATATTCGGGAGATCTCACTTGTTGGATTTACTCATAAACATAGTCATCATATGCCGAACTTAAATTAAAACATTCATAGTTGCGGAAGCATACATCATTCAATTACACACGGAGGAAGTCTTAGCATAACAAAACATTGTCTTAACATGAAAATCAAGTAAGTGGGATGTCAGTCTTGCAGCGGGTAGCCTTCACGCTGGTGAGTTCTAGTTTAAAGTAATTAGGTATAAACATTATTTCTTTATACGTATATATATATATACACACAAATTAACCCTTTATTTACCTTCATATATCATTCATAATAGGTACATACAAATATATGCACACATCATTTGCTTTCATTGAACATGCATTGGTCATAAACATAAGGGTGATCAGCCCATCATTGATTTGCATAAGTCACAAAGACAGACGCCCGTCCTACCGTCGCAGTCCATCCTCCATGATCGTACGGATTCCTTCGATCATACGTCATGCTATACTGTCCGGATTCCTTCGACCGGCCGTCCTCACCGTTCTACCCTCATAGACTGTCATATTCTCCCGTCTGCCCTAAGGCATCCATTTCCCACGCGAATTATTATTTATGCAACCGTTCTACTTATTATTGAAATTGTCCGGCACTAATGTGGCCATCCGTCGTTTCCATTCAAACGTCCTAGCTGATTAAGGTACGTATATGTCCCGGTTGCAAAATAGTCACGTGGTCCTCCGTCTACCGAAGTAGCCGTTGTCATCGTAGCATCCATAACGTTTACATACTTTCGTAACATGCAATATATATAAATATAAAGCAAGATTTCATTCATTAACGTTATGTCATTCATTCGTTTCATACTTTGTGCATATTCGTTTCATTCTTTGTTCTTTGTTTGTTTTCATGTATCACGTATGATCATATTAACATTCATAACACTCATTCATTTCATACTTCATGCACATCCGTTTCATTCTTTGTTCATCGTTTGTTTTCATATATCACGTATGCTCATATTAACATTCATAACATTCATTCATTTAGTGTATACACTTCAGCCCCAAAACATTTAAAATGATTTGCACATAAGATATACGAGGCACATAGAACTCACCTGATGAGCAGTTCCCGAAGGATACTTAGGATCTCAGATTTAGGTGGGTGTTAACAGATCTGTCAAGGGTCATGAATGGCACAAGGTTATAACCTATAGGTTTCATTCGAAATCAATCTGTGCGAAATCATCTTCGACCGAAATCTCCTTCGGTCGAAATCTTTCTCGGTCGAAATTTATCTCGGTCGAAATCTTTTTCGACCGAAAACTATTTAGTTAGAATTATCCTTTATTAGGTAATTATTTCGCTCGAAATCTTTTATCCGAAAACCTTTTCATTCGAAATCTTTCATCCGAGAACTTATTCATTCGAAAACATCTGTCCGAAATCATGCTGTTCTAGATACTTTTCGGACGAGCAATAGATTTCGGACCATTCATAGAGTTTTCGGACGATTCATCTGTTCTTGATCAAATTCTTCGTTTTTGATCCAAGCATCGATCTTTTTACGTCCAAAACTTGTATCTAGCCTCCATGAAGCTAGATACTTAGTTTTTTTATGCAAATTCACACGTAAAAATCTCGTCTTTTGATTCAAAACTCACTTAAACCCTAAAACTCATTTCTTAACCAAAAACTCAGATTCGAGCATAGTGGTTACCTGTTTTCATTTCCTCTTTGTTGTTAGACGTTCCTGAGATGGTGAGTGATGATTCCCAAGCTTTAGAGCCGCTTCCTTTGCTTTCTCTCTCTAGACCCGGTGTACTCTCTCTAGCAAATTATGAAAATGGTGGAAATGGGGAGGTGGGCTGCTGGTTAGAAGGGTTCTCCACCAGTTTTCGGCCCATGGGTCGACCCTTCGCCAAGCTCGCCCCTTTTCCTTTTCTTACTTTCCTTTATTTGCCTTCGTGATAACCGCCCCGACCTTGTTTATTTGATCCTATTTATTCGGGATGTTACAGCTGGTCAGGTGGGATGCTTCAAATGTGGAAGTTCGAACACCAGTCACGTGACTGCCCGAACAGGCCTAGATGACACAACTATAGAGATCAGGGACATTTAAGCCGAGATTGTAGGAATCCCAAAGAACCGGAAGCTGGGGGATCCTGAAAAAGAAAAGGTGCAGAGAAAGAACCCTACGTCAACAAGGCCAAAGCAAGGGCCTACCAGATAACTCTGTAAAGTATGTTGCAAGCTCTTATATGTTACAAAAAGTTCATATTATTGATTCCTTATATGATTAGTTAGCCCCATTAGCTTAGATGCCTTAGAACCAGAGATCTGCCCTGGTTAGACTCTCAGTGGTAGTTAATCACAATGACCTTCATGACCAAGCTGCCTCGCATAGCTACGGTTTATGCCACCTATTCTATGATTTGCTATCAGTATAGCTTATGGCAGGTTTCGAGGACGAAACCGGTTGTAAGGAGGGGAGAGTTGTAACATTCAGAGTTTTATAACACGAAATACTTAGCGAAAATTTAAAAATTAACAAGGATGAGAGGAGCGGGCTTGGGCTTGAGTGTATGGGCCAACAAGGGCAAGGGTTAGACCCCTAATAAGCCTCAAGACCAGCCCCAAACCCCATTATCACCACCATTTTCGTTTTCTAGAGAGAGAAACATTCTAGAGAGTGAGTCGGTTTTGCCCCAAGATCAATCCAACCTTCTTCTCCAGCGTTTGTTTGAAGCTTCTCCAAAGAATCAAACACAAACAGGTATCAATCCGTCTAGAATTTGAGTTTTTATGTAAAGTGGGGTTTTAGGGTTTGAACAAGTTTTCTTCAAAAAGATTAGATTTTTACGTGTCTTTTTGAAGAAAAACTATAGATTTAGCTTCATGGTTAAGATTAGAACAGCTTGGACGTAAAAAGTTGGGATTTTGGATCAAAAACGAAGAATCGAGCTTAGAAAAGTTGAGTCGTCCGAAAGGTCTTTGAATGGTCCAAAAAGTATTTCGGATGAAGAGGGAGATTTTGAACAAAAGTGATTTCGGACATAAGATTTCGGATGAATTAGTTTTCGGGCGAGATAGTTTTCGGGTGAAAGATATTTAGGACAAACTGGTTTTCGAGCGAACTGGTTTTCGGGCGAAATGGTTTTCGGGCGAAACGGTTTTCGGATGAAAAACATTTCGGACGAAATAGTTTTAGGGCGAAATAGATTTCGGATGAAAGACATTTCGGGTGAAATAAGATTTCGACCAAAATAGATTTCGACCGAGAAAGATTTGGTCGAAAAGAGATTTCGGACAAATACAGTTTTCGACCCAATAGATTTCGGACAGATAGTTTTGTATGACTCGGAGTTAACACGTTTCGTTTATGACCACTCGAGCAGATCGTTGAGGCTTAAAGAAGAGTAGCTAAGAATGTCAGGTGAGTTGTAATCCCCTTTTTGCCTGCTTTAGGGGTGATGTGCATATTTAGTGTAAAGCGTTTATTGTATTTTATATAATATAAACTGAAGCGAAAAACTACGTTCTAGTGTAAAGTTTAAAAGAGGCAAATGTACGTTTTGAGTAAAGTATAGTTATATTATGGCAAGCGTTTACTATATTTTCATAGACATAAACAAAGGCATAATATACGTGCTAGTATGTTTTCAGTGAAGCAAGATATATCATTATGACAAGCGTTTACTATATTTTCATATACATAAACAAAGGGTTTGTTGCGGAACAATGGGTTTGTTGCGGGCCATGCTGCGTTGAAGGTGGAAGCAGACAAAGTTGTTAAACACGAGAAAGCTTGTTTAGATAATCAACACGTGTTTATACCTTTTGCTTTTGATACATTTGGTTTCCTAGCCATAGAGGCTGTGGAATTACTGAACAGGGTTCAACGGGTCATGCATGGTAATTTTTCGGGCCCTAAAACCCAAAATTTTGTTTATAGTAGGATTGGATTTGCTATCCAAAAGGGGGTTGCGGTGCAGCTTGTTGCCCGTTTACCAGCCACTTTATTGTAATCATCCTTCTTGTGAAATGAACAATAGTGATTGATTCTTCAATATACATAAACAAATGCATGATATATGTGTCAAACTATGTTCAGTAAAGTAAAGTTATTTTATGGCAAGCGTTTACTATATTTTCATATATACATAAACAAAAGCATAAGATATGTGAAAGTTATGAACAAGTCAGATGAAGTTTTATGCACAGAAAGTGAATAGAATTCCTACGGGAATGTATACCAGCTGTAAAGGTCCTTGGGACAGATGTTACTTGTACAGGATGTCAGATATGGGTTAAGCCCATTAGTAAGAACCTTTGTGTTCGCTAACGGTTGTACAACTGGGATGAGTGACGGTGGTCGCTCGGGAGAACCACGCAACTCCCCTTAGCGTAAAGTGGTATTGTCGGTTCATGGTGGTAGCCAGGGTTCTGCAACAAATAAGATTGATCAAACTATTGGGCCAGGAAAAGATTTGTTATAAGTTATTAATTAAAATACATCTTAAGAGTATTCTCATCAGTTTCTTTATCATTATCTTTATAATTTAACTAAAAACCATCATTCCATAAAAAAATTGTTTATTTTTTAAAAACCTCTCACATCTCATTCATTATTCTTATAATTTAAATAAATTTTTAAGGAATTAGTATATTTAAGATTTCAGTGTATATTTCCTTATAAGGATAAGGTTTAAAAAGAATCTGATGTAAGACTATTTTAACTTAAATCTTAATTTTTTCCCCTTATAATATAAGAATCTATACATACTAATAAATAAAGGTTTTAGGGTGGCACATGTTATTCCCATATTCATCCTTAATATTTTTTTTCTGCCTCTCTTTCCTATTTAATGATATAATTTTCTATAAAAAATAATTATAATTTTTGTTTCCCGCCTCTCTCTCATATTAAATAATACTAATTTTTACAACTATTTTTATAAAACATTTAATAATTAAAAAATAGATTTGTTCATACATTTTTAGAATTTGAACATTTCTTTCATTCTTTTTATAAAAAAAAAATTTGAAAAATAACTATATAACGTTTCTAAAATTTGTATTAAAAAATTATGTAATATGTCAAAAATATGTAATATTAGATCCTTATTACTAAATATATATAACACTGTATTTATTCACTATGTATAATATACAGGGTTTCTAACATATATTATAATAAAATGAATTACTATACTTGCTACGTGTCGACTTCTGATAAAAGCTAGCTTTTTGTTTTTCGTCTTTCTCTCCTATTAAATAATGACGATGTTAAATAATTAAATATCTAACATATATTGTAATATTTTATTAAAATTTATTAAATCATAAGAAATTTCTAATTATTTTTATTTCACATATGACTAATAACATCAAACATACAAATTTTCATAGAAAATACTATTTTATAACAAGTTACATTTATTCAACCCATGTAAAACATGGGCTTTAACCTAGTATGATATATATACCAATGCTTATGTGGATGCTTTAAGTCCTCGTTGGACTTGACTTGAATAAACAAATTTGGATTAACACATTTAGAATGTCATGTGAAATCACATTGTTACAGAATTGTTGAGAAGTAACAATAGAATGCTGCAGGGTATCTACATAAATTTCATTTCACCAAAATTGAATTTGAATTAAATATATGAGTGGAATATGATAAAGTGTGAAGAATATATGATGTTTTATGGCAATTCAATTGGAATAGATTGAAAATTATTTGTTGGTGTATAAATTATAAAGAGGGTTGTTCAACTAATAATGAAATTCAAGTAGAGGACTGCAGTAAAATTACCAACTAATAATGTATTTGGCAATTCGATTGGATTAAAGAGAATTATTCGTCTGAAGTTTTGTGTTGCTCTAATAATATACATATCTTTTACAAATGTTGAATGTGATTCGTGTATTTGGATTGGAAATGAACTGTGAATTGAAGGTGTATTTATCTTTTGCTAATGTTTAATGATATTTGATAGTTGCTAAAGTATGACATACTTGCTATTAACTTCATAATACAACAGAAATAGGGAATGTTAGAGATTTGATTGAGTTATTAAGGTAAAAAAATGTTTCTAGGTCAATCCAACCTGACCTAGTTCTACCCTAACGTAAAAATGATTAGTTTTGACCTGAATACATTTTGACCCGTTACCAAATTCGAACAAAATTATAACAGTTTTTTTTATTAATTTATTACTCAGCTCAAACTCTTGTTTTAATCATATATCATTAAGTAGTGTCAGGCTCATAATGTGTAACATATCAACAATATACAAGAGTACATGCAACATAGCATGTGTAAAATTTGTTGTAATCATATATCACTAAGGAGTGTCAGGCTCATAATGTTGCATAATTAACTATTATTTATCTCCTAGATCAGTCTGTCACATAATTTCATATTTGTTTTTACTATTTTGATTAACTGCTTATCGACCCATTGTTGGAATTATATGTACGGTCTAGATTAATTAACGCTATTGACCGATTTATAACCCGTAAGAGTTACACCTAGGGCAACGGATATTAAATCCACTTAACGTGATTAACTGGTAATTACGAATTATTAGCGAGACAAAATATGTTTATATATTCGTTAGACGGGTTTTATTATTTATACTAGTCTATAAATAATACATATATTGTTTTAATCATTTATTAAAACATAAAAGGGTTTGGGCTTTTACATCGCGTATTGGACTTTGGGCCCGGTAGCATTTAAAAGAAGTTAAGGAGATTAGAAGTTTAATCTCACAAACCTAATCCTCCCAACCCTAGCCGCCAGCCACAAGGGAATCGTCCCCTACCCTTTGCGATTTCCGGTCACCGCCGGCAGCTCCCAAGCCGCCGCCGCCGCCGCCACCATCAGGCGCCACACCCGTTGCTCGTGTTTTTGGTTCGTGTCTAGCTTTCGTTCATTGTACCTCGGTATATCAATCGTTTATTCTATTAACCACAAATGTATATTTAATCTCATTGGTAGATTAATCTTTATTCCGTGTTCGTATGGGTTTGTAATCTAGATCCTGTCGGGTTTTCCTTTTGTGTTGAATCTAAGTTGTATTCCGCTGTTTATTAATTACTATTTAATTAATAATAAACTATAATTATTATCAACGGTTTTTGATAACTAATTTTTTAACTGATCACCACTGCAAAACCCAACAGTGGTATCAGAGCCTTGGTTACAACATACGAATCTGATCCGGTCTTTTAACCGGTTGTAGATCACAAACTTTAACTCATTTAAAGTTTCTGATCTAGTTTTTTTAAGGAATTTTTTTAATTATTATTTGGTCAAAGTTTTATTTATTTTATTTGACCAAAAGATTGCCTTTTTTTTACTGTGTTGTAAATGTGAATTTGGCCCGACCGTTATTATTGGTTTTGCTTTTATTTTCAGTTTTTTTGTTTATGTTTGGCCCGACCAAAACATACCGACCTAATACCAAATTTTTCACAATCAGATTAATAACAAGTTCTGAACTTTTTTTTACAACTTGTGGATTATTATATAATAAAACAAACAGTTTGTTTTTAAAAATAAATAATAATCAATAGAGTTTTGCAATTTAAACTAATTTTAAAATTTCAACACTCATAACGTAATAGTTCTTTCAAACTACTAACTTTTAATTGGTTAATTACATCGCGACAAACTTAGTTTTAATATGTTATTTAAAATTAAGTGTCCTGATAGATGAAAGGGTTCATCAAAACTATCACAATCTAATATAGTAAAACTGACTTTTACAATATACGTATGATTTATCATTCGTTGTGTTTAACTCTACTCGGTAAAACACTAAAAAAAACCTATATTTAATATCAATAGTCTATGGCATCCTACTATAAGGAACATTTGGGGTATAACGCGAAACACCAGTTTTTGGAGCCACAGCACCGCACTTGGTGCGTAGTCTATCCCTCCAAGGTGCAAGGGTTTCGTTGACACATCCGACCCTTCCACACGTACCTGTACTAGGGCAACTATTACTTTTCTCTCTTGTACATGCCCGAGCTGTACGGAGACTAAAAGTGGGCATAGATGAGGCTAAACGTATCAATGCATAGACAAGAGTTGTCTTAGCGGCCTTATACTCGAGATTTGTGCCTTTTCACAATTGACAATTATTGTCAGTCTGCCTTATACACTTACTAATGTTTGTCACAGCCACCATTACTAACTGATATAACCAGATTCTCTATTATTATTATATTTATACCATGGGTCATTAATGTCACACCCCAACCGACGACGGAATACGTCGGGGCGGGACATGTAGACTGTTCATAAGCACATGATCCAACTAAAGTTTCATATATTAAAATAACTCAATTGTATAACATTGTTCAACAACAAAATCAACCAAACAAATAAAATGAAATACATCAACATGTTCAATTTGTTTATTTCAACTAGGTCCTCATGTCCTATATGTAGCAACTTGAAACATGAACTCAAAGATTTTGCACCTGAAACATGATAAAAACAAGGTCAACTAAAAATAGTTGGTGAATATACATAGGTTTTGACACCTCAAATAGTTTTCAAGTGTTTATAGAATTCATATGACACATGGTAAATAAGGCCTTTGTGGAGAATCTATATTTAAACTGGTTGTACAATCAAACCTTGTGACTGAGGCATAACACGCAGGTTACCCTAGTGTAATGTCGGTAACAATCACCCTACCTGGGTGGGTTTGTCAGACACAATAGATCTATCAATGTTACCGTTGGCTTGTACGGAGTTAATGATTGTACGAGTATGTCATGTATGTTTTTAGTTTCAACTCATAGCATTTAAGCACTAAGCACAAATTACACATATGGTCATAAATGTAGAATTGTATGTTTTAATTGCAAATAGTTTTCAATGTATCATGAATCATCCCAAAATGTGTAAAAAGGTAAAAAGAGGGGCTATGTAACTCACTTGTAGTAGTAGTTTGTAGATCACACGAACAAGATGTTGCACAAGTGTTTAGCTTAACCACAAGTTTAACCTATTTTGAATTGAATACATATATCAATGGTGTGCACAAAGGACTAGAAAAAATTCTAACGTATAAAGGAATTGGGTGAGGACTTGGTTGAGTGAGTGGGCACTGTTGAGTTTCAAAAGACGGTTGTGTAATCCTATGTAAAATTATGTGTGAAAGAGTATGTGGTTTCATTTGTTTTGTAAATAATTGAAAAGTGTGTTTTTTTATGAATAACCATCTTATGTACTTTTGTTCATAATAGATAAATGAATAATTCGTTTGTTCTAAATAAATGAATACAATAAATAAAAATAGTAAGTTTGAATAAATGGAGGATTGGATAGATAAAAATAAATAAATAGTTTAACGAAATATAAAGTCTTAATTAAATAATTAATTAAGTTGAGATCAATTAGTAATTAAAAGGATGAAATGTTTGTGAATGTAAAGGGTAACGATTGAATAAGTAAATGAATAGTAATTAGCTGGATAAATAGATAAATAACTAACGAGTAAATAAATAAATTTTTATATTTATTTAATTTGACTTATATGGGAATAATGTAAACACAAATAATCTTCTAATAATTTTTTTTATATAAAAGTGAATTATAAAAGATTGTACAATTTCTATACAAGGTAATGGGTTCATAAACGAAATTATATTCTAATTATAATTTATAAACTAAGTACTTTAAGTAAGGAATTTGCTTTAAATTAAATTAATTCTCCTTTTTTTTATTAGGTTGTAAGCCCAAAAACAAATAACAAAATGGTTTCCTTTAATAATTTAACAATTTAAAATTTATAAAACTGATTGGAGAATCAAGGGTTAAATTATTAATTCAATGTTTGAAATGGGTCTAACAAAACAAATATGTGTGAGTGAATGTAACAAAGCAACCACAACAAAACAAACAAAAAAAATAATATGGAAAAAGGGTGACAGGCCGGATCGAACCCGTGACCTTGTCCCCTTAGCGCGCATGCAACTAAACCTCCATGCCAGCCTCGAATTAGGGATTAGAAAGTAGAAAGAATAGTTTTTATGTCAACACTCCTTATGTGTCATCTTCTCCGATTAACCAACCCCAACCCTAGCCACGCAATTGACTGTGTTTTATTGCAGCTCGACAACAGAAAACATAGTCCATTCAAGGAATTCAAAACGAGTAAATGGACGTATTAATCACCTGATATGGTTGCGAGTAGAGGGAGATCGATGGGGAGCCGCAAACTCGGGTTCTTCGAAGTTGAATCGTGAGCCAGAGATGTTTTATGGTGGATTTGAGTATTCAGTGAGTATCGAAAAGGGTTCGTGGACGTTGCTAGTCAGTTTTTATAGTTCAATTCCAGCTGTAATGCACGTATTGATTGGGTTGATGTTTGGGATGGTTACGCGGGGGGGGGGGGGGGGGGGGGGCTTGAATCCCAAATCACCGATTTTTGTTGACGAAACTGTTGTTGTAACCGTCACACACGATTTTTCTTGAGTTAATTCCGCATGAATTCGGCATTAACAGCCTCAATTTCGTGGTTTCAAAACTGAAATCGATTGATGTTAACTTTGGGGAAGTCAAAATTGAGGGGGGGGGGGGGGTTTGGGGGTTTCAACCTCAAGGAAAAGGTTTAAAATGGGAGGGTTCAAATATGTTGGGAAGTTTCAAGGCGCATTTGATAGGGGTTAAATAATAGTTTTTAGAACTCCTTTTAAAATATAAATTGGTCTTTATAAAATTTATAAAACCAAACATATTATGTTTAATTCTAAATGAATTTATAATGATTTAATATATTTGCTTAAAACTAAATAAACATTTTATATTTTGTATAAATGGGTTATCTAAGAACTTCAGATATATACATTTATTCATATGTATTTGTTTAAAACTACATGAAGATATATATATATATATATATATATATATATATACACACACACACACACACATAGGGGTGGATAATACGGAAACCCTGTGTTACATATGTAACAGTTTAAAAAATATGTAAAATCATTTTTTGATTTTTGGGATAGTTTCTATATCTAATTTAATCACTTTTGGTAAAAAAAAAAACAAAAAAACGTCGAGTAATTTTTTTATAAATTTTTTTTAAACATTTGTTAAATGCGTAACATCATGTGTTACAAATGTAACATGCTGACATATATATAAAAACGCTGATTTTTTTTTTAAATTTTCAACATTTAAAAAAAAAATTACTCGGCGTTTTTTTTTTTTTTTTACATTTCCGTGGACGAAATTCCATATAAAAACACCCTAAAAAAAGTTACGAATGAGTTTCATGGATTTTCTCATCTTAAATGGGTTTCTAATTTATCTTTCCCCATATATATATATATGTTACATGATCTATTAAAAAAATTCAAAAATAGATAACTATATTTACATTCATATGTTTTTAAAAGAATTACATATTTATATTTATATACATAAATATAGAAGAGTGAAATTCCATAATTGAAGTCCATAAGTTACATTTATGTTTTAATTGGTCTAACAAAATGGATTGACATTAGGGCTGTAAACGAGCCGAGCCGAGCTAGGCCTGACTCGAGCTCGAGCTCGAAATTAAACGAGCCGGCTCGGCTCGATTTTTTTTTCGAGTTTGGAAATTGTGCTCGAGCTGGCTCGTTTTTTTTTATATTTTTTTTACACATTAATATATAATTTATAATTTTTAATACATTAATACACAACCCAAAACTTATAAAGTAGTGAATAAGTAGAACGGTAAACAAAAAAAGTTAAAAATGACTAAAACCAAATCTGCAGACTTCAAATATGTAAACAAAAAAGTCATAAATGACTAGAACCAAGTCTATAGACTTTAAATATATAAACCAAAAAAGTTAAAAATGACTAGAACCAAATATGTAGACTTCTAATATGTAAACCAAAAAGTTAGAAATCATTGTCCATAGTTCATGTCCATCGCGCATTGCATCTGCTGACCTACACAATTAAGAATTTATATTATACTATGTTTTACAAATAGGATCGTTTCAAACTTTGCAAAGCATTAGAGTTCAAAAATTACCTGCTGACCTACACAATTAAGATCAGAACTTATATATATATAGAGTCCACGAGCTGAGCCACGAGTCGAGCCTACGAGCCGAGCCCGAGCCGAGCCAACCCTAGCTCGAGCTCGGCTCGTTTAAAACCAAGCTTTTCCCGAGCCAAGCTTTTTCCGAGCGAACTTCGAGCGAGCCACGAGCCGCGGGCTTTTTGGACAGCCCTATTGACAAGTGGATATACACATCTACCCTAATAAAGGAAATAACTCCTTTGACACGTGGCAGTATCACAGCCAACATTGACTCACTTTTCCCGCCAAAACTCAACACTAATTCCTAGGGTTTATTTTTGGTTCCTTTTTACGTTTCTTTTTTCTTTGCCGTTCAAAATTTGAATTCTTATTCTCATTCTTCAAAGATGGCTTTCTCACAAATGGAATCAATCAATTTTAGAGAGAATAACTCCTTTCCATATAAATGGTGAGTTTTGCACCGATTTTCTTTGACATAATCGTACCGGTGGTTTCCTAACTAATCAATTATCCCACAAATGGAATTAATCAATTATTCCTGAGAATAACCCCTTTCCTTTTCTTCCGATTTCCACTTATTTTCTTTTGTTTATTATTCCAAATTCCAAATTTAATCATACCATCGTTCAATAAACCTTCGACATTTTCCGATTTACTCTCATTCACCATAAAGGACACGAGAGAAATCACAGGGATTTATTCTTCTTGATTTGTAGGATGGAGAAATCTCAGAGATTTCTCATATCTCACAAGATTAAGCATAGATGCAACACCCTTATTAAACCTTATAAACGGAGTCTTATTGTTTCGATTTCAATCACCGATTCATCATCTACTGTTGCAGGCTCTTTCTTCAAAACACACCAGGTATCAACTATTTTTTCTAGAGTTTCATATTTGCTTAATCCATGACTGTTCTTTTATCAATTCAACCAATTTATTATTTGTTTATTTATTTATATTGTAAGCCATGTCAAGATTGAGGTTAATACATTTTCACTTATGTTTATAATATAATAATTAGTTTTCATTTGCATCAAAATTTGAATAGCTCAGTTCAAATTGGTAATAAACAACTAATTAGTTTTCATATGCAGACCAAATTGTTGATAAGTTTATATCAGTATATAATAATTAGTTTTCATATGCAGACCAAATTGTTGATAACTTTACAATAAGATGATTTTAAGTTTAGGTTGGCTTCATGTAAGCCATGTCAAGGTTGAGGAAATCATAACATTTTGACTTCTGTTTAGTATATAATAATTAGTTTTCATTTGCATCAGATATTGAATAGCTCAGTTCAAATGGGTAATAAACAAATAATTAGTTTTCATAATAATTAGTTTGAACTGAAAATACCAAATTGTTGATGAGTTTGCATCAGTATATAATAATTAGTTTTCATATGCAGACCAAATTGTTGATAAGTTTACAACAAAAAATGTTACACTCCTAATTTTGACTAATAGTTTGTAGATGTAGACCAAATTGTTGATAAGTTTATAATAAAAATGTTACACTCTTAATCATGGGTACATCAAAGAGTACTTATAGTTTGTAGATGCACAAGTTGTGCAGTTGATTCTTTTAGAATTTGAATCAATTTGTTTATTTTTGGATTCACTCTGCATTGTAGCTGCATTTCAAGAAATGGTTTTTGTATGGTTATGCCATATGTAGGCAAGTTGAGCACAGACAATTTGCTGTGGAAGGAATAATTCTTTGACCAGTTTGTTATTTTTACCAAAATATGCACTAAAAAAAGATTAAATATTAAATCATTCTCTGATTAGTTTGTTATGTTTACTGAAATATGCACTAAAAATCAAGAAACTCAGTTAAAAAATGGATTGACTTTGACTTTAGAAGATATTAAAGCATTCCCAAATCAATTTGTTAGGTTTCAAGAAATGGTTTTTGTATGGTTACAACTTGCCTTTGCTAAAGTTGATGTTGTCAAAATTAAATATTTAATCTTTTTTTTACAAGAAACAAAATCTTGAATTGTTTTGTCGTTAACCGTTTTAGTTTAGGTCATAACTGACAATATGAGGCTGGAAGATGGCGTGTTGGGTGAAGGGGCAAAACGGGTCTTGCTTCAAACGGGTCTTTTTTGGTGGAGCTGTTTAGCTATTATGGACGCACGCCCCCTCTTCCCAGGTGACCCGAGTTCGAATCCTGCAACCCCCAGGTGTATGTCTTTTAATTATTTTATTATTTAAGCATGTCTAAATATTCTCATTGAGTGAGTGACTGACTGCTTTATATTTCTTGGTTTTGCCTTTTTGCTATCGGGTTATTGCTACTATCCACCTGGACCTGACTTGGACTACATCCACTATCATCATTTTTCGCCAATTATCTCCTTAAACTACATCCACTATCATCATTCATACTTGACACAATGACCAGACCTGACTTGGACTATCAGACCTAAATCTTGATATCGATTGTACTTCTCAAACCGACAGTCAAAGCCTGTTGAAAAATCCAAACCCACATCTCTTTCTTGATTCAGTAGCCTCCACCAGTTGAATTTCGAGAAGAAATTCCCTCAACTTGGGGATACTGTAACATCCATGATTTCCCGGCCTTATTTTATTTTATTACATTTAAAACCCGTAATTGTCCAACACAATATGACACACCAATTATTATTTCAATGATTATTAAATTCAAAGTTCCAATCTTTAAAATTATATATTTTTTTCCTACAATATATGTATATAGAAATTTATACTTGGTTATAATAAATAAATAAAAAATAAAGCTTATGAATTTTTAATCATGTACAACTTGAGCATATCATATTTAATTTAGAGTAATTAAGTTCATTTGTTGCATATCAAAGTTCGATCGATTCATATCATGCATCGGTAATTTGGAGAATTACCGGGTCACACACCAGTCCGGTCACACACGAACGTTCGTGATATCTAAGACAGATAACTAAAAGTATGATTTAGAATATAAAAATTATACGTAACACTGCGAATTATTATTTCAAGTCAAAAATAAAAGTTGGAGAATTTTTAACGAATGTTTTGTTTTAAACACAGTCCGGATAACACTGTATATTACACTGTATTTAACTAATGCATACAAAATAATATTATTTATTACAAATGATTAAAAATTAATTATAAAAATTAAATTTTCTAAATATATTTTAATAATCCAACATAATCATTATCATCTTTTTAGAAAATCTTCAAAATCTTTTTTCTCACACTCCACCTCCTTACACCACCAATCCACTTCTATCAATCACCTCACATTAAATAATTATTTTCTTTTTTATTTATTTAAAATCCTTCATTTCTCTCTCCTCCCACACTATAAATACCCCATCACCCTCACTTCATTTCCACACCATTTCTTCCTCATACTCAAGAGCAAAGCTCGCTTCTCCCTCCCTTTTTACCATTTTCGGCCACCAACACACACACAACCACCAATTTATTTCAAAAATTCAAGTGTTCAAGTCTCATTTGATGATTTCTCAAGTGCTAGGATCAAGCCTTCATCTTTTTCGGTTTCTCTAAGTAAGAAAACTTAAACTATTAACTCCTTATATATTTATTTTGAATCTATCATTCTTGAATCATAACACCTAACAAAACTTGCATTCTTTTATAAAAAGAAATATAAATATGTAACATGAGTCATGTAAAAATTAGTTTATATACTTTTTTTATGACTTATTGCTTCTATATATCTTAGATGATACATGCATGTTGATGTATCATCATTTTGATCACATGCATGTTGATGGATCGTATTTTGAATAGTAGCAACTTGGTTGTTTTCAAAAAATGGGTTTTATACTAGACATGGATCTTTTGTCATTTGAATTTACAAAGATTATTTCTATAAAAAAATATATGTATATTTGTTGTTTAGATCATCATTTTTACAACATGCAAGGCATGGGAATCACTATCTATTTTAAGAAAAATTTGTTGAGTCAAAAACCGGGTTTTTATCTTCACAGAAATATTGATGATGAAACCATTTTTATTAACATTCATACACATTTATTTTTAACTATTGGATGATTTAAAAATACTTTATTTATTTGCATGCATGCATGTGTCTTTAGACATGACTAAATAACACTTGAATATTTTTATAATATTTCAATCGTCAAAATATATATTTTTTGATATATTAAAAACATATTTTATGACATGCATGATTTCAATCATATGATCTATTGTTAATATTTATTTTTGGGAAATAAATATATTTTTATCTATTTTAATGAGTCACCAACGTGTCGTCAAGCCAAACATGGTCAAACCCAAAAAGACTAACACATTTTACAAAGAGTCGAGTTGGGTGGATTGATCGTATAATAAAGCACAACATTTCATAGAACTTACGTGCTTGCATATTTTAGGACACGTGTAATTCGGGCATTTTCATGTATCTAGTACTTACACTACTCAAACCAGGTGAGTTTACATAGTCACTTTTACATTTTTATACCTTTGAGGTAGAACATGATTTCATTTGAAACTATTTGCAATTTATACAATTCAAACATGCGTGCAATTTGTGCTTTATGCTTGAACACTATGAGTGCAAACTACAATTACATACATGTGTGCATAGTGCAAGTGCAATCAGTAACTCTGTACAAGCCGACGGGAACAATGATAGATATATTGTGTCTGACAAACCCACCCAGGTAGGGTGATTGTTGCCGGTGTTACATTTGGGATGACATTGTGTGCAGTCACAAGGTTTGATTGTACGCCCCGGTTTAACTATAGTGGTTCTCCATAATTGCCTTATTAAACCATGATTCATATAAATTGTACACAAACTATTGATATTACTTGTGGTGTCAAAACCTATGTATGCTTACCAACTATTTTTAGTTGATCTCGTTTTTATCATGTTTCAGGTATTAATATTTGAGATCATTTACAAGACGCTACACATAGGATTGAGGACTTAATTAATTAAACAAATGAACTTTGTGGGAATAGTTTATTTCTTGTATGTTTGACTTAGTTTGATTGAACTTATGTAATGAAATCTTAATTTAATAAACAATATGAAATTTATTTGATCATTTGCTTATGAAACAGTCTCCATGTTCGCCCCGAAGTATTCCGCCGTCAGTTGGGGTGTGACAATAATTGTATCAAAATTGATATTACGCTACTGTTTTTAATTGTATTCATATGAAATCATTGCCATTGTGATTAGATAGGGTTTGGGAGCATGGAATTTGGTCCAAAATTTGAAACTAATGCTTCTTAAATTATAGTTGTGAGCCATGGAATTGATGTTACCATACCTGGTTTTTTAGATCATAATACAGTATTCATGTGACGTTACTTTTAGGATCAATTTAGTAAATGTTAAGTTCTTTGATTCTTGATATGTGACGTAACTTTTAGGATCGATAAAGTATTAGTTGAACAATTTGGTATAGGTTGAATTCTTTGATTGTTGATATGTGACGTCATTTCAGGTTTGTTAGCGTTATGTTTGACTGAAATTAAACCGGAAGATGTCTTTGAATTGCTTCTGCAGCATTCTGGATGAACTATTATGAAAGATTTATTAGATGTGAGGAACATATTACAATGATATTGTAGCTTAAAATTAATTAATATTATGTGAGGATTGAAACTACCTTTTGTACACTAGACGGCATGTTTTGATTTCTTTAACAAATTTGATTCACCAATCTATCAATATTTGGGCACGATGTAATATTGGTATCTTTATATGATATTTGGAAGTTATTACTGAGTTAGCTTACTGCTTACCCGTGAACTTAATTTGACGATGATTTTTACTCTTGAACCCTTTTATGTAGAGTAGATCATGTTCAATATCAATGAAGAACATTATCCCTTATTTATTATTTTCCTTTATTAATAGTGGATCTTAGTATGTAGTTTGTAAATGGTTTTTTTTAGTTTATGGTGTTTATTTATCTTTATAATATTTCATGTTTGACAAGCAAAAACATTAATGGATGTTAAAACTTATAAGTGGCCTTAGGCCCAATTGGTAGTCACTGAGTCGCGACTTGAACAATGGATGGTGGGTTCCCTTATGATAGCTTGCAGCATACTTTATACTTTATCATATGCTTGTTCTGAGTACTAAAAACCGATGTTTTATTTAAATTGTTTGCTGGATTTCAGTTTAGTTAACTCTGCGATTTTGATTTTGCAGCCATCGAGAACTTTGCTTATACTTCTGCCCCTATGGAACCAAATGTCAAGGTAATATATTAAGTTAAACATGTTATATAGTTTTGGCTTTTGAATTCAGAAAAGAAAAAGCAGGGAGACACTATATTGTCCACCGTATGATGCTTTGACCATTTAATCAAGGGTATTGAAATGTTTCACAAGTATAATGTTTTCTCCGTTGATAATTCTTTTTGTGGGAAATAAATTAAAACTATCTGTTATGATGCCATTTAGGTGCATCTGGCTATTTTGAAAGACTTAGCTGTACGGGCACATATCAGAGTGAAAGCCGTTAAAGAAATCAGTGCTCATGCTAAATTTTCAGATCTCTCAAAAAACTTCTTAGGTATGATGATAAAGTTCCTTACTTGTTTTTTCATCTAACTTGCTTTATAGATCAATCCGAAGTATATGAATGATATTAGGTCCTTTTAATGTTTTTTCATGTGATTTATTTCAGTTGTTTTGGGTGATAATGGACGTTTTCGACATGTTGACACTATTGCTAAGAGATTTTCAGATTTGACCATGGCACATCAAGGAGAAATCAAAGTTGTTGTCACTGCTGTCATTGTAAGTCCAATTTTGATTTTAAAAAGTCATAACATCAAAAACTTTTGTACGTGAAAGAGATTGATCTTAAGAGGCAAGGGGAACTTGAAGAGATATTTACGATTCGCATCTAACTCTTGTGTTGGTCGGGTTGGGTTGACAAGAAACAATTTTTGTCCGAACTTTTAAAAAATTTCTTAAATAATAAGTAGTTCAAAAATGATCATAAATGCTAGATTATTTCAGTTAAAAATATGATGTTTTGAGTTAAATGATTAGGAAGGTAACTATTTCATTTTAGCTGCCTGACCGGTTAAAGATAACACGTCAATCAAACCATTCGTATGTAAACGGGTTGGAATTACCACATGTATACCTTACCATAACTTGATGTCTTAGAATTAAATAGTACATTTTTCATGGTTTTGAGATATGTGTGGCAGAATGACAATATGTACAGGGGAAGCAGAGGTGCACACTTAAATCTCAAGTGAGCTGAAAAGCCCCGAACATTGGTTAGCAAAATTGATCAAACTATATTTCAGGGTGCTCCATCAACCTATATTTCAGGTAACATATATAATAAGTATGTTTACAAAACTGATTTGTGTCTACTGCAGTTTATAGTCCATGGTCATCAGTTTCAGTTTGTAGTCCATGAATTTTGCTGCTTAGTTTGTCATTTAATAGTGTTAATATGATATATTGGTTTGTTGTTCCAATAGTTAGCTGATCGATGTCGTTTGTTTGGTCAAGAAATAAGATTTTTATAGTAACTGAGAAGTCAAGTCGTCTCCACGAGGAGTATGTGGAAAGTGCAGTTTTGTCACAAGTATTGAAAGACAGAAAATTGGAAATACTGATTTGAATTGGTTTTAGACAGTAATAAGAAAAGTAATCATCTACGGGGTTCAGGTTTGCAAACACAAGTTAATTCTAGTTTGCTTAGCAAGCAATCACATAGACATAATCGCATAAGGTTCAACTGAATTCAGTGAAAATATTAGAACGAGCTGTAAAGAAAGCATATTCATGTATAATCATTTTTATATTAACCAATTGACACTCAACCCTTACAACGTCCCTGATGTAAAGAAACCTGAGACTGATGATACTTGAAAACAATTCGAAATCAATAAAAACAGTTTAAAGCATTCAATCAACAAATGTAATTATATGGCTTAAGATGCCAATCAAAATCACAACCCAAGTCTAAGTATTTCAGAAAATAACAAGTACATACATAAAACCCTACACCCGGAGAAGATCACGGGTGATTTAGCTACTCATACTCATCACAATAATCAAAACTAGTGTTATGGGACTTACAATCATCAACTTTGATGAACAATTGACTCAAGAACAAGGAAAATCGCCTTCTTGGAGCTCTGGAACGGCTATAGTCGGATGATAATCGATAATGGGGGCTGAGAATGGTTATAACCTAAATTAGGTTAATTTTCTCGTAAAAGCAGAAGTTCGCGTACCGCAAAGAAAGGTTGGCTAGTCCTTCGCGTGGCGCCAATGACAAAACAGTCGGGCTGGACTTTTCAATTCCTCGTGTACCGCGAATATATCCTCCAAGGCCTTCGCGTACCGCGAAGAGTTGAAATTTCACATTTTCTTCTTTTGGCCTTTGATTCTTCTCGTGCTTTGTATCCACTTGATTAGTTCTCATTTCCCGCTCATTTAGCACATAAACCTTGGAGGCACACTTAACCAAATACAACATAAAACCGACTCAAAGTATAAAGCTAAACGCTTAAAACAATACAAAACTGACACATAAACGGGGGCTATTTCACACTACATCACATCCCCACACTTACTCTTTTGCGTCTCGAAAAAGAATCATGCAATGGAATCATAATTGGAACCTGTTTGACATTCTCATTCATTTAACAACTTAAACATACTAACGCGTTAACCATAACAATCTGTATTTTGATCCGATTAAACCCAGTCACCAACTCGTCAAGCCCCCAATTATGTGATCTATTATTTTATATATTACCAAGCCAACAGTCTATGTATGGGTCTCACACTCAGAAAGCTATAGTTCAGCCTAATTGCATCGCAAGGTCATGTTTAGGCCCGGGATAAACCATATAGATTTTCCCACCACTATAAACAAAGATTTATATGTTTTTTAAAAATTATGATGGATAATGGATCGATGGATGAATGATGCGAGCTTTTATTAACTTTATATGAATAAACCTTACCTAGTGGTGCTTTAACCAAGCTGGAACTCGTCGTGTGGCACATAGGCTACAATTTTAGCTTTGAAGCACATAAGAGTCGACTTAGTGGTGTTTCAATCAGGCTGAACCCGATGTGTGACACATAAGCAAAACTTAGTTATCCAGAATGATTGATTACTTAAGAATTTAACCCAGCGGTGTTTTGATGTGTTAGTATTTACACATCTTTTTAGCAGAAAACTTCGCTCATTTAATGATCAATTCTTGGTTATATTCAACGTTTAGACACTTATTTGCTTCATTTCTTGTTTTGTAGGTTTTTGTGAAGCTTGGTGAATAAACAAGAAGATTCCAGGATAAACAAGTGAAGTTTTAGGGTTTCTGTGATGGAGGCACGGTCGTGCCAAGCTCCAAAACCCTAAGCACGGTCGCGCACACATCTGGCACGACCGCGCCAAGCCAAATTCCAAGGCACAACCGTGCCTTGGCCGCCCACGGTCGCGTGTCATCTCGTGAGTCTGAACAGCCGTACGTCCTCGATCAGTGGTACCCAATGGAAGCTACGGATCGGTTAAACCTCTGTCACACGATCGTGCCAAGACCTAGACACGACCGCGTCCTTGTACTAGGCACGGTCGTGCCTCCCCTTTTCTATTTAAACAGAACTTAATTCTCATTCAGACATTCAGTGACCCAGGGGAGAAACCTACTGTTTTAGCTCGAGTTTTCTTTGTTCCAGCCATAATTCAAGATTCTTGGAGAGGATACAACATCAAGAGGATCACCATACATCAACAACAACATCTAGGCTTGGAGGAGTGGTTTGATTCTTGTTTTCATATCACGTTTCTCACTAATTTTCCTTGCTTATTTGTAATTTTGATGCTCATGATGAGCTAAAACTCCTGTTCACTTTGGTTTAGATGAAGTTTAGATACATTTGACAACATTCATGGATTATTGGCAATTATTGTGTTAATGTTATGACAACCGTATGATTATTCTTTGATGAAATTATGTATTCAAGTATTTTGAGTTGTTTACAAGACTTGTATTTGTGTATGTCATATTATGTTGGAAAACTTATGATTTATGCTTATATTCATGGATTGGTGTATGTAATTATACTAGTTTATGGCATTTGACTAGGAATGATGAATGAAGTCTTGTTTATGAATCATTATATTTGTATGTGTAACCTTATGCTTATGTTTGGAAAGACAAAGTATTTGTTATGATGTGTCATATTTAGTATTATGTTTATCTAGGAATTGTTGACACATCCTCCTAATTTATATAACCTTTATATGAACATTGTATATTGAAGAAATGCATATTGTTGTCTAAATTAATCAACTTGAGGTGGATAGTGTGTTGTTCATATTATCTTTCCAACTAGTTGTTGGATTAGTGTACCTTAATCGGAAGCTAGTTCAATCTTTATAAACATTGACATGATTATTAAACACGTGAACCTCATTGTATGACTTTAGGTGGTTGGTTTGTGTAATTCATGCTAGCTTTCCGAATAGTCATTTGATTAGATATCTTTGACGAGAATTTAGTCAATTTATGTATCGTGTATTTGCCATGTTTCTATGAATGTATTGAATGTATTCTAAATGGATTCGACACCGAAGTGATATTTTCTCCTTGATTGTTTGATTTGTGACTTTAGTCTAGTTTTATATTCTTACATAGTAGTTTAATTAAAAATCAACTTAAACATCTTTTACCCATACTTGATTGAATCTTAGTCCCGGTTTATTATCGCATCCCACCGTGTCCACGGATTGATATCCGGTTCTTACCTTTACTATATTGCTATCCGACGGGTACACTGCCCGGTGTGTGTGATTAGTATTTGGTGAAAACCCTTTTTAAAACTAATTGTGTAAAACACGTATAAAAATATATATATAGTTTACACGCATCATGTTTCAACCAAGCTGCATCTCGACGTGTGACACATAATCGAAACTTAGGCTCTCAAATTAATTAATTAAGCTCATGCAGTGATGGATTATGGAATGCGAGCGCCACCAACTTTCGGATTTATTCTTATAAAAAGAAAGTGGCGTGCCAATTAATTTCAAAAACATAAAAATCTTTGTTTAATGTGGTAACTATCACCCTATATTGACAGCTTCAACCTTACCGATACCCCAAGATGAGAACTCACAAGATATCTTAAATTAATTTTCCAATTAAGCCTAGATACACTATCAGGATTTTTAAGCTATTAGAGTCGGCTGGGTCTACCAAAACGTTACAAATTAGACGCGTTTTCTATTGTTATTATCTTTCTTTATTTTCAACACGCATATTCCAATTCTTATGGAGGGACATTTTTGAATTTTTTTTTAAATTTTTATGGATTTTCAATTTTTTGTTACTCAAACTACAGACCTAGACTACAGTCTCCCTCCCCACACTTAAACTCTACATTACCCCCAATGTAGGAAGAGAGATAATTACGAACAACGAAAATAAAATAAACAAAAGATAGAATGGACTCCCCTGAATTAAGCTGAAGTTTTCTCAGGCCGTATAGCATTTCATTCTCGGCCTCAAATAAATCTGTTGTCAAGTTGCATGTTACAAACGTATAAAGCTCGTCCCCGCCCGAATGGAGATTGAGTACGAACGGGGCGATCTAAACCTGCAATTTAAGCTCAAGCAAACCAAACAACATCAAACTGACTCGAAATACAGACTCGATATAAAAAACTAAGAGACCCTACATACTAGATACGACTCAAAATAAAATAAAATATTTTTTTTCGCGTGTCGCGAAGATTAAAGATTTAACCCGGTCAACACAGCCCTCGCGTGTCGCGAACTTGTAAGAGCTGGTCTTTGCGTACCGTGAAGACCCTCCATTGATAGAAAGTTTAGGCTGTTTTATACTTAGAAAATTTTTGGCCCTCCAAAACTTTGTTTTCCCAACTTCTTCAAAAACTCGTTCCAACCACTAAGTGATGTTCATACGTACCTGAAACGTTGTTCCTGATGATTTTTCTTGCCAAAGTCGACACAAATCCCAACAAAACTTAGAAAAACTACAAAAACATACCCAAAAACATCAAAAATTACACAACTATACACATGGTGCCCTACCCCCAGGAAATTGTGCATTGCCTTCAATTGCACTTACACGAGCCAAGATCCCCTCAAAGACGTCCCCACACTTGGTCAATTGCATACAAAACAAATAAAACAAAGCAATAAAGTCCTAACTCACTTTAGTAGGAATCACGAATGCATTTAGCGTATGCAACAAGCCTTTTAAACCCATCAGTACCCTGAGAGGATGAGTTTAGTCTCGTGAGGGTTTTGTAGGGAATACACCCACAACGTTCATTTGTATATAAATCAAAATTAGACAAAACATACCTTAGGTTACCTTTTAAGAGCGCTAAGTTTAACGTCTTTAGCCAGACGCGGTACCTGATGTCTCTTTTACGGTGGTTGGAACAAGAATTCCTTTCCAAATGCTACAGCACATGCTCAGTGATAGTCATTCCCATTCAGTTTTAGCGTCCACATTTGTTCCACAGCAATGAATTCTTCTTCATCTCGCTTTTAACCAGTTTCATATGACTGCATGACAAACTTAGGAGGCTTCTTTGACCCCGCCGGTGATCCTGATGATCCTGCTCCCGAGTTGATATGTTTATCTGAACTTTCTGCCTGATGCTTCCATGGCAGCTTTCCCATGTGCACTACAGCTCACCCACACTTGGGTGATGCTGCATCTACTACCTTCTTCTCATTCTTCAACTCAGACATGTCAAAAACAAAACCTTTCTCTCTTGTGTCACCCTCATCTATTTTGGAACGAGGAGGACACTTATTAGTCATACCTGCTAGGGAACATTTAACTTTACAAAAATAAGTAAACAAATTTGTAAGAATGTCTAAGTTAAACTCACGATTTCCAAATGTCATGCTCACTGTGTTGTCTCTACAGTTGATCTGAGCATTGGCAGTTGCCAAGAATGGTCCTCCAAGTAAAACCCTCGATTGTTATTTCTTCTTACTATGTGCATAATCAAGCACCAAGAAATCCTCGGGGTAATAGAATTTCCCAACCTTCACAACTACTCCCCTAAGCATTCCCCGTGAACGTTTCCATGTCAAATCGGCTAACACCACGATGGTGTCAACTTGCTGGAGAGGACCCAGATCTGACTGATCATACAGACTTCCCGAGAGGATACTGATACTTGCTCCATAATCGAGGAGTGCTCGATTAACCTTTACTCCCCCAACTTCGATTGGGATGAGGGGTGCTCCTTGATCACTTTCATCATCCGAATCACTCTCTTCACTGTCTTGGCAGATACTCACCGTGCTAACATAGGCATTATTTGAACTCGACCCTTTATGTTGCGGGTTCAAATTGGTGTCACTTTGAAGCCTCCCATTGTTCTTGCTCAAATCAGCCATCTCTGTGGCTAACTGCCCCATCTGAGTAGTCAAAGATTGGATTGACTTATCACGCACTTCATCAGACTAGTTCTTCTTTTGCAGATTTGTTGGATGGCCTTCAAGATATCCATCATCTCATTCCCACTAGAATGATTGGAAGATCCAGATGATCCTCCTTGCTCATTCGGCCTTTGATACCCTTTTTGATAATTGCCTTGATTGTAGTTTTGATTCCGGGGTGGATATGGTTGTTGATTTCTCTGCCCACTTGCTTGAAAATTTGGGTTAGATTAGTTCGAGGCATCCCCATAACGAAAGTTGGGGTGATTTCTAAGGCCGGGTGATAGGTGTTAGAATTCATATCATAATTCCTACCACCCCTATAGATGTAATTGACATCCTCAAACTTTCCTCATGTACCTGTGCAATTTGCACCACTATGACCCAAATCACCACACCGGTCACATACCTCATACGGTTGATTTTGCTGACCCTCTGTGCCCCAATTTGCCACCTGTTTCTCTAACTTCTCTAACCTACCCGAATCAGAATTCAGATTATCCACCACCCTCACCACCGAATGTCTTGCTCTTCTTGATGATTGAGCTTTTCTCTTGGAAGTCCTTGCCATCTTCTCTAAGTAATCCCAATCTTCATCCTCAAAGTTTGTACCGAATGTGCCATTCGAGATCAAATTGGGATCTCGGGCATCATCATCTGTTAAACCTTCATGGAAGGCCTTCAACATTTCCAACAATTGCAGGCCATGTGTGGGAAATTCTTGATCAGCATCTTGAATCTAAGAAAGGCCTCATGAAATAATTTCCCCGACCGCTGTTGAAAGTTTCTGATATTTTTCCTCACATCACTAGTTCTTTGATTCATGTAGAACTCATCTAAAAACTATTGATGCATATCACCCCAAGTATAAATAGATGCAGACGGTAAAGAATGGAACCATTGTTGAGCCTTGTCTTCCAGTGTGAATTGGAAGAGCACCAATTTCACATCATCTGGTATGAACCCCTGTCCCCCAATAGTGTTGCATCTTGCATCATAAGCACTCAGATGCAAATAGGGCTCCTATGTTCCTAATCCATGATACTTAGGAAGGTTCTGAATGGCCTGCGAGCGAACCTCAAAAGATCTACCATGTTGCTATGGAATAACAACTGGTGATGGGTTGTTAGCAATGACAGGATGGAAGTGGCTCTCAATTCCCCTAACAGGGCCCCTATGATACCTCCTTGGAATGCCTCCCGGATTTTCAAAAGGAGGGACCATATTCCTAGGATCAGGTCTTCTCTGTCTGTTCACAGGCTGTTGTTGATGTGGAATCCGGCCTGGAACACCTTGGTTAACTGGATGATGTTGATAATTCTGCTGTGGAAACCTGTTGTCATATTGTTGCCCCTTGTTCCCTTCATTCTGAACACATGTATCATACCTTCTGTGAACTGGCAACCTGACCCGTTGATTATCTATCATGTTAGACTCTTCATTATCATTCTAATACCCCTCAAACTCATCATCAAAATCCTATGCTTCATCATCAAAGTCTACACCTGAAGTGTATGGATGAAAGCCCGGCCGAGGGGTTGAGTGAAATAGGGAGGGTTTGGTTACGGGTGGTTGTGATGTTGGTGGTATGTTGTCCGACACTATCCTCACGTATGGTGAAGAATAATGAGGTTCTGGTTTGAAGTTAAAGGGTTGGCTTACTTGTGGTGGAGGTTGACGAAAGTTAGGTAGTGGTGTTGACTGGTGGATTGGTCATGGGTTCCATCTGTTCTCGGAGGTGGAACAGGTGATGAGAACACACCCGAGGTGGGCTGCTGTTCTGGTGGTAACTGACCTGCAGGAGGCAGATCAGATTGCTTGCCTGTATCATGTTATTCTCCATATGAATTGGAGAATTTGCTACTTTATTGGTTCAGTGAAAAACTCTGTTCTGCCTAGCAGTCTTCTCAGTTTCTGGATCAAAAAACAATGGTGAAGTTTTCCTAGAATGTCTTGTATGATGCATGCAGTTAAAGAACAACCTGCACAACACAAATAAGGAAACCCTGGGTAATACTGAACTAAACAGATAAAACAAGAAATTAAAATCAGAATTTTTGATTGTTTGTGATTTGTAGAAAAAAGAACAAACTAACACCTAGCGCACTAACTCCCCGGCAACGACGCCATTTTGATCGATGTTGTTTGGTCGGTCAAAAAATAAGATTTTTATAGTAACTGGGAAGTCAAGTTGTTGAAACACTTTTGTGTGACAAACATTCTGGATAGTGTCTTAGCTTTTGTACTTGTCTTGTATGTATTAGTCTTTGTATGTTAGTGTTTGTATGTATTAGTTGTCGAGTTTGTATGTTTTGCGCACTTAGCATGTGCGCAGGAATTACTTCCTGAGTACTTAGCAAGTACGCAAGAATACTCTGCGTACTTGATAAGTACACATGAACAATTTGCCCTGCGCACTTGTTAAGTGCGCAGAGATCAGGTCTAGTATAAATAGAATAGGTTGACAGAATTTATGTACGTAGACATTTTGCACTCAGTAGTATTCTCTCTGTAACCTTCAAGTTTATAATAGACGGGGTTTGAAAGTGATTTTGTTGTCGGTTTACTTTGTGTTTCTTGATTCTCCACCTAGTCACGGGCATTCCGCACCCTGTCCGACTAGTCACACACCCACACATAACGATCCGAGACACCCGGGGACCTACAAGTGGTATCATAGCTGAGCTCTTGATTTCGAGTGTTGTGAGTGTGTTAGGAGCATCTTCTACACATCCTACAGAGATTTTGCAAGCAAAAGTCGGTGTTTTTGTTGATTTTTGTGATAATAGGGGTAGCTCTTGAGCACTATTTTAGAAGCAAAAATCACTCAAAAACTGACTTTTGTTGTGTATTTGAGTGTTTTGAACATCAAAGGTTTGTTAAAAATGAGTTTCTGACCCTTTGGCTTATTTTGTTTGGTCATATCTTCAATTTCTTCTGTCTCCGGTGTGATTCCAGTGACCGGAAAAAGTTGGTGAGGGTTAGTGAAAAAGTGACATGCGTACTTACCATATTTGGCAACAAGTACAGTCTTGCTGCGTACTTACCAAGTAAGCAAGACCATATTTGCTGCATACTTATGTGATCTCCTGCGTACTTATCATTTTCTCCTGCGTATTTGTCAAGTACGCAAGAGCAAATTCTAAATACGCAAGACTAGTTTTTTAAGTGCGCAAGGCCAGAGTCAAGTGTGCAAGTTGTTTTGACTTTTCTGAAATTTGACTAAGTGTTACACTATAGCAAATCTTCAGAACCTCGGCAACCTACTTAATTATGACAATGAAATTGGAACCCCGCAAAAACCGCCAAAAGCTGCTTAATGTAAATGATTATTCAAATTGGAAAGCACGCTTTGAACATTATATTTCATATTCTGATTCCTCATTGTGGATACCTATACCTGAGGGGTATAAGCATCCAACTTATACATATCTTGATGAAATTTTTCCCAAGCCTATTTCTAAGCTAGACGAAGAAGAAAAGAAAGTCTATGATATAGAAAAGAAAGCACATGGATCTATCGCAATGGCCCTAACTAGAGAACTCTTTCAAAGCTTCAGAGGTTATGATAATTCAAAATATCTCTGGAAGGCATTGCAGAAAAGATTTGAAGGGAACAGTGACATCAAGAAGAGCAAAAGAGATCTTCTGAGAAAGCAGTATGAGTGCTTCAAATACCTGGAGAATGAATCTACTGATGAACTTGTATCTAGATTCTATCATCTGCAGAATGAGTTAAAAGCTTTTGAGCTGAAGTATCCTGATGAGGAATTAGTTGAAAAATTTCTGGATGCGTTACCACCAAAGTTTGAGATGTATACCACTCTGCTGAGAGAGAACCCGAAGTTCTATGAGATGACGATTGAAGAAGCAATCGGTAAGGTTCAAGCTCACGATATGAACCTGAAAAGAAAAGAGAGCCCATGAAGATACCAAATCCAGGACCCTTCTATGTATTATGGGATGTCTTCCACAGCTAAATCATCTAGTTTAGGAATCGCCTTATTATCAGGGAACTCTCATGAAGAAGATAACTCGAATGGTTGTGGTGGTCATACTTGCTTTACAGCATCTGGATCTGGTTCTCACCACCAACTTCCCTCAAGAAATCCTCCCTTTACATCTTCAGCTAACCAGACTGGTATAGCCAAGATAGCTGAAGATTATGAAGCATTATTTTCATCGTGTATGCTTGCCTATGAGAACTTCATTGGTGGCAAGCTTACAGATCCTGAAACAATTGAAGAAGATTTTAATCAGGTGAATCCAGATGACATGGAGGACATGGATATTCAGTGGAATATGGCCATGATCTTGAGAAGGGCCAAGCGTTTCTTGAACAGAACTGTCACACCCCGCCAAGGCGGAAACGCGAGGCGCGACGTTCACTTGTTTCCAAAGCATATGATTACCGCAAACACATACATGTAATTGGATACATAATCGAGTTTAAATATTTACATCACAAAGCATCAAATTGAGTTTACAAAAGTTTAAGATTTCGCAAATATGACTCAAGACCATGAGTTATACAAGAGAAATCCTCCCAAAAGCCGTATCCACGTGCATGCATGTATCCTACATTGCTAACCTGATGACCACGTTCAATTTCCTGAAAACATACTTAAAAATGTCAACACGAGGTTGGTGAGTTCACAAGTTATTATAAAGAGTTATCATAAACCCAATGTTTAAATCTGATCATTTTCCGATCAAAACTCCTTTCTAAACCTGATCACCTTAACCTGATCAGAACTCTTTACTTTAAACCTGATCACTTTAACCTAATCAGAACTCTTTTCTTTAAAACCTGATAACTTTAGCCTGATCAGAACTTTTTTGTTTAAAACCTGATCACTTTAGCCTGATCAGAACTCTTTTGTTTAAAACCTGATCACTTTAGCCTGATCAGAACTCTTTTGTTTAAAACCTGATCACTTTAGCCTGATCAGAACTCTTTTTTTTAAAACCGGATCACTTTACCCGGATCAGAACTCTTTTTGCATGTATTACCAATGAATATGATTACTAATCCGATCTATTGACCCCATTTGTAAGCTTGCAAGGAATACAAAATAGTATGTAATGTACGAGACCGTAACCAAACCCCAACTTTCTGTGCCTCCCCTCGCCTTTCTGCGAGTAAGATTATATGCGGTCATTCGGTCATTTGGACCCCTGGTTAGCGCGACTAACCATGACCGGGAGCGTCACCCCAATAGTACTATTCATAAAATCCTGGGCTAAATCCATAGCTAATGGTTACTAATTTATTCCGAGGACTTTAAGCGCTTTATTGTTCCCTCAATACATACATACGGTCAGATCATTAGTTTCATTCATTTACATACGAAAATTCTTTACAAGTATGTTTCCACCCCAAATCATTTCAAAAACTTAGAAAAAGGGGGATTAGTGAAACTCACCTCGACAGTATGAATGCTAGCAAATATTTGAATAATCAGCAGACTCGCCTATCCGTATCCTAATTACACAAGGATAGCATACACGTTAAGACTACCCGTCTTAAACGCAAGTTGTTCACCCGACTTAGCAGATCTGATTGCTTTTGTTTAAATTATCTTTTTAGTTTTTCCCAACACTTGTTTCGTTATAAAAATAGTTCTGAGTCACTGCCCCAAGGGCTGATGAACAGGTATCGAAACTTTCTTAGTTTCGATTGAACAGAACAGATGTCGAAACTACCTAGTTTCGATTGAGTAAACTGGGTATCGAAACTACCTAGTTTCGATTGGGCAAGAATAGTATCGAAACTACCTAGTTTCGATTATACACAGGTATCGAAACTAGTTTCGATTGAGTAAATAGATATCGAAACTCCTAGTTTCGATTGAACAACTGGTATCGAAACTCCTAGTTTCAATTGAACAACTGGTATCGAAACTCCTAGTTTCGACTCAACAGGTATTGAAACTCCTAGTTTCGATTGAACAACAGGTATCGAAACTATAGTTTCGATTACTGCACTTTGATTGACAGAATTCGTCCTGTATATTTTTATGTTCAAATCTTGAATTTGACACACTTTTCTCGTTATCTTACTTGCGTTTGAACGATTTGTATGTTCAGCTATAGTTTTAAAGAAATTAATATGGACAATATTAAGTTTTTACCTCAAACAGAGAATGGTGATTTTTAGAGAAACAGAGAAGATAGTCTTGAATTCTTTTGCTAAGCTCTCTTCAAGAACACTTGAAATTCTCCTTATAACACCGAATTATGGTGGATTTCGCTTTAAACTGGACTTCGACTTGAAGGAGAATTGGGAAATTGCCGTAAGAAAATGAGAAGTATGAAAAGGATTGTGAGATTTTGACTGAGGAGGTATGGTTTTTATCTGAATTTGAGTGAATTAGCAAGTGGGAGAATGGCTCCCCTGACTCTCGGCCGAGAAAGTCAAGGAAGTGGTTTGGGGTTAATGATAACCAATTTTAAGTATTAATTTATTAATGGTATTAATATCAATTAGAGTTTTAAAGGGGTAATTTAATTCGGTTTAGATTCTTCACGGTATTATAATTTTAACTAGTTTATGGCTCGATGAAGAAATTATTGGAATCTTGGTTTGTATAATTCGTTGAGGTGATTATTTGTAGGTATGAGTACCTAAAAGTGGCGCTACATAGTAACGTCTTCGAAAAGTCCATTAATCTACTTTTTCGTATGTTATATGATTTAGTCTTAACCATAAATTATAGTTCACGTAAATTTTGTGTAACATATATATATATATATATATATATATATATATTTCTGGTTATTTTATTTAACCATTTACGTTCGTATTTAGTCGGGTTATTCTGCTTACTTTTTCTAGTAATTCTTTAAGATTTACTAGACTTGGAATAAACTCCTTTGCTAGACTTCTTGACTTTACTTAGTCAAAATAAATATCAGGAAATAATAATTATGAACGTGCGTTTATGAAATGTGGATATTGACCTGAAATGCTGGGTGACACATTCTCCCCATGTTACAGAGAATTTCGTCCCGAAATTCAGTTCTTGTCACTCTGACTTGGAGTTTTTGTAAACTAGGACGGGTACTTGGATTTCATTTTATCTTCCCGCTCCCATGTATACTCAGGGCCGCGCTTTGAATTCCAACGTACCTTGACCAGCTTAACACGGCTGCGCCTTGTTCTCTGAACCTTCCAATCTGTGACTTCCATAGGTTCCTCAATGAATTGCAACTTGTCGTCTATCTGAATCTCATCAGGCGGTATAATTAATGTGTCGTCTGATAAGCACTTCTTGAGATTTGACACATGAAACGTATCATGTATATTGCTTAGTTCTTGTGGCAACTTGAGCTTATAAGCTACAGGGCCAACCCTAGCCAAAATTTCAAACGGTCCAACGTACCTAGGGTTTAGCTTGCCACGGTTGCCAAATCTTGCAACTCCTTTCCAAGGTGAGACCTTTAACATGACTTTGTCTCCCACTTGGAATTCTAAAGGTCTTCGTCTGTTATCCGCGTAACTCTTTTGTCTGTCACGGGCGGCCTTCAGACGATCCTTGATTTTGAAAATCTTGTCTGTGGTCTCTTGAATAACTTCAGGACTGGTTAAATGCTTGTCACCAACTTCTGCCCAACATAGCGGTGAACGACATTTTCGACCATACAAAGCCTCAAACGGAGCGGCTTTGATGCTGGTGTGGTAACTATTATTGTATGAAAATTCAGCTAGTGGCAAATGAGTATCCCAATTTCCACTGAAGTCAATTGCACATGCACGGAGCATATCCTCTAAGGTTTGAATGGTCCTTTCACTTTGACCATCTGTTTGTGGGTGATAAGCCGTGCTCATGTCAAGACGTGTGCCCATGGCTTCTTGTAATGATTTCCAGATTCTAGACACGAATCTGCTGTCTCTATCAGAGATAATAGAAATTGGCACTCCATGCCTAGCCACAATTTCCTTGATATAAAGCCTTGCAAGTTTCTCAGTTTTATCCGTCTCTTTGATGGGTAGAAAATGAGCTGATTTCGTCAAACGATCGACAGTTACCCATATAGTGTCATACCCGCTCGACGTCTTGGGTAACTTTGTGATGAAATCCATGGAAATCTGTTCCCATTTCCATTGAGGTATCTCGGATTGTTGTAACAATCCCGACGGTTTCTGATGTTCTGCCTTTACTTTTGAACATGTCAGGCATTTACCGACATAAATAGCAATTTCTCCTTTCATGTTCGGCCACCTGTAGAGTTCTTTCAGATCCTTATACATTTTATCCGAACCTGGGTGAATGGAGTACCTGGACTTGTGGGCTTCGTCCATAACCAACTCCCGTATGTTACCAAAACATGGCACCCAAATTCTATTCATGAAGTATAAAGTGTCATCTGACTTTGGTTCCAACTGCTTTATCATTCCTCGTAAAGCTTCATTCTGACTGTTTTCTTCTTTGATTGCCTCTTGTTGTGCCATCCGGATTTTAGTCGTGAGACTCGTATGAATTGTCAATTCTAGGGCACGAACACGGAGAGTTTTAACCCGTTCCTTACGACTCAAGGCATCTGCTACGACGTTTGCCTTACCAGGGTGATACTTGATATCATAGTCGTAATCATTCAGTAGCTCTACCCAACGACGTTGCCTCATGTTGAGTTCTTTCTGATTAAAGATGTGCTGGAGACTCTTGTGGTCTGTAAAAATAGTACATTTTGTACCGTATAAGTAATGTCTCCAAATCTTGAGTGCAAACACGACAGCACCCAATTCCAGATCATGAGTCGTATAATTTTTCTCATGTACTTTTAGCTGTCTGGATGCATACGCTATGACTTTTTCTCTCTGCATCAATACACACCCCAGACCTTGGAGTGATGCGTCGCAGTACACGATGAAATTGTCAGTTCCTTCGGGAAGGGATAGGATTGGTGCACTGCAAAGTTTTTGCTTCAGCACTTGAAAAGCTGATTCTTGTTTATCAGTCCACTCAAACTTTTTGTCCTTCTGAGTTAACGTGGTCAAAAGCAAGGCTATCTTTGAAAAATTCTCTATAAATCGCCTGTAATATCCTGCCAAACCCAGAAATTGACGCACCTCATTCGGAGTTCTTGGTGCTTCCCAGTTTTTGATAGCTTCAATCTTAGATGGGTCTACGTGAATACCATTCTTATTGATGACGTGTCCGAGAAAGTGAACCTCTTGGATCCAAAACTCACACTTAGAGAATTTGGCATAAAGCTTCTCATTCCTGAGTAGTTCCAAGATTAATTTCAAATGATGTTCATGTTCCTCCTTGGTTCGTGAATATATCAATATGTCATCGATAAACACAATCACGAACTTGTCCAAGTACGGCTTGCACACGCGGTTCATGAGATCCATGAAGACAGCTGGTGCATTAGTCAAGCCAAATGGCATAACTAGGAACTCGTAGTGACCGTAACGAGTCCTGAAAGCCGTTTTTGGTATATCTTCTTCCTGAATTTTCAGTTGATGATACCCTGATCGTAGATCAATTTTAGAATAGAAACTAGAACCTTGAAGTTGATCAAACAAATCGTCTATTCGAGGAAGAGGATACCGATTTTTGATTGTCAGTTTGTTTAATTCCCGGTAATCAATGCACATTCTAAAGGTTCCATCCTTTTTCTTTACAAACAGGACCGGAGCTCCCCATGGTGAGAAACTCGGTCTTATGAAACCTTTATCAAGTAATTCTTGTAATTGGCTCGACAGTTCCTGCATCTCGGAAGGGGCTAGACGATACGGCGATCGTGCAACTGGTGCGGCTCCTGGTACTAGGTCGATCCAAAACTCGACTTGTCTTGATGGTGGTATTCCTGGTAAGTCTTCGGGAAATATTTCCGAGTAATCTCTGACGATTGGTATGTCCTCAAGTCGACGTTCTTCGGGTTTCTTCTCGACGATGTGAGCCAGGAATGCACAATAACCCTTGCGTAGATACTTATGAGCTTTCATTCAGTTTATCGTATTCAACATCATTCTACACTTTTCGCCTTGAATTGAAAGAATTTCTCCGCTTGGTAGTGGGATACGTACAATCTTTTTGAAGCATACGATTTCGGCAAGATTCTTTGATAACCAATCCATGCCAATAACAATATCAAAACTCCCTAGTTCGACGGGTAGAAGGTCTATACTGAATGTATGGTTTTCTAAACATAAGGTACAACCCTTAATGACCTTTCCGGTTTCTATTAATTTCCCATTTGCTAATTCAATTGTATAACTTTGATCTAGTTTGCTGGCCTTAATACCGAGTAAGGATTTAAAATCATTCGACACAAAACTCATATCCGCACCCGAATCAAAAAGTACAGAGGCGATTATTTATCGGGAACGTACCAGTGACGATGGTCGGGTCCTGGCGTGCGTCCCTTGCACCCATCACAAATGCCCTCCCTGGTGCCTGAGCTTTGTTCTGATTCTTCCACTTGGGACAATCCTTCTTGAAGTGTTTCAGGTCACCACATACGAAACATCCCGGTTTAATTCTCCCCATTCGGTTGTTAGTTCGACAAGCTTGAGTGGTGTGACCAAACTTGTCGCATTTTCCACACTTGATGCAAACACCGGCATGATGATTTCCACACCTCCTACATCTCGGTAGGCCCCTATCATACTCCTTTCTTTCCACTGTGTTGGCTGCAAAAGCCTTCACAGTTCCTTGTTTCTTAAACTCTTGTTTTCCAAATTTGTTACTTGAATTTCCCATCCATTTCCTTTTCTCCCTAGATCTACCTTCCTCGTTCTCCTTCCTCACAAACAATTCATTACGTACTGCATCATCCTTTAGTTTGAATGCTAAGGTTATAGCACTCTTGGCATCTATTGGATTAGATGATGTTACCATGCTACGAATTTGAGGCGCAAGGCCCCACAGATACCTCTCAACACGCTTATATTCTGGTGTGACCATATGCGGTACTAAAATCGCCAATTCATTGAAACGGTCGGTGTATCCTGCCACATCATCTCCTATCATCTGTAGGTTCCACATCTCAGTTTCAATCTTTTGCAATTCGTTTCGAGGACAGTATTCCTCAATCATCATGTTTTTCAAATCTTCCCAAGACAATTGATACGCTGTCTCTCTCCCCAAAGTCTTCATTTGAGTATTCCACCAAGTTAAAGCTTTATCAGTGAGCGTACATGTAGAATACTTCACCATGCAGTCAGCGGTGCATTCACTAATATCGATCACCGACTCCATCTTTTCTATCCACCTCATCAGACCAACTGCACCCTCGGTGCCATTGAAACTGCAGGGTTTGCAGGATAGGAAGGCCTTGTAAGTGCACTTCCTATTTGGAGCATCTGTAGAATCACAAGTCATAACGTCATTAATTCGGATCATGACTATGTGTTATGGCTTATTTATTCTTATTACCTCCGGAACCTCCTCCTGTACCACTACCTCCTGCACCTCCTCCACCGGTACCGCTGCCGTTCCCTCCGCCACTATTTCGATTTGCTTCATACTGCTCCATGGCGGCAGCTACTCGTTGTGCTATGAGTTGTTCTATGTTTGGGGAAATTGTCTCGTTGTTGCCACTAGTAGTGTTACGGGGCGTCCTTCGCTTAGGTGCCATGACGTTCTTTCTAACATATCAATTATAAAGAAACAACATTATATAATAATAATGATAGATCATGACATAAGGATACAACAACATCAAACGTGAACAACCATCATTTCAACATAAACCATCACATACATAGTTAAAACATATATAGTACATTGTTCCAAAAGACAAGGATACAAAAGGGATGGGTTCTTATGACCACATCAGTACCAAAGTTTTAAACTACATAATGTGCTATGGGCACAACCCGCCCATAATAGGTTTAAAAGAAGAAGTGGGAGTACAACCCAATCATCATGGCAAGTCCTGCCATGACAAAGCTAGCCCTAGCCACAAACTCTGCAGCTAAAGTCCTTTCTTCCAGCGCCTCCACCATGTCTCGGACCGTGAGAGTGAACTGCCAGTCCATATCAGCTCTCAACTCGAGGTAGTCAGTGGCACCCTGTATGTCTCGAGTGCTATCCTCCAGAGTCTGTACTCGAGATCCGAGCCTTTGACGTAAGCGCATGGCTGCATCCCCATGTGCCCGAATATCATCTAGGAGATCATCAAGACGCTCCTCGTGCGTATGAACGCGTGCTACCAAGGTAGGTACTGTGAGCTCCATGGCTTCCCCAGTGTGAGGTAGGGGTGTTGGAGAGTTGGAGGACTCTCCGAGCTCAAAGGTAGAGGGAATGCTCTCCATCTCCCTCCATCGTGACAGGGTACGGGGCATCCAACGGATGGTCCCCACCGTAGGTTGGTAACAGGGTCGTTTCCTAGATGGTTCCTCATCGGTCTCCAAGTCTTTCGGGTCACGGGCTGCCAGGTTTCTCTTGTGCGGAAGTCGAACCTTCTTCCTAGCACTTTGCATCTTAACTGGTCCTCCGCTTTTCTTTTGGTAGACGATGGGCGGTTCTCCCAGGGTGACATTGGGTGGTGTCGAGCTGCGAACTTGTACTCGATTTTTGGGGCGTGAGGCGGAAAGTTCCTCGTTGGATTCAGGGTCAGAGACTGGGTCAGTGTGTGAATGTGACGACATGCTTGTGACTACAATATCCACATGACATGATGACTGGTTATGCAATGCTTATGCAATGAAAACGTTTTAGTGAATCATTCCAATTATAGACTAGGTTCCGTTTTAGACACCTAGTTCGCAATAATCAATGGCTCTGATACCAAGTTCTGTCACACCCCGCCAAGGCGGAAACGCGAGGCGCGACGTTCACTTGTTTCCAAAGCATATGATTACCGCAAACACATACATGTAATTGGATACATAATCGAGTTTAAATATTTACATCACAAAGTATCAAATTGAGTTTACAAAAGTTTAAGATTTCGCAAATATGACTCAAGACCATGAGTTATACAATAGAAATCCTCCCAAAAGCCGTATCCACGTGCATTCATGTATCCTACATTGCTAACGTGATGACCACGTTCAATTTCCTGAAAACATACTTAAAAACGTCAACACGAGGTTGGTGAGTTCACAAGTTATTATAAAGAGTTATCATAAACCCAATGTTTAAATCTGATCATTTTCCGATCAAAACTCCTTTCTAAACCTGATCACCTTAACCTGATCAGAACTCTTTACTTTAAACCTGATCACTTTAACCTGATCAGAACTCTTTTCTTTAAAACCTGATAACTTTAGCCTGATCAGAACTCTTTTGTTTAAAACCTGATCACTTTAGCCTGATCAGAACTCTTTTGTTTAAAACCTGATCACTTTAGCCTGATCACAACTCTTTTGTTTAAAACCTGATCACTTTAGCCTGATCAGAACTCTTTTGTTTAAAACCTGATCACTTTACCCGGATCAGAACTCTTTTTGCATGTATTACCAATGAATATGATTACTAATCCGATCTATTGACCCCATTTGTAAGCTTGCAAGGAATACAAAATAGTATGTAATGTACGAGACCGTAACCAAACCCCAACTTTCTGTGCCTCCCCTCGCCTTTCTGCGAGTAAGATTATATGCGGTCATTCGGTCATTTGGACCCCTGGTTAGCGCGACTAACCATGGCCGGGAGCGTCACCCCCAATAGTACTATTCATAAAATCCTGGGCTAAATCCATAGCTAATGGTTACTAATTTATTCCGAGGACTTTAAGCGCTTTATTGTTCCCTCAATACATACATACGGTCAGATCATTAGTTTCATTCATTTACATACGAAAATTCTTTACAAGTATGTTTCCACCCCAAATCATTTCAAAAACTTAGAAAAAGGGGGATTAGTGAAACTCACCTCGACAGTATGAATGCTAGCAAATATTTGAATAATCAGCAGACTCGCCTATCCGTATCCTAATTACACAAGGATAGCATACACGTTAAGACTACCCGTCTTAAACGCAAGTTGTTCACCCGACTTAGCAGATCTGATTGCTTTTGTTTAAATTATGTTTTTATTTTTTCCCAAGACTTGTTTCGTTATAAAAATAGTTCTGAGTCACTGCCCCAAGGGCTGATGAACAGGTATCGAAACTTTCTTAGTTTCGATTGAACAGAACAGATGTCGAAACTACCTAGTTTCGATTGAGTAAACTGGGTATCGAAACTACCTAGTTTCGATTGGGCAAGAATAGTATCGAAACTACCTAGTTTCGATTGTACACAGGTATCGAAACTCCTAGTTTCGATTGAGTAAATAGATATCGAAACTCCTAGTTTTGATTGAACAACTGGTATCGAAACTCCTAGTTTCAATTGAACAACTGGTATCGAAACTCCTAGTTTCGACTCAACAGGTATCGAAACTCCTAGTTTCGATTGAACAACAGGTATCGAAACTTACTGCACTTTGATTGACAGAATTCGTCCTGTATATTTTTATGTTCAAATCTTGAATTTGACACACTTTTCTCGTTATCTTACTTGTGTTTGAACAATTTGTATGTTCAGCTATGGTTTTAAAGAAATTAATATGGACAATATTAAGTTTTTACCTCAAACAGAGAATGGTGATTTTTAGAGAAACAGAGAAGTTAGTTTTGAATTCTTTTGCTAAGCTCTCTTCAAGAACACTTGAAATTCTCCTTATAACACCGAATTATGGTGGATTTCGCTTTAAACTGGACTTCAACTTGAAAGAGAATTGGGAAATGAGAAGTATGAAAAGGATTGTGAGATTTCGACTGAGGAGGTGTGGTTTTTATCTGAATTTGAGTGAATTAGCAAGTGGGAGAATGGCTCCCCTGACTCTCGGCCGAGAAAGTCAAGGAAGTGGTTTGGGGTTAATGATAACCAATTTTAAGTATTAATTTATTAATGGTATTAATATCAATTTGAGTTTTAAAGGGGTAATTTAATTCGGTTTAGATTCTTCACGGTATTATAATTTTAACCAGTTTATGGCTCGATGAAGAAATTATTGGAATCTTGGTTTGTATAATTCGTTGAGGTGATTATTTGTAGGTATGAGTACCTAAAAGTGGCGCTACATAGTAACGTCTTCGAAAAGTCCATTATTCTACTTTTTCGTATGTTATATGATTTAGTCTTAACCATAAATTATAGTTCACGTAAATTTTGTGTAACATATATATATATATATATATATATTTTTCTGGTTATTTTATTTAACCATTTACGTTCGTATTTAGTCGGGTTATTCTGCTTACTTTTTCTAGTAATTCTTTAAGATTTACTAGACTTGGAATAAACTCCTTTGCTAGACTTCTTGACTTTACTTAGTCAAAATAAATATCAGGAAATAATAATTATGAACGTGCATTTATGAAATGTGGATATTGACCTGAAATGCTGGGTGTCACAAGAACTAGCCAAAAGTTTATTGGTGGGCATTCAAATGCCAAGGTTGGTTTTGACAAATCCAAGGCCAAGTGCTACAAGTGTCTGAACTTTGGACACTTTACTCATGAATGTCAGAAGGACAAGGCACCTGCCTCAGGATTCACAAGACCAAGCTAGGGAAACAGTGAAGGAAACAATCAAGGGTACAACAACTCTATCAACCACAATCAAAGTCAAGGTGGAACGTCCAATGCATTGGTAGCTCAACAGGATGAAAGCTTTGATTGGGGTGTTCATTTGGAGGATGCCCTTATTGCTCAAACTCATGTTGGTCTAATGGCTGAGATTATGGAGATGATGGAAGTAGAAGAACGGGAAGCGTTTGTAGTTGACCAAGAGGAGTCTACAACTACCTTTGCCCTCATGGCTATTGGGGAAGCATCAAGTTCGTCAACTGAGGTAGACTCTAATTCTTTTGCTGTCATTTCATGTTCCAAATGTCTTGTCTTGAAAGAAGAAAATTCTAAGCTTCAGGATAAGGTTGAACCCCTTCGTATTGCAGCGTTAAGCTACAAGGAAAATGAAAAACGTTACAAAGAGTCAATTGAAACTTTAAAGAAAGAAAAACGTGATTTTTTACTTAAAATTAGCGAACAACAGTTTCATTTGGATGTTGCATACAAGGGGTTAGAAAAGAGAAATAATGAAATTACCAAGCTGCAGAATGAGGTCTTACAGTTAAATGGTAAAATTGAGAAGTTGAAAAATTCTCGCTTTGTGGTGGAACACTACGAATCAGTATTGAGGCAAGTGAATGGCTTAGGGCTGGGTACTAATGCCATTCCTCCACCAGTTAGAGGGAAATTTGTCAATGGCTTAATTGACATTGATTTGTCTTGCCTTGATGAGTCCTCAAGTCAGGATGATTCCTCTAACAAGGATGATTCCTTAAGTAAGGCTGACTCTGCATCTAATGAAGAGTTCTTTACTGCTTCGGATGATGGGTCTGAGAACACCTGCCCTGAAGGAGTAGTCTCTGAGGAGTTGCTAGGTGAACAGAAAGTTAAGAAAAACATTATCACTGATAGTGATAATTGTATTTTGACTGAACCCGATATCATTGAATCAAATGAAAAATTAAAAGTGATGCTTTATGGGGGATATAAAAACATTAATCAAGTTAAGAAAGAAGCTTTTTCAGCTCATTTTGGGCCTGGTTATCAAGAAAATTTGCAAAAATATTATATTCCCAAAAACCAATCATCATCGGGTCAAACTCATGTTCACCAAACAACTTCTCATGTTCATCATGTTGAGTCACCAAACGTCAAATTAAATGAGCCTTACAGGAGGACTTACAAAGAAAAAAGAACTTGCTTTCACTGTGGTATGGTTAGTCACATTCTTGTGAACTGTCCTACTAAGAACCAAGGGAAACGGCCTGTTTCACAACCGGCTGTTATCCCTAAGTCACCACTAGTGAAGCATTCCAAAAGTCCAAAAGCAAATGTGGTGAAACAACTAGTAAAACCTATGGTAAAGCCAAAGATCACATCTGAGGCTAAACCATCTGTTTCAAAAAGGGGAAAGCTACCTGCTAAACATTGTGCATCTACCTCTGGTAGTGCACCAACTGGTGAGAAACCTGTGGTGAAACTCTCTAAGCCACAAAGGATAAGAAGGAATAAGAGATTGAGAAAGCTCGAACAACTGGTTGGAATTCAATCAGGTGAAGCTTCCACTAGTTCACCTGTTGCTGTTGAATGCAAGCCAACTGTTCCAGTTAAGAAGAAGAAGAGGTCCTGGAATAATAAATCTAAAAGTTCTCAATCTCCTGGTCTCAAATCTTCTAAAGATTCATCCATTATTGACAGTCACGACTGTTAATTAATTGAGGTTGTTTATTTTGAGAAAGACGGACGACCCAATACCACTATGGCTTGGGTCTCCAAATCTAATTAATTTCTTGTGACTCGTGCAGGGACATCCGACGGGTACCATCTCTAATCATTGGTATGTAGATAGTGGATGCTCCCGGCACATGACAGGCAACATGGCCCTGCTTCAAGATGTAAAACCATTCAGAGTCGGCTATGTGGCCTTTGCTGGAGAGAAAGGCGGTAGTATCACGTGTCAAGGCATGGTTTCAAATGGTTGTGTCAGCTCCGACAACGTCAACTATTGCGAGCAGCTGAAGCATAACCTGTTGAGTGTCTCCTAGATGTGCGACAAGGAGTACTCGGTTATGTTTGACAAGACTGAATGCATGATTCTCAAACCTGGTTTTGAGGTTCCTGAAGACTGGATTCTGATGAAGGCGCCAAGGACAAATGATACCTATCAGATCGACATGAGCGTGGCGAAAACCACATCATCAGTTGCTACCTGTTTGCTTACCAAAACGACAGAGCTTGACTCTATCTTGTGGCATAGGAAACTCGGACACATTTCTTATCGAAAAATGAATCATCTTGTCCGAAACGGTTTGGTAACCGGTGTTCCTAAGCTGAGATTTACCGTTGTAGATGACTGTATGCCTTGTAAAGAGGGCAAACAGCAACGGAAGTCTCATAAGCCCAAGCTTCAAAACTCCATCGATACCCCTTTGGAGCTATTACATATGGATCTGTTTGGCACCATAAGTATCAGAAGTATTGGAGGTAAGTCATACTGTCTGGTTGTAACTGATGATTTCTCACGTTTTTCTTGGGTGCATTTTTTAGGTATAGAGGATGAAACTGTTGACATTCTTCAATACATGATCCTGAGCTTGGAATCTCTTTGCAAGTTGAAGGTTAGAAGAATAAGGAGTGATAACGGAACTGAATTCAAGAATAATTTGATGGAACTTTTCTGTCTCAAGAAGGGGATCCGTCACGAATTTAGTGCCCCGTACACACCTCAGCAGAATGGAGTTGCAGAATGGAAGAACGTTACCTTGATTGAGACTGCAAGGACAATGCTGTCAGATGCAAAGCTTCCTGTCACTTTCTGGGCAGAAGCAGTTAATACAGCTTGTCACGTCTTGAACAGAGTTCTGGTTGTGAAGAGGCACAACAATACTTGCTAAGAGTTGATCAACAATCGACCTCCCAATCTTAACTATCTAGTTCCTTTTGTTAGTCCCTGTTCCTTATTGCTGCAATACAAAGACCGAACGTCTAAGTTTCATGCAAAAGCGGTGGAAGGCATCTTCTTAGGATATGTTGCCAACTCGCCTTGCAAGAGAGTGTACAATATAGGAACTCGTACTGTCGAGGAATGGTTTGAAGTGGATTGTAGTAAACACAGCATTCCACCAGAACCAACTGGTCCAGCTTGGGGTTTTGATTATGATGCGCTATTCAAATCTTTTAACCTTCCTGATTTGTCTGCCGATGATGCTGCAAATGTGTATGAATTATTTGGTGGCAGTGATGACTCCAGTTTCTCAACCCGTGCAACTGTACCAATTGTAACTCCTGATTCCAATGCTGCATTTGCATCTGGAACTCATGATAGTGGTAACATTAAAGGTGTTCATGTTGACGGAAATGACGCTCAAGCTAATCCTAATACTCGTGTAGGAAATGAAGCTCCAGATGATCCAATCTATATTGAATCTTCTTCTTCTGGAACATAGGATATGGAGGAGTTGAGCATGGACCTCGATTCAGAAATTCAGGAACCGAATGTACCAGAGACGAGAGTGCATAAGAATCATCCAATTGACAACATTATTGGTGATCCTCATGCCGGTGTTCAAACTCGTCATAGAACCATTGCTGAGAACACTAGTTTGTACTCTGAGATACTTGACACTGGTGTCATGGAAACATGTTTGCATGCTGCATTCGTGTCCCAGTTAGAGCCGAAGAATGTGAAGGAGGCTCTCGCTGACAACTGCTGGATTGAGGCGATGCAAGAAGAACTGTCTCAATTCCAAAAGTTGCATGTGTGGGATTTGGTTGACTTGCCAAGAGGCGTACAACCAATTGGAACCAGATGGGTGTTTAAGTGCAAGACGGATGATCGTCATGTTGTAGTGAAGAATAAAGCAAGGTTGGTTGTTTAGGGTTTTTATCAACAAGAGGGCTTGGATTACACAGAAGTATATGCCCCAGTTGCTAGACTTAAGGCCATTCGACTGTTTCTGGTTTATGCCTCCTATGTCGGCTTCAAGGTCTATCAACTTGATGTGAAGAGTGCTTTCCTGTATGGAAAAGTTCATGAAGAGTTCTATGTCACTCAACCTCACGGCTTTGAAGATCCGCATAATATCAATAAAGTGTATAAGCTCAACATAGCAGTTTATGGTCTTCATCAAGCACCTCGGGCATGGTATGAGACATTATCAAAACATCTACTATCAAATGGTTTCAACCATGGACAGATTGACTCGACCCTCTTCATTCGAAAAGCAGGAGGTGATAATCTTCTTAGTCAAGTGTATGTCGATGACATTATCTTTGGGTCTACAAATGAAGAGATGTGTAGGGAATTCGAACATGTGATGAAGTCCAAGTTTGAGATGAGTAACATGGGTGAATTGTCATTCTTCCTAGGTCTGCAAGTCAGTCAAAGAGAGGATGGCATTTATCTGCATCAAACTAAGTATGTACATGACATCTTGTCAAAATACAAGATGAATGATAGCAGTACTTATGGCACACCTATCCCCGTCAATCATGGTCTGACATAATGTTTGCTGTATCTACTATCAAATGGTTTCAATCATGGATTGCAAATTATACCGTGGGATGATCGGATCTCTTATGTATCTCACAGCTTCAAGGCCTGACATAATGTTTGCTGTATGCTTGTGCTCAAGGTTTCAGTCACAACCGAAGGAGTCTCATATGGTAGCTGTCAAGAGGATTTTCAGATACTTGAAAGGGAAACCCCGATTGGGTCTTTGGTACTCAAAGCAGCAGTCATTTGACTTCAAAGCCTATACTGATTCAGACTATGGCGGTTGTAACCTTGATAGAAAGTCAACTTCTGGTGGATGTCAATTCATGGGAGACATACTGGTTTCCTAGCAGTGTAAGAAGCAGTCAAAGGTTTCTGCCTCAACATGTGAAGCAGAGTACATTGTGGAAGCTAGCGGTTGTTCTCAGATATTGTGGATTCAGCAGCAATTGAGAGACTACGGCTTAAACTTCACTGGAACTCCACTGTTCATTGACAACAATGCCACCATGTCCATCACAAACAACCCTGTGAAACATTCCAAAACTAAACATATTGAAATTCGCCATCATTTCATCCGTGATTGTGCTAAAAAACATCTCATTGAACTTGTAAAGGTTCACACAGATGAAAACTTTGCTGACCTTTTCACTAAGGCGTTTGATCTAACCCTCTTTGAACATCTTGTCAACTTGATAGGAATGTTCAATCCAGAGTGAAAACTTTTTTTTCTTAAATCAATTCAATTCATGAAAGTTAAAGTTTATATCTTTTAAGTTTTCTGTATAGTTCTTTTACTTTTCAAATATTTTACAAAAATCCAAACAAAATAGAAAATGGAGAAAATTTCAAAGTTATCTTGAGAAAAGAGGAAATGATAGTACATCTGTAATGATCTAAACGCCATAGACTGCTCATATGGGAAATGATTGCGTCATGCTTACTTGATTGTTTAAATTGTTGTGTTTTTAATCTGCTTATTTACAAGTTATTTGAATTGTCAGTAGGCTGTAGGCGTCTTTGAATCACTAGTAGTGTGGAAACTAAATCTAGACTACAACTGTGATTTGAACCCATGTATGCATGTGTGCATGTGTAAAAGAATACAAAAAGATCATTATCAGATAAAGGATGTAAGATTTTAGCAAATATTTTCTTAAGAGACCAGTTTCGGGTTATGTCTTTAGCACAATTACTGTGGTTCATCTCACTGCCCATACTCACAAGTATGCAATGAGAGATTGAATCAAGACATGTCTTTACATCAACCGTTGAGCATGTATTCACCCTTGAATCATACCTGATTCATTGAAATCAAATCCAGATAAAAGTTGGATCACCTTACCTAAATCCTCAGACTCCATATCTATTAACCTGAATCATCATATGATATTCAAAGAAGAAAATCCAATCAAACCTAGTCATCTGAATCACTTGATTGTGAATCTTATGATTCTTGATAATCCTTATGGATTCTGCTTGATTTTTTCTATGCTAAACGATGTAACTTCATTCTGGAGATTTGAAAATCTTTGGGAAAATCTTAGATGCCTTGAGATAGTGCAATTTACATTTCTGTAGCATATCAGTGGGGTACACGTTGTATATATTAAAATTAATACCTTAACAAACAAGAACGTGATACAAAGATGCTTATGTTTTCAAATCTTATAATATTGCCAACTTGAATTACTTGTTTATGTGCTTATTACGTATGAATAAATTGTAATCCATGACATGATCCCATATTCTTTGACGTTTATCTTGTATCGTTTTTGCTATAGTTTAGCCTAATATGATCATCTGCTCGTATCTTTGAACAAAAATAGTGTGTGTATATACTTGTATATTTCTATCTAGAAAATATCAAAAAGATTCTAATTTTGGGTACAGTTCAATTTTAATCAGAAACGCCAAAAATATTTGTGTTTAACCTTCTTGAATTGACTTTGAATCCTCTTGATTGAATGTGTTTATCTTGTTCGTTATTTGACTTGAAATCTTCATAATTTGAGTTGAAAGTTTGAGCACACAAGGGTCTCTGCGTACTTATTAAGTGCGCATGAGGTAAACCCTACGTACTTAACAAGTACGCAAGACTTAAGTCATGCGTACTTAGTAAGTAAGCAGGTATTAAGTCATGCGCACTTAACAAGTACGCACGACCAATGTGTATTGGGTATATATACAGCAGCTAATATTTTTCTTAGGTTTCATCTCATTTCAAACGTTTCACACTGTTGAATACCTCCTGCTCTTTTTCACTCAAGACTTTCGTGTGTTTCCAATCGTTTTTTCATCCCAATCTTTGTTTCATCTTCACCTTACTAATCTTTGGTGAGAATCTCAGTCTATTCCACCTGGTACATCTCCGCTTATTGACAGATTCTTTAAGTTCTTGATAGTGAAACTTTAAACGATTTTGGTTGTTCTACATGAAAATTTAGAACTAAAACTTGTTATTAGTCACTAATCAAAGCTTATTGACTCCTAAATTATCTGTATCAGGGTTTGCTTTTGCTTTTGGCCCCTTGTTTGACTGTAGACTACCGTCGGACCAAGGCTAGGTCAAAATTGACGAGTTTAGCAACTCCTTGCTATTGATAGTGGTTCCATAGGTCCTAATCATGTATCTCGATCTTGTGGTGACCCTAATCCACAGCAATGCCTCATATCAATTGAATTTTGAAATTTAAAATTTGGCTAAGTGAAAGTTCCTTCACACTTAACAAGTACGCAAGAAGTAATTCATGCGTACTTGTTAAGTACGCAAGAACTAAACCCTGTGTACTTGCTAGGTACGCAGGAAGGACACTTGTGAAAAATTTCTAATTCTGAAATTCAGTTTATTGTGTAGTTGCTATATCAAGTCATGTTTGATTCATTTCCAATTATGCTTCTTGTTCTTATTGTGTTTATTGTTTGTTTTTGCAGTGATGGCTCGTGCATTTACCAACGAATCCAATCTACTGGCTCTAACACAGCCCGAGTGGAAGGGTGCTGCACTTCAATATAGGGAGATCGTCGACTTCCTGAACCGATCGAAGATCAGCTATGCCATCTCTGCTGATCCTATTATCTCAAGACCGTATCTAGAGCAATTCTGGGAATCTGCTGATCATAACTATACTGTAGCCCCAAGCGTCATTAGGGCTACTGTAGCAGGTCATGATATTGCTATTTTTGAAGACACCATCAGACGCGTGCTACAGTTTAGGGACTTATCAACTGATCCGGTGAGTTACCCTGACTACTTTGTTGATGGATGTTGGAGACAAAGGATGGGGTATGTGGGTACCATGGACTACTCCTTGTACAAGAAGATGTGGGTACTTGATCAGTGGCGTTACTTCGCGCATGTCATGATCATATGCCTGTCTGCTAGAAAGGCGGGAAAGTATGCCATGGGACATGACTTGGCAGCTGCAATGGTTGCCCTCTCTCTTAACAAGGGTTGTAACTTTTAAAAATATATCTACAAGTCTATCACCGATCAGATCAATGCTGCTGAAAGGTTTAGATTTCTATTATACCCTCGGTTCGTGCAGCTGTTGATTAATGATGTTGTACCTAATCTACCGGCAATTGGAGAGAGACTTCAAGTCAAACGGGTGGCCAAGAGATTTTTCTCACAGTTCTTAACGCTAGGCAGTGTAGAACCTACCCCTAAGCATACTCCACTCTTTGGCCACCTGATCAATGAAGTATATGTGGCCCTTACTGACCTCAGATGGTATAGTGCCGAGCCTGAACTCAGTCAACACAGTGATGAACAACAGGAAGAAGAAGAAGTTGGATCTGAAGATGAAATGTCTGAAGAAGAAGGAGATGAATAACAGGGAGTTGGAGGTGCTGAAGATTCTGACTCTGAATCGACCGAGTCAGATTCCTCTGATTCTGATGATGCACTGTCCCAGGCACACCCAAGAAGATTGACAAAGGTGACTCTTCCCGAGACATCTTCCAAGAGAAACCGACAAGATACTAGCAGTGAATACGAGCCCGATTCTGATTCGGACGCTGCTATACAGAGACGCAGAAGAGAAAGTATAAATAAGCAACGGGGGGATAGCCCGAAACAAGCTATCCTTCATGAGGTAGAAGTCAGTGCTCAGAGGCAAGCACATGTAACGGCTGCGAGTACTGATTCCACTTCTACCTCACCTTCACAACAGCTTTACAGGCGACAACGGAGGAGGCCACGTGTAACACCTAATGTGGCTATCACTGCTATCAAAGAGGATGTTCCTGTGATAGTGTCCCTCCCTGTACTATCTGTCCAAGTGGCGGTGATAACTCCAATTTTAACCGAGTCTGTCACCATCACTCCTACCACCATTCAAACAACCACAATCACTACCTCAATTCCCTCAACCACTCTTTAACACATCAGTGAACCATTTCCTGAGTTAGATTTTACTCATGGATTTGATTTTGATGAAATCTTCACATTCCCAACTCATCAAGCCGAAGCATCGTCTTCCAGGGGACCTAATCCTCGTGATACACGGATCACTACCCTAGAAACTCAAGTCGCGAGTCTTCTTGAAACGGTACGGAAATCAAGAGAAGAATCTAACAAGCAATAGGGACAGATAAACTCTTTGATTAATGAAGTAGCCGCGTTGAAGAAACAGTGGGCGGCTGATGACAAGCAGCAGTTAGAGCATGACACTATGGTGAAATTGGTCTGTGATATGGCCAAGACGCTTGCTGCTCAGGGGGAGAAGTTGAAGGAGCTGTGAACCACCTAAGTCTAGCAGTGAAGAGGCTTGTGACTTAGTTGATCTGACTAAGGGTGATGATCAGGACAAGGATCCTGAAGTCGGACCGAGCGGAAGTGAACAGCAATCGTCGGCTTGGGCCATTATTCCCATTTCTACCGTTCCTATGGCTGAGGGGGAGTCCACTCAGAGTGAAGGTGGAGGTGATGCTTCAGGTGACAATAAAGGAGAGTCGGTGGCTGATGTTCAGAAAGATCTATCTGACGATGTGTCGGATTATGTGATCTTATTCTTAGAGCCAGACTATTCCAAAAAAGAACAGATCAAGGCTCTCTACAATCTGGAAGAGGGAGAGATCAACTCTGGTGATGACTGGGATGAGGAAGATGATGATGTGGTAATCGAAGTTCCCAATGGCGATGGGGAAGGAGAGTATGATATTGAAGATGGAGAGATCTTCAAAGTTCCATCCTTTGAATCTCATCTTGACACAGGTTCAGTCGAGCCTGCTAGTACTATTGAGGCGTCGACTGAAGCCTCCCCTGTCGACCCTACACCTGTGGATCCAGAGGCACAGAAAGACAAACATTTGCCTGAAAGTTCATCGAAGGATCCGGCTCCTGTCTGGCAAAAGACTTCTATCATAGACAAACATGGAGCGACAGGGATGATCTTAGCTGTGAAGTTCGAGGAGGATAATAAGTTGTTTGCAATCAAGCGATCTGGGGGGTTCAATACTTGAAACTAACCAGCGAAGCTTTCAACTCCTTGCCAAGATACGACCTCATGAACCTAGTAAACCGATAGCTGCTGGGTCACTCAAATCACGCAGTAGCGATGGGTTTGTGGCAGGTTCTACAGCGAGAGGTAAGATCTGGGAAATTCAAAATGTTTAAGCCTCAAGTGCCTAAGGGAGTGAGGGACAAAAATGCTAGATATCCTGTGACTAATAGAAGCTTAAAGAAACTGGTATACAAGCCAGTGCTGTGTGAAACCAAGATTCTCCTGAGCAAGTTATCTCAGGATATCCTCGGTAACATATGGTACTGGTACGTAGATCCTAAGTCGGGCAAGGCAATGGTGATTGGAAAGGTGTGATCCGATAGTGGAAGCTTAGTGCCAAGGGAACTGATCAGAGTGTTTGATGAAGTCTGCTTCATAAACTTCTCTGTGAAAGATCTGGAGGCGCTAGCTGACAAGTACTGCATGTATACGGATGAGTGGACAAATTTCCTTGCTTCTAAATATGACAAGGTGATCAAGTTCTGCCTTGATTACAAGAAGAAGATGGAAGCTAAAGCTGGGGAGCAGTGAAGACCGAAGACAATCCAGAGCTGTTGTTAAGGGGGAGTTTATTGAAGCACTTTTGTGTGACAAACACTCTGGATAGTGTCTTAGCTTTTGTACTTGTCTTGTATGTATTAGACTTTGTATGTTAGTGTCTGTATGTATTAGTTATTGAGTTGTAATTACTAATTCATGTTATTGTTGTCTAATTTCTCTAAGTGTTTTGCGAACTTAGCATGTGCGCAGGAATTACTTCCTGCGTACTTAGCAAGTACGCAAGAATACTCTGCGTAATTGCTAAGTACGCATGAACAATTTACCCTGCGCACTTGTTAAGTGCGCAGAGATCAGGTCTAATATAAATAGAATAGGTTGACATAATTTATGTACGCAGACATTTTGCAGTCAGTAGTATTCTCTCTGTAACCTTCAAGTATATAATAGACGGAGTTTGAAAGTGATTTCGTTGTCGGTTTACTTTGTGTTGTTTGATTCTCCACCTAGTCACGGGCATTCCGCACCCGGTCCGACTAGTCACACACCCACACGTAACAATCCGAGACAACCGAGGACCTACACAAGTCTTGTCCACGAGGAGTATATGGAAAGTGCAGTTTTGTCACAAGTATTGAAAGACAGAAAATTTCAAATACTGATTTGAATTGATTTTAGACAGTAATTAGAAAAGAAATCATCTCCTCGGTTCAGGTTTGCAAACACAATTCAATTCTAGTTTGCTTAGCAAGCAATCACATAGACATAATCACACTGAATTCAGTGAAAATATTAGAACGAGCTCTAAAGAAAGCCTATTCATGTATAATCAGTTTTATATTAACCAATTGACACTCAACCCTCACAACGTCCCTGATGTAAAGAAACCTAAGACTGATGAGACTTGAACAACAATTTGAAATCAATAAAAATAGTTTAAAGCATTCAATCAACAAATGTAATTATATGGCTTAAGATGCCAATCAAAATCACAACCCAAGTCTAAGTATTTCCGAAAATAACAAGTACATACACGAAACCCTACACCCGGAAAAGATCACGGGTGATTTAGCTACTCATACTCATCACAATAATCAAAACTAGTGTTATGGGACTTACAATCATCAACTTTGATGAACAATTTACTCAAGAACAAGGAAAATCGCCTTCTTGGAGCTCCGGAACGGCAATAGTCGGATGATAATCGCTAATGGGGGCTGATAATGGTTATAACCTAAATTAGGTTAATTTTCCCGTAAAAACAGAAGTTCGCATACCGCGAATCAAGGTTGGCCAGTCCTTCGCGTGGCGCCAAGGACAAAATAGTCGGACTGGACTTTTCAATTCCTCACGTACCGCGAATATATCCGCCAAGGTCATCGCGTACCGCGAAGAGTTGAAATTTCACATTTTCTTCTTTTGGCCTTTGATTCTTCCCGTGCTTTGTATCCACTTGATTAGTTCTCATTTCCCGCTCATTTAGCACATAAACCATGGAGACACACTTAACCAAATACAACATAAAACCGACTCAAAGTACAAAGCTAAACGCTTAAAACAATACAAAACTGACACATAAACGGGGGTTATTTCACACTACATCATTAGAGGATTTCCTAAAAAAGTTTTCAAAGCTAAACCGAATGATTAACATTTATATATTTAAGTATAGAGTAAAAGATTAAACATTTTTATGGTTTTTGTGATTGTAATTTTGTAGTGATGATTGTTTTTGTTGGGATTTTGCAAGAAGAAGATGATGATTGAAATAGCTTCTTGAATTGATGGTCTAGTATTAACTCTACTTTGTAATGATTTTAATATTAGTAGCGAAAACTAGCAATTTTAGGAAATAGGTATTGTTTTTGTACTTTTAGGAAATAAATATTGTTGACCTGGTTATTATGGTCTTGGAATACTATTGAGTCGGATGTTGGTTGTTCTGTTTCCTAGAAAGAACACATTTATCTTTAATGAAATGCATTTTTCATTAAAGAAATATTGTTTTGCCCTTTTACTTATGTTTTTAATTTACTTAAATAATGGGTTTTTTGTAGTGAACGTTCTCGTTTCTCTTTATTATTGTAATTGACACTTTATGTTGACTATATTGTTGAGTTTGAACAATCATGTTAAAGTACACCATTTATCAATGATATCTGAAATATTATTGTTTTGGTGTAATTGTGATTGAATGCATATTAATTAATAACAAGTGAATTTATGTTATAAAGTTGCATTTTCGTTTAAAAAATGGTGCATTTATTGTAACTAAAATTTGTAAAAATGTTGCATTTATTGTAAAAAAAAGGTTACATATTTTTTATTAAAAAGATAATAATGGTTGCATTAAGTCTTCAAAAAGGTTGCATTTTTATAACTAAATTATAATAAAGGTTGCATTTAAGTATAGAAAAAGTTGCATTTGAGTGTAAAAAAGGTAGCGTTTTTGTAACTAAACTAAAATAAAAGTTGTAGTAGGGTATTAAAAAGTTGCATTTGAAAGTAAAAAAGTTGCATTAGAATGTAAAAAAGGTGTATACAAAAGGTTGCATTTGAAAAGTAATACACCACTTTCAAAAAAGGTTGCATTAGGCCTTTAAAAAGTTGCATTAGGTCTAATGCAACCCCCAATAAAAGGTTACATTAAGCCTACTGCAACATTTTTAAGGCCTAATGCAATATCTTACCAGGGTTGCATTGCCTTCATTTTCTTGTAGTGGTTTGTAACGTAAATATTATTTACTTGTACTATATTATAAATATTACACGTGAGCAATACAGAATCCTTGATTTGGGTTTTCCACAATACTTAACATGATATCGAGCCAAATATAGTACCTTTGAAGCCGTCACCACCGAGCATCTCTTAGTCGATCGATATTATATTTTACTGTCGCTACTTAGCCATCTATTGAGCATCGCTGTTACACGTGGATGGACCTCTTTAATCAGCGGGTTATTATTTCTCGCCATGTCACATTTGATGAGACTCATTTCCCGTATGCATCGTTTCACTCAACTCCTCCCTTATTTGATTACACTGTTTTTGTTCAGCCAGATGTGTCTCCTTTGACTATCATTGATACGACATGACCCATGGTCTCCACTGGTCTGTCAGTCTCACCTACACCTTTGGCACTACTCCTCTCTTGGACGACTGGTATGCCCTAAATTATACATGTTTTGCATGCATAATAATCTTCATATTATGGTACTAATTGACTAATAACCTTGCAAATGATACTTTATGAGTTTATATTTTATAATTGCATGTTATTCGGTGCCCCAAGATAAACAGAGCAAAAACTAGCTTAAAACATGAAGAAATCAAGCTTTTGGAGGACCAAACCCGAGCATTGACCCCAGGAAGTCAAACCAGGTCAACATAAGTCAACAAGCAGCTAAAAGACAAGCCTGGGGAGCAGACAGGACATTGCACGGTCGTGCAATGCTATGCACGGCCGTGCATTGCTAGTGTTGCTTCCCAAGGCCCCGATACACTGTCCTTTGTACCCCGTTTGATTCCCGAGGTGTTTGCACGCCCGTGAAATCCAATGCGCGGTCGTGCATTGCTCATTTTTAGGCCTATAAATAGAAGGCTTGGGTTCTTCAATCCACACACCCATCCATACCTCAAGAACACACCAGAGAGAGCTTATTTCGTAGTTTAGAGTAGAGAGAAGAGAGTAGAGGGGCTCTTCCTCCTTGTTCCACAATAGGGGAGCCTTCGAAACTCAGCGTTACGCTAGCTAGTATGGCCATTCGTGGCTAAACTCCTTGTATTGCTTGGGTGAAGATGAAGTTTGGTGCATGTTAATATTTGACGTATTAATCTAAGTGATATGTTTATGTCTTTAATTATTCGTCCTTAAAACCTCCATTTGGTGGGCTTTTATTATTGTCTAAATCCGTCTTTATATTTGTGAGTGTTCTTGATTTTAAAACGTAAGATCGTAAAACCTTTTTAATCAAACTTCCTTTGAAACTTGTACGTCTTTATACAAGCGGAGATTGATAAGCCAAGGCTTGGTCAACATTATTAAGGTCGTACGTCTTTATACGAACTTATTATGTGACTAAGAATTGGTGAATTCATGTTGGGAACGGTATCTTTATACTCGGTCCCATTGTTACACCGCCTCCTAGTGAACAAAATATAATCACCTATTTAACCTTAGCACAAAGAATTTACGTTCGATGTCTCAAACCAACCCGGAGATGACCATTTGAAGGGTTGAGCGTAACTGTTGTCCTTAACGGGAGGCACTACTATTTTAATTTAAATATTTTAATTCGTGAATCAAATGTCGTGAGGACGAGGCTCTAGCGGTGACCCGAGTCACAAGTTTGTAGTAGTCATATCACTGGATTAGTCAACTTAACATTATCACGTACCAAGTGGATTCGAAGCCCAAAGCAATACTATTCATGACCTGATCATTTCCAAGATATTTACTTTTCTGCTATTTACTATTCTGTTCGTTACATTTCTGTTACACACTTCACGCACATTTTTACTTTTATGCTATTTACTATACCGTCATTTACTTTTCTGTCATTTACTATTTTGCTTCACAAGCACGCAAAACCCACTCGCTAATTAATCCAGCCAAACGATAACAAAAGTTGAGTATTGAAACTCGGCCGTGTCCATTGGTTCGATAGTTGGTTTTTACCTAAACTATATTACGTTGCGATAGGTACAATTGCCTATTGTGTGTTTTAAGTTAAAAGTAATTATCAATTTATAAATTTAAAACATGATCTCGTGAAACCCATATCTCTGAATATTAGTATATTATTATACTAATTTTTACTTATAAACAACACGCATCAAGTTTTTGGCGCCGCTGCCGGGGACACGGTGATTTCAAGAAAAATTCAAGTTAACGGATTAGCCTTATCATTTTCCATCTGTTTTTCTCTTACATTTTGTTGCAGGTAGTGTATTATCTATAGCTCCACCACTGGTTTATATCAACCTTTAGTAGAGCCCGAAATATTTTTTCACCGCCGGATACGAGAAAACCATACTAGAAGAATGGTCGTTGAAAACCGCACTATTTCCGATTTCACAAAACCGTCACTAGAGGCTTTGGGGTCTAGTATCACAAGGCCAACGGTTGATGCTAACAACTTTGAGATTAAATCTCATGTTATCCACATGATCCAGTCGTCATGCACTTTCCATGTATTACCCGATGAAGATCCACATACCCACATTGCAAATTTTCTCGAAATTTATGACACTTTCAAACTGAACGGAGTTTCGAATGACGCAATTCGCCTCTGAATGTTTCCCTTTTCCTTAAGGGGACGAGCTAAGGCATGGTTAAACTCTCTTCCTACCGGGTCGATCACTACATGGGACGATCTAGCCCAGAAATTCCTGTCAAAATACTTCCCGCCAGCAAAAACTACAAAACTGAGAAATGATATTACCACTTTCAACCAGGAAGATGGTGAATCACTATATGAGGCATGGGAACGTTTTAAGGACATGTTAAGGAAAGGTCCACATCACGGGCTAGAATTTTGGTTACAAGTAACATCATTTTACAATGGGTTGCACAATCAAGCTCGTCAGACACTCGACGCTACTACAGGTGGTATTTTTGGAAACAAAAGGCCACAAGAAGCTTACAACCTAATTGAGGAAATAGATATGAACAGCTATCAATGGTACAATCCAAGGAATAACAGGGGAGCTAGGCAAGGAGTTCATTATGTCGATATTGTCACTTTACTTTCTACTCAAGTAGACGCCCTCACCGCTCGACTCAATCAGCTTAGCAAGAGCAAGGAAACAACTGAGGCTACTGAAGAAATAAAAAGTATCACTACAAATGCTGAGCAGGTCGACTTTATCGGGACAAATCGCCTACAAAACAACCCCTATAGTAATACTTATAATCCTGGATGGAGGAACCATCCAAACTTCAGCCGGAAGGATAACAATCAGGGACAATCTGGCTTCAGACAACAACAACAGTTTCAACAAAGATAATCTCAAAACTTTCAGCCTCGTCAACAATTTCAAGGAACTAACAAGCCAAGTAATGTGTTAAGCTTGGAGGACGCGGTAACTAAGTTAATCTCTATAACTGAAAGTCAAGCCCTTCTAGTGGATTCCTGTCACAAACAATATGAGGAGAAGTTTAGTCTTCACGAAGTTGAGTTTAGGACGCATAAAGTAACTCTTCAGTCCATTGAGAAGCAATTAAGACAAATTGCAAAACTTCTATCTGAAAGAGAACCAGGATGTCTCTCGAGCAATACTGAAACCAATCCAAAAGCAAACATAAGTGCTATCACTCTTAGAAATAGCAAGGTCTATCCAGAACCACCAATGCTAGAAGAAGAAGTTCAATCACCAAGGAGAGAAATATTCACCGGAGTACCACTTCATCCGCACATCGCAGAAACAACTACTCAAGGATCATAATCAAATGTGATCCCACCTCCTGCTCCAGTGGACACCCCTCCAAAAGTTCCGACAAAAAGAGCGTTCCATTCTCACATACCATACACAGGAAGGTGAGTGAAGCAGAAGACTGACAAACAATATGAGAAATTCATCGAAGTATTAAGCCAGGTCCATGTCAATCTTCCTTTCCTGGATATCATACAAAAATGCCTAAGTATGGACGTTTCTTGAAGGATTTCCTTACAAATAAGAGAAACATGGAAGAGGCGGTAAAGAGAACCAACCATTTTGTCGCTCTTATTGAGAGATGTCTTCCGAAGAAACTTTCAGATCCTGGAAAATTCTCTCTACCGTGTTTTATCGGACCACTTCCGATAACCTTTGCACTCACTGGTCTAGGAGCATGTGTGAATGTAATGCCATATGTCATGTTTAAAAGGCTAAAAATTGGAAATCCATGACTTGTCAATGCAACTATCGAACTCGCAGATGGATCAGTCAAATCACCTATAGGAGTCATTGAGAACTTACTAGTGAAAGTCGGCAAGTTTGTCTTCCCTGACTTCATGGTTTTAGAAATGGGACCCGACTATTCCGTACCTTTGATTTTAGGTCGTCCATTTTTAGCTACTGCCCGAGCCGTTATTGACATGAATGGAGGAATTTTGAGACTTCATGTCAGAAAACAATCAGCAACCTACAACATATGAGGAAATGAATGCTTGTCTAATGATCCTTTTGAAATTGCACAATTCATCGATACTAATCTGGACTACCAGCTGAAGAAAGCCAAAAAATTCAAAAAAGGAAAGAAACTAAATCTTGGCAAGGACTTTGACTACACTAACTGGATCGATGAATACTTTGATAAGCTACCAAATCTGAAGGACTTGAATGAAGGAATAGGAGATACGGTGGAAGTTGATGGCTCCCACATGAAGAAAGACTGATAAAGCATGTACGGGTTTGGCCAACGACCCTTAAATAAACATGGCGCTTCCGGGAGGCAACCCGATGATCATGAATAAATTGAGAAGTTGGTGCATACGACAGATAGCATGGACCTTAGGTTTGGTTTTCCAAATTTAAGTTTCTATTACTTCAGCGCCCAGGTATGCCTTCTCGATACTAGGAACTTAGTAGCTTAACTACTACCTTTTATTTTCCTTGTCTACTTTTATGTTTTCCTTTGTGTGTCAGGTAGAATAACATCACTAAACAGTCTCTCTACTTCTTTGAGGAATTACATTCCATCTCTACAAGCTGCGAGCACATCAAATTTCTATACATTTCGATGAAGTCTTTGAAGCAATGTGTTGACAAGCAGCTGATAGGCACAACCTGACAGCAGCAATAAGTTTTGGCTTAGGTTACACACCGAATTGATCGGGGGAGTACCAGTTTCTTTTCCCTCAAAACTTCATGCATTTAAATTCCTACATAGCATTTCATTACATGCATTTGTACATTTAGGGCAATGCACAGTTTTAAGTGTGATTAGAGATTCAGTACTACTTGTAACCTCATAGCAATAAAATTTTAACTCGTGATTTTCTACACATTTGACTAAAAATTACAAAAACCTACCTTTTGAAAAACCCTAAAAGTTTTCAAAATTTTTAACCCTAGAACCTCTTTGAGTTCGCACCTAATTAAATGAATACATGACAAGTATAAACAAATGGATATTATGCATAACAAATCGCTAAACCCTATCCCATCCGTTTCCATCATGTGAGAATAATCTGAGCCTTTTCACAAGCATTATTATCATTATTTTTCGCATACTCTTTCGTTTGGTATATTGAGAGTTTATTCGATCGAATTCAACGCATAATTAGAACTTGTGTGACTTATATATATCAAGACCATAAACTAGTAGAAGTATGAAAGTGATTAAGGCACCTAGGACTTTATTACCCTTATCCTTAAATCTAAAAATCCCAAAAATATAATCCGCCTAGATAGCTCTTTGAGCCTTAGCCTTTTCTTTTCTACTACCCACATTTATCACCCAACCAGCTTTTCGTAAACACCGGTTATTGGCTAACTGTCTTCGAAATGGAAAAACTATCTTATGGCATTAATTCAAGTTTATTACCATTGATGCAACTTTGGAAAGAATTTGTTTTACTCAAAATAATTGGAATATACAAGAAGGTAGATGTATTAGGAAGAAACAGTCAAACTATTTGCAAAGATTTTATGGAAATATTATTTCAAGAAAATTGAGGAAAAAGAATTATTGAAGAATTTGTCTTGATACAAAAAGAAAAAAAATAGAAAAAGGAGAAAAGAAAAAGAAAGAAGTTGGTCTTTTATCGGTTAGACCCTAAAGAGCTGGATATGCATTCCTTTGATTTCAATTTTCTTTCTTGTATTTATTTCGCAAAGCCTGAATTACTAACTGAACTCCAAGAGAAGATTTTCAAAGCAACTAGTGATGAAAGAAAACGGTGGCGCAAGCAAGAACAATTGCCACCATTCTACGGTTTATCAAAAAGTATCGCCAAAATAAGAGCCAAAAGATACGAAAAATGTGTGAAGTGTGGCAACTGGAGCCACAATGGAAAGTGTAGCAAGAATCAAAATTATTCCTAAAATGAGTATACGCATCTGATCAAAGTAGGAGCTGTTAGGCTACAAGCCGAAAGAACCATATAGAAAGGCAGTAATGTATACTACGTAGTAAGGGAAGAGTTGGCATTGATGAAAGATCTTGGTCTTGGCAATCTGACCATAAACGAGCACTCAGATTAGTTATACCCTCATGATCTGAGTACTATAGAGGGACCTGCTAGTATTTTCCATTTTAAGCCATGAAGCCATAACTGAGTGTTTCACGATAGCTGCAGGCCTTCAAACCCTTTAAATCCCTAAAAATCCAAAAAGATTTTCATTTTCACCCTTTATTTTTATTTTAGCCACATTACAACCCTTTTAAAGTCCTCTTGATTCATGCATATTACTTAGTTAATTGGTGGAGACTTGATTTACACACAAGCTTATGACCATTGCATAATTCGATTCAAACTTGAGTGTTTCACTTAAACTTACATTATCCATACATATATAACCCTAGAGTTGAGTGAACATTGTGAGGAGTGAAAGTTTATGCATAATTGAAGTTCTAGTAGGCTTGTCATGGATTCCATCATAGAAAAACATATAAATAGAATAAGCAACTCAAGCGTTATCCCGGAGTTTCCAACTACTTGGAGCTCCATTTCCCTTGTAAAGTTTTTAGTTATGGGTATGATCATGCATGAGTTTGCTTGAGGACAAGCAAAGTTTTAGTGTGGGGTATTATGATATGCCCTAAATTATACAAGTTTTGCATGCATAATAATCCCCATATTATGGTACTAGTTGACTAATAACCTTGCAAATGATACTTTAAGCGTTTATATTTTTACAATTGCAGGTTATTCGGTGCCCCAAGATAAACAGAGCAAAAAATAGCTTAAAACATGAAGAAATCAAGCTTTTGGAGGACCAAACCCGAGCATTGACCCCCAAGAAGTCAAACCAGGTCAACATAAATCAACAAGCAGCTAAAAGACAAGCCTAGGGAGCAGACAGGGCATTGCACGGTCGTGCAATGCCATGCACGGCTGTGCATTGCTAGTCTTGCTTCCCAAGGCTCTGGTACATTGTCCTTTGTACCATGTTTGATTCCCGAGGTGTTTGCACGCCCGTGCAATCCAATACACCTCCGTGCATTGCTCATTTTGAGGCCTATAAATAAAAGGCTTGGGTTCTTCATTCCACACACTCATCCATATCTCAAGAACACACCAGAGAGAACTTATTTCGTAGTTTAGAGTAGAGAGTAGAGGGGCTCTTAATCCTTGTTCCATAATAGGGGAGCCTACGAAACTCAGTGTTACGCTAGCTAGTATGGCCATTCGTGGCTAAACTACTTGTATTGCTTGGGTGAAGATGAAGTTTGGTGCATGTTAATGTTTAACGTATTAATCTAAGTGATATGTATATGTCTTTAATTATTCGTCCATAAAACCACCATTTGGTGAGCTTTTATTATTGTCTAAATCCGTCTTTATATTTGTGAGTGTTCTTGATTTTAAAGCGTAAGATCGTAAAACCTTTTTAATCAAACTTTCTTTGAAACTTGTACAAGTTTATACAAGTAGAGATTGATAAGCGAAGGCTTGGTCAACATTATTAAGGTCGTACATCTTTATACGAACTTATTATGCGACTAAGAATTGGTGAACTCATGTTGGGAACGGTACGTCTTTATACTCGTTCCATTGTTACACCGCTTCCCGGTGAACAAAATATAATCACCTATTTAACCTTAATACAAAGCATTTATGTTCGATGTCTCAAACCAACTCAGAGATGACCATTCGAAGGGTTGAGGGTAACTGTTGTCCTTAACGAGAGGCACTACTATTTTAATTTAAAGATTTTAATTCGTGAATCAAATGTCGTGAGGACGAGGCTCTAGCGGTGACCGGGTCACAAGTTTGTAGTAGTCATATCACTGGATTAGTCAACTTAACATTTTCACATACCAAGCGGATTCGAAGCCCAAAGAAATACTCTTCGTGACATGATCATTTCCAAGATATTTACTTTACTACTATTTACTATTCTGTTCTTTAAATTTCTATTACACACTTCACGCACATTTTTACTTTTATGCTATTTACTTTACCGTCATTTACTTTTCTGTCATTTACTATTTTGCTTCACAAGCACACAAAACTCACTCACTAATTAATCCGGCTAAACGATAACAAAAGTTGAGTTTTGAAACTCAACCGTGTCCATTGGTTCGATACTTGGTTCTTACCTAAACTATGTTATGCTGCTATAGGTACAATTGCCTATTGTGTGTGTTTTAAGTTAAAAGTAATTATCATTTTATAAATTTAAAACATGATCTCGTGAAACCAATATCTCTGAATATTCGTATATTATTATATTAATATTTACTTATAAACAACACGCTTCGCCGACTCCTCGTCGGGGCTGGTGTTTTATGACCCAGTTATTCCCTCGTTTCCACTTGGTACACCTACACCTGGTTTTGCCTCGTCTCAACCACCCGATGCACTAGTACCCGTATCTCCAGCGCTTGCTTAATCACGTCTTGTTGGTCATTCCATGACTACTAGGTCTAAAACGTGTTCTCTTCGACCTTGCAAGATTCTCAAGCGAGGTGTGATCCAAATTGGAAAGAAACGAGGTGTGACCCAAATTAGAAAGAAATGATGGACTCTGAGATGTATGCGCTTCTTTCTAATGGCACATGGTAACTCGTTCCTCATCCCCTAAGTGCTAACATTGTTGGTTGTCGTAGGCTATATCGCCATAAGATTGACAGCAAGGGTAATATTGAGAGATACAAATGTCGGCTTGTTGCTCAAGGTTTCTATCAATAACCAGACGACTTGTATGAAACCTTTAGTCCTGTTGTTAAACCTACAACCATTCGTACCATTCTTAGCATTGTCGTTTATCGACGTTGTCCTATTCATCAGCTTGACGTCAAGAACACCTTTCTGAACAGTGATCTAACTGAAGTTATTTACATGAAACATGCCTTTGGCTTGTTGATTTTGTCTCTTTTGAGTACATTTGCAGACTTCGCAAGTCCCTCGATGGCCTTAAGGAAGCTCCTCGTGCTTAGTATCATTGATTTGCTATTTAGACCGCCTCCCTTGGGTTTATTAGTAGCAAAATTGATAACTCGTTGTTCATATTTCATCATGGCTATGATTTCATCTACCTCGTTCTGTATGTTGATGATATTATTCTTACTACCCCCTCACCAAATCTCGTGGCTCATGTCATTTCTCGCCTTTTTTGTTAAGTTTTCCATGACTGACCTCAGTATGTTATCCTTCTTCCTTGTCATTGCTGCTAGTCACACTAAGTCTAGCTTGTTTCTTTCCAAGACTGCTTTTGTGCGAGATATTCTTGCCCAGACCGACTAAGTCCAAACTTTCTCTACACGGTAAATCGCTTGCAGATCCTACTCTCTATCGTAGAATTGCTGGTGCTTTGCAATATACGGTGTTAACTTATCCTGACATTGCATTTACGGTTCAGCAGGTCTATCTTTTCATGAATAACCCGCATGAACCACACTTCCATGCCCTGAAGCACGTTCTCCGCTACATTCAGGATACTCTTCATAATGGTCTTCAGTTGTGTCCATCATCTGTTGATCGTTTGGTCTCTTACACTCATGGCATCTAAGCAGGGTGTCCTGACACTCGTCGGTCTACCTCAGGGTTATGTGTCTTTCATAGTAATAATCTAGTGTCTTGATCTTCCAAACTCTAACACGTTGTCTCTCGCTCTAGCGCTGAAGCTGAATATCGCGGTGTCACCAATGTTGTTGCTAAAGCAACCTGGATTTGTAATATCCTTCTTGAGTTACACTATCCTCTGTCCCATGCCACACTTGTGTTTTGTGATAATGTCAGTATCATGTATTTAGCATCAAACCCTCTAAAGCATCAAAGAACCAAACATGTGGAATAGATTTACACTTTATAAGGGAATGTGTTGCTATTGGTCAGGTTCGTGTGTTACATGTTCCCTCAACTTACCTTCACAACTCTTCCTTGACTTCAGATGTAGTCTCAGTGTTTAGGAACCTTACGCTAGGACCGAGGGTGGTGTGTTAGATAATAGTCATAAATCTATGGTGATTTTACAATATTTTGTATAGTATAGGGTTTATATTGTAATTATTCTTTCCATGTATTATGTTATAAATATTATGCTATAAATATTATGCGTGAGCAATACACAATCCGTGATTAGATTTCCACATTTTTCCAAAATACTCTAACAAAAAGTATGTACGTATGTATAAAGTAAAAAAAAGATAGAAAGTGAGAAAATTACGTCGGAAATACCCATTATTTAATATCGGAAACACCCTTGAAACTATACCGTCTAATAACTAGCATAACTAGCCCTCGCCCTACCCCTATCCCCACCGAAGCCCCTTCACATTGACCCGCCATTAAAACTTCAAAAACTCCCATCAAAACGATATAGCAAATGCAAGATGCAACAACAAAGATGACCAGGACATATTTGCTATTACAGAAGAAACTGCATGAACTTGAGTCAGAGTTCACCCATCTCTCCAAGCATCGACCGGAAACATCCAGCCCAAACCCTGTAGCCGATGAATTCCAGCATCGGCTGGTGTTTTTAAGGAACCTATTTACAGCTGAAATCGCCTTGCACCCACTCAAGCCTAACCATTTGGACCAAATCAATGGACGGCTAGATGAACTGGAAGCCGCTTTCCATCACCGTTACACTCATAAGAACTCTTTTGACGGTATCCATGGTGATGATGATCTCATGTCTTCATGCATCGAGCCCAGTTTAAATTACGGTGGTGAGATGGAGGGGATGGGGGATGAAGAGAGTGTGGGTGTTTACGAAGCCTCTGAGATGTTTAATGAGGTGGTGGAGCTGCCAACAGAGCGGGAAAAGACGTTTGGGTATCACCGGAAAGAAAACGACAACGGCGGCAGCCTTGAAGCATGGCGGAGGAGGGATATTAGGGTTATGGCTTTTTGGATAATGTTGGGTGCTATTTTGATGGTTAACTTCTCAAAACTTTTCTACATCTTTTAAAATCAAGGATTGTTAACTTTTATGTTAATATTTTAATAAATATGTCAAACGATATTGCTTCAAATGATTCAGAGTTCTTATCCATCTCAAACATAAACCAAGTTTAACTTGAGTTCTTTTCAAGTTTTTCCAACTTTATGCAACCGGTTCATATATTTGAGTTTAGTTATCAGATTATTTATTTATATTTTAAACTAATTGGGACGATTTAAGTCTACATCATATGATAACTCTATCACATTCGAGCTTAAGGGTATCTGGTATACCCGTAAAAGGGGGCGTGAAACCAATGAGGGGTGTGAAATCGGTAAGGGGCGTGAAACACCACCCCTTCTTGGCGGGGGGGGGGGGGGAGGGGAACTCAATAATTTTTTTGGGCGGTGAAATCGGTAAGGGGCGTGTCACGCATGCGGGCATTGTTGGGCGGTAGCGGACCGCCATCTACCTTGTTAACGATCTGCTTCAGGTCTGGTTCCAGCCTAACAATAGAGGCTCATTTGCATTACTTTTTCAACACCAAAAAGCATCTGGGCTCTCAAGCCTTTCTCTGATCCCGACTCCCGAGCCGCTCTGCCAAGTTCGACTGGCTTTTGCTTATCAGTCGGACTCGAGCGTTTAGAACCGAAGAAACCCGAGGAACACATAGAAGTGCAAGTTAAGGTGCTAGTGCCCTAAGAGTCAACTCTAAAAGCTACGTAGCATTAAGATTACTATCTTTCCACTCCCAAACCAAGGTGAATATGAGTCAGTCTTAATAATTGTTTTACATCATGATTGTGATACAAACACACCCACGAATTGATCAAACTATTACGTAAACGCTCGAGTCACGAAGTTAAGTACTTAATGCATACCGCCTTGTGAGGTTGGCTATGGATAAAACCCAGGGGTGACTTGTTACATGAATAAAATGTATACGTAAAGTTTGACTAGATGTTTATACTCGTCCGGGAATATACGGCCGGACTGGGCTGACACATATTAAGTCGAGTGATTGTGTAAAACGGGGATCAGCAAATCCATGTGTCCCTCAAGTATGTGACCAACGTATACGCACCATAAAGGGACGGAGTAATGTGTTTATTGTTTCCCTTATAAAGATATGATTAACTATTTAATCAACTTTTTTGTCGTTTGATAAAAGATTTTTGTGTCATAAAGTATTCACCAGCTTATCGTTGACGTTCATTTTCAAATGTTTTCAGGAAAGGAATAATTCGAACAATGCCTTTCGGGGTTATCTCAGTCCCGAGGGTGGTTGTGGGTTTTTGTTGTTAACCGGGTCGGGCTACACACTTTGACCCGGGGCAACTTGAAAATATTTACAGGTTCGTGCTAAGGTGGAAAAGAATATCTAAGCACGGGAAGGACCTAGAGAAATGATTACAAGGCTAGGTGCACTAAGGATTATTATCCCTAGGCCTTTACCTCCCTTGTAGGAATGACTGACTGTTGTTACAGATTTTGATTTCAGATTCAATGTATCAAAACGATTGGGTTATTAAACCCCAATATTTCAAATAAAGATATTTTGTTTACACAACAAGATTCTTGTATTTACAAACCAACACTCGAGGTTGAGATTTATGAAAGAAAATGATCCTTTGAAAAACAATTTTTCTGCTACACAATGCAAACTCTGAAATCAAAGCAGGTACGGTTCCAATCGACGTCGTAGCCCGGAAACGTCTCGGGGGTGCCCGGGGTAGGGTGTGACATTGGTTGGTATCAGAGCCCAGGGTTTTCGCAAATTACATACTTGGAGTTAGTATCTAAGCTTTAACCAGAGTAAGCAACGACATTCCTACTAGTGAAAGTAGGTAGACAATCATACTAAGTTATTAGTGTCGTAATTGTAGGTAGAATGTAAGGAAGAAATGGTTACCGTAGTTACTATAGCCCTAATGAGATCAAACAGAAGCCTATAGAAAACCCTTACGCACCGATGGAAGTTGACAATTCTCATGGTATCACTCTTTGCCAAAAGCCACAATCAAGAAGGAGTACGAATCTGACCTCCTAAGCCAAATGGGAGGATCGAACTTTAGCAAACTGGAGGTTTGACACCCCTCCACATTTTCTGACACCTCCTGTAGTAAACCAATTTGAGGCTGGACCTAGTAAGGTGACCAAACCTCGAATGAGAACAAGGATGCCAACTGAGAAACTCTCCATTTCGGAGGCGAGTTTAGAAGAGATATATAAGAATATATCCAACTGCAATCTGATAGTTACGAACCTTACACCGACTATCTAAACTTTCCGCTAATATCGGGTCCGTATATGAGCAATAACTTGGACACCGAGGAAACCTACGCTGACGCAAGCTCGTTCACCCAAGGGGCTAGTTCTAGTTCATACATAGATTATATGAACCATCCTTAAATGTTGGATCCCCATATCCAAGACGAATATGACCCTATGTCTATATTTGAGGCTAAGATCGACGATCCAGAAGCGATCTCGGTCGACTATAGTCCACGGGCTACCCTGAACCATAAACCTACTCCCGTCTATGATAATGTCGACAATGACATAGTCTTAGGACTTAGAGACCCTCCTCCAAAATTTGTAAGGTTTGGTTTTCTTGAGGATCTTCACTAAACGGATTCAACAACATGTTGAATCTGGCGGAAACAGAAACGACATGTGACGAGTAGGTAAACAAAGAGAACGAGCACACACGGATTATCAAACGATTTTATATTACTTGTAAAACTGCTGATTACAATACAAAACGTCTAATCACCCGTCTAACCTGATTACTGAGACAAAACTAACAATTTAAAGCTAATTACACAAGTTCTCGTTTCATTACGTGCATGGGCTTTACGAGAACTTAAAGTACTCGGCCCATACAAGTTCTCGGGCCAAGAACTTTTACAAAAGTAAGTTCTTGTAAACCTAATCTAACAAAACTAAATTTTGAACACTCTGGTGATTCTTTGATGCTTCAGCCTATTAGGTTTGGTCTTTACAATCTCCCCCTAGGCTGATGCACTCAAAGTAGTCTTCATATTTCAAAATCGAATGAATGATCACCACCTCCCGCATATAACTTCTTTGCCAGAGCCATTCCCAAAACCGTCACGAACGAATTTGCAGTTGTTGAGGCTGTTGTTTTGTTCACTTGCTTTCTTTCTTTCCTTCGGAGTTCGATCAACCAAAAGATCATAATCAACATCATTAAAATCATCATCGTGTTGAAAATAGCTGTTAGGAGGAGGATTCCCAATAACCTTTCCCTTTTGCAATATCACTTTATGATGTTTGTTGATCAGTTTCTCTCTGTCACTTTCGGTTTCTGAAGAGTAAACATCTTCTTCTTCACTTTCTTCTTGGAAGACATTTTCTTGAAACATGTGTACATCATGCTTTTCGGAAGTGATGACACTTGTGTAACAGTGTTGATCTGTTCTTCATCAACCCTTGGTGCTGGAATGTTAGCATGTTGCTCCTGAAAGTTCACTTAAATACAAGAATGTGCAAAATGCAAGTATGCTCAAACTTATAAAATTTTGAAACTTTCCAACTTTTTTTTAATAAAACCTCCCTTTTATAAAACCTACTTTTCACAATTATTAAATCAAACAAGAATGGTCAATTTTGATGAAAAATAGAATAAACACAAAAATAAGACACAAACAAAAATAAATTGACTCAAACTAAGTTAAAAACACAAAATCTTTTTCTTATTTTCAATAATAGCAAGACAAAGACAAACCTCTAATTAAAGCTACTGAAACACACTATTTTTAAGGGAACTTCTGTTGTGGGATCATATCATTCTAGAGCAGACTAAAACACACTTATCGGTCGTTCATCTATTTAGACAGGTCTAGGTGATTATCGATATACTTATATTTTTGAGCTCAAACCTTTCTACCTTAGTTAACAAGCAAGCAGTGAATAGTTTTATCATGTTTTGGGTAAGAATTATTCATGACTTAGTGGATCCCATACTCATATCTCAGGGACCTGCATTTATTTAACTTTTAATTGGGTGAGTTTTTTATGAACTTAATGGACCCACAATTTATCGAGTAATCCTTCCCTTCCTTGTGATCTTTTGAGTACCTAAACTATAAGTATTAGAGCATAACTAGCCTGAGTTTGTGAACTGATTAGAGAACTATCAAAATTTTGCCCAGAGACACACCACGACGGACTTACGTGTCCAGAATTCATCAAGAAACCCTTAGAGTAGTCACTATACCCCAAAAACAAAAAAATATTTACATATAACTATGTATGCACTTTGGCATATCTTTTTGTTATATGACATTGCATATCTTTTTATTTATTCATATAGCACGACATTATGTGTCTTTTTGCTCAAACTTCTGCTTTGCAGATGAACTTTGCACTACATTGAGTGTCTTTTACATTTTGCATGTCAACGCATGTCTTTTATTTATAATATATAGTAAGACTCGTGAAAAGTTAACTCGCGACCCGTTTGTGAAGGGTCTCGGTTTGTGCAATCCTAATTGAGTATCGTTTATCCACAGTTCATCAACCATTATGTTTAACTGCTCAATTATTAACATGAAATACTTATTACACTAATCTATGAGATGTTCGCCACTAAGGACATAACCTTAATGGAAGGAGAGGTCCTCCCAAGATCCTGGAATGCCATTCATCTCAAGACATACTTCATGTAAATTGGAATCTAAGTTCCAAATCAGATTGGTATGTTTCCTACCCTTACTTATTTCAATTCTTACTTATTATTTTATCAATTTACTGAATTAAGCATCGGAGGGGTGTTAGCCTAGCTAATACCCACCTTCACCAAGGTTTAAAGGTTTTGCAGATTAGACTCCTAAGGACAGTTAGCAAAGTAATCGAGACTTGCCATCTCTCTAAGTAAAAGGTATTCCAAAACCCTTCTAAGGTTTAAATGTTTTCACCTTTCTAAGCAATTGGGTTTATACACCCCGCTTGAACGCGCGAGATCCAAATGTAGTTCGAGGTAGTGGGATCACTCTATGTAATAGTAGCTGGCAATTTCACTATTGTTGGCTATATTTTGGACCCTACGAATATTATCAATGGAATAACATGGACATGTTATACATCGGGCATTAACCAAGCATTTAACATTGACATGCTAAACATAAGGTTTTTGACGCATACGTGTCATGTCAGATACAACCCACGCATCTAAACAAAAGCTTTTGGTGTAGGTCCAGATTTCAAACAGAAATCACTCAACAAATCGATTACACACACAGGCGGAATTTGCGTGTATGGTGGTGAAATAGAGGGTAGAAACAGTATTGGTGAAGATAAATAGGCAAACCACACAGGAATCATAACAAATAAGATATGAAATTGTAAGAACAACAGATGAAATAACTCCAAGTGTGTATTGATTCAGAAAACTATGAAAAAGAGAATTTCAGGGTTACAGCCGCTATCCACAACGTAGAAATTCTCAAACTAGGCTATTTATAGCAAGTTGACAGGCACCGAAACTATGCTTACCGAAACTACTAGTTTCGATGAAGCATTTACAAGTGTGATAAGCCTGTCGAAACTAAACTATCTATCGAACTACTAGTTTCGATTAAACAAACCTCAATCGAAACTAAGTAGTTTCGATGGCCCAGACTTAGAAATAAAACAGGAAATTACATTAAAATGAAAATACAAGTAAATAAACTAACTAAACAATGTTTAAAAGAAATACATTGATGACAACAACTTATATAATAATAAGACTCTACAATCTCCCCCTAAGCTGATGCATCAATGTCTTCAACTCTTCTCTAAGCAGTTGGCCCTTGACTTGGTTGCTGAAAGTGAGGTTTTGCATTAATGGTCACCACCCTTTGAAATACCTTGGCATTAGCCTCACCATCGTTATGCAGGAGCTTGATAGGGTTGTTGAAGAGCACCTCAAGATCATCTGGTTGAAATTTTAATAACTCCATGGGCTCAAATATGTGAATGTCTTCCATTCCTTCCCTTTTAATCACATCACTTCCAATGGTGGGGTTGTAGAACCATTTTGTAAAATTTTGAAGCTGGACAGGTACTGACTGTGGCAATATAATAGATTTGACAGTTTCTGCCGGCTTGTACCGAACGCTTACCCAAGGCCTTTGAAATCTGGGTTGAATTCTTGTCTTTGAGATAACTCTTCTTGGCTTAACAGTGGTCATAGATCTGAAATCATTGAAGGTCTGATTTCTCAAGAAGGTCTCAAAGTCTTTTGCAATGCCCACATTTCCAGGATTTTGTAGAGGTAGCTTGGCAAGAGCTCTTAAATCATATTTAGGGAGGGAGCTGAAGTCATGAGGAGACTTGAAGTGCTCCATTCCTCCTTTGTATCATTGAACAATAAACATAGATCTTTCCTTGTCATATTTACATCCTACTGGAGGCCTCTTTAATTCTTAATATTCTGCAAACCATTCATAATGTTTGGGAAGCTCTTCAGCAGGCAGTTTCTTAAACCAGGATCTCCTTGTCTCTGAGCCCTGTTGGGATTGAGTGTCAACTGTCGTTGCAGGTGGAGTTGGTGTTGCTGTTGTTTTTGGTGAAGTTTGAGTTGCTTCTTTTGTGGTGCGAGTTTGCTCAATACTGAATTCTTGCTCAACAAAAGTTACTTTTACATCTGAATCTTCAGCTTCTGTGTCAGAAAGTGAATGTATTTCATCTCCATCTTCAGTAAAGTATCTGATCTTATCTTCCTGTTCTTCCTCTAGGGTAATAGTTTCAGGATAATCTTCAATTGCTCCAAAGTCATCAACCTGCTTTAGTAGATCATCTAGTTCATGATCTGATACAATTTCTTCTTCATCTAATACCACAAGTTCAACATCAGCTTCTTTTCTCTTTCCTTTTCCTCTTAATGCTCTCATTTCGCTAACAGATGGAAGATCATAACCTGTTTCTTCTATCTTGACTTCCACATCATCCTTTGTCTTGGCAGCTAGGCCAGTGAAGATTGTTAGTGCAGACTGAGAATTTGACACAAAGGCAAGGGAAGAGGGTCCACCGGCAGAAGTGGTCTCCCCCTGAGCTGTAGAAGGGGTTTCCTGTTGTGAAGATTTAATCAATAAAGCCTTGATTTGTTCAATATCATCAAATAAGGATTTGAACTCTTGTTGTTGCTGAGAGATTATCTTTTGTTGGGTTTCCAGCTGGGTTTGTTAAACATCAAGTTAGGTATGTAAGCCACCAACTTCCAGCCTTAGATCTTTCACTTCTTCCTTGCATTCTCTCAGTTCAATCTTCAGATTTTCAATCACTTCATCTTGTTTTATAATGGTTTCTTGTAACCTCTTTACCTCCAGGCTCAGGGTTTTGACTCTTGGGACAGATGGTGATGGATCAGGAACAGGGGATGCGGGTGATGTAGTAACAGGTGTATGTGGTAGAGATGGTTGTGGTGAGGGTGGTGGAATATGAGTGGGTGATTGAATGGGGGTTAAGTGTTTAGGAATGTCAAACAGTGATTCTTCAGAAGAGCTTAAGGACTCAATTCATCTTGATTTTCTTGGCAAGGGGTTCTTCCTTTTCATAATCTAAACTTGAATCAGCTTGCCTCTTAGAGGATGATGCAGGCGGTTCAGTCTGTTCCTCATATTCAGACTCATAGTCAGATTAATCATACTTAGTGCCATAGATGAGTTCATCCAAGGTGTCACTAGACTCAGCTTCAGCTTCAATATTCTCTTGAACCTCATCATTAACATCTGCTTCTATGTTTTCAGCATGTTGCTCTTCAATTACTGGCTCAAGATTTTCTAACTGTTGATCCATAAAAGGAGCCTCTATGATAGGTTGTTCAATATGTTGCTCTATCTGTTGGTCAGCATCAATATCTGGCTCTTGGTTCCCTAGATCTTTTTCTGCCTCTTCTTCCTCAGATGATGATTCAGCTTGTGGATCTATATCGGGAACAATCTCTTCTTCTTCACCCAAGATATGACCAAACAGAGGAATGTCAGCAATCACTCTGTTGGTTCTTTTGCTTGAACTCTTCATGTAGCTTAAGGTCTTGGCAGTCATGTGATCAAAGACAAATATATAGCCATCTTATTGCAAGTTAGGATGGAGATGATTAATTATAATTTGAAGAAATCTAGGGTAGACCAAGAACTTTTCCTTCACTCCTCCAGTCAGGTTTTCCTTTAACTGCCCAAATACTAACCCAGAAAAATTGCAATCCCTTCCTTTAATCAATCCTAAGACTGTTGATGCCACCATGGCATTTGCTGAATCAAATCCACCTTTTCTGATAGACAGGCAGTGAATGAAGACATGTACAATGTGGCATAGAGGTGCAAGGGCATTCTTGATAATCTGTCGGCCCTTGAATTCATCTGGATGCCCCAATCTTCTGAAACATTCTTTAACATAAAAACTTGGAAAATCCGCTAGTGCTTCATGATTATCATTGAAGTGCAGCACCTCTCTGATAGTTGCTTCAGAAAAAAGAACTTCTCTGATATGCTCCACATTATCTATAACTGTTGTAGTTGCAGTACTCCAGAATTGCCTTATAGTAGTTTCAAACACCGGTAGATTGTGGCTTATAGCAAAGCTGATATTGGAGTTGGCCAGGAAATCAAGCACAGGAATGAAGTCTGTATTTTTGGGATCAGTAGTGTGCAACACATCACATACATTGTGCCTTTTGACAAACAAGAGATCCATATATGCACAAGAAAAAATATCAAACATCAGTCCAACACTTAGAAAAATTTCAGAAAGGCCTGGCCGAAACTACTAGTTTCGAGTGTAAAAGCAAATCAAAACTACATAGTTTCGGGCACCAAAGGGTATCGAAACAACTAGTTTCGATGGAAAACCTATTCAAATTCTGAGAACATTTTAAAGACAAAACACCCTTTAATCGAAACAACTAGTTTTGATTACTGAAATCTGATCAGAAAAACAAGCATACAAAAACAAAGAAAAACTAAACTAAAAACTTATAAATAGATTAACAATACACACAGAAATAAAAAAGAAAGGTAAATGTCGCCTGAGGTGTCGAAACTCCATCTTACCGAAATTTTGGAAGAAATTTGCAAAAATAAACAATAGAAGGGTGAGATATTAGCAATGAGGAGTTCAAAAATAAGATCTAAGCAAGAAAAGACCCAAAACATGCAATTTCAATCGTAACAAGGGTAAAAATGTAACCCTAGCCATCGTCATATAAAACAGTAGCAAACTTATGAGTAAGCAAACCTGATGAAGACGACGACGGAGGAATCAGATAAGGGAGACTGATTTTGCAAACTTAGACCGATGACTTTGAGTTTTTGTGTGTGAAAACGAAGGTGAAAATGGTTTCGGGTGAGTGAGAATGAGAGTGAGATTGGCATGGAAGAAACCTGATTATGAAGACATTTAATTTGTGCTTGTCAAAAGACCAACATGCCCATGTCGAAACTACTAGTTTCGATAGGACAATGTAGTTTCAGGTGGGAGGTAGTTTCGGGCGGTTTGAGTAGTTTCGATGAAAATGTTGTTTCGGGTGAAAAGGAGATACTTGATCAAAAACAAGGCAAAAACACTCATATGTATAAAATTTAAACAAGCTAATAAGGAAGATTAAGAAATTTATATAGAAAAATAAAAATAAAAAACAGTAAAATATATAAACACTTAGCCTTGAAAAAGATGCAACGTGAGATCATGTCTGGTCAAACCCTTGAAACACTTCATTTTGCACTCAGCTACTGTGAATCCCTGAAGATAGCCGATATTTGTGCAAGATAAACCCGAACATTTGCTTGTACAATGAGTTCATGTGATTAAGAGGTACCATTTGAGCACAAAACACGGCGTACCCCACATTTTGAAATAAAATGGTTTTGAAAGCCTATCAATCCTCAAGAAATACTTGCATTCATCTTTTCATCCCTTACAGATTAACCAGGGTACCATCTTGGTAAGTCAAAATTACCGCCAAAATTAAAATAAGATCCAACTGGATATCAGAAGTTGTAAAACGAAAAATATCCAAGTGGATATTAAAAAGGTACGAATATTCTAGGTCTTTGCGTAAGCAAAACAGAAGAAGTCGTAAAATTATTCAAGCGGATAGGAAAAGGTTGAACACTCGAGATCTTTGCGTAAGCAAAACAGACGGGGTCAAATCATCCAAGTGGATGGGGAAAAATATGAACTCCCGAGATCTTTGTGTAAGCAAAACAGACGGGGTCATCGGCGGTAACTCTCGTTACTTTGACGGTCACCTGCCGCATGAATCAGAATCCAACACGTAAGCCTATAACTGATTGAATCGGTTTTCTTAGCTTAAAATGGGTTAGAAGTCTCAAAATTGGGTTCAAACACACGTGTACGATAGAGAATTAGGTTTTCACACTACTAAAGAGTTATAGCCGTATGTCGGGCCAACCGGCTATACCTAAGTGAGCACCATCGCTTATGGTCCATTTCATGTTCAAGAAGTGTGATCAGACTCTATCATTTATCACAATGCCGAATGCGATTTTCCTGAAACAAAACATGATACTTACAATGAGTTTTTCTTAAACACAAAAACAAAAGGTTTTTCTTTTCTTTTTGACTAAACAAAGCAAATCTTTTTTCTTTCTAACTGCACATTCCAAATTCTCCCCCCAAAAGTTTTGCTTTCAAAGGTAAATAAAGAAAACAACTATACAGAAAGGTAAAATCTTTTTGAAAATCTTCCCGATTAACAAGTTTAAATAAAAGATATGCACAAAGGTTACTGAAAGTTGATCATGTCGAGCATCTCCACCAATTTCTCAAATCTGGCAGAATCAAATGCTTTTGTGAAGATGTCGGCGGTTTGCTTGTCGGTTTTGACTTCAACGGTTTTGATATGTTTCTTTTCGACATAATCACGGATGAAGTGGTGTTTGATCTCAATGTGTTTGGTTTTTGAGTGCTGAACTGGATTTTTTGTGATGTGGGGAACAGTGGTGTTATCACACAGGATGGGAGTTTCAAGGAAGGTGATCCCGTAATCAAGTATTTGATGGTGGATCCACCTTACTTGGGAACAAAAAGGACTACGGCAATGTATTCGGCTTCGGCTGTGGATTGGGAAACGGTGGTTTGTTTCTTACATTGCCAGGAAACGAGGCGGTTACCAAGGAACTGACAACCCCCAGAAGTGGACTTTCGGTCTAAGTTGCATCCCTCGTAGTCTGAATCTGAATATGCCAAAAGATCAAACAAGTTATTTTTGGGATACCAAAGCCCAAGTTTTGGCTTGTACTTCAAATATCTTAAAATACGTTTGACAGCAATTAAATGAGAGAGTTTAGGATTAGCCTGAAAGCGTGCACACAAGCACACTTCAAACATGATATATGGTCTGCTAGCAGTGAGATACATAAGAGATCCTATCATCGAGCGATAGAGGTGCTGATCAACGCTTTCACCATCCAAACCAGGAGACAGACAGTGTCGAACTTCCATGGGAGTCTTGTAAGGATGAGACTCAGTCATTTTGAATTTGGTCAGGATTTCTTTGACATACTTCTCTTGATGGATAAGAATTCCCGACTCAGACTGATCTACATGCAAACCAATAAAGAACTTCATTTCTCCTATAGAACTCATTTCAAACTTATAACGCATCACATCCTCGAACTCTTTACCCAACCGAGGATTTGTGGATCCGAAAATGATGTCATCAACGTAGATTTGCACCAAAATGGTATCCGCACCATCCTTTCGTTTGAACAAAGTTTGGTTAATTGCCCCTCGTGTTGTCGAGTTTGTAAACTCTGTCAGGATAGCTTGGATCAATGAAACCTGGTGGTTGCTTAACATAAACTTCCTCTTGAACTTTTCCATACAGAAATGCGCTTTTGAAATCCATCTGATGAACTGTGAAGTCCATATAGGCTGTGTATGCGAGAAACATTCTGATGGCTTCCAAGCGAGCCACTGGTGCAAAGACATCCTCAAAGTCAATTGCTTCTTCTTGATAAAACCCCTGAACCACCAAGCGAGCTTTATTTCGAATAACGATTCCCCCTTTATCCTTCTTGTTATGAAATACCCAACGAGTGCCAATTGGAACTTTGTTCTTTGGAATGTCTACCAGATTCTACACATGTAACTTGTTGAACTGTTGCAATTCTTCTTGCATGTCCTCCACCCAACTGTTCTCAAGCAATGCAACTTTGATATTCTTAGGGTCGACTTGAGATATGAAGCAAGTGAAGAAACTGTCATTCATTGCTTCGGTGGCACTACGAGTTCGAACTCCCACATTGAGTGGACTAATGATGTTGTCTATAAGATGATCCTTGTGAATTCTCAACTATGAAATCTCATCCTCTTCCACTTATTCATCCAGATTGGTAATGTTATTGTCAGAAAGGTTAACTTCATCATCAATAGGATCTTCAGCAGATGATTGTGGAGCAACATCTACTATTGGAGGAGTTTCTTCCTCAACAGTTTCACTTGTTGCTACAGAGTCTGAAGAATCCAGAGAGGATGATGAAGAGGAGCTTGAAGCAGAAGCAGAAGAGGTACCTAAGATATTTACAGGCATAAGAGGATTAGCTGAGACAGATATGTTAGTGAAATCAAGCAGATTAAATGATTTAAACAAAGAATCGACATCAAAAAGCCAGTCAGGACAGTCCCCAGCGTCCGTATGATTGCTTTCATGCCAGTTGATATCAATGGACTCCAGCACAATCCTTCGTCTCTTGTTGTAAACACGAAAAGCTCTTTGGTTAGAGGAATAGCCCACGAAATAGCACTCGCTCTCTTTGGCTTCAAACTTGTTCAGTTGATCAGAAGTATTTAGCATTGTGCAAACACACCCAAATTTCTTAAAGAAATCAATAACAGGCTTACGCTTATACATAATTTCATAAGGAGTCTTGTTGCAGCTTTCGGTGATGAGAACTCGATTTTGCACAAAACATGCGGTATTGACTGCCTCGGACCAAAACGTGACAGGAAGCTTAGAATCAACGATCATAGTTCTTGCTGCTTCTATCAACGTGCGATTTCTTCATTCAGATACACCATTTTGTTGTGGAGTGCGAGGTGCACTGAATTGCCGAGAAATACCCTTACTTTCACATAAAGAATCTAGAATGGCATTCTTGAACTCTGTGCCATTATCACTGCGAATAGTCTTCACACTTAAATTGAACATGTTCTCGATTTGAAGCAGATGAATCTTCAGAGTCTCTGGCGTCTCATCTTTCTTTGCCAGGAAGAATACCTAAGTAAACCGAGAGAAGTTATCGGTTACCACCAAACAGTAAGATTTCCTTCCATGACTCATGACGCTCACAGGAACGAAAAGATCCATGTGAAGCAATTGAAGGGGAGAGTCAATGGAATTAGTGGTTTTGGGTTTGTGAGAAGATTTGTGTTGCTTGCCCTTGGAACAAGAGAGACAATGTTCCATGGGTGAGAAATCTTTCAAAGGCGAACCGGTAACAAGGTTTCCTCGAACAAGGCGGTTCATTGTCTTGAAATTCACATGTCCAATCTCTTGTGCCATAGAAAGGACTCATCCTCTGAAGCTTTTGAAAGAAAGCAGGATTCGATTCCTGGTGGGTTATTAATATCCAGACTGTAAGTATTGAATCTTCGAGGAGCACGCATGAGGATTAGGTCTTCGGGAATAACCACTCCATGCTTCAGAATCAAACATTCCTTGGAGTTGAAGAGGGCACAAAAGTCTTTATCACAAATCTGGGACACACTCATTAGATTGTACTTCAGCTGTGGGACGAAATTGACATTCTCCAAGCTTTTTACACCGTTAGACACAGTTCCTTGTCCTTCAATCTTTCCACCTATTTGATTGCCTGCAAAGGCGACAAAATCTCCGTCCATTGGATGATAATCTTGGAATGAAGAAAAATGACCAGTCGTATATCTTGAACAACCACTGTCGACATCCCAGATATTGTCTCCAGTCCTCCTCAATTGTCCCTACACAAAATGAATCATTTAGAAATTTGTTCCCAAGCCATTGCTAAGTTGGAACTTCTTAATTTTACAAGATGCATTTTGGAAGTCATAGTCAGAATCCTCCTTTAATGTGTTATCAAAAAGATCATTATTCTTAATTTTCCAAATCCTTTTCCTCCTATTTTTAGCATTTGTAATCCTTTTACGTCGCAAAGTTCTATTATGTTGTGATTTAGACAAAACATTTGAAACACCATCAACTAAATTTTGAATAACAGATGGTACGTTTTCTTCTTTGAAATGATATGTAGACAATTTACATGTCTTGAAAACATGATTGGATTCCCCACAACTAAAACAAACTTTATCACATGTTGGCTTAGACTGATAGTTGTCATCACAGGATGATGAAGATGATTGTGATGTTGAGACATCAGAACTAGGGGCAACTCTTTCTTCAATATTTCTTTCTTGAAGACTTTGATCTTCCTTTAATCTGAAAAATTCCAGATTGCTCATTGTTTCTTGTGGAATATTAGTCACAACAACTCCTACACTTTTAAAATTTGCAATACAACTCATAGCATTTACATATTTAGGAACAAAAGGTAAAGCATTCTTAAACTTAGAAATAGCATTTCTCAAACTGTCATGCTCAGAAGGCACATAACCAAAATACAAATTTTCAAAGTGTTCACAAATATCTGGTTTTGACACGGACATATTATTACATTCATCCGACTCAAGTTCATTTAAAACATTTCCCTTACTAGAACTCTCATCACAATCATCTTTGGAACCTACACAATATGACTCTGCACAGGAAGCAAAACTGTCAGAATCTGATGTTTGAATATAATCATTAGCAGATAAATTTCAAACAAAAGGTGTGGGAACATGAGGAACTTGCATATCAGCAAATCTTCCAGACTTGGAATATAGAGGTGGGTGAGAGTTATACCCGATGCCTTCTGTGACCTTTTTATAAATTTGGTTGTCAATGATTCCAAAAAGAATTTTATGATCCATACCCATGTGTTCAACTTGAAATTTTACTTTTTCAGCCTTTTGAAGTCTTTCAGTTAAAATTTGATTATTATTCATTTGTGTAGTAAGTTGTACAATCAAAGATCGGTTTTCTCCAGAAATATCACGAATTTTCTTTAAGTAAAGTTTCTCATTTTTAGCCACAGAATCATACATCACCTTTATATGATCTCGTTCATCGACCAAAGCCTGGTTAATGAATCTATATTTCTGAATCTCATTTGAACAAGATTTAGCACTGCCAAGTCTAGACATTACCTCAGCTGGTACGGCAGTGAGATCCTTAGCTGGTTCAATCATGACACATTTCTCCTTTTCTTCAATGTCTGCCATCAGTGCCTTGTCAGCTGCTTCCCCTTCTTGATCTCCCCAATGATAGTGTCCATCAGCTTGACAGACCAGAGCTGTTGAGCTGGAAGTTGTGGTGGATTTGGGAGAGATGACAGCTTGCTTTCCAGATGAATTCTTCTTCTCATGCTGCTCCTTTGATGATGGCTCCTTGTAGTTCCTTGCAAAATGACCCAGCTGGTCACAGTTGTAGCATCTCACCTTTTTTATATCAAACCCTATAGTCTTTCTTTGCTTGAATCTATCCATCCCAGTCCTTTTGATGAATCTTTTGGCTCTCAGAGTCAGCATAGCCATACACCAATCAATATCCATCTTTTCCAAATCATCCGGGTTGATCTGCTCCAAGTCATCGGGTTGAAAACTGACCGGTTTCAGGTTTCCAGAAATCAGTGCATCATAGCACGACATGAAGGCAGTCATGATAGGCAGATACTCATCAGGAATCATAGTGGTTGGCTTCTGAGAGTTGGATGAAGTAGTAGGCTAAACTCCATAAATCGAAGGTGGGACATCAGTTTAAAAATAAGCCATTGTAGTTTTGTTGGATGAAGTGGAGGAACCTTGACCTGTAAGAAGAGCTGTGTTTCCAGACTGATTAGTTGGAGTGACTGCACCCTTTTTATCTCCAACTCATAAGACTCCAGAATGCTGAAGAGTTCTTGTTGTGATAAGTCACTTAGTTTTTCAGTTTTCTTGATCATAATCCGATACATATTCCATTCTTCGGGCAGTGAATCAAGCAGCTTCTTGTTTAACTCAACAGTGGGATACTCAATTCCTAAGACTTTCAACTTAGAAATAATGCTTGAGAAACGCTTGATCAACTCAGACATGGGTTTACCAGGCACACTGCTAAACATTTCATATTGCTTCTTGATTAAATCCCTCTTGTTTTCTCTAACCTCAGCACTTCCCTCATACCTTGTACATAAAGCAACCCAAAGATCTTTGGCAGTTGTATACTCAGCAAATATGTTGAACACATCCATAGGAAGAGCCATAGCAATAGATCCATAAGCCTTATTATCTCTGTCAATTAAGGCAATATCATTTTCATCATATTCAGACACAAGCTTGGGACGTTGAACATCTACACTGGTAGTAACTGCTTGTGTGGACCATCAGTGATTGACTGCAACAAAGTATGATCATGGAACTGAAAGAAAGTCTTCATTTTTTTGGTCCAGTCATCAAAATCTCTAGTCGACACCAAGACGGGTGGTTGGTTCCCCCAGCATACTCATTGGAGCCTGAAGTTTCCATAATCTCATAAAAAGAAAATCAAACAGTAGCTAGTTTCGGGTGGACAGGGTTGGTCGAAACAACTAGTTTCGATAGAGAAGAAGCTGACCGAAACTCCTAGTTTCGGTAGAACAAAACTTCCTGAAACTTCTAGTTTCGATAGTGAAAACAAAAACTAGAAACAACTAGTTTCGATGAAGAAGACTTAGCAGAAAATCCAGCAAACTCAGAAGAAACTACAAGTTTCGATTGAAACTAGTTTCGATAATCCAGTAGTTTCGGGTGATCAATCTGCAAAGGTTAGTTTTGATAGAACGAGACAAAAAGCTAGTTTCGATGACACCTTCTCCAGCCAAAAAGTACAGACAAGAAGTTTCGATAACCAACAAAAAGCAGAAATTGTCTCCCAGTAGTTTCGATACCTCCTTCTTCAAGCTTCAGCAAACTCCATTGATGTAAAGCTTCAAATATCAAAGACAATAAACTAGCAATCTGATCCAGCAAAAAGCATAAAGCTCTGATACCAATTTTAGGTCCAGATTTCAACAGGAAATCACTTAACAGATCGATTACACACACACAGACAGAATCTGTGTGTATGGTGGTGAAACAGAGGGTAGAAACATAATTTGTGAAGATAAATAGGCAAACCACACAGGAATCAACACAAATAAGATATGAAATTGTAAGAACAACAGATGAAATAACTCCAAATGTGTATTGATTCAGAAAACTGTGAAAGAGAGAATTTCAGGGTTACAGCCGCTATCCACACCCTAGAAATTCTCAAACTAGGTTATTTATAGCATGTTGACAGGCATCGAAACTATGCTTACCGAAACTACTAGTTTCGGTGAAGCATTTACAAGTGTGATAAGCCTGTCGAAACTAAACTATCTATCGAAACTACTAGTTTCGATTGAACAAACCTCCATCGAAACTAAGTAGTTTGGATGGCCCAGACTTAGAAATAAAATAGGAAATTATATTAAAATGAAAATACAAGTAAATAAACTAACTAAACAATATTCAAAAAAAAATACATTGATGACAACAACTTATACAATAATAAGACTATACATTTGGCATGACCCAAGTACTTAGCATTTGCATGCTAACCAAAGATTTACACCGTGACTCAGCATAATGGGGACATCCCAGGGATCTTAAGATTTAATTACTCAAGGAAGACTCTAAGAGACAAAGTGGAAAATTTGCTTATCGGCAATACGCAGGGGATAGCCGAAATTATCAAAAGATTGTAACTTAGCTTAAACCAAGTTAAATTCCTAATCAATGTCAGGTACGTTCACCTGCTCAAAGTTTTCCTTCTCAGGATTGCCCTTTCTCAGGTGACATGCCTTTAACCCTGATGGGGTCTTGATTTATGAATATATCATGACTAAGTCATGGCATTCTCATAACCTATTTTCAAAATTACCTGTTTAAGCCAAGGTAAACTTTTCTAAAATAGAGATCCGAGTTTTGAGCGAAAACCAGTAGAGTATCCAGTATCTAGTATCCTGTCAGGATACCAAAACCTGTTTTTCAAAAACACTAAGGCTTCACTGCCTGGAGATCCTCATTTTTAAATCCTAAATATCAACCATAACATAAACATCATCAAAAGGTTACTTGTTCAAGACATTTAAACTACTCCCAAAACACAGGACCCAAAAAATAAAATTGTTTTTAAACTACCAAACTTAGATTGTTCAACCAAACCAAACCACTAAAAACAAAGCTCAGGCATCAGCATCTTTGCCCTCATTGCCTTGTGTTGCATCCACCTCCATGCCTACTTCCTTCTCACCATCCTTGCCAACCTCAGCCTCATGCTTCTCACTTGCCTCAACCACCTCGCCACCTAGAGCCACCAAAGCCTTACGCCACCGTGAAGGTCCAAAGCTGCAACATCAAAAGCCTTGTCACCAGCTTGTTCTGCCATCTGGATCCTGGCTTGGACAACAGTCACAGCGGTGGACTTCTTGGCCTTGTGCAGGACCCCCTCTTACTCTTGGGAATGATGAGCCTTGACCTCCACCATCTTCTCGGCATTCTTGGCCCTCTTCTCCTCAGCATCATAGCAGTTATGCATCTGTTCCAGGCCCACAGCAAAAAATATATGTAAGTTTTCAGGATACATGCGAAAAATCAGGGATGTTAGAATCAACTTACCGAACGTAGGAGACGGTGAGATGAAGATGAAAAGGAGAAAATATAGGGGATAAATGCAACCACCTATGCACGATGTCATTACCTAAAATCTCGAGCCACATCAAGTCGTGTCCTATAACGACTCTATTTTGAAAATTTTACAGTTGTCATCGGTAAAAAAACAGTTGCCAAAATTTTGGGGACAATTGTTAAGGGTCAATTTTATAATCCGGTATCCTGGATCCTGAATATGATCGGTATCCCGAGTAAGTTCAGTATCCTGAATGCTAACTTTATTAATCGATTATTATTATCTTTTTTGCTTTGATTTATCTTCGCATGTGGTTCATAATTGACTTAGTCTAGTCTATCCTAAAGAACATTAAAATTAGTTGAAGAAAACGTGTAGAAGAGGCCTCCAACGGTTAGAAATGAAGACCAAGTACTCCCTGGGATTCTCGGATTATAGTTATTTTCATTTTTCTTGTATATATAGAGCATATGATCGATAGAAAACACACAACACACTTACAGCAAACACTTGTAACACTTATCTACGATCTATTGCTCCACTATTGTAATCTTTACTTCGATTAATTACAAGAACAAGAGGCAGGTCGACGATTAGTCACCTCCGAGGTTTTATGTCGTAGGTCATCAAGGATCAAGGCTTTCCTTGTAATCATCTGTGTCATTTTATTACTTTTTATCATACATTTGCTACACGAATCAAACAAGCACACTACCTCAATTACTAATTTGATCACAGAATTCTCTTTGGTAATTTTTGGTCAAAACACTTAGTATCCAAGCGACATGCATTGAAGGCCAGGGAAAAGCCTTCCTCCATTATCCATTTCTTTTCAGTAGCTAGGCGTGTGATAACCGCATCCAGCGCCATCACCACTTTCTCCAGATCCAATACTTCTTCCCTTTTCTTCTTCCTTAACTCTTTCTTCGCACACTCTTTCTCCACCAACTTTAATTCCAAATCCTCCACTTCCATTTCCAACTTCTTCACTCCCACCACCGGATCTTCCAACTCCCTCTTTGCTAGAGCCAAAACATTCATCGGCACCTTCACCTCAGCCAACTCCACTTCCATCAAATCTTTCGTTTTAGCTTCACTCTTTGCCCGAGCCTTCATCTCCTCAATAACCTTCTGGACCAAGGCCAGGGCCGTTTCCACCTTGCGTTTCCCAGCAAGCGTTGAGATGGCCCTATGCGTATCATACTCAGCCCAATATCTAGCCTCCACCATTTTAGCATGCAAGGTCGGAATGAGGTGGCAATATTATCATCTATCTGCCAACTCTCGGCAGATTGCACAAGCCAATCTTTACAGACTGAACAAGCCAATCTTTACACACGTCCGGATTAATTATCTGGCTCCCCTGCACAACCCGCCATTTAGTGGCATAAGGACGACAAAGTTTGAACCATCCCAATTAGTTAAAGGCGTGTAGGTTAATCTTACCCGCAATAAAGCATCCCCACTTACAATGAAAAACCAGAAGTAGTTTTCGTCAAGGTTTCTTTAGAACTAGAATGAGCGCGATCCTTCTCATCCTTCCGCCCCACCTCTCGATCCACTCCCTAGGCGAACAAGCTCTTAAGAGTACCCCTGAGCGGGATTTGTCTTTGAAGGAGCCTTATCTTTGCCCATGGTGGCGGATCCCGAATCTCCCTTCTTGTTCCTAGTAGCCCCGGACAAAGGGGCATAATAGATTTCCCCTTACTTCCACCAGCAACTTGGGACTTCTCATGCGCCATTTTCGCTTCCTCCTGCACCACCGTTTTCAACCACCCATAATGGGAGTCTAGCTCATATGATAAGTCTATGACGGCTTTTCCACTCCCGTCCGCGCCAACCTTACCTTCACCACCACTGCCGCCTGTTTTTAAGAACAACAACGTCCCAAAACATTACTCAAGTTTAACTTCGTTACCTGCTCTCCTTTGATAGAACATGTCCAAAAGCTACTTTTGAGCTTCTGGAGAAGTGGTCTTTAACGTCGCGCGCTCTTTGCGTTTTCGGACGCCGCCACCGCGAGACCCACTAGAACTCTCCTTTGTTTTCTCAGGGACTCTGACTTTCCCAGCATCTACAGCACTAGGCATATCTTCCACATGCTCTTCTTCCTCATCTTCCACATCCACATCATTGATGTCAGCTTCCAGTATAAATGTCACAGTATACTCCAATTCATTATTGGCCGCCACCTGGCCAGGCTCTACGTCACAAACAACAAAATCGCCCATCACAAACACATCACAAAAACGGTTATATCATTCACCTTCACCTGTACTGTACGCGCTCAGGCAACAGCAGCATCATAAGACCCATCAAAACGAGGATATACAAAGCACGCGTAAGTCCTCTCTAGAATGCCTTTCTCACCAGCCGCAAGTGCCACATCAATAGCAGAAAAGGCCTCACATGTGGGCGACACCAACAACTCAAAGTATCCAAAAACTTATGCCACAAACAATAAACCAAACAGGCCCTTAGCACGCTAACATTATCAACAATAAGCAAATCACACACTTACCACCATGAACGTGCTCATACGCCGGCTTATGTCCTTTCTTATTCCATGCGCGGCTCATTCCCAGCGCACCATGGCGTGTTCATCAAAATTCTGGACCCGTGACGGATGACGACATAACCCTTTATAGATAGGCGTGGAATAAATTTTAGAATTAGGAGTGAGATCAGCCACCTCCTCACCCTTATGTTGAAGCACTAACTTATATTATTTTATTCAAGATTATATAAGAGCTATTATTAAGAAAATCCATCAAGAAAAAGGTTGGTGTGCTTCTTGGTTTCGATGAACATGATTGATTGACCCATAATAAAACATCAAAAGTTTTAACAAATAAGAAATTCCATTAAGAAAAAGGTTGGTGTGCTTCTTGGTTTCGATGAACATGATTGTTTGACCCATAATAAAACATCAAAAATTTTAACAAATAATATATATCTAGTTAAATTTACTTTAGTTTTTATTTTATTATTTCTTTCTTGAAATTATATGTTACTTAATTTGAAAAACATCAAATGAGAGTATATTTTTTTGTGTACCTTTTTTACTAAATTAAATACATGTATCGACTCTTCTGATGTGTAACTACTAATCCATAGAGATTCAAGTCTACCACCAGTCTTGACCAAATAGAACACTTCTTAAGGAGAATAGAGTAGAAAAGGGGCTTTTGTTGGTTTGGCCGGAGGTGGTGATTCCGGTGACGGATCGTGGGCGAATTAACGTGTTAACTGGAGAGACGAATGTTTGGGGGCGGTTCTGCAAACTAATGAAAATGGAGACGGAATAGGGACGGAAAAGAACACATTTTTTAAGGTTATTTAAATTGTTTACGTCAAGTTGGATTTGAACTATTGTACAATGGGAAGCAATTTATCTCCAAAATTCATATGTATATCACTTAAACATGCAATAACATATTTAGAATTAATTATTAATCCATCTACAATCTAGAATAAATAAATCAAAATTCATTAGCCATTATTTACATATGCATTACGTGGCACCTTGTCATAAAAGTCCTGCAATATTTTTATTCTTCATTTTTACAAAGAGAAAATGTTATAATTAAAAACAATTAATATGTTTTTTAGTGGATGTTAATAGTTGCCACTTTATGTGATCATCTAATACAAATAGGTTACATCATAAATATCCCTTTACGTTTACATGTCTTCTTCCAAATCATGCAAACCATTATGCTTCAAATGTTATGTGTATGTGCTATAAGAGCAGGGTGTCTCGGAATCCAAGCTGGCATCGACGGTCGCTTGGGACCCGTTTTTGCGGAGGGTCCAAGTTTAAAAAAAATTATGTGTATATATATAAATAATTTTTTTGTTTATTGTTATTACAATTATCATCGATCTTTGAAAAAAAATTATATTTAAGGGCCCATTTTTTTAGTAATCGTCTAGGGCACCCGAAATCTCGGAGACGTCCATGTATAAGAGCCAAGTTCAATAGGAGTAGAAGGGTAAAAAACTTGTTTGAGAACCGGAACCGGTTTGTAACTTGGAACCGGAACCAGTATTGAAAACGGTTTGGCAAGAACCGGTTAGGAACCAAACCGAACCCTAAATTCAAAACCGGTTTGAATCTACTCAAACCCGAACCGAACCGGTCAAACCCGATCCTTTCCCCAGTCAAACCCAGTTTCAACTCGAACCGGTTTAGACAAATGCTCAATTTGACCATTTTTGGCCCAAACCCTTACTGGTTTCAACCCGAATCGGTTTGGGCTTAGAACCCAATTTGTGTACATCTAAATAGGAGTCGGGCCATCAGATGCCCAATCAAGATTTCATGAGCCCAACTGTGAAATGATATAATAAGAGTAGTCCAAGGTTACTTTATTAAGCCTGTTAACTCATAAGAGTAAGAGTCCAAGGCCCTTTATTTAGCCCACTAGGCCCACTGAAAGCTAGAATAAGAGTATTAAATAATGGGTGCAATTTGCCATTAATAAATCAAATAATGTAATGTGATGTACATACGTAAATTAATAACAAAAACTAATCTGATTCATCCTTACAACCCTGCGATGAATGGAACTCCAGTAGCCCGCAGCCAAGCCCGGCCCGATATAAGCCTTTCCACCGTAAATTGCGATGCTTCACTTGGGCTCTTTATAAGATGGTATCCAGGCCACGTGACCCGGTTTTGGGTTGCTGAACCAGGCCCAAAACACCCATATTCCCCAAAATACAATGTCTTAAACGCGAAGTCGGTATTTCCCCATGGCGACCATCCTTGTGGATTGACATGAGTATCAATGAACGTTTTCAAGTAAACGGTCCTTGAATACTCTTGCCAGGACCGGCCCAGATAAGTCTGGACTGATCCCACCATAGGCTTCAAGTCTAGTGCAGCCATCACACGGGAATTATGAATTGAAATCCCCGTGTTCTGGTATGGATCGCCACGACCCTGAGCAGTTATCATATTTGCTTGTCCTTTAAGCGGTCTTCTCGCTAAAATCATACAGTTTTGGAATACAACTGCCGCGTTACCAAATATGAAATCAATTGTTCCATAAACATAACAAAGTTTATAAAATTGTCGTTGAGCTAGAACAAAGAGTGTGTCTTGATACCCTTCGAAGCTACACGCATAAAAAACCGATAGATCGGATGCGGACCGGAGCGCCACGGCTTGAGCCTTTTCCGGCCCCGCGGTGTTCCGGAAAGTTATGCCACGGGCAATGAATCCAGTGCCATCCACACCTTAGATAAAAATTTAAAATTTAAAATCACTATAAGTCAAGCATCGAATACACCATTTATACAAAAATATTTAGCTTTTTATGTAAAATTCTTACCAACGGTTGCAGTGCTATAGGTTGTGAAACCGCCGGCGACACTCCGGTCACCGGTAATAACAGTGTACCTCAATCCATCACCAAGAAACATGATGTTCTTCAAATCATATCCAATCTCAATATTCTCCTTATAAACACCTCGTTTAATATATATAATAAACCTCCCGTCTCCACGGTTAACACTCGACGCGTAATCAACCGCCGATTGAATCGTTCTAAACCTGCTCCCCTTCGCCTGAGACACCGTCACATTCGCCCTCGAGTAAACCGACTCCAACACCATCAGCCTCCGATCTTTCTTACTAACCCATGCCGGAAAATGATCAAACTCCGTTTGATCAGAATCTTGTGTTTCCTTCAAGAAAAACCGATGGTTAATAGCCAAACTATTGCTTATCATCTCCGTCAAGTTACTCGTCCTGATCGGATCCACAAAGCTCGTCAAATTCAGCTCGATTGACCCCGAAAAACAAATCTGAAGATTGGTCAGCGCGGCGCTGAGCCACGTCTGAGCAACAAAGTCTGAGATTTTTAGGGTTTTGAGGCCGATTAGGGTTTCGTTCAGTTGTGTAACGGTGTTGTTTACAAGCTGGCAGCAGTCTTTCGAGACCGCTTTCTTCCTTTTGCTCAGGCCATGTTGCTCGAGATTGCTTGCGCGATCTCGAGCATAATATGCTTGATTCAACGCAGCTTCTAAAGCCAAGATTCGGAAATGTTTTCGATGTGGTGGCGGATGATCATCATCCGTGGTTAAGTAATGGTTGCAGTGGTCGGGATGAGGGGTTGTTTGACACCACTCCTTGATGTCGAGTGATTGGAATTGGATTGATGACGAGAATGAGGTAAAGATGGTGATGATTGATAGTGAAAATGATATGAGAAGATTGATGTGAACCATTGTATGAGTTTACTTTTTTTTTGTGAAATTATTAAGTTGGGTTATGGGGTTTGAGTTTTATAGTTGGATGTGTAAATTGTGACGTGAGTTTGGTGAAAGGTGAGATTTGAAAGGGACGCTAGGAATGTGTTTACTCAATGTGTGTTATACGTATCAAGCTGCCATTTTACTGTCATATATATATCGGAAGAATATATAAGATAGGGTTATATTATATTATCTCATTATCATCATCCATGACTTGTGATTAGTTACGTACAACATAACCTTTTAGAAGGCTTAAACCGAAAAGAAAAAATATGACTTTCTTTTCTTGAATTTCATTGTTATTAATCTTTCTTCTTTATCTGGTTTCGACTGATAATAATAAACTAAAATTATTAAATTTTAAAATATACTAAAACTTTAATAAAATAGGTATTGATACCTATTTAATTGTTTTTATTGTCGATGGGCTAAAAATCGAGTGACATTAATTAAACACTTAAGAAATTGATTACAATTGAATGAAGCTTTTTTAATCGAGTGGACGACCTCTCCAGTGGTGATGTACAATTCCAAATGCCACCTAGGCTACACGTATCTGTCCGAAAAGGATGCGGCTGAGGCGTTCTAATCTAAGATCATAACATCGACGTTACAATTCTTATAAGGTGGGGGTGTCAGCATTTCATTAGGAAATTTATAAATAGACAAACGCCCCGAAGAAAATAAAGCACTCAAAGTACAAGTAGAGGGTAGTGGTGCACAAGTCGGTTTTTTAACCCAAACCGGTTCAGAACCGAACCGGTTTGGTCAACGAAAAATCAAAACCGGTTTGGTCAACGAAAAGTCAAAACCGGTTCGGGTTAAACCGGTTTCGTAGGTGGAGAATGACTAACTAGTCAAACCGGTTAGGGTTGGTTACAAACCGGTTTGTGTGGTAAACCGGTTTAAACCGGTTTTTATTAAAAAAAAATAATTTCAAATAAATTTTATATTTTTAATATAAAAAAAAATAATAACAAATATAAAACATAAAGTTCAACGTTTATTAATATTTGGAAAATTCGGAAATTAAAAAACATGAAAAGATAAAATTATAAAATTGTAAAACATTACAAATGACAATATATATTTTTTTTAGAGTTTGAGGAACCACCAACACCAAAACTTCGTTTGAGGAACCACCAACACCAAATTACCTAAACCAAATTGCTGGATTTCTCGTTGTTTCTCGAATTTCCACAACGGTAACTTCGTTTAAGGAACCACCAACACCAAAACTTGCCATGCTTTTTTTTAGAGTTTAGAGAGAGTTTAGAGAGCGTTTTTGAGCGGTTAAAGAGCAATTTTAGAGATTAGAGAGTGTAAAGAGAGGTGTGATCAACCCTAAACACCCCTCATCTATTTATAGTGTTTTAAGAGTGTAAATGGGGCCAAAAAAAGGGCCAAAATCGACCCCAACGGCTATAAATCCATTCCCCAACGGCTATAAATCCGTTCCCCAACGGCTAGTTTTTTGCCAGCGCAAAAACCGGTTCAAACCGGTTCACACAAACCGGTCCCCAACCCGGTATACTCCTAAATGCTTCAAACCGGTTTCAACCCGACGGTTTTAGCCTAACCCGAACCGGTTTACCTGTTTGGACCGGGTAAAAAAAACGGTTTTTTTTGTGCACCTCTAGTAGAGGGTATAAAAGATCCATTCTGAGAGCATCTCCAACGTTATGAATTAAGGAGACTGCAAAGTAGCATTTGGAAAGGGGACATCCCCATTGGAGATAGCATCCGGATTTCCAAACGGGGAAACGGATGAGGCTCTGTCTCTCTCTCTCACTCACTCTCACACACATATATATGTGCCTTCGGGAAGGGATGTGGGGTGTTGCCAGACCAGCGGGAACATTGGCCCACCCCCTAAAATTCTTCCCAAATCGGTATGTCTTTTAATCTAATACTGTAACTCTCTCTCTCTCTCTCTTCGCTTCTCTCTCTTATAATTTGTTTTATTTAATATTTAAAAAATGTTTTAGGGATGAAAAATATAGAGACCGTAGGTTTAGAGAAGGTTATGGAAGGGATGAAAAAAAAGTTGATGTGACAATAACTTGAAGAAGATAGATAGCTTAGGGATGTGTAATGCCCCAAACCCAGGAGGCCTCACGTGTTAAATTTACACAATTACAAACAGTTCTTAAACTTCAAACATACATTAGCAGCGAAAATAAACGTCATTACATTATCTAAAAACCACATCCAAATAAAACATTGTTTAATATATTCATCATTCATAAAACATTCACAACGGGATGCCAGATTTCTCAAGCCGAGTAACTCTTCGGAAGAGCCAAGCAGCATCCACTCATTATCCATCTCATCTTTAACTTGACAAACATACTAAAAGTCAGCTAACGTCGGTGAGTTCAAGTCTTTCGTTCGTTTTAGGAAATGGTTTATCGTTCGCTCATTCATTCATTAGGGTTTAAACATTCATAAGAAAAACAGGGCTTATCATTCACATTCAACATTTAACATTCATTTAAGTCATACATTTAATTGTCTAAATTTGTGTTATCGTTCCTTCCATTTCGTTTCGTTTCTTTTCTAGTTCTTTCACATCCCTCATGAGTATAGGTCCATGAGGTAATATCATCGCCCTTACGACTGGTAGGTCCATCAGGTAATATCACCGCCCTTACGAATCGTAGGTCCATAAGGTAATATCATTTTCCATTCACGTGTCACGTTAACCCCGAGTAACCGTCGCCACTACACCCCGCCAGTTGCACAACAGTTATACCTATTGATAGACCATTTAGGCGCTACCACTGTTATTCTTATGACCCAAACGTGCCATAAGGCTGGGCACAGACTTCGTTCGTCAATTCGTTCGTTTAACAGATTAAACATGTAATGACTTCTTTAAAACCTTTGCACATTAATTTTCATAAAACCTTTCGTTCATTTGTAAAACCCTTCCTTTCATTTAAAACCATTTATTTATAAAATTTCATTTCATAAACATTCCTTTCATAAATCATTCATTTCTTAACATTCTTGTTTCAAACATCGTTCCTTTCGTAAACCGTTCATTTGTAAACATTTCATTACATTCGTTTGTCATTTCATAAACATTCGTTAAGTATGCACATCACCCTAGAAACAAGTAAATAAGGATTCTTGACTCACCTGTTCGTTAGTAATTAAACCTGATTCGGACGTCTAGTTGGTGCTAACGTGCTAACCGATCCATATATAACTCAACACGCGAATTCTATAATTCTATGCTAGTGTCGCGTAACAGTTTTGTCGGGACAAGAACAGTGTCGCCGGCACATGATCAGTGTCGCCAGAACATTCGTTCCGGACTTAGTGTCGTGTGACACAGTGTCGTCCCCCATAGTGGCGCCTTAATTTTCATTAAGGGCTTACGTCGTCCTTTAAGTGTCGTCAATATTAGTGTCGCCAAATGGAATTTGTTGTTAGGTGTGGAGTCTCATTTAGAAGCGGCCGGCCCTAATGGGCCTATCTCTACGGTTTGGGCCAAACTTAGAGAACAAGTTAGGAACCCTAGTTTTAATCTATAAATACCCTATGTTGTAATTGTAATCTGTGTACCTAGAGCTTAATGAAATAACCTAGTTGCAGCCCGTGGACATAGGTCCCCCACTGGGACCGAACCACGTAAAATTCTTGTGTCGTTTATTTTTCTATACCGCGTGATTATTGTTTGGTACCATTTGCTTTCATGAAAGCTCTACTGTTGTTATAACCATTTGCCGGTTAGCTGGTCTGGAACTGTGAAGCTATTTCTTGTTCGGTGGTGATCAGTGGTTCGACATTTGAGGGGATCCGGGATCTTGTGCTGGGTGAAGACGTTTGCCGGGAAAGTACGATCGGGGATAATCTCATGGAATGTTGGTTTTGGTAATGGGTTGGGATAACAGGGATAGTGGGAGCTGGGCATAGTTGACTTGGTGGAGCTGCATGGAGGTATGTAACATTCTTTAGAGTCGATGTTAAAGATAGTAAATTCTGCTTCTGAGAATGTGTCTGGGTTGATGCATTGGGACTCAGTGAAGGCAGTGAAGACTATTGGGTTCATGATTCTTGTATGCTTCATTACTCACTTCTGTGAAGCATTGGTGAATCTATTGTTTGAAGACTTCGGGAAGATACAGGTTTATGTATCGTTGGAAGAAGGGAACCAACTTTCGAGTATTAAAGTCTTGGCTCGCCGCATCGGGTAGAGCTAAGTCGTTTATTTTTCTATACCGCGTGATTATCGTTTGGTACCATTTGCTTTCATGAAATCTCTACTGCTGTTATAACCATTTGCCGGTTAGCTGGTCTGGAACTATGAAGCTATTTCTTGTTCGGTGGTGATCAGTGGTTCGACATTTGAGGGGATCCGGGATCTTGTGCTGGGTGAAGACTTTTGCCGGGAAAGTACGATCAGGGATAATCTCATGGAATGTTGGTTTTGGTAATGGGTTGGGATAACAGGGACAGTGGGAGCTGGGCATAGTTGACTTGGTGGAGCTGCATGGAGGTATGTGACATTCTTTAGAGTCGATGTCAAAGATAGTAAATTCTGCTTCTGAGAATGTGTCTGGGTTGATGCATTGGGACTTAGTGAAAGCAGCGGAGACTATTGGGTTCAAGATTCTTGTATGCTTCATTACTCACTTTTGTGAAGCATTGGTGAATCTATTGTTTGAAGACTTTGGGAAGATACAGGTTTATGTATCGCTGGAAGAAGGGAACCAACTTTCGAGTATTAAAGTCTTGGCTCGCCGCATCGGGTAGAGCTAAGTGGATTCATTTTGCAAGTGTGAATCCTGGAGCCACGGGGATGTCAGCTGAGTGCATTCGGAGGTTTAAACCATGTCAGGGGTTTTAGGAACAGTTGGAGCATGGGACGTGTTCTTGGTACAGTTCTAAACACCGTTTGGTTTTGAAGACCGGAATTCCGAATGGGAAAATCTCTCCATGGTACTTGCAGGTTTTGGAGAGTGGTGTTTCCTCTGGAAGTCTCTGGAGCCGGTATTTCAAGTGAGTAGGTTTCGGTTGAGATTAAGGATGAGTCAATGGTTGGTTTTACCATGGCTGGGTCAGTGATGACTGCTGGGTTGGAGCTCGGGGGAGCTTCAACGGGCTCTTCTGGTAATTGAGGAGCGGGCTGCTGCAACTAGGAGGATTGGATTGAAGTCTTAGCTTGTTTATGGGAACTGAAGGCTTGGAGGACTTCTGTTATTGGAAATCTTAGCTTGTTCTTGGGAGCTGGAGGCTTGGAAACTTCTAATAGTGAAGTGTTAGCTTGTTCTTAGAACTAGAGGCTTGGAGGATTTCTGTTATTGAAGATTACTAGAGTTACTGGTATAGGGTCTGCTTGGAAGGTGGATTGAGGATTTCTCGAGCCTCCAAGTGGGAGATTGTTAGGTGTGGAGTCTCGTTTATAGGCGGCTGGCCCTAATGGGCCTATCTCTACGGTTTGGGCCAAACTTGGAGAACAAGTTAGGAACTCTAGTTTTAATTTATAAATACTCTATGTTGTAATTGTAATATGTGCACCTAGAGCTTAATGAAATAACCTAGTTGCAGCCCGTGGACGTAGGTCCCACACTGTGACCGAACCACGTAAAATTCTTGTGTCGTTTATTTTTTTGTATCGCGTGATTATCGTTTGTGCATGTGTATGTATTGATTCCGCTACGCCACGTTGTTCCTAACATTAGCGACACTACTAGTGTTGTCAGGGAATGACACGTGTCCCAATCATTGGAAACCTTGGGGACAACAACACACTTTAGCGTCGCCACACGTTAGTGTCGTCCCATCGGGCTTCATCTTCTTCAAGTGGTTGTGATTAGTGTCGCCGCATTAAATATGTCGCCTATTAGTGTTGCCACTTAAAGTTCTTCATTTCCAGGCCCATTTTCAACCCAAGTTCGTAACGTTTTACGTCCAAAACGTTTGTTTAACTTTTATAAGCTCAGAACTGGGCTTTATACCTCATTTCATTCGTAAAACCTTGTATTTTAAGATTAAAACCCTAGTTTTACCTCAAAACCCATTTAAACTGAAAACAGAGGTTTTAGGTTGGATTCTTACCTCAAAGACGACGTTTTCTTCTTCTGATCTTGCTCACAAACACTAGAGAAGTAGGCTGGAGCAATCTTTGAGCAAAACTTCAAGTTTTCTTCACTTTCTCTCTCTAGAACCACCCTCTCTCTAGACAAATTTGTGGATACAAGTGTCAAATGAGGACTGATTAGGGGGGGGGGGTGGGGGGGGCTATATTATGGTTAAAAGGGTGTCCATATGGGCCAAGCCCACCATCCCCACCTTTCTTCCTATCTTTCTTTCTTTCTTTCTTCTCAACCCATTTAAACATGTCGGGTTTTTCGGATGTTACGGGATGGGAGTGATAGATAAGATGATACCCCTCACCCTAAACTAGGTTTATAACCACGATCTCTCTTGGGAGCTCATACAATTCAAAACACTATACTTTCTTTTTTTAAGTTTTTATTTAAAATATAGTTTAAGTTTTTTCTAATATTTTTTAATATTTAATATAAATCTAAAATACAATATTATTCCATTTTTCTCTGTATTACAATATAATTTTTTTTACAAAGATTAAGTCACGTTTAATACAAAATATTTTTAATCTGGTAATATTCAAAAAATAACGCAGACAATGTTGCTAATTAAGCATTTATATGGTTTCTTTTGTTAACACCAAGGTTTGACGAGCTCATGATTTCAAGTCTCACTTTCATATGAATTAATAAATTTACCTTTACAAAGAAGATAGTGTAATTTTAAACCTCATGGTAGAATTATGTTTTTTTAACATATCCGGACAATTTGTAAAGCCTTTACGTGATTATTCTGCCTATTGTTGTTGGTCTCACTAAAATATATTTTTCGTTTGATATTATTTAGTTTCTTCTTTATTTTTTTTATATTTTTTAATCAACAAACCATGTTTAACAATTACTTAAAGTATAATTAAGATATGCATTTTAATTAGATTTTGTAAGTAAAAGGTACTTTACGTAACTATTAAATAAATAATCCTTTGAAATTACTTGTCAAATTAAAAGTTTGATCTGTTTCCTGGAAATAAGTGAAACATAAGTTAGCTATCTCTTTGATCTTTTGCATTTCTTTTCCAATCATTAGGATAACTTGAACGACTACGGTTATGATTTCTTTTTTTATTATTCTAAAGCATACATATATAAATATGCACAAAAATACATACACACAATAAATTCTAAATAAGAATAATTGAATAATCACGAGTCGAATGAATCAGTTTTTGATACATGAATATTTCAGTAGATTACTTAAATCTAATACCAATGTATTGTTTTTACTTAATTATGATTAAAAACTAAAAGTTAATTTATTTAATTTGTAGTTATTTAATGATTCATTCAGATATTGGTGTTATTATTTTGGTATTAGTAGAGTTGGTAATTTAAAGTGGTGTTGTATTTTCAACCCGCGTGATCCTATGGGTGATTGACTACTGGTTTATTTGTTTAAACGTTAATTAGCGTCAACAAACAAATTTGATACAGCTGATTGAATAGTAAGGATTATTCATGTAATTTGAAAAAAAAATTGGACGTGAGAAAAATATATAGTCGGGTCACTAACGGAATAATAATAGTAGTACTAGTAATAATAATAATAATAATAATAATAATAATAAAATTAAAATAACATTTGTTAAGAAAAATAATAATAATAATAATAATAATAATAATAAAACTAACCAAAATAATAGTAAAAAGAATGAAAATAATAATAATATAATATTTATTTAAAATAGATTTGTAATAATAAATAAATAAATAAAAAGTAAAAAAACCCTCCAAAAAAAGCTAGATGGGGAAATCAAACCCTCAACCTCCTTTTATGGAACCATCTACACTATCTTGTTTTTTGTTTTACATCTCAAACTTATAGCATACAAACTTTTTTACACATTTCAAAATTTAAGTTGAACCGTACTTTGTTTATATATAGTATGCTTTTTATAAATACATCAAAAATATTCACCATTTAAAAATATAAAAAATAATATTGGCTACGTATGAGATTTTCTAGAATACCGGTACCGTACGATACCGGTCCCGACCAAAATGGTAACGGTATTTGTTTTTCAATGATTTCGGTATAAGTATTTTCGATTTTAGTACTTTGCGGGTAGCATACCTATACCTGTACCGATACCGATCGGCCATCATTGGTACAGTATTCGGTTTAGAAGTGAGTCCGATTTCAGTTTTGGTAATTTGCAGTATGGTACCGGTAATTAGTACCGATCTCATCCCTGATATTGGTTGTACAATCCAACTAAGCTAATTTGACACATAAATTAGTAACAACTTAGAGAAATAAATCATGAGAAAACGCTTTTTAAAAAACCAAGAAAGTTAAAATGAACCAATCACGTAATTTATAAATATGTTCCTTTTTATTGTTTAAATGTTATTTTAATACAAATTCACCCCCTTAATTTAGGTATTTACATCTTTTTAATTAAATATATCTTGGTTCTCTCCCCCTCTCTCTCTTAGAACACGTTGAATACCATCTCTCTCCCATAAATAGTTTTTCAATCAAAATCATTCTAATCAGATTCAAATAAAAAACACGATGAACATGAGTTCAAATTCATTATTTCCAGTGATTTCTTCTTCAATATGATGAGCACGATGAACATGAAGAATATGAAGAACACAAAAAAATGTTGATAAAGGATTTTTGCGGGTTTAAGTTATTTATTTACTGTATTTTTATTTGTTTTTGTCTCGTTTTACCAACTTTTCTGCCCAATAATCGTAGATGAACGCAAAGACAATGTTGGTAATTATATTATTACACATATGTAATTTTGTATATTACACATATGTAATGTAATTCTATTAACATGAATAATACGAGCACGATGTAATTCAACTGTTTTAATATAATTTCAGTTCTTGTTTTTATTAATAGTTTACATATATGTAATTTAGAACATTTTCATATAAGTTAATCTCAAATTGTATATGCACTACAAGGAGACGAAACAATAGGGGCGATAATTATCGCTCCTAAAGCCCTCCAAAATCGCCCCTATTTCTAATAGCGGTATCGCCGCTAAAGGATGGCCCCTATTGCTACGTCGCTACTGCTTATTTATCCCCTCTAAAGCCCTCCAAAATCGCCCCTATTGCTATAGATTTAGGGGTGATATTTTCTCCCCTAAAAGCCAACGTCATCGCCACTAACACTCTTTGTCGCCTTTTTCCTTTGACTTTTAGCGGCAATAATATCGCCCCTAAAAGCCTAAAAATCACCCATAATGGTCTTCCCCGACTTTTTACTGTTTCTTTGTTATTACTAATATCATTATTCGTGGGTAATGCTCCTTAACCCCTTAACCCAAGAAAACACAGAGGCTCTAAACCCACACCCTTTTTCCCTTGAGGGTTTTAGCCTTACAATCAAGAGTCGGAAAACTCAAAAGAAACCATGCTAAAACTGAGATGCAGGTAACAACAGAGGCTCTAAACCTACACCCTTTTCCCCTTGAGCAGATTTTGCAACTAAACAAGCACCATCATAACACAAAACCACAGTTTGTAACAATTGACAACAAAACAGAGTGTACGAGATCATTTGCACTCTCCTAAACAAACTAATGTTCATCACATGGCCCATTACATGTAAAGTAAAACCTAAATTACTAACATGGAGTTGTAAAGTAAAACCAAAATTAAGTTAACAGATTCAAAATTTAAGCTAATTGCAGAATGATACACACAAAGAACTCAAATCTAACCTCGATTAGCAGAATAATACACCCCTAAAGCAGATGGTGGTGCGGCGAGGTGGTGGCGGTTTGTGCGGCGAGGTGCTGGTGGTTGCAGGTGGTGGTGCGGCGATGACCTGGTTGCAGTTGGTTGCGCTCAATTAGGAGAGGATCCGTGAGAGCAAGATGCAAAAGTGAAGTGTGAGGCCAAAGTGAAGCCAGAGGGAGGGAAATATGCCCGCCAAGATTTTTGAGGGTTTTAGTGGCGATATATCATTCCTAAAGCTTGTTATTCCCTAGCCTTTAGATCAATTGGATGGATCAATTCGTGGATTTTATCACGCGGATTAAAGTTGGTATCGCCCCTAAAGGTGCATATCGCCCCTAATACCCTCGCCCCTGATGCGTACAATTCTTGTAGTGAATATGATTTAGTTGATGCATGTACGCGTATTATTACATATATGTAATTTAATTATACATTTTATTATTTTATTATACAAACATGTATCATTATGTTTAACCTTGTCTTATGTATTCGTAATTTAATTATTTACATTTTAAATCTACTAATTTACATATATGAAATGGTTGTGTACATGATTAAATATATGTAAATCGGTTCTGAGCACTTGTCAATCGACGATTTTGTTGTTTTTCTTTCTCCTTCGATTTCTTTAAGATTCTACCAATAAAATATGCAATTGGTGTTTTTTTATTGAGATTTCGTTAAAAATAAAAAAAAAAAACCATGAAATAGGAGAGAGATTGTATACATTTATGGGATTTGGTCTATGATATAAGGGGTTTCCAAATTCCAATATCTAAATTTTCCCATTTTATCCCTAACCAGTCATCATCCCATAAACTTTTTTTTTTATTTTTGTGTGAGCATGTATGACATTGATATGAAATTTTGAATCCTAACAAAAAAAATAAATTAGAAAATTAAAAAATATATATCGACGATGATGTGTTTTCGTACATTAAAGGATGTCGTGTCTTTGAATTACCTACACTCCAAGCAATATCACAAGATGACCTTTTCCCCCTTAGTTTCTTTATTTATAATTCATAATAATTAATAAAGTGAACGACAACATTCGTTTTTTTATTTTTCTTTTTCAAGTTACACGAGCCATCTCTTATGTTCACAAAAAGTTCCTTTATTATTGTTTTATTAGGTTAGAATCTCGCGTGTTGAAAATGTGAAGCATTAATATAAGACCCCAACCCGAAAGAGTTGAAACTAGACCGAATAGAGATAAAACTTCTTTTGAACTGATATCATGCATATTGTGTGCATTTGTCTGGAACACATTGTTGTGTATTTTATTGTGTCTAACGTAAGGAATTAGTTAGCTGATCGATATGGTGAGAGTTGGAACCGTACCTATTTGGAGTTACCAGGCATATAAATCAAAACATATATGGGGTATAGAGTTCAAACCCCATTGTGGGTATTTAGGTGGTATAGATACGGTTCCAACTCTCAAACCCTATTAGCTAACTAATTTATGGCCTAATGACATTGTTGAATTCTCCTCAACCAAGTGTTTCACCGTTCTAAAAAGACATTTGTTTTCGTAAGTAGGCCTGTAAACAAACCGAACGAACACGAACAGGGTCTTGTTTGTATTCGTTTATTTAATTTAACCGAGCAAACGATCAGACACGAACACTTAAACGAATGGGGTTTTTTGGTTTATGTGCGTTCGTTAAGAAAATGTGCATGCTCGTGTTCGTTTATGTTCGTTCGTTAATAGTATAAACGAATGATTCACGAACAACGAACACAAAAGAGCGTAACTAAACCAACATAAATTAATAAACTAGCTTAGAATCCGTGTCTATACACGGGGTGAAAAATATCAGTACATAAAGTTCTTAAATCTTTATGTATATATATTACAGATATAAAAATGTATTACGTATACTAAGGATAGAAAACAAAATTCAAAATATGTAAAAATTAATATATAATTGAGTTTCGAAAATACGTTAATTACTATTTAATATAATTTGACTTTCATTTATTATTTGATTGAAAATAAAGGTTAAGATTTCAAAGTTTCTTATAATAAGGGATAATTTAAAATAAAAATGTTTTATTAGTATTAATTAGTATTTCTTTAAAAATATTTATTATTATTAAAAGATATAGGCGTATTTAATAAGAGAGAGATGCGGGAAAAAAAATGATAAAAGTGAATATGGAGACGACACGTGACATGAAAAAATATTTATTTATTTTATAGTATAGATGTAAAAGAACATAAATGAACACACATAAACAAACATAAATAAACATAAATAAACAAACATAAATGTAAATTGAATTTAACAAGCGTAAACGAATGTAACTGGAAAATCAATTTTCTTATAATGCGCTAAACAAAATTTTCAAATGTAAATTGAATTTAACAAACCTAAATGAATCTCTATTCTAATAAAAGACTAAATAAATTGACACATGTTATCACCATATTCCACCTCAAAAGTTTTTTCCCCCAAAACCATATTTACATACATTATTCAATCTTTTCATATTTAGCTTATTTTTTTTGGAAGTTATATAAATAAACATTTTACCAAATCAATTCACCATTATTACCATTGACTCAATTTTTTTTAAACTATCATCAAAAGTGAATATTAAAAAAAAATCAAGAATAAAAAAATAGGTGATTTAAAAAAAGCGAGTTTTTAAAGTTTCATTATTAAAAAAAGCGAGTTTTTAAAATTTTATTATTAAAAAAACAAGATTTTTTATTTTTACATAAACAATTTGAAAATACCACTTTTGTATTTTAAATAAATATGTATTAGAATAAAGTTTACTAATATTTAATTAGTAGTTTTTTTAATTAAGTATGATATTTATAAATAAATTTTTTATTTTGATTTTGAAATTTTAATAGTTATTTTTTAATTAAAATTAAAAAATTTGTAAATATTTATTTTTAAAAGTATATTATATTTTAAACTTTAATTTTTATTTAAATGAAGAGATTTTTTTTTTCAAAAAAATATGTTTGTTTTCAATTCTAATTTATTAGTTTTAACCTTTTTCATATTTAATTTTGGAATTTTAAATTTAAATTGTGTCGATATATTGAGTGCGGTTTTTAAATTTTGAAGTTTTAAAATTTAAATTTAAAACACGATATATTGTTGAAATTTAAAGTTTATTTGTATTTTTTTATTTTATTTTAAGTGAGAGATTAAATATTAATATTTAGCGAGATTTTCCGTATAATAGACGAGATTTTAAAAAAATAATTTAATTTTGATACGTAAATTTAATTACAAGTTAAATATTTATAAATATGTTACAAAATCAAGGTTAAAGTTTCTACAAAAAGGATGATAGAGTTTCAAAAACTAATAAAATTGAGAAACAACGTATGCAAGGAAATCGTTGACCAGTTTGATTATCTTCGATTTCTTTGACTCCCTACTCGCTTCAATCAGGTTCGCACCGTTTGTGACCTTTTTTAGAACGGTTTTGGCTATTTTGTGTTTTTAGTTATTGAGGAAAAGAAACTCTATTATTTGTTGCATTTAGTGGGTGTTAAACGTGAAAAAGTTACCAATACAATGTCAAATGTTGTATACAATGAAGTATTTTCAAATTTGTAAATCATCATTGTAAGTTTTTATTTGACATGTAATTTAATGTATTATAAAAAGTACACCACTTATGAATTGTATTTTCATGTATTTTTTTAATGTCTTAATTACTCTCATCCATAAAATCTTAACATTTAATAAAATGGAAAAATTACCAATATAATATCAAATTTGTATAAAAAGACGGTGTTAAAATATTTATCATTATAACCTTAACGTTTCACCCCGTGTAACACATGGGGTTAAAGCTAGTAATATTAATAAACTGATTATTTAATATTAATAACAAATAGATAAATAATTATTTAACGAACATAATCGAACGTAAATGAACAAACATAATCGAACATTCACGAACATAAATGAACGAATGGAACATGTGTTTATGTTCGTTTATTTAATTAAATGAACAACAAATCTTGTTCATGTTCGTTCGTTAATTAAATAAATGAACATGAACGAACTTCTCGCCGCACGGTTCACGAACGGTTCACTTAACGTTCGGTTCGTTTACAGGCCTATTCGTAAGGGCACACATTTTTAGTGATTTTTATGCTATTTGGACCCTAAATTTTCACTAATCTATACCAAAAATTCTTTTTCCTGCTTATTTTTTCTTAACTATTTAATATTCCTTTTATCAACTATTTCGTTTATTATTTTTGCATATTACTAACTATTTAATATTTTCTTTATTTAGTCTGTGTACTACACATGTTTTAACCTAGTTTTTCTAATAAAATATGTTGCTATATTAGATAAATACCATAAATAAGCATATTGAAGTTATACTAAAACAAAAGTAGGGATGACAATGGGCCGGGTATCGGTAATCCCATACCCATACTCGATTGTAAAAATGAAGCATTTATAGGCATGGGGTTCGGGTATACCCGTCCCGAATGTTTCGGTTTCGGGTATACCCGCTGGGCTCGGGTTATTTTGTCATCCTATGCAAATTTTGATTTATTAAAAGCTCTTTAGTTAAAACTAATTGTTCATGACGTTATACATATAACCGTCAATATCCCAAAAGTGGCATTTGACGTTAGTATGTCCGGTGACGGAGCCAGGAAAAATTTCCAATGGGTCATTATGTCAATGAGCTTGATTTATAGATTTTTTAGGTCGTGTCGGACTCAAACAAACTCTAATTCCAAATCATTTGTACTTGTTAAGTTTACACAAACTCTAATTACCAATCCTTTACTGTACAACGGCGGATCAAATAACGATAATTTATTAAGCTAAAACAGATTTTGTTCCTAAAGTTTCATGTCAATACTATGCATTACTTTAGGTTGTTCTTCAAACTTAAAGCAGATTTTGCTAACTTAAATCAAATTGAAAACAGATTTTAGACCAAATGGCAACGAACATCTGCAGGTTTAGACAGACAGATTAAGTGTAGAAAAAATACAATGAAATTCACGGCGAGTGAGGTTCGTACCCGGGTGGGTCTCGTGTATGTAGACGGACGCGAAGTGGTCACTTACCATTGCGCCAAGGTAATAATTGTTAATGCTGACAGGCAAATTTTATACCGTTTGTAAAATATTGGGTTCAATCGAAATTTTAGAACTATACGCTCTATATACATTTTAAAAATCAGTGAGGTCACTTGTCGTGTCTTTTCTCTAGTGGATCAATTCGGGTTCTATTTAACCTATCGAGTCAACTCCACTAGGCCTGAAAATGGACTCCAGCCATCAACTAATTTCACTATGCCTGAAAACAGACCAAAATGAGCATTTGTTTCACTAAATAAGCAAGAAAGATGCATAACAGCCTACAGTTTCAAACGGACTTTGACCCATTGCTTATTAACGGATGGATTTGGATTATATTTTATCGAACAACTCAAATTACAAAAATTTAACTAAAAAAGGAACATGTCAGAAGTCACATACTGGATTTTTAATTCAAACATTTAGATTATTATTTTAATAACACATTAACTATTTTTTCTAAAGATTTATAGGGTCCATAAAGAAAATGTTAAAGGAACAATTAAGACATAATACTTTTTGAAGGAATGAAATGAAACTGTCAAAGAATTGGAATTTAAATTGGTTGAATTTCTTCACTAATTGGAATGAATGTTGAAATTCATTTACTTGAGGGAATTCATTCCACTTCCTTTTATGGTACATTTGGTTAGCGGGATGTTTTTGAAGAAATTGGAATTTGTTAAAAAAATTGGAATTTTTCTCCAACCAAATTTGTCATCCCTTGAATTCAGACTTCAACTCCAACAAATTCTGCAAACTAAACGGGTAAGAAATATAATCCAGATTCCAATTCTATTGAAATCCAACGAACCAAACCTCCCCTAAGATCACCTCTTGGTTTTAAAATGCGCGAGGCGTGCTTTGGCGATAGGGTCCCGAGCCAACACGTAGGCGTAAACGCATCACTTTTTATACGCGAGACACAATTTATTTGTATAAACTTTTATATTTCTCATAGGTTTTTAGAATCATCTACTCAAAATTTAGCTATAAATAAACTTTATATATAATTTAATATATAAATAACCTATATATATTATATACAACCTAAAGAGCTATATGCACAACATTCTGATGTACAAAACCTTCCCCGTACAAGAAGCGCGCCTCAAGATTGTTCCTCATCCTGCTTTTACAAGCGTCTCGCTCACCTTTTGTACGCACCGTGCCTTTTGACGCATAAGCGACCGACCTTGCGCCTAAGGTTGCCTCGTGTCTCAGGCGCGCTTTGTAGGACCAAGGATCGTCTTTATTGGGTTACGGACTTAGCTAATATCTCAGAAGAGTATCCACTATCAACCAAAAACATCAATGGATTAGGAAAACTATTGGAAAGGGGATTGCTTTAATTATGCATGTATATACAAGTAAGATGTAAACTATACAATGAGTAGGATATGAAGGCACAAGCCCCATCTATGTAATCTTTGACAAACCTAATGTCTAACTTGACAGATTTTAATTCTTAAATTATTAAAACAAAATTAGAAGAGAATCACCTTGACTGCAAATTAAAATATCAAGACTATGACTGATGACAAGATCCTTTCTGAACATGTCTAACAGGAATGTATTTCACACAAATACAATTTGGGTACAATTTGCATAAATATTGAATCCATAGTTCCTAAACGATATAATGATTCAGTCAAAAATGTTGTTAGGTATTACTTATAATCACCAAGCCTCATTTCTATCCGGTAGAACATAATTTGAATTCTCCCACTATGTTTTCCTCTGTTTCGAATTCGGAACTGCTCTTCTTCGAGTTCTAGAGTTCATGCTATTAACCGATATACATGCAAGCCAAATTAGGCGTTTGGGAATAGGGCTGGTAAAACAGGTCTAAACATGTTAAACAGGGCAGACACGACACGACACGACACGATTAACACGGGTGGTAAACACGAACACGACACGGTTAACTAATCCGTGTCGTTTTCTTCAAACACGAACTTGTTTTATAAACGTGTTACACGATACGACATGTTTAACACGATTAATATCACCTATTTAGTGACCCGACACGACATGACACGACCCAGAACATTTAGTACCGTTAACAAATAAAAGATAAAATAAACATGTTAAAGGGGTCAGACACGACACGACACGATTAACACTGGTGGTAAACATAAACACGACGCGATTAACTAATCGTGTCATTTTCTTCAAATACGAACATAAACCTGTTTTATAAACGTGTTACATGATACCACCTGTTTAACATGATTAATATCACATGTTTAGTTGTAAATCCTGACGATAGGGTCCCTGTGCTATGATGATTCTAGTCAAGATCTGATCAACAAATCAGCTATAGATCAGCTGTTATTGATGAAATTAATAGAAAAGCAAAAAAAAAAGAGCATAAAACTAATAACAAAATCTCTTAAAACTGATTATTATTCCACTAAGATTATTACAATATGCTCCCGGAATGATTACAACTATCTACTACCGCCATCCACCACGGGTGAGCTCCCCCGTGGTGGTGGAACAAACTAGCTAATAAAAACCTAACCCAAAGCTAAGAAAATGAAATTACAGAGAAAAATGGTGAAAACTGTGTGTAGAAGAAGGTCTCAATGCTATGAAAATGGTCAGGTATAAATAGGAGACCTGAGAGAGTCGACGTGCAGATTGCCGATTATCGCTGAGATTCGGGCGTAACTGACCTAGCGACTCTCTGAGAGTCGGCTGAAGCAAGCCTAGCGACTCTCAGAGAGCCGGCTGAAGATGACTTAGCGACTCTCAGAGAGTCGGATGAAACCAGCCAAGCGACTCTCAGAGTGTCGCTAACGACTCTCAGACCCATTTTTATACGCGAACCTAAACTTCTTGTGATCGCTATAATTGATTAACATCATTCTCAAACTAGTCCCAACAATCTCCCCCTGAGAATGACGTTATCAATGATATCCAAAGACCGTCAAACGTCTTCTCAGCAGTTGATAATCCGTTGCCTCTTCCTTTTTCTCTTCATTATCTTTCCCTCTCCCTCGAAAAAAATTATGTGATTTTGAGGGGGTCCATATCTAACATTGTCTAAAATTTTCATGAGTCCACGTATAACTCAAAGTGTTTTAAATGTCGATCTCCCTCGGAAATGTAGCTCCCCTATATATTTCAGTCAAAGCTCCGTATCTCTTCATTAATGATACCAATATAATAGGCTAATATAAAGGTTCAATCTTCCAACAATCAACTCTAAGTAACCAGCTTCATCACAAACATCTTTGACTTAGTCAGACCGGGCTCAGTATGATCATCACATAATGCAACAGTCACCAATTCGGTTCTCATTCATTGTGAAACCCTTCCTGTGACACCTGCAAAATTACAGAATCCAAAACCTAGTTGTTGGGCTAAACTCAGCTAAGCCTAATAAGGCCCAATAGAAATTCAAGCTCATCCGAGGCCCAATAAGGATCCAAGCCCATTGGAGGCCCAAATTGCATAATCCAAACATCATATTAGTCACACGGTTTCATCTAATGATTCGTTACGCAAATTCTAAAAATTTAAGAAAGAATAGATATACGTACGTGATTCAGTATTTTAAACGTTTAATGCGTCAGTCGGTGGTTATCACAAAATATTCGGTATGACGATTATTTAAGACAACGAAGTATTAATATTAGTTATTAATATTCAATTGGAAAGTCTGTTTAGACTAAAGCGCTGGAATTTCGCGTACACGCACGTTAAACCGCGTTAGATAAGCGTAAAACTAACGATAATAGTACTAATATTACCGATACGTTTATTAGTACGACAAGTATTCTAAAATATTTATTATAATATTTTAGAAAAATAATAATAATAATCGTAATGTGAAACGTTAAATCTGACATAAGTTGTCCACCTGTACCGATTTTGATACACCTCGGTAATAGATTTTAACGAAATAATTAAGATATGAATATTTATCTTAATATTAATAATTATGAATGATAAATTAATAAACGTGAATGGGTTTACACGACGTTATATCGGTAACTTACGGGTTTAATACGCAGCATTGGTAGGTAGTTTACCCCCACTCTAGAAACCCTAGCTATAAAAGGACTTATCTTCCTTTTTACCTCATTTCCCCCTTTGCAAACACACAACAAGAGAGAAATCCCTCCCCACCCCATTTCCTCTCTGCTCCGGCGACGCCACCGACGGGGTGCGGCGGCGCGGCAACATCCTCCACGGCCAACATCACCGTCCCTCCTTCGTTATCTGCAACGACACATCCATTCCTAACGGTGAGGGCTGCGTTCTGCAGCGGAGTAGACCAAGACGACAGTAGAACTATAGGTTGGAGCAGGAGACGACGGCACGTGGGTGGAGTTGGACGCCATATACGGCGGCGACGTGATGATCTTCAGCCCCGATGACGGAGGGAGAAAGACGGCAGCAGCGGCGGCGCTTGCATGTCTAGATCTGTGCAGATCTACCTGCCGGCGAGCAAGGAAAGGACACATCCGGTGGCGTTCAGGCCGAGAACAACTTTCCAGCGAGCTCCCAGTGACGGCTTTAGGGTTCCGGAGGGGCTCGAGTGGTGTATGATGACTTCATCTTCCGTTTCTTGCCTTTTTGGGTTTTGATCTATACATTTGTAACATTCAAAGTCTGTTTAGGATAATTCCGACAGAAACGTTTTCCGACGATACCCGACTCTCTGACGAGTTCTAAACGAAAAATCATGTCTTATGTGGAGTTTGAACGTCCCGGTCTTCAATGATAAAGGTTCATTTGAGGTATTAGGTTAATATTTGGATAGTTTGTCGTTTCCGTAATAGATCTAGTTGATTTGGTTGCCGGGTTTTATTCCCGAGTATAAATTATGCGTTTTTGGACAGGAAACAACATTCCGGACCTCGGTCAAACCTGTCAAACTTGGCCAAACGTAGTCAAACGTGATCAATGTGTGGACCGTGAGAGTTAGAACGTGTCGGCTCGTAAACGAGACACCCGAAAGGTATAAAACGCACGCTAATGTGAATATATTTAATTTCATGTAAATAAACGCACGTGTGGTTAAACACGTTGAGCCCTAAAAAATTCGTTAACGAGAAGTAAATGTTAATCTAACGATAAATAATAACGAGTCGTATTAACGTATTGTTGGCAAGAGAATTCCTTTTAACCATATATACATATATATACATTGATATTTATTAGACGATTGTTATAAATGCGACCGTGTAATCGAAAAGACGAGTACTTTAATGTGACTAATAAATGAAGCGTACACATAATATACATATATATATATATATATTACGTTGATATGAGATTATTTATATTATGGTTGTAATATAAGAGCCGTCATGAACGAATGTATAATTGGTATTAATGGACGGGAAAGTATATTCGTAAATGTGTAATCGATTAAATTAGAACCTTGAATACGATAAACGAACGATACGTACAATTATTAAATATCATTACTTAAACGTGAGACCAATTGTATGATACTCATGTTGTGAAACATTTTATACGAAATAAATACGATTGAGATGATTTTTAAACTTTAAGTATTTTGTATAAACGTGTATGTATATATATATTTTATTGATATGTCGTTACTTGGTAATTAAATACATGACCGGACCGACTAAGCTAGGGTTTGACAACCGACAACGATCCGTAAAATATATTAGTGTGTTTATATAAATATATCCGTATAAAGATATAAAATTATAAACCTTCACGCTTTATACAAAACCAAACAATTATTTTATAAAAACAATATTTAGATCCGAACCTATATATATATATATATATATACACACACACAGTATTCTCTTTATATAAAAAAAATAAAAATAAAATCAAACTAACATTTTATAATAGGATATTTAGACCCCGAATATGTATACATTCAAAATAAATACATATATTCTTATTACACAGAATCAGACGGTTATGTGTTAAATATAATATTCAAATACAAATATATTTATGATTTTGAAAACATATGAATATTTGAATATATCATATGTATAAATACGCGTATGAATAGACTATAAGTCCTGAAATGGACTGCATACGTTCTGTCAAAGAACATACGAACGTGAAGTATTATTATTAATTAAATGTGCTCATAGCTATATATGATCGTGTACACGACAAACTAACATTATTGTATGAATAACTATTGAAACATATTCGAGTTGAGAAACCCGACTCGAATTAAGCAACTAATATTACCTAACGTTAAACCAACGTCGTATACCGGATCGGTAATACCGTTAAGAATCAACAGAGCTTAACCGCACATGTGATAACTCGACACGAGTTTAGATTTACTTTATAACAACATGGTTAGTTCATAAAGCTCTTTAGTACCTACATGTATCGTAGGACTCGAGTAGGACGTAAACTCGTGACTATCATATCTTGTGGACATTGGTTTCCATTGCTATCAAAATGACATTATTGTTCCTCACACATCCCCTTTTAACTTTTTAAATGTTTTAGAAACACCGGGGGAGAAACATACCTGCTTAGTACCTTTGATACATTTGAGAACATAATTACTTGATACATTTGAGGAAACATGAAACATATTTACTTTACACGTTTGAAAACATGAAAACACACTTACGAACATTTTCATATGGTAACAAGAGAACAAGACCCGAATTTATGTTTGCATGAGTTAACGAACATAGAGCTCGCTAAAAGTCCCCTACATGAACATTTTTATAACCCTTAGCTATAGTTTTAGCCTGGGACTCTGTGGATAGTACTATTGGGATTGACACCCCGGTCATGGTTCGATCGGTTTTGGTCGAATGGCCGCATAGTGTTCAAACATGTGCTCGGGAGGTACGAGCTGGGGGCAAAATACCTGTGTCATGGTTTGGTTATGCCTCATGAATGAACATATTATTTGTATACCTAGCTAGTCTACAAATGGGTCAACATTACTTGTTCTGTTTATCATATACACATGAAACCGCTACTCATTTTGGTAATATCTTCTCATTAAAAATGGCTTAACACGGGTATAAACTCGTTCACATATTTTCATTGGGGAAAACGACTCATTTTATGACTATTAAGTCATCATATGTTTCCACTAGGGAAATAGTTCCATAATAAGCCCATGAACACATTTTCAAGGTTTTCAGGAAAACGGTTTCATATTATGGCCATGCATACCTTTTCAATATTTTCACTTTATGACTCTGATGTCATCACATGTTTTCGAGGAAAACGGTTTTATATTATGGCCATATACATGATATCAATGTTTTCAAAGAAAACTGCTTTACATTGAGACAACTAAACCTCTGAACTCACCAACCTTTGTGTTGACATTTCTAAGTATGTTTTTTAGGTAACACATAGCTATGGCACGGTTGGAATAGGCTAGCCACTTGGATTAAACCTTAGAAGCCGAAGAAGAGTGATTGTCAAACCTCAAGATGGCTTGACCTATATGGTTCTAGGACAATGCACTAGCTCATTTTAGTTTTTGTAATGGTGTTCAATACATTAGAAGTCTTTACTTTATCTTCCGCTGTTGTGTAATGTTGCCAATCGTTACAACCTTGATTTATTTATGTATTAAGTAAATAAATTTGGGGGTGTCACAGATTGGTATCAGAGCCAATGGTTTTAGCGAATTAGGTCTCCTTAGTGACACCTAGGCTCTAACCAGACATATTTAGGGACCGATATTTCTAAGACTTGCCTCACACCTAGAAATTCCAACCGTTGCTGAACAATTTGAGTCAAACTGTTAGCGTACATAATTACACTAGAATATCATTAACTATTTTGATACTATAAACAATTATGTGTCATACGTGACTATCATCTGATGCGTGCAACAATGGGAGAATAATAGACACCTACAATGTGACTCAACAGAGTGTCATGAAGTAGACTCGGCACACTATAACTCTGAAAGATCAAGTTACGAGCTGAGCTCGGATGACGACGGTAGTGATCAACAGTTACTGATCTTGGTGTTACAACGGGTTGTACCTGTATCTATACCTATACCTGTTCCGGCATCTACTCCAGTTGTGGAGTCAGCTTCCGTTGCTGACATATGTTATCTTCATCTAGTGTGGTATATATACTCACTCCCGTGATTTGCTGGATTGGATGACTAAAACTTTCGCCATGAGATATAGCAGACGGAACTGCCCTATCAGAAGAGAACCCAAGGTGGATAAGCAGGACTAAATGGGGGAGAACTCTACAGGTTAGGAGACCCATAGACTCATCTGGATCATGTGATCCACATGTACATACAAACTTAGAGCATGATTCGCTTGACACTGATTTGAGGATCTCTGCCCTAGTATAGTGCCTGCCTTCCACCACACACATCTTGTTAATAGAGGACACTGGTTGTGCCTCTCTACCATTAACTCCATCCAGCAGCAACCTTAGACGGCATATCTATGAGTGTTAGTACTAATAACCATGAGTGATTAAACAGAACATACACACTCATACGCGAAAGTGTAACACGATCTAATGAACATTTCAGATCCCTTTTAACTGAGAGCTTGGGATAGGAGAAACACTATAGGGACCATGCAAAGTAAATTATTATTACGGGTGCACACGTAATCGTAATTTACAATGCATGAGAACTCTAGTGAGTCTTACTGTTTGAGTCAATGTTCATGATTAATCTGTACTTCTGATCCCGATTCCCGGCAATTTGAATATTAAGCGAAACTATTATAACCTTAGGTTTGAGCCAAAGACTTCAAATGATGCGATGGGCTACCTCAGGGGACATGGGAATATACATCGCCCCTTTCATATTCGAATACGAACGGATCTAAAACGCTTATCGAGACTCCATTGGCAAGACAATTTTGACCGAAACACTGAAGATATCTATTCTCAGCTAATTTGACCTTGGTACTTAGGCCGAACTTGGAAATTTCTTGTAAATAATTATTTCACCTTTTGAGATTCAACCATAAGTTTTCTCTTTTCTATCTCGTTACTTATCTAGCAACGTAGGCAACTGATCTTCAGTCTTACATGAATCAGACTTTAACATTATGATTTCTCTATTAGATCTTCATATAACATTCTTATAGTTCGAAAGGAACGAGAGAAACTAGAAGTTGATTAAATCAAACCCTTTAATGGATCTTGAGCAATGGAGATCTTCCCTCGTCCATTTGTGCTTTGTAAAGCATATTCCCCTGGACATCCAAGACATTAGTAATCCTAGACATTCCGGTAACCAAATAAGCCATGTTTATGCTCAAGCAAATTCCTAGGATACCTAAGTGTGAACTGTCGGCTGTTGTCAGACAAGTATGAGACTGACATACAAACTCTTAAGCGTGCTAGGGAAAAATACAAATATCTTACACTTAACACTCATTATCTTAATTTTTGGCATAAGACCTTGCGCTAAGGACTTTAAGGCTATAACCGATATCGGTGAAATACGAAATGGTAAGTCATGATAATACCATTCGAAAACCAAGGAAGTTGTAGGCATACTGTACTACCAGCTATTAGCAAACTCGGAATCGGTTTCAAGAGACATCACTGTTATGAGACATATTCCACGATATGACTTTTACTTCCTCATCTTGACAAACTATGACTTTTCCAAACGAATCTAAGACTTATTAAGACTTACCTACCTCGTGGATATGATAGTCAAGTTATGAGTTCACAAATCAAGATATAAAACCTAAATGTCAGACGACAGTTGAAGTGCAGTGCAAACAATGACTAATGAGGTATTATACTAAATCTTCGCCAGTGAAAGCATACGAGAATCTTGAAACCTTTAATGTTAATGGAAAAAATCTCATATGTCATAGAACCTAATATGCAGGGCGGATCTATGTGGGCTGTAGAGGGTGGGAAAGCACCCCCTCAAACCCAAAATTAACTTGTTTAGTTCATTTAAAATTGTCTAAAAATTTTACAGGCACCCTTGTAAAAAAATGTTAGGCACCCATGACCTAAGTGACAGAACCAGATGAAGAAAGAAAGAAGAATATGGGCACCTGGTTATGGTCTCTTACTCTGGTTATGCTCTATTACTCTCTGCTATGGAGATAACTAGTTAAGGAAAGAAGATAATAGGTTAAATATATTTAAATAAGTACATTAGACTATTTTTTTATATATTTCTTTTTCTCCCTCTTTAAAGACATCAAGTGAATGACAACACAAATCTCTATAACCCTTAATTCTTACTTTTATATTATTTATTTATTTTAGAATGAATTTTGTTTTTTGTTATCTATTTATTTGTGATGAAATAAAATTATTAATAATATATTAAGTTTTTCTATGTATAATTATAATACATTATTTTATCAATTATTTGTAAAATACTAATTATGTAATAATAAAAAGTAAAATAAGTTGAATAATAAAAGATAAATGATTATTCGGTTAATATTCTAGAGAAAGTCAAGTGACATTACTCAACGAAACTTCTTTGTCAACCAAAGACCTAATTTATTTAAAAAAATAACTTTATGAAAGTATGAAAAAGTTGTTTCGTAAGAGTTGAAAATTAAGTAATTTTATAAATTTTCAATATATATGATCTTGAGAGATCGATTAATAAGGAAATTAATTCACGTATACCAGTGAATGTAAAAAAACTATTACGACCCTCTAGTTGAAAATTTTTAGTTCCGTCACCATATGACCGCGTCCATTAATGCAATCTTTTGACCCGAACCTTTCTGACCGTATCCATTAATGTAATATTTTGCCCCGCCCCGTTCTGACCGCACCCATTTAAGGCACCCGCTGACAAAAAATCCTGAATCCGCCACTGCTAATATGAGAGTATAATTTTAATGTTCCCAGAAAATACTTTCGAGAAGTATAAGGGAACAATCATAACGTTTCATTTCTGTATTATGTCATTGATATCCGAGTACAAGAAGGTGATGGATATGCAGTTAGGAAACGAATATAATTGAAACTATGTCACTAACCCTTAGTAACTGGTTTGAGAGTCATTCTCATTTTTCTTTGAACCCCATGAAGTTTCATTTATTTCTAGTATTTGTTGAGCCAAATTAACTATACTATTTCCAAATACTTTGACACTCCCTTTCTTCTTCGCCTAGATTCACCCTCATCTTTAGAGGAATCATAGAAATCTAAATGATTCGATGTTACCACGATATTTGATTGTTTCAAATTAATTGTTCGACACTTATTTCATCAAGGTTTCAATCTAAACCAAATTACGAATAACATTCGCGATAGAATTACCAATGATGAGATATGACAAAACCAAGGTCAATCTCAGGAGATCATATCTCTATAAAAATTTTATTTCATATCGTAGCTGTCTAATTCGCTACATAGACAACTACTAACGATTCTCTAAACCATATTGACTCCCTTGTGAGAAACTACGTACATTGATAGCATTTTCTGGAACTCATTTGAATCAGTTTAACCTACATACTGATTAGACAATTAAAAGGTCACTTAAAATTTTTTGTTCTAAAAAAATAGATTACATTAAGGCATTGACTTGTTGCAACGAATGGTCAATTACCTGATTTCGAACTAACAAGTGGACATTTCATCAAAACCACTTGACATATCGTTATGGAACTTGCGTTAAGTTTTCCGTTAGACTCTATCATGAGAGAAAACCCGGATATGAATAAAGAGAACGCGTTCCTACACTTTTGGAAATCCACGTGCATGAATGCATTTTCTTCATTCATTACTAATGATAAAGAACATACAGTTACACTATGATGGGAGTGTTCACGTAAAGAAATTCTTCGACATCTAAAACTTGCTGGGTTACTCTGGTGTGTGAGGTGTTTACTTGATTCGTTAAAACTCGCCATTTTAATTCACACCGGGTAAACATTCTTTTAATGGCTTATTCATTATACGAAAAGGACCCCACCGGTTGTAATCTCTTTGGTTTATGGGACTCTAGTAATGACATTATCACCTTGTGGTATAGCTAACGTCATTCACATGACGACATAATCAAAGGAGTTCGTAGATCTACTCATTTGATATAATATCTACTCAACAGTAGCGCACATTACTACATGATATGATGATAACTCAAATCTTTATACATCCAATATCATTAGTTGATGGGATATCCACTTCATCTACATTACCGAGAGAGTCGACTGAATAAAGTGAGTAGCGACACTCACATTGAAAAACTCACATAGAGAGTCGACCCAAGAAAGTCGACCCTCACTCAAGTGAGTCGTAAACTTGCGTTTACTAGAGAATCGGCTGTAAAATCAGAGAGTCAGTCGGGACAGTCGACCCGATACAAGCAACAGTCGGCCCAAGTAAGAGAGTCGGCTCCGGACAGTCGGCTCAAGAACAGTGTCATACCCTTTTTTTCAAAAACACACAAAATCAAACCAAAAACGCTCATATCTAAGCTAAAATGCAAACCAGATCTATCAAGCTTCTCAAAAGCAGGTTTCTGAATGAATTTCAACGCCAATTTCTGAACTTAATACAGAAATGAAGAAATTCTAAACTTTTCAAAAACCTCAAAAACCCCAAGTTTTCACTAAAATCAAGAGCACAGAAGGCTCTGATACCAAATTGTAGGTCCTGACGATAGGGTCTATGTCCTATGATGATTCTAGTCAAGATCTGGTCAACAAATCAGCTATAAATCAGCTGTTATTGATGAAATTAATAGAAAAGCAAGAAAAAGAGCATAAAACTAATAACAAAATCTCTCAAAACTGATTATTATTCCACTAAGATGATTACAATATGCTTCTGAAATGATTACAACGATCTACTATCGCCATCAACCACGGGTGAGCTCCCCCGTGGTGGTGGAACAAACTAGCTAATAAAAACCTAACCAAAAGCTAAGAAAATGAAATTACAGAGAAAAATGATGAAAACTGTGTGTAGAAGAAGGTCTCAATGCTATGAAAATGGTCAGGTATAAATAGGAAACCTAAGATAGTCGACGTGCAGATTGTCGATTCTCGCTTAGAGTCGGGCGTAACCGACCTAGAAACTCTCTGAGAGTTGGCTGAACCAGGCCTAGCGACTCTCAAAGAGTCAGCTGAAGATGACCTAGCGACTCTCAGAGAGTCGGCTGAAACCAGCCAAGCGACTCTCAGAGTGTCGCTAGCGAATCAGACCCATTTTCATACGCGAACCTAAACTTCTTGTGATCGCTATAATTGATTAACATCATTCTCAAACTAGTCCCAACATTAGTGACACGGCCCAACACGACACGACCCTGAACACTTAATATAGTTAACAAATAACAAGATAAAATAAAGATCACCAAAAATTAAAATTTCATAACAATAATATCTTTCAAGAATAATCCTTAACATATAAATATGTATATATTTTTTTAAAAATTTAAAAATATAAATAGGTATAATCAGGTCTAAACTGGTTAAGCAGGTTAAGACCTGTTTAGACACGATTTCAATCATGTCTTAAACGTGTCGACGTATTTATGACACAAAACCTGGTAAGCTCAAACCCAAACATGTTTAACTTTGTGTCGTGTCGAGTCGTGTTAATAGGTGTGTGTCATAATTACCAGCCGTGTTTGGGATTGGGCTTACCGGCTTATTATTATGTTTTTTTTTCAATATATTAAAAAAAAAACATTTTTGAATTGGTTAATATTATTATTGTAGATGTGTTTAATATTTACCACCGAGCCTTCTGGTTGAGTGGTAACCCATGACTTTCCAAATGAAAGATCATGAGTTTAAGTCTCGCTTGGGACAAAATGTTCCAGGTTGAGGCATGGGGTTTTCCCAGTTGTGGGGCCGAGTCACCACGCTTCTGTTCTACGGGCGGAAGGATGACCTGTTTGCTAGGGTGATCACGGATGTACGGGCCTTTGCTGTTAAAAAAAAAAGATGTGTTTAATATTTGGTTTTGAAGAGATTAAACATGTAATCGAATAAAATCCAATTAAAACCATTTAAAACTGAACAGAATTGTGTATTCAATTTTTGGAACCAAACTGAATTAAATAATCAATCGAGTAAACTGTCATTTTCGTCCCTGTGGTTTAGTCACTTTTGTCAGTTTCATCCAAAAAGTTTATTTTTCTCCTGTGTATCCTCGTGGTTTACAAAACTTGCCATTTTTATTCAATCAGTTAACTCCATCCATATTTTAACTTGAGTAAACTGCCATTTTCGTCCCTGTGGTTTGGTCAAAATTGCCACTTTCATCCAATAGTTTGTTTTTTTGTATCTGGGTCCTCGTGGTTTTAAAATATTGCCATTTTCATCCTTGTGGTTTTAAAATATTGCCACTTTCATCCAGTCAGCTAACACCGTCCGTTTTTCTCAGTTAAATGAGGGGTATTTCAGTCCTTTTACTTATTTGTTTTATTTTTTCATCTTTTTTACTCTCACTTTTTAATCATAGAAACAAGCGACGGAGGTGTTCCAGTGGTGCTCGTCAGAAACTGGTCAGAAAAAGAGGAAGAAGGCTAGCAGGTGGATGATTAAATTAGAAGTTAAATTGGGGATGATTAAAAAGTGAGAGTAAAAAAGATGAAAAAATAAAACAAATAAGTAAAAGGACTGAAATACCCCTCATTTAACTGAGAAAAACGGACGGTGTTAGCTGACTGGATGAAAGTGGCAATATTTTAAAACCACAAGGATGAAAATGGCAATATTTTAAAACCACGAGGACCCAGATACAAAAAAACAAACTATTGGATGAAAGTGGCAATTTTGACCAAACCACAGGGACGAAAATGGCAGTTTACTCTTTTAACTTTAAGTTAGAGGTATTTAGGTCTTTTTATATATTTCTTTATTTTATTAATATTTTAAACCCTTAATTATTCCTTTCAACCCCGCCCATCCCCTTAGACCATGTTTTAGTTGGGTTATTGAATGGTATAAATACGATCGTAATTCAAGAAAAGTATCCTATGTCAACCAAAAACATCAATGGGTTAGGAAAACTATTGGAAAGGGGATTGCTTTAATTATGCATGTATATACAAGTAAGATGTAAACTATACAATGAGTAGGATATGAAGGCATAAGCCCCATCTATGTAATCTTTGACAAACCTAATGTCTAACTTGACAGATTTTAATTCTTAAATTATTAAAACAAAATTAGAAGAGAATCACCTTGACTGCAAATTAAAATATCAAGACTATGATTGATGACAAGATCCTTTCTGAACATGTCTAACAGGAATGTATTTCACACAAATACAATTTGGGTACAATTTGCATAAATATTGAATCCATAGTTCCTTAAAGATATAATGATTCAGTCAAAAATGTTGTTAGGTATTACTTATAATCACCAAGCCTCATTTCTATCCGGTAGAACATAATTTGAATTCTCCCACTATGTTTTCCTCTGTTTCGAATTCGGAACTGCTCTTCTTCGAGTTCTAGAGTTCATGCTATTAACCGATATACATGCAAGCCAAACTAGGCGTTTGGGAATAGGGCTGGTAAAACAGGTCTAAACATGTTAAACAGGGCAGACACGACACAACACAACACGATTAACACGGGTGGTAAACACGAACACGACACGGTTAACTAATCGTGTCTTTTTCTTCAAACACGAACTTGTTTTATAAACTTGTTACACGATACGACATGTTTAACACGATTAATATCACCTATTTAGTGACCCGACCCGACACGACATGACACGACCCAGAACATTTAATACCGTTAACAAATAAAAGATAAAATAAAGATCACCAAAAATTAAAATTCTCTTTCAAGAACAATCCTTAACATATAAATACTTATATTTTGAAAAATTTTAAAATTATAAATAGGTATAATCAGGTCTAAACAGGTTAAGCAGGTTAAGACCTGTTTAGACACGATTTTAATCGTGTCTTTAACGTGTCGATTTGTTTATGACACAAAACCTGTTAAGTTTAAATCCAAACCTATTTAACTTCGTGTCGTGTCGAGTTGCATTAACAGGTGTGTGTCAGAATTGCCAACCGTGTTTGGGATTGGGCTTACCAAACTGAATTAAATAATCGATTTTCGATTATTAAAAACTCAATTTGGTTAAAACCAAAGAACCTAAGTTGCATGTATTGGGCTATGAATTTTCCTATTTGTGCAACCCATTAAATATTTAGCCATACAAAACCGAGGAAACCGGAATCCAAACTTGTTAAAATTCGGGTTTAAGTGTTTGAAAACGAATCGAATTAAAATTCAATTTTTGGTCTCAACAAACCCGAGCGTTCATCACCCTCATCATCAAACCTGAGTATGGGTTCATTTCCTTCAACATCAAGCACTCGAATATCTTGTTCCAATTCATCTTTACCATCTTCAACCCAAGCACGACCTTTTTCTTTATCATTTTCTAAGGCCCAGACCCATAATCACTTGTTCTTAGTGTTATTTATTTACCTATATAACTAGGCTCATTTACCGGATAAGCTCCACTTCACCCATTGTCGTACAAATCACTAAGGCTGTATGTTACGATTGCATCGAAGGTGCAGTGAGGGTGAAGACGTCACATCTCGCCGCAAGAGGGGGCGGTGTTGCTTCACCTCGCCGCATGCCACATCACCCCACACCCACCACACATTCTTGAATTCTTCTTAAAATTATACAAAGTGCGGCAGATTGGTACTGTACCGATCTCATCCCTACCCCTCACTAGGGGTGTAAATGTGCCGAGCCGAGCCCTGACTCATTGGATTATCCTGAAGCTTTAGCTCGGCTCAGTTCAAGCCTATAATTTTTGGATCAAGCTCGGCTCGTGGAATGAAAATAAAGCTTGAGATCAGCTCGGCAAGACTCAGTTTCATTCAAGATGATTAAAGAGCAAAAGCTCGGCTCGAGCTCGTTTATTGGAATCCTTATATGAGCCAAAGCTCGGCTCGAGTTTGATTTGGGGGTTAAATTGAACAATATATTAAATGTATAAAAAGGTAAACTAAAATCTTACTAGACTCGTTAAGGCTCGCGAGCCTAAACGATCTTAGAAGGCAAGCTCGAGCTCGGGCTCAATAACTTAACGAGCCACATTTTAGGCTCGGGCTCAGCTCGTTCGAGCTTTTTAGCGATCCGATCTAGAGTAGCTCTCGAGCCGTTTTGACTCGTTTACGCCCCTACCCCTCACCGCACTGTGCGGCAGAAGTCAGAACTATTACACACAGCCTGATCCTTTTGTCTTATCAAAATCGAACCGATACCAAGTTGTAAGATTCAGACAAATTAAGTACAAATCACTAACCTTTCTGGTGACATAATTAACACCCAGAAGATCATCATAAGCTACAACTATATACATTCAAGAAAACAAAACAAAATCTTAAGCTCTAACAACCCTCCCACCTGGCGACTTGACCCGAAAAACATGCTCTTCCCCCGTACACTTATCAACTCTAACCACCCAATGGCTCCGCCTCCCACCACCACCGCCGCCGCCGCCGCCACTCTTCCCACCACCGTTCCCAGACTTTCCAGCAACCCGCATCAACAACAACCCTTCACCAATCGGCAACAAATGACTATTCAATCTGCTCCAAATCCACGAATCCTTCCAATACGCATTATACCCCAAAACAACCGTACTATTCTCCCTATTTTGTACGGCTCCGATAACCCCTTCATGATTCTCCAAATTACAATCGATGACCACAAAATCGGCGGATTTGTATTCATCTGACAGCAAAGATTGAGCATCTCCGACGACGAATTCAACGTGATTCGATTCTAAATCAAGGGCTTGTATTGAGGATTGAAGTTGTTGCAACCCCTTCACGATGCAAACCAGCCTGCCACCTGTTTGATGAGATGCCGCAATGAGACCTAGTGTGGTGGAGTCGGCGGTGGCGGCGTATGCGACCACCATGAGCCGGGCGTTGTTTCCGGCTGCGATTGCGGAGATGAATTCGGCTACGTCTGGTTCGTGGTTGTGTATGCTTACCATTTTCATGGTTTTGATGTATGCTTCGGTTGCATTTTCAGCTGACCAGTAACCCATTTTTGGTTGTGAAGGGGTTTTGAAGTTGAAGATGAGTGATTGTCTGGTTTGGGCATGTGGGTGATGGCTTTATAAATAGGCCAATAGAAGGCATAAATGGTATAGATGGATTGTGAGCCCCAGCCCCCATTCCCCAAGTGGGGTTACTACCTTCTATTTTGGCCGGTGTTTTAAGAACCGGTTTCGGTTTCGGTTATTTCTATTTGCACCGTTTCTATTTGAACTTGTTCCACAGGTGAACCGGGTGCTCGGACCGGATATTCATGTTTTAATTTTTTTTGTTTCAAAATCTCATTTTCTGATGAATTTAGTATCGTAAGTTCTATATTTTATTTATTTAAGTCTTTATATGTCATTAAAATTGCAAATTCACGTCAAAGATAAAGTGTTTTTATATTATATATATATGTATATATATATATATACATAGTTTTTATATTATTTATGATGTTATCCGATCCGACCAGTGAACCAGTAAGACAACCGGTTCACTATCCGGTCCGATTCTAAAAACATTTGATTTTAGCAGATTTATGGATGTGAATCCAAACATAATATAGATATGGACTGGCATTATAAATATTTTTTTTAGACTACAAAAAGTTATTATTTTTTATAGGACATGTGTATACATGCTTTAAACTACTTCTAGTTTGGACTCTTGTCATCAATCTTTGCCTTCGTGACACTTTGGGCATGGATACCCATGTTCAACAAATGTGTCCCAACTTTGTTTGATTATTAAGAGTGGGTTCCGCGGGGTGGGGGGGTCTAACTTGGTGTCTTAAACAGTCCTACGTGACTCCTTTGGTCATGGGCACACACTTAAACAAGCCCCTTAGATCCATAGTAGTCATAGGCTCAAGGCCAAAGGGTGAGCCTTGAGCCTGGCCTAGGTGCAAGGCGCTTGAAAGGTGAGGTTTTTTAAGGAATGAGAACAATATAAACATAGCATTTTTAGGGGTTTTAGACGTGTTTAAGGCTTGGTTTAGGCTAGTGTAGACATGTTCCATGTCATTTTTAGATGTTTCAGACCTGTTTTGGTTGCAATTTTGCCGGAATCCTTGACTGGCCGCCTAGGCGAGCACTTTTGCGCTTTTGACTACTATGCCTAAAGCCTATGACACTTTGTTTGAGTTCCTATTGTCCAATGATTACATTAGAGGGACTATATCCTAAAAAAGATAGAGTGGGATATCTTGATAGTTCCTTAGATGCGAAATAGAAACCACTCTTATTTTCAATGTTTACGACGCCTTTTTAAGTCGTTCACTTGTCGTTGAGGTCCAATAACCCTTCTCAGACGGGTACGCTTGTTCAGAGTATTGTACTCCAACATTATTAAACATCATCAATGACTAATTTGGTACCCTTAAACACCAAAAACACTTCTAAACATCAAACAATTCCTGAACTCAAGGACCCTTTTAAGGACGCGTTTTTCAGTATCTTTGATCTTTATGAACTCCCAAAGTTCTCGCCACCAATTATTGACCATATCCTTACTTAATTTACAATTATCATTAGATTTCAAGGACACTATAACTTCATAATTAGATTAGAAAATTTGCTTAACAATTAATGCAGCAGCTTCCTTGGTGTTTCTTGAACATACTGTCATTCCTCAAAATATAATCTATTAGCTGTCATGTTTTAAAAAGAGGGACAGTTGAAAACTTCCATGAAAGAATCTGACTTTGATTCAATTTGTTTAACATTTGCAACAACAATTTAGAAACAAAATCCATGTTAGTTCTGACACAAATCCAGCAAAATCTTTATATTTATATTCTTAAATCTGTCAAATTTTGATTTCAGAACTAATATTTGTATTTAATTAGGTTTTAAGTTGTTACTAAGAAGGTCTAATCTTATCTTAAAGATTCTATTATAATAAGAATTGTGTTATGTTTTGCAGAAGCAGAAATGGGTGCTGCAGTTTTGCCTCCCAAAATCTCAACAGAGATCTACATCATGTTTCCTTCACCAAACTGTTTGATGAATTCGTGTAGGTGCGTAATGTTCGCTTTGTTTATTTAGTGAAACGCGCTGTTATAAGAAAATTGGTTTTATTTTCGTTAGTATGGAACGAGTAAATATGAGGATTTTAGTGTTTTGTACAAAGTAAATATGACATGAAATTTAGAGGGTTAAATACAAATATTTAAAAAATGATATGTCTATATCTATATCTATACTATCTAATAAATGACTAACTAGGAGGGCATTTGTCACGTTTATATGAAATTGCCCCAACTCAAAAATATATTAAATGGGAGGTGATTTACATTCAATAAATTTTATTTATAAGTAGGAGTTGCTGTGTGAGGGAATTAATGTCATGTTTGTTGTGTATGAAGGAAATTTGTTGTGTTTAAATGTGGGGTGTGAATCGTATTGGTCTAGCGTGTTTGAATTGATGAACCTGATAACATCCCATATATTTATTCGTTTAACCCAAACACTATCCGTATAACCCATTTATTTAAACGAGTCAAATGGGTTGTTGGGTTGTAATCATGTTGTAAATAGGCCAGCAGGTCGTAATAAATGGGTTGGCGGGTTGACCTTAATATTTTTTTAATTTTTATTCTAATTTTAATTGGGTTGATGGGTCGTGCTTTTTAACTAAAAGGGTTAAACAGGTCAACCCGAACACGTTATGCTTATTCAATGGGCTAGAAACCACAATGTAAAGGTTGATTATTTCATGTCGACATCTGATGTTATAAATTGACACCCCTAGTTTAAAACTTTAAATACATCTCATTTTAAAATGTATAAATATGTGCTAAAATAACTCCTTTAACAACCAATTTTATTGAATAAAACGAGCAAGTGGGACAACAAAATAGAAATCATTACATGGACAGAAAGGGAAGGGAAAAAAGAGCAAAAGATAACACTAATTAAACCATACCACAACCACCAACTAAATGTGCTTTATCCACATAAACACCTATGATTTAATGTCTTCCATCATCTTTACATGTGATTGCTTAATTAACTTTATGGAAAACCATCTCATTCCGAGCTTTCTATAAAAACCAAAACATAGTGTATATAATGGCAAGAGTTAAGTTTCTTCCCGATTTAACCGATGTGCTAAAATAACTAATTAAGTCATAAAAGTATATAATATGAGAAACAATGACACATTACAAATATATTGATGGGTTAATGTACAAACTACAGACTTATCTCATTGTTGCAAATTGGTTATTACAGTTTAGTTTCCTACCAATTTTGTCATTAAACTTAAGTTTATGTTTCATTTTGGTTATTTTTTATACTTGCTATGTAAAACATTTAAGAAAGTATGATGCTAGTTTATTGTCTTTTATTGTTCTAATGATTGGTATTAATTAATCAATGACATATGAAAATGACTGGTCCAGTTTTTGAAACATTATCTAATAAATTGGGCTACTTTTTGCGTCAAATGTGTGCCGGGTTAGCTTTAGTGTAAGATATCGGGCCACCCTTCATGCCAAATGCACACCGGGCTAGCGTAGGTGTAACTAACATAGAAACTTATCATGACTATGAGTCAATGATGGTTCAGTGATCACTTATGAAGGCAAACCTAAATAGAGGAGTGAAAACCTGGTCCGTGATTATGATTAGTGCATCATTATGTTTAGGGTAAATGAGTCCAGGTCATAAATGGCAATGACATGATAAGAAACGTGTATGAGCGGGTTCCAACATGTTTAACCGGTTATGACACGTTTAACTTGTTGTGTTAAATAGGTTAATATGTCGAGACGACACTTTTATGACTCATTTATCAAAACAATTTAGTTTTATAGTTTAAAAATGTGTCTCTCTCTCAAGCGACGACAGTTAGGGTTGTGTATATATTCCTATCATGGGGGACGCCGCAGCTCTAGTGGATGAATGGTGGTGGGTGTTTAACAAGCATTCTCGTGCGAAGGACGACTAGAGGAACGTAGATGACGTTAAGCATGGTAATGAGTCGGGTGCTATTCAGATCAGCCTCAGATTTAAAGAAGTAAAGGAGTCGATTTTCATTACAAACTTTCCACCATATAAGGCTATAAAGGAGTTATGGAGCTTATGTCAATCGTGGGGGACGGTGGTGGACCTTTTATTGCTTGGCATGGATGTCGTTTCGGGTTTGTTAGATTCATCAAAGTCGATAACGTACAAAGGCTGGTTTTGAATCTACGTTCTATATTTTTTCCGTTGTTGCAAAGTTTGACAGAGGTATGGCATCTGGGGGATAGAAACCTACGACTAAACCGAAATAACAAAGGAGTGATAGTCATGATCATGTGTTAGTATTGGGGTTAAATCGTATGCTGATATGTTGAAAGGACAGACTCTACTGATTGAAGTGAATCAGGTTTCTATTGTGAGACAAATAATCGTTAATGATGACGTGACCGGTGGCGGGGATGAAGATGGATGCAAGGTTATGTGCAGGGGCGTCTTTTGGGTAAAGAAAGTAAAACCCTATCTTTAAGCCACCAAATAATAAGGTCCTCAATTTTTTTTATATACATGTGTGTGGTATGGGTTGGGCTTAATGGAACGACTGAACAAGACCAAGTACTGGTCTGTATTCTAATACTTGATGACTTATTCGCTAACGGCTGTAGCGAGGATTAGGGAACGACAAAACGCCCAACATCTGAAGGGATTTAGAGCAAGAGACGAAGTGTTGTCTTGGAAAACAACGTCTAGATCTAGACGAACCTCTAGATATAAACAACCTCTAGATCTAGACGAACCTATAAACGTGAAAAGGGCCCTCAAATTATTAGTTCGCTTTAGGCCACCAAAATGATTAAGCCGCCCCTGGTTATGTGTAGTGTTTTTTATATTCAATGTATAGAACCTACCAATTATTTGCGATAAAGAAGGTTTTCATGAGATGGATTTGAAGTATGTGGGTGGAGTTTCCATCTAGAGAAGCCTTGGTGCGGTTTCAAAAATCTAAAGAGATGAAGGTATTTTTTTAATGCACGCAAACAGTGGCATTTGATTTTCTTCTTAAGGAGAGGATTGTTTGGTTCGAAATCTATGGTCTTTGTAACACCTCGAAAATTTCTAAGGAATAAAGGACCAAACTTGTCAAGTTTTAAAGTTAAGGGGGTACAAATGTGAATAAAGAAAGTTCAAGGACTAAAAGTGAAAATTTTTGGAAAAGTAGGCAGATGTCGGACCGACATCTCAGGGATAGCGGTCCGCTATGTAGGGGGCAAGGAATCACTCATGAAGTGACACGTGTCGGGTGACTAATCGCTGAACTCTGACACGTGGAAGATCGATATCGGACCGATATGGGATCCGTTGCGGTCTGCTAGCCGCAATTCATCCATTGCGGACCGACATGAGAAGCATAATGGTCCGTTATGTAGGCCCGAAGGCAATGAGGCGGCTTAGGGCCATAGCGGACCGACATCCCCTCAGATAACGGTCCACTATGGGTGCTCATTTACCCCTATAAATAGATGATCGATTTCAAGACTTTTACACACACAAACACACTCAAATACACTCACACACTCTCTGAAGATCCATTCCCGAGCCCCGGTTGGCGTACGAGACTCCAAATTGCCGTAGATAGTACTGAGGTAAGGTTCCGACCTCCCATTAAGCTTTGGTTATGAATCATTAAGCTAGGATTATATGATTAAGTAATATTATGATTATCTAGGAGCTCTGCCCGAGGTGATCGCCACATTATTGATTACTAAGACGAAATACTGTCGATGTGAGTTCTTAAACTGTGATGCAAGAACCCTTTCATGACCTTGTCTGGCATGATTGATTTATGAAACATTTTGAGTATCTTGAAACGATTGTACCGATTGTTTATATATAATGTATTCTAAGCGCTTATTGTATTTCACTTGCCCGTGGAACGACATGTTGGACAGGACCCGTAGAACGGTGTTTGGTTATATATATACTGAATTATTGTTCATAGTTATCTATGAATTTGGGTGTTGAAGCCCATTGGGTGTTGAAGCCCGTGAATGTGTTGAAGATACTTTGGCGGGTCATTTTAATAAACTATTTTAGTTTATAAATTCATCAGCTTTGTGCTGACCCATGTTTTATCAAATGTTTTTGAACGCATCACAGGTAGACAATAGATGAGGCATTTCCAGGACTAGAATGAAAAGAGATGATGGGCATGCCTGGAACTATAAGTCCCGAATGACTTGTTCCTTGTTAGGAACGGATGATGTAACTTTTGTTAAACATGATGTAAACAATGTTTTGATATTAATAGAAGTTACGATTTAGTCTTCCGCTGTGTGTTTTTGATATCAATGTCACAGTAACTAGAAGGCGACCTTCTGGCCATTATGTAGTTATCTGACGAACGGAAATGTTCTGTCTAGGAAAGGACGGTGTATACAACTCTCCTAGACCCGTCGTTCTTTCCCGGGAACATCTCTGTTGGAGGTACTACTCTGGTTAGATAATTGTCTTGTGTTACGGGCGTGACAAGTTGGTATCAGAGCCTCAGTTTAAGGGATTTAGATACTACAGAAATAGTCTAGACTTAGACTAGGACTCAGAGATTAGTCTGGAATGCCTCAGGATAAGTTAGGTGTATACATTCAGTACGACCTATAACGGGAAATACCTAGAAATCAGATAATTAAAGGCATTTTTGGCCAAGTGTTATTAATTTAAGAATTCTTGGATTATGACTAGTTATACGAATTCTAATGTTTTACATCTGTACAAATGGCAGGACGTGGTAGAGGACAAGGGAGGGTAGGGGTAGGATGCCCAACACTAGGTCCCGTAACCGCGACACGACAAGCACGAACACTGATCCATACGAGAACAAAAATACGAATGCTGAGCATCATGTGGAAGAAGTTATCATGACCGAAGCCCAATTTCAAGGAGCGGTGGCATCTGAAGTCACCCGAGTACTTCGAACGACTTTACCTGTAATCCTTGACGATGCTCTTAGGAGAAGAGAAAATCATAACAGTTTAAGAAACCGAAACGAAGGTACAAGTGGTGCTATTCCTCAAACAGAATATACCCTTCATACTACCCCGATAGGAAACAATATAGGAACCACCCGAACCCATGAAACCGTTGGAATGACAAACCAAAGCACTGGCATACACGGCCAAGGATGCTCTTTTTCACTCAAGATTTTCGTGTGTTCCTAATCGTTTTTTCATCCCAATCTTTGTTTCATCTTCACCTTATTAATCTTTGGTGAGAATCTCAGTCCATTCCACCTGTTACATCTTCGCTTATTAACAGATTCTTTAAGTTCTTGATAGTGAAACTTTAAACGATTTTGGTTGTTCTATATGAAAATTTTGACCTAAAACTTGTTATTAGTCTCTAATCGAACCTTATTGACTCCTAATTTGTCTGTATCAGGGTTTGATTTTGCTTTTGACCCCTTGTTTGACTGTAGACTACCGTCGGACCAAGGCTAGGTCAAAATTGACGAGTTTAGCAACTCCTTGCTGTTGATAGTGGTTCCATAGGTCCTAATCAGGTATCTCGACCTTGTGGTGACCCTAATCCCTAGCAATGCCTCACATCAATTGAATTTTTGAAATTTGAAATTTGGCTAAGTGAAAGTTCCTACGTACTTAACAAGTACGCAAGAAGTAATTCATGCGTACTTGCTAAGTACGCAAGAACTAACCCCTGCGTACTTGCTAAGTACACAGGAAGGACACTTGTGAAAAATTTCTAAATCTAAAATTCGGTTCATTGTGTAGTTGCTATATCAAGTCATGTTTGATTCATTTCCAATGATGCTTCTTGTTCTTATTGTGTTTATTGTTTGTTTTTGCAGTGATGGCTCGTGCATTTACCAGCGAATTCAATCTACTGGCTCTAACACAGCCCGAGTGGAAGGGTGCTGCACTTTAATATAGGGAGATCGTCGACTTCCTAAACCGATCGAAGATCAGCTACGCCATCTCTGCTGATCCCATTGTATCAAGACCGTATCTGGAGCAATTCTGGGAATCTGCTGATTACGACTATACAGTAACCCCAAACGTCATTAGGGCTACTGTAGCAGGTCATGATATTGCTATTTCTGAAGACACCACCAGACGCGTGCTACAGTTTAGGGACTTATCAACTAATCCGGTGAGTTACCCTGACTACTTCGTTGATGGATGCTGGAGACAAAGGATGGGATATGTCGGTACCATGGATTACTCCTCGTATAAGAAGATGTGGGTACTTGATCAGTGGCGGTACTTCGCGCACGTCATGATCATGTGCCTGTCTACTAGAAAGGCGGGAAAGGATGCCATGGGGCATGACTTGGCAGCTGCAATGGTTGCCCTCTCTCTTAACAAGGGTTATAACTTTTCAAAATATATCTACAAGTATATCACCGATCAGATCAATGCTGCTGATAGGTTTAGATTTCTATTATACCCTCGGTTCGTGCAGCTGTTGATTAATGATGCTGTACCTAATCTACCGGCAACTGGAGAGAGACTTCAAGTCAAACGGGTGGCCAAGAGAGTTTTCTCACAGTTCTTAACGCCAGGCAGTGTAGAACGTACCCCTGAGCATACTCCACTCTTTGGCCACCTGATCAATGAAGCATATGTGGCCCCTGCTGACTTCAGATGGTATAGTGCCGAGTCTGAGCCATAAATCAGCCAACACAGTGATGAATAACAAGAAGAAGAGGAAGTTGAATCTGAAGATGAAATGTCTGAAGAAGAAGAAGGAGATGAAGAACAGGGAGTTGGAGGTGCTGAAGATTCCGACTCTGAATCGACCGAGTCAGATTCCTCTGATTCTGATGATGCACCGTCCCAGGCACACCCAAGAAGATTGATGAAGGTGACCCTTCCCGAGTCATTTTCCAAGAGAAAGCGACAAGAGACTAGCAGTGAATACGAGCACGATTCTGATTTGGACGCTGCTATACAGAGACGCAGAAGAGAAAGTATAAATAAGCAACGGGGGGATAGGCCGCAACAAGCTATACTTCGTGAGGTAGAAGTCAGTGCTCAGAGGCAAGCACATGTAACGGTTGCGAGTACTGATTCCACTTCTACCTCACATTCACAACAACTTTACAGGCGACAGCGGAGGAGGCCACGTTTAACACCTGATGCGGCTATCACTGCTATCACAGAGGAGGTTCATGTGATAGTGTCTCTCCCTGTACCATCTGTCCAAGTGGCGGTGACAACTCCAATTTTAACCGAGTCTGTCACCATCACTCCTACCACCATTCAATCAACCACCATCCCTACCTCAATCCCCACAACCATTCTTTAACACATCAGTGAACCATTTCATGAGTTAGATTTTACTCATGGATTTGATTTCGATGAAATCTTCACCTTCCCAACTCATCAAGCCAAAGCATCGTCTTCCAGGGGACCTGATCCTCGTGATACACGGATCACTACCCTAGAAACTCAAGTCGTGAGCCTTCTTGAAACGGTACATAAATCAAGAGAAGAACCTGATAAGCAACAAGGCCATATCAACTCTTTGATTAATGAAGTAGCCGTGTTGAAGAAACAACGGGCGGCTGATGACAAGCAGCGGTTAGAGCATGACACTATGGTGAAATTGGTCTGTGATATGGCCAAGTCGCTTGCTGCTCAGGGGGAGAAGTTGAAGGAGCTGTTGGAGAATCAACCACCTAAGCCTAGCAGTGAAGAGGCTTGTCACTTAGTTGATCTGACTAAGGGTGATGATCAAGATAAGGATCCTGAAGCCGGACCGAGCGGAAGTGAGCAGCAATCGTCGGCTTGGGAGATTGTTCCCATTTCTTCCGTGCCTATGGCTGAGGGGGAGTCCACTCAGAGTGAAGGTGGAGGTGATGTTTCAGGTGACAATAAAGGAAAGTCGGTGGCTGACGTTCTGAAAGATCTATCTGAAGACATGTCGGATGATGTGATCTTATTCTTAGAGCCAGACTATTCCAAAGAAGCACAGATCGAGGCTTTCTACAATCTGGAAGAAGGAGAGATCGACTCTGGTGACGACTGGGAAGACGAAGATGATGATGTGGTAATCGAAGTTCCCAAGGGCGACGGGGAAGGAGAGTATGAGTTTGAAGATGGAGAGATCTTCGAAGTTCCATCCTTTGAATCTCATCTTGACACAGGTTCAGTCGAGCCTGCTAGTACTGTTGAGGCGTCGACTGAAGCCTCCCCTGCCGACACTACACCTGTGGATCCAAAGGCACAGAAAGACAAACATATGCCTGCAAGTTCATTGAAGGATCCGGCTCCTGTCTGGCAAAAGACTTCAATCATAGACAAACACAGAGCGATAGGGATGATCTTAGTTGTGAAGTTCGAGGAGGATAAGAAATTGTTTGCAGTCAAGCGAGCTGGGGGGGTTCAATACTTGAAACCAACCAGTGAAGCTTTCAACTCCTTGTCAAGATACGACCTCGTGAACCTAGTAAACCGAGAGCTGCTGGGTCACTCAAATCACGCAGTAGCGATGGGTTTGTGGCAGGTTCTACAGCGAGAGGTAAGATCTAGGAAATTCAAAATGTTTAAGCCTCAAGTGCCCAAGCGAGTCAGGGACAAGAACGCTAGACATCCTGTGACTAATAGAAGCTTAAAGAAACTGGTATACAAGCCAGTGCTGTGTGAAACCAAGATTCCCCTGAGCAAGTTATCTCAGGATATCCTCGGTAACATATGGTACTGGTACGTAGATCCTAAATCGGGCGAGGCAGTGGTGATTGGAAAGGTGTGGTCCGATAGTGGAAGCTTAGTGCCAAGGGAACTGACAGAGTGTTTGATAAAGTCTGCTTCATAAACTTCTCTGTGAAAGATCTGGAGGCACTAGCTGACAAGTACTGCATGTACACGGACGAGTGGACAAAGTTCCTTCCTTCTAAATACGACAGGGTGATCAAGTTCTGCCTTGATTACAAGAAGAAGATGGAAGCTAAAGTTGGGGAGCAGTGAAGACCGAAGACAATCCAGAGCTGTTGTCAAGGGGGAGTTTATTGAAGCACTTTTGTGTGACAAACACTCTGGATAATGTCTTAGCTTTTGTACTTGTCTTGTATGTATTAGTCTTTGTATGTTAGTGTCTGTATTTATTAGTTATCGAATTGTAATTACTAATGCATGTTATTATTGTCTAATTTCTCTAAGTGTTTTGCGCACTTAGCATGTGCGCAGGAATTACTTCATGTGTACGTAGCAAGTACGCAAGAATACTCTGCGTACTTGCTATGTACGCATGAACAATTTGCATCAGGTCTAGTATAAATAGAATAGGTTGACAGAATTTATGTACGCAGACATTTTGCACTCAGTAGTATTCTCTCTGTAACCTTAAAGTTTATAATAGACGGAGTTTGAAAGTGATTTCGTTGTCGGTTTACTTTGTGTTGCTTGATTCTCCACCTAGTCACGGGCATTCCGCACCCGGTTCGACTAGTCACACACCCACACGTAACGATCCGAGACACCCGAGGACATACAACTTCAACGACTGTAACCCTAAGTGATTCAATGGAAAGAAAAATGCCATTGCAACTTTGCAATGGATTACGTCTATGGAAGTAGTAATAAAGATGAGTGAATGCAGGGCAGATCAAGCTGTGAAGTTTGCTGCACACTCCTTTGAAGAGGAGGCTCTTGACTAGTGGGAGTTAATTATGCAGACAAAGGGAGAAGCTGTAACTGATAGAATGACTTGGGAATATCTCAAGTCTTTGATTGTAAAGAGATACTGTCCACAAAATGTTGTGGAAAAGATTGAAGCTGGATTTCTGCTGTTCGTGTCACACCCCCAAATTCCACTAACAGAGTTTTACTGTTAGGGATGTGACACACCAGGATCTCAGTCATTAGTTACATCAAACGACACTATATGGGACTTAAAATGTCATAACATAAAAGTTCAGAGTTAATGCGGAAGCATTTAAACAAGAAAGTAAATGCGCAAAACAACGCGCCAAAGTTTAGCTTAATAAAAGTAAGTGAATTGTTTTAACGGTTTGCATATGAGTGAAATGATAGTAGGACTCCATGCATGTCCTAGTTGTGCAACCTGTGCCTTAGCGACCTAAGAAAACATGTACGAAAAGTGTCAACACGAGGTTGGTGAGTTCACAGGTTTCAAGTTTGCAATAAGAAAGTGTTTGCCAGATTATGTACATTCAATATGCATATCTATAGATAGCTAGCCTATGTTCCTGTCTTACTAAAGCGCTCGCAACCGAAGCTGACTGATGTGTTTGTTTGTTTGCCTCCAGCCAGGTCTATCAACTCTGACTAATGTGATTAGGTCAATATTACACCCGTTCGACCTCCAATCGAACTAGACGACTAGCCCGGGTGGGGTTTGTCAAACCCATTAGTACTACCAAACATTACCTCGCTAAATCCATATTAACGGTCCGATATGTGTGAGGATTTTCACGATAGTGTGTTACGCTTAGCCTCAACAGTGATATCATATGAAGTACCATAATCAAAATAGTTTGCATCATGTTTTCTCCCCCAACGGGAAAAACATGTAAAATAATGTTTGTTTGCGTACCTGTTTCTCCTCCGCGGGAAAACAAGTAAAAGTATGTTTGCTTGCGTGTATTTTTCTCCCCCAACGGGAAAACAAGTAAAAGATGTTTACATGTTTCTCCCCCAACAGGAAAAACGAGTAAAAAGGGGCCGTGAAACTCACATGCGTTGCGTAGTAGGTAGTATCACATAAGTATGAGATTTAAACCACAAGTGTTAGCCTGAAACGGTCCACGTATGCCTTAGAATTATAAACATAACAATTAGGGACACATTGAGATTTGTGACGACGACACAGAAGGTTAGAACGCCTTAACACATTCTAAGGATCAATGAGTAGACGAACATGTCTACGGGAATATAGATTTCTAAATAAATAAGATCAGTGCGTTATGCGTCGAACATCTCTAATACGAATAATATTAAATAAATAAATAAATTCGTGCGATCGTATAAGTTAATAATAATCTAAGAAAATAATATAACTAATATATTATTTTTGAATTTGTAGAAAATATACGATAATTGCTTAAGTGGCAAAAATAATAAATATATTATTTTTATTCGAGATTATAAACGTGAGTAAATAATATAAATAATTATATTATTAATTAGTTTTGAAACGTTACACGAGATTAATAAACGAGGCAAAATAATATAAAATATATATATTATTTTATATTAGGAGTCACGGGTTGAAAATAATATAAACATATTATTTTATTCGAAGTCGTGGTTTGAAAATAATATAAATATATTATTTTTAAAAGTGGAAAAAATATTAATTATGAGTTATAAAACCAAACCCGAGCCTACGAGTTGTTTCCGGAGCTAAAACACACTAATATATTATTATAATAATATAGTGATAGGTTTAATATTAAAATAATAACTTAAAACGGTTTGAAAATAAAAAGAGTGTAGAGAGACTCGAACTCAGGTCTCTCCCACACATGCACATAGCCTTAACCAGTCCCGCCCGCTAGGGTTTCGCAAACAAAGTCGGTTCCAAATGATTTTAACATACAAGACAAATGGGCTTCCCTCCCATACGTATTCCAGTTCGAATCTCGTCCCCAGTCCACAAATTTCGACCACAATTTGGAAGTTAAGCATAGGGGTTTTGTTAATCTGATGTTTGCGAACTTGTGTGTGTGTTTAATTGCAAAACCGACGTGTTTAAGATTGTTTAATTACAGAAATTAGAACCGAAAAACCCTAGGTTTGATCTTGAATTGATTTGAACAAATCTGATGTTAGAAATTGTTGGATTCATGGGGTTTTTGACAAACAGAGGGTTGCGAATCCAACCCTGTGGTTTAATTTGATTGAGATAGTCGTTAAGATCAAAACCCCCAAATTAAAATATGAACAAACCCTAGATTCCGGATCACAAACAATTCGATGTTATCAGCCGTGGATTTCATAGGGCTTTCAATCCAGGCATAGAGGCGACTCTAAGGGTGTGTTCAATTTCATAAATGGACATCGAATTGATAGGGTTCGACCAAACTGGAAATGTATGAACCCTAGATTACTGGATCGTATCAATTCGATGTTGTAAGCCCCGGAAATGATATGGTTTTCAATTAACAGATGAAAACGAAGGTGAGGGTGTAGGAATTTATCAGGAAAGCTGATGAATTGATGGGGTTCGAGTGAGTGCAGTTGCTGACTGTGAATAGCTTGATCTTTGATGACTTCTACTGTGAATCCGATCAAACTGATGTGTGCAAAAGCTTCTGAGGTGTGAGATGGAAGTGCGCAGATGTTCGAATTATGAATTGGTATACGAATTTGATGAATTCGATAGTATACGATCATGAAGTTGACGGTTACGGGTTTAATGGGTATAATTGGGTTTAATTTCGACAATGATGAGGATTAAAACAATTGTTATGACCGTTAATATCATAATCAAGCAATTTCAGTTATAAAATCAAACAGAAAACGATTGTGGGGCTTGAATTGGATTGAATGAGGTTGCGGGTTTGACTCCAAAAGTCAACAGGGCCAAATTGCTCCTGATTTTGACTTTGGAGGTCAACAGATTTGGTTTTGGGACTTGGCAGATCTAGTCCCTGTAGTTTCCAGTGAATTAGAGTTTAGAAAATGACAGAATTAGTCCTTGGGGTTTGGATTGAGTTAAGAACATGGAGATTTGACTTTCTAAAGTCAACAAGAACAAAATCTCTTAAATTTTGACTTTGTAAAGTCAACGGAATGGTTTCCCTATTTACACAAATAGTCCCTATAGTTTTAGATAAGTAACAAGGTTACAAGTTAACTGGGTTAATCTAACAGAGTTAGTCTAAAAAGTCCTGATTGTCACAGTTCGAGGCAGGAACCCTGACTCATCAGGAGTATACAACCAAGTTTAACGAAATGGCCAAGTTGGTGCCACATTTGGTTACTCCCGATTCAAGAAGAGTCAAATGTTACATTCAAGGTCTTCCTCATAAGGTTCGTACCTTAGTAAAATCTATCGCACCAGAAACGATAGATTTGGCCGTTGAGAAAAGTGTAGTGATGTTTGATGAGGTGGCAGCCCAAGAGCCACCAAAGACCGATCACAAGAGGAAACCTAAAGAAGTTGTTTACATGTTCAAACCGGGAAATAGTAAGTTTCCCAGAATAGGAGGATTTAATCCCAACCCTGATAGAGCCAATCAGGGAATGAAATGCCAGACTTGTCAGAAGTTTGGTCGTTTTGCAACCCAATGCCCGAATGTTAAATGCTTTAACTGCGTATAGATAGGGCATTATAAGACTTCCTGTCCTAAACCACTTAAGCCCAGAATGAGTAGTCAGAATAAGGGAATAGGACGAGTGTTCGTCCTAGGAAGTGGAAGTGAAACGAAAAATAAAGCCAAAGAAGTGGCAGGTACTTTTTTAGTTAATAATTTTTACGCCAAGATTTTATTTGATACAGGGGCAAATAGAGGTTTTGTTTCATATGCATTCACCCCATATTTAGGCGTAAAACCGATTCCCCTTATTCATGCCTATGACGTTGAGACGACAAGTGGTGAATAGATTAGGATAACCGAATCATACCCTGATTGTGTCATCAATTTTGGTGACGATAAAGTATTAGTTACACTAATGCCGATGAACTTGAACGAATATGAGGTTATCCTAGGAATGGATTGGTTAAACCAAAACCAGGCCCAGATTGATTGTGACCAGAGAATGGTCAAGATTAAGAAACCAGATGAAACTAGTTTGATGATTCAGGGTGAAAGTGATAACAATAAGATTGAAATAATTTCTATAGCGAAAGCTAAGAAAGAATTAATTAAGGGAGACGGTATATTCATACTACATGCTTTAAACATCAAACCCAAAGGACATATTACGGATATTTCCGTAGTCTGTGATCACCCGGATGTATTTCTGGAAGAATTACCCGGTCTTCCACCCGATCGTCAAATCAAATTCCGAATCGAACTTATTCCTGGAGCTAAGCCTGTTGCAAAATCCCCTTATCGTCTAGCTCCTTCCGAATTAAAAGAATAGATGAAACAAATCCAAGATCTCTTAGACAAAGGGTTCATTCGTCCTAGCACTTCCCCTTGGGGAGCACCGGTACTGTTCGTTAAAAAGAAGTACGGAAGCATGAGAATGTGCATTGACTATCGGGAATTGAACAAGCTGACTGTGAAAAACAATATCCATTGCCTAGAATAGATGATCTATTTGATCAGCTACAAAGAGCCAAGTACTTTTCAAAAATCCATCTTAGATCAGGATATCATCAGTTGAAAGTACAGGAGGAAGATGTACCTAAAACTGCTTTCAGGACCCGATACGGTCAATATGAATTCCTGGTCATGTCATTTGGTCTAACAAATGCCCCTGCAGCATTTATGGACCTAATGAATAGGGTTTGTAAACCATTCCTTGATAAATTTGTCATCGTCTTCATCGATGATATTCTTATCTATTCCAAAACCAAGAAGAACATGCTGAGCATCTTAAAATTATTTCAGAAACCCTGAGAAAAGAAAGATTGTACGCTAAGTTTTCAAAATGTGGAATTTGGAAACAAGAAGTACAATTTCTTGGGCATGTTGTGAACGAGAAAGGAATACAAGTAGACCCAAGTAAGATTGAAGCAGTTATGGAATGGGAAGCCCCAACGACTCCGACAGAAATTAGAAGCTTTCTTGGATTAGCCGGTTACTACAAAAGATTTATTAAAGACTTCTCCAAAATTGCTACACCTTTGACTGCTTTGACTCAGAAAGCAACAAAGTTTGAATGGAGTACGAAATAAGAAGAGGCGTTCAATATTCTCAAAGATAAACTTAGCCATGCACCGATCTTAGCACTACCCGAGGGAAACGATGATTTTGTCATCTATTGTGATGCTTCCCGAACTGGTCTGGGTTGTGTTTTGATGCAGCGAGACAAGGTTATTGCCTATGCATCACGCCAACTTAAAGTTCATGAGAAGAACTATACTACGCACGATCTTGAACTTGGTGCCATAGTGTTTGCTCTAAAGATTTGGAGACACTATCTGTATGGTACTAAATGCGTAATATATTCAGACCATAAAAGCCTCCAACGTATTTTTAATCAGAAAGATTTAAATATGAGACAAAGGAGGTGGATGGAACTCATCAATGACTATGATTGTAAAATCAAATACCATCCCGGGAAGGCTAATGTAGTGGCAGATGCTTTAAGTCGGAAAGAACGAAATCAACCGATTAAAGTAAAAGCACTACAGTTAGATCTGAAATTTGATCTGCTAGAACAAATTAATGAAATCCAACCAAGAGCATTGGAAGAAGAAAATATTAAGAAAGAATGTATGGTTGGGAAACAGAAATTGCTTGTTAAAGGAGATGATGGAATCATGAGATTCGAGCAAAGAATCTGGATTCCAAAGCTTGGAGATATTCAAGAGAAGATATTAGATGAAGCACACAAATCAAAATATTCCATGCATCCTGGTGTAAACAAGATTTACAAAGATTTGAAGACGCATTACTAGTGGCCAAACAGGAAACGATCGATAGCCCAGTACATAGGAAAATGCTTAACTTGTCTTCAAGTTAAGATTGAGCACCACAAACCAGCAGGAAAATTACAACAACTGGAGATACATGTCTGGAAATGAGATCGCATTACAATGGATTTTGTTACCAAACTACACAGAACTCAGAAAGGGCATAATGCAATATGGGTCGTGGTCGATAGACTGACCAAGTCATCCCATTTTATACCCATCAATGAAACATGCTCTATGGATAAGTTAGCCAGAATCTATATCAATGAAATTGTGAGCCACCATGGCATACCACTGTCTATTATTTCTGAAAGAGACAGTCGGTTCACATCTAGATTTTGGACAAGTTTTTAGAAAGAGTTGGGAACTCGACTTACCATGAGTACTGCATATCATCCTCAAACTGGCGGACATAGTGAACGTACAATTCAAACCCTGGAAGATATGTTGAGAGCATGTGTTATAGATTTTGGAGGTAATTGGGATAATCACCTACCGTTAATCGAATTCTCCTACAACAACAGTTATCATTCAAGTATCATGGCTGCACCATTTGAAGCACTGTATGGAAGGAAGTGCAGAACTCCGGTCTGTTGGACTGAAATAGGAGACAGTCAATTATCTGGACCTGGAGTCATACAGGAAACAACATATAAGATAGTCCAGATTTAAAAGCTGCTCAGGACCATCAGAAAAGCTATGCTGACAGAAGACGACGACCGTTAGAATTCCAAGTTGGGGATTATGTGATGTTAAAAGTTTCACCTTGGAAAGGTGTTGTAAAATTCAGGAAACGTGGAAAGTTAGGGCCAAGGTATATCGGACCTTACAAGATAATTGAAAGAATAGGAGCAGTAGCCTATAAATTAAATCTACCTGAAGCTTTACAAGGGATTCATAATACATTTCACGTATCCTGTTTACGCAAGTGTCTAGCTGATCCAGCACAGCCTATTGCATTAGATTATATACACGTAGATGACAAACTTCACTTCACTAAACAACCAATTAATATTTTAGGCACCCAGGAACGGAAACTGAGAAAGAAAGTTATACCAATGGTGTTGGTCCAATGGCAAGGTCGGATTGGAGCCGACAAGACATGGGAATTAGAGAAACAGATAAGAGTCAAATATCCTCATCTATTCACATCTTAATTTCGAGGAAAAAATTCCCTAAAGGAGGGGAGATTTGTAACACCTCGAAAATTTCTAAGGAATAAAGGACCAAACTTGCCAAGTTTTAAAGTTAAGGGGGTACAAATGTGATTAAAGAAAGTTCAAGGACTAAAAGTGAAAAATTTGGAAAAGTAGGCAGATGTCGGATCGACATCTCAGGGATAGCGGTCCGCTATGTAGGGGGCAAGGAATCACTCATGAAGTGACACGTGTCGGGTGACTAATCGCTGAAGTATGACACGTGGAAGATCGATATCGGACCGATATGGGATCCGCTGCAGACCGATATGGGATCCACTGCGGTCCGCTAGCCGTAATTCATCCATTGCGGACCGACATGAGAAGCATAACGGTCCGTTATGTAGGACCGAAGGAAATGAGGCGGCTTAGGGCCATAGCGGACCGACATCCCCTTAGATAACGGTCCGCTATGGGTGCCCATTTACCCCTATAAATAGATGATCGATTTTAAGACTTTTACACACTCAAATACATTCACACACTCTCTAAAGATCCATTCCCAAGCCCCGGTTCGCGTACGAGAGTTTGGTTTCCAACGTTTTGACTCCAAATTGCCGTAGATAGTACTGAGGTAAGGCATGTTGGACGTATTCTAACGTTTTGAGTATCTTGAAATGATTGTACCAATTGTTTATATATAATGTATTCTAAGAGCTTATTGTATTTCACTTGCCCGTGGAACGGCATGTTGGACAGGACCCGTGGAACGGTCTTTGGTTATATATATACTGAATGATTGTTCATAGTTATCTATGAATTTGGGTGTTGAAGCCCGTGAATGTGTTGAAGATACTTTGGCGGGTCATTTTAATAAACTATTTTAGTTTATAAATTCATCAGCTTTGTGCTGACCCAAGTTTTTTTCAAATGTTTTTGAACGCATCACAGGTAGACAATAAATGAGGCATTTCCAGGACTAGAATGAAAAGATGAACGATCCAGTTGATGGGCATGCCTGAATGACTTGTTCCTTGTTAGGAACGGATGATGTAACTTTTGTTAAACATGATGTAAACAATGTTTTGATATTAATAGAAGTTACGATTTAGTCTTCCGCTGTGTGTTTTTGATATCAACGTCACAGTAACTAGAAGGCGACCTTCTTGCCATTATGTAGTTATCTGACGAACGAAAATGTTCTGTCTAGGAAAGGACGGTGTATAAATCTCTCCTAGACCCGTCGTTCTTTCCTGGGAACATCTCTGTTGGAGGTATTACTCTGGTTAGATAACTGTCCTGTGTTACGGGCGTGACAGTCTTCCTCTCTGTGCTTGGAATGAGAAGGTCTTCTCTCGTCTTGTTCAACATTGGGAAGAGTTTTTATTTTGTGACGATGATAAGGAGGGTGTATATACGGACTAATGTGTTGTCAAAGAAAAATGAGATGGGCCATGTGAATATAAAGAACGTTTTTTTATGGTGGATATAAAGGAACTATTGATCTTAGTCCCCTAATATTTGCTCGGTTAATGATGAACATGAGCTTAATTGTTATGTGGAGGGGGTGGGGGTGTGGAGATGAGTTGATATCATCAAGTGTAGAAGACGAGTTGGAGGTAGTTAGTAACACTAGTGAAAATTGTAACATCCGGCCTCTCGTACCAACAATATTGTCCGCTTTGCCCTATAAGAGCTCACGGATTTGTTTTTGGTTTTCCAAGTGAAAACATCACAGGGGTCACCCAACCCTGGATTACTCTCACTCGAGCACGCTTAACTGTGGAGTTCTCCTATCATCCACTAACATTAAGCACCAAAACGCGTTGTGGTATTTGAGGCGAGGAAGACTTTTGGTGAAGATGTCCGCTACCTGGAGCTTGGTCGGAATAAATTTAGTATGCAGTTTGCCAGAGGAAACGAGTTCCCGAACAAAATGATAATCAAGATCAATGTGTTTGGCCCGTTTGTGAGAAACGGGGTTTTGAGTAGGAAAGAGGGCACTGCGATTATCACATAGGATAGTCGGGCGATCATGTGGTAATGCATGGAGCTCTCGTAAGAGATGAGTGATCTAAATAATTTCAGCTGCAGTATTAGCCATTGCAAGATACTAAGATTCACAACTCGAGCGAGAGACGGTAGGTTGTTTCTTTGCGCTCCAAGAAACAAGATTCCCCCCTAAAAAAATTAAGTACCCATATGTTGAACGCCTAGTTTCAAGGAAACGAGCCCAATCTTCATCAGAAGAACCAACCAAGGATGATTGAGTGGGCTTGTGGAAATTAAGACCAAATGTCAGTGTCCTTTTTATATATATCTTAAAATGCGTTTAAATTCTTGAAAATGCACCACTGTTGGGGTATGCAGGAATTGGCTAACTTGGTATACGGTATAGTTGATATCCGGTTGTGTTATGATGAGATACTGGAGAGCACCTACTATCGAGCGATATAATGTTGGGTTAGAGTATGGCCTGCCGGTTTTGGTGAAGGAGACATAGGCGGATAAAGGAGTGTGAGCCGGTTTAGCATCAAGCGTGTTGACACGTTCAAGAATCTCATTGGCATATTTTGATTGAGTTAAGAACAATCCAGTAGAGTTGTGAGTTGCCTCAAGTCCAAGGAAGTAGTTTAGGTTCCCCAAATCTTTGATAGCAAATTCTGTGTTCAACCGATGTGTGAATGATGGGATAATATTGTCTTGATTTCTTGTTAAGATTAAGTCATCTACATAAACAAGAAGATACATAACACAAGTGTCTTTCTTGAATATAAATAAAGAGGGATCGGCCCGACTGCAAAAGAATGCACAAGTAGTTAAAAAGTTACTTAGGAGATCAAACCAAGCACGTGGAGCCTGCTTAAGCCCGTATAACACTTTATTTAGTTTGCACACATGACCAGGCAAGTTCGGGTCACTGAATCCATGAAGTTGTTCCATATAAACAGTTTCATTGAGAAAACCATGCAGAAAAGCGTTATTTACATCTAACTAACGAAGGGACCATCCATTAATGACAGCCAAAACTAGGACCACCCAAATGGTAGAGGCTTTGACCACGGGGTTGAAGGTGAGAGAATAGTCAAGGCCCGGTATTTGGCTAAACCCTTGGGCCATAAGACGAGCCTTGTAACGATCAGTAGTGCCATCCGAGTGATACTTGGTGCGATGAAGCCATTTGGACCCGACTACATTGTTATGAGCGGGGCGAGGGACCAAGGACCAGGTGTTATTTTTGTGTAAAGCCTTAAATTCCATTTGCATAGCAGTGACCCATTTAGGATCGGTGGAGGCCTGTTTGAGGGTTTTTGGATCTGCAGAGGCAAACAAGGCTTGGTGTGATGGGTGGGAAGTGGTATAAGATAAGTCGGCACGATGGCGAGTTTTAAAGATGCCAGACTTGGCACGGGTTTGCATAGGGTGATTCGGTGGAGGAGGAGGAGGATGAGGTGGGGGGTGGGGATAGGTGAAGTGGTTGGCGAAGGTGAGGGAGGGACTGTAAGGGATGCGGGAGGTGTTATGGGAGGAATAGTGATTGTGGATGGGTTAGAGTTGGTGGGTGCAATAGTAATTGGTGAGGGGTGGTGCGAGGTGGAGGTATGGTCCGTAGGGTTAATAGAAAATTTGGCAGGGTGCAGGTGGGTTAGGGGAGGGGTTGGATGGAGGTAAAGGGAGGTGATAGTTGGCAAAGGCTTTGTCTAAGAAGGTAGTGAGAAGGAGGTTTGTGGTGGGGGGGGGGGGGGGTTACGGTGCCCGTTGGTAGCAATAAATGAGTTTTCATCAAACCATGCATGACGAGTTACATAAATACATGAGGATACCGAATCAAGGCACTGAAAACATTTGTACTTGGGACTATACCCGAAAAAGATGCAAGGTAAGCTTCTTGGTTCTAACTTGTGTTTGGTGTAGTCACGGAGGCATGGATAGACACGGCATCCAAAAGTCTGTAGAGAGGAGAAGTCAGGAGGGTTGTGATATAGCATGTCAAAGGGTGTTTTGCCTTGTAAGGTGGTGGAGGGAACACGGTTTATAACGTACACTGCAGTGGAGAAAGCATTGACCCAATGGGGTGGAGAGAGACTGTAACTAAATAGCATGGTAAGACCGGTCTCAACTATTTGACGATGTTTCCGTTCGGCTCTACCATTTTGTTGAGGGGTGTAAGGGCAGGACATTCGATGTAGGGTACCATTTGAATCAAAAAGTGAACGGACCCTATGGTTGATGAATTCAGTGCCCCCGTCACTTTGGAAAATTTTTAGTTTCCTTGTAAATTGAGTTTAAACAAAAGGTATAAAGACCTTTAAGGCATCATAAAACTCAGTCTTAGTTTTTAAGGGATAAAACCAACAGAATCAAGAGTAATCATCCAAAAGCACAGCATAGTAACGGTAATTTTCATGAGATATAATTGGGGAAGAACCCCGTAAGTCACAATGAATGAGATCTAATGGATGCAAAGCCCGTTTTTCATTATTATTAAATGGTAGTCGCTTGGACTTGGCCAATTGACAAAGGGAACATACGCCCGATTTAGGCAAAAGAGACGTTAAAGATAAATAACCAAGTTTTTGCAAAGACATAATAGAGTCAAAAGAAATATGTCCCAAACGTGCATGCCAAGTTTCAAATGAGGCTTTGGGACACGTAGTTGTACTAACAAGAGCTTCAGGCTGAATGTGAAGAACATAGAGACCATTTTCACGCATCCCCGAGCTAGGATCTTTTTTGTTTGACGATCCTGAATAAAAAAGGTTGGGTCAGAAAATAAAACATCAACGACATTGTCTTTCGTTAATTTACTGACAAATAGGAGATTTTTGGTGATGTTTGGAACAATTAACACATCACTTAAATGGATGTTTTTACCAATGGTTGAGTGACCTGTGCACGTAATGGGAAGGGAGGTACCATTTCCAAACGTAACAAAACCATTACCTATGGGAGGAGTTGGGGTGTTAACAGCGGTAGAAGAAGATGCCATATGATTGGTGGCACCCGAGTCTACATACCAGTCCGGAGCAGTGGTAGTAACATGACATTGAGCATGAAAAGCTTGAGCCAAAGTTTCTGCGGTTGGGGTGGTGCTGGAGGCAAACGAATTAAGAGGGGGACAGGCGTTTTCATAGTGACCATCACGATGGCACAGTTGACAGTGAGGTGGTCGACGACCACGGCCACCGAAATGATTAGAGGCACGAGTAAATCTGCCACCCCGACCAGGGGCAGAGGCCGGAGGACGTGAATTCAGGGTTGAGAAGGCTAGCGGAGGCGTCGACGTTCCATGTAGGGAGCGCAAGAATAGCTCATGACCTTCAGCACGGGCTAGCAGATCGGCAAAGGTTGGCGGTGGACGAATGGATCGGATCGACGTGGAGAAGCTTTCAAAACTTGGTCCAAGACCACACAAGAACCAATGAGTCTGATTATTAGGATCAATAGGGTGACCAATGGCTCCAAGTTGATCACACAGAAGCTTGAAATTTCGACTGAACGCGGTTATGGACTTGTCACCTATGACGGATATCCTTAGTTGGTCACGGAGATTATGAACACGCTCAATGGAGGTGTTGTTGTACGCTGCCTCAAGAGAGATCTAGATTTTCCTAGTCGTGGTCAAGCCAACGATGGCCGTAACGGCTTCTTCGGTGAGAGAGGCATGGAGAATAGTTATGGTGCGCTGATCAGCAGCACGCTAAGAAGTAACAGTGGGGTTGACAACGGGTTTATTGTCTTGAAGAATAGTGGGTGCAGGTTCAGTGGATGAGCCATCGATATGGTGGAGAAGGTTTTGGTAGGTGAGTATGGGAAGCATTTGATTTTCCAAAGCAAGTAGTTGGAAGAGGAAAGTTTGATGGTGAGCATAAGGAAGAGAGCATTGAGGGGGATGGAGGAATTGGTTGAAGAGGTAGCCATGGGAGATGAGAAAAGAAACGACAGAGGAGTAGGGAAGGGAAGAAGAAGGGTGGGAAAAGGAGAAGGCCTCACTAGCTTGATACCATGTGATAATAATAACTCTCAATGCCCACAAATGAGTGGGTGCATGTATATATACATAAAATAATAAATACAAGTTAACTCCTCAATAATGAGGGGAATACCAAGAGTAAGAAATAAATGGACGAAATAAATACATGAGTAATACAAACTTTATTATACGTTAATAGGGAGAAGGTTAAGTCCCCGGTTGTTGAGCACTTGGCTTCTTCGTCAGATTCTGTCCCTTCGGGTTTTGGTGGTAGGATATTCTCAAATCCAAAGGGTAATATGGGTGAAACGGGATCGATTGAGGGTGCTGAGAAAATCTCAATCTCGGCTCCTTCTAAAATGACCGGTTATAAAAAGAAGAGGAAATATGTGAGACGATTTGTAAATGGTAAAGATGTTAATGGTATCTCTTTCATTAACGAGTTCAAATGTGCAAGAGTTTGAACTTTAAACTGTTTTTTCCTTGCATCTGGGTTGAAGATAAATCTTCATAAATCAAACCTTTTATGGAGTTGGGGGTTGATAGAGAAGAGGTTTGTGTTGTTGCTTTGTTTACGGGATGCCAATCGGGTAAGCTTCCGTTTACTTATCTAGGTCTGTCGGTTGGTTAAAATATGTCAAAAATTAAAAATTGGGAGGTTATTGTGCAACAGTTTAGAACAAGGCTAGTTAATTAGAAAGCGGGGTTACTTTCTATTGGTGCTTGGTCCTTGCTGACTACTTCTGTTCTTGGTGCGATTGGGGTGTATTATATGTTTTTATTTTTTTTTATCCCGGTAGAGGTTTTGAGGAGATTAGAACGTATCCGTGCCAAGTTTTATTTATGGTTTCTTAAAAGAGGATAAGAGATTGCACTAGGTCTCTTGGAAAAAGTGCTAGCTTCAAAAGATAATGCGGGTATTGGTATTGGTTCTCTAGAGGCATTTAGTAAAGCGCTTATTCATAAATGGCATTGACGATATGTAAACGAGCGACGGAGTATGTCGGTAAAAGTCTTATAGGTTTTGCATGGTGATGGTATGTGGGTTCTTTCAAATGGAGGTTATATTAAAGGAAAAAGTACATGTATCTATATGCTAAAATCTTTTGCTAATCTAAATGATCTCGGGATTATTCCATACTCGAAGATCTCCAAGTGTATTGGGAGGGGGGATTCTACCTCTTTTTGGAAAGACCGGTGGCCGGGTGATGTTTCTTTTGACATTGAATTCTCGAGATTGTATGATTTGGAAGTGGATAAAACGTGTGTGGTGGCCCAAAGGGTGAAAGGTGACAATTGGCGTTGGTGTCGGGTGGTCCGTAGGGGGGTTGAAGCCTTTCAGCTTGTCGCCTTGTCCTCTCTAATATCTCAGGTGGTGCTAGATCAAGCTCTAGATAAATGGGTTTGGATGACTAATGGAATTGATGGGTTCCTTATAAAAGATATTAGAAGAACTGATGAGTTTTTGTTACCCATGGAGTCGAGGCATACTATCTTGTTCAAATTCGTTCCTAAAAAGGTTAATATTTGAGCTTGGAAAATCTTTTTAGATAGATTGCCTATTCATGTGAACCTTGATTCTAAACGTGTGGATATCCCGTCTATCTTATGTCCATTATGTGGGATTGAACCGGATACTTCTAATCATATTTTTGGCGAATATGATAGCATCAAAAGTATTTGGAATATAGTTTTTTTGTGTGGCTATGGATTGCTTGCCTGTCGGCTCTTAATCCGACCGATCTTATGGAGTGGTTCGACAGCTTCAATATAGTGATGTCGAAGAAGTATATGTTGGGGTCGGTGATTTTTTGTCTATGGTGGTTGATTTGGTGACTTCGAAACGATGCAGTATTTCTTAATAACAAGTTTAAAAAGGAGCTTTTATTTTTTGATGCAGTCCATTTTTCTTTTTTTTTTGTGGTACCCTAGTAGGAATCGAAAATGTAAGTTTAATTGGACAGAGTGAATTCAAAATCCTATGATGTACTTGTAAATTTTTTTTTGCCCGGCTATACTTGCTAGTTACTTGCTAGTCCTAGTTTATAAAACTCCGCCGTTAAAAAAATGTAGTTTTAAAGTTTTATAAATAATTAAACATAGATTGTAACTTTTATTTTATTATGTTAATTCCGTCTTATTATTTCACAATCGTGTTTAGTGAGTCGTGTTAATAATCATGTAAAACGTGTTATATCATTCATGTTATCGAATTGCTTATATTTAAACGTGACATGTCGTGCGTGTCATTCGTGTTATTAAACTTGTTACATTGGTTAAATGTGTCCGTTTATTAAACATCTTCATGTTAGTGTTTAAAAAAATAACACATATAATTGAATGTGTTATATTCGGGTTTAATGGTCGTGTTAGATGTCTCGTATCCATGACAGGTTTTATCAGCTCTAGTATTACTCTTTGAACAAAATAATATAACTTGTTTGTAGAGACAACTCGGTAGTTCTTATTTTTACCTTATTATTATGTATATGAAATTGTGAACTATATATTTTATTTTTCTTTATCTTGTGACATCAACATTAATATGAGTTACACATGGGTTGTCTCATCACTCATGTGACACAAATTAAAACAGAAGTGTCTTGGTCCATATTCATCTCATACTTCCTTGGTTGTGCCTATTTCACAATATCTACAATGAAATATACAAAACGTTGAGAAAATAGTTTCCATATATTTTTCAGAATGATTTTTTTTATAGAAACTAGTAAACATATTAAAGAATTTATATCTTATGACAATAAAACCGTTTTAGGACTTGACATTATATATAAAAAAATAAAAAATAAAAAAACTCATCAGTTTTTTTAATTAAAAAAACAATGATATGTTACCACTAAAAAACAAGATGGGTTTGAAAAGTCAAATAGTCAAAGTCAAAATATAATTAATAAAAAGATTATGTATTTATTTGATGGAATTGATCAATGAAACAAATTGAGGTATGGAAATGGAGGATGAATAACATGATGAACAAGCTTTTGAATTGAATGGTGACAAGGGAACATTTATACGTTATACTAGATCTTGTCTACCTTAGTTTTTTTTTCTTCTTATTTTTTTCTTAATTTAATATGTTTTGAATATCATCTTGTTGCTTAAAGAATTTGTACATTATCTACTTTTAAATTATTGAGGTTCATAACACATTGCTTGGTAAAATTTGGACATCCTCTCTTCCTCTTGAAAGGTAAAATTTGTTTGCACATCATTGAGGGTCATATAACGTTGTATTTGTGTAATAATGTTATTAATTTTTCTTTTGATTTGGATCGATTTTGACGGAGTTAAGTAAGTTAACACAATAACAGAGGGTTATTATTGTATATATATCCTTATTATAATAAATGAATGATGGGGTACTAGCTAGTTATAACCGTGGTTGACTTTGGATAACCATACCTAGTTTAAGCATGGGTGATCAGTCCATGCCTAGACAAGGGTTAAGTCACCCGATGCCTACCCTGGCTATAACCCTAAGCCCCACTAAAATTATATACTTAAACTCAGAAATATAAAGACGAACATGTTTTTGAATTGGGAGAAGGATTGGAATGAGAACTTAGGAGTAAACGTAAGTTCTATTTATAAGGAAATTTGTTCACCCTTTTTACACATGTCACCTTCCTTTCACCTTCCTCACATGTTGGTGCACTTTCCTATTGCCTTCCTCATATGTTGATGGACCTTCCTATTACCTTGCTCACATGGTGGTTTCTAGGAAAGTATGAATTCAATTTATTACTATTATAATTAATTTAGCTTGTATTTTGTCCTTCTCTTATAACGTTTTAAATATAACGTTTTTATAAAATTCTGAATACGTCGTCGGAACATACTTATTTTTCTCTACGTTTCGACCTAAGTTTCATTAGAAACGGAGCGGTTCAAAATATTATATTTTATTATTAAATATTAATTGCTCGTATAGGATTTCTAGATTGAACGTCTAAATTTATAGACTCAAAATTGAGACTATACGAACTCCATAGCTTGCTTAGGTTATGTTTATTTTCTCGTGTTTATAACGGTTGCCTCTAAGGTCGGGATGTTAAATCTTCTCCGACAGAAAACCCTAGTTTCTGCATAGAGATGGCGGCTCAAGCTTCTACGTTCAAGTTCCTGACTTTTTACATTCAAAACACTTGGTTCTCTTTCGTGATTCCAGATCTATAACCCTTTACTCGTTTAACTTATAAAAATCCGAGCTTTTATCCAAAATCCCATAAAACCCATCAAAACTAAAAACTCAGATTTGGATAGGTTTCTTACTACAAAACGACGCCCTTCTCCTGCATATCTTCACCCGAGCAGTGGAGATAGAAGTAGGAGCGATTTTGAGCTTCAAATCGGAACTTTCTCTCTCTACGGTTTCTCTCTCTACGGTTTCTCTCTCTAGAAAAGTGTGGAGGTTTGGGGTGCAAATGAGGTTGAGACTTGGCAAGGGCCAGGTCTTAAGCCCTCCCCCTTGCTCGGCCCATTTGCGGCCCACGAGTCCGTTTTACCTTTTATTCTTTTTAATCCTTTTATAAACCCGATTATTATTTGTCGTGAGTTTCGGAATGTTACAAGTCTACCTCCCTTACAAAAAGTTTCGTCCTCGAAACCTGTCATAAGTCGAACAGTTCGGGGTACGACTTCTTCATTTCCGTCTCGGTTCCCACGTGGCTTCAGATCCCCTTCGATGTTTCCATTAGACCTTAACCAGTTAGATAACCTTATTGCGTAAACGTTTCTCTTTTCTGTCTAAGATGGCTATAGGTTCCTCGATTTAAACGGTTATCAACCTCGATGTCTGACAACGGAATGTTCGCAGTCTCATCGGCTAGACACTTTTGTAAGTGTGACATGTGGAAAGTAGGATGAATCCCACTTATCTCATCGGGTAGTTCCAATCTGTATGCTACTTCGCCAACCCGTGCCAAAATCTTGAACGGTCCGACAAACCTCAGACTTAACTTTCCCCGTTTTCGGAAACGGATTATCCCTTTCCAAGGAGATACTTCCAACAGTATCATATCTTCAATATGGAATTCGAGGGAATTTCGCCTCTTATCAGCGTAAGACTTCTATCTGTCTTGCGCAGCTTTCATATGAGATTTAATCTAATCTAATTTATCAATTGTAGCCAAATTCCTTCTGTCCAATCTTTCCCCAACAAACCGGTGTTCGACGGTCCAACTGCCACCAAAGTCGATAATACATGCACGAAGCATATACTCGAGGGTTTGGATGGTCCTTTCGGACTTACCATCCGTTTCGGGATGATACGTCGTACTAATGTTTAATCGGGTACCCATTGCCTCGTGAAACCTCTTCAAAAATCTCGATGTGAACCGCGTGTCTCTATCGGAAATAATGGACACTGGTACCCCGTGGCGAGCTACAACTTCGTTAGTGAACACCTCTGACAAACGTTCAGAATAATACGTCTCTCGAATAGGCAGGAAGTGAACGTTTTTCATCAATCGGTCCACAACCACCCAGATGGTGTCATATCCTTTAGCAGTACGAGGTAGCTTGGTTATGAAGTCCATCGTGATGTGCTCCCATTTCCATTCCGGTATTTCCAAAGGTTGGATTTTACCGCAGGGCTTCTGGTGCTTGGCCTTTACTTGTAAGCAGGTGAGACACTTGCTCACATAAGCAACTACATCATTCTTCAAGCCAGGCCACCAGTAGTCCTTCTTCATGTCTTGATACATTTTCATGAATCGTGGATTTATAGAATAGCGATACTTATGGGTTTCGTCGAGGATCTTAGCCCTAAGTCTGCCTTCCTTGGGTATCCAGATTTAGCCAAAACTAGTACGTACACCGAGAGTGTTGAATTCAAGTGACTCTTGTTGGCCAACAATTCTTTCTTTCTTTATCTTTTCCAGTTTAAGTGCCTCTACTTGTGCCTTTTCAATTTCGATCATGAGACCAGCCTTCCCTACCAATTGGCATGCTTTTACTCTGATAGGAGCTGGTCTCTCCTTTTGGCTCAGAGCGTCGTCCACCACGTTGGCCTTTCCCGGGTGATACATCACGTATGAATCATAGCCCTAAGTCCGCCTCTCGCAATCATAGTCTTTCAATAATTCTAACCAATGCCTTTGTCTCATGTTCAACTCCTTCTGTTCAAAGAAATACTACAGACTCTTGTTGCATTAATACACACCCCAATCCCAGATTCGAAGCATCGGAATAGACCACCAGGTCTTCGTTACCTTCTGGCAAATCCAAGACTAGCGCTTGAGTCAACCTTTTCTTCAACTCTTGAACGCCTTTGCCTGAACCGGGCCCCATTCGTACTTGGCTTCCTTCCGGGTTAGTTTTGTAAGAGGCGAGGCTATTCTCGAGAAATCCTGTATGAATCTCCGATAGTAGCATGCCAATCCCAAGAAACTCCATATCTCGATCGGCAGTTTCGGGATTTCTCAATCTTTTACTGCTACGATCTTCGCTAGATCCACCATAATGCCATTCGCGTTGATAACGTGACCTAGGAATTGAACTTCTCTAAGGCAGAATGCACCTTTCGAAAATTTAGCATACAACTTTTCTTCTTTCAGAATATCTAGTACATCTTGCAGGTTACATGCATGATCGCCTTCACTCTTTGAGTAGACGAGGATATCATCTATGAATACTATCCCTGATCGATCCAGCATCGGTCGGCAAACTCTAATCATCAAGCTTCCGGGTCGGTAGTTAATCCGAAGGACATCACACGAAACTCGTAATGACATACCGCGTGCGAAACGCAGTCTTCGGTATGTCCAATAACTTTACCATCAGTTGGTGATACCCCGACCACAGGTCCATCTTGGAAAACCAACTTACGCCTTGCAATTGGTCGAATAGATCGTCAATCCTGGGTAGTGGGTATTTGTTCTTAACCGTTCGCTTATTCAGTTCCCTGTAATCAATGCACATCCTGATGGCACCGTCTTTCTTTTTCACGAACAACACCGGTGCAACCCAAGGTGAAATGCTCGGCATGATAAATCCTTTGTCTAACAGTTCTTCTAATTGTGTCATCAACTCTTTCTTCTCCAATGGTGCAAGTCGATATGGCGCCTTGGCAATGGGCTGGGTGACCAGCACTAAGTTAATTTGAAATTCCGTCTCTCGATCAGGTGACAATCCAGGCAAGTCCTCTGGGAAGACCTTTGGATAATTACACGCCACGGGAACATCGTTCTGTTCCGTTACTTCCTTGTAAGTATCAATCACGTACGCCAGGTGGGCCTCGCATCTGCGCCTCATATACTTTTCTGCTTTAATCATTGAGATTACATTCGTCATCGGGACATCACGATACTCGTAAACCTCGACTTCGCTACCATCCGGAGCCTTGAGTTGAACTATCTTTCGTTTACACACAATTTGTGCCTCGTTGGCAGCTAGCAAGTCCATCCCTAGTATCACGTTAAATCCTCCCAAAGCTATAACATCTAACCTAACAGGGAATATATGGCCTTCTATTTTTATGGTGCAATTTTCTACTACTACAGTCACTTTCGTGGTTTTATCCGTAACGGTCTCTACACTAAAGGCCCGTTCTACTTTGTTAGTCATGCATTTTATTCGTTTACAGTATGTAGAGGATATAAAAATTTTGCTAGCACCGGAATCAAATAGTACAGAGACTAAAGTTTTGTCAAGGACAAACGTACCTGACACCAAGTCCGGGTTTCCCCTAGCCTCCTCTCGAGTTAGGGCATACGCCCTGTTCCGTGCCCTTGGCCTTTCGGCCTCCTTCCCTTTCCCAGCTTCATTCGGTTTCTGAAAATCTCTACTCATATGCCCTGTTACACCACAGTTGAAACACTTCGAGGTTCCTTAACAGTCGCGGGCAAAGTGTCCTGGCTTTCAACATTTGAAGCACAGGTTTGATCCCAACCTACACTCGCCCAAGTGTTCCTTCCCACACTTTCCACTAACAGCTGGCTCGCCCACTCTAGCTTTCTTATCACGAGCTCGAAAAAAATTCCCACCAGTTCGCTTGCTAGGCAAGGTCAGCTTCTTTTTAGGTTCCTCGATGGCAGCATCATTCAACGGCAGATATTCGTACACCACGCCGCTCAGTTCCGCCACCGAATCAATAGTACTATGGGTGTTTGCCTTAACAAATGTGCGGACCTTGTCCGGTAGCCCCTGGATATAACAAGCAATCCTTCGTTCCTCGGTTGTGATCAGATGTGGCACCAGACGTGCCAGTTCGTTGTACCGTGTGGTGTACTGACGATGTGTCATGCTCCCGACCTTAAGCCCCGTAAATTCTCTTTCTACTTTCTCAATCTCGTTTCTTGGGCAGAAGTGTTTAATCACCAACTCTTTCAAATCATTTTACATCATCGAGTCAATAGCCATATCCCCTTTAGCCTGTTGCACTCCTTCCCACCAATGGGACGCTTCTTCCCTTAAGGAGTTAGCAGCAAACTTCACGACCTGATCCACTTGGCATTCGCTGAGACGAATGGCGACCTCCATCTGTATTATCCAATCAAAAGTAGCCACCGCGTCCTTCTTTCCAGTCAATATTGGCAGATCGCAAGCCTTGAAGTACTTATAGTCGCAGCTGTGAGAATGCAACGCATTGTTTGCCTCAATTATCGGGGCATCAGTTGTCGGGTTAGACCCGCCTGTCCCGTTGGTCTTCCTCATAGTCTCAACCAACGGTTCTGGCAAGGAGGCTTTCATCATTTCAATAAATTCTCATGCTAGAGCCACTTTCACCTCTGGTTCAAAGGTGAACTGTTGTTTAACCACTGGGGTCTGTCGTAAAGGCTAACCTCTGGGCCTGCGTGGACACTTTCCTCCTTGCTACGTACTTGGTTAGCAGGTGCCCTACCGCGTCTTCAGGTACGACCCCCACCATGCCTTCCGCCTTTCCTTCCAACCATTTCCTTCTGTAAGACAAGAAATCCAATGTCATCACGCTAATTAACAAATAGAAAACAACAAGTATTGTAAGATGGTAATATACATTGACCATCTACAATTAACCATTACACTACCTCTTAGATTCCATTTGACCACCTTTTATGATTTCATCAGAACGCATGTCCTATCATATCAGTTTCTAAAGCATAACTATACATACTACATTCGTGGCTGATGTTGTGGCTCGAGTTACCCGTACTGGCATCTGTTACTTGGTCCCATTCTCAATTTAAGTGCAGAAATCTGCACGGAGATGTCTGAATCTCTCAAACTATTGCTCTGATACCAACTTGTAAGGCCCCAAACCTAGGAGGCCTCACATGTTGGATTTACTCATTCACAATCAGTTCTTAAACTTTAAATATCATAAGCAGTGGAAATCAATCATCATTACATTGTCTTAAAATAGCAACAAATTAAAACATTTCCTTAACATTCAAATACTTTAAACATTCATATGGGATGCCAGTCTCATAACGCCGGGTAACTTCTCGAGTAGCTAAGAAGCATCCATCATCCGTCATCTAACTTAACCTAACATGCATACTAAAAGTCAGCTAACGCTAGTGAGTTCAAGTTTTCTTTCAATTATAAGGAAATGGTTTACCGTTCGTTCATTCATTAGGGTTTTATCATTCATAATTAAAATGGGGCTTAACATTCATTTTCCATTCATACATATGTTCAAACATTAATTCATAAAACCATTTACCATTCCATTTAAGTCATACAATAAATATCTAAATATGTTTTACCATCCATTCTGTCATTTCATATTGCACTGCCCCTAAGGCTTAACTGCATGAAGACCGACAGTACAATAATCATTTCGTTCCATTCATATTGCACTACCCCTAAGGCTTAACTGCACGAAGACCAACAGTACAATATTCATTCCGTCCATTCATTTATCACTCTTAGAACCATTCCATTCTTGGGTCACGTTAACCCTGAGTGACCGTCGTCACTCCAGTCCAGATTGTACAACCAATAAACCATTGATAGGACACAAAGGCACTACCCCTGTTACACTTATGGAAACTATGGCTCGCTGTCCATAATCTACCATAAGGCTGGGAATTACATTCTCAGACTTCATTCGTCAATTCCATTCATTCGATAAATTAGATTTGTAATGACTTCTTTAAAACATTTGTCCGTTTTCTTTTCATAAAACACTTCGTTCGTTTATAAACCCTTTTGGTTCATTACAAAACCATTTCTTTATAAACATTTTGTTTCATAACATTTCCTTTCATAAACATTTCTTGTTTCAAACATCGTTCCTTTAGAAAACATTCATTTTGTAAACATTCGTTTAACAATCATTTCATAAACGTTTCATAAACATTTCGTAAGCATGCATGTTACCCTAGAAATAAATAAATAGGGAATCTTGACTCACCTGTTATGCTATCCAATCTCTCTTACCAACTATGTTCGAAAGCGTTACCGTCAATCTGAGTTAACGAATAACACATCAATTTCTAAACTTCTAAGTGTTAGCTCAGTTTCGCTTTCTGATCTTTTAGCGAAACTAGACAGTTTCGGTTCTTTTGAATAGGCGAAACTAAGATAATTTCGATTCCTTTGCTTTAGGCGAAACTAGGCAATTCGCCACATACCAACTTAGCGACACTAATAAGTTTCGCTTCTTTTCTTCAAGCGAAACTACCTGGTAGTTTCGCTTGTCGTCTTCTCCAACTATTAAAAACCCTAGTTTCTGCATGGAGATGGCTGCTCAAGCTTCTACGTTCAAGTTCCTGACTTTTTACGTTCAAAACACTTGGTTTTCTTTCGTGATTCCAGATCTATAACCCTTTACTCATTTAACGTATAAAAATTCGAGCTATTATCCAAAATCCCATAAAACCCATCAAAACTAAAAACTCAGATTTTGATAGGTTTCTTATCTCAAAACGACGCCTTTCTCCTGTAGATCTCCACCCGAGTAGTGAAGATAGAAGTAGGAGCAATCTTGAGCTCTAAACCGGGACTTTCTCTCTCAAGAAAAGTGTGGAGGTTTGGGGTGCAAATGAGGTTGAGACTTGGCAAGGGCCAGGTCTTAAGCCCTCCCCCTGCCCCTTGCTCGGCCCATTCCTGGCCCATTTGCGACCCACGGGTCTGTTTTACCTTTTATTCTTTTTAATCCTTTTATAAACCCGATTATTATTTGTCGTGAGTTTCGGGATGTTACACACATATACATGAAAACGAGTTTGTATAAGTAAAAATGTTTCTCCCCCAAATCAAGTAAATATAAAAAGGGGCTATGAGATCTCAACTAGTGTTGATTATGAAGATAAAGATTTGAAAGTGAGAAATTGTCCTACTCGGGTCCTACAATAGTGGGACTCTATGAGATTCATAGACCTATCATAAGTTAGGTTGGAGCAAGACATTATGTCGTCCAATATTATGAGTTTGAGTAGTAGAAATAATGAGTTTTAGAAAATATGTCAAACAACTGTTAAATGTTAATTACAAGGTGGATGGATGAGAACAAAATGAAAGTTACGCATGCGTTAAAATATCGTTTAAAATCTCGTTCTGAATTCATGTAAACTGTATAAGTATTGAGGAGTTTTCAAAGTATCAAACTTTAGTTAAAACATATCTCAAAGTCAGAAGTTTATAAGTTCAATTTTATAAGTTTTTAAACCCGACAAAATAATCCGAAACAAAGTTATCTTTAAAAGTAGTCGGTTTACGACGATTTTCGGTGTATTAAACTTAAAAAAATAATATGGTCATGACTCTTGGTAAAATAGTATTATGATGACTCAAGTTGTTTTGTTTTAAGTATAAGAAAGGTTTTGAAAGTTGGCCGAGTCAAGAGTTAGTGTTTAAAGACGTTTACCATTTATTTCGGTCATAAAAACTTAAAATAAGTCATAATTTGAAAAGTATAGTTAGATAAGTCCAAAAATTGTGATAGTTATTTTCTAACCTCCTCATGACCAGTAGGTTATATGGTAATAATTGAGAGTTTTCTGAAAGGTTTAAGTATAAAATCGATTTTTGTGTTTACAAAATTTATTTTATTACTATAGCTATCTAGCTCCAAAAATTATGAAATTTAATATGGAAACTTTTTATAACAAGTAGGAGCTATGGAAAAAAATATGGAATTTTTGGAGGTCAAGAAGTCAAGGTCATGTTTTAGGTCCAAAGTCCTACGTTTTAACGATGTAAGTTTATGTTTAAGTTACATATGGTCATTCCAACTTTATTTAAATCATCCAACCTTGTAAATATATGATATAAAGTATAAATAAAAGTAATCTAACAAGTTATTAGGTGTTGACAAGTTAGTGAAGGTGTTACCACATGATGCATGGTTTTAAGTTTACACATGACATCTTGTGGTAATGCCTTGTTTCAAGGACTTGTAAGACTTGATTTTAGTGTTTACCCAAACATTATTATGTCCAAATATCAGTGATGATGTTATAAGAAAGAAAAATGAAAGATAAAGTGCATGTAAAGTTTAAAGTAAATGGACTACTTCTTGTATGTTGAAGGTATGTTTATGGTTTGGCTTTAGCCATAGATCACCACTTTTTTACATACACTAAAGAGTATATGAAGGTGTCATACTACCCATAAACCTTTTTGTTATCAAGATCAAGATCTATAGAAAATGCAAAGTAAAACATAAAGTAAGTGGACTAGTTCTTGAACGTTGAAGGTATGTTTATGGTTTCGCTTTAGCCATAGATCACCACTTGTTTACATACACTAAAGAGTATATGATGGTGTCATACTACCCATAAACCTTTTTGTTATCACAAATCAAGATCTAGAGAAGAAGAAACATATAGACTTTATATTTTCTTTTGTTTATAAAAGTCAGAATTTTTAGGTGACTTTGAAGTATGTTTTTGTTCGTTTTAGGAGTCCAAATGTCTTGTGGTTTTCTTCTAAAATCAATTTTACTGAAATAAGAGAAGATAGGAAGAAGAATCACTAGATTTGGAGTTGTGTAGGTACCTCAAAACAAGTAAAAGAATAGAGATGTCCGGAAACGATTTGTTCAGCGCGGTTATCTTGAGACGGCTATTTGGTGGTCGAATCCTTCATGGATTTAAGTGATTCCAAGTGGGTTTGTTAAAGGACTCATAGAAATTTGTTCCAGAAGAAAAATGGAGTGATTTGGTTAAGAAATGAGGGAGATATGACCAAGCAAAGTCGGGCAATTTTCTGGCAGTTTGTTGTTTGGAAATTGGGGTTTTTGTTTCGGTTTTGGAGAGTAGAGGGAGGGTGAGCTGAGTTTTTAAGAGAGTTTGGGAGAGTGAAAGTTGTGAATTGAGATGTGAGTGTGTTTCATGAACTCTTGGGGTATTTATAGATGGAAGTGGTATGGAGGCAAGACATGGTAAAGGATATGGTGGGTTAGTATGTGTAAGTGAACAAAAAAGAAAATGGTAAGTGGGAAAGAGTCGTGGCTGATTTTTTGGTCAAGAGTGATGGGGGTGGAGTGTGTTAGTATCCAAGATTAATGTGTAGGTTGATCTTGTGTGAAGTTTATAAAAGAGTTGATTTTTATAGAAGGTTTGGTAAGTTTTTTTATAAAAATATGATCATAAATTCTTGTTTATAAAAGAGTACATAAATAGGCAACTAAAATATATATATGTATAGGTAATTTAAAATATCTAATGTTCAAATAAATTAAAATGAAGGTGTGTATGTGTAAAAGGTGGTGTTCACTTTTATAAAGTAATATTTTTATATAAACTCTTGGAAGATTTATAAACGTAATAGTTGTTTAATGCATGTATGTATAAAATCATGATGTATGGAGTTAAAATACATGCATACATATATAATGTATGTGAATTTCATATAAAGTAACATATGTATTAATATTTATATAAATTCCATATAGAAATGTTGAAATAGAATTGTTTAAATCATGCACATGGAATATTAATTTGAAATGAACATTTATGGACATAGTTTTAGTAATTACATCAAGTTTAGTTTAAATCTATATAATAGACATAGAATTTGACATAGTTAACTTGTTATATGAGGATTGTATATTATAAAACAGTTTTTAAGTTAAAAGCTCATATAGGTCACATAGTTTGCATATAATAGTTTGTGCATGTTGTTTATTGACCTAGTTTAATATTAACTAAATCCTAATGAGTGCACATAGAATAATAATCTAGTATATACACCTATGCTACATAAGTTTACAAGAAACAAAGTTTGTATCCTTGATTTATATAATACAATGGATACTTAAACTTATTATTTGAGAATAATACCTTCCATAATTTTGGTACCGGTGAGATATTGACCTAGTTCTTAATTCACTAAGTCTTAATGATGCACCTTGTCTAGAATTTCAATATAGATATAAATCTAAAAATTTGGTGGATGTTACAGATATTCACCTCAGGAATGCCGACATTTCACACTAACCTTACTTCAATGACTCTCATGACAATGATCAATCATGGACTTCAGAATAATCTCTATTATTCATGGATAACCAAAAATGTGAAAGTATTAACAACAATAGATGTTTATATAACTAAAGTATCTCCTACATCAAAATATAATGATATGTTGTCAATGTACATTACATATCTCAAAATACTATGTTCAACTACCGATCAGATCGTCTAAAGAATTTCATCCATATAAATATAACATGATAGTCATGTTTAGCCCTTTGGAAAGGCTATATAAATGGTTTGTCGGTGTTTTCTTTATTTGTGATTTTCGAAGTAGTCACATATCTTCTTTAATCGGGTTGTCAAATGGTGTGATATTTCCTATCAGTGTGTTTTGTACAATTAGGTGACATTGGTTCCTTTGTATGAACCATGGAGGAGGAGTTGTAAGATTGGAAGCAGATTCGTACCCTTTCTTTGTTGCCATCGATGTTATGATGTATTGTTACGTATCAAATATTACATAGGGGTTAATTGTAATTGTAGTGAAGTGTGAGGGTTATAAATGTAAACCAACAACAATTGTCAATCAGTTCGTTTACTTAAACAAACTAGTTAATGGAATGCAAGCATCGATGAATTGATTTGGGTTTTACCCTTCTTCTCTCTTAGTGTTCTTTTTCCTTCTCTTTATCGATCTTTAGCTTGATTACTAAATTGTTCCATAACAATGGTATCAGAGCTATCTTTCCTCTTGACCGTGGGTTAGGGCAACAAACGGATTATTCACATCAATCAAGATCTACAACAAGAGATTAGCAACAATCGAACAATAATTTCACAACAACAATCAATTTTAGCATGTTCTACATCAACAACTTGAATTAGGGTAACAACGGGTTCTTGACAGCAACAATCTAAGATAACGATCAACTGTTCTTGAAAAATTTCAGCAATCAATTTCTACAGCAGCGATAATAATGGTGTTCTTGTGTTCGTGTGGGGGTTTGATATGGGAAAACAGGGTGCACGTTTGTGGAACGAGTAGGTGTTCTTTTGGGGGGCTGCAATTTGAAGGCAGGGGTCATTTTTGTGGCTACAAACCAGATTATTCAAAACCACCCACCAATTATGAACTTTGGAGGGATTTAAGAAGTTTTGATGAATGGATGGGAAACACCAAAATGGGGGAAACGGAGTCCTAGCTTGTTCAAAACCAAAAATCAAGAAACAGAAATTCTAAATACTGCATCATCTATGGAAGAAATCAAGAACTTATAACATACTGGTTCATTTCAAGATTATTGTACTTCATTTGATTTTCTTCTTACTAAAGTAATTCTAAGTGAGGATTATGCTACAAGTTTATTCATGGGGGGTCTCAAATATGAAATTAGGGGTTGGGTTAAGTTTTTGAGACCATATAGGGGGTTAATTGTAATTGTAGTGAAGTGTGAGGGTTATAAATGTAAACCAATAACAATTTTCAATCAGTTCGTTTAGTTAAACAAACTAGTTAATGGAATGCAAGCATCGATGAATTGATTTGGGTTTTACCCTTCTTCTCTCTTAGTGTTCTTCTTCCTTCTCTTTATCGATCTTTAGCTTGATTACTAAATTGTTCCATAACAATGGTATCAGAGCTATCTTTCCTCTTGACCGTGGGTTAGGGCAACACACGGATTATTCACATCAATCAAGATCTACAACAAGTGATTAGCAACAATCGAACAACAATTTCACAGCAACAATCAATTTTAGCATGTTCTACATCAACAACTTGAATTAAGGTAACAACGGGTTCTTGACAACAACAATCTAAGATAACGATCAAATGTTCTTGAAGAATTTTAGCAATCAATTTCTACAACAGCGATAATAATGGTGTTCTTATGTTCGTGTGGGGGTTTGATATGGGAAAACATGGTGCACGTTTGTGGAACGAGTAGGTGTTCTTGTGGGGGGCTGCAATTTGAAGGCAGGGGTCATTTTTGTGGCTACAAACCAGATTATTCAAAACCACCCACCAATTATGAACTTTGGAGGGATTTAAGAAGTTTTGATGAATGGATGGGATCACCAAAATGGGGGAAACGGAGTCCTAGCTTGTTCAAAACCAAAAATCAAGAAACAGAAATTCTAAATATTGCATCATCTATGGAAGAAATCAAGAACTTACAACATACAGGTTCATTTCAAGATTATTGTACTTCATTTGATTTTCTTCTTACTAAAGTAATTCTAAGTGAGGATTATGCTACAAGTTTATTCGTGGGGGGTCTCAAATCTGAAATTAGGGGTTGGGTTAAGTTTTTGAGACCACATAGGGGGTTAATTGTAATTGTAGTGAAGTGTGAGGGTTATAAATGTAAACCAATAACATTTGTCAATCAGTTCGTTTACTTAAACAAACTAGTTAACGAAATGCAAGCATCGATGAATTGATTTGGGTTTTACCCTTCTCCTCTCTTAGTGTTCTTCTTCCTTCTCTTTATCGATCTTTAGCTTGATTACTAAATTGTTCCATAACATGTATTCTAATTTTGTACCTAGTTTATATAAACATGTACCTTAACTGTGATATCAAATCTTTTATTGTATTTGCATCCATGTAATCCTTTACACTAAGTTCTTCACCTAGTCTACTGTAGACCAATAACATATCCTTAATCCTTCTCAAGGACTTAATTAAGAACGCTCGATCATCTATTGTTTTTCACCATGATTGGAATCAAATTTGCTCTTTATGCTCAAAGCATAAGCAAAATTAGATCTTGTACATAACATGACGTACATGAATACACCAATTACCAAAAATCATATGGTAAATTCTTCATGTGTTCTTGATCAACTAATGAACTCAGATAGTGAGTGTCATTTTGTGCCAAAACATGTGACATTTGAATGTACCATATCTTGGATTCTTCTATTTTGAATTCTTTCAAAAATTTATCAATGTATGTAATTTGACTTAACCCGATAAGACATCAAAATTTGTCCATATATATCTTAGCTCCTAAAAAATAAATGTTTTATCCTAGGTCCTTCAATGATACACTTCCATTGCCATGTCTTAACATCCTTTAGAGCATAGTTTCACTTATAATGATAATTATGCCATCCACATACAAGACCAAGAAGGTTATCACACTTCCACTTCTCTGGTTCTGACATCTATTTTCCATATCTCATAGTTATAAAATGGAATTATCATCAGATTCGGGAGTTTGAAGATGATATACACAAGACTTAATCAGAATCCTAATGGACTCAAGCATAGTCATTGGTGAAAATTCTTGTCATAGTCTATACCATGAGTTTTCTTGAAACCTTAATCAATAATCCTAACTTTGTAAGTACGTACTTGACCATACATGATAGTTTTGTTCTTGAGAACTTATTTACTCCCAATAGTCTTACTAATTTAAGGTGGATCAATTAAAATTTTGAAATTAATTATCATACTCGGGCTACATCTTTAGTCTTTACAACTTGAAGCCTTATCAAATCTTAATATGATATATAGTGGTTTACCTTGTTCCCTAACTTCACCATTCACGAGTAGTGCATTGAAATTTTATGACGTTCTACAAAGCAAATTATTATAACTATTTCATTCAATCATGTAAAAGTTTTTTTCAATCCATGAAAAAGTAGAAAATGTATTTAGTGGAGAAATGTAATGTTATTGAAGAATCTTGTGGTATTTCTTGAGGAGAAAAAACACTAATTATGTACTACACGAATATGCATTCTCAACTTAAAACCAAAAATCAAATTACATATACTATCAAAATCTCCTTTTTACTCACAACCAGCACAAAAGTAATAATAATATTGTTTTACAAGTTCATTTAAACTATCCGATTTCTTTACTAACACATTTCTTACTAGAGATGAGATCGATACTAGTACCGGACCGGTACCGTATCGTAAATTACCGAAATCAAAATCGAGCTCACTTCTAAACCATACCGTACCGATGATGGCCGGTTGGTACCTGTATAAGTACGGTACCCACAAATTTCCGAAACTAAAAATACGAATACCGAAATCATAAAAAAACAATTACTGGTATGATTTAATAAAAGGTTTATTTTTAATTCATGTTCTTTTCTAAGGATTCTTTTCTTTTTAATACCATGTCTTAGTTTAAGTCATGGTAGCTTATATGTAATTCATTTAGGGTTTTTTTCGTATGAGGTAATGTAATGAACAAAAGAATAGAATGGATGAGTGAAGAATGGATAAGGGAAATAAATGGATTATTACAATTCCTTTGTCATGTTTGGTTACCCTATGAGAATTAAATAAATCATTACTTCGTGATGTTTGGTAGCCAGAAAAATATTTTATGAAAAATAAAATATTTGTAATTAATAAATTTATACTATGGGTCGGGTCATGGGACGTGTCATGGTTTGGGTCATGGGCCAGGGCATAGGTTGGGTCATGGGTCGGGTCACGGCACAGGTGATGGTGCGAGGCATGGTTCAGGCCATGGGACGGGTCACGGTTCATGTCATGGGTCCGTGCATGGGTCGGGTCATAGGTCAGGTCACGGGTCAAGTCATGGGTCGGGTCATGGTTCGAGTCATGGGTCGGTCCTTGGTTCAGATCATGGGTCGGGTCATAGTTGTAGTCATGAGTCGGGTCATGGTTCGGTTATTAATTAAACAAAATAATTTCATTCTTTAAAGGAATGAAAAAAAACATCAATCCCTGAGGAATTAAAATCATTAGAAATGCAAGAATCACATACTACTTCTAATAAACAATTTCATTAAATGCCACGTGACATCTCCACAAACAATAATCCGTTTTTTAAAATTTCGCAATAACCGATCCGTATTTGGTTCTCGCGGATCCTAACCCAACTTGTAAGATGACGCTACCTGCGTCCTCTCATCCTCGCAATTGTGTCCCATTCTCTCCAAAATCTAAAAACCCTAATCGCTCATCCTATCATCGATCGATTCTATCCTCTCTTCTCAATTTTAAGGTTTCTCCTCTACTCCATAGTCAGTTTCGCCGTTAGGGTTTCCCCTTTTTTTGTTTCTTGTGCAATTTGGTGTTTGATGGTTGAATTAGGGTTTCCCCCTTTTTTTGTCTTGATTATAAAAAAAGACTTGGCTTTTCCTTTTGGTTTAAATTAAAGTTCTCAGTTTTGAAAGATTCGATTAGGTTAACAGTTACCATTGAATGAATCTTTGATTTGGAGAATTGGGGATTTTCATCCAGTTTTTACATGGGTTGTTCATCATCTCAGTTGGGTTTCGATTAGGTCAGCAGTAAAAATAAGACTCGAAATTGTGTAAGTAATCTCTATTGCATCGTCTTCTTCATCATCTCAGTTGGGTATTTGATTGCTAAAGTGGGTTTTTCATCAACGATCGATGATTTTTTTATGTATTCATGTAATCGCCATACTTACACCATTTACTCTTGATGTATTCCGCAGGTTCAAAATTTAATTCGGCGATTTGTTGCAGAACATTGCTGGAGAATACTAGGGTTACGAATTTGTTGTTAGGGAATTCAGCATAACGAGTTCTACATGTGTCGCCCCTTGATACTTTCACTCTTTCACTTCCTTAACGATCAACTCAACATTTGTGGTTTCTATATGATATATACTAATTTTTTTTATAAAATTCTCTTCTGGGTTCTCTCTGCCATGTTGTTGTCTAAGCCTTGTATCTGATTGTTATCACCTCACAAATCCAACGAGTTCCATAATGTTCTTTGTTTCATTGACTTATACATAATTTTGTTGGGGTAATGCTTGATTATGTTCATCTTCTATGAATTGGGGTTTTTAGTTTGTCTCTATGGTTTACTGCCCTCACTCTTAAGTAATATAAATTGAACATGTTTTGCTGAAAATTTTAATTTGTTATATGTTAAAGAAACTTTGTCTCCTTGAAGGATTACAACCAACATAGGATCAATTACCTTGCTTTTTATGCCACAATTTGAATCACAAAGAAAACTCAAACCATCAATTCACCTGCATTTTATATAAATTGATTTCTTGACAGGAACATGTAATTTATATGCAAGGATAAAATTCAATGGTTCACCAAGATGTGATGCTAATCAAACTTTCTGCCTCAGATACTAATTATTTTCTTTTCAAGAACTGATATCTCAGATTTTATACAAATTATGTAGTTTGTTGCTAATTATCTTGACATGTTGCTCAAATTTTATCAAGGACGCTTCAAATGCCAAGAAGTTGCTTGTATGCTCTTTTTTATGCATTATGCGCAAAGTTCCATATGCATTTAATTTCACTATATCTTTCATTGTTCAATCGTTAACATCTTGACATGTTCATTCAGTTAGTGTCTTAGACTTTTAGGCTTACTTAACTGGAGTTCTCTGCATTTCTCGGTGTGGGTCATATTTGAATGGGTGGAAATGGGTCTGGTTGGGTTAACCTGAAACAACTTTTTTTTCCTACTTTGATTTTTTAATACACAATTTTTCTAATTTCATAATTAGGTTGGGTATCTGTTAATTGATGTTATAATTCCTTCATGATGGCATGTCTCTATTTATACAAAGTGGACATAATCATGTGTTTCTAATGATATGATATTCAGGGATGGCTGGACATTATATGACAATGCAGGTAACATACATAAACTTTTGAGTTATTTTGTAAATAGTGGATTATAATAATATTTTTCTTGTAGGTCTTTATAGTTTATACTGTGTTAATTTTTGGTTTAGGCCTTAGGGTGAGTCTGCACCATTGTCTGACGGATATGATCTTGCTATTGGCCTTCTGATTACCACAACCACTTTGCTAAAGAAACGGATGCATTATAGATCATCTCATGGAATAGGTAAATACTTATACGCCACGTCACTCCTTATTCAATTTCTGTTTTGCACATCGTAACTACTTGTACCAGACACATATACCGATTAGGTGGCGTTTGGCATTGCTTTTGAAAGTGATTATAGATAATCAGTCTCTGGTGTTTTGGTATAGTTAATACTGGTTATGTTTATCTGTTTATTTAGTGGGTCAGATAAGTAGTTTTGGTAATCAATTAGGAGTAACTGCAACAAAACTGATTCTAACTGTGTCACATCACATAATCACTTTGAAAGTGCAATACCAAACACCCAGAAGTTGTGGTTGTTTGTTCAATGTCATGTACTTACTAATCATGTGCCTGATTTAGTTTTTATTTTAGAATATTGGTAGACATACATGAGGACTAACTCGGAGGGTTTAGATTAGATTCGTAGGCTAACAAAGGGCAAAAAACATTCCAAATAACAAAGATTCAGGAGGCACACACTGCCAAAGATAAAAGGATAATTTCTGGTCAAGTTGTTCTTTGAAGTTGACTGATACATACTTGCATTTTCAATGAATTTTTTATGTTAGTGATCAGATGCAAAATCCCGCTAATGGTAGCAAAATGAGTATGTGACAATTATAAACTTTTCTTTATAATTGTTGACCTTCTCTATTAAGTCATAATTTGAATAAACTTAAGTATCGTGTTAGAGCTCACTTAATTAATTTTTGGGGCCCACTCTGTATTTTGCCGTCAAATGTAATTAGGAGCATACACATTGTTTAACACATGTAATAAGATGTCACAATTATACGAGTCCAAGATTATTTTTATTCTTATTAATATTTTTTAATAAATATCTTAATTACTAACTATTTAATATTTTTATATACTCAACCCCATGTAATACACGGGTCTATAACCTAGTTCCTTATATAATGGTCCAGTCCATTTCTATATGATACTAAACATGTTTTGTTTCATTTCAATGTAACTCATTCCATTTCACCATATATTCATGCATACCAAACACTATCTTAAAGTTTTAAATCACTATTATGATATCAACTTGTAATGTTCATATTTTAAAAATTGTAAATATTAAGTTAAGTTCATTTTTTTTAAATTGTTTGACTAGGAGTCCTACTCTTTTATTGAGTTGTAAGTGAATCATTTAACCACACATTATCCCCATACCTATAATTTAATTAAAAATCATTATTTCTAAATTTATCCATCAATTTACATAAACCTTCCACATCAAATACCCCATATCTATTGCCATTTCAATTAAATAATACTTTTTTATTTATTTTTTATAATTTTTTCTCTTTTTTCACTCACATAAATTATATTATAATGGATATGTGGGATGGATAGTATCCCCAAATATGGGGGACGAAACTACTTTCTCTTAAAAATATGGGGGATGAAGATGGGGATGAGTAACATGATTTGGGGGTAAAATTACATTGTTTTGTATGTTTCCCATATAATTTGGTTATGGGGGAAGAGATGGGGATTCTATTGTGAATGCTCTTAGAGCCATCCCTATAATTTAACTAAAAATTTTCATTTTCTAAATTTTTAAAAATCTCTCACATTTCATTCTCCATCCCTATCTTTATATTCCTTTTTTATTATTTCTTTCTCTTTCCTTCATTTACATTTTTAACTAATAACTATTTTGTCTTATTATCTTTTTCATTCTAAAATTGATTTGTAATAAATTTTTATACACATTGATTAAAAAAAATAGCAAAAATTTGAACGGTCAAAACTCAAAACTCGAAGAAAGAAAAAAAAAACTAAATATAATACAAGTCCTCAAAGTTGGAAATGAGAGTGTAGGAGATACAAAATGGAATTAGAAAATGAAATTGTCTAGATAAAATGACAAATAGAACACAAGGTATTTTACCTCTGGACCACAAACTATTTTGCCATGTTTCTGGAATGAATTTCAATGCATATGTAAAGAATTTAAGAACAAAAATAGAGGCAAAAAATATGTACAAAAGGAGACTAAATTGTTCGATAACCATGCCATTAAACTAAAAATACAATAGCAAATGAATATAAGTGCATAAGATTCTCAAGTTGTGAACTTGCTACCTTATTTTAATTTGCGAAATGCATACGGTGTAAACATTGATTCTGTATGTTTAGCTAACTATTGTAGCTATTCTAAAATTTCCATCCACTTTACAGAATGGGATGTTGGAGTAATTTGAAAGATTTCCTTAAATTTTCTCCTAAATTATAAGCATATGGCATGGGTAGGGATCCAGGTGTGAGTGCTTTAGGGTGCGTTTGGTTTGCCGAAATTCAATGAAACTGGAATCTGAATTCCTTTTTTCAATGCGTTTGGTTTGCGGAATTTGTTGGAATTGGAATCTAAATTTCTTTTTTAATATGTTTGGTTAACACAAGAATTGGAATTGGAATTAATTCCTTCAAATAAAGGATTTCAAATTCCTTCCAAATTGTGAAGGAATTCACCAAAAGGAAATGGAATCTCCAACCACTCACTGCTGTCGTATCCACACCCGCCTGAACCCACCGTCGACAAGCGCCGACCCTGCCGAATCTGATTTGGTCTCCGCCAACCTGACCACCTGTAGTAAATTGTTGTAGTAAAACTGTGCAAATTACGTGAATTTGAAGTTCTATGCAAAGTGTAAATAGCCACTATAGTAAATTGTTGTAGTAAACTGTATGTACTAAATTGTATGGAAATTACGTTAATTTGAAATTTTAATATGTCTAAACAATTTAACACGATGGATTAATAGTTTAACATAATATATACACCTGATGAAACTGATTTGGCGGGGTGGTTGGCGGCGGCGACCGCAAATGGCGTACCCACTCTTTCTGGGTTGGGTCGCCCGACACCCATGAAATTTTTTTTGTTTGTTATACATACGATCTAATCCCGAGCGATCCTCATGAAATTTTGACACCGATCCTCATGAATTTTTTTTTACCAAAATGATACTCAAAAAATTAATTTAAAACTTTACAATTTTACAAATATAAACTTATTAATTGTGTTAGGGTTATTGGATTTTATTAATCCCACTTTTTACCAATTGGCCAATAATAATCCCAACTGAGAATATTCTTACCACTGGTCCCTACTTTCAAACTATTTTGTTACAATGGACCGTCGTTAAAAAAAACTTAACCCCGTTAATTTACATGACGTGGACGGCTAACTGGGCGATTACGTGGCATATTTTTTAACCCTTTTAATCCTTTTAAAGGGTAAAGAGTAAAGGATTAAAAGGTTAACAAATATGTCACGTAATCGCCCAGTCAGCCGTCCACATCATGTAAATTAACGGGGTTAATTTTTTTTAACGGCAGTCCATTGTAAGAAAAAATAGTTTGAAAGTAGGGACCGGCGGTAATAATATTATCAGTTGGGATTATTATTGGTCAATTGGTAAAATGTGGGATTAATAAAATCCATTTTCCCATTGTTATAAACTAACTAACAAATATAAACCTATTATAAATTATTTAAGGATTATTGGATTTTAATAATCCCACCTTTTACCAATTGGCCGATAATAATCCCAACTGAGAATATTCTTACCACTGGTCCCTACTTTCAAACTATTTTTTTACATTGGACCCCCCGTTAAAAAAACTTAACGCCGTTAGAGTTTATATGACGTGGACATCTGCAAACCGCCGGAAAGTCGAGCCAAGCTAGCAGTGGTCTCGTGGTGGCTTTTGAAATTGGCTCTGGTGGTGTTTAACTGGTCTCGTGGGTCCGGAAAGTCCAAACAGAGAAAACGGTGGTGTTTAACGAGACCAGTTAAACACCACCAAAGCCAATTTCAAAAGCCAACACGAGACCATTGCTAGCTTGGCTCGACTTTCCGGCGGTTTGCAGATGTCCATGTCATATAAACTCTAACGGCGTTAAGTTTTTTTAACGAGGAGTCCAATGTAAAAAAATAGTTTGAAAGTAGGGACCGGTGGTAAGAATATTCTCAGTTGGGATTATTATCGGCCAATTGGTAAAAGGTGGGATTATTAAAATACAATAATCCATTATTTAATTAGTAGGTTAGAAGCCCGTGTATTACACGGGTTGATAAAATATAATGTTATATACTTAATAATAAAAAAAATTTATATCTTAAAAACACGTGTATTACATGGGTTGAATAAAATTCTTAAATCTTGATGTACAACTTATAAGTGAAAAAATATATTATATATACTAATGATTTTATAAAAAAGTTCAAAATTATGTAAAAATTAATATATAATTGTGTTTCGAAAATACATTAATTTCTATTTAAAATAATTTGACTTACATTAACTATTACTTTCTTTAAAAATATGTTTTATTAGTATAATTAATATTTTCTTTAAAAATAAATCATTATTAAAAAAAGAGGTGTATTTAATAAGAGAGAGAGGCGGAAAAAAATGGTGAAAAAAAAGATATGAAAGCGACACGTGGCATAAGAGATTTTTATTTATTATATGGGGAAAGTGAATATGATGCTGTTAGACATCTAACTTGTATGCGAAACCAACCAAAACTACGTCGTTTTGATTTAATGTAATTAAAAACAAATTAAATATTTATTTCACTTTTTTTTCTCCACCAATTTAGCCACTCATCTTTTCTTTCAGATTAATGCAACACAGATCTTCTTTCTCGTACTCTCCAGATTGATCGAATTAAACAAACATCTTTCTTCTCCACTCTTGGAAAACCAATAGCAATTCCGACCTAACATCGTCAAAACTACATTTTTTAATTAAATCAAACTAAAAATCTATGTTGCATCTTTCTTCCTGGTACTCAATTAGTCAATTTCATATCTTTTTGTTTCAAACAACATATTTTTAATTAGATCTAACTAAAAATCAAATTAATCATTTTGTTTCAAAACAACTCCATCGTCAATCGTCATTGCATCTTTCTTCCTGATATTCAATTTCACATCTTTTTTTACATTTCTCTCAATTCTAAGACAACATGAATAGGGAGCGCTTTGATTGACTTGAAAATTTTATCAAACCTCATTGGCACAAAAGTTTAATTTTTTGAATTCAAGCTCGTGGATAGAGGGGTTTTAACTCTCACATAATAAAAAAAAATAAGAAACGAGTTAATAATCTCAAAACCAGGATCCCATTAACTATAGAGATGATTGAATAATCTTGTCAATCGGGTGTTGGGAATAAGGATTCGACATTGATGGAGTTAATTTTGAAATAAGAATATCTAATTTGTTTTTAATTACATTTAATCAAAACGACGTAGTTTTGATTGGTTTCGCATACAAGTTAGATGCCTAACAACACCATATTCACTTTCCTCTTATTATATAGTGTAGATTTGAACCTACCCATTAATCCTTATAAGCAATTAAGTTTACTAGGTCACTAACCATTTAACCCAATAACAATTTACTCTAAGTACTTATGTTCATTTCTAAACAATTAATCGGCCTTCTAAACCCCCCCCCCAGCCCTATAAATGAACCGAACGAACACAAACGAGTCATTTAACTTTAACTGAACATGAACACTTAAATGAATGGAATTAAATCCGGCAAAAAAAATTTAACTCAAAATATTCAGTGACCTAACTCAATCGAGTAAAAAAGTTTGATGACCCAACTCAATCCAGAAAAAAAAATTTCAATGACCCGACCAGACAAAAATATCTTTTAATAAACATTCGAACATTAAAAATTTCCGACACCCATAAAAAAATTGGGGTCCGCCACTGGCGACCGCATTGGTTGGGGGTTGTTGGTGGTGGCAGCGGCAGTAGTCAGCCTGGCTGCGGTCGGTGGCGGAGTGGTTGGTCGGTGGGGGTGGTTGGTTGTTGGATGCGGCAGTGGTGGTCAGTGGTTGCGGAGGGGGAGTGCTGCGGCAGCGAGGTTGTAAGGGGCAGCGACGGTGGCTAGATGTGGGCGAGAGCGGTGAAGACTGCGACGACGACAACCAGGAGGTGGTGGTGAGAGTTATAGATTCCAATTCCTTTATTATTGTTTTATCACTCAGATGGATTAGAAATTCAAATTCCTTTAATATATTCTAATTCCTTTAAATTCTAAATCCTTTATACAAATTGCAATTTCAAATCCAATTCCTTTGACGAATTCCCATTTCTTCATAAACATTTCGCGAACCAAACACACCCTAAGGATGGAGGGGTGGAACCCCTTGAACCCAAAAGTACCCGAGTTTATCTAATCAAAACATGTTATGTCACTTCAAAATATGTCATGTCACTTTTACCCTAACATTTTGTTTTAAATAAAAGTTAAAAACACAATTTCATGAACTAAAAAAATAAAATATATTAAAGTTAAAATTAAAATTATCTAACAAAAAATAAAACATAAAAGCTAAAAATAAAATTAAAATAACTAAAAAAAATTAATGAGTGAAATATGACTTAGTTCAAGGTCTATGGTGCGAGTGTAAATATAGTCCAAATAAGCATATGCAAGAACTCTTCTCTTCAAGCACTCTTCATCTCCACTTCCACAATCCTCAAACCCCATAACATCATGCAGTTTTTTTACTTATACACTGATGCAGTGCGAAGCACACATCTGTATTCTTATTGTTTCATACGTTTTTTTTATTAGTTTTGTGTTCGTTTTGAGTCATTTAAGTCTGTATTTAAGTCTATTATATATTTTAAGGAGCTCGTGTAGAATAGGAAGCTAAATCGTGAAGAAACCGAGAAAGAAAGTGAAGCCAAGAAATAAAAGCAAAAAAAAGGGTGAAAATTTGTCTCTCGCTGTACGCGAGAGAGATAGACCAGAGCCTCGCGGTACGCGAGGGAAGCTAAAAACGGCCCGACTAATATGTTCCTCGCGGTACGCATGGGCGGACCTACCTTATGGGTAGAAGTAGCCCCCGCTACCCCTCAACTTTTACCCGTAGTGTAAAATTTTTTTTTACGGTTTTATATATTCGGTTACCCCTGAGAAAAAATTACGTTACCCCTCAAATTTTTTTAAAAACTCAACACTTCATAAAAAGTCTAAAATTTTATAAAAAACCTAATACTTTATAAAAAAATCACTTCATAAAAAGTCCAAAATTTTATAAAAAAACCCCCAATCCTCCACCTCGCCAGTCGCATGTTACCGTAAAAAAATTTTGTTTACATGAAAGTACGGTTAAAAAATTTTTTGTTTCATTTACATGAAAGTATGATAAAAAAAATTTGTTTCCCCTGAACTTTTGTTCTAGATCCGCCACTGGCGGTACGCGAGGAACCCATCCAAATGTCTCGCGGTACGCGAGAGGCCTATTATTCCGCAAAAACCTCTAATTCGAGTTTTAATAGAATTGTAATGCCATTATTCAAGGAGTTCGATCATTCAGCCGTCTGGAGCAAATATTTTTGGAGTTAGGAAGTCAATTGAAGAGAAAAGCTTGAATCTTTGGATCCCGGGTTTGTGGTTTAACTTGTTCGGTGTTCAAGATTCGATTTATGTGTTTGATTTGATAGTTTAATACCATGGTTTATGCTTGTTCTTCTATTTTGTTGAACTTTAGTATGAATCTAGGCTAAAACTTATATACTGCCTGGGTCTTATGATGATTACTGCGTAAAGTTATGATTTTTACCGGTTTTGGATTCTATTTGATGTTTTAATGATCTTGTAACGAATCTTACGATATTGATTGTGATGTATATGCATGCTTAGATCTGATGTATGTTTGATTTCGACTCCGTACGTTGATTGTGGATGTCTTCCAGCTTGATTAGCGTATCTAAGTCATAGATCCTAGGATTTTTGGTTTTTGTGTGGTTTGCTAGAGATAGTAGCCATAAGAGTTGTGGTTGAATGTTATTTAGAACTGAGTGTGTATCCTGTCTCAATACATGAGAAGTGAGAGATAGTCGTTTAGTCTTCGTCATTAGGAATCTGAGTGTCAGCTGTCTGAGAGAAAGTTGGTATTAGGTGTCTAGTGATTGTTGCTATTCTGAGTCATAGTTCTTATCTTGAGATTACCCCGTGCATTCTTCGAATGTATGGTGGACAGTGAGACTGAAAAGTGATGTGTCTATTCGAGTACTTTATCATTGTTGGAGAGACCGAAAGGTGATCCACTATCTGGTGAGTTAGTACATCTTTAGGTTCCTTAGTTGGTGACACTCTAAGAGTGATTAGGGATCCACTAGGTTGTCTAGAGTTGTTTCCTTAGAAACTCATATCCATCATAGTTCCAGAACCGGTAGAAGTTGTGCTTTGCAAGTATGATTCCGACCTAGGTAGTATTCTTCCCATCATCTGATATTACCTTAGTTCTTGATCTTGATAGTTGAGTTGATCTTGTTTGTTGCATTAGTAGTTAATCTTTAGTGTAGTCAACCCCCCAATCATCAATCTTTAGTCCGAGTCAGAGTCTAGTATTAGTATTCAGTGTCTCTAGGGTTCGATAATCCGGTTTACCATTAAGTTGTGCTACACTCGATAGGTACACTTGCCTGTCAGTGCGGTTTAGTTGAAGGTACTCCATTTATTACTTAGGAGTCTAGGTTAGGTTTAGTTAGTTTTTATATAGACCGTCTGGGCGACATCAAGTTTTTGGCGCCGTTGCCGGGGAAACTTGGCAATAGCAATAATAGCTTTGACTAGTTCTTTTGTTTGATTTTTGGTTTGTTTTGTTTTTTAGTCTTAATTGTGTGTCTTTGTCTTATCTGCTACTTGTGTGTCCTATCTGAGCGTCTAACATAGGATCGAGTCTTTCTGTTTTGAGTCTTTATTTGTTTTCTTTTATTCTTGTGTCAGTTTATTCACCACACTCGTTCGCAGGGATCACCACCATATTCTGCTTCTTTAGAGCCCGAATGAGAGCTGCACGAGCGCACCCGCGACTTCCGGGAGCGTTTGAGAGCATTCTGCAGCAACCAGTTACGTTCTACTAGCCCGATTCCATTTCCTATCATGGGCGACGCTGACCCACCAGCGAGGCGTACCGTGCACCAGAGGGCCAGTGACGGGGTCACCAAAGCGAGATCTTCGATCACACGCCCCGCTATTCCGAACACCAATACATGGCAGATCCCGTCACATGTCATGAGAACGATCACTCATACCACTCAATTTCATGGCCTTGAGGATGAGGATGCACCGGGACATCTGTCCCGCTTCGTGCGTATATGTGATACCTTTAATATCACGGGTGTGTCTAAGGACGCTATTTACTTGTGTCTCTTTCCATTCTTGCTCTCTGGTCGCGCGTCTACTTGGCTTGACACCCTCCCCGACAATTCTATCACCACATGGGAGGATCTTCAAGCCATGTTCTTCAAGAAGTACTATCCACCTTCCAGGGCCGCTTACCTTCGGGATCAAATCCATTCGTTTCGGATGGACCCTGACGAGCCTTATCACATGGCCTGGGAGCGGTTCAACACGTTGTTGAGCCGATGCCCCAAACATGGTCTTTCAGACTAGGAAATTGTGGAGAAGTTCTATAATGGCCTCACCTTCGAAAAGCAACAAATGTTCAACATTGTTGCGGGAGGCCATATTATAGATAAGCTGGAGCCAGCTGAGTGTGAGGAGATGTTCGAGAACTTTGCTCTGGTGGAACATCAGCAACCATCTACTAGGACTTCCATTCCTAGTGCTAGAGCATCCAACTCTTCTTCTAGAGGTGCGCATCAGGTCACTCCTGATACTAGCGTGGTTGCTGCACTTGCAGCAATGGCTAATGAGATCAAGGAGCTCAAGCTCAGTTCTCTTAGGTGTGAGGTGTGCAGGGGAGGACACGACACCAGAGAGTGCCCCGTCAATCATTAGGAGCAGGTGAGTTTTGCTGGCAACCAGAACCAGAACCGAGGGTACAACAACTATAATTCTTATGGCTCGGGATGGAGATCTAGAAACAACCCGCCTAGGTTTAATGGTCGCCAGCATCAGTATGGAGTAGGAGAAGCTGGAGCGAGTTCGGGAAGCAGTGTCAGCACAAGGACTATTGAAGAGATGATAGAGAATCAGACACAGATGCTTGCCCATTTAGTCTAGCAGGACAGGGACGCTAGGCAAAGACTGGATGCCCACGACACTTTATTGAAAAATCAGCAATCAGCATTCCAGGATTTGCAACGCACGGTAGGAGACATCGCGAAGAGCTTGAGGGACAGACATGAAGGTCCATCTTCAGGCCCCAATGCTTCAGTGATGGTCGTGTCGATCAGAAGTCGTAGAGAGGAGAGAGCAGAAGAGGAAGCCTCCCACGGTGCAGACTATGGCATTCCCTTGGTAAAGGAGGTGAAGAAGGTAGATTGGAGAGCTCAGTTTGCTGAGATCTATGCTAGGATGTTAGAGGAGCCCGAGTTGAATGTTGTGTCGATAAGGAGTAAAAGGGCAGAAGAGAAGGAGAGCCCAACGGTAGTAGAAGAAGAAGAGCCGGTGGATGAGGATATAGAGATGGAGAAGCCTACCGAGAGGGCAGAGGAGAAGAAGAAGGGGGAGGAGATGAAGTCCCCCGAGATTGACTTGAGTCGTGTTCCTTATACAGCTCGCTTGTTGCCACATAAACACTTTAGGGAATACAGTCAATTCCTTGATATGTTCAAACAACTCAAGGTCAATCTTCCATTTATAGAGGTTCTCCAGCATATGCCAAAGTATGACAAGTTATTAAAAGTACTTCTTTCCAACAAGAAGAAACTTGAGGGGATCTCTGAAGCCTCACTTAGTGAGCAATGTTCTGTAGTGGTTCAGAACAAAGTGCCAGAGAAACTGGCGATTCGGGTCGTTTCACGATCACATGTCTGCTTGACGGTTTGCCCTTAAACCACGCGTTGACTGACCTTGGTACTTGCGTCAATCTGATGCCGTATTCTATCTATAAGCAGCTATACCTAGGTGAACCGCAGCCTACGTGCATGAGCATTTCCTTGACTGACCGCTCAGTCAAGTATCCACGGGGAATTATGGAGAATCTTCTAATGAATGTCAGAAAATTTGTATTCCACGTGGATTTCGTCATCCTGGATATGGAGGTGGATGACAAAGTCCCGCTCATCCTAGGACGCACGTTCCTACGGACCGCCAAAGCAATGACCGATGTCTTTTACGGGAAACTCACACTTCGTGTGGGGGATGAGATCATCATATTCGATGCTATGAAACCTGTATAGGGGTCTACTGAGCAGAGCAATTCAGTTTGCATGATTGATGCCCTCATAGGTGACCATCGGGACTCTGATCCAGAGAGAGAGATTGATGAACCCGCCCCTAACTTAGGAGAGATATCTGAATGGGCGTTGGAGTTGGAGAAGATGTTAGATGAGCCGGATGAATACGGTGACGAGGATGTGTCTGATGATCTGCTGGAGATGATGGCAGACATAGATGAGATCATAGGCAAAACCCCAAGTGTGGGGGTGATTGAGGAGAGAATACAGGATCCTGATGATCCTGACGAGCGGTTAGAGGCTACACCTTTAGTGATATCACATATTGAGCCTTTAACCTTTACTTGTGTCCATGCTGAGGGGATAGAAGCCGAGTCATCCCCTAAATCTAGGCCGCCCCGTAAGAAACTCCGAGAGTTGAGTGAGTTTGTTGATATAGGGAGAGTGAAAACCCCCAGTGTGGGGATGTTTAGAGGTGACAACTTGCTAGGGTATTTGAACCGTGTTATTTTTGGGCCGGGTAGATTTAAGTTGTGGTGGAAAGACTGGATTGGTGTATATGATATACATTGGAAGCTTGATAGGAGTATGAGCTTGATGAGGCTGTGGAGAACCGGTAGACCGCGTAGGATGAAGGCGGTTCCGGTTAGGATCAAGGAGAAGCCTCCTGATAGGTTTATTTGAGTCTCGGGAAAGTGCCCGGGATGTAGAGTTTGTATGCATTACTTGGTTTGAGTCAGTGACAATTTTTGTGTTTTTCGGTATGTGTTTTGTTTGTGTCATGTTTTGCAAGAATTCGCGCTTGATTCGGCGAGGAAAATCGCCGAGAATGAAGTTCCATGTATTTTTACATATGTTTTTATGCTTGGAATAGGTTTTTATGGAATTGGGTGAAAAAAGTTTAAGGGGTGAAAATTTTTCTAAGTATAAAAACCCCCCTAACTTTCTGTCACCAGCCAGTTCTCGCGGCACGCGACGCATTTGGGAAGTCCTCTCGCGGTACGCGGAGGAAAACTTAATGGCCGGCTTAATTTCTGCCTCCTCGCGGTACGTGAGGAGTGCTGCCATTTCTCTCGCGGTACGCGGGGCCTTGCTGGTTTCACCCTTCTTCCTTGTTTTCCCATGGTTTCGTTCACCGTTCACCACTCTCACCATCCATTATCACCATTCATATCATTCACCGACTACCACGACCAAGGAAAATTGAAACCGTTCATGACCGATGATCTACTTTGCTGTAGCTTTCATGTCTATGTGTTTGCCACCCATTGAGTACGTTTCTCTGCATGCTATCTATCTTGAGTCTTTAAGTTTTTAGTGAGTCAGTCGAGTCTTTATTTTAATTTGAGTCAGTTTAATGCTGCGGGTTTGTTGTGAGGTTTATTTTGCAGGTTTTATCATCCTACCCGTACTCAATCTCCATTCGGGCAGGATCGATCATCACTTATATAAAGTTTGTAAAGGCAACCCGACAGTCTGTGCAACCGCGACCGAAATGCTATACGGTGCACACAAGGATGAACGAAGTTGGATTTTCTTCAAGAGCATATACATTACCAGCTAAGTCGATTCCTGTTTTTATTTTTAGTTGTGTCTTGATTCAGATTAAGGACAATGTGTCTTTCAAGTGTGGGGATGTGAGTGTCTAGTTTAGTTAGTTTGTATTGTTTATAAATATTCAAAAATACAAAAAAAATTAAAAATTTTGTAAAATGTCCTTGGAAATAACTACTTATACTTGGAAAATGATAGTACAACTGGATCTACTTGTTAATTTTAAATGATATAAATGACAGAAAACACATCTAATTAGTGATGTTTTGGTAGACCCAGCTAGTTTGAATAGCTTAAATAGCCTTTGAGTGTTACTTAGGATTAATCACGTAATTAAATCATGAAATCGTGTGGGTACTCATCTTAGGGTGTCAGTAAAACTGAAATTGTCAACATAGGGTGATAGGGACCACGTTAGGTTAATATCTATATGTTTTTGAAATTTTTGGCACACCATTCTCTTTTTATGAGAATAAATCCGAGTTTGGTGGCGCCCGCATCCATAAATTTCATAATTCATGAGCTTATTTGTTAGAATACTGAGTTTTGCTTATGTGTTACCCTCCGGAATGGCCACTTGGAGAAAACACCCCTAAGTGATTCTTATGTGCTTTATTGTTAGAATCTAGTCTATGTGTTACCTTCCGAGATAGTAACTTGGTTGAAACGCCTCTAGATGAAGTTCATTTTCTTATTAATGCTCATTATCATCCATTCATACGTGATTTCATCTAATTTCTTAAACAAACAAATCTTAGTTTAACGTGGAAGGGTAAATCTATATGGGTTAATACGTGCCTAAACATGACCGTGAGACGGGATTAGGTAGAGCAGTAACTTCTGAGTGTGAGTCACATAGGTTGATTGATATATGTATAAAATGGTTTTAGAACACATTACGGGGGCTAGATAGTTGGTGCTTGGGTTTAATCGGAGAGAAATAATGATTGTTTCTTTTTAACGCGTGAGTATGTTTTGCTAATTGGTAACTGGTGTTTGTTAAGTTAGATCTGAGTTATGATTCCATTGCAGCTTTTTCGAGGACGAAAAAAGGTTAAGTGTAGGGATATTTGATGTAGTGCGAAGCACACATCTTTATTCCTATTGTTTCGTGCGTTTTTGATTTGTTTTGTGTTTGTTTTGAGTCGTTTAAGTATGTATTTGAGTCTATTGTATATTTTTAGGAGCTCGTGTGGAATAGGAAGCTAAATCGTGAAGAAACCAAGTAAGAAAGTGAAGCCAAGAAATAAAAGCAAAAGGCGGCCCGACTAATTTGTTCCTCGCATTACGCTAGGAACCCATCCAAATTTTTCGCGGTACACGAGAGGCCTATTATTCCGCAAAAAGCCCTAATTCGAGTTTTAATAGCATTGTAATGCCATTATTCAAGGATTTCGATCATTCAGCCGTCTGGAGCAAGTCTTTTGGCGATTTTGGGAGTTAGGAAGTCAATTTAAGAGAAAAGCTTGAATCTTTGGATCCCGGGTTTGTAATTTAACTTGTTCGGTGTTCAAGATTCGATTTTTGTGTTTGATTTGATAGTTTGATACCATGGTTTATGCTTGTTCTCCTGTTTTGTTGAACTTTAGTATGATTCTAGGCTAAAACTTATATACTGCCTGGGTCTTATGATGCTTACTGCGTAAAGTTATGATTTTTACCGGTTTTGGATTCTTTTTGATGGTTTAATGATCTTGTAACGAATCTTACGATATTGATTGTGATGTATATGCATGCTTAGATCTGATGTATGTTTGATTTCGATTCTGTATGTTGATTGTGGATGTCTTCCAGCTTGATTAGCGTATGTAAGTCATAGATCCTGGGACTTGTGGTTGTTTGTGTGGTTTGCTAGAGATAGTAGCCATAGGAGTTGTGGTTGAATGTTATTTACAACCGAGTGTGTATCCTGTCTCAATACCTGAGAAGTGAGAGATAGTCGTTTAGTCTTCGTCATTAGGAATCCGAGTGTCAGCTGTCTGAGAGAAAGTTGGTATTAGATGTCTAGTGATTGTTGCTATTCTGAGTCATAGTTCTTATCTTGAGATTACCCCGTGCATTCTTCGAATGTATGGTGGACAGTGAGACTGAAAAGTGATCTGTCTATTCGGGTACTTTATCATTGTTGGAGAGACCGAAAGGTGATCCACTATCTGGTGAGTTAGTACATCTTTAGTGTAACATCCCGTTAATTTGTAAGCAAATGGTTCGGGTTAGCGGACTAACCGAATGTTTATTAAATGTCCCGGTTAGTGTGGATGGCCACGTAAATCTTAATCCAACGAGAATAAAAGGACCGGTTAGTCGTTATTTCAAAAGGTCGGGATAACAAATGTGTTAGACGTAAAGGGAAGGACCCGAAATGAAACATCGAAGGATTTATATTCAACTTTTGCGCAAACCCTAAGTCATTGGTGACCTAGGGGAGTTCGACGGCAACTGGGGAGGACGCATGGGAGAAGATCGGTGACGGGCGGTCCAACGAGATGATCGACGGTGGTGAGAGGTGGCTGTGACAGCCATGGTGGTGGCTCGCTACGGTAGCGTGGAGCGGATATTGGAAAGGGGGTGGCTCGACAAGGACGGAACACGGTGGTAATGCATGATGGTGGTGGTTCATGGCGACGAACAAGGAAGAGGAGGATGGGATCGGGTACACCCGATTAGGGTTATGGTTAGATGAGGATGACGAAGACGGGACACGACGGTGGTGTACGACGTGTCGTTTAGGGTGTCGTTGGGTATGCAAGCACAAGGACCCGATGCGGGTTCGCACGTTCGCATAATTAGACTTTTACGTTCATGGCCTGCATGTGAGTATGAGGCCCGGTTCGTGTACGTATGCTCTCGTGGGATTATAGCTTGCATGGTCTTGAACGTGCATGCATGGGAGGTCCGGTTCGGGCAAACACGTGGAGTTAGGGTTTTGCATGGGACGAGTGGACTATAATGTTTGTACGTTATTGATACACGTTCATGACGTACTCTGACCCTGTGACCTTACGTTGATAGGTTCAAGATTTGAGTTAGGAGACTGTTGTAGTTCAAGAGTTGGATCTCCGTATCTATGAGTTTCTAATCCCCTCTTTTAAACGTTTTACTATTTTGGGGCTATCGTACATACTCACATGTTTATTAAACGAACGTATTACGAGTTATGATTTAAACATGAAGTGTTTTATGAGACCGTTATGCATAAATGAGCTAAGGGTCGTTATGGGATCCCTAGGATGAGTTAACAAGAGTTGCGATGACCGGTGTGTGTCATCTTATGAGTTAGTCGGGGTGAGTCGGGAATTTAGTTAAAAGTTGTGATGGTTATATAAGGAGAGTTAGCATGGGAACCTGTACGTGATTCATTAACGAGTCATGCAGGTACTAGTATGTCGTTGTGCGTCATGTGCTTGATGTTGTGGGTATTGTGTCGTTGTCCCTGTGACACGACGGGTATGGCATTGCATGGGTCTATGTGGTGTCCTTAGTATGTACGGGCCATAAGCCGGTGTGGTGTTTGTGTGTCATATAATTTCCTATTTGGAACGAGTTGGGTAATGTGTTTGGACGTTATGAGGGTACGTCTAAGTAAGCTTTGGATTACACCTGTAAGTGATCCGTAAATGGTGGTGAGTCATAGTACATGTCCAGTCAGTGTCATGTATATAGATATATGTGTGTTGCTTTGTGTGCTTGCATTGTTTTCCGTGTATAAGGCTAATAGTGATGTGGATGACGGAGTCCTTCAGGGTCATCATTGTACGTGTGATCTGGCAGTCATCGTATGAGTGATGTGTCAGTCACCGTATGGTAGATGATACAGTCACCGTGTGGTGGTTGGGTAGTCATCATAGATGACGAGTGTGTCGCTATGTTTAGCGGCGGGGCCCTGTAACAAGGGTGGAGCTGAGACGAGTATCCTGATGGGGATAACCCTGACGAGGGTGCAGTGATGAGGTATGTATTTGTGTGTTTATATATGTGTTAAATGGCATGCAAGTGATAAGTTATATTGATTGTGTATAAGGTGATATTGATGTGATGAATAGATGGAATCAATGTGGCGTGTCGAGATAGATTGACCGTTGTGTCGGGCGGAGTACATTATGTACAACTGTTGAGTCAGTTGATTTAAGTTGGTGTCTAGAGGTATGATGGGTTAACCAGTGTATGGTTAATATATATGGTACATTGCGTGTTATCAGAGTAGTAAGCTCGATCTATGTCGGAGAGACTTACTGAGTTAAAATGGTGGGTTGAGTCTGGGGTGGTGAATCCTCCGGGATATTGTAAAGTAACAGGGTTATCTATATGATGACAATTTATAAAACTATTTTATAAAGACCAGAGGGTCTCGAGTGAAATAAATATAAAATGAGACGAGTTGGCTTTTGTTAGTTTAAACTATTAGAACTCACTCAGCGTAGCTGACTTTGTATGTACGTTAGATTGTTTTGCAGGCGAGTCTGCTAGACGAGGTATCTTGGCTTAGGGGTGGGCTACCCGGGTTGGTGCGCATGCATTCGTCAGGTAACGTTATGAAAATTAACGGGTTTAAAGATAATACTATTTTGAGAGAATCTTCCGCTGTTTAATAAACGAGAGTTAGATGTTTTTAAAGAGTATAACCTGTTATGAGAACCAATTGTAGGGTGTCTGGTTTGGGGCCTTACATTTAGGTTCATTAGTTGGTGACACTCTAAGAGTGATTAGGGATCCACTAGGTTGTCTAGAGTTGTTTCCTTAGAAACCCAGATCCATCATAGTTCCAGAACCGGTAGAAGTTGCGCTTTGCAAGTAGGATTCCAACTTAGATAGTATTCTTCCCATCATCTGATATTACCTTATTTCTTGATCTTGATAGTTGAGTCGATCTTGTTTGTTGCATTAGTAGTTAATCTTTAGTGTAGTCAACCCCCAATCATCAATCTTTAGTCCGAGTCAAAGTCTAGTATTAGTATTCAGTGTCTCTAGGGTTCGATAATCCGGTTTACCAAATAAGTTTTGGTTTTTACGTGTACAGGGTTTGCTTTGTTTTGACGCGTGTGTATGCCTTTTGCCTTTCCCTCTGACGCGTGTATAATACAATCATATATCTTTCTTAATTTTTTTTATTTTTTTTAACGACATATCTTTCTTCATTTCTCCTGTAATTTCTCACTAACAAAAGCCAAGAAATCCTGGCTTTTCAAACAAGATTAAAACAAAACTGAAAATAATAGTAAAGTTTCATTATTTCTGAATTTAGCCACATAAGTTTTGGTTTTTACGTGTACAGGGTTTGCTTTGTTTTGACGCGTGTGTATGCCTTTTGCCTTTCCCTCTAACGCGTGTATAATACAATCATATATCTTTCTTAATTTTTTTTAACGGCATATCTTTCTTCATTTCTCCTGTAATTTCTTACTAATAAAAGCCTTATTGGCTTTTTTTCAAAAGCACATCCAAATACGCCGTAATTATTCTTGATAAACACCAGAAATTGAAATGAAGAACCCTAGAATCAACGATTACGCAATTTCTTCTTCAATCTCAGATCCTAATTCGTTTTCTTGCATGACTTTCAACATCCTCGTCCCCATCTATAATTAAACTGCCTAACTGACGAGGTTAATCTACCATCAGTAGAGTTGATTAGGGTTTGCAGGTTTGATTTATATGTTGTGTGATGCCTCCCGATTCGGTTTCCAAGTTAGTGTTGGTTGTCGATCGGGTTATTTTTGTGTTTTTGACCTTCCAATCATGTTTTAATTCGTTTCTGTATGAATTTGAAGATGTGTATGTGCTTCATAACCCTACAAGTTCAAAGGCATAGTAGGACTGGAGTGAGTTTCTATGCTTTCGTTTTTTGATGAGCAGTTTGATATTGCTATGCGTTGCAAAACCCCCAAAAGAGACAGTAATTTCTCAACATTCATGTGCTAAGATAAACTGGGGTACTTTTGGGTTTTCTTCACCTTGATTGTTAAACTCTTAACAGCCATTTGAAATGTGAATCGAAACTAAATTTATTTTCTTAACTGTAGGATGATTATGTTGTTGATGAAGATGATTCTTTTTGGGTCAATTATTTAATTTCTATCTATGTTCCTTTCAAAGTTGTAAGATTTCTGTTTCTTGGAACCTTTTGAATTTTCGGTTAAGAGTTGTTTTATAAGTGACTGTAAATTGTTATGGTATTTATATAATTGCACATAATATGTGGGTGGTGGTTCATAAATGAATATACACTGATGTTTTTGTAGGTATGGAGATGGTGAGCCAACACATAATGCTGGTAGATTCTATAAATGGTTTACCAAGGTACATATTGTGCAATTAGTTGATTTGATGTGGTTTCTACGCAGTTGATTTAAAACTTCTTTTGTTAATTTAATTGCATTATTATGATGTACATGATAATGCTGATTTGGTGGGAATTGTAAAGAACCCGCATCAAGTTCTTGACTTAGAAATGATTTTGAGTTTGTTCGTATAATTTGTTTATGTTGACTTTTTGTGACCATAGTTTGTAAAATTATAGTTAAACTCAAAAGTGTCAATGAATATCTGATTCTGTGTGAACAAATTGAGCTTCTTTTGAATTTGCAAAATCATTATTGAATTCCAAAAGCTGAACAAAGACCATTCAATTTTGGAGATTAACAATGTTTTATTATTATTATTATTATTATTATTATTATTATTATTATTATTATTATTATTATTATTATTATTATTATGTATTTGAAATAAAGGTGTGAGTTTAAGAACTTTAAAATTTGAAGGGTTCGTTTTAGTGGAGCTAACCAAATAGTGAGTTGGCTCGTGCAAAGTAGTGGGTGTCACCGAGGCTTTTTTTGAGAGCGTAATCTAACCCGACATGTCTTAAACACTAATTATATTTGGGTATTATTATTATATTCAAACCTGGCTGACAAGCTCATGAGTCGAGTCGAGCCAAGCCTAGCTCGGGCTCAGCTTGTTTACAAACCAAGCCGATCCAACTCCGCATGTTTACAACCGGAACGATTTCAAACCGAGCTTTTTTCAAGCAAGATTCGAACCTCGGTTAAATATCCAATTTTAGCACTAAAAAAATGCTTGTTGTTTACCCAATCTAGCCAAAAAGGGCATGAAGGGCATGGAACACATAGTTCAATTTTCTCGAGTAAGGAGGGTTCTCTATTTATAGTAGTTTGATTTATTATTAGGTTGGGTAAACCACCAATGTGGGACAAGCTAAAAAGTAAAAAAAAACATTTTGTTTAGCTTTAAAGGATTAGGCTTTGATATACTTGTATATTGTGCTTAACAAGTAGTATTTAAGATGGTTTCTTAAAATGAATAAAATTACACTTTTAGCCACCCAATATGCTTTATGTAGTATAGATATATAGAGGGATGATCAAATAAAAAGTGGGTTTTTGCCTAAGCAGCCTAAAAAAGATTTTTAAAAACTCAATATCCGGCTCATACGAACTCCGATTGAACTTATTCTAGCGGCATTGGAACCGGCTCGTCGAGCTTTGCTATCTTAGCTTTTAGGATTTAGCTTTTATGGTTTAGCTTTTAGGTTTTAGCATTTAGGGTTTAGTTTTTTAGGTTTTAGCTTTAAGATTTAGCTTTAGATTTAAGCCAAAAAAAAAAGAATAATGAAACTAGATTTAAGCCAAAACAAAATCAACAATGAAGACCCGTTCCTTTTCTAACCATTTGTAACTTCTCATTATTTACGATTTTACCATAAATCTCAACCATTGAAAAAGTGAGATAAAGGTCAATATCACTTTCTATACATTATAACCCATACAAAGAGAAATGACGTGAACAGTAATACTCAACCATTGGTCCACGTCTTCATTATCAATTTTTTTTTTAATTTTCATTTTCACCCCTCCTACTATAATATAATATACGATTTTAATGCGATTTATTTTCTATTAATTTCGTTTTTCTGTAATAGCATAGGTTCGTTTACGTTTTAAAAAAACGGAATGTGCGACTGATTTTAGTTTTTTATGAATGTTCCGGTATATTTTTTTTTAACGGGGTTGTATTCAAAATCAAGTATATATTTATTTTTGTCTCGTAGGCTATAGTGATCGACGTTCACGTTGTATAGCCGTGACAAACCCAACCACTTATTAGCGAAAAATATCGTTGCCGGTATTTTCGTGTTATCATAAACGATATCGGTGCTCGCTTTTATGGTTTTCGACGAGCCAAACAGATAACGACCAAACTCCTCCTACGTAATGCGGGGAAAAAACTACCACGCTCCCGCAGCGAAGCACGGGTACAATACTAGTTGTAAAATAAAATGACTTTATATTTGATTATAATTTTATATATATATATATATATATATATATATATATATATATATATATATATATATATGGGTTAGGTTATTGTAAAAAGGGTTTTAAAAATAAGAAGGGTAAGAAGGATTTTGGGCTTGACATGCGTCCTTTTATTGTTTTTAAAGAGATGGCATAATTGTCATTGTGTAATATAGCAGGTCATTGTGTAATATAATGTCTGATATTACACAATGACCAGACCTAGTATTACACAATTAACTGATATTACACAATGAGCAAATTACACAATGACCAGACCTTATATTACACAATGACCTGACATATTTGAGCGAATTACACAATAATGAGCAAATTACACAATGAGCTGGAAAACGTAAAACACAATGATGAAAAATATTTGACAAAATGAGCATATTACACAATGAGCAAATTACACAATGACCAGACCTTACATTACAAAATGACCTGACATATTTGAGCGAATTACACTATAATGAGCAAATTACACAATGAGCTGGAAAATATAAAACACAATGATAAATACATATAACACAATGATGAAAAATATTTAACAAAATGATGAATACTTATAACACAATGATGAAAAACATTTGACACAATGACCAGACCTAACATTTCACAATTATCAGACCTGATATTACACAATGACCTGATATTACACAATGACCAGACCTGAAATGAACTGATATTACACAATGACCTGACAAATTACATAATGAGCTGGAAAACGTAATTTTTTTGTCAATTTTGTATATAACGACACTATACTCGTTTTAAAGATAAAAACACTTGTTTTTATGGTGTAATTTTTTTTAAAAAAATAATGTCGTATGTAAAAGTTATGAACATTTAAAAAAGGGGGGAGAACTTGATAAAAAGTCAACAAAAGTGGCCAAGACTAAAATACCCCTCCAACAACTTTTTCTCCTACAATTTAATCTCAACCATTAAATATTTTCTACAATTTGATCTAGTGGTCCTAAATCCTTCTCACCATTCTTAGAATTAGAATCCTTTTTACCTGAACCTTTTCCTATATATATATATAGGTTATGGCTTAACACCAATAGATTTAACAGCTCTAGTAGATACAGGAGCAACTAAAAGCGTAATATCACACAGTTTGACACATGAAAAATTTCATAAACCATTGACATATAAATTATTGACAAGAACTGTAGAAGATAGATTAATAAATATAACACATTACCTAGAACCAATAGGGATACAATTCCTAGATTTTGCAGGAAATTACAGCACAAAATATGATATACCACAAATAAATATAAATCCACAACACATTAAATCTAGAGATTTTGTCTTAGGATTAAATTTTATACTAGGACTAAATGGTGCAATTACTATAACAAGAAATTTCATAACTATTAGTAAACAAATTTACAGTTTCCCAACCTTTAGATATAAAAGCATGAACGAAATTGCTCACAAAAGAGGAGAAAAAGGAAACTTAGAATTTTTAAACAAAAATAAAAGACAAAATATTGCAGAAAACGAATCTTTGCAATTACTTACCAACTTTATAAACCATGAATTAGAAAAAGGGAAAGATATAACAAAAAGTATAAATCACCCCATAATCCTACACCTAGAAAAACTAGGATTAATAGGAGAAAATATTACAAACTCTAAAGTCAAGTATGTTTGTAAATTTAAAATAAAAATCCCAGACATAACAATAAGAAACAAAAACATAGAATATAGTCCCCTAGACAAAGAAGAATTTAGAACACAAATTCTTGAAATGACTAAACAAGGACTAATTAGGAAGTCTGAAAGTCCTCACAGATCATAGGCTTTCATAGTTAAAAATCATAGTGAAATAAAAAGAGGAAAAGCTAGAATAGTTTACAATTATAAAAGATTAAATGATAACACAGAAGACGATGGCTATAATATTCCTAACAAAGATAGTCTAATCCAGTTAATACAAAACAACAAAGTATTTTCTAAATTTGATTTAAAATCAGGTTTTAATCAATTACATTTGGATGAAGACTTTAAAAAATGGACAGCCTTCACATGTTCTGAAGGCCTATATGAATGGAATGTTCTTAGCTTCGGGCTAAAGAACGCACCTTCAATTTTTCAAAGATTTATGGACAGTATATTTCTCAAATACAAATTTTGCCTAGTCTATATCGATGATATACTAGTAGCAAGCGAAACTGTTCAAGAACATGAAAAACATTTACAACAAGTATTTGAAGAAATTAAAAAGAATGGGATAGTAGTATCTAAAAGAAAAATGGAATTATTTAAAAGAAAAATCTTTTTTTTTAGGATTAGAAATTGGCAACGGAAAAATTGAGTTACAACCACATATTTCTACAAAAATTCTTGATTTTCCAGAAAAACTTACAAATTTAAAACAAATTCAAGCTTTTTTAGGCCTAGTAAACTATGCTAGAAAGTTTATCCCTAATCTTTCAAAATTAGTTGGACCAATATACAGTAAAACCACTAAAAATGGACAAAGACATTTTAATAATGAAGATGTGATTCTGATAAAAAAGATTAAAGAAAAGGTCAAAGAAATTAAACCCTTACAATTACCACTTATAACAGATTACATTATTATAGAAGTTGATGGATGCAAAGACGGATGGGGAGCAGTCCTCATTTGCAAACCAAACGTACATAGTTATAAAAGAGAAGAAAAGATTTGTTCTTATTACAGCGGAAGTTTTAAAGTCGGATCCACTTGGACCAGCTTAGATTTTGAAATACAAGCTTTAATTAATGCTTTAGAAAAATTTAAACTATTTTTACATAAAGACTTTACAGTCAGAACAGACTGCGAAGCCATAGTTAAATTCATAAAAAATAATCAGAGTAAAAAGATAAATAGAACAAGGTGGGTAAATTTACAAAATGTTATACAAGGTAGCGGGTATTCTATACAATTTGAACATATAAAGGGAAAAGATAAGGGGATAGCTGATTTATTATCTCGAAATATTAACAAATTGTTTTGTTCAGATGGATAGAAAGCTAAAAGGAAAAGAGAAAGTGGTCATCAGACCATTACAGTATAAACAAAACCCTTCCCCCATGAGCACCTCGTCTAACGACGATGAAGAGACAGAAAAACTGCTCAGCCAATCTATCATGGCCGAAAAAATACACAGTTCTAGACAGATGGCCCTTTTACCTCCGATTCTACAAAGTACTAGACAACTCCCTCCTTACTTCCTTACGCAACCTTCCCAAAACCCACAGACTTCTCAAAGCCCAAACACCTTTATCCAAAACATGATATACAAAAAACAGGCCCATAAACAAATTCAAAAACAAGCCCAAAAATCCACTTCTCTACACAATTCCCCTATATTCTCCTTTGGTACATATGACCTACAAGCCTGCAATGACACACACATGAAATTCCGTCTTAATCCCGGAATAAAACTTACAGATAAACAGCAGTGTCTAATGGATAATCTATGGTATATACAAACCATGCCTCATGCCTCTTCTTTTAAAGTTCAGGTTTTAAATGCGCTAAGTATTTACTTTAGCGAACAGGGAGTAAAATGCCCTAAAAAACAAGTTCAGCTTCCTCAAAAATTTACACATTATATAATCTTTCGAGGAACAAAAATTGGTATTTTTAATAAATGGGAAACAGTGGCAAAATTTATACAGTGTCCCGGCCCTATTTATAAAGGATACTACAGCTTCTCTGAAGCATTAGACACAGCTAGAAACCATTTTGGTATAGACAGTTTCTTCATTGAACCTGAAGAGGTTCAAACTTTTTCACAAGTTATAAAGACGAGTCAAGAACAGATAATAAAGACTCAAGAAGAAACTATAGCTAATCTGCAAAGACAGCTTATACAGCAGGGAAAGAATACACAGTCGATTCAGAATCAGAACCACCAGAACAACCACAATATAAATTTATGAATATTGAATCAGATAACGAATCTGAATACGGACAACCTATATACGATACAGAAAATGAGGAAAGTGATGATGACTATATAAATTCAGAATTCATAAAATTTGAACAAGAAGATATAGACATAGACATAGATTACAGTCTACTAGATCATTCAATAGAAAATATAGAAACAAATACAATTTTTAAAAAAGAAGAAACAAACAAATCATATGAACAAATAACAAATAGAAAATTTACAGAACTAAATATACAGGAAGAAGTAGACGATATGAAAGTAGAATGTATGACTACTCTAAGTATGACATATGAACAAAGTTATAATAAATTACTCGAAGATTTTAATTTACCATTAATAAAAAGTATAGTCAAAGGAGACACCATGATCTCTGATTTCTATAAACATAATCTTGAAAGTAACCTCATGAACCCTGAACAAAAACCCAAAAGACAATATATTGAAGTAGTAGGAGACAATTCATATGAAAATATAGGTAGAGAACCATGGACTAAACCAGTCACAGGCTACCAACAAAAGTCAAGTTACAAAGGAACAGGGAATAGGCTACCCATAGGAAAAATTTTAGCGGTAGTATGCTATTATTAGAACAACAAAAACCTCAATTATGGGTAGATGAAGTTCTCATATGGGAACAAACAGTAGTAAGAATGTGGGAAACCAACAAAAAAGAAAGCATGGATATGTTTTCTTATCTAGAAACAACCTTAGGCCCAACAGCCTTAGGAATATGGCAAAGCACAAAAGCCCACAGTCCAGACCAAATAAACAGACTAAAAGCCATAGGAGACAATCCTTATAATTTTACATCTCAAATAAGAGTTCTTATTTTAGGAGTAGATCCGGCAAAAAATAACAGTCTACTACAAGATACAGCCATTAGAAATCTAGAACAACTAAGTATAGCTGATATGAAATACATAAATGAATTTACACTAGATTTCACAAGGTTATTAGCACAAACAGGACAAGCTATGGACGATAACCTATGTGACAAATATTTTATAAAATTACCAGGAGATTTAGGAAAAACTATACATGAAGCCTGGAAATTACAGTATGGAAATATAGAAAACTTAGGAACAGGACATAGAATAACCTTTACATTTAGTATTCTAGAAGAAAAATGCAAAGAAGTTGCATTACAGGAACAGTTAAAAAGAAATGCTTTTGCATTTTGTAAAACAGCTATTTATACTCCACAAACATATGGATATTATAATAAGAAAAAGAAAATTAGAAAAAGTACTACATATAAAAAAGAATACAAACCATATAAAAAATATCAGAATAAATACGTTAGAAAACCTCATACTAGGACGTGTAAATGTTTTATATTTGGAGATACAGAGCATTTGGCTAACAAATGCCCAAATAGGAATAAAAATATAGAAAGGAGTAATCTAGTAGAGCAAATTAACGACTACGAAATAGAAGCCTTAGATACAGATCACACAGATAATGAATCAATATACAGTATATATAGCGAAGAAGAAAAACCAATAACAAAAATCTCATATACATATACAAATCCAGAAGAATGTAAACATGATTGGACACATAGAAAAGGAAACAATTATATTAAATGTTATATTTGTGAATACTACCTAAGCATAGAAAAAAGATCTCAATGTAACATATGCTTTAAAGAAATATGTCATATTTGTTTAAATGATGTCTACAGTATAGAAACACCAAGTACCAGTCAAAATATAAATAAGAATATAAATGAATACGATGAAAAAATAGAAAAACTAGAACTAGCCATAGAAGTCAATAAATTAAAAATAGAAATTATGGGTAACAAAGTCGCTAGACTTGAAGATTTAATGGAAAAGAAAAAACAAGCAGTAGTACTTACAGAACTAAATAGCATGGCCACAGAACCAGAACAAAATCCCATACAAACTAATGACCAAACCCTTATACAAACTAATGGATCTATGAATATGATAAACATACAGTGTAGGTTATGGCTTGACACCAATACACCAAACTCTGTATACCCAATCTTTAATTGGTATCAGAGCAAAGGCTTTCCTAATATCTAAAAGACTAAGACAGGTCCATATCAGGCAGCTTGGTATGCTTAAGTCCTATTTTATGTGAAAACCCGCTTAGGTGAAGATTAGGGAAAAAACTTGCTTTGATTTACTAATTTAGAAAAGGTTACCAAAGGTTTTTATAAACTCGTATGTTTAATAAATGATTTTTTTAACTTTTATAAAAAATCGGGGTATAGAAAAATATTATGAGAAGAACTTTAAAAAGTAAGGTGTTCACTAAAGAAATCGGATTTTTAAATAATTATTGAATCTTCAAGAACTTTCAAAAAACTAGAATTCTTAAATCTAGAATTTTCAGACAAAAGCGATCATAAAAATATTAATAGTAGTTACTATAGTCATATCTGTAGGTTTAAAGAACTTCATACGCATAGTCTTCATACAGATAATACACATCTAAATAGTATCACAGACCTTATAATAAATTTGGGTTTCAGTCTACAAAAAGAATCAGTAGACAATAAATACTTTTTTGAAAAAATTATACGTTTAATAAATAAGGAAACAGAAGAGGTTAAAAAATTCACAGACAATTTAGAATATATAAGAGAACAGAATAATCAAATTTTACTAGAATTAAAAAATATTAACAAAAATAAACATACACTAGAAGAAGGTAAAGGTTCTAACGAAATCGATCAACTTATAAATAAGTTAAATACAATACATATAAGTGATAAAAAGCCAAAACTATATAAACATTGGAAACCTAACAATAATGAATAAACAAATAGTCCAAGGATCTAGAAAATCTACTAGTAACATAAGAGATGTTATTACATCTTACACCTTTTTAGAATGGCAGATAAACGATTTAACAGAAACAGAAAGTTCAACATTAGTACCTAAAAGAAGTCATATATATGAAGGAATAGATGGTATACAAAGCTTAAGATTTACAGATTTTAAACAAGAAAGCAATAGATACGAAGAAAGTAGTAGTTATTCTGAAGGACAGCCATCAGAACCACCAGAACAACCACAATATAACTTTATGAATATTGAATCAGATAACGAATCTGAATACGGACAACCTATATACGTTACAGAAAATGAGGAAAGTGATGATGACTATATAAATTCAGAATTCACAAAATTTGAACAAGAAGATATAGACATAGACATAGATTACAGTCTACTAGATCATTCAATAGAAAATATAGAAACAAATACAATTTTTAAAATAGAAGAAACAAACAAATCATATGAACAAATAACAAATAGAAAATTTACAGAACTAAATATACAGGAAGAAGTAGACGATATGATAGTAGAATGTATGACTACTCTAAGTATGACATATGAACAAAGTTATAATAAATTACTCGAAGATTTTAATTTACCATTAGTAAAAAGTATAGTCAAAGGAGACACCATGATCTCTGATTTCTATAAACATAATCTTGAAAGTAACCTCATGAACCCTGAACAAAAACCCAAAAGACAATATACTGAAGTAGTAGGAGACAATTCATATGAAAATATGGGTAGAGAACCATGGACTAAACCAGTCACAGGCTACCAACAAGAGTCAAGTTACAAAGGAACAGGGAATAGGCTACCCATAGGAAAAAAATTTAGCGGTAGTATGCTATTATTAGAACAACAAAAACCTCGATTATGGGTAGATGAAGTTCTCATATGGGAACAAACAGTAGTAAGAATGTGGGAAACCAACAAAAAAGAAAGCATGGATATGTTTTCTTATCTAGAAACAACCTTAGGCCCAACAGCCTTAGGAATATGGCAAAGCAAAAAAGCCCACAGTCCAGACCAAATAAACAGACTAAAAGCCATAGGAGACAATCCTTATAATTTTACATCTCAAATAAGAGTTCTTATTTTAGGAGTAGATCCGGCAAAAAATAACAGTCTACTACAAGATACAGTCGTTAGAAATCTATAACAACTAAGTATAGCTGATATGAAATACATAAATGAATTTACACTAGATTTCACAAGGTTATTAGCACAAACAGGACAAGCTATGGACGATAACCTATGTGACAAATATTTTATAAAATTACCAGGAGATTTAGGAAAAACTATACATGAAGCCTGGAAATTACAGTATGGAAATATAGAAAACTTAGGAATAGGACCTACAATAACCTTTATATTTAGTATTCTAGAAGAAAAATGCAAAGAAGTTGCATTACAGGAACAGTTAAAAAGAAATGCTTTTGCATTTTGCAAAACAACTATTTATACTCCACAAGCATATGGATATTATGATAAGAAAAAGAAAATTAGAAAAAGTACTACATATAAAAAAGAATACAAATCATATAAAAAATATCAGAATAAATACGTTAGAAAACCTCATACTAGGACGTGTAAATGTTTTATATGTGGAGATACAGAGCATTTGGCTAACAAATGCCCAAATAGGAATAAAAATATAGAAAGTAGTAATCTAGTAGTGCAAATTAACGACTACGAAATAGAAGCCTTAGATACAGATCACACAGATAATGAATCAATATACAGTATATATAGCGAAGAAGAAAAACCAATAACAAAAATCTCATATACATATACAAATCCATAAGAATGTAAACTTGATTGGAAACATAGAAAAGGAAACAATTATATTAAATGTTATATTTGTGAATACTACCCAAGCATAGAAAAAAGATCTCAATGTAACATATGCTTTAAAGAAATATGTCATATTTGTTTAAATGATGTCTACAGTATAGAAACACCAAGTACCAGTCAAAATATAAATAAGAATATAAATGAATACGATGAAAAAATAGAAAAACTAGAACTAGCCATAGAAGTCAATAAATTAAAAATAGAAATTATGGGTAACAAAGTCGCTAGACTTGAAGATTTAATGGAAAAGAAAAAACAAGCAGTAGTACTTACAGAACTAAATAGCAAGGCCACAGAACCAGAACAAAATCCCATACAAACTAATGACCAAACCCTTATACAAACTAATGGATCTATGAATATGATAAACATACAGTGTAGGTTATGGCTTGACACCAATACACCAATAGATTTAACAGCTCTAGTAGATACAGGAGCAACTAAAAGCGTAATATCACACAGTTTGACACATGAAAAATTTCATAAACCATTGACATATAAATTAATGACAAGAACTGTAGAAGATAGATTAATAAATATAACACATTACCTAGAACCAATAGGGATACAATTACTAGATTTTGCAGGAAATTACAGCACAAAATATGATATACCACAAATAAATATAAATCCACAACACATTAAATCTAGAGATTTTGTCTTAGGATTAAATTTTATACTAGGACTAAATGGTGCAATTACTATAACAACAAATTTCATAACAATTAGTAAACAAATTTACAGTTTTCCCAACCTTCAGATATAAAAGCATGAACAAAATTGCTCACAAAAGAGGAGAAAAAGGAAACTTAGAATTTTTAAACAAAAATAAAAGAAAAAATATTGCAGAAAACGAATCTCTACAATTACTTACCAACTTTATAAACCATGAATTAGAAAAAGGGAAAGATATAACAAAAAGTATAAATCACCCCATAATCCTACACCTAGAAAAACTAGGATTAATAGGAGAAAATATTACAAACTCTAAAGTCAAGTATGTCTGTAAATTTAAAATAAAAAACCCAGACATAACAATAAGAAACAAAAACATAGAATATAGTCCCCTAGACAAAGAAGAATTTAGAACACAAATTCTTGAAATGACTAAACAAGGACTAATTAGGAAGTCTGAAAGTCCTCACAGATCATCGGCGTTCATAGTTAAAAATCATAGTGAAATAAAAAGAGGAAAAGCTAGAATAGTTTACAATTATAAAAGATTAAATGATAACACAGAAGACGATGGCTATAATATTCCTAACAAAGATAGTCTAATCCAGTTAATACAAAACAACAAAGTATTTTCTAAATTTGATTTAAAATCAGGTTTTAATCAATTACATTTGGATGAAGACTTTAAAAAATGGACAGCCTTCACATGTTCTGAAGGCCTATATGAATGGAATGTTCTTAGCTTCGGGCTAAAGAACGCCCCTTCAATTTTTCAAAGATTTATGGACAGTATATTTCTCAAATACAAATTTTGCCTAGTCTATATCGATGATATACTAGTAGCAAGCGAAACTGTTCAAGAACATGAAAAACATTTACAACAAGTATTTGAAGAAATAAAAAAGAATGGGATAGTAGTATCTAAAAGAAAAATGGAATTATTTAAAAGAAAAATCTTTTTTTTAGGATTAGAAATTGGCAACGGAAAAATTGAGTTACAACCACATATTTCTACAAAAATTCTTGATTTTCCAGAAAACTTACAAATTTAAAACAAATTCAAGCTTTTTTAGGCCTAATAAACTATGCTAGAAAGTTTATCCCAAATCTTTCAAAATTAGTTGGACCATTATACAGTAAAACCACTAAAAATGGACAAAGACATTTTAATAATGAAGATGTGATTCTGATAAAAAAAGATTAAAGAAAAGGTCAAAGAAATTAAACCCTTACAATTACCACTTATAACAGATTACATTATTATAGAAGTTGATGGATGCAAAGACGGATGGGGAGCAGTCCTCATTTGCAAACCAAACGTACATAGTTATAAAAGAGAAGAAAAGATTTGTTCTTATTACAGCGGAAGTTTTAAAGTCGGATCCACTTGGACCAGCTTAGATTTTGAAATACAAGCTTTAATTAATGCTTTAGAAAAATTTAAACTATTTTTACATAAAGACTTTACAGTCAGAACAGACTGCGAAGCCATAGTTAAATTCATAAAAAATAATCAGAGTAAAAAGATAAATAGAACAAGGTGGGTAAATTTACAAAATGTTATACAAGGTAGCGGGTATTCTATACAATTTGAACATATAAAGGGAAAAGATAAGGGGATAGCTGATTTATTATCTCAAAATATTAACAAATTGTTTTGTTCAGATGGATAGAAAGCTAAAAGGAAAAGAGAAAGTGGTCATCAGACCATTACAGTATAAACAAAACCCTTCCCCCATGAGCACCTCGTCTAACGACGATGAAGAGACAGAAAAACTGCTCAGCCAATCTATCATGGCCGAAAAAATACACAGTTCTAGACAGATGGCCCTTTTACCTCCGATTCTACAAAGTACTAGACAACTCCCTCCTTACTTCCTTACGCAACCTTCCCAAAACCCACAGACTTCTCAAAGCCCAAACACCTTTATCCAAAACATGATATACAAAAAACAGGCCCATAAACAAATTAAAAAACAAGCCCAAAAATCCACTTCTCTACACAATTCCCCTATATTCTCCTTTGGTACATATGACCTACAAGCCTGCAATGACACACACATGAAATTCCGTCTTAATCCCGGAATAAAACTTACAGATAAACAGCAGTGTCTAATGGATAATCTATGGTATATACAAACCATGCCTCATGCCTCTTCTTTTAAAGTTCAGGTTTTAAATGCGCTAAGTATTTACTTTAGCGAACAGGGAGTAAAATGCCCTGAAAAACAAGTTCAGCTTCCTCAAAAATTTACACATTATATAATCTTTCGAGGAACAAAAATTGGTATTTTTAATAAATGGGAAACAGTGGCAAAATTTATACAGTGTCTCGGCCCTATTTATAAAGGATACTACAGCTTCCCTGAAGCATTAGACACAGCTAGAAACCATTTTGGTATAGATAGTTTCTTCATTGAACCTGAAGAGGTTCAAACTTTTTCACAAGTTATAAAGACGAGTCAAGAACAGATAATAAAGACTCAAGAAGAAACTATAGCTAATCTGCAAAGACAGCTTATACAGCAGGGAAAGAATACACAGTCGATTCAGAATCATATTGAAAACAGCAAGCTAAAGCAGAAAGTAGAAATTCTTGAAGCTAAAAACATGTTGATTTTAGAAAGAATAGACAAAAAATAAAATAGCTACAGAAGCTATGACTCCTTTAAAGCAAGAATGCTAGACACACCATGGAAGACTTGTCTTCAAACAGTGTTTGATCAATTCCCAGAATTTGAACGGAAGACTTGTCTTCAAACAGTGTTTGATCAATTCCTAGAATTTGAACAGATTGTTTCAAAGAAAATAAACACAGAATTCCCAATGGTGTTGTATGATTTACATCTCCGACTTATGTCTATTGCCTTAAACGAAGAAAAGTATAAAGGGATAACAGTTATTGAAAGAACAGATGAAGATGGAGAAGGAACCTGCTTACTCCTCCTCCAAATAAACCTAAAAGATACAGATATGCCAAATGATCTTATCTTACAGTTCTACCATAATGGCATGATCGACTACATAGAACTACAATTAAATCCTAAAACAGAAAGTATTATAAATCTCTTTGGAGAAAAATTCGTCTTAGCTACAGGAAATATATCTACACACAATACTCCTCCTCATATCGGTTGCAAAGTTTTTTCTTCTTTTCCATTTACAAACGATCATACCTACAAACCAGCCAGAAAAAGAATTTTCATTAGCCATAAATCCTCTGGCAAAGAATACCTTAAAACCCTAGCAGTTCAAACCGAGATACAGTTCTCAAAGCTTTACTGGGTTGACAATCTTGCCAGCCTCATCACAAAAGACAAACAAAAAGACACAAAACACTTCATCTCCCTACACCAAAAAACTCCAAACCTACCTTCTAACTTTCATTGGGATTGCTACCATTTACTCGCCGAAGGTCATTATTTACAAATATGGAGCCTCAAAAACTGGAACATGCTTTTGCCATTCATTGGAGAAGGAGAATCTCTCCAGTTAAATCATATTCTGGACCAAGAAGATTATTACTTGAATCCAGACGACTTCAGTGAAACAGACACCATTCCAGATACACACAGAGATTTCTGAAAAAACAAAAGAAGACGTAAGCAATGACATCAAAGGATACACAGACGTAAGCAATGACATCAAAAGACACAATTAAATAAAGATCAAATAATTCTGCAGACAGCCCACTATGCCGACAGCACTAAAGTTTTTGTCGTTTCTTTTTCTTTTCGCAGATTATGTAATCTTAGTGCGCCATATGCGCTGTCAATATTTTTATTTTATCTTTGTACGATTGATAGTTAATTCGCTTGATGCGCCCTTTTTTGTTTGTTAGCTTAGGCTCTTGCCTATTTAAAGGCTCGAAGAGTTTAGTTGTAAATACACCGAAAAAAATATCAAGAATCAATAAGAATTTCGTTCTTATGGAAGCTTAAACTCTCTCTCTGATTTCTTTAGAAAAACCCTTACTTTACTTAAATTTCTTCAGTTCTTCATACTATACCCCATAGATAAAAAAAATAAATAAATAAATAAAGTCTTTCTGCTGCTGCAACTCTACAACTCCTCCGCTGCAAATATTATCTACCATCCACTGCAAATACACTGTAAGTTTTTATGTTTTATGTCTTAATTTTTGCAAGTGTTTAAAAAACTCTGTATACCCAATCTTTAATATATATATATATATATATAGGGGTGAGTTCACTAGAAAACTCATTTTCATGAGAAAACCAAAAAACTCTTTATTAAAGGTACTGCATATGCATAGTACACCCAAAAACCTAACCCCTACCCAAAAACCTAAACCCCCCACCCCACCACCCCCAAAAAAAAAAACGTAAACCCCCCACCCACCCCCACCCCACCCCTCCCCTAAAAACCTAACCTAAAAGCTAAACTAAACTCAAAAGCTAACCCTACTACACATATGTAGTATTGCGCTGAATATATATATATATATATATATATATATATATTTGAACGAGGACGACGTGTGGAACAAGGTCTACGAAGCGGTTTTTTAGTTTTTGATTTATATTTTGAGTTATGATTTTTGTATACCTTTAATAAATAGTTTTTTGGTTTTCTCATGAACAATGAGTTTTCTTATGATCCTTCCCCTATATATCTATATCTATATCTATACTACCTAATAAACAAGTAAATTTTGGGACACTTGTTATACTCTCAAGCCTCCTCACTCGTAAATTCCCGCCTAAACCTTCTCACTATGAAGGTAAAAAGGATTCTAATCCTTTTTACTCGTAAATTCCCGCCTAAACCTTACAATTTGATCTAGTGGCCCTAAATCCTTCTCACTTACCTAAATTCCCGCGCGTGAAGATGATAGTAAGTTATATGCTATAAATAGGTAATGTATCGAATTAATTATTGATTTATAAGTTGTATAGTTTTGAATCTTCATCTTCAAGTGTTCTTGATGATAGAGCAACCCGTTGCTGTAGGATGATCAGGAAAATTGATTCACGAAAGTTGTTAGAATGATCGTGATCTGAAGGATACCCGTGTTTAAGTTTTTAAATTAAAACATTCAACAAACGATAATGTAATCATTTTCTATAACGTGAACTATCAGGATTAGAAATGCCAGTCTTCAGTGCTGCAGGCCGATGTCCATGCTATCCAGCCCTCACGGCTCATTTACTTTACTTTTGCTTTACCTTTACTACCTGTCATGCATACTAAAATTCAGCTAACGCTGGTGAGTTCTATCTTTACTTTAATCTGAAAACTTTCTTTTAGGTAGCTTAGTTTTATAAAAATAAAATAAGCTTTTATTTCTCTATCTTTAAAACACTTTAACATTACTTTAAAACTTTACTACGTTACAATTATAAAACTGTTACGTTACTATCTTTCATAAAAACTTTAGCTTTGAGGTAACCGGTTAAGGTGTCCTCCTTTACACTTTGCATCTTTACGTTTCACTCGTACATGACAAGTGACTAGATCATTTTAACTATCACATGTGGATCTTCACCCAAAGGCAAGATCCCTTTGCTCGCTTACACCTCAGGGTAAGACTTTTACTTTGTTGTGCCCACACATCAGGGTGGGACTTTCTCACTTACACCGAAGTGAAGACTCATTTGCCTGCTCACACCGAAGTGTGAGACTTCTACTTTGCTTGCCTGCATGACTTTTTACTTTGCGACTACAATGCAACTACTATGCAACTATACTACGTCACATTATATAATGTCATTGAAACACATAACACATAGATAAATATCACATAAAAACACATAGTATGGCATTTGTCACTGTCACTCTCAAGCTACACCGTGGTGCAGCTTCTTTACCATCGTTTACTTTAACTCTTTACTTTCTTTTAGAACAAGTTTAAAGATAGTATTTTACTCTTTAACACTTTCTCTTTTATTTTTTTATAAAAACATATAATTCTTATAAAAATATACTTTATCTTTCAAAACTATCTCCTTAATAGTATGCATGTCAGCCCAAAATTGTTAGGAAAAAGGGTAATAAGAACTCACCAGACTTCTACTGTGTCTATCTCTCTTAGCACTGAAACTTCAAGCTAGGTGGGATGCTATTATATCTGTTTCATGTGTCACGAATGGAACAATGTTATAACCAACATATCTCATCCGAAAACTCCTATGTCCGAAATCTTTTTCAGTCGAAATTTATTTCCACCGAAAACTTTGGTGTTAGAACTATTTTCTATTAATGGCTTTTCATTTGAAAACTTTTGTCCGAGAACTGTTTTGTTCAAAAATATATGTCCGAAATCCCTTTCTGTCCAAAATACTTTTCGGCCGAAATGTCCTATCCGAGATACTTTTCGATCGAAAAGTTAGGTCCGAGATATATGGTGTTCCAAAATACTTTTCGGACGTATCCGAGATTTCGGACCATTCTCGGAGATTTCGGACGATTCATTTGATCTTGAACAGATCCTTCGTTTTTTTTATCCAAGTTCTAATCTTTTTACGTCCAAAACTTATATCTAGCTTCCATGAAGCTAGATACATACTTTTTAATCAAATCTACACGTAAAAATCCCATTTTTTATGAAAACCCACTTTCAAATCTAAACTCGAATCTGAGAGTGTTTTGTTACTTGTTTCTGTTTGATTTCTCCTTTTCCAACCTCCAGAGACGTTCCAGCAATGATTCACAACAACACGAAGGCCTTGGTGTGGATTCTTGGAGCTTTCTCTCTCTAGTCTCTCTCTAACTTCAATATGGTGAAGATGAAGTGTGGGGAGTGGAGAGGGTGGCTAGGGTTTTACTCCCTCCCCCTCCTTGCGCCCCCTATACCCGGCCCAAGGCCCGATCCGCTCTAGCCCACTTATTCTTTCATTCTTTCTTTATTTTGTTATTATAAGCGTCGTTTATTCTTTGTTGTAAATTTCAGGATGTTACAAGTTACGAAAGGTTTCGTCCTCAAAACCTGCAATAAGTGAAACAGGTGCGGGTACGACTCTTTCATTTCTGCTTCGGTTTCGCAAGTAGTTTCCAATCCTTTACGATGCTTTCATTGTACCTTAACCAACTGAATCACTTTGTTCCGCAACCGATATCTCCTTCCTGTCTAGTATGGTAACTGGTTTCTCGATGAAATTGAGACTATTATCCAACTTAATGTCGTCCAATGGCACGTGCGTTGATTCGTCAGCCAGGCACTTACATAAGTGTGACACGTGGAGGGTTGAGTGAATTCCGCTCAACTCATCAGGCAATTCCAACAGGTAGGCAACTTCACCAACCCATGCCAGTATCTTGAAGGGCCCGACGAACCTTGGACTTAACTTCCTTCTCTTTTGGAATCGTATAATCCCCTTCCAGGGGGATACCTTTAATAATACTTGATCTCCGACATTGAATTCGATCGGTCTCCGCCTTTTATCTGCGTAAGATTTTTGACGATCCTGTGCTGATTTCATTCTAGTCTTAATCTGGTCAAACTTTTTGGAGGTTGCTGTGACTACCTCTAAACTTCCCAACTCTTTCTGTCCTATCTCCCCCTAACAGACTAGGGTTTGACATTTTCTCGGCGGCATACCAATGGTGGTGTGGTAGCTGTTGTTGTAGGAGAATTCTGCCAACGGTAGGTGGCTATCCCAACTGCCACCGAAATCTATAATGCATGCGCTGAGCATATCCTTCAACGTCTGGATGGTCCTTTCCAATTGACCATCCGTCTGTGGGTGATAAGCCGTGCTGATGTTCAACCTTGTACCCATTGACTCATGAAATCTTTTCCAGAATCTCGATATAAATCGTGTGTATCGGTCAGATACAATCGATATTGGCACGCCATGACGAGACACAATCTCATTGATAAACACTTCTGCCAGCTTCTCCGATGAATAGGTTTAACGGATTGGTAAGAAGTGTGCACTCTTTGTCAGACGATCCACTATAACCCAAATCGTGTCATGGCCTTTAGCTGTGCGTGGTAGCTTTGTAATAAAGTCCATGGTTTCCATTCGAGTATTTCCAGAGGCTGGATTTTCCCGCATGGTTTCTGATGCTCTGCTTTAACTTGTGCGCAAGTCAAACACTCGCTTACGTATCCGGCCATATCATTCTTCATGTTAGGCCACCAATACTCTTTCTTCAAATCCTAGTACATTTCCGTGGTTCTTGGGTGGATGGAATAACGAGACTTATGGGCCTCGTCGAGTACTTTGGCGCTAATCTCTCCATCCTTCGGTAACCACATGCGACCACATCTGGTCCTCACTCCATGAGTGTTTATTTGTAACTTCATCCGTTGATCAAACATTCTTTCTTTCTTTAGGTTCTCTTCCTTTAGTGCTTCTGTCTGTGCTTTTTCTAGCTCTGCCATAAAATCTGGGGTTATCACCAACTGGTATGCTTTTACCCTAATAGGAGAATGAGTCTCCTTATGACTTAGGGCATCAGCGACCACATTCGCTTTTCCCGGGTGGTATAGGATCTCACAATCATAGTCTTTCAGCAATTCTAACCACCGCCTTTGTCGCATATTCAGGTCTTTCTGCTCAAAGAAATGCTTCAAGCTCTTGTGATCCGAATAAATTGTGCATTTTACCCCGTAAAGGTAATGCCTCCAAATTGTGATCCGAATAAATTATGCATTTTACCCCGTAAAGGTAATGCCTCCAAATCTTTAGCGCGAAGACAACTGCCACGAGCTCCAAATCGTGAGTCGGGTAGTTAACTTCGTGAATCTTTAGCTGCCGTGACGCATATGCGATCACCTTTCCCCTCTACATCAAAACACACCCTAACCCCTGTCTCGAAGCGTCAGAATATATCACAAGGTCCTCGTTACCGTCGGGTAATGCTAACACTGGGGCTTGGGTTAACTTCTTCTTTAACTCTTCAAACGCTTTAGACTGGGCCTGACCCCATTCGTACTTTACTTCCTTACGTGTCAACCTTGTCAGTGGCGAGCGTATTCTCGAGAAGTCCTGAATGAACCTTCGATAGTAACATGCCAATCCCAGAAAACTCCGAATCTTGGTTGGTGTCTTCGGGATTTCCCATTCTTGTACCGCCTCTATCTTAGTCGGGTTAACCATAATGCCATCTGCGTTAATAACGTGACCTAAGAATTGGACTTTCTTAAGCCAGAACGCGCATTTGGAGAACTTTGCATACAACTTTTCTTTCTGTAGCGTCTCTAGTACTTCTCGAAGACGACAAGCATGGTCACCTTCACTCTTCGAATAAACATGTATGTCGTCTATGAATACTATCACTGACTTGTACAGCATCGGTCTACACACTTGGTTCATCATACTCATGAATGCTACTGAAGCATTGGTCAAACCGAATGATATCACGCGGAATTCGTAATGCCCATACCGCGTGTGAAACGTTGTCTTAGGTATGTCCTCTTCCCTTACCTTTAATTGATGATATCCCGACCACAGATCGATCTTGGAGAACCATCTGGCGCCTTGTAGTTGGTCGAACAGATCATCGATCCTTGGTAGCGGATATTTGTTCTTTACCGTACGTTTGTTCAACTCTCTGTAGTCGATGCACATTCTCATGGAACCATCTTTCTTCTTTACAAACAGAACTGGAGCACCCCATGGAGAAATGCTCGGCCTGATAAAACCCCTATCTAAAAGTTCTTCCAACTGTATCATTAGCTCTTTCATCTCCAAAGGAGCAAGTCGGTACGGTGCTTTAGCCATAGGCTGGGCACCTGGCACTAAGTCTATCTGGAACTCTGTCTCCCGGTCAGGTGGTAACCCAGGTAACTCCTCAGGAAACACCTCCGAAAAATTACATACCACTGGTACGTCTTTCAACTCTTTCATTTTTAAATCATTGTCTATCACATAGGCCAGGTAGGCCTCGCATCCGCGCCTATATACTTCTCTGCCTTTATCATCGATATGACGTTCGTTAACGAACCGTCACGATCCCCATAAACCAAAACTTCACTACCGTATGGAGCTTTGAGTTGAACTATCTTTCATCTACATACAATCTGGGCTTCGTTGGCAGCCAACCATTCCATACCCAAAACTATATCAAACCCTCCCAAGGTCATAACATATAACCTAACTGGGAATCTATGGCCATGTATTTTTATCGTGCAATTATCTACCAATTCATTTTCTACCCTGGTCTTGCCCACTGCAGTTTCCACATTAAAGGCCTGTTCTACTTTAGTAACTTTGCATTTCATTCTTATACACATAGAGGATGATATAAAAATCCTACTGGCACCCGAATCAAATAGTACAGATACAAAGGTATGATCAAGGATGAACGTACCTGACACCACATCTGGATCGCCCCTAGCTTCTTCTTGTGTCAGTGCATATGCTCGGGTCCTTGCCTTTGACTTCTCGGTCTCTTTTCCTTTCTCTGTGCCAGCAGCTTTAGGCTTACGACAGTCCTTGGCTAGATGGCCAGGGATTCCACAGTTATAGCATGACGGTGCACCAGGACATTCTCGAGAGTAATAACCCGTGTTTCCGCATCGATAGCAAATGCTCAGACCCACACGACACTCCCCAGAGTGTTTTCGTCCACACTTTGCACAATCATTCCCATCCTCTATCCTCAGCTTCTTCGCCTCCGGGCCTGCCCACTCTTTTGCTGGCCGCTTAACGACGTTTGTCCCTTTCTTCTCAGTAGGCAGTGGGTCCGCGGATTTGAAGTCATCGTAAACTATCCCAGCAAGTGACACCATATATTCAAAGTTTGTAGGAGCATTTGTTTTAACGTGCACACGGACCCTTTGTGGTAGTCCCTTGATGTAGTACTTGATCCTCTTTTCCTTAGTGTCCACCAGATGTGGAACCAACTGGGCTAACTCTTGGTATTTGGAGGTGTACTGGCGATGAGTCATACTGCCAGCACAGAGCCCCAGAAATTCCCTCTCAACTCTGTCAATCTCGTTTTGCGGGCAGAACTTAGTGATCAGTAGCTTTTTCATGTCATCCCATTTCATCTTTTTCATTTCAGCAGAAGACTTGATTCTTTCAATCGATCTCCACCAACTCAATGCCTCATTAGTGAATGAGTGAGCGGAAAACTTGACCACTTGGTCATCAAGGCACTCACTAATGTTGATCACCCCATTCATCCTTCCTATCCACTCGAAAGTGGCAACAACATCTTTCCGTCCATCATATTTCGGCGGGTCACACCCCCGAAAAGACTTATAGTTGCAACCCCGAGTTGCCATTTCATAATCAGAATCGTCACCATCAGTGACTTCAATTCTCTTGTTTCTTTCCTTTTTCTTCTCTTTCTTCCCTATATCAAATTCTTTAAAGGACTCGCCCAGTGCTTCCGGAAGAACTTTCTTCAAGATTGAAGTAACCTCTGCCGCGATAGCTTCCTTCACAATCGGTTCTAACTCAAGCGCCTCGTTATGGGCATCGTCGTGAACCGACTCATGGTTCCCACTGTCATTATGCTCCACGTGCACCGATTCAGTCTCGTTACGGGAGTGTTCACTTTCCTCATGACGGTTTTGGTTACCTGGCGGTCGGCCTCGACGACCCGTACAACCCCCAGTGCGACCACCTCTCTTTGCTCTAGCCATTAGTGTCTACTGCGAACAAAGATAGCTCGTGTTATCATGATAGGTAATAATTTAGAAAACCTCGAGTAATGTAAATTACTAATTACACAGATTGGTATGAAATTACTAATTTACTTTACTACTCGGGTTCTGAACATCTCCTTTTAGAGTAACATTTGCATTCAAGTTCAGAGTATCTACTATAAGGCACATACTATCTACTGTCTGTGCTAAGGCATGTACTATGTACTATTTATGCTAAAGCATTTACCTTCTACTATCTTTACTAAGACATTATTGTCTATGTTCTATGTAAGGACATTGACTACCTTCTGTCTACTATCGTTCCATGGATGGGCTGGACATTCCTTTCCTTTCTTTCCTTTGTCCCATTCTCAGTTTAGGTACAGACATTATCGCAAATGTATGAATATCTCAAACTATGGCTCTGATACCAACTTGAAACGCCCCAAACCGGGTATGTCTCATAGTTGGCACAAAACATAACAAACATAGTTCTTAAACCGGAACTCAGAATCTATTACAGCGGAAGTCTTTAAATTAAAACATTCAACAAACGATAATGTAATCATTTTCTATAACGTGAACTATCAGGATTAGAAATGTCAGTCTTCAGTGCTGCAGCCCGATGTCCATGCTATCCAGCCCTCACGGCTCCTTTACTTTACTTTTGCTTTACCTTTACTACCTGTCATACATACTAAAAGTCAGCTAACGCTGGTGAGTTCTATCTTTACTTTAATCTGAAAACTTTCTTTTAGGTAGCTTAGTTTTATAAAAATAAAATAAGCTTTTCTTTCTCTATCTTTAAAACACTTTAACTTTACTTTAAAACTTTACTACATTACAATTATAAAACTTTTACGTTACTATCTTTAATAAAAACTTTAGCTTTGAGGCAATCGGTTAAGGTGTCCTCCTTTACTCTTTGCATCTTTACGTTTCACTCGTACATGACAAGTGACTATAACATTTTAACTATCACATGTGGATCTTCGCCCAAAGGCAAGATCCCTTTGCTCGCTTACACCTCAGGGTAAGACTTTTAATTTGTTGTGCCCACACCTCAGGGTGGGACTTTCTCGCTTACACCGAAGTGAAGACTCCTTTGCCTACTCACACCGAAGTGTGAGACTTCTACTTTGCTTGCATGCATGACTTTTTACTTTGCGACTACTATGCAACTATACTACGTTTCATTATATAATGCCATTGAAACACATAACACATAGACAAGTATCAAATAAAAACACATAGGCACATAGTATGACATTTGTCACTTTCACTCTCAAGCTACACCGTGGTGCAGCTTCTTTACCATCGTTTACTTTAACTCTTTACTTTCTTTTAGAACAAGTTTAAAGATAGTATTTTACTCTTTAACACTTTCTCTTTATTTTTTATAAAAACATATAATTCTTATAAAAATATACTTTATCTTTCAAAACTATCTCCTTAATAGTATGCATGCCAGCCCAAAACCGTTAGGAAAAAGGGCAATAAGAACTCACCAGACTTCTACTGTGTCAATCTCTCTTAGCACTGAGACTTCAAGCTAGGTGGGATGCTATTATATCTGTTTCATGTGTCACGAATGGAACAATGTTATAACCTACATATCTCATTCGAAAACTCCTATGTCCGAAATCTTTTTCGGTCGAAATTTATTTCCACCGAAAACTTTGGTGTTAGAACTATTTTCTATTAATGACTTTTCATTCGAAAACTTTTGTCCGAGAACTGTTTTGTTCGAAAATATCTGTCTGAAATCCCTTTCTGTCCGAAATCCCTTTCTGTCCAAAATACTTTTCGACCGAAATGTCCTATCCGAGATACTTTTCGATCGAAAAGTTCTGTCCGAGATATATGGTGTTCCGAAATACTTTTCGGACGTATCCGAGATTTCGGACCATTCTCGGAGATTTCGGACGATTCATTTGTTCTTGAACAGATCCTTCGTTTTTTTATCCAAGTTCTAATCTTTTTACGTCCAAAACTTATATCTAGCTTCCATGAAGCTAGATACATACTTTTTAATCAAATCTACACGTAAAAATCCCATTTTTTATGAAAACCCACTTTCAAATCTAAACTCGAATCTGAGAGTGTTTTGTTACTTGTTTCTGTTTGATTTCTCCTTCTCCAACCTCCAGAGATGTTCCAGCAATGATTCACAGCAACACGAAGGCCTTGGTGTGGATTCTTGGATCTTTCTCTCTCTAGTATCTCTCTTTAACTTCAATATGGTGAAGATGAAGTGTGGGGAGTGGAGAGGGTGGCTAGGGTTTTACTCCCTCCCCCTCCTTGCGCCCCCTATACCCGGCCCAAGGCCCGATCCGCTCTAGCCCACTTATTCTTTCATTCTTTCTTTATTTTGTTATTCCTTAAGCGTCGTTTATTCTTTGTTGTAAATTCCGGAATGTTACAGTTTTTTATTTATTTTTTAAACATTCATTCGTTTACGGCTGAATGACTGATCAAGAATGTATTTTTTTTCCTTCAATTGTTTTAACAATTATGATTTGAATGATCAAAATTGATTCCATGGATGTAGGGATATGAATAAAAGTGTTTTTTTTGTTAGAAACGGATGGAATGAATTTGACATGCCATACATGCCTAAGGGAGATTTTTCTTTTTAGTTAGAACAGAAACCAATGAGATTATTACCAGTAGCTTCAGCTCAGTAAAAATGGGTTGTTGTTGTTCTTCAAACAGATTGAATCATGTTAGTGAAGTTTTTTTTCTCTTTCAACTTGGTGATTGTTTCTAAGTTTAACCATTTTGATTCTGTGTTATTATGTTGATGTTTCTTTTAGATTAGTTGGTGAAACTTGGTTATCGTGCAGGGTAAACCACCTGATTTGCAGGATTTTGTGGGGTCTAAATCCTTGATTTTATTTTATTTCCAATAGAAGGCAAAAGGCGGTTGCGCAGAGTTGGTTCCTTAATTTAAAGGTACCTTCTTTTCAACTTTACCTTTCTTTGAAGGGAAAAAAGTAATGCCATGTCAATTGAAAAGAAAATAAGTTAAGTTTGGAAGTGAGAACCTGAGCTTCTAATTTGAAAAAAGAAGCGCATAAAAAATAGCTACTTGAAGTTACTTTAGTTTAGGCGATTGATCTGTGATTAGCAACCCGTGAACTCGACCCGACCCATTTAGCACCCAATAGTTCCGCAGGGATCCATTCCTAAATGAACTGTATTCAATGAACATATTGTAATGTGACTTTGTTATTTACACTCTGCAGACTTATCCTAATCCATTGCGTTCGAATCCTGCATATTCGGATGATGTTGTGCCTCAAAAGGTATGTTGCAGAAGATTTTCTTTATTAGAATGTTGTATGTATAATTACGAATTAATCACTTTTTTTTTCATGTTACAATCTGTTTAATGGTAAGAAATAATATTCATAAACCCATCTTGAAATATTTAGGGTTCTTTTGTTGTGTCATAATTTCATAAACCCATGTTGATTTCTTGAATTATTCAAGGGTTTTGGTGTTCTTCAAAAACCTATGTTTGATTTGCTGAGATTTTTCAAGAATTGGGTTTTCTTGAAATACTCGTATCATTTGAATTTTGATGATAATTTTCAAGAATTGGGTGTTTCTTTAGAAACCCAGTTTTGATCTGCAGGGTCTTCAAAAACCCATGATTGATAAGCTGTTTTTTTAGGAATTGAGGTTTTTCTTTTGCAGAAGCTACTGTTTTTTATGTAAATAAATTAAGTAAACAATTAAATAATTTATATGGCTTGCATGTAATACTTTGTGCAATTTGCCTGCATATTTTTGGATATTTTTAGGCTTTATTGACTCTTTCTTCATCTTAATCTTTTATTTTTTCCTAAATATTATTCTTTTTACTTGTAAACTTTATTAAAAAGATTTGAAGTACTTGATTGCTGCTTTGAAGTTTTTGATGAATCCCAAATGGATCAATTTAATTATAATCTAGACATTTTCTTGAAAACCCATTTGGGTGGGTCTGATAATTCTTGATTCTTGTGAATGTGTTTGAGCTACATTACTGATAAATCTTGATGTGGCAAGGTGTTTTATTTTTAGTGATTTGTTAATTGTGGAAACATGCTGATAGATGTTAATTGGGTCAATCTATGATCAGGGTTTGATGATGAGATATTATATTTTGAATCTTTGTAGTTTAAGGGAATCACTTATATTTGATCATTTGATTTGAGAACCTTTTATGGTTTTCAGAAAATTCATAAACATGGATCACTTTTGAGAAATTTAGAACATCAGATTCATCATCTTGAAAACTCATATGGGAAATTTCTTAAATTCTTATGTAGTCTGGTAGTTTCTTGATTATCTTTCTTGTGTTTGAGCACATTTCTGATAAATCTTGATGTGGCAAGTTGTTATATTTTTTTTTACTACTAAATGTGGGAATATGCAAATAGAATGTTAATTGGTTCGGTTTATAATCAGGGTTGATAATGAGAGATAATTCTTAAATCTTTGTAACCAAGGAAAATATGCTTATATTTATTTGAACATTAGATTTAAAAACATTAACCATTGTAGAATTCTTATTAGGATCCATCTAGATTACATGTTTTAGTTGTGCCTAGACAAAATTTTACTCTTTAAAGTTTCTTAATCGGACTTATTTATAGTTTATATAACTTATGTTTACTAATTTCTTTCAGCTTCTTCACATTTCGAGTCTGCATCAAGACCCGAAGGAAATAAATTTCTTGAGCCTTCCTCATCTCCAAACACTTCTTTAAATGAACCACCAGTGGATGCTGCAGGTATACTTTGACTTTTAAGGTCAAATATAATACTTTTCAAAGTAAAAAATTTGAAAAGTATATTTTTTTTTAATTTAAGATTAAGTGATTTTTTAAAAACTTTTAGTATTTGAAAGATTGGTGGGTTTGATCATTATTTGGTACTACTAGAAATGGTCGGGGTTGGGTTGACCCACAAGCAAATTGTTTTTTTTTTTAAATCTTTTTGTCAATAATTAATGAATTAGTTATGAATACAATTTACAAAAACAATTAAATTACAATAATAATAACCATACCTTGAACTAAACAATTTAGGAGGTTGTATGCATTAAACAATAAGAAAAAACTTCCCCTAACTTGACAAGACTCATTATTATAATGAGTGTAGAAGTTCTATAAAATTTTGGTTGGTAAATGATAATTCATGCTTTATTTAAAAGTTTGTTTCTGAAATAATATATATTTTCAAGTGATCATTCAAGTATTATTGGTACATATCGTTTAACCTTTTGTTGAATGTATCTTGAGTGCTTGAAGATGTCCATGCTAGAGTTTGACGTGTTCCGTTTGCCGGTCGATCCACGGTCCATCAATTCTTCTTTTCTTCAACATTTTTGATGTTTCAGACTTTTGTTGTCTATGTTTTAGAATGTAGGATATGAATATATGAGTATTTATATTTAACATTTGTATCACATGTTCACGTATGCTTTTTATGAGTGTTCAAGTATTCTTTGTTATTCTTTTACTTTTTCATATATTGAACAATTTAATTTATATATCTCTTATTCATGTATGTTTTTTATACGAGTGTTTAAGTGTTTATGTTTACACTTATATGTTTATGTTAAAACATTTGGTTTATGTTTAAATGATAAATTATAAACTGATGAATAATAAACTTATACAATATAATTATGAAATCAATTGTTTCATAATTTTAAAAATGCTTTGGATTGATTCTATTACCTGTTTTAAGTTTAAATGGAATAAACTTATTTAGTTTTTTATGATTCATAATAAAAAAATAATAGTAACAGTTTAGGTTATTTGCACACCCCATAACAATTTTTTTATGATTCATATGAGGTTTCAATCCAAAAATCAATTAATAAACTGTTTGTTTTCGCTAAAAATTCAATAATCAAAGTGTTACGATAATTACGAATTAAGAATTTTCATCTCATATTGCAAAATATTTTTTTTTCCATCACAAATAATGGATTTACAAAAATTAATTTCGGATGTAGGGTGTTTGTTCGTTTATTAATTTTATGTTTTATTAGGAACTTGTCTTTTATTATATTTTCGAGTTTGAATTTAGATTTATTATTTGGAACTTATTATGGATAATTGATAAAGAGGATAAAGTGACTAATAGAATAACAAATTTTGTATATAAAAAAGTATTCGGCAATGTAATAAATATTGTTGTAACTTTTTCGTTGTTGATTATTGTATTTAACGATGTGTAATTTAAATAATTAAAAATTGTTAAATATTATTGTCTTTGTTGTTCAGTCCGTGTAGTAAGAGCCAGGGTCAATCACTATTTAGGTTTGGATTGTTTTTTAGGCAACCGGTTTTCACTCATGATCAATTGTATGTGGCACTTTTAAGAGTTAAAAATAGGGACGAGTTAAAAATTTTAGCCTTAGACAAGGATGAAAAAATTTCAAACAAAACATCCAACGTTGTATACAAAGAAATATTCTCAAATTTATGAATTGTATTAATCATTTATTTAGTCTCAAATTGTATTTTTTTACATTAGTTTATTTATAACCCCGTGTAATACACAGGTTTTAACACTAGTATATATATCTATACTATATAATAAATAAAGGTTTTTTTCATGACACGTGTCGCCTTAATATTCATTCTCATCATTTTTTTCCGCCTCTCTCTCTTATTAAATGCATCTCTATCTTTTAATAATAATATATTTTTAAAGAAAATACTAATTATACTAATAAAACACATTTATTTTAAATTATCTCTTATTATAAGAAATTTTGAAATCTAATTATGTAACTTTTATTTTTAATCAAATAGTAGATGAAAGTCAAATTACATTAAATATTAATTAATGTATTTCGAAACCCTATTATATATTAACTTTTACATATTTTGAATTTTGTTTTCTATCCTTACTATATGTAATACATTTTTACACATGTAAAATATATACATAAAAATTTAAGAGTTTTATGTATTGATATTTTTCACCCCGTGTGTAAACACGGATTTTAAGCTAGTATATATATATATATATATATATATATATATATATATATATATATATATATATATATATATATATATTGGACGGTTCCACTAAAAAGTGGTTTTTCGTTAATAAATCATAAAAAGTGGATCAAACGAACTCCGATTGAGCTCATTCCAGCGGCGTTGGAACCGTTTCATCGAATCCGAACCCAAAAACCTAAACCCCCTCCACCCGCACCCCCAAAAACCAAAACCCCTCTCCAACCCTACCCCGAAAAGCCTAAAACCACCACCCCCGATAAACCAAACCCCCCCACCCCACCCCACCCCCACCAAAAACCTAAACCCACCCCCAAAAACCTAAACCCCCCACCCCCACCCCAAAAAAAAATCTAAACCCTAAAAGCTAAACCTTAAGGCTAAACAATAAGGCTAAAACCCTAAAATTCAAACGTAAAATCTAAACCTTAAAAGCTAAACTCTAAAAACTAAGATGGTAGAGTTCGACGAGACGGTTCCAACGCCGCTGAAATTAGCTCAATCGGAGTTCGTTTGATATCGTTTCTTAAGGTTTTTGTTATTTCTTAGATTTTTTAGCGAAAAACTAATTTTTATTTGATTCTCCCCCTATATATATATATATTATTTTTATTGGTTTCGGACTCTACTATTTACATGCTTAATGGACCCCATTTGTCTTGATTGTGAAGTAAAATGGCTGTATGCGAGTTTTATCCATTCTCATGAAGTGGTCCGGTTAAATGGATCAAATGTGACATATAACATGGGTGCAAGTATGTAACCTATACTCTTTCCACCATTCCATTGGTTTATATGATACTTACATGATTTTGGTGCATATCCATGCCTATCCCACTCTATAGGATGGTGTCAGATTATAATTATATCCGAGAAGGCTCTAAGAATTTACAATGTGGCCTACCTATGATTTTCTTATCGGGCCCACTTTTTAAATATGTGTGATGAATCAAGGTGATTCTTCATATATTACACATAAAAATGAGTATCAGATACTAGATAACACTACAAAAATATTTAGGGTCACTTGAAGTTGGCATCCAAGAGTTGAGTCTGCCTCGATCGTATCTACTTACTAAATAAAGCATCACGAAAATTTCCAACATGATACAAGCTTAACAAATAAATAATAATCAACTTTTAAGTAGGTCTAAACTGGGTCGTGCTGAGGCTGGGTTGTAAGTAAATGGCCGACACGTCGGCCCGTATAAAGCTCGAATTAGAAAAAAAACTTAATTTATAAGTTAACCATTTATGATATGTTTAACCTGATTACAACTTTATTACAACATTTCAACATATTTATGACTTGATCACAACCCGTTTAAAACCCACTTTGATCCGAAAACCCATTTACAACCTAATAACACGCTTTGACTGACAAACCGTTTTGATAAACAAGTTATTAAAGTGGTGTCTTTGTTACAAATAAATACATGTGTCGCATTCAGACTCATTAATTTCAATCCGCCAACTCGAACCTTGATCCAATTTCAAACTAATATAATTTACTACACTAAAAATACGCATGTCGGCATGAATAGGGGCCACTTCACTATGTGTTTTTGCCATGTGTACCATATATATGTATATGTGTGTGTATATATATATAGGGAGAGGATCAAGAGAAAGTTTATTGTTTATGTGAAAACTAAAAAAGTATCCCCCTTAATTTTAAAACCTTAAAAACTTTTTTTATACGTTATCATTTTTTTTAAATTACATTATAAAATCTAGTATTTTTTTATCTTTAACTTGAGTATAATATTACTATATTAAAAAGAAACTTTTTTAACGTATCGAATTTATTCGATACTATATATATGTAGTATGATCATACTACATATATACAGCATCATTATATGATCATACTATATATATGCAGTATCATCATATTACATATACCGCATATTTGTAATATAATCATACAATATAATGATACTATCGAAAAAGTCTGACATGTTAACTTTTTGTTTTTTTATATAACAATACTAGGTTAGGTACCTGCGGGTCGAAAACAAAAAAAATGAAAAAAATGTATACATAATTCATAAATCTAGAATTTTCAAACTTTTATACTAATAAATAGTGCATTACATAGATTGAATACATATGACAATGAGAAACAACAATAAAATAAAACAAATCAACGTTTGTACAACAAAACGAATTAGTAAATTCTATACACATTGCCAATTACCAACTACATATTCAACAATTTTGAATGTAAATTAGAGTCATTATAAACTTCAAAACAAAGACATAAATGATAAATCATGAATGCTTAAAAAATAAACGGTAGTCACAAAACGGGTTAAAGTCATATAGATTAAACAGTTAAAATGTTTGACCCCTATAACATGTATCAGTTTTAGCTATCTTTAAAATTAGTAAATATTTTTGTTCGTTTTTCATTACATCTAGCTCTTCTATAGCTTGTACTCGTTGTCCGTTTAAGTACAAGATATCTGGATCAAACATTGTTGGCCATTTGGTGCAATGGTAGCCCCAAGACTTCCCATAGTGGAGGTCTTGGGTTCGAATCCTGACAACAACAAAAAAAGGGTCTATGGTCAGGTCAGGGGGTTTACCCAGTTGAGGGGTTCCAACTGTGGTGGGCTGCCCTGGATGTTCTAGGTGTTGCCCCGAAGAAACCCAATTATCCTAGAATATCTACGTGTTACCATTTAGGCAACATTCATTATTATTGGCCAAAGACTAATTTATACAGGCCCATCAATGCATATACAACTAAAACGACCCATTTCAAGGCAAACCCATTTTGGTCAGAATCCGTTTAGACCCGAGCCAAATTAACACTTTTTTAAAATGACCCGTGTGACCTGAACCAGACCCATCTCGTCCGTGTTGCCAAAACATTAACTTAAGATAGTTAAAATTATGGATAATTCAGTTTCAAACCATGCGCTACAAATATAGATTTTCTAAGAATGAGAGCCAAAAAATATTCCAATATACCTCTAGGGTGTACAATTAATTAAGAATGGTGTGATTTGGCAGAATGTGGTTTGGGTGTTGAGTAACATTTAAATTTATATACCAACCACTCAGTATAAATGTTTGACTTTGTGAGTAAACCATGTTGACTGACAACTTGACATATCTGCATTATTAACATTAACAAATCAATCAAGATCCCAAGCACACGGAGAAAGTGATTAATACCGGGAGCCCATTTGATTACTTTATTTCTTCAAAAGCTATACCCATATATTCAAACAGTAAAACTAATCAATCAAAATAACTCCAAAAATTGAAGATTTGCATAAAGTAAACAATCATCTAAACAACCCAACGTAGAACTCATTTGATCAAATGTACTCACAGTAAGATTTCCAACTTCAACAATCACTTTATATCAATGTGCTAAAGGCAGAAGAAATATTGATAACCTGTAATTGAACACATGAATCAATCTCATCAAAATCTTTCAGAATCAAAATGAAAATAAGAAAAAACTAACCTTTTGAGATGGATTTCCTGAAGCTTTTGCCTTGATGAACAATAGGGATGATGAACAATAGGGTTGTTGCGAGTATTGCTTACATACTTCGATTATTTTGCAAAGGGAAGCGGTGAAGAAGAAAAATCAGAGTTAGAAATCAAAAATCATAAAATCAAAACACGATTAGTCAGAAATCAGAAAACGAAAATCAAGAAACACATACCTGTTGCGATGGATTATCGACGATGAACAATAGCGAGGGTGATTGTCGCGAGTACAGATCTCAGACCGAAGGGTATGCAAATTGAAGCGGCGAAGAAGAAAGATCACAATTAGGGTTACCCAAAGCGTGAGACTGGTTATAACCTGAATTTCCGGTATGACCCACAAGGATCCGCGTGTAAAAAAAAATAGGACGGGGGTTTAGGCGGGAAAAGCAAAATTCAGATGCGCAGGACATGTGTCCACATTTATTTTTATTTATTATATATTATAGATTATAGACATAGATTATACTCAAATTAAAGATTGAAAAATGCTTAATTTATTGATGTAATTTAAGAAAAAATAATAAGATATGAAAAAGTTATTTGGTTTTCTCATGAAAATGAGTTTTCTCATTAACCCAACATATATATATATATATATATATATATTGAAGCAAGGCTAGCGAGGTTGTCAACCCGGTATAGATCTGAGAACTGTATTTCTGTTTGTATGGCTAAATTTTTCAGGTAATCTTTGCCAGAGAGTTTGTGGCTAATGAATATTCTTTTTCTGACTGGTCTATAGGTGTGATCGTTTGCAAAAGGGAAGGAAGAAAAGACTTTGCAACCGATGCAAGGAGGGGCGATATGTGTAGATATGTTTCCTGTGGTTATAACGAATAGGTTGGGGCATCAGAGTTTTTTTTTTTTGACAGCAACATAAATTAAACTTACAGTGTATTTGCAAAGTAAGAAGTAGCGAAAGATGAGTAGTTTTTGCAGCGCCTGTTGAAGCGAATATTGACAGAGTTTTTTTTTTTTTTTTTACTTGGGATATAGTATAAAGAACTTGGAGAAAACTATAAAAGAGTAAGGTTTTTGTAAGAAGAAATCAGAAGCTAAGAGTTTAAGTACTCATGAAAGAGAGAAAACTTCTTAATATTTTCGTTGGTGTCTTACAAAAGAATTCTTCATGCCATTATATAGGCAGAAGATAGAATCTAAAAAGGCGCACTAAGCTAAAACAGTAATGCAAAAAGAAAGCACTAACCGATTATCAGACAAAAAATAAAATAGTGCACATATCGCACTATCTAAAAGAACGGTAAAGAAATAAAGTAGAAAAACGACAGAAAACTTTTTTCTTTTTTTTTAGTGATTTGTCGTTGAAACTTTTTAGTCTGTCGGCAGCATCTTTGTAGTCATCATTGCTTACGTCTTGTAGGAAGAAAATTTGTATCTTGCTGTTTTTAGAACTCTCTGTGGGTGTCTGGGATAGATGGTGGAGAGTCTGGGTCGCTGAAAGCATCTGGATTTAGATAATAGTCTTCTAAATCCAGAATGTGTTGTAACCGGAGAGATTCTCCCTCTCCTATGAATGGTAGGAGCATATTCCAGTTTTTTAGGCTCCAAACCTGTACATAGTGAGCTTCGGCTAAGAGGTGATAGCATTCCCAATGGAAGCTTGATGGTAATTTAGGTGTTTTCTGGTTTTGGGTGATGAATTGTAAGGTGCTTTTTTTGGGTTTTTCTGGGTTGTTTGGAGCAAGGCTAGTGAGGTTGTCAACCCAGTATAGATCTGAGAACTGTATTTCTGTTTGTATGGCTAAATTTTTCAGGTAATCTTTGCCAGAGAGTTTGTGGCTAATGAATATTCTCTTTCTGGCTGGTCTATAGGTGTGATCGTTTGCAAAAAGGAAGGAAGAAAAGACTTTGCAACCGATGCAAGGAGGGGCGATATGTGTAGATATGTTTCCTGTGGTTATGACGAACTTTTCTCCGTCTTTGGATTTAGCTCCAGCTCTATGTAATCAATCATGTCGTTGTGGTAGAATTGTAGGATCAGATCGTTTGGCATGTTTGTATCTTTTAGGTTTATTTGGAGAAGTAATAGGCAAGTTCCTTCTCCGTCATCGTCTGTTCTTTCAATAACCCTTACCCCTTTGTACTTTTCTTCATTAAGGGCAATGGTCATGAGCCTGAGTTGTAATTCATACAACACCATTGGAAACTCTGTATTAATTTTTTGGGAGATGATTTGTTCAAACTCTGAAAACTGATCGAACACCGTTTGAAGGCGGTTTTCCAGGGTGTGTCTAGCATTCTGGCTTTAAATGAGTCATAGCTCCTAAAACTGTTTTCTTTTTTATCGAGCCTTTGTAAAATTAACTGGTTTTTGGCTTCAAGGATTTTGACTTTCTGCTTTAGCATATTGTTCTTGATGAGACTTTGTATATTCTGTATATTTTTACCCTGTTGTATAAGCTGTTTTTGTAAATTAGAAATCGTTTCTTCTTGAGTCTTTATAATTTGTTCTTGACTCGTCTTTATAACTTGTGAAAAGGTTTGAACCTCTTCTGGTTCAATGAAGAAACTGTCTATACCAAAATGATAAGCTGTGGTAACCTTTATAGATTGGGCCGGGACACTGTATAAACTTTGCAACTGTTTCCCATTTATTAAAAATACCAATTTTTGTTCCTCGAAAGATTATATAGTGTGTAAATTTTTGAGGATGCTAAATTTGCTTTTCAGGGCATTTGACTCCCTGTTCGCTAAAGTAAATACTTAGCGCGTTTAAAACCTGAACTTTGAAAGAGGAGGCATGGGGCATAGTTTGTATATGCCATAGGTTATCCATTAAACACTGCTGTTTTTCTGTAAGTTTTATCCCATTATTGGGACGAAACTTCATGTGTGTATCTTGGCAGGTTTGTAAGGCATAGGAGCCGAAAGAGATGGTCGGTTTATGACGGAAGGTCGGTTTATGACAGAATGTCTGTTTTTGGATTTGTTTGTAGGCTGATTTTTTGTAAAGCATGTTTTGGATAAAAGTGTCTGGGCTTTGTGTATTTTGTGGGATTTGAGAGGGTTGTGCAGTTTTAAGGAAATACGGAGGAAGCTTTCTAGTATTTTGTATAACTGGTGTAGTTTGTAGTGAAGCCGTTTGTCTAGCACTGTATATTTTTTCGGCTTGGAAAGCTTGACTCATAAGTTTTTTCTGTTGTTTCTTCATCATCGTTGGACGAGATTCTCATAGGGGAAGGATTCTGTTTAAATTGTAATGGTCTGACGACCATCTTCTCTTTGCCTTTTTGTTTTCTATCCATCTTAACAGAGTAGTTTGTTAATATTACGAGATAATAAATCAACTATCCCGTTGTCCTTTCCTTTAATGTGTTCCAACTGTATAGTGTACCCACTACCTTGTATTATATTTTGTAAATTTACCCATCTTGTCCTGTTTGTCTTTTTTACTTTGATCATTTTTAATAAATTTTACTATAGCTTCACAGTCTGTTCTGACTGTAAAATCTTTATGTAAAAATATCTTGAATTTTTCTAAAGCGTTTATCAAGGCCTGTATTTCAAAATCTAGGCTAGTCCAAGTGGATCCAGTTTTAAAACTTCCACTATGGTAAGAGCATATTTTTTCTTTTTTTTTATGGCTGTGAACATTTGGTTTGCAAAGGAGAACTGTTCCCCATCCTTCTTTGCATCCGTCTGTTTCTATGATTATATAATCTGTTATAAGCGGTAGTTCTAAGGGTTTAATTTCTTTAACCCTTTCTTTTATTCTTTTTACCAAGATAATATCTTCTTGGTTAAATTTTTTTTTCCGTTTTTTGTAGTTTTGCTGTATAGTGGACCTACTAATTTTGAAAGATTTGGAATAAATTTTCGAGCATAGTTTACCAAGCCTAAAAAGGCTTGTATTTGTTTTAAATTGGTGAGTTTTTCTGAAAAATCTAAAATTTTTGTAGAAATATGTTTTTGTAATTCGATTTTTCCATCTCCAATTTCTAGTCCTAAAAAGGAAAATTTTCTTTTGAATAATTCCATCTTTTTCTTAGATACTATTATCCCATTCTTTTTTATTTCTTCAAATACTTGTTGAAGATGTGTTTCATGTTCTTGGACTGTTTTGCTTGCTACTAGTATATCATCAATATACATTAGGCAAAATTTGTATTTAAGAAATAAACTGTCCATGAATTTTTGAAATATTGAAGGAGCGTTTTTTAGCCCAAAGCTAAGGACGTTCCATTCATATAACCCTTCAGAACATGTGAAGGCCATCCATTTTTTTAAAATCTTCTTCTAAATGAAGTTGGTTAAAACCTGATTTTAAATCAAATTTAGAAAAGATTTTGTTGTTTTGTATAAGCTGGATTAAGCTATCTTTATTAGGTATATTGTACCCATCGTCTTCTGTATTATCATTTAATCTTTTGTAATGATAAACAATTCTAGCTTTTCCTCTTTTTATGTCACTATAGTTTTTTTACTATGAAAGCTGTTGATCTGTGGGGACTTTCAGATTTTCTGATTAATCCTTGTTTAGTCATTTCTAGTATTTGTTTTCTATATTCTTCTTTGTCTATGGGACTGTAATCTATATTTATGTTCCTTATAGTAATGTCTGGATTTTTTATTTTAAATTTGCGGACATATTTGACTTTGGAATTTGTAATATCTTCTCCTATAAGTCCCAGTCGTTCTAGGTGTAAAATCACAGGATGATTTATACTTTTTGTTATATCTGTCCTTTTTCAAGTTCGTGATTTATAAAATTTGTAAGGAGTTGCAGAGATTCGTTTTCAGCAACATTTTTTCTCTTGTTTTTATTTAGAAATTCTAAATTTCTTTTTTCTTCTTTTTTGTGAGCAATTCATTCATACTTTTGTATCTAAAAGTTGAGAAACTGTAAATTTGTTTACTGATTCTTATGAAGTTTCTTGTTATAGTAATTGCGCCATTTAATCCTAGTATGAAATTTAATCCTAGGACGAAATCTCTAGATTTAATGTGTTGTGGATTTATGTTTATTTGTGGAATATCGTACTTTGTACTATAATTTCCTACAAAGTCTAGGAATTGTATTCCTACAGGTTCTAGGTAGTGTGTTATGTCTATTAATCTATTTTCTACAGTTCTTGTCATTAACTTGTATGTGAGAGGTTTATGAAACTTTTCATGGTTTAAACTATGTGATATTACACTTTTAGTTGCCCTTGTGTCTACTAAGGCTGTTAGATCTATATGTGTATTGGCGTCAAGCCATAGTCTACATTGTATATTTATCATGTTTATTGACCCACTTGTTTGTATGAGGGTTTGTTCATCAATCTATACAGGGCTTGGTTCTGTGGCCATGTTATTTATTTCTGGAAATTCTAATGCCTGTTTTTTCTTTTCTATAAAATCTTCAAGTCTGGTGATTTTATTATTCATAATCTCTATTTTTAGTTTGTTTACTTCTATAGCCAGCTCTAATTTTTTGAACTTTTCATCGTATTCGTTTGTATTTTTACTTGTATTTTGGCTAGTGCTAGGTGGTTCTATGTTATGAATATCTTTTATACAAATATGACAGAAAACATATATTACATTGAGATCTTTTGCCTATACTTGGGTAGTATTCACAAATGTAACATTTGATGTAATTGTTTCCTTTTCTGTGTTTCCAGCAATGCTTATATTCTTCTGGATTTGTGTATGTATAAGAGATATTTGTTACTGGTTCATTTTCTTCACTATATATACTGTATATTGACTCATTATCCGTGTGGTCTGTATCTAATGCCTCGATTTCGTAGTCTTTTATTGTTCTACTAAATTGCTTCTTTCTATATTTTTGTTTCTATTTGGACATTTGTAGCTAGATGTTCTGTATCTCCGCATATAAAACACTTACATGTCCTAGTATGAGGTTTTCTAACGTATTTATTCTGATATTTTTTATATGGTTTGTATTCTTTGTTATATGTGGTACTTTTTCTAATTTTCTTTTTTCTGTCGTAATATCCATAGGCTTGTGGAGTATAAATAGATGTTTTACAAAATGTAAATGCTTTTCTTTTTAGTTGTTCTTGTAGAGCAACTTCTTTGCATTTTTCTTCTAGGATTCCGAATGTAAAGGTTATTCTAGGTCCTATTCCTATGTTTTCTATGTTTCCATATTGTATCTTTCAAGCTTCGTGTATATTTTTTCCTAAATCTCCTGGTAGTTTTATAAAGTATTTATCACATAAGCTATATTCCATAGCTTGTCCTGTCTGTGCTAATAGTCTTGTAAAATCTAATGTAAATTCGTTTATATATTTCATGTCTGCTATGCTTAGTTTTTCTAGGTTTCTAATAGCTGTATCTTGTAACAGACTGTTGTTTTTTGCTGGATCAACTCCTAAAATAAAGACTCTTATTTGGGAGGTGAAATTGTAAGGATTATCTCTTATGGCTTTTAATCTGTTTATTTGGTCTGGGTTGTGGGCTTTTTTACTTTGCCATATTCCTAGGGCTGTTGGGCCTAGAGTTGTTTCTAAATAGGCAAACATGTCCATACTGTCTTTTTTATTGGTTTCCCACATTCTTACTACTGTTTGTTCCCATATAAGAACTTCGTCTACCCATAATTGAGGTTTTTGTTGTTCTAGTAATAGCATACTGTCGCTACAAATCTGTCCTATAGGTAACCTATTTCCTGTTCCTTTGTAACTTGATTCTTGTTGATAACTTGTGACTGGTTTAGTCCATGGTTCTCTTCCCATGGATTCATATGAGGTTTCTCCTATTCTTCCTTCTGTATAATCTCTTTTTGGTGGTTTATGTTCATTAATCATAAATCTATTATCGTGTTTATAAAAGTTAGAGATCATTGTATCTCCCTTGACTATACTATTTACTAATGGTAGGTTAAAATCTTCTTGTAGTTTATTGTAACTTTCTTCGTATGTCATCCCTAAGGTAAGCATACATTCTACTATCATTTCATCTACTTCTTCTTGTATGTTTATTTCTGTAAATTTTCTATTTGTTATTTGTTCATAAGATTTGTTTCTTCTAGTAAACTGTAATCTATGTCTTCTTTTTCAAATCTTAAGAATTCTGCATTTCGTGTGTATTCCTCATCACTTTCTTCATTTTCTGTATCATATATAGGGTTTCCGTATTCAGATTCATCATCTGTTTCTGTATTCATAAAATTATATTGTGGTTCTTGAGGTTCTTGTGGTGGTTCCTTAGAATAACTACTTTCTTCATATTTATTTTCTTCTTGTTTAAAATCTGTGAATTTTAGGCTCTGTATTTCGTCTATCCCTTCATATATATGGCTCTTTTTAGGGACTAATGTTGAGCTTTCTTTTTCTGTTAAGTCATTTATTTCCATTCTAATCTGCTAATTCCTCAGGATCTATCTTGACTGGTTCTATCATTTGTATAGATTCTGATGCGATTGTATTAACTATTCCTTCTATATTTACTTTATATTTCATACCTGATCTGTTACTGGCCTTTCCTAAAACTCCTACACTTATTACTATATTATTACCTTCATAGTTTTCATATCCTTTAGTTTGTAGGGCTATTTTTAACTTTTGTAATTCTTTAATATCTTTTAGTATTCCAGGTGTACAGTAAAATAGGGCTGTGTTTTGACTTAAGTCTATTTCCATTCCCGAAATAATAGCTTTTTCATTTCTGTTTTCCAACTTTTATCTAATATTAAAGCTAAAAGTTTTGTTCCTAGGTTTTTTCTTCCTAGTGCTTTTATTCCTACGACTATAAGTCCTGTGTGTATAAATTGTTTTCGAGACTGTTTAATTCTTTGAATTGTTTCTGGTGAAAACAAGTCTATTTCTACCATTTTGTCTACTACTCGTAGATTTTCTTCTCTACTACTTTGTATTAATGTTGTGTTAACATTTAACATTCATGTTTGGTATAATGTTATTGGATTTAAAATGTCTAGTTGATGTTGATTATATAAGTTTATATTTTTTGTCTAAATAGATTTCTTCTTCTAGTTGTATTGTTTGTTGTGTACTTTTAGAAGATAATCCCTTTTTTAGAATTCTGTTATGAAAAGTATCTGATGAAATAATATCTTTAATATTACTTGTTGACTTTCTAGATCCTTGGATGATTTGTTTATTCATTGTTAGGCTTCCAATGTTTATAAGGTTTAGGTTTTTCACTTATATGTGTTTTACTTAGTTTGTTTATAAGTTTGTTAATTTCAGTAGAATCTTCTACTTCTATATGTTTATCTTTTTTAATATTTTTTATTTCTAGCAGAATTTGGTTGTTTTGCTCTCTTGTATAATCTAAATTATCTGAAAACTTTTTAATTTCACCTGTTTGTTTTGTTATTGACTGTATAATTCTTTCTAATAGATGTTTATTATTAAAAGATTCTTTTTTTAAACTGAACCCTAAATTTATGATTAAATCTGTAATACTATTTAGATGTGTATTATTTGTGTGAAGACTGTGTGTATGCAGTTCTTTAAACCTACAAATATAATTATAATAACTATTATTTATAACTTTTTGATCACTTTTATCAGAAAACTCGAGGTTTAGAAAATCTAGTTTTTTGAATATTTTTGAAGAGTCAATAATTTTTTATTAAAAATCTTATTTCTTCTAAAAAAATCTTATCTTTTAGTTTTCTCTTAAAATATTTTCTATATCCCAGTTTTAAAAATAATTAACAAGTAAAGCATAAACAAGAGACACAAATATTTGATTTCTTTAACTAGTTTAGTATTTCAAAGAAAACTCTTTCCCTAATCTTCACCTAAGCGGGTTTCCATATAAATATGACTTAAGCATACCAGCTGCCTGATATGGACCTGTCTTAGTCTTTTAGATATTAGAAAATTCTTTGCTCTTTTATAGTTTTCTCCAAGTTCTTTATACTATTTCTTTAACTAGTTTAGTATTTCAAAGCAAACTCTTTCCCTAATCTTCACCTAAGCGGGTTTCCATATAAATAGAACTTAAGCATATCAGCTGCCTGATATGGACCTGTCTTAGTCTTTTAGTTATTAGAAAATCCTTTGCTCTGAAACCAATGAAAATATTAAAAAGAATTTTCTCTTATTCATGAGTACTTAAACTCTTAGCTTCTGATTTCTTCTTACAAAAACCTTACTCTTTTATAGTTTTCTCCAAGTTCTTTATACTATATCCCAAGTATAATATATATATATATATATATATATATATATATACATATATATATATATAATATATAATAAATAAAGGTTTTTCATGCCAGTGTCGCCTCTTTATTCATTCTTATCATTTTTTCTCGCCTCTCTCTCTTATTAAATGCACCTCTATCTTTTAATAATCATATATTTAAAAAAATACTAATTACACTAATAAAACACATTTATTATAAATTATCCTTTATTATAAAAACTTTGAAATCTAATTATGTAATTTTTACTTTCAATCAAATAAATGAAAGTCAAATTATATTAAATAGTAATTAATGTATTTTTGAAATCCAATTATATATTAATTTTTACATATTTTGAATTTTGTTTTCTATCCTTAGTATATTTAATACATTTTTACACTTTTAAAATATATATACATAAAGATTTAAAGATTTTATATATTGATATTTTTCACCCTATGTGTATACACAGGTTCTAAGCTAGTATATATATATATATGTATGTATATATATATATATATATATGTATATATATATATATGTATATATATATATATGTATATGTATATATATATATATATATATGTATATATAAGAAACGATATCAACGAACTCCGATTGAGCTCATTTTAGCAGTGTTGGAACCGTCTCGTCAAACTCTACCATCTTGGGGGTGGGTTAAGGTTCTTGGGGGGGGGGGGGGTTGGGGTGGGGTAGGGGTTTAGGATTTGGGGGGGTGAGGTGGTGGTTTTAGGCTTTTCGGGGTGGGGTTGGAGGGGAGTTTAGGTTTTTAGGGGTCCGGGTGGATGGGGGTTTAGGTTTTTAGGGGCGGGTAAGGTTTTGATGAGACGGTTCCAACGCCGCTGGAATTAGCTTAATCAGAGTTCGTTTGAACAATTTCTTAGCGTTTCTTAGCAAAAATCCACTTTTTAGCGTAACCTTCCCCTATATATATATATATATACACACACACACACACACATACATACATAGGGAATATATACATTGAAAACCCACCTACATTAAGAAAACTATGAAAACCTATTTTGTGGTTAATATGTTGCCACATACTTTTTTTTGTCTTTTTGTTATTTTAACCCATAAAGGTATTTTTGTAATCTAACATATTCTTCTTACACACTAATATGACAATCTTGTATTTGTGTATTTTCAAGATTATTTTTCATTTAATGTTTCCTTTTCTCCATAATACATCTCATCAATCTTGTCCTCCATACTTCATACTCACACTTAATTTTCTATTTTTTCACGATTTCACTCTCTCCCATCTCTCCATTCATTCATTTTATTTAATTCTATAATTCTTATTTTCTTTTTCATAATTTTTAATATTTCCTACCTGTTTTAATTTTTTGTTGCATCACTGTTTCTGGATTAATTCATTTTTTCCTAACATTTGATTTCGAAATCCACACAAATGTTCAAGATCCACACAAATGACGACCGAATGTTCAAGATCCTCTCCCATGTTTTTCTCTCTAAAATTTTCATATCTAAGTTCAATCTTTATAAAAAAACAGAGTTCCGCACCTCTACTTGTTGTATCCTTGTAATCAGAATAATGACCACCGAAAGGTTAGGAGTGATGGGCCGATTGCCGTAGCCGTTGTTGTCGCCGCCATTCTCGGAGGAGGGTCGATGGAGGTTTTTCAAGATCCATGTTTTTCCTCTCCCAAGTTTCTCTCTCTTAAATGTTTAGATCCACAATTTTTAGCTCGAAACAGACTCGTTTGTAAATATTGTTGTTGTGTTGGTACTTCTCCAAATCTGGGTGTTCCAAGATGAGGCGGTCGAGTGGCGATTTGGAGAAGTTGTGGTCGGCCGGAGACTCGATTGTAATGGTAAGTGTTTGCAACTTCTTTGTTAGGTTTTCATGGTGATTTATCTTCCATGCATTCTTTTTTTCACATTCCGATTTTGATCTTCATAATTCATGTGGAGACATTTTGAAGTTGTTTAGCAGATCTTGTAAGCTGTTCAAAATTCATGCGAGGAAGGTAAGCTGTTCAAAATTCAGTTTGGGGGTGTTGTCTACAGCACAATGTTGGTTACACATGTAACGAGCAAAAGTTACATATGTAACACGAGGCGAATTCTCATCTATGAAGCAGAAGCATTGTAAATAGCACAACTGAGTGGTAATCTCTGATAAAAAAAGATAGGCGACAGTAATATGAGTTGCACAACTGAGTTGCCATCTAGGGTGTTAATGTTTGTACAATATATTTTCAATATAGCTGCCATTTTATATTTAAAATTATTTTGAACTTTGTAATTGAAATCAAATGGTTCGTACAATTGCTCAGTTTTGTGTTGGAAGTTTATTGATTTTTAAATGTAATTATTAATGAAAGAATTAAACTCTTATTAATGGTTATGTTTTGTTCATTTTAGTTTTCGTTGTTTTTTATTCCAATAGTTTTTTTTTTGTTAATTTTAATGAAATAGTTAAACTATTATTAATGTTTTTTTTGTTTATTTTAATTTTCTAGTTTTGATTTTTGGTACTTTGGCTTTTATGAGGAAACTAAAGATTTAATGCGATTTTTACCTTTGTTACATTTTTGTTAATTACATATGTAATATTTATTTTAAGAAACATGATAGTACTTATTGATACTAGTGGTTTAAATTTATTTTAAGAAATTAAAACTCACTTGTAACAGGTGTTCGTAGTAAGGGCGTCCTTTGGTTTTCCAATTAGGAAGTTATGGTAATATATGTTGTGACCAAATTTGAATATAAATAAAAATAGATATATTCTCATACGTTCATATTGTTTGAGAAAAAAATAAAAAAAAACTTAATACGTTTTTTAAGCATAAAAAATATTTATTTTATAATAATATTATTTATTTTATAAGTTTTTGAAAGTGGCATTTCTATCTCAAAGTTTTTGTTGTGTTTATATAAGTGAGTTATGTGTACACAGGCGGAGAGGTAGAATGACGACGAAGACCGCGACGTTAAAAATATTGGCAATGTTAGTGAAGATGACGGGATGTTTGTGGAGAGCTTCTAACAATAATGACAATTTTTTCAAGTCTCGTTTTTATTTCTTGTAAGCTTCTGGCAATCCAATATGTAATATTGCTAGTTACTCATGTAACATTACTGGTAACATTGCTAGTTACACAAGTCTTGTTTCTTTTTCAAGTCTCATTTTTATTTCTTATAGGCTTCTAGCAATCCAATATGTAACATTGCTCGTAACACGACCTCAGTTTAGGGTTTGAACATGTAAGATTTATTTTCAGCATCTGGTTACATTTATGTAACATTTATTTCTAGCATTTGGTTACACTTGTAATGGATTTATGATGACTGTTAAACTCATTTGTAAATTAGCGTGTGTAACATATGTAACTTCAAAATTTTACATAAGTAACTATCAAATGTTATGTATGTAACATTTGTCAGCTACATATTTTAACATTTTCTAGTTACTTAATTCCCTTATGCCAAAGAAGAAGAAGTGAGAGTGGCATTAAGAGAGAGCATCAGGTGGTAAAAGAAAAAGAAAATAACCGTACTGAAATACGACTCCCGTTGACTTAAATTTGTCTTAGACGAGGCGTGGTCCAACTGCTTAGTGCTTTAGACCAGACCTGGCCTAACTCCTTATAGCAGTTTAAATGCAACATTATGTTACATATATGTAACACCAGTGTATATTACAGTCGTTTTATAAATTAAAAATAATATGTAAAATTTACCTATGTAACTATAAAAATTTACATAAACGTAACAGCGGTGTACATTTACTGATTACTATTTTTTTTGCACACCCCTACTAGTTACATATGTAACATGTGTTAGAAACATATGTAATATTTTTACTCAATGTAAATATTGTAATGTTCAAGCAATAAACAGCTATTGATTACGTATATGTCACACGACACTAGTTTAGTTTCTGAATATGTAACATTTATTATCAGAATATGGTTACCTAAACACGATCTCGTTTTTAAAGATAGATTGATTTTTGCTTCTTCTAACGATGAATGTCAACTTTAATCCATTAATTATTTTTTACGCCAACCATGAAGTGATAATTAATCTCAATTACATACTAGCTACAATTGTCTATTAAGATTTATAGTGACAGGTAAACTCGTTTGTAAATTTGCGTCTGTAACATATGTATCTACAAAATATTACATAAGTAACTATCCGAATGCTATATATGTAACATATAAAATCTTATTTAGAAGAATCACGTTTATAAGAATATTGTAGGTTGAAATTTATGTCAGCTTCATAATCTGTTTGAGATCATCTTCATAATCGTGTAGGATGAAATTTATGTCAACTTCCATTCCCCGGAACTTGATGGCTGCCCTATCGTATGCGCTGCAAAATCATATATAATATAAACTATAAACCATTAAACCGTAATCTTAATATACAATTAAATACAAATAATAAAATTAACTAAAAACGAAAACAAAGGGTTTTGAATTTTGATTGTGCTCACTGTGCTGATGCATGTGCATTTCAATCCAACTGCATTACAATAAATAAATTAAAAAAAGATATTAATATCAGTAATTTAATTGCCCATAAATTTGGAGAAATTGTGTTTCTTTTATTTTTTTAAGTAGAAATTAGAAAAAAAAAACATGACATACCGAGATACACCTATTTCCCACAATCCCTAAATCGTTCGAAGAGGAGGACGTGACAGGGGATACGGAGGACGCCTTTATGCTCATAGCCATACTCTTGAGCCGATTTATTGAGGAGGTTTACGAAATCTGGTATGCCGGCACCTAATGCAGCCTGTTGGAAATTAATCGTTATGTTCAAATATAAAAATTCAAAGGGGTGTTTTTGAAAGTATTTAGAATTAAATGGGTTAGTATGGAAACTTGGTTTTGAGTTAGAATATGTTTCAAATTTGTTGGCCGAATGTTTTGGATGGGATGAAGGTGGATCGCAAGTCTTTGATAGGATAAGTCTTAGGTTATTTAAATGTTTGTTAGTTTTATTTTATTATTAGTTTGTTTTATCTTTAAGGCTTTTTAGTAGGTGTAGGATAGGTTGTTTTTTTTTACCATTTATATGGTTTGTTTTTGCATGTTTAATAAGATTATATGAATTGAGTTTTCGTGAAGCTTTTCCTCGTACATCAAAATCACAATTGCAATATTCTTTTATTTTGGGTAACGGCTTGGGGTCTTGTTCTTTGGGTTGGGTTCGGTTGTATGTAATTAGCAAGACCAACAAATGGTATCAGAGCGTTATGCTCTTGGTACTGTGAGAGAAAGAAGGAGGTTAGCAAGCAACAGTTTTTAGTATGAGTTGCTAGCCGAGTTTGAAGAAAGAAGGAGCAAAGACTGTTCTTGTTAAGAAGGTGAACAAGAACATGTTTTTGAAGAAGGATTGAAGGAAACAAGTAAGAAGGAACAAGGAATTTGTTCTTTGTTAAGTAGGTAATCAAGAACCCGTTTTCTTGGTTGATTGAAGGAGTAGGAAAAACAAGAACTTTTCTTGTTTAGTAGGCAATCAAGAACCATGGTTTTTGATTGAGAGAAGGAGTAGGAAGAACAAGATTTGTCTCGTTAAGAAGGTTATCAAGGACTCTTGTTCTTGGTGTTTTGAAGGAGTAGGATAAAGAAGGAATCAAAGAAGGAAAAGAAATAAGGAATGGGGGATCCAAACCAAGCATTGGTTCAGGTGCGTGAGTGGGGGAACGTGGCACTTCAGTGTCCAAAATTGACCGAAACAAACTATACCACCTGGTCGATTTTGATGGAGCAGATCTTAAGGGCCTATGGTCTTTGGGAAGTGGTGGTTGCAGTAGTAGGAACACAAGTAGGGGAAAAAAAGCTGGCTACTACTAAGGCAATGATCTTTCAAACGTTGCCTGAAGATATTCTAATGCAAGTCTCTCAGTATCAAAGTGCAAAAGAGGTGTGGGATGCAATCAAAATCCTATATCTAGGAGCACAGATGGTTCAAAAGGCAAGGTTGCAAACTTTGAGGCCTGAATTGGAAGCTATGAAGATAAAGGAAAACGAGATTGTGGATATGTTTGCGGGAACGTTAAGTGGGGTAAGGGCCAAGTTCAGATCTCTTGGTTCTGTTTTAAAGGATCAGGTGATAGTGAGGAAACTGTTGAACTCAGCACCAAAGAAGTTCTTACCATTCATAGCTTCTGTCGAACAATACTCTAATATAGACAAGATGTTGTTTGAAGATGCAGTTGGAAGGATGAAGGCGTTTGAGTAAAGATTGAAAGGATTTGGCGAGGATGAAGAAAACGACCAAAGTAAGTTACTTTTAGCAAGTACAAGCAGTCAGAAGGTTGAAGACCAAAAAGGATGGTCTATTGGCAAGAGTAGGAATGATCAAGGAGGTCATGGAGGTAGAGATAGAAGCTCGATTAGGTGTTACGAGTGTGGTGAGTTTGGACACTTCCAATATGAGTGCTCCAAGTGGAAAGACAAAGGAAAAGAGAAGGAGGAAGTAGCCAATCTTGCTCAAATTGGTGATCGGTTGCCCTTGATGTGAAAGGGGATTGTGAACACAATGATTAAGGGGGTGATTGTTGGAAATTAATCGTTATGTTCACATATGAAAATTCAAAGGGGTGTTTTTGAAAGTATTTAGAATTAAATGGGTTAGTATGGAAACTTGGTTTTGAGTTAGAATATGTTTCAAATTTGTTGGCCGTATGTTTTGGATGGGATGAAGGTGGATCGCAAGTCTTTGATAGGATATGTCTTAGGTTATTTAAACGTTTATTAGTTTTATTTTATTATTACTTTGTTTTATGTAACATCCCAAAAACAAAACGAAAATTTTATTCACGGGTTAAACATGAGACGAGCCGAATAAAAGAGCAAGGCACGATGGGCCGGGTCGGATGGGCCAGGCGCGCATGAGGGTGGAAAACAAGGGAAGTGAGCCCTCCATAAATAGCAAAAACCACCACATTTTCTCTCGTTTGCAAGTTCTAGAGAGAAACCGTAAAGAGAGAAAGTTGGCGGATTGATCCGAGTTCAAGAAGCGTGTTACCATATAGCTTGGGAGCAAGACCTCCGAATCAGACGCTCGATTCAGGTAACGACTCGTTCCAAATCTGGGTTTTTTGTTTAAAATAGGGTTCCCGGGTATTTTTGGTAAAAAGGTTGGGTTTTTATTAACCAAAAGAGAAAAGGATTGTAGATCTGGAATCACAAGTGGAAAACAAACGTTTTGAGCGTAAAAAGTTCCAAACTTGACGAATCAATCGATCCAGATCTGAATCCATGCAAAAACACGGGTTTTGGGAAGTTCACGGTTTTGGGAAGTTCACGGTTTAGAAAGTTCACAGTTTGTGAAGTTAACGGTTGAGTGAAGTTCACGACTGATGAAGTTTGCGGTTGGGTAAAGTTTACGGTAGGGTGAAGTTTTCGGATGGGTAAAGTTCACGGTTTGGAGAAGTTTGCGGTTTGGTGAAGTTCACGATTGGGTGAAGTTCACGGTTGGGTGAAGTTTGCTGTTTGGGTAAAGTTTGCGGTTGGGTGAAATTTGCGGTTACGAATGATATGTAATGAGTTGTATGAGAAGCTAAAACTAGGTTGTGTACGTACAGGTTAGAAGATCCTTTAGAGACCTTTGACCTTGTTTATTTCAGGTGAGTTCTAGAAGCCCTCTTTTAAATGTTCTAAATAATGTTTTTGGGCTGGTGTGCATACGTAACGATGTGACTGTTTTTATAAAACGATGTTTATGAATGATATGTGTGACGTTTTATGAAACGATGTTTATGAACAATGTTTTGGAAGAAAAAGGTTATGAAGGAAGTAATTATGAAATATTTTGCCAAAAGAAGTTTACGAATGAATGAATGATTTTTAATAAAACGTACGAATGCTTTAACTGAAGTTTTGAAGTAAAAGAAGTGAATGTTTACGAAAGTCACAAACGAACGAATCTGCCATTATTCCTTAGGGAATGAAGGTTATGGGTATGGGAAGTATGTTATGGGCCTTATCTTTTAGGGGTCTTTGTGGCTGGCCAACTGTTGTACACCTAGGGTGATGATGGTCACCAAGGGGATTATCGTGATCCTTGAAGTTGGTACGATTTACCTTATGGGGTAGTCATGCTTGAAGTTTGGTACTTGTGCCTTACGGGGTGTAGTGCTTGAAGTTTGGTACGTGTCATCCTTATGATGTCGTGATTGAAGTTTGGTGTTGAATGACCTAAGTATCGGGCCCTAGGATTTCTTCACCCGAAGGATAGTACGGTGTTTATGGGCCTAGTGGTGATGATCTATAGGTTATTCCACCGGTATGTGATAGTTGGAATTTACGGTTACGAGAAGGCGCAGATTCGATATGTTCGTTGACTTATGTTTATGACGTTATGTTATGTTATTGCATGTTTTCGTACGCTTTTATTAATGAAGTTAAATGATAGGTTTTTGGCAAATATTTGAAGTTAATGTTTCATGAAAAGCTAGAACTCACCAGCGTAGCTGAATTTTTAGTATGCACATTCAGGTTAAGGCAGGTTATGATGATGGACGGTGATGCTGGGCGGCTTGATGAGTTACTCGGATGATATGAAGACCGGCATCCCGTTATGAAGTTGGTTATGTTATGTTTACGTAATAGACAGTGTTACGCTTCCGCATGTTGAACGATGTTATGTTATGTTTGAAATGAAATTTTCCGCTACGTTATTTGATATTCAAGTTTAAGAACTGTTTGTGAATGAGTAAATCCAACAAGTGGGGCCTCCCGGGTTTGGGGCCTTACAAGTTGGTATCAGAGCAATAGTTTGAGAGATTTGGGCACTTCCGGTGTCTGAACTTAAACTGTGAATGGGACCGAAAGCGGATGCCAGTAATGGTAACTCGAGCCACAACATCAGGTATGAAGGTAGTATATATTTATATATATATATAGTATGCCTTAGAAAGTGTCAAGGCTGGGACTTGTGTTCTGATGGAATCACAAAGGTGGTCAAATAGAAATCGAAAGGTAGTGTAATGGTTAATTGCAGATGGCCAGTGTATATTAACATCTTACAGTACTTGTTGAATTCTATTTGTTAACTAGCGTGATGACATTGGATTCCTTGACTTATAGAACGAAATGGCAAGGAGAGGAAACGGAAGGCGTGGTGGGGGCCATACCGGAAGGCGTGGTGGGGGCCATACCGGTAATGTTGGGTGCGGCAGGACCCCTGCGCGCCAAGAGTACAGTGAAGAAGGAAGTGTTCACACTGAGCCAGAAGATAGTATGCACGGGACTGAGCCGACTCATGTCGAAGAACAACAATTCACTTTTGAACCGGAAGTAAGAGCTACTCTGGCACGCGAATTCGCTGAGTTGATGAAAACTTCCTTTCCGGAACTAATGGATGAAGCATTAAAGAAGATTAACAAGGCGGGTGGGTCTAACATGGTGGTTGGTACCCTGACCACTAAGGCAGTTAACGCACCGCTTACCCGTGGTTGCGACTATAAGTCCTTTAAGGCATGTTGCCCGCCGGTCTTAACTGGAAAGAAAGACGCGGTGGCTACTTTTGACGGGTTAATCCATATGTAAGCTTCCATTCGTCTGAGCGAATGTCGGGCGACTCAAGTTGTGAAGTTTGCTTCTAACTCCTTAAGGGAGGAAGCATCTCATTGGTGGGAAGGTGTGCGTCAAGCCAAGGGGGATGAGACTGTTGACGCAATGATGTGGAATGATTTGAAAACCCTAGTGATTAAGAATTTTTGTCCGAAGAATGAGATCGAGAAGGTAGAGAGGGAATTTCTAGGGTTGAAAGCTGGGAGCATGACGCACTGGCAGTACACAACTCGGTTCAACGAACTGGCACGTCTGATGCCACATCTTGTCACTACTGAAGAGAGAAAGATCGCCTGTTACATTCAGGGGTTGCCGGACAAGGTCCGCACCTATGTTAAGGCAAACGCTGCTACTACCTACGATTCGGTAGTAGAACTGGGTGGCATGGTGTTTGATGATCTAGTATTGAATGTCGTTGCCATTGAAGAGCCTAAGAAGAAGCTGAGTTTTCCTGCTAAGCGATCGAGTGGGAAGTTATTTGAGGCTTGGGACAAACAGGCCAGGGTAGGCGAGACGGTAGTCTGTGGAAAATGTGGGGTAAGGCATGCGGGTGAATGTCGGCTAGGGACAAATCTGTGCTTTAAATGTTGGAAGACCGGACACTACTCCCGCGAATGCCCACAAGGCTTCAAATGCTACAACTGTGGGGAGAGTGGTCATATGAGCCGAGAATGCACTAAGCCCAGAATGGGTGAGACCAGGAAGGGGAAAGGCCCAGAGAAGAAGGAAGAAAGGCCCCGAGCGAATACTCGAGCATATGCGCTGACGCAAGAACAGGCCAGGGTAGACCCCGATGTGGCGTTAGGTACGTTCATCCTTGACAAAACTTTTGTATTTGTGTTATTTGATTCGGGCGCTAGTAAAAGTTTTATATCTGCCACTTTTTGTAAACGGGTAAAATACTCAGTCAGTAAACTAGAAAGGGCCTTTAGTGTAGAAACCGCTGAGGGTAGAACCGCAAGGGTAACCGCAGTAGTTGACAATTCCACGATAAAAATAGAAAGCCATAGATTCCCCGTCAGGTTGTTCGTTATGGTTTTGGGAGGGTTTGATGTCGTGTTGGGTATGGACTGGTTAACTGCCAATGAAGCGCAAATTATATGCAAACGAAAAATAATCCGACTCAAGGCTCCAGATGGTAGAGAAGTCGAGGTTCAGGGAGATCGTGACACCCCGATGCCCAACGTCATTTCGATGATTAAGGCAATAGGATACTTGAGGCACGGATTCGAGGCTTATCTAATGTATGTGATTGACAACTGTAAGGAACTGAAGGAACTAGACGATGTACCCGTGGTGCGCGAGTACCCGAAGGTTTTTCCACAGGATTAGCCTGGGATACCACCTGACAGAGAGATTGAGTTCCGAATCGACTTAGTACCAGATGCCCAGCCCGTAGCTAAGGCTTCGTATCGACTAGCACCAGTGGAGATGAAAGAACTAATGGTACAACCAGATGAATTACTTGAGAAAGGATTTATCCAACCGAGCATCTCGCCTTGGGGTGCTCCGGTATTGTTTGTGAAGAAGAAAGATAGTTCTATGAGAATGTGTATCGACTACAGCGAGTTGAACAAACGAACAGTGAAGAACAAGTAACCTTTACTAAGGATCGACGACCAGTTCGATCAATTACAGGGTGCAAGTTGGTTCTCAAAAATCGACCTTCGATCCGGGTACCATCAGTTGGAGGTGAGGGAATAATACATACCGAAAACCGCATTTCGCACACGGGAGGGTGATCGCGTATGCATCACGACAGTTGAAGGTTCACGAAGTCAATTATCCAACTCACGATTTGGAACTTGCTGCCGTCGTATTCGCATTGAAAATCTGGAGGCACTACCTTTACGGGATGAAGTTTACTATTTACTCCGACCACAAAAGTTTGAAGTATTTCTTCGAACAAAGGGAGCTTAATATGAGGCAGAGACGATGGTTGGAACTCTTGAAAGATTATTACTGTGAAATCATATACCATCCTGGAAAGGCAAACGTGGTGGCTGACGCTCTAAGCCGAAAGGATGTGCCAGCTCCTATTAGAGTGAAAGCTTGCCAATTGGTGGTAACATCGGATGTGATGAGGGAAATTGAAAGGGCTCAAGATGAAGCCCTTAAAGAAGAAAACATAAAGAAGGAGAGAATGGTTGGCCAACAGGGCAGGTTGGAATATAACACCCTTGGTGTTAGGACATGTTTTGGGCGGGTATGGATACCTGTGGGTGGTGAGCTTAGGACCAAAATCTTGAATGAGGCTCATAAGTCTCGTTACTCTATCCATCCCGTTACCAACAAAATGTACCAAGATTTGAGGAAGGAATACTGGTGGCCTGGAATGAAACACGAAGTGACAAAGTACGTAAGCAAGTGCTTAACTTGCTTGCAAGTAAAGGCCGAACACCATATACCTTATGGAAAGATTCAGCCTCTTGATATACTGGAATGGAAATGGGAAGACATTACAATGGACTTCATAACCAAGCTACCTCGCACATCTAAAGGTCATGACACCATTTGGGTAATTGTGGACCGTCTAACGAAGAGTGCTCATTTCCTACCTATTCACGAGACGTTCTCGTCGGAAAGGTTAGCAGGAGTATTCATTAACGAAGTAGTAGAACGGCATGGGATGCCTTTAACAATTGTATCTGACCTGGACACATGATTCACATCGAGGTTCTGGAAAAGATTTCACGAAGCAATGGGCACGAGGCTTAATATTAGCACAGCATACCACCCGCAAACGGATGGTCAGTCCGAAAGGACCATTCTAACGTTGGTGGACATGCTCCGTGCTTGTATTATAGACTTTGGGGGTAGTTGGGATAGTCAGCTGCCATTAGCCGAATTCTCCTACAACAATAGTCATCACACGAAGATAGGCATGTCGACTTACGAAATGTTGTATGGGAGAAGATGCAGGACCCCGGTCTGTTGGGGTGAGATTGGACAGAAGGAATTAGGAAGCGTTGAAGTCGTACGAGAAACGTCAGAAAAGTTTGATCAAATCAAAGCACGAATGTAGGTCGCCCAAGATCGTCAAAAATCCTACGCAGATAAACGACGAAGGCCTATTGAGTTTGATGTTGGGGACAAAGTAATGTTGAAAGTGTCGCCCTGGAAGGGAATCATACGATTCAGAAAGAGATGAAAGTTAAGTCCGAGGTTTGTCGGACCATTCAGAATAATGTCATGGGTTGGTGAAGTCGCTTATCGGTTGGAGTTGCCTAATGAGTTAAGTGGGATTCATCCTACCTTCCATGTATCACACTTGCGAAAGTGTTTGGCGAATGAATCAGCCCACGTACCACTTACCGACATCAAGGTTGACAACAGCCTTAACTACATCGAAGAACCTATGGCCATCCTAGATCGGAAGGAGAAACAGTTACGTAATAAAGTTATCCAATTGGTTAAAGTCCAATGGAAACATCGAAAGGGATCGGAAGCCACTAGGGAAACGGAGACGGATATGAGGGAGTCGTACCCACAACTATTTGACTTACGATAGGTTTCGGGGACGAAACCTATTGTAGGGGGTAGACTTGTAACATCCCAAAAATAAAACGAAAATTTTATTCACGGGTTAAACATGAGACGAGCCGAATAAACAAGCAAGGCATGATAGGCCGGGCCGGATGGGCCAGGCGCGCATGAGAGTGGCAAACAAGGGAAGTGAGCCCTCCGTAAATAGCATAACCACCACCTTTTCTCTCGTTTGCAAGTTCTAGAGAGAGAAACCGTAGAGAGAGAAAGTTGGCGGATCGACCCGAGATTCGAGAAGCGTGTTACCAAATAGCTTGGGAGCAAGACCTCCGAATCAGACGCTCGATTCAGGTAACGACTCGTTCCGAATCTGGGTTTTTTGTTTAAAATCGGGTTCCCGGGTATTTTTGGTAAAAAGGTTGGGTTTTTATTAACCAAAAGAGAAAATGATTATAGATCTGGAATCACGAGTGGAAAACAAACGTTTTGAACGTAAAAATTTCCAAACATGACGAATCAATCGATCCAGATCTGAATCCATGCAAAAACACGGTTTTTGGGAAGTTCACGGTTTTGGGAAGTTCACGGTCTGGAAAGTTCACGGTTGAGTGAAGTTCACAGCTGGTGAAGTTCACGGCTGGTGAAGTTCACGGCTGATAAAGTTTGCGGTTGGGTAAAGTTTACGATAGGGTGAAGTTTGCGGATGGGTAAAGTTTATGGTTGGGATAAGTTTGCGGTTTGGGTGAAGTTCACGGTTGGGTGAAGTTCATGGCTGGGTGAAGTTCACGGCTGGGTGAAGTTCACGATTGGGTGAAGTTTACGGTTGGGTGAAGATTGTTGTTTGGGTAAAGTTTGCGGTTGGGTGAAGTTTTCGGTTAGGAATGAAATGTAATGAGTTGTATGAGAAGCTAAAACTAGGTTAAGTTCACGGTTGGGTGAAGTTTGCGGTTTGGGTAAAGTTTGCGGTTGAGTGAAGTTTGCGGTTAGGAATGAAATGTAATGAGTTGTATGAGAAGCTAAAACTAGGTTGAGTACGTATAGGTTAGAAGATCCTTTAGAGACCTTTGACCCTGTTTATATCAGGTGAGTTCTAGAAGACCTATTTTAAATGTTTTAAATAATTTTTTTGGGCTGGTGTGCATACGTAACGATGTGATTGTTTTTATAAAACGATGTTTATGAATGATATGTGTGACATTTTATGAAACGATGTTTTGGAAGGAAAAGGTTATGAAGGAAGTGTTTATGAAATATTTTGCCAAATGAAGTTTACGAATGAATGAATGATTTTTAATAAAACGTACGAATGCTTTAACTGAAGTTTTGAAGTAAAAGAAGTGAATGTTTATGAAAGTCACAAATGAACGAATCTGCCATTATTCCTTAGGGAATGAAGGTTATGGGTATGGGAAGTATGTTATGGGCCTTACCTTTTAGGGGCCTTTGTGGCTGGCCAACTATTGTACAACTAGGGTGATGACGGTCACCAAGGGGATTATCGTGATTCTTGAAGTTGGTACGATTTACCTTATTGGGTAGTCATGCTTGATGTTTGGTTCTTGTGCCTTACGGGGTGCAGTGCTTGAAGTTTGGTACGTGTCATCCTTGTGATGCCGTGCTTGAAGTTTGGTGTTGAATGACCTAAGTATCGGGCCTTAGGATTTCTTCACCCGAAGGATAGTACGGTGTTGATTGGCCTAGTGGTGGTGATCTATAGGTTATTCCACCAGTATGCGATGTTTGGAATTGACGGTTACGAGAAGGCGCAAATTCGATATGTTCGTTGACTTATGTTTATGACTTTATGTTATGTTATTGCATGTTTTCGTACCCTTTTATTAATGAAGTTAAATGATATGTTTTTGGCAAATATTTGAAGTTAATGTTTTATGAAAAGCTAGAACTCACAAGCGTAGCTAACTTTTTAGTATGCACATTCAGGTTAAGGCAGTTTATGATGATGGACGGTGATGCTGAGCGGCTTGATGAGTTACCCGGATGATGTGAAGACTGCATCACGTTATGAAGTTGGTTATGTTATGTTTACGTAATAGACAATGTTACACTTCCGCATGTTGAACAATGTTATGTTATGTTTGAAATGAAATTTTCCGCTGCGTTATTTGATATTCATGTTTAAGAAATGTTTGTGAATGAGTAAATCCAACAAGTGAGGCCTTCCGGGTTTGGGGCCTTACATTTTATCTTTAAGGCTTTTTAGTAGGTGTAGGATAGGTTGTTTTTTTTTACTATTTATATGGTTTGTTTTTGCATGTTTAATAAGATTATATGAATTGATTTTTCGTGAAGCTTTTCCTCGTGCATCAAAATCACAATTGCAATATTCTTTTCTTTTGGGTGACAGCTTGGCGTCTTGTTCTTTGGGTTGGGTTCGATTGTATGTAATTAGCAAGACCGACACAGCCTGTCTTGCAGGAGCTTGACCTAGATTAGCACTGAGGACATTTCCAAAGAAAACTTCTTGTACTAGTTATGGATCAATATTAGCTCTTTGCATAGCACATGTTTTGTTAAAACATTAACAGAATTAATGGTGGGATAAGAAAAGCTAATTAAATTAGTAACTAATATTGAATAGTATAGATCCAAGCTTGGTTGCTGACAAAGATGAAAGAAAACCAAGGAAGTCCCCCATAGGCGTGCATGCATCACCCACAATACAAACATCTGTGAATCAAATGAAATTGATTACAATTAAACATAACCTACTTACTACTTGAGAAATTGAACAACGGGCAGACATAATTGGGTTTAAAACTTAAAATTATATATCTTATGAGGGAGGTTCAGAAGCAAAGAAGAACTGAAGCGTACCTCGAGGGTTAATATGATTGGTATGAGACATGACACAAGAATCTGCGAACGAGAAAAAGTAGGAACAGTAAACTAAGTGATAGTCCGTTTCAAGATTTCCTCCGTGCTAATTCGTTTCAAGATTTTAAGTTTGAATTTTGGATATGAAGTTGATTTTGAATTGATGGTAATTTCGATTTGACACATCTATGTATGCAGACTTGGACCCTGCCCAAGGTAAAAAGGACTACATGCAATTTTACCTTGTTACCCGTTATATACTTTGTATCATTAATTTAATTGAAAATAAAATTCATTAAATCAACTTTTAATCCAAACCTTTCATCTTTTTCAATCTATGGCTAGGAAAGAGTTTGCAAGGTTTGCCCAACTAAGATGGGTTTGCATTCTATCCCTTCCATATATACATATACATACATACATATATATATGTATATGGAAAGATTCAAATGCTAACCATTTTTATGTGATAACTATGAAAACCATCATCTAACTAATCACATAATTTTCTTATTTTTTTTTATATAAAGGGCATTCTAGTAAATGAACACCCCACTATTTTTGGAATCTATTTAATTTAAATTACACAATTTTTTTTCTCTCTTTTTAATAACTCTATGAAATCATCGCAACAAGAAACTGCCATGACCCTAGTTCAGAGCAAGAAGAAGGCGATATAGAAGAAGGCAGTACCACCGCCCCCATCTTCTCTCTCTATGAAGAACGATGCGCATCTCAGTTCAGAGCAAGAAGAAGGCGATATAGAAGAAGGCAGCCGTCGCTACCAAGAGAAGAGGTAAGCAGCTGTCGCTGCCAAGAAAGGAAGTCTTCCTTGCTGATGCATCACGATCGTCTTCCTCAACCGTCGCCACCATGCAAAACATAATCAATGATGATTGTGAAAACTGGGGAATCTTTGAGGTATGTGAATTAATTAAAGTCTGCATATATATATATATATATATATATATATATATATATATACTATACTAGGTTAAAATCCCGTGTATTACACGGGTTGAATAAATATAATATTATAAATTAAGTAATAAAAAATTTATTTTTTAAAAACTCGTGTTTTACACGGGTTGAATAAATCCGTGTAATACATGAATATAATCTTTTAACACATACACTCATCAAAATATGTCAGGAGTTTTATTAATATAAAGATTAGTATTTTTAAAAAAATATATTATTATTAAAAGATAGAGGTATATTTAATAAAAGAGAGAGAGGCAACAAAAAATGATTAGAATAAACATGTAGCTGACACGTGACATGAAAAACTTTTATTTATTATATAGTATAAACAAAAGAGTTTTAGATTGAAGATTGTGAATCATGGGATCTTAACTGAGCTATTGGACACTGTGGAGAAAATGACCAAAGGGCATTACAAGAGATGCATGGAGGAGAGGTTCAAAGAGATGGTGGCTAAGCAAAGGCTTACAGAGTCCGTTCAGAATTTAATTCATGATTTGAACTGGGAGAGCACCTTCCTCAATAAATGAGATTTCACATTTTTCATGCACCTTTGATTAGGCTGGGCTGCATTAATCCTCCACATGATTTACAGCCATCTTTTGTGACCCAAACATTGTAATTTTGATACCAATCCCAAACACCCCCCCCCCCCCCAACCCAATGATCTCCGCCACCGTGCAAAACCGCCAGGAAAGACGTGTTCTTAGACCATTCCTAAACCGTCGGGAAGGACGTGTTCTTGCTCACATTGAAGTCGGGGTTTGGCTGTGCGTTTTGCGATGGGTTTGGTTTTGTTTCTTGATCAGATCAACAACGATGAACTTTCCATGTTACCTTTTTTATGAAGAAATTGAATAACAAGATGAATGATTAAATGTTTAAGCATGCAGATTAATGGAATAAATTGATCCTAAACAAAATGGTTCAATTTCATTCAAAAAAAAAAAAAATTCTTATGTTTTGTTGTTTCAAAGGCCCAGTTACTCCTCTATTACTCACTGTTTGTTTTTCAAATATGTAGGCACATGTTGGTTATATAATAGAAATCAAGTTCTAAATAATATATATACACACAAATATTATATATATATATATATACACACATTATGTAGTAGGGTTTTTTAAAGGGAAAATTACCAAAATGGACATTTGACCAAACTTATAAAAACGGACAAACTTTTTCAGCCTACTAAGTTGTGGTCATTTAGACCATTAGTCGGCTGAAGCCGGCTAGTTCAGCCTGCTTGAAAATCCGTGCCCAACTTCATTTTATCAGATTTTTAATCAAACAGAAAGTGATACGTGGAGGCTCTAAAACCCAAGCCGGCTGAAGCCCACTTCTAAGTAGGCTAAGCTGGCGTGTTTTTTTTGCTCGATTTTAGCCTGCTTAATGTCTTTCCTTAGCCGGCCATTTACCTTTGCTTAGCCTGCTATTTGCCTTTGTTTAGCCGGCTATTTTTTCTTAAAATAAATATAACAATCATATAATAAGTACTCAAAAACAATATAAGTTTAATGTTTTAAAATAAACACAAAAATCATATAAAAAGTAGTGCTAAAATAGATATTGTTGTATTTGATATTCTATTTTAGCACTACTTTTTATATGATTGTTATGTTTATTTTAAAACATTAAACTTATATTGTTTTTTACTACTTATTATATGATTGTTGTGTTTATTTTAAGAAAAATAGCAGGCTAAACAAAGGCATTAAGCAAGCTAAAATCGAGCAAAAAAAAAACACACCTGCTTAGCCTACTTGGAAGTGGGCTTCAGCCGGCTTGAGTTTCAGAGCATCCACGTGTCACTTTCTGGTTGGTTAAAAATCTGACAAAATGAAGTTGGGCACGGATTTTCAAGCAGGCTGAACTAGTCGGCTTCAGCCGACTAATGGTCTAAATGACCACAACTTAGTAGGCTGAGAAAGTTTGTCCATTTTGATAAGTTTGACCGGTCAAATGTCCATTTTTGTAATTTTCCCTTCTTTAAAACTAGATATACATTAAGCAATTATTTTATGAAATTATTTTTGATGGTATTATTTTAATGGACCGTTTCACCTATGATACGCTATGTAAATGTGTTTTGAAGTAATGTGCATGTATGGTCCTATGGAATCGCATGGTCTTTCGGGATCGAATGGTCCTACGAGATCGAATGGTCTCACGATGGTATTGTTTTAATTGGATCTATGCCAGGTTGGTTTGTTCCATCGATTTAAATGGTTTTGCTCCAAACCAGGTTTGAATGGTTTGCGGTTCCATCAAAGGATCTTCGTTTTCTTGTGGAATCCATGGCATGGGTGATACCAAATGGTGGATTCGTTGGGGAAGAATTAAGCAACTAGTATGAGAATAGTTTGGTATATATATGTAACAGGTTGGTTCACATGTAAATCATTTTGGTACGCATATGTAACACAGTTGGTACGTATATGTAACACATGTTGGTCAGGTGTATAAAATAGTTCGGTACGTATATGTAACACAGGTTGATTTACATGTAAATCAATTTGGTTCACATATGAAACACTATTGGTACGTATATGTAACACAATTATATGTAACAAACTTTGGCTCGAATTTTATGTTCTAGTGTTTTTTTGTATGATTGTTACGTAAAATTAAAAAAAATTATTGATGTTTTTGGTTGTAAATCAATTTTTATTAGTTTTGAATTATTAAGTTTGAAATGATAGGAGAGACTGTGTGTGTGTATGTGAGATTTTCATTGATTACTAATTAATGGCTACCTAAATTAAATTGTGTTGGGTTACCCAAATTACCCTTTTACATTAAATATAACTAATTTTTTTTTAATAATTACATATTTGCCATTAAATTAAATCAACCATTGATCAAACTCAATCAATGGTTAAGATGTGGTTTTCATGGTTTTCACATAAAACTTGGTTATCATTTGAACCACACCCTCTATACACACACACACACACACATATATATATATATATATATATATATATATATATATATATATATATATAAGGTGAGGTTCAAAATAACCAATATTTATGTGATAACTATGATACCCACTCTCAAACATAGTGTTACTGACGAGATGATATTACATATATGTAAACAATATGTGTCACGTATATGTAACATTATTTGGTACGTATACGCAAGACTCATCATTTCCGTATTTACGTTCAAAATATTTATTCAAGATACTTAAATACTATTTTAACAATTAAAAGAAAAAAATAATTTATAAATTATGTGATTGCTTTATAGTGGTTAGCATGGTTATCACATAAAAAGTTGGTTAGTATTTGAACCCTTCCCTATATATATATATATATTTAGAGGGAGGTTCAAATAAGAAGGATATTTTAGCTAAGAAAGCTAAGAAGCAATCTAGAAGTGACACATGGCATATTAATTAGTTAAGGGGAAGGGCAAATTTGTCCATTACTTCAAAGTGAAGGCAGACGACCTTGCACCTCAAATCAATTCCATATAGAAAGTCACTCAAATCTCGAATCAAATTCCCCAATCGCTCGCCTTATTTGATTCCATCTAGGGATTTCAAATCGTAGCAGGACTTCTTTCGTCCCTCTATAGCAATTCAAAGTCCATGATCATTCGTGTCCCATGGATCCTCCTGTGTAAAACGCTCCAGCAATCGAACAAGACGAGTGGGGTAAACCATCTACATCCTGTTCGCTTTCTAATCGGACCACCTCAAATTGCGCCTCTGTAATTTAAAAGTGAAGGCAGACGACCTTGCACCTCCAGCAAACCCCATTTGGGTAGCGATTGCACAATCGATGATATTAGGGTTTACAAATGTTCAGAATGAGATGAACTGAAGAACGGAGATTCATTTTGTGTGTCCTTGAAGAATCATGTTTGGTTTAATTTGAAGAGAATCTCATGTGAAGTTGACGATGAATTGAATAGCAAAATCAAATATGACGAAGCATGGCAGGTAATTGAGACGATGAAAGCTAGAAATGTAGAAATTCAATTGATACCTTTCCGATTTTGATACGTGGATATGTTAGGGCTGGGTTGGCTGCTGAAGCTGTTCATGCTCTTAACCGAATGGAGGATTATAACTGTAAGCCTGATCAGATTGCTTTCTTTGTTGTGATTAGTATCATTTGTAAGAAACGAAGAACCAAAGAAGCTCAATCATTTTTCTATAACTTGAAACATAAATTTGAACTTGATGTTGTCATGTAAACTAGTTTGGTTCATGGGTGGTGTAGGGCGGGTAACATATCCGATGTTGAAAGGATTCTATGGTTAAACAACACAAAACGTTGTGTTGTTTTACAAAGCAGCACAGTTATTTGTGTTTTTCTATGGTTAAAGAACAAAAAAAATTATAAAACAGCACAAAAAAATGTAAAACGGCACAAATAATTGTGATGTTTTATGGTTAAACAGCACAAAATGTTGTGTTGTTTTACAAAGCATCACAATTATTTTTATGTTGTTTATAGTGTTGTTTTATGGTAAAACGGCACAAATAAGTGTACTGTTTTACGAAGCAGCACAATTATTTGTGTTGTTTGCTGTTTGGTGTTGTTTTATAGTAAAACATCATAAATAACTGTGTTGTTTTAAGAAGTAGCACGGTTATTTATGTTGTTCTATAGTTAAACAGCACAAAAAATTGTGTTGTTTTACTTACAAAGTAGCAAAAAAAACTTTGTTGTTTTACAAAACAATACAAAAAACTGTGACGTTTTACAAAAACATCACAGTTTTGCATAGTGTCATTTTTTTTGTTAAAAAATATGATAATATTATACATGAATTAAAGGTAAAAAAAAGCTCGATTTTATGGTGTAATTTAAAAAAAATAATGTCTTATAAAAAAGTTATGGCCATTTAAAAAAATGTGGAGGAAACTTGAAAAAGTCAACAAGTGTGGTTTTCCTACAATGCCCCTCCACCTCTTATATTTCGTACACTTAAATCTCATACATTGATCCTCAAATTCAATGGTTGAGATGGTTTCTTAGGCAAAGTGAGTTTTTTAGGGGAACCTTTCCCTATATATTTATATTTATATATATATACTAGTTTAGAACCCGTGTAATACAAACAACATGAAAAATATCAATACATAAAATTTCTTAAATCTTAATGTATATATTTTACATGTGTAAAAATGTATTAAATATACTAATGATAGAAAACAAAATTCAAAATATGTAAAAAATAATATATAATTAGGTTTCAAAAATATATTAATTACTATTTAATATAATTTAACTTTCATTTACTATTTGATTGAAAATAAAAATGACATAATTAGATTTCAAAGTTTTTTTATAATAAGGGATTTCAAAGCTTTTGACATAATTAGATTTCAAAAATGACATAATTTGATCGAAAAATGACATAATTAGATTTCAAAGCTTTTGACACTTTTGGTTTTCTTGCACCAGTGGTCGTGGAGTTACTTAACCGAGTACAGCGGGTCATGCATAGTAATGTTATGACCCCAAGATCTGTAGATGTAGTTTTTAAAAGACTTGGTTTTGCTATTCAAAAAGGGTTGGGGGCGCAGCTTGTTGCCCGTTTGCCTTCTATCTCTATGTAATTTCCCTTTGGGAGTTGATAGTTCTTACCAATTAAAGAGAGCTTATAAGGGATAATTTAAAATAAATGTGTTTTATTAGTATAGTTAGTATTTTCTTTAAAAATATATTATTATTAAAAGATAGAGTTATATTTAATAAAAGAGAGAGACGAGAAAAATGATGAAAATGAATACGGGGGCGACACATGACATGAAAAACCTTTATTATATATATATATATATGGAAGGGTTCTATGCAGAACAAGATTTTCTGCAAGAACAAGGGGAACTAATCTCAGCCTTACATACAATGAAGGGTGGTAACTGAATGTGACAATTATGTAAATATTTTAATTAGTTTTTTTATGTTTAATAAGCGTGAGGGTATTATGGACATTTTGTTGTGTAGGATAATCAATTGACTGATACGTAATAAAGACCGAGATTTTCTCCAACATCTTCTCCTAATTCGATCGAACCCTAAGTTGTGCTCCTCTCTCACAAGAAATCGAAAGGATAAACCATGTTTCCTTTACAGGTTTTGAAGACTAAATCAAAGATTTTGGGAAGAAATTCTAGGGTTTAGAGAGATATCGAAATGTGGATAGCGTCGACCAATTTCATCCTACATATATTGTTAATTGTTGAAGATAAGTAACTCGAATTCGCTTAAATACGTTTTTTTAAACAAAATCTGCATATAATGTTGAGGTAATTATAAGGTATTGTACACCTGCAAGTATTGGCTTAATTTTTATTTTGTTTTGTTCGTTAGTTTGGTATCCCTACATAATGTTGTTTGTGTAGAAAAGACTGATCTTGAGTTGAAATGGTTCCACAATTTAAAAAACAAAAACTGATTTAAAGAGACGACAACTTCAATTAGAGAATCTTTTGACCTACATTTTAACAAGGTAATGGTATACATGTGTAGGAATAAAGAGGGTTTTTTTAGTTAAGAGAGTAATTTTGATTCCGGTTTTTTTTTTCTTTTTCTGTAACCATTGAATTTGTTCTTTTTTGTTCAACATTGTGTAGGATGTTTTGAGCTTAGTGTAGGAAATTGTTGTTCATACCTATGATTAGGTTTGTTTTGTTCAATCTTAGTGCTTATGTGTTAAATGTGGGTGATTATGTATGTATAATTTTTTGATGAATTGAATAATGTGTGGGTGAAAGTGGTTCTTGTTGTAGATGGAACAATTATCTGTGTAGGTTGTATTGAGTTTCTGTAGGATAGGATATTTGCCATTGCCGTTGAAACTTGAATGTGTTTAGATGTAGTATTAAGAGACATTTGTGTTAGTAATTAATGTGTTATGTGTGGTGTTTATAGTACTCGTTGATGTGAGTTTTATTTTGTATGTAAAATTTTATGAGATATGTATTATAAAATTGTTTTTTTATGTACTCTTACACACAAACTGTTTTATCATACTCGTGTTTAATGGTTGCAGTTAGGTGATATAATGTAGGTGTAGGTGGTATAATGCACATGTAGGTGATATTAACCTATGGATCAAGTTTAGGTGATTATTTTATTTTTAATATTTATTTGTTATCTCGTTTGTTTGTGTGAACAAATTAGAAAGAACGATTTTCTGTTTATGTTGTTTTGAGGTAAGTGTCTATTGTTTTTATGTACTTTTGGTTTTGAGACGGTGATTGTAATAAACTGTGAGATATGTGTAGGTGATTGTAATTTTAATTACGAGTCGGAAGCTATGATTTTAGTAACATGAATAATGATACATGAAATCACCACCAAAGAAGAAGAGAAGAAAAAGGGTAAGATTTTGTACATTAATTTCCTTTTGTTATTAAAAAAGATATTGGAACGTCAATGAGATTTGACCTTACGATAACTTTGTTGATCCAACTCATATAATAGAGTTTGTTATTATAGGGGATTAACATATCAACAGATTGTGAGCTTAAGGAAAAAAAAATATGCGACGAACATTCTATTTTCTGATATAAATCTACAAAAGAAGATATTATGGAGACCGGTGAATCGAAAGAAAACAAGATATGTAAATGTTATGTTGGAACTGGCTTTTTGTTATCTGGTTTGGTTGAAGTTAAAGAATGGAACATCATATTTTTTGTTTTGTTTTTGAATGTATGAAAAGCTTACATGTGTGTGGAGACTTGTAGAAAAGCTTACATGTGTGTGGAGACTTGTTAATAGGTGTAAGTTGTATGGTTTTGAGGGGGTATATTATCTATGTACGAGTACCTGCATATAGGTAAGAGGTAGGCATATATGTTGATTTGTACTGGATAATTGTGAGCACACATAAACATATGTAAGTTTATGTGTAGGAAGGTATATGAATTTTATGTAAGTGATATTAAATTCTTGTAGGGTTTATATGTATGTGCAGGTGAAGGTCACTTATGTAGGTAATTAAGTAAAAAATACATGTACTGGTAAATAAACGTTGTAGATAACATTTATGTGTAGTAGGTGATATATGTGTAGGAAAGTATTAGATTGGTTTTTTGTTAATTGGAATGTTGTTTATGTAAAAGTGGTTATTGAAAATGTTATATGTATGTGTAAGTAATTGTCACATGTGTTGGTTAATAACTAGAGCATATGTGTAGATTGGTAAATCAAATGTTTTCTTTTTATTAATGTGTAGGTAACAACCTAACTTGTGTAGGGTATTATAGTTGGTACTGCATAAAATATAACCTGTGTATAGTACATTTCATGAGATTTTGATTTCATCAAATTAAATAAAAATACGATTAATCTAATGATTAATTAAAAAGATTTGATTTTCAAATTGATTAAAGATTGATAATTTTGAATTCAAAAAAGAGTTCTTTAAACTGATAACAAAAATTCCTAAAATAGTGGAAGATACTAAAAATACATTAATTAGCTGATTGGTTGAATGTTGTTCCCTATGTTCTCGCAGATTTTTCTTGTTTTGAAATGAACCTCCCTTCCTATATATATATAGGGGAGGGTTCCAGAGAAAACCACATAGTTAGGCGAAAACCGAGAAAACCATTAAAAAACCAATTTTAACCAATCATATAATAATATTTATTTTTTATTTTATTTTATTTTTATTTATTTATAAGAGTATCAATGTAATATTACACATTTTTATCAAAAAATCATTTACGTATTGGCTTACGTATACGTAACACATAGTGTTACGTATACGTAAACAGAAACAAAAAAAATTGCGGTTACGTATACGTAAAACACCATAAGTAAAGTTATTTTTTATAAACTGTGTAATATTACATTAATACACTTAGAAATAAATTAAAAAAATAAAAAATCTATAAATTATTTGATTGACTTTTAATAGTTTTCTCGGTTTTCGTCTAACTTTGTGGTTTTCTATTTATATATATATACTAGTGTTAGAACCCGTGTATTACACGGGGACAGAAATAAAATAAATTTACAACAAAATACAACTTGAGACTAAAAAAATAATGAATACAATTCATAATTCATAATTCATAATTCATAAATCAGTAAATATTTCTTTGTATGCAACGTTGGATGTTTTGTTTGTAATTTTTTCATCCTTGTCTAAGGCTAAAATTTTTAACCCGTCTCTGCTTTTAACTCTTGAAAGCGCAACATATAATTGACCATGAGTGAAAACCGGTTGCCTCAAGAACAATCCAACTCTTGATAGTGACTGACCCTGACTCTTATTTATTGTCATGGCGAAACAAACAGAGAGTGGAAACTGCCTTCTTTGTAGCTTGAAAGGGATTCTTTTGTCTGAAGGCGTTAAATTTATTCTTGGAATAAATGTTCGAGTCCTAATATTGCTACCAGAAATTATCTCGGCCTCGATAACACGATTACCAAGAGATTTGACTTATAATCTAGTTCCATTACATAACCCATTTTTCTGATCAATATTTCTCAGCAACATTACAGGCACACCTACCTTCAAAACTAAACTATGATTTGGCAATCCTGAAAGTTTAAGACCATTAAGAACATCTGGTGAGTATAAACTTTGTTGAAAATTATCGTTTAACTGTTCTGACTGGCATATACTATCTGAACTACACGAGTTGGAATAATAAAAACGATATAATTATAAAATGTATATATAATTTTTTTATAATTAAAGTTTTAAATTACATTACTTTACAAATACAATAATAAAAAAATAAAATTTCAGTTTACAAATCTCTATATACTTCTTTGTACAGCTTGCAATTTGGCCAGTTATGAAATGCAAGCAAATAAAATAGAGTGCAACATGCAATGTAATCTGACCCTTGCAAATCTAACACGTTATAGGGACAGTGGTCTCTGAAGTCTTGATGGACTCCCCAGACTTCTTTGAAGCGGGTGTAGAATTTGATGATATCTCAAGGTCAATCCTAAGAGAAAAGAAAAGGCTAAAGATAAAAAACAAAAGTAATTTACAAATACTCTAAGTAAATTATTTACGACTCGATAATATATCGTAGCTCACCTCATTAAGTTGTCTACTCGTAAAACATCATTATGGTTCCTCTTACATGACTACATAAAATAACAATAAAATAAGATAACATCAAAAATATAAATCAACTTGATTATATCAATTCAAACATAATAACCACACAAATTTTATACACACATTAGGCAGATCAAATGAATAGCTATTAGAAAATAAGTAACCAAATGGGTAGGAATAAACAAAAATGACCGATGCAAAAGGCAAATAACCAAAGATAACCTGGCTTCAAGTATCACATAAAGCGTGGTCAAAAGTTACGGACATGTCAGCTGCCATGTTTGAACCACATATAATACAAAGAAACAAGACTGTATATAACATCTATTTTGCATATAATGAGATCTACTATGAATACAATTGATCTGATATGAATTCAATACTTATATTGATACTTTACAAAAAAAAATATTACCAAATGTTGACCATAAGTTGTCATCATCCCACCATAATATGGATCATAATAAGGATTTGGAGCACAAGCCTGCAGCACATAACAAACGGCTAGGAAGTGCCATGAAACCATTGACATCAAGTTGTAATTGTGAATTACATGTGAATAAATGGGCGGGTCGACACTGACAGGTTGGATAGGTGGCCAAATCAGGTTCAGGCTAAAACGAATACATTTAAGTGCAGGTTAAATTGGGTCAGGCCGATCAAAATATAAATCTTTTTAATTAAAATTAATTTAGAAGGTTTCACGCATTTTAATAAGTCTTGGATGGCTTTCAACCTATTTGACCCGCTCAACGCGCTACCATTCAGTAAAATTTGTGCAATAAAAGTGCAGTAAAAATCATAAAATTTTGTGCAGTAAAAATCAGTAAAATTTGTGCAATAAAAGTGTAGTGAAAAACAACAAAAAATCAGTAAAATTTGTGCATTAAAAGTGCAGTAAAAATCATGAAAACTGCAGTGCAGTATAAATAAACAAAAAACAGATTTCTCACATGATGATATCGCACATGCTGCTAACAGTAATGAATACATTGAGGCCTGAAGTTATTAAAAGTTATTAGCTTTATGTCATAATTTAACAAAACCCATGAGGAATATCATAACAAAGCAGTAGAGTTAACAGATTACAATTGTGTATTTGGTAGATATATAATTGTTTTCAAGTTTCCACTTTAGTAGTTCAAAGCATATTATAATTTGTTGTAATTTGTTTTCATGGATACGGATTGTAGTGTGATCATGGTATTTTAAGATGCATTGTAGATTTCTTTTAAACTTACTAACTACACCTTCCCATTTTTAAATCCAAAGGAACCATATACCTCTATCATTCTATAATTAGCATACGTATCTTTAACATAATCGACCACTACAAGTTGATCTCCCTCATCACAAATGTCTATATTGACTACAGATTCCTCAAGAACATCATCCATCTCAAACTCCTGTTATCAAATTTTATAAAAAGTCAAACTAATAACCTAAAAAGAAATTTAAGTCAGGCACATTGATAGACACACATATACCATATCTTCATGTTGATCCTCCAACACACATGAACCCTCAGTTTGATTTGATTATATTCTTAGTCTCCCTATTTTTAATATCCTAGTAAATTGATTAAATAAAAAGTCAAAATCTTTAGCAAATTAAACAAAAGTCAACGTAGTTAGAAGCCTGAAATTAACGGTACCGTAAAAAACTCTGTTTCGGATTGGCAATTTCTGCATCAATATTCCTTCTTATTTAGAAACAAAATCACACCCAATTTTTAAAAGTTGCATTTCATTTTGAATATTCCATGATCCACCAGAATGATAATCCCTCTATGGCATCAAAGTCTACTCAAAAGATTCAGTGTAAATTACAAAAATATATAACCAAGATCAAATAAGTAAATTTGTATAACCGAAATCAAATAAAGAGAAGTTGTAAAGTAGTACTAACATTTGGAGTAAGAAGAGATTTGGAGCCATGAATGCTATTGTCCAAGTCTGACTTTAAGCTTGATCCAACAGGGTTTTCTGTTATTATTTTTTTTGCTTCCATTATCACTCTGTTGCTAATAATTGAATTGCCTATATTATTAACAAACAAAAACAACATATATACGATTCAAGAAAGAAATCACCATTCAAATTACAGATATTCATGCTCATAATCTTACTTGGTCCAGCATCCACTCCCTCTCTCATTGTATAATTTGCAACTCGTAAATGATAATCTCTATTAGTCTATCACATTCTTCCCTGCTAAAAAAGTTGTAAAATTTAGTACAACCGAAAATGTATGTATTAGCCACAAGAATCAAGAAAGCAAGTCATTGGCTTCAGATTGGTTTGACTTTTAAAAGTCCAAATGAATTTTGCATTTGAATCTTCAATGTGAAGTTTATGAATCTTCAAAACAAAAACAAAATCACTTTAATTACCAATGTGAAAATAGGTCACCTTAATTACCAATGTGAAAATATGTCAGTTTTACCTTATCGTTGATTACGATGGTCATTGTGATTGCTGAACTATAAACTGAGAATAGCACTTGATAAGTTTCTATATAGAAAAAAACAAAATGAATCAGATTCATTAACAACAAAACCAAACTAAAAAATAAAACAAATCGACCGGTGATTCAGATATCGTTGATGAAACCCTAGAAAGCACAAATTCAAAGAATCAATATTGTTGGATTAACATGTATAGCCAATTAAAAACTCTACAAAGTTAGCAAGGATCAAAAATTGATTATATGTAGTTAAATAATAAAAAAATATGAAAAAGCATCAACTGAATCTAATTCCACCAAAAGTACCCTTAAAATTGTATACTTCCAGATGAAGAATTCAAAATAAATAACAAATAACTTGATTTTTATAAGAAGTACACAATAGCAGACAATAATGAAGCAATGATATGGAGATAATCAGGTCAATAAGAAAAAAATAAATTGCATCTACTAAATCACAAAAATTGCATCTATTGAATCTACCGAAAAAAAGTTGAGATATGATAAAAAGAAATAAGAATCAAAGATATGGATGTAGATTTACCTGAGAAAAACTTGTTTAAGTGGGATTAGACTGATCGATCCTTACCTAATATAGAAAACACAAGAAAAGAAGTAAGGATCTAGATGGATGAGAAGGTAGAAGGTTAAAAATCAAGGATTCAAAAGAGATTAAATCCCCAAAACCTCACCTTGAAGATGAACCACGGAAGTCAATCGGTAATGGCGTAAGATGAATTAGGGTTTGAGATGAGTAAAGGAAAACGCAAAGAAAAGAAGTCAGAATCAAGATGGGTCAAGTCTGGGTATTCGGATCCACATAAGGTCCGCGTGTGGAAATAATGTGAAATGAGCGGGAGAAAAGAGTATAAACGGGTTTTTTAACCCATTGTGTGAGGTTGGCTGTATGATTGACAAGTGGCAAGAAGTTTTATTCTTTTATTATATAGGATAGATATATACACACACACACACATATATATACATATATATACATATATATATAGGGGGAGGTTCAAATAGGAAGTGATTTTTCGCTAATAAAACTAAGAAATGACAAAAAACATTAAGAAACGATATCAAAAGAACTCCGATTGAGCTCATTTCAGCGGCGTTCGAACCGTCTCGTCGAACTCTACCATCTTAGCTTTTAGGGTTTAGCTTTTAAGGTTTAGATTTTAGGGTAGAATTTTAGGGTTTTAGCCTTAAGGTTTAGCTTTTAGGGTTTAGATTTTAGGGTTTATGTTTTTTTTGTGGGGGGGGGGGTTTAGGTTTTTGGGGCTGGGGTGGGGGGTGGGTTTAGGTTTTTTTGGGGGGGACGGTTAGGTTTTTGGGGGGTGGGGTAATGGTTTTAGGCTTTTCAGGGTGGTGTTGGAGGGGGGTTTAGGTTTTTGGGGGTGCGGGTGGGGGTGTTTAGGTTTTTAGGGGCGGGTTAGGGTTTGATGAGACCGTTCCAACGCCGCTGTAATGATCTCAATCGGAGTTTGTTTGACCCATTTCTTAGCGTTTTTTAGCGAAAACCACTTCTTATTGGAAACTTCCTCCATATATATATATATATATATGGGATATATTGTGTTGAATCCCATGAAAATTATGAAAAATCTAAAAACCGAATATGTGGTTATCATTAATTGAAATCATCCATCCGAACAGTATATATTTTAACCACTTAAGGGCATATAGGTAATTTCGTATATAGATCACTTTATATAATAATTTATTATTTCTTAAACATTACATGCTCTCTTTCCTCATTTAATACCTCATTTTCTTACTTTCCAACATCCATCAAATCATCATCCTTTATCCCTTACCCCAAACGATTTTTTTTTCCTTTTTACTGAATACCACCTTTATCATTTTTATTCTTCCTTTTTACTCAATACCATCTTTCCAATACCATCATATATTTCAAATCCACCTTTCAATTACCATATTTCCTTTTTTTCCAAGTACCACCCTCGAGATTTTCAATTCCCTTTCCATCCTCTTTATTTACAATTTCCCACCTCTTTTATTCTCACTTTCCAAGCTTTCATTTTTCTCCATTAATGTTCAAGCTTTCATTAAAGGGTAAATCATCACATTCACTAAATTCTACTCCTCTTCATCCACAACCACTAAATGTAGAATACTCATTAATATCTTCTACCCCCATCCATTAATGTCTTATACTCAACCTTTACTTTCTAGTTCCCCATTAATGCTTGTCAACGAACCCATAAGTGATGATGCATTGGTTCTTTTTACCCCCGAAGATCCTCATTTATTCATCTCTTAATTTCGGGAAGAAATTTCTTAAAGGGGGGAGATTTGTAACAAATCGAAAATTCCCTAGAAAATAAAAGAATAAACTTGCCAATTTTCAAAGTTGAGGGATGGAAATAGAAATAAACAAAGTTCAAGGACTAAAATGGAAAAATAAGAAAATCGAAGGGATAGCGGACCCCTATTCTCAGCATAACGGTCCGCTATGTATTGAGCAAGCAATGAATCGGATGGTGACATGTGTCCTATGACTCAGTGAACGAATGGCTCGATAGCGGACCGACATCCGGACCATAACGGTCCGTTATGTAGGCCCAAAGGGAATGAGGCGGCTAAGAGCCATAGCGGACCGACATCCCTTTAGATAGCGGTCCGCTATGGGTGTGGAATTGCCCCTATAAATAGATGATCGATTTCAAAGCTTTTACACACACAAATACACCTCTCTAAACACACACACACACTTAAATATAAAATAGAAAGAAACAATCTGATTGGTTAAATGTTGATCCTTGTGTTCTCGCAGATTTTCCTTGTTCTGAAATGAACCTCCCTCCCTATATATATATATATATATATAGGGGAGGGTTCCAGAGAAAACCAAATAGTTAGGCGAAAACTGAGAAAACCACTAAATTTTTTTTTAACCAATCATATAATAATATTTATTTTTTATTTTATTTTATTTTTATTTATTTATAAGATTATCAATATAATATTACACATTTTTACCAAAAAATCATTTAAGTATTGGTTTATGTATACGTAACACAGAGTGTTACGTATACGTAAACATCGTACGTAAAATTATTTTTTCGTAAATTGTGTAATATTATATTAATACACTTAGAAATAAATTAAAAAAAAAACTATAAATTATTTGATTGGCTTTTAGTAGTTTTCTCGGTTTTCGCCTAATTTTGTGGTTTTCTTTATATATATATATATATATATATATATATATATATATATATATATATATATATATATAGGGATTCAAATAAGAAGTGGTTTTTCGCTAAGAAAATTAAGAAATGATAAAAACATTAAGAAACGATATCAAATGAACTCCGACTGAGCTCATTTCAGCGGCGTTCGAACCGTCTCGTCGAACTCTACCATCTTAGCTTTTAGGGTTTAGCTTTTAAGGTTTAGATTTTAGGGTAGAATTTTAGGGTTTTAGCCTTAGGGTTTAGATTTTAGGGTTTATGTTTGGGGGGGGGGCTTTAGGTTTTTGGGGCAGGGTGGGGGTGGGTTTAGGTTTTTTTTTTGGGGGGGGGGGGGGTTAAGTTTTTGGGGGGTGGGGTGGTGGTTTTAGGCTTTTCGGGGTGGGGTTGAAGGGGGGTTTAGGTTTTTTGGGGTGCGGGTGGGGTGGAGGGTAATGTTTTTAGGGGCGGGTTAGGGTTTGATGAGACGGTTCCAACGCCGCTGGAATGAGCTCAATCGGAGTTTGTTTGACCCATTTTTAGAGTTTCTTAGCGAAAACCACTTATTAGTGGAACATTCCCATATATATATATATATGGGATATATTGGGTGGAATCCCATGAAAGTTATGAAAACTCAAAAAACCAAATATGTGGTTTTCATTAATTGAAATCATCCATCCAAACAGTATATATTAACCAATTATGGGCATATAGGTAATTTCGTATATAGATGACTTTATATAATAATTTATTATTTCTTAAACATTACATCCTCTCTTTCCTCATTTAATTCCTCATTTTCTTACTTTCCAACATCCATCAAATCATCATCCTTTATCCCTTACCAAAAACAAATTTTTTTCCTTTTTACTTAATACCACCTTTATCATTTTTATTCTTCCTTTTTACTCAATAACCCCTTCCCAATACCATCTTATATTTCCAATCCACCTTCCAATTACCATCTTTCCTTATTTTTGAAGTACCACCCTCGAGATTTTCAATTCCCTTTCCATCCTCTTTATTTACAATTTCCCATCTCTTTTATTCTCACTTTCCAAGCTTTCATTTTTCTCCATTAATGTTCAAGCTTCCATTAATGGGTAAATCCTCTCATTCACTAAATGTAGATTACCCATTAATGTCTTCTACCCCCATCCATTAATGTCTTTTACCTAACCTTTACTTTCTAGTTCCCCATTAATGCTTGTCAACGAACCCATAAATGATGATGCATTGGTTCTTTTTACCCCCGAAGATCCTCATTTATTCATCTCTTAATTTCATGATAAAATTTCTTAAAGGAGGGGGGATTTGTAACAACTCGAAAATTCCCTAGAAAATAAAGAATAAACTTTCCAATTTTCAAAGTTGAGGGATGGAAATAGAAATAAACAAGTTCAAGGACTAAAATGGAAAAATCAGAAAATCGAAGGGATAGCGGACCGCTATCCTCAGCATAACGGTCCGCTATGTATTGAGCAAGTAATGAATCGAATGGTGCCACGTGTCCTATGACTCAGCGGACGCATGGCTCGATATCAGGCCGACATCCGGACCATAACGGTCCGTTATGTAGGCCCGAAGGGAATGAGGCGGCTAAGAGCCATAGCGGACCGACATCCCTTTAGATAGCGGTCCGCTATGGGTGTGGAATTGCCTCTATAAATAGATGATCGATTTCAAAGCTTTTACACACACAAATACACCTCTCTAAACACACACACACACACACACTCTGATTCTCTGATCCCAAGCCCCTGTTCACGTACGAGAGTCCGGTTTCTGGTGATTCGACTCCAAAATTTGCCGTAGATAGTGCCGAGGTAAGGTTCCAAACTCACATTAAGCTTTGGTTAAGAACCATTAAGCTAGTATTATGTAATTAAGTAATGTTAGGATTATTTAGGAACTCTGACCGAGGTGATTACCATATTTCTGATTAATAAGCCGAAATACTGTCCCGGTGAGTTCCTAAACTGTGATGCATGAACCCAGTCATGACCTTGTCTTGCATGATTGATTTATGAAAACATTTTGAGTATCTTAAAACGATTGCACCGATTGTTTATATATATAACGTATTCTAAGCGATTATTGTATTTCACTTGCCCGTGAAACGGCATGTTGGACAGGACCTGTGGAACGGTCTTTGGTTCTATATTGACTCAATGATTGTTCATAATTATCTATGAATTTGGGTGTTGAAGCCCATTGGGTGTTGAAGCCCATGAATGTGTTCATGATACTTTGGCGGGTTATTTTAATAAACTATTTTAATTTATGAAGTCACCAGCTTTATGCTGACCCATGTTTTATCAAATGTTTTCGAACGCATCACAGGTAGTCATTAGACAAAGCATTTCCAGGACTAGAATGAAAAGATGAACGATGAAAATGATGGGCATGCCTGGAACTATAAGTCCCGAATGACATGTTCCTTGTTAGGAACAAAAGATGTAACTTTTATTAAACACGATGGAACAATGTTTTGATGTTAATAGAAGTTATGATTTAGTCTTCCGCTGTGTGTTTTTGATATCAACGTCACCGTAACTAGAAGACGACCTTCTGACAATGTAGTTATCTAACAAACGGAATGTTCTGTCTAGGAAAGGATGGTGTATAAACCTCTCCTAGACCCGTCATTCTTTCCTGGAAACATCTCTGTTGGAGGTACTACTCTGATTAGATAACTGTCCTTTGTTACGGGCGTGACAAGTTGGTATCAGAGCCTTAGTTTAAGGGATTTAAATGCTACAGGAATAGTATCTAGACTTAAACTAGGACTCTGAAATTAGTCTAGAAATGCCTCACGATAAGTTAGGTGTATACATTTAGTATGACCTATAACGGGAAATACTTAGAAATCAGATAATTAAAGGCATTTTTGGCCAAATGTTGTTAATTTTTGAATTATGACCAGTTATACGAATTCTGATGTTATACATCAGTATGTAGGTACAAATGGTAGGACGTGGTAGAGTACGAGGAAGAGGTAGGGGTAGGATACCTAATACTAGGTCTCATAACCGCGATACGACAAACACAAACCTTGGTCAAAATGAGAACGTAAATACGAATGTTGAAACCGAGCAATCGGTGGAAGAAATCATTATGACTGAAACTCAATTTCAAGGAGCGGTGGCATCTGAGGTCACCCGTATGCTTCAAACAGCTCTACTTGGAATCCTAGATTATGCTCTTAGGAGAAGAGAAAATCATAACAGTTTGGGTAACCAAAACGAAGGTTCAAGTGGTGTTGTTCCTCGAACAGAAGATACCCTTCATACCACTCTGGTAGGAAACAATATAGGTACCACCCGAACTCAGGAAACAGTTGGAATGACAAAGTTAGTGCCACACTTGGTTACTCCCGAATCAAGGAGAGTTAAATTCTATATTCAAGGTTTACCACATAAGGTTCGTACCTTAGTGAAATCTATCTCACCCAAGACAATAGACATTATAGCGGTTCCTTCTGATCCTAGAAAACGGAGGCATCACCTTCTAGCTGACCTGCCATGAGAAGAGTGCGGTGATGTTTGATGAAGTGGCTGCTCAGGAGCCACCAAAGATTGATCACAAGAGAAATCCTGATGAAGTTGTTTATAAGTTCAAACCAGGAAATACTAAGTTTCCCAGGAGAGGAGGATTTAATTGTAACATTTCTGATTTTCACGTATTTGTTTCAGTGTAATAAACGACATTTCAATTTCCAATTCTCGTGTAATACCCTATATTATCTATACACACATTATAATTCAAGTTTCTCATAAAAATTATTTTGTTTTATGTACACACACATCTTTATTTCAAAAGATTTTACATCCATATTTTATATATACATAAGGTTTTAAACAAAAGTCACAAATTGTATATATATAGCTTCAATATAAAGGTTTGAAACCCCCCTTAAACACTTAAACCCTCGATTTGAACCCCCCCCCACCCTTGAAATAGAACCCTTAAGTCTAAATTTAGAGCTTTGACTTTGATCTTTGACCTCATTCATGATACATAAACCTATTTTGACTTTCAAATTCAAACAACTCAAGAAACTCGCAAATTCAGGGATGGAATTGATCAGACTCGATGAATATAGACTTCCCATGCCTTCACAATCGATATACGATCACATCCTGACCCAAATTACACACCCTAAATCATTCCCTGAGCTGCAAACGTTAAATTCAAACAGGTTTGACTCTTTAGAGTCAAACCGAGCCCAAATCCTTTCCTAATCGAGAAATTTCAACGCGTTCAATTCCGCAATTCATGCGCTAAATGACCTCGCATGTACCTGATCCTAATACATGACCCAATTCATCCCCAATCGGCCGAATTAACGTGAAATTCCATCGACAGTTGTCACATTCAAACCTCTAATCAATACGTGCGATCTAGATGAGTTTAAGCGAATCAAACCTCACATACACCTTCGCATACCCTTACACAACCTCTCAGAACTCTCGTACGATCCACATTTCATCTCTGGAACCCTGACGAGCACTAAGAACCATCGGAGTTTTGTTTCGGCAGTTCACCCGCAATCCTCCACCAAACCAAGTAAGTTTTATATCATTCGAATCATTTTAGTACGCTTATCCATAGCCATATACTAATTCATCATGACTGATCATATCGAGTTCGAATTTGAGTAGAGTTCATGACCTGTTCTTGCGGGATTCTAATTCGGCTTTTAAATCTAACTGATATTTTTAAGTTTATGAAATCCTTATATGACCAGCGAAACCCATCGGACCCGGTGGCGTGGGTTCGAAACCCACGACCCGTATCCGGCCGACCTTTTTACGCATGCCCTGAAAAATCAAACCCGGCTTCCTTTTCCTTTCATGTTAATAGCCAACCGGACCGGACTTGTACACGAATAGCTCCACTGGTCCAGAAGAACAAACGAACAACACACACAGGAACCACCCGGGTTCGAACCGGGTGGCCTGTTTATTTTTTAAAATTAGATTTAATAACTCCAAAAATTTTATAAAAAATATTTTTATAAACCTTGCAATATTTATAACAGAATAAAACCAGATTCATTAATTTTCAATATAAATTCAGTTTTATTTCAAATTTAGTTGTTAAACTTGTATATTAAACTTTTAAAACAAAAATCTAAATATTTAAATTAATTTCCAAATAAAAACAATTAATTTTATAAAATTATAAAATATTAACTTTATTTAAAACGATCAAATACTTATTTCTAAATAATAAATAAATAAATAAAATTTATTTATTATAACCTTCAAAATTAAAAGTATATTTATCATTAAACCCTATACATAAATAATATTTACTCAACTTCATATTTACGCATCTTTATAAATAAATAAATAAATAGAGTAAAAATTATTTATTTAATTCATATTTAATATAATACGTCAACTATTTTTATAACTAAATAAATAAGTTACATACCTATATAAATAAATAAATAAGGTAACAATTATTTATTTATATTTAAACAAAAAATTGGTTATTTAGGCTATACTTAAATAAACCGAATAACTACATTATTTTGTAACTAGAATAAATAAACGGTAATTATTTGATTTAGTTATTCAAATCCAAACCCTAATTTAAAAATATTTTAAAACTATTCATTTCAAATTATTTTCATTTTATTCAACACCTACACAATCTTTTTCCATAATTCGACACGAACTCATTATACAATTCCCTATACTCACATCCATTGAAACCTTAGACTTTAATTTAGACATTCTATTAATTCATGATCACACGCAATACACTTTAGGTTATCTTCGTGCGTTTCAAGGATCATTTTGCTACCTAGAGTCTCGTATTAGCTACACATTTGATTCAGGTGAGTATTACATAGCCCCTTTTACACTTTTACACTTTTTTTGGGGTGAAACATGAACTCTATACACACAATTGTTTATATTTACACAAACACAAATCCTCTTTACATTCATGTAAGCAAAATTTGAGCTTTATTTGAGTGCTAGGTGTGTTAACTGTTTGTGTGCAATTTATGTACAATCATTAACTATCCAAGCCGACGATTAACAATGATAGATCTATTGAGTCTGACAAACCCACCCAGATTGGGGTGATTGTTACCGACAACACAATTTTCAAGCTAGTTACAAAGGTTTGATTGTACTTTAGTTACACAATAGCTGCTCCTCATAAATGCCTTATTTTATCATGTTATTTAAGGATTTGATTATTTATATCTACACACTATCTATGTATAAACCTGTGTATGCTCACCAACTTTTTAGTTGACTTTATTTTATTCATGTTTCAGGTGCTAATATGTGAGTTTGATCAAGACATGCTACACATAGGCTTTGGACTTAGTTAAATTTAAATAAAGAATATTATGTATTTCAATTATGTACTTGTTTGAATTTGGTTGTGTTTGAATCGTTTGAAATGAAATTTGATGATTAAATTATTGAAATCTAGTCAACCTTGTGCTCATGAACAGTCTACATGTCCCGCCCCGACGTATTCCGTCGTCGGTTGGGGTGTGACAGATTGGTATCAGAGCGTTGGTTATAGGGAACTAGGTTATTAGACACCCTTGACCTAGACTATAACTTTAGGACACCCACATATGCCATGCTTGATGATTATGTGATATGTGCTAAATGCTATGTGTTACATGCTTGATATGTTAATTATTTGATACCTTAATTGTTAAAACTCATGATTTATTAAACTATACTTAAATAATAAATTAAATAAACAATATCCCTACCCATACCCTAAGCATCATAACCTTCTCACCTACTTCTCTGTCATTATCATCATAGCATGTGAAAACTTCATGGATTTACATCTATAAAAAAAATTCTTTATTTCCTCGTTAAGGTTTTAAACTTTGTTAATTATTAGAGGACACGTGCAATCTGGAAGGGTGACACCTGTATTCTGGGTTTTCTGTCTAGGAAAGCATTTCATATAAATCCCAATCAACCGAGTGACCCGTATGCTTTCCTGGGAATTCCCTGGATGAGTGTTTACTTATAGGCTAAAGCATGTGTCCTTGAAAATTATATGAGTTTAATTGACCTTAATGTGTCATAGTATTCAAGTGATTATGTCACTATTTGAGTACAATCCAAACTATGATTTACTATTTCATCTATTATTTGGTCCCCTTTAAATTCAATCAACTTTCATAAGTTCTTACATCTTTTCTTGTCTTGTGCAAATCTGTAGAATGCCTCCCCGTTGTGCTACCGTGACCAACAACAACACCGAAATTGCTGCTATCCTTGCACAACTTGTAACTCAACTCACCCAAGCTAATGGAGCCATTAGTGGTACCCATGGAGCTAATGGTGGTGGTGGTGCCAACCCACCGCAATGCACCTTCAAGCACTTCAATTCGTGTAATCCTCTTAAGTTATATGGTACCGAAGGGGCTACGGGACTCCTCCAATTGTTCAAAAGTATTGAGGGCACCTTCCTTAATAGTGACTGCCCCGATAACCTTCGTGTTCGTCATGCCACAAGTGTCTTCCAAAAACGGGCTCTCACGTGGTGGAATGGGGAAAAAAGAACTAGAGGTATGGAGGCAGCAATGGCCTTACCATGGGATGAGGTTAAGAGACTAATGACCGAAGAGTTCTGTCCTCGGAATGAGGTGAGGAAGCTGGAAGCTGAGTTTTGGGATCTTACCCAAGACAGTGGTGAAAGTTTGGCTTATACAACCCGGTTTCATGAACTGAGTCTCCTTGTACCCCATATGGTCACACCTTTATCCCACTGCATTGAGAATTACATTGGTGGATTACCTAGGCAAATTTAGGATACTGTCTTAGGGAGAAATCCCGCAACACTCGAAGATGCTATCCGCATATCTACTACTTTAACCGACAACCATGTGAAAGTAGGGACTCTGACTAGAAAAGGCACCAAGAAAGCTCCCGACACCATAACCCCTCCTACACACGTCAAAGAAGCCAAAACTGTACCCCACCACAATAATAAGAAAAGAAAGGCTAGGAATTTTGCTATGGTCACTCCTGCTATCCCTGTTAACCAAGCTGCTCCCATGGTCCAAGCACCAGTCAAAAAGCCATATGTGGGGATCTACCCACTCTGTGCCACATGCAATTATCACCATCTCCAACACATTCCCTGTCGCCTTTGCACTCATTGTGGGAAATATGGCCATACGGTCAATGTTTGTAGAGCCAAAGCACATGCAGGTCAAGTCAACCAACCAACCCGAACCAATCAACAAGTAGTTAATCAAGGTTTTCCCGCTATTGCAAACGGGCGTGCTTATTATGAATGTGGCAACCCAAATCACTTCCGTGACCCGTGCCCTAAGTTCATCAATGCTAGGCAAGGCGGAGCTCGTGGGCGTGCTTTCAACATAAACGCCAATGAAGCTCAGACCAACAATGATGTGGTCAATGGTACGTTCCTTGTTAATAGTCAATATGCCTCCATTTTATTTGATACCGGTGCAGATAAAAGTTTTGTGTCACATAACTTTGAACCTTTACTTACAAAAACACAATCCAAATTAGAGAAAACCTTCACTGTCGAAGTAGCAAATGGTGACTCCCTTACAATTGACTCCGTTATCCACGACTGTTCTCTAGAACTTAATGATCATACATTTCAAATCAACCTCGTGCCAATGCCACTAGGAAGTTTTGTTATCATCATAGGCATAGATTGGCTGTCAAATCACCATGCCGAAGTCATATGTTTTGAGAAGTGCATCCAAATACCCCTTCCGTCGGGGGAAACGTTAAGAGTCTTTGGTGAAAAGCCTTGCAAAGGGCTCAAGTTAATGTCATGCACTACCGCCCAAAAGTACCTACGAAATAAGTACGTAGCCTTCCTAGCCCATATTGTTCAAAAGGATGTCAAAGAGAAGAGTATTCCAGACATCCCCATCATTCGGTACTTTCCCGAAGTATTCCCCGAAGACTTATCCGGTCTTCCACCCGTTCGACAAGTAGAATTTCGCATTGACCTTGTACCCGGAGCTAACCCAGTAGCTAGAGCTCCATACCGTCTTGCACCTTCTGAAATGCAAGAACTTGCAAGTCAACTCCAAGAACTCTCCGACAAGGGCTTCATCCGTCCAAGTCATTCTCCGTGGGGTGCACCCGTCTTATTCGTCAAGAAGAAGGATGGATCATTCCGCATGTGTATTGACTACCGCGAACTCAACAAGCTTACCATCAAGAACCGTTATCCTTTTCCTAGGATTGATGACCTCTTCGATCAACTTCAAGGCTCTACTTACTTCTCGAAGATTGATCTTCGATCTGGTTATCACCAACTCCGTGTACAAGAGGAAGATATTCCAAAAACTGCTTTTCGAACAAGGTATGGTCACTACGAGTTCATGGTAATGCCTTTTGGGCTAACCAATGCACCCGCGGTTTTCATGGACCTCATGAATCGTGTGTGCAAACCGTATCTTGATAAATTCGTGATCGTCTTCATTGATGATATCTTAATCTACTCCAAGACTAAATCCGATCATGAGCAACACCTTAGGTTGGTTTTGGAGCTCTTGAGGAAAGAGCAACTATATGCCAAGTTCTCCAAATGTGAATTTTGGCTAAAGGAGGTTCAATTCCTTGGTCATATCGTCAACGAAAAAGGAATTCATATTGACCCTGCTAAGATCGAAGCTGTTAAGAATGGGAATGCCCCTAAGACCCCCACTTAAGTTCGTTCATTTCTTGGCCTTGCGGGATATTATCGTCGTTTCATTTCATATTTCTCTAAGATTGCTGTTCCTCTCACGGCCCTGACCCACAAGGGTAAACCTTATGAATGGGGACCAAAGTAAGAAGAAGCTTTCCAAACCCTCAAGAAAAAGTTGTGCAATGCTCCCATTCTGACTCTCCCTGATGGGAATGATGATCTAGTTGTCTACTGTGATGCCTCCAACCAAGGTCTTGGTTATGTCCTCATGCAACGGGGCAAAGTAATCGCTTATGCATCAAGGCAACTTAAGATTACGCACGACCTCGAATTAGGTGCGGTCGTATTCGCATTGAAGATTTGGAGACATTACCTCTATGGCACAAATTGTGTGGTGTTCACCGACCACAAAAGTCTCCAACACATCTTCAACCAAAAAGAACTCAATATGAGGCAATGCCGTTGATTGAACTCCTTAACGACTATGACTGCGAGATTCGTTACCATCCCGGCAAAGCGAATGTTTTAGCCGATGCTTTGAGTTGAAAGGACCATGTCATGCTTCATTGTGTCCAAATTCAAACCGACATTCAAAATCGTATCCTAGAAGCTCAACACGTCTCGGTCACCGAGGGTAACATGTATGATGAAATGTCGTGTGGTGTTGAACTTCAGCTAGAATCTAAACCCAATGGCTTACTTTATTACTTGAACCGTATTTGGGTTCCCGGTCGCGATGAACTCCATGAATTTCTCATGAACGAGGCTCACAAGACTCATTATTCTATTCATCCCGGTGCGGATAAAATGTACCATGATCTTCGCCATCAATATTGGTGGCCCGGTATGAAGAAAGACATTGCTCTCTATGTTGCTAAATGTCTAACTTGCTCCAAAGTCAAAGCCGAACACCAACGTCCTTCCAGGTTACTTGAACAACCGGAAATTCCCGTGTGGAAATAGGAGAACTTAACTATAGATTTCATTACCAAACTCCCTCGCACCTCAAGTGGTTATGATAGCATCTGGGTGATCATTGACCGCCTCACCAAATCTACTCATTTCTTGCCAATCCATGAGGACTACCGGGTTGAGAAATTAGCCCGAATCTACATTGACGAAATTGTGAGCCGTCACGGTGTTCCCTTAAACATAATCTCCGATAGAGATGCTCGGTTCACCTCCTGTTTCTGGAAATCCCTCCAAACTGCCCTTGGCACACGACTAAATTTGAGCACGGCTTACCATCCCCAAACTGATGGTCAGACCGAGCGTACAATTCAAACTCTTGAGGACATGCTTAGAGCTTGTGTAATTGATTTTGATGGGAACTAGGATTCACATCTATCTCTAATTGAGTTCTCTTACAACAATAGCTACCACACAAGTATAAATATGGCTCCCTTTGAAGCTCTCTATGGCCGTAAGTGCCGTTCTCCTATCTGTTGGAACGAGATTGGTGAAGCACAAATCACCGGTCTCGAGCTAATCCAAGAAACATCCGACAAGATCATTCAAATCCGTGACAACATACGAGTGACGAGAAGTCGGCAAAAGAGCTATGCTTACAAACGACGAAAACCCTTGGAATTCCAAGTCGATGATTTTGTCCTTCTAAAGGTGTCTCCATGGAAAGGCGTGATCCGTTTCCGAAAGAAAGGCAAACTAGCACCTCGCTATGTGGGCCCATTCAAGATCATTGAAAGGATTGGGAAAGTGGCTTACAAACTCGAGTTACCTCCATCACTCGGCAATGTGCATCCTACATTTCATGTGTCTAATCTGAAGAAATGCCTTGCTGATAAGAATCTCCATATACCAATTGACGACGTGCGCATTGACGAAACGATGCACTTCGTTGAGAAACCGGTAGAAATCATGGATCGTAAGGTCAAGCAGCTCAAGCGAAGCCGTATCCCTATTGTCAAAGTTCGTTGGGAATCTAAACGTGATGAAGCTCAAGTACTCGAACCTCTTTGCCGATTCAGTCGCCTCAACTAGTTAAATTTCGGGACGAAATTCCCTCAACATGGGGATACTGTAACATTTATGATTTTCACGTATTTGTTTCAGTGCAATAAATGACATTTCAATTTCCAATTCTAGTGCAATACCCTATATTATCTATACACACATTATAATTCAAGTTTCTCATAAAAATTATTTTGTTTTGTGTACACACACATCTTTATTTCAAAAGATTTTACATCCATATTTTATATATATACATAAGGTTTTAAACAAAAGTCACAAATTGTATATATATAGCTTCAATATAAAGGTTTGAAACCCCCCTTAAAAATTTGAACCCTCAATTTGAACCCCCCTCCCCACCCTTGAAATAGAACCCTTAAGTCTAAATTTGGACCTTTGACTTTGATCTTTGACTGGGAGATAATTTGTTCAAACTCTGGAAACTGATCAAACACTGTTTGTAGGCAGGTTTTCCAAGGAGTGTCTAGCTCAGAGAATAAAGCTATCAGCAGCAGAGATGAGAATAATGCTGCTGATATGCCTATCAGCAGCAACTTTTTGACTTTCAAAGTCAAACAACTCAAGAAACTCGCAAATTCAGGGATGGAATTGATCAGACTCGATGAATATAGACTTCCCATGCCTTCATAATCGATATCCGATCACATCCTGACCCAAATTACCCACCCCAAATCAGTCCCTGAGCGGCAAACGTTAAATTCAAAGAGTCAAACCGAGCCCAAATCCTTTCCTAATCGAGAAATTTCAACGCGATCAATTCCGCAATTCATGCGCTAAATGACCTCGCATGTACCTGATCCTAATACATGACCCAATTCATCGCCAATCGGCCGAATTAACGCGAAATTCCATCGAAAGTTGTCAAATTCAAATCTCTAATCAAATCATGCGATCTAGATGAGTTTAAGCGAATCAAACCTCACATACACCTTTGCATACCCTTACACAACCTCTCAGAACTCTCGTACGATCCACATTTCATCTCTGGAACCTGACGTGCACTAAGAACCGTCGGAGTTTTGTTTCAGCCGTTCACTTGCATTCCTCCACCAAACCAAGTAAGTTTTATATCATTCGAATCGTTTTAGTACGCTTATCCATAGCCATATACTAATTCATCATGACTGATCATATCGGGTTCGAATTCGAGTAGAGTTCATAACCTTTTCTTGCGGGATTCTAATTCGGCTTTTAAATCTAACTGATATTTTTAAGTTTGTGAAATCCCTATATGACCAGCGAAACCACCGGTCCGACTGGTTAAGCCACTGCGCCATCGGACCCGGTGGCGTGGGTTCGAAACCCACGGCCCGTATCCGGCCGGCCTTTTTGCGCATGCCCTGAAAAATCAAACCCGGCTTCCTTTTCCTTTCATGTTAATAGCCAACCGGACCGGACTTGTGCACGAATAGCTCCACTGGTCCAGCGGTACAAACGAACTACACACACAGGAACCACCCGGGTTCGAACCGGGTGGCCTGTTTATTTTTTTAAATCAGTTTTAAAAACTCCAAAAATTTTATAAAAAATATTTTTATAAACCTTGCAATATTTATAACAGAATAAAACCAGATTCATTAATTTTCAATATAAATTCAGTTTTATTTCAAATTTAGTTGTTAAACTTGTATATTAAATTTTTAAAACAAAAATCTAAATATTTAAATTAGTTTCCAAATAAAAAAAATTGATTTTATAAAATTTATAAAATATTAACTTTATTTAAAACGATCAAATAATTATTTCTAAATAATAAATAAATAAATAAAATTTATTTATTATAACCTTCAAAATTAAAAGTATATTTATCATTAAACCCTATACATAAATAATATTTACACAACTTCATATTTACGCATCTTTATAAATAAATAAATAGAGTAAAAATTATTTATTTAAATCATATTTAATATAATACGTCCCTATTTTTATAACTAAATAAATAAGTTCCATACCTATATAAATAAATAAATAAGGTAACAATTATTTATTTATATTTAAACAAAAAATTGGTTATTTAGGCTATACTTAAATAAACCGAATAACTACATTATTTTGTAACTAGAATAAATAAACGGTAATTATTTGATTTAGTTATTCAAATCCAAACCCTAATTTAAAAATATTTTAAAACTATTCATTTCAAATTACTTTCATTTTATTCAACATCTACACAATCCTTTTCCATAATTCGACACGAACTCATTATACAATTCCCTATACTCACATCCATTGAAACCTTAGACTTTAATTTAGACATTTTATTAATTCATGATCACACGCAATACACTTTAGGTTAACGTCGTGCATTTCAAGGATCATTTTGCTACCTAGAGTCTCGTATTAGCTACACATTTGATTCAGGTGAATATTACATAGCCCCTTTTACACTTTTACACTTTTTTTGGGGTGAAACATGAACTCTATACACACAATTGTTTACATTTACACAAACTACACAAACACAAATCCTCTTTACATTCATGTAAGCAAAATTTGAGCTTTATTTGAGTGCTAGGTGTGTTAACTGTTTATGTGCAATTTATGTGCAATCATTAACTATTCAAGCCGACGGTTAACAATGATAGATCTATTGAGTCTGACAAACCCACCCAGATTGGGGTGATTGTTACCGACAACACAATTTGCATGCTAGTTACAAAGGTTTGATTGTACTTTAGTTACACAATAGCTGCTCCCCATAAATGTCTTATTTTATCATGTTATGTAAGGATTTGATTATTTATATCTACACACTATCTATGTATAAACCTATGTATGCTCACCAACTTTTTAGTTGACTTTATTTTATTCATGTTTCAGGTGCTAATATGTGAGTTTGATCAAGACATGCTACACATAGGCTTTGGACTTAGTTAAATTTAAATAAAGAATATTATGTATTTCAATTATGTACTTGTTTGAATTTGGTTGTGTTTGAATCGTTTGAAATGAAATTTGATGATTAAATTATTGAAATCTAGTCAACCTTGTGCTCATGAACAGTCTACATGTCCCGCCCCGACGTATTCCGCCGTCGGTTGGGGTGTGACATTAATCCCAACCCTGATAGAGCCAACCATGGAATAAAGTGTCCGACTTTCAGAAGTTTGGCCATTCTGCAACCCAATGCCCAAATGTTAAATGTTTTAACTATGGGGATATAGGGCACTATAGGACTTCTTGTCCTAAACCATCTAAACAGAGAATAGGTGGTCAGAATAAAGGAACAGGATGAGTGTTCGTCTTAGGAAGCGAAGATGAACAGAAAAATAATGCTAAGGAGGTAGCAGGTACTTTCTTAGTTAATAATATTTACACCAAGATTTTATTTGATACAGGGGCGAATAGAAGTTTTGTTTCATGTCCATTCACCCCATATTTAGGCGTAAGATCGATTCCACTTATTCATACCCTGATTGTGTCATCAATTTTGGTGACGATAAGGTATTAGTTACACCAATGCCAATGAACATGAACGAATATGATCCTTGAGATGGATCGGTTAAACCAATACGAGGCCCAGATTGATTGTGGCCGAAGAACGGTCAAGATTAAGAAACCAGATGAAACTAGTTTGATAATTCAGGGTGATAGTGATAACAATAAGATTGAAATAATTTCCATATCGAAAGCTAGGAAAGAATTAATTTGTAACATCCCAAAAATAAAACGACAGTTAAAATGATGAAATAAACGAACGAGGCATGTCGGGTCGGGTCGGATGGGCCGGCGGGCTGGAAAGGGAGCCTCCCCTATAAATAGCCAAGGTCACCACCCATTCTCTCATTTGCACCTTCTAGAGAGAGAAACCATAGAGAGAGAAAGTTGGCGGATCGACCCGAGATTTGAGAAGTGTGTTGCTCCAGAGCTCGTGAGAAGAACCTCCTGATCAGAAACTCGATTCAGGTAACGATCGGACCTAAATCTGAGTTTTTGTTCGTTTTTAGGTTTTTCGGGTTTTGGATGAAAAGGTAACGTTTTCACAGATAATACCGAAAGATAGACATAGATTTGAGTTCTTTAATGGAAAACGAATGTTTTGAATGTAAACAGGTTCAGGATCTTGACGTGATCAGACCTGAATGCGAAAGTTAGGGTTTTTACGAAGAAACACACGGAGCAGGTCCTGCGTACTTATCAAGTATGCAGGAAGAGGGCACTGCGTACTTATCAAGTACGCAGGAAGAGGGGCACTGCGTACTTATCAAGTACGCAGGAAGAGGGCACTGTGTACTTATCAAGTACGCAGGAAGAGGATCTTGCGTACTTATCAAGTACGCAGGAAGCAGGGTTTGCGCACTTGCTAAGTGCGCAGGCATCAGGCTGGTTAAGTAAAGTTAGTATGTTTAGAAGGGTTAAACCGTTAGAGTCGGTATTGGTCTGATGTGTATTAACTAATCAATTTAGATCGGAAGTGACGTTGTTGGGCCTTTATTTAGGACAACCGAGACTAGCTTATAAGGTGAGTTCTAGAAGCCTTCTTTTAAATGTTTTAATAATGTTTTTGGGCTGGTGTACATACGTAACGATGTGACTATTTTATAAAACGATGTTTATGAATGTTGTATGTGACGTTTTATAAAATGATGTTTATGAACGATGTTTTGGAAGGAAGAGTTATAAAAGAAGTTTTTATGAAATATTTTGCCAAAAGAAGTTTATGAAGTTTATGAAGTTTATGAAGTGTTTATGAATGAATGAATGTTTTTAATAAAACGAACGAATGCGTTAATTGAAGTTTTGAAGTAAAAGAAGCGAAGGTTTACGAAAGTCACATACGAACGAATCTGCCAATATTTCTTAGGGAATGAAGGTTAGGGGTATGGGAAGTATGTTATGGGCCTTTACCTTTTAGGGGCCTATGTGGCTGGCCAACTGTTGTACAACTGGGGCGATGACGGTCGCCAAGGGGAATATCGTGATCCTTGAAGTTTGGTATGATTTACCTTACGGGGTAGTCGTGCTTGAAGTTTGGTACTTGCACTTTACGGGGTAGCAGTGCTTGAAGTTTGGTACTTGTGCCCTACGAGGCGCAGTGCTTGAAGTTTGGTACGTGTCATCCTTGTGATGCCGTGCTTGAAGTAGTGTTGAATAACCTAAGTATCGGGCCCTAGGAGTTCTTCACCCGAAGGACAGTACGGTGATTGATGGGCCTAGTGGTGGTGATCTTTAGGTTATTCAGCCAGTATGTGACGTTTGGATTTGACGGTTACGAGAAGGCGCAGATTCGATATGTTCGTTGACTTATGTTTATGAAGTGTTATGTTTTGTTATTGCATTATTTTACGTACGATTTTTATTAAATGAAGTGTGAAGTTATGTTTTTGGCAAATTATTTGAAGTTAACGTTTTATGTTAAAACTAGAACTCACCAGCGTAGCTGACTTTTTGGTATGCACATTCAGGTTAAGGCAGGTATGGATGATGGACGGTGATGCTTGGCAAGTGAGAAGTGTTACCCGGTTGATCATGAAGACTGACATCCCGTTATGATTAGATTATGATATGTTTATGTAATAGATTATGTTACGCTTCCGTTGTTAAACAATGTAATGGTTATGTTTTATTGAAGTATTTTCCGCTACGTTATTTGATAATCAAGTTTAAGAACTATTTGTGAATGAGTAAATCCAATAAGTGAGGCCTCTCGGGTATGGGGCCTTACAAGTTGGTATCAGAGCAATAGTTTGGGAGATTCAGACACTCCTAGTGTCTGAACTTAAACTGTGAATGGGACCGAAAGCGGATGCCAGTACGGGTAACTCGAGCCACAGCATCAGGTATGAAGGTATTATATATTTACGTATACAGTATGCCTTAGAAAGGGTTAGGAAGGACTTGTGTTCTGATGGAATCACAAAGGTGGTCAAATAGAAATCGAAAGGTAGTGTAATGGTTAATTGCAGATGGCCAGTGTATATTAACATCTTACAGTGCTTGTTGAATTTTATTTGTTAACTAGCGTGATAACATTGGATTCCTTGTCTTTTAGAACGAAATGGAGGGTAGAATAGGCGGAAGGCGTGGTGGGGGTCGTACCGGACGACACGGTAGGATTCCCGCCCACCAGGTTTATAATAAAGAGGCAAGAGTTCTTGCGGAACCGGAAGGTAATGTGCATGAGACTGTACGAGTGTGATGTGAGATGTCCTCTGTTGTGTTGACTTAGCGCGAAAGTGGTAAGAGGTGTCGAGGGGAATACCGGGACAAAATCTCAACTTTGAAGAGACGCGAGTATTATGAAGTTTTATGAGAGGAACTAGAATGCTCGAGTAAGGTAAATTGACAATTCGTTTGGATCCGTGAAATTGTGAGTTTATAGGTGCACGTGCATGATGACGAATATTATAGTAATGATTAATGCTTACGTATCAGAGTTGATCCAATTACTCAACCACGACTATGAGATGTTAGTCACCCGAGTAACGATTAAGGAGATTGATGAACATCATTAGTAATGGTAACGATGTCAAAGATGGTGTACCTTACAACAGTGAATGATGTCAGCAAGTACGAGCCACTGGCGAGGGGGAATGAAACTTCGGTTTTACCTAAGTCAGACGAGCATATGTGCGGAAAATGCCAAGGAGCTAGTGTGGACTATGCTTAGCACAAACACGTTATGATGAAAACAAAATCGGTCTACTGTCTAAGTATGCATGAGCATGAAGGAAATAACCAAGCAAGTGTATGTCCAAAGAATATATGAGTGCACGAATGCACAAATGGCATATTTCCATGTAGAAGACAGTCCCAGACAACTAATAAGAGTATCTCCTGAAAAGAGAAAATAGATATACCAACAACAACGAGAGACGGGAACCGCGGTGTTAATTAGGGCGTGTAGACTAAACCAAATCAAACCAGATCCGACCCAAGGATTGATTGTCTAGAATAAATGTGAAGGACAAGTTTTGACCAACAATGTGAAGTAAGGCATGGGCACTAAGAAGAAATTCAAGGCGACTCAGAGAACGCTCTTCTATGGCTAAGTCTAATAAATAGTTGCGGGTGTTGTTAGAATTGGAAAGCCGTTGAGGGACCCACTGAAACTAGAAAGGAAATGAAAGTACAAGTGTCGCCACACTTGTCATTTATCCATAGTAAGACCAACGGATGTGACTTTAGAAGAAACGCATGCAGAAAAGGCTAACGGAAACGAGTAGCTAGAGAATATATATTGTCGGTCAGATGGGATGCCAATCCCTAAGACCATCCAGTGATATGTAGGAAGAATGGTGTGCAATGAACCAACGACGTGAAACGTAAAACCTGACATGTACGCTTGAAAGAAAGACTAGAAGGAGATTGTGTATGAAAATATGAATGAAAAGTTCGAATGATTAGTGTTCCATATGAATGAATACCTTCCCGACAAGTTGAGTGTGATAAGGGATACCTCATATGTTTGGGGGATACCTGATACGGTTCCTACGGGAACGAAGCGATACGGTTCCTACGGGAACGAAGCGATACGGTTCCTACGGGAACGAAGAGATACGGTTCCTTCTAGAATGAAGCGATACGGTTCCTTAGGGAACGAGATGATGTGGTTCTTTCGGGAATGAGATGGTATGGTACCTTTTGAAACTTGATAGTAGGATTCATTCAGGAACGGGATGGTATGTTTCATTCAAGAACGGTATGGTATGGTCCTTCGAGGACGAATGCACCATGGTTAGCTTATGAGGTATACACAATGATCCAAACAGTCGAGAGATGATTGTTAGTAACGGTCTAGATGACAGAACATATAAACTTAACGAGGGGATGAATTTATGGCAATGGAGTCTTCGGTGGACGACTCCGAGTTTGATAAGACAGTTAACGTAAAATGAAGAGATAAGGACCCTAACGGTTAAATGTGAAGGACCGACTAGGGATGTACGATGCTGAAAAAGATAACGCCAATCAAGAACGAGAGAGGTATAGTCAAGACTACACAAGAATCTATCAACGGGAAAACGAGGAATGATCAACGTCTACAGACTAGGGTTTGGTTCAGACGGAAGACGCCAAATTCAACATCATACTAGAGCTCCTAAGAGACACCCCTAAGTGTTGAAAGGAATATGTGGCTTGCTCCGCATGTCAAATCCACATACGTGTTTAGTGGACTTGAGTTAAGTCACACCCGTGAAACACGAATGAGAACCAAATAGATAAAGCTATTCGAGACAACATCAAGAGAGCTTAATATGAGGCAGAGATGATGGTTGGAACTCCTGAAAGATTATGACTGTGAGATCATGTACCATCCTGGAAAGGCAAATGTGGTGGCTGACGCTCTAAGCCGAAAGGATGTGCCTACTCCTATTAGAGTGAAAGCTTGCCAGTTGAGAGTAACATCAGATGTGATGAGAGAAATTGAAAGAGCTCAAGATGAAGCACTTAAAGAAGAAAACATAAAGAAGGAAAGGATGGTAGGCCAACAGGACAAGTTAGAATATAACACCCTTGGTGTTAGGACACGTTTTGGACTGGTATGATACCTATGGGTGGCGAGCTTAGAACCAAAATCTTGGATGAGGCTCATAAGTCTCGGTACCCATCCCGGTACCAATAAAATGTACCAATATCTGAGGAAGGAATATTGGTGGCCTGGGATGAAACTTGAGGTGACAAGGTATGTAAGCAAATGCTTGACTTGCTCACAAGTAAAGGCCGAACACCAGAAACCATATAGAAAGATTCAACCACTTGATATACCGGAATGGAAGTGGGAACACATTACCATGGACTTCATAACCAAGCTACCTCGCACAGCTAAAGGTCATGATACTATTTGGGTAATTGTCGACCGTTTAACGAAGAGTGCTCATTTCCTACCTATTCGCGAGACGTTCTCATCGGAAAGGTTAGCAGAAGTGCTTATTAACGAAGTAGTAGCACGGCATGGGATGCCTTTGACGATCGTATCTGGCCGGGACACACGATTCACATCGAGGTTCTGGAAAAGATTCCACGAGGCGATGGGCACGAGGCTTAATATCAGCACGGTATACCACCCATAAACGGATGGTCAGTCCGAAAGGACTATTCAGACCTTGGAGGATATGCTTCGCGCTTGTATTATCGATTTTGGCGGCAGTTGGGACAGTCATCTGCCGTTAGCCGAATTCTCCTACAACAATAGTCATCACATGACGATAGGCATGCCGCCTTACGAAATGTTGTATGGGAGAAGATGTAGGACCCCGGTTTGTTGGGGTGAGATTGGACAGAAGGGATTAGGAAGTCTTGAAGTCGTAAGGGAAACGTCGGAAAGGTTTGATCAAATCAAAGCAAGAATGAAGGCCGCTCAAGATCGTCAGAAATCCTACGCAGATAAACGACAAAGGCCTATTGAGTTTGATGTTGGGGATAGAGTAATGTTGAAAGTGTCACCCTGGAAAGGGATCATACGATTCAGGAGGAGAGGAAAGTTAAGTCCGAGGTTTGTCGGACCATTCGGGATAATGGCACGGGTTGGTGAAGTCGCTTATCGGTTAGAGTTGCCTGATGAGTTAAGTGGGATTCATCCTACCTTCCATGTATCACAATTGCGAAAGTGTTTGGCGGATGAATCAGCTCACGTACCACTTACTGACATCGAGGTCGACAACAGCCTTAATTACATCGAAGAACCCGTGGCCATCTTAGACAAGAAGGAGAAGCGTTTGCGTAATAAGATTATCCAATTGGTTAAAGTCCAATGGAAACATGGAAAGGGATCGGAAGCCACTTGGGATACGGAGAAGCAGATGAGGGAGTCGTACCCTCATCTATTTGACTTATGATAGGTTTCGGGGACGAAACCTATCGTAAGGGGGGTAGACTTGTAACATCCCAAAAATAAAACGATAGTTAAAATGACGAAATAAACGAACGAGGCATGTCGGGTCGGGTCGGATGGGCCGGCGGGCTGGAAGGGGAGCCTCCCTTATAAATAGCCAAGGTCACCACCCATTCTCTCATTTGCACCTCTTAGAGAGAGAAATCGTAGAGAGAGAAAGTTGGTGGATCAACCCGAGATTTGAGAAGTGTGTTGCTCCAGAGCTCGTGAGAAGAACCTCTGGATCAGAAACTCGATTCAGGTAACGATCGGACCTAAATCTGAGTTTTTGTTCGTTTTTCGGGTTTTGGGTGAAAAGGTAACGTTTTCACGGATAAAACTGAAAGATAGACATAGATTTGAGTTCTTTAATGGAAAACGAACATTTTGAATGTAAACAGGTTCGGGATCTTGACGTGATCAGACCTGAATGCGAAAGTTAGGGTTTTTGCGAAGAAACAGATCGTGCGTACTTATCAAGTACGCACGGAGCAGGTCCTGTGTACTTATCAAGTACGCAGGAAGAGGGCACTGCGTACTTATCAAGTACGCAGGAAGAGGGGCACTGCGTACTTATCAAGTACGCAGGAAGAGGGCACTGTGTATTTATCAAGTACGCAGGAAGAGGATCTTGCCTACTTATCAAGTACGCAGGAAGCAGGGTCTGCGCACTTGCTAAGTGCGCAGGCATCAGGCTGGTTAAGTAAAGTTAGTATGTTTAGAAGGGTTAAACCATTAGAGTCGGTATTGGTCTGATGTGTATTAACTAATCAATTCAGATCGGAAGTGACGTTGTTGGGCCTTTGTTTAGGACAACCGAGACTAGCTTATAAGGTGAGTTCTAGAAGCCCTCTTTTAAATGTTTTTGGGCTGGTGTGCATACGTAACGATGTGACTATTTTATAAAATGATGTTTATGAATGTTGTATGTGAGGTTTTATAAAATGATATTTATGAACGATGTTTTGGAAGGAAGGGTTATGAAAGAAGTGTTTATGAAATATTTTGCCAAAAGAAGTTTATGAAGTTTACGAAGTTTATGAAGTTTATGAAGTGTTTATGAATGAATGAATGTTTTTAATAAAATGTACGAATGCGTTAACTAAAGTTTTGAAGTAAAAGAAGCGAAGGTTTACGAAAGTCACAAATGAACGAATCTGCCAATATTCCTTAGGGAATGAAGGTTAAGGGTATGGGAAGTATAATATGGGCCTTTACCTTTTAAGGGCCTATGTGGCTGGCCAACTGTTGTACAACTGGGGCGATGACGGTCGCCAAGGGGATTATCGTGATCCTTGACGTTTGGTACGATTTACCTTACGGGGTAGTCGTGCTTGTAGTTTGGTACTTGCACCTTACGGGGTAGCAGTGCTTGAAGTTTGGTACGTGTCATCCTTGTGATGTCGTGCTTGAAGTAGTGTTGAATAACCTAAGTATCGGGCCCTAGGAGTTCTTCACCCGAAGGACAGTACGGTGATTGATGGGCCTAGTGGTGGTGATCTTTAGGTTATTCAGCCAGTATGTGACGTTTGGATTTGACGGTTACGAGAAGGCGCAGATTCGATATGTTCGTTGACTTATGTTTATGAAGTGTTATGTTTTGTTATTGCATTATTTTACATACGATTTTTATTAAATGAAGTGTGAAGTTATGTTTTTGGCAAATTATTTGAAGTTAACGTTTTATGTTAAAACTAGAACTCACCAGCGTAGCTGACTTTTTGGTATGCACATTTAGGTTAAGGCAGGTATGGATGATAGACGGTGATGCTTGGCAAGCGAGAAGAGTTACCCGGTTGATCATGAAGACTGGCATCCCGTTATGATTAGATTATGATATGTTTATGTAATAGATTATGTTACGCTTCCGTTGTTAAACAATGTAATGGTTATGTTTTATTGAAGTATTTTCCGCTGTGTTATTTGATAATCAAGTTTAAGAACTGTTTGTGAATGAGTAAATCCAATAAGTTAGGCCTCCCGGGTATGGGGCCTTACATAATTAAGGGAGACGGTATATTCATACTCCATGCTTTAAACATTAAACCCGATGGACAGATTGCGGATATTCCCGTAGTCTCTGATCACTTGAATGTCTTTCCAGAAGAATTACTCGGTCTTCCACCTGATCGTCAGATCGAATTCCGAATCGAACTCATTCCTGGAGCCAAACCTGTTGCAAAATTCCCTTATCATTTAGCTCCTTCCGAACTGAAGGAACTGATGAAACAAATCCAAGAACTCTTAGACAAAGGGTTTATTCGTCCTAGAACTTCACCTTGGGGAGCACCGGTACTATTCGTAAAGAAGAAAGATGGGAGCATAAGGATGTGCATTGATTATCGGGAATTAAACAAGCTGACGGTGAAGAATAGATATCCATTGCCTAGAATAGATGATATGTTCGATCAGCTACAAGGAGCCAAGTATTTCTCAAAGATCGATCTTAGATCAGGATATCATCAGTTGAAGGTACAAGAAGAGGACGTACCTAAGACTGCTTTCAGAACCCGATATGGTCACTATGAATTCCTGGTCATGTCATTTGGTCTAACAAATGCCCCCGCATCATTTATGGACCTAATGAACCGAGTCTGTAAACCTTTCCTTGATAAATTTGTAATCGTTTTCATCGATGATATTCTTTTTTTTTTCTTGAAGCCAAGAGGAACATGCTGAGCATCTCAACATCATTGGAAACCCTAAGAAAAGAAAGATTGTATGCTAAGTTTTTCAAATGTGAATTTTAGAAACGAGAGGTATAATTTCTTGGGCACGTTGTGAATGAGAAAGGAATACATGTAGACCTGAGTAAAATAGAAGTTGTTATGAAGTGGGAAGCCCCAAAGACTCCAATAGAAATCAAAAGCTTTCTAGGATTAGCCAATTATTACAAAAGATTTATTCAAGACTTCTCAAAGATTGCTAAGCCTTTGACTGCCTTGACTCAGAAAGTAGCCAAATTTGAATGGAGTACAAAACAAGAAGAAGCATTCAACATTCTCAAAAATAAACTCAGTCATGCACCAATCTTAACACTACCCGAAGGAAATGATGATCCTGTCATTTACTGTGACGCTTCCCGAACTGGTCTGGGTTGTGGGTTGATGCAACGAGACAAGGTTATTGCTTATGCATCATGCCAACTTAAAGTTCATGATAAAAACTATACCACGCATGACCTAGAACTTGGTGCCATAGTGTTTGCTCTAAAGATCTGGAGACACTATATGTATGGTACTAAATGCGAGATATATTTAGACCACAAAAGCCTCCAACATATTTTTAATCAGAAAGATTTAAATATGAGATAGAGGAGGTGGATGGAACTCATAAATGACTATGATTATGAAATCAAGTACCATCCCGGGAAAGCTAATATAGTGGCGGATGCTTTAAGTCGGAAAGAACGAAGCCAACCGATTAAAGTAAAAGCATTACGATTAGACCTTAAATTAGACTTAATGGATCAGATCAAAAAAATCCAACCAAAAGCCTTAGAAGAAGGGAATATCAATAAGGAACGTATGATTGGTAAACAGAAATTGCTTGTCAAAGGAGATAATGGAATCATGAGATTCAATCAAAGAATCTGGATTCCAAAGATTGGAGATATTCAAGAGAAGGTGTTAGATGAAGCACATAAGTCAAGATATTCCATACATCCTGGTGCAAACAAGATGTATAAAGATGTGAGGACTTATTACTGGTGGCCAAACATGAAGATATCAATAGCCCAGTACATAGATAAATGCTTGACTTGTCTTCAAGTTAAGATTGAGCATCAGAAACCAGCAGGGCAGTTACAACAAATAGAATTACCTGTCTGGAAATGGGATCGTATTTCCATAGACTTTGTCGTTAAACTACCCAGAACCTAGAAAGGACATAATGCAATATGGGTCATGGTCGATAGACTGAGCAAGTCAGGTCATTTTATACCCATCAATGAAACATACTTTATGGATAAGTTAGCTAGAATCTATATCAATGAAATTGTGAGCCACCATGGCATACCACTGTCTATTATTTCTGATAGAGACAATCGGTTCATATCTAGATTCTGGTCGAGTTTTCAGAAAGAATTGGGAACTAAACTTACCATGAGTATTGCATATCATCCTCAGACAGATGGACAGAGTGAACGCACAATTCAAACACTGAAAGATATGCTAAGAGCTTGTGTTATTGATTACAGAGGTAATTGGGATAATCACCTATCGATAATTGAATTCTCTTAAAACAACAGTTATCATTCAAGTATCAAGGATGCACCATTTGAAGCCTTGTATGGAAGGATGGGTAGAACTCCTGCATGTTGGAATGAAATAGGAGACAGTCAATTATCTGAACCTGAAGTTATACAAGAGACAACAAATAAGATAGTCCAAATTAAACAACGATTGAAGGCCGCTCAAGATCGATAAAAGAGTTATGCTGAAAGAAGACGACGATCGTTAGAATTCCAAGTCGGGGATTATATGATTGTAAAAGATTCACCTTGGAAAGGTGTTGTAAGGTTCAGGAAACGTGGAAATTTAGGACCAAGGTATATCGGAACTTACAAAATAATTAAAATAATTGGAGCAGTAGCTTACAAATTAGATCTACCTAAAACATTACAAGGGATTCATTATACGTTTCACGTATCTTGCCTACGCAAATGTTTAGCTGATCCAACTCAGGCTATTGTACTAGAACATGTGCATATAGATGATAAACTCCATTTTACTGAACAACTGATCAAGATTCTAGACACTCAAGAACGGAAGTTAAGAAAGAAAGGTATACCAATGGTATTGGTTCAATGGCAAGGTCGGATTGGAGACGACAAAACTTGAGAATTAAAGGAACATATGAGAGTTAAGTATCATCATCTATTCATCTCTTAATTTCGAGACGAAATTTCTTAAAGGAGCGGATATTTGTAACAACTTGAAAATTCCCTATAAAATAAAAGAATAAACTTGCCAATTTTCAAAGTTGAGGGATGGAAATAGAAATAAACAAAGTTCAAGGACTAAAATTGAAAAATATGAAAATCGAAGGGATAACGGACCGCTATCCTCAGCATAACGGTCCGCTATGTATTGAGCAAGCAATGAATCGGATGGTGACACTTGTCCTATGACTCAGCGAACGCATGGCTCGATAGCGGATTGACATGGCTCGATAACGGACCGACATCCCTTTAGATGGCGGTCTGCTATGGGTGTGGAATTGACCCTAAAAATAGATGATCGATTTCAAAGCTTTTACACACATAAATACACCTCTCTAAACATACACACACAGACACTCTGATTCTCTGATCCCGAGCCCCCGTTCACGTACGAGAGTCCGGTTTCCGGCGTTTCGACTTCAAAATTTGCCGTAGATAGTGTTGAGGTAACGTTCCAAACTCACATTAAGCTTTGGTTAAGAACCATTAAGCTAGAATTATGTAATTAAGTAATTTTATGATTATTTTGGAACTCTGCCCGAGGTGATTACCATATATCTGATTAATAAGCCGAAATACTTTCCAGGTGAGTTCCTAAACTATGATGCATGAACCCAGTCATGACCTTGTCTAGCATGATTGATTTATGAAAATATTTTGAGTATCTTGAAACGATTGCATCGATTTTTTATATAACGTATTCTAAGCGCTTATTGTATTTCACTTGCCCGTGGAACGGCATGTTGGACAGGACCCGTAGAACGGTCTTTGGTTATATATAGACTGAATGATTTTTCATAGTTATCTATGATTTTGGGTGTTGAAGCCCATGAATGTGTTCAAGATACTTTGGCGGGTCATTTTAATAAACTATTTTAGTTTATGAAGTCACCAGCTTTATGCTGACCCATGTTTTATCAAATGTTTTCGAACGCATCACAGGTAGTCATTAGACAAAGCATTTCCAGGACTAGAATGAAAAGATGAACGATCTAGATGATGGGCATGCTTGGAATTATAAGTTTTGAATGACATGTTCCTTGTTAAGAACGAATGATGTAACTTTTATTAAACATGATGTAACAATGTTTTGATGTTAAAAGAGGTTATGATTTAGTCTTCCGCTGTGTGTTTTTGGTATCAACGTCACCGTAACTTGAAGGCGACCTTCTGACCAATATGTAGTTATCTGACAAACGGAATGTTCTGTCTAGGAAAGGACGGTGTATAAATCTCTCCTAGACCCGTCGTTCTTTCTGGGAATATCTCTGTTAGATGTACTACTCTAGTTAGATAACTGTACTATGTTACGGGCGTGACACATTAGATGAAATACCTTCATTTGACAATATCCCTTCTCTAATCCAATGTAATTTTTATGTTATTTTTTCTACTCTCACTTCTATATATAATTTTATTTTTTTTTTTTTTTTCCTTACCTTTTTTTTATTAGGTAATTCCAACACAGAGGATAGTTATGTTTCACACTCTCTCAATGGAACCACCTATTGGTGTCCCAATGTTTCAGAAGAATTCAAACCGGTTATAGGTAGTGTATTCGATTCTTTGGGAGATGTTGTTAGCATGTATGAGAAATATGCTCAAATTTCAGGTTTCTCTGCTCGTAAAGGCCAAACTAAAAAATGGAAGGGCGAGGTAACCCACAAATACCTTAGATGTTCTAAAAAGGGGAAGCCTCAGGGTAAGCGTAAATTTGATACTATGTGTGAAAGTTCAATGTATATTAGGCAAAGTTCTTTTACAGTAACTGATTGCCAAGCATACATAACAATTCATGTTTCTAACGATTTAACCAAGTTTCAGGTGTTAAAGTTTTCTGAGAAACAGAATCATGAACTTGTTGATACATTTAATCGTGATTTCACTAAGGCTGGTCACAAGTTACCTTTTTCATCCCAACAGTTTATTCATCAAATGAGTTTGAATAGAGTTGGTCCAACTGTATGCCATAGGTTGCAAGTTTCCATGAAGGGTGGTCATCATAATGTTCGTGGTGCTCCCACCGATTTCAAAAACTTTAGTCAATCTATTAGACTTTTTATTGGTGAACGAGACTCATGTTTACTTATTGATCGTTTGTCTAATCGTTTTGAGAATCTACCTGAATTCTATTTTGACTTTACTGTCGTAAAAGGTGAGTTGAAATCGGTTTTTTGGGCTGATGAGATTTCCAAGTTAACTTACTAGGATTTTGGTGATGTTTTAGCTTTTGATGCAACCTATCACACAAACAAGTAAGTGCTTATTTAAATTCTTTATTTTTAATAATCTAATTACATATGTGACACACTATATTTTGACCCATTTTACTACATTTTTTTATATGTAATGTTTATGTATTTTTGAACAATCAATTTTCTGTTTAATGACAAATATATATTTGTTACATATGTAACCCATAAAAATATTTTATTCTTTTTATTGAATCATACTTTTTGTTGCACACGTAACCCTCAATTTTACACATATTATGTTTTATGATTCAATCAGGTGTCTGAACTTTCACATATTCTCTTAATTAAGGAAGTTATATTTTTTACATATGTACTAACTTTATATTTATGTTACATGCATCAATATATTATAGATTTGTTACATACGTAACCCCTACATATGGTTATTTTGTATAATGGTTAAGTTTTTTTGTTACATATGTAACAACCAATATATATATAATATTTAAATGATTAATACAGTTGTTACATACGTAACAAACAAATACAACTTTTGTTTTAACAGGTACAATATGATATTTGTACATTTTACTGGTGTTGATCACCACAAGAGATGTGTTACATTTGGTGTTAGACTTTTAAATAGTGAGACCATCGCTTCTTATAAATGGTTACTTGAGGCTTTTCTAAAAGCTCATCCGAAGCAACCAAATTTAGTTTTAATTGATCAAGATCATTCAATGAGGCAAGCCATCTTGCAATAGTTTTTCTGAATCTTGCCATAGGCTTTGCATGTGGCATATAATGAAGAAACTTCCATTAAAGGTGTAATTTTTGTAGAAATAAAGTCTAATGGATACAAAATTCTCTAAGTACAACTTCTGTGGACCTCAGAGTTTGCTGCAGATAGACAAACTGCTGCGGATAAGCTTATCTGCAGCGGATACTTATTCTTCTACTGAAGAACAAATATGTTGCGGATAGCCTTATCTGCTGAAGACCAAAGTTGCTGCTGATAGGCAACTCATCAGCAGTTGTGGATAGTTGTGTCTTGCTACTGATCAACAACATTGCTGCTGATATCCATTCCCACTGAAGATCAAACGTTGCAACTGAATGGCTTCAATAAAGCAATCATTATCACTTACAACTTTCTGCTGCAACACTGACACACTCCACGCACAAAGAATGTTACCGGTGCAAGACAATAAAAGACAACGACGCTCTTCTTCAACGGACTCAAGCAGTAATGCCTAAGAAGACGTTTTAGTAAAGATAACTTTTGTAGTTTTTATTGTCGTTACATGTAGAATAGCTTCAATACAAGATCAACGGCTTGTGTTAGATCTGATCCTTAGAATCAATTGATTCTAAGTTACTATATAAGTAGTAGTTAGAGTCATTGTATACTAGTGCTTTTTTTCTTAAGAGTTTTCTCTGTAATCTTGTAATCTTTTAAGCTTAATACAAATTGCATTTATCAGTATTCTTCTTGTTTACTTGTTTACATTGCTTAGTTGTGATTGTTTATGCCAATCTCAACTAGAATAGAACCATCTTGTATTCACCGATCCTACAATTTTTGACATCTATATATCATTTAATGTATTTCTTAATTTATTTGTTTTTCTTTATTTTTGTTTGTATAGGTTTCTAGTGATTTGCTAAGAAACACAAACATTAAGTCATGTATTCACCGTTTACTCTGGAATCTTTACATCACACCTGAAAAGTTTGAAACGAAATGGCAAGAACTCATTGTGAATTTTTCATTGGCGGATAATCCTTGGCTGTCTGATATGTATGCCATTAGGGATCGTTGGGTTCCAGCCTTTTTAAGGGGAATCACCATGTGTTGTTTGATGAAGACCACATCCAGGTGTGAAATTTCCAATTCTTCCTTTAAAGTGAATTCTACCAGTGCTAACACTCTTGTTCAGTTTATGTTGTGCTTTGATACTCGACTTGATAACCAAATGTATAGTCAAAGAATGGATGAATTTAAAACCTTTTCATCATCATTTGTGGATAGTATTGGTTTAGCTATCGAAAAGGATGCATTTGATTTATATTCAAAGACAATTTTTCTGGAAATTAAAAAAGAGATTTTGAAGGGTAAGTTTTGTTGTTACATATCTAATTCTCAGGTTGTGGATGGTTGCACTGTTTATTATGTTATACATCTAGATAAAAGGAATGACGTCACGAACACTTTCAAGGTAACATTTTTATTCACCATAGATTATATATATTTATATTTTTTCCATTTTAAAATCTACTTTTTTCCTGCAGGTTAGATTCAACTCGGTTGACCAATCAGTGTCATGTTCTTGTATGGGTTTCATTCGAATTAGTTATCTTTGCCGTCACATTTTCTATGTTTTTAGAGTCCACAAAGTTGAGAAAATCCCTGTTCAATATATTTCTATCCGTTGGAGGAGAAACGTTCTTCCAAAGCAAATATTTTCCATTGAAAATCGATATGGTGTTGATACTAGTCCGGCATGTCTTTTGAGAAATGAGATTTTAGATTTAGTATTTGATTGTGTTGATGTTTTAAGGTGTGATACTGAAGGTCCCCAGTTGCAGCAAAATATACTAGAAAAAGGAGCAAGAAGACACCTTCTCTTCTTGTCTCAAAGGCCCAATCCCAACCTAAAATCCCTCATTCAGAATCCTAAAATTCTGATGAGAATATCAAAAGGGATAGCCACATCATTAGAGAGACTTCCTTGGAAGCTTCTCTATTAGGATCAGGATCACATCCTAGATCCATAGAACAACCCACTGAGCTATTCCATTATTTTCCTCCTCTGAACTTAAGTGCAGAGGCACCTTGTCAAGATGATATACCTTCTCCAACAACCACTATCTCTGAGGTATTGATTGACTTGGTTGCTAGTGTACCTATCCCAAGTTCATTACCCAAGAAGGTTCACTCTGGGAGTACTGACAAAGTGAATGTGGAAAGGGCTGTCACTACTCCTGGTACATCACCTGACCAAGAGGATAGTGATAACATCATTAAGACCCTAACCACTACAACTCACAGTGAGGATGTTTCCTTTGAAACACTCTTCACTGAGAGGAATCCCAGGTGCTAAGAAAACCAGGGTGATGGGGATGCAGAGGCTAGGCCTAAGGCCCCATCTGGATCCAAGGATTCCACAACTATGGATGAGGATAGACTGAAACTTCATAACTTGGAATTGACGGCCAGGGTGGAAATGCTAGAGGCCGAAGTGTCAAAACTAAGGCACCAAGTCTCTATGCATGAAGCCCATCAATGCCCTCCAGTGACTACTCCCTCCCTTGTCTCATTAGGCACTCAAACTGACCAGACTCTGTGCACTGATGCAACCAAAAAGGGGGAGATAGTTGCTGTGGAAGACGATGCTGACAGCCTCGACGAATGGATACAAGAGCAGATAGCCTTTCAAAGTTCTCTATTCAGACGTACTTTCGTTCAAGTTCATGACTTACCAGACTCAGTAGATGAAGAGGAAGAAATCATTGAGGATTGGAAGTTAGTTGTCTGAGCTGTTGATGAGGTGTTAAAGAATGAAAGTCAAAATGAAGACACACCTTCATCATTCAGCATACTTCCTACTGCTGCAGCCTTATCAAGACAGACCAGTGCCCCTCAATTCACACTATCTTCAAATAAGCTAGAATTTGACTCCATACTAGCTTGGGGGTATGATGGTTCAACTGAGAGATTCTGAATCGGAAAGGAGTTCGGTGGGGTAGAAGAGCTGAAATGGAATGCACTAAATCCACTCCAAGTGCTTGAACTGTACCTATCCAACTTCACCAACACCTCTACAGATCTCTCAGCAGAACTTGCAATCGACAGGTTCTACGTCTTAATGAAGGATAATCTCCCCTTGTTTGAAAGGCTCCTAGAAGAAGCAAACAGGGTGGCCTATCCTAAACACCATGCAGAATCTTCAACAACATCAGAACAAAGACTGGCTCCAAGACTTGCCTTGATCAGGATCTGTGCTTTAACAGAAGAAGAAGTTCTATGTTGGAGAAGATTTCTCTACAACACAGTGGTCAGAGACTTGGAAGTGCTAGGATGGTCAAACACTGGGTCTTCTGACTTCACATTCTTCCTGAATAATGGATCATCTCTCTCAATCAACATCAATGAGATCCTACTCTTAAATTCAGACTTCCTGCACAAGGTCTTCGAGCTCAGAACACACATATGCAATGTAAATTCCTTAGCGAGTCAAGCAATGATAAAAACCATCAAAGCTAAGCTTGAAAAGGAAGGATGACTTGCAATGGATGACTCTAACTCCGACTCATACCTATCCTTTCTTTCCTCTCCAACTGTCAAGTTAAACACATCAGAAGAATCCAGAAGAAGAGAAAAGGAAAAGATGAAGAAAGAATGGGAAGCAGTGACATGTCTTAAATGGGAAGAAGATGAAGAAAGTGTCCTTCCCTTGTCCATTCCACAAAATGCCAATGAAGCTGAAGCTGAGATCCCAACAGCATCTCTTACATATGTTGTTGTGGTCCATTAAGCTGAAGCAGAGGCATCCAGCAAAGACAAGGGGAAGAGACCTATAACAGAAGAAGATGAAGAAAGGTTATTGAAAGAGAAGAAGGAAAGGGAGGAAAGAAGAAGAAGAAGAAGAGAAGAAGAGGAGATGGCTGAATTAAGAAAAGCACAAGAAAGAAAAGTTGTCACACTCCTTAGAGAACAACAAATTCAGCTCTATGCTAAGCAGCTAGATGATCTGAAAGTCAAGATTCCTACAGCTTCTCAAATTCAAGAAGATGAAGCTCTAGCTCTTCAACTGCAGGAACAATTCAATATAGAAGAAGAAGAAGAAAGAGAGAAGAAGAAAAAGGAAGAGGCTAAGTTCAGAATAACTGATTCTGAACTAGCCAAAGAAATGAGAGAGGAGTGGATAGAGGCTCTGATTTCTCAAGGTGAGGATGCAGACTACCGTGAGAAACTATCAAATAAAGAAATATACAGAGCCTTCAGCAAGGTCAATTGGCAAATAAGAAAAGGGCTGAAGAAGAAGAAAAAGCCAAACAGAAATCCAAGAAGACCGTTGCCTTTAACAGAAGAACCCATGAAGAAAGGAAGGTCATGATTGACTTCCTAAAGGCTAGAGGAGAGAGTGGAAAAAGGCTGGGTCCCATGAGTTTCATGAACCTGCAAGCCCTTTACTTTAAAGTCAAGAAGGAAGAGGAAGAAAGGCTCAAAGAAGAGGGTGATTAATCAAGAAGATGAAAGGAAACAAAAGAAACACAAGCCTTCTCCCTCATCCACCACTTCCTCTATTCAACAACCTTCCACTCTCAATCCTAGACCTACCTCCTCTCTACCCACAAAGTCCAAATCCTTCTACCCAGCTCCTCCTCATCAGCAGCCTTCCAAGAAGAAAACCAAACCTACCATCACACCAGAAGACTCAAGAGAAATAATTGTCTGGTTCTATAACAGTCAAGATAAATGGTTTGAAGTTTTCAGGGGAAAGGAAGAACTGAAAAGATCAGTCTATAAATCTGTTGATGAGGTACTGCAACTCCCAGACTCAGATCTAAGAAGAATATTAGAGTTGGGTGAAGCCTATAAGACAGAGAATGAAGGTGGGAGACATCTTTTTCTAGTGATCAAACATCACTTCAACCCTAGTAAAGATGTAATCATTGATGCCAAACCTCTTCAATCCCATTCTCCATTCACCAGTTGGTCCTTCAAGGCTGATACCAACGAGTTTATGCTGATTGATTTTAAAGGACAGAAGATGATATGTTCAAGCAAGGCCATCTTCAAAATGCCAAGCAAAGAAATAAAGACTCTATCTGAGCTTCCTCTAAACAATCCCAGCGACCCAATAGGCTATGAGGTAGAAAGGATAGTCTGCAACATGAAAAAGCTTCAGCAGCAAAAGCAGTAAAGAGAGTTTTGGTAGCATCAATCTAGGGGAAGTTTGTAGAAATAAAGACTGATGGATACAAAATTCTCTAAGTACAACTGTTGTGGACCTCAGAGTTTGCTGCAGATCGACAAACTGCTGCAGATCGACAAACTGCTGCAGATAAGCTTATCTGCAGCGGATACTTGTTCTTCTGCTGAAGAACAAATCTGCTGCGGATAGCCTTATTTGCTGAAGACCAAAGTTGCTGCTGATAGGCAAATAATCAACAACTGTGGACAGTTGTGTCTTGCTGCTGATCAACAACATTGCTGCTGATAGCCATAACCACTGAAGATCAAACGTTGCAACTGACTGGCTTCGATAAAGTAATCATTACCACTTACAACTTTCTGCTGCAACACTGACACACTCCACGCAGAAAGAATGTTACCGGTGCAAGACAATAAAAGACAACGACGCTCTTCTTCCAAGGACTCAAGCAATGATGCCTAAAAAGACAGTAAAGATAACTTTTGTAGTTTTTATTATCTTTACATGTAGAATAGCTTCAATACAAGATCAATGGCTTATGTTAGATCTGATCCTTAGAATCAAGGGTCTGTCTTGATTCTAAGTTACTATATAAGTAGTACTTGGAGTCATTGTATACTAGTGCTTTTTGCTTAAGAGTTTTCTCTGTAATCTTGTAATCTTTTAAGCTTAATACAAATTGCATTTATCAGTATTTTTCTTGTTTACTTGTTTACATTGCTTAGTTGTGATTGTTTCTGCCAATCGCAACTAGAATAGAACCATCTTGTATTCACCGATCCTACAATTTTTGACATCTATATATCATTTAATGTATTTCTTAATTTATTTGTTTTTCTTTATTTTTGTTTGTATAGGTTTCTAGTGATTTGCTAAGAAACACAAACATTAAGTCATGTATTCACCGTTTACTCTGGAATCTTTACATCACACCTGAAAAGTTTGAAACGAAATGGCAAGAACTCATTGTGAATTTTTCATTGGCGGATAATCCTTGGCTGTCTGATATGTATGCCATTAGGGATCGTTGGGTTCCAGCCTTTTTAAGGGGAATCACCATGTGTTGTTTGATGAAGACCACATCCAGGTGTGAAATTTCCAATTCTTCCTTTAAAGTGAATTCTACCAGTGCTAACACTCTTGTTCAGTTTATGTTGTGCTTTGATACTCGACTTGATAACCAAATGTATAGTCAAAGAATGGATGAATTTAAAACCTTTTCATCATCATTTGTGGATAGTATTGGTTTAGCTATCGAAAAGGATGCATTTGATTTATATTCAAAGACATTTTTTTCTGGAAATTAAAAATGAGATTTTGAAGGGTAAGTTTTGTTGTTACATATCTAATTCTCAGGTTGTGGATGGTTGCACTGTTTATTATGTTATACATCTAGATAAAAGGAATGACGTCACGAACACTTTCAAGGTAACTTTTTTATCCACCATAGATTATATATATTTATATTTTTTTCTATTTTAAAATCTACTTTTTTTCCTACAGGTTAGATTCAACTCGGTTGACCAATCAGTGTCATGTTCTTGTATGGGTTTCATTCGAATTGGTTATCTTTGCCGTCACATTTTCTGTGTTTTTAGAGTCAACAAAGTTGAGAAAATCCCTGTTCAATATATTTCTATCCGTTGGAGGAGAAATGTTCTACCAAAGCAAATATTTTCTATTGAAAATCGATATGGTGTTGATACTAGTCTGACATGTCTTTTGAGAAATGAGATTTTAGATTTAGTATTTGATTGTGTTGATGTTTTAAGGTGTGATACGAAAGGTCTCACCTTATTTGATGAGCATATTAGAGATTTAAAAGATTAAGTATTAAACAAAGTGGATAAGGCTGTAGCAACGAGAAGTTCTACTATTGCAGATTTGCTTGGACAATCTATATATGTTGACGTGTCTATTACCAATCCTTATTCAATTAGGAACAAAGGTTTTGGTAAAAACTAGCTCATTTTAAATCCTGATGAAAAGTTAGCTGAAAAGCCATCAAAGACTGAATGTTGTTTAATTTTTGATGATTTTGTTACACTATGTAACAGAACAAAATCTGTTTGTTTGTCCTTTTATTTTGTACTAATGTTCACTAGTTGAAAGTGCTATGTTCATGTTATGTACTTTTTATTTTATATTACTTTTTTTCCATTAATTACATCTATTTTTATAAATGAGTTTTATACATGCTTTAACATTTTTTAGTTTTTCTTTAAACAATAGTAATTAGTTTTTTTTTCCTTTTCTTTACTTAATATAATTATTGTGAAATCGAATTCTTAAAAAGAGATTTAGATAACCTTGTTTTATGAGCCTCTAACATGGAACATTTTGTTCACCCCTAATCAATAAATAAGCACATGCATAGCTGATTTGTTTCCCACTTAATACATCAAGTAGGCCACCATTTCACATCCTAGTTGTCCTTGTTTTATACTATATAGGTCTTCATAGCAAACCTATTGAGATCATTTTTTTCACCTAACCCACACCCACTCACCTCTACCTAGTTTTTTCTTTTTCAAAATGATAGGTTGTATCTATTCTTATTCTATAGGTTTTTCTTATTATTTATTTGTCTAAGTTGAAATATTATTTGATCACCTTTTACACCCACCCTTTTTCTACAGCATAATGTCTAACCCCCATCGAAAGTTTTTCAAGCTTGTGGAACATGAAGCTCCTGATAACAAATATGAAATCGCAATCAAGTCACAACCAGGAAATGTTAAAGTTGAAATCCTATCAACCTCAAATAATGTTCATGTGAAACAGGAACCTCTTGATAAGAAATAGGAAGCCACTAAACTTGAAGATCTACCTCCCGACGATGTTAAAGATGTTCTTGTTGTTCTTCCAAGTATCAACTCTAAAGACCATTCTCCCCAACATCCCTTTTTTTTTATTTCGGGCCTTTTAATGATAATTGGGTTTTAAACTATGACTTTTCCCAACATCCCTCTTCATTTACCCCAACAAACTACTTGATCCCAAATGTTACTGACCCACTAGAAGAAGATTCCAAATCCGTTGATTCGGTTGAATCCATTGGTACCCTACATAGGTGGGCTAATCATAACCCATGGGAGGACGAATTGAGTACAGATTCTAATTATAATACTTGGGAAGATGAATTCAGTTATGTTTTTTTATTAGAAATCAATCGTTATGTATTGAATTTCAATCCTTGTTTATGTTTATCATCAATGTATTTGTTATTTTCAATAAAATTTAGTTTTCCCGAACTTTAGCATTGTTATACTGAACTTTATGTTTATTTTCTATCATTTAACTCAACGTTACATATATGTTACAGTTTTAAAAATACCAAATTATTCCGGTTAATAGATAATTTTATTTGTTACACATATGTTACATGCAATGAAATATAATATGCCACGCATTTAAACCCCCCCCCCCCCCTCAATATCCATGTTACACATTCATTACATTTAATTAAATATTGATATTATATTTAAACATTAATTTTCATGTTATAAATACACAACCACAATAGATAAAATAGTTTTTTTACAATCTAAACATTAATTTACCCCTACCTACCCCTACTTTCCTCTCTTATAAATATCCATTCTTCATTTGTTACTTTCTATATCTATTATCCTTTTTCACACATCTTATGCAACGCATCTGCATTCCCATGGACCTACAACATCAGATTGTTTTGTGTTCTTGTGGTTCTCCCACATCTATTCGAACTTCCTAGACATTAACAAACCCTCGTAGACGTTTCTATTGCTGTGCTCATAATGTAATGGATCGATCCTCCTATGTGTGCGAGAGCCATTCACATTGTACCCGGGCTTATAAGAAACAAGAATACGCATGAAGCTTTGTCAAAGCACCTTGCAAATCAAAATTTCAAGTTGAAACTTTACTTATTTCTAAGTTGGTTGTTTTTCTTCATTGTTTGGTTGTTTTGATTTAGTTAGAACTAGGTAAAGCCCTTAGTTCAAAACTCCATGTTTAGTTCGCTTATTTGAGTCTAGTTTGCTTACTTTTGTACTTTTTTTTAAAGTAGATTTTCTTTATTTCTTATCATCTCAATATTATATATGTACCTTTTAGAGCTTCCCTATGTTCCTATTATGTTAAAGTACTTCCAAAATATCAAATTGTATATTACATAACCAAACTGTTGTTAAAACAACGTATCAAATTAAAGGAAATCTCAATCTTACATAACCAAACTGTCTTAAAACAAGCTTAGATTTATAACCCCAAAAATTATTACCATACTTGTCACGTCCTTGCACCCCTTACTTCCTCTGTGCTGCTGCCTTAATTGTTTCTTTCAAAACATTTTCCTTTTATAGTAGAATATGAGCTGCAAACTTCTTCCTCAATGTATTTAATTGTCCTTTCTTTTTCATGCCATTTGTGTTCAATCCACAGAAGAATTGTTCTTTTAACCCCATATATTTCTCCATATGCCTCATAACAAATATTCCACAATCTACCTCATTTTGTTTTGTTGCCCATGGAATATCAATCCTCTGTATTTTCGTAGCATTGATCTCATATGTTTTTGGATGTTGGTGTTTTTCTAGGTACTCAACAAACAAATCTTTCTACAAGTTAAAAAAAGTGTTAATTTTTTCTATAAAGGGAAACATTTTTTTTAAAAAGGCTTACAATTTTGTATGGAGCGTCCTTCTTGAAGTAATCCTCACTATCCTTTAGCCCCACTAGAGCTATTGATTCATGAAAGTTGCCAATCACTGATTTGGCTCCATTCTTCAATTCAAAAATCAGCAGGTAATAGTGTCCGTGTTCAAGTAATGGGAATAAAACCATATCAAAGTGCTTTAGATCTGTCATCAGTTTATTCCCACAAATCCCTCCATACATATTTCTGTTGAACCTTTTATAACGTTCATCCCTATTTGACTCGGTTTTGTTTAGCATCCAATCAACCTAAATATCACAACAATAACACCCAATTATTTAATAACATTGTACTTATTAAAATGCAGTTTTTAAGAAACTTACAATCACATTAGTGCCAACAAACAATCTGTATGATTAAGCACTTGATCTGGATTTTTCTTCATAGTTTAAAACCTCAACCCATGCATCAATAATATTGTTATACACTTTCTCCCCGGGCTTCAAGCTCTGAATAATAGACATTGTCAATTTCAAGTTATTCACACTTCTGAACACTACATCCGTACTGATTTGGAAAGCACATTAATTTGTTATATTAGTTACAATGATATTACATCATTTACTTTTAATTATACTAAATATAAATTATATATAACTCATGTAACATCCTATAGTAAAACTTATAACATTATTTTTAATTTAGAAAATATATAAATTTCTAGGGAAGCATCTCATTTTATGTTATATCAAAAAAACATCAAATTAAAAATGATTTGTTATATGAGTTACATTGATGTTTACAAATGTAACATCATATAGTAATAAATTATATATATACATATAAACAACATTTTATATTACTCATACATGTTCTCTTCATTTTGTTTAACACTTTCATCCGACAGGCCAGTTGCTTTTACTTCTCCTTTGAAAATATACTTTCAAATCAACTGTTTATTAAAATGCAGTTTTTAAGAAACTTACAATCACATTAGTGCCAACAAACAATCTGTATGATTAAGCACTTGATCTGGATTTTTCTTCATAGTTTAAAACCTCAACCCATGCATCAATAATATTGTTATACACTTTCTCCCCGGGCTTCAAGCTCTGAATAATGACATTGTCAATTTCAAGTTATTCACACTTCTGAACACTACATCCGTACTGATTTGGAAAGCACATTAATTTGTTACATTAGTTACAATGATATTACATCATTTACTTTTAATTATACTAAATATAAATTATATATAACTCATGTAACATCCTATAGTAAAACTTATAACATTATTTTTAATTTAGAAAATATATAAATTTCTAGGGAAGCATCTCATTTTATGTTATATCAAAAAAACATCAAATTAAAAATGATTTGTTATATGAGTTACATTGATGTTTACAAATGTAACATCATATAGTAATAAATTATATATATACATATAAACAACATTTTATATTACTCATACATGTTCTCTTCATTTTGTTTAACACTTTCATCCGACAGGCCAGTTGCTTTTACTTCTCCTTTGAAAATATACTTTCAAATCAACTGTTTATTAAAATGCAGTTTTTAAGAAACTTACAATCACATTAGTGCCAACAAACAATCTGTATGATTAAGCACTTGATCTGGATTTTTCTTCATAGTTTAAAACCTCAACCCATGCATCAATAATATTGTTATACACTTTCTCCCCGGGCTTCAAGCTCTGAATAATAGACATTGTCAATTTCAAGTTATTCACACTTCTGAACACTACATCCGTACTGATTTGGAAAGCACATTAATTTGTTACATTAGTTACAATGATATTACATCATTTACTTTTAATTATACTAAATATAAATTATATATAACTCATGTAACATCCTATAGTAAAACTTATAACATTATTTTTAATTTAGAAAATATATAAATTTCTAGGGAAGCATCTCTTTTTATGTTATATCAAAAAAACATCAAATTAAAAATGATTTGTTATATGAGTTACATTGATGTTTACAAATGTAACATCATATAGTAATAAATTATATATATACATATAAACAACATTTTATATTACTCATACATGTTCTCTTCATTTTGTTTAACACTTTCATCCGACAGGCTAGTTGCTTTTACTTCTCCTTTGAAAATATACTTTCAAATCAACTGTTCTTCTCTACTTAATGTTTTATTTAGATCTACTCCCCTTATTACAAAGGGGACTTATTAACATATGCAACTCCTTTCTCTCTGAATGGTTTTTCCCTTGTAGCTTCTAACATTGCTATCACTTTTTCTTGACTTACTCCACCGGCTTCCACCCTACTTTTTCCTGTTATTTTAACGTAACAATTTTGTAACTATTTCTTATCCGCAATCATTTAAACTTTATTAGTAATAAAATAAACCAAATTCACTTGCCTATTGTCTTATTCGCCTGTTCAATATCCATTGTTCTTGCACTTTCACCTACCACTGTAGCAAATCAATATATTTTAGTTCAACAGATACAATTAAACATAAAGTGTAACTTACTTGTAATAATAATTTAAATGTAACTTCAATGTACATAACTTCAACAGCCAATTTTTCATCTTTGTACTAATAATGTAAAAATGTCATGTAATAACTCTGAGTTTCATTTAAACTTACTTGTATTTTGATTAATTGGTTCCCATTCCCATTGTATCTTTCTTTCTTTCCGCACTTCAACCTCATTACTAAAATATTGACTAATTGGTTCCACATCCAATGGCATTTCACTTTTTTTCTCTATTTCACCCACCTTTTCAGATTCAGATGTATCTACATCAACATTATACATTTTTATGTAAATATTTTGTTTTTTAAATGTAACTTCAATGTAACATATTTAATATTACTCGTTCCTTGTTTTATTTATCCCACATCCACTTGCATTTCATTTACTTTCTCTACTTCATCAACCAATTCTTCATTTTCTAATTTATCCATATAAAATATTTTTACCTCATTTTCATTGTCAATCCTGATGTAAAATATTTTATAACAATTGTAAGGCCCCTTTCCCGGGTGACCTCACTTGTTGGATTTACTCATAAACATAGCCATAAATACTGAACTTAAATTTAAAACATTCATCATTCAATTACATTACATAACAGCGGAAGTCTTAACAATTAAAAACACAACATTGTCTTAACAAACAAAAGTGGGATGTCAGTCTTGTGCCGGGTAACCTTCACGCCATCGCACGACCTTTTCTTCCTTTACCTGAAATGTATACTAAAAGTCAGCTAACGCTGGTGAGTTCTAGTTTAATGCAATTAGCTGTAAACATTCTTTTCTTTATAGGTATAAGTATGCATTACTGTATAATCATTCATATAAATACGTATTGAGAACTTTTGCCTTTCTTTCTTCTTTCTTTTCTGTATTATCTTTTCTGTATATATGTCTTTCTTTCATCTTTCTTTTCTGTATCTTTGTGATTTCATATATATATATATATATATATATATATATATATATATATATATATATATATATATATATATGCATTCACCCTTTTTCTTTCTTTTCTTTCTTTCTTTACTTTCATGGGTCATACTATATAAGGGTGATCAACCCGTCATTTGCTTACGAATGTCACAAAGACAATCGCCGTGGTCCATCGTCATGGCCCACCTATACTTACAACCGTCCGGCAACTAGTGCCGTCCGTCATTTTATTCTTACAACCGTCCGGCAATCTTTGTCCGTCCGTCATGACTTACAACCGTCCTACCGTCGTAGGCCGTAATTCGCCCGTCTACCCGAAGGTATCCGTTTCCCATGCGACTATTATTTATACAACCGTTCTACTATAATATGCCAATTGCTTCGACCGTCCATTAATGGCATTCGTACGTCCTAGCCGATGAAGGAGCGCACTTGTCCCGGTTATAAAATAGTCACATGGTCGTCCGTCTACCGAAGTAGCCGTTATCATCGAAGCGTCCATAACATTTTCTGTACTTGGCAAGCAATATATACATGGATATAAAGCAGGATTTCATTCTTTCATATTGTGTTATACTTTCATTCATTCTTGATAATCATGCTTTTCATTCTTTATTCATAATTTCTCTTTCATGTATAGGTATATATATATATATATATATATACTTGTATAACACATATGATCACATTGGCATTCATAACATTTATTCACTTAGTGTATACATCTCAGCCCCAAAACATTTGAAAATATTTGCACATAACATAGAAGGGGGCACATAGAACTCACCTGATGAGTAGTTTCTGTAATACACTAAGCTGGCTACTGGGCTTCACTAATGTCACTCACGATCTGTATAATAAAGTCATACACATAAGATGGTGCTCCTAGATGACACTATACATTACTATGCTTGAACATAGTAGTTTCGATTGATTAGCTTATATCGAAACTTGGTAGTTTCGATAGGTTGTTTCTGTCGAAACTTTGTAGTTTCGATAGGTAGTTTCGATAGATAATTTCGATAGGTAGTTTCGATAGATAGTTTCGATAGGTAGTTTCGATAGGTAGCTTATGTGTTATCTTAGCTTCGGATCGGGGGGCTCATATCGAAACTATGGTAGTTTCGATTGGGCCTGCATATATCGAAACTGGGTAGTTTCGATAGGTCTGCACATATCGAAACTAAATAGTTTCGATGGGTCTGCACTTATCGAAACTAAGTAGTTTCGATGGGTCTGCACTTATCGCCTTCCCCAAAAATCCGAATGTTCTGCATGCGAATCTGATCATGTCGATATCTAGATTTTCTTTGATCAAAACGTTCGTTTTTCATTCTAGATGCTATACCTAAGTTCACTTTCAAGTTTCATCCGCAAAAATCGTTATCTTTTAGCCAAAACCCGAAAACTCCCAAAACGAACAAAAACTCATAATGTGATCGAATCATTACCTGGATTGGATTTCTGATTCAGAGGATATGATCACGAGAACAGCAGCAACGTTCTCCTGAATTCCCGAGTTGATCCGTCACTTTCTCTCTCTAGACCCGAGCTCTCCTCTCTCTCTCTAAAAGCTGCGTGAGTTGGGGAAATGAGCAGGGAAGAGGGCTGCCTTGCCTCTTATGCGCATGGGCTTCCCTCGGCCCATTGAAGCCGGGCCCAGGCCTGCTCCCTTTTTGTTTAAATATTCCAACTAAACCACCGGTCTCGCTATATTTATTCGTTTTATTATTTTTAGGATGTTACAAGTCTACCCTCCTTAAAGAGGTTTCGTCCTCGAAACTGTTCATAGGTTAAACAATTGAGGGTATAGTCCCTTCATCTCGTCTTCTTTTTCCCACGTAGCTTCTGACCCTTTTCTGTGCTTCCATTGTATCTTGACTAACGGTATCGACTTACTGCGTAGTCGTTTCTCAGCTCGGTCAAGAATGGCTATTGGTTCCTCTACATAATTTAGACTGTTATCCACTTCGATCTCGTCGTAAGGTATGTGAGCTGTGTCGTCAGCTAGGCACTTGCGTAAGTGCGACACGTGGAACGTAGGGTGTATTCCACTAAGCTCGACGGGTAGGTCGAGTCTGTAAGCAACTTGACCCACTCTTGCTACAATCTTGAAAGGTCCGACAAACCTTGGACTTAGTTTGCCACGCTTTCTGAACCGAATGATTCCTTTCCACGGTGATACTTTCAACAGTACCATGTCCCCTACTTGAAACTCTAAATCCCTCCTTCTCTTATCCGCGTATGATTTCTGTCTGTCATTTGCGGCTTTCATACGAGCCTTGATTTGATCAAATTTCTCAGAAGTAGCTTTGACCACTTCGAGACTTGCAAAATCCTTCTGTCCAATTTCCCCCCAACAAACCGGGGTCCTACATTTCCTCCCATACAACATTTCAAATGGCGGCATGCCAATAGTCGAGTGATAGCTGTTGTTATATGAAAATTCTGCCAATGGTAGATGGCTGTCCCAACTCCCACCGAAGTCAATGATACAGGCCCGGAGCATAAGGTCTGAATGGTCCTTTCCGATTGTCCATCGGTTTGGGGGTGGTAAGTGGTGCTGATGTTCAGTCTAGTGCCCATTGCTTCATTGAATTTCTTCCAAAACCTTGACGTGAATCTAGTATCCCTGTCAGACACAATCGACAGCGGCATACCATGTCTGCTCACAATTTCCTTGATAAATACTTCTGCTAGCTTTTCAGAAGAAGAAGTTTCTCGTATTGGCAAGAAGTGAGCACTCTTTGTCAAGCGTTCGACGATCACCCAAATGGTATCATTGCCTTTAGCTGTTCGCGGTAGCTTGGTAATGAAGTCCATTGTGATCTCTTCCCACTTCCATTCCGGTATTGGTAAAGGTTGCATTTTGCCGCATGGTTTCTGGTGCTCGGCCTTAACTACAGAACACGTTAGGCACTTGCTCACGTATTCTGTCACATCATTCTTCATGCCAGGCCACCAGTATTCTTTCTTCAAGTCTTGATACATTTTGTTTGTCCCGGGGTGGATAGAATAGCGAGACTTATGGGCCTCATCGAGTATTTTGGCTCTAAGCTCACCAATCTTAAGTATCCACATCCGGCCAAACCTAGTTCGTACTCCGTATGCATTCGCATCTAAGTTCCCTTGTTGTCCTACTATTCTTTCCCGTTTCACATTTCTTTCTAACAATGCTTCATCTTGTGCCTTTGATATTAAAACCATTAAGTATGGCGTTATAATTAACTGACACGCTTTGATCCGGATAGGTGCCGATTCTTCCTTTCTACTTAAAGCGTCAGCCACTACGTTTGCCTTGCCTGGATGGTACAATATCTCACAGTCATAGTCTTTCAGTAGCTCTAACCATCTTCTTTGCCTCATGTTTAGTTCCTTTTGTTCGAAAAAGTATTTCAAGCTTTTGTGATCGGAGTAGATGGTGCATTTAACTCCATACAAGTAGTGTCTCCATATTTTCAACGCAAAAACTACTGCTGCTAATTCTAGATCGTGTGTTGGGTAGTTAACTTCATGAACCTTTAGTTGCCGCGATGCATAAGCAATTAGCTTTCCTCGTTGCATGAGTACGCACCCTAAACCTTGCCCTGAAGCGTCAGAGTAGACTACTAAGTCTTCATTTCCCTCAGGTAGTGTTAATACTGGAGCTTGAGTTAATCGTGTCTTAAGTTCCTCAAACGCGTTGTTTTGGGTTGGACCCCATTCATACTTTACTTCCTTCCGTGTCAGTTTGGTTAGCGGCGAGGCAATTCTTGAGAAATCTTGGATGAACCTTCGATAGTAGCCTGCCAACCCTAGAAAGCTTCGTATCTCTGTTGGTGTCTTTGGGATGTTCCATTCCTTTACTGTCTCGATCTTTGCAGGATCCACCATGATGCCGTTTGGGTTTATTACATGACCTAGGAATTGGACTTCCCTAAGCCAGAACGCGCATTTGGAGAATTTTGCGTACAACTTTTCCTGCTTTAGCACCTCCAGAACCTCTCTTAGGTGACAGTGGTGATCACCCTCGCTTTTTGAATACACCAGTATGTCATCTATAAAGACTATCACCGATCGATCCAACATTGGTCGACATACTCTATTCATCAAATCCATGAACGCTGCTGGTGCGTTGGTCAATCCGAAGGACATCACGAGAAATGCCCATAACGCGTGCGAAATGCGGTTTTTGGAACGTCTTCTTCTCTTACTTTCAACTGATGGTAACCCGACCTAAGATCGATCTTTGAGAACCAACTCGCACCTTGCAGTTGATCAAAAAGGTCGTCTATTCTAGGCAGTGGGTATTTGTTCTTTACTGTTCTCTTGTTCAATTCGCGGTAGTCGATACACATGCGCATACTGCCGTCCTTCTTCTTTACAAATAGTATCGGAGCGCCCCATGGTGAGATGCTCGGCCTAATAAATCCTTTCTCGGTTAGTTCCTCTAGTTGGGACATCAATTCCTTCATTTCTGACGGAGCCAATCGGTAGGGGGCTTTGGCAACGGGCTCAGCTCCTGGCAGTAAATCAATCTGAAATTCTATTTCCCGATCGGGTGGCAACCCAGGTAGATCCTCAGGGAATACTTTCGGAAAATTGCACACCACGGGTACATTCTTGAGTTCTTTCGTTTTCATTCTATCATCTATAACATATGCCAGTTAAGCTTCGCAGCCGCGCCTCATGTAACTTTCGGCCTTAATCATCGAGATGACGTTCGGCATTGTGCAATTCCAATCCCCATAAACCGTAATTGGACTGCCGCTAGGACCTTTGAGGTGTATCCTCTTACGTTTACATATGATTTTAGCTTCGTTGGCAGCTAGCCAATCCATACCCAATACTATATCGAATCCTCCTAAGGTGAGAAGGAATAATCTAGAAGGAAATTTATGACCCTCTATTTCTATTATGCAATCCTCTGTTACTTGGAATACTACCGAATTTTTACCAACGGCAGTTTGTACACTAAAGGCCTTTACTACTGTGTTGATAGTGCAATTCAGTTTTCGACTAAAGGCATTTGATATAAAGCTTTTACTAGCACCCGAGTCAAATAATATAGCCGCATGTTCATCATTAACTAGGAACGTACCTGACACAACATCAGGATTTCCCCTTGCTTCCTCCTCAGTCAGGGCGTAAGCTCGAGTCCTAGTCTTTGGTTGTTCCTGTTCCTTTTCTTTTCCCGAACCAGATTGTCTAGCTTTTCTGCAATCCTTAGTCAGGTGACCAAACAGTCCACATACTTGGCATTTAGTGTCTCTCAAGCAGTCACGAGAGTAGTGCCCCGCCTTCCCACACCTGTAACATGTGGTGGAGCCGACCCGGCACTCGCCAAAATGTTGCCTTCCGCATTTCTTGCAGGTTTCATATTTGTCCGACCTTGGTTTCTTATTTTCAGTTATTACGTTCCCTCTTCCGGTGCCTCTAGACGGGTTCTCCCACTTTCTCTTTTGGGTTTCTGTTGGTGGGTCCTCATTGGCATAATCGTCGTAGACGATTCCGCTCAGATTCACTACCGACTCGAAGGTCGAGGGTAGGTTGGCTTTCACGTGGACACGGACCCTTTGAGGTAGGCCCTTCACATAATACTTGATCATTCGCTCTTCTGTCTCCACCAGGTGGGGTACCAGCTGTGCCAACTCATTGAATCTAGAAGTATACTGGCGGTGTGTCTTGTTGCCAGCTTTAAGGTTTAGGAATTCATTTTCCACTCGATCAATTTCGTTCTGGGGACAGAACTTTTGAATTACCAGCTTTTTCAGTTCTTCCCATGTCATTCTTGCAAGAGCGTTTGGGGACTTTGTCCTCTGAATGTTCCTCCACCAACCTAAGGCTTCGTTGGTGAAAGAATGAGCAACATATTTAACAGCCTGGTCTGGTCGACACTCGCTGATGTTGATTACAGCACTCATCCTCTCAATCCATTCAAGCGTTGCCACTGAATCTCTGCTCCCATCGAACTTGGGTGGGTCTCCGTCCTTGAAACCTTTGTAAGTGCACCCACGATTGCTCGATCCAATCTTTATTTCATCCCCATCATTGTCATATACTTTCTCTTCATTGTCTCCTTCATCCTCCTCCTTACTTTTCTTTATTGCCTCGGATAGTAGATCAGGCAATACCTTTTTCAAAGTGAGCACAACTTCACGGGCAATAGCATCCCTGACTTCAGGTTCCAACTGTATAGGCCCTGGACTGTCGTTCATAATTGGGGTCACTTCTGTTTCGTGCACACTTTCGGTGTGCTCTGCGTGCACACTCTCTTCTTCCTTAATTCTTGGGTTCAACGGAGGTCTACCTCGTCGGCCAGTGCGACCGCCTCGAGGTCCTGTCCTTCCTCCGCCAGCCATAGTTTTAAATTTCCTGATAGTTAAAAAGGTATACATCAATGTCATTTCTTCAGATCATAGTTTAGAACAGTACGAGCAAGGTAAATTCTTAATTACAGTGACCGGTTTGTGATTACTAATTTACATTGCTTTTCGGGTTCAAAACTCTTCAAATCAGTCGTGCATTAACATCTATTTGTTCTAAGTTAAGGTATCTATTCTTATGCAGGAGCATTTACTTTATGACTTACTTACCGTGCTAGCGTTGGCGTTGGCTACCCAGACTGACATCCGTGCGTTGGTCCCATAATCAGTTTGAGTCTAGACATTTAGGGATGTCTAAATCTCTCAAACTATTGCTCTGATACCAACTTGTAAGGCCCCTTTCCCGGGTGACCTCACTTGTTGGATTTACTCATAAACATAGCCATAAATACTGAACTTAAATTTAAAACATTCATCATTCAATTACATTATATAACAGCGGAAGTCTTAACAATTAAAAACACAACATTGTCTTAACAAACAAAAGTGGGATGTCAGTCTTGTGCCGGGTAACCTTCACGCCATCGCACGACCTTTTCTTCCTTTACCTGAAATGTATACTAAAAGTCAGCTAACGCTGGTGAGTTCTAGTTTAATGCAATTAGCTGTAAACATTCTTTTCTTTATAGGTATAAGTATGCATTACTGTATAATCATTCATATAAATACGTATTGAGAACTTTTGCCTTTCTTTCTTCTTTCTTTTCTGTATTATCTTTTCTGTATATATGTCTTTCTTTCATCTTTCTTTTCTGTATCTTTGTGATTTCATATATATATATATATATATATGCATTCACCCTTTTTCTTTCTTTTCTTTCTTTCTTTACTTTCATGGGTCATACTATATAAGGGTGATCAACCCGTCATTTGCTTACGAATGTCACAAAGACAATCGCCGTGGTCCATCGTCATGGCCCACCTATACTTACAACCGTCCGGCAACTAGTGCCGTCCGTCATTTTATTCTTACAACCGTCCGGCAATCTTTGTCCGTCCGTCATGACATACAACCGTCCTACCGTCGTAGGCCGTAATTCGCCCGTCTACCCGAAGTTATCCGTTTCCCATGCGACTATTATTTATACAACCGTTCTACTATAATATGCCAATTGCTTCGACCGTCCATTAATGGCATTCGTACGTCCTAGCCGATGAAGGAGCGCACTTGTCCCGGTTATAAAATAGTCACATGGTCGTCCGTCTACCGAAGTAGCCGTTATCATCGAAGCGTCCATAACATTTTCTGTACTTGGCAAGCAATATATACATGGATATAAAGCAGGATTTCATTCTTTCATATTGTGTTATACTTTCATTCATTCTTGATAATCATGCTTTTCATTCTTTATTCATAATTTCTCTTTCATGTATAGGTATATATATATATATATATACTTGTATAACACATATGATCACATTGGCATTCATAACATTTATTCACTTAGTGTATACATCTCAGCCCCAAAACATTTGAAAACATTTGCACATAACATAGAAGGGGGCACATAGAACTCACCTGATGAGTAGTTTCTGTAATACACTAAGCTGGCTACTGGGCTTCACTAATGTCACTCACGATCTGTATAATAAAGTCATACACATAAGATGGTGCTCCTAGATGACACTATACATTACTATGCTTGAACATAGTAGTTTCGATTGATTAGCTTATATCGAAACTTGGTAGTTTCGATAGGTTGTTTCTGTCGAAACTTTGTAGTTTCGATAGGTAGTTTCGATAGGTAGTTTCGATAGATAGTTTCGATAGGTAGTTTCGATAGGTAGCTTATGTGTTATCTTAGCTTCGGATCGGGGGCTCATATCGAAACTATGGTAGTTTCGATTGGGCCTGCATATATCGAAACTGGGTAGTTTCGATAGGTCTGCACATATCGAAACTAAGTAGTTTCGATGGGTCTGCACTTATCGAAACTAAGTAGTTTCGATGGGTCTGCACTTATCGCCTTCCCCAAAAATCCGAATGTTCTGCATGCGAATCTGATCATGTCGATATCTAGATTTTCTTTGATCAAAACGTTCGTTTTTCATTCTAGATGCTATACCTAAGTTCACTTTCAAGTTTCATCCGCAAAAATCGTTATCTTTTAGCCAAAACCCGAAAACTCCCAAAACGAACAAAAACTCATAATGTGATCGAATCGTTACCTGGATTGGATTTCTGATTCAGAGGATATGATCACGAGAACAGCAGCAACGTTCTCCTGAATTCCCGAGTTGATCCGTCACTTTCTCTCTCTAGACCCGAGCTCTCCTCTCTCTCTCTAAAAGCTGCGTGAGTTGGGGAAATGAGCAGGGAAGAGGGCTGCCTTGCCTCTTATGCGCATGGGCTTCCCTCGGCCCATTGAAGCCGGGCCCAGGCCTGCTCCCTTTTTGTTTAAATATTCCAACTAAACCACCGGTCTCGCTATATTTATTCGTTTTATTATTTTTAGGATGTTACAACAATAAAGCTTATTATACAAATCCCTGACCTGTATTATTTTGTTCTTCTCCAGTTAGAATGAGTCTATCTTGTGTTAAACCCAGGCTATAACTTTGTCCATCGTTATCTTCAATAGTGTTACACTCTTTATTTTGATTCACATCCATCTCTACTCCCTCTTCATATGTTTCCAAATACAGTAATCAAAAAAAATTTACCGTTTCAATTTTTTTATAATTAACGTATCTACAATGTTATAAAACAAGGCTTACTTGTTGCTTCATTTTTCTTTCTCGCATCCATCTTCCCTCCTTCCTCGCCTGTTACACAATGTAACATATGTAAACTGACTTTTGTATCTAATGTATTTATGTAAGGCCCCAAACCCGGGAGGCCTCACTTGTTGGATTTACTCATTCACAAACAGTTCTTAAACTTGAATATCAAATAACGCAGCGGAAAAGTTTCATTTCAACATAACATAAAATTGTTCAACACGCGGAAGCGTAAACACTGTCTAAAACGTAAACATAACATAAACAACTTATAACGGGATGTCAGTCTTCATGATCAACCGGGTAACTCCTTTCGCCATCCAAGCATCACCGTTCAGCCTTCATACATGTCCTTAACTTGAATGTGCATACTAAAAGTCAGCTACGCTGGTGAGTTCTAGCTTTATATAACACTTTAACATAAACATTTTGCCAAAAACATAACATTCATTTATTTAACAAAAGCGTACGTAAAGCATGCAATAACTTAACATCATCATAACAAAGTAACATAGCATCATAACATAAGTCAACATGAACCGAATCTGCGCCTTCTCGTAACCGTTAATTCCATACATCGCATACTGACGGAGGAACCTAAGGCTCGTTACCTCTAGGTCATCCGTCACCCAGGTCTCTTAAGGCTCGTTACCTCTAGGTAGACCAAACACATGACCCCAAAGGCTAGTTACCTCTAGGAAGACTAAACATACCTTAGGCACTGTTTCCTCGCAAAGAATAGTACCTTCCATCGGGATCCCGGTAATCCCATGGGTGGCCGTCGTCACCCCATCCTCAACCAGTTGTACAACCGTTAGCCAGCCACATAGGCCACCCGTAAGGGTAAGGCCAATACATACATACATACCCTAGTTCCCGTAGGAACTCGTGGCAGATTCGTTCATTCGTGACTTTCACAAAACCTTTACCTCATTTTAGTTAAAGCATTCGTACGTTTTATTAAATAATGTTTCATTCATAAACTTTTCATAAACTTCATTTGGCAAAACATTTCTTAAACATCATCCTTCGTAAACATCATTTAGTAAACATCGTTTCGTAAAACATCGTTTTGTAAACATCATTTCGTAAAACATCATTTCGTATATATGCACACCAGCCCAAAAACATTAATTAAAGCATTTAAAAAAGGGTTTCTAGAACTCACCTGATAAGCTAGTCTTGGTTGTTGATATGTGTTGGAGGGTCTATAAAAACTAATATAAAACCTAACCTAGACACTCTAGCTTTAAATTTATAAATCTAGACTCAACCTAATACTAGACCACACAACCGGCAAGTGTACCGACCATTGTAGCAAAGTCAAATGAAGTCCGGATATCGAACCCACGAGACACTAGCGACAACTCTATTTAGACTCTAACTCAACTAACTAAACTAAAATGTATTTGGGGGGATTTGTGTTGTGACCTAATGGAACTCTCTAACTAACGACACCAAACATAAAGCAAAAGACTTTAGACAACTCACAAATGGGGAAAGCACTACCTAGACTTTGAATCCTATGCACGTACCCTGGAAATCTCTCGGATACGGAAACTATGACGGAACCGGGCTCTTAGAATACGACACACTTAGACAACCTAGTGGATCCCGGATCATTCTCCAGGTGTGACCAAAAAGAAACCCTAAGGGACGTGTGAAACTCACCAGTTAGTCGGATCACCTCTCAGCTATCTCCAACAACACTAAAGTACTCGCTAGACAGATTACCTCTCAGTCTCACTATCTCAGTACACCTTTCAGTGCAAGGAGTAACTTGAATTTACTTGACTAGACACGGAATAACAATGAATGCTAAGAAACCCTAGCAAACCCTCCTCTCAGAGCAGTCGACCTAGAAACCCTAACACCATAGATTACCCGACAACTTCTCACCTCTCAGCTATTGAAGCAAGCAGAAAACTCAACCCTAATAGACTCTCAATCAATGTTCCTATGGATACAAGAGTAACCCATAAACCAATCACATGCACACAGCTAGCGACTTAATACGCAACCATACATGAAAGACATTGATAAAGTAGCATATGGAACATTCTATAGATCATAAATCAAGATTAAATATGCATAAACATCTCATCAAACAAAACCAAGTCCTTTACTTTAACGTTAACCCATCAACAAATATCCGAAATCAAACCAATTGACAATGCATAATCATCAAAACCTAGGTAGCTATGAAATTCTAGCCAATCATCATGGTCAATAACATCAAAACAGAAGAATCAAACACATAAATCATGGTATCAAATCTGGAAAAGTAGAACAAAGAAATATAACGAGAACCGGATGATGAAATCGACCCGATCTTCAATCTCCAACTTCAATCCAAGTTTCCGGTTGATCCTAGAAGCTTTCTCCCACTCTAAATCGCCAAAAAGCTCATTTCTTTACGTCTGGAATCGAATTCTTAAACCCCAGGATTGATCCTAACCTTTTATACCATGAAAATAGGCCAAAATCTGCGTATTTGGGGTCTCTCGCGTACCGCGAGGCCAAGATGGAAGCTCCCTTGCGTACCGTCGGAGACAAAATAGTCACGCAGGATTTCTAGTCCCTCGCGTACCGCGAGAAAATGGACCCAAGCTCTCGCGTACCGAGAGGGAATACTGAATTTTTGAATTCCTCTTCTCGAGCTATCCCAAATCCATATATTATGGGCCCCGTAACTAATTTTTTAGCCCGAGATATGCCTCTTCTAAGGTTTGACTCTTTTCCGACTTTTTTCGTTTTCATCTCGAGTTCTCGTATGCTCGTTTCTTCACACGTCTTGATCATTTAAGCTCCAATTACTCCCCGAATACCTACAAAACATAACATAACTAATTACAAGTTATAATTGACTCGAAACGACTATAAAACTATACGAAAGCACTACGAAATACAAGGGAAATGCATGTGTGCTTTGCAACACATCAAACATCCCCAAACTTAACCTTTTTTGGTCCTCGAAAAAGATCTCTGCAATGGAATCAAAACTGGAATCTAACTTAACAACTCATCAATTACCAATTAGCAAAACATACTCACGCGTTAAAAAGAAATAATTAGTATTTCTGTCCGATTAAACCCAGCCCCCGTAATGTGTTCTAATTCCAATTTATACAGATATCAATCAATCTATGTGACTCACACTTAAAAGTTACAGCTCCACCTAATCTCGTCTCACGGTTATGTTTAGGCACAGATCAAACCATATAGATTTACACTACCACGTTAAACTAAAATTTACAGGTTTTTAGAAATAATGATGATCAATGAATGATTGGATGAAATATGAGCATTATTAAGCAAATTAACTTTCGTCTAGAGGCGTTTCAACCAAGTCACTATCCCGAAAGGTAACACACAGACTACAGTATAAACAATGAAGCATATAAGAATCAACCCAGTGGTGTTTCAATCAGGCTGGAACCCGACGTGTGACACGTAGGCGAAACTTAGATTTCTATCACATAAGCTCAAGTACATGGAATATGGATGCGGGCGCCACCGAAACTCGGATTTATTTTCATAAAAAGAGAGTGGTGTGCCAGGAATTTTCAAAAACCTCTAAATTTTAACTTAACGTGGTACCTATCACCCTATGTTGACTGTTTCAGTATCACCGATACTCTAAGATGAATACCCACAAGATATCATGAATTAATTCAATTATTAATCTTATTTATCACAAACGGGTTATTTAAGCTATTCAAACTCTCACTAATTAGACGTGTTTTCTATTATTTAAACTCAACAAGTAGATCCAGTTGTACTATCATTTTCCAAGTATAAGCAATTATTTCCAAGGACATTTTTAATTTTTTTGCATTTTTAAATTTTTATAAACAAGACAAACTAGCTAAACTAGACACTCACATCCCCACACTTGAAAGACACATTGTCCTCAATGTGAAGCAGGACACAACTAAAAATAAAAATGCAAAAATAAAAGGAATCGACTTAGCTGGTAATGTAGCATGATTGGTCCAGCATTACTCTTCCACGTGTGCACCGTATAGCATTTCGGTCGCGGTTGCACAAACGACTACCGGGTTGCCTTTAAAAGATAGATAAGATTAGAATCAACCCCACCCAAATGGAGATTGAGTTCGGACTGAGCGATCAAAACCTGCACTATAAAACTCAAACAAACCCGCAACATTAAACTGACACAAGTAACAGACTCAAAGTAAAAATTAAAGAGTCGACTGACTCACTAAGACTCACTAAGAATGTAAAGACTCAAGATAGATAGCATGTAGAGAAATATACTCAATGTGTGGCAAACACATAGACATGAAAGCCACAACAAGGTTGGTCATCGGTAACAAACGGTTTCGAGTTCTCCCATGGTCGTGGTGTGAATTGATAATGAAGGTGTCAATAATGAATGATAATGAATGATGGATAAAGGATGATATGTGGTATGATGATGGTGGTGATAATGGATAGTGGATAGAGGATAGATGTATGATTGATAGTGGTGGTCGATGCGGGTGAACGGTGAACGAAACCATGGGAAAACAAGGAAGAAGGGTGAAACCATCATTGCCCCGCGTACCGCGAGAGAACCGGCAGCACGAGGAGGTAGAAATTAAGCCGGCTACTTGGTTTGTCCTTCGCGTACCGCGAGAGGACTTCCCAAATGCTTCGCGTACCGCGGGGACTTGTTGGTAGCAGAAAGTTTTGAAAATTTTCCAACTTTTATACTTAGAAAATTTTTGATCATTTAAAATTTTGTTTCACCCAAATTCCTTTAAAACATATTCCAAGCATAAAAACACATGTGAAAAATACCTGGAACTTCATTCTCGATGATTTTTCCCACCAAATCAAGTGCGAATCCCTGCAAGACACAAACAAAACAAAACACGCAAACCTAAAAACACAAAAAAAGCACGAAATTAACCGAAACGACTCGTACAAACTCTACACCCGAGCACTTGCCCGAGAACCAAACCTAATCAGGAGGCTTCTCCTTTATGTCGCCACCGCCCGGCCCGTTTATTGTAATTGGGTTACCACCGATTTGACAAACTCTGGTGGTAGACTTTAAATGGGTTTTGAAAAATCTAAACGGGTCGGTCCACCAATATTTAAACCTACCTGGACCAAACCTGATACGTGGCATGTAATGTGGTACATGATCATCTCCAGTATTTTGCATCCTATGGTCCTTGTGCGACCATCCCAGGACCCTCAAAACATGTCGGTCCATGCGTCTCTGTGCCATGTCCCGTGGTCGTGTTGATTTGGGTGGTGATCCACCATTTACTACCTCCACAGGCTCTTGCTTCTCTCTCTCTCTCTTGGGTGCAATGTGGTGGGTTCGACACCAACTCTATCACTTGCACCTCTTCTTCTATCCTCACACTTGGCCCTTGATATAATAGACCTTCAAGGAGTTTCAGATCGCCAAGTGGGTCGAAACTCTCTTCACTAGGAGTCGGCAGATCCACCAACTCATCACCGAACTCATCATCCTAGGATGGGACCTGCTCCTCAACACTCTCTTCCTCTTCACCAAACATCAATCCTACGGAGTCAGAGAAATCCACATCGTCCTCTTCTTCTTTGTCTCTACTCCTGGAGCCAAAACATTCTTCGAATTCCTCCTCATCTATTAACTCATCATCATCACTATCACTCCAAGAGAATTCATAAACGTCGGGCCGAATTTGCTTAACACCCTGTAGAACCGAAGTTGGGACTAAGAAGTCCATTTTCGTTATCGGTTCTATCTGCGATTGCTGCAAAATATCATCCTCACACCCAACTAATGACCCACCAGGCTGAGACTCACTAACACCCTCCGTCTCGAATAAACATGCTAATCCCTCTTCTAAACACTCTTCTTCAGCTTGGGTTTGAGGGACTTCCACCAACTCTTCTTCTTCAATATCTCTTTCATTGTCACTCCAAAAGCCATCATCAATATCCCATGGTGTGGGACACCAAAATTTTGGCTTAATGTCCTGCTGAACCGGAGGTGGGACACTGACGTCCATTATCGTTTCCGGCTCTATCTGCGATTCCTGCAGATTATCATCCTCAGAGGACAAGTGTAAATAATCGTATGGAACTTAATGATCATGCATGATATCAGTGTAAAATTCATCAGTAACGCAATCAATATTAGAATACTTACCTGGAGATGGGACTTGTGCTGCACCTTCTGTCACTGTTACTTGCACTTCGTCCATTGTTACCTCCAGAATCACTTCTCCTGCTGTAGTTTCAGTTTCGATAACATTCCTTTCACGATCATAAATCACACACTCCAGATTCTTCGGCCGATGTGATCCAATGCGAGCGATTATTACTTGGATATCTCTCTCATACTTCTCATTTGCCTCTTTGCACCAGTCATTCAACTCGTCTTGAGTTCTGTATTCCTCATATGGCTGTACCTGCGGATAAACATGATCATAGCAGTCTGCAGAATATCCCGATGAATATGGGCAATGATGAGTAAAATGGGGTCCTCCACAGATCTCACACATAATGACAAAAATAATTAGAAAGACTCAAGATACAAGCTAGACACACTAAAAACAAAGACTCACCAAAGGACACACAAACTAGACTTAACAAAATAGAAAAGACTCAAAGCACAAAAAAGATCAACTCATCAGATAAGTTCAATCAAAGTTAGATACGCTATCGCCTAAGTGTCCCCAGCAACGGCGCCAAAAACTTGATATGTGTTGGACGGTCTATAAAAACTAATATAAAACCTAACCTAGACACTCTAGCTTTAAATTTATAAATCTAGACTCAACCTAATACTAGACCACACAACCGGCAAGTGTACCGACCAATGTAGCAAAGTCAAATGAAGTCCGGATATCGAACCCACGAGACACTAGCGACAACTCTATCTAGACTCTAACTCAACTAACTAAACTGAAATGTATTTGGGGGGATTTGTGTTGTGACCTAATGGAACTCTCTAACTAACGACACCAAACAGAAAGCAAAAGACTTTACACAACTCACAAATGGGGAAAGCACTACCTAGACTTTGAATCATATGCATGTACCTTGGAAATCTATCGGATACGGAAACTATGATGGAACCGGGCTCTTAGCATACGATACACTTAGACAACCTAGTGGATCCCGGATCATTCTCCAGGTGTGACCAACAAGAAACCCTAAGGGACGTGTGAAACTCACCAGTTAGTCGAATCACCTCTTAGTTATCTCTAACAACACTAAAGTACTCGCTAGACAGATTACCTCTCAGTCTCACTATCTCAGTACACCTTTCAGTGCAAGGAGTAACTTGAATTTACTTTACTAGACATGGAATGAATGCTAAGTAGGAAACCCTACTCTCAGAGAAGTCGACCTAGAAACCCTAACAGCACAGATTACCCGACAACTTCTCACCTCTCAGCTATTAAATCAGGCAGAATACACAACCCTAATAGACTCTCAATCGATGTTCCTATGGATACAAGACAGTAACCCATAAACAAATCACATGCACACAACTAGCGACCTAATACGCAACCATACATGAAAGACATTCACAAAGTAGCATATGGAACATTCAATAGATCACAAATCAAGATTAAATATGCATAAACATCTCATCAAACAAGACCAAGTCCTTTAATTTAACGTTAACCCATCAACAAATATCCGAAATCAAACCAATTAACAACGCATAATCATCAAAACCTAGGTAGCTATGAAAGTCTAGCCAATCATCATGGTCAATAACATCAAAACAGAAGAATCAAACACATAAATCATGGTATCAAATCTAGAAAAGTAGAACAAAGAAAGATAACGAGAACCAGATGATGAAATCGAATTGAATAACACAGATACAAAAGTGTTGTCAAGGATAAACGTACCTGACGCCACATCGGGGTCCACCTGGCTTGTTCCTGCGTCAGCGCATAGGCTCGATTCTTCGCTCGGGGCCTCTCTTCTTTCTTTTCAGGGCCACATCGGGCTCCACCCTAGCTTGTTCCTGCGTCAGCGCAAAGGCTCGAGTCTTCGCTCGGGGCCTCTCTTCTTTCTTTTCAGGGCCTTTCCTTTTTCCCGCTTCACCTATTCTTGGTTTAGTGCATTCCCGGCTCATGTGGGCGCCTTCGCCACAATTATAACATTTAATGCCTTGCATGCATTCACTGGAGTAGTGCCCAGTCTTGCCACATTTGTAGCACAAATTTGTCCCTAGCCTGCATTCACCTAGATGCCTACTGCCACACTTCCCACATACCGTGGCCTCACCCACTCTAGCATGTTTCTCTCGAGCTCCAAACAGTCTTCCGCCAGATCGTTTGGTCGGAAAACTTGGTTTCTTCTTCGGCTTATCAGTAACAACAACATTCAGTGCCAAATCATCAAATACCACGCCACTCAGTTCTACGACTGAATCGTAGGTAATAGGAGCGTTTGCCTTAACGTAGGTGCGGACCTTATCTGGCAGTCCCTGAATGTAGCAGGCAATCTTTCTTTCCTCAGTCGTGATAAGATGTGGCACCAGACGTGCCAGTTCATTGAATCGGGTAGTGTACTACCGGTGCGTCATGCTCCCGGCCTTCAAACCCAGAAATTCCCTCTCTACCTTCACAATCTCGTTCCTTAGATAAAAGTTCTTGATTACCAGAGTTTTCAAGTCATTCCACGTCATCGAGTCAACCACCTCATCCCTCTTAGCCTGACGTACACCTTCCCACCAGTGAGATGCTTCCTCCCTCAAGGAGTTAGCAGCAAACTTCACAACTTTACTCGCTCGTCATTCGCTCAGACGAATGGAAGCCTCCATATGAATCACCCAATCAAACGTAGCCACCGCGTCTTTCTTCCCAGTGAGAACCGGCAGATCACATGCCTTGAAGGACTTATAGTCGCAACCGTGAGCAGGCGGTGCGTTAACTGCCTTAATGATCGGGGCATCAGTTGCTGTGTTAGACCCGCCCGCCTCATTAGCCTTCTTCAATGCTTCTTCCAGCAGATCTGGCAAGGTAGCCTTCATCAGCTCAGTAAACTTGCGTGCCAGGGATGCCTTCACTTCTGGTTCGAAAGTGAAGTGTTGTTCTTCCACGGGAGTCCGTTCAGTTCCATGCACGCTGACTTCCTGTTCCGTGTGAACACTACCTTTTTCACTGTACTCCTGACGAGCAGGAGTCCTATCACGACCACCGGTACGGCCCCCACCACGCCTTCTGCCTCTTCTTCCCGCCATTTCGTTCTATAAGACAAGGAATCCAATGTCATCACGCTAGTTAACAAATAGAATTCAACAAGTACTGTAAGATATTAATATACACTGGCCATCTGCAATTAACCATTACACTACCTTTCGATTTCTATTTGACCACATTTGTGATTCCATCAGAACACATGTCCTAATCTATTACGTTCTAAGGCATACTACATACACATACTCTACTTTTCATACCTGATGTTGTGGCTTGAGTTACCCGTACTGGCATCCGCTTTCGGTCCCATTCACAGTTTAAGTTCAGACACTAGGAGTGTCCAAATCTCTAAAATTATTGCTCTGATACCAACTTGTAAGGCCCCAAACCCGGGAGGCCTCACTTGTAGGATTTACTCATTTACAAACAGTTCTTAAACTTGAATATCAAATAACGCAGCGGAAAAGTTTCATTTCAACATAACATAAAATTGTTCAACATGCAGAAGCGTAAACACTGTCTAAAACGTAAACATAACATAAACAACTTATAATGGGATGCCAGTCTTCATGATTACCCGGGTAACTTCTTTCGCCAGCCAAGCATCACCGTTCAGCCTTCATACCTGTCCTTAACCTGAATGTGCATACTAAAAGTCAGCTACGCTGGTGAGTTCTAGCTTTATATAAAACTTTAACAAAAACATTTTGCCAAAAACATAACATTCATGTATATAACAAAAGCGTACGTAAAGCATGCAATAACTTAACATCATCATAACATCGTAACATAGCATCATAACATAAGTCAACATGAACCGAATCTGCGCCTTCTCGTAACCATCAATTCCATACATCGCATACTGACGGAGGAACCTAAGGCTTGTTACCTCTAGGTCATCCGTCACCCAGGTCTCCTAAGGCTCGTTACCTCTAAGTAAACCAAACACATGTCCCCTAAGGATCGTTACCTCTAGGAAGACTAAACATACCTTAGGCACTGTTTCCCCGCAAGGAATAGTACCTTCAGTAATCCCATGGGTGACCTTCGTCACCCCATCCTCAACCAGTTGTACAACCGTTAGCCAGCCACATAGCCCCCCCGTAAGGTTAAGGCCAATACATACATACATACCCTAGTTCTCGTAGGAACTCGTGGCAGATTCGTTCATTCGTGACTTTCACAAAACCTTTACCTCATTTTAGTTAAAGCATTCGTATGTTTTATTAAATAATGTTTCATTCATAAACCTTTCATAAACTTCATTTGGCAAAACATTTCTTAAACATCATCCTTCGTAAACATCATTTCGTAAACACCGTTTCGTAAAACATCGTTTTGTAAACATCGTTTCGTAAAACATCATTTCGTATATATGCACAACAGACCAAAAACATTAATTAAAGCATTTAAAGAGGGCTTCTAGAACTCATCTGATAAGCTAGTCTTGGTTGTTGATATGTGTTGGACGGTCTATAAAAACTAATATAAAACCTAACCTTGACACTCTAGCTTTAAATTTATAAATCTAGACTCAAGCTAATACTAGACCACACAACCGGCAAGTGTACCGGCCAATGTAGCAAAGTCAAATGAAGTCCGGATATCGAACCCACGAGACACTAGCGACAACTCTATCTAGACTCTGACTCAACTAAATAAACTGAAATGTATTTGGGGGGATTTGTGTTGTGACCTAATGGAACTCTCTAACTAACGACACCAAACAGAAAGCAAAAGACTTTAGACAACTCACAAATGGAAAAAGCACTACCTAGACTTTGAATCCTATGCATGTACCTTGGAAATCTCTCGGATACGAAAACTATGATGGAACCGAGCTCTTAGAATACGACACACTTATACAACCTAGTGGATCCCGGATCATTCTCCAGGTGTGACCAAAAAGAAACCCTAAGGGACGTGTGAAACTCACTAGTTAGTCAGATCACCTCTCAGCTATCTCTAACAACACTAAAGTACTCGCTAGACAGATTACCTCTCAGTCTCACTATCTCAGTACACCTTTCAGTGCAAGGAGTAACTTGAATTTACTTGACTAGACAAGGAATAACAATGAATGCTAAGAAACCCGAGGAAACCCTCCTCTCAGAGCTGTCGACCTAGAAACCCTAACACCACAGATTACCCGACAACTTCTCACCTCTCAGCTATTGAAGCAGGCAGAATACTCAACCCTAATAGACTCTCAATCGATGTTCCTATGGATACAAGACAGTAACCCATAAACCAATCACATGCACACAGCTAGCGACCTAATACACAACCATACATGAAAGACATTCACAAAGTAGCATATGAAACATTCAATAGATCATAAATCACGATTAAATATGCATAAAGATCTCATCAAAGAAAACCAAGTCCTTTGCTTTAACGTTAACCCATCAACAAATATCCAAAATCAAACCAATTAACAACACATAATCATCAAAACCTAGGTAGCTATGAAAGTCTAGCCAATCATCATGGTCAATAACATCAAAACAGAAGAATCAAACACATAAATCATGGTATCAAATCTGGAAAAGTAGAACAAAGAAAGATAACGAGACCCAGATGATGAAATCGACCCGATCTTCAATCTCCAACTTCAATCCAAGTCTCTGTTGAATTAATTGAAGAGATAAATCATTTTTTATGTTATATTTTAATAATAAAGATAGTGAAAACAAAAAAAATGGTTTTAATTTGTTTTTTGACGAGTTCTCACGAGTTCTCAAGTATTTATGAGTTCTCATTTGAACCTAACACTATATGTATATATATACATATGTATATAATAGGTTAGAGACCACGTGTATTACACTGGTTGAATAAATGTAATATTATATACTTAATAATAAAGATTTACATATTACATATTTATGACATATTACATAGTTATTTAATACACATTTTAGAAACATTATATAGTTAATTTTTAAAAATATTTTATAAAAATAATGAAAGAAATGTTCAATTTTTAAAAATGTTTTATGAACAAACTTATTTTTTTTAAATAAAAAACGTTTTCTAAAAATAATTATATAAATCATTATTATTTAATAGCAGAGAGAGACGGGAAACAAAAAGTTATAAAAAAAATTAAATAAAATTTGTATAATTAATAGAAGAGAGACGAGAAAAAAAATGATGATAATGAATAAGAGAGTGACAAGTGTCCCAACAAAACCTTTATTTATTATAGAGAATAAATATAGATATAGAAATAGATATATATAGCGGAAGGTTCAAAGGGGAACCAAGAAAAAATACGAAACATGGAACCATTCTTAGCCACACATTTTTTATGTGGAAAAAAAAATTCTCGCCGGTGGTTGGACTCGAACACGCGACCTACCCTTGAATGTGATTAACCTATCGCGGCGCTGCAGCTAATTTTATTTGTATTTATGATTCAAATATGTATAATTATGTTGCCTTGACTTTATTTTTTTTTCTTTTATTTATATTTATTTATTTATTTTTCTTTATATTTAGTTTTAGTTTTAAAGGTTTAGCTTTATAGCTTAGCTTTTAGTTTTTTGCGTTTTGCGTTTAGCGTTTACGGTTTAGCTTTAACGTTTACATTTACGGTTTAGCTTTTTGTGTTTAACATTTAGATTTAGGGTTTAACTTTTAGCTTTTACGGTTTAGCTTTTAGCGTTTAGCTTTAACGTTTATTTTTTAGCGTTTAGCGTTTAACATTTAGTTTTAGGGTTTAGCTTTTAGCATTTAATGTTTAATTTTTACGGTTTAGTTTTTAACATTTAACATTTAGTTTTTAGCTTGTTTTTCCCTTGTTTGAAATGTGCGGTTGAGAATGGTTCCCCAGTTCCCTCTTTTTTTGGGGTTTCCCATTGAACCATCCCCTATATATATATATATATATATATATATATATATATATATATTTAAGTTGGGGGCATCAAAGTTTTTTGACACTTGTAATAAAACATAAAACTTACATTGTATTTGCAGCAGTAAAGGAGATGCCATATTTGCATAATAGATATTCATAACATAGAATCACCTGACACTAGCCAAAACACAAGCAAAAGTACAAACAAATATGAGTATAAACCATACAAAAAATACCAAAATAAATATGTTAGAAAACCTCATACTAGAACATGCAAGTGTTTTATATGTGGAAATACATAACATTTAGCTAATAAATGTCCAAATAGAAACAAAAAAGTTGGGGGCATCAGAGTTTTTTGACACTTGTAATAAAACATAAAACTTACAGTGTATTTGCAGCAGCAGAGGAGATGAATATTTGCAGCGGATGAAGCACATATTTGCAGAGAGTTTTTTTTTTATCTCTAGGATATAGTATGAAGAACTTAGAGAAAATTATAAGAGAGTAAGGGTTTGTAAGAAGAAATCAGAAAGAGAGTTTAAGTGTTCATAGCAGGGGGAGAGAAAGAGATTATTGATATTTCTCGGAGTATTTACAAATGAATTCATCATGCCTTTAAATAGGCAGAGGACTAAGCTAGCTAACAAAAGTAAAAAGAGCGCACCAAACGCATTATAATAAAAGAAAAGGCTAAGAATTAATGAAGAAAATTACAAAAAACTTTTCTTTTATCTACATTGATTTGTCGGAATAATTGGACTGTCGGCAGAATAATTGGAATCTTTGTAGTCTGTGGGTTTTGACGTCATTGCTTGCGTCTCTGTAGGTTGTGACGTCATTGCTTGCGTCTTTCTGTAGCTTCTAGAATTCCCTGTGAGTGTCTGGGATAGAAGGTGGTGAATCTGTGTCGCTGAAGTCGTCTGGATTTAGATAGTAATCTTCTAAATCCTGTATATGCTGTAATTGGAGGGATTCTCCTTCTCCTATGAAAGGTAGGAGCATGTTCCAGTTTTTGTGGCTCCAAATTTGTATGTAATGTCCTTCAGCAAGCAGATGGTAGCATTCCCAGTATAAGCTTGATTGAAGAATGGGGTTTTTTTGTTTTGGGAAATAAAATGTAAGGTGTCTCTTTTGGGTTTTTCTGGGTTTTCTGTGGCAAGGCTAGCAAGGTTGTCGACCCAGTAGAGTTTTGAAAACTGTATTTCGGTTTGTATAGCAAGGTTTTTTAAGTAGTATTTACCAGAAAGTTTGTGGTTGATAAACATCCTTTTTCTGGCGGGTCTGTATGTGTGATTGTTTGCAAAAGGGAGAGAGGAAAGATTTTGCAACCGATGTAAGGAGGGGAGACATGTGTGGAGATGTTTCCCGTAGTCATAACAATTTTTTCTCCGAAGAGATTTATGACTCCTTCTGTTTTAGGATTTAGTTCTAATTCAATATAGTCAATCATACCATTGTGGTAGAATTGTAGAATTAGATCATTGGGCATGTCTGTATCTTTTAGGTTTATCTGGAGGAGGAGTAGGCAGGTTCCTTCTCCGTCTTCATCTGTTTTCTTAACAACTCTTATCCCTTTGTATTTTTCTTCATTTAGGGCAATAGTCATGAGTCTGAGTTGTAACTCGTACAACACCATTGGAAATTCTGTGTTGATCTTTTGAGATACTATCTGTTCAAATTTTAGGAATTGATCAAACACCGTTTGAAGAAAGTTTTTCCAGGGTGTGTCTAGCATTCTGGCCCTGATAGCATCATAGCTTTTGTAACTGTTTTCTTTTTTCTCAAGCCTTTGTAGAAGCATCATGTTTTTTGCTTCTAAAATTTCAACCTTTTGTTTTAGTATGCTGTTTTCAACATGACTTTGTATAGATTGTGTATTCTTTCCCTTAAGCTGTCTTTGCAAATTTGCAATCGTTTCTTCTTGAGTCTTTATAAGCTGTTCATGACTCATTTTTATAACTTTTGAAAAGGTTTGAACCTCTTCCGGTTCAATGAAAAAACTGTCTAAGCCAAAATGGTTTCTGGATGTTTCTAGAGCTTTGGAGAAGCTGTGGAAACCTTTATAAATTGGGCCATGACACTGTATATGTTTTGCAACTGTCTCCCATTTGTTAAAAACTCCAATTTTTGTGCCTCGAAAAATTATGTAATGTGTAAACTTTGGTGGAGGCTGATTTTGTTTTTCAGGGCATTTGACTCCCTGTTCGCTAAAGTAAATACTTAGCGCGTTTAAAACTTGGACATTAAAAGAGGATGCATGAGGCATAGTTTGAATTTGCCATAAATTGTCTAGTAGACATTGTTGTTTATCTGTAAGTTTTATCCCGTTATTGGGACGAAACTTTGTGTGTGCGTCAAGGCATGTTTGTAAGGCATAAGATCCAAAAGATATGGTAGGATTGTGGGGGGGAAGTGGGTTTTTGGATTTGTTTTTTGTAAAGCATGTTTTGTATAAAGGTATCTGGGCTTTGGGAAGTTTGTGGGCTTTGAGAAGGTTGTGCAATTTTAAGGAAATATGGAGGAAGCTGTCTAGTACTTTGTAAAACTAGGGAAGTCTGTAGTAAAGCCGCTTGTCTAGAATATTTTTTCGGCTTGAAAAGCTTGGCTCATAAGCTTTTATGTTTCTTCATCGTCATTAGACGAGATGCTCATATGGGATGGATGCTGTTTAAACTGTTTTGGTCTTACGACCATCTTCTCTTTTCCTTTGAGTTTCTTATCCATCTGAACAAAGCAATTTGTTAATATTTCTAGATAATAAATCAGCTATCCCATTATCTTTCCCTTTAATATGTTCGAACTGTATAGTATATCCGCTACCTTGTATTATGTTTTGCAGATTTACCCATCTTGTCCTATTAGTCTTTTTACTTTGATCATTTTTAATAAACTTTACTATGGCTTCACAGTCTGTTCTGACTGTAAAATCTTTGTGTAAAAATAATTTAATTTTTTCTAAAGCATTGATCAATGCTTGTACTTCAAAATCTAAGCTGGTCCAAGTGGATCCAGTTTTAAAACTTCCACTGTGGCATGAACATATTTTTTCTTCCTTTTTATAGCTATGAATGTTTGGTTTGCAAAGGAGGACTGCTCCCCATCCTTCTTTGCATCCGTCTACTTCTATAATTATATAATCTGTTACTTGTGGTAATTTTAAGGGTTTAATTTCTATAACCCTTTCTTTTATCTTTTTTATCAGGATAATATCTTCTTGATTAAATTTTCTTTGTCCTTTTTTGGTGGTTTTACTGTATAACGGACCTACTAATTTCGAAAGATTTGGGATGAACTTTCGAGCACAATTTACAAGTCCTAAAAAGGTTTGTATTTGTTTTAAACTAGTGGGGTTTTCTGGAAAGTCAAGAATTTTTGTAGAAATATGTTTTTGTAATGTATGGTTTATACTCTTTGTTATATGTAGTACTTTTTCTAATTTTCTTTTTTCTGTCATAATATCCGTAGGCTTGTAACATATTTTTTTCTTCCTTTTTATAGCTATGAATGTTTGGTTTGCAAAGGAGGACTGCTCCCCATCCTTCTTTGCATCCGTCGAACCTCTTCTGGTTCAATGAAAAAACTGTCTACGCCAAAATGGTTTCTGGCTGTTTCTAGAGCTTCGGAGAAGCTGTGGTAACCTTTATAAATTGGGCCATGACACTGTATATGTTTTGCAACTGTCTCTCATTTGTTAAAAATTCTAATTTTTGTGCCTCGAAAAATTATGTAATGTGTAAACTTTGGTGGAGGCTGATTTTGTTTTTCAGGGCATTTGATTTATAGCGGTAGTATGTTACTACTAGAACAACAGAAACCTCAATTATGGGTAGACGAGGTTCTTATATGGGAACAAACAGTAGTAAGAATGTGAGAAACTAATAAAAAAGATAGTATGCTTTACATAAACAAATCTAAAAACCCACTTCCCCCCACAATCCTACCATATCTTTTGGCTTTTATGCCCTACAAACATGCCTTGACGCATACACAAAGTTTCGTCCCAATAAAGGGATAAAACTTACAGATAAACAACAATGTCTACTAGACAATTTATGGCATATTCAAACTATGCCTCATGCATCCTCTTTTAAAGTCCAAGTTTTAAACGCGCTAAGTATTTACTTTAGCGAACAGGGAGTCAGTATATATAGTGAAGAAGATGAACCAGTAACAAAAATCTCATATACATACACAAATCCAGAAGAATGTAAGCATGACTGGAAACACAGAAAATGAAACAATTATATTAATTGTTACATTTGTGAATACTACCCAAGTATAGACAAAAGATCTCAATGCAATATTTGTTTTAAAGAAATCTGTCATATTTGCATAAGAGATATTCATAACATAGAACCACCTGACACTAGCCAAAACACAAGCAAAAGTACAAACGAATATGAAGAAAAGTTTGAAAAATTAGAGCTAGCTATAGAAGTAAACAAATTAAAAATAGAGATTATGAATAATAAAATCACTAGACTTGAAGATTTTATAGAAAAGAAAAAACAGGCAATAGAATTTCCAGAAATAAATAACATGGCCACAGAACCAGAACCAGAACCAAACCCTATACAGACTGATGAACAAACCCTCATACAAACCAGTGGGTCAATAAACATGATAAATATACTTGACTTTTGAATTTGTAATATCTTCTCCTATGAGTCCTAATCGTTCTAGGTGTAAATCACAGGATGATTTATACTTTTTGTTATATCTTGTCCTTTTTCTAATTCGTGATTTATAAAATTTGTAAGAAGTTGCAGAGATTCGTTTTCAGCAACGTTTTTTCTTCTGTTTTTATTTAGGAATTCAAGATTTCCCTTGATAATATCTTCTTGATTAAATTTTCTTTGTCCGTTTTTGATGATTTTACTGTATAACGGACCTACTAATTTCGAAGAAGATTTAAAAAAATGGACAGCCTTCACATGTTCTGAAGGGTTATATGAATGGAACGTTCTTAGCTTTGGGCTAAAGAACGCTCCTTCAATATTTCAAAGATTCATGGACAGTTTATTTCTTAAATACAAATTTTGCTTAGTGTATATTGATGATATACTAGTAGCAAGTAAAACAGTCAAAGAACATGAAACACATCTTCAACAAGTATTTGAAGAAATAAAAAAAAATGGGATAGTAGTATCTAAGGCTAAAGAACGCTCCTTCAATATTTCAAAGATTCATGGACAGTTTATTTCTTAAATACAAATTTTGCCTAGTGTATATTGATGATATACTAGCAGCAAGTAAAACAATCCAAGAACACGAAACACGTCTTCAACAAGTATTTGAAGAAATAAAAAAGAATGGGATGGTAGTATCTAAGAAAAAGATGGAATTATTCAAAAGAAAATTTTCTTTCTTAGGTCTAGAAATCGGAAATGGAAAGATCGAATTACAAAAACATATTTCTACAAAAATTCTTGACTTTCCAGAAAACCTCACTAGTTTAAAACAAATACAAGCCTTTTTAGGACTTGTAAATTATGCTCAAAAGTTCATCCCAAATCTTTCGAAATTAGTATTAAATGTTACATTTGTGAATACTAACAAAGTATAGACAAAAGATCTCAATGCAATATTTGTTTTAAAAAAATCTGCCATATTTGCATAAGAGATATTCATAACATAGAACCACCTGACGCTTGCCAAAACACAAGCAAAAGTACAAACGAATATAAGTATAAACCATACAAAAAATACCAAAATAAATATATTAGAAAACCTCATACTAGAACATGCAAGTGTTTTATATGTGGAGATACAGAACATTTAGCTAATAAATGTCCAAATAGAAACAAAAAAGTTGGGGGCATCAGAGTTTTTTGACACTTGTAATAAAACATAAAACTTACAGTGTATTTGCAGCAGCAGAGGAGATGAATATTTGCAGCGGATGAAGCACATATTTGCAGAGAGTTCTTTTTTTTTATCTCTGGGATATAGTATGAAGAACTTAGAGAAAATTATAAGAGAGTAAGGGTTTGTAAGAAGAAATCAGAAAGAGAGTTTAAGTGTTCATAGCAGGGGGAGAGAAAGAGATTATTGATATTTCTCGAAGTATTTACAAATGAATTCATCATGCCTTTAAATAGGCAGAGGACTAAGCTAGCTAACAAAAGTAAAAAGAGCGCACCAAGGGCATTACAATAAAAGAAACGACTAAGAATTAAAGAAGAAAATCACAAAAAAAAATTCTTTTATCTACAGTGATTTGTTGGAATAATTGGACTGTCGGCAGAATAATTGGAATCTTTGTAGTCTGTGGGTTTTGACATCATTGCTTGCGTTTCTGTAGGTTGTGACGTCATTGCTTGCGTCTTTCTGTAGCTTCTAGAATTCCATGTGAGTGTCTGGGATAGAAGGTGGTGAATCTGTGTCGCTGAAGTCGTCTGGATTTAGATAGTAATCTTCTAAATCCTGTATATACTGTAATTGGAGGGATTCTCCTTCTCCTATGAAAGGTAGGAGCATGTTTCAGTTTTTGTGGCTTCAAATTTGTATGCAATGTCCTTCAGCAAGCAGATGGTAGCATTCCCAGTGGAAGCTTGATGGAAGAATGGGGGGTTTTTTGGTTTTGGGAAATAAAATGTAAGGTGTCTCTTTTGGGTTTTTCTTGGTTTTCTGTGGCAAGGCTAGCAAGGTTGTCGACCCAGTAGAGTTTTGAAAACTGTATTTCGGTCTGTATAGCAAGGTTTTTTAAGCAGGAAAGTTTATGGTTAATAAACATCCTTTTTCTGGCGGGTCTGTATGTGTGATATATATATATATATATATATATATATATATATATATATATATAGGATGTGCATCCAATCAAAACCCACTTTTATTGTCAAAACCCAAAAAACCTCGTAAAAATTGATCCAATCATCAATTTTCTTTTTTAAATAACATTATTACACGAATTAAACATCATGTTATTTTTTACATTTTTGTAAATTTGTAAGTGTAAAGGGAGTTTACACCCGGTAAACCTTACACCAATGTAAACCCCTTACACCGGTATAAAGTTAAAAATAAAAAAATAGTTTTTTTTAATAAAAACCGGTTTGGGAATCGGTTTGGACCCGACCCGGTTCCAACCCTATCCGAATCGATTCCTATCGGGTTGGGTTCTTCAAATGCTCAAATCGAGTTGGACACGAATCGGTTTGGCCCTCAAACCAGGTTTGACTAAATTTGAGCAAACCAAATCGGGTTATGACCCGAACATGTTAAAAAAACTGTTTAGTGGTTCACGGGCTTACTTTAAACTCTATGGGCTTAATGAAACGATTTACAAGTCGGCGGGTCATGGGCTTAATATAAACTTATATGGGCCTAAATGGAATTTAGTGGCCATGGGCTTATTTTAAACCAAGGGTTCATTTAAACACCACCCGGTCCCCAAGTGACCATATCTTTGTTACCGTTCTCTTCTAGGGTTTAAGCCTAGTTTCAATTCTGTAATCGCCATCTGAACAATGGCTTTTTGGGGTTCGTTTCGATTATGATAACTCATCTATTACTCAAATCTTAATATATTTTGTTGTTAACGTTTTTCATGTGTTCAGGAGTTGAATTAAAGCCCGGTAAACCCTACCTTCATCAATACGACGACGAAAGAGGAAGGCTTCATCTATCGCAGGTTTGTTTATCAGATTTGAAGAGCTTTCGTACGGATTCAAATGTTTGTTAATTGGTTGTAGTTTGTCAAGTAGAAGCAACTCTGAAAATTGCTACTTCATGAATTAAATCCGATTTTTGAACTAAAATTTGACCTAGTTTTGTTCGTCTAGAGGCCTGTAAACAAACCGAACGTTCATTGAATTAAATGAATGAACGTTTATGTTCATTTAAATATTCATTCAAATTTATTTATTACTAATATTAATTTAAAATCGATTTGATTTTCATATTTTTAAACCCTTAAACCTAATTTAAAATCAATTTGATATATTTGTTTAGCTTTGAATTGCTGCACATAACGATGAATTGATGATAGATGTTATTTTAAACTTTAATTTGGATATTCACGTTTACTTTTAATTTGTGTTTGTTTATGTTCGTTTACGGTCACTCGTTTAGAATATTAATGAACGTACACGTTCATTTTCATAATGAACGAACACGAACAAGAAAATCTGTTCATTTAAGTGTTCGTGTTCATTCATTTGTTCGGTTAAAGTTAAACGAATGATCGTGAACAAGCCCCATTCATGTACGTTCAGGCCGTTTACAAGCCTATTGGTCTCCTAATATGAGTTGTAGAACCAACCCTAGCTAATTCAGAAGAAATCCAAAGTTTAAGTTTGTAGTGAAATCATAGGGTTTTTTTTGTTGGAATGTCATATACAACTTTTGTCTTGATGTTTGTAGTTGTTGATCGTGTTAGGGGGTGTTTGGGAATTGAGATTGCATATTAAAACTGTTTTCTTGTTATTGCATTTCGATGCATGAATAAGCTGTTTGGGCTTGTTTATTTGAACTGCTCATCTGATTATTTATGAGTGAAATAAGCTGTTTTGAATAAGCAATTTGAAGTTGCTTAGTTTTAAAAGCAATAAGCAGATGAACAGTTTTGTTAGATGGGAACTGACATTGGCTTTGTTATTAGTTTATAAATGTTATTTGTTATATCTTGAGTTAGTTCATAATTTAAATGTTCAAGTGGGAGATTAAACAGAAATCAACAATGCATTATGCTTTTAACTTCTGTGATAGCAGTGTTTCATAACTACTTTCTCAAATGTACCTAGATATTTTATTCAAGTGGCGGTATGTGTTTGCTGTGATGAATGTTTCCATACTTGTCTCTAAGCTCGGTCTTAAATTTTCGTCTTTAGTACTATATTATGTGAGTTTTGATGTATGCAAGACAATTGAAGCCCACATCATGTCTTTTATGTTGATATAGGCAACACTAGGTAGTTGTAAATCGAAAGCGAAGGCTGTTGTTGTGTGTAATGTTGGTGATAAGAAGCCAATTTACTTATGCTCGTTACTTCCAAGAAAAATGGAAACTTGCTCACTGAATATCGAGTTTGAAGAATATGATGAAGTAACATTCTCAGTGGAGGGCCCACACAGCATTCATCTTTCTGGATTCTTCTATGGAGAAAAGCCGGATTCAGATGGAGACGACGATGAATCGTATCCTTTTAACTTTTAGTTTGTTTGTTCAACAATTGTTCTAAACCTTTTGGCACAATACAAGTTTGACACTTAGTGACTTAACAGTTAAATTATCAAATCAGGCACGCATGACACATGTATCCTTTTCTGTTAAAAATGTATTTCTTAACAAGATTTTAAAGTGATTCTGATGAAGTTGGAAGCTTTGAGGGAGCAGAGATTGACTCTGGAGATGATAGTGAGTTTGACTTTGTTGACGAGGATGACCTCACTGATAATGAAATGGATATGTTCCCTTCCTCAAATGTACCCAATAGTGGAGGTATACTTGTTTTTTTTTGCACACTTTTACATGTTCGTTACATTAGTTTGTTAAGATTTTGGTAAATTTTTTTAATTAAATATATTTTTTTGTTTTTTGTTAGTGAGAATTGAGGAGATTGTTGATGATGAGAAACAAAATGAAAGCGCAGTTTCTGAACAATTAAAGAAGAAGAATAAACGTGCCTCTAATAATGATGAAAGTTCTTCGCAACAAATTGTTTTAAAAAGTTCTAGCAGTGTTCCGGTATTGGAGAGTGAAGATGAAGATGGGCTTCCAATATCTTCTGCTAATGACAAAGACAGTGTTCCAAGTGGAGTTAAAAATACAGAAGGATCAATGAAAAAGGTTGAAAAAGGGCTAGCCAAGAGGAAAAAAGAGGTCGATAATTCTGAAAAGTCAGCAAAAAGAAAGAAAGATGATTCTGTTGTAGGTGATGATGATCTGTCAAGGTATGACTTTCAATGTTATTTCAGAAGGTTTCCTAGAGGTAGCAATTTTGAACCATTTACTTATAAATAGGTCGTTTGGGCTGTGTTTTATCACGGGTCGAGTGAAATTTTTGTTGCTAAAAGGGGAATGTGTCGAACGGGTTTAAAGTCATTAAGGTGTTTTTTAATTCATTACAGCCCAAAAGTCATCTTTATTTAAAGATTTATATTTTAACCGTAAGTCTATAATAATATTTTTATCGTAACTATAATTAGCACATTAATGACAGGTATTTGAGAAAGCATGTATTGTATTTTTGCTGTTTTCCCTTCTAAAACCATTCATGTTACTTTTTGGTTATTATTTATCAGTCAGCCACCAAATGTTGAAGCTTCGACACCAGAAGTAGATACCAAGAAAGCAAAGAAGAAGAAAAAGAACAAGAAAGCAAAAGATACACAAGAAGGCGCTAATAGTAACAACAATGCGGTTCAGGAAGAAACCAATCAAGAAGAAACCCCTGAAAAGTAATTATTTTCTATATTTCTTTTATTACTTGAGAGATAAAAAGGTATTTACAATCGCTTGTGGATGTAAATGAACTAATGAGTTTGTAATTGGTCAATATAGTGTACAAGTGACCTCATTAATTATATTCATAGAATTTAACTGTGTCTTATAATTTTTTAAAGGGCTGCGTCAGTGGCGAAAAACAAGAAGAACAAACAGCAGGAGAGCGCACCAGATTCAAAAGTAAATGGATCAGCTACTGAAGCTAAACCAACTCAAGTTAGAACTTTTCCAAATGGGTTAGTAATTGAGGAACTTCAAATGGGTAAACCAAATGGAAAACGTGCAGATCATGGGAAAAAGGTGAGCTGTTTAAATAAGCTTTATATCCAAAGTGCAAATATCATTTGTGCTTCCATCATATGTAATAGAGATGGCAATTTTGACCCATTTGGTTATGACTCGGCCGATTTGGGTGGTATCTCAAATGGATCGTATAAAAAAGTTAGCTAAAATGGGAACATGTCAAATTGGTTCAAGAGGCCAAACAGGTTGATAGTCATCCAAATTCTGTTTAAGTGTATAGAACCTTAAAAAAATTATTCAAAGATTTAAGTTTTGTAATAATGTTGTACCTTAATCATAACTAACATATTAGTTATCTATACAAAGAATTTAAACAATCTACGAAAACTGTGGGTCAATCCAGCCCTCTACCTGGTTTGCTTTCAACTGTACTAAAATGGCCCGTTTCAACCAGAACCCATTTTGGTCTGATACCCAACCTGCCTGAAACACCTCTAATTATGTATTGACAAAATGTAAAATAAAATTAGGTCCAAAGTGCATTAGTTTTCTGCTTTGATAATTTGATCAGTTCTTTTGAACCTACAGTGCATTTTTCTCTCTCTCTCATCAGATTAGTATGCGTTACATTGGGAAGCTGAAGAAGAATGGAAAAATATTTGACTCAAATATCGGGAAGGCGCCTTTCAAATTCCGCCTAGGTACCATTTTGTGATAAGCTGGAATTTTTATTTCCTAATGTCACATAATTTTTGTGCTTAACTTTATTCGTTCATTTTAAGGTGTCGGGCAAGTTATAGCAGGATGGGATGTTGCTGTTAAAGGTAGTGCTTCTGCTTTTTTTCATTTTCCTTTCTGATTTTTCATGCACCATCAGTTTGCAGTCTGTTAATCATATGTGAATTTTGTTTATTTTAGGCATGCGTGTTGGGGACAAAAGAAGACTTACAATTCCTCCAGCCATGGGGTATTCTCGTATTCTATAATCATTTTGCTTTTTGCACTCCTGCTATCAATCTTCCTTGAAAACTACCTTTTTTAATTAGGAATGGGTTGATTTTGAGTTATGTTTTATCTCTAACGGGTCAAACGGATACAAGCCAAAAAGTTAGAAAATTACCTTTTTTGTTATGAATGGGTTGATTCGGGTTATGTTTTTTATTTAACCGGTCAAACCGGCTACAAGCCAAATGGTTAGCTAAACTGAAACATGCCAAATGGGCCAGATCGGGTCGTAAGACCAAAATATATTATTAATGCATAAAATCTCCTCTTAAATCATATTTATTTAAGAATTATTTTTTACCGAAATGATATCATTTCTAAAATGGTATTCGACACTCTATATGTAGAAAAAGAAAAAGAAAAAAAATAGATAAATGACGAAAGGTCTTTGTGGTCAACTATCAAAAAGTTGCCTGTTTTGTCTGTTACCAACCCGTCAACCGACCCGTTTCCCACTTGCAGTGGCTTAGCATCTAAAGCTTGTTTTTTTGTTTGTTGTCTCAGGTATGGTGCTAAAGGTGCCGGTTCAGCCATACCTCCAAATTCATGGCTGGTTTTTGATGTTGAACTGGTAGATGTGAATTAGCTGCACACAGGAATTGTTCTGTTTTTGTTAACCAGCCAATTTTGGAAAGATAAGTCTTAAATTTTTGTAACATTGATACAGTTTTTCATTAGATTTTGTTGATGTTAGGCGGGTTTTGGTCGATATGCAGCATATATAAGATCAATGCTGTAATGTATACATTATAAAAGATTTCAAAATTTGATTTTTATGGTCAATGATGTAAGTAGTTCTACTGCTAATATAAATTGACAGTGTCTGAAATTATAACTTGTCATTCATTAAATTTAAAAACAAGAGTAGGGGTTCTGAAAAAAGGGGTTCTAAAAAAAGTATATTGGTTTTTATGAGTTTCATAATTCATAAATGTGAAAATGAAAGTGGAACTTAATAGTGGTTTCGTAGACACATCTTGCCACGATGTAGTATGACGGGTAACCTAAAACGAGATGGTATAATTAAGTTTGGGTTTCTAGTCAAACTTGTGAACCATTTAGCTAAACAGGTCAGCTCGCGAATGAAGTGGTAGTCTAGATCAATGTGTTAGTGTGTTGACCCGTTTTTTATAGTATTATAAAAAAATGTTTCTATTATAATAAATTGAGCTCTTTAAATTTTTATGCTAAAATACGAGATTGATTTAAGATTTTATAGTTTAAATGCAGTTTTATACATATTTTTTAGTTTTTGACTATATATTTGTAAGTTTAGAGTATTAACATGTAAAATAAAAATACCATGTTAACTCTGTCATGTTCTTGTCAACCTGTCAATATTCGTTTCTTGTTTGGATTTATGTGACTGACACGATTTTCCGGCTAATATCATGTTCGAGTTTCTATCAAGTTTCTGTCAAATTTTGAATTTATGTGTGACACGATTGTCAACCTGTTGGGCCCGTCAATATGTTATCATGACCCGTTTAGCACCCATGTCTACATGTCTAGACTCTAGTTATGCCTAATGCATCGTATACATAGTTGTGAACACGAGTAGTACAATATGCAAATTTTATGTCCGAAAACACAATTTTATCTTAAAGTACTCGAATCATCTCTTTCAACTATCTCATGATCTCAAACTTTGGTTTGGACTTAAAGAGAGATTTGTTCGTCTTGAACGATTGATCAATTTGAAGGACCAGGCTAATTCCAAGTGAGCCCGAGCAGGGGCCCAACCTGAGTTATCCAAGGAAGGGGACGGTCGACCCACTATGGGGTAATTAGGTTTGTTAAGTAGCTTGTTAGCCAAGTCGGGTTAGCATTATAAATACCATAACCGAGTTTAGTGTTTGGTACTTTGGTTTGAGAGTTATTGTAAAAGTGTTTTGAGCTAGATTTTCTTGGTTATAATAAACCGAGTTCTCTAATTTGTGTGTGTTTTTTTGTGTATCGTTTTAACCTGGACTTGAATTGGTATCAGAGCCAGTTCAAAACCAAAACGATTAAGCAAAAAAAAGGTGTACCCGCTAATAGGGGTTTGCTCGAAGAAATTGTACCGTGATCACACCCAAAGCCGCCGACTATCATTGCACACATGATCAAGCATTCCTAGACACAACCGCTACAACTGCCGATCAAACAAGTTGGTTCGATGCAAGTTGATACAAGTACTGGATTCAGCAACACCTCTTACGTATTCGAGACATAGGAAGTCCACTGGGGATACCACAACGCCGCCAAAGGGGAAGGTGTCCGGGCCCAAATTATAACATATGGATTCTGAGAATAAAAACAATTATTCGAATTCATAAAGTCTGGGAAGTGACTGAACCCGGTTCCACCGATGCTGAGAAAAACGACCTAGCAATGGGTTTGTCGTATCAATCGGTCCCATAAACCTTGGTCACACAAGTAAGAGATCAAGAGACCTCGTATCAATTGTGAAAGGTTCTTAAAATAAAATAGTTATTTTAAAAGTAAAACTAGTTTTGGAAATAATAATTAATAGAGATTAATTATTCAAAACTCAAACATTATTAATAAAGAGTTTATTAATAGATTAAATGGCTCACGATTGAATGACACACTTATTAATATAGGATATTAAAATCAAACGTACGTGAGATAAAAGAGTTTATCTAAATCACGAACCATATATAAAATTGAGAATTTTATAAACCCGTGTAACAAACTAGCATGCAATATGCTACATGGAGTGTTTTTTTACCCATAACCGGTAAAACACTGAATAAGTCCCTTAAGTAATTGATATGTCTATGTCACCCTATTTTGGAACATTTGAACCGGTATATCTGAACCCTTGAGTGTATGAGCCTCAGCCTTACACTTGGACCTACGAATGTCGAAACAAGGTGGTATCGCGCTTCCAGAGAGTCTTGGGCCGATAGCCACACGTTGCTAATTTAGGACGATCTATCGCTTAACCCTATAAGAAATGCTTCAACCAATTGGTAGGGAATACTAGGCATAAATGAGGTGAAACGTACCGATCTAGACAAATGTTGTCTTAACCGACCCCATAAAGTCTGAAAATTGTATGAGATACGATTGGTAATCGTTACCTACCTATATAGCCATGTTTTATGAAGAGCGACCTACCATTCATAAAATATGGTGAAACATGGATCGCAATCCTTAAGTTAAGATAATGTTTTGTAAAAAGGTCATTATTTAATTAAGGTTTTCAAACATCAAAAATACTAAATTAACTCACTTTTTTTTGTAGATGTCTTCAACTACAAACAATCCCTATCATTCAAACTACTCTCTTAGGTCCATTCTAGACAAAGAGAAACTCAATGGCTTTAGCTTAATTGATTAGCATCGCAGCTTGAGAATTGTTCTCAAAGTGAACAAGAAGCTTTATGTTCTTGTGAAACCGATCCCTGATCAACCTGCTGCAAATGCATCACAGGCTGTTAGGAGAACATGGGAGAAACATGGTGATGACTCTTCTAAAGTGTCATGCATCCATCATGTTGCAACCATGGTCCCAGAATTTCAGAAAGATCTAGAAGATCTTATAGCCTATGACATGATTGAGCACCTGAAGGAAATGTTCCAACAACAGACTCGTCATGAACATTTTGAGACGATGAGATCGCACCTTGGATGTCGTATGAAGGAAGGTTCTTCTAGCATTACCCACATACTGAAAATAAAGAGTTACATTGATCAACTAGAAATGCTAGGTTTTCCTTTAAACTATGAGTTATCCGCGAATATGATCCTCAACTCAGTACCCAAAGCATATGATCATTTTATTATGAACTCTAATATGAATGGTTGGGAAAAGTCTATCCAAGAGCTGCATAAGATGCTTAAGACTACTGAGATGAACATACCTGCTAAGAGCGCTCTAATGCTGATGATCAAGGAAAGAAGAGTCAGGAAACCCAAAATCAAGAATAAGAACAAGATAGGAAAGGGTAGGGCTGATGTTAAAGGCAAATCGTTTGCTCCCAGACAACCTTCCAAGAGGTCTGAAAAGGATGCCAAGTGTTTTCATTGTAATGAAATCGGGCATTGGAAGAGGAATTGCCCTAAGTATCATGCTGAGTTAAAGAAGAGCAAATCCTCGGAGGCTGGCACTTTAGATATCTTCGTTATAGAACTATATTCATGTTCTTGTAGGTCATGGGTGTTTGAAACCGGATGTGGTTATCACATATGCCATAACTTTCAGGGACTAAGGAAGGTTAGAGAACTGAAAGCAGGCAACTTGGAACTCCATGTGGGAAATGGAGTCAATGTTGTAGTCAAGGCAATCAGAGAGTACATGATAGGAACATCATTTAAGTTCCTCGTTTGCATGAACAAGGTTTTAATTATGTTTTCAATGGTGATAACATTTTGACTTACGTGAATAATGTGTTTTATTTTGAGGCCAGAACTCACAATGGAATATATGAGATTGATGCAAGCAGTTCATGCAATGATAGTTGTATGTACGTGATCAACACCAAGAGATTGAGACTTCAATCAGACATACATGTGGCATTGTCGACATGGGCATATAAGCAAGAAACGCTTATCAAACTTCAGACTGATGGAATTTTAGAATCCAACGGTTAGGAGACCTTCGAGGTATGAAAATCATGCTTGAGTGGCAAGATGACAAAGGCTCCTTTCTCTTTTATTGGTGAAAGAGCCACAGACATGTTAGGACTGATACATACTGATGTATGTAGATCTTTCAAGACGATGACTAGAAGTGGTGAAAGATATTTTATAACATTTACTAATGATCACAATAGATATGGTTATGCTTACTTGATGAAACATAAACATGAAGCTTTTGAAGTGTTCAAAGCTTTTCAGAATGAAGTGCAAAATCAACTTGGTAAAATAATAAAAGCCATTCGATCAGATCGATGTGGTGAATATCTAAGTTACAAATTCGATGAACATCTTAAAAAATGTGGAATAGTTTCACATTTACCGGGGACACCATAACATAACGGTGTTTAAGAAAGGAGAAATCGAACTCTATTAGATATGGTTCGATCGATGATGAGTTGAACTAACTTGCCACACTCCTTTTGGGGTTATGCTCTTGAAACTGCCGCTCGAATTGCCAATGTGGTTCCAACCAAGAAGGTGAAAAAAACACCACATGAGATATGGCATGGGAGAAATCCGAACTTGTCCTACCTAAGGCTCTAGGGTTGTGAAGCTTATGTCAAACGTGAGACTTCTAACAAATTAGAAACCAAAGGCGAAAAGGTTGTTTTCGTCAGTTACCCAAAGGAGACAAGGGGTTACTATTTCTATCAGCCAATAAAACAAGGTTTTTATAGCTTGTAGAAGTCTTTTTTAAGAGAGAATTCCTACAAGAGGGCTGACGGAAAACATTGTGGATCTAGAAGAAGTTCAAGAACCACAAGTAACTTCTCAAGAGGTTGAAACTGCAGATCAACAAGGGGTTGTTGAGACTGAGCCTGAACTTGAACCAGAAAGGATTCTGGAATCGGTTGTAACACCAAGCGTCCGCATGTCAAGTAGGAATCATCCGAAGCCTGAGAGATATGGATTTCTCATGCAAAATGACGACGTCTTTTTAGTGGATCAGAAACTACTAGACTGCAGTTTTGGATTCTGGATCTGATAAATGGCTAGAAGCCATGGGCGCAGAGATGCAATCTGTCACACCCCGCTAAAGCGGAAACACGGGAATGTAACGAAAACTGGATATCGCGAACACATAGTTTACTAGAGAAAATTTAAATTACATAACATTCGAATGTTTTAGATGTTTGAATAATTTAAATGAGTACAAGTCGAAGTTTCTCAATTAATAGCCCTAGCAAGATGACAAAATACGAGGATATTCTAATGTACTCTTATTTCTTCATGCGTTCGCCGTCTTGTTTATTTCTTTCCTGAAAAACATGCTAAAAACCATCAACCAAAATGGTTGGTGAGTTTGCAGGTTTGCGACTCGATCAAATATTTGCAAATAATACGTTTATTATACAAGTGCAATCAAGTAATAGATGCAATCTACATGGGTCCATAACCAAACCTATTGACGCTTGCATTGCCCCGATGCTAATGCCTTATCACAGAACATTAGTACTTGGTGGAAATAAGCATTCATTAAACAATGTAGTTAATGGAAAGGCACGACCCGTCCATGAATGGGAGTTTGTCAGACCCCGATAGTACTATCTATATTATCCATTGGCTCAAAATCCATGAGCTAATTGGTTATGTAGTCATAGGGCCTTAGTGTGATAATCTTGCCACATGTAATATACACTGTGTGTCCGATGCAAAGTATAAAATAAACGAGTTCTTGAATCATAGTGTGTAAAACATTGTATTTCAAGCATGTATTTCCCCAAATATGTAAAACGAAAACGGGGCTACGAATACTCACCTCGAGTCTTGAGTAGTGTGATAATAGACTATGAACGAAATGGAACGTCCTACTTGAATGCTACAAGTAAATAAATGCTACTTGAGTTTATAGAACTAACTCTATGCATGAAACATTGGTGATGGATGCATGCACGTTAAGGGCTTATGTTCTTATTTTTCGGGTTTTATACCGGTTAATGACTCCATGGATGGGTTAACGTTGTTTATGTTTCTTACAAAACTCAACGTCATAAATGTATTAACTATATAACTTTTTTTTAGTATCAAGATATGGGTTTAAATACATATATTATTTTATAAGTTATTTCATTCAAACATGATTTTTTTCTCTTGTAATAACGTTAAATAAATACTTTATTTTTCAACGATCATCGTACGAAATGACTAAATACAACGTATAACATACCACATTTATATATTAATATATTCGTTTAAATGTATATAGAAGTCATATATAATTTAGACTTGTATTAAGACACAAATTGTCAATAAATAAGGCTCTTTCGACGAAAAATAAATATTATGACGTTTTCTGTCGTAACTAGATTTATATACTTTTGAAGGCGTTTTATTGTTCAAAATCATTCTAATATCAACATGTGTTATATATTTAGTATTTCTTGTAGGAAAATAAGAGTGGAAATAAGTATTCCCGAATTATTTATTTTGCATATTATGTATATGTGATATGTCACAAATTATATATAGTTTACATGCATAATTATCTCCATACTCATCACAATTATAGACAAAATGATGGGAATTGATATTTAATCTATTCAATTGTGTTACAACAGGATAATTAACACTGGTTTGCAAAAACATGAAGAAATCACTCGAAATCAAGGAGAAATCAGCATCCGGAAGTCAATTGAACGAACATGGACCTAGGAAGTCAAAAAGTCAACAGAGAGCAAAAGAGGGCAATGCACGGTTGTGCATTGCCTTATACGGCCGTGCAAACCCTAAAATGCTCCCCTGTACTCCCTAAAGCTGCCAGATTCCGCACGTGAAAGAAAATGGTACCTTGCACGCTCGTGCAACCCAATGCACGGTCGTGCATTGCCAAAACTTTGCCTGTAAATAGCAAGCTCATTCTAGTATTTTAGATGTCCAGAATTGAGGGTTGTGAAGATCCTAGTGCTCTTCTAGGGTCGGAACTCTCTCGGTTTTGGTCCGTTTTAGTTTTTCTTTGTTTATTTTCCTTTTCTAAGTCTTGTAATATGAAATGATTCTTCTCGTTCGAGTAAACAAGAGGCAACCTATACCCAGTCTCCCTTGGTGTTGGAATACTTCCACACATTGTCTAACAGTTAGTGGAGTCACTTCTATGGTCATTCGTGGCTAGTCCTCTTGCGTTGCTCGGGTTGGTTGAACTTTAAAGTCTTTCTTTTAATCTATTTTAAAAAGACAAGAATACGTGATCTTTAAACCAACTTAATAATCTTAAATCTTATGAATTTTTTAAGCAAGACTTCTTGTTTGGGAAACTTATTCGAGTTTGTACGGTCTATATACAAATCTTGGTGCTAGCAACGGCCGAGTTAGTATACATTATGGGTTGATTAGAGGTTTGGGTATTCAACGAGTCGTTTGAGTCCTAGCTAGACCTTGTGCTTCGTGTCGGTTTTTCTTTACTTCTCTTGTGTTAGCTTGACGAGGACTTCTAGCGGGAGCCATGAGGCTTAATCTTGAGAATGAAATTTATATTTATTTAAAATATTATTATAAGTAAAGACAATTATTTTAAGAATATAAAATGTTAGGTCCGAGCGTTCATAAAGTAGCTTTGGAGGCAGTTGCGCATTCCAACTTTCCAAAAGAAGTTACACGACATGATGTACGTTAGTCGATAGGATAATCTTAGTCCGAATAATAAATCACGGGACAACCGACGGACTTGAGACCCCGTTAGGATCCCGAGAGTTATTAGGAGCAGTTGGCCGACCGTATCCATTGTTCCGTTACGAAATGCTAACTCCCCTATCGAAAGGGTTAGTATTAGTAACTATGACCAACCTTACTAAAATTATAACGTTAATTAACAAGTGATAACAACCGGAGTAACACCTTAAATGAGATAATTTTTCTAATTACTTTTCTTATCCTTTTTGTTTCTTTTTCAAACAAAACCCCTTTTCCAACTTAGTAACCTAGTCAGACAATAACGAGGGTTGAGTAAGGAATCCGTGTCCATGGTTCGATACTTGGTTCTTACGCAGACTATATTACGATGCGATAGGTACATTTGCCTATTGTGTGTGTTTTAAGTTAAAGTAATTATCATTTTAATTTATAAATTTAAAACCTGATTTTGTGTAATCCTAAACAGAATATATTTAACCACACGTAAAACACGACATCAATATGCATGTATAGTTAAACTGGTTTTTATTTTATCTCTTTTAATGTATCGTTTTAACCATTAAAACTTATATTTTACACAACAAGGTTATATACTTAGTGATTCTTGATGCATGTCTTAGGTTTATATTCATTTTAGTATGCAAGACTCTAAAATAAATATTCCTAGTTCCGAGTGTTAAAATACTTTACTCGGTTTTAATATTGTTTCGTGTTCTAGCATTTTAGACAAGGTGATGCATGTTTATGAGATTAGTACACTTATAGTTACATATATACATACTTATATGTTCTAGCATTTTAGACAAGGTGATGCATGTTTATGAGATTAGTACACTTATAGTTACATATATACATACTTATATAATGATAAGGGACTTGTATGAATGCATAAATTTACATAAAATGATGGTTACTTATATATATTTTTAATAACACCTTTCACGTTTATATGTTGATGATAATCGTTCGTATGTTTTCTTGTATCATAGGACACTACCTCGAACTTGCCAGGTAAGTCACACATGAACGTATAACCTCACGAACATGTAACCTTCAACACAACATATGAATGGAATGAAGGGTTTATAAAGAACACCATCACCTAAGTGCTATTTTATGTGATGATATATGTATATGTATGCATGTTTTGGCTAATGTATATGCATAGAATCATGGGCTTATGATGCTAGAATGTTATGTATGAGATGCTAGTGTTTGTATGTGAAAGGCTTGAATATACATACCAAATGAGGCTTCTAAGGATGATACAAGTGCTTGATCTTCAAAACAACAAGATGAGTGTGTGTGTGGGTGTTTATGGTCGAGAGAGGAGATGGGAGGGAGAAGGGAATGGTGCAAGACTTCCTCATGAACTCATGCTCTATTTATAGCATAAAAATATTGTACCTAATACCTTTAATCATGTGAGTCAAACATGAGAGTTTGTGTAATAAAGAACATGTGTTGATTTCAAAGAAGAGGATGGGGTGGGAGGTGGCTTCGGCCGAGATTAGGGGAGAGGGAGGAGAAGACAAGGTGGTAAAGACAAATGGGAAGTTGTATGATAGTTAGTGTAAGATTTGATGCATGTGTGAGTTTGTTTTTATAAAAATCTCGAATTTATATAAAAGATGTGAATTCATCTTTTTAGTTTTATACAAGTTGGGGTTTTATATAAAGAATACATATGTCTAGACACCTATGTAAATGTTGTATGACTTATGAGTAAGTGTTTAAGTGATCAAAGGTGTAAAAATATATAAGTACATTTATTTTTGTAAAAATAACCATGCATTTCATCGTAAATGCATTAAATGAACTAAAAGTAATGAAGTAAGATGTTATGCGTTATGAATTGCCTCTAATATATGTGTATACATATTTATATGAACGAGTGTTGATTAGGTTTATAAGAACAATAATGAATTGACCCAAAGTTATGAAATAAAGCGTTAAATATTAATTTGCGTCTTTATGAATCAACATGAAGTTCATGTAATATTTCTTGTATCATTAACTTATATCCTTTGTATAATATGTAACACCCAAAATTTACACCCGATTTTAACTTTCAAAATCATGCGGAAAATATGTCTCATTTGACACTCTTGATTAAACAACACATGTTAAGAACAATAATACGACAACGACGTAGTTTCGTTTTAAAACAACCGACTGACATCTCAAAAGATAACAACAAGTTTTAACATCAACAAGATAGTTCAAACCAGTGCCGGTCCCGATAATCCTCAAAACATTTTGGGCCGGGGACATGTAAAAAAAAGGGCCCTATAATATAATAATAAAAAACAACAACAAACGAATAACGATTAACGAATCATACATAACGACTAATGAAACATGATGCATACCTCGAATAGTCGATTCGACGATTCCCGATTGGCTCCCTGCTCGATTACTCGATTAGTCCCTGCTCGATTAATCATTAATCAACTATCAATATTCAATTATCATTAACAAATCTATAATAACCATAATAAAAAAACTACAAGTCTACAACAAACGAATAACAATTAACGAATCATACCATGAAGGCTCGAATAGTCCCTGCCTCCCTGCTCGATTACATATTGCTCGATTAGTCCCTCCCTAGCCTTCTCGTTTCTGCCTTTCTGGCATTCTCAATTAGTCCCTTAGACCTCAGACCCAGTCCCTGGCCTGCGACTTCTAGCCTAGTGGGCTTCTTCTTCCGCTGCCGTTCTTGAATCAGAAAGCAAAGCCGACTGCCGTTCAGTTCTTCACTTCTTCTGCTACTGACTGTCGTTCTTGCGTCCTGCCTCCTGTGTCTTTTGAGTTCCCTTCCCGATCCAGCCCCAACCCACTTATTTTGTTATTTTTTAATAAGTTTGAAAATCTAGTGGATCTTTTTTTAATTTCTAAGTGGGTTAATAGGATAAATGGATAATATAAGTAGTGGGCTTTTTTTTTTAATTTCTAAATGGGTTAATAGGATAAATGGATAATAAAAGTTGGGCCTTTTATAAACATAAACATATATATATATATATATATAATATAAAATTTAAAAAACTACGGGCCCCGGACGGTCGCCCTCCCCGCCCCCCCTAAGGGCCGCCCCTAATTCAAACAAGTTTAAAGACTCCTTAACCGGGATTTTTAACTCCAACCAATGACATCTACCAAAACTATTGAGAATTCAATCCGACACGAAGAGTGACCCGAGACTTCAACCGAAGCTTTACCTACAAGAAAAAACCAGAAATAAACCATTACTAATGATACAACAAGTCCCAAGACACCCCCCCCACCAAAGTGTCATAGGAAGAAAACTCAAAATTCAGCCAACGGGCGTCCCACTCAGGCGCTGGCAGAACCCATCAGGCGTCCCACTTTGGGCATCCCACTGTCCCTTTGGGTGTCCCAGACTCCAGCCCTGCACCAGCCAACCCCAATTTGCAGTTTTTTTTGTCATTTTTGACCCTCTCGTCCGGTCTCCTAGTCGTTTTAAACCATCAACAAGATTTTAGGATTGTTTTAAACACCTTACATTCTTACCATACTTCTTTATGAGGTTCTAAAGACCTCATGGCACCACAAACAACTATGTGAATTTCAGGACCTCAATTAACATCTATGTGAGGTTCTTAGACTTCAATTACCACATAACGACTTGTGAAGTTCGTGACCTCAAATGACTACCGTGTGAGGTTCTTAGACTTCAAACTCCTTTATATGATATCATATTAACTCCCATGCGAGGTTCAAAGACCTCAAATCACTACGACCATAGTGAAGTTCAAGACTTCAAGCAACAACAACACAAATGAGTTCATGACCTCAATTACTACGTGTGAGGTACTTAAACTTCAATACCAACATTAAACAAATAAACAAGTATACACACACATATAATACCAAACCATATTTATATCCCATACTTTACTTACCGACTTGTGGAGTTCAAGACCCCAATCCCACACATTCCATTTGTGAAGTTCAAAGACTTCAAAACACCATTTCACCCTCCCAACACTTGCATACAACAGTCATACAATATCACTCCATAAACAAATAGCGAGCAAATTGTATAACCTACTCCTATCATTACTAAGTAAGTGCAAAGCACTTACCTTTAGCTAGAGACGATTCCACTTGGTCTTCCAAGCTAGCTCATTTAACGCCTTGATCACCTAGCAATCAACTTGTATTTAGAAATCTTATGATCTCAACCCACACACCAAATTGAAATTCAAGACACACCTATGATCTAAAGATCAACACCCCAACTTAATTTAGTTAACACAACCTTAACCAAACCTCCAACACCCATTAAAGTCAAACTCCCAATCCACCAATTCATCGTTTACCAATTTAGGTCTAACACCCACCCTAGACCTTATGGATTTCTCCCATTCTAAACTTGATTAATCACACCTTAATCAAGTTTCAAACCTCCCTAAACAACATTCACCCATTATGATCCATTAAGGATTCACCCAAGTTACACCGAAACTCCAATTTTACAAATCACCATAAAAATTGGGGCTTTATGGTTAATTATGTGTCTATTAACTCCCTAGACACTTATCCAACCTCAATTCAACATTCAAACACCCCCAAATCAAAACCCCCAATTTTAATCCTCAAGAACCCTAACTTTCAAATCATGAAATTGGATGAGGTTTCTTACATAAAAATGTGTCTATCAACACCATAGACACTTATCCAACATCAATTTATCATTTTAACATCACTAGATTGAAAACCCCCCCAAATCACCCTCAAGAATCCTAATTCTTGAATCATTAAATTGGATGTTTAGATGATTTTATCCATTACCCTTAACCTTTAATCAAGCTAGATTATCACTTTTAACAAGTTATTAGTCATTTAGACCACCCAATTCAGCCTCTCAACATGATTCCCCCAAAAACCACCAAGAACACCAACAATGGTGATTTAGATGATGAAGAGGAAGCTTACATGATGTTTGGAAGAAGAGGATTGCACCAAATCTAACCGATTTCACATGCACCATCTAGATTTGTGATTTTGAGCTTCTTCTCCCCCCCTTTTGTCTTTCATGACACAAGCACCATAAATGTGTGTTTGTGTGAGTCTTTCTTCCATAAAAAAATCTGAGTTTTGCGAAGTTACACAACAACCCCTGAACTTCAATATTTGACTCCTTTCACCCAAACTAGTAAAAACTCCATATTTGCAACAAACCTCTAATTTTCCATTTTTGTTTATTTATATCCTTATAATATGTTTAACATATTATTATAAGCTCGAAAGTTGGTTCGTTACATATTTAGTCGGTTCAATGTATACGTAGTCTCACCACCAATAGTCATAGAATTCTAGCGCTGAACTTTGATTCCTCATAAAATTGGAATGTATCATTTATATTAATTCGTTGCATAATGACTAATTCCAATTACTTCACATAAAATCATAATGAATTAGATATAAACCATAACTATAACTTGCTAAATTTGATGGTTGTCACACAATCCATGTATGATAACCAAGTCTGGACTTAGTTGGTCTACCTCCTAACAGCAAGGCTGTGGAGAGCAAATGGGTTTTCAAGAAGAAAACTGACATGGATGCAAACGTGCACACCTTCAAAGCTATACTTGTAGCAAAAGGATTCATTCAGACTCAAGGAATTGATTATGAGGAAACTTTCTCGCCAATGGCCATGCTTAATTTAATCAGAAATCTGATCGCCATATCAGCATATTATGATTACGAAATATGGCAGATGGATGTCAAAGCGGCTTTCCTAAATGGGCACCTTATAGAAGATGTCTTTGTGGTTCAGCCAGAGGGTTTTGTCGATCCAAAGAATCCTGATAAGGTATGCAAGCGTAAGAAATCCATTTATGAATTGAAGCAGGCATCTCGAAGCTGGAATCTTTGTTTTGATTAGAAAATCAAAGAGTTTGGTTTTTATCAAGAACATGTTGGATATGAGATGTCCGATCATCGTTAATATCAGCGTTACTATCGAGGTATGATCCGAAGAATTACACTTTGGAAAAAGAACAAAGCATAACATTTAAATGTTAAATGTTATTTCACGAAATGCGAATTCGGTGGATTAAATAGTTAGAGAAATATTTATTGGTTATTTCGTATTTAATTATTTAGAATAATTAATTACCGAAAGACGGAATGAGGTTTTATATATTAGTAAAATATGTAGGTCCTGAGTAGACCTGAGAACACAGATCTGCGGAGAAATTCTTCAAACAACCCGAATCAAAAGGCAGAATCTCTGGATCATGTATCACTCTCGAATCAGAAAAATGGTAGGGACAGGTACGGGAATCATATACACGAACAAACATATATAAAAATGAAAATAGAACAGATAATTGGAGCATAAACGCATGAATCTTTGATTGATATGAAAATAAAAAGCTCCTCACACACTCTACAATTATTTTCACCCAGGGTGAGCTCCCCCTGGGTGGTGATTCCCTCTACAGACACACACACTCCTAGTGAGGTATTCTACTTTATATAGGAGCCCCATGTGCCTTGTTTCCCAAGCCACCGCCAAACAGTCCTGAAAAACAGGTATCGAAACTATAGTTTCGATTAAAAGCATCAGTCTCAGTTTTATACCCAAAAATCTCCCCCTAGACTGATGCTATCAATTCTGGTCCGACTTGTCTTTTGTCTTCGTAGATTGACTGATGATCTAATGCCTTTCGTTGTGATTCTCCCCCTCAAGTGTAGACCTTCCTAACTTGTAGGCATGTGATAAAGGTTTGAATCCCAAGTATTTAGCAGTAAATAACTGTAACGTCTATGATTTTCCGACCTCATATTTTTTATTATTTATATATATAGATACGTATATATGTACATACTTATACATTATTGTAACAAATAAATCAAAGATAAAACTTAGAAAATTTTAATTGCACTTATTCATAAACATAAATTTATATATGTAAATGTATAAATATTAAATAAACCATTTATGCAAGTTGTAATTTTATAGGGAAATTGGAACTTTCATTTTATAAATGAAACATATAATGCTTAAGCTTTTATAAACTTTAGAAAAAATAATTTTTATAAATAATTAAAAGAATTTAAGTAAAACCCATCTAAAGCCATTGAACCTCTAATCTCATGTGAACCCTCATTGAACCCCTCAAAGCAAGTTGGAACCCCACATCTCAATTGGACCTTCTATGAAAATGACCCCCCCGTATTTTGACTCGTAAGAAGTCAGCAGAGGCAAATATAATCAAATTCGGTTTCAAATTCGTCGATTTCAATTGTGTGATTGCCTTCTGGTTGTGCACAACCATTATTTGACCAAATCTAAACGCTATTGAAGTACCATGTAAGGCCCCAAACCCGGGAGGCCTCACTTATTGGATTTACTCATCAACACATAGCTCTTAAACACAAGACATTAACAATCACAGCAGAAACGACTTTAAACATAACATAAGCAACGAAAATACATAACTTGTATTTAACATACTTGTCTAATACGAAACTTAAACTTGTGTTTAAAACATAATAAACTTTAAACATAAGCGAGATGCCAGACTCTGATCTTCAGGGTAACTCCTCAAGCCAGCCAAGCATCCAAACTGCCACCTACACTTACATGATATGCATACTAAAAGTCAACTAACGCTGAGTGAGTTCTAAAGTTTACATAAAACATCTTTACATATATTAAAGGAGAAAGTTTTGCTTGTACATGTCTTTACAACTAATTGGTAAAATCTTTGCATATAATATCTTTTAACTTTTATTACTGTCCGTATTGTCCAAATGGTTCAATTCCAAAGGTCGACGAATAAGGAGAGTTAACACGATGTGTTACCTTGATATTAGTAACAGCCCTAACTAGTGTCAAGACACTGCTACCCTACCGTTAATTCTATTTTTCACTTATTAGGTACAAAGCCCACTTAAGCACTAAGCCCTACTTAGGTACTAAGCCTATCTTGGGCACTGAGCCCCACTTAGGCACTGAACCCACCTCAGGCACTGAGCCCTTCTTAGGCACTGAGCCCACCTCAGGCACTGAGCCCATGACTGACTCTCTATTGGTATTCATTCTCAAAGGAAAAACATTTCTCTTTACTAATTACTTTCTTTAAAATCTCATCTTCGTTCTTTTTAAAATATCTTTGTTATTAACAAACCTTTCCTAATTCTTTACACAAAACATTTCCTTTGCCTCTTTTAAACATTTCTGTAAGTCATGACTTTCGCCATCGTTTATTAATATATAATATGTAATAAACACACTATTCACTAAGTATGCACATCACCCCAAAAGTAGGCAAGAAAGGGGAATAGAACTCACCTTGTATCCTAGCTGGAATGGTCTACCTAATCTCACACAATCTGAACAATCATAACAATTCGACATGTATCAGACTTAACTCTACACTAAACGTTTTCACCATTTCTGGCTAGGCGAACTTAAGGCTAAGTTCGCCTTTTTCTATCCTGGCGAACATACTGACTGCACTAACCAGCTATATATACCCATAGACCTGATGCCTGCGCACTTAGCAAGTGCGCATGGCTTTGTTCTTGCGTACTTATCAAGTACGCAAACTTTGTTCTTGCCTACTTATCAAGTACGCAGACTTTTGTTATTGCGTACTTATCATGTACGCAGGGCCTTGTTCTTGCGTACTTAACAAGTGTGCAAGGCCTGCGTGTGGGCAGTCTTCTTCCCCACAAAACCCTTACTTTTACATGCAGATCCGACCTTGTCAAGATCCAAACTTTTTAAGTTCAAAACTTGTGTTTTCTAACCAAGAGTCTAGATCTATACTTTATTTTCATTTTCAAACGTAAAAATCTAACCTTTATCCGATTTTATTTCAAAACCCAACACGGTATGAAAAACTCAGATCTAGTAGGGATCCTTACCTAAAATCGCTTCCCGTCTGTTGCTAAACATTCTCGAGACTCATGCTAACGATCCTTGAAGCTCGAATCCGAAAACCGGGACTTTCTCTCTCACTTTCTCTCTCTAGAATCCAAAAATGGTGTTGCAAATGAGGGTTGGGGCTGGTCTTGAGGCTTATAAGGGTCCCAACCCTTGCCCTTTTTTGGCCCATACTCCCTAACCCAAGCCCGTTCCTCCTATTCTTGCTATGCTTTAATTTTCTTGCTAACTATTCCGGGTCTAAAATTCGGGATGTTACAAGTATACCCTCCTTAAAATAGGTTTCGTCCTCGAAACCTGAATTAAACTATACCGATAGGAAATCACAGAATGGGTGGCATAAACCGTAGCTGTGCGGGGTAGCTTGGTCATGAAAGCCATTGTGAAAAGCTATCATAGAGGGTCTAGAACGATCCATCCTTCGGTTATGCGTGGTCTAATCGTGGGACAGTTTCTAGTTTTGAGACATCTAGGCTAACTAGGATGGTTAAAAGTTTCTAACGGTACACATGTTCTACTTACACTAGAACTTCATTGGAAGTACAGAAAAATTAAATAATAAGGAGAAGGGATACGTACCCGACCTGGCGTCAAGCTTTCTCTCTATCATCCTTATCGGTCACCTGGTATATTCTTGCCTTTGCTGCGGCCTTCGGTTTCCTACATTCCCCACCATAATGCCCCTTCTCGCCGCAGTTATAACATATACGCCTGTCTAGGCAATCGCGAGAGAGGTGGCCTTGCTTGCCACACTTATTGCATCCCATCGATCCTAACTTGCTGTAGGTCCCGGGAGCCTCGTCGCGCAACGGAAATACACGGACCTGTTCTGTGATTTGTGTGGGAACTAAGAAAACAAGACAGAGAATACATGAATAACAAACAAGAGAATGAAACGACACGTAATCCATAACATAGAAGTCATCCCGTATTACAGACTACATACCGAAGGAGCACAAATCTCTCATCTAAGCTCACGGTCCAGGGGTCGGGAGAGCTCTTCCCGACCCAGACACCTCTCAACCTAGTTCCAAAGTTCCACCTACAAATGAAGACAAGTCTTCTATTTATAGGGGAAGGAACATTACCTGCGTACTTTTCTAAGTACGCAGGGTTTGGTCATGCGTACCTGACAAGTACGCAAGGCAAAAGCCTTGCATACTTACTAAGTACGCATGACCAAACTGGTGAACAAGCTAAGTACGCAGGAACACCCTCCTGCGTACTAGCCTAGTACACCGATACATAGAATTTAATCTATAGTTACTAAAACATGCTTCTACACTTGCATTCACCCCCATGCTTCTTTCCACACTTATCGAACGTCCCCTCGGTGTCTACCCTTGCTCTTGCCTCACTGGGACCCTGAAGGTCTCCGCCAGGTCTCTTGACCGTCTGCTTCTTTGGTTCCTTAGGGATGAATTCGGTGGAGGCTATGTGATCATACACAACACCACTCAGAACGACCACCGACTCAAAAGTACTTGGTGTGTTGGTCTTGACAAATGTACGGATCTTCGGAGGCAATCCTTGGACACAGTAGTGAATCCTCCTCTCCTCGGTTGACACCAGATGGGGTATGAGTCGTGCCAACTCATTGTACTTGGAGGTGTATTGCCGGTGAGTCATGAGTCCGGCTTGCAGAGTCAAGAATTTCCTTTCCACCTTGTGCACCTCGTTCTTAGGACAAAACTTTTCAATTACCAACGCTTTCCGGTCACTCCGTCTCATCCATCCGACCGCTTGGTCACCCTTAGCCTGTTTCACAGTTCCCCACCAGTGTGCTGCTTCTCCCTTCAATGACATCGCAGCGAACATGACTGCTTGTTCCGGTCGGCATTCACTAAGACGAATGGTCGACTCCATGCCGTTAATCCAATCTAAAGTATCTGCTGCTTCTTTCACACCAGTAAGCACGGGTGGATCACAACCACGAAATGCTTTGTAGTCACAGCCGCGAGCAGGCGGTGTAACATTCTCTACCAGATTTGGTCCTCCCATTGTTAGAAGCGCCACGGGATCTTTAGTGGCTGAGCTCTTGTTTGGGTTCTCTTTGGATTTCCTCAAGGCTTCGTCTAGTATGGCTGGTAAGGTTTCCTTCAGCAGTCGGATGAATTCCCGGTCAAGAGCTGCTTGTAAGGATGAATCGAACTCGAATGTCTGATCATCTCCTGCCGCATGCTCAACATTGTGCTGACTGACTACCGTATCAGTATGGGTAGTGTGAACACTCCCCTCAATCTCTTGGTAGGTTCTAGCTCCACTGCGGCGGCCTGTACGTCCACCACGTCTTCCTCCTCCACCTTCTATAGTTCCTCCACGTCTAGCCATTTCTAACTGAAAGATAAAGAACAAAGGGATTTAATTTCATCATGCTAGGGAATATGTAGAACACAATAAGTAAGGTAAGATGTTAATATACACTGGTCATCTGTAATTAACCATTACATCACTTCTTGTTTTCTATTTATTCGCTTTCATGATTCCACTAAAGCCTCTATACTTATCTTTAAACTCTAACCAAGGAAAGAAACTTTACTTACTATACACTTTTGGTGCTTCGGCTTGAGTTACCCGTTACTGGCACCCGCTACTTGGTCCCATTCTCAGTTTAAGTCTGGACATCGGGGATGTCCAAATCTCTCAAACTATGGCTCTGATACCAACTTGTAAGGCCCTAAACTCGGGAGGCCTCACTTATTAGATTTACTCATCAACACATAGCTCTTAAACACAAGACAGTAACAATCACATCGGAAATGACTTTAAACATAACATAAGCAGCGGAAATACATAACTTGTCTTTAGCATACTTGTCTAATACGAAACTTAAACTTGTCTTTAAAACATAATAAAATTTAAACATAAGCGGGATTCCAGACTTTGATCTTCAGGGTAACTCCTCAAGCCAGCCAAGCATCCAAACTGCCACCTACACTTACCTGATATGCATACTAAAAGTCTGCTAACGCTGAGTGAGCTCTAACATTTACATAAAACATCTTTACATATATTAAAGGAGAAGGTTTTGCTTGTACATGTCTTTACCACCAATTGGTAAAATCTTTGTATATAATATCTTTTAACTTTTATTACTGTCCGTATTGTCCGAATGGTTCAAGTCCAAAGGTCGTCGAATAAGGAGAGTTAACACGATGTGTCACCGTGATATTTTTAACAGCCCTGACTAGTGTCAAGACAATGCTACCATACCGTTAATTCTATTTGTCACTTCTTAGGCACAAAGCCCACTTAGGTACTAAGCCCTACTTAGGCACTAAGCCTCTCTTGGGCACTGAGCCCATCTCAGGCACTGAGCCCCACTTAGGCACTGAGCCCTTCTTAGGCACTGAGCCCACCTCAGGCACTGAGCCCTTATTAGGCACTGAGTCCACCTCAGGCACCGAGCACATGACTGACTCTCTACTGGTATTCATTCTCGAAGGAAAATCATTTCTCTTTACTAATTACTTTCTTTAAAATCTCATATTCGTTCTTTTGAAAATATCTTTGTTATTAACAAACCTTTCCTATGCATCATTCTTTACACAAAACATTTCCTTTGCCTCTTTTAAACATTTCTATAAGTCATAACTTTCCCCATCGTTTATTAATATAAAATATGTAATAAACACACTGTTCACTAAGTATGCACATCACCCCAAAAGTAGTCAAGAAAGGGGAATAGAACTCACCTAGTATCTTAGCTGGAATGGTCTACCGGATGTCACAAAATTTGAACAATCATAATAATTCGACACGTATCAGACTTAACTCGACACTAAACTTTTTCACCATTTCTGGCTAGGCGAACTTAAGGCTAAGTTCGCCTCTTTCTATCCTGGCGAACATACTGACTTCACTAACCAGCTATATATACCCATAGACCTGATGCCTGCGCACTTAGCAAGTGCGTAGGGCCTTGTTCTTGCGTACTTATCAAGTACGCAGACTTTGTTCTTGCGTACTTATCAACGCAGAGCCTTGTTCTTGCGTACTTAACAAGTACGTAGGGCCTGCGTGTTTGCAGTCTTCTTCCCCACAAAACCCTAACTTTTGCATGCAGATCCGACCTCGTCAAAATCCAAACTTTTTACGTTCAAAACTTGTGTTTTCTAACCGAGAGTCTAGATTTATACTTTTTTTTTCATTTTCAAAGGTAAAAATCTAACCTTTACCCGATTTTATTTCAAAACCCAACAAGGTATGAAAAACTTAGATCTAGGAGGGATCCTTACCTGAAATCGCTTCCCGTCTGTTGCTAAACGCTCTCGAGACTCATGCTAACGATCCTTGATCGAATCCGAAAACCGGGACTTTCTCTCTCTAGGCTCTCTCTCACTTTCTCTCTCTAGAATCCAAAAATGTTATTGCAAATGAGGGTTGGGGATGGTCTTGAGGCTTATAAGGGGCCTAACCCTTGCCCTTTTTCGGCCAATACTCCCAAGCCCAAGCCCGTTCCTCCTATTCTTTCTAATTTTTAATTTTCTTGCTAAATATTCTGGGTCTAAAACTCGAGATGTTACATACCAACTCAATCCTAATCAAAGAATTTAAGCTGATCGTTGAGTTTGACTACACTAAAGTCAAACCTAGTCTATTTCAGTTGCAATTCGTGGGTTTAATCATAACGGTTTTAACTCGTGCATAAACGTTACACGGTAGGATTCAAGTGCCATTGATGAACCAATTTAAACGAATTAAAATGAATTAACGCAAACTTAAACTCGTAACCGTCCTTAACCAAACCTCAATTGATTCGTGTATTTGGAGTGAAATTGAGGCATAAAACTCAGTCCTACACCTTCGCATAAACCCGTTCGAACTTCCTAAACACCCCGTCGATCCATTTCGCCCCTGGAGCTCGGACGAGTTCGAAGAACATCGGACCTAAAAATCCAACTGTTCTCATTCGTTGCGTGACCATTTCAGGTAATACTGGTACCAATGGTTTCGTCTGAGTGTCAGGAACGAAAGCCCCATGGTTAGGGTGCCAATCGTTGCCTAATCGAGTCAATGGGGAAGGCTAGGGTTCGGGTATGCGATTGGGGAAGAAGGGAGGTTTGGGGCTGGTTGTTATAAGAACATTGCGTGGGACTTTGATCAAGGCACATGCCCAGACTAGCCGGTTAAAGCGCTTGCCCCATATGCTAGAGGTCGCGGGTTCGAACCCGACCAGACTTGTTTGGGCCTATTTTGTTTTTGTTTTGTTTTGGAGTTGTAATCCTTGACTCAAATCCCGTAGTTTTATAAAAATTATTTTATGAAATCTGCAAAACCTAAAATCCATTTTAATAATTAAATTATTAAGTTGTCAAAGAAAAATGAATTTATTTTGTTATTATTAGACTAAAACCTAATAAGACTTGGTTCATTTGATACAAATTTTGTAATAAATTATTTATTTAAAAGTCTCAATTTATAAATCATATGTAATATAAATATGATTTTGACCCAAATTACAAATAATCGTTCAAACATTTTTAACCAAATCCTTAAAATATATAAATAATGATTTGGCAAAAAGTGATTATTTAGAACATTTTAAATCTATAAAAATACTTAAATATTTATTTTAAATAAATAATTATACAAGTTTAATTTTTTTACATTTAGAGCCTAAGTTTATTCGATCGCCCTTTTATAATTCGTTTTAATAAAAGATATTATCTAATAGTTTAACTAATTATTTTATTTACATAACATAAATTATTTAAACCTTTTCCATCCCATACTTTATTTATTAATTATTTTTAGAATGATTATATAAATAAATCCAAATGTATTATTTAAACTTATCCCATTTCATAATTTTGTTTATTAATTATCTTTAGAATAATTATACAAATAATTTCAAACCTATTTACTATATAATTAATTAGAAAATTTAAATGATTCTAATTAGTTTTATAAACTATTTTTGTTATTATTTCAATACTTGCCATGAGCATATATTTTTCCCACAAAATATATACAATCCCATATTCAATCCCAAACCCTATGAAACCCAAAAATCTCAAAATTTACTTATTATCATTTAGACATACATTGAATTTAGAGTGCAATTATCCATGTAGGTTGTATGTGAGAAATCCTCACGAGGACTATCCATCATTATCAATTCATACCATTACTAGCTTCAATATAAGTGAGTTTACATAGCCCATTTTTTCTCGTTTTTTACTTTTTGGGGTGAAACATGTCCTTAATTATATTTCATGCATAATTCAATACCTTTGTTCTTTGCTAAAGTCTTTATGCTTTATGTCTTAAACTGCTTGGTGACCATACGTGTGTTCATGTTAGTACAATCATTAACTTGTGTGGCAAGCCTCAGGTGGTACCTTTTATGATCATTTATATGGGAATCCGATACATTACCTAACACAAAACCTTGGCGGGTTTTTGTGTATACATCTTACTACTTTTTCATGAAACAATCAGTTGGATTGTGTAAACCATTTTCCTATTACATGGCTTGATTGTACGCCTCGGAACCTTGTATATTTTCACATTTATGCTTATGCTTTGAACATATTGAATTGTAAACTTTAACTAACTTTGTTTGGTGTCAAAACCTATGTTACTCACCAACTACTTGTAGTTAACATTTACTTAACATGTTTCATGTGCACCCGTTTGAGGACTAGTCTTGATCATATATGACCATGGACTTAGTTAAATTTAATCAAAATTTTGATTATATTATGTTTCTTTTGTACAATGTATATTTTATTTCCTTGTAATAAATACTTAATATGATGGAATAAATATTGAAACTTATTAAATAGTTGATCATGTGCTTTTAAACAACCGCGTCAGCACCGGCGTATTATCCGTTGTCGGCCGCGGTGTGACAATAACCATCCTTCTACAAAGATTCTTGACATTCACGAACACTTGATCAACTTGTGCCTTATCTCCCCCTAAAAAAGGTCAATTTTAAGCGAGGTCTCACTTAGTCTTGCAACTTCATAACTCTGCTGTTAATTCGAAGCCTTTCGTGGTGATTCCCCCCTGGAGTGTAAAACCACTTATTTCTAGGCAAAAGATAAGGGATCAAATCACCATGTAATCAACAACCAATAATCCGGTTCGTTATAATCCACGGGAAGACAAATTTGCCTACTTTCACTAAAAGATTCTCCACAATATTTGACTGAACGGTCAACCAAAGATATGCTCATGCGCATAGGCTGTGGTCACCTAGGTCCAGCTGCTTATATATGGAATATGGCATCAGATTGATGCTAGCACCCAGGTCAGCCGACGCGTGGTTTTGCGAAAAACCGCCAAGCAGACACGGGATCGTGAAGCGACCCGGATCTGCCAGTTTCTCTTGCAGCTTGTTCTGAACCACCGCAGAACATCGCTCACTAAGTGAGACTTTAGAGACCTCCCCTAGCTTCTTCTTGTTGGAAAGAAGATATTTTAAGAACTTTCCTTATTACCATTTAGACATACATTGAATTTAGAGTACAATTATCCATGTAGGTTGTATGTGAGAAATCCTCACAAGTCCTATCCATCATTATCAATTCATACCATTACTAGCTTCAATACAAGTGAGTTTATATATCCCCTTTTTCTTCATTTTTTACGTTTTGGGGTGAAACATATCCTTAACTATATTTCATGCACAATTCAATACCTTTGTTCTTATGCTAAAGTCTGTATGTTTATGTCTTAAATTACTTGGTGACTATACGTGTGTTCATGTTAGTACAATCATTAACTGTGTGGCAAGCCTCAGATAGTACCTTTTATGATCATTTATACGGGAATCCGATATATTACCTAACATAAAACCTTGGCGGATTTTTGTGTATACATCTTACTAATTTTTAATGAAATAATCTGTTGGATTGTGTAAACCATTTTCCTATTACATGGCTTGATTGTACGCCTTGGAACCTTGTATGTTTTCACATTTATGCTTTAGACATGCTTTAAACATATTGAATTGTAAAATTTAACTAACTTTGTTTGGTGTCAAAACCTATGTTACTCACCAACTACTTGTAGTTGACATTTACTTAACATGTTTCAGGTACACCCGTTTGAGGACCAATCTTGATCATATAGGACCATGGACTTAGTTAAATTTAATACAAACTTTGATTATATTATGTTTCTATTGTACAATGTATATCTTATTTCCTTGTAATAAATACTTAATATGATGGAATAATTATTGAAACTTATTAAATAGTTGATCATGTGCTTTTGAACAACCACGTCAGCCCCAACGTATAATCCTCCTTCGCCCGGGGTGTGATAGATTGGTATCAGAGCCATGGTTATAGGGAATTAGGTTATTAGAAACCAATGACCTAGTCTATAACCTTAGGATACCCTTTGTGTTATTATCCTACATGTTATCCAAGGTATTACAATGCATGATACAATATATATTATTATTTTATGTGCTACGTTACTTGGTAACTTATATGTTTACAAAACTACTATTCATGTATTACTTTATTTGCCACACTGTTTGATTAGTCTACGTGTTACCTATTTGTTTCCACTAAATGTCATCCTATGCTTTACCATACACTTGTTCATATGTAAGACTTCATACACCCTCATCATTACACACTAAGAATAATGCAACCATCATCATTGTGAACAAAATTTAACCCTTGGGCCTAATGCCCATTAATAAGAAACTAAAGGAGCCCACTTACCGTCCAAGAAGAGGAGGCCTGCTGAAGTAAATGAGTCTCACCCTTGGGCCTTAAAGTCCAGTCTATAATAATTACCATCATGACCATGAGCCCAAACAATAGTATTATTAGTACATGATGGCTGGAAGAGTGGGTGTAGACCCAGAAGAAATTCTGACTAAGGAAAGACAGGGTACTTAAGTGTGTCTCTTGTGACCCACCCCTCTTTCCTGGGAATTTTCTTCATGGGTACACTACTTATAGGTCAAGTGTTACTTCTAATATGCTATTGTAAAAACTCGGTGTTATGACTAGTCAAACTCTGTACTTAACATTTAGTATTTTATTATCACTTACAATCTTATTCTTTTCCTACTAGACATGGACTCCTACCCTCCTCCCTCCCCGGTATACTATCCCGAGACAGAGTCCGAGCAGGAGGAAGACATCGGATCCCCATCACCAGACCATCAGTCATCGACGCCACCAACTGCTAGATCCATGTTTGACATAAGGGCAGACTGGCTTAGGAGCACCGACCTTAGACTCTAAGCATCTGAACCATCCCCATCAAGAGATCCTTATCTAGCACCTTACCGACACAACCAGCTACCATCCCCATTGAAAGACCCTTACTTAGCACCCGACCCATACCACCCGAACCCAAGAGCAAGGTAGACCATGGCACCCACCAGTGCTATAGGAGTCCCAACTGATGTTACTCACCAATATGTGAGGAACACAAAGTTTATAAGGCAAGGGATGGAGCACGGGATAAGGAACGACCTGCTAGGTCAACGAATAGACAGCCTTGTGGGTCATGTGCGGTACCAGGAGGACCTGATTACGAATCTAGGTACCCACATTGACATGATGGAATGAGGTCGGGAAATATTTGATGCACGTACGGAGATAGCTAGAGCTGAGGCCCGGTTTGCTACACGAGTAACCATAACGATGTTCATCTTGGTGCTCATCTGCTTCCTGGTAGAAAGCTACCTGAGGCGTTAGCCAGATTTTCTGTTCTTGCCTTTAAATTCCAGTTTAAAACCGCTACTTTATGTTTGGAATAAATATTTGACATTTCATCATTCAAAGTTAAGTTTCATATCACAACTTAGATACCATTGCTCGTTGATTTACTATTGCTAGTATGAAGTACATCCGTCATATTTTCATCAAACGTCATCCGTTAAAATTCTGAAACCCCGTCAAAGTTTTAAATTCTGTTAATTAGTAGAAGACATGTGCAATCTGGAAAGGTGACACCTGTACTCTGGATATCATGTCTAGGAAAGCATTTCATATAAATCCAAATCAACCGAAGGATCTGTATGCTTTCCTGGGAATTCCTGGAGTGAGTGTTTACCTATAGACTGAAGCATGTTTCTTGGAGATATATGAATTTGAATCATTTGATTTGTCATAGTATTTATTTGGTTATACTATCAAATGAATACAATCTAAACACCATCCTCTTATTTATTGCAAATTAGTACACATACCTAACCCTTCTTTGTAAACTAATTATTTTACTTGATTTAATTAATATAGTTATTTTGTTCAGACAAAACATTTATCAAATCCTTGGTTTGTAGATATTACCTAGAATATAAATGATTTATAAACCCTTTCACCTTGTAAAGAAACTTAATACAACTTGGTTTATAAAAACATTATCTTAATTAATAATTAATTATGACTTGAGTAATTATTTCCTTACGATTTTTTATTTCCTTAAACTAATTATTATTTAAATCTTGGCTTAATTACTGAATAATTTAGCCGTTATTTTCCTATGAAACATTCTCTTTATGATAATTAAATAAATAAAAGGTTTTATTTATCCAATTATCTAGTTATTCAACTTATTATTTTCACTTATTTATTAATTTACAAACAAGAGTAAATCTCAATTACTTATGTATTTACAAAAAAAAAACACAAATCAGTTGTTCATGTACACATTATTCTAAATACATGTAAAACTTTCTCATTATTTTGCACCTTCGGAAATGTATGAGCTTACCAGTCACTTCAAGGAGATGAATCATTTCGCGTAGGCGTTAACCATCCGTATAAACCTCATCAAAATAAAAATAAATAATAATAAAAAAATTTAAAACCCAACTACCTACATTGTACATGAAACTCCAAGCAACACGCTTGTCTGCAAAACTCGATCACCTACGGAATTTGATAGTTTACGTTACTTAAGAGAGTCAATTATTTACATATGAACGCTCACATTACACGTGAAACTAAATTGTTTACATTATGCACAAAACTTGTTTGATCACATTATACATGAAACTTAAGTGATCACAGTATACACGAAACTTGGTTGTTTGCAATATGCATGATACTTGATTGTTCATAACATACATGAAACTTGGTCGTTTGCAATATGCATGATACTAGATTGTTCACATCATACATGAAACTTGGTCGCTTGCAATATACATGATACTAGATTGTTCACACTCTACATGAAACTTGGTTGATTCCAATATACGTGATACTCGATCAGTTACATTATACATGAAACTTGAGTGTTTACATTACACACGAAACTAGATTGTTTACATTATTCGCAATTGATCATCCACATTATACATAAGGCATGGTTATTCACTCTATCAATGAAAGTTGAAAGCTATAAATTTTGAGCTACTCGGGGTTTGACGTATTCTTGTTCAAACACGAGGAAGCTGTAAGACTTTAAAACTACTCGGGGTTTGACGTATTGTTGTTCAAACACGAGGGAGCTATAAACTTTACGGATAATCTTGAGGATTATGCCGTTTACCTAGGACAACCATGAGGTTGTGCCACACTGACATTCTTTTATTCTTTGATTAATCCTATTACCTTTGGGCATAGTTGTTTGTTAGCAACACATAGGTGAAAACAATAGTTATGGATTAAAGGACTTGGTGTCCTCTCTTGACCCACACACAATGGGATGAACTATACGGACCATACGATGTTTTGAGTAATTACGAGTGCACACGTAATTATAAAGGTCAGCGCATGGAAAACACAGTGAATTCTGTCGTGTGTGATGACATAAAACCTATAGTGATATACAGTAACAAAACTAATATGATATGATAAGGGCATAGTGGATACGTCGCTGGCACTTCCCGTATATAAGTGCTCATGTCATATTGCCAGTAGTAGCGTTGTTCGTGTCACGTAAGGTTCTCTATAAATTGACCTCGACCAATATCTGTGAGACCTTTACCGAGTGATACCTTTTAACACATCAGACTATATCCTAAACAAGTTTTGATCATCAAACTCTCACCATCCTCATTTCAAGTGATGCACCCCATCATTTGGATCAAAAATTTATCCTAGGGCAATTTTCCCCTTAATACTTTTCAAACTAAATCCACTATTACCAACCATGCCTGGCATTAAGTAATAGACCTGAAACTTGTATCCAATTGTACTCCTTAAAACCGACAGCCAAAACTCGTTAAAAATTTAAACCCACATCTTTTCCTAATTCAGTAGCCTCCAACAGTTGAATTTCGGGACGAAATTCCCTCAACTTGGGGATACTGTAACATCTATGATTTTTCGGCATCATATTTTTTATTATTTATATATATACACATATATTTGTATATATAAATAGATAGATATATATGTACTTACTTATACCTTATTGTAACAAATAAATCAAAGATAAAACTTAGGAAATTTTAACTATGTATTTACATTTTAATTGCACTTATTCATAAAGGCATGGATAGTAAGCTGCAACGATTTGTCTTCAAGGAACGCAGCTATCAGCAGCAAGAATGAGAATGATGCTGCTGATAAGCCTATCAGCAGCAACAAGTGTTGAATGCTGCTGATAAGCCTATCAGCAGCAACACGTGTTGAATGCTACTGATAAGCCTATCAGCAGCAACATGTGTTGAATTCTGCTGATAAGCCTATCAGCAGCATTTGTACTTAGAGAATTTTGTAGCCATCAGTCTTTGGTTCTACAAACTCCCCCTAGACTGATGCGACCAAAATTCTTCTAATCACTTTGTTGCTGAAGATTTTGCATGTGGCTGACTATCCTTTCAACTTCATAGCCTCTTGGATCCTTGCTGGGATTGTTCAGTGGAATCTTTATGTGGTATTTTGTAGATAGTTTTGCTTGAACATTTCATTTTCTGCTTCCTTACATCTGTTAAAGTGAACTCGTCCAAATTAGCATTATAGGACCAACTTACAAATGGAGAGTGGGACTTGAGTGGTTTTATGTCAATGATCACATCTTTGCTAGGGTTGAAGTAGTGTTTGATGGCTAGCACCCACCGTTAGCACCTAAAACGGAGACCCTACCAGTTTCTTTTCAAATTCCTCAAGCCAATCTGGGGGCTCCTCTATACTCTCCTCAATTATCCCCACGCTTGGGGATTTGCCTATGATCTTATCTAACTCTGCCATCTTCTCCAGCAGATCATCAGGCATCTCATCGCCACATTCATCCGAACTTCTCCATCTCTACCGCCCAATCAGATAACATCCCTAAATCAGGGGCGGGTTCATCAACTCCTATCTTTGGATCAGAGTCTAGATGACCATCCATGAAGGCATCAATCAAGTACACAGAGTGGCTTTGCTCACCAGCCTCCTTCACTGACTTTGCAGCATCGAATGTGACCGACTCATCCCCCACACGAAGTGTGAGCTTTCCGTCAAAGAAATCAACCAATGCCTTAGCGGAGTGCAATAACGATCGCCCTAAGATGAGTGGGACTCTGTCATCCACCTCCATATCCCATCTTGACAAAATTCACGGGGAAGACAAATTTGCCTACTTTCACTAAAAGATTCTCCACAATGTTTGACTAAACGGTCAACCAAAGATATGCTCATGTGTGTAGGCTGTGGTTCACCTAGGTCCAACTGCTTATATATGGAATACGGCATCAGATTGATGCTAGCACCCACGTCAGCCGACGCGTGGTTTTGCGGAAGACCGCCAAGCAGACACGGGATCGTGAAGCGACCCGGATCTGCCAGTTTCTCTGGCAGCTTGTTCTGAACCACCGCAGAACATCGCTCACTAAGTGAGACTTTAGAGACCTCCTCTAGCTTCTTCTTGTTGGAAAGAAGATATTTTAAGAACTTTCCTTATTACCATTTAGACATACATTGAATTTAGAGTACAATTATCCATGTAGGTTGTATGTGAGAAATCCTCACAAGTCCTATCCATCATTATAAATTCATACCATTACTAGCTTCAATACAAGTGAGTTTATATAGCCCCTTTTTCCTCTTTTTTTTACTTTTTGGGGTGAAACATGTCCTTAACTATATTTCATGCACAATTCAATACCTTTGTTCTTATGCTAAAGTCTGTATGCTTTATGTCTTAAATTACATGGTGGCTATACGTGTGTTCATGTTAGTACAATCATTAACTTGTGTGGCAAGCCTCAGGTAGTACCTTTTATTATCATTTATACGGGAATCCGATATATTACCTAACATAAAACCTTGACGGGTTTTTGTGTATACATCTTACTAATTTTTAATGAAATAATCAGTTAGATTGTGTAAACCATTTTCCTATTACATGGCTTGATTGTACGCCTTGGAACCTTGTATGTTTTCACATTTATGCTTTAGACATGCTTTAAACATATTGAATTATAAACTTTAACTAACTTTGTTTAGTGTCAAAACCTATGTTACTAACCAACTACTTGTAGTTGACATTTAGTTAACATGTTTTAGGTGCACTCGTTTGAGGACCAGTCTTGATCATATAGGACCATGGACTTAGTTAAATTTAATACAAACTTTGATTATATTATGTTTCTTTTGTACAATGTATATCTTATTTCCTTGTAATAAATACTTAATATGATGGAATAAATATTGAAACGTATTAAATAGTTGATCCTGTGCTTTTGAACAACCGCGTCAGCACCGGCGTATTATCCGCTGTCGGTCGCGGTGTGACAATAACCATCCTTCTACAAAGATTCTTGACATTCACGAACACTTGATCAACTTGTGCCTTCTCTCCACCTAAAAAAAGGTCAATTTTAAGCGAGGACTCACTTAGTCTTGCAGCTTCATAACTCTGCTGATAATTCAAAGCCTTTCGTGGTGATTCCCCCCATGGAGTGTAGAACCTCCTATTTCTAGGCAATAGATAAGGGATCGAATCACCATGTAATCAACAACCAATAATCCGGTTCGTCATAAATATGCTTGACTTTGCTATCACTGCTCAAACTTGAACTTTAAATAAAGAAATTACGGCTGGCTCAGGCAGAACATCATGTATATTGCCGAAGAAACGAAATTTTTGAAAACCCGAAAAAGTTGTCTCCAAGTTTTTAGCAAAAACTGCCTTCCTTCAATGCAATATCTTGTAAATAATTCATCCAAGAAATTTTCTCCAAAATATATATATATATATATATATTTTTGAATATCCTGGAGAGTACTTGGGCTGTTCTGCCTATCCTGTAGTTTCGATAGGCTCTTCTTCAATCGAAACAAGGTAGTTTCATTAGAGACAATATCGAAACAAGTAGTTTCGATAGAGAGATTCTTTAATCGAAACTATCTAGTTTCGATACCCTCTAGTTTCGATAGCCTAGTTTCGATGTTTTCTACTTTAGATTTAGGGCTTCAATAGCAGTTTCGATAGAACATGTTCAACCGCCACCTAGTTTCGACCAAATTCTTCAGCCTCCATCTAATTTCAACAGAAAATCTTCAGCCTTCAGTTACTTTGATACCACCAATCCAGGTTTGAAAAATACTTCAAAAGCCTTACTTCTTCAGATTTTGACAGTGAGAATGTAGAACAGCAGTCACGAACCTGCTACACATCGTTTTCTTCATGTTTAACGTCTCAATGGCTGGTTTTTATTGATTTTGGAGCAAATTCGAGAGCAATAAAGAGCCACCATGGCTCTGATACCACTTGTAGGTCATGAGCATACCTATAAACACAGATCTGCGGAGAAATTCTTCAAACAGTCCGAATCAAGAGGCGAAATCTCTAGATCAGGTATCACTCTCGAATAAAAAAAATGGTAGAGACGGGTGCGGGAGCCACATACACGAACAAACATATATAAAAATGAAAATAGAACAGATAATTGGAGCATAAATGCATGAATCTTTGATTGATATGAAAATAAAAGCTCCTCACACACTCTACAATTATTCTCAACCCAGGGTGAGCTCCCCCTGAGGTGGTGATTCCCTCTATAGACACACACACTCCTAATGAGGTGTTCTACTATATATAGGAGGCCCATGTGCCTTGTTTTCCAAGCCACCGCCAAACAGGTATCGAAACTAGCTAGTTTTGATTGAACAATTGTTTAATTGAAACAAGTAGTTTCGATACTGTAGTTTCGATTAAAAGCATCAATCTCAATTTTATACCCAACAAAATATATTAATAGGTTTTTATATTTAATAGTTAAATACAAAACGTGTTTGGTTTACGCGAGATGGTTTTTATTAATTAGTTTAATTAATAACTGTAGGGACTGGAACTTATTAAGTGTTAATTAGTTAATGATTAAATGTTAATTACCTAGGGGTTGACTTGTAAATAATGGGATTATATAAACATGCTTAAGTTAAAACCCTAATAACTTTTTATGGCCTCCCTCTCCTCTTGCGCAAATCGTGAAGCCGGCCACCCCCTCTCCTCCGGTTTCCGACGCCGCTCTACAACCTGCCGGCTGCCGACGAGCCGCCGTGAACTACCCAAAGTCGCAGCTGCCCTAGCCGGCCAGACCCTTCCTTTGCGCTAGCCGTTTACCGCAAACCGGGTTCCACCTGTAAGCCGGACTGGGACGTTTTCGTGAGACGAGTTTGTCATCGTCAACTAGCGTGACGGTTCTTTGCACCCAAGTGCTTCAACGCGGTCATTCTTCAACGGTATAATCTTTGAAACATCCTATGGTTGGGTTTTAATTATTGTCAATTTGTTGTGTAATCGGATCACTGTCGGAATAAAGTTTAGAACTTTATAATCGTGTGCTTTCATTGCTTCCGCTACACAAATCTGATTTTGTAAACTAATTGTTTTAAAAGTTAAAACTAGTGCACGATTTCCAACAGAACGAAGATGAGCCATGTTTTTGCATGAATGCAAGTGGGAGCACAATATCATTCTTAATTTTGTATGTAGATGACATACTACGTATTGGAAACGATATTCCAACCTTGCAAGAAGTGAAATCTTGGCTTGGAAATTGTTTCGCAATGAAGGATCTCGGTGAATCCGCATATATTCTGGGAATGAAGATCTATAGAGATAGTTCAAGGCGGCTTATAGGTTTAACTCAGAGTGCATATATTGACAGGATCATTCGACGCTTCTCAATGCCAGATTCCAAGAAGGGATTCTTGCCTATGGCACATGGAACGATCCTGAATAAATTGCAATGTCCGGAGACAAACAATGAGAAAGAAGAACATAAAAAGTTATGTATGCTTTCGCGATATGATCGATAATGTATGCCATATTATGCACCAGACCTGACGTCTCGTTTGCTTTAAGCATGACGAGCAGATATCAGCAGAATCCAAGGAATGCTCACTGGAGTGCAGTAAAGAACATACTCAAGTACTTGAGAAAGACTAAGGATATGTTCCTGATATATGGAGGAGTGGAAGAAGTGCTCACAATAAAGTGTTACACTGATGCTAGCTTGCAAACTGATCAAGATGATTCTCGATCATAGACGAGATTTATATTCCCACTGGATGGTGGAGCAATAACTTGGAAGAGTTCCAAGCAGAGTCTTGTTGCTCAGTCAACTATTGAGTCTGAATACATCACATCATCGGATGCTGCTCGGATGAAGAAGTTCATAGCTGATCTAGGGGTAGTGCCAAATGTTGAGAGACCAATCGAGATATTATGTGACAACAGCGGTGCTATTGCTCAAGCAAAAGAACCAAGGTCCCATCACAACACCAATCACATACTCAGGAAGATGGAAATACTGGAACGTGGAGATGTTGCTATAAACAAAGTACATACAAATTATAATCTAGCAAACCCGTTTACTAAGCCCTTACCTCAAGTAAAACATAAGGCGCATGCTAGTAAGATAGGGCTTAGAATGGCTAGTGAGTGGATTTAATTTGTGTTAGTATCTGGATGTTCTTTGAACTAGAACATTAATATTTGAATGATTTTGAATTTAATGGACGCATTATTTGTCATTAATATTTAATGTGTTCAATTTTTATACGTTTAAGAATCCCTGAATAAGATTTATTCTTAATGTCCGTGGTCGATTGAATCTATGGGAATGGATTCGAATTAAGGCCATTGTGAATGGAGTGGTTAGTTCATAAGATGAAAGTTCAAGGAGTTGAAGACGAAACTCACGGATATTCATTAGAGAATGAATACTGAACATAAACTGCTTCAAAACTACTTCATGGATCATAATCGTAAGTAGGTTTTGAAAAATGGTATAGTCCTCGTATCCTTAAACCTGAGATACATATTAGAACTTTATTATGTGTAATATTACTCTTTGATGTGATCTAACGTTGTTTTTTAATCAGGCAGTAATAAGGATAATAGTTGGGAGTTAATCCGAAATATAGTGATAGTTGTATGTAGTCGAAGGAATCTGTTCCCTTACTATGGTAAGTGGCTGATATCTCTGGGCCCCTCGTGTTTTTCAAACTGCGTAAATGCATGGCCATGCTCAAACTGAGAGTTTGATTAGACCACTTTTAAATATGACCGAGAAAGAGAATAGTTAGAAATATATGAGAATGAAACATGATCCATGTCTCATGTTTAATGGGATGTCAATTACAGAAGGATAATCGACTGATGACCATAACTATTACTCATAGTTAAGTAAGAGTACTTAGACTGTCGGGAATAGTAGACAACTTTAAAGCGTCATACCTTGATAGGGGCAGTGAAATGTAGCTAGACGTCCACCACCGTCTGTTTGACAAATGATCGAGACTTGTGGAAGTGGGAGTCTGTTGAGGACAATACGCCCAAGTAACGACATCTAACAATACTGCTACTAAGATAAGATCTAAAGGGTTGCACTATGAGCAAAGAGGTAAATAGAGATGTTTAATTGTTTGTAATTAGATTACAAATAATTAAAATTAAATTGAATTAATTAATTATCAAAGTGTTGGTAATTGAGAATTACTTTAACTAGGATTAATAATTATCAAAATGTTTGATAATTACAATTGAGTTTTGACTAGATAAATTATTAATATGATTAATAATTATCTAGTAATTAAATGTATTTAATTAATAATAAAAATTATTTTTTTTGTCGACAATTTGGATCATTGACGGGCCATTGACCCACCCGATAATCTCCACCTCACTCAGGAGGAAATCCACCATTGGTGAGAAAATCCCCTAGGCCAACCGGGACTCCCCTTTCTAATTAATAATTATAAGATAATTATTAACCCTAACTTGCTCCACAAGTTTATATTTTAGTATAAATAGGGAGCTAGGGATGGAATACAGATATACCAAAAATAAAGAATCAAAATCCTAATCCTCCCCTCTCCCTCTCATCGTCGTCGTCCCCCCGGTGCCGGAACCGTCGCTGGTCGCCTAGCGCCGCCGCCATCCTGCTGTTGCCGACCACAGGGCCTTGCGACGTGGTTGTGAGGATTGGGAAACACAAACCGGTTAGACCGGGTTTGTGTGTGTTCTAGTTTTTGGAGGAAACCATAGAAGTTCAGTTTTTCGGGTTTTGTGTTACCAGATCTAGTGACTGGGTTCGTTGTTTCATGGTGTTGTAGTTTAGTTTTGCTGTTTACTTATCGGAAGGTGTAACCTTAAACCTAACTTTGATTGTTTTGTTCTTTTATGTTTGCATCTGGACTCCTTGTGGGTAATCTAGGGTTTGACCAAGATTGTTCGTATAATTATTTTCCGTTGCGTTTAATACAAAATTGTTTTGAAACCATTGTACGAATCCCAACAAGCTCGACATTTGACGACATCTAACAATACGCCATCTAACAAAATGCCTCAACAAAATGTCATAGTGGAAACTGCACTTTGATGCAGATGACTAGAAGCGTTCTCAAAGTCGTGAAAGTATCGAATTACATGCTGGGAGAAACGGTACGTCACTATACGTAGCTTATCAATCGAGTGCCAACAAAATCTTTAAAGGAGCAAACCCCATATGAAATTTTTAAGAAAAAGAAACCGAGTGTTGAACATTTGAGTGTGTTTGGATGTAGAGCATATCCAAAGGTTGAGGCTGTGAATAAGAGAAAGTTGGATGATCGTTCAAGACCACTAATACATCTTGGAACCGAGCAGGGCTCTAAGGCATACCGGTTCTGCAATCCCATGAACCGGAAAATTGTAGTAAGCCGGGATGTAGTATTTGATGAAAAGGATGGATGGAATTTGGACAAATCTAACAAAACCGATCATGGTAAACCGGGTATGTTTAAGTTGGTTTGGGGAGGAAGTGTTGACATTGGAACTGGACTGATTAGCCCAACAATCAGCGAAGAAACAGAGTCCAGCCAGCCCTTCGGTGATTCTAACTCATTGGCCGAGACCAGTTCTGGCAGTGGCTCGTTTATGGGAAAATACAACCCACCGCCTGGCTCGTTTTTGGGCTCAAAAAACTAGCAATCAAGCCCAACAAGCAACCCACCCAGAAGGCAAAGTACAGGGGTTGGTAGCGCTTCTTCGGTCCACTCACAAGCCCAAAACAGTGCTGAAACTCCAGCCAAACAGGAAGCAGTCGAGGCCTAAAACGCTGTTAGAAGATCAAACCGTTTGTCGGCTCCACCGAGGTATCTTAAAGATTATGTTATGTTTACTAATGTTGATTGTGAACAACTCTTGTTAACACTCAATGATGAACCAAGGAGTTATCTAGAAGCAAAAGATTCAGAAGTATGGATGAAAGCAATGAGGGCCGATATCGTGTCCATCAACAAAAATGGAACTTGGACCTTGATCGATAGACCAAACTTGGTTACATCCACTGGTTTATAGTGGGGGTTTTAAAGTAAAGAAGAATCCAGATGAAACCATCAACAAGCATAAAGCTTGTTTAGTGGCAAATGGTTACGTGCAACAACTCGGGGTCGATTTCAATGAAGTTTTCACGCCCGTGGCTCGCATTGAAACCATTCGACTGTTGATTGCTTTAGCCACAACGAATGGTTGGGAAATCCATCACCTCGACGTCAATGTTAACAAATGAACATGGCAGAGAAAAGATGGAGGCTCACTATTACTCAAATGAAGATTAGCTTACAAATGAAGAAGAAAGCAACATTAAATAGAAAGATAACTGGGCCTGGGCTAAGACCCATAACAAGGCCCATAACAGGGCCCATAACAACTTATTATGCTAACATCCCCCCTCAAACTCACAATGTAATAGAAATAAACATTGAGAGTTTGTCACACAAAAAACGAAACCGAGATGCCGATTGAGCCTTGGTAAAAATATCTGCAATCTGCAAGGCTGATGGAACAAATGGAAGTGAGATGGTTCCGAGCTGAAGATGATGGCGAGTAAAATGACAATCTATCTCAATGTGTTTTGTTCGTTCATGAAAGACAGAGTTCTTGACGATCTGCATAGCACTTTGATTATCACAATGTAATGGGGTAGGCGAGGAAACGACAACCCCCATACCTGCCAGAAGCCATCTTAACCAAACAATTTCACATGTAGTCACAGCCGTAGCACGATATTCAGCCTCAGTGGAGGACCTAGAGACAATGTCTTGTTTCTTGCTTTTCCATGAGATTAGGGAATCACCAAGGAAAATACAGAAACCAATAGTGGATTTACGATCATTGGGATCACTATCCCAATCAGCATCACTATAGGCACGCAATTCCAGAGAAGACGTAGAAGGGAATAAAAGACTTTGAAACTGAGTGCCACGAAGATATCTCAAAATTCAAAGAACAACTCCCTAGTGAACAGAAGTAGGAGCGGTAATAAACTGGCTAACCATATGAACAGCATGAGTGATATCAGGGCGAGTAACTGTAAGATAAACCAAACTGCCTACAATGGTATGATATAGGCTTGGATCAGATAAAGGAACACCATCAGTGGGAGAGTAACGTGCATTGGTTTCAAGAGGAGTGTCTGCAATTCTGTTATCAGAAAGTCTTGCACGTTGAAACAGATCAGAAATATACTTCGTCTGAGAGAGAAGATATCCCTTTTTAGATTGAGCTACCTCAATCCCCAAAAAATACCGTAATAATCACAAATCTTCATAGCAAAACGATGGGCCAAGTCACGTTTCAAGGATTCAATGCCATCATAATCATCACCTGTAATAATCATGTCATCCACATATAAAGACAAGAGAATCTGTCCAGCATTCGTACATCGAACAAATAATGCCGAATCATGATTGCTAGGGAGAAAACCAAGGGAAGTGATGACTGTAGAGAATTTTTTAAACCAGGCACGAGGGGCCTGTTTGAGTCCATATAGGGCTTTTAGAAGCCGACAGACTTCACCGGGATGATGAGCTATTCCCGGGGGGTGGAGTCATGTAAACCTCCTCATGAAGATCACCATTCAGAAAAGCATTTTTGACATCCATTTGACAGATCTTCCATTGTCGAACATATGCAACAACAATTAAAATACGATCTGTTGTCATTTTTGCCACAGGGGCAAAGGTCTCCTCATAATGCATACCATACGTTTGCGAATATCCTTTTGCCACAAGTCTGGCGTTGTACCGTTCAACAGAGCCATCAGACTTTGTCTTAATCTTATACACCCAACGACAATCAACCTTATGTTTACCTGGTGGTAGAGGAACCAAATCCCAGGTGTGAGTCTGATGAAGAGTAGTAAGCTCTTCAGCCATAGCATTTTTCCATAGAGGGTCAAAGACAGCCTCTCTATATGATTCTGGTTCAGACAGATGATGAATGCATGCAATAAATGAACTAAACGAAGCGGAATATGTAGAGTATGCAAATTCTGGTAATTGAGTAGACTTGCATGCACAAGTAGACTTTCTCGGAGGTGGAGGAGAATCAACATTGGTGCCAGATGACGTGGAAGGTTCATGAACTGGTACATCATGTGCAACAGAAGTATCTGGAGCAGGCATATTAGGATCAACAGACGAAACGGGAACATCAGAGGTTGGGACATCAATGTTGCTAGAAAAAGGATCAATATTCTGAAGATCTAACTTTGTTACATCATGGGACTTAGCTAGAGTCGAATAGAATGGAACATGTTCAAGAAAAGTAACATGTCTTGATACATATAACTTCTGACTTATAGGATCAAAACAACGGTATCCTTTTTGTCCCGGGCCATATCCTTTGGGACCACTGGCATAGCCTAAGAAAACACATAAGGCTGACTTATTTGTCAATTTGTCTCGTTCAACATGAGGAGGGAGAGCAAAGCAAGTACATCCAAAAACTCGTAATTCACCATAATCTGGGCGTTCACCGAAAAGACTCTCAAATGGATACATCTTATCATTGTGAGAAGTAGGGATCCTATTAATCACACGTTGGGCGGTCAGAAGTGCTTCTCCCCAAAAGACACTAGGTACTTCAGCAGATAAAAGGAATAAACGAGCGGTTTCCATAAGATGACGATGTTTCCTTTCAGCAAAACCATTCTGTTGAGGGGTGTCAGTACAAGACGATTGGTGTATGGTACTATCTGATGCAAGCAACTGAGTAAAATCATTAGAGATGTATTCACCCCCTAAGTCACACCTGAAGCACTTTATCACAGCTGAATGTTGCGTTTGAACATAAGCCCTAAATGTTTTATAAATGTCAAAGAACTCAGATCTACGTTTCATAAGGTACACCCAGGTATAACGAGTGTAATCAATAAAGGAAACATAATAATGTGAACCACCCTTAGTGGATACTGGTGATGGTCCCCACACATCAGAATGAACAATATCAAATGGTGCAACAGAATGAGAAATACTTTTAGCAAAAGGTAAAGCAGAAAATTTGGAAAGTTTACAACCACAACAATCAGAAATCACAGGTTTGCAACTGACCCAAAACACCTGTGGAAACCAAAAATTTTAAACGAGATGCGGATACATGTTCTAAAATAGAATGCCAAATATAAAATTCAGACGACAGATGACTTAAACGAAAAGAGGATAAATCAACACTGGAAGCAGCAACACCAGGAGCAAGCACTTTGAGTTCTTCTAAGACATATAAATCTCCCACCCTACGACCGATCCCAATCACCCTCTGAGTGTGTTGATCCTGCACAAAAGACTAACTGAAGCAAGATTTAAGGCAAGCTTCGAAAGATAATAAACATCATTGAGAGACACATGAGGGGTAGACACAGATCCAACACCCTCTACCAACATGGATGTAGCACTAGCAGACATGACAGAAACAGGAGAGACAGGAGACAAAGAAAGAAAAGAAGGCAGATAGGGAGACATATGATGTGAGGCACCAGAATCCAAAATCCATAATGATGACGAAATACCTGAGGTACCAGATGAAGACAGTCCTGCGACAGACATAGCGGTAGGATTGGCGGCAAGAAACTGTCTGAACTGTTCAAATACTTGCGGATCCAGAGCAGATGGTGGTTGTTCATTTCTACAGATGGTGGTGTAGCAGCAGCAGTAAACTGAGGTGGTTTAAATATCCACGAAGATGGACCAGATGAACCATCAGAAGTGGACGTGCGAGACAGAAATTGTCCACCTGATCTATTCTGTTGTGGAGGCTTCTGCAGGTTAGAATTCCTTCTACTAAGTAATAATGGGCATTGAGACTTCCAATGATTTTTCCCTTTGCAGAATGCACATTCATCAAATGCAACTTCAGCACCTTGTCTAGGCTGATTAGGGGGAACGACAAACACAGCTGGAGTAGTAGTTACTTTAGGACCTTTATCAACTTGAGATTTAAACCGAGTTTCCTCTGCAATCAACTCATGAACAACCGAATCAACTGTTGGAAGAGGGGAACAATGAAGAATCATTCCACGCAGTCCTTCAAAATCTGAACGTAATGCCATTAAAAATTGTATCAAACGTTGTTCCTCCCTTCGATCAATATAAGGTTTAAATACCTTCAGTTCTGCAGATTCCATAAGTGTCAATTGATCCCATAAATCCGACATAGCTCCATAGAAGTCTTGAATGCTCATCTCATTCTGTTGAAGAACACGGATATCAAACTCCGGCCGGTACTGCTTGGCAAAGTTAGACTGAGTATACAACTTTTCCAAATGATTCCAAACCTGCTTAGCTGTATCATATTTGGACAACTGAATACCAATGGACTAACCTACAGAGTTGTTGATCCAAGTTATAACTTTAGAGTTATATGTTTCCCATGTATCGAGAGCTAAGGCATATTCAGCAGCCTTAGATTTATCAGTAGGCTTTCCCTTAGTACCTGTGACATAACCCTACATATTTTTCCCTCGAATAAAGTTTTTCATTACGTAACTCCAGTAGGTGTAGTTTTTACCATCTAGACGAGTACTAATAGACTGAAGGAAATCATCTTTCCCAGCCATATTGTCAAAACCGAACGACAGCAGAATTACCGCAAACTTCAAATAACCGCAAACTTCAAATTAACCGCAAACTTGAGGTAACCGCAAACTCCGATTATCGCAAACTTCGAAGAACCGCAAACTTCGAATAACCGCAAACTTCGAATAACCGCAAACTTAAATTACCGCAAACTTCGTAACCGCAAACTTGGTAACCGCAAACTTCGTAACCGCAAACTTGGAGACCGCAAACTTCGTGAACAAACCGTAAACTTCGAAAAGCGGGACAGAAACGAGGTCCAAACCTGTCAATCTGTCCAGAAGCTCTTCCAAATACACAAGTTAGTTCAATAAAACGAAATCCGTAACTTTGATACCTCACGAGTCAATGAAATGAGCAGAAGCGACAACGAACCAAACAACCCTTCAACAACGAACAAACCAAACGACGAACGAACCAACAACTGAGCGGAAGCGACAACAAAGATCTTCAATCAAGCATGAATCGAGTTGTCTCTGATACCATGTTAACAAATGAACATGACAGAGAAAAGATGGAGGCTCACTATTACTCAAATGAAGATTAGCTTACAAATGAAGAAGAAAGCAACATTAAATAGAAAGATAACTGGGACTGGGCTAAAACCCATAACATGGCCCATAACAACTTATTATGCTAACAGTCAAAACAATGTTTTTACATAGTGAGTTAAAGGAAGTAGCTAACGTAGCTTAACCGGAGGATTTTGAGAAGAAAGGCGAAGAACATAAAATATACAAGCTTTCTAAGCTTTGTATGAAGTGAGACAGGTGTCAAGAGCTTGGAATAGCAAACTAGACAAGTCTTGAAAGAGATGAAGTTCCTAAAGTGTTCTATACTTCTATAGACAAACAATTACAAACACATTAGATATATTTAATATAACTTTTTTGTATCTCGACCCATAGACAAACAATAACACATTATATATATTTAATAATATAATTTTTTTTATCTCCACAAAACTTAATATAACTTTTTTAATGTCATAGGTTTGAACTTCAACGTTTGTTTTTTTAAGTAAAAACTTAGATTACAACATCATTATCGCACATTTAATTCATTTTAGAACTCCTGAATTATGAACTATCTCTTGGTGCACCCCCTAAAAACTAATAAAAGGCCTTCGAACTTTAGATTTACCTTTTATATATAAACTAATATTGTTTTTATATTTCTAGAAAATGTTTTAAAACATACTATCGAAACCACTGTGTTTAATTAATATTTGTTGCAGTATCTTAAAAAAATTATATAAAAATAAGTAAATGTTTCTTCATTGTTTGTGCGTAAACTTAAACACAGTAGCATGAAGTTTGAACTCGGGTCGGGCAAATTAGGGCGAGAACTACTACAAATCTGATAAAATTCAGCTTGATTTATTTCGATTCAAGTTAGCTGCTGTCCACCGGTTTATAATTCTCGGCCACCATTGTCCGCCGTCGCTCGAGAGAACCCTCCTTTCTTTTTAACTCATTTCACTTATAATTATATTTGAAGTGTAATATTTACTTACAAACTTTATTTTATAATATTGACACTAATGTTGAAATTTAACATATAACTGGTTTTTTCACTCGTATTATGCGCAGGAGTTTGCTCGTTATCAGTTCGGCTCCTTTGCAGGGAAAAAACTTGCGTCGAAACGTAGATTCAGTATAACCTACGATACCCAACAAATACTCTATTTTGAATACAACTCCATTTTCAATAAAATTTATACCGGAAGGATGACAAAAAAACTAAAGAAAGCTGCACATTCCGTTTTTTAAAACAAGTTAATAAACGAAAGTTATTATAGAAAAATTGAAAATGTTAGAAAATTAAACGGGTTAAAAGCGGATATTATATATAGTATAAGGGTGAAAAAAAAAATTAAAAACCTTGAAGCGACACGTGACGGCCCCAATTGGTGGGGTTACTATTCCCTCTCATGTCAAATAAACATGTAATAATAATTTTAATAATGGCATTAATATATTATATTGATATTTAATATTATATTTTATGTATATTTAATATTATATTTTATGTATTATCTAATATAAATAAGTTTGAACAATATAAAAAAAGAATAAAATTGAAAACGTTTTTGAAAATGTTTTAAAATAGAGTTTAGACAGGTTAAGGACATAGTAGAATTATAAGATGGTGGTTGAATGCTTGGGGACCTTGTAGCCGCTAATGCCGAAGAATGGCACAAAGGCTTTTTATGGTCTGACCTTTACTAACCTCATCTTTGAATGATACCCTGTACTTGTAAAATATTCTATGGTCCAAAATTTTGAAACATTTTTAAATGTTTTTAATCTTATACAATATTTTGATTATTTTAAGTTTTTGTAAAACGATTATGTAAATGGTATCAGAGCCATGTGCTCTTAAAAATAATAGTATTTAATAGTATGTTCAAGTTTAATTGTGCAGATCAACACTTAATCATATTCATTTAATAATGAATATTCTGAAGGGTAACGATACTGTTAAAAACAGTATTGAAGAGGAATATGAAATTCCTCATAATCTTGATTTATTAAATAAATGGACTATTCCAAAAATGGAATATAAACTAATTTATAAATTAGGAACTTTTGAAAAATTAGGATTAAAACAAGTTGTAAAAACAACTAAAGAAACATTTTCTTTAAATAAAGAAGACATGGTAATTAAACTATTGTCAAATAAAGATTTAAATAAATATAAAAATGATTATAAATTCCTTCATATAGGTTTAGTACAAATTTCTTTCAAACCTTTGACCTTAGAAGGTCTTCCAGAAAGCTTTGTAGCAGCCCTAAGGGATGCTAGAAATCTTGACTGGAAACAATCTCTGATAGGGATTGTTCAAACTAGTCTGGCTCATGGACCAGTCTATTTTAATGTTTATCCAAATTTACAATTATCTTTATCAGATTTAATATAACAGACGCTTTAACTCTAAACGTTAAAACTCATGGTTATAACTATGCTCCAGGTTCAGAGGTAATCTGTATCTGTTATAGAATATATTACAAACAATTATATACTTTAAATCCTCAGTGTAGAATGGTAGATAAACCATTAAATGAAACAATAGTTATAGAAACTAACTTTGGTAAGTCTAATATAACTACCAGAAGGAAGATAAAATGGGAAGAAATAAACTTTCCAGAAAATTAGATCCTTGATAGGGCCACAACATCTCAACAATATGTTGATAATAACCCTTTAGAAATTATACAATCTGAAGAAGGAACTATCCAAATCCAATTTGAACAGATTAGAAATACTTCTTCTATACCAAGATCTTTATCTTCAAGGTCTTTGTCCTCTAGACAACATATATCTCCTCTAGGATATACTGTTAGAAGCCCTTCTAGAGCTTCAACTTCAAGAGTTAGGGAAACTTTCCCTGCTACTGAAACATTTAACAAATTAAATTTAAATGCTGACAATATAGTCACAGGAGTTCATGGAGTCTAAGTTGATCCGGAATTAACCGAATCAGAAGTCAATTTTATTTAATGGATTTTATAGAAAAGATTGATTTTAAACCGGGATCTCCGGTTAGAAAAGAAATTAATAAAGAATTTCAATCACCCAAGTGGGAATTATTTAGAAATTGGTTTTTTAATAATTTCAAAGAAACCGAGCAAAAATATTTTAAGGAAGAATATTATAAGGATCTAATTATAAAAAATGAGATTATACCATTTATCCTTTGGTTTATAGAAAGATATACGGAAAGTATTATTTCCGTAATTGAAAGAGAGTACATTATTAAAGGAGAAAAAATAATTTCAAATGTTTTCCCTCCTACTCACCAATCTTTTAAAATTGAAAAGGATAATGAAGTAAGATATTATCAAACCTTCTAGAAATTATTAGAAGGTGATATCTTATCTATCACAGTTTTTCATTTAAATGATTTGATTAAACAGAAAAATTATACAAACTTATATTTAATAATCCTAGGAGAACAAATCCACGATTTATCTGCTAAGACGGATAGGATGATATCCTACTTAAAAGAAAAACCCCTATTATTTAAGCCAGTCTCTTTTATAGAAAATGTTGCTACTCTAAGTATACAACTTTCTCCGGAAGTTACTGATTTTAAATTAAAATCTAAGGATAGCCTTGAAGCAACTCTTAATGAGATAATGAATGCTCTAAAGAGATTTAAGATAAGTACTCTAACAGATTTCTCTGAGGTAAATTAACAAGAAGAAATTAAGGATCAATTTCCAAACTTTCTAAGTGGGCAGATAAGCCTACTCAAAGAAAGTATTATTATCCTAGACCAACCCCACAGGATGTCCTTATAGAAGAACAAGAGTATATTGTTAATAACTCATATAGTGGGAAAATGATCTATGAATGGAACATAGATGGTCAATCAGAAGGACAGATTTATAATACTGTCCATAGAATGCTTATGTATAGTACAATTTGTAAGAATAATAATAACTCAGTAAAAACCATAGCTAATATGATAGTTTCAGGGTTTACTGGTCAATTAAAAGGTTGGTGGGACAATTATCTATCCCAACCAGATAAGGATAAATCCTTAATAGCGTTAAACAAGAAGAAGGCGCTAGCACCAGCAATACCGAAAGTAATGCTGTTTATACTCTAATTGTTAACATTATAGAACATTTTACTGGAAGATGGTCTGAAGATTCTGAAAATATCAGAACTCTTCTCCAGAATTTAAGATGCAGAACCTTGACATCTTTTAGATGGTATAAGGATACCTTCTTATGTAGAGTTATGGAACTTCCTGAGGCTAATAGTTCTCATTGGAAGTCAAAGTTTATAGATGGTCTTCCTCATTTATTTGCTGAGAGAATAAAAGGCAAAATAAGAGTAAATGGTGTAATAAATTATGACAGTTATACTTATGGAAAACTCATAAGCACCTGTGTTCAAGAAGGAATAAGCCTATGCAATGAAATAAAACTTAATCAACAGATTAAAAAGCATTCTTTAAATGAAAGAAAACCATTAGGAGATTTCTGTGGACAATTCGGCATAGAAAATAAACCTGATAGGTCTATAGAAACCAGAAAAGAAAGTTCTTCCCCTAAAAAACATTACAAGAGGAAGAAATATAGGAAAGAAGAAAAACCTTATAAAAGGAAAAAATATAAGGAAAGGAAAGAATTTCCTAATGAGTTTAAAAAATATATAAAGTGCAGAAAATGTGGCAAATTAGGCCACAAGGGAAAAACTTGTTGGGTTCGAAAGAAACTTAACAAGATTGAAGATAGAGAATTAAGAGATAAGATTAATGAAATCTTATTACATGACAATTTTGAAGAAACTAATTCTGAGCAATCTTCTTCTGAAGAAGAAAAACTAAATGTTTTAAAATATGAAAGTTTTGATTCCTCTGAATCAGAGGAATATCATTGTCCAGCAAACTGTAAAAAAGATTGCTGTAAAAACTCTTCTGAAATGCCAGAAGAATAACTTTATCAAATTATTTCTCAATTTTAAAATATGGAAATTAATGTTTTAAGCAACGAGATTTTAGATTATTTAAAAGTTATAACTCATCCTCAAAGAAAAGAAAATTTAATTTCTGAATACGTAGATCAACAGAGGAATGAGGAAGCTTCTTCCTCAAATAATCCTCAACAGGATTTAAAACCTTTTTCTCTAGTTGAATTAAAAAGGCAACTAGCCAATAGAAATCAAACTTCTAGACCTGTTAATATACATGATTTAAAAATTGAAATTGATAACCTAAAAGAGGATATCAAAATCCTTCAAAAAAATAATAGGAATCTAGAAGAAAGAATTTTCAAACTTGAGATTCCTCAAAATAAAACCTCTGATGAAATCCCTCAAGGAGGATTTTTAGAAAGTATTGTAGATATTATAACTACACAAAAATGGAATATTAAAATAAAACTTCTAATAGAAGATAACTTTTTTATAACTGTTACAACATTAGTTGATAGTGGTGCTGATCTAAATGGTATCCAGGAAGGAATTATTCCAACTCGATACTTTCATAAAACCTCCCATAACTTAAGTTCTGCAGGAGGAGAAAAATTAAAAAATGAATATAAAATACCACAGGCTTATATTTGTCATAATAAAACCTGTATTCCTACTAGTTTTATTCTAGTAAAAAATCTTACTAGTCAAGTTATACTTGGAACCCCTTTTTTAAATAAAATATTTCCTTTAAAAAATATTGATAATAAAGGGATAACTAGAGTTTTCCAAAATAAAGAAATATATTTTTCATTTATTACAAATCTTTTTTCTAAAACTTTGAATAATATAAAAGAATCTCTTTTACAAGCAAAAATAAATCAAATTGATTTTTTACAAAAAGAAATATTTTCCTTAAATGTCCAGGACAGCATAAATAATCCTAAACTCCGGGATAAGATCAAAATGATCAATAATCAGTTCACATTACAAATATGTAATGATCACTCAAACGCTTTTTGGAATAGAAAGAAACATATTGTTTCTCTTCCCTATGAAGATGATTTTAATGATAGTAAAATTACTACTAAGGCTAGACCTTGTCAAATGAATTCCGAATATATGGAATTACGCAAACAAGAGATCAAATCTCTTCTTTTCAAAAACCTGATCAGGAGATCAAAATCCCCTTGGTCTTGTACTGCCTTTTATGTTAATAAACATTCTGAAAAAGAAAGAGGTATTCCTAGATTAGTTATAAACTACAAACCTCTTAATAAAAATCTAAAATGGATTAGGTATTCTATACCTAATAAAAAAGATTTATTAGACAAATTATATAGTGCTATAATATTTTCAAAATTTGACCTAAAATCTGGATATTGGCAAATTCAGATAAATGAAAAAGATAGGTATAAAACTGCTTTTGCAGTACCTACTGGCCATTATGAATGGAATGTCATGCCTTTTGGGTTAAAAAATGCCCCCTCAGAATTTCAAAATATTATGAATGATATTTTCATTCCTTTCAGCGACTTCATAATAGTCTATATAGATGATATCCTAGTATTTTCTAAGGATATTGAAACTCATTTTAAACATCTTGAGATATTCAAAAATATAATTATAAAAAATGGTTTAGTCATTTACAGACCAAAAACGATGCTTTTCCAAACCAAAATAAGGTTTTTAGGTCATAATATTGAAACAGGAAACATAATTCCTATCAACAGAATCATAGAATTTGGATTTAAATTCCCAGATGAAATATATGATAAAAATTAGCTTCAAAGATTTTTAGAAAGTTTAAATTATATTCTCCCCTATTATAAAAATCTAGCAGAAGATACTGCCATTCTTTATGATAGATTAAAAAAGAATCCCCAGCCTTGGACAGAAAATCATACTAAGGCTATTAGAAAGATTAAGCAGAAGGTTAAAAATCTTCCTTGCTTAATGATAACCAACCCAGATTGGGAAAAAATTATTGAAACAGATGCCTCTGATATAAGCTATGGTGGAATCTTGAAACAAATTTCACCAGTAAATAAACAAGAAAGTTTGGTAAGATTCCATTCAGGAAAATGGAATAATAGCCAGAAAAACTATGCTACTATTGCAAAAGAAATTCTAGCAATAGTAAAATGTGTTTTAAAATTTCAGGATGATTTATATAATCAGAAGTTTATAATAAAGACTGATTGCCAAGCAGCAAAATTTATGTTTGCGAAAGATTTTAAACATGATGTTTCAAAACAGATGTTTCAAAACAGATGTTTGCTAGATGGCAATCTCATTTAGCCCCTTTTGATTTTGAAATTATTTATAAAAAGGGTAGTGACAATAGTCTCCCTGATTTTCTTACCAGAGAATACTTAGACTGATGTCTCACTCCAAAGGACCAATCAAAAAGGCCCTTCTTGAAATTCAAGAAGAAATTGAGCATCGTTCTCTTCAGATTATTCGGGAAGAAGTCCTTATTCTTGAAATTCAAGCAAACACATTCATGGGACAAAATTATAAAGATATCCTAATAAAAGATAGAAAAATGTGAAAATCTAAATTTATAGAAAGAATTCGTATATTACGAGATCTTAAAATTATTGTTTCATGTGAATAAACTCTTCAGGTATGATTCCTTATGAACAAGGAAGAAGAGGAAGAGGCAGATCTTCCTTTTATAGAGGAAGAGGAGGAAACAACAATCCGAGGATCATATCCCAGATTGGTAGTCAAAGGCTTATAGCCGAAAATATTGCTTCATCATCTGGTACTTCACAACCAGACAAGCTCCTTTATAAGGAATTTTTGGCTTATAAAGCCTCTGTAGAAAAGTCTAAAAAAGTCCCTTCTCAGACAACCCCAGCATCATATGCAAGGGCTACTGCTAATGAAGCAGAAGACGACATTTCCAATTGGACAATAAACCCAGAAAAAGAAGTCATACTTCTTCTCGAAAAAAGAGATGTCAAATGGAAAGATAATCCATGGTTGCTTATACGCAAATATATGGATACGGGATTCTATCCCATGCAGGCTTATAAGCCTAGATTTTTCTATGAGCAAATACTTAAAAAAGAATTTTGCGAAATAGAACATTATCACACTGGTCAACCTGATGTTTATAACTTCAGTAAGATCGTCATCAAACAGATCATATCTGTAGAAGCTTGGGGAACTTCCCCATTAAAAGAAAGGGATTTAATACACTCTCAAACAAAAACCCCAATTAAATATAATTATTGGGATTACAAAAATCTTTTTTATAAAACATTTTTATATGAGAACCCAAAGCAGAAACACTCTTTGTTCATAAAAATCTGTTCTCATGTATACGGACAGCCAGTCTGGTTCCAAAATTGGTGGAAGTCTTTTGGTCCGTCAACTAATATTCTACCAGAGTTATTTAAAACTCTTTATAAACAATGGGTAGAAGTCTCTCCGGCCATTATAGAGGCCCAACAGGATGACAACTTTGTTCAAAATATGTCTGCTTTACATTTTTATGTCCAATTCAGTATCCCATGGATATGGAAATGGACTCCTGAGGTAGACTATGATAGTCAGAATATCCTCTGTATTAAAAGAATCTTCTACACAAAATTCTGGAAGAAGATGACCCTCACTAATATAGATGGCGTTATAGAAAGCCATGATACGATAAAATTGATCGAAAAAACCATTGCTGATTATAAAGAACAGCTAGATAATATTCCCCAAATGGAAGCTCATAGCCCCTTCAAGCATATTGTTAGGAAAATCCAAGCTCTCAAAGGAACTGATGATATCAGCAATAAAGAAATAATGGAGTTTTATCTTTCCGAAATGAAGAAAGATATGATGAAAAACTTCAACAAAGAAGAAGCATCTTCTTCGAAAACAATCTCAATTTCCTCTCAAATGGAAGAAGAAGAGGAAAATGTTTCAGATGAAGCACAGAATGATAACACAGAAACAGTGGATGAAGACTACATCAACAATGTTTTGGCGGAATATAAGCAAGAATTCCAGATTGAAGAATCTTCAGCAAAGCTAAAGGACAAAAGACAATAGGCCCCTAGCAAAGACGTAATCGTGTCAAAAGACTCCAATAATAGATGGAGTTGCCGACAAAGTCATACACAGCTGGCCTCATAATTGCCAGAATCAATCACTTTATCAAAAGAAGACTCAAATTATTTATCTTTACTGTTTTCTTTTTGGCAAATGTGTCATATAGGTCCCACAATAGGACGTGTATTTTGTTTGTTTAACTTTCCTCCCCGTCTATATAAGGGGATCCCTTCTATTTGTAGCGAGACACCGTAGAAAATCTGCATTTCTCTCTCACTTTTGTATGCAACCCTTCTTAAATAATAACTAAAGTTTGAAGTTACAAGCTTGGTGTTGCCATCCTAGAATTACTGGTAAAAATATTAAATTTATCTAATTTCTTACTTTATGATTGCCTCTTTCAGAGGCTAAGCCTTTAAGTGTTGATATGCCATAATAACTTGAACAATATAAAAAAAAGTATAAAATTGAAAACGTTTTTGAAAATGTTTTAAAATAGAGTTTAGACAGGTTAAGGACAGAGTAGAATTATAAGATGGTGGTTGAATACTTGGGGACCTTGTAGCCGCTAATGCCGAAGAATGGCGCAAAGGCTTTTTATGGTCTGACCTTTACTAACCTCATCTTAGAATGATACCATGTACTTGTAAAATATCCTATGGTCTAAAATTTTGAAACGTTTTTAAATGTTTTTTTTGGGATGGCAACACCAAGCTTGTAACTTCAAACTTCAGTTATTATTTAAGAAGGGTTGCATACAAAAGTGAGAGAGAAATGCAGATTTTCTGCGGTGTCTCGCTACAAATAGAAGGGATCCCCTTATATAGACGGGGAGGAAAGTTAAACAAACAAAATACACGTCCTATTGTGGGACCTATATGACACATTTGCCAAAAAGAAAACAGTAAAGATCAATAATTTGAGTCTTCTTTTGATAAAGTGATTGATTCTGGCAATTATGAGGCCAGCTGTGTATGACTTTGTCGGCAACTCCATCTATTATTGGAGTCTTTTGACACGATTACGTCTTTGCTAGGGGCCTATTGTCTTTTGTCCTTTAGCTTTGCTGAAGATTCTTCAATCTGGAATTCTTGCTTGTATTCCGCCAAAACATTGTTGATGTAGTTTTCATCCACTGTTTCTGTGTTATCATTCTGTGCTTCATCTGAAACATTTTCCTCTTCTTCTTCCATTTGAGAGGAAATTGAGATTGTTTTCGAAGAAGATGCTTCTTCTTTGTTGAAGTTTTTCATCATATCTTTCTTCATTTCGGAAAGATAAAACTCCATTATTTCTTTATTGCTGATATCATCAGTTCCTTTGAGAGCTTGGATTTTCCTAACAATATGCTTGAAGGGGCTATGAGCTTCCATTTGGGGAATATTATCTAGCTGTTCTTTATAATCAGCAATGGTTTTTTCGATCAATTTTATCGTATCATGGCTTTCTATAACGCCATCTATATTAGTGAGGGTCATCTTCTTCCAGAATTTTGTGTAGAAGATTCTTTTAATACAGAGGATATTCTGACTATCATAGTCTACCTCAGGAGTCCATTTCCATATCCATGGGATACTGAATTGGACATAAAAATGTAAAGTAGACATATTTTGAACAAAGTTGTCATCCTGTTGGGCCTCTATAATGGCCGGAGAGACTTCTACCCATTGTTTATAAAGAGTTTTAAATAACTCTGGTAGAATATTAGTTGACGGACCAAAAGACTTCCACCAATTTTGGAACCAGACTGGCTGTCCGTATACATGAGAACAGATTTTTATGAACCAAGAGTGTTTCTGCTTTGGGTTCTCATATAAAAATGTTTTATAAAAAAGATTTTTGTAATCCCAATAATTATATTTAATTGGGGTTTTTGTTTGAGAGTGTATTAAATCCCTTTCTTTTAATGGGGAAGTTCCCCAAGCTTCTACAGATATGATCTGTTTGATGACGATCTTACTGAAGTTATAAACATCAGGTTGACCAGTGTGATAATGTTCTATTTCGCAAAATTCTTTTTTAAGTATCTGCTCATAGAAAAATCTAGGCTTATAAGCCTGCATGGGATAGAATCCCGTATCCATATATTTGCGTATAAGCAACCATGGATTATCTTTCCATTTGACATCTCTTTTTTCGAGAAGAAGTATGACTTCTTTTTCTGGGTTTATTGTCCAATTGGAAATGTCGTCTTCTGCTTCATTAGCAGTAGCCCTTGCATATGATGCTGGGGTTGTCTGAGAAGGGTCTTTTTTAGACTTTTCTAAAGAGGCTTTATAAGCCAAAAATTCCTTATAAAGGAGCTTGTCTGGTTGTGAAGTACCAGATGATGAAACAATATTTTCGGCTATAAGCCTTTGACTACCAATCTGGGATATGATCCTCGGATTGTTGTTTCCTCCTCTTCCTCTATAAAAGGAAGATCTGCCTCTTCCTCTTCTTCCTTGTTCATAAGGAATCATACCTGAAGAGTTTATCCACATGAAACAATAATTTTAAGATCTCGTAATATACGAATTCTTTCTATAAATTTAGATTTTCACATTTTTCTATCTTTTATTAGGATATCTTTATAATTTTGTCCCATGAATGTGTTTGCTTGAATTTCAAGAATAAGAACTTCTTCCCGAATAATCTGAAGAGAACGATGCTCAATTTCTTCTTGAATTTCAAGAAGGGCCTTTTTGATTGGTCCTTTGGAGTGAGACATCAGTCTAAGTATTCTCTGGTAAGAAAATCAGGGAGACTATTGTCACTACCCTTTTTATAAATAATTTCAAAATCAAAAGGGGCTAAATGAGATTGCCATCTAGCAAACATCTGTTTTGAAACATCTGTTTTGAAACATCATGTTTAAAATCTTTCGCAAACATAAATTTTGCTGCTTGGCAATCAGTCTTTATTATAAACTTCTGATTATATAAATCATCCTGAAATTTTAAAACACATTTTACTATTGCTAGAATTTCTTTTGCAATAGTAGCATAGTTTTTCTGGCTATTATTCCATTTTCCTGAATGGAATCTTACCAAACTTTCTTGTTTATTTACTGGTGAAATTTGTTTCAAGATTCCACCATAGCCTATATTAGAGGCATCTGTTTCAATAATTTTTTTCCAATCTGGGTTAGTTATCATTAAGCAAGGAAGATTTTTAACCTTCTGCTTAATCTTTCTAATAGCCTTAGTATGATTTTCTGTCCAAGGCTGAGGATTCTTTTTTAATCTATCATAAAGAATGGCAGTATCTTCTGCTAGATTTTTATAATAGGGGAGAATATAATTTAAACTTTCTAAAAATCTTTGAAGCTGAGTTTTATCATATATTTCATCTGGGAATTTAAATCCAAATTCTATGCTTCTGTTGATAGGAATTATGTTTCCTGTTTCAATATTATGACCTAAAAACCTTATTTTGGTTTGAAAAAACATCATTTTTTGTCTGGAAATGACTAAATCATTTTTTATAATTATATTTTTGAATATCTCAAGATGTTTAAAATGAGTTTCAATATCCTTAAAAAATACTTGGATATCATCTATATAGACTATTATGAAGTCGCTGAAAAGAATGAAAATATCATTCATAATATTTTGAAATTCCGAGGGGGCATTTTTTAACCCAAAAGGCATGACATTCCATTCATAATGGCCAGTAGGTACTGCAAAAGCAGTTTTATACCTATCTTTTTCATTTATCTGAATTTGCCAATATCCTGATTTTAGGTCAAATTTTGAAAATATTATAGCACTATATAATTTGTCTAATAAATCTTTTTTATTAGGTATATGATACCTAATCCATTTTAGATTTTTATTAAGAGGTTTGTAGTTTATAACTAATCTAAGAATACCTCTTTCTTTTTCAGAATGTTTATTAACATAAAAGGCAGTACAAGACCAAGGGGATTTTGATCTCCTGATCAGGTTTTTGTCAAGAAGAGATTTGATCTCTTGTTTGCGTAATTCCATATATTCGGAATTCATTTGACAAGGTCTAGCCTTAGTAGTAATTTTACTATCATTAAAATCATCTTCATAGGGAAGAGAAACAATATGTTTCTTTCTATCCTAAAAAGCATTTGGGTGATCATTAAATATTTGTAATGTGAACTGATTATTGATCATTTTGATCTTATCCTGGAGTTTAGGATTATTTATCCTGTCCTGGACATTTAAGGAAAGTATTTTTTTTTGTAAAAAATCAATTTGATTTATTTTTGCTTGTAAAAGAGATTCTTTTATATTATTCAAAGTCTTAGAAAAAGGGTTTGTAATAAATGAAAGTTATATTTCTTTATTTTGGAAAACTCCAGTTATCTCTTTATTATCAATATTTTTTAAAGGAAATATTTTATTTAAAGAAGGGGTTCCAAGTATAACTTGACTAGTAAGATTTTTTACTAGAATAAAACTAGTAGGAATACAGGTTTCATTATGACAAATATGAGCCTGTGGTATTTTATATTCAATTTTTAATTTTTCTCCTCCTGCAGAACTTAAGTTATGGGAGGTTTTATGAAAGTATCGAGTTGGAATAATTCCTTCTTGGATACAATTTAGATCAGCACCACTATCAACTAATGTTGTAACAGTTATAAAAAAGTTATCTTCTATGAGAAGTTTTATTTTAATATTCCATTTTTGTGTAGTTATAATATCTACAATACTTTCTAAAAATCCTCCTTGAGGGATTTCATCAGAGGTTTTATTTTGAGGAATCTCAAGTTTGAAAATTCTTTCTTCTAGATTCCTATTATTTTTTTGAAGGATTTTGATATCCTCTTTTAGGTTATCAATTTCAATTTTTAAATCATGTATATTAACAGGTCTAGAAGTTTGATTTCTATAGGCTAGTTGCCTTTTTAATTCAACTAGAGAAAAATGTTTTAAATCCTGTTGAGGATTATTTGAGGAAGAAGCTTCCTCATTCCTCTGTTGATCTACGTATTCAGAAATTAATTTTTCTTTTATTTGAGGATCAGTTATAACTTTTAAAAGATCTAAAATCTCGTTGCTTAAAACATTAATTTCCATATTTTGAAATTGAGAAATAATTTGATAAAGTTATTCTTCTTGCATTTCAGAAGAGTTTTTACAGTAATCTTTTTTACAATTTGCTAGAAAATGATCTTCCTCTGATTCATAGGAATCAAAACTTTCATATTTTAAAACATTTAGTTTTTCTTCTTCAGAAGAAGATTGCTCAGAATTAGTTTCTTCAAAACTGTCATGTAATAAGATTTCATTAATCTTATCTCTTAATTCTCTATCTTCAATCTTGTTAAGTTTCTTTCGAACCCAACAAGTTTTTACCTTGTGGCCTAATTTGCCACATTTTCTGCACTTTATAAATTTTTTAAACTCATTAGAAAATTCTTTCCTTTCTTTATATTTTTTCCTTTTATAAGGTTTTTCTTCTTTCCTATATTTCTTCCCCTTGTAATGTTTTTTAGGGGAAGAACTTTCTTTTCTGGTTTCTATAGACCTATCAGGTTTATTTTCTATGCCGAATTGTCCACAGAAATCTCCTAATTGTTTTCTTTCATTTAAAGAATGCTTTTTAATCTGTTGAATAAGTTTTATTTCATTGCATAGGCTTATTCATTCTTGAACATAGGTGCCTATGAGTTTTCCATAAGTATAACTGTCATAATTTATGACACCATTTACTCTTATTTTGCCTTTTATTCTCTCAGTAAATAAATGAGGAAGGCCATCTATAAACTTTGACTTCCAATGAGAACTATTAGCCTCAGGAAGTTCCATAATTCTACATAAGAAGGTATCCTTATACCATCTAAAAGATGTCAAGGTTCTGCATCTTAAATTCTGGAGAAGAGTTCTGATATTTTTCAGAATCTTCAGACCATCTTCCGGTAAAATGTTCTATAATGTTAACAATTAGAGTATAAACAACATTACTTTTGGTATTGCTGGTGCTAGCGCCTTTTTCTTGTTTAACGCTATTAAGGATTTTATCCTTATCTGGTTGGGATAGATAATTGTCCCACCAACCTTTTAATTGACCAGTAAACCCTGAAACTATCATATTAGCTATGGTTTTTACTGAGTTATTATTATTCTTACAAATTGTACTATACATAAGCATTCTATGGACAGTATTATAAATCTGTCCTTCTGATTGACCATCTATGTTCCATTCATAGATCATTTTCCCACTATATGAGTTATTAACAATATACTCTTGTTCTTCTATAAGGACATCCTGTGGGGTTGGTCTAGGATAATAATACTTTCTTTGAGTAGGCTTATCTGCCCACTTAGAAAGTTTGGAAATTTGATCCTTAATTTCTTCTTGATAATTTACCTCAGAGAAATCTGTTAGAGCACTTATCTTAAGACTCTTTAGAGCATTCATTATCTCATTAAGAGTTGCTTCAAGGCTATCCTTAGATTTTAATTTAAAATCAGTAACTTCCGGAGGAAGTTGTATACTTGGAGTAGCAACCTTTTCTATAAAAGAGACTGGCTTAGATAATAGGGGTTTTTCTTTTAAGTAGGATATCATCCTATCCGTCTTAGCAGATAAATCCTGGATTTGTTCTCCTAGGATTATTAAATATAAGTTTGTATAATTTTGTTGTTTAATCAAATCATTTAAATGAGAAACTGTGATAGGTAAGATATCACCTTCTAATAATTTCTGGAAGGTTTGATAATATCTTACTTCATTATCCTTTTCAATTTTAAAAGATTGGTGAGTAGGAGGGAAAACATTTGAAATTATTTTTTCTCCTTTAATAATGTACTCTATTTCAATTATGGAAATAATACTTTTCGTATATCTTTCTATAAACCAAAGGATAAATGGTATAATCTCATTTTTTATAATTAGATCCTTATAATATTCTTCCTTAAAATATTTTTGCTCGGTTTCTTTGAAATTATTAAAAAACCAATTTCTAAATAATTCCCACTTGGGTGATTGAAATTCTTTATTTATTTCTTTTCTAACCGGAGATCCCGGTTTAAAATCAATCTTTTCTTTAAAATCCATTAAACAAAATTGACTTCTGATTCGGTTAATTCCGGATCAACTTGGACTCCATGAACTCCTGTGACTATATTGTCAGCATTTAAATTTAATCTGTTAAATGTTTCAGTAGCAAGGAAAGTTTCCCTAACTCTTGAAGTTGAAGCTCTAGAAGGGCTTCTAACAGTATATCCCAGAGGAGATATATGTTGTCTAGAGGACAAATACCTTGAAGATAAAGATCTTGGTATAGAAGAAGTATTTCTAATCTGTTCAAATTGGATTTGGACAGTTCATTCTTCAGATTGTATAATTTCTAAAGGGTTATTATCAACATATTGTTGAGATGTTGTGGCCTTATCAAGGATCCAATTTTCCGGAAAGTTTATTTCTTCCCATTTTATCTTCCTTCTGGTAGTTATATTAGACTTACCAAAGTTAGTTTCTATAACTATTGTTTCATTTAATGGTTTATCTACCATTCTACACTGAGGATTTAAAGTATATAATGGTTTGTAATATATTCTATAACAGATACAGATTACCTCTGAACCTGGAGCATAATTATAACCATGAGTTTTAACGTTTAGAGTTAAAGCGTCTGTTATATTAACATCTGATAAAGATAATTATAAATTTGGATAAACATTAAAATAGACTGGTCCATGAGCCAGACTAGTTTGAACAATCCCTATCAGAGATTGTTTCTAGTCAAGATTTCTAGCATCCCTTGGGGCTGCTACAAAGCTTTCTGGAACACCTTCTAAGGTCAAAGGTTTGAAAGCAATTTGTACTAAACCTATATGAAGGAATTTATAATCCTTTTTATATTTGTTTAAATCTTTATTTGACAATAGTTTAATTACCATGTCTTCTTTATTTAAAGAAAATGTTTCTTCAATTGTTTTTACAACTTGTTTTAATCCTAATTTTTCAAAAGTTCCTAATTTATAAATTAGTTTATATTCCATTTTTGGAATAGTCCATTTATTTAATAAATCAAGATTATGAGGAATTTAATATTCCTCTTCAATACTGTTTTTAACAGTATCGTTACCCTTCAGAATATTCATTATTAAATGAATATGATTAAGTGTTGATCTGCACAATTAAACTTGAACAAACTATTAAATACTATTATTTTTAAGAGCACATGGCTCTGATACCATTTACAGAATCGTTTTACAAAAACTTGAAAATAATCAAAATATTGTATAAGATTAAAAACATTTAAAAACGTTTCAAAATTTTAGACCATAGAATATTTTACAAGTACAGGGTATCATTCTAAGATGAGGTTAGTAAAGGTCAGACCATAAAAAGCCTTTGCGCCATTCTTCGGCATTAGCGGCTACAAGGTCCCCAAGCATTCAACCATCATCTTATAATTCTACTCTGTCCTTAACCTGTCTAAACTCTATTTTAAAACATTTTCAAAAACGTTTTCAATTTTATACTTTTTTTAATATTAATTTTTTATTAATATATACACATAGTATGTGTATATACATATACGTACATATATGACGTTTTAGCTTTCGACGGTCATGATGTTTTACACATGGGCGTCAATTTTCAACATGCGTTTTATGTTTTTGGTCATAGTGTTTTACAACTGTACGTCAATTTTGAACATGGTGTGTTAGTTCTCTCTTACTTTGCAAATGGATTGCTATTAGAGACCTCTAATATGTTTGTTAGATTTGTAATGGGTTTGTGTTAAGTTACTCTTCTTGAGCTTTGTTTGAGGGATTGTGCAGATTGTTATCCGATTATGTATCATCGACTAGTAGTCTTTTCTGAACATGGTGTGTTGGTTCTTTTCTGTTCTTCGATTTCTTATTGCAAATACCGTATGAAATCCAACTTTGATATAAGTATACTAACTGATTTAAAGCTAGTTCTTCTAAATTATATGTTGACCCATTTTTTACAGCTAATGTCTACTAGAAAATTACAGTAGAAAAGTTGAATTAGTTGTTAGAGCGGAAAGAAAATTTGGTTTAAGATCTTGAAGAGGAGATTGAGATGAAAGATTCATTAATCGTTCATCACCTTACAATTGATTATCATAAATCACAAATAACAGACGATGGTTCTTTTAATGATAACAAATATTGTGTTTTTATAATGAAAAACATAATTCTTTTAATAAAATTGAAGCAAATCTTGAAGCTGAACTTGAGATGCTTGAACTCAGTATGACTTCATCCAACTTAGAAAGAAAGATTTCCAATCTTGTTGAGGTAACCAATCTACATACCTAAACTTCCATTATTTATCAATAACAGTAAGTTAACACAAAATCATAACAAATCTAACAAATATATTAGAGGTTACTAATAGCAATCCATGGGCAAAGTATGAGATAACTAAAACACCACGTTCAAAATTGGTGTCCTGTTGTAAAACACCATGTTGGAAACTGACGCCCAAGTGTAAAATACCATGACTGTCGAAATCTAAAACACCATGTGTTACTAGGCGCCCAAAACTAAAACACCATGTTGAAAAACACCCGGTTCAAAGGTTTTTAAATAAAACAATTTTTTAATAAAAATATAAAAATACCCTACTCATATTAAAGATAAAAAACGCTCAACCTTTTAAAAAAACATTAACGTATAAAAAAGTTACGAACGTTTAAAAAAATGAAAGAAATAACATGTGCCTTGCATGTATATGTTAGAAAGTCAAAATTGGCTGACTCTTCCTATTCTAGCCCTCCACCCTTTTAAATTCCTACCATATGTTGTCGTACGCTCCAACTCTTCATTCTACAAATCAATGGCCCAGATTCCTTCTTACCATTTCTAGTCTACCCTCATATCTATAAAAGAATAAAACCTTAGAAAGTTAGGAAGAAATCTAGGCTACTGATTTGTAAAATGGATGGATGGAGCGTGTCACATCATAGGGGTGGTATTAAAAAAGAAACGAATGGTAGAATAGGAAATAACAACAAAAAAGTGTAACGCCCGAAAACTGACATCTTTATGTTTTAAGGAATGAAATAATAGATCGGGGACTATTTCGGATATTTTGAAAGATGGGAACATGAGGGGTGGAGGGCTTAACCCTAGCAGCCTCCACCCTCACCCTCATTCATCACGCGCTTCACCATTTTCGTAGAGAGAGAGAGTGTAAGGCCTCTTTCCCAAGAGATCTCACTTGTTGGATTTACTCATAAACATAGTCATTAAACACTGAACTTTTAATTAAAAACATTCAAACATAGCGGAAGCGTATAATAATTTAGTTACATAACAACAAAAGTCTTAACATAATAGAACATTGTCTTAACATAAAACTCAATTAAATGGGATGTCAGTCATGTGTCGGGTAGCCATCACGCCTTCACACGTCCCTTCTTCTTGCTACCTGAAGTGAATACTAAAAGTTAGCTAACACTGGTGAATTCTAGTTTAAAGCAGGTAAACATAAACATTGTTCTTATCATAATCTTGTGAGTGTAAATATATATGTATATTTGTACACCTTTTTATTTACTACTTTCATATATCATTCATGAGTGAGTACGCATATAAATACATACACTTTTGCTAGCTGCTGAACATTCATTGGTCATACATATATGGGTGATCATCCCGTCATTGATTGCGTAAGTCACAAAGACAAACGTTCTAGAAATACCGTCGTAGCCCATTTCGTAAACCGTCCGACACTAGAAACCGTCCGTCATATCATAAAACCGTCCGACAAAACTTCAGCCGTCCGTCTAAAACCGTCCTACCGTCATATTCGACCGTCTTCCCTAAGGCATCCGTTTCCCACCCGAACTATCTATGCAGCCTTACATCGATTAAGGGTCTGATTCTACCGTAGTAGCCTGAGTTTAGTCTACCTTTCTAGACTTTTAATTCTGGTTGCATAGTAGTCGCGTGGTCGTCTGCCTACCAAAGTAGCCATTATCATCGTTTTCGTCCATAACGTTTATTCATACATGGAAAGCAATATATACATGGATATAAAGCAAGATTTCATTCTTATACGTTATGACATACTTTCATTTCTTTGTTTTTAAACATACTTTTCATTCATATATTCATCATGTACTGTTATTTAACACATAAGGCTATATATGACATTCATAACATTTATTCATAACATGTATACACTTCAGCCCCAAAACATTTAAAATTTGTTTCCACATAACACATAGGGGGCACATAGAACTCACCTGATAAGCGGTCCCTGAAGTATAATAGCTGGTTACTGATGTTGCCCAGACGATCTATAAAAACTATAATAAAAACCTAATCTAGATACATAAGTAATAAATGGAATACCTATGAACTAGACCGCACTGACAGACAAGTGAACCTATCGAGTGTAGCACAACTTAATGGTAAACCGGATTATCGAACCCTAGAGACACTTAATAGCTAAACTAGACTCTGACTAGAACTAAGAATAATTTGTTTGGGGGTTTTCTATAACTACTGATTAAACTACTAAAGAAATCAAAAGATGAAAAACGGACGACTTTAACTACCAGACAAAAGCTCGGGAATATTAGGAATGAGAAGAGCACTACCAAGGTCGGAATCCTACTTGAAAAGCTCAATTTCTACCAGTTATGAAAACAATGATGGATCTGGGTATCTAAGGGTAACAACTCTAGACAACCTAGCAGATCCCTAATCACTCTTAGGGTGTCACCAATAAGGAAACTCTAAAGATGCACGCTTACCAGATAGTCGAATTACCTTTCAGTCTCTCCAACGATGATAAAGTACCCAAAAGACAGATCACCTCTCAGTCTCACTATCCACAATACATCAGAGATGCACGGGGTAATCTCAGATCAACATACTATGACTCGGACTAGCAACAATTACTAAGAACCTAAGGGAACCTCCTCACAGACAATTCACACTCAGAATCCTAATAACGAGGACTAACCGATTACCTCTCACCTTTTGGGTATCGAGATAAGATGAACACTCAGTCTAGTTTACTCTCAATCACAATTCCTATGGAATACTACGTCTAGCAAACCACGCAAACAATCACAAACACACAGTCAGTGATCTAGATAAACTACTCAAACTGAAAGACAGTCACAAATAGCATACGGAACTATAATCAATCATACATCAGATCTAAACATTCATAATCATCACAATTATTAAACCAAGATCTTTACAAAATCATTAAACCATCAATCGAATCCAAAAACTGATAAAAATCATAACTTTAACAAGAAATCATCTTTAACCTAGGCAGTATAGAACGTTTAGCCTAGAATCATTCTTAAAACCAAAAACACAGAAGTAATTGAATCAAACATAGTCTAAAACAAACTGATCAAAGACAAAGATCAAGACTTCAAAACCGTATAAGCTAGACTTAACAAACCCCGAATCAAAAGCTTCGATCTTGGACTCCGAAGGCTTTCTCTAGCCCTAAAATCGTCTCAAGATGCTCTGTAGACGGCTGAATATCGATCTCCCTGGCCTAATGGCTATACAATTTGATTTAAAGTCGAATTACGGCTTTTTGCGGATTAATAGGCCTCTCACGTACCGTGAGAGAATGTGCTCAGCCCCTCGCGTACCGCTAGGGACAAACTAGTCGGGCGCGCTTCTGGGATTTCTCGCGTACCACGAGAGATTGATGCTGAGTCTTCGCGTACCGCAAAGACCTAATTTTCCCACTTTTTGCATTTTATTCTTGGGAGTTCTTCACGTGATGGATCTCTCCGGGATATGACTTGTAATTCTTACGAGCACCTAAAAACATTACAAAGACTCAAAACGAACTAAAAACGACTCAAAACAGATATAAAACTATCTAAAAACGCATGAATACAATGGAAATAAGATGTGTGTTTTGCATTACATCAAACATCCCCACACCTAACCTTTTTTTCGTCCTCGAAAAAGTCTTCAATGGAATCACAACTGGAAATTCTCTAAACAAACTAAATTTATATCAGCACAAATATACTCACGCGTTAAAAAGCAATAATCGGTATTTCTATCCGATTAAACCCAACCACTAACTATCAAGCCCCGGATTTGTGTTATAATTCCATTTTATACAGCATATCAATAAATATATGGAACTCACACTCAAAAGCTACAACTCTACCTAATCCCATCTCAAGGTCATATTTAGGCCCGGGTTAAACCATATAGATTTCCCACCACGTTAAAATAAGATTCACATGTTTTAGAAATTAAGGTGATCAATGAATGAATGGATGGAATGAGCATTAAATTAAACACAATTGAACCTTTGTTTAGAGGCGTTTCAACCAAGTCGCTATCCTGGGGGTAACACATAGATTACAGTTCTAGTCATTGAAACAATCAAGAATCACTTAGTTGTGTTTTCTCCAAGTCACTATCCCGGAGGGTAACACATAAGCAAAACTTAAAATTCTAATTAATTAAGCTCATGAATAATGGAATTATGGATTGCGGGCGCCACCAACACTCGGATTTATTCTCATAAAAAGAGAGTGGTGTGCCAATAAATTTCAAAAACCTTTAAATTTTAATTTAATGTGGTGCCTATCACCCTATGTTAACAGTTTCAGTATTACCGACACCCATAAGATGATTACCCACAAGATATCATGATTTAATTCAATTATTAATCCTAATTAACACTCACAGGCTATTTAAGCTATCAAATTGGCTGGGTCTACCAAAACATCACAAATTAGACGCGTTTTCTATTATTTATTTTCATTTAAACTCAACAGCAGATCTAGTTCTACTATCATTTTTCATTTATTATGCAAAAACTTCTGATTTCGAAGGACATTGTTTCAAATTTTTCTATTTTTTTTTGTATGTTTGTATTTTTAAAGAAAAACATAATAGACTCAACGAAGTCTCCCATCCCCACACTTGAAATGCACATTACCCCCAATGTGAACCGAGAAACAACGACAAAGAAAAATACAAAAATAAACTAGGAAGACTTAGCTGGCAATATATCCAAGATCTTGTGTCCAGCTTTGCTCTTCCTCGTGTGCACCGTATAGCATTTCGGTCGCAGCTGCACAAACTATGTCAGGTTGCCTTTACAAATTTATAAGGTTAGGATCGACCCCGCCCAAATGGAGATTGAGTACGGGCGGAGCTATCAATACCTGCAAAGATTAAACTCACAGCAAACTAACAGCATTAAACTGACTCAAAATACAGACTAAATTAAAATAAAAGACTCGACCGACTCGACTCAAGATAGAATAGGTACTCGTACCTGATAATTTGACAGACACATACATGAGTGCCATAAGCAAGGTAAATCAAGAACGAATGGCCCTTCGGTTTCCCATGGTGATGGTAGGTGGATGTGATGATGGTGGTATAGTGGTATGTCATGTTATGGTAATGGATGCTAATGGTGGTGTAATGGTGACAATGGATATGATGAATGGTGATTGAAGTATCATGGTAGTGGTGGACGGTGCATGGTGGCGGGTATGGGAAAACCATGGAAAACAAAGGAAAAGGGGAAGGATCCACGGGGCCTCGCATACCGCGAAAAAAGAGGGGGCACTCCTCGTGTACCGCGAGGAGTCAACATTTAGACTGGCCATTTTTCTTGGCCTTTGCGTACCGCGAGAGGTCCTGCCCTACTCTTCACGTACCACGAGGAGGGTTCCTTAACAGAAAGTTATGATGGTTTTCTATACTTAGCCAAATTTTCACCCCTCAAAAAAATTTTCTCCCGAATTCTATTAAAACCTGTTCTACTGATAAATTCAAGTTCATACATACCTGAAACTTCGTTCCTGATGATTTCCTCACCGAATCGAGCGCGAATCCCTGCGAGACACACACAAAACAAAACATACAAACCGAAAAACACCAAAATGACACGAAAATAACGCTAGTAATTTTACAAACCATACACCTCGGGCACTGGCCCGAGAAGCAAATAAGCCTAATCAGGAGGCTCCTCCTTGATCATAACTGGAACCGCTTGCATCCGTCACGGCTTTTCTCCTCTCCTTAAACCCAACTCATCAACCGAAACCGAACATCTATTCACATTATCTCTGAAATCAGTCCACCAACATTTATATCTACCGGGTCCAAAAATAACCTGCATCATGTATCCCAATAAACTATCACCCCTAAACATCCCCACACTTGGGGTTTTCACTATTCTCAACTCATAAACGTCACTCAGCTCTCAGAGTTTCTTACGTGAAGGTCTAGATTTTGGGGGTGACTCATTTTCTAACCCAGCAGACTGAACAACAAGAATGGACAAGGGCTCATGATTGGGTATTTATACTTGTATGATCTTAAAGCTCTCATCCGGATCATCGGGAGTTTCCACTGTCTCCACCATCTCTAACTTCCCCACACTTGGGGGTTGCCCTATCATCTCTTCCAGTTCTGCCATCATCTCCTGGAGATCATTGGGCACCTCATCGTCGTATTCATCCGGCTCATTTAGTAGCTCTTCTAAATCAAACGCCCAATCGGACAACTCTCTCTCATCAGGATCAGGCTCACCAACATATATCTCTCCTGGATCAAAGTCCTTATGGTCACCTATTAAGGCATCAATCATGCAAACAGAATGGCTCTGCGAACTAGCCTCCTTTTCGGACTTTGCAGCATCAAAAGTGACAGACTCATCCCCCACACGAAGTGTGAGCTTCCCGTCAAAGACATCGATCAATGCCTTGGCGGTGCACAGAAACGGGCGCCCGAGGATGAGCGAGACTCTGTTATCCACATCCATATCAAGTATAACAAAATCCACGGGGAAGACGAATTTGTCTACTTTCACTAAAAGATTCTCCACAATTCCCCGTGGATAGCTGACTGAACGGTCAGCTAAAAATATGCTCATGCGCGTCGGCGTCGGTTCACCTAGGTCTAGCTGCTTCTATATAGAATACGGCATCAGATTGATGCTAGCACCCAGGTCGGCTAACGCGTGGTTCATAGGCAAACCGCCGAGCAGACACGGGATCGTGAAATGACCCGGATCTCCCAGTTTCTCTGGAATTTGTCTGCACCACCGCAGAGCATCGCTCACTCAGTGAGACTTTTGAGACCTCCTCCAGCTTCTTCTTGTTAGACAGCAGGTCTTACAAGAACTTAGCATACTTGGGCATATGCTGGAGGACGTCAAGGAATGGAAGAGTGACCTTAAGCTGTTTGAACATATTAAGGAAGTTTCTATATTCCCTAGCATATTTATGAGGCAGGAAGCGCCCTGGATAGGGAACACGACTTAAGTCAATCTCAGGGGTCTTCATCTCCACCCCCTTCTTCTTCTCCTCTGCCTTCTCGGCAGGCTTCTCTATCACTATCTCCTCGTCCACCGGCTCTTCATCCTCTTCAACCGGTGGCTCTAGTCTCTCTTCTTCCCTTCGACTTCTAGTAGACTCGGTCATCACTGATGCATTGGGGCCTGAAGACGGACCTCCCTGTCTATCCCTCAGGTTCTTCCCGATGTCTCATACCGTGCACTGCAGATCCTGGAATGCAGATTAATGATTCTTCAGTAAGGTATCATGAGCATCCAGTCTCTGTTGAGTCTCCTTATCTCTCGCTACTAGATGGGAAAGCATTTGGGTTTGAGTCTCCAGCATGTCCTCAATCCTTTTGGTGTTAACGCTGCTTCCCCCACTCGCTCCTGCTTCAGCTTTGCCGGCATGTTGATTAGGGCGGGCATTAAACCCAAGTGGGTTGTTTCCAGATCTCCATCCCGAGCCATAATAATTGTTATAGTTATTAAATCCTCGGTTCTGGTTGCCCGCAAAGTTAACTTGCTCCTGCTGACCGACAGGGCAGTCCCTGGTGTCATGGCCTCCTCTGCACACCTCACACCTTTGAGCACTCAGCTTTAGCTCTTTGATCTCATTCGCCATTGCTGCAAGTGTAGCTGCCATGCTAGTATCAGGGTTGACCTGATGAACACCTCTCGCAGGAGAGGTGGGTGTCCTAGCAGTAGGAATGGAATTCCTAATGGAACATGGTTGTTGTTGCTCAGCTAGAGCGAAGCTCTCGAACATCTCCTCGCATTCAGCAGGTTCTTTCTTATCAAAGATATGGCCTCTCGCAACAGTATTGAACATTTACTGCTTTTCAAAGGTGAGACCATTGTAGAACTTCTCCACTATCGCCCAGTCAGAAAGACCATGCTGGGGACATCGGCTTAACAGTACGTTGAACCGCTCCTAGGCCGTGTGATAAGGCTCGTCAGGGTCTACACGGAAAGAATGGATTTGGTCCCTAAGGCGAGCGACCTTGGAAGATGGATAGTACTTTTTAAGAAACTTGTCTTGTAGATCCTCCCAAGTGGTGATGGAGTTATGGGGGAGGGTATCTAGCCAAGTGGCAGCACGCCCAGAGAGCGAGAATGGAAAGAGACACAAGTATATTGCGTCCCCAGACACTAGTGATACTGAAGGTATCACAGATTCGCATGAAGCGGGACAGATGTCCTGGTGCATCCTCATCCTCGAGGCCATGAAATTGGGTAGAATGAGTTATGGTACTCATGACATGTGATGGGACTTGCCAACTGTTTGTGTTTGGCATAGTCGGGTGGGTGATCGGAGATCTCGCCCCAGTAACCCCATCACTGGCTCTATGATGTACGGTACGTCTCGCTGGTGGGTCAGCATTACCCATGTTAGGAATAGGAATAGGGCTCAGGATACGTACATTTTTCTCGCACAAAACTCTCAACCGCTTACAAAGGTCGCGGCTGCGCTCGTGAAGCTCTGGCTCGGGCTCTGAATAAGCTGTAAATGCGTGTGATCCTTGTGAACGAGTACGCTGCATACACTAAAAGACACAAAAAAAAAACAAAAATGAAGACTCAACACACAGAAAGACTCGATCCTAGAATTAGACACACAAATAGCAGAGACAACGAGCACAAAATTTAGACTCAACTAAAAAGAGAAAATCAAACAAAAAAAAACCAAACAAAGAACTAATCAAACCTAATCCAAGTGTCCCCGGCAACGGCGCCAAAAACTTGATGTCGCTCAGACGATCTATAAAAACTATAATAAAAACCTAATCTAGACACCTAAGTAATAAATAGAATACCTATGAACTAGACCGCACTGAGAGGCAGGTGAACCTATCGAGTGTAGCACAGCTTAATGGTAAACCGGATTATCGAACCCTAGAGACACTGAATAGCTAAACTAGACTCTGACTAGAACTAAGAATAATTGGTTTGGGGGGTTTTCTATAACTACTGATTAAAGTACTAAAGAAATCAAAAGATGATAAATGGATGACTCTAACTATCAGACAAAAGCTCGGGAATATTAGGAATGAGAAGAACCTACTTGCAAAGCTCAACTTCTACCGGTTATGGAAACAATGATGGATCTGGGTATCTAAGGGTAACAACTCTAGACAACTTAGTGAATCCCTAATCACTCTTAGGGTGTCACCAATAAGGAAACTCTAAAGACACACAAGGCTTACCAGATAGTCGGATAACCTTTCAGTCTCTCCAACGATGATAAAGTACCCAAAAGACAGATCACCTCTCAGTCTCACTGTTCACAATACATCAGAGATGCACTGGGTAATCTCAGATCAACATACTATGACTCGGACTAGCAACAATTACTAAGAACCTAAGGGAACCTCCTCACAGACAATTCACACTCAGAATCCTAATAACGAGGACTAACCGATTACCTCTCACCTTTTGGGTATCGAGATAAGATGAACACTCAGTCTAGTTTACTCTCAATCACAATTCCTATGGAATACTACGTCTAGCAAACCACGCAAACAATCACAAACACACAGTCAGTGAGCTAGATATACTACTCAAACTGAAAGACATTCAAAAATAGCATACGGACCTATAATCAATCATACATCAAATCTAAACATGCATAATCATCACAATTATTAAACCAAGATCTTTACAAATTCATTAAACCATCAATCGAATCCAAAAACTGATAGAAATCATAACTTTAACAAGAAATCATCTTTAACCTAGGCAGTATAGAACGTTTAGCCTAGAATCATGCTTAAAACCAAAAACATAGAAGTAATTGAATCAAACATAGTCTAAAACAAACTGATCAAAGACAAAGATCACGACTTCAAAATCGAATAAGCTAGACTTAACAAACCCGGAATCAAAAGCTTTGATCTTGGACTCCGAATGCTTTCTCTAGCTCCAAAATCGCCTCAAGATGCTCTGTAGACTGCTGAATCTCGAACTCCCTGACCTAATGGCTATCCAATTTGATTTAAAGTCGAATTAGGGCTTTTTGCGGATTAATAGGCCTCTCGCGTACCGCGAGAGAATGTGCCCAGCCCGGGCGTACCGCGAGGGACAAACTAGTTGGGCGCGCTTCAGGGGTTTCTTGCGTAACGCGAGAGATTGATGTTGAGTATTCGCGTACCGCGAAGACCTAATTTTCCCACTTTTTGCATTTTATTCTTGGGACTTCTTCTCATGCTCGATCTCTCCAGGATATGACTTGTAATTCTTACGAGCACTTGAAAACATAACAAAGACTCAAAACGAATTAAAAACGACTCAAAACATATATAAAACTATCTAAAAAGCATGAATACAATGGAAATAAGATGTGTGCTTTGCACTACATCAGTTACTGAGCGTCACTGAGGTCACACGCAATCTGTATAATCAAGTCATACAAGATAAGATGATGAACCTAAACGACACTAGACATTTCTATTCTTAGGGTTAGGCGAACTTAGGTAAGTTCACCCATTTTAGACTTAGGCGAACATAACAAGTTCACTAGGGTTTGTGCTTAAGAGAACATATTATGTTCGCTATACTTGAATCATGATAAGTTCTCTATGTATGAACTTTGACGAACTTAGGTAAGTTCGCTATTGATGTGTCGTGTTTAATATATAAAATATATATAAATATATATATTTGTTTTGGAAATGTTGGTTTCACGAGATCAACTTTTAAATTTTTAAAATGATAATTACTTTAAACTTAAAACACACACAATAAGACAAGTGTACCTATCGCACCGTAATATAGTTTTAAGTAAGAACCAAGTATCGAATCGATGGGCACGGTCGAGTTCCAATACTCAACGTTTGTTATCGTTTAGCCGGTTTAGTTGGTGAGTGGGTTTTGTGTGCTTGTGAAGTAGAAAAGTAAATGACAGAACAGTAAAAATGTGCGTGAAGTGTGTAACAGAAATGTAAATAGCAGAATAGTAAATAGCAAGAAAGTAAAAATCTCGAAGATGATCAGGTCATGAAGAGTATTGCTTTGGGCTTTGAATCTGCTTGGTATATGATAATGTTAAGTTGACTAATCCAGTGGTATGACTAATACAAATGTGTGAATGGTACACGGCTAGAGGCTTGTTCTCACAACATTTGGTTCATGAATTATAATCTTTAATAATAAAATGGAAATGATTCCCATTAGGGACAACGTTACCATCAACTCTTTGAATGTTATCTCCAAGTTGGTTTAAGTCATCGAACTTAAACGCTTAAGTATTATTAGTAAAAGAGTGATTAGACTTTGTTCACCGGGAGGCGGTGCAAAAATGGGACCATGTATAAAGACGTACCGTTCCCAACGTTAGTTCACCAATTCTTGATCTCATAACAAGTTCGTATAAAGACGTACGCCCTTATTAGTAGTAACTAAGCCTTGGCTTATCAAAATCTTCTTGTATAAAGATGTATAAGTTTTAAGAGAAGTTTGATTAAAAAGGTTTTACGGTCTTACGATTTAAAATCAAGAACACTCACAAGTGTAAAGACAAGTTTAGAAGATAATAAAAAGCCCACCTAGAAGGTGGTTTTAAGAGCGAATAATTAAAGACATAAACATACCACTAGATTAATACGTTAAACATTAACATACACCAATCTTCTTCTTCACCCTAGCAATACAAAGAATTTAGCCACGAATGGCCATACTAACTAGCGTAACGCTGAGTTTCGTAGGCTCCCCTATTGCGGACAAAGAAGAGGGGCCTCTCTACTCTCTACTCTAAACTACAGAAACAGACTCTCTTGAGCTACGGTAGTGTATCTTGTGGTGTGGAAAGCTGTGTGTAACCAAGAACCCAAGCCATCTATTTATATGCTTCAAAATATGCATTGCATGGCCGTGCATTGGGTTACACGGTCGTGCAAAGGCCTCGCGAGTCAAAGCGGTTACAAATGATAGTGTACTAGGTCCTTGGGGAGCAAGTTTGGGTTTGTACGGCCGTGCAATGCAATGCACGACTGTGCATTGCCCTTCCTACTCCCTGCTTTGTCTTTTAGTTGTTGGTTGACTTGTTGTTGACTAATTTTGTCTTCTTGAGGGTCAAAGCTAGGGAATGATCTTCCAAAAGGCTTGATTTCTTGGTTTTTTTTACTCGTTTTAGCTTCATTTATCTCAGGACACCGAATAACCTGCAATTATGAAATATTAACATTTTAAGTATCAATTATAAGGTAATTATTCAATTAGTACCATAATATGGGGATTATTATGTATGCAAAATATGTATAATTTAGGGTATATCAGCTATCTTTATACATTGGGCGAACATGATCCAGCGAACATATCAAGTTCGCCAAAAAGTGGTTCCAGACGAACAGTTCGCCTGCGCGAGCTTCTTCCCCAACAGAAACCCTAATTTTTGTGGTTGAGGTTCTAGTTATTCAAGCTTCGATCTTTCCTCGTCGTAAACATTTCATTTTGATTCATGATCATAGATCTAACCTTAGTTTCCCATTTCATACGTAAAAACCGTATCTTTTCATGACTTTTAACCCGAAACCCAAAAACTATAAAAACCCAGATTTGAAGGTGAAGCTTACCTCTTGGGCTCCGATTTCTGTTACTGTGCGTTGCTGTGATGTTGATTGATGATTTTCGAGCTCTCGAGCCTCCACCTTTTGGTTTCTCTCTAACCCCAGTTCTCTTTCTCTCTCTAGAATGCTTGCGCAGGAAGGAAATGAGGAGATGGAGTTGGTCTCCTCCTTTATATACTCGCGCTCCCATCGGCCCATTAAGGGTGAGCCAAAGCCTCCTTAATGCTTTTTATTCTAATACCGAGATAATTCCCGAGCTCGTCCACATTTATTTATTTTATAAATTGGGATGTTACAAGTCTACCCTCCTTAAGTATGTTTCGTCCTCGAAACTTGCTACAAGATAAACAGTTGAAGGTACAGTTCTTTCATCTCATACTCTTTTTCCCAAGTAGCTTCTAACCCTTTTCTATGTTTCCATTTTACCTTGACCAAAGGTATTGATTTGTTGTGTAGCCGTTTCTCCGCTCGGTCAAGAATAGCTATGGGTTCTTCTACATAGTTTAAATTGTTATCTACCTCAATCTCGTCATATGATATGTTAGCTGTGTCGTCAGCTAGTCATTTATGTAAGTGAGATACGTGGAATGTAAGGTGAATCCTACTAAGCTCGTCTGGCAGGTCTAGTTTCTATGCTACTTGACCAACTTTTGCTAAAATCTTGAAGGGTCCGACAAACCTTGGACTCAGTTTACCACGTTTCCTGAATCAGATGATTCCTTTCCAGGGTGACACTTTCAATAGTACCATGTCCCCTACTTGAAATTCTAAATCTCTTCTTCACTTATCCGCATATGATTTCTGTCTGTCTTTAGCGGCTTTCTTAGAAGTAGCTTTGACCACTTCAAGACTTACAAAGTCTTTCTGTCCAATTTCTCCCCAACAAACTGGGGTTCTGCATCTCCTTCCGTACAGCATCTCGAATGGTGGCATGCCAGTATTTGAGTGATAGTTGTTGTTATATGAAAACTCTGCCAATAGTAGGTGGCTATCCCAGCTCCCACCAAAATCGATGATACAGGACCGAAGCATATCCTCTAAGGTCTGAATGGTCCTTTCAGATTGACCATCGGTTTGAGGGTGGTAAGCGGTGCACATATTCAGTCTAGTGCCCATTGCTTTGTTGAATTTCTTCCAAAACCTTGATGTGAATCTAGTGTCCCTGTCGGACACAATTGACAATAAGTGAGCACTTTTCGTCAAGCGGTCGACGATCACCCAGATGGTGTCGTTGCCTTTAGCTGTTCGCGTTAGCTTTGTAATGAAGTCCATCGTGATCTCCTCCCACTTCCATTCTGGTATTGGAAAGGGCTGTATTTTACCACATGGTTTCTAGTGCTCGGCCTTAACCAGTGAGCAAGTCAAACACTTGCTCACATATTCCGTCACGTCGTTCTTCATGCTAGGCCACCAGTATTCTTTCTTTAAGTCCTGATAAATTTTGTGTGTCCCGGAGTGGATAGAGTAGTGTGACTTATGAGCCTCATCAAGGATTTTGGCTCTAAGTTCACCAATCTTGGGTATCCACATCCGGCCAAACCGAGTTCGCACACCGTACGCATTAGTCTCCAGGTTTGCTTGTTATCCTACTATTCTTCTCGTTTCACATTCCTTTCAAACAGTGCTTAATCTTGTGCCTTCACTATGTCATTCATCAGTTCCGGTGTTATAATTAACTGACATGCTTTAATCCGAATGGGTGTTAACTCTTCCTTTCGACTCAAGGTGTCCGCCACCATGTTTGCCTTGCCTGGATGGTACAATATTTCACAGTCATAATCCTTTAGTAGTTCTAACCAACTCCTTTGTCTCATATTTAATTCCTTTTGCTCGAAGAAGTACTTCAGACTTTTGTGATCGGAGTAAATGGTACATTTGACTCCGTACAAATAGTGTCTCCAAATCTTTAATGCGAAAACTACTGCCGCCAGCTCTTGGTCATGAGTTGGGTAGTTAACCTCAAGAATCTTTAACGGTCGCAAGGCATATGCAATTACCTTTCCTCATTGCATGAGTACGCAACCCAATCCATGACCCGAAGCGTCGGAGTAGACTACCAAGTCTTCATTTCCCTCGGGTAAGGTCAAGACTGGAGCTTGTGTCAATCGTGTCTTTAGTTATTCAAACGGTTGTTTTGGGTTGGACCTCATTCATACTTTAAATCCTTAAACGTTAGCTTTGTCAGTGGCGAGGCTATTCTCGAGAAATCCTGAATGACTATTCGATAGTAACTTGCCAATCCCAGAAAGCTTTGTATCTATGTTGGTGTTTTCAGGATGTTCCATTATTTTTCTATTACGATCTTTGCAGGGTCTACCATAATGTCATCCGAGTTTATAACATGACCTAAGAATTGGACTTCCCTAAGCCAGAATGCGCATTTAGAAAATTTGTCATACAACGTATCTTGCTTCAAAACTTCTAATACTTCTCTTAGGTGACAGTGGTGATCACCTTCATTCTTTGAGTAGATGAGAATGTCATCTACGAAAACTATCACTGAACGATCCAACATTGGTCGGCACAATCAGTTCATTAAGTCCATAAACGTTTCATGGGCGTTTGTTAGTCCGAAGGACATCACGAGAAATTCATAACGCCCATAACGCGTGCGAAACACAGTTTTTGGTACATTTTCCTCCCTTACTTTCAATTGATGGTAACCCGAACTAAGATCGATCTTTGAGAACTAACCCGCGCCTTGTAGTTGATCAAAGAGGTCATCTATCCTGGGCAGTGGGTATTTATTCTTAACTGTTCGTTTATTCAGATCACGGTAGTTGATGCACGATGCACATGCGCATGCTGCCGTCTTTGTTCTTTACAAATAATACCGGAGTGCCCCATGGTGTGATGCTCGGTCTGATAAATCCTTTCTCTGTTAGTTCTTCTAGTTGAGACATTAATTCTTTCATTTATGATGGAGCTCATCGATAGGGTGCTTTGGCAACGGGCTGAGCTCCTGGCAGTAGGTTAATTTAAAATTCTATTTCCCGATCAGGTGGCAAGTCAGGTAGGTACTCTGGGAACACTTATAGAAAGTTGCACACAATTTTCATTCTATCGTCAATAGCATACGCCAGATAAGCTTCCCAACCACGCGTCATAAAATTTTTGGCCTTGATCATCGAGGTGGCGTTTGGCATCATGCTATTCCAATCCCCATAAACCGTAATCGGACTGCTGTCAGTAGCTTTGAGATGTATCATCTTTCTTTTACATATGATTTGAGCTTCGTTGGCAGCTAACCAATCCATGCCCAATACTACATCGAATCCTCCTAAGGTCAGAAGATACAATCTAGAAGGAAACTTATGGCCCTCTATTTCTATCATGCAAATGTCAGTCATTTGTATGACTACTGAGTTTCTACCAACAACAGTTTCTACGCTAAAGGCACATATAAGGTTATTAATTGTGCAGTCTAGTTTGCGGCTAAATGCACCGGATATAAAGCTTTTACTAGCACTGGAATCAAATAAAATAATAGCATGTTCATCATAACTAGGAACATACCTGACACGACATCAGGGTTCCCCCGGGCTTCTTCCTCGGTTAAGGCATAGGCTCTGGTCCTAGCCTTCGACTGCTCCTTTTCCTTCTCTTTCTCCGAATCAAGCTATCCGATTTTCCTTCAGTTCTTGGTCAGATGTCCAAATAATCCACATCCTTGGCACTTGAAGTATCTTAGGAAATCTTTGGAGTAGTGCCCTGCTCTCCCGCACTTAAAGCACATGGTGGAACCAGCTCGACATTCTCCTGGATGATTCTTTGAGCACTTCTTACAAACTTCATAGTCCTCCATTCTTGGCTTCTTAGACTCAGCTGTAAAATTCCCCTTTCCAGTCCCCTTAAATGGGTTCTCCCTTTCCTCTTTGGTGCACCGGCGCCAGGTCCTCGTTAGCATAATCTTCATAGACGATTCTAGACAGATTTACTACCGACTCGAATGTCGAGGGTAGATTAGCTTTCACGTGGACACGGACACGGACACTTTGGGGCAGGCCCTTTATATAATACTTGATCAGCCTTTCTTTAGTCTCTACCAGATGAGGTACCAGCTAAGCTAGCTCGTTGTACCTAGAAGTATACTGGCGATGAGTCATATTACCAGCTTTGAAATTCAAGAATTCGTTCTCCACCCTGTCGATCTCGTTTGAGGGCAGAACTTCTAAATCATCAGTGTTTTCAGGTCTTCCTAAGTCATCCTCCTGAGAGCATTTGGCAACTTAGTCTTCTAGATTTTCCTCCACCAACTCAGTGCCTCGTTGGTGAAAGAGTGAGCAACGTATTTAACGGCCTGATCGGGTCGACACTCGCTTATGTTGATTACCCCATTCATTCACTCGATCCACTCGAATGCATCCACCGAATCCTTATTCCCATTAAACTTTGACGGGTCACAGTCCTTAAAGCCTTTATAGGTGCATCCTTTAGTGGCCAGACCCACGTTCACCTCATCTCCATCTTTATCATAAACTTTTGCTGCAGGGTTTTCCTCTTCTTCTTCCTTGCTTTTCTTTAAAGCCTCAGACAACAAGTCAGGCAGTAAGTTTTTCAGAGTCAGTACAACCTCACGGGTAATAGCATCCCTGACTTCAGGTTCCAATCATAGTGATTCTTCATTCCCATCTCCCGATGGAGTCACATTAGTTTCGTGCACACTCTCAGTACGTTCTACGTGCACACTTTCCTCCCGTTCCACATGCATACTTTCCTCATCATTACGTCTTTGGTTCAATGGTGGCCTACCGACTCACCCGGTACAGCCACCATGACGTCCAGATCCTCCTCTAGCAGCCATGATTTCTAAATTCCTGAACAGTAAAGGGAATACACCAATGTCATTCCTTCAAATAATAGTTTAGAACAGTACGAGCAAGGTAAATTCTTAATTACAGTGACCGGTTTATGATTAATAATTTGCTTTGCTTTTCGGGTTCAAAACTCTTCACGTCAGTGGTGACATTGACATCTATGTGTTCTACGTTAGGGCATCTATTTCTAAATACAGGCATTAACTTTATTACTTACTTACTGGGTTGGGGTTGGCGTTGGCTACCCATACTGACATCCGTGCGTTGGTCCCATTATCAGCTTGAGTCCAGACATTTAGGGATGTCTGAATTCTCAAACTATTGCTCTGATACCAACTTGTAAGGCCTCTTTCACGGGAGACCTCAATTGTTGGATTTACTAATAAACATAGTCATTAAACACTGAACTTTTAATTAAAAACTTTCAAACATAGCGGAAGCATATAATAATTCAGTTACATAACAATGGAAGTCTTAACATAATAGAACATTGTCTTAACATAAAACTCAATTAAATGGGATGTCGGCCTTGTGTCAGGTAGCCATCACGCTTTCGCATGTCCCTTCTTCTTGCTATCTGAAGTGCATACTAAAAGTCAGCTAACGCTAGTGAGTTCTAGTTTAAAGCAGGTAAACATAAACATTGTTCTTATCATAATCTTCTTATGAGTGTAAATATATATGTATATTTGTACACCTTTTTATTTACTACTTTCAAATATCATTCATAAGTGAGTACGTATATAAATACATACACTTTTGCTAGCTGCTGAACATTCATTGGTCATACATATGTGGGTGATCAGCCTGTCACTAATTGCATAAGTCACAACGACAAACGTTCTAGAACTAACCGTCCGTCATATCATAAAACCGTTCGGCAAACCTTCAGTCATCCGTCTAAAATCGTCCTACTGTCGTAGTCCGTAATATTTGCCCGTCTGCCCTAAGGCATTCGATTCCCACCCAAACTATCTATGCAGCCATGCATCGATTGAGGGTCTGATTCTACCGTAGTAGTCTGAGTTTAGTCTACTTTTCTAGAATTTTAATTCTGGCTGCATATTAGTCGCGTGGTCGTCCGTCTACCGATGTAGCCATTATCATCGTTTTCGTCCATAACATTTATTCATACATGGCAAGCAATATATACGTGGATATAAAGCAAGATTTCATTCTTATACGTTATGCCATACATTCATTTCACTGTTTTTAAACATACTTATCGTTCTTGTATTCATCATGTACTGTTATATAACACATAAGTCTATGTATGGCATTCATAACATTTATTCATAATATGTATACACTTCAGCCCCTAAAACATTTAAAATCTGTTTGCACATAACACACAGGGGGGACATAGAACTCACATGATAAGCGGCCCCTAAAGTATACTAGCTGGTTACTGAGCGTCACTGAGGTCACACGCAATCTGTATAATCAAGTCATACAAGATAAGATGATGAACCTAAACGACACTAAACGTTTCTATTCTTAGGGTTAGGCGAACTTAGGTAAGTTCGCCCATTTTAGACTTAGGCGAAGATAACACGTTCGCTAGGGTTTGTGCTTAAGCGAACATAATAAGTTCGCTATCCTTGAATCATGATAAGTTCGCTATTTATGAGCTTTGGCAAACTTAGGTAAGTTCGCTATATTTGTACATTGGGCGAACATGATCCAGCAAACATATCAAGTTCGCCAAAAAGTGGTTCCGGTCGAATTTGTCAAGTTCGCCTGCGCGAGCTTCTTTCCCAACAGAAACCTTAATTTTTGCAGCCGAGGTTCTAGTTATTCAATCTTTGATCTTTTTATGTCGAAAACCTTCCATTTTGATTCATGAGCATAGATCTAAGCTTACTTTCCCATTTCATATGTAAAACCGTATCTTTTTGTGACTTTTATCCCGAAACCCAAAAACTATAAAAACCCAGATTTTGACGTGAAGCTTACCTCTTAGGCTCTGATTTCTATTTTACCAATTGTAGGTCCTGATTCAATGGTAGAATCACACAAATGATCAATTACACACACATGCGGATTCTGTGTGTATGGTGGTGAAACAAAGGGTAGAAACAGAAGTTGTGAAGATAAACAGGCAAACCACACTGAAATCAACACAAATATGATATGAAATTATAAGAACAACAGATGAAAGAACTCCAAATGTGTATTGATTCAGAAAACTATGAAAGAGAGAATTTCAGGGTTACAGCCGCTATCCACACCCTAAACATTCTCAAACTAGGCTATTTATAGTAAGTTGACAGGCATCGAAACTATGCTCGCCGAAACTAGTAGTTTCGGTTGAGCATTTACAGGTGAAAGAACAAGCCTGTCGAAATTCCCTATCTATCGAAACTACTAGTTTCGATTGAACAAACCTCAATCGAAACTAAGTAGTTTCGATGGCCCAGCCGTAGATTAAAAACATGAAATTACATTAAATGAAATTACAATTAAATAAACTAAACTAACATTGTTCAAAATACATTGATGACATCAGCTTACAAAAATACAAGACTCTACATTATGCGTTGCTGTGATGTTGCTTGATGATTTCCGAGCTCTCGAGCCTCCACCTTTCGGCTTCTCTCTCTAACCCGAGTTCTCTCTTTAGAATGCTTGTGCAGGAAGGAAATGATGAGATGGAGCTAGTCTCCTCCTTTATATACTCGGGCTCCCACTGGCCCATTAAGGGCGAGCCCAAGCCCATCCCCTTTCTTTCATGCTTTTTATTCTAATAGCATGATAATTCCCGAGCTCGTCCACATTTATTTATTTTATAAATTGGGATGTTACAGAGAGAGGAGGAGGTTTTAGAGAGAGACAGTTCAAAGACTCCACCAATTTGCTCCAAGATCACCTCCTATCTTCATCTCCAATGGTCTAGATCAAGAAAGCATGAAGAAACACTGATTTTAAGGTATGGATAGAACCTGGAACCTGTGTTTTTGTTTAAAAAAGGGTTTTAGGGTAAAACTAGGGTTTTCATCTAAAAGATCATGATTTTACATGTAAAAAGAAGAACTAAGCATATATCTAGCTTCATGGAAGCTAGTTAAACAATTTGAACGCAAAAAGTTACGATTTTGAATAAAAAACAAAGAAGTTAGGGTTATCGTTCTTCCGGCGACACTCATCAGGTGACATTGCTCTCCCGGCAACACTAGTCGGGGAAGAAGGGAGTGTGTACTGAGGTCTGCCAATGATTGGGGCACGTTTAATTCCTTGGCGATACAAGGAATGTCGCCATAGAATGTTGGCGACACTATATGTAGTGACACTGAGAGTGTCATCACTAATGTTTGGTGACACAAAGTAAACGATGCTATATGAATGACAGCCTGGAGACACTGATCAGGCATGGTGACACTATATAGGCGACACTAGTAAAATGATGGAATTAACATGTTGACATGTATGTAGATTGTTTAGCACGCCATCCTTAATAGCCATTCCAATCAGGTTAACTTAAAGATCTCACGTGAGTTCTAAGTCCCCCTTTCTTTGTATCTTTTCGGTTGGGGTGCATATTCATGTGATGATAAATGATTTATGGTTAAACATGCTAATCATATAGACGAATAGTAAAGTATGAAATAGACTAAATATAATTATGTGCCTATATGAATGATGATGTATTATGTGGCTAAATGTATCAAGGTGCCAACATATATGATAAAGTATAAAGGGCTTATACGCAAACATGTCACCATAGATGATAAAGTATAAAAGGTTTATGTGTAAACATGCCACCATAGATGATAAAGTATAAAAGGGCTTGTGTGTAAACATGCCACCATAGATGATAAAGGATAAAGGGTCATACGTGTAAATGTGGCACCATAGTTAACAAAGTACAAAGGCATATACGTGAAAACGTGCCAACATAGAGAATCATGAAACGGTTACCCACGAGGTAAACGGGTGTAAAGAACAAAGGAGTTAAGCATAGTGATATGATTAACTTAGAAATGATGAAATGGTTGTCTATATGGCAAACAGATGATAATGAAAGAAAGAGGTATATGCATGAATGTGATTATGTGAATATTTGAAGCTACTTCGGTAGATTGTAGACATATGAAACAGCTACTTCGGTAGACGGACGAAACAGCTACTTCGGTAGATGTACGAAGTGGCTACTTGGTAGACGGGCTAAAATGGACTACGACGGTAGGGCGGACAAAATGGTTACTTCGGTAAACATTGTAAAACGGACTCCTTTGGTAGACGGATGAAACGGCTACGACTGTAGATGAATGAAATGACCGTTATACCGTGTATAGCATACGAATGTTAGACGACAACGACGGTAGACGGTACGTAAAACGGACTACGACGGTAGGACGGATGAAACGGATACTTCGGTAAATGGATGTAAAACGGACTACTTCGGTAGGACGGATGAAAGGGCTATGACGTTAGATGAAAGTTATTACGGCTACTATGGTAGACGGATGTTATATGCCAACGTTGGTAGACGGACTATTTATGTTTAAGAAAGTATACAAAGTTAACATGATGATTATGTGATGAATGTAGAGATGCACAAAAAAACCGGTTCTAGACCCGGAATAGCCTACCCGAATCGGAACCGGTTCCAATTGCTACCCCGCTCAAGGTGGATCCGGTTTGGACCCGAAAAAACCCGACGGTTCCTACCTGATTTGGAGGAATTTTCCCTAGACCAGTTCCTACCCGGTTCAGACCGTTTTTTTTTGGGAATTTTCGCTAAACGTTTTTATTTAATGAACCTTAAACCATTTGTTTTTCGACATAATGTTTTAGATCTATGACGTTTTAGCTTTTTTAGTCATGGTATTTTTCACCTTGGCACCAATTTCAACACGACGTTTTAGCTTTTCCGGTCACTGTTTTTCACACCTAGTGTCAATTTTCAACATGACATTTTAGCTTTTTTGGTCATGATGTTTTACACTTGGGTGCTAATTTTAACATCACATTTTACCTCTTCAACTTAGGCGCCAAATTTCAATATGGTGATTTAGTTTTTTTGTCAATGTGTTTCAACTTCAGCGTCAAATTTCAACATAACGTTTTAGCTTTTCAACCTAGACGCCATGTACAAAAATTGTAAAATGCCATGTACAATCGTCTAGTTCAATGCTTTTAAAAAGGAAGTTTCTTTTTTAAATTTATAGCAAGACCATACTCATATTAAAGATAACAAAACACTTGTTTTTATGGTGAAATTTTTAAAAAAATAATGACGTATGAAAAAGCTATCGACGTTTAAAAAAATAAGAGAAGTTATATGTGTAAGCTCCTTTTTTTAGACGTGTATACCCTTCTCCCCTTTTACACGTGTCACGCTCTCATGTTATTTTAGACGTTTTCTTTCTATTATGCCCCTTCCCTATATATATTAAAACAAGAGTTAAACATATGTTGAAGTTGGCTTGGTGGTTTAGGTATCATGGGCCACCCGTGCCGCGTGGGTTTAAGCCAAGGCCATCCCCCCAGCGGCCAGTTTGATCAGCTCATGTTTCTTTTACTAATGTACCAATCACACTCACACACACAAATTTAGTTTTTTAATTAATTACACGGATGGTCCTGTGGTTTGGCCAAATTACGGTTTGAGTCCCTAACTTTGAGAAATTAGGGTTTAGTCAAGCATACTTTGATTTCCTTTCACTAATGGTCCCGGGAATGGATGAGAGTTAAGTATCCTGTTAGCTTTTTATAAAATACCTAAAATACCCGTTATATTAAAAAAACAAAAATCAAAATTTAAAACAAAAACTCTCAAACTAAAAAAACAAAAATATTCAAGGGGTCCACTTGAACAATAAAAAATAAAAAGAATATAAAAATAATTGTGGGGCCCTTCCCCCTCCCCCTCACTCGACGGCCGACCCTTCCTTCGTTTTTCCGGTCAACTTCTCCTGCAACCTGCAACTTCCGACGAACACAAAAATTACAAGATTTACACTCAATCACACCAAATGAAAAAACAAAAGAAAATTTGCAGGCCATTCATTTTGCAATATTGAATTGGATGGATGCAATGTTGAAAACGTTAGCATCAGTTAGGATGATGTAACATCCCGAAATTTTAGAAACTAGTAGTTCGGGTTAGTGGATAACCCAAACCTACATTAAATGAAAAGAGATTGAAAGGATTCTTATACGAGGTGCGTTTAACTAACGGGAATGCCACAGTTAGTCGTTTAAATAAAGGTTCGAGATAGAGGCGTGCGAGAAAGAAGTAAAGGGACCCGAAACAAAACTAGGAGGTTTCTATAAGCCACTTTATCGCCAACCCCAGGGCCATTTTGTGACCTTAGGTGTGTGACGGCAGAAGAGAGGACGGGAAAGAAGGGATCGCCCGAAGAAGAAGGACGACGGCGAGTGGTACGACAGTGGTAGCGTGATGGTGTAATCTCCGAAACGTGAACAGGTACTCGTTCTCATCCTTTTTCCATTTACGTGTTCGGTTGGTTTGAGTAGTAGAACTAGGGTTTGGTCTTGGGTGTCAATGGTGTTCGACGATAGCGGTGGTACCCGGAGACGGCAGCAAGCAATGGCGGTGACGGCTCCGGTGAGGTATGCGGGACATGATGGTACACAGTGACGGCGCAACGGGGCTGTGATGACTCGTCGGAGTCGGTGATCGATGGCTGAGATAGAGAGAGGGGATATGAGCATGGAGTCACAACGAGGAGGAGACGACAGTCGGTGTTGGTCATGGTAGCGGTTCACTACAGCGGCGAATGGCAAAGTACGAAGGTTGTGTTGTGTTCGGTATGTGGTTTGGTAGGGGTGGAGTCCTTCGGGGATAGTAAGGGAAGAATTAGCCGACTAGGGTTGTTGCCTGACGAAGAAGATGGTAGTGAGGTGCGTGGTGGGGCACGGCTGTGGAGACGGGTGACGGTGAGAAGGCCGGCTAAGGTCTTGCATGGCGTATTTACGTACATGCATGGGAAACCGGTTGAGAATTCGATTTCTAAACGGGTCAAGGACGATCCGATGCGAGATGAAAACGGTAAGGGTTTGCATGGCACACGAACGTGCACGCATGGAATCTTGGGTTTAGGTGCACGGGTCTTAAACGGGTCGGGAACAATATTGTACGTGTACTCGTGAGACTAGGGTTTTCATTAGGGGGTTAAGGCTTTTGCCTGGCACATGTGTGCATGCAAGGAACCCGGTCCGGGAAAACGAGACGAGTGTGGGGGTTTTATTTTATACATGCGTTATTCGACATATAGATTGAACGTGATCTGATCCTTGGATCATACGTTTGACAGGTTTGGACTTCGAGCGTGAACGGAGGAGTTGCCGAGCAAGAACTGGGGTCAGCATAACCAATGAGTTTATAATTGTTAGGACATGTTTTGTAACTGTTGATAAAATTCTATGTAAGTTCTGCTAGAGGCGAACTTAACAGGTTCACCTAGCCTATCAGAGGCGAACTTAATAAGTTCGCCTGAGCACAGTTAAGTCTATCAGAGGCAAACTTATTAAGTTCGCTTAGCCTATTAGAGGCGAACTTATTAAGTTCGCCTAAGCACAGTGAAGCGAACTTGTTAAGTTCGCCTGGTGCAGAACAGTTGCTTATATATACTGAACAGAGTCTGTGAAACTGAGTGTGAGAGACCAGAACAGTGTAACGGTGAGACAATATCAGAGTAGACGAGAGAGAATTCTTGTAATCTGATATTGGTGGAATATAAAGCGTTTATTTACACCGTTGTTGTTGATTGAGTCACACGAGCACGTTGATCATGGATTCCGCACGTTATCACCGTGTCGTACCGCGAGTCTAGAGATCCGTCACGCAACGTATTAGGGACCTACAAGTGGTATCAGAGCCATTTCTCTTGATTAGCAAAAGATTCATGGTGTTTTCGTGTCCAATCAACATCAAAGTTCAGAGATTTTTGATGAATTCGTGTTCTTGATAAAAATGGAAGAATTTTGACAAATTTTGATTGATTTGGGATTCATTTGATGAAATTGATCCGATAGAAGTGTTCATAATCAGTTCCTACACATTCCTACGGTTCAATTTTATCAAATTCCATCAATTCAGTAAGAAATCATGATTTTCGGAATTTTTGGTTCGTGTTTGGGTTGAACAGCTGAACCAAGCGAACTTAACATTCTGTTGCAGGCGAACTTATAGGTGAACTTAATAAGTTCGCTTCATTCAGTATTAGGCGAACTTAATAAGTTCGCTTGGTGAAGATCAGGCGAACTTAACAAGTTCGCTTGGGTCAAATTCGCTCGGGTCAAGTTCGCTTGTACAGTTTATATGCTTGTTTCGGATCATTTTTGAAATTTTGAGTATTTTGGCGGGAAATTTCATCTTGTCCAAATTTTTTAGGGAAAGTTTATATGCTTGTTTCGGATCATTTTTGAAATTTTGAATTTTTGAAATTTTTTAAAAAAGAGTATTTTGGCGGGAAAATTTTTTTCCGGGTATTTTCGCAAAAATTTCAAAATGTCAATTTCATGTGATGATAATGAGATTGAAACTATGCCACCGAGACTTTTGTGCATATCAGATTTTCGTAGCTGGAAAGTCCGGTTCGAACAGTTCGTATCAGTATCTGATGAAAACTTTTGGACATCCATATTTGAAGGATATGTGCATCCTACTTATGACTATATGGGATATTATGATGTTCCTAAACCAGTGACAGCTCTTACTAAAGTAGAAAAGCAGAAGTTTGATCGAGAGATGAAGACGCGTGAAACTTTAACGTTGTCTTTACCAAAACAAATCATTCATAGTCTCGGGAAGTGTCCAACTTCAAGAGATCTATGGGAAGCTTTGAAGAAAAAGGGTGAAGCTACTACTCAAGCGTTTATGGTCTTGATCAAAGAAGTATTAGAGAAGAAGAGTTATTCTCAAAGTGATTCTTCTGCAGATTTAACTGATAGTGAGAGTATTCGTTCTGGTGAAAGTACTCAGTCTACCGAGACTGATGTGATGAGTGAAGAAAGTTTTCAGATAGTTGAAGATGATCTGAGTGAATTAGACAATGATGCAGAGCCTGTCATTGTTGATCAAAAGAGTGAAGCTGATGATGACGTATTCATGGCTCCTGGTGCATCTTCTTCAGAAGAAAAATCTGAGGTATTTTCTAACTCTAAGACGTTTTGTTCTAACTGTGTTTCAGTTAAGGATAAAATGATGAGGGTTATGGATGACAATGTGAACATTTGTGATATGAAAACGATGCACACGGTAAATCAGAAATTAAAAGATAATGAGAATGTGTGTATTGAGAGAATAAAATCACTGAAGAGGGATATAAGTTCTCTGACTTTGAAGATCAAAGAGCAGGCATATCACCTGGATATGTCCTTTGCAGAAATTGAGAATAGAAATAATGATCTTGTTGAGAAAGATAAGGAACTAGCTGAATCTAAAGCAGATGTGCTCAGATTGCATAGAAAGTTAGAAAGCTTTGCAAATTCATCATTCTTATTAGGATATTATAATGAAAATAATGAAGAGGGGAAGGGAACTAGTGGTATTGGCTATGTTCCTCCACCATTCAACGGAAATTATTCTGTTAGACCTGAGATTATAAAAGATGAGGATTTAGATCCTAAGACTGTGTTGAAAGTGAACCCAGTCACAGGTGAAGATATGGTGTATTCTGATGAGAGTGATGATGAATATTTTGATGAAGCTAAGGTAGAGGGGATACCTAAAGAAATTAAAGTTGTGGAATCAAAGGTTGATTCTAATTCATCTAAAAATTCTACATTTGGAAGTTCTTCAAATTCAAGGAGAGTTCCATATGTCAGAGATTATAAAGATAGGCGTACTTGCTTTCATTGTAATGAGATGGGACACATTGTGGTGACCTGTCCTTACAAAAATAAAGGGAAAAAGCATTATTTCCTGAGAAGATGAAGCCTGAATCAAAACCTGTTGCAAAATCTGGCGTTCCAGAGAAAATAAAGCAAAAAGAAGTTCATGTAGGAGAATCTTTTTCAAGTGCATCTTATCGTGTGAAGATTCCTTATATGGGAAATTATAGTGAGACGAGATATTGCTTTTACTGTGGTATTGTTGGTCACATTCGGATTGCTTGTCCTCACAAAGCCAAAGGTGACCGACATGTTACTCCAGAAAAGGTAAGAACTCATGGTAAGCCTTATGTTAACCCAAATGTGGTTAAACTTCATGCTATACCAAAGGGTAATTCAAAATCTGAGGTTAGGCTTTCTAGACCTCAAAGACGGAGGAGAAACAGAAGATTGAGAAAACTTTTAGAACAACATGAGTTTTCACAATCTAAACATTTTTCAAATGAAAGAAAATGTTCAAACACTTACTTCACATTTTAAGCAAAAAGAACTTAATGAACAGAAGTATGTTTAGAAATCTAAAGTTTCTGTTTCTGACTCGTCGGAACAATCTCCGAAAATCGATGAGAGATTCGATTGTTAATGGAGTGAGGTTTATTATTTTGATACAGATGGACGACCCATGACTACCATGGCTTGGGTCCCAATTTCAAATTAATGTTTCTTGTTAGATGTGCAGGATTTACCAAGAGGGACTATTAATTCCATTTTGGTTGTTGATAGTGGTTCTTCTTAGCACATGACAGGGAATGACATCTGCAAGAGTAACGGGTTGTTGATAACTGAGAATATATTTGATTCAACGACTTGATGCTCAAGGGGGAGAATATGTCACACACAATGTTTTGGAAAAAGTTTTACAAAGTCCAAATGATAACCTAACACTTAGGATGACGATGGTGAGCATAAAGTCGTTAATACAACCATTTGACAAGTTGAGGGGGAGTCTACAGGACAGGGGGAGTACAGAACTGTGTTGATGACAAAAGGCAAAGACATTCAATTACATTACATTGGTTTGAGGTTTTAATTGATTGACTTGCTTAATCCTGAGTAACCAAGTAAAATGTTTTTCTTAAAATGTTTTCATGGAAGATTTTATTTTCGTTTGTTTTACTTTCTTTGAAAAAGATTTTTAAAAAGCCAAACAAATTGAAAAAGATAAAATCGACATTACTTGAAGTTAAAGAAGAGATGATAGTACATCAGTAGATGTTCTTTCACACATGACCTTAGATTGACTGGTTGGTGCTTTATGTTAATATATCTGAATTTTATGTTTTGATCTAAACTTCAGAGACTGCACAAATAGGAAATGATAGTGTTGTGTATGCATATAATTTGAATTGTCAGTAGACTAAAAGCGTCACTGAACCATTAGTAGTGTGAAAACATAATTGCATATGTTACAACTGTGATTTTAACCCATTTTATGCCTGGGTGTGTGCGTTAAAAGATCACTATCAGATAAAGAATATTAGCTTTTAACAAAGATTTTCCTATGAGATCAGTTTCGGGTTATGTCCTTAGCACTATTCATTCGATTTGCTTCAGTGCCCATGTCTCGAAAAGCATGCAATTTGAAGTATAATCAAGATATGTACTTGACAACATCTGTCAAACATATACTAGCCCTTGGATCATATTGATAAATCATCTTTACTGATTCCATTGAATTCATAATCCAGATAACAGTTGGATCCATGTACCTGAATCTTATGATTCCACATATATAAGCCAAAACATTGAATCATTCGATTCTGAATCTCATTGATTCCTATATAATCCAATTTGGATTCTGCTATTCATGTGCTAAGTGATGTCTCCTCATTCTGGAAATTCGGATAATCTTTAGTAAAATCTCATATGTCTTGAAGATAGTGCATTTACTTTCTGTTGGCATACTAGTGGGGTACACGTTGTATTTCATACTTAAATGGTACCTTAACTCACAAGAAAGTAGGAATGAGATGCTTTAGTTTCAAATCTTATAATATTGACAATTTGAATTTGTGTGTCATAGCATGATCCTATTTTCTTTGAATGTTTATCGCGTATCATAACATGTAATATAAAAGTCTTGAAAAGATAGAGTGTGATAATTTTGAAAGATATTAGTTTGATTGGTCAAGGCTTGAAAGAATGACATAGGATACCATTTGATATTATATGGATTTTATATCCAAGATGTGTGATTGATTTCATATATACTGATATGATCTTCTTACTCGTGATGTTCGAACAAAAAGATGTGATTTTGTATTTTACATTTCTGTTTATACATAGAAAAACCAAAAAGATTTTGTGTTTCTTATGTTTGAAAAATCAAAAAGATTTTATTTTTTCCAGCTTCCATGGAAATCCTAATTGTTGGTTATTCTTGGTTGTTCTCCTTTGCAAAAACTGTTTTGCAGATAGAAGTTGACAAGGGGTCCTTCTCCCAAGTTTTCTTCTAGAATAAAGAGAGAAAGTGCAGATGAACAAGACGAAGACTACATAATGTTTGACGATATATGAAGACGGATGACAATCTTCTGAAGCTGTTGTCAAGGGGGAGTCTGTTGGAGCATATTCTGGTGACAACGAGCTTGAAGATATTATGTCTTATTCTTAGAGTCTTTGACTTGTAATTGATAGAATTGTTAGCAACAGTTAAATGGGAGTCTGTTAGGACATGTTTTGTAACTGTTGATAAAATTCTATGTAAGTTCTGCTAGAGGCGAACTTGTAGCCTATCAGAGGCGAACTTAATAAGTTCGCCTGAGCACAGTTAAGTCTATCAGATGCGAACTTATTAAGTTCGCTTAGCCTATTAGAGGCGAACTTATTAAGTTCGCCTAAGCACAGTGAAGCGAACTTGTTAAGTTCACCTGGTGCAGAACAGTTGCTTATATATACAGAACAGAGTCTGTGAAACTGAGTGTGAGAGACCAGAACAGTGTAACGGTGAGACAATATCAGAGTAGACGAGAGAGAATTCTTGTAACCTGATATTGGTGGAATACAAAGCGTTTATTTACACCGTTGTTGATTGAGTCACACGAGCACGTTGATCATGGATTCCGCACGTTATCACCGTGTTGTACCGCGAGTCTAGAGATCCGTCACGCAACGAATTAGGGACCTACAATAATCCCCCCTTTTAAACGTTTTACTATTTTTGGGGCTATCGTACATACTTACAAGAGATGTTTAACATATTAAACGTGTTAAGAGTTTTGGGTTTTAACCAATGTTTATAAACTAAATCATTCAGTAATGAGCCGGAGGGTCTACGGGGGTGTTTATGAGATCATGTGATCTAGGCTTAAATGTGGGTATACGGTCGTGGGTCGTATAGTAACCTACTAGGGGTGAGTTGGGGGACGAGACTATATGTCGTGCGGATACGACTAGGTGGTGTTAAAGGATGTGCACGTACATGGTATGTGTTTAGATAGTGATACATAGTACTTGAATGTGTGTCACCATAACAGTGGGGTATTGTGTGATGAGTTAGCCAGGGTGAGTCAGGATATAAGCTTACTGCTTATGAATACGTGTAGGAGATGTTATCCTAATGCTATGTGTGGGGTGTAGGTGCAGTTAACGAGTCATGTAAATAGGGTATGATGTTATGCGTTTTATACATGTGTTGTGTGTATTGTGTCGTTATCCTTGTGACACGGCGGGTATTATGTTTGCATCATTGTCTTTATGACATGGCAATGGGATTGTGAAGGACAAAGTCCTTCGGGAAGTTACCAAAGGTGACAATATTGAGCAGGTTAACGATGAGCTCGGGGTGTGTCGAACGCCTTGACGAGGGTGCATTCATGAGGTTTGTGTTTGTGTGCATATATATATATATATATGTGTGTGTGTGTGTGTGTGTTAAATTGCATACAAGTGTTGAGTTATATTTACTATGCATGAGATAGTATTAATGTGGTGAGTAGAGTTAGATTGACCGTTGTGTCAGCATTGTGATGTGGTGTTTACAACTGTTATGCCAGTTGGTTTGTGAGAGTCTTGGTTAGGTCCGGTTAAGCCTGTGTCTAGAGGGTGGTTGAGATAACCAGTGTGTGGTAAACTATGAGTTATCAGAGTCGAAGAGATTTACTAGGTTAAATGGTGGGGTGAGTTTGGGGTGGTGAATCCTTTAGGATATTGTAAGATAACGTGGGTTATCTATCTATTAATAAATGAAAAAACTATTTTATAAAGACCAGTGGGTCTTGAGTGGAAATAAATGGAAAATGAGATGAGTTGGTTTTTGTTTAAATTAAACCATTAAAACTCACTCAGCGTAGCTGACTTTGTGTGTACGTTAGATTGTGTTGTAGAGCTTTGTGGTCGATGTATCTTGACTTTGGAGAGGTGCTACTCGGATAGGTGTGCAGGCATCTGTGAGGTAAACTTAATGACGATAACGACATTATATTGTAACTATTCTTTTAGAAAGAGTTCCGCTGTACGTTTGTTAAATAAAACAAGTACTTTTAAAAAGTTTAACCAGTTATGAGAACCAACTGTAGGGTGCCCGGTTTGGGGCCTTACAAGTTGGTTTCAGAGCCAGTTTTAAGAGAAAGCTGGTGTTTTTAAACAAATAAAATACCTTAACTCAAACTGAAAATGGGACAAGGGTTAAACGAATGCCACCATGAGTAACCGCGAGCCAAGAGGTACGTCTTTTGAGTTATGCATTAATTGTTAGAGTGTTAATTGTGTAGTATAACACTATGTGTGAGTTGAGAAATGTGGAGTATCACTAATTGTAACTATGTGAGATAGTTTGGTAGTGTAGATATGATTTAGGGATTTTGTGTGTAACCTTGGATGAGGTGAAATTTTGATAAATATGATGATATGCTTGACTGTTACGTGGTGCTTTGTGAGTTGTGTGGGATGCATGTGCATCCGGTGTGTGTGAAAGGTAGAAATCTAGTGTGAATATGATGGGAAAGGTTTAGAATTCGAGCAATAATGTGGACCTCCAAATTGCATTTGATCACTGTGATTTGGCAGTCTATGATTACCCTCATATTCTGAATTTGTGCCCAAAGTGATCACTCCAACATTCTATCTTGAGTAGGATTAGGAAGCTAATACAAGTGTACGAGTTTGGGTAAGCGTGGAACTCTTACTAAGAGGAATGCAGATCGACAGGTCAAGCCGACGACTACCATAGATGGAGCTGACAGTGAGATAGGGGTGATGTTGGCGTTCCTCGCGCCAAGTGTGACTGGATCTTCGGTCGGCGACATGTCGCGTGGAGCTATGATTGGAAAGACGGAATGGAGAAGGAGAGAAGTGTTAGCTGTACGTGATTTTCCTTCATGATGTGGACCTGCATGGTCTAGAGATCGACCACTTCCGATGGCTATGAGAGCTCTATGTCAGAAGAAACCAGAGGAGGACACGGCAGATGCACCTGAAGTGGTCTAGTAGTGATTTGGCGGGCAGTGTTCGGGATGCTCGATTGCTTGATGATTTGTTAGTGTGGCAGTTGTCACGAGAGATTTCGGGGTGATTTGACGTTATGACTGATTAGACGTTTACGTAGGGTGATGCTCAATTCAAATATTGATTATTTGATTTTGACATTTATTGTGAGTCTTACCGCATGGTGATTTAAACATAATTAATGATAATTGTGTTTGTGACGGCGTATGATTGTGTTTACAGTAGTGGAATATGTGCGGTATGGTGTGATTGTGTGATTGCATTCTAAATGATGTGAGTTAGCATTAAATGTGTCACACCCCGCCGAAGGCGGAAACACGGAGGTGAGACGAGAGCGGTGCATCGAACACTTAGGCGCAAGAGAATGCTAATGGGCACACTGCAAATTTCAAAGAACCACTAAAAACATACCCAAGAAAGTAAAGCGTCATACAAACCACGAAAACCAACATACAAATTCAGATTGTCTAATAAACCAAACATCCCAAATGCCGAATACAAAACCAACAACCAAGTCATAATCCAAAAGAAAGTCCCCAAAAGCAATTCACCAAACTAGTCATTTGCTTCAATTCTGTTTACCTGAAAAGCATGTTTCGAAAACGGTCAACTATAAAAATAGTTGGTGAGTACGCAGGTTTTACGACTCAATAAAATAAATAAATGAATTTCAAAATGTAAAAGTAACCATCTGCAGATGATAAAGTACATGTGTTAAGATTTTAGTTACCCTGAGCCATAATCAAAACCGTCAGACTAGCTGTTGCCCCTGTATCCAGGTGTTAAATGCGAACACCTACTATGGATAATTATGAGCCCAAATGACCCTACAAGTCTGGTTGGCGCGACCACCCTGGGCGGGGTGTCGACCCAAATAGTACTATTCATAATTCCCATCGGCTATTCAAGCTAATTGATTACGTTAAAGTGGGGACTTAATGCATCTAAAAGTAAACCCAGGTAACCCTAATCCCAAGTAACAACATGTAGTGAAACAGCTTTTCCCCCGTAAAACAGTAAACATTTAAAAGCGGGGCCGCGAAACTCACCTGAGAGTGAAACGCGAAAAAGTACGGTAAAACAGTGAAACAGCCAACGATGGTATCCTAACCGAGTCCTACTAATAAGTAGACACAAAATGTATTTAGGAAACCTAATATGTGTGGCTAAGTCAACAAAATTCAAAACTCGTGCGCGTGCGTACGAACCGTTAAGAATTATAAAATCGGCTTTTATATGAATTAATAACCTTAAAACTTTAAGTTTTATATTTTAATAAATAACATCAGTAGTTAAAAAGTCACATTTCATAAAATCTCATGTCACGGTTTCGTTTGATCAAAAACGCGATTACGCGCGTAAAGTCCGGTTTACGGTTTGAAAATCAGATTCGTCCGAAATTAGGGTTTTAGTGTGATATTAGCACCCAATTTAAAAGTTAAATTTTATGTTTTAAATGAGGTTATACTTCTGTCCAAAATTCCCTAGAACTTTTATAAAATCAATTTTATATAAAAATTTCAAAAATTAATAACTTTTTATAAAATTTAAATTAACCATAATTCCAAAATCATACTTAAACATAAAGTTTGTAGAGTCATATCTTTTGTATAAGCTGTTGTCATTTATTGTATATTTAAACAATTTTAGACTAGTTTACTTTCTGTCATTTCATTAAATGTAATTTCAGTTTTCTGTAATTTACTGCTTTATTAGCTAAGTCTGGGCCATCGAAACTACTTAGTTTCGATTAAGTGTGTTCAATCGAAACTAAGTTTCAATAGATGGTAGTTTCGACAGTTCTGAGTATCACTTGTAAATGGTCAATCGAAACTAGTAGTTTCGATTGAACATAGTTTCGATACCTGTCACTACTATAAATAGCCTAGTTTGAGAATGTTTAGGGTGGGAGTAGCGGCTATAACCCTGAACCTTCTCTTTAACATTGTTCTTGAATCAATACAATTTGCAGTTGTTTATTCACTGTGTTCTTACATTTTCATACCATTTGCGTGTTGATTCATAGTGTGGTTAGCCTGTTATCTTCACCAACACTGTCTCTATCATCTGTTTCACCACCATACACACAGTTTCCGCCTGTGTGTGTGTGTAATCAATCAAATTAGTGATTTATAAGAGAAATCTGGACCTACAATTGGTATCAGAGCATTATGCTCTAGTGTTTTTTGAGTGTTATCAGGTTTTTGTGATCGATTCTAGGTGATTTGTGAGGTATTTTTGAGGTTTTTGTTGGAATCTGCACATAACATCTCAGACGTACTGTTTCATCGTTTTTCAAGGATTTTTGTTCGTGATTTCAATAATCGGAGGTTGATTAGTGATCAGGAGTGTTAGACGAAGGTTTTCGCTGGATTATTTCGTCATTTCTGCACTATTGATTTCTGGAGCTTATCATCAATGGAGTATTTCTGAGCTTGGAGAAGAAGGCATCGAAACTACGGGGAACAGTTTCTGATTTTTGTTGATCATCGAAACTTCTTGTCTACGTTTTGTCGGGAGAAGGTACTATCGAAACTAGATTTTTGTCGTATCTCTATAGAAAATGTGGTTATCGAAACTTGTTTGTGAAAATTCTCAGTATCGAAACTAGTGTTAATCGAAACTAGTTGTTTCGAGTTAATCCTTTTCAATTCTATCGAAACTAGTTGTTTCGATAAAAGTTGTCCTATCGAAACTAGTTACTGTTTAGTTTCGATTCCAAATATTATGGCCACTTCAAGTTCAACAGAACATTCTGGGGGAAATAGACCACCTGCGCTTGTGTCCACAAGAGAATTTGATGACTGGACCAAAAAGATGAAACTTTTCTTTCAATTTCACAATTATACACTGTTGAGTTCTATCACCGATGGCCCCCACAAGCCCGTAACTACCACTGCTGATGTTCAACGTCCTAAGTTAGTATCTGAGTATGATGAGAAAGATCTTGCCTTGATTGCCCGAGACAACAAGGCCTACGGAACTATTGCCATGGCTCTTCCTTTGGATATTTTCAACATCTTTGCTGAGTACACAGCTGCCAAAGACTTATGGGCTGCATTGTGCACAAGATATGAGGGAAGTGAGGATGTCAGGGAAAGAAAAAGAGATCTGATCAAGAAACAATATGTAATGTTCAGCAGTGTAAGGGGAGAATCAATATCTGATTTGATCAACCGTTTCTCAAGCATTGTATCAAGGTTGAAAGTAATAGGAGTTGAGTACCCTACTCTTGATCTAAACAAGAAACTCCTAGATTCTCTTCCTGAGGAATGGAATATGTATCGAATCATGATCAAAAAGACTGAGAATCTGAGTGCTCTGTCTTAACAGGAAGTCTATAGCATTCTTGAATCTTATGAAATTGAGATTAAGAAGGGAGCAGTCACCCCATCAAATCAGTCTGGAAACACAGCTCTTATTGCTGGATCAAGCTCATCCGGTAGCCCATACTTTCAGACTGATGTCTCTCCTTCAGCTGCTGCAATTAATTCTACCAGCTCCTCTGCTCCTCAAAAGACTGTCACCATGATTCCTGATGATTATGTCCCAATCATGACTGCTTTCATGTCATGCTATGATGCACTGATTTCTGGAAATCTAACACCGGTTAGCTTTCAACCTGATGACTTGGAGCAGATTAATCCTGATGATTTGGAGAAAATGGACATTCATTGGTGCATGGCCATGTTGACATTAAGAGCCAAAAGATTCATCAAAAGGACTGGCATAGACAGATTCAAGCAGGGAAAGACACTTGGGTTTGATATCAAGAAGGTAAGATGCTACAATTGTGATCAACCGTCCTCCAAGGATCAGCAAGAAAAGAAGATTTTCTCTGGAAAACAAGCTGCCAATCCTCCAAAGACAAACACATCTTCAAGTTCCACAGCTCTTGTGTGTCAAGCTGATGGACACTATCATTGGGGAGAACAAGCTGAGGAAGCTGCTGATAAAGCCTTGATGGCTGATGTGGAGGACCAGGGCAAGTGTGTTATGATTGAACCTGCTGAGGATCTCACTGCTGTGCCTGCTGAGGTTATTTCTAAACTGTATAATTCTATATCTTGCTTAAATGAAATTCAAAAATACAGATTAATCAATCAAGCCTTGATTGATGAACGAGATCACATTAAGGTGATGTATGACTCTGTTGCCAAAAATGAGAAACTTTACTTAAAGAAAATTCGTGACATATCTGGTGAAAATCGTTCTTTAATTGTGCAACTCAATACTCAAACCATTAATAATACGATTTTAACTGAAAGAGTCCAAAAGGCAGAAAAAGCCAAATTACAGGTTGACCACATGGATATGGATCAGAAAATTCTGTTTGGAATAATTGATAAACAATTTAATAGAAAAGGCACAGAAGGTCTTGGGTATAACTCTCATCCACCTCCTTATTCTAAATCAGAGAGATTTGCTGATATGCCAACTCCACATGTTTCCACACCTTTTGTTTGTACATTATCTCCTGATGATTATATTACGTCCTCCGATTCTGACAGTTTTGCTTCTTGTGCAGAGTCAAATTGTGTAAATTCCGAAGATGATTGTGATAAGAGTGCTAATGATATAACTATTTTAAAAGAATTTGAGTCGGATGAATGTAATAATATGTCCGTGTCAAAACCAAATATGTGTGAACACATTAAAAACTTGTATTTTGATTCTATGCTTGCTGAGCATACGGGTTTGGGATGTGATGTTTCTAAATTTAAAAATGCTTTGCCTTTTGTTCCTAAATCTTTGAATGTTATGCCATATGTTACAAAATTTAAAAGTGCAGGAATTATTGTGAATGATGTACCACGTGAAACCATGAGCAACATGGAATTTTTCACATTAAAGGAAGCACATCGTCTTCAAGACAAAGTTATTGATGAGAGAACCGTCTCATGTTCAGATTCCTCAACATCACAATCATCTTCATCTTGTGATGACTATTATCCGGCTAAGATATCTTGTGAAAACGTTTATTTTAGTTGTGGTGCCTCAAATCATGTTTCAAAAAGTTGTAAATTGACAACCACAAATTCTAATGAAGAATCGCCTTCCAAAAGTTCATTAAATTCATACGTGTTGCCTAAGTCTTCTCACAGTAAGAAATCTAGGCGTAAAAGAATTAAAAATGCTAAAAATTATTTAAAACGAACGTGGAAATTTAAAAATAATGTTCTATTTGATGACCGTGCTTCATCAAAGGATGGTTGTAATTCTGATTCCAATGAGATGTCATATCCCGACACTAAGATCTCTTGATTGAAACAATTTTGGTCAAAATGTATAAATGGTTCGTTGTGTATAGGGTCAATCAAGAAGAACCGGCGATAACATCTGGCATGTAGATAGTGGATGTTCAAGACATATGACTGGGCACTTTAACTTGCTGCAAGATTATCATCAAACTGATGGAGATTATGTTGCTTTTGCTGGAAACCCAAGAGGAGGAAAGATTGAAGGACAAGGAACAGTATCAAATGGAGTAAATAGTCTGGAATTTGTCAACTTTGTTCCTCAGTTGAAATACAATCTGATGAGTGTCTCACAGATTTGTGACAAGGACTTTTGTGCCTTATTCAATTCAAAAGAATGTCTTATCTTGAAGCTGGGAGTGGTGATTCCGGAAGAACTTATTCTCATGCGTGCTCCCAGAAGATACAACACATATAGCTTGGATATGAACAACCCATCGGGCATTGAATCGTGTTTTCTCTCAAAGGCTTCCGAAGATGAATCTTTCCTGTGGCATAAGAGGTTGGGACATGTCAATTTCAAAACAATGAACCGACTGGTTCGAGGCAACCTAGTCACTGGATTACCTCTCAAAGATTTCACTCCTATGGAACACTATATCTCATGTTCCAAAGGAAAACAGCACAAATCTTCACATAAGCCTAAAACCACCAATTCCATTGACTCTCCTCTCCAATCGCTTCACATGGATCTTTTTGGTCCGGTGAGTGTCATGAGTCTTGGATGAAAGTCATATTGTCTGGAGGTAACAGATGATTTTTCTTGATTCACTTGGGTGTTTTTCCTAGCCAAGAAAGATGAGACGCTAGAGATTTTAAAAACCTATCTGCTTCAAATTGAGAACCTCTTCAATCTAAGTATGAAGACTATCCGCAGCGATCATGGAACAGAATTCAAAAATGCAACTCTTGATTCCTTCTGTGAAAGCAAAGGAATTTCTCGACAATTTAGTGCACCTCATACTCCTCAACAAACGGTGTAGCTGAAAGAAGAAACCGCACTTTAATTGAAGCTGCACGAACTATGATTGTTAACTCTAAGCTTCCCGTGACTTTCTAGGCTGAGGCGGTCAACACTGCATGTTTTGTGTAAAATCGGGTTCTTATCACTAAAAGTTGCAACAAGACACCTTATGAGATCATGTACAAGCGCAAGCCAGTTATTGATTTCTTCAGAAAATTTGGGTGTGTGTGCACAATGCTGAACACTTCAGATCAGCTCAACAAGTTTGAAGCCAAAGCTGATGAATGCTATTTTGTTGGTTACTCATCCAATCAACGTGCTTTTCGTGTCTACCATAAGAAGAAGAGGATAGTGATGGAGTCCATTGATATCAATTGGCATGAAAACAATCATACGGACGCAGGAGACGGTCCCAATTGGCTCTTTGATGTCGATTCAGTTTTTAAGTCATTTAATCTTCCTGATTTCTCTATTGACTCAACTCATGCTAATCCTTACTTCTCTGTGAACAATCTAGGGAACATAAATGATCAAGGCTCTTCCTCGTCTGCTCAGATTGAAATTCCTGTGGTTGCTAATGCTGAATCTGATATGGAGTCTTCCGGTTCTGGTGCAACAAGTGAAACTGTTGAAGAAAACTCCATTCTAATAGTAGATGTTGCACCACAATCATCTGCTGAAGATCCTATTAATGATATTGCCGATCCTCCTGCTGAAAATCTTACCAATTTGGAAGAAGTCGTGGAAGAAGATGAAATTCCTCAACTGCGAATTCACAAGATTCATCCCACCAATAACATCATTGGACCACTCAATGTGGGTGTTAGTACCCGAAGTGCCTGTGAAGCATTTGAAAACAGCATGTTTTCTTGCTTCATCTCTCAAGCTGAACCAAAGAACATCAAAGCAGCTCTACTAGAAAACAGCTGGGTGGAAGCAATGCAAGAAGAGCTACAACAATTCTCAAAGCTGCATGTGTGGAATTTGGTAGATCTTCCCAAGAACAAAGTTCCAATCGGCACTCGTTGCGTTTTTCGCAACAAAAAGGATAAAGGCGGCACTGTGATTCGAAATAAAGCTCGTCTGGTGGTTCAAGGTTTCTATCAAGAAGAAGGGATTGACTATGAGGAAGTCTTTGCACCAGTGGCTCGTTTGGAAGCCATCCGAATGTTTCTCGCCTATGCAGCCTACATGGACTTCACCGTCCAACAAATGGATGTCAAAAGCGCATTTTTGTATGGTAAAGTTCAAGAGGAAGTATATGTCAAGCAGCCGCCGGGTTTCATTGGTCCTAATTTTCCAGACCGTGTTTACAAGTTAGACAAAGCATTGTACGGTCTTCACCAAGCACCTCGTGCGTGGTATGAAACTTTATCAAAGCATCTGCTTGAGAATGGTTTCACACGAGGAGCAATTGACCAAACTTTGTTCAAACGGAAGGATGAAAAAGATACAATCATGGTGCAAATTTATGTGGATGATATCATTTTTGGATCTACAAATCCCCGTCTCTTCAAAGAATTTGAAGAAGTGATGCGATCTAAGTTTGAGATGAGCTCCATGGGGGAAATGAAGTTCTTTTTGGGACTACAAGTTGATCATTCTGAGTCAGGAATCCTTATCCATCAAGAAAAATACGTAAAAGAAATCTTGACCAAGTTCAAAATGGCTGATTCCCATCCAGTAAAAACTCCTGTGGAAGTTCGACATTGTTTGACTCTTGATGTGGATGGTGAAAACGTTGATCAGCATCTCTATCGCTCTATGATAGGATCTCTCATGTATCTCACGACCAGCAGACCCGACATCATGTTTGCAGTGTGCTTGTGTGCACGTTTTCAGGCTAATCCTAAACTCTCTCATTTATCTGCTGTCAAACGTATTTTAAGATATTTAAGGTATAAGCCAAAATTGGGTCTGTGGTATCCTAAAACTGACTTGTTTGATCTTGTGGCTTATTCAGACTCCGACTACGGGGGTTGCAACTTAGACCGAAAATCCACTACTGGAGGTTGTCAATTCCTTAGCAACCGCCTTGTCTCATGGCAATGTAAGAAACAATCCACCGTTTCCCAATCCACCGCCGAAGCCTAATACATTGCCGCAGCCCTCTGTTGTTCCCAAGTCAGATGGATACACCATCAGATGCTTGACTATGGGATCACATTCCATGAGACACCCATTCTGTGTGACAACACTGTTGTTCCCCATATCACCAAAAACCCCGTTCAGCATTCCAAAACAAAACACATTGAAATCAAACATCACTTTATCCGTGACTGTGTGGAAAAGAAGCATATTCAAATTGTTGAAGTCAAAACTAATAAACAAACCGCGGACATCTTCACAAAGGCTTTTGACTCTACCAGATTTGCCCAACTGGTGGAGATGCTTGGAATGATCAACTTTCAGTAAATTGTGTGAATAGTATTTTTTTTTTAATTCTGTTTAAATTGTCTAAGAAAATTCTAAAAATATTTTATTTTTATGTACAGGTTCTACGCAAATCTTTTGGGGGAGAAATATAATATTGAAAAGAATTTATGTGTATATAATCTTACAAGTTGCAAAAAAAAAATGATGAATCTGACCTTTGAGAAATGATAGTGTCTGATCTCATCTCTTGGACATGGAATAGACCAAAAGCGATGGTGTTTACTGAGGAATAGCTGTTAGGCCCGACATATGGTTAAAACGTGTAAGTAGTGTGAAAACCTAATATATATATATATATATATATATATATATATATATATATATATCATACTTGTGTGTTTGAACCCATTATTGAAACATCTAACCCATTTTTATATCTAAGAAAACCAATTCAATCAGATACATGCTTACGTATTGGATTCCTATTCATACGCCAAGTGACCGTCAATATAATGATATTTACCACCGATGACCCCGTATGTTTTGCTTACGCAAAGATCTCGGGTGCTCATCCTTTTCCCATCCACTTGGATGATTTGACCCCGTCTGTTTTGCTTACGCAAAGATCTCGGGTGTTCAACATTTTTTCTATCCGCTTGGATAATTTTACGACTTCTTCTGTTTTGCTTACGCAAAGATCTAAAATGCTCGTACCTTTTTAATATCTACTTGGATATATTTTATTTTAATCTTCTAAATCCACTTGGACATCTTATTTTATTTTGGTGGTACTTTGACATTACTAAGACGGTACCTTGGTTAATCAGAAAGAGATGATAGGATGAAGATGGGTACTTCTTGAGGATTGATAGGTTTAAAATCATTTTATTTTAATATGTGGGGTACACCTTGTATATTGCTTAAATGGTACCTTTTAATCACATGAAATCTTAGTACAAACAAATGTTCGGGTATACTTTTCACAAATATCAGCTATCTTCAGGGACTCACAGTAGTCAATTGCAAAAGGAAGTGTTTCAAGAGACTGATCAGATCTGATCTCATGTTGGATCTTTTTCAAGAAGATAAGTGTAAATATCTTGTGTATAATTTTATTTATTAAATATCGAAACTAGTTGTAAATATCGAAACTAGTTGTACATATCGAAACTACTTTGTGCATATCGAAACTACTTTGACTTATCGAAACTACTTTGTGCATATCGAAACTACTTTGACTTATCGAAACTACTTTGTGCATATCGAAACTACTTTGACTTATCGAAACTACTTTGTGCACATCGAAACTAGTTTGCTCTATCGAAACTAGTTGTTTCGACAGGGGCGTTTTTGTCTTTTGTCTTACAAAAATTAAAAGCCTTCATAATCAATCCCTCCCTTCATACTGATTTTCACTCGTCTTTTTCAAACCCTCTTCGCGTTCTCCGTCATTCACAAAATCTCTCAAACCATTGGTCTGAATTGCAAGATATCAGCTGATTTCCCCCGTCGTCACTATCGTCTCCATCATCAGGTAACGTCTCATTACTTCATTTTGGATGTGTTTTGCAAATCGGCAGACCTAGGTTTTCAAAGTTTAAAATTTGTTCGACTAAATCTTCATAATAACAGTCGTTTTTGTGCTTATCCGTGTTTGCATACATCTCTATCATCTTTGAACTCACGATTAATGTGTATTCTTGCAGATAACAGTCTCACAATTGGTAAGATGAAGTTCCGTCACTTACAGGCCACTCTAAACCCTTCATTAAATTTTTTATATATATTAGTCTGAGTATAATGAATCAGAGGGGTTTGGGTTTCAAAACCAAGTAGTTTCGACAAAGGGGTTTAACATTTTCAAAAAAAAAATTCTCAAAAGTTTTTCAATCGAAACTACTAGTTTCGACACCCAAACTTTCCCTAGTATCTCTGATCGAAACTAGATAGTTTCGATAAGTTCATCTCCATCGAAACTAGTTGTTTCGACAGTGTTGATTTAAAAATTTTCTAAGTGTTGATCAAAGCTTATAGTCTCTATCGAAACTAATTGTTTCGATAAAGCTGTTTGTTAAATTAACCAAGTTCATCTCAAATCGAAACTAGTTGCTTCGACAGTTAGGACTTCAAAAATTTTCTAAGTGTTGATATACCTTGTTTCGATTAAGTATTTTCAGAAATCTTACTTATTGTGCAAAATTGATGAATTTTACAGGTATGGATCTCTTATTCGTAAAGAGACACAATGTCTGTGCATTCCTTAATGCCAATGATCCAAAAGCTGCAGAGTTCATTCCTGTCTTAAACTTTCTGGCAAACTCCAACATCAGCTTTGCCATCAGCAACAATCTGCCGGTGTTTGAGACATCTATAAGAGAATTTTGGGAGACTGCAGAAATCATCACAGTTGAAAATGTGGAGCACATTAGAGCAACTATGCTTGGCCAAAGAAGTCTTATTTTCTGAAGCTACAGTTAGAGAGGTGCTGCAGTTTAATGACAATCCAGATGCACCCATTGAATTTCCAATCTTCTATATTAAAGAATGCTTCAGAATATTGGGCCACCCAGATGAATTCAAAAGTGGCCAAATAATCAAGAACTCCTTACCAAGCCACTGGAGATACATAGTGCACGTGTTTATTCACTGCCTATCAATCAGAAAAGGAGGTTTTGATTCAGCAAACAGCACTCTGGGCTCATCAATTTTGGGGTTAGTTAAGGGAAGAGATTACAATTTTTCTGGCTTCATCTTCAGACAGTTAAAGGACAACCTACAGAGCCGTGAAGGAGAAATTTCTGGCATATCCAAGATTTCGACAGATTATCATCAATCATCTTCATCCTGAGCTGCAACAAGTTGGGAACACCTTTGTGTTCGACCATATGATTGCCAAGACTCTCAGCTATATGAGAAGTACAAACAAGAGAACCAACAGGGCTATAGCTGACATTCCCCTGTTTGGTCATATTATTGGTGAAGAAGAAGAATTTATTCCAGATATTGACCCTGATCTAGAAGAAGAGGTCTCATCATCTGAAGAAGAAGAGATGGAAATTGAACAAGATCAAGGTAATCAACCTATTGATGAAGCTGAGATTGAGATAAACGTCCCTAATGTTCAAGAACAAGAACAACCCATCATTGAGCCTATGATAGAGGCTCCTTTTGTTGAACAAATACAGATAATTCAAGAGCCAGCAGTTAATGTTGAAGCTGGTATGCATGAAGCTGAGGAGGAAGTTGCAGAATTAAGTGGAACTCTGGATGCAGGAATTTATGGATCTGACTACTACAAGTCTGATTCAGATGATAGAACAAAGCATCTTGCATCTTCCTCCAAACAGCAAGTAGAGTCAGGTTCTGATTTTGAGGATGAAGAGCCTAAGGCAAAGAAAATCAAGACTGGATTAGAAGACTTGTCATCCTCGTCAGATTCTTTATTAGCTACTCCACAACCATCTCCACAACCATCTCCACAACCTACTCCACAACCCACTCCACTACCATCTCCACAACAATCACCCATCCATACTACTCCCACATCACCAACTCATGATTCAACCTCTCCTGTACCAAGAGTTAAAACTTTAAGCCTTGAACTGAAGAAAATGCAGGATAAGATTCAAGAGAAAGATGAAGAAATTGAAGGCTTAAAAACTAATTTGCATGATGTCCAGGAAGAGGTTAAAGACCTGAAGCTGGAAGTTGGGGGTTTACATACCCAGATTGAGATTCAACAAACTCAACTTGAAACACAACAGAGACTAATCTCACAGCAAAAAGAAGAATTCAAGGCTTTAGCTGAAGCGGTGGAGCAGCTCAAAGCCTCAATGATAAAACCTGTGCAACAACAACCAACCACTTCAACAGCTCAGGGGGAGACCACATCTGTAGTTGAACCCTCATCTCCTGACCTTGTGACTAATCCAGAATCTGCACTAACTATATTTGCTGGCCATGCTGAGAAGACAAAAGAGGTAGTTGAAGTCAAAGTTAAAGAAATAGAACTAAACCTTCCCTCAGCAAGTGAGAGAAGAGATGCAAGGAAGAGAGGGAAAGGGACTTCCACTGAAATAGAGACCGTGATTCTTGATGAAGAAGACATCCCATCTGATGACGAGCTGAATGCACTTTTAGATGAAATTGAAAACTATGGGTATAATGATCTTTATCAAGAAATTTTGACCACCGAGGAAAAGGAGACTGAGAAAACCAGATACTTCACAGAAGAAGGAGAGGAAATTCAAACCCTATCTGATGAAGAAAAAGGCGAAGAAGATGTGCAGGTTAATCTTATCAAGACAGTCACTCCTGAACCAACCACTATAGTCTCTGATTCAAGCCCAGCACAAGATCCACCTTATGTTGCACCTGAACCTCCAAGTTCAAGAAAATCTTGGTTTAAGAAAATCATTCAGGAAGAAACTCCTAAAACATATGAATGGATAGCTGAGCATCAAGAACTAAAGAGGCCTCCAATTGGCTGGAAGTATGATGCTGAAAGGAATCTCTTTATTATAAGAAGATATAGAGGGGGAGTTCAACACTTTAAAAATATAACTGACTTCCAGACCCTTCCTTTTTATGACCTCAGGGATTTAGCCAAACTTCCCCTTCAAAACCCTAGGAAGGTCATGATGGCTTATGACTTTGAGAAATTTTTGCATTCTCAAGTCAATAATGATTTCAAAGGAATGAAGCCTAGGAAAACTCAAAAGAAAATCTCAAAGACAAGGTTTCATCCTAAGACTAACACGCCATGTGTGTTCTTGAGGTACAAGCCTGCCCAAACTCACAAGACCATCACCATTCCAAAATCCGTACCTGTCCAGCTGTAAACTTTCAGAAAGTGGTACTATGATCCAATCATTGGCAGTGCAGTAATAGAGTGTGAGGGCAAGGAAGACATCACCATCTTTGAGCCTATGGAGTTGTTGAAATTTCAGCTTGAAGATCTGGAGATACTATTCCAGAATCACATTCAGGCATACAGTGATGAAGATGAAGTTGATGCCAAGGCCTACCAACGGGTTGTATCTCTTCATGTTAAACCATTTATACCGAGGACAACTGAAGGACCAGCTGCTTGATAAAGAGCTGAAGACAGTAATGCAATGGGGAGATTGTAGAGTCATATCTTTTGTATAAGTTGTTGTCATTTATTGTATATTCAAACAATTTTACACTAGTTTACTTTCTGTCATTTCATTAAATGTAATTTCATTTTTCTGTAATTTACTGCTTTATTAGCTAAGTCTGGGCCATCGAAACTACTTAGTTTCGATTGAGTGTGTTCAATCGAAACTAGTAGTTTCGATAGATGGTAGTTTCGACAGTTCTGGGTATCACTTGTAAATGGTCAATCGAAACTAGTAGTTTCGATTGAACATAGTTTCGATACCGGTCACTACTATAAATAGCCTAGTTTGAGAATGTTTAGGGTGGGAGTAGCGGCTGTAACCCTGAACCTTCTCTTTCACATTGTTCTTGAATCAATAAAATTTGCAGTTGTTTATTCACTGTGTTCTTACATTTTCATACCATTTGCGTGTTAATTCATAGTGTGCTTAGCCTGTTATCTTCACCAACACTGTCTCTATCATCTGTTTGACCACCATACACACAGTTTCCGCCTGTGTGTGGGTAATCGATCAAATTAGTGATTTATAAGAGAAATCTGGACCTACAAAGTTACTGTTTGAAATTTATACCAATTGATCATGTATATAAATAAAAATTTCTGACCAATTTACATATTTTTCCAATATCCAGATTATTTAATATGAATTTAATATTGTTAAAACTTTACAAATTCGGGAAAACTAGTTCAACACATCAAAACTTCCCCAAATTTTTACCATATTATTTTTAAGTCAACATAAGATCCCGTACCAAGTTTCAAGTCCTGATTGTATCCAGAAGTATACAAACCCGAAATCATCCGTTTAAACTTTATAAAAACTAAACGTATACTTAAACAACTCCAATTTTCATAAAATTTGGACAAGAGTCTTAGTTCATCATATAACAATCACTGACCAATTTCCATAATTTTTCAATACTCAGAAGTATTTTTCCCAAATTTCCATGTATTAAATTTGTGTGAATTTTAATAAATAATATATAAAGAGTTAGATAACCAAATTTTCCAGATCCACATTTAAAACATATTCTACTGTATAAAAATAAATTTGGGTGCCAAATTAACCATTTACAAAAATTCACCAAAAACATGTTTGTTCTTGATCATTTAAGCTAAACTACAAGTTTGATCAAGGATTATACCTTCCAAATTCAACAAATGATGATGAAATTTGATGCTAAGCTACTGAGTTTTCCTTGATTTATAACCTACAATCACAATGTGGTTCAATTCCAAGATCAAAGACTCAAAAATCAACAAAATGCTCTTTTAATTCAAGAAAATGCAAATATGAACACCCAAGTGTTCATACACTTTGATCATCAAATCTTGCAAGATTTTCACTAGATAACTCATTGTGGATGATTACAACTAGTTTTTATCCACAAATCCTTGTTAAAACCACAAGATTCAAGCTAAAACTCTTAAAAACAACAAAACTTGAAAATCAAAGTAAGTGTGTGTAGTGTGTGTGTTCTTGGTGTTCTTGAGAACACATGCAAGATCAAAAACAGAAAATTTAAAGTGTTAAAACACATGTTTATACTTTCAAATCACTAGAACAAAGCTCATCAACAACAATGATGCAAGGATTCAAGGTTGCAATTGATGATTTGAGCTTGTTCTTGAGCTTAGAATTCAAAATGAAGAGATTGGGAGTGGTAGTGGGTTCTCATGGCTGGAACAAGAAGGGAGAAGGAAAAAAAATGGGTGGGGGGGTTGGGTATTTATAGTGGCAAAGCAAGTCTTGCTTTAAAAAAAATACCCACTTTTTATAAAAATTACACCCCTAAACACTCTAATAAATATTTTTATCCAAACATAAAATTCTAGTATCCAAAATAATGAATTTTAGAAATTTTTAAAACATAAAAACTCAAAAATTTTCAAAAAGTTATACCGGGTAAATACCGGGTTTTTAACGGAAGAACCACCTGTGATCGTTAGTTAAATCAAGAATCACAAAAGTTAGCACATATAATGTTATAAAATATAATTCTTAACTAAAATATAAATATAAAAATTATTTTCGAGAATTTAATTTTTACCGTTTATTTAACGCGTTCGCAGTATACGCAGTGTATGCACTTAACCGGGTTTTCTAGTTCGGACCTTAGTGTTTGTCTAAGGTAGTATTCCTAGAAACACTAAAAATATATAAAATCATAATATTTAAAAATATAACGTATAAAAAATTCGAGAAACGGTAAGGACCTGAATAACCGCGGTTGCCACATTATCCCCCAGTTGAAAGGAATTTCGTCCCGAAATTCAACTGGTGTTGGTAATGACCGCTTCATTCACAAAAAGTTGAGGATATTTCTGCTTCATTTGGTCCTCTCGTTCCCATGTGAATTCGGGTCCATGCTTCGAGTTCCATCGGACCTTCACGATAGGGATACGGCTACGTTTAAGCGTCTTGATCTCGCGATCCAAAATCTCGACCGGTTCTTCTATAAAGTGAAGCTTTTTGTCGACACGAATTTCCTCATGTGATATTACCAAGGATTCATCGGCTAAACACTTTTTGAGGTTTGATACGTGGAAAGTATCGTGTATACCACCGAGTTCTTGAGGCAATTTCAATTTATACGCCACGGGACCAATTCTATCAATAATTTCATACGGTCCAATATACCTCGGATTGAGTTTACTCCACTTTCCGAACCGAATAACGCCCTTCCAAGGTGAAACTTTTAAAAGCACCTTGTCGCCAATTTAAAATTCCAAGGTTTCCTTCGATTGTCGGCGTAGTTTTTCTGTCTGTCTCGTGTGGCCTTTAGTCTATCCCGAATCTTAAATTTTTTTTCCGTAGTCTCCTGAATAATCTCGGGACCAGTTAAACGATTGTCACCAACTTCGGCCCAACAAAGTGGTGATCGACACTTACGTCCATACAAAGCTTCAAACGGCGCGCATTTGAGGCTAGTGTGATAACTGTTATTATAAGAGAATTCGATTAACGGCAAATGGGTATCCCAATTTCCGCCAAAGTCTATCACACATGCCCTTAGCATATCCTCCATGGTCTGAATCGTTCGTTCACTTTGACCGTTAGTCTGAGGATGGTAAGCCGTGCTCATATCCAAGCGCGTTCCCAAAGCATGTTGTAGTGTCTGCAAAAATCGGGATGTAAAACGACTATCCCTATCCGAGATGATGGAAACGGGCACTCCATGCCTAGAAACAATTTCACCGATGTACAAACGGGCTAACTTTTCCATCTTATAATCCTCTTGGGTGGGAATAAAATGATCAAATTTCGTCAACCGGTCAACAATGACCCAAATTGAATCATAACCGCTGGAAGTTCGTGGTAACTTAGTGACGAAATCCATAGCAATTTGTTCCCATTTCCACTGAGAGATGTCGGGTTGCTGCAAAAATCCCGACGGTTTTTGGTATTCTGCCTTGACTTTAGAACAAGTCAAGCACTTCCCAACATAACTTGCAATTTCTTTCTTCATCCCGGGCCACCAATAAAATTCTTTCAAGTCTTTGTACATCTTGTCAACTCCGGGATGTACAGAATATCACGACTTGTGAGCTTCATTAAAAATCAATTATCTCAAGTTATGGGAATCCAGAATCCACAAGCGATCCAAATAATAAATTAACTCATCGTTTTTCTGTTCGAATTTCCTCTCAGCACCACATAAAAGTTCGTCATTCAAATTATTTCTCTCTAGTGCTTCTTTATGTTCCTCAATAATCTGAGCTTTCAAGCTCGCTTGAATTATCATCCCCAAAGCACGCACTCGATGAGGATTTATTCTTTCCTTCCTACTCAAAGCATCTGCCACCACATTTGCTTTCCCAGGGTGATATCGGATCTCACAGTCATAGTCGTTGAGTAGTTCAACCCATCTCCTTTGTCTCATGTTCAACATCTTTTGATCAAATATGTGTTGGAGCCTTTTGTGGTCGGTAAAAATAGTGCAATTAGTGCCATAAAGATAGTGCCTCCAAATCTTAAGTGCAAAAACAACGGCACCCAATTCCAAGTCGTGAGTTGTGTAATTATTTTCGTGCACTTTCAATTGTCGGGATGCATACGCGATAACCTTGTCCTTTTGCATCAACACGCAACCAAGACCTTGGTGTGAAGCGTCACAGTATACGACAAAGCCATCCGTTCCTTCGGGAAGAGTTAGAATCGGAGCGTTACATAACTTCTGTTTCAATAATTGAAATGCCTCTTCCTGTTTGTCACCCAATTCAAACTTTCTATCCTTCTGAGTCAAGAGAGTTAAGGACTGATCTATCTTTAAAAAATTCTCAATGAATCGCCTATAATAGCCTGCCAAACCAAGAAATTGACGGATCTCGGTTGGGGTCTTAGGCGTCTCCCACTTCTTTATCGCCTCAATCTTGGCCGGATCCACATGTATGCCCTTCTCGTTAATCACGTGGCCAAGAAAGTGAACTTCTTTTAGCCAAAATTCACACTTTGAGAACTTGGCATAAAGTTTCTCATTCCGAAGCAACTCCAAAATTAACCGCAGATGTTGCTCGTGCTCTTCTTTACTCCGAGAATATATCAAGATGTCGTCGATAAAGACTGTCACGAACTTGTCTAAGTAGAGCTTACATACCCTATTCATCAGATCCATAAACACTGCCGGAGCATTGGTTAGCCCAAAAGGCATAACCAAAAACTCATAGTGATCATACCGAGTCATGAATGCCGTCTTCGGTATGTCATCCTCCTGGACCCTTAACTGATGATAACCGGATCTGAGAACGATCTTAGAGAAATGAGTTGATCCCTACAATTGGTCAAACAAGTCGTCGATCCTCGGGAGTGGATATCGGTTCTTGATCGTCAATTTATTCAACTCCCGGTAGTCGATACACATCCGAAATGATCCATCCTTCTTTTTCACGAACAAGACCGGAGCTCCCCAAGGTGAGAAACTCGGTCTAATAAATCCTTTCTCTAAAAGTTCCTACAACTGATTTGACAACTCTTGCAATTCAGACGGTGCCAAACGGTAGGGGGATCTAGCAATAGGTGCGGCGCCGGGTACCAAGTCGATCCTAAACTCAACTTGCCATGAAGGGGGTAATCCGGGTAAATCCTCGGGAAAGACTTCCGGATAATCACGCACGATTGGGATATCTTGAATTTTTAACTCCTCCGACCTCTTCTCGACAACGTTAGCAAGAAATGCGTAACTCCCTTTCTTCAAAAATTTCCAAGCCTTCATACATGAAATAATGTTCAAGCTCCTTCCAGGTTTATCACCATAGACATCTAGTACTTCACCGTTTGAGAGCGGAATTCGAACTATCTTTTCTGAACAAAAAATCTCGGCTCGGTGTTTGGACAACCAATCCATGCTAATTACAACATCGAAGCTACCAAGATCAATCGGGATAAGATCTACACTAAATGGATGATCATTTAAATTCATAGTGCAACCTCGGACAATATCACTAGCCTTAATCAATTTACCGTTTGTTAGTTCTATAATGTAGGCATCATGCAATTTTTTTGACTCAATACTAATCAATGATCTAAACTCAGTGGAAATAAAACTTCTATCAGCCCCCGTGTCAAATAGTATAGATGCATGGATATTATTGATGAGAAACGTACCCGTCACCACATTCGGGTCCTGACGAGCGTCTCCAGCCCCAAGTGCGAATGCTCTACCCTTAGCTTGATTCGTATTACCACCATTACGTCCTAGTTTAGGACATTTGTCTCTGAAGTGACCAGTCTCCTTACATTCATAACATGATCTCTAAGGTTCCAAGTTGACCCTGCAGTTCTTGGCAAGATAACCGGTCCTGTTACACCTTTCACAAGTAACAACTGCGCATTGGCCGGTATGGTGAAGGTTGCATCTATTACACTTAGGTAAGTTCCCAATGTACACCTTCTTTCCTTGTGTCATCGCTCCATAATTCTTCACAAACTTGCGCTTCTTACTTGGACCACCAGTAGTTTTCTTCACAGCCTTCTCCTCCGATTTCTTTCCAGCTGTTCCTTTCTTAACCAAGATTCCATTTCTCACCATTTCATCAGTTAATTTACCCGCCAACTGTATCACACTTTGCATAGTAGTGGTTTTGGCCGAAGTAACCATTCCCCAAATTTGGGGCACTAATCCCCATATATACCTTTCGATCCTCTTAGGTTCTGGTGTCACTAGATGTGGCACCACACGGGACAACTCTTGAAATCGAGTCGTGTAATCCAAGATCTCTGCTCCATCCATTTTCAGATTCCAAAATTCAACTTCAATTTTCTTTAATTCATTTCGAGGACAGTATTCTTCAATCAACATTTTCTTAAACTCGTCCCAAGTCAGGTTATCAGTAACCTGTTCTCCTAACGCATCAACTTGAGAATTCCACCATGTTAGGGCTTCGCCCTGCAGAGAGCAAGCAACATACTTAACCTTCTGATTTTCCAAGAAGTTACTGATTTTTATGACCGACTCCATCTTTTCTATCCAACGAACAATCCCAACTGCCCCTTCAATTCCATGAAAATCCAGGGGTTTTCCCGCAGAGAAGTCTTTAAAAGTGCATCCGCGGTTGGTGTTACCAGTATTTGTGCCACCACCACCTGCTCCACCACTGTCAGAAGCACCACCACTAGTGCCGCCAGCACTCCTGATTAACCCTGCGGTGATCTGTGCCACTATTCTTGGTATAGCCGCATCTATCCCTTGATTTATCAGCTGGGTCAGATCTGGTTGAGCATTATCTGTCTCATTATGATGAGGTTCTCTCCTCGGTGGCATTGTCTAAAAACAGAAACGGATAGGAATTTGATAAGAGTTTGAGTAAATGATGGTACTTGATTAGAAATCACTCAAAACATAGCAAACAATCTATACAAAAAAGACATGTTTTTTTTTTTTTGAAAAGGATGATAAACATTTGGTTGAACCATGTACACAAGGTAACAATTAAGAATGATAACAATACACAAATAATAACAAAATGAAATTTATGACATACAAGGATTCATCCAAAATTTACAAAAGTGCTTCACCGAGCATAGAAAGTAGCTAGGGTTTACAAGAGTTAGTAATAAATTTTTTTTGCAAAATTAGGCATTAGTTAGAACTATGCCAAGATACCCCAAAAGAAACAAAGTTTTTGTAACCCTTCAAAAGGACCTGAGCACAACCCGCTCAGTGTCTGAAATAGAAACCTAACACAACAGCAACCAGTAAAACAAATAAAGCCACAAAAATAGCCAATCTGGAGTAGACCCTCTTCTCAAATCGATCCATGCGCTGGTTCCTGTTCAGCTCTAACGCCTGAAGAGTAGTAACATACTGATATAGCTCTGGTATCCTCTCTAGAACATCCTCCAACACAGTATGATGATGATTCAGTCTCGTCTCGTGTCCAGCGTAAGCCTCCACTAACTCGTACATATGTACCTTCCTACTAGTCCTGGTGTCCTCGGGCTCCTCCTCTTCATCTGATGATAACTCTATAATAAGAGGTGCAATCCTAGTAGATGATCCTTCGACCTCGAAGGTCGATCCAGGAAACAGTGACTGTCCAACAGCGGGAGTAGCAGGGTGTAGAACAACAGTCACTGGTGCTACCCTAGAAGGGGGTAGGACCGAAGTAGGTGAGGGTAGACGGCTCCCTAAATCCTCTGAGTTGGTAGCGTAGCTAGACTCACCGGGCACATAGTGCTCCGACGGATCCTCCTCTGACGTATGACTTGGCTCGGGCGCACTCCAATCACCTGATGCAGTAGGGACAGGCACTAGAGGGATGCTGTTGAGGCTGTCCGCCTCATCGTCCGAGAAGTACTGCTGAAATGAAGATGCTAAAGACGAAAACATGTTGTGACGGAGAACGTAAAGCTGTTAAGAATAAGAAATGCGAAATGATATGCAATGCACACATAGTTCCTAAGGTTCTTTGCAATGTTTCTTAAGGTCATAGTCTAGGTTCGAGTCTGGGGTAAACCTAATTCTCTATAACCAGTGCTCTGATACCAAGTCTGTCACACCCCGCCGAAGGCGGAAACACGGAGGTGAGACGAGAGCGGTGCATCGAACACTTAGGCGCAAGAGAATGCTAATGGGCACACTGCAAATTTCAAAGAACCACTAAAAACATACCCAAGAAAGTAAAGCGTCATACAAACCACGAAAACCAAAATACAAATTCAGATTGTCTAATAAACCAAACATCCCAAATGCCGAATACAAAACCAACAACCAAGTCATAATCCAAAAGAAAGTCCCTAAAAGCAATTCACCAAACAAGTCATTTGCTTCAATTCTGTTTACCTGAAAAGCATGTTTCGAAAACGGTCAACTATAAAAATAGTTGGTGAGTACGCAGGTTTTACGACTCAATAAAATAAATAAATGAATTTCAAAATGTAAAAGTAACCATCCGCAGATGATAAAGTACATGTGTTAAGATTTTAGTTACCCTGAGCCATAATCAAAACCGTCAGACTAGCTGTTGCCCCTGTATCCAGGTGTTAAATGCGAACACCTACTATGGATAATTATGAGCCCAAATGACCCTACAAGTCTGGTTGGCGCGACCACCCTGGGCGGGGTGTCGACCCAAATAGTACTATTCATAATTCCCATCGGCTATTCAAGCTAATTGATTACGTTAAAGTGGGGACTTAATGCATCTAAAAGTAAACCCAGGTAACCCTAATCCCAAGTAACAACATGTAGTGAAACAGCTTTTCCCCCGTAAAACAGTAAACATTTAAAAGTGGGGCCGCGAAACTCACCTGAGAGTGAAACGCGAAAAAGTACGGTTAAACAGTGAAACAGCCAACGATGGTATCCTAACCGAGTCCTACTAATAAGTAGACACAAAATGTATTTAGGAAACCTAATATGTGTGGCTAAGTCAACAAAAGTCAAAAGTGGCTATGCAGTCAATTGTATAGCCAAAACTCGTGCGCGTGCGTACGAACCGTTAAGAATTATAAAATCGGCTTTTATATGAATTAATAACCTTAAAACTTTAAGTTTTATATTTTAATAAATAACATCAGTAGTTAAAAAGTCACATTTCATAAAATCTCATGTCACGGTTTCGTTTGATCAAAAACGCGATTACGCGCGTAAAGTCCGGTTTACGGTTTGAAAATCAGATTCGTCTGAAATTAGGGTTTTAGTGTGATATTAGCACCCAATTTAAAAGTTAAATTTTATGTTTTAAATGAGGTTATACTTCTGTCCAAAATTCCCTAGAACTTTTATAAAATCAATTTTATATAAAAATTTCAAAAATTAATAACTTTTTATAAAATTTAAATGAACCATAATTCCAAAATCATACTTAAACATAAAGTTTGTAGAGTCATATCTTTTGTATAAGCTGTTGTCATTTATTGTATATTTAAACAATTTTAGACTAGTTTACTTTCTGTCATTTCATTAAATGTAATTTCAGTTTTCTGTAATTTACTGCTTTATTAGCTAAGTCTGGGCCATCGAAACTACTTAGTTTCGATTAAGTGTGTTCAATCGAAACTAAGTTTCGATAGATGGTAGTTTCGACAGTTCTGAGTATCACTTGTAAATGGTCAATCGAAACTAGTAGTTTCGATTGAACATAGTTTCGATTGAACATAGTTTCGATACCTGTCACTACTATAAATAGCCTAGTTTGAGAATGTTTAGGGTGGGAGTAGCGGCTATAACCCTGAACCTTCTCTTTAACATTGTTCTTGAATCAATACAATTTGCAGTTGTTTATTCACTGTGTTCTTACATTTTCATACCATTTGCGTGTTGATTCATAGTGTGGTTAGCCTGTTATCTTCACCAACACTGTCTCAATCATCTGTTTCACCACCATACACACAGTTTCCGCCTGTGTGTGTGTGTAATCAATCAAATTAGTGATTTATAAGAGAAATCTGGACCTACAATTGGTATCAGAGCATTATGCTCTAGTGTTTTTTGAGTGTTATCAGGTTTTTGTGATCGATTCTAGGTGATTTGTGAGGTATTTTTGAGGTTTTTGTTGGAATCTGCACATAACATCTCAGCCGTACTGTTTCATCGTTTTTCAAGGATTTTTGTTCGTGATTTCAATAATCGGAGGTTGATTAGTGATCAGGAGTGTTAGACGAAGGTTTTCGCTGGATTATTTCGTCATTTCTGCACTATTGATTTCTGGAGCTTATCATCAATGGAGTATTTCTGAGCTTGGAGAAGAAGGCATCGAAACTACGGGGAACAGTTTCTGATTTTTGTTGATCATCGAAACTTCTTGTCTACGTTTTGTCGGGAGAAGGTACTATCGAAACTAGATTTTTGTCGTATCTCTATAGAAAATGTGGTTATCGAAACTTGTTTGTGAAAATTCTCAGTATCGAAACTAGTGTTAATCGAAACTAGTTGTTTCGAGTTAATCCTTTTCAATTCTATCGAAACTAGTTGTTTCGATAAAAGTTGTCCTATCGAAACTAGTTACTGTTTAGTTTCGATTCCAAATATTATGGCCACTTCAAGTTCAACAGAACATTCTGGGGGAAATAGACCACCTGCGCTTGTGTCCACAAGAGAATTTGATGACTGGACCAAAAAGATGAAACTTTTCTTTCAATTTCACAATTATACACTGTTGAGTTCTATCACCGATGGCCCCCACAAGCCCGTAACTACCACTGCTGATGTTCAACGTCCTAAGTTAGTATCTGAGTATGATGAGAAAGATCTTGCCTTGATTGCCCGAGACAACAAGGCCTACGGAACTATTGCCATGGCTCTTCCTATGGATATTTTCAACATCTTTGCTGAGTACACAACTGCCAAAGACTTATGGGCTGCATTGTGCACAAGATATGAGGGAAGTGAGGATGTCAGGGAAAGAAAAAGAGATCTGATCAAGAAACAATATGTAATGTTCAGCAGTGTAAGGGGAGAATCAATATCTGATTTGATCAACCGTTTCTCAAGCATTGTATCAAGGTTGAAAGTAATGGGAGTTGAGTACCCTACTCTTGATCTAAACAAGAAACTCCTAGATTCTCTTCCTGAGGAATGGAATATGTATCGAATCATGATCAAAAAGACTGAGAATCTGAGTGCTCTGTCTTAACAGGAAGTCTATAGCATTCTTGAATCTTATGAAATTGAGATTAAGAAGGGAGCAGTCACCCCGTCAAATCAGTCTGGAAACACAGCTCTTATTGCTGGATCAAGCTCATCCGGTAGCCCATACTTTCAGACTGATGTCTCTCCTTCAGCTGCTGCAATTAATTCTACCAGCTCCTCTGCTCCTCAAAAGACTGTCACCATGATTCCTGATGATTATGTCTCAATCATGACTGCTTTCATGTCATGCTATGATGCACTGATTTCTGGAAATCTAACACCGGTTAGCTTTCAACCTGATGACTTGGAGCAGATTAATCCTGATGATTTGGAGAAAATGGACATTCATTGGTGCATGGCCATGTTGACATTAAGAGCCAAAAGATTCATCAAAAGGACTGGCATAGACAGATTCAAGCAGGGAAAGACACTTGGGTTTGATATCAAGAAGGTAAGATGCTACAATTGTGATCAACCGTCCTCCAAGGATTAGCAAGAAAAGAAGATTTTCTCTGGAAAACAAGCTGCCAATCCTCCAAAGACAAACACATCTTCAAGTTCCACAGCTCTTGTGTGTCAAGCTGATGGACACTATCATTGGGGAGAACAAGCTGAGGAAGCTGCTGATAAAGCCTTGATGGCTGATGTGGAGGACCAGGGCAAGTGTGTTATGATTGAACCTGCTGAGGATCTCACTGATGTGCCTGCTGAGGTTATTTATAAACTGTATAATTCTATATCTTGCTTAAATGAAATTCAAAAATACAGATTCATCAATCAAGCCTTGATTGATGAACGAGATCACATTAAGGTGATGTATGACTCTGTTGCCAAAAATGAGAAACTTTACTTAAAGAAAATTCATGACATATCTGGTGAAAATCGTTCTTTAATTGTGCAACTCAATACTCAAACCATTAATAATACGATTTTAACTGAAAGAGTCCAAAAGGCAGAAAAAGCCAAATTACAGATTGACCACATGGATATGGATCAGAAAATTCTGTTTGGAATAATTGATAAACAATTTAATAGAAAAGGCACAGAAGGTCTTGGGTATAACTCTCATCCACCTCCTTATTCTAAATCAGAGAGATTTGCTGATATGCCAACTCCACATGTTTCCACACTTTTTGTTTGTACATTATCTCCTGATGATTATATTACGTCCTCCGATTCTGACAGTTTTGCTTCTTGTGCAGAGTCAAATTGTGTAAATTCCGAAGATGATTGTGATAAGAGTGCTAATGATAGAACTATTTTAAAAGAATTTGAGTCGGATGAATGTAATAATATGTCCGTGTCAAAACCAAATATGTGTGAACACATTAAAAACTTGTATTTTGATTCTATGCTTGCTGAGCATACGGGTTTGAGATGTGATGTTTCTAAATTTAAAAATGCTTTGCCTTTTGTTCCTAAATCTTTGAATGTTATGCCATGTGTTACCAAATTTAAAAGTGCAGGAATTATTGTGAATGATGTACCACGTGAAACCATGAGCAACATGGAATTTTTCACATTAAAGGAAGCACATCGTCTTTAAGACAAAGTTATTGATGAGAGAACCGTCTCATGTTCAGATTCCTCAACATCACAATCATCTTCATCTTGTGATGACTATTATCCGGCTAAGATATCTTGTGAAAACGTTTGTTTTAGTTGTGGTGCCTCAAATCATGTTTCAAAAAGTTGTAAATTGACAACCACAAATTCTAATGAAGAATCGCCTTCCAAAAGTTCATTAAATTCATACGTGTTGCCTAAGTCTTCTCACAGTAAGAAATCTAGGCGTAAAAGAATTAAAAATGCTAAAAATTATTTAAAACGAACGTGGAAAATTAAAAATAATGTTCTATTTGATGACCGTGCTTCATCAAAGGATGGTTGTAATTCTGATTCCAATGAGATGTCATATCCCGACACTAAGATCTCTTGATTGAAACAATTTTGGTCAAAATGTATAAATGGTTCGTTGTGTATAGGGTCAATCAAGAAGAACCGGCGATAACATCTGGCATGTAGATAGTGGATGTTCAAGACATATGACTGGGCACTTTAACTTGCTGCAAGATTATCATCAAACTGATGGAGATTATGTTGCTTTTGCTGGAAACCCAAGAGGAGGAAAGATTGAAGGACAAGGAACAGTATCAAATGGAGTAAATAGTCTGGAATTTGTCAACTTTGTTCCTCAGTTGAAATACAATCTGATGAGTGTCTCACAGATTTGTGACAAGGACTTTTGTGCCTTATTCAATTCAAAAGAATGTCTTATCTTGAAGCCGGGAGTGGTGATTCCGGAAGAACTTATTCTCATGCGTGCTCCCAGAAGATACAACACATATAGCTTGGATATGAACAACCCATCGGGCATTGAATCGTGTTTTCTCTCAAAGGCTTCCGAAGATGAATCTTTCCTGTGGCATAAGAGGTTGGGACATGTCAATTTCAAAACAATGAACCGACTGGTTCGAGGCAACCTAGTCACTGGATTACCTCTCAAAGATTTCACTCCTATGGAACACTGTATCTCATGTTCCAAAGGAAAACAGCACAAATCTTCACATAAGCCTAAAACCACCAATTCCATTGACTCTCCTCTCCAATCGCTTCACATGGATCTTTTTGGTCCGGTGAGTGTCATGAGTCTTGGATGAAAGTCATATTGTCTGGAGGTAACAGATGATTTTTCTTGATTCACTTGGGTGTTTTTCCTAGCCAAGAAAGATGAGACGCTAGAGATTTTAAAAACCTATCTGCTTCAAATTGAGAACCTCTTCAATCTAAGTATGAAGACTATCCGCAGCGATCATGGAACAGAATTCAAAAATGCAACTCTTGATTCCTTCTGTGAAAGCAAAAGAATTTCTCGACAATTTAGTGCACCTCATACTCCTCAACAAACGGTGTAGCTGAAAGAAGAAACCGCACTTTAATTGAAGCTGCACGAACTATGATTGTTAACTCTAAGCTTCCCGTGACTTTCTAGGCTGAGGCGGTCAACACTGCATGTTTTGTGCAAAATCGGGTTCTTATCACTAAAAGTTGCAACAAGACACCTTATGAGATCATGTACAAGCGCAAGCCAGTTATTGATTTCTTCAGAAAATTTGGGTGTGTGTGCACAATGCTGAACACTTCAGATCAGCTCAACAAGTTTGAAGCCAAAGCTGATGAATGCTATTTTGTTGGTTACTCATCCAATCAACGTGCTTTTCGTGTCTACCATAAGAAGAAGAGGATAGTGATGGAGTCCATTGATATCAATTGGCATGAAAACAATCATACGGACGCAGGAGACGGTCCCAATTGGCTCTTTGATGTCGATTCAGTTTTTAAGTCATTTAATCTTCCTGATTTCTCTATTGACTCAACTCATGCTAATCCTTACTTCTCTGTGAACAATCTAGGGAACATAAATGATCAAGGCTCTTCCTCGTCTGCTCAGATTGAAATTCCTATGGTTGCTAATGCTGAATCTGATATGGAGTCTTCCGGTTCTGGTGCAACAAGTGAAACTGTTGAAGAAAACTCCATTCTAATAGTAGATGTTGCACCACAATCATCTGCTGAAGATCCTATTAATGATATTGCCGATCCTCCTGCTGAAAATCTTACCAATTTTGAAGAAGTCGTGGAAGAAGATGAAATTCCTCAACTGCGAATTCACAAGATTCATCCCACCAATAACATCATTGGACCACTCAATGTGGGTGTTAGTACCCGAAGTGCCTGTGAAGCATTTGAAAACAGCATGTTTTCTTGCTTCATCTCTCAAGCTGAACCAAAGAACATCAAAGCAGCTCTACTAGAAAACAGCTGGGTGGAAGCAATGCAAGAAGAGCTACAACAATTCTCAAAGCTGCATGTGTGGAATTTGGTAGATCTTCCCAAGAACAAAGTTCCAATCGGCACTCGTTGCGTTTTTCGCAACAAAAAGGATAAAGGCGGCACTGTGATTCGAAATAAAGCTCGTCTGGTGGTTCAAGGTTTCTATCAAGAAGAAGGGATTGACTATGAGGAAGTCTTTGCACCAGTGGCTCGTTTGGAAGCCATCCGAATGTTTCTCGCCTATGCAGCCTACATGGACTTCACCATCCAACAAATGGATGTCAAAAGCGCATTTTTGTATGGTAAAGTTCAAGAGGAAGTATATGTCAAGCAGCCGCCGGGTTTCATTGGTCCTAATTTTCCAGACCGTGTTTACAAGTTAGACAAAGCATTGTACGGTCTTCACCAAGCACCTCGTGCGTGGTATGAAACTTTATCAAAGCATCTGCTTGAGAATGGTTTCACACGAGGAGCAATTGACCAAACTTTGTTCAAACGGAAGGATGAAAAGGATACAATCATGGTGCAAATTTATGTGGATGATATCATTTTTGGATCTACAAATCCCCGTCTCTTCAAAGAATTTGAAGAAGTGATGCGATCTAAGTTTGAGATGAGCTCCATGGGGGAAATGAAGTTCTTTTTGGGACTATAAGTTGATCATTCTGAGTCAGGAATCCTTATCCATCAAGAAAAATACGTAAAATAAATCTTGACCAAGTTCAAAATGGCTGATTCCCATCCAGTAAAAACTCCTGTGGAAGTTCGACATTGTTTGACTCTTGATGTGGATGGTGAAAACGTTGATCAGCATCTCTATCGCTCTATGATAGGATCTCTCATGTATCTCACGACCAGCAGACCCGACATCATGTTTGCAGTGTGCTTGTGTGCACGTTTTCAGGCTAATCCTAAACTCTCTCATTTATCTGCTGTCAAACGTATTTTAAGATATTTAAGGTATAAGCCAAAATTGGGTCTGTGGTATCCTAAAACTGACTTGTTTGATCTTGTGGCTTATTCAGACTCCGACTATGGGGGTTGCAACTTAGACCGAAAATCCACTACTGGAGGTTGTCAATTCCTTAGCAACCGCCTTGTCTCATGGCAATGTAAGAAACAATCCACCGTTTCCCAATCCACCGCCGAAGCCTAATACATTGCCGCAGCCCTCTGTTGTTCCCAAGTCAGATGGATACACCATCAGATGCTTGACTATGGGATCACATTCCATGAGACACCCATTCTATGTGACAACACTGTTGTTCCCCATATCACCAAAAACCCCGTTCAGCATTCCAAAACAAAACACATTGAAATCAAACATCACTTTATCCGTGACTGTATGGAAAAGAAGCATATTCAAATTGTTGAAGTCAAAACTAATAAACAAACCGCGGACATCTTCACAAAGGCTTTTGACTCTACCAGATTTGCCCAACTAGTGGAGATGCTTGGAATGATCAACTTTCAGTAAATTGTGTGAATAGTATTTTTTTTTAATTCTGTTTAAATTGTCTAAGAAAATTCCAAAAAGATTTTATTTTTATGTACAGGTTCTACGCAAATCTTTTGGGGGAGAAATATAATATTGAAAAGAATTTATGTGTATATAATCTTACAAGTTGCAAAAAAAAAATGATGAATCTGACCTTTGAGAAATGATAGTGTCTGATCTCATCTCTTGGACATGGAATAGACCAAAAGCGATGGTGTTTACTGAGGAATAGCTGTTAGGCCCGACATATGGTTAAAACGTGTAAGTAGTGTGAAAACCTAATATATATATATATATATATATATATCATACTTGTGTGTTTGAACCCATTATTGAAACATCTAACCCATTTTTATATCTAAGAAAACCAATTCAATCAGATACATGCTTACGTATTGGATTCCTATTCATACGCCAAGTGACCGTCAATATAACGATATTTACCACCGATGACCCCGTATGTTTTGCTTACGCAAAGATCTCGGGTGCTCATCCTTTTCCCATCCACTTGGATGATTTGACCCCGTCTGTTTTGCTTACGCAAAGATCTCGGGTGTTCAACATTTTTTCTATCCGCTTGGATAATTTTACGACTTCTTCTGTTTTGCTTACGCAAAGATCTAAAATGCTCGTACCTTTTTAATATCTACTTGGATATATTTTATTTTAATCTTCTAAATCCACTTGGACATCTTATTTTATTTTGGTGGTACTTTGACATTACTAAGACGGTACCTTGGTTAATCAGAAAGAGATGATAGGATGAAGATGGGTACTTCTTGAGGATTGATAGGTTTAAAATCATTTTATTTTAATATGTGGGGTACACCTTGTATATTGCTTAAATGGTACCTTTTAATCACATGAAATCTTAGTACAAACAAATGTTCGGGTATACTTTTCACAAATATCAGCTATCTTCAGGGACTCACAGTAGTCAATTGCAAAAGGAAGTGTTTCAAGAGACTGACCAGATCTGATCTCATGTTGGATCTTTTTCAAGAAGATAAGTGTAAATATCTTGTGTATAATTTTATTTATTAAATATCGAAACTAGTTGTAAATATCGAAACTAGTTGTACATATCGAAACTACTTTGTGCATATCGAAACTACTTTGACTTATCGAAACTACTTTGTGCATATCGAAACTACTTTGACTTATCGAAACTACTTTGTGCATATCGAAACTACTTTGACTTATCGAAACTACTTTGTGCACATCGAAACTAGTTTGCTCTATCGAAACTAGTTGTTTCGACAGGGGCGTTTTTGTCTTTTGTCTTACAAAAATTAAAAGCCTTCATAATCAATCCCTCCCTTCATACTGATTTTCACTCGTCTTTTTCAAACCCTCTTCGCGTTCTCCGTCATTCACAAAATCTCTCAAACCATTGGTCTGAATTGCAAGATATCAGCTGATTTCCCCCGTCGTCACTATCGTCTCCATCATCAGGTAACGTCTCATTACTTCATTTTGGATGTGTTTTGCAAATCGGCAGACCTAGGTTTTCAAAGTTTAAAATTTGTTCGACTAAATCTTCATAATAACAGTCGTTTTTGTGCTTATCCGTGTTTGCATACATCTCTATCATCTTTGAACTCACGATTAATGTGTATTCTTGCAGATAACAGTCTCACAATTGGTAAGATGAAGTTCCGTCACTTACAGGCCACTCTAAACCCTTCATTAAATTTTTTATATATATTAGTCTGAGTATAATGAATCAGAGGGGTTTGGGTTTCAAAACCAAGTAGTTTCGACAAAAGGGGTTTAACATTTTCAAAAAAAAAATTCTCAAAAGTTTTTCAATCGAAACTACTAGTTTCGACACCCAAACTTGCCCTAGTATCTCTGATCGAAACTAGATAGTTTCGATAAGTTCATCTCCATCGAAACTAGTTGTTTCGACAGTGTTGATTTAAAAATTTTCTAAGTGTTGATCAAAGCTTATAGTCTCTATCGAAACTAATTGTTTCGATAAAGCTGTTTGTTAAATTAACCAAGTTCATCTCAAATCGAAACTAGTTGCTTCGACAGTTAGGACTTCAAAAATTTTCTAAGTGTTGATATACCTTGTTTCGATTAAGTATTTTCAGAAATCTTACTTATTGTGCAAAATTGATGAATTTTACAGGTATGGATCTCTTATTCGTAAAGAGACACAATGTCTGTGCATTCCTTAATGCCAATGATCCAAAAGCTGCAGAGTTCATTCATGTCTTAAACTTTCTGGCAAACTCCAACATCAGCTTTGCCATCAGCAACAATCTGCCGGTGTTTGAGACATCTATAAGAGAATTTTGGGAGACTGCAGAAATCATCACAGTTGAAAATGTGGAGCACATTAGAGCAACTATGCTTGGCCAAGAAGTCTTATTTTCTGAAGCTACAGTTAGAGAGGTGCTGCAGTTTAATGACAATCCAGATGCACCCATTGAATTTCCAATCTTCTATATTAAAGAATGCTTCAGAATATTGGGCCACCCAGATGAATTCAAAAGTGGCCAAATAATCAAGAACTCCTTACCAAGCCACTGGAGATACATAGTGCACGTGTTTATTCACTGCCTATCAATCAGAAAAGGAGGTTTTGATTCAGCAAACAGCACTCTGGGCTCAGCAATTTTGGGGTTAGTTAAGGGAAGAGATTACAATTTTTCTGGCTTCATCTTCAGACAGTTAAAGGACAACCTACAGAGCCGTGAAGGAGAAATTTCTGGCATATCCAAGATTTCTACAGATTATCATCAATCATCTTCATCCTGAGCTGCAACAAGTTGGGAACACCTTTGTGTTCGACCATATGATTGCCAAGACTCTTAGCTATATGAGAAGTACAAACAAGAGAACCAACAGGGCTATAGCTGACATTCCCCTGTTTGGTCATATTATTGGTGAAGAAGAAGAATTTATTCCAGATATTGACCCTGATCTAGAAGAAGAGGTCTCATCATCTGAAGAAGAAGAGATGGAAATTGAACAAGATCAAGGTAATCAACCTATTGATGAAGCTGAGATTGAGATAAACGTCCCTAATGTTCAAGAACAAGAACAACCCATCATTGAGCCTATGATAGAGGCTCCTTTTGTTGAACAAATACAGATAATTCAAGAGCCAGCAGTTAATGTTGAAGCTGGTATGCATGAAGCTGAGGAGGAAGTTGCAGAATCAAGTGGAACTCTGGATGCAGGAATTTGTGGATCTGACTACTACAAGTCTGATTCAGATGATAGAACAAAGCATCTTGCATCTTCCTCCAAACAGCAAGTTGAGTCAGGTTCTGATTTTGAGGATGAAGAGCCTAAGGCAAAGAAAATCAAGACTGGATTAGAAGACTTGTCATCCTCGTCAGATTCTCTATTAGCTACTCCACAACCATCTCCACAACCATCTCCACAACCTACTCCACAACCCACTCCACTACCATCTCCACAACAATCACCCATCCATACTACTCCCACATCACCAACTCATGATTCAACCTCTCCTGTACCAAGAGTTAAAACTTTAAGCCTTGAACTGAAGAAAATGCAGGATAAGATTCAAGAGAAAGATGAAGAAATTGAAGGCTTAAAAACTAATTTGCATGATGTCCAGGAAGAGGTTAAAGACCTGAAGCTGGAAGTTGGGGGTTTACATACCCAGATTGAGATTCAACAAACTCAACTTGAAACACAACAGAGACTAATCTCACAGCAAAAAGAAGAATTCAAGGCTTTAGCTGAAGCGGTGGAGCAGCTCAAAGCCTCAATGATAAAACCTGTGCAACAACAAACAACCACTTCAACAGCTCAGGGGGAGACCACATCTGTAGTTGAACCCTCATCTCCTGACCTTGTGACTAATCCAGAATCTGCACTAACTATATTTGCTGGCCATGCTGAGAAGACAAAAGAGGTAGTTGAAGTCAAAGTTGAAGAAACAGAACTAAACCTTCCCTCAGCAAGTGAGAGAAGAGATGCAAGGAAGAGAGGGAAAGGGACTTCCACTGAAATAGAGACCGTGATTCTTGATGAAGAAGACATCCCATCTGATGACGAGCTGAATGCACTTTTAGATGAAATTGAAAACTATGGGTATAATGATCTTTATCAAGAAATTTTGACCACCGAGGAAAAGGAGACTGAGAAAACCAGATACTTCACAGAAGAAGGAGAGGAAATTCAAACCCTATCTGATGAAGAAAAAGGCGAAGAAGATGTGCAGGTTAATCTTATCAAGACAGTCACTCCTGAACCAACCACTATAGTCTCTGATTCAAGCCCAGCACAAGATCCACCTTATGTTGCACCTGAACCTCCAAGTTCAAGAAAATCTTGGTTTAAGAAAATCATTCAGGAAGAAACTCCTAAAACATATGAATGGATAGCTGAGCATCAAGAACTAAAGAGGCCTCCAATTGGCTGGAAGTATGATGCTGAAAGGAATCTCTTTATTATAAGAAGATATAGAGGGGGAGTTCAACACTTTAAAAATATGACTGACTTCCAGACCCTTCCTTTTTATGACCTCAGGGATTTAGCCAAACTTCCCCTTCAAAACCCTGGGAAGGTCATGATGGCTTATGACTTTGAGAAATTTCTGCATTCTCAAGTCAATAATGATTTCAAAGGAATGAAGCCTAGGAAAACTCAAAAGAAAATCTCAAAGACAAGGTTTCATCCTAAGACTAACAAGCCATGTGTGTTCTTGAGGTACAAGCCTGCCCAAACTCACAAGACCATCACCATTCCAAAATCCGTACCTGTCCAGCTGTAAACTTTCAGAAAGTGGTACTATGATCCAATCATTGGCAGTGCAGTAATAGAGTGTGAGGGCAAGGAAGACATCACCATCTTTGAGCCTATGGAGTTGTTGAAATTTCAGCCTGAAGATCTGGAGATACTATTCCAGAATCACATTCAGGCATACAGTGATGAAGATGAAGTTGATGCCAAGGCCTACCAACGGGTTGTATCTCTTCATGTTAAACCATTTATACCGAGGACAACTGAAGGACCAGCTGCTTGATAAAGAGCTGAAGACAGTAATGCAATAGCTTAGGGGAGATTGTAGAGTCATATCTTTTGTATAAGTTGTTGTCATTTATTGTATATTCAAACAATTTTAGACTAGTTTACTTTCTGTCATTTCATTAAATGTAATTTCATTTTTCTGTAATTTACTGCTTTATTAGCTAAGTCTGGGCCATCGAAACTACTTAGTTTCGATTGAGTGTGTTCAATCGAAACTAGTAGTTTCGATAGATGGTAGTTTCGACAGTTCTGGGTATCACTTGTAAATGGTCAATCGAAACTAGTAGTTTCGATTGAACATAGTTTCGATACCGGTCACTACTATAAATAGCCTAGTTTGAGAATGTTTAGGGTGGGAGTAGCGGCTGTAACCCTGAACCTTCTCTTTCACATTGTTCTTGAATCAATAAAATTTGCAGTTGTTTATTCACTGTGTTCTTACATTTTCATACCATTTGCGTGTTAATTCATAGTGTGCTTAGCCTGTTATCTTCACCAACACTGTCTCTATCATCTGTTTGACCACCATACACACAGTTTCCGCCTGTGTGTGGGTAATCGATCAAATTAGTGATTTATAAGAGAAATCTGGACCTACAAAGTTACTGTTTGAAATTTATACCAATTGATCATGTATATAAATAAAAATTTCTGACCAATTTACATATTTTTCCAATATCCAGATTATTTAATATGAATTTAATATTGTTAAAACTTTACAAATTCGGGAAAACTAGTTCAACACATCAAAACTTCCCCAAATTTTTACCATATTATTTTTAAGTCAACATAAGATCCCGTACCAAGTTTCAAGTCCTGATTGTATCCAGAAGTATACAAACCCGAAATCATCCGTTTAAACTTTATAAAAACTAAACGTATACTTAAACAACTCCAATTTTCATAAAATTTGGACAAGAGTCTTAGTTCATCATATAACAATCACTGACCAATTTCCATAATTTTTCAATACTCAGAAGTATTTTTCCCAAATTTCCATGTATTAAATTTGTGTGAATTTTAATATAATATATAAAGAGTTAGATAACCAAATTTTCCAGATCCACATTTAAAACATATTCTACTGTATAAAAATAAATTTGGGTGCCAAATTAACCATTTACAAAAATTCACCAAAAACATGTTTGTTCTTGATCATTTAAGCTAAACTACAAGTTTGATCAAGGATTATACCTTCCAAATTCAACAAATGATGATGAAATTTGATGCTAAGCTACTGAGTTTTCCTTGATTTATAACCTACAATCACAATGTGGTTCAATTCCAAGATCAAAGACTCAAAAATCAACAAAATGCTCTTTTAATTCAAGAAAATGCAAATATGAACACCCAAGTGTTCATACACTTTGATCATCAAATCTTGCAAGATTTTCACTAGATAACTCATTGTGGATGATTACAACTAGTTTTTATCCACAAATCCTTGTTAAAACCACAAGATTCAAGCTAAAACTCTTAAAAACAACAAAACTTGAAAATCAAAGTAAGTGTGTGTAGTGTGTGTGTTCTTGGTGTTCTTGAGAACACATGCAAGATCAAAAACAGAAAATTTAAAGTGTTAAAACACATGTTTATACTTTCAAATCACTAGAACAAAGCTCATCAACAACAATGATGCAAGGATTCAAGGTTGCAATTGATGATTTGAGCTTGTTCTTGAGCTTAGAATTCAAAATGAAGAGATTGGGAGTGGTAGTGGGTTCTCATGGCTGGAACAAGAAGGGAGAAGGAAAAAAAATGGGTGGGGGGGTTGGGTATTTATAGTGGCAAAGCAAGTCTTGCTTTAAAAAAAATACCCACTTTTTATAAAAATTACACCCCTAAACACTCTAATAAATATTTTTATCCAAACATAAAATTCTAGTATCCAAAATAATGAATTTTAGAAATTTTTAAAACATAAAAACTCAAAAATTTTCAAAAAGTTATACCGGGTAAATACCGGGTTTTTAACGGAAGAACCACCTGTGATCGTTAGTTAAATCAAGAATCACAAAAGTTAGCACATATAATGTTATAAAATATAATTCTTAACTAAAATATAAATATAAAAATTATTTTCGAGAATTTAATTTTTACCGTTTATTTAACGCGTTCGCAGTATACGCAGTGTATGCACTTAACCGGGTTTTCTAGTTCGGACCTTAGTGTTTGTCTAAGGTAGTATTCCTAGAAACACTAAAAATATATAAAATCATAATATTTAAAAATATAACGTATAAAAAATTCGAGAAACGGTAAGGACCTGAATAACCGCGGTTGCCACATTATCCCCCAGTTGAAAGGAATTTCGTCCCGAAATTCAACTGGTGTTGGTAATGACCGCTTCATTCACAAAAAGTTGAGGATATTTCTGCTTCATTTGGTCCTCTCGTTCCCATGTGAATTCGGGTCCATGCTTCGAGTTCCATCGGACCTTCACGATAGGGATACGGCTACGTTTAAGCGTCTTGATCTCGCGATCCAAAATCTCGACCGGTTCTTCTATAAAGTGAAGCTTTTTGTCGACACGAATTTCCTCATGTGATATTACCAAGGATTCATCGGCTAAACACTTTTTGAGGTTTGATACGTGGAAAGTATCGTGTATACCACCGAGTTCTTGAGGCAATTTCAATTTATACGCCACGGGACCAATTCTATCAATAATTTCATATGGTCCAATATACCTCGGATTGAGTTTACTCCTCTTTCCGAACCGAATAACGCCCTTCCAAGGTGAAACTTTTAAAAGCACCTTGACGCCAATTTAAAATTCCAAGGTTTCCTTCGATTGTCGGCGTAGTTTTTCTGTCTGTCTCGTGTGGCCTTTAGTCTATCCCGAATCTTAAAAATTTTGTCCGTAGTCTCCTGAATAATCTCGGGACCAGTTAAACGATTGTCACCAACTTCGGCCCAACAAAGTGGTGATCGACACTTACGTCCATACAAAGCTTCAAACGGCGCGCATTTGAGGCTAGTGTGATAACTGTTATTATAAGAGAATTCGATTAACGGCAAATGGGTATCCCAATTTCCGCCAAAGTCTATCACACATGCCCTTAGCATATCCTCCATGGTCTGAATCGTTCGTTCACTTTGACCGTTAGTCTGAGGATGGTAAGCCGTGCTCATATCCAAGCGCGTTCCCAAAGCATGTTGTAGTGTCTACAAAAATCGGGATGTAAAACGACTATCCCTATCCGAGATGATGGAAACGGGCACTCCATGCCTAGAAACAATTTCACCGATGTACAAACGGGCTAACTTTTCCATCTTATAATCCTCTTGGGTGGGAATAAAATGATCAAATTTCGTCAACCGGTCAACAATGACCCAAATTGAATCATAACCGCTGGAAGTTCGTGGTAACTTAGTGACGAAATCCATAGCAATTTGTTCCCATTTCCACTGAGAGATGTCGGGTTGCTGCAAAAATCCCGACGGTTTTTGGTATTCTGCCTTGACTTTAGAACAAGTCAAGCACTTCCCAACATAACTTGCAATTTCTTTCTTCATCCCGGGCCACCAATAAAATTCTTTCAAGTCTTTGTACATCTTGTCAACTCCGGGATGTACAGAATATCACGACTTGTGAGCTTCATTAAAAATCAATTATCTCAAGTTATGGGAATCCGGAATCCACAAGCGATCCAAATAATAAATTAACTCATCGTTTTTCTGTTCGAATTTCCTCTCAGCACCACATAAAAGTTCGTCATTCAAATTATTTCTCTCTAGTGCTTCTTTATGTTCCTCAATAATCTGAGCTTTCAAGCTCGCTTGAATTATCATCCCCAAAGCACGCACTCGATGAGGATTTATTCTTTCCTTCCTACTCAAAGCATCTGCCACCACATTTGCTTTCCCAGGGTGATATCGGATCTCACAGCCATAGTCGTTGAGTAGTTCAACCCATCTCCTTTGTCTCATGTTCAACATCTTTTGATCAAATATGTGTTGGAGCCTTTTGTGGTCGGTAAAAATAGTGCAATTAGTGCCATAAAGATAGTGCCTCCAAATCTTAAGTGCAAAAACAACGGCACCCAATTCCAAGTCGTGAGTTGTGTAATTATTTTCGTGCACTTTCAATTGTCGGGATGCATACGCGATAACCTTGTCCTTTTGCATCAACACGCAACCAAGACCTTGGTGTGAAGCGTCACAGTATACGACAAAGCCATCCGTTCCTTCGGGAAGAGTTAGAATCGGAGCGTTACACAACTTCTGTTTCAATAATTGAAATGCCTCTTCCTGTTTGTCACCCAATTCAAACTTTCTATCCTTCTGAGTCAAGAGAGTTAAGGACTGATCTATCTTTAAAAAATTCTCAATGAATCGCCTATAATAGCCTGCCAAACCAAGAAATTGACGGATCTCGGTTGGGGTCTTAGGCGTCTCCCACTTCTTTATCGCCTCAATCTTGGCCGGATCCACATGTATGCCCTTCTCGTTAATCACGTGGCCAAGAAAGTGAACTTCTTTTAGCCAAAATTCACACTTTGAGAACTTGGCATAAAGTTTCTCATTCCGAAGCAACTCCAAAATTAACCGCAGATGTTGCTCGTGCTCTTCTTTACTCCGAGAATATATCAAGATGTCGTCGATAAAGACTGTCACGAACTTGTCTAAGTAGGGCTTACATACCCTATTCATCAGATCCATAAACACTGCCGGAGCATTGGTTAGCCCAAAAGGCATAACCAAAAACTCATAGTGATCATACCGAGTCATGAATGCCGTCTTCGGTATGTCATCCTCCTGGACCCTTAACTGATGATAACCGGATCTGAGAACGATCTTAGAGAAATGAGTTGATCCCTACAATTGGTCAAACAAGTCGTCGATCCTCGGGAGTGGATATCGGTTCTTGATCGTCAATTTATTCAACTCCCGGTAGTCGATACACATCCGAAATGATCCATCCTTCTTTTTCACGAACAAGACCGGAGCTCCCCAAGGTGAGAAACTCGGTCTAATAAATCCTTTCTCTAAAGGTTCCTGCAACTGATTTGACAACTCTTGCAATTCAGACGGTGCCAAACGGTAGGGGGATCTAGCAATAGGTGCGGCGCCGGGTACCAAGTCGATCCTAAACTCAACTTGCCATGAAGGGGGTAATCCGGGTAAATCCTCGGGAAAGACTTCCGGATAATCACGCACGATTGGGATATCTTGAATTTTTAACTCCTCCGACCTCTTCTCGACAACGTTAGCAAGAAATGCGTAACTCCCTTTCTTCAAAAATTTCCAAGCCTTCATACATGAAATAATGTTCAAGCTCCTTCCAGGTTTATCACCATAGACATCTAGTACTTCACCGTTTGAGAGCGGAATTCGAACTATCTTTTCTGAACAAAAAATCTCGGCTCGGTGTTTGGACAACCAATCCATGCCAATTACAACATCGAAGCTACCAAGATCAATCGGGATAAGATCTACACTAAATGGATGATCATTTAAATTCATAGTGCAACCTCGGACAATATCACTAGCCTTAATCAATTTACCGTTTGTTAGTTCTATAATGTAGGCATCATGCAATTTTTTTGACTCAATACTAATCAATGATCTAAACTCAGTGGAAATAAAACTTCTATCAGCCCCCGTGTCAAATAGTATAGATGCATGGATATTATTGATGAGAAACGTACCCGTCACCACATTCGGGTCCTGACGAGCGTCTCCAGCCCCAAGTGTGAATGCTCTACCCTTAGCTTGATTCGTATTACCACCATTACGTCCTAGTTTAGGACATCTGTCTCTGAAGTGACCAGTCTCCTTACATTCATAACATGATCTCTAAGGTTCCAAGTTGACCCTGCAGTTCTTGGCAAGATAACCGGTCCTGTTACACCTTTCACAAGTAACAACTGCGCATTGGCCGGTATGGTGAAGGTTGCATCTATTACACTTAGGTAAGTTCCCAATGTACACCTTCTTTCCTTGTGTCATCGCTCCATAATTCTTCACAAACTTGCGCTTCTTACTTGGACCACCAGTAGTTTTCTTCACAGCCTTCTCCTCCGATTTCTTTCCAGCTGTTCCTTTCTTAACCAAGATTCCATTTCTCACCATTTCATCAGTTAATTTACCCACCAACTGTATCACACTTTGCATAGTAGTGGTTTTGGCCGAAGTAACCATTCCCCGAATTTGGGGCACTAATCCCCATATATACCTTTCGATCCTCTTAGGTTCTGGTGTCACTAGATGTGGCACCACACGGGACAACTCTTGAAATCGAGTCGTGTAATCCAAGATCTCTGCTCCATCCATTTTCATATTCCAAAATTCAACTTCAATTTTCTTCAATTCATTTCGAGGACAGTATTCTTCAATCAACATTTTCTTAAACTCGTCCCAAGTCAGGTTATCAGTAACCTGTTCTCCTAACGCATCAACTTGAGAATTCCACCATGTTAGGGCTTCGCCCTGCAGAGAGCAAGCAACATACTTAACCTTCTGATTTTCCAAGAAGTTACTGATTTTTATGACCGACTCCATCTTTTCTATCCAACGAACAATCCCAACTGCCCCTTCAATTCCATGAAAATCCAGGGGTTTTCCCGCAGAGAAGTCTTTAAAAGTGCATCCGCGGTTGGTGTTACCAGTATTTGTGCCACCACCACCTGCTCCACCACTGTCAGAAGCACCACCACTAGTGCCGCCAGCACTCCTGATTAACCCTGCGGTGATCTGTGCCACTATTCTTGGTATAGCCGCATCTATCCCTTGATTTATCAGCTGGGTCAGATCTGGTTGAGCATTATCTGTCTCATTATGATGAGGTTCTCTCCTCGGTGGCATTGTCTAAAAACAGAAACGGATAGGAATTTGATAAGAGTTTGAGTAAATGATGGTACTTGATTAGAAATCACTCAAAACATAGCAAACAATCTATACAAAAAAGACATGTTTTTTTTTTTTGAAAAGGATGATAAACATTTGGTTGAACCATGTACACAAGGTAACAATTAAGAATGATAACAATACACAAATAATAACAAAATGAAATTTATGACATACAAGGATTTATCCAAAATTTACAAAAGTGCTTCACCGAGCATAGAAAGTAGCTAGGGTTTACAAGAGTTAGTATTAAATTTTTTTTACAAAATTAGGCATTAGTTAGAACTATGCCAAGATACCCCAAAAGAAACAAAGTTTTTGTAACCCTTCAAAAGGACCTGAGCACAACCCGCTCAGTGTCTGAAATAGAAACCTAACACAACAGCAACCAGTAAAACAAATAAAGCCACAAAAATAGCCAATCTGGAGTAGACCCTCTTCTCAAATCGATCCATGCGCTGGTTCCTGTTCAGCTCTAACGCCTGAAGAGTAGTAACATACTGATATAGCTCTGGTATCCTCTCTAGAACACCTCCAACACAGTATGATGATGATTCAGTCTCGTCTCGTGTCCAGCGTAAGCCTCCACTAACTCGTACATATGTACCTTCCTACTAGTCCTGGTGTCCTCGGGCTCCTCCTCTTCATCTGATGATAACTCTATAATAACAGGTGCAATCCTAGTAGATGATCCTTCGACCTCGAAGGTCGATCCAGGAAACAGTGACTGTCCAACAGCGGGAGTAGCAGGGTGTAGAACAACAGTCACTGGTGCTACCCTAGAAGGGGGTAGGACCGAAGTAGGTGAGGGTAGACGGCTCCCTAAATCCTCTGAGTTGGTAGCGTAGCTAGACTCACCGGGCACATAGTGCTCCGACGGATCCTCCTCTGACGTATGACTTGGCTCGGGCGCACTCCAATCACCTGATGCAGTAGGGACAGGCACTAGAGGGATGCTGTTGAGGCTGTCCGCCTCATCGTCCGAGAAGTACTGCTGAAATGAAGATGCTAAAGACGAAAACATGTTGTGACGGAGAACGTAAAGCTGTTAAGAATAAGAAATGCGAAATGATATGCAATGCACACATAGTTCCTAAGGTTCTTTGCAATGTTTCTTAAGGTCATAGTCTAGGTTCGAGTCTGGGGTAAACCTAATTCTCTATAACCAGTGCTCTGATACCAAGTCTGTCACACCCCGCCAAAGGCGGAAACACGGAGGTGAGACGAGAGTGGTGCATCGAACACTTAGGCGCAAGAGAATGCTAATGGGTACACTGCAAATTTCAAAGAACCACTACAAACATAACCAAGAAAGTAAAGCGTCATACAAACCACGAAAACCAAAATACAAATTCAGATTGTCTACATAAACCAAACATCCCAAATGCAGAATACAAAACCAACAACCAAGTCATAATCCAAAAGAATGTCCCCAAAAGCAATTCACCAAACTAGTCATTTGCTTCAATTCTGTTTACCTGAAAAGCATGTTTTGAAAACGGTCAACTATAAAAATAGTTGGTGAGTACGTAGGTTTTACGACTCAATAAAATAAATAAATGAATTTCAAAATGTAAAAGTAACCATGCGCAGATGATAAAGTACATGTGTTAAGATTTTAGTTACCCTGAGCCACAATCAAAACCGTCAGACTAGTTGCTGCCCCTGTATCCAGGTGTTAAATGCGAACACCTACTATGGCTAATTATGCGCCCAAATGACCCTACAAGTCTTGTTGGCACGACCAACCCTGGGCGGGGGTGTCGACCCAAATAGTACTATTCATAATTCCCATCGGCTATTCAAGCTAATTGATTGCGTTAAAGTGTGGACTTAATGCATCTAAAAGTAAACCCAGGTAACCCTAATCCCAAGTAACAACATGTAGTGAAACATTTTTTCCCCCGTAAAACAGTAAACATTTAAAAGTGGGGCCACGAAACTCACCTATGAGTGAAACGCGAAAAAGTGCGGTAAAACTGTGAAACAGCCAATGGTGGTATCCTAACCGGGTCCTACTAATAAGTAGACACAAAATGTATTTAGGAAACCTAATATGTGTGGCTAAGTCAACAAAAGTCAAAAGTGGCTATGCAGTCAATTGTATAGCCAAAACCCGTGCGCGTGCGTACGAACCGTTAAGAATTGTAAAACAGGCTTTTATATGAATTAATAACCTTAAAACTTTAAGTTTTAGATTTTAATAAATAACATCAGTAGTTAAAAAGTCACATTTGATAAAATCCCATGTCACGGTTTCGTTTGATCAAAAACGCGATTACGCGAGTAAAGTCCGGTTTACGGTTTGAAAATCAGATTCGTCCGAAATTATGGTTTTAGTGTGATATTAGCACCCAATTTAAAAGTCAAATTTTATTTTTTAAATGAGGTTATACTTCTGTCCAAAATTCCCTAAAATTTTTATAAAATCAATTTTATATAAAAATTTCAAAAATTAATAACTTTTTATAAAATTTAAATGGACCATAATTCCAAAATCATACTTAGACATAAATTTACTATTTGAAATTTATATCAATTGATCATGTATATAAATAAAATTTTTTGACCAATTTACATATTTTTCTAATATCCAGATTATTTAATATGAATTTAATATTGTTAAAATTTTAAAAATTCGGGAAAACTAGTTAAACACATCAAAACTTCCCCAAATTTTTACCATATTAGTTTTAAGTCAACATAAGATCCCGTACCAATTTTCAAGTCCTGATTGTATCCAGAAGTATACAAACTTTAAATCATCCGTTTAAACTTTATAAATACTAATCGTATACTTCCACAACTCCAATTTTCATAAAATTTGGACAGGAGTCTTCGTTCATCATATAACAATCACTGACCAATTTCAAGAATTTATCAATACTCAGAAGTATTTTTCCCAAATTTCCATGTATTAAATTTGTGTGAATTTTAATAAATAATATATAAAGAGTTAGATAACCATATTTTCCAGATCCTCATTTTAAAACATATTCTACTGTATAAAAACAAATTTGGGTGCCAAATCAACCATTTACAAAAATCCACCAAAAACATGTTTGTTCTTGATCATTTAAGCTAAACTACAAGTTTGATCAAGGATTATACCTTCCAAATTCAACAAATGATGATAAAATTTGATGCTAAGCTACTAAGTTTTCCTTGATTTATAACCTACAATCACAATGTGGTTCAATTCCAAGATCAAAGACTCAAAAATCAACAAAATGCTCTTTTAATTTAAGAAAATGCAAATATGAACACCCAAGTGTTCATACACTTTGATCATCAAATATTACAATATTTTCACTAGATAACTCATTGTGGATGATTATTACTAGTTTTTATCCACAAATCCTTGTTAAAACCACAAGATTCAAGCTAAAACTCTTAAAAACAACAAAACTTGAAAATCAAAGTGAGTGTGTGTAGTGTGTGTGTTCTTGGTGTTCTTGAGAACACATGCAAGATCAAAAACAGAAAATTTAAAGTGTTAAAACACATGTTTATACCTTCAAATCACTAGAACAAAGCTCATCAACAACAATGATCCAAGGATTCAAGGTTGCAACGGATGATTTGAGCTTGTTCTTGAGCTTAGAATTCAAAATGAAGAGATTGGGAGTGGTGGTGTGTTCTCATGGCTGGAACAAGAAGGGAGAAGGAAAAAAATGGGTAGCGGGTTGGGTATTTATAGTGGAAAAGCAAGTCTTGCTTTAAAAGACCATTTTTATAAAAAAAATTACCCACTTTTTATAAATATTACACCCCTAAACACTCTAATAAATATTTTTATCCAAACATAAAATTCTAGTATCCAAAATAATGAATTTTAGAAATTTTTAAAACATAAAAACTCAAAAATTTTCAAAAAGTTATACCGGGTAAATACCGGGTTTTTAACGGAAGAACCACCTGTGATCGTTAGTTAAATCAAGAATCACAAAAGTTAGCACATATAATGTTATAAAATATCATTCTAAACTAAAATATAAATATAAAAATTATTTTCGAGAATTTAATTTTTACCGTTTATTTAACGCGTTCGCAGTATACGCAGTGTATACACTTAACCGGGTTTTCTAGTCCGGACCTTAGTGTTTGTCTAAGGTAGTATTCCTAGAAACACTAAAAATATATAAAATCATAATATTTAAAAATATAACGTATAAAAAATTCGAGAAACGGTAAGGACCTGAAAAACCATTGTCACAAAATGTGATGTTTACTGTGATAACTAGAGCATGGTTGATTAGATGGTGTGAGTAGACTTGTATAGACATGAGTCTTGAATTTTTCTGTGTCTACGGTCTTAAGATAGTGTCACCTATGTGTTAAGGTCGAGGTGATGTTTGAAGTGCAATGGGTGTATTGCACCTTGTGTGAGTGTCGTAGGATCGTGAAATTACAAGATGGTTATGTTCTTAATTGAAATTAGCGGAAACAATAACAACTACACAAGTGTAATCGAGGAAGCAGAAATAATACTTTTAAGAATACTGTTGTATTAAGCTTTTGCAGATAAACGATTACAATTGAAAAACTCAATCAAAAGACATAAAACGCACACTTACAATGAAGTGTTTACAGATTATTTATACTCACTTAGAATCAAGACAGCCCCTTGATTCTAAGGATCAGATCTAACACAGACCGTTGATCTGTTGTATGTAGCTAACTATTACACGTTTTGTCTAAAGCTAGTTAACTTTATTGAAGTGTCTTCTCTATGCACCATTACTTGCATGCTTGGAGAAGAGCATTGTTGTCCGTCATTGGTTGTGCCATTGCGGTTCCTTCTGCTTTGAGTGTGTCAGTTGCTTTTGCAAAAAGTTGTCAGTGACGCTTGGTATGGATAGTCAGCTGCAACGATTTGTCTTCAAGGCACAAGGTTGTCAGCAACAAAGATGTTGATCAGCAGCAAGATGTAACCATCCAAAGCTGCTGATGAATTGTATGTCAGCAGCATCAAGTGTTGATGCTGCTGAGAAGCCTATCCGCTGTAACTTTGGTCTTCAGCAGATAAGGCTATCCGCAACAGATTTGTTCTTCAGCAGGAGAACAAGTATCCGCAGCAGATAAGCTTGTCCGCAGCAGTTTGTTGGTCAGCAGCAAACTCTGAGATCAGCAGCATTTGTACTTAGAGAATTTTGTAGCCATCAGTCTTTGGTTCTACAAACTCCCCCTAGACTGATGCTACCAAAATTCTCTTACTGCCTTTGTTGCTGAAGCTTTTGCATATTTTTTACTATTCTTTCAACCTCATATCCTCTCTGGTCCATGCTGGGATTGTTAAGAGGAAGCTCAGATAGAGTCTTGATGTCTTTGCTTGCCATTTTAAAGATAGCTTTGCTTGAACACCTCATCTTCTGTCCTTTAACATCTGTCAGAGTGAATTCATTCTTCTCAGCATTGTAGGACCAGCTGATGAATGGAGTGTGGCATTGAAGAGGTTTGGCATCAATGATTTCATCTTTGCTGGGGTTGAAGTAAATTCTGATTGCCAGCAAAAGATGTCTCCCACCTTCATTCTCAGGCTCAAAGGATTCACCCAGCTCCATCATTCTTCTTAGATCAGAATCTGGAAGCTGTATTACCTCATCAACAGAAGTATAGATTGATCTTTTAGCTTCTGTCCTCCCCCTGAACACTTCAAACCATTGGTCTTTAGGGTTGTATGACCATCTGATTATTTCTCTTGAGTCTTCAGGTTTGGAAGTGGGTTTATTTTTCTTTTTGGGAGGTTGTTGATGAGTAGGAGCTGGGTGTGTGGATTTGGACTTTGAGGGAGGAGAGGAGGGAGGTCTAGGAAGGAGAGTGGAAGGTTGTTGGATTGAGGAAGTGTTGGGTTTCTTTGATTTTCTTTCTTCTTCTTGAATGTTTACCCTTTTCTTGGAGCCTTTCTTCTCCAATCTTTCTTTCTCATCCTTCTTGACTTTAAAATAGAGGGCTTGCAGGTTCATGAAATTCATGGGACCTAGCCTCTTTCCACTCTCTCCTCTAGCCTTAAAGAAGTCAATCATGACCTTCCTTTCTTCATGGGTCCGCTTATTAAAAGCAATGGTTTTTTTGGACTTTTGTTTGGCTTTTTCTTCTTCAGCCTTTTTCTTCTTTGTCAACTGACCTTGCTGACCCATGAAGGCTCTATAGATTTCTTTATTTGACAGTTTCTCAAGGTAGTCTGCATCCTCACCTTGAGAAACTAGAGCCTTTACCCACTCCTCTCTCATTTCTTTGGCTAGTTCAGAATCAGTTATTCTGAACTTAGCCTCTTCCTTCTTCTTTTTCTTCTCTAGTTCTTCTTCATCCTTGTCAAATTGTTCCTGCAGTTGAAGAGCAAGAGATTCATCTTCTTCAATCTGATAAACTGCAGGAATCTTTACTTTGAGCTCATCCAACTGTTTTGCATACATTTGGATTTGTTGTTCTCTGGGGAGAATGGCTGTGAGTCTATCTTGAGCTTTCTTTGTTTCAGCCATCTCCTCTTCTTCTCTTCTTCTTCTTCTTTCTTCTTTTTCTTTCTTTTCTCTTTGCAACCTCTCTTCGTCTTCTTTGGTTATAATTCCCTTTCCCTTTTCTTTGTTGGATGCCTCTGCTTCGGCTTCACTGATCACAACAGCAGATGATTGTGCCGCTGTGGGAATCTCAGCCTCAGCTTCATTGGCAATTTGAGCGGTTGATAAGGGAAGGTCATTAGCTTCATCAGTTTTGCACTAAGGACTTGTAAGTTCTATCAGCATTTCTTTGACAGTGGATCTTGATTCATAAGCAGCAGGAAAGATGTCTACTCGAGTGGAAGCTGAGTCAGAATCAGTGTCAGAATTTGACACATATACCGCTTTAGAAATCCTTCCTTCTTGTTCAAGATGTGCTCTGACAGTAGCCATCATTGCCTAGCTTTCGAGGGAGTTGACATTGCAGATATTTGCTCTGAGTTGAAAGATCTTGTAAAGAAAGTCTGTAGGCAGTAGCAGGATGTTCCTGGTGTTGATGGTGAGAGATGAGCCGTTGCTTAGCAGAAAGGTGTGGTCAAGAGACTTAGTGATTACCCATCCCAGCACATCTAAGTCCTTGACAAAGGAGTTGTACAGAAATCTTCTTAAGCACAGAACTTCTTCTTCAGTGAGAAGACTGCTCCTTATTATTTCAAGTCTTCTAGGAGTCAGTCTTCTTTCTGCTGCTGTTGAAGATTCAGGATAGGCTACCCTTTTTGCTGCTTGCATTTGTCTTTGAAAGTTGGGTAGATTATCCTCCATCAAGTCATAGAACCTGCCGATGGCAAGTTCTGCTGAGAGGTCCGTTGAGTTGTTGATGCATTGTAGATGGTATAGGTGAAGGACTTGGATGATGTTGAGAAAGTCCCAGTTTAGCTCTTCTACTCCGCTAAACTCCCAACCAATCCAGAACCTCTTAGATTTTCCATCATACCCCCAAGCTAGTATTGTATCAAACTCTAGCGTGTTGAAGTCAGTGGAAATTGGGGGGACAGTGGAGTAACTTATGATGGCTGCTGCTTCAGGGATGATGCTGAAAGATGTATATGTTTGTTCTGTGTCTTCAGCATCATTCATCATCTCATCAACAGCTCTGACGACTAACTTCTAGTCTTCAGATGTCTCTTCTTCTTCGTTATCTGAAGCTGGCAAGTCATGAACCTGTACAAAAGCTGGCTTGAAAAGTGTGCTTTGAAATACAGCCTGCTCTTGAATCCAGTCATCAAGACTGTCTGAGTCTTCCTCCATTGGGACCATCTCCCCCTTTTTGGTTGCATTAGTGGACAAATAAGAATCAGTTTGGGTGCCCACTGATATAAGAGAGGGAGAAGGTACAGTTGGGCATTGATGGGCTTCATGCATAGAGACTTGGTGTCTTAGTTTGGACACTTCAGCCTCTAGCATAGCCACCCTGGCCGTCAATTCCAAGTTATGAAGTTTCAGTCTGTCCTCATCCACAGTTGTGGAATCCTTGGATCCAGATGGGGCCCTAGGCCTAGCCTCTTCATCCCCATCACCCATGGTTTCTTGGCACCTGGGATTCATCTTAGCGAGGGGAGTTTCCAAGGAAGCATCCTCACTGTGAGTTGCCTTGGTTGAGGTCTTAGCAATGTTGTCACTGTCCTCCTAGTTATTTGATGGACCAGCAGTAGTGGCAGCCTCTTCCACATCCATTCTGTCATAACTCCTAGAGTGGACCTTCAGGGTAGAAGAACTTGGGATGGGTGTGTTGGAAGCAAGATCAATCAGTACCTCCGAGATGGTGGTAGTTGGAGAAGGTACATCATCTTGATCAGGTTCCTCAACACTTAAGTTCAGAAGAGAAAGGAAAGGCTCAGGGGGTTGTTCTATAGATCTGGGAAGTGATCCTGATCCTAATAGAGAGACATCCAAAGGAGTCTCCCTAATAATGTGGCTGTCCCTTATGATAATCTCACCAGAATATTGTGATTCTGAGTGAGGGCTGTTAGGTTGGGTTTGGGCCTTGGAGGCAAGAGAAGCAGGAGTTCTATTGCCCCTTTTCCTAGTATATGTTGTTGCAACCGGGGCCCTGTGTTCCGGTTGAACGATAACATCCAAAAGAGGTGTAGGTAATTTTTGTGCCTGTGCATCCTTAGTAGTATGCACAGGGGTTCGAATGGTTGAAGCAGACTGTTGTTCAGGATGTGGGGTGGAGGGTGTGGGATCAGTATCAGTTGGGATTGCTGAACTGTCACCCAGGGTACTCTGTATGTTCAGCATTGTAGATAACAATGGAACATTGACCCCTGAGAACTTTTTGGAAACATTTCTCATGCTTTCAAAAATATTATTTTTATGTCCCAACATGATGTAGATTCTTGCAGGTTTTGAAATTTCTTTTAGTTCTTGATTGAAAACTTCCTGCAAGAATCTTGGGTATTTAAAAAATTGCTGCTTTGCACCCTCTTGAATATTATATCTCAAACCCTCAAAGATGAGGTGTGAAAAGTTGAAGCCTTGGTTAGTGACCATACCATGGAAGGCGAAGGCAAGTGCGGAGCTCACCTGATGCCATCCACTCCTCTTCTGAGATATGCATTGGAGAAGAGTGTGACAAAGATACTTCCATGGAGGGCCCATCAGCACCTTCTCGATCGTATACTCGGTCTGATTTCCAGTGTATCCAATGGATACAAAGGTCCTCATGTATTCGTCCTTCGAGTATGAGATGGCTGCTCCCTCATCTTGAAGCTTAAGATGTTTTCTGAGTGTGGCTTCCAAGATTGTGATATCCTTGTCGTCTACCTTGGCTTTGATTTGGGGAATCCCCTGTTCAGTAGAGTAGACGGCAGTACTCCAGAGATCCTCCATATGAGGGTTATATATGGTAGGGTTGGTGGTGAGGGCAAAGTAGATCTTTGATCGACAAAAGAAATCGATCATATCATCAAATCCTTCGGATTTCTTTCCTTTGGTAAGATATGCTGTAAGGTTGAGGTATGGGGAGAACTTATCATCAGGGTTATTGATGTCTGCCATTGTTGTTTGATTTGGAGGGAAGGTCAAAATATGGGAGGCTTTGAATGTTTTAAAGATGAAGTGCTTGAATATGGTGGGGACTTGAGAGAAAGTGATGTGGGTTTAGGGTGAAATTGAATGTGAAGAGGTGGTAAGGAAATTTGATTCGTTCTTATAACGGCAGAAGAGGGAAAAAGCAAAATGACTTGTACAGTACAACCCAATTCACCTTTTATTGTTACAGCTGTAATACACCGAGGCAGTCATGGTAAAGACTGACGGGAATTTTAACAGCGGGTAAAAGTTAATTTGGACTTAAATTTACCAATCAGCAGCAAACTTGATTGCTGTGGATGCGGAAGGTTAAGTCTGTCAGCAGTAAACTTATCTGCTGCTAATGGATTTAATAATCCGCAGCAAGGATGTTGCTGCTGAAGGTCTTAAAGAAATCCGCAGGAAACCTGTTCCTGCTAATAACATAAAGCAGTCAGCTGCAAATCTTTTGCTGCTGAGGATTAAACCTGTCAGCAGCTGAAGGACAAAACTGCTGCTCACTTATAAATTTTATTTACGATAAGGGACAGACATATTTACAACAAAGGATAGACGCATTCAACTGAACCAATGATGATGCTTGGTGGTTTCTTTGCCTTCCATTGATGAGTTGGAGGTTTTCCAGCTCTTTTTGCCTTTTCAGCAGCAAAAGCTGCATCTGAGGACTTTGACTGATCAGAAGCAGATTTTGTTGCTGCTGATGGTTTTACTTGAGCAGCTCCAGACTTTGCTGCTGAAGGCTTTCCTTTTGGTTGCATGGGCTTGACTCGATCAGCAGCAGTTTAGTTGGCTGCTGATGGTTTAAGAACAGACTTATGCCTATCCTTCTTCACCTTACTAATGGGCTTTTGTATAATTTGGGGTGGAAGAAGAATCTGATTGAAAGGATTAAACTTACAATTTGCAGCAAAGTGATCTGATTCACCACAGATGATGCAAGATTGTAGAGGTTTTGACAACTGCTCCCTTGATGGAGAAAGAGAGTTTCTGAATTGAGTTGTCTTAGCTTCAAACCTTCTTACCTGTTTGTTCTTCTTTGTCTTCTCAAAAGCGTGTTGCTTGAGGTTTCTTTGCTGCTGAAGGTAGTAGAAGTAGGTGCTGGCAGTGTGATTGTATTTCCCACACACAAAGCATGATTTTGCCAGTTTGTCCCTTTGAAAGTACATATAGTCATTTCTTTTGAACAAGTCTTTGAAGTTCCAAGGGTGAGCTTTGTTATGCTCAAAGGTGGCTTCTTCCAATGTCTTTTGAACATATGGAACCTTCTCTCCAGGCGCATGACATATGTCAAACACCTTCCTTGGTTGGATTGAAGTTGAGGACTGGCCCTTTTCAATAGTTAGTTTCCTACCTTCTGGAGGATAACTAATTTTGATTTGTTTGAATGGTGTAGGAACTGGTACTGAAATGGCTGGTACTGGTGTTGAATGGATAATGGGGACTTCATCTTTAGTCATAATAACTTGAGGGGCAGGAGGAGATGAAGCTTCACTTGTTTCAGTGGAGTCTGAGCAAGTTGATTCAGATTCTGACGAGGTAGTGCATTCTTGCACCAAAGGTTCATCCTTAGAGGGATCAAGATTTCTGTTGGCCATATCAAGATTTGCAAGATTGAAGCTTGGTTCATGGATGGCAACGTAGTCACCAGGAGGTGCAACGGCTTGATATTGTTCAGCATGATACCCCAGCCCAGTTTTTACCTTTTCATGAATTTGAGCATCCAAAAGTTTTTGCAGCTTTTTGGATGCAAATTCATATTTGTCGACATGAACTTTCTGTTCTGCTAATTCTGCTCTGGTAGCTTTTAATCTGGCCAGTAGATCATCAATCTGAGTTTCAAGATTGGTTTGTTCATGTCTTAATGATGAAATCTCTTTCTTTAGGCAGTTAATTTTTTCTTTGTAATTGTCTTCGACCCTTTTGAATTCAGATTTCATTTGATGAAACTCTTCATTTTGATCTATGAGGTTTTGATTATGCTTTCTGTAGCCTAAAACCTTATCAATACAGGCTTGGGAACATAGATGTTCATATACTTGAGGCGGTATTTCAGTTGTATCTGCCATAAGAGCTTGGTTATTGGTAGGCAGATCTTCATACTGAAAGCTCCAGTCAAAGTCAGAAGTTCCAACAGCTGCACAAGCTGCAGTTTGAGCTGGAGGAGTAGCTTGTTGCTGTTGTTGTCTAGGTTAGCTTTGGTGAGCTTGTCTTGTTCGATCATCAGCTGGGTTTGCCCTAGGTGCCTTGCATTCTCTAGCAAAATGACCCATTTGGTTACAGTTGTAACATCTCAATTTGCTTTTATCCAAGCCAACTCTGGTGTTTGAGCTGTTGCTTGGAATGGGTCTTCCGGTTCTAGAGTAGAACCTTTTTGCTCTTATAGAGAGCATGGCATACGAGTGTTGTATATCCATTTCTTCTAGATCATATGGAAGGAAACACTCAAGATCCTCCTTGATAAAGTACATGTTGCTTGAGTTTTCAGAAACAAAAGCAGCAGAGGTTGAGGCTTGAGAAGGAGCTTCAAGAAGAAATGGTGATGTGTTTGTTTTAGAGGTAGGAGTTTGAGGATGTGTGACTATGGGAGGGTAGTAGTTGCTAGTACTAGGACCTGAGTGCTCAGAGTGAAAAGCAGAAGAGGTGGTGGTGGATGTTGAAGCTGTTTGGTAGCTTGAGCTCCTTTCCTTGGCCTGAATCATTTTTAATTCATAGGTTTTGAGCATACCAAATAGCTCAGTCATCTTAAGAGTCTTCAGATTCTCAGTTCTTCTGATGGACACTGTGTAGAGTGTCCAACAACTAGGTAGAGATCTGATGAATTTCTTAAGAATATCTTCATTCTCCAACTTCACTTTTGAGCACTGCAACTCACCTACAAGATAAGTATATCTGTTATATAAAACAGTTAGAGACTCACCTTCCTTCCAGACAAAATTTTCATACTGCTGCTTAAGGATGTCTCTTCTGTTTTCTTTGACTTCCTCAGATCCAGCAAACATCTTCTCGAGGGCCTCCCAGAGCTCTTTAGCGGTTTTGTAACTTTTGAAGTTATGAAAAACTTCATTTGGAAGGCACATTTGGATAGCTCCTAGTGCCTTGAAGTCCACCTCCATCCTTTTTATATCCTCTTCTGAGTACTTGGAGGGCTCCTTTGGAGCTGATGGTCCTCCAGAGTCAGCAGATGCCACCATTGGAGTGTAGGGTCCATCCCTGATGGATTTCCACATTCCGTACTCCTGATAACAGAAAAAACTTTCCATGCGATTTTTCCACATGTCGTAGTCTTCCCCAGATACCAATCTTGGTGGTCGGTTGATGCTGTCGATGTCTTCAAATCCGTTGCTCTGTGCCATCTTTGTTCTTGGTGACTTGATGAAAGAGAGAGAGTTTAGAATAGAACCAGAAGTGATTAAACAAGTGTGAGTTTAATTAATCTGAGCCAAAGCTCTGATACCACTTGTAGGATCGTGAAATTACAAGATGGTTATGTTCTTAGTTGAAATTGGCGGAAACAATAACAACTACACAAGTGTAATCGAGGAAGCAGAAATAATACTTTTAAGAATACTGTTGTATTAAGCTTTTGCAGATAAACGATTACAATTGAAAAACTCAATCAAAAGACATAAAACGCACACTTACAATGAAGTGTTTACAGATTATTTATACTCGCTTAGAATCAAGATAGCCCCTTGATTCTAAGGATCAGATCTAACATAGACCGTTGATCTGTTGTATGTAGCTAACTATTACACGTTTTGTCTAAAGCTAGTTAACTTTATTGAAGTGTCTTCTCTATGCATCATTACTTGCATGCTTAGAGAAGAGCATTGTTGTCCGTCATTGGCTGTGACATTGCGGTTCCTTCTGCTTTGAGTGTGTCAGTTGCTTTTGCAAAAAGTTGTCAGTGACGCTTGGTATGGATAGTCAGCTGCAACGATTTGTCTTCAAGGCACAAGGCTGTCAGCAACAAAGATGTTGATCAGCAGCAAGATGTAACCATCCAAAGCTGCTGATGATTTGCCTGTCAGCAGCATCAAGTGTTGATGCTGCTGAGAAGCCTATCCGCAGCAACTTTGGTCTTCAGCAGATAAGGCTATCCGCAGCAGATTTGTTCTTCAGCAGGAGAACAAGTATCCGCAGCAGATAAGCTTGTCCGCAGCAGTTTGTTGGTCAGCAGCAAACTCTGAGATCAGCAACATTTGTACTTAGAGAATTTTGTAGCCATCAGTCTTTGGTTCTATAAGTGTTCAGGATGGAGTCCTGTGGGGAGTTATGATTATACATCTTTAGTAAGTGTAAATGTTAAGGACGAGGTCCTGTGGGAAATTATGATATTTTTATATCTTATGTGAATAAATGATTAGGGTGATGTCTTGTGTCTAGACTGAGTAGTGTGTCATCCAGAACCATTGGTACGACCCGTATGGGGTACGACCATGTGAACTCTGTGTGAGTAGATGATGACGTGTGGCAGGGGCTACCGTTGTGATGAATAAGAGGTGGGGTTCAGGAGTTTGTGTGTCTATAAATGACGAGGTCATATTGTATACACGTAGATTTGCTCAGGTCTAGCTAGTTGTGTGTGCACTTTATGCGAGTTAGAAGGTTGGGTTACTAGTACGTATGTAGAACATGGTGTGTTCTGTAGTTATGTGTGTCGGTGTGTGTCCTTGTAGTACATGCTTAGTCGTGGATAGGACGGATGGTCGGGTGTCCAAGTATAGTGTTTCTATCTCGACGATTTTCTCGACGATGTTACATCGAGGTGATGCGAGAATTTGTGATGTCTTTCTAGATGATCGGTGAGGTGCTCTTGTGAGATGCCTATGTTTATATCTCGAGAATTCAGAGCACGAAGCCAACAGGTGGAGCTGTGAGAGTTGATGATGAAGGCGTTACGTGGGCGCTTGATCAGAGATAGTTATGACGAAATCGAAAGGACGACGCTGAAGATTCCAGCACGAGGAAAATGAGGTGACGAAAGGGTCTCCATGGAATACGTTCCATATAGAGAATTTTGTCAAGGTAGGATACAACAGGAGTGGAAATGATTACTCTGAACGAGACAAGGGGTGGCTGAGGCTTGTGATAAGACAGACTTCATGTTCTTACATGATGAATGAGACGAGGTCGGTAATCACGCGGTAATGATAAGAACAACAGCGAGGAAAACAGGATTCAGGAGGGATTAGTGTAGGATTGCACACAAGTGACTGGAAAGGGAACGCTTACCCTGGTAAGTATATGACTAGTTTAAGGAAGGCTCCAGTGGAGCGTCAAGTGAAGCAAATTCTTTGCTTCCAAGGCAGGCATGATGGTGATATGTGGACTTTTGAAAATCAACAAGAACTGATGATTATAACTCTAGTCGTGAGTAGTATGAGTTTACATAAGGGGCGTATTGACCGCGTTATAATGAGTTAAAGATATATCAAGGTAGAGGAATATGGTGGGGATCAGGGTAGCTTTACACAAGCTCTTGGAGATCATCAGAGAAAGACAGACGTAGTACCTTTATGAGCGAGACAGTGGTGCCTGATTTTGAGAAATCATCGTAGGATGGCGATTAGGGTATGAGGCGAGAAGCGTAACGACTTCAATTGGGAAGAACGACAATTTTTTTTCCTGGAGGTGAGGGGCAAGAATTTATATGCGAAGATGATCGTTGGAGCGACGAGATCATCAGGGTTATACAAGAAATAAAAGCAAGGGTGCCCACGAGCAAATCAGGAAGAGGTGATAAGTGAGGAAGTAATAGATGGTGATGGGCTGTCTAAGTAATGGTTGGGAGAAACGAGTAATGAGGGAGTGTGTAGATGAAACCTACGAGTCTTAAAGCTGAAAGCGGGTAAGGGAGAGGAATTCGTTGAACACCAAGGGAGGAGGTCGTATTGCAAAGCAATATTATGAGAAACGAATAGGGTGAAGGCTAAATTTTGGATAGATTTGGTGCACGAGCGAAAACAGAAGGATATATGAGTTGGTTTGTGCCAACGCAGGATTCAAGGACGAATCCTCTTTTAAGGAGAGTAGACTTGTAACATCCCGGAATTTTATAAACTAGTAGTTCGGGTTAGTGGATAACCCAAACCTACATTAAGTGAGAAGAGATTGAAAAGGATTCTTATACGAGGTGCGTTTAACTATCGGGAATGTCACAGTTAGTCGTTTAAATAAAGGTTCGAGATTGAGGTGTGCGAGAAAGAAGTAAAGGGACCCGAAACAAAACTAGGAGGTGTTTATAAGCCACTTTATTGCCAACCCAAGGGCCATTTTGTGACCCTAGGTATGCAACGGCAGAAGAGAGGACGGGAAAGAAGGGATCGGCCGAAGAAGAAGGGCGACGGCGAGTGGTACGACAGTGTTAGCGTGATGGTGTAATCTCCGAAACGTGAACAGGTACTCGTTCTCATCCTTTTCCATTTGCATGTTCAGTTGGTTTGAGTAGTAGAACTAGGGTTTGGTCTCGGGTGTCAACGGTGTTCGAGGATGACGGTGGTACCCGGAGACGGCAGCAAGCAACGGCGGCGACGGCTCCGATGAGGTATGCGGGACATGATGGTACACGGTGATGGCGCAACGGGGCTGTGATGACTCATCGGAGTCGGTGATCGATGGCTGAGAGAGAGAGAGGGGATATGAGCGTGGAGGCACAACGAAGAGGAGACGACAGTCGGTGTTGGTCATGGTAGCGGTGCACTATGGCGGTGAATGGCAAAGTACGAAGGTTTTGTTGTGTCCGGTATGTGGTTTGGCAGGGGTGTAGTCCTTCGGGGTAGTAGGGGAAGAGTTAGCCGACTAGGGTTGTTTCCTGACGAAGAAGACGGTGGTGAGGTGTGTGGTGGCGCACGGCTATGGAGACGTAAGACGGTGAGAAGGTCGGCTAAAGTCTTGCATGGCCTATTTACGTACATGCATGGGAAACCGGTTGAGCATTCGGTTTCTAAACGAGTCAAGGACGATCCGATGCGAGATGAAAATGGCAAGGGTTTGCATGGCACACGTACGTGCACACATGGAAGCTTGGGTTCGGGTTCATGGGTCCTAAACGGGTCGGGAACAATATTATAAGTGTACTCGTGAGACTAGTGTTTTCATGAGGGGATTAAGGCTTTTTCATGGCACATGCGTGCATGCAAGGAACCCGGTCCGGGAATATGATACGAGTGTGGGGGTTTTATTTTAGAAATGCTTTATTCGACATATAGATTGAACGTGATCTGATCCTTGGATCATACATTTGACAGGTTCGGGCTTCGAGCGTGAACAGACGAGTTGCCGAGCAAGAACTAGGACTCAGCATAACCAGTGAGTTTCTAATCCCCTCTTTTAAACGTTTTACTGTTTATGGGGCTATCGTACATACTTACAAGAGATGATTAACATATTAAACGTGTTAAGAGTTTTGGGTTTTAACCGATGTGTTTATGAACTAAATCATTCAGTAATGAGTCGGAGGGTATACGTGGGTGTTTATGAGATCATGTGATCTAGGCTTAAAGGTGGGTATACGGTCATGGGTCGTATAGTGACCTAATAGGGGTGAGTCGGGGGACGAGTTAGTCAGGGTGAGTCGGGGGACGAGTTAGTCAGGGTGTGTCACCATAACAGTGGGGTATTGTGTGATGAGTTAGTCAGGGTGAGTCGGGATATAAGCTTAACGCTTATGAATACGTATAGGATATGTTATCCTAGTGTTATGTGTGGGGTGCAAGTGCAGTTAATGAGTCATGTAAATATAGTATGATGGTATGCGTTTTATACATGTGTTGTGTGTATTGTGTCATTGTCCTTGTGACACGACGGGTATTGTGTTTGTATCGTTGTCTTTATGACATGGCAAACGGGATTGTGAAGGACAAAGTCCTTCGGGAGGTCACCAAAGGTGACAATATTTAGCAGGTTAATGATGAGCTCGGGGTGTGTCGAATGCCCTGACGAGGGTGCATTGATTAGGTATGTGTTTGTGTGCATATATATATATATATATATATATGTGTGTGTGTGTGTGTGTGTGTTAAATTGTATACAAGTGTTGAGTTATATTTATTGTGCATGAGATAGTATTAATATGGTGAGTAGAGTTAGATTGACCGTTGTGTCAGGATTGTGATGTGGTGTTTACAACTGTTATGCCAGTTGGTTTGTGAGAGTCTTGGTTAGGGCTGGTTAAGCCGGTGTCTAGAGGGTGGTTGAGATAACCAGTGTGTGGTAAACTTTGAGTTATCAGAGTGGTAAGTTCAATCCATGTCGGAGAGACTTACTGGGTTAAATGGTGGGGTGAGTCTGGGGTGGTGAATCCTATGGGATATTGTAAGATAACGTGGGTTATCTATCTATGAATAACTGACAAAACTATTTTATAAAGACCAGTGGGTCTTGAGTGGAAATAAATGGAAAATGAGACGAGTTGGTTTTTGTTTAAATTAAATCATTAGAACTCACTCAGCGTAGCTGACTTTGTGTGTACGTTAGATTGTGCTGCAGGTGAGCTTTGGGGTCGATGTATCTTGGCTTTGGAGCGGTGCTACTCGGATAGGTGTGAAGGCTTTCGTGACGTAAACTTAATGACGATAACGACATTATATTGTAATTATTCTTTTAGAAAGACTTCCGATGTACGTTTGTTAAATAAAACAAGTACTTTTAAAAAGTATAACCAGTTATGAGAACCAACTGTAGGGTGCCCGGTTTGGGGCCTTACAGATGATATGGTGGTTATTCATGGTTTGTGTATATGGTTTCAGCGAACCACCCGTTTCACCCGTTTCAAACGTGCCTTTCAAATGGGTACTCTTCGAATTCATAACCAACTGTAGGGTGTCCGGTTTGGGGCCTTACAGATGATATGGTGGTTATTTATGGTTTGTGTATATGTGTAGGATCGTGAAATTACAAGATGGTTCTGTTCTTAGTTGAGATTGGCGGAAACAATAACAACTACACAATTACAATCGAGTAGACAGAAAGAATACTGATCAGAACACTGTTGTATTAAGCTTAGTGAATAAACGATTACAAGTGAAAACTCTAATTCGAAAGCACACTTACAATGAAGTGTTTACACAGTATTTATACTAACTTAGAATCAAGACAGACCCTTGATTCTAAGGATCAGATCGAACACAGACCGTTGATTTCTTATACAAAAACTAACAATACACGTTAAAGCTAAACTAGCTAACTTTATTGAAGCGTCTTCTTTATGCATCATTGCTTGCATGTCTGGAGAAGAGCATTGCTTAGTTTCATTGGTTGTGCCATTGAGGTTCCTTCTGCTTTGAGTGTGTCAGTTGCTTTTGCAGAAAGTTGTCAGTGACGCTTGGCATGGATAGTCAGCTGCGACGATTTGCCTTCAAGGAACACAGCCATCAGCAGCAAGAATGAGAATGATGCTGCTGATAAGCCTATCAGCAGCAACATTGGTCTTTAGCAGATAAAGCTATCCGCAGCAGATTTGTTCTTCAGCAGGAGAACAAGTATCCGCAGCAGATAAGCTTGTCCGCAGCAGTTTGTTGATCAGCAGCAAACTGTGAGATCAGCAGCAGCAAACTATGAGATCAGCTGTATTTGTACTTAGAATTTTGTGGCCATCAGTCTTTGTTTCTACAAACTCCCCCTAGACTGATGCTACCGAAATTCTCTTACTGTCTTTGTTGCTGAAGCTTTTGCATGTTTCTGACTATCCTTTCAACCTTATATCCTCCATTGGGATTATCTCCCCCTTTTTGGGTGCATCAGTGGACGAGTAAGCGTCAGTTTGGGTGCCCACTGATACAAGGGAGAGAGTAGGAAAAGTTTGGAATTTATGAGCTTCATGCATAGAGACTTGGTGTCTTAGTTTGGACACTTCAGCCTCTTGCATGACCATCCTGGCCGTCAATTTCAAGATATGAAGTTACAGTCTGTCCTCATCCACAGCTGTGGAATCCTTGGATCCAGATGGGGCTTTAGGCCTGGCCTCTTCATCTCCATCACCCATGGTTTCTTGGCACCTGGGATTCCTCTCAGTGAAGGGAGTTTCTAAGGAAACATCCTCACTGTGAGTTGCCGTGGTTGAGGTCTTAGCAATGTTGTCACTGTCCTCCTGGTCATTTGATGGACCAGCAGTAGTGACAGCCTCTTCCACATCCACTCTTTCATAACTCCTAGAGTGGACCTTCAGGGTAGACGAACTTGGGTTTGGGTGTGTTGGAAGCAAGATCAATCAGTACCTCCGAGATAGTAGTAGTTGGAGAAGGAACATCATTTTGATCAGGTTCCTCAACACTTAAGTTCACAAGAAAAAGGAAAGGCTCAGGGGGTTGTTCTATGGATCCGGGAAGTGATCCTGATCCTAATAGAGAGATATCCAAAGAAGTCTCCCTAATAATGTGGCTGTCCCTTATGATATTCTCACCAGAATGTTGTGATTCTGAGTGAGGGCTGTTAGGTTGGGGTTTGGGCCTTGGAGGCAAGAGAAGAAGGAGTTCTCTTGCCCCTTTTTCTAGTCGTTTCAACCGGGACCCTGTATTCCGGTTGATCGATAACATCCAAAAGAGGTGAAGTGATTTTTTGTACCTGTGCATCCTTAGTGGTATGCACAAGGGTTCGAATAGTAGAAGCAGACTGTTATTCAAGTTGTGAGGTGGAGGGTGTGGGATCAGTATCAGCTGGGATTGCTGAACTGTCACCCGGGGTACTTTGTATGTTCGTCATTGTAGATAACAATGGAACATTGACCCCTGAGTACCTTTTTGGAAACAGCTTCATCTTATCACTCCAAATCGGCAAAAATGCAGATCTTCGTGAAAACCCTAACTGGTAAGACGATCACGTTTGAGGTCGAATCCTTTGACACAATCGACAACGTGAAGGCAAAGATCCAGGACAAGGAAGGCATCCCGTCAGACCAGCAGCGTCTAATCTTCGTCGGAAAACAACTCGAGGACGGCAGAGCCTTAGCCGATTACAACATCCAGAAGGAGTCAACTCTCCACCTTGTCCTTCTTCTTTGTGGTGGCAAGAGCGGAGTTTACTTGATGCCATTTGCTTTTCTTCTGAGATATGCATTGGAGAAGAGTGTGACAGAGATACTTCCATGGAGGGCCCATTAGCGTTTTCTCTACTGTATACCCATTTTGATTTCCAGTGTACCTGATTGATTTCCAGAGATCCTTCCATGGATGGAAGGTTTGAAGGTTGGTGGATGAGGGTTGGTTAGGACTTGTGAGAAAGTGATGCTGAATGTGAAGGGTTGGTAAGGAATTTTGATTTTGTTTTTATAACGGCAGAGGTGAGAAAAAGCAAAATGACTTGTACCGTACAACCTTATTTACCTTTTATTGTTACAGCTGTAATGCACCGAGGCAGTCATGGTAAAGACTGACGTTGATTTCTTTTACAGCGGGTAAAAGTTAATTTGGACTTAAATTTACCCATCAGCAGCAAACTTGGTTGCTGTGGATGGATAAGCATGTCCGCTGCAAGCTTGGTTGATGTGGAAGGTTAAGTCTGTCAGCAGCAAACTTAATTTCTACTGATAGATGCAATGATCTGCAGCAGGGATGTTGCTGCTGATGGCCTTAAAGCTATCCGCAGGAAAACTTGTTCCTGCTGATAACTTAAGGCAGTCAGTGGCAAATCCTATGCTGCTGAATATTAAACCTGTCAGCAGCTGAAAAGCAAAAGTGCTGCTGACTGATAACTTTTATTTACAACATAAGACAAAACACATTTTAAAATAGAAATTTTTAGAGAAAGATTTTAATCAAAGTTCATCATACCAATGGATTCAACTAAATATTTAAATCTGGCTTCATCAAAAGGTTTTGTAAACAAATCATCATATTGCTCATTTGTATGAACTTTGGTTAGAATAATCCTCTTTTTCTCAGCTTGATCTCTTATGAAATGATACCTGATGTCAATGTGCTTTGTCTTTGAGTGCTTCACCGGATTGTTTGTGATTGAGATAGCACTCATGTTGTCAATGTGAATTGGAGTTGCCATAAAATTCATCCCATAGTCCAACATTTGATTTTGTATCCAAATGACTTGTGCACAGCAACTTGAAGCTGCAATGTATTATGCTTCAGTTGTAGAAGTTGAAACACATGTTTGCTTCTTGCACTGCCATGAAATTAACCTTCCTCCCAGAAACTGACATCCTCCTGAAGTGGACTTTTTGTCTAAGTTGCATCCCCCATAGTCACTGTCAGTGTATGCATACAGATTAAACATGTCATTTTTTGAGTACCATAGTCCAAGTCTTGAAGCACCCTTTAGGTATCTAAAGATTCTCTTGACAGCCTGAAGATGTGAAGCTTTTGGAGCTGCTTGAAATCGTGCACAGAGACATACTGCAAACATGATATCTGGCCTTGAGGAAGTGAGATACATGAGAGACCCTATCATAGCACGGTACTGATGTTGATCAGTATCTTGACCATCTTTGTCTGGAGTCAGTTAATGATGAACTTGCATAGGGGTTCTTGCAACAGAGCAGTCAGCCATTTTGAATCTTTCCAAAATGCTTTTTACATATTTGGATTGGCTGATGAAGATTTCATTTGGGACCCGTTTGACTTGTAGACCCAAAAATAAATTTAGTTCACCCATTGAACTCATTTCAAACTTTGAGTGCATCAGAATCTCAAAGTCTTTGCATAGTTGTTTCCTTGTTGATCCAAAGATGATATCATCAACATAAATTTGAACTAGTAAGATTTCTCCCCCTTCATCTTTGATAAACAAGGTGTGGTCAATGGCACCTCTTCTGAAATTGTTGCTTAGTAGATATTCTGATAAGGTTTCATACCAGGCTCTTGGTGCCTGATGTAGGCCATATAGAGCTTTGTCTAGTTTGAATACTTGAGTAGGATGTGCGGGATCTATAAAGCCTGGAGGCTGTTTGACGTATACTTTCTCACCAATCTTCCCATACAGAAAGGCACTTTTTACATCCATTTGATAGACAGTGAAGTTCTTGGATGCAGCATATGCCAGGAAGATTCTGATGGTATCAGTAGAATGTATGTCATCAACTGAGGCTTTTGATAAAAAGCAGGAGACGCTCCCAGATGGAGTGACCTCATTCATGTCCAGTACATAGAGATTTTCTTTTCTCTGGGCCGTCAGTAGAATGCTTTCCGGAGGAGGTGTGGATAAGCCTGGAGATAGTACAAAGCATTCTTTATCTGTGAAGAGCATCCAATGCTTTTGATCACAGACCTGGGAAACACTCATGAGATTGAAGTCCAATTCTTTGACATAGTTGACCTTATCAATGCTCATTCTTTCGTTGGACACAGTTCCTTGTCCAGTAAAGGATCCTCCTTTTGAATCACTTCCGAAGGCAACATATCCTCCATTGAAGTGTCTGAAATTTGAGAGGATGGATCTGTTGCCTGTCATGTGCCTGGAACAACCACTATCTACCACCCAAGTGTTATTCTTGTGACCTGGCTGTCCCTGCACATGATAGATTTCTAATTAGTAGGAGGAACCCAAGAGTCTGCAGACTTGAAAAAGATGGTTGTTAGTTTATCCTTTTCAGTATGTTTGTAGTCAATGGAACCAATGACAGTGCTTGAAGATGATTTGGCTTTCCATTGCCGTATTGGTGTTTTTCTAGTTTTCCTCACACTATCAGCAGTAGATTTTGCTACTGATGTTTCTGGCTTGTTGGCAGTAGATCCTGCTGCTGACAGCTTTGTTGAAGTGTCAGCATTCTTTGCTACTGTAGGCTTTACCTTGGATTTTGCCTTATCAGCAGTGGGCACTTTTGCTGCTGATGTTTTTGCCTTATCAGCAGCGGGCACTTTTGCTGCTGATGTTTTTGCCTTATCAGCAGCAGATTTTGCTGCGAAGGATTTTAGCTTATCAGCAGCAGACTTGGTTGCTGCTGAAAGCTTCTGCTTTGTTTTCTTGGGCTGAACTGGACTAACAACCGATGTATGCTGATCTTTCTTTACCCTTTGTCTTTGAGGAGCTTGATGAAGGATCTAGTTGAATGGGTTAAACTTACAGTTTGCAACAAAGTGGTCTGATTCACCACAAATGATGCAAGTTTGTTGAGATCTAGGCAGCTTCACTCTTGAGGGAGATAGAGACCTTTTGAACTTTGTTTCTTTGTCTTCGTAGCTTCTTACCTTCTTATTTTTGTTAGTCTTTTCAAAGGCATGCTGCTTTGAATGTCTTTGATATTCCAGGTAATGAAAGCAGGTGTTGTCAGTGTGGTTATATCTGCCACACACAAAGCATGATTTTGCTAGTTTGTCTTTTGAAAGGTAGACATAGTCCTTTCTTTGGAACAGATCCTTGAAGTTCCATTGTTGAGCTTTTTTATGTTCAAAGGTGGCTTCTTCTAGGGTCCTTTGAACATATGGAACTTTTTCTTCAGGCTTACAACATACATCAGATACCTTTCTCTTTGTGATTGGCATGAACTGAGGCTTGGGGTTTGTGGGTTCTGATGTCTGTCCCTTTTCTAGCTTTCTTCCATCTGGAGGATAGCTGATCTTGATCTGTTTGAATGGTACAGGGGCTATAACAGCTGGAAGAACAGCAGGAACTGCAACTCTATTCAGAACAGCTTCAGATGGGACTGCACTAGTTTCACCATGGTCTGAGTGAGTTGACTCAGATTCCGATGAGGTAGTGCAGTCTTCGATGAGAGGTTCATCCGTTGAAGGATCAAGGTTTCGGTTACATTGAAGCTTGGTTCGTATATGGCAATATAGTCAGCAGGAGGAGTAACAGATTTGTACTGATCAGTGTTATACCCAAGTCCAGTTTTTACTTTCTCGTGGACTTGAATATCTAAAAGTCTTTGTAGCTTTTTGGAGGAAAATTCATATTTTTCAACATGAACTTTTTGTTCTGCCAGTTCAGCTCTGGTAGCTTTTAGTTTGACCAGTAGATCATCAATCTGAGTTTCCAGATTAGTTTGTTCGTGTTTTAGTGTTGAAATCTCTTTCTTAAGGCAGTTAATTTTTTCTTTATAAGTGTTTTCAACCTTTTTGAACTCAGATTTCATCTGATGAAACTCTTCATTTTGATCTATCAGATTTTGGTTATGCTTTCTATAACCCAGAACTTTATCAATACAGGCTTGAGAGCAGAGATGTTCAAATACCTGAGGTGGTATCTCTGTAGTGTCAGCCATAAGAGCTTGATTGTTGACAGGCAGTTCTTCATATTGGAAGCTCCAGTCAAACTCAGAAGTTCCAACAGCTGCACAAGCTGCAGTTTGAACTGGAGGAGTAGCTTGGTGTTGTTGCTGTCTGGGTTGGGCTTGGTGAGCTTGTCTTGACTGAGTGGTAGCTGAATTTGCTCTTGGTGCCTTGCATTCTCTAGCAAAGTGACCCAGTAGGTTACAGTTGTAACATCTTATTTTGCTTTTATCCAAGCCAACTCTGGTGTTGGAGTTGTTACTTGGAATGGGTCTTCCAGTTCTAGAGTAGAACTTTTTTGCTCTTATAGAGAGCATGGCATATGAGTGCTGTATGTCCATTTCTTCTAAATCATCTGGATGAAAGCATTCCAGATCCTCCTTGATAAAGAACATGTTGCTTGAGTTTCAGAGACAAAAGCAGCAGAGGTTGATGTTTGAGGAGGAGCTTCTAGGAGAAATGGTGAGCTGTTTCTTTGAGAGGTGGGAGTTTGTGGATGGGTGACAATGGGAGGATAGTAGTTGCTGGAACTGAGACTTGAGTGGTCAGAGTGGAGGGCAGAGGTGGTGGTGGATGTTGAGGCATTTTGATAGCTTGAGCTTCGTTCTTTTTCCTGAATCATCTCTAGCTCATAGGTTTTGAGCATTCCAAAGAGCTCAATCATTTGGAGAGTCTTCAGATTCTCTGTTCTTCTGATTGACACTGTGTAAAGTGTCCAGCAGCTTGGTAGAGACCTGATGAACTTTTTGAGAATATCTTCATTCTCTAGCTTAACCTTTGAGCACTGCAGCTCACCTACAAGATAGGTAAATCTGTTGTATAGAATAGTTAGAGACTCACCTTCCTTCCAGACGAAGTTTTCATACTGCTGCTTCAGTATGTCTCTTCTGTTTTCCTTGACTTCTTCAGAGCCAGCAAACATCTTTTTAAGAGCCAACCAGAGCTCTTTAGCAGTTTTGTGACTTCTGAAGTTGTGAAAAACTTCATTTGGAAGGCACATTTGGATAGCTCCTAGTGCCTTGAAGTCCACCTCCATCCTTTTTATATCCTCTTCTGAGTATTTGGAGGGATCCTTTGGAACTGATGGTCCTCCAGAGTCAGCATATGTCACCATGGGAGTGTAGGGTCCATCCCTGATGGATTTCCTCATTCCGTACTCCTGATAGCAGAAGAAGCTTTCCATGCGATTTTTCCACGTGTCGTAGTCTTCCCCAGATACCAACCTTGGTGGTCGGTTGATGCTGACAATGTCTTCAAACGCATTGCTTTGTGCCATTTTTGTTTTTGGTGACTTAATGAAAGAGAGGGTTTAGAATAGAACCAGAAGTGATTAAACAAGTGTGAATTTGTTTAATCTGAGCCAAAGCTCTGATACCACTTGTAGGATCATGAAATTACAAGATGGTTCTGTTCTTAGTTGAGATTGGCGGAAACAATAACAACTACACAATTACAATCGAGTAGACAGAAAGAATACTGATAAGAACACTGTTGTATTAAGCTTAGTGAATAAACGATTACAAGTGAAAACTCTAATTCGAAAGCACACTTACAATGAAGTGTTTACACAGTATTTATACTAACTTAGAATCAAGACAGACCCTTGATTCTAAGGATCTGATCGAACACAGACCGTTGATTTCTTATACAAAAACTAACAATACACGTTAAAGCTAAATTAGCTAACTTTATTGAAGCGTCTTCTTTATGCATCATTGCTTGCATGTCTGGAGAAGAGCATTGCTTAGTTTCATTGGTTGTGCCATTGAGGTTCCTTCTGCTTTGAGTGTGTCAGTTGCTTTTGCAGAAAGTTGTCAGTGACGCTTGGCATGGATAGTCAGCTGCGACGATTTGTCTTCAAGGAACACAGCCATCAGCAGCAAGAATGAGAATGATGCTGCTATTGGTCTTCAGCAGATAAAGCTATCCGCAGCAGATTTGTTCTTCAGCAGGAGAACAAGTATCCGCAGCAGATAAGCTTGTCCGCAGCAGTTTGTTGATCAGCAGCAAACTGTGAGATCAGCAGCAGCAAACTGTGAGATCAGCTGTATTTGTACTTAGAATTTTGTGGCCATCAGTCTTTGTTTCTACAATATGGTTTCAGCGAACCACCCGTTTCACCCGTTCCAGTGAACCACACGTTTCAAACGTGCCTTTCAAATGGGTACTCTTCGAATTCATAGCCTTCATTGTTCTTTGTGGCATGACCCATTTGTTAAACAGGTGGACCTACAAACCACCGGTTTCAGCTCATGCTCGCTCTCACCGTTTTCAAGCTCCTTATGGCTTTAGTCTCCTTTGAGATGGTTAAGGTTGTTGCTGAGCAAGTAGCTGTGGCCCTGTCCCACGCTGCGGTTCTGGAAGAATCTCATCTCATGAGAGACGAACTAATCCCTATTTATATAGACAAACTTTGGTTCACACTTTGTACAAAATTGTGATAATTGGATTCAGTTAGGGTTTATAGATTAAGAACGGAAATGAGGTTTGGGGGTTTTAGAGAGAAATTAAAATTGGAGGGTTTGTTTTAGAGAGCAGTAAGGTGGGTGGCGGTGGTCGCCGGAGAGGAAGGTGGGTGGCCGCCGGAGAGGACGGTGGTGTTGGATGCGGTGGTGGTGGTCATCGGAGAGGAAGGTGGGTGGTGGAAGGTGTTGAAGATGAGGGTTTCAAGATCAGAGGAGGTGAGTGGGGTTAATGTTAAAAAGAGAAAATTAATTTTTTTTATTAGAAGTGGCCCCATCTTTAATATTTAATTTCTTTTTTAATATTTAACTTTATTAAATATTAAGGATATTTTGGTCTTTTCATAGCCACTTAACAGAAAAAGTTAACTCTCATCTACTCCAGGGACCGTCAGTGAAAGGAAATCAAAGTATGCTGGACTAAACCCGTAATTTCTAAAAGTTAGGGACTCAAACCGTAATTTGGCCAAACCACAGGGACCATCTGCGTAATTAATTATAGTTTTTTTTATTTTGTTTTATTTTAATTTTAAATTATTTAATGTTTATAATAATATTGACATATTTTGTTTTTCTCTTATAGCTTTTAAAATATGATGTTTTAACAAATTCCCAATATATAGTTATGATATACTTATTTTTATCTATATTTTGGTATAAATTTTATTTAAACCGAGTTTTTATCAAAGCACGAACGTACAAGTCGTCAAAATTGCTTCGAGCTTTTGTTTTCCTCCTACTATAATGTTTTATAGAATTCCGGATTTGTAATTTCGATGTTATTTTTTTTCACGAGGTTAATACCAATGTTCAGTACGTCGAAACTGAACTTTACAAATTTCAACACCCCGCCGCAACGTGCGTGTACACGTTAATGTTTAACACAATCTACAAACTCTACATAAGCAATTTCTCAGTTTCTGGTCTGCCATCACAAAAAGTGATATTTCAAATTCGATGTATTTAAAAATTAAAACATTATATGTGTAGTTGCTAAACTGAAAATTTACTGATAATTACAGGAAACACACAAAACAAAGGCAAACATTCAGATGTATACCATTTCTAGAAACTCAAATTCATATCCATATGACTCACTTTAACAACAATCAACTCATCAATAATCTAACATCCCATTTCCAATCTTTCCTTATCATACATCAACATAATCCTACTTTTTAACACCTAACATTATAAATTAAAACACCCCAAATTTTATGTCTTTTGACATCAATAAACTGTCGAAATGATTTCCTAAGTAACGCGACCTTAAAGTCGACTAACAAAGAACTTGATACACGCGTGTTCTCATTAGCACGAAACACCAAAAACCGATGTGTTGACCGCTTTTGGTTCAGACCCGTGCAAAGATCCATTATTTTCCGGGCCTAAACCGCGTGATACATTTGTTGGGCTCGTGAGTGTAAAGCTTATATTCGGTTCATCACCTTGAGCTATCTTGGTTGTTTCATTGAAAATGGGCATAGCAGCCATAATAGGTGGCGAGATAGCGGATATGGGTTTGAATATTGATTTCTTCAGGTTTTGTGGCTCGTGTGGGTGGCCAGGAAGAAAGCTTCCGAGTATGACCTAAGGTAATAATTATGGTCAAACATGATAATCATTGACTTCAAGATGATGCTAATTAGGGGTGCTAAACGGTCATGTTTGCAGGTCCAACCCGACACAAACCTGAAAATTTGACACGACCCGAACCCGAAAATCGTGTCAAACATATGATCATTAACACGAAACGAATATTCGTGAGATGACACAAATACAGCCCATTTAACACAACTTTTTTTTTATTTCTTTCACATATTAATACTTTAGAATTACAATTTTACAACAAAAAATACAACTGTTTATAAAACAAGTACATTTTAATTCTAAAATTTTATGTCAATTTCTCTTTTAAATTTTAAATTTTAGCATAAAATACCCAACCAATTTATTTTATGATATAAAACACATTAAAAAAATAAAATAAAAAATAAATGGGTTAAACCGGTCAAACCGCGAAACCGTCAGGTTGACACAAACACGACCCGTTTAGCTAAACGGGTTCGCAGTTTCAACCCGAAACTGACCCAAACCCACGAATTTCGTGTTAGGTTCGTGTCGTGTCGAAAAATTCACACTCCTAATGCTAATTGTAAATAACATATCAGTTACTTACAAAATACGGACAAAAATTCGAAAAGCATTTATGGGTCAACCCAACTCATAACTACCAGGTTGCAACCCCTATCTGTTTTGACCCATTACCCAGCCCACCCGCAAAACCCATTACGGGTTTACCAAACCCATCCGCACAACCCATTACCCGTTATCTAAACATGTAAAAGGACCTACCTGAATGGGACTGGCGGCTACCAGCATACCAGCAAGACCTCCACCCAAAACACGTCCATCAGGACCCGCCAAAGAAACACTCATCCCACCTGACGTACCTTTTGCTCCCCCATTGTCATTTGATATAAATGCCCCCGACAAAGAAAGAATGTCAAAACGACCCTGCAACAGTTTCACACTTGCAACATTTAAAAGACTTTGACCAACAAAATTTGCATTTTCTTCAAGGAAAAAATATACAGAAAGAAAAAGATTTTACCTCGTATGTTAAAGTACCTCCAGAAGAGTTAGGCTGGCGAAGTGTTACATTTGAAATTGCACCATTTGCAGCAAGAACACATATAGCTTTTGACCCTTGTTGCGCAAAGGATATAATCTTCATATTAACATCCTAACACACAAAAAAAATCAATAAATGATGTAATTATAATTAACATACGCTTAATCGCTTATTACAGAAAACTGAAAAGTTTCCAACTTTCATAGTTTCATATCATTTTCCTTTTCTTGGGAGCAATTTTAAGTCAAAATCCAGTTCCCGAATTGTTTATCATTGACCAAGAGTCAAACATTTTCATAAAACCATGAGTTCATAGCATGGGGAGAGTACATAAGTTCAAATCTTTGGCAATCAAGAAGAAAATAGATTTAAATAATGGGAATACCTCTCCAGAATTAACTGTAAGAACGTGGGGCGTAAAATCGGGACCAACTGAGTAAGCAACTTGTTCACCTACAACATCAAGATCATGTATAACAATAAATATACCGATTACAACAAATAAAAATCCAATCTTTGAACTAGATAATAATTTGCATTTTCACAAGAACAAAGATCCAAAATTCCATTCATTCATAAAACCTCAAGCAAGAGCACAATAACAAATTTAATTTCATTTATTCTAAAAAGTAGAAGATATCAAAACTAAACCAAATTGATTAGATTAATTTTTCAGAAATTTTAAGCATATTACATCATTAACAATTAGAACCAAATTAAATTAAAAACTTTAAAATTTCTAAAATGAGGACGGGTCTTGGAGCAACTGGTAAGGATGCTGGTTGCGTATCCGGCCCCTGCGCAAATGCGGGAGTTAAGTCAAGTACCGGGTACGCCCTTTTTAAAATTTCTAAAATAAGTTTCAGACAGTAGTTTCCAAAGGAGTGTTTTCACAAATATCAATCCGATTACAAAACCTAGCAACTTGGTACAAATATAATGTACGAACGCGATATACAACCTTTCTCGAAATTCATAAAATGCAAAATAATGGTTAGAATATTCAACAACACAAGATTGCTAAAGGTGAAAGAAAGTCTTTTCTTTTTCTGCAGAAAGATTCTCCTGGCAAAGATTGAGTGGCTATAAATAGTAAACCAATTTGACTTATAAAATCTGTGTGTGTGTGGCTGACTATGTTCTGTGTGTGTGTGTTCAAATTTCACAGCAGACATCCACCACAGGGGACCCAGTCCAATAAATCCATCAAATATCCAAACATCTAGGTCTTATTCAAACATAAAACATATGCACAAACATCATTTTATTTTACAGGAATTTATATATAGCATCAATAAAATCAAATTGAAACAAACAAACAAGCAAACAATCCTATCCAGCAAATCTCACTCCAGAGCTCAGGGGCAAACCTTATTCTATCCAAAGAGATCTTGACTCAGAAAAACCTTTTTTTACATTTAAAAAAACAGAAATATACAATGAAAAAAAATATCTTAACAGAAATTGAATTAATATTAAATAGTGAATTTCAAGTTGACATTTCATCGAACACCTGGTGAGCATGGTGAGAACTCCAATTTCTGCTTGCTTTTGATGGAAGTTAGAGGCTTCTCCTGACTGTGCTTCCATCCGGGATAATCTCCGGTGAGCGGAATCGACGCTGAAATCGGCATCGGAGATAAAGTCACCGCCGGCTTGCCATCTGGTCCGTACTTCTTCGGTCTTCCCCTCTTTTTCTTGAACCCATCTGAGCCGGAAACTATAGCAGCCGGTGGCGGTGGCGGCGGCGGCGGCGGCGCCGGTGATCGGCGTAAAATTTCTTCCTCTCCGACCGCCGCCGGCGGCGGCGGAAGGAGAAACTTACCGGAATCATGACTCTGATTATCCCCTTTACCTTCCATTTGATTTTTCACTAATCACTATTGATTATTACTTCAAAATAATAAATTAGAAATTAATTTCAAACGACATGAACACGGAATTTCTAAAAAATTTAGTAATTTTGATGGCAAAAATACAAACAGAAACAACTGTAAAAATTAACTCGAAGAACAATAATTTCCGCTGTAGCAGCAGATTAAGGTTTAATTCAAAATTAAAAAAAGGAAAATAAAAATACAAAATCAATTTTGTTTGGTTGCTAGAAAAAATTTCACGAAATGAAATTAGGGTTTCAGAGGAAAAGAAGAAAGGGAAAAATTAAAGTAGGAAAATAGAAATTGAAATAGAAATTAAAATAAATAAGGGGATTTTATTAAAATATATGGGTAATTTGATGGATAATTTATATTTTAATTACAAAATACAAAGTATTAATTTTGGTTAAGAAAATGGTTTCAAGTCCGTCTTGGAAATTCAATAAAAGTGTATTAAATAAAAAAAGAATGTATTTAAGTAATGGTTAAAATATTAAACAAATGAATATTTCTGAAAATTAATTTCTTTTAAGAATTAAAAAAGAAGGTTATTTATTGTTTTAACTAATTAAAAAATGTAAAGTTGAGATTGGAATTTTGGATTCTTTTGACCTTTTCTACCACCTTTGACCACTTCTCATAAAAGCTGACCATAAACCTAAATAACCTGCAGATTCATCAGCTGGCAAATGTTGTGGTTGGATGTCATTTAAGTTAAAACATTTCATTAAAGGTTTCAATAATATTTGGCATATTATGTATAATAAGCTACTTTCAAAATGAAGGTGGTGTACTGGTAGGAAATCTGGGCTCTTTAAAAAAGACTCAGGTTTAATCCTCACATGCAACACTTTGGGGGTGGCATTGGAGGCAATGAAGGGAGACTTGTGGCAACGCAAGTTCAATCCCTGAGCCGAACGAGTTTTACCGCTAGCTTGCTATCGTGCTTTCGGGCGGGCGGGTTAGCGGGTTTTTCCCAGGGGTCATGGTGTAGTTAGGGCTTGGGCCACCCGATGCCGTCTGCGTTCGGGGCAGGGTTGCTTTAGTCATCGGGTTACCCGGGGTGGTCCAAGTGTTTGCTTTGTCTTTCCAAAAAAAATGTATACTAATAATACGAAAAAAAAAATTGGATGTGTGAGACGAGATTTATTGTTCATTTGGAACACTTTACTAAGCGTAGTGTATAAGTCTTTTATACATGGTTTAGAGAATTCTATTATATATAAATTATATGCAGCAGTTGGTAAACTAAACTGGGCGTTAGCCCATTTGGTATGCGCCTTACTTCCTCCCCCGCCAAGCTTGTATTTGACTTAATTTTTGAATCATCTAATGATATTTAGAATTTAATTTGAATATTCTTGTTTACTTTTAAAATTTTGTATATTGTGGAATCAAATGATGATGAATTATTTAAACTTTAATTTGGATATTTGTTGTTTACTTTTAATTAGGGTCCGTTTATGTTTATTTTTGTTCATTTAGGTTACTAACTAATGAACAAACACCAACACGTTTGTAGAAAACTAAAAAGGATGGTGTGTGAATAGGTTTTCTTAAAAAATTTGGTTGATTTAAACTCACTTGTATGGATTAACACTTGTTAAAGCTTGAATAACTTAAACAAACAATAATGTAAAGAGTTTAAGGGTTAGAGAGACAAAACCAAATTAATAAAGGTTCAAGTGATGTTAACTAATCCACTCTACGTTCTCTACCCGATTCTCCAATTGAGAGTTGCTCCACTAAACGTTTCTCTTGAACGGAATAGATCACAGGTAGACTAAGCTTTTCACTAATCAAAAGTAGTGATCACCTTCTTCAACTAACTATGTCAAAATAGTAGTCTTTACAATCTTCACAGAACCTAACATTATATCAATATAGTGCTACACCTCTCAAATTCAACACTATATACAGTGCCAAACCTCATAACTAAACAATATATCAAGATAGTGTTTCCCAACCTAATTATGCAATATATCAAGATAGTGATGATAATTAACTCACATACACAAGTATAGTGAGTGACCCTTATAATAATCTCTCACAAAGAGGTAACAAACTACTACACAAATTACAAGCATAAGAATAACTAGAATGGTGAAAGTTGAAGCACAATGTAACACCCCACCCGGAACCCAGGTGGTCATGCACAATTGATACAATCTTAACATCGGAAGGAAACTGAACTTTCATTAAAACTTATGATAATCTGATTACATCATATTATTTATTTACAAAACTATAACTAGGCACTTCTTGGTCTCCTAGACTCCATATTCCGTAAGTAGTTCTTATGATTGTCCTCACGGGTCACCTGTGATAAGTACACTCAAAACGACGTCAGCTAAATGCCGGTGAGCTCATATTAGACAGTTTATAAAAACACATTGACAAATATGCATACACAATATGGGTTATGAATACCGTACTGGCTATCCCATAACCACTGTACAACGGACATACTGACCCCCAGTAATGCCCCCACAGCCATCATGTAGGTATGGAATCCGTTACTGAGCGCATGGTTACTCCATACTGGGCTCCCTGGTTCTATTTCAGCTTTTCGTAACGTATCCATTAAGCATACAAGGATCATTTATACCCCCACTGATATTCGCATATTGCAGCATTCTCATTATTACCAGATTAGACAGGACGAGTATACTATCACTTTTTATAAACAAACATGGTAACTCACCTGTTTAACAGTTGCTAGCACAATTATATAATATCCTTGGGTCCTGATACAGTTTAAGTAATTCTAGGTTAGGTAATGGTACAACTAACTAGTTATTATCATGGTTAATATTGCCTAACGTTGCCTTGTTTAAGCATGGGTGATCAAGTCCATTCCTAGCTAAAGCTATGTTATCCAATACCCACCCCTAACAATAACCCTAATGCCTAAAAACAATAATACTAATACTAATAATAATAATAGTTAACTAGACATAAACTTAAATTAACTAGGCATAAACTTAAATTAACTAGACATAAACTTAAACGAGAACATATCTTAAAACTATCTACGGCAATTTGATGTAGAGTCTCCCTACTCGTGCTCCAAAATGACTATTAACAACACCCAACGGGGTATTGAGAACTAGAAATTCTCTTTATACTAGAGCGTTCCAAAAAATAACTTATATTTTAAACGAACCTATATAGTCCTATTTATAGTTGAACTTGGCTTAGTAATTTCTCTGATGTATCGATGTGGGATTGAACAATTTGGAAACGTCAATATGACGTTGAGCTTACAAACACACATAATTTGGATTGTTGTTATTTATTATTATTTTGTTATTCTAATTAATTCAGCTGATTAACTCGTTTTTCTTTTATAACTTTTATAATATAGTGTTTTATAAAATTATGAATGTCGTTGAGACGAGTTTATTTTTCTCTACAAGTCGACCTAAATTTCGTTAAAAACGGAGCAAGTTTCAAAATAATATTATTTTATTATTATTATTATTATTATTATTATTATTATTATTATTATTAAACGATCTCTTATGACTAAAAGCTCGTCTAAACCTCGAATTTCAATTAGCCCTCTTTACTCGTTTGACAATATGTGAAATATAAATTTCATATTTTTCACGTTCATAACTATTACATAAAGGATCAGTGTATTACATTCTCCCCTCCTTACAAAAATTTCGTCCGCGAAATTCCCTCTATCTAAACAGTTGATGATACTTTCTCTTCATCTCGTCCTCCACTTCCCATGTCATCTCAGGGCCATGTCGTGCGTTCCACTTGACCTTAACTAATGGAATATCCTTTTTGCACAACTTTTTGATCTTTCGGTCTTCAATTTATAATGGTTCTTCCATAAAGTTAAGCTTTTCATTGATATGTAATTCTTCTAAAGGGATTTGTTGAGCTTCATCCACTAGACACTTCCTCAGATTTGATACGTGAAAAGTATTATGTATTCCTGCCAGCTGTTCTGGGAGTTTTAACCGATATGCTACCGGTCCTACTTTGGCCGTTATTTCGAATGGTCCAATATAACGGGGTTTGAGTTTTTCTTTCTTTCTGAATCGAATTACTCCCTTTAGCGATGAGAATTTTAACATTACATTGTCCCCTACCTGAAATTCTAAGGGTTTTCGTCTTTGATCTGCATAACTCTTTTGTCGATCTTGGGCGCTTTTCATCATTTCTTTGATTTGTTTTACTTTATCTGTGGTCTCCTGGATAATTTCTGGTCCTGACAGTTGACTTTCTTCTACTTCTGTCCAACATATATGAGTTCGACATTTTCTTCCGTATAAATCTTCGTAAGGTGCAGCCTTGATGCTGGCGTGATAACTATTGTTGTACGCAAATTCAATGAGCGGTAGATGATTGTCCCAACTACCACCAAACTCGATTACACACGCCTGAAGCATGTCTTCTAATGTTTGAATAGTTCGTTCACTTTGCCCATCTGTCTGAGGGTGATAGGCAGTACTTAGATTAAGTTTGGTTCCCAGCTCTTGTTGGAAACTTTGCCAAAACCTAGACGTGAAACGACTATCTCTGTCTGATATGATCGATACGGGTACTCCATGTCGTGAGACTATTTCTTTAACGTAAATTTGGGCGAGTTTGTTCATCTTATAGTCCTCACGAATTGGTAAGAAGTGTGCAGAATTTGTTAATCTGTCTACTATTACCCAAATAGTATCATATCCATAGTTTGATCTTGGGAGTTTTGTAACAAAGTCCATGGTTATTTTCTCCCATTTCAATTCTGGAATCTCTGGTTGTTGTAAGTAACCTGAGGGTTTCTAATGTTCTGCCTTTACTTTGAGGCAGGTAAGGCACTTTGCTACATACTGGGCAATGGAGCGTTTCATCCCCTGCCACCAATAGTCATTTCTTAGATCCTTGTACATCTTGTCGCTTCCGGGATGAATAGAATATTTAGACTTATGGGATTCTTCTAAGATTGTATCTTGCAACTCACCAAAACTAGGAACCCATATTCTATTGTTAAATCTTATGATATCATCTATTCCCGTTGTCAATAACTTTAGTCTCCCAATCATTCTTTCCTTCTTAATGTGGTTTTCTTTTAAGGCCTCTTGTTGTACATTTTTAACCTGATCTAAGAGATTGGTTTTAACCTCTATTCTGGTTGCATGAATTCGAATTGGTTGGGCTTTCTCTTTTCTACTTAGTGCATCTGCTACCACATTGGCTTTACCTGGATGGTATTGGATTTCACAATCGTAATTACTTAGTAATTCCATCCATCGTCTTTGACGCATATTGAGTTCCTTCTGCTCAAATATGTATTTTAAACTTTTGTGGTCAGTATAAATTATACATTTTGTATCGTACAGATAGTGTCTCCAAATTTTAGTGCAAACACTACAGCACCAAGTTCTAAATCGTGGGTGAGGTAGTTTCATTCGTGAATTTTCAACTGTCGAGAGGCGTAGGCAATTACTTTACTTCTTTGCATGAGTACACATCCCATACCATAATGAGAGGCGTCACAATAGACAACAAAATCTTCTATTCCTTTAGGAAGTGATAGTATCGGGGCGCTACATAACTTTTGCTTTAACGTGCTAAAGGCTTCTTCTTGCCTAGGGCCCCAAATGAACTTGGAAGCTTTCTGGGTTAGCATAGTTAGTGGTGTTGCAATCTTGAAAAAATCCTGGATAAATCTTCTATAGTATCCCGCTAATCCGAGAAATCTTCTAATTTCAGTTGGATTCTTCGGTACTTCCCATTTATTGATGGCCTTAATCTTTGCAGGGTCAACTTGAATTCCCTGTACATTAATTACATGGCCTAAGAATTGAACTTCACGTATCCAAAACTCACATTTAGAAAATTTCGCATAAAGCTTTTCCTTTTTGAGCAATTCGAGGACTGCTCGGAGGTGTTGTTCATGATCCGCCTGATTTTTGGAATAGATCAAGATATCATCAATAAAGACGATCAAAAATTTATCTAGGTAAGGCTTACAAACACGATTCATAAGATCCATAAATATCGCAGGTGCGTTGGTAAGTCCAAATGGCATTACCAGAAATTCATAATGACCATACCTAGTTCTGAAAGCGGTTTTAGGTACGTCTCCCAGAGTAACTTTCACTTGGTGGTATCTAGATCGCAAGTCTATTTTAGAGAAATAACTTGCCTCTTGTAATTGATCGAACAAGTCATCGATCCTTGGTAAAGGGTATTTATTCTTTATAGTGACCTTATTCAAGTCTCTATAATCGATGCACATACGCATCGCCCCGACTTTCTTTTTAACGAACATGATGGGTGCTCCCCAGGGCAAAGAATTGGGTTGGATCAATCATTTGTCAAGTAATTCATGTAGTTGCTTTTTGAGTTCTTGCATCTCTGTTGGGGCTAGTCTGTATGGAGATTTAGCAATCGGCGCTGTTCTGTGTACTAAGTCAATCCGGAATTCAATTTGTCTGTCAGGTGGAACACCTGGGAGTTCATCCGGAAACACCTCGGGGTATTCTCGTACTACTGGGACGTCCTCTATCTTCGGGTTCTCTGTGGTGTTCATTATATATGCCAAAAACGCAATACAACCTTTTCTTAGAAACTTTTGTGCTTGTGCTACCGTGATGAGGTTTTTAATCTTGTCAGTGCGATCTCCTGATACTATTAGTCGTTTGCCATTAGGTAGTCGGAGTCGGACGATCTTTTTATCACATACAATTTCTACGTGATATGGTGCTAGCCAGTCCATTCCTATGACTATACCAAATTTTCCAAGTTCCATAGGCATTAGGTCTATAGGGATAGTATGGTTGTTTAAGTTTATAGTACAATTCCTAATGACGTCAACTATTTCTTTCTTACTCCCATTAGCTAATTCTACTATAAAAGAGTGACCTAAACTTTCGAAGGCTTAGTTCAAATAAAGTCTAAAAGTAGTTGAGACTAGACTCCTATTGGCACCAGTATCAAATAACACACGTGCATATACATCATTTACAAGATACATACCTGTGACTACATCTGGGGTGTTTTTGGCTCCTTCCGTGGTAAGTACAAATGCACGTCCCTTTGGCTGAGTCGGCTGCGGTCTATCATTCTTGTTGAGTTTGGGACATTCATATCTCATGTGGTTTTTCTTCTTTTCCTTACATTCTTGGAGGATATGACCAGTCTTTTTACAGTTGGGACATGGATGGTGGCGGCATGTCCCAAAATGATATTTATTGCAGGTCTGGTAGAGAGGTATTCCCTTTGGTCTTTTAAATTATTGCTTTGATTGTTTTCTTTCTTCTCTTCCCACTTTCTCTTTGGTGCGGGAGATTCAGCTTGTCGTCTCAACATCTCGGCAGCCATAATAGCACCGGCTTCAACTGTTTCTGAAAATTTTTTTGGGGATTTAGATTTAATGAATACTCTCATTTCAGAAGGCAATCCCCAAATAAACCTATTCATCAACTGATCTTATGTGTTGACCAGATGAGGGACCAGTCGAGATATTTCATTGAATCTGGTGACATATTCTCGGTATGTCTTGTTTCTCAATTTCAACTAAAAGAACTTCATTTCCAGTTGTTCTTTCTCACTCGGGGGACAAAACTTAGCAAGGAATTCTTGAACGAATTATGTCCAGCTCATTTGCTTAGCAATATCCTTTCCTTTTGTTCAGACCACAATATTCCACCAGTGAAGTGCTTCAGATTCAAACATATACACTGCAAACCGCACTCTGTTGTGGTCGCTGCAGTCACATAAATCTAATACAGATTCCATTCGGTTGAGCCAGTCTTGGGCTTCAACTGCTCCTTTTCTTCCGTCAAAGGACGGTGGTTTGCACTTCATGAAGTGCTCATAAGTGCACTCCCTTGATCTGGCTTCTTCAGTCTTTCTTTCTAGTGGTATGGTTGCAGCAGTCCTTTTCTTCCACTCTTTCCCTTTCTCGCATTGGCGTGGAGGCAACTGAGCTTTCTTCAGGTCGTTCTTCTGATTGTTAACATTACTCGTTTGTGCATTTTTCATTACCTTTGCCACTTCCACAGCTATATTGTGGATAGCTTCAGCGTTTAAGTATGTGTTCATATCGGATCGGGATCGGATACTACGGGAGGAAGTTCGGGCCCTATGAGAACCTTCATTTCTCTTACTGCCAACTTGTTCATGTCGAGACCCTTGTTCATGTCTAGATCCTTGTTCATGTCTAGACCCCGGTTCCTGTCTAGATTGTTGTTCGTGTCTAGATCCTGACATCTGTGTTTACCTATGAAAATATATAATTATTCATAAATTACAGGTATGTAGAAAACATCTTTATAACATAGCAGTTAAATTACAAGGAAACAAATATGTAGTACATGCTTAGGAAATAAAATACATAACATAGACTATTTCTTTTTCCCCACTCAAAGGACCATGTGAGTGCTTTTCCTAAGAACGACTTACCCCTTTCTCTATCAGGCATATTTCTTAAAGATTGTAAGTGTTAATAGTGGCAATGTAATTTAACTAGTCTAACCTAGGTTTGATCTTACTCCTATAAAGTTCTACTGGTTAAAGCTTAGGTATTCCTATAATACCTAATTCGCTAAAACCGTGGGCTCTGATACCAACTGTAACACCCCACCCGAAACCCGGGTGGTCATGCACAATTGATACAATCTTAACAGCGGAAGAAAACTGAACTTTCATTAAAACTTATGATAATCTGATTACATCATATTATTTATTTACAAAACTATAACAACTAGGCACTTCTTGGTCTCCTAGGCTCCATATTCCGTAAGTAGTTCTTATGAGTGTCCTCACGGGTCACCTGTGATAAGTACACTCAAAACGACGTCAGCTAAATGCTGGTGAGCTCATGTTAGACAGTTTATAAAAACACATTGACAAATATGCATACACAATATGGGTTATGACTACCGTACTGGCTATCCCATAACCACTGTACAACGGACATACTGACCCCCAGTAATGCCTCCACAGCCATCATGTAGGTATGAAATCCGTTACTGAGCGCATGGTTACTCCATACTGGGCTCCCTGGTCCTATTTCATCTTTTCGTAGCGTATCCATTAAGCATACAAGGATCCTTTATACCCCCACTGATATTCGCATATTGCAGCATTCTCATTATTACCAGTTTAGACAGGACGAGTATACTATCACTTTTTTATAAACAAACATGGTAACTCACCTGTTTAACAGTTGGCAGCATAATTATATAATATCCTTGGGTCCTGATACAGTTTAAGTAATTCTAGGTTAGGTAATGGTACAACTAACTAGTTATTATCATGGTTAATATTAGCTAACGTTGCCTTGTTTAAGCATGGGTGATCAAGTCCATGCCTAGCTAAGGCTAGGTTACCCAATACCCACCCCTAACAATAACCCTAATGCCTAAAAATAATAATACTATGCTAATAATAATAGTTAACTACACATAAACTTAAATTAACTAGACATAAACTTAAACTAGAACATATTTGAAAACTATCTACGGCAATTTGATATAGAGTCTCCCTACTCGTACTCTAAAATAACTATTAACACCACCCAACAAGGTATTAAGAACTAAGGATTCTCTTTATACTAAAACGTTCCCAAAAAACTTATATTCTAAACGAACCTATATAGTCCTATTTATAGTTGAACTTGGCTCAGTAATTTCTGTGATGTATCGATGTGGGATGGAACAATTTGGAAACGTTAATATGACGTTGAGCTTACAAACACACATAATTTGGATTGTTATTATTTATTATTATTTTATTATTCTAATTAATTCAGCTGCTTAACTCGTTTTTCTCTTATAACTTTTATAATATAGTGTTTTATAAAATTATGAATATGTCATTGAGACGAGTTTATTTTTCTCTACAAATGGACCTAAATTTCATTAAAAACGGAGCAAGTTTCAATATAAATTTTATTATTATTATTATTAAACGATCTCTTATGACTAAAAGCTCGTATAAACCTCGAATTTCAATTAGCCCTCTTTACCCGTTTGACAATATGTGAAATATAAATTCCATATTTTTCACATTTATAATTATTATATAAAGGCTCAGGGTATTACACACAACTTTTTCTATTTTGCTCTTTGATCTTCACTTGATCTTGATCTTTAATCTCTCTTCAAAGATGTTTGAATATGATGATAACTAGAGTGATATATATTAGATATATATATTTGAAAGTAATAGAGCAAAAGAGGTGAGTGAAAAGGTTGGATAAGGGCCTCAATTTATAGGCAAACATAAGAGACAAAAGTGCATAGGACAACCCTGGGTGGCGGTTGATCGGCCATTGTTCGCAGCTGTCCAAGCCATTTTTTTGTTCTCAAGATTTGAATGTTAGGGCTTGTCCAATTTTACATCTCAAAGCCATTTCCACTTATGTTTATGCAAAGTTACTTTCCAAAAGGTTTGTCACTTATGTTTATGCAAAGTTACTTTCCAAAAGGTTTGTTTGACTCTGTATCAAGTTTGAAGCACTTTCACCAAAATGTTGAGTTATTTTTGTATTTTATAAAGTAAGAAAGATGGCTTCCTTTTTGGTTTTAACCTTTATGTTTCGCACACAAAATTAAATTGTGTTGGGATGCTTCCACAAATGGAACATTCACCAACCTACTTTTCTTTCAAAATTTAAATTTGTACTATAAACCTTTTTCTTATAGACATTTAGGTTTTATAAAAACTTAGCTATGTTTTATAAAATATTTTTGAGAAATGACTTAGGTTTTATAAAAATCATATTTTTATAAATCTTGTTATGATTTTAGTTTAAGTATTTTAATCTCTCTAGTTTTCACAACATATTAATGTTATTGAGTGAGCCTTGATCTTTAACATTTGAATATGAAATCATCCTTGTATAACCACCACCTTGATTTGCATGTTGTTTGTGACATCATGACTTGTTGATCATATGACTTTGTAGGTTGTTGTTGTTGATTATGCACACTTAATAAACTCAAGCGTTTAGGGACATGTATGTGATATATGTCCATTTGTTGTTAGCACATAATTATACAAGTTAATTATTTTTGTTATTATCAAAACAAAGGACTAATGATTTTCAAAGCATTGTTATCTCAACAACGTTTATGTTCTTAACGAACGAACACGAACTAGAAAATCCATTTGTTTAAGTGTTCGCATTTGTTCATTTCTCCGGTTAAAGTTAAACAAGCCCTCTTTAATTAGTGTTCGTACGGTTCTTTTACAGACCTATTTTTAACTACATATTTTGCTCTCTAGAAAAGGCAAATATATTTTATGATATAGAGCTAATCGAAGAGTTTGACATCCATATTTGGATCAATTGACAAATAAGAGAAAAATGACCAACTTAAAACGGCATAACTTTCACTTGGTATGAAGTTACTTGGCTATAAGTAATGGACGAAAATGTCTCATCGAGCTAAACTCTTGACAAACTCTAGGCCCCAATTTCATCATCTGAAGTTCTGATGTCAAACTCAACGTTTTTTTTTCCAAATTAGCAGTTTTAATTTATTATGTTTGGATCGTAAAAATGCATGAATCTTTGAAATGATTAATTTACGCGTTTATTTAGTCACTTAATTTCACTACTAGATTGTCAAATTTTAGTTTTGAAATTTGACAATACTTGTCAATTTTATATTATCCGCAGGATTCTCATTATTTAAATCTATGTAGTCAAAGGCACAAAAGACAAGTGCCTAGATGCTTCGATGACGCGCAAAGTGCATCTTGATAAAGCACACACCGTCAACCAAAATGATAGAAGATCTTAAAGCTAAAAAAATGCCAAAAAGGTTGTATATAAAGAAAGCGAGAAGAGCAATGGAACATGTCTAGTTTTTACGGAGAGAACTGAGGAGATTGCTTATAGATTTGACTAGGGATGTTTAAATTCGGTTATTCGAAATTTCAGATACGGATTCAAATAGCGAAACGGATATCCGAAACAATTAAAAAGGTAAAAGAAATCAAAAACATATAAATATAATATTTTTTTTTAATTTATAAAAACACTTAAAAACAATTATATATATATAGGGGAGGGATTAAGAGAAAACCACAAAGTTAAGCGAAAACCGAGAAAACCACTAAAAGCCAATCAAATAGTTTATAGGTTTCTTATTTTTTTAATTTATTTCTAATTTTAATAATATAATATTACACAATTTACCAAAAAATTATTTTACGCATTGTGTTTTACGTATACGTAACTACAATTTTTTGTTTTCTGTTTACGTATACGTAACACTATGTGTTACGTATACGTAAGCCAATACTTAAATGATTTTTTGGTAAAAATGTGTAATATTACATTGATACTCTTATAAATAAATAAAAAATAAATATTATTATATGATTGGTTAAAATTGGTTTTTTTTGTGATTTTCTCGGTTTTCGTCTAACTATGTGATTTTCTCTAGAACCCTCCCCTATATATATATTCAGATTTAGATTTTCTTATTTTTAAATTATAAAAACAATTAAAAAATTTATATAAATATAATATTTTGGAAATTCAGTTATACGAAATATCCGAATTTTTTTAAAATCACTATCCGAATCAAAAAATATGGATATCCGAGGTTCGGATATCCGAAATTTCGGATTAATCAGGTTCGGAATTTCGGGTTTTTTATTTAGATGTTTGGATTCAGGTCTTTTGAACACCCCTAGATTTAGGACTGTATACGAACCGAACGAATACGAACATCGGCGTGTTCGTGTTCGTTTATTTAATTTTAACCAAACACGAACACGAACATATAATTGAACACACTTTTTTGTTTATGTTCGTTCATTAAGAAAATGAAAATATTCTTGTTCGTTCGTTAAAAAGCTAAACGAACGTAAACGAACACAAATGAACAAACATAAAACGAACAAACATAAACAAACACAAACGAACATAAATGAACATTAATAAACACACATGAACAAGTCTAATACTTAATAATTCATCCAAAAAGATATGTAAATTAGTTGTTCAAATGTACATAATTCATTCAAAAACAAATTAACACAAATAAACGAACATATATGAACGAACATAAACGAAAGTTCACGAACATAAATGAACGGACACGACATGTGTTTATGTTCGTTCGTTTAATTAAATGAAAAAAAAATTTGTTCGTGTTCTTTCGTTTATTAAATGAACGAACATAAACGAATTTCCCGCAGAACAGTTCATGAACGTTCGGTTCATTTACAGGCGTACCTAGATTTGACGAGAAAGAAACAATTTAAAACCCTAACGGGCTTTTATAGTTGTAGGTTGGCTAAGCATAATATTTCTTTTAAAAAAACACATGAACTGTGTAAATAAATGCATGGGCACCATATTATCTACTTTAAAATTAGTATACACTGTTATAAATATAATTATTGTGATAGACTCTATTACAGATATGTTTATCTTAATGGGTGTTAGAGACGTAGGTTAATTGGATTTGCTCCTCCAATATATATCTCATTGTATATCATTTTTATGACATACTTGATAAATGAAATATCATCTCTTTCTTCATATAACTCTTCTTATTGCTTTGCTATTAGGCTAGTTTCACACCACGTTATCAGCATATCCAATATCCTAGTTTTTGTAGCCGTGACCAATAGTCATACCTATATCACTTGTGGTCTTCATCACCGGCTGCCACCATCGTGATGATCACTGGTTGACCTTCAAAAGCTGTTTGCCGCTTGCATCTCCCCATCAGTAATCGGATGATACTGATTTTTCAAATCATGTTGTTATTTTTTATCGTCATGAGTTTAAAGGCCAAAAAACTGCTACTACCAGGTACGAAATCGAACCTTGATTACTTTTTATGCAAAATACATAGACGTAGACAAATAAACGTATGTTGTTTTTAAACCGCAATCGCTTGATGAACTTATCATATACATAGACCTAGTTTTTGTAGACGTAAACAAATAAACTTTTTATTACATCACTCTATTCACCAGCTGACGTCGCTTGATGAACAAACAAAAATTATGCTAGTGGATTCTTTGTGTCATAAACTGTGTGGTTAAAATGGGTTTGATTTTCTTCAACTTATGATCTTTAAAGTGTTACTCTTTTAAATAATCTTTCATGTTTATCAATATTTTATAACCATGAGTAAAGTATTTGTCAACCAATTTTGATCATCCCAATCATTACAGTTAATTATTTTAATCAAGTCTTGTTTACATATATATGATAAGTTTAAATCAATCTAGGGGGTTTCCCACGCCATGATCTCAAATATCCAAACACATATAACAAACGATCAGAAAACCTAAAACTAGTTAAAAGAGAGAAAAAACAAAAAAATTTAAAAACTTCTAAAAATGAATTTATTACATAAAAACCTAAAACTAATTGAATGAAAACAATTTAAAAAGAAAAGAAAAAACTAAATAAGTTGGAAAAGGAAAAAAGGAAACAAAAAAGGCATAATTCCGGGGGGGGGGGGGGTTTGTAGGAATTGAACCCGGGCAAACATGGACTTGGAGGCGGCCCTCCACACATGCTTAACCAGCTCCATCAAAGGCTTCTTTGCTATTGAATTAAACAAAATAATATTTATGAAGGAAAAACTCTCTTTCACAAAAAAACAACAACAAATCACCAAGTGCCACGTGACACGTGACGGCGGTCCAGTAGGGTTAGACTATTGTTCCTAAGCGTTCTCCTTTCATATAGAAAAAAGAAGCTGAAATTTAGGCAGGAGTGGGTTTCGGACCTGGGTGGATGCTGGGGAGGAGTGGCGCCCTACCAGCTCGATCTACTAACACACTCTTTTGTTGTTATTTGTGGATTAAATTATATATATCAAGAAAAAATAACTGCAGTTTTTTAAAAATTAAACCAAGAAAAAAGAAACTGAAATTCGGGAAAGGGTGAGTTTCGAACCCGAGTGGATGCTGGGGAGGATTCCATCCTACCAAGCATGTTTCTTCAATTATTATTTTCATGTAAGTTTTTCCAATCTCTACTTTTATATGAATCAGAAATTATACTCGGAAATATGTTATTTGACCAGTTTTCATTTTTATTTCCCTATTTTGTCATTGCTTCTACCGGTCCTTTGTTCGATTTGCACCTGGCATTAGCCGAGTGACTCTGCAACTAGATCAAAAGAGTAGTGAAACTATCGAAGAAGAAAGTGAGATCAAAGAACATGATTTGCTTGATACACTAAAGCTGTGTTATGAGATGAAAAAGAAATCGAAATCCCAAATTTGAGAGACTTAATATTATATCGTTTTACTATGAAATATGTGAATTTTTTTACGTATCTATTTTATATTCGTGTATCGACGTTACATTAACTCCATGTACGGCATACAACCATTAAATACTTGAAAAACATTTTGCTTACTATTTTGTATTTACGTATCATTAACAAACATTCATTCGATGTAGAGTACTTTGATCCACACTAGTGGATTATGGATACGCAAAATAACTTCATGTATTCACTTTAAATTGTGTGTCATCGTCAAACGCCCCTTTGATATAGACTATAGTCTATAGAGTACTTTGATCGCACGCAGTGGCTACACGAAATTATTTCACACATCCACTCTAAGTGTGTGGGGGTATCTACTATTGTTCAAAGCGGATTACAACAGCTAAAGGGGTTCACTCTCTAAATAGCAAGCCTTTCATGTTTGTTTTAGGTATTTCTATGCATTTTTACAACTTTTCAACATTCAGAACGATATGATAACTAGTATCAAATCGATATGATACTTCAACTCTTCAAGTATCACATCGATACATCCAACTCTTCAAGAATCAAAGCGAAACGAAAATTAAAATTTTTGAGTATCACAACTATATAACAATTCAACATTTTGAGTGTCATACCAATATGACTATTATATTGCAGTTCATTTCTCTATTGAAGGAGACGAATTTCATTCAGTGAGTGTTATCAACACAAGGTCATTTAAATTTATATTAAGAGATGTAATTGATGGGAGGTTGGTTAATGGAGGTAAGGGAACTAGACAAGAAACTTATTTGATCAATATCTAAGGTGTTTAGAATCACATGATCAATCGATCTTGTCTGGTTCAAAAATTATGGATCAACTACTCATGTGAGTGGTGATAGGTTTGACTTTCTGAACTATAAATTGCACGTATTGATGGTCATTGGCTTGTTGTTGTGGGATTGGTAGAAACTTGCTTTTCTACCAGATACACTAATACTTTTAAGAGAGAATCTCCATGTTTGGACTACTTCAAAGTATGTAATATCCAGTGTTGTAAAAATCGCTAGGCGCTAGTCGGGCGGTGGGGTAGGGCCTAGGCCTAGGCGGGATTAATCGAAGCCTAGGCGGGATTAATCGGATTATAATTTTTATATGTAATTTTCAGTTTTTTATATATATACACACATTTTTATATGTAATTTTTATAAAAATGTTCATTTTTAAACCACACCAAAGGTTTTTGCCGGAATTTGGCCGGAAAGTTCAGGTTTTCGCCGGAATGTTGGCCGGAATGTTCACCGGAATCTGGCCGCCTAGGACCGCCTAGGCCCGCCTAGGCCCAAAATTCCTCCTTAGCCGAGCGCCTAGCGATTAATCGGCGCCGAGGCGCGATTTTTACAACACTGGTAATATCCAGGGCCGGTCCTGAGGATTTAAGTGCCTCGGCCGAGCCGAAAAAAAAAGGCCCCTACGAACAAAATATATAAAATATATTTTTTTTAAACGACGATTAACGTTATAACAATAAACATAGAAAAAAATATAGTATGTAATAAACAAAAACAATAAAAAATTTATTATAAGTTTAAAGAGCGCCCAACCAATAAACATAGAAATTTTTTTTTATATGACTCAATGGTCAAGGAATAAACAAAAGGGTCCAACCATTATAAAGATTAAAAGGGCCCAACCAGTATAAAAAGGGCCCAATAATTTTTTAAGTTTTATAAAAAGGACCCAATAATTTTTTAAGTTTTATAAAAAGGACCCAATATATAAAACCGGTATTTAAAATTTTATAAAAAAACATAAATATATACAAGCCCCGTAAAAGTTTTAGGCCCTCGAAAAAAACAGGCCCTGGCCGGCGGCCCGGCTCGGCCTACCCCAGGGCCGGCCCTGGTAATATCTATTAGCAAATTCGTTGAACATGGATACACGATACATCTCGAAAGCACACTCATGATTAAGAACAACTAAAGGCCTGCATGTTTTAGGAGTCGCGTTAGGAGGGTTGTATCGCCTAACCCTAAAAGAGTAAAAGAAGATTGTGAAGAGTTCTTAAATAAATGTATTATGAGAGGATGACTAGTGCATGAATTAGCAGTTGCATGATGTGCTAGCTACATATTTTGATCAATGCACACAATTGTCCAATCCAACTAGCTTGCATAAGAGAAGATGTAATCATTCCTCCGCTACAGGAAATTGTTAATATTACTTTCCTTAATGTTTATATCTTATCAATGTAGTGATGTCTTAACGCTGATAAGTTTACCATGTTGTTGATGTACAGATATTCTCATTATATGACAAGTAAAAATGTCACATGTTATTATGATCTTAATAAGTTAGTTATTGATGCTAACAACATAAAGAGGCCATGACAGCATGTAGTACTTGGTAATACTACATGTTTTCTTAATAGACGAGGCACATGCTAGGGTTGTATACCTTATCAAATAAGGTTGATATAAACACCTAGTAAAAACGCTTATTTAAGGTCTTCTACACAACTCTTTTTCCTCTTTTGATAAAACATGTAGTACAATCAATACTGCCAATGTTGCTTTATGTTGTTAACATTAACCACTAACTTATTAGTGTTATAAAACCGTATAAACATTCTTGACATAGCAAATGACAAGGATGTGTGACCATCAACAACATAACCAACACAATGGTGTTAGGATTAGGCTTGTAAACGAACCGAATGTTCATGAGCTATTCGACAGGAAGTTCGTTTATGTTCGCTAATTTAATAAATGAATGAACATGAACAAAAAAATTTGTTTATTTAATTAAACAAACGAACATGAACACATGTCGTGTTCGTTCATTTATGTTTGTGAACGTTTGTTTATGTTCGTTCATATATGTTCGTTTATTTACATTTGTTTATGTTCATTTGTTTGTATTCGTTCGCTTAAATATTAAAGCAAAATTTCACACACACACATATATATTATATGTCCGTTCGTTAACTCATAAACGGGTTAAAAAGGTTTTTTTTTAGTTTTATTTATCCTCAACTAGTTAACTTTCAGTATTCTGCATTTCTGCTCATAAATGGATTAAAGGACCCATCGATAAACCAACAGTTGCCATCATTACTCCATGCAATTTACAAGGAGAAAAGTAAGCACAAAATCTTCGCTAGGGTTTTCACCATTCACTAATCTTTGTTTGCCGATCGCTCGCACAAAATCTTCGCTAGGGTTTTCACTTCTAAGACTCAAAGAGGTTTATTTCTATGTTGGTGATTTTCTTTATTTCTTGGTTGATGATTGCTCATTCTATAATCTTATTGCGTACTTATAGATTGCTCATTTTTGCAGTTTCTTCATATCAGAAAAAAACTAAGATAAATTTAGTTATCGATTTCAGTTGATTACCTGTGAATGAGCAAAATCATTGCAGAAAAAAAAACTAGCTTTTAAAATAAACTAAGATTAATCTTCTATTAGTTCCAAAATAAATTTAGTTATCAATTTCAGTTCATAAACTGTAACAAAATAGTACCTGACGGAGATTAATGTGTTATCTGCAGATGTTTGTTTGTTTGTGTTCGTTTACGTTTATTAATTGTTTGTTTAGCTTTTTTGTGAACGAACATTAACGAACACGAACATTTCTGTTTTCTTAATTAATGAACATGAACAAAAAAAATTATTCGATTATGTGTTCGTGTTTGTGTTCGTTTTCGGTTAAAGTTAAATAAACGAACACGAACGCGCCAATATTCGTATTCGTTCGGTTCATTTCACTACAAAAAATACACTCAATAGTGGCGACATTTGTCGCCGCTAATGCTTTAAATGTCGCCGCTAATAGTCAATAGCGGCGACAGTCGCCGCTAATGTCTCGCCGCTAATACCTAGTTTGTCGCCGCTAATGCCAAATGTGTCGCCGCTAATACTAATCTGACCCGTTTTGCAGTTTATTCGTATTTTCATTATTTCCAGTTTTTCTACAAACATACATGCATCACCAAACCGCTATTTTTCATTTTTTTGGCCTAATATAACAAAAACATAACCACAAATACATTAATATATAAAGTTAGAACAAATATTAAAACTTTTGACCAAATCAAGTTATTCCGAATCTTTAAACAATAAAAAAACTAAACAATTAATCTTCATCCTCGTCGTCGCCCTCGTCTTCATCCCCACTTCACAAGAAATTCCAAAAAACCTCTAATCATTTCCCGGATAGTTGTATCAGCAATGGCAGGTGGTGGCGGCGAGTTGGTGGTGGTTTCAGGTGGTGGTGCGGCGAGGTGGTGGTGGTTTCAGGTGCTGGTGCTGCGAGGTGGTGGTGGTTGCAGGTGGTGGCGGTGTAACAGGTGCTGCGAGGTGGTGGTGGTTGCAGGTGCTGCGAGGTGGTGGTGGTTGCGAGGTGGTGGTGGTTTCGATTTTGGGAGAGTAAAAGTGAGTGATTTTGGGGGGAGGAGCAGAAGTGAGGTCGTCGATGGAGTGAAATACCCCGCCAGATCTGTTTTTGGGTATTAGTCGCCGCTAAAGGTGTCGCCGCTAAAGGTCTTAAAACCACATCCGTCCGATTAACTTTCAATCAACCGTCAGATCTTTGATTAAGAAATGAAACACGGATCAAGAGCAATAGCGGCGACAAAGGTGTCGCCGCTATTGGTCTTAAAACCACATCCGTCCGATTAACTTTCAATCAACCGTCAGATCTTTGATTAAGAAATGAAACACGGATCAAGAGCAATAGCGGCGACATTTCTGGTGTCGCCGCTAATGGTGTCGCCGCTATTGCTCTGATTTCTTGTAGTGTTTACAGACCTAGTTAGGATCGGACTATTTTTATTATGATGTTCAAACACCAGCAAAGTGATAAATGGTGTTTCATACAAATTCCTAGTATATTGCTAGAAGAATTAAATGGTGGAATATGTAAATGCAATCAATATACATAATTATTAATGATTAAGATTTTTTCTTTCAGGTTTATAAATTAAATTATAATGAATTTTCATGTTATTATAAACCTATTTAAACAGTAATGTCCTAGGTACAATGAAAGTTTATTATTTACCTTTTCAGACGGTTTGGCCACGTGGAGGCGCGCTATTGGTTGTTTTTTTTCTTTTTCTCACTTTCTTTTACTGCTTTTCTTTATTTTTTGCAATGAAAAAAAATAAATTCGGTCTACACTCTTGGTTAATGGGCCTCTTTTAAAACTCACCCCTCTCCCCTCTCCCCGTGACAACCCTGGTTCAAATCCAACGGGTGGAGTGTTTTTTTTTATTTTTTTTTTATTAAAACTTCAAAAAAGAATTTACGGTTTTTACTTGGGCATCATGGGATGCCTCTTCTTGCTCTTCAGAATCTAATATATTCTTACATTTTTTATATCTAATTTTTTTTTTGTTTTTTTTTTCTTTTGATTACTCTTTTTTAATTATTAGGCGCAACGTGAGATGCATAATACATTTTATATCTATGGTTCGATCTCCAAAATCGATCTACCTCAAATTCGTACGTTACTTTTATGTATTTAAGTACGTTAGTGTTAATGCCAAAACATTTTTTTTCTTTTGTTTTTTTACATTTTCTTTTAGAATTAAACGAGTAGCCATAGCCTCATATGTTTTTTTATGTATCTAACTATATTTCTTTTGTAACCGCCTACACCGTTTAATATTCGTTTCACCCACGGGGCGCGGGAAATCGAGTTACGCTATGTTTCGACGCCGCCGCAACGTGCGGCGGATAAAATTACTAGTTATTATTATACGTAACGAATATTTATTTTTTATAATATGAAACAATTAATTTGTAATTACTTTTTTTAACGACAAATCTACCCTAACCCTACTTCTATTATTAAATTACATCAAATAATTCACCAAATGTCTGGTTTTGAACCTAAGACCTCCAATTTGTAATTACTGCCGAGGGTTTCAACACATTATCGATAAAGGGTCGGCGTAAAAAGCATTTTCTTTATTATATCAATGACACAAATCTATACTATATAATAAATAAAGATTTTGGTGGGACACTTGTCACTCTCCTATGTATCCTCAATTTTTTCCCCGCCTCTCTCTTCTATTAACTATACGAATTTCTTTAATTGTTTTTTTTTATAATTTTTTATTTCCAGCATCTCTCCTATTAAATAATAATGATTTCTATAATTCTTTTTATAAAACGTTTTTTATTTTAAAAAAATTAGGTTTGTTCAAAAAATATTTTTATAAATTAAACATTTCTTTCATTCTTTTTATAAGACATTTCTAAAAAATAACCATATAACGTTTCTAGAATTTGTATTAAAAAGCTATGTAATATGTCGTGAATATGCAATATATATAAATCTTTATTACTAAGTATATATAACATTGCATTTATTTAACCCGTGTAATACACTAGGTTTCTAAAGTTTAATATGAATGTAAATTTTTATTACTAAGTATATATAACATTTCATTTATTCAACTCATGTAATACACTGAGTTTCTAAAGTTTAATATGAATTAACACTTATCAGTTACATAAAAAAAATTAGTACTCATCTAAAAAAATGTTTAAAAAATTAACTTAACAGAATTTATAACTGTCATGTAATATTTTATTTAACCCGTATAATACACGAGTTTTTAAAGACATAAATTTTTTATTACTAAATATATAACATTATATTTATTCAACCCGTGTTTTTTAAAGACATAATTTTTTTATTAATAAGTATATAACATTACATTTATTCAACCCGTGTAATACACGGGATTCTAACCTAGTAGTTGTAATATATAAGTTATTGGATTTTAATAATCCAAATTATAACTCATTAATCGATAATAATTCATATTAGCAATTTGAACAATAACACCCATAACTTTAACTTCGGTTGCCAAAAGCAATCCCAATAACATAATCATCATAGATTTACAATTGATTTCTCTTGTACATTTCACCATTTCATTCATTATCATCATTGTGATTGAAAACGGGTGGAAATCAAATATAAATATTTGAAAATTATGCTAGTGGAATTAATTTGACAACGAAAGTAAAAATTAAAAGGGTAATTAATTAAATTAGCAGTATAGATTAATAACGACCAAATAAGTTACGATATGAATTATTAAAATCCAAGTTCTCTTAACTAATAAATATATGATATTTGAAAAATAGAACATTAGATTTTAAGAAAAAATCGTCAAAATGTACATTTTGACCAAAAAAGTTGGCAAAATGTACATTGATTTTTCAACTTTTTAAAAATATACAAATCCAAATCCCACCAATAGCTAGGAGACATGTATGTAAAATTAATTTTGGAGACTTAAATTTAGCTTGATACGTGTCGACATCAGGGCCTACCACGTGTATTAACCCGGCTAAAACGTAGCCGTTAAAAACCTTACCAGCCAAAATTTAGCCGTGAAAATCCATCAGTCATCCTCCTCGTTATCAACACTAGAAATTTGTATGGATATACGCAGGGGCGGATCTACATAGGGACGGGGGGTTCACCGGAACCCCCTGATTTTCAAAATTGTAGTGGAAAGCTATATAGAAAAACTTGGGTGAACCCCTTTGAAAAATATAGGGTGAACCCCTTGAAAACAAAAAGAGAAAACAAGAGCTATCATAACCGCTGTACGTGAAGTTTTGACTTTCGAAAATACCGGTGGTGTAGTTGAAGAGAAAGGAGGAAGAAAGAAAACAAACTTAGGTATTGTTTTTGTTATATGAAGAGAAGAATAAAAATGAAGATGAAGAGGAAGTAAAGCAAATGTATGTATTGTTCTGGATAAGTGGACATTATAGTTAATAACTGCTATTTAACACACTCAATTCGATATCAATAATATTTTATTATTTTTTATGTGTTGTCAATTTTTCATAGCAAACCTAGAGTAGCTGAATTGCTTAAAGCATTGCACCTAGTATCCTATCTTTAATATTTAAATTATCTACTTAGATTTATTATTGGTTCGTTCCTTTCTAACTATGAGCTACACAAACAGATAGTAGACTAGGCTAGTATCAGTCAAATTATAAAGAAAATTTAAAAGTTTTAAGTTGGTTCATTCCTTTCTAACTTTCGATTTTTTTTTTCATTACTAGTTGATTTGATTTATAATTAAAAAAAATTGTGTATCGTATTATTTGTCCTTTTACTATGTTTCTTAAATTTTTTCTATTAAAAATATATATAATAATTTTTTATCATATAAGGAGACATAATTTTAGAAATATATATTAAGAAGAACCTAAATTAATAACTTATTGCTCTCTGCTACGATTACTAGTCGACGTCATTTGTGTGTTGGCAATACATCGATTGGTGGGGAACAACTATAGTTAGTTTTTTTAATTCGTAAAGACCATTTTATCTATATTATGTGTTTTTTAATTTCTAATTACGATATATATATTTTTTTATTATCGTATTTTTATTATCCGATAAACCTTACCCGACCCGAACAATCGAACTAAACCCAACCGAACCGAAATTTTTTTATGTTCGACCATATGAAATTGGAGCATATAAAAACAATGAACCCACTGGAAAAAATTCCTGGATCCGTCACTGGCTATACGTAGACGTTGAAGTGGATAATGATGAAGCATGTGTTGAAGTGGAAGCAAGCTCAGCCATACAAATTTGAGGTAATCAAACGATCAAAAGCAATTCGAATTTTCTCAAAGCAACCGATTTTCACAATTATGATAATTATAATCGGCCTCACATAACGGCGGCGGCGGCGGGAACATCAATTGCATGACCAATCAAGCAAAACCACGCTTACGTGTCCCGGTTCATGTATGAGTTTTCTTAGGCTTGCCGAAAGCACGACAGAGTCCACATACCAGAACCCTAGGTGAAGGCGGCTCAGTCGCCGGCGATGCCTTCCCGTTACGGCATGCTCGTTCTCCGTTGTTACTGGATCGATTCCGAGGTACGGTGTCGTTTTCAGCGGCCTGAACCTAATCGGCGTCTGATGATGACAATTTGGATTCGGAAAACCATACAGATTTGTTTAAGATTTATACGCAGACGTTGAAGTGGAAGCATGTGCTGGTGTTGATAACAAGGAGGATGACGAGGACGATTGGAACCTCGGATGGATTTTCACTGCTAAATTTGGGCCGTTAAGGTTTTTAACGGCTACGTTTTAGCCGGGTTAATACACGTGAGAGGCTCCCGATGTTGACACGTTGTACGATCGGTGTTTTGCAAGATGGTTCTGTTCAGTTGAGATTGGCGGAAACAATCACAACTATACAATGTAAACAAGAAAACAAAGATAATACTGACAAATGCAAAGCGTATTAATCTTCAATGTTTACAAGTTTACAGAGAAAACTCTAAGGAAGCACACTTGTAAAATGAAAAGATACAATACATATAAACAAACTTAGAATCAAGACAGACACTTGATGTCTTGATTCTAAGGATCAGATCAAACACAAGCCGTTGATCTTTGATAGTTACAAGTTACACTACTATTGGTAGACAACTAAAAGACAAGTAGCTAAAAGACAACTACAGTGAAAAGACTTCTGCAATAAAAAGACAACAACAACACTAAGGTATTCTCAGTAATCATTGCAGGACAGATCAAAATAGGAGCATTGTCTTTTGTCATCTGCATCAATAACATTTCTTCTGCTGATAGGTGTGTCAGTGTTGCAGCAAAAGGTGTCAGTAGTAAAGTCAAAGCTGCTGATGATTTGCCTATCAGCAGCCTCAATGTTTGATGCTGATGAGAAGCCTATCAGCAGCAACTTTGGACTTCAGCAGATAAGGCAATCTGCATCATAAATGTTTATCAGTAGGAGAACATAGCTATCCGCAGCAATTGCTTTATCAGCAGTAACATTGTAATTCAGCAGCAAAATTGTGGAGTACGTAGCATCTATATTTAGAGAATTTTATAGCCAACAGTCTTTATCTCTATACACGTGGCTGGCTAAATTTAAGCCTTCAAAATTAATTTACATACATGTATCCTAGCTATTGGTGGAATTTGAATTTGGATATTTTTAAAAAGTTGAAAAGTAAATGTACATTTTAGAACTTTTTTGTTCAAAATATAAATTACGACGATTTTCTCATATTTTAATTATTTCTTACCAATATAAATTAGAAAATGTTGCAATGGTAGATGAACATCCTTCCTCCCCCATTGCTAAAATAATAAGTTGACGCTCTCCCACTTCCACTTCCACTTCCACTGCATGTGGCTTTTCATCTTTCTCAAGACAACCCACGAGCTCCAACCCTCCAATCAATCTTCATCTCACCTTCTTTTCTTTCCTGATCCAAAATCAGGTTTCTGTTAATTCCGTTAATCCCCTAAAACCCCAACATGGCCCTCGAAACATGGCTGATCAAAGTCAAGAAAACCCTATCCCAAACCTTCGATCCAACAAAGGGTTCAGTGATCAAGCGATCAAAGCTCGGGGTTTTGGCATTTGAGATCGTCGGAATCATGCCGAAGCTCACCCACATGTGGGCCTTTCTCTCCGACGAAAACATCGATCATCTTCGCAACCAATCGATATGCCTAGAAGGTGTTCGTAAAATTGTCTCAAACAAAGACGCGTTCCTTCTCGGCCTCGCGTGTGCAGAACTGGTCGAAAATTTTCGAGTCGTAGCAGTGTCTGTGTCCCGGCTGAGCAAAAGGTGTGAGGACTCCAGCCTCAGGAGCTTTGAACCAATGTTCGCAGAGTTTGCGAACACTGGCCATGACCCTTGTGGATGGGTTCTAAATATAAAAGATATGGAGGTTAAGATTAAAAAGATGGAAAGATATGTTGCAGCCACTGCTACCCTTTACAAAGTGATGGATGCGCTAACTGTCTTAGAGAATAATTTAAAGAAATCATGTAAAAAAGATCATCAAGAGGTGCACACTGCAAAGCAACAAAAGATTCTTTGGCAAAGGCAAGAAGTTAAGTATGTAAAAGAGAGATCTTTATGGAACAGAAGTTTTGATTCGGTTACTTCGCTGTTAGCCGCATCAATCTTCACAATTCTATCAAGGATTAAGCGTGCTTTTGGTACTATCGATGGCTATCAATCTTCACAATTCTATCAAGATTGGAACTTGGTATCAAAACATGAAGAAAACAATGAGATCTCACAAGGGTTTTGTAACTTTTTTGAAACAAACTCAAAGATGTTAAAACCAGCATCAAGCACATTAGGGTTTGCTGCTTTATCTTTGCATTATGCTAATTTGATCATAGTGATGGATAAGATGATAAGATCACCTCAATTGGTTGGTCTTGATGCAAGGGATGATCTTTACACAATGTTGCCAACTAGCATAAGATCTTCATTAAGGAAAAGGTTGAAAGGTATTGGGTTCATCGCGAGTGATCCGGTTCTTGCTGGAGAATGGAGGGAAGCTTTAGGGAAGATATTGGGGTGGCTATCACCATTAGCACATAACATGATCAAATGGCAGAGTGAAAGAAGCTTTGAACATCAAAATCTCATGCCACAAACTAATGTTCTTCTCGTAAAAACCTTGTTTTTCGCAAACCAAGAGAAAACTGAGGCTGCTATTACTGAACTCTTAGTTGGGTTGAATTATATTTGGAGGTTTGAAAGAGAGATGAATGGTAAAGCTTTGTTCCAATGCATCATACCAGCTAAGTAAACAGCTTTCTTAATCACCCTTCTTGTTAATTTCCTTCATAGATTAGTTGAGATAAGTCAATTCAGATCTGTAAAGATTTGCTTTAGCTTCCTATAATGATCTGTAAATTTTAATACCTAATGTCACAAAATGATATTATTGAATTAAGTTTTCACAGTAATTAGAGTAGATTTTAATTGTTGTATAGATATATGTTTATATGCATCCATACTGATGGAAATGGAATCTTGTGTGTGGAGGTATTGCTGAAGCCATCATGAAATGCACAATATTTGTTTGTTGTTTCATGCATGTATTTTCAGTTAAGGTGTGAAATATTGCCACAAAATCAATAGGACCTCATGATTCTTTTGTTTTAGGTTTTTCCAATTATATATATATATATATATATATATATATATATATATATATATATATATAATATAATTTTTTTTCTTTGAAGAGTAAGCTAGTCATTAGATGTTATATATTTGTTGAGTTGAGATATGGGGTTTCACTTTGTGTGCGTGTTTTATCTTTGTCTCACACGTATTATATATTATCAACTACACAGTATATTATACGTTATAGGTTTTGAATGCAGTTGATGAAAAGAAAGTTAATATTTATACAATATAGAATATGATTAAGTGCATTTAAACATGATTATATGGAATCTAATCATTTTTGTATAGCAGCTTATCAATTGTCATCAAGGGTACTTAGCTTAGCTGGATTATATAATAATGTATACATTATGTTTAAAAAATATAGGGAATTTTGAAAGGAAAAGGATCAAAGTGGAGTTTTGGCTTCTTTAAATAGTTTGGTAGGCCTGGTCTTGTACTCATTACTGTTATGTTAATGAATGTAAAAGAAATCTTTTTCTTTCTATTTGACTACTCCATTATTCTAAAATAGATTTTCTAAAACAATTCTATAATTTGAAAGCATCTAAAAATATAGTACTTCCTTTAACAAGCCTTTAAGCTTTTTTATTTTATTTTATTTTATTTTTTAGAAATCAAATTTGTTGAACAATGTTAAAACAAAATTGACATAGATGTTAACTAATTTCTTTGTATTACAAACTGAAATTCAGAGAAAAAAAAAGCATCATCCACATATCAGGACTGTTCATAAACCATTGAAACCGTCTAAACTGAAGCAAGTCGGCCGGTTCGATTCATGGTTTGGTTTTCGTGGTACGGTATGTTTAACGATTCGGTTAGCGTGTAAACTAAATTGCCCGTTTAACCTTTATTTATATATATTTTTTTATTTTTGAAATATGTAGTTATATATGTATTATAATCATGAATATTTTTTACAATTTTAAAACTTTTCACTACAAACTAATGATTTAAAATAAAACCGTCAAAATAGATTGGTCCGGCCGATCCAACCAACCCAACCGTTTTGGTTTATTATTCTTTAAAACCGTAGTTAGTGGTTCGATGGAGAATTTTCATCAAAATCAACCGAATTAGACCGTAAACACATGTACGAATTAAAGTATGAAAATTTTAGCTATCATGAAAGATAATTCTTATACATATTTGATGACAAATTAATATAAAACATTAATTTTCGTTTATACTTATAAGTATTTAACTACATATAAACCTTCTTAACCATTTAAACAAGATGATGTCATGCAATCCTTATCAAGTAATGGTGGTAAAGCATCTAAATAATTTTGTGGACACATGCTTGTTTTTAGTGGGTGTTGGCTCATGGTGGTGTGGTGGGGGGTGGGGGCATCACCAATGGCCCAAACCCAAAGTGCTTGTCATCATCTATCTCTATCTATTTTCTTTCTATTCAACTACTTTCAAAACCAACTAATATTACACTCCTAGCATCTTTTTCCTTATTTTTGAAAAAAATTATTTTTGAAAAAATGATAATTAATTTAGAAAATAATAAATGATCAAAAAGTTAGATCACAAATAGTTTTTCTATTATTCTTCAACTTTAACCAACCCTTTTAACATTTCTTGGTTGTCACACTAAAATGGTCATACCCCCATCCCCACCCCACCCACCCACCTACCCTCCCCCACCCAAAGAAGCATTTGCATACGAAGTATAGTGGTGTCATTATAGGCTTTATTTTGTTCCTATTCTCCTATCATAGTCTTTCAAAGTGAGAGTTTTTAGCCATAAAAAACTACCATATTAGCAAAGGATCAAAGGATGTGAGTGTATGAAAGAAACATACAAAAGCAAGATTCTTTCTCTATATATTCTCAAGTAGGTTATAAACCGGTGTATTACACGGGATTAAGTACTTAAAATGATTCAATAAATAAATAGATGATACTACATCTTTCTCTTCTATCTGTAACAGCTGAAGGTTGTCAGACTCTCGGTCAACTCTTGACCTTCCCTCAGACTTTTTACCAACAAAACAACAAAAAAATCATCTCAAGTAAAATTTTAATACGCTGTTATATAATTATTGTAGCAATATATATTTGGTATTCATATATAGCACCTTAATTGTCTATAAGATTCAAACTAAATGGAAAAAAAATTGCACAAACAACCTGACAATGACATGTTTTGAGTCGCACTATGAATTTATCCATTTGACCCGTAACCCATTTTGTCACCTCTAATTATAGTATTTACAGATAAAAAGGTATTAATTGACCAGTGCACCAGCAAAGTTTGTTAGTCCATTGTCAATTCATGAAACAAAAGGCTACCAGTAAAGTTACCAAATAATAACTTGTATTGATTTTTATCTGGTATAAACAAACTTGTAACAATCATGAAAAAACTATATGAGATGAACATCTCAAATGAAGTTTATTTCTTGTAAATACTTCTGAATGTTGTGAGGTACTCACATGATCTAAATTTCTGGATAGAACAATATTGAAGGTTTTATGCATTAGAAATATACTTTGGACGACTTTTAACCCACTCGAACTATTTGAAACACTTGGTTAAATTAAAACCAAAAATAACTAATCCAAATTATCAGTGTAAGAGACGGGTATAGAAGCAAATGCATTACATGTAAGGTTTTTACAAAACTATCCACGACTTGCTTCGACGAAGATGTAGTTTAATTACCTGATCAATCGCTCAGATTGTAGCAGAAATCATTGCATCGGAGATAGCTTCGCACTGTAACAATAAGTTGTAACTACTTTCAATGGCGATGGATAGCAGATTCTTTTAGCATGTTCTTTTTATTTTGAATACTTTACCTCTTCAAGTACACATATACTTGTCATATGTTGATTCAAATTTTGAAACCATCAAACCAATGTGAATTAAAGTTGACCAGTTAACTTTGGTTCTGTTTCAAAAATTAAAATTGAGGATGAACAATGTCTTGCATAATCATGAGTTTTAGTGTAACCATCAACAGACGCATCATGGAACCCATCTGATGGAATCTAAAAACGATGCAAAATGAGATAAATATTTAAATCACATACTAATTGCTGAATAACCTTTAATGACTGCAATATTAAAATCTAAACTAACTTACTTGTCTAAGTGGATTGCTGAATAACCTTTAATGACTCTAGGATTGCACTTGGCCATTCTTTAATCTTGTTCCTTGATAAAATCAAAGTCTGCAAGAACAATGATAATGAAAGTAGCACCAAGATTATTTTAAAAGATGCAAAAAAAATCGAAAAATATTTAACCTCAAGGGAAGCACATGAAGAAAGTTGAATGGGTAGATCTTCAATTGAGTTCCTTGAGAGATCAACTTTTGTAATATCACTTATCTCCCATAGTTGTGGTGGAACAACACTCAAGCCATGCCCTCCTAAAAAGAGTTCCTGAAAAGTAAACATAGTGAAGCATATACATCATGATTAGGTTCCATTTTGATAGTCTACATTATCATTATTACATACATAAACATGGTTCATTTTCCTCAAATATAGTTATCAATTCAATCAATATAGTAAGAAGACTACACCTTTGAACCAAGAGATAACCGACAGGCTCTAGCAATAACTTGTTCTTTACTCTCAGATCTCAATTAACATATATCATCACTGCAATTGAGAACATTAACATCTTTCTAGTAAAAAAAATGATGTAATTAGTTAATCAAAACACTAAACTCTTGGGTTTAAGACATTCTTTTCTAGATGTGAAATTGAGAATGTAGCGTGAAGTTTATAAACAATATCCAGCATTATCATGCAAAATCCCCAAGAAATTGCAGCACATTTCAACAATCTAGACATAAAACGTTGAACTCCACGATAACCTAAACCCTAATTTATCAAAAACATAATCAAACAACATAAGATGAAGAAAGTCACACCTGCCGCCATGATTTTTGTAGCTTGGAGGTTTTACGAATGAACTAGAGTGTATCTTCATAAATGCTAACTACTAATGCAGAGGTGATGAATGAGAAAATGACCAGTTCAGCAGTGATTGAAAGATCAGAAGACCCAAAGAACTGCGTGTGAGGAAGAACGAAAACAAAATGAGTGTTTACACTAATTTGGAAGTCGGGTAAATAATCAACAAAGCGGGTCACAAAAGATCCGCGTGTTACTTTAGGGTCAAAGAGAATGGGCAGGAAAATAATGGCTGTGGTGCTGCCAAGTGTCCTAAAAGATTTACATTTATTAGGTAGTATAGAGTATAGACTATGTTAAACCTAGTGCTCTCTCAAAACAATATTCATTTTACACTTGATTTGTTTTTTAAATACTTAGATATACATTAGAGTTACATTTTTTTCTCTTAAAATTAAAGACATGATAAAATTTGTCAACTATGTTAGAAACACTTTTCTTAACACATAAACATAACATCATACCAATTGAAAATATGTTGATCACTATACACAATACATAATATAATATCATGCAAAAACATCATTACAAATATATGAAAACTTTTCTAGCATTCTCATTATAAAACATATTTTTCAATCAAGACACCATAACTTTTGCATCTTACTTTGTTCGTTGTCGAAACTATGATATGCCAAAAGAATGACGACTTACTTTACATCTCTTTGACTTGCTCAACGTTTATGTTTGACGCGCTTTGAGCTTCTACATCTTAGTTGTTAATTTTCCTAAATTAGTAAAGATGAGTGTCAATCATGTCGGGTTGGTGGATTGAACTGAATAACCCAAACATGATTCATATATCTTTTCGTGTCAAAGACATTAATCATAACCCGGACACACTTAAAATCATGTAACTTGTACACGACCCATGTAACATATTTATCTAAACGAGTTAAATGGGTTGACGGTTTGTTAATTAAACAGGTTAAATATATCAAACATAACAAAATAACAGGTTAAATACGTCTACCCAAACATAATCTATTATCAGACATGATAACCTAAACCCTGGTTATTTTAGTGTCAGGTTTGTGTCGTATTTAAGTTATGTAAGAATCGTGAGCCTAGTTCTTACTATTCTTTCCTTTTATTTTTTGAACGACAAATCTACCATACTTCTACTCCTAAATTACACCAAATAATCTACCATACTTCTACCATACTATTCTTTCCTAATAAAAAAAAAGTGTTTCTTAATATCTTTGCATTGTTGATTAACATGATCCCATCTTGTAAAGCATTCTATTATTGGAGGGAATAAGAAAAGACATTTTCTTTCGGAATCAAACATATGAATTTGGTCCAAATCATCGTTCGAATAAGGGCATTAAGGTGACATGACTACTAATATGATGGAATATTGGGGTTTGGATTCGTTGAATCTTCAGTTTGTCAAAATTAATATTAATGAGGTATAGGTTCCAGTTCCACGGATTATCAAATTACTAAACAATAAAAAATATCATTAATGTAGGTTTTGAATTAAGTGATAACTTGGAATTCCTATAAATCATGTTAAACACTATTAGATTGAAATATTTTGTTGATACTCACAAAATGATCAATCGGATAAAACAGAAATTTGTTAAGAACAAATATGAATTTCTGTTGTGAAATTGTACCAAAATCCGTTGTGAATTTGATGTTGAAACAAGACCACTTGAATCCACGAAAAATCACCATGAATTATCGCAGTGTTTCATAAACAGGTATGGCAGTTGATGGTTATACCGTTTGTAACTGCATCAGTAGAAAGTAATAGTAACTTAGTTACTACTGACCATCATTAGTAACAAAGTTACTATCGAAGTACAAGGTTGCTATTGATGCTTTAGTTGCTACCAAATTACAGATTTGTTGCTGGTACTTCAATTGCTACCGATGACAAAGCTGCTATCAATCATCATTTGCACTGATCCTTCAGTAGCTACCGGTGATCAACAACAAATTTTCACTGTTTTATCAGTTTGTATTGATCGTCGATTTCAAACAACTTTTCACCATTTACGCAAATATGATGCATTTTTAATGAAGCAACAATAAGCTAATTACCTTAGACCTCAGGTTTCAAGCAACTTTTCACCATTACGTTAGGGGCTTTTCCCCTTGGACCCTACCAGGGGCTGCCATCCCTTGGAACCCGCCCAAGGGAGCGGTACCCCTTTGGAACCCCCTCTGGTTTAGGTACTACCTTCGAGGTTCCTTAGTACCGAAGTTAGCAAAGTCATGATCGAACGTGCAATTCACACGTCCTAACTCGTATCAACGTATGTTCTAACTTCTCATTTACTTTTAAATAAATCCAACTAAACTAAAAAGACTTGATAATACTAAAATCACAAACAATTAATATATTTATGATTTCACAATTTAATACAAATAATATTAAAAAATATATTAATCAAAAGAATATTAAAAATTATCTTTCACGACTTCCCAATATATGGGAACAATTTAATAGAAAGGATATTGATTAGCTCACAATATATAAATAAGTCAATTTTTTTATATTAATTAATTATAAATTATTCCCTATAGTTTGCTCAATTTGTGGATTCAGTTCTTAATCTTTCGAAATTACATAAGATGCTATATACTTATATGTAGCGTGTAAAGTTTCCATTATTGGATGGAATAAAAAGAACATCTTGTCTTACGGAATCAAATATAAGTACTTGGTCCAAAATCTAAACCAATGTTCGAATAAGAGCATTAAGGCGACATGACTCTATTAGGATGGAATAAATGAGTATCACACTATCACTTATTATGTTCTCTCCCTGGCCGGTCAAAAATTACTATCAATATGAGTAAACAGACAGGTCAGGTCGAGTAACGAATCAGCAAGGGTTTAGCGGGATGATTTTTAAAATGTTTCAAAACCTACCATTTTAGAAAGTTAGATGCAAAAGATAAAATGTCAAACGACCCTTTCTTCCGTTCTTCTCAAATCTACCAATGATATCACCATCCTAATAAAACCAAAGCATTCAATAAGGCTCTTTTACTAAAATGGAGATGGAGGTTTGTTAATGAGTCCGCTAGTCTTTGGGTAAAAATTATTTCTTCTCTCCATGGTTCATGTGTCGGGAGGTTACGTAGAGTAAAAGGCAACACTGCTTGGCAAAGTATGTTGAAGTTGTTTAGTACGCTTCATGATTCGGGTCAAATTCCTAACAACTCGATTGGTAGGAAGGTGGGGTGTGGGGATGACACGATGTTTTAGAAGGATTGTTGGTGGGATAATTTGGTGTTCGCTGAACTTTTTCTCAGGCTTTTTGAATTGGAAAATGATGAAGATTGTAAGGTTTCTCAAAGGTGTAATGGGTCGACTTGGTCTTGGAGACGTGAGATAAGGGATGGCACGAAGCAGTCTCAATTAGAAGCGCTTATGAACGTTATTGCCAACATTACATTGTCTTCAGAATCGGATTTGTGGGCTTGAAATCTTAATGGCTCGAAATTATTTTATGTTAGAGAGGTGCGGGAGTATCTTGATGGTCTTATTCTTAGTTCAAGTCCGAGGCATACGACATGGTTTAAATCGGTTCCTCGTAAAGTGAATATTTGTGCATGGAGAGTTGTGTAAAATAGGCTTCCTACCTGTGTTAACTTAGATATAAAAGGTATTGATGTCCTGTGTATTCTTTGTCCGGTATGCAACGATGAGCTGGAATCTTATTTGTATGTGTTTGGTGAGTGTTATGTTTCGGTTCGTTTGATGTCTTTGGTCTCGGCTTGGTTGGGGGTCGAAATCCCAACAAATTGTCCGCCAACGGATGTGTTAGATTAGTTTGATGAGGTGAATATGCCGTTGGTAAAAAGGAGTTGATATGGGTGGTTATATTCGTTGTTTGGTGGATAATTTGAAGGATCATAAATGATACGGTATTCTCTAAAAAGCGGCATTCGAAAGACACTTATTTGTTGAGGGACTTTAAGATCCATATCTCTGATCTGATCACCTCCATGCCCATCTCGAGTATCAACCGGTTATTTAACTGCAAATAACGCTTGATTATTTGAATCCCAGCTTGAGCGAGTTTATCAATGCTCTCTAGGAACCTTTTTTGAAGTTGTTCTATCTCCAAACACAACTCCCTCAAAAGCTTTCTAGGATTCAACATGATACTCTAGAGTAAAGAAATTGGAATCAAGTAGCTGTAAAGCATTACAACTGCTAAAAAGTGGTAAGTTGTTGCCTCAAGAAAAACATCTTTTCATTCTATCACCATAATCTTCATCTCTTCTCTTATCCCAATACATAGTCATGACCACGGCTAACAAAACCACAACAAAACTTGAGGATCTTTGATTTTCCTAGCCCATATTCCCCTGCATCAATTGCATTCTTCCTGTAATGAAGATCATTGGAGTCACCATAAGGAACCACTTTCTATAAGGGTGTTGTTACATATACACCCTCTATACGACTCGTATAGCCAAAAAGTCAAACTGTCAAAGATCAGACATGTCATATCAGTCACATCCGATCACCAATATGATCGTATTATGTCCAAACATGCCCAAATACGGCCGTATTTTGTCACGTATTGTGACCAAAAATTGCCCAAATACGGCCGTATTGTGCCTCGTATACGACTCGTATAGCCCTATACGAGTCGTATAGGGTTTGGGTGTCAAAAGAACCTGGTTGGGTGTACATATATCCGGCGGCTTCTATAAATTGCAAACTATCCCTTCCCCTCATATTCCTCCTAAAGTACTAGTAATTTCTACTGCCATGAAATGTTCAACAGTACAACAAACAAACAAACAAACATGATCAGTAAAATCACACTCGAAGAATGTTTAACACTATCATTAGCCTCCGTATTTTTTGTAACAATCTTTAATGCAATTTCATGATTCCTAGGGAGATTATAAGTTATCACCATTAACATGGACTTCATCAATGTCAATTCCATCACATCTCTCCGGTTCTTGAATTTGAGTTTTTAGATTGTGAACAATTTCTATTTCATCACCCACAACTGGCATTTGAATCTCACTTCCAACCCTTTTACACAACTAATCCAACAATTATTTACAAAAGTCCCCATGAACTAATAGTTAATTACATTGAAGCCCTTCTAATCTTTAATACCCACAACTAGAGGTGCACAAACAAACCGGATCCAGATCCGATCCAACGGATAATCCTAAACCGGACACAAGCATAACCGGATAAATTGGAACCGGACCGGATATTATTGGAACCGCCGGATACGTAACCGGTTCCAAGTTTTTCAGAGGGCCGGATAAAAATCGGACAAAAAAAAACAGTTCTCAATCGGACAAAAAAGAACCGGTTAGAACCGGTTATAGCTGTTAGGGGAAAAACGGCTATATAGCCGTTAATATGGCTGTTTTTTTGGTTTTTTGGGTTTTTGAGACTTGAAACTTAGTGTAAATAGGTATTGTGGGGGTATGAGTTAGTTCACAACAACATTCTAGCTCTCAAAACACAAAAACGCTCTCAAAAAGCAAAAAAAAACGCTCACTTTTTACGCTCTCATCTCTCATGGCTTCAGCTTCCGCAAGCACTCAAAATTCCGTTGGTGGTTCTACTAGCGACGCCACGGTGGTGAGAGTACTTCCTTGCTCCCGAAACCAAGAGATATTGGCTCATTTCGAGTTATGCGAAATGTCGAACGGTTCGCAAAAGGCTCGTTGCAAACGTTGTGGTAAAATTTTGGGTGCTGCGGGAAATAGCAATTTGAGGAAACATATTAGAAGTCACGCAAAACACAGTCAAGGTGAAGATCAAACTCAAATTGGAAGGGATGGAGGATTTTGGCAATACAACGTCGAGAGGGTTCATGAGAGAATGACACATTTCGTCATTCAAGAAGAATTGTCGTTTGATCACTTTGATAACCTGCGCTTGACGAGGATGATCCAAGACACGCTTCAACCGAGTTACACAAACGTAAGTCGTTCTACTTTAAGAAGAGATTGTTTAAAATTGTGAAAAAGAGCTAAAAAAACAATTAATTTTAGGTTTTGAAAATTTAAATACCGGCATTAACTTAACCACGGACGTTTGGTCCGCTCCACATGGTTTACCCGAATCGTACCTTTGCGTTACCGCACATTGGATTCAACCCGAGTCGTGGCAAATGATGAAGCATACGATTGCGTTTGATTATTTTGGATATCCACATACCGGTGAAAACTTATTTTATATTTTAGGCTCGGTAATTCAAGCTTATAAAATTCAACCAAAAATATTTTCAATATCTTTTGATAACGCTTCAAATAACACAAATGCGCTGGAAAAATTAAAAATAAAATATGAACCGCCTTGTAACGGTGTTTTTTTTCATAGTCGATGTGTTGCACACATCATTAACTTGGTTGTGCAAGACAGTCTAAACGTTCAAGAAATAAGAGATGTGAAAGAAAAATTTAAAGTGATGTTACGAGAAGTTTTTAGCATAAGCAAAAAAAGATATATAAGCTATAGAAACTTGTGCCAACAAACGGATTCCATCTTTTTAGGTCCGGATAGAGACGTACCTACTAGGTGGAACTCGACATGAAAAATATTTGAATCGGCTTTAAGACAAAGAGTTACTTTAAAACATTTCCATGATTAACTTGTCTAAAAGAATCATTGTTCACTAAAATTTGATAATACAAGTTAGGATACGATCGAGAAACTAATTAACTTGCTTGAGGTTTTTAAAAATGCAACTACATGTTTATCAGAAGTTTATTATCCCACATCTTGGCTAATACTTCAACAATTATATTTAATATGTAATAAATTAAAAGAGTTTGAATATCACGGGCCTATTTTTGCAACAATGGTAACACCTATGAAAGCTAAATTTAAAAAATATTTTTCGGAAATGCCGGCCGTTGTTACATGTTCGGTCGCCTTAAACCCAACGATTAATGTAACCGGTGTTGAAACCTTAATTGGATTAATATCGGACGATTTAAATATGTACGAGAAAGACCCTAATTTTGAATCAAATGCAATAAAGGGTTTTAACTCGGCTTTTCAACATATGTTTGATTATTATTTACACAAATATGGTGGTAGTGATAATCCATCAAACATACGTGAATCAATGGCTTCGGGTTCAAGTTCTAGCAGTTCAAGGAACCCGATGTTAAATTTATTTAACACTTTAAGAAACGAAAATACTAAACGAGCTCGTGGAAGCACACCAAGTAGCGAGCTTGGGAGATATCAAACAACCGACTTTATTTCAACTCTAAGATTCGAAGAGTTTTAAAACTTCGATATCTTGAGTTGGTAGCAAGGAAGGGAATCCCAATATCCCGTTTTAGCCGCAATGGCCCGTGACCTACTAACCGTCCAAGCTTCCACGGTAGTTTCGGAATCTGCTTTTTCTTTTAGTGGCAAAGTTTTGTCTATTCGAATAACGAGGCTTACACCGGAATCTATGCAGATGTGTATTTGCTTGAAGGATCATTTGGATGCTGCCGAACGTGTACAAGATGTTGCAAAACTAGAAGGTGAGCTTGACATTGAACAAGAAATACACGAGTTCGAAGTAGAACAAGGGGCGGCGAATCCACTTTCGGACGAAGAACAAGCTTATGATGAAGCCCAACGTATCTCAAGCGAAGAATATTGAAAACCGTTGTTACGAGAACTAAGACGACGAAGAATGAGTCACAATAAATAATATATATTTTGTGATTCTATTATATTTTTTGTAACTTTTTTGAACGAACTTGTGTTAAATCACTTTAAAAAAATAAATAAAACGTGTATTTTATAGTGTATCTTTGTTTTTTTTTTAATCCGGTCCGGTCCGGTCCCAATAGATTTCAATTCTTCAAGCCCAGAACCAGATCCGATCCGGAACCAGTTCCATTGTGTCCGGTTGTTGACAACCGTTGACGGATCCGGTCCAGATCCGAACCGGATCCGGATCCGGAAAAAAAACCGGTTCGTGCACCTCTACCCACAACTGGGATCATGATAAAAGGTCTGCTTCATTTTTGAGTTGTATTTTCGGGTATTTCATAAATCAACATATACAAATCTTATACGATGATGTGTCGAGAAAAAGATGATTTATATATCCGATAGATCAACGATAGGTCAAATCGAATCCTAACCCTAAGTACCAGGAACATTCTTGTTATCGTTGATGTCAATCGGAAGGTTTGGATAAATAAAACTAGGATTAGCGGCTGCTCAAGGCGCGTATGGAAGAAACTTCACAACCTCAAATGAAAAACCCATAATCACCATTTGAGCATCAACAACGCAACGAAGGACGGACAAGGCGGTTGCCCCACAGATCGCCCTACATCTCCACCAGCGAATGGACTTCCTCTCTCCTCCTTCCATAAAACCGATATTCTTCCTCCAATGTTACAAAATTAAACTAGAAATATCAACATATTACTTTTTAAACTTAGAACCCAATCGTCAAACAACACGGACCATTTGTGTATTTAACTCTAAAAAAAATTAGGAAACCACTACTATATACTAAAATTCATGTATGGTAATTTACATTCAATTAATGTAAATATCTGATACACTAATTATTTACAAAAGATTTCAATAATTTTGCGAAAAAAGTGTTACAGGACAACCAGAACCGACCCGTTTTGATCCTTACAAAAGAAACTTTTTTCAACCTGAACCAGTCTTAACCATTTACCAACCCGCCCAACAAACCTATTTCGCCACTAGCTTCCCTATATTCGTACCCCCTAAATCTACCTTCTTTGAAAAGTATTTGCTGCTTATACAAAATGGTGTTTCGTATAATCAGAATCTATCAATGGTAATTTTTCAGATGGAATTTATATCATCTTGGAACAAAAAAAATGAGTTGCATTTATTTTATTGAACCCAAGAAGCATACAAAATCAACAATATTTGGTTGTTATTCCCTACATTTAATGATTTTCTCTAAACATGAGAATGAAATTAAACATTATCACACATTAATAATACCTAACAATCTTTTCAATAAATCTAACCTTGCCTGGCGATCATCAAGACCAGGATTTATGAACAGAACTGCATCAGTTTCCATTTCTTTCTTCCTCTGACCGATATCAGCATGATTACATACGGGCGACCCGATCAATATTTGCAGGTTTCAATTTCAGTTTCTTGGATTTTGAACGATTTCAAGAAGGGGATTTACAAGTTTCAACAACTAAACGGATCCGTTCTATAACTACATGGATATCTTTTTCATCTAATGTGGTGAAACAACATCTAAACCATCCCGGTTCGATGCAGTGGCAAGATGAACCCGGGGTTATATTAACCTTAGCTACATTCAAAAGTTTGTCCCACAAATCAAGTTCCCCTTTTTCATTATACGGGCGAATGAGCCCGCTCATATCAACCCAACAGTAGAACCCTCCACTGCTCTTTGTACAACCAATTCCTAATTCATTAAGACCTTCAACAAACAGTTCATAAATGCACCTTAATCTCTCTCTGTTTTTTTCAGTATAATTCTTGATGAATGTTGTATCTGAAAGCATAGAAGTTACTAACCGTTGTGTTGGAGCTGAAACTGAAGAAAATCTTGTCATTTTTCGAGAAACGGTTAAAACGCTTTCATTATATGAATATATAACCCCGACCCGGAAGCCCGGAAGAGACAAATCTTTGGATAGTCCATATACAATATGGACCCGATCTTTATCGGTTTCTTCTGAGTCGATTATTTCTGCCATGCTTACAAATTCTTCATCACCAAAGGTTGAAGCAGCAAATAATTCATCAGAAATGATATGGATGTTCTTCTCACGGGCAAAATCTAGAAGACTGAAAAGGATTTCCCGGGTCATTAGATTCCCAACCGGGTTAGAAGGGTTTGACAATAGGATTCCTCTTACTTTGTGACCTCGTTTTCTTGCCTGATTATATGCTTGATCAAGAACCGGAATGCTTAAAGTAAAATTGTCAGAGCTACGACAATGAACGGGTATTAGCTCCACTCCTGTTCGCCATTTCATATCCCTGTCAAACCTGCAGACAAAGAGCAAGATGGGTAATTTTTTTATCATGTCGAAACGGGTCGAGTTGGATCGACCTGAAACCCTTTTTGTCCAAAAATTGACCTTCTTTGGAAAATAACCAGACCTGAAACCTTTTCGTCCAAAAATTGACCTTCTTTGGAAAATAACTAGTGTGTCGAAATATGATTACAAAAATCATATTATGCCAATAATAATCTAAAATTTGAATAAAATGAATTAGTAGGTTTTCTGCATTAAGAACACAACTTGGTTTGCTTTTGACCCGTCTGACCCATTTGACATATTTCTTTTTTGCTAATTTTTTTATCTTTTATTTTTGACACATTACAGATAAAACATAATCTGATTTGGCCCATTCAAAAGTAAATGGGTCAAAATTGCCAGCAATACAAAGGGTTTCTAAGGAACTAAACTGGATAATGAAATTTCAAGCTGCTGATTTATAATGTGACGGAAATGCATTGAAATTACCCAGGGTAGTATGGGGCAGGTATAAGAAATGCATTCCCTTGGTCTGCCAAAGCAAAACAAAGAATCTCAATAGCAGGAGTTGCACCAGACGTTAATACAATTTGTGACGGGTCAAATGATACGGTTCTTCCCACAACTTGTGACATGTAACTAGCCATGGCCTGCCAAAAAAGGGATAACCTAAATAAATAAATCAGCCAACCATCATACACTTATAGATCATAATCATTCAGGGAAGAAAAAAAAGTAATGCCATCCGTATGATTAAAAATAAACTACTAAAATAAAAGGAAGCCAATCAGGTAAAATACATAGACACTAGGCCTGGCAATCTCAACCCAAACCTATGCATATGGGTCAATTTGGACTTTTTAAAATATAGCAAGGGGTTGTTTTGGGTCATTTAATAGCTTCAACGGGTCAAAGTGGGTAGGTGTGAAAATAAAAAAGGGAATGGGCGGGTCAGGATGGGTCAAAGGATAAAAGAGGATGGGTCCTGACCAGCTTTGTTTCTTACTTCTTTTTCTTCACCGACCCCCAAATTCTCCCCCACCGTCAAAATTTTCTACCTCCTCTGCTCAATCATTCTTCATATTTCCTTCTACTTCTTGATTCAACAATGTCAATCATCATCTTCATCCCGCCCTCACTTCTTCATAGATTCTCCGATCGCCACCACCACCGTTTCCATCTCGTTCCGTTTCATTTGAAGGTTGTGAGAGCTAGGGTTTTCGCATAAGCTATCGGAAAAGGTTGTCGGAGTTGGGCTCATCAACGTAGAAGAGTGGGGATGGGTTCAAACTTCAAATGAAATTGGAAGTTAGTGATTTTGGGTTCAAAATCAGTTTTGATTTCCAAATCAATTTTGGTAAGACTGAAACGATCGAAGTTTCTAGGTATGAACAAACACGGGAGTTCTGTTCTTGAAGAAATCGATCAATTGTTTCAGGCTTCCAAATCAGATTTTGTAGAACGACAGATCAGGTTGTTAAGTTGATCTATTATAACCCTATCGCTTCTCTCAATCATGAGATTTCTTCATCTTATTTCAATTTCAATAGTTCGATTTATGTGTTAGATTGGATTCTTTTTCATCTTAACTGTTAATAGCAGCCATGGCGTCCCACGTCGTCTTAAGATAACGTTGACCACAAAATATGTTGTTTTTTAAATAATCATCTAAACAAAGTAATTGCTTTTGACTAATCTTCTCCATCGATTTTGAACAGAAAATTTCAGAGTTTGATTTAGAAGAATTATTTGTTGATTTTAAACAAACAGATTTTCATCAAAATAGATTTCTGGGTTTAAGTTCTCTGAATATTTTCTTGGTTCTATGAATATTTTCACAAGTTATCCAAAACTCTACCTACCTGTTTTATTAAGTATAGATCAGATCAAGGTTTCTGTATAAGTGTGTAAGTTTTATAACAACCCGTTCTGACCCGAACCCGCTCTGACCCGAACCAAAATATCATTTTTTTCTAAACAACCCATTTTGACCCGAACCCATTCTGACCCGTGACCTGAACCCGCCCGACCCACCCAGTTTGCCAGGCCTAATAGACACAAATAATGAGTAAAGAGAGGAAGTAAAGAAGCATGCACTTTCCTAATTCATGTTTCTTTGTTCAATTTCAGATACAAGATTATTGTCCCGTAACCTTCATGTCAGAAAAAGCTTGTGATGGGTACAAACCCCACAAGTAGCCAGTGATTAGAGAGTGCACACATATGATTTTTCAAGTCATAACAACAATAAACCGTAGCTTACCACAAATTCTATGATCAACAAGTAGACAATATTAACGGGTTCTCATGGTTACCAAAAAAAGTAGACAAAACCAACAAAGTCGTATATAATATACAGTAAACATAAACATTATTCATTAGATGAGGGCTTTACAGTCTAGTGTGAAGTCGTAGTCTAAATGTGACACTTAAACAAATCCCACATCGTTCAAATATTGGGTCATAAGGAACGCCCAGCCTCAAATACCACCAATACGTTTTGGACGCACTATGAATGAAAGGAGAACTCCATTCCATTGTTAAGTGTGCTTAGGTGGGAGTAACGCCAGAATATGTTGTGGGTAAAATGGACAATATTAATTGGTATGAGAGTCCAGATATTACACTAAATATCATCTCCACCCACATTTCCTAATTGAAAGAAAAACGTGTCACATGGCATGCTCCCAAAGCAACCAAATTTCTCAGCATGTTAACTAGATGTCAATACCAACCGATACCAAGAAACTGTAATTTCTAAGGGGGCATTTGGTTCACGGAATGTTTTCGAATTGGAATTTAAATGATTCCTTTGAAAATCCATAATGTGTTTGGTTGTTACATTTGTTAACTTTGGAATGTAAAAATACCTAAAATGACAAAAATTACCCCATAAAGTTAACAAATTATAAAACAAAGATCCAAACTCAAATATCTTTAAAAAAACGGCTAGGGTTATTACCTAAATTATTAGCATTTCTGGGTTCCTTAAAAAAATGTTAGAGAATCTAAATTCCATCAATTGAAGGTTTTGGTTGGAACCAATTCCAATTCCAATTCATTCTCTTAGCCAACCAAACATGCAAAGTAATGGAGTTTAAATTCCAATTTCATTGAATTCCTGCCAACCACATAGGCTCTAAAATAACTAGACTTAATATTATTATTCCAATCCTTAAACTTGGTAGAACTTGCTAATACATGAGAACAATTAAGAAACAATATTTCAAATTTGATAACTAACTAATCCATAAGAAGTATTAAAAAGAAAATTACCACTTTTAATTCAGGCATTCCATCAAACGGCTGATAGGCGGCAATGCCATTAACACTCAAACCTCCTCCGGCCCCAAGTATAGAGTCATTAGTAATCCAATTTTCAATCAAATCCAGTGTCAGCTGATAATAGCAAAGTTAGCATATAACAAATAACCAAATATCATTAAACCACCACAAAATTACCCTATTTTCCGCCAATCCAAGCTGAATAACACCATTAGGGTTACTAAATCTATCGTACGGATCTGCAGAAGCTTTATCCAGTCCAATGTAATAAGGCGAATCGTTCGATTTTGCAATAGAATGGACCCTAGATGACAGGCGCGGCCTACGTGAGAGTAAATTAGACCGAGAGGCTGACCTAGAAAGCTCCGCTAGGTTAGATGACGAAGGAGTTGGTGACGAAGGGTTCGAGGTCTGCTGTTCCGGAGGGTTTGGCGGCGAACGAAGTCGTTTGAGGTAGAATTGGAGGATGTAGTACATAGCGCAAGGAATAACTGAACCTAAAATTAATCCGCCCCTGCCTTGAACTATCCCTTGCAAAGGTACAATGAGCCGCATACCTGTTGAAGAAGATTGCGATTGGTCGCGAGATTCATCTTCCAGGCCGGAGTTCTGGATTCTCCGAGGATCTGTTTGGGTCATCTGAGTCGCCGGAAATTTGCCGGCTGTGTGGTAATGAAAATCTGGAAGAGCTTGTGTTGCTTGGCTGTGGAGTGATGTTTTTTGTTTATGTTGGGAATCAGACATATTATTTTCATTTGTTAGAATGAAATATCACATTTTAGTCCAATTATACTTCTCTTTCCAAATTAGTACATCATAATTCATATATTCATACATCATACATTCATACTAGAGTAAATTACAAATTATTCCTTTAACTTTATAGAAAATTACATATTATGTTTTTTGGTATTAAAAATTATACTGAATATCCTTTTTTTAAAACCTTTACACATATTTGGTTCTTTCCACTAACTGAAGTTAACTTTTTTTGTTAAGTCCAGTCATATGTCTTGCACATGAGGACAATTTGGTCTTTTATTAATATAGGGACTATTCTTGTAATTTAATGAAACAGTAACAAAAAAAATAAAAAAATAATAAATTAAAAAATTTATATATAGTTACCCCCCTCTCTCTCCTATCACGCTTTCAACCCCCTCTATGTCTGAAAATAACGAACCCCCTCTACCCCTGTTATGCCGGCGACCGGCCATGAACATCGACGACCCACACCTCTCTACTAACCCCCATCTCCGTTCTCTCTTTACTCTGTCGTCTCTCTATCCAGTCATGTGCCTTGCACATGAGGACAATTTGGTCTTTTATTAATATAGGGACTATTCTTGTAATTTAATGAAACAGTAACAAAAAAAATAAAAAAATAATAAATTAAAAAATTTATATATAGTTACCCCCCCCCCTCTCTCTCTCCTATCACGCTTTCAACCCCCTCTATGTCTGAAAATAACGAACCCCCTCTACCCCTGTTATGCCGGCGACCGGCCATGAACATCGACGACCCACACCTCTCTACTAACCCCCATCTCCGTTCTCTCTTTACTCTGTCGTCTCTCTATCCTAGACCGACCCCCAAAAAAACCCTAGACGATGAAATCGATGGAGATTTAGACCGCATAACTGGGGTTTTCAGTGAGGTTTTCTTAACGAATAGAAGGATGGTGAAAAATGAGAAGTGGAGCGACCGGGTTTCCCATATTACGTTGGCGTTTAGGCGGTGGATGGTGGAGGAATCGGGTTTGCTAGCGTCCAAGACTACCCCTTAAAATGTTGGTGCTTATGGATATACTAGATTGGTGGCTTAAATTTAAAGAACAAGTGTCTCGTTTAAATTACAACTTCTAGTTTTGATTACAAACCAAGAAATCGGTCAAGAAATCATGAGTAAACCAAGAGGGTGTCTGGTTGCAATTTTGTATTATGCTTTTGTGTTTCGAGAAATCATTTTTGGTTCATTTGTTAATTTCTAATTTTAGGTTTTGAAAATTTAAACCAGGGTTGCCAAAAATTAGATTGAATAGGTGGGGATGTCGATTTTAGTGAATCGGGTCGATTTTAGTGAATCGGGTCGTTTTTAGTCTGGTATGAGCAAATCAATTAGGAGAGATATTGAGATCGGAGAAGATGACGATGATTTGATAAAAAAATTTAATAAATGGGTTAATGTTTATTTCACAGGTTAATTACATTTTACGTCCTTTAGAGGTTAAAATGACGATTATACCCTCATGTGCAATGCACATGATTAGATTTAACAGAAAAATTAACTTCAGTTAGTGAAAATGACTAAATGTGTGTAAAGGTTTCAAAAAAAAGACATTCAGTGTAATTTTTTAAACTAAAGGACATAACATGTAATTTTCTATAAAGTTAAAGGACATAATTTGTAACTTACTCTTCATACTACTTCCATCAAAATATCAATTACACTTTCTAGAAACTTTTCTTTTTTAATAAATTAATTATAGTCTCTTTTATAATAGATTATCTCTATTAGTTAACCATGTCATAACTAAGGTCGTCCCTTAGATTTCAGACGTCCTATACGACTAGTAAAAATAGGTCTTTAAAATATAAACTTATATATAAATTTATTAATACGACAATAACTGTTATAATAATAAAAAAACAAAATTATTGTTGCAACATCAATTTTAAACCAAAAGTAAATGAATTTAAACCTGGGAGGCATTAAGCATAAAAAATCGATTTGTCAAACCTAGTTATTGTAGTCGATGATTTTGAACAGCCAAAAGCGATTTTAGTGAAAGTGATTTTACAAACAGTTAAAAACGATCTTAAAATAAAATTTTCGATTACAAACCTAGTAATTGTAGATTGTGATTTTGCAAACAGCCCAAGACAATTGTCGATTGTGAATTGTGATTTTGTAGGGGCAAGGAAAACTAGCGAACTTCGACTTCAAATGGTGTAGGGGTCAATCAATTGAAGATGTTTTTGTAAGGTCCCGTTACCGGGAAACCTCACTCGTTAGATTTACTCAGTGTTGTAAAACTCGGCCTAGGCAGCCGAGTACTCGGTCCTCGGTACGGTGCCGAGGTGCTTTACTTCAACTCGGTCAACATTAATCGGAATCGGTTTAACTCGGTCAACTCGGATTTTCGCTGTTTTCACTGATTTTCACTGTTTTTCATCGATTCTTATTAGATTTTCGTTGTTTTTCACGGAGATACATTGGAAAACGAGAATTAAATAATTACTATGTCTATATATTTAAAAAATGAATATCAAATTTTGAAATACTTTAGTATTTGAACATGTATCTTTTTTATTTATATTGATATTCACGTATTTTGTTATAAATATTAGTACACTTATGATATTTGACATATATATAATTTCCCAAAAATTAATTTATTTGTAATTTACCATGTCCGAGTACTCCCCAAGTACTCCCCGCCTAGGCCGAGTACTCGCAACTCCCTAGTCGACCGACCTTGCAGCGCCTAGCGACTTCTGCAACCATGAATTTACTCATAAACATATAAATCAATACTGGAATATTATAAATAAAACTCATGCAGCGAAATTACAATCATTTGTTCATACATCATAAAAATGCCAACCAATTAAAACTTTTCATAACATTGTTTTTGAATCGTAACACAACATAAGCCGGTGTCCGTTCTTGTGCTGAGTAGCCAATCGCCTAATCCATCCAGCCCATTAAGCATCATATCTTTTCCTTTCCTTTGCCTGAGATGCATACTAAAAAGTCAGCTAACGCCGATTAGTTATAGCTTAAACATTTTAGAGAATCATCATACATTCATCACATAATCATCATGTTAACTTCGTGTAACACCCCAATTTCCAAAGAAATACAAGTTGGCGGACTAAAATAATCATTTGATGAAATCCTAGGAGTTAAAATGACATTTTATTAAAGTATAAGGATTAGAATGTAGTTGACTTAAAGTTCAGGGGCTGAAAATAAAATATTGTGAAAATAGGTGGATGTCGGACCGACATCAGATCCATATCGGTCTGACATGTAGGGTGCAAGGAATCATCCAGAAGCTGACAAGTGTAGGATGACTAGCCATTGAGTTTTTGCGCGTGTAAAACATATATCGGACCGACATGAAACCATAGCGGACCGACGTCCATATACATAACGATCTGTTATATGCTCACCAAGCCAATACACCGCCTCTCCTGGATGTCGGACCGACATCACCAGTAATATCGGTCCGACATGGATCCCAACTCAGTCCTATGAATAGTTAGACTTGGACGTTCAATTGGAAACAACAACAACACCATCACCACCACTTAAACACACCCGCATACCGAGGCGAGGCTAACACGACGGTTACGAGCACGGGGATTTCGAGTGCGGTACGTTGCCGTACCCTAGACACGATTATGTGAATTACGTGTTTAAATGATATGTGTTATGTAATATGTATATGAAGAGGGTACGGGATAATGAAGGGTTAGTCTAAACACTAAACGGGAATAATGGAGTAGTCATGACGTATTCAAGGGGTGGTGGATATGCCGCTGGTACTTCCTATATATAAACCTCTTGGTGCTTCGTGGTGAAACCATTATGAATGTTTAGGGGTATAAACTAAAAGATAGTAATAAAAATATAGTAAACGTACGAGAGAACTTCCGACCGGTATATAGTTATCTGACAAACGGAATGTTCTGTCTAAGGAAAGAGTGGTGTATAAATCTCTCCTAGACCCGTCACTCTTTCCTGGGAACATCTCTGTTAGAGGTACTGCTTTGGAAGGATAATCACCCCAGTTTACAATATATGACGAGTATGAATATATGATGAATTTGAATCCAAGAATGCATGAATATGTGAATGCATGATGATACATGCAAGTATGAATGAGTATGATGGAACGAGTCTAAACCCTAAAATAGAATAACGGAGTAAGGGGTGGTGGATACATCGCTGGTACTTCCTATATATAAACCCTTTTAATGCATCGTGGGGAAACTGTTACGAAGTTTTAAGGTCAGGACTGGTTGGGAAATAAATCAAGCATATACGTGAATTGAAAATAAATGCTTGATACATTTAGGAGGCTGTGAGTCTGAGATACTCAAGGTCCCAAATGAAATGAGATACCCGGCCTGTAAGGTGGATCTCAATAATAAAGAAGAAAACTAAAAGGATTCCAAGCCTTTGGGGCTGAGGAAAAAGGGACTCCAAGCCTACGGGGCGGAGGAGGAAAAGATTCCAAGCCTACGGGGCTGAGGAATGAATGAGTCTTCATGACAAATGCAAAGGGTCTATACTAACGAGTATAAGAACCTTGCCAATACTCGGACCGGAGGTACGGCCTAAGATGGTTGCGAGGGGGTTAGCACACCCATAAAATATACGAATGACATGACCGGAGGTACGTCCGGAGATGGTCACGGGGGCGCCGAGAGCCTGGAAAACTTGAAAAATAATAAGAATCTAAAGGGTTCATAATGAAATGAAAAGATGCAGTGTACTTACTTAGCGAAAACTAATTCAAAAACGTTTTCTAAAAAACTGCAAGAAAGAAGCACGTGGAATAGAGCTTCCTATGCATGAGGCCGGACGGAATGAAGAATCTCTAGATTATGTAATAAGATATTGTACATGTAAAACAATATTTATAAATGAAAAATGTAACTTAGTCATTTAATGGCAAGGTTTTGATAAACTTGGGGCCGTTTTTTTGCAAATTAACTCTAATAATGTTATAATAATAAGTAGGGTGTTTCAGGTTGGTATCAGAGCACTGTTTGAGGGATTTAAGTATCAAAAGGGGTACTTAAACTCAAACCATAAGTGCTCGTGATATAAATAGGGATTCAATCCGAGGCTATCCAAGGAAGCAAGTATGTTTAAATTCCAGTGCTTAAACAGAAAGGTATGAGTTTACATGGGTAGAAATTTGTATGAGATAAGCTCCATGTGATAGTTGGGAGTACCATGATACGTAACATACATTACCTTATACCTGGCCAGTATTGGAGCTAATGTATGGGACCATCATGATATCGCAAACATCATATGATAACTTATGTCAGCAGATAGTAAGCCGGGAATGTGAGTATGCATGATTAAAATACATGATTGAATGTATATATGCATATGAATATGAGCCTTATGTGAAACCCTAGAATGATTAAGTAGGGTTAACTTAATATGAGGCATGTAGTATAAAACCCTAGACTATGATTAGGGTAGTCGAACGAGAGGTTAAACGAAATTCATGTATCAGCAAACGATGGCTGAACATCAGAATGACGAAATACGTGATGAGGGGAGTAACAGGAAAGCTGATTCTTCACTTCATGATGAGAATGAAGTCGAACAAGTCCCGAAAAATATCCGAAGACAGATCGCAATAGAAATAGGAAAGGAATTCGATGCAAATTTCCCGATCTTACAAGCAGATCTACAGAACTCATTAGAAAACTGGTTTGAAAGTCACAAAGATGTTACACATAATGGAGAAGGAAGAAATCCAAAAGTTGATATGAAGTCAACTCGTTGTACTTATAAGGATTTCATGACCTGTAAACCTTTAGAGTTTAAGGGAGCCGTTAACCTTTTAGAAAGTCAGAGGTGGATCGCCTCAATAGAAACGACGTTCGACACATGTCACTATCAAAAGGAAGATAAGGTTACCTTCCCTACCAATCAATTAAAAGAGCGTGCTGATGATTGATGGGGAATAGTGAAGAGAGAGAAGGGAAGAGGAAAGGAGAAAGTTATCATTCTCTTATGCCTCTTAAGAGGTTTAAGTTCAATAAACTGGGAGACGGTTCTTCCCCAAGGAAAAGTATCCAAAATTTCAAGAATTATGGAAAGAGGCACCCGGGAGAGTGCCGATTCAAGTCTATAACTTGTCACAAGTGTGGTGTAACATCCATAAATTTTGCTTATACTATTTTTATTTCATCTTGTGCATTAATAACATTTGTGGTAACCGTATTATTTCAACCCCGTTATAATGTACTTGTACACTACAATATGCCATATCAATTATTATTATAACGTCTTGGAGTTTCGAGATTTTAACTTTTATTCTATATTTTATATATCATATATTAAATAAATTAAGTATGAAGCTTTTAAGTTTTATAAATAAGATTTTATTTTATAAAAATAAATAATAAATAATATATATATATATATAAAAGTTTTTATAGAAATTTTATAAATTATTAAACTAGATAATTGAGCCTTGAACCTTTCCTATACAAGTGAACCCCCCTAAGTAGATGAACCCTGGCTTGAAACCAAGAACGCAAGTTTGACTTGCAAAAGTCAAACCGCGTCTAAACCCCTCTAATCCCCTTTAATCCGCAAACCCAACCTACCGTTCTTGGATCCAATCATTCATAACCGATTATTGACCACATTTCAAGCTTCAATTTGAAAGATTAGGACCAAATTCGTGGGATTTGAAAATCATTTTTGGTAAGTCACAAAAATCGTTAATTGTTGCTTAATTAATGAAATCAAGCCCCAATCTCGCGAAACTCGTTTGATATACCAGCTGTAAACGCGTTCAAAATGTCCTATATATCCCCCTACCCTGTAAGACTGATGGTTGTGGGGCTTTATTGAGAGTGGATTCATCCTCTAATATCACGCCATGTGGCGCTGACCGGATGCTGACTAAGCAGTGGATAAAGCCCCTGCTGAAGCACTTGAGGGTGTTGTGGTGCAGGTGAGCGGGGGCTTTATCGAATTAATTTTTTGTTTAATTATTTATTCAATTCAAATTTAAAAACTAATAATTAATTAAAAATAATAATAAAAGATAAAATAATTAATTAAAAACATTCAACATCCTAAAAAAAAAAAATACATAGAAAATAAAATACTAAATTATTCCATAGGGTTTTAATTTTCTTCCATTTCCTTTCGAATACGCTCCTTTTGTTTTTCATATATCGCTTGGTCCCTCGGCGATAGGTGGCTGACGTCCTTGCTAAGAAATTCCAACTTCTTCATCATTTGTTTTTCCATTTTCACCTGCGTCGCCTTCTCGAGAGTACTTGTTATTTTTGGTTGATGATTTGTAGTAATGTAGAGAGTAGTTTATAAAATTGAGAGAAAATAGGAAGTTTATAAAGATTTTGAGAGATAAATGAGTGAAGAGGAGTTAATTTATATAAATAGAAATTTTTTTTTTTTAATACCCCAACGGCTCTTCTCCCCAACGGTCATGCCAGCAGCGCTCGCTAGCCCCACCACGCCACCCCGCTCGCGCCCCCCATCGCCTGAACATGTTGTGGTGTGCGCGGCCAAGGTGGCTCGCGCCCACCGTTGGCGCCCCTCGCTCGCCTACCACAACCAACAGTCTAACAACTCGAAGCACCTCCAATTTCACTCTCTTTTTCTCTCTCGGTTTGAATCGGCGCAAGAGGGGAGAACCACCCAAACTTACTATCGATCCAAGGCCGACTTCAGGTAACACTTACTTTATGAATCTCGCATCCTCTGTTGCCTTTCTATAATCGGAACCTTAATCGATCTTGGGGAGGGGTCGGATCTGCAACTGCCTTGAATGGGGAAGAAGAAGGCAGGGAATCTGTTTACTAAATAAATCCTTTCTGTGTTGGTAAATCAATTGCGTTTGTGGTCTAGTGGTTAAGAACTTGGCTTACACAAACAAAATCAGGATAGGTCACGAGTTATAGTCTTGGACTGACATTTTTTTTTACTTTTGTTTTACTCCTTCAAGCACACTCACAAGGAAGCTTCATAAATTGTTCAAATCAAATGAAATCTTTGTAAATTATCTTGCTTTCTAAAAAGTTCAGATTTTATATAGAGTGGGTAATTTAAATAATATGTTTATTATGTTTTTTTTAGAAACTCTTATAATTATAAATAATCTAAAATGTTTTAAAAACAATATTATTAATTTAAACATTTCATCTAAAATGACATGATTCGGTTCCTTCGAATCGGTTAGTGTTTTATCTACAAATATTAATTTAAAGCGTGATTATTACTTATTAATAAATTAATTTTGATCGTTAATGGCTCTGTCCTATTAATAGATTTACAAATAATGATGATTATTTTATTAATAAAGGTGATTTTGGTCACCTTTGACATTGTCTTAATAGTTTAAATATTGTATTAAAATATTTATTATATTAATTTATTTGCAAATAATATTTGTTTTTGACACCGAGTTTTCTATTATAAATAGAATTTATAAAACATCATTTACTTGTAATCCGATTTATAACTTATTTGGTGTGGTAACAATAAAGTTCGCATCCTTCTCGTTCGTTCGTGCCAAAATTCTAAAATCCCAATCGTTCCTTTATTGTTTCTCTTAACCGTTTCTACATTATAATAACCTATCTTATTCAACTTAGGGCATCCTTAATCCTTGTTGCTACAAGTTACAAAGCCAACCCTCTACTATTTAAGGTGAGATTCATAGCCCCCTTTTCCTTTTATTTTTGGGGTGAAACATGTACACATGCTTGATAACTCAAACTTGTATCAAAACAAATTCTTAAACAAGTATTTCAATCATGTGCTTGATATTTGAACACTAAATGATAACGTCGCAATCATTAACTTGTTTACAAGCCTAAGGTAGTACTAGTATGACCATATAGGGGAAACTGATATAACAATGGCACAATCTTTAGGATTGTGGATGCAATAACATTTCAACGGCACAATCTCGGGATTGTGGATGCAATAATATTTCAACGGCACAATCTTTGGGATTGTGGATGCAATAACATTTCAACAGCACAATCTTTGGGATTGTGAATGCATATAACATTGAGGGTTGATTGCAATAAATTTGGTGTTGATATGCTTGTACACTTGTTTGAACTTGTACTGAATTTGTTTTATATCTTTTATGACAATTTATCTTTATAACTTATAAAACCTATGTTTCTCACCAACTTTATGTTGACACATTTTACTTTTCATGTTTCAGAAAATAATATCTAAAAGATGAAGGATCATATAGGATTGCTTATGGACCTAGTTAAAGAAATTTGAACAATGTTTTTTTGGGATTGTTTGTTTATCTATTTTAACAAGTGTTGAACATTAATTATGAAATTAATAAATTTTGTGATACCTTAGTAATTGTCTTTATACCTTGTGCTATGAACTATATGTGTGACACCTCGCGTTTCCGCCTCTTGTGGGGTGTGACACGTGGGAAAGCAAGGCATGCTGCATTGCAGTGTATGAGTGGAACCAGATTGTGCTACAAATGTTATATGCCAGGACACTTTAGCAGGGAATGTCCTGAGCTAAAATATCAGACGGAGAAGACCAGAGATGGGTCTAGGGTGGCAGGGAATGAAGTTAAGAGAATCAAGGCTTCAAAGCCAAGAGGTAGGGCTTTTCAGATAACTACAGAGGAAGCAAAAGATGTTCCTGACGTCGTATCAGGTACATTCCTCATGAATTCCCTACCTGCTTGTGTTTTATTCGATACAGGAGCTAGTAGATCATTTATTTCTTTAAAATATGCAAACGCTAGAAATTTCAATAGAAGTAAGTTGGCTAAGGCACTAGAAGTCGAAATCGCGAGTGATCAAAACTGCGAAATAACTTAAATATGCCGAGATTGCCGACTACTTATAGAATAAGAAGAATATCTCGTCGAAATAATTTCGATGCCGATGCAAGAATTCGACGTGATCATTGGAATGGACTGGTTATCTTTGTATACTGCAACGATTATATGCAATCAGAAGATTGTACGATTCACGACGCCTACAGGAAAAGAAGTTAGTATCATTGGCGAACGACGGAACTAGATTACGTTATGTACAATGGCTAAGATAAACAGTTACGTGAGACAAGGTCACCAAGCCTTCTTAGCTTACGTAGTGATGTAAAAATGAAAGGAAAGGAACTGGATCAAGTTCCAGTGGTAAAATAATTCCCAGAATTATTCCTACACGATCTTCCAGGTGCCCCACCTGAAAGAGAAATCGAATTCAAAATCGATTTAATTCCTAAAGCTAAGCCGGTAGCTAAGGCTCCATACCGGTTAGTACTAACAGAAATGAAGGAATTGATGTCACAATTTCAAGAATTGTTGGATAAGGGATTTATACGTCAAAGTGTATCCCCTTGTGGTGCACCAATTCTATTCGTAAAGAAGAAATGCGGTAGTATGAGAATGTGTATACACTATCGTGAATTAAACAAGCTAACTATCAAGAATAGGTATCCTATACCTAGATTTGATGATCTGTTTGATCAATTACAAGGATCAAGTTGGGTTTTCAAGATTGACTTAAGATCCGGTTATCATCAGGTTAAGGTACGAGAAGAAGATGTACCTAAGACAACATTCAGAACTCGTTATGGACACTATGAATTTGTAGTGATGTCGTTTGGAGTGGCGAATGCTCCGGCAGTCTTCATGGACCTCATGAATAGGGTATGCCGGCCAATGTTAGACAAATTCGTTATTGTCTTCATTGATGACATCCTGATTTATTCAAAGAATGAAGAAGAGCATGCACAACACCTTCGGGAAGTACTTAGTACCTTACTGAAAAAGAAACTATACGCTAAGTTCTCAAAATGTGCATTCTGGTTAAGGGAAGTTCAATTTCTGGGCCATATTATAAATGCAGAAGGTATCTCAGTAGACCCAGCAAAGGTAGAGGCTGTAATGAAATGGTGTCCACCTAAGAATCCCTCAGAAGTTAGAAGTTTTTTGGGATTAGCTGGCTATTATAGAAGATTCATCCAAGACTTATCTAAGATAGCCACCCCATTAACAAAGCTAACTCGAAAGAATTCAAAATACAAATGGAATGTGGCACAAGAGAAGGCATTCTAGATATTGAAAGAAAGATTGACACGGGCTCCAGTTCTGGCATTGCCAGAAGGAGTAGAAGATTTTGTGGTATACTATGATGCCTCGAAACTTGGGTTAGGATGTGTTCTAATGCAAAGAGGAAAGGTGATAGCCTATGGCTCTCGACAGCTAAAGACACATGAAGTAAACTATCCAACCCATGATCTGGATTTAACCGCATTAGTGTTTGCACTGAAGATCTGGAGGCATTATCTGTATGGAACGAAGTGTACGATTTACACGGACCACAAAAGTCTTAAGTATTTCTTTGACTAGAAAGACTTAAACATGAGACAACGACGACGGTTAGAACTGGTCAAGGATTATAACTGTGAAATTCTATATCACCCCGGAAAGGCCAACGTGGTAGCCGATGCTCTAAGCCGCAAGGAAGAACATCATCCTATTCGGGTGAAAGCATATAAGTTAGTGATAACTCCTGATTTCATGAGCCAGCTTCGAGATGCACAAATCGAAGCATTAAAAGGTGAGAATGTTAAGAAAGAAAGAATGGCTGGTCAGGAGAAGTTTCTAAAAGAGAATGAGTATAAAGTCAAGACTCGATTTGGTCGTATGTGGATACTGCGATCAGGTGAGTTTAGACTTAGGATTCTTGATGAAGCTCATAAATCACGATATTCTATTCATCCAGGTACTACAAAAATGTACCAAGATCTGCGCAAAGATTATTGGTTGCCCGGAATGAAGTTTGATATCATGAAATATGTGGCTAAATGCTTAACTTGTTTACAATTTAAAGCAGAACATCAAAAGCCATATGAAAGATTACAACCATTAGAAATCCCAAAATGGAAGTGAGAACATCTCACTATGGACTTCATAACCAAGCTACCAAAGACAGCTAGGGTTATGATACCATTTGGGTGGTTGTAGATCGACTAACTAAGAGTGCTCATTTTCTAGCAATACGTGAGACATACTCTTCATAAAAGTTAGCCGATTTATTCATCAAAGATCTTGTTTCAAGACATGGAGTGCCAGTCTCGATTATCTTTGATCGAGATACTCGTTTCACTTCACGTTTTTGGAAAAAGTTCCATGAAGAGATAGGAGCTAGATTATTAATCAGCATGGCATATCATCCTCAAACTGACGGTCAAAGTGAGAGGACGATATAAACCCGCGAAGATATGCTACGTGCTTGTATAATCGATTTCGGTGGAAGTTGGGATAATCATCTGCCATTAACAGAATTCTCATACAATAACAGCTACCATTCCAGCATTGGTATGCCACCATAGATGCTATATGGTAGAAGGTGTAGGACTCCTGTATGTTGGGGAGAAGTTGGTCAGAAAGAGTTAGGCAGCAAAGAGATAGTTCAAGCCATGTCAGAAAAGCTTGACTTAATAAAGGCACGTTTGAAAGTTGCACAAGATAGACAGAAATCATATGCAGACAAGAGACGTAGACCAATAGAATTCCAAGAAAGAGATTATGTCTTGTTGAAAGTATCTCCTTAGAAAGGTCTGATCAGATTCAAGAAACGTGCTAAGTCCACGGTTCATTGGTTCTTTCAAAATCATCAAAAGAGTCGGAAAGATGAGACTGCACGTGTTCCTCTATAAGAAATAGAAGTTGATGATAAACTAACTTATGTGGAGGAACCTATCTAGATTCTAGACACAAAAGAAAAGCAGCTACGTCATAAAACAATCAAGCAAGTATTAGTGCAATGGAGGCACAGAAAAGGATCAGAGATGACTTGGGAAGCTGAAGATGAAACGAGGAAGAGTTATCCTCAATTAGATAAGGATTAACATGTTTCGAGGACGAAATCTAATTTAAGGGGGGTACAGTTGTAACACCCCAATTTCCAAATAAATACAAGTTGGAGGACTAAAATAATCATTTGATGAAACCCTAGGAGCTAAAATGACATTTTATTAAAGTATAAGGATTAGAATGCAAATGACTTAAAGTTCAGGGGCTGAAAATGAAATATTATGAAAATGGGCAGATGTCAGACCGACATCAGATCCATATCGGTCTGACATGTAGGGTGCAAGGAATCATCCAGAAGATGACACGTGTAGGATGACTAGCCATTAAGTTCTGACGCGTGTAAAACAGATATCGGACCGACATGAAACCATAGCGGTCTGCTATGCCCATAGCGGACGGACGTCCATATACATAACGACCCGTTATATGCTCACCAAGCCAATACACCACCTCTCCTGGATGTCGGACCGACATCACCACGAATATCTGTCCGACATGGATCCCAACTCAGCCCTATAAATAGTTAGCCTTGGCCGTTTAGTTGGAAACAACAACACCATCACCACCACTTACCCACACCCGCATACCGAGTCGAGGCTAACACGACGGTTACGAGCACGGGGATTTCTAGTGCGGTACGTTGCGAGTGCGGTTCGAGTTCAGGAAAACGTCTAGACGAGGAACGAACTTAGGAACTACCCGAGGATAATGTAAGTACACAGGACCCGTACCCTAGGCACGACTATGTGAATTATGTGTTTAAATTATATGTTTTATGTAATATGTATATGACGAGGGTATGGGGTAATGAAGGGTTAGTCTAAACACTAAATGAGAATAATGGAGTAGTCACGGCGTATTCAAGTGGTGGTGGATACGCCACTGGTACTTCCTATATATAAACCTCTTAGTGCTTCGTGGTGAAACCATTATGAATGTTTAAGGGTATAAACTAAAAGATAGCAATGAAAATATAGTAAACGTACGGGAGAACTTCCAACCGGTATGTAGTTATCTGACAAAGGAATGTTCCGTCTAAAGAAAGAGTGGTGTATAAATCTCTCCTACTGGGAACATCTCTGTTGGAGGTACTGCTCTGGAAGGATAATCACCCAGTTTACAATGTATGACGAGTATGAATATATGATGAAATTGAATCCATGAATACGTGAATGCATGATGATACGCGCAAGTATGAATGAGTATGATGGAACGAGTCTAAATCCTAAAATGGAATAACGGAGTATTCACGAAGCGTTAAATAGGTGGTGGATACGTCGCTGGTACTTCCTATATATAAACCCTTTTAATGCATCGTGGGGAAACCGCTACGAAGTTTTAAGGTAAGGACTGGTTGGGAAATAAATCAAGCATATACGTGAATTGAAAATAAATGCTTGATACATTTGGGAGGCTGTGAGTCTGAGATACTCAAGGTCCCAAATGAAATGAGATACCCGGCCTGTTGTCACACCCCGCCATGGCGGAAACGTGAGGCGTAACATTCACTGGTTTTCAAAGCATATGATTACCGCAAACACGTACATGATAATTGGATACATAATCAAGTTTAAAGTTTTACGTCCCAAATATCAATTTGAGTTCACAAAAGATTAAGATTTCACAAATATGACCCATATGCAATGAGTTATATAAGAGAAATCTCCCAAAAGCAGTATCCGATCATGCATGCATGTAATCCTACATTGCTAAACTGGAGACCAAGTTCAATTCTCTGAAAAATATACTTAAAAAGTGTCAACACGAGATTGGTGAGTTCACAAGTTTTGATCAAAAGTTCTTGTAGTTCCAACATTCACAAACGTTCAAATGTATAAGTTTTCCAGATCAAAAGTATAAGTATAAAATGAATTTGAACAATGAATGACCAATTGACCCCATTTGTAAACTAGCAAGGAATATGATTAATATGTAATACACGAGACCGTAACCAAACCACGACTGGTGAATGCCCTTCCCTCGCTATACCACGAGAATGGAATAAGACAATATGCGGCCATTTGACCCTTCAGGTCCCGGTTAGCGTGACTAACCGTGATCGGGGGCGTCACCCATAATAGTACTATTCATAGAATTCTAGGCTAAGTCCATAGCTAATCGTTACAAAATGTTGATGTTGTTCAGGAGACTTTTAGCGCTCTATTGTTCCTCATGTAAACATAACAGTCTGTTCTTTGTTCGTTTCATTAATATATGAAAATAAGTACAAGTATGTTTTCTCCCCAAAACATTTCAAAAACCAGAAAAAGGGGACAGTGAAACTCACCTCGACAGTAGTGTATGCTAGCAAATCTATACTATACAATAAATACAGGTTTTCCATGCCACATGTCACCTCCACATTCATTTTCACCATTTTTCCCGCCTCTCTCTCTTATTAAATACACTTCTATCTTTTAATAATAATATATTTTTAAAGAAATACTAATCTATATATTATACTAATAAATAAATCTACTGACATATTTTGACGAGTGTATGTGTTAACAGATTATATTGTATTCGACGGGTTTGTTGTAAAACACGAGTTTTAAAAAAAATATTTTTTATTACTTAATATATAATATTATATTTATTCAACCCGTGTAATACATGGGATTTTAACCTAGTATTTGTATAAAAGTAGGCCCCGCTTATCCGTATCCTAATCACACAAGGATACCTTATATGTTAAGACTACCCGTTTTAAACGCAAGTTGTTCACCCGATTTAACGAATCCCGTTAAGTACGTCTTTGTTTATTAAAACAATGTTTTCATGTGACGACTCGTTGGTGATTATTATTCTGTCTAGACACTTACCTATTTTCCAAGAAAATATTATGTTTCCATATTGGTGACTTGTTATGTGTACTAAAAATAAATATTATTTTTGCAATAACATATAATATATTCATATTATGGTCACGTATAAACATATAATTATTTCTTACCAATAATTATATAAAATCACAAATGTCGTTCAAGTATATTTTATTCATGTCAATTATCCTACGTGCATATAAACCACGTTAACACGTCCACATTCAAATACTTGTTCCGAACGACATTTATTAACTTGTTCACGTTCAACATGCATTTATTCTTATCAATATATGCACACAAATATTTCAACAATTCAACATATGCTTAAATGTGTTTCACAATAACATGTGATCGTTTATTTTTAACTGAACGTCTTTAGATTTCATGCACATATTTATTTATTTATTTATTTTTCGACCTCATGTACTAATATCAACGTTCCATGTTATCAACTATAAACAAGTTATACACACACACACACATATATATATATATATATATATATATATATATATATACTTGCATATACTTAACAATTTTCCAAATCATCAAACTTTATACATACACATATATCCATATATAACTCTCGATTTCATACATATATATTCTTTTATATGAACACACATAATCTCCTACTTATCAAGTTTTCCAAGTCACCCAACTTTAAACCCACATATGTATACATAAATAAGTCATGATTTCTTCATGTGTATGTCTATACATTTTATTTTTTTCAACTTAACAACCATATATATATATATGTGTATATATATATATATATATACATGTCTACTTTTGATTTCTACATGTTTATTCACATTCCCATGTTTGATAACTAAAAACACATGCATACATATATATATATATATATATATATATATATATATATATATATATATATATATATATATATATATATGTCACGATCCATATATATGTATGAGTTTCATTTTTCATCTATTAATATTCATACTTTCAATTTAAAATCCACATTTTACCATCGAATGATCAACAACAATATCTACACATATATATACATACAAATTTCGACCATTTATATATATTTATACAAAGCTTTTAGTTTTTTTTTAACTTAATAATGTTAAACTTTATAAAAACCCTTTAACCCTTTAAATCCTTTATTTCCATGGTGAACAACAAGCTTTTAAACTAGAAATAAAGATAAATCTAGAGATGTTGACGATTTCATACCACTAGACAAAGCTAGGTGAAGAACAACGGTTAGAAAGTGATGATGACTTGATAAACTAGCAAAACCGATCCTTAAACCTTCAAGACTTCCTTGAATCTCCAATTCTCTAGTTAGATCTTTCTAGGCTTGTGTTCTTGAATTTTGAAAGAGTAAGTGTGTATGTGTGTGCATATGTATCGATATATATATATATATATATATATATATATATATATATATATATATATATATATATATATATGGAGAAAAAGATTTAGTTGGAGTGTTCTAGTAATCATAATGATTACCAATGATGATGGATGATGCCCTTGCTTGCAATTACACTTGAATGAATATGGGTTTCATGACACAAAATGATGGAGTATGATGGGTTTGGTGGTGGAATGTGGGTGGGTCCCACATTTCGGGCAAGAAAAGGGGTATGTGTGGGGGTTGGGTCTTATCATTTCACTAGTTGTAGTCTAAGTATTAGTCGGGTCGTTCCTAGTTAGAGTAGACCCGGTAGGTGATCCCATAATATAAAACCCGGTGTAGGACTTTTAATGATCCGATAACTTTGTATATTTTGTGTATCTTGACTAGTCTCATTAGTTTACTAGTTAACCTGACATATTTATTACCCTAACTATAATATACATGTATACACATAAAATAACTTAGAGTCATGTAACAAACATTTATATGTCAACTTTTAAAGGTTTAGTCACCAATAATTATGTTTTTATATTAAAAGGTGTCTCTAAACTTTACTTGAATAGAATCTTGTTAATCACCAATGAACGTACCTTGCGGGTTATAATTGTTCATTTCCTAGTAATTCTTAAAAATTACTAAATTATGATGTGTGTTCCTTTGCTAGACTCCTTGACAATACTTTGTCAAACAATAATCCAGGAATATAAAATATGAACGTGAAAATGTGAATATGGATATTGACCTGAAATGCTGGGTGTCACACTTGTAAGGTGGATCTCAATAATAAAGAAGAAAACTAAAAAGATTCCAATCCTTCGGGGCTGAGGAAAAAGGGACTCCAAGCCTACGGGGTGGAGGAGGAAAAGAATCCAAGCCTATGGGGATGAGGAATGAATGAGTCTTCGTGACAAATGCAAGGGGTCTATACTGACGATTATAAGAACCTTGCCAATACTCGGACCGGAGATACGGCCTAAGATGGTTGCGAGGGGGTTAGCACACCCATAAAATATACGAGTGACGTGACCGGAGGTACGTCCGGAGATGGTCACGGGGGCGCCGAGAGCCTGGAAAACTTGAACAATAATAAGAACCTAAATGGTTCATAATGAAATGAAAAGATGCAGTGTACTTACTTAACGAAAGCTAATTCAAAAACGTTTTCTAAAACACTGCAGGAAAGAAGCACGTGGAATAGAGCTTCCTGTGGATCAGGCCAGACAGAATGAAGAATCCCTAGATTATGTAATAAGATATTATACATGTAAAACAATATTTATAAATGAAAAATATGCCTTAGTCATTTAATGGCAAGGTTTTAATAAACTGGGACCATTTTTCACAAATTAACTCTGATAATGTTATAATAATAAGTAGGGTGTTTCACTTTGTAATCTTTCTTAAACATAAATCGTAATCATTCAGTTTAATCACATAAAGATGATTCTTTCATAACATCCGTCTACTGAAGTAGCCGTTAGCATTCGTCTACCGAAGTAGGCATATAACATTTATCATCATACGAGTATGCACCCCAGCCCAAAAGTTACAAACAAAAAGGGGGACTTAGAACTCACGTGGGGTACATTTTCTATGGAAACAAATAAGCTTCAGGCTAGATAAGTGCTACATGATCTGTACGAATTCAATATTTAAAATCTGTTAAACAATGCTAGTGTCGCCACAGGTAGTGTCGCCTGGGCTTAGTGTCGCAAACACTCAGTATCGTCAGATCAGTGTCACCCAAACTTTCATTAAGGACTTAGTGTTGCTTTACATTAGTGTCATCAGACAACTGGCAACACTCTTAGTGTCGCCCATATAGTGTCGCTAAAGAATGACACGTGTCCTAATCATTGGCCGGCCTCGGGAACTCCACTTCGTTGTCCCCGACTAGTATCGCTGGATGAAGGTGGCGATACTATTAGTGTCGCCTCAAGAACACAAACCCTAAACAACTTCATTTTTTTTATCCAAAATCGTAACTTTTTACGTCCAAATCGTTTAACACGTAAAAACATGATCTTTGAGATGAAAACCCTAGTTTACCCCAAAACCCATTTCAAACAGAAAAACAGGGATTCAGGTTCGATCTATACCTCAAAATCAGAGTTACTTCGTGCTTTCTTGATCTATAACAGTGTAGAAACATATTGGAGTAGATCTTGAGCAATATTGTAACATCCCTGAATTTCCATGTTATTATACTTGCTTGAATTCTATTGATTCTTTGTTTAATTCATCAATACATACTATAACTTGTTACTTGTAGTAACATTGGATGCCCTAGATTCAATCTTAATCAAAACAATCAAAGTTAGTGACTTTATTGAACTGTAATAAAACTCAAAATACCAAAGTTGCATATATGTAAATTTAAGGTTTTCATATGTAACATTTTTTTAAATCTTGGATAATTATTGATTAAACTATCTAATTATATAATATTAGTTATAGGAATTTTGAAATTATCTAATAGGTTATATATATATATATATATACATATATATGGGTAGGATCAAATAAGAAGTAGTTTTTCGCTAATAAATCTAAGAAATGACAAAAACTTTAAGAAACGATATCAAACGAACTCCGATTGAGCTAATTTCAGCGGTGTTGGAACCGTCTCGTCGAACTCTACCATCTTAGCTTTTAGGGTTTAGCTTTTAAGGTTTAGATTTTACATTTGAATTTTAGGGTTTTAGCCTTATGGTTTAGCCTTAGGGTTTAGCTTTTAGGGTTTAGATTTAATGGTTTAAGTTTTTTTTTTGGGTGGGGGTGGGCTTAGGTTTTTTTTTGGGGGGGGGGGGGTTAGGTTTTTGGGGGGTGGGGGTGTTGGTTTTAGGCTTTTCGGGGTAGGGTTGGAGGGGGGGTTTAGGTTTTTGGGGGTGCGGGTGGAGGGGGGTTATGTTTTTGGGTCCGGGTTAGGGTTCGATGATACGGTTCCAACGTCACTGGAATGAGCTCAATCGGAGTTCGTTTGACCCACTTCTTAGTATTTCTTAGCGAAAAACCACTTCTTATTGGAACCGTCCCCTATATATATATATTTATTAAATCTAAACTATCCTTATCTTTTGTAAATCTATTGATTTTTAAAACAAACTAGTGATTATCCTAGAATTATACCAACTAGATAATAACCACTTCACCCTTATCCTCTCTAATTCCAACCGAAATCCTCCCCATCCCCTCCAAATTTTTGAAATTTTATAAAATATTAATAAACAATGATAATCTTGTAGCAATCCTAATCCAAGTCCAACAACTATTCCCCGTATTTCTCATAATTCCTCACTATAAATAGAGCCCTCTATTCTCTTCATTCCTCACACATCCTATGAAAATCTTAGAGTTTCAAGCTGTCAAGTTAGTTCCCTAGCTTCCTCTTGAAGATCCAAGTTCATACCTTTCCGCTTCAAGTAAGTTTCTTGCATTTTGTTCTTCATAGTTTATACCTTTCCTGTTTAATTTTCTTTAAGGTCCTTCATAACTAGCTTAGATCTATGATTACCCTAACATGTTTATGTTATAATCATTGATCCAAGTCAAGATCAAAAGCCAAATCAAGCAATTATTGATCAAAACTTTCATTAAGAACACCAAACAACAATCTTTTCACATACTTTATTTTATATAAAGCAACGATTTTTAGCAATAATTGGTTAATATGATCATGTTTAACATGTTAAAATCCCAGAATTTAATTAATTTTATGTACGTTTCAAACTTGCTCAAACTTTTTATATAAAAACTTGGTTTTGATCTTTTTAGTTTCACTTCAATATATAGAATCGTGTTTCTAGTAAAACTCTCTAATTTCAATTTTCAAATTGAACCCCTCTAGTATTTAACTTATTCATTTCAATCCCAGCTAAACTCATATTTTCACTTTCAACCCTTATCTTTTCCAAACTTACCAAACACACCCTTAACTTGGTTTTGTATACAAATAGAGTAACCTTTAAACCGGTATGCATCTATCTGATGAACAAAAGGTTCTGGATAGGAAAGACGGGGTTCTGATCCAACCAACTCTTTCTTGGGAACTTTTCTGTTGTAGGTACTACTCTAGAATGACAACCACTTCTAGTATACAACAACAACTTTCAACTAGTTATAATAACAACCTCTCAACTATTCAAAATTTGATTCTAACTTAATCAACAAACTTACTTAGGGTAATCCTTAAGGTATCTCTTAATCCAAGTTACTGCAAGTGCAAGATCAACCCACCAACTTTGCAAGGTGAGTTCATAGCCCCTCTTTTTCTTTTGTACTTTGGGGTAGAAAACATGCTCCTATATCAAAATGGAAATCAAATTCTAGAGTCAAAACTATTCTTTTGCAAAGTCAATAATAAACTTTCTAATTCTAGTAAAACTAAACTAGTTTATATATGTTGTTATTCTATGACGCTTTATGCTACAAAGTCTCTCTTATTTTCTAAAACTTACACAACCATTAACTTCGGAGAAGCTACGGGAGTAAGTGAATAGATCTATTGGCCTGACTAGCCCATCCGGTTCTCGGGTTGATGCATGCCAATCAATTTCGAGCGTCCTTCAAGTTGACGTATTCTTTTCAAATTGGAAGGAGCTGGGTGTTCAGAAACTGCATACTAGACATTCATACGATTGGTCTAACTTCCTTGTGTCAAGGAGTTGGACGGGAGAGCATTTGATCACTAGGCTTGGTTGTGACTTATGTATAAAAGTTTGTTTACTTGTAATGTGAAATTTGTTTATGACTTACACTTTGTTATCCATTACTATCTATCTATTTACACCTATGTTCTCACTAACTTTTTAGTTGACATATTTTAGCATGTTTTTCAGGTAATGGAAACTAAGTTGTTTTGCTTAAGCTAGGATTTCAAGGATTGACCTTAGTGGACTTAGATAGCTTTAATTCTATCAATAAAGATTTATTTGTTATGTGTGGTTTATTTGTTTTGAAATTTGATGTAATGACTATTCGGTTTAATAATAAGTTTCTTAGTATTCTTTTGATCCTTGTGTGATGATTCAATTTCGTCGCTCCCCCGTGTATAATCCGCCTTGGCGGGGGTGTGACACATATGGAGAGCTTCCTTGACTTTCTCTCTCTAAAACTCTCACTTTCTCTCTAGATGGTTTGAGGTGGTGAAGATGAAGATGGAGTAATGAGCAAGGGGAGGGTGGTGGCTAGGTTAAGGCCTCCCCCTAGTTTCCTCCTTCCGTTTTGAACGCGTTTAGCCCCCCTAATTTGTAATTCGCTCGTTAACTTAATTGTTGGTTTTCTGGTGTTACAAGTTACCCACCTTATTATACGTTTCGTCCTCGAAACCTATTATATGTTAAACAGTTACAGATACGACTCCTTCATTTCCTCTTTGCTTTATCAGGTAGCCTCTGAACCTTTTCTGTGCTTCCACTGTACTTTGACCAGTTGGATTACTTTATTTCGTAGTTGTTTTTCTTTCCTATCCAGTATCGCTACCGGTTGTTCTATGTAGTTCAAACTGTTATCCACTTTAATATCCACAAGTGGCATGTGTGCTAATTTGTCAGCTAGACAATTTCGCAAGTGCGACACGTGAAATGCAGGGTGTATTCCACTCAGCTCAAGTAGTTTATATTTAATAACAGTTAATATTATTGATTAAAAAGCAAATTACAAATTACGTCATTTAAGTATTGCCTAAATTTCAGTATACGTCCTTTAACTAAGTAAATCACAAAAAATGTTCTTTATGTTTAAAAAACCTTGCACGTTACGTCCTTTGGCCTAACGACCGTTAAATTTTACGGCTAAGTCTGGTCACGTGCCAAGCACATGAGGGTATTTTGGGGCTTTCACACATAAAATGACTATTCTTATAATTTGTTTCTATGAATGAGGGTTTACCGAAATAGTCCTTTTACGGTAAAAGACCAAAATACCCTCATGTGCCTTGGGCATGACCTGACTTAATGGTAAAATTTAACGGTCGTTAGGCTAAAGGACGTAACATACAAGGTTTTTTAAACATAAAAGACGTTTTCTGTAATTTCCTTAGTTAAAGGACGTATAATGAAATTTAGGTAATACTTAAAGGACTAAATTTTAGAACTTAATTCAAGTAGTTTATATTTGATAATCATCCCTCATTTATTTAAATCACTAAAACTAGTAATTTTATCCGTGCGTTGCAGCAATTCGATGCTCACATCGTAACGGTATATCCGAAAATCAATAAAAAATTCCGTCATTGTAAAAAATGAGCGTTAACACAAAAACGTTCTTAAATGTCAAATCCTAGTAATCATTTTAAATTTCCTCCATTCTATATTTATCGTTGATACTCATTTTTTTAGGGTTTTAAAAGTTTTGTTGTTACAATGTTATCTCATCAATTTCGAGGACATATCTCAATTGCATTCAATCTCCAACCACGCCAAGAGCATCTCTAATGGGGAGGCTACAGATATTTGTGGCCGATGTGGATCCATCGTTGCAGAATGAAGGTGATGGACAACAAAGTTTTTCAAGGTGAAAGTCTGGCTACGGACAGGAGGAAAGGAAAACCGTGAGAGAGGGGAGAAACATTCGTGAGGTCAATGGGGTTTTTGATGGGTTGCCGATGTTTTTGACTGGTTGTAGATGTGAAGGTCTGTGTCCCTTGATCAGTTAATTTTCTCTTACTAAGCTCCAAATATTCCTTAGGATGTCAAATAAAATAGAGCCCATCGTAGCCTCTTCTATCATCAGTCACATTTGTGCTTTCTTGGGTATAGAAGTGTTATTAGAATCAAGGGTCTTATAGCCTAATGGTATCAAGGTATTGAAAAGGTGCCACTTCAAAGAGGTTGAGAGTTCAAGTCCCGCTATAAACAATTGGTGTAACCATTTGAAACACATAAGTAGCCATTTGTAGGATTCAATTTTCTCTAATCCTAACAACGCAACTCCAAAAGTGATACTACAATGATGATTATCAGTACTAGTGAATGGCATAAAAACCATATTGTATCTACAACAAAGTACTAAAATAGTAAGGAGATAATTGAATCATAAGAACTAATCAAAACTGCTAAAACGTATAAAGATTCCATCGTTGTTTATTTTAGAAGACATCCTGTCAAAAATTATAACAACGAAGAAATCAATTACAAAACAGAAGACGAATATAATACAATGGCCAAAAATTCAAAATTTGGGAATGATTATCAGATCAATTGTAACGAAAACCTCGAGAAGAGCTTATCTCAATAATCGTGTAATCCTTTCCTAAATTACTTGCAAGTAAAATTTCATCTATGCCCTATGTGTCAAATTAGAGACGAAACACGTGTCATCACCTGGTTCCTTTGTACGTTTCGCACACAAAAACCCGTTTGTATTTGAACCGGCTCCTATATATATATATATTTGAATGGATCGAAGGATATACGAAATTGTCATGAAGTAGTAATGAAAAAAAGATTTTCCCATTTTAGTAGCAAATTATTGAAATCGGAACCAATTAGAGTCAAACCTCAAGTATTTCAAAGTATATAATTAAGTTTAAATAATCCTCGTAATGAAAATTTGGACATGCAATATTCTGGGCGCTACAATTAACAACGGATACATATACGATTCCAAGCGTCGCGAATAATTCGGCGTTCTCTTCGACAGACACAAATTCTCGTTCTCTAATATTCCCCTCTATCCAATTTCACACTTGGTGGTTTCAAATCAATCGGAGATACCTCTCGAACCGGTGCTTCCGTCGGCTTAATCTTCATTCTTCCTCCACCGTCTCCATTGATTTCTGTTGAACCAAATTTGGGAGGAGACGATGGGAATTACGGAGGATTGTGTTGCAGGTGACGCCTCGTTTTCGGAAGATATTGATTCCGAATACGAGTTTGATGCTCCTTATTTTTATGACTTCTCTAGATACGACGCCGTATCGGAGGACGAAGAAGCCGAAAACTGGTTCCGATATGCTCATGAATATCCACCTTCTCGTAAGCCATTCGATTTGACCCTTCATTTGATTGGAGTTTTGTATTTCAATTTTTATTTTCTGAGATATAATCAATGTTTTTTAAAACGAATACAAAACTGGGTTTAAGATTTTTTGGGCCGACCTACAGCCTATTAGGGCCCAAACAAATATCTCAAATTGGGCCCATATGCGGCCCATTTGAAGTCGCTATCAATCGAGGGCTTAAACAAGCTTGCTTGTTTAATTTACATATAGCTAAAGCTTATAGGGCCCATACAACTTTTTACATACATCTCAAAATTGGGCCCATACTCGTTTAACTTATAAAGAGCTCGGCCCGGACTAGGCTCACTATTATTTATTAATTTATATATATGTATATATGTGTAGGGAAGGGTTCAAATACTAATCAACTTTTTATGTGATAACCGTGCTAACCACTATCAAACAATCACATAATTTATAAATTATTTTTTTCTTTTAATTCTTAAAAGAGTATTTTTAAGTATCGTGAACGTATATCTTGAACATAAATACGAAAATGATGAGTCTTACATATACGTACCAAATAATGTTACATATACGTGACACATAGTGTTTACATATGTGTAACATTATTTGGTACATATACGTAACACTATGTTTGAGAGTGGTTATCATGGTTATCAAATAAATATTGGTTAGCATTTGAACCTCACCCTATATGTGTATATGTATTTATAATTGTTTTTATTTATGTTTGATTAATTTTTTTGAGTAAATTACTGTTTGCGTCCCTATGGTTTACACGATTTAACACAATGCGTCCCTAACACGAATTTTTAACGATTTTAGTACCTGTGGTATACAATCTGTAACACTCTGAGTCCCTGGACCTAATTTCGTTAAAAAATTCCATTTAAATTCAGGTGAAATGCCCGTTATACCCTTTTACTGTATAACATTCTGCGTCCCTAGAAACATGTAATATCTGTTTGCGTCCATATCTGAGTCCCTGGACCTAACTCACCCGAAACTATTACATTCGCCCGAAACTACTAGGGACGCATTGTGTTAAATCATGTAAACCATATGGACGCATTATGTTAAATCGTGTAAACCACCGTGACGCATTGTGTTAAATCATGTAAACCACCTTAGAAACTACTATTTTGACTAATAACCTGTTGACTTTGACTTAATACTCCGAATAAGGATCATATGCAAAAGATAGAGACTTAGAAGTCTAGAGTAGTTGTGTGTAAGACGATAGTGTAAATGTTGAAATAATATTAGTTTAAATAGAGTGAAAATCAACTTTAGAAAAAAAATAATAATAAAGAAAGAAAGGCAACCCAGCCACAACACATGCAAAATCAAGGCGTATATCTTTAACTTTTCAAGAATTTTTTCCAAACTTTGTGGCGACAGGTGTGTGTCCCCTTTCAATATTTTTTTATATATATTATAAACATATAAACTTATTAAACTTCAATAAAACAGATTTATTAGTTTCTATAAGTAAATTAAGTATTTTAATAATATTTAAGAGCTTGCATATATTTATATATATAAACTTGTATCTATTTTTACTTTCGATATATGATTAAGAATTTATTATATTTATTTATTTATAAGAAACGAAAAGCTAAATATTTTATTATAATAGTTAAATTATTTATAAAAAATAAATGTAAAAGATGATGAAGATTAAAGAAAGGATCATGGGTAAATTTCTAAAAATTCTCTGAGTGAATGACATGGCTTACTTAGGCGACTTCATTAACAAGGATCATATTGTAGAAGCATGTTTTTGTAACTATAGATTAAATTCTATGTATCGGTGTACAAGGCTAGTACGTAGGAGGGTGTTCCTGCGTACTTAGCTTGTTCACCAGTTGGTCCTGCGTACTTAGCCAAGTACACAGGTAGTGTTCCTTCCCCTATAAATAGAAGACTTGTCTTCATTTGTAGGTGAAACTCTGGAACTAGGTTAAGAGGTGTCCGGGTCGGGACGAGCTCTCCCGACCCCTGGACCGTGAGCTTAGATGAGAGATGTGTGTTCCTTCGGTATGTAGTCTGTAATACGGGATGACTTCTATGTTATGGATTACATATCGTTTCATTATCTTTTGTCTTTCTTCGTGTTTCTCTGTCTCGTTTCTTGGTTCCCACACAAATCACAGAACAGGTCCGTGTTATCTCCGCTGCGCGACGAAGCTCCCGGGACCTACAAGTGGTATCAGAGCCTCGGTGTTCGTTGATTTGTGTTCCAATTTCTATTTTTTAGGGTTTTGAGCAGATACGAGTTCGTACTTTTTTAGACCTAAAATCCTTAAAATCGAGTTTGTTATCACTTCATTTGGTGTTTGGAGGGCTAAGGGTTTGTTAGAAGACGATTTCTAAGCTTTTGGAAGCATCAATTTCTCAGATCCATCACTTTTCGAGCATTCTCCTCAAGATCCGTCAAGAACACTGTAGTATTGAACAAGTACGCAGAATCACCTTTTCTGCGTACTTGCTAAGTAAGCATGGGTTAGCCCTACATACTTAGTAAGTACGCATGAGAAGTGACCTGTGTACTTAGCTAAGTACGCAAGAGCATTTCTCTGCGCACTTAACAAATACGCATGGATACTTGGCTTTGTATATTTACTAAATACTCATGAACACCCCTTAGGGGCGTATTTACTAAGTATGCATGAACTAGCATCTGGGATTAAAAAAAAAAAAATTTTTTAGGGATCATTTGTACGCGTGTTTCGGGCCATTTTTGAGAAGATAGTAATTTATGTTTTTCCGGACCAGAATTTGTATACAATGTGGCTTGGCGAAACACGGATGAGATTTTTGTTGGATGATACCACTTGTCATACATTGTTTAAGTGTCCATACCTGAAAATGTGGGCTACGAGTATTCGGGATACTTATTTAATAGGGTATGAATGCTGAACTAATGGGAGCAATTGGGTTGTCATCGGCTAAAGGTCTCGTTCTATTTGTGAAGATGTGGTTGCTTTGGGTCTTTTGGAAAAAAATCATCTTGTTTAGGTATTCAAACCTGAATATGTGGCTACGAGTATCCGGGATACTTCTTTAATAGAGGATGAATACTGGAACAACTTGAACCCAAGGATTTGCTGTTTTGGATCTTTGCAAAGAAATAAAAGAATAAAATCATGGAGTTAGCTAGTTGTGCTTTTTGAGGATTTGAGTGAAGTGATAATGAAGCTGGTCATAGTTTACAGAGAAATGGGGGGATGTATCATCAACTGCGATTTCTCGTGTAAACTATATTTTTTGTGTTTGATTATATCATGTGTTTTCAAGATGAAGCTGGATATTCGTTGGATTATTAGTTGAAGATGGAACCTTTTATCATTGGCCGATGGATAGGAAATATACCCTTGTTTCTGGTCTAGTCAGATGGCGCTTAAACTGAAAGGGGATATTGGAAATGAACATCTTCGGGAATTTGGTTAACTCGTGAAGATACAGGATAGAGTTGGACACATCTGGTGTGAAGACTAAAGTTTATCTTACTGGAATTCCTATGAGAGCTGATTAGTTTGATGCAGGTTATTGGAAATTCAAACTCTCTATCATATGCCAGCTGATTTGGAGGAATTCTAAGTCAGGGTGGAGGTTGCTACTGCTGAGAGGATGAACTACAAAGAGTTGTGTTGGGTTAGTTGGTTCCTATTAAAGCACTTGGTTTGGTCTACAATGAAAGCTACAGTTTTGAGTTAGTCGTGTGTATCACTCGGCAACTGAAGACTGAAGTTTGAAGATTTGAAGATCTCAAGTGGAATGCCAGAAGATCAAGTCTCGCCAGAAGACACTTGATGTCATTAGTTTAGAGGGAGTCTGTTAGGATATTCTTTGTAAACTGATGCATATCAGTGTTAGTGATAGATAGAATTTGATGCTATAGTTAAGAGGGAGTTTGTAGAAGCATGTTTTTGTAACTATAGATTAAATTCTGTGTATCGGTGTACTAGGTTAGTACGCAGGAGGGTGTTCCTGCGTACTTAGCTTGTTCACCAGTTGGTCCTGCGTACTTAGTAAGTACGAAAGGCTTTTGCCTTGCGTACTTTGCAAGTACGCATGACCAATGCCCTGCGTACTTAGCCAAGTACGCAGGTAATGTTCCTTCCCCTATAAATAGAGACTTGTCTTCATTTGTAGGTGGAACTCTGGAACTAGGTTGAGAGGTGTCCGGGTCGGGACGAGCTCTCCCGACCCCTGGACTGTGAGCTTAGATGATAGATGTGTGCTCCTTCGGTATGTAGTCTGTAATAAGGGATGACTTCTATGTTATGGATTACGTATCGTTTCATTATCTTTTGTCTTTGTTCGTGTTTCTCTGTCTCGTTTCTTGGTTCCCACACAAATCATAGAACATGTCCGTGTTATCTCCGCTGCGTGACGAGGCTCCCGAGACCTACACATATGCAAAAGATAAAAAAACTAGTTAAGAAAAACAATATGCAAGTTTAAATACTATTGAGTAGAAATTTGAAAATGTATTTATCCAAATAGTAGTTTCTAGGGTTGTTAGCATTGTGATTATTAAGTCAAAGTCAACAGGTTATTAGTCAAAATAGTAATTTCTAGGGTGGTTTACACTATTTAATACAATGCGTCCCTATGATTTACACGATTTAACACAATTCGTCCCTGTGGTTTACACGATTTAACACAATGCATCCCTAGTAGTTTCGGGTGAGTTAGGTCCAGGGACTCAGACAGGGACGCAAACAGATATTATATGTTTCTAGGGACGCAGACTGTCATACATTAAAATGGTATAACGGACATTTCACCTGAATTTAAATGGAATTTTTTAACGAAGTTAGGTCTAGGGACTCAGAGTGTTACAGATTGTATACCATAGGTACTCAAAGCATGTGTGTTAAGGGCGCATTGTGTTAAATCGTGTAAATCATAGGGACGCAAACAGTAATTTACTCTAATTTTTTTATATATAACATAATATATTATTTAATTATTTTTATCATAATTTTATATACTAATTATTATTATATAAAAATAAATAAAAATTATATTAATAATAGGCTCGTTTAGGCTCGCAAGCTGGCTCAAGCTCGATAAGTGAAGCTCGGCTCGATTCGAGATTTTAGAGAACCGGTCGCGAATAGCTCATGAGCGGGTTTGGCTCGTTTACGCCCCAACTATCTGTCTAATCTCATCTGTACAATTTTTATTACACTTACCATACAAGAACTCAATGCTAACATAAACATATACAAAGTAAAATATCAATGCATCATGAATTGAACCCTTGAATTTGATTCCCATCCTCAAAGAAATAGAAGGAGGATTCCTCAACGCATTATAAGTCTCTTGATTCATTGCCCATGGGCCAACTAACCGAAATAACCATAATAACCACTTATACCTACTTTGGGTTGTAATGCCAACTAACTTCAACGATCATAACTACCAATTTTGGCACATCATCCTTAGATTCCCTTAGAATCCGATTGCAGAAACTAACTTCAAGCTTGAACTTCCAAGTTCCTATCCAAATACACAATTAAGGTTCGAATCTTCTTTCCACTAGTTTCCTACCATAAACTCTTGAAGGTCACCTGCCTAGTAATTTAACTCTCGCGGCTGGTTAGCAGGGTATTGGTGGGGCCGTGAGTTTTTCGGTAACAGGTTTTCATGGTTACCCAAAATAAATAAATAAATAACCGAGCCCAATATCAAAGTAGAAACCAAAACCGAGGTTGGTACAAACACATCAAATGACATTAGCCGGTTCTGCACATCATTATCACAATGCCTATAAATCACTTTTCCTACAATGAAGGATCACTACATTCGGTATCTTATTGATTCGTTGTTGGAAAAGTTCTCCGTTTGATCAACTCCATAGATTGTGTTTGGAATCTGAAATGAAATTCCGAGTTAAATATCATGTAATAGATTATACATGGGTTATATTAAGTTGGCTAGACCCAAAATAGTTTATGTCAGATACAACTCAGTTTTCAATAAAATTTATATCAGACTGCATATTCTCTCTTTATGTCATGTCTATGATTTTTATTTAACAAACAGACACTTGTAGATCTGCTCTAACATCCACATCTAATTTTACTTGGGTGTTTCAGCTTTTATTGCCAAGTTAAAGTTAATGAAGGCAGCCAATTCCCATCATATGAAAACTCACAAAACCAGCTCAAGAAAAAAACAAGTTAATAAAAAAACTAGTACATCCAGCACTTCAGATTGTGACACTGATCATAAAGCTGCCTCAAGAGAAGTGAAACTCAAAGGTATGAGTCACTAAATGCCCTTAGAAAAATTATTTAGAGTTTCGTACTTGTGAAAAAAGTTAAAAATAATGACTCGTTACCCCTAAAATGGGTCAAATTTTGACGAACTGGATTCCAAATGTAAATGCTGACATGGATACTTGTTTTTATTATATAAGATGGTATAAATTTGTATATAAAACGACAAAATATTAATGAGATTGTTTTACGTCAACAGAAGAGTCTACATGACATCCACGTCAACAATAAAATCATCTACATAATCTCTACACATGTAACGAGTGTGCTATAGTAGCTAAAGCTTATGGTAGATTTCATGACTACGCGCATTTTAAACAAGTGCGGTAACTTTAATATACCAAAATTGGGTTTACGGACTTTTTCGTGTAAAATGAAAAAGTATATTGGTTTTTTATGATATTAACCCTTCAACTGACTATTGGCGAATTACCGAGTTGGGCTTGGCTTGGCGTGCAAGGCACAAGTCGGTTCAGTAGAAGACTTGGCGTGAAGGCTAAGTTGGTTGGAGTGGATAAGTTAAAGACTTCCTATCCAAGTTAGGCTAGGTTGTTAGGATTATTTAGTTTATTAATTATCCTATTGTTTAGCTATCCTAATTTGACTATAAACGTGTCTAGGTTTTAGTCTATATAAACCGTGAAGGGTTTAATCATTGTAATCAAGTTTTTTAGTCAGTTTTCTTGATATTAATAAAGCTTTGGGTGTTAGCCAAGTTACATATTCTGTCTTACCAATTCATTCTTGAATTGGTATCAGAGCCTCGTTGTGGTAAGAGCCTGCGTTCGTGTTGCTCCTACGAAATTCTTTGATCAAATTGCCTTGCGCTGGAAGAAGGCTGCTGATCAGGAGGTGGTGAAGACAGACGACATTAAGGGAACCGATTGTGATCAAAGAAACCGTGATCATTATCGCCAGAGAAGATCAGGAGGCTGCTAAAGTCAAGGAAGAAGATCAGTACCTGAGATCAAATTCTTGATTAGCAGTTTTATTCACCATCCAGCGTGAAACTGAAAGCTGGATCTAGGTGAGTCCTCACCTAAGTCAACCTCGATCACTTACAAGCGGAAGAACAAGATGGGTGATCAACCACCGGTTAAATAAACGAGTACGAATCCGACATCGTTTCAATGTCCAATGCTATCGTCAACGAATTATACAATCTGGGCGATTCGCATGAAGGTTATCCTAAACGTCCATGGAGTATGGGACGTTATTGAACCTGGGATAATCGACGCCAAGAAGAATAACATAGCGACTGTAGTTTTGTTCCAGTCCATTCCAGAAGATCAAATACTGCAGGTTGGAAATCTGAACACAGCAAAGGAGATGTGGCAAGCTATAAAAACCCGTCATCTAGGGGCCGATAGGGTAAAAGAAGCGAGACTTCAAACTTTAATGACCGAATTCGAAAGTTTGAAGATGAAAGACTAGGGAACAATAGATGACTTCGCGTCCAAGTTATCCGGTATCACTTCCAATGTAAGGCCCCAAACCTGGGAGGCCTCACTTGTTGGATTTACTCATTCACAAACAGTTCTTAAACATGAATATCAAATAACGCAGCGGAAAATTTCATTTAAACATAACGTCATCATTGTTCATACATGCGGAAGCGTAAACATTGTTTAAAACATAAATACATCATAACTAAAACATAACGGGATGCCAGTCTTCATAGTCAGTCGGGTAACTTCTCTCGCTAGCCAAGCATCACCGTCCATCCTCATAACCTGCCTTAACCTGAATGTGCACACTAAAAAGTCAGCTACGCTGGTGAGTTCTAGTTTTCGTTTGATTTAAGAAATGGTTCATCATTCAAAACATTCAATAGGGTTTAACATCACGTATAAGAAAATAGGGCCTTTCATTCATAAACCTTCACACATTTAAACACATTGAACGGATCATTTGTTTAAAACATTTAACATTCATTTAAGTCATGCATTACTATCTAAAATCTGTATCGTTACGCGTCTCTGTGTCCCCGAAGGAACCCTGCATGTCGTGGTCAACCGATACGTATCACCGTCGTTGCCACAACATTCCGTCAATTCCCTTTTTGGTATTGCCCCCAAGGCTAACTGCACGAGGACCGACATTACCCATTCAGTTGCCCCCTATGGCTCTCAGCCATAGACCGGCAACCTCCATTGAAGGCTATGGCTCTCAGCCATAAACCGACAACTTCCATCGACGGCTATGGCTCTCAGCCATAACACTGTCGGATCATAATTTAACCTCACGTGGGGTCACGTTAACCCCTGAGTAACCGTCTTTACTCCATACCAGTTGTACAACATCAAACCATTGGCAGGCCACTAAGACACTGCCCCTGTTGTTCTTATGGTAACTATGGCTCGCTGTCCATAATATACCACAAGGCTGGGAATCTCATTCCCAGACTTCGTTCATCAATTCCATTCATTCGACAGATTAGATTTGTAATGACTTCTTTAAAACCCTTGCCCTTTTTTTTTTCTTTTCACAAAACCTTTCCTTCACTTTCAAAAGCCTTTACCTTTACTTTAAACCATTTCTTTATAAACGTTAGTTCGTAAACATTCCGTTCATAAAACTTTCTTTCCATAAACCGTTCATTCCAAATCATTTCATTTCGTAAACATAGTTTCATAAACATCATTTTATAAAACAACATTTCATACGTATACACACCAGCCCGAAAACATTATATAAAACATTTAAAAGAGGGCTTCTAGAACTCACCGGATAAGTAGTTTCTGAAATACTCTTAGCTGGCTACTGCGCGTCACTAATGTCACTCACGATATGTTATAATAAAGCCATACGTGTAAGGTAGTGCTCCTAGATGACACTAGACATCCCTATGCTTAAACCTAGTAGTTTCGATGGATTTGCTTATATCGAAACTTGATAGTTTCGATAGGTTGTTTATGTCGAAACTTGGTAGTTTCGATAAGTAACTTAGGTGTAATCTTAACTTCGGATCGTGGGCTCATATCGAAACTATGGTAGTTTCGATGGGTCTGCACATATCGAAACTATGTAGTTTCAATGGGTCTGCACATATCGAAACTAGGTAGTTTCGATGGGGTCTGCACATATCGAAACTAGGTAGTTTCGATGGGTCTGCACATATCGAAACTATGTAGTTTCGATGGGGTCTGCACAATACGAAACTAGTAGTTTTGATGGACCTGCACATATCGAAACTAGTAGTTTCGATGGGTCTGGACATATCATCTTCCAAAAAATCTGAAGTTTTTGTATGCGAGTCTGATCGAGTCAGTATCCCAATTTTTCTTAGATCAAAACGTTCGGTTTTCATTCTAGATGCTATACCTAAGCTCATTTTCAAGTTCCATCCGTAAAATCGTTACCTTTTTAGCCAAAACCCGAAAATCCCAAAAACGAACAAAAACTCAGATTTAGGCAAGATCATTACCTGTATCGAGATTCTGATCCGGAGGTTCTTCTCACGAGCTTAGCTGTAACGTGCTCCCTCAATTCCGGGATGATCCGTCAACTTTCTCTCTCTAGAAGTTGCGTGAGTGGGGAATGAGTAGAGAAGAGGGCTGCCCTGCCTCTTATATAACTGGGCTTCCCTCGGTCCGTTGGAGCCGAGCCCAAGCCCGCTCCCTTTTGTTTAAATATTCCGACTAACTTGCCGGTCTCGCAATTACCCAGATGGTGTCATGACCTTTAGCTGTGCGAGGTAGCTTGGTTATGAAGTCCATGGTAATGTGTTCCCACTTCCATTCCGGTATATCAAGTGGTTGAATCTTTCCATACGGTTTCTGGTGCTCGGCCTTTACTTGCGAGCAAGTCAAGCACTTGCTTACATACTTCGTCACATCACGTTTCATTCCAGGCCACCAGTATTCCTTTCTCAGATCTTGGTACATTTTATTGGTGCCGGGATGGATAGAGTAATGAGACTTATGAGCCTCATCCAAGATTTTGGTCCTAAGTTCGCCACCCATAGGTATCCATATCCGTCCAAAACGTGTCCTAACACCAAGGGTGTTATATTCCAACTTGTCCTGTTGGCCAACCATCCTTTCCTTCTTCATGTTTTCCTCCTTAAGCGCCTCATCTTGAGCCTTTTCAATCTCTCTCATCACATCCGATGTTACAACCAACTGGCAAGCTTTCACTCTAATAGGAGTAGGTACATCCTTTCGGCTTAGAGCGTCAGCCACCACGTTTGCCTTTCCAGGATGGTACATGATCTCACAGTCATAGTCTTTCAACAGTTCCAACCATCGCCTCTGTCTCATATTAAGTTCCTTTTGTTCGAAGAAGTACTTCAAACTTTTGTGGTCGGAGTAAATAGTAAACTTCACCCCGTAAAGGTAGTGCCTCCAGATTTTTAATGCAAATACAACATCAGCAAGTTCCAAATCGTGAGTCGGATAATTAGTTTCATGAACCTTCAACTGCCGTGACGCGTACGCGATCACTCTTCCGCGTTGCATTAATACGCATCCCAATCCCTGACCCGAAGCGTCAGAGTATACCACTAAGTCTTCATTGCCCTCGGGAAGGGCCAAGACTGGAGCTTGAGTTAGCTTTTCCTTCAACTTCTTAAACGCCTCATCCTAGGTCGAACCCCATTCGTACTTTACCTCCTTCCGAGTCAACTTCGTCAACGGCGAAGCTATTTTCAAGAAATCCTGGCTGAATCTCCGATAGTAGCCTGCCAATCCCAAGAAACTGCGGATTTCAGTTGCCGTCTTAGGAACATTCCATTCCCTTACCGTTACTATCTTTGCTGGGTCAACCATAATGCCGTTCGGGTTAATGACGTGACCTAGGAATTGGACTTCCCTAAGCCAGAACGCGCATTTGGAGAACTTAGCATACAACTTTTCCTTCTTCAGAGCTTCCAATACCTCCTTCAAGTGACACGCGTGATCACCCTCATTCTTGGAGTAGATGAGGATATCATCGATGAACACGATCACCGATCGATCCAGCATTGGTCAACAAACTCTATTCATCAAATCCATGAACGCTGCAGGGGCGTTGGTAAATCCAAAAGGCATTACGCGAAACTCAAAATGTCCATAACGTGTGCGAAATGCAGTTTTCGGTATGTCTCCTTCCCTCACCTTCAACTGATGATACCCGGACCGAAGGTCGATTTTTGAGAACCAACTTGCGCCTTGCAATTGATCGAACAGGTCGTCGATCCTTGGTAACGGGTACTTGTTCTTTACGGTATGCTTGTTCAACTCACGATAATCAATACACATTCTCATCGAACCGTCTTTCTTCTTCACAAACAACACCGGAGCACCCCACGACGAGATGCTCGGTTGGATAAATCCTTTCTCAAGTAACTTGTCTAGTTGGACCATAAGTTCATTCATTTTCACTGGTGCTAGTCGATATGGAGCCTTAGCCACGGGCTGGGCATCTGGTACTAAGTCAATTCGGAACTCAATTTCTCTATCGGGTGGTATCCCAGGCAAATCCTCTGGAAACACCTCCGGGTACTCGCGTACCACGGGTACATCGTCTAGTTCCTTCACTTCCTTACACTTGTCAATTACGTACACCAGATAAGCCTTGCATCCGCGCCTCAAGTAATTTGTTGCCTTAATCATCGAGATGACGTTTGGCATCGGGGCGTCACGATCTCCAAAGACCTCGACTTTGCTACCATCCGGAGCTTTGAGTTGGATTATCTTTCGTTTACATATGATTTGTGCTTCATTGGCAGTTAACCAATCCATACCCAACACAACGTCAAACCCTCCCAAAACCATAACAAACAATCTGACAGGGAATCTATGACCTTCTATCTTTATCGTGGAGTTCTCAACTACATCGGTCACTCTCGCGGTTCTACCCTCAGCGGTTTCTACGCTAAAGGCCCTTCCTAGCTTACTCACATTGTACTTCACTCGTTTACAAAAAGTCGCAGATATAAAACTCTTACTGGCACCCGAATCAAATAACACAGAAACAAAAGTGTTGTCAAGGATGAACGTACCTGACGCCACATCAGGGTCCTTCCTAGCCTGATCCTGCGTCAGTGCGTACGCTCACGTCTTCGCACGAGATCCCTCTCCCTTCTTTTCTGGGCCCTTTCCCTTCCCGGTTTCCCCCATCCTTGGCTTCGGGCAGTCCCTACTCAGATGACCGAAATCCCCACAGTTGTAGCACTTGTAGTGTTGTGTGCACTCACGGGCGTAGTGCCCGGTCTTGCCACATTTGAAACACAAGTTAGAACCCAGTCTACATTCACCTACATGTCTTACCCCACATTTCTTACAAACGGTCGGCTCATCCACCCGAGCCCTCTTATCACGAGCCCCAAACATCTTTCCCCCAGTTCGCTTGTTTGAGAATCTCGGTCTCTTCTTTTGCTCTTCAACGGCAACAACATTCAGTGCCAGATCGTCAAATACCACGCCACTTAGCTCTACTGCCGAATCATAGGTAGTAGGGGCGTTTGCCTTAACATAGGTGCGGACCTGGTCCGGCAACCCTTGAATATAGCAGGCAATCTTTCTCTCTTCAGTAGTGATGAGGTGTGGCACCAGACGTGCCTGTTCATTGAATCGGGTTGTGTATTGCCGGTGCGTCATGTTCCCGGCCTTCAAACCCAGAAATTCCCTCTCTACCTTCTCAATCTCGTTCCTTGGGCAGAAATTTTTTATCACCAAAGTTTTCAAGTCAGCCCACATCATCGCATCCACAATCTCGCTCCCTTTTGCTTGACGTACACCTTCCCACCAATGGGATGCTTCCTCCCTCAAGGAGTTAGCAGCAAATTTCGTAACTTGATCCTCTCGGCATTCGCTGAGACGGATGGCAGCCTCCATACGGATTATCCAGTCAAACGTAGCTACCGCGTCTTTCTTTTTAGTCAGGACTGGCGGGTCACATGCCTTAAATAACTTATAGTCGCACCCGCGAGCAGGCGGTGCGTTGTCGGTCTCATTGTTCTGGGCACCAGTTGCCGCACTAGATCCGCCTTCCCCACTAACTTTCTTTAATGCTTCAGCCAACAGACTTGGCAGAGAATTCTTCATCAACTCGGAGAACTCTCGAGCTATGGCTGCTCTCACTTCTGGTTCAAAAGTGAAAGGTTGTTCTGCAACTTGTGTCTTCTCAGTTTCATGCACATTAACCGCTGGCTCAGTGTGAACACTTCCTTCTTCGCTATACTCTTGGCGCGCAGGGATCCTTCCACGCCCACCATTTCGACCGCCGGTACGACCACCGGTACGGCCACCACGCCTTCCGTTTCCTCTCCTCGCCATTTTGTTCTATAAGACAAGAAATCCAATGTCATCACGCTAGTTAACAAATAAAATTCAATAAGTACTGTAAGATGTTAATATACACTGGCCATCTGCAATTAACCATTACACTACCTTTCGATTTCTATTTGACCACCTTTGTGATTCCATCAGAACACAAGTCCTTACCTACCCCTTTTAAGGCATACTACATACACATACTCTACTTTTCATACCTGATGCTTTGGCTCGAGTTACCCGAACTGGCATCCGCTTTCGGTCCCATTCAAAGTTTAAGTTCAGACACTGGGAGTGTCCGAATCTCTCAAACTATTGCTCTGATACCAACTTGTAAGGCCCCAAACCCGGGAGGCCTCACTTGTTGGATTTACTCATTCACAAACAGTTCTTAAACATGAATATCAAATAACACAGCGAAAAATTTCATTTAAACATAACGTCATCATTGTTCATACATGCGAAAGCGTAAACATTGTTTAAAACATAAATACATCATAACTAAAACATAACGGGATGCCAGTCTTCATAGTCAGTCGGGTAACTTCTCTCGCTAGCCAAGCATCATCGTCCATCCTCATAACCTGCCTTAACCTGAATGTGCACACTAAAAAGTCAGCTACGCTGGTGAGTTCTAGTTTTGTTTGATTTAAGAAATGGTTCATCATTCAAAACATTCAATAGGGTTTAACATCACGTATAAGAAAACAGGGCCTTTCATTCATAAACCTTCACACATTTAAAACATTGAACGGATCATTTGTTTAAAACATTTAACATTCATTTAAGTCATGCATTACTATCTAAAATCTGTATCATTACGCGTCTCTGTGTCCCCGAAGGAACCCTGCACGTCGTGGTCAACCGTTACGTATCACCGTCGTTGCGACAACATTCCGTCAATTCCCTTTTTGGTATTGCCCACAAGGCTAACTGCACGAGGACCGACAATACCCATTCAGTTGCCCCCCTATGGCTCTCAGCCATAGACTGGCAACCTCCATTGAAGGCTATGGCTCTCAGCCATAAACCGACAACTTCCATCAACGGCTATGGCTCTCAGCCATAACACTGTCGGATCATAATTTAACCTCACGTAGGGTCACGTTAACCCCTGAGTAACCGTCGTTACTCCATACCAGTTGTATAACATCAAACCATTGTCAGGCCACTAAGACACTGCCCCTGTTGTTCTTATGGTAACTATGGCTCGCTGTCCATAATCTACCACAAGGCTGGGAATCTCATTCCCAGACTTCGTTCGTCAATTCCATTCATTCGACAGATTAGATTTGTAATGATTTCTTTAAAACCCTTGCCCTTTTTCTTTTCTTTTCACAAAACCTTTCCTTCACTTTCAAAACCCTTTACCTTTACTTTAAACCATTTCTTTATAAACGTTAGTTCGTAAACATTCCGTTCATAAAACTTTCTTTCAATAAACCGTTCATTCCAAATCATTTCATTTCGTAAACATAGTTTCATAAACATCATTTTATAAAACAACATTTCATACGTATACACACCAGCCCGAAAACATTATATAAAACATTTAAAAGAGGGCTTCTAGAACTCACCGGATAAGTAGTTTCTGAAATACTCTTAGCTGGCTACTGCGCGTCACTAATGTCACTCACGATCTGTTATAATAAAGCCATACGTGTAAGGTAGTGCTCCTAGATGACACTAGACATCCCTATGCTTAAACCTAGTAGTTTCGATGGATTTGCTTATATCGAAACTTGATAGTTTCGATAGGTTGTTTATGTCGAAACTTGGTAGTTTCGATAAGTAACTTAGGTGTAATCTTAACTTCGGATCGTGGGCTCATATCGAAACTATGGTAGTTTCGATGGGTCTGCACATATCGAAACTATGTAGTTTCGATGGGTCTGCACATATCGAAACTAGGTAGTTTCGATAGGGTCTGCACATATTGAAACTAGGTAGTTTCGATGGGTCTGCACATATCAAAACTAGGTAGTTTCGATGGGGTCTGCACATATCGAAACTAGTAGTTTCGATGGACCTGCACATATCGAAACTAGTAGTTTCTATGGGTCTGCACATATCGTCTTCCCAAAAATCAGAAGTTTTTGCATGCGAGTCTGATCGAGTCAGTATCCCAATTTTTCTTAGATCAAAACGTTCGGTTTTCATTCTAGATGCTATACCTAAGCTCATTTTCAAGTTCCATCCGCAAAATCGTTACCTTTTTAGCCAAAACCCGAAAATCCCAAAAACGAATAAAAACTCAGATTTAGGCAAGATCATTACCTGTATCGAGATTCTGATCCGGAGGTTCTTCTCACGAGCTTAGCAGTAACGTGCTCCCTCAATTCTGGGATGATCCGTCAACTTTCTCTCTCTAGACCCGAGCTCTCCTTTCTCTCTCTAGAAGTTGCGTGAGTGGGGAATGAGCAGAAAAGAGGGCTGCCCTGCCTCTTATATAACTGGGCTTCCCTCGGCTCGTTGGAGCCGAGCCCAAGCCCGCTCCCTTTTGTTTAAATATTCTGACTAACTTGCCGGTCTCGCTATATTTATTCGTTTAATTATTTTTGGGATGTTACATCCAAAACAGCCTCGCTTGGGGAAAGAATGGAAGAATCAAAGCTCGTTAAAAAGTTCCTCACAAGCCTCCCGAGACGTTTCATCCATATTGTGGCTTCGCTCGAATAAGTCTTGGACCTCAAGACAATAGGATTCGAAGATGTTGGAAGACTAAAAGCTTAAGAAGAAAGAATTAAAGATGAGGAACGTTCAATCGATAATCAAAGTAAGTTAATGTTCGCTAAATCCGAATTCTTATCTAATCGAAGTCATGACTCTAACAGGGGACGAGGACGTAGCTCTTATTCATCTCGGGGCCGTGGCCGAGGGCGATCTAATAACCAAGATCACAGCCATCGAGAAACTAACAAGAGCCGAGAAGATCAGAAAAATAAAGGAAAGGGCCGTGATTATTCAAAGACAAAGTGCTATCGTTGCGACAAACTTGGGCACTTTGTTTCAAGATGTCCCGAGCGCTTCCAGAAACAAGAATCCAACATGGCCAAAGCTGAGAATGAAGAAAGCAATGGTGTTGATGCGTCTTTCTTCATGATGAAGTCTATCCAAGAAGTAGTCTATCTTAATGAAGAAAAGGTTTTGCCTAAAAGACTTGAAGCAGATTCAAATGAGAAAGACGTTTGGTACCTCGACAATGGCGCTAGTAATCATATGTCAGGTAACCGAATCTACTTTTCCAAGTTAAAGTAAAGTTTGGAGATGGATCTTGCGTGATGATCAAAGGAAAAGGGTCTATTCTGTTCGAAGGCAAAAGTGGTGAACAAAAATTGTTGACTGAGATTTATTACATTCCAAGTTTACAAAATAATGTGATAAGTCTTGGCCAAGCAACCGAATCCGGTTCCGATGTTCGGATGAAAGATAACTACTTAACTATGCATGATAGTGGTGGAAAATTACTGATGAAGGTTACGAGAAACAAGAGTCGTCTTTACAAAATAAAATTATAGGTTGGGAACCCAGTCTGTTTGATGTCAAAATTAAGTGAAGATTCATGGTTATGGCACGCGATACTTGGCCACATCAACTTCAACTCAATGCAACAACTTAGGGGAATGGTTACCGGTCTCCCCATGTTTTGTCCTGAGAATCAGGCGTGTAAATCTTGCATGGTGGGAAAACAGACAAGAAAACCATTCCCGAGCAAAGCTTCGTTTAGGGCATCTCAACTACTACAGTTAGTCCATGGGGATCTATGTGGACCAATATCTCCTCCAACCTTGAAAGGTAATAAATATGTGGATCTATGTGGACCAATATCTCCTCCAACCTTGAAAGGTAATAAATATGTGTTTGTTTTAATCGATGATTTCTCACGTTACATGTGGTCTTATTTGCTAAAGGAGAAAAGCGGTGCGTTTGAAGTCTTAAAATTGTTGAAAACAATGGTTGAAAAGGAGACGGAAAAGAACTCAAAACCCTTCGTACCGATAGGGGTGGAGAGTTTACTTCATGGGATTTCAATCGATACTGTCAAGAAGAAGGTGTAATGAGGCATTTGACCGCGCCTTTCACACCGCAACAAAACAGAGTGGTCGAACGGCATAACCGAACCCTCATGGAGATGACCCGAAGTATTCTTAAAGCCATGCTTGTTCCGAACTATCTGTGGGGGGAAGCTGTTCGATATGCAACCTATTTGATTAATCGTACTCCTACACGGGCCTTGGTGGGTTGTACACCCTACGAGAAGTTCAAGAAAAGGAGGCCGAATCTTGAACACCTTAAAGTGTTCGGGTGTATTACGCATGCGAGGGTCAAAACTCACCTTCAAAATCTAGATGATAGATCTGAATTATTGGTTCATCTCGGGGTAGAACCCGGAACTTAAGGCTACTGTTTGTATGACCCACGAACTCGAACAATCGTTGTCAGCAAAGATGTTGATTTTAACGAAAAAGGGGGTGGAATTGGGGTAAAAGTATAAGCTCAGAAGACGAGAACAGAAGTGAACCAGGTATGTTTGTTGTTTTCTGGGGTGACACTGCAGATACAGGTACCGGACCCGTAACGATCAGCCAAACAGAATCAGGGACTGATTTGAATGATTCCAGCGATAGTCCAGGTTCAAGTGCAGGTCAAGATTCAAGTTCACACAACCCCAGCAGAAGTAGTACCTCGGGATCGACCAGCGGTGGCCAGAACAGCAATGCATCAGCAAATTAATAAGCTAAAACTGATACAGAATCAGTGTGACATCCGGCTCTTTCGGGTTAAGCCCGTTAGCAAATCCAGTTATATACTAACCTATTTCACTTATCTCAAACCCTAGGGACTAATTCTGCCTTTATTCAAACTAAAACTACAAGGACTAGTTCTGTAATTAACCCAAACCCAATCCATTTGACTTTTGAAAGTCAAAATCGACATCCTTGGATCCAAAATCAAACCCGTATCATCTATGCCGTCCCAAATTCGTAACTGATATGCGTGGTAATGATGATGTCGAGCATCATTGAATGGGTTCCATACGTTTCTGATTACTAATAATCATGAATTAATCGAATTAAAACCATCTAAAGTCGAAACCGTCGATCCCTTATCATGAATCCATCAATTAGACCATTTGGTAAAATGATTGCGAAATCAAACGCTTCCTACACTCCATCCGCACTTCTCTGGAACTTTTGCACAACTCAATTCGACCGGAGACACCATAGAAGTCGCTGGAGACCAAGTCACTCGAAATCGGAAACCCATTCGGTCGAACTCTGTCATTTCGAACTCAAGTCAGGTACCTAACCACACCCTCAGACTCGTTTCCATCTCTATTACTAAAGCCCTAAACTCATTGAGGCTTATATCATCGAATTGATGATGAACCGATCCTAAGGTTCATCGCGATCCATATTTAGTCGAACCCTAATCTACACAATATCTCAGTGCAATTAAATTGCGTGGTTAGATTCGTAATCCCCAAATATGTAAAAGCCCTATGAATCCAACAATTTATCTTATCAGATTTAACCAATTCGATTCTAAGTTCGTAATCTAGGGTTTCGGTTTCCAAATGAGTAATTAATCAACCTAAACTCGATATTTTCTCAATTAAACTCACCAGTAGACTCGCCATACAGCGATTAGCAAAAGCCCCATGATTCTAAGATCAACCGCAGTCAAAATAGTTGGAATTGGGGGATGGGTTCGATCGGATCTTGATAAGGGGGAAGAACACATAGGGTTTGTGTGTTTAAACCATTTCGGTATGGGTTTTGTTGCGAATCCCTAGCGGGCGGGACTGGTTAAGGCATTGTGTTGGTGTAGGTGAGACCCGGGTTCGAACCTCACTAGCACCATTTATTTTTCTAGCCACTTTTGAGACTATATTTTTATATAAAATATATTCTAATACTATTATGATAATATATTAAATGGTTTTTAACCCGGGAAACCACCCGTAGGCTCGGGTTTGATTTATAAACCATTTTAACATTATTTCTCCACTTTTAAATAATATATATACTATTTTCAAACCACGACTCAGAATAAATTACATATTTATACTATTTTTCATCCCGTGACTTCCAAGCCAAAAATAATATATATTTTATATTATTTCCTCGAAATTTATAAACTCTATGAAACGTTTTCAGACTAATAAATGATATGATTTTATTGTATTATTTGCTCATGTTTCATCCTCGATCTAAAAATAATATATTTATTATTTTTGACACAAATGATTATTTATAAATCTTGTAAACTTAAAAATAATATATTAATTTTTATTACCTTCCTAACCAATTTAAAAGGCACGAACGTACGAATATAATTATTTATTATTATTATTCATTCGACACAAAACGTATATATCTTAATTATCAAATTAAGAAATCCCTATTACCATGGACGCGTTCGTCTACTCGTTGTTTCCTAAGCGTATTTTAGGACGTTCCAACTTCCGTGTCGTCGTCACATATTCCCATTTTTATCCCTAATTTATGTGTTTATAATTTTAGGGCATTCGTAAGTCTTTTGAGACTTACACACGTGGTTCCAACTTATCCTTTGTGTGATACTATTTACAACGCAACGCAGGTGAGTTTCACGGCCCCTTTTTACTTGTTTTACTATTGGGGGAGAAACATGCATACTCACAAACATTATTTTACTTGTTTTCCCGTTGGGGAGGAACATGCATACAAACGAATATCATTTTACTTGTTTTCCCGTTGGGGAGGAACATGCATACAAACGAATATCATTTTACTTGTTTTCCCGTTGGGGAGAAACATGCATACGAACATACATCCGTTACTTGTCTCCCAGCCAGGGAGAGACATACACACGCACATGGATCACATAGTATTTCATTACCACTTGTGTACCTAAGTGCAAACATAACATGCAAAGTCCTTACACACTCGGACCGTTAATATATGGAGTATAGCGAGGAAATTTGAGTAGTACTACTGGGTTTGACAAACCCCACCCGGGCTAGTCGCGCTAGCACGATTGGAGGTCGAACGGGTGTAGATTGTCCTTAACACTTGCCATTGTTGATGTTAGCAATGGCGGAAGGCACCCAAACACAAACAGTCAGCTTCGGTTGCGAACTCTTAGAGTAACTTGTACATTGTCTAGCTAGCAATAGGTGTGACTTACGTATGTGGATCCAACAACACTGAAACAGTTTATTTACATACAAACTTGTGAACTCACCAACCTCGTGTTGACACTTTTTCTTACATGTTTCTCAGGTCGCTTTGACACAGGTTGCGCACTTAGGACATGCATGGAGTCCTACTGTCATATCATTCATTTCAAATATTTTAAATAGTTTATTTAATTACATTAATTGACGCTCGTTGCGTGTAATTATTTTTACTACATTTTATCGTTTACGCTTCCGCATTAACTCTGAACTTTTATGTTATGACATTTCAAGTCCCATATAGTGTTGTTTGATGTAACTAATGACTGAGATCCTGGTGTGTCACCTTCCAAACGGTAAAACTTCGTTAGTTGAAATTGGGGGTGTGACAGATTGGTATCAGAGCCATTGGTTATAGAGAACTAGGATTGCATACTAGACTATAACCGCACACATGCATTAGTTACACGACACAGACACTCATACATGATACACATGGTATCCATACATACATTGCATTGCAGGCATGATGACAACATCCATATCACCCTCTTCTGACGAGGAACACATCATTTGCATTGCATCATCATTCCCAGTGGCGACACTCGGGGAATCACCAGAACATCATCCACTCCCGTCTGAGGGCAGAGAGACGGAGCCTTCGGAGGAGTCACTTACATCACCATCACCTGTTGGGTATGGTGGGCTTTCTCAGGTCCATGTTATGGACGACACTCAGCATTAACGCATATCTCTTTGGGAGTTGGGATCGTCGGAGGCGAGTCCCTACTGTACCCGCCAGCAACAATACGCCGAATGAAGGAAGACCGTTACACGCATTATTGCAGAATCTATTGACACATAGATGTCATCACTTTCCCGAGCCATGGGCTCGCGTCTTTGGTCGATATTCTATTAAGAATAGATTGACCACAAATTTGAGAACGCATTGCTTAATACATACTCAAACCCTATTCTGACTCGGTGGGAAGAACAACTACCTTTCTTCTTCCAGTAACACATATCCATGAACTAGTTTCACTTCTCGAAGTCGCATTACATGTACATGTTTGCTTCATATGCATGTTACCATCTACAATCCGCTGGATTGGACTATCGTATCGTATTTCAACTCGGGTGAATACTCAGATCAAACCATTCCCGACTACTCATCCTGATATGAGTCCTAATCGATCAACTTATGGTTGATGACTACTCCTTTCAATGACTTATCATATCTGACAACACTCTATACTCAACAATATAACCTAAAGGACATTATGACACAGGACATGGAGAACTAGGATGAGCATGCAAAGCAAATTATCATTACGGGTGCACACGTAATAATAATTTGAGGTGCATGTAAGTCCTGGTGAAACCTGGTGTGTGGATAAATGGTCCTAATCAGTGATTTACAGACTTAGGTTTCCACTATCTGTAGAGACTCTGATAACCCACTCAACGATTAGCTGGTATCGTTAAACTTGTTCAATAATTGATAGACGCGACTATCAGGTTGAAAATGTTTACGGATACACTGAATTATCATCAATGGGATCCATCAATATTATTTTCACCCATGTAAGAGTCTTAGTGATCTTACGACTCTCATTCAAACTTAATCGATAGAACCACCTAGAGTGAAACTCTAGTAGAACCTCAGAGTAAAACCACCGACTCCAACTATGTACACAGAATTTGAGGAATTCTTTCTATGCTAACGCGTTATTCCTTACACTCCTACAATAGATCCCACTTGAACTTGTTACCTCATCCTGTGACTAATCCTTAGTATAACTTCAAATTTTACTCCAGCATATTCAATCCTGTAAACGGATTTCTTTCTTCACGAAATGATCCCGTTGATCCAATGACATTAGGAAACGAAGATTTAATCTAACCAACCATCTGTTGAACGCAATTACTCAAACATACATCCTATCCCTTATGCTACTGGAATCTATATCTCATTAGACTTTTCTTTCCTACATGTGAACCTCTTTCCTTAACCTATGCATTGACTGACACTTGCTTTATAAGCGCGGGTCTCACTAGAAGTCTCAGCACGATTTCACAAATTCCATATTAGTGAGTCGTGCTCTAACTCTATTAAAAGCCAAGTATACTATTAAGATAGCAGACTGTAATATCCCGCATCGGTTGAGGGGGGAGAACGATACGTTCCTTATTAGGAAGTGGATACCTTCTTTATTGAGACGTATTTTGCCTGGGCGAACAACTCGTCGAATAAGAACAAAACCGTGAGTTCCTAGATGGGCAACCCATCAGGGGCAAAGCGGACAATATCTTGGTACGGTTTGCTTGGGATGTTAAACAGACGCTCAGAAAATCGAAACAACTCGCATTCTTGCAGATGTAAACTAGCATTGGTTAGTAATAAACTTGACATTGACCGTCTGCCAGTTACACTTGGTAGTTTCGACCTTATTGTCGATGTGAATTGATTATCCAAGAACCAACCTAAGGCCAGCTGTTGTGATAAAAATGTTTGCCTTCCTCTCCTAAGAGGGGAAATCCTTTCTGTCCAAGGCAAAAGGAGTGGTGCAGTCATTGGCATCATATTCTTCCTGAAAGCACAGAAATGTCTTCGAAAAGGTCATACTACCATTTTGGCTCTCGTCGCCGAGCAGTCATCGGAGGAGAAGAAGATTGATGATATCCCAATCGTACGTAACTATCCGGAAGTATTTCCCTAGAACTTGCCTAGTCTGCCACCGTACCGTGAAGTTGAATTCCAAATTGATCTAGCACCCGGAGCGGCACCGATCACTCGGGCACCTTATAGACTTGCACCTAGTGAACCGCAAGAATTATCAACACAACTACAAGATTTGTTAGATAAGGGTTTCATCCGACCTAGTTCGTCACCATAGGGAGCTCCGGTATTATTTGTCAAGAACAAGGACGGTACGTTCCGTATGTGTATTGATTACCGGGAGCTGAATAAAGTCAAATCAAGGACCGCTAACCTTTACCTCGCATTGATGACCTTTTTGATCAACTCCAAGGATCAAGTTTCTATTCCAAAATAGACCTTAGGTCCGGCTATCATCAGTTAAGAGTCCGAGAAGAAGATATCTCTAGGACTGCATTTAGAATGAGGTACGACCATTACGAATTTATGGTCATGCCTTTCGGGTTAACCAACGCACCCGCGGTATCCATGGACTTCATCACCAAATTACCACGTACCGCTACCGGATGTGATACCATTTGGGTGATCGTGGATCGTTTAACAAAATCTGCCCACATCTTAGCTATCAAGGAAACTGATAAGATGGATAAACTAACGCGTATTTGCTTGAAAGAAGTAGTCTCTCGGCACGGGGTGCCAATCTCTTTCATTTCGGATCGTGATGCACGATTCACCTCTCGTTTTTGGCAATCTTTACATAAAGCTTTAGGCACACGTCTAGATATGAGCACAGCTGAATCCTCGTTATGTTGGACAATTCAAGACAGTGAAGAGAATTGGCCCAGTAGCGTATCAACAGGACCTACCGAAAGCATTTAGTGGTGTACACGATGTCTTTCATGTCTCAAACTTGAAGAAATGTCTAGCAGACGAGACACTTACGGTTCCTCTTTAGAAACTACACATCGTTGAACAATTGCGTTTTGTCGAAGAACTGGTAGAAATCATGAATAGGGAGGTCAAAACGCTCAAACACAGTAAAATTCCTATTGTCAGAGTTCGTTGGAACTCGAAACGCGGACCGGAATTCACATGAGAGTCGAGGATCAGATGATGCGCAAGTATCCTCATATGTTCAAGCAATCCATGTCAAGCTCTTAAAGTACTATTCAAATTTTTGGGACGAAAATTCTTTCAACTAGGGGATCATGTGACATCCGGCTCTTTCGGGTTAAGCCCGTTAGCAAATCCAGTTATATACTAACCTATTTCACTTATCTCAAACCCTAGGGACTAATTCTGCCTTTATTCAAACTAAAACTACAAGGACTAGTTCTGTAATTAACCCAAACCCAATCCATTTGACTTTTGAAAGTTAAAATCGACATCCTTGGATCCAAAATCAAACCCGTATCATCTATGCCGTCCCAAATTCGTAACTGATATGCGTGGTAATGATGATGCCGAGCATCATTGAATGGGTTCCATACGTTTCTGATTACTAATAATCATGAATTAATCGAATTAAAACCATCTAAAGTCGAAAACGTCGATCCCTTATCATGAATCCATCAATTAGACCATTTGGTAAAATGATTGCGAAATCAAACGCTTCCTACACTCCATCCGCACTTCTCTAGAACTTTTGCACAACTCAATTCGACCGGAGACACCATAGAAGTCGCTGGAGACCAAGTCACTCGAAGTCGGAAACCCATTCGGTCGAACTCTGTCATTTCGAACTCAAGTCAGGTACCTAACCACACCCTCAGACTCGTTTCCATCTCTATTACTAAAGCCCTAAACTCATTGAGGCTTATATCATCGAATTGATGATGAACCGATCCTAGGGTTCATCGCGATCCATATTTAGTCGAACCCTAATCTACACAATATCTCAGTGCAATTAAATTGCGTGGTTAGATTCGTAATCCCCAAATATGTAAAAGCCCTATGAATCCAACAGTTTATCTTATCAGATTTAACCAATTCGATTCTAAGTTCGTAATCTAGGGTTTCGGTTTCCAAATGAGTAATTAATCAACCTAAACTCGATATTTTCTCAATTAAACTCACCAGTAGACTCGCCATACAGCGATTAGCAAAAGCCCCATGGTTCTAAGATCAACCGCGGTCAAAATAGTTGGAATTGGGGGATGGGTTCGATCGGATCTTGATAAGGGGGAAGAACACATAGGGTTTGTGTGTTAAAACCATTTCGGTCTGGGTTTAGTTGCGAATCCCTAGCGGGCGGGACTGGTTAAGGCAGTGTGTTGGTGTAGGTGAGACCCGGGTTCGAACCTCACTAGCACCATTTATTTTTCTAGCCACTTTTGAGACTATATTTTTATATAAAATATATTCTAATACTATTATGATAATATATTAAATGGTTTTTAACCCGGGAAACCACCCGTAGGCTCGGGTTTGATTTATAAACCATTTTAACATTATTTCTCCACTTTTAAATAATATATATACTATTTTCAAACCACGACTCCGAATAAATTACATATTTATACTATTTTTCAACCCGTGACTTCCAAGCCAAAAATAATATATATTTTATATTATTTCCTCGAAATTTATAAACTCTATGAAACGTTTTCAGACTAATAAATGATATGATTTTATTGTATTATTTGCTCATGTTTCATCCTCGATCTAAAAATAATATATTTATTATTTTTGACACAAATGATTATTTATAAATCTTGGAAACTTAAAAATAATATATTAAATTATATTACCTTCCTAACCAATTTAAAAGGCACGAACGTACGAATATAATTATTTATTATTATTATTCATTCGACACAAAACGTATATATCTTAATTATCAAATTAAGAAATCCCTATTACCATGGACGCGTTCGTCTACTCGTTGTTTCCTAAGCGTATTTTAGGACGTTCCAACTTCCGTGTCGTCGTCACATATTCCCATTTTTATCCCTAATTTATGTGTTTATAATTTTAGGGCATTCGTAAGTCTTTTGAGACTTACACACGTGGTTCCAACTTATCCGTTGTGTGATACTACCTACAACGCAACGCAGGTGAGTTTCACGGCCCCTTTTTACTTGTTTTACTATTGGGGGAGAAACATGCATACTCACAAACATTATTTTACTTGTTTTCCCGTTGGGGAGGAACATGCATACAAACGAATATCATTTTACTTGTTTTCCCGTTGGGGAGAAACATGCATACGAACATACATCCGTTACTTGTCTCCCAGCCAAGGAGAGACATACACACGGACATGGATCACATAGTATTTCATTACCACTTGTGTACCTAAGTGCAAACATAACATGCAAAGTCCTTACACACTCGGACCGTTAATATATGGAGTATAGCGAGGAAATTTGAGTAGTACTACTGGGTTTGACAAACCCCACCCGGGCTAGTCGCGCTAGCACGATTGGAGGTTGAACGGGTGTAGATTGTCCTTAACACTTGCCATTGTTGATGTTAGCAATGGCGGAAGGCACCCAAACACAAACAGTCAGCTTCGGTTGCGAACGCTTAGAGTAACTTGTACATTGTCTAGCTAGCAATAGGTGTGACTTACGTATGTGGATCCAGCAACACTGAAACAGTTTATTTACATACAAACCTGTGAACTCACCAACCTCGTGTTGACACTTTTTCTTACATGTTTCTCAGGTCGCTTTGGCACAGGTTGCGCACTTAGGACATGCATGGAGTCCTACTGTCATATCATTCATTTCAAATATTTTAAATAGTTTATTTAATTACATTAATTGACGCTCGTTGCGTGTAATTATTTTTACTTCATTTTATCGTTTACGCTTCCGCATTAACTCTGAACTTTTATGTTATGACATTTCAAGTCCCATATAGTGTTGTTTGATGTAACTAATGACTGAGATCCTCAAAAAGTAAAACTCCGTTAGTTAAAATTGGGGGTGTGACAATCAGAAACCGAGCCTGACTCCGTCACAGCCCCCGGTGAACAGGAATCTGTCAGAAGATCCACTCGAGCTTCTATATTACCAGCAATATTTAACGATTATGAAGTGAATATGGGCTGTGTAAAGTTATTGCTGGCCATAAATGATGAACCAAATAGTTTTAATGAAGCAAAGATGAAACCGGAATGGGTAAAGGCCATGAAGACCGAACTACATTCAATCGAAAAGAACAATACGTGGAAGCTAGTTGAGCCACCAAAAGGAATAAAACCCATTGACTTAAAATGGGTGTTCAAAATCAAGCGAAATGCTGATGGGTCGATAAACAAGCACAAAGCACGACTTGTTGCAAAGGGTTACGTGTAACAACCCGGAGTCGACTTTGATGAGGTTTTCGCACCAGTAGCTCGAATAGAAACGATCCGTTTTCTTATTGCTCTTGCAGAGTGGAGGGTTGGGAGATTCACCATTTAGATGTGAAAACAACGTTTCTAAATGGAGAACTTGAAGAAGATGTCTATGTCCTTCAACCAGAAGGATTTGAAAAGACTAACGAGAGGCATAAGGTGTATAAGTTGTCTAAAGCGTTATACGGACTTAGACAAGCCCCGAGGGCTTGGAATATCAAGCTTGATAGCATATTGAAGAAGTTAAAGTTTCATCGGTGCATGAAAGAGCAGGCGGTATATCGGAAGGCAAATGATAATTCTCTACTAATTATTGCCGTGTATGTAGACGACCTATTTGTGACAGGTTCATGTGTGGCTGTAATTAACGAGTTTAAGAAGAATATGGCTTCCATGTTTGATATGTCGGATTTAGGTAAGCTCGCCTATTACCTAGGAATCGAAGTATCACAAAATAAAGCCGGGATCAAAATAAAGCAGGAGGCCTATGCACGAAAAATACTGAAAGAAGTGGGGTTGGAGTCTTGCAATCCTGCGCTTGTTCCAATAGATGCAAACCTGAAATATCAAAAGCTGAAGACAAATCTGATATCGATGCAACTGAATATAAAAAATAGTGGGTTGTCTCCGATAGCCTATGCAGTGGGTATGGTTAGCCGGTATATGCAGAATCCGAAACAGTCCCACGGAACAACAATTAAACAGATTCTCCGGTATGTGAAAGGAACGATGCGCTATGGCATTAAGTATAATCGAGGAGGAGGAAACGAATTGGTTGGCTATAGCGATAGTAGCCATAATACGATCATGATGATGGTAGAAGCACAACGGGACACATTTTTTATTTCGGTACTTCACCAATTACTTACAAAAGCAGAGTACCGTAGCTCTATCATCGTGTGAGGCAGAGTATATGGCAGCATGTTCTGCAGCATGCCAAGCGGTTTGGTTGAGGGAATTGATAAGCGAAATAACCGGGAGAGAACCACGAAAGGTGGTGCTAAGAGTTGATAATACCTCCGCAATTGCGCTTGTGAAAAACCCGGTCTTTCACAACCGAAGTAAGCACATTAAGTCCAGATTTCATTATATCCGTGAATGCGTGGAAGGTGGTGAAATTGCAGTTGAACACATTAGTGGCAAAGAACAACGAGCCGATATCTTAACGAAGGCACTTGCAAAGATCAAGTACATAGAGATGCGTGAGTTGCTTGGGATAGAAGAATATGACTCAAAAATTCGGGGGGTAATTGATGGCGAATTACCGAGTTGGGCTTGGCTTGGCGTGCAAGGCACAAGTCGGTTCAGTAGAAGACTTGGCGTGAAGGCTAAGTTGGTTGGAGTGGATAAGTTAAAGACTTCCTATCCAAGTTAGGCTAAGTTGTTAGGATTATTTAGTTTATTAATTATCCTATTGTTTAGCTTTCCTAATTTGACTATAAACGTGTCTAGGTTTTAGTCTATATAAACCGTGATGGGTTTAATCATTGTAATAAAGTTTTTGAGTCAGTTTTCTTGATATTAATAAAGATTTGGGTGTTAGCCAAGTTACATATTCTGTCTTACCAATTCATTCTTGACTGACTCAGGTGTGAAGCATCATAGTCATATTCCTCAAGATAATATGAAAGCTAAATCAAAGTCCAGAGTAAGTGGTTCATCGTTCATGAAACCTACTGCTAGTCATTTGGCGAGGCAAAATAAAGAGCGTGATAGACATTCGGACGGTTGTGGAAGGTTGTAACGGTTAAATGATCTACTGTTTTGCTTTTATTCTTCCATTTCCGTTCATCCGTGGTTTTTATTTATCATTTTTTAGGTTGCAGAAGCCATTAGTTAGCGCGGGTGAGAAGTTAAGGTCTCCTATCAGAATTCAAAACCAAACCACCAAAAGACAGAAGCTAGAATTCAGTTATTTGCGTAAGGTGCACATAGTTCATCCATCTTTAGTATTTCATTTCATTTGCATATATTGAAATATGATTACAAATGTTAACATTGACCGCCTCAAAATCGTGTTATGAGGCGGAAGCATAAATAAAAAGAGAATACTCTTCGAGAGGAAAATTTAATATATTTCACAGGGTAAATTTAAATTTTGAAAACTGAAATTGACTAAATAAAAATAAAATCAAATAACTAAATAAACACGTGAATTTATTAGACCCGCATGTTGGACTTAATCGGGTTTGTTCACATGTAACGGAATCGGTCACGGGTCAATGTTTGGGTCGGTTTAGGGTTATTATTATTTTTGGTAAATGTCTTTTAATTGGTATTGTTTAGTATTTGGTAATGTAAGATTTGTTTTGATTTAGTTTTTAATTGAGTCAAAAATAGGTTAGCTTGGGGATTAAGTTAGGTTTAGATCAACTCCTTATAATTATGGCCATGCGAAAGTTATGTCCGTTTTAAGTTGGTTCCTTTTCTAGCCCATTTAAGTTGGTCCAAATAGGAGTCTGCCAACTCTTAGATCAACTCCTTATAAAAAATTCAACGTGAACACTAATGTTTTAGTTTCGTAATTAGGCTGCACAATTGAAGCACCGGGCTTCATTTTTGCACAAGATTTCCATGAAGGTAAAAACTTGTTTTTTACTTCTTGTCATAAAAAAAAAACAAATAAACTTTTTTTCACAGGCTGCAAAATTGGAAGGCAGCTCAAATTTTAGAGTTAAAACTACCATTCCCAAAAAACCTGCATTGGTAACACAAGAGAGAGCTCAAAGGCATAGGTATTAATTTTCAACATTTTTGCTACTTATATTGTATGCAGCAGTTGTACAAAATAACAATAAGTAACTACTTTTTTGTTCAAATTTAGGTCACATAATAAATCTAGCTCAGTTCAACAACCGAAAGCAAATACTCATGCTGTTAAAGCACGGCCGTTGAATAGAAAAGTTAGTGTTTTCACTTTAGTGTCTGTTTGAAATCTCACTTCTATGTGCGATTATTTATCGAAGTTTATGTGTGACAGACTCTCGATGCTCCTAAGTTGCCCCAACGTAAGAAGAGCATGACTCAGTCAAATGAGTTTCAAGTAAGTTTTCAAGATGTATTTACTTGTGAACGGGTCGATTTGGGTTTTGCTTTATCCCAAACGGGTTAACTCAAAAACAACAAACAGGCTCCGAAGTAGTTTTTATTCAAAGATTTAGATTATTACAGTAATAAATTTTAAAAAAACTTAGAAGTGGGCAAAAAAGTGTTTGCGGGTCAATCTGATGATGACTACTGAACAGGCAATGCAAGTTCAATAAGCCATGAAAATGTAAAATATATTTTTCTTTACTCTTTTTCAATTGTTTTAGAAACAAAACAGACACCTTCTTCACTTCAGGTACTTCATAAACGGAATTCAGCACCTCGGTGAGTGAAGATAGAATCATCAAGAGGTCAGAATCTGTGTTTTAGACAGGATAGTTTTAGATCATGAATGTTTATATGCTTACTTACTCCTTCACTGTGATGTTTATTTCTTTATTTTTGGATGTGGGTGGTTGATAGTTGATATAAATATAAAATAAATAAAGCTAAAAAGGAAACTAACGTCAAATGGGTCAAACGGGTTGAAAGCTGCAAATCTCTAATGCATACAAACTCTAATTATAATTAACAAAGTTAAACCAGAAAGGAGATTGTATATTGATTATGTGTATAATACGTTACATAGAGGTTCTATATGATAATTACATAACTAGTCTAATAGTTTTTGCTTTAACTATTTTTGCTTTAACTGATTTCTTACTTTGAGTCTATTGCAGACAACGCTCTGGAAATGCTGGAAAGAAGGATAAATGCAGACCACCAAGTAATGTAAAAACTGGCACTACACACAAGGTGGTAACTACTTCACAATGTTATTTTTCGAGATATACGCACTTCTTGTAAACAGTAATTCTTATGGCACAGGTATATCCAATCAAAGATGGTGTGTTTACGCCGAATGCTAAACACAACCCTCATTTGCCACCAACAGAATCATCTAAAATGGTAAAAGGTTAATACTTCTCTTTTGTAACTATGAGAAGCCGTTAGGGAAAACTTGCATGACCCTACCAGTACCGCTAACAGGGGTAAATCGCTCGCCAGGTTGCCTTTACGGGGTCGAGGCTGTAGGAAAGTGGGTCACTTTTTGTTAAAAATAATACTAAATAAATAATGACGTTACTCTCGTCATTCATGGGAAATAAACTAGTACAATACCGTGTACAACAAACGACGAACACAAAATATAAAATACAAATTTATATAATAAACTTGATTCAAACCGGAGTCTTCAACACGTTGAGCAACTTCGTTCTTGACACGAGTTTTCAAAAGGTTAAGTCTTCACATTCGTGTTTGATTGCAACAATGAACAAACCAAATTGTTGACGGTTGTGGCTGAGGATTCGTGTTCAACACGGGTCCCTTAAAACAGATTTCAAGTCTCTCCTAAGAGAACTCGTCTGTCTCTCAGAGTACAACAACCTAAGCAGTGTGTACTGTTGGGGAAGGCCCATGTGCCCAATGTTCTTGATTTTTTATGGAAAAGAGAAGAAGAAGATAGTGTCGAAAAAAGAATTAGAGAGTACTCCTCTCTAATTTGCTGCAAGGTTTATGTGTTAGTGTGATGTAATTCAACAATGAACTTTCAAGTCCATTTTGTACTTACATGAACTAGAAACCGACATACCCATTATTCTTGTAATAAACAACATTTAATTTCATTGAAATGGATTAAAGTGGTTAACTGAAATTGCCATATTCATTCATGACTTGGTTCGTAATTGTTCAATTGTAACCCCTAAGGACGGTAGCAAACTTAGAAGGAACCTTGGTAGCAACGATGGTAGGAACCATCTTGGTACCAACCTTTGTGGGAGTCAGCAGCCGCAGGGTTGGCTCGGTACCAACCGAAGGTGTTGAAATGCACCCGAGCTCGGTAGCAACTTCGCAACAACCTTCAAAAATATAAAGACGACGACGCGAGTGTGCCAAGTGCACCATCAAATCTCCCATCGCCCACGCCATTCATGTGTGTGGGTTAGGTTGGGTTCCTCCTATTCATTTATGACTTGATTCATAACTGTTCGGTTGTAACCCCTGAGCAGTAGTAACTGCTCACGTCGGTAGCAAACTCGGTAGCAACAATGGTAAGAACCATCTCGGTACCAGACTTGGGCGTGGTAGGCAGGAACCTTGGTAGGAGCCAGTAGTCGCAGATGTGGCTTGGTACCAACCGAAGCCGAGCTTAAGACGCACCCCAGCTCGGTAGCAACTTCGCAACAACCTTCAAAAATATAAAGGCGTGTACGAGTGCGCCATTAAAAATCGCCTACGCCATGCACGTGTGCAAGTTAGCTTGGGTTTCCCACTAGTTCCCTGAGCTAAGGGTACAACAGCTAAGGAGTGCTCATCCTTATATACCAGTCAAAGTTTCAACCCACGTCGAATGTGGGATAATTTCATCCATTTCTCTTCAAATTTTCGCAGCGCTCCAAACATCCAACTTCCAGCATCGATATATCATTAATCTTAGCTCCATTTTGGACTTAGTTTGGTTCATTGCGAATCTCTCACATAGTAGAACACAAACTCAGAAAAAAAACAAGTATATTAACAACAGTTACATATAGTTATTTATGTCTAAAGTAGGGAAAAAACCATTTTCCCATTTTTGTGAAAAACTCATTTTTCACAAATTTTCCAACAAGCAATAGAAACTTGAAATCTTCGCTAGAGGGGAATGAAGCGCTTACCACTGTGCCACCCTTGAAGGTTATAAAAAGATTAAAACTTTAAGCACCGACAAATCTTGAAATGCCAATTGCTTTTATCATGGCGCGTCATTATGTTTTGAAGCTCTCTTTAAAACCCGAACCCAAGACAAAATTTATACCGTCAATAAGACCACCTCATGTGACTAAGATTTAAATGCTTCCCAACTTAAACAAGAAGTTCGGTAAATATTTGTTCTCCATATAATTAAAGTATCCTTGATGCTTTTATTGTTTGTTTAGGGGCTGAAGGAGAATGTACCTAGATCTTTCCAACATGAATTTAGGGTATGTTTTCTAAACACATTTGTTTTATAACTTCCATATGTTTAGTCCTAAACTTCATCATTTGTTTACAGAGATGTGCCAGGAACCAAATCATTATGGGGCAGATAGGAGGATCACTGAGGTTAAAATATAGCCCGACACTAACAGGTACGGAAGTTATTTTCTGGAATGACAATGAAAACATTTCTTGCAAGTTTGAAATATGCCATACATCGAGGATGTTAAGCATTATCGATATATGTTAAAAAGGGGGAGGCACCCCATCCTACTTGGCCCAATAGTGGGGAACTTATGACCCACAAAATAAATTATTTTGGGCTGTTTTTAAGTTTTTTGAGATATGTTTTGGTTTATTTAATGATGTTTTGGGCTGGTTTTAAGCTGTTTTAAGACCTTTCACTTTTTATTGCTTTAGATTACCTTAAATAGAAATCTTTCAGGTGTTTTTATGGGTGAAAACAAAGATAGTTACCCAAAACAGAAACTAGACCAAAGTTGGTTATTTTTTAATGCAATAACGAATAACCCATTGTTAACACAATATTAAGCTTTGGTGGTTTAAACGATTTGAAGTTATTTTCACTAATCGTTACTACTGTAGGAGCATGGATAATCGGTTGAGTTTGCAGTGAAGGTTGTTTGAAAAATGTATTGGGCATGAAGATCGACATGAAATGCTTTATTTCGACTTCCACGTATAGATAAAAAAACCACTAACAGCATAAGGTGGAAGCTTTAACATTAGCACATTGTCATGTATAGGAAAACCTGATTAACAAAACCAAAGGAGAGAAGATCCCAAAAACAAGTCGAAACACCCTGTCCGGCCAACAATGGTTCAGTTATTATTCATCGATATATATAATAAATGTTTATAATTACTTATAAACCTTTTGATGAACCAAACATTCTTAGACTATGTGTAACACCTCCGTGAGCGTTGGGCGTGGTGCCACCTCACCCCACCACGGGCGTGGGACACCGCGCCGAGGGTGGGTGAGCGTGGGCATGAGGAATCGGAGGTGGTGGTGTTCACGGCGTGGGGGGGGGGGGGTTGGAATGCATTTACTTTTTTGACCGTTGGGCGTAGATCCGTTGGTGGGGGTGAAATGCATTTAATAATTTTGTATTTTTTTTTTAAATTTAACCTATATAAATACTAACCAAAACAACCAATTTTATACACAATATTTCTTCATTCTCCTATCTATACCAATTTTATACCAAAACAACCAATTTTTACAAAAATGCTTCCATGACAATTTATAAACAACCCAAACCACCCGAACAACCCGATGGGGGGTAAGTTCCACAACCCCTGGTCAACACGAACCCGTTATTGACGTTTGCAAATTGGAGTCATTACCCGACTCAATACCCGACTTCAAATCCTTCAACACCCAATTTTTTATCCGACTATATACAATACTATGTAACCCCCCAACCGTCACCCGACATTGTACCCGAGACTCAACCGTCACCCGACAGTGTACCGAAGACTCAACCGCCACCACAAACAAGAAGAACACATAAAAAGAAAGCCACTACTTCTACACCCGAAGCGGGTACGGTTAAAGGGCGTTCCGAAATGTGGTTGCCGGAGGAAGAGCTAGCTTTGGTGAAAGCGTGGATCAACGTTGTGACACCCGACAAATTCCGGATAACCCCGTTAACTCAAATTCCGTTATCTTATAACTCAGTTAACAAATTACAAACCACAAGGACCAATTCTGTCAAAATGTCAAACTTATACACCTAAACTACAGGGACTATTTCTGTAATTATCTAATACTCAATTCTTTGACTTTTGAAAGTTAAAATTTAGCTCCTTTGATCCAAATTAAATCCGTAAACTCAAGGAATGTTCCAATTCATAACGGTAATGCGTGGTAATGACAAGGTCGATCATCATTGAGGCATTTAACAGTGTTATTGATTCGAATTAATCCTATTAATCCCATTGAAGCCGTAATCGTCAACCCCCTCAACTAGTACCATCGAATTCGATCATTTGGTCTATCATATTTGCAATCATACACCCTGCGCACCTCATTCGCACTCCTCTAAACCTGTTGCACCATCCAATTCGGCCGGAGACGCAATAGGAGACGCTGGAGACTAACTCGTTAAGTCGCGGATGTGTTTTAGTCGAGCGCCATCAATTCGAACTCTAATCTGGTAATTGAAACCTCTCACACATTCGTCTTAGTTTGTAGATTGAAAGCCCTAAACTAATTGGGGCTTACAACACTGATTTGAACACGATTGAATTCTAGGGTTCTTCGCGATCTCGGTTTAGTCGAACCCTAATCTACACTCATTCTCAATCAAATTAAATTACATGAACAGGTTCGCAATCCATTGCTTGTCAAAAGCCCTATGAATCCAACTACTTATATTATCAGATTTAATCAAATCGATTCCATGTTCACCCTTAGGGTTTTCGGCTTTTCAAAACAGAAATTAACAACCTAAAACTCGATGATTTTGCAATTAAACTTAACCACAGACTCACAATGAACTGGTTAACAAAACCCCTATACTATTTTAGTCAATCGCGATCGAAATCCTTGAGATTGGGACTGGATTCGAGTTCGGGTTCGCAAGGGGGAAGAACACAGTAGGGGTAAGGGTTAAAACCAAATGAAACGGGTCTCTGATGCGATACCCTAGCGGTCGGAGTTGGTTAAGGTGTGTGGCTGTTGTGGGAGAGACCCGGGTTCGAGTCCCTCTACCCCCATTTTTATTTTTAAGCAATTTCTAATTGTATTTTTAAATAAAAATCATTCCCCATATTTTTATTATGTTATTTTAAGACAGTTGGTTACCCGAAAACGACCGAGTGCTCAGGATTAGTTTTATAATTAATCCTAAGTGTTATTTTTATTCAAAAAATAATATATTTATTATTTTTACCACTTAAACAATTATATTCGTCACAAAAACACATGAACCATTATTTTATATTATTATCTCGTGTTTGGTAGTGTTTCACATATATCACATCCATACTAAATACCCAACTAGGGATTTTCTAGTCCCGATGAAAAGATTTTCTATTCGTTATTCATAAGCATATTTAGGACATTCGATCTTTTCGTATCGTCGTCACATATTCCTACGTGTTCTTAACAATCATAAAACATATTATAGGGCATTCGTAGACTGTCCGCTTGCAAACTACTTGTGGTTTTGTTGCATCTTTGTGTGGTGCTAATTACTACACTCTACACACTCAGGTGAGTTTCACAGCCCTTTTACTGTTTTTTAAATTAGGGGGAGAAAACATAACGCAAACACATGATTACTGTAATTCTTATATTATCACTTGTTAAAGCTAAGCGTAACACTTTATCATGAAAGTCCTTACAAATCGAACCGTTTAATATGAACTTAGCGAGGTAATCTTGAGTAGTACTACTGGTTTTGAAAAACCCCACCCGCGTTAGTCGCGCTAACTCGACTGGAGGTTGAACGGGTGTAATATTAACCTAACACATCACCACTGTTGATAGACATGGTGGAAGGCATCAAACACAACAAACAGTCAGCTTCGGTTGCGAGCACTTTAGTAACATGAACATAGGTTAGCTACCTATTGATATTGTAAGGCACCAAACCTGGGAGGCCTCACTTGTTGGTTTTACTCATCAACACATAGAACTTAAACATAAGACTTTCAATAACACAACGGAAACGATTAAACACTTTAACATACGCAACGAAAATACATGACACGTCTAAACATAACTTGTCAAAATACAAACTGAAACTTGTCTGAATCAACTAAAACATAAACATAAACGGGATGCCAGATTCTGGTCTTCGGGTAACTCTTCTCGCCAAACCAAGCATCCACATCCATCAATTGCCACCTACACTTAACTGATATGCATACTAAAAATCAGCAACGCTGAGTGAGTTCTAACTTTTACTTTAAATCAATTATATAAAATATTTACTAATACATACATACTGCCCTAAAGGCAAAACTTTACGTACGTTACTTTTCAAATCAGGTTAAAACATATAATAAGCCGTCAATTCCTTTACAATGTACTGCCCTCGTGGCTAACGTCCATAAACCGACAAGTAACTGGTCAATGCCCCCATGGCCAATGGCCATGAACCGACAATACCGCTTATTCGTCAATTCCCTTATCACTAATGTACCGCCCCATGGCTCACGTACATGAACTGATGAGTACCTGGTCAATGCCCCCATGGCTCACGTCCATGAACCGACAATACCGCTTAACGCTAAGGGGAGGTTGCGTGGACCTCCCGAGCAACCGCCGTCACTCATCCCAGTTGTACAACCGTTAGCGAACCCAAAGGTTCTTACTAATGGGCTTACCCCATATCTGACATCATGAACTAGTAACATCTATCCCAAGGACCTTTACAGCTGGTACACATTCCCGTAGGAAATCTATTTACTTTCTTTAACTTGATTATAACCTTAACACGTATTATGCCTTTGTTTATGTATATGAAAATATAGTAAACGCTTGCCATAAATACATTTGCTTTTACTGAAATATAGCTTAACACATATATCATGCCTTTGTTTATGTATATGAAAATATAGTAAACGCTTGCCAATAATATAGCTATACTTTACTCAAAACATACATTTTCCTCTTTTAAACTTTACACTAAAACATAGCTTTTCACTTTATTTATTAATATAAAGTATGTAATAAACTCTTTACAGTAAGTATGCACACCACCCTAAAGCAGACAAAATGGGATTAGAACTCACCTGACTTTTTTAGCTACTCTTCTTAAGGCTCAACGATCTGTACGGGTGGTCATAAACGAAATGTGTTAACATCGTGTCATATTAAAACTAACTGTCCGAAATCTCCGGTCGAAAACTCTACTTGACCGAAATCTCCTTTCGATCGTAATCTATTTCGGTCTAAAAGTCTTGCCCGAAAACCATTTCGCCCGAAAACCATTTCGCCCGAAAACTAATTCGCCCGAAATGTCTTTCATCCAAAGACTTGTTCCTCCAAAATCTGATCCGTCCGAAATCTCTTTTCGATCGAAATCTCACATCGCGTCCGAAATACTTTTCGGACGAAGTGGACTTTTCGGTCCATTTATCAACTTTTCGGACGATTCATCTGATCTAAGCTAGATTCTTCGTTTTTGATCCAAAATCCCAACTTTTTACGTACAAACTGTTCTAATCTTATCCATGAAGCTGAATCTATGGTTTTTATTAAAAAACACACGTAAAAATCTAAGCTTTTTGAAGAAAACTTGTTGAAACCCTAAAAACCCATTTTAAACAAAATCTAAATTCTGAACGAGTTTTGTTACCTGATTGTGCTTGATTCTTCGGAGAAGCTTCAAATAAATGCTGGAGAATAAGGTTGGGCGGATCTTTGTTCAAAACTGCCACTCTCTCTCTCTAGACATTTGTCTATCTAGAATGGTGATGAAGATGAAGTAGGAAAATGAGGAAAAGAATGGAGGGTTAGGGTCTTAAGGCCCACCCTCACCCCCAACTCGGCCCACCTAGCGACTCGGCCCGAGGCCTGGTCCATCTTGTTTCTTCTTCTTTAATTCTATGTAAATCCTATGCTTGTCCTATCACTTTCGAAATATGGGATGTTATAAGTTTACCCTCCTTACAATAAGTATTGATACAAATAGCAAATCACATAATGGTGGCATGAACCGTAGCTATGCAAGGCAGCTTGGTTATGAAGGCCATTGTGATTAACTACCACTGAGAGTCTAATCGGGGCAATCTCTAATTCTAATGCATCTTAGCTATTGTAGCTAACTAATCATATGAGGAAATCAATATTATGAAATTGATGTAACATAAAAGAGCTTGCAACGTACCTTACTGAGTCATCTGGTAGACCCTTTCTTTGGCCTTGTTGATGTAGGGTTCTGTATCTGCACCTTTTCCTTTTTCGGATCCCCCAGCTTTCGGTTCTATGGGCTTCCTACAATCTCGGCTTAAATGTCCGTGCTCTACACAGTTGTGGAATCTAGGCTTATCCGGACAGTCGCGTGACTGGTGTCCGAACTTGCCACACCTAAAGCATCCTACCTGACCGGCTCTACATTCACCTCCGTGCCTCTTCCCACACTTGCCACAAAGGCCCTCAGCTTCTACCCTCGCTCTCCTCTCACCAAGACCTTGGAGCTCCTCACCAGTTCGCTTAACTGCTTGCTTCTTGGGCACCTTGGGGATGACTTCAGTCGAGGCGATGTCATCATACACAACACCGCTCAGAACAACCACCGACTCAAAGGTACTCGGTGTATTGGCTTTGACAAAAGTACGGACCTTCGGATGCAACCCCTGAACATAATATTGAATTCTCCTCTCTTTAGTTGTCACCAGGTGGGGCACCAGACGTGACAATTCATTGTACTTTGAAGTATACTATAGGTGAGTCATGAGTCCGATTTGTACTGTCAAGAATTCCATTTACACCTTGCGGACCTCGTTCTTAGGACAAAAATTCTCGGTTACCAATGCCTTCAGGTCATTCCATCTCATTAGCTCGACACTTTGGTCGCCCTTAGCCTGTTTCACAGTTTCCCACCAGTGTGCTGCTTCTCCTTTTAACGATTTTGCAGCGAACATGACCGCTTGTTCCGGTCGACATTCACTAAGGCGAATAGTCGACTCCATACCGTTAATCTAGTCTAAAGTATCTGCTGCTTCTTTCTCCCCAGTAAGCACCAGTGTATCACAACCTCGAAATGCTTTGTAGTCGCAGCCGCGAGCAGGCGGTGCAACGTTTTCTATTGGAATTTCCCCCCCATAGTTGGAAGCACCACGGGCCCTTCTGGGACTAGGGTTGTGTTGGGGTTCTCCTTGGCTTTCCTTAAGGCTTCGTCTAGTATGACAGGTAAGGTTTCCTTTAGTAGTTGGGTGAATTCTTGGTCGAGTGCTGCTTGTACGTCTGGTTCAAACTCAAATGGCTGGTCATCTCCTTCCGCATGTTCAGCATTATGATGACTAACCTCCGTCTCAGTATGGGTAGTGTGAACACTCCCCTCAATCCCTTGGTTTGTACTAGCTCCACCGCGGCGGCCTGTACGCCCACCACGTCTTCCTCCTCCACCTCCTCTAGTTCCTCCACGTCTAGCCATTTCTAACTGAAAGATAGAGAACCATGGATTTAATTTAATCATGCTAGGGAATATGTAGAATGCAATAAGTAAGGTAAGATGTTAATATACACTGGGCACCTGCAATTAACCATTACATCACTTCTTGTTTTCTATTTATTCACTCTCATGATTCCACTAAGGCCTCTATTCTTATCTTGACACTCTAAATAGGGAAAGAAATTTTACTTACTGTACACTCCTGATCCTTTGGCTTGAGTTACCCGTTACTGGCATCTGCTACCTTGTCCCATTCTCAGTTTAAGTCTAGACATTGGGGCTGTCCAAATCTCTCAAACTATGGCTCTAATACCAACTTGTAAGGCCCCAAACCCGGGAGGCCTCATTTGTTGGTTTTAATCATCAAAATATAGAACTTAAACATAAGACTTTCAATAACACAGTGGAAACGATTTAACACTTCAACATACGCAGCGGAAATACATGACACGTCTAAACATAACTTGTCAAAATACAAACTGAAACTTATCTGAATCAACTAAAACATAAACATAAACATAAACATAAACGGGATGCCAGACTCTAGTCTTTGGGGTAACTCTTCTCGCCAAACCAAGCATCCATATCCATCAACAGCCACCTACACTTAACTGATATGCATACTAAAAACCAGCAACACTGAGTGAGTTCTAACGTTTACTTTAAATCAATTATATAAAATATTTACTAATATATACATACTGCCCATAAGGCAAAACTTTACATACGTTACTTTTCAAACCAGGTTAAAACATATAATAAACCGTCAATTCCTTTACACTGTACTGCCCTCATGGCTTACGTCCATGAACCGACAAGTACCTGGTCAATGCCCCAATGGCCAACGGCTATGAACCGACAATACCGCTTATCCGTCAATTCCATTTTCACTACTGTACCGCCCCATGGCTCACGTCCATGAACCGACGAGTACCTGGTCAACGCCCACATGGCTCACGTCCATGAACTGACAATACCGCTTAACGCTAAGGGGAGGCTGCGTGGACCTCCCGAGTAACCGCCGTCACTCATCCCAGTTATACAACCGTTAGCGAACCCAAAGGTTCTTACTAATGGGCTTACCCCATATCTGACATCATGTACAAGTACCATCTGCCCCAAGGACCTTTACAGCTGGTACACATTCCCTTAGGAAATCTATTTACTTTCTTTAACTTGATCATAACCTTAACACGTATTATGCCTTTGTTTATGTATATGAAAATATAGTAAACGCTTGCCATAAATACGTTTGCTTTTACTGAAATATAGCTTAACACATATATCATGCCTTTGTTTATGTATATGAAAATATAGTAAACGCTTGCCAATAATATAGCTATACTTTACTCAAAACATACATTTTCCTCTTTTAAACTTTACACTAAAACATAGTTTTTCACTTTATTTATTAATATAAAATATGTAATAAACACTTTACACTAAGTATGCACACCACCCCTAAAGCAGACAAAATGGGATTAGAACTCACCTGACTTTCTTAGCTACTCTTCTTAAGGCTCAACGATCTGTACGGGTGGTCATAAAAGAAATGTGTTAACATCGTGTCATATTAAAACTAACTGTCCGAAATCTACTGGTCGAAAACTCTACTTGACCGAAATCTCCTTTCGATCGAAATCTATTTCGGTCTAAAAGTCTTGCCCGAAAACCATTTCGCCCGAAAACTAATTCGCCCGAAATGTCTTCCATCCAAAGACTTGTTCCTCCAAAATCTGATCTATCCAAAATATCTTTTCGATCGAAATCTCACACCGCGTCCGTAATACTTTTCGGACGAAGTGGACTTTTCGGTCCATTTATCAACTTTTCGGACGATTCATCTGATCTAAGCTAGATTCTTCGTTTTTGATCCAAAATCCCAACTTTTTACGTACAAACTGTTCTAATCTTATCCATGAAGCTGAATCTATGGTTTTTATTAAAAAACACACGTAAAAATCTAAGCTTTTTGAAGAAAACTTGTTGAAACCCTAAAAACCCATTTTAAACAAAATCTCAATTCTGAACGAGTTTTGTTACCTGATTGTGCTTGATTCTTCGGAGAAGCTTCAAATAAATGCTGGAGAATAAGGTTGGGCGGATCTTTGTTCAAAACTGCCACTCTCTCTCTCTAGACATTTGTCTATCTAGAATGGTGATGAAGATGAAGTAGGAAAATGAGGAAAAGAATGGAGGGTTAGGGTCTTAAGGCCCACCCTCACCCCCAACTCGGCCCACCTAGCGACTCGGCCCGAGGCCTGGTCCATCTTGTTTCTTCTTCTTTAATTCTATGTAAATCCTATGCTTGTCCTATCGCTTTCGAAATATGGGATGTTATAAGTTTACCCTCCTTACAATAAGTATTGATACAAATAGCAAATCATAGAATGGTGGCATGAACCGTAGCTATGCAAGGCAGCTTGGTTATGAAGGCCATTGTGATTAACTACCACTGAGAGTCTAATCGGGGCAATCTCTAATTCTAATGCATCTTAGCTATTGTAGCTAACTAATCATATGAGGAAATCAATATTATGAAATTGATGTAACATAAAAGAGCTTGCAACGTACCTTACTGAGTCATCTGGTAGACCCTTTCTTTGGCCTTGTTGATGTAGGGTTCTGTATCTGCACCTTTTCCTTTTTCGGATCCCCCAGCTTTCGGTTCTATGGGCTTCCTACAATCTCGGCTTAAATGTCCGTGCTCTACACAGTTGTGGAATCTAGGCTTATCCGGACAGTCGCGTGACTGGTGTCCGAACTTGCCACACCTAAAGCATCCTACCTGACCGGCTCTACATTCACCTCCGTGCCTCTTCCCACACTTGCCACAAAGGCCCTCAGCTTCTACCCTCGCTCTCCTCTCACCAAGACCTTGGAGCTCCTCACCAGTTCGCTTAACTGCTTGCTTCTTGGGCACCTTGGGGATGACTTCAGTCGAGGCGATGTCATCATACACAACACCGCTCAGAACAACCACCGACTCAAAGGTACTCGGTGTATTGGCTTTGACAAAAGTACGGACCTTCGGATGCAACCCCTGAACATAATATTGAATTCTCCTCTCTTTAGTTGTCACCAGGTGGGGTACCAGACGTGACAATTCATTGTACTTTGAAGTATACTATGGGTGAGTCATGAGTCCGATTTGTACTGTCAAGAATTCCATTTACACCTTGCGGACCTCGTTCTTAGGACAAAAATTCTCGGTTACCAATGCCTTCAGGTCATTCCATCTCATTAGCTCGACACTTTGGTCGCCCTTAGCCTGTTTCACAGTTTCCCACCAGTGTGCTGCTTCTCCTTTTAACGATTTTGCAGCGAACATGACCGCTTGTTCCGGTCGACATTCAATAAGACGAATAGTCGACTCCATACCGTTAATCTAGTCTAAAGTATCTGCTGCTTCTTTCTCCCCAGTAAGCACCAGTGTATCACAACCTCGAAATGCTTTGTAGTCGCAGCCGCGAGCAGGCGGTGCAACGTTTTTTGTCGGAATTTCCCCCCATAGTTGGAAGCACCACGGGCCCTTTTGGGACTAGGGTTGTGTTGGGGTTCTCCTTGGCTTTCCTTAAGGCTTCGTCTAGTATGACAGGTAAGGTTTCCTTCAGTAGTTGGGTGAATTCTTGGTCGAGTGCTGCTTGTACGTCTGGTTCAAACTCAAATGGCTGGTCATCTCCTTCTGCATGTTCAGCATTATGCTGACTAACCTCCGTCTCAGTATGGGTGGTGTGAACACTCCCCTCAATCCCTTGGTTTGTACTAGCTCCACCGCGGCGGCCTGTACGCCCACCACGTCTTCCTCCTCCACCTCCTCTAGTTCCTCCACGTCTAGCCATTCCTAACTGAAAGATAGAGAACAATGTATTTAATTTAATCATGCTAGGGAATATATAGAATGCAATAAGTAAGGTAAGATGTTAATATACACTGGGCACCTGCAATTAACCATTACATCACTTCTTGTTTTCTATTTATTCACTCTCTTGATTCCACTAAGGCCTCTATTCTTATCTTGACACTCTAAATAGGGAAAGAAATTTTACTTACTGTACACTCCTGATGCTTTGGCTCGAGTTAGCCGTTACTGGCATCTGCTACCTTGTCCCATTCTCAGTTTAAGTCTAGACATTGGGGCTGTCCAAATCTCTCAAACTATGGCTCTAATACCAACTTGTAAGGCCCCAAACCCGGGAGGCCTCATTTGTTGGTTTTACTCATCAAAATATAGAACTTAAACATAAGACTTTCAATAACACAGCGAAAACGATTTAACACTTAAACATACACAGTGGAAATACATGACACGTATAAACATAACTTGTCAAAATACAAACTGAAACTTATCTGAATCAACTAAAACATAAACATAAACATAAACATAAACGGGATGCCAGACTCTAGTCTTTCATTTTTGTTTCAATTAAAATCAGATGGCTAACACCGTTTGATTTTCTGTTAAGTTTTTTTTATGAAAAGACAAAAATACCCCTCTAATTAAAAATACCCACTTTCACTTTCTTCTTCTCCATAAAAACCCTAAAATACCCCCACCTCCACCTCCACCTCTCCCCACTCAAAAATCCAGCCACCTTCACCCCTTTCGAACCAGAAATGAAATAAGCAAATCGAGGAACCGTTGGACGAGGTGGAGGCGGTGGAAACTGGATCTGAAGGAGAAGAGCATGAAAGAGGGGGAGAAGCAAGGGTGGGGATGAAGTGATGTCAGCGGCGAGGTGCCGGTGATGAGGAGAAGTTTGTTTTCTGAAGCCCGTGATAATCCGGTAAGGGTCCAACTTTACAAGGTTTCCTAGAACTTGGTTCATGAAATTAGAGACGACGATCTAGAACTCCGGTAGGCCATGGTATTCTTGGAAAATGACGGTCTGTTTGGAAAATGACAATCCAATCAATGGTTCGCTTTAATCCTGTAGGATCGGTAAATACAAGATGGTTCTATTCCAGTTGAGATTGGCGGAAACAATCACAACTGATCAATGTAAACAAGTAAACACAAGAAGTACTGATAAATGCAATTTGTATTAAGCTTCAATGGTTATAAGATTATAGAAAAAACTCTAAGAAAAGGACTAAGATACAATGACTGTAAGTACTACTTATATAGTAACTTAGAATCAAGACATACCCTTGACTCTAAGGATCAGATCTAACACAAACCGTTGATCTTGTATTGAAACTATTCTACATATGTAGGATCGTGAAATTACAAGATGGTTCTGTTCTTAGTTGAAATTGGCGGAAACAATAACATCTACACAAATGTAATCGAACTGGCAGAAAGAATACTTTTAAGAACACTGTTGTATTAAGCTTTTACAGATAAACGATTACATGTGAAACTCAATCAGAAAGCACAAAAAGCACACTTACAATGAAGTGTTTACACAGTATTTATACTAACTTAGAATCAAGACAGACCCTTGATTCTAAGGATCAGATCTAATACAGACCGTTGATCTTTTATACAAAAGCTAATAATACACGTTAAAGCTAAACTAGCTAACTTTATTGAAGCGTTTTCTTTATTCATCATTGTTTGTATGCTTAGAGAAGAGCATTGTCGTCCGTCATTGGTTGCACCATTGAGGTTCCTTCTGCTTTGAGTGTGTCAGTCGCTTTTGCAGAAAGTTGTTAGTGACGCTTGGTATGGATAGTCAGCTGCAACGATTTGTCTTCAAGGTACAAGGCTGTCAGTAGCAAAGATGTTGATCAGCAGCAAGATGTAACCATCCTGAGCTGCTGATGATTTGCCTGTCAGCAGCATCAAGTGTTGATGCTGCTGAGAAACTTATCCGCAACAACTTTGGTCTTCAGTAAATAAGGCTATCTGTAGCAGATTTGTTCTTCAGCAGGAGAACAAGTATCCGCAGCAGATAAGCTTGTCCGCCGCAGATTGTTGGTCAGCAGCAAACTCTGAGATCAGCAGCATTTGTATTTAGAGAATTTTGTAGCCATCAGTCTTTGGTTCTACAAACTCCCCCTAGACTGATGCTACCAAAATTCTCTTATTGCCTTTGTTGCTAAAGCTTTTTCACATTTCTGACTATCCTTTCAACCAAAGAAAAATCTTTGAAAACAGCCATCTTGTACTCTGAAATACAGCCTGCAGTTGTCAAAGCTGTCTAAGTCTTTCTCCATTGGGACCATCTCCCCCTTTTTGGTTGCATCAGTGGACAAATGTGCATCAGTTTGGGTGCCCACTGATACAAAGGAGGGAGTAAGAAAAGTTGGGCATTGATGTGCCTCTATCATATTCACCCTGGCCGTCAATTCCAAGATATGAAGTTTCAGTCTGTCCTCATCCACAGTTGTGGAATCCTTGGATCCAGATGGGGCCTTAGGCCTAGCCTCTTCATCCCCATCACCCATGGTTTCTTGGCACCTGGGATTCCTCTCGGTGAGGGGAGTTTCCAAGGAAACATCCTCACTGTGAGTTGCCGTGGTTGAGGACTTAGCAATGTTGTCACTGTCCTCCTGGTTATTTGATGGACCAGCAGTAGTGACAGCCTCTTTCACATCCATTCTGTCATAACTCCTAGAGTGGACCTTCAGGGTAGAAGAACTTGGGATGGGTGTGTTGGAAGCAAGATCAATCAGTACCTCGAGATGGTGGTAGTTGGAGAAGGTACATCATCTTGATCAGGTTCCTCAACACTTAAGTTCAGAAGAGAAAGGAAATGCTCAGGGGGGCTGTTCTATAGATCCGGGAAGTGATCCTGATCCTAATAGAGAGACATCCAAAGGAGTCTTCCTAATAATGTGGCTTTCCCTTATGATATTCTCACCAGAATGTTGTGATTCTGAGTGAGGGCTGTTAGGTTGGGTTTGGGCCTTGGAGGCAAGAGAAGAAGGAGTTCTCTTGCCCCTTTTCCTATTATATGTCGTTGCAACCAGGGCCCTGTGTTCCGGTTGAATGATAACATTCAAAACAGGTGTAAGTAATGTTTGTGCCTGTGCATCCTTAGTAGTATGCACATGGGTTCGAATGGTTGAAGCAGACTGTTGTTCAGGATGTGAGGTGGAGGGTGTGGGATCAGTATCAGCTGGGATTGCTGAACTGTCACCCGGGGTACTTTGTATGTTCAGCATTGTAGATAATAATTGAACATTGACCCCTGAGAACTTTTTGGAAACAGTTCTCATGTTATCACTTCAGATCGACGAAAATGCAGATCTTCGTGAAAACCCTAACGGGTAAGACGATCAGGTTTGAGGTCGAATCCTTCGACACAATCGACAACGTGAAGGCAAAGATCCAAGACAAGGAAGGTATTCCGCCAGATCAGTAGCGTCTAATCTTTTCCGGAAAACAGCTCGAGGACGGCAGAACCCTAGCCGATTACAACATCCAGAAGGAGTCAAATCTTCTCCTCGTCCTTCTTCTCGACGGTGGTGCGAAGAAGCACAAGAAGAAGACCATGGAAGACGGAGACAAGTGCGGAGCTTACCTGATGACATCCGTTTCTTTTATGAGATATGCATTGGAGAAGAGTGTGGCTTCCGAGATGGGGATATCCTTGCCGTCTTCCTTGGCTTTGATTTGGGGAATCCTTTGTTCGGTAGAGTAGACGGCGGTACTCCAGAAATCCTCCATATGAGGGATATGTGTGACATGGTTGATTGTGAGGGCAAATTGGATCTTTGATCGACATAAGAAGTCGATCATATCATTGAATCCTTCGGATATCTTTCACTTGGTTGGGTATGACAGTGAGGGATGAAGGGCTTTGAAAGTGATGGGGGATTGAAAGAAAGTGATGGGGACTTGAAGGAAAGTGATGTTGGTTTAGGGAGAAGTGGAAGGTGAAGAGGTGGAAATTTGATTTGTTTTATAATGGCAGAGGAGAGAAAAAGCAAAATGATTTGTACAGTACAACCCAATTCACCTTTTATTGTTACAGCTGTAATGCACCGAGGCAGTCATGGTAAAGACTGACGGGAATTTTAACAGCGGGTAAAGGTTAATTTGGACTTAAATTTACCAATCAGCAGCAAACTTGATTGCTGTGAATGCGGAAGGTTAAGTCTATCAGTAGTAATTCTTATCTGCTACTGATGGATTTAATAATCCGCAGCAAGGATGTTGCTGCTGACAGTCTTAAAAAAATTCGCAGGAAGCCTGTTCCTGCTGATAACTTAAAGCAGTCAGCTGCAAATCTTTTGCTGCTGAGGATTAAACCTGTCAGCAGCTGAAGGACAAAAATGCTGCTTACTTATAACTTTTATTTACAACATAAGACAAAACACAAAATTAGAGTGGAGAAGAATTTTAATCAAAGTTCATCATACCAATTGATTCAACTAAATGTTTAAATCTAGCTTCATCGAAAGGTTTTGTAAACAAATCAGCATATTGCTCATTCGTATGAACTTTGGTTAAAATAATCCTCTTTTTCTCAGCTTGATCTCTTATGAAATGATACTTGATGTCAATGTGCTTTGTCTTTGAGTGCTGAACCGGATTGTTTGTGATTGAGATAGCACTCATGTTGTCAATGTGAATTGGAGTTGCCATGAAAGTCATCCCATAATCCAACATTTGATTTTGTATCCAGATGACTTGTGCACAGCAACTTGAAGCTGCAATGTATTCTGCTTCAGCTGTAGAAGTTGAAACACATGTTTGCTTCTTGCACTGCCATGAAATCAATCTCCCTCCCAGAAACTGACATCCCCCTGAAGTGGACTTTTTGTCCAAGTTGCATCCCCCATAGTCACTATCAGTGTATGCATATAGATTAAACATGTCATTTTTAGAGTACCATAGTCCAAGTCTTGGGGCACCCTTTAGGTATCTAAAGATTCTCTTGACAGCCTGAAGATGTGAAACTTTTGGAGCTGCTTGAAATCTTGCACAGAGACATACTGCAAACATGATATCTGGCCTTGAGGAGTGAGATACATGAGAGACCCTATCAATGCACGATACTGATGTTGATCAGTGTCTTGGCCATCTTTGTCTGGAGTCAGTTGATGATGCACTTGCATGGGGGTTCTTGCAGCAGAGCAGTCAACCATTTTGAATCTTTCCAGAATGTTCTTTACATATTTGGATTGGCTGATGAAGATTCCATTTGGGACCTGTTTGACTTGTAGACCCAAGAAGAAATTTAGTTCACCCATTGAACCCATTTCAAACTTTGAGTGCATCAGAGTCTCAAAGTCTTTGCACAACTGTTTCCTTGTTGATCCAAAGATGATATCATCAATATAAATTTGAACTAGTAATATTTCTCCCCCTTCATCTTTGATAAACAAGGTCTGGTCTATGGCACCTCTTCTGAAGTTGTTGCTTAGTAGATATCCGGACAAGGTTTCATACCAGGCTCTTGGTGCCTGATGTAGGCCATACAGAGCTTTGTCCAGTTTGAACACTTGAGTAGGGTGTGCAGGATCTATAAAGCCTGGAGGCTGTTTGACGTATATTTCCTCACCAATCTTCCCATACAGAAAGGCACTTTTGACATCCATTTGATAGACAGTGAAATTCTTGGATGAAGCATATGCCAGGAAGATTCCGATGGCCTCCAGTCTGGCAACAGGAGCAAAGACTTCATCATAGTCAATCCATTCTTCCTTAGTGTAGCCTTGAGCTACAAGTCTGGCTTTGTTCTTGACTACAATGCCTCTCTCGTCTTGCTTGTTCCTGAAAACCCCTCGTGTGCCAATAGCATATTTACCTGGAGGAAGATCAACAAGTTTCCAGACATCCTGCCTCTTGAATTGCAGCAATTCTTCCTGCATTGCTTCAATCCAGCTGCTGTGTTTGAGTGCTTCATCTATCTTCTTGGGTACCACCTGAGATAAGAAATAAGAAAACAGGCATATATTGGCCTCGTGAGATTTGCTCCTTGTGAGAACTCCTTGGTGTATTTGACCAATAATATTCTCTTGAGGATGTTCTTTGTGGATCCTCTGTGCTGGTACCACCGCCAGCTGTATCCCTTGCTCTAGATTGCTTTGATTTTGTTCAGGGGGCTCTTCATTCATAGTGGAAGAGTCTTCAACCGCATTATCCACATCAATATTTTCAGCAAGAGCATCAGCAGCATCTACAGCATTTACCGAAGAGACGTCAGCTAGATTTTCAGTTTCAGACATGCTGTTGCTGGTAATATTAGACCGTCTTGTTCCTGCTTCACTTGCTTCAATTGCTTCCACAACTGATGGAGGATCAATTGATGGTCTTCTCAGACTGACAGAAGATTTTGGAAAATCCAGTCTGTAGTCAGTGGATGAAGTGGAGGCATGTGTTTGTGTAGACGTAGACTCCATATTTGAGAAGGTGAGAGGCTCAAATATTTGGGAGAATGAGTCTATGTCAAAGAGCCAGTTTGGTCCTCTTCCCTGCTCACAGACAATGTGTTCTCTACATTCCACATTTGCTGATTCTTCAACAATTCTTGTTCTTGAATTGAATACTAGATAGGCCTTTGATTGAGAGGAATAACCTATGAAATATCCTTCATCAGATTTGGCACCAAACTTAGGAAGAATCCCATGTGTGATGAGAATGGTGCATGGACACCCAAAAGGTTTTAGGAACCCAATATAGGGAATTCTTTGAAATCAAAGTTCATAGGGTGTTTTGTTGAGGGGTTTTGAGTCAGCCAACATAGATCTTGCTGACTCAATAAGAGTTCTGTTTCTTCTTTCAGCAACTCCATTTTGTTGAGGAGTTCTTGGAGCACTGTATTGTCTTTCTATTCCCTTGCTCTCATAGAAAGAGTTCAAGGTGTGGTTCTTGAACTCTGTGCCTTGATCACACCTTATGATCTTCACCTTTTGATTGCTTTGATTCTCTACCCTGAGAATGTAGGATTTGAGAATTTCAGCAGTTTCATCTTTAGTTCTCAAGAAGTATACCCATGAGAATCTGGTGTAGTCATCAGTTATCACCAGACAGTACGACTTCTTGCCCATTGACATGACATTTGTAGGACCAAAGAGATCCATATGCAGCAGTTGCAGTGGAGTGTCATTTGTATTCAAGGTCTTGGGCTTGTGAGAGCTTTTATGTTGCTTCCCCTTTAAGCATGCAATGCGATGGTCTTCCAGCTGAAATTCTTTGTCAGGAATCCCTCTGACAAGATTATTCTTCACCAATTTGTTGATAGTTTTGATATTAACGTGGCTTAATCTCCTATGCCAGAGAGCTAATTCATCAACTGAGGCCTTTGATAAAAAGCAAGAAACACTCCCAGATGGAGTGACTTCATTCATGTCCAGTACATAGAGATTTTCTTTTCTCTGAGCAGTTAATAAAATGCTCTCCGGAGGAGGTGTGGATAAGCCTGGAGTCAGTACAAAACATTCTTTATCTGTGAAGACCATCCAATGCTTTTGGTCGCAGACCTGGGAAACACTCATGAGATTGAAGTCCAATTCTTTAACATGGTTGACCTTATCAATGCTCATTCTTTCGTTGGACACAGTTCCTTGTCCAGTAATGGATCCTCCCTTTGATTCACTTCCAAAGGCAACATATCCTCCATTGAAATGTTTGAAGTTTGAGAGGATGGATCTGTTGCCTGTCATGTGCCCGGAACACCCACTGTCTACCACCCAAGTGTTATTTTTGTGACCTGGCTGTCCCTGCACATGATATATTTCTAATTAGTAGAAGGAACCCAAGAGTCTGCAGACTTGAAAAAGATGGTTGTTAGTTTATCCTTTTCGGTATGTTTGTAGTCAATGGAACCAATGACAGTGCTTGAAGATGGTTTGGCTTTCCATTGCCTTGTTGGTGATTTTCTAGTTTTCCTCACACTATCAGCAGCATATTTTGCTACTGATGTTTCTGGCTTGTTGACTGCAGATCCTGCTGCTGATAGCTTTGTTGAAGTGTCAGCATTCTTTGGTACTATAGGCTTTGACTTGGATTTTGCCTTATCAGTAGTGGACACTCTTGCTGTGGAGGATTTTAGCTTGTCAGCAGCAGATTTGGTTGCTACTGAAAGCTTTTGCTTTGTTTTCTTGGGCTTAACTAACAACCGATGTATGCTGATCCTTCATTACCCTTTGTCTTTGAGGGGCTGGATGAAGGATCTGGTTGAAAGGGTTAAACTTACAGTTTGTAGCAAAGTGGTCTGATTCACCACAAATGATGCAAGTTTGTTGAGATTTAGGCAGCTTCACTCTTGAGAGAGATAGAGACTTTCTGAACTTTGTTGCTTTGTCTTCGTAGCCTCTTACCTTCTTATTTTTGTTAGTCTTTTCAAAGGCATGCTGCTTTGAATGTCTTTGGTATTCCAGGTAATGAAAGCAGGTGCTGGCAGTGTGGTTATATCTGCCACACACAACATGATTTTGCCAGTTTGTCTCTTGAAAGGTAGACATAGTCCTTTCTTTGGAACAGATCCTTGAAGTTCCATGGATGAGCTTTGTTATGTTCAAAGGTGGCTTCTTCTAGGGTCCTTTGAACATATGGAACTTTTTCTTCAGGCTTACGACATATATCAAATACCTTTCTCTTTGTGATTGGCTTGAACTGAGGCTTGGGGTTTGTGGGTTCTGATGTCTGTCCCTTTTCTAGCTTTCTTCCATCTGGAGGATAGCTGATCTTGATTTGTTTGAATGGTACAGGGGCTAGAATAGCTGGAAGAACAGTAGGAACTGCAACTCTATTCAGAACAGCTTCAGATGGGACTGCACTGGTTTCATCATGGTCTGAGTGAGTTGACTCAGATTCCGATGAGGTAGTGCAGTCTTCGATGAAAGGTTCATCCATTGAAGGATCAAGGTTTCGGTTTGCAGTGTCAAGATTATCAACAATGAAGCTTGGTTTGAATATGGCAATATAGTCAGCAGGAGGAGTGACAGCATTGTACTGATCATTGTTATACCCAAGTCCAGTTTTTACCTTCTCATGGACTTGAATATCTAAAAGTCTTTGTAACTTTTTGGAGGAAAATTCATATTTTTCAACATGAACTTTCTGTTATGCCAGTTCAGCTCTGGTAGCTTTTAGTTTGACCAGTAGATCATCAATCTGAGTTTCAAGATTAGTTTGTTCGTGTTTTAGCGATGAAATCTCTTTCTTAAGGCAGTTAATCTTTTCTTTATAAGTATTTTCAACCTTTTTGAACTCAGATTTCATCTGATGAAACTCTTCATTTTGATCTATAAGGTTTTGGTTGTGCTTTCTATAACCCAAAACTTTATCAATACATGCTTGAGAGCAAAGATGTTCAAATACCTGAGGTGGTATCTCTGTAGTGTCTGCCATTAGAGCTTGATTGCTGACGGGCAGTTCTTCATATTGAAAGCTTCAGTCGAACTCAGAATAGTAGTTACTTAAACTAGGACCCGAGTGCTCAGAATGGAGGACAGAGGAGGTGGTGGTGGATGTTGAGGCTGTTTGGTAGCTTGAGCTTCTTTCTTTTGCCTGAATCATCTCTAGCTCGTAGGTTTTTAGCATTCCAAAGAGCTTAGTCATCTGGAGAGTCTTCAGATTCTCCGTTCTTCTGATTGACACTGTGTAAAGTGTCCAGCAGCTTGGTAGAGACCTGATGAACTTATTGAGAATATCTTCATTTTCTAGCTTCACCTTTGAGCATTGCAGCTCTCCTACAAGAAAGGTAAATATGTTGTATAAAACAGTTAGGGACTCACCTTCCTTCCAGACGAAGTTTTCGTACTGCTGCTTCAGGATGTCTTCAAAACCATTGCTTTGTGCCATTTTTGTTTTGTGATTTTGGGTGACTTGATCAAAGAGAGAGAGTTTAGAATAGAACCAGAAGTGATTAAACAAGTGTGAGTTTGTTTAATCTGAGCCAAAGCTCTGATACCACATGTAGGATCGTGAAATTACAAGATGGTTATGTTCTTAGTTGAAATTGGCGGAAACAATAACAACTACACAAATGTAATCGAACAGGCAGAAAGAATACTTTTAAGAACACTGTTGTATTAAGCTTTTGTAGATAAATGATTAGAAGTGAAACTCAATCAGAAAGCACAAAAAGCACACTTACAATGAAGTGTTTACACATTATTTATACTAACTTAGAATCAAGACAGACCCTTGATTCTAAGGATCAGATCTAACATAGACCGTTGATCTTTTATACAAAAGCTAATAATACATGTTAAAGCTAAACTAGCTAACTTTATTGAAGCGTTTTCTTTATTCATCATTGTTTGCATGCTTGGAGAAGAGCATTGTCGTCCGTCATTGGTTGCACCATTGAGGTTCCTTCTGCTTTGAGTGTGTCAGTCGCTTTTGTAGAAAGTTGTCAGTGACGCTTGGTATGGATAGTTAGCTGCAACGATTTGTCTTCAAGGCATAAGGCTGTCAGCAGCAAAGATGTTGATCAGCAGCAAGATGTAACCTTCCAGAGCTGCTGATGATTTGCCTGTTAGCAACATCAAGTGTTGATGCTGCTGAGAAGCTTATCCGCAGCAACTTTGGTCTTTAGCAGATAAGGCTATCCGCAGCAGATTTGTTCTTCAGCAGGAGAACAAGTATCCGCAGCAGATAAGCTTGTCCGCAGCAGATTGTTGGTCAGCAGCAAACTCTGAGATCAGCAGCATTTGTACTTAGAGAATTTTGTAGCCATCAGTCTTTGGTTCTACAACATATAATGACAATAAACACTATAAAAGATTACTTTACTCAAACGTCTTCTTAGGCATCATTGCTTGCATGCCTGGAGAAGAGCGTTGTAGTGCTTTATTGCCTGCACCAGTGACAATCTTTTCGCGTAGAGTGTGTCAGTGGTGTAGCAGAAAGTTGTCAGTGGTAATGGTTGCATTATCGAAGCCAGTCAGCTGCAACGTTTGATCTTCAGTGGAAATGGCTATCAGCTGCAAAGTTGGAGATCAGTAGCAAGATGCAACCATCCAAAGCTGCTGATGATTTGCCTATCAGTAGAGGAACAAGTATCCGCTGTAGATAAGCTTATCTGCAGCAGATTGTTGGTCAGCAGCAAACTCTGAGGTAATAAACATTTGTAGGTAGAAATTTTGTAGTCACCAGTCTTTATTTCTACAAACTCCCACCATACTGATGCTACCAAAACTCTATTACTTCTTTTGTTGCTGAAGCTTTTCCATGTTGCTCATTATTCTTGCAACCTCATATCCTCTCTGGTCCTTGCTGGGATTGTTAAGAGGAAGCTCAGATAGAGTCTTGATATCTTTTCTTGCCATTTTGAAGATGGCCTTGCTTGAACACCTCATCTTCTGTCCTTTAACATCTGTCAATGTGAACTCATTCTTTTCAGCATTGTAGGACCAACTGATGAATGGAGAGTGGGATTGGAGAGGTTTGGCATCAATGATTTATCTTTACTGGGGTTGAAGTAATGTTTGATCACTAGCAACAGATTTCTCCCACCTTCATTCTCAGGCTCATTGGCTTCACCCAGCTCCATCATTCTTCTTAGATCAGAATGTGGAAGCTACAATACCTTATCAACAGTTGTATAGAGTGATATTCTTTCTTCTGTTCTTCCCCTGAAGACTTCAAACCTTTGATCTTGAGTAATGTAGGACCAGTTGACGATTTCTATTGAGTCTTCTGGTTTGGTAGTAGGTTTGCTTTTCTTCTTGGGAGGTTGTTGATGAGTAGGAGCTGAGTGGGAGGATTTGGACTTTGTGGGTGGAGAGGAGGGAGGTCTAGGATAGAGAGTGGAAGGTTGTTGGATAGAGGAAGTGGTGGATGAGGGAGAAGGCTTGGGTTTCTTTGGTTTCCTTTCTTCTTCTTGATTGATTACCCTTTTCTTTGAGTCTTTCTTCCCTAGTCTTTCTTCCTCTTCCCTTTTGACTTTAATGTAAAGGGCTTGCAGGTTCATGAAGCTCATGGGACCCAACCTTTTTCCACTCTCTCCTCTAGCCTTTAGGAAGTCAATCATGACTTTCCTTTCTTCATGGGTTCTTTTGTTGAAGGCAATGGTCTTCTTGGATTTCTGTTTGGCCTTTTCTTCTTCTTCAGCCCTTTTCTTATTTACCAATAGACCTTGCTGACCCATGAAGGCTCTGTAGATTTCTTTATTTGATAGTTTCTCAAGGTAGTCTGCATCATCTCCTTGAGAAATCAGAGCCTCTATCCACTCCTCTCTCATTTCTTTGGCTAGTTCAGAATCAGTTATTCTAAACTTAGCCTCTTCCTTTTTCTTCTTCTTTCTTTCTTCTTCTTCTGTATTGAATTGTTCTGTGTTCAGTCTGACTGTAGGTGAGGAAAGGAAGGATAGGTCTGAGTCTGAGTCAGAGGCATCCATTGCAAGCAGACCTTCCTTTTTAAGCTGAGCTTTGATGGTTTTTATCATTGCTTGACTCTCTAAGGAATTAACGTTGCAGATGTGTGTTCTGAGCTCGAAGACCTTGTGCAGGAAGTCTGTCTTTAAGAGTAGGATCTCATTGATATTGATTAAGGGAGATGATCCATTACTCAGGAAAAATGTTAAGTTAGAAGACCCAGTGCTTGGCCATCCTAGCACTTCCACATCTCTGACCACTTTGTTGTACAGAGATCTTGTCCAGCAGATAACTTCTTCTTCTGTTAAAGCGCTGCTCCTGATTAAGTCAAATCTTCTTAGAGTCAGTCTTTGTTTTGCTGCTGTTGAAGATTCTGCACTGTTTTTAGGATAGGCCACCCTGTTTGCTTCTTCTAATAGTGTTTCAAACCAGGGCAGCTTTTCCTCTATTAGGTCTTGGAACCTGCTGATTGCAAGTTCTGCTGAGAGATCTGTAGAGGTGTTGATGCAGTTGGATAGGTACAGTTCAAGCACTTGGAGTGGATTTAGGGCATTGCAGTTCAGCTCTTCTACTCCGCTGAATTCTTTCTCAATACAGAATCTCTCAGTTGAACCATCATACCCCCAAGCTAGTATGGAGTCGAATTCTAGCTTGTTTGCAGACAGTGTGAGTTGGGGGGCAGTGGTTTGGTTTATTATTGCTGCTGCTTCAGGAGCTATGCTGACTGATGGAGGGTGTCTTCATTTTGGCTTTCATCTTTTAAAACCTCATCAACAGCTCTAACAACTAACTTCCAGTCCTCAGTGATTTCTTCCTCTTCATCTACTGAGTCTGGCAAGTCATGAACTTGAACAAAAGCAGGCTTGAATAATGAACTTTGAAATGCGGCCTGCTCTTATGTCCATTCTTCTAGGTTGTCATCATCATCTTCTTCTATAACTATCTCCCCCTTTTTGGTTGCATCAGTGTAAAGGGCTGCATCTGTTTGAGTTCCTACTGATACAAGGGAGGGAGTAGGCACAATTGGGCATTGATGAGCTTCATGCATAGAGACTTGGTGCCTTAGTTTGGACACGTCAGCCTCTAGCATAGCTACCCTGGCCGTCAATTCCATATTATGAAGTTTCAGTCTGTCCTCATCCACAGTTGTGGAATCCTTGGAGCTAGATGGGGCCTTAGGCCTAGCCTTTGCATCCCCATCACCCTGGTTTTCTTGGCACCCGGGATTCCTCTCAGTGAAGAGTGTTTCAAAGGAAACATCCTCACTGTGAGTTGCCGTGGTTAAGGTCTTAGTAATGTTGTCACTGTCCTCCTGGGCAGTTGATGTACCAGGAGTAGTGACAGCCCTTTCCACATTCACTCTATCAGTACCACCAGAGTGAACCTTCTTGGGTGATGAACTTGGGTTAGGTGCACCAGTAGCCAAGTCAATCAATACCTCCGAGATAGTCGTTGTTGGAGAAGGTACATCATCTTGACAAGGAGCCTCTACACTAAGTTTAGAGAAGAGAAATAAAGGTATGGCTCAGTAGGTTGTTCTATGGATCCGGGATGTGATCCTGATCCTAGTAGAGAAACTTCCAAGGAGGTTCTCTAATGTTTTGGCTATCCCTTTTGATATTCTCATCAGAATGTTGGGATTATGAATGAGGGCTTTGAGGTTGGGATTGGGCCTTTGAGACAAGAAGAGAAGGAGTCTTCTTTCTCCTTTTTCTGGTGTATGTTGTTGCAACTGGGGCCCTTTGTTCCAGTTGAACGATAACATCCAAAACAGATGTAAGTGATTTTTGTACCTGTGCATCCTTAGTAGTATGCACAGGGGTTCGAATAGTGGAAGCAGATGGTTGTTCGGGATGTGAGGTGGAGGGTGTGGGATCAGTATTAGCTGGGATTGCTGAACTGTTACCCTGGGTACTTTGTATGTTCATCATTGTAGATAACAATGGAACATTGACCTCTGAGAACTTTTTGGAAACAGTTCTCATGCTTTGAAAAATGTTGCTTTTATGACCCAGCATAAGATAGATTTTTGCAGGTTTTGAAAGCTCTTTTAATTCATTGTTAAAAACTTCCTGCAAGAACCTTGGGTACATATAAAATTGCTGCTTTGCACCTTCTTAAAGGTTGTATCTCAAACCTTCAAAGATGATATGTGTAAAGTTGAATCCCTGGCCAGCAATCATACCGTGAACAACAGAGGCAAGTGCAGAGCTCACTTGATGCCATCCACTTCTCTTCTGAGATATGCATTGTAGAAGAGTGTGGCATAGATACTTCCATGGGGGTCCCATCAGTGCCTTCTCTATTGTGTACTCATTTTGATTTCCAGTGTACCCTATGGATACAAAGGTCCTCATGTAGACTTCTTTTGAGTACGAAATGGCGGCCCCCTCGTCTTGAAGCTTGAGGTGTTTGCGGAGTGTGGCTTCAGAGATGGTGGTGTCCTTACCATCTACCTTGGCTTTAATTTGGGGTATCCCCTGTTCGGTAGAGTTAATGGCAGATTTCCAAAAATCCTCCATGTGAGGAATATAAATGGGTGGGTTGACAGTGAGTGCATGGTAAATTTTTGATCGACAGAGAAAGTCGATCATGTCATCAAACCCGTCGGACTTCTTCCCTTTTGTTAAGTATGCTGTGAGATTGTGGTATGGGGAAAACTTTTCATCTGGATGGTTTATGTCTACCTCTGCCATTCTTTTTGGTTTGGAGGGAAAGAGGAAGGTTTTGAAGGGTGGTTAGGAATGGAAGGCTTTGAATGTTGTGGGGGCTTGAGAGAAAGTGATGGGAGTTAGGGCGAAATTGAATGTGAAGGGGTGGTGAAAAAATTTGATTTGTTCTTATAACGGCAGAGGAGGGAAAAGCAAAATGACTTGTATAGTACAACCTCATTCATTTTTTACTGTTACAGCTATAATGCACTATAGCAGTCATGGTAAAGACTGAAAGGAATTTTTACAGCGGGTAAAAGTTAATTTAGACTTATTTTTACCCATCAGCAGCAAACTTGGTTACTGCGGATGGTTAAGCCTATCCGCTGCAAGCTTGGTTGCGGCGGATAGTTAAGTCTGTCAGTAGCAAACACTATTGCTGCTGAAGGATGCATTGATCTGCAGCAAGGGAGTTGCTGTTGACTACCTTAAAGCTATTTGCAAGAAACTTGTTCCTGTTGATAACTTAAAGCAGTCAGTGGCAAAATCTTTGCTGCTGATTATTAAACGTGTCAACAGCAAAAATGGATGCTGCTGACTTGTAACTTTTATTTATAACAAAAGACAAACATATTTACAAAGACAAAATTTTAGATACATATTTAAATCAAAGTTCATCATACCAATAGATTCAACTAAATATCTAAATCTAGATTCATCAAACAGTTTTATAAACAAATCAGCATATTGTTTATTGGTATAAACTTTGGTTAAAATAATTCTCTTTTTCTCAGCTTGATCTCTTATGAAGTGATACCTGATGTCAATGTGCTTTGTCTTGGAGTGCTGCACCGGATTGTTTGTGATTGATATAGCACTCATGTTGTCAATGAGAATGGGAGTTGCCATGAAAGTCATCCCATAATCCAGCATTTGATTTTGTATCCAGATGACTTGTGCACAGCAACTTGAAGCTGCAATGTATTCTGCTTCTGCTGTAGAAGTTGAAACACATGTTTGCTTCTTGCACTGCCATGAAATCAGTCTCCCTCCCAGAAGCTGACATCCCTTTGAAGTGGACTTTTTGTCCAAGTTGCATCCCCCATAATCACTGTCAGTGTATGCATACAGATTGAACTTATCATTTTTAGAGTACCATAACCCAAGTCTTGGGGCTCCCTTTAGGTATCTGAAAATTCTCTTGACAGCTTGAAGATGTGAAATCTTTGGAGCTGCTTGGAATCTTGCACAGAGACATAATGCAAACATGATATTTGGCCTTGAGGCAGTGAGATACATGAGAGACCCTATCATTGCACGGTACTAATGTTGATCAGTGTCTTGACCATCTTAGTCTGGAGTCAACTGATGGTACACTTGCATAGGGGTTATTGCAGCAGAGCAGTCAGCCATCTTGAATCTTTCCAGAATGCTCTTGACATATTTGGATTGGCTGATGAAGATTCCATTTGGGACTTGTTTGACTTGAAGACCCAGAAAGAAATTTAGCTCACCCATTGAGCTCATTTCAAACTTTGAGTGCATCAGGATCTCGAAGTCTTTACACAGCTTCTTCCTTGTTGATCCAAAGATGATATCATCTATGTAGATTTGAACCAGTAAGATTTCTCCTCCTTCATATTTGATAAACAAGGTCTGGTCAATGGCACCTCTTCTGAAGTTGTTTCTTAGTAGATATCCAGACAAAGTTTCATACCAGGCTCTTGGGGCTTGATGTAAGCCATATAGAGCTTTGTCTAGTTTGAACACTTGGTTAGGATATGCAGGATGTACAAATCCTGGAGGCTGTTTGACATATACTTCTTCACCAATCTTCCCATACAGAAAGACACTCTTGACATCCATTTGATAGACCATGAAATTCTTGGATGCAGCATATGCCAGGAAGATTTTGATGGCCTCTATCTGGCAATAGGAGCAAAGACTTCATCATAGTCAATTCCCTCTTCTTGAGTATAGCCTTGAGCTACAAGTATGGCTTTGTTCTTGACTACAATGCCTCTCTCATCTTGCTTGTTCCTAAATACCCATCTTGTGCCAATGGCAGATTGACCAGGTGGAAGATCAACAAGCTTCCAGATATACTGTCTCTTGAATTGCAGCAACTGTTCCTACATTGCCTCAATCCAACTGCTGTGTTGCAGAGCTTCATCTATATTCTTGGGTTCCACCTGAGATAGAAAACATGAAAAAAACATATATTGGCCTCATGAGATTTACTTCTTGTTAGAACTCCTTGGTGAACTTGGTCAATAATATTTTCCAGAGGATGTTTCTTGTTGATCCTTTGTGCTGGTACCACCTCCAACTGTATCCTTGCTCAAGATTGCTTTGATTTTGATCAGGGATTTCTTCATTCATGGTTGAAGAGTCTTCAAGACCAACAGCTACAACAGTATTATCAGCAATGGTATTTGCAGCATCTACAGCATTTACCGAAGAGTCTTCATTCAATTTTTAATTTTCAGACATGCTGTTGCTGGTGACATTAGAGAGTATGGTTCTGGCTGCACTTGCTTCAATGGCTTCTATAACAGATGGAGGATCAATGGATGGTCTTCTCAGACTGATAGAAGATTTGGGAAAATCCAGTCTGTAGTCAGAGGAGGTGGAAGTAGGTGCTTGCAAAGAGGAAGACTCCATATTTGAGAAGATGAGAGGCTTAAATATTTGGGTGAAGGAGTTTATGTCAAAAAGCCAGTTTGGGCCTTTTCCCCGTTCACAGACAATGTGTTCTCTACATTCCACGTTGGTTGATTCTTCCACAATTCTTGTTCTTGAGTTGAATACTCTGTAGGCCTTGGATTTAGAGGAATAGCCCATAAAATATCCTTCATTGGATTTGGCACCAAACATAGGAAGAACCCCATGTGTGATCAGAATTATGCATGGACATCCAAAAGGTTTTAGAAATCCAATGTATGGAACTCTTTGGAACCATAGTTCATAGGGTGTCTTTTTGAGAGGCTTGACTATGAGAACTCTATTTTGCATATAGCAAGCTGTGCTTACTACTTCTGCCCAAAATGTGAGAGGCAGTTTTGAGTCAGCCAACATAGATCTTGCTGACTCAATTAGAGTTCTGTTTCTTCTTTCAGCAACTCCATTTTGTTGAGGAGTTCTTGGAGCACTGTATTGCCTTTCAATTCCCTTGCTCTCACAGAAATAGTTCAAAGTGTGGTTCTTGAACTCTATGCCCTGATCACACCTTATGATCTTCACCTTCTGATTGCTTTGATTCTCGACCCTAAGGATGTAGGATTTAAGGATCTCAGCAGTTTCATCTTTAGTTCTCAAGAAGTATACCCATGAGAATCTGGTGTAGTCAACAGTTATCACCAGACAATATGACTTCTTGCCCATTGACATAATATTTGTAGGACCAAAGAGATCCATATGCAACAGCTGTAGTGGAGTATCATTTGTATTCAAAGTCTTGGGCTTGTGAGAACTCTTGTGTTGCTTCCCTTTCAATCAAGCAATGCAGTGATCTTCTAGCTGGAATTCTTTATCAGGAAGCCCTCTGACAAGATTGTCCTTCACCAATTTGTTGATAGTTTTGATGTTAACATGGCTTAATCTCCTGTGCCAGAGAGCTGATTCATCAACTGAAGCTTTTGACAGAAAACAGGATACATTGCCAGATGGAGTAACCTCATTCATGTCAAGCACATAAAGATTTTCTTTTCTCTGAGCAGTTAATAAAATCTTTTCTGGTGGTTTGGATAAGCCAGGAGATAGTACAAAGAATTCTTTGTCTGTGAAGAGCATCCAATGCTTTTGATCACAGACCTGGGAAACACTCATGAGATTGAAGTCCAATTCTTTGACATAATTTACTTTGTCAATAATCATTCTTTCATTTGACACAGACCCTTGTCCAGTAATAGATCCTCCTTTTGAGTCACTCCCAAAGGCAACATATCCTCCATTGAAGTGTCTGAAGTTGGATAGGATAGATCTGTTGCCTGTCATGTGCCTGGAACAACCCCTGTCTACCACCCAAGTGTTATTCTTGTGACCTGGCTGCCCCTGCACATGAGAGAGATCTAGTTAGTGGGAGGAATCCAAGGGCTTGCATCCATGAAGAAAAGGGTTCTCAGAATATCAGATTCAGCATGTGTGCATTCAATAGAGCCAATGATGATTCTTGGAGGGATAGATGCTGGGATCTTAGCTTTCCATTGCTGAGGAGATGGTTTTCCAGTTCTCTTGGCTCTGTCAGCAGCTGATGTTGCTTTGGCTGCTGATGGATTTTCTTTATCAGTAGCAGATTTTGCTGATGAAGACTTTGGCTTATCAGCAGCTGATGTTGTTGCTGCTGAGGACTTCAGCTTATCAGCAGAGAATTTTGCTGTTGATGACTTTAGCTTATCAGCAGTAGATTTTGTTGCTGCTGATGGTTTTGCCTGAGCAGCAGCAGACTTGGTTGCTGCTGAAGGCTTGTCCTTTGGTTTCTTGGGCTTGGCTTGATTACCAACATTTTTGCTGGCTGCTGATGGTTTAACAACCAATGTATGCTTATCCTTCTTTACCTTGTTGACGGAGGGCTTCTCTGTAGAAGTTCTCATGCTGATGGGATGATGTTTAGGAGGGGCTTGATAAAGGATCTGGTTGAAATGATTAAAATAAAAATTTGTAGCAAAGTGGTCTGATTCACCACAGATGATGCAAGATTGTTGAGGCTTTGGCAGCTGCTTCCTTGGTGGGGAAAGAGAGTTTCTGAAATGAGTTGCCTTGGCTTCAGAACTCCTTACCTTTCTGTTCTTGTGTGTCTTCTCAAAAGCATGTTGTTTGAGGTTTCTTTGCTGTTGAAGGTAGTAGAAGCAGGTGCTGGCAGTGTGGTTGTATTTTCCATAGACAAAGCATGATTTAGCCAGTTTGTCCCTTGAAAAGTAAACATAGTCCTTTCTTTTGAATAGGTCTTTAAAGTTCCAGGGGCGAGCTTTGTTGTCCTCAAAGGTGGCTTCTTCCAATGTCTTTTGAACATATGGAACTCTTTCTCCAGGCGAATGACATATGTCAAACACCTTTCTTTGAGGCTTTGAGTTAGAGGAGGTTGAAGACTGTCCCTTTTCAACAGTTAGCTTTCTTCCTTCTAGAGGATAGCTGATTTTGATTTGATTGAAAGGCATAGGAACCGGAACAACTGGTAATGGGACAGGAGCACTTGTTTGAATGACTTTAAGAACAGGCCGTGCTGGTACTTGTACTGGTGATGAGGCCTCCTCAGTTTTAGTAGACTCTGAGCAAGTTGACTCAGACTCAGACTCTGACGAGGTAGTACATTCTTGCACCCGTGGATCATGTCTTGAGCGATCAAGATCTAGTTGGCCTTTTCAAGATTTGAGAGATTGAAGCTTGGTTCATGGATGGCAACGTAGTCAGCAGGAGGTGCAACGGCTTGGTATTGTTCAGCATGATACCCCATACTAGTTTTTACTATGTCATGAATTTGAGCATCCAAAAGTCTTTGCAGCTTTTTGGATGCAAATTCATATTTGTCAACATGAATTTTCTGTTCTGCCAATTCTGCTCTCGTAGCTTTTAATCTAGCCAGTAGATCATCAATCTGAGTTTCAAGATTGGTTTGTTCATGTTTTAGTAATGAAATCTCTTTCTTTAGGCAGTTAATTTTTTCTTTATAATTGTTTTCGACTTTTGTGAATTCAGATTTCATTTGATGAAACTCTTCATTTTGATCTATATGGTTTTGATTATGCTTTATGTAGCCTAACACCTTATCAATACAAGCTTGGGAACAGAGATGTTCATACACCTGAGGCGGTATCTCAGTTGTGTCTGCCATAAGAGCTTGGTTGTTAGCAGGTAGATCTTCATACTGCCATATGACCCAGTTGGTTACATGTTGATGCACTTTCCTGTGACAACACTCTGGATAGAGTCTAGGTTTGTATGTCTAATGTCTGTATTTTGTATTTGTATGTAAGAGTCATTATGTAAAAGTTTATCGAGTTGTATTCACTTTTACTTAATGTTTTGTTGATTTCTTCTAAGTGTTTTGCGCACTTGTATGTGCGCAGAAGAATGCTCCTGCGTACTTAGTAAGTACGCAGGAATACCTATGCGTACTTGTTAAGTACGCAGGAGTAATTGGTCCTGCGTACTTGCTAAGTGCGCAGGCATCAGGTCAGTATAAATAGGATAGGTTCACAGAAGCTAAGTACGCAGAACCATTTGTTCATACGAACTCAGTTTTGCTAAGTACGCAGCTTATATTCTCTCTATAACCGTCGAGTGTTTATAATACAAAGAACGATTATTGTGACTCTTGTGTTCGGTTTACTTTGTTCAGTTAGACTCTCCACCTAGTCACGGGTATTCCGCACCCGGTCCGACTAGTAGACCACTTGCATGTGACGATCCACCACACCCGAGGGACCTACAAGTGGTATCAGAGCATTGCTCTTGAATTCGAGTGTTGTAAGTGAGTTTGGAGACGTTTTTACTGAGTTTTACAAGCAAAGAGAGGTTATTTTGTTGATTTTTGTGATAAAAAGGGGTAGCTCTTGAGCACTTTTTTAGAAGCAAAAATCTCTCAAAAACCGATTTTTTGTTGTGTATTTGTGTGTTTTGAGCATCATAGGTTGGTTAGAAACTTGTTTCTGACCCTTTGACTCAATTGCATCGATCATCAGACCATTTTTTACCAACTCCGGCGAGTTTCAGGTCACCGGAAAAGTTTGGTGGGAGTTGCTGAAAAGGTGTCCTGCGTACTTACCATTTTTGGCAAATAGTATAATTTTCTGCGAACTTGCTAAATACGCAAGAGTTATCTCTTGCGTACTTACAAGTGCGCAAGACTGAACTGCGAACTTAAGACTTATCCTGCGTACTTAACAATTTACTCCTGCGTACTTACAAGTACGCAAGGGCAAATATTAAATACGCAAGACCATTCATAAGTGCGCAAGGCCAATCCTATGTGCGCAATAGCTACTGACTTTTCTGATTTTTGACCAAGTGTTCACCATGTCAAACCTTCAGAACCTTAGTAGTATGTTAAATTATGATAATGAAATCGGTACTCCACAGAAACCTCCCAAGTTGCTCAATGTAAACGATTATTCCAATTGGAAAGCCCGCTTTGAGCACTATATTTCATACACCGATTCATCGTTATGGATACCTATTCTTGAGGGATATAAACATCCAACCCACTTGTATCTTGATGAAAACGTACCTAAGCCTTTCTCTAAGCTGGATACAGAAGAAAAGAAAATTTATGATCGAGAGAAGAAGGCATTGGGTTCAATCACTATGTCATTAACTCGGGATTTGTTCCACAGTTTCCGAGGATATGAATCTTCTAAGGATCTTTGGAAAGCTTTACAGAAAAGATTCGAAGGAAATAGTGACATCAAGAAAAGCAAGAGGGATCTGCTCCGGAAGCAATACGAGTGCTTCAGATTTATAGAAAATGAATCTTTAGATGATCTTATCTCTAGATTCTATCACCTACAAACGGAGTTGAAATCGTTTGAGCTTAAATATCCAGAAGAGGAAATGGTGGAAAAGTTTTTGGATGCTCTGCCACCGAGATATGAGATGTATACAACCCTGATGAGGGAAAGTTCAAAGTTCTACGAGATGACAGTAGATGAGGCAGTCGGTAAGATTCAGGCTCATAACATGAATCTTATAAAAAGGGAGAATTCTGGAAGACCTCAGATACAGGACCCTTCCATGTATCACGGGACGACTTCCACGTCAATGTCTTCCGGCTCTGGGATTGTACTCTTTACTGGGAAATCCATTGAAGAAGACCACTCTAATGGTTGTGGTGGTTATGCATGTTATGCATCAGGATCAGGGTTTGGATCTCATCAACAAAATTAACAAAACTAAAAGACTCCTCAGAATACGTGCTCAGCCAACCAGTCAGCTATTGCCAAGATAGCTGAAGATCATGTAGCACTATTCTCATCTTGCATGCTGGCATATGAGAATTTCATTGGTGGAAAGCTAACGGATCCTGAGACTATTGAAGAGGACTTCAATCAAGTGGATCCTGATTATATTGAAGACATGGATATTCAGTGGAATATGGCCATGTTACTGAGGAGGGCCAAGCGTTTCCTAAACAGAACAGGAAGAAAGTATATTGGCGGGCATTCTAATGCCAAGGTTGGATTTGAAAAATCCAAGGCCAAGTGCTACAAGTGTCAAAACTATGGACACTTTGCTCGTGAATGTCAAAAGGACAGAGCACCTGCCTCTGGCTTTACCAGACCTAGCCAGGGAAACAGCCATGGCCAAAACAACCAAAGTCACCACAATCATACCCAAAGTAATCAGTCCAATGCACTGGTCGCACAGAATGACGAAAATTTTGATTGGGGTGTGCATCTAGAAGACGCCATCATTGCTCAAGCACATGTTGGTCTCATGGCAGAAATCATGGAGCTGATGGAGGCCGAGAGGAAGGAGGCCGAGAGGAAGGAAGCTGAAGAAGAGGAATCTTCTGAATCTGAAGGAGAGGAATCTTCTGAATCTGAAGTAGAGGAAGCTTCTGTAGCTGATGAAAAGGAGTCTACCACTGCTGTCGCTCTCATGGCAATTGGAGAAGGACAAAGTTCATCATCTGAGGTAGATTCTAACCCTTTCTCTGTTGTTTCTTGTTCTAAATGTCTAGGGCTAAAAAATGAAATTTCTGATCTCCAAGACATAATTGGACCCCTAAAGTTGGCAGCTAAAAATTACAAAATGAATGAATCACGTTTTAAAGAATCAGTTGAAATGCTACAGAACGAAAAACAAGACTATTCTTTAAAAATAAGCGACCAACAGGTTCATTTGGACATTGCGTATAGGGCTTTGGAAAAGAAGAACAATGAAATTAACAAACTGCAAAATGAGATCTTGCAGCTCAAATGCACTAACGAGAAATTGAAAAACTCTCGCTTCGTGGTGGAACACTACGAATCCGTGGTGAGAAAAATGAATGGCCTAGGACTTGGTACCAATGCCATTCCTCCACCAATAAGTGGACAGTTTGTCAATAGCTTGATAGACATTGATCTCACTTGTCTAGATGAGCCCTCTGATAAGGATGATTCCCCTAAAAAGGATGAATCCTCAAGTAAGGCTAACTCCACATCTAGTGAGGAGTATGTTACTGCTTCTGAGGATGGGTCGGTTAACACTTGCCCTGAAGGAGTAGTATCTAAGGAGTTGTTGACTGAACAGAAAGCCCAGAAAAACATTATCACTAATGGTGATAATTGCATTTTAACTGAACCTGATATCATTGAAACAAATGATAAACTTAAGGGAATGCTTTACGGGGGTTTTAAAAATATTAACCAAGCTAAGAAAGAGGCTTTTTCATCTGATTATGGGCTGGGTTACAAAGAAAATTTGCAAAAGTATTATACCCCCAAACATCAAACTGTAAAAGTTCAAACTTCTGTTCATAAACCAACTCTTCCTTCTCACAATGGTGAGTTTTCTAAGGCCAGAACTAAAGAGCCTTACATGAGAACTTATGTTGACAAGAGGAATTGCTTTCACTGTGGCTTGGTTGGTCACATTGTTGTGAACTGTCCTTCTAAGAACCCAGGGAAACGGCATGTTGTTTCACGACCAGCTGTTATCCCTAAGTCGCCAGTAGTGAAAGCTCCTATCAGACCAAAGCTAAATGTGGTGAAACCACCAGTGCAACCGATAGCTAAGCCAAAGATCAAATCTGAGGCCAAGCCATCTGTTGTAAGAAAGGTAAAGCAACCTGCTGTACCTCGTGTGTCTACATCTGGTAGTACATGCACTGGTGAGAAACCTGTGGCTAGACTCTCTAAGCCACAGAGAAGAAGAAGGAATAAGAGGTTGAGAAAGCTGGAACAGCTGACTAAAGCTCAATCAGGTGAAGCTTCCACAAGTTCACCGGCTGTGATTGAACCAAAGTCTCCTGTTCTGGTTGAGATTCAAAAGAGATCCTGGAACAAGAAAGTTAAAGATTCTCAATCTCCTGTTCCCAATTCCTCCAAAGATTCACCAATTTTGGACAGTCATCATGACTGTGAGTTGAAAGAAGTAGTTTATTTTGAGAAGGATGGACGACCCAAGACCACAATGGCTTGGGTCTCCAAATCTAACTAATTCTTTTGTTACTCATGCAGGGACGTCCGAAGGGTACTATCTCTAACCGCTGGTATGTAGATAGTGGATGCTCCCGGCACATGACAGGAAACATGGCCTTGCTTCAAGACGTTAAACCATTTAGAGGCGGCTATGTGGCCTTTGCTGGAGAAAAAGGCGGCAGTATCACGTGTCAAGGCGTGGTTTCGAACGGTTGTGTTAGCTTTGACAATGTCAACTTCTGCGAGCAGCTGAAGCATAACCTGTTGAGTGTCTCACAAATGTGTGACAAGGAGTACTCAGTGATGTTTGACAAGTCAGAATGTCTGATTCTCAAACCCGGTTTCAAAGTTCCTGATGACTGGATTCTGATGAGAGCGCCAAGAACAAACGACACTTATCAGATTGATATGAGCGTGGCAAAAACCACCTCATCAGTTGCTACTTGTTTGCTTACAAAAGCGACAGAGCTTGACTCCATCTTGTGGCATAGGAAACTCGGACATATTTCTTATCGTAAAATGAATCATCTTGTCCGAAACGGTTTGGTAACCGGGGTTCCTAAGCTGAGATTTACCGTTACAGATGACTGTATGCCTTGTAAAAAGGGCAAACAGCAACGGAAGTCTCACAAGCCCAAGCTCCAAAACTCTATCGATACCCCTTTGGAGCTATTACACATGGATCTGTTTGGCCCCATAAGTATCAGGAGTATTGGAGGTAAGTCATTCTGTGTAGTTGTAACTGATGATTTCTCACATTTTTCTTGGGTGCATTTTTTAGGTACAAAAGATGAGACTGCTGATATTCTTCAATACTTGATCCTGAGCTTGGAATCTCTTTGCAAGCTGAAAGTTAGAAGAATAAGGAGTGACAACGGAACTGAGTTCAAGAATAATTTGATGAAACTTTTCTGTCTCAAGAAAGGGATCCGTCACGAATTCAGCGCGCCGTACACGCCTCAGCAGAATGGAGTTGCTGAACGGAAGAACAGAACACTGATTGAGACTGCAAGGACTATGCTGTCAGATGCAAAGCTTCCTGCCACTTTCTGGGCAGAAGCAGTAAATACAGCTTGTCACGTCTTAAACAGAGTTTTGGTGGTGAAAAGACACAACAAGACTTGTTATGAGTTGATCAACAATCGACTTCCCAATCTTGATTACCTAGTTCCTTTTGGTAGTCCTTGTTCCTTGTTGCTACAGTATAAAGATCGTCAATCTAAATTTCATGCGAAAGCGGTTGAAGGCATCTTCTTAGGATATGTTGCCAATTCGCCCTGCAAGAGAGTGTACAACATAGGAACTCGTACTGTCGAGGAATGGTTCGAAGTGGATTGTAGTAAACACAGCATTCCACCAGAACCAAAAGGTCCAGCTTGGGGTTTTGATTATGATGCGCTATTCAAGTCTTTCAATCTTCCTGAGCTATCTGCAGAAGACGCCGAAAATGTTTATAATCTATTGAATGGCGGCAGTTTTTCTACTCGTGCTACTGTACCAATTATAACTCCTGATTCCAATGCTGCATCTGCATCTGGAACTCATGACAGTGATAACAGTGAAAGTGTTCAAGTTGTTGGAGATGACGCTCAAGCCAATCCTAACACAACTGTAGGAAATGAAGCTCCAGCTGATCCAATTAACATTGAATCTTCTTCTGCTGAAACACAGGAAATGGGGGAGTTGAGCACAAATTTAGATCCAGAAATTCAAGAACCAATTGTACCGGAGACGAGAGTGCATAGGAATCATCCAATCGACAACATTATTGGTGATCCTTATGTCGGTGTTCAGACTCGTCATAGAACCATCACTGAAAACACCAGTCTTTACACAGAGATATTTGACACTAGTGTCATGGAAACATGTCTGCATGCTGCATTCGTGTCCCAGATAGAGCCGAAGAATGTGAAGGAGGCTCTCACTGACAACTGCTGGATTGAGGCGATGCAAGATGAATTGTCCCAATTCCAAAAGTTGCATGTATGGGATTTGGTTGACTTGCCAAAAGGCTTTCAGCCAATTGGAACCAGATGGGTGTTCAAATGCAAGACGGATGATCGTCATGTAGTTGTGAAGAACAAGGCAAGATTGGTTGTTCAGGGTTTTTATCAACAAGAGGGCTTGGATTACACGGAAGTATATGCCCCAGTTGCTAGAATTGAGGCCATTCGACTGTTCTTGGCTTATGCCACATATGTCGGCTTCAAGGTCTACCAACTTGATGTGAAGAGTGCTTTCCTTTATGGTAAAGTTCATGAAGAAGTCTTTGTCACTCAACCTCCCGGTTTTGAAGATCCGCATAATATCAATAAAGTGTACAAGCTCGACAAAGCACTTTATGGTCTTCATCAAGCACCGCGGGCATGGTATGAGACACTATCAAAGCATTTACTGTCTAATGGTTTCGACCGTGGACAGATTGACTCGACTCTCTTCATAAGGAAAGCAGGAGGTGACATTCTACTTGTGCAAGTATATGTCGACGACATCATCTTTGGGTCGACCAATGAAGGGATGTGTCGGGAATTCGAGAAGGTGATGAAGTCCAAGTTTGAAATGAGCAATATGGGTGAACTGTCGTTCTTCCTGGGTCTGCAAGTCAGTCAAAGAGAGGATGGCATTTATCTACATCAAACTAAGTACGTGCAAGACATCCTGTCAAAATACAAGATGAGTGATAGCACTACTTATGGCACACCAATCCCAGTCAATCATGGTTTGCATCCTGACAAAGATGGGAAGGATGTAGACAGCAGGTTGTACCGTGGGATGATCGGATCACTTATGTATCTCACAGCTTCAAGACCCGATATTATGTTTGCTGTATGCTTGTGCTTAAGGTTTCAGTCTCAACCGAAGGAGTCACATATGATAGCCGTGAAGAGGATTTTCAGATACCTGAAAGGGAAACCCCGATTGGGTCTTTGGTACTCTAAGCTGCAGTCATTCGACTTCAAAGCCTACACTGATTCAGATTATGGCGGTTGTAACCTTGACAGAAAGTCAACTTTTGGCGGATGTCAATTCTTGGGAGACAGATTGGTCTCCTGGCAGTGCAAGAAGCAGTCAACGGTTTCTGTCTCAACTTGTGAAGCAGAATACATTGCTGCAGCTAGCGGTTGTTCTCAGATATTGTGGATTCAGCAGCGATTGCGAGACTACGACTTGAACTTCACTGGAACTCCTTTATTCATTGACAACAATGCCACCATGTCCATCACAAATAACCCGGTGAAACATTCCAAAACTAAGCATATTGAAATTCGCCATCATTTCATCCGTGATTGTGCTGAAAAGCATTTAATTGAACTTGTAAAGGTTCACACGGATGACAATCTTGCTGACCGTTTCACAAATGCATTTGATCGGTCCCGTTTTGAGCATCTTGTCAACTTGATAGGAATGTTCAATCCTGAGTGAAAAATTAATTTTCTTAAATCAATTCAATTCATGGAAGTTAAATTTTATTTCTTTTAATTTTTTTTTATAGTTCTGCTAGTTCAAAAAAAAAAAAAAAAAAAAAAAATGGAGAAAATTTCAAAAGTTCACTTGAGAAACGAGGAAATGATAGTACATCTGAAATGATCTAACCATCATAGACTGCTCATGGGAAATGATTGCGTCATGTTTACTTAATTGTTTAAATTATTATGTTTTTAATCTGTTTACTTACAAGTAATTTGAATTGTCAGTAGGCTGTATGCGTCTTTGAATCACTAGTAGTGTGGAAACTAAATCTAAATTACAACTGTGATTTGAACCCATATTTGCAAGTGTGTGTGTGTAAAAGAATAGAAAAGATCATTATCAGATAAAGGATGTTAGATTTTGGCAATAATTTTCTTTTGAGATCAGTTTCGGGTTATGTTGTTAGCACAATTAATGCGGTTCATCTCACTGCCCATACTCACAAGTATGCAAGGAGAGATTGAATCAAGACATGTCTCTACATCAACCGTTGAGCATGTATTCACCCTTGAATCATTCCTGGTTCATTGAAATCAAATCCAGATAAAAGTTGGATCCCGTTACCTTATAATCAAACACCATGTTCCTTATCCCGAATCATCATACCGATATTCAAAGAAGAAAATCACATGAAACCAAGACAATTGAATCACTCGATTCTGAATCTTATGATTCTTGATAATCCTCATGGATTCTGCTTGATTTTTCTGTGCTAATTGATGTAACTTCATTCTGAAAATTAAGAATATCATTGGAAAAATCTTAGATGCCTTGAGATAGTGCAAAATATCATAGCATTTAAGTGGGGTACACGTTGTATATTTTATAATTAATAACTTAATACACAAGAACATGATACAAAGATGCATATAGTTTCAAATCTTATAATATTGTCAACTTGAATTACTTGTTTATTTGCTTATTACGTAAGAATAAAGAGTAATACATGACATGATCCCATATTCTTTGATGTTTATATTGTATCATTTTTGCTAAAAATTAGCCTGATATGATCCTCTGCTAGTGTCTTTGTTCAAAAATAGCTTGTGTGAATACTTGTATATTTCTATCTAGAAAAGAACAAAAAGATTTTAAGTTTATGCATTGTTTAAGTTTAATTCAGAAAAGGCCAAAAATATTTTATGTTTAACCTTCATGAATTGTATTTGAATCCTCCCGATTGAATATTTTTATCTTGTTCGTTATTTGACTTGAAAATCTTCATAATCCTGAGTTGAAAATTGCGCACTTAAAGTTTCTGCGCACTTGTCAAGTACGCACGAAGTAAGACTTGCGCACTTAGCAAGTACGCAAGAGTTAATTCCTGCGTACTTGTTAAGTACGCAAGCGTTAATTCGTGCGCACTTAGCAAGTACGCACGAACATTATCAGTGGGGTATAAGTTCAACACTTAGAAAAATTTTCAGGTTAAGCTTTCAAACCAAAATTTTTCCCCCTGCAATTTTCTCTCAAAATCGAGTGTGTTCAAACCCGTTTTTCATCCCTTCCACATTATCATCTTCGTATTTCATCTCCTTGGTGAGATTTTAGACCGATTTCATCCGTAAATTCATGAAATTTTGGACCGATTTGACCTAGAATATTTTAGGTTAATGTCGACAGATTTTGGGGTAATTTGGGGTTGTTTGGGTAACTTATTATGTGTAACAAGCGAACAGGAAGCTTTAATGGACTCCCTAATCATATCTTGGTCCTCGATTGATCCGTCATTCGTATTTTAACCGACAGTGGGTCGGCGACGGGTCTCGGTCAAAAATTGAACGAGTGTAGTGTTGATAATGGTACCATAGGTTAGAATCCGTGATTCCGACCTAGTGGCGACCTAATCGATCCACATTTTGATCGAATTCAATTTCTGAATTTTTTGTTAAGAGTTGTTCTTGCGCACTTAGCAAGTACGCAAGAAGTAATTCCTGCGTACTTGTTAAGTACGCAAGAGTAAAATCCTGCGCACTTGCTAAGTGCGCAGGACCAACACTTAGAAAATTTTCTTAAGTCTGAAATTTTTTTTCAAAGTGTAACTACTATTCTATGTCATGTGAGTCTACTTCCATTGTTATTAATTGATCTAATTATGTTTTCTGTGTGTGTTTGCAGATAATGGCTCGTGCATTCACTGACGAATTCAATCTGTTGGCGCACACTGAACCAGAATGGAAAGGGGCAGCCTTACAATATAGAGAGATTGTGGACTTCCTGAACAGATCTAAAATAAGTTATGCAATCTCGGCTAATCCAACAGTCTCAAGACCTTACTTAGAGCAATTCTGGGAGACAGCAGAGCACGATTGCACGGTATCTCCAAATGTCATAAGGGCTACCGTTGACGGTCGGGCTATTGCCATCTCTGAGGATACAATAAGGAGAGTACTGCAGTTTGGAGACCTTCCCACCGACCCGACATCCTATCTAGATTACTACGTGGATGGGTGTTGGAGGCAGAGAATGGGATATGTCGGGGAAAGGGACTATGCTTCATACAAGAAAATGTGGGTTCTAGATCAATGGCGTTACTTTGCCCACATCATGATCATGTGCATCTCATCAAGGAAAGCAGGGAAGGATGCCATGGGTCATGACCTTGCCGCAGCCATGGTGGGCTTGTCTCTCAATCGGGGCTACAACTTCTCCCGCTTTATTTTCAAAGCAATCAATGACCAGATAAATACGGCGGAGAGGTTTAGGTTCCTTTTATACCCGAGGTTTGTGCAACTTTTGATCGATGATGCGTTGCCAAACCTGCGTGCGATCGGGGAGAGACTGCAAGTGAAGAGAGTGGCCAAGAGAGTCTTTGCACAGTTTTTAAAGCCAGGCGGTGTAGAACCTACCCCTGAGCATACTGAACTCTTCGGCCACCTGATTAATGAAGCATACGTCGCTCCGGAGGACTGGAACTGGTATAGTCCCAACTCGGGACCAGAGATGAGTGATCACTCTGATGAAGAACAAGATGAAGAAGATGATGATAATGATGAAGGTGATGATGAAGGTGGTGTTGGTGGTGCTGAGGAATCCGATTCGGAGGCTACAGAATCAGATTCTTCAGATTCCGATGATGCACCATCACAGGCACATCCGAGGAGACTAACACAGGTAACCCAGCCTGCGTCGTCTTCAAAAAGAAAGAGACAAAGCTCCAGCAGCGAATATGAGCCGGATTCCGACTCTGACGCTGCTCTACAAAGACAGAGACAAGAGAGCACCAACAAGAAAAGGGGCGATAGGCAAGAGGTTGCCATCCCCAGGGTCGAAGAGATTCCAACTGTGCAACCTGTACAAGTTGAAGTTGCCATTCCAGAATCTACCCAACCAGCACGGCAACTGTTTAGTAGGAGGACAAGGCCACTGGTACAAGCAGATGTGGCGGTCACGGCGGTCACAGAGGTGATTCCTGTGACGGTTACCCTCCCTATTCCAACCGTCCAGGTGACGGTGACTGCTCCACTTCTCACGGAGTCAGTCACAGTCACCCCAACAATAACACCCACTCACATCATACCATCCCCAACCCCAACACCCACCAAAGAGCCGTCAGGTCAACCCTTCAACTACGGTGATTTCTCACAGGGGTTCGACTTTGACACAATCTTCTCTTCCCCCATCCACAACGCCGAAGCCTCATCATCTAGGCATCCGAATCCAAATGAAGCTAGGATCGATGTGCTAGAAACCCAAGTTGCTGGCTTGTTGAAGACTATTCAAACGTCAAAGGAGGAGTCTGATGCTCAACAAGCACAGATAAACTCTCTGGCAGATGAAGTTAGGATTCTGCGTAGCCAGAGAAAGGGGACTGATGAACGGCTGAAGAATGTGATGGCGCAGAATGAACTATTAATGAAGACGAATGAAATGATTCTGGCCCACAGAACTTCAATTGAGCTAAGGATGGATGCTCAAAGGCAGGAGCACGCTACTATGGTCAAATTGATTGCAGAACTGACCGAGAAGCTAGGTGCTCAGGGGGAGAAGGAAAAAGAAAAATCCACCGGTGCAGAGGTTTGTCATCCAGTCGATTTGACTAAGGATGATGACAAAGACAAGGATCCTGAAGTTGGTCCTAGTGGAGGTGAGCACCAAGCTTTGGTAATTATGCCCATCTCTACTATGTCAATGGCTGAGGGGGAGTCTACTACGCAAGAGGGTGGTGATACCTCAGGAGGTGGTGGTGGCGGTGATAAAGGGAAGTCAGTGGCTGACAAGATTCTATGTCTCGAGCCTGACTATTCTACAGAAGCACAGATCGATGCTCTCCTTAATCTGGAAGAAGGAGAGATCGACTCTGGTGATGATTGGAACGATGATGATGATGATGTGATAATCGAGATTCCCAAGGGCGACGGGGATCTAGAGTATGAGTTAGAGGATGGTGAGATCTTTGAAATACCATCGCTCGAATCTCTGCTCGAAACAGACACAGGCTCAGTTGATACAGCAAGTAATGTTGAAGCTACAACTGATGCCCCCCCGGTCGACCCTATACCTGTGGACCCCGAGGCACAAAAAGAGAAAGACATGCCTTCTGCATCTACAAAAGGTCCAGCTCCAGTGTGGCAAAAGACGTCTATCAAAGACAAGTATGGAGCGACAGGTATGATCTTAGCTGTCAGGTTTGAGGAGGACAAGCAGTTGTTCGCCATCAAAAGATATGGAGGGGTTCAATACTTGAAACCAACCAGTGAGGCGTTCAACTCTTTGCCCAGGTACGACCTAGTTAACCTTGCAAACCGCGACCTGCTGAATCATTCGAATCATGCAGTAGCAATGGGTTTGTGGAGTATACTACAGCGTGAAGCAAGATCGGGAAAGTATGAGTATCTCAAGCCTCAGGTGCCCAGAAGAGTCAAGGATAAGCACGCTGTGCATCCTGTGACTAAGAAGCCGTTAAAGATATTGGTATACAAGCCAGTGCGATGTGAAACCAAGATTCCCCTGAGCAAGTTACCTCAGGATATCCTTGGTGACATGTGGTACTGGTACGTTGATCCAAAAACGGGCGAGGCTGTGATCATGGGTAAAGGTAAGTCAGATAGTGGAAACACAGTGCCAAAGGAAGTGATCAGTTTTTGATGAAGTCTGCTTCATCAATTTCTCTGTGAACGATCTGGAGGTACTAGCAGACAAATTCTGCATCCACACTGACGAATGGACAAAGCTTCTCTCGGCCAAATACGACAAGTTTATCAAGTTCTGTCTTGATTACAAAAAGAAGATGGAAGCTAAGGAAGCAGTGCAGTGAAGACTGAAGATTGAAGACTGAAGACGATGAAGATCCCGAGCTGTTGTCAAGGGGGAGTTTGTTGATGCACTTTCCTGTGACAACACTCTGGATAGAGTCTAGGTTTGTATGTCTAATGTCTGTATTTTGTCTTTGTATGTAAGAGTCATTATGTAAAAGTTTATCGAGTTGTATTCACTTTTACTTAATGTTTTGTTGATTTCTTCTAAGTGTTTTGCGCACTTGTATGTGCGCAGGAGAATGCTCCTGCGTACTTAGTAAGTACGCAGGAATACCTATGCGTACTTGTTAAGTACGCAGGAGTAATTGGTCCTGCGCACTTGCTAAGTGCGCAGGCATCAGGTCAGTATAAATAGGATAGGTTCACAGAAGCTAAGTACGCAGAACCATTTGTTCATACGAACTCAGTTTTGCTAAGTACGCAGCTTGTATTCTCTCTGTAACCGTCGAGTGTTTATAATACAAAGAAAGATTATTGTGACTCTTGTGTTCGGTTTACTTTGTTCAGTTCGACTCTCCACCTAGTCACGGGTATTCCGCACCCGGTCCGAGTAGTAGACCACTTGCATGTGACGATCCACCACACCCGAGGGACCTACATTACAGTTGTAACATCTTAATTTTCTTTTATCCAAGCCAACTCTGGTGTTGGAGTTGTTACTTGGAATGGGTCTTCCGGTTCTAGAGTAGAACCTTTTTGCTCTTATAGAGAGCATGGCATACGAGTGCTATATGTCCATTTCTTCTAAGTCATCTGGATGGTAGCATTCCAGATCCTCCTTGATAAAGGACATGTTGCATGAGTTTTCAGAAGCAAAAGCAGCAGAGGTTGAGGTTTGAGGAGGAGCTTCTAGGAGAAATGGTGATGTGTTTGCTGGAGAGGTTGGAGTTTGGGGATGAGTGATGATGGGAGGATAATAGTTGCTTGAACTAGGACCTGAGTGGTCAGAGTGGAGGGCAGAAGAGGTGGTGGTGGATGTTGAGACTGTTTAGTAGCTTGAGCTTCTTTCTTTTGCCTGAATCATCTCTAGCTCATAGGTTTTTTGCATTCCGAATAGCTCAGTCATCTAGAGAGTCTTCAGATTCTCAGTTCTTCTGATGGACACAGTGTAGAGTGTCCAGCAACCCGGTAGAGATCTGATGAACTTCTTGAGAATATCTTCATTCTCCAGTTTCACCTTTGAGCACTGCAACTCACCTACAAGATATGTATATCTATTATATAAAATAGTTAGAGACTTACCTTCCTTCCAGACGAAGTTTTCATATTGCTGCTTTAGGATGTCTCTTTTGTTTTCTTTGACTTCTTCTAAACTAGCAAACATCTTCTCAAGAGCCTCCCATAGCTCCTTTGCAGTTTTATAACCTCTGAAGTTCTGAAAAACTTCATTTGGTAAGCACATCTGGATGGCTCCCAAAGCTTTGTAGTCAACCTCCATTTTCTTGATGTCTTCATCAGAGTACTTGGAGGGTTCTTTGGGAACCAGTGTACCTCCGGAGTCAGCTGAGGACACCATGGGTATGTATGGTCCATTTTTAATGGATTTTCACTTCCCATGTTCTTGATAGCAGAAGAAGCTTTCCATTCTGTTCTACCACGTATCATAATCTTTTCCAGACACCAGTCTTGGTGGTCTGGAGATGCTTCCAATATCTTCAAATCCATTGTTTTGTGTCATTTTGTTTTGATTTGTGATAATGTGAGACTTTAACAAAGAGATAGTTTAGAATAGAACCAGAGAATGATTAAACAAGTGTGAGTTTGTTTAATCTGTGAGCCAAAGCTCTGATACCACTTGTAGGATCGGTAAATACAAGATGGTTCTATTCTAGTTGATATTGGCGGAAACAATCACAACTTAAGCAAACTAAACAAGTAGATAAGAAGAATACTGATAAATGCAATTTGTATTAAGCTTCAAGTGTTACAAGATTACAGAGAAAGCTCTTCAGCAAAAGTACTTTTACAAAGAATCTAAGTACTAGTTATATAGTAACTTAGAATCAAGACATACCCTTGATTCTAAGGATCAGATCTAACACAGACCGTTGATCTTGTATTGAAGCTATTGTATATGTACAGACAATAATAATAACTACAAAAGTTAACTTTATTCAAACGTCTTCTTTGCATCATTGCTTGGATACCCAAAAGGAGAGCGTCGTTGTCTTTTACTGTCGTGTGCCAATGACATTCTTTCTACGTGGAGTGTGTCAGTGTAACAGCAGAAAGTTGTCAGTGGTATTGGTTGCTTTATCAAGAACAGTCAGCTGCAACGTTTGATCTTCAGTGAAAAGGCTATCAGCTGCAACTTTGGGCAGCAGCGGATAAAGCCTATCAGCTGCAACTTTGATCTTCAGTGGATAAGGCCTATCAGTTGCAACTTTGGTCAGCAGCAGATAAGGTCTATCAGCTGCAGCTTTGGTCAGCAGCTGATAAGACTTATCAGCTGCAGCTTTGGTCAGCAGCAGATAAAGCCTATCAGCTGCAACTTTGTCTATCCGAAGCAATCTTTGAGATCAGCAGCATTTGTACTTAGAGAATTTTATAGCCATCAGTCTTTATTTCTACAAACTCCCCCTAGACTGATGCTACCAAAACTCTCTTACTACTTTTGTTGCTGAAGTTTTTGTATGTGACTGACAATTCTTTCAACCTCATATCTTCTCTGGTCCTTACTGGGATTATTAAGAGGAAGCTCAGATAGAGTCTTGATGTCTTTGCTGGCCATTTTGAAGATAGCTTTGCTTGAACACCACATCTTCTGTCCTTTAACATATGTCACCGTGAACTCATCTTTGTAGGACCAGCTGATGAATGGAGAGTGGGATTAGAGAGGTTTGACATCAAGAATTTCATCTCTGCTGGGGTTGAAGTGATGTTTGATTACCAGCAGCATATGTCTCCCACCTTCATTCATGGGCTCATTGTCTTCACCCAGCTCCATCATTCTTCTTAGATCAGAATCTGGAAGCTGTAGTACCTCATCAACAGATGTATAAATTGATCTTTTAACTTCTGTCCTCTCCCTGAAAACTTCAAACCATTGGTCTTGAGAGCTATATGACCAGCTGGTTATTTCTCTTGAGTCTTCTGGTTTGGAAGTAGGTTTGTTTTTCTTTTTGGGAGGTTGTTGATGTGTAGGAGCTGGGTGTGAGGATTTGGACTTTGAGGGTGGAGAGGAGGGAGGTCTAGGATGAAGAATGGAAGGTTGTTGGATTGAGGAAGTGTTGGATGAGGGAGAAGGCTTGGGTTTCTTTGTTTTTCTTTCTTCTTCTTGAATGATTACCCTCTTCTTGGAGCCTTTCTTCCCCCATCTTTCTTCCTCATCCTTCTTGGCTTTAAGGTAGAGGGCTTGCAGGTTCATGAAGTTCATGGGACCCAGCCTCTTTCCACTTTTTCCTCTAGAATTAAAGAAGTCAATCATGATCTTCCTTTCTTCATGGGATATTTGGTTAAAGGCAATGGTCTTCTTGGACTTTTGTTTTGCTTTTTCTTCTTCTTCATCCTTTTTCTTGTTTGCCAATTGACCCTACTGACCCATGAAGGCTCTGTAGATTTCTTTATTTGATAGTTTCTCAAGGTAGTCTGCATCCTCACCTTGAGAAACCTGAGCTTTTACCCACTCCTCTCTCATTTCTTTGGCTAGTTCAGAATCAATTATTCTGAACTTAGCCTCTTCCTTCTTCTTCTTCTCTATCTCTTCTTCTTCTTTGTTGAATTGTTCATGCAGTTGAAGAACAAGAGCTTCATATTCTTCAATTTGATGAACTGCAGGAATTTTTACTTTCAGATCATCCAACTGTTTTGCATACAGCTGGATCTGTTGTTCTTTGAGGAGAATGGTTGTGATTCTGTCTTGAGCTTTCTTTAGTTCAGCCATCTCCTCTTCTTCTCTTCTTCTTCTTCTTCTATCCTCCTTTTCTTTCTTTCTTCTTCTTCTTCTTCTTCTATCCTCCTTTTCTTTCTTCTCCTTCTATCCTCCTTTTCTTTCTTCTCCTTTCACTTATCTTTGTTGGATGCCTCAGCTTCAGCTGTATGTACCACAACAGTAGATGTAGTAGATGCTGTTGGGATCTCAGCTTCAGCTTCATTGGCATTTTGGGGAATGGACAAGGAAGGGGAACTTTCTTCATCTTCTTCCCATTACATACCTGTTACATCTTTCCATGCTTCTTTCATCTTTTCCTCTTCTCTTCTTTTTGATTCTTCTTCTGTGTTCAGTTTGACTGTTGGAGAAGAGAGAAAGGATAGGTCTGAGTCAGATCCATATTCCTCCGTATAAAGAGAAGCCTTGATGATTTTGATCATTTCTTGACTTTCTAAGGAGTTGACATTGAAGATGAGTGATCTGAGCTCAAAGACCTTGTGCAGGAAGGATGAAGGTAGGAGCAAGATCTCTTTGATGTTGATTGAGAGAGAAGATCCATTGCTCAGGAAGAAGGTGAAGTCATGGGAGATAGTGCTTGTCCATCCTTGCACTTCCACATCTCTGACCATTATGTTGTACAGGAATCTTCTCCAGCAGATAACCTCTTCTTCAGTTAAAGCACTGCTCCTGATTATGTCAAGTCTTCTCGGATCCAGTCTTTGTTCTGCTGCTGATGAAGATTCAGGATAAGCCACCCTGTTTGCTTCTTTTAGTAGTCTTTTAAACCAGGGCATGTTATCCTCCATTAAGTCATAGAACCTGCAGATTGCAAGTTCTGCTGAGAGATCTGATGAAGTGTTGATGCATTTTGTCAGATACAGATTGAGAACTTGGAGGGCATTAAGAGAGTTCCAGTTTAGCTCTTCTACTCCACTAAACTCCCATCCAATCCAGAATCTCTCAGCTATTCCATCATACCCCAAGCTAGAATGGAGTCAAATTCTAGCATCTTTGAAATTTGGAAGAGTTGGGGGGGTAGATGAATGACTTATTATGGCTACAGTTCAGGAAGAATGCTGAATAATGGAGGTGTGTCTTCATGGAGAGTTTCTTCTTTTAGCACCTCATCAACAGCTCGGACGACTAACTTTCAAATCCTCGGTGACATCTTCCTCTTCATCTACTGAGTCTAGCAAGTCATGGATTTGAACAAAATCAGGTTTGTATAGGGAGCTTTGAAACACAGTCTGCTCTTGTATCCATTCTTCGAGGCTGTCAGCATCATCTTCCTTAGTAACCACCTCCCCCTTTTTGGTTGCATCAGTGAAAAAGGATGTATCTGTTTGAGTTCTCACTGATACAAGAGAGGGAGTAGGCACAGTTAGGCATTGATGGGCTTCATGCATAGAGACTTGGTGTCTTAGTTTGGACACTTCAGCCTCTAGCATTGCCACCCTGGCCGTCAATTCCAAGTTATGAAGTTTCAGTCTGTCCTCATCCACAGTTGTGGAATCCTTGGAGCTAGATGGGGCCTTAGGCCTATCCTCTACATCCCCATCACCCTGATTTTCTTGGCGCCTGGGATTCCCCTCAGTGAAGAGTGTTTCACAGGAAACATCCTCACTATGAGTTGCCGTGGTTAGGGTCTTAGTTATGTTATCACTGTCCTCCTGGAGAGTTGATGTACCAGGAGTAGTGATAGCCCTTTCCACATTCACTCTACTAATACTACCAGAGTGAACCTTCTTGGGTGATGAACCTGGGTTGGGTGCACCAGCAGCCAAGTCAATCAATACCTCTGATATAGTGGTTGTTGGAGAAGGTATATCATCTTGACCAGGTGCTTCTACACTTAGGTTAAGAGAAGAGAAATAATGGAATGGCTCAAGGGGTTGCTCTATGGATCCAGGATGTGATCTTGATCCTAATAGAGAGGCTTCCAAAGAAATCTCTCTAGTGTTGTGGCTATCCCTTTTGGTATTCTCATCAGAATGTTGGGATTCTGAATGAGGGCTTAGAGGTTGGGTTTGGGCCTTTGAGACAAGAAGAGAAGGAGTCTTCTTGCTCCTTTTTCTGGTGTATGTCGTTGCAACTGGGGCCCTTTGTTCCAATTGAACGATAACATCCAAAACAAATGTAAGTGATTTTTGTACCTGTGCATCCTTAGTAGTATGCACAGGGGTTCGAATGGTGGAAGCAGATTGTTGTTTAGGATGTGATGTGGATGGTGTGGGATCAGTATCAGCTGGGATTGCTGAACTGTCACCCGGGGTACTTTGTATGTTCAGCATTGTAGATAACAATGGAACATTGACCCCTGAGAACTTTTTGGAAATAGTTCTCATACTTTGAAAAATATTATTTTTATGTCCCAACATGATGTAGATTCTTGCAGGTTTTGAGAGTTCTTTTAGTTCCTGGTTGAAAACTTCTTGCAAGAATCTTCGGTACATAAAAAATTGTTGCTTTGCACCCTCTTGAAGGTTATAACTCAAACCCTCAAAGATGAGATGTGCAAAGTTGAAACCTAGGCCAGTAATCATACCATGGAAAGCAGAGGCAAGTGCGGAGCTCACTTGATTCCATCCACTTCTATTCTGAGATATGCATTGGAGAAGAGTGTGGCAGAGATTCTTCCATGGAAGGCCCATCAGCGTCTTCTCGATTGTATACTCATTTTGATTTCCAGTGTACCCTATGGATACAAAGGTCTTCATGTACTCGTCCTTTGAGTATGAGATGGCAGCTCCCTCATCCTGAAGCTTAAGATGTTTTCGGAGGGTAGCTTCAGAGATGATGATGTCCTTGCCATCTACCTTGGCTTTTATTTGGGGAATCCCCTGCTCGGTAGAGTAGACGGCGGTATTCCAGAAATCCTCCATATGAGGGATATATATGGTAGGGTTGGTTGTGAGGGCAAAATGGATCTTTGATCAGCATAGGAAGTCAATCATATCATCGAATCCTTCCCTTGGTTAAGTATGCTGTAAGGTTATGGTACGGGGAGAACTCATCATCAGGGTTATTGATGTTTGCCATTGTTGTTTGATCTTGGAGGGAAGATTTGAGTTTGAGAATATGGAAGGCTTTGAATGTTTTAAGGATGGAAGGCTTTGAATGTGGTGGGGACTTGAGAGAACGTGATGTGGGTTTAGGGTGAAATTGAATGTGAAGAGGTGGTAAGAAAGTTTGATTTGTTCTTATAACGACAGAGGAAGGAAAAAACAAAATGACTTGTATATTACAACCTTATTCACTTTTTACTGTAACAGCTGTAATACACCTTGGTAGTCATGGTAAAGACTGACGTTAATTTTTACAGCGGGTAAAAGTTAATTTGGACTTAAATTTACCCATCAACAGCAAACTTGGTTGCTATGGATGGATAAGCCTGTCCGCTGCAAGCTTGGTTGCTGCGGAAGGTTAAGTCTGTCAGCAGCGAACTCAATTGCTGCTGATGGATTCAATGATCTGCATCAAGGATGTTGCTGCTGACAGCCTTAACGCTATCCGTAGGAAACTTGTTCTTGCTGATAACTTAAAGCAGTCAGTGGCAAATCCTTTGCAGCTGAAGATTAAACCTGTCAGCAGCTAAAGGACAAAAATGATGCTGACTCATAACTTTTATTTACAACAAAAGACAAAACACATTTTAAAACAGAATTTTAGAAATAGATTTTAATCAAAGTTCATCATACTAATGGATTCAACTAAATATCTAAATCTAGCTTCATCAAAAGGTTTTGTAAAACAATCAGCATATTGCTCAATGGTATGAACTTTGGTTAAAATAATCCTCTTTTTCTCAGCTTGATCTCTTATGAAGTGATACCTGATGTCAATGTGCTTTGTCTTGGAGTGCTGCACCAGATTGTTTGTGATTGATATAGCACTCATGTTGTCAATGTGAATTGGAGTTGCCATGAAAGTCATCCCATAATCCAGCATTTGATTTTGTATCCAGATGACTTGTGAACAGCAACTTGAAGCTGCAATGTGTTCTGCTTCAGCGGTAGAAGTTGAAACACATGTTTGCTTCTTGCACTGCCATGAAATCAGTCTCCCTCACAGAAACTGACATCCCCCTGAGGTGGACTTTTTATCCAAGTTGCATCCCCCATAATCACTGTCAGTGTATGCATATAGATTGAACTTTTCATTTTTAGAGTACCAAAGCCCAAGTCTTGGGGCTCCCTTTGGGTATCTAATAATTCTCTTGACAGCTTGAAGATGTGAAACCTTTGGAGCTGATTGAAATCTTGCACAGAGACATACTGCAAACATGATATCTGGCCTTGAGGCAGTGAGATACATGAGAGACCCTATCATTGCATGGTACTGATGTTGATCAGTGTCTTGGCCATCTTTGTCTAGAGTCAGCTGATGGTGCACTTGCATAGGGGTTCCTGCAGCAGAGTAGTTAGCCATCTTGAATCTTTCTAAAATGCTCTTTACATATTTGGATTGGCTGATGAAGATTCCATTTGGGACATGTTTGACTTGTAGACCCAAAAAGAAATTTAGTTCACCCATCAAACTCATTTCAAACTTTGAGTGCATCAGAATCTCAAAGTCTTTGCAAAGCTTTTTCCTTGTTGATCCAAAGATGATATCATCAACATAGATTTGAACTAGTAAGATTTCTCCCCTTCATCTTTGATAAACAAGGTCTTGTCAATAGCACCTCTTCTGAAGTTGTTGCTTAGTAGATATCCTGACAAAGTTTCATACCAGGCTCTTGGTGCTTGATGTAAGCCACACAGAGCTTTGTCTAGTTTGAACACTTGAGTAGGATGTGTAGGATCTACAAAGTCTGGAGGCTGTTTAACTTATACTTCCTCACCAATCTTCCCATACTGAAAGACACTCTTTACATCCATTTGATAGACAGTGAAATTCTTGGATGCAGCATATGCTAGGAAGATTCAGATGGCCTCCAGCCTGGCAACTGGAGCAAAGACATCATCATAGTCAATTCCTTCTTCCTGAGTGTAGTCTTGAGCAACAAGTCTGGCTTTGTTCTTGACTACAATGCCTCTATCATCTTGCTTGTTCCTGAAAACCCATCGTGTGCCAATAGCATATTGACCTGGTGGAAGATCAACAAGTTTCCAGACATCCTGCCTCTTGAATTGCAGCAACTCTTCCTGTATTGCCTCAATCAGCTGCTGTGTTTCAGTGCTTCATTTATCTTCTTGGGTTCCACCTGAGATAGAAAACATGAAAACAAGCATATATTGGCCTCGTGAGATTTGCTTCTTGTGAGAACTCCTTTGTGGACTTAGCCAATAATATTTTCTTGAGGATGTTCTTTGTGGATCCTTTGTGCTGGTACCACTTCCAGCTGTATCCCTTGCTCCAGATTGCTTTGATTTTGATCAGGGATCTCTTCATTCATGGTGGAAGAGTCTTCAACATCAGCAGCCACATCAATATTTTCAGCAATAGAATCAACAACATCTACAGCATTTACCGAAAAGTCTTTATCTAAATTTTTAGTTTCAGACAGGATGCTGCTGGTGACATTGGAGAGTCTTGTTCTGGCTTCATTTGCTTCAATTACTTCCACAACTGATGGAGGATCAATGGATGGTCTTCTCAGTCTGATAGAAGATTTGGGAAAATCCAGTCTGTAGTCAGTGGATGAAGTGGAGGCAGGTGTTTGTGTAGAGAAAGACTCCATATTGGAGAAGATGAGAGGCTCAAATATTTAGGAGAAGGAGTCTATGTCAAAAAGCCAGTTTGGGCCTTTTCCCTGTTGACAGACAATGTGTTCTCTACATTCCACATTTGCTGATTCTTCCACAATTCTTGTTCTTGAATTGAATACTCTGTAGGCCTTTGATTGAGAGGAATAACCCACAAAATATCCTTCATCAGATTTGGCACCAAACTTAGGAAGATCCCCAGTGTGATGAGAATGGTGCATGGACACCCAAAAGGCTTTAGAAACCCAATGTAGGGAACTCCTTGAAACCAAAGTTCATAAGGTGTCTTGTTGAGGGGCTTGAAGATGAGAACTCTATTTTGCACATAGCAGACTGTGCTAACTGCTTTTGCCTAGAATGTGAGAGGCAGTTTTGAGTTAGCCAACATAGACCTACCTGACTCAATTAGAATTCTGTTTCTCCTTTCAACAACTCCATTTTGTTGAGGAGTTCTTGGAGCACTGTATTATCTTTCTATCCCCTTGTTTTCACAGAAATAGTTCAGAGTGTGGTTCTTGAACTCTATGCCCTGATCACACTTTATGATCTTCACCTTTTGATTGCTTTGATTCTCTACCCTAAGAATGTAGGATTTGAGAATTTCAGCAGTTTCATCTTTAGTTCTCAAGAAGTATACCCATGAGAATCTGGTGTAGTCATCAGTTATCACCAGACAGTATGATTTCTTGCCCATTGACATGAAATTTGTAGAACCAAAGAGATCCATATGTAGCAGCTGTAGTGGAGTGTCATTTGTATTCAAGGTCTTGTGCTTGTGGGAACTTTTGTGTTGCTTACCCTTTAAGCAAGTATGCAGTGGTCTTCTAGCTGGAATTCTTTGTCAGGAAGCCCTCTGACAAGATTGTCCTTCACCAGTTTGTTAATAGTTTTGATTTTAACATGACTTAATCTCCTGTGCTAGAGAGCTGATTCATCAACTGAGGCTTTTGACAGAAATATGAAATATTCCCAGACGGAGTGACTTCATTCATGTCCAGTACATAGAGATTTTCTTTTCTCTGAGCAGTTAATAAAATCTTTTCTGGAGGAGGTATGGATAAGCCTGGAGACAATACGAAGCATTCTTTATATGTGAAGAGCATCCTGTGCTTTTGGTCACAGACCTGGGAAACACTCATGAGATTGAAGTCCAATTCTTTGACATAGTTGACCTTATCAATGCTCATTCTTTCGTTGGACATAGTTCCTTGTCCAGTAATGGATCCTCCCTTTGAGTCACTTCCAAAGGCAACATATCCTCCATTGAAGTGTCTGAAGTTGGAGAGGATGGATTTGTTGCCTGTCATGTGCCTGGAACAACCACTGTCTACAACCCAGGTGTTATTCTTCTGACCTGGCTGTCCCTGCACATGATAGAGATCTAGTTAGTGGGAGGAGTCCAAGAGCTTTATCCTTGAAGAAAAGGGTTCTTGGAATGTTAGATTCATCATGTTTGCATTCAACAGAGCCAATGATGATTCATGGAGTGATAGAAACTGGGATCTTGGCTTTCCATTGTTGAGGAGATGGTCTTCCAGTTCTCTTTTCTCTGTTAGTAGCTGATTTTGCTTTGGCTGCTGATGGATGTTCTTTAACAGCAGCAGACTTTGCTGCTAGGGAATTTAGCTTATCAGCAGCAAGTTTTGTTGCTGCTGATGGCTTTGGCTTCTTAGCAGCAGATTTTGTTGCTGCTGATTTAAGCTTATCAGCAGCAGATGTTGTTGCTGCTGATGGTTTTGCTTTAGCAGCAGCAGATTTGGTTGCTGCTGAAGGCTTGTCTTTAGATTGCTTGTGCTTCACTTGATTACCAACACTTTTTCTGGCTGCTGATGGTTTAACAACCGATGTATGCTGATCCTTCTTTACATTTTGTCTTTGAGGGGCTTGATGAAGGATCTGGTTGAAAGGGTTAAATTGACAATATGCAGCAAAGTGGTCTGATTCACCACAGATGATGCAAGTTTGTTGAGATTTTGACAACTGCTCCCTTGGTGGAGAAAGAGAGTTTCTGAATTGAGTTGTTTTTGCTTCAAACCTTCTTACCTGTTTGTTCTTCTTTGTCTTCTCAAAAGCACGTTGCTTGAGGTTTCTTTGCTGCTTAAGGTTTCTTTGCTGCTGAAGGTAGTAGAAGTAGGTGCTGGCAGTATGGTTATATTTTTCACAGACAAAGCATGATTTTGCCAGTTTGTCCCTTGAAAGATAAACATAATCCTTTCTTTTGAAAAGGTCTTTGAAGTTCCAAGGGTGAGCTTTGTTGTGCTCAAAAGTGGCTTCTTCCAATGTCTTTTGAACACATGGAACTCTTTCTCCATGCGCATGGCATATGTCAAACACCTTTCTTTGAGGCTTTGAGGTTGAAGACTGCCCCTTTTCAAAATTTAGCTTTCCTCCTTCTGGAGGATAGCTAATTTTGATTTGGTTGAAAGGTATAGGAATCGGAGCGGCTGGTAAAGGAACAGGAGTACTTGTTTGAATGACTTCAAGAACAGGCGGTTCTGGTACTTGTACCGGTGATGAGATCTCCTCAGTTTTAGTGGACTCTGAACAAGTTGACTCAGATTCTGATGAGGTAGTGTATTCTTGCACCAGTGGTTCATATCTTGAAGGATCAAGATCTCGGTTGGCCTTTTCCAGATTTTAGAGATTGAAGCTTGGTTCATGGATGGCAACGTAATCAGCAGGAGGTGCAACGGCTTGGTATTGTTCACCATGATACCCCAGACCAGTTTTTACCTTTTCATGAATTTGAGCATCTAAAAGTCTTTGCAGCTTTTTAGATGCAAATTCATATTTATCAACATGAACTTTTTGTTCTGCGAATTATGCTCTGGTAGCTTTTAATCTAGCCAGTAGATCATCAATCTGAGTTTCAAGATTGCTTTGTTCATGTTTTAGTAATGAAATCTCTTTCTTTAGGCATTTAATTTTTTTCTTTATAACTGTTTTCTACCTTTATGAATTCAGATTTTATTTGATGAAACTCTTCATTTTGATCTATAAGGTTTTGATTATGTTTTATGTAGCCTAACACCTTATCAATACAAGCTTGGGAACAGAGATGTTCATATACCTGAGGCGGTATCTCAGTTGTGTCTGCCATAAGAGCTTGGTTGTTGGCAGGAAGCTCTTCATACTGGAAGCTCCAGTCGAAGTCAGAAGTTCTAACAGTTGCACAGGCTGCAGTTTGAACTGGTGGAGTAGCTTGTTGATGTTGTTGTCTGGGTTGGGCTTGGTGAGCTTGTCTTGATTGAGGAGTAACTGGATTGGCTCTTGGTGCCTTGCATTCTCTAGCAAAGTGACCCAGTTGGTTACAGTTGTAACATCTTAGTTTGCTTTTATCCAATCCAACTTTGGTGTTGGAGTTGTTGCTTGGAATGGGTGTTCCGGTTCTAGAGTAGAACCTTTTTGCTCTTATAGAGAGCATGTCATACGAGTGTTGTATGTCCATTTCTTGTAAGTCATCTGGATGGAAGCTTTCCATATCCTCCTTGATAAAGGACATGTTGCTTGAATTTTTAGAGACAAAAGCAGCAGAGGTTGAGGTTTGAGGAGGAGCTTCTAGGAGAAATGGTGAGGTGTTTGTTTGAGAGGTTGGAGCTTGTGGATGATAGTAGTTGCTAGAACTAGGACCTGAGTGGTCAGAGTGGAGGGCAGAGGTAGTAGTGGATGTTGAGGCATTTTGATAGCTTGAGCTTCGTTTTTTTGCCTGAATCATCTCTAGCTCATAGGTTTTCAGCATACCGAAGAGCTTAGTCATTTGGAGAGTCTTCAGATTCTCAGTTCTTCTAATGGACACTGTGTAGAGTGTCCAACAGCTAGGTAAAGACCTGATGAAATTTTTGATAATATCTTCATTCTCCAGCTTCACCTTTGAGCACTGCAGCTCACCTACAAGATAAGTAAATCTGTTATATAAAACAGTTAGGGACTCACCTTCCTTCCAGACGAAGTTTTCGTACTGCTGCTTCAGGATGTCCCTTCTATTTTCTTTGACTTCCTCTGAGCCATCAAACATCTTCTCAAGATCCTCCCATAGCTCCTTAGCAGTTTTGTAACCTCTGAAGTTGTGAAAAACTTCATTTGGTAAGCACATTTGAATGGCTCCCATGGCATTGAAGTCTACCTCCATGTTCTTGATGTCTTCATTAGAGTACTTGGAGGGTTCTTTGGGAACCAGTGCACCTCCGAAATCAGCAGAGGACACCATGGGTATGTATGGTCCATCTTTAATGGATTTTCACATCCCATATTCCTGATAGCAGAGGAAGCTTTCCATTCTGTTCTTTCACATATCGTAATCTTCACCAGACACCAGTCTTGGTGGTCTGTTGATGCTTTCAATATCTTTAAATCCATTGTTTTGAGCCATTTTGATTTTTTTAGACAATGAGTGACTTTAGTAGAGAGATAGATAAGAATAGAACCAGAGAATGATTAAACAAATGTGAGTTTGTTTAATCTGTGAGCCAAAGCTCTGATACCACTTGTAGGATCAGTAAATACAAGATGGTTCTATTCCAGTTGAGATTGGCGGAAACAATCACAACTTAAGCAAAGTAAACAAGTAGACAAGAAGAATACTGATAAATGCAATTTATATTAAGCTTCAAGTGTTACAAGATTACAGAGAAAGCTCTTCAGCAAAAGTACTTTTACAATGAATCTAAGTACTACTTATATAGTAACTTAGAATCAAGACATACCCTTGATTCTAAGGATCAGATCTAACACCGACCGTTGATCTTGTATTAAAGTTATTCTACATTTACAGACAATAATAATAACTACAAAAGTTAACTTTATTCAAACGTCTTCTTTGCATCATTGCTTGAATACTCAAAAGGAGAGCGTCGTTGTCTTTTATTGTCTTGTGCCAATGCCATTCTTTCTGCGTGGAGTGTGTCAGTGTAACAGCAGAAAGTTGTCAGTGGTATTGGTTGCTTTATCAAGAACAGTCAGCTGCAACGTTTGATCTTCAGTGAAAAGGCTATCAGCTGCAACTTTGGGCAGCCGCGAATAAAGCCTATCAGCTACAACTTTGATCTTCAGTGGATAAGGCCTATCAACTGCAACTTTGGTCAGCAGCAGATAAGGCCTATCAGCTGCAACTTTGGTCAACAGCTGATAAGACTTATCAGTTGCAGCTTTGGTCAGCAGCGGATATAGCCTATCAGCTGCAACTTTGTCGATCCGCAGCAATCTTTGAGATCGGCAGCATTTGTACTTAGACAATTTTGTAGCCATTAGTCTTTATTTCTACAAAGATCGGTAAATACAAGATGGTTCTATTTCAGATGAGATTGGTGGAAACAATCACAACTGATCAATGTAAACAAGTAAACACAAGAAGTACTGATAAATGCAATTTGTATTAAGCTTCAATGGTTACAAGATTATAGAGAAAACTCTAAGAAAAGCAATAAGATACAATGACTCTAAATATTACTTATATAGTAACTTAGAATCAAGACAAACCATTGATTCTAAGGATCAGATCTAACACAAACCGTTGATCTTGTATTGAAGCTATTCTACATATAATGACAATAAACACTATAAAAGATAACTTTACTCAACCGTCTTCTTAGGCATCATTGCTTGCATGCTTGGAGAAGAGCGTTGTAGTGTTTTATTGTCTGCACCTCTGACATTCTTTCTGCGTGGAGTGTGTCAGTGGTGTAGCAGAAAGTTGTCAGTGGTAATGGTTGCTTTATCGAAGCCAGTCAGCTGCAACGTTTGATCTTTAGTGGAAATGTCTATCAGCTGTAAAGTTGGAGATCAGCAGCAAGATGCAACCATCCAAAGCTGCTGATGATTTGCCTATCAGCGGTATCAAGCGTTGATGCTGCTGAGAAGCCTATCCGCAGCAACTCTGGTCTTTAGCTGATAAGGCTATCCGTAGCAGATTTGTTCTTCAGCAGAGGAACAAGTATCCGCTGCAGATAAGCTTATCCGCAGCAGTTTGTTGGTTACCGGCAAACTCTGAGGTAAGCAACATTTGTACTTAGAAAGTTTTGTAGCCATCAGTCTTTATTTCTACAAATCCGTTCTTGGATCAAATCATAAGAAAGTCGAATATGTACTGTTCAAACGAAAAAACAGTGGTGGTGAAGGTGGCCGGATTTTTGTGTGGGGTGGAGGTGGAGGTGGAGGTGGATGTGGGTGGGTATTTTAGGGTTTTTATGGATAAGAAGATCATGGAGGTGAGTATTTTTAATTAGAGGGGCATTTTTGTCTATTCATAAAAAACTTAACAAAAAATCAAATGGTGTTAGCCATCTGGCTTTAATTGAAACAAAAATGAAACCAAAGTAACTAAAAAGGTGAAATTAAAACCAATGGACTAAAATAGACAATTGGCTCAAACCTCATGGACTAAAATCATAGTTTACTCAAATTATTATTATTATTATTATTATTATTATTATTATTTTAACAGTAAATGTTTTCTCCTAAATATCACCTAAATGTGCCACTTGCAGAATTTAAACCCACACCTCTTTTATGTGGGCAATCACTAATGTCATTAGACTAGAAGGCCATTGGCAATTATTATTATTTTATTTGGCCCCTCTAGAACATATAACTACTAATAAGTTTATAATTGTTTAATTATGTTAATCGTTACTCGGTACATAAGCAACAAAAAGAAATTTGGGCCCTTGAGAGTTCGGGCCCTAGGTTGTCGCTCCTTGGCACACCTTAGGACTGACCATGAGAGTTGTCCAATATATATAATGCTTCTAGTATTACTAACTATTATTAATCAGTAACGTGTATGAATAGTAAAACAGCCTAACAGACTGCTAAACCTAACAAGCAGCCTACCGAATACTTTTTTTTTTCCATTCACCCCTTATAGTAGTTATAACCTACGCTTTTAACCTGTTTAATTATGCAATAATTTCGTTTTCAATAATAATTTTTGTTCATTAACCTTCTTTAAACGGGATGCCAAATAATTTTTATTTTTATTTTTTGTCAACGTTCATATATTATTTTTTCTAAACGGAGTTGTATTTAAAATCGAGTATTTTTTTTGAGCCATAGCCCACAGCGAGTGTCGTTTTCGTTATGGTACTGTGACGACCCGAACATATTATGAGTGAACATCATTGCCGGTACTGTTATTATCGGGACCAGTATCGGTATTTGTTTTTATAGTTTTCAACGGCTCGAACTGATAACTATCAAGCTCCTGCCGCATAGCTTTAGCGAAGAACGACTAAACTCCTACGGCGAAGCGTGGGTGTTCGTTTATACAGGTTTATTCAAGTCTTTTTTTTCTACGTGGATACATAGCGTCGCGTCAGCCTAGCTGGCTGCTAAGGGCAAGCAGCCTGATGGATATTTTTTTTTCTTACCCCTTATAGTATATATAATTTACGATTTTAACCCGTTTAATTGTGTATTAATTTCGTTTTTCTATAATAAACTTCGTTCGTTAATTTTGTCAATGTTCCGATATAGTTTTTTTTAATAACGAGATGCGCCGCTGTTTTTTTTGTCAATGTTCCGATATAATTTTTTTTAAAAACGGTGGTGTATTTAAAAATCGAGTACTTTTTTTTGGTATGGTAGCTCATAGAGAGTGTCGTTACCGTTATGGTACCATAACGACCCGAACCTATTATGAGCGAACATCATTGTCGGTATTGTTTGTAATGAATTCTTGAGGGATACTTGACAAATAAATGAAGAATATATTGCATGGGTATAGACAAAAAAAAGAGTTTTTTTACTCTTCCTCATCACATGTGTGTGTGTATATATATATATATATATTTTTTTTATTAAATTTAAAATTACTATTAGTAATAAAGGCATGTCGGTTACTAAAATAACCATATGTGATTGGTAGGTACAAATTGGTTAATTATAATATCAAACAAGTTGATAAGTGTGAAGTATACAACTGTTTGATAATATTATGACTTCTGGTGCTAAATACACCTAGCATGATCCTAGGGGCGACAACCCTTATTTTCATTTTTGTAGTAAAGTTTATGATTAGTTAACCAGCCTAGCAGGCTGCTGAACCTAGCTAACAGTCTGCTATAATTGACTTTTTAACACGTTTAATTATATATTAATTTCGTTTTTCTATAATAACTTTCATTCGTTAACTTCTTTTAAAAAAAAGAATGCGCCGTTGTTTTTTTTTGTCAACGTTCCGATTTATTTTTTTTAAAACATAGTCGTGTTCAAAATCGAGTATTTTTGGTATCGTAGCCTACATCGTTTGTCGATACCGTTATATTACCGAGACGACTCAAACCTATTATAAGCGAACATCATTGCCGGTATTGGTATTATCGGAACCAGTATCAGTATTCGCATTCATTGATTTCGACGGCCCGAACCGATAACAACCAAACTCCTGCCGTGTGGCGTTGGCGAAAAACGACCAGATTCCCGCGTCGAAGCGCGAGTATTCATTTATACAAGCTTATTCAAGTCTTTTTTGGTTTTACGTGGATACATCTTAGCACGAAGCATGAGGAAACCAATTAGTTTTTATAAAATAGTAAGCTACACATATAGTTTATATAATAAGTCAAAATTTCACATTCATCTTAAGTTTTTGAAACTTCTTTTAGTTCATGAAACATAAAACCTCGATATTGCGAATAAAAAAATATGTTTATTTATCAAATATAAAAATTAAATTTGAGTTTGTATTTTATGTGGAAAGAAAACATAGATAATGGAGAAATTATTAATTAATCTTTTAAGTCAATACACAAACAAAATTTAAGTTATTTTGTCGTATTATATATAATTTTTTGTTTAAACAGTGACTCACACATACATCTATTCTTCTTAAACTGCATCAATTCTTAATCTAACTTATGTCAGGATTTAAACCCTAGTCCTCTTTCAAAGAGTTTTTGACTCTTACCACTGGACTACCAACCCAACTGGCTTAAATTACACAGATTGTCTTTTAGTTATATATGAAATTACACCCTATGTTATTTGACTTCAATAATTACAAAGATTGTCCTTTTTTAGAAACTTTTTCATATCCTATGTCATTTAAGTTAATCCTCATCCAATTTCCTAGTTAACTCAAATCATGTGCCCCTCACGTGAGGGGTAAAACAGTCATTTTAACTCTTTCTCTGTCATTGGTGTACTGCAAGAAAGTAAGACAACACTATTAAGCCAAAAATGGAACACATGATCCATAAAATCATTTTATTTTTTCTTACAATCTCAACACGACTGAACTCTCCCAATATGATCATGGATTAGAAACACATACGGTAGTGTAAAATTGGAACTATCACTGTCATAATCTCCTTCTGTAATGGCAGAATAGTAAGGTTGGGTTTCAGATTGAGTTTGAGGTGGGGGTTTGAAGTTGGGTTTCAGATCGAGTTTGAGGTTGGGTTTCAGTTTGGGTTTAGGTGGGTTTGAGTTTTCCTTTGAGCTCCATTTTTTATATTGTAGGTATAAAGGCCTTCATTACCAGTTGCGCAAGATACAAAAATCCCTTTTTCCATTGCTACAAATGCTCCAATAGCAATGGGGTTTTCGTAAAATGGTGTCTTAGGGAACGCTAACGACAAAGACATTAGATCCACGCCATCTTCTATGGCTTGGTCCATTCCAGCTAGTGTGTCAGTGGTTGCAGCATCAATTGGTTCGTTGAAGTGTAAGACGTGGTACATGGCTAACTAAGCTTTGGGTTGTAACATCACAGTTTCTCAGATAAAAGTCGGGGTTTTGTACATATGAATTCAAATGTAAATATTTAGCGGGTTTTATAACTAAACCATGAACGGGCCAAGCCCATGAGACTTTTGATGCATGAGGGCCAAGCCCCGTCCAAGGGTGACACACCTAAAGGGTGCGTGATGTAAGGATAAATCACCCCGGTTTATATGTCGTTTTGTGTGTGTCTTAGTTATTTTAGTATGTATTCTTGTTCGGTTTTATGTGTGTTTGTGGTTGTGTCTTCCTCTCGGGTTTTATGTGCTAAATGAGCGAGAAACAGATGAGAAGCAGTCGGATGCGAAGCATGAGAGATTAAAAAGTCGGGTTTTAATCCTTAGCAGCCCCCATTATCATCTATCTCCGATTCCAGCCGTTCCATTACTCCAAGAAGGCGATTTCCACCATTGTTAGGTCGATTGTTCTTAATATTGTAGGTCCCTAATTCGGTGTGTGACGGATCTCTAGACTCGCGGTACGACACGGTGATAACGTGCGGAATCCATGATCAACGTGCTCGTGTGACTCAATCAACAACAACGGTGTAAATAAACGCTTTGTATTTCCACCACAATATCATGTTACAAGATTACAGAATCTGTTTACTCTGATATCGTCTCACATCTAATCTCTATTCTGGTCTATTTATAAATAGCTGTTCTGCACCAGGCGAACTTGTTAAGTTTGCCTCTAATAGGCTAAGCGAACTTAATAAGTTTGCCTCTGATAGACTTAAGCGAACTTATTAAGTTCGCCTCTGATAGCCAGGCGAACTTATTAAGTTCGCCTCTGATAGGCTAGGCGAACTTAATAAGTTCGCCTCTAGCAGAACTTACACAGAATTTTATCAACAGTTACAAAACATGTCCTAACAGACTCCCCTATAACTGTTGCTAACAATTCTATCAATTACAAGTCAAAGACTCTAAGACTAAGACATAATATCTTCAAGCTCGTTGTCACCAGAATATGCTCCAACAGACTCCCCCTTGACAACAGCTTCAGAAGATTGTCATCAGTCTTCATATATCATCAAACAAGTTGTAGTCTTCGTCTTGTTCATCTGCACTCTCTCTTTCAATCTAGAAGAAAACTTGGGAGAAGGACCCCTTGTCAACTTCTGTCTGCAATATTCAGTTTTTGCAAAGGAGAACAACCAAGAATAACCAACAATTAAGATTTCCATGGAAGCTGGAAAAATAAAATCTTTTTGGTTTTTCAAACATAAGAAACACAAAATCTTTTTGGTTTTTCTCTGTACAAACTGAAATGTAAAATACAAAATCACATATTTTTGTTCTAACATCACGAGTAAGAAGATCATATCAGTATATATGATGAATCAATCACACATTTTGGATATAAAATCCATATAATATCAAAAGGTATCCTATGTCATTCTTTCAAGCCTTGACCAATCAAACCAATATCTTTCAAGATTATCACACTCTATCTTTTCAAGACTTTTATATTGCATGTTATGATACGCGATAAACATTCAAAGAAAATAGGATAAGGCTATGACACACAAATTCAAATTGTCAATATTATAAGATTTGAAACTAAAGCATCTCATTCCCACTTTCTTGTGAGTTAAAGTACCATTTAAGTATGAAATACAACGTGTACCCCACTAGTATGCCAACAGAAAGTAAATGCACTATCTTCAAGACATATGAGATTTTACTAAAGATTATCCGAATTTCCTGAATGAGGAGATATCACTTAGCACATGAATAGCAGAATCCAAATTGGATTGTATAGGAATCAATGAGATTCAGAATCGAATGATTCAATATCTTGGCTTATATATGTGGAATCAAAAGATTCAGGTATGTGGATCTAACTGTTATCTGGATTATGAATTCAATGGAATCAGTAAAAATGATATATCAATATGATCCAAGGGCTAGTATATGTTTGACAGATGTTGTCAAGTACATATCTTGATTATACTTCAAATTGCATGCTTTTCAGGACATGGGCACTGAAGCAAATCGAATAAATAGTGCTAAGGACATAACCCGAAACTGATCTCATAGGAAAATCTTTATTAAAAGCTAATATTCTTTATCTGATAGTGATCTTTTAACACACACACCCAGGCATAAAATGGGTTCAAATCACAGCTGTAACATATGCAATTATGTTTTCACACTACTAATGGTTCAGTGACGCTTTTAGTCTACTGACAATTCAAATTATATGCATACACAACACTATCATTTCCTATTTGTGTAGTCTCTGAAGTTTAGATCAACACATATAATTCAGATATATTAACATAAAGCACCAACCAGTCAATCTAAAGTCATGTGTGAAAGAACATCTACTGATGTACCATCATCTCTTCTTTAACTTCAAGTAATGTCGATTTTATCTTTTTCAATTTGTTTAGCTTTTTCAAAATCTTTTTCAAAGAAAGTAAAACAAACGAAAATAAAATCTTCCATGAAAACATTTTATGAAAAACATTTTACTTGGTTACTCAGGATTAAGCAATTCAATCAAATTAAAAACTCAAACCAATGTAATGTAATTGAATGTCTTTGCCTTTGTCACCAACACAGTTCTGTACTCCCCCTGTCCTGTAGACTCCCCCTCAACTAGTCAAATGGTTGCATCAACGAATTTATGCTCACCATCGTCATCTTAAGTTTCAGGTTATCATTTGGACTTTGTAAAACTGTTTCCAAAACATTGTGTGTGACATATTCTAATCAAGAGCAATAGCTCTGATACCACTTGTAGGTCCCTAATTCGGTGTCTGACGGATCTCTAGACTCGCGGTACGACACGGTGATAACGTGCGGAATCCATGATCAACGTGCTCGTGTGACTCAATCAACAACAACGGTGTAAATAAACGCTTTGTATTTCCACCACAATATCAGGTTACAAGATTACATAATCTGTCTACTCTGATATCGTCTCACATCTAATCTCTATTCTGGTCTATTTATAAACAGCTGTTCTGCACCAGGCGAACTTGTTAAGTTCGCCTTTAATAGGCTAAGCGAACTTAATAAGTTCGCCTCTGATAGACTTAAGCGAACTTATTAAGTTCTCCTCTGATAGCCCAGGCGAACTTATTAAGTTCGCCTCTGATAGGCTAGGCGAACTTAATAAGTTCGCCTCTAGCAGAACTTACACAGAATTTTATCAACAGTTACAAAACATGTCCTAACAAATATTTGATGATTCTAAGTCCTAGTACATTAGTTTTGATTATTGTCATGAGTATGAGTAGCTAAATCATCCGTGGTCTTCTCCGGGTCTAGGGTTTTGTTAAACACTTGTTATTTTCTGGAATGATTAGCCTTGGTTTGTAATCTTGATTGGTATGTTCATCCTCATGATTTCATTTATTGATGCTTTAAACAACTTTGGTTTATTTTGAATTGTTGTTCAAACCTCGTTAGTCTCAGGCTTCTTTACATCAGGGATATTTTGGGGGTTTTGAATAGTAGTTGGTTAATCTAAGTTGGTTATGTGAGAATAGGTTTTCTTTACAACGTGTTCTTCCATTATCATTGAAATCAATTGAACCGTTGATTATGTCTATATAATCGATTGCTAATTATCCAGAAGTGACTTGTGTTTGCATACCTGAACCCCGGAGAGGACTACTCCTCTCATTACTGTTTAAATCCAAATCCAAACCAGTGCTTAATATTTTCTGTCTTTCATCAATTGTAACAAAGTGACACTTTCTACAAACTCCTTATGGATACGATACCCTACTTACCCTTACTAGTTTAGGTGTTTAAGGATTGTTTTTGACCGGCCAAACGACATCGATCAAAATGTCGCCGCTGCCGGGGAGTTAGTGCGCTTAGTGTTAATTTGTATTGTTTGCTACAACTCACAAAATAAAAAAACTTCTTATTTACTTTTCTTGTCTTATTTTTGTTTTGTTCAGAATTACACGGGGCTTTCTTGTTTGTGTTGTCCAGGTGATTCGTCAGTTGTATGCATCATACAAGGTACTCCAAGAAATCATCTCCATTGCTTTTTGATCCAGAAATTAAGAAGACTGCTGCGCAAAATAGGGTTTTTCACAGAACTAACAAAGTAGTGTCTTCTCCAACTCAAATGGAGAATAATCAGGATCTTGGGAAACAATCTGATTTGCCTCCTGCAGGTCAGTTACCACCAGAATAGCAGCCCACCTCGGGTATGTTCTCATCATCTGTTCCTTTGCCTAGGACAGATGAAAACCTCAACCAATCCACTAGCCAAATCCCACCATTACCAAGCTTTGGCCAACCTCTACCACAAGTAAGCCAACCTTTTGACTTCAAACCCGAATCTCATTATTCTTCACCATATGTGAGAATAGTGCCAGATACCATTCCACCAATCTCACAACCACCCATGACAAAACCTTCCACATTTCATTCAACACATCCACCGGGCTTTTATCCATACCCTTCAGGTTTAGACTATGAGGATGATGCAGATGGGTTTGATGATGAGTATGAGGGGTATGAGGATGATGCTACTGAGTTTGACAGAAGAGACATACATAAGGTTAGGGTGCCAGCATACAGAAAGCATGATACAGGTGTTCGGTTTGAAATGCCTAATGAACATCAGTTTGATCAGAGGCTGCCACAACATCCAGTTCAGTAGGACATTCCAGCACCAATCCCACCACAGCAGCAGCCTGTAAAACATGCTAAGAAGACCTGGTCCTAGGAATGCAATTCCTCCTATTGAAAATCCGGGAGGCATTCCAAGGAGATATGATAGAGGCCCTGTTAGAGGGATTGAGAGCCACTTCAGACCTTCCATTGCTTACAATCCATCTCCAGTTGTTATTCCACAACAACATGGGAGGTCATTTGAAGTTCGTTCCCAGGCAATTCAGAATTTTCCTAAGTATCATGGTTTGGGAACAGAGGAGCCTTACTTGCATCTGAGTGCCTATAATGTGAGGTGCAATACCATTGGGGGACAGGGATTCACACCGGATGATGTGAAGTTGGTGTTGTTCCAATTCACCCTAGAAGACACTCAACAGTGGTTTCATTCCTTGCCTTCTGCTTCTATTTACACATGGGGTGATATGCAACAACAGTTCCTAGATGAGTTCTACACTAATCAGAGGACTAGTGATGCTAGGAAGAACATCAGAAATTTTCAACAACAATCTGGGGAACTGTTTCATGAGGCCTTCCTTCGGTTCAAGATGTTAATCAAGAATTGCCCACACCATGGCTTACAAATGTGGGAGATGTTGAATGCCTTCCATGAGGGCTTGACAGATGATGACGCCCGGGACCTCAACTCTATTTCTAATGGTAAATTTGGTACCAACTTTGAGGATGAAGACTGGGACTATTTAGAGAAGATGGCACGAACTTCTAAGAGAAAAGCTCAATCTTCAAGAAGGGCAAGACATTCAGTAGTGAGAGCAGTTGAGAGTCCTAGCTCTAAATCAAACAAGTTAGAAAAGTTAGAGAAGCAGGTGGCCACTATGGGAACTGGGGGTCAACAGTATGAGGTATGTGATCAGTGTGGGGAGTTGGGGCATAATAGTGCTAGTTGCACATGACACTATGAGGATGTGAATTATGTGCAAGGGGGTAGTAGGAACTACGACATGAACTCCAACACCTACCACCTGGGTCTTAGAAATCATCCCAACTTCCGGTATGGAGATGCCTCTAATCAAGCTAACCCCAATTTTCAAGGTAGTGGTCAAAGAAGTCAACAACCGTTCCCACCCCGAAACCAAAACTATAATCAAAGTAACAATCAAAAGGGATATCAAAGGGGAATGAGCAGGGAGGATCATCTGGATCCTCTAACCAGGCTAGTGAGAATGCAGTGATGGATATGCTGAAATCCATCCAACATGACTTGCAAAAGAAGAATCAAGCTGATGAGGTGCGTGACAAAGTCGTGCAAGTTTTGACCCCTCAAATGGGGCAGTTTGCCACTGAAATAGCTGAATTGAGGAAGAGTAGTGGCAAGCTTCCCAGTGATATAGTGACCAATCCATCTCATCACACCTCGGGGAGCAGAAACATGAAGAGCAACCACGTGGGCAAGGTGAGTATTCTTCGAAGTGGTAAGACTTATGATAACAAGGTTGCGCCTCCACCAACCTTTGTTTATGGTGTGGGGGAGGACATCGATGAACATGAGATCAGTGATGATGAACCCGAACCGATTTCGGTTACACGGGTTGCTTTTCCATGTCAAAATGAAACACCTTTTCCTAAAACATCATCTACTGTTAACAATGGTGGAGTGGTGCCTCCAAGGGTGTCATTCCCTGCTTCTTTAGCGAATACAGGCAAGCAGGTGTCAGTTAAGAAGAGAGGTCCTCTACAGGAGGAGATCTGGGAGCTTTTCAAATATGTAAAAATTAATATACATCTCCTTGATGCAATTAAACAGATACCGGTCTATGCGAGGTATTTGAAAGACTTGTACACTCAGAAAAAGGCATAATAAAATTCCTAAAAATCTTGATCTGAATGCACGAGTCAGTGCAATTTTGACTGGTGCTCTTCCAACTAAACTCCAAGACCCAGGAGCGCCCATAATTTCTATACAAGTGGGTGATTTTAAAATGAGCAAGGCATTGTTGGATCTTGGAGTAAGTGTGAGCATCCTTCCTGGGAGTTTGTATGACCAGTATGACTTTGGTCCACTGTGTAGAGCCAATACTACTGTGGTGTTGGCTGAATTGACCCCTAAACTCCCAACAGGGATTGTTCGTGATGTGATAGTGAAAATGGATCAATTTTACTATCCGGTGGATTTCTTGGTTCTTGACTATGTGCAATATGAAAAAGGTCACTCAACCAACTGTCATTTTGGGTCGACCCTTTTAGCCACATCTCACTCTTTGATTTACTGTCGCTTAGGCACAGTTGATATGACATTTGGCAATAGAAGGGTCCGTTTAAATATCTTTTCAAGTGAATCTAACCCTCTGCCCAGTGATGAATGATTTATGGCAGACATCATTGAATGATGCAATTCTCACTCTAAGGATGAGTCCACATAGGAGTGTTTTGTGTGTGATAGGGTTGAACAGGAATTGAAACTTGATCTGCAAGAGGAAGAGAAAGTGGTGGAAGCTTTAGCTGTGAGAGATGGTAGACCTCCATGGACTCATCATGTGGAGAGTTTACCAACAGAGATTGATTCGGGGCTGAAACCATCACTTGTCAGCCCCCCAAAGGTAGAGTTGAAGGACCTCCCCAAAAACCTAAAATATGCGTTTTTAGGGGAGGATGAGACTCTACATGTCATCATTGCATCCAACTTGGATGAAGAGCAAGAGGAGGCACTGCTGAAGGTGATTCAGGATCACAAAGCTGCAATTGGATGGACCATTGCTGACTTGAAGGGTGTTAGTCCATCTATTGTGATGCACAAAATCATCACAGACTTAGATGCAAGACCTTCATGGGATACATAACGCAGATTAAATCCCAGCATGCGTGAGGTTGTCAAGAAAGAGGTCTTGAAGTGGTTGGACGCCGGGATCATCTATCCCATTTCTGACAGTCCATGGGTGAGTCCAACCCAAACAGTGCCCAAGAAAGCAGGTATACATGTAGTGACAGGTGATAATGGTGAGCAAATTGCCACTCAGCCGGTAACCGGGTGGCGTGTCTGTATCGATTACAGGAAACTGAATGTTGCCACATCAAAGGATCACTTTCCTTTGCCATTTATTGACCAAATCATTGAGAAGCTATCAGGTCAAGAATTTTACTGCTTTCTAGATAGTTAGTCAGGGTATAACCAAATATCCATCCATCCTGATGATCAGGAAAAGACCACCTTCACATGCCCTTATGGTACCTTTGCCTTCCGGCGGATGCCATTTGGGTTGTGTAACGCCCGACCATTTTTCAAAGGTGTATGATGAGTATTTTCTTGGACATGGTCGGGGAGTCACTTGAGGTCTTTATGGATGACTTTTCAGTTTTTGGCTCATCGTTTGAATTGTGTTTAAATGAATTATCTAAGGTTTTACAACGATGTGTAGAAACTAATTTGGTTTTAAGCTGGGAAAAGAGCCATTTTATGATTCAATAGGGTATTGTGTTGGGTCATGGGGTTTCAAGTCGGGGGATCTAGGTAGATAGGGCTAAAATCAGTGTTATTTCAACATTACCTCCCCCGATAAATGTCAAGGGTGTGCGCTCTTTTCTAGGGCATGCCGGGTTTTACCGTCGGTTTATTAAGGGATTTAGTGTCATCACAAAACGTTTATGTAACTTACTTCTCAAAGATGTGCCTTTTGAATTTGATAAAGAATGTTTCACTGCTTTTAATGTCTTAAAAGATCAATTGGTACAAGCCCCAATTTTGCAATCGCCGGATTGGAATCTTCCTTTTGAAATAATGTGCGATGCTAGTGATTATGCAGTTGGGGCTGTTTTGGGTCAAAGGGTAGACAAGAAACCTGTTGTCATTTATTATGCAAGAAAGACCCTCTCTGGTGCTCAATTGAATTACACCACAACAGAGAAGGAGTTGCTTGCAGTTGTCTATGCCTTAGATAAGTTTAGGTCCTATATTTGGGGTAGTAAAGTGATTGTTTACTCTGATCATGCAACAGTTCATTATTTGATGGCAAAGAAGGATGCCAAGCCTAGGTTAATCAGGTGGGTCCTTCTGTTGCAGGAATTCAATAAGGAAATCAGGGATAAGAAAGGCTGTGAGAACTTTGTGGTTGACCATCTATCATGAATTAAGAGGGAAGAGGAGGATGTCACCCCCGATATAAATGAGCAATTCCCTGATGAGTGTTTAATGTCTATTTCTTTTTCAGATCCTTGGTATACAGGTGTTGCTAATTATTTGGTTACAGGTACTATCCCTGAAAACAGGACCAAGAAGAAGAGGAACCATTTCTTGACAAAGGTCAACCAGTACATCTGGGATGAACCGAACTTGTTCAAGGTGGTAGCAGACTAACTCATCAGACGCTGCAGTCCTGAATCGGAGATCCCAAAAGTGTTGGAACTTGCACATGCATCTGCATGTGGCAGCCATTTTAGTGGCTAGAAAACTGGGCATCGAATCTTATCTTTCGGGCTATTTTGGCACACTATTTTTAAAGATGCTTTTGAGTTTGCTAGAACTTGTACAAATTTCCAAAAGATGGGCAGTATTACTAAGAGGAATGAGATGCCCATGCAACCAATCCTCGTTGTTGACATCTTTGACGTATGGGGAATTGATTTCATGGGACCATTCCCAAATTCTTTTGGAAATTTATACATATTGTTGGCAGTTGACTATGTGTCAAAATGGGTTGAAGCAATTGCCACCAAGACCAATGACCATAACGTAGATTTGCAAATTTATGCAATCAAACATTTTTTCTAGATTAAGGCTTCCCCGTGTGATCATAAGTGATGGGGGATCCCACTTTAAGAATTTTCATTTTGGCAAACTTCTGAAACACTATGGTGTAGACCACCGGATTGCCACTCTATACCATCCACAAACAAGTGGGCAAGTGGAAGTGTCCAATAGGCAAATCAAAGAGATTTTACAGAAAACAGTACGGGTTGACCGCAAGGATTGGTCAAACAAACTAAATGATGCCTTGTGGGATACCGTACTTCATATAAAACACCTATTGTCACTACTCCATACCAGTTGGTCTACGGGAAGGGATGTCACTTACCTGTGGAATTGGCTCATCGAGCGTTATGGGCTATAAAAAATGTTAATCTTGATTATGATGCTGCAGGTAAGCAAACACAACTGTGCCTGAGTGAGTTGGAAGAGTTGAGAGATGATGCATATGAAAGTGCCTCGGCTTACAAGGATAAATGAAGAAGGTGCATGATGTAAAGATCCGGTTGAAAACTTTTTCAATTAGGCAAAAGGTGTGGTTATTCAACTCAAGGTTGAAACTCTTTCCTGGCAAACAGAAGAGCAAGTGGATGGGTCCATATTTGGTGACCAAGGTGGGTCATTCAGGTGACGTAGAGATTGAGGATTTTGAGGACCATTTGAGACAAACGGTGAATGGCCACCGTCTAAAGCCGTACTTAGAGCCCAATGACATCATTGGTCCGGATAAGCAAGTCGAGGTATTATTCGTGAGCACTCTAGAAGATGGAGACACGTAGCTAGCATCAGGTACACCGCGTCTGGCTGAAGACGTTAAACTTAACGCTCTTAGGAGGCAGCCTAAGGTACATTTGTCTGATTTTCAATTTTAGTTATATGAACTTTGTGGGTGTGTTCCCTAGAAACCCTCACGAGACTAAACTCGTCCTCTCAAGCTACTGAGAGGTTTAAAAGGCTTGATGCATACGCTAAATGCATCTGTGATGCCTAGTAAAGTGAGTTAGGACTTTATTGATTTGTTTTCTATGTTTTTGTGCACGTGACCAAGTGTGGGGAAGCCTTTGGGGTGTTTGAGGCTTACATAAGTGCAATTGAGGGCAATGCACAAGTTCTTAGGGGGGGGGGGGTAGGGCACCATGTGTAGAGTTATGTAAATTTTGAAGTTTTTCGGTATGTTTTTAGAGTTTTTCTAAGTTTTGCAGGTGTTCGTGTCGATTTTGGCAAGAAAAATGATGGGGAATCACGTTCTAGGTATGTAAGAACATAAATCAAGTGTTGGATCAAGTTTTGGAGAAGTTGGAAAAAAATTGAGTTTTAAAAGTTTAAAATTTTTTATAAGGCAAAAACTCAATTTTTCATCTTAACTTTCAGTCACCACATGGTTTTCGCGCCACGTGAAGATCCCTGACCATTTTTTCACGACACGCGAAGGATTTGGTAGTCTGACAGAGTTTTCGGATCTTCGCGCCATGTGAATATTCAGGTGCCCTCTTTCGCGACACGTGAAAAAAAAATATTGTGCGTCTGTCTTATCTTTTCTGTTTAATTTAGTCTTGTTATCGAGTCGATATGATGCTTGTGGTGTGCTGTGAGCTTTATTTTACAGATTTGGAATTAATTGCACGTACTCAATCTCCATTCGGGTGGTGATTTCGAACTTTTGCTTGATTCTTGTACAAATCAGCCCGCTTGCATCTGTGGAGCACGATCGCGAATGAAATGCTATACGATCACATATCCAGCTAAGTTTTTATTTTTGTAGTTTTCTTTTTGCTTTCCGTTTCTGTTCCTACATTGAGAGCAATGTAAAGTTTAAGTGTGGGGAGGGAGACTTTAGTCTAGGTTGATAGTTTGAGTCATAAAATTGTTTAAAAGTCCATAAAAAAAATTAATTAAAAAATTTACAAAAATGGCGTTGGATTAGAACTTGTGCAGCTATATTGGAAATGATAGGTACAATTGGAACTGTGCTTGTGTGACATTGAATATAATAAATAATAGAAAGCGCGTCTGATTTGTAATGTTTTGGTATGACCAACAGACTTAAAGAGCTTAAACATCCTGATAGTGTTTCTATGCTTAATTGAATAATTAATTCAGGATATCGTGTGGGTTCTCATCTTAGGGGTGTTGGTAAGGTCGAAACTGTCAATATAGGGTGATAGGTACCTCTATAAGCAAGAGTTTATAAGTTTTTAAAATCTTTTGGCTTTCTTTTTATGAAAATAAATTTAAAAGTTGGTAGCGTCCGCATTCCATACATCTACCATTGCATAAGCTTGAATCAAGTAAGTTGAAAGCTTGAGTTTGCCAACGTGTTACCCTCCAGGTTACAAGGTTGGTTGAAAAGCCCATGGGCAGACTTTTGTAATCAATTATAGATGACTATGCGAAACTTATGTGTTACCCTCCAGGATGGAAACCTGATTGAAACGCCTATAAGTTGAGTTTATGTTCTTCATTGCTAAAAACTTTAGCCTACGTGTCACACGTCGAGTTCCAGCTTGATTGAAACACCACTGGGTTAGGTTTATTCATAAAACGTAATGAAAGCTCACATCATTCATTCATTGATCCATCATTCATCTTGATTTTGAAAACTTATAGATTAGTGTTTATAGTGGTGGGAAAATCTATATGATTTTGCCCATGCCTAAACATGACCTTGAGATGGGATTAGCCTTAACTGTAGCTTTCTTAGTGTGGGACCCATAGATAGACTGTTGGAGGCCTGGTAATAGATATCATTTTAGATCACAAAATTGGGAGCTCGATAGATCGGTGGTTGGGTTTAGTCGGACAGAAATACCGATTGTTACAGTTAGCGCGTTAGTATATTTAAACTGTTAAATGACTGAGAATGTGAAAGTAGGTTCCGATTATGATCCCATTGCATGATTCTTTTCGGGACGCAAAAGTGTAAGTGTGGGGATGTGATGTAAGGATAAATAACCCCGGTTTATATGTCGTTTTGTGTGCGTCTTAGTTGTTTTAGTATGTATTCTTGTTCGGTTTTATGTGTGTTTGTGGTTGTGTCTTCCTCTTAGGTTTTATGTCCTAAATAAGCGAGAAACGGATGAGAAGCAGTAGGATGAGAAGCACGTGAGATTAAAAAGTCAAAAAGTCAATTTCCTGAATTTTATGGTCTTCGCGACACGTGAAGACCTGGGCTTCAGTTTGCGCGACACGGGAAGAAGTAGAGAGGCGCCCCGACTATTTTGTCCTTCGCGCCATGCGAAGGACCTGGGCAAGGAAGTTCGCGACACGCGAAGGTTTGTTTTTACGGGAAAATTAACCTGAATCAGGTTTTAATCCTTAGCAGCCCCCATTATCATCTATCTCCGATTCCAGCCGTTCCACTATTCCAAGAAGGTGATTTCCACCATTGTTAGGTCGATTGTTCTTAATCTTTGATGATTGTAAGTCCTAGTACATTAGTTTTGATTATTTTCATGAGTATGAGTAGCTAAATCACCCCTGGTCTTCTCCGGGTCTAGGGTTTTGTTGAACACTTGTAATTTTCTGGAATGATTAGCCTTGGTTTGTAATCTTAATTGGTATGTTAAACCATATGATTTCATTTATTGATTGAATGCTTTAAACAACTTTGGTTGATTTTGAATTGTTGTTCAAACCTCGTTAGTCTCCGGTCTCTTTACATCAGGGATATTTTGGGGGTTTTGAATGGTAGTTGGTTAATCTAAGTTGGTTATGTAAGAAGAGGTTTCCTTTACAACGTGTTCTTCCATTATCACTGAATTCAATTGAACCGTTGATTATGTCTATGTAATCGCTTGCTAATTATCCAGAAGTCACTTGTGTTTGCATACCTGAACCCCAAAGAGGACTACTCTCATTACTGTTTAAATCCAAATCCAAAAAAGTGCTTAATATTTTCTGTCTTTCATCAATTGTAACAAAGTTACACTTTCCACAAACTCCTCGTGGATACGATGCCCTACTTACTCTTACTAGTTAAGGTGTTTAAGGATTGTTTTTGACCGACCAAACGACATCGATCAGTGCGACGGCAAGGGGGAACCCCATCTAGGGGTGTTCACGGCTGCCGAGAGAAGCAAGGGAGAGAAAGAGGAAGCCGTCCTTCGCGATATGCATCCGATTCGAGGTATTTTCATGATTTCCAATCATCCGTAGTGTGTCGAGTCCTTGAATCATTGAGTTTTGTGTTTTTATGATCCTAGGGTTTGCACAAAGATCTAGTTCCAAGGAGGACGAGTTCTTCGGTGAATCGATTTGCACGAGTCACACAAATTGAAGGTATGCTATCGAAACTCGACTCGTTCTCGTATTGGTTTTGGTTCTGGGAGCCGGTTAAGGGATGGGGTGGTTCGGCAGAACCCGTATGGGTGGCCGGTAGAGGTGATGAGATCGGGGAAAGGGTCGGATAAGGCTTGGGAGAAGAGCCGCGCGATGTGGAAGACCTGAGTGGCGTGAGGGCGGCTGTGGTGGCATCGAGAGGCCACGGCAGCGGCATGGAGGGCCGGTAGGCGGCTGCGTGGGCTGGCCGAAGGCCATAGGTGGCTGTGGTGGGTGTTAGCGATGGCGGGAATCGGCGGGGAGTCGTCGGGAGCCGTAGGTGAAGCCGGGAATAGCCGAAATGTATTCGGCGACAGTTTTAGCCTAGCGTGAAGTGCATGAGCATGCATGGGTGATTGTGTGTGGCTAAGGGGTTGTGCATGGCAACACGCGGGCATGTGTGACTCATGCATGACGTCGGTTTGGTCGAGTGAGTGGGAGATTAACGTCGGGTCACGTATTGACTCGTATGTTGTGTGTATTTTAGGTGCGAGGTCGACAGGCGAGCACGAGAAGTTATAGAGTTCTAGTGATCAAGGTTTGTAGAGTAAAGGTGAGTTTCTATCGCCCTCTTTTGAATGTTTATATTTTGGGCATGAAGTATATGTGAAGCAAATATTTATTTATACGTAATGCATGGGGAGTGTTTTGTGATAAAATGAGTATTTTGATAATCGATGTGCTTACGTGTATGTGTTAGTGTGTCACGTACTTAATCGTCATAGCGGGAGATCAAGCTAAGCTTGATATTGTGTTTGACGTAGTCAAGTGGGTTATTGTGTCACGTATTTAATCGTCATGGCGGGAGATCGAGCGAAAGCTTGATATTGTGTCAGACGACAGTCAGGCGGGAGAACTGTGTTTACGTGTGTCTACGGATACGGTGAACAAGTTATTTGTGTGTCGTTATTTTTTAATAAATTCTTTTGAGATAAACTATTTATATGGAGATGTGATAAACCTTTTTGGGAAGAAACCACTTTCATAATGGTTTTCGGGAGTAAACATCCCTAATAACTCACTATAGAACTCACTCAGCGTAGCTGACATTTTAGCATGTATTTTAGGTAAAGGGAAAGAATGATCTGGAGGCTCTTGGATGGCAATTGGTTACTGGCGTGTGATGACTATGACAATTCCGTTTGTTTATTAAATTTTAATATTTGACTGTCGTTGTGTTTTGACATGGGGACGTCGATTATGGGTTAACTTGATATTTTGTCCCATGTTTGTAAAGCCCCCAAATTGTGCACCTTACAGTTGGTTCTTATCACTGCGCATATTTATTAAAAACACTTAACTTTCATTTAAAAAAACAGCAGAAGTCTTTCTCAAGATAGTAATTATCTTTTAAGTTCATTAATGTTCTTAAGTTTACCTTACGAACGCGTACACACCAACTGAGTAGCACCGCTCCCAATCCAAGATACGTCGTCCCTTGAACTCACTAGCAAAACAGTCTAACGTACATACAAAGTCAGTTACGCTGAGTGAGTTCTAATAATACGATTTAACAGAAATCATCTCATTACAAAATCAGTAATACCGGCTCAGGATGTTCCAGTCCTTTATAAAATGGTTTATCACATAAATGACGGATAGGTATCCCACCTTACCGACCCATTCCCTTAAAAGAGGATTCACCGCCCAAGACTCATCCCATAATTATAACCCAGTAAGTCTCACCTATTTAGATCGAGCTTACTACACTACTAACTCTCAATTAGCCCCATGCCTCAACCTGAGGTCCAGTTAACATACCGAAAACCCCTAGGCACAATCCGGCAAACCTTCACCAAGACTCTTAAAAGATAAACTAACTCAACAGTTATAATACGGCATTGTCCCGACACAACGGTCAATCTACTACTCATTATCAAAGTAACAACATCATTTCACAAGGAATATTGACTAACACTCGCATGCAATTAATACACACATAAATGCACACAACAATTACCTTAGAAGGATTTACCAGTCTCGTCACAAATACCCTCGTTAGGGTTATCCTCGTCGAGATACTCATCATGAGCTCACCTCTAACCTTGTTACAGGGCCCCACCACTAATCATAGCGACACACTCGTCATCTATGATGACTTCCCAGCCACCCTTATGGTGACAACACCCGAAGAACCTTGTCCTTCATATCATGATTTGCCGTGTCACAAAGACAATGCCGTAAGCCCACACAACACACACAAGTAACACATAGCAACACATGCAAAGACTGTGACTCGTTACCTAAGCATACACCACATACATGCACCCACCGAAACACCTCTTAGTCGTACCCACACCACATGCAAACTCATTCCCAACTCACCCCTACTAGGTTACTATAAGACACACGACCATAAGTTTCACATCTAGCCCGCATTATCTAAGTACAAGACACGTACCCTTAGTCCTGTATTTAGATATTTAAATTCATAACTTATTGGGTTAAACCCAAGGCTCCTTACGCGTTCAGTTCACAAAACACGTTCTACAATTACGTACTGTAGCCCCAAAATATTTAAAATCTTTTTAAAGAGTGGATTAGAAACTCACCTGTTACAAAGATCCAAACCCTGGCTCTGCAACCCACCCGTTCACGCTCGAACCCAAACCTGTTAACCTATAACCGCATGATCAGAATACATCCTAAACATACGTCGAATAATACATCTTTATAACTAAACCCCAAAGATCGTCTCATCAGCTCGTCCTAATTCCTCCGCAAGACCGTAGTTTCACAAGTTCGCCCATACCAGATCGTCCTTGACCCGTTTAGAAACGGAAGGCTTGAACCGGGTTTTATGCATGCATACTCGTGTGTCATGCAAACACTTGAATCACCAAACGTCACCATGAAAGCCCTGATGTCACGGAATGCACGTACACCCGAGTCGAGTTTCCCATGCGCGCACGCAACTACGCCATGTATGACTTAACCGGCCCGCCGTCTCCCGTTTCCACCACCGTGCACCTTCATCTTCACCTTCCTCGTCGTGCCAACCCTAGTTTGCCACTCCACCCCTAACACCACCGATGAACTTCCCCCGTACCATTCCACACATCGGATTCATTACCACCATCAACTTCCCCTGCTTGCCGCCGTAGTACACCACCTCAGTTGCCGCCGGCAGCCGCCTCCATGACACACTACCGCAGCCGCCGCCCATTCTATCATACCCCGCCATGGCGGAAACGCGAGGCGTAACATTCACTGGTTTCCAAAGCATATGATTACCGCAAACACATACATGATAATTGGATACATGATCAAGTTTAAAATTTTACATCCCAAAATATCAATTTGAGTTTACAAAAGATTAAGATTTCGCAAATATGACCCATATGTAATGAGTTATAGAAGAGAAATCTCCCAAAATCAGTTTCTGTTCATGCATGCATGTAATCCTACATTTCTAACCTAGAGACCACGTTCAATTTCCTGAAAAACATACTTAAAATGTGTCAACACGAGATTGGTAAGTTCACATGTTTTGTTCACATGTTCTTGTAAATCCAACGTTCTTAAAACGTTCAAGTGTATAAAGTTGTCAGATCAAATAGTATATGTATAACCAATCAATAACCAATTGACCCCATTTGTAAACTAACAAGGAATACAAATAATATGTAATACACGAGACCGTAACCAACCCATGATTGGTGAATGCCCCTCCCTCGCTTTACCACGAGAATGAAATAAGACAATATGCGGCTATTTGACCCTTCAGGTTCCGGTTAGCGCGACTAACCATGACCGGGGGCGTCACCCCTAATAGTACTATTTATAGAATCCTAGGCTAAGTCCATAGCAAATGGTTTACAAAATGTTGATGTTGTTCAAGGGACTTTTAGCGCTCTATTGTTCCTCATGCAAACATAATGGTCTGGTCTTTGTTCGTTTCATTAATGTATGAAAATAAGTACAAGTATGTTTCCTCCCCAAAACATTTCAAAAACTAGAAAAAGAGGACAGTGAAACTCACCTCGACAGTAGTGTATGCTAGCAAATATTTGAATAAATGTAAGCCCCGCTTATCCGTATCCTAATCACACAAGGATACCTTATTTGTTAAGACTACCCATCTTAAACGCAAGTTGTTCACCCGACTTAATGAATCTCGTTAAGTACGTCTTTGTTTAGTAAAACTGTGTTTTCATGTGACGACTCGTTGGTGATTAATATTCCAGTCTAGAAGCTTACTTATTTTCCGAGAAAATATTATGTTTTCATATTGGTGACTTGTTAAGTGTACCAAAAATAAATATTATTTTTGTAATAACATTTTGATTTCCATCCATATATATATATATATATATATATATATATATATAAATATATATATATATATATATAACATTTTACTCAAGTTCCATAACTATCCTTATATGCATACATATATATAAATATATATATACATATATTTCGGCTCCTAACATGCTTACATATACTTTAACAATTCTCGAGTTAACAAGTTATGAACATACATTTGTACATACATATATCACGATTTCTATTTACATAACTCACTTGATTATTTCCAATTTAACATCTCTAATCATGTATATATATATATATTCATTTTCTATTTTCTATATATATTTTACACCTTCTCATATTTATCAAGTTTTTCCATGTTAATAAACTTTAAAACACACACACACATATATATATACATATATATATATATAAATCATGATTTCTTCATGTATGTATCTATACATTTCATTTTTCATCAAGTGTGAAGCATACTTTTACTAATCTATAACTCATCATCATAAGATCAAAACATCAAGAATACACCTATATACATACCAAATTTTGACCATATATATATATTTATACAAAACATTTGCTTTTAAATTAATAATGTTAAACTTTATAAAACTCTTTAATCCTTTCAAATCCTTTATTTTCATGGTGAACAACAAGCTTTAAACTAGAAAATAAAGATGAATTTAGAGATTGTGTCGGTTTTATACCACTAGACAAAGCTAGGTGAAGAATCCCAAGTAGAAAGTGATAAAGACTTGTGTTGCTAACAAAACCAATCCTTAAACCTCCAAGACTTCCTTGAATCTCCAAATCTCTAGCTAAACCTCTCTAGAATTGTGTTTTTGGAGTTAAAAGGGCAAAGTGTGAATGTGTTGGTGTGCATCGATTTTTATAGATGGAAAGAAAGATTGAGTTTGAGTGTGATATCTCCATAAATCATTACAATCATAGTAGTTGAGACTTGATTAGACCTTTGCTTGATTTTTGAGTTGAATGGGCATGGATGTGTAAGGTTCTTATGACAAGTTGGTGGTGAAGGTGGGTGGTCCCACCACCTTTCGGCCGAGATTGGGGTATAGGATGGGGGGTTGGGTTTTGTCATTTCACTAGTCTAAATTTAATGGTTAGTTAGATGGTTTTTAGGTGGTGTAAACTCGATAGGTGTATCTTGACTAGTTTTAATAGTTTACTAGTGTATCCCGATATAGTTATAGTCTTAACTATATCATTCATGTTTACACATAGAAATAACTTAAGACCATGTAACAAACATTTTTATGTCCACTTTAAAAAGTTTAGTCACCAATATTTATGTTTTATATTAAAACATGTCTCTAGACGTTACTTGAATAAAATCTTGTTAACCACCAACGAACGTACCTTGCAGGTTATAATTGTTTATTTCCTAGTAATTATTTAAATTACTAAAATGTGATGTGTGTTCTTTTGTTAGACTCATTGACAATACTTTGTTAAAATAAAATCTCAGAAAATATAAACTATGTGAAATTATGAATATGGATATTAACCTAAAATGTTGGGTGTCACATTCTTCCCATGTTAAAGAGAATTTCGTCCCGAAATTCAGTTGATGTTATCTTGACTTGGAGTGTTCGTGAACAAGGACGGGTACTTGGCCTTCATTTGATCTTCTTGTTCCCATGTAAACTCAGGGCCACGCTTTGAATTCCAGTGTACCTTAACCAATTTAACACGGCTACGCCTTGTTTTCTGGACTTTCCAATCTGTGACTTCAATGGGTTTCTCAACGAAGTGCAACTTGTCATCTATGTGAATCTCATCAGGCGGTATGATCAACGTCTCGTCTGATAAGCACTTCTTGAGATTTGACACATGAAACGTATCATGTACATTGCTTAGTTCCTGTGGCAACTTGAGTTTGTATGCTACAGGGCCAACCCTAGCCAATATTTTAAATGGTCTAATGTACATAGGGTTAAGCTTGCCACGTTTGCCAAACCTTGCAACTCCATTCCAAGGTGAAACCTTCTACATGACCCGGTCACCAACTTGGAATTCTAATGTTTTTCGTCTGTTATCCGCGTAACTTATTTATCTATCACGGGCGGCCTTCTGACGATCGTTGATTTTGAAAATCTTGTCGGTGGTCTCCTGAATAACCTCAGGACCAGTTAATTGCTTGTCGCCAACCTCCGCCCAACATAGCGGTGAACGACATTTATGACCGTACAAAGCCTTAAACGGAGCGGCTTTGATGCTGGTGTGGTAACTGTTGTTGTATGAAAACTCAGCCAATGGCGAATGAGTAACCCAATTTCCTCTGAAATCAATTGCACACGCATAGAGCATATCCTCTAAAGTTTGAATGGTCATTTCACTTTGACCATCTGTTTGTGGATGATATGTCGTGCTCATATCAAGACGTGTGCCCAAGGCTTCTTGTAATGATTGCCAGATTCTCGACACGAATCTGCTGTCTCTATCAGAGATAATTGAAATTGGCACTCCATGCCTAGCCACAATTTCCTTGATATATAGCCTTGCAAGTTTCTCAGTTTTATCCGTCTCTTTGATGGGCAGAAAATGAGCTGACTTCGTCAAACGATCGACGATTACCCATATAGTATCATACCCGCTCGACGTCTTGGGTAACTTTGTAATGAAATCCATGAAAATCTGTTCCCATTTCCATTGAGGAATCTCGGGTTGTTGTAATAATCCAGACAGTTTTTGATATTCTGCGTTTACCTTTGAATAGGTCAGACACTTGCCAACATAGATAGCAATTTCTCCTTTAATGTTCGGCCACCAATAGCGTTCTTTCAGATCCTTATACATTTTATCCGAACCTGGGTGAATGGAGTACCTGGACTTGTGGGCTTCGTTCATAGCCAACTCCCATAAGTTACCAAAACATGGCACCCAAATTCTATTCATGAAGTATAAAGTATTATCTATTTTTGGCTCTAACTGTCTGATCATTCCTCATAATGCCTCATTCTTAAATGTTCTCTTCTTTAAGTGCCTCTTGTTGTGCCATTCGGATTTGAGTTGTGACACTCGTATGAATTGTCAATCCGAGGGCATGAACACGAAGAGTTTTAACTTGTTCTTTACGAATCAAGTCATCTGCTATGACATTTGCCTTTCCCGGGTGGTACTTGATCTCGCAGTCATAATCGTTCAGTAGTTCTACCCAACAACGTTGCCTCATGTTGAGTTCTTTCTGATTAAAGATGTGCTGGAGACTCTTGTGATATGTAAAGATAGTGCATTTTGTACCATATAGGTAATGTCTCCAAATCTTGAGTGCAAACACGACAGCACCCAATTCCAAATCGTGAGTCGTATAATTTTTCTCATGAACTTTCAGCTGTCTGGATGCATATGCTATGACTTTTTCTTTTTGCATCAGCACGCATCCCAGACCTTGGTGTGATGCATCACAGTACACGATGAAATTGTCAGTTCCCTCAAGAAGTGATAGGATTGGTGCACTGCAAAGTTTCTGCTTTAGCAACAGAAAAGCTGATTCTTGTTTATCAGTCCAATCAAACTTTTTGTCCTTCTGGGTTAACGTGGTAAAAGGAAGGGCTATTTTTGAAAAAGTTTCGATGAATCGTCTGTAGTACCCTGCCAAACCCAGAAATTAATGCACCTCAGTCGAAGTCCTTGGTGCTTCACAGTTTTTGATAGCTTCAATCTTGGACAGGTCCACGTGAATACCCTTCTTATTGATCACAGGTCCAAGAAAGTGAACTTCTTGGATCCAAAACTCGCACTTAGAGAATTAGCATATAGCTTCTCATTCCTGAGTAGTTCCAAGATTAACTTCATGTGATGTTCATGTTCCTCCTTGGTTCGTGAATATATCAATATTTCATCGATAAACAAAATCCCAAATTTATCCTAGTATGGCTTGCACACGCGGTTCATGAGATCCATGAAAACTGTCGGTGCGTTAGTCAAACCAAATGGACCATAACGAGTCCTAAAAGTCGTCTTCGGTATATCCTCCTCGTGGATTCTTAGTTGATGATACCCTGATCGTAGATCAATCTTAGAATAGAAGTTGATCGAATAAATCGTCTATTCGAGGAAGCGGATACCGGTTTTTAATTGTAAGTTTGTTCAACTCCCGGTAATCAATACACATTCTAAAGGTTAAATTCTTTTTCTTCACAAACAAGACCGGAACTCCCCAGGGTGAGAAGCTTGGTCTTATGAAACCTTTATCAAGTAAATCTTGCAGTTGACTTGATAATTCTTGCATCTCGGAAGGTGCTAGACGATACGGTGATCGTGCAACTGGTGCGGCCCCTTGTATTAGGTCGATCCGGAACTTGACTTGTCTTGGTGGCGGTAATCGAGGTAAGTATTCAGGAAATACCTCAGGGTAATCCCTAACGATTGGTATGTCCTCAAGTAGACGTTCTATGGGTTTCTTCTCGACGATGTGAGCCAGGAATGCGCAATAACCCTTGCATAGATACTTACGGGATTTCATGCAATTTATCATTTTCAACGTTGTTCCACCCTTTTCTCCTTGAATTGAAAGAATTTATCCGTTTGGTAGTGGGACACATATAATCTTTTCGAAGCATATGATATCGGCATGATTTTTCAATAACCAATCCATGCCAATGACGATGTCAAAACTCCCCAGATCAACAGGTAGAAGGTATATACTAAATGTATGGTTTTCTAGACATAAATTACCACCCTTAATGACTTCTCCGGTTTTAATTAATTTCCCATTTTCTAATTCAATTGTATAACTTTGATCTAGTTTGATGGCCTTAATACCAAGTAAAGATTTAAAATCATTTGACACAAAGCTCATATCAGCACCCGAATCAAAAAGTACAGAGGCATAGTGATTGTTTATCGGGAACGTACCAGTGACAATGTTCGGGTCCTAGCGTGCATCACCGACACCCACCATAAATGCTCTTCCTGGTGCCTGAGCGTTGTTCTGATTCTTCCCCTTGGGACAGTCCTTCTTGAAATGCTTCAGATCACACATTTAAAACATCCTTGCTTCACTTTTCCCATGGTGTTGGTGTTGGCTCGGCAATTTTGTGTGGTATGCCCAAACCTATCACATTTCCCACATTTAATACATCCACCCCCATGATGATATCCACACTTGTTACACTTCGGCAGTGTCCCATCATACTCTTTTCTCTCCGCTGTATTGGCTGCAAAAGCCTTCACCGTTTCTTGTTTCTTGAATCCTTGTTTCTCAGATTTTTTACTTGGATTTCCCATCCATTTCCATTTCTCCCCATATTTACCTTCCTCGTTCTCCTTTTCCCAAACAATCCATTGCGTACAACATCATCTCTTAACTTAAATGCAAAAGTTATAGCACTCTTGGCATCCATCGGATTAGATGAAGTTACCATGCTGCGAATTTGAGGCGCAAGGCCCCACAAATACCTCTCAACACGCTTATGTTCTGGTGTGACCATGTGTGGCACTAGGATTGCCAGGTCATTAAAATGGTAAGTGTAGCCAGCCATGTTGTCACACCCTGAAATTCCATGGCGGGTTACCCGCAGGTTGTGACTGTCAAGGATCATCAGTCACGGTAATTTCAAACGACCTCTAAATGGTTTTCGAAAAGACTTTCCGTTTGAAAGTCATACAACAATAAATAAGTAATAAAGAGTTTGAAAATGTGGAAAGTAAAGCGTGGAAGCAAAAGTAAGTAGCAAAATACAGAAGCATAATAAGTTAGGTTCCCATAAACCTAGCTTCTAAATGAAAACATGAAATGTGACTCTAGATAAGCAATCCTACTCCATTCTTGAATGCTTAGCGACTTGAGATAAACATGCTTAAAAGTGTCAACATAGGGTTGGTGAGTTCATAGGTTTAAGTAACATAAACATAATGAAAACAGTGTAACAGTATGTATACTAGTGATTCGATTGTTGGTCAGACAATAAACATTAATTATATAAGCAACACCGAAACCGAAGCTCAACGAAGGAATGCAGAAACTAGCATTTTGCCTCTTACGTGCCCAGCACGCAATGAATTAGGTCAATTATGCACCCATTTGACTCCCAGTTAGAGTTAGCACGACTAACCTGTGACACCCAGTATTTCAGGTCAATATCTATATCACATAATTTCACGTTCATGATTTACATTTCCTAGTTTATTGTTTAACAAAGTATTGTCAGGAAGTCTAGCAAAGGAACATGCATTATATTTTAGTAATTTTAGAATTACTAGGAAATAAACAGTTATAACCCGCAAGGCATGTTCGTTGGTGATTAATTTGACCTATTCAAGTAAAGTCTAAAGACACATTTTAAAAATAAACACATAAATATTGGCGAGCAAAACTTGTAAAAGTTTACATGAAAATGTTTGTTACGTGACTCGAAAGTTATTTATATGTGTATACATATACATTAAAGTTAAAGTATTAACTATGTCGGATAACTAGTAGACTATTAAAACTAGTTGATTCAACACAAAAATATATAGGGTTTTTGACATTTAAAAGTTCATACACCGGGTATTAGATCACGGGATCACCTACAGAGTATATACTACCTAAAAACAACCTAACTAGTACTTGGAATGGGACTAGAACTAGGAACAAGACCCAACCCCCCCCCCTTATGCTCCTTTCGGCCGTAACCCACCAAACCACCACCAAACTATCACCAACTTTCTTACACCTTGTCATACTACACCATGCTCCTTCAACTTGATTACAAGCAAAGGTCAAATCCCATTCCATCAATCTTGTCTTGTAATAATGAATGCTAGACTTACACTCCAACTCTTTGCCATATATATACATATATATGATATAGACACACATATGCACACATTCGCATCTTTCAAACCTAAGAGAAAGTCTAGAAAAGTTAGCTAGAAGCTTTGGTGATTCAAGGAGGATTGGAGCTAGGAATCGGGTTTTGATAGCAATACAAGCATCCATCATCTTCTACTAGTGAATCATCACCTAGCTTGACTAGTGGTGAGAACCCGACACAAATCCTTTCTTTTCATCTCCATATTCTTGTTTAAACAAAGTATTTGCAAGATTTAAGGAGTTTTTATAAAGCTTAACTTTATTAAGTTTAAAATTTTGAGTTTTGATATAAATATATATATATGGGCCAAAAATTTAGTGGTTATATGCTTGATTTGTTGTTTTGTTCATTTTGTGACAAGTTGTTGCATGATCATATGGTGTCAAGGTTTAAAACAAGGAAAAACTAAAAGATGTATATATATATATATATAAAGGCCGAGATATGCATGCATATGTGTATACATGTTTGATTTGAGTAATGATTTAGAAATGGTTAAGTAGATGCATACATGTATAAAAATCATAAGTTGTATATAAGTATGTGTAGATGCTGTTGTTTAACCATTTGATGTTAAGAAGAGGATTTTAAATGGAAAGTATGATAATACCTGGATAAATGAGATATATGTAAATGTATGTGTGTTAAAGTTTAATAACTTGGAAAAATGGCTAAACATAAGAATATATATATATATATCCGTACGTATGTCACAAGTTGTTGACTTGAATAAATGATTTGGAGTATGTGTGCACGTTTAGAAACCGGACTATATATATGGGTGCATGATCATGAGTGGTAAGACTTGGAAAAATTAGAAATAATGTGCATGTAAATATATAAATAGAAGTCATGATATATAGGCATATGGATGATGGAAAAATGGTTAACTCAGAATGAGTAATGAAATGACTAAATAATTGAAATCGTTCATATGATTATACGTTGTTTATAGTTGATAACATAGAATGTTGTCATAAATGCAAGAAACTTAATTACGTTCGGTTAAAAATAAATAAATAATCGCATGTTAATATTTAAACACCCGTTCAAATATGAAAACACTTGTGTGCATATATGGGTAGAAATGTTTGCATGTGGACGTGTTAACGTAGTATATGTACATGTAGGGTAATTGACTTGCATAATGAATGTTTGCACGATATTTGTGATTATTATATGGTTATAATATGAACATGGACTATAATATGAACATGTTATAAGATATTACAAAAATAATAGTTATTTTTGGTACATGTGACAAGTCACCAATATGGAAACGAAATATTTTCTCAGAAAATAAGAAAGCGTCTAGACTTGAATAATAACCACCAACGAGTCGTCACGTTTAAACACTGTTTTATTAATTAAAGACGTACTTAACGGGGTTCGTTAAGTCGGGTGAACAACTTGCGTCTAAGACGGTTAGTCTTAACACGTAAGGTATCCTTTTGTATTTAGGGTACGGATAAGCGGGGTTTACGGTTATTCAAGTTTTTGCTAGCATTCTGTCGAGATGAGTTTCACGACCCCCTTTTAAATCTTTACTGTTTTGTAAACATCGGGGGAGAAACATATTTAACTAATTATGTTTTAAAAACATGGATACTCTGGTTTAACTCCTTGTGAGTTTCACTGTCCCCTTTTTCTTAAGTTTTTGAAATGTTTTAGGGAGGAAGCATACTTATAACTATTTTCATATATAAATGAATGAACAAAGACCCGATCGTTATGTGTGCATTGAGGGAACATTTATAGAGCTCGTAAAGTCCCCTGCAACAAACATATTTAGTAACCATTAGCTATGGTCTTAGCCTTGGATTATGTGAATAGTACTATTGGGGGTGACGCCCCCGGTCATGGTTAGTCGCGCTAACCACGGGTACATATGGCAAAATGACCGTATATTGTCATATTCTCGTGGTATAGCGAGGGAGGGGCATTCAATGTCATGGTTTGGTTACGGTCTCGTGCATTACATATGATTTGTATTCCTTGAAAGCTTACAAATGGGGTCAATTAGTCAAGAAATGTTCAATTCATTGGTTATATATATATATATATATATATATATATACTATTTGATCGGAAAAACTTAATCATTTAAACGTTTGTAAACATTGGAACTATAAGAATATTTGATCAAAACCTGTGAACTCACCAACCTCGTGTTGACACTGTTTAAGTATGTTTTTCAAGAAATTGAACGTGGTCGCAATGGTTAACAATGTAGGATTACGTGCATGCATGAACGGATACGGCTTTTTGGGAGATTTCCCTTGTATAACTCATCGTTATGGGTCATATTTGTGAAATCTTAATCTTTTGTAAACTCAAATAGATATTTTGGGATGTAAAACTTTAAATTTGATTATGTATCTAATCATTATGTATGTGTTTGCGGTAATCATATGCTTTGTAAACAAGTGAACGTTACGCCTCGCGTTTCCGCCTAGGCGGGGTGTGACATAACCCGGGAGGGGGTTGTTAAACCCAATGGCACTATTCATGAATCACCTCGCTTTGTGTAATAATTAACGGTTCAAATATTAGAGGACTGTTGGGTATAAAATTGAGACTGATGATGTCAATAGAAACTACCGTATCGAAACTACTAGTTTCGGTTGAACATTTGTTCAATCGAAACTACTAGTTTCGGTTGAACATTTGTTCAATCGAAACTACTAGTTTCGGTTGAACAATTGTTCAATCGAAACTACCTAGTTTCGATACCTGTTTTTCAGGCCCATTTGGCGGTGGCTTGGAAAAAAAGGCATATGTGTTTGGCCTCCTATAAATAGCAGATTATCTCATAGGAGGAGTGTGTGTCTGTAGATGGAATCACCACCCATGGGGAGCTCACCCTGGGGTGAGACTAATTGTGAGTGTGTGAGGAGCTTCATTTTCATATCAATGAAAGAATCATACGTTTTAATGCTTTCAATTATCTATTTTTTTCACTTTTATATATTTCTGCACGTGTATGTGATTCCCGCACCCGTCTCTACCTTTTTTTTCTGATTCGAGAGTAATACCGGATCAAGGGATTCCGCCTCTTGATTCGGACCGGTTGAAGATTTTCTCCGCATAACTGTTCTCTCAGGTCTGCTCAGACCTATAAGGACTTTATGTGCGGGAAATGCACCCACTTATATACATTAAAGCGAAATCAAATTAATCATCAGATGACTAAGTACGAAAATGGTTTAGCATGTATCTCCCCCAAATGGATAAGTAAGTATAATGGGGTCGTGAAAACTCACCTGGGAATGAGGTGAATGAAGTATGAAAGCAACATGAGAAATCTAGTAAGTCTGAACAACCGACCTAACCGAGCCCTCAGAATAGTAAGGCTATAAGGTCTATGAAAGTAAACATGGTTTATGTAACCACATTCATCCAAACGACTCAACGTTGAAATGTTACATTGAAGTTTTGAAAAGGTTTGACCAAAGTTGACTGAGGTTCGACCAAGGTTTGACCAAGTTTGACTAATGTTGACCAATGTTGACTAATGTTGACCAATGTTGAATAATGTTGACACATGATGAAGACATGTACAAGTAGCACATAAGTAACATATAAGTAACACATAAGTAATATCTAAGTAACACCTAAGTCATACCTCATGACATATCATGCATGCTTCAAGTAATTGCATAAGTAACTAACACGTGACAAGTAACATGGCATTTGTACATCCTAATGGTATATCTCATACATGTTAAGCAATCATCCACATAAGTTATGTCATTACACTAATAACCTATTAACAATCTTTCAACTCATTTGAATAAGTAACATAGCATGTCATTTCCATACCATAGTTCTTAACATAACAAAGTTTCCCTTTTTAGGCAATTAGGGTTTTAGTGCACTTTAGGTGTCATAGGTCAACTACAAAATTTAAACCTGAAATTATACTAGTAACATACCATAAACATGATTCTATGCATACACTTTCTATTTCAAGCAAAGGTGATGTTCCCAAACTAACAAAGTTTCCTTATTTAGCAAGGTCCTCCAAAACATGACATAATACAATTCCAAATCACATATTCTTGCACAAGTCATCTATTCATATAGTAGTAAAGCCATTTAACCTATTTTAGACCTTTATAACATACACATACAAAATATGTTCAATTAAAGTTTCCTTTTTAGGAAAGTGGTCCAAACGACCTTCTACACATGTGCCACTTTCAATAACTCTTTCTAACCCTTTAATAGATGTTATAGAACCATATTAGCATGCTTTCATCCATTAAAACACCATATCTCAAAATATGATAAATTAAAGTTTCCTTTTATAGAAAGACGACCATAACCTAGTGTAAAACAACATTTCAACAAAAAAAAATCATATTTCTAATCTATTCTAACATTACTAGAAACATACAAACCATCAAACATATTAAATATACATTTTTTGCTAAATCATCACAAACAAAGTTTGTATAAATAGAAACGAGCAAATAACAACATAAACAAACATTTCAAACCATAAAAAGTGCAAATATGTGTCAACAACTCATTATTATGAAAACTTTTAGTTAAAAACATCTATTACAACCTTTACATCAATGAAAATTGTTTAGATGGAGGGGTTTCCTCATATGGCTGAAAAAACGAAGAAAAGTGTGGATGGATTCTTACCAACTTCAAGTATGATGCTAGAATAGGAGTGTTGATTGCGTGTTTCACCTTGTATCACCTTGAAATGGACCTAGGAAGCTTGAATTGGATGAAGAAGTTTTTGGAATGGTAGAGGCTAGTGATGGAGGTGGTGGCCAAATGTGGGAGGGAGGGGAGAGGGGTTTGCAATTTAGGTTTAGGGTAAATGAGGATTAAGGTGGGTGTAAGGAGTTTTAGTGAAAAAGGAGTTGGGCCTTCCTGGGTTTTTAGGCTTTTTATAAATCAAATGGGCTACTAATAGATTTTTAATTAGTAAAAAGCTAAATTATTTGTCCCACGTTATAAAACCATTGTTTTTATAAAATCTCATTTAAAGTTGTTGGTACATATCGCGTATCCGCTTTAAATGCGTTAAAATAAAAGTTGCTCTAAAAGTTCCGAAAAAATTCATATAAGCATGAAATATTAAATCACAGTATTACATATATTTTTTGCACACCAATTATATGTCTAAATATTATTTCTAAAATTCACCAACGTTCGTGTGATAGGACGCGTGTGTGACCCGGTAATCCGCCCGATTACCGATGCATGTAATGAAATGAAACAAATTAACTTGCTATATGAAGTATGTACTTAATTACTCTATAAGTAAGTATGATGCAAGTGTAACCATGTGAATTCAAGTAATATTCGGGTGTGGATATTAACCTGAATTTGCCGGGTATCACATACTCCACCTCTTAAAAGGAATTCCGTCCCGAAATTCAATTCACGTCACTAGTAGATGGTGTAGTTCTGAACAAGTGAGGGTATTTACGCTTGAATTGATCCTCGCGCTCCCAAATGAATTCTGGTCTGCGTCTAGAATTCCAACGAACCTTAACTATAGGGATGCGGCTTTGTTTCAGCTGTTTGACCTCACGTTCCATGATCTCGACTGGTTCCTCGATGAAGTGAAGCTGATCATCTATCTAAATCTCCTCCAATGGTATGACCAGTGTCTCATCTGATAAGCACTTCTTTAGATTCGACACGTGAAACATGTCATGAAAGCCATTGAGGGTTTCCGGTAGGTTAATTTTGTAAGCAACGGGACTAATTCTTTTCAGGATCTCGAAAGGTCCAATGTAACGAGGGTTCAGTTTCCCACGCTTGCCAAAACGTACCACTCCTTTCCATGGAAAGACTTTCAGTAGCACTTTGTCTCCCACTTGAAATTCTAATGGTTTGTGTCTCACGTCAGCGTAACTCTTCTAACGATCACGCGCGGCCTTGATATGTTTGAGTATCTGTATGATATTTTCTGTAGTCTCATGAATAATTTCTGGACCTGTGAGTTGGCTATCTCCCACTTCTATCTAGCAAATTGGCGATCTACACTTTCGTCCATAAAGTGCTTCGAATGATGTGACTTTGATGCTAGTGTAGTAGCTGTTGTTGTATGAAAATTCGACGAACGGTAGGTGGGCATCCTAACCGTTTCCAAATTAAACCACACAAGCTCTAAGCATGTCCTCCACGGTCTGGATGGTCCTTTCACTCCGACCGTCCGTTTGAAGATGGTATGTAGTACTCATGTCCAATCGAGTACCCAAGGCTTTCTGTAGGGATTGCGAGAATTGGGATGTAAATCGACTATCCCTATCTGAAATGATGAAGATTGGCACTCCATGCCTTGAGACTACTTCTTTCAAGTAAATCCGAGTATGTCGTTCCAATTTGTCGGTCTCTTTAATGAGAAAGAAGTGTGCAGATTTTGTTCACCGGTTGACAATTACCCAGATGGTGTCGCAACCATTGGATGCCCTGGGCAATTTCGTGATGAAATGCATTGATATTTGTTCCCACTTCCACTGCGGAATCTCTGGTCGTTGGATTAACCCGGATGGTTTCTGATACTCCACTTTGACCTTAGCACAGGTCAAGCATTTACTGACGTAGTTAGCAATTTCGGCTTTCATGTTAGGCCACCAATAATGTTCCTTGAGGTCATGGTACATCTTATCGGCACCGGGGTGAATCGAGTATCTGGACTTGTGTGCTACATCCATCACTAGATCCCTTAGGTTTCCAAAGTTCGGTACCCAAATCCGATCCATAAAGTAACTAATGTCATCGGATCTGACCTCAAATTGTTTGTCCATACCCCGTAGGGATTCGTGGCATAGGTTCACCTCTTTGATTGCTTCGAGCTGAGCGTCACGGACTTGTATGGGTAAATTCGTGCGGATGGTCAATTGTAACGCTCGTACTCATCGCGGTTTGGGTTGTTTTTTCTTGCTCAAGGTATCATCAACGACGTTTGCCTTTCCAGAATGGTAACGAATGGCGCAGTTGTAGTCGTTTAGCAATTCGACCCATCGACGCTGCCTCATGTTAAGCTCCTTCTGGTCGAAGATGCGTTGAAGGCCTTTGTGATCGGTCAAAATTGTACATTTTGTGCCATACAGGTAGTGTCTCCAGATCTTGAGGGCGAATACTACCGCTTCCAACTCCAAGTCGTGGGTAGTGTAGTTTTTCTCGTGCACTTTCAGTTGTCGTGAAGCATAGGCAATGACCTTCTCCCTTTTTCATCAAAACGCACCCGAGTCCTTGATTGGAAGCGTCGTAGAACACCACGAAGTCGTCCATTCCTTCCGGTAATGACAGGATCGGTGCGCTGCAAAGTTTCTGTTTGAGTAATTGAAAAGCGGTTTCTGCCTTGTCGTTCCATTCATATTTCTTATCCTTATGTGTGAGAGTAGTGAAGGGTTGGGCTATCTTAGAGAATTTTTTGATGAATCGCTGATAATAGCCCGCAAGACCTAAGAACTGTCGCACCTCAGTTGGAGTCGTAGGTGCTTCCCAATTCTTTATCGCCTCGATTTTGGATGGGTCAACATGTATGCCTTTCTCGTTGACCACGTGTCCAAGGAATTACACTTCTCGAATCCAGAAGTCGCACTTCGAGAACTTGGCGTACAATTTCTCCTCCTTCAGTAATTCCATGATTAACTTCAAATGCTCAGCATGCACCTCTTTATTCCGTGAGTAGATTAGGATTTCGTCTATGAACACAATCACAAACTTGTCCAAGTAATGTTTGCACACTCGGTTCATGAGGTCCATGAATACCGTCGGTGCATTGGTTAACCCAAATGGCATGACCATGAAATCGTAGTGACCGTAGCGAGTTCGGAAAGCGGTTTTTGGAATGTCATCTTCCTGGATATTTAGCTGATGGTATCCCGACCACAGATCGATCTTCGAGTAATAGCTCGATCCTTGTAATTGATCAAACAGGTCATCGATCCTTGGTAATGGATATCGGTTCTTGATCATCACTTTGTTCAGTTCTAGGTAGTCGATGCAAATACGGAACGATCCGTCTTTTTTCTTAACAAACAATACCGGTGCTCCCTAAGGCGAGAAGCTTGGTCTGATGAAACCTTTGTCTAATTGTTCTTGTAACTGGTTAGACAATTCCTGCATTTCCGATGGTGACAGTCGGTAAGGTGACCTTGCTATCAGAGCAGCTCCTGGTGTGAGATCAATCCGGAACTCGACTTGCGTTGCAGTGGAAGTCCGGGCAAATCGTCGGGAAATACTTTCGGGTATCTCAGACGACCGATATATCTTCAATCTTCCTTTCTTCTGCTTTCTTTTCTGTCACGTGTGCTAGGATCGCATGGTAACCCTTTCGTAAGTACTTCCGGGCCTTCATGTAGGTAATGATCCTTAGTGCGGTACCACTTTGTTCTCCTTGACTTGTCAGTGGTTCCCCGTACGGCAGTGGAATGCGGACTATCTTTCCGTGACAAATAATTTCGGCTCGGTTCTTGGACAACCAGTCCATGCCGACAACTATGTCGAAACTTCCCAATGTTACCGGAAATAAGTCTATGGTGATAGAGTGATCGGCTAAGACACAACCGGGAATCACTTGTTCTGTCTCTATTAGTTTACCATCTGTAGGTCCCTAATTCGGTGCGTGACGGATCTCTAGACTCGCGGTACGACACGGTGATAACGTGCGGAATCCATGATCAACGTGCTCGTGTAACTCAATCAACAACAACGGTGTAAATAAACTCTTTGTATTTCCACCACAATATCAGGTTACAAGAATTCTCTCTCGTCTACTCTGATATCCTCTCACCTGTCATACTCTGTTCTGGTCTAGTCTAAGCTCAACAGACTCTGCTCTGTATATATAAGCTACTGTTCTGCACCAGGCGAACTTAACAAGTTCGCCTCACTGTGCTTAGGCGAACTTATTAAGTTCGCCTCTAATAGGCTAAGCGAACTTAATAAGTTCGCCTCTGATAGACTTAAGCGAACTTATTAAGTTCGCCTCTGATAAACCAGGCGAACTTATTAAGTTCGCCTCTGATAGGCTAGGCGAACTTATTAAGTTCGCCTCTAGCAGAACTTACACAGAATTTTATCAACAGTTACAAAACATGTCCTAACAGACTCCCCTTTAACTGTTGCTAACAATTCTATCAATTACAAGTCAAAGACTCTATGACTAAGACATAATATCTTCAAGCTCGTTGTCACCAGAATATGCTACAACAGACTCCCCCTTGACAACAGCTTCAGAAGATTGTCATCCGTCTTCATATATCATCAAACAAGTTGTAGTCTTCGTCTTGTTCATCTGCACATTCTCTTTCTATCTAGAAGAAAACTTGGGAGAAGGACCCCTTGTCAACTTCTATCTGCAATATTCAGTTTATGCAAAGGAGAACAACTAAGAATAACCAACAATTAAGATTTCTATGGAAGCTGGAAAAATAAAATCTTTTTGGTTTTTCAAACATAAGAAACACAAAATCTTTTTGGTTTTTCTCTATATAAACTGAAATGTAAAATACAAAATCACATATTTTTGGTCGAACATCACGAGTAAGAAGATCATATCAGTATATATGATGAATCAATCACACATTTTGGATATAAAATCCATATAATATCAATTGGTATCCTATGTCATTCTTTCAAGCCTTGAGCAATCAAACGAATATCTTTTAAGATTATCACACTCTATCTTTTCAAGACTTTCATATTGCATGTTATGATACGCGATAAACATTCAAAGAAAATAGGATCAGGCTATGACACACAAATTCAAATTGTCAATATTATAAGATTTGAAACTAAAGCATCTCATTCCCACTTTCTTGTGAGTTAAGGTACCATTTAAGTATGAAATACAACGTGTACCCCACTAGTATGCCAACATAACGTAAATGCACTATCTTCAAGACATATAAGATTTTACTAAAGATTATCCGAATTTCCAGAATGAGGAGACATCACTTAGCACATGAATAGCAGAATCCAAATTGGATTGTATAGGAATCAATGAGATTCAGAATCGAATGATTCAATGTTTTGGCTTATATATGTGGAATCATACGATTCAGGTACGTGGATCCAACTGTTATCTGGATTATGAATTCAATGGAATCAGTAAAGATGATGTATCAATATGATCCAAGGGCTAGTATATGTTTGACAGATGATGTCAAGTACATATCTTGATTATACTTCAAATTGCATGCTTTTTGGGACATGGGCACTGAAGCAAATCGAATGAATAGTGCGAAGGACATAACCCGAAACTGATCTCATAGGAAAATCTTTATTAAAAGCTAATATTCTTTATCTGATAGTGATCTTTTAACACACACACCCAGGCATAAAATGGGTTCAAATCACAGTTGTAACATATGAAATTATGTTTTCACACTACTAATGGTTCAGTGACGCTTTTAGTCTACTGACAATTCAAATTATATGCATACACAACACTATCATTTCCTATTTGTGTAGTCTCTGAAGTTTAGATCAAAACATATAATTCAGATATATTAACATAAAGCACCAACCAGTCAATCTAAGGTCATGTGTGAAAGAACATCTACTGATGTACTATCATCTCTTCTTTAACTTCAAGTAATGTCGATTTTATCTTTTTCAATTTGTTTGGCTTTTTCAAAATCTTTTTCAAAGAAAGTAAAACAAACGAAAATAAAATCTTCCATGAAAACATTTTACTTGGTTACTCAGGATTAAGCAAGTCAGTCAATTAAAAACTCAAACCGATGTAATGTAATTGAATGCCTTTGCCTTTTGTCACCAACACAGTTCTGTACTCCCCCTGTCCTGTTGACTCCCCCTCAACTAGTTAAATGGTTGCATCAACGACTTTATGCTCACCATCGTCATCCAAAGTTTTAGGTTATCATTTGGACTTTGTAAAACTGTTTCCAAAACATTGTGTGTGACATATTCTCCCCCTTGAGCATCAAGTCGTTGAATCAAATATATTCTCAGTTATCAACAACTCTTTACTCTTGCAGATGTCATTCCCTATCATGTGCTAAGAAGAACCACTATCAACAACCAAAATGGTATTAATAGTCCCTCTTGGTAAATCCTGCACATCTAACAAGAATCATTAATTTGAAATTGGGACCCAAGCCATGGTAGTCATGGGTCGTCCATCTGTATCAAAATAATAAACCTCACTCCATTCACAATCGAATCTCTCATCGATTTTCGAAGATTGTTCCGACGAGTCAGAAACAGAAACTTTAGATTTCCAAACATACTTCTGTTCATTAAGTTCTTTTTGCTTAAAATGTGAAGTGTTTGAACATTTTCTTTCATTTGAAAATTGATTTGATTGTGAAAACTCTTGTTGTTCTAAAAGTTTTCTCAATCTTCTGTTTCTCCTCCGTCTTTGAGGTCTAGAAAGCCTAGCCTCAGATTTTGAATTACCCTTTGGTGTATCATGAGGTTTAACCACATTTGGGTTAACATAGGGCTTACCATGAGTTCTTACCTTTTATGGAGTAACATGTCGGTTACCTTTAGCTTTATGAGGACAAGCAATCCAAATATGACCGACAAGACCACAAGAAAAGCAAGATCTCTTCTCACTATATTCTCTCATATAAGGAATCTTCATACGATAAGATGCACTTGAAGAAGATTCTCCTACATGAACTTCTTTTGGAGTTTGAGACCGAACAAACTTTTTCTCAATAGGTCTTGATTCAGACTTCATCTTCTCAGGAACTACATGCTTCTTTCCTTTGTTTTTGTAAGGACAGTTCACCACAATGTGACCTATCTCATTACAATGAAAACATGTACGCCTATCTTTATAATCTCTGACATATGGAACCCTCCTTGAATTTGAAGAACTTCCAAATGTATTTTTACCAGATGAATTAGAATCAACCTTTGAATCTTCTTTCTTAACCTCTTTCGGTATCCCCTCTACCTTAGCTTCATCAAAATATTCATCATCACTCTCATCAGAATACACCATATCTTCACCTGTGACTGGATTCACCTTCAACACAGTCTTAGGATCTAAATCCTTATCATTTATAATCTCAGGTATAACAGAATAATTTCCATTGAATGGTGGAGGAACATATCCAATACCAGTAGTTCCGTTCCCCTCGTTAGTTGTATCATGATAATGTCCTAATAAGAATGATGAATTTCCAAAGCTTTCTAACTTTCTATGCAATCTTATCACCTCAGCTTTAGATTCAGCTAATTCTTTATCTTTCTCAACAAGATCAGTATTTCTTTTCTCAATTTCTGCAAAGGACATATCCAGGTGATATGCCTGCTCTTTAATCTTCAAAGTCAGAGAATTTATATCCCTCTTCAATGATTCTATTCTTTCAACACACACATTCTCATTATCTTTTAATTTCTAATTTACCGTGTGCATGGATTTCATATCACAAATGAGGTTTACGTTGTCATCCATAACCCTCATCATTTTATCCTTAACTGAAACACAGTTAGAACAAAACGTCTCAGAGTTAGAAAATACCTCAGGTTTTACTTCTGAAGAAGATGCACCAGGAGCCATGAATGTGTCATCATCAGCTTCACTCTTTTGAATAACAATAAAAGGCTCTGCATCAGTGTCTGATACACTCAGATCATCTTCAACTGTCTGGAAGCTTACTTCAGTCTCTACATCACTCTCGGTAGACTGAGTACTTTCACCAGATCTAATACTCTCACTATCACTTAACTCGGTAGACGAATCACTTTCAGAAACACTCTGCTTTACTACTTCTTCTTTGATCAAGACCACAAACGCTTGAGTAGTAGCTTCACCCTTTTTCTTCAAAGTTTCCCATAGTTCTCTTGAAGTTGGACACTTCCCGAGACTATGAATGATTTCTTTTGGTAAAGACAACATTAAAGTTTCACGCGTCGACATCTCTCGATCAAACTTCTGCTTTTCTAGTTTACTCAGAGCTGTCACTGGTTTAGGAACATCATAATATCCCATATAGTCATAAGTAGGATGCACATATCCTTCAAATATGGATGTCCAAAAGTTTTCATCAGTTTCTGATACGAACTGTTCGAACCGGACTTTCCAGTTACAAAAATCTGATATGCACAAAAATTTCGGTGGCATAGTTCCAATATCATTATCATCACATGAAATTGACATTTTGAAATTTTGGCGAAAATACCCGGAAAAAATTTTCCCGCCAAAATACTCTTTTTAAAATATTTCAAAAATTCAAAATTTCAAAAATGATTCAAAACGACAATATAAACTTTCCCAAAATCTTTTTCTTTTCTTTTTTTTTTTTTTTAAGTTTGCCTGCTTGTTAAGTTCGCCTAATTAAGTTCGCCCGATTAAGTTCGCCTACTCTGCACCAAGCGAACTTATTAAGTTCGCCTAATATTCACCAAGCGAACTTATTAAGTTCGCTTCCTTAAGTTCGCCTGCACAACAGATTCAGCAAGTTCGCTTGCTTCAGCAGATTCAAAATCAAGAACATTTCAAACAGATAGCGCGAACCAGAAACATGCTGAAATCATCATTAATCACTGATTTGAAGGGATTAATCAAAATCGGACCGTAGGATTGTGTAGAAACTGATTTGGAACACTTCTATCGGATCAATTTCAACAAAACAATTCAAAATCAATCCAAATTTGTCAAAAATTCTCCATTTTTATCAAGAACACAAAAAGATGAAAAAGCTTCAAAATCTCAGATTTTTTATGTTGATTGGACACGAAAACACCACGAATCTTCTGCTAATCAAGAGCAATGGCTCTGATACCACTTGTAGGTCCCTAATTCATTGCGTGACGGATCGCTAGACTCGCGGTACGACACGGTGATAACGTGCGGAATCCATGATCAACGTGCTCGTGTAACTCAATCAACAACAACGGTGTAAATAAACTCTTTGTATTTCCACCACAATATTAGGTTACAAGATTACAGAATCTGTCTACTCTGATATCGTCTCACCTGTCTTACTCTGTTCTGGTCTAGTCTAAGCTCAACAGACTCTGTTCTGTATATATAAGCTACTGTTCTGCACCAGGCGAACTTAACAAGTTCGCCTCACTGTGCTTAGGCGAACTTATTAAGTTCGCCTCTAATAGGCTAAGCGAACTTAATAAGTTCGCCTCTGATAGACTTAAGCGAACTTATTAAGTTCGCCTCTGATAAACCAGGCGAACTTATTAAGTTCGCCTCTGATAGGCTAGGCGAACTTATTAAGTTCGCCTCTAGCAGAACTTACACAGAATTTTATCAACAGTTACAAAACATGTCCTAACACCATCTACTAATTCTACCATATATATGTAATCTAGAGCGATCGGAGTGACACCAAGTAATGAACTAAATTCAGTGGATACAAAGCTTTTATAGGCATCCGTTTCAAACAGGATAGAAGCATAACAGTTGTATACGAGAAAACGTACCAGCAACAATGTTGGGGTCCTGTCTAGCCTCGCCGGCTCCAATGACAAACGCTCTGCCCCGAGCATTCTCATTACTGGGCCTTCGGGTCTTTGGGGAAGTGCCCGGGATCACCGCACCCGAAACATCCGCGGTTTCCCCCGCCAGCGGGGGCTTGTTCAACTAGTCGACAGTTCTGGGCAGTGTGGCCAAAACGCTTTTATTTCTGGCCACAGGAATCTTCACAAGTGCCGTTGTGGTGGAATTGGCACTTATTGCATTTAGGTATATTTCCAGTGTATGCACCCCTTGGTCTCTTTTATGGCTGATTAGCAACGAACACCCTTGTTGGTTCCTGTTTCTTCGAATTATTGGGCACATAGGGTTTAGTAGGAGCGTTTTCACACTTTCGTTTGTTATCGAAGACTTTCATGAAATTTTCCTTCTTGGTAAACAGTCCCTGACGGACTGCCTGATCAGTGAGGCTATGAGCGAGTCTCACATCGTTATAAATAGCTGTGGGTTCAGCAGAAGTGACCATGCTTTGTATCTGAGGTGCCAAACCCCAAATGTATCGCTCGATCCTCTTGAATTCGTAACCATGTGTGGTAATAATCATGCTAGATCATGAAATCTTGCGGTGTAACCCGCAATGTCAGCACCCTCCAGTTTAAAGTTCCAGAACTCCTGTTCTAACTTTTGTAGCTCATTGTGAGGATAGTATTCCTCCTTCAGCATGTCCTTCAACTCTTCCCAGGGAATGGCGTTGGCATTGTCCAACCCCAGAGTTTGGACATGTGAGTTCCACCAAGAGAGGGCCTGACCCTCGAAAGTTGCAGCTCCGTACATGACTCGGTTTTCTGGCGTGCAATGACTCATGCTGAAAACCGACTCGATCTTCTCAATCCATCTGAGCAGTCCCACTGCTCCTTCCGCTCCAGTGAAGGTATGTGGCTTACAATCCATGAAGGATTTGTAAGTGCAGGCCTTATGCCCATTTCCGGTTCCTGTATGTCAAGATAGAGTGCAATTAGGTTTAATTTTTCTGAAGATAGGATTATATTACTCATAGCATGTATGTTGCTTCTGGGATGCACTATACCACCACTCTCGCTGTTACCTCCCGATCCTCCACTGGACCGATTGACTTCATGGTTGGCGATCGCGTCTGCCACGCGTTGCGCGACGAGGACCTCTATCTGAGCGGTGGTCATGGAGCTACTACCATGCCCTGAGTTGCAGTTTGTTCTTCGTGGCAGCATGTTTCTTTATAATCATAATGATAACAAAGGTTAGATATCGCGTAATAATAGCAATCAACACACGTGCATAAGATAACACATAACAATCAACAACCAATCAACCATATAATATAATCCAAAGATAAACACTTGATAAATAAGTTGTACAAAATACAAAGTATTTTCTGTTAGGACCGTGTACGTACGGATTACAATAGATTCAACGTGAAACCGAATCAAATAGCGCGGAATTCTATTTGATTGGCGATCCAATCAGTGAGAACGACAACCCGGATCAATCTAACGATTGATAAACGTTATGAACGTGTAGGAATCGATCCGGGAACGAACTATGAAGTTGGACAAAGTCTCTGGACGATTTCGTGCGGCTAGGGTTGATTGATATGACTTCGTTTCTTAACAACACGATTTAAGATGTATTTATAGTCTGCAGGTTCCAGTCGTACGAATGGCTCATACGGATGATCCATTCGTGCGACTGAGTCATTCGGCAGATTGAACCATCCTTATGGTTCATTCGTACGAATGAGCCATACTTATGACTCATTCGTGCGACTGAGTCCATTCTGACTCATCAGCATGAACAACTTCTGCATAGGTATTATTTAAACATGTTAAGGGTATATATCAACGGTGATCAATAATAATAAACATAAACAACCATAAATACTCAAAACACACTGTTTTATATCACAACTGACTGATTACATTTGACTCGAACGCTTACAATGAACTGGGGACATATGTGTACCAACAAACTCCCCCTTGGACCTAGTTCATTCTATCTTCAATCAGTCCTCAGAAATTCCTTTGTCTTCTCCTTCCATGAAACTCCAGCGTGTATCTCGTACGCAAAGCACACTTCGATAACACGTTGAAATTGTAGCGCTTGCTCCATATCCCATATATCTGAAAATATTGGACACTTGTACAAAGTATAAACATCTCGTTCTGACAAGTTTGTGAGCCACATGGGATCATACACTCGAATTGTTTCCCAATCATCACCTTTATCCAATACAATAACAGCTTCACCCGTTCTTGAATCGTAATTCCACCACTTGAAATACCTCGAGAAGTTCTGAGGTAATTTTCGAAGTGGGATCTTCTTCATTGTAGTCGGTGGCTGCCATTTCAATGTTACCTTGGGGCGCTTTGTGATCGGATTGATTTTGTTCTTGTGAATAATACGTTGTGGTCTTTGAGGCTTGAAGTTTACCCATTTATTGCGGTACTCGAACTTCAACGCTCTTTCCAACCAACCCGATCTACCCCCTTCTTCAGCATATAATAATTTCAAACATGCTAACCGGTTCATCTCGAATCCTGGCAGCGTCTTTAGCTCGTGTGCATATCTGAAATACTGGACTCCACCTTCTCTTTTGACAGCGTAAACGTTAAGATCAGAGAAGTAAGCCCAGCTGATGATTTTTCCCCATTCGTGGCTCCCCATATAAGCGCAAATGTTGTTCTTGTTTGAAATAGGAAACCTGTCCATCTTATCTTGTACAATCTTTTGGAGTGCTTGGAATGGCAAGATTTCACGAAAAATTTGAAAAGGGGTGTGGGGCGATTAGGGTTTTGCGACTGAGTAGTTTGAACGATAGGGGAACAGTTGCGATTGAGTGGTTTATATACTTACCTGACCTTCATTCGTGCGAATGGGCCAATCGCACTCACCATTCGTGCGAATGGACCAACCGCACTCACCATTCGTGCGAATGGACCAACCATATGTTCCAATCGTGCGACTGATATCCAGTCGTGCGAATAGACTCAATCGCATGGACCAATCGTATGACTGAACCATACTTATGGCTCATACGTACACCAGAGTTTCATACGTCTGAATGGACCAACCGTATGGTCCATTCGTGCTACTGAGTGAATCCATCGGTGTGTGACATGTTCGATTCACTCTTGCACTCGGTCACCTCAGTCGTGACCCTTTTACCCAGTCTTCCCAGTTTCCTAACTGGTCACCTCAGACGTGACCCTTTTACTTTTTCAAAATTTTGACAAGCTGTCTTGTTTGAATTCAGAATTTTAGTTTCAAGGAGTCTTGTCTTGTCGCACAGTCCAATAATAAAAATAAAATCAAAACCTTTAAAGGAAATAAAGCAAACTGAGATTTAAACGAAACAAACATTTAAAACTTTCTCCCCCTCAACAGAACACCCGTTCTGATGTCACAGACTAAAGGAAAGATCCATGTGGAATCATACAGGCATTGACACTAGTATTTGAGACTTTTCAAGTAATTTTAACTTTAAAAAATAAAATACTGTACACAAAATTAATAGAAGCTGTAAAAACAGAAAGCACATTCTTTTTGTGAGACTTGTAATTTTGGGGAATCATATCAGTATACGAAGCGGTTGACATCATGTTTTGTTCAAGTTATGATATGTTAGCACACTGCCGATCCAGTCGATTACCAGTATATAATCCATTTAAACTCACCAAAATCGGAACAATCAGCACTTGTGATATTCGAATGGTTCCCACTGCTCAACATACTTTCGTATCCAGGTATGCACAAGAATTCCGTTATACCAGTGATTATGTTGTATTCATTCAACTAAATATGTGTGAGATAAGGGAGATTTAGGCTAGGTTTTGGGTACTTGGGCATTTTTGGTAATTTGGCTTTTGAGCTTTTGGAGTGTTTGAGCTTTGAAGGATGAAGAACTTTTGATTTGTTCTTTGAGATTTGACTTTGGGCTTGAGAACTTTTTACCAGTTCTTTGAGATTTGACTTTGGGCTTGAGAACTTTTTACCAGTTCTTTGAGATTTGAGAAGCCTTTGGCTCTTTGTGTGATAGGACTTTGTGGAGCCTTTGGCTCTTTGGGAGATTTGGGCTTATGAACTTAATACCAGTTCATTTGAAGTTTGACCTAGAGGGTATTTTCTCAGAGTCACTATCCCCAAGGGTAATACCATAGGCCATTTGGGAACTCCACCTAGAGAGTATATCCTCAGAGTCGCTATCCCCAAGGGTAATACACTAGATTTCGTTAAGGTATGGGTGATGGGTAGGTTTACGGGATTTGAAGAAAGAGGCATTGATTGAATACAACACAACGACCAAGTACATTAGTTCTCGGCAATCTTAGACCCGAAATTACCACCAAGGACATATGTCAGTGCAGTGTTCACCCACTCGACGCAAAAGATTGTTATCTTTTTATCGCGTTGAGCTTCCTGTCCGATTGAGAGAGCCTACCAATATATCGAACTGGACGTAGTATATGGTGAATCATTTAGGTTTAGACATAATATCAACCGTCCACTGATATACTATCATTTCCCCACCACTTAACACAAGCTCATTTTTTTTTCAATTTTATATTGTTTTTGAATTTTCTTAAAAAATAAACTTTAACTCATAAAATTTTTTTTTTTTTTTTTTTTTTTTTTTTTTTTTTTTTTGGTGTCTCAAATACCTCGATGCCTGTGTACTATCATTTTCCACAGACCAGGATCAATTTCCCCCAATCTGCCCTTCCCAAAGTTTTTTTTTTTTTTTTTTTTTTTTTTTTTTTTTTTTAATAAACTTAGAAATATCTCCCCCTAAAATTTTAAAACAGAAAATCTTTTTGTGTTTTTGAATTTTAAATAACGACTAGAAAAAGAAAAAGAAAAAAACAAAAAATTAAATTTGGACTATGAACTCGACTCATCCGAAACGACTTCATTTTTCTTCTTGACACCATTTACCTCTAGCAGATAGAAAAACCGTGGTTTATCAAAAGCTTTAGTGTAGAGGTCGGCTCTTTGAAAATCAGTGTTAATTTTGATCACATCAATTAAGTTCTTTTCAAAACAATCACGTATAAAGTGATATTTAATGCCGATGTGTTTTGTTTTTGGATGGTGCACGGGGTTTTTAGTGACGGCAATAGCAGCTGTGTTATCAACATAAATAGGAGTGTTAGAGAATCTCAAACCGTAGTCCCGCATTTGCTGTTGAATCCAGATGATCTGAGAACAGCAGCTAGCGGCAGCAACATATTCAGCTTCACAGGTTGACAGAGCAACTGAGGTCTGCTTCTTACATTTGCCACGTAACGAGACGACGTCCGAAAAATTGACATCCTCTGTACATAGTAGCGTCGACCAAGTCCCCATTCTCATCAGGTGCCATGTCATGATTTGTGGCGAGAGGGGTACCAGCAGGAGTAACGCCTTCCATATCGAATCGGCTCAAAATGTAACGCCTTCCTTTATCACCAGCAAAAGAAACATGTCCTCCTTTTATATTTTTGACATTTGACAGGAGTGACAAATTTCCTGTCATGTGCCTGGAAGCCCCACTATCAACAATCCACGTGTTTGTAGAAGCAGTGTAGCGGACAACCTGCACACAACAAAGAAACTCAGTTTAAGTTAGGTACCCAAGCCCTCATGGTCTTGGGTTTGCCGTCAGCATCGCGCAATAGGAAATCAACCCATTGTCCCTTCTCAGTGGTTAACTCAGGGGATTTTCCTTTATCTTTGTTCTCAGACACATGATCCGACTTAACTTTCCACGAACCAGTTTTGTGCAGTGATCGCTTGTGATAAACGGTCGACTGGTTTACTGGGTATGCACGTGGTTTGTTGTCATCAGTATTCACCATGTTGTTCATTACAGGTTTGTGAGGAACATTCCTATAATGTACTTGATGGTGTAAGGGAGAGTTTGAGTTAAACTTGGAATAATGAGTTTTTTTATAAAAATTTTCAACCTTCCTCTTTGGTGTCTTAGAATTAGGACAATTTTGTGCTAAGTGTCCCCTTTTCCCACATCCATAGCAGGATCTCCGCTCTACAATCCTCGGAGATCTACTTTGATGCGCATTGTGGTGATTCTGAAACCCATCCTTTTTCTCAATATTAGGTTTTTGGCCCTCCTTGAGGAATTGGATGGATTTGCTCAAGTTCGTGACCACTGCCTTTCCTTTCTCAAGGCTAGGACGAGGCTGAGGATTGGTCTGCCTTGGTTTGGGATTCTGAATGGTTTGAGTTCCCAAACAAGGTCTTACATAATCCTCTTCCTCATCCCTTTTTCCAATAGTGAATATATCTTTAACGCAGGAAGATGTTCCACAATTTTCAGTGATCGGTTGTAATGGTTTTACAAGAGTGTCCGGATCACTGACAAGTGGAGTTGTCACAACATGGTCTTTCACTGGGTTGTCATTTAAAGGTTTGCTTTTCGTGTTCAAAAGACCCTCAAGAGGTGGTGGAACCTCTCGATAACCAATGCCCTCTCCCCCCTTTCTAACATTCACCAGATTCTTCAAGATGTGAGAAGAACTGGCAACACTGTGTAACTTTTGTTTGAGAGAGTCATACTCAACTTGGAGAAGAGCGAGTTCTTTCTTTGCTTGTTCAATTGATTTTAAGTAAAAATTGATGTCATTTGACTGATTAAAAACTACAACTTCAGTTTCCTTAAGTTGTTTCTTCAACACTTCAATTTGTTCTTTAAAACCGCTTTCATTTTGTTTTAGAACTCGATTCGCTTCTGTACATTGTTGTAGGTCAGTTACCAGGCTTTCATTATGATCTAATAACCTAGCAAATTTCAGGTCAATTGTTTCCCGGAATTTTTCACAATCATTGCAAGCATGTTTATTAAACAGTTCATCTTTGGAACATACCTGAGTCTCACTAGCGGTGTTTGTCATGAAAGCGCATGTGGAATCAGCATCTTCCACCGGTTCGGATCTTGAAACAAACTGGGCGTCTTCGGCAGCATCTTCTCCATCTGAGTTAGCACTATCAGAAGAGTTATCCCTTTCACTCGCAGAGTCATCATTCAACTCTTCTACATTTGCCATGTTTGCCTCAGTTGCTGGTCCAAATCTGAATGACCAATCTTGTCCCTCGTCTCCTTGAGCTGCCATGGCTGCTGTGTTTGATTTAGGAGTAAGAGTAGCAGTTGTGTTTTCCCTAGCATTTGAGTTAAAAGGATTACTGTTCCCTGTCTTCTTTGGCTTCACACACTCTCTTTTGAAATGGCCCTTTTCCCCGCAATTGAAGCACGTAACTTTGGATTTGTCGAAGCCAAACTTGGTTCCTTTGTTGGCTATCAGCTCTTCTCCAGTCTTCTTGACGAACTCCTTTGCTCGTCGTACAGCACTTGCGAGAGCCCAAGAAATGTCCATTCTCTCCATCTCCACAGGGTCTACTTGTTCGTAATCCTCGTCAGTAAGGTGGCAATTTCCTATTTGCCCTGCCACCAACCCATTATATGAAACTACCATTGCTGCAAGCAATCCCATATGTTCCTTTGCCACTTCCACAGTCACGTTCCCAAGGTTGTCAGTTTTTAACTTTGCGGTTGAATCGGATGTATTCTTCTGTGAAGATGTGCCCGACGAACCACCAGTGGATGTGGTGTTCTGAGGAGAGCCCGAGGTGTTTGATACAAACGCGGTTTGAATAGGAGTACCAGATGATGCGGAAGCAGGAGTTGCATTGTATAAGGCTGGATTCTGATTATACGTTCCTCTTTGGGCCTTGTATTTTTCTACCAGCGCCTGTTCTCTCAGCTTGATGGTGAACTCATTTATATCCAACATCTCCAGAGTGCCATTTTGTTTCAAGATAGTGATAAAGGAGTCCCATTTGTCTGGCAAACCATCAGCAAGGCTCAACACTTTTTCTTCCATAGTAGTCACTATCCCATGAGTATGCAACTCACTCATTAGATGATAAAAACGATCAAGTATTTCATCTAACGTTTCTCTTCCAATCGCAGCAAAGTTATCAAATTCCTTTTTCAGTGCCTTGGCCCTCATATTCTTTAGAGCTGCATTCCCTTCATATCTCTTTTCTAAAGCATCCCATAAAGGTTTGGACAGTCTATTTTCTGAAAATTGGTGAAAAATATCCTTTGGAATGGATTGTGTGAGGAGAGCATATGCCTTCTTCTCAGCATTATATGTAGTCTTCTGGGCTTCAGACATCCCAGTCAACGTTAGTTTGACTCCATCAGCTCCCACAGGAACAGTGTATCCTGTTTCAATTGATACCCAAAGCATTGGATCTACCCCGTTGAGATAGATCTCAAAACGATGTTTCCAGTGTGGGTAGTCATCAAGTGACACAAGTTTCGGAGCTTTCTGTCCATTTCCCGCTTCATTTTCTATTATCATCATGTTTTGAAGTCTTGCGTTCTGCCCGGCTGTATAGGCTGAGTGCTCGTCAGTCATTTTTAAAAAAATTTTGGATTTTCAACACTTAGAAAAATTTTGGAAGGATAGAACCGATTGAGTCCAGTCGTACGAATGAGTTCACCGAAAGAGCTATCCGTGCGATTGAGTTGTACGAATGAGAGAAAATTGATGCGGATGGTCTATTCGTACGAATGGAGAAGCGACTGAGGTCAATCGTGCGAATGGAGTCCACGAATGAGTCAATCGTCCGAATGTGCTACAGGACGCGCAGAAACCCTAAAAACGTGAAAATTTTCGAAAAACGAGATTTTGATCGAGTTTTTGGCGCTGCAAAAGATGTAGAACTTTAGAAAACAAGAACTAAGTGTAAAGCAATGACTTTTTCGCAAAAACACAAGTAAAACAAGATTTAACCACGAAAAATTTAGCTTTTGAACAAAAACGAGAATTTTATACCAAAACAAGATTGAATACACGAAGAATCACGAGCCAAAGCTCTGATACCACTTGTTAGGACCGTGTACGTACGGATTACAATAGATTCAACGTGAAACCGAATCAAATAGCGCGGAATTCTATTTGATTGGCGATCCAATCAGTGAGAACGACAACCCGGATCAATCTAACGATTGATAAACGTTATGAACGTGTAGGAATCGATCCGGGAACGAACTATGAAGTTGGACAAAGTCTCTGGACGATTTCGTGCGGCTAGGGTTGATTGATATGACTTCGTTTCTTAACAACACGATTTAAGATGTATTTATAGTCTGCAGGTTCCAGTCGTACGAATGGCTCATACAGATGATCCATTCGTGCGACTGAGTCATTCGGCAGATTGAACCATCCTTATGGTTCATTCGTACGAATGAGCCATACTTATGACTCATTCGTGCGACTGAGTCCATTCTGACTCATCAGCATGAACAACTTCTGCATTGGTATTATTTAAACATGTTAAGGGTATATATCAACGGTGATCAATAATAATAAACATAAACAACCATAAATACTCAAAACACACTGTTTTATATCACAACTGACTGATTACATTTGACTCGAACGCTTACAATGAACTGGGGACATATGTGTACCAACATTTTCAGGAGCAAACACTCCTCCCAAACAAGTAACATCTCAAAAATATTGCGTAAGCACAGCCCGCTCACGATAGGCTAATCAAATGGAAGGTGGAAAAGTACCACTTTGCAAAGAGGTAAAGAGTAACAAAGCACAGAGAATCATCAGAACCCTAGCGGGCTCTAACTCTTCTCGAACCATGTTTGCCCTGAGCTCCGCTTCTAGGGCTGTAGAATCAGCAAGTGATGCTCGATGCTCTACTACTGTGGCTCGCTGATGTGCCATCCCTAGCTGCCCCTCGGTCTTCTCCAAGCGGCTAGATAGGGCAGTGGCCTTATCTGTCTCCCTCTTGCGATCCTCCAGCAAACCAGCTACCTGTCCCTACAAGGTCTGCAGTGCGGTCTCTGTAGCTGCGGCTCTCTCCTCTGCCTCTCTGGCCCTATCCTCTACAGCCTCGACCCGGTCACGCATAGTCATAAGCGCCTGGTCGGTCGCCACTCAAGAATGGGACGGCAGTGGTCCGCCGGCAAGCTCGTTCTGATCTTGGACGCAGTTGATAGGCCCAAGTCTTCATTGGTTATTACAAGTAGAATATTTTTTTCTTTTTAAAAGATTGAAAAGACTGGTCCTGCGAACTACCTTCTTCTCGTCACTTTGCATCGGCAGTTGTGAATGGCAACAAAGATCAAAAATCTTTATAAAGAAGTATGTTTTAGATCAGTGAATAAACCGAAACGAAAGAAGAGACCTTTCTCGCTCGGCGCCTAAAGCGCACTATGATTTCGCTCAAGGCTCAAGGCATAAAGGCTCTTATTCCTTACAGAGAGAGGAGTCTCAGGGAAAAAGAATTTGTGATGATTTTACCCTTCGTGAAGTCGAGCTCGTCCTTAAGGGATGAAATGTTAGCATCATGTAACTTGCTACGCGTCGCAAGTGTCGGTAGTACCTCCCTCGTAGGCCGGAGCCAGTAGGGTGGTGGGTAGGATGGTCCAGATGACTCTTTAGTGGATGTGGTGTCAGGTGATGAAATCTGGGCCTTCTTTGTTGACGGTCTTGCAATATCGAAGGGTTGAATCGGTCGCTTCCCTAAACGGATGTTCTTCTTCCGAGCAGTACGCTTGGTCTTTGCTCCTATGGGTGCCAACAATGGTGACGGTGGATCTGGGTCCTCCATAGGTTCCTTGTCACTAATAGAGTGTGGTGATGGGGGTAGGGTCAGTGGCTCAGCTGATGATGGTGGTGTAGCCGGAGTGTACTCCGAGTCCGAGATCACAATGGGGTCCGAAGATGTAGACATCCTGTAACAAGTCAATATCCAGAAATCCAATGTAGTCATGTATGAAATTGCATGTATGATGTGATATGAACTATGTGAGCCTATAGTCATAGTCTAAGCACACTAAATGCAACTTAGTTCTCTATAACCAGGGCTCTGATACCAATCTGTCACACCCTGAAATTCCACGACGGGTTACCCGCGGGTTGTGACTGTCAAGGATCATCAGTCCCGGTCATTTCGAACGACCTCTAAATGGTTAGCGAAAAGACTTTCTGTTTGAACATCATACAACAATAAATAAGTAATACAGAGTTTGAAAATGCGGAAGTAAAGTGCGGAAGCAAAAGTAAAGTAACAAAATACAGAAGCATAATAAATTAGGTTCCCATAAACCTAGCTTCTAAATGAAAACATGAAATGTGAGTCCAGATATGTAATCCTAGTCCATGCGTGAATGCTTAGCGACCTGAGATAAACATGCTTAAAAGTGTCAACACAGGGTTGGTGAGTTTACAGGTTTAAGTAACAGAAACAGAATGAGAACAGTGTAACATTACGTATGTATACTAGTGATTCGATTGTTGATCAGACAATAAACATTAATTATATAAGCAACACCCAAACCGAAGCTCAACGAAGGAATGCAAAAACTAGCATTTTTCCTCTTACGTGCCCATCACGTAATGGATTTGGTCAAATAAGCACTCGTTTGACTCTCAGTCAGAGTTAGCGCGACTAACCCGGGTGGGGGTTGTTAAACCCAATAGTACTATTCATGAATCACCTCGCTTTGTGTAATAATTAATGGTTCGAATATAAGAGGAATTTATGTGCGGGAAATGCACCCACTTATATACATTAAAGCGAAATCAAAGTAATCATCAGACGAGTAAGTAAGAAAATGGTTTAGCATGTATCTCCCCTAAATGGAAAAGTAAGTAAAATGGGGCCGTGAAAACTCACCTGGGATTGAGGTGAATGAAGTCTGAAAGCAAAACGAGAAATCTAGCAAGTCTGAACAACCGAGCACTAGGAATAGTAAGGCTATAAGGTCTATGAAAGTAAACATGGTTTATATAACCACATTCATCCAAACGACTCAACATTGAAAGGTTACATTGACGTTTTGAAAAGGTTTGACCAAAGTTGACTGAGGTTTGACCAACTTTGATGAAGTTTGACTAATGTTGACCAATGTTGACTAATGTTGACCAATGTTAACTAATGTTGACCAATGTTGACTAATGTTGACACATGATTAAGACATGTACATGTAGCACATAAGGAACATATAAGTAACACATTTGTAATACATAAGTAATACCTAAGTAACACATAAGTCTTACCTCATGACATATCATGCATGCTTCAAGTAATTGCATAAGTAACTAACACGTGACAAGTAACATGGCATTTGTACATCCTAATGGTATATCTCATACATGTTAAGCAATCATCCACATAAGTTATGTCATTACACTAATAACATATTAACAATCTTTCAACTCATTTGAATAAGTAACATAGCATGTCATTTCCATACCATAGTTCTTAACACAACAAAGTTTCCCTTTTTAGGCAATTAGGGTTTTAGTGCACTTTAGGTGTCATTGCTCAACTACAAAATTTATACCTTAAATTATACTAGTAACATACCATAATCATGATTCTATGCATACACTTTCTATTTCAAGCAAAGGTGATGTTCCCAAAAGACCTTCTACACATGTGCAACTTTCAATAACTCTTTTTAACCCTTTAATAGATGTTATAGAACCATATTAGCATGCTTTCATCCATTAAAACACCATAACTCAAAATATGACAAATTAAAGTTTCCTTTTATAGAAAGACGACCATAACCTAGTGTAAAACAACATTTCAATATTTCTAATCTATTCTAACATTACTAGAAACATACAAACCATCAAACATATTAAATATACATTTTTGCAAAATCATCACCAACAAAGTTTGTATAAATAGAAACGAGCAAATAACAACATAAACAAACATTTCAAACCATAAAAAGTGCAAATATGTGTCAACAACTCATTATTATGAAAACTTTTAGTTAAAAACATGTATTACAACCTTTACATCAATGAAAATCGTTTGGTGGAGGGGTTTCCTCATATGGCTACAAAAATGAAGAAAAGCGTGGATGGATTCTTACCAACTTCAAGTATGATGCTAGAATAGGAGTGTTGATTGCTTGTTTCACCTTGTATCACCTTGAAATGGACCTAGGAAGCTTGAATTGGATGAAGACGTTTTTGGAATGGTGGAGGCTAGTGATGGAGGTGGTGGCCGAATGTGGGAGGGAGGGGAGAGGGGTTTGCAATTTAGGTTTAAGGTAAATGAGGATTAAGGTGGGTGTAAGAGAGTTTTAGTGAAAAAGGAGTTAGGCCTTCTTGGGTTTTAAGGCTTTTTATAAATCAAATGGGCTACTAATAGATTTTTAATTAGTAAAAAGCTGAATTATTTAGCCCACATTATAAAACCATTATTTTTATAAAATCTCATTTAAAGTTGTTGGCACATATCGCGTATTCGCTTTAAAAACGTTAAAATAAAAGTTGCTCTAAAAATTCTGAAAAATTCATATAAGCATGAAATATTAAATCACAGTATTACATATAATTTTTGCACACCAATTATATGTCTAAAATTCACCAACGTTCGTGTGACAAGACGCGTGTGTGACCCGGTAATCCGCCCGATTACCGATGCATGTAATGAAATGAAACGAATAGACTTGCTATATGAAGTATGTACTTAATTACTCTATAATTAAGTATGATGCAAGTGTAAGCATGTGAATTCAAGTAATAGTCGGGTATGGATATTAACCTGAATTTGTCCGGTATCATACACATCTCCGATCATTTGCAAATTCCACATCTCAGCCTCAATCTTTTGTAACTCATTTCGATGACAGTATTCCTTAATCATCATACTTTTCAGTTCTTCCTATGATAATTGTTATGTTGTCTGCCTCCCCAAAGTCTTTACTTGAGAATTCCACCAAGTCAATGCCTTATCAGTGAGCGTGCAAGTAGAATACTTCACCATGTAGTCAGCAGTGCATTCACTGATATCAATTACTGACTCCATCTTCTAAATCCACCTCATCAGGCCTACTGCACCCTCGGTGCCATTGAAGCTACGAGGGTTGCAAGATAGAAAGGCCTTATAGGTGCACTTCCTGTTCAAAGCATCTGTAAGGTCACAAGTCACTATTTTAATAACGTCATTACTTAGATCGTGGTTGTATGTTACGGAGATGATTATTCGTTCTATTACTTCCAACACCTCCGGCTGTGCCACTGCCTCCTGCACCTCCTCCGCCGGTTCCACTGCCATTTCCTCCGCCGCTATTTCGATTGGATTCGTTCTGCTCCATGGCGACAGCTACCCGTTGTGATATAAGTTGCTCCACGTCTGTGGAAATCATCTCGTTGTTGTCACCAGTGGTGTGACCGGGAATCCTTCACTTAAGTACCATTGTGTTCTTTCTAACATAAAATTTAAAAAGAAGAAACATTATATAATAATAATGATACAACATGACATAAGGATACAACAACATCAAACGCAAACAATCATCACAACATATAACACATACATAGTTAAAACATATATAGTACATTGTTCCAAAAGAAAAGGATACAAAATAGATGGGTTCATATGACCATATCAGTACCAAAGTTTCAAACTACATAGTGTGTTACGAGCACAACCCGCCCGTAATAGGTCTAATGAAAGAAGTGGGAGTACAACCGAATCAACATGGCAAGTCCAACCATGACAGCACTAACTCTAGCTACCATCTCTGCAGCCAAAGTCCTCTCCTCCAGTGCCTCCACACTGTCTCGAACCGTAGTAGTCAACTGCTAGTCCATATCGGCCCTCATCTACAAGTAATTGGTGGTACCCTGCAGGTCTCTGGTGTTGTCCTCCAGTGTCTCCACTTGGGATCCGAGCCCTCGCTGCATCTGAGTAGATGCATCTCCATGTGCCCGGAGATCGTCTAAGAGGTCATTAAGACACTCCTCGTGTGTGTGTACACGTGCTACCAAAGTAAGAACGGTTTTCCCCATGTCCTCCCTAGTGTGGGGCAGCTGTGATGGGGAGTTTGAAGACTCCCCGAGTTCAAACGTAGAAGGGATGCCTTCCATCTCTCTCCAGCGTGCAAGAGTACGAGGCATCCAGCTAGTGGTAGGGTGATAGCAAGGTCGCCGCCGGGGAGGCTCCTCTCTTGTAGGGCAGCCGTGTCCTCTTCCTGGCACTCTTGACCAGGATCGGTCCTCCGCTCTTCTTGCGGTAGCAGATATGTGGCTCTCCAAGAGCTACGTTAGGTGGTGTGGAGCTTCGGGTCTGAACTGGATACTGGGGGTGTGTGGTAGGAGTCTCCTCCCTGGCATGTAAGCGGTGCTCTGACGACTCGCCCTCAGAGTCAGAAGTGGGGATTTGACCATCGTATGACGACATGATCTAACTATAATATCCATATGCCATGATGAATGGTTATGCAATGCTTATGCAATGAAAACGTTTTTGTGAGTCATTTAGATTATAGACTAGGTTCAGTTTTACACTCCTAGTTCGCTATAATCAATGGCTCTGATACCAATCTGTAACACCCCGCCATGGCGCAAACGCGAGGCGTAACATTCACTGGTTTCCAAAGCATATGATTACCGCAAACACATACATGATAATTTGATACCTGATCAAGTTTAAATTTTTACATCCCAAAATATCAATTTGAGTTTACAAAAGATTAACATTTCGCAAATATGACCCGTATGTAATAAGTTATAAAAGAGAAATCTCCCAAAAGTAGTATCCGCTCATGCATGCATGTAATCCTACATTGCTAACCTGGAGACCACATTCAATTTCATGAAAAAAATACTTAAAATGTGTCAACACGAGGTTGGTGAGTTCACAAGTTTTGTTCAAATGTTCTCAAAACATTCAAGTGTATAAAGTTGTCAGATCAAATAGTATATGTATAACCAATGAATTGAACAATGAATAACCAATTGACCCCATTTGTAAACTAGCAAAGAATACAAATAATATGTAATACACGATACCGTAACCAACCAATGACTGGTTATTGCTCCTCCCTCGCTTTACCACGAGAACGGAATAAGACAATATGCTACCATTTGACCCTTCAGGTCCCGGTTAGCGCGACTAACCATGACCGGGGGCGTCACCCCCAATAGTACTATTCATAGAATCCTAGGCTAAGTCCATAGCTATTGCTTACAAAATGTTGATGTTGTTTAGGGGACTTTTAGCGCTCTATTGTTCCTCATGCAAACATAACGATCTGTTCTTTGTTCGTTTCATTAATGTATGAAAATAAGTACAAGTATGTTTCCTCCCCAAAACATTTCAAAAACCAGAAAATGAGGATAGTGAAACTCATCTCGACAGTAGTTATGCTAGCAAATATTTGAATAAATGTAATCTCCGCTTATCCATATCCTAATCACATAAGGATACCTTATATGTTAAGTCTACCCGTCTTAAACGTAAGTTGTTCACCCGACTTAACGAATCCCGTTAATTACGTATTTGTTTAGTAAAATTGTGTTTTCATGTGACGACTCGTTGGTGATTATTATTCAAGTCTAGAAACTTACATATTTTCCAAGAAAATATTATGTTTCCATATTGGTGACTTGTTAAGTGTACCAAAAATAAATATTATTTTTGCAATAACTTATAACATCTCACATTATAGTTCATGTATAAACATATAATTATTTCTTAAAACAATTATATAAAATCTCAAGTATTGTTCAATTATATTCTATGCATGTTAATTATTCCACATACGAACAAATCACGATGCTACGTCCACATGCAAATACTTATGTTCCGATATTTATTAACTCGTTTACGTTCGTCATGCATTTATATTTTTACCAATACATGCATACAAGTATTTCAACAATTCGACATATGCTTAAATATGTTTCATGATAACATGTGATCATTTATTTTTAACCGAACGTCTTTAGATTTCATGCACATGAATTAACCTATGATTATTTCATCATGATATAGGCATATATGCTTTTTATAGTTATCAAATGTCCTAAACATTTTAATCATAACAAGTTTCATATCAATACATAACTATATAATATTATCCATAATTTATTTTCAAGATAACGTTTATAATTATGCATCCATATATATATTTTGATTTCCATATATATATATATAACATTTTACTCAAGTTCCATAACTATCCTTATACGCATATATATATATATATATACAAATATATTTTGGTTCCTAACATGCTTACATATACTTTAACAATTCTCGAGTTAACAAGTTATGAACATACATTTGTATATACATATATCACGATTTCTATGTACATAACTCACTTGATTATTTCCAATTTTACATCTCTAATCATGTATATATATTCATTTTCGATTTCCATACATATAGATATATATCTATTTTATACCTTCTCATATTTATCAAGTTTTTCCATGTTAATAAATTTTAAAACACACACATATATATATACAAATCACGATTTCTTCATGCATGTATCTATACATTTCATTTTTCATCAAGTGTTAATCATACGTTTACTAATCTATAACTCATCATCATAATATCAAAACATCAAGAATACACCTATATACATACCAAATTTCGATCATATATATATACAAAACATTAGCTTTTAAATTAATAATGTTAAACTTTATAAAACTCTTTAATCCTTTCAAATCCTTTATTTTCATGGTGAACAACAAGCTTTAAACTAGAAAATAAATATGAATCTAGAGATTGTGTCGGTTTCATACCACTAGACAAAGCTAGGTGAAGAATCCCAAGTAGAAAGTGATAAAGACTTGTGTTGCTAACAAAACCGATCCTTAAACCTCCAAGACTTCCTTGAATCCCCAAATCTCTAACTAAACCTCTCTAGAATTGTGTTCTTGCATTTAAAAAAGCAAAGTGTGAATGTGTTGGTGTGCATCGATTTTTATAGATGGAAAGAAAGATTGAGTTTGAGTGTGATATCTCCCTAAATCATTACAATCATAGTAGTTGAGACTTGATTGGACCTTTGCTTGATTTTTGAGTTGAATGGGCATGGATGTGTAAGGTTCTTATGACAAGTTGGTGGTGAAGGTGGGTGGTCCCACTACCTTTCGGTCGAGATTGGGGTATGGGGTGGGGGGTAGGGTCTTGTCATTTCACTAGTTTAAATTTAATGGTTAGTTAGATGGTTTTTAGGTGGTGTAAACTCGGAAGGTGTTCCCTTAATATAATACCCGGTGTATGAACTTTTAAGATCAAAAACCTTATAAAATTTTGTGTATCTTGACTAGTTTTCATAGTTTACTAGCGTATCCCGACATAGTTATAGTCTTAACTATATCATTCATGTTTACACATATAAATAACTTAAGACCATGTAATAAAATTTTTATGTCCACTTTTAAAAGTTTAGTCACCAATATTTTTGTTTTTATATTAAAACGTGTCTGTAGACTTTACTTGAATAAAATCTTGTTAATCACCAACTAACGTACCATGCGGGTTATAATTGTTTATTTCCTAGTAATTCTTAAAATTACTAAAATGTGATGTGTGTTCTTTTGCTAGACTCCTTGACAATACTTTTTCAAAATAAAATCTCAGGAAATATAAAATATGAACGTGAAATTATGAATATGGATATTGACCCGAAATGCTGGGTGTCACACATTCTCTCCCTCTCCTTCTCCGCAGCCGCTCGCCATGCCAACCGGATCATCCCAGCATCTTTCTCCTGTCGCCTATCACTGTTGCGCGTCACCACCAAGCCGTCGCCAACCACCGGCAACTCCCGTAGCCACTGCTGTGTAGTTGGCAGCCGTAGCCACCACCAACTACCACCCTCTTCCCGATAACCAGATACGTAAAACAACAATAAGAATGTGATAAGAGTAAACGGGTTTACCTTAACGGAGTCGTGTGACCGCATCACCGCCACGGAACCCATTGTGGCCGTCGTGTTCCTCTCCTCGTCCGGTCTCTATCTCTCTCGCGGCTCCTTTCCAGCCGTTGCATGCCTAGGTCCAAAGTGCCCTAAGGTTTGCCCCTTAAGTTGTATTTAAACTCCATAAAGTCCCCTTCGGGTCCCTCTAGTTCTATCTCGCGCGTTTTGGTCTCGAACTCTCTTTAAACGGCCAACTGCTTCTATTTCGGTATTAAACGTAGCCTGTTAAATCAATTCTGCTTATCGTTATGTTGAATATGGATTCGGGTCGTCCACTCCCGAACCCATAGCTTCTGGATTTCTGGGATGTTAGAAGTCTACCCCCTTTAAAAGAGGATTCGCCCTCAAATCATGCGTCAGTATAATTCAATCAAACTTATCCTTTAGTTTCGGCTGATGCATCCATGAATCCTTTGGTGCCATCAGTTTAGCTTAGTAATATCATCACTACCACATTACTTTACAACTAGGCCACCATCCTTGGTGTTCAAGGGATTCTTCACCATGGTCCGCTTTCAACTTTAGGACTTGAGGTTTCACCTACATATTCCTTCATTACTCTTCACTCCAACCTTTACTCAGACGATACAACACCATCAATTTTCTGCTCGCTAGTCACACTTCACTTCAACTCACGGGCACAACTGCACTTATCTCATGTATAAACTTGATGATCTCGTCACTCCGACAATCATCTTCCCAAATAGTCTTCTTGCCTGTCACGTCCAGGAGCATTCATCGCTCTTCCAAATTGAGGTCGTCATACTCCTCACCTCATACCCTAATCGCCATCATGCGATGATTCCCGAAATCCCAGCATCACTGCCTTACTCATAAGGGTACTTCCTTTGCCCTCATCTGATGATCTACAGGAGCTTGCGTAAAGCTCTTCTCGTCTCTATAATCACGACATGCCTCTCCTAAGACAATTCTTTACTTCGTCACCATGCACCCCTTAAATAAGCACTTACACTCCACACACGAGTTATCTTCATCAGCTCTTGATGTTTCTTAAAATTCACTTATCCTCGTTATGTTGTCTCGACAGCCCACCATTGGCTTTAGCCAATGCTCCACCGGAGCTCGCTTTAAACTAGTCATATGCTTACCAGCATAGGCATTTCCTTTCCAAGGACTTAGGTGCTATCCTGCACTCGTCTTCCCTTTATTCCACTTTCCTCGCCGTTGCTCAATCTTACCACATCATCAAGCACGAACATGAAGTCCGCCCTATCATAAGCCTCAGCTATCTGTCATCTCGTTCTGATAGAACATCACCACTCTTTCACCAACACATGTCAACCCAACCTTTTATTTGGAATATATCCAAGAATGCCATCACGTCATGTCATTAATCCGTGCTGAAATCTCCAGCGTCACCATCTCAATCACGCCATAAATATCTCTGATCCAACGTCCACGTAAACGTTTTCAGCATCAATTCTCACAACTCCGCCCTTTGGCTTTGTGCTCCGAATTTCCAAGATATAAACATAGGCATCTCATAAGAGCACATCACCGATCATCTAGAAAATGTCAAATCTCCTCGCATCACCTTGATGTATCAATGTTGAGAAAACGTCAGGATAGAAACACTATGCCTGAGCACACCCACCACCCGTCCTACGCATGACTAATCGTGTACTACAAGGACACATATCGACAAAACATAATGACAGAGCACACAATGTTCTACATACGTACTAGTAACCCACCTTCTAACTCACACAGTACACACAAAACTAGCTAGACCTGGGCAAATATACGTGTATACAATATGACCTCGTCATTTATAGGCATACAAACTCCTGAACTCTACCTTCTATTCATCATAACGGTAGCCACTGCCACACGTCATCACATACTCACACAGAGTTGGCACAACTGTACCCCATAAGGGTCGTACCAATGGTTCAAGACAACGCACTACTCAGTCCAAACACCAGACACCACCCTACACATTCATACACATAATATATATCATAATTTCCCACAGGACCTCGTCCTGAACATTTATACATACACACAAGCTATACAACCACAAATTCCCACAGGACCTCATCCTAAACATTCATACATACTAAAGTTGTATATCCATCACTTCCCATAGGACCCCGTCCTGAACATGAGACAAAGTGCAATACACCCATTGCACTAAAAATATCACCTAAACATTTTCACCAAGGTGACACTATTTTAAGATAGTAGACACAAACAAATTCAAATTTATGTCTATAAAAGTCTACCTACACAACCTAGTCAACCACGCTCTTTAAGAATCACATTTAACATGAACTCGTGTCATTTAACAATGTAATCGTACACTCACACATTACCACACATAATCAACAACTGTAAACACAATCGTACACCATCCCAAACACAATTACCATTAATTACGTTCAATTCATCATGCGGTAAAACTTACAATAAATGTCAAAATCAAATCGTCAATATTTGAATTAAGCATCACACCACGTAAACGTGTAATCAGTCATAATGTCAAATCACCCCGGAATCTCTCATGGCAACTGCCACAACATCTGGTCATCAAACAGTCGAGCATCATAATAATGCCCACAAAATCTCTACCAGACCACATCAGGTGCATCCACTGTGTCTTCCCCTGGTTCCTCCTCATCACATTCCGGGTCATCCACTAGTCCTCCTGAAACGGAGTTCTATTAACCACAGAAAGTGGTCGATCTCTCAACCATGCAGGCCCACATCCTAGAGGGAAATCACGTACTGCTGGAACTGCTCTCCTTTACCATCCTGGCTTTCCAATCATAGCACCACGCGGCATGTCACCAACCGAAACTCTAGTCATACTCGGTGCGGGAAGTGCCAACTCCCTCCCATATCACTGTCATCTCCATCTACTGCAGTCGTCTGTTTGACCTGTCGATCTGCATTTCCCCTAGCCAGAGCTCCCCGTCTGACCGATCTCGTACGCTTTGTCTTAGCCATCTGGTCCTACACAATATAGAACATTTATGCTACTATTACAGGTAACAAATTCAGAATATAAGAGTAACAGTAGACTGTCAAATCACGGTGATCAAATGTGACCGGTTGTCCACGTTGCTACTTGAATTGTAAATGTTCCCCATCATACTCACACTAGCTTTCTACCTTCCACACAACGGATACACACGCATCCCACACAGTCCACATAAATCAATAACTACCACGTAGTTCTACATAATACCACTCCATAACATTCTACTTACAAAACATAATCACACAAGAAATCACTAAAACACATAGTCATGCTAAGCAACTTCACATAGTGTAACACTGCACTAATGAAACTCTAATAATTAAGCTCAACACAAAAGACGTGCCTCTTGGCTCGTGGTTACTCGTGGTGGCATTCGTTTCACCCCCGTCCCATTCTCAGTTTAAGTTAAGGTATTTTATTTTAATAAAAACATTGATTTTCTCTTAAACCTGGCTCTGATACCAACTTCTAAAGCCCCTAAACTGGGCACCTAGAGTTGGTTCTCATCACTGGGTATACTCATTAAAAACACTTAACTTTCATTTAAATAAACATCGGAAGTCTTTCTCAAGATAGTAATTATCTTTTAAGTTCATTAACGTTCTTAAGTTTACCTTACGAATGCGTACACACCAACTGAGTAGCACCGCTCCCAAGCCAAGATACGTCATCCCAGGAACTCACCTGCAAAACAGCCTAACGTACATACAAAGTCAGCTATGCTGAGTGAGTTCTAATAGCATGATGTAACAGAAATAATCTCATTACAAAATCAGTAATACCGGCTAAGGACGTTCCAGTCCTTTATAAAATGTTTTATCAAATAAATTACGGATATGTATCCATCCTTACTGACCCATTCCCTTAAAAGAGGATTCACCGCCCAAGACTCATCCCATAATTATAACCCAGTAAGTCTCATCGATATGGATCGAGCTTACTACACTACTAACTCTCAATTAGCCCCAAGCCACAACCCGAGGTCCAGTTAACATACCGACAACCCCCAGGCACAATCCGACAAACCTTCGCCTATACTCTTATGAGGTAAACTGAATCAACGGTTATAATATGACATTGTCCCGACGAGAGATGGCAATGGGACGGGTTCGGGCCGGGTATCTGTAATCCCAAACCCATACCCGGTTGTAAAATCGTGTCCCATACTCGACCCATTACCTGATGGGTTTGTGTCGGGTATCGGGCATACCCGCGGGCATCGGGTATACCCGTTAGTATCGGGTATCGGGCATACTCGCGGGTACCGTGCACATTTTTATTACTCTATTTTTATATTTTTCATAACTTATTAAATATGAATAAATTACATAAATTAAAATCATCAAATACAAATTTCAAAAGAAATTTTAATTTACCATATAATTAACCTACTAAACTAAAACATTAAAAGACAAAGGTTAAGGAAAAATAAAAATAAAAATTAAAACTTTTCGGGTATATGATTCGGGTATATGGTTCGAGCAAACAGGTATGTGATTTCGGGTAATCGGGTCGGGTATCACCTATTCCCCTACCCGTCCCAACCCTTGAAATATTTTAAAACTAATCGCATACCCGGTCCCATACCCGTTGGGTTTCGGGTATACCCGCCACAGATGTTTCGGGTTTCGAGTAAACCCGTCGGGCTTGGGTTTTTTTGCCATCCCTAGTCCCGACACAACGGTCAATCTACTACTCCTTAACAAAGTAACAGCGTCATTTCACAAGGAATATCGACTAACACTCGCATGCAATTAATACACACATAAATGCATACAACAATTACCTTCGAAGGATTTACCAGTCTCATCACAAATACCCTCGTCAGGGTTATCCCCGTCAGGATAGTCATCATTAGCTCACCTATACCCTTGTTACAGGGCCCCACCACTAATCATAGCGACCCACTCGTCATCTACAATGACTTCCCAGCCACCCTTATGGTGACAACACTAGAAGAACCTTGTCCTTCATATCATGATTTGCCGTGTCATAAATATAAAGACGTAAGCCCACATAACACACATAAGTAACACATAGCAGCACACATGCAAAGACTATGACTCGTTACCTAAGCATATACCACGTAGATGCACCCACTGAAACACCTCCTAGTCGTACCCACATGACATGCAAACTCATTCCTGACTCAGACCTACTAGGTTACTATACGACACACGACCATCAGTTTCACATCTAGCCCACTGATATACAGTCATTTATACATATTTTACATGCATAATTATCCCCATATTGATCATAATTATAGACAAAAAGATAAGAATTTATATTTAATCTATTTAATTGTGTTGCAATAGGATAATTACCCCTTACATGCAAAACCATGGATAATTCACTCAAAATTAAGAAGAAATCAGCATTCAGAGGACAATTGAACGAACCTGGAACCAGAAAGTCAAAAGTGAACAGGTAGCAGAACTGGGCCAATGCACGGGCGTGCATTCCAATGCATGGTCGTGCAAAGGCCAGTCTGGTTCCCTGTACTCCCAAAAGCTGCCAGATTCTTTCACATGCAAGAAAAGGATGCATGGTCCGGCATTGCCAAAATCTCAGCCTATAAATAGCAAGCTCATTCTAGTGTTTTAGGTGTCCAAGATTGAGAGGTGTGAATGCCTTAGTGCTCTGCTAAGAACCGGGACTCTCTTAGTTTTGGTCCGTTTTAGTTTTTCTTTTTTTATTTTATGATTTTAGTCTTGTAATATGAAATGATTCTTCTCGTTCGAGTAAGCAAGAGGCCATCTATACCCACTCTCCCTTGGTGTTGGAATACTTTCGCAAATTATCTAAGGGTTACTGGAGTCATTTGTATGATCATTCATGGCTAGTGCTCTTGCGTTGCTTGGGTTGGTTGAACTTTAATTAATTAATAAAGTATTTTTAGTATGTTATGTTCTTAAAGTCTTTATTATAATTTATCTTAAAAAGACAAGAATAAGTAATATTTAAACCAACTTAATAACCTTAAATCTTGTGAGTTTCTTAAGCAATACTTCTTGTTTGGAAGCTTATTGGAGTTTGTACGGACTATATACAAATCTTGGTGCTAGCAACGGCCGAGTTAGTATAGGTTTAATCTTATGGGTTGATTGGACGTTTAGGTATTCAACGAATTGTTCGAGTCCTAGCTGGACCTTAAAAAGCATGTCGGCATTTCTTTACTTTTCTTGTGTTAGCTTGCAAAGGACTTTTAGCGGGAGCCACGAGGCTTGATCTTGAGAATGAAAGTTATATTTATTTAAAATAATATTATAAGTAAAGACAACTATTTTAAGAATATAAATTGTTAGGTCCAAGCGTTCATAAAGTAACTTTGGAGGATGTTGCGCATTCCGACTTTCCAAAAGAAGTTACACGAGTTGATGTACGCCAGTCGACGGGATAATCTTAGTCCGAATAATAATTCACGGGACAGGCGATGGACTTGAGACCCTGTTACAATTCCGGGAATTATTATGAGCAGTTGGCTGACCGTATCCACTGTTTCGTTACTAAATACTAACTCACTTATCAAAAGGGTTAGTACTAGTAACTATGACCAACCTTACTGAAATACAACGTTAATTAACAAGTGATAACAACCGGAGTAACACCTTAAATGAGATAATATTCCTAATTACTTTTCTTTTCCTTTTTCCTTTCTTTTAAACAAAACCCCATTTTTCAACTTATTATCCTAGTCAGACAATAGCAAGGGTTGAGTAAGGAATCCGTGTCCATGGTTCGATACTTGGTGCTTACCCAGACTATACTACGCTGAGATATGTACACTTGCCTATTTTGTGTGTGTTTAGGTAAAGTATTTATCATTTTAATTTATAAATTTAAAACCTGATTTTGTGTAACTCTAAATAGAATATATTTTAGACTAAAAACACGCATATCACCCACATTCTCTAAGTACAAGACACATACCCTTAGTCCCGTTTTAGATATTTAAATTCATAACTTATCGGGTTAAACCCAAGGCTCGTTACACATTTAGTTCACAAAACACGTTCTACAAGTATATACGGTAGCCCCAAAACGTTTAAAATCTTTTAAAGAGGGGATTAGATTAGAAACTCACATGTTACGAAGATCCAAACCATTGCTCTGTAACCCACTCGTTTACGCTAGAACCCAACGCTCGAAACTCATATTATAAACCTGTCAATGTATGACCGTATGATTAGAATACATCCTAAACATACGTCGAATAATATATATTTATAATTAAACCCCAAAACACGTCTCATTTCCTCTGCAAGACCGTAGTTTCACAAGTTCGCACGTACCGGATCGTCCTTGATCCGTTAAAAAACGGAAGGCTTGAACTGGGATTTATGCATGCATACTCGTGTGCCATGCAAACACTCGAATCGCCGAACGTCACCAAGCAAGCCCTGATGTCACGGGAATGCACGTACACCCAATTAGGGTTTCCCATGTACGCACGTAACTACGCCACGCATGACTTAACCGGCCGCCCCGCCGTCTCCCGTTTGCACCACCGTGCACCTTCATCGTCACCTTCCTCCTCGTGCCAACCCTAGTTGGCCGCTCCACCCCTAACACCACCGATGAACTTCCCCCGTTCCATTCCACACGTCGGATTCATTACCACCATCAACCTCCCCTGCTTGCCGCCGTAGTACACCACCTCAGTTACCGCCGACAGTCGCCTCTATGACACAGTACCACAACCACCACCCATTCTCTCCCTCTCCTTCTCCGCAGCCGCTCGCCATGCCAACCGGGTCATCCACGCATCTTTCTCATGTCGCCTGTCACTGTTGCGCGTCACCACCAAGACGTCGCCAACCACCGGCAACCCCCGTAGCCACTGCCTTGGAGTTGGTAGCCGTAGCCACCACCAACTGCCACCCTCTTCCCGATAATCGGATATGTGAAACAACAATAAGAATGTGATAAGAGTAAACGGGTTTACCTTAATGGAGTCATGTGATCGCATCACCACCACGGAACCCACCGTGGCCGTCGTGTTCCTCTCCCCGTCCGGTCTCTATCTCTCTCACGGCTCCCTTCCAGTCGTCGCATGCCTTGAGCCATAGTTCCCTAGGGTTTGCCCCTTAAGTTGTATTTAAACTCCATAAAGTCCCCACCAGTCCCTCTAGTTCTATCTCACGCGTTTTGGTCTCGAACTCTCTTTAAACAGCCAACTGCTTCTATTTCGGTAGTTAAACGCACCTTGTTAGATCAATTATGCTTATCGTTATGTTGAATATTGTAACGAACCAAAATCCAAAATATAATGTTATTTTCCTAAAATAGTATTATAGGGGTGAAGGATGATTAAAACAAAGTGGAATGTTTGATTTAAATGGAGCATTAATGTAGTTTTCGAAGAAAGGGTCAATTATGGAAGAGTAGGGACTGATCTTGTAATTTACCCAAACCTGATTTTGGGTGGAGACGAAAAATGGCGACAAACACATTTGTGTGTGGTTCGCAATTGAGAAGGGAGCAAGAGGAGGAGAACCAAAATCATGAAATTGATGATTTGCATGTGGAACTCGGATGATTTGGAGTGTTCATCCTCTTTAAGATTGCTAGTAAGTATCATCTTCCTCATCTCAATCACCATCTACGGTGTTCTTGAGCAAAAAGACCCAATTGAGTCAATTGGTGTTGTGATTTGGGTTTAATGTCGTTTATAAACTTTAATCTAGTATTATTAATGTTGGAGAATCATGTTTTACATGATTTTAACACTTAATTTGATATTTGAAAAATTAGGGTTCTTGAGGTGAAATTAAGGGTTTTCAAAATTAAGGTTGTTTGGATTGTAATTGGGGGTTGTTAAGTGTTTGTGGTGTGATTAAACACGTAACCTGGTAATAACCCTCAATCAATTTGGTGATTTGAGAAATTTGGAGTTTGGGTGGAACCCAAACGGGTCAAACTGGGTGAATGTTGTCTTGGGAGGTTTAAGGTGCAATTAATCAAGTTTAGAATGGGTGTAATCCATAAGGTCTAGGGTGGGTGTTAGACCTTATTTGGTGAATGGTGAAATTTGTGGATTGGGAGTTTGACATTAATGGGTCAAACGGGTTATTTGGGTTGAAAGGTGGTTATTGGGTGTTGAGGGTTTGGTTAAGGTTGTGTTAACTAAACTAAGTTAAGGTGTTGATCTTTAGATCATAGGTGTGTCTTGAATCTCAATTTGGTAAATGAATTGAGATCATAAGTTTTCTAAATACAAGTTGATTGCTAGGTGATCAAGGTGTTAAGGGAGCTAGCTTTGAAGACCAAGTGGAATCGTCTTTAGCTAAAGGTTTGCTTATTAATGATAGGTGGTTGTAAACGCATATATTTGTTATACATGTTGATTTGTTGACTATCATGTGTGTAATTATGCGTATGTTGAACTGGTAAATTTGCATATGGGGAATATAGGCAAGGGGAGGGTGTTTAAGGTGCTTGAGGTCCATGAACCTCACAATGTCGTATGGTGAAAAAGTCTTTGAATTATTTATGTGTTTAAGTAGAGTAATTGGGAGGGTGAAATAGTGGTTTGAAGTCATTGAACTTTACAAATGGAAATGGTGGAATTGAGATCTTTGGATCCCACGGGTCGGTAAATAACAGATGGGTTATAAAGGTTTATTGGTGTCGTGTGTGTACACTTTTTTGTATGTTAATAGTCGGTGTTTGAAGCCTAAGAACCTCACCCGGTAGTTTATTGGGGTCATGAGCTTCACTTATGTCATTGTCGTTTGAAGTCTTTGCCTAAGAACCTCACATGAAAGTAATTTGAGTTAACTTCACAAGGTTATGTTGTGGCATTTGAGGTCTTTAGAACCTCATATAGAGGAGTTTGAAGTCTAAGAACCCCATAAGGTAGTTATTTGAGGTCATGAACTTCACAAGTCGTTTTATGGTATTTGAAGTCTAAGAACCTCACACGAAAGTTAATTGAGGTCATGAACTTCATATAGTCGTTTGTGGTGCCTTGGGGTATTTAGAACCTCACAAAGAAGTATGGTAGGGATGTAAGGTTTTTAAAACATTCACAAAATGTTGTTGGTGGTTTAAAACGACTAGGGGTCGAGTTGGGAGGGTCGAAAATGCCAAAACTACAAATTTGGGGTTGGCTGGTGTAGGGCTGGTCTCTGGGACGCCCCCGGGCTTCTGGGATGCCCCAATTGGGACGCCTGGTGTCTCTTGGATGCCTGATGGGTTCTGTTTGCTTCTAGTACGCACTAAGTGGGACACCCGTTGACTGAATTTTGAGTTTTCTTCCTAGGACACTTTGGGAGGTCTTGGGACTTGTTGTATCATTACTAATGGTTATTTTGTGGTGTTTCCTTGTAGGTAAAGCTCCGGTATGATGTCTCGGGTCAAGCTTCGAGTCGGTTGGATTCTCAGCTTTTTGGATGGTTTGTTTGGAGTTATGACTCATTGTCGGGAGTCACCTAACTTGTTTTGAATTATCTCTTGGATGTTAAAACTTGTTGTTATTTTGAGATGTCGGCCGGTTGTTTTTAAAGAAAACCATGTCGTTGTCGTTTGTCGTAATTAACATGTGTCGTTTGTCAAGGGCGTTTTATGGGACCTAAATTCCGTGAATTTTGGAAGTTAAATTTGGTTGAAAATTTTGGGTGTTACAACTTGGTATCAGGGCAATGGTTTGATGGATTCGGGTGTGCAAGTCACTGGACTCAAACTTATTTGCTCTTGATAAGATGGGTGTAATGAGAATACAACAAAGGCATGACTGAGACTTGGAGCTTAAGTGTGAAAGGTTAGTAATGATTATTATCGTTGGTCATTATAATTGGTGTCCAAGGTGAATTATGTGTGCCTAAATTTGCCTTGGGAGTTATCACATGGGGACAATTTATATACTTATGCATAGTATATTCCTGATCATGTTTGGCCAGGATGATTAGTAATGTAACATGTGTACGTGTTTTCATGGTGGCTATGTAATAATAACCATCACCAAGGAGTAAGTGAAGGTGATTATATATGTATTTATATGTATAGAGATGTAGATATGCTTATATACATATAGGAGTATAACTTAAGATAGATGCCTATAGTTATGCTTATACACGTATGACGAGTTGATCATTTCAACACAGTCGGGGAATGACTGACGGAGACGGATGTTAGTAGGCGGAAATAGTTAATGAGAGTTGTCTTAAAGACTCATGTACGAAAGATTCTACACGTGTATCACCTCAGGGATGGGATGTAGCATGGAGTTAGTTGGGAGAATTAGAAAGAAACATTCTAGTGGGGGATGGCTAAAGCTTTCTATCTTGTCGTGTTAATCTTCGTTCAAGGAAGATAGGGCTCTTTGAGGCAAGCCTTTGGAATAAACGTATGAAGCCTAAGGAGCGGGAGGAACAACTTTGGCGCATTAAGGAGGAAGAAAACCTTGTTTCACAAGGGGTTCGTGGTGTGCGAACCAAAAGAGTTAATTAGAGGTGATTTATTCGTGGTTAGTCAACGACGCATCACTATAATGGTATTGGTTTCGGAAACAATCCATCATTATTGGTCAGATATAGTATGATTCGCGGTGAGTCTACTCCGGGACATGGTGGAGAACTGGTTGGGAGTTCTCCGTAAGGAGAAAAGCTTAATGGCATGAAGGCAAGGCATCGAGGTAAATTCATGAGGCATTCTTGGAATGTTTCTATCCACAAGCTGTAGTGGATCGTGTTTCTGGAGAATTATTTCACGTGTGGTAGACCGGTGGATTGAATAAGATTAAGGGCATGTTGTATGACTAAGCACAGTCTTGCCAAAATTTTGGAGTGTCAGAAAGAATGGAAATAGATCGGCTTCTTGATACTATCGGTTGACGATATAGAGTTGATTCTCCTGCATGGTGTATAATTCTGGTGGAGTTGTGATGTAGTGCGAAGCACACATCTTTATTCCATTGTTTTTAGTGCGTTTTTATATACTTTATATATGTTTTTAGTAGTTTTAGTGTACATTTGAGTCTTTGTTATGTTTTCAGGTGTTCGTGAGAATTACAAGCAATATCATGAAGAAACCGAGCAAGAGAAGAAACCGAGCAAGAGAAGAAATCCCAAGATTTAAAAGTGAAAAAGGGGGAAATATAGTCCTTCGCGGTACGTGAAGGGAGAGACACCAAGCCTCGCGGTACGCGAGGATCTCAAATCAGGGCCCGACTAATTTGGCCTTCGTGTTATCTCGCGGTACGTGAGAAACAGGAATTCCGAGAAAACCCTAAATTCAAATTAAATAGAATTTGATAGCCATTGTGACAGGAGTTCGATCTTTTCGCCATCCAAAGAAGGTTTGAGGGCGATTTTGGGAGTTTGGAGAGAGAATTAAGTGCAAAGATTGAAGCTTTGGATCCGGGTTTGTTAGTTTTAGCTTATTTGGTTTTCAAGATTATGTTTTTTGTGTTTGATTGTTGTGATTGAAACCATGCTCTTGTCTATTACTTCTGTTTTGATGTTTTGGATTATGATTCTTGGCTAGATCTTTGATACTGCCTAGGTTATTGATGAATACTTAGTAAAGTTATGATTTTTATCGGTTTTTGGATTCAATGTTTGGATTATTGATTTTGTAAAGATCTTGGATTGATATTTATGATGTTTATGCATGTTTAGATCTGTTCTATAATTGATTATCGTTCCATATGCTACCTGTTGAATGTCTTCCAGTTATAGTTGCATATTTTAGATTGTTGACTGTGTGTTGTGATTGTTTTATGGTTTGCTAGACGTAGTATTCCATAGAAACGGTGATTGAGAGTAGATTTGATCTGAGTGTTCTTCTTATCTCGATACCTGAAAGTGAGAGGTAATCGGTTAGTCTTCGTATTAGGATTTCGAGTGTTAACTGTCTGAGAGGAAGTTGCACTAGGTTCTTAGTAATTGTTGCTAGTCTAAGTCATAGTGTGCTGATCTGAGATTACCCCGTGCATCTTTGATGTATTGTGGACATTGAGACCGAGAGGTGATTTGTCTTTTGGGTACATTGTCATTGTTGGAGAGACTGAAAGGTAATCCGACCATCTGGTGAGTTTACTACAACTTTAGAGTTTCTTATTTGGTGACACCATGAGAGTGATTAGGGATCCACCAGGTTGTCTAGAGTTGTTATCCTTAGATACCCAGATCCATCATAGTTTCCACAACCGGCAGAAGTCTGTGCTTTGCAAGTAGGATTCCGACCTAGGTGGTATTCTTCCCATTCCTAGTATTCCTCAAGTTCTTGGTTGATAGTTAGAGTCGATCTTAGTTATGCATTATTAGTTTAATAGTAGTGTAGAAACCCACCCCCCCAATCAATCATCTTTAGTCCGAGTCTAGGTTAGCTATAGTAGTGTCTCTAGGGTTCGATAATCCGGTTTACCATTAAGTTGTGCTACACTCGATAGGTACAGTTGCCTGTCAGTGTGGTCTAGTTCATAGGTACTCCATTTATTACTTAGGAGTCTAGATTAGGTTTTATTTAGTAGTTTTTATAGACCGTCTGGGCGACATCAAATTGATTATTTTATGTTGCAGGGAGATCACACTCGAGATACAAGTGGAGTGTAAGGAGGAAATTAGAGGTGGCTTCAAGGAAACCAAATATTCTGTTGAAGCACTTTCCTGTGACAAACACTCTAGATAGATAGAGTCTTAGTTTGTATGTTCATGTTTGTAATTGTCTTTGTATGTAAGAGTCTTTATGTATTAGTTTATCGAGTTGTATTTACTTTTACATATTGACTGTTGTTGTTTTCTCTAAGTGTTTTGCGCACTTGTATGTGCGCAGGAGAAAGCTCCTGCGTACTTTGCAAGTACGCAAGAACACCTTTGCGTACTTGTTAAGTACGCAAGAGCATTTTTCCCTGCGCACTTGCTAAGTGCGCAGGCATCAGGTCTTGTATAAAGAGGATAGGTTGACATAAGTTAAGTACGCAGTCATAGGCAGTCAAAGTAGCAAATACGCAAATTGTAATCTCAGTACTTCTCTCTGTAACCTTCAAGTGTTTATAATAGAAAGAACGTTTAAAGTGATTCTCTTGTCGGTTTACTTTGTTTAGTTAGACTCTCCACCTAGTCACGGGTATTCCGCACCCGGTCTGACTAGTAGACCCACTTGCATGTGACGATCCGCCACACCCGAGGGACCTACAAGTGGTATCAGAGCATTTCTCCTGATTTCGAGTGTTGTGAGTGAGTTTGGAGAGTTTCTACAGAGATTTTACACGCAAAAGGAGGTATTTTTGTTGATTTTTGTGATAAAATATGGGTAGCTCTTGAGCACTATTTTAGAAGCAAAAATCACTCAAAAACTGAATTTTGTTGTGTATTTGAGTGATTTGAGTATCAAAGGTTGGTTAGAAACAAGTTTCCGACCCTTTGGCTCATTTGAATTGTTCATCAGTCCAATTTTTACCATCTCCGACGATTTTACAGTGACCGGAATAGTTTGGTGAAAGTTGCTGAAAAGGTGTTGTGCGTACTTACCATTTCTAGCAAAAAGTACAGTTCTGTTGCGCACTTACTAAATACGCAAGACTAATCTCGTGCGTACTTACAAGTGCACAAGACTGATCTTGTGCGAACTTAAGTTTTATCCTGCGTACTTATCATTTACTCCTGCGTACTTATCAAGTACGCAAGAGCAAATCTTAAATACGCAAGACCATTTCTCAAATGCGCAAGGCCAATATTAAGTGCGCAACTGTGTCTGATTTTTCTGAAATTTGACTAAGTGTTCACTATGTCGAATCTTCAGAATCTTGGAAACCTTTTAAACTATGATAATGAGATCGATACACCACATAAACCGCCAAAGTTGCTGAACGTAAATGATTATTCTAATTGGAAAGCACGTTTTGAGCACTACATTTCTTATACCGACTCATCGTTATGGATACCAATCCTTGAGGGATATAAGCATCCCACACACATCTATCTTGATGAAACCATGCCCAAACCTATTTTTAAACTTTCTGACGAAGAAAAGAAAGCCTATGATCGAGAAAAGAAGGCTCTTGGTTCAATCACTATGGCATTAACTCTGGAGTTGTTCCACAGTTTCCAAGGTTATGACAATTCTAAGGATCTTTGGAAAGCTTTACAGAAAAGATTAGAAGGAAATAGTGATATCAAGAAGAGTAAGCGGGATCTACTCTGGAAGCAGTATGAATGCTTCAGATTTTTAGAGAATGAATCTTTAGATGACCTCATTTCTAGATTCTATCATCTACAGACTGAGTTGAAGGCTTTTGAACTCAGGTATCCTGATGAAGAGCTGGTGGAAAAGTTTTTGGATGCTTTGCCACCAAAATTTGAAATGTACACAACCCTGATGAGGGAAAATCCAAAATTCTATGAGATGACTGTAGAGGAGACAATTGGAAAGGTTCAAGCTCGTGACATGAACCTAAAAAGAAAGGAAAGCTCAGGAAGACCTCAGATACAACACCCTTCTATGTATCATGGGACGTCTTCTACAACCAAGTCATCGGGCTCTGGAATTTCCCTTTTCTCTGGAAACTCTCGTGAGGAAGAAACTGTAAAAACTTGTGCTGGTCATGCATGTTATGCAGCATCCGGATCTGGTTCTGGACCTCATCAACAACATCCCTCAAGAAATCCTCCCGCTACAACTTCAGCTAACCAATCAGCTATAGCCAAAATAGCTGAAGATCATGTAGCATTATTGTCATCGTGTATGCTTGCCTATGAGAACTTCATTGGCGGCAAGCTAACGGATCCTGAAACAAAAGAAGAAGACTTTAATCAAGTGGATCCTGATGACATGGAGGACATGGATATTCAGTGGAATATGGCCATGATATTGAGGAGAGCCAAGCGTTTCCTGAACAGAACAGGAAGAAATTCATTGGCGGGCATTCTAATGCCAAGGTCGGTTTTGACAAATCCAAGGCCAAATGCTACAATTGTCTGAACTGTGGACACTTTGCTCGTGAATGTCAAAAGGACAGAGCACCGGCCTCGGGTTTTACCAGACCTAGCCAAGGAAACAGACATGGCTACAACAACTCAAACAACCACAATCATAGCCAAAGTGGAACGTCCAATGCACTGGTAGCTCAACAGGACGAAAGCTTTGATTGGGGTGTTCATCTGGAGGATGCGATCGTTGCACAAACTCAGGTTGGTCTCATGGCTGAGATCATGGAGATGATGGAAGTTGAGAAAAAGGAAGCTTCTATGGCTGACCTAGAAGAGTCTACTACTGCTGCTACAGAGGAGGAGAAGGAAGCTGAAGAAAAGGAAGCTTCTGTAGCTGATAAAGAGGAATCGACTACTGCTGTTGCTCTCATGGCCATTAGGGAAGCAACAAGTTCATCGTCTGAGGTAGATTCTAATCCTTTTTCTGTTATTTCATGTTCCAAATGTCTAGGGCTAAAACTTGAAAATTCTAGGCTCCAAGACCAAATCGAACCCCTAAGTATGGAAGCTCTAAACTATAAAGAAAACGAAAAACATTTTAAAGATTCAATTGAAATGTTGAAAAAGGAAAAATGTGAATATTCTCTAAAAATAAGCGATCAACAGTTTCACTTGGATGTTGCATACAGGGGGTTGGAAAAACGGAACAATGAAATTAACAAACTGCAAAATGAGATCTTGCAGTTAAAATGTTCTAATGAGAAGTTGAAAAACTCTCAATTTGTGGTGGAACACTACGAATCTGTAGTGAGACAAATGAATGGGTTAGGGCTGGGTACTAATGTCATTCCTCCACCAGTAAGCGGGAAGTTTGTCAATAGCTTAATAGACATTGATCTTACTTGTCTAGATGAGTCCTCTGAAAAGGATGAGTCCCCTAAAAAGGATGAATCCTCAAGTAAGGCTAACTCCACATCTAGTGAGGAGTTCGTTACTGCTTCTGAAGATGGGTTGGTTAACACTTGCCCTGAAGGAGTAGTATCTGAGGAGTTGTTAACTGAACAGAAAGTAAAGAAAAACATTATCACTAATGGTGATAATTGCATTTTAACTGAACCCGATATCATTGAAACAAATGATAAACTAAAGGTAATGCTTTATGAGGGTTATAAAAATCTTAACCAAGCAAAGAAAGAGGCTTTTTCAGCTCACTATGGGCTTGGTTACAAAGAAAATTTGCAAAAATATTATACTCCCAAAAACCAAACTATAAAGGTTCAGACTCCTATTCATAAACCAACTCCTCCTGCTCATAATGCTGAGTTATCTAAGGCCAGATCTAATGAGCCTTACAAGAGAACTTATATAGACAATAGGAATTGTTTTCACTGTGGCTTGGTTGGTCACATTCTTGTGAAATGTCCTTCAAAGAACCAAGGGAAACGGCCTGTTGTTTCACAACCAGCTGTTATCCCTAAGTCGCCATCAGTGAAACCTCCCAAATGTCCAAAACAAAATGTGGTGAAACCACCAGTCAAACCGATGGTAAAGCCTAAGATCAAATCTAAAGCTAAACCATCTGTTTCAAGAAAGGTAACGCAACCTATTGTACCTTGTGTATCTACCTCTGGTAGTACATGTACTGGTGAGAAACCTGTGGCGAGACTCTCTAAGCCACAGAGAAGGAGAAGGAACAAGAGGTTGAGAAAGCTAGAACAGCTGACTTCAATCAGGTGAAGCTTTCACAAGTTCACCTGCTGTTGTTGAACCAAAGTCTCCTGTTCCGGTTAAGAAACAGAAGAGATCCTGGACTGCCAAATCTAAAAATTCTCAATCTCCTAGTTCTAACTCTTTTAAAGATTCATCAATTTTGAACAGTCATCACGACTGTGAGTTAAAAGAGGTAGTTTATTTTGAAAAGGATGGACGACCCAAGACCACAATGGCTTGGGTCTCCAAATCTAACTAATTCTTTTGTGACTCGTGCAGGGACGTCCGAAGGGTACTAGCTCTAACCGCTGGTATGTAGATAGTGGATGCTCCCGGCACATGACAGGAAACATGGCCTTGCTTCAAGATGTTAAACCATTCAGAGGCGGCTATGTGGCCTTTTCCGGAGAAAAAGGCGGCAACATCACGTGTCAAGGCGTGGTTTCGAACGGTTGTGTCAGCTTTGACAATGTCAACTTTTGCGAGCAGCTGAAGCATAACCTGTTGAGTGTCTCCCAAATGTGCGACAAGGAGTACTCGGTGATGTTTGACAAGTCAGAATGCCTGATTCTCAAACCTGGTTTTGAAGTTCCTGAAGATTGGATCCTGATGAGAGCGCCAAGGACAAACGACACCTATCATATTGATATGAGCGTGGCAACAACCACCTCATCAGTTGCTACCTGTTTGCTTACCAAAGCGACAGAGCTTGACTCTATCTTGTGGCATAGGAAACTCGGACATATTTCATATCATAAAATGAATCATCTTGTCCGAAACGGTTTGGTAACCGGGGTTCCTAAGCTGAGATTTACCGTTACAGATGACTGTATGCCTTGTAAAAAGGGCAAACAGCAACGGAAGTCTCACAAGCCCAAGCTCCAAAACTCTATTGATACCCCTTTGGAGCTTTTACACATGGATCTGTTTGGCCCCATAAGTATCAGGAGTATTGGAGGTAAGTCGTTCTGTCTAGTTGTAACTGATGATTTCTCACGTTTTTCTTGGGTTCATTTTTTAGGTACTAAAGACGAGACTGCTGATATTCTTCAATACCTGATCCTGAGCTTGGAATCTATTTGCAAGCTGAAGGTTAGAAGAATAAGGAGTGACAACGGAACTGAGTTCAAGAATAACTTGATGGAACTTTTCTGTCTCAAGAAAGGGATCCGTCACGAATTCAGCGCGTCGTACACGCCTCAGCAGAATGGAGTTGCAGAACGGAAGAACAGAACACTGATTGAGACTGCAAGGACTATGTTGTCGGATGCAAAGCTTCCTGTCACTTTCTGGGCAGAAGCAGTTAATACAGCTTGTCACGTCTTAAACAGAGTTCTGGTTGTGAAGAGGCACAACAAGACTTGTTACGAGTTGATCAACAATCGACTTCCCAATCTTGATTACCTCGGTAGTCCCTGTTCCTTGTTGCTACATTATAAAGACCGCCAGTCTAAGTTTCATGCAAAAGCGGTGGAAGGCATCTTCTTAGGATACGTTGCCAACTCTCCTTGCAAGAGAGTGTACAACATAGGAACTCGTACTGTCAAGGAATGGTTCGAAGTGGATTGTAGTAAACACAGCATTCCACCCGAACCAACAGGTCCAGCTTGGGGTTTTGATTATTATGCGCTATTCAAGTCATTTAATCTTCCTGATCTATCTGCAATTGACGCCGCAAATGTTTATGAATTATTGGGTGGCGGCGATGACTCCAGTTTCTCTACTCGTGCTACTGTACCGATTGTAACTCCTGACAGTGATAATAGTGAAGATGTTCATATTGTTGGAGATGACGCTCAAGCCAATCCTAACACAACTGTAGGAAATGAAGCTCTAGCTGATCCAATTACCATTGAATCCTCTTCCTCTGGAACACAGGAAATGGAGGAGTTAAGCACGAATCTAGATTCAGAAATTCAGGAACCGATTGTACCGGAGACAAGAGTGCATAGGAATCATCTAATTGACAACATTATTGGTAATCCTTATGCCGGTGTTCAGACTCGTCATCGAACCATCACTGAGAACACTAGTCTTTACACAGAGATACTTGACACTGGTGTCATGGAAACATGTATGCATGCTGCATTCGTGTCCCAGTTAAAGCCGAAGAATGTGAAGGAGGCTCTCGCAGACAACTGTTGGATTGAGGCGATGCAAGATGAATTGTCTCAATTCCAAAAGCTGCACGTGTGGGATTTGGTTGACTTGCCAAAAGGCTTTCAACCAATTGGAACCAGATGGGTGTTCAAATGCAAGATGGATGATCGTCATGTGGTTGTGAAGAACAAAGAAAGGTTGGTTGTTTAGGGTTTTTACCAACAAGAGGGCTTGGATTACACAGAAGTATATGCTCCAGTTGCTATAATTGAGGCCATTCGACCGTTCTTGGCTTATGCCACATTTGTCGGCTTCAAGGTCTACCAACTTGATGTGAAAAGTTCTTTCCTATATGGAAAAGTTCATGAAGAGGTCTATGTCACTCAACCTCCCGGCTTTGAAGATCCGCATAATATCAATAAAGTGTATAAGCTCGACAAAGCACTTTATGGTCTTCATCAAGCACCGCGGGCATGGTATGAGACATTATCTAAGCATCTACTGTCTAATGGTTTCGACCGTGGACAGATTGACTCGACCCTCTTCATTAGGAAAGCAGGAGGTGACATTCTTCTTGTACAAGTCTACGTCGACGACATTATTTTTGGATCTACCAATGAAGGGATGTGTAGGGAATTCGAGCAGGTGATGAAGTCCAAGTTTGAAATGAGTAACATGTGTGAATTTTCGTTCTTCCTGGGTCTACAAGTCAGTCAAAGAGAGGATGGCATTTATCTACATCAAACCAAGTATGTGCAGGACATCTTGTCAAAATACAAGATGAATGATAGCAGTACTTATGGCACACCTATCCCAGTCAATCATGGTCTGCATCCTGACAAAGATGGAAAGGATGTAGATAGCAGATTATACCGTGGGATGATTGGATCTCTTATGTATCTCACAGCTTCAAGACCCAATATAATGTTTGCTGTGTGCTTGTGCTCAAGGTTTCAGTCACAACCGAAGGAGTCACATATGATAGCCGTGAAGAGAATTTTCAGATACTTGAAAGGGAAACCCCGATTAGGTCTTTGGTACTCTAAGCAGCAGTCATTTGACTTCAAAGCCTACACTGATTCAGATTATGGCGGTTGTAACCTTGACAAAAAGTCAACTTCTGGTGGATGTCAATTCTTAGGAGACAGACTGGTTTCCTGGCAGTGTAAGAAGCAGTCAACGGTTTCTGTCTCAACTTGTGAAGCAGAATACATTGCTGCGGCGAGCGGTTGTTCTCAAATATTGTGGATTCAGCAGCAATTGAGAGACTACGGCTTAAACTTCACTGGAACTCCGTTATTCATTGGCAACAATGCCACCATGTCCATCACAAATAACCCGGTAAAACATTCCAAAACTAAACATATAGAAATTCGCCATCATTTCATCCGTTATTGTGCTGAAAAGTATTTAATTGAACTTGTAAAAGTTCACACGAATGACAATCTTGCTGACCTTTTCACAAAGGCATTTGATCGATCCCGTTTTGAGCATCTTGTCAACTTGATAGGAATGTTCAATCCTGAGTGAAATTAATTTTTCTTAAATCAATTCAATTCATGGAAGTTAAATTTTATTTCTTTTAAATTTTCTGTATAGTTCTTTTAAGTTTCAAAATATTTTACAAAATCAAAAACAAAATAGAAAATGGAGAAAATTTCAAAGTTAACTTGAGAAAAGAGGAAATGATAATACATCAGAAATGATCTAAACGTCACAGACTGCTCATATGGGAAATGATTGCATCATGCTTACTTAATTGTTTAAATTATTATATTTTTAATCTGCTTATTTACAAGTAATTTGAATTGTCAGTAGGCTGTATGCGTCTTTGAATCACTAGTAGTGTGGAAACTAAATCTAAATTACAACTGTGATTTAAACCCATGTGTACAAGTGTGTGTGCATAAAAGAATAGAAAAGATCATTATCAGATAAAGGATGTCAGATTTGGGAAATAATTTTCTTTTGAGATCAGTTTCGGGTTATGTCGTTAGCACAATTAACGCGGTTCATCTCACTGCCCATACTCACAAGTATGCAAGGAGAGATTGAATCAAGACATGTCTCTACATCAACCGTTGAGCATGTATTCACCCTTGAATCACTCCTGATTCATTGAAATCAAATCCAGATAAAAGTTGGATCCCCTTACCTTATTCAAACACCATATATATTATCCTGAATCATCATACCGATATTCAATGAAGAAAATCAAATGAAACCAAGATAAATGAATCACTCGATTCTGAATCTTATGATTCCTGATAATCCTTATGGATTCTGCTTGATTTTTCTTGTGCTAATTGATGTAACTTCATTCTGAAAATTTAGAGAATCATTGCGAAAATCTTAGATGCCTTGAGATAGTGCAATTTACATTATTGTAGCATATCAGTGGGGTACACGTTGTATATCTTATAATTAATACCTTAATACACAAGAACGTGATACAAAGATGCTTATAGTTTCAAATCTTATAATATTGTCAACTTGAATTACTTGTTTATGTGCTTATTATGTATGAATAAATAGTAATCCATGGCATGATCCCATATTCTTTGATGTTTATATTGTATCGTTTTTGCTAAAAGATAGCCTGATATGATCCTCTGCTCGTGTCTTTGATCAAAAATAGTTTGTGTGAATACTTGTATATTTCTATGAGAAAAGATCAAAAAGATTTTAAGTTTATGCATAGTTCAATTTTATTCAGAAAAGCCAAAAATATTTGTGTTTAACCTTCCGGAATTGTATTTGAATCCTCCTGATTGAATATTTTTATCTTGTTCGTTACTTGACTTGAAAAACTTCATAAATTTGAGTTGAAAATTTGCGCACTTAAGGGTTTGTGCGTACTTGTAAGTGCGCATGAAGTAAGCCCTGCGTACTTAACAAGTACGCAAGAATTAAGCCTTGCGCACTTGTAAGTACGCAAGAGTTAAAGCGTGCGCACTTGCTAAGTACGCACGACCTTTTTGCGTGGGGTATATAAACTGGACTTAGAAAAATTCTATCAATTACAAGTCAAAGACTCTAAGACTTAGACATAATATCCTAACAGACTCCCCTATAACTGTTGCTAACAATTCTATCAATTACAAGTCAAAGACTCTAAGACTTAGACATAATATCTTCAAGCTCGTTATCACCAAAATATGCTCCAACAGACTCCCCCTTGACAACAGCTTCAGAAGATTGTCATCAGTCTTCATATATCATCAAACAAGTTGTAGTCTTCGTCTTGTTCATCTGCACTCTCTCTTTCAATCTAGAAGAAAACTTGGGAGAAGGACCCCTTGTCAACTTCTGTCTGCAATATTCAGTTTTTGCAAAGGAGAACAACCAAGAATAACCAACAATTAAGATTTTCATGGAAGCTGGAAAAATAAAATCTTTTTGGTTTTTCAAACATAAGAAACACAAAATCTTTTTGGTTTTTCTCTGTACAAACTGAAATGTAAAATACAAAATCACATATTTTTGTTCGAACATCACGAGTAAGAAGATCATATCAGTATATATGATGAATCAATCACACATTTTGGATATAAAATCCATATAATATCAAAAGGTATCCTATGTCATTCTTTCAAGCCTTGACCAATCAAACCAATATCTTTCAAGATTATCACACTCTATCTTTTCAAGACTTTTATATTGCATGTTATGATACGCGAAAAACATTTAAAGAAAATAGGATCAGGCTATGACATACAAATTCAAATTGTCAATATTATAAGATTTGAAACTAAAGCATCTCATTCCCACTTTCTTGTGAGTTAAAGTACCATTTAAGTATGAAATACAACGTGTACCCCACTAGTATGCCAACAGAAAGTAAATGCACTATCTTCAAGACATATGAGAATTTACTAAAGATTATCCGAATTTCCAGAATGAGGAGATATCACTTAGCACATGAATAGTAGAATCCAAATTGGATTGTATAGGAATCAATGAGATTCAGAATCGAATGATTCAATATCTTGGCTTATATATGTGGAATCAAAAGATTCAGGTACGTAGATCCAACTGTTATCTAGATTATGAATTCAATGGAATCAGTAAAGATGATATATCAATATGATCCAAGGGCTAGTATATGTTTGACAGATGTTGTCAAGTACATATCTTGATTATACTTCAAATTGCATGCTTTTCAGGACATGGGCACTGAAGCAAATCGAATGAATAGTGCTAAGGACATAACCCGAAACTGATCTCATAGGAAAATCTTTATTAAAAGCTAATATTCTTTATCTGATAGTGATCTTTTAACACACACACCCAGGCATAAAATGGGTTCAAATCACAGTTGTAACATATGCAATTATGTTTTCACACTACTAATGGTTCAGTGACGCTTTTAGTCTACTGACAATTCAAATTATATGCATACACAACACTATCATTTCCTATTTGTGTAGTCTCTGAAGTTTAGATCACAATAATTCAGATATATTAACATAAAGCACCAACCAGTCAATCTAAGGTCATGTGTGAAAGAACATCTACTGATGTACTATCATCTCTTCTTTAACTTCAAGTAATGTCGATTTTATCTTTTTCAATTTGTTTAGCTTTTTAAAAATCTTTTCAAAGAAAGTAAAACAAACGAAAATAAAATCTTCCATGAAAACATTTTATGAAAAACATTTTACTTGGTTACTCAGGATTAAGCAATTCAATCAAATTAAAAAATCAAACCAATGTAATGTAATTGAATGTCTTTGCCTTTGTCACCAACACAGTTCTGTACTCCCCCTGTCCTGTAGACTCCCCCTCAACTAGTCAAATGGTTGCATCAACGAATTTATGCTCACCATCGTCATCCTAAGTTTCAGGTTATCATTTGGACTTTGTAAAATTGTTTCCAAAACATTGTGTGTGACATATTCTCCCCCTTGAGCATCAAGTCGTTGAATCAAATATATTCTCAGTTATCAACAACTCGTTACTCTTGCAGATGTCATTCCCTGTCATGTGCTAAGAACCACCACTATCAACAACCAAAATGGTATTAATAGTCCCTCTTGGTAAATCCTGCACATCTAACAAGAAACATTAATTTGAAATTGGGACCCAAGCCATGGTAGTCATGGGTCGTCCATCTGTATCAAAATAATAAACCTCACTCCATTCACAATCGAATCTCTCATCGATTTTCGGAGATTGTTCTGACGAGTCAGAAACAAAAACTTTAGATTTCCAAACATACTTCTTTTCATAAAGTTCTTTTTGCTTAAAATGTGAAGTGTTTGAACAATCATGTTCATTTGAAAAATGTTTAGACTGTGAAAACTCTTGTTCTAAAAGTTTTCTCAATCTTCTGTTTCTTCTTCGTCTTTGAGGTCTAGAAAGCCTAACCTCTGATTTAGAATTACCCTTTGGTGTATCACGAGGTTTAACCACATTTGGGTTAACATAAGGCTTACCAGGAGTTCTTACCTTTTCTGGAGTAACAAGTCGGTTACCTTTGGCTTTGTGAGGACAAGCAATCCGAATGTGACCCACATGACCACAGTAAAAGCAAGATCTCTTCTCACTATATTCTCTCATATAAGGAATCTTCACACGATGAGATGCACTTGAAGAAGATTCTCCTACATGAACTTCTTTTTGCTTTATTTTCTCTGGAACGCCAGATTTTGCAACAGGTTTTGATTCAGGCTTCATCTTCTCAGGAAATACATGCTTCTTCCCTTTATTTTTGTAAGGACAGGTCACCACAATGTGTCCTATCTCATTACAATGAAAACATGTATGCCTGTTTTTATAATCTCTGACATATGGAACTCTCCTTGAGTTTGAAGAACTTCCAAATGTAGAATTTTCAGATGAATTAGAATCAACCTTTGATTCCTCTTTCTTAACAGCTTTCGGTATTCCCTCTACCTTAGCTTCATCAAAATATTCATCATCACTCTCATCAGAATACACCATATCTTCACCTGTGACTGGATTCACCTTCAACACAGTCTTAGGATCTAAATCCTCATCTTTTATAATCTCAGGTGTAACAGAATAATTTCCTTTGAATGGTGGAGGAACATAGCCAATACCACTAGTTCCCTTCCCCTCTTCAGTATTATTATGATAGTGTTCTAATAAGAATGATGAATTTGCAAAGCTTTCTAACTTTCTATGTAATCTAATCACCTCTGCTTTAGATTCAACTAGTTCCATATCTTTCTCAACAAGATCATTATTTCTTTTCTCAATTTCTGCAAAGGACATATCCAGGTGATATGCCTGCTCTTTGATCTTCAAAGTCAGAGAATTTATATCCCTCTTCAGTGATTCTATTCTCTCAATACACACATTCTCATTATCTTTTAATTTCTGATTTACCGTGTGCATTGATTTCATATCTCAAATGAGGTTGACGTTGTCATCCATAACCCTCATCATTTTATCCTTAACTGAAACACAGTTAGAACAAAACGTTTCAGAGTTAGAAAATAGCTCAGGTTTTACTTCTGAAGAAGATGCACCAGGAACCATGAATGCGTCATCATCAGCTTCACTCTTTTGATCAACAATGACAGGCTCAACATCAGTGTCTGATACACTCAGATCATCTTCAACTGTCTGGAAGCTTACTTCAGTCTCTACATCACTCTCGGTAGACTGAGTACTTTCACCAGATCTAATACTCTTACTATCACTTAAATCTACAGAAGATTCACTTTGAGAATAACTCGGCTTCTCCAATACTTCTTTGATCAAGACCACAAACGCATGAGAATTTGCTTCACCCTTTTTCTTTAATGATTCCCATAGATCTCTTGAAGTTGGACACTTCCCGAGACTATGAATGATATCTTTCGGTAAAGACAACGTTAAAGTTTCACGCGTCTTCATCTCTCGATCAAACTTCTGCTTTTCTAGTTTACTTAGAGCTGTCACTGGTTTAGGAACATCATAATATCCCATATAGTCATAAGTAGGATGCACATATCCTTCAAATATGGATGTCCAAAAGTTTTCATCAGTGACTGATACGAACTGTTTGAACCGGACTTTCCAGCTACGAAAATCTGATATGCATAAAAGTCTCGGTGGCATAGTTTCAATCTCATTATCATCACATGAAATTGACATTTTGAAATTTTTGCGAAAATACCCGGAAAAAAATTTCCCGTCAAAATACTCTTTTTAAAAAATTTCGAAAATTCAAAATTTCAAAAATGATTTAAAACGACCATATAAACTTTCCCTAAAATTTTTTTTTTTTTTTTTTTTAATTCAAGCGAACTTAAGTTGACCCGAGCGAACTTGTTAAGTTCGCCTGATTAAGTTCGCCTACTCTGAACCAAGCGAACTTATTAAGTTCGCCTAATATTCACCAAGCGAACTAATTAAGTTCGCCTCCCTAAGTTCGCCTGCACAACAGATTTAGCAAGTTCGCTTGCTTCAGCAGATTCAAATTCAAGAACAGCTCAGAACCATATTCGCGAACCAAAACTTCCGAAATTCATGATTTCTTGCTTAATTGATGGTATTTGATAAAATTGAACCGTAGGAATGTGTAGAAACTGATTTGGAACACTTCTATCGGATCAATTTCATCAAAACAATTCAAAATCAATCCAAAATTGTCAAAATTATTCCATTTTTATCAAGAACACGAATTCATCAAAAATCTTCAAAATCTATGAACTTTGATGTTGATTGGACACGAAAACACCACGAATCTTTTGCTAATCAAGAGCAATAGCTCTGATACCACTTGTAGGTCCCTAATTCGGTGTGTGACGGATCTCTAGACTCGCGGTACGACACGGTGATAACGTACGGAATCCATGATCAACGTGCTCGTGTGACTCAATCAACAACAACGGTGTAAATAAACGCTTTGTATTTCCACCACAATATCAGGTTACAAGATTACAGAATCTGTCTACTCTGATATCGTCTCACATCTAATCTCTATTCTGGTCTATTTATAAACAGCTGTTCTGCACCAGGCGAACTTGTTAAGTTCGCCTCTAATAGGCTAAGCGAACTTAATAAGTTCGCCTCTGATAGACTTAAGCGAACTTATTAAGTTCGCCTCTGATAGCCCAGGCGAACTTATTAAGTTCGCCTCTGATAGGCTAGGCGAACTTAATAAGTTCGCCTCTAGCAGAACTTACACAGAATTTTATCAACAGTTACAAAACATGTCCTAACAAAATTGTCTACATGTCATTTTGAGGAAGAAAATGTACCATCTGTTTTTTCAAAATTCAGTTGATTGTGCTTCAAATGTTTTATCTAAATCACAACTTAGTAGAACTTTGCGACGTAAAAGGATTAAAAATGCTAAAAATTGGTCGAAAAGGATTTGGAAAATTAAAAATAATGATCTTTTTGATAAACCATTAAAGGAGGATTCTGACTATGACTTCCAAAATGTATCTTGTAAAATTAAGAAGTTCCAAGTTAGCAATGGCTTGAGTACCAACGTCTAAATGATTCATTTTGTGTAGGGACAATTAAGGAGGACTGGAGACAATATATGGCATGTCGACAGTGGTTGCTCAAGACATATGACTGGTCATTTTTCTCTATTGCAAAATTATCATCCAATGGACGGAGATTTTGTTGCATTTGCAGGCAATACAAAAGGAGGAAAGATTGAAAGGCAAGGAACTATGTCTAACGATGTAAATAGCTTGGAGAATGTCAATTTCGTCCCACGGCTAAAGTATAATCTGATGAGTTTTGTGCCCTCTTCAACTCCAAGGAATGTTTGATTCTGAAGCCTGGAATGGTTATTCCCAAAGACCTAATCCTCATGCGTGCTCCTTGAAGATTCAATACTTATAGTCTGGATATGAATAATCCACCAGGAATCAAATCATGCTTCCTCTCAAAAGCTTCAGAAGATGAGTCTTTTCTTTGGTACAAGAGAGTAGGACATGTGAATTTCAAGACAATTAACCGCCGTGTTCGAGGAAACCTTGTCACCGGTTTACCTTTGAAAGATTTCTCACCCACGGAACATTGTCTCTCTTGTTCCAAGGGCAAGCAACACAAATCTTCTCACAAACCCAAAACCACTAATTTCATTGACTCTTCTCTTCAATTGCTTCACAGGGATATCTTCGGTCCTGTGAGTGTCATGAGTCATGGACGGAAATCCTACCGTTTGGTGGTAACCGATGACTTCTCTCGGTTTACTTGGGTATTCTTCCTAGCAAAGAAAGATGAGATGCGAGAGACTTTGAAGATTCATCTGCTACAAATCGAGAATTTGTTCAATCTAAATGTGAAGACTATTCGCAGTGATCATGGCACAGAGTTTAAGAATGCCACTCTAGATTCTTTCTGTGATAGTAAGGGTATCTCTCGGTAATTCAGTGCACCTCGTACTCCTCAACAAAACGGTGTGGCTGAACGAAAAAATCGTACGTTGATAGAAGCAGCAAGAACTATGATCGTTGATTCTAAGCTTCCTGTCACGTTTTGGGCCGAGGCAGTCAATACCACATGTTTTATTCAGAATCGAGTTCCCCTCACCAAAAGCTACAACAGAACTCCTTATGAAATTATGTACAAACGCAAGTCGGTTATTGATTTCTTCAGGAAATTTGGGTGTGTTTGCACAATGCTGAATACTTCTGATCAGCTGAACAAGTTTGAAGCCAAAGTGGATGAGTGTTATTTCATGGGCTATTCCTCTAACTAAAGAGATTTTCGTGTTTACAACAAGAGACGAAGGATTGTGCTGGAGTCTATTGATATCAACTGGCATGAAAGCAATCATACGGACGCTGGGGACGGTCCTGATTGGATTTTTGATGTTGATTCTTTGTTTAAATCATTTAATCTTCCTGATTTCACTAACATATCTATCTCAGCTAATCCCCTCATGTCTTTGAATATTTTAGGTACATCTACTGCTTCAAGCTCCTCTTCGTCAAGTCAGCATATAGATGATCCTCCTATTATAGCTAATGCTGAATCCACTCAGGATCCTTCGGATTCTATGGTAACAAGTGAAACTGTTAAGGAAGAAACTCCTCAAATAGTGGATGTTGCTCCATAATCATCTAATGAAGGTCCTATCAATGAGGAAGCTGTTATTCCTGACATCAACATTACCAATCTAGAGGACCACTTAGAAGAGGATGATATTCCACAGTTGAGAATTCACGAGGATCATCCTACAGAAAACATCATTGGTCCACTCAATGTGGGAGTCTGAACCCATAGTTCCACCGAAGCAATAAATGACGATCTCTTCACTTGCTTCATATCTCAAGTTGAACCTAAAAATATCAAAGTTGTTTTGCTTGAGAAAAGTTGGGTAGAGGCCATACAGGAAGAATTGCAGCAGTTCAGCAAGTTACATGTGTGGAATCTGGTAGACCTTCCAAAGAACAAAGTTCCAATCGGCACTCGTTGGGTATTTCATAACAAAAAGGAAGAAGGGGGAATCGTGATTCGAAACAAAGCCCGCTTGGTGGTTCAGGGGTTTTATCAAGAAGAAGGAATTGACTTTGAGGATGTCTTTGCACCAGTGGCTCGCTTGGAAGCCATCGGAATGTTTCTCGCATACGTAGCCTATATGGACTTAACAGTTCATCAGATGGATGTCAAAAGCGCATTTCTGTATGGAAAAGTTCAAGACGAAGTTTATGTCAAGCAGCCACCGGGTTTCATTGATCCAAGCTATCCTGACAGAGTTTACAAACTTGACAAGGCATTGTACGGTCTTCATCATGCACATCGTGCGTGGTATGAGACGTTATCTACGCATCTGCTTGATAATGGTTTCACACGAGGGAAAATTGACCAAACTTTGTTCCAACAAAAGGATGGTGTGGATACCATTTTGGTGCAAATCTACGTTGATGACATTATTTTTGGATCCACAAATCCTCAATTGTGTAAAGAGTTCGAGGATGTGATGCGTTCTAAGTTTGAAATGAGTTCTATGGGAGAAATGAAGTTCTTTCTTGGTTTGCAAGTAGATCAGTCCGAGTCGGGAATTCTTATCCATTAAGAGAAGTATGTCAAAGAAATCCTGACCAAGTTCAAAATGACTGAGTCTCATCCTTACAAGACTCCCATGGATGGTGAAAGCATTGATCAGCACCTCTATCGCTCGATGATAGGATATCTTCTGTATCTCACTGCTAGAATATCAGACATCATGTTTGCAGTGTGCTTGTGTGCACGCTTTCAGGCTAATCCTAAACTATCTCATTTAATTGTCGTCAAATGTATTTTAGGATATTTGAAGTATAAGCCAAAACTTGGGCTTTGGTATCCCAAAAATAACTTGTTTGATCTTTTGGCTTATTCAGATTCAAACTACGAGGGATGCAACTTAGACCAAAAGTCCACTTCTAGGGGTTGTCAGTTCCTTGGTAACCGCCTCATCTCCTAGCAATGTAAGAAACAAACCACCGTTTCCCAATCCACAGCCGAAGTTGAATACATTGTCGCAGCCCTTTGTTGTTCCCAAGTAAGGTGGATCCACCATCAAATGCTTGATTACGGGATCACCTTCCATGAAACTCCCATCTTGTGTGATAACACTGCTGTTCCCCATATTGTCACACCCCCAAATTCCACTAACGGAGTTTTACCGTTTTGGAAGGTGACAAACCAGGATTTCATACATCAGTTACTTCAAACAACACTATATGGGACTTGAAATGTAATAACATAGAAGATCAAGGTTCAGAGTAAAAGTTGCGGAAGCGTTAAATAAAGTAAATGCGCAAAACAACGCGCCCAAGACCAAAATACAATAAACATAAAGATTATTCAAAAGTAGTTATTTCAATTGCAGTCCACGACACATGCATGACTTAACGTGATCCTGAGTGCCAACCTGAGAAAACATGTAAGGAAAACGGGTCAACACTAAGTTGGTGAGTTCACAGGTTTCGATCGTTTCAAATAAAACGTTTGCAGTTTATTGTACATTCAATATATATATCAAAAAGGTAGCTAACCAATATTCATGTATACTAATACGCTCGCAACCGTAGACTGACAGTTTATGTTTGAATGCCTCCCACCAGGTCTATCAACCATGGTGCATGTTTTAGGTCAATATTACACCCGTTCGACCTCCAATCGAGTTAGCGCGGCTAACGCGGGTGGGGTTTGTCAAACCCAGTAGGACTACTCAACATACCTCGCTATTCTTCATATTTATACGGTTCGATATGAGGACTTTAATGATAGAGTTTACGTATAGTCATAACAAGCGATCATATATATGAATTACAAAAACCAAAAGTGTTTTATCATGCTTTCTCCCCCAAGTAAAATAGTAAAATGGGCCGTGAAAACTCACCAGAGTTTGAGTACTGAATTGGATCACACAAGAGAAAGGTTGGAACCATAAGTTTAAGCCACAGACGACTTACGTAAGCCCTAGAATTATAAACACATAAATTAGGGACAAGTTGGGATTTGTGACGACGACACGGAAAGTTAGAACGTCTTAACGCATTCTAAGGATTTAATAATAGACGAACGTGTCTACGGGAATATAGATTCTTAATATAATAATTAATATTAAAGTGTTATGTGTCGTACAGTTATAACGAATAATATATAAATAAATAAATTCGTACGTTCGAGTCGTTTACAAAAGTTAGGAAAATATTATAATTTAATATATTATTTTCAAGTTCGTAGGTTTAACCAAATAATCATTTGTATGAAAAAATAATAAATATACTATTTTTAAATCGAATATCTAAACGTGGACAAATAATATAACAAATTATATTATTTATAGTTTTAAAACGTCACACGAAGTAATTTAACGATACAAAATAATATAAAAATATATATTATTTAATAACGTGAGTCACGGGTGAAAAATAATATAAATATATTATTTTATACGAAGTTATGGTTTGAAAATAATATAAATATGTTATTTTTTTAAAAAAGTGGGAATAATAATAAAATAGGTTATAAAACCAAACCCGAGCCTACGGGTTATTTTCGGAGCTAAAACAAGTTAATATATTATTAAAAAAATATAGGGATAGGTTTTATATTAAAATAATACTAGAAAAGGCCCCAAAAATAAAATGCAGGAGACCCGACTCGAACCCGGGTCTCCTGCGTATGGGTCATGCGTCTTACCAGGTCCACCCGCTAGGGTATCGCGTTAGACACCGGATCCAAATGGTTTTAACACAAAGGTCTAGTGTTCATCCCTATCATATGTATATCCAGATCGAAACCCATCCCGATCCATCGATTTCGATAATTATCGATCAAAACAACAAAGGGGTTTTGATTACGGTGCATAAGCGAACCTGATTTCAAGTTTAGTTGGAAAAACATCAACTTTTGAATCATTTAATTCTCGTTAACACCGAATCAAATTACTCAAATCTGATATTAATACTTGTTGAAAACATAGGGCTTTCGATGATTAGGGTGTTGCGAAACTACTAATATGGTTTAATTTGATTTAGGTTGTGTCTAGAATCGAAAGCCCCAAATCGGATTATGAACAAATCCTAGATTCCGGATTACAAACAATTCGATGTTATCAGATTAAATTGATAGAGGGCTTTCATTATACAGATGATTACGAATCGAATGGTATGCTTTACTTGTATTAAAACAGGGTTTAGAGTAGGGTTCGATTAAACTGTAAATCGTATGAACCCTAGAACTGGTTTGTGATCAAGTCGATGTTGTAAGCCCCAATAATCATAGGGCTTTCAATCAATGAGTTAAAACGATGCTACTGGTGTAATAATTTACCAGAAAGGTGCTCGAATTGATGGTGTACGCTTAGACTAGGTTCCGGCTTCGACTGCTTTGATTCCTAGTGGCTCCGGCTACTTTTCCGATCGATTTGCGATGTGGAACAGGCTCTGTGATTCTCGATTATGCTGCGCAGAGTACATGAATTTCAGGAACAATGATTGAATTAATCGAATTCGACGAGTACATGATGAGGAGTCGACGGTTACGGCCATTAATCTCATTATTGGGATTAATTCAAATCAATGTCGGGTTAAAACGAATTAATGATGAGCGTTAATGATAATGATTGTGTGAATCAGTTATAGTTTCAAACAAAAATCGATTATCGAACTCGAATTGGATCAAACCATCCGGTTTGACTTTCTAAAATCAAACAGAATCGAGATTTGGTTAATTACAAACTTAGCCCCTCTAGTTTTATGTATACAAGTTTAGATAAAAGGCAGAATTAGTCCTTCGGGTTTAAATTGAGTTAAGAACTTGATTAGTTGACTTAAATAAGTCAGCAGGAACACAAAACCCTTCAATTTTGACTTTCAAAGTCAACAGAAATTGAAATTTGGGTAATTATAGATCTAGTCCTCATGTTTGAGTTTAGGAATTTGCAGAAATAGTCCCTGGAGTTAGAGCTAAGTTAACTAGGTTAACATTAACTAGTTTTAAATAACGGATTTAGACTAAAAAGTCCGGATTGTCACATCATCCCCTAGTTGAAAGAATTTTCGTCCCAAAAATTAAAATAAAAAAAGATTTTGAGTTGTCACATCATCACCTAGTTAAAAGAATTTTCATCCCGAAAATTAGAATAGTACCTTAGTTTGACGTGGATTGCTTGAACAGATGCGGATACTTGCGTATCATCTGATCCTCTCGCTCCCATGTGAATTCCGGTCTGCGTTTCGAGTTCCAACGAACTCTGACAATAGGGATTTTACTGCGTTTGAGCATTTTGACTTCCCTATCCATGATTTCTATCGGTTCTTCAACGAACCGCAGTTGTTCATCTATGTGCAGCTCCTCTAGAGGAACCGCGAGTGTCTCATCTGCTAGACATTTCTTTAAGTTCGAGACATGAAAGACATCGTGTACACCGCTAAGTCCTTCATGTAGCTCCAGTTGATACGCTACTAGGCCAATTCTCTTCAATATCTTGAACGGTCCAACATAACGAGGATTCAGTTTGCCTCGCTTCCCGAAGCGACTCACACCTTTCCAAGGTGAAACTTTGAGTAGAACCATATCGCCTACTTGAAACTCTAATGGTTTACGACGCGTATCGGCGTAGCTCTTTTGACGATCACGAGATGCCGCCATATGGTTTCGGATTTGAACGATCTTTTCAGAGGTTTCAAATACAAGTTCGGGACCTGTAAGTTGGCTATCCCCAACTTCAGCCCAACATATAGGAGATCGGCATTTACGTCCGTACAATGCCTCGAATAGTGCCACCTTGATGCTAGTGTGATAACTTTTGTTGTAGGAAAACTCCCCTAAAGGTAAGTGAGACTCCCAAGTGTTACCGAAATCGATCACACAAGCTCGTAGCATGTCCTCTAAGGTTTGGATGGTACGTTCTGTTTGACCATCGGTTTCCGGATGATATGCCGTACTCATGTCTAGACGTGTACCTAGGGATTTTTGCAATGATTGCCAAAACCGAGAGATGAATCGAGCATCTCGATCTGAAATAATTGAAAGAGAGATTACTTCCTTCAAGTAAATGCGAGTGACTTTTTCCATTTTGTCAGTTTCCTTAATTGCAAGGAATTGTGCAGATTTTGTCAAACGATCTACGATCACCCGGATGGTATCGCATCCGCTAGGGGTTCTGGGTAGTTTGGTTATGAAGTCAATAGAAATCTGCTACCATTTCCACATTGGGATATCTGGTTGTTGAAGTAGACCAGAAGACTTTTGGTATTCCACTTTGACCTTTGAGCAAGTCAGGCACTTGCTCACATAGGTGGCTATATCGGCCTTCATCTTTGGCCACCAATATAACACCTTAAGGTCGTGGTACATTTTGTCAGAACCTAGATGAATAGAGTATCGGGATTTGTGTGCTTCATCCATGACCAGTTCCCTTAAGTTTCCGTACACTGGAATCCAAATTCGCTCAGCGAAGTAGCGAATGCCGTCTGACTTAACTTCAAATTGTTGTTCCAATCCTCGTGTACCTTCTGAAAATAGATTTTCCTCTTTTAAAGCCTCAAGCTGAGCACTGTGGATCTTGTCTGGTAACCCGTTGTGTATGGTAAGTTGTAGTGCTCGAACTCGCTTGGTTTTTGTTTCCTTACGGCTCAGGGCATCGGCTACCACATTAGCCTTCCCCGAGTGATATTTGATTGCACAATCATAATTGTTCAAAAGTTCAACTCAACGTCGTTCTCTCATGTTCAGCTCTTTCTGTTCAAAGATATGCTGAAGACTCTTGTGATCGATGTAAATTGTGCACTTGGTACCGTACAAGTAATGCCTCCATATCTTCAGCGCGAATACTATGGCTCCCAACTCTAAGTCATGAGTCGTGTAGTTTTTCTCATGTATTTTCAGCGGACGAGAAGCGTAAGCGATGACCTTCTCACGTTGCATCAGAACAAAACCAAGTCCTTGAATCGATGCATCACAATACACCACAAAATCATCCATTCCCTCAGGAAGAGATAGGATGGGTGCACTGCAAAGTTTCTGCTTCAGAAGTTGGAATGTTGATTCCTGAGTATCACTCCAGTTATAAGGTTTACTCTTCTAAGTTAAGGCTGTGAGGGGTTGTGCAATCTTGGAGAATCCTTCAATGAAATGACGGTAATAGCCAGCCAATCCCAGAAATTGTCGCACCTCAGTTGGCATTGTAGGTGCTGCCCAATTCTTGATTGCTTCTATTTTAGACGGGTCGACATATATTCCCTTCTCATTGACTACATGTCCTAGGAATTGCACTTCACGAATCCAGAATTCGCACTTAGCGAGTTTTGCATACAGTTGTTCTTTCTTTAGCAATTCCAGAATCAAACGAAGATGCTCCTCATGTTCTTCTTCATTCTTTGAATAGATGAGGATGTCGTCAATAAACACAATGATGAACTGATCGAGATAGGGTTTACACACGGGGTTCATGAGGTTCATGAATACCACGGGTGCGTTTGTTAGACCAAAATGCATGACCATAAACTCGTAATGGTCGTACCTTGTCCTGAATGCAGTTTTTGAAATGTCCTCCTCTCGGACTCTCAACTGGTGATAACCTGACCTAATATCAATCTTAGAGTAGAAGCTTGATCCTTGAAGTTGGTCGAATAGGTCATCAATACGGGGTAAAGGATATCGGTTCTTGATTGTTACTTTGTTCAGCTCATGATAGGCGATACACATTCAAAAAGTCCCGTCTTTCTTCTTCATGAAAAAGAATGTAGCTCCCCATGGCGATGAGCTAGGTCGAATGAAACCTTTATCTAACAAATCTTGTAGTTGTGTAGATAACTTCTGCAATTCACTGGGTGCAAGTCGGTAGGGTGCCCGAGCAATAGGTGCTGCTCCGGGTGCTAAATCAATTTGGAACTCGACCTGTCGGTGTGGTGGAAGACCAAGCAAGTCTTTAGGAAATACTTCAGGGTAATCAAGAACGATCGGTATGTCTTCAATCCTCTTTTCTTCAGATGGCTGCTCGGCGACGAGAGCCAAAATAGCAGTATGTCCCTTGCGTAGACATTTTTGTGCCTTCATGAAGGATATGATGCCCATAACAACACCAATCCTTTCGCATTGGACAGAGAGGATTTCCCCAGTAGGAAGAGGAAGACGAATGATTTTCTCCCTATAGACGATCTCGGCTTGGTTCTTTGATAACCAGTCCATTCCGAAAATTACATCGAAACTACCGAGTGTGACCGGCATGAAATCAATGTCAAATTTATGACCAGCCAGTTCAAGTTTACAACCCTTAAGAATTATCTGTCCATCTGCTATTTCTATGGTGCATTTATCCTCTAACAGCGTTGGAGTTTCTCTTAGTAGGTTACTAAGTTTATTAGTCACGAAACTCCTATCAGCACTAGTGTCAAATAGTACAGAAGCAAAATAGTTGTTTAGAAGGAACTTACCGGTAACCACGTTGTGGTCATAACGAACTTCTTCGAATCTTAGCACAAAGGCTCGCCCCTTTGCACCATTCCCTCCATTATTGCCCTGGTTATTATTATTTCCCTGGTGGTTATTGTTGTTGTTTCCACCCTTCTTCAATTGCGGACAATCCTTTCGGAAATGCCCCTCTTTTCCACATTCGAAACAACCTTTGGTGGATCCTGGTTGTTGAAATGGTTGTTTGGGTTGAAGTTCAACTCTACAGTCTTTCACAGTATGGCCCATCTTGCCACACCATTGGCAACGCTGCTTATCACAAGTACCAGTGTGATGATACCCACATTTTTTGCACTTAGGGTATCTCCCAGCATAACCACTTTGACCTTGACCTGAAGAAGTCGACTGATTGAAATTCTTTGTAGGTTCAAACCCACATTGTTGTTGTTGTGGTTGATTCGGCTGAAATACCTTGTTGTTGACGTTATTGTCAAACTTACGTTCGTTATTATCAGCCAGCTTAGATACTGACCTTCTGGGAGGTAGTATCCTTTGGGTAACAGCTTGGTCCATCAGTTTATGAGAAAAACGGATTGCTTGCTGGATGGTAGTGGGATTAGACGAAGTAACCATGCTCTGGATTTGTGGTACTAATCCACTGATGAACATTTCTATCCGCTTGTAGTGTGGTGTAACCATGTGTGCGAGCGAGTAGTGTAGAGTTCTATTTCCGAACCCTCCATTTTCAGAATCCAGAATTCTCCCTCGAGTTTCTGGATCTCATCCCTGGGACAGTACTCTTCCTTCAGCATGTTCTTGAAATCTTCCCAAGGTGAAGCATTTGCCAAATCCAGACCTAGCATCTGGACTTGTGAATTCCACCATGTGAGGGCAGGACCCTCTAAAGTTCCTGATGCAAATTTGACTCGGTCGGCCACATGGCAATTGCACATGGAGAATACAGATTCAATCTTCTCAAACCATCGGTGTGACAATCCGACTTTTTAGGTTAAGCCCGTTAACTATTTCGTTAAGTTTCCTATTAAAAACTTAACCCCGTTAATCCAACCTAACCCCAAGGACTAATTCGGTCACAATATCAACTCAAAACTGCAGGGACTAGTTGTGTGAATATGCCAAACCGAATAAATTGACTCAATGAAGTCAAAATTGACAAAATTACTCCTGTTGACTTTTGGAAGTCAACATTCTGATCCTTTGATTTTAAATTCGCGAGTTATACTCGAAATTCGTTTGATTTCATAATTAATATGGACATTATTAACATTTTCGACCATCATTGAGCCTTAATCACCTTCATTACATACGAATTAAACAAGTGATGGCCGTTCGTTTCGTAACCGTCGACCTCATTATCGATCATTATCAAATCCGGCGAACTCTTGTATTACTCTCTCAAATCAAGCACATGTACACCGAAATCGATCATCCCTGAAATTTTTGCACACGTCAATTTGATCGGAGAAGCGCTCACACTCGTCGGAGAACACTACAGTCGCGGTCGGCGTCGGTTCTGATCGAACACCTTCAATCCATCACGAATTCTGGTAATTACTTACACCAACAGTTTCGTTTTAATGTCTAATTCAATAACCCTATGGTAATTGGATCGTATATCACCGAATTGAACACGAACTGTAATCTAGGGTTTGTTCTTCAATCGATTTGGGGGTTTCGACCCTAAACCCAACCTTAATCAAATTAAATCCTATAGTCAGTTTCGCCACCTTACATTCACTGAAAGCCCTATGCTTAATTTATCAATTATCATCGAATTGAACTCAATCCCAATCCTAGGGTTTGTTCATAAGTAGATTTGGGGATTTTGCTCTTAAACCTAATCTCCATCTAATTAAACCACATCCCCAGATTCACAAGCCTTGATTGAGTAAAAGCCCCATGTTTTCAGTAAAGTTTATTATCTAATTCGATCAAGTTAATCTCATGTTCTTAATATAGGGTTTCAGACTTTAATCTCGTTATTAAACAGCTCAATCGATGAAGTTTTTACAATTAATCGTGTGTACAGGCTCGAAAATAACCTATAATCAAAACCCCTAAACTTTTGTTGATATTCAAAATCGAATTCGTTGGATTTGGGGTAGGGTTTGAGTTCGGCTCGATGGAAAGGGGGGGAACCCAGTTTGTTCATTGATAAAACCATCGCGGCTTGAGAGTTGAATGCGATAGCCTAACGGCCGAGATGGTTAAGTCAGTGTGCTCGTAGAGGGGAGACCCGGGTTCGAGTCTTTCTGCCCCCATCTTATTTTTGAGCAACTTTTGTGTATTTTATTTAAATAAAAATCAAAACATATATTATTATATTAATATATTAACGTGTTTTGAAACCCGGAAACAACCGTAGGCTCGGGTTTGAGTTGTAACCCTTTTCATTAAAAATACCCACTTTTAAAATAATATGTTTATATTATTTTCAAACCACGACTTCGAATAAAATAAATTGTTTATGTTATTTTCAACTCGTGACTCCTAGTATAAAGTAAAATATATTTTATATATTATTTCGCCTCGTTTATTAATCTCGTGTAACGTTTCAAACTAGCTAAATAATATGATTATTTATATTATTTATCCACGTTATAATCTTGAATAAAAATAATATGTTTATTATTTTTTCACGCAAACGTTTATTTTATTAACTCTACGAACTTAAAAATAATATATGATGTTATATATATTATTTTCCTACACCATGTTGTATGTCACCAACACACGAATATATATATATATATATATATATATATATATATATATATTATTTGTAACTTTCGACACGAAACTTAGTTATTCTGATTTTTATAGAAATCCTTATTTCCGTGGACACGTTCGTCTACTTAGTAATCCTATGAATATCTTAGGACGTTCAAACTTCCGTGTCGTCGTCACATATTCCTATTGTATCCCTAACTATTATGTGTATAATTCTAGGGCATACGTAAGTCGTGCAGGCTAACACTTGAGATTTCAAATCTCATACTTGTGTGATACTACCTACTACGCAACGCAGGTGAGTTTCACGGCCCCTTTTTACTTGTTTTCCTATTGGGGGAGAAACATGCGTACAAACATTATTTTACTTGTTTTCCTGTTGAGGAGAAACATGCTTACACACAAACATTATTTTACTTGTTTTCCTGTTGAGGAGAAACATGCATACTCACAAACATTATTTTACTTGTTTTCCCGTTGGGGAGAAACATGCATACACACAAACAGTATTTTACTTGTTTTCCCATTGGGGGAGAAACATGCATACGAACAGGCATCCGTTACTTGTCTCCCAGCCAGGGTGAGACATACACACGGACATGGATCACATAGTATTTCATTACCACTTGTGTACCTAAGTGTAAACATAACATGCAAAGTCCTTACACACTCGGACCGTTAATATATGGAGTATAGCGAGGAAATTTGAGTAGTACTACTGGGTTTGACAAACCCCACCCGGGTTAGTCGCGCTAACTTGATTGGAGGTCTAACGGGTGTAAATTGTCCTTAACACTTGCCATTGTTGATGTTAGCAATGGCGGAAGGCACCCAAACACAAACAGTCGGCTTCGGTTACGAACGCTTAGAGTAACTTGTACATTGTCTTGCTAGCAATAGGTGTGACTTACGTATGTGGATCCAGCAACACTCAAACAGTTTATTTACATACAAACCTGTGAACTTACCAACCTTGTGTTGACACTTTTTCTTACATGTTTCTCAGGTCGCTAAGGCACAAGTTGCACATCTAGGGCATGCATGGAGTCCTACTGTCATTTCCTTCATATGCAAACATTTGAGACAATTCACTTGTTTTTATTAAATTAAACTTGAGCGTATTTGTTTTGCGCAGCATCTATTTTGTTTTAACGCTTCCGCATTAACTCTGAACTTTTATATTATGAAATTTCAAGTCCCATATAGTGTCGTTTGATGTAACTAATGACTGAGATCTTGGTGTGTCACCTTCCAAACGGTAAAACTCCGTTAGTGGAATTTGGGGGTGTGACAGATTGGTATCAGAGCCAGGTTTTAGAGAACTAGGACTGCATACTAGACTATAACCTCACACATTAGTTACTCGGCACAAACACTTATACCTGATACATATAGCACCTACACATACATTGCAGTGCATGCATGTTTATACCATCCGTATCACCCTCAGTTGGTGAGGGACACATCATTTGCATTGCATCATCATTCCCAGTGGCGACACTCGGGGAATCACCAGAACATCATCCACTCCCGTCGGAGGGCAGCGAGACGGAGCCTTCGGAGGAGTCACTTACATAACCATCACCCGTTGGGTATGGTGGGCTTTCTCAGGTCCATGTTATGGACGACACTCCGCACTAACGCATATCTCTTTGGGAGTTGGGATCGTCGGAGGCGAGTCCCTACTGTACCCACCAGCAACAATACGCCGAATGAAGGAAGACCGTTACACGCATTATTGCAGAATCCATTGACACGTAGATGTCATCACTTTCCCGAGCCATGGACTCGCGTCTTTGATCGATATTCTGTTGAGAATGGATCGAACACAAATTTGAGAACGCATTGTTCAATGCATACTTAAACCCTATCTTGACTCAGTTGAAAGGACGGCTACTATACTGCTTCCTATAACTTGTATTCATGAATTACTTTCATTTCTCGAAGTCGCACTTCATGTACATGTTTGTTCCATGTTCTCATCTACAATCCGCTGGATTGGACTATCGTATTGTGTTTCAACTCGGGTGAATACTCGTATCAACCTATTCCTGACTACTCATACTGATATGAGTCCTAGTTGATCAACTTATGGTTGATGACTACTCCTTTCAATGACTTATCATATCTGACAACACTCTATACTCAACAATATAACCTAAAGGACATTATGACACTAGACAGGGAGAACAAGGGTGAGCATGCAAAGCAAATTATCATTACGGGTGCACACGTAATAATAATTTGAGGTGCATGTAAGTCCTGGTGATACCTAGTGTGTGGATGAATGGTCCTAATCAGTGATTTACAGACTTAGGTTTCCACTATCTGTAGAGACTCTCATAACCCACTCAACGATTAGTTGGTATCGTTAAACCTGTTCAACAATTGATAGACGCGACTATCAGGTTGAAAATGTTTACGGATACACTGAATTATCATCAATGGGATCCATCAATGTTATTTTCACCCATGTAAGAGTCTTAGTGATCTTACAACTCTCATTCAAACTTAATCAATAGAACCACCTAGAGTGAAACTCTAGTAGAACCTCAGAGTAAAACCACCGACTCCAACTATGTACACAGAATTTGAGGAATTCTTTCTATGCTAACGCGTTATTCCTTACACTCCTACAATAGATCCCACTTGAACTTGTTACCTCATCCTGTGACTAATCCTTAGTCTAACTTCGAATTTTACTCCAGCATATTCAATCCTGTAAACGGATTTCTTTCTTCACGAAATGATCCAGTGGATCCACTGACATTAGAAACGGGGATTTAATCTAACCAACCATCAGTTGAACGTGACTACTTAAACAAACATCCTATCTCTTATGCTACTGGAATCTATGTCTCATTAGACTTTTCTCTCCTACATGTGAACCTTTTCCCTTGGCCTATGCATTGGCTGACACTTGCTTTATAAGCGCGAGTCTCACTAGAAGTCTCAATATGACTTCACAAATTCCATATTAGTTCGTCGTACTCTAACTCTATTAAAAGCCAAGTATACTATTGAGATAGCAGACTGTAATATCCCGCATCGGTTGAGGGGGAGAACGATACAATCCTTATTAGGAGGTGGATACCTTCTCTATTGAGACACGTTTTGCCTGAGCGAGCAACTCGTCAGGTAAAAACAAAACCGTGAGTTCCTGGATGGGCAACCCATCACACTTGGCAGTTTCGACGTAATTTTCGGAATAGATTGGTTATCTAAAAACCAAGCCGAGATTATCTTTCGTAAGGAAACTATCCGCCTTCCTCTCTCGAGTGGAGAAACTCTTTCTGTCCAAGGCGAAAAAAGTGGTGTTGTCGTGGCATCATATCTTTCAGGAAAGCACAAAAGTGGCTACGTAATGGTCATGTTGCCATTTTGGCTCTCATCGCCGAACAGCCATCTGAGGAGAAAAAGATTGACGACATACCGATCGTTCGTGATTATCCGAAAGTATTTCCCGAAGACCTGCCTGGTCTTCCACCACGTCGTCAAGTCGAATTTCAAATTGATCTAGCACCCGGAACAACGCCTGTTGCTCGGGCACCCTACAGACTTGCACCCAGTGAATTACAAGAACTATCTACACAACTGCAAAAGTTGTTGGATAAAGGTTCCATCTGACCTAGCTCATCGCCATGGGGAGCTCCGATACTATTTGTCAAGAAGAAGGACGAAACTTTTCGTATGTGTATTGATTACCGGGAGTTGAATAAAGTCACTATCAAGAACCGCTACCCTTTGCCTCGCATAGATGACCTCTTTGATCAACTCCAAGGATCAAGTTTCTATTCAAAAATAGATCTTAGGTTCGGCTACCATCAGTTGAGAGTCCGAGAAGAGGATATCTCTAAGACTGCATTCAGAACGAGGTACGGCCATTACGAATTTATGGTCATGCCTTTCGGGTTAACCAACGCACCTGCGGTATTCATGGACGTCATGAACCGTGTGTGTAAGCCTTACCTTAACCAATTCGTTATCGTTTTCATCGACGACATCCTCATTTATTCCAAGAACAAGGAAGAACATGAGGAACATCTACACCTAAAATTTGGAATTACCTAAGCAAGAGCAACTGTATGCTAAGTTTTCCAAGTGTGAATTCTGGATCCGGGAAGTTCAGTTTCTAGGGCATGTGGTTAATGAGAAAGGGATACATGTCGACCCATCCAAAATAGAAGCCATCAAGAATTGGGCAGCACCAACGACTCCGACTAAGGTGCGACAATTTCTGGGATTGGCTGGATATTACCATCGATTCATCGAAGGATTTTCCAAAATTGCTCAACCCCTCACCGCCCTAACTCAAAAAGGAAAAGCCTATAATTGGGGCAATAACCAAGAGTCAGCTTTCCAGCACCTCAAACAGAAACTTTGCAGTACACCTATTTTAGCCCTTCCAGAAGGAACCGATGATTTTGTTGTGTATTGTGATGCATCCATTCAAGGCCTGGGTTGTGTCTTAATGCAACGCGAAAAGGTAATCGCATACGCTTCACGTCAGTTAAAGGTTCACGAGAAAAACTACACCACTCATGACCTAGAGTTGGGCGCAGTAGTTTTTGCACTTAAGATATGGAGACATTACTTGTACGGTACCAAATGCACCATCTACACCGAACACAAGAGCCTCCAACATATCTTCGAGCAGAAGGAGTTGAACATGCGACAACGTCGTTGGGTTGAACTTTTAAATGATTACGACTATGCGATCCGGTATCATCCGGGTAAAGCTAACGTTGTGGCTGATGCACTAAGCCGAAAGGAAACGAAACCCAAACGAGTTCGAGCGTTACAACTTACTATTCACCCTGGATTGCCTGACAGAATCCGTAGTGCTCAACTTGAAGCCTTGAAAGAAGATAACCTACCGCTAGAAGGTACACGCGGCATGGAAGCACAACTTGAAGTAAAATCTGACGGAATTCGTTACTTCGTCGAACGAATATGGATTCCAGTGTTCGGAAATTTAAGGGAACTAATCATGGATGAAGCCCATAAATATCGTTACTCCATTCATCCGGGTTCCGATAAGATGTACCATGATTTAAAGATACTATATTGGTGGCCAAAGATGAAGGCCGATATAGCTATTTATGTGAGTAAATGTCTAACATGCGCAAAAGTTAAAGTTGAATACCAAAAGCCTTCTGGTCTTCTGCAACAACCAGAAATTCCCATGTGGAAATGGGAATAAATATCCATGGACTTCATCACCAAATTACCACGAACCCCTACCGGGTGTGATGCTATTTGGGTAATTGTTGATCGATTAACAAAGTCCGCTCACTTCTTAGCAATCAAAGAGAACGACAAAATAGATAAGCTTACTCGTACTTACTTGAAAGAAACAGTCTCTCGACACGGGGTGCCAATCTCCATTATTTCAGATGCTGATGCACGATTCACTCCTCGTTTCTGGCAGTCGTTACATAAGGCCTTAGGCACGCGTCTAGATATGAGCACGGCTTATCATTCTCAAACCGATGGCCAAACCGAGTGCACTATTAAACTCTGGAGGACATGCTACGAGTTTGTGTGATTGATTTCGGTAACACTTGGGAGTCTTACCTACCGTTGGTAGAGTTCTCCTACAACAACAGCTATCACACTAGCATCAAGGCAGCTCCATTTGGAGCACTTTATGGATGGAAATGCCGTTCTCCCATTTGTTGGAATGAGGTTGGAGATAGCCAACTCACAGGTCCTGAACTTGTATTTGAAACTTCCTAAAAGATCGTTCAAATTAGAAACCGTATGGCGGCAGTTCGTGATCGTCAAAAGAGCTATGCCGATAAACGTCGTAAACCGTTGGAATTTCAAGTAGGGGACATGGTCTTACTCAAAGTCTCACCTTGGAAGGACGTCATTCGTTTCGGGAAACGAGGTAAACTGAATCCTCGTTATGTTGGACCTTTCAATATAATAAAGAGAATCGGCCAGTAGCGTATCAGCTGGACCTACCTGAAGGACTTAGTGGTGTGCACAACGTCTTTCACGTCTCAAATTTGAAGAAATGTCTAGCTGACGAATCTCTCGCGGTTCCTCTTGAGGAACTACACGTTGATGAACAATTACGTTTCATCAAAGAACCTGTGGAAATTATGGATAGGGAAGTTAAAATGTTAAAGCACAGTAAGATCCCTATTGTCAGAGTTCGTTGGAACTCGAAACGCGGACCGGAATTCACGTGGGAGCGCGAGGATCAGATGATGCGCAAATATCTTAATCTTTTCAAGCACTCCGCGTTAAATTCTTAAGGTACTATTTAATTTTCGGGACGAAAATTCTTTCAACTAGGGGATGATGTGACACCCCAGAAATTTTTTTAATATTTTAATTTTCGGGACGAAAATTCTTTCAACTAGGGGATGATGTGACAATCCGTCTTTTTAGGTTAAGCCCGTTAACTATTCCGTTAAGTTTCCTATTAAAAACTTAACCCCATTAATCAAATCTAACCCCAAGGACTAATTCGGTCACAATATCAACTCAAAACTGCAGGGACTAGTTGTGTGAATATGCCAAACCGAATAAATTGACTCACTGAAGTCAAAATTGACAAAATTACTCCTGTTGACTTTTGGAAGTCAACATTGTGATCCTTTGATTTCAAATTCGCGAGTTATACTCGAAATTCGTTTGATTTCATAATTAATATGGACATTATTAACATTTTTTACCATCATTGAGCCTTAATCACCTTCATTACATACGAATTAAACAAGTGATGGCCGTTCGTTTCGTAACCGTCGACCTCATTATCGATCATCATCAAATCCGGCGAACTCTTGTATTGCTCTCTCAAATCAAGAACATGTACACCGAAATCGATCATCCCTGAAATTTTTGCACACGTCATTTTGATAGGAGAAGCGTTCACACTCACCGCAGAACACTACAGTCGCGGTCGGCGTCGGTTCTGATCGAACACCTTCAATCCATCATGAATTCTGGTAATTACTTACACCAACAGTTTCGTTTTAATGTCTAATTCAATAACCCTATGGTAATTGGATCATATATCACCGAATTGAACACGAACTGTAATCTAGGGTTTGTTCTTCAATCGATTTGGGGGTTTCGACCCTAAACCCAACCTTAATCAAATTAAATCCTATAGTCAGTTTCGCCACCTTACATTCACTGAAAGCCCTATGCTTAATTTATCAATTATCATCGAATTGAACTCAATCCCAATCCTAGGGTTTGTTCATAAGTCGATTTGGGGATTTTAGTCTTAAACCTGATCTTCATCTAATTAAAACACATCCCCAGATTCGCAAGCCTTGATTGAGTAAAAGCCCCATGTTTTCAGTAAAGTTTATTATCCAATTCGATCAAGTTAATCTCATGTTCTTAGTCTAGGGTTTCGGACTTTAATCTCGTTATTAAACAACTCAATCGATGAAGTTTTTACAATTAATCGTGTGTACAGGCTCGAAAATAACCTATAATCAAAACCCCTAAACTTTTGTTGACATTCAAAATCGAATTCGTTGGATTTGGGGTAGGGTTTGAGTTCGGCTCGATGGAAAGGGGGGGGGAACCCAGTTTGTTTATTGATAAAACCATCGCGGCTTGAGAGTTGAATGCGATAGCCTAGCGGCCGAGATGGTTAAGTCAGTGTGCTCGTAGAGGGGAGACCCGGGTTCGAGTCTTTCTGTCCCCATCTTATTTTTGAGCAACTTTTGTGTATTTTATTTAAATAAAAATCAAAACATATATTATTATATTAATATATTAACGTGTTTTGAAACCCGGAAAAACCTTAGGCTCGGGTTTGAGTTGTAACCCTTTTCATTAAAAATACCCACTTTTAAAATAATATGTTTATATTATTTTCAAACCACGACTTCCAATAAAATAAATTGTTGATGTTATTTTCAACTCGTGACTCCTAGTATAAAGTAAAATATATTTTATATATTATTTCGTCTCGTTTATTAATCTCGTGTAACGTTTAAACTAGCTAAATAATATGATTATTTATATTATTTATCCACGTTATAATCTTGAATAAAAATAATATGTTTATTATTTTTCCACGCAAACGTTTATTTTATTAACTCTACGAACTTAAAAATAATATATGATGTTATATATATTATTTTCCTACACCATGATGTATGTCACCAGCACACGAATATATATATATATATATATATATATTATTTGTAACGTTCGACACGAAACTTAGTTATTCTGATTTTTATAGAAATCCTTATTTCCGTGGACACGCTCGTCTACTTAGTAATCCTATGAATATCTTAGGACATTCAAACTTCCGTGTCGTCGTCACATATTCCTATTGTATCCCTAACTATTATGTGTATAATTCTAAGGCATACGTAAGTCGTGCAGGCTAACACTTGAGATTTCAAATCTCATACTTGTGTGATACTACCTACTACGCAACGCAGGTGAGTTTCACGGCCCCTTTTTACTTGTTCTCCTATTGGGGGAGAAACATGCGTACAAACATTATTTTACTTGTTTTCCTGTTGAGGAGAAACATGCTTACACACAAACATTATTTTACTTGTTTTCCTGTTGAGGAGAAACATGCATACTCACAAACATTATTTTACTTGTTTTCCCGTTGGGGAGAAACATGCATACACACAAACAGTATTTTACTTGTTTTCCCATTGGGGGAGAAACATGCATATGAACAGGCATCCGTTACTTGTCTCCCAGCCAGGGAGAGACATACACACGGACATGGATCACATAGTATTTCATTACCACTTGTGTACCTAAGTGCAAACATAACATGCAAAGTCCTTACACACTCGGACCGTTAATATATGGAGTATAGCGACGAAATTTGAGTAGTACTATTGTGTTTGACAAACCCCACCCGGGTTAGTCGCGCTAACTTGATTGGAGGTCTAACGGGTGTAAATTGTCCTTAACACTTGCCATTGTTGATGTTAGCAATGGCGGAAGGCACCCAAACACAAACAGTCAGCTTCGGTTGCGAATGCTTAGAGTAACTTGTACATTGTTGTCACACCCCCAATTTCAACTAACGGAGTTTTACCGTTTGGAAGGTGACACACCAGGATCTCAGTCATTAGTTACATCAAACAACACTATATGGGACTTGAAATGTCATAACATAAAAGTTCAGAGTTAATGCGGAAGCGTAAACGATAAAATGAAGTAAAAATAATTACACGCAACGAGCGTCAATTAATGTAATTAAATAAACTATTTAAAATATTTGAAATGAATGATATGACAGTAGGACTCCATGAATGTCCTAAGTGCGCAACCTGTGCCAAAGCGACCTGAGAAACATGTACGAAAAAGTGTCAACACGAGGTTGGTGAGTTCACAGGTTTGTATGTAAATAAACTGTTTCAGTGTTGCTGGATCCATATACGTAAGTCACACCTATTGCTAGTTAGACAATGTACAAGTTACTCTAAGCGTTCGCAACCGAAGCTGACTGCTTGTGTTTGGGTGCCTTCCGCCATTGCTAACATCAACAATGGCAAGTGTTAAGGACAATCTACACCCGTTCGACCTCCAATCGTGCTAGCGAGACTAGCCCGGGTGGGGTTTGTCAAACCCAGTAGTACTACTCAAATTTCCTCGCTATACTCCATATATTAACGGTCCGAGTGTGTAAGGACTTTGCATGTTATGTTTGCACTTAGGTACACAAGTGGTAATGAAATACTATGTGATCCATGTCCGTGTGTATGTCTCTCCCTGGCTGGGAGACAAGTAACGGATGTATGTTCGTATGCATGTTTCTCCCGAACGGGAAAACAAGTAAAATGATATTCGTTTGTATGCATGTTCCTCCCCAACGGGAAAACAAGTAAAATAATGTTTGTGAGTATGCATGTTTCTCCCCCAATAGTAAAACAAGTAAAAAGGGGCCGTGAAACTCACCTGCGTTGCGTTGTAGGTAGTATCACACAAAGGATAAGTTGGAACCACGTGTGTAAGTCTCAAAAGACTTACGAATGCCCTAAAATTATAAACACATAAATTAGGGATAAAAATGGGAATATGTGATGACGACACGGAAGTTGGAACGTCCTAAAATACGCTTAGGAAACAACGAGTAGACGAACGCGTCCATGGTAATTGGGATTTCTTAATTTGATAATTAAGATATATACGTTTTGTGTCGAATGAATAATAATAATAAATAATTATATTCGTACGTTCGTGCCTTTTAAATTGGTTAGGAAGGTAATATAATTTAATATATTATTTTTAAGTTTCCAAGATTTATAAATAATCATTTGTGTCAAAAATAATAAATATATTATTTTTAGATCGAGGATGAAACATGAGCAAATAATACAATAAAATCATATCATTTATTAGTCTGAAAACGTTTCATAGAGTTTATAAATTTCGAGGAAATAATATAAAATATATATTATTTTTGGCTTGGAAGTCACGGGTTGAAAAATAGTATAAATATGTAATTTATTCGGAGTCGTGGTTTGAAAATAGTATATATATTATTTAAAAGTGGAGAAATAATGTTAAAATGGTTTATAAATCAAACCCGAGCCTACGGGTGGTTTCCCGGGTTAAAAACCATTTAATATATTATCATAATAGTATTAGAATATATTTTATATAAAAATATAGTCTCAAAAGTGGCTAGAAAAATAAATGGCGCTAGTGAGGTTCGAACCCGGGTCTCACCTACACCAACACACTGCCTTAACCAGTCCCGCCCGCTAGGGATTCGCAACAAAACCCAGACCGAAATGTTTTTAACACACAAACCCTATGTGTTCTTCCCCCTTATCAAGATCCGATCGAACCAATCCCCCAATTCCAACTATTTTGACCGCGGTTGATCTTAGAATCATGGGGCTTTTGCTAATCGCTGTATGGCGAGTCTACTGGTGAGTTTAATTGAGAAAATATCGAGTTTAGGTTGATTAATTACTCATTTGGAAACCGAAACCCTAGATTACGAACTTAGAATCGAATTGGTTAAATCTGATAAGATAAATTGTTGGATTCATAGGGCTCTTACATATTTGGGGATTACGAATCTAACCACGCAATTTAATTGCACTGAGATATTTTGTAGATTAGGGTTCGACTAAATATGGATCGCCATGAACCCTAGGATCGGTTCATCATCAATTCGATGATATAAGCCTCAATGAGTTTAGGGCTTTAGTAATAGAGATGGAAACGAGTCTGAGGGTGTGGTTAGGTACCTGACTTGAGTTTGAAATGACAGAGTTCGACCGAATGGGTTTCCGACTTCGAGTGACTTGGTCTCCAGCGACTTCTATGGTGTCTCTGGTCGAATTGAGTTGTGCAAAAGTTCTAGAGAAGTGCGGATGGAGTGTAGGAAGCGTTTGATTTCGCAATCATTTTACCAAATGGTCTAATTGATGGATTCATGATAAGGGATCGACGGTTTCGACTTTAGATGGTTTTAATTCGATTAATTCATGATTATTAGTAATCAGAAATGTATGGAACCCATTCAATGATGCTCGACATCATCATTACCACGCATATCATTTACGAATTTGGGACGGCATAGATGATACGGGTTTGATTTTGGATCCAAGGATGTCGATTTTGACTTTGAAAAGTCAAATGGATTGGGTTTGGGTTAATTACAGAACTAGTCCTTGTAGTTTTAGTTTGAATAAAGGCAGAATTAGTCCCTAGGGTTTGAGATAAGTGAAATAGGTTAGTATATAACTGGATTTGCTAACGGGCTTAACCCGAAAGAGCCGGATGTCACATCATCCCCTAGTTGAAAGAATTTTCGTCCCGAAAATTAAAATAATAATAAAAAAAAAAATTTCTGGGTGTCACATCATCCCTTAGTTGAAAGAATTTTCGTCCCGAAAATTTGAATAGTACTTTAAGAGCTTGACGTGGATTGCTTGAACATATGAGGATACTTGCGCATCATCTGATCCTCGCGCTCTCATGTGAATTCCGGTCCGCGTTTCGAGTTCCAACGAACTCTGACAATAGGGATTTTACTGTGTTTGAGCGTTTTGACCTCCCTATTCATGATCTACCGGTTCTTCGACAAAACGCAATTGTTCAACGATGTGTAGTTTCTAAAGAGGAACCGTAAGTGTCTCGTCTGCTAGACATTTCTTCAAGTTTGAGACATGAAAGACATCATGTACACCACTAAATCCTTTCGATAGGTCCAGTTGATACGCTAATGGGCCAATTCTCTTCACTGTCTTGAATTGTCCAACATAACGAGGATTCAGCTGTGCTCATATCTAGACGTGTGCCTAAAGCTTTATGTAAAGATTGCCAGAAACGAGAGGTGAATCGTGCATCATGACCCGAAATGAAAGAGCTTGGCACCCCGTGCTGAGAGACTACTTCTTTCAAGCAAATACGCGTTAGTTTATCCATCTTATCAGTTTCCTTGATAGCTAAGATATGGGCAGATTTTGTTAAACGATCCATGATCACCCAAATGGTATCACATCCGGTAGCGGTACGTGGTAATTTGGTGATGAAGTCCATGGATACCGCGGGTGCGTTGGTTAACCCGAAAGGCATGACCATAAATTCATAATGGTCGTACCTCATTCTGAATGCAGTCCTAGAGATATCTTCTTCTCGGACTCTTAACTGATGATAGCCGGACCTAAGGTCTATTTTGGAATATAAACTTGATCCTTGGAGTTGATCAAAAAGGTCATCAATGCGAGGTAAAGGTTAGCGGTCCTTGATTGTGACTTTATTCAGCTCCCGGTAATCAATACACATACGGAACGTACCGTCCTTCTTCTTGACAAATAATACCGAAGCTCCCTATGGTGACGAACTAGGTCGGATGAAACCCTTATCTAACAACTCTTGTAGTTGTGTTGATAATTCTTGCGGTTCACTAGGTGCAAGTCTATAAGGTGCCCGAGTGATCGGTGCCGCTCCGGGTGCTAGATCGATTTGGAATTCAACTTGACGGTACGGTGGCAGGCTAGGCAAGTTCTAGGGAAATACTTCCGGATAGTTACGTACGATTGGGATATCATCAATCTTCTTCTCCTCCGATGACTGCTCGGCGACGAGAGCCAAAATGGTAGTATGACCTTTTCGAAGACATTTCTGTGCTTTCAGGAAGAATATGATGCCAATGACTGCACCACTCCTTTTGCCTTGGACAGAAAGGATTTCCCCTCTTAGGAGAGGAAGGCAAACATTTTTATCAAAACAGCTGGCCTCAGGTTGGTTCTTGGATAATCAATTCACATCAACAATAAGGTCGAAACTACCAAGTGTAACTGGCAGACGGTCAATGTCAAGTTTATTACTAACCAATGCTAGTTTACATCTGCAAGAATGCGAGTTGTTTCGATTTTCTGAGCGTCTGTGTAACATCCCAAGCAAACCGTACCAAGTTATTGTCCGCTTTTCCCCTGATGGGTTGCCGATCTAGGAACTCACGGTTTTGTTCTTATTCGACGAGTTGTTCGCCCAGGCAAAATGCGTCTCAATAAAGAAGGTATCCACTTCCTAATAAGGAACGTATCGTTCTCCCCCCTCAACCGATGCGGGATATTACAGTCTGCTATCTCAATAGTATACTTGGCTTTTAATAGAGTTAGAGCACGACTCACTAATATGGAATTTGTGAAATCGTGCTGAGACTTCTAGTGAGACCCGCGCTTATAAAGCAAGTGTCAGTCAATGCATAGGTTAAGGAAAGAGGTTCACATGTAGGAAAGAAAAGTCTAATGAGATATAGATTCCAGTAGCATAAGGGATAGGATGTATGTTTGAGTAATTACGTTCAACAGATGGTTGGTTAGGTTAAATCTTCGTTTCCTAATGTCATTGGATCAACGGGATCATTTCGTGAAGAAAAAAATACGTTTACAGGATTGAATATGCTGGAGTAAAATTCGAAGTTAGACTAAGGATTAGTCACAGGATGAGGTAACAAGTTCAAGTGGGATCTATTGTAGGAGTGTAAGGAATAACGCGTTAGCATAGAAAGAATTCCTCAAATTCTGTGTACATAGTTGGAGTCGGTGGTTTTACTCTGAGGTTCTACTAGAGTTTCACTCTAGGTGGTTCTATTGATTAAGTTTGAATGAGAGTTGTAAGATCACTAAGACTCTTACATGGGTGAAAATAACATTGATGGATCCCATTGATGATAATTCAGTGTATCCGTAAACATTTTCAACCTGATAGTCGCGTCTATCAATTATTGAACAAGTTTAACGATACCAACTAATCGTTGAGTTGGTTATGAGAGTCTCTACAGATAGTGGAAACCTAAGTCTGTAAATCACTGATTAGGACCATTTATCCACACACCAGGTTTCACCAGGACTTACATGCACCTCAAATTATTATTACGTGTGCACCCGTAATGATAATTTGCTTTGCATGCTCATCCTAGTTCTCCATGCCCTGTGTCATAATGTCCTTTAGGTTATATTGTTGAGTATAGAGTGTTGTCAGATATGATAAGTCATTGAAAGGAGTAGTCATCAACCATAAGTTGATCGATTAGGACTCATATCAGGATGAGTAGTCGGGAATGGTTTGATCCGAGTATTCACCAGAGTTGAAATACGATACGATAGTCAAATCCAGCGGATTGTAGATGGTAACATGCATATGAAGCAAACATGTACATGTAATGCGACTTCGAGAAGTGAAACTAGTTCATGGATATGTGTTACTGGAAGAAGAAAGGTAGTTGTTCTTCCCACCGAGTCAGAATAGGGTTTGAGTATGCATTAAGCAATGCGTTCTCAAATTTGTGGACAATCTATTCTCAATAGAATATCGACCAAAGACGCGAGCCCATGGCTCGGGAAAGTGATGACATCTACGTGTCAATAGATTCTGTAATAATGCGTGTAACGGTCTGCCTTCATTCGGCGTATTGTTGCTGGCGGGTACAGTAGGGACTCGCCTCCAACGATCCCAACTCCCAAAGAGATATGCGTTAGTGCTGAGTGTCGTCCATAACATGGACCTGAGAAAGCCCACCATACCCAACAGGTGATGGTGATGTAAGTGACTCCTCCGAAGGCTCCGTCTCTCTACCCTCGGACGGGAGTGGATAATGTTCTGGTGATTCCCCGAGTGTCGCCACTGGGAATGATGATGCAATGCAAATGATGTGTTCCTCGTCAGAAGAGGGTGATATGGATGTTGTCATCATGCCTGCAATGCAATGTATGTATGGATACCATGTGTATCATGTATGAGTGTCTGTGTCGTGTAACTAATGCATGTGTGCGGTTATAGTCTAGTATGCAATACTAGTTCTCTATAACCAATGGCTCTGATACCAATCTGTCACACCCCCAATTTCAACTAACGGAGTTTTACCGTTTGGAAGGTGACACACCAGGATCTCAGTCATTAGTTATATCAAACAACACTATATGGGACTTGAAATGTCATAACATAAAAGTTCAGAGTTAATGCGAAGCGTAAACGATAAAATGAAGTAAAAATAATTACACGCAACAAGCGTCAATTAATGTAATTAAATAAACTATTTAAAATATTTGAAATGAATGATATGATAGTAGGACTCCATATATGTCCTAAGTGCGCAACCTGTGCCAAAGCGACCTGAGAAACATGTAAGAAAAAGTGTCAACACGAGGTTGGTGAGTTCACAGGTTTGTATGTAAATAAACTGTTTCAGTGTTGCTGGATCCACATACGTAAGTCACACCTATTGCTAGCTAGACAATGTACAAGTTACTCTTAGCGTTCGCAACCGAAGCTGACTGTTTGTGTTTGGGTGCCATCCGCCATTGCTAACATCAACAATGGCAAGTGTTAAGGACAATCTACACCCGTTCGACCTCCAATCGTGCTAGTGCGACTAGCCCGGGTGGGGTTTGTCAAACCCAGTAGTACTACTCAAATTTCCTCGCTATACTCCATATATTAACGGTCCGAGTGTGTAAGGACTTTGCATGTTATGTTTGCACTTAGGTACACAAGTGGTAATGAAATACTATGTGATCCATGTCCGTGTGTATGTCTCTCCCTGGCTGGGAGACAAGTAACGGATGTATGTTCGTATGCATGTTTCTCCCCAACGGGAAAACAAGTAAAATGATATTCGTTTGTATGCATGTTCCTCCCCAACGGGAAAACAAGTAAAATAATGTTTCTGAGTATGCATGTTTCTCCCCCAATAGTAAAACAAGTAAAAAGTGAACTCACCTGCGTTACGTTGTAGGTAGTATCACACAAAGGATAAGTTGGAACCACGTGTGTAAGTCTCAAAAGACTTACGAATGCCCTAAAATTATAAACACATAAATTAAGGATAAAAATGGGAATATGTGACAACGACACGGAAGTTGGAACGTCCTAAAATACGCTTAGGAAACAACGAGTAGACGAACGCGTCCATGGTAATAGGGATTTCTTAATTTGATAATTAAGACATATACGTTTTGTGTCGAATGAATAATAATAATAAATAATTATATTCGTACGTTCGTGCCTTTTAAATTGGTTAGGAAGGTAATATAATTTAATATATTATTTTTAAGTTTCCAAGATTTATAAATAATCATTTGTGTCAAAAATAATAAATATATTATTTTTAGATCGAGGATGAAACATGAGCAAATAATACAATAAAATCATATCATTTATTAGTCTGAAAACGTTTCATAGAGTTTATAAATTTCGAGGAAATAATATAAAATATATATTATTTTTGGCTTGGAAGTCACGGGTTGAAAAAAAGTATAAATATGTAATTTATTCGGAGTCGTGGTTTGAAAATAGTATATATATTATTTAAAAGTGGAGAAATAATGTTAAAATGGTTTATAAATTAAACCCGAGCCTACGGGTGGTTTCCCGGGTTAAAAACCATTTAATATATTATCATAATAGTATTAGAATATATTTTATATAAAAATATAGTCTCAAAAGTGGCTAGAAAAATAAATTGTGCTAGTGAGGTTCGAACCCGGGTCTCACCTACACCAACACACTGCCTTAACCAGTCCCGCCCGCTAGGGATTCGCAACAAAACCCAGACCGAAATGGTTTTAACACACAAACCCTATGTGTTCTTCCCCCTTATTAAGATCCGATCGAACCCATCCCCCAATTCCAACTATTTTGACCGCGGTTGATCTTAGAATCATGGGGCTTTTGCTAATCGCTGTATGGCGAGTCTACTGGTGAGTTTAATTGAGAAAATATCGAGTTTAGGTTGATTAATTACTCATTTGGAAACCGAAACCCTAGATTACGAACTTAGAATCGAATTGGTTAAATCTGATAAGATAAATTGTTGGATTCATAGGGCTTTTACATATTTGGGGATTACGAATCTAACCACGCAATTTAATTGCACTGAGATATTATGTAGATTTAGGTTCGACTAAATACGGATCGCGATGAACCCTAGGATCGGTTCATCATCAATTCGATGATATAAGCCTCAATGAGTTTAGGGCTTTAGTAATAGAGATGGAAACGAGTCTGAGGGTGTAGTTTGGTACCTGACTTGAGTTCGAAATGACAGAGTTCGACCGAATGGGTTTCCGACTTCGAGTGACTTGGTCTCCAGCGACTTCTATGGTGTCTCCGGTCGAATTGAGTTGTGCAAAAGTTCCAGAGAAGTGCGGATGGAGTGTAGGAAGCGTTTGATTTCGCAATCATTTTACCAAATGGTCTAATTGATGGATTCATGATAAGGGATCGACGGTTTCGACTTTAGATGGTTTTAATTCGATTAATTCATGATTATTAGTAATCAGAAACGTATGGAACCCATTCAATGATGCTCGACATCATCATTACCACGCATATCAGTTACGAATTTGGGACGGCATAGATGATTCGGGTTTGATTTTGGATCCAAGGATGTCGATTTTGACTTTGAAAAGTCAAATGGATTGGGTTTGGGTTAATTACAGAACTAGTCCTTGAAGTTTTAGTTTGAATAAAGGCAGAATTAGTCCCTAGGGTTTGAGATAAGTGAAATAGGTTAGTATATAACTGGATTTGCTAACGGGCTTAACCCGAAAGAGCCGGATGTCACAATTGTCTAGCTAGCAATAGGTGTGACTTACGTATGTGGATCCAGAAACACTCAAACAGTTATTTACATACAAACCTGTGAACTCACCAACCTTGTGTTGACACTTTTTCTTACATGTTTCTCAGGTCGCTAAGGCACAGGTTGCACATCTAGGGCATGCATGGAGTCCTACTGTCATTTCCTTCATATGCAAACATTTGAGGCAATTCACTTGTTTTTATTAAATTAAACTTGAGCGTATTTATTTTGCGCAGCATCTATTTTGTTTTAACGCTTCCGCATTAACTCTGAACTTTTATATTATGACATTTCAAGTCCCATATAGTGTCGTTTGATGTAACTAATGACTGAGATCCTAGTGTGTCACCTTCCAAACGGTAAAACTCCGTTAGTGGAATTTGGGGGTGTGACAATCGGAGTAGTCCTTCAGCTCCACTGAATGTGTGCGGCTTGCAGTCCATAAATGTCTTGAAGGTAAAGACATGATGATTATTTTGTGGATTGTTCGCTTGCGCTGGATTGGAAAGCATAGGTTGGGTTTAGGAAAGAGCGGAATAAATGCATACAGTTGGTTGTCTAGAGTTAGCGGTTAACAGGTTTACCTGCAATGTGTGCTGCTAAGGCTTCAGCAACACTGTCATTAATCAACGTGGCCAGTTCGGCTGGTGTCAGGTTGATATTTCCACGAACACCGTTACGACCGCCACGTCCACGTCCGACCATGTTTCTTCATATTCACAAACACAAGAAATGAGTAAATACACCGCCTATTAACATCATTCAAGTGTAAGCAAACAGAAGGAAGTGCGTAAAGGCATGCGGGTTTATGATCATAGTTCAAGACTAACTTAAATTATAACGGCTATAAAGTAGGTAACTCAAAACAAACAGTTCATTACTATTTTATTGGAATGGGAACGTCCTTACCCATTTAGGTTTTATTTAAAACAGAAAGAAAATAACAAAATAAGATAAGATAGAATGGAACATTAGGCTTCACTGCTGGCGGATGAGATAACTGACTCAGCGTCCTCATCCTCAACTTCCTCATGCTCATCCTCAGGCTCAAAGTCGGGTACTTCAGCTGGTTCTAAAGCAGCTGCACGCTGTGTCTCTAGCTCCCCAATCCTTTCCTGGGACTCTACCTCAGCATCCTCGAGTACATTCACCCTAGCCTGTAATGCCCTTACCTCATCCACTAATGCATTATGTAGGTCGTCAGTGCCTGCCAGTTCTGCTACTAGCAGATCCATCCTGTGATCCGTCTGTTTCTGCCCTCTGAACAGACCTATGATCGCTCTTGCTGCGTCTTTCATATTCTGGATCTCTCGATCCATAGTTGCTACAAACGCTGCAAAGGCTTGCTCTAAGTAGCAAGGCAACAAGGGTAAATGTGGTCCAGTAGATGATGAAGCTCTAAAATACGGTGATGGAACTCGTTCCTGTCTACCCCATTTGTTCAGTAAACCGGGGTACCAATCCCAGTCACTCCCGTTCCGGATATGCATGGGCTCTCCATACACAATAGAGTCATCAATGGGCTCAAGTCTATGCCTCTTGGGCTCCGATGATGCAATGGCATGGATGTCATGTTCCTGAATGGTAGGTGGTGATGATGGTGGAGTAGACATGATTCCGGAAACATAAGGAGTAAGTATCTATGTCGAGTATGTATGCCAGTAACTAATGTGTGTGGCTATAGTCTAGAATGCAGTCCTAGTTCTCTATAACTAATGGCTCTGATATCAATCTGTCACACCCCCAAATTCCACTAACGGAGTTTTACCGTTTTAGAAGGTGAAAAACCAGGATCTCAAACATCAATTACTTCAAACGACACTATATGGGACTTGAAATGTAATAACATAGAAGATCAAGGTTCAGAGTAAAAGTTGCGGAAGCGTTACATAAAGTAAATGCGCAAAACAACGCACCCAAGACTAAAATACAATAAACATAAAGATTATTCAAAAGTAGTTATTTCAATTGCAGTCCACGACACATGCATGACTTAACATGATCCTGAGTGCCAACCTGAGAAAACATGTAAGGAAAACGGGTCAACACTATGTTGGTGAGTTCACAGGTTTCGATCGTTTCAAATAAAACGTTTACAGTTTATTGTACATTCAATATATATATCAAAAAGGTAGCTAACCAATATTCATGTATACTAATGCGCTCTCAACCGTAGACTGACAGTTTATGTTTGAATGCCTCCCACCAGGTCTATCAACCATGGTGCATGTTTTAGGTCAATATTACACCCGTTCGACATCCAATCGAGTTAGCGGGACTAACGCGGGAGGGGTTTGTCAAACCCAATAGTACTACTCAACGTACCTCGCTATCCTTCATATTTAAACGGTTCGATGTGAGGACTTTAGTGACAGAGTTTACGCATAGTCATAACAAGCGATCATATATATGAATTACAAAAACCAAAAGTGTTTTATCGTGCTTTCTCCCCCAAGTAAAAGAGTAAAAGGGGCCGTGAAAACTCACCTGAGTTTGAGTAGTGGATTGGATCACACAAGACAAAGGTTGGAACCACAAGTGTAAGCCACAGACGACTTACGTAAGCCCTAGAATTATAAACACATAAATTAGGGACAAGTTGGGATTTGTGACGACGACACGGAAAGTTAGAACGTCTTAACGCATTCTAAGGATTTAATAGTAGACGAACGTGTCTACGGGAGTATAGATTCTTAATATAATAATTAAGATTAAAGTGTTATGTGTCGTACGGTAATAACGAATAATATATAAATAAATAAATTTGTACGTTCGAGTCGTTTACAAAAGTTAGGAAAATAATATAATTTAATATATTATTTTTAAGTTCGTAGGTTTAACCAAATAATCATTTGTATGGAAAAATAATAAATATACTATTTTTAAATCGAATATCTAAACGTGGGTAAATAATATAACACATTATATTATTTATAGTTTTAAAACGTCACACGAAGTAATTTAACGATACGAAATAATATAAAAATATATATTATTTAATAACGTGAGTCATGGGTTGAAAATAATATAAATATATTATTTTATACGAAGTTATGGTTTGAAAGTAATATAAATATGTTATTTTTTTTAAAGTGGGAATAATAATAAAATAGGTTATAAAACCAAACCCGAACCTACGGGTTGTTTCCGGAGCTAAAACACGTTAATATATTATTAAAATAATATAGGGATAGGTTTTTATATTAAAATAATACTAGAAAAGGCCCCAAAAATAAAATGCAGGAGACCGGACTCGAACCCGAGTCTCCTGCGTATGGGTCATGCGTCTTACCAGGTGCGCCCGCTAGGGTATCACGTTAGACACCGGATCCAAATAGTTTTAACACAAAGGTCTAGTGTTCATCCCTCCCGCTAGGGTATCGCGTTAGACACCCGATCCGTCGATTTCGATAATGATCGATCAAAACAGCAAAGGGGTTTTGATTACGGTACATAAGCGAACCTGATTTCAAGTTTAGTTGGAAAAACATCAACTTTTGTATCGTTTAATACTCGTTTTAGAAACCAAAAACCCTAGGTATGAACAACGAATCAAATTTCTCAAATCTGATATTAATACTTGTTGAAAACATAGGGCTTTCGATGATTAGGGTGTTGCAAAACTACTGATATGGTTTAATTTGATTTAGGTTGTGTCTAGGATCGAAAGCCCCAAATCGGATTATCAACAAACCCTAGATTTCGGATCACAAAAAATTCGATGTTATCAGATTAAATTTATAGAGGGCTTTCATTATACAAATGATTATGAATAGAATGGTATGCTTTAATTGTATTAAAACAGGGTTTAGAGTAGGGTTCGATTAAACTGTATATCGTATGAACCCTAGAACTGGTTTGTGATCAAGTCGATGTTGTAAGCCCCAATAATCATAGGGCTTTCAATCAATGGGTTAAAACGATGCTACTGGTGTAAGAATTTACCAGAAAGGTGCTCGAATTGATGGTGTACGCTTAGACTAGGTTCCGGCTTCGACTGCTTTGATTCCTAGTGGCTCCGGCTACTTCTCCGATCGATTTGCGATGTGGAACAGGCTCTGTGATTCTCGATTATGCTACGCAGAGTACATGAATTTCAGGAACAATGATTGAATTAATCGAATTCGACGAGTACATGATGAGGAGTCGACGGTTACGGCCATTAATCTCATTATTGGGATTAATTCAAATCAATGTCGGGTTTAAACGAATTAATGATGAGCGTTAATGATAATGATTGTGTGAATCAGTTATAGTTTCAAAAAAAAATCGATTATCGAACTCGAATTGGATCAAACCATCCGGTTTGACTTTCTAAAGTCAAACAGAATCGATATTTGGTTAATTACAAACTTAGCCCCTCTAGTTTTATGTATACAAGTTTAGATAAAAGGCAGAATTAGTCCTTCGGGTTTAAATTGAGTTAAGAACTGATTAGTTGACTTAAATAAGTCAGCAGGAACACAAAACCCTTCAATTTTGAATTTCAAAGTCAACAGAAATTGAGATTTGGGTAATTATAGATCTAGTCCTCCTGTTTGAGTTTAGGAATTTGCAAAAATAGTCCCTGGAGTTAGAGCTAAGTTAACTAGGTTAACATTAACTAGTTTTAAATAACGGATTTAGACTAAAAAGTCCGGATTGTCACACATATCACCAAAAATCTCGTTCAGCATTCTAAAACCAAACACATTGAGATCAAACACCACTTCATCCGTGATTGTGTCAAAAAGAAACACATCAAAATTGTTGAAGTTAAAACAGACAAGCAAACCGCCGACATCTTTACAAAAGCATTTGATTCTGTCAGATTTGAGAAATTGGTGGAGATGCTCAGCATGATCAACTTTCAGTAACCTTTGTGCATATTGTCTCTTTTATTTAAACTTGTTAATCGGGAAGATTTGCAAAAATATTTTTTTCTGTATAGTTGTTTTCTTTTTCGGTTCGTGAAAGTAAAACTTTTTGAGGAGAAATTGAAATTTGTTGTTAGAAAGAAAAAGATTTGCTTTGATTAGTCAAAATGAAAAGAAAAAAAAATTGATTTGTTTATGGTTTGCTTAAAAAAAACTCACTGTGAGTATCATGTTTTTTTTTGTTTCAGGAAAAATCGTATCCGACCTTGTGAGAAATGATAGAGTCTGATCACACTTCTGGAACATGGAATGAACCATAAGCGATGGTGCTTACTGAGGTATAGTCGGTAGGCCCGACATATGGTTATAACTCTTTACTAGTGTGAAAACCTAATTCTCTATCATACACGTGTGTTTGAACCCATTTTTGAAACATCTAACCCATTTTAAAGCAAAGAAAATCGATTCAATCAGATATAGGCTTACGTGTTGGATTCTGATTCATGCGCCAGGTGACCGTCAAAGTAACGAGAGTTACCGCCGATGACCCCGTCTGTTTTGCCTACACAAAGATTGTAGGTCCCTCCGGGTGGGTGTAACGGATCGAAAACGTGTGAGAATGTAGCCTAGTAATCAGGTGTGGAATGCATGTAACTAGGTGGAACGACCTATGAACGAAAGCAAAGTAATCAACACACGAATGCACTAATAAATACATGGTCTATTGATAACACGGTGTTTCAAACAAGTACAGACACAAACAAAAGGAATTCTGCACTGATAAGACTCTGATCTGTGCGTACTTGTGAGTGGGATTACCTCTCTGTCGAAAATAAAACAAACCTATGCTATTTATAGACTTGGTCCATGCGTACTTATCAATTACGCATGAACAACCTTCATGCGTACTTGACTAAGTATGTATGACCACTTGTACTTAACAAATACGCAGGAGAAACTTCCATGTGTATTTTCTTAGTACAATCAAAACATACAAGGGTTACAAGTTCATAAATTACAACTCGATAAAGACTAGGACAAATACAAATACTTACAAAAGACAAGACTGAAAGATAAATAACAAAAGCTTATGCATGATCCAGAGTGCCTGTCATCAAAACATGCTCTTACAGACTCCCCCTGACAGCACCTCTGGATGTCTTCAGTCTTTTTATCAGCTTTCGAATTGGCTTCCACCATTGATCTTTGACTTGTAATCGAAGCAGAATTTGACCAGCTTGTTGTACTTGGTAGCCAGCATCTTTGTCCATTCAACAGTATGTAAGCAATACTTGTCAATGAGAACCTCAAAATCTTTTACAGAAAAATTGATGAAACTGATTTCATCAAATATTGGAATAATCTCCTACAAACTTCTCTTTTCAACCATCACTGCCTCCCCGGTCGAAGGATCTACAAACCAATACCACATATTCTCTAACACATCTTGAGGAATTTTCTTCAAAAATTTGTTAGTTTCATAAAGAACTGGATTGTAGACAAGTCTTTTTATGAATTTGTGTGTCATAGGATGAATTATTGATCTGTCCTTGACACGCCTCGGTTCCTGAGGCTTATTGATCTCTCCCCGACCTTCCTTCCCTCTGCAAGGTTCCCCACAATCCTTTAGCTACCGCATGTGATGTGCCATTACAGAGTTCACGGTTTGCTAAGTTTATGAGATCATATTTGGGTAAGGAATTGAATTCTTCGGTAGTTGGTTTCAAGTATTGTACTCCACCAGAACGTTTTATTACAAACAAACCCTTGCCATCCTCAAATCTAACTGACAGGATCATTCCAGCTGCCCCATATTTGTCGGTGTATTGTGGTTTATACCACGGGGCTTCTATAGCTTTCTTTAACCATTCCTGAGGTATATTCCTCCAGGAGGTTCCACTGGTTCCTGCTACCTGAGTTGGATTTTCAGCTGTTGTTTCATTTATATCAATCATTGGAGGTGTAGTCTCAGCTTGTTCGTTGATTGTTCGGGCTTCAAAAATTTCCCCATCCTCCTGCTCATATATCCCCTCACCATTACCTTTAGGGAAATCAATAATCACATCCAAACCACTCTCCTCCCAGTCATCTCCACTATCAATCTCACCTTCTTCAATTTCTGCTGTGACAATCCGACTTTTTCAGTTAATTCCGTTAACTATTCCGTTAAGTTTCTTATTAAAAACTTAACCCTGTTAGTCAAATTTAACCCCAAGGACTAATTCGGTCACAAATCCAACTCAAAACTACAAGGACTAGTAGTGTTAGTATGCTAAATCAAATAAATTGACTTCTTAAAGTCAAAATCAGCAAATTTGAGTTCTGTTGACTTTCTAAAGTCAAACCCAAACATTCAATTGATTCGAATTAAACCAGAAACTGAAGTGGCTACTCGAATTCTCGACTGTTAATCATCATATTGATGATATCGATCATCAATGAGTCGTTCCTAGGCGTTTTAACTATTCCATATTCACGAATTTACTCCCTAAAACTATAACCGTCGAACCCGCGACAATGATCATCGAATTCAAGCAAATTCACTTATCATTCTGCAATTGAATCCACTGCAGACCTCATTCACACTCCCCTAAAGTTTTTGCCTACACCAAATACGCCGAAGAAGCAGTCAAGGTCACCGGAATCTAGCCCGCAGGCCGACGACACTCGTTCTAGCCGGAAGCTATCCATCCATCAACCATTCTGGTAATTGTTTACAGTATCAGTCTCGCCTCAATTCATAGATCAAAAGCCCTATCATTATCAGGGCTTAAATTATCGAATTCAACTCAAACCGAAATTCTAGGGTTCATCGTAAACCAGTTAATCGATGGAGACCCTAGACTTTATTTAAATCAAATTAATATACATGATTAGCTTCGCAATCCTCTGTATATCAAAAGCCCTATGTTAATTTTTGATTCCATTATCGAGATCATCGTGATCCGATACCTAGGGTTCATACGACTTTGTCTTAGTCGAACCCTATCATTTCAATACGGAATTCTAAAATTGAAGACAGCAATAGACTCGTCTTGATTCATACATTGAAAGCCCTATGAAATTCAGAGGCTTTATCATCGAATCGAAACCAAATCGAATCTAGGGTTCTTATGATTTTTTTGATTAATCGAATTCATAACAGTTCCCATTTTTAACGAAATTAAACTATATAATCAGGTTCGCAATGTTGGTTTTGTTAAAACCCTATGATTCTATCAACCGCTAATATCAAAATCGTTCAAATCAAATTCAGGTTCGTATCTTGGGTTTTCGGCTTTTAATTCGTGAAATTAACGACCAATTAACTAATGTTTTTACAATTAAACACACACACTAATTCGTAAAACCCCGTCTATCAAAACCCCTCTACTGTTTCGATCGATTAACACCGAAATCGATGGATCAGAGCCGGGTTTCGATCGCTATTTGATTTGGAAAAGAGGGACTCTCGGTAACGCAGGATTAAAACCATTTCAGTAAGGATAATGTCGCGATAGCCTAGCCGCCGGAACTGGTTAAAGCGATGAGTGTGTGTGGGAGAGACCCGGGTTCGAGTCCGGGCTCCTACATTTCTTTTTAAACATTTTTCTAAACATAATTTATTAATAAAAATCATTCTTGATGATATTATATCATTATATAAATGGGTTTAAAATCGGAAAACAACCCATAGGCTCGGGATTTAAATATTTTGTTTATTTTTATAAATTATAATCATTTTTTATAAATTGTACATTTTGATTATTAATAAGTAAAAAAAAATAATATACTTATATTATTTTAAACCGTAAACACATGTAAAATAATATGTTATATTATTTTCAAATTGTGACCCGTATTAGTAAATAATATATAATTATATTATTTCAAATCATTTTTATAACGCTGTGAACCAATCGAGATTAAATAATAATTAGTTATATTAATCACTCGTATATATATATTATAATTACGCTGTTCGTCGCGTAACGTAATTCCAAAACCCGTGGACACGTTCATCCACTCTCGTTCAATAGAGCGGTTCTTTAAGATGTTCTTTCCTTGTCACAGTCACAATTCCCTTATCGTTCCTAATTTATATGTTTATAATTCTAGGACATCCGTAGGTCTTTTGAGACTTACCCTCGTGGTTTCAATCTTACTTCTAGTGTGAACTACCTTCAACGCCAAGCAGGTGAGTTTCACGGCCCCTTTTTACTGCTTTTAACTTGGGGGAGAAAACATGCTTAAACTGATTTTAGATTTTGTATTTCATATGCTGTCAATGTTAAAGCTAAGTGTAACATGCTATCACAGAAAGTCCTCATCTTATTTCGAACCGTTAATATGGATCTTAGCGAGGTAATGTTTAGTAGTACTACTGGGTTTGACAAATCCCACCCGCGTTAGTCGCGCTAACTCGATCGGATATCGAACGGGTGAAATGTTAGCCTATTCACATGGCCAGTATTGATAGAACCTGGCAGGGGGCAATAAACAAACAGTCAGTTTCGGTTGCGAGCACTTGAGCTAAAACATGAACATAGGTTAGCAACCTATAGATACATATTGAAATATCATAAATCTGGTAACGTTTACTTATTTATTTGAAACCTGTGAACTCACCAACCTCGTGTTGACACTTTTTCTTACATGTTTTCTCAGGACGCTAAGCTAAGACACAGGTGCACGTTAGGGCATGCATGGGATTCAACTGCTTGCTTTGTGTCTATTTATGTTGATTGAATTATTTTAATGTACTTTGTTTGTTTGGACGTTTGGACTTTTGGACTTTGGTTTTAGGCGCGTGTATTTTGCGCATTTACTTTCTTTACGCTTCCGCATTGACACTCTGATTTAAAAAGATATTTTCATTTTGAGTCCCATGTAGAGTCGTTCAATGTAACTAGTGTCTGAGATCCTGGTTTTTCACTTCCCAAACGGTAATACTCCGTTAGTTGAAATTGGGGGTGTGACAGATTGGTATCAGAGCCATTGGTTATAGAGAACTAGAATTGCATACTAGACTATAGCCTCACACATTAGTTACATGTCATTTGGATGTTTGGTACTTATACAAAATGTTGCAAGATCATGTCGTCAACACCACCTCCATCACCTAACGCATCAGGGCATAAGGCACCTGTACCCTCATCCCCGGAGCCCAAAAGGCGCCGGACTACCTCAATTGAGCAAGGTGAACCGAGCAACGCACGAGCATTGGAGTATGCTCTCAATTGGGATATGTACCCACATATGATCCAAAGGTGGATCGAAATGGGAGATGTTCCATCACCGTATTTTGGATCCACGTCTTCATCGTCTACACTGCCTAGCTTACCATATACCATGGAACAAGCCTTCGCAGCATTTGTGTCCTATATGTTAAAGGAATTAAGTTTTGTACAAGATGCCACCGAGGAGATACCTAAACTCCTGGAGAATGGACCTCAAGTGGAGAAGAATAGGGTAGGAATAGAAAATTTGACTACCGAACTAGCTGCAGCGGACCATGTCCACAACCTTTTAGTGGATCGTGTGGCACACCTAGAGACGAGGGCTGACACTATGGATGACGATATGCAAGGAGTTCTAGAGAGATTAGCTGCTATGGAAGCTCAGCTACATGTGGCTAACCACACTGCTGAAGGCCTTCAAGAGAGGGTGGCTCACTTGGAAGCCCAACTGCAAGCGGCCCTACACCCGGAAGACATTCCAGTATCTGACAATGAGGAGGAACCCTTTGAGGAGGAACTCTTTGAAGAAGAGCCCTTCGAGGAGGAACCCTTAGAGGGGGAACCAGCTGAGGAAGAGCCAGTGGAGATTGATGATGCACAGTCATATGTCTCTTCTGATGACGAGGATGTTTGAGGATCTTCCTAATCTATCTTTCTTTTCATGTTTATTTTGTTTATGTTATTTCCCTTTTCAAACCTAGATGCGTAAGGTTGTTCCCATCCAATAAAAGCATGAGAAGTTTAATATTTGAGTTATTTATTTTGTAGCCTTACAATTTATTTAATTTTCAAAATATTAGATGATGTAATTCCTTACCCGTACCTGAATAATGTTTAATATGCGATATATTTCTCATTTTTTTCATTTGTGATTGTGAAGAAATATGTCTGGGAGAGGACGAGGAGGCCGTACCGGTGGTCGTGGTACCATCAACATGACGGCAGCAGAACTAGCAGCTTTGATAAACAATAGTGTGGCAGAGGCCCTAGCAGCACAGAATGCTGCAGGTAAATACTTTAACTATTGACTAGTAGTGTCAATTCCTTCTCCTAAGAACATCTTTCTAAACTCTATAATTCCAATTCAATTCGTATTTCTAAATCCAGGCCAGCAAAATCAACAGCCAGCCTGCACTTTCAAGGCATTCATGGACTGTAAGCCCCACACCTTTAGTGGAGCTGAAGGAGCAGTTGGATTACTTCGCTGGTTTGAGAAGGTTGAATCAGTAATAGCCATGTGCAACTGCCCCGTGGCTAACCAAGTGAAATTTGCTGCTGGAACTTTGGAAGGCCCGGCCCTAACATGGTGGAATGCCCAAGTTCAAATGTTGGGACTAGCAATGGCAAATGGACTCCCGTGGGAGGAATTTAAAACAATGATGAAAGAAGAATACTGCCCACGAGATGAAATTCAAAAGCTAGAGGGAGAGTTCTGGAACCTTAAGATGGAGGGTTCAGAAATTGAACTCTACACCACCCGTTCGCACGAACTTGCCACCATGTGCCCACACATGGTGACTCCGGATTACAAACGGATTGAACTATACATTGGAGGTTTGGTACCTCAGATTCAAAGCATGGTGACCTCATCCAACCATACCACCATCCAACAGACCATCAGACTTGCCCACAAATTGACTGATCAGGCAGTGGCACAGGGAACTTTACCCCCAAGAGGTTCAATTGCTAAACCCACCGACAGCCACAAACGCAAGTTCGATCACCATTCCAACACTCACAACCACTCCAACTCCCACTCCAAGGGACCCCAACCCAATCAGCAACAGTCTAACCAACAGCAACAACAACAACAATGTAGGTTCGAGCCTACCAAGAACTTCAATCAGTCGACCTCTTCTGGCCAAAACCAGGGTGGTTATGCGGGAAAGTCCCCGAAGTGTAACAAGTGTAACTTACACCACTTTGGGTTCTGCAATCGTTGCCAGAGGTGCAGTAAAATAGGCCATGCTGCTAAGGACTGCAGGGGTGAATTACAAACTAAACAACCCTTTCAACAACCGGGGTCTACTAGGGCTTGCTTTGAGTGTGGAAAGGAAGGGCATATTCGGAAAAACTGTCCTCAGTTGAAGAGAGGGGGTAATGGAAATCACAACCCTAATCACAATAACAATGGTAATTGTGGTAATAATGGCAATGGGGGAGGAAATGGTGCGAAGGGACGAGCCTTCGTACTAGGATCTGGAGAAGCCCGTTACGACCATAATGTGGTTACCGGTAAGTTCCTCGTAAATAATTTCTTTGCTTCTGTCCTTTTTAACACCGGTGCTGATAGAAGTTTTATATCTAAGAAATTTAGTAATATGATAAAAGGAACTTCATCTCTATTAGAAGATAAGTATACAATAGAGATAGCTGACGGGCAAATAATTGAGGCAACTCACATACTTAAAGGATGTAAACTTGAACTAGCTACACATACATTTGATATCGACCTTATGCCGGTCATACTTGGTAGTTTTGATATAATTGTTGGTATGGATTGGCTATCTAAAAACCAAGCCGAAATTATCTGTCGTGAGAAGATTGTACGTGTACCTCTCTCAAATAGAGAAACCCTTTCCATCCAAGGCGAAAGAGTTGGTGCAGTTATGGGCATTATATCCTTCATGAAAGCACAAAAATGTCTTCGAAAGGGACATACGGCTATTTTGGCCCTTGTTGCTGAGCAGCCGTCAGAAGAGAAGAGGATCGAAGATATTCCCATTGTGCGTGAATTTTTGGAAGTATTTCCCGAGGATCTGCCCGGTTTGCCACCGCACCGTCAAGTAGAATTTCAAATTGATTTAGCACCTGGAGCAGCGCCGATCGCTCGGGCACCTTATCGATTAGCACCCAGTGAATTGCAGGAACTGTCCACTCAATTTCAAGACTTATTGGATAAAGGTTTCATCCGACCTAGTTCATCACCATGGGGAGCTCCGGTATTATTTGTCAAGAAGAAGGACGGTACGTTCCGTACGTGTATTAATTACCGGGAGCTGAATAAAGTTACAATCAAGAACCGCTACCCTTTACCTCGTATTGATGACCTTTTTGACCAACTCCAAGGTTCAAGTTTCTATTCCAAAATAGACCTTAGATCTGGTTATCATCAGTTAAGAGTCCGAGAAGAAGATATCTCTAAGACTGCATTCAGAACAAGGTACGGCCATTACGAATTTATGGTCATGCCTTTCGGTTTAACCAACGCACCCGCGGTATTCATGGACCTCATGAACCGTGTGTGTAAGCCTTACCTTGACCAGTTTGTTATCGTTTTCATCGATGACATCCTTATTTATTCCAAGAACGAGGAAGAACATGAAGAACACCTGCGTCTAATTTTGGAACTACTTAAGCAAGAGCAACTTTATGCTAAGTTTTCCAAATGTGAATTCTGGATTCGAGAGGTTCAATTTCTAGGGCATGTGGTAAATGAAAAAGGGATACATGTCGACCCGTCCAAAATAGAAGCCATCAAGAATTGGGCAGCACCGACGACTCTGACTGAGGTGCGACAATTTCTGGGATTGGCTGGATATTACCGTCGTTTTATCGAAGGATTTTCAAAGATTGCGCAACCTCTCACCGCCCTAACTCAAAAAGGAAAAGCCTATAATTGGGGCGATAACCAAGAATCAGCGTTCCAACACCTCAAACAGAAACTTTGCAGTGCACCTATTTTAGCTCTTCCGGAAGGAACCGATGATTTTGTGGTGTATTGTGATGCATCCATCCAAGGCTTGGGTTGTGTCTTAATGCAACGCGAAAAGGTAATCGCATACGCTTCACGTTAGTTAAAGGTTCACGAGAAAAACTACACCACTCATGACCTAGAGTTGGGAGCAGTAGTTTTTGCACTTAAGATATGGAGACATTACTTGTACGGTACCAAATGCACCATCTACACCGACCACAAGAGCCTCCAGCATATCTTCGAGCAGAAGGAGTTGAACATGCGACAACGTCGTTGGGTTGAACTTTTAAATGATTACGACTGTGCGATCCGGTATAAACCGGGTAAAGCTAACGTTGTGGCTGATGCACTAAGCCGAAAGGAAACAAAACCCAAACGAGTTCGAGCATTACAACTTACTATTCACCCTGGATTACCTGACAGAATCCGTAGTGCTCAACTTGAAGCCCTGAAAGAAGATAACCTACCGTTAGAAGGTACACGCGGCATGGAAGCACAACTTGAAGTAAAATCTGACGGAATTCGTTACTTTCTCGAACGAATATGGATTCCAGTGTTCAGAAATTTAAGGGAACTAATCATGGACGAAGCTCACAAATCTCGTTACTCCATTCATCCGGGTTCCGATAAAATGTACCATGATCTAAAAGTGCTATATTGGTGGCCGAAGATGAAGGCCGATATAGCCACCTATGTTAGTAAATGTCTAACCTGCGCGAAGGTCAAAGTTGAATATCAAAAACCGTCCAGTCTCCTGCAACAACCTGAAATTCCCATGTGGAAATGGGAACAAATATCCATGGACTTCATTACCAAATTACCCCGAACCCCTACCGGATGTGATACTATATGGGTAATTGTGGATCGCCTAACAAAATTTGCTCACTTTCTAGCAATCAAAGAAACAGACAAAATGGATAAACTCACTCGAATATACTTGAAAGAAGTAGTCTCTCGGCACGAAGTGCCAATCTCTATTATTTCCGACCGTGATGCACGATTCACTTCCCGTTTCTGGCAGTCATTGCATAAAGCATTAGGCACGCGTCTAGATATGAGTACAGCATACCATCCTCAAACTGATGGCCAAACTGAACGTACTATCCAAACTCTGGAGGACATGCTACGAGCTTGTGTGATCGATTTCGGTAACACTTGGGAGTCTCACCTACCGTTGGTGGAGTTCTCCTACAACAACAGCTATCACACTAGCATCAAGGCAGCTCCATTTAAAGCACTTTATGGACGGAAATGCCGTTCTCCCATTTGTTGGACCGAGGTTGGAGATAGCCAACTCACAGGTCCTGAACTTGTATTTGAAACTTCCGAAAAGATCGTTCAAATTAGAAACCGTATGGCGGCAGCTCGGGATCGTCAAAAGAGCTACGCCGACAAACGTCGTAAACCGTTAGAATTTCAAGTAGGGGATATGGTCTTGTTAAAAGTCTCACCTTGGAAGGGCGTCATTCGTTTCGGGAAACGAGGCAAACTAAATCCTCGTTACGTTGGACCTTTCAAAATAATAAAGAGAATCAGACCAGTGGCGTATCAACTAGACTTACCTGAAAGACTGAGTGGCGTACACAACGTCTTTCACATCTCAATTTGAAGAAATGTCTAGCTGACGAATCTCTCGCGGTTCCTCTTGAGGAACTACACGTTGATGAACAGTTGCGTTTCATCGAAGAACCCGTGGAAATTATGGATAGGGAAGTCAAATCGTTAAAGCACAGTAAAATCCCTATTGTTCGAGTCCGTTGGAACTCGAAACGCGGACCAGAATTTACTTGGGAGCGCGAGGATCAGATGATGCGCAAATATCTTAATCTCTTCAAGCACTCTGCGTCAAATCCCTAAGGTACTATTTAATTTTCGGGACGAAAATTCTTTCAACTAGGGAATGATGTGAAACCCCGAATATTTTTTTTATTTTAATTTTCGGGACGAAAATTCTTTCAACTAGGGAATGATGTGCCAATCCGACTTTTTCAGTTAATTCCGTTAATATTCCGTTAAGATTCTTATTAAAAACTTAACCCCGTTAGTCAAATTTAACCCCAAGGACTAATTCGGTCACAAATCCAACTCAAAACTACAAGGACTAGTTGTGTTAGTATGCTAAATCAAATAAATTGACTTCTCAAAGTCAAAATCAGCAAATTTGAGTTCTGTTGACTTTCTAAAGTCAAACCCAAACATTCAATTGATTCAAATTAAACCAGAAACTGAAGTGGCTACTCGAATTCTCGGCTGTTAATCATCATATTGATGATATCGATCATCAATGAGCCGTTCCTAGGCGTTTTAACTATTCCATATTCACGAATTTACTCCCTAAAACTGTAACCGTCGAACCCGTGACAATGATCATCGAATTCAAGCAAATTCACTTATCATTCTGCAATTGAATCCACTGCACACCTCATTCACACTCCCCTAAAGTTTTTGCCTACACCAAATACGCCGAAGAAGCAGTCAAGGTCACCGGAATCTAGCCCGCAGGCCGACGACACTCGTTCTAGCCGGAAGCTATCCATCCATCAACCATTCTGGTAATTGTTTACAGTATCAGTCTCGCCTCAATTCATAGAGCAAAAGCCCTATCATTATCAGGGCTTAAATTATCGAATTCAACTCAAACCGAAATTCTAGGGTTCATCGTAAACCAGTTAATCGATGGAGACCCTAGACTTTATTTAAATCAAATTAATATACATGATTAGCTTCGCAATCCTCTGTATATCAAAAGCCCTATGTTAATTTTTGATTCCATTATCGAGATCATCGTGATCCGATACCTAGGGTTCATACGACTTTGTCTTAGTCGAACCCTATCATTTCAATACGGAATTCTGAAATTGAAGACATCAATAGACTCGTCTTGATTCATACATTGAAAGCCCTATGAAATTCAGAGGCTTTATCATCGAATCGAATCTAGGGTTCTTATGATTTTTTTGATTAATCGAATTCATAACAGTTCCCATTTTTAACGAAATTAAACTATATAATCAGGTTCGCAATGTTGGTTTTGTTAAAACCCTATGATTCTATCAACTGCTAATATCAAAATCGTTCAAATCAAATTCAGGTTCGTATCTAGGGTTTTCGGCTTTTAATTCGTGAAATTAACGACCAATTAACTAATGTTTTTACAATTAAACACACACACTAATTCGTAAAACCCCGTCTATCAAAACCCCTCTACTGTTTCGATCGATTAACACCGAAATCGATGGATCAGAGCCGGGTTTCGATCGCGATTTGATTTGGAAAAGAGGGACTCTCGGTAACGCAGGATTAAAACCATTTCAGTAAGGATAATGTCGCGATAGCCTAGCGGCCAGAACTGGTTAAAGCGATGAGTGTGTGTGGGAGAGACCCGGGTTCGAGTCCGGGCTCCCACATTTCTTTTTAAACATTTTTCTAAACATAATTTATTAACAAAAATCATTCTTGATGATATTATATCATTATATAAATGGGTTTTAAATCGGAAAACAACCCATAGGCTCGGGATTTAAATATTTTGTTTATTTTTATAAATTATAATCATTTTTATAAATTGTACATTTTGATTATTAATAAGTAAAAAAAATAATATACTTATATTATTTTAAACCGTAAACACATGTAAAATAATATGTTATATTATTTTCAAATTGTGACCCGTATTAGTAAATAATATATATTTATATTATTTCAAATCATTTTTTTAACGCCGTGAACCAATCGAGATTAAATAATAATTAGTTATATTAATCACTCGTATATATATATTATTATTTACGCCGTTCGTCACGTAACGTAATTCCGAAACCCGTGGACACGTTCTTCCACTCTCGTTCAATAGAGCGGTTCTTTAAGATGTTCTTTCCTTGTCACAGTCACAATTCCCTTATCGTTCCTAATTTATATGTTTATAATTCTAGGACATCCGTAGGTCTTTTGAGACTTACCCTCGTGGTTTCAAGCTTACTTCTAGTGTGAACTACCTTCAACGCCAAGCAGGTGAGTTTCACGGCCCCTTTTTACTGCTTTTAACTTGGGGGAGAAAACATGCTTAAACTGATTTTAGATTTTGTATTTCATATGCTATCAATGTTAAAGCTAAGTGTAACATGCTATCACAGAAAGTCCTCATCTTATTTCGAACCGTTAATATGGATCTTAGCGAGGTAATGTTTAGTAGTACTACTGGGTTTGACAAATCCCACCCGCGTTAGTCGTGCTAACTCGATCGGATATCGAACGGGTGAAATGTTAGCCTATTCACATGGCCAGTATTGATAGAACCTGGCAGGAGGCAATAAACAAACAGTCAGTTTCGGTTGCGAGCAGTTGAGCTAAAACATGAACATAGGTTAGCTACCTATAGATACATATTGAAAGATCATAAATCTGGTAACGTTTACTTATTTATTTGAAACCTGTGAACTCACCAACCTCGTGTTGACACTTTTTCTTACATGTTTTCTTAGGACGCTAAGCTAAGACACAGGTGCACGTTAGGGCATGCATGGGATTCAACTGCTTGCTTTGTGTCTATTTATGTTGATTGAATTATTTTAATGTACTTTGTTTGTTTGGACGTTTGGACTTTTGGACTTTGGTTTTGGGCGCGTGTATTTTGCGCATTTACTTTCTTTACGCTTCCGCATTGATACTCTTATTTAAAATGATATTTTCATTTTGAGTCCCATGTAGAGTCGTTCAATGTAACTAGTGTCTGAGATCCTGGTTTATCACTTCCCAAACGGTAATACTCCGTTAGTTGAAATTGGGGGTGTGACATCTGCCAATGCCCCAATCATTACATCATCGTTTATGTTTGGGCTGGCACACAGTTCTTCTAACACCTCAGCCGGTGTTTTTCCTTTATCGACATCACCACCACCATGTTGTGTAGGCTCCCCCTGAGCTGTAGGTGTAGCATGTGTTGGCAAGACAGCTTGTGTCTCACCACCACCAGCACCTGAGGGGCCAGCATTGGAATCATTAGGCTCCTCATCCTGATCCTTTTCTTTGGTCAGGTCGATATGGTGATAGGTTTCTTCATTATCTCTCTTTCTTGTCTCCCCCTTAGACTCAACATGTTCTGTCAATTTAGCCACCATCTCTACCATACTTTGATGCTCACCACGTTAGATCAAAAGTTGAGTTTCCACAGTTTTCCTAGCGGCAAAGAATAGATCATTGATACCAAATTGCATTTGCTGCAGCTCAAAGAATGATTTCATTTGTTCCTCTATTGCCTGCCACTGATTGGTCAATCTGGTGTTAGATTCAACAAGTAAGTTGATTTGAGTTTGCTGGTTTGCTACTATTGACTCTAAGTTTGTAATCCTTTCATCCATGGGATCTACCACTCTCGTTGTAGACGGTTCACCTGTTTCATGTATAGTTTATACAAAAATTTTGGATATGTCAAAGTGGTGTCCCATGTCGCCGAACTCTATTGAGTGTGTCATCGGTGGCAAGGTACCAGTCGTGACAGTGACGGGTAAGGTTGTAGTTTGAAGGATTGTGGGTACTGTGGTGGTTGTAACAAGAGTTGATTCAGTCATTATGGGATAGACTGTTGTGGTTGTGAGTTGTATTGTGATAGCCGGAAGAGAGACTATGGATTGAGTAGTAGCTTCACAAATGGGGACAATAACAGGTTGAATTATCCTTCGTCTTCTTCGGCTATAGAGTTGGGTTGGAACCTCGGGGACTGTACTTGCTTGTGCCCTTGAATTGATCTCAGCCATTATTACTTGCCATGGGCGATCACTTTGAGTTTTCTTCCTTCTTTCAGTTACGTGAGGTACCTCTTTGTTGAAATCAGAATCTGAACTTGGTCGTTGTCGGCGTCGTGTTGAGGATTCAGGAAGGGATTCCCGAATGTCTATCCTTGGGTGCCATTGATCTGGTGCATGCTCTGAGTCTGATGAGTCAGTTACTGTTTTCTCAGAGTCACTATCTCCTGGACCTTGTCCATAACCAGCAGCAACATCACCTTCATCACCATCACTATCATCTTCATCATCATCATTGTCATCATTATCATCATCATTGTCATCATAATCATCATCCTCATCATTTTTATCATCATCATCATCATCATCTACGTCATTAGCTTCATCCTCCTCATCCGAGTGCTCACTTAGCCTGGGTTCACTGTTAGGATTATACCATATGTCACCTTCAGGAGCCACATACGCTTCATTTATCAAATGTCCAAATAAGGGTGTGTGCATAGGAATTGGTTCCTCGGTACCATCGTTCATGAATTGAACAAACACCCTTTTATCAATACACTTGTCTTGTAGTTGCTGCCCTATTTGTGGTAAATTTGGCAGGAAGTGATTGATTAGCAGCTGAATGAAGCGACGATATAATAAGAATCTAAACCTTGGTGCGGCATTAATTTGATCAAGGATCGCTTTGTATATATATCTTGAAAATTTATATCCTTTGTTTAGAGATAAGCCGACCATAGCTGAGGCTAGATCATGCCCCATCGCATCATTGCCCGCCTTTCTAGCTGATATACACATGATCATCACATGGGCAAGATAACGCCATTGATCTAGGAGCCACATTTTCTTGTAGGATGGATAGTCTACCCTTCCAACGTACCCCATTCGTTGCCTCCAACACCCGTCGATCACATATTCAGGATAATGTGTTGGGTCAGTGGCTAAGTCATGGAAGTGCAACACTTGGCGTATTGTGTCTTCGGAGATAGCTATACGTTGGATGGCTACAGTAGCCCTGATCACATTTGGTGTTGGTCTACAATCTTGGACCGTTTCAAAAATGTGACAATCTCTTGGTAGTTTAGAGCAGCACCTCTCTATTTAGGATTGGTAAGTGCTAGTAGATTAAACTCGTCTGTGAAAGGTCTTTGTGCCATATCTGCAATATACACAAATAAACAAGATTAGGACAGTTTTAAAGTAATATACCTGACACAGTAGACACATAAAGTAAAACTTTTAATTTTTAAGACTTAGAAATTTTTCATGTTTTCACCTTCATGCGTACATGTAAATACGCATGGGCAAAATCGGTCTTGTGCACTTATCAAGTACGCATGACATTTGTGTCATGTGTACTTGTTAGTACGCAACTTCAACATATTGGCAGTTTTGCTAAGTCTCAAATTTGTCAAAGTGGTGTATATGGTCTATGATTCTTGTCCGCAAGGTGTCGAAAACATGGTAGAACCACAATGTGATGTGTATTAGCACCATTATCAAGCAATACCAACCCCATTTTTTTATCAAACAGGGCCGACATTAGCCTTGGCCCATTTTTTAAGATCATAAACCAAATGTTTCAAGTTGGAAAGATGAATTTGATGTTAAAAGAGTAAGAGTGATGACTAGAAACTCATTTAGATGCCCAATTTTACATGCAAGCACTTAAAAACTCCAAAAAATTTGGTCATCAAAAACCCTAAGCTCAAGAACACTAAATCACTGAATTTTGGATGTTTTAACGGTTGGAATTCGATGAGATTCTCATCAGATGATCCTTGAATGAAGTTAGAAATGATTTTGTGTTTAAAAACGGTTTATGAACACAACAATTTTAAGAGGAAATGATCAGGTCGACGATATTGAAGAGGGAGAGAGTTTGAATGTGGAGTTAATGTTGTTGCCGTTATATATACCTCGCCATTCAGCACGTGCGTACTTGTCTAAGTGCGCATGGATTTCTTCATGCGTACTTAACAAGTGCGCATGAGTTTAGTCATGCGTACTAGCAAGTACGCATGGGTTAAGCTATGCGCACTTGATTAAATGCGCATGAGTTAACTCCATCTCAAAACTTTGTTTATGAAGTATATATACGAACATGATAGATAGTTCAATTGAAGTTTGTAACAAACATGTTTTCTGTAAGTTAAGAAATATTTCAAAGAACTATGTATAAAATCTTTTTGTCTTTTGTAAAGTTTAATCTAAAACTCGCCGAAAATATTTTTGTCGTTTTTCTTGAGAAAATAAACAAGATACTTATAGTGAACGTATTTTTAGTCAAGTCATGAGTAGAGGATCATATCAGGCTAAAACATGATACAAAGTAAATTTCAAAGAAATTGGGATCATAATATGACTTATTATAAAATTCCCATTATGTTAATTCAAATTGTCAATATTATATGATTTGAAACTATAAGCATTCTTGGATCAAATTCATGTGAGTTACGGTACCATTTAGAGTAATGCAATGTGTACCCCACAGTCATATGAACAAAAGGTAAATGCATTATCTTCAAAACATCTAAGATTTTCTCAAGGATTATCTGGATCTCCATGTTGAAGTTATATCGTTTAGCATAGAAAAATCAAGCAGAATCCATAAGGATTATCAAGAATCATAAGATTCAGAATCGAGTGATTCATTTGTCTTGGTTTGTGAGGTTTTTCTTTAGTGCATATAATGATTCATGCTAATAGATATGGAATCCGAAGATTCAGGTAATGGGATCCAACTATTATCTGGATATCTTCAATGGAACAGATGTGATCAAAACATATCTTGGCACAACTTCATATTGCATACTTGTGAGTATGGGAAGTGAAGTGTACCGAAAAATTATGCTAAAGACATAACCCGAAACTGGTCTCAAAAGATAATACTAGACAAAATCTTACATTTTTTCTCTGATAATGATCTTTTGCTGATCTTTCACATTACTAATGATTTAATGAATGCATGTCGCCTACTGACAATTCAAAAAAAAATTTAAGTAGTCATAGTGCAATCATTTCCCTATTGTGCAATCTAAGAAATTTAGATCATTTCCTGATGTGCAACCACATCCTCTTGTCTTCAAATGACATTGAGATTTTGAAAGTTTTATATTTTGTTTGGTTTTTCTTAAAAGTTTTAACATAAATTAAAAATTTAGAAAGAAAAAGTAACTTCCAGGATACAAATTTGTTTTGAAAAATGTTTTCATTCTGGATTGAACATTCCTATCATGTTGACAAGATGTTCAAAATGGGTACGATCAAAAGCTTTGGTGAATAAATCGGAAAGATTATCATCTGTGTGAAATTTTACAAGTTCAATTAAATGCTTTTCAGCACAGTCACGGCTGAAATGGTGATGAATTTCAATATGCTTAGTTTTGGAATGTTTCACCAGATTGTTTGTGATGGACATGGTAGCAGTGTTGTCAATGAACATAGGAGTTCCAGTGTAACTCAAGCCGTAGTCTCTTAATTGTTGTTGAATCCATAAGATCTGAGAACAACAGCTTGCAGCAGCAATGTATTTTGCTTCACATGTTGATATAGAAACAGTTGATTGCTTTTTACACTACCAGGAGACCAATCTATCTCCTAAGAATTGACAGCCACCAGAAGTTGATTTTCTATCTAGGTTGCATCCACCATAGTCAGAATCTGTGTAAGCTTTGAGATCAAATGATTGTTGTTTAGAGTACCATAGACCTAATCGGGGTTTCCCTTTTAGGTATCTAAGAATCCTCTTTACAGCAATCAGATGAGATTCTTTTGGTTGAGGTTGAAACCTTGAGCATAGGCTGACAGCAAATATTATGTCAAGTCTTGAAGCTGTAAGATACATCAGAGATCCGATCATCCCATGGTACAACTTACAATCCGCATCCTTTCCATCTTTGTCTGGATGCAGACCATGATTGACCGGGATAGGTGTGTTATAAGTAGCACAATCATTCATTTTGTATTTTGACAAAATGTCCTGCACATACTTAGTTTGATGCAGGTAAATTCCATTCTCCTATTGACTGACTTGCAGTCCCAGAAAGAATGTTAATTCACCCATATTGCTCATTTCAAACTTGGACTTCATCACCTGTTTGAATTCTATACACATATCTTCACTTGTAGACCCAAAGATTATGTCATCAATGTATACTTGGACTAAAAGAAGATCACTTCCTACTTTCCGTATGAAGAGAGTCGAGTCAATTTGTCCTCGGTCGAAGCCATTGGACAGTAAGTGCTTTGACAGAGTTTCATACCACGATCTTAGGGCTTGATGAAGACCATAAAGTGCTTTGTCAAGCTTATATACTTTATGAGGATTCTGTGGATCTTCAAAGCATGGTGGTTGAGTGACATAGACTTCTTCATGTACCTTTCCGTATAAGAAAGCACTTTTAACATCAAGTGACTTTGAAGTCAACAAAAGAAGCATAAGCCAAGAATAGACGAATAACTTCAAGTCTAGCTACTGGGGCGTACACCTCGGTATAATCCAACCCTTCTTGTTGATAAAATCCCTGAACAACCAATCTTGCTTTATTCTTTACCACGACGTGCCGATCATCAGTTTTACATTTGAACACCCATCTGGTTCCTATTGGATGTACACCTTTCAGAAGGTCAACCAGATCCCATACATGTAAATTTGGGAATTGAGACAGCTCATCTTGCAATGCCTCTATCCAGCAATTATTAGCTAGAGCCTCCTTCACATTTTTAGGCTCTATCTGGGATACGAAAGCAGCTTGTAAACAAGTTTCCATAATGCCCGTGCTGAGAATTTCATCATAAAGACTGGTATTCTCAGCAACGGTCTTGTGACGTGTTTGAACACCGGCATTAGGATCACCAATAATGTTTTCAATTAGGTGATTTCGATGAATTCTTGTTTCTGGTTCAATGGTTTCCTGAATTGTTGACTCAAGGTTAGTGCTCAATTCCTCCATATCAAGTATACCCGAAGATGACTCAATGTTGATTGGATCAACTGGAGCATCATTTCCTATATGAACATTAGGATCAGCTTGAGCATCTTTTGCTTTAACACGAACTTTATCTCCGTTGTCACTGTCAAGAGTTCCAGATGCAGATGCAGCATTGGAATCAGAAGTTAGTATAGGTACCGTTGTTCTTGTTGTGAAATTGGAGTTGTTGCTGTCATTAACGTATTGATACAGTTTTGCCATCTTCAACACATAGATCGGGAAGATTAAAAGACTTAAACAGTGTATCATAAACAAAACCCCAAGCTGGACCAGTTGGTTCTGGTGGAGTGCTGTGTATACTGCACTCCACTTCGAACCATTCTTCCACAGTCCTACTTTCAATATTGTACACTCTCTTGCATGGCGAATTGGCAACATATCCTAAGAAGATGCCTTCCACCGATTTTGCATGAAATTTAGACTTACGATCTTTGTACTGTAACAATAAAGAGCGGGGACTACCAAAAGGAACTAGGTAGTCAAGATTTAGAGGTCGATTGTTGATCAGCTCATAACACGTTTTGTTATGCCTCTTAACCACCAGAACTCTATTTAAGACGTGACAGGCTGTGTTGACTTCTTCCGCCCAGAATGTTATGGGAAGCTTGGCGTCTGACAGCATTGTCCTTACAGTATCAATTAGGGTTCCGTTCTTCCGTTCTGCTGAGGAGTATAAGGTGCACTGAATTCATGACGAATTCCCTTCTTAAAGCAGAAAAGTTCCATTATGTTGTTTTTGAACTCTGTACCATTATCACTCCTTATTCTTCTGACTTTCAATTTACATAATGAATCCAGATTCAGAATCAAATATTGAAGAATTTCAGCAGTTTCATCTTTAGTACCTAAAAAATGGGTCCAAGAAAAACGTGAGTAATCATCAGTTACAACTAAACAATATGACTTTCCACCAATACTCCTGATACTTATGGGCCCAAATAAGTCCATATGTAAGAGCTCCAAAGGGGTATCAATGGAGTTGTGGATCTTAGGCTTGTGGGATTTCCGTTGTTGTTTGCCATTTTTGCAAGGCATACAATCATCTAGAACGGTAAATCTCACTTTAGGAATACCGGTTACCAAACTGTTTCGGACAAGATGATTAATTTTTCTAAAAGAAATGTGTCCAAGTTTCCTATGCCATAAGATTGAGTCAATTTCATTTGCTTTAGAAAGGAAACAGGTTGCAACTGATGAGGTGGTTGTTGCCACACTCATGTCGATTTGATAAGTGTCGTTCGTTCTTGGTGCACGCATCAAAATCCATTCTTCTGGAATCACGAAACCAGGTTTGAGAATCAAACATTCAGATTTGTTGAACATTACTGAATATTCCCTGTCTCACATCTGGGAAACACTTAACAGATTGTGCTTTAGCTGCTCACAGTAGTTGACATTATCAAAACTGATACATCCATTAGTAACCACGCCTTGTTGCGTTATACTTCCTCCCTTTTCTCCTGCAAATGCCACATAGCCTCCTCTGAATTGTTTAACGTCTTGTAGAAGGGTCATGTTGCCTGTCATGTGCCGGGAACAACCACTATCAACATACCAATGTTTCATGATAGATCCCTTTGATTGTCCCTTCACAAAAATAAAAATTAGTTAGATTTGGAGACCCAAGCCATTGTGGTCTTGGGTCATCCGTTTTTCTCAAAAAATACAACTTCAATCAATTCACAATCATGATTATCAACGGTAGATGATTCCTTTGGTGAGTCAGAATTACAGGTTTGAGAAACGTCTAGTTTCTTTCTCCATTCTTGTTTCTTTTGAACAAGAGGTTTGCTAATATCAATTGGTGAACCAATGAAGGTTTTACCTTGTTGATTACTGGCTAACCATTGTCTAAGTTTTCTCAAATTCTTATTCTGTCTCCTTCTCTGTGGTCTTGAAAGTTTAACCACAGACAGATTATCAGTCAATGTATTACCGGAGGTAGATGTAGCAGGAACAACTGGTTTCTTGTTCCTTTTCTCAGTAGATGGTTTAGTCACAATTCTATACTTAACCATATACTGGACTGGTGCTTTCACAAGTTTTGAACATTGATTTTTGACTTGCTTGGCAGATGGAATTTTTAGAGATACAGCCTTTTGCTGAGCAACCGGCTATTTCCCTTGATTTTTATAAGGACAGTTCACAATGATGTGACCAAATGTTCCACAGTGAAAGCAATTTCTTCTTTCTTTGAAAATTCTTTTGTAAGGCTCACTAGTTTTGAATGTTGAAGGCTTATCTTGATGAGTATCAGGGTTGTTTTAATGAACCATAGGTTTTGCTTCTCCTGATTTTGATTGATTCTTGGGGGTATAGTGTTTATCTATATTTTCTTGAAAATTCTTTCCCAAGTTTTTAGCAAATGATTCCTTTTGACTTACTTTATGGTTTTGAAATCTCTATAAAGCATCCTTTTTAATTTGTCATTTAACTCAATTAAATCAGGTTCGGTTAAAACTTTTGTGTCAATTTTAGGTTCATTATGTTGTTCTTCTGAGACAACCCGTTCCTTTTTGTTATCCTCGGAACATTCATCAGAATAAAATTCATCATCAGATGATGAGGTATCCTTACTAGATGATTCATCTAGAAAGGACAGATCAATGTCGATTGGCCCATTAACAAATGTCCCATTAATTGGTGGTGGAATGGCATTAGTACCTAAACCTTTGCCATTCACTTGTCGTACTATAGATTCATAATGTTCCACCACAAAACAAGAACTTCTCAGTTTCTCAATTTTTCCACTTAATTTCAGAATTTCATTTTGATGTTTGGCTATTTCGACATTCTTTTTCTCTAACTCTTTGTATGCAACATCTAAATGAAATTGTTGTTCACTGATTTTTATTGAAAAATCGTGTTTATCTTTTCTAAGATTTTCAATAGAATCTTTAAAACGTTTTTCATTTTCTTTATTGTTTAGAGCTGCACTACGTAGAGGTTCAAGTTGATTATAAATTTTATCATTTTCCTTTTTTATAATTAAACAATTAGCACAAGGAATAAAAATAAAAGAATTAGAATCTACCTCAGTTGATGAACTGGATGCTTCTCCGATTGCCATTAAAGCATATGCAGATTCCTGTTGGTCAGCAACAGCAACATATTCCATTTCTTCACTCTTTATCATCTCAATGATTTCTGCCATCAATCCCATCTGTGTTTGTGAGATAATTGCATCTTATAGGTGAATTCCCCAGTCATAACCGTCGTCTTGTTGAGCTACCAATGCATTGGACGGTGCTCCTTGATTTTGACTGTGGTTGTTGAAGCTCTGATTTTTGTGATTCTGGTTGATTCCTGGCCTTGGTCGTGTGAAGCCTGAGGCTGGTGCCTTGTATTTCTGACATTCTCGTGCAAAATGTCCATAATTCAGACATTTGTAACATCTTTCTTTTGATTTATCAAAACCAACTTTAGCATTTGAATGCCCACCAATAAACTTCCTACCGGTTCTGTTTAGAAAACGCTTTGCCCTTCTCAGGATCATGGCCATATTCCATTGTATGTCCATATCTTCCATGTCATCTAGATCTATTTGATTGTAGTCTTCCTCAACTGTTCCTGGATCGGTTAGCTTTCCCCCAATGAAGTTTTTGTATGCTAACATGCATGATGAGAATAAAGCTACATGATCTTCTGCAATTTTGGCAATGGCAGTTGAAGATGTAGATGTTGTGCTCCTTTGTTGGTAAGATCCTGAACCTGCAGCAGCAAAACAAGTATGACTATTGCAACCATTTTCTTCTTCCTGTGTGGGATTTCCTGAGAACAAAGCAATTCACGTTCGTGTGGTTTTTGGTGTGGTAGAGGTTCCAATGTACATTGATGGTTCTTGTACTAGAGGTCTACTAGTGGTTTCTTTCTTTCTTAGGTTCATGTCATGTGCTTGAACCTTTCCTATTGCTTCATTAATAGTCATTTCATAGAACTTGGGGTTTTCTCTTAATAGGATTGTGTACATGTCAAACTTTGGAGGTAATGCGTCAAGGAATTTTTCAACAAGTTCATCGTCGGGATATTTTAGTTCATAAGACTTAAGTTCAGTCTTAAGATGATAGAACCTAGAGATAAGTTCATCAATGGATTCATTATCCAGATATCTAAAACATTTATATTGTTTTCTTAATAACTCCCACTTGCTTTTATTAACATCACTATTTCCCTCAAACCGTTTTTGTAAGGCTTTCCACAAATCTAGTGAGGTATCATAGCCTCGGAAACTATGAAATAAGTCTCTGGTTAGTGCCATGGTTAATGAACCATGTGCCTTCTTTTCTAGATCATATGCCATCTTTTCTTCAACATCAAGTCTAGAAATTGGTTTCGGTTGGTTTTCACCAAGAAATTCATGGGTTAGATGTTTATAGGCTTCTAAAATAGGTATCCACATGTTCGAATCTGTCTATGAAACATATTCTTCGAATCTAGCTTTCCAGTTGGAATAGTCATTCACATTTATTAACTTTGGGGGTTTCTGTGGAGTGCCTATTTCATTATCATAATTCAACATACTACTGAGATTTTGGAGATTAGCCATTTGTGTAAATATGAAACTTGGTACTTCGGACAGTCAATGTATATCTACGCACACGTTTTTTGCAAGATGACACGTGCACAAATAAGTATGCACGGACAACAAGTACGCAGGATGATAAGTACGCAGGATGACAAGTACCAAGGATGACAAGTGCGCAGGATGACAAATGTGCATGACGACAAGTGCGCAGGATGACAAGTACGCAGGATGACAAGTACGCAAGGTGATAAGTACATAGGAGTCTGAAAGATGGTTTTTACTAGTGTATCCACTTGCCTGATCAAAGATGATTTGAATAAGTTGATAGCTATGAACAATGTGGTTAGGACAACAAAACAGGTTTGTGACTCAAAAAAAATGTTGATGAATAGATTACTTAAACAACCAATAGCAAAAACAAGAAAGTGGGATTCTTTCAAGATGAACAAGTATATGAAACAAAACTCAAAGAACCTCCAAAGCAGATGTAATCAGAACACCATTTTGACAGAAAGTGTTCCTAACATTCTCACAACACTCGAAAATAAGAGCAAATGCTCTGATACCACTTGTAGGTCCCTCCGGGTGGGTGTAATGGATTGAAAACGTGTGAGAATGTAGCCTAGTAATCAGGTGCAGAATGCATGTTACTAGGTGGAACGACCTATGAACGAAAGCAAAGTAATCAACAAACAAATGTACTAATAAATACACGGTCTATTGATAACACGGTGTTTCAAACAAGTACAGACACAAACAAAAGGAATTCTGGACAGATAAGACTCTGATCTATGTATACTTATGAGTGGGATTACCTCTCTATCGAAAATGAAACAAACCTATGTTATTTATAGACTTGGTCCATGCGTACTTATCAAGTACGCGTGAACAACCTTCATGCGTACTTGACTAAGTAAGTATGACCACTTGTACTTAACAAATACGCAGGAGAAACTTCCATGCGTATTTGCTTAGTACAATCAAAACATACAAGGGTTACAAGTTTAGAAATTATAACTCGATAAGGACCAGGATAAATACAAATACATACAAAAGACAAGACTAAAAGATAATTAACAAAAGCTTGTGCATGATCCAGAGTGCCTGTCATCAAAACTTGCTCTTACAAAGATCTCGGGAGTTCATCTTTTTCCCATCCACTTGGATGATTTGACCCCGTCTGTTTTGCTTACGCAAAGATCTCGGGTGTTCAAACTTTTCCTATCCCTTGGATAATTTTACGACTTCTTCCATTTTGCTTACGCAAAGATCTAGAATGTTCGTACCTTTTAATATCCACTTGGATATTTTTCATTTTACAACTTCTTATATCCAGTTGGATTTTATTTTACTTTTGGCGGTAATTTTGACTTACCAAGATGGTACCCTGGTTAACCTGTAAGAGATGATCAGATGAATGCGAGTATTTCTTGAGGATTGATAGGCTTTCAAAATCATTTTATTTCAAAATGTGGGGTACGCCATGTTTCTTGCTCAAACGGTACCTCTTAATCACATGAAAACATTGTACAAGCAAATGTTCGGGTTTATCTTGCACAAATATCGGCTATCTTCAAGGATTCACAGTAGCTGAGTGCAAAATGAAGTGTTTCAAGGGTTTGACCAGACATGATCTCACGTTGGATCTTTTCCAAGGCTAAGTTTTTATATCTTTTACTGTTTTTACTTTTATTTTTCTATATAAATTTCTTAATCTTTCTTATTAGCTTGTTTAAATTTTGTAAATATGAGTGTTTTTCCTTTGTTTCTGATCAAGTAAATCCTGTTCGCCCAAAACAACATTATCATCGAAACTACTCAAACCGCCCGAAACTACCTCCCACCCGAAACTACTTTGTTCTATCGAAACTAATAGTTTCGACAGGGGCACTTTAGTCTTTTGTCAAGCTCAAATTTAATGTCTTCATAATCAGGTTATTCTTCATGCTTCGTTCACTCTCACTCACCCGAAATATTTTTCACTATCGTTTTCACACACAAAAGCTCAGAGTCATCGGTCTAAGTTTGCGAAATCAGTCTCCCTTATTTGATTCCTCTGTCGTCTTCTTCATCAGGTTTAATTACTCAAAACGTTTGCTACTGTTTTATTTGGCGATGGCTAGGGTTACAGTTTCACCCTTGTTACGACTGAAATCGCGTGTTTTGGGTTGTTTTATGCTTAGATCTTGTTTATGAACTCATCATTGTTAATATCTCACTCTTCTATTGTTTAATTTTGCAGATTTTCTCAAAAATCTCGGTAAGATGGAGTTTCGACACCTCAAGCGACCTTTATCTTTCCTTTTATTTCTGTTTATATTTTGTTTATATGTCTATAGTTTTTAGTTTAGTTATTGAATGATTGTGTTTTTGTTCAGAATTCATGCATCGAAACTAGTTGTTTTGATTAAAGGGTTTTTTGTATTTCAAAAGAAGTTCTCAGAATTTGAACCGGTTTTCCATCGAAACTAGTTATTTCGATACCCTTTGGTGCCCAAAACTATGTAGTTTCGATTTGCTTTTTCACCCGAAACTAGTAGTTTCAGTCAGGCCTTTCTGATTTTTTCTAAGTGTTGGACTAATGTTTGATATTTTTTTCTTATGCAGATATGGATCTCTTATTTGTCAAAAGGCACAATGTATGTGCTGTGTTGGATACTACTGATCCCAAAAATGCAGACTTCATTCCTGTGCTTGATTTCCTGGCCAACTCCAACATCAGTTTTGCTATAAGCCACAATCTACCAGTGTTTGAAACTACTATAAGGCAATTCTGGAGTATTGCAACTACAACAGTTATAGACAATGGGGAGCATATCAGGGCTATAGTTCATAACCAAGAAGTTCTTTTTTCTGAGGCAACTATCAGAGAGGTGCTGCACTTTAATGATAATCATGAAGCACTAGTGGATTTTCCAAGTTTTTATGTTAAAGAATGTTTCAGAAGATTGGGCATCCAGATGAATTCAAGGGCGGACAGATTATCAAGAATGCCCTTCCACCTCTATGGAGATACATTGTGTCTTCATTCACTGCATGTCTATTAGAAAAGGTGAATTTGATTCAGCCAATGCTATGGTGGCATCAGTAGTCTTAGGATTGATTAAAGGGAGGGATTACAATTTTTCTGTGCTAGTATTTCGGCAGTTAAAGGAAAACCTGATTGTCCACCAGCAGAAGTGGTCTCCCCCTAAGCTGCGGAAGGGGTTCCTTGTTGAGAAGACTTAATCATAGAGGCCTTGATTTGTTCAACAACATCAAATAAGGCTTTAAACTCTTGTTGTTGCTTAGAGATTATCTTTTGTTGGGTTTCCAGTTAGGTTTGCTGAACAAAAGATAATCTCTCAGCAACAACAAGAGTTTAAATCCTTATTTGATGTTGTTGAACAAATCAAGGCCTCTATGATTAAGTCTTCTCAACAAGGAACCCCTTTCGCAGCTTAGGGGGAGACCACTTCTGCTGGTGGACCCTTTTCCCCTGCCTTTGTCTCAAATACTAGTCTGCACTAACAATTTTCACTTGCCAAGCTGCCAAGACAAAGGATACTGTGGAAGTCAGGATTGAAGAAACCGGGTATGATCTTCCATCTGTCAGTGAAAGGAGGGCATTAAGAGGAAAAGGAAAGGGAAAATAAGCTGATATTGAACTTGTGGTATTAGATGAAGAAGAAATTAGATCAGATCATGAGATGGATGATCTACTAAAGCAGGTTGATGACTTTGGAGCAATTGAAGATTACCCTGAAATCGTTACCTTAGAAGAAGAACAGGAAGATAAGATCGGGTATTTTACTGAAGATGGAGATGAAATTCAAGCACTTTCTGACACGGAAGCTGAAGATTCAGATGTTAAAGTGACTTTTGTTGAGCAAGAAATCAGTATTGGGCAAACTGGCACCACAAAAGAAGCAACTCAATCTTCACCAACAGCAACAGCAACAACAACTCCACCTGCAACTACAGTTGAAACTCAATCCCAACAGGGCTCAGAGGCAAGGAGATCCTGGTTCAAGAAACTGCCTGCTGAGGAGCTTCCCAAACATTATGAATGGTTTACAGAATATCAAGAATTAAATAGGCCTCCAGTAGGATGGAAATATGACAAGGAAAGATCTCTGTTTATCGTTCAAAGATACAAAGGAGGAGTAGAGCACTTCAAGTCTCTTCATGACTTCAGCTCCCTTCCTAAATATGATTTAGGAGCTCTTGCCAAGCTACCTCTACAAAATCCTGGAAATGTGGGCATTGCAAAAGACTTTGAGACCTTCTTGAGAAATCAGACCTTCAATGATTTCATATCCATGACCACTGCTAAGCCAAGAAGATCTATGACAAGAATTCATCCCAGAACTCAAAGGCCTTGGGTAAGCCTTCGGTACAAGCCGACAGAAACTGTCAAATCTATTATACTGCCAAGGTCAGTACCTTTCCAGGTTCAAAATTTCACAAAATGGTTCTACAACCCCACCATTGGAAGTGATGTGATTGAAAGAGAAGGATTGGAGGACATTCACATATTTGAGCCCATGGAGCTATTAAAATTTCAACCGGAAGATCTTGAGGTGCTATTCAACAACCCTATCAAGCTCCTGCATAACGATGATGAGGTTGATGCCAAGGCATATCAAAGGGTGGTGTCCATCAATTCAAAACCACACTTTCAGAAACCAAGTCAAGGGCTAACTGCTTAGAGAAGAATTGAAGACATTGATGCAGCAGCTTAGGGGGAGATTGTAGAGTCTTATTATTGTAAAAGTTTTTGTCATCAATGTATTTCTTTTGAACATTGATTAGTTAGTTTGTTTACTTTTATTTTCATTTTAATGTAATTTTATGTTTTATTTCTAAGTCTGGGCCATCGAAACTACTTAGTTTCGATTGAGGTTTGTTCAATCGAAAGTAGTAGTTTCGATAGATAGTTTAGTTTTGACACGCTTATCACCCTTGTAAATGCTTCACCGAAGCTAGTAGTTTCGGTAAGCATAGTTTCGATGCCTGTCAACTTACTATAAATAGCCTAGTTTGAGAATTTCTAGGGTGTGGATAGCGGTTGTAACCTTGAAATTCTCTCTTTCACAGTTTTCTGAATCAATAGACATTTAGATTTATTTCATCTGTTGTTCTTACAATTTCATATCTTATTTGTGTTGATTCCTATGTGGTTTTCCTGTTTATCTTAACCAATTCTGTTTCTACCCTCTGTTTCACCACCATACACACATATTTCGCATGTGTGTGTGTGTAATCGATATGTTGAGTGATTTCCGATAGAAATCTGGACCTACACTCGAGTTAAAGCACAAGGGTGATAAAGGGGAGAAATTAGGAATTCTGAGTCCTTCGAGTCGGACATTTCTAACTACCAAGGACAAGACTGAAGTCCTTTGGTTTTATTGTCGGGTGAGAAGCTATTTAGATCAGTAGATTTGGAGGTGATCAACATTGGGAGATAAAATGTTGAAGAGTGTATAATTTGATATTTGTAGGTTGCGGCTGGAACAATCACATGGAATGGAGTCCTACGATTTTAATGGAACTTGTGTGGTTACTTAGTGACCATATCAATGTCATGTGTGACTAAGAGGTGACGTGTCGATCTGTTCTCATCTAGAGACGGTGAAACATATGGCGCATGAATTGGTATATACATGGCTTATGCCATTGACACCAACTGAATGAATGGAATACTTGATGTTCCTGTCGTGAAGAAGTTCATTAAGTGTTTTATACCCCGAGTGTCTCTTTTTGGGGTGTAACCATTCCTTGTAGAGTTGAAGAATGGAAGAATGTGATGTGCATCAACTGTCGGGGTTGAACAAGTGACTTATGTGGAAAATTATGAAGGAATATTTGTAGACCCATTACGGATAAAGTTAAACAAGGGGTAAGTGGTGTTTGAAGTCTTAAAACTTCACAAGTTGTATTTAAAGTCTTAGAACTTCACAAGTGGTGTTTGACGTCTTAGAACTTCACAAGTGGTATTTGAAGTCCTAGAACTTCACCAACGGTGGTTGAGAATGAAGTATTCGAACTTTAAAAGGGGGGATTGTGTGATTGAGATCATTGAATCTCAAAGGATGACTTTATGATTAAGTCATTGGAGATAATCTGAGTGTTTGGGTCACGGATAAGGAGTTGCCTTTCAAAGTTGTGAAAGAGGATTTTGGTTAAGGCAATCGTCGTGTCCTTACTTGGAGAAACCGTATGCTTTTCGGTTATTGTGGTGCCTCACGCATTAGACTCGATTATGTCTTTATGCAATGAGGCAGGATTATCACGTATTCTCCTAGACAATTGTAAGCTTGATTGTTGAAACTAAATGAGATAACTTGAGGAGGGAACGGGTGACTATATACGCGTGTGAATATTAGGTGGTTTAATTTAAGTCTCGAGCTTCAAAGGAGTGTTGTATGTAGGTGATGGGATCGTTGAATCCCAATAGTATGAAACACTTGAGACCTTAAATCTCAATGGATGGGTTGGTGTGGAGGTAATGAAACTTCCAATTATGAGGTGGGAGAAATGGTGTGATAGAACTTGAATTCCTAAGTTGTCAAACGTATTGACAACTGTTATGAGGTGATTCATAAATTCAAGTCATCTATACACATGGGGTGACATTAATGCTTGATTATAGAGTATAACTTTGGTGGCCAGAGATGGAAAGAGACATAGTCGAGGATGTTGACAAATGTCTCGTTGGCTTGTAGGCTAAAGCTAAACGCAAAAGGAAGTTCGTGTGGGAAGCCTCAACAACTTCATATACCTATGGGAGGTAGGAGAAGCTTGTGGTAATCTAACTATAAGAGTATATGAAACGGTGGGAACATGTATCTATTTAGATAATGGCGGGTCTTTTGACCAGGGAGTATCAACTTCCTATTCTTAGAGGAAACCTACTCTTATGAACGATCGAAGAATTTCAATTTAATGGAGGGTGTGATACGACATGGCGTGACCATATCTTTTGAGTTAGATTGAAATGTCGGTTCCACTCGTCGATTTGGAGGAAATCGGGTGATTAATTGACGTAGGTTAGGAGATGGTTTCTTCTTAACTACCATTGAGTATTCATATGCTATTGTTTGAATTACTAAATGGTGAATGGTGTCGAAAACCGTTTGGTTGGGTGATATTGATTACCGGGAACTTTTAATCGATGGTGTGATTCAAGGCTTGGTATAATAGATCTTGTAAGTGAGCGCGATTGAAAATTCACTCAAGATTGAAAGAAAACCATCGGTGGGTTTAGGGAGGAGGTGTGTTGAAATTCAAGTGGGAAACTTGGCGTTATAAAATTTTCCCCTTGAAAGGGGGTGTTTCGGGTTCAAAAACGTGGGAGGCTAAGTCCCTGTTTTGTTGGACCGTTCAACTTCATGTTAGATTAGTAAGTGGATTACATTTAGAGTTACCTGAGGGAATCGAGTAACTCTAGGATACATTTCGTGTGGCGCATTCACGAAAATTTTTGGTGGGAGAAGTTGTTGTTGCTTCTCATGGTGTTAATGAGGTTGTCGTTTTGAATCAAGTAGAAGAACCAGTGACTATCTTAAATAGTGGAATGAATTACTTGGGTAATAAGGGATTTATTATGTATTATCCCTTGAAATCACAATGAAGGTGAATTTGATATGGGGATGTTTGAATGTTGAATTGCTACCCTAAGTTGAGTATGTGGCGGCGGGTTTCGGGGACGAAATCCAAAATTAGGGGGCATGATTGTAACGAACCAAAATCTAAAATATAATGTTATTTTCCTAAAATAATATTATAGGGGTGAAGGATGATTAAAACAAAAGTGGAAGGTTTGATTTAAATGGAGCATTAATCTAGTATTGGAAGAAAGGGTCAATTATGGAAGAGTAGGGACTGATCTTGTAATTTACCCAAACCTGATTTTGGGTGAGACTAAAAATGGTGACACACACATTTTTGTGTGTGTGTGTGTGGTTCGCAAATGAATAGCAAGAGGAGGAGAACCAAAATCATGAAATCGATGATTTGCATGTGGAACTTGGATGATTTGGAGTGTTCATCCTCTTCAAGATTGCTAGTAAGTATCATCTTCCTCATCTCAATACCATCTACGGTGTTCTTGAGCAAAAAGACCCAATTGAGTCAATTGGTGTTGTGATTTGGGTTTAATGTCGTTTATAAACCTTAATCTAGTATTATTAATGTTGGAGAATCATGTTTTACATTATTTTAACACCTAATTTGATGTTTGAAAAATTAGGGTTTTTGAGGTGAAATTGAGAGTTTTCAAAATTGAGGTTGTTTGGATGGTAATTGGGGGTTGGTAAGTGTTTGTGGTGTGATTAAACACATAACCTGGTAATAACCCTCAATCAATTTGGTGATTTGAGAAATTTGGAGTTTGGGTGAAATTAGGTGGAACCCAGACGGGTCAAAATGGGTGAATGCTGTCTTGGGAGGTTTAAGGTGCAACTAATCAAGTTTAGAATTGGTGTAATCCATAAGGTCTAGGGTGGGTGTTAGACCTTAATTGGTGAATGGTGAAATTGGTGGATTGGGAGTTTGACTTTAATGGGTCAAACGGGTCATTTGGGTTGAAAGGTGGTTATTGGGTGTTGAGGGTTTGGTTAAGGTTGTGTTAACTAAACTAAGTTAGGGTATTGATCATTAGACCATAGGTGTGTCTTGAATCTCAATTTGGTGAATGAATTGAGATCATAAGTTTTCTAAATGCAAGTTGATTGCTAGGTGATCAAGGTGTTAAGGGAGCTAGCTTTGAATACAAAGTGGAATCATCTTTAGCTAAAGGTAAGTGCTTTGTACTTACTTAGTAATGATAGGTGGTTGTAAATGCATATATATGTTATACATGTTGATTTGTTGACTATCATGTGTGTAATTATGCGTATGTTGAATTGGTAAATTTGCATATGGGGGATGTATGCAAGGGGAGGGTGTTTAAGGTGCTTGAGGTCCATGAACCTCACAATGTGGGATGGTGAAAAAGTATTTGAATTACTTATGTGTTTAAGTAGAGTAACTGTATGACTATGTTGTATGAAAGGGTTGGGAGGGTGAAATAGTGGTTTGAAGTCTTTGAATTCACAAATGGAAATGGTGGAATTGAGATCTTTGAATCCCACATGTCGGTAAATAACGGATGGGTTATAAAGGTTTATTGGTGTCGTGTGTGTACACTTGTTTGTTTGTTAAGAGTCAGTGTTTGAAGCCTAAGAACCTCACCCGGTAGTTTATTGAGGCCATGAGCTTCACTTATGTCATTGTCGTTTGAAGTCTTTGAACTTCACTAACATTATTGTCGTTTGAAGTCTAAGAACCTAACATGAAAGTAATTTGAGGTCATGAACTACACAAGGTTGTGTTGTGGCGTTTGAGGTCTTTAGAACTTCATATATGGAGTTTGAAGTCTAAGAACCCCACAAGGTAGTTATTTGAGGTCATGAACTTCACAATTCATTTTGTGGTGATTGAAGTCTAAGAATCTTACATGAAAGTTAATTGATGTCATGAACTTTACATAGTCGTTTGTGGTGGCTTGGGGTCTTTAGAACCTCACAAAGAAGTATGGTACGGATGTAAGGTGTTTAAAACATTCACAAAATGTTGTTGGTGGTTTAAAACGACTAGGGGTCGGGCCGGGAGGGTCAAAAATGCCAAAACTACAAATTTGGGGTTGGATGGTGCAAGGCTGGTCTATGGGATGCCCCCTGGGCTTCTGGGACGCCCCAAGTGGGACGCCTGGTGTCTCTAGGACGCCTGATGGGTTCTGTTTGCTTCTGGGACGCACCAAGTGGGACGCCCGTTGGCTGAATTTTGAGTTTTCTTCCTAGGACACTTTGGGAGGTCTTGGGACTTGTTGTATCATTACTAATGGTTATTTTGTGGTGTTTCCTTGTAGGTAAAGCTCCGGTAGATGTCTCGGGTCAAGCTTCGCGTCGGTTGGATTCTCAACTTTTTGGATGGTTGTATATGTATGGAGTTATGACTCATTGTCAGGAGTCACCTAACTTGTTTTGAACTATCTCTTAGATGTTAAAACTTGTTGTTATTTTGAGATGTCGGCCGGTTGTTTTTAAAGAAAACCATGTCGTTGTCATTTTGTCGTCATTAACATGTGTTGTTTGTCAATGGCGTTTTATGGGACCTAAATTCTGCGTATTTTGGAAGTTAAATTTGCTTGAAAATTTTGGGTGTTACAAATATGGATTCGGGTCGTCCACTAACTCGAACCCATAGCTTCTGGAATTCCAGGATGTTATAATTTTTTTAATATTATTTGATGTCTAAGACTACTTAGCTTGTGTTTGTGCCAACAAGTAGGGTTCCAGGGTTTAGGACTTTACAAGTTGGTATCAGAGCCAGGTTTAAATAATTTGGGCATCCTCGATGCCTAGACTTAGACTGAGAATGGGACCAATGAGTGGGAATGTCATCACGGGTAACCAAAACCCAGGAGCGCCAAGTATGAGTCTGTGTGTGTGTGTCGTGTTAGTAGGCTAAGATAGGGGCATTATGCCAAGGGAAGGTTTAAAACCTGAAAATCAAGGCGAAAGGGTAATGGCAATTGGCCACCGTCATTAACTAATTGCACTGCTCATAATGTTTTAAATTGTACCTGAAATTGCTCTGTTAGTATTGTTTTCAGTAGCGTAATGGCACCGAAGAAGCGATTTGCTAATGATGCCAATGCAAGGAAGAGTAGTAAGAGTTTTCGTGGTGAGGACCCTAATCAGGATGAGGTGTCGGTTCAAAATGAACCATCTGTGCATTCTGAGCATAGTGAATAATTTAAGTTCGAACCAGCGGTTCGTGACGCTATTAAGAAGGGAGTGGTGGATATGATTCATGAGTATCTGCCCGACATTGTTAAGGCTGCTTTTGAGGAGCTGGAATAAAGAGTCCTGGAAGACGTTGAGAAGAAGAAATTGTCTAGAGGTGGAGATAACTGTGACTATGGACACTTCAAGAAGTGTGACCCGCCTAAGTTCGATGGTCGCAACGATGCGGTGGCTACATATCACTAGCTCACCGAGATGGAGTCTACCATATCCATTAGTGAATGTAAGCCAAATCAAGTTGTGAAGTTTGTTTCACACTCAATCTCTGCTGAGGCTCTACAGTGGTGGAACTCAGTAAAGGAAAGAAAGACTATTCAGGAACTGGAAGCATTGACTTGGGAGGATCTGAAAGAGTTGGTGAGGAAAAAGTTATGTGCTCTAAGGGAACTGGAGAGGATAGAGCAGGAGTTCTTAACTCTCAAAGCGGGCAAGCTAACGCACCACGGATATACTTCAAAGTTTATGACTTGGGAGGATCTGAAAGGGTTGGTGAGGAAAAAGTTCCGTGCTCCGGGGGAACTTGAGAGGGTAGAGCAGGATTTCTTGACTCTCAAAGCGGACAAGCTGAAGCACCACACATAAACTTCAAAGTTTATCGAGATGGCACGTCTGGTGCCACACTTGGCGGGTAATGATGAAATGTGGGCGAAGCTTTACATAGCTGGCCTACCGGATCGGGTTAGGCACTTGGTGAAAGCTCAACAGCCACCAAGCTTTGACGAGGTAGTTGAGTTGAGTGGGAAGTTGTATGATGACGTCAAGGGGACGGAAGCGCAAGAGGCTAAAGCAGAGGAAAGAAAGTGGACTTGGCCGAGTAAGAGGTTTGGTAAGGACTAGAAGGTCCCGTTTGGAAAAAAGGTAAAGACTGAGGGTCCAGATCCTTGTTGTAAGTGTGGAATATTTCACTCAGGCGAGTGTAAGCCAGATTCTGTACTATGTTGTCGATGTGGCAAGTCGTGCCATTTTTCTAAAGATTGTCTGCATGATCCTAAATGCTATCAGTGTGGAGGAGTAGGTCATCTCGCTTGGGATTGCAAGGCAGGTCAGAATGCGGGATCGAGCAAGGGAACGGCTCCAGCAAAGAAGGAAGAAAAGAAACCCAAAGCGAAGGCGAGGGCCTTCACTATGACTGCGGCTGAAGCTAAGACCGACCCGGATGTGGTCTCAGGTACTTTTCTTGTCAATAATGTACCTGCTTCTGTGTTATTTGATTATGGGGCTAGCAAGAGTTTTGTGGCCCCATCTTTCTATAAGAACATGTGTAGAACGGCTAGAAGGATTGAGATGTCGTTCGACGTTGAAAATGCGGTGGGATTATCCACTAGGGTAATTGAAGCGTTAGACGATTGTTATATTGATCTAGAGGGCCATAGATTCCCTGCTAGGCTATTCATTATCACTTTGGGTGGCTTTGACGTAGTGTTGGGAATGGACTGGTTAGCCACATTAGATGCGGATATTGTTTGTCGAAAGAAGATGATACGGTTGAGATCTTTAGAGGGGACAGTAGTAACGGTGTACGGGGATAGAGAAAGCTCTATACCAAGAGTCATTTCAATGATGAAAGCACTAAAGTCTTTGAGGTGGGGATGCAGGGCATACCTAGCCTACGTCACTAATACCGAAGCCAAGGGTGTGGAGTTGTCAGAGGTATAGGTGGTACAAGACTTCCCTGATGTCTTTCATGACGATCTGACGGGGGTACCACCTAAGAGGGAGATCGAGTTCCGGATTGATTTATAACCAGGAGCTCAACCGGTCGCTAAAGCGTCGTATCGTTTAGCACCGACGGAAATGAAGGAGCTGATGAAGCAACTTCAAGATTTGCTAGATAAGGGGTTCATAAGACCAAGCATCTCACCTTGGGGTGCACCGGTCTTGTTTGTTAAGAAGAAGGATGGTGGCATGTGTATGTGCATAGACTATAGGGAGCTGAATACGTTGACGATAAAAAACAAGTACCCTCTACCGCATATCAATGACTTGTTTGATCAACTGCAAGGTGCGAAGTGGTTCTCGTGCATAGATTTGAGGTCAGGATATAACCAGTTAAAGAGGAGGACATTCCGAAGACTGCGTTCCGGACGCGCTACGGGCATTATGAATTTTTGGTGATGTCATTTGGATTAACGAATGCTCCGGCAACATTCATGGACTTGATGAACTGAGTATGTCGACCAATGTTGGATCGGTCGATGATCGTATTCATTGACGACATCCTAATATACTCTAAGAGTGAAGAGGAACATGGAGAGCACTTGCGGGAAGTGTTGAAGACGTTGAGGCGGGAAAAGCTTTATGCTAAATTTTCGAAGTGTGAATTTTGGCTAAAAGAAGTGCAATTTCTAGGGCATGTTATTAATCTAGAGGGAATCATGCTAGATCTTACAAAGATCGAAGCAGTAGTAAAGTGGAACGCGCCTAAGACTCCAACCGAGGTTCGTAGTTTCTTGGGATTGGCGGGCTACTACAGGAAGTTCATTAAGGACTTTTCTAAGCTAGCAACGACTTTAACTAAGTTAACTCGCAAAGGGGTAAAGTTTGCATGGGGAGCAGATCGGGAGAATGCATTTCAAGAGTTGAAGAAAAGATTGACCAAGGCACCAGTATTAACATTGCCAAAAGGAACGGATGATCTAGTGGTGTATTCGGATGCTTCATACTTAGGTTTAGGTTGCGTCTTAATGCAACGGGGGAAGGTAATCGCTTATTCGTCGAGACAATTGAAAACTCATGAGGCGAATTACCCTACTCATGATTTAGAGTTGGTGGCGGTAGTGTTTGCACTTAAACTGTGGAGGCACTATCTTTATGGAATCAAGTGCACGATCTACACGGACCACAAGAGTTTGAAATACTTCTTCGAGCTGAAGGAATTAAACATGAGGCAGTGAAGGTGGCTTGAGTTGATAAAAGATTATGACTGTGAAATCCTTTACCACCCAGGTAAAGCGAATGTAGTTGCTGATGCATTGACTCGTAAGGAGGAGCACGCACCGATCAAAGTCAAAGCGTGTCAGTTGGTTATAACACCAGATTTCCTGACATTGTTAATGGATGTGCAGAATGAAGCACTATGTAATGAAAGATTGAAGGAAGAGTGAATCTTTGGTCAACGTGAACTATTGACTGAAAACAGTCAGGGTGTGTGGGTCCGGGGTGACCGTATGTGGATACCGAAGTTCGGAGGGTTTAGGGAGAAGGTACTTGACGAGGCTCATAAGTCGAGATACTCGATTCATCTGGGGACAAAAAAAATGTATCAGGATATGAAAGGTAACTACTGTGGCCAGGGATGAAGTATGATGTAACTCAGTATGTGAGTAAATGCTTGACATGCTTGCAAGTCAAGGCCGAGCATCAGAAACCGTATGACAAGATCCAACCGTTAGAAATTCCAAAATAGAAATGGGAGCATATCAATATGGATTTTATTACCAAGTTGCCCAAGACGGTGAAAGGCACGACACAGTTTGGGTAGGGTTGATCGTTTAACCAAGAGCGCCCATTTTCTACCTATTCAAGAGACATTCTCATCGGAGAGGTTATCGGAGGTGTTTATGAATGAGATTGTTGCTAAGCATGGGGTGCCAATTTCAATTGTATCTGATCGAGATACGAGATTTACGTTCAAGTTCTGGAAGAGAATTAATGAAGTTATGGGGACGAGATTGCATATTAGTACGGCGTATCATCCTCAGACTGACGGGAAGTCCGAGCGAATGATACAAACATTGGAGGACATGCTTCGTGCATGTGTTATCGATTTCGGTAGTGCGTGGGATAGTCACCTATCGTTGGCGAAGTTTTCGTATAACAATAGTTATCAACCAACTATTGGGATACCGCCCTTCTAACGGGCCAAGCCCGGGAGACTTTTGGTGCGTGAGGGCCAGGCCCGGTCCAAGGGTGACACACCCTAAAGGGTGTGACGGCAAGGGGGAACCCCATTTGGGGGTGTTCACGGCTGCCGAGAGAAGCAAAGGAGAGAAACAGGAAGCCGTGTATCGCGGATTGTATCCGATTCGAGGTATTTTCGGGATTTCCAATCATCCGTAGTGTGTCGAGTCCTCGAATCATTGTGTTTTGTGTTTTTTTGATCCAAAGGTTTGAGAAAGGATCTAGTTTCGAGGAGGACGAGTTCTTCGGTGATTGCCGAGAGAAGCAAGGGAGAGAAAAAGGAAGTCGTCCTTCGCGGATTGCATCCGATTCGAGGTATATTCTTGATTTCCAACCATCCCTAGTGTGTCGAGTCCTCGAATCATTGTGTTTTGTGTTTTTGTGATCCTAGGGTTTGCGCAAGGATCTAGTTTCGAGGAGGAGGAGTTCTTTGGTGATTCGATTCGCACGAGTCACATTGATTGAAGGTATACTATCGAAACTCGACTCGTTCTCATATTGGTTTTGGTTTAGGTGTGGTTTGGTGGAGGGTGGGTGCTCTCGTGATCTAATACCCGATATATGAACTTTTATGATTAAAACTCTTTATATTTCGTATCTCGACTATATTTTACTAGTCCGCCAATTTAACCCGTCATAGTTAATGTTTAACTATAATATATACGTGCACTCGTAATAATAACTCGTCACCATGAACTGATATCGTTGTGTTTATTTTTAATAATCTTGTCACCAATATATATATGTTTTTATATCAAAGCGTATTACTAGACTTTTCCGGAATAAAGATTTGTTAATCACCAACGACGTTCCTTGCGGGTTATAACCGTTTACTTCCTAGTAATTCTAAAAATTACTACAGTATAATATTTGTTTCTTTGCTAGACTCCATGACAAAACTATGTCAAAATTATAAACCAGGAAATATAATTAATGAACGTGCAATTATGAAATATGGATATTGACCTGGTATGCTGGGTGTCACAATGGGTGATCACGTGTGGCTAAGGGGTTGTGCATGGCAACACGTGGGGGTGTGTGACTCATGCATGACGTCGGGTTGGTCGAGTGAGTGGGAGATTATCGTCGGGTCACGTATGGACTCGTATGTTGTGTGCATTTTAGGTGCGATGTAGAAAGGCCAGCACGGGAAGTTAGCGAGTTCCAGTGATCAAGGTGTGTCGAGTAAAGGTGAGTTTCTATCGCCCACTTTGGAATGTTTTATATTTTGGGCATGAAATATATGTGAATCAAATATTTATTTATACGGAATGCATGGGGAGTGTTTTGTGATAAAATGAGTATTTTGATAATCGATGTGCTTACGTGTATGTGTTAGTTGTGTCACGTACTTAATCATCGTGGCGGGAGATCAAGCTAAGCTTGATATTGTGTTTGGCGTAGTCAAGCAGGTTATTGTGTCACGTACTTAATCGTCATGGCTGGAGATCGAGCGAAAGCTTGATATTATGTCTGAAGACAGTCATGCGGGAGAACTGTGTTTACGCGTGTCTACGGATACGATGAACATGTTATTTGTGTGTCGTTATTATTTAATAAATTGTTTTGAGATAAACTATTTACATGGAGATGTGATAAACCTTTTTGGGAAGAAACCACTTTGATAATGGTTTTCGGGATTAAACATCCCTAATAACTCACTATAGAACTCACTCAGCGTAGCTGACGTTTTAGCATGTATTTCAGGTAAAGGGAAAGAATGATCTGGCGGCTCTTGGATGGCAATTGGTTACTGGCGTGTGATGACTGTGACATTTCCATTTGTTTAGTGTTTGATTGAATTTTAATATTTGACTGTCGTTGTGTTTTGACGAGGGGACGTACCCACGTAGACTATGGGTTAACTTGATATTCCGCTTCATGTTTTTAATATTATATTATGTCTAAGACTACTTTGCTTGTGTTTGTGTCAAAAAGTAGGGTTCCCGGGTTTGGGGCTTCACATGGGTGCTATTCCAGTGGCTGTCTCGTTGGCATACCCGAAATACTCTCTTTCTCCCCCTGCATCAATGGCGGTTCCATGGTCCAACGTACCTAGGGTTAAGCTTGCCACGGTTGCCAAATCTTGCAACTCCCTTCCATGGTGAGACCTTCAACATGACCCGGTCCCCAACTTGGAATTCTAATGGTCTTCGTCTGTTATCCGCGTAACTCTTTTGCCTGTCACGGGCGGCCTTCAGACGATCCTTGATTTTGAAAATCTTGTCAGTAGTTTCCTGAATAACCTCAGGACCAGTTAAATACTTGTCGCCAACCTCCGCCCAACATAGCGGTGAACGACACTTTCGACCATACAAAGCCTCAAACGGAGCGGCTTTGATGCTGGTGTGGTAACTGTTATTGTATGAAAACTCAGCTAGCGGCAAATGAGTATCCCAATTTCCACCGAAGTCGATTGCACACGCACGGAGCATATCCTCTAAGGTTTGAATGGTCCTTTCGCTTTGACCATCGGTTTGTGGGTGATATGCCGTGCTCATGTCAAGACGTGTGCCCATGGCTTCTTGTAATGATTTCCAGATTCTGGACACGAATCTGCTGTCTCTATCAGAGATAATAGAGATTGGTACCCCATGCCTAGCCACAATTTCCTTGATATAAAGCTTTGCAAGTTTCTCGGTTTTATCCGTTTCTTTGATGGGTAGGAAATGAGCTGATTTTGTCAAACGATCGACAACTACCCATATCGAGTCATATCCGCTCGACGTCCTGGGCAACTTTGTAATGAAATCCATGGAAATTTGCTCCCATTTCCATTGAGGTATCTCGGGTTGTTGTAACAATCCCGATGGTTTCTGATGTTCTGCCTTTACCTTTGAACATGTCAGGCATTTACCGACATAAATGGCAATTTCTCCTTTCATGTTCGGCCACCAATAGTGTTCTTTCAAATCCTTATACATCTTATCCGAACCTGGGTGAATGGAGTACCTGGACTTGTGGGCTTCGTCCATAACCAACTCCCGTAAGTTACCATAACATGGCACCCAAATTCTATTCATGAAGTATAAAGTATCATCTGACTTTGGTTCCAACTGCTTTAACATCCCTCGTAAAGCTTCATTCTGAATGTTTTCTTCTTTGATTGCCTATTGTTGTGCCATCCGGATTTGAGTCGTGAGACTCGTATGAATTGTCAATCCTAGGGCACGAACACGAAGAGTTTTAACCCGTTCCTTACGACTCAAGGCATCTGCTACGACGTTTGCCTTACCAGGGTGATACTTGATATCACAGTCGTAATCATTCAGTAGCTCTACCTAACGGCGTTGTCTCATGTTGAGTTCTTTCTGGTTAAAGATATGCTGGAGACTCTTGTGGTCTGTAAAGATAGTACATTTTGTACCGTATAAGTAATGTCTCCAAATCTTGAGTGCAAACACGACAGCACCCAATTCTAGATCGTGAGTCGTATAGTTTTTCTCATGGACTTTCAACTGCCTGGATGCATATGCTATGACCTTTTCTCCCTGCATCAATACACATCCCAGACCTTGGTGTGATGCATCACAGTACACTATGAAATTGTCAGTCCCTTCGGGAAGGGATAGGATTGGTGCACTGCAAAGTTTCTGCTTCAGCAATTGAAAAGCTGATTCTTGTTTATCAGTCCAATCAAACTTTTTGTCCTTCTGAGTTAGCGTAGTCATAGGCAAAGCTATCTTTGAAAAATTCTCGATAAATCGCCTGTAATATCCTGCCAAACCCAGAAATTGACGCACCTCAGTCGGAGTTCTTGGTGCTTCCCAGTTTTTGATAGCTTCAATCTTGGACGGATCTACGTGAATACCATTCTTATTGATGACGTGTCCGAGAAAGTGAACCTCTCGGATCCAAAATTCACACTTAGAGAATTTGGCATAAAGCTTCTCATTCCTGAGTAGTTCCAAGATTAATTTCAAATAACGTTCATGTTCTTCCTTGGTTTGTGAATATATCAATATGTCATCGATAAACACAATCACGAATTTATCCAGGTACGGCTTGCACACGCGGTTCATGAGATCCATGAAAACAGCCGGTGCATTAGTCAAGCCAAATGGCATAACTAGGAACTCGTAGTGACCGTAACGAGTCCTAAAAGCCGTCTTTGGTATATCTTCTTCTTGAATTTTCAGTTGATGATACCCTGATCGTAGATCAATTTTAGAATAGAAACTGGAACCTTGAAGTTGATCAAACAAGTCGTCTATTCGAGGAAGAGGATACCGGTTTTTGATTGTCAGCTTGTTCAATTCCCGGTAATCAATACACATTCTAAAGGTTCCATCCTTTTTCTTTACAAATAGGACCGGAGCTCCCCATGGTGAGAAACTCGGTCTTATGAAACCTTTGTCAAGTAATTCTTGTAATTGGCTCGACAGTTCTTGCATCTCGGAAGGGGCTAGACGATACGGAGATCGTGCAACTGGTGCGGCTCCTGATACTAGGTCGATCCGGAACTCGACTTGCCTTGATGGTGGTAATCCAGGTAAGTCTTCGGGAAATACTTCAGGGTAATCCCTAACGATTGGTATGTCCTCAAGTCGACGTTCCTCGGGTTTCTTCTCGACGATGTGAGCCAGGAATGCACAATAACCCTTGCGTAGATACTTATGAGCTTTCATGCAGTTTATCGTCTTCAACATCGTTCTACACTTTTCGCCTCGAATAGAAAGAATTTCTCCGCTCGGTAGTGGGATATGTACAATCTTTTCGAAACACACGATTTCGGCATGATTTTTCGACAACCAATCCATGCCAATAACAATGTCAAAACTTCCCAGATCCACTGGTAGAAGGTCTATACTAAATGCATGTTTTTCTAGACATAAATTGCAACCCTTAATGACCTCCCCGGTTTCTATTAATTTCCCATTTGCTAATTCAATTGTATATCTTTGTTCTAGTTTACTGGCCTTAACACCGAGTAATGATTTAAAATCATTTGACACAAAGCTCATATCAGCACCCGAATCAAAAAGTACAGAGGCATAGTGATTATTGATTGGGAACGTACCAGTGACGATATTCGGGTCCTGGCGTGCGTCCCTTGCACCCATCACAAATGCCCTTCCTGGTGCCTGAGCGTTGTTCTGGTTCCCCCACTTGGGACAATCTTTCTTGAAGTGCCCCAGATCACCACACTTGAAACATCCTTGCTTTGCTTTACCCATACGGTTGGTGTTGGTTTGACAATTTTGTGTGGCGTGACCAAATTTGTCACACTTTCCACACTTGATGCACCCACCAGCATGATGATATCCGCACTTTTTACACCTCGGTAGGCCCCTATCATACCCTTTCCTTTCCATTGTGTTGGCTGCAAAAGCCTTCACAATTTCTTGTTTCCTAAACCCCTGTTTCCCAGACTTGTTATTTGAATTTCCCATCCACTTCCTTTTCTCTCCCAATCTACCTTCCTCATTCTCCTTCCTTCTAAACACTCCATTACGCACTGCGTCATCCTTCAGTTTGAATGCTAAAGTTACGGCACTCTTGGCATCCATTGGATTAGATGATGTTACCATACTACGAATTTGAGGCGCAAGGCCCCACAGATACCTTTCCACACGCTTATGTTCTGGTGTGACCATATGAGGTACCAGAATTGCCAATTCATTAAAACGGTCGGTGTATCCCGCCACATCATCTCCGATCATTTGTAAGTTCCACATCTCGGTCTCAATCTTTTGCAATTCGTTTTGAGGACAATATTCCTCGATCATCATGTTTTTCAAGTCTTCCCAAGACAATTGATACGCTGTCTCTCTCCCCAAAGTCTTGACTTGTGAATTCCACCAGGTTAAAGCTTTATCAGTGAGTGTGCATGTAGAATACTTCACCATGCAGTCAGCGGTGCATTCACTAATATCAATCACCGACTCCATCTTTTCTATCCATCTCATTAGACCTACTGCACCCTCGGTGCCATTGAAACTGCGGGGGTTGCAGGATAGGAAGGCCTTGTAGGTGCACTTCCTATTTGGAGTATCTGTAGAATCACAAGTCATAACGTCATTAATTCGGATCATGACTATGTGTTATGGCTTATTTATTTTATTACCTCCGGAACCTCCTGCTGTACCGCTACCTCCTGCTGTACCGCTACCTCCTGCACCTCCTCCGCCGGTACCGCTGCCGTTCCTTCCGCCACTATTTCGATTGGCTTCGTACTATTCCATGGCGGCAGCTACCCGTTGTGATATGAGTTGCTCCACGTTTGGGGATATCGTCTCGTTGTTGTCACCAGTAGTGTCACGCGGCATCCTTCGCTTAGGCGCCATTGTGTTCTTTCTAACATAAGATTTAAAAAGAAACAACATTATATAATAATAATAATGATATTACATGACATAAGGATACAACAACATCAAACGTAGACAACCATCATCACAACATATATTACACATACATAGTTAAAACATACATAGTACATTGTTCCAAAAGACAAGGATACAAAAGGGATGGGTTCATATGACCACACCGTACTAAGTTTTAAACTACATAACGTGCTACGGGCACAACCCGCTCGTAATAGGTCTAGAAATAGGCAAGCGTTCCTGTCGGAACGGTAGCTGAAGTTAGCATCTGCTCCACGCGTGCCTCAGCTAGAGTAGCCCGAAGTTCAGCATCTATCGCTCTCTGCTCGGCTACCTCTGCCCTCCGTTCGGCTGCGGCGGTCCTTCTCTCCATTTCCGCCAATCTCTTCTCGAACTCCATCATGTGACTGGATGCATGCTGAAGAGACTGGTCGATTAATTTCTGATCCTCCGCCATCCCATTAACATTTTCCACTAAAGTTGGAAGAGTTGCCAAGTCCCTACGGATGGATTTCACATTCATCTCCAAGAGATCAATCTCTGTCTCGTGCTTACTGGTTCGGGACACAAGTAAAGGAATGGTGCATTCTGCGCACTCCCCGATGAGCGGCACTGGTTGTGATTCGCATGTCAGTCCGACAGAGTCGCATGTCGCAGGGAGATCCTCCTCCACCCTCCACATTTGAACTACTTGGCAAAGCCATTCCCAGTATGATGCGTCGATCCTTGGTCCTCTGGGCATGGTCTCTCCGGTGGATTCAGCCATTGTTGTGTAAGACGTTTCCTAACTATGGAGTTTAAGTGGGGTTAGTGTGTGACATGGCGTGACTACAATATCCATATTACATGATGACTGGTTATGCAATGCTTATGCAATGAAAACGTTTTAGTGAGTCATTCAAATTATAGACTAGGTTCCATTTAAGACTCCTAGTTCGCTATAATCAATGGCTCTGATACCAAGTTCTGTCACACCCCGCCAAGGCGGAAACGCGAGGCGTAACGTTCACTGGTTTTCGAAGCATATGATTATCGCAAACACATACATGTAGTTGGATACATAATTGAGTTTAAAATATTTACATCACAAAATATCAACTGAAGTTTACAAAAGTTTAAGATTTCGCAAATATAACTCAAAACCATGAGTTATACGAGAGAAATCCTCCAAAAGTCGTATCCGCATGCATGCATGAAATCCTACATTGCTAACCTGAAGACCACGTTCAATTTCCTGAAAACATACTTAAAAATGTCAACACGAGGTTGGTGAGTTCACAAATTATTATAAAGAGTTATCGTAAACCCAATGTTTAAATCTGATCCTTTTCACCTGATCAAAACCATTTATTTAAACCTGATCAGAACTCTTTGGTTTAAAACCTGATCACTTTATCCTGATCAAAACCCTTTGTTTAAACCTGATCACTTAAACCTGATCAGAACTCTTTGGTTTAAAACCTGATCACTTTATCCTGATCAAAACCCTTTGTTTAAACCTGATCACTTAAACCTGATCAGAACTCTTTGGTTTAAAACCTGATCACTTTATCCTGATCAAAACCCTTTGCATGTATTACCAATGAATTTGAATACTAATCCGATCTATTGACCCCATTTGTAAGCTTGCAAGGAATACAAAATAGTATGTAATGTACGAGACCGTAACCAAACCCCGACCTTTTGTGCCTCCCCCTCGCCTTTTTGCGAGTAAGATAATATGCGGTCATTCGGCCATGTGGACCCCTGGTTAGCGCGACTAACCATGACCGGAGGCGTCACCCCCAATAGTACTATCCATATAATCCCGGGCTAAAATAGCTAATGGTTACTAACTTATTCAGAGGACTTTAAGCGCTTTACTTTTCCCTCAATACACACATACGGTCAGATCATTAGTTCAATTCATTTACATACAAAAGTCTTTTACAAGTATGTTTTCACCCCAAATCATTTCAAAAACTTTAGAAAAAGGGGGATTAGTGAAACTCACCTCGACAGTATGACTGCTAGCAAACACTTGAATAACTGTAAACCCCGCTTATCCGTACCCTAAATACACAAGGATACCTTACATGTTAAGACTAACCGTCTTAAACACAAGTTGTTCACCCGCCTTAACGAATCCTGTTAAGTGCGTTTTTGTTTAATAAAACCGTGTTTTAACGTGACGACCCGTTGGTGATTATTATTCCAGTCTAGACGCTTTACTTATTTTCTAAGAAAATAATATATTTTCATATTGGCGACTAGTTACGTTTGTCAAAAATAAATATTATTTTTGCATCACAATATAATATATTTATATTATATCTCACGTATCATCATATAATCATTTTGTATTAATAATTATATAAACCACAAATGTCGTTCAAGTATGTTCTAAGCATGCGAGTCGTCCTACGTGCACATAATCCATGTTAACACGTACTCATACAATTTACTCGTTCCGAACGACATTTATTAACGTGTTTACGTTCAACATGCATTTATTTATATCTATTTATGCACACAAATATAATCATGTTTTAACAATCCAACATATATTTAAACAAGTTTCTCCATAACATATGTTTATTTATCCTTAAACCGAACGTCTTTATATTTCATTATTCGCGTCTACGTTCCATGTTATCAACAAGTTCTAAACATATATGTTTTCATTTATTTAGTCGTTTCACGTCTAGTTCCGAGTTAACAATTTCCCCGTTATTTATATATATATATATCATGACTTCTATATATATATATATATACATGAAATGTTTAACAACTTTTCAAATTTCGCAAGTTATAATCATACTCATACATTTACATACTTTTCATATAAACACATTTTCATACTTGACAATCTTTTCAAATTCACCAACTTAAACACATATCTATTTATGTATGTTCCATCCAATTTCACATATATACATACACATGTATCTCACTTTTTCACCAAGTATAATTTTATACTTTTATTCATCTATGATTTATTATCATGATTATTCAAATAACAAAACCGTGTGCATATATTCATATTAACTTATCATTTTTATTTATGGATCCAACTACTTGATTATTACCAAATCATTTATCAAATCAAACAAAAATATATAGATGTTTATTTCAATCCATTTATATATATGCATGTATGTTCTAGTCTCCATTTATATATATGAAATCATACACTTCCAACTCAAACATGTATAAACATATGCATGTATATTTTCGACCAACATACATATATATATTCATCTATTTTAGTTTTAATTTACTTTTATCACAAGATTATATAATACTAATCAAACTAACAAATTTTACATTTATCTTTAATATTTTTGACCCATTTATATATATTTATACAAAACCTTAACTTTTATTCTTTATAAAATTAAATTCTTAAGAAAACTCTTTTAATCTTTCAATCCCTTTGTTTATTATGATGAACAACGTGTTTAGGTTAAGAAAATAAAGGTGGAATTTGAGTTGGGTGTCGGTTTCCTTACCACTAGTCAAGCTAGGTGGGGATTTCACTAGTGGATGGTGATGGATGCTCGTTTTGTTGTCAAAACCCGACTCTCTAGCTTCAAGACTTCTTGACTTCTCCAAACTCCAACTCAAAAATCTCTAGACTTTTGTTTCTTGAATTTGGAATGTGCATGTGTGTGTATTTCGTATATATATTTAGAGATGGAGAGATTTTGAGTGTTTAACACTCTTTCATCATTGCAATATAAGATTGATTGGAAGTTGATTTGATCTTTGGTTAACCTAACACTTCAAAGAGCATGGCTCTATGACACAAAATCATGAAATGTGATGGGTTTAGGTGTGGTTTGGTGGAGAGTGGGTGCTCTCGTGATCTAATACCCGATATATGAACTTTTATGATTAAAACTCTTTATATTTCGTATCTCGACTATATTTTACTAGTCCGCCAATTTAACCCGTCATAGTTAATGTTTAACTATAATATATACGTGCACTCGTAATAATAACTCGTCACCATGAACTGATATCGTTGTGTTTATTTTTAATAATCTTGTCACCAATATATATATGTTTTTATATCAAAGCGTATTACTAGACTTTTCCGGAATAAAGATTTGTTAATCACCAACGACGTTCCTTGCGGGTTATAACCGTTTACTTCCTAGTAATTCTAAAAATTACTACAGTATAATATTTGTTTCTTTGCTAGACTCCATGACAAAACTATGTCAAAATTATAAACCAGGAAATATAATTAATGAACGTGCAATTATGAAATATGGATATTGACCTGGTTTGCTGGGTGTCACAATGGGTGATCACGTGTGGCTAAGGGGTTGTGCATGGCAACACGTGGGGGTGTGTGACTCATGCATGACGTCGGGTTGGTCGAGTGAGTGGGAGATTATCGTCGGGTCACGTATGGACTCGTATGTTGTGTGCATTTTAGGTGCGATGTAGAAAGGCCAGCACGGGAAGTTAGCGAGTTCCAGTGATCAAGGTGTGTCGAGTAAAGGTGAGTTTCTATCGCCCACTTTGGAATGTTTTATATTTTGGGCATGAAATATATGTGAATCAAATATTTATTTATACGGAATGCATGGGGAGTGTTTTGTGATAAAATGAGTATTTTGATAATCGATGTGCTTACGTGTATGTGTTAGTTGTGTCACGTACTTAATCATCGTGGCGGGAGATCAAGCTAAGCTTGATATTGTGTTTGGCGTAGTCAAGCAGGTTATTGTGTCACGTACTTAATCGTCATGGCTGGAGATCGAGCGAAAGCTTGATATTATGTCTGAAGACAGTCATGCGGGAGAACTGTGTTTACGCGTGTCTACGGATACGATGAACATGTTATTTGTGTGTCGTTATTATTTAATAAATTGTTTTGAGATAAACTATTTACATGGAGATGTGATAAACCTTTTTGGGAAGAAACCACTTTGATAATGGTTTTCGGGATTAAACATCCCTAATAACTCACTATAGAACTCACTCAGCGTAGCTGACGTTTTAGCATGTATTTCAGGTAAAGGGAAAGAATGATCTGGCGGCTCTTGGATGGCAATTGGTTACTGGCGTGTGATGACTGTGACATTTCCATTTGTTTAGTGTTTGATTGAATTTTAATATTTGACTGTCGTTGTGTTTTGACGAGGGGACGTCCCCACGTAGACTATGGGTTAACTTGATATTCCGCTTCATGTTTTTAATATTATATTATGTCTAAGACTACTTTGCTTGTGTTTGTGTCAAAAAGTAGGGTTCCCGGGTTTGGGGCTTCACATGGGTGCTATTCCAGTGGCTGTCTCGTTGGCATACCCGAAATACTCTCTTTCTCCCCCTGCATCAATGGCGATTCCATGGCTTCCTCTCTCCCTCACCCACAGCCTCACCCTCCTCCTCACACGTACACAGCCTCTATTATTAGAACAACAACATCTTCATCATCACCACTCTAAAGAAAAGAGTTGTTTGATTAAACATATCAGGTGACGAATCATCGACTCACATTCAATCGTGAAAATAATAAGAACAAAGAGAAGCAACTCTGAAGTACAGACATAACAGGAACCTATATCTCTCTCGTCAGAGCCTCATTCCCGGAAAAAAAAAACATGATCCACAACTTATTTATAAACATATTGAGAGAGGAGGCTCAGATTTGTTAATAATCAGAACAAAGAGAACAAACCGCCATAGCTGTAAACAAGAAGCAACTCTGAAGATAAGAAGTGTAGATATAGATAGCATTAGTCAGAGGAAAGAAAACGGAATTTACTCTATATTTGGGCTGATAGAGAAAGAACAAAAGCAAAACCCTAATTTACCATATCCTCATTTTATTGAAGCTGACAGAGAAAGAGCAAGATAAAAGGAGGGTTTTGCCCCTCACGTGAGGGCACATGGTGTGACTTAACCAGGAAATTGGATAGGGGTTAACTTAAAGGACACATGGTGTGCAAAAATTTTCAAAAAAAGACAATCTTTGTAATTATTGAAGTCAAAAGACATAGGATACAATTTCATATATAACTAAAGGACAATGTGTGTAATTATTAGGGTTAGGTTAATGAGAAAACCCCCTCATTAGAAAACTAGAAACTCCAACACCCCCCCCCCAAAAAAAAATTAACGTTAATGACTTTTCATGTGTTATTTTCTTTAAATACAACAAAAAATTAAGTATTTTTTTATCTTAAATTTGAGTGTAATGTTGATATATTAAAAACAAAAAATTTACGTGTCGAACCTTATTCGACACTACATATGCAATATGATGACACTACATATAAGTAGTATCAAATAAATTCGACACGTTAAAAAAAGTTTTTTTTCTATAGCAATATTATACTCAAATTAAAGATAAAAAATGTTCGATTTTATGGCGTAGTTATTTTTTAAAAACGTATGAAAAAAATATTAATATTTAAAAATTGTGAGGTGAAGTTTTCTAATTCTTCCATTATTATTATTATTACTAGCTTTAACCCCATGTGTTATACGGGGTGAAACATTAAGATTATAATGATAAATATTTTAACACCTCTTTTTATATAAATTTGATAATGTATTGGTAATTTTTCCATTGTATTAAATATTAAGATTTATATGTATGGGAGTAATTAAAACGCCAAAAAAATACATGAAAATACAATTCATAAGTGGTGTACTTTTTACAATACATTAAATTACATGTCAAATGAAACCGTACAATGATGATTTACAAATTTGAAAATACTTCATTGTATACAACATTTGACGTGGTATTGGTAACTTTTCCATTTTTAACACCCGCTAAATGCAGCAAAGAATATAGTTTCTTTTCCTCAATGACTGAAAACACAAAATAGCCAAAATCGTTCTAAAAAAAGGTAACAAACGGTGTGAACCTGATTGAAGCCAGTATGGAGTCAAAGAAATCGAATATAATCAAATTGGTAAACGATTTCCTTCCATAATTTTATTAGTTTTTGAAACTCTATCAACTTTTTTGTAGAAACTTTAACCTTGATGTTGTAACATATTTACAAATATTTAACTTGTAGTTAAATTTACATATCAAAATTAAATTAATTATTTTTAAATCGCGCCTATTATACGGAAAATATCGCTAAATTTTAATAATTAATCTCTCATTTAAAATAAAATAAAAAATACAAATAAACTTTAAATTTCAACAATATATCGTGTTTTAAATTCAAATTTTAAAACTCCAAACTTTAAAAATCTCACTCCTTAATATATCGCCACAATTTAAATTTAAAAATCCAAAATTAAATATGAAAAAAGTTAAAACTAATAAATTAGAATTAAAACCAAACATATTTTTTTTGAAAAAAAAGTCTCGTCATTTAAATATTGAAAATTAAAGTTTAAAATAGAATACACTTTTAAAAATAAATATTTATAAGTTTCTTAATTTTAATTAAAAATAACTATTAAAATTTACAAATCAAAATAAAAAATTTATTTATAAATATCAAACTTAATTAAAAAAGTACAAATTAAATATTAGTAAACTTTATTCTAACATATTTATTTTTAAAATACAAAAGTAGTATTTTCAAACTTTTTATGTAAAATTAAAAAATCTTTTTTTTTTAATAATAAAATTTTAAAAACTCGCTTTTTTAATAATGAAACTTTAAAAACTCGCTTTTTTTTTTTAAATCTCCTATTTTTTTATTCTTGATTTTTTTTAAATATTCACTTTGATGATAGTTTAAAAAAATTGAGTCAATGATAATAATGGTAAATTAATTTGGTAAAATATTTATTTATATAATTTTCCAAAAAAAATTAAGCTAAATATATAAATATTGAATAGTTGATGTAAATGTGGTTTTGGAGGGGGAAATGGGTGTAAGGATGAATATGATGTTAACAAGTGGTACAATAGTATTTTATTAGAATATGGATCAGTATTATTACGATTATTAGAAATGCGTGGGGTTTTCGTAGACCCGGTGATTCACATGTTTGAAACAAGCCATCAACATGGCTTTAATGTAACCTTTATTATTCATAAAGTAACCCTCAAATTTATTAAATGGCATGCAGGTGCTACTTAATTAAGTGATCATTTAAAACAAGTAACTACACGAGATTTTATGATTTAAGCTTTGACATGGATCAAAGGGCTCTATAGTTGCCGGCAAAATTGAGATACAATGCCCTACATTATTTAGGCTACATGTAACGGGATCGTGAAAGGGGGCGTGGACCACGTGGCTCGTGAATACTCGTGGAACACCGCTATCTTAGGGTGTAATTCAGGGTGTGGGGCGGGGCTGTGAGTGTGGTCACCGACGTTGCCCTTCCTCTCTGTGTGTGTTTTGTGAAGAGAGTAGGGCGTGGGGCGTTGCCCGACTACACATAGCCTTAAAAAGCAATGAATTTAGATACACTAAATTTTAAAACAATATTTTATGTGTATTTAATTATAAAATACTAAATTATTATGAGAATGAAAAAATAAAGTTAGATCGTTTAATTTTTTATCGACGATTTATATTTTTTTAAATATTTTACTTCCTACATAAAAATTCATATTTCATGTACAGAAAAAATCACTAAACTAATATTTTATATGTTTCTTTTATAAAAAAAATTAATCGTTTATCTACACATGTGTAAAATTTTGTGTAAATAATATAAGCTAAACATAACTTACACATGTATAGGTTCTATACATAAGAGAAATTAATTTTTACATATATATATATTGTGGCACTTGTCAACACCATATTCATCCCCACACTCATTTTCCTCCCAAAACCATATTTACATCTACTATTCAATATTTTTATATTTAGCTTAATTTTTTTTGAAAAATTATATAAATAAACATTTTATCAAATCAATTCACCATTATTACCATTGACTTAATTTTTTTTAAACTATCATCAAAAGTGAATATTTAAAAAAAATAAAGAATAAAAAAATATGAGATTTGAAAAAATGAGTTTTTAAAATTTTATTGTTAAAAAATCAAGATTTTTTAATTTTACATAAAAATTTTGAAAACACTACTTTTGTAATTTAAAAATAAATATGGGTTAGAATAAAGTTTACTAATATTTAATTTGTAGTTTTTTAATTAAGTTTGATATTTATAAATAATTTTTTTATTTTGATTTGTAAATTTTAATAGTTATTTTTTAATTAAAATTAAGAAATTTATAAATATTTATTTTTAAAAGTATATTATATTTTAAATTTTAATTTTTATTTAAATGGCGAGATTTTTTTTTTCAAAAAAATATATGTTTGGTTTCAATTCTAATTTATTAGTTTTAACTTTTTTCATGTTTAATTTTGGATTTTTAAATTTAAATTGTGCCGATATATAAAGGAGTTAGATTTTTAAATTTTGAATTTAAAATACAATATATTGTTGAAATTTAAAGTTTATTTGTATTTTTTTATTTTTTTTAAATAAGAGATTAAATATTAAAATTTAACGAGATTTTCCGTAAAATAGGTGAGATTTAAAAATAATTAATTTAACTTTGATACGTAAATTTAATTACAAGTTAAATATTTGTAAATATGTTACAACATCAAGGTTAAAGTTTCTACAAAAAAGTTGATAGAGTTTCAAAAACTTATAAAATTGAGAAACAACGTATGCAAGTAAATCGATGACCAATTTGATTATCTTCGATTCGCACCATCAGGTTCGCATCATTTGTGACCTTTTTTTAGAACGGTTTTGGCTATTTTGTGTTTTCAGTTATTGAGGAAAAGAAACTCTATTCTTTGTTACATTTAGTGGGTGTTAAACATGGAAAAGTTACCAATACCACTTCAAATGTTGTATACAATGAAGTATTTTCAAATTTATAAATCATCATTGTAAGGTTTCATTTGACATGTAATTTAATGTATTGCAAAAAGTACACCACTTATAAATTGTATTTTCATGTATTTTTTTGATGTTTTGATTACTCTTATCTATATAATCTTAACATTTAATAAAATAGAAAAAATACCAATACAATATCAAATTTGTATAAAAAGAGGTGTTAAAATATTTATCATTATAATTTTAATGTTTCACCCTGTGTAACACATGGGGTTAAAGTTAGTGTGTGTGTATATTTTGAATTTTAGAAAAGATAGAATAAACATTGAATTCAACCATTTTTTTATATTTAAAAAAATTATACATTAAAAATATAAATTATTTATTTTGTACTACGCGTTCTCAAAATACGTATTTCTGCATAGATCTCTCCCTTATTTCCCTTCATTAATATGATACGCAAAACTCTTTTAAACGTTTTAAAGTTCTATTTTTTTCTCATTTTAATGTAGATGATAATTTGTAGGTTTATTATTAGAAATTGATGAGGCAAACATTATTAAATAGTTTATATCAGATAAACTAGGAGTAAATTATATACATTATCAACTCTACATTTGAAATTGGGTTTCTGTTGGTTTTGAGGTTGACATGGATGAACTCATGAACAAATAATCTATTCTTTGACATGGATAAACTCATGAACAAATAATCAATAGATAAAGTTTTAGGTTTATATTTATGTTGATTGGTTAGTTTTTGTTGATTATTGTAGTTATTGTTCCAACTTTGGTTTTAATTTTTTGTATTTTTCTGTGTGGTTAAGGATCAGGACATTTTGTGTTCATTATTATACTGATGATTGAATTTGATGTTTCTGGTGGAGTAGTGTCATTTGTTCTAATTTTGTTTTGAATGCAGGTGGTTTTAGTTAATTTTGTTTTGAACAGTAATATGAATATGTTGATATCTCATTTGAATGCAGGCGTTTTTGGTTTTTTAGTTGTAGAGATCACACTTATGCAGGTATGTGATTATGCATGTGTATTGTTTATTATCTGTCTTCGCTTATTTGATGTAAATGTAGGAAATCATATTTTGGACGGTGTGTCAACAAATAACTGATTTTATGAGTCGGTCCACTCATATTATTTGCTTTAAAAGATATACGTTTATGTGGTAAAGGAGTTGTAAGATTTGAAGTTCTTCCAAATGGTCAAAGTATTAAGAATGAGTTATTTGTAGGCAACTTATTGGATATAGTCATAGCCGATGTTATTTTACTGCATGCTAAACAATTTCTTGCTTAATCAGTTCTGGCTCAAAGCCATTACAACATCTCTAAGAGTTATCAAGAGAACAAAAAATATGATTTGGTTGACAATGTTAATGTATTTTACCTTTAGAAAACAGTTGTGTTATGATGAATCTCTATGATGGGCATTTTAGGGTTAGAGGAGAGTATTAAAAATGGGTACTTCATGTTTGATTACCAATTGTTAGAAAACAAATGGATACGCCAAGATGGTGCGAAATAATCTGTACATTATTAAGTTAAATAGATGAAAACTAACTCCTTATGCTAATAAAAAGGGCCAGACTTCTTAAACTTTGTGTTTATCTTAGAGGGAAGCTTACAGTTGTGGACTTCGCTGCAGGCAGTTCATGTTGCAGCTCAGTATGGTCAAACATCGTTCTCAAATTATGTTGTAGCCATGCATCATGCTGATTTTGATGTAACAGATAATGACAGAAGGAATCCTCTTCATTGATATGTTAATGTTTATTTTTCTTTTTCCATTTGTGCATGCACACTTGAAATTTAAAATATCTACAGAAAAGTATAAGCTTATTAATATGTTTTAATTAATGCTAAATTAGGGCTGCTTATAAAGGATTGCTCGGTAATTTTGCATATATCTCAATAATCTGTTTTCTAATAGCAACTTCTTCATTAATACAAGTTAACCATTCCCCAATTTTATTAGTTTAGTTGATTTTGTTTTGAACAATTATTTGAAGATGTTGATATCCCATTTGAATGTAGGTGGTTTTGGGTTTTTAGTTTTAGAGATGAGTTTTGAACAATTATACGCTTTATTTTATAACCGCTAACTTACAAACCTTCTAAATCCACACTATTAATCTTAACCCGGTGTGTATATATATTTTTCACACTAATTCCTAGATTAACCCTAACCGATACATCTGTTAATTGATAGTCGCCCTATGTTTCAATTTATAATTATAGAGATTGATTTATTCTAAATGAATTAAGAGCCCATGTGTGTGTTTGATTTTTGATTGAAGAACTGTATTTTCTTTCAGGAAAATGGTGCTGATGGCGAAGAATTAGGTTTCCGAGAGCGTTGATTCGCCTATGCCACTGACTTTTGAATCCAAGTGAACCTGCGGTGATGTTTTTCGAATTGATAGAAGTTTTAATGTTTTGGCTGTTGATTAACAGTTACTGAAATTTCTCACTGTTTTAATTTTTATATGTTGTCACCAACAAAGTGATTGCATTATTATTATGATTTTTTTTTTTTTTGAGAATTCAGTATCTTTGATGTTAACTCTTATGTAACAGAAGTTGTCTCTTTGAATTTGCAAGTTGGATATGAAACCATGATCTTTAAACATGTGGTCTTAGGTTAAAAGATGTTTTTGGATTTTGTTAGATAATTATTTAATAATTTGAACTATTACTTTTCTAATTGTATTAAGTATATTTACTGTCTTACATCAGTTATTGTGACTTCAACTTGTAGCACTCACTTAAAAAGCAATTCTAAATACCCTTTACATATCATTTAATTAATTATGTTTATTTGTATCTTATAAAAATGAACATAAATTTCAAATTTGTTGGCTTCAAGTAGATGCAAATTTGTTCTGTTTCTTTAGTTACTTTATATTATTTTTAATTGCAGCATGGCTCCGGCTGCACAAGTATCGATGACTAGGAGGGTTCACCCACTGGCTTCCTTGAATCCTTATCAAGGAAAGTGCGCCATTACAAGAATGCAAGAGGGGAAGGGTGTATTTTTAATGATGAAGATGTAAGTCTATATTCTGTATTATAATGTTGCACTTTTCATCTATAAATCAATTTATTTGTGTTACAAAGATATCAGGGTACTCAAATTCAAGCAACCATGTTTAAGAAAGTTTTTTTATGTGTTCGAAATAGGAAAAGTTTACTACATATCCAAAGGAACTTTAAAAGTGGCTAACAAGCAATTTAAGACTGTATAGAATGATTATGAAATGGAATTCTCAAGTGGAAGAAGCAATCAATGAAGCAGCTTTTATCCAAGTTCAACTTATTACCAATTGATCAGTTAGGGCCATATGTTCAGCAGAAGGAACTTATTGGTATGAAACTTTTAACACAATTCTCTGTTTTTGTTGACTTATGATAATTGTAATAACAAACAAACATTATGAGATTATATCATTATTTATGTTTATTAGACAGCATTTATAATAACAAATAATGTAGAATTTAATCAGTGGATCTTATTGTTAGCCGGATGAGTTTAAATCACTTGCAGAGCTTGAACTTGTATGAAGATGCTACAAAGAAGAGTATGCCAGTTTTCATTCTTTCATCATTTAACCATAAATCATATATATTCCTTCCCTTTATTCTGAGTTATGGTATGTTTTGGCTTCTATTGACCAAAGGATATTGCATACATGCTTAATTTATTATCTAGAAACTACACTCATAGCAATGTACGGATTCTTCACCATAAATTGTTCCTTTTCAGTACTGTTCAGATTACCTTTTTTTAGTCTTTACCAATTGTAATGGGTCAAAACAAAAGAACCAACTTATACGAGGAAAGGGTTGGACAGATGCCAAAAATGTATTTCTTTATTATTTAAACCTTCTACATTATTTTATGTAAAATTATTAAATTAATTAAATCTTTGTGAACCCTGTTAGATGTTGATTTGTAATTCAAAATTGTTGAGAGACTTGTTTTGTTAATTTCTGATTGTTGTATATGTATAAATACAGGGTTAAGTCCTGTTAGTTTTGTTAATTTTTCTAATCAATAAAAGATTCCTTTGCTTACTTCTAAATGGTTTGTTAATTCTGTTAAACATTTCTTGGTGGCCTGATTACCATTGGTATCAGAGACAGGTTAAGGAAGAACAGCTCGTAATCGATCCGAAGGATTGGATCTGGATTCAAGGTTCGGCAGAAAGTACAAACGGAAATCGAAGAAGAAGATGACCGGCGAAGGTGTGACTCCACCGGCGAATAATCAAACTGTGACAATCAGAGAGAATGCCACAATTCCCCTACAATGTCCAGTTCTTACCACAATGAATTACACAATATGGGCGGTCAAATTGAAGTCAATCTTCAATGTCCATGGCCTCTGGGAGGTAATTGATGTCCAAGAAGGGGTTGAAGTCGATTCCAAGAAGAACAATATGGCGATTGCGTACTTGTACCAAGCAATGCAAGAGGATTTGGTCCTCCAAGTCGCGAGGTACACTACAGCCAAAGAAATCTGGGATTCATTGAAATCCAGATTTGTTGGGATCGACAGGGTTAAGAAAGCCAGATTACAAACCCTACGAAATGAATTTGAAGGATTGCGGATGAAGGAGGAAGAAAGTATTGATGATTTTGCAGGAAGGATAAGTGCAATAGCATCAAAGGCTAGTGACCTAGGCACTCCTTATGAGGAGACAACACTAGTTCGGAAATTTCTTGATTCACTACCTGAGAGATTCATACAAATTGTTGCTTCCATAGAACAATTTGTGGATTTGGACACCATGTTACTTTAAGAAGCAATTGGCCAGCTAAAGGCTTTTGAGGAGAGAACCTGTTTGAAGGCCAAGGCTAGTCAACCAAGATCTGATCAGTTATTACTCACCTATGCTGAGTGGCAGGCAAGAAACAAAGACGCGGAAGGCAATAACAAGTATAGATCTAAGTCAGATCAAGGTGGAAAAGGATGGGTTAAGAACAAGGGGCAGTTTGTCAACAAGGATAAGGGAGACAAATTCAAGAAACAAGGTGAAAGGCAAGGAAAAGAAAAGTCAAAGATAAAGTGTTTTAAATGTGACTTGTATAGGCATTATGCCTCTGAATGTCCAACCAAAACAAAAGATGCAGAAGGAAATCTAATTCAAACAAAAGAAGAGGGCCTTGCACTTTTGATGACTGTTGCCAGAATTGAAAGTCAAAGGGAGATGGTGTTCCTTAATGAGCATAAAGTAGTACCAGCCAGGTATGAATCTGAAGGAAGTGATAAGTATCTGTGGTATCTTGATAATGGTGCTTCAAACCACATGACTGGTGATGAGTCTGTATTTTCAAGTCTTGATATGAATGTTGGAGGTAAAGTGAGATTTGGATATTGTTCATGTGTGGTCATTGAAGGCAGAGGCTCAGTAGTTTTGGAATGCAAGAACAAAGAACAAAGGCTATTAACAAATGTGTATTACATTCCACACTTGAAGAGCAACATTCTAAGCCTTGGACAAGCAACAGAAGGGGGTTGTGAGGTGAGAATGAAGGATGAGTTCTTGTGGATGTATGAGAGAGATGGGAGACTATTAATGAAATTGAAGAGGTCCCCAAATAGGTTGTATAAAATTAGTCTGAATATTGGCATACCAATGTGTTTTCAAGCAAGTAACAGACACACCTTGGTTGTGGCATGGCAGGCTAGGGCACATGAACTTTGAAGCTTTCAGGAGTATGACAAGAAAACAGTTAGTAACTGGAGTCCCAACAGTGGATCACCCTACACAAGTATGTGAGGCATGTTTGGCTAGGAAGCATTCAATAAAGGCATTTCCTGCAGCAACTCAGTACAGGGCTGAACAACCTTTGCAGCTGGTGTCTATAGATCTTTGTGGTCCTATCATGCCAACAACCCACGCAGGTAATAAGTACTTCATGTTGATTGTAGATTAATGTACTAGATTCATGTGGGTGTATATGTTAAAAGGGAAGGATCAAGCTTTTGAAGTGTTTAAGCAATTCAAATAAAAAATTGAAAATGAATTAGGTCTTAGGATTAAGACTTTGAGGTCAGACCGTGGGGGGAGTTCACTTCCCAAGAGTTTAACAATTATTTTGGTAGGGAAGGAATTGCCAGGCAATTGACAGCTCCTTATTCCCCTCAACAGAATGGGATGGTTGAGAGGAGGAATAGGTCAGTTCTAAACATGACAAGAAGCATATTGAAGGCTATGAGTATGCCACAAGACTTTTAGGCAGAAGGAGTGAGGCACTTTGTCTACATTCTTAACAGGATTAGTACTAAGTCTTTAAATAATAGTACACCCTATGAAGCATTGAAAGGAAGGAAACCTAATCTTGCGCATCTAAGAGTATTTGGGTGTGTAAGACATGTAAAAGTTACTAGGCCTGGGCTGAAGAAATTAGAAGATAGAAGTGTTCCTATGGTTTATTTAGGAACAGAGGCTGGAACAAAAGGGAATAGAATGTATGATGTTACAAAAGGAAGGATAGTGGTAAGTAGGGATGTCCATTTTGATGAGGGCAGAAAATGGGATTGGTCAGATTATTTGGGTGAAGTCAGAGATGATAGTTCAAGTTGGGTGGAGTTCTATGTTCATAATGATCAGGTTCAACAAGAAGAAATTGAGGTTGGGGAACAAAGCTCAACTGAAGAAAATGGTAGCCCAAGCCAGAATGACTACTCTAATTCAGATAGTTATTCTAGTCAGAATGAAAGGCTAAGTCAAAATGGCAGCTCTAGTCAACAAATTAAGCAGGAACAGTCCAGTGTAAGAAGGTCAAACAGAGTTCCTACTGTACCAACTAATCTCAATGATTATGTGCTAGATGTAAGGGTAAAGTATGGGGCTGATAGGCAAGAAGAGGAAGACATAATTGAGCTTTTACTTGCTCAAGAAGATGAACCCATGACTTATCAAGAAGCAGTAAAGGAAAGGGAATGGAAGTTGGCCATGGATGAGGAGATTCAGGCTATTGAGAGAAACAAAACCTGGATTTTGACTCAACCACCACTGAAATGTAATCCTATTGTGCTGAAATGGGTTTTTAAACTGAAGAGAGAAGCTATGGGAAAAGTGACAAAGCACAAAGCAAGGTTGGTAGCAAAAGGGTATGTTCAGCAATTGGGAATTGATTTTGAGGAGGCCTTTGCACCTGTTGCTATAATAGAAAGTATAAGATTGATTCTTGCTCTGTCAGCTAAGATAGGCTGGAAGGTGTTTCATCTAGATGTTAAAGCTGCATTTTTACATGGGGAATTAAAGGAGAATGTGTATGTAAGGCAACCAGAAGGGTATGTAAAGAAAGGATCAGAAAGGTATGTGTACAAGTTGTCAAAGGCTCTTTATAATCTTAGACAAGCACCAAGAGCTTGGAATTTAAGATTAGATAAAGTATTAAAAGAGTTGGGATTCAAAAGATGTCAAAGAGAATAGGCAGTTTATGTTAAAACCAAAGGAAGATCACATCTGATTTTGGGTGTTTATGTGGATGATATGTTGATAACAGGAAGTGACATTCAAGAGATTGAAGAGTTCAAAAGACAGATGAAACAAAAATTTGAAATGACAGATCTTGGCTTATTATGTTACTACTTGGGAATAGAAGTGGTGCAGAGTGATAAAGGAATTTTGATAAAGCAGGCATCTTATGCAAGAAAGCTGGTTTAGATGGCAGGACTAGAAGACTGCAATAAGACCAGAATACCAATGGAAGCATGCTTGAATTTTGTACATAATTGAAGGAAGTTCTGGTGTGGATCCAACTGAATATAGAAGACTTGTTGGCTCTTTGAGGTACTTGACACAAACAAGACCTGATATCAGCTTTGCAGTAGGATATGTGAGTAGGTTTATGCAACAGCCTAATGAAATTCACTTGAAAGCAGTTAAACATTTGGTCAGGTATGCGAAGGGAACACTGCACTATGGATTAACTTACAAGAGAACTGAAGGAGGAAGTTTGATTGGGTATAGTGACAGTAATCATCTCACTTATACAGATGATGGAAGGAGTACCTCTGGTAATGTGTTCTACTTTAATGGGTCATTAGTTTCTTGGCAGTCACAGAAGCAACAAAATGTTGCTCTATCCAATTGTAAAGCAGAGTTCATGGGTGCAACTTTGGCAGCTTGTCAAGCAATCTGGTTGCATGGACTGTTAGAAGAAATTACTGGATCAAAGCAGAAAGTTGTGAATTTGTTTGTAGATAACAGTCTGCAATTGCTCTTATGAAAAATCCAGTTTTTCATGGGAGATCCAAGCATATAAATACAAGATATCATTACATAAAAGAGTGCATAGAAAGAAATCAAATTCTTGTTGATTTTGTGTGTGGAGAATTGCAATGTGCAGATGTTTTGACAAAGGCTTTGCCTAGAATGAAGTTTTGTGATATGAGATTCTTTTTAGGAGTAGAAGATTTGAATAAGTGAGTTTGGAATTAAGGGGGAGTATGTTAGATGTTGATTTGTAATTCCAAATTGTTGAGGGACTTGTTTTGTTAATTTCTGATTGTTGTATATGTATAAATACAGAGTTAAGTCCTGTTAGTTTTGTTAAGTTTTCTGATCAATAAAAGATTCCTTCGCTTACTTCTAAATGGTTTGTTAATTCTGTTAAACATTTCTTGGTGGCCTGATTACAAACCCATCAGTTAATTTGTAGACAAAAATTGTGAATTTGAGTGTGGAGTGGGTAGTTCAAGCTTCTCACTTACCCAGGTTCGTCTACCTTTGCTTTTGCTCCTCAAATTAGGTGGACATCTTCTGAAAGGTGACCTAATCCGAGACGATAATTTGGAGAAATTTAGATCTCAAGTGCCAAGTTATTACTTTTTTTTCTTCTACTTTTATAGGCAATTTTCTTTACTATTTTGATTATTTGAATCGTATTATTGCTCTACTAATGTGGGAAGATGTCCTTGATCAAGGTGAGGGTGTTTGCATATTTAAATATGTCATTCTTAGTCGAATCAAATAGATCAAACAAAAATACTACCTTTAAGTTGTTCAAATGGGAGATGAGTAATTTGGAAGTATAAGGGAGCTTTGTCACTGTTTTAGTTAATATAGTTATATTAACTGAAGATTCGTGTGTAACAGGGGTTTCTTTTCTCAACCTCGGTTCGGAAGTCTTCGTCAACATGTTAAGAACCTTCAGTATGGCTGTCAACTTGATACTGGACAGGCATGAGTGCAGTTCAAATTTGCAAGCCTGTATGAATGCAGGTGATGAACCAAAGAATAGTATACCATTTGTATCATCCTTTTTAGAAATTGAAAAAGTTGAATATATGTACTAAAATTTGTGTTTAAATGGGTAGTTACATGTCACACCCCAACCGACGGCAGATTATACGTCGGGACGGACGCGGTTGTTTAATAGCACAAGGTTGACTATTAAAGTTTAAATAATTTTATTAAATAACTTCAAGGTTCCAATACAAAGAATAAATCAAATACATAGCAAGAATACAAGTCTAATTGATTAAGCATTCTAGGTCCAAGCATCCTATGTGATCACAATAAAGTCTCATGTTGTAGTACCTGAAACATGTGAAAGAATCTGTCAACTACAAAATAGTTGGTGAGATACAAAGGTTTTGACACAGTTTAACAAGTATTTGAAAAGAATTACAATTCACTATGATTTGTGCATTCTATAATGTAAGTATGAGAAAACAAGTATCTTAAACATTGTGCACATCAACCCTCCAACCAAGTTTAGGCATAACCCGCAGGTTACCCTTATAAGTCTCAAGTTTAAAGTTTAATGTAGTAACAAACACCAAGGGCTCCCCCCCCGAAGGGGTCAATCAATCAAGGTGGATTGGTCAAATGCAATAGATCTATCATTGTTACTATCGGCTTGATCAAAGCTAATGAATGTGCTAGTTTTAAGTTTAATCTAAGCATACAAGTCTCAAGTTTAACATAAGAATAAACACGTAGTCATAGTTGTACAAGAATTGTATAAGTTTAAGAATTATGAACATGTTTCACCTCAAAAGCATGAAAGGAAAAAGGGGCTAAGTATACTCACTTGGATGATGAATAGTATCCGACACGGATAAGTATTTGCAAGCTTTGGAGGGAGAATATCCTCACGATAAGCCTAAGTATACAAGTTTAAAGATTTAAGTATGATCCTATAAGTCTATGGTAAGGATCTAAGATTTCGAGATTCGACTAGGGTTCCAAGTGGGAGATGGGATTGATTGTGTTTATAAAGTTTTAAATTAAGTTTAAAATAAAAGTTTTGAATGTAAGACTTGGATATCAATGTCTTAATAAGTTAATAGTTTAAAATAATTATGGTTTTAAACAATTATTTATGATAAGGGTTAAGAAATAATAATTATTTCAAAGGTAAAATAATTATTAAATACAACGTATGTAAAGCCTAAATAGTGATTAGGGTTTAATAACATTTATTTAAAATAAGTAATTATTAAGGATAAATAATAATTATTTAAAAATAAATAATTACTAAGAATAAATAACTATCCAAAAGAATAATTACTTTATTTAAATGTAGAAATCATTCAAGATTTAAAGTATTTAAGAATTAGGTATTTATCTTACAAAATAACTGAAATTTAATAATGTTTAAAAATAATACGTATTTATAAGTTTATAAAATTCCTTATAAAGTTCACATCTAAAAAGAGAAAAAGATGTCTAAATATTCTTAAAGTCTAAATAAACCCATAAGTTTAATAAGTATTAAATTATAAGCTTATAACTATTTAAATAATGTTTATGTTTAAAATCATAAACTTATATGTATTCTACATCCGTGGGGGTTTATAAATTATAAGTTTCTTTTAACTTTAGGTTTTATAAAGTTTATGAAAGTTATTTCTAATTTAAAGTATTTATTTATTTTTAAGGTTTTCAAAACCGAAATAATTTAGGAAATAATGACAATTTCCAGTTTCGATTTCTTTATAAAGTGCCTCCTGTTTAGAACATGAGTTTTATAAAGTTTAAAAATATTTTTATAATTTTAAGGGTTTAAAACTATTTTTAAAGGATTATTTAGTACAAGTTTTAAATAATTAAAATAGTTCCAGAAATTAAAAGTATAGATAAAAATCATTTTTGAGTTTATAAAAGTTTAGCAGAATTTATAAAAATTATTAAAAGTATTAAAAACTGATAAAGAGGCTGAAAAAAAATAAAAAAGGCGAAAATCGGTTTGCTGGGTTCGAACTCGGGTCCCTGCCCGGTTCACCCGCATACACACACGCTCTGACCATCCCGCCTACGGGCTCGTTAAGTTAAAACATGGATTATCAATTTCATAAATATCATCTCGGATTACCCCCAAATTGACATGAACCCTAGAAACGAACCTCGTCAAATTCGACGTGTAGATCCCTCTGTCCTTAGCAATTGACAGAGGGCAATCGATTCTAGAATGAAACCGAAACTAATGCTATTTCGAATTACCTGAAAAGATGTCGGAATGAAGGAGAACGGGTTGGTCTTGTCTACGGCGGTAGCGAGGGAGGATTCGGGTAGTGCCGGTTATAATCGGAGAAATTGAGAGTTTACTGAGTTGGAGTGTGATATCGTTTAGGTGTATGGGTCGACTTTTATAGCGAATTCATGCATTAAATGCTTGATTAGGTGGGAAGATGACGGGTGGAGCGGCCGAGTTTGAATTTGAAAATGCGCGTGATCATAGCTGGCATCGAGCGTTGGGATACCTCGGGTTAGGGTCGCACGCCGGAGGCGAGACCCGAGGTTCGTTGAATGTGGACGTTTTCGCGGTTTTGAGTAAAAAGGGATGAAAACCGGGTGTGGTCGGGATCGAACTCAGGACCGGTTTCTGGGCAAGGGGGTTTGGGGAATTGACATAACAAGTCCCTGCAATTTGAAGTGTTTATCATTCCTTTTAAAACTTAAGTTTTTTGTTAAAAATCAGTTTTGATAAATGACAGTTTTAGTCCCTTGACTTTTATAAAATAAATATTTTTAGATTTATAAAAGTTAAGTAAATTTTATAAGTTTTATCCTTATAAAATAACTTATAGGATTTATTTATTTATAAGTTTAAATATTTAACAATTAAGTTTATAAATTTTGTCCTTTGTAATTGTAAACTTATAAGTTTTAAATATTTTAAATACTCCTTGCCCGTAAGATGTAGCTAATACAAGTTTCTACGGATTCACATTTATAACATGTGTAGGAATTTAGGAAAAAGTTGTGTCGGGATATCCTGGATATTACATTACATACATATGTATGCATGTTTGTAAATAATTGTTTCTTATTATTATTTGAAGTATTATCGCTTTATATTTTGGTTCGAACCGTGACCCGTCACAAAGCGCGGGAAGAATCTCTGGTATACATACAATTTAAAAGGACGTGAACAGTCCTTTAGTCTAATTGGTTATTTTGAACGGTTGGAAAATGCTCATTGGTTGCATTCTTTTTCATTACCACAATTGTTTTATTACTATTTAATTTGTGTTTTTGGAAACCGGACAAAGAGGTGCCATTGTCCTGTGGTCCTTGTGAGGTGGTATCGCACTTACAGCAATCCCTCTTACCCAGGATCAAAACTAGGGAGGTGGGTTTTTAATTTAACCTTTTTTTGTTATTTAATGTTTTTTTTTCAGTTTTTATTTAATTTATCTTTTTGTTGTTTATAGGTTATATGATTTTACGTTGCAATACCTAACGCTCCTGTTTTGTCACCATTACCGCGTGCTGCAACACCGGCGCGTAGAGGTGCACAAACCGGTTTTTTTTGGGATCCGGATCGGTTCGGTCAACGATGGTCAACGGTCGGATCCATTGGAACCGGTTCCGGATCAGATCCGGTTAAGGGAGTGGAGAGTTGGAACCTATTGGGACCGGACCGGATTTATGGAACCGGACCGGACAAAAAAAAACCGGTTCCACCGGATTTTTTTTTTTTTAAAAAAAATTAAAAAATTAACAAAGCTCGCTACTTGGTTTGCTTCCACGAGCTCGTTTAGTATTTTCGTTTCTAAAGTGTTAAATAAATTTAGCATCGGGTTCCTTGAACTACTAGAACTTGAACCCGAACCCATTGATTCACGTATGTTTGATGGATCACCACTTCCACCATATTTGCGTAAATAATAATCAAACATATTATTAAAAGCCGAATTGAAATCCCTTATTGCATTTGATTCAAAATTTGGGTCTTCCTCGAACATATTTAAATCATCCGATATTGATCCTATTAATGTTTCAACACCGGTTACATTAATCGTTGGGTTTAAGGCGGCCGAACATGTAACAACGGCCGGCATCTCCGAAAAATATTTTTTAAATTTAGCTTTCATAGGTTTTAACATTTTTTTTCAAAAATAGGGCCGTGATATTCAAACTCTTTTAATTTATTACATATTAAGTATAATTGTTGAAGTATTAGCGAATACGTGGAATAATAAACTCCCGATAAACATGTAGTTGCATTTTTAAAAACCTCAAGCAAATTAGTTAGTTTCTCGATCATATCCCAACTTATATTATCAAATTTTTGTGAACAACATTTCTTTTGTACAAGTTCATCATGGAAATGTTTTAAAATAACTCTTTGTCTTAAGGCCGATTCAAACATTTTCCATGTCGAGTTCCATCTAGTAGGTACATCCTAATTCGGACCTAAAAAGATGGAATCCGTTTATTGGCACAAGTTTCTGTAGTTTATATATCTTTTTTTGCTTGTGCTAAAAACTTCACGTAACATCACTTTAAAATTTTCTTTTACGTCTTTTATTTCTTGGACGTTTAGACCGTCTTGCACAACCAAGTTAATGATGTGTGCAACACATCGACTATGAAAGAAAACATCGTTACAAGGCGGTTCATATTTTGTTTTTAATTTTTCCACCGCGTTTGTGTTATTTGAAGCGTTATCAAAAGATATTGCAAATATTTTTGGTTGAATTTTATAAGTTTGAATGACCGAGTCTAAAATATAAAATAAGTTTTCACCGGTATGTGGATATCCAAAATAATCAAACGCAATCGTACGCTTCATCATTTGCCACGACAACGGTTGAACCCAATGTGCGGTAACACAAAGGTACGATTCGGGTAAACCATGTGGAGCGGACCAAAAGTCCGTTGTTAAGTTAATGCCGGTATTTAAATTTTCAAAACCTAAAATTAATTCTTTTTTAGCTCTTTTCCACATTTTTGAACAAACTCTTCTCAAAGTAGAACGACTTACATTTGTGTAACTCGGTTGAAGCGTCTCTTGTATCTTCCTCGTCAAGCGCGGATTATCAAAATGATCAAAAGGCAAGCCTTCTTGAATGACGAAATGTGTTATTCTCTCACGAACCCTCTCGACATTGTATTGCCAAACTCCTCCATCTCTACCAATTTGAGTTTGATCTTCACCTTTAGTGTGTTTTGCATGACTACCAATATGTTTCCTCAAAGTGTTATTTCCCACAGCACCCAAAATTTTACCACAACGTTTGCAACGAGCCTTTTGCGAACCGTTCGACATTTCGCATAAATCGAAATAAGTCCATATCTCTTGGTTTCGGGAGCAAGGAAGTACTGTCACCACCGTGACATCGCTAGTAGAACCACCAACCAAATTTGGAGTGCTTGCGGAAGCGAAAGCCATGAGAGCGTTTTTTTTTTGCGTAAAGCGAGCGTTTTTTTTACGTTTTGAGAGCGTTTTTGAGAGCTAGAATGTTGTGGTGAACTAACTCATACATCCAATACTTATTTATACTAAGTTTCAAGCCTCAAAAACAACAAAAAAACTGCCATATTAACGGCTATATAGCCGTGTTTTTTTTAACCCAACGGCTAGAACCGGTTCTATTTTGTCCGAAAAAAACCGGTTCCAAAATGTCCGATTTTTATCAGGTCCGTCAAAAACACCTAAACCGGTTCTGGATCCGCCGGTTCTTAAAAAATTCGGACCGGTTCCAAAAAACCCGGTTCTAGCCGGATCCGGTTTCGAATAATCCGTCGGTTCGGATTCAGATCCGGTTCTTTTGAGCACCACTACCTGCGCGTAATGCGGTTTGTCCCCCTAGTTTCTATAAAAAATTTTGGGTCTCGTGACTTTCGAGCCCCCCTACTCATTTTTCAAGCTCCGCCACTGAAGAAATCCATCAGCATAGTTGCTCGTCGCTGCTCGCCCATTACCACTGCCAACCAAGTCACCACAGCTGGCTAGTTGCAACCAAGCATTGCAACTGATGCTCAGTGGCCGCATACAATTAGACTAAAATGAGCTTAATGACAACAAAATCGATCACAAACAATGTTAAGAATATTACAAGCAACTAGAAACCATGTTCAGTACCAAACATGATTAATAATCTTGTACAATGGACAAATATAACTGCTTGAAGAACCAAAACATAGCCCAAACAAAACGGTCCATAAACTACAATTAACATTAAGATAACATTCATTCCTAAATTTAAAACTATCCTAAGTTCCTCCCAAAAGACGAAACATAATTCTAGACATGTTTCCAAACCAACATCCCATAAAACTGTTTTCTAAAACGTATTGTTCGATACAAGTTCCCGGAACCTGAAAAACCACTGAGCATCAGATGAATTCTCGTCATCATCCTGCTGCTGCTGTTGAGAATGAAGTTCATCTCCACTCGCATATTCTGTATATCCCATCTTTTTCTCACCACTCAAACTCGGTTTTTTAGTAGCACCAGCAGCTGGCAGTAAGGACTGCAGAATCACTGCAACTTCATGCATGGTGGGTCTCTCAGAAGGATGACGCCTCGTGCACAATAACGCAAGCTGAAACGTCTTTCTAACATGAGATAGATCCATGCATGTGACGGAAACTTCAGGATCAACCTCTTCCATTATTGTATTATCATCTGCCTTTGACAATATCTGAAACAAGTCCACTCATGGTGAGCACGTACATGATACATGCTTCAATCATATTATTGGGTTTTTTTTTGTTAAGACGGGTCGAGTCAGTTTTAACCAACAAAACATTTTTGGGCATTTTTGTAAAAACAAAGATATATGCTAAAGTTTTTCACCAAGGACAGACAAATATTAAAACAACTTTAGTGGCTACCCAAGTATATGTACGGTTTTTCATTCATAAGTGTTCTAAAGAGTTCTTATGTAAGAAAACTGTTTAATGACAAAATGCCCTTATATTATAAAGCTTTTGTCAAGTCTAAAGTTTGTAAAATGACAAAAACACCATTGAATGTTCTCGAATATATTGGCAATCCATCTATAGCTGATTCTTTCGAGTAGGTTCATAGGCATTTTTTGTCATTTTACAACTTCATATAGTTTTATGTGACAAAAGCTTTAATTTTATAAAAGACTTCATATGTAAGAAATCCATCTATAGTTGATTCTTTGAGTACGTTCATAGGCATTTTTGTCATTTTACAACTCTATAAAATTGACATGCTTCAATTTAATAAAAGACATCAACTTTATATGTGAGAAATCCATCTACATTTGATTCTTTTGAGTAGGTTCATAGCCATTTTTGTCATTTTACAACTTTATGTGACAAAAGCTTCAACATTATAAAAGACACCAAATTTATTGTGATACTTGTACACATTAAAAGTAGATTTTGCTTTTAACTCATTTGACCCGTTTCTTAAAAATATAACCAAATTCGACCAATTCTCAACGGTTCAGTTTAAGCAGGAGACTCAATTAAAAAAAAGAAATTAGTTAATACCAGTTGATGCAAATTGGACTCGTTATCAACGGCTTTTTTTCCTGTTAAGAGCTCCAACAGAACGATGCCAAAACTATAAACATCTGATTTTTCAGTAAGGCGAGAGGTCCTGGCATATTCAGGGTCAATGTAGCCAATGGTCCCTAGAACATAAGTTGATGCATATGTTTTGGTGGTCGGGAGCGATTTTGCAATGCCAAAATCAGATAAATGAGCTTCAAAATTCTCATCTAGCAAAATATTTGATGATTTCACATCTCTGTGAATGATTCTCGGATTGCAATCATGGTGAAGATAAGCTAGTCCTTGTGCAGCTCCAACCGCGATCTTGTGACGGGATTCCCAATCAAGTTTCACCTTCTTTGATGGTCCTGTCATAGTTACATTTCAGGTTACTACTAAATATACATAAAACTTGCAACCCGTAATTTTGGCCCATTACCCAACCCGGTGGGCCCACCACCTCTAGTTAAAGTAAATGTAGCAAGATTTACATTTACTCACCATGAAGAAGATCCCAGAGAGAACCATTTGGCATGTAGTCGTAAAACAGTAGGTTTCCGGTTGGTGAGAGGGAATAACCATGCAAACTCACAAGATTTCTGTGCCTAATGCTGCCAACGGTTTCAAGCTCGGTTTCAAACTCTTGAAAGTTGTGCTGGTATTGGGTGTAAAGACGCTTAATTGCAATAGGTCGGGAATTCTTTAAAGCACATTTGTAAACAGTGCTTGAGGAACCATATCCAATTATGTATTTTTCGTTAAAATTCTCGGTGATTCTTAAGATATCATCATACGTGTGAATCGCCATATCCATGTGAAGAACCACAAGTTTCGGGGGGCCTACATGAAAATTTGTTAGAAATTGTTAAAAAATAATAATATTTACAAGTTAATGGTAAACCTTGTAATCCCTTGCTTGGTTCCTTCATATACTGCCTCGGTTTGCTTGATCTTAAAATTGTTAATACCACCATGGCAACAAGGACCACAAAGCCTAATGTCATGCAAACAACCGCGGTTCTTGAAAATATAGCTGCAGCAGAAAAATAATATTAAAATCATAATAAAGAGATTAAACTAAGATTTAAATAGATAGTTAGATACCTCTTTGTTTTGGTGAATACGGGTCGCATATGGAACCTAACCAGTTCCCACATAGCATTGGATTTCCAAGAAAGCTGGAGCGGAGCACGCATGACATACATTATCAGACCAACTGTATAAAACAACCTTAAATATAACAAAAAAGATGCAAAAACTATAGATTGTTACCTATCCGGTGGAAACCGAGAGAAGATTTTACTAGGAGGTACCACCCCGGAAATGTTGTTGTAAGAAACATTTCTGATGCACGTGAGATGATCGTTAATAAATCACATGACAAAATTATTAAAAAGCATGTATTCAACAGGATAGAAGCTTACAGGTTAACTAGACTGAAACAGTTGGATAGCTGGTTGGGTATCTCCCCCTTCAGATTGTTGTCGTTCAAGATCCTGCAAACAATATAATAAAAACTCGAAACAAGGAAGGTCATTTTTACGCCACAAAGTTACTTCACAACACCGAAGGCCTGTCTGAGTTTATACCTGGTGGTGTGTTAAGTAATTTTGGTGTACAGATCACATCCCAGTTGAAATTAAAAATAGTAAGAAAATGGCCTTACAGAGAGATAATGTTTTGCAATTGGCCCATTTCTACCGGTATAGCCTCGTGGAGTTTGTTAAACGACATGTCACTACATGATAAAGGATAGTACTAACAACATGTTTTTTGGTAAAATAGAAATCTAACTAAAAAAACTTACATAATTTGAACACTTCTGAGGTTACCAAATTCTTGAGGTATCGAACCCTCGAGGTGATTATGGCTCAAGTTCCTATTAACATAAAAAATAACAGTCAGAATTTCAAGAATATGTGACTATGAAATATAACTCGTTGCTTACAGTGTCAAAAGATGCTCCAAATCACCGATAGATGCGGGAACGGGTCCCGAGAAATGATTGCTTGAAAGATCCCTCCAAAATGTAAGAAATCTTTTTGTTAGACTACGTTATATAAAAAAGACCAACATGACATGATTTAAACATGAACTTACAATGTATCCAGATTGATTATTCTCCCCAGCTGAAATGGTATACTTCCCTTAAAATTATTTGATGAAAGATTCCTGTAGTAAACATGTCAATTTTTATTAACACATAACAACAATAAATATAATAAAAATAATAATAATAATAATAATAATAAAATCCCAAATGTAAACTAGTAAGCTACTGTAAACTCTAATTATAAAGATATATAGCATACAAATAAGTTAGGCTCTCTAGATTGCGAAAGCCTGAAGGAATAGAACCGTTGAGAAAGTTTCCATGCACATTGCTGCAAAGAATATAACCAAATAATTATAAAATATAAAATTTTAAAATCAATTCTAGCTGCCATTAACAGCATAATTAGACTCACAGTTGATTTAAAGCAGTGCAAGAACTAAGGCGTTCCGGAATGGGCCCTTCAAGATTGTTGAGTGCAAGATTTCTAGGAAACAATGATTAGCCACTTTTATTTGAAGAATTAAAAAAGAGTATATCATATAAAAAAACTCAGGATTAAGAACTCACAACTCAAAAAGCTGATCCAGATTCCCTAGTTCGGCGGGAATTCCACCAGTCAGTTGGTTATTATTCAACTGCCTGAAAATATAACAAACATACAGTTTTGTTCATATGGGATATAAGCCATCAGGGTGATCAAAAACCGCTGAAACCGACCAAACCGCCCGAATTGAAGCAAGTTGGGCTGGTTGGCCGGTTTGCGATTCAAATGGTCCGGTTCATAGTTACCGAATTCGCTCTGTGAGCAGCGATCCACGAATTGGTTCGCGCTGTACCAAATCGAAAATCGTTTCGATCCAATTCGCTATGGTACGGCGTACCAAATCGATAAGGTACGGCGAACCATTTACCTATAATTCGTTGTACCTAATTCTAATTCCAATCGTACCGAACACTATCAAATTCGCGATTTTGGTCATGAATTCGCTGGTTGTAGAAATTTAGGGTTCCCGATTCATCACCAATTTCTGATATGGCTTTTGGCAATAGAAATAACAACGAAGGAGGTGATAGCGAGACCCATGTTAGTAACACACAAGGTTTTATTGACCTTGATGATGAGGTTGTTGAACAAACATGTCCAGCAAGTGCAATTCAAACAAGTGGAAGTCAAGCAAGTGAAAAAGATCCAAATAAGCCACTGGTTGATGAAGTAACCTACCATGGTGCAGGTAAACATCTATTTCTATGATATTTTTAGATTCAGAATCATTTATTGACCTTGATGATGAGGTTATATTAATTATTCAGATTCAGAATCATTTATAGATGCAGAATCATTTCTGTTGATTAAATCATAGTTAAATAAAACAGTGAAATATCTAACAGGAACTTAGTTTTCTGAGTTTTCTGAGTTTGTTGATTAAATCAACGACTTGATTAGGAATTTAGAATTGTTATGTTTATGTTTTTGTTTGTGTTTTTTTTCTATTTTGGATTTTGGATTAAATGGTATTTGAATTTTGAAGTTATGTTATTATTTGGAATTTGGCAAATATTATATTCTATTTGAACTTATGTTTTATTCAAGTACATCGAACCGAACTACATGGTACACCGTACCGGTTAGTACCGAAATGAACCTACCCCCTCCTTACCGAATACGTTAACTCTAGCGAACCGCGTACCCGTACCGGAGCGAACCGCGTATTAGGTAACTATGGTCCGGTTCACAAATTTTGGCGGTTTAATGGTTTGTTCTGGTTTGGAACTTGGAACCGGCCGTATAAACCGAACAGGTTGGTTTAGTTTGTCGTTTTTCAAAACCGTAGATGCTGTGTTTAAAAAAGCGCCCTGAGGCGCTGCCTTAAGCGCGAGGCGCCCGAGGCGCTGGGCAAAACGCCTCAAATGGCTGAGGCGCCCGGGATACATGAAGCGCCCTGAGGCGCCGCCTCAGGCTTGAGGCGCGAGGCGAGGCGCCGCTTCATGTATTTTCACGTTTTTTTTCACTTTTTTGTTATGAATTTGAGTTCCAACTGCAGTTCCTCTTTACTTAAATCAGTTTTTTCTTGAATAGAACAAATATTTCTTGCAAGTTTTGTGAAAATTACTCAAAGGAGGAGTTTTTAGACTGAAAACAACATTTAGTGGGAGGTTTTAAGAATGTTACTAAATTTTTTATTACTTTTTTTAGCTTAGCGCCTCGCATACGTGAAGCCCTCGCCTCGCGCTTGAGGCGTGGCGCCTCGGATTTTGTGACCGAAACGCTTCGCCTCGCCTCGCGCTTTTTTAAACCAAGCGTAGATGGTGATTCAGAACTGGAAAATGAACAATATAAGGCTTTCAAATTTAAAATATTAAGGCCGAGGATTTGTATTTACAGATAACTAAGCTTTGTCATGTTGCCAAGCTCTGGTGGGATTGGTCCTGTGAGTCGATTCCCATGGAGATACCTGCAGACATACACAAATGTTTAAACACAAAGAAGTAAAAAAGATACTCGCGTCTCATCACATGTTGAAATAACACTTACAGTTTGCCTGTGAATGATAAGTTGCCAAATATTGGCGGGATTGGCCCGACTAACTCATTCTCACTTAGATCCCTAAAAAGTAAGTAAAATCATCAAAGAATATTATTAGTAACAGAATAAAGTCGGGATATGTTGCTCGGAAATAATGATGGAAATTCTTACAAAACAGCTAGAGCTTGCATAAGACCAATGACTTCTGGAATTTTTCCTGTCAATTTGTTACCTTGAAGGGACCTAAAATTAAGAAAAGTAAATCAGACAAGCTATAGATGTGAACACTGTGCTTAAAAATAATCAGAAAACGCAGAAATTTACAAGGTAGCCACTTGAAGAAACCCGATATTATATGGGATTTCACCGGTGATTTGATTGTAAGAGATATCTCTGCAGATCAAACAAATTTAGTTCACGTGGAAAAACATCTTGTTAGTATTGAATATACACACACACACATAAACACACACACACACACATGGGAAGGGATCCATGCAGAACAAAACAAACCATTCATTTTTCCAATCTTAAAAGGTTTAAAAATAAAAGAAAATGACATAAATGCCATGTTTATTGTTTCACCCATCTTTCTTGAAATAAGGAAAAAAATATGAACAAATTAATTTGATTGTTCATTTATGCATATAACCTACACATGTGTAGATCATGTGTAGGTAAACGGTACAAATATTAAAAAAAAATATGAACAAGTTAGTTTGATGGTTTTATATACATAACCTACACATTTGTATGTAAAAAGTAAAAAATTTTAAAAACATAAATCATTGATCAAAGAATTAAATGATCCTCTCCCATATATTCATAACCAACAAAACAGCTAAAATAAGACTTACAATATCTCAAAGCTAGTACAGTTACCAATGCTATCTGGGATAGTGCCGGTCAAGTTATTTCCCCTTACATCACTAAATAAAACCGTAAATGATAAGTTTTAAGAGACGGATTAAGAGCTCAAAAGGCGATTATTAAGTTAGAAATACATACAAATACCAAAGGCCAGTTAACTGGCACATATCAGCAGACAGAGTCCCGGTTAATGAATTGCCTCTCAAACCGCTGTCAAAACAAAGTCAAGTAACACTTCAGATTAAACCGTAACAAAAATAAAATGAGAATGTGTTCTAGTACTACTCACAGATACTGCAAGACTTCATTCCAGTATATTAATCTGGGTATCTCGCCAGTCAGCTGGTTTTGTGCCAAATCACTGAACAAATAAAGTTAACAAAAACAAAATTGCATTTTTAATAAAGATTATCAGATTATTGGGAAAAGAAAACCTTATTAGGAAAATGAAAAAGGACCAACCCAACTTACAGTGTCTTAAGGTTGGGAATTTGAGTCAGTGTTGAAGGGATGGGGCCTGTTATTTGGTTGCTCTTCAGATTCCTGTTTTCATGAAGATTATTATAGACTGTTGACCCAGATGCGTTATCCTGAGCGTCTAGCGCGCTTTTAAAACCAAGCTAGTAGAGGTGGGCAATAAACCGGGTCCAGACCCGTACCCAGTTACATTCCGACCCTACCCACCCACCAGTTATACTTGGTTTGCGATTTTTTGGCAGGAACCGGTTTGTACCCGTACCCGGTTCCATACCTGGTTAAAAAGTAAATATATAATACGAAGTAAATAATATTTAGTTACATGGATTTATTTTGTTGTAATTTATTTTATTTTAGTTATATTTACAAAATATAAAGTAAATTTAAATTTAAAATGAATTTTATATTGTTTTAATTTAAAAAAAAATAGGTTTTTGATTAATACCCGATTCCTACCCGTCCCTGTTCCGTACCCTACCCTATCTGGTTCCTATAGGGTTGGATATATTCGACTATACCCGTACCCGGTTTAGAAAAAAACCAGATTTGTACACCTCTATAAGTTAACAACTTAACAAGGGTATCCATTTTTAACTATGATTATGCAGGATACACTCACAATAGTTCAAGCCGCTTTAGCTTAGATATTGAAAACGGTAGGTCCCCATACAGCATATTATCAGATAAATCACTGCAACCCCAAAACAATTACACATTAATCCATGTTTAACTGATGTTCTTAAACATGAAAGCAAGAACTAGTGAAGACTTACAGCAGAACCAGGTTAACACAGCTGCCAATTTCATCCGGTATTTGTCCCGTAAGCTTATTCCCCTGCAGATCTCTGTCCATCATTCAAACCAAACCATGAGAATTGTTTCAAATTAGGCGCAAATTCATATTTTTAAAAACATCATATATATCTAACCAAACATGTAAAAATATCATATATACATACCCATGTCATTAAAAACAATTTAAAAAATAACCATTTTACCCTTATTTTTCTAAAACTTTAAAATTTCATATTTACTTAATTTTAACTTTAAAACTCCATATTTACCTATTTTTAACTTTAAAATTTATTTACCCACAAAAAATAGCTTTCTTAAAATGTTATATTTAACTTTCTCCTTTTCTTTCATAATTTTACCAATTTTCTTTTATAGCATTTATAAATCTTTTATGAAAGATCCCGTTTTCTTTTATATCAAGTAAAAAAATTAGGTTATAAAGATTAGTGAAAAAATCATTTAAATTAGGTAAAAAAAATAAATTGGGTTAAGAATGGGATAAAACTAAAAAAACTAGGTTATAAGAAAATTATAAAATAGATAAGGGTAAGAATAGTCATAAAGTAAGTAAAAAATTATTTAAATTGGGTACAGGAAAATTATGTTAAAAAAAATCATATAATATTTAAACGGGAGCATATATATATATGTATATATATGTATGATATTTACTGCAATATTTGTAGGTTATATATGAAATTTCTCCTTCAAATGCAAAACGAAAAAAACAACTGATTTAACGAGATAGGTATTACGTACACAGACATCAGATTCCTCAAATCCCCAATCGCCGGTGAAATCTCCCCACCGAGGTTCAAATTTGACAGATTCCTGAACTCCGACAGTGAAATCAAAACCAACAATTGATAAAACAAAATCATATGGAAGTAATTGGCGGGAAAATAATCATGTTCAAAAGATTAAAAAAAAACATACAGAGCAACTACAGTGGTGCTGATATTGTTACAAACAATCCCTCTCCATGAACAGAGATCATCGTTCTGATCTTCGTCCCAATCCAGCAGCACATTCACGACGTTGCTAAACGACGCCTTGATAGCCATTAAAGCCTTCCCTGCACACAATGATTCCACCCCAATTTTCAAAACCTAAAATAAAATTAAAAACAGGACACAAAATAAAATTAAAATAAAAGAAGTTATCATCTCTTCATGTTGCGTCGTTTTCATTTCGTTTTACTGTTGTCGAAGCTTTCTGTACAGTGAAACCGTATATTTCTCAGAAGAACGACGTCGTATGTGCAGAAGATTAAATAAATTACCTTCATCACTGAGCGACGTCGTATGAGGAAACAGAAGAACTAAGATGGCCATAACCACGGAAACCGCGAGCTCCTTCTTCATAACAAACGCCATAACAGAATAACAATGAAATTCAGGCTGTCATTGAGTAGTAATGGATGTGGCAACGGCCATGAGACTCATAGTGTGTGTTTGTGTGTGTGTTTGTGGGGATGTTAGAGAGAGAGAGAGAGAGAAAGGGGGAATTTAGAGAGAACATGCGTTTGGCGTGAAGTGTCATGGAAAGCAGAGGGGATGTAGAGTGTGGTGTTAATGGAGGTATTGTTATGAAGAGAGAGAAGGTTGGTGCAGAGGGAGAAGAGGGGGGTAAACGGCGGTGAATGGACGTTAGTAAATGAGGTGCTGGGGAAAAGAAGAAAAGTGGCAGCGGCCGTCACTGCCCGTACTGCCGTTTCCCTAACTGGCTACATTGCGGGACATTTGTCCTTATCTTACGCGCTACCCGATTTTGTAAAATCTGACTTTTTTTTTTCATTATTTAATGTTTCTAGTGAATAGTGAAACTTAGCATTATTTATTTTAATATTTTCATACTATTTGGTCTTGTATAGTTACGGGTGGAAGGGAAAACCCCCTCCCCCTAAAAAAAATAATCCCTCAATCATACAATGTCACATCATATTATCCGAATGAGCTTTAAAGTATCTAAATGGATTGCGACGGTGTTCCTAAATAAACCTTTGGAATCAACCAACCATGTACTGTTACCTCACAACCCAAAACTACCCCACAACGGGTTCATGAACCCGGTTTTCAACCGACAAAACGAACCCGCACCACTTCCGGCGGTGTTCCCGTGTTACCCGATCCAACCCGTAGCCCAACCCGTGTCCCACCCCTTCCACCATAAGAACATCTGTAGCTTATGTGGCGGTCGGTGGTTGTCGGTGTAGAGGGATAGGGGAAAAATTAGTTCGGGTTGAAACCGGCAGTGCAAATATGGAGAGAAAGAGGGTGTTCTTGAGCTCTGGCCATCCAATGTACTGACCCCGTGCTCCTTGTGGCGTCGCGATATGTGGCATCGTTGGTGGTGTCATTGCTCAGGTTTGTGGCGCTACTTGGTGACGAAGAAGGAGGAGGAGGAGGAGCAGAAGAAGAAGAATGAGTTGTAGGACCGTCCAATGATGTGGAATGGCGGGAGAAGCGAGAACACCGCCCCCACTTTTGGTGATGTGCACAGCGGGATGACTGTACTCCGTGGTCTAAAAGAGATGAAATTAATGAACATGAATATTATGAATATATTTTGTGTTAAAGATGATAAATTTAAATCAGACACGCTTAAAAATATGTGATCTTAATACATTATGTGTAACTTGTTTGTCAAGTTAAGTTGGTTAACGGTTTAACATGTCAGTGGGGCGTGCGATCTATCTAACAATAACTTCACATTAGAATAACACTAATAACTTTATAATAATAAAGATATTTCTTATGGGACTGAAACGATTAGTGCGTTAGATAAATATAGTGACATGGATCATAAAGTAATTGATATTTTAGTAGAGTAATTTGATTTCTTCACACCTCGTTTCATATCAATCATGAAGGTGTGTTGAGTTTGTTATCTTGACTTTTGTTTATAAACAATATTGAATAACCATACAAGCAGAGCCGGTCCCGAGAATTCGAATACCCTACATGAGCCGAAAAAAAGGCCCATAACGAAATATATAATTTTATAAAAGCCCCAATAAATTTTATTTTAAAGCCTCGAAAATTTTATATATATATATATAGTTTTTGTTTTTTTTTGTCCACTTGAAATGTTAGGCCCACTACGGTTGTGTTGCCCGCAGGCCCATTGGGTCGGCCCTGCATACAAATTTACGAGACAAACACATGTGAAAGGTATAGGTTATGTTACATGCGTCTCTATAGTACAAGTAACTAAAACAACATATTTAAACCTTCAAATTTTAAGAGCCTCAAAAAATTTAGAAAAAACTACTTTAATATATATTAATTTTAAGCTGAACATATATGTGATAACCCATTACTTTTGTGTTTTTTTGAGATAAATAAGAAAAGATAACAAAATGATTAAAGGTTTATTTTTATTCTTTTGAACAATAGTAAGTCACTAGCCGGAACAATAAATAATTACATGAATAATAGAGGGTTTTGTAACCACTCTATCCAAGAAATAGTGCACTTAATCTTCCTACTCGAATACAGGGGCGCAGCTTAGTGAGGGCCCGGGGGTCCCGCCCCTCCCCCCGATTTTTCGCTCAAAAATGTTAATTTATATGTACTCGGCCGAAAACTTATAGGTATTAAGTTCCGCCCCCTCTGAAAATTTTATAGGTATTAAGTCCCCCCCCCCGCGCGGGGCCCCGTGCGTTTTTCTTTAAGCTTCGCGCACTGCTTGAATACCAATAAAACGAAAAATACAAAACGTCATCGAATAGACTCATCTCTTTAGGCCGATTCTTCAAAAATACCATATCGTTTCGAAGCTTCCATGTATATGATCATCGTCATCGATTAAAGGTTTATTTATGGGTAAATCTAATAAGATTTAGTATAAACATTAATATTATACATTTTGATGCTCTATAAAATTACATTTTAAAACATTTCATATATTTTGAAAATTTTGACAAAAAAGGTTCAAATTAAAATTTTACTTTATACCTTGAAATATGTTGAGCCGTCCTGAGTTATGCGTTAGGAAGGCACATACATGTCAATGATGTTAATCATGATTTGCAAGTTATGCCCATTAACAGGGGCGGACCTACATAGACCGGAGGGGGTTCATCGAACCCCTCGAGTTTCGAAATTTATATAGAACGGTATGTAAAAACACTGAGGTGAACCCCTTAAAAAACATAGAGTGAACCCCCTGAAAAAAATTCCTGGATCCGCCACTGCCCATTAACGGGAATTCGGGAATACAGCGAGCCTATAATCCATTTATCACAACATTATATTTTTGCCAAAACAAAATAACATTCATTTCAAGTATCTAAACGATTGTATGCATGCTTTTCCTTTTAAAAACATTAATAATAATTAATTTGAGGATCCTAACTAAAACACTGTTGTTATGTCGTTCTCGACGTAATTATAAGTATTAATTGACCATGTTCATATATAAATATGTCTCTTTTTAAATGAGATCTAGCATAACTAATTTGAATCATTAAATTTTTTCAAGCTTAAAATTATTAAGTGAAAATGGTATAATCATAAATGTTTAGTTAATTTATTTTTTAATTAATTAAATTATTTCTTTCATTAGCTAATTCTATCATCTTTATCCTCTCCGACTCTCTGTATTTTGTGTTGTAACAAATTTTATTGACCTTTTTTTATGACATGCACATATGAATATTAGGGTGGAGGGGTCGACTCGGGTTCGGCTTCGGGTTGGGGCGGGTAATACAGGAACACCGCCGCAATGGCCACGAGTTAGGTAGACGGGTGCGCAAAGTCGTATGGTGGTGGGGATGTGATCGCTAAATTTGTCCATTGAAATGAGAATATAGCCGTTGGGCTATTTAAAATAAAAAAAATCCTCTATAAATACAAACCTTTAATACATAAATTTTATACCAAACAAATACTCTCTTACTTCTACTTTTGAGTTTTATATGCTGTCTAATTTTATTTTTAATTTTTATGTTTTATTTTTTAAATTTTTTTTTTTGAACAGCAATTTGGATCACTGACGGGCCTCTGGCCCACTTGATCATCTCCACCACCCTCAGAAGGAAACCTACTATAGGTGAGAAAACCCACTGGCCCAACCTGGAACCCATTTTTTGTCACAAGTGGGATTTGAAACCAATACCTCCCCATTTTAATGAATTCTTGGCTACCTCACCTCAACCACTTGGGCTAAAGATCATTGGCTTTAATTAATTTTAATTTTATCTTAAATGTATTTATTTTTAAATTTTAAACTAAAAAAATGCTAGGGTACTTAGGGGTTTCACTCTTTGTGTTTAGAGTAGTTTATGGTAAAAATGACGTGCCATGTTTACATTAGCTAATTCTTACGGTACTTAAGGGTTGAAGGGGTTCCACCCTGTCACACCTCGGCTAAAGCTGAAACACGAGGATATAACGAAATTAAACCATAAAACTTGAGATAAAGAGAAACTAAGGAATTTAAATATAAAGAATCCAATTGTTTACGTTGTTTCAAATAAAACCACAAAACAAAATCTAAATGTTTTATTATTAAACTAAGTTCATGCATCCTAGGTGAAAGCACTTCATCTCTAGCTTACTTCAATTTCCTAAAACAATGTAAAAAGAAAGGATCAACTATAAAGTAAGTTGGTGAGTTTCATAAGGTTTGACACATGAAAAGTAAATACAATCTATAAACAATTTAGATATACAAGTTTATTAAATTCAAATACATGAAGTCTATAACCAACGCTAGTGACTGAATGCCCTCTAAGAGATTTGGAAGCCACCAAATCATGTATGTTGGATTTCGATCATCCAACACCCTAACCGGGTGATGGATGGATATGTCACACCTATGGATCCATTATCGTTCTACCGTTGGCTATTAAAGTTAATGGTTGTGTATGAACTAACGAGAGGGACTTTACGTATACGAATACGAATCATGTATAAGCCATTTAATGTAGCAAGTATATGAAAATGTGTTATTGATTTGTATGAAAACGTTGTTGATACGTTTATGATGTATAACATGTTTTCACCCCAAAATAAGGAAAATAAAGGGGGCTATAAAACTCACCTTGAAATCCTTGAACAGAACGTGAAAGATTAACCGGTTGATTAAGAATACCCTAAACGAATAGTAGTTTGTGTAAGTGCATGGAAACAAGTTGTAAGGACAAGATGGAATGCTTGAATAGATTGAATAAGGGTTTAAATGATTCAAAACAGGTTCAAATGATCTCTTATAAGTGTTTTATTTGCCAAATATTTTATAGGATTAAGTAATCTAAAGTTTTGAAAGATATACAAGAATTAGGGTTTTTGACAGAATTCAGTCCGCAACTTGCGGGACGTTTTTGACTAATCAAATAATTTTATAAAAATAGCATACTTTACAGAAACTTAATTTCATTTAGAACTTATATTTATTTAGACGTTTTAACTGGCCCTAAATCGAAGCCTAAGACAGACTATTCAGAACTGAGTTCTTGGCGCGCTTGTCTTGCGTGACTGATTTGGGGGTCGAAAACTTGGAATTAGAAGGTCTATCTTATATGGTTGAAAACTAGACTCAAAGGACTAATTTTTTTAAAATAAAGAAGCAATGATTTGAGTTCCAAATGACCAGGTTATGGTCATCCGAAGTTGGTAACAGAATCTGTTCGAATTTGCAAAAGTGCTTTGGTGATATCCTTGGATGTTTAAAGAGTTTTCTATACAAGTAGGGTTTAGATCTAAGTTCTAGCACATGAATACTACATATTGGATGATGTAGCATGAGGAATTAGTCTTGGATTGCATGAAAACTTTAGAATAAGAACAAATCATTTAGAAAAAAAAACAAAACAAGAACATGATGTTCAATGCTAGGATCTTAACATGAACACCTTGTTGTATTCCTTTGTATCATCCATGATTGCTACACTAAGGTGTATGATCATGGATTATACATTGGAATAGAGATAAAAGGATAGAATAGGTTTGAATATAAGAACTTTTGAATTAAAATAGCAAAAACAAGTTAGGGTTTTGATTACATGAAATAATGAAATGAATAAGAACAATGAAAGAGAAGACTTACAAAACAACTCTTGAACTCTTGTAACTATAAAAGTGGCCAAAAATTCTAAGAGTTTCTAGGGAGAGTATTGCCTTGAATTGGTGCAAAGAATGGAAGAGAATTGGGTTCTATTTATGAGGACGATTGAGGGCTGCTAAGTATGGTATGTTGTGGTGAGAAAGTTAGCAAAGGGGAGCCCTAATTCAGCCGCCACCTGCCTTATTCTTGCGAGGTCTTGAGCCTTGGCCACCAAGCCAAGGTGTTCCTAAGGCCATCTAGTGGTGCACATGTGAACCGAGCATTTGAATTGCGAAAAACGGACAAAGTGGTAAAGTCAAATTTACACGAAATGATGGCACAGCGAACTAATGAACTTACTATGATATATATGATATGATATGACTTTCAATTGTATTAAATCATGAATAATGATGATTATACAAGTACGGGCAAAAATGAGAAATGTTACACCCCCTCCCCCCAATCCACCCTTAGTTGGAACAAGTTAGAAAAATAAGTTCTCAAGATAAAAGACTTCCCGACGAAATGCACACATGTATGATAGTTAACACAGTTACAAATATCCAGCATTTCATGAAATATAACATTTATGGCAATACGCACATGTGTATTTAGTAAAAAAAATAACTTATTCATCAACATACATATGTTTACGTACGGGAAACACATATATGTGCATCGACATATGCAAAAATACTTGGGAAACACATATATGTGCATCGACATACGAATACATAGAAATATACAGTTATTTCATAATCCATTTAAAATATCCAATTTTCATCCTATGATCATAATATGATGTTTCATATTATAAGGGTGTAAAATAAATCAACTGAAAGTTAAGGGTTTGTTCTAAATGTGCATTTTTATACTTCTTGGTTAAAAGGGGTCAAAAATGGAAGTCAAGTGGCAGATTGTAAACACTACAAATCTGATTACATGGGGAGGGGGTTGGCGACAAAACACACACACACACCAAGTGTGTGTTTTCTGTCGTGAATGTGCAAGGGAGAAGAAGGGGGAGAAGCCAAAAACCAAAATTGAAGAATTGCATGTAAAATAAGTGGTATTTGAGGTGTTCATCTTCATCTAGGCTTCAAGTAAGTATCATTTCTTCTCCAAAACCTCCATTGATTCTTATTCTTGGTGGATTTTGATGAAATCAAGCAAGGGGCTAAATTGGGTGTTGTAAACGGTTATTAACTTGATAAAAGTTATAATCTAGCTTGATTAAAATTTAAGGGTGCTAGATAACATCCAATTTGGTGATTCAATAATTAGGGTTCTTGAGGGTGATTTGGTGGTTTTCTAATTGGGGATGTTTAAATGATGAGTTGAGGGTTGGTAAGTGTTTATGGTGGTAATAGACATTTTAATTGATAAGAAACCTCAAACAATTTGATGATTTCAAAATTAGGGTTCTTGAGGACCTAATTTAGAGGTTGTTCTAATTGGGAGATTTTAAAGGTTGAATTGAGTGTTGATAAGTGTTTATGGTGTTATATAAACACATTTTCAAGTAGAAAACTCAACTGAATTAGTGATTTATAAATAGGAGAATTTGCGGTATTTGGGTGAAAACCTTAACGGGTCAAATTGGGTGGAATGGGATTAAGAATGATTAAAAGTTTGTGTGAAGCTTAATAAACCAAGATTAGATGATAGCGAAAATTATAAGATCTTGGGTGGGCGTTAAACTTCAATTGATGAATGTATTGGGGGTATTTTAGATTACTAAAACATGTGGAATGTTTAGGTGATCAAGGCGATAAAGGTGTTAGCTTTGAAGACCGACTAGAATATTCATTAACCAAGGTAAGTGCTTTGCACTTACTTAGTAATCGATAAGTAGTGAAGTTGCATAAGTAGATAGTATGTTGAATGAATACTTACTTATGTGTTGTTGAATTTGGATGGCCTTGAAGTTTAAGAACTTATTAGGTATAAATTTGGTGATCTTGAAGTGAAATACTTCATGGGTATATACTTGGAGTCAAATACTCCATGGGTGGGATTGAAAACATATATTCCATTACTTGAGATAGATAAAGTGGTTAGTGTCATGTAATTAGACTTGTGTAGTTTAATTCTATTTAAATATGTTGATTTGGTGTAATTTGGCTATGTGGTTAATAGTCAAACTTGAATATGGAATGTGGTGAATATGTGTTATTTGGCTATGTGGTTAATAGTCAAACTTAAATGTGGTGTGTGGTAAATAGGTGTAAGTTGACTTATGTGGTTAATAGTCAAGCTTAAATGTGGTGTGTGGTAAATAGGTGTAAGTTGACTTATGTGATTATTAATCAAACTAAATTGTGGTATGTGGTAGAATTGATGTAGTTGGCTTAAATGTGGTGTGTGGTAAATAGTTAAACTAATGGGCGATATGTGGTAAAATTGGTGTAGTTGGCTTAATGTGTAAATTAGCCAAACTAAATTGTTGAATGTGGTTAAATGGTGTAAATGACTCAATGTGGTTAGAGTCAACTAAAAATATAGAATATTGTGGTAAGATTGGATTTAATTAACTTAATGTGGTATAAGTCAAACCATTGGTGGTAAAATGGTAGATTGGTTGATTACTTGAAGTTAAAACACTTCATGGGGGGATAAAGTGAAGTCAAATACTTCACGAGTGGTAGTGAGGTCAAATACCTCACGGGTGATAGTGAAGTTAAAAACTTCACGGGTGACATTAAGTCAAATACTTCATGGGTGGATGATATGTCAAAAATTAAACATATTTTATATGCATAATCCTCATATTATGGTACTTATTGAATAAAAACCTTGCAAATACTACTTCATTCGCATATATTTTATTTTTGCAGGTTAAACGGCTTCCCGAACAAAAAGAAGCGAAAAAGACCAAGAAATTGAAGAAAATGTGGAAGTCAGAAACTAGGCCATGCATTATACCCGTGTGAATAATAAAAACAAGATATTCTTCCATTGTATGTGTGTACCTGTGTCCCCCAAAAGTAGAACATTATCTTACAAGAGTACCAGTGTATCAGTGGACCAAATGCACAACCATGCATTTGAATGCCTGCCCATGCAAACCCCAACTCTTTGCCTATAAATAACAAGCTCAAGTGTCCCATTTAGGTGTTCAATATTGGGGGTTGTGGAAGCCCTAGTGCTCTGCTAGGGCCAAAACTCTCTCGATTTTGAACCAATCGAGTCTGTTTGAGTCTTTTTCGTCTTTGTTATTTTCATTTTCTTAGTTGTAATATGGTGTAAGGCTCCCAAACCGGGCACCCTACAGTTGGGTCACATCACTGGGTATACTCATTAAAACTCTTAACTTTCATTTAAACATACAACGGAATTCTCAAAATAGTAATTATCTTTTATTAACGTTGTTACACATTACCTTACTATACGAATGTATGCACACCAACCAGAGTAGAACCGCTTCCAAGACAAGATACGTCGTCCACGAGACTCACCTGTAAAACAATCTAACGTACATACAAAGTCAGCTACGATGAGTGAGTTCTAATAGTTTGTTTTAAGTAAAAACCATCACCTTACAAAATCATTTATATAAACTCAGGACACCCCGGTCCTTTATAAAACTGTTTGTTGTTTATTAACATATAGATAACCCACCTTACTGACCCGTTCCCAAAAGGGTCCACCACCCATGACTCATTCACACCCAAAGCCCAGTAAGTCTCACCGACATGGTTCGAGCTTACTACATTGTTGACTCATAACCTACCACACGTATCAACCTGGAGTCTAGTTAACACAGCCCAACTCTTAATCATAGACTCAACTAGCCCTAACAATGACATTCACAAAAGGGCTCTTACACATTAGTCGTAGACACGACCTCGTTCTCATATTCCCGTCAAAACATTGCTCTACATCAAAGCATTAACACCACAACACAATAGTTACCAGTTCACAATTGTGTGCAGATAAATTACACATAAATACACAAAAACACATAGCTCGTCACAAACGCCCTCGTCACGGTTATCCCCGTCAGGATATTCATCATACCCGGAGAACCCCTTTTCGGGTCTCAATATTGCCCTCACAGGACCCCGTCACATAACGTAGTGACACACTCGTCATCTATGATGACTACCCAGCCACCCACACGGTGACTACATCATCTACCATACGGTGACTGACACATCACCCACACGATGACTGCCAGATCACACGTACAATGATGACCCTGAAGGACCTCCACACCACTGTTGACCATATACATGGACAACAATGCAAGCATGCAAAGAAACACATATATCCACATGACACTACCTGGACAAGTACTACGACTCACCACCCTTTCACGGATAACTTACGTGTGTAATCAAACACCTACTCTAGACGTACCCTCATAACATCTAGACCCATTACCCATCTCTTTCCGAATAAGTAATTGTACGACACACAAACATCATACCGACTTCTAGCCCATACATACTAAGTACACCATATAGACCCTTAGCCTCGTTATTAAATATTTAGCTCATAAACTCTTCGGGTTAAACCCAAAACTTGTAACACGTCTAATTTAATAAACACATCTTTCAGGTATGTACGATAGCCCTAAAACAATAAAAACATTAAAGAGGGGATTAGAAACTCACCGGTTGCGAAGCTTTCCTTCCGTAAGCCGCATACTCGTAAACGCGTAGTCCAAGCGAACCTGTCGTCAGATGGATTATCCAGATCAACATTATTATCTTAGTAACACTAGCCCACCTACTAAGGACCAACGAGCTACAAGCTCGGTCTAACTCATCCCAAACCGTGCAACCGACGCGCTCATTGGTGTGCCAAAACCCCTAAATTTACGTTACCGAAAAACGTTCCCGAATGTCGTCCCCGACAATTTTCTCACATCCCAACATAGACCCCAACATTGAATATAAAGTTCTATGGGGTCATAACTAAGCGTACGTGCTGTCCTTGGAGCGTTAGTGTAGAGACCTTGTACCAAATGCGAACACCAAACTTGTTTCGCATAACTCGACCATACAAACTCCTTTTCACGCGATCCACCTATCCACGCGTTCGTCTCGACACACTGGACCTCAGAAAGTTATCGGTGTCAGCTGTCGCCGCCACCGCTGCTACCAGAACGCAGATTGGTGTTTCACAACGTTCGGTTTTGCGCGTCAATATTCGAGTAGCTTAAAACCGACCCAAATGAACTCTGTTTTAGGCGAATAATATGTCCATGCGTCCGTATCTCTGAACCCTTTCAAACCCATAAAGTCTCCATCGCTAAAAACCGCCACCTTCGTTGCCTTAAAGCCAAACAGTGGCCGGATTCGCCCAATTTCGCGCGTTTGTCTTCGCGCTGCTCGAACCCCTATCAAACGAACTCGGAATTGGACAAGTAATATATCCACGCGACCGTGTCGCCAAGCCTTTCAACCCCCTTATCGCCGCCGCAGGAGACGCAAACAGTGGCCTGATTTCTCGCCGGAGTTCCCGTTCTCGCTTGATTTCTTCGTCAATCGTCTCCATGTCGCCTTCTAGCGGCCTTATCACTGAAATTAAGCAATCTTAATTGAAAATTGATGTCGGTCAAACGGTTTATAAAAACTAAAAACAAAACTAACCTAGACAATCTAGTTAAACTCTAGACACTCCTACTAAACTATACCACAAAGGCAGGCAAGTGTGCCAATCAATTGTAACACAGCTCAATGGAAGTCCGGATATCGAACCCACGAGGCACTGACTCTAACTCAAACTAGACTCTGACTAGAACTGGAATATTTGGTTTGGTTGGGGGGGGGGAATCTATAAGCTAAGACTAACTAATGAACTCAAAGTAAATGGGTTAAATAAGACTACTAAAGACAGTTAACAATCAAGCAAAAGACTCGGATGAAATCAGTAAGGAGAAAGACACTAATTGGGTTACGAATCCTGTTTGCTAAGCTCGGACTTCTATCAGTTATGGAAGATGTGATGGAACTGGGATCCTAAGATATGACACCCTCAGACTACCTAATGGATTCCTAATCATTCTAAGGATGTGACCAGAAGGGAACCTAAGGGATACTAAACTCACCAGTGGGTCGGATTATCTCTCGGTCTTACCAACTATGCTAAAGAACTCAATAGACAACTCACCTTTCGGTATCACTGTCTTAATACAACAGAGATGCAAGGAGTAATATGAAAACAACCTGTTTGACATGAATTAACAACGACACTAGAAACCCTAAGGAAACTTCCTCTCAGACAGTTTACACTCAAAAACTCTAACACCGAAGACTAATCGATCATCTATCACCTTTCGGGTATCTAGATAAGAAGAACGCTCAGTTTAATAGATTACTAATTAATGTTCCTATAGTTACCGACGTCTAGCAAACCACACACGAATCGCAAACACAAAGTAAGCGATCTAATACACACCTATACATGAACGACATTCATAAAGATGCATTTGGAACGGTTAACCAATAGAGAATTAAAACTAAGCATGCATATTCATCAAACCAATGAAAGTAGACCTGTTAAAAAAGCATAAATCCAAAACAAGATCAAAAAACCGATAAAAATCTATACTTTATCAAACTATCATCTCAAACCTAGGCAGTTCAAAGTTTCTAGCGAAGAACCATTATCAAAACTATAAAACCAGTATCAAAACTAGCAAACCAGGTTCCAACAAATCGGAATAATCAAACAAGAACGAGTAATCATGACCGAATGATTTGATTCTAACTAGATCGATTTCTCTAACTTTAGAACCTTGATCCGAACACTTTATTCCGTGCCAAAATCGCCCAAAACCCTTCTTAGACGGTTGTATGTCGAATGAATTGAATAATGGCCATCTAAATCTTTTAATTATCTAATTAGGGCTTTTTTCAGATTTTTATGTACCTCGCGTATCGCGAGAGACATTCCTAGGTTCTTCGCATACCGCGGAGAACAAAACGGTCGGGGTGGATTTTGGAGTCTCTCGTGTACCGCGAGGACCCTATTTCTCATAATTTTTCCCACTTATTCTTCTTTTCAACCTCTCTTCCCGTGTGCTCGAAATCCCTTGGATTTAACTTCATTTTCCACTCCTTTAGCACACGCTTACCTGCAAACACGACCCGAACTCAGAACGAACCAAAAATGAATGAAAACGAGTACAAAACTAACTATAAACACACAATTACAATAGGATAAATGGATGTGTTTTGCAACACAACAAACATACCCACACTTAACCTTTTTTCGTCATCGAAAAAGAAATCTGCAATGGAATCACAACTGGGACACTAGCTTTGGCAATCACATTAGTCGTTAGTTCACATATAGTCACGAGTTAACCGCAACCATTGGTATTTCTTTTCGACTAAACTCAACCACCAACTTATCAGCCCCCGATTGTGTTCTAAACCCAAATTTACCAAGTTATCATTCTATCTATGGGTCTCACACTCAGAAAGTCACAGTTCCACGTAATCCCATCTCAAGGTCATGTTTTGGCCTGGGTTAAACTATATAAATTTTCCTACCAATATAAACAAAAAATTATATGTTATCAAAATTAAGGTGAATGATGGATGAATGGTATGAGCATTAAGAATCAAAACAATCGAACCTAACCTAGTGGTGCTTCAACCAAGCTGGAACTCGGCGTGTGGCACATAGGCTGCAGTTCTCACAATTAAAGCACTTAAGAATCAATTTAGTGGTGTTTCAACCAGGTTGCCATCCCGGAGGGTAACACATAAGCCAAACTTAACTTTCTAAAACAATTAATCACTTAAGAGTTTAACCCATGGGTGTTTCAACCAAGTTGCTATCCCAGAGGGTAACACGTAGGCGACTTTTAACTTCTCAATATAATTAAGCTCGTGAAAGATGGAAGTATGGAATGCGGGCGCCACCAACTCTCGGATTTATTTTCATAAAAAGAGAGTGGCGTGCCAAATAATTTCAAAAACATATTTAAATTTAAAATGGTACCTATCACCCTATGTTGACAGTTTCAGCTTTACCGTTTCCCCTAAAATGAGAACCCATAAGATATCCTGATTTAATTCATTTAATTAACCTAATCAACACTTTTAGGATATTTAAGCTATCAAAGTCGGCTGGGCCTACCAATGCATCACGAATTAGACTTGCTTTCTATTGCTATTATTTCAATTAAGTTCAACAAGCAATGCCCAATTTTACCTATCATCTTCCAAGTTAACTGCAAAATTCTCAATCAAGGACATTTTTGAAATTTTTTAATTTTTTTATATTTATTTTTTTTCAAACTAAACTAAGATAGATGTCTAGTCTCCCATCCCCGCACTTGAAAGACACATTGTCCCCAATGTAAACCGAGAAACGACGGGAAAAAAAATAAAAAAATAAAGAAATAAAAATAAAGCAGAATAAAATAAAAATAAACAGCACAAAAATCGGAACAGACTCCCCTGGTAATGATGATGATATTCCTCGAGTCGTGTTCCATAGCCCTCCAGTCGAACGCTCAGCCTACAAAATTCCAATAACTCCTCATGAACGAAAGCGACTAAATCTATCAAACTCTAACCACCACGTTAAATAACTAGACAACATAATAAATACACAACCACAACCAACCCCGCCAACTCCCCCAAGTACAAAATAATATATACATCAGTGTTATATACATGCCATGGTAATACAAATAGAAATACAGAAAAAGAAAATACATAAAAATAAATACATGGAAATAAAGAAAATACAACCCAGTAAAAGGTGGTGTGATGTCACTCCTGATCTCCACCGGTGTCTGGCTGATGCGGTTGCTGCTGCTCTAGGACACGGAAAAATGGTGGCATCTCGATGCCATGCTGCATCATCATATATCTAATGGCATCGTCCTACCTGTCCATCCACTCGAATATCTGATCTCTGAGCTCCTCTAAGGTAAGTGGTGCAGGCGGACGATGACATAGCAGGTACTGGATCTCGGGGCTCTCAATGTGATGTCGAATCCGCTGACGTACTGTGGGCGCCCCCATCTGAACTGCCTGCTTCGCAGGCGTCCCAATAGGTGGAGGGACATGTGGACCCTGCCTCGCCTCCATCCACCGCGGCGGATCATCCATAGCTACGATCCCCGCCAACCTAAGCTCCTGCAACCCGTATGCTATCGTATCCGGTCCGGATGTTAGTAAATGGCCTGGATAACGATAAAAAATCCCCAAACGCTCAGCAATCCGGTTGATGTAGGGCCCCATCTCCAGCCCCACCTCGACGACCCCTGGCCAAAGATGTAAGCAAGATGCTGGCCAGGTTGGCCTCTCGGTGGCTAAAGATACAAAACAAACAAAACAGATCGATCTGGTTGCACTTCTCGATGCCGAGAGTGTAAGCCAAGATCCGATGGACGTATCGGATCAGGAGGTCTCAGATCGATGACTCCAAAATGGATGTGGAGAATGTGCCGTCAGCGATCGAGTACCAAAAATCCCTAAGTTGGTCGTCACTGACCCCTGGTCATGACACCTCCTGAAGCAACCCCACAGGCTTTGTATAAATGGCTGCTCCGCTACCTCTGCCTCCGTGTACCACCCCGTGGCAATTGCAAACTACGGGACCGACATCTCGTAAACATGTCGGCCTAAAGAGAAGGAAACCGCCGTCGGCTCCTCGAACTGGCTTATGACGTACCAGAATGTCGAATGAAACTCAACGGTGAGCTCACGGTACTGTATGGCGTCACAGGCCAGTGCCGCTATCCAGCGGGCACCTAACAGCTCCTCTAACCGCTACCTCTGGCCCAGCTGCTCCACCAGCTCCCAGCTGATGCTCTTGTGCTGGTACGGCTCCATATCCACGAAACGCTCGCACCATACGTACTCCTCGATGGAAAGCTCAAAAAGAAGTAGTGTATGGTGGTGGAGGATCCTACTGATGTAGTGCAAAGCACACATCTTTATTCCTATTGTTTTTGTGTGTTTTAGATAGTATTGTATTTGTTTTAAGTCGTTTTTGTTTCCTATTGAGTATTTGCTGTGTTTACAGGAGCTCGTGTGGAGTACAAGTAAAATCATGAAGTTATCGAGCACGAGAAGAAGCCTGGAGGAAAAAGTGAAAAAAGTTGGAAAATTACTCTCTCGCGGTACGCAAGGGGAGAGCCACATTCTATCGCGATACGCGAGGGAAGCTAGAAGTGCGCCCGACTATTTTGTTCCTCGCGGTACGCGAGGAACTCAGGACCATCTCTCGTGTTACGCGAGGGCCTGATAATTCCGTAAAAAGCCCTAATTTGAAATTAAATAGAATTGTGATAGCTATTCTTTGGGAGTTCGATTGTTTTGCCGTCATAGGGGTGCTAGGAGGCATTTTCTGGAGGTTGGAAGCCAATTGGAGTGCAAAGTTAGAGACTTTGGATCCGGGTTTGTTAGTATTAGCTTAATCGGTTTCCAAGTTTCCATCTTTTGTCTTTGATTGTTTGTGTTAAACCATGTTCTTGCTTAATACTTCTATTATTGATGTTTTTATCATGAATCTTGGCTAAACATTGGTACTGCTTAGGTTACTGATGAATATTTGCTAAAGTTATGATTTTTATCGGTTTTTGGTTATTTTGAACGGATTAATGGTTTTGTAACGATCTTGGTTTAATAATTATGATGTTATGCATGCTTTGAACCTAATTTACAATTGATTATAGTTCCATATGCTGCTTGTGAATGTCTTTCAGTTTGAGTAGTATATCTAGATCATATACTATATGTTTGTGGTTGTTTGATGGTTTGCTAGACATAGTATTCCATAGGAACTGTGATTAAGAGTAGGTTAGATCTGAGTGTTCTACCCATCTCGATACCCGAAAGGTGAGAGGTTGTCAGTTAGTCCTCTGTGTTAGGATTCTGAGTGTAAATTGTCTGAGAGGAAGTTTCCCTTAGGGTTCTAGTATCCGTTGCTATTACATGTCATAGTGTTTGTTCTGAGATTACCCCATGTATCTTCGATGTATTGTGGACAGTGAGACCGATAGGTGATCTGTCTGTTGGGTACATTATCATTGTTGGAGAGACTGAAAGGTAATCCGACCATCTGGTGAGTTTACTACATCTTTAGGTTTCTTAGTTTGTCACACCCTGAGAGTGATTAGGGATCCACTAGGTTGTCTTGTTATCCTTAGATACCCATATCCATCATAGTTTCCATAATCGGTAGAAGTTGAGCTTTGCAAGTAGGATTCCGACCTAGGTGGTATTCTTCCCATTCCTGGTATTTCCCTGAGTTCTTTGTTCTTTGTCTGGATAGTTCGAGTCTATCTTTAGTTATGCATTATTAGTTTAATCAGTAGTGTAGAAAACTCCCAATCCAAATCATCTTTATTCCGAGTCAGGGTCTAGTTTAGCTACAGTAGTGTCTCTAGGCTTCGATATTCCGGTTTACCATTAAGTTGTGCTACACTCGATAGATACACTTGTCTGTCAGTGGGGTTTAGTTCATAGGTACTCCATTTATTACTTAGGAGTCTATGCTAAGTTTATTTGTTAGTTTTTATAGACCGTCTGGGCGACATCACCTAACATCTACCTAATCACTTGCGGTGCCCGACGAATCGGGCGTGGCTCCTCTGTTGCTCCCCTAGCTAGGGCACTGGTCCATGCCTGCGCTTGGCCCCACCGGCCCACGCTAGAAGACGCTCCCGCATCAGACATGCCTGGAAAAACAAGTTAGACCACAAATATACAATAACAAGGCATTCCTAGCAGGCAGGACGACTGTATAGCATTTCATTCGCAGTCGTCCTAAGTATTTGTACAATAAAATAAATTAAAATATAAGAAATAAAATAAAAAAATTTGAAAAATTCGGGAAACCCTTTTTATTTAATTTAAAACCAGACAACCTCGCCCGAATGGAGATTGAGTACGGGCGAGGCAGTCTAAACCTGCAAGAACAATAATAAGCCTATCCTGCGACTCGAGTTATACAATTTATACAAAAATTACTATAACAAAGGACTGAAATGACTCTAATTATCAATTAAACCAAAATTAAAACCTAAAATGACTCTAATGACGCAATTTGAACGACTCAACGCACATAGCTGGACTCAAAAATAATGTATACACGAAATAAGTTAGCTCGTATACAACCAAAATAATGTACAAAATTGGACTTAACTAAAACTAGCATACCGACTCAAATTCAATGAAAGCCCGACTCTAAATACACATGAGATGACTCGACATACACCAAAAAGCATAAAATGACCCAAATTACATTGGTTCAAGCGTCACGCGGCCAAATTTCCAACAATCTCAATTGAACTGTAACTGACTCAAAAACAATCCAAACGCCTCAATGCAATCATTACACAATTAGCGACCCACCTACCCTAAGAATTGAACTTACACAACTATTCAATGCAATCATATACGACTCAACTTACACTAAGAAGCAAGGAGTTGACTCAAAAATTGCACTAATTAGCAACATTTACTCACAATATAACTAGAACCGACTCTATTTACACTAAAATTTACTCGATTTCACCATGTAAAAGGGAAAAGTACCTTGGTGATGAATAAAGGGATAACCTGAAGGTGGAATGAGCAAAACCGAACCCTGGGAGTTCCCTGAGATGGTGGTGGTGGCGTCGGTGGTGGCATGTGTTTTACGGCGGCTGAGAATGGTGGCGTGGAGTGGTTATGGTTGGTGGAGTGATGGTGATGAAGGTAGGGTTAAGTGGTGGTGAGGGGTGATTCACGGTGGTGGTGGAAGTTGGCTATGGAGGTGGTAGGTGATGGAGGTGGAATCCCTGGAGGTATGGTGGTGGGGTTTTATGGGGAAGAAAACGCAATAAAGATCTTTATTTATTTTTTTTCTGAATTTAACAGGCTCCCGCGTACCGCGATAATGGAGTCCCACCTCCTCGCGTAGAGCGAAGGGGTGGGAACTGGAGGCGTTTCCTGGGTTCCTCGCGTACCGTGAGGAAGTAATGTTTGACTCTCGCGTACCACGTGGGACAAGAGATCCTTGTTTTCTCATTTGGATCTCACGTACCGCGAGAAACCCCTCTGAATGCTTCGCGTACCGCGGGGAGCCTCCATTCACATAAAGTTAAGGCCTTTTTTACTTAGCCAAATTTTTTATCACCAAATTTCTTCTTTACCCAAACTCCTTCAAAACCCTTTCCAACCTTAATATTGAATGTAAACATACATGGAACGTCGTTTTTTATGGTTTTCCATAGCCACTTTGGTCACGATTCCCTGAAACACACAACTACACAAGAACACACAAACCGAAAATACAAAAATTTGAAATGAAAATAAACACACAGAATGTTACACACTCTACACTCGGGCTTTAACCCGAGGATTTACTCTCACTTAACTATAATTCCATGGTGTGTCAAGGAGAACCTCATCCCCCTCGACATTCTCAATCGGTCCTCCGATGTAGTGCTTCAATCTATGACCGTTCACCTTCCACGAGCTACCCTTCTCGTCATGTAACTCTACCGTACCATATGGAAATGCTTCCTTCACCATGTACGGTCCTGTCCACCTAGACTTAAGTTTTCCTGGGAATAGTTTCAACATAGAATTATATACTAAAACCCTATCCCCACCCTTAAATTCTTTCACTCCCTTCAACCGACGATCATGCAACGCCTTTGTGCATTCCTTCTAACTCCAAGATCATGCGTATGCATTGTCCCTCAGCTCCTCTAATTCATGCAATTGGAGAAACCGGTTTCGTGCTGCTTGAGGCAGGTCAAGGTTGACCGCCTTTAAGGCCCAATACGCCTTGTGTTCTAGCTCTATCGGTAGGTGACACGCCTTTCCATAAACCATCCTAAAGGGTGTGGTCCCAATAGGTGTTTTGAACGCTGTTCTAAAATCTCAAAGCGCGTCATCTAGCTTGTCGGACCAAACCTTCCTATTTTTCCCTACAGTTTTCTCCAAAATCCTCTTCACTCCCCTATTCGCATTCTCTACTTGCCCGCTGGTCTGTGGATGATAGGCAGTTAAAAGCCGATGGGTTATCCCGTAGTGTGACAAAACCTTCTCCATCTGCACATTACAGAAATGCGTGCCCCTATCACTAATTAGGGCTTTGAGAGTGCCAAACCTGCTAAAAATAACCTCTTAAGAAATCCCACCACTTCTCGGGCGTCATTTGTAGGTAAGGCTTGAGCCTCAACCCACTTAGAAACAAAATCTATCACCACAAGAATGTACCGATGCCATCGTGATGCAGGGAACAGACCTATGAAGTCAATGCCCCAAAGGTCAAATACTTCAACTACCTGAATAGCGTTCTGAGGTATCTCATTCCGAGATGAGATATTATTGGTGCGTTAACACGCGTCACACCGTTTCACTAACTCATGAGCATCCTTAAACACTGTTGGCCAGTAAAATCCAAAATCAAACACCTTATTCGCGGTGTAAGAGGGCCCATTGTGACCTCCCGTCAAACCCTCATGACAGTGCTTAAGGATCTCTACTCCTTCTTCCTTACTAACACAACTCCGTAAAACTCTATCAGCTCCCACTCGAAACAGATGTGGAGCATCCCAAATATAGTGGTTGGCATCAGCAAAGAATTTGCGCCTTTGTTGGGATGTCATGCCCTTGACAACTAAACCATCAGCTAAGTAGTTTGCTATGTCAGAAAACCATGGCAAACCTTGCTCCTCAGCACTCATATAAAACGTCGGCTCCTAGTCCGGTCTCACACTCACCATCATCAAGGACTCATGGGGAAATGTGTCCCCTATGGCCTCCTCCCGGATCTCTTCTCTACCGGGATCCCTAACCTTGACAAATGGTTGGCCGCCACATTCTCCGCTCCCTTCTTATCTTTAATCTCAATATCAAACTCAGAAAGCAAGATAATCCATCGAATCAATCTAGGTTTGAAATCTTTCTTTGCAAATAGATATCGCAGTGTCGCATGATCAGTATAAACGATGGTCTTAGAGAGCACTAAATAGGAACAGAATTTGTCAAACGCGAACACCACCGCTAACAATTCTTTCTCGGTAGTTGTGTAATTCTCTTGAGCATCATTGAGAGTTTTACTCACGTAGTAGATTGGGTGGAAGTGCTTATCCCTCCTTTGGCCTAAAACAGCCCGACTGCATAATCACTAGCATCACACATGAGCTCAAAGGGCAAGCTCCAGTCGGGGGCTATCAGGATGGGAGCACAGACTAACTGCTCCTTCAAAAACTCAAACACCTTAAGACAGTCCCTATCAAATTCAAACTGGACGTCTTTCTCAAGAAGGCGTGTCATGGGCCGGGTAATCTTTGAAAAGTCTTTAATGAACCGTCTATAGAAACCCGCATGGCCCAAGAAACTACGAACTGATTTCACACTAGTTGGTGGTGGAAGCCTACTGAACGTATCAATCTTAGCTCTATCCACTTTGAAACCAGCACGTGAAACCTTGTGCCCAAGCACAATCCCCTCAGTCAACATGAAGTGACACTTCTCCTAATTAAGCATCAACTTCGGATCTATGCATCTCCTCATCATCTTCTCGAGATTCTGCAATCAATGATTGAATGAACTTTCGAATATAGAAAAATCATCCATGAAAACCTCCATGGAAGTCTAGATCATGTCCTGAAAGATGGCCACCGTGCACCTCTAGAAGGTGGCTGGAGCATTACACAACCCGAATGGCATACGTCGGTACATGAAGGTACCGTACGGGCATGTAAAGGTGGTCTTCTCCTAATCCTCCTGTGCAATGCGGATCTGGAAATAACCCGAGAAGCCGTCAAGGAAACAGTAGAACTGCTGCCCTGATAGGCGCTCCAACATCTAGTAAATAAAAGTAAGAGGGAAGTGGTCCTTCCTTGTGGCATCATTCAGTATCCTGTAGTCAATGCACACTCTCTAACATGTGACTATTCTAGTGGGGATCAACTCATTCTTCTCATTAGTCGCAACTATCATCCCACCCTTCTTCGGAACGACCTGCGTCAGGCTTACCCACGTGGAATCAGAAATAGGATATATTGTAACACCTACCACAAAAATGTCCAAGATTTGGCAAAGGTATAAACCACAAGGACTATAAGTGTAAATATACATAAGATCAAGGTTCAAAAGTAGAAAACATGAAAATTCAACGGTAACGGACCGTCACGGACGGTAACGGTCCGTTACAGGCTGAGCACGCGATCAATGATGGCTTGCCACATGTCCAGTGACTCATATTCAAAATCTGACGCGTGGAAACCCTATAACGGACCATCACGCCTGGTAACGGTCCGTCACAGCCGCAAAAGCACATGGGTGCGCCACATAACCTGGTAACGGTCCGTCACACCTGGTAACGGTCCGTCACACCAAAAACTGACCAGAAGGTGACGCGTGTCTGATAACTCGCAAACCCTAATATGGAGACGGATCGTCACCACCTGTAACGGTCCGTCACGACCCCAAACTTGGCCGTATAAATAGTTGCACAATCTCATTCATTTTTCACACACTCAAACCGATCTTCACACACAAAAATCATTCCAGAGCCTTAGCTCAATCCTGAAGCTTTCGGTTCGATTCCCGCTCGTTGTAGTGCCCGATTTAAGAAGAAACGCTTGTAAAAGTGTCGGAACGCTAGAGAAACCAAGTTAAGAAGCTGACTCTATAATTTCCAACTTAGAGGCTCATTCCTATAAACAAGGTGAATACTTTATCTCTTTTCAAAACTTGTGTCAAACATTTACATTTACAAAAATGGCCAAATAATGGTTAAGGGAATAATGCTCAACGTTCTTCTACGAACAAAGCATTCGGCCATAGGTATACATAAAACTTGCAAGGGATACACGAGTCTCGGGTGAGAGTTCCGGATTGCGGTCGATGCATATCTTATAACAAATTCGGAGGCGTGGACCTGTCCGTTGTTATAAGGCATAACGCCAGTGTATACAGTGGTGCATACAGTCAGGACATGGGCATGCTAAATGTGTGGATTGAACAAAAAGTTGTGACTATGAAATTAATACTTGTTTGTGCCAAATGATTTTCTGTTAAGATAATTGTATTCATCGGCGTTTGCGCTGACGTTTTATTTTCAAAATGTTTTCAGGTAATGACTAAAATGTAATGAAAATGGGATAAAGGCAGACATCAGATCTGGCCCATGATATGAGAAAGAGAGGGCAGACATAAGATCTGACCCTGTGAAAAGGATAACTTACACGTTGGATTCTCAGGCCTCGTGTATAGGAAATCCTAAACAAAGAAAATGGAGATAGGACCGGGGGACTGATCAACCCTGGATAGTACTATTTACGGTGGCTGTATATGTATTTAATTTCAAACTCGGTTTTGTAATCAAAGGGTATTTAATCCCCTACGTTTATGAAAGTAAATACAAGACTTTTGTTTTTTAACTAAGTTTTGATATTTACAAAATACAACCCTTGAGGTTGAGCAAATGATGAAACGATCCTTGTGAAAAGACTTCCGTTGTGTTTTATAAAAACTCTGAAATCTACCTGAGGCGGGGTGTGACATATATCAATCTAGCATCAAGGAGTTTAAGGACCTCCTTCTTCACCACATCAGACATGTTAGGGTTAAGCCTCCTTTGAGGTTGAACAACAGGCTTGTGCTAATCCTCCATGAGTATCCTATTCATGCAAAAGGTAGGGCTGAAGCCCTTTATGTCTGTGAGTTTCCACGCAATGGCCTGTTTATGTGCCTTCAACACATCTATCAATCTCTTCTTCTCCTCCTCCGTCAGTGCAGCAGAAATAATGACGGGTAAACCGGCCTTACCATCCAAGAAAACATACTCCAAATGGGAGGGTAGCTCCTTAAGTTCAAGGGGTGGTGGTGCCTTTACCGAGGACTTCTCCTCCTCGGTGCTCTCACAGACCTCAAACATCTCCGGGTACTCGGGAGGCTTACTAGCCGGGTGGCTTGGAGCATGCTCGAAAAGAACATCAGTCTCAACCAGGTGTTGTGTGTTAAGCAAGTCAGCTCCACACACGTAGTCAAGACAACGATCCATGTGAGATATGAATGTGTCTAAAAATAACACGGAATCGTCCTGACCACTAGAGTTCTTCATCGAATTTATGATATCAAAGGTGACATTCTCATCACATACATGAAGTGTGATCTTACCGTCAAAGTCATCGATCAATGCCTTGGCGGTGCGCAAGCAGGGGCGTCCCAGAATGAGCGGGACTCTATTTTTGACCTCCATATCAAGAATGACGAAGTCCGCGGGGAAAACAAACTTATCAACCTTTACTAACAGATTCTCCACTATTTCCCGTAGATTCTTGACCGAACGGTCGGCCAAAGATATGCTCATGCGCGTAGGGGCCTCTATCTCCAAGGCCCAACTTCTCAAAGAGACAGTATGGCATCATGTTGATGCTAACACCGAGATCGGCTAACGCGTGGTGCACAGTCGAGCTACCAAACAAACACGGGATCGTGAAGACACTCGGGTCTACTAATTTCTCTGGTAGCTTGTTCTGGACCACCGCAGAACATCTTTCATTCAGAGTGACAGTTGGAAGCTCCTCCAGTTTCTTCTTATTGGACAGGAGATCTTTAAGGAATTTAGCATATTTAGGCATATGCTTGAGGGCTTCAACAAACGGTAGATTGATTTTGAGCTGCTTAAACAACTCCAGAAAGTGTCCATAATCCTTAGCATATTTCTACTGCATCAGGCGAGCAGGATATGGAACACGACTAAGATCGACATCAGGGGGTCTTCTTCTTCCCCTCACTCTTCTCATCTTCTACTATCTTCTCCTTCTCAACGGGAGACTCACTATTGGGCACGGTACTCGCTGAGACTCGCCTCTCGTGTGCCCCTCTAGAGGTCTCCATCTCTATCTCCTCATCAATCAGCTCATCATCATCATATGCCGGTGTCTGCTCACTCTTCCCTCCCTTGCCACTTCGGGTTGTCACCGCCTTCAGAGTGGCTTTAGGGTTAGGCTCAGTACTACCCAAAAAGGAACCTCCTGATCTGTTAGTCAACTGTCGCAGTGCGCTGCAAATCTAAGAATGCAGACTGTTGAATCCTCAGTAATGTATCATGCTCCTTTAACTTATTCTGAGTCTCCTGATCTGTCCTCACCAGCTGAGCAAGCAACTAAGTCTGGGTAGCCAACATCTCCTTAATCTTCTTCTCACCTCCACTACTACCGAGCTCTGTCCTCCATCTCCTCCACCATATGATTCTGACGGGGTCGAAACCCTGGTGGGTTCCCGCTAGATCTCCAACTTAAGTTAGGGTGGTTTCTCCATCCTGAGTTAAATAAAGGGGGTTTTTGATTCCCCAAGAACCTACTCCTGCTGAGTGACAGGGCAATCAATGGTGTCATGCCCTCCTCTGCACACCTCGCACTTCAGAGCACTCATCTTCAGCTCTTTGATCTCCTTGGCCATAGCTGCAAGTGTAGCAGCCACACTAGTTTCAGTGGTGACCTGATGAACACCCCTAGTAGAGGAGGGGGTGGTCCTAGTGTTAGGAATGGAATCCCTAGTGGATGGCTGCTGTTGCTCGACCAGAGAAAAACTCTCAAACATCTCCTCGCATTCACTCGGCTCCTTCTTATCCATGATGTGGCCCCCTGTAGCAGTATTGAACATTTGCTGCTTCTCAAAAGTCAGACCATTATAGAATTTCACAACCAATGCCCAATCAGAAAGGCAATGCTTAGGGAACCAACTAAGCAGAGTGTTGAACAGCTCCCAAACCATGTGATAAGGCTCATCGAGGTCCATGCGGAAAGAGTGGATTTGGTCCCTTAGACGGTGGATAGTACTTCTTTAAGAACTTGGTCTTCAGATCCTCCCAAGTGGTAATGGAATCCTGGGGCAGGGTATCCAACCAAGTGGCAGAACGGCCAGAGAGAGTGAACGGGAAAAGGCGCAAAAGGATTGCGTCATCAGAAACACCAGTAATGAGAAAGGTATCGCAAATACGCGCAAAGCGGGACAGATGTCCCCGTGCATTCTCTTCCTCAAGTCCATGGAACTGAGTAGATATGTTGATGGTGTTCCTTACATAAGATGGAATCTTCCAGTTATTAGTGTTAGGCACAGTAGGATGGGTGATAGAGGACCTAGCCTCCGTGAAACCATTGCATGCCCTCTGGTGGACGGTACGTCTAGGAGGTGGATTGATATGTTAATAATCATACATGTAAATAATGCATATTTTCCCCTCATTCTTAATATTTTTGGTTGCAAATTCATCGATTTGGACACTCACTTGTGTTTAATTTGATTATTGTAGTTCCCGGTGGAACCTGTGATTTTTGGTGAAAAAAGCTCAAGAATTGGAAATGCTGAGGAGAAAAAAGTTTTGTCATGGCCATGTTCGTCTGAACACGGCCGTGTTCATCCTGAAAACCCCTTTTCCTGTCAACACCACCATGTTACTTACGAACACAACCGTGTTCGGCACCAGATACGGGTTTTATACCCAAATCCCCCTCATTTGCAGGGGATTCCCCTTTTTAACATAAACCCTAGTTCTCCCAACTCTCTTAGGTGATTTTGGGTAGATCTTGCAAGATTGAAGGCCAAGATTTAAGATCCAACACATTCAAAAAAGATTTAACCTCACACTACCCATCTCTTCTCATTTTCTTGGTTTGATTACTAGATCTACTGTGTTTTCATCTATGATCTTGAGATTGCTTATGGTTTTTGTAAGGTTTATGGACTAAACATCTTGATTCACTTAGATTAGATGAATCTTAGCTAATTTTGGTGATGTATATTTGACTTTTGATGAGTTTATGTTTATGACTTTAACATGTTCTTGAATCTTCTTCAATGATTATGTGTGTTTGTTTGATTTGAGTATATATTCTATCTCGTGGGTATCTTGACCATATTATGTTGGAAAACCGTATGTGTTAAGATATATATTCATGAAAAAATGTATGTGTGTATATGTATTCATGGCAATTGACTAGGAATGGTGGATGGGGATTAGAATATATATGATTGTTGTTCAAATGTGCATCCTTGTGTATATGCTTGGAAAGGCCATTACACTCGTTGTGAATTCCTCATGTCATTGTGTATGTGTAATTATAATTTGCTAGCGTGAATTTGTATTTCATATATTCGTGATTTGACATTCACAAGTTGAAGAACTTCTTGATTATGTTTTCATTACGTGATTCAAGGTGGTTAATATGTGTTCATCGTATTAGCTTTCCAAAAAGTTATGGGACTAAGAGTCTTTAGGGGGATATTAGTTCATTTTTATATTCAACATAATGTTATCATTGGGTTTGCATAGAATGATTTTAGGTGGTTACTGTGTTAACATCGCTTTAACTTTCTGAAAAGTCATATGATTGGATAACCCTGACGGGAGTCTATTCTATTTCTGTATTTTACATGTATAAAATGATCTCATCATGAATCTATATATGGTGTCACTATTTGGCTAAGTAGATTCGAAGTCTAAGCGAATATCCTTTCTTGCTTGTTTATCTACCACCACACCTATCTATCTTTTATGTTTATTCAAATACTTACATTTTGCATATTGAGAAGAGGAAATGCACAAGGTACAATTACTCACAGCATCTTGATTTCACATATTTTGGTTTTTTAACCTTTTTTTGGAATTTATACTTAAACCTTTTAATTATAGCATTTTTACTTTTAGGCCCCTAAACTTTAATAAGTTTTTTTTTACTTTTCTTTTCATAAGTTACGAGACATGGCACACGCACAATTATAACGAATTTGCACGTGATAGTGTACAAGTTATCTAGCCACTTGCGTGCAACGTCGTTTTGACTTTTTTTTAACTCTTAACTTATTTTAAACGACTTTGCTTTTTTTCTAATTTTATACGAGTTAATTTTTTTAACGGCTTTGTTACGGTTTCATATTTTTGTATAAAGTTTTTGGAATATCACTAGATATTTCACTACAACGCATGGGCTGCATAAAGGTTTTGTTTTTTATATAAAGTTCCGAGTATGCTTATTTATTTAATAAAAGATGACTTTTTTTAACGGATTCGTTTTTTATGGCTTTATTTTATAGGCTTTCTAGGACGTTAGTTTCTTGCGCGGTTTAACACGCCGCAACGCCGTCTTTCTATATAATATCTTTAATATTATCAACGTTCTATTAAATCCTTCGCTTTTTTATGTATTGTGTGTTTTAACGTGCCGCTACGTGTGAGTTAACGTGCCGCAACGCGCGGCTCTTCAAAGACTTTGATTTGTTTAACAGTTTAACTTTTTTTATAAAGTTTCGAAACCGTTTAGTGTCCTCTTTTTTTAAGACTTCGATTACGGTTTAGCTTTCCTCTTTTCTTTTATAAAGTTCGAAGTCGTTTGGCATTCGTTACTTAATGTGTCGTGGCGCGCGGCCGCGGCAAAGCGTCGGGTAAATTACTAGTTTAGTTTAAAAACACAAAAATATCAAATCTTCTACTTTGATCGGCTAGACAGTGACAAAGGCTTATTATCAGGAGCTATCGTGTCCACGGATCGATACTCGGTTCTTTCCTAAAACTATACTACTTATGCGATAGGTGCACTTGCCTATTGTGTGTTGTTAGTCCTAAGGTGATAATTGTTTCTTATTTTAAAACCTAAGTGTGAAAAATCTTTATTAAATTATATATACATTTTACACACATCAAGTTTTTGGGATCGATACTCGGTTCTTGCCTAAAATTGTACTACTTATGCGATAGGTGCACTTGCCTATTGTGTGTAGTTAGTCCTAAGGTGATAATTGTTTCTTATTTTAAAACCTAAGTGTGAAAAATCTTTATTAAATTATATATACACTTTATACACGTCATGGATCAGCATCACCCATATCAGCAATAAGAACTGGAATACGTACCTTTTTCTCGACAAAATCACTCAAACGTTCGCGGAACTTACGGTTGCGCTCGTGAAGCTCCCGCTCAGGCTCTGAATAAGCAGTGAAATGAGGTGATCCTTGTGATCGAGTGTGTTGCATAAACTGGAACAGGAAATAAAGGAAAAACAGAATGAACTAAGAACGAAGAAAAGACTCTAACTAAGACGCACACAAGTAGCAAGTAAGACAAAGAAAGCAAATAAGATCTAAGGAAATAAACAATTGAATTAAACTAAACACAAAAGAGAAAATAAAGACAAATAACCAAACAATAACTAATCAAAGCTAATTTTGCTATTGCCAAGTGTCCCCGGCAACGGCGCCAAAAACTTGATGTCGGTCAAACGATCTATAAAAACTAAACTCAAAACTAACCTAGACACTCTAGTTAAACTCTAGACACTCCTACTAAACTAGACCACAAAGACAGGCAAGTGTACATATCAATTGTAACACAGCTCAATGGAAGTCCGGATATCGAACCCACGAGACACTGACTCTAACTCAAACTAGACTCTGACTAGAACTGGAATATTTGGTTTGGTGGGGGGGGGGGAGGGACTATAAGCTAAGATTAACTAATGAACTCAAAGTAAACGGGTTAAAGAAGACTACTAAAGACAGTTAACAATCAAGCAAAAGACTCAGATGAAATCAGTAAGGAGAAAGACACTACCTAGGTTACGAATCCTGTTTGCTAAGATCGGACTTCTATCGGTTATGAAAGATGTGATGGAACTGGGATCCTAAGATTTGACACCCTCAGACTACCTAATGGATTCCTAATCACAGTCAGGATGTGAGCAGAAGGGAACCTAAGGCATGCTAAACTCACCAGTGGGTCAGATTACCACTCGGTCTCACCAACTATGCTAAAGAACTCAATAGACAACTCACCTTTCGGTATCACTGTCTCAATACATCAAAGATGCAAGGAGTAATATGAAAACAACCTGTTTGACACGAATTAACAACGACACTATAAACCCTAAGGAAACTTCCTCTCAGACAGTTTACACTCAAACTCTAACACCGAAGACTAATCGATTATCTATCACCTTTCGGGTATCTAGATAAAAAGAACACTCAGTTTAATAGATTACTAATTAATGTTCCTCTGGTTACTGATGTCTAGTAAACCCCACACGAATCACAAACACAAAGTAAGCGATCTAATACACACCTATACGTGAACGACATTCATAAAGATGCATATGGAACGATTAACCAATAGAGAATTAACCTAAGCATGCATATAAATCAAACCAATGAAATCAGACCTGTTATAAAAGCATAAATCCAAAATAAGATCCAAAAACTGATAAAAATCTAAACTTTATCAAACTATCATCTCAAACCTAGGCAGTTCAAAGTTTCTAGCGAAGAATCATGATCAAAACTATAAAAGAGTATCAAAACTAGCAAACACGGTTCCAACAAATCTGAATAATCAAACAAGAATGAGTAATCATGACCGAATGAGTAATCATGACCGAATGATTTGATTCTAAGCGGATTGATTTCTTTAACTTCAGAACCTTGATCCAAACACTTTCTTCCTTGCCAAAATCGCCCAAAACCCTTCTTAGACGGTTGTATGTCGAATGAATTGAATAATGGCCGTCTAAATCTTTTAATTATCTAATTAGGGATTTTTTCGGATTTTTATGTCCCTCGCGTATCGCGAGAGACATTCCTGGGTTCTTCGCATACCGCGGAGAACAAAACAGCCGGGGTGGATTTTGGAGTCTCTTGCATACGGCGAGAGAATGAGACTCCCTCCTCGCGTACCGCGAGGACCCTATTTCTCAGAATTTTTCCCACTTTTTCTTCTTTTCAACCTCTCTTCCTGTGTGCTCGAAATCTCCAGGGTTTAACTTCATTTTCCACTCCTTTAGCACACGCTTACTTGCAAACATGACCCGAACTCAGAACGAACCAAAAATGAATGAAAACGAGTACAAAATTAACTACAAACGCACAATTACAATAGAATAAATGCATGTGTTTTACAACACATCAAAAATCCATCCAAACTCGAACACAAGGAGGAAAACAAGATTACCTCGTCGTGTTTCGGAGCCTCCCAACAGAACCACCGCGTTGCCGCCTTGGTTCTTCGCCCGATCACCCTCATCGTCGGCTTCTCCTTCCCTTGCACCTCTATCCTGCCGTCACACCCGCTAGGTCTCTAATGACCTAGGGTTTTCCCATAATGTGGTTTATAAATGACCACTAGTTTCATTTCGGGTCCCTGCGCTTCCATCTTATACATTTTGATCTCGAACCTGCCCTAAACGACCAACTGTGTCACCTAATGTTGATAGCACGCCTCATGCGTGACAAATCTAACTCTTATTTTACAGTTCATATAGGTTCGGGTCATCCACTAACCCGAACTATTAGTTTATAAATTTTTCAGGATGTTACAAGTCTACCCCCTTAAAAAGGATTCGTCCTCGAATCCTGCGTCGGCACAATTCAACACCACTTATCCCTTTACCATATCCGGTGCATCCTAGTCCTTAGGCTCCATCCGTTCATCTTCATACACCTCATCGAGGTCATTACTTTTCAACACTATCACCATCATTGGTGTTCAAATAAGTCTTCTCCATTGCCCGCTTTCAATTTTGGGGACTTATAGGTTTCACCTACATGTTCCTTCATGTCTCGTTCCTCCAACCTTCACTCAGACGGCACAACACCGTCAATTGCTTGCTCACCTGTCGCATTTTTCTAATTTACTCATGGGCACCTTTGCTGTCCTTCCTCGTATAGTCTTGATGATTTCGTCACTCCGACGGTCATTTCCCTAAGTAAGGTTTCTTGCCTTTCATGACTAAAAACATTCATCACTCCTTCCCAGTGGAGTTGTCATGTTTCCTATTCCATACTCTACTCGCCATCTAGCGATGATTCTACAAGGCTCAGGAACCACGACCTTAATCATAAAGGTACTTCACATGTCCTTCTCTGATAACCTCCAGGATCTTGTGCAGAGCTACTTCCCGTTTCTAAAATCACAACGTGCTTCTACCAAGACGTTTCTGTACTCCGTTATCATTGTAGAAGCATGTTTTAGTAACTATAGATTAAATTTTATGTATCGGTGTACTTAGCTAGTACGCAGGAGGGTGTTCCTGCGTACTTAGCTTGTACACCAGATTGGTGCTGCGCACTTAGTAAGTACGCATGGCTTTTGCCTTGCGTACTTGATAAGTACACATGACCAATGCCCTACGTACTTACCCAAGTACGCAGGTATTGTTCCTTACCCTATAAATTGAGATGATGGCCTCATTTGTAGGTGGAACTTCTGGGAACTAGGTCGAGAGGTGTCCGGGCGGGATGAGCTCTCCCGCCGCTGGACCGTGAGCGTAGATGAGAGATGTGTACTTCTTTGGTATGTAATATGAGATTACTTCATTGTTATGGATTACGTATCGTTTTTGTGTTGATTCTCTTCTTTATATTCGTGTTTCTCTCGGTCTCGTTCTTCTTTGTTCCCACACGAATCACAGACAGATCTGTGTTTTTTCGCTGCTCGACCGAGGCCCCGGGACTTACAATCATGCGTCCCACGTTCCCCTTAAATAAGTACATACACTCAACACTAGAGTTATCTTCATCAACTCTCGATGTCTCTCAAAAGTTTCTCGTATCTCAAACACATATCCAACACATTAGTCTCAACCGAAGCTCCACAGAAGCTTGCCTTTAGTCTATTCATATGTTTACCAGTGTAGGCATTCCCTTTATAGGAACTTATGTGCAATCCTGCACTTGTCCCTCCTTTATTTCACTTTCCTCGTTGTTGCTCAATCATTACCGCACGACCACCGACCACGTCTCATTCATCAGGCACAAACATGAAGTCCGCCCTATCATAAGCCTCAGTTATTCGTCGTCTCGTTCGGAGAGAACATTCCCATTCCTCTTGTACCTTACATCGACATAACTCTTCATATGGAACGTATTCCATGGAGACCCTTTCGTCACCTCGTTTACTCCGTGTTGGGATCTCCAGCGTCGTCATCTCGATCACATCATAACTATCTCCGATCAAGCGTCCACGTAAATGCTTTCAGCATCAACCCTCACAACTCCACCCATTGGCTTCATGCTCCGAATTCCCAAGATATAAGCGTAGGCATCTCATAAGAGAACCTCACCAATCGTCTAGAAAACTTCAAAACTCCTCGCATTGCCTCGATGTATCAACATCAAGAAAATCGTCAAAGGTAGAAGTTGTCACACCCTGCCAAGGCAGAAACGCGAGGCGTAACGTTCACTGGTTTCCAAAACATATGATTACCGCAAACACATACATGATAAATGGATATATAAATAAGTTTAAAGTTATACATCCCAAAATGTCATTTGAGTTTACAAAATGTCAAGATTTCACAAATATGACCCATATACAATGAGTTATACAAGAGAAACCCCCAAAATCCGTATCCATCATGCATGCATGTAACCTACACTGCTAACCTTGCGACCACGTTCAATTTCCTGAAAAACATACTTAAAAGTGTCAACACGAGGTTGGTGAGTTCACAGGTTTTGTTCAATTGCTCTTGTAAATCCAACGTTCCCAAAACGTTTATGGTGTATATAGTCATCAGAACAAACCGTATATGAATAACCAATGCATTAAACAAAGAATGAATAACCAATGCATTGAACAATGAATGAATGACCGATTGACTCCCCATTTGTAAACTAGCTAGGAATACAAATAACATGTTAATACATGAGACCATAACTAAACCTTGACTGGGTAATGCCCCTCCCTCTCTTTACCACGAGAACGGAATAAGACAATATGCGACCATTCAACCCTCCAGGTCATCGGTTAGCGCGACTAACCATGACTGGGGGCATCACCCCCAAAAGTACTATTCATATAATCCTAGGCTAAGTCCATAACTAATGGTTACAAATGATGGTGATGTTCAGGGGACTTTTAGTGCTCTATATATTTCCTCATGCAAACATAACGGTCTGGTCTTTCTTCTTTCATTAATGTATGAAAACAGTTACAAATATGTCCCCCCCCAAAGGATTTCAAATCAGTAAAAATGGGACTGTGAAACTCACCTCGTCAATAGTGTATGCTAGCAAATAATCGATGTGTAAATATAGGCCCCGCCTATCCGTACCCTAATCACACAAGGGTACTTATGTGTTAAGACTACCCGTCTTAAATGCAAGCTGTTCACCCGACTTAACGAATACAGTTAAGTACTTATTTGTTTAGCAAAAACAGTGTTTTCGTGTTACGACTCATTGGTGATTATTATCTTAGTCTAGATGTTTGTATATTTTCCGAGAAAATGTTATGTCCCAACATTGGTGACATATTGCGTTTAAAAAAATAAATCTTATTTTTTGTCTAACCATATGTTCAATCAAAATCTGGGTTCACGTCATGAAAGTATATTTCATCTATAATTCCACATATATATATATATATATAGTTATTTCTTAAAAATAACTATATATATGCTCAAATATCGTTTAAGTATACCCATGTGTGTTTATATATCTTTATTATTCCACGTACGTGCAAACTCATGCTACTACGTCCACATACAAATATATATCCCAAAACGACATTTATTATTCATCTACATTCCATATGCATACAATTATATTTATTTTTACCAAACGCATGAATGCATGCACACATGTATTTCTACACTTCTACATATTCACAAATATGTTTTACGATATTACACGTATATGTAAACATATATTTTTAGAAGAACTTGTCAATATGCTTCCAAGATTTATGTATCTACACATAGATACACTTTATGTATACACATACATATTCATGTCTAGTATTAGGGTTTTTAAACATGATCATCTTTATGTTTATTTCTAGAAATTATCAAGTCATAATATGCATATTCTTCCCCATGTTTATATCAAACAACATAAATCTCTTTATAAACATACTCCATGATCATCAACTATAACTATACACACACACACATATATATATATATATATATATTACGGTTTTCATATATACATATATACACTTAACAATTCCAAGTTAATAAACTATAATCATACACATACATATGTATATATATCTCGATTTTTCATATGTAAATACATACACTTAACAATTCCAAGTTACAACTACAATCATACACATACATATATATAGCTTCGATTTATATATATATATATATATATATATACATACACTTAACAATTCCAAGTTAACAACTACAATCATACACATACATATATACATCTTCGATTTTTATATATATACATACACTTAACAATTCCAAGTTAACAACTACAATAAAAAACATACATATATATATCTCGATTTATATATATATATATATATACTTTACTTGTTTCAAATCTTGAATCCTTAAAGTTACTACATGTTAATCTTTATAAAATCACCAAACTTCTAAACCCTTTCGTTTTTAAGGTGAACAACATGCTTGATTCAAGATTAGTAAACGAAAAAACTAAAGATGAAGAGTCGGTTTTCATACCACTAGTCTAGCTAGGGAAGAACAACAAGTAGAAGGTGATGATGGCTTGATTTCCCTAGTGAAAGCTTCCTAGAACTCTTGAAAATCCAAGTCTTTTAGCTAATTCTCTCTAATGGACTTGTTCTTGATTTTTCAAAGTGTGTGTTTGTGTGTGCATATGTATTGTCGTAAAAAGAGAAAGAGAGAGAAGAGTTTGAGTGTCCAACTCTCCTATCATCATTACAAGGTATGGTATATGAAAGATAGATTTGATATTTGCTTGCATCTTTGGATGAAAGGGGTATGGCTTGTATGACACAACATGATTAACTTAGGGATTTGATGTGGGGTGGTTAAGGTGGGTGGCCCCACCTTTTTCGGCCGAGAATGGGATACGGGTGGGGGGTTGGATGTTGGTACTAGTTCTAGTTACATCCTAATGGTAGTTTAGTTATCTCTATGTGGTGTAATCCCGGTAGGTGCTCCCGTGGTTTAATACCCGGTTTACGAACTTTAATGATTAAAACGTTGTATATCTAGTGTTGTTTGACTAGTTTTGATAATTTACTAATGAATCCCGACATAGTTAATAATTTAACTACTTTTATGAATGTTCGAATATAGATGAATAATTAGGATCCGTGTGAACCAAAGTCTTAATGTCACCAATATATTTCGTGTCAAAACATGTTTCTAGACTTTACGTGTATTAAAATTTGTTAATCACCAATGATCGTACCTTGTGGGTTATAAATGTTCATGACCTAGTAATTCTCATCATTACTAAATGTTGGTGGTGTAACCTGTGTTTCTATGCTAGACTCATGACAATACTTTGTCAAAAACAATGATTCAGGAAATATGAAATATGACCGTGCTAAAATGAATATGGATATTGACCTGAATTGTTGGGTGTCACAGAAGTACTCTACTAGAGTACACCATCTAAACGTCCTACACACGACCCACCGTGCACTACAAGGACACATACTGACATATCATAACGACAGAACACACAATGTTCTATATACGTACTAGTAACCGCAAACTATAAACTCGCATCACGTGCACACACACAAACTGCTAGAACTGAGTAAAACTGCATGTATATGTCATGACCTCGTCATTTATAGACGTACAAAACCCTTGAACCTCATCTCTTACTCACCACAATGGTGACCCCTTCCACACATCATCACGTACTCACACAGAGTTCACGCGGCCATACCCCACACGGGCTGTACCAAAGGTTCAGAATGACACACTTCTCAGACTTGACACAAGACATTATCTCACGGTTTACAATATAGGTGTCATACACTAGACATCATCCTAAACATTCATACATACATAAGAGGTATTACCATCACTTCCCACAGGACCCCGTCCTGAACATTCATACATACATAAGATGTATAGTCATAACTTCCCACAGGACCCCATCCTGAACATTCACACCAAGTGCAATACATCCACTACACTCAAGACTCCACCTAGACATTAGCACCTAGGTGACACCATCTCAAGACTATAGACATAGACAAATTAAATTTTATGTCTATAAAAGTCTACCTGCACAACCTACCCAACCAATATCACATATGGTTTTACGTCATTCAGAACGTAATCACATAAACACACATTACCACACATAATTAACAATTGTAAACACAATCGTACACCACGACAAACACAATTATCATTAATTATGTTCAAATCCTCCTGCGGTAAACTCACATCAATGTCAAAATCAAACAGTCAATATTTGAATTAAGCATCACACCACATAAACGTCTAATCAGTCATAACGTCAAATCACCCCGGAATCTCTTATGGCAACTGCCACAGCATCTAATCATCAAACAATCGAGCATCCTAACAATTCCCACAAAATCACTACGAGACCACATCAGGTGTATCTGTTGTGTCCTCCTCTGGTTCCTCCTCGTCACATTCCGGGTCATCCACTGGGTCTTCCTGAAACAGAGATCTATTAACCGCCGCAAGTGGTTGATCTCTCAACCATGCAGGTCCACATCCTGGAGGGAAATCATGTACTGCTGACACTGCCCTCCTTTTCCATCCAGTCCTTCCAATCATAGCACCATGCGGCATGTCGCCGACCGAAGCTCTAGTCACACTTGGCGCGAGAAGCGCCAACACTACTCCCATTTCGCTAGCAGTTTCATCCGCAGTAGTCGTCGTCTTGAATGGTCGTTCTGCTTTCCTCCTAACAAGGGCTCCACGCCTGACAGATCTCGTATACTTCGTCTTAGCCATCTAATCCTACATAAGATAGAACATTTATGCGACTATTACAGGTAACAAATCCAGAATATAAGAGTGACATTACACCGCCGAATCATGGTTATAAAATGTGGTCGGCTGTCAACGTCGCTACTTAAATTCTATACGTTCCCCATCATACTCATACTAGCTTTCTACCTGTTGGATATTAGATGTCCGATCATCATTAATATCAACGTTGCTATCAATGTACGATCCAAAGAGTTACACTTTGGACAACAAACAATTGATAATGTTTAAATCATAAACGTTATTGTTCACGAAACAAGGATTTAGTAGTCGGTAATTAAATATTTAGAGAAATATTAAACGGTGGATTCGGATATTAATTATTTAGAGATTTAATTAATTGTTAATCTGGATATTAATTATTTAGGAAATATTTAATGATCGTAGGGATTGGACGTTTAGCAGTTAAACGCTAGTCGGCCTATATTTACTAATATTCGGAAATTAGTAAAAGGATTAAGAGTGCGAGTATTAAAAGTGATTAACTGTTAATTACTAAGGAATTAATTGTTAAATCCTAAGGGGTGTGTTTTGTATTTATAATTGTTATAAATATAAACTTAACAAAAACCCTAATCCCACTTTTTGGCCACCTCCCTTTGCGCAAGAAAAGTAAACCGGCCGGCCTCCCCCCCTCGCCGACCAGCTGTCGCAAACCACCACAGCCACCGGACCACCACCGGACTCCACCGTCCCCGTAGCCGAGATCCCTGCTGCCGTTGTGGTCACCTTCATCGACCACCCCGTTCGAGATCACGAGCCGTGAATCGGTTTCCAGTGGTGATCCGGGTTGTGCGCGCGTCTCGTGTGACGAAATTAGGAGTTGTGGTTTCGTGAACGCGTCAACTAGAATGACGTTCGTTGCATCCATTGTGTGAGTTTAGGTTATTTGTCAAAGGTATGAAATCATAAACATCCTATGGTTGCGTTTTATATTTATTATTGTCTAAACGCTGTGTAATCGGATCACTGTCGGATAAAGTTCCGAACTTTATTATCGTGTGCTTTTGTTTACGCTTCCGTCATTGTAAATATGATTTTATAAAAGTAATGTTTTAAATGTTAAAACCGGTGCACGATTCCCAACAGTGGTATCAGAGCCACCTTTACGCGCGTTTAGACATAATTATTTATTTTTCGATCTCCGTTTTATTTGTTAACACTTTTGGTTAACAAAAGATCGAACCTTTTTCGTTTTGGTTGTGATTGTGTTTGGTACATCGAGCCCTAGTGACCTGTGGATGTGTTTGTCATGTTTTTGGTTTTACATTCTTTGTATTTATTTTAGATTATTTGGAACCCGATGTAATAGTTAGGTTTCTTTTATTTATGTATTTTTATTGTAAAGGTATATATATTGTAAACATAAAAAGACGAAGACTTGAAGACCGGAGATTGACAAGGACGGGATTTGAAGATAGAAATCTTGGAATAAGTGGGAGACGACATGTTTATTTATTATTTGTTGTCCCTTAGACCGGTTCGGTTTTCGTTTGATGGCTCGAACGAAACCGGACAACCTTACTAGTGGCTCGGTGTTTGTTTTATATATTTTGTGGTTGCTAAAATTATTTAGGATAATAATTTAAACTACAAGTATTTTATAAAACATTTGACACAATCGTATAAAACGACGAGAATATTAAAAGGTTTAAAATTTCTCGGAAAGGTAATTAAATAAAAGGTTTTTATTTAAAAGTAAAACGAGTTTTTAAATTAATTTTTTTATTTATAAACATATTTAAATCAATTAAAAGTTAATTAGTTTAAAATTAAGTTCGCGACTAACGACCAATTTAGATTAAAAAATAAGGTATTTAAAATTGGACCGTGTCAAGTGTTGAAAGCGTTTCACGAACTTATATAGTAAAATTGGTTTACTAAATTTGCACGACTTGGCTCATGCTCCTCATTGTCCAAAGTGTTTTTGACCCGTAACCGGTAATTTAAAACATTAAAGCAAATCCCAAATTAAAATCGATATTTCTGCGCCACCCTAAATAGTGACACTTCAACTGATCTATCCGAACCCCCGGTGTTAGTGAATTACTCTGCATCCGGCCCTACGGTTTTGGTTGAAGGTAGAACCGTGATTCTTGAGTTACTTAGGTCGGGTCTACAGTCACAATTGAAGGACAAATATCACTTAAGTCGTATAAGTGGGCGTAGTTGAGGGAAAACGTATCCAAAGCTTGACAATACTCGGCATACCCCTCAAACCGAGAGTTATGTAGTTGACACATTTGGTATTTTCATACCTACCTACCTACCTAGCTATGCCAGTGGAGAGTGCTCAGCCATTCATTGAGATATGGTGAACCGGGATCTCATTCCTAATTATATATATTTTTGTCCTTTGGTCATTAATCTAATTAGGAATTTTAAGCATGAAAATACTAAACCATATTTGAATTTTGAAGATGTCTCCATTTGCTAATGTGGTTATTCTAGAACGTCTTAACAACATCCTTAAGGTTAAACTCGATGGAACAAATTTCTTGAACTGGTACTACGATCTGAAGAGTGTCCTTAGATATAACAAGAAATTACATGTTCTCAAATTCCCTTTACCCAAGCAGCCACCTGAGGATGATAGCGAGTTTGTTCTAAATGCTTGGAACAAATTTAAGGATGATACCAATGCTATATCAGACCTTATGCTAGCATCTGTTAGCCCTGGGATTTGAGCTTCGCTCATGCGCTTGCCTGCTTATGACATGATCCGTAACTTGAAGGAGAGATACCATCAAGATTACAACAAGGATCATTCTTACTCTTTAATGTCACACATTAGAGATGTTGCTATGGAGAATCCGAAACGTGATATGATCATGAGGAAGAAAGTGGCAGACCTCGAGAAAGCATTCGTTCCTATAGACGATCACTTGGTCATAGATATTACTATTGATGACATATTTGACGACTATAAAAGGGAAAAGCTCATGCTTAGTCGTTTTGATGAAGTAAGGGATTTCATCTCATGGTACGCCAAGATGGAACCCGAGGATGCTTTAAGCATGACATGCTTTATTAACCGGCTTGAGAGGATCGGGGTTTAACCTAGTGATAACATCATTCGAGCTATATTCAATGATGGCGGGGACAAGGGCAAAGCTAAACAAATGTAGTTGAAAGGAAAAAGTATTTACTCATTATGAGTAAAGTTAATTTGAGCAAAACATATGTTCTCGAAAGATTTTATTATAAACAAACTAGGGTGGACGGGGTGGAGCTCGGGTTGGGTCGGGTAGTCGGGAACACCGCCGCAAGTGTAGCGGCTTCACGGGTTCAAGGTTCACGGGTAGATCTCACGGGTTTGCGAACCTGTCACTTTTTTGTGCATGAACCCGTTCACAAGCTTCAGCCCTTTAGTTCACACGTTCCGCTTCCGTTCACGGGTTCAGGGATTTCACCTCGTGTGAAGGGGGTAGTTTAGGGTAAAAATGGTGTGACAAATTTCTATTGGTTTAAGGCTAGGGTAGTTTAGGATTGAAGGGGTTCCACCCCCTTCACTCTTAGAAAAATCAAACTTTTAATATATCGTATTTATCGGAAAAGTAATTAATCTATTGTTTATATATTTTTTTTTTGAACAGCAATTTGGATCACTGACGGGTCACCACCCACCCGATCATCTCCACCTCCCTCAAGAAGAAACCCACCATAGGTGAGAAAACCTACTGACCCAACCTGGACCCCTTTTTTTGTCATAAGTGGGACTTGAATCCAAGATCTCTTCATTTTAATGCAGTTTTGGGTATACACCTTTGCCACTAGAAGCTAGAGATTGTTTTATTGTTTATATGAAAAAATAATAGTAATTGAGATTCTATTTTATTTTAAATAAATCAAATAAAAAATTATATAAAAAAGCATTTCCTGAAAGTTTAACGAATAAAAAATCACTTGTTAAAAAATTGCCCAACTACTCTATTTAAAATACATGTTTTATTAGTATAATAACAAAACTTCTTAGTCAAGTAATTACATTATTAAAAAAAATAGAAAACAAGCTAAATTTTTTTAACTATGAGAACCCGTTATAAAAAAAAAACTTATGAGACCCGGTCAATATATTACTAACTAACGAGAACAGATAGATAGTGGCTTGCATTGGATATGTGCCCTTTAAGAAATTATTACAGAAAACTAATAAAAGCATCAAGTAAGATTTAATAATGAGACCTTTGTTAAAAACATAATGGATACCGTAATTTTTAGGATGTTATTTTTGGACGTGCTTCTATTTGGGAAGAAGTTATTTTCTTTCCTTTTTAGTGTTTTTTTTTTATCTCTATATAAACATTGTATCTTGGATTATTGAATGATATGTGAAAAATTAAGATTTTCTCTCATCTATCATTCTCTTTAAAACATTTATCACCAATGTTTTTAGAACCGAACTGGATAGCGAACCGGCCATCTTATATGTCCACTGGTCGAACTAGTCTGATCGGTTGGACCGGATTTAAGAACCGGATGACGTTATTAATAATATAAAAACTAAAACTACATATATAGATACAAAATATATAATATTTTTTATTTTGATGTGAATTTGCAATTTTAACGTCATATGAAGATTTAAATAAATAAAATATGCAACTTGAAATATTAAATTAATGAGAAAAATGAGATTGTGAAGAATTTTTTATTTTTTTTTTGAAATCCGGTCTGATCCGACCGGTAACCAGCCGGTTTAAATGAAAACGGTTAAACAACACACAACCTGACCGGTTATATGTCTAGTTTCCGGTCCGACCAGTCGTTGTGATCTGGTTTCTTTTGAAGGTTAAAACAAACCAATTTTGACACACATGATATATTTTGTTTTATTATCTATTTACTAGGCTTGTTTAACATATCTATAATTAAGACTTATTTAATTATATTTCAAATTTGTTTATACTTAAATTGTAGTAGAAGTGTGGCACGCTCCATGAATGCGCGTGGTGAGGGAGGGTGGGTAGGGCGGGGACATGCCTAATACTCTCGTACTCGAACACAGGTAGGATTGGACTCTTGTTTAATGGTTTACAGTTTAAACCTATTTCCGATCTTAAATTTTGCTTTTTCAGTATTCTAAACGATTTACGTTTGTCTCTATATCACTTTTTACCTTTTCACAAATCAAACCACCTCTATATTATTATTTCATTCTTATTCTCATATTTATACAAACCATTTTTCACGTTACATAATAAATCTTAAAAATAATTATATTTATAAATGGTTAATTGGTTAGCGTGTAAAAAAACAAACAATTGATGTGCAAACCTAAATAATATAGAAAAATCATTTTATTTCCCTATAGAAAAAACATTGAGAAAAGACAATTACAGTCAAGAATACAAATTCACAACCAATAATCATTTAGAAATCTAAATCAAGAAATCAAACCTAAATCATTGACGTAATGAGAACATGAGTTGTTATCACCATGGTGATGATAAGAAAAGTCGTCTAGAGCAAAAATGTCAACAAGGTGAAAAAATAAAGAAGAAAATATGATATCTAGTTATTTTCTTATATTTTACATGGTTTGAATATAGAGGTAAGAAATATATATATATATATATATATATATATATATATATATATATATAGAAGGTTTCAAATACTAACCAACTTTTTATGTGATAACCGTGCTAACCACTATAAAACAATCACATAATTTATAAATTATTTTTTCTTTTAATTGGTAAAATAGTATTTAAATATATTGAATAAATATTTTGAACGTAAATGCGAAAATGATGAGTCTTACGTATACGTACCAAATAATGTTACATATACGTGACACATAGTGTTTACATATATGTAACATTAACATAATGATAATTGTTACATATACATAACACTATGTTTGAGAGTGGTTATCATGGTTATCACATAAATATTTGTTAGCATTTGAACCTCACCATATATATATATACATATATATATATATATATATATATATATAAGTAGGATCATTTACAAAATACATTTAGCCTAAAAATATAGGAAATAATCTGAGCATTTGATCATATTAATTTAATGGTTAAAATTAATTAAATGTTAATTTTAGAATTAATTAGAAGTTAAAATCACTAACAGGGTAAAATAGATAATTTGACATCATCTTTGACTTTATTAATTAAATAATAGTTTCACCCATTTTTTTTAATCAAAAACCTTTTATACACTTTATTATATTTTACTAAAAATTATACCATAAAATCGAGAATTTTATCATCTTTAATATGAGTATACTATTTATATATTTTTTTTAAATAAAGTTTTTTTTTTAAATTCGTATAAAAATAACACTTCGTTTATAACAACACATTGTATACGAGATAACAACACAGAACAAAATATATCATCACAATGTAAAGTGAACACAGAATAACACATATCAGCATAGTGTAAAGTTATATAACAACACATTGTAATGGGATAACAACATAGAACAACGCATGTTGTTATCTCATTTTATAGTATGCTGATATATCTTGTTATGTGTTGTTATCGCATGTATAAGGTGTTGTTATCAGCATAGTATCATTTCACATGGATTTAAAAAAAATTACTTAAATAAAAAAAATATAGCAATATTATACTCATATTAAAGAGGATAAAATTTTCTATTTTATGGTATATTTTCTTTTAAAAAATAATAAAGTATGTAAAATTTATTTTAGTTTAAAAAAAAGTGAAACTAGTATTTAATGAAAAAAAGTCAAATTATGATGTCAATACCTTCTATTACCCTTCTAATAATTTTTAATCATGTATACGTGCCACCATCTCAATGGTTCCTACATTTTTTATGCTAAGGCCAAGGGGAGTGGGTGCGTGAACCCGACGTGGAAGATGAGGTGGCGGCTTGGGTGGCGTGGAACACCACGCCCCACCTGGCATGGGTCTTCACCATGGAGATTAGCACGCTCGTGGGTATTCAAAATAGCCGTTGGGTGGCATTGAGTCGTTGCCCAACGGTTAAAACATTAAATATTTATTTTTATTTTATTTATTTTTTCAAATTTAATCACCTCTATATATATATACATTTTAGAAATTGAAACTTATAAAAATCAAACAATTCTCTCCAAACCATTCCAACCAAACTCTCAAATAGATTCCCTTAATTCACCCTCTTTCGAATCCGAAGGTGTCGCTCCACTTTTTTTCCAAACGGTCGTCGCTAGTCTCGTTGAAATAATTAGAGACGATGCCGAAAGTTCGAACACGCATACGTTCACACCAAGAGCCACTGTTAACCTAGACCGTGAAGCCGCTCACGAGCGTTTAATAAAGGATTACTTTTGTGACGAGCCGGTTTATAATGCGGAGACATTCCAAAATCATTTTCGTATGCGTAGAAATCTATTTTTACGCATTGTTAACGATTTGGAACGAGAGATGGATTATTTCAAATTGAGATGAGATGCAAGAAGTCGTAGAGGGTTCACCCCCATTCAAAAGTGCACCACCGCTATGCGGATGTTGGCATACAGATCTGGCGCCGACGAATTAGATGAAAATATAAAGATCGCCAAGAAAACAGCACGGATTTGTTTATACAAATTTTGTAAAGGTATAATAAATATTTACGGCCCAAAATACTTACGCAAACCGACCTAGCGACGTTGAAAAAATATACAAACATCATGAGGAGGTGCATGGGCTACCCGACATGCTTGGTAGCCTAGATTGTATGCATTGGGAGTGGAGTAATTGCCCAAATGCATGGCGAGGACAATATATAAGATCGAAAGAATAAGACGTGCAATGTACACTTACATCATCCTACATGACATGATCATTGAAGATTTGCGAGTTCAACGGAGAAGAATTTGAAGCGACACTTAGATTAGAGGAAGTTAGCGAGGCCTAACAAAGTGTAAACGAACAATATAAACGCAACCGTGGGATACACAACAATCTTCGTCAAGATTTGGTGCTCCATATCGACTCCGGCAACAATTAAAGTCTATTTTATTATTAAGTTTTTTAATGTATTTTTCCTTTTTTTATTATTAATGTTATTTTCTTTTTTTTTATTATTAATGTCATTTTCTTTTTTTATTATTATTTACTTTTTAAATTATTATAACAAATTAACATTTAATTAAATTAGAAAAAGAAAATGACGTGACAGTGTGGAAATGTGGAACCATTTCCCTCTAATGTGGAGAATGTGGAAAAGCTGTAAAATCTGACGTGGCGCTGATGTGGAGGGGTGTGTAAATGTGGAACCACACCCCTTGGCCTAAATGTGTTTTGTACCGGATTCATCCCTTTCTCCCTCTCTCTCTATATATATATACATATATATATATATATATATATATAGGGGATGGTTCCCCTAAAAAGTGTAATTTGGCTAATAAGCGTAAAAAACAATCTCGTCCATTCAATTGTATGATCAATGGTATAAATTTAAGTGTAAGAAAAATAAGGGATGTAGTGGCATTCTTAGAAAACCCACAATTGTTAACTTTTTTCAAATTCCCCCACTTTTTTTAAACGTACATAACTTTTTCATACGACCTTATTTAAAAAAAAAATACACCATAAAATCGAGCGTTTTTTACCTTTAATTCGAATATAGTATTACTATATTTTTTTGTAAAAACAAAATCGACACTTAATGAAATTATGCTACTTTACGTAAATATGCTGGTTTCTAGTAAAACAGCACAATTAACCGTGCTGCATGTAAAACAACACCAAACATAACAATTAATTGTTCTGTTTTACTATAAAACAACACCAAACATAACAATTAATTGTTCTGTTTTACTATAAAACAACACCAAAAAAACACGGTTAATTGTGTAACTTGCTCTTCTTAACTAACCAAGTACAAACAAAATCAGCACAACAAAACTATTATATCAAACCAGCACAAAACAACATTTTGATACATAAGCTTTTTGTTGCATACCACTGAACCGTTTTGTTGGTGTATGGATGATTTAAATTTTTATTTTTAAAGAATGCTACCAAATTAGGCACATAATAATTGACTAAAAGTAGCACAAGTTAAAGAAACCAACAGATTTACGTAAATTCTGCTGTTTTACCAGAAACTAGCAAATTTTTAATGTGCTAAATTGTGCTGTTTTACCGGAAAACAGCACATTTACGTAAACTAGCACAATTTATTAAGTGTCGATTTTATTTTTATAAAAAAAATATAGCAATACTATACTCAAATTAAAGATAAAAAATGCTCGATTTTATGGTGTATTTTTTTTAAAAAACAATGTCCTATGAAATAGTTATGAACGTTTAAAAAAAGTGGAAGAAGTTGAAAAAAGTCAACAAAAGTGGTTATTACTTAAATATCATTCCACCCCTTAATTTTTCTACACTTAAATCTTTACCCTTGATTATCCAATTGAATGGATGAGATAGCTTCTTAGACTTCTTAGCCAAATTGCACTTCTTATTTGATCATTTCCCTATATATATATATATATATATAGAAAAAGGTTCAGGTAAAAAGGATTCTAATTCTAAGAAAGGTGAGAAGGATTTAGGGTCACTAAAACAAATTGTAGAAAAGATTTAATTATTGAGATTAAATTGTAGGAGAAAAAATTGTTATAATGGTATTTTAGTTTTAGCCACTTTTGTTGACTTTTTATCAAGTTCCTCCCCCTTTTTTAAACGTTCATAACTTTTACATACGACATTATTTTTTAAAAAAAAATTACACCATAAAAACGAGCGTTTTTTTATCTTTAAAATGAGTATAGTGTCGTTGTATACAAAAACGAAAAAAAAATTACATTTTCTATCTCATTGTGTAATTTGTCAGGTCATTGTGTAATATCAGGTCTAGTCATTGTGTAATATCAGGTCTGGTTATTGTGTAATGTCAGGTCTGGTCATTGTGTCAAATATTTTTCATCATTGTGTTATATGTATTTATCATTTTGTCAAATATTTTTCATCATTGTGTTATATATATTCATCATTATGTTTTACGTTTTCCAGCTCATTGTGTAATTTACTCATTACTGTGTAATTCGCTCAAATATGTCAGGTAATTGTGTAATGTAAAGTCTGGTCATTGTGTAATTTGCTCATTGTGTAATATGCTCATTTTATCAAATATTTTTCATCATTGTGTTATATGTATTCATCATTGTGTTTTACGTTTTCCAGCTCATTGTGTAATTTGCTCATTATTGTGTAATTCGCTCAAATATGTCAGGTTATTATGTAATGTCAGGTCTGGTTATTGTGTAATTTGCTCATTGTGTAATATGCTCATTTTGTCAAATATTTTTTTTACCATTGTGTTATATGTATTCATCATTGTGTTTTACGTTTTCCAACTCATTACGTAATTTGCTCATTTTATCAAATATTTTTCATTATTACGTTATATGTATTCATCATTGTGTTTTACGTTTTCCAGCTCATTGTGTAATTGTCCAGCTCATTGTGTAATATCAGTTTATTGTGTAATATCAGGTCATTGTGTAATATCAGATATGGTCATTGTGTAATATCAGGTCTGGTCATTGTGTAATGTCAGGTCTGGTTATTGTGTCAAATGTTTTTCATCATTTTGTCAAATATTTTTCATCATTGTGTTATATGTATTCATCATTTTGTCAAATATTTTTCATCATTGTGTTATTTGTATTCATCATTGTGTTTTACATTTTCCAGCTCATTGTGTAATTTGCTCATTATTGTGTAATTCACTCAAATATGTCAGGTCATTGTGTAATGTAAGGTCTGGTCACTGTATAATTTGCTCATTGTGTAATATGCTCATTTTGTCAAATATTTTTCATCATTGTGTTATATGTATTCATCATTGTGTTTTACGTTTTCCAGCTCATTGTGTAATTTGCTAATTATTGTGTAATTCAGTCAAATATGTCAGGTCATTGTGTAATGTAAGGTCTGGTTATTGTGTAATTTGCTCATTGTGTAATATGCTCATTTTGTCAAATATTTTTTTTTATCATTGTGTTATATGTATTAATCATTGTGTTTTATGTTTTCCAACTCATTGTGTAATTTGCTTATTTTATCAAATATTTTTCATTATTGTGTTATATGTATTCATTATTCTGTTTTACGTTTTCCAACTCATTGTGTAATTTACCAGGTCATTGTGTAATATCAGTTCATTGTGTAATATCAGGTCATTGTGTAATATCATGTCTTGTCATTGTGTAATATCAGGTCTGGTCATTGTGTCAAATGTTTTTCATCATTGTGTTATATGTATTTATGAGTTTGTCAAATATTTTTCATCATTGTGTTATATGTATTTATCATTGTGTTTTACGTTTTTCAGCTCATTGTGTAATTTGCTCGTTATTGTGTAATTCACTCAAGTATGTTAGGTCATTGTGTAATTTGGTCATTCTGTAATATGCTTATTTTGTCAAATATTTTTCATCATTGTGTTATATGTATTCATTATTGTGTTTTACGTTTTCCAGCTCATTGTGTAATTTTATCATTATTGTGTAATTCGCTCAAATATGTCAGGTCATTGTATAATGTAAGGTTTGGTCATTGTGTAATTTGTTCATTGTGTAATATCAGTTTATTGTGTAATAACAAGTCTGGTCATTGTGTAATATCAGACCTTATATTACACAATGATCATTATGCCCTTCATTTAAAATCAATAAAAGGACACATGTCAAGCTCAAAATCCTTTTTACTTTTCTTATTTTTAAAACCATTTTTATCATATATATATATATATATATATATATATATGTTTTAACAAAACAACCTTCCCATCAAACTTTTTAATGAAAATTTACTGAGTTTTCTGATCATTTATATCCTAGACTTGCATACTCTTAAGAACAAGATTGACAAAATGTATTATGCATGAATAATTGCATTAAATATGAAAATTTTATAACCACGATGTCAACTAAATGTCATTAAACCAGCATTTATTGTTACTTATTACACATCAAATATACATAAAAGTAGCTGTAAATGGGAAAATAATTGGAGGGAAGAAGCATAAAAGCCAATAAATTCGTGGTAGATAGTGAAATAATATTGCAATATTATAATTTCAATTGAATTTATGAAAGATTATATAAATAATATTGCATAATTATAATTTCAATTGAATGTATGAAAGATTATATATATGTTTAGGTTATTTTTTGAACAACAATTCTTTTTACTCTTACCCGTCTAATCAACCTATACTTAGAAAAAGATTTAAACTCATATCGTTTTCGACCAGAAGGCCATTCACATTATATATGTTTAGGTAATGCTTCTTTTGTTTGTGTTCTGTTTTAAAAACTGAAACAACACAATCATATATCATATAGATTGTATTGCTTTCGGATTATTAACAAACATCCAATGATCCACTAGACACCTCTTTTTTATAAAATAATAAAACGTTCACAAGATATTGTATATTAATTAACCAAATATATACATGAATATGGTAAAGATAGTTAGAAATGAAATGAAAATTAAATCATGAACATTGGTATAAGAAAAACGTATCATCTCAAACAAGTAAGAAATAAATAAAACGTAAACAGTAAAAAAAACTTTATGGCGGCAAACAACAGCAATAGATCTAAGGCCAACATGGCGGCAACAAAAAGCAAGACATCATGGCTATGGTGACAAGAGCCATGACTTCGGCGACAGGACGACTGTAACAAGAGGAAGATAAATAAAACATAGTCTATATATATGTACAATGGTTCTCGGGGAAAAGTTGAGTGAAAGAATAAGAGAAAAAAGTTCGCCACACAAAAGGGAGATCGGGGAAAAGGGCCAACGACCAACCCTGATTTTGGCGGCAAAAACGACAGAGAGGTAAGAAGGGAAGGAAAAAGAGAAGACAAGAACCCTAAGATTCTGATAACAAATGAAAACATCGTAAAATATTTTATGTAATTAATCAACTAATATATATATATATATATAATGACGATGATTACGAATAAACCCTAATCAAATCATATCCCCTAACTATAGTAATGGTTATTATGATAAGCCCTAGGGCATCAGTTATACTCAACTCATGTGAGGTCACTCACGCCTCACACAAGAGGGGGTGTTGTTCTTACACCCTCACATCATATCCTAGGCAATCAAATGCCAATAATTGCTTTGTGTATTCAGATGTGGGCTTTCTTCTGTGAGTAGACTCACACCGCTACCTCACGCCCCCGCCCCGCCATCGAGGGGCGGTGTGTCACGCCCTTCAAACGCGTTCACGTCCCTTTCACGTGGCATACTTGATACCCTAACAACATTATTCAATTTTCTCTCTTGGGGTTAGCACATGCTTACGGTGGGCAGTGTAAGCTTACAGTGGCTCTAAAGCAACTTTAGAGCATTCATAATCGGTTTTGTAAATCATGCCTTATCATTATATTTTAAGGTAAATTTAAAAAACTTTTCAAGTTAACCACTCCATCTCATTCTTTATATTTTTTCTTATACTTAAATTATATGGATAATATATATGGATTGAATTGTAATTTCTTTTGTGAGTAAAAGATAGAGAAATAATAATAAAAAATAATTAAAAGAGTATTATTTAATTGAATAAAGATAAATATAAGGAATCATATGTGTTGTTTTTTTAAACCTTTAAATTGATAAAGTAAATGTGTTTTTTAGTTAAATTATATGAATGATGATAAAAAACCTATTATCAATACTCTTAAACATGGCAACAGTAAAAAAAATGGTATGTGGCCAGGTCAGGGGGTTTACCCAGTTGGAAGGTTCATCCTGTGGTGGGCTGTCCTGAATGTTCTAGGTGTTGCCCCGAAAAACCCAATTATCCTAGAATATGTAGGTGTTGCGGTTAAAAAAAAAAGCTCTACCCTCTTGTATACTATTGCGAAGGCCCACTTTAAATCTATGATCTATTGGGCAATCCTAGACATCTATAGTAATGGTATGTAAATTGCCATTTTATTTCCCGACATCAATGAGCGTAAGTGTGATTTCTATCGTAAAAGATGCACATTATTAAAGAAGACAACCTCTAGGTTATTACTTATTATTAGTAAAGACAAACTCCATATGAAGGCAAAACATAATAGTTAAATCCCCCGGATCACTATAAACTTTTGTATTCATATATTTATTTTATTTTACACTTGTTCGTTATTGTCTTACAACAAACAAGATCTTAATAATTAATTGAGTTATTTACACGGTTAAGCCCTCTGGTTTATGAAAAGTAAGATGTATGGGTACTGATGTACATGAAGTTGTATATAAAAATATTTTAATGAAAAGGTTTCACGAGATCAGTTTTTAATGAAAAAATATTTTAAATCACACACAATAGGCAAGTGTACCTATCGCGGCGTAATATAGTTTAGGTAAGAACCAAGTATCGAACCAATTGACACGGTCGAGTTCCAATACTCAACTTTTGTTATCGTTTAGCCGGTTTAATTAGGTAGTGAGTTTTTTTTTGCTTGTGAAGCAGAAAAGTAAATAACAGAAAAGTAATGACGGTAAAATAAATAGTAGAAAAGTAAAAACGTGTGTGAGTTGTGTAGCAGAAATGTAAATAACATAATAATAAATAGCAGGAAAGTAAATAACTCAAGAATAATCAGATCATAACGAGTATTGCTCTGGGATTTGAATCCGCTAGGTATGTGATAATGTTATGTTAACTAATACGATGGTATGACTAATACAAATGTGTGAACGGTACACCGCTAGAGCCTCATTCTCATAACATTTGGTTCACGAATTATGTTCTTTAGAATAAAATGGTAGGACTCCCATCTAGGGACATCGTTACTCTCAACTCTTTGATCCTATCGTAGAGTTGGTTTAAAACATCAAACTTAAATACTTTTTATTTTTATTAAAAGAGTGATTAGACTATGTTCACCGGGAAGCGGTGAAACAATGAGACCATGTATAAAGACTTACCATTCCCAACGTGAGTTCATTAACTCTTGGTTTCATAACAAGCTCGTATAAAGACGTACGATCCTATCAATATTAACCAAGCTTTGACTTATCAAGATTTGCTTGTATAAACACGTACAAGTTTCAAGAGAAGTTTGAATAAAAAAGGTTTTATGGTCTTACACTTTAAAATCAAGAACACTTTTAAGTGTAAAGACTAAATTATATAATAATAAAAAGTCCATCATAAAGATGGTTTTAAGAACAAATGACTAAAGAACATAAACATACCATTATACTAATAAGTTAAACATTAACATACACCAAACTTTATCTTCACCCAAGCAATACAAAGGATTTAACTACGAATGGCCATACGAACTAGCATAATGCTAAGTTTCGTAGGCTCCCATATTGCGAATAAAGCGGAATAGCCTCTCTACTCTCTACTACTATACCCTAAACTACATAAACGGACTAATATGAGTGTATTCTATCTATCTTCAGGTGTGTGGAATGAAAAACCCAAGCCATCTATTTATAGGCCTTAAAATGAGCAATGCACAGCCTTGCATTGGTTTGCATGGGCGTGCAAACACCTCGGGAATCAAAAGGTACAAATGGAAGTGTACTAGGGACCTTGGGGATCAAGGAAGGGCAATCCACGCCCGTGCATCCCTCCCCAGCTCCCCATTTTGTCTTTTAACTATTTGTTTGATTGGTGTTGACCTTGGTTGACTTCTTGGGGGGTCAAAGCTCGGGAATGATCCTTTCAAAAGCTTGGTTTCTTGATATTTTTGAATGGTTTTTGCTTTGTTTATCTCAGGACATCGTTTATCCTGCAATTGGGAAATATAAACGCTTTAAGTATCAATTGCAAGGCTTTTGTTCAATTAGTACCATAATATGAGGATTATTATGCATGCAAAACATGTATAATTTAGGGTATATCAGGTACTAAGGGTTTCAAGTTGCAAATATGAGTATTATGCTTTCAATTTTGTAACAGGTTTATGTATTAAGACTAACTGGCGTTAGTTTTTCTGTTAAGTTTATGTTAAATGACCAAAATACCCTCATATAATCACATGGACCATTTAATTAAATAAAATTTAATCTTGAGGGATTATTGTGTAAATTAATAAATAAACCTAAACATAATGTTGACAGCCAACACCACCACAAAGAAATTCCCGCCACCCCACTGCGGTTCCGCCTGTCCAGACCCCTTCTCCGTCCTCTCTCCTTCTCCCTCATCCGTCCTCTCTTTCCTTCTCCCTAAATCGTCTTTCCGACGACATGGACAGGTGGCGACGACAAGTCATGGGTGAACATCAGAGTTGCAGGTGAGTTTGGAAGACGGATCTGGTGTTAACGAGGTGGTGGCGGCTGGCGGTGTCCCGATCTGACGAGTGGGACGAAGATGGTGTGGTTGTCAAAGTTCCGACGAGGGCGGTGGTGCGGTGGCAGTGGTTGGGTGGAGGAGATGGAGATGGAGATAGCGATGGTGGATTTGATGGTGGTGGTGGTGGCCGGTGGTGGCGATGGCGATTGTTTTGGTGGAGGAGGGGTCTAGACAGGCGGAGCCTCCATGGGGTGGTCGGAGATTGCTGCCTAAGACGGTGGTGGTAAATGGTGGTGGTGGCAGATGGTGGATGAAGATGATGTATATATGTGTGTGTGTGTATATATATATAAAATTTATTATATATATATATATATATTTAATAATTAATATATCTATACTATATAATAAATAAAGGTTTTTCATGACACGTGTCGCCTCCATATTCAATCTCATTATTTTTTTCCCGTCTCTCTCTTATTAAATACACTTCTATCTTTTAATAATAATATATTTTTAAAGAAAATACTAATCTTTATATTAATAAATCTCCTGACATATTTTGACGTGTGTATATGTTAACATATTATATTGTATTCCACGGGTTTATTCAACCAGTGTAAAATACGAGTTTAAAAAAATAATTTTTTTATTACTTAATATATAATATTATATTTATTCAGCCCGTGTAATACACGGGATTTTAACCTAATATATATAATATTTATTTTTATTAAAGGGCATTTTAGTAACATCAGTTAGTCTTAATACCTAAAACCGTTACAAAATTAAAAACATAATATCTATACTTGCAACTTGAAACCCTTAGTACCCATACCTGTTATTTTTCATAAACCACAGGGACTAACCGTGTAATTAACTCTAATTAATATTTTATAAATTAATAATTTATTATAAAAAGAAGTCTTAATGTTAAACAAAATATACAATATGCCATATAATCAATGTTTACTATTACCGTAGATATAAAAACAAACAAACAAATAGTGTAAGTGTATATATATGTATATAATGTATTATTTTCTTTTTTTATAAATTAAACAAAAAATATAAATAAAAAAATACGTTAATATTGGTTTATTTTAAACGAATTTGTAAAATCTTTCTAATGATGTAATTTATTGAAAGTAATACATTTCATTTTTCGTATATACTTCCTAAATCATGACGTAATAAAAGATAATAAAATTAATTACAATCAATCAAAAATATAACCCTGAGTAAAATTTCAATAAAATAATATTATTAAGTTAGTTTTTTTTATTATATTTTTTAGAAAAGAAATTTGATGAATTTATTTTTGATCATTTGTTGATTAATCATCAAAAGTTTTAAAAGGTAAAGAACGAGTTATGTTTATAAAAATTTGACTTTTTATATAAACCTTAAAAAAATAAATTGAATTATAGAAAAGTGGACAATTATATTCATAATTATTGCTGATATTTACAGTAGCAATAAGTGGTAGGGATAGGGAGTAATTAAAGTGTTATAAAAACTGTTGTAATCTGGTACCCATACCTGTTATTTTTCATAAACCACAGGGACTAACCGTGTAATTAACTCTAATTAATATTTTATAAATTAATAATTTATTATAAAAAGAAGTCTTAATGTTAAACAAAATATACAATATGCCATATAATCAATGTTTACTATTACCGTAGATATAAAAACAAACAAACAAATAGTGTAAGTGTATATATATATATATAATGTATTATTTTCTTTTTTTATAAATTAAACAAAAAATATAAATAAAAAAATACGTTAATATTGGTTTATTTTAAACGAATTTGTAAAATCTTTCTAATGATGTAATTTATTGAAAGTAATACATTTCATTTTTCGTATATACTTCCTAAATCATGACGTAATAAAAGATAATAAAATTAATTACAATCAATCAAAAATATAACCCTGAGTAAAATTTCAATAAAATAATATTATTAAGTTAGTTTTTTTTATTATATTTTTTAGAAAAGAAATTTGATGAATTTATTTTTGATCATTTGTTGATTAATCATCAAAAGTTTTAAAAGGTAAAGAACGAGTTATGTTTATAAAAATTTGACTTTTTATATAAACCTTAAAAAAATAAATTGAATTATAGAAAAGTGGACAATTATATTCATAATTATTGCTGATATTTACAGTAGCAATAAGTGGTAGGGATAGGGAGTAATTAAAGTGTTATAAAAACTGTTGTAATCTGGTCCCCATTGTTTACTTTTGGTAGGGATGTATGGGTAAGTATTAGAAAAGTTGAAGGGTACATTTGTACTTGTTTCATACTGCAGGTACTGAATAGTCCTTTCTTCTTCTGTATTCAAAAATGGATAATAACCATATGTCACTATTCACATTTTTCGTACATTTTAAATTTTAATAAATAATATTATATGAAATATAAAATGAACAAAGTACAACAAAATATTACCCTAAAATTACTAGTTATTTTTTTTTTATAATTATATTAGAATAATTTCATACTTATAGTTATGATTTACTTGATAATCTGCCATTTTTTTTTTTAAAATTATCCCTTATTGTATTTTTCAATCCAATTAACAAGGCAAATTATATAAGGATAGCAGGTAGACGGGCAGCAAACTGCGCCGCCATCCCCTTCTGAATGGAAAACCCTAATCTACTAAAAACAAAGCCTCGCCCCTGAGGAGTCGTAAAGTTGCTGTGGACCACACGCTGAACTCTAGCCAAAAACCGAACCGCCTCTGGCGCCAAGGAGCCGAACGTGTCAAACGCCAGGGGGACAAAGGCATGCTGATTATCCTCACAAGATTTCGCGTGCTTTTCCACCTTCTTTGACTCTGCTTTCATAACCGCTTGCCCCGCCACAAACCCATTTTCCCGCAACCCAGCTAGGGGGGATACACCTGTGAGATCGACACAAGCATGTTTCCCGCCCTCCCAACCAAAAACTAGCACGTCCGCCGGGCGTAGGGTGGACCTCCCTTCTGCCGGGTCCGTAAGAAAATTAACCGGTGCCTCTTTCTTTGCCGAGATCCCTGCTCGTCTGAGAATATCCATTAACGCGTCTCGAACAAAGTCATGGCGATACTTAAACCCCGACAGCTCTCTACAGTGTAACGCATGATCCCCATATTTATCCAGGCATGCTTTACGGCAGACTGGGCAAGTTTCATCATTCGGGAACATGTGGATCATCAGACGGTACTTAAGGATTGACCGGTACTCCACCACTGACATACGTTGACCTAGACCTTCAATAGGAATAACAGTTAAGAAATCCTGAGCGTGAGGCCTCTGTAAGCATTCAATGACGGCTTTCTGGCGGGGGGACAAATGGAAATCTTCTCCCAAACTTTGTGCGATTCGACAACAAAGGGCATTCGCCAAAGTTTTCTGTGGTTTTTTGGGGGCGGTGTCCTTGTTAGAGAAACCGCCGAGATCAAAATCAGGGAGAGATTCATGCAATCGATCCAAGGCGCTGGCATAATCCGGGTCAGTGGTAGCAACCCCACTGTTGCGTAAGATGTGGTCCTGCAACTCCCAAGATTGAGACCTGGAAGCCACAAAGGCATAGGCAGCCACATCCCGGGCCGACAGAAGGCCCAACCCACCAAGCCGCATTGGCAAGGTCGCGATCTGCCACTGGAGTTCACCAAAAAAAGGGCCCCCACATACGACAATGTCTTCTATTGCCTCTCGAAGACCTTTATCAAAACATGAAACCGCGTCATCCACAAAGGGTGGTTGGCAAGTTCGCAAACCAAATAGCAACTTTGCAACCACCATACAAGATCTAAGCAAGAGGAGTTCGCTTTGAGGATCCCGCAACAAGGGAAGGTGTCCCATGATGTCAACAGCTCGCGTTGCCCTCTTAGCCGTTAGACCACTAATAAAACTGGTATCACAGCTGACTGCCCCTCCTAGCAGTTTGACACCTCTCTCCGGCCTCCCAATCCCACTGGGGAAAAACCCTGGCCGGACCTTCACCCCGTTGCATGTCGGCCAAAATACCTCAGTTTTTCTAATATTAAGCCGTAGTCCCAAGGCTGGACCCTCCGAACCGATGATGTCAAGAGCTTTAGCAACCTGAACAACGTCCCCGATAACCGTCCCGTCATCCAAGTACCAAGCATGGAAGGGGAGTTTACAGTTTTCCTGCACCTGAAGCACCAAGGGGTGTAAGGCTAGGGCAAAAAGCAAAGGTCCCAAGGGATCCCCCTGCTGGACCCCCGTGAATGCCCCGATGCGGTCATTCCCCACGTATAGCCTAGCAGGCTGGGCATACAGAAATTGAACCCACGGGAATATGGAGGGGCATTGGCGATGGACCTCGCAAAGTAAAACCGAACGGTCAACTAAGTTGAAAGCCTTGGAAAAATCAACCGTAAGCATGGCCAGCGAGCCATCTGAATGAAAAGAATTAAGGAACCTATTAGCGCTGTGCAGCACCGCCTCCGCCCCATTGGGGACCCCCACCCCAAATTGATAGTCCCCCAAGTACTTAACAGCTTCTTTCCCAACTTTCTTCATGGCTACTTTGGAGACCAATCTTCTCCAAATTGCCCCCACAGCAATGGGGCGAATTCCATTATCAGGCTTCAACAAAGGGGTTAGGGGGGCCGAAGCAACAAAATCCGCGAGCACCCTAGGACATAACCCCCCTAGCCAAAGGTTTACCACTTCAGTGATGGCAGTAAGCAGTCCCGAGGCAGTCGCCGACCCCTCGCCGCTAAAAGCGTCCAACAGGTGTTGGGCCCGGAGGCCATCACGCCCACAAGATGTCCCTTTCGGGAAAGATTTCACACACCTGTGGACGCAGTCTTCATCCACGGATAACACAGGTTGGGAAAGAGGAGTTGAAGGGAGGTTCGGGGGCGGCGCGAAGGGATGTTTGTCGATAAGGGCTTGCATGGTAGATTCCCCCCGGGGAGCAACCCCACTGGAACACAACACCTTAACTGCAGCAGTGAAGTGACCATCACTCACTTTCCTGAGACATTGCTTGATGTTGGGGCTAACCTCCTCAGCTATCTCCCGGTGTGCCTCCCCCCCACACACGACCCCTTCTCCACTATCGGCGAGGAGGGAATTGACCAAAACCTCAAAACCAGAGCCCTCCTTCCACATAGCTAAGGCCCGCAAAATACTATCACATTGCAAGGACTTTCGATTACCCGACCTTCGCTCCTGCCTGAAAGATGGCTTAACCACCTTAAGGGTACAGCGGGGTAAGAGCAAGAGTTTGACCCAGCTTTCAACAGTCCCAAGGGAAGCTACTACTTTTCGGATGGCACCTGTCAAAGCTTGTGCAAAAGCCAAACGACAGCTTGGGGGGATGCTCTTAACAGTCCGAACCGGAAGGGAGAAAACACGTTCAAGGAGAGCGACATCTCCCATCAGTCCCTGCGGGGTCCTAATCTTAAATACCATCCCAGGATCTTGTGGCCTTGGGATCCCCACGACAAAATCCTCATCAGACCCGGATTTCCTAGAGAACGTGAAAACACCATCTGGATGATGACACCCCCTACTAAGTGCGTGTGTCTTCATGCACCTCCCACACAACCAATATCCAAAAACCCGCAGGGTTTCCCCAACATTCGAAAACAAGTCTAAATCTTTAGATAGTGCATCCTGAAGGGATTCTTTACGATCAGCTTTAAAATGAAGTTGCTGAAAATGCGCGACCAATCTGTTATACCCAGAGGACCCAGGCTTGCCGTCTTTACACTCGTGGAAATTCCTAAAGGGGCATAGCCACACTCCATTGGACGAGGTGGAGCCAACATCCCCTTCCGAGGCACTGGATGCCATGCTCCTACCCTTGGCAGAGCCCATTGGAAAGAAACAAAACCAAGAATAGATAACAAGTCCGCCGTCTCGAGGTGAGAAGGAGGCCAGGTATCAACCCATCCAAGAAATGAAGGAGAGGAAAGCAACCTACAGTTGCTCACCCTCCCAGACACCCCACCAAGAAAGAGCTACGTCATGATTGCGCTAACTGCGGCAGATCCCAATTGAAGAAATGAATTCCTCAAGAGCCCTAAAAAGTTCCCCTATTGCTCCAACCAATTGCAGCCAAAATTATCCCCCAAATTTCAAGATGAATCAATCAATCCCAGTGGCAATGTAACGAGAAAAGTAGTCAATTATAGACATTTGCAAGCTTAAAAGTTGAAACTTACGGATCATGAGTTACAACTGCCCAGTGAGAAGCCGGTTGCCGACGGGTCGAGAAGCGAAGGCGGTTGCCGACGGGTAGTTTGAATCCCCAACCGAAAATTGGATCGTAACCTACAAGGGTTGATCTTGAAGCTTCGCTTACAATTCACTCACCATACCCGGTATACGGCGCGAAGATGACGGTGGAACCCTAACCCTAGATCCGCTAAATCGCGACTGTCGGCTATCCTGACTCGCCGGAGCTTGTTAATGAAATGAACCTGCGATTTTGACTTGTGTCGATTACCTTGAGTCTTGAGTCGATGTCGATGTCTGAACCTTGATCCGGGAAACGATTTTGAAGTTGGAACCTTGAGCCAATGTCGATTTTGATATACAAAATTTGTATTTAATAATTAAATACAAAAACAGAAACATGTAATATTGTCTTTACCTCTATCAACAACAGGAAGATGTAAAAACTTTCCATCATGCATGATATGCAGGGCATCAATAATATAGTTTTTTTTATCATTGTTTACATTCAGTGATACTATAGGAACGTATAGGCCTGTAAACGAATCGAACGTTCAGTGAACCGTTCGATGGGAAGTTCGTCTATGTTCGTTCATTTAATAAACGAACAAACATTAACACAATTTTTTGTTCGTTTAAACATGCACACATGTCTTGTTCGTTCATTTACGTTCGTTTATGTTCGTTCATTTACATTCATTCACTTATGTTCGTTTGTTTACGTTCGTTTAAATATTCATTCAAATTTATTTGTTACTAATATTATTTTAATATCAATTTGATTTTTTATATTTAAAAATCCTTAAGTCTAATTTAAAATAAATTTGATATCTTTATTTGGTTTTAAAATGTTGTATGTAAGAATGAAGATATTTTAAATTTTAATTTAAATATTCACGTTTACTTTTAATTGGTGTTCGTTTATGTTCATTTATGTTCGTTTATGTTCGTGAACCGTTCATTTAGAATATTAATGAACGAACATAAATGAACACGAACACGTTCATTTTCTTAATGAACGAACACGAACAAAAAAATTCGTTCGTTTAAGCGTTCGTGTTCATTCATTTGTTCGGTTAAAGTTAAACGAACGAACACGAACAAGCCCCGTCCGTGTTCGTTCGGTTCATTTACATGCCTAGAAGCGTATATTAGACTATACTTCCTACATATCATCGCTCACTGCCGCACCACTGTAACATTAGTCTTCACATTTCCGACACTGCTATTTGGCGTACCTCCATGCTCTCTGTCACATCATCGTCACATTTTTTTTGTTTTTTAAATACAAATAATATGATTTTATTTTTCCAATTATGTAATAAAAAAAAAATAATCATAACTTAAATAAAAACAATAATAAATACATAAAAATAAAAAAAAAACAACCATGGAAATGATTAATGTGCCAAAGCCACTTACGAGACAAAAAAATGAATATTTAGTCCACATTGTCTTCGGGTAGTCGAAGTACGTAAATATGTTCCACCAAAGTTACCGATCCAAACATGTGCCAAAGCTGCTTATGAGACCAAAAAAATTATTTTGAAACTAACTCGGTTTTCAATAAAATTTATATCGGAATGTTTATACAAAAATTAAACAACACTCTGTGTTTATATTTTGTTGAAAAGTTAATGAACACAAGTTATTGGAGAAAAAATCAAATTAACTGAAAAGGGAAATATTATTAGAAAAATAAAAATAAAAATTAAATTTGAAAGTTTCAGCGTGAGTGTACTCACGGTTGTGAGTCACGTTGGAGAGCCACATCGGACCATGCTGTGAGCGTGAAACCCAGTCCGGATAGTCTTATACGAGTATCTATAACATATCAATAAATTTATACTCGCATATTTCTTATATCATACTCAACATAACTTAAAGGTAAATACATATTATTTTCACAATAAATACCATCTTTTTGCCATATTGCCATATTGATGTTCACAAGTTGTTAATCTTTCTTCTCTTATAATTTTTAAATATTCATATTCTTAATATTGTTATATGAAAATGAAATCAAAGTGTGAAAATATGAAAACAATCTTTTTTATCGGAGAGTCTTGACAGTTGAGTGATATACTCTAAACTATACATGTTTTGCATGCATAATAATCCTCATATTATGGTACTAATTGAATAATAACCTTGCAATTGATACTTAAAACGTTAATATTTCATAATTGCAGGTTATTCGATACCCTGAGATAAACCAAGCTAAAACCAGTAAAAAACACCAAGAAATCAAGCCTTTTGGAAGATCATTCCCGAGCTTTGACCCCCAAGAAGTCCACCAAGGACAACAACAAGTCAACCAGCAGCTAAAAGATGAAACTGGGAAGCAGAGGGGGGATGCAAGACCGTGCATCCCATTGTACAGTCGTGCAATGCCCTCCTTGCTCCCCAAGGCTCTAGTACACTATACTCTGTACCCTATTTGATTCCCGAGGTGTTTGCACGCCCGTGCAAACCAATGCACGGCCGTGCATCGCTCATTTTGAGGCCTATAAATAGATGGCTTGAGTTCTTCATTCCACACACCTCAAGATACATTATCACAGCTCAAGAAGAGTTCGTTTCTGTAGTTTATAAGAGATAGTAGAGAGTAGAGAGGCTCCTCCTCTTTGTCCGCAATAGGTGAGCCTACGAAACTCAGCGTTACGCTAGTTAATATGGCCATTCGTGGCTAAACTCTTTGTATTGCTAGGGTGAATATGAAGTTTGGTGTATGTTAATGTTTAACGAATTAATCTAGTGGTATGTTTATGTATTTAATTATTCACTTTTAAAACCACTTTCTAGGTGGGCTTTTTGTTATTTTCTAAACCTGTCTTTACACTTGTGAGTGTTCTTGATTTTTGTTATTTTTAATCAGACTTCTCTTGAAATTTGTACGTCTTTATACAAGAAGATTTTGATAAGCCAAGACTTGGTTTATACTAATAAGGTCGTACGTCTTTATACGAACTTGTTATGAGACCAAGAATTTGTGAACTCACGTTGGGAACGGTACGTCTTTATACATGGTCCCATTGTTACACCGCCTCCCGGTGAACAAAGTCTAATCACTCTTTTACTAATAATAATTAAGCATTTAAGTTTGATGTCTTAAACCAACTTGGAGATAGCATTCAAAGAGTTGAGGGTAACGTTGTCCCTAACTGGGAATCGTTACCATTTTATTATTAAAGATTATAATTCGTGAACCAAATGTTGTGAGAATGAGGCTTTAGCGGTGTACCGTTCACACATTTGTATTAGTCATACCACCGGATTAGTCAACGTAACATTATCATATACCAAGTGGATTCGAAGCCCAAAGCAATACTCTTCGTGACCTGATCATTCTCGAGATATTTACTTTCCTGTTATTTACATTTCTGTTACACACTTCACGCACATTTTTACTTTTCTGTCATTTACTTTACCGTCATTTACTTTTATGTCATTTACTTTTCTGATTCATAAAGCACACAAAACCCACTCACTAATTAAACCGGCTAAACGATAACAAAAGTTGAGTTTTGGAACTCGACCGTGTCCATTGGTTCGATACTTGGTTCTTACCTGAACTATATTACGTTGCGATATGTACACTTGCCTATTGTGTGTGTGTTTAGTTTAAGTATTTATCATTTTATAAATTTAAAACCTGATCTCGTGAAACCATTTCTAAAACAAATATATATATTTATATATATTTTATATACTATCAAACACGACACAATTATTTTTGGCGCCGTTGCTGGGGACACGGTGATTTTAAGAAAAGTTCGAGTTAACGGATTAGCCCTTTTTAACCCTACTATTTCCATCTGTTTTTCTGTTACGTTTTGTTGCAGGTAGTGTATGATCCATAGCTCCACTACTGCTTTATATAAACCTTTAGCAAAGCCCGAAAGATTCTTCACCGCTGAATACGAGAAAACCGTGCTAGAAAAATGGCCGTATAAAACCGCACTATTTCCAACATTGCAAGACCGTCACTTGAGGCTTTGGGGTCTAGCATCACAAGGCTGATAGTTGACGCTAACAACTTTGAAATCAAATCGCATGTCATTCATATGATCCAATCATCATGCACTTTCCATGGATTATCCGATGAAGATCCACATGCCTACATTGCAAATTTCCTTAAAATTTTTGACACTTTCAAAATGAACGGCTTTTCGAATGACGCTATTCGACTCCGAATGTTTCCTTTCTCCTTAAGGGAAGGAGCTAAGGAATGGCTAAATTCTCTTCCTACTGGGTCAATCACTACATGTGATGATCTGGCTCAGAAATTCCTGTCAAAATACTTCTCGCTAGCAAAAACTGCAAAACTGAGAAATGATATTACCACTTTCACCCAGGGAGATGGTGAATCACTATATGAGGCATGGGAACATTTCAAGGACATGCTGAGGAAATGCCCTCACCATGGGCTAGAAGTTTGGTTACAAGTATTATCATTCTACAATAGGTTGTACAATCAACCTCGTCAGACACTTGACGCTACTACAGATGGTATTTTTGGAAACAAAAGGCCACTGGAAGCTTACAACCTGATTGAGGAAATAGCTATGAACAACTATCAATGGTACAATCCGAGAAGTAACATGGGAGCAAGGTAAGGTGTTCACTTTGTCGATACTGTCACTTCGCTTTCTGCTCAAGTAGACGCCCTCACCACTCGACTCAACCAAATTAGCAAAGGCAAAACAACCACTGAAACTGTTGAAGAAGTAAAAAAGCATTACTGCCAATACTAAGCAGGTTGACTTTATCGGAACAAATCGCCCGCAAAACTACCCATATAACAACACGAACAATCCTGGATGGAGGAACCATCCGAACTTCAGTCGGAAGGATAACAATAATCAAGGACCATCTGGTTTTGGACAATAACAACAGTTTCAACAAAGACAACCTCAAAAATTTCATCCTCGTCAACAATTTCAAGGAACTAACAAGCCAAGTAATGGGGTGAGCTTGGAGGACGCAGTAACTAAGTTGATATCTACAACCGAAAGTCAAGCCTCTTAGCGGATGCTCGTCACAAACAATATGGGGAAAAATTTAGTGTACACGAAGCTGAATTTAGAACACAGAAAGCAACGCTTCAGTCCATCGAAGTACAATTAGGGCAGATTGCCAAGCTCTTATATGAAAGACAACCAGGATGTCTTCCAAGTAACACTGTACCCAATCCAAAAGCGAATGTTAGTGCTATCAGTCTCAGAAATAGCAAGGTTTATCCAGAACTTCCAATGCCAAAAGAAGAGAAAGAAGTTCAGACACCACTAAGGGAAATATTCACTGGAGTACCACTTCGTCCACCTACCGTAGAATCAACTGCTCAAGAATCACCACTAAAGGAGAATCCACAACCTGCTCCAGTGAACACTCCTCCTATTGTTCCGACAAAGAGAACTTACAAATCTCACATACCTTACCCTGGAAGGCTTGTGAAGTAAAGGACTGACGAACAATATGATAAATTCATCTAGCTTTTAAGCCAGATTCATGTCAATCTTCCTTTCCTAGATATAATACAAAAAATGCCTAAGTACAGACGTTTCTTAAAGGATTTTTTGACTAACAAAAGAAACATGGAAGAAGCAGTTAAAAGAACTAATGAATGCGTCACTCTCATTGAACGATGCCTTCCAAAGAAATTCTCTGATCCTAGAAAATTCTCTTTACCATGTTCTATCGGACCACTACCGATAACTTTCGCACTCGCTGATCTAGGAGCAAGTGTGAACGTAATGCCATACAACATGTTCAAAAGACTGAATATTGGGAATAAATAACATGTTAATGCAACTATCGAGCTCGCGGATGGAACTATTAAATCACCTATGGGAGTTATTGAGAATTTATTGGTAAAAGTCGGCAAGTTTGTCTTCTCTGCCGACTTCATGGTCTTAGAAATGGGCACCGACTATTCCGTGCCTTTAATTTTGGGTCGCCCATTTTTAGCCACGGCTAGAGCAACTATTGACATGAACGAAGGTATTCTGACACTTCGTGTTGGAAAACAATAGGTGGCCTACAACGTCGGGGGTAAGGAATGTTTATCCAATGATCCCTTTGAAATTACACAGTTCATAGACACTAATCTGGACTATCAACTGAAGAAATCTAAAGAAATCAACAAAGGAAAGAAACCTAATCTAGGTAAGGATCTCAACAACACTAACTGGATTGACAACTACTGGGACCAGCAGCCGAAATTGACTAAGAAAAAGGACTTGAAGGAAGGAATGGGAGATACGGGGGAGATCCAAAGCCCCCACCCGAAGATAGACTTGTGAAGCACGTACGGGTCCGACCAACGACCCTTAAATAAACGTGGCGCTTCCGTGAGGCAACCCGATGATCATGAATAAATTAAGAAGTTGGTGCATACAGCAAAACACATGGACCTCAGGTTTGGTTTTCCAAGTTTAAGTTTCTCGTACTTCAGCCTCCAGGTATGCCTTCTCGATACTAGGACCTTATTAGCTTAACTACTACCTGTTATTTCCCTTTATGTTTTTATGTTTTTCTTTGTGTGTCAAGTAGCATAACATCACCAAGTAGTTTCTCTATTTCTTTGAGGAGTTCCAGTCCACCTCTACAAGCTTGGACGCCGGCAAACCACATCAAATTTGTGAGAGATTTGATAGAAGTTTTTAGCGTAATATGGACTACAATCACAAGCATTGGCCATAGGTTATACACCGGATTGACCGGGGAGTACCGGTTTCTTTTCCCTTAAAACTTCATGCATTTAAATTCCTACATAGCAATTCATTACATGCATTTGTACATTGAGGGCAATGCACAGTTTTAAGTGTGGGGTGGGGAATTTGAGATTCAGGACAAACTTGTTTCCTCAAAGCAGTAAAACTAAACTCGTGATTTTCTACCCATTTGACTAAAACCTTACTTTAACCAAAAACCTATTTTTTTGAAAACCCTAAAAATCTAAACCTCTTTGAGTTCGCGCCTAAATAAACTAAAAAGAAATAAATGGAAACATGGCAAGTAGAAACAAATGGATATTATGCTTAACGAATCACTAAACCTTATCCCATCCGTTTTTTATGTGAGAATAATCTGAGTCTTTTCACGAACATTATTATCATCATTATTCGCATGCTATTTCGTTTGGTATATTGAGTGTTTTTTCGATCGGATTTTATGTATAATTAGAACTTGTATGGCTTATACATATCAAGACCATCAACTAGTAGTTGTATGGAAATGATTGAAGTACCTAGGACTTTATTACCCTTATATATTATCCTTAAATCTAAATACCAAAAATACTCGTCTAGTTAGCCCTTTGAGCCTTAGCCCTTTTCTTTTCTATCACCCATTACCCATTTAACCCCATACTAGCTTTTCGTAAACACCAGTTACTGGCTGACTGTCTTCAAGATAGAGAATTATTAGTTTATCTTATGCCGTTATTTCAAGTTTAAGACAATTTGGAAAGGATCTGATTCACTCAAGGAATTGGAATATACAGAAGAAAGTGGATGTATTAGGAAGAAACAGCCGAACGATCTACAAGGAAGATATGAAAAAAAATTTCAAGAAAATTGAGGAAAAGGATTTATTGACAAAACAGTATTGAAGTAAAGAAAAAAGAGAAGTTGGTATTTTACCGGTTCGACATTAAAGAGCTGGACATGCAATCTTTTGATTTTCATTTTCTTTCTTGTATTCATTTCGCAAAGCCTGAATTACCGCTCGAACTCTAAGAGAAAGTTTTCAAAGCAACAAGTGATGTAAGAAAATGGTGGCACAAGCAAGAACAACTACCACCATTCTGCGTTTTGTCAAAAAGCGCCGCCAAAAGAAGTGTCAAAATATATGGCAAATGTGTTAAATGTGGCAACTAGAGCCATGATGGAAAATGTAGCAAGAATCAAACTTAAACCCTTTTTAAATCCCTAAAACCCAAAAAGATTTTTATTTTCACCCTTTATTTTCTTTTAGCCACATTACAACCCTTTTAAAGTTCTCTTGATTCATGCATATTATTTAGTTAGTTGGTGGAGACTTGATTTGCATACAAGCTTATTACCATTGCATAATTCGATTCGAACTTGAGTGTTCTACTTAACTTACATTATCCATTTATACAAGCCGAGAGTTGAGTGAACATTGTGAGTAGTGATAAAGTATGCATAATTGAAGTTCTAGTAGCTTGTCATGGATTCCATCATCCTAAAAATAGAAAAACACAAAATAGAATAAACGAATCATGAGTTATCGTGGAGTTTCCAACTACTTAGAACTCCCTTTCTTATCGTAAAGTGTTTAGTTATGTGTCTAATCATGCATGAGTTTGCTTGAGGATAAGCAAAGTTTAAGTATGGGGTGTTATGATATGACCTAAATTATACATGTTTTTCATGTATAATAATCCCCATGTTATGGTATTAATTGAATAATAACATTCCAATTGATACTTAAAACGTTAATACTTTATAATTGTAGGTTATTCGGTGCCCTGAGATAAACCAAGCTAAAACTAGTAAAAAACACCACGAAATCAAGCCTTTTGGAAGATCATTCCCGAGCTTTGACCCCCAAGAAGTCAACCAAGGTCAACAATAAGTCAACCAACAACTAAAAGACGAAACTGGGAACCAGAGGGGGGATGCATGACCGTGCATCCCATTGCACGGTCGTGCAATGCCCTCCTTGCTCCCCAAGGCTCTAGTACACTGTCCTGTGTACCCTGTTTGATTCCCGAGGTGTTTGCATGCCCGTGCAAACCAATGCACGGCCGTGCATTGCTCATTTTGAGGCCTATAAATAAATGGCTTGAGTTCTTCATTCCACACACCTCAAGAAGAGTCCGTTTCTGTAGTTTAGAGTAGAGAGTAGAGAGGCTCCTCCTCTTTGTCCGCAAATGGGGAGCCTACGAAACTCAGCGTTACGCTAGTTAGTATGGCCATTCGTGGCTAAAATCTTTGTATTGCTAGGGTGAAGATGAAGTTTGGTGTATGTTAATGTTTAACGTATTAATCTAGTGGTTTGTTTTTGTCTTTAATTATTCACTCTTAAAACCACCTTCTAGGTGGGCTTTTTGTTATTTTCTAAACTTTTCTTTACACTTGTGAGTGTTCTTGATTTTGAAGTGTAAGACCATAAAACCTTTTTAATCAAACTTCTCTTGAAACTTGTACGTCTTTATACAAGAAGATTTTGATAAGCCAAGACTTGTTATACTAATAAGGTCGTACGTCTTTATACGAACTTATTATGAGACCAAGAATTGGTGAACTCACGTTGGGAACGGTACGTTTTTATACATGGTCCCATTGTTACATCGCCTCCCGGTGAACAAAGTCTAATCACTCTTTTACTAATAATAATTAAGCATTTAAGTTTGATGTCTTAAACCAACTTGGAGATAGCATTCAAAGAGTTGAGGGTAACGTTGTCCCTAACTGGGAATCATTACCATTTTATTATTAAAAATTATAATTCGTGAACCAAATGTTGTGAGAATGAGACTCTAGCGGTGTACCGTTCACATATTTGTATTAGTCATACCACCGGATTAGTCAACTTAACATTATCATATACCAAGCGGATTCGAAGCCCAAAGCAATACTTTTCGTGACCTGATATTTACTTTCCTGTTATTTACTATTCTGCTATTTACATTTCTGTTACACATTTCATGCACATTTTTACTTTTCTGTTATTTACTTTACCGTCATTTACTTTTCTGTCAATTAGTTTTCTGCTTTTCAAAGCATACAAAATCCACTCACTAATTAAACCGGCTAAACGGTAACAAAAATTGAGTATTGGAACTCGACCGTGTCCATTGGTTCGATACTTAGTTTTTAGCTGAACTATATTACGTTGCGATAAGTACACTTACCCATTGTGTGTGTGTTTAGTTTAAATATGTATCATTTTATAAATTTAAAACCTGATATCGTGAAACGATTTATAAAACAAATATATATATATTTTATATACTATCAAACACGACACATCATGGAGTGTTTGAGTATATTTCTCTTTAATCTTGTAAACGCTTTGTATTTTTTCCATCGAATATAAACTATTTTAGGTTTTTAAAATTTATTGTACAAATATTTTGTTTGGAACATGAACATGCATTGGCGGACTTACTAGGTGGGCGGCGGGTCGGCCGACACTGATACATTTTTTGTTTGTTTGTTATATATATGGTATATTTCCGAGCGACCCCCATAAAATTTTGATGCCGACCCCCATAAAAATTTGACACCAACCTCAAAGAAATATTTTTTCGGATTATAGATTTTATAAATAAAAATCAATTAAACTAAATCTTTAACCTTATAACAATTGACCAATTAATTATTAATCTCTTAAACCAAACCTTTAATAATTAACCTATTAACTTTTAAACAAAATAGGTCCAAATAACACATTGCACATAAACCCATAAATAAACCTAATACCCATTTAAAATTTTTAAACCTAATTAAGTATTGAAAGAAAAAAATAGCGGCATTACTTATCAAGAACCAAGCGACGATCGAAGATTTGAAGCCGTTGAAAGAATTTCAAATTGAAAATTGAAAGTTGAAATTTAATGTTTTTTTTCGTCATCGGGGGGACTCAAAATTCAAGAAGCATTTGAAAGAATATTAACTTGGAGTCTTGTAAGCAATTGAAATTGAAACTTGAAAGAAACTTAACTTGAACCGGAGGTTAGTGATTTAGTTCCAACTCTTATTCCACTCTCTATTTGTGTTTTAGTTTAATTTATAGGTTAACTGAATTTATATGTTATGTGTGTATTTGATTAGTGATTAGTTAAAATGTGAAACTTGTTTGTTGATTTAGGTTTAATTTTTCAATTTTAGGAATATGAATATTGAAAGGTTTCTTAAAAGAAAAGTTGGGTCTTCATCTTCTAAGACTCCCACTTTTATAGATTTGGATAATCTTCCATGGGATCCCGCCGAATGTCCACCAATTTCATCTTATCACCCTAATTAACGAGACGAAATTAGAAGAACTTACCTAATTAAAGGACAATGTCAACCAAAAGGTCACGATTTTCCAAAAAATATGGTTGGTCGCGAGACAAGACGTTTTAATAGTGATTGGTTTAAAACTTATCCAAATTGGTTAGAGTATAGTATTAAAGTCGATCGAGTATTTTGTTTGTATTGTAATGAAGTACGTGAAGTCGGATTTGCGTAATCGGATTGGTGATGAGAATTTGAGTGATAGTTGTGTTTGTTATATTGAAAAATAGTTGCTTAAAAAAGTTTCTATAGATGATGTAATGGTTCGGTTTCAAAAAATGAAAACCTGTACAGAACAATTATAGGGATATATTGTTTTTTGATTATGCATTTTTAATGACAAACATCGTATTATTATTGTTAATCTATAATTTTGTTTGTTTTTATCGTTTTATTGTGTGACCCGACCCGACCCGATTCGACTCGACCCGAAAAAAACTAATATTTAGTTATTGACAATCTACCCCAAAAATTCTCCGACCCCGATGAAAAAAATTCTTTGGTCCGCCAATGTGAACATGTATAGATTATGTCAGTGTATTTTTGTTATTGATAAAACAATATTATTAAATATTTCTGATTTTGAGAGGCTTAATTTAGTGGAATATATACCCACTTAAAGGTGTTTTGTGCGCCAGATAGTTAGATTCAATACATAAAATAGTTTTTAATATTCAATGTGAGATTAAGTTATAAGGGTATGAAATTTAATTGAAGGAAGATTAGTATGAATTTCGATGGAGGATGGTTATCAGGTGTAGGAATTAGGGAAAAACGATATAGAGAGGTGTCAATATTTATGAAAGAGATTTGTTACGGATTAGTAAGAAAACATGGGATAACTTTTAAATTGGAGGGAACATGTTAAGATAGGTGAGTTGAGGCGGAGAATAATGCTAAGGTTGTTTAATTATTATTTTCAAGTATTACAACTAAAAGATAGCTAGAAAGAGGATGAAATAAAAGATAGCCGATTTATATGAGAGGAGTAAAGTGCATGTAGGGTCTGATTCTTCACAAGCTGGTTCAAAGTATGATAAGGTTGGCGAAAACAGTCTTAACTCAAACACTCTAGTTGTCACTATGAATATGATCAAGAACAAAGTATGAACACAATTCACTTTCAAGACCCAAAGTATATTACTCAATATGAAGGTTGCAAAAGTTACAATAAAAAATTGAGAATAGCTATACTTATAGAGCTTTACACCGCTTAAACATTGGCGGCTCAAAACTAGAATCAATCGAATCTAAGGTTTAGAATCAATACAAACCATTGATTCTAAACTCATGTCATTGTAACATCCCATTTTGAGTAAAATTTATAAAATATTTAAATTCTCTTGTGAAGGACTTTATCTACATTGAGAGTTTTATTATATTAATTTATATTATGATTGAATAAAAATAGAAAGTTGTGAGATACTTGAACGAGTTGAAATGTTGGGAGCTTAGTTAACGTTATTGAAAATGTAAACCTTAGTTAAAAACCATGTAATATGTAGATAATTGAATAAAGTCTAAGGACCAAATGTGTGAATAATGAAACTTGGTTAATTGGCTAGTAAAACTCCAAGGATCATTCCTTGAAACTTAAATTAAAAGGGTCAAAAAAGGGGTTAGGTCTTCATTTGATCAAAATTGGAAAAAAAAAAAAACTCTATGAGAGCTTGAGAGGTGGCGACGAGAAGAACTCACCATACGAAGGAAGACTTCCTATTTCTGTAATTTAGGAATGAAATTCAAAGAATCTAAAATTTATAATCTCTCATAGTAAAGAACAAAGGTTGGTAAGTGATTCTATAACTTGATAACCTAGGTTGTTGAGTTAGAAATTCAAATCATGAGTAAACATTGGGATTTATGTTCATTTGTGATTGAAGATGATATATATGTGTTATTGTAGTTAGATTTTCAAAACTCCATTGTTTATGAATATGTTTGAATGCATGTCAAGAGTTTTTGAAGTTTTGTCTCTTTCTTATATAAATTATGGGTGTTATGAATTATATTAATGAAGTTGTTACAACTTCCTTATTAAGTCAAATTGTCGCTGAAACGCTTGAATTGTAGGAGATGACAATTTAGAGGTAATTGACCTACTTGAAAATATAGGGTTTTTGAATAATATTGATACAAATCACTTATCACATGTGAAATATTTTGAAATGGTTCAAGTATGATGAAATTAAGCTAGTAAGGATGGTTTGTTATGACAATAAAGTGATTAAAGAATTTTAAAATATAGTATGCACACTAGATGTTTGATAAAATGCCTCAATAGAAAACTGTGTGAATTTTGAATGAATTCCATTTTAAAAGTGTCTTGTGGGAATCATAATCTATTTAGAAATCAAATTTTACATTAAAACAAGAATTAATAACTTGAATTTGGTGAGTTTTAGTGAATCAAGTACCAAAGGTCTTTTGGGTGAATGAGGTAAATTGAGTTTAATTCATAAGGTGGATAAGTACAATGTTGGTAAATGGAAATAAATAGACTGTATGGTAGAAATCAAAATGATATGAATGTTCAACAAGTTGAAATATAAGTTGATTGGATTATTAAGAAAATTTACTTATGAATTTAGTAGAAGCTATTTGGTATAGTTGACTATGTAGTTATGATGAAAGATCATATTAGATCTAAAGTAGAAATATAGATCTTAATAAATAGATAAGTTTACATGTTTATGAGTATGAAGCTATATGCATAGTCTTCATGTGTACTAGAGCAATTTAGTTATTTTAGGTGACTGGGTTATTGTCACACCTCGGTTTTTGGGACCCCGCGCATGACCAATAGTTGGTAACCTGCTTTTGTTTTCTTGATTTGAGATTTCAATACGTAGTGGAAAAGTGTTTATTAGTAATTTTTGTATATAGAGTTACAATAACTCGAAGTATGCTTTTTATTTGAAAAGAGGGAGTTGTATCCCGAAATTACAAAACCCAATTTGTATATTGTTTACAAAATGATTTTCATTTATACAGAGGCAACGAGTAGATGTCTAGGGAGTCGTTATCCCTACGACATCCTATTCTTCTATCAGCCGCCTAAGGAGTCATAATCTTTTGGCATAAAATCCAATAAACAGTTATCCTTGGTTACCTGAAAATGTTTTTAAAATATATCAGCAAAAGCTAGTGAATACATAAATCAAAATATGTTTTATACTGACTAAACTGAAATAATAAAACATTTTGACCATATTTGGATTAGTAGTTTACACATTCAGTGGGACTGTTTTACCCAAAGGTATAACCACAAATCACACTATTATTATACTCGGATGATCATGTTTTACGTATGCCTACAACCGAGCCTGTTACTAGCCATATTACAACATTTCATCTGTAGCACGTGTATAACTTGGATCCAAACATACGTGAACTTGTGGCCTGAATGCTCTCACACAAAGTACCTTATGCAATAAAATGGTTTTAGAATTCATTTTAGTCACACCATAAATCATAAATCGATTCAAGGTTTTGAAAGCATTTAAATGTGTTCACCTTTTTAGAATCTTGGTTTTGGAAAAGCTTGTGAACTCCTAATACACGTCACTTAGATGGATAGCACCTTGAATTGGTTTCTAACCTAGGGTTTCTTTAGCGGAGATTCTACATGCTGCTTCTAAGCAGAATAACGCTTAATAAGAGTGAGTTACGTAAATCAGAGAGGGGAGTCGGATTTTGAAAGTGGAAGTGAGTTAGAAAGATGTGAATTTCAACTAATCCTAAATCTCTAATTTACAGGCTAAACATGCACCCGTAGCAGACCGCTAGGCAGGGGGATAGCGGTCCGCTACCGCCATGACCTTAGCGAGTCAGCTTTGCCACGTGGTGGGCTTCTCCAGGCTCTGTCCCTTTTGCGGCGTAGCGGACCGTTAAGCTATGGATAGCGGTCTGTTATCCTTACCACGCGTCAGATTCTCTTGCGTAGTCATCACCCATGTGTCATCACACGATTTTTTTGCTTCGGGGTTACGTAGCAGATCGTGAATGTATCGGTAGCGGTTCGCTACCGTATGCTTTTCAAAATTTTCACTTTTGACCATTAGACTTTAGTTTACTTACAGTTCTAGTCCTTCTAGTTTTATTTGTACAAATTTGGGATTGAATTTTTACGGGTGTTACATTTTCCCCACCTTTATGTAAATCTCGTCCTCGGGATTTATTGGAATATGTGCGAATATTTCTTTTTCATTTCTGACTCCAATTCCCATGTGTATTCAGGACCTCGTTTGGAGTTCCACTTTACTTTGACTAATACCAATCTTTCCTTTTTCAATTTCTTTATCTGTCGATCCTCAAGTTGTAAGGGCTGTTCTATGAATTTTAGCTTTTCATTTACTTCTACATCTTGTAGAGGCATGATAAGTGTTTCATCTGTTAAGCATTTCCTGAGATTAGATACATGAAACACATCATGTATTCCATTAAATTCTTTTGGTAGTCTCAGCTGATATGCCACTGGTCTGATTTTATTGGTTATTTCAAATGGTCCAACGAAGTGTGGACTTAATTTTTCTTTCTTTCCAAACCGAACCACACATTTTCGAGGCGATAATTTTAATAACACATTGTCTCTAATGTTGAATTCCAATAGCTTTCTCCTTTTATCAGCATAGCTTCTTTGTTTGTTTCTAGCATAACTCAAAATCCAAAAAAATAAATTCAGACCACACATTTATTTTGATATTATTTAATCCATTTATCTAAAAGTCAACATATTTATTAATTATAATAAATATGTGGCAAAAATTTGGTTTATTGGTATTTTATATTTAAAATTGGTTTTCATTTGTTCCTTTCTTATATATATATATATGTACTAGGTTAGAATCAAGTGTAATACACGGGTTGAATAAATATAATTTTATATAATTAGTAATAAAAAAATTATATCTTAAAAAGCCCGTGTATTATACGGGTTGAATAAAAAATAATGAAATCTGCTAACACATACACTCGTCAAAATATGTCTTTAAAAATGTACTTTGACGTAACAATTATAAATTCTGTTAAGTTAATTTTTAAAATATTTTTTTCAACTGGGTATTAATTTTTTTATGTAATTGATAAATGTTAATTTATATTAAATTCATTTGGTTAATGATATATAATAACTATCTATAATTAAATAATAAGTATCCATAATTAGATTTATATTAAATATATTCTTTTAATATCATTTTCTAATAGGAGAGAGTGGCTGAAAAAACATATTAAGGATGTACCAGAAAATGACACGTGTCCCCCTAGGATTTTTATTTATTAGTATAAAGATATATATATATATATGTGTGTGTGTGTGTGTGTGTATGCGTGGAGTATCAATTATCACAAGAAATGTTGTTTGATTCTTTGTATTGTGTGTAATTAGTAGAAGTTTAAGTTAGACGTGTTGCTTAATGTCTCACTTGGGAATTATGAATCTAAAGATAAATAGTTGATCACAAGGTAGTATGTAATCATGTTTCTGTTGTATTAAATCACAAAGCAGGAGTGGGCTAATTTAGAAGTTTCAAAGTTGTACTGTTACCTGTTGGTTATATTTCGTATTGTAATTGCATGATTTAACATGTATGTGTAACAAGTGGATTGAAGGTTGATAAATCACGTGAACAATGTTGACACTTGACTTGAGGAGTTGCTTTTTATTTAGTTAGTTATTTGAAGAACCGATAAGATCAATGTTTATTTAGATCTTTATATTGCTTAAAGTTCGTATGACATATGGGATAATAAGTTTTGTCAATAATGTAGATATAGCTTGTTACAATATCCTATTTCTTGCAAATTTGACGAATAAAGGTATGCACAAGTTGGGTGTGATTTAAGTTGTAATATCCACCAAATTTTCATATTTATAGCCATATTGAAATTCTAGACAAAGTGCACCATTATGATTTAGTGGATTAAAAACTAGGTCAATATACTACTGGTACCACAATTATGAAAGGTATCATTCTCAAATAATAAATCTAAGTATCCATTGTATTATACGAACAAGGATACAAACTTTGTTTCTTGTAAACTTACGTAGCATAAGTGAATATGACATCACCTAAACTTAGTTGAATACAAACTAGGTTATTATACATTATTCTATGTGCAATTCATTAGGACTTAGTTATTGTTAAACTAGGTCAATAAACAACATGCACAAACTATTCTATGCAAACTATGTTTTATAACATATAATCTTCATATGCCAAGTTAACTATGTTGGCAATCCAAGTCCTAGTTTTAACTTTTAAAACAAAATATATTTAAACCTTTTAAATAAATAAATCAGATTTATGAGCGGAAGCAGTTAGTACAAATTAACGGTTCAAAACACATATAAACAATAAAATTAAACCAACCATAGGGTGTTTCAAGTTATACATTCGACGATAAACCAAACGAAAGACACATTAGTTCAATGAGCGTCTCACTAGTGACAATTCACGAACCCGCAACACAATGAGAAATGTCTCACGGATCTCGAAAAGCGGCGACGAGGGCACAGTGGCTCGACGACGGTGGCGGTGGCGAGGTGGGTGCGGCACACGGCGGTGGCCGGCGATCGGCGGCAGCCTGTGGTGGCTTGCGTCGGACGAAAACCGGAGAGAGGGGAGGAGGGGCGCATGTTTGGGTGGAGGCAACCAACTAGTGATTAGAGTTTCAGGTTAATGTTATATTTATAATCTTCCTAATTACAGACTAGGCCCATAGGGTATTAACAATTAATCCACAACTAATTAGCTTTTAATTATTATTAACCCTTGCAGTTTAACTAATTACAGACAATTAGTGAAAACTTAATCCTTTATATGTTTAACATTTAAACATTAATTTCTCCTAATTAATTATTTCTCTATATAATTAATTAACGCATACACCGATAAATATTTCTCTAAATATTTATTTGCTGAATAATAAAATCGTGTTTCGTGAACTATAATATTTAACAATTAAATATTATCAATTGCTCGTTGCCAAAAGTGTAACTCTTTGGATCGTACCTCGATAGTAACATTGACTTAATTGACGAACAAACATCCTATATCCAACAATATCCCACTTGGACGATTCATCAATTAATTGGTTCAACGTAGACGGTGGTGGACGCCTAGCTGCATCTCACTTCCCCTAGCAAGGTATGACGTATTACAATTGTTAACCATTTTCTTGTGTTCAGGTAACTCTTACTTGACCAAGTACGATAGTCATGGTAAGCTTATCTATGTATCCTTTCTGTTTGGGGCATCCGTTGAAAATGTGATATGGATGCAAGGCATTTCTCATATTTTGTTCAACTATTCTTGTCTCGTTCTCCAATTCAAAGTGGTCTAAACAAACTACTCTTAGCGTGGTCACGCGTGGTCTAAACAAACTACTCTTAGTTTGAGCGTGGCCACGCGTTTTACACTAGTTCGAATTAACGAGGGCGCCAGAACCTCCAACTCCTGATCAAAGGAGAGCAGAATTCCTTTGGTCACGTACAACTCCCACTTAACTTCAGATTTATTCCCAATCACACCCTTATTACTTCCTTTCACGGAACAACATTAGGTATGGTCAAAGAACAAACTTCAGTTAAAGCTAGTTCAAGTATGTGCCTCGGGTCGAAGGATCGACATATCTTACCATATTCAAAACTTCTCAAGACTTTGATCCATGAAGATAGTTTTGAAACGAGTTACGTCCAATATTCATTCTCTAATGAATATATGTGAATATGATCTCACTACTAGGAAATATACCTTTAATGACATGCATCGCGTGTCATAAAAGGGGATAGATGACACGCGAAAGCGTGTCAAGGAAGGCTCTGTCAAGAATGAAGATGCCATGCATTTTGTGTGTCATCTGTTTATGACACGCATTTATGACACGCCTTTACGACACGCAATGCGTGTCAAGGAAGGCATTATCAAGAATGAAAATGACCCGCATTTTGTGTGTCATCTATTTATGACGCACTTTTTTTGTCATAAATGTGTGTCATGGTTTTAGCTGTTTAAAAAAAATATTTTTTTATAGAATTACTAATTTCCACATTAATATCATAAAATAGTAATAAACATTTCATAATACAAAATAAAATACACATGGCAAAACAATCCATTTCATAAAATATAAACAAATATTTAAAAGTAACAAAAGTCGATTACAAATTCAACGTAATGTCAATACAAAGTTTCACCGAAAAATGAAGTTTGATACAAAATTCGACCATTCTTCACGAACTCCATCAATATTAACATCGGTGTATTCATCTTTCCTTCCCCCAACCTAAGAAAAAAATTTGTAAACAAATAATTATCAAAGATACATACATATATATTATTGTAAAATACTTACTAAAACATGATAATGCATTTAACCATTAAATAAAAATAAAATACCAATGTACTATTTTGTTCGAAAGCACATAATACTAAATTACAGATCAAACCCAATGTCTAGCAAATCTAAGACCTATCTTATCAGCATGCTCCTTATGTTTAGTTTGAGGAATAGGCTTAGTGAACGGGTCCGCTAGATTTTGATATGTGTGAACTTTGTTTAACACGATATCTCCCTGTTTCAGTATATCCCTGATATAATGAAATCTCTTGAGTATGTGCTTCGTGCTGTGGTGTGACCTTGGTTCCTTGTCCTGAGCTGTGGCATCAATATTGTCACACAATATCTAGATTGGTCTCTGAATGCTAGGCATTACACCAAGATCAACAATGAACTTCTTCATCCAAGCAGCCTCCTTTACAGCTTATGAAGTGGCAATGTATTCTGAATCGGTGGTGGATTGAGTAACAACACTTTGCTTAATACTTTTCCAAGTGATAGCACCACCGCTCAGAACAAACACAAATCCCGTCTGTGATCGAGAATCATCTCGATCAGTCTGGAAGCTAGCATCAGTGTAACATTTAACTGATAGTTCTTCTTCCAGTCCTCCATATATCAAGAACATTCCTTAGTCCTTCTCAAGTACTTAAGGATGTTCTTCACAGTTGTCCAATGACTCTCACCTAGATTCAATTGATATCTACTAGTCATGCTTAATGCGTACGATACGTCTGGTCTAGTACAAAGCATGACATACATGTTGGAACCAATGGCATAAGCATATGGAACTCTTTCCATTTTCTTCTTTTCCTCGTCAGACCGAGGGCACTGCTTATTGTTCAGTATGGTTCCATGTGCCATGGGCAAAGATCCTCTCTTAGAATCTTGCTTTGAAAAGCGTCGTATGACCTTATCAGCATATGTACTTTGACTTAAACCTATAAGCCGCTTTGATCTATCTCTATAGATCTTTATTCCCAGAATATAGGCGGCTTCACCAAGATCTTTCACTAAGAAACATTTACCTAGCTAAGACTTTACGTCTTGTAGCATAGGAACATGGTTTCCAATGAGTAGTATATCATCTACATACAGAATCAGAAAAGTGATATAGCTCCCACTTGCCTTCCTGTAGTGTAACATCCCGTATTTCGAAAGCGTTAGATCAAGCATGGGATTTATATAAAACAAGGAAGGGGGAATGAGATGGGCTTTGGGCTTTAGGTTGCTTGGGCCGAAAAGGAGGGGATTGGGCCCTTAAAACCCCCAACTTCAGATCCTCCACTCTCACCATCCTTATTTTCGCAAATGTAGGGAGAGAAAGCGAAGAGGGTAGAGAGGAAAAGAAGAGACCGGGCTCGGGATAGCGAGAAGAGGAAGAGGAGAGCGGTTCTAGCAAGCTAAGGTCACATATGAGGAAAGGTTTATGTCCTTAGGCTCGTTCATAGCTCGTTTTGGTGGGTTTTAGTTTTGGGTGATTAAGTAACGATTTTTACGTGTTAAAAACCCAACAAACCATAGATCTATACTCTAGGATGCCTAACAAACATTTTGGACGTAAAAGTTTGAGTCTTGACGAGTTGGATCTTAGCCTCCATGGTTCATGCAGATTTAGGGTTTGAGTGGGGAAGAAGAAAATTTCACTGGGATTAAGGCTAGAGAACCTATCAAGTTCGCTTAGTAAGTTCGCTAGGTGTTTTCTAGCGAAGCAATCACGTTCGCCTGATAAGTTCGCTAGGTGCAATTTAGCGAAACTACTAAGTTCGCTCAATAATTTCGCTGAGTCTATGGGAGGCTAACTTATCCTATATTCGCCTAGCCAGAATGTAGTAAAACCGTTTAGTGTCTGGTAAAGTCCTATATGCTTTGAATTGTTATAGTTATTCAGATTGTGTGAGATTCAAGTTCCAGCTAGGATACCAGGATAGTTCTAATCCCCTTTTTGCCTGCTTTAAGGGTGGTGTGCATACTTAGTGAAAAATGTTTATAACATATTTTATATTAATAAACAAAAGCGAATGTTATGTTTTAGAGAAATGTTTAAAAGAGGCAAAAACACGATTTATGTAAAGTATAGTTATATTATTGGCAAGCGTTTATTATATTTTCATATACATAAACAAAAGTATGATATATGTGCAAAGTATGTTTTAAGTAAAGCAAAGTTATATTTATGGCAAGCGTTTACTATATTTTTATATATACATAAACAAAGGCATAATATATGTTCAAGCAGTGTTTTAGCAAAGCAAAGATATTTATGGCAAGCGTTTATTATATTTCTATATATACATAAACAAAGGCATAATATATGTTAAATATGAACAAGTTAAAGAAAGTTTTATGAACAGAATGCGAACAGCTTTCCTACGGGGATGTGTACCGGCTTGATAAGGTTCCTTCGGGAACATATGTTACTTGTACAAGATGTCAGTTATTGGTTATGCCCTTTTTGTAAAAACCTTTGTGGTCCGCAAACGGTTGTACAACTGGGATGGGTGATGGCGGTTGCTCGGGCGGTCTACGCAACCTCGCTGTACCTGTCAAGCGGTATGGTCGCGAGGGCCATACCATGTTAAGCGATATTGATCACGAGGACAATAGCAGTACTTGTCGGTTCATGGATGTGAGCCATGGGGGCAGTACATCGCAAAGGAATTGACGGTTACCGTATGATTTTAAACTGTTTTAAAAAGTAAAGTATGTAAAGTTTTGTCTTAATGACAGTATGTATGTATTATTAAAATCTTTTGTACGATTGATTAAAGTGAACTTTAGAATTCACTCAACATTGCTGCTTTTTAGTATGCACATCAGTTAAGTGTAGGTGGCTGTAGATGGATGAGGATGCTTGGCTTGGCGAAAAGAGTTACCCGAATATCAACGTCTGGCATCCCGTTCATGTTATAGTTATGTTGGTTCAAGACAAGTTTATTTTGTAACAGATAATTTTTGATTAGACATGTTATGCTTCTGCTGTTTATGTTAAAGTTTATATCTTTTCCGCTGCGATTTGTTGAATGTCTTATGTTTATGAGCTATGTGTTGATGATTAAACCCAATAAGTGAGGCCTCTCGGGTTTGGGGCCTTACATGTAGACACACATTTCATTTTCGTTCTTGACAAAACCAAACTCTTTGATTTTCTGGTCAAAGCAAAGATTCCAGCTTCTGGATGCCTGTTTTAATCCGTAAATGGATTTTTTTAACTTGCATACCTTATTAGGATTATTTGGATCTTCAAAACCTTCCGGTTGAACCATATAGACATCTTCAGTAAGGTGTCCGTTTAGGAACGCGGGTTTGACATCCATTTGCCATATTTCGTATTCATAATACGCAGCAATGGCAAGTATGATCCTAATTGACTTAAGCATGGCTACTGGCGAGAAGGTTTCATCATAATCAATTCCTTAAGTTTGAGTAAAGCCTTTCGCTACCAGCCTTGTTTTGAAGGTTTGCACATTTCCCTCCATGTAGATTTTCTTTTTGAAAATCAACTTGCTTCCTACAGTCCAACTCTCGGGAGGAAGATCAACCAAGTCCCATACATGGTTGTCATACATGGATTGTATTTCGGCATCCATTCAAGCCATTTCTTAGATTCTAAATCTAAGATTGCAGACTTGTAACTAGCGGGTTCAGCTTGATCAATTATCAGGATGTTGTCAATCTCATGAAGTACGATATACCGGTCGGGTTCTTGACGATCCCTAGTACTTCTACGGATAGTTTGTGTCATAGTTGAATCTTGAACATTTCTAGATTCAGTTTCAACAGTCTCATGTTGATCGACAATTTTAGTTTGGGGTTCGGTTACTCATGGTTCTTGTATCTCATCCAGGTCCACATGATTTTCTACAATCCCTCTCGCAAGAAGTTCCTTTTCCAAGAAGGTAGCTATGCATTTAATGAAAACCCCATTTTCAACATGATTATAGAAGTAGTAACCAATGGTTTTAGGGTATCCGACGAAAACGACTTTATCGCCACGGGGATTCAGCTTATCCGTAGATTCGCTGGTAACATAAGCGTTACTTCCCAAGACCCTAAGGCAGGACACCTTGGGTTTCTTCCCATGCCATATCTCATAAGGCGTTTTGTCCAACTTCTTTGTAGGAGATAGATTTATGATTCTTGTGGCAGTTTCGAGAGCAAAACTTCAGAAGGAGTGTGGAAGGTTTGAAAGACACATCATTGATCGAACCATCTCTAATAAAGTTCGATTTCTCCTTTCAGACACACCATTAAGTTGTCGTGTTCTAGGCGGAGTGAGTTGAGAAATGATCCCACATTTCTTAAGATGTTCGCCAAACTCTTGACTAAGATATTCCCCACCTCGATCCGATCAAAGTATCTTAATCGTTTTACCGAGCTGATTTTGTACCTTGTTTTGATATTTTTTAAACAATTCAAACGTTTCATGTTTATGCTTCATAAGATAAACATAACCATATCTACTAAAGTCATTAGTAAATGTAACAAAGTATCTCTCTCCACTTCTAGACATTGTTCTGAATGGATCACATACATCAGTATGTACGAGTCCTAACAGATCCTTAGCCCTCTGACTGATACCTGTGAAAGGGTCTTTGGTTAACTTTCCACTTAAACAAGATTCACAATCATCAAAAGACTCTTGACTAGTGGAATTCAAAATTCCGGCATACGATTCTTGTTTATATATCCAAGTCGACAATGCCATAGATACGTATCATTGAAATCTAATTTCTTACGTTTGGATGAGATGTTGTATAAAAAGTTATTATCATGGACTTCTATCTCATAGATTCCATTATGAGGCTTTGCTGAAAAATAAAACAAACCATTTAAATATGTAGAAATGTAATCACCGTCAAAAGCATAATTAAATCCTTGTTCTCGCAAAGCGGAAACCGAAACAATATTCCTAGTTAAACTAGGAATGAAATAAAATGTTTTCAAAACAAGTTCAAGACCAGAAGGAAGTAAAAGAACATATTCTCCTACAGCCTTCACCGCGACCTTTTGCCCATTTCCCACATGGAGCTCCAAGTCGCCATGCTTCAGCTTCCTAACCTTCTTTAGTCCCTGCAAATCATTACAAATGTGAAAACCACATCCAGTGTCAAACACCCAAGATTTTCAAGAAAGACAGAAGATCTCAATAACTAACATACCAGAGGACTGTCCTCCAGAAGACTTTTTTTGCCTCAATTCAGCTAGATACTTGGGGCCGTTTCTCTTCCAGCATCCAACTTCATCACAATGAAAGCATTTGACATCCTTTAGAGGTTTCTTAGCAACAACCTTGCCTTTTCCCTTCCTCTTGATGCTTTTCTTGCCCTTTCCCTTGGCTTCAAATTTTCTGACTTGTCCCTCCTTGATTATCAGCACTGGACCAGAATTAGCAAAAGTCAGTATGTTCATCTCATCAATTTTAAGCATCATATGCAACTCCGGGATGGTCTTGTCCCAAGCATTCATATTATAGTTCAAAGTGAACTGGTCATATGATTTAGGCAGTGAGTTGAGGATTATATCCCCGGCCAGCTCATTTCTTAAGGGAGAGTCAAGACGTGCTATGTGATCAATATATCCCTTCATCTTCAACACATGAGTGCTGACCGAATAACCTTCTTGCATACGACAACTTATTAGCGATCACATTACTTTAAAGCGTTCATGACGGGCTTGCTGCTGGAACATTTCCTACAGTTACATAATCATGTCGTAGGCTGGCATATCAACCAGATTCTTCTGAAGTTCTGGTATCATGGATGCCAGCATTAAGAAAGAGACCTTGATGGAATCATCCACATGCTTATCCCAGGCCTTACGAGCAACGCCTGTAGCAGTAGTAGGTTCTTCTGGGACCGGTTTCTCGAGAACATACATCTTGTTCTCAGCCCTGATAACAATTTTCAGGTTTCGGTACCAATCCATGAAGTTGGAGTTATCAAGTTTGTCCTTCTCAAGGAATGACTTTAGAGAGAATGAGGAGTTTGGATAGGATTCGTTAGACATCTACAAAATTCAAAAATAAGGTTTTAGTATTTTCATGCATAACGTCCAAATTAAATTTATGACCCAATTGCAAAAATATATAATTAGGAGTGAGATCCCGGTTCACCATAGCTCAGTGAATGGCTGAGCACTCTCCACTAGCACGACTAGGTAGGTAGGTAACGATTGCCAATTGTGTCAACTACACCACTCTCGGTTTGAGGGGCATGATGAGTATTGTCAAGCTTGGATACGTTTCCCTCAACTACGCCCACTTAAACGACTTAAGTGAGATTTGTCCTTCAATCGAAACCGTAGAGCCGGCCTAAGTATGTAAGACCCACAGGGTCTCCATGCACGTGCGTAAACCGCCATGCTCCAATCCTAATCGGGTTCACCACCAACACCACCTCCGTTGTCCGCCACTGTGGGATACCACCACAGCAGCCCCCTTCTGCCGCCGGGCACCACCACACAATGCATCAACTTCTTCGACTATCCCCGTAGCCACCACCACCTTCACCCGTCACCCTCCTCTCTCTATCTCTCTCCTCTATCTCTTTTCTCCTTCTCGACAACCTTCCACCACTCTAACCGGCTCACCACCGTGACCATGCGTGCCGTCGGTTAACACCACACATCTCCACCTAGCCACTGCCGTAACCCGTAGCCCTTCCGTCGTCGTCCTCATTTCCTTCCTGCTTCCACGATCAAGACCCCAAAACCCTAATCAGTTTTTCCAAGTAAAATGTAAACAACACACATAATAACCATAAACGAGGATTACCTTGGTTGTATGTGGAGTCCCTCGCTCGAAACCGTCGTCGAACCACCTGTCGCCGGTCTTTAAACTTCCGGCGTCTCCCTCTCCTTTGCTTGCTGCCGTCGCGCACAACCTGGCCGAATGGCCTAGGGTTGGTGTGTAATGTGGCTTTTAAATGGCCCCATATTTCCGTTTCGGGTCCCTGTGTTTCCATCTCATTCGTTCCGATCCCAACTGAATGCAAAACGGCCTGCCACGTCTTTTAAAATCCATCGAATTACAATTTACCCACCAAACTTTGCTACTCATCAAGTTAATATGGATTCGGGTCGCTCTCTGACCCAAACCATTAGCTTTCGAATTTTTGGGATGTTACAAGTCTACCCCCTTAAAAGGGATTCGTCCTCGAATCCTGTGTCGGCATAATCCAACACAATCTATCTTTCGGGTCCATCTCGTGCATACAAAATCCTTTGGTGTCGTTCATTCATTGCACACCTCGACGCAGTCACTTTACCCTACAACCCAGTCACTATCCTTGGTTTTCAAAGAGGTCCTCTCCATTGCCTGCTTTCAACTTTGGGACTGGTAGGTTTCCCTACACATTCCTTCGTCTTTCGCCATAATCCTATTCCAACTCACAGACACATATGCCTCTGACTCTTGTATAGCACTGATGATCTCGTCATTCCGACGGTCACCCCCCAAGTAGGCTTTTTACCTTTCATGTCTAGAAACATTCGGTATGTTCCCAAATTAGGTCGTCATACTCTACGCCTCATACCTTAATCGCCATCCAGTGATGAATTCTCAAAGCCCAGGCACCCCTGCCTTACCCGTAAAGGTACTTCCTTTGTCCTCCTGTGATGATCTCAAGGAGCTTGTGTAGAGCACCTCTCGTCTCTATAATCCCATCGTGTCTCTCCCAAGACGCTTCTTTACATCGTTAACATGCGCCTCATGCGCCCCTTAAATAAGCACTTACACTTCACACTAGAGTTATCTTCATCGGCTCTCGATGTTTCTCAAAAGTTCACTTATCATTGTCACGTTGTCTCAGCAGCCCACCATTGGCTTTAGCCTATGCTCCACAAGAGCTCGCCTTAAACTAGTCACATGATTACCAACGTAGGCATTTCATTCTCAAGAGCTTATGTGCAACCCTGCACTTGTCCTCCCCTGATTTCGCTTTCCTCAATGCTGCCCTATCATTACCCTGTGATCACCGACCGTCTCTCATTCATCTAGTACGAACGTTAAGTCCACCCTATCAAATGTCCCCACTCTTTTGTCCACACACGTCGACCAACCCTTCATATGGAATGCATCCATAAAGGCCATTCCGTCACCTCTTTACATCGTGCTGAAATCTCAAGCGTCATCATCTCGATCACCTCCTAAGTATCTCTGATAAAGCATCCACGTAATGCTTTCATCATCAACTCTCACAGCTCCACTAATAGGTTTCGTGCTCTGAATTCCCGAGATATAAGCATAGGCATCTCATAAGAGCACCTCACCGATCGCCGAGAAGGACGTCAAAACTCCTCGCATCGCCTCGATGCATCAACGTCGAGACGAACACCGGGAAAGAAGTACTCCACCGAGCACACCAACCACTAGTCCTATGCACGACTAAGCGTGTACTACAAGGACACACACCGACACAACATAACGACAGAACACACAATGTTCTACATATGCACTAGTAACCCACCTTTCTAACTTGCACAAAGCGCACACATAACTAGCTAGAGATGAGAAAATCTACATGTATACAATATGACCTCGTCCTTTATAGATACACAAACTGTAGCCCCTACCACATAACTTGCTAGACATGAGCAACCCCACTTTATATTTATCCCAAACAATAGCCCCTGCCACATTCCATCACCTACTCACACAGAGTTCACACGGTCGTACCCCATACGGTTCGTACCAATGGTTCATGATGACACACTACTAAACCTAGAAACAAGACATCACCCTAAACATTCATACACACACAAGGTATATAATTGCAATTTCCCACAGGATTTTGTCCTTAACATTTATACCTAGATATAAGGTATATAACTACAACTTCCCACAGGACCTCGTCCTGCACCTTCTCACAGAGTGCAATACACCCATCGCACTTCGAACCTCACCTAAACATAATCACATAAACAGTCATTACTATAGACTGTGGACACAAGCAATTTCAACTTCATGTCTACCAAAATTTACTCACACACACCCATTAAACATACTCTAGAATCACAGCCAAGATTATATCTATAATGAACTCACATTGTTAAAAAGGTAATCCCATAACCACACAAACTTCAACATTGCACCTACATTAGTATGCTCATCACAAATGCAACTAATATTACTGATACTTAACACCATCCCACCGTAAGACTCAACGCCAAATTCATAATCAAGCAATAGGAAAATTAAAACAAGTATCTCGCCACCAAAAGTGTCAGACAACCACTACTAAAAATACTCTAATCCTCCTGTGGTAACCACCAACGCTCTAATCACTGAACAAGTCGAAGTTATCACCCACTTGTTCCTCGTCGTCAGACTCCTCTAGCCATCCGTTTCCCAAATCCTACTTCGGAGGCTAATGCTTAACCGTAAATGCGTTCCTTCGTCACCAGCCATCTCTCGTGTAGAAGGAGCTACTGAGTCCACCTCTCATAGCTGCCTGGTAGCACTGGGGGCATTAGGCGCCGGAAGCGCCAAGATCACCTCCTGTGCCGGTAACTCCTGCTCATCCTCAGCCGCCGGTGGCACCACTGTCAATGGGACAGGTTCTAAGATCCGTCTCCTACCGATGACTACCATGCGAATAGCAGCTAAACGTCTAGTCCGACGCTCTGCTCGCCTTCTGCCAAAACCTCCTCGCCTAATCCACCTTGTTCTAATCGTCACCACCATCAGTACCTGCACAAGATAGAACGTTCGAGTGATTACTATGGGAACAAATTCAGAATGTGAGAGTAATCATAGACTGCCAAATCACGGTGATCAAATGCGATTTGGTGGTCCACATTACTGCTCGGATTCTAAACCTTTCCCATCGTATTCACACTAACTTTCTACCTTTCACACACACCGGATGCACATGCATCCCATACAACTCACATAAGACCACACAATAATCTAGCCAATCATCGTATTAATCACAATTGCAGACCACGCATGGTTACACACAAAATCACTAAACAAGTAGATCTAGCAAAGATTGAGGCTATATCCAAATGGGAAGTCCCAAAACACCAACCGAAGTGAGTAGTTTCCTCAGATTAGCCGGTTATTACCTAAGGTTCATAAAAGACTTCTCAAGACAATGCCGACACATCGAACTATTTCACATAGTTACAATTAAGGCTACTCCGCAATGCCCAACTCACAAAACATGATTTCACCTAATCATACCACACAACTCTGCGTAGTGTTACACTACACAATTAATACTCTAACAATTAATGTATAATTCGAAGACGTACCTCTTGGCTTGAGGTTACTCGTGGTGGCAGTCGTTTCACCCTCGTTCCATTTTCATTTTAAGTTAAGGTATTTTATTTTAGTAAAAACACCGATTTTCTCTTAAACCACGTCTCTGATACCAACTTGTAAGACCCCTATCCAGGCACCCTACAGTTGGTTCTCATCACTGGGTATCCTCTTTAAAAGTACTCATTTTATTTAACAAACATGCAGCAGAAGTCTTTCTAAAAGAATAATTAAGATTTAATGTCGTTATCTTCATTAAATTTACCTCACGAATGCCTGCACACCGATCCGAGTAACACGGCTCCCAAGCCAAGATACGTCGACCACGAAGCTCCCCTGCAAAACAATCTAACGTACACACAAAGTCAGCTACGTTGAATGAGTTATAATAGTTTAATTTAAACAAAAGCCATCTCCTCACAATTAATATTTATCTCCACTCAGGGCCCTCTGGTCCTTATAAAATAGTTTTATAAATCATCATCATATAGATAACCCATGTTATCTTATGATATCCCAAAAGGCTCACCACCCCAGACTCATCCCATAATCATAACCTCCTAAACATCATCGTCATAGATCAATCTTACTATGCTGGTACTCGTAATCTACTACCCGTATTAACCCGAAAACATGGTTAACACACAAAAAATCCCTAGACACCGACTTACTCAGCCTCGACCAAGGCTCTCACAAGTCAACTGACACGGCAGTTGTAAACGCCACATCACAATCCCGACACAACGGTCAATCTAATTCTACTCTCCACATTAATTTCATCTACACATCACATTAATATTATCCCACACACAATAAATATAACTCAATACTTGTATGCAATTTAACACATATTTATGCACACAAACACATACCTCATCACTGCACCCTCGTCTGGGTTACCCTTGTCAGGGCGTTCGACACACCTCGAGCTCAACAATAACATTCTCAATATTGTCACCTTAGGTGACCTTCCAAAGGACTTAGTCCTCCACAATCCCGTTTTCTATGTCATAAAGACAACGAGGCAAACACAAAACAACATATAACACATATCATCACATATCATTTACATGACTAGTTAACTAGACCTGCACCCCACACACTTTCCCATGATAACATATCCTACACATACTCGTAAGCATCTAGCTTATATCCCGCCTCACCCCGACTAACTCATAACACAGTACATCACTATTATAGCATCACATATGCCAATACTATGTCTCGTTACTGAAACACATACCATGTACGTGCACACAATATAACACCTCCCAGTCATACCCACACGACATGTAAACTTGTCCCCCGACTCACCCCTACTAGGTCATTATACGACCCACGACCACCATACCCACATTCAACCCACACATCCTATGGACAACACATAGTCCCTTAGCCCCATATTTGAATACTTAAATTCATAAACTCATCGGGTTAAACACCAAAGCTCGTTACACATTTAATGTAATAAAACACGTCTTGTAGGTATGTATGATAGCCCCAAAACATTAAAAACATTTAAAGAGGGGATTAGAAACTAACTGATATGAAGATCCAACTCTTGCACTTCAATGGTCTCCTTGCACGAAGCACGAAACATGAACTTGTCAACGTATGATCACATATTTAGAGTACGTCCTAAGCATGCGTCACTTACGTACAAATATAAATACTCCCGATCATCGTCTCGCTCGCACACCTCTTCACACATACAAACACCTTAGCTCCACGTTCCCTAGAACCGGGTCGTCCTTGACCCGTTTAGAATCCGTAAACACGGACCCCGGTTCCCATGCACACACGTACACGCGCCATGCAAAAACCCTAGTGTCACGGACGCGTAGACTTGAAGTGGGTCTCCATGCACGTGCGTAAACCGTCATGCACCAATCCCAATCGGGTTTGCCACCAACACCACCTCCGCTGTCCACTACCGTGAGGAACCACCAAAGCAGCCCCTGCTGCCGCCGGGCACCACTACCCGTGTCACACCCTCAAATTTCACCTGCTGGGTTTTACCGTGAGGCATGTGACACCCTATGATCATCGTCGTTCGTTACGTTGAATGACTCTATATGATTTTTAAAAATACCATTAAATATTGAAGTAAATGCGGAAGCGTAAACGTTAATATTAAATCCAAAGTAATTACACGCAACAAAGCGTCAGTTTGTGTAAATGATAAATAATAACACATTATTCATTTATTGATAAAACCAATGCGACTCCATGATGCATCCTAGTCCTGATGTGTACCATAGTGACCTGAGAAAACATGCTTAAAGTGTCAACACAAGGTTGGTGAGTTCACAGGTTTGTAAGTAAATAAACTGTTTCAGTGTTTGCAGGATCCACATACATAAGTCACACCTATTGTTAGCAAGACAATGTACAAGTTACTCTAAGCGTTTGCAACCGAAGCTGACTGTTTGTGTTTGAATGCCTTCCGCCATTGCTAACATCAACAATGGCAAATGTTTAGGACAATTTACACCCATTCGACCTCCAATCGAGCTAGCGCGACTAGACCGGGTGGGGTTTGTCAAACCCAGTAGTACTACTCAAACTTCCTCGCAATACACCTTATACTAACGGTTCGAGAATGTAAGGACTTAGTATATTATGTATGCGCTTAAGTGAACAAGTGATAATGAAATATTATGTGATCCGTGTTTGTTTGTGAGCATGTTTCTCCCCCAACAGGAAAACAAGTAAAAGGGGCCGTGAAACTCACCTTAGAGCGCATGCTAGACTGCAAGTGTTGTACCGGTGGCCCGCTAAAGGCTACCTATCATGTATAAGTCTATAAGTGTATGTTCGTGTTGGTTCATATGAACCCTTAGTATCCAAACAATCCAAATTGTTTATAGGTTTTGAAAAGGTTAACATGTTTGACTAGTTTGCCCAAGTTTGATTTTTGTTGAGCAAATTGACCCCGATGATCCGTTGGTGACTCGTATAGTGACTTAATGTTTGTTTAGTATACTAATACACATAATATACAAGTAGTTCATGTTTCACGATACATACATGATTCACAAACTTCCTACCATGGAAAACTATGAACATTCAATGTATTTGTATCAACAAAGTTACAATCATTAGTAATGTATAAACATGGGGTTTCTATAATACGTTTGCATGATTTTAATATGTTTATGTGACCATACTAATGCATAATAGATCATTACATCATGTAATACAAGTCTAGGAAATCAAGTTTTAAAACCTAAAAGTTTCCACTTTTAGTAAGTCATGATCAAACTATGTGATTTCTACAAAATAATACTTTGACATGCTTTAATACATTCACAATAACATGCTAGCATCATCCTACAACATCATGCACATGTACAACTCATGTATAACCCAAATCCTTTCAACAAAGTTTCCTCTTTAGGAAAGCCTATGATTTCTAGCTTTGTTAACGAGATTCAACACATCACAACAATTTCATACAACCTAACTAGCATGATTACAATCATAAACATCATCAATTACATCTAACCTGAAATTCTACAACTTCACATAATCAAAAAGTTTCTTCTTTAGCCAAGTTATGGATCATACACTGTAGGATCGTGAGATTACAAGGTGATTCTATTCTGGTTGATATTGGCGGAAACAATAACAACTACACAAATGTAATCGAACAGACAGAAAGAATACTAGTAAGATCACTGTTGTATTAAGCTTAGTGAATAAACGATTACAGATGAAAACTCTGAGAAGAAGCACACTTACAATGAAGTGGTTACACAGTATTTATAGTAACTCAGAATCAAGACAAACCCTTGATTCTGAGGATCAGATCGAACACAGACCGTTGATCTTGTTTATTAATCTAAATTATACGCAAAGGCTAATCTAGATAACTTTATTGAAGCGTCTTCTTAGGCATCATTGTTTGCATGCTTGGAGACGCGCAACAAGGTCCTTTATTGGTTGCACCACTGAGGTTCCTTCTGCTTAGAGTGTGGCTGTTGCTTTTGCAGAAAGTTGTCAGAGACGCTTGGCATGGATAGTCAGCTGCAACGTTTGGTCTTCAGTGAATAAAGCTATCAGCAGCAAAGTTGAGAATACTGCTGCTGATAAGCCCATCAGCAGCAACTTGTGTTGAAGGCTGCTGATAAGCCTATCAGCAGCAACAAGTGTTGAGTGCTGCTGATAAGCCTATCAGCAGCAACAAGTGTTGAATGCTGCTGATAAGCCTATCAGCAGCAACAAGTGTTGACTGCTGCTGATAAGCCTATCAGCAGCAGTTGTACTTAGAATAATTTGGTAGCAATCAGTCTTTGGTTCTACAAACTCCCCCTAGACTGATGCAACCAAAATTCTTCTAATCACTTTGCTGCTGAAGCTTTTGCATGTGTCTGACTATCCTTTCAACCTCATATCCTCTTGGATCCTTGCTGGGATTGTTCAGTGGAAGTTCAGACAGAGTCTTGATGTCTTTGGGTTGCATTTTGAAGATTGCTTTGCTTGAACATCTCATCTGCTGCTTCTTGGCATCAGTTAGTGTGAACTCATCCAAGTCAGCATTGTAGGACCAAGATACAAATGGAGAGTGGGACTTGAGTGGTTTGATATCCATGACCACATCTTTGCTAGGGTTGAAGTAATGTCTGATTGCTAGCATAAGATGTTTCCCTCTCTCATTTGCAGGCTCATGAGCTTCACCCAGCTCCAAAATTCTTCTTAGTTCTGAATCTGGTAGTTGCAGAACCTCATCAACAGACCTGTATGTAGATCTTCTTCTTTCAGTTCTCCCCCTGAAGATCTCAAACCTTTGACCCTGTGGATTGTAGACCCATTCAACAATGTCTCTTGAGTCTTCAGGTTTAGATGAGGATTTTGATTTCTTCAAGGGAGGCTGTTGATGAGTGGGAGCTGGGTGGGATGATTTGGACTTGTTGGGTGGAGGAGTGGAAGGTTTGGGGAGGAGAGTGGAAGGATGATGGACTGAGGAAGAGGTAGGTGAGGGAGAAGGCTTGGGTTTCTTTGTCTTTGGTTTTTCTTCTTCTTTGATAAGTACCCTTTTCTTGGAGCCTTTCTTCCCTAGTCTTTCTTCCTCATCCTTTTTAACCTTGAAGTAGAGGGCTTGCAGGTTCATGAAATTCATTGGACCTAGCCTCCTTCCACTGTCTCCTCTAGCCTTAAGGAAGTCAATCATGACCTTCCTTTCTTCATGGGTTCTTTTATTCAGTGCAATGGTCTTCTTGGACTGTAGCTTGGCTTTTTCTTCTTCTTCAGCCTTTTTCTTGCTAGCCAATTGACCCTGCTGACCCATGAAGGCTCTGTAAATCTCTTTGTTTGAAAGTTTCTCAAGGTAGTCTGCATCCTCACCTTGAGAGATCAGAGCTTCAGTCCACTCTTCTCTTAATTCTTTTGCTAATTTAGAATCAGTGATTCTAAACTTAGCATCTTCCTTCTTCTTCTTTTCATTCTCTTCTTCTTCTTCCTTGGCAAACTTTTCCTGCAGCTGTCTGGCAAGTTTTTCATCTTCCTCAACTTGAGACCCTGCATGGATTTTAACTTTCATCTCATCCAGCTGTTTGGCATACAGCTGGATTGTTTGTTGTCTTAGGAGTAAGGCTGTCTTTCTTTCTTGATGCTTCGTTTGATAAGCCATCTCTTCAGCCATCTCTTCTTCTTCTCTCTTTCTTCTCCTTTCTTCTTTCTCCTTCTTTTCTTTTAGCAATCTCTCTTCATCCTCTTTAGTCATAGTGCCCTTTCCTTTATCAAAATTGGATGCCTCTGCTCTGGCTTCACTGATCACAGCAACAGTTGATTGTGGAACTGTTGGAATCTCAGCCTCGGCTTCATCGGCATCTTCGGAGATTGACAAGGAAAGCACATTTGGTTGGTTGGTTTGGGACTCATGATCTGTTATCTCTCTTAGTTGATCCTTAATTGATGATCTTAACCCATAGGCTGCAGAATTAATGTCAACTCTGGGAGAAGATGAGTTGGAGTCAGTGTCAGAGTTTGACACAGACTCATACCCCTCAATCCAACCTTCATTTACAAGATGGGCTCTGACAGTTTGCATCATTCCCTGACTCTCTGATGAATTGATGTTGCAGATGTTGAATCTTAGTTGGTAGATCTTTAGTAGAAAGTCTGAGGGTAGCTGAAGAATGTCCCTGGTGTTGATGGTGAGAGAGGTGCTGTTGCTTAGAAGAAGATTATGGTCAAAGGACTTATTGCTAGACCATCCAACCACATCTAAGTCCTTGACCATTGTCTTGTACAGGAGTCTTTTCAGGCTCAGAACTTCTTCTTCATTGAGAAGACTGCTCCTTGTGATTTGAAGATTGTTGGGAGACAGTCTTCTTTCTGCAGCCTGAGATGACTCAGGAGACTCTACCCGTTTTAGTTCTTTGATTAGTCTTATGAAGTTGGGTAGGTTGTCCTCCATCAAGTCATAGAACAAGTCAATGGAAAGGTCTGCTGAGAGGTCTGATGAGTTGTTGATGCAGATGAGATCATATAGGTCAAGGATTTCAAATGGATGAATTAAATCCCAGTCTAGCTCTTCTACTCCGCTAAACTCCCGACCTATCCAAAACCTCTCAGTTTTCCCATCGTACCCCCAAGCTAGTATAATATCAAACTCTAGCTGTGTGGATGTCAGTGGGAAGTGGGGGGCAGATGTATGACTTATGATGGCTGCTGCTTGTGGAAGGATGCTGAATGATGCATTTGTTTGTTCTGTGTCTTCAGCATCATTCAGCATTTCATCGACAGCCCTGACGACCAACTGCCAGTCTTCAGATATCTCTTCGTCTTCGTTATCTGGGGCTGGCAAGTCATGAACTTGGACAAAAGCTGGCTTGTATTGTGAGCTTTGAAGAACAAACTGCTCTTGAATCCAGTCGTCCAGACTGTCTGTATCTTCTTCCATAGAAACCATCTCCCCCTTTTTGGTTGCATCAGCAGACAGGTAAGCATCCGTTTGGGTGCCTACTGATACAAGAGAGGGAGTGGCTAGAGTTGGGCATTTATGGGCTGCATGCATAGCGACTTGGTGTCTTAGTTTGGACATTTCAGCCTCTAGCATAGCCACCCTGGCCGTCAATTCCAAGTTATGAAGTTTCAGTCTGTCCTCATCCACAGTTGTGGAATCCTTGGACCTAGATGGGGCCGTAGGCCTAGCCTCAGCATCCCCATCACCCATGGTTTCTTGGCGCCTGGGATTCCTCTCAGTGAAGGGAGTTTCCAAGGAAACACCCTCACCATGAGTTGCCGTGGTTGAGGTCTTAATGATGTTGTCACTGTCCTCCTGGTCAGTTGATGGACCAGCAGTAGTGACAGCCTCGTCCACATCCACTCTTACAATACTCCCAGAGTGGACCTCCAAGGGTGAAGAACTTGGGTTGGGTGTTTTGGAAGCAAGACCAATCAGTACCTCCTGAATAGTGGTAGTTGGAGAAGGTACATCACTTTGGTCAGGTTCCTCAACACTTAAGTTCAAGGAAGATAGGAATGGCTCAAAGGGCTGATCTATGGATCCGGGAAGTGATCCTAATCCTAATAGAGAGACTTCCGAAGGAGTCTCTCTAACAATGTGGCATTCCCTTATGATATTCTCACTAGAATGTTGTGATTCTGAGTGAGGGATGTTGGCTTGGGTTTGGGCCTTGGAGGCAAGAGAAGAAGGAGTTCTCTTGCCCCTCTTTCTTGTATACTTGGCTGCAACTGGGGCCCTGTGTTCCAGTTGAGCAATCAAACTGTGGGAGAGTGATGTATGTGCCTGTGCATCCTCAGTAGAATGCACAGGGGTTCGATCAAGGGAAACAGTAGTTTGAATTTGTGGCAGTGAGGAGGAGGGTGTGGGATCAGTATCAGCTGGGTTTGCTGAACTGTCACCCTGGGCACTTTGCGTGTTCAACATTGTAGATAACAATGGAACATCGGCCCCTGAGAACTTTGATGAAACTGTTCTCATGCTCTGAAAAATGTTGTTCTTATGTCCCAGTATTGAGTAGATTCTTGCAGTTTTTGAAAGATCTTGGTGCTCAATATTGAACACTTCCTGCAAGAATCTTGGGTACATGAAGAACTGTGCTTTCACCCCTTCTTGAAGGTTGTATCTCAAACCTTCAAGAATGAGGTGGGAAAAATTGAAACCTGCCCCTGTTATCATACCGTGAACTGCCGACGCAAGTCCGGAGCTAAGTTGGTTCCAGCCACTCCTCTTCTGGGATATGCATTGGAGAAGAGTGTGGCAGAGATACTTCCATTTGGGACCCATGAGTGCCTTCTCTATTGTATACTCTGTTTGATTTCCAGTGTACCCTATGGATACAAAGGTCCTCATGTATACGTCTCTTGGGTAAGAGATGGCGTCCCCTTCATCCTGAAGCTTGAGGTGTTGGCGGAGCTTGGCTTCAGTGATGATTATCTCCTTGCCGTCTACTGTGCCTTTGATTTGAGGAGTGCCCTGTTCAGTGGAATACACGGCTGAGCTCCAAAAATTTTCCATGTGGGAAGTGTAGATGGTTGGGTTGACTGTTAGGGCATGGCGGATTTTGGACCGACAAAGGAAGTCGATCATATCATCGAATCCTTCGGATTTCTTGCCCTTGATTAGGTATGCAGTTAGGTTGTGATATGGGGAAAACTTGTCGTTGGGGTTGTTTATGTCCGCGCCTGCCATTGTTATGGATTTGGAGGGAAGAGGGAAGGGTGTTTGAATGGTGGTTAAGTATGGAGGGCTTGGAATGTTGTGGGGACGGGAGAGAAAGTGATGGAAGTTAGGTTTGAAATTGAATATGAAGAGGTTGTGGGGACGTTTGGGATTTTGATATAACGGCAGACGAGGGAAAAAGCAAATTTTCTTGTACAGTACAACCCTTTTTACTTTTCACTGTTACAGCTGTAAAACACTCGAGCAGTCATGGTAAAGACTGAGAGTAGTTTTTACCGTGGGTAAAAGTTAATGTAGACTTGTTTTACCCATCAGCAGCAAACTTGGTTGCTGCTGATGGTGAGCTATCCGCTGCAAACTTGGTTGCTGCGGATAGTTAAGTCTTTCAGCAGCAGATTTGGTAGCTGCTGATGGATGTATTCATCCGCAGCAAAGATGTTGCTGCTGACCGCCTTAAAGCTATCCGCAGGAAACTTGTTCCTGCTGATAACTTAAAGAGATCAGTGGCAAAGGCTTTGCTGCTGAAGAGTAAACCTGTCAGCAGTGAAAAAGTTCTGCTGATATTAACATTTTATTAAGAACAAAGACATAGACATATTTACAAGGAAAGATAAAAATTAGAGACATGTCTTATTCAAAGTTCATCATGCCAATTGATTCAACTAGATATCGAAATCTTGCTTCATCAAAAGGTTTAGTGAACAAATCAGCATATTGCTCATTTGTGTGAACCTTGGATAGGACAATTCTCTTTTTCTCAGCTTGATCCCTGATAAAGTGATACCTGATGTCGATGTGCTTAGTCTTGGAATGCTGGACTGGATTATTCGTGATGGAGATAGCACTCATGTTGTCAATGTGAATTGGAGTCTGCATGAAGGTCATTCCATAGTCAAGCATTTGATTTTGGATCCAGATGACCTGTGCACAGCAGCTTGAAGCTGCAATGTATTCTGCTTCAGCTGTTGAAGTAGAGACACATGTTTGCTTTTTGCATTGCCATGAGATGAGCCTTCCTCCAAGAAATTGACATCCCCCAGATGTGGACTTTTTGTCCAAGTTACAACCCCCATAGTCACTGTCAGTGTAGGCATAGAGATTGACATTTCCATTCTTTAGATACCATAGCCCAAGTTTTGGAGCTCCCTTTAGGTATCTAAAGATCCTTTTGACAGCTTGAAGATGAGACACTTTTGGAGCTGCTTGAAATCTTGCACAGAGACAAACTGCAAACATGATATCTGGTCGTGAGGCAGTGAGATACATAAGAGACCCTATCATTGCTCGGTACTGATGTTGATCAGTGTCCTGTCCTTCTTTGTCCGGAGATAATTGATGGTGCACTTGCATAGGAGTTCTTGCAGCAGAGCAGTCAGCCATTTTGAACCTCTCCAAGATGTTTTTGACATACTTGGATTGACTTATGAAGATTCCATTTGGTACCTGTTTGACTTGAAGTCCTAAAAAGAAATTTAGTTCACCCATTGAACTCATTTCAAATTTGGAATGCATCAGAACTTCAAAGTCTTTGCAGAGCTTCTTTCTTGTAGATCCAAAGATAATGTCATCAACATAAATCTGGACCAACAAAATTTCTCCCCCTTCATCTTTGATGAATAATGTCTGATCAATGGCCCCTCTTCTGAAGTTGTTGCTAAGTAGATATCCAGATAAAGTTTCATACCAGGCTCTTGGGGCTTGGTGTAAGCCATAGAGAGCTTTGTCCAGTTTTAAGACCTTATTTGGATGTGCAGGATCTACAAAGCCTGGAGGCTGTTTGACATAGACCTCTTCACCAATCTTGCCATACAAAAAGGCACTCTTCACATCCATTTGATAGACCATAAAGCTTTTGGATGCTGCATATGCCAGAAAGATTCTGATGGCTTCCAGACGGGCAACAGGAGCAAAAACTTCATCATAGTCAATGCCTTCTTCTTGAGTGTAACCTTGAGCTACCAGTCTGGCTTTGTTTTTGACCACGATGCCCCTTTCATCTTGTTTGTTTCTGAAGACCCATCTTGTTCCAATGACTGTTTGACCAGGTGGAAGATCAACAAGCTTCCAAACATCTTGTCTTTTGAATTGCAGCAATTCTTCCTGCATTGCTTCAATCCAGCTGTTGTGTTTGAGAGCTTCATCAATCCTTTTGGGTTCTACCTGAGATAGAAAACAAGAGAACAAACAAATGTTGGCTTCATGAGACTTACTTCTTGTCTGGATACCTGTGTGGATTTGGCCAATGATGTTTTCCAGAGGATGCTCTTTGTTTATTTTCTGTGCTGGTATCACATCCAGCCGTATTCCCTCTTCAAGATTACTTTGGTTTAGATCAGGATTGTCTTCAGTTGTGAGGAGAGGAGCCTGGAGGTTCTGGTTATTGTGTTCCACATGGTCAGCAGTAGTAGCATCAGAGGCCTCTTCAGTATGAATTGAGGAGGCTTCATTATAGATTTCTTGGTTAGAGAGATTGCTTCTTGTGGTGTTGGAAGTGCCGGCTTCACCTGTACTGGCTTCAATAGCTTCTGCCACTGATGGAGGATCAATGGATGGCCTTTTCATCCTGATGTAGGGACTGGGAAAATCCAGTCTGTAGTCAGAAGAAGAGGTTGAGGCAGAAGATGTTGATTTTGAAGAAGAAAACTCCATATTTGAGAAAATGAGGGGCTCAAATATCTGGGTGAAGGAGTCTATATCAAAGAGCCAGTTAGGACCTTTGCCTTGTTCACAGACAACATGTTCCCTGCATTCCACATTGGCAGATTCTTCCACAATCCGAGTCCTAGAATTGAATACTCGGTAGGCCTTTGATTGAGAGGAGTAACCCACAAAGTAACCTTCATCAGACTTTGCACCGAATTTAGGAAGAACCCCATTTGTGATGAGGATGGTACATGGACATCCAAAAGGCTTTAGGAAGCCAATGTAGGGAACTCTTTTGAGCCATAGTTCGTAGGGTGTTTTCTGGAGAGGCTTAACAATAAGGACTCTATTCTGCACATAACAAGCTGTGCTTACTGCTTCCGCCCAGAAAGTAAGGGGCAGCTTTGAGTCAGCCAGCATAGATCTTGCTGATTCAATTAGAGTCCTATTTCTTCTTTCAGCAACCCCATTTTGTTGAGGGGTTCTTGGAGCACTGTATTGCCTTTCAATTCCCTTGCTCTCACAGAAACTGTTCAGAGTGTGATTTTTGAACTCTGTTCCCTGATCACACCTTATGATCTTTACCTTCAGATTGCTTTGATTCTCTACCCTGAGAATATAGGTTTTGAGAATCTCAGCAGTTTCATCCTTTGTTCTTAGGAAGAATACCCATGAGAATCTGGAGAAGTCATCAGTTATCACCAGACAATATGACTTTTTGCCCATTGACATGACATTCGTAGGACCGAAGAGATCCATATGCAGTAGCTGGAGAGGGGTGTCATTTGTGTTTAATGTCTTGGGCTTGTGGGAACTCTTGTGTTGTTTTCCCTTCAAGCAGGCAATGCAGTGATCATCTAGCTGGAATTCTTTGTCAGGAAGTCCTCTGACAAGATTGTCCTTCACTAATTTATTAATTGTTTTGATGTTAACATGGCTTAACCTCCTGTGCCAGAGAGCGGATTCATCAACTGATGCCTTTGACAGAAAACATGAAACACTACCAGAAGGAGTGACTTCATTCATGTCAAGCACATATAAGTTGTCCTTTCTATTAGCAGTTAGGAGAATCTTCTCTGCAGGGGGTTTAGATAGGCCAGGGGCTAACACGAAACACTCTTTGTCAGTGAAGAGCATCCAATGCTTTTGATCACATACTTGGGAAACACTCATGAGATTGAAGTCAAGTTCTTTAACATAGTTGACTCTTTCAATACTCATTCTTTCATTTGACACAGTTCCTTGTCCAGTGATAGATCCACCCTTTGAGTCACTCCCAAAGGCAACATATCCTCCATTGAAAAGTCTGAAGTTAGAGAGGATGGACCTGTTGCCTGTCATGTGCCTGGAACAGCCGCTATCTACCACCCAAGTGTTGTGTTTGTTGCCTAGCTGTCCCTGCACATGGGAGATATCTAATTAGTGGGAGGAACATTGTAGCTTGCAGCATTGTAGATAATCGTTGCTAATTTGCCATTGTCAGCAAGCTTGCAGTCAATGGAATCACTTGTTATGCTTGGAGATTGTTTGACCCTCCATTGCTGTGCTGGTGGTCTTCTAGCTTTCTTTACATTGTCGGCAGAAGATTTTGTTGCTAACAATTTTGGCTTATTTGCAGCCGATTTTGTTGCTGCTGATGCAGTTGTTTTTGATTTTCCTTTGTCAGCAGCAGAGACTTTTGCTGCTGAAGGCTTTGCTGGAGCAGTGGCAGTCTTTGCTTCTTGATGCTTTGTTTTGGATTTTGCTTTGTCAGCATCAGACACTTTTGCTGCTGATGTCGTTGTTTTTGATTTTCCTTTGTCAGCAGCAGAGACTTTTGCTGCTGAAGGCTTTGCTTTTGGTTTCCTGGACTTTACTTTATCAGCAGCGATTTTGTTTGCTGCTGATGGGCTGAACACAGATGGACGATTTGCAACTTGATTAAAAGGGTTGAACTTGCATGTTGCAGCAAAGTGGTTTGATTCCCCACATATGATGCAAGTTTGTTGAGGTTTCTGCATCTTCATTCTTTGAGGGGATAGAGACTTCCTGAACTTTGTTACCTTTGCATCATAGCTTCTTACCTGTTTGTTTCTGTTTGTTTTCTCAAAGGCATGCTGCTTTGAGTTTCTTTGGTGATCAAGGTAGTGAAAGCAGGTGCTGGCTGTGTGATTGTATTTGCCACACACAAAGCAAGATAGTGCTATCTTGTCCCTGTGAAAGTGCACATAGTCCTTTCTTTGAAACAAATCTTTGAAGTTCCAGGGATGAGCTTTGTTATGTTCAAAAGTGGCTTCTTCTAGTGTCTTTTGAACATAAGGAACCTTTTCTCCAGGTGCATGAAAGATATCAAACACCCTTCTCTTTGTGATTGGCTTTGACTGAGACTTTGGGTTGGTGAAACCTGATGTCTCTCCCTTTTCAATGTTTAGCTTTCTTCCACCTGGAGGATAGCTAATCTTGATTTGTTTGAATGGGATTGGTGCTGGAATAGCTGGAGTAACAACAGGAAATTCAGCTTTGTTTAGAACAGCTTCAGAGATAGGAGCAGATGGGACTGCACTAGTTTCACAATTGTCTGAGCAGGTTGACTCAGATTCTGAAGAGGTGGAGCAGTTTTCCACAACACATGCATCCATTAAAGGATCAAGGGTTTGGTTTGCCATGTCAAGGTTTGCAGTATTGAAGCTTGGTTGGTGAATGGCAACATAATCAGCAGGAGGAGGAACTGTCTGGTACTCGTCACTATGATATCCAAGTCCAGTTCTTACTCTTTCATGGACTTGAATATCTAACAATCTTTGTAGTTTTTTAGATGAAAATTCATATTTTTCAACATGAACTTTCTGTTCAGCCAGTTCAGCTCTGGTAGCTTTAAGTTTTACTAATAGATCATCAATCTGAGTTTCTAGATTAGTTTGTTCGTGTTTTAATGAAGAAATCTCTTTCTTAAGACAGTTAATTTTTTCTTTGTAAGTATCTTCGACCTTTTTGAATTCAGACTTCATTTGATGAAACTCTTCATTTTGATCTATCAGATTTTGGTTATGCTTTCTATAACCTAAAACTTTGTCAATGCAAGCTTGAGAGCAAAGATGTTCAAATACCTGAGGTGGTATCTCTGCATTGTCTGCCATAAGTGCTTGGTTGGAGGCAGAAACATCTTCATATTGAAAACTCCAGTCAAAGTCTGTAGTTCCAACATTTGAACATGCTGCAGTTTGTGCTGGAGGAGTTCCTTGCTGCTGCTGCTGCTGCCTGGGCTGTCCTTGATAGGCTTGCTGCTGATAGGCTTGTTTTTGATGGCTGGCACCCTGATTGGCTTTTGGTGCCTTGCACTCCCTGGCAAAGTGACCCATTTGGTTACAGTTGTAACACCGGATCTTGCTTTTATCCAAACCAACTCTGGTGTTTGAGTTGTTGTTTGGAACAGATCTTCCGGTTCTAGAGTAGAACCTTTTTGCTCTGAGGGAGAGCATTGCATAAGAGTGCTGAATATCCATTTCTTCCAGATCATCTGGATGAAAGCATTCCAAATCCTCCTTAATGAAGTACATGCTGCTTAAGCTGTCAGAGACAAAGGCAGTAGAGGTTGACTGTTGAGGAGGCGCTTCTAGAAGAAATGGAGATGAGTTGGATTGTGAAACAGTTGGTGTTTGAGGATGAGTGACAATGGGAGGATGGTAGTTGCTTGCACTAGGACCAGAATGATCAGAGTGAAGTGCTGAGGTGTTGGTGGAGGAAGTGGTGGCTGATTGATAACTGGAGCTCCTTTCTTTAGCCTGAATCATTTCTAATTCATAGGTTTTAAGCATGCCAAAGAGCTCAGTCATCTGGAGAGTCTTTAGATTCTCCGTTCTTCTGATGGACACAGTGTATAGTGTCCAACAGGTGGGAAGAGATCTTATGAACTTCTTCAGAATGTCTTCATTTTCCAGGGTCACCTTGGAGCACTGCAGTTCTCCTACCAGATACGTGTACCTGTTATATAAAACTGTTAGTGACTCACCTTCCTTCCAGGCGAAGTTCTCATACTGTTGCTTGAGGATGTCACGTCTGTTTTCTTTGACCTCCTCAGATCCAGCAAACATCTTCTCCAGGGCTTCCCATAACTCCTTTGCGGTTTTGTAAGCCCTGAAGTTGTGAAAAACTTCATTTGGAAGGCACATTTGGATAGCTCCTAATGCCTTGAAGTCCACCTCCATTTTCTTGATGTCTTCTTCAGAATACTTGGAGGGTTCCTTCGGGACTAGTGGTCCTCCAGAGTCAGCCGAGGCCACCATGGGGATATAAGGTCCATCCCTTATGGATTTCCACATTCCGTATTCTTGGTAGCAGAAGAAGCTTTCCATACGGTTTTTCCACATATCATAGTCCTCCCCAGACACCAACCTCGGTGGTCGGTTGATACTGCCGATGTCTTCAAATCCATTACTTTGTGCCATTTCTGTTTTGTGTGACTTGATTAAGAATAGAGTTTAGAATAGAATCAGAAAGTGATTAAACAAATGTTAGTTTGTTTAATCTTGAGCCAAAGCTCTGATACCACTTGTAGGATCGTGAGATTACAAGGTGATTCTATTCTGGTTGATATTGGCGGAAACAATAACAACTACACAAATGTAATCGAACAGACAGAAAGAATACTAGTAAGATCACTGTTGTATTAAGCTTAGTGAATAAACGATTACAGATGAAAACTCTGAGAAGAAGCACACTTACAATGAAGTGGTTACACAGTATTTATAGTAACTCAGAATCAAGACAAACCCTTGATTCTGAGGATCAGATCGAACACAGACCGTTGATCTTGTTTATTAATCTAAATTATACGCAAAGGCTAATCTAGATAACTTTATTGAAGCGTCTTCTTAGGCATCATTGTTTGCATGCTTGGAGACGCGCAACAAGGTCCTTTATTGGTTGCACCACTGAGGTTCCTTCTGCTTAGAGTGTGGCTGTTGCTTTTGCAGAAAGTTGTCAGAGACGCTTGGCATGGATAGTCAGCTGCAACGTTTGGTCTTCAGTGAATAAAGCTATCAGCAGCAAAGTTGAGAATACTGCTGCTGATAAGCCCATCAGCAGCAACTTGTGTTGAAGGCTGCTGATAAGCCTATCAGCAGCAACAAGTGTTGAGTGCTGCTGATAAGCCTATCAGCAGCAACAAGTGTTGAATGCTGCTGATAAGCCTATCAGCAGCAACAAGTGTTGACTGCTGCTGATAAGCCTATCAGCAGCAGTTGTACTTAGAATAATTTGGTAGCAATCAGTCTTTGGTTCTACATACACCACTAGGGTTTTATCACAAACAACATAATAATCATATAGATACCATAACATCAAACAAATAACAAGTCACCAACTTTTTTACAACATTTCATGTTTGGATGAACTAGGGTTTCATTCTAAACCATGGGATCATAAAAGTAATGAAATTGGATGGAATAACTTACATAGGAGTGTTAGAAATGCCTAGGATAGACCAATTACAAGTTCAATTGCAAGAATGAAGATCAAATGGATGGTGTTTTGGGTTGTTTTTGGTTTCGGCTCAAGAGGGTGGGGATGAGGGGGTTTGAGTTTGCGATTTCTTTTGAGAGAAAAGGAGTTAGAATTGGGTCTTTTTCTTTTATAAAATCTTTAACTATTATTTTTATAAAATTCTAACATTTATAAAAATTAACAAACATGACTAATTTATGAAAACATGTGCGTTTTCACAAAGGTTCACATAATTCACATAGAAGTCTCATAACATGATTCACATAATTTACATTAATATAATTGTTCGCAATTATTTTTATTAGTTCACCAACGTTCCGGGTTAGAATCGTGTGTGATCCGGTAATTCTACGAGTTATCGTTGCGTGAGTGATTGTGTAATAATTGACACATTTAATTAATCCTAATTAAATGCAATGTGTAATGACTAACTAAGATAACAGAGTTCGTATAACCACATGCTTGAGATAACGGTGTTTGTGTTAACGGAGTTAACATGAAAATGTCGGATGTCACAACCCACTGCCATCAATGTCTTCGGCTATCCCCGTAGCCACCACCACCTTCACCTGTCACCCTCCTCTCTCTATCTCTCTCTTTTCTCCTTCTCGACAGCCGTCCACCACTCCAACCGAGTCACCACCGTGATCAAGCGTGCCATCGAACAACACCACACATCTCCACCTACCCACTGCCGCCACATGCTGCAACCCATAACCCTTCCGTCGTCATCCTTGTCTCCTTTCTGCTTACCACGATCAAGATCCCAAAACCCTAATCGGGTTTTCCAACTAAAATGTAAACAACACACATAATAACCATAAATGAGGATTACCTTGGTTGTATGTGGAGTCCCTCGCTCGAAACCGTCGTCGAACCACCTGTCGCCGGTCTTCAAACTTCCGGCGTCTCCCTCTCCTTTGCTTGCTGCCGTCGCGCACAACCTGGCCGAATGGCCTAGGGTTGGTGTGTAATGTGGCTTTTAAATGGCCCCATATTTCCGTTTCGGGTCCCTGTGTTTCCATCTCATTCGTTCCGATCCCAACTGAACGCAAAACGGCCCGCCACGTCTTTTAAAATCCACCGAATTACAATTTACCCGCCAAAATTTGCTACTCATCAAGTTAATATGGATTCGGGTCGCTCTCTGACCTGAACCATTAGCTTTCGAATTTTCGGGTTGTTACAAAGTAACTCAGGAATCGCGACTGTATCTTCAACCAAAACCGTAGAGCCGGATGCAGGGTAATTCACTAACACCGGGGGTTCAGATAGATCAGTTGAAGTGTCACAATTTAGGGTGACGCAGAAATATCAATTTTAATTTGGGATTTTCTTTAATGTTTTAAATTACCGATTAAGGGTCAAAAACATTTTGGACGACGAGGAGTATGATCCAAGTCGTGCAATTTGAGTAAACCGATTTTACTATTTTAGTTTGTGAAACGTCTTTCAACACTCGACACGATCCAATTTTAAATACATTATTTAGTCTAAATTGGTCGTTAATCGCGAACAATATTTTAAACTAATCAACTCTTTAACTAACTTAAAATAGTTTTAAATAAAATATTTAAATTTAAAACTCGTCTTACTTTTAAATAAAAACACTTTTATTTAATAACCTTTCCGAGAAATCTTTTAAACAATTTAAATGTCTCGCCGTTTTAAGATTGTGTCAAAAGTTTTATAAAAATATTTGCGGTTTAATTATTATCCTAAATAATGTCACAGCCACAAATTAAATAAAACATATAAATCGAGCAACTAGTAGATATTGTCCGGTTTCGTTCGAGCCATCAAACGGAAACCGGACTGGTATAAGGGATAACAAAAATAAATAAATAAACTTGCTATCTCCCATTTAGTCCAAGATCTCCGTCTTTGGTCCCGTTCGCGTCCGCCTTGGTCTTCAAGTCTTCATCTCGTTAGATTTACAATTTATTCACAAATACAATAAAAATAAATAAAATAAACCTAACTATAACAACGGGTACCAAATAACTCATAAAAATTACAAAGATAAAACCAACCAAAACATATAAACACAACCACGGGCCACCAGAGCTCGATTTATCAAACACAACCATACCAAACGAAAAAGGCACGATCTTTTTGTCAAAAAAAGTTTTGACAAATAAAACATAAGATCGAAAAATAAATAATGTTATGTCTAAACGCGCGTAAAGGTGGCTCTAATACCACTATTGGGAATCAAAGTACCAGTTTTAACTTTTAAAACAAAATATATTTAAACCTTTTAAATAAATAAATCAGATTTATGAGCAGAAGCTGTTAGTACAAATTAATGGTTCAAAATCGGGATCCCGCCAGTGATCCGATTACACACCATAGGGTGTTTCAAGTTATACCTTCGATGGTAAATCAAACGAAAGACACCTTGGTTCAACGAGCGTCTCGCTAGTGACAATTCACGAACCCGCAACACAATGAGAAACGTCTCATGGATCTCGAAAAGCCGCGACGGCGGCACGGTGGCTCGGTGACGGCGGCTGTGGCGAGGTGGGTGTGGCGCACAGCGGTGGCCGGTGATCGGCGGCAACCGGTGTTGGCTTGCGTCGCACGGAAACCGGAGAGATGGGAGGAGAGGCGCAGGTTTGGGTGCAGGCAACCAACTAGTGATTGGGGTTTCAAGTTAAGGTTATATTTATAACCTTCCTAATTACAGACTGGGCCCTGGGGTATTAACAATTAATCTCCAACTAATTAACTTTTTATTAGTATTAACCCTTGCAGTTTAACTAATTACAGATATTTAGTAAAACTTAATCTTTTAAATGTTTAACACTTAAACATTAATTTCTCCTAATTAATTATTTCTTTAAATAATTAATTAACGTATACACCGATAAATATTTCTCTAAATATTTATTTTTCGAATAATAAAATCATGTTTCGTAAACTATAATATTTAACAATTAAATATTATCAATTGCTGGTTGCCAAAGTGTAACTCTTTGGATCGTACCTCGATAGTAACATTGACTTAATTGACGATCGGACATCCTATATCCAACAAAATACGTCTAGGCGGTCTATATAACCTAACCTAGACTCCTAAGTAATAAATGGAGTACCTTCGACTAAACCGCATTGACAGGCTAGTGGTCCTATCGAGTGTAGCACAACTTAATGGTAAACCATGTTATCGAACCCTAGAGACACTACTATAACTATATTAGACTCTGACTCGGACTAAATATTGATTGATGGGGGGGGGGGGGGTGGGGGTTTACTATACTACTGATTAGAACTAATAATGCAGAAAACAAGGTCGACTTAAGCTATCAAGGTAAAGTACTAAGGAAAATATCAGAGATGGGAAGAATACCACCTAGATCGAAATCCTACTCGCAAAGCACAACTTCTACCGGTTCTGAAAACTATGATGGATATGGGTTTCTAAGGAAACAGCTCTAGACTACCTAGTGGATCCCTAATCACTCTCAGGTTGTCACCAACTAAGGAACCTAAAGATGTAATAACTCACCAGGTAGTGGATTACCTTTCGGTCTCTCCAACAATGATAAAGTACCCAGAAGACATATCACCTTTCAGTCTCACTATCCACAATACATTCAAAGAATGCACGGGTAATCTCAAGATAACAACTATGACTCAGAATAGAAACAATCACTAGACACCTAAACCAACTTCCTTTCAGACAGTTGACACTCGGATTCCTAATGACGAAGACCAAACGAATATCCCTCACTTCTCGGGTATTGAGATAGGATGAACACTCAAATCTAAAGACTCTCAATCACAACTCCTATGGCTACTATTTCTAGCAAACCGTACAAACAATCACAAACCCTAAAGTTTATGACCTAGATACGCAAATCAAACTGGAAGACATCCACAATTGATATACGGAATTGAAATCAAACATAGATCAGATCCAAGCATGCAATATTCATCACAATAATTAACAAGAAACTGTTTACAAAATCATTAAACCATCATCAATAACCAAAACCGGATAAAAATCTAAACTTTACGAAGTATTCATCATAAATCTAAACTTTACAAAGTATTCATCATGTGACCTAGGTAGTATTCATGTTTTAGCCTAGGATCATGTTCAAAACAACCATAGCAGAAGAATTAAACACAACCATAGTATCAAACACAGAATTCAATAATAAAGGTTCGAACTTGACACCGAAAACGTAAATCAAATGAACCCGGACTCCAAAGCTTTCACCTTTTCACTTGATTCCTCCTCCAATCGCCCAAAATCGCCTTTGGACCTTCTCTAAACGGCACAACAGTCGAACTCCTCTCCAAATTGCCTTCAAATTCTATTTAATTATCGACTAGGGCTTTTTGTGGATTTACGGGCCTCTCGCGTACCGTGAGAGGTTGGTATGAGTTCCTCGCGTACCGCGAGAGACAATTTAATCATGACCGGATTTCCTTTCCCTCGCGTTCCGCGAGGGATCTTCTCTCCTCCTTCACGTACTACGAAGGAACTATTTTCACCATTTTTGACTTTTGTTCTCCCGACTTCATTCTCGTGCTCGGTTTCTTCTCGTATTCACTTGTATTCATCATGAGCACCTGTAGACAAGATAAAGACTCAATAGTATAAAAAAACGATTCAAAACAAAGATAAAACTAATCAAAACGAACAAAAACAATAGGAATAAAGATGTGTGCTTCGCACTACATCAAACATCCCCACACTTAAACTTTTTTCCTCCTCGAAAAAGTCTGCAATGGAATCATAACTGAGATCTAACTTAACATTAATCAATTACCAATTAGCCAAACATACTCACGCGTTAAAAAGCAATAATCAGTATTTCTGTCCGATTAAACCCAATCACCAACTATCTGGCCCTCGTAATGTGTTCTAATTCCATTTTATACATTTATCAATCTACCTATGTGAGTCACACTTAGAAGTTACAGCTCTACCTAATCCTGTCTCACGGTCTTGTTTAGGCATGGGTTAAGCCATATAGATTTACCCACCACGTTAAACTAAGATTTACTTGTTTAAGAAACTAGATGAAATCATGTATGAATGGTATGGTAATGAGCATTAATTCAAGCAAATGAAATTTCGTCTAGAGGCGTTTCAACCAAGTCACTATCCCGGAAGGTAATACATAGACTAAGTCATATTCAATAAGCACATAAGAATCACTTAGGGGTGTTTTCTCCAAGTGGCCATACCGGAGGGTAACAAATCAGCAAACTTATAATTCTAATCAAATAACTAATGAATTATGGACATATGGATGCGGGCGCCACCAAACTCGGATTTATTCTCATAAAAAGAGAATGGTGAGCCAAAAATTTCAAAAACAAATAGATAGTATATTAACGTGGTACCTATCACCCAATGTTGACAGTTTCAGTATTACCGACACCCTAAGATGAGTACCCACACGATTTCATGATTTAATTACGTGATTAATCCTAAGTAACACTCTCAGGCTATTTAAGCTATTCAAGTGTCACACCCCCACCAAGGCGGAAACACGAGGGGGCGACGAAATTGAATCATTACACATGATCAAAAGAAATTTACTATTAAAACCAAATTGTTATTACATCAGTATTTCCGAACAAATAAACCAAATAAAACAAACATAACAAATAATTCTTCTTTTTGTTAATTCTAGCTAAGTCCACTAAAGCATAATCCTTGATCATATCATTAGCTTGCCAACATCATAGTTAGCTTCACCTGAAAAACATGCTAAAATAGGTCAACTAAAAAGTTGGTGAGAACATAGGTTTAGATATATAGATATTAAGTAATAGATAACAAGATGCAAATCATAAACAAGTTTAAATTCCAAATAATTAAAATTTTATACATGAATCAACAACCAACCCTAGTGATCGATAGCTCTCCCGTCTAACACCTTGTCAGGGTGTTAGACTATAGTATAAGTGTCAAGAATGCAGTTTCTGAACACCCAGCTTCTTCCAAGTTGATCAGAATCCACCACTTGAAGGACGGTCGGAGTTGATTGGCATGCATCAACCTGAGGACCGGATGGGCTAGTCAGGCCAATAGATCTATTTACGTACTCCCGTGGCTTCCCCGAAGTTAATGGTTATGTAAGTTTTAGAAAATAAGAGAGACTTTGTAATAAAAGTGACATAGAATAGCAACATGTATGAACCAGTTTAGTTTTACTAGAATTAGAAAGTATGTTATTGACTGCAAAAGAATAGTTTTGACTCTAGAACTTGATTTCAGTTTTGGTATATGAGCATGTTTTCCACCCCAAAGTAGAAAAATAAAAGAGGGGCTATGAACTCACCTTGCAGAAGGTGGGATTGATCTTTATTGCTGAAGTAACTTGGTTTAGGAGATGCCTTAAGAATTCCCTAAATAAGTTCCAGTTTGAGTTAGTTTACAGAATTGTGGAAAGATGAGGGGTTGTTTTGTAAATAAAGGAAAGTGGTTGTCGTATACTAGAGAGGTTGTCGTACCAGAGTAGTACATCCAACAGCAAAGTTCCCAGGAAAGAGTTAGCCGGATCAAAACCCGTCTTTCCTAGCCAGAACGTTACCCAGATAACTACATACCAGTTTGAAAGTTACTCTATTCGTTTAGTTTAAACGAGTTTAGGTCGTGTCTCGTAAGTTTGAAAAAATATAAGGAATAAAGTGAAAACATGCATTTAATAAGGATTGAAATAGATAAATGGAATACTAGAGGGTTTTATTAGGAATTAAAGAGTTAAAATATAAAAATAATTCTAAAAATAAAATGAATTTAGAAAGATATAGTTTGTAAATAAAACGTTTGAACAAGTTTTAAATGGTTTATAAAATATATTTTATAATTATTGCGTTTTAAAGAAGTCGAAATCTTTTAAAACAACACTATAGTTTTCCATTTAAATAACGTTATTAATTTTAAACATAACTTTACATTTTTAAATGAATACATGATTACTCACGAATATTTTATAAAAAAAAATGTTACATAATTCCCTTATGTTATTTAAATGATGCATACATTTTATTTTTACTAAAATCAATAAAATGTTTTACTCTTTATTCATTTAAAAATAGTTTTAAAATAAATACAATGATTTATTAAAAGTTAATTAATAAGGATTATAATACTAAATATATAAGTATTTATATAATTGTGTGTGTGAATGCAAAAAGAACCAAAACATAAAAATAAAAAAATAAAATACGTGGTCAATGGGTTTCGAACCTATGACTTTTAGTGTGTTGTGAAGAAGGCTTAAACCACTAGACCAAATGCACGATGTGTTTAAAATATGAAAACAAAAGAGTTAAACTAGTTTTCCAAGCAACATCTTCCTTATGTTCATAACCCAGATCATGACTCAAACTTTAACCCTAAAAATAAATTTTGAACCAGAAACAATTCAGAGGAGAATGTGATTAGAGGGTAAACAAGTACCTGGAGTTGAAAGCCACACGGATTAGAGCGAATTCGTCAAAGATTTGCGTCGGGATGGGTGTGCTTGCGTCGCTCGGAACATGAGAAGGAAAAAGGATGAATTTTGTTTTGGTAAAAATCGACTGAGAATTGAAATGGTATTTATAGGTTGTTTAGCTCCATCACACGCGCGTTAACAGTTGTGATAAGAACGAATTTCGTGGGATTTTGAAGCTTGGTTTATCATGGACGCATCTTCTAATCGGGTTTTCAAAATTTGAAGTTGATAACGGTTTTTCATGAATTCCTTGTTTCCTTCGATCTACACCACTTTGAACGAGTTTTGGAGGGATTTAAAGTTCCATATTTTGTGGGATTGGAAGGATTGGATGCGATTTTGACTTTAAGAAAGTTAAAATTGGTTTTGGTTACTTCTAGGGTTCAAAATAAGAAGAGGGGGGGTTTGTTATCTGTTATCTAGGCTAGTTCTTGGTCCAGCTTCTGGTCTCACTTCCAATGCACCATTAGTGTTTATATATAGGGTGTACCGCAACTAACCCATCACACCTCCGGCACTTCGTAAGCGTACAAGTCACCGACCAAAACTAATCACTAACTGGGCTAATTTTGAGTGGCATAAGTTTAGTTTAGGAATTTGTCAAGGGTATGGGTACTAGATACACAACAAAATTTCAACACACACCAATGCACCTGTAAATTCACGATTACGTTTCGGACCGCAATCGTCAACTTACCTTACACGGATTTGCTATGTTTTTCCATTTTGCATCTATGAAGTGATAATAGTTATATAAGCGAAAGTTATTGATGTCATAGAATAGTCATGGACATGAAATAGAAATTGATAGATCATATACGTTGAAATGCAATCGAAATTAATAGAGCATATTAGTTTGAGATCCAAGTAAACATTAAAACAATTAAGATTCAAGCAATTTAAATTTCCAATCCAGATTACAAGATAGAAACCAAATAAGTAAACATAAAATTCAAGATAACCAAAGTAATAAACAGGAATAAATAGAAGATCAGAGTAACCACAGCCTCCCCTAGTTAAGTGGATTTCATCCCGAATAATTAACTAGTGGAGTCTGTTTATACTGGATAGCTAGATCTTGATGGGCTTCCGTTGTTCCAATGATAAAATCTCACCCATTAGCAGCTGGAGTGTTGTTGTCACGGTTCAGTCTTGGACAACGGTTCCTGAGGTGCTCCAGACCACCACACTCATAGCAAGCCCTAGCAGTATTGCTCCCAAGGGATGTAGTTATGGCAGGAGGTTCCTTGCAGTACCGGTTTGTGTGGCCAAGCTTGTCGCAGTTGTTGCACTTGCGACATTCACCCTGGTGGTGAAATGGGCATCTGGGGCACTTGGGATGTGATCCTGTGAATCCATTCTTAGCAGGGGCCACTTGGTTAACTTGTGTAGCCATTACGAAGTTCTCAACTGTCTTTTGTTTCTTGGCAGACCTCTGGCTGTAGTCTTCCTCGTGTTTCTTTGATCCTTTCCTCATCATGTCACACCCCCAAATTCCACTAACGGAGTTTTACCGTTTTGGAAGGTGACAAACCAGGATCTCAGACATCAGTTACTTCAAATGACACTATATGGGACTTGAAATATAATAACATAAAAGATCAAGGTTCAGAGTGTATATGCGGAAGCGTTAAACGAAAGTAAATGCGCAAAACAACGCGCCCAAGTCCAATTACAAACAAAACATAAATATTATTCAATAGATAATTATTTCAATTGAAGTCCAAGACACATGCATGACTTAACGTGATCCTGAGTGCCAACCTGAGAAAACATGTAAGAAAACGAGTCAACACTAGGTTGGTGAGTTCACAGGTTTCAATCATTTAAAGTAAAGCGTTTACGGATTATGTACATTCAATATATATATATATATATATATATATATATATATATATATCAATAGGTTGCATGCCTATATTCATGTTTTGCTAAAGCGCTCGCAACCGAAACTGACAGCGTGTTTGTTTGTTTGCCTCCAGCCAGGTCTATCAACTCTGACTAATGTGTTAAGGTTAATATAACACCCGTTCGACCTCCAATCGAGTTAGCGCGACTAACACGGGTGGGGTTTGTCAAACCCAGTAGTACTACCAAAATTACCTCGTTTATACCATATTAACGATCCGATGTGTGTGAGGACTTTTCATGATAGTGTGTTACGCTTAGCCTCAACATTGATATCATATGAATTACAATAACCCAAAAAGGGTTGTGACATGTTTTCTCCCCCAAAAAGGGCCGTGAAACTCACCTGCGTTGCGTAGTAGGTAGTCTCACAAAAGTATGAGATTTGAAATCTCAAGTGTTAGCCTGCACGGCTTACGTATGCCCTAGAATTATAAACACATAAGTTAGGGACATATGGGATTTGTGACGACAACACGGAAGTTAGAATATCTTAACGCTTTCTAAGGATTTAAGAGTAGACGAACGTGTCTACGGAATTATATAAATTTCTTAATATAATTATTTAAGGGAAAAGCGTTACGTGTTGAACGTTAATAACGAATAATATTAAATAAATGAATAAATTCGTATGTTTGAGTCGTTTACAAAAGTTAGAAAAATAATATAATTTAATATATCATTTTTAGGCTCGTCGGATTAACAAAATAATCGTTTGTGCGGAAAAATAATAAATATATTATTTTTAATTGATATAATAAACGAGGGTAAATAATATAACAATTATATTATTAATTGGTTTGAAACGTCACACGAGGTATAAAACGATACGAAATAATGAAAACATATATATTATTTTTATAATATTAGTCACGGGTTGAAAATAGTATAACCACATTATTTTATACAAAGTTACGTTTTGAAAATAATATAAATATATTATTTTTATTAGATAATAACATAAATATATTATTTATAAAAGTGGAGAAAATAATAAAATGGATTAATAAATTAAACCCGAGCCTACGGGTCGTTCCCCTGGCTAAAACACATTAATATATTATTATATTAATAATGGGTTAGTTTTTATATTAAAATAATGTTAAAATAATAATTCTAAAAATGAAACAGGGTGGAGGGACTCGAACCCGGGTCTCCTCCCCCTAGGTCCAACGAGTTAACCAGTACACCCGCTAGGGCAATCGCAACAAGATCCAGATTCAAATGGTTTTATCAAGAAGTTCCAGTGTATCGCTCTCCCACACCCACGTGATCGAATCCAGTCCCAAACACCGAATCTGATTGCGAACAAGGTTTGGATTCATAGGGGTTTTGTTGATTGAAGAGTTTCGAACCTGTGGGTGAGTTTAATTGTAAAATCGACAAGTTTAAGGTCGTTAATTTTGTGAATTAAGAACCGTAACCCTAGGTTTGAACACAAGATCAAATCGATCGATTTGGATAATGAAAATGTTTGGAATCAGAGGGTTATCATCAAACGGAGGATTGTGAAACTACTCGTATGAATTAATTGAATTGAAACCGTGTGTAAGTTAGTATTCGAGTAAACCCAGATCGCGATGAACCCTAGAATTAATTCGGGTTCAATTTGATGATATAAGTCCTGGATTTCATAGGGCTTTCAATCCAGGCATTGAGATGATACTAAGGACGCGTTCAATTTCATAATTTGATATCGGATTGATAGGGTTCGACTAAAACGAAATCCTTATGAACCCTAGGTTTCGATTGAGTTAAATCCGATAATGTGAACTCCAATTAGGTTAGGGTTATTGCTACATATATTGAAATGAAAGTGATGATGTAAGAAATTACCAGAATGTGATTCGGATTGACAGGGCTCGATCAAAACCGACGTCGACTGCGACTGGGTTGATCTCCGGCGAGCGTGGGTACCTCTCCGATCAAATTAGTTGTTGCAGAAACTTCAGAGGGTTGTGTCAATTGTGTGTAGAGACTCACTTCATGAGTTGGTATACGAAAATGATGAATTTGATGGCATTTATCAATGAAGTCGATGGTTATGAATTATTACTCATTAATCGGTTTAATTTGATAATGATGATGATAATTAGAGTCGTAATGATGATCGATAATGACTGTAACATCCATGACGGTTACAAATTTCAACTAAGAATCGATTAAGGATCTTGGATTCGAAATACTAGTTGCGGATTTGACTTTTTAAAAGTCAACACAGGCACACTTCTATTCAATTTTGACTACAGAAGTCAACAGAATGAGTTTAGGTTAATTATAACTTTGATCCCTGAAGTTTGAATTCAGATATTGACAGTATTAGTCCTTGGGGTTTAATTTTGTTAAATAAGTTAAGATTTAACTGTATTTATTTAACGTGGTTAAGTTTTTAACAGGATATTTAATGGGATTGTTAACGGAGTTAACATGAAACGTCAGATTGTCACATCATCCCTTAGTTGAAAGAATTTTCGTCCCAAAAATTAAAATAATAAATAAAATTTTTTTTTCAGAGTGTCACATCATCCCCTAGTTGAAAGAATTTTCGTCCCGAAAATTAGGATAATACTTTAAGAGTTTGAAGTGGATTGCTTGAACAGATGCGGATACTTACATATAAATCTGATCCTCGCGCTCCTACGTGAATTCCGGTCCGCATTTCGAGTTCCAACGAACTCTGACAATAGGGATTTTACTGTGTTTTAACGTTTTGATTTCCCTATTCATGATTTCCACCGGTTCTTCAACGAACCGCAGTTGTTCATTGACGTGTAGCTCTTCTAGAGGAACCGTGAGTGTTTCGTCGGCTAGACATTCTTCAAATTCGAGACATGAACGACATCGTGTACACCACTAAGTCCTTCAAGTAGGTCCAGCTGATATGCTACTGGGCCAATTCTCTTCACTATCTTGAACGGTCCATCATAACGAGGATTCAGTTTTCCTTGCTTCCCGAAGCAAATTACACCTTTCCAAGGTGAGACTTTGAGTAGAACCATGACGCCTACTTGAAACTCTAACGGTTTACGACGCTTATCGGCGTAGCTCTTTTGACGATCACGAGCTGTCGCAATATGGTTTCGGATTTGAACGATCTTTTCACGGGTTTCGAATATAAGTTCGGGACCTGTAAGTTGGCTATCCCCAACTCCAGTCCAACGGATAGGGGATAGGTATTTACGTCCGTACAATGCCTCGAATGGTGCTGCCTTGAAGCTAGTGTGATAACTGTTATTGTAGGAGAACTCCACTAGAGGTAAGTTAGACTCCTACGTGTTACCGAAATCGATCACCCAAGCTCGTAGCATGTATTCTAAGGTTTGGTTCTTAGATACCCAGTCCATTCTGACAATTACGTCGAAACTACCGAGTGTGACCGGCATGAGATCAATGTTAAATTTATGACTAGTCAGTTCAAGTTTACAATCCTTAATAACATGAGTTGCTTCTATTATTTGTCCGTCTGCTATTTCTATGGTGTATTTGTTCTCTAACAGGGTTGGGGTTTTTCTTAGTAGGTTACTAAGTTTATTAGTCATGAAATTCCTATCAGCACGAGTGTCAAATAGTACAGAAGAAAAATAGTTGTTTAGAAGGAACTTACCGGTAACCACGTTGTGGTCATGACGAGATTCTCCGGATCCTAGCACAAAGGCTCGCCCCTTTGCACCATTCCCTCCATTATTGCCCTGGTTGTTATTATTGCCTTGGTGGTTATTGTTGTTGTTGTCGATGCCACCCTTCTTTAATTGTGGACAATCCTTTCGGAAGTGTCCCTCTTTTCCACATTCAAAACAACCCTTGGTAAGACCCGGTTGTTGGAAGGGCTGCTTGGCTTGTAATTCCCCTCTACAGTCTTTGGCAGCATGGCCCATCTTGCCACACCGCTGGCAACGGTTTTTGTCACAAGAACCGAGGTGGTGGTAATTACATTTGTTACACCTGGGGTGTCTCCCAATATAACCACTCTGATGCTGACCTGAAGAGGTCGACTGGTTAAAGTTCTTCGTAGGTTCAAATCTATGTTGTTGTTGTTGCTGTGGCTGATTCGGCTGAAATCCTATGTTGTTATTGCTACTGTCAAACTTCCTCTTGTTGTTGTCAGTAGACTTGGATGCTGACTTCCTGGGAGGTAGTGTCCTTTGGGTAACAGCTTGGTCCATCAGTTTATGAGCAAGACGGATGGTTTGTTGGATGGTAGTGGGGTTTGATGAAGTAACTATGCTCTAGATTTGTGGTACTAATCCACTGATGAACATTTCTATCCGCTTGTAGGGTGGTGTAAGCATGTGAGGACATATCCCCGCTAGCTCATGCGAGCGTGTGGTGTAGAGTTCTATTTCAGAACCCTCCATTTTCAGATTCTAGAATTCTCCCTTGAGTTTCTGAATCTCATCCCTGGGACAGTACTCTTCCTTCATCATGTTCTTGAAATCTTCCCATGGTGATGCATTGGCCATGTCCAGACCTAGCATCTGGACCTGTGCATTCCACCACGTGAGGGCAGGACCTCTAAAGTTCCCGATGCAAATTTGACTCGGTCGACTACAGGGCAGTTACACATGGAGAACACAGATTCAATCTTTTCAAACTATCGGAGTAATCCGACAGCTCCCTCAGCTCCACTGAATGTGTAGGGCTTGTAGTCCATAATTGTCTTGAAGGTACAGACATGCTGATTATTCTGTGGATTGTTTGCTTGCCCTAAATTGGAAAGAGTAGGTTGGGTTTAGGAAAGAGTGGAATAAATTTGTACAGTTGGTTGTCTAGAGTTAACGGTTAACAGGTTTACCTGCAATATGTGCTGTTAAGGCTTCAGCAACACTGTCATTAATTAACGCAGCCAGTTCGGCTGGTGTCAGGTTTATATTTCCACGACCACCGTTGCGACCGCCACGTCCACGTCCGGCCATGATTCTTCATATTCACAAACACAAGAAATGAGTAAATACTTCGCATATTGACATCACTCAAGTGTAAGCAAACAGAAGGAGATGTGTAAAGACATGCAGGTTTATGATTATAGTACAAGGTTAACTTAAATCATAAGGCCATAGAATAAATAACTCAACACAAACAGTTCACTAAGATTTTATTGGAATGGGAACATCCTTACCCATTTAGGTTTTTATTTGAAACATAAAGAAATGACAAAATAAGATAAGATAGAATAGAATGGAATATCAAGCTCCACTGCCGGCGGATGAGATGACTGACTCAACATCATCCTCCTCTACTTCCTCGGGCTCATCTACAGGCTCAAAATCGGGTACTTCAGATGGCTCTAAAGCAGCTGCAAGTTGTATCTTTAACTCTCCAATTCTTTCTTGAGACTCTACCTCAGCCTCCTCGAGTGCATTCACTCTAGCCTGCAACTCCCTTACCTCGTCCACTAATGCATTATGCAAGCGGTCAGTGCCTGCCAGTTCTGCTACTAGCAGATCTATCCTGTGATCCGTTTGTTTCTTTCCTCTTAACAAACCTGTGATTGCTCCTGCTGCGTCTCTCATATTTCGGATCTCTCGATCCATAGTTGCTACAAATGCTGCAAAGGCTTGCTCCAAGTGACAAGGTAGCAATGGTAAACGTGGTCCTGATGATGATGAAGCTCCAAAGTACGGTGATGGAACTCGTTCCTGTCTAACCCATTTACTCAGTAAAACGGGGTACCAATCCCAGTCACTCCCATTCCGGATATGCATGGGATCTCCATACACAATAGAGTTATCAATGGGTTCAAGCCTACGTCTCTTGGGCTCCGGTGATGCAATGGCAGGAATGTTATGTTCCTGATTGGTAGGTGGTGAAGATGGTGGTGTAGACATAATTCCTGAAACATGAGGAGTAAGTGTCTATGCCAAGTAACTAATGTGTGTGACTATAGTCTAGAATGCAGTCCTAGTTCTCTATAACCAATGGCTCTGATACCAATCTGTCACACCTCCAAATTCCACTAACGTAGTTTTACCGTTTTGGAAGGTGACAAACCAGGATCTCAGACATCAGTTACTTCAAACGACACTATATGGGACTTGAAATATAATAACATAAAAGATCAAGGTTCAGAGTGTATATGCGGAAGCGTTAAACGAAAGTAAATGCGCAAAACAACGCGCCCAAGTCCAATTACAAACAAAACATAAATATTATTCAATAGATAATTATTTCAATTGAAGTCCAAGACACATGCATGACTTAACGTGAGCCTGAGTGCCAACCTGAGAAAACATGTAAGAAAACGAGTCAACACTAGGTTGGTGAGTTCACAGGTTTCAATCATTTAAAGTAAAGCGTTTACGGATTATGTACATTCAATATATATATCAATAAGTTGCATGCCTATATTCATGTTTTGCTAAAGCGCTCGCAACCGAAACTGACAGCGTGTTTGTTTGTTTGCCTCCAGCCAGGTCTATCAACTCTGACTAATGTGTTAAGGTTAATATAACACCCGTTCGACCTCCAATCGAGTTAGCGCGACTAACACGGGTGGGGTTTGTCAAACTCAGTAGTACTACCAAAATTACCTCGTTCATGCCATATTAACAATCCGATGTGTGTGAGGACTTTTCATGATAGTGTGTTACGCTTAGCCTCAACATTGATATCATATGAATTACAATAACCCAAAAAGGGTTGTGACATGTTTTCTCCCCCAAATAAAACAGTAAAAGGGGTCGTGAAACTCACCTGCGTTGCGTAGTAGGTAGTCTCACAAAAGTATGAGATTTGAAATCACAAGTGTTAGCCTGCACGGCTTACGTATGCTCTGGAATTATAAACACATAAGTAAGGGACATATGAGATTTGTGACGACAACACGGAAGTTAGAATATCTTAACGCTTTCTAAGGATTTAAGAGTAGACGAACGTGTCTACAGAATTATATAAATTTCTTAATATAATTATTTAAGGGAAAAGCGTTACGTGTCGAACGTTAATAACGAATAATATTAAATAAATGAATAAATTCGTATGTTTGAGTCGTTTACAAAAGTTAGAAAAATAATATAATTTAATATATCATTTTTAGGCTCGTCGGATTAACAAAATAATCGTTTGTGCGGAAAAATAATAAATATATTATTTTTAATTGATATAATAAACGAGGGTAAATAATATAACATTTATATTATTAATTGGTTTGAAACGTCACACGAGGTATAAAACGATACGAAATAATGAAAACATATATATTATTTTTATAATATTAGTCACGGGTTGAAAATAGTATAACCACATTATTTTATACAAAGTTACGTTTTGAAAATAATATAAATATATTATTTTTATTAGATAATAACATAAATATATTATTTATAAAAGTGGAGAAAATAATAAAATGGATTAATAAATTAAACCCGAGCCTACGGGTCGTTCCCCTGGCTAAAACACATTAATATATTATTATATTAATAATGGGTTAGTTTTTATATTAAAATAATGTTAAAATAATAATTCTAAAAATGAAACAGGGTGGAGGGACTCGAACCCGGGTCTCCTCCCCCTAGGTCCAACAAGTTGACCAGTACACCCGCTAGGGCAATCGCAACAAGATTCAGATTCAAATGGTTTTATCAAGAAGTTCCAGTGTATCCCTCTCCCACACCCGCGCGATCGAATCCAGTCCCTAACACCGAATCTGATTGCGAACAAGGTTTGGATTCATAGGGGTTTTGTTGATTGAAGAGTTTCGAACCTGTGGGTGAGTTTAATTGTAAAATCGACAAGTTTAAGGTCGTTAATTTTGTGAATTAAGAACCGTAACCCTAGGTTTGAACACAAGATCAAATCGATCGATTTTTGATAATGAAAATGTTTGATATCGGATTGATAGGGTTTGACTAAAACGAAATCCGTATGAACCCTAGGTTTCGATTGAGTTAAATCCGATAATGTGAACTCCAATTAGGTTAGGGTTATTGCTCCATATATTGAAATGAAAGTGATGATGTAAGAAATTACCAGAATGTGATTCGGATTGACAGGGCTCGATCAAAACCGACGTCGACTGCGACTGGGTTGATCTTCGGCGAGCGTGGGTGCCTCTCCGATCAAATTAGCTGTTGCAGACGCTTCAGAGGGTTGTGTCAATTGTGTGTAGAGACTCACTTCGTGAGTTGGTATACGAAAATGATGAATTTGATGGCATTTAGCAATGAAGTCGATGGTTATGAGTTATTACTCATTAATCGGTTTAATTTGATAATGATGATGATAATTAGAGTCGTAATGATGATCGATAATGACTGTAACGTCCATGACGGTTACAAATTTCAGCTAAGAATCGATTAAGGATCTTGGATTCGAATTACTAGTTGCGGATTTGACTTTTTAAAAGTCAACACAGGCACAATTCTATTCAATTTTGACTACTGAAGTCAACAGAATGAGTTTAGGTTAATTATAACTTTGATCCCTAAAGTTTGAATTCAGATATTGACAGTATTAGTCCTTGGGGTTTAATTTTGTTAAATAAGTTAAGATTTAGCTATATTTATTAAACGTGGTTAAGTTTTTAACAGGATATTTAACGGGATTGTTAACGGAGTTAACATGAAAAGTCAGATTGTCACACATCAGTACTCCGGTCTTAACCAAATCATCGGTCAAAGAGGCATACAGAAGGATTGCAGCTTCAAGAGTAGTGGGAGAAGCTGACATAGTGTGGCCTATGACTTGAGGGACTAACCCTCCAATGTAGCAGTCAATCATCCGGCTAAGAGGTGTCACCATGTGTGGAACAAGGGTGCAAAGCTCATGGAACCGGGTAGTATATTCCATATGCTCACCTCCATCCATAGCATGGTTCCAAAATTCTATTTCTAGTTTCTGGAGTTTGTTCATTGGGCAGAACTCAGTGATTAGCAGCTCTTTGAAATCATTCCAGGGCATAGCCAGAGCTGGCTCTCTTCCTCTGGTTCTCACTTGGGCATTTCAACAAGTAAGAGCTCTCTTTTGGAAACCACTAGAAGCATACCTGACTTTCAAGTTCTCAGGGCAGTCACACATGTTCAAGGTGGACTCCATCTTTTCGAACCACTGTAGCAGACCGGTGGCACCTTCACTACCGAAGAACTCAACAGGTTTGCAGGCCAGAAAAGTCTTGTAGGAGGCATTGTTGATGTTGCCACCTGTAGTCCCAGCATTGCGGAGTGCTTCACTCACTTGAGTGACCATACCGGGTAAGACATTAGCAAGTTGGTTGGTGATGATGGTTGCAATTTCATTGACCTGGGTGGTATCACGTCGAGGAGGCATTCTAGCAAGATCAAAATGAATGGCAAGATTAGATATGACAATATTAAATGATTGATAGAATTTTAAGGCAACCAAAGATAGAATTTCATTCATAACTAAATAGTTTCAAATTACAAATGAGGAAAGATAGATACATAGTTTCTAGAACTTGAACTTAAATGGGAAAAATGACTAATCAAAACTCCATGTGTTTTAGCCTATACGCGATACTCACACCAAAGATTCCTAGGAAGATGTGACGGGTCCCTAGTTAGGGATTTATACACCACCTCTTTCCTAGACAGAATCTTTAGTGTACAGGTACCCACTCTTCCAGATTACACATTTTCCTATTAACTATCAATAGGGCCCTTGGTTTTGACGAGAATGATTACGAAATCGTCTCGGCACCGTTGCGTAGTCGTCGTATCTCCAAAAGTGGACCAGCTGCAAATGGGTCGGGTCCAACTCTGCTTTCTGCACTGCTACTCTTTCAATGGTGTAGGGTTAGTTGGTCGTACCATGCCTGCGTTCTTCGGGCTATAAAGATTCTTCGTGTCAGACTCCAATTCTGGGTCGTCTAGTTCCGTGTGTAGTTCGTAAAGATAAGCGTGTTGTTTTCGAGGAAGAGGAATAAGAAGGCACATAATGGTTAGAGAAACAGTTAAATAAATAGAGCATATAGTTTCCTAATAAGGGGACTCCTAAGGTTATAGTCTAGGTCTATTCTAAAGTAGCCTAATTCTCTATGACCAAGGCTCTGATACCAATCTGTCACACCCCCGTCAAGGAGGAAACACAAGGGGGCGGCGAAATTGAATCATTACACACGATCAAAAGAAATTTACTATTAAAACCAAATAGTTATTACATCAGTATTTCAGAACAAATAAACCAAATTAAACAAACAGAACAAATAATTCTTCTTTTTGTTAATTCTAGCTAAGTCCACTAAAGCATAGTTCTTGATCCTATCATGAGCTTGTCAACGTCCTAGTTAGCTTCACCTGAAAAACATGCTAAAATATGTCAACTAAAAAGTTGGTGAGAACATAGGTTTAGATATATAGATATTAAGTAATAGATAACAAGATGCAAATCATAAACAAGTTTTAAATTCCAAGTAATCAAACTTTTATACATGAGTCCACAACCAACCCTAGTGAACGATAGCTCTCTCGTCCAACACCTTGTCAGGGTGTTAGACTATAGTATAAGTGTTAAGAATGCAGTTTTTAAACACCCAGCTCCTTCCAAGTTGATCAGAATCTATAACTTGAAGGACGCTCGGAATTGATTGGCATGCATCAACCCGAGGACCGAATGGGCTAGTCAGGCCAATAGATCTATTTACGTACTCCCGTGGCTTCCTCGAAATTAATGGTTGTGTAAGTTTTAGAAAATAAGAGAGACATTGTAATAAAAGTGACATAGAATAGGAACATGTATAAACCAGTTTAGTTTTACTAGAATTAGAAAGTATGTTATTGACTGCAAAAGAATAGTTTTGACTCTAGAACTTGATTTCAGTTTTGATATATGAGCATGTTTTCCACCCCAAAGTAGAAAAATAAAAGAGGGGCTATGAACTCACCTTGCAGCAGGTGGGATTGATCTTGATTGCTGAAGTAACTTGGTTTAGGAGATGCCTTAAGAATTCCTGAAATAAGTTTGAGTTTGAGTTAGTTTACAGAATTATGGAAAGATGGGGGGTGTTTTCTCACGAATATTTTATAAAAAATGTTACATAATTCTCTTATATTATTTAAATGATGCATACATTTTATTTTTACTAAAATCAATAAAATGTTTTACTCTTTATTCGTTTAAAAATAGTTTTAAAATAAATACAATGATTTATTAAAAGTTAATTAATAAGGATTGTAATACTAAATATATAAGTATTTATATAATTGTGTGTGTGAATGAAAAAAGAACCAAAACATAAAAATAAAAAATAAAAAATGTGGCAATGGGTTTCGAACCTATGACCTTTGGTGTGTTGTGAAGAAGGCTTAAACCACTGGACCAAATGCACAATGTGTTTAAAATATGAAAACAAAAGAGTTAAACTAGTTTTCCAAGCAACAACTTCCTCATGTTCATAACCCAGATCGTGACTCAAACTTTAACCCTAAAAATCGATTTTGAACCAGAAACAATTCATAGGAGAATGTGATTAGAGGGTAAACGAGTACCTGGAGTTGAAAGCCACACGGATTAGAGCGAATTCTTCAAAGATTTGCGTCGGGATGGGTGTGCTTGCGTCAGTCGAAACATGAGAAGGAAAAAGGATGAATTTTTTTTTTGGTAAAAATCGACTTAGGATTGATGTGGTATTTATAGGTTGTTTAGTTCCATCACAAGCGCGTTATAGTTGTGATAAGAACGAATTTCATGGGATTTTAAAGCTTGGATTGTCATGGACGCATCTTCTAATCGGGTTTTCAAAATTTGAAGTTGATAACGATTTTCACGAATTCCTTGTTTCCTTCGATCTATACCGCTTTGAACGAGTTTAGGAGGGATTTAAAGTTCCAGATTTTGTGGGATTGGAAGGATTGGATGCGATTATGACTTTTAGAAAGTCAAAATTGGTTTTGGTTACTTCTAGGGTTCAAAATAAGAAGAGGGGGGTTAAAATGTTTTGAGAGGGTTCAAACACAAAAAAAGAGGGTTCAAAGCCTTTTAAATTAAAAGTTCTCTTTCGATAAATAAACCTTTAATTTAATTAAACATATAAATTTTATAACTTTTAAAATTTTTATAAATATAACTAATCATTTTAATAATTTCTATTTTCGTTTAAAAAATATTAATGTAATTACTTATTAGGAATTGAATTTTAATTGATATATTAAATAAAATGAGGCAACGACATTCGTATATTAAGTCGAAGTAAGATTACACGAAACAAAAATCATACAATTTTTAGAGATGTCACAGTCTCCCCTAGTTAGAATTTCGTTCCGAAATTCGACTAGTAGAGTTTGTGCTTGCATGAAAAAGGTGTGGGTTTGTTATCTGTTATCTAGGCTAGTTCTTGGTCCAGCTTCTGGTCTCACTTCCAATGCACCATTAGTGTTTATATATAGGGTGTACCGCAACTAACCCATCACACCTCCGGCACTTCGTAAGCGTACAAGTCACCGACCAAAACTAATCACTAACTGGGCTAATGTTGAGTGGCATAAGTTTAGTTTAGGAATTTGTCAAGGGTATGGGTACTAGATACACAACAGAATTTCAACACACACCAATGCACCTGTAAATTCACGATTACGTTCCGGACCGCAATCGTCAACTTACCTTACACGGATTTGCTATGTTTTTCCATTTTGCATCTATGAAGTGATAATAGTTATATAAGCGAAAGTTGTTGATGTCATAGAATAGTCATGGACATGAAATAGAAATTGATAGATCATATACGTTGAAATGCAATCGAAATTAATATAATTAAACATTTAAATCTTATAAATTTTAAAATTTTTATAAATATAATTAATCATTTTAATAATTTCCAATTTCGTTTAAAAAATTTTAATGTAATTAATTATTAGGAATTGAAATTTAATTGATATATTAAATAAAATGAGGCAACGAGATTCGTATATTAAGTCGAAGTAAGATTACACGAAACAAAAATCATACAATTTTTAGAGATGTCATATTATTTAAATCATTTAAAACTTAACAAGTAGATCTAGTTGTACTATCATTTTTCATTTTTGATTGCAAAACTTATACTTTCAAAGGACATTTTTCAAATTCTTTCAATTTTTTTTATATTTTTCAATTTTTATAAACAAGACAAACCTAGACACTTAGACTCTCACATCCTCACACTTGAAAGACACATTTTCCTCAATGTGAAGCAAGACACAACTAAAAATAAAAAATGCAAAAATAAAACAGGAAGCGACTTAGCTGGTAATGTATATGCTCTCGAATGTCCAGCTTCGTTCATCCTTGTGTGCATCATATAGCATTTCGGTCACGGTTGCACATCTCTGCCGGGCTGCTCAATAATATCAGGATCAACTCCGTCCGAATGGATATTGAGTACGGACAGAATGATCAACAACTGCAAAATAAAACTCAAACATACCCGCAGCTTCAAACTGACTTAAAAGACTGACTCGAATAAAAATTAAAGACTCAACTGACTCACTAAGACTCTGGATAGTAGACAAGGATACGTACCCGGTGCGTGGTAAACACATAGACAAGAATGCCATTGGCAAGGTGAATCAACAGTCACGAACGGTCTAAGTTTCCCATGGTAATGGAGGCTAAAGAATGAATGATATGGATGATAACGGATGATGGCGAATGGATGGAGGGTATGTGATAGATAATGATGATGATGGTGGATGAGTGGTAGTGAGTGGTGATTGGTGGACGGACAAACCATGGGAAGCAAAGGGAAAAAGGTGAGTCAGAATCACCCGCGTACCGCGAAAACGAAGGGGCTGCTCCTCGCGTACCGCGAAGAGCTTGGATTATTCCGGCCAAGACTAGCATTCCCTCGCGTACCGCGAGGGATTTCCCTTCACCTCTCGCGTACCGCGAGGAGGTCCTTTTAACATAAAGATTTGATCTTTTTTTCAACTTTTATACTTAGAAAATTTTTGACCCTCTAAAATATTTCTTCACCCAAATTCCTTGAAAACTACCCCAAGCATAAAAACAAATATAAAAATACCTGGAAATTCATTCCTGATTATTTCCTCACCGAATCAAATGCGAATTCCTGCAAAACATGACACAAAAAAACCACACATATCGAAAACACACAAACGACACAGACTTAGACCAAGAAATTTACAAACTATACATCCCGGGCACTTGCCCGAGACTCAAACAAGCCTATCAGGAGGCTTCTCCTTGATCCTAAATGGGACCGCCTTCAACCTACGCGGTCTACCGATTCTCCATAACCTTAACGACCCATTACTCCTAACAAACAGTGAATCTATATCACCTTTAGCACTTAGATCTTTCCACCAAAACTTAAATCTACCCGGGCCAAAGATGATATGCATCAAATAACCAAGTAATTTGTCATCCCTAGACGTCCCCACACTTGGGGTTTGTACTACCCTTACTTCAGATGAATCTGTCAAAACACGGGTTCTCTAACGGGATGGCCTAGACCTAAGGGCACTAGAACTAGGGACCAGATCAACAGTCCTTCCCCTAGAGCAAAGACTAGGTAGAGGTTCAGGAATAGGATTTTCTATGGATGTGACCTCTAAACCTCCACCAGGATCTTCAGGATCCTCTACACTTTCCACCAATTTCCCCATACTTGGGGTTTTGCTTGTGATCTGATCTAACTCTTCCATTATCTCCAGTAGATCATAAGGCGCATCTTCATCACCGTACTCGTCTGGCTCATCTAAAAACTTCTCCAACTCTATCGCCCAATCAGATGGTTCTTCTAAATTAGGGGCTGGTTCACCAACTTCTATCTTACATGGATCAAAGTCCTGATGGTAGTCCATGAAGGCATCAAGCATGCATACGGACTGGCTATGCTTGCCAACATCCTTCACGGACTTTGTAGCATCAAAGGTGACCGACTCACCCCCCACACGAAGTGTGAGTTTCCCGTCAAAGACATCGATCAATGCCTTGGTGGTCCGTAGGAACGGGTGTCCTAGGATGAGTGGGACTCTATCATCCACGTCCATGTCCAGGATAACAAAATCCACGGGGAAGATGAATTTGTCTACTTTCACTAAAATATTTTCCATAATTCCCTGTGGATACTTGATTGAACGGTCAGCCAAGGATATGCTCATGCGTGTCGGCTGCGGTTCACCTAGGTCTAGCTGCTTATAAATAGAGTATGACATCAGATTAATGCTAGCACCTAGGTCAGCCAACGCGTGGTTCAAAGCCAAACCACCAAGCAGACAAGGGATCGTGAAACGACCCGATTCTGCCAGTTTCTCTTGCAGTTTGTTCTAAACCACCACAGAACATTGCTCACTAAGTGAGACTTTAGAGACCTCCTATAACTTCTTGTTGGAAATATGATAATTTGGGAATTTACCATATTTCGAAATATGCTGGAGGACCTCTATAAATGGAAGATTGACCTTGAGCTGTCTAAAGATATTCAAGAAGTGGCCGTATTCCCTAGCATAATTATGAGACAGCAAGCGAGCTGGGTAGGGAACATGACTCAGGTTAATCTCGGGGGTCTTAATCTCACCCCACTCTTCTTCTCCTCTTCCCTCTCGGCAGGCTTCTCCATCTCAATTTCCTCGTCCATCGGCTTTTCCTCTTCTACCGGTGGCTCCTCTGCCATCCTAGCCTCTATCTCGACAAAGTGGGCTCTCCAATCTATCTTTCTCACATCTTCCTGCGACGGAATGTGACGAACAGTGATGTGGGAGACTTCCTCTACGATAGGAATCAATGTATCAATAACAGTATCCACTATTTCTTCCTCTATTCTTATACTCCTAGTCGACACGGCCATCACTGAAGCATTAAGGCCTAAAGACGGACCTCCATGTCTATCCTTCAAGCTTTTAGCGATGTCTCATACCGTGCGCTGTAGATCCATGAATGCCGACTGTTGATTCTTTAGTAATGTGTCATGCGCATCCAATCGCTGCTGAGTCTCCTTATCCTTTGATACTAAATGAGCGAGCATCTGAGTCTGGTTCTCTAGCATCTCTTCTATTCTCTTGTTGCCAGTACTGCTTCCCCCACTCGCATCTACTTCACCTCCAGCATACTGATTCTGGCGGGCATTAAACCCCGTCGGGTTGTTTCCAGATCTCCATCCCGAGCCATAAGAGTTATAGTTATTGAATCCTCGGTTCTGGTTGCCCGCAAAGTTCACCTGCTCCTGCTTACTAATGAGACAGTCCCTGGTGTCGTGGCCTCCTCTGCACACCTCACACCTTTATGCACTCAGCGTTATCTCCTTTATCTCATTTGTCATTGCTGCAAGCGCAACAACCACGCTAGTATCAGGAGTGACCTGATGCACACCTCTAGAAGAAGAGGCGGGTGCTCTAGCACTAGGAATGGAAGTCCTAGCAGATGGCTGCTGATTTTCAGCGAGAGCGAAGCTCTCAAACATTTCCTCGCATTCAATAGGTTTGAGCTTATCCATGATATGGCCTCCCGCAGCTGTGTTGAACATTTGCTGCTTCTCGAAGGTGAGGCCATTATAGAACTTTTCCACAATCGCCCAGTCTGAAAGACCGTGCTGGGGACATCGGCTCAACAGCGTGTTGAACCGCTCCCAGGCCATGTGATAAGGCTCTTCGGGGTCCATTTGGAAGGAGTGGATCTGGTCCCTAAGGCGAGCAGCCCTGGAAGGTGGATAGTATTTCTTGAAGAACTTGGCTTGAAGATCCTCCCATGTGGTGATAGAGTTGTCTAGGAGGGTGTCAAGCCAAGTAGATGCACGCCCAGAGAGCGAGAATGGGAAGAGACGCAAATAGATTGCGTCCTTAGACACACCCGTGATATTGAAGGTATCACATATGCGCGCGAAGCGGGACAGGTGTCTGGGTGCATCCTCATCCTCAAGGCCATGAAACTGAGTGGCATAAGTGATCGTGCTCATGACATGTGAAAGAATCTCCCATGTATTGGTGTTCGGAATAGCATGGCGTGTGATCGAATATCTCACCCTGGTGACCCCGTCACTGGCCCTCTGGTGAACGGTACGCCTCACTGGTGGGTCAGTGTCGCCCATGTTAGGAAATGGAATTGGGCTAGTAGAACGTACCTGAGATTGGCACAACTCTTTCAAAGGCTCTCGGAAGTCTCGATTCGGGCTCTGGAAAAGATGAATAAGGTGGTGACCCCTGCAAACGAGTACTGTGCATAAACAGAAAGACACTAGAAAGAAAGAGACAAAGACTCAAAGATAGAAAGACTCGATTCTAAATTAGACACACAAATAGCACGTAGGACAAGTACACAAACAAGACTCAAAAGAAAAGAAATAAAATAAACCAAAAATCAAACAAAGAACTAGTCAAAGTTAATATTGCTATTGCCAAGTGTCCCCGGCAACGGCGCCAAAAACTTGATGTCGCCCAGATGGTCTATATAAAAACTAACAAAACCTAACCTAGACTCTTATGTAATAAATGGAATACCTTCGGCTAAACCGCACTGACAAGAAACTGGACCTATCGAGTGTAGCACAACTTAATGGTAAACCGAGTTATCGGACCCTAGAGACACTACTATAAATATATTAGACTCTGACTCGCACTAAAGATTGATTGATAGGGGGGGTTTACTACACTACTGATTAGAACTAATAATGCAGAAAACTAGGTCGACTCAAGCTATCAAGGTAATGTACTAAGGAAAATATGAGAGATGGTAAGAATACCACCTAGATCGAAATCCTACTCGCAAAGCACAACTTCTACCGGTTCTGAAAACTATGATGGATATGGGTTTCTAAGGAAACAACTCTAGACTACCTAGTGGATCCCTAATCACTCTCAGGGTGTCACCAACTAAGGAACCTAAAGATGTAATAACTCACCAGGTAGTGGATTACCTTTCGGTCTCTCCAACAATGATAAAGTACCCAGAAGACATATCACCTTTCAGTCTCACTATCCACAATACATTCAAAGAATGCACGGGGTAATCTCAAGATAACAACTATGACTCAGAATAGCAACAATCACTAGACACCTAAACCAACTTCCTTTCAGACAGTTGACACTCGGATTCCTAATGACGAAGACCAAACGACTATCCCTCACTTCTCGGGTATTGAGATAGGATGAACAATCAGATCTAAAGACTCTCAATTACAACTCCTATGGCTACTATTTCTAGCAAACCATACAAACAATCACAAACCCTAAAGTCTATGACCTAGATACGCAAATCAAACTGGAAGTCATCCACAACTGTCATACGGAATTGAAGTCTAACATAGATCAAATCTAAGCATGCAATATTCATCACAATGATTAACAAGAAATTGTTTAAAAAATGATTAAACCATCATCAATAACCAAAACCGGATAAAAATCTAAACTTTACGAAGTATTCATCATGTGACCTAGGCAGTATCAATGTTTTAGCCTAGGATCTTGTTCAAAACAACCATAGCAGAAGAATTAAACACAACCATAGTATCAAACATAGAATTCAATAAATAAAGGTTCAAACTTGAAACCGAAAACGTAAATCAAACGAACCCGAACTCCAAAGCTTTCACCTTTTCTCTTGATTCCTCCTCCAATCGCCCAATATAGCCTTTGGACCTTCTCTAAACGACACAACAGTCGAACTCCTCTCCTAATTGCCTTCAAATTCTATTTAATTATGGATTAGGGCTTTTTGCGGATTCACGGGCCTCGCGAGAGGTTGGTCTGGGTTCCTCGCGTACCGCGAGAGACAATTTAGTCGCGACCGGATTTCCTTTCCCTCTCGTACCGCGAGGGATCTTCTCTCCTCCTTCGCGTACCGCGAAGGAACTATTTTCACCATTTTTTACTTTTGTTCTCCTGGCTTTATTCTCGTGCTTGGTTTCTTTACGTATTCACTTGTATTCGTCATGAGCACCTCTAGACAAGACAAAGACTCAATAGTATACAAAAACAACTCAAAACAAAGATAAAACTAATCAAAACGAACGAAAACAATAGGAATAAAGATGTGTGCTTCGGACTACATCATTACCCAAACTATGTCCATTTCAAATTCATATTTCATGTGCATGATTTAAATAATTCTATTTCAATATTTCTATATGGAATTTATATAAATATTAATACATATGTTATTTTATATAATATTCACTTACATTATTTATGTATGCATGTATTTTATCTCCATATATCATGATTTTATACATACATGCATTACACTACTATTACTTTTATAAAGCTTCCAAAATTTTATATAAAAATTACGTAGTATAATGACCTACCCAGAATCTAAGTCTGCGCGGTCTAACCTGTATTTATTCTTGATTGATATGATTTATGTAAAAATCTCTCGTTAACCTTCATGTTTCAGAGGTGAGCAAATCATTACTATATAATCAGAAGATATTTAAAACCCAGAAAGTCTTTTAGTCAATCCAAGGGAATAAAGAGCAATGGACCCTTTCCATTGCAAGACTTTATCTTACACACATCTCCTTACCTTCATCGTTAAGTTCCAATAACCATCAGTCACAAGAAATGAGGAGAAGATCATTCTTTTATGTATGACGTCGCCAAGTGGTGTCATAATTATCGTTCTTTTACACTACCCTGTGAAACTAGACAACAAAAGTTTACAACCAGCAAATTATTCCCTTCAACCCAAAGAGGTAACCTCATCATCGTTAGGTGCAAAGATATTTGAAATCATATTAACCTTAGTAACTAAATATCTTGTTTTCTCACTATTAACTACAATCTATCAAATTGTAGCTTCTATTCGTCTGTCATTTTCAAGATCCTCCCTTTTGAACGTTTATCTATGCCATCCGTTTATCAAAATAAACAATATATATGGGTTATCTACCCAAGATTCCTCACATATGGTTACCTCATCGTCTTATCATAGTATTAAGCTAACTAAAGAGTTAGTGCCACACTTGTTGACTTTCAATAGAATTACAGAAAAATGAGTCGCTTATTACGTTCCTCACGTTATATTAACTCCGATCTTTGCATATCCTCACAAGCACCTATAATCTTCATGAGAATCCAATACTTTAAACTTTAAATTCACTTTCATCAGATCCCGGTTAGGTTCAACTACATCGTCAACTGTTCAACACCAAAAATAAGTACGATGCATAAATCATATCGTAGCTCTGTGAAATTTAAACACCAGGACCTCCCTACATTGCATCCTATAATCATCGCGTTGCCTCAGCCCAAAAGATCCGAGAGGTAGCTCCATCACCTCTATAACATAAGAGCCTAAATCTTATGTGGGTCTGTTTATCAAACATCCTTGAACCTGATCTTCAGGTTAAATGGCGTACATCACAAGCAAATATTTCGCCTTATAACATATTGATAATATAACCCTTGTGGGTAATCGCTACTACAAACCATAACTTCGACTATTGAGACCTAGGCATATATAACCTAGTCAGGCTTTAGCACAAGGACATCACTATTCCTATCGGTATATACTCCCTGGAATACCTTTCTCATCACATGTACAATAAGTAGAACTATACATGTACGTTTTATTAACCGTTACTCTCACATAAGTACGCGGATTGAGAAGATCACGTTTTACATCTCACCATAATGAGAGCCAAAAGGGTTCATAGTAGTATAGCCTACTCCTTGTCTTACCACGACTTTTATTTTATAGCTAGTCCATTCAACTTAATTCTCACTCGAACATATTAATAAGAAATATTATCAATAGTAGATTATTGGCCTACGTTATGATACTTTTTAGGAGATAGAATTTCCTAAAACCACCTGTATCTTGATCATATCCCTAGACTTAATTACCTAGGATCCAAATTATTGTCCATAGAGGACTGTTGGAAAATCCTAGATCCTTTACAACACATTGCCACCGTGACCTTTCAAAAGTCAACACCAGTTGATATTCGAGATGAATTTCTCTTAACTGGGGGAGACTGTAACGTCCACCAAAATTTCAGATTTATAGCCATATTGAAATTCTAGACAAAGTGCATCATTAAGACTTAGTGAATTAAAAACTAAGTCAATATACTACTGGTACCACAATTGGAAGGTATTATTCTCAAATAATAAGTCTAAATATCCATTATATTATATGAACGAGGATACAAACTTTGTTTCTTGTAAACTTACGTAGCATAGGTGAATATGACATCACTTAAACTTAATTGAATACAAACTAGGTTATTATATATTATTCTACTAGGTTAAGATCCCGTGTATTACACGGGTTGATAAAATGTAATATTATTTACTTAGTAATAAAAAAATTGTATTGTAAAAAGCCCGTGTATTACACGGGTTGATAAAATGTAATGTTATATACTTAGTAATAAAAAGTTTATATCTTAAAAAACCTGTATATTACACGGTTTGGATATATTAATTTCTATTTAATATAATTTGACTTACATCACTATTTAGATAAAAACAAAAGTTACATATTTAAATTTTAAAGTTTCTTAAAATAAGAGATAGTTTAAAATAAATGTGTTTTATTAGTATAATTAATATTTTCTTTAATTATAAATCATTATTAAAAAAAGAGTGGTGTATTTAATATAAGAGAGAGGCGGAAAAAAAATGATAAGAAGAGATGTGTACGCGACATGTGGCATAAATGATTTTTATTTATTATATAGTATAGATATAGATGTGCAATTTATTAGGACTTAGTTACTATTAAACTACGTCAATAAACAACATGCACAAACTATTCTATGCAAACTATGTTTTATAACATATAATCTTCATATGACAAGTTAACTATGTCTATTATATGGAATTAACTTAAACTTAATGAAATTACCCAAACTATGTTCATAAATGTCCATTTCAAATTCATATTCAATGTGCATGATTTAAATAACTCTATTTCAACATTTCTTTATGGAATTTATATAAATATTAATACATATGTTATTTTATATAAATTTTACCTACATTATTTATGTATGCATGTATTTTATCTCCATATATCATGATTTTATACATACATGCCTTAAACACTATTTTCAAAATTTTGTATAAAAACTATTACTTTATAAAAGCCAACACCACCTTCATTTTTATTTATCTTTTATATAATTAATACCTACAAACATTATATATTTTAAATCCACCTATATATACATTCTTTTAAACAAGAATATATAAACTTATGTCTTTTTATATAAAAATCCAATTCTTTTATAAAAAGCCAACTCTTTTATAAACTTTACACAAGATCAACCTACACCAACATATTAATCTTGGATACTAGCACACACCACCCCCATCACTCTTGATGAAAAAAATGGGCCAAGACACACCCCCTTACCCTTTTCTTTTTTGTTCACTTACACACACTAAACCATCATATCTATCAACATGTCTTTCCTTCATACCATTTCCTCCTATAAATACCCTCAAGACTTCACCTCTAAACTCACACCTCAATCTCTCCCTCATTTCCACTCTCCAATATCGGCTCAAAGGCCTATCCCCCCTCTCCAAACCGAAAACAAGTCCCAAGCTTCAAACAGTTTCTGCCAGAATTTTTACCCGACTTTGCTTGGCCATATCTCCCTCATTAAATCACTTCATTTTTCTTCTGAAACAAAGTTATATGAGTCCTCTAACAAACTCAACTAGAATCACTCAAATCCATGAAGGATTCGACCACTAAACAGCCGTCTCAAGACAGTCGCGCCGAACAGCTTGATTTTGGACATATCTTTTCTTTTCATTGTTTTGAGGTACCTAAAAAACTCCAAATCTAGTGATTATTTTTCCTATCTTCTATTATTTCAGTAAACTTAATTTTAGAAGAAAACCCCAAGACATTTGGACTCCTAAAATGACCTAAAAACCTTCTCTAAATTACCTAATATTTCTGACTTTTGTAAACTGTAACATCCCAAAAAACAATAAAAAGAATAAATAATAATGAAATCGGTGTTATATCAAAAGATTTAAAAGAAAAGTAAAAAGGGGAGCGGGCTCGCGCTCAACTCCAATGGGCTGAGGGAGCGCAGGTATATAAGGACCAAGGCACCCTCTATCCTCATTTCCACCATTTTGACAAATTTCTAGAGAGTGAGAGAGAGAGCTCGGGTCTAGAGAGAGAAAGCTCGGGAATCAAGTTCAAAAGCTCGGGGATCGATTGCCATTATCTCTAGATCGTATAGCATCAAAAAGGAAATGAAAACAGGTAACTATCGAGCTCGAATCTGAGTTTTTGATTTAGAAATGGGTTTTTGAGTTTTAAAGTGGGTTTCAATCAAAAATTGATTTTTAAGTAGGATTTGCTCTAAAAAAAGTGTGTATCTACCTTCATGGAAGCTAGATATGAGTTCTGGACACAAAAAAGATCGAATCTTGGATCAAAAACGAAGAAATCAGCCAAGAACACTCGAATCGTCCGAAAACTCTATGAATGGATCGAAAACTCTGAATCGCCCGAAAAGTGTTTCGGACAGGACATTTTGGTTGAAATCTGATTCGGACATCATAGATTTCGGACATAACATTTTGGTCGAAATAGTTTTTGGACAAGAAGTTTTCGAACAGAAGAATAGGAGAATAAATAATTTTCAAGTGATCAGTTTTCGGTCGGAAAAGATTTCGATCGAATTCGATTTCGACCGAAATAGATTTCAGGCAAAAGACCTGTCTTGGTTGGGTGGTAAGCCTCTTGCCCGAAATCTATTTCAGTCGAAATCTATTTCGACTAAAATCTAATTCGATCGAAATCTTTTCCGACCGGAAACTGATCACTAGAAAATTATTTATTCTCCTATTCTTCTGTTCGAAAACTTCTTGTCCAAAAACTATTTCGACCAAAATGTTCTGTCCGAAATCTATGATGCCCGAATCAGATTTCGACCGAAATGTCCTGTCCGAAACACTTTTCGGACGATTCTGAGTTTTCGATCCATTCATAGAGTTTTCGGACGATTCGAATATTCTTGGCTGATTTCTTCGTTTTTGATCCAAGATTCGATCTTTTTGTGTCCAGAACTCATATCTAGCTTCCATGAAGCTAGATACACACTTTTTTTAGAGCAAATCCTATGTAAAAATCCATTTTTGATTGAAACCTACTTTAAAACTCAAAAACCCATTTCTAAATAAAAAACTCATATTCGAGCTCGATAGTTACCTTTTTTCGTTTCCTTTTTGATGCTATATGATCCAGAGATGATGGTAATCGATCCCTGAGCTTTTGAGCTTGATTCCCGAGCTTTCTCTCTCTAGACCCGAGCTCTCTCTCTCTCTAGAAATTTGTCAAAATGGTGGAAATGAGGATAGAGGGTTCCTTGGTCCTTATAAACCTGCGCTTCCTCAACCCATTGGAGTCGAGCCCGAGCCAGCTCTCCTTTTTACTTTTCTTTTAAATCTTCCGACATAACACCGGTTTCATTATTATTTATTCTTTTTATTATTTTCGGAATGTTACATAAACAAAAAAAAATGTAAAGTCTATATATTTCTTCTTCTTTAGATCTTGATTTGTGATAAAAAAAAAGTTTATGAGTAGTATGACACCATCATATACTCTTTAGTGTATGTAAACAAGTGGTGATCTATTGCTAAAGCCAAACCATAAACATACCTTTAACATTCAAGAACTAGTCCACTTACTTTACGTTTTACTTTGCATTTTCTCTAGATCTTGATCTTGATAACAAAAAGGTTTATGGTTAGGATGACACCATCATATACTCTTTAGTGTATGTAAACAAGTGGTGATCTATGGCTAAAGCCAAACTATAAACATACCTTCAACATTCAAAGAACTTGTCTATTTACTTTATGTTCATACTTTACATGCATTTTATCTTTGATTTTTCTTTCTCACAACATCATCACTAACGTATTTGGACATAACAATGTTTCTTACATAAACTTACACAGTTAAAACGTATTTGATTTTTCTTTCTTACAAAATCAAGTCTTACAAGTCCTTGAAACAAGGCATTACCATAAGATGTCATGTGTAAACTTAAAAGCATGCATCATGTTGTGACAACTTCACTAACATGTCAAACACCTACTAACCTGTTAGAATACTTTATTTACACTTTATATAATATATTTACAAGGTTGGATGAGTTAAATAAAGTTGGAATGACCATATGTATCTTAAACAGTTAAAATGTTGGACTTTGAACCTAAAAATGATCTTGACTCCTTGACCTCCAAAAATTCCCATATTTTTGCTGTAGCTCCTACTTGTTATAAAAAGCTTTCATATTAAATTTCATAATTTTTGGAGCTAGATAGCTATACTTTTCAAATTATGACTTATTTTAAGGTTTTACGACCTAAATAAATGGTAAAAAGGTCTTTAAACACTAACTCTTGACTCGACCAACTTTTGGAAGTCTTCTTATACCTAATATAAGGTCACTCGAGTCATAATAATACTACTTTTAAAGATAACTTTGTTTAAACTTATTTGTGAGGTTTAAAACGTTATAAACCCAAAATTTAAACTTCTGACTTTGAAGTTATAAATTACCAAAGTTTGGTCCCTCAAAGACCCTTAACACATATACGGTTTACGCAATTCCAAAATGAGTCTTTAAACAGTATTTTTACGCATGTGTAACTTTCACTTTAATCTCATCCATCCAACTTATATTTTAACATCTAACAACTGTTGGGCAAAATTTTCATAAACATTTAAAGTCAGCAAATCTTTCAGTAAACAATTCATCACCAATGTCTCTCGTACTAGAAATTACGAGACTAAACATGCATATCACATTAGGATTGATCTGTAGTCCTCAATAGCATTTAATTACATCGCAGGACTCAAGTAGGATCATTCGGTTGCAACTCTCTTTGTACACATATTTTGTTGGAATTGACGTAGCTTCAAACTACTAGCAAGTGAGTTCTCGCAGCCCCTTGGGAATAACATGAGTTAAGCATATTATCACATGCTTCTATAACTTATTATACATAAGTGTCATTATTTTGGGAATGATTTTACATGAGTTAAGCATATTATCACATAAGTCCCCTCATTTTACACAACCATTTAGCTTGGAATTAAGCCATGGAATATATGAATATATCTATTTGAGTTGACACCCCCATTCATGGTTGGTTGCGCCAACTTTGACTTTCATGTCTTGTGAATGCATATTATTTATTTCATTTTAGATGTTTCGTGATAAGGCATCTGTTAGGGGCGAGCAAGAACGTCGAGGTTTGGTTGTGGGCTCATTGTAATTATCTCCTGTTTATGTGTATAATGAAACAACTTTGTACTCATGTCTCTAATCCATTTACATATGGCAAGCAATTGTATAGTAAACATTTTTATTACAACCATTTGATCGAGTCGCAAACCTGCGAACTCACCAATCATTTTGGTTACACGTTTTAGCATGTTTTTCAAGAAACAACTAAGTGGGCTATGAAGATAGTCAAGTACTTTTGGAGATTGTTGCATGCAGTCTTTTGTATTAGGACTATATTTTGAGGATCTTTAGTAATGTACTTCCACAATTACAGTGTAATGCTTTAAGTTCTTAATGTAATAAATTTTAATCTTTCTCTTGAAAGCAATGTGTTCTTGATAAACAGTTTCGTTACATTCCCATGTTTCCGCTTTAGCGGGGGTGTGATAGAAGTGGCGAATTAAAAGTAAAAATGCATTAGAAGTGTTGCAGGTGGCATATAATACGTCGTTGGGCGTATTTTAAACGGAGACTGGAACTTTATACGCCCAAACCATCTGTTTAAGCCCATTTTCATATGCAAGTTGGGCGTATAATACGCCGAGCTTTGATTTTCCCGCGGGTTTTGTTGTATTTTGTTTGGTTTGCCATGTATTGTTGGGTCCTAATCACTCACTTAGTATTTCTAATGTTTGGGTGGTGTATGTCTTCAGGTTTGGGTCGATGAAGCAAGTTGGATGGTGATGATCGAGTCTTCAGGATGGATTGTACGTACAATTAGTTCAACAAACGAAATCACTTTTTGCTAAATGCTTAAGTTTTGATGTTTGAATGTTGTTATTTAGTAACAGTTTTAATTATTTAATAAACTACCATGTGTGTGTTTTAAGTATCCGGTTTTGTTTTATAAACCAAGTATTTTGTTATTTTAAGTTGAAAAAGTTAGGAAACAATTTCCGTCGCAATGTTATTTTAAACTTGTGGTTCAATTCAATTTAGGGTGTTACAGTCGTTCCATGAATAAACATTCTAGTTGGTTAAACAGATACATCGTACAAGATTCCTAACAATATCGAGGATATTCTAATGAATCTTGTCCTGTTGTGGAATCATGGTGTGCGCACTACATCTGCACCAATAAGATCATCGACGGTAAATTATGCTATGGTAATAACTGGTACTTCAGTAGTAAACTAGTCATTGGCAGTAAAATAGTTGATCAACATCAAAATTGTTCTTCTTTTTGATTTTTGGTCCGGTTCTTAAATCATTGAATTCGAAAGTTAATTGACAAAAAAAAAACTCTACGAGACTTTCAATATGGATAGGTTTAAGCTTTCGACATTTTTAAATACTCTAACCAATTTCTTTTTAAAAATCTCTTTAATATAAAAAAATATAAGTAACCCTAAGATAGTGTTTGGTATGCATGAATGTATCGTGAAATGGAATGGGTCATTGCGCTTGAATGAAAAAAAATGTTTGTTAGTCACATAGGAATGGAATACACCATTACATAAAGAATGCGATTCTTTTCATTCTAATAATTTTCATTCATTACGGGAAGGTGTTTTCTTTTAATTCGTTGGAATAATTTTGTTTAATTAATGACCCAAACCATGACTCGACCCATTGCCTGACTCATGACCCGACCCATAGCCTGAACCAACCAAACCCATAGCCTGAACCAACCTAACCCATGACCTGACCCATGACCCGTCCCATGCCCCGACCCATGGCCCGTCCCATGCCCCGACCCATGGCCCGACGCATGCGCCGTCCCATGCCCCGAACCATGCCCCGACCCATGCCCTCACCCATGACCCGACCCATGACACGTCCAATGACCCGTCCCATGACCCGACCCATAATATAAATTTATTAGTTAAAAGTGTTTTGCTTTTCATAAAATATTTTCTTGTCTACCAAACAAAATGAACTAATGATTCATTTCATTTTCATAGGGTAACCAAACAGGACAATGAAATGGTAATGATCCATTTTTTCCCCTTGTCCATTTCATTCATTCGTCCATTCCATTTCTCGTTTATTTCATTACCTCATGCCAAACATACCTTAAAAGTAGTTACTGTAAAGGAATGTAAATAAATCGCATCGAACTAGAACTCGATTCTTTTAACTACTTGTGCCTGGCGCTTGCCCGCTTCTACTACATAATTCATCGGACGTCTGTCACAAGTGTGGCGATGCACTGATGTAGTCTCCGTCGTGCACATTGTTTAGTAGTTACAATAGTGAAATGTAAAACTTGTAATTTTCCCCTGTTTGGCTATTTAGCATTTGCGGGTGCAACAATAAACATTAATTCGATTTTTTACTAATTATTTAGTTTAATCATTTACTGCCCGATTCTTCATTTGATCACTTCGACTCTCTTCCTCTACAATAGTTCGGTTCTTCACTTCTTTATAACTTGTAAGTCTTTTTTTCCTATTTTAGCAGTGAATTCTTTAGGTTTTTTTTACTAATTGTTTAGTTTAATTTTATTATTTAATTTAATTTTATTGTGTTTAATTTTGTTTACTAAATTTATTTAATTAAGTTAAAATAATAATTGAAATAACTTATTTGTTTATGTCAATTATTATTTGCATCTTATTTTGCTGTGTTTAATTTTGTTTACTAGCCAATGAGCTCCAGATCAACTGGTTTGGAAGAGGCACCCCCATGACCTTTCAATGTGAAGGTTATGGGTTCGATTCTCACTTTGTGCAATATGCTCAGGTGGGTCAGAAGTTTTTCCACAGTGCGCCTTCGGGTGGGCAGGCCGTGTCACCAGCGCTGTCTGCGTTCGCAGGCATGGGTGGCCTTTCGCCATTGGGTTCCCGGATGACTGAGCTTATAGTATTTGTTGGCCGTTCAAAATTTTTTTTTTATGTTTATTAAGTTATTTAATTATGTCACTTATAATTTGTTTATGTCAATTATTATTTGAAATATTAAGTTATTTAATTTTATTGTGTTTAATTCTGTTTACTAAATTTTATAAATTTGTATTGTACGTTACTCTATAGTCAAAATTGTATTCCTTTACTTTGTATTGCCCAAGAGATATAACAAAAAAAAGAATTGAAACCATTTCATGAGGGGAGTAGCTCCCATCTCAAGATTTCCTTAACCTTCTTACTTTTTAGTTTTTACCTTTTTAGATTTCCCATCTCGATACTTTTTACCAGTGTAATTGGTCTAACCTGATACATACAACATATATATATACACACACAAACACGACAAGGACAAGGATAAGGATAAGGATAAGGATAAGACCCACTTAAATTGAGAAAACCTGTAAAAACCCTATGTAACTTTGTTTTTTTGTGTAGTTTTTATATGTATTTTCGTCCAAAAAAAATAAAAAAAACGTCGAATACTTTAAAAAAAATATGAAAAAATAATAAAAAAAACCCGTTTTTACATCGTATGTCAGTGTTACGTCAGGATGTTACATACGTAACACAGATGTTACATACGTAAAATTTTTAAAAAAATTTCACTCGGCGCTTTTTTGATTATATATTTTTTTTCAAAAGTGATAAAATTAAATATAGAAGCTATAAAAAATTACATATGTTTTAAACAGGTACATATGTTATATAGAATTTAGAGGGTTTTCACATTAGCCTACCCCATACAAACATACAAATATATAGTAAATTTCTTTCAAAAAAACATATATAGTAAATTTAATTAAAAATATTAAATATTTAAAAAATTAATTTATTTTCAAGCGAATATGTATGTTTACTAAAAAAAATACATTATGTGTAAAGTTATTAAAAATTATAGGGTGTTTATTATTCACCACACACTATATACGAAACAACTAAAAGATCATACTACAATCAGTAGTGATCCATATATTTACACTAACTAAAATACATTTTTAAATATTTAATATATTTTTAAATATTATTTTATTCACTAAATACACTATTGTTTCAAATCAGTTTACAAACATTGCTTAATCAGTTGTTTATAAAGAGTTTATTCACTAAGACTGAACGTAATGGTAACGTGAGGGTGGGGGCGTGGTGCTACCTCACCCACCACGGGCGTGAAACACTGTGCCGGACCCGTGAGTGTGGGGGCGTGGTGGTGTTCACGAGCGTGGGGGGGTTGGAGTCGGGCAAAAAGTTACCGTTTGTGTGACACCCAGCATACCAGGTCAATATCCATATTTCATAATTGCACGTTCATTAATTATATTTCCTGGTTTATTATTTTGACATAGTTTTGTCATGGAGTCTAGCAAAGGAACAAATATTATACTTTAGTAATTTTTAGAATTACTAAGAAGTAAACGGTTATAACCCGCAAGGAACGTCGTTGGTGATTAACAAATCTTTATTCCGGAAAAGTCTAGTAATACGCTTTGATATAAAAACATATATATTGGTGACAAGATTATTAAAAATGAACACAACGATATCAGTTCATGGTGACGAGTTATTATTACAAGTGCATATATATATATTGTAGTTAAACATTAACTATGACGTGTTAAATTAGTGGATTATTGAAAAATAATCAAGATACAAAATATATAGGGTTTTTGACATTTAAAAATCCGAACACCGAGTGTTAGATTACGAGAGCGCCTACCGGGTATACCCTACCCAAAAATCACTCAACTAATAACTAGATTAATACCACATGTGGGAACAAGACCCAACACCTCCCCCCCTAACCTCTCTCGGCCGAGACCACCCACCCACCACCCACTTTCCACTAACTCCATCAAATCATGTCATTAGAGCCATGCCATTTCAAGTGCTAACCCATCCAAGATCACATCAGTCTCATCTAACATATCTTGTAATGATGATAGTGTTTAAAACACTCCAACTCTTCTATCTCTACACATATATACACGTCACACACACACATATATACACACACATTCACATTCCAAGACAAAACCAAAGTTAGAAAGTAAGGGTTAGAGCTTTGGAGATTGAAGAAGCTCTTGAAGGTTTGAAAGACGGTTTGCTAGTGCATCAAGTCATCCACATCTTTCTACCAACAAATCCCCACCTAGCTTGTCTAGTGGTAAGGAAAACGACACCCAACTCTAGTTCCACCTTTATTTTCTTAATCTAAACACGTTGTTCATCATAATAAACAAAGGGATTGAAAGATTAAAAGAGTTTTCTTAAGAATTTAACTTTATAAAGTATAAAACTTAGGGTTTTGTATAAATATGTATAAATGGGTCGAAATTATTAAAGATGAAATGTAATATTTGTTGGTTTGATTATTTATGTAGTGAATGGATATATAATCTTGTAATATCAAGGATAAAGGTAGAGAAAAACTAAAATATACATAGATATATATATGTTGGTCAAAAATATACATGCACATGTTTATTTATATGTTTGACTTGATTAAGAAACAAGAAGTGTTAGTGTATGATTTCATGTATATAAATAGAGACTAGAATATGCATGCATATATATATATGGATCGAAATAAATATATATATATAGAGATATATATAGATATATTTGTGTTTGATTTGATAAATGATTTGGTAATAATCAAGTAGTTGGATCCATAAATAAAAATGATAAGTTAATATGAATATATGCACACGGTTTTGTTATTTGAATAATCATGATAATAAATCATAGATGAATAAAAGTATAAAATTATACTTGGTGAAAAAGTGAGATACATGTGTATGTATATATGTGAAATCGTATGGAACATACATAAATAGATATGTGTTTAAGTTGGTGAATTTGAAAAGATTGTCAAGTATGAAAATGTGTTTATATGAAAAGTATATAAATGTATGAGTATGATTATAACTGGCGAAATTTGAAAAGTTGTTAAACATTTCATGTAAATATATATATAGAAGTCATGATATATATATATATAAATAACGGGGAAATTGTTAACTCGGAACTAGACATGAAACGACTAAATAAATGAAAACATATATGTTTAGAACTTGTTGATAACATGGAACGTAGACGCGAATAATGAAATATAAAGAAGTTCGGTTTAAGGATAAATAATCATATGTTATCGAGAAACTTGTTTAAATATATGTTGGATTGTTAAAACATGATTATATTTGTGTGCATAAATAGATATAAGTAAATGCATGTTGAACGTAAACACGTTAATAAATGTCGTTCGAAACGAGTAAATTGTATGAGTACGTGTTAACATGGATTATGTGCACGTAGGACGACTCGCATGCTTAGAACATACTTGAACGACATTTGTAGTTTTATATAATTATTGATACGAAATAATTATATGGTAATACGCGAAGTATAATATAAATATATTATATGATGTTGCAAAAATAATAATTATTTTTGACAAACGTATCAAGTCACCAATATGAAAATATATTATTTTCTCGGGAAATAAGTAAAGCGTCTAGACTAGGAATAATAATCACCAACGGGTCGTCACGTTAAAACACGGTTTTATTAAACAAAAACGCACTTAACGGGATTCGTTAAGGCGGGTGAACAACTTGTGTTTAAGACAGTTAGTCTTAACATGTAAGGTATCCTTGTGTGATTAGGGTACGGATAAGCGGGGTTTACGGTTATTCAAGTGTTTGCTAGCAGTCATACTGACGAGGTGAGTTTCACTAATCCCCCTTTTTCTAAGTTTTTCAAATGATTTGGGGTGGAAACATACTTGTAAAAGACTTTTGTGTGTAAATGAATTGAACTAATGATCTGACCGTATGTGTGTATTGAGGGAAAAGTAAAGCGCTTAAAGTCCTCTGAATAAGTTAGTAACCATTAGCTATTTTAGCCCGGGATTATATGGATAGTACTATTGGGGGTGACGCCTCCAGTCATGGTTAGTCGCGCTAACCAGGGGTCCAAATGGCCGAATGACCGCATATTGTCTTACTCGCAAAAAGGCGAGGGGGAGGCACAAAAGGTCGGGGTTTGGTTACGGTCTCGTATATTACATACTATTTTGTATTCCTTGCAAGCTTACAAATGGGGTCATTAGATCGGATTAGTATTCATATTCATTGGTAATACATGCAAAAGGGTTTTGATCAGGCTAAAGTGATCAGGTTTTAAACCAAAGAGTTCTGATCAGGTTTAAGTGATCAGGTTTAAAAAAGGGTTTTGATCAGGCTAAAGTGATCAGGTTTTAAACCAAAGAGTTCTGATCAGGTTTAAGTGATCAGGTTTAAATAAAGGGTTTTAATCAGGTGAAAAGGATCAGATTTAAACATTGGGTTTATGATAACTCTTTATAATAATTTGTGAACTCACCAACCTCGTGTTGACATTTTTAAGTATGTTTTCAGGAAAATGAACGTGGTCTCCAGGCTAGCAATGTAGGTTACTTACATACATGAGGATACAGCTTTTGGAAGGATTTCACTTGTATAACTCATGTTTTGAGTCATATGTGAGAAATCCTAAACTTTGTAAAAACTAAGTTATGTTTTGGGATGTAAACATTTAAACTTTGGTTATGTATCCAATATCATGTATGTGTTTGCGGTAATCATATGCTTCGAAAACCAGTGAACGTTACGCCACGCGTTTCCGCCTTGGCGGGGTGTGACAGTTTGAACTCAAAAAGAGCCGTTGGCTCTTGAAAATATATATAAAAAAAATTAAAAATAAATTTTACCTATAAATACTATACATTAATAACCAACCTTTTTACACAAAAATACAATCTTTCTTCTCCTCTATAATTTTTTTAAAAATTACAAAGATGCTTCCATGACAATTTGTAAACAACCCGAACCGTCCGATAGGGGGGTGCGTTCCACAACCCTCGGATCCAAACCCGTTGATGACGTTTGCAAATTGGAGTCATTACCCGACTTCAAATCCTTCTACACCCGACTTTTTATCCGACTATATACATGACTTTGTAACCCCGAACGAGTCGGATAGGCATAACATTAACCTCAACGAGTCGGGCGATGAGTTTGAGTTTCCGGAAGAAGCCCCCGCCCTATAGGAAGGGACAAAGCAAAACAAGCTGCATCATCGTTATCAACCCAAACCAACAAGTACAAGCAAAGTTTAGACGCTCTATCTGACCGGATGGGCAAGTTCAACGAGTTATCCGAGAGGAATATCAAAATAAATGAGCCAAAACAAAATGCTAGCGATATGAAACTTTATTTCATGAAAATCGATCATTTAGTAGGCGAGAAGCACGAAAAATTCCTTAAAGTGAAAAAAGAAATCGAAGAAAAATATAATATGTAGTTTTAACAAATTTTATTTTTTTGTTCTAGATTGTATGTTTTTATGGTGTTTTTTAATATTATGTTGCTTTTATTATTAAATGTTTTTAGTATTAGTTTATTAAATTAATTAAATTAAAAAAACAATAATTATATAATTATTACAAAACTGGTCATCTTCACCCCACCATTACACACCTGGGTGAGGGTATTACGGTTAGTCTAAGGGTGGAGGGGGTGGAAGGGGTGAAACCCCTTCAAATCTTAAGAGCATTCCCATCAGTTTCTCTATCCCCATCTCTATAATTACACTAAAAATCACTACCTTTTCTCTCTTCTTTTCAATTAAATAATACTTTTTTATACCTTTATCATTACATTTTCTTTCTCCTCCACTTTGTAACACTCAAATTTTGCGACCGACTTTAACTTTCAAAACATGCGGAATTTAGGTCACAGAAAATGCCCTTGATTAATCGACACAAGCTAAATTCAACAAAATGACAACGACATAGTTTTGTTTAACAACAACTGACCGACGAGTCACAAAATGACAAGTTTTAACATCCCAAAAGATAGTACAATAAGTTTAGTGACTCCCAACAAAGAGTCTTAATCCAAATATTTACAACTAATCCAAAATATCGAGAATCCAACCATACCCGAAGCTTGACCCGAGACATCAACCCGGAGCTTTCCCTACATCCAAAAACACCACATATAACCATTAGTAATGATACAACAAGTCCCAAGACCCCCCAAAGCGTCATAGGAAGAAAACTCAAAATTCAGCCAACGAGCGTCCCACTTGGGGCGTCCCAGAAGCAAACAGAACCCATCAGGCGTCCTAAAGACACCAGGCGTCCCACTTGGGGCGTCCAAGAAGCCCAGTGGGCGTCCCAGAGACCAGCCCTGCACCAGCCAACCCCAAATTTACAGTTTTGGCATTTTCGACCCTCCCGACTCGACCCCTAGTCGTTTTAAACCACCAACAACATTTTGTGAATGTTTTAAACACCTTACATCCATACCATACTTCTTTGTGAGGTTCTAAAGACCCCAAGACACCACAAACGACTATGTGAAGTTCATGACCTCAATTAACTTTCATGTGAGGTTCTTAGACGTCAAATAACTACCTTCTGAGGTTCTTAGACTTCAAACTCCTCTATATGATATCATATTAACTCCCATGTGAGGCTCAAAGACCTCAAATCACCACGACCATAGTGAAGTTCAAGACTTCAAGCAACAACAATACAAGTTAGGTTCATGACCTCAATTACCACGTGTGAGGTTCTTAGACTTCAAATACCAACCTTAAACATACAAACAAGTGTACACACACACACACACAACGCAAACCATCTTTATACCCCATACTTTATTTATGAACATGTGGGATTCAAAGATCCCAAATTCACCATTTTAAGTTGTGAAGTTCAAAGACTTCAATTACAATCTTAACCACCCTACCCATACATTCAATATAGACATAAAAATGACGACAAAGAACTCATAAATAATTCTATGACTATGGCTACCATACGACATTGTGAGGTTCATAGACCTCAAGCACCCACCCTTTGCATATTTACACCATATGCAATTTCACCAATTCAACATACACACATTTGCACATATGATTATCAACAAAATCAACATGTATATCAAGTATGTGCATATACTACCACCTATCATTACTAAGTAAGTGCAAAGCACTTACCTTTTGCCAAAGATGATCCCGCTTGATCCTCCATGCTAGCTTCCTTACTACTTGATCACCTAAACAACCCATTTACAATTAGTAATCCATTGATCACCAATTGACAACTAACATACCTTTATGATCTAAAGATCAAGACCTTATCTTAGTTTGATTAACACAACCTTAACCAAACTCCAACACCTAATTCAACCTTTCAACCCATTTTGACCCGTTAAGGAATCACCCAAGTTCACCTAACACTTTAATTTCATAAATCACCCATTATGAATGTGTTTTCTACTTGGTCTAGTGTTCATGGACATGCCACAACACTCATACACCATTCAAACACCACCCAAAACTCTTTTAACCCAAATGACCCGTTAAGGATTCACCCAAGTTACACCAAAACTTTATTGTATAAATCACCATAAAAATTGGGGATTTATGGTTAGTTGTGTGTCTATTAACTCCCTAGACACTTATCCAACATCAATTTATCATTTAAACATCACTAGGATGAAAACCCCCAATTCACCCTCACGAACCCTAATTTTACAAATTCAAAATTAGGTCATTAAAGGATGTTATCTACCATCCTTAATCAACAATCAAGCTAGGTTACAACTTTTATCAAGTTATTAACCATCAAAGACACCCAAAACAGCCCCTAGCTTGATTTTCCCCCAAAACTCCTAGAACACCAACAATGGTGGATTTAAGAGAAGAAATGTTGCTTACTTGATAAAGGAGATTAGCACCCAAAACCTTCAATTCAAGTATGAAACCACCAGATTTTTGATCTTGTTCTCCCCACTTTTCCTTCTCTTGCTCATGAACCTCCCCACACACACAGTTGTGTGATTTTCGTGACCCCTACCCCACTAAAAATCTAAGTTTTAAATATTTACCAAACAGTCCCTGCAGTTTGAAAATTACCTCCTTCCTCCCAAACTTGATAAAAACCCAATTTTGCAAAACACATCCAACTTTCATTTTTTTACATCCTTATGATATGTTTAACATATTACATTATAAACCCGAAGGTTGGTTCGTTACAAATCATCGCCCCTGACTTTGGGTTTCGTCCCCGAAACCCGCCACCACATGAACAACTTAAGGTAGTAGTTTAACTTTCCTTATCAACTTCTCCAAATTCAATTCCTCCTCAAAGCACAATTAGTTCGTCCCACTTATTTAAGATAGTCACCGGTTCTTCCATAAGATTCAAAATCATGACCTTAACATCACCATGAGAAGCAACAACAACTTCTCCCGCCAAACGTTTACGTGGATGGGTCACGAAAATGTATCATAGAGTTTACTCGATTCACTTGGGTAACTCTAAATGGTAAACCAATTACCAATCCAACATAAAGTTTAAACGTCCAACAAAACGAGGACTTAGCCTCCCATTTTTTTCGAACCCAATTCACCCCTTTTCAAGGGAAAAATTTTGTAGCGCCAAGTTTCCCATTTAAATAATAACACACCCTTTCCCTATATTCGACTAGGGTTTACTGTTTTATCTTGAGTGGATTTGCAATCACGCTCATTTACAAGATCTTCTACACCAAGTCTTGGATCACACCATTGAATCTAAACTCCCAACAATCAATTCCACCAAAGTTAATCGACGTTCGACACTACCCACCATCTACCAAATCGAACAATGACATGTCGATACTCCAATTATAGCTAATTTGACACTCTAATAGCTAATATTCACCCGACTTCTTTCAATTGGATAAATGAAACCGAAAATTCAATCTAACTCAAAAGATACAGTCACGCCATGTCGTATCACACCTTCCACTAAATCGACATTCCTCAATCATTCATAAGAGTAGGTTTCCTCCATGAATAGGAATTGTATACTCTTTGGTTAAAGGACCCACCATTTAACCAAATCTTAACATATTACCACATTTTTAATATATTCTTGTAGTCAGAATACTACAAGCTTCTCCTACCTTGCATAGGTATATGACGTCATTGATGCTTCCCACACGACCTTCCTTTAGCATTTGGCCTTAGTCTACAAGCCAACGAGACGTTTTTCAACATCCTCGACTATGTCTCCTTCCACCGCTGGCTAGCAAAAGTTTATGCTCCATAACCAAGCATTATTGTCACCCCGTGTGTATAGATTACTTGAACTTATGAATCACCTCATAACAGTAGTCAATACGCTTGACAACTAAGGAATTCAAGTTCTATCACACTGTTTCTCCCACCTCATAATTGGAAATTTTCATAACCTCCACACCAATGCATCCATTGAGATTCAAGGTGTCAAGTGTTTCACACTATTGGGATTCAAGGATCCCATCACCTACATTCAACACTCCTTTGAAGCTTGTGGCTTCAATTAAACAACCTAATATTCACCCGCGTATACAGTCACCCGCTCCCTCCTCGTGTTATCTTCTCTAGTTGCTACAATCAGCTTGCAAATATCTAGGAGAATACGCGATAATCCAACCTCGTTGCATAAAGACATAACCGAGTCTAATGCATGAGGTATCAAAATAACCGACAAACATACGGTTTCTCTAAGTAAGGACATGGAAATTTCCTTACCCAAATCCTCTTTCACAACTCTGAAAGGAAGCTCCTTATTCATAAACCAAACACTCAGTTCGTCTCCAACGACTTAATCATAAGTCATCCTTTGAGATTCAAGGATCTCAATCACACAATCCCCTTCTTGAAGTTCTAAGACTTCATTCTCAAACACCGTTGGTGAAGTTCTAAGACTTCAAACACCACCTGTGAAGTTCTAAGACTTCAAACACCACTTGTGAAGTTCTAAGACTTCAAACACAACTTGTGAAGTTCTAATACTTCACACACCATTTACCCCTTGTTAATCTTTAATGGGTCTACAGATAAGCCTTCATAATTTTCCACCTTATCCAAAATGGATTTCCACCAAAGCCGAAACGGCACACCACAATCTCATAGTATCCGCAATGGATTTCATAACCATTTATAGGATATTAACCTCCTCTACGTTTATTGGTTAAATCTAGGACCTAAGTCACTTAGTTCAACCCCGACAATTGATGCATAACACATTATTCCATTCTTCAACTTTACAAGGAATGGTTACACCCCAAGAAGAGACACTCGGGTATAAAACCTTTAATGAACTTCTACACGATAGGAACATCAAGTATTCCATTACTCCGGTTGGTGCCAATGGCATAAGCCAGGCATACACCAATTCATACGCCATGTGTTTCACCGTCTCTAGATGAGAACAAATCGACACGTCACCTTTTGGCCATTCACGACATTGATATGGTCACTAAGTAACCACACAAGTTCCACTACAATCATAGGACTCCATTCCATTTGATTGTTTTCACCCGCAATCGGACAAATAAAACCAAAGGACTTAAGTCTCGTCCTTGGTAGTTAGAAATGTCCAACTCGAAGGCCTCGAAACTTCTATTTTCTCCCCTTTATCACCCTTGTGCTTTAACTCGAGACATTCACTTCGGATGTATCCCGATTTATAACAACTGTAGAAAATGTTATTAGGACTATAACACTATGGCATTGTGTATCCCATCATTCTTCATTCGAGTTACTTTCCATACCTACGACAATAACATGTATTGCCTTCCCAAAAGGTTTCTAACTTTGCTAGAATATTTGGCTTTCTTGACGCCAGCTCTAATTCAACCTTACAATCCACTTGTCTCACGAGTTTGATCTCCCTACAACATATAATAATCAACTCCACCAGAGTTGTACACCATGAAGGAGAATCCACTCTAAATAGTCAACTAATAGTATCAAGAAGCCGATGTATTTCCATTCCTTTCGACATTCCAAAATTTAGGCAAGACTGTGCTTAATCATACAACATGCCCATAATCTTATTCAATTCACCGGTCTACCACACGTGAAAGAATTCTCCAGAAACACGATCCACTATAACTTGTGAATAGAAACATTCCAAGAATGCCTCATGAATTTACCCCGACGCCTTGCCTTCACGCCGTTAAGCTTTCCTCCTTACGAAGAACTCCCAACCAATTCTCCATCATCTCCCGGAGTAGACTCACCACGAATCATACTCTATCCGACCAATCACAATGCATTGCTTCCAAAGCCAATACCATTATAGTGATACGTCGTTGATTAACCACCTCTAATTAACTCCTTTGGTTCGCACGCCATGAACCCCTTGTGGAACAAGGTTTTATTCCTCCTTAACTTGCCAAAGTTGTTCCTCCTGCTCTTAGGCTTCATACGTTTCTTCCAAAGGGTCGCCTCGAAGAGCCCTATCTTCCTTGAAGAAAGATTGACACGACTAGGTAGAAAGATGTGACACCTGACAAATTTCAGGTTGATATCCATACCGGACCGAGATACATATTACATTATTAGACATGCATCACACTTAATTTTATAGTAATTAAGTCCATTTCACACTTAGCAAGCCAATCCGTTTACACGTGTCAGTAATCCGAAGGAATTAGCCTTTCAAACACGCGTCCTACAGCACGACCGTTGGTGATAATTTAAAATAAATACCTAGAAATATAATCTGTGTGTGAAAATTATATATAACACTGTGATTTATATGAATTTTTCGGTGATTTATAGAAATACTTTTATTTTCAGCACAGTCCGGTAGACACACAGTGTGCACTAGCTAGGTCCATAATTCTAAGCAGACACTTAGACATATATTTGGTGTGCACAAATTACATGTAGTATCGTGATATTTATTTTAAGACTCTGTGAATTTTTCGGGAATTTTTTGAGAAACTTTCTATTTCAACGTTGTCCGGCCAGTTTGCAGTATATACCGACATTTCCAAATAAAAATCCGAAAATTTTATATGTTAAACATACCAACATGAGTCAAATTATTTTTAAATAATTTCATTCATACCTATTCGGGATTTTCGTCAATAAATCGGTGACTATTCATTTTCCACCACCCGGAGTCAAATGACCCTATAAATACCCCCACTCTTTCCCACAAATCACCACTCCACACACTCTCCCTCTCCTCCCTCTTTTCGGTCGAGAACCCCCCACCACCACCATTTCTCCACCATTTTTGATTCTTTGATTCTTCATTCCATTCAAATCCAACCTCCAAGTGAAGATTATCAAGTTTGCAAGAATATTCATCCACCATTTCATCATAATATTCAAGTTTGGTAAGATCAAAAACCACTTTTCTCCATCTTTTATTCATGTTCATATGAACATGCATCTAAAGAAAAATCTTTTTTATGAAAGAGTAACCGTATATTCTTGAAGAAAATGTGTTTTATAACTCAAATGGTACATATTGTTGGTGGTTTTGGAATCGGGTTTTGTTCATAGGCTCGTTTCCATATAAGAAAACTTTATTTTATGAACATATGTTAGATGATGTGTTCTTGATGATTTGATGATGGATTATGTTGTAGTAGTAGTTGTAGATGAATAATATGTGAAAACTTTGTTGTCAAAAGTGTTGGCTGATACATGCATGCTCAGTTTTGCTATTTTAGGAAACTTTGATTTTGGGTTTCATGATAGATGCCATGTTTAGGGTGATTTGATGATGGAAAATGGTTAGATATGCATAAAGAATGGATAATATGTGTAGATTTGCAATATGGAACTTTTGGTCATATGAGATTTCATGCTTGGTTCTATTTATAGTAAATTTAATTTTTGGGTTTTTGTTAAAAGAAGTTATGATGTGATTTGTTTGGTGGAAATGATACATAAACACTATATATAGAGATTGTATGATTTGTTTCGGTAAAATCACATGTCCATGATGCTTTTAAGCTCGTTTTCTATTTTTAGAAACTTTATTTCTTGACATGTATGAAAACTTGATGTTTGGGTGTATTCAAATCATGAAACTAGTGTAGTGAACATTATGGAAGAATGATTGACCAAAATAATGGATTAAAATGCATGTGTATGAGTTTTAGATCCCGGTTTCTAAATAAGGAAACTCTGTTTTTTCCAAAAGTTGTGTTTGCAAGTTATTAATATTGTTAAAAGGTTTAAATGACTTAGTGACACTTAACTAAGTGCATTGCGTGATGATGTGTGTTGTGTATCCATGAACTTGACAAATTGACATGGTCTTGATATAATAGGAAACTTTACTTATCCGAAACCCGCATGTTTGTCTAATTTTAGCAAGTAAACCTTCGGATGTTCTATATGTGTTATAACATGCCTAATTTCATGTATGAACATTAACTTTGCATACTTGCCATGTTTAGGACTCAAAAACTTGACTTTCCAATTAGGGAAAGTTTAATGTATCAAAAGTTGTGTTTCAAGTTCTAAATTCCAATCGAATGTGCTAATGTGTTTATTAGAGTGATAATAGACTATTTCAAAGGAGGTTTGAATTCTATATTAGGATTTGAATTCTTAAGTCCAACGTGTCACCAACGAGTCGTCAAGTCAAAACATCTTTGAACCGTCAAAGTCATTTTTGAAAAAAACTCTTTGGATGCATAGAGTTCATAGTCAAACATTTACAATACTTAGACCTTAAAGTCCTAAATGTTTCCTAGGGCACGAGTAGGTCGTCTCCTTTAGCCAGATTTGCTAAGACTTGCATATCATTACCGCTTTATCAGGTGAGTTCTCACAGCCCTGTTTTACTCATTATCGTTTTGGGATGAGATACATGCTCAAATACATTTTTCAAAAATCATATTTTCATGCTTATACAGTTACATTAATTATATAAGTTGTACTAGTGTGTACAAAGTCCTCTCAAAGTCAACCGTTAATTTTTCCATAGCGAAGTGATCATGAATAATACTGTTGGGTTTAACAACCACTACCCGGGTTAGTAGCGCTAACTTTGACTGGAGATCGAACGGGTACATAATTGACTTAATCCATCCTTGTGCATGGCACAAAGAGGCGAACCACATCCTTTTCATTTTTTTGTGGCTATTGTTGAGCTTCGGTTGACGGATTTATGATAGTTTTTGGTTTTGTCTGATCAACAATGATTTTGTAGAGTACATATGCTTTTCCATGCATTGTCAATATATGATTTTCTAATACATTTCATGATATGATTTCCGTTACATTTAACCTGTGAACTCACCAACATTATGTTGACCCATTTTAGCATGTTTATCTCAGGTCGTTGAATGCATATGATATGTGGCTAGGATGCACCCACAGGAGTCACACACTATTCATGCATGGCATCCTGTTTTGGCAAACGCTTTTAAATCATTTGTTAAGCGTTGTAAACTTTTTAACATTGCTTCCGCACATTTACTTTGAACTTTGTCAAACTTAATTTGGGCTTGTTTGAGCTATGCATTAAAATAGGTATTTTGAAAACCATTTAGCGGTCGTTCAAAGTAATTCAATGGAAAGATCCTCTCGAGTCACGCCACTCGGGTATAGCCCCGAAGTGGAATTTGGGGGTGTGACAGACTGGTAACAGAGCCATTATTTGCAACGAGCTAGGTTGCACGTAATGAACTAAGACTGTAACTGATGTCTCATTTGCATTTCACTTCCACACGTACACTTAGTATTCTCACATACACATAGAATACTCACATAAGATAGAAATTTGTGGTTAACCTGTTACAGGAACATGTCAGCTACAAACCTGCCGATTGAGATCTCGGATTCCGAGGACGAGTATGAGTGCACGCCATCGATACTAGTAGACCCCTCATCTGATGAGACAGTATCAGAGGACCCTGTTTCTGACGACACTACTACTGAGGAGTCGGAAGAAAAACCGACTGAGGATGATGACGCTAAGTCAAAGACGGAGCCTGAGGCCCCGACAGGTGAGGAGACCCGTGAGATGGACACTTGTGACATCGCCTACCCGCACTGACATCGCCCCTATGGCCCGCTAGTCCAGCATACACCGAAGAAGAGGGCACCACCCTCTCATTTGAGCGCGCTTGCCCCTGAGCCTAAGCGTAAGAACATTAGGTTTAACGCGAGGAGATGGATGTTCGTATCTGATACATTGCGGGATTGGGCTAAGAAGGAAGGAATACCTCCTGTGACCGAGATCGGGGAGTCGTCTCATGGACCACGTGCCTTACCGATTACCGGGGACCTGATCGAGCGTACGATCCCGACTCTGGTAGCCCAATGCAGCTGTTACGATGATCTACTAGACGATCTACGGAGGGGTCGGAAGAGGATACACGATAATTTGAAGCATGTGAAACAACTTAAGGAAAAGGTTCGGTCCCTAGAGGGTCTGGGGAAGGAGACCAAGCAGAGGATTGAGCATGTGCATGCGCAAGTGTTCGAGACCGCACTGCAGACCCTACAGGAGAAGGTGTCCCGATTGACGGAGGATCGCTAGAGGGATGCTGCCAGGATTACCATCTTATCTGACCGAGTATCTGAGGCTAAGAGGCACCTGAGCCTCGAGGGAAGGAGGATCACCACGGCAGAGAAGAGAGCTACACTTGCTACCCAGACGTCCGTTGGAGCGGAGCTCAGGGGTGAATGCAGTGGGGGAGCAGCTAGAGGCTACTAGTACTCTTTCTGTGTTCTAAGCTGCTTTGCTCTCGGCCGCTGTGCGGAACGACACATTTACATGATCTATTTCATTTCCTATTTAGCCTATTGTGGGCGGGCTATGCCCACAAAATATTTAAAGTTTTAAACTTGTTCTCTTTTGTGAAGGAGCGAAGACTCCTGCAATATTTTGTACTTCATACAATCTACTTTATCAAGTTTATTATCTTTTTATATTTTATAGTTGATTGGTGATGTGTTGTGTTATTTTGCGTACATGTGTTGGTTGTATGTTACATATAATCTAACTTTTGCTAACATTATAAAGAGACATGCCGCCCCGCCAAGCAACAATGACGGCAGCACATATGGAGGCTCTGATTAACCAAAGAGTAGCTGCAGCTGTTGCAGCCTTACTGAGCAACCAGAATGCAGGAGGACAAGGACAAAATCCCCCAGTATGCACCTACAAACTTTTCCTTGATTGCAAACCGCTCTCTTTCAATGGGCGGGATGGAGCAGTTAACTTGGTATGATGGATTGCGAAAGTAGAGTCTACTTTGGAGATGTGTAACTGTCTAGAAACTTCAAAGGTGAAATTCGCTACTGGAACTTTTGACGGACAGTCCCTCACCTGGTGGAAATCCAATGTCCAAGCGATGGTCTTGGAAGCAGCGAATGCTATGCAATGGGCAGACTTAAGGGATGAGTAAAAGTTTTGGAACCTGAAAATGAAAGGACCGGATGTGGTGGATTACACGTCAAAGTTTCATGATTTGGCAGGATTGTATCCTCATATGGTAACACTTGAAGAGAAGCGTTTTGAGCGTTATCTGTGGGGAATGGCCCCGCAAATCCAGGGTATGGTATCAACTTCTGATCCTACAACGATTCAGCAAGCAATCTGATTGGCACACAACCTGACGTCCGAGGCAGTTCGTCAGGGACTCTTTGACAAACCTGCTGATAACAAGAGAAAGTGCGAAGGTAGTTCTTCAAGTTCATTTAATCCACCACCACCGCAGAAAAGGCAAGAAACTACCCGAGCCTACACCGCAGGTCAAGCTGACAATAAGCCAAGGAGAGCTTACACGGGAACCCTACCAAAGTGAAATCGATGCAATTTACACCACAATGGCACATGTGAAGAGGTGAGGTGCCAAAAGTGCAAGAGGATTGGCCACGCGGCCAAGGATTGTAGGATGAGAGGACCAGTTCCAAACACTAGAGCAAACCATGCTTGTTACCCTTGTGGGTAGAATGGACATTTTTCAAAGGATTGCCCAAGGAACAGGAAGCCAGGAAACAACAACAACAACGCCAAAGGGAGAGCTTTTGTGATTGGAGCAGGAGAAGCCAAACAGAACCCTGACACCGTCACGGGTATGTTCCTTCTAAACAACTATTATGCATCTATGTTATTTGATACTGGTGCTGAAAGAAGCTTCGTGTCTAATGAATTTAGTTCATTACTTGGTATCGAACCTACTTTGCTAGATAACGAGTATACCGTAGAACTAGCTGACAGTAAATTAATCAAAATTAACCACATTATTCCAAGCTGTGTCCTAGAATTAGCCAATCATTCCTTCGAAATAGATCTACTACCCGTTAAACTAGGGAGTTTTGACGTGATTATCGGTATGGACTGGATGTCCAAGAATGGAGAGGAGATTGTATGCCGCGAAAAGATTATCAGATTACCCCTACCAGATGGAGAAACACTTGCAATACAAGGAGAAAGGAGAGGGATTCCTCTGAATATCATCTAAAGTATGAAAGCCCAGAAGTATCTACAGAAAGGATACTATGCCATCTTAGCACATGTAACGGAGAACTGGACAGAAGAAAGGAAGGTCGAGGACATACCAGTTGTTCAAGATTTTCCTGAAGTATTCCCTGAAGACTTACCGGGACTCCCACGCAGCGAAAAGTCGAATTCCGAATCGACCTTACCCTAGGAGCTACTCAGATAGCGCGGTCACCATACTGACTGGCGCAGTCGGAAATGCAGGACTTATCAAACCAACTATAGGAGTTGCTAGATAAAGGATTTATCCGACCAAGTCATTCGCCTTGGGGAGCACCTGTCTTATTTGTCAGAAAGAAAGACAGATCGTTTTCATATGTGCATCGACTACAGAAAATTGAACAAAGTAACTATCAGGAACCGATACCCTCTACCCAGAATAGACGATTTGTTCGACCAACTACAAGGATCGAGTTATTACTCCAAGATCGACTTACGGTCAGGGTACCATCATGTAAGGCCCCAAACCCAGGAGGTCTTACTTGTTGGATTTACTCATTCACAAACAGTTCTTAAACTTGAATATCAAAATATCACAGTGGAAAATTTCATTCAAACATAATCATCAACATTGTTCAACATGCGGAAGCGTAACATTGTCTAAAACGTAAACACATCATAACTAAAATGTAACGGGATGCCAGTATTCATGATCAGACGGGTAACTCATCTCGCTTGCCAAACATCACCGTCCAACTTCCATACATGTCCTTAACCTGAATGTGCATACTAAAAAGTCAGCTACGCTGGTGAGTTCTAGCTTTTCATAAAACATTAACTTCAAATATTTTCCAAAAACATATCATTTAACTTCATTAATAAAAGCGTACGAAAACATGCAATAACATAACATAACATAACATCATAAACATAAGTCAACGAGCATATCGAATCTGCGCCTTCTTGTAACCGTCAAATCCAAACATCGCATACTGGTGGAATGACCCTAAGATCACCACCACTAGGCCCTTCAACACCGTACTGTCCTTCGGGTGGAGAAACCTAGGGCCCGATACTTAAGTCATTCAACACCGAACTTCAAGCACGGCATCACAAGGATGACACGTACCAAACTTCAAGCACTGTACCGGTAAGGCACCAGTACCAAACTTCAAGCACTGTACCCCTAAGGCACCAGCACCAAACTTCAAGCACTGTACCCCGTAAGGCACCAGTACCAAACTTCATGCACGACTACCCCATAAGGTAAATCTTACAAACTTCAAGGGTCACGATTGTTTTGGGTAAAAATTATGTAAACTAACTTTGTAACCAAATTTCGTTTGTGAGGTAGTGTGCTTGTAAAATCAATGTAAAACGATGTATAAATGTAAAGAGTGACATGGATGTTTACGAAGAAAGCCCTTGATCGTTCAGGATCTCCGGCATAAAACCTCAGGAGGTGACAATCGGCACATGCCTCGTTTCTTCAATAAATGATAAAGAATTACAAGTGTTGAGTAGCAAATGATCGATATCTAAGTGTTACAAGACTGATTGCGAGTGTACTCTATAGCTTAGTGCGTTGTTGTGTGTTTTCTAATCGACCAAGCTGCTGATTATATACAGAAGATAAGCTAACTAACTATCCGAGAATCCCGGGATCGACTTAGTCTTCAAATATGACCGTTGGTGGCCAATCCACGCGTCTTCTACACGTTCTTCTCAACTTCTAGACCGATTCTTCAGGGATTAAATCAACTTCACGTGTTTTACCTGCGTGTTGATCAAGATAAAGGAAAGATACAACGGTTAGATAATACAGAAATTAAGGATACCGATACCTGTCAGGATACCGAAGTATGTCGAAGATCCAGGATCCCTAGCTGTAAAATGACCCATAACAACGATGATCCCCTTGGTGACCGTCATCACCCCAGTTGTACAATAGTTGGCCAGCCACAAAGGCTCCTAAAAGGTAAAGGCTCATAACATACATCCCATACCCATAACCTTCATCCCTAAAGAATTATGGAGATTCATTCGTTTGTGATTTTCGTAAACATTCACTTCTTTTACTTCAAAACTTCAGTTAAAGCATTCGTACGTTTTATTAAAAATCAATCATTCATTCATAAACACTTCGTAAACTTCTTTTGGCAAAATATTTCATAAACACTTCTTTCAAAACCTTTCCTTCCAAAACATCGTTCATAAACGTCATTTTATAAAACGTCACATACATCATTCATAATCATCGTTTTATAAAATGGTCACATCGTTACGTATGCACACCAGCCTAAAAATATTATTTAAAACATTTAAAAAAGGGATTCTAGAACTCACCTGATAAGCTAGTCTCAGTTGTCCTAATCGAGGCCCAATAATGTCACGTACGATCTAAGTTGAGTAGTTACATACACATCATACCTAATCCTGACTCTAACGGTTTAATCATACTGAATTAGGCGAACTTTATGCTAAGTTCGCCCCTTACAAATCTGGTGAACATACAAGCGAACTTAGGCTAAGTTCGCCTGATCCAATAAGTTCGCTACCATAAGTTCGCCTCCACTACATTAGGCGAACATGCTAAGTTCGCTATCCTTGCCTCAGGTGAACATGCTAAGTTCGCCTGAACTGGTTCTCTTCCCAAACAACCCATACCGTAATGAGGACATCTAGATAAAATGAACTTCTCTAATTCTAACGAAAATCGAACAGAGTTCCGTTTGTTTTTATCTAAAACCCGACAATATAAATTGTCTATTTCCATTACCAAATCATAACAAATGTTCCGAATGACCAGGTTTTTAACTTTTATTATCAATATGCGTCTTTCTATATTTTTATAAATTATCCTTTATAAAAATATAATTAACCTCCTATCGGTTATGGTTTATCAAATAAGATCGTCACTACACGTCCTCAATGCGATGTTCATGTCTATGTTAACATTTCCAATTATCATACTATCGATTTAGGGATTATTCCTTTTCAAACACGAACCCGTAATATACCCAAGGCTCAATTGTACGAACTCTGAATCGGTTGATCCCAGGTTCCGCAAACTCATCTCGGCTCGTCGGTTACATCCTCTTTTATTCTAACTGTTTCCGTTATACAAAACATCACCTTCCTTGGCCACGAAACCACCACTGGCAACACTGTTGACCACCGTGACTGCCATAAGCCACCACAACAGCCTCTAATAGTCCCCCTGTCATAAGGCTGCCTTAACAGCTCCACCGTCCACCTGTTGTTCCCGGAGACGACCACCTCTAACTACCGTTAACCACCACCGTCATCACCTGCGTAAAACACAGCCATGAAACCACCATTTTTCTGCCATGAAGTTGTTAACAACCATCCAGATTACCACCCAGACCCCATTGCCGCCGCCGTTGAGTCGAACGCCGCCCCTTACTGCTGGAGTACATCAGAGTTGTCAGCCACCAGCACCGTTACTCTCTCTCTCTCTTTCTCTCTCTCAATTACGACTACGCTGCCATACGTATTTGTCCTCACGAGCTTCTCCGCATAAACCGAGCGAGAGGGGATGTTAGTTAGCCGGAATAGGGTTCACTGGAGGTGAGGGAGGCTAGGATTGAAGGTCGACGACGATGAGGGTGCTTGGCTTTGGTTTTGTAGCGAAGAAGGAATGGAGAAGATAACATACGGGTTTGGCGGCTGAGATATTAGAATAGGTTATTTAGGTTTTTAATATTTTCATTTTGCCCTCTACTCTATGCATAAATTTCGTTTTAAACCCCCTTCAAGCTTAAATCTTGTATTTAATTTGATAAAATTTTAGGATGTTACACATCAGCTGAGAATCCAAGAGGAGGACATACACAAGACGACATTTCGAACTCGATATGGACACTATAAGTTTTTGGTTATGCCATTCGGTTTGACCAATGCACCCACAGTGTTTATGGATCTTATGAACCGTGTGTGCAAACCCTACCTAGACAAGTTTGTTATTGTGTTCATTGACGACATCTTGATCTATTCTCGTAGCGAGGAGGGACACGCTGAACATCTAAAACTCATTCTAGAATTATTGAAAACTGAGAAGCTGTACGCTAAGTTTTCAAAGTGCGACTTCTAGATCAGGGAAGTGCATTTCCTAGGTCACGTAGTAAACGGGAAGGGCTTACACGTTGACCCAACCAAGATTGAAGCAATAAGAAACTGGCGAACACCCAAAACCGCAACCGAAATACGACAATTTTTGGGACTTGTCGGATATTACAAAAGGTTTATCGAAAACTTTTCAAAGATTGCAAAACCATTGACTGCTTTGACACAGAAAGACGCGAAGTACGATTGGAATGAAAGAACTGAAGAAGCATTTCAGTTACTCACGCAAAAACTTTGCAACGCACCGATCTTAGCACTACCTGAAGGAAACGACAACTTCATAGGCTACTGTGATGCGTCACACCAAGTACTCGGTTGTGTACTGATGCAAAGAGAGAAGGTTATCGCGTATGCTTCATGACAACTTAAGGTGCACGAGAAGAACTACACCACCCATGACTTAGAACTGGGAGCCGTGGTTTTTGCACTCAAAATCTGGAGACACTACCTGTACGGTACCAAATGTACGATTTTCACCGGCCACAAAAGTCTCCAACACATCTTTGATCAAAAGGAGTTGAACATGCGACAGCGCAGATGGGTCGAATTGCTTAATGATTATGACTACCCAATTCGTTACCATCCGGGAAAGGCAAACGTAATTGTTGATGCCCTAAGTAGGAAAGAAGAACTCAAACCATGTCGAGTGCGAGCGTTAACCTTGACAATCCACACGAATCTACCTATCCAGATACGTGACGCTCAACTCGAGGCACTCAAGGAGGAAAATTTAGAAAATGAAGGCCTACGAGGCGTGGAGAAACTGTTTGAGATCAAATCCGATGATGTGCGTTACTACATGGATCGGATATGGGTACCGAATCGTGGGAACTTACGAGACTTAGTGATGGATGAGGCACATAAGTCAAGGTATTCGATTCACCCTGGTTCTGACAAAATGTACCAAGACTTCAAGACAAACTACTGGTGGCCAAACATGAAAGTCGAGATTGCCACATATGTCAGAAAATGTCTAACCTGCGCCAAGGTTAAGACGGAATACCAGACACCATCAGGGTTACTACAGTAGCCGAAAATTCCACAATGGAAGTGGGAACAAATTTCAATGGACTTCGTTACAAAGTTACCCAAAACTCCGAGCGGATACGACACCATTTGGGTGATCGTTGATCGTTTAACCAAATCCACACACTTCTTTCCAATCAAGGAGAATAACAAAATGGAGAAGTTGACCCGGCTTTATCTAAAGGAGATAGTTTCTAGGCACGGAGTGCCAATCTCCATCATCTCAGATAGGGATAGTAGTTTTACTTCCCGATTCTGGCAATCATTACAAGAAGCGTTGGAAACACGCTTAGATTTGAGTACTGCCTATCACCCACAGACAGATGGTCAAAGTGAACGAACCATCCAAACTCTAGAAGATCTATTAAGAGCTTGTGTGATAGATTTTGGCAACAGTTGGGATACTCACTTGCCATTGGTTGAATTTTCATACAACAACAGTTACCGCACGAGTATCAAGGCAGCACCATTTGAAACACTTTATGGAAGAAAGTGCTGGTCACCACTCTGTTGGGCTGAATTCGGAGTTAGTCAGCTCACTATACCAGAGCTTGTCCACGAGACCACCGAGAAAATTTTCAAAATCCGAGATAGACTAAAATCCACTCAGACAGATAGAAAAGCTACGCTGATCAAAAGCGTAAACCATTAGAGTTTCAAGTAGGTGACAAATTGTTACTGAAAGTTGCGCCTTGGAAAGGCATAATCCGTTTTGGCAAACGAGGGAAACTGAACCCCCGCTACATAGGACCATTTGAGATCCTACAAAGGATTGGCCATGTTGCCTACCGACTCAACATACAGGAAGAGCTACAGAATATCCACAATGTATTCCATGTGTCCAACCTAAAGAAGTGTCTACACGATGAGACACTGACGATACCACTCGAGGAGGTACAAATCGACGAACAACTAAATTTCGTCAAAAAACCCGTGGAAATAATGGACCGCGAGGTTAAGCAACTGAAACAAAGTCGCAATCCGATAGTCAAGGTCCGATTGAATTCTAGACGCGGACCAGAGTTCACAAAGGAGCCCGAAGATCAGATGAAGCGCAAGCACCCACACTTATTCCAGACCACACCACCCACTATTACCGCAAGCTGAATTTTCGGACGAAATTCTTTTCAACCGAAGGATAATGTGACACCCGGCAAATTTCAGGTTGATATCCATACCCGACCAAGATACATATTACATTATTAGACATGTATCACACTTAATTTTAGAGTAATTAATTCCATTTCACACATAGCAAGTCAATCCGTTTACACGTGTCAGTAATCCGGAGGAATTACCCGGTCAAACACGCGTCTTACAACACGACCGTTGGCGATAATTTAAAACAAATACCTAGATATATAATCTGTGTGTGAAAATTATATGTAACACTGTGATTTAATTAATCATGTCTATTTGAATTTTTCAGTGATTTATAGAAATACTTTTATTTTCAGCACAGTCCGGTAGACAAGCATTGTGCATTAGCTAGGTCCATAATTCTAAGCAGAAATTTATATGTATATTTGGTGTGCACAAATTACATGTAGTACCGTGATATTTTATTTTAAGACTCTGTGAATTTTTCGGGAATTTTCTGAGAAACTTTCTGTTTCAACGCTGTCCGGCCACTCTGCAGTATGTACCGACATTTCCAAATAAAAATCCAAAAGTTTTATATCTTAAACTTACCAACATGAGTCAAATTATTTTTAAATAATTTCGTTCATACATATTCGGAATTTCCGTCAATAAATCGGTTACTATTCGTTTTCCACCACCCGGAGTCAAATGACCCTATAAATACCCCCACTCCACACACTCTCCCTATCCTCCCTCTTTTCGGCCGAGAACCCCCACCACCACCATTTCTCCACCATTTTTGATTCTTCATTCCATTCAAATCCAAGCTCCAAGTGAAGATTATCAAGTTTGCAAGAAGATTCATCCACCATTTCATTATAATCTTCAAGTTTGGTAAGATCAAAACCCACTTTTCTCCATCTTTTCTTCATGTTCATATGAACATACATCCAAAGAAAATTCGTTTTAATGAAAGATTAACCATAGATTCTTGAAGAAAATGTGTTTTATAACTCAAATGGTACATATTGTTGGTGGTTTTGGACTCAGGTTTTGTTCATAGGCTCGATTTCCATATAAGGAAACTTTATTGTATGAACATATGTTAGATGATGTGTTCTTGATGATTTGTTGATGGATTATTTTGTAGTAGTAGTAGTTGTAGATGAATAATATGTGAAAACTTTGTTGTCAAAATTGTTGGATGATACATGCATGCTCGGTTTTGTTAATTTAGGAAACTTAAATTTTAGGTTTCATGATAGATGTCATGTTTAGGGTGATTTGATGATGGAAAATGGTTAGATATGCATATAGAATGGATAATATGTGTAGATTTGCTATCTAGAACTTTTGGTCATATGAGATTTCATGCTCGGTTCTATTTATTGTAACTTTAATTTTTGGGTTTTTTTTAAAAGAAGTTTTGATGTGATTTGTTTGGTGGAAATGATGCATAAACACTAGATATAGAGATTGTATGATTTTTTTCTGTAAAATCACATGTCCATGATGCTTTTAAGCTCGTTTTCTATTTTTAGAAACTTTATTTCTTGACATGTATAAATATTTGATGTTTGGGTGTATTCAAATCATGAAATTAGTGTAGTGAACATTATGGAAGAATGATTGACCAAAATGATGGATTAAAATGCATGTGTATGAGTTTTAGATCCCGGTTTCTAAATAAGGAAACTCTGTTTTTTCCAAAAGTTGTGTTTACAAGTTATTAACATGATTAAAAGGTTTAAATGACTTAGTGACACTTAACTAAGTACATTGCATGATGATGTGTGTTGTGTATCCATGAACTTGACAAATTGACATGGTCTTGCTATAATAGGAAACTTTACTTATCCGAAACCCGCATGTTTGTCTAATTTTAGCAAGTAAACCTTGGGATGTTCTATATGTGTTATAACTTGCCTAATTTCATGTATGAACATTAACTTTGCATACTTGCCATGTATAGGACTCAAAAACTTGACTTTCAATATAGGGAAACTTTAACTTATCAAAAGTTGTGTTTCAAGTTCTAAATTCCAATCGGATGTGCTAATGTGTTTATTAGAGTGATAATAGACTATTTCAAAAGTGGTTTGAATTCTATATTAGGATTTGAATGCTTAAGTCCAACGTGTCACTAACGGGTCGTCAAGTCAAAACATATTTGAAGCGTTAAAGTCATTTTTGAAATAACTCTTTGGATGCATAGAGTTCATAGTCAAACATTTACAATACTTAGACCTTAAAGTCCTAAATGTTTCCAAGGGCACGAGTAGGTCGTCTCATTTAGCCATATTTGCTAAGACTTGCATATCATTACCGCTTTATCAGGGGAGTTCTCACAGCCCCGTTTTACTCATTATCGTTTTGGGGTGAGATACATGCTCAAATACATTTTTCAAAAATCATATTTCCATGCTTATACAGTTACATTAATTATATAAGTTGTACTGGTGTGTACAAAGTCCTCTCAAAATCAACCGTTAATTTTTCCATAGCGAGGTGATCATGAACAATACTGTTGGGTTTAACAACCACTGCCTGGGTTAGTAGCGCTAACTTTGACTAGAGATCGAACGGGTACATAATTGACTTAATACATCCATATGGCACAAAGAGGCGAACCACATCCTTTTCATTTTTCAGTGGCTACTGTTGAGCTTCGGTTGACGGACTTATGATAATTTTTGGTTTTGTCTGATCAACAATGATTGTGTAGAGTACATATGCTTTTCCATGCATTTTCAATATATGATTTTCCAATACATTTCATGATATGATTTCCGTTACATTTAACCTGTGAACTCACCAACATTATGTTGACCCATTTTAGCATGTTTATCTCAGCTCGTTGAATGCATATGATATGTGGCTAGGATGCACCCACAGGAGTCACACACTATTCTTGCATGGCATCTTGTTTTGGCAAACGCCTTTAAATCATTTGTTAAGCGTTGTAAACTTTTTAACATTGCTTCCGCACATTTACTTTGAACTTTGTCAAACTTAATTTGGGCTCGTTCGAGCTATGCATTAAAACAGGTATTTTGAAAACCATTTAACGGTCGTTCAAAGTAATTCAATGGGAAAGATCCTCTCGATTCACGCCCCTCGGGTATAGCCCTGAAGTGGAATTTGGGGGTGTGACAGACTGACAAATTGACATGGTCTTGCTATAATAGGAAGCTTTACTTATCCGAAACCCGCATGTTTGTCTAATTTTAGCAAGTAAACCTTGGGATGTTCTATATGTGTTATAACATGCCTAATTTCATGTATGAACATTAAATTTGTATAGTTGCCATGTTTAGGACTCAAAAACTTGACTTTCCAATTAGGGAAAGTTTAATGTATCAAAAGTTGTGTTTCAAGTTCTAAATTCCAATCGAATGTGCTAATGTGTTTATTAGAGTGATAATAGACTATTTCAAAGGAGGTTTGAATTCTATATTAGGATTTGAATGCTTAAGTCCAACGTGTCACCAACGGGTCGTCAAGTCAAAATATCTTTGAAGCGTCAAAGTCATTTTTGAAACAACTCTTTGGATGCATAGAGTTCATAGTCAAACATTTACAATACTTAGACCTAAAAGTCCTAAATGTTTCCTAGGGCACGAGTAGGTCATCTCATTTAGCCAGATTTGCTAAGACTTGCATATCATTACCGCTTTATCAGGTGAGTTATCACAGCCCCGTTTTACTCATTATCCTTTTGGGGTGAGATACATGCTCAAATACATTTTTCAAAAGTCATATTTCCATGCTTATACAGTTACATTAGTTATATAAGTTGTACTGGTGTGTACAAAGTCCTATCAGAGTTAACCGTTAATTTTTCCATAGCGAGGTGATCATGAACAATACTGTTGTGTTTAACAACCCCTGCCCGGGTTAGTAGCCCTAACTTCGACCAGAGGTCGAACGGGTACATAACTGACCTAATCCATCCACGTGCATGGCACAGAGAGGCGAACCACATCCTTTTCATTTTTCAGTGGCTACTGTTGAGCTTCGGTTGACGGACTTATGATAATTTTTGGTTTTGTCTGATCAACAATGATTGTGTAGAGTACATATGCTTTTCCATGCATTTTCAATATATGATTTTCCAATACATTTCATGATATGATTTCCGTTACATTTAACCTGTGAACTCACCAACATTATGTTGACCCATTTTAGCATGTTTATCTCAGCTCGTTGAATGCATATGATATGTGGCTAGGATGCACTCACATGAGTCAAACACTATTCATGCATGGCATCCTGTTTTGGCAAACTCCTTTAAATCATTTGTTAAGCGTTGTAAACTTTTTAACATTGCTTCCGCACATTTACTTTGAACTTTGTCAAACTTAATTTGGGCTCGTTCGAGCTATGCATTAAAACAGGTATTTTGAAAACCATTTAACGGTCGTTCAAAGTAATTCAAGGGGAAAGATCCTCTCGATTCACGTCCCTCGGGTATAGCCCTGAAGTGGAATTTGGGGGTGTGACAGACTGACAAATTGACATGGTCTTGCTATAATAGGAAACTTTACTTATCCGAAACCCGCATGTTTGTCTAATTTTAGCAAGTAAACCTTGGGATGTTCTATATGTGTTATAACATGCCTAATTTCATGTATGAACATTAAATTTGTATAGTTGCCATGTTTAGGACTCAAAAACTTGACTTTCCAATTAGGGAAAGTTTAATGTATCAAAAGTTGTGTTTCAAGTTCTAAATTCCAATCGAATGTGCTAATGTGTTTATTAGAGTGATAATAGACTATTTCAAAGGAGGTTTGAATTCTATATTAGGATTTGAATGCTTAAGTCCAACGTGTCACCAACGGGTCGTCAAGTCAAAATATCTTTGAAGCGTCAAAGTCATTTTTGAAACAACTCTTTGGATGCATAGAGTTCATAGTCAAACATTTACAATACTTAGACCTTAAAGTCCTAAATGTTTCCTAGGGCACGAGTAGGTCATCTCATTTTGCCAGATTTGCTAAGACTTGCATATCATTACCGCTTTATCAGGTGAGTTATCACAGCCCCGTTTTACTCATTATCCTTTTAGGGTGAGATACATGCTCAAATACATTTTTCAAAAGTCATATTTCCATGCTTATACAGTTACATTAATTATATAAGTTGTACTGGTGTGTACAAAGTCCTATCAGAGTTAACCGTTAATTTTTCTATAGCGAGGTGATCATGAACAATACTGTTGGGTTTACAACCCCTGCCCGGGTTAGTAGCCCTAACTTCGACTGGAGGTCGAACGGGTACATAACTGACCTAATCCATCCACGTGCATGGCACAGAGAGGCGAACCACATCCTTTTCCTTTTTTAGTGGCTACAGTTGAGCTTCGGTTGACAAACTTATGATAATTTTTGGTTTTGTCTGATGAACAATGATTGTGTAGAGTACATATGCTTTTCCATACATTTTCAATATATGATTTTCTAATACATTTCATGATATGATTTCTGTTACATTTAACCTGTGAACTCACCAACATTATGTTGAACCATTTTAGCATGTTTATCTCAGCTCGTTGAATGCATAGGATATGTGGCTAGGATGCACCCAGAGGAGTCACACACTATTCATGCATGGCATCCTATTTTGGCAAAAGCTTTTAAATCATTTTTTAAGCGTTGTAAACTTTTAAACATTGTTTCCGCACATTTACTTTGAACTTTGTCAAACTTAATTTGGGCTCGTTCGAGCTATGCATTAAAACATGTATTTTGAAAACCATTTAGCGGTCGTTCAAAGTAATTCAATGGTAAACATCCTCTCGAGTCACGCCCCTCGGGTATAGCCCCGAAGTGGAATTTGGGGGGTGTGACAAAAGCACTAGCCGTCCTCCACTAGAATGATGCTTTCGAATTCTCCCAACTAACTTCGTGATCCTCACCATCCCCGAGGTGATACACGCGTAGACTCTTTCGTACATGAGTCTTTAAGACAACTCCCATCTACTATTTCCGCCTACTAACATATGTCTCCGTCAGCCATTCCCCGACTGTGTTAAAATGATCGACTCGTCATACGTGTATAAGCATAACGAAAGGCATCTATCTTAAGTTATACTCCTACATGTATATAAGTATATCTACATCTATATACGTATAATAGACATATATAATCACCTTCACTTACTCCTTAGTGATGGTTATTATTACATGGCCACCATGAAGACACGTAGACATGTTACATTACTAATCATCCTAGCCAGACATGACTAGTAATATACTATGCCTAAGTATATTCATTGTCCCCAAGTGATAACTCCCAAGACAAGTTTCAGCACACATAATCACCTTGGACACCAATTAAACTACTAACAAATATCATCACTAACCTCTACCTTAGCTCCATGTCTCGGTTATGCGTTCGTTGGATTCTCATTACACCCACCCATATCAAGAGCAAATAAGTTTGAGTTCGGTGTCTCGCACACCCAAATCTCTCAAACCATTGCTCTGATACCAAGTTGTAACACCCAAAATTTTCGACCGATTTTAACTTTCAAAACACGCAGAATTTAGGTCTCATAAAACGCCCTTGATTAATGGACACAAGCTAAATTCAACAAAATGACAATGACATAGTTTTGTTTAACAACAACCGACCGACGAGTCACAAAATGACAAGTTTTAACATCCCAAAAGATAGTTCAATAAGTTTAGTGACTCCCAACAAAGAGTTTTAATCCAAATATTACAACTAATCCAAAATATCGAGAATCCAACCATACACGAAGCTTGACCCGAGACATCAACCCGGAGCTTTCCCTGCATCCAAAAACACCACAAATAACCATTAGTAATGATACAACAAGTCCCAAGACCCCCCAAAGCGTCATAGGAAGAAAACTCAAAATTCAGCCAACGTGCGTCCCACTTGGGGCGTCCCAGAAGCAAACATAACCCATCAGGCGTCCCACTTGGGGCATCCCAGAAGCCCGGGGGGGGGGGGGGTCCTAGAGACCAGCCCTACACCAGCCAACACCAAATTTGCAGTTTTGGCATTTTCGACCCTCCCGACTCGACCCCTAGTCGTTTCAAACCCCCAACAACATTTTGTGAATGTTTTAAACACCTTACATCTCTACCATACTTCTTTGTGAGGTTCTAAAAACCCCAAGACACCATAAACGACTATGTGAAGTTCATGACCTCATTAACTTTCGTGTGAGGTTCTTAGACTTCAAATACCACAAACGACTTGTGAAGTTCATGACCTCAAATAACTACCTTGTGAGATTCTTAGACTTCAAACTTTTCTATATGATATCATATTAACTCCCATGTGAGACTCAAAGACCTCAAATCACCACGACCATAGTGAAGTTCAAGACTTCAAGCAATAACAATACAAATAAAGTTCATGACCTCAATTACCACGTGTAACGTTCTTAGACTTCAAATACCAACCTTAAATATACAAACAAGGGTACACACACACACAATGCAAACCATCTTTATACCCCATACTTTATTTACCAACATGTGGGTTTCAAAGATCCCAAATTCACCATTTTAACTTGTGAGGTACAAAGACTTCAATTACAATCATAATCACCCTACCCGTACATTTAATATAGACATAAAAATGACGCCAAAGAACTCATAAATAATTATATGACTATGGCTACCATACGACATTGTGAGGTTAATGGACCTCAAGTACCTTAAGCACCCACCCTTTGCATATTAAACCATATGTAATTTCACCAAATTAACATACACACATTTTCACATATGATTATCAACAAAATCAACATTATATCAAGTATGTGTATTTACTACCACCTATCATTACTAAGTAAGTGCAAAGCACTTACCTTTTGCTAAAGATGATCCCGTTTGATCCTCCAAGCTAGCTTCCTTACTACTTGATCACCTAAACAACCCATTTACAATATGTAATCCATTGATCACCAATTGACACCCAACATACCTTTATGATCTAAAGATCAAGACCCTATCTTAGTTTGATTAACCCAACCTTAACCAAACCTCTAACACCCGATTCTACCTTTCAACCCATTTTGACCCGTTAATGAATCACCCAAGTTCACCCAACACTTTAATTTCATAAATCACCCATTATGAATGTGTTTTCTACTTTGTCTAGTGTTCATGGACATGCCACAACACTCATACACCGTTCAAACATCTCCCAAAACTCCCTTAACCCAAATGACCCGTTAAGGATTCACCCAAGTTACACCAAAACTTTATTTTATAAATCACCAAAAAAATTGGGGCTTTATGGTTAGTTGTGTGTCTATTAACTCCCTAGACACTAATCCAACATCAATTTATCATTTAAATATCACTAGGATGAAAACCCCCAATTCACGCTCAAGAACCCTAATTTTACAAATCCTAAATTAGGTGATTAAAGGATGTTATCCACCATCCTTTATCATCAATCAAGCTAGGTTACAACTTTTATCAAGTTATTAACCATCAAAGACACCCAAAACAGCCCCTATCTTGATTTCCCCCCAAAACTCCAAGAACACCAACAATGGTGGATTCAAGAGATGAAATGTTGCGTACTTGATAATGTGAAGGAGATTAGCACACCAAAACCTTCAATTCAAGTATGAAACCACCAGATTTTCGATCTTCTTCTCCCCACTTTTCCTTCTCTTGCTCATGAACCCACACACACACACAATTGTGTGATTTTCGTGACCCCCACCCCACTAAAAATCTGAGTTTTAAATGTTTACCAAACAACCCATGCAGTTTGAAAATTACCTCATTCCTCCCAAACTTGATAAAAACCCAATTTTACAACACACCTCCAACTTTCATTTTTTTTACATCCTTATAATATGTTTAACGTATTATATTATAAACCCGAAGGTTGGTTCGTTACAACTCACAACCACTTTAAAAAAATATTAAAAAATTAATAGAGTTGAACAGTGTTTTCACAAATCTATACTATATAATAAATAAAGGTTTTTAATGCCACGTGTCGCCTCCATATTCATTCTCATCATGTTTTTCCCGCTTATCTCTCTTATTAAATACACATATATCTTTTAATAATAATATATATTTTAAAGAAAATACTAATTATATACTAATACAACACATTTATTTTAAATTATCCTTTATTATAATAAACTTTGAAATCTAATTATATAACTTTTATTTTCAGTTAAATAGTAAATGAAAGTCAAATTATATTAAATAGTAATTAACGTATTTTTGAAACCCAATTATATATTAATTTTTACAGATGAATAGTAACATTTTCTTTCTCATCCACTTACAACCACTTTAAAGTACTCACTAAAATATGCAGAACCCACTCACAAACATTTACAGAACTTGCTGTGAATGCTCTAAGTACTTTAAGAATTAGCCAATTAAACAAACCACGTCATTTTTACCCTAACTTACCCTAAAGTACCTGAATGGGTTGCGACGGTGTTCCCACGAACCCGAACCCAGATTTAAATCCCAAACATAATTTTCATTGTTAACATTTGGCTTCACCAACCTATGGATTGAACCCCTTCCAACCCGAACTCCCAACCTGAAACTGTTCCGACGATATTACCGCGAACCCCTTCCAACCCGAATCCCAATCCGAGTGCCACCCTTCCACCTAATATTTAAATATTTCACGAATTCCACTAAAATAAACTCTCTCTCACCACCAGACACGTGTGTGCATATATAATGTGTATGTTTTTAGTTGAGACCTATTTTATTTAAACTTTTTGCTATTGATAGTACTTGCATATTCTCAATTTCCTTTGTGTTGAAAGCAATTTCACCTATGTGAATACTAATAAACTATATATGGGTAATTTACCATATACTTATAAAAACTTATATAATATAATGTTTGTATCATCACACAAACTTAATATTCAATATATATATATATATATATATATTTAAAATACTTAAAATTTCTTATTTATCACTTTATTATATTTATAATATGATTGCTTTAGACTCCAAACTCTTATATAATAATGTAAATTTTAAGAAAAGGATATAAATGTTATAAATCTAAAATAGTTATATTTGGTATTATGATTTTTTACTATGTAAATAAGATATTATACAAATTTCAAGAGAGATTTATGAAATAATCTTAAACATTTTATTATGCGTCTTCTATCAAATAAGAAATATTACATGTTGTATTTGTTAACGTATAAATCATCTTTACCGTTTTTTAGTTACATTAACTTTAATATATATTTTTTTTGGGAAAACGGCGGTCTATTAAAAAAAGGCACTAGCAAGGAGCTAGGCCAAAATAAAGATTACATATACAGTAACGGGTTTTTAAACCACTTGACCTGGAAATATTGCACTTCCTATTCCTACCACTATACCAAAGAAAGGAAAAATGGATAATGTTATCAAGTAATTTTTTTTGTTAAAGTGATTCTTCTTGAATGCCAAGTCATTCCTGAATCTCCATAAAGCCCACCAAGTAACAAAAAGAATCGATAAGATCAAGTCTTTCTTGTGTTTTTGAACTTTCAAACCGTCCAACCAATCCATTAATTCGATAGGGCTTATGGATATCGGCAACAGGAGACCTAGCCACACCGCAATGAGGCACCAAATCCTGGAAGCAACCGAACACTCACCAAACACATGATTGTTATATGTTACTTTCCAAGAAATCATTGCATATGGAACATAAAACGTTCGAAATAACAATGCCGTTAACATCCAAATTTACTCTACTTGAAGTCTATTTAACTTTAATCTTTTTTATCATTGTAAAATAAAACTTGTTGATAGTAACCTCGCGTGTTACTATGGGGGCATTGATAAGAGTCGAAAATTACAAAAAAAATCTGACGTAAACCTGCGTGTTTTGTCAAGGGGCGTTGATAATATTCGGAAATTTATACTAAAGAAAACGAAAAATTGACTAAAGAAACATTACGTAGTTGTGGTAAAAAACAAAAAAAAATTATTACAATTGACCCGGGTTGGTTTTCATCAAAACTTAGATAAAAATATAGTGGTTGGAATAAAAAAAAAGAAAAAAAGGAAAGGAAAAAAAACATAAATTAGAAAAAAAATATAAGAAAAAAACTGGCCAACGGGTGTGGGGAGGGGGGTTGGAACCTGTATCCCTTGCTTCACCAACGCACGTACTAACCACTCGAACCAATGTCATTTTGGTTTAACACACCAACGCTTCTATATTTAAACTAAACCCGGTTCTATAAACTTAAAAGAAAATAACAAATTAGAAGGTTTTATACATTTTGACACACCTTGGTTGATGCTCCTTGCTTCCCCAGCGAATCCCCTTACCCATATTTTGTTAAATGTGTATAGTAGTAATGTTTTATTAGTGATTAATAATTATATAAATAAATAAATTAAAATAGATTCTCTCATAACTCCATTTTCAAAGATAAAAAATATGTTACTTCATTAAGTTGAGTTGTACGAGCAAGTCAAAGAAGTGGCCCACATATGGCTTGCTTTGAAGAGGTATTTTGATTGATAAGATGACATCCATCATACGACCCTCGTGATCGCTATTCCCTCTCCTTCAACTTACTATTTACAAATATTTGCTGCAATTTTATTGCAAATTTAAAAAAAGCATATTCATATTTAGGGTGAAGGGGGTGGAATACTCGTTTACTTATTTACTTATCAAAACTGTTCAATAAAATTTTGTCATCTCACAATTACTCATTTATTTATTTACTCAGATTTTATTGAAAACACTCTACTCATTTACTCACCTATTTTTAAAGAAAAAGAAAACATTTAAATATACATGATGTGTGTGGTAGTGATGGGGTCCACTAGAGAGAGAGTGGAGAGAGAGTGAGTTTCACCGAGTAAATTTACTCGGATGATTTACTCGATTGTGGAACCCAGTACACAAGGGGCGGTGTACCCCCTTTACTCGATTGCCTTCTCTCCTACCCGGCCTCTTCCGGGTATTCCACCCCTTTCCCCTTATTGATGGTGTATCTTATTTTTTTTATAAGAAACACTAGTTAATAGAAGAGTTCAATTTATTTTCGAAGTGGTTTATGTTTATATATATACTAGATTAAAACCTCGTCAAAATATAAAAAAGGGATTGCACCCTTTTAGGGGTCGAGGGGTCGCACCATTAGAGGGGCTTGGAGGAGCGCCTGAAACCTAAATCGTCTACATTGTACATGTATGTGGTGGTGGTCAAAATTTTTATAATAGTGCATCAAAATTTACAAGTTCTATGATTGATGTGGACGATCGAGCCGTATATTCACCGTCCAATGTGCATAGTAAAAAACCAGGAAGAGGAATCAAACATAAGAACCCACAATCGATGTCACGTATTGGTTGTTATCAGCTGCCCGACTAGTATATACAATTTTAAGAAAAAAAAGCGAAAAATTCAAGTCATTCAACAACGTCCACATCTACGATAGAAGACATGTACAAGCTATGGAATAGCTTAAGGTGTCGCAAAAGAAAATAATCACTTTCAAATGAATTTATAAAAAAACCAACAATGCTTTTTTAAATAATTAAATATTTATAAAAGAATCTAAGATTTTATAAAAATGAATCAAAGAAAAATCTAAAAAGAATTTTCTTGAAGAAGATGATTTTCAAAATCAAAATCTAGTAAAAAAGTTGGTTAGATCCGTTTGAGGAAATGACTACATGTTTTAGAAGAAAGAAAGGTTCTTTAAGAGAGAAGCATAGCATTGCATTTGAGCACATCTTTGATAAATGAATGTTTAATGGTTTATTTTTATTTAGTATTTAGATATGAAATAAAGCTTTAAAATAAAATTTGACTTATTATAACAAATAATAATACGTGAGAAAGAATTAACAAATAAAAATACGTGAGAAAGAATTATTACGAAACGTTCAATGCACTGTCCAATCATGGATTGATAGTTCAACTCTTATCGAATTTTCAATTCTCACACTCTCCCCCTCTCAATTTTATTTGCGATATTTTTCTAGCACTTTTTGACTCACCTCTTGAGATCCATAGTTTTAAATTTTATTGAATGATTATTTGCATACAACTTAAAATAAAGACTCAAGATCAAAAAATAATTGAAGAACAAGTTATCTTAAGATAAAAAAGCTAGAGAATATCAACTTATCTTATATGTATTTACAAACACTTGTAAAAAGATGATCGCTTCCTTGAAAGAAAGAAGGTAGTGGTGATCTGTTTCATCTTATGATAAGCGGGACATTGCATATCATTTAGAGAGACCTTTAGCGAATAAAAACTCTTAGTGGAATGTCAATGAGTGGCCTTCAGGTGGATTTGTTAACATCCACTAGAACAACTCTATATCATTGCATTTTGTTTGATTGTAACACCCTAATTCTTGCAAGAAATATAAGTACAGGGACTAAAGTGGTCATTTAATGAAACCTAAGGGGTTAGAATGTTATTAGATTAAACCCCAAGGGCTGAAAATGAAAATTTTGGAAAAGTCAGGCAAAGCGGACCGCCACCGCTTGCCTTAGCGGTCCGCCACGTGGTGAGGAAGGCAATCATGATGAGCTGCCACGTGTCAGCTGACTAGCGGACGCGTGGAACCCTATAGCGGACCGTCATACGGACCCTAGCGGTACGCTAGCCGCAATTTTCTTCACGGTCTGCCACTGCATGTCTTAACGGTCTGTTACTTGGCCATTAAGCAAAGGGTTAACCGCTTGAACCCTTAGCGGACCGTCACCCTAGAGCTTAGCGGTCCGCTACGGACCCAAAACATGCCTATAAATAGAAAGGTCGGGCATATCACTTTAGTACATCCACACACACTATCTCACACTCATAAATACACACTTAAGGATATGAGAAGTATTCACAAGCCCCGGTTCGTGTAGAGAAGTCCGGTTTCCAGCTTTTCTATCCTAATATGCAGTAGATAGTTCTGAGGTATTAGTTCCTAATGACTTAGTTATTTCCACTAAGCTAGGAACTTACGATTAAGAAATGTTATAATGACTTAGGACCTTGATCCAAGTCATTGTGCTATTTACATTAGCAAAGGTTAAAGTTATCTGAACGGACAGGAAGTTAGAGGTGAGTTCTAAGATGCCCCTTTTAAACGTTTTAAATGCTTTGGGCTAGTATCCATGATGTTGCAAGAAAAATGGTTATGAGCAATGTCTAAACCTTAAACCAAGTAATGGAGTATTCCTGAAATATCAAAGGGGTGGTGGGTACACCGCTGGTACACCCTATATATGTAAGGCCCCGAACCAGGCACCCTACATTTGGTTCTCTTAACGGGTTATTCCCTTGAAAATACCCATTTTAGATATATTAAACTACAACGGAAGTTTTTCTAAAAACATTAATTAGTATTTAATGTCATTAAGTTACCTCACGAATGCTTGCACACCAATCCGAGTAGCACCGCTCCCAAGCCAAGATATGTCAATGCAACGCCTACCTGCAAAACAATCTATCACACACACAAAGTCAGCTACGCTGAGTGAGTTCTAATAGTTTAGTTTAATTAAAAGCCAACTCGTCTCAAAAGTTATTTAAACTTTACTCAGGACCCACGGTCCTTATAAAATAGGTCCACAATTCATTAACAAATAGATAACCCTTGTTATCACCCGACATCCCATAGCAGCTCATTACCCAAGACTCATCCCATAATAACTCATGTTCAAGTACATGTATTAACTTGACACTTGGTTAACACAACAATCCCCTAGACCTCAACTTACTATGCCTTGACCAAGGCTCTTACAAATCAACTGATATAATCGTTATGAACATCACATCACAATCCTGTAACCACGGCCAATCTAACTCTACTAATCACATTAATACTAACTCAAGCACAATAAATATAACTCAACGCTTTTATGCAATTTAACACAAATATATAAACACACAAACACATACCTCATTACTGCACCCTCGTCAGGGCGTTCGACACACCCCGAGCTCATCACTGTCTTGTTGGACATCGTCACCTTTGGTGACCTCTCGAAGGACTTGGTCCTCCACAATCCCGTTTTCCATGTCATAATGACAACAATGCAAACACAATACCCGCCGTGTCACAAGGACAACGACACAATGCACACAACACGTGTATAATCACATAACAATATACTCTATATACATGATTCATTAACTGCACCTGCACTTCACACATAGCACTAGGATAAGATATCCTACACGTATTCATAAGCATTTAGCTTATATCCCGACTCACCCCGACTAACTCATAACACAATACACTACTAATATAGCAACATACATACAATTACTATATCTCATTATTTACGCATATACCACGTACATGCACACCCTGTGACACTTCCTAGTCGTACCCGTACGACCCGTTTACTACGATCCCGACTCATCCCTGCTAGGTCACTATACGACACGTGACCATATCCCCACTTGTAACCCGCACGTCCTATGGATACACACACAGTCCCTTAGCCCCTCATTTAACTATTTAACTTCATAAACTCATCGGGTTAAACCCCAATGATCGGTATACATTTAATGTATTAAAACATGTCCTGAAAGTATATACGATAGCCGCAAAACGTTTAAAAACATTTAAAAGAGGGGGATTAGAAACTCACTGGTTGCGAAGAATCCAGGTCCTTGCTCTTCAACCCTCCCGTTCGCGCTTGAAACTCAAACCTGTCAAACGTACGATCCAAGATCAGAATACGTTCAATCTGCACGTTGAATAACGCATATAAAAATAAAACCTCGACATTCGTCTCATATTCCCGAACCGGGTTCATTGCATGCATGCATGCGTGCCATGCAAAAACCTAACCTCTTCACGCAAACCCTAGTCTCACGAGTACACGTATAATATGGTTCCCAAACTGTTTAGGAACCGTTCACCTGAACCCAAAGCTTCCATGCATGCACGTCAATAGGCCATGCAAGACCTTAGCCGGCCTTCTCACCGTCTCCCGCCTCCACAGCCGTACGCCACCACGCACGTCACCACCGTCTACTTTGTCGGGCAACAACCCTAGTCGGCTAACTCTCCCCCTACCATCCCCGAAGGACTCTACCCATGCCTAACCACATGTCGGACACAACACAACCTTCGTACTCCTCCATTTGTCGCCGTAGTGCACCGCTACCATAGCCAACGCCGATTGCCGCCTTCTCCTCGTTGTGTTTCCACGTTCGTATCCCCTCTCTCTCGGCCATCGATTACCGACTCTAACGAGTTGTTACAGCCCTATCGCGCCATCACCGTGAACCATCTTCACGGTCCATCACCGCCGTGAACCACCTCTCGATGCCGTCGCCTTTTCCGGCTCCTCCCAAGACCACCACCACGCTACCCGACATCATCACCTCCACTTGCCACTCCTCTTCCCTTTTCCGTCGCTAGCCGAGGCCACTACCCACAAACCTTAGTCGGGTTCCCCTATAGAAAACTTGATCAAGAAATAAAATAAGGACGAGGAGAGTTTTACCTTACGCTAAGAGAGGCCCTCTCCCGCTTGACGCCGCCGCAAGGCCGCCGTGAAACCCCCGCAGCCTTCCCTTCCCGCTCTTACCTCTTGCAGTCGTACACCAAGGTCAAGTAACGACCTAGGGTTTACGCATAAGGTGCTTAAATGCAGCCCCAAGTTTCATATCGGGTCCCTCTTCATTCATTTCAACGCGTTTCACAATAACGACTAACCGGTCTTCTGACGATAAGTCTCTCATTACGCGAAACCTTTATAGCTAAAGCTGTCTAATAGAGGTCTTGATTCCCTACTAACTTGATCCCTAGGTCAGATAGATTTTTGGGATGTTACAATATATAAACTTCTTTGATATACCATGGAGAAACCTTTATAAGGATTTAAGATGAGGACTGGCTTTGAAAGGAATGGTTTAAAAGGAAACTTGCATTTTGGCATGATTTCACATTGCAAAGGTTATGGAAATAAAATGGTTTGACGTGTAAAATGTTTTGAGACTTGTCTTGGTTTATCATGATAAGTGATAATGAAAGATGTCATTGGCAGTGATGGCATTGACATGAAATGTTTTGACCGTGATGGTCTATAAAGGAATGTTTTTGCCATGTATGGCCAAATCCCACATAATATCTTGCAACTTATGGGCAGTGATTGCTATATATCCGAAAGGGGACGAACTGAATGTGGACCGTTACATTCTTTTGTGGTATGTAACGGGGACCCTTTATAAAGGAAATGTAAAGTGGTGACGACCACTTAAGAGGTTCACGAACCTCAATAAGATGTAATTTATGCAAGAATAAATGTTATGTTTGGATAAAGGCTTATGTGGAATTGAAAGGTGATGTTTTGGAGCGTGTCTTAATACAAACCATTTGTACGGATCAAATATACTTTGATTAAAACTTAGAACTTACCAGCGTAAGCTGACCCGTGTTTAAAGCATGTGTGTCAGGTAAAGATGTAGCCTCGAGCAATAAAGGCAAGGGGCTAAACTAGAAGGCATCATGAGAAGGCTATCTAGCATCATCCTGAAGACTGGCATAGTTTATGTGAACTTTCTTAGATTGTACTAAAGACAAGTTTTATAAATAAATAATGTTTTAAAAGTCTTTCGCTGTGTATTTTTAGTATCAACATCACTAAAACTAGAGGGTAACCTCATGCCCAGTATGTAGTTATTTGACAAACAAAATGTTCGGTCTAAGGAAAGAGTGGTGTAAAAATCCCTCTTGGACCCGTCATTCTTTCCTGGGAACGTTACTGTTGGAGGTACTACTCTGGGATTTTTGGTTTCTATATGTTCATGAGTAAATCCGACAAGTGACGAGCATCTCGGGTGATCCGGGATGTGGGTGTCACAAGTTGGTACCAGAGCTATAGTTTAAGAGATTTAGATACTTACCTAAGTATCTAGACTTAAACTAGGGATAAGGGACTATAAGAATGCCAGTAGAGATGCTAGTCAAGATTGCCTGATGCCAAGGGAAAAGGGAAAGATATGAGTATTTAGTAGAAAACATGATAAAGAGATAACTAGAGCACCAAAAGTGGCGTAAATGATTAGTTTCGTTTTGGCCACAGTTATTAATAATTTACAATACACTTGTGTTCTGAGCTATCAATCCATCATACGAATAATAAAACACTCCATATCTTTTGTAGAAAATGGTCGGTAAAGGAAAGGGTAAAAGAGGAGGAAAGGTTAATCCAATACTCATGTAGAAAGGAATGAACCAGTAGTGGAGCCACAAATGCAGAATGCAATAGATACTGATGTGGCTAAAGCCTTAGATACTGCTTTACCTATCTTATTGGCTAGCCTAGAGGAAAGTAGAAAGAAAGATAAGATAGAAGAAGTTGTTAAAAATATAGACGACAACGATCTCTACGAATATGAATCCGACGATTCTTATGAGGCCAGACCAGCAAAGAAAGGAAGGAAGGGATGCACTTACAAAGCATTCAAGGTTGGCAGTCCTCCAAAATTTGATTGTACAAAGGGTGCCACGGTTACTCATCAGTGGATCCGGGAAATTGAAGCGGTGATTAAGATTAATGAATGCATGGATGATCAAAAGGTGAAATATGTTGCTCACTCATTCGTATCAGAGGCACTATGTTGGTGGGAGAATCTGGTCAAAGATTTGGGAGAGAAAGCTATTGACCGAATGTCTTGGGAGGATTTGAAGAGATTGCTAATTGAGGAATTCTGTCAAGACAACGAAATGGACAAACTTGAGAGAGTTTTTGTCATACTAGAAGCCTGTAGTATGACTCACCGTGAGTATACTAAAAATTCAACAGGATGACCCGTTTGGTACCTCACTTGGTGACCCCTGAAGTTGTACGCTTTAAGAGATACATACAAGGGTTACCATCTGAAATCCGAAGGTTAGTGAAAACTTCGGAGTTGAAAATATTTAGGTCCGCCGTACAACTTGCTTCGACTATGTACGACGAGGTCTATGGTTCCCGCCCAGTGGAATCAAAGAGAAAATGGTTTAAAAGTTCTCAGGCCAGAAGAAGCAGAAGGACGGTCGATGTGTTGGAACATTATTTGTGATAACCAGCCTTGTAATAGAATAGGTCTTTATATGTAATGTTTTCTATGTAATTGTTAAGTTTTTGTAACAGGCGAAGTTAACAAGTTCGCCTGATGTTGTTGTGGCGAACTTAATAAGTTCGCCTAAGACTAGATTTGGCGAACTTGATAAGTTCTCCTGTAGCAGGTTTGTGTTACCTATACATAGTGCTTAGTCTTATCATTTGTAATAGTTAGTGATCTTGTAAGCACATTTATCTGAGTAATACAAGGAGCTTTCAGTGAATCTTGTCTTGTGTGTTTATCTTGTGTTCTTATCCGTACGAGACACGTTTATTCGTTACGATTCCGCACTACGAGTATTCGTTGTGTGTTATACGTGTGAGATCGATCCGTAGACCCGCTGGGACCTACAATTGGTATCAGAGCTTTTGCTCTTGATTAGAGATCATCGTGTGACACCGTTTCGTTCTGATTTACATCAAAAGATTGAGAATTTTGAAGCTTTGTGTATTGCTGGGGTTTTTACAAGTTTTCGAACATTAAGAGGCTGATTTGAACAATTATAGAGGTGTTTTTGTTGAAATTGATCCGTTAGTAGTGTTCTAATTCATGTTTTGAAGAATCCTACGTATTGAATTTGCTTAATTCTTATGTTAACATCAGTGACACAAGCATGTGGATTCCAATCAGTGAAGGATACAAGCATCATGTATATTCTTATATGGGAGTTACAGATATACCAAAACATGTTTCAGCTCTTACTACTGAAGAAAAACTTCTGTATGATCAAGAAAAGAAAGCACTTGCTACTTTATCCATGTGTTTGCACTTAGATATATACCACACTTCCAAAAAGTTTACTACTTAGCGTTATCTTTGGGAAGGGTTAGCCAAGAGATGTAAAGGGAGTACAGACATAAAAAAGAGAAGAAGAGAATTGTTAAAGAAACAGTTTAATGTGTTCAAGCATTTTGATGGAGAAACCATTGATGAATTGATGTCAAGATACTATCATTTGTTAAGTGAAATGGTAAACAATGATATTGGATACAAGAACAGAAAGGTACTTGAAAAATTTCTGGATGCGTTGCCAGCACACTTTGAGATGTATACCATTGTTATCAAAGAACAACCAGGGTTTGATGAACTGAGTCTTGAAGATCATATGGGAAAGATTAAGTCATATGATTTGAATATGCAAAAGAAAGATACAGTTTATTAGGATCCAAGCATTTATTTTGATAAGGGTACTTCTACACAGAAATCTGAAGTTGCATTGTTTTCTAGGGATATTTCTGATAGTCCAAAAGAAATTTTTTGTAATGAAGGTTCATGTTTTTGTTGTTTCAAGTTCTGGATGTTCTCAAAATTCCAAATGTGATAATCACTCTTGTTATCAAAAGATGTCTCCTAAAGCTGCAGATGATATGATGGCTATGATTGCTTCATTTCTAACATCATATGAAAACTTTATTGGTGGCAAAATCACTGATCCTGATATGATTGAGGAAGATTTTAAACAATTTGATAAAGATGTTTTGGAAGAAATGAATATATAATGGAATATGGCTTTATGGATGCGGCAAGGAAAGGAACATTTGAAGAATACTGGAAAGAAGTTCATTGGGGCATCTAGCAAAACAAAGATGGGTTTAGACAAGTCAAAAGTAAAATGCTACGATTGTCAGGAGTTTGGGCACTTTGCAAGGGAATGCAACAAACCAAAAGTTCAGAATCAAAATTCTTCAAGTAACCAGAATAAGCAGAATACTTCCATAGCTTTGATGTCTCAACATGATGAAAATTATGACTGAGATATTCATTTGGATGATATTGTTGGTCATGTCAATCAAGCATTTATTGCTGAAGTTCATTCTGAGGATGTTACTGATAGTAGTTCTTCTGATGATGATTCAACTGATTCTGGAAGTATTGATGAAGTTGAAGAATGTATTATTCAGAGTGATGAATCTAAGTTTTCAACTGAAGAATTACTTGATAATAATAAAGCTGCTGGGAAGGTGACGGAGAAGATTGCTGAAATGTTGTCTAAAGCAAACGCATTCATGGAAGATTATAAAAAGGTACAAAAGGTTGTTTCTTGTTCTAAATGCATTGAATCTGATTTAAAAATTACCAGATTGTGTGATGATAACACAAATCTGATCTGTGATATGAAGGCAATTCACACATCAAACCAAACTTTAAAAGAAAATGAAAAGCTTTTGAACATTAGAATTGAATCTTTAAAAGAGGATATTAAAGCTTTACAAATTAAAGTAAATGATCCAGCATTTCATCTTGATGTGGCATATTCTGAATATGAAAAGAAAATTAATGAACCTGCCCAATCACAGACAGAGGTAACCAAATTGATGAGAAAGCTTGAGGGTTATAAAAATTCCAGTTTTTTGTTGGAATATTATAATGATAAAGCTACAAGTGAAAAGGTGGTGGGAGGTATAGGTTATTATCCTCCGTTCAATGGTAATTATACTTCTCGTAGCATTGAGACAGTGACAGAAGAAGATCTAGAGCCAAAAACAGTCCTCAAGGTGAATCCTATTACAGGAGAGGATATGGTTTATGATGACTCTAGTGATAAAGAAATTTTTGATTCAGAAAAAGTTGAAGGCATTGTGAAAGTATGCAAAGTTGATGAACCTGTCATGGTTAAGAAAGTAACCAGAGACAAATGTATTTTAACTAAACCAGATGAAGGTGTTGAACAACCAAAACCTAAAATTGTGAAACCTTTTGTGAGCAGTGGTTTTGATTCTCAAGAAACTAAGATAATTGAGAAAAATTCAACTCTTGATTTTATTAAAAATAAAGTTGATTCAGTAAAATCCAAGGTTGTTCAAACATCTAACACTGACGTTCAGTGTAAATCATCGAGTTCAAAGGGAAGTCAGAATGAAAGGTGTGTCAGGGTATACAAAGAACGACGTGTTTGCTTTCATTGTGGAGTTGTTGGTCATATTCTGAGAGATTGTCCTGATAAGAATAAAGGAAAGTGTTTAGAAGATCCCAGGATGGGAAGACCTTTCATTGAACTACCAACAATACCTGTAAAGAAACTTGTGATAGCTAAACATGCTGATGTCAAGTTTGTGAAGAAATATGTTTGTAAGTCTGAAGTTTCAGTTCTTGAAAAACCAAAGGATGAGAAAATTGAATCTTCTGGAATGAAGAAAAGTGGTTCCTCAGTTGTTGTTGAGCAAGAGAAGGTCAAATTGTCTAGACCTCAACGAAGAAGAAGAAACAAGAGATTAAAGAAGCTTTTAGAACAATCGGGTGTAAAAGAATTTGGTGAATCTTCTGAAGTATCAACACCAAAAGAAACTGTTAAGGTTCAACCACCAAAGAAATCTAAGAAACAGGTTTTTGATTTCGAAAAACAGTCTCCTAAAATTGAGGAGAGATTTGATTGTGTCTTAAAAGAGATTGTTTATTTCGACGAGTCACGCCACTATGGCTTGGGTCTCCATTACTAACTGGATTTTACTGTCTGTGTACATGGGACTCTAAGGAGGACTGTTGGCAACCACTGGTATGTTGATAGTGGATGTTCTCGACACATGACATGAAATATTAACTTATTAGAGAATGTGAAAGAAATACAAGGTGGATATGTAGCCTTTGCGGGGAAGAAAGGCGGCAACATTTCTGGTCTTGGAACTGTGTCAAATGGAAGATTGAGCTTTGAGAATGTCAACTATGTGGAGCAGCTCGAACATAATCTTTTATCTGTTTCACAAGTCTGTGATAAAGATTTCTTATTTCACTTTAATAAATCAGAATGTTTGGTTTTGAAGCCTAGTTTTGAGATACCTGAAGAATGGATCCTCATGAGAGCTTCGCGAAAGAATGATACGTATATGCTCGATATGAGCACGGCTTTGTCTGTGCCAACGTGTCTTTTATCGAAAGCTTCTGAGTCCGAGTCAACTTTGTGGCACCATAAATGGCTCATATAAATTTTAGAAAAATGAATTTCTTAGCGAAGAACGGGCTATTTTTTGGTGTCCCATCAATGAGATTTCAAGTGAACGAAGACTGTATTCCGTGCAAGAAGGGGAAGTAGAACAGGAAATCTCACAAATACAAGTTGACTAATTCTATTGTGACTCCTCTAGAGTTGTTGCATATGGATTTATTCGGACCTATTAGCGTCAAGAGTGAAGGTGGCAAATCATACTGTTTGGTAGTGACTGATGATTATTCAAGATTTTCGTGGGTGAAATTTCTGGTTTTGAAGGATGAGACGTCTGATATTCTTAAGTTCCTAATTGTCGGGCTTGAAAGTTTGTTCAAACTGAAAGTCAGGAGAAATCATAGTGATAATGGAACGGAATTCAAGAATGGAAATATGGGTTAATTTTGTCTACAAAAAGGCATTCATCATGAATTCAGTGCTCCAACAGAATGGTGTGGCTGAACGGAAGAATAGAACACTGATTGAGACGGCTCGCACAATGTTATCTGACTTGAAGTTGCTCGTGATTTTCTGGGCAGAGGCAGTAAACACAGCTTGTCATGTTCTTAATCGTGTTTTAACTGTGAAGAAACACAACAAAACAAGCTATGAATTGTTGAATAACCGGAAGCCTAGCTTGAAGTACCTGTTGCCTTTTGGAAACTCGTGCCTTTTATTGAAGACTCGTGACATTCAAACCAAATTTACTGAGAAGGCAATTGAAGGAATTTTCTTGGGATATGTTGCAAATTCTCACAATAAGTGAGTTTTTAATAAAGAAAGCAGACAGATTGAGGAATGGTTTCATGTTGATTGTGACAATCGTTCTCTTCCTCAAGAGGACAAAGGACCAATATGGGCTTTTGATTATGATGCTTTGTTCAGATCGTTTAATGTTCATCCTGAGATGTCCAATGTCGAAGCAGATCTTTTATGTCAGTCATGCTGTAATGATGATTTAATTTTTGATCCACGATCAGTTGTTCCTATTGTGGTTCCTTCTCCGGTTGACCCAAATGGAGCTTCGTCCTCGGGTACAACACAAGACAATGATAGTGAGGATGATGAAACTGTGTTTTAGGAATCTTCTAATGATTTTCAAAACATAGTTGATGATTCGTCCACACCGGCACAGTCTGAGGGGGAGATACCTTCTAATCTTGATGCTGTGATTCAAACTTCTGATATTCCTCAAACTCGTGTTCATAAACATCATCCGACTGATAACATTATTGGTGATTTGAATGCAGGTGTTCAAACGAGACATCGTTCACTTGCTGAAAATTCTTGTTTATATGCACAGCTTGTGGATACAGGTATTATGGAGACATGTTTAAATGCTTGTTTTATTTCTCAAACAGAGCCAAAGAATGTGGTTGATGAGCTTGATGAAGATTGTTGGATCGAGGCTATGCAAGAGGAGCTGCTTAATTTGACAAATTACATGTTTGGGATTTGGTTAACTTATCGAAAGGCTTAGGATCAATTGGAACAAAATGGGTGTTTAAGTGCAAACATGATGATCGAGGTGTCGTGGTACATAATAAGGCAAGGCTTGTTGTTCAAGGATTTAACCAACAAGAAGGTATTGACTATACGGAAGTTTATGATCCGGTTGCGAGGATGGAAGCTATACGGTTATTTTTTGCTTATGCATCGTTCAAGGGATTCAAGGTATTCCAATTAGATGTGAAAAGTGCTTTTCTATATGGAAGGGTGAAGGAAGAAGTTTATGTAAAACAGCCGCCTGGTTTTGAAGATCACAAGTTTTCAGACAAGGTGTTTAAACTTGATAAGGCATTATATGGTCTTCATCAGGCCCCTCGTACTTGGTACGAAACTTTGTCAGTACACTTACTATAGAATGGATTTGAATGTGGCCAAATTGACTCCACTCTTTTCATCAGAAAAGCAGGGGGAGATATCTTACTAGTTCAAGTTTATGTCGATGACATAATTTTTGGGTCAACGAATGTGGATACGTGTAAAGACTTTGAGAGAGTTATGAAGCTGAAATTTGAATTGAGCAGCATAGGAGAGTTATCTTTCTTTTTAGGTCTTCAAGTTGATTAGAAAGAATATGGTTTTTTCATTCATCAAACGAAATATGTGTTGGATATTTTGAAGAAATTCGAGATGTCAGATACTTCAGCGTTCAGTACTCCAATTCCGGTTAATCATAAATTAGATTCTGACTCGAAAGGGAAGGAAGTTGATTGTAGATTATACAGAGGAATGATTGGATCTTTAATGTATCTAACTGCATCGAGACCTGATATTATGTTCGCGGTACGCTTGTGTTCGAGGTTTCAGTCTAAACCGAAGGAAACTCATCTGATTGCTGTAAAGCGGATTTTTCGATATTTGAAGGGTAAACCAAGTTTGGGTTTATGGTATCCTATTAATTCTGATTTTGATTTTAAAGCTTTTACAGATTCAGATTATGGAGGTTGCAGTCTAGATAGAAAGTCAACGTCTGGTGGGTGTCAATTCTTGGGAAACATACTTGTGTGCTGGCAATGCAAGAAGCAAACATCGGTTGCAATTTCAACTTACGAGGCCGAATATATTGCTGCAACCAGTTGTTCCCAAATTCACAGAGACACCAATGTTTATTGACAACACTGCCACGATGTCCATCACAAATAATCCTGTGAAGCACTCGAAAACAAAGCATATTGAAATTCGACATCATTTCATCCGAGATTGTGCAGAGAAGAAACTAATTGAGTTGGTGAAAGTTCATATGGACAATAATTTTGCTGATCTATTTACCAAAGCATTCGATCGGTCACGGTTTGAATTTCTTACTCAAATGATTGGAATGATTAATCCTGGGTGAAAAGGATTTTCAAAAAGGTTTTTCATGGAAGTTTTATTATTATTATTTTTTTTCATGATTTAGTTTCATTAGTTTACTTGCTTTCAGAAAATCCAAACAAATTGAAAAAGATAAAACTGGAACTGCTTGAAGTTAGAGAAGAAATGATAGTACATCAGTAGATGATCATACACACATGACCATAGAATGACTACCTGGTTTCTGTATCTTTGCTTGAAGTTTGTGCTTATATGATTTGATCTAAACTTCTTAGTTTGCATAAACAGGAAATGGTAGCTTCATGACTGCTTGACATTGACTCTATAATTTATTAATTTGGATAAATGCATGTAATTTGAATTTTCAGTAGGCTAAAAGCGTTTTTAGGCCATTAGTAGTGTGAAAATATAATAATCTATGTCACAATTGTGATTTGAACCCATTTTATGCTGGGTGTGTGTGTTAAAAGATCATTATCAGATATAGAATATGAGACTTTAAGAATTTCATGAGACCAGTATCGGATTATGTCAGTAGCACAATTTTTCAGTTCACTTCACTGCCCATGCCCCGAAAAACATGCAATGCGTTGTTGAACTAAGATATGTCTTGATAACATCTGCCAAGCATATACTTGCCATTGAATCAGAATCACTTGATTATCTTGATTCATTGAAGAGATCCAGATAACAGTTGGACCACATTACCCTGAATTATTGAATCAATCGATTCTTTATTCAATCTTTCATCTGTTACATGATATCATTGAGAATCATCAAAGCCAAGCCAATCTATATGAATCACTTGATTTTGAATCTTTATGATTCTTTATATCCTTTGGGATCTGCTTCTTTTTCTGTGCTAATTGGTGTAATTTCATCCTGGAGATTGATATATATATTCTTTTACACAAAGTCTTACATGTCTTGAAGATAGTGCAAATTTACTTTCTGTTGGCATATATGTGGGGTACACGTTGTTCTCATATAAATGGTACTAACTCACAAGAAAGTGGAATAAAAACGCTTTTGGTTTCAAATCTTATAATGCTGACAACTTGAATTGACATATACTGTATTGCAAATTCGGTATGAATAAGTTAGCAAGTCATAATCTGATCATGTTTACTTTGAAGTTTATCGCGTATCATTTCATGATTTTTAAAAATTTTGATAGTTTGTGAATGATAAAAGTGTATTGGTTCTGAGAATTTCATTTCTGAGATATCATGTTATGGTGCACAATGTTGCTTGCTTGTTTGCTGAACTGAGATCTGTATATACACAGAATGCCATAGGTCACCCTTAGATCTGCTAGGGATTTTAGATCCAGAATGTGTGGGTGATTCCTCAAGATACTAATATGATCTTCTAACTCGCAGTGTTCGAACAAAAATATGTGATTCAGTATGTACAAACAAAATCCAAAAAGATTTTATTTTCTTTGTTTACTGCTTTATTTCACTTTGAAAAATTCAAAAAGATTTTAGTGTGTTTTAACAAAAAGTTTGAAAAATTCAAAAATATATCTTTTATTTGTTCTATTTAGTCGTTATCAGAAAATATAAAAAAAAAATTATTTCTGTCTTCCATGAAAATTTATTATTTTTTTTGTATCATGTTGCTGAACAGGTTGAAGATTGTTTGGATCAAGTGGTAAGTCAAAAAGTGAAAAATTTCAAAATTTTGGTTAAGTATGGATTAGGCAAACTTAGCTTGTTCGCTTAATATGTTCGCCTGGGGTGGCGAATTTATTAAGTTCGCTTATATTGGCGAACTTAATCTGAGGAGTATATAATGGTTTCAGGGAACTTGTTCTTCATTACCTAATCTTTAACTCGAGCGACTTTTTCGAGGTTTAGGCGAACTTTTCTGAGTTCAAATTCTTGTTTGATATCGTAATATTTTGTTCCAGGATTTCATTCAAAACTGTGTTGTGATTCAAATCAAGGTAACAATTCATCATTTCATCCATGGATTCATTCAGAATCACTGATTTTTTATCGAGGGTTTGTCGGATTGTATCTCGGTGTGGTGTACTTGTGTATTGATTCTTTATCTGAAATTGATTGTTTCTATGCCTATATCTCATGTTGGCGATTTGCTGAATGTCTTGGATTTGAGATTATATCATCAAATTCGTCAAAGTTGAATTTCTGTGACTGTTCATCTTTTTAAGCGAACTTGTTCAGGCGAACTTAATAAGTTCGCCTCTTGTAACTCTAAACGAACTTATTAAGTTCGCCTCAGGGGTTAAAGACTCCAGACATAGAAAATTTATGTTGTGTTTTTTTTTTAATTTTTGTTGTTTTGTTTCTTTTGCAGTTTATTTTTTTTTTTTGTTTGTTGTTTTAATTGTTTTAAAATTGCAAAATGTCTAATCATAATTTTTTTTTTCGGAACAGGTCATGGATCATCGGGTTGGATATAAACATAATCAGGTGGCGTTACTTGATTCAGAGATGGCAGAAGCAGCAAATTATCAAGAAATCATAAATTTTCTAAACTGGTCACGGATAAATGTAGCTTTGTCAGCTAATCCTCATATTAGCTTGTTATACATTCAACAATTTTGGAGACAGCTCAACAAGACACGGATGTTGAACCTCATGTGATAAGGGCTACTGTAAACAATCAAGATATAGCAATCTCGGAGCAGACCATTAGAACAGCTTTGGCTTTGGGTGGTGTAAATAATGACCCTATTAGTTTGCCTAATCCTTTAATAATGGGTTGTTTTCAAAGAATAGGATACCGTGGAAGACAAAATGACTCACAAGCAAGGAAAGGGGGTCTTGTGGGACAATGGAGGTATTTTATGCATGTTATGATTCAGTGTCTATCTCCTAAGAAAGCTGGTACGAATGGATTGAAGACTTCATTACAGGCACCTATGGTAGCTCTGACATTGAATAGACCATTCAACTTTGCTTTATACATATATCGGGAGTTGATAGCACAGATTACTCCACCTTCGGGTCAGGGTTTTCTAGTGTATCCTAGATTCTTGAAAGTTATACTCAATCATCTCATTCCTAATCTACCACCTTTGAACCCAAGGTTGACTCTAACTCCTATGACGAAAATAATCTTCACGGATTGTATGAATATTAAACAGTAGAATCCTGCTTTAATTCATGTGGTTACTCCATTGTTTGGGCATATAATCAATCCTGGTTATGTTGCTCCACCAAATAACAATTGGATTCATGATGATCCTGCTTTAGAACTACCACCTGATGACAATGTAGATGATGAAGCTGATAATGATAATCATGATGAAGGTGATGATGAAACTGGTGATGATAATGATGCTGATGATAATAATGACAATGATGGTAATGATGATGATAATGCTGGAAATGATGAGAATGTGATTGTGAATGAAGAAGTACATTAGAAGGTGAATGTTGATAATGAAGAAAATGTTAATATAACTTCTCCACCTCAGGCTGAACAAATTCAAGCTGAAGATACATCTACTAGTTCAAGTTCTTGTTCTAGTACTGATTCTAGTGCTACTGAAACTGATGAAGATGATAATGCTTATACATGAGTTGTATCACCAGATTTCAGTCGTGTGCATTATGCTCAATTGGAGAAGGTCCTCGGAAAGAAGCTCTTCCAACTAAGATGGTATCTAAGAGGAAAAAGTCTCTACGTAAGAAAAAGATGCATTTACCTAGACGCAAGACTGTCATGGGTGGTCCTCCTCCCGGTGCAGTTCTTGGAAAGAGAACGTTACAAGACGAATCGTCGGATTCTGATTTTGTTCCTCAAGCTCCTAAAGTTCCTAAATTGATGGCTTCGACTATTAATGCTGCACACGTTGATATGGATTTTGTGGACTCTTTGATTATCAGTCCAGTTCCATCAAAGTCTACTACTCCACAAAGAACTCCTGTTGTGTCCCAGAATAATGTTGAAGCAGGTCCTTCTACTACTTCTGATCCTAGGGATGGAAAAATTCAGGCATTAGAATCTCTTGTCAGTTCTTTACAAAATCAAGTAACAAGTTTGCAGACTCAAGTGGATGTGCTTAAAGCAAGTGAATCTCAACATCATCAAGCTATTATTTTTCAAAATGGACAAATTGCATAAATGCAAATCTTGTTATCTCAGATGATAGAGCGTATTGACGCTCAGGGGGAGAAAGTTGTTATTGCTAAGAAAGATACTTGTCATACCAGTAAAGCAAATAAAGATAATGATGATAATGAACCAGATGTTGGTGGTGATTCAGGTGAGCGTCAAAACGCTGATGCTACCATGACCTAATTAACTCAGGGGGAGTCTAATAAGATTGTTGAAGCTGAGTCTAAAATTGTTGAAGAAAAGTCTGATGTTCAAGTTGATGCTGATATGTTAGATGAATCAGTTTTTGAAGATTCTAATATAGATGAAGCTGACAAGTTAGAATGTTTGATGGATCTTGATGATTTTATGGAAGATGAAGAGATAGATGTTAATGATGGGTCTGAGATTGAGGAAGGAGAGATAGTTGAACTTGAAGTTGAAAGAGATACAAATAAGATCAGTTATGAAGGCTATGATGGATTGAATGTTGATATGGATTTAATTCATGATAATGTAATACCTGATGAAATTTCTAAAGGAATTGCAGAGTCAGAAGGATCAGATTATGAAACTTCCAAGCCTAGTTCTAATACTACTGTAGATAATTCTGAAGATCAAGAGTTATATAAAGATACTGGCATGACGAGAACTAAATGGTTAGAAATGATAAAAAGTTGGAAAAAGGTTTCACCAGTTTCTCCATTAGTTCCAATTCAAAAAGAAAGATATGTCAACAAGGACAAATGTGTTGGAAGAATTATTAGTTAGTTTAATGATGATGAATTCAAGCTTTTTACCATAAAAAGAACTGATGATGTTCAGGATCTGAAGCAAAGATTGAAGTATTTTAATTCTTTACCAAGGTGTGAAATCAATGGGTTATCAACCAAGCCCTTGATTAATCCCACAGCAAATGGAATAGCTGAGTTAATTGCCAAACTGATAAGAATAAAAGGAGGATTAGGAAATTATGAAAGACTGAAACCACAGAAGGGAAAAAGATTTAAGGAAACAGATCTAGTTTCTAAGAAAAATATCTAGAGATGTAAATTTAAGCATGTTAAAACTGTTTTCAAAATTCCTTTGAAGAGGATTCCTCAAGATGTTTTGAGTGAATTAAAGTGGTGGTATGTGGATGTCATTACCGGTGAGGCAGTAGTTGAAGACATGAATGATAGAGTTCTAATGAGATTCTTTGATGCTATGAATATTATCAATTTCTCTAAATTTGATCAAAATATGCTAAATCGTAGAGAAATCGTGTATACAAAAGAATGGAGAGAAAAAGCAATGCAGTACAAGAGGGTTCTGTATGTGTGTATTAAACATGGAGTGTGTGCAGGAAGTGAGCTACCGGAGACTTGGAAGAGCAAGACATGAAGATAAGGATCAAGTTGTTGTCAAGGGGGAGTTTGTTCGAACATTGTTTGTGACAACCAGCCTTGTAATAGAATAGGTCTTTATATATAATGTTTTCTATGTAATTGTTAAGTTTTTGTAACAGTCGAACTTAACAAGTTCGCCTGATGTAGTTGTGGCGAACTTAATAAGTTCGCCTAAGACTAGATTTGGTGAACTTGATAAGTTCTCCTGTAGCAGGTTTGTGTTACCTATAAATAGTGCTTAGTCTTGTCATTTGTAATAGTTAGTGATCTTGTAAGCACATTTATCTGAGTAATACAAGGAGCTTTCAGTGAATCTTGTCTTGTGTGTTTATCTTGTGTTCTTATCCGTATGAGACGCGTTTATTCGTTAGGATTCCGCACTACGAGTATTCGTTGTGTGTTATACGTCTGAGATTGATCCGTAGACCCGCTGGGACCTATAGGATGGAAGAAGAAGAAGACCACTACAAGTGGTGTCACCACGTGTACCACCTATGGTAAGAATCATGTCGGAGAGTGTAGGTTGAAATCCGGCACTTGTTTTAAATACGGTAAGGGTGGGCACTTGGCATACAACTGCCCTATCAAGCCTAAATGCTTTAAGTGTGGAGAGAATAGGCATAGAATGTTGGAATGCCCAACACTTAAAATTAACAATCCCAAGCCTTTGAAAGTGAAAGAAGGAGAAGCCAGTAAAGCCAAGAGTAGGGCTTATTCTCTAACGACAGAAGAAGCTAAGGCTTTGCCAGATGTATTATCAGGTACATTCCATGTTAATCATGTACCTGCTACTGTATTATTTGATTCTGGTGGTAGTAGAAGCTTCGTATCTTTAGATTTCTATCATTCCTTAGCTAGACCTACAATAAGATTAGATGAAACCTTTGAAGTTAAAACGACTGTCGGAAAGACGATGAAGGTGGCATAAGTTATTCAAGGTTGTTTTATTGATCTTGAAGGACATGGATTTCCTGTTAGACTATATCTGATGATCCTCGAAGGATTTAATGTAGTTTTGGGAATGGACTGTTTGGCAGTAAACGATGCCCAAATCATTTGCAATAAGAAAGCAGTCCAGATGCATACTCTGGATGGCAATTGGATTACAATCCATGGTGATAAGATAAGGTCATCCGTTAGAATCATTTCCATGATGAAAGCCATAAAGTTTATGAATCGAGGCAGTGAGGCCTACCAGTCATACACCATTGATTCCAAAGTAAAAACTAAGGAATTAAAAGACCTACCAGTAGTCTTTAACTTTCCTGATGTGTTTCCAGAATAATTGCCTGGAATACCTCCAGATAGAGAAGTGGAGTTTAGAATCGACTTAGTGCCTGCTGCTAAGCTTGTAGCTAAGGCACCTTATCGATTAGTTCCATCCGGAATGAAAGAACTAATGTCACAACTGCAAGAGTTGTTAGACAGAAGTTTTATCAGAGCGAGTATCTCGCCTTCAGATGCTCCGATACTGTTCATGAAGAAGAATGATGGTAGTATGCGTATGTGCATAGACTACCGAGAGTTGAACAAACTTACTATCAAGAATAAATATCCATTACCAAGGATCGACTACTTGTTCGACCAATTACAAGGATCAAGCTGGTTTTCTAAAATTGATCTAAGGTCAGGATATCATCAACTAAAAGTGAGAGATGAAGTTATTCCAAGGACAACCTTCCGTACAAGATATGAACATTATGAGTTCTTAGTAATGTCATTTGGTTTGTCTAATGCCCCTGCAGCATTCATGGATCTCATGAATATGGTTTGTCGACCAATGTTGGACCGATTTGTGATCGTGTTCATTGATGATATTCTAATCTACTCGAATGATGAAGGGGATCATGCAAGTCATCTCAAAGAGGTGCTGGAGACATTGAGAAAGGAGAAGCTATATGCAAAATTTTCTAAATGTGCGTTTTGGATCCGAGAAGTTCAGTTCTTGGGTCATGTGATAAACACAGAATGAATTCTTGTAGATCCTTCAAAAACAGAAACGGTGATGAAATGGAACCCGCCAAAGACACCTACAGATATACGTAGTTTCTTAGGTTTGGTTGGTTACTATAGAAGATTTATCCAAGATTTCTCCAAGTTTGCTTCCCCATTGATAAAACTTACAAAGAAGGAGACAAAGTTTATTTGGGGAACGGAGCAAGATAATGCTTTCCAGAAGCTGAAGGAGAAATTGACTCAGGCGCCGGTGTTGTCTTTACCGAAAGGAACGAAAGATCTGGTAGTTTACTCTGATGCTTCGTATCAGGGACTAGGGTGTGTACTCATCCAAAGAGGCAAGGTTATAGCGTATGCTTCAAGACAACTTAAACCCCATGAAGCTAACTACACTACTTATGATTTAGAATTAGCTGCAGTAGTATTTGCACTTAAAATATGGAGACATTATCTGTATGGAGTTATGTGCACAATATACACATATCATAAAAGCTTAAAATACTTCTTTGAGCAAAAAGATCTGAATATGAGGCAACGAAGATGGTTAGAGCTGATAAAGGATTATGATTATGAAATCCTGTATCACCCAAGAAAGGCAAATGTGGTGGTAGACGCTCTAAGCCGTAAGGAAGAGCATCCACCCATTAGGGTGAAGTCATATAAGTTAGTAGTAACTCCTGACTTTATGACTCAGCTTGGGAATGTAGACAAGGTTAAGAAGGAAAGAATTCCTCGACAAGAGAAATATTTGGAAGAAAATGATTATGGAGTTAAAATTTGATTCGGCCTTATGTGGATACCACATATGGGTGAATTCAGAGTTAAATTCTGGATAAAGCTCATAAATCACGATATTCGATTCATCCGGGTACTACAAAAATGTAGCAAGATCTGCGTCAAGATTATTGGTGGCCCAGTATGAAATTCGATATCATGAAATATGTGGCTAAATGCCTCACTTGTTCCCAAGTTAAAGCAGAGCATCAAAAGCCTTATGACAGATTGCAGCCACTAGATATTCCAGAAAGAAAATGGGAGCATATCACTATGGATTTCATAACTAAGCTACCAAAAATAGCTAAAGGTTGTGATACCACATGGGTGATAGTTGATAGATTAACCAAAAGTGCTCACTTCTTACCGATACGTGAGACATACTCTTCTGAAAGGTTAGCCGAAGTATTTATTAAAGAAATTGTTTCACGGCATGGAGTGCCAATTCAATTATATCTAACATAGACACACGTTTTACGTCGCGTTTCTGGAAGAAGTTCCATGAGGAGATGGGAACTAAATTGTTAATTAGCACGGCATATCATCCTAAAATAGACAGTCGAAGTGAAAGAACAATACAAACACTTGAAGATATGTTGCGTGCTTGTATTATTTACTTCGGTGGAACTTGTGATAGCCATCTACCTTTGGTAGAATTCTCGTATAACAATAGCTATCATGCAAGTATCGGCATGCCGCCATACGAGATGTTATACGGAAGAAGATGTATAACTCTCATATGTTGGGGAGAGGTTGGACAAAAAGAACTTGGAAGCAAAGAAATTGTTCAAGCAACCGGAGTAAAGTTAGATTAGATTAGAGCTCGCCTAAAAACCGCACAGGACAGACAAAAGTCTTATGCAGACAAAAGGCGAAGACCGATAGAATTCCATGTTAGAGATTACGTTATATTGAAATTATCTCCCTGGAAAGGAATCAATAGATTCAAAAAGAGAGGAAAGTTGAGTCCAAGATTCATTAAACCATTTAAGATTATAACTCGAGTGGGGAAGGTTGTGTATACACTGGAATTGCCAGAGGAATTGAGTGGAATTCACTCCACAGTCCATGTATCGCACTTACGTAAGTGCTTGGCAAACGAAACCTCTCATGTACCACTGAATGACATTGAAGTTGATGAAAGATTGAATTATGTCGAAAAGCTTGTGGCTATACTCGACTGGAAAGAAAAGAGATTATGAAATAAAGTAATCAAACAAGTGAAAGTTCAGTGACAACATCGAAAGGGATCTAAAGCCACATGGGAGACAGAGGAAGAAATGAGGGAATTCTATCCCTACTTATTCGAGTAAGTAATAGGTTTTGGGGGCGAAACCTTTGTAAGGGGGTAGATCTGTAACACCCCAATTCTTGCAAGAAATATAAGTACGGGGACTAAAGTGGTCATTTAGTGAAACCTAAGGGGTTAGAGTGTTATTAGATTAAACCCCAAGGACTGAAAATGAAAATTTTGAAAAATTCAGGCGTACCGGACCGCCACCGCTTGCCTTAGCGGTCCGTCACGTGGTGAGGAAGGAAGTCATAATGAGCTGCCACATGTCAGCTGACTAGCGGACGTGTGGAACCCTATAGCGGACCGTCATACGGACCCTAGCGTTCCGCTAGCCACACTTTTCTTCGTGGTCTGCCACTGCATGACTTAACGGTCTGATACTTGGCTATTAAGCAAAGGGTTAACCGCTTGAACCCTTAGCAGACCATCACCTTAGAGCTTAGCGGTCCGCTACGGAACCAAAACATGCCTATAAATAGAAAGTCTGGCATATCACTTTAGAACATCCACACACACTATCTCACACTCATAAATACACACTTAAGGATCTGAGAAGTATTCCCGAGCCCCGGTTTGTGTCGATGTAGAACCAAAGACTGATGGCTACAAAATTCTCTAAGTACAAATGCTGCTGATCTCAAAGTTTGCTGCTGACCAACAAACTGCTGCGGACAAGCTTATCTGCTGCGGATACTTATTCTCCTGCTGAAGAACAAATCTGCTGCGGATAGCCTTATCTGCTGAAGACCAAAGTTGTTGCGGATAGGCTTCTCAGCAGCATCAACACTTGATGCTGCTGATAGGCAAATGATCAGCAGCTTTGGATGGTCACATCTTGCTACTGATCATCATCTTTGCTGCTGACAGCCTTGTGCCTTGAAGACAAATCGTTGCAGCTGACTATCCATACCAAGCGTTACTGACAACTTTCTGCAAAAGAAACTGACACACAAAAAAAGCAGAAGGAACCACAATGGCACAACCAATGACGGACAACAATGCTCTTCTCCAAGCATGCAAGTAATGATGCATAAAGAAGACGCTTCAATAAAGTTAACTAGCTTTAGACAAAACGTGTAATAGTTAGCTACATACAACAGATCAACGGTCTGTGTTAGATCTGATCCTTAGAATCAAGGGGCTGTCTTGATTCTAAGTGAGTATAAATAATGTGTAAACACTTCATTGTAAGTGCGTGTGTTTTATGTCTTTTGAGTGAGTTTTCAATTGTAATCGTTTATCTGCAAAAGCTTAATACAACAGTGTTCTTAAAAGTATTCTTTCTGCTTACTCGATTACACTTGTGTAGTTGTTATTGTTTCCGCCAATTTCAACTAAGAACAGAACCATCTTGTAATTTCACGATCCTACAATAGATAAGTCTGGTTTCCAGCTTTTCTACCCCAATACGCATAGATAGTTCCGAGGTAAAGTTCTTATTAGTTCCTAATGACTTGGTTATTTCCACTAAGCTAGGAACTTGTGATTAAGAAATGTTCTAATGACTTAAGACCTTGATGCAAGTCGTTGTGCTATTTACATTAGCAAAGGTTAAAGTTATCTAAACGGACAGGAAGTTAGATGTGAGTTCTATGATGCCCCTTTTAAAAGTTTTAAATGCTTTGGGCTAGTATCCATGATGTTGCAAGAAAAATGGTTATGAACAATGTCTAAACCTTAAACCAAGTAATGGAGTATTCATGAAATATCAAAAGGGTGGTGGGTACGCCGCTGGTACACCCTATATATAAACTTAGGAAATATCTTGCAACTAATGGGCATTGATTGCTATATCTTCGAAATGGGACGAATTGAATGCGGACCGTTACATTCCTTTGTGGTATGTAACGGGGGACACTTTATAGAGGAAATGGAAAGTGGTGACGATCACTTAAGAGGTTCACGAACCTCAATAAGATGTAGGTTATGCAAGAAAAAATGTTATGTTTGGATAAAGGCTAATGTGGAATGGAAAGGTGATGTTTTGAAATGTGTCTTATACAAACCATTTGTACGGATTAAATATACTTTGATTAAAACTTAGAACTCGTCGGCGTAAGCTGACCCGTGTTTAAAGCATGTGTGTCAGGTAAAGATGTAGCCTCGAGCAGTAAAGGCAAAGGGCTAAACTAGAAGACATCATGAGCAGGCTATCTGGTATCACCCTAAAAACTGGCATAGTTTATGTGAACTTTCTTAGATTGTACTAAAGACAAGTTTTACAAATAAATAATGTTTTAAAAGACTTCCGCTCTGTATATTTGGTATCAACGTCACTAAAACTAGAGGGTAACCTTCTGACCAGCATGTAGTTATCTAATAAATAGAATGTTATGTTTAAGGAAAGAGTGATGTATAAATCTCTCCAGGACCTGTCATTTTTTCCTGGGAACGTTACTGTTAGAGGTACTACTCTGGGATTTTTAGTTACTCTATGTTCATGAGTAAATCCGACAAGTGACCAGCATCTCGGGTGATCCGGGATTTGGGTGTCACATTGATGATATGTTTCCAACGTTTTCTTATGTAATTTGGTTTTAAAAAAATTAACTCGACTTGTTATATAATTTGGTAATAAGTTTTATAAAAATCAAATATAATGTAACATCTGGGCATTCATACCAACAATATTGTCTGTTTTGCCCAGTAGGAGCTCATAGATTTGTTTTTAGTTGTCCGGATGAAAACTTACCAGGGGTCACCCATCCCTGGATTACTCCCACCAGAGCACACTAAATTGCGAAGTTCTTCTCTCATTCACAGCCAATGCGCCCAAAACGCGTTATTGGTATTTGATGCGGGACATTCCTTATGAACCAAGAATTTCTCATGGTCGCGGTCAATTTGGGATTTGGCTAGAGTGTTACAATGAACCATACTAATTTTCTATGCATCTTTACTATCAACCCCCCCCTCCCTATCGGCTCATCGTCCTCGATAAAGTTTACCCCACAGTCCGTGAATAATGTCTTACATGGTGCGTTTCCTTAATGACTGATGAGAGCTTCACCATAAGTTAATACTTGTCTAAACCGGAGCTAAATGAAATGAGATATCAAACTCCTAAAAGTGTGGTATTTGAAATAAAAATTAAAAAAAAAAGGAAATGATCAAATCTCACGCCTGTGGCACAATTTCGCTTTGACTCATGATTTTTTCCTGACTTTTTTTTATGATTTTAATTATGGAAAATCATAACAAACGTGGGATTACAATTCTCAAATCATGACACATGTGATTTAAGTACAATTCTCAAATCTTACATTCTAATTAATGTCTGTAACGAGGGATATTATTGACTACATTTACGTGTGCTTTGTTCCACTCCAATATGGACATACATACACAAGCATAAAAACGTGAACTAATATAGGCGACTCTTGAAAAAGATATTATTCTATGTAGAATTTCATGCACGTTTTAGTATCATTCGTCAGTACATCATATGACTTATTGGAAAGCTAGAAATATATAGTGAAATGTCTAGTAGAAGTGGCTCCTGTGTCGGGTTACCACATCATATGACTTATTGGAAAGCTAGAAATATATAACAATCCAGCCACCTCAAATCATTCTATGAAGACCTAATATGTGAATGTAGAAATGGCTCCCGTTAGGGTTACCAGATCATATGACTTGTTGGAAAGCTATAATGTCGATAGACACAATTGTCACCTCGAGTCATTCTGTGAAGACCAAATTTGATTGATTTATGTTTTTGGTAATAAAGTGGAAGGGATCCTTGGTCGGGTTACCGCGACCCTCAACTTATTGGAAAGCTAGAATGTCGCTAGACACAATAGCCACCGCAAGGTCGGGTTAAAGACATCGTGACTACAAGTCTACAACAAATTTTAAAAATAGAACTTCAATCTCAAGATTTAACACTCCATGGCTCTCGCTAAAGTCCTCGGAAGCTAAAGACAAGAAGATAGAAGACTACCGACATAAAACACAAGGTTTGCCTAAAACTCGAATGCTTTGCTTGAATACCTAACCCAAATCACCAATAGTTAAAATCTTTACCCACTCGGTCTAGTGTGGCACTAAAGACTTGTATAAAGACGTACAACTTTGAATGAATGTTCAAACAATGGTTTTTCAACATGTATTGATTAAGACACACACAAGATTATAAACTTTAACAAACAAAGATCAAAAACTCACATCCATAAAGAATGATCATTGTCAAGAATAACCAAAAGACATAAACACACCATTTTACTAAATCAAAATATTAATTTACACCAAATTTCGTCTTCACCCAACTGATACAAGAAGACTATCCACTAGCGGCCATAGAAATGAATAAACAAACACTTGTAGATATAAAGTTCGTGGAATGGAACAAGTAATCTAACTAAAGACAAGTGTAGTAATCATGATATGCTTCTTCATATTGGATAAAATGAATAAACTCTATCTTTGCTCTCTAGTGGGAGGAGACCTATAAAAAACTATCCCAAATGTTCCTCTTGAAATGAAGTGGCTTAAGCTTGCTTTTATAGGCAAAAAAGGGGATGTAACACGGTCGTGTTGTTATCTCTGCCAACTAGGGGTGAGCATATAACCGAATTAACCGAACCATAACCGAATTAACCGACATAACCGAACCGATCAATTAACCGATGGCTCGGTTAAGCCATAAGTGATTAACCGAAATTTATGGGTCGGTTTTGGTTATGGTGTGTGCCATAACCGAATTAACCGAACCGAACCGAATGTAATCCATTTGCAATAAATTTAAATTACCACTCATGTTTTTGCTATAATTCCGATTAGCTTCCCACATGTTTTAGTGTAGAAACTTTCTTGGAGTTGATACACTTTGTGTGTGAACCGAAAACACGTCATAAATTGTATATGAATCAACATGCAATGGCAAGAGGTATCTAACGAACCATGAGGTTCCAACTAAGATGAAATATTGATATGAATGCAACTAACGAGTGAAGAAATAACAAGTTCATAAGGATCTGGATCATAAGTCAATAATTCAAAGAAACATATGTAGAGTAAATAGTCAAATGACGCCAAATGAAATCAATAATAAAAAGGGAAGTGAGTGAAAGAAACAAAAAATCAGTCCCACGTCGCTTATTACAACAAAATTAGCCTCTTTAGGATCACTTAATTTTTTTTGCTATAGCGGTTAATTAACCGAATTAACCGATAACCGATCCATAACCGACGGTTAACCAAACCAACCATAACCGAAGTTTCGGTTCGGTTTCGGTTTTGGAAATGGACATAACCGAGGTTTCGGTTTTGGAAATGCCCATAACCGAACCGAACCGACCCATGCACAGCCCTACTGCCAACGGTTCACTTTTGTATGGACCTCAACTTGTTCTGCCAAGTTTGTTAGGGATGCACGATAGTACATCTAGGTTGACCGTGTGTTGACCACAAGGGGCGTGCTTCCATACTTAGTTTTCTGACCGGTCTTAAGGGGGCACCGGCGTGCTTGGTTAGGAACGACCGTGCCTATCTTCAGTAACATCCCAAATTTATAAAAAAAATAAATATATATAAACTAGGTCGGGATTAACTCCAAGGTTCGAATGAAAAGTAAAAGGAAAAGGAACGGGCTTGGGCTTAACCTTCTTGGGCCGCTGGAAGCCCGTGTATATAAGAAACACACCAGGTCCATCTCACCCCTTCATCCCCATTTTCACAAAAGTTAGAGAGAAAGAGTGATCGGGTTAGAGAGAAAAAGCTCGAGATTCGGCTCAAAGTCTTAGGAATCGTTGCTCATCACCACAGCAGCGTTTAGCAACAAGGAGGAAGCGAATCCAGGTAATGGTCTAGCTTAAATCTGAGTTTTTGTTTCGAATTGGGTTTTCGGGTTTAAAGCTAAAAGATCACATTTTTATGTATAAAATAATGATATAAATATAGATTTAGCTTCATAATCGATAAAGCAACTGTTTGAACGTAAAACGTTTGGGTCTTGAACGATCCGAAATCAACATGCAGATCTAGGGTTTTGGTTGGGGAAGAAGGCTGATGTAGGCGAACCTATCAGGTTATCCTGAAACCGTTTTAGCGAACCTAACAAGTTCGCTTGCCAATGCCTTAGCAAAACTGATAAGTCTGCTTAGTAAATATCTTAGCGAAACTACTAAGTTCGCTTAATGTATCCCAGCGAAGCTACTAAGTTCACTTAATGTATCCTAGCAAAACTACTAAGTTCGCTTAGTAAATATTCTAGCGAAGCTACTAAGTTCGCTTAATGTATCCTAGCAAAACTACTAAGTTCGCTCAATAATTATTCTAGCGAAGCTACTAAGTTTGCTTAATGTATCCTGACGAAACTACGAAGTTCGTTTAAAGCAACCTAGCCATAATAAAAACGTCTAGTGTCGTTAGGATCATTATCTTATTTTGTATGACTTGTTTATATAGATTGTGTGTTCTATGTGTACTTCAGGAACCCGCTCTAAAACATTTAAACTACTAAGTTCGCTTAATGCAACCCTAGTTATGCTCACTGACCAGCTAGCATACTTCAGGAACCCGCTCATCAGGTGATGTGCCCCCTAAGTGATACGTGCAAACAAATTTTGAATGTTTTAGGGCTGAAGTGTATACATGAAATGAATGAATGTTATGAATGCCATATATAGCCATATGTGTTATATGACAATACATGATGAATATAAGAATGACAAGTATGTTTATGAACAATGAAATGAAAGTAGGACATAACGTATAAGAATGAAATCTTGCTTTATATACATATATATTTCTTGCCATGTATGAATACTTCGGTAGACGGATGACCACACGACTATTATGCAGCCAGAACTAAAAGTCTAGAAACATAGACTAAACTCAGGCTACTACTGTAGAATCAGACCCTCAATCGATGGACGTCTGCATAAGTAGTTCGGGTGAGAAACGGATTCCTTAGGGTAGATTTTAGACGGACGGACGGACGGTCGAAGGTTTGTCAGACGGTTTAATGATATGACGGACGGTTTCTAGTGCCAGACGGTTTACGAAATGGGCTACGACGGTAGTTCTAGAATGTTTCTCTTTGTGACTTACGTAATCAATGATGGGTTGGTCACCCTTATGTGTATGACCAATGAATGTTCAGCAGTTAGCAAAAGTTTATTGATATGACGTAAATTATGAATGTTTTGCACGCATAATTATCCCCGAATTCATCACAATTAGAAACAATATGATAATAATTGATACTTAATCTATTCAATTATTTTGCAACAAGATAATTACCCTTGATATACAAAAACATGAAGAAATCACTCAAAATCAAGGAGAAATCAGCATTTGGAAGTCAATTGATCGAAACCAGACACAGAAAGTCAAAGCTGGAAGTCAAAAAGTCAACAGGGAGCAAAAGTGCCCAATGGACGGGCGTGCATTTCAATGCACAGCCGTGCATTTAGGGTTTTGCTTCCCTGCACCTCCTAAAGCTGCAAAGATTCCCCATGTGCAAGAAAAGAGTACTTAGCACGCCCGTGCAATCCAATGCACGGCCAATGTGACACCCGACATTTCAGGTCAATATCCGTACATGTATTAAACAATTTTACATTATAATTATTCTTGTGATTTACTTAATTTCACAAACAAGGACATGAAGGTCTAACAAAAACCGAACATTGTCTCATTTTATATTTTTGGTAATTCTGGGAGTTACCGGTACACATACCGGTATAAACCGAATTTAATTACCCATGTGAAACTCTAAATAATAATAATCTAATAATTAAATCCAATTATTAACACTCAATTCACTTTTGACTTCTCGGCCGAAGTGCAGAGAAAACCATCCCCATTCTCACGTCCCATTTTACCATATTTTCATATATAACCCATACCCTTTCACTCAAAACTCTCACAAACCTTTTATCTCTCTCATTTTCTTACGAAAATCTCTCATTTCTCTTCAAATTGAAGCCAAGTTTTAAGGCAAAATCCTACCATAAACCAGTATTTTAAGAAGAATTTCAAGTGTTTCTGCAAAAGAGTCGAGATCATCTCTGTTTTCTTCATCATTTTCATCTCGGTTTTAAGGAAAAAACTCGATATTTTTCATATTATGTTCTTTAAAATCGTAGCTAAACTTACATCAACGCAAGAAAGATAACAAGAAGAGTGTGTCGAATTCAAGTTTAAAACATAAAAATATGCAGGATTGATTCTGTAAAACAGAAGTCCAGTAATCGAAACTAGGAGTTTCGATACCAGTTAACTCAATCGAAACTAGGAGTTTCGATACCTGTTGATTCATCGAAACTAGGAGTTTTGATGTCTTTTACTCAATCGAAACTAGGTAGTTTCGATAGCAAATACTCAATCGAAACTAGGTAGTTTCGATACCTTTTCTCAATCGAAACTAGGTTGTTTCGACTTCTGACCACTCCATCGAAACTAAGTAGTTTCGACACACATATACTCCATCGAAACTAAGTAGTTTCGACACACATATGCCCAATCGAAACTAAGAAGTTTCGACACCTGTACAACAGTCCCAGTTGGGCAGTAACTCAAAACTATTTTATAACAAAACATGTGTTGGAAAACTAAAACGATATTTAAACAAACACAATCAGATTTACAAGGTCGGTGAACAATTTACAATTAAGACGCTGGTCTTAACAACAATTTACCCTTGGTATCTAGGGTACAAATAGTCAAGGTTGACTACAACAAGTATTATCACAAGTATATACACAAACTCAAGGTGAGTTTCACGGCCCCTTTCTTTTTACTGTTTTCTAATATTTGGGGGAAAAACATACTACAACTATTTTATGGGATAACAAGAGAATAAGACACGACTTTATGTTTACATGGGATGAGAACAACACATTGGAGGCCTCTAAAGTCCCCTGGAACAACATAGTAACCATTAACTGTAGCCTAGGGTCCTATGAATAGTACTATGGAGAGTGACGTCTCCCGGTCATGGTTAGTCGCGCTAACCACAATCTGGAGGATTTATGGCCGCATAGAATCTGATAACGCTTAATAGGGGCTCACACATGTCATGGTTTGGTTACGCCTCATGTATGAACATATTATTTGTATTCCTAGCTAGTTTACAAATGGGTCAACAATTCTTATTCTGTTTATCACATACAACTGAAACTATTTACGAACAATGAAATTTTGCAAAGAACTATTTGATTAAACCTGTGAACTCACCAACCTAGTGTTGACAATTTTAAGTATGTTTTTCAGGTAACTGAACGTGATTTCAAGGTTAGCAATGTAGATTACATGCATGCACGATGGATACTACTCAAGGAGGATTTCCCTTGTATAACTCATTGAATTGAGTCATATTTGTGAAATCTTAATGTTTTGTAAACTCATTTTACATTTTTGTAATGTAAAACTTTAAACTCATTTATGTATCCATTTATCATGTATGTGTTTGCGGTAATCATATGCTTTGGAAACCATAAACGTCGCGCCTCGCGTTTCCGCCTTGGCGGGGTGTGACAGAACTTGGTATCAGAGCCATTGATTATAGCGAATTAGGAATCTAAATTGGAACCTAGTCTATAATCTAAATGACTCACTAAAACGTTTTCATTGCATAAGCATTGTATAACCAGTCATTTTGTCATATGGATATTGTAGTCATAAGCATGTCGTCACATTCACATTCTGATCCCGTCTCTGACTCTGAATCCAACGAGGAACTTTCCGCCTCACGCCCTAAAAATCGAGTACAAGTTCGCAGCTCGACACCACCCAATGTCGCCCTGGGAGAACCGCCCATCGTCTACCGAAAGAAAAGCGGATGACCAGTTAAGGTGCAAAGTGCTAGGAAGAAGGTTCGACTTCCGCGCAAGAGAAACCTGGCAGCCCGTGACCCGAAAGACTTGGAGACCGATGAGGAACCACCGAGGCAACGACCCTGCTACCACCCTACCGTGGGAACCATCCGTTGGATGCCTCGTACCCTGGCACGTTGGAGGGAGATGGAGAGCATCCCATCTACCTTTGAGCTTGGAGAGTCTTCTAACTCCCCAACACCCCTACCCCACACTGGGGAAGCCATAGAGCTCACTGTGCCTACCTTGGTAGCTCGCGTTCGTACGCATGAGGAGCGTCTTGATGATCTCCTAGATGACATCCGGGCACAGGGGGATGCAGCCACGCGACTTCGTCAAGGACTCGGATCTCGAGTTCAGAATCTCGAGTTCAGACTCTAGATGACCACACCCGAAACATACAGGATGCCACTAACTATCTAGAGTTGAGAGCTGACATGGACTGGCAGTTCACAGTTACGGTCCGAGACATGGTGGAGGCGCTAGAAGAAAGGACGTTGGCTGCAGAATTTGTGGCTAGAGCAAGCTTTGTTATGGCAGGACTTGCCATGATGATTGGATTGTACTCTCACTTCTTCTTTTAAACCTATTATGGGCGGGTTGTGCCCATAGTACATTATGTAGTTTAAAACGTTAGTACTGATGAGGTCATGTGAACCCATCACTTTTGTATCCGTTTCTTTTGGGAACAATGTACTATGAATGTTTTAACTATGTATATAAGGGTTTATGTTTTGATGTTGTCGTATCCTTAGGCCATGTGCTAACATTATTGTCATATAATGTTATTTCTTTTTAATTGATGTGTTAGAAAGAACGTCATGGCACCAAAGCGTAGCACACCCCGTAACACTACTGGAGATAACAATGAGACGATTTCTCCAAATGTAGAACAACTCATAGCACAGCGAGTAGCTGCTGCCATGCAACAGTATGAGGCAAACCGAAATAGTGGAGGAGGAAACGGCAGTGGTACCGGCGGAGGAGGTGCAGGAGGTAGCGGTACAGCTGGAGGTTCCGGAGGTAATAGAATAAATAAGTCGTAACACCTAGTCATGATCCGAATTAATGACGTTATGACTTGTAATTCTACAGATGCTCCAATTAGGAAGTGCTCCTACAAGACCTTTCTATCTTGCAAACCCCGTAACTTCAATGGCACCGAAGGTGCAGTTGGACTAATGAGATGGATAGAGAAGATGGAATCGGTGATCGATATTAGTGAATGCACCGCTGACTGCATGGTGAAGTATTCTACATGCTCACTCACTGATAAAGCTTTAACTTGGTGGAATTCACAAGTAAAGACTTTTGGAAGGCAGACAGCATATGAGTTGTCATGGGAAGACCTGAAGGCCATGATGATCGAGGAATATTGTCCTCGAAATGAGTTGCAAAAGATCGAATATGAAATGTGGAACTTGCAAATGACAGGAGATGATGTTGCTGGCTACACTGACCGATTCAATGAGTTAGCAATCTTGGTTCCACACATGGTTACCCCGGAATACAAGAAGGTTGAAAGATATTTGTGGGGTCTCGCACCTCAAATCCGAAGTCTGGTGACTTCATCGAACCCTATGGATGCCAAGAGCGCCATAACTTTAGCTTTCAAGCTAAGGGATAATGCTGTACGTGATGGTTTGTTTGAGAAGAAGGAGACCGAAGGAGGGAAATCTGGAGAAAAGAGGAAATGGTTTGGAAAACCAATTAATCAAAACAAGAATCAAATTTACAAGAGACCTGAAACTATGAAAGCCTTTGTCGCCAACACTGTGGAACAAAAAGGATACCTTGGAGCACGACCAAGGTGTGACAATTGTGGATATCATCACAGTGGGAAGTGTACCCAATGTGGAAAATGTAAAAAGTATGGACATCTAGCCCATGACTGTAGGAGCAATGCGAACCCTAACAAGATAAATCAAGTAGCAGGAAAAGTCAACCCAGGAACAGAAAGGATGAATCAAGGATGCTTTGAGTGTGGAGATCCAAAGCACTTCAGAAAAGACTGTCTAAAGTTGAAGAACCGAAACGACAATCAGGCCCGTGGAAGAGCATTTGTGATGGGGGCTGGTGACGCACGACAAGATCCAAACATTGTCACTGGTACGTTCCCGATAAATAATCACTATGCCTCTATACTTTTCGATACGGGTGCTGATTTGAGTTTTGTGTCAAATGACTTTAAGTCCCTACTCGGTATTAAGCCCAGTAAACTAGACCAAAAGTATACAATTGAATTAGCGAACGGAAAATTAATTAATACCGAAGAAGTCATTCAGGGTTGTACCTTATGTCTTAAAAACCACACATTTAGTATAGATCTGTTACCCGTTGATTTAGGAAGCTTTGACGTTGTTATTGGCATGGATTGGTTGTCAAAGAATCATGCCGAGATTGTTTGTTTTGAGAAGATTGTCCAAATCCCACTCTCAAACGGAGAAGTTCTTTCGATTCAAGGTGAGAAGAGTGGAGTAACGTTAAGGATGATAAACTGCATGAAAGCTCGTAAGTATCTACGTAAAGGCTATTGCGTATTCCTGGCTCACGTCGTCGAAAAGAAACCCAAGGAACGTCAACTTGAAGAAATTCCAATCGTTAGGGATTACCCCGAAGTTTTTCCTGAAGACTTACCTGGATTACCACCACCGAGGCGAGTCGAATTCCGAATCGATTTGGTACCAGGATCCGCACCAATTGCGCGATCACCATATCGATTAGCACCTTCTGAAATGCAAGAATTATCAAATCAACTACAAGAGTTGCTTGATAAAGGTTTCATAAGACCGAGTTTCTCACCTTGGGGAGCTCCGGTCCTATTCGTAAAGAAAAAGGATGGAACCTTTAGGATGTGTATAGATTACCGAGAATTAAACAAGCTTACAATCAAAAACCGATACCCACTACCTCGAATAGATGATTTGTTCGATCAACTACAAGGTTCTAGCTTCTACTCTAAGATCGATCTACGGTCAGGGTATCATCAACTAAGAATCCAAGAAGAAGATGTACCAAAGACAGCATTTAGGACTCGTTATGGTCACTACGAATTCCTAGTTATGCCATTTGGTTTGACAAACGCACCAGCTGTTTTCATGGATCTCATGAACCGCGTGTGCAAACCATACTTGGATAAATTCGTGATTGTGTTTATCGATGACATATTAATATATTCACGAACCAAGGAGGATCATGAACATCACCTGAAATTAATCTTAGAACTACTCAGAAATGAGAAACTTTACGCTAAATTCTCTAAGTGTGAGTTTTGGATCCAAGAAGTGCATTTCCTTGGTCATGTCATCAACAAGGAAGGAATTCACGTTGATCCATCTAAAATTGAAGCGATAAAAAACTGGGAAGCACCAAAGACTCCGACAGAAGTACGTCAATTTTTAGGTTTGGCCGGCTATTACAGACGATTCATCGAGAATTTTTCAAAAATAGCCCTGCCTTTAACCAAATTAACCCAGAAAGAAAAGAAGTATGATTGGAATGACAAGCAAGAGTCAGCTTTTCAATTACTAAAGCAGAAGCTGTGTAGTGCACCAATTCTATCCCTTCCTGAGGGAATCGACAATTTTGTCGTATACTGCGATGCATCACACCAAGGACTGGGTTGTGTGTTAATGCAAAGAGACAAAGTCATCGCATATGCCTCACGACAACTAAAAGTGCACGAAAAGAATTATACGACCCACGACTTGGAATTGGGTGCAGTTGTGTTTGCGCTCAAAATTTGGAGACATTACCTTTACGGTACAAGATGTACTATCTTTACTGATCACAAGAGTCTCCAGCATATCTTTGATCAAAAGGAACTTAACATGAGACAACGTCGTTGGGTAGAACTACTAAACGATTATGATTGTGATATCAAGTACCATCCCGGGAAAGCCAATGTCGTAGCGGACGCTTTAAGTCGCAAAGAACGAGTTAAAACTCTTCGTGTTCGTGCCTTAGGATTGACAATTCATACGAATCTTAATACTCAAATTCGGATGGCACAACATGAGGCAATCAAAGAAGAAAACATTCAGAATGAAGCTTTACGAGGAATGATAAAGCAATTGGAGCCAAAGTCAGATGACACTTTATACTTCATGAATAGAATTTGGGTGACACGTTTTGGTAACTTACGGGAGTTAGTTATGGACGAAGCCCACAAGTCCAGGTACTCCATTCACCCAGGTTCAGATAAAATGTATAAGGATCTAAAAGAATTATATTGGTGGCCAAATATGAAAGGAGATATTGCCACATATGTCAGTAAGTGCTTAACATGTTCAAAAGTAAAAGCCAAACATCAGAAACCGTCTGGTTTGTTACAACAACCTGAAATTCCCCAATGGAAATGGGAACAAATTTCTATGGATTTCATCACAAAATTACCCAGGACTTCCAGTGGTTATGATACCATATGGGTTATTGTCGACCGATTAACAAAATCTGCTCACTTTCTGCCAATGAAAGAAACTGACAAAACCGAGAAACTTGCAAAGCTTTATATCAAGGAAATTGTGGCTAGGCATGGAGTGCCAATTTCTATTATCTCGGATAGAGATAGCAGATTCGTGTCTAGAATCTGGAAATCATTACAAGAAGCCATGGGCACACGTCTTGACATGAGCACGGCATATCACCCACAAACAGATGGGCAAAGTGAACGGACTATCCAGACAATAGAAGATATGCTCCGTGCGTGTGTAATTGATTTCGGAGGAAATTGGGATACTCATTTACCATTAGCTGAGTTTTCCTACAATAACAGTTACCATACGAGCATTAAGGCAGCTCCGTTTGAAGCTTTATATGGTCGTAAATGCCGCTCACCGTTATGTTGGGCGGAAGTTGGTGAAAAACATTTGACAGGCCCTGAGATTATCCAGGAAACCACTGATAAGATCTTCAAAATAAAGGACCGTCTGAAAGCGGCCCGAGATAGACAAAAGAGCTATGCTGACAACAGACGAAAACCATTAGAATTTCAAATTGGCGACCGAGTAATGTTAAAAGTCTCACCATGGAAAGGCGTTGCAAGGTTTGGTAACCGTAGTAAGCTCAACCCTAGATACGTTGGTCCGTTCGAAATACTGGCTAGGGTTGGCCCTGTAGCTTACAAACTCAAGCTACCACAAGAACTAAGCAATGTACATGATACGTTTCATGTATCAAATCTCAAGAAGTGTTTATCAGACGAGACACTAATTATACCGCCTGACGAGATTCACATTGACGATAAACTTCATTTCATCGAGGAACCGATTGAGATTTCAGATTGGAAGGTTCAAAAGCTGAGACGTAGTCGGATCAAACTGGTTAAAGTACGTTGGAACTCAAAGCGTGGTCCTGAGTATACATGGGAACGAGAGGACCAAATGAAAACAAAATACCCATCCTTGTTTAAGGATACACCAGTTCAAGACGACACGAATTGAATTTCGGGACGAAATTCTTTTAACAAGGGGAGAATGTGACACCCGACATTTCAGGTCAATATCCGTACATGTATTAAACAATTTTACATTATAATTATTCTTGTGATTTACTTAATTTCACAAACAAGGACATGAAGGTCTAACAAAAACCGAACATTGTCTCATTTTATATTTTTGGTAATTCTGGGAGTTACCGGTACACATACCGGTATAAACCGAATTTAATTACCCATGTGAAACTCTAAATAATAATAATCTAATACTTAAATCCAATTATTAACACTCAATTCACTTTTGACTTCTCGGCCGAAGTGCAGAGAAAACCATCCCCATTCTCACGTCCCATTTTACCATATTTTCATATATAACCCATACCCTTTCACTCAAAACTCTCACAAACCTTTTATCTCTCTCATTTTCTTATGAAAATCTCTCATTTCTCTTCAAATTGAAGCCAAGTTTTAAGGCAAAATCCTACCACAAACCAGTATTTTAAGAAGAATTTCAAGTGTTTCTGCAAAAGAGTCGAGATCATCTCTGTTTTCTTCATCATTTTCATCTCGGTTTTAAGGTAAAAACTCGATATTTTTCATATTATGTTCTTTAAAACCGTAGCTAAACTTACATCAACGCAAGAAAGATAACAAGAAGAGTGTGTCGAATTCAAGTTTAAAACATAAAAATATGCAGGACTGATTCTGTAAAACAGAAGTCCAGTAATCGAAACTAGGAGTTTCGATACCAGTTAACTCAATCGAAACTAGGAGTTTCGATACCTGTTGATCCATCGAAACTAGGAGTTTTGATGTCTTTTACTCAATCGAAACTAGGTAGTTTCGATAGCAAATACTCAATCGAAACTAGGTAGTTTCGATACCTTTTCTCAATCGAAACTAGGTTGTTTCGACTTCTGACCACTCCATCGAAACTAAGTAGTTTCGACACACATATACTCCATCGAAACTAAGTAGTTTCGACACACATATGCCCAATCGAAACTAAGAAGTTTCGACACCTGTACAACAGTCCCAGTTGGGCAGTAACTCAAAACTATTTTATAACAAAACATGTGTTGGAAAACTAAAACGATATTTAAACAAACACAATCAGATTTACAAGGTCGGTGAACAATTTACAATTAAGACGTTGGTCTTAACAACAATTTACCCTTGGTATCTAGGGTACAAATAGTCAAGGTTGACTACAACAAGTATTATCACAAGTATATACACAAACTCAAGGTGAGTTTCACGGCCCCTTTCTTTTTACTGTTTTCTAATATTTGGGAGAAAAACATACTACAACTATTTTATGGGATAACAAGAGAATAAGACACGACTTTATGTTTACATGGGATGAGAACAACACATTGGAGGCCTCTAAAGTCCCCTGGAACAACATAGTAACCATTAACTGTAGCCTAGGGTCCTATGAATAGTACTATGGAGAGTGACGTCTCCCGGTCATGGTTAGTCGCGCTAACCACAATCTGGAGGATTTATGGCCGCATAGAATCTGATAACGCTTAATAGTGGCTCACACATGTCATGGTTTGGTTACGCCTCATGTATGAACATATTATTTGTATTCCTAGCTAGTTTACAAATGGGTCAACAATTCTTATTCTGTTTATCACATACAACTGAAACTATTTACGAACAATGAAATTTTGCAAAGAACTATTTGATTAAACCTGTGAACTCACCAACCTAGTGTTGACAATTTTAAGTATGTTTTTCAGGTAACTGAACGTGATTTCAAGGTTAGCAATGTAGATTACATGCATGCACGATGGATACTACTCAAGGAGGATTTCCCTTGTATAACTCATTGAATTGAGTCATATTTGTGAAATCTTAATGTTTTGTAAACTCATTTTACATTTTTGTAATGTAAAACTTTAAACTCATTTATGTATCCATTTATCATGTATGTGTTTGCGGTAATCATATGCTTTGGAAACCATAAACGTCGCGCCTCGCGTTTCCGCCTTGGCGGGGTGTGACAGCCGTGCATTGCCAAAATCTTAGCCTATAAATAAAAACCTCATTCTAGTGTTTTAGGTGTCCAAGATCAAGGGATGGGAAGGCCCTAGTGCGCTGCTAGAGCCGGAACTCTCTCGGTTTTGGTCCGTTTTAGTTTTTCTTTGTTTATTTTATGTTTTTAGTCTTGTAATATAAAATGATTTTTCTCGTTCGATTAAGCAAGAGGCAACCTATACGCACTCTCCCTTAGTGTTGGAACACTTCCACACATTGTGTAAGGGTTATTGGAGTCACTTGTATGGTCATTCGTGGCAAATCCTTTTGCGTTCCTCGGGTTGGTTGAACTTTGATTAATCAATGAAGTATTTTTAGTATATTATGTTCTTAAAGTCTCTCTTCTAACTTATGTTAAAAAGACAAGAATAGGTGATCTTTAAACCAACTTAATAATCTTAAATCTTGTAAGGTACTTAAGCAAGACTTCTTGTTTAAGAAACTTATTCGAGTTTGTACGGTCTATATACAAGTCTTGGTGCTACCAAGGGCCCGGTTAGTATAGATTTTATATTATGGGTTGATTGGAGGTTTGGGAATTCAACGAGTTGTTCGAGTCCTAGCGGGAGCCATGAGGCTTGATCTTGAGAATGAAAGTTATATTTATTTAAAATAATATTATAAGTAAGACAACTATTTTAAGAATATAAATTATAGGTCCGAGCGTTCCTAAAGTAGCTCTGGAAGGAGTTGTGAATTCCAACTTTCCAAAGGAAGTTACACGACTTAACGTACGTCAGTTGACATGATAATCTTAGTCCGAATAATAATTCACGAGGCAGCCGGCGGACTTGAGACCCCGTTAGGATCCCGGGAGTTATTAGGAACAGTTGGCTGACTGTATCCACTGTTCTGTTACGAACTACTAACTCCCCCAATCGAAAGTGTTAGTACTAGTAACTATGACCAACCTTACTAAAATACAACGTTAATTAACAAGTGATAACAACCGGAGCAACACCTTAAACGAGAGAATATTCCTAATTACTTTCATTTTCATTTTCCTTCTTTTAAAATAAAATCCCTTTTCCAACTTATTATCCTAGTCAGACAATAACAAGGATTGAGTAAGGAATCCGTGTCCATGGTTCGATACTTGGTTCTTACACAGACTATATTACGCTGCGATAGGTACACTTGTCTATTGTGTATGTTTTAAGTTGAATTAAATATTATTTTAATTTATAAATTTAAAACCTGATTTTGTGTAACTCTAAACCGAACATTATTAAAGATATATATTATGTCTATCGTATTTGGCATCAAGTTTTTGGAGCCATTGTAGGGAACATGTATATATATATATATATATACTAAAACACGCTATCAAGTTTTTGGCGCCGTTGCCGGGGACTCGATAATTCTGCGAAATATCTAAGACGTTGGACTGACTAATTAATTCTATTTTAATTTTGTTTTATTTCTCCCTTATTTTCCATTTTTATTTTATTTTTATTCTTCTTACTTTTATTTTTATTTTGGTACTTGTATTAGTTGATTTGTCTTTGCAGGAACTTTCATGGATCGCGACCAAGAAATTATCGCTAAGGGAAATCAATGAATATAAGTGTCGCCATTCGAAAACATTTTCTAAAATATGCGTAATGCTTTCGAACAGTTTTATGTGTTTAGTTTTACATTCTTCTTTATTTTTGATGACAACAAGCTCGATGCTTTGAAATTGGATGTCAACGATCGAGGTAAGTTTTCTAACGAGAAATCGAAATTTTTGATGATAACATTCTCACTTGACCAATTTAATTTAATTTAAATTAAATAATATTTTAAGAAAGTTTAAACTAATTTTAATTATTTATTAGTTAAAAAATTTATTTTACCTTTCTTTAAAAGTATTAATTTCAAGTGTTTAATAAATGGAAAAAAAAAGTCAAATTTGGTCAAAGGGGGCAATAAACGGCCGTGCATCCCCATGCACGTCCGTGCATTAGGGTCCGGGTGCCCAGATCTTAAATTGGGACAGTAGCATCAGATCCCTCAAAACCCCAACTCTCAAACACGCTCAAAACCCGCCGAACTCACCCAAAAATGACCGATTCCCCCGGTTTCTTTCGATTTTTGCTTCCAATCTCATCACAAAGGTATGTAAGCTTGTCCATTATCATTTTTAGGGTGATTTTTGCTTCAAATATGATAGATTTTGTTCAAATAGGGCTAGGGTTTCATTAGATATCTTGGTTTGAATACGCTTGAATATGAACTCAATGCTTGATCTAGATGCATATTTGACTATATATGATCATAATGTAACACTTTTTGGTTTTTTTTGAATAGATTTGTTTGGCTCGTATGAATGGGTTTTTGAATTTTGACTTTGAACTCTTGAACTTGAAAATACGAATTGAAGCATGAATCTTGTTTATACAGATTGTGTGTGACCCTAGTGACGATCACTGACCAGCTAGTATACTTCAGGAACCCGCTCATCATGTGAGTTCTATGTGCCCCCTATGTGATACGTGCAAACAAATTTTAAATGTTTTGGGGCTGAAGTGTATACATGAAATGAATGAATGTTATGAATGTCATATATAGTCATATGTGTTATATGACAATACATGATGAATATAAGAATGACAAGTATGCTTATGAACAATGAAATGAAAGTATGACATAACGTATAAGAATGAAATCATGCTTTATATACATATATATATATATATATATATATATATATTGCTTGCCATGTATGAATAAACGTTATGGACAGAAACGATGATAAATGCTACTTTGGTAGACGGACAACAACACCACTATTATGCAGCATGAACTAAAAGTCTAGAAAGGTAGACTAAACTCAGGCTACTACGGTAGAATCAGACCCTCAATCGATGCACGGCGGCATAAGTAGTTCCGGCGGGAAACGGATGCCTTAGGGCAGTCGGGCGAATAAGACGGACTACGACGGTATGACGGTTTTAGACGGATGACCGAAGGTTTGCCGGACTGTTTTATAATATGACGGACGGTTTCTAGTGTCCGACTGTTTACGAAATGGGCTACGACGGTAGTTCTAGAACGTTTGTCTTTGTGACTTACGTAATCAATGACGGATTGATCACCCTTATGTGTTTGACCAATGAATGTTCAACAGTTAGGAAAAGTGTATGTATTTATATACGTACTCACACATGAATGATATACGAAAGCAGTAAATGAAAAGGTGTACAAATATACAATTATATTTACACTTACAAGATTATGATAAGAACAATGTTTATGTTTACTTGCTTTAAACTATAACTCATCAGCGTTAGCTGACTTTTAGTATGAACTTCAGGTAACAAGAAGAAGGGGCGTGCAAGGGCGTGATGGCTACCTGGAACGAAACTGACATCCCATTTTATTTGATTATATGTTAAGACAATGTTTCTTTTATGTTAAGACTTTCACTGTCATGTAACCGGATGATGTTTGTTTTCAGTACGATTACATGTTTTAATTTAAATTCAGCATTTTGATTACTAATTTTATTAGTAAATTTCAACAATTGAGGTTTCCTGGGTTGATGCCTTACAGCTTCTGACTTCCACATTTCCTTGTTTTCTTTGATATTTTCCTTCTTTTTGGTGTGAAAAGCCAAATAACATGCAGTTATCTCAAATGAAGCAATTTAGTACTAATTCCATTACAATTGCCCTAAAATCAACCAAATATAAGGATGATTATAAATGTAAAATATGTATAAATTATGGCACATCAGCTATTGGCAATCCCAGTCGCATACCTGACTATAAAAACTGTCACACACTTGTCAGATACCTATTACTCATTATCCTTAGAGTTTACTGGTATACCCTTGAGTATCAAGTATGCTCGTTTATAATCTAATGCAGTTATAAATTACATGTTTTGGATGCTTATTACCTAAAACTTGATTTTTTTGTATCTTTTCTCAAAGTTTTAATTGAAATATCAACGACTAAATTACATTTCTAATAATTCTTTTAACTATAATACTTTTAAGTTTGTAACATCTTCTGTTTTGGTGCGGGTAAACGGGATGGTGTCACGTCATACCATACCGTAAATTAAAAAAAGGTTCTCATACTTAAATATCCGTCCAAAATATTTCGGATTTCAAGTTTTTGCATCTCGTTCGAGTTCCTTTTATCATCCCTATTTCAGAATTTTTGTATTCTTTTCCTTTTTCGAATTTTTGCTTGGATTATATTATTCTGTCTAAGTATACGTAATAACATTGCTTTATTCAGTATTCTTGAATTATTAAATTCGAGAATATGTTCCTACTATATTTTATACTATAGCTTTCATTCGGTATGGCAAGCTCGTCTCAACGAACATAATTGTTTTTTGTTTGATGAGAAATTCTAAGATCAAACAACATATATTTAGAACTTTAGTTTATGTAAACTTCAATTAGTGTTCATAATTTCAATCATTTATCCACAAATAAGACGAGTTAAATTAAAAGATTTTTGCTATAATGGAACAAGTATGAGTGTCTCACAAAGAGAACTCAATGGATACATCTTGAATCATACTATTGAAAACATATCGATTTTATAATTGTTTTTTCTTCATATTTATCAATAATATATACCGTAGATGTGGTTATATGAATTTTATTTAATTACTTAATAAATAGAGGGTTGTTAAATATATAATCATTTAAAAGCAGAGAACGTCATGAACCATATAAACAATTATTCTATTACTTTAACTTTAATATATAAGACGGTTTTTATAACCGCATAACCACGTCCCTTTCTCCTTTTCACTATATCTTTTAAAAATTACGTACAACACTTTATACGGCTCATAGTTTTTTACTTAAAATTGGTTTTATAATAGACAAGCCACTTATAATAAATACAATATTGTTCAGTTTCATTTTTGTAAAAGTCATACACTTATGGCTAAAAAAAGTTTGGAAAATAAAAAGAGGTTTTGTTATGGGCTTCACAAAATATTATTTTGTTAATATGAAGACTTGGGGCTAGTGGATACCGATGCCATAACGAGCCTTGTTGAGCCCAATATTTGGCAAAACATTGTTTCTTTCCTTTTTCCAACTAACAAACTAAATATTAAATAACTAAAACAATAAAATCAAATTTGAAGTTAAAAGCTTAATTAATTAATCAACTCGTTATGTGGAACCTTGCAACAAATTTAAATTGTTGTCACTTTTAATGGAAATATTATATTTAAAGAAATAATGTATGGTATCGGGTTTAACTATAGGTGTGATATTATGTGATACCTAAACCTATTATTTGAGACAAATGTAAGGATTCAAACTCGGGAGAGCTCACTTGTTAGATTTGCGCATAAACATAGTCATCAAACATTTAACTTTAATTAAAACGTTTAAAACATAGCGTAAGCATTCATCATTCGGTTACATAAACAGCAAAAGTCTTAACATTAAAAGAAATATTGTTTTAACACAAGCAATTAAACAGGATGTCAGTCTTGGGTCAGATAGCCTTCACGCCTTTGCTCGTCCTTTCTTTTTGTTACCTGAATTGCATACTAAAAGTCAGCTAACGCTGATAAGTTCTAGTTTAAAACATTTAGGTATAACCTCAGTCATTCATTTGTACCATATATATATAGGGGTGAGTTCACTAGAAACTAATTTTCATAAGAAAACCAAAAAACTCCTCACTAAAGATGTTGCATATGTGTAGTACAACTAAAAGCCTAACCCCCACCCAAAAACCTAAACACCACTCCCACCCAAAAACCTAAACCCACCCCACCCACCCCTCAAAAACCTAAACCACCCACCCACCCCCACCCCAAAAACCTAACCTAAAAGCTAAACTAAACCCAAAAAAACACCCCCAAAAGCTAACTATGCTACACATACGTAGCAAAAGGATGAATTTTTTTTTGAAAGAGGACGACGTGAGAAACAAGGTCTCCGAAGCGGTTTTTTAGTTTTTGATTTATTTTGAGTTATGATTTTTTTATTATTTTTTTTACCTTTAATAAATAGTTTTTTTATTTTTGATTTTCTAATGAACAATGAGTTTTCTTATGATCCTTAACCTATATATATATATATATATATATATATATATATATGCCATGATAACTTGCACAGGTTAAAATTGAAAATGTTTTTAAATAGAATTTAGACAGGTTAAGAACAGAGTAGAATTATAAGGTGGTGGTTGAATTCTCGAGGACCTTGTAGCCGCTAATGCCAGAATGGGCGCAAATGCTTTTTATGGTCTGACCTTACTAACCTCATTTTAAAATGATACTCTGTACTTGTAAAATATCATATGGTCTAAAATTTTTAAAAGTTTTTAATCTTATAGTTATAACTATTATGAATTTTTATTTTAAGTTTTGTAAATATCTTGTAAAATATGGGGTGTGGTTCCGTTCAAAACCCACCTTTAGGGTGAAAACCTTAAAACTTTTATCCAATAGTTAATCTTTACTCAAAACACAAGATCATGTTATGTGTCACTAATTTTGTTTTATATGAAAAGGGCAAAACGGTCATTTTACTCAGACAACAAATTCAGATTCAACAAGAATGTGACATGTGTCACCTCCTTATCCACCCCACTTTCTCTTTTTTTTATAAAAAGATTCCCCCATTTTTTTAAAACATTTATAACTTTTTTATACTATGTTCTTTTTTTATAAAAAAATATACCATTAAATAGATCACATTTTTATCTTTAATTTGGTTATAATATCAATTTTTTTTACAAACGTCAGTATTTACATCAATGTAACAAAACCTTTTCTATGTAACAAATCGTTACATTAGTGTAATACTTTAGTTACATTAGTTTAATACTATACTTACATTAGTGTCACGAACAAAATTAACATTCGTATGATAAATAAAATCCAGGTCTGGATTTACATCAATGTAACGAAACATTTTCTATGTAACAAATCGTTACATTGGTGTAATATTTTAGTTACATTCGTTCAGGTCTGGATTTACATCAAACAATTACCATTGAACAAGATGAGTAACACTAATTGTAACCACAAACTCTAGCAAATAGACATTGATGATGCAAATCTTAAAACCATCAGTAGGATCATATTAAATCTCAATTAGAAATAAATGAACAAATTACCTCTTCTAATTTTCATACAACATAAACTACCAAAATATCATCATCTCATAAAATACAAAATTATGTAGCATAGCTAGCTTCCACAAACAGTATAACCAACAAAACACATAATATCTATATCCCAAATCAACATGAATAAGGAGATAGATAACCAGAGACTACCTGAAACTTAGCCATCTCCCCTTCAACGAGATTCTGAGCTTGAAAAACACATAATATCTATATTCCAAATCAAAATATTCCATAACATTGGTGTCATCCATACTTTCTACAAGATGATTAGACACCTGTTCAATTAAACAATAAAGTTAAGATATGAGAATGCAGGCTAGCAACAGCAACAAAAACAAACAAACTTGATATGATATCATGAATTACTGCAATATAAAAGCATTCAACGGGGGCAAGGGATGAAAAATGAATTAACAATAATTTCAAAAAAGTCAAGCTTACTTCAAAAACTAAAGTTGGTTTTCCAAGGGAAAGTTCTTTAGAATCTCCCAAAACATGTCGATGACATAATGCTCCTGTAAAGATAAATAGAATGTTTGACTTTCCAAGGGAAATTGATGATAGATTAGATTTTGAAAAAAAAAAAATAATAATCTCAACTTACACGAAGATAGCCACCAGCATAATTTGTGTTTCAACGAAGGTCATCCACATCGAATCCATCAACTGATCCTAAACCCTATCATGATTTTGTAATCTAAAATTAAAACCCTAACGAAAAAAGGGGGAAATCGTAACTTATATACATATCTGAAAACCCTAACCTTAATCATCGACCGACGGCATTTGACTACCGACGGCGGCAGGGGAAGAGGCAGTGGTGGAGGATTGTTGGACAAGCGAAGGTACAACAGGTGATGGTGCCGATGGAGGATTAGGGCTCACGAACCTGGCTGGGTATGCGGCGGTGGTCACTACGGAGCTTGACGAAGAGGAAGATGAGGACGCAGGTGCTGGTGTTGACGACATTTGGTACGGCGGGCAGTATCAGGTGGCTCTGATGACTTCCTGGACCTGAACGGCGAGATGGAGGACCTTGAAGATCTGGAAGTGAATGACTTTGGTGGAGAGAGAGACTTTTGAAGAAGAAAAAAAAGGGGTTTGGGGATTTTCATAGAAATGTGTCTCTGGTAGAACAAGAAAGAGAGATATACCTTTGTGGGTTAAAGTGTTCACAAGTGAAAAAAACTAAGTTACCCTCAACTCATTCCCCGCCACTCATTTTCATCAGATTAATTCCTCATTTTCATCAGATTAATTCTCCACCACTCATTTTACTTTACATAAAAAAACTAATCAATCAAAATGGGATATTGGGTTTTCACTTGAGTAATGTGATTTGATATCATCTACATCCATATATATATATATATATATACACACACAGGGGTCGGTTATCGTACAAATTGGTTTTAGCGTATGAAGGCATAAGCTTGTAACACGTGTTCAGTGGACGAGGGGTAAATGCGTCCGTGTAATAATAACGCATCAACATTTGTATAATGGCGTAATCACGTAATCACTCTCAGAACGTCAACATTTGTATAATCACGTAATCACGCATGTTGTATAATAACACATTTTCCATAATTTAATCACATAATCAAGTAATCATGCAAAATCACGTAATCACTCTCAGCACGTCAACATTTAAAAAAAAGTCAATTTTAAAAAAAAAGTATAGCAAAAGTATCTCAAATTAAAGAGAATAAAATGCTCGATTTTATGGTGCAATTTTTTTAATAAACTAATGTCGTATAAAATAGTTATGCTCGTTTTAAAAAATGGGGGAACTTGTAAAAAGTCAACAAATGTAGACTATTCCAATTTTACCTTTTTCAGAATCTTTTCACGCTTAAAACAATTATCTTTGATCTTAACCATTGATTTTCTAGATCAACGATTCAAAATACTTTATACGCTTCTCACCAAAAAATAATTTGTATTTAAACCTTTCTATCTGTCTCTCTCTATATATATCATTGTTTTCATTGAACATACATTGACTAGACACATTAGTATGTGCATATGCATATATCATTACTTCCATTGAACATTCATTGGTTATACACATAAGGTTGATCAACCCGCCATTGATTGCGTAAGTCACAAAGACAGACGCTTCGTCCTACCGTCGTAGGCCGTAATTCATTACGTGTCTACCGAAGTAGTCCGTCCTTCATTACCGTCCGACAACCTTTGGTCGTCCGTCTACCGTGTCTACCGTCGTAGTCCGTCCTTTCGTCCGTCTGCCCTAAGGCATCCGTTTCCCATGCGAACTATTTATGCAGCCATGCTTCGAATAAGGGCATCCGTCCTACTGTAGTAGTCCGTATTTAGTCTACCTTTCTAGACTTTAACATACCGTATACATAATAGTCGCATGGTCGTCCGTCTACCGTAGTAGCCGTTAACATCGCACCATCCTACCGAAGTAGTCCGTATTTCCATCCATAACGTATACATATATTCATAACATGCAATATATATAAATATAAAGCAATATTTCATTCATTTACGTTATGTCATTCATTCATTTCATTCTTTGTAAACATTGATTTCATTCTTTGTTCATCATTACTTTCATATAACATGTATGTCATAATAGCATTCATAACATTCATTCATTTGCATGTATACATTCCAGCCCCAAAACATTGGAAAACATTTGCCCATAACACATAGGGGCCACATAGAACTCAGCTGATGAGCGGTTTTCTAGAGTATACTAGCTGGTCAATGACCGTCACTAAGGTCACACACACAATCTGTGTAATCAAGTCATACAAGATAAGATAATGAACCTAAACGACACTAGACGTTCTACACTTAGGGTTTGGCGTCGCTCCTTTGAGCTAGGCGAACTTGGGTAAGTTCGCCATATCTTAGCTTAGGTGAACATGATAAGTTCATTTCATGGATCTTACGCGAAGATGTGATAAGTTCGCCTCATTGAGCTTAGGCGAACATAATAAGTTCGCTACTTGGACATTAGTCGATCATATGGTAAGTTCGCTAATCATTGGCTTAGGCGAACATGTGGTAAGTCCGCCCCTTAATATAGGTGAACATGCTATAGGGAACTTGTTAGGTTCGCTGGAATGGTGCCAGTCGAACTTGTTAAGTTCTCCTGTGCGATCATCTTCTCCACCAAGAACCCTAGATCTGGTCTCCGGTTTCAAGTTGATCAAGCTTCCAACTTTTTACATCCAAAACGTTCTATTTTCATCCATGAACCCAAATATATGGTTTGTTTCAAGTTTCATACGTAAAAACCCATACTTTAACCGTTTTTACCCGAAACCCAAAAATGTATAAAAACTCAGATTTGAGTTAGAGGTTTACCTCTTGTGGCCTGATTTCTATTGATTCTTGTTGCTCTGATAGTTCGCAACACTCCTCGAGCTTCGGAGTCGAATTCCCGAGCTTTCTCTCTCTAGAAACTTGCGCATACAATGAATGAGGAGGAAAGAGCCGGTCTCATTTCTTTTATACATGGGCTCCCCTCGGCCCGTTGAGGCCAAGCCCAAGCCCGTTCTCTTTTCCTTTTCCTTTTTATTCAAATCCTTGTTTTAATTATGCACACGTTTATGTTTATTTATTTTAATAAATTTGGGATGTTACAAATCTTTGAGTTCCTTGGTTTTCATTCTATTATCGATAACATACGCCAGATAAGCTTCACAACCACGCCTCATGTAACTTTCGTCCTTAATCATTGAGATAACATTTGGCATCGTGAAATTATAATCACCATAAACGTAATCGGGCTACCATCAGTAGCTTTGAGATGGATCATCTTTCTTTTACATATAATTTGAGCTTCGTTGGCAGCTAGCCAATCCATGCCCAATACTAAATCGAATCCTCCTAAGGCCAGAAGGAATAATCTATAAGAAAACTTATGGCCCTCTATTTCTATCATGCAATCTTCGGTCACTTGAAATACTGCTGAGTTTCTACCAACAGTTGTTTCTACGCTAAAGGCCTTTACTATGGTGTTAATTGTGCAGTCTACTTTGTGACTAAAGGCATTAGATATAAAGCTTTTACTAGCATACTAGCACCATAATAAAATAAAATAGCAGCATTTTCACCATTAACTAGGAATGTACCTAACACGACTTCAGGGTTTCCTCTTGCTTCTTCCTCAGTTAAGGCATAGGCTCGGGTCCTTGCCTGGGGCTGTTATTGTTCTTGTTCTTTTTCTTTCCTCAAACCAGACTGTCAGGTTTTCCTGCAATCCTTGGTTGCATGTCCAAACATGCCACAGTTCTGGCACTTGGCGTTACCCCTACAGTCTCGCAAGTAGTGCCCTGCCTTCCCACATCGATAGCACATGGTGGAGCTAGCTCGGCACTCGCCATAGTGTTGTTTCCCGCACTTTGTGCAAGCTTCATTCTCCTTGGTTCTTGGCTTCGTGACATCTGCTGCATAATTTCCCTTTCGAGTTCCCCTAGACGGGTTCTCCCACTTTCTTTTCGGTGCCTCGGGTGCCGTGTCCTCGTTGGCATAATCTTCGAAGACGATTCCACTCAGATTCACTACCGACTCGAAGGTCGAGGGTAGGTTAGCTTTCACATGAATGTGGACTCTTTAAGGCAAGTCCTTCACATAGTACTTGATCAGTCTTTTTTCAGCCTCCACCAGATGAGGTACCAATTGAGCTAACTCATTATCTCTTGAAGTGTACTAGCGATGAGTCATGTTGCCAGCTTTGAAGTTCAAAACTCGTTCTCCACTCGGTCAATCTCATTTTAAGGGCAGAACTTATTGATCATCAGTACCTTAAGGTCATCCTAGGGCATTCTTTTTAGCGCATTTGGCGACTTCGACCTTTAAATAGTTCTCCACCAGCTCAGTGCCTCGTTGGTGAAAGAATGAGCAACAAATTTGACCGCCTCGTCAGCTCGGCATTCACTTATGCTAATCACTCCATTCATCCTCTCAATCCATTCAAATGTATCCATAGAGTCTTTCTTCCCGTCAAACTTGGGCGGGTCACAATCCTTGAAGCCTTTGTAAGTGCATCCCTTGGTGGTCAGTGTCACATTCACCTCGTCTTCGTCACTATCATAAAATTTCTCCTCGGGGTGTTCTTACTCCTCTAGCTTACTCTTCTTTAAGGCTTTAGTTAACATGTCTGACAGTATATCTTTTAGAGTGAGTACGACCTCTCGGGCAATAGCATCTCTAACCTCAGGTTCTCGTTGAAGAGGTCCATCATTGCCATTTTCCCGTGGAGTCACATTGGTCTCTTGCACGCTATCCTCACGATCAACGTGCACACTTTCTTCCTCGTTACGTGCGTGGTTCATTGGTGGTCTACCACGTCATCCAGTGCGACCGCCACGGCGTCCAGTTCCTTCTCTACCAGCCATAATTTTCTAAAATTCCTGATAAGTTAGGGAAAACATCAATGTCATTCCTTCAGTTCATAGTTTAGAACAGTACGAGCAAGGTAAATTGTTAATTATAGTGGCCGGTTTGTGATTAATAATTTGCTTTGCTTTTCGGGTTCAAAACTCTTCACATCCGTGGTGACATTGACAACTACATATTCTAAGTTAAGGCATCTACCCTACGCTATCGGCATTAACATTGTTACTTACTTACTGTGCCGGCGTTGGCGGTGGCTACCCGTACTGACATCCTTGCATTGGTCCCATTATCAGTTTGAGTCCAGATATTTAGGGATGTCTGAATCTCTCAAACTATTGCTCTGATACCAACCCGTAAGGCCTCAAACCCGAGAGACCTCACTTGTAGGATTTACTCATAAACATAGTCATCAAACACTGAACTTTAATTAAAACGTTTAAAACATAGCGGAAGCATTCATCATTCGGTTACATAAACAACGGAAGTCTTAACATTAAAAGAAACATTGTTTTAACACATAAGCAATTAAACAGGATGTCCGTCTTGGGTCAGGTAGCCTTCACGCCTTTGCCAGTTCTTTTCTTCTTGTTACCTGAAGTGTATACTAAAATTCAGCTAACGCTGGTGAGTTCTAGTTTAAAACAATTAGATATAACATCAGTCATTCATTTGTACCATTTGCATGTATATATATATATATCATTGTTTACATTGAACATACATTGACTATACACATTAGTATATGCATATGCATATATCATTACATCCATTCAACATTCATTGGTCACACACATATTAATTGCGTAAGTGACAAAGACAGATGCTCCGCCTTACCGTCGTAGGCCGTAATTAATACCATGTCCGAAGTAGTCAGTCCTTCATTACCGTCCGGCAACCTTTGGCCGTCCGTCTACCGTGTCTGCCTTCGTAGTCCGTCCTTTCGCCCGTCTGCCCTAAGGCATCTGTTTCCCATGCGAACTATTTATGCAGCTGTGCTTCGAATAAGGGCCTCCGTCCTACCGTAGTAGTCCGTATTTAGCCTACCTCTCTAGACGTTAACATACCATCTGCATAACAGTCGCATGGTCGTCTGTCTACCGTAATAGCCGTCATCATCGTACCGTCCTACCGAAGTAGTCCGTATTTCCGTCCATAACGTATACATACATTCATAACATGCAATATATATATATATATATATATATATATATAAATATAAAGCAATATTTCATTCAATTATGTTATGTCATTCATTCATTTCGTTCTTTCAAAACATTGGTTTCATTCTTTGTTCATCATTACTTTCATATAACACGTATATCATAGTAGCGTTCATAACATTCATTCATTTGAATGTATAAACTCCAGCCCCAAAACATTGGAAAACGTTTGCACAGAACACATAGGGGGCACATAGAACTCACCTGATGAGCGGTTTTCAAGAGTATACTAGCTGGTCAATGAGCGTCACTAAGGTCACACACATAATCTGTCAAATCAAGTCATACAAGATAAGATAATGAACCTAAATGACACTGGACATTCTACACTTAGGGTTTGGCGAACTTAGGTAAGTTCGCCACTTTTAGCTTAAGCGTACTTGGTAAGTTCGCCACATCTTAGCTTAGGTTAACATGATAAGTTCATTTCATGGATCTTAGACGAAGATGTGATAAGTTCGCCTCATTGAGCTTAGGCGAACAGAATAAGTTCGCTACTTGGACATTAGGCGAACATATGGTAAGTTCGCTAATCATTTGCTTAGGCTAACATGTGGTAAGTTCGCCCCTTAGTATAGGCGAACATGCTATAGCGAACTTGTTAAGTTCGCTGGATGGTGCCAGGCGAACTTATTAAGTTCGCCTGCGCGATCATCTTCCCCACCAAGAACCCTAGATCTGGTCTCCGATTTCAAGTTAATCAAGCTTCCAACTTTTTATGTCCAAAACATTCTATTTCCATCCATGAACCCAAATATATGGTTTGTTTCAAGTTTCATACGTAAAAACCCATACTTTAACCATATTTACCCGAAAACCAAAAATGTATAAAAACTTAGATCTGAGCTAGAGGTTTACCTCTTGTGGCCCGATTTCTGTTGATTCTTGTTGCTCTGATGGTGCGTAACACTCCCTGAGCTTCATAGTCGAATTCCCGAGCTTTCTCTCTCTAGACCTGATCCCACTTTCTCTCTCTAGAAACTTGCGCATACAACGAATGATGAGGAAAGAGCTGGTCTCATTCCTTTTATACCTGGACTCCCCTTGGCCCATTGATGCCAAGCCCAAGCCCGTTCTCTTTTCCTTTTTATTAAAATCTTTGTTTTAATATCGGCCTCGTTTATATTTATTTATTTTAATAAATTTAGGATTTTACAACAAACGTACCTATTTACCGGTACCATACTTGAAAATATTCTTCCTTATTATTTTATTTTCCTTAAATCCCTTGGTTTTAGTTGGCTTTTAATATTCCCAGCTTTCCAAATATTCTCCCAAAGTATCAAGAGTCGAATAGTCACCCTTCTCATTTCTCATAGAGTTACAAGTCTTGTCGTCCCTATTTGCGACTGCAACCGCCTAGGATATTGTCAGTCTTGATTGCTTCTCCATAAGACTATAAAAGGTGGGGAGAGGTGACTCGGCCTTATTTTGGCTTGATACTTGGCTAGGAAATGGTCCTTTATGTGATAGATTTCTGAGACTTCTTCAACTTGAAATCCATAAAGATTGTTTAATACCGGTCGAATAAGTGATGCCGTTTGGAAGTTGTAACGAACCAATTTTCAAGATTTATTTTATAATATGTTAAATCATATTATGGGGGTGTAAAATCAATAAATAAAGTTGGGGGTTAACTTGCAAATGTACGTTTGAGACTTTTAGGAAAGAGTCAAGTATGAAAGTGCAAGGGAGCAGATTGTAAAAAATTACAAATCTGATTACAAGGGTAGGGGTTGGCGACACACACCACCCCATCAGGTGTGTGTTTTTGTTGTGATTTGCAAGGGAGAAAGAGGGGGAGAAAGAAAAACTTGATTTTAAAGAATTGCATGTGAAATTAGTTGGTTTTTGGGTGTTCATCATCTTCTAAGCATCAAGTAAGTAACCTTTTCATCTCATGAACCTCCATTGTTATGTTCTTGATATGTTTTGGGTGAGAAACCCTAATTTTATGGAATTGGGGGTTTTAAAAGGTTAATTCTTAACTAGAAGTGATAACCTAGCTTTTCTAAAGCTAAATGTTGTAGATTTACTTGATTTTAACATCTAATTTGGGATTTTGAATTTTAGGGTTCTTGGTGGATAAGGGGGTTTTTGATTTTGGATTTTAAAATGGGGTATTAAGGATTTGAAAGTGTTTATGATGTTTATATACACAAAATCAAATGGAATCCTTAAATAATTTGGTGAAATAAGGAATTGGGGATTTAGGTGAAAGATGGAATAAACCTTAACAGGTCAAATGGGTTGAATTTTGATTGTAATGGTGATTATGGGATATGTGGGGTTTGGTTAAAGATTGAATTGATAGATGTTGGCCCATACGCTGGTTTGGGTTTATTGGTCAATTTTTGGGGAATACTCATGGGGTTGATTATGCAATGACTAGTTGATCGCGATGTCAAGGTCAATAAAAAATTATATTAAAACGGGTGCATTAGCTACCTTAAACTATAGTATAGCAAAGTAGGGTTGTCGAATCCATAGGGAACTCGTGGAGAATGCTATTTAGAAAAAAACGAATTATCACTACTACTAAAAATTAAAACTTTATTACTTAGAAGACTTGTAATTATCAAAAGCAATTAAATTTAAGTTGAAAAAACTGTTAGAGAAAAACGTAATTACTTCCGGGGTTCAAGTTCAACAGATTCACAAAAGTTAAGTTCAATTGGTTCGAGTCCACTAAACGTGACACTGAAAATTCAATTAAAGTGGTGACTGTAGGACAATCTTTTAAGACTCGTTCGTTTGCCCAATCACCAATTTATAGTTGCAAAGAGATACAAATCCACCAAATAGCTAACGATGCAAGAAAACCGAAAACAGATGGCAACTCAGATAACTTAAACAACAGTAAACAGTTTAACTTTATCAAACGCGTGTGTATTCAAGTTTGTCATTCAAGAACACAAATCAAACACAAAGAACCATAACGAAAGCTGCACTGAGATGAACTATCCACCCGAAAGCAATCAAAGTGGATTAGCCGCTCATGATTGTAGCGAACATCAAAGTATTCAAATTGGAACTTACAAACATGAAAGATTAAGAACAATTGACCAAAGAATGATGAAAATCTCCTTATAACACCTCTAGGACTGCTGGAACAAAGATAATTCGAGAATGGGAGTCACAATGGGTTTAAAATTGAAATTAGGTTATTTTTGCCGAAAAACCATTTTCTCGCTTGTCGAGAAGCAATCCTGGCCGGACCTTCGCGTACCGCGAAAGCCAAAATAGTCGCAGCCCATTTTCTGTTTCCTCGCGTGTCGCGACGAACAACTTCAACATCTTCGCGTACCGCGAAGGACTAAATTCCCAAGATTTTGACTTTTTGCTTTGACTTTGACATTTCCGTGCTTTGATGCCTTCTTCAATTCCTTCGTTTATTCCGCTCTTTTAAGCACATTAGACTTGTAACACTAAAAAAATACAAATACCACATAAAACAACTCAAAGTACACGGCTAAACACCTAAAACACAGACAAATTGACTCTTAAACACGTGATATTTGACCCTACATCACATCCCCACACTTAATCTTTTGCATCCCGAAAAAGAATATTGCAATGTTTTCATAATCGGAAAACTGCTTCACACTTTCATTTATAGACAACACAAATATATTAAAGAGTTAATAGTAACAATCGGTATTTCTGTCAGATTAAACCCAACCACCGACTCATTAAGCCCCCAATTCTGTGTTCAAATATCCTATTCATTACCAAGCAATCAGTCTATCTATGGGTCTCACACTCAAAAGCTACAGTTCAGCCTAGTCCCATCTCTAGGTCATGTTTAGGCACTGGATAAACCATGTAGATTTTCCCACCACTATAAACAAAGATTTATGTGTTTTAAAAATTCAAATGAATGGATAATGGATGAATGGAATGAATGATCAAGCTTTGATTAACATTTTATGATTAAACCTTACCTAGTGGTGCTTCAACCAAGCTGGAACTCGGCGTGTGGCACAGAGGCTGCAGTTTTAACAGTGAAGTACATAAGAATCAACTTAGTGGTGTTTCAATCACGCTGGAACCCGACGTGTGACACATAAGCGAAACTTAGTTTTTCAGAATAATTGATTACTTAAGAATCTAACCCAGTGGTGTTTCAACCAAGCTGCAACTCAACGTGTGACACATAGGCGAAACTTAAACTCTCAATTGCATTAATTAAACTCGTGCATGATTGATTATGGAATGCGGGCGCCACCAACTTTCTAATTTATTCTCATAAAAATAAAGTAGTGTGCCAAAGAATTTTAAAAACATAAAAATCTGAGTTTAACGTGGTACCTAGCACCCTATGTTGACAGTTTCAATCTCACTGACACCCCTAAGACGAGAACCCACAAGACATCTTGAATTAATTATCCAATTAAGCCTAGATACACTATCAGGATGTTTAAGCCTTTAAAGTCAGTTGGTCCTACCAAAACGTTACAAATTAGACGCGTTTTCTATTATTTATTTTATTTAAATTCACAAGCATAGTTTCCAATTCTACCTATCATTTTCCATATATTGCAAAAATTCTAATCCAGGGACATTTTTGAATTTTTTAAATTTTTATGGATTTTAGGAATTTTATGACTCAAACAGACTCAAACTATAGACCTGTACTAAGGTCTCCCATCCCCACACTTGAACTCGACATTGCCCTTAATGTAGGAAGAGCGACTAAAAAGAAAAAAATACAAACGAAAAGAAACGCTTAGCTGGTCGGACGATCGTATAGCATTTCATTCGCGATCGTCGGCACAAACTGCTAATGGGCTGCCTTTTACACTAAGATAACACAAAGCTCGGAAATCACCACCCGAATGGAGATTGAGTATGGGTGGATCAATAAAAACCTGCAAAGATGAACTCAAACAAACCCACAAGCATCATACTGACCCAATATAAAGATGCTATAAAAATTAAACGAACGACGGACTCGACACGACTCGAAATTACAAAAAAAAATGAAAAAATAAGGAAAAATGACCAAAATAGGATCCTCGCGTGTCGCTAGGGACAACATCTTAGTCTTCGCGTACCGCGAAGACTTGAAAATCATCCGGGCACAATTGAACTTCTTCGCATGTCGCGAAGATCTCCCTTTGGGTTTTCGCATACTACGAGGACTACTTGTTAACATAAAGTTTTGACGATTTTTATACTTAGAAAAATTTTCATCCTAAAAACCCAATTTTTCAACTTTTTCAAAAAAACTCGTTCCAACACTTCATTTATGTTCATACATACCTGGAACGTCATTCTTGATGATTTTCCTCACCCAAATGGCCACGAATCCCTGAAAAAACTTAGAAAACACCAAAATATACCGAAAATACCAAAAAAATTACACCATTCTACGAACTCTACAACGGTATCCTACCCCCCATGGGTTTATGTATTGCCCTCAATTACGTTCATTCCAACCATGATTTCCCAGAGATGTCCCCACACTTGGCCAATTGCATACAATTAAAGAAATTAAAGAAATGACAACCTAACTCACTTTCGTAGGAATCATGGATGCATTTAGCATATACAACAAGCCTTTTAAACCCCTCGATAGCCCGAGTGGACAAGTTTAGTCTTGTGGGGGTTTCTAGAGAACACACCCACAACGTTCATTTAACTAGGCAAAGAGTATTAAAAAGCTAATAACTTAGGTTGCCTCCCAAGAGTGCTAAGTTTAACGTCTTCAGCCAGACGCATTGTACCTTATTTTCATTACGTTGCTCCAATCTCTTCCCCAGTGCTTAGGAAGAATGTCTCAAACTGTACTGACTGTTCATTGATGTCAGTTAACTCCATGTATGTTTTCACCCGGTGACCATTCACCACTTGCCTTAGATGGTCCTCAAAGTCTTCAATTTCCACATCACCATATTGTCCAACTCTCGTCCATCCATTTACTCTTCAATTTTCCAGGAAAGAGCTTGATCCTGGAATTTTACAACCACACCTTCTGACCCACTTCAAAGGTCTTTTTCTTAAGCTTGGAATCGTGCACTGCTTTTGTCTTTGCTTTGTATGCAACTGCACTTTCATACGCTTCATCTCTTAGCTCTTTGAGCTCACACAACTTGAGCTTTCTTTCTTTAACTGCATTATCATAATCTAAGTTAACATTTTTAATAGCCCATAAAGCACGGTGAGCTAATTCCACAGGTAGGTGACATCCCTTACCATAGACCAATCGATATGGCGTGGTACCAATAGGCATTTTGGAAGCAGTGTGGTACACCCACAAGGCATCGTTCAATTTGGTTGACCATTCCTTGCTGTCAGCACGCACAGTTTTCTGTAGAATCTCTTTGATCTGCCTATTGGATACCTCTACTTGCCCACTAGTTTGAGGGTGGTACGGTGTGGCAATTCGATGGTCTATGCCGTATCGTTTGAGAAGATTGCCAAAGTGAAAGTTTTTGAAATATGATCCCCAATCACTTATGATCACACGAGGGATTCCCAATCTTGAGAAAATGTTAGATTGGACAAACTTACAAATGACACTATGATCATTCGTTTTGGTGGCGATTGCTTCAACCCATTTCGAAACATAATCAACCGCCACCAAAATATATAAATTGCCAAAAGAGTTTGGGAATGGTCCCATGAAATCAATCCCCCAAACATCAAAGATGTCTACCACCAATATCGATTCCATGAGCATCTCATTCCTCTTTGAAATACTTCCCATCCTTTGGCAATTGACACAACTTTTAGCAAAATCGAAGGCATCCTTGAAGATTGTTGGCCAATATAGGCCACATGATAGAACTTTCTGCCCCGTTTTCTATCCACTAAAGTGGCCCCCATATGCAGATGCATGAACATGTGTCAACATTGCTTGAATCTCTGAATCAGGGCCACAACGCCTTATGATTTGGTTCGCCCCCACTTTGAACAAATCTAGGTCCTCCCATATGTAATGTTTTGCTTGGGCTGTGAATTGCTGCCATTTCTTCATTGTCTAAAACTCTGGGACAGTACCTGCGACCAAATAATTTGCAAAATTAGCAAACCAAGGCTCAGTTGAAACAGATAAGAGTTGTTCATCCGGAAATGTTTCGTTTATGTCGTCACATGACGTCTCCTCTTCCTACACGATTCGTGATAAGTGATCTGCCACTACATTCTCATACCCCTTTTTGTCTCGAATCTTCAAATTAAATTCTTACAAGAGCAAGATCCACCTTATCAGCCTCGGTTTAGCATCCTTCTTTGTCATTGATATGTCATCATATATACATGTTTTGCATGCAAAATAATACCCATATTATGGTAAAAACGTTTATAATTTGTAATTGCAGGTTATTCGGTGTTTAAAATATAAATCAAGATAAAATCTATTAAAAACACCAAGAATTCAAGCTTCTAGAAGGTTCATTCCCAAGCTTTGACCCCTAAGAAGTTAAAATTGGTTAACAAGTAGTCAACCAGCAGCTAAAAGACAAAACTGGGCAGCAGGGGAGGGATGCACGGCCGTGCATCCCAATCCACGGGCGTGCATTGCCCTCTCTTGCTCCCCACATTTCCCAGTACACTGCCACCCGTACCCTATGATTTCATAGGTATTTGCACGCCAGTGCAATCCAATGCATGGTCGTGCATTGCTCAATCTGAGCCTTATAAATAGGAGACTTGGGTTCTTCATTCCACACACCTCAAGAACAAGCAACACACTATCCAGAGAGAGAGTAGCTCGTATTTAGAGTAGTGTAGAGAGAAGAGAGGCTCCCCCTCTTTGTTCCGTAATAGGGAAGCCTACGGAACTCAACGTTATGCTAGTTAGAATGGCCATTCGTGGCTAAACTCTTTGTATTGCTAGGGTGAAGATGAAGTTTGGTGCATGTTAATGTTTGACGTATTAATCTAGGGGTATGTTTATGTCTTTAATTATTCGCTCTTAAACCACCACTTGGTGGGCCTTTATTATTGTCTAAATCCGTCTTTATATCTGTGAGTGTCTTGATTTTAAAGCATAAGATCGTAAAACCTTTTTATTCAAACTTCCTTTGAAGCTTGTACGTCTTTATACAAGCTGAGATTGATAAGCCAAGGCTTGGTCTACACTATTAAGGTCGTACGTCTATATACGAACTTATTATACGACCAGGAATTGGTGAACTCATGTTGGGAACGGTACGTCTTTATACTCGGTCCCATTGTTACACCGCCTCCCGGTGAGCAAAATATAATCACCTATTTAACAACAATATTAAGCATTTAAGTTCGATGTCTTATACAAACTCAGAGATAACACCAAAGAGTTGAGGGTAAATGTTGTCCCTAACAGGAGGCACTACTATTTTAATTTAAAGATTTTAATTCGTGAATCAAATGTCGTGAGGACGAGGCTCTAGCGGTGACCCGGGTCACAAGTTTGTAGCAGTCATACCACTGGATTAGTCAACTTAATATTATCACGTACCAAGCGGATTCGAAGCCCAAAGCAATATTCTTCATGACCTGATCATTTTCGAGATATTTACTTTTCTGCTATTTACTATTCTGTTAGTTACGTTTCTGTTATACACATCACGCACGTTTTTACTTTTCTGTTATTTACTTTACCGTCATTTACTTTTCTATCATTTACTTATCTGCTTCACAAGCACACAAAACTCACTCACTAATTAATCCTGCTAAACGATAACAAAAGTTGAGTATTGGAACTCGACCGTGTCTATTGGTTCGATACTTGGTTCTTACCTAAACTATATTACGCTGCGATAAGTACGCTTGCCTATTGTGTGTGTTTTAAGTTAAAGTAATTATCATTTTATAAATTTAAAACTTGATCTCATGAAACCATCTCATAAATATATTTATTATATTTTTACTTATTACACGTGCACATCAAGTTTTTGGCTCCGCTGCCGGGGAAACGGTGATTTCAAGAAAAAATCGAGTAAACGGATTAGCTTTATTATTTTTCATCTATTTTTCTGTTACGTTTTGTTGAAGGTAGTGTATGATTCATAGCTCCACTACTAGTTTATATCAACCTGTAGCAGAGCCCGAAAGATTCTTTCACCGCCGAATACAAGAAAACTGTACTAGAAAAATAGCCGTAGAAAACCGCACTATTTCCGATTTCGAAAGACCCGTCACTAGAGGCTTTGGGGTTTAGTATCACAAGGCCGACGGTTGACGCTAGCAACTTTGTGATCAAATGTCATGTTATCCACATGATCCAGTCATCATGCACTTTTCGTGGATTACCCGATGTCGATCCACATGCCTACATTGCAAATTTCCTCGAAATTTATGACACTTTCAAACTGAACGGAGTTTCGAATGACGCAATTCGACTCCGAATGTTTCCCTTTTCCTTAAGGTAACGAGCAAAGGCATGGCTAAACTCTCTTCCTACCGGGTCAATCACTACATGGGATGATCTAGCGTAGAAATTCCTGTCGAAATACTTTCCGCCAGCAAAAACTTCAACACTGAGAAATGATATCCCCACTTTCACCCAGGAAGATGGTGAATCACTATATGAGGGGTGGGAATGTTTTAAGGACATTTTTGGAAACAAGAGGCCACAAGAATCTTACAACCTAATTGAGGAAATAGCTATGAACAACTATCAATGGTACAATCCAAGGAGTAACAGGGGAGCTAGGCAAGGAGTTCATTCTGTCGATGCTGTCACTTCACTTTCTTCTCAAGTTGACGCCCTTACCACTCGACTCAATCAACTTAGCAAGGGCAAAAAAATCACTGAAACTACTGAAGAAGTAAAAAGCATCACTGCCAATACTGAGCAAGTTGACTTTATCGGAACAAACCGCCCGCAGAACAACCCCTACAGCAACACTTATAATCCTAGATGGAGGAACCACCCGAATTTCAACCTGAAGGATAATAACAATCAAGGACAATCTGGCTTCGGACGACAACAACAGTTTCAACAAAGACAATCTCAAAACTATCAGCCTCGTCAACAATATCAAGGAACTAACAAGCCAAGTAATGGGTTAAGCTTTGAGGACGCGGTAACTAAGTTAATCTCTACAACTGAAAGTCAAGCCCTTCTAGCGGATTCCCATCACAAACAGTATGAGGAGAAGTTCTGTCTTCAAGAAGCTGAGTTTAGGACGCAGAAAGCAACTCTTCAGTCCATTGAGACGCAATTAGGACAAATTGCAAAACTTCTATCCGAAAGACAACCAGGATGTCTCCCAAGTAATACTGAAACCAATCCAAAAGCAAATGTAAGTGCTATCACTCTTAGAAATAACAAGGTTTACCCAGAACCACCAATTCCAGGAGAAAAGGTTTAATCACCAAGGAAAGAAATATTCACCGAAGTACCACTTCGTCCGCATATCGCAGAGACAACTACTCAAGGATCACAATCAAATGTAATCCCACCTCCAGCTCTTGTGGATACTCCTCCAAAAGTTCTAACAAAAAGAGTGTTCCATTCTCACATAGCATACCCATGAAGGTTAGTAAAGCAGAACACTAATATGAGAAATTCATCGAGCTATTAAGTCAAATCCATGTCAATATTCCTTTCCTGGATATCATACAACAAATGCCTATGTATGGACATTTCTTGAAAGATTTCGTTACTAACAAAAGAAACATGGAAGAGGCAGTTAAAAAGAATAATCAATGTGTCGCTCTCATTGAAAGATGCCTTCCAAAGAAACTTTTCAGATCCCGGAAAGTTTTCTCTACCATGTTCTATCGAACCACTACCGATAACTTTCGCACTCGCTGATCTGGGAGCAAGAGTGAACGTAATGCCATATAAAATGTTTTAAAGGCTCAAAATTGGAAATCCGCGACCTGTTAATGCAACCACTGAACTGGCAGATGGTTCGGTTAAGTCACCTTTAGGAGTCATTGAGAACTTACCAGTAAAATTCGACAAGTTTGTCTTCCTGCCGACTTCATGGTTTTAGAAATGGGACCCGACTACTTTGTACCTTTGATCTTGGGTCGCCCATTTTTAGCTACCGCCAGAGCTGTCATTGACAAGAATGAAGGAATTCTGACACTTCGTGTCAGAAAACAATCAGTGACCTACAACATCAGAGGAAATGAGTGCTTGTCCAATGATCCCTTTGAAATTGCACAATTCATCAATACTAATCTAGTCTACGAGCTGAAGAAAGCCAAAGAATTCAACAAAGGAAAGAAACTGGATCTTGGCAAGAATTTTGACAACACTAACTGAATCGATGAATACTTTGATAAGCTACCAAAACTAAAGGACTTGAATAAAGGAACAGGAGACACGGGGGAAGTCGATGGCCCCCACCTAAAGAAAGACTGATGAAGCACATATGGGTCTGGCCAAAGACCCTTAAATAAATGTGGCGCTTCCGGGAGGCAACTCGATGATCGTGAATAAATTGAGAAGTTGGTGCATATGGCAGAACATGTGGACCTCAGGTTTGGTTTTCCAAATTCAAGTTTATCATACTTCAGCCCCCAGGTATGCCTTCTCGATACTTGGACCTTAGTAGCTTAACTACTACCTATTATTTCCCTTATCTGCTTTTATGTTTTCCTTTGTGTGTCAGGTAGAATAGCATCACCAGATAGTCCCTCTACTTCTTTGAGGAGTTACACTCCACCTCTACAACCTGAGAAGTCGACAACCACTTCAAATTTCTGAGAAATTCGATGAAGTCTTTGAAGCAAAGTGTTGACAAGCAGCTGATAGGCACAACCTGACAGCAGCAATAAGTTTTGGCCTCAGGTTATACACCGAATTGACCGGGTACCAGTTTCTTTTCCCTTAAAACTTCATGCATTTAAATTCCTGCATAGCATTCCATTACATGCATTTGTACATTGAGGGCAATGCACAGTTTTTAGTGTGGGGTGGGGAAATAGAGATTCAGGACTACTTGTAACCTAAAAACGGTAAAACTAAACTTGTGATTTTCTACCCATTTGAATAAAACCTTACTAAAAACCTACTTTTCGTAAAACCAAAAAAAAATCAAAAACAAATTTTAAACCCTAAAATCTAAATCTCTTTGAGTTTGCACTTAATTAAATAAAATGAAGACATGGTAAGTAGAAACAAATGGATATTATGCATAACAAATCACTAAACCCTATCCCATCCGTTTCCATGTGAGAATAATCTGAGCCTTTTCATGAGCATTATTATCATTGTTTTTCTCATACTCTTTCGTTTGATATACTGAGTGTTTATTCGATCGGATTTTATTCATAATTAGATCTTGTGTGATTTATACATATTTAGATCATAGTAGAAGTATGAAAATGATTGAGGCACCTAGGACTTTATTACCCTTATATATTATCCTTAAAACCCAAAAATCCCAAAGATATTATCCGCCTAGATAGCCCTCTGAGCCTTAGCCTTTTCTTTTCTACTACCCACATTTATCACCCAACCAGCTTTTCATAAACACCGGTTATTAGCTAACTGTCTTCGAAATGGAAAAATTATCCTATGTCGTTATTTCAAGTTCATTACCATTGAGACAACTTTGGAAAGAATATGTTTTACTCAAAAGAATTGGAATATACAAGAAGGTGGATGTATTAGGAAGAAACAGCCAAACTATCTGCAAGGAATTTATGGAAATATTATTTCAAGGAAATTGAGAAAAAAGAATTATTGAAGAATTTGTCTTGATATAAAAGAAAAATAGAAAAAGAAGAAAAGAAAAAGAAAGAGAGAAGTGGGACTTTTACCGGGTAGACCTTAAAGAATTGGATATGCATTCTTTTGATTTTAATTTGCTTTTCTGCCTTCATTTCGCAAAGCCTGCATTACCAACCGAACTCCTAGAGAAGATTTTCCAAGCAACTAGTGATGAAAGAAAACGGTGGCGCAAGCAAGAACAATTGCCACCATTCTGCGACTTGTCAAAAAGCGCCGCTAAAAGAAGAGTCAAAAGATATGACAAATGTGTGAAGTGTGGCAACTAGAGCCACGATGGAAAATGTAGCAAGAATCAAACTTATTCCCAACATGAGTATACATATCTGATCAAAGTAGGAGCTGTTAGGCTACAAGCCGAAAGATCCATACGGAAGGGCAGCAATGTGTATTACGCAACAAGAGAAGAGTTGAGAATAATAAGAGATCTTGGTCTTGGCAATCTGACCATAAACAAGCCCTCAGATTAGATATACCCTCATAATCTGAGTACTGTAGAGGGACCTGCTAGTATTTTCCATTTTAAGCGAAGAAGCCGTAGCTTTGTGTTCCACGATAGTTACAGCCTTTTCAAACCCTTTAAAAATCCCTAAAAATCTAAAAAAAATTTCATTTTCACCCTTTATTTTTATTTTAGCCACATTACAACCATTTTTAAAGTCCTCTTGATTCATGCATACTACTTAGTTAGTTGGTGGAGACTTGATTTACATACAAGCTTATGACCATTGCATAATTCGATTCGAACTTGAGTGTTCCACTTAACTTACATTATCCATACATATATAACCCTAGAGTTGAGTGAACATTGTGAGAAGTGAGGGTTTATGCATAATTGAAGTTCTAGTAGGCTTGTCATGGATTCCATAATAGAAAAATATAAAAATAGAATAAGCAACTCAAGAGTTATCCCGGGGCCTCCAACTACTTGGAACCTCATCACCTTTGCAAAGTTTTAGTTATGGGTATGATCATGCATGAGAACAAGAAAAGTTTAAGTGTGGGGTGTTATGATATGCCATCATTTATATATGTTTTGATGCATAATAATACCCATATTATGATACTAATTGAATAATAACCTTGCAATTGATGCTTAAAACGTTTATATTTTGTAATTGCAGGTTATTCGGTGTTTAAAATATAAATCAAGATAAAATCTATTAAAAACACCAAGAATTCAAGCTTCTAGAAGATTCATTCCCGAGCTTTGACCCCCAAGAAGTCAAAATTGGTCAACAAGGAGTCAACTAACACCTAAAAGACAAAACTGGGCAGCAGGGGAGGGATGCACGTCCGTGCGCCACTCGTACCCTTTGATTCCCTAGGTGTTTGTACGCCCGTGCAATCCAATGCATGACCGTGCATTGCTCAATCTGAGGCCTATAAATAGGAGTCGTGGGTTCTTCATTCCACACACCTCAAGAACAAGCAACACACTATCCAGAGAGAGAGTAGCTCATATTTAGAGTAGAGAAGAGAGTAAAGAGGCTCATCCTCTTTGTTCCGCAACAGTGGAGCCTACGAAACTCAGCGTTACGCTAGTTAGTATGGCCATTCGTGGCTAAACTCTTTGTATTGCTAGGGTAAAGATGAAGTTTGGTGCATGTTAATGTTGGACGTATTAATTTAGGGGTATGTTTTTGTCTTTAATTATTCGCTCTTAAAACCACCACTTGGTGGGCCTTTATTATTGTCTAAATTCGTCTTTATATCTGTGAGTGTCTTGATTTTAAAACGTAAGATCGTAAAACCTTTTTAATCAAACTTCCTTTGAAACTTGTACGTCTTTATACAAGCTGAGATTGATAAACCAATTATTGGTCTACACTATTAAGGTTGTACGTCCTTATACGAACTTATTATGCGACCAGGAATTGGTGAACTCATGTTGGGAATGGTACGTCTTTATACTAGGTCCCATTGTTACACCGCCTCCCGGTGAGCAAAATATAATCACCTATTTAACAACAATATTAAGCATTTAAGTTCGATGTCTTAAACCAACTCGGAGATAACACCAAAGAGTTAAGGGTAAAAGTTGTCCCTAACGGGAGACACTACTATTTTGATTTAAAGATTTTAATTCGTGAATCAAATGTCATGAGGACGAGGCTCTAGCGGTGACCCGGGTCACAAGTTTGTAGTAGTCATACCACTGGATTAGTAAACTTAACATTTTCACGTACCAAGCGGATTTGAATCCCAAAGCAATACTCTTCGTGACCTGATCATTTCCGAGATATTTACTTTTCTGCTATTTACTATTATGTTTGTTACATTTCTGTTATACACATCACGCACGTTTTTACTTTTCTGTTATTTACTTTACCGTCATTTGCTTTTCTGTCATTTACTTATCTGTTTCACAAGCACACAAAACTCACTCACTAATTAATCCGGCTAAACGATAACAAAAGTTGAGTATTGGAACTCGACCGTGTCCATTGGTTCGATACTTGGTTCTAACCTAAACTATATTACGTTGCGATAGGTACACTTGCCTATTGTGTGTGTTTTAAGTTAAAGTATTTATAATATTATAAATTTAAAATATGATCTTGTGAAACCATCTCAAAAATATATTTATTATAATTTTACTTATTACACGTGCACATCAGTCATTAAGTATCTTACTGCACTATGATCAGAATAAACAATCACTTTGCTTCCCTAAATATAAGATCTAAAGTTGTCTAGGGCATAGAAAACTGCAATTAGCTCTTTCTCAGTGGTTGTATAATTTAACTGAGCATCTGAAAGAGTCTTACTTGCATAATAAATCACTACGGGTTTCTTTTCTACCCGTTGACCCAAGACCGCCCCAACTGCATAATCACTCACATCGCATATGATTTCAAAGGGCAGCGACCAATCCGGTGATTTTAAAATGGGTGCCTCTACCAAGTGTTGCTTAATCAGATTAAAAGATTTGAAACATTCATCATTAAAATCAAAAGGAGCATCCTTGAGCAATAAATTGCATAAAGGTTTTGTTATTGCACTAAAACCTTTGATGAATCGTTTATAAAAACCTGCGTGCCCCAAAAATGAGCAGACACCTTTTATGTTGTTTGGTGGAGGTAGAGTGGCAATCACCTGGATTTTCGCATGATCCACTTCAATGCCCTTGCTTGAAATCACATGTCCCAACACAATCCCCTCTTGAACCATGAAATGGCTCTTTTCCCAACTTAAAACTAAATTGGTCTCGACACACCTTTTTAATACCCTTGTCAACTGTTTAAGACACGACTCAAAAGATGGACCAAATATTGAAAAATCATCCGTGAAGATCTATATGGACTCCTTGATCATATCTGAAAAGATACTCATCATGCACCGTTGGAAGGTGGCCGGGGCGTTGCACAAACCGAATGGCATTCGCCTAAATGCGAAAGTGCCATACGGACAAGTGAACGTGGTCTTTTGTTGATCTTCAGGATGTATAGCTATTTGATTATACCCTGAATATCCATCTAAGAAACAATAGTACTTCTGACCTGCCAACTTCTCAACAATCTGGTCAATAAATGGCAAAGGAAAATGATCCTTTGAAGTGGCAGCGTTCAGCTTTCTGTAGTCAATACAAATACGCCACCCGGTTACCGGGTGGGTGGCAACCTCTTCACCATTCTCACCTTTGACTATCTGGATACCCGCTTTCTTTGGGACAGTCTGTGTCGGGCTTACCCATGTGATGTATGACATGGGGTAAACAATACCTGCATCCAGCCATTTCAGCACTTCCTTCTTTACTACTTCCCTCATGTTGGGATTCAACTGTCTTTGCACATCCCTGGATGGTTTGACTCCCTCATCCATCACGATCTTATGCATCACAATCGCCGGACTGGTCCCTTTTAGATCTGCAATGGTCCAGCCAATTACTGCCCTATGGGAAACTAGGACCTTCATCAATGCTTGTTCCTGCTCTTCAGTCAAACCTGCAGCAATAATAATAGGTAGAGTATCATTTTCACCTACAAACGCATATTTCAAATGTTTGGGCAATTCTTTCAGCTCTAATTTAGGCGGTGATTCCAGGGAGGGTTTCAGGTGAGTGTCAATGTGCTCTGGAAAACTCTCTACTTGGTGTGTCCAAGTGGGCACTCTTTCCATGAGAGCACACACCTCCCATTATGCCTCTTCTTCCTTCAACTCCTGCTCATGCTCAGCCTCTTTCTTGTCACAAACAACACACGGCTCCATGGATTCACCTTCATTTTCATGAGGGTTACACATATCAACAACGTCTGCCATGAAGCATTCATTGATGATTAGAGCATTAAATATACGAGAAAAGATATTCAACCTCAACTTCCTACTGTTCCCGTCACGCAATTAATCATAAATTGAGTTGTTCTCAGAAAAGGTCTTCCCAATATCACATTAGGATGCCTGTCACTAGAAGGAGCTGCATAATCAAGCACTAAGAAATCGACATGATAGTAAAAATCTTCCAGCTTCACAATCACATCGGTCAATATCCCCCTGGGAAGTTTAAGGGTGAGGACTGCCAACACCACGGTGGTGTCGGCCTTTTGTAGAGGACCAAAATCATACTGGTCATACAAACTTCCCGGGAGAATACTGATATTAGCTCCAAGATCAAGAAGAACCTTATTGATCTTTAGTTCACCAATTTGCACCAAAATTAAAGGTGCTCCTGGATCTTGGAGCTTAGGTGGCAATGCACCCGACAAAACGGCACTCATATTGTCGGTCAGATGAAGTTTCTTGGGCATTTTAATGTGCCGTTTCTGGGTGCAAAGATCCTTCAAGTATAGCATAAGCAGGTATTTGCCTAATAGCATCTAAAAGAGGTAAATTAATTTTTACTTGTTTAAACATATCCCACAACTTATCTTGTTGCGGGCCCCTTTTATTCATGATTTTCTTTTTAGATGGTTCAAGTAAAGCAGAAGGATAAGGGATGGTATTATTCTCCACCTCTACACCTTGAGTGACAGCTGTGTTCGGTTTAGAATTAGCCGGTTCAGAAAAGGTTACTTTTTTAGCCGGTTTAGTAAAAACATGTTCCGAATCACTGTCACTCTCACCATCTTCTCCCAGATCAACTACCACTCCTTCAACATCCGGTGATGCTTAGGTGACATTATTATAAACCTTACCGCTTCGTAGGGTACTTACCTGGGAGACATGAGCATTTCTCGAGCGGGAAGAGCTGGCACCTTGGTGTCACTCAGGAGTTGCCCCGGTGATCGTCCTGCCACTTCAGCTATCTTTTCTGTCAACTGACCTAGTTGTCTTTCAGACGACTCGTTGGTTTTGATCTGGATCTCTCAATCCTGCTTGATCCTTTTTAAGGATTCTATGATGGCTGTAAGCTGGGGGTCATTACCAGTTGCAGGTTTGTTTTGTTGGTTTCCCTGTTGTTGGTACTGCTAGGGTTGATTCTGGTAGTAGTTCCTCTGCTAATAACCCACTTGATTCCTTTGATACCCTTGATACCCGCCTGGATTGTAGCCTTGCTGGCGGTTCTAGTACTGCTGCTGACTTCCACCCTACACATCAGAATCCTGAAAGTTAGGATTTAATTGGTTAGATGCATTACCATATCTAAGATTAGGATGATTCCGGAGTCCCAGATGGTAGTGAGTTGCATTCAAATCCTGTTGCTTCCTCTCTCCTCCAACTTGATGCACTTCTTCTGCTTGCCCTGTTCTCTCGGGCAGTTTGCCAATGTGTGTCCCAACTCATCACATCCCTCACAAATTAGATATGTTTATGACACATTAGCCACATCCTTACCACCAGCCCAGCCAAGCCTTGCCATTTAGATTTCCATGGCATCCAACCTCTTCTGAGTCTCATAGTCAACTGACTTGGCAGATGCACCTGTCTTTACTCTCCTACTCTCATGAGCTTGCTTCTTTGATGTTACACTCATCCTCTCCAGAATGGCCCAGTCATCATCCACGTGATTAGAAAAGAAGGTGCCATTACTGTTTGAATTCACATACCTTACATCCTCAGGCAACAAACCATCATAAAACGCCTGAATCAACTCCCACTTCTTGATGCCATGATGTGGGCAGTTTCTTAGTAACTCCTTAAACCTCTTAAACGCCTCATAGAAAGGCTCCCAGACTGTTGCCTAAAATCTTTTATTTCAGCTCGGGCTTCATTGGTTTTGTGCGGTGGGAAATACTCATCCAAGAATTGATGTTGTAGCTCTGCCCAGGTGGCAATGCTAGCAGACGGTAGAGAAAGGAACCATTGTTTTTCCCGGTCCTTTAGTGAAAACTGGAAGAGCACCAGTTTCACCTCGTCAATAGTGAATCCCTGACCACCTATGGTCCCACATGTAGCCTCATATTCTGACAGATGTGAGTATGGCTCCTCAATATCTCTCCCAAAGAAGTATGGGAGGATCCCTAGACATCCAGGTCGGATCTCGAATGCGTTCCCCCTGCGAACTGGTGGTATAACGGGAGAAGCATTCAAAGCTAAAGCGGGGCGGAAGTGACTATCCACCCCCTGATCATGCCTGGCCGAGTTCCTGTTCCAAGGTTGTTCCTCTCTATAATTCTGACGGTTTCCTTGAGGTTGCGTATACCTGTCCTCTCACTCATAATTCCCCACATTACCCTGACGGTTATTCCTCGGTTGATACCCATATTCTGCCCTCGGTGGTGGCTGAACCCAACTATCAACGCCATCATGTCTTTGGTTTCTGGGAGGGAATGCCTCCTGCTGGTTTAGGTCATACCATTCTTCTTCTTCGTTCCAGTCCTCACGTTAAGAACCATGCTGTGGGCGATGGCTGCGTCCCAGTGACAAGGGCTCATCATCCCTAAATTTAGAGTAGCTTGGGTAGCTGTCATATGGTTGGTATTGGTGATCATGGAAAGGTGGTAGTGGTGCCTTTCGGTGTTGTTGGTTCTGAGGTGGTGATGGTTGATTTTGTGGAGGAGGTGGGTTTTGTGGATGTTGTTTTTGGGGCGGTTGTTGTTGTTGGTGTGGAAATAGGAGATCTGGTAGTGGTGGAATAGGTGGGTATGGTCCCCCCACTTTGGTTGGGATCTATGTTTGGTGGTTGGTTCTGTGACATTCTTACCTTTGGGCTGTTAAGCTTTTCTAAGATTGTTTGTACTGTTCCTTGCAGTTTCCTGTTGGCTTTTGCAGTTTTCTCTATCTCTAGATCAAACAATAACATAGATTTTATGTCTGAGCGCCTAGTATGCATAAAACTGTCCCTGTACACGTGTGCACACAATTAGTAGCACTGAACTAAACAAATCAAAAATAGCACTTTGTACACAAATTCCCTGGCAACGAAGCCATTTTGATCGTGATGTCAAGGTCAATAAAAAATTATATTAAAATTGGTTTATTAGCTAACTTAAACTATAATATAGCAAAGTAGGGTTGTCGAATCCATAGGGAACTCGTGGAGAATGCCATTTAGAAAAACGAATTACCACTACTAGTAAAGATTCAAACTTTATTACTTGGAAGACTTGTAATTATCAAGCGCAATTAAATTTAAGTTGAAAAAACTATTAGAGAAAAACGTAATTACTTCTGGGGTTCAAGTTCAACAGATTCACAAAATTTAAGTTCAATTGGTTCGAGTCCACTAAACGTGGCACTGAAAATTCAATTAAAGTGGTGACTGTGGGACAATCTTTTAAGACTCGTTCGTCCGACCAATCACCAATTTACAGTTGCAAAGAGATACAAATCCACCAAATAGCTAACGATGCAAGAAAACCGAAAATAGATGGCAATTCAGATATCTTAAACAACAGTAAATAGTTTAACTTTATCAAACGCGTGTGTATTCAAGTTTGTCATTCAAGAACACAAATCAAACACAAAGAACCATAACTAAAGTTGCACTGAGAAGTACTATCCACCCGAAAGCAATCACAGGTGGATTAGCTGCTCATGATTGTAGCGAACATCAAAGTGTTCAAATTGGAACTTACAAACATGAAAGATTAAGAACAATTTACCAAAGAATGATGAAAATCGCCTTAGAACACCTCTGGGACGCCCGGAACAAAGATAATTCGAGAATGGGAGTCATAATGGGTTTAAAATTGGAATTAGGTTATTTTTTCTAAAAAACCATTTTCTCGCATATCGCGAAGCAATGCTGGCCGGACCTTCGTGTACCGCGAAGGCCAAAATAGTCGTGGCCCATTTTCTGTTTCCTCGCGTGTCGCGAAGAACAGCATCAACATCTTCGCGTGGACTAAATTCCCAAGATTTTGACCTTTTGCTTTGATTTTGACTTTTCCGTGCTTTGATGCCTTCTTCAATTCTTTCGTTTATTCCGCTCTTTTAAGCACATTAGACCTATAACACTCAAAACTACAAATACCACATAAAACAACTCAAAGTACATGGCTAAACACCTAAAACGCAGACAAACTGACTCTTAAACACGAGATAATTGACCCTACATCACTAGCAACTACTAATTTGTTTTATGAGAAGTTTTTGGTGTAGGAAAAGCTCCAATGTAAGCTCGGGACCTCAAGTCGCATGGATTGGATTCTCATTAAAGATTTGACATGTTTTGTGTTGTTTTAATTAAACCTCCTATTGAGGTTTTAAACTTAATATTTTGGTGTGTATTAACCAATATGGTGTTGTTTCCTTGGATTTAACATGTCACGTTTTATTTTGTAAAGAATTTTAATTGGAACCTACTTCCACATGTATTTTAAAAGTTAAATTTGTTTTTAAAATTTTGGGTGTTACAACTTGGTATTAAAGCAATGGTTTGAGGGAACTGAGTGTGCCAGACACTAAACTCAAACATATAATATAGATACTTGAGGCAAAGATTTTGGTGGAGTGGTATAAAGGAAGGTGTGGCTAAGTATGTGAGCCGATGTATGATTTGTCAGTAAGTGAAGATAGAACATCAAAGAGCCGGTGGATTCTTACAGTCGTTGGACATCCTAGAAAGTGGGATAATGTATCTATGGATTTTGTTATTGGTCTTCCGAAAACCCCTAAGAAGAACGACGTTATTTGTCTTGTGGTTGACAGACTCACAAAGTCAGCCCATTTCTTGCCTCTTCAGAAGGGATACTCAGTGAGTAAGTTGTTAGAAATCTTTCTTCGTGACGTTGTGCGGCTTCATGGCGCACCGTCTTCTATAGTATGTGATAGAGATTCGCGCTTCACGTCACGTTTTTGGAAAGGTTTCCAAAAGGGTTGGAGAACAAAGTTCAGATTCAGCACTGCCTTCCACCTGCAGACAGACAAGCTGAACGCAATATTCATACATTATAAGATATGCTCAGGACGTGCGCACTCGAATGGACGGGTAATTGGGACGAGTTTTTGTTCTTAGTCGAGTTTTCCTACAATACAAGTTGGCGGGCCAGTATCGACATGGCTCCGCTTGAACTGTTATACGGTCGAAAATGTAGGGCGCCGGTCTGCTGGAATGAAGTTGGACAAAAGATGATTGAAGGTCCTAAAATAGTGCAGATTACAGATGAAAAAGTTACCATCGTTCGTGAAAAACTAAAAGAAGCTCAAAGTAGACAAAAGAGCTATGCGGATGACATCGACGAGCTTTGGAGTTTAATGTTGGTGACGGAAGTGTTTCTTAAAGTTTCAATGTGTAGGGATATCCGTCGTTTTGGTATTAAAGAGAAACTAAGTCCTCGTTTTATTGGACCGTTTGAGGTCTAGAGAAAGTTGGTGAAGTTTCTTGTCATTTAGCTTTACCACTGCATTTATCGCACGTGCATAACATCTTTCATATATCACTTCTGAGAGGATACAAATATCATCCACTTCACGTGGTGAACTACCCGCTTCATTTAATTCAGGAGGACTTGTCATTTGATGAAGAACCCTAGGCTATTCTCAACTGACAAGAACGTGTGATGCGGCGGAAACTATTCCTTTCATTAAATATTATGGGCAAATCATTCCAAGCGTGAGGCTACTTGGTAAATGGAGGAAATGATTTGTTCTCAGTACCTGAATCTGTTCGAGTCATAATGCTTGGATTTTGATTATCTGAATTTTGCACGTCAAATTTCTATTTGTTAAGTTTTTATGCAATATTTTCTTTAGCTTCTCTATTACTTGAATTATATGTTTAGAAAATTTAAAATCCAAACGTGAGATTATTTGAGTATATTTATCTGTTATTTGGAATTTCGGTTAGGTATTCGTCGTTAGCAATTTCGAGGACTGAATTTATTTTAAGAAAGGTAGAGTTGAAATACCCTTAATCGTTTATTTGTTTTTAATTAAAATGATTAATCCGTTATAAAAGTAATTGTAATAAAATTATAAAACATTAATTATAAATCAAGCCTTAAATTTTTTTTAACGTAAAAATTTCTAAATCATTAAGTTATCAATTAGTATTAGTAATAAAATATTTTAAAATTTAAAGACTATTTGATTAGACACAAGTAAATAACCCGATGGCCGGGTTTATAGTATTCGTTAGCCGTTCAAAAAAAGTTGAAGGTTGAAACATATTAAACCCATTAAAAAAACATATTAAACCCATTAATGTCAAAAAAACTTTTAAAACTTTAGTCCCACAATGAGAGATACGTTTCTTTTCCTATAAAAAACCAAAATCCGTCGCCCCTTAATTAGCTTTCATTAGTAGTCTATAAACTGGAATTCTAATACTCGAGTACACTTTCTATGGGGTTCTATAAAGTTGTCATTGTGGCATCGATGGATTGGCACTATCCGTGACGGTGTAGTTAGACCACGCCGTCTCTATTTTACCTGTATATCTTTGTGATCGGAGAAGCAGTTAGTTATATCTGCTAGGAGTCGTATGGACTGGTCTCAGGATATATCTGCATCTGCCAACACCCCGTCGCACACATCTGGTACTTAGGGACTGCAACCCTTTGTACAACATGGTTACTACTATACTTCTGGTATCTATTATCTGACTTATTGGGTATTTATGTTAGTCTAAATGTGCTAATCTGTCTGATCTGAAATACTATGTTAATGTGAAATCTGAATCTAACAAAGTGTAATATGCTAACTAATAATCTATCACTTTGTGTTATGTTGTTATATGTATGTATGCATATTTATATATCGTTGCAGTTGTACTCGTTACGGTATTATGTTAGCTTTTCCTTTTATTCGTTCACTGAGCTTCGCTCAGCCGCATTGTTTATGTAGGGGAATCATGGGAATGTATTAGTTAATAATAAAGAAATAAAGAAAAAAACACATATTTTGGTAAATATTTTCTCAACTACACCTAATTGGTAAATACGTTTTCTAACTACACTCTTTATAGAAAAAAAAAACTCTTCTGTGGGCATTGAAGCAACTGGTAAGGTTGTCGTTTTGTGACCTTGAAGTCATAGGTTCAAGCCGTGGGAAACAACCACTTACACGAAGTATAGGGTAACACTGCGTACATCAGATTGTGAAACTATCCGGCCCCTTCACGATCCCTTCATAAATACGAAAGTTAAGTCAAGCACCGCCCACTTAGTATTCTTTTTAAACGGTATCCTTTAAATCTTCTTCTTTATCCTAAAGTATCTTTCTTAATTACAAATCACCACCAGGACAAGAGAAAAGGATAATATTGAGGCAGTGGGCTCCATAATTGACCCAAGCAGAGAAATTACGTGTTACTTGACACTATCATGTCCATAAATTAAAATAAAGTTATAATATTATAATATAATAAATAAATTTAATAAAGTCATTTATACTTTTTCAACGTCTTTTATTGATGGGTTACTAATATTATATTTTTAGATTATTTTGTTGTTTGTTATTTAGATTCTTTAAACTTGGTATTTTCTATGTCCAGATTGGTATTTGGAACTGAGGCTCTATTCTTTAAGATATGTATTCTTTGTCTAAATCCCACCTTCAAAACTACTGTTCTTCGTGTAAATTTAATTGAACGTTTTTGTTGAGCACTTTCCTAGCTTGAAAGAAACTCAAAAAACACAAAAAAAAAAATTGTGAAATTATAATGGGCCCACAAGGTACTAGCACCTGTACTCAGATTTCGCTGTCACGTGTCAGCTCCCATCGTCGTTTATCGCCATCTAAATTGACCTCATTTCCACGTGGCAATATCACGCAACCATTCAGTCGGCTTTCATGGCCACCCTCCCCCTTATATTCTTCAAACTCAGGAAACCGTCTTTCGTTTTGCTCACAGATGACGGTTACTTCATGTTTCCTCAATGATGCCGGAGTACGGTAGTCGGAGAAGTCTCATGCTGATCGAAGAGGACCTGGATTCGCCGATTAAATGCCGGGAGCGTCGCCGTCGTAGAATTGAGATCAGGAGGAGGTTAGCTTCGGTTTCCGCCGTCGCCGGATCGAATCACCTAAATACGAAAAAGTCACCGCCAGCAGATATAAATGAGAACTCCGATCCGTTACCGGTTTACGGTTCGATGTCGGTGGTTGGTAGGGCGAGGGAAATGGAAGACGAGATATCGGTTAAAATGAACTTTTGCCGGCCGGAGATTAACGGTTACCGGCCGGTGCATTTCTTCGGCGTGTTCGACGGTCACGGAGGGCATCAAGTAAGCCACGTGTCTCTTTACAAGTTAAAAGGTCGAAAATACCCTCAATGAACCCGTAAATCTTCGACAGTTCAAGGAGGGCATTTCTGTCAAGTTTTAAATAAATTCGCGTTTTTAAAAGGGCAAAATGGTAAATTTAAGTCTTGTTGGGCAGGTGTCTGCATTGTGTAAGGAGAATATGCACGTGATCATGGAAGAGGAGTTGATGCGCGTGAAACACACGGCGGGGGGATTAACCGGTGGTAGATTGGAAGAGGTATGGCGGACGGCGATTAACCGGAGTTTTGAGAGGATGGACGACATGGCGTTGACGTTGTGCCAATGCGACGGGGTGGAAAAGTTTAAGGTGTGTAGATACCACCCGCAGCTTTCTCTGGTAGGATCGACGGCAGTGGTGGTGCTACTGACTCAGGAATACATAATCGTCGGAAACTGCGGTGACTCACGCGCCGTCCTTTGTCGAAATGGCAAGGCCGTACCACTCTCCGTTGACCACAAGGTAAACAAAGAAGTTGTTGCGAGGCACACGTGTTACATGCATGATATCCATGTGTATGGGATTCGAATTAAATTCAATCAATTTTCAAAATTCAATTCTCAATCAATAACATAATAACAAACTCCCTAGACAAATCTGTGATTAGAAAATTCTATGAGCAGGTGGAGGCAAATATTTCCTCTCTCCGGATGGACAGTCTCTGTCCGAAAAGATAACGATGGATCAGTTTAACATTAATTTTGAAGAGTTTTGCATATGTTTGCAGCCTGACCGGGAAGATGAACGTGCAAGAATCGAAGCTCTCGGAAGTCGAATCTTGTACTCCGGAAATGGAGCACGAGTTGAAGGTGTTCTAGCCATGACTCGAGCCATAGGTTATTCTACATCAATATACTTTTATTGAATGATTAAGATATTTGTTTTAGATTTATAGGACTTGGAGATATCATAGTGGTTTCTAGGTGAAATTTAAAAACAATTTGTTTTTTAGGTAGTTCGTTATCTGAGCTAGCGGACTTAAGCAAAGCTGGCAGGGCTTCGCTAAGCAGACTCTTCGACTCTGCTCGTTGAGGTAGCAGACTCTACCTATCCATGTTCTTCACTAGAAAGTTGGGCAGGTGTCTGCATTGTGTAAGGAGAATATGCACGTGATCATGGAAGAGGAGTTGATGCGCGTGAAACACACGGCGGGGGGATTAACCGGTGGTAGATTGGAAGAGGTATGGCGGACGGCGATTAACCGGAGTTTTGAGAGGATGGACGACATGGCGTTGACGTTGTGCCAATGCGACGGGGTGGAAAAGTTTAAGGTGTGTAGATACCACCCGCAGCTTTCTCTGGTAGGATCGACGGCAGTGGTGGTGCTACTGACTCAGGAATACATAATCGTCGGAAACTGCGGTGACTCACGCGCCGTCCTTTGTCGAAATGGCAAGGCCGTACCTTGAAGCTCTCGGAAGTCGAATCTTGTACTCCGGAAATGGAGCACGAGTTGAAGGTGTTCTAGCCATGACTCGAGCCATAGGTTATTCTACATCAATATACTTTTATTGAATGATTAAGATATTTGTTTTAGATTTATAGGACTTGGAGATATCATAGTGGTTTCTAGGTGAAATTTAAAAACAATTTGTTTTTTAGGTAGTTCGTTATCTGAGCTAGCGGACTTAAGCAAAGCTGGCAGGGCTTCGCTAAGCAGACTCTTCGACTCTGCTCGTTGAGGTAGCAGACTCTACCTATCCATGTTCTTCACTAGAAAGTTTAAGAGATTCTATGTAGAGTCCGCTTGCCACGTACTCCTGCCAGCTTTGCTATAGTCCGCTACTCGAGGTAGCGAACTACCTAGAAACCAAATATCAACTTTAACGTAGAATTCAAAATCGATTCTGTAAGTCCCAGTAAATCAAAAATATTCTTGATTAAGATGATCATGAATCTGTAAAAAACAGGGGACAGATTTCTGAAACAAGTGGTGACATCAGAGCCGGAGTGCATCTTCATTAAAAGAGAAGCAGATGATGTGAGCGTGATATTAGGTAGTGATGGATTGTGGGATGTTTTGTCAAGTGAATTGAGTTGCGAGGTGGTTCATAAATGTCAACAAGAAAATCTAAACGGTGATCAAATGGCAGTACGCGGTGGAGGACCGTTGTACACGGCGATGGCGGCCACTTTACTGGTGCGCTTTGCTATAGGACGACGGAGCACCGATAACATCAGTGTCATAGTGGTTGATTTGAGAGGGTGAATTGTGTAAAAATAGGTTTGATTTTGTATGCTTTCTTTTTCTTTATGGTATTAATCCTTAATTGTGTTGGTCGTTTTTTCATCGTAAAACCAGGTTTATTGATTAAATCAAATTAGGAATTGGGAGTGTTTTTGTTTGTTTGGGTAGAAACTGTTTGATTATTTTAACTTCTAACTAGTTAATTTTACCTGGCGCGCGTTACGAGGGCATCATACGAGACATGATAAAGTATAGACTACAAAGATCCGACTCATTTCCGAAGTAAATTTACATTGATTATACAGTCGAATGAGAACGTATTATATTTGACGCGACTCGTTTTCAAACAAAATTTACATCGAAACGTAGACCAGCTCGAAACGTACATGTAAATAAGTACAAAAACGTATTGTATTTGACCCGGTTCGTTCGTCCCATGCTTCGTGGCGAGAAGCGGATCTTAAACGGTTGAGGCGGTGACATTAACGTGGCCAGACATAAAAAAAACGTGGTTAAATATATAAAAGAAACGTATGGAGTTACGATGACTTGGTTGCGGAGGTCGAAACATAGTTAGAAGACAATTATGTAACGGTACCGATATTTTTCAGTGGGTGTCAGAATAAAAGAAACGTATGAAGTTACGTCGGATCGGTTACGGAGATTGAAACATAGATAGAAAACATTATTATGACCCGAATGTTGCGGTATAAATTTTTTTTAAAAGTAATGTAATAGTAAAAATTAAAAAAAAGTAAAAAAAAATATATAAAAATACACGACACAATTCATTCATTAGTATGCATACACAATGCCTGGTTTGTTATTAGAAAAAAGGTAAAACAAAAGTTATTTTGAATTGGTCTGAATGGTGTCTTTCTCCATGTGTGTATCCTCAATCGGAAAGGTGAATTGGTCCCGGCTCTGCTCCCCACTTGTCGGTTCTTTTCTCTCTTAACAAAATAACAAAAAAAAAAGCATACCCAGGAACTTGAACCCGGTTTAAGGAGAAACTAGCCAAGTACTTCAGGCATCTTCCCTCAACCATGCCATCCATCATATCAATTGGCTTTGAGTGGCACCAAATACATATTTACGAACAAAAAAAAATCTGTATTTTCCAAAAAAAAAAATATATATAAAAAAATCACCCAATAAAATTGCATTGCTTTACTGTTACTAACGCATTACATTTTAAGTAGTTAGAAGATAATAGTCGGTTTAAAAATAGCGAATATTATAGATATCCTAGAAGACAGTGATGGAACTTAAATAATTAAATTGGGTATCGAAAATATTACACATAAAAAAAACCAAATTTTTTTTCATCAAATAAAGACCATAAATCACAAAAATGATGCAATTGTTTGGATTTGTGGAACAGATTTAAGCTTTTGGTCTGGATTAGGAGGGGCTCAAAGCCTCAAACACTATAACTAGTATGAAATAAAACTATTAGGTCAAAATCAATACTTATGAGCAAAAAATAAGGGGGCCCATGTTCAGCCCCTGCTAGAAGATCAACAAGTGAATATCATAACTATGTTTAGGGGGCCATATCTAATTCTGATTAAACCATCGAGTTCTCACGTCTCCAAGCAGAACGCAGTCTCACAACGCAATATAAGTGAGACGGAGGAGAACTTAGTGGATAGGTACACGACTCGCATATTGATAGGGATAGAACTTGATGAGGCTGATTTAAGAAGAAGAAAGCTAAGGGACAAGGATGTTTAACTTCAAACTATGATTCTTCCATTAAATAAACCAACAAGTTACAAATCAAACCCCAAGAAATAACAAAAGCCATAATGGTTCTTGACCCAAACAACTTAACCAAACACACCCTAAAATAACCAAAGACACCAAAAAGGACATGTAACAATACTCCTCCCTTAACCGACTTTTTGCGCTCAAAAAGTGATTCAAGGAACCTTGCCTTCTTCATCTGCAACAACCCTCTCTATTGCTTGTTCTTCATCATCTACCACTTGGAGTATGTAAAGTTATTTTTTCTTATATTTATGTCCCGGAACGAACTTTTTAGTACACCAAAACATTCCCCTTTTGACATTTTCGACTCGAGTTCTTCACTCGTCAAACGCCTCGAGCTAAGAGTTCCCGATTTAAGAGTCGATGGCTCGGTGGCTCCGGTTGTTAGACTTGGCAGGAAGGGAAGTTTTGAAGCGTTAGCCGGAGGGTAATTCTTGTTGTTCCATTCCCTTCCTGAGAGTTGCCCTTGGTGGCTGTCGACCCCACTAAATTCATGTCATTAATGTCTTGAATTCGTGCTAACCCATATATATGCCTCATGCAACATGCAGGGTTTAGACATTTTGACCGGTCCCATAATCTCAGGTTTAAGCCTCTTATGTGACACCTGCAAAATTCTAGAATCCAAAACCTAGTTGTTGGGCTAAACCCAATAAGGCCCAACAGAAATCCATACCCATTGCCCAATAAGGATCCAAGCCCATTGGAGGCCAAATTGCGTAATCCAAACATCATATTAGTCATACGGTTTCATCTAATGACTCGTTATGCGATTCGGAAAATTCAAGAAAAGATATAAAAACGTACGCGATTCAGTAATTTTAACGTTTAACACGTCAGACATCGGTGTATTTCTGGATATTCGGTAAAACTATTAAATAAAATAACGAATTATCAAAATTAAGTATTAATATTCATATGGAAGACTGTTCGGATAAATACACGCGTAGTACGTGTATGCGAACGTTAAACCGCGTTAGAGGCTCGAAAGACTAACAATAACGGCACCATTATTACTGATACGTATTCGATAAGACAAATATGATAAATAGTTATTTTAATATCATTAGTAAAATAATATTCTATAAAATCGGAGCACGAAACGTTAAAATGAATGAATGCGTTAAAAACATGGTAACAGCACGTACCGGTTCATACGTCAATTGAAGCGGAAATTTCACGATTTAAATACTTAAATAATATTATTAACAACGTTTTACAATTCCAAATACTCTAAAATAATAATTCAAGAACTTTTACTTGTTACAAAAATTCGAATATATACGCGTTTTCAATAAACGAGTATTAAAGCCCTGCTCTTCCACCTACTTGAAAATCCCTAGGTTAAAAAGGTATTTATTTTCTTTTCTTCCATTTCATTCTAAACAAAAACCCACAAATATGCCTTAGAGAGAGAGAAACCGTGAGATGGGGGAGGAGGGCCGGCCACCTCCGTCGAATCCACGACAGCATCGGTTGGGCAGCGGCCGCGCATGGCTGGGCAGCGGCGGCGCATGGCTGGGCAAGGCAGCGGCGTACGACGGAAGACCACGGCGGCGCACCACTGCATTCCATTTTTCCGACGAGTGGCGAAAAGTGGAGTACCAACCCCTCTAAATTTGACGCCCTGAGTACAATGGTGGTGTCAGTTTTCGCATATGAGCGTCGTCGAGTGAGATAGACGGTGGAAGAATATATTCCGGCAAAGCAATAACTCGCGTGTGTGTTGTTCCACCGTGTAGACCGGTGATCTTTGAAGCCATCCCCAGTATGTTGTTGATTTTGGTTCAAATCTGGTTATAAAAGGGCAGAAAACGGTTTTCCGGCGAGAACCCAGCAGCGGCATCTACGGTTCCGTCGTAACCAAACGCCGACGAAGAGAGTTGCGACGACAAAGGGCAACAAATGGCAGTTGTATAGGTGATGGTGGTGGTTAGCGTAACTTGTGGCAAGTTTTCAGGCCGTAATCGGTTTCCCGACGAGCTCCGGCTACGGACGAGTTCAAAGCGGCAGATTCAGACCTACACCACATGGATCTGCTCAGATTGGTAGGGAAAAATAGTTCCGGTCACCGCGGGTGTTTACTCTGTCCAATTCCTTCGTTTTTCCGACAACCCGATGTAAAAACCCGAACCCAAGCCTAGTTCACAATTCAAACAATTAGGGAGAAAATATCACTTTGGTGTCGAATCCATCTAGAATACATCTAATACACTCATAGGAACATGGCAATCACACGAAACATAAATTGACTAAACTCTTGTCAAAGATATCTAATCAAATGACTATTCGGAAAGCTAGCATGAATTATACAAACTAACCACCTAAAATCATACAATGAAGCTCACGTGTTTAATAATCATGTTAATGTTTATAAAGATTAAACTAGTTTCCGATTAAGGTACGCTAGTCCAACAACTAGTTGGAAAGATAATATGAACAACACACTACCCACCTCAAGTTGATTAAATTAGACAACAATATGCATTTCTTCAACATACAATGTTCATGTAAAGATTATATAAATTAGGAGAATGTGTCAACAATTCCTAGATAAACATAAAACTAAACATGAAACATTCTAACAAACACTTTGTCTTTCCAAACATAAGCATAAGGATACACATACAAATATAATGATTCATAAACAAGACTTCATTCACCATTCCTAGTCAAAAGCCATGAACTAGTATAAATACATACACCAATTTATGAATATAAGCATAAACCATAAGTTTTCCAACATAATATGATATACACAAACACAAGTCTTGTAAACATCTCAAAACATTTGAATACATAATTTCATTGAAGAATAATCATACGGTTGTCATAACATTAACACAATAATTGCCAATAATCCATGAATGTTGTTAAATGTATCTAAACTTCATCCAAACCAAAGTGAACAAGAGTTTTAGCTCTTCATGAGCACCAAAATTACAAATAAGCAGGGAAAAATAGTGTGAAACATGATATGAAAACAAGAATCAAACCACTCCTCCAAACCTAGATGTTGTTGTTGATGTATGGTGATCCTCTTGATGTTGTATCCTCTCCAAGAATCTTGAAATATGGCTGGAACAAGAGAAATACGAGCTGGAACAGTAGACTTTCTCCCCTGGTTGCTTGATCTCTGAATGGGAGTTTAAGTTCTGTTTAAATAGAAAGTGGGAAGCACGACCGTGCCTAGAGAGAAGGCACGACCGTGTCAGGTACAAAGGCGCGGTCGTGTCTAGGTCTTAGCACGACCGCATGACAGAGGGTTGACCGATCCGGAGCTTCCATTGGGTCTCTTGCTTCGAGGTGTCAGACTCACGGGTGTACCCGCGACCGTGTGGAGGCAGGGCACGGTTGTGACTTGCCTTTTGGCTTGGCGCGGCCGTGCCATGTACGGGGCGCGACCGTGCTTAGGGTTTGCAAGTTAGGCACGACCGTGCCAATTAGGGACACGACCGTGCCTTCATCACAGAAACCCTAAAAACTTCACTTTTTATCCTGGAATCTTCTTGTTTGTTCACTAGCTTCACAAAAACCTACAAAACAGGAAATGAAGCAAATAAGTGCGTAAACGTTGAATATAACCAAGAATTGATCGTTAAATGAGCGAAGTTTTGTGCCAAAAAGATGTGTAAATATTAACACATCAAACAACCCCACACTTGAACATTGCTTGTCCTCAAGCAAGAAATCAAAATGAAACAAAACTTCCAATGACACTATGGATCAAATCGGGAAAAACGTAAGCATTAATAAACTTATAAAGGTTTGAAAAGATTTTCAAGAAATGCAAAATTAACTAAATGAAACCCAATGAGCCCAATGACGTGATAACCGAATGAGCAAATGAATATGCCTATGAAATCATTGGCATGTAGCTTAATGCTCTCACAATGTTCACACACACTCGGAAATATATATGATCATACAAGTAATGGTGTATGTATAGAACACTCAAACGCCAAGACAATGAATCATGCATAAATCATAAGCTTGCTAAAAGATCAAATCTCTACCAACTAACATGAAATAAAGCACAAATCAAGAGGGCTTTAAACGGGTTGTAACTTGGCAATGGTTAAGGGTAAGGAAATGGAATTTAAAAGTGGCTAAATGGCTAAAAACCCGGCGGTTATGATAATTTAAAAAACTAAAACACTTATAATATGAAAAATAAACTAACTAATACTTCCGTATATAGATAAGAGCTAACAACCGAATTCTTTCCATCTTTACTCACAAAATTGCTCTAATCGACTATATTTCACCTGATTTTGGTGATTTTTTTTTTTTATTTTTTTTTTTACTATTTCTTTTCTTTTGAAGGGAACTAAGTCAATATGCATCTTTCCTTAGCTAAAAACTTCTCAAGAATTTGAAGATTACAACAAAGTAAAAGCTATAAAATTAACATTAGCCGACCGGATTTCTAACACGGGTGAAAAATAGAATAAATAAGTAAAAAGGCTAATGAAGGTTTAATGGCGGTGTAATGTGGGTAATAAAAGAAAGAACATGGGATAGGCTCAACGTGGTTAACTAGTGGATGTGTTCGGGTAAGGGAAAAACAAAGATAAAAGGCTAACAAAGTGGTTTATCCTAATGCCTCAATCATTTTTATGCAATATTTATGTTTATGATTTCGAAATGTATACTAAAAGCAAGTTCTGACAAGCATGAAACATCCGGCACACTCAAATCCGCAAAAACGAGAGCAAACAATGTCTAAAGCTATCAAGGCTCAAAAATAAACTCACGAAAACGGAAAGGAATGGGTGTAAGCACAAGGTTACATGCAATTCATTCGTTTAGCCCACTAAAACTCATGGTTATCACAAAAAAAATTGGGTTTGACTCAATGGAATTTCTATCTCAATTGCTTTCGAAAAATCAAACCTCTATTATTTACTAAAAATTGTGAATGCTAAACGGTTAACTTTTAATTTAGTGCCAATAAAAAATATGAAGGAATATTTTGCAAAAAATGAATCGATAAAATGCTAAGAGGACAAACAATGCGCGAATACAATCCCACCCTACACTTAGAATTGTACATTGCCCTCAATGTACAACAAAAAATAATGTAAAGCAAAGAATAAACACCCAACCCCACACGTAGAAACATACATTGCCCACAATGTATGCGAAAACATGCAAAGCAGAATGGAGTGTGAAGGGATAACTGAAACTTCCCTCGTGTCGAACATGGCACACGCAAAAATCCAACCCACAACAATGACGTTCCACGTAGTTCCATGTAGTTCCACAATTCCAAGATCTAATCAAGACTAACATTAAACACATATCAGTAACATCAAGCCAAAATATAAACACAAATATATACAACAGTACATGGAAACAAAAGTACAAGAAAACAAAAGTACAAGGAAACAAAAGTACAACATAAACGCCGTAGCGCGATACAAGAGTTTGTACAATACAACAAAAGTACAACTCACAAAAAAATGATACCAAAAGAGTGGAGGGCACTACTCCTCCATCTCAAAATCCTCAAGAGCAAGGCCGGCACCCTCTGCTCCATCTCCTCCGGGTGGTGGTGACTGATGATGCGGTGGTGGTGATGGCTGATGCTGCGGTGATGGTGGTGGCTGATGCTGATCGGGCTGCTGCCCTGGCTGCATAAAGAATGGGAGGGGAACCACGTATGGTGCCCCGCCAGCAGCAGCAGCGGCGCACTGGACCTCATACTGCCAGGCCCAGTAGCGCATGAATAAATCATGGGAGACGGTCACCGGAGGTGGTGGTGGTGGAGGCGGAGGAGGTGGAGGAGGAGGCGGAACAACTGGATCCTCGACATGATGCTCGTGGTGCTCCTGCTCCTGCTGAGCTGCGTGTGCCTGATGCTCGACGGCAATAGCCTCGGCCTCGGCCTGGACAACATCTGGATCGGGGCCCGGACGGTCTGGATCCCATACCTGTCCCCATCTGTCAACCAATCTAATCCCTCCTGCGCCTCGACGAGCTACGTGCATGTTGCGCAATGTCTGCACAGACATCACGACAGTCTCGGCCACAGGGGTCAGATCCCCTATCAAGTCATCTGTAAGCAGCTGGAAGTGTCGTGCCAGCTTGGTCACGAAGTGACCTCCACATATCGCGCTGGTGACGTCGCGCCCCGAACTGTTCACCAAGTACCCCGCGATAGAATGCGCGAGATTGCAGGCGCGCGGGCGTACAAGGCAAAACAGATAAAACAACTCCCTCAAATTCACTACCGTCTCTCCCTGCCCTCGCCCAGATATGGAATTAACAATGCAGCGATGAAGAACACGGTGTAGCGGATCCCGAAGGCTCGAAGCCTTGGTCAGACTCGGATCGTAAATCCCAAAACCAAACTCATGCCAAAACTGGTCCTTATCCTCCTCTGTCGGAAACTCGGTAATACCCTCAGTGAATATCTCAGTCTGGAGCTCCTGTCTCGTGTACAATCCTAACAATCTCCCAAACCGGGCAACCGACATCACTCGCCACTCCCCACCTAACCTAAACCTAATCGTCTCGGGCTGCTTTAGGTCTAAGCAAGGATAATCGAACTCATATGTGGAGAAAAACTCCATCACAAGCTCTATATACTGGATAGCATGGAACCTGAACAAACGGCGCCAGGGGGCGGTGACAAGATCGTCCCATCGGTCCCTCTGACCAATGGCATCTATGGCGGCCGGCTCCAAACGACGAGCGGCTAAAATCCGGCCTCGGCGGGGCCACAGAACATCCAGACGAGCCTCGTACTCGTGCTCGTTGAGATCGAACTCCAAGTATGGGTGATCCCTGTTGCCTTCCATCTGCATGACAACAAAATTAAAATCACAACAGTTATGAAGACGCTAAACTGAAGTTATGAAGATTCTGACCTAATTATGAAGGGGCACGGTCGCGCCTGGGAAGGGGCACGACCGCGCCAAGGCCAAAAGCTGAGCCCACGGTCGTGCTGTGGCCGACCACGGGCGCAATATCTCGACAGACACGGTCGCGCCAGGTGAGAGACACGACCGCGCTAAGGCAAAATTCAAGAGGCACGACCGCGCTCAACAGAGGCACGACCGCGCCTGACCAAACCAAGCTTTCCTGGGATTTTAAAAGCCGAGCACGACCGCGCCAGGTCATGAGCGCGACCGTGCTCAACCCATTTTAGGGTTTTCCAGTTTCAAAATCCATCAAGTTGACACGTTTTATGAAGGGGCTTTCATACAAAACCAACCCAGGAAGCAAGTAGGACCTAGTTCTACGTATTTAAAGCCTAAACATCTATAAATCGACAAAAATAAAAACGAAAAGGAGAAACTAGGTTTATAATCGCGATAGTCGAGAGAAAAGGGGGCTCGGGGCGTACCTTAAATCGAAGAATTGAAGGGGAAGACCGGAAATGGTGATGGGAAGAAAATCGCCGAGGGGGAGGGGCAATCGTCTGCTGGGAGGTATGGGGGGGTGTGAATGGTCTGTCGTTTGAAAACTAATTTAAACCGACCCCCAATTACTGAGGCACGACCGCGCCAAGTGCTGAGGCACGACCGCGCCTAGGGTTAGAGGCACGATCGCGCCTGTAGGAAGGCACGACCGTGTCTCTTGCCCAGCAGACAAAAAAACCTGATTTTTTTATGCAGCTTGTACCAAAACCCGACTGCGATTCTTCCAAACTAAAATTTCTAAAAATTCAGAAGACATACCTGTGATATTCCAATCATCAACTCAAATCCGCTCGATCCAAACACGTTCCGAACACCTAAACTCAAAAATAAACGGTAAAATCCTAAAAAAATGAAATTAAAAATAGGAGAATAAACATAGAAATAAAATCTAAGAAGTGTTACCAAAGATGATACCGAAACAGGCTAAGTTTATTAACGAGTCGTTAGCTAGACTCAAGCCCCCGAATTCATTTGTCCTTGGGGTGGAGGTCAACTACCTCCAATTCCGGGTCAACCGGTCCGTCGATATATGGCTTAAGACGATGATCGTTGACCTTGAAGATCCTCCCATCTTCATGCTCAATCTCGACGGTCCCATAAGGAAATACCTCCCTAATCGTGTAGGGACCCGTCCATCGGGATTTCAACTTCCCGGGAAACAATCGCAACCTAGAGTTGTAAAGCAGCACACGACCACCCCCTCGGAATTCCTTCTTGTCCTTCAAGCGTCGGTCATGTAAACTCTTAGTGCGCTCCTTGTAGATCGTGGAGTTTGCATAGGCTTGATTCCTCAACTCATCAAGCTCATGAATCTGAGTGAACCGGTTCTCTCCCGCGCTCACCAAGTCAAGATTCACCGCCTTCAACGCCCAATAAGCCTTGTGCTCTAACTCCACCGGAAGATGGCACGCCTTCCCATAGATCAACCTAAATGGTGTGGTACCAATAGGCGTCTTATACGCAGTCCGGAAGGCCCAAAGTGCATCATCCAACCTATCCGACCAATCCTTACGGTTCTGACCAACCGTCTTCTCTAGAATCCGCTTTATGCCCCGGTTTGTGACCTCTACCTGTCCACTGGTCTGTGGATGGTAGGCTGTGGAGAATCTATGGTTCACACCATATCGTGATAGAGCCTTCTCCAACTGGGTGTTGCAGAAGTGGGTCCCACGGTCACTGATAAGGGCTTTGGGGGCACCAAAGCGAGAGAATAGCTTCTTCAGAAATTGAACAACCACCCTAGCATCATTAGTAGGCAAGGCTTGAGCCTCGGCCCACTTAGAAACGTAGTCAACAGCGACTAGGATATACTGGTTGCCACGAGAAGCTGGGAAAGGTCCCATAAAGTCAATACCCCAAACATCAAAAATCTCACAAATCTGGATGCTGTTCTGGGGCATCTCATTCCTAGATGAGATGTTGCTTGCCCTCTGGCAAGCGTCACAAGCTCGGATCATCTCATGAGCATCCCGGAAGATGGTAGGCCAGAAGAAACCGGCGTCAAAGACCTTCTTCGCGGTCAAGGTAGCTCCATGGTGTCCACCTGTCGGGCCCTCGTGGCAGTGTCTAAGCACCTGACGTGCCTCATCTCCGAACACACACCTGCGCACGATCTGATCAGCTCCGACTCGAAATAAATAGGGATCCTCCCAAAGATAGTGCTTCACATCCGCAAAGAACTTTCGCTTCTGCTGATGCGTTAAGCCCTTAATCACGATCCCACTAGCAAGAAAGTTTGCAAAATCAGCAAACCAGGGACACTCCTCATCCTGTGTCTGTATGTGCATGAGAAACTCGTGGGGAAAATTGTCATTTATGGATGACCCCACAAGTTTAGATGAAGCTGAGCACTCAAGACGGGACAAGTGATCCGCTGCGACATTCTCCGCGCCCTTCTTATCGCGGATCTCAATGTCGAACTCCTGAAGCAGCAAAACCCACCGGATCAGTCGGGGTTTGGCATCCTGTTTGCTGAACAGGTGCCGAAGAGCGGCATGGTCAGTGAATACAATGGTCTTTGATAGGACGAGATAAGACCGGAATTTATCGAAAGCGAAGACAACGGCTAGGAGCTCTTTCTCCGTCGTGGTGTAGTGCTCCTGTGCGTCATTGAGCGTCTTGCTCGCATAATAAATCGGGTGAAACTGCTTCTCTCTCCTCTGTCCTAAGACCGCCCCAACAGCGAAGTCGCTCGCGTCACACATGATCTCAAATGGCAACCTCCAATCAGGAGCTACCATGATAGGGGCATTCACCAACTTCTCCTTCAACAAATTGAATGCACTAAGGCATTCGTCGGAGAATACGAACTGGGCTTCCTTCTCAAGAAGCTGGGTCATCGGTCGGGAAATCTTAGAAAAATCTTTAATAAAGCGTCTGTAAAAGCCCGCGTGACCAAGGAAGCTACGAATAGATTTCACGGAAGTCGGCGGGGGCAGCTTAGATATGGTATCAATCTTAGCTCTATCAACTTCAATCCCCGCGCGTGAAACCTTGTGCCCAAGCACAATGCCCTCCTTCACCATGAAGTGGTATTTCTCCCAGTTCAACACTAGATTGGCCTCCTTGCATCTGGCCAACATCCTCTCCAGATTCCCGAGGCAATGATCAAAGGAACTCCCAAACACAGAAAAGTCATCCATGAAAACCTCCATGGAGTCCTCAATCATATCATGGAAAATGGCCACCATGCAACGCTGGAAAGTGGCCGGAGCATTACACAATCCAAAGGGCATCCGCCGATAGGCAAATGTGCCATAGGGACATGTGAATGTCGTCTTCTCCTGGTCCTCAGGAGCGATCGGGATCTGGAAGTAGCCAGAGAAGCCATCCAGGAAACAATAGAACATCTTCCTCGCTAATCTCTCCAACATCTGATCAATGAACGGGAGGGGGAAGTGATCCTTCCGAGTAGCATCATTGAGTTTGCGGTAATTGATGCAAACTCTCCAACCTGTGACTGTACGAGTAGGAATCAGCTCATTCCTCTCGTTGGTGATAACAGTCATGCCTCCCTTCTTAGGGACAACCTGAACCGGGCTAACCCAAGGCGAATCGGAGATGGGATAAATCAAACCTGCATCAAGTAACTTGATCACCTCCTTCTTCACCACCTCCTGCATGTTCGGGTTCAACCTCCTCTGGTGCTGCATAGCGGGTGTGTAGTCATCCTCCATAAGGATCTTATGGGTACAGAAAGAGGGATTAATTCCCTTAATGTCCATAATCCTCCACGCAATAGCCTGCTTGTGCTGCTTCAGCACCTCCAATAGCCTCTCCTTCTCATCACTCGTCAAATCAGAGGCGATAATGACAGGTAATCGAGACTCACCATCTAAAAAGGCATACTCCAAATGACTCGGGAGCTCCTTAAGCTCAACAGGTGGTGGGTCCTCAATAGAAGGCCGCTCAATCGGCTCAGACTTTCTATCAACCATTTCGAAAACCGCTGAACACTGGGGAAACTCATAGCTCTCCTGGCTATGCCACTGCTCATCAAACTGATCCTCACCAATTGGATCAATCGTCTCCCCCCCCCACAATCTGGGTGTCCAGGGACTCCTCCTCAGCTGTGTCCTGGAGATGATCACTCACACAAGAATAGACAGTCTCAACAAAGTAGAGTGAATCATCCTGATTCTGGGTGTGTTGCATGGATCTCCCAACATCAAAGGTCACCTCCTCTTCATCCACCCTCAATGTAAGCCTTCCTGAATACACATCAATCAGGGCCTTAGCGGTGGCCAGGAACGGTCGACCTAGAATAATAGGGACATTCTTGTCCTCATCCATGTCCAGAATCACAAAGTCTACAGGAAACACAAAACGGTCAACCTTAACCAACATATTCTCCACTATCCCTCGCGGATACTTGACCGAACGATCGGCCAGCTGGATACTCATGCGTGTTGGTGCAGGTTCTCCCAACTCAAGCTTAGCAAAGACCGCATATGGCATGAGGTTAATGCTAGCACCAAGGTCAGCTAAGGCGTTGCTAACCGACAAGCTACCTATCAAACAGGGGATGGTAAAACTCCCCGGATCTCGTCTCTTCTCCGGTAGCTTGTTCTGAATCACCGCCAAACACTCCTCATTCAGCGTCACCTGAGACAACTCCTCCAATTTCCTCTTATTCGTGAGGATATCCTTCAAAAATCTCGCATACTTAGGCATTTGAGCTAGAGCCTCCACAAATGGCAAGTTGATATGCAACTGCTTGAACAACCCTAGAAACTTACCATACTGCTCCTCCATCTTCTGTTTCTTCAATCTGCCTGGGTATGGAACGGCGGGAGTGTAATCTCTCACAGGCTCGCGAGGGCGTGATGTGCTCGCCGGTTTACCCCTCGGCGGTGTCTCATCCGGAATCTCAATCACAACCTCCTCCTCGGATGACTCATGCACAGGGACCTGCGGATCCGGTCCTGTGCCTCTACCGCTCCTTGTAGTAATGGCCTTCACATGAGCCTTAGGATTGGGCTCAGTGTTGCTAGGCAGGCCACCTGGCGGTCTCTCAGAAAGAAGCTTCGCGATCTGCCCGACCTGGTTCTCTATGGTCTGGATCGAAGCTTTCTGATTCCTCAACTCAGTCTCATGCGTGTGAAAACGCTCCTCCATGTAACGGTTCTGCTTCTCTGCCAACTGATTCTGACTCTCCGAGTTGGCAAGTAGCCGTGCAACCATGTCCTCCAAACTGGATTTACCCTCAGGAGCGGGTGGTGGACCGCTGCTAGAACCTTGGCCTTGAAACTGGCCCTGCTGAGGTCGGAACTGGGAACTCTGTCCCTGAGACTGGTGAGACTGATGCTGGAATGGGGGGCGCTGAGTGAATCCGGGTGGTTGCTGGCTATTGTTGCCAGACTTCCAACTGAAATTCGGGTGATTCCTCCACCCCGGATTATATGTGTTGCTGTAGGGATTATTCTGGGGGCGATTCTGGTTAGACATGAAATCGACCTGCTCGTGGGCCCCCTGATCCCCAACCTGACAAGCATTCGTGGGATGCGCCCCACCACAGAACTCACACAAGGACTGGGCCTTGTGGACATGCATCTGATCAATCTTGGTGGAAAGTGCTTCCATCTGGGCAGCTAAAGAGGTAATTCCATCCACTTGATGGACACCCTGCCTCTGAGTCCTCGCTCGGGAAGTATGCTGAGTGTAGCTCTTCGTTGCCACCTTTTCTAGCAGGTCATACGCCTCCTGGGGTGTCTTTGTTCCAATATCTCCACCCGCGTATGCATCAATCAGCTGCTTCCCGGTCATCTCCAGACCATTGTAAAAGGTCTCACACTGCTGCCACTTCAACAATCCATGGTGGGGAACCTTCCTCATCAGTTCCTTGAATCTCTCCCACGCCTCATAGATCGTCTCCCCGTCGTCCTGCTGGAAAGAAAGAATCCTAGCCCTCAACTTTGATGTTTTCTCTGGAGGGAAGTACTTTTCTAGGAATTTAGCAGCCATCTGGTCCCAAGTACTAATGGACCTAGGGGGAAGTGACAATAACCAAGCCTTGGCTCGATCCCGTAAGGAAAACGGGAACAACCGGAGCCTAATAGCATCGTCGGCAGCGTCACGAATTTTGAAAGTGGCGCAAATCTCTAAGAAACCGGCCAAATGAGTATTAGGATCCTCGTGATCCTTTCCATCGAACTGACACATGTTCTGCACCATCTGAATAATGCTAGATTTGATCTTGAACTGATGTGCTCCAACCGTCGGTCTGTTGATGCTCGACTCCAAACCCTCAAGTGTTGGTTTGCCAAAATCCGAAAGCGTCCGACCCGCATCCTCGTTCGCCATCTCCTCTACCTCGTCAACAACAACCTCGTCAAATTCGAGCAACCGGGCCACAAATCGGGAACGGGCTCGCAATCTCCGATGAAGATCACGCTCCGGCTCGGAAGACGGCTCTGGAACCTCCTCGACGGGAGTTGAGAACATACACGATCTGCACGACAAGTTAGATTTAAATACGCAAACCTAGGACACAGAAAACACAAGTTAGACAAAAATAAAAATAAAATAAAAAATAAATAAAATAAAAAAAAATAAAAAAATAATAAAAAAAATAAAATAAAATAAAATAAAATGGGATAACAACCAAGATATATATATATATACAAATGAAGCTAAAAATAACAGGTAAAATGCGAAAAATATCTATACACACAAAACCGCAAATAACAACAAGAAAAACACGATATTCACAAAAATATATATACTAAATGACTAAAAATTAATTCCAATCGTTCTCGCAAAACCGTGTCCCCGGCAACGGCGCCAAAAACTTGATGAGTGTGAAACTATATATATTTTAATAGAGATTTATCACACAGTATTAGTTTTAAAAAGGGTTTTCACCAAAGACTAATCACACACACATCGGGCAGTGTACCCGTCGGATAGCAATATAGTAAAGGTAAGAACCGGATATCAATCCGTGGACACGGTGGAATGCGATAATAAACCGGAACTAAAATCTAATCAAGTGAGGGTATAAAGATATTTTGAAGAGTTTTGTTTAATTAACTAACATGCAAATATATAAAAACTAAGCTAAGGTCACAATTCAAACAATTAGGGAGAAAATATCACTTTGGTGTCGAATCCATCTAGAATACATCTAATACACTCATAGGAACATGGCAATCACACGAAACATAAATTGACTAAACTCTTGTCAAAGATATCTAATCAAATGACTATTCGGAAAGCTAGTATGAATTATACAAACTAACCACCTAAAATCATACAATGAAGCTCACGTGTTTAACAATCATGTTAATGTTTATAAAGATTAAACTAGTTTCCGATTAAGGTACGCTAGTCCAACAACTAGTTGGAAAGATAATATGAACAACACACTACCCACCTCAAGTTGATTAAATTAGACAACAATATGCATTTCTTCAACATACAATGTTCATGTAAAGATTATATAAATTAGGAGAATGTGTCAACAATTCCTAGATAAACATAAAACTAAACATGAAACATTCTAACAAACACTTTGTCTTTCCAAACATAAGCATAAGGATACACATACAAATATAATGATTCATAAACAAGACTTCATTCACCATTCCTAGTCAAAAGCCATGAACTAGTATAAATACATACACCAATTTATGAATATAAGCATAAACCATAAGTTTTCCAACATAATATGATATACACAAACACAAGTCTTGTAAACATCTCAAAACATTTGAATACATAATTTCATTGAAGAATAATCATACGGTTGTCATAACATTAACACAATAATTGCCAATAATCCATGAATGTTGTTAAATGTATCTAAACTTCATCCAAACCAAAGTGAACAAGAGTTTTAGCTCTTCATGAGCACCAAAATTACAAATAAGCAGGGAAAAATAGTGTGAAACATGATATGAAAACAAGAATCAAACCACTCCTCCAAACCTAGATGTTGTTGTTGATGTATGGTGATCCTCTTGATGTTGTATCCTCTCCAAGAATCTTGAAATATGGCTGGAACAAGAGAAATACGAGCTGGAACAGTAGACTTTCTCCCCTAGTTGCTTGATCTCTGAATGGGAGTTTAAGTTCTGTTTAAATAGAAAGTGGGAAGCACGACCGTGCCTAGAGAGAAGGCACGACCGTGTCAGGTACAAAGGCGCGGTCGTGTCTAGGTCTTAGCACGACCGCGTGACAGAGGGTTGACCGATCCGGAGCTTCCATTGGGTCTCTTGCATCGAGGTGTCAGACTCACGGGTGTACCCGCGACCGTGTGGAGGCAGGGCACGGTTGTGACTTGCCTTTTGGCTTGGCGCGGCCGTGCCATGTACGGGGCGCGACCGTGCTTAGGGTTTGCAAGTTAGGCACGACCGTGCCAATTAGGGACACGACCGTGCCTTCATCACAGAAACCCTAAAAACTTCACTTTTTATCCTGGAATCTTCTTGTTTGTTCACTAGCTTCACAAAAACCTACAAAACAGGAAATGAAGCAAATAAGTGCGTAAACGTTGAATATAACCAAGAATTGATCGTTAAATGAGCGAAGTTTTGTGCCAAAAAGATGTGTAAATATTAACACATCAAAAGCCGAGAGGCTAATGTATAGAACCACCTTCAACCTGTGACGTTTCACAACATAAAACGACCTACTTTATAAATCAAGTGGCTAGACGCAGTCAAATCCCAAAATCATGTGGCTAGATGCAATCAACTCCCAATCAATAACATATTGATATTGTTGGGTGAAAAGATTGATGGGTTGTTGTAGAAAGGACACATCTAAGAGAGCATTTGTAAGGCCCCAAACACGGGAGGCCTCACTTATTGGATTTACTTATTTACAAACAGTTCTTAAACTTGAATATCAAAATAACGGAGCGGAAAATTTCATTCAAACATAATCATAAATATTGTTCAATATGCGGAAGCGTAACATTGTCTAAAACATAAACACATCATAACTAAAAACGTAACGGGATGCCAGTCTTCATGTTTAGTAGGTAACTCATCTCGCTTGCCAAGCATCACCGTCCAACTTCCATACCCGTCCCTAACCTGAATGTGCATACTAAAAAGTCAGCCACGCTGGTGAGTTCAAACTTTTCATAAAACATTAACTTCAAATATTTTCCAAAAACATATCATTCAACTTCATTAATAAAAGCGTACGAAAGCATGCAATAACATAACATAACATAACATCATAAACATAAGTCAACGAACATATCGAATCTGTGCCTTCTCGTAACCGTCAAATCCAAACTTCGCATACTGGTGGAATGACCCAAAGACCGCCACCACTAGGCCCTTCAACACCATACTGTCCTTTGGGCAGAGAAACCTAGGGCCCGATACTTAGGTCATTTAACACCGAACTTCAAGCACGACATCACAAGGATGACACGTACCAAACTTCAAGCACTGCACCCCGTAAGGCACGAGTACCAAACTTCAAGCACGACTACCCCGTAAGGTAAATCGTACCAAACTTCAAGGATCACGATAATCCCCTTGGTGACCCTCATCACCCCAGTTGTACAACAGTTGGCTAGCCACAAAGGCCCCTAAAAGGTAAAGGCCCATAACATACATCCCATACCCATAACATTCATTCCCTAAGGAATAATGGCAGATTCGTTCGTTTGTGACTTTCGTAAACATTAATTTCTTTTACTTCAAAACTTCAGTTAAAGCATTTGTACGTTTTATTAAAAATCATTCATTCATTCATAAACACTTCGTAAACTTCTTTTGGCAAAATATTTCATAAACACTTCTTTCATAACATTTCCTTTCAAAACATCGTTCATAAACATCGTTCCATAAAACATCACATACATCATTCATAAATATCGTTTTATAAAACAGTCACATCGTTACGTATGCACACCAGCACAAAATATTATTTAAAATATTTAAAAGAAGGCTTCTAGAACTCATCTGATAAACTAGTCTCGTTATTCTAATCGAAGGCCCAACAACATCATGCACGATCTGGATTGAGTAGTTAAAAAAACATCAAATCATATCCCGACTCTAACGGTTTAACCATACTGAACTAGGTGAACTTAAGTTAAGTTCGCCCTTTACCAACCTGGCGAACATACAGGCGAACTTAGGCTAAGTTTGCCTGATCCGTGCCTAGCGAACTTAGTAAGTTCTCTTACATAGGTTCGCTGGTTTTAACCCAGCGAAGTCACTAAGTTCTCTCCTCTAAGTTCGCTTACTTTTTGCCCCAGGCGAACTTGTCAAGCGAACTTGATAAGTTCGCCCAATCCCCTCTTAGGCGAACTTGATAAGTTCGCCTGTCGGGCAATCTTCTTTCCCAAGAACCCTAAGTTCTTGCATGCGGATCTGATCTCGTCAAGATCCCAACTTTTTACGTTCAAAACGTTCGTTTTCCTTCTAGATGCTAGACCTATGTTTATTTCCATGTTTCATACGTAAAAATGTCATCTTTTTATCCAAAACCCGAAAACCCCAAAACGAACAAAAACTCAGATCTAGATCAGATCATTACCTGTAACGAGCTTCTGATTCGGAGGTTTTGCTCACGAGCTATGGAGTAGCACACTTCTTCAATCTCGGGTCGATCTGCCAACTTTGTCTCTCTACGGTTTCTCTCTCTAGAACTTGCAAATGAGAGAATGGTGAAGTGTGTTGGCTATTTAAAGGGAGGAGACTCCTCCCCTCAAGTTCGCTCTCAAAGTTCGTTGGCCCATCCGTCCCGGCATGCCTCGTTCGTGTATTCTGATCGTTCTCGTATTTTAACCCATTATTATAACTGTCGTTTTATTTTTGGGATGTTACAAGTCTACCCCCCTTACAATAGGTTTCGTCCTCGAAACCTATCATAAGTCAAACAATTGAGGGTACGACTCCCTCATTTTCGTCTCCGTTTCCTATGTAGTCTCCGATCCCTTTCAGTGCTTCTATTGGACTTTAACCAATTAGATAACTTTGTTACGTAAACGTTTCTCCTTCCTGTCTAGGATGGCCACAGGTTCTTTGATGTAGTTAAGGTTGTTGTCGACCTCGATGTCAGTAAGTGGTTTATGAGACGATTCATCCGCCAAACACTTTCGCAAGTGTGATACATGGAAGGTAGGATGAATCCCACTTAACTCATCAGGCAACTCCAATCGATAAGCGACTTCACCAACCCGTGCCATTATCCTGAATGGTCCGACAAACCTCGGACTTAACTTTCCTCTCTTTCTGAATCGTATGATTCCCTTCCAGTGCAACACTTTCAACATTACTCTGTCCCCAACATCAAACTCAATAGGCCTTCGTCGTTTATCCGCATAGGATTTCTGACGATCTTGTGCGGCCTTCATTCGTGCTTTGAATTGATGAAACCTTTCCGACGTTTCTCGTACGACTTCAAGGCTTCCTAATTCCTTCTGTCCAATACCACCCCAACAAACCAGGGTCCTGCATCTTCTCCTATACAACATTTCATAAGGCGGCATGCCTATCGTCGTGTAATGACTTTTGTTGAAGGAGAATTTGGCTAACGGCAGATGACTGTCCTAACTGCCACCGCCCGGAGCATATCCTCCAGCGTTTGGATGGTCCTTTCAGACTGACCATCCGTTTGCGGGTGGTATGTCGTGCTGATGTTAAGTTTCGTGCCCATAGCCTCGTGAAATCTGTTCCAGAACCTCGATGTGAATCGTGTGTCCCGGTCAGATATAATCTACAAAGGCATCCCATGCCGTGCTACTACTTCATTATTAAATACTTCCGCTAACCTTTCTGACGAGAACGACTCGCGTATAGGTAGGAAATGAGCACTCTTCGTTAGACAGTCCACAATTACCCAAATGGTGTCATGACCTTTAGCTTGCGAGGTAGCTTGGTTATGAAGTCCATTGTAATGTGTTCATATTTCCATTCCGGTATATCAAGAGGCTGAATCTTTTCATAAGGTTTCTGGTGTTCGGCCTTTACTTGTGAGCAAGTCAGACACTTGCTTACGTATTTTGTCACCTCATATTTCATTCCCGGCCACCAGTATTCCTTCCTCAGATCTTGGTACATTTTGTTGGTACCGGGATGGATAGAGTAACGAGACTTATGAGCCTCATCCAGGATCTTGGTCCTAAGCTCACCACCCATAGGTATCCATATCCGGCCAAAACGTGTCCTAACACCAAGGGTGTTATATTCCAACTTGTCCTGTTGGCCAACCATCATTTACTTCTTTATGTTTTCCTCTTTGAGTGCCTCCTCTTGAGCCTTTTCAATTTCCCTCATCACATCCGATGTTACCACTAACTTGCAAGCTTTCACTCTAATAGGAGCAGGTACATCCTTTCGGTTTAGAGCGTCAGCCACCACATTTTCCTTTCCAGGATGGTATATGATTTCGCAATCATAATCCTTCAAAAGTTCCAACCATCGCTTCTGTCTCATATTCAACTCCTTTTGTTTAAAGAAGTATTTCAAACTTTTGTGGTCAGAGTAAATGGTAAACTTCACTCCATAAATGTCACACCCCGCCAAGGCGAAAACGCGAGGCACGACGTTCATGGTTTCCAAAGCATATGATTACCTCAAACACATACATGATAAATGGATACATAAACAAGTTTAATGTTTTACATTCCAAAATGTAATCTGAGTTTACAAAAAGTTAAGATTTCGCAAATATGACTCAATTCAATGAGTTATACGAGAGAAATCCTCCTTGAGTGGTATCCATCGTGCATGCATGTAATCTACATTGCTAACCTTGCGATCACGTTCAATTTCCTGAAAAACATACTTAAAATTGTCAACACGAGGTTGGTGAGTTCACAGGTTTAATCAAACAGTTCTTTGTAAAATTCTGTTGTTCATAAATAGTTCCAGTTATATGCGATAATCAGAATAAGTAAAGTGTGACCCATTTGTAAACTAGCTAGGAATACAAATAATATGTTCATACATGAGGCGTAACCAAACCATGACAAGTGTGAGCCCCTAATAATCGTTATCAGGTTCTATGCGGCCATAAATCCTCCAGATTGTGGTTAGCACGACTAACCATGACCGGGAGACGTCACTCTCCATAGTACTATCCATAGGACCCTAGGCTACAGTTAATGGTTACTACGTTGTTCCAGGGGACTTTAGCGGCCTCAAATTGTTGTTCTCATCTCATGTAAACATAAAAGTCGAGTCTTATTCTCTTATTATCCCATAAAATAGTTGTAAGTATGTTCTTCCCCAAATATTGAAAATAGTAAAAAAAGGGGCCATGAAACTCACCTTGAGTTTGTGTATACTTGTGATGATACTTGTTGTAGTCAAACTTGACTATTCGTACCCTAAATACCAAAGGGTAAATTGTGTTAAGACCGAACGTCTCATATTGCAAATTGTTCACCGACTTTGTAAATCTGGTTGCTTTTGTTTAAAATATCCTTTTAGTTGTTCAACACTTGTTTCGTTATAAAACAGATCTTAGTTACTGCTAAATGGGGACTGACACAGGTATCGAAACTACCTAGTTTCGATTGGGCAATTGAGTATCGAAACTTCCTAGTTTCGATTGAGTAGATGGGTATTGAAACTACCTAGTTTCGATTGAGTTAACTGGTGTCGAAACTACCTAGTTTCGATTGGCAAGAAGGGTATCGAAACTACCTAGTTTCGATTGAGCAATATGTATCGAAACTACCAAGTTTTGATTGAGTAAACAGGCATCGAAACTCCTAGTTTCGATTGAGTATAGGTGTCGAAACTTCTAGTTTCGATTAAGTATAGGTATCGAAACTCCTAGTTTCGATTACTGCACTTTGATTGACAGAATCAGTCCTGCATATTTTTATGTTTTAATCTTGAATTTGACACACTTTTCTTGTTATCTTACTTGTGTTTGAACATTTTGTATGTTTAGCTACGGTTTAAAGAGAATAAAGTAGATAGTATTGAGTTTTTTTTTACCTTAAAACAGCGATGAAGATGATGAGAGAAACAGAAGAAGATGATCTCGAATTTCTTTGCTGAAAACCTTAGAGAAAATCCTTGAATACTGAACTATGGTAGATTTTTGCCTTAAAACCTGACTTCAAATTGCAGAGAATTGGGAAGATTACCGTAAGAAAAATGAGTGATAAAAGGGTTTAGTGAGACTTTTGATTGAAAGGGGTATGGTTTTATCTGAATTCTTGCAATAGGCTGTATGGGTTTTAGTATAAAGAATTTGAATGTGAGGTAAATAGGGACGTGAGAATGGGGGGGGGGGGGGTTTCTCTGGCTTCGGCCGAGAAAGTCAAAGTAGTGGGTTGGGGTTTGGGTTAAAATAAATCAAACCATGATTTAAGTGTAAAATTTATTAAAGGTATTAATATCAATTATAGTTTTAAAAGGGTAATTTAATTCGGTTTAGGTTCTCCACGGTATTATAAATTTATTCTAAAAATAATTTATTGTTCCACGTAAAGTTTGTGTAATATATATGCCTATATATTTTTCTGGTTATTTAAATTAACCACTAACGTTCGTATTAGTCAGTTTATACGGGTATGTGAACCGGTAACTCCCAAAATTACCAAAAATATAAAATGAGACAATGTGCAGTCTTTGTTAGACCTTAATGTCCTTGTTTGTGAAATTAAGTAAATCACAAAAATAATTATAATGTAAACTTGTTTAATATATGTACGGATATTGACCTGAAATGTCGGGTGTCATATTCTCCCCATGTTAACAGAATTTAGTCCCGAAATTCAATTTGTGTCATCTTGAGCTGGTGTATCCTTAAACAAGGATGGGTATTTTGTTTTCATTTGGTCCTCTCGTTCCCATGTATACTCAGGACCACGTTTTGAGTTCCAACGTACTTTAACCAGTTTGATTCGACTACGTCTCAGCCTTTGAATTTTCCAATCAGAAATCTCAATCGGTTCCTCGATGAAATGCAACCTGTCGTCTATGTGAATCTCGTCAGGTGGTATAATTAGCGTCTCGTCTGATAAACACTTCTTGAGATTTGATACATGAAACGTATCATGTACATTGCTTAGTTCTTGTGGCAACTTAAGCTTGTAAGCTACAGGGCCAACCCTAGCCAGTATTTCAAACGGTCCAACGTATCTAGGGTTGAGCTTACCATGGTTATCAAACCTCGCAACACCTTTCCATGGCGAGACTTTTAACATTACTCGGTCACCAATTTGAAATTCTAATGGTTTCCGTCTGTTATCAGCATAGCTCTTTTGTCTGTCTCGGGCAGCTTTCAGACGGTCCTTAATTTTGAAGATCTTATCAGTGGTTTCCTGGACAATCTCAGGGCCTGTCAAATGTTTTTCACCAACTTCCGCCCAACATAGCGGTGAGCGGCATTTACGACCATATAAAGCTTCAAACGGAGCTGCCTTAATGCTCGTGTGGTAGCTGTTATTATAGGAAAACTCCGCTAACGGTAAATGAGTATCCCAATTACCTCTGAAATCAATTACACACGCACGGAGCATATCCTCTAAAGTTTGAATAGTCCTTTCACTTTGACCATCTGTTTGTGGATGGTATGCCGTGCTCATGTCAAGACGTGTGCCCATGGCTTCTTGTAATGATTTCCAGATTCTAGACACGAATCTGCTGTCTCTATCAGAAATAATAGAAATTGGCACTCCATGCCTAGCCACAATTTCCTTGATATAAAGCTTTGCAAGTTTCTCGGTTTTATCCGTCTCCTTGATAGGTAGGAAATGAGCTGATTTTGTTAAACGGTCGACAATTACCCATATGGTATCATAACCACTGGACGTCTTGGGTAATTTCGTGATAAAATCCATAGAAATTTGTTCCCATTTCCATTGGGGAATTTCAGGTTGTTGCAACAAACCAGAAGGTTTCTGATGTTCGGCTTTTACTTTTGAACACGTTAAGCATTTACTGACATATGTGGCAATATCTCCTTTCATATTGGGCCACCAATATAATTCTTTTAGATCCTTATACATCTTATCTGAACCTGGGTGAATGGAGTACCTGGACTTGTGGGCTTCGTCCATAACTAACTCCCGTAAATTACCACAACATGGCACCCAAATTCTATTCATGAAGTATAAAGTGTCATCTGGCTTTGGCTCCAACTGCTTTATCATTCCTCGTAAAGCTTCATTCTGAATGTTTCCTTCTTTGATTGCCTCTTGTTGTGCCATCCGAATTTGAGTCATGAGACTCGTATGAATTGTCAATTCTAAGGCACGAACACGGAGTGTTTTAACTCGTTCTTTGCGACTTAAGGCGTCTGCTACGACATTGGCTTTCCCGGGATGGTACTTGATATCACAATCATAGTCGTTTAGTAGTTCTATCCAACGACGTTGTCTCATGTTAAGTTCCTTTTGATCAAAGATATGTTGAAGACTCTTGTGATCAGTAAAGATAGTGCATCTTGTATCGTAAAGATAATGTCTCCAAATCTTGAGCGCAAACACAACTGCACCCAATTCCAAGTCATGGGTCGTATAATTCTTTTCGTGCACTTATAGTTGTCGTGAGGCATATGCGATGACTTTGTCTCTTTGCATTAACACACAACCAAGTCCCTGGTGTGATGCATCGCAGTATACGACAAAATTGTCAATTCCCTCAGGAAGGGATAAGATCGGTGCACTACACAGCTTCTGCTTCAGTAATTGGAAAGCTGATTCTTGCTTGTCACTCCAATCAAACTTCTTTTCTTTCTGGGTTAATGTGGTTAAAGGCAAGGCTCTTTTTGAAAAATTCTCGATGAATCGTCTGTAATAGCCGGCCAAGCCCAAAAATTGACGCACTTCTGTCGGAGTCTTTGGTGCTTCCCAGTTTTTGATCGCTTCAATTTTTGATGGATCAACGTGAATTCCTTCCTTGTTGATGACATGTCCAAGAAAATGCACTTCTCGGATCCAAAACTCACACTTAGAGAATTTAGCGTAAAGTTTCTCGTTTCTGAGTAGTTCTAAGATTAATTTCAGATCATGTTCATGATCCTCCTTGGTTCGTGAATATATTAATATATCGTCGATAAATACTATCACGAATTTATCCAAGTATGGCTTGCACACTCGGTTCATGAGATCCATGAAGACAGCTGGTGCGTTCGTCAAACCAAATGGCATAACTAGGAATTCGTAGTGGCCATATCGAGTCCTAAATCCTGTCTTTGGTACATCTTCTTCTTGGATTCTTAGTTGATGATACCCCGAACGTAGATCGATCTTAGAGTAGAAGCTAGAACCTTGTAGTTGATCGAACAAATCATCTATTCGAGGGAGTGGGTATCGGTTTTTGATTGTAAGCTTGTTTAATTCTCGGTAATCAATACACATCCTAAAGGTTCCATCCTTTTTCTTTACGAACAAGACAGGAGCTCCCCAGGGTGAGAAACTCGGTCTTATGAAACCTTTATCAAGCAACTCCTGGAGTTGATTTGATAATTCCTGCATTTCAGAAGGTGCTAATCGATATGGTGATCGCGCAACCGGGGCGGCTCCTGGTACCAAATCGATTCTGAATTCAACTTGCCTCGGTGGTGGTAATCCAAGTAAGTCTTCAGGAAAAACTTCGGGGTAATACTTAACGATTGGTATATCCTCAAGTCGACGTTCCTCGGGTTTCTTCTTGACGACGTGAGCCAGGAATACGCAATAGCCTTTACGTAGGTACTTACAAGTTTTCATGCAGTTTATCATCCTTAACGTTACTCCACTCTTCTCACCTTGAATCGAAAGAATTTCTCCGTTTGGGAGTGGGATTTGGACAATCTTCTCAAAACAAACAATCTCGGCGTGATTCTTTGACAACCAATCCATGCCAATAACAACGTCAAAGCTTCCTAAGTCAACAGGTAACATATCTATACTAAATGTGTGGTTTTTAAGATATAAGGTACAACCTTGAATGACCTCTCCGGTATTAATTAATTTTCCGTTCGCTAATTCAATTGTATACTTTTGTTCTAGTTTGCTGGGCTTAATATCGAGTAGGGACTTAAATTCATTTGACACAAAACTCATATCAGCACCCGTATCGAAAAGTATAGAGGCATAGTGATTATTTATCGGGAACGTACCAGTGACAATGTTCGGATCTTGTCGTGCGTCACCAGCTCCCATCACAAATGCTCTTCCACGGGCCTGATTGTCGTTTTGGTTCTTCAACTTTGGACAGTCTTTTCTGAAGTGCTTTGGATCTCCACACTCAAAGCATCCCTGATTCATCCTCTCTGTTCCTGGGTTGACTTTTCCTGCTACTTGATTTATCTTATTAGGGTTCGCATTGCTCCTATAGTTATGGGCTAGATGTCCATACTTTTTACATTTTCCACATTGGGTACACTTTCCACTGTGATGATATCCACACTTGTCACACCTTGGTCGTGCTCCAAGGTATCCATTTTGTTCCACAGTGTTGGCGACAAAGGCTTTCATAGTTTCAGGTCTCTTGTAAATTTGATTCTTGTTTTGATTAATTGGTTTTCCAAACCATTTCCTCTTTTCTCCAGATTTTCCTTCCTCGGTCTCCTTCTTTCCAAACAAACCATCACGCACAGCGTTATCCCTTAGTTTAAATGCTAGAGTTATAGCGCTCTTGGCATTCATAGGGTTCGATGAAGTCACTAGACTTCGGATTTGAGGTGCGAGACCCCATAAGTATCTTTCAACCTTCTTGTATTCTGGGGTGACCATGTGTGGAACCAAGATTGCTAACTCATTGAATCGGTCAGTGTAGCCAGCAACATCATCTCCTATCATTTGCAAATTCCACATTTCAGATTCGATCTTTTGTAACTCATTTCAAGGACAGTACTCCTTGATCATCATGGCTTTTAGATCTTCCCATGACAACTCATATGCTGTCTGCCTTCCCAAAGTCTTTACTTGTGAATTCCACCAAGTTAAAGCTTTATCAGTGAGTGAGCATGTAGAATACTTCACCATGCAGTCAGCGGTGCATTCACTAATATCAATCACCGACTCCATCTTTTCTATCCATCTCATTAGTCCAACTGCACCCTCGGTGCCATTGAAGTTGCGGGGGTTGAAAGATAGGAAAGCCTTGTAGGTGCACTTCCTATTTGAAGCATCTGTAGATTTACAAGTCATAACGTCATTAATTTGGATCATGACTATGTGTTACAGCTTATTTATTCTATTACCTCCGGAACCTCCGGCTGTACCGCTACCTCTTGCACCTCCTCCGCCGGTACCACTGCCGTTTCCTCCTCCACTGTTTCGGTTTGCTTCATATTGCTCCATGGAAGCAGCTACTCGCTGTGCTATGAGTTGTTCCATGTTTGGGGAAATCGCCTCGTTGTTGTCACCAGTAGTGTTACGGGTTGTCCTACGCTTAGGTGCCATGACGTTCTTTCTAACATATCAATTAAAAAGAAACAACATTATATAAAAATAATGATAGATCATGACATAAGGATACAACAACATCAACGTAAACAACCATCATTACAACATAAACTATTACATACATAGTTAAAACATACATAGTACATTGTTCCAAAAGATAAGGATACAAAAGTGATGGGTTCACATGACCACATCAGTACTGAAGTTTTAAACTACATAATGTACTATGGGCACAACCCGCCCATAATAGGTTTAAAAGAAGAAGTGGGAGTACAACCCAATCATCATGGCAAGTCCCGCCATGACAAAGCTAGCTCTCGCCACAAATTCTGCAGCCAACGTCCTTTCTTCCAGCGCCTCCACCATGTCTCGGACCGTAACAGTGAACTGCCAGTCCATGTCAGCTCTCAACTCTAGATAGTCAGTGGCACCCTGTATGTCTCGGGTGCGGTCCTCCAGAGTCTGAACTCGAGATCCGAGCCCTTGACGTAAGCGCATGGCTGCATCCCCATGTGCCCGAATATCATCTAGGAGATCATCAAGACGCTCTTCGTGCGTACGAGTGCGTGCTACTAATGTAGGCACTGTGAGCTCCATGGCTTCCCCAGTGTGGGGTAGGGGTGTTGGGGAGTTGGAAGACTCTCCGAGCTCAAAGGTAGATGGAATGCTCTCCATCTCCCTCCATCGTGCCAGAGTACGAGGCATCCAACGGATAGTTCCCACAGTAAGGTGGTAGCAGGGTCGTTTCCTAGATGGTTCCTCATTGGTCTCCAAGTCTTTCGGGTCACGGGCTGCTAGAGTCCTTTTGCGTGGAAGTCGAACCTTCTTCCTAGCACTTTGCACCTTAATTGGTCCTTCGCTTTTCTTTCGGTAGACGATAGGCGGTTCTCCCAAGGCGACATTAGGTGGTGTGGAGCTGCGAACTTGTATTCGATTTTTGGGACGTGAGGCGGAAAGTTCCTCGTTTGATTCAGTGTCAGAGACGGGGCCAGAGTGTGAATGTGACGACATGCTTGTGACTACAATATCCATATGACATGTTGATTGGTTATGCAATGCTTATGCAATGAAAACGTTTTAGTGAGTCATTTAAATTATAGACTAGGTTCCAATATAGATTCCTAGTTCACTATAATAAATGGCTCTGATACCAAGTCTGTCACACCTCGCCAAGGCGGAAACGCGAGGCACGACGTTCATGGTTTCCAAAGCATATGATTTCCGCAAACACATACATGATAAATGGATACATAAACAAGTTTAATGTTTTACATTCCAAAATGTAATCTGAGTTTACATAAAGTTAAGATTTCGCAAATATGACTCAATTCAATGAGTTATACGAGAGAAATCCTCCTTGAGTCGTATCCATCGTGCATGCATGTAATCTACATTGCTAACCTTGCGATCACATTCAATTTCCTGAAAAACATACTTAAAATTGTCAACACGAGGTTGGTGAGTTCACAGGTTTAATCAAACAGTTCTTTGTAAAATTCTGTTGTTCATAAATAGTTCCAGTTGTATGCGATAATCAGAATAAGTAAAGTGTGACCCATTTGTAAACTAGCTAGGAATACAAATAATATGTTCATACATGAGGCGTAACCAAACCATGACAAGTGTGAGCCCCTAATAATCGTTATCAGGTTCTATGCGGCCATAAATCCTCCAGATTGTGGTTAGCGCGACTAACCATGACCGGGAGACGTCACTCTCCATAGTACTATCCATAGGACCCTAGGCTACAGTTAATGGTTACTACGTTGTTCCAGGGGACTTTAGCGGCCTCAAATTGTTGTTCTCATCTCATGTAAACATAAAAGTCGAGTCTTATTCTCTTATTATCCCATAAAATAGTTGTAAGTATGTTCTTCCCCCAAATATTGAAAATAGTAAAAAAAAGGGGCCGTGAAACTCACCTTGAGTTTGTGTATACTTGTGATGATACTTGTTGTAGTCAAACTTGACTATTCGTACCATAAATACCAAAGGGTAAATTGTGTTAAGACCGAACGTCTCATATTGCAAATTGTTCACCGACTTTGTAAATCTGGTTGCTTTTGTTTAAAATATCCTCTTAGTTGTTCAACACTTTTTTCGTTATAAAACAGATCTTAGTTACTGGTAAATGGGGACTGACACAGGTATCGAAACTACCTAGTTTCGATTGGGCAATTGAGTATCGAAACTTCCTAGTTTCGATTGAGTAGATGGGTATTGAAACTACCTAGTTTCGATTGAGTAGTTGGATATCGAAACTACCTAGTTTCGGTTGAGTTAACTGGTGTCGAAACTACCTAGTTTCGATTGGCAAGAAGGGTATCGAAACTACCTAGTTTCGATTGAGTAAACAGGCATCGAAACTCCTAGTTTCGATTGAGTATAGGTGTCGAAACTTCTAGTTTCGATTAAGTATAGGTATCGAAACTCCTAGTTTCGATTAAGTATAGGTATCGAAACTCCTAGTTTCGATTACTGCACTTTGATTGACAGAATCAGTCCTGCATATTTTTATGTTTTAATCTTGAATTTGACACACTTTTCTTGTTATCTTACTTGTGTTTGAACATTTTGTATGTTTAGCTACGGTTTTAAAGAGAATAAAGTAGATAGTATTGAGTTTTTTTTTTTACCTTAAAACAGCGATGAAGATGATGAGAGAAACAGAAGAAGATGATCTCGAATTTCTTTGCTGAAAACCTTTGAGAAAATCCTTGAATACTGAACTATGGTAGATTTTTGCCTTAAAACTTGACTTCAAATTGCAGAGAATTGGGAAGATTGCCGTAAGAAAAATGAGTGATAAAAGGGTTTAGTGAGACTTTTGATTGAAAGGGGTATGGTTTTATCTGAATTCTTGCAATAGGCTGTATGGGTTTTAGTATAAAGAATTTTGAATGTGAGGTAAATAGGGACGTGAGAATGGGGGGGGGGGGGGTTTCTCTGGCTTCGGCCGAGAAAGTCAAAGTAGTGGGTTGGGGTTTGGGTTAAAATAAATCAAACCATGATTTAAGTGTAAAATTTATTAAAGGTATTAATATCAATTATAGTTTTAAAAGGGTAATTTAATTCGGTTTAGGTTCTCCACGGTATTATAAATTTATTCTAAAAATAATTTATTGTTCCACGTAAAGTTTGTGTAATATATATGCCTATATATTTTTCTGGTTATTTAAATTAACCACTAACGTTCGTATTGGTCGGTTTATACGGGTATGTGAACCGGTAACTCCCAGAATTACCAAAAATATAAAATGAGACAATGTGCAGTCTTTGTTAGACCTTAATGTCCTTGTTTGTGAAATTAAGTAAATCAGAAAAATAATTATAATGTAAACTTGTTTAATACATGTACGGATATTGACCTGAAATGTCGGGTGTCACAATAAAGGTAGTGTCTCCAGATTTTCAATGCGAATATGATAGCGACAAGTTCCAAGTCATGAGTCGGATAGTTGACTTCGTGAACTTTCAACTGCCGTGACGCATAAGCGATCACTGTCCCACATTGCATCAGTACGCACATCAGAGTATACCACCAAGTCTTCATTGCCCTGGGGAAGGGCCAAGACCGGAGCTTGGGTTAGCTTCTCCTTCAGTTCTTTAAATGCCTCTTCATGGGTCGAACCCCATTCGTACTTTACCTCCTTCCGTGTTAATTTTGTCAAAGCGAAGCTATTTTCGAGAAATCCTGAATGAATCTCTGATAGTAGCCTGCCAACCCTAAGAAACTGCGTATTTCAGTTGGAGTCTTAGGAATTTCCCAATCTCTCACTGTCATTGTATTTGCTGGGTCCACCATAATGCCGTTCAGGTTAATGACGTGACCTAGGAATTGGACTTCCCTAAGCCAGAACGCGCATTTGAAGAACTTAGCATACAGTTTCTCCTTCTTCAAAGCTTCCAACACTTCCTTCAAGTGACATCCGTGATCACCCTCATTCTTGGAATAGATGAGGATATCGTCGATGAACACAATTACCGATCGGTCCAGCATCGGCCGACAGACCCTATTCATCAAATCTATGAACGCTGCAAGGGCGTTCGTCAATCCGAAAGACATTACACGGAACTCGAAATGTCTATAACGCGTGCGAAACACGGTTTTCGGTATGTCTTCTTCTCTCACCTTCAGCTGATGGTACCCGGATCGAAGTTCGATTTTTGAGAACCAACTTGCGCCCTGTAATTGATCGAACAGGTCGTCGATCCTTGGTAATGGGTACTTGTTCTTCACCGTACGTTTGTTCAACTCACGATAATCAATACACATTCTCATTGAACCATCCTTCTTCTTCACAAACAACACCGGAGCACTCCAAGGCGAGAATCCCTATTGGATAAATCCTTTCTTAAGTAATTCATCTAGTTGTGCCATTAGTTCTTTCATCTCCACTGGTGCTAGTCGATACGGAGCCTTGGCCATGGGCTGGGCATCTGGTACTAAGTCAATTCGGAACTCAATCTCTCTGTAGGGTGGTATCCCAGGAAAATCCTCTGGAAACACCTCTGGATACTCACGTACCACATGTACATCGTCTAGTTCCTTCACTTCCTTACACTTGTTAATCACGTACACCAGATAAGCCACGCATCCACGCCTCAGGTAATCTACTGCCTTAATCATTGAGATGACATTAGGCATCGGGGTGTCACGATCTCCAAAAACCTCGACTTCGCTACTATCCGAAGCCTTTAATCGAATTATCTTTCGTTTGCATATAATCTATGCTTCATTGGCAGTTAGGCAATCCATACCCAACACTACATCGAACCCCCCCAAAACCATAAAGAACAACATGACGAGGAATCTATGGCCTTCTATTTTTATTATGGAATTATCAACTACATCAGTTACCCTCGCGGTTCTACCCTCAGCGGTTTCTACACTAAAGGCCCTTTCTAGTCTACTAACAGCGTACTTCACTCGTTTACAAAAAGTTACAGATATAAAACTCTGACTGGAACCCGAATCAAATAACACAGATACAAAAGTGTTGTCAAGGATGAATGTACCTGACGCCATGTCAGGGTCCACCCTGGCCTGTTCTTGTGTTAGTGCATACGCTCGAGTCTTCGCTCAGGGCCTCTCTTCTTTCTTCTCCGGGCCTTTCCCTTTCCCGTCTTAGTGCATTCCTAGCTCATATGACCACTCTCCTCACGTTTGTAGCATTTGAAACAGTGCGGGCATTCACGTGAGTAGTGTCCGGTCTTGACGCACTTAAATCACAAATTTGATCACGCTTGGCATTCACCTGCATGCCTTCTACCACACTTTCCACAGACAGCTGTATCGCCTATCCTGGCCTGTTTGTCTCAAGCCCCAGATAACTTCCCACCCGATGGTTTGGCAGAAAAGGTCAGCTTCTTCTTGGGCTTGTCAATGGAAACGACATTCAGTTCCAGATCATCAAATACACCACCACTCAATTCTACCATCGAATCATAGGTAGTAGGGGCATTTGCCTTAACATAGGTGCGGACCTGGTCCGGCAGACCTTGAATGTAGCAGGCAATCTTCCTCTCCTTAGTCGTGACAAGGTGTGGCACCAGATGTGCCAGTTCATTGAATCGGGTAGTGTACTACCGGTGCGTCATGCTCCCGGCCTTTAACCCCAGAAATTCCCTCTTTACCTTCTCGATCTCATTCATTGGACAGAAATTCTTGATCACAAGAGTTTTTAGATCATTCCACATCAATATTCGTGCCCAGGTGAATCTTCTATCTTGAATGTTTTAAACATGATCCTAGGCTAAAACACTAATATTCGTGCCCAGGTGAACTTGTCAAGCGAACTTGATAAGTTCGCCCAATCCCCTCTTAGGCGAACTTGATAAGTTCGCCTATCGGTCTTCTTCCCCAAGAACCCTAAGTTCTTGCATGCGGATCTGATCTCGTCAAGGTCCTAACTTTTTACGTTCAAAACATTCGTTTTTTCCTTCTAGATTCTAGACCTATGTTTATTTCCATGTTTCATACGTAAAAATGCCATCTTTTTATCCAAAACCCGAAAACCCCAAAACGAACAAAAACTCAGATCTATATCAGATCGTTACCTGTAACGAGCTTCTGATTTGGAGGTTTTGCTCATGAGATATGGAGTAGCACACTTCTTCAATCTCGGGTCGATCTGCCAACTTTCTCTCTCTACGGTTTCTCTCTCTCTACGGTGTCTCTCTCTAGAACTTGCAAATGAGAGAATGGTGAAGTGTGTTGGCTATTTAAAAGGAGGAGACTCCTCCCCTCAAGTTCGCCCTCAAAGTTCGCCGGCCCATCCGGCCCGACCCGTCATGCTTCGTTCGTTTATTCCGTTCGTTCTCGCATTTTAAACCATTATTATAACTATCGTTTTATTTTTGGGATGTTACAACATTAATACCTGTGTTGTATCTACTCATCTCACAAAATTGAAGTTGGAGAACATATTTGAATAATCGATAACTAACAAGATTATTGATTCATTGATTTCTAGTTCAACGTATTGTTGGACTTATCTGCCCGAGTAACGACATTCGTCAACACTTCCATCTAGATAAGATCCAAAGAGTTACACCACGAAGAACAATATATATATTAAAGGACGTTTAAGAGTTAAACTGGCCTTACACGAAGCTAAACCGAAAGGCAAATGATTATTTATGAAATGATCATCTAAGATTATCTAAGATAATCAATGACATAGAGAGACCGTAATTAGGAATTACGAACGACTAAATTAACTGATCCTGTAATTTGGAATTATGGAATAATTAAGTTATATATATACATCTTAGATGTATGTATATAATTAATTATGAAAGTTAATTAAATTGTATTTATAAAATATAAATGTTATATATTTAATTATCCAAGCAGTTTGGGTTTAATATTGATTATTAGATAGTCAGGGATTTATTAGTAACTTAAACCCTAATCTTAGGGAATAAGTTACCTAATAATTATAAATATAAATGGAGGCTAACAAAAGATAGAGATATAATAATTTTATTCTTAAAGAATAAAATCTAACCCTAATTGTCTCTCTCCCTCCCCCTCTTAGCCGCCACCACCTCCCTGTAACCGATCTAACCATCGTCGACTTACCGGACGACCCTCCGCCGCCGTAGCAGAAGGCTGACGCCTCCCTTTGCCGCCTCCAGCGGCTGTCACCATCGTCGTCTTCCTCGGTCGTCGTGCCAATCGGCTTCCGCCACCGGGAGTCCTCGTGTTCCGCCGTGTACCACCGTTTTCGTGCGAGGTGACATCGGATAATCAGGATAAAAATGAACCGGGTTCGTTTTTGTGTACGGGTGCATTGGAGAGAAACCGGATAGAGATTCAGGTTGTACGAGTGGATTAGAAGCCTCAGGTTTAGTTCGTGGAGCCGGATCTAGTGACCAGATTGTTGTCATGTGGTGTTGCATCTTCGGTTATTGTCTCATACTCTCGAAAGGTATTGATGTAGTGTGAAGCACATATCTTTATTCCTATTGTTTTCGTGTGTTTTGATTCGTTTTATGTTTGTTTTGAGTCATTGTTGTATACTATTGAGTCTTTGTCTTGTTACCGGTGCTCGTGAAGATTACAAGTGAAAACCAGAAGAAACCGAGCAAGAAAGTGAAGCCCAAAGTTTAAAAGAAGAAAATGTTGAAAATAGAGCTCTCGCGGTACGCGAGATAGGAAAATAGAAAGTCTCGCGGTACGCGAGGGAATCCAAAAAGGGCCGCGACTAATTTGTCTCTCGCGGTACGCGAGGAAACCAGCCCAGTCCCTCGCGGTACGCGAGAGACCCGTATTCCATGAAAAAACCCTAATTGAATTTTACTAGATTCTAATGCCATTATTCAAGGGAGTTGGATTGTTTGCCGTCTGGAGCATAGTTTGGAGCGATTTTGGAGCTTAGGAGGTCAATTGAAGAGGAAAGTTGAAGAATTTGGATTCTGGGTTTGTTATGTCTTTGTTTGAATCTTCTATCTTGAATGTTTTAAACATGATCCTAGGCTAAAACACTAATATTGCCTGGGTCATATGATGATTGATTGTTAAAGTTACGATTTTTATCAGTTTTGGATTCGATTAATGGTTTAATGATTTTGTAAAAGATCTGGAGTTAATAATTGTGATGAATCTAAATGCTTAGATCTGATGTATTTTTGATTTCAATTCTATACGTTGATTGTGGATGTCTTCCAGTTTGATTTGCATATCTAGGTCATAGACTTTAGGGTTTGTGATTGTTTGTGTGGTTTGCTAGAAATAGTAGCCATAGGAATTGTGATTGAGTGTTATTTAGATCTGAGTGCGTATCCTATCTCAATACCCGAGAAGTGAGAGATAGTCGTTTAGTCTTCGTCATTAGGAATCTGAGTGTCAACTTTCTAAGAGGAAGTTGGTTTAGGTGTCTAGTGATTGTTGCTATTCTGAATCATAGTTATTATCTTGAGATTACCCCGTGCATTCTTCGAATGTATTGTGGACAATAAGACTGAAAGGTGATATGTCTTTCAGGTACTTTATCATTGTTGGAGAGACCGAAAAGTAATCCACTATCTGGTGAGTTATTACATCTTTAGGTTCCTTAGTTGGTGACACCCTGAGAGTGATTAGGGATCCACTAGGTAGTCTAGAGTTGTTTCCTTAGAAACCCATAGCCATCTTAGTTTCCAGAACCGATAGAAGTTGTGCTTTGCAAGTAGGATTCCGACCTAGGTAATATTCTTCCCATCTCTGATTTCTTCCTTAGTTCTTCATCTTGATAGCTTGAGTCGACCTTGTTTGCTGCATTATTAGTTATTCTTTAGTGTAGTCAACCCCCCATCAATCAATCTTTAGTCCGAGTCAGAGTCTAGTATAGTAATAGTAGTGTCTCTAACTCGGTTTACTATTAAGCTGTGCTACACTTGATAGGTCCACTTGTCTGTCAGTGCGGTTTAGTCGAAGGTACTCCATTTACTACTTAGGAGTCTAGTTTAAGTTTTGTTAGTTTTTAAATAGACCGTCTGGGTGACATCAAGTATAATGCTAAACACCCTATGGTTGTGTATATTGATTATTTGTTTGCATCTGGACTCCTGGTGGGCGATCTAGGGTTTTGGCGTAGATCGGTTCGTGCTTGTTTTTTCGCTGCACGTTTTAAAATTGTTTTGAAACCTTAGCACGAAATCCCAACAGTGGTATCAGAGCCACTTATGTGAACAAATATTTCAATTTTTATTTTTAATTGCAATAGGGTTTTATTTTGTCAAAATATTTATTTGACAAAAGATTGCATCATTTGTTTCTTGTGATTATGTTGTTTGGTGAATCGAGTCCTAGACCCGTGGTTGTTTGTTTGTTTGGTATGTTTTGTAATGTTGGAACTAATTGTAGGCCATCGCATATAAAAAAGTCTGAAGTCGAAAGATTTCTATATAGATAAAAGATTTCGAACGAAATCTTTGTCCGAAATCGTTTTCGGACTAAATACATTTCGACCGAAATGTATTTCGGACGAAAACTCTAGATTGTCTTCTTAGTATAAGTACATGTATAGTTTGAACTTTGAAAGGGGTATTTCATTGTAAGATCAATATACATTTGAGATTTACACCTTTAAGTATGTGTTTTTGATCCAATCTCGTTTCTTGATTATTCTACTCGATTTTTGTTTCTCGAGAAACGAGATTGGATAAAAAACACATAGTTAAATGTGTAAATCTCAAATGTATATTGATCTTGCAATGAAATCACCCCTTTCAATGTTCAAACTATACAAGTATTTATACTAAGAAGACAAACTAGAATTTTCGTGCGAAATACATTTCGGTCGAAATGTATTTCGCCCGAAAACGATTTCGGACAAAGATTACAGAAATCTTCCGCCTTCAGACTGTTTTATATCTGATGGCCTACAATTAGTTCCAACGTGTAATTTAATTCTTCTTGTATTTTTCGGCTGTTTTGTAAGCCTTGTTGTAATAGATTAGGCTTTTTCACTTTATTTTTATTTTATTGTAAAGTATTATAAATTGTAACCGAGACACGGAAGACGAGATGAAATTAAAGACGAAGAAACCAAGGCGACCCGGAGGACAAGATGGAGATCTTGAAGCAAGTGGGAGAAATCAAGACCAAGACGTTTGGATGTTTGATTTTTGTCCCATTTGACTCATTCGGTTAATCCCATTGGCTTGGTAAAAACCGAACACTTTTAGTGGCTTGATTCACCTATGTTTGGTTGTGTTTGTTGCATGTTTAAACATTTAGGTTAATCGCCTTTTCAGAATGACAACCAAATAAGTTTTTAAAACGGTTCAACACAATTGAATCAATGAGATTTTAAAATAAAGATTTTAGTTATCTCGAAAAGGTTAATTAAAATAAAGAGTTATTTTAATAGGTAAAACCCGAAGTTTTTAAATATAAATTAAATAGAGATTTAATTTTGGAAACTCGAATAAATTAATAAAAGAGTTTAGTAATAGTTAATAAATTTTGATTCGCGATTATATCTCCAGTCAACTGGTGCGCCTCAACACATTTTACCCAGCAGAACAGAATAAGAGAAATTTCTCTTTGCCAAGGAGATGACGCGGGTTCGATTCCCGCTATCCGCCCAAAATGAAGTCATTTATTTAATATCTACATTAATAACAAAACAGATTTTTCCAATGTATAAACTAATCATTCAAATGGCTTTGGCTACTATAACCTTCCCAACCACAAGAAGGGATGGGATTCTCGAACGCGGAAAAGGATCGTGTGGCGGCATAGGGACGTAAAAGGGGGGATCCTATCAACTTGTTCCGACCTGAGATAATAAGCTCATGAGCTTGGGCAAATCCAAAGAGGGTTTTCCTGTACGTTCATCACAAAATATTTCTAGATCCCAATATATAGTAATATGGAGAAGACAAAATTGTTTCAAGCACCGATAGAACCGAAAGCGCCCCTTCGTTCAAAGAGAAGAGGACGGATTATTCACATTTCATTTGAAGGTCACCCTATCTTTAGAACGGGGATGGATTAGCGGTTGGATGGTTAGGACAAGGTTAGAATTCTAGCTCTTCCAGAGTACCCTTGTCGTATACTCAGCTTTGTCGTTTTTCGTTTTAGATGGGGTGAAAGAAATGTGATTTAGATTGTATTCTACAGAATAAACCTAAACTAAAAATGAACTAAATTCTAAATAAAGCCAAATTTACTGAAGTATTATTCTATTAAAGAATAATGAGATGAGTTGGATAAATATACAGATCTTTCTATTCTATATATAGAAAAAGAAAAGAATTTTTTTCGTGAGATAGTTGGAGATTCCTATAACATAATAAATAAATGGCTTTTAGGAAAAGAAGAAGACAACTTTTTTCAATATTCTGACTCACTTAAAATTAATATAGGATATTAAACGTCTGGAGAGATAAAAGAGTTTTTTATCGCAATCCCGAACGAAAACGTAAAATTAAGAATTTTGCAAACCCGGACGACGGTCTTGCATGTGGATTTTTGTCACGGTGTGTTTTTGACCCATAACCGGTAAAACAACAAATAAATCCCTTAGCTAATCGATAGGTGTGTACCACCCTATTTGTGACAACTGGTAATTTTACAACATAATTATTTAAATATAATTACACAAAACGGTGCATATTAGACTAATTTTAATTAATTAGGTCTAACCCGTTTGTAATCCCTAGGAAATTTTGGACTTTATTTTTACTACTTCGGCACTTGTAATTCCATTATCTTGTGATTTGCATTTATGAAATTATCTTATTTATCCATTATACTTTATGAATGTTCATACATACATACATTTAGTGCAATTATTTCAAATTCATTGATAACAAATAATTAATTAGGATTATGTAAATAAATGCTTTAATCCTATTAAACAATACATACATACATATATATATATATGTATATATATATATGTATATATGCTAAGTTATTTTCTAAACCTATATATAAACACATATACAAACACAAATGTTATTAACCCATTAACTAAAAATTAGGGATTTGTATTAAATTATGTGAATTTCAAAGTAAATAAGTTTCATATAAATAAAACCCTTTTTATTTTACAAAAACTATAATTCGTATTTATAACATTTAATTATGTTATAGGGGTTATTAAATTTATAAAAGGATACAAAACTTTAAATGATTTTATGTTTTATAAAGTCCAGGGGTTAGTTATGCCCATTTCTAAAACTTAATTCAAATTAAAATCTAAGTTTGTTCATAAAATGATACACACTTGAAAATCCAGGGGCTTAATTGCAAATTCCTGTTATCTTCTTCCCCAATCCGTCGATTTTGACTTTCAGAATTAAAGTGTTTTAACTACAATTGATGTTAAATGAACGCGTGCGATCGTTTTCCTAATGATTTTAATGATATAATGTCACACCCCGACCGATGGCGGAATCATCGAGGCGGACAATGTGATGATTGTTCATAAGCACATGATCTACTAAGGTTGCATAATTCATTAATAAGATTTAAATATCAAATATCCAAATACAAATCAAGTTACAACACCCTATTCTAGAATATTACACATAATTATTTTACTAGGTCCAAAAGCTTTATGTGTAGCACCTTCAACACATAGTCACACAATCACACATCTTCACCTGAAACGTAATCCAAAACAAGTGTCAACTACGAGAGTTGGTGAGTTTACATATGTTTAAATAAAGTAGAAGTTTCGTTTAAAACGTTTATACAATTCATAGTTTGACATGGTATGATATGGCATAATGTGGAGAACTCACTATATGTATACCAATTGTAAGCATGTAATTATGTATATAAGCATAAAGGTTTAACGTGATAGGCATAGCATACAGCTACCCTAAAAGTGATAGGCATGGAATCAAGACTATGTGGGTTACACATAATTTAAACCATCCTAAAAGTATTCATAGCATAACAAGTGATCAAGCACAAAGCACAATAATCTACGCATGTAAACACAAGTTGAATTGTATGTAAGTAAGCACAGATTACGTTTCACCCCAAAATGTATAAAAATGTAAATACGGGATATGTAACTCACCTTGCAGCGAGGGTTTTATTTCACGCGCGTTGGTGATATTTGTATTGTTGTTATGCACGATGTAATCCTATGTAAATAAATATGTATCAAGTATGTATTCGCGTACGTGTACATTTGTTTAAATATATATGGGTTTGCAAACGGAACAACCTCTGTGAAAATGGTATGTTTTCAAATCGTTGTAGGAACAAATATTAATATTTGTAAGACTTTGTATTTTTATAAAAATTCCAAATTAAATATTTAAACTTCTTGAAAATATACTTTTTATAAAATTTATATTTTTATAAGTCATAATTTGCATACTTTAAGTTTCTAAGAAATATTATATTTTTAGTAAATAGTTTCGTGTATTTATTTTATTTATAAAATATTAGTCCATTATTTTTCATGTGTCAAGAAGGGTATTTATTTTATAAAACATTGGGTTTATTATTTTATAAAAGTTTAATGGATTTGAATATGTTCAAAAGTTGGGTTAAAAATAAATGGGTCGAGTTAATGGGCTCGAAACAATTTTTAGTGGGTTAAAATATTTAGAAATAATTAAATGGATTTTAAAACAATTAATTTAAATAAGTATTAATAAGTGGGTTTTAAATTAATTATTTTAATACATATATAATAAATAAAATAGGATTAAATGGTCAAATGGGTCGGACCGGGTCGACCCAGACCCGAAACAGGAAGAGTTCGCGGGTCAAACGGGTAACCGGGTCGGACAGAGGGGATCCATGGGTTCAAAAACAGAAAAAGGTGTAAAAATGGTTTGAACCGGATTCGAACTCGGGTCTCGGTTGTCATCGGGAACGAGTGTGACCAGCCGGGCTATAAGCCCATCGCTGATCAAGACTCGTTTGGGTTGTACATAACACATATGTGCTTTGGTCGCTGGTTCTCGGCAACAAGGTTCCGGTGTTGCCGAGGACCTGGTTTGGTCAGATTCACATAGGCTATGGACATGCATTCAAGTCGATTAGCTTGTAAACGACGTGTACAACTTACTGGAATGCAAAGAAGTCGGAATTTTTACCTGGAAAACGGTTGTCGAGAAGGCGGCTTAGCCCGAAAATACCAGAAATCGATTGGGGAGCTTCGAGTCGGTCGAAAGCCTAAGACAGAGGGTATAGTCTCGTTTCGAAGAGACGAATCCAACGGTAAGGTAAATTGATAGTGAGAGTGTACAGAGAGGGAGAGGGGGTTCGAATTACAGCCGATTAGAGGCTTAAATGGTCGCACGAGATTTCGATAATAAAAGGTGAAATTGGTGGCTTGGTTACACGCGTATGGACACGTCGAATCGAAAGGGACAGCCCTTAGCTGTCGAGGTACGATACCGCGTGCGAATTCGTAGGTTGACCCTACGAGCATTAATTGAGTCGGGGGAATCCGCTGATAGAAAGGAAAATTAGATGGGGGCTTTTGTTCGCAGGACACAGACGAGTTCATAGGTGCCAGCAAAAGGCATTGAGGTCGCGTGGTTGTGGAGCTCGAGGTCCCGCCGGAAAAAGGACGAGCTACCGGCGTGGCCAGGTTGTCCGGGGAAGACCGCCGGAATTACGAATTAGGGTTTAACAATTTTGGTCCCTGTGGTTTCTCTTTCGTTTAAAAACACCCCTGAGATAATTATAAATCGAGTCCCTATAGTTTGGTTTAATTTAAAACAGACCCTGGACTTATTTTAAAAACAAAACCCTATGGTTTGAATAATTCTATTTTAAACCCTGAACTTGTAATAAAATGAATTAATTTAATTTCTCTTAGAATTAATTTAATTTAAATTATATTTAAATGATTTTATAAACTTATTTTTTTTTAAAAAAAAAAAACCATTATTTTAAATACTAAATTTATTAAAATAACTCAATAACTCTTTTATATTATTTATCTAATTTAAATTTCTTCTTCTTTTAAATTAAATAAATTATAAGTTTATAAAACTTAGATGGTTAATAAACTCTTAAATAAATTATTAAGATGATTATAAGTTTATTAAAGAAACTCTTAAATGATTAATTTAATAAAATTAGAAACCATAAATCTATTTATATAAATTATCAAATTCATTAAAATAGTTCATTTATATCTCATATGTTTTTTTTTAAAGCTTAATTTAAAAATACATAAATTGAAATTTGTAAACACGCTAACTTGTATAAATGTGATATAATATATGTGTGTTTGTTTTGAAATGAAATGCCAAAATTTACCCGTTAAATTATATAAATGCTAAATTTTGAAATGTCACAGTCTTCTCATGTTGAAGGAATTTCGTCCCGAAATTCGATTAGTGAAGGTTATGGGAGCGGGAAAGAGATGCCAATGACTTAGAAGGGAATTAATCACAAGAGAAAGATTCAACGGGGAAATAGCGTATGATAACGGATGACGGCGTTAATTCGAGTCGAGTTGTCAATTAGTTGATCTTAATGGTAAAATGAGTTTTATGCATACAATTGTTCATACCAAGCATGAATGTAAACTCCTAGAAACCACACTTAATAATATTGGTGTCAATCACCTTGTGACATGGCATTTCCCTTTAAAACTTCACCCCACGGGTGTTCATATTTTCAAACTTTGCAAAAACATTTTCAAAAACCGCTCTTCCTCCTATTACTCATGCATGGTTTATACTCGTTATATCAAGTGGGTTTATGTATAGGGTGTACCAGCGGCTAACCCACCACCCCTTTGATATACCGGGGATTCCCCGTGCAAAATTAATAGAATTTAGATCATTTTATTCAATTCACCTTTCTCAATTTAAAATTGTACAATGAGATGCATATAATTTGTAAACGTTATCACGTCTATGAGTGGTTTCATAGCACAAATATGTCTAACAATTCAAGAACCGATCCTCTTCCTAGTACTTATGCATGGTTTATACTCGTTATATCAAGTGGGTTTATGTATAGGGTGTACCAGCGGCTAACCCACCACCCCTTTGATATACCGGGGATTCCCCGTGCATAATTACTAGGATTTGGAACTTCAACAATTCAAGTAACTTTAACAGAGCTAGCAAGTTGTATGACTAAATTTAAACATAATAGATTTGTTTCACAAAAGTATAGGAATGAGATGAATGGTGAAAGCATAGCTGTTATATGCAATCATGGATTATAGAATTCACAGCAATGGATTTCCCATCCGCTATTACCATGCTATAAGAGTTATCAAATTTGGCTTGTTGTTTAGCAATATATTTGGTTAAAAGCAAGAGACACAAACTTCCATTGGCATGAATATTGAATAAAACGGATGTATAAAGATAGTGAATCAAGGGAACTTACCGTTGACAGTGTCGTCTATTGCCGGAGCCTCATTAGCATTTATATTAAATGCTCGTCCATGAGGACCACCTTGATTTTGAAGTCTTGGACATTGGTTTCGAAAGTGGTTTGGATTTCCACATTCGTAACAGGCCCGTCCATAGGTGATAGCGAGAGGCACTGGATGATTGCCTTGAGTAGCTTGCTTAACGATAGTGCGAGCACGGCAAGTAGTAACAACGTGTCCATAGCGTCCACAATTTGAGCATAGACGGCACGCAGCATGCGGGGCATGGTGATACTTGCAAGTAGGGCATTGGGGAAATGAACCTACATAATTTCTCAGAATTTGACCCGCAGGAGTAACTTGGGTCACAGGCACGGCAGGAATGATGGCCGCAAAGTTTTGGGCCTTACGCTTCCTATCATGATGGGAAGATTTGGGCTCTTCGTTTTTGACGGACACGGAAGTAGCAGCTTTGTTGACCACTTTCTTGGCACCCTTCCTAAATAAGGTACCTGCTTTGACGTGATTGTCAGTCAACACGGCAGACAAACGGATTGCGTCTTCGAGAGTGGAGGGATTACTTCCCAATACGGTGTCTTGGAGCGGCATAGGCAGTCCGCCTATGTATTTCTCAATTCCCCGTGCTAAGGGAGTAACCATGTGGGACACGAGCAGACTTAGTTCTTGAAAACGAGTGGTGTAAGCCAAATTCTCTCCGCTATATTGGGTGAGATCCCAAAATTCAGCTTCGAGCTTCCTCATTTCGTTGCGAGGACAGAACTCGTCAGTCATAAGTCGTTTCATTTCGTCCCAAGACAAGGACATAGCAGATTCGTTGCCTCGAGTACGTTTCTCACCGTTCCACCAGGTGAGTGCTCGTTTTTGGAAGACGCTGGCAGCATAACGTACTTTGAGATTGTCGGGACAATCGCTGTTTAGGAAAGTACTCTCCATACTTTCAAACCATTGAAGAAGGCCAGTTGCACCTTTCGTCCCGAAGAATTTGGTGGGGTTACAAGAATTGAAATGCTTGAATGTACAGTATGGTGGGTTTGCGCCATTCCATTGCATGTTAGACCCATTACTGTTGTTGTTAGCTTGGATCATTTGGCTTACTAGTTGGGTAAGTAGTGCAGCAAGGTCAACGTTGGAGTTGCTAGAGTTAGCATTAACCGCACGGCGGGGAGGCATTCTATAAAATACAACAAGAAAAGACAAGAATTTATGAGACTTCGGATAAAATGGGCATGTATGTGCCACTGTTGGTAGACTGTTCACAATAATGCAAGTAGGAACGCGAGATGACACTCATCATGTCGCGTGATAATGTATGTATGTTCTGACTAAAACTGATCACATGTTTCATTCAAAATTTTTATAACACAAAAGGGATAGGGGAAATAAACCATGAAATCTATTCCTGGGAGGATATGATAACATAGATCATTATTCGCGTAATAGGAATGGCCGGGATTCGTATGCACTACAAATTGTTATTACGTGTGCACCCGTAATAATGATTTGTTTTGCATGTTCGTCTAGTTCTTCCTATCTTGCTATAATGTCCCCAAATTTTGAGTTTAGTTTCGGATCGTATTCTTGCGAATACAGTGACTTATCAACGTTAAGTAATTCCTCAAAACTTTCAAGGAGACATGCTTTAGCCTATAGGTAAACACTCACTTCAGGAATTCCCAGGAAAGCATACGGGTCCGTTTATTTGGATTTATACGAAATGCTTTCCTAGACAGAAAACCCAATGTACAGGTGTCACCCTTCCAGATTGCACGTGTCCTTTACTGGTTTCAAGAAATTAAGTCGTTGACGAGATTTTCAAGAATTTAATACACTTGTGAGTCTACGAGTATATAATATGTAGGAATGTTGCAATTAATTAGGAAAGAGTATGGGTAAGGATGGGTAGTGTATTTGTTTGTATAAGTTTTGTTGTCAAATGTGTATGTAAAGTATGTATCATGTATTAAAGCCTTGTATGTATGTGTATAAGTCTCATGTACCAAACTTGGGAAAATTCAAATAATACCTAACTACAAATAATTCACATAGCAATTAATCATTTAGCACATAACACATAAAAGGGAGTCCTAGGGTTATAGTCTAGGTCATTGTGTCTAATAACCTAATTCCCTATAACCATGGCTCTGATACCAATCTGTCACACCCCGACCGATGGCGGAATCATCGAGGCGGACAATGTGATGATTGTTCATAAGCACATGATCTACTAAGGTTGCATAATTCATTAATAAGATTTAAATATCAAATATCCAAATACAAATCAAGTTACAACACCCTATTCTAGAATATTACACATAATTATTTTACTAGGTCCAAAAGCCTTATGTGTAGCACCTTCAACACATAGTCACACAATCACACATCTTCACCTGAAACGTAATCCAAAACAAGTGTCAACTACGAGAGTTGGTGAGTTTACATATGTTTAAATAAAGTAGAAGTTTCGTTTAAAACGTTTATACAATTCATAGTTTGACATGGTATGATATGGCATAATGTGGAGAACTCACTATATGTATACCAATTGTAAGCATGTAATTATGTATATAAGCATAAAGGTTTAACGTGATAGGCATAGCATACAGCTACCCTAAAAGTGATAGGCATGGAATCAAGACTATGTGGGTTACACATAATTTAAACCATCCTAAAAGTATTCATAGCATAACAAGTGATCAAGCACAAAACACAATAATCTACGCATGTAAACACAAGTTGAATTGTATGTAAGTAAGCACAGATTACGTTTCACCCCAAAATGTATAAAAATGTAAATAGGGGATATGTAACTCACCTTGCAGCGAGGGTTTTACTTCACGCGCGTTGGTGATATTTGTATTGTTGTTATGCACGATGTAATCCTATGTAAATAAATATGTATCAAGTATGTATTCGCGTACGTGTACATTTGTTTAAATATATATGGGTTTGCAAACGGAACAACCTCTGTGAAAATGGTATGTTTTCAAATCGTTGTAGGAACAAATATTAATATTTGTAAGACTTTGTATTTTTATAAAAATTCCAAATTAAATATTTAAACTTCTTGAAAATATACTTTTTATAAAATTTATATTTTTATAAGTCATAATTTGCATACTTTAAGTTTCTAAGAAATATTATATTTTTAGTAAATAGTTTCGTGTATTTATTTTATTTATAAAATATTAGTCCATTATTTTTCATGTGTCAAGAAGGGTATTTATTTTATAAAACATTGGGTTTATTATTTTATAAAAGTTTAATGGATTTGAATATGTTCAAAAGTTGGGTTAAAAATAAATGGGTCGAGTTAATGGGCTCGAAACAATTTTTAGTGGGTTAAAATATTTAGAAATAATTAAATGGATTTTAAAACAATTAATTTAAATAAGTATTAATAAGTGGGTTTTAAATTAATTATTTTAATACATATATAATAAATAAAATAGGATTAAATGGTCAAATGGGTCGGACCGGGTCGACCCAGACCCGAAACAGGAAGAGTTCGCGGGTCAAACGGGTAACCGGGTCGGACAGAGGGGATCCATGGGTTCAAAAACAGAAAAAGGTGTAAAAATGGTTTGAACCGGATTCGAACTCGGGTCTCGGTTGTCATCGGGAACGAGTGTGACCAGCCGGGCTATAAGCCCATCGCTGATCAAGACTCGTTTGGGTTGTACATAACACATATGTGCTTTGGTCGCTGGTTCTCGGCAACAAGGTTCCGGTGTTGCCGAGGACCTGGTTTGGTCAGATTCACATAGGCTATGGACATGCATTCAAGTCGATTAGCTTGTAAACGACGTGTACAACTTACTGGAATGCAAAGAAGTCGGAATTTTTACCTGGAAAACGGTTGTCGAGAAGGCGGCTTAGCCCGAAAATACCAGAAATCGATTGGGGAGCTTCGAGTCGGTCGAAAGCCTAAGACAGAGGGTATAGTCTCGTTTCGAAGAGACGAATCCAACGGTAAGGTAAATTGATAGTGAGAGTGTACAGAGAGGGAGAGGGGGTTCGAATTACAGCCGATTAGAGGCTTAAATGGTCGCACGAGATTTCGATAATAAAAGGTGAAATTGGTGGCTTGGTTACACGCGTATGGACACGTCGAATCGAAAGGGACAGCCCTTAGCTGTCGAGGTACGATACCGCGTGCGAATTCGTAGGTTGACCCTACGAGCATTAATTGAGTCGGGGGAATCCGCTGATAGAAAGGAAAATTAGATGGGGGCTTTTGTTCGCAGGACACAGACGAGTTCATAGGTGCCAGCAAAAGGCATTGAGGTCGCGTGGTTGTGGAGCTCGAGGTCCCGCCGGAAAAAGGACGAGCTACCGGCGTGGCCAGGTTGTCCGGGGAAGACCGCCGGAATTACGAATTAGGGTTTAACAATTTTGGTCCCTGTGGTTTCTCTTTCGTTTAAAAACACCCCTGAGATAATTATAAATCGAGTCCCTATAGTTTGGTTTAATTTAAAACAGACCCTGGACTTATTTTAAAAACAAAACCCTATGGTTTGAATAATTCTATTTTAAACCCTGAACTTGTAATAAAATGAATTAATTTAATTTCTCTTAGAATTAATTTAATTTAAATTATATTTAAATGATTTTATAAACTTATTTTTTTTTTTAAAAAAACCATTATTTTAAATACTAAATTTATTAAAATAACTCAATAACTCTTTTATATTATTTATCTAATTTAAATTTCTTCTTCTTTTAAATTAAATAAATTATAAGTTTATAAAACTTAGATGGTTAATAAACTCTTAAATAAATTATTAAGATGATTATAAGTTTATTAAAGAAACTCTTAAATGATTAATTTAATAAAATTAGAAATCATAAATCTATTTATATAAATTATCAAATTCATTAAAATAGTTCATTTATATCTCATATGTTTTTTTAAAGCTTAATTTAAAAATACATAAATTGAAATTTGTAAACACGCTAACTTGTATAAATGTGATATAATATATGTGTGTATGTTTTGAAATGAAATGCCAAAATTTACCCGTTAAATTATATAAATGCTAAATTTTGAAATGTCACATATAATTAGTTTGAAAATCAATGATTTGATTCTGATTTCAACCCCGTAAACGTTCCCTCCGACCCACGTTCGATTTGAGCGTTTCGTACAAAACTGAACTATAAAAACCACACCCCTACACTCGCAACACCTCCTACACACTTCCTACACTTCCAGTCTCACTGCATTTCCCCTCTAGATCGCGATCGAGCACCAAGAAATCTGATTCTAAGGCCACAGTCGTTCTCACTCTCTACACACCCATTTCAGGTAAAATCGGGGTCAATAGATTCGTTGCAGTCCCGAAATAGAAAGCCCCATGTATTCGGGTGCTAATCGTTGGTCGGACTAGGGGATTAGGGGGCTAGGGTTGCGTTGGATCGGTTCGGGGAAGACGATGGTCTGGGGTTGCTTATTAAAAGTGTAACGGCTCAACCACTGGACAAGGCATCATGCTCAGTGCAGTGGCTAGTGTGTGCATACAATTGTGAACCGGCCGCAGGTGCGGGTTCGAGTCCCAGGTGGGGGGGGGGGAATATTTTGCCCCTTTCCCATTAAACCATTTTTAAACCCATTCTTTAACTTTAAAAATTCCTAATTAAATTTTATAAATTATACAAATACAATATACAATATTTATAAAATTCAGAAAAATATAAATGATATTTTAACTATGTTATATTATTAAACCTACTGTAATTTCTAAATAAAATATCATAAAAATTATTTGTTTAGACAAAATCTAATTATGTTATTTGTTTATTTTTATTTAGGTGTTATTCCACAAACTCTATTTATATATTAAAAAATTATTAAACTCCTTTCAACTATAAATATTATTGATAAAAAATAATTATTTAAATGTATAAACACCTAAATAATTATTTTAAATAATTATTTTATACAAAATACAAATAAATTCTATTTAAAGATTACTTAGTCTTTAAAAGATTCATTTAAATAAATTATTAGATTAATTACCCATTTTATTTATTAATTACCTACTTTATTTTATAAAGCTTATTAAACATTTTCCCACTTTACAATTTATTTACAAATTGTTATATAAATAAGTCCAAGTATATCATTTTCTATACCACATTATGTGTATTTAACATTCATACACAATATTAATTAAAACCTCTCCACATTAGGAGTTATTTGATTTATAAATAAAGGTGAATAAAGCCCAAACTTTTTAACATTTTAAATACATTTGTTTTCCTATAAAAAACTGCACAAGTCCTATGCCCGGTCACAAACCCCCCCATGAAACCCTAAATGTCCCAATGTCTCCTAAATACCATTTAGACATATATTGAAATTAGGTTACCATTACCCGTGTGGGTTTGTTGTGAGAGTTCCTACATTTCTAGCTTTGATTCAGGTGAGTTTCATAGCCCACTTTCTCTTTACTATTGTTTACAAATACTCGGAGTGGAACATGTTTACATACTATACTTACTAAATTCAATACCGTTGTTTTCATGCTAGTTACTATGTGCTTTATGTCTTAAACTACTTGGCAACCATATGTGTGTTCATGTTTAGTACACTCATTAACTTGTGTTGCAAGCCTAAGGCAGTACCTTTTATGATCATTTATATGGGAAACGGATACTAGTTAACACAGAACTTGGCGGGTTTTGTGTGTACCATATTACTACTTTTTCCAAAACACAATCAGTTAGATTGTACTTACGAGTTTTCCATTTACTACGGTTTGAGTGTATGCTTTGGAACCTTGTATGTTTTCACATTTATGCCTTAGTTATGCTTTGAACATATTGAATTACAAATACTTTTTACTTAACTTTTGTTGGTGTCAAAACCTATGTTACTCACCAACTACTTGTAGTTGACATTCACTCACATGTTTCAGGTGCACCAGTTTAAGGATTCTATCTGATCATATAGGGCTGGACCTAGTTTAATTTAATTTATGTTATGTTTTGAACACTTTGTTTACATTTACTATTGTAACAGATGCTTTAATTTCAATGAATAAATATTGCCACTTATTAATAGATGATCATGTGCTTATGAACAACCGCGTCAGCACCGACGTATAATCCGCCGCCGACCGGGGTGTGATAGATTGATATCAGATCCATGGTTATAGGGAATTAGGTTATTAGACACATGACCTAGACTATAACCTAGGAGTCCCAAACATGAGTATGACTCGTGTCTTTTATTAGGAACTACACTCTATACTTATTATACATACTTTCCTACATCTATCTACTTCTGCCTACATGATACAAGTACATGACCTACAACATTCAAGTGACTACATGAAACCTACTCTTAGACTTAAAAGTGTAATCAGAATGAAACTCTCGTCAAAGGCATGTAAGTTCTAACTAATGAAGGAGAACTTGTGCAATCCGGAATGGTGGATGCCTGTATTCTGAGAGTTCTGTCTAGGAAAGCATTTTATATAAATCCAAATCAACCGATGGACCAGTTATACTTTCCTGGGAATTCTTGGAATGAGTGTCCACTTATAGTCTAAAGCATGACTTCTCAAACATTAGATGAACTTAAAGTACCTTGATAAGTCAACGTGCCCATTAGGGTACCATCCATGTTTTATCTAATATCTCATGATTTAGTTACAAACTCTTATACATGATACACATCTTATGAACCTTCTATTCATTCCTTTTTGTAGAATGCCTCCCCGTCGTGAACGTAGGAACAACCTCACCAACAGGATCATTCAGCAAATGGCTACGATCCTATCGACTATGGTCAATCAGCTGAACCAGAATGCAGCTCCAAGGAACCCCGTGTGCACATTCAAACACTTCAACTCCTGCAACCCCACCAAGTTCTATGGGAATGAGGGAGCCACTGGAATTCTCCAATGGTTCGAAAGTATTGAGGGAACCTTTATTAATGCTGACTGTGCCGAGAAGCTGAAGGTCCGATATGCTGCTAGTGTCTTTCAGAAGAGGGCACTCACCTGGTGGAACGGGGAAAAGCGTAACCATGGGATTGAGGTCGCACTGGCTTTACCTTGGGCTGATGTCAAGACACTCATGATCGATGAGTTTTGCCCCCGTAATGAGGTCAAGAAACTGGAAGCCGAGTTTTGGGATCTCAAACAAGACAGTGGTGAAAGTCTTGCCTACACCACCCGTTTTCATGAGCTTAGTATTTTAGTGCCTCATATGGTCAGTCCACTCTCCTGAGCCATTGAGAAATACATCAATGGTCTGCCCATGCAGATTCAGGATACTGTTTTGGGTAGCAAACCATCCACCCTCAAGGAAGCCATCCATCTTTGTAACATCCCAAAAATAATAAACAAGTAAATAATAACACGACAGAGACTTAATCGCCATAAAACAAAAGAAAAACGGATGGGCTTGGGCTCCGCTCCAACGGGCCGAGGGAAGCCCAGGTATATAAGGGTCGAGGCAGGCTTAGACTCTCATTTTCACCAACACTTGCAATCCAGAGAGAGAAAGGAAAGCTCGGGTCTAGTGACATAAAGTTGACGGATTGACCCGAAATTGAAGGACGTGAGCAAAACCTTCAAATCAGAATCACAATCCAGGTAACGATTCGACCTTAAACTGAGTTGTTCTTCGTTTTGGGATTTCTCGGGTATTAGCTAAATAAGAGACGTTTTTTATGGATGAAACTTGAAAATAAGCTTAGAACTAGCATCTAGAATGAAAACCGCACATTTTGATCAAAGAAAGTTGTAAGATTAGCATGATCGGATTAACATGCAAGAAATTCGGACTTGTCCAGGAAGCAGGTCTTGCGTACTTATCAAGTACGTAAGAAGGATGTCATGCGTACTTATCAAGTACGCATGAGGAAGATCCTGCGTACTTATCAAGTACGCAAGAATAATGTTCTGCGTACTTGCCAAGTACGCATGAGCAAGACCCTGCACACTTACTAAGTGCGTAGGCAGCAGACCAGTAAGTAAAGTCAATATGTTTAGAACGATTAAACCGTTAGAGTCGGGATTGGGTCTGATGTGTATTTAACTACCTAATTTAGATCGTACGTGACATTGTTGGACCTTTATTTAGGACAACCAAGACTAGTTATCAGGTGAGTTCTATATGCCCCCTTCTATGTTATGTGCAAATCGTTTTAAATGTTTTGGGGCTGAAGTGTATACACTAAATGAATAAATGCTGTGAATGTCAATTTAATCATACGTGGTACACAAATATATATATATATATATATATATATATACTTATATATGAAAATGAATTATGAACAAAGAAACGTATGATTATAAAGAATGAATGAAAGGACATAATGTAAATGAATGAAATCTTGCTTTATATTATATATATTGCATGTTATGAATGTATGTAAACGTTATGAACCTTCTATGACAACGGCTACTTCGGTAGACGGACGACCACGTGACTATTTTGCAACCGGGACAAAAACGTTTCTTCGCAAGCTAGGACGTATAAAAAGGCACTAATGGACGGTCGAAGCAAATGCCTTATTATATTTAGAATGGTTGCATACATAATAGCCACGTGGGAAACGGATACCCTTGGGCAGATGGGCGAATGAACGGACTACGACGGTTGGACGGGTTTAAGAGCGGACGGATAAAGGTTGCCGGACGGATTTAAGTTTCAATGGACGGTTTTTTAGAGTCGGACGGTTAATGAATAGGGCTACGACGGTATTTCTCATTGCGATGTCTTTGTGACATTCGCGACAAGTATGATGGGTTGATCACCCTTATGTTTATGGCCAAATGAATGTTATCCCCACGTTAGTGTGTATGTACATATGTATATACTCAATATGAATGTTATGTGAGAACAGTAAGGCAAAGAATATGTAAAAGCAAGAATATTACGTATGTTATGTATACATATATATAATATTCATGATAAGATAAATATTATGTATGATTGTCTTTAAACTAGAACTCACCAGCGTTAGCTGACTTTTAGTATACATTTCAGGTAAAGGAAGAAAGGGTCCTGCGATTGCGTGAAGGTTACCCGACACAAGACTGACATCCCACTTTTTTTTATGTTAAGACAATGTTATGTATCTAATTGTTAAGACTTCCGCTGTTATGTCATGTTAGGTTACGTTATGTAATGATTGAAATTGAATGTTTTAAATTTAAGCTCAGTATTTATGACTATATTTATGAGTAAATCCAACAAGTGAGGTTACCCGGGAATGGGGCCTTACAAGTTGGTATCAGAGCAATAGTTTGAGAGATTCAGACATCCCTAAATGTCTGGACTCAAACTGATTATGGGACCAACGCACGGATGTCAGTATGGGTAACCAACGCCAACGCCAGCACGGTAAGTAAGTACTAAAGTTAATGCACTTGGAAAAGAGTAGATACCTTAACTTAGAACCAATAGATGTCAATGTCACAACCGATTTGAAGAGTTTTGAACCCGAAAGGCAATGTAAATTAGTAATCACAAACCGGTCATTGTAATTAAAAATTTACCTTGCTCGTACTGTTCTAAAACTATAATCTGAAGAAATGACATTGATGTGTTCCCTTTACATATCAGAAAATTCTAGAAAACTATGGCAAGTAGAGGAAGAATTGCACGCCAAGGCGGCCATACGGGCCGAGTAGGTAGACCGCCATTGAACCAAAGACAAGAGGAAGAAGAAAGCATGCACGTGAAATACACCGAGAGAGTGCATGGAACTAATGTGACCCCACCGGGAGGTGACAATGAAGGGGCACTACGATTGGAACCCGAACTCAGGGATGCTATTACGTGTGAGGTTGTACTGATACTGAAGAGCATATTGCCTGGTCTGTTACCTGAGACACAGAAAAGGAAATGGGAAAACGTGTCTAAGGGAACTGGAAAGGGGAACTATACAGCTGAGGCTAAGAAGCCAAGAACTGAAGAATACGAAGCTTGTAAGAAATGTTAGAAGAAACGCCAAGGCGGGTGCCTAGTTGGTTCCATCATCTGTTATAAGTGTGGGAAGGCGGGGCACTATTCTCGCGAATGTTTAAGAGACACTAAATGTCAGGGTTGTGGACTATTTGGACATCTGACCAAGAATTGCAGGAGAACCAGACAATCTGGTTCGGGAAAAGAAAAGGAACAGCCGAAGGCGAGGACTCGAGCCTACGCCCTGACCGAGGAGGAAGCAAGGGGAAACCCTGATGTTGTGTCAGGTATGTTCCTAGTTAATAACGAACATGCTGCTATTTTATTTGACTCTGGTGCTAGTAAAAGTTTTATATCCAATGCATTTAGTCGTAAACTAGATTGCACTATCAACACCATAGTAAAGGCCTTTAGCATACAAATTGCCTTTGGTAAAAATTCGGCAGTATTTCAAGTAACAGAGGATTGCATCATAGAGATAGAGGGTCATAAGTTCCCTTCTAGATTATTCCTTCTCACCTTAGGAGGATTCGATATAGTATTGGGTATGGATTGGCTAGCTGCCAACGAAGCTCAAATCATATGTAAACGTAAGAGGATACACCTCAAAGCTCATAGCGGCAGTCCAATTACGGTTTATGGGGATTGGAATTGCACGATGCCGAACGTCATCTCGATGATCAAGGCCGAAAGTTACATGAGGCGTGGTTGCGAAGCTTATCTGGCATATGTTATTGATAATAGAATGAAAATGAATGAACTCAAGAATGTACCCGTGGTGTGTAACTTTTTGGAAGTATTCCTTGAGGATCTACCTGGGTTACCACCCGATCGGGAAATAGAATTTCAGATTGACTTACTGCCAGGAGCTGAGCCCGTTGCCAAAGCCCCCTACCGATTGGCTCCGTCAGAAATGAAAGAATTGATGCATCAACTAGAGGAACTAACAGAAAAAGTATTTTTAGACCGAGCATCTCACCTGAGAGAAATGAAGACTTAGTAGTCTACTCTGACGCTTCGGGTCAGGGTTTAGGTTGCGTACTTATGCAACGAGGATAGGTAATTGCTTACGCCTCGCGACAACTAAAGATTCACGAGGTTAACTACCTAACACACGATCTAGAGTTAGCAGCAGTAGTTTTCGCGTTGAAAATATGGAGGCACTATCTGTATGGAGTCAAATGCACCATCTACTCAGATCACAAAAGCCTGAAGTACTTTTTCGGGCAAAAGGAATTAAACATGAGGCAAAGGAGGTGGTTAGAGCTACTGAAAGACTATGACTGTGAGATATTGTACCATCCAGGCAAGGCAAACGTGGTGGCTGACGCTTTAAGTAGAAAGGAAGAATCGAAACCTATACGGATCAAAGCGTGTCAGCTGATTATAACACCAGATTTGATGAGTGAGATATCAAAGGCACAAGATAAAGCACTATTAGAAAGAAATATAAAACGGGAAAGAATATTAGGACAACAAGGGAATTTGGATGCAAATGCATACGGTGTACGAACTAGGTTTGGCCGGATATGGATACCTAAGATTGGCGAGCTTAGAGCCAAAATACTCGAAGAGGCCCATAAGTCCCGCTATTCTATCCACCCCGGGACAAACAAAATGTATCAAGACTTGAAGAAAGAGTACTGGTCGCCTGGCATGAATAATGATGTGACCGAGTACGTGAACAAGTGCCTAACGTACTCACTAGTTAAGGCCGAGCACCAGCAACCATGCGGTAAAATGCAACCTCTACCAATACCGGAATGGAAGTGGGAGGAGATCACGATGGACTTAATTACCAAGCTACCGCGAACAGCTAAAGGCAATGATACCATTTGGGTGATCGTCGACTGCTTGACGAAAAGTGCTCACTTCTTGCCAATACGTGAGACTTCTTCGTCTGAAAAGCTAGCAGAAATATTTATCAAGGAAATTGTGAGCAGACATGGTGTGCCGCTGTGGATTTTCTCCAACAGGGATACGAGGTTCACGTCAAGGTTTTAGAAGAAATTCAATGAAGCGATGGGCACTAGGCTGAACATCAGCACCGCTTACCACCCCCAAACCGATGGAAAATCGGAAAGGACCATTCAGACCTTGGAGGACATGCTCCGGGCCTATATAATTGACTTCGGTGGGAGCTGGGACAACCATCTACCATGGGCAGAATTTTCATATAACAACAGATATCACTCGACTATTGGCATACCACCATTTGAAATGTTGTATGGAAGGAAATGTAGGACCCCGGTTTGTTGTGGGGAAATTGGACAAAAGGATTTCGCAAGTCTCGAAGTGGTCAAAGCTACTTCCGAGAAGTTTGATCAAATCAAGGCTCGAATGAAAGCCGCAAAGGAGACAGAAATCATACGCGGATAAGAGAAGAAGGGATTTAGAGTTTCAAGTGGGGGACATGGTACTGTTAAAGGTATCACCATGGAAAGGAATCATTCGATTCAGAAAACGTGGCAAACTAAGTCCAAGGTTTGTCGGGCCTTTCAAGATTTTAGCGAGAGTGGGTCAAGTTGCTTACAGACTCTACCTACCCGTTGAGCTTAGTGGAATACACCCTACGTTCCACGTGTCACACTTACGCAAGTGCCTAGCTGACGACACAGCTCACATACCTTACGACGAGATCGCAGTGGATAACAGTCTAAATTATGTGGAGGAACCAATAGCCATTATTGACCGCACGCAATAAGTCGATTCCTTTAGTCAAAGTACAATGGAAGCACAGAAAAGGGTCAGAAGCCACATGGGAAAAAGAAGACGAGATGAGGGGACTATACCCATAATTGTTTAACGTATAAGTGGTTTCGAGGACGAAACCTCTTTAAGGGGGGTAGACTTGTAACATCCCAAAAATAATAAATAAGTAAATAATAACGCGATAGAGACTTAATCGCCATAAAACAAAAGAAAAACGGATGGGCTTGGGCTCGGCTCCAACGGGCCGAGGGAAGCCCAGGTATATAAGGGTCGAGGCAGGCTTAGACTCTCATTTTCACCAACACTTGCAATCTAGAGAGAGAAAGGAGAGCTCGGGTCTAGAGAGAGAAAGTTGACGGATCGACCCGAAATTGAAGGAGCACGTTACTATTGAGCTCGTGAGCAAAACCTCCGAATCAGAATCACAATCCAGGTAACGATTCGACCTTAAACTTAGTTTTTCTTCGTTTTGGGGTTTCTCGGGTTTTAGCTAAATAGGAGACGTTTTTATGGATGAAACTTGAAAATAAGCTTACAACTAGCATCTAGAAAGAAAACCGCACATTTTGATCAAAGAAAGTTGTAAGATTAGCATGATCGGATTAACATGCAAGAAATTCGGACTTGTCCAGGAAGCAGGTCTTGCGTACTTATCAAGTACGCAAGAAGGATGTCATGCGTACTTATCAAGTACGCATGAGGAATATCCTGCGTACTTATCAAGTATGCAAGAATAATGTTCTGCGTACTTGCCAAGTACGCATGAGCAAGACCCTGCGCACTTACTAAGTGCGCAGGCAGCAGACCAGTAAGTAAAGTCAGTATGTTTAGAACGATTAAACCGTTAGAGTCGGGATTGGGTCTGATGTGTATTTAACTACCTAATTCAGATCGTACGTGACATTGTTGGACCTTTGTTTAGGACAACCAAGACTAGCTTATTAGGTGAGTTCTATGTGCCCCCTTCTATGTTATGTGCAAATCGTTTTAAATGTTTTGGGGCTGAAGTGTATACACTAAATGAATAAATGCTATGAATGTCAATGTGATCATACGTGGTACACAAATATATATATATATATATATATATATATACTTATATATGAAAATGAATTATGAACAAAGAATGAAACGTATGATTATAAAGAATGAATGAAAGGACATAACATAAATGAATGAAATCTTGATTTATATTATATAAATTGCATGTTATGAATGTATGTAAACGTTATGAACCCTTCTACGACAACGGCTACTTCGGTAGAAGGACGACCACGTGACTATTTTGTAACCGTGACAAAAACGTTCCTTCGCAAGCTAGGACGTATAAAAAGGCACTAATGGACGGTCGAAACAAATGCCTTATTATATTTAGAATGGTTGCATACATAATAGCCACGTGGGAAATGGATGCCCTTGGGCAGACGGGCGAATGAACGGATTACGATGGTAGGACGGCTTTAAGAGCGGACGGACAAAGGTTGCCGGACGGATTTAAGTTTCGACGGACGGTTTTCTAGAGCCGGACGGTAAATGAAAAGGGCTACGACGGTAGTTCTCACTGCGATGTCTTTGTGACATTCGCGACAAGTATGATGGGTTGATCACCCTTATGTTTATGGCCAAATGAATGTTCTCCCCAAGTAAGTGTGTATGTACATATGTATATACTTAATATGAATGTTAAGTGAGAACAGTAAAACAAAGAATATGTAAAAGCACGTATATTACGTATGTTATGTATACATATATATAAGATTCATGATAAGATAAATATTATGTATGATTGTCTTTAAACTAGAACTCACCAGCGTTAGCTGACTTTTAGTATACATTTCAGGTAAAGGAAGAAAGGGTCGTGCGATGGCGTGAAGGTTACCCGACACAAGACTGACATCCCACTTTTTTTTTATGTTAAGACAATGTTATGTATTTAATTGTTAAGACTTTCGCTGTTATGTCATGTTAGGTTACGTTATGTAATGATTGAAATTGAATGTTTTAAATTTAAGCTCAGTATTTATGACTATGTTTATGAGTAAATCCAACAAGTGAGGTTACCCGGGAATGGGGCCTTACAGTCTTGCTGCTGCGCTGTCAGACCCTTGAGAAAACCACCACTGAACCCATCAAGGAGACCAAGGCTGAGTCTTCCTTCAATGGGAAAAAAAGGAAAGGCAGGAACTTTGACATTATCACACCTCCTACTCCTTTAGCCCAAGTAGCCCCTACTGCCTTCATCCCCAAAAAGAAACCATATATGGGATTGTACCCTTGTGCAACACTTTCCAGCTCCATCACACCACCAACATGCCATGTCGTCTATGTACCAATTGTGGACGTTCTGGGCATATGGCTAACATCTGCCATGCTGTTCCCAGAGTTAACCAAACCTACCAACCCGATATTCCTCCTCCTGCTGCTATCACCCAGGGTCGTGCTTGTTACGAGTGCAGTGACCCTAATCATTTCAGGAACTGTTGCCCTTGGTTAGTCATTGTGAACCAAGCAAATCTGAACCAGGGCAACATGGTTCAAGGAAACATGAACTAGGGGAACATGAACCAGGGAAATATGAATCATGGGAATGCAATCCCCGTAGCTCAAGGATGTGCCTTCAACATCAATGCTAATAAGGCACAAGCCAACAACGATGTGGTGAACGGTACGTACCTAATTAACTAGCAAAATGCTTCTATCCTGTTTGCTACCGGTTCCGATAGAAGTTTTGTGTTCTTTGAATTTGACCCACAACTTTCTATGAGTCGAGCTAAGTTAGACAAACCCTTTGATATTTTAGTAGCGGATGGTTATTCTGTTTCATTTGACACCATTATTAGATACTGTACCTTAAACTTGAACGATGATGACTTCTCAATCAACCTTATTCTTATAGCTCTCGGAGGTTTCGACATCATAGTAGGCATGTATTGGCTGACCAAGCATCATGCTGAAGTCGTCTGCTTCGATAAGGATATTCGTATCCCCCTTGACTCGGGTGACATTCTGAACGTCTATGGTGAGAAGTCGTCGAAGGGACTCAAACTTATGTCTTGCACTACCGCACAGAAGTACTTATCAAATAAATGGGTGGCATTCTTGGCTCATATTGTGGAGCAGAAAGGCAAAGACAAGAGTCTCCAAGATATTCCTGTGATCAAAGACTTCCCAGAAGTCTTTCCCGAAGATTTACCCGGCCTTCCTCCCACACGTCAAGTTAAATTCCATATTGACCTAGTGCTAGGAGCAAATCCCGTGGCCAAGTCACCTTATCATCTTGCACCGTCAGAAATGCAGGAACTTTCAAGCCAGCTTCAAGAACTTTTCGACAAAGGATTTATTCATCCTAGTGTTTCTCCTTGGGGAGCACCCGTCTTATTTGTCAAGAGGAAGGATGGTTCGTTCCGGATGTGAATCGACTATCGGGAACTCAACAAGCTCACTACGAAGAACCGTTATCCACTTCTGAGGATTGATGATTTATTTGACCAACTTCAAGGCTCGACTTATTTCTCAAAGATCGATCTTCTTTCTGGTTATCACCAGTTATGAGTCCTTGAATCCGATATCCCCAAGACAGCCTTTCGTACTAGATACGGTCATTACGATTTCATGGTAATGCCCTTCGGGCTAACCAATGCACCTGCGGTATTCATGGATCTTATGAACCGCGTGTGTAAACCGTACTTGGACAAGTTTGTAATCGTCTTCATTGACAACATCCTCGTCTATTCAAAATCAAAAGCAGAACACGAAGAACACTTGCGTTTGGTTTTAGATCTCTTAAAGAAGGAGCAATTATACGCTAAGTTCTCTAAATGTGAATTTTGGCTAAAGGAAGTCCAGTTCTTGGGACACATAGTCAACGAGAAGGGTATTCACATGGATCCCGCTAAGATTGTGGCGGTGAAGAACTGGCAAGCTCCAAAGACCCCTACTGAAGTCCGCTTGTTTCTTGGTTTAGCATGCTATTATCGTCGTTTCATATCGAACTTTTCAAAGATTGCAGTACCACTCACAGCCTTAACACATAAAGGCAAGCCCTACGAGTGGGGACCAAAGCAAGAGGAAGCCTTTCAGAATCTGAAGCAAAAGCTATGTGAGGCTCCTATCCTGACTCTTCCCGATGGAACCGAAAACTTTTGTCGTCTGCTGTGACGTTTCCCACTTAGGCCTTGATTGTGTTCTAATGCAACGAGGTAAAGTGATCGCTTATGCGTCCCGACAACTCAAAATCCACGAGAAGAATTATACGATGCACGATCTTGAGCTGGGTGCGGTCGTATTTTCCCTCAAAATTGGATCCAAAATGACATTCAAACTCGCATCCTTGAAGCACAACATCTTTCCGTCACTGAAGGAAACATGTACAACAAAATGTCATGTGGTGCAGAACTCCAGCTTGAAACCAAACCCAATGGGTTACTCTACTTTCTAAATCGTATCTGGGTTCCGGACCGTGACAATCTTCGTACCTTTATCATGAACGAGGCTCACAAGACTCGTTATTCTGTGCATCCTGGTGCAAACAAAATGTACAAGGATATTCGTACTCAATATTGGTGGCCTGGTATGAAAAAGGGCATTACATTATACGTGTCTAAGTGGCTCACTTGCTAGAAGGTTAAGGCCGAGCACCAGCGTCCGTCTGGTTTACTTGAACAACCTGAGATCCTAGTGTGGAAATGGGAGTGTCTTGCCATGCATTTTATAACCAAACTCCCGCACACATCTCGTGGTCATGATAGTATTTGGGTAATCATCGACCGTTTGACAAAATCTGCTTATTTCCTACCCATACCTGAAGACTATCGAGTCGAGAAATTGGCTCGAATCTATATTGATGAGATCGTTAGTCGTCACGGCGTACCTCTCAATATTATTTCTGATCGTGATGGACGATTCCCTTCTCGTTTATGGCAATCTTTGCAATCAGCCTTGGGTACTCAGCTGAATCTTAGTACGGCTTTTCATCCGCAAATAGGTGGTCACTCCGAACGAACGATTCAATCCCTCGAAGATATGCTTAGAGCCTGTGTCATCGACTTCAAGGGAAATTGGGATTTACATCTACCCTTAGTCAAGTTCTCGTATAACAACAACTACCACACGAGTATAAACATGGCTCCATTTGAAGCACTTTATGGTCGTAAGTGCCGCTCTCTTATCTGTTGGACTGAAATTCAGGAGACTTCCGACAAAATCATGTTAATCCGAGACAACCTTCAGGTAGCAAGGAGTTGGCAAAAGAGCTATGCCGACAAACGCCGAAAACCCTTAGAATTTCAAGTCGGCGATCTAGTTCTTCTTAAGGTATCCCCTTGGAAAGGCGTAGTTCGTTTTGGAAAGAAAGGGAAACTTGCACCAAGACTCGTATGTCCTTTTAAAATCCTTGAGCAGATGGGGAAGGTGGCCTACAAGTTGGATCTACCCGAAGGACTTAGCAACGCTCATCCGATATTCCATGTCTCGAAACTAAAGAAATGCTTAGCCGACAAAAATCTTCACATCCCATTTGACGAGGTGCACACTGATGAGTCAATGCACTTCGTGGAGAAACCCGTGGTGATCATGGATCGAGAGGTTAAGCAACTCAGGCGAAACCGAATTCCAATCGTTAAGGTTCGGTGGGAATCCAAACGTGACGCAAAGTTCACTTGGGAACATGAGGATCAAATGAAGGCCAAATACCCACATTTATTTCCAGGACACTCTCCCTAATCAATTTCGGGACGAAATTTCCTAAAGTATGGGAGACTGTAATCCCGAGGAAATTCCGGCCTTTATTTTTTACTACTCCGGCACTTGTAATTCCATTATCTTGTGATTTGCATTTATGAAATTATCTTATTTATCCATTATACTTTATGAATGTTCATACATACATACATTTAATGCAATTATTTTAAATTCATTGATAATAAATAATTAATTGGGATTATGTAAATAAATGCTTTAATCCTATTAAACAATACATATATATATATATATATATATATGTATATATGTTAAGTTATTTTCTAAACCTATATATAAACACTTATACAAACACAAATGTTATAAACCCTTTAACTAAATTTAGGGATTTGTATTAAATTATGTGAATTTCAAAGTAAATAAGTTTCATATAAATAAAACCCTTTTTTATTTTACAAAAATTATAATTCGTATTGATAACATTTAATTATGTTATAGGGGTTATTAAATTTATAAAAAGATATAAAACTTTAAATGATTTTATGTTTTATAAAGTCTAGGGGTTAGTTATGCCCATTTTTAAAACTTAATTCAAATTAAAATCTAAGTTTGTTCATAAAATGATAAACACTTGAAACTCCAGGGGCTTAATTGCAAATTCCTGTTATCTTCTTCCCCAATCCGTCGATTTTGACTTTCAGAGTCAACTATTATCAAATCAATTCCCCAATCGATCGAATTAAAGTGTTTTAACTACAATTGATGTTACATGAACGCGTGCGACCGTTTTCCTAATGATTTTAACGATACAATTAGTTTGAAAATCAATGATTTGATTATGATTTCAACCCCGTAACCGTTCCCTCCGACCCACGTTCTATTCGAGCGTTTCGTACAAAATTGAACTATAAAAACCACACCCGTACACTCGCAACACCTCGTACACACTTCCTACACTTCTAGTCTCACTACATTTCCCCCCTGGATCGCGATCGAGCACCAAGAAATCCGAGTCTAAGGCCATATTCGTTCTCACTCTCTACACACCCATTTCAGGTGAAATCGGGGTCAATAGATTCGTTGCAGTCCCGTGATCAAAATCCCCATGTATTCGGGTGCTAATTGTTGGCCGGACTAGGGGATTAGAGGGCTAGGGTTGCGTTGGATCGGTTCGGGGAAGTCGATGGTCTGGGGTTGCTTATCAAATGTGTAACGGCTCAACCACTGGACAAGGCATCATGCCTAGTCCAGTGGTTAGTGTGTGCGTACAATTGTGAACCGGCCGAAGGCGCGGGTTCGAGTCCCAGGTTGGGGGGGGGGGGGGCTTTTGCCCTTTTCCCATTAAACCATTTTTCAACCCATTCTTTAACTTTAAAAATTCCTAATTAAATTTTATAAGTTATACAAATACAATATACATTATTTATAAAATTCAGAAAAATATAAATGATATTTTAACTATGTTATATTATTAAACCTAATGTAATTTCTAAAATAAATATCATAAAAATCATTTGTTTAGACAAAATCTAATTATGTTATTTGTTTATTTTTATTTAGTTGTTATTCCACAAGCTCTATTTATATATTAAAAAATTATTAAACTCCTTTCAACTATAAATATTATTGATAAAAAATAATTATTTAAATTTATAAACACCTAAATAATTATTTTAAATAATTATTTTATACAAAATACAAATAAATTCTATTTAAAGATTACTTAGTCTTTAAAAGATTTATTTAATTATTAGATTAATTACCCATTTTATTTATTAATTACCTACTTTATTTTATAAAGCTTATTAAACATTTTCCCACTTTATAATTTATTTATAAATTGTTATATAAATAAGTCCATGTATATCATTTTCTATACCACATTATGTATTTAACATTCATACACAATATTAATTAAAATCTCTCCACATTAGGAGTTATTTGATTTATAAATAAAGGTGAATAAAGCCCAAACTTTGTAACATTTTAAATACATATGTTTTCCTATAAAAAACTGCACAAGTCCTATGCCCGGTCTCAAACCCCCCATGAAACCCTAAATGTCTCAATGTCTTCTAAATACCATTTATACATATATTGAAATTAGGTTACCATTACCCGTGTAGGTTTGTTATGAGAGTTCCTACATTACTAGCTTTGATTCAGGTGAGTTTCATAGCCCCCTTTCTCTTTACTATTGTTTACAAATACTCGGGGTGGAATATGTTTATATACTATACTTAGTAAATTCAATACCGTTGTTCTCATGCTAGTTACTATGTGCTTTATGTCTTAAACTACTTGGTAACCATACGTGTGTTCATTTTTAGTACAATTATTAACTTGTGTTGCAAGCCTAAGGCAATACCTTTTATAATCATTTATATAGGAAACCGATACCAGTTAACACAGACCTTGGCGGGTTTTGTGTGTACCATATTACTACTTTTTTCAAAACACAATCAGTTGGATTGTATTTACCAGTTTTCCATTTACTACGGTTTGATTGTACGCTTTGGAATCTTGTATGTTTTCACATTTATGCCTTAGTTATGCTTTGAACATATTGAATTACAAATACTTTTTACTTAACTATTGTTGGTGTCAAAACCTATGTTACTCACCAACTACTTGTAGTTGACATTCACTCACATGTTTCAGGTGCACCAGTTTGAGGATTCTATCTGATCATATAGGGCTGGACCTAGTTTAATTTAAATTATGTTATGTTTTGAACACTTTGTTTATATTTACTATTGTAACAGATGCTTTAATTTCAATGAATAAATATTGCCACTTATTAATAGATGATCATGTGCTTATGAACAACCGCGTCAGCCCCGACATATAATCCGTCGCCTGCGTATAATCCGCAGCTGACCGGGGTGTGACACCGGTCCAGTAGAGTCCAACACTACACAACTACAAAGGAAATGTTAGAGATTTTCGAAACAAATCGAACCCCATATCACGTTGGTGATAAACTATAATAAAATAAACCCCTCGAAACGTTCTCTTTATTTTTATAATAGAGAATATCCGACTAGGTGGATACTAATTCTAAACATTTTACATGGACTCATATTATGTTAAAAACTATTGAACCTATATATATATATATATATATATATATATATATATATATATATTTATATATATACCCGACACGTAACGACTAGTTAAAAACGAGTATCACACGGGTATTATACCAGACTCGAACTAGCAAGTGACACCTACCACCCACCCTACCCTACCCTACCCCTACCCCCTACCCCACTCGTTTTTCTCCTTCACAGCCGTAAACACCAAGATATGGTGTTTCTCTTTTGCTCCCCATTCACCCAACATACCATCTCTTGTCCCCTCCCATGCTTGCACAAGTCCTATCTTGTTCCCTTTTTCCTACATGACACAAGGAGTATTACTCACCTTGACATCCTATAAATAAGAAGCATGCCCCATTGTTTGAATGACACAAGAACCATCTTTCCTTCCTCCTTCCTAAATCTCGGCCAAACACACTTTGGGAATTTGCTTCCAAATCTCCATATAAGTGACTCTTTCAAACAAACCCACACTACTACTACTACTACTCCTCCTCCTCCTCCTCCTCCTCCTCCTCCCTTGAGCTCACGACAACAAGCAACAAGCATCCATCTCCTCGCCATTCCCTTGTGTTGCGACTCCAACACCACCACCCTTCTTCTCCTTGGTGGTTTAAGACCACAGCAGCACCGCCACACCCCACCGTCCACCACCGCACACCATCCCTTCCTCCTCCTCGGTTCACGGCAGCCCTCACCCCCTCCCACCCTTACGGGTTTCGGAAAGCAAGAACCAAGCTCCGCCGATTGTTACGGGTCTTCGGTTCTCACTTACGGGTACCGGGTTACAGTTACGCGAATGATATGTGTTATTTCGGGAGCTAACCGGGTGATACGAGTTATTTCGGGAGCTAACCGGGTGATGCGGGTTATTTCGGGAGCTAACCGGGTGATATGGGACGTCACGGGGAGAAACCGGGTCTCAAGTCGCCTCTGTCACCTTCCCTCGACTATTGACGTGAGCATTCGACTAACCTATTTTAACGTTAAAATTAGTTGGTGATAAAATAAGTTATAACCGGAATTCGTATCGTAAATAACGGGGTATTAACATATAAAAGACGGGTTTTAAGGGATATAAACCCTAAAGGGTTATGTTAGTTAAATGATTATTATTAATCATTATTTTTGATAATTAAATAATAAATTATTTTTATTATTAACATATGGGTTGACATCTAAAGAAAATAATGGATATAATGTTTACATACATATAATAAACTTTTAACTAGATAAAGATAACATATAATAATAATAAAATTGTTTTCATTATTATTATTACAAGGAAAAATGAACATGAAAGATTTTATAATTTATTTTATAAAATTAGGCTACAGCTATAAGTTACCTATATTAATTTTTATAGAAATTAATAAATGTTTGCACATATACATATATAAATAAAAATAATTAAATAAGTTTAGAAAAAACAAAGTAATATAATAATTACTTTATGACTTTAGTACATCTATTTTATAATAAATATAGATTATATATTTATTAATCGCGAGAAACGATTAAAACCGGAAACGAGATATTAAAAACTACGAGATCAAATCACAATATTTATTAAAAGGATTTAACAAATATAATTACTTCAACGACAGGTTTTATCACCAACGGCGATCGGGTCGGACCCTTGTAATAATTTACAAGGCAAGGGTCAAGACTTTAGGGAATTGGTCATGAGACCAATCCACACTTAAACAACTACATAGGACCTAAGATGTCTTAAATAATTTAGGGCACGGATAGGTCGAATACTTGTTGGACTTGCTGCATACATCATCACTCACCACCTCGTTAGATACGGTGAGTCTTCACGGCCCCACTTTTACTATGATTTAAATAATTTTTAAACATACGGGGGAGAATACATAGCTCATATTTGGATACAAGCACATAAACTGATTGTTGCATGAGTACTTACTGTCATACTAAGTACCCGGGAATACTATAACCGTTAGCTAGTTCAGACGTGAAACCCATGAATAGAATTATTTGGGTTGGCACTCCCACCTGTGGTTAGTCGCTCTAACCTTGATTGGAGGTCCAAGCGGGTGCATACTGTCCATACACATACTTACAATGTTTCATGACAGAGCATTGGACGGGTACATAAACAACGTCAAGTGTCGGTTATGGTAGCTGTCACACCCCGGCCGGCGGCGGATTATACGCCGGGACAGACGCGGTTGTTTATAAGTACATGATCATCTATTAATAAGTGGCAATATTTATTCATCGAAATTAAAACATCCGTTACAAAAGAGAATAGGAAATAAAACGTTCGTAACATAACATAACTTAAATTCCATCTTTATTAGAGCTAGGTCCAAAGTCCTATGTGATCATGCAATATCCTCAAACTGGTGCACCTGAAACAATTGAGTAAATGTCAACTACAAGTAGTTGGTGAGAAACATAGGTTTTGACACCAAACAAAGTTAACTAAAGTTTACAATTCAATATGTTCAAATCATGTCTAAAGCATAAATATGAAAACATACAAGGTTCCAAAGTGTACAATCAAGCCATGTTTATATGTATGCACAATCCCCCGGATTGTGTGAAGTTCCAAATGTATACACTATCCCGCCAAGGTTCGTGTTAAGTAATGAATCAGATTCCCGTATAAATGATCTTGTTAGGTACTACATTAGGCTTGCCACACAAGTTAATGATTGTACTAACATGAACACACATAATGGTCACCAATTAGTTTAAGACATAGAGCATAAAGAGAGTTGCATAGGAACAAAGGTATTGAATTATGTATGAAATGTAGTTGTAGACATGTTTCACCCTAAAAGTGTAAAATGTAAAAAGAGACTATGTAAACTCACTTGGATTGAAGCTAGTAATGATATGATTTGGAAATGATTGATAGGCCTCGTGAGGGTTTCTCACAATAAACCTACATGGGTAGTAAATCTTAAAATAAATGTTAAAATAATTAATCTTAAAGCATTTAAATGAGTTGGTATAATTATTTATCTAAAAATAAATATTTAGATATTTCTATAAACTTTTAAATGTTTTAAATAATTATTCTTGCCAGAAATAATTCTTTATATGTTTAAAAAGGACTTAATAATGCTTAAACATTTAATTATAAGTTATTTGATAACATTACAATTTCATAACATATATATTATGTTTTAATAAATTTGTCTAAACAAATCATTTATAATGTGTTTTTAAATAAATAAAATAAACAAAACATTATTTTATATTTTATGTTTTTATAAAAATTGCAGAATATATTTATGTAATTTATAAAAATTAAATTGGAATTTTTAAACATTAAATAATGTATTAAAAGGATTAAAAAGGAAATAATTTCAAAAATTGGCCCTAATTGGCCTCGAACCCACGTCGGAACCGGATCACACACACACGCGCGCACTAACCATCAGACCAGGGCTTATGCCTTGGTCTAATCCCAGATCGTTTAAGTTTTAACAAGCAAACCAAAACCGTCATCTTCCCCAATTGAAACCCGCAAACTCTAGCCCTTCAATTGACCCGATCGATTGATCGATCGTTTCGAAAATCATAGGGCTTTTCTTCCTAATATCAAAACGAAACTTTAGGCACCAGAATTACCTGAAATTATTACATAGGGAAGTAGAACGACTGAGGTGCGTAACCTCGTGTTTGTCGACTGAATTGGGTGTTCCAGAGGTGAATTTAGACGCGATTGAGGGTGTAGGGAGTTTGCAATATGTCTCGTTAATGATTGTGAGTGTCTATTTATACACAATTTGCACGGGAATGGGTCAATCGATTAAATGGGTTTCAATTAGGCCTGTAAACGATCCGATCGATCACGAACATATGCATGTTCGGGTTCGTTCGTTTAACTTTAGACGAACTCGAACTCGAACTCGAACACTTAAACGAACATCAAATATATGTTCATGTTCGTTCGTTTAAAACCTCAACAAAATTCTATACTTATGTCTATTCTCCTTCCACCATTTTAATGCATCAAAATTTGTATCAGCCTCACACAAGTATATCCCTTCATCTAAATAAGTGGCTAACTCTGACTTCGCGCGTTCAACAGTATTAACACTTCTAATATGTTGGGCGAACTTAGCACTACCTGTGTTCATACTAAATCGAGAAGTAGTGAAGCTAGAGCTGTTAGAAGTACTAGCTCTGATCCCGGTTCCACTGTTGGATTGAATAGTATTGGATTCTTTATGTGCCTCAACATATTCTTCAAATAAATCCTCTAAAGCATCACGAACAACTTGAGCTTCTACTTCCCATAAACCTTCAGAATATATTATCTTGAAAGAAAAATTAATTAACTCCATTTTATACCTAGGGTCCAAAATAGCACCAAAAGAGATTAACAGATTAGAAGAACCCCAATACTTATCAAATTTTCCTTTCATCTTAAGGGCCATTGAATTCATGCAATCACCCTCCTTTAAAGCTACTTTATCCAATGCTTCCTTTATAACATATAACTCGCTAAGAAATAAATTAGAAGTTGGATACTCGGAGCCTACAATATTAAACAATAATTAAAATAATATATCCAGATTAAATATTGATTAACCATCACATCAGTCATTGTATTGGCATGTTGTTTAAAAAAAATGATGATATTAACTATAACTAAGAACACTTACCTGAGATTATTTTGGTAGCCTCATTGAAGAGTGAAAGGAACGAGCATACACTTTCGACTTTATCCCAGTCATCACTACTTGGCAATGTCTTGTATGTACTTTCTCGGTCAGCATAATTAACAAAAACTTTTTTAAATTCCAAGGCCGTAGATAACATAGCATAAGTTGCATTCCACCGAGTGGTAACATCCAAGATAAGATGTTTCTTTTTCAGCTGCAATTGTTTGGTGAGCTCGGTAAAGAGATGCAATCGTCCCGGAGAGGCACCCACATGTTTCACGCTCTCACGAACTTTGTGAATTATATGCTGAATTTCTGATAGACCATCTTGAACTAACAAGTTGAGAATGTGCGCACAACAACGAACGTGGAACAATTTCCCATCAAGAGGAAGTTTCTTTTGAAGATTTAAATTTTCCAACAACATTCGAGCTACCACATCATTAGTCTTGGCATTGTCAACAGTCAATGTAGCCACCTTCATCTCAATATTCCAATCTTTTAAACACTTAAATAAGCAATCATAGATGTTTACTCCGGTATACGGCGGAGGCACATCTACAAAACTTAATATGTATTTGTGAAGATCAAAATCCGAGTCTACAAAATGGCATGTAACTACCATGTAATGTATATTCTGAAGAGATGTCCACATGTCAGTTGTGATACTCACACGCTTGGCATTGTTCAACAATTTTTGAATTCTTTTCTTTCCAAGATCATAACTAGAAATACAATCTTGTCGAGCTGCTGCACGTGAGATCTTTTCAAATTCTGGATTAGCTTCCTTCATCAACACGTTAAACAACTCATACTCAACAAAATTAAATGGTAGTTCATGCACCATAATCATATGGGATGATATCTCCCGTATCTTAGCATTGCTAAATTTCCAGTTTTGGACCATTGATGAAGAACCTGATGCATTTCCAGAAGATGCATTTAACTTTAACTGTCCTTTAACATCAACTTTTAATTTCGGACAATAATTGTCCAAGTGCCTAATTAACGGTGTAGTGGAACTATCCTTAGGCATCTTCATTTTCTCATTACAATGCATACATTGAACGAGTTTAGTTCCATCAGCAGCAATTATTTTACGAAAATGATCCCAAGCGCGTGATGTCAACTTTCTTTTCCGTTTAGTGTTATGCGCTTCATCTTTATCATTGTTTCCTTTCTCTTCTACCACGTTATTTTCTTCAGTTTCATTCACCTTCTCTTCTTCATCATTAACTATTATGACATCATCGCTACTAGGTGCCTTTTCTGACATTGGAGTATCCGCACTTGCTTGAAATTCTGTATCATTTGAATCAAGTCTAGACATCACTCAAGTCTCAATTGATAACCTAAAACAAAAAAAAAACTTACAAAGTCAGATTATGATTCAAATAAGCATAGTTTTTTTTAATAGTTCCAAAATATTATAGAATGAATTAACAGTTTAGGACAGTGAAATATTTGTCAAATGACTAAAGCTAGAAAACCTATATTGAAAATATGGGAAGAGCAATATCAATCAACCATTTAGCACCCTAATTGGCGGGTTCAGTATGGAATTTAGGAATTCTTGTGTTTAAAAAGTTGAACAAAATGAATGGGTTGGGTTTCCTAATGGCTGGGCCTGGTTTCATGGTTTGCAATGGCCTGTAACACTAAACTCCAATTCGTTTATATATTACAACCATTTTCCTCCACTGCATTAGAGGTCAAATATGATAAACTCCAATCAACCATCATTTAGCACCCTAATTGAAAATTCTACCTCCACTAACAAATATAAACAAAGTACCCACCAACAAAAAGCAGAATAGTTTGATTTCACAATAGTAAGTCAAAAAGAAAATCCCATGTTTGTGTCACCACTCATTATACAAATCTTACTCACCGTGTGGAGAATCGAAAATCGGACAGTCGGCGAATCGGAGAGTCAGTTGAGAAACATGTGGAGAATCGGAGAATCGGAGAGTCGGCGCATCATCTGGAGAATCCGATTGGCGAAAGAACTTGTGAGTTGTGGCTTGTGTTTGTGAGAGAAAGATGGAGTCTTGGAGAGCAGAAGCGGCGCACAAGGTAATGAGGTATATGAAATTAGGTTTACAGTGACTCAAATGGCCTAATAAGTAATAACCTAATTGGTGTGTTTGTGACTGTAGCACCTGACGGATGGAAATCCCATAGACGGCCCATTGTGTGGCCACGTCCATATGGGCTGTTTTGACGGACCCATCTCATGGATTGATCGAGAATGAATGATGCTATGATTTATATTTCATATTTTTTATAGCATATGTTATAAACGAACATAAACGAACGAACATAAACGAACAATTAAACGAACATAAACGAACGTTCACGAACATAAATGAACGAACGAAAGGTGTGTTCATGTTCGTTCGTTTAATTAAACGAACACAACTTTTTGTTCATGTTCGTTCGTTTAATAAATAAACGAACATAAACGAACTTCCCGCCGAACGGTTCACGAATAGTTCACCGAGCGTTCGGTTCGTTTACAGGCCTAGTTTCAATGGAGCTTTGGTTACGAGTTTAATCATTGAATTGATCATAAAGGTTCGATTAAACACGAAAGACGGATCAGTTGGATGCCTACAATGTGTTGCCGTTGAGATTTCTACACGAAAACGGGTTGATTACTGAGTTCGTGTGCAACGGTCTCAAAACCGGTGATCGTGGGATTCGAACTCGCGGTCCGGGAAGGGGAGGGGTTTTGTCCGGATTTTTCAGTTTAGACCCTAGATTTTCATTTGTTATCATTTCATGTAAGAACTTAGGTTTTAGTTTAAATTAAAGTTTCAGAAATTACAAATTAAACCCTACACTTTTTTCAAAATATAACACCATTAAATTTTATAAGTTTTCTAAAATCTAGTAAACCTTTATATTATATTTAAATATTATAATCTTGAAAATATGATTTGTAATATATAAATTAAAAATCATTTTCTTTGAAAATAAATAATATAGATTTTAATAAACCCTATTATTTTTTTTATAGAATTTATAATTTTGTTTTTTATAAGTTTGTACATATATATAGACTTAGCAATAACTTAATATATATATATATATATATATATATATATATATATATGTATTTATTTCTTTGAACTATAAACAATTATTCGTATAAATTCCTTATATAAATATTTGTTATCTTTGAAATGAAACAATTGTACCCAATGTATGCATGTTTATATTCATGTAATGAAATAGGTAAATATGATAGTTCTCATTGAAATATGGAAGTACAAAGCTTAGAATAATGAAAATATACGTACCGGAATAGTTAAAATAAAGGCCTTAAATTCCAGGGGATTACAGTAGCTCATGGTAACGATGTACATACATTAGTATTGTTTGATTAACAATACTAAACATACTGGGAAATCTCGTAGTCTGAAGGAAACATATTTTTCTACTTACTTAAACCTGTGAACTCACCAACTTTATGTTGACATTTTAGCATGTATTTCTCAGGTAACTAGAATCATGGTGCATGGGCATGCACGCACGTAGAACATCTTTTGGAGACATCCGGGAATAACCTAGGGACATCTAAGTCATAGCCGACAAACTTGTTGTATGAAAAACCGTATAGTTTGGAATTTAAGTATGGTACCTTTGGCATGTAACAACTATATGGAAACAATTTATGTTTTCTTGTAACAACTTGAAACCTTTGATTATGAATGCATTAGAAGTCGTTTGTGGTAATCAAAGGTTATGAACACCATGGATCGCCACGTCCCGTGTTTCCGCCCTAGGCGGGGTGTGACATAATTGTTAGAACACTTGAACCGATACTCGAGACCTCGGTGTTAGTGATTACCCTACACCTGGGCCTACGAGTGTCGGGACATTATGGTATCGCGATTCCCGAGAGTCTTGGGCCGATTGCTACGCGTCGCTAAAATAGGACGACTATCACTCAACCTTATAAATAGTGCCTAGCCAATTATTAGGAAGAGTGGGCATGAATGGGGTTAAATGTTCCAACCTAGATAATTGTTACCTAAACGACCCCATAAAGTCTTAGATTATATTGGATACAATTGGTAACCGTTACCTACCTACATAGCCATGTCTCATGGAGAGTACTTTCCCCATTCATGAGATATGGTGAAACATGGATCTCAATTTTTAATTAAATAATGTTAATATTTTTTTAAGGGTCATTATTTATTAAGATTTGAAACGTCGAAAATACTAATTTATTTATTCTTCTTATAGATGTCTCAAACTAAAATCGAGAGTGTGTTAGAACCTATTATCGCTATACTAAAAGTTAAACTCGATGGAACGAACTTCTTGGATTGGAACTACAACTTGAAGAAAGTCCTCAAGACCAATAAGAAGTTGCACGTTCTAAAATTTCCATTACCTAAGAAGCCATCCGGGCATGCCAGCAAGTTTGTTCAAGAAGCTTGGAACAAATTTAGGGATGATGCGAGAGTCGTATCAGACCTAATGTTGGCATCTATTAACCCAGGGATTAGATCTGCCCCACGACATTGGTCTGCTTATGACATGATCAATGACTTGAAGGAAAGATTCCATCAAGAGTGTAACAAGAATCCTTATGCTTCCTTGGAGGAACACATTGAGAAAGTCACAATGAAGGATCCTACGCGTGATATGATCATGAGGTGCAAGGTGGAAGACCTCAAGAAAGCAAGTATTACTTTGGATGATCACTTAGTCATTGACATTTTTGTTAATGACGTTTGTGAAAACTATGAGAGGAAGTTGCTCCATCCGATTCGTTATGTAGACGTAAGGGATTTCATCTCTTGGTATGCAAGAGTGAATCCCCAAGATGCACTTGAGCGGACTGGCATATACCCCAGTGACGACATCGTTAGAGGAATATTTAATGATGGTCTTCACCTGTCCGACACAAGTAAAGAGGTACAAGAAAAGACTGTCTAGACTAGGGACACGGGCAAAGCTATTGGTGAGACCAAGAAGCAATTCTCTAAACCAAGATGTTGTGTTAGAGAGATGCCCGAGGCACCTGAAGCAAGAGAATGTTTTAAGGCATTCACTTTAGGTATCCCGGCAACAGTTGCCTATTCCTTTTATCATTTAAAAGTTTGACTTTTATGACATGCAAACTTGTTTTTTTTTATAGAGATGAAAGAAAAGGAGGGAAGCGAGAAGAAAAGAAAGACAGATGAAACTTGAAGATCACTTTACGGTGAAGATTCAAAGGATTCAAGTTTCAAGATACATCATTGGATGATATTATGATTATTTTGTTTGGAACACTTTAATTTCCGTTTTTATTTATTTTCTTTTGAGTATTGCATGAACGAATGATTTTATTTATAAAATTTAGACTTATTATTATTATAAGTTATTCATGTAATATCAAGTTGCTGCATTTGAATTGAGAATTCAAACATCTAAAGACATGAGATATGGAACATATGAGATAGGTTACCCAAGTCAATTAGATAAACATTAGATCGGATCCAATGGATACCAAGAATGAGTTTAAAACAAATCACTTGATTAAAACTTATAAAAATCGTTATATAAGATATAATGTTATATACTAGAGTTTAATCAATTGACATGGTTGAAAGCTGATATATCATCATTTATACATGTTTTGCATGCATAATAATCCCATATTATGTTACTAATTGAATAATAACAATGCAATTGATACTTAAAATATTTATATTTTGTAATTGCAGGTTATTCGGTGTTCTAAATATAAATCAATATGAAATCTATCAAAAACACCAAGAAACCAAGCTTCTAGAAGGATCATTCCCGAGCTTTCACCCCCAAGAAGTCAAAATTGGTCAACCAAGAGTCAACCAGCAGCTAAAAGACAAAACTGGGCAGCAGGGAGGCAATGCACGGCCGTGCATCCCAATGCACGGGCGTGCATTGGACTTCCTTGCTCCCCATGGCTCCCAGTACATTGCCATTCGTACCCTATGATTCCCTAGGTGTTTGCACGCCCGTGCAATCCAATGCACGGCCGTGCATTGCTCATTATGAGGCCTATAAATAGGAGGCTTAGGTTCTTCATTCCACACACCTCAAGAAGCAAAGAAACACTATATAGAGAGAGTATTCTCATAGTTAGAGTAGAGAGTAAAGAGGCTCCTCCTCTTCGTTTTTCAACAGGGGAGCCTATGAAACTCTGCGTTATGCTAGTTAGTATGGCCATTCGTGGCTAAACTCTTTGTATTGCTAGGGTGAAGATGAAGTTTGGTGTATTTTAATGTTTAACGTATTAATCTAGTGGTATGTTTATGTCTTTAAATATTCGCTTTTAGAACCACCTTTTAGGTGGGATTTTTATTATTATCTAAACTTGTCTTTACACTTGAGAGTGCTATTGGTTTTAAAGCGTAAGACCGTAAAACCTTTGTAATCAAACTTCTCTTGATGCTTGTACATCTTTATACACGTGGATCTTGATAAGCTAAGGCTTGGTTAATATTAATAAGGTCGTACGTCTTTATACGAACTTTTTATGAGACCAAGAATTGGTGAACTCATGTTAGGATCGTTACGTCTTTATACATGGTCCCATTGTTACACCGCCTCCTGGTGAACAAAGTCTAATCACTCTTTTAATAATAATAACTAAGGACTTAAGTTTGATGTCCTAAACCAACTCAGAGATAATATCAAAGAGTTGAGGGTAACGATGTCCCTAGCTGGGAGTCCTACCATTTTATCATTAAAGATTATAATTCGTGAACCAAATGTCGTGAGGACGAGGCTCTAGCGGTGACCCGGGTCACACATCTGTATTAGTCATACCACTTGATTAGTCAACTTAACATTATCATATACCAATCGGATTCGAAGCCCAAAAAAATACTCTTCGTGGCCTAATCATTTTCGAGATATTTACTTTTTTGTTATTTCCTATTCTGTTATTTACATTTCTGTTACACATATCACGCACGTTTTTACTTTTCTGTTATTTACTTTACCGTCATTTACTTTTCTGCTTCACAAGCACACAAAACCCACTCACTAATTAAACCGGCTAAATGATAACAAAAGTTGAGTATTGGAACTCGACCGTGTCAATTGGTTCGATACTTTGTTCTTACCTAAACTATATTATGCTGCGATAGGTACACTTGCCTATTGTGTGTGTTTTAAGTTTGAGTATTTATCATTTTATAAATTTAAATATTATTATATAATATTTATTATATCAAACACAACAAATCAAGTTTTTGGCGCCGTTGCCGCGGACACGGGGGTTTCAAGAAAAATTCAAGTTAACGGATTAACCTTATCATTTTTCATCTGTTTTTCTGTTACGTTTTGTTGCAGGTAGTGTGTGATCCATAACTCCACTACTTGTTTATATCAACCTTTAGCAGAGCCCGAAAGATTCTTTCACCGCCGAACACGAGAAAACCGTGCTAGAAAAATGGTCGTAGAAAACCGTACTATTTCCGACTTTGCAAGGCTTCACTCGAGGCTTTGGGGTCTAGTATCACAAGGCCAACGGTTGACGCTAACAACTTGGAGATCAAATTACACGTCATTCACATGATCCAATCATCATGCACTTTCCATGCATTACCTGATGAAGATCCACATGCCCACATTTCAAATTTCATCGAAATTTGTGACACTTTGAAACTGAACGGAGTTTCGAATGACGCAATTCGCCTCCGAATGTTTCCCTTCTCCTTAAGGGAACGAGCTAAGGCATGGCTAAACTCTCTTCCTACCGGGTCAGTAACTACATGGGATGATCTTGCTTAGAAATTCCGGTCCAAATACTTCCCGCTAGCAAAAACTGCAAAATTGAGAAATGATATTACCACTTTCACCCAGGAAGATGGTGAATCATTATATGAGGCGTGGGACGTTTTAAGGACATGTTGAGAAAATTTCCTCACCATGGGCTAGAATTTTGGTTACAAGTATCATCATTCTACAATGGGTTGCACAATCAAGCTCGTTAGACACTTGACGATACTGCAGGTGCTATTTTTGGAAACAAGAGGCCATAAGAAGCTTACAACCTAATCGAGGAAATAGCTATGAATAGCTACCAATGGTATAATCCAAGAAGTAATAGGGGAGCCAGGCAAGGTGTTCATTCTGTCGATACTGTCATTTCAATTTATGCTCTATTAGACGCCCTCATCACTCGACTCAATCAACTTAGCAAGGGCAAAACAATCGCTGAGACTACCGAAGAAGTAAAAAGCATCATTGTCTATGCTGAGCAGGTTGACTTTATCGGAATGAATCGGACGCATAACAACCCCTACAGTAATACTTACAATCCTGGATGGAGAAACCACCCAAATTTCAGCCGTAAGGATAACAACAACCAGGGACAATCTGGCTTCGGACAACAACAACAGTTTCAACAAAAATAATCTCAAAACTATCAACCTCGTCAACAATTTCAAGAAACTAACAAGCCAAGTAATGGATTAAGCTTGGAGGACGCGGTAACTAAGTTGATTTCTACAACTGAAAGTCAAGCCCTTCTAGCGGATTCCCATCACAAACAATATGAGGAGAAGTTTAGTATACGCGAAGCTGAGTTTAGGACACAGAAAGCAACTCTTCAGTCCATTGAGATACAACTAGGACAGATTGCAAAACTTCTATCCGAAAGACAACCAGGTTGTCTTCCTAACAACACTGAACCAAATCCAAAAGGAAATGTTAGTGCTATCACTCTCAGAAATTGCAAGGTTTATCCAGAACCCCCATTACCAGAGGAAGAGGAAGTTCAAACACCATTGAGGGAGATATTCACCGGAGTACCACTTCTTCCACCTGTCACAAAATCAACCGCTCAAGAATCGCCACCAAATGAAAATCCACAACCCGCTCCGGTAAACACTCCACCTATCGTTCCAACTAAGAGAACTTACAAATCTCACATACAGTACCCAGGAAGGCTGGTGAAGCAAAGGACTGGCGAACAATACGAGAAATTCATCGAGATCTTAAGCCAGATTCATGTTAATCTTCCTTTCCTGGATATCATACAAGTAATGCCTAAGTATGGACGTTTCTTGAAAGATTTCCTTACTAACAAAAGAAATATGGAAGAGGCAGTTAAAAAGACTAATTAATGTGTCGCTCTTATTGAAAGATGCCTTCCAAAGAAACTTCCAAATCCATAAAAGTTTTCTTTACCATGTTCTATCGGACCACTACCGATAACTTTCTCACTCGCTGATCTGGGAGCAAGTGTGAACGTAATGCCTTATAACATGTTTCAAAGGCTCAAAATTGGAAATCCGTGACCTGTTAATGCAGCCATTGAACTTGCGGATGGTTCGGTTAAGTCACCTATAGGAGTCATTGAGAACTTACTAGTAAAAGTTGGCAAGTTTGTCTTCCCTGCCGACTTCATGGTTTTAGAAATGGGACCCGACTATTCTGTGCCTTTGATTTTGGGTTGGCCATTTTTAGATACTGCTAGAGCTGTCATTGATATGAATGAAGGAATTTTGACACTTCGTGTTGGAAAACAATCAGTAACTTACAACATAGGAGGGAATGAATGATTATCAAATGATCTCTTTGAAATTGCTCAGTTCATCGATACCAATTTGGACTACCAACTGAAGAAAGCTAAAGAATTCAACAAAGGAAAGAAATTAGATCTTGGCAAAGATCTTGACAACACAAACTGGATTGATAACTACTGGGACAAAGACTTGAATGAAGGAATGGGAGACATGGGGGAAGTCAATAGTCCCCACCCGAAGAAAGACTGATGAAACACGTACGGGTCTGGCCAACGACCTTTAAATAAATGTGGCGCTTCCGGGAGGCAACCCGATGATCATGAATAAATTGAGAAGTTGGTGCATACGACAGAACGCGTGGACCTCATGTTTGGTTTTTCCAAGTTTAAGTTTCTCATACTTCAGCCCCCAGGTATGCCTTCTCGATACTAGGACCTTAGTAGCTTAACTACTACCTGTTATTTCCGTTTCTGTTTTTATGTTTTTCTTAATGTGTCTAGTAGCATAACATCAGCAGGTAGTTTTTCTATTTATTTGAGGAGTTACACTCCATCTCTACAAGATGGGACGCCAGAATACAAATCAAATTTCTGAGAAATTAGATGAAATCTTTAAAGCAAAGTGTTGACAACAGCAATAAAGTTTTGGCCATAGGTTATACACTGAATTGACCAGGGGAGTACCCGTTTCTTTTCCCTTAAAACTTCATGCATTTAAATTGCTGTATAGCATTCCATTACATGCATTTGTACATTGAGGGCAATGCACAGTTTTAAGTGTGGGGTGGGGAATTAGAGATTAATGACAAGCTTGTAACCTCAAAGTAGTAAAACTAAACTTGTGATTTTTGACCCATTTGACTAAAACCTTAAAACCTGAAAAAACTTTAAAAATTTTAAACCCTAAAACCAAAAATCTCTTTGAGTTCGCACTTAATTAAATAAAATGAATACATGGCAAGTAGAAACAAATGGATATTATGCATAACAAATCACTAAACCCTATCCCATCCGTTTTCATATGAGAATAATCTCAGCCTTTTCACGAGCATTATTAACAATATTTTTCGCATTCTCTTTCGTTTGGTATATTAAGTGTTTTTTGATCGAATTTTATGCATAATTAGAACTTGTGTGACTTATACATATTGAGACCATGAACTAGTAGCAGCATGAAAATGATTGAGGCACCTAGGGCTTTATTACCCTTTATATATTATCCTTAAACCCAAAATCCCAAAAACAATATCCGCCTAGATAGCCCTCTGAGCCTTAGCCTTTTCCTTTCTACTACCCACAATTATCACCAAACCAACTTTTCGTAAACACCGGTTATTGGCTAACTGTCTTTAAAATGGAGAATTATTAGACTATCTTATGTTGTTATTTCAAGTTTACAACCATTGAGATATACAAGAATAAAGTGAATGTATTAGGAAGAAACAGCCGAACGATCTACAAGGAAGATATGGAAAAATTATTTCAAGGAATTTGAGGAAAATAATTATTGAAAAATTAGTCTTGATGATGTGTTATCTAAAAAAAAGAAAAGAAAAGAAAAAAAAAGAAAAATGAGAAAATAAAAAGAAAATAGAGAAGTTGGTCTTTTAGCAGTTAGACCTTAAAAAGCTAGATATGCATTCTTTTGATTTCAATTTGCTTTCTTGTATTCATTTCGTAAATCCTGAATTACTACCCGAACTCTGAGAGAAAGTTTTCAAAGCAACAGGTGATGTAAGAAAATGGTGGCACAAGCAAGAACAACTACCACCATTCCATGGCTTGTCAAAAAGCGCCACCAAAAGAAGAGCCAAAAGATATGGCAAATGTGTGAAGTGTGGCAATTAGAGCCACGATGGAAAATGCAGCAAGAATCAAACTTATTCCCAACATGAGTATACGCATCTAATCAAAATGGGTGCTATTAGGTTAAAAATACGAAAAGGTAGTAATGTGTACTACGCAGTGAGGGAAGAGTTGAACATGATAAGAAGTATCGGTCTTGGCAATCTGACTATAAACGAGCCATCAGATTATTTATACCCTCATGATCTGAGTACTATAGAGGGACTCGCTAGTATTTTACGTCTTAATCCATGAAGCCGTAGGTGTATGTTTAACGTTAGCTACAACCCTTTTTAAACCCTTTTAATCCCTAAAAACCCAAAAATATTTTCACTTTCACCATTTATTTTTCTTTTTGCCACATTACAACCCTTTTAAAGTACTGTTGAGTCATGCATACTACTTAGTTAATTGGTGGAGACTTGATTTGCGTACAAGCTTATGACCATTGCATAATTCGATTCGAACTTGAGTGTTCCACCTGACGTACATTACCCATATATATATATATATATAACCCTAGAGTTGAGTGAACATTGTATGGAGTGAGGGATTATGCATAACTGAAGTTCTAGTAGGCTTGTCATGGACTCCATCATCCTAAATTAGAAAAACGCAAAAATAGAATAAAGCGATTCATGAGTTATCACGGAGTTTCCAACTACTTGGAGCTCCATTACGCTTGTAAAGTTTTTAGTTATGGGTCTGATCATGCATGAGTTTGCTTGAGGATAAGAAAAGTTTAAGTGTGGGGTGTTATGATATATCATCATTTATACATGTTTTGCATACATAATAATCCTCATATTATGGTACTAGTTGAATAATAACCATGCAATTGATACTTAAAATGTTTATGTTTTGTAATTGCAGGTTATTCGGTGTTCTAAATATAAATCAAGATGAAATCTATCAAAAACACCAAGAAACCAAGCTTCTAGAAGGATCATTCCCGAGCTTTGACCGCCAAGAAGTCAAAATTGGTCAACCAAGAGTCAACCAGCAGCTAAAAGACAAAACTGGGCAGCAGGGAGGCAATGCATGGCCGTGCATCCCAATGCACGCCCTCCTTGTTCCTCATGGCTCCCAGTACACTGCCACTAGTACCCAATGATTCCGTAGGTGTTTGCACGCCCGTGCAATCCAATGCACGATCGTGCATTGCTCATTCTGAGGCCTATAAATAAGAGGCTTGGGTTCTTCATTCCACACACCTCAAGAAGCAAAGAAACACTATCCAGAGAGAGTATTCTCGTAGTTAGAGTAGAGAGTAGTGAGTACAGAGGCTCCTCCTCTTCGTTCCACAATAGGGGAGCCTACGAAACTCAGCGTTACGCTAGTTAGTATGGCCATTCATGGCTAAACTCTTTGTATTGCTAGGGTGAAGATGAAGTTTGGTGTATTTTAATGTTTAACGTATTAATCTAGTGGTATGTTTATGTCTTTAACTATTCGCTTTTAAAACTACCTTTTAGGTGGGATTTTTATTATTATCTAAACTTGTCTTTACACTTGAGAGTGCTATTGGTTTTAAAGCGTAAGACCGTAAAACCTTTGTAATCAAACTTCTCTTGATGCTTGTACGTCTTTATACACGTGGATCTTGATAAGCCAAGGCTTGGTTAATATTAATAAGGTCGTACGTCTTTATACGAACTTTTTATGAGACCAAGAATTGGTGAACTCATGTTGGGAAAGGTACGTCTTTATACGAACTTTTTATGAGACCAAGAATTGGTGAACTCATGTTGGGAAAGGTACGTCTTTATACATGGTCCCATTGTTACACCGCCTCCCGGTGAACAAAGACTAATCACTCTTTTAATAATAATAATTAAGCACTTAAGTTTGATGTCCTAAACCAACTCGGTGATAATACCAAAAAGTTGAGGGTAACGATATCTCTAGCTGGGAGTCCTACTATTTTATCATTAAAGATTATAATTCGTGAACCAAATGTCGTGAGGACGAGGCTCTAGCGGTGACCCGGGTCACACATCTATATTAGTCAAACCATTGGATTAGTCAACTTAACATTATCATATACCAAGTGGATTCGAAGCACAAAGCAATACTCTTTGTGACCTTATCATTTCTGAGATATTTACTTTCCTGCTATTTACTATTATGTTATTTACATTCCTGTTACACACATCACACACGTTTTTACTTTTATGTTATTTACTTTGTAGAAATAAAGACTGATGTTTACAAAGTTCTTTAAGTACAAACTGCTGCAGATAATTATCTGCAGCGGATACTTGTTCTTCTGCTGAAGAACAAATCTGCTGCGGATAGCCTTATCTGCTGAAGACCAAAGTTGCTGCTGATAGGCAAATCAACAGCAGCTGTGGACAGTTGTGTATTGCTGCTAATCAACAACATTGCTGCTGATAGCCATTCCCACTGAAGATCAAACGTTACAGCTGACCGGCTTCGATAAAGCAACCATTACCATTGACAACTTTCTGCTGCAACACTGACACACTCCACGTAGAAAGAATGTTACTGGTGCAAGACAATAAAAGACAACGACGCTCTTCTTCCAAGGACTCAAGCAATGATGCCTAAGAAGACGTTTGAGTAAACATAACTTTTGTAGTTTTTATTGTCGTTACATGTAGAATAGCTTCAATACAAGATCAACGACTTGTGTTAGATCTGATCCTTAGAATCAAGGGTCTGTCTTGATTCTAAGTTACTATATAAGTAGTACTTAGAGTCATTGTATACTAGTGCTTGACTTAAGAGTTTTCTCTGTAATCTTGTAATCTTTGAAGCTTAATACAAATTGCATTTATCAGTATTCTTCTTGTTTACTTATTTACATTGCGTAGTTGTGATTGTTTCCGCCAATCTCAACTAGAATAGAACCATCTTGTATTCACCGATCCTACAAGTGGTATCAGAGCATTGGCTAACAGATTAAACAAACTCACACTTGTTTAATCACTCTCTGGTTCTATTCAAAACTATCTCTTTGCTAAAGTCACCCATTATCACAAATCATAAATGGCACAAAACAGTGGAGTTGAAGACACTGGAAGCATCAGCAGACCACCAAGACTGGTGTCTGGAGAAGACTATGATATGTGGAAGAACAGAATGGAAAGCTTCTTCTGCTATCAAGAATATGGGATGTGGAAATCCATAAAAGATGGACCGTACATACCCATGGTGGCCTCCGCTGATTCCGGAGGTACACTGGTTCCCAAAGAATCCTCCAAATACTCTGATGAAGACATCAAGAAAATCGAGGTAGATTTCAAGGCCTTGGGAGCCATCCAGATGTGCTTACCAAATGAAGTTTTTCACAACTTCAGAGGATACAAAACTGCAAAGGAGCTATGGGAGGCTCTTGAGAAGATGTTTGCTGGTTCAGAGGAAGTAAAAGAAAACAGAAGAGACATCCTGAAGCAGCAATATGAAAATTTCGTCTGGAAGGAAGGTGAGTCTCTAACTGTTTTATTTAACAGACATACTTATCTTGTAGGTGAGCTGCAGTGCTCAAAAGTGAAGCTGGAGAATGAAGATATTCTCATGAAGTTTATCAGGTCTCTACCCAGTTGCTGGACACTCTACACAGTGTCCATCAGAAGAACTAAAAATCTAAAGACTCTTCAGATGACTGAGCTATTCGATATGCTAAAGAGCTATGAATTAGAGATGATTCAGGCCAAGGAAAGAAGCTCAAGTTACCAAACAACATCAACATCCTCCACCACCTCTTATGCCCTCCACTCTGACCACTCAGGTCCTAGTTCAAGCAACTATTATCCTCCCATCGTCACTCATCCCCAAACTCCAACCTCTCAATCAAACAACCCACAATTTCTTCTTGAAGCCCCACCTCAAACATCAACCTCTGTTGCTTTTGTCTCTGAAAACTCAAGCAATATGTCCTTTATCAAGGAAGATCTGGAATGTTTTCATCCATATGATCTAGAAGAAATGGATATACATCACTCCTATTCCATGCTCTCTCTAAGAGCAAAAAGGTTCTACTCAAGAACAGGAAGACCCGTTCCAATCAACAACTCTAACACCAGGGTTGGCTTGGACAAAAGCAAACTGAGGTGTTACAACTGTAACCAACTTGGTCATTTTGCTAGAGAATGCAAAGCACCAAAGGCAAACCCAGCTGCTGCTCATACCCGACAAGCTCACCAAGCTCAGCCACGACAGCAACAGGCCACTCCTCCTACACAAACTACAGCGTGTGCAGTTGTTGGAACTACTGACTTTGACTGGAGCTTCTAGTATGAGGATATTCCTGCCAATAATCAAGCTCTCATGGTAGACACATCAGAGGTACCACCTCAGGTATATGAAAATTTGTGTACTCAAGCTTGTATTGATAAGGTCCTTGGATACAGGAAACATAACCAGAATCTCATAGATCAAAATGAAGAATTTCACGAAATGAAATCTGAATTTAAAAAGGTTGAAAACAGTTACAAGGAAAAGATTGATGGTTTAAAGAAAGAAATTTCATCATTAAAACATGAACAAACAAACCTTGAAACTCAAATTGATAACCTTCTGGTTAAGCTAAAAGCTACAAGGGCCGAATTAGCAGACCAAAAGGTCCATGTGGAAAAATATGAGTTTGCATCTAAAAAGCTTCAAAGACTTTTGGATGCTCAAATTCATGAAAAGGTAACTGCTGGTCTTGGATTCCAAGTTGAACAACCCTACAATGTTGTTCCTCCACCCGCTGACTATGTAGACATTCATGAACCAGGTTTCAATCTTTCCAACCTTGACATGGCTAACCGCAATCTTGACCCTGTTCTTCAAGAATCCCCTGTGTAAGAATGCACTACTTCATCCGAGTCTGAGTCAACATGCTTAGACTCCACTGAAACCAATAAAGTTTCATCACCTCCTACCTGTGAAGCTATTAAAGCCAACAATCCAAGCCCTTTCATCCCTTTAAAAACAGTACCAGTACCTCAACTAACCAAATAAATCAGAATCATCTATCCTCCGGAAGGAAGAAAGCTAACAGTTGAAAAGGGACAATCTTCAACCTCAATCCAACAAAGGAAGGTGTTTGACATATGTCATGCGCCTGGAGAAAGAGCTCCATATGTTCAAAAGACATTGGAAGAAGTCACCTTTGAGCACAACAAAGCTCACCCCTGGAACATCAAAGACTTGTTCAAAAGAAAGGACTATGAGTACTTTCAGAGGGACAAACTGGCGAAATCATGCTTTGTGTGTGGGAAATACAATCATACTGCCAGCACCTGCTTCTACTACCTTCAGCAACAATGAAACCTCAAGCAACATGCTTTTGAAAAGACGAACAAGAACAAAAAGGTAAGAAGCTTTGAAGCCAAGGTAACTCATTTTAGAAACTCCATCTCCCCACCAAGGAAGAAGTTGCCAAAACCTCAACAATCTTGCATCATCTGTGGTGAATCAGACCACTTTACAGCAAATTGTAAATTTAATCCCTTCAACCAGATTAACCAAAAGCCTATTGACAAAAGAACTTCTACAGAGAAACCATCTGGTAACAAGGTAAAGAAGGATGGGCATACATCTATTGTTAAACCATCAGCAGCCACCAAAAATGTTGTTGATCAAGTAAAGCCCAAGAAACCAAAGGACAAGCCTTCAGCAGCAACTATAGAAGCTTGTTTTGTAACTATAGATTAAATTCTATGTATCGGTGTACGTGGCTAGTACGTAGGAGGGTGTTCCTGAGTACTTAGCCCGCACACTTGTTTAGTCTTGCGTACTTAGTAAGTACGCAACCAAACCATGCGTACTTAGTAAGTACGCAAGGCTTTTGCCTTGCGTACTTGTCAAGTACGCAGATAGTGTTCCTGCACCTATAAATAGAAGACTTGTCTTCATTTGTAGGTGGAACTCTAGAACTAGGTTGAGAGGTGTCCGGGTCGGGAAGAGCTCTCCCGACCCCTGGACCGTGAGCGTAGAAGAGAGATGTGTGCTTCTTCGGTATGTAGTCTGTAATACAGGATGACTTCTTTGTTATGGATTACGTTTCGTTTCATTATCTTTTGTCTGTGTTCGTGTTTTCTCTGTCTTGTTTCTTTGTTCCCACACAAATCACAGAACAGGTCCGTGTAAATCCGCTGCACGACGAGGCCGGGACCTACAACTGGTATCAGAGCCTCGGTGTTCGTTGATTTGTGTTCCAGTTTGGGTTTTAGGGTTTTTGAGCAGATCTGAGTTATAAAAGGTTCGCTACTTTTTCATCCAAAAATCCTCAAATTCGAGTTTGTTATCACTTCATTTTGTGTTTGGAAGGCTAAGGGTTTGTTAGATGATGAATTCTAAGCTTTTGGAAGCATCAATTTCTCAGATCCACCACTTTTCGAGCATTCTCCTCAAGATCCGTCAAGAACGCTGTTACTTTTTGATAAGTACGCAAATTCAACTTTTCTGTGTACTTACTAAGTACGCATGGGTTTTGTCCTGCGTACTTACTAAGTACGCAAGAGAAGTTGTCCTGCGTACTTGTTAAGTACGCATGAGTATTTGACTCTGCGTACTTAGCATGTATGCATGGGCATTTTGCGAACTCATCAAATAAGCATGAGCACTTAGCTTTGCGTATTTACTAAATACGCATGAGCACCCTTTATGTACGTATTTGCTAAGTACGCATGAACTAGCCTCTGGGATTAAAAAATAATGTTTTTTGGCGGGAAAACTTTTCTTGGCCAAAATTTTTAGTGATCATTTGTATGTGTGTTTCGGCCCATTTTTGAGAAGATAGTAATTTTGGTTTTTCCGGACCAGAATTTGTATACGATGTGGCTTGGCGAAACACGAACGAGATTTTTGTTGGATGATACCACTTGTCATACATTGTGTAAGGGTCCATACCTGAAAATGTAGGCTACGAGTATCCGGGATACTTATTTAATAGGGTATGAATGCTGAACTAATGGGAGCAATTGGGTCGTCATCGGCTAAAGGTCTCGTTCTATTTGTGAAGATGTGGCTGCTTTGGGTCTTTCAGAAAAAGAATCATCTTGTTTAGGTATTCCAACCTGAATATATAGGCTACGAGTATCCGGGATACTTCTTTAATAGGGGATGAATACTGGAACAACTTGAACCCAAGGATTTGCTGCTTTGGATCTTTGCAAAGGAATAAAAAAATAAAATCCCGGAGTTGGCTAGTTGTGCTTTTTGAGGATTTGAGTGAAGTGATGATGAAGCTGGTCATAGTTTACAGAGAAATGAGGGGGATAAAATCTAGTATTCATGAGACAATAAAGAGGTGGTGGAAAAGTCGTTGGTACTTCCTATATATATATACCTCTTTGACGTAACATGGATCTCAACCGTGATTTCTCGGTAAACTATATTTTTCGTGTTTGATTCTTGTGACCTTTCTGATTTTTTTTATTGTAACACGTTCAAACCCATTCTAGTGCAATGTTTTATAAACCATTTGAACTATAACACGTGGAATTTCTTATCTGTTATCTCGACACTTTCTCAAAGTATCTATAAATACATACATATGAATATATATATATATATATATATATATATATATACTTAAGCATGCATAAGTATACGTACACGTAACCATACCCTCGAGTCTCGAATCTTGAACTAGTAAATACAATTGGTTTGACTCATGAAAGTCAAAATTTAAACAATAACTTACAAGGAAAAACGACCTGTTTGACTTTTGAAAGTCAAACAGGGCCGAATCCCTTCAATCCGAATCACACAATGCACCTAAACGAGTCTCGTGAAGTCCTATCTAGTGTACAATCAACACATCGGCCCAATCTAGACCCAAACGACAACCCAATTCGTTCAAATCACGAGGCCAATTCAAATTTGAATAGTTTGACTCCTAGAGTCAAACCGCGTTCAAATCCATTCCAAATCATGAAATTAATAACAATTAATCGCCGTAAATCATGCTAAGACTGATCGTGCATGTATGTAGACCTAATACACGACCAAAGTCATTCAATTACAACTGTAATGACGCGTAATCGAGACTAAAAATCGACACCCGTAATCCTCTCAGTCGAATCGGACATTTATGATAAAATTAATCAAATTGAATCGCCATAAGACTTCGCACGACCCTATACAAACTCGCCAAAACCTCATTTGAGTCTCATTCCATCTTCGTTTGCCGATCGAGCACCAAAACACCGCCTCTGCTTCCCTCTAGTCGTCAGCCATCTATTCTCAGTCGTTTCAGGTATAGCTTAAGTCATTTGATTCATTTTTGTGTAAGGATCGAAAGCCCTTTGTCAATTTCATACGACAGAGGGCATCAAACTCGAATTCGTTTGAAATCGAGAGCCATTCATATGGGTTCTAAATGGGGATTTTCCTAATTCAAAGGGCTTAATGTATTTAATCAATTAAACCCTATGATTTAACAGCGAACCATCTGGTCCGACCGGTTAAGACATTGCACCGTCGGACCAGAGGGCGTGGGTTCGAAACCCACACAAACCGGCCTTTTTGCGCGCCCTCTTAACCAGATCCGGCCTCCCTTAAACATCAAATTAAATAAAATTCTGATCAGGTTTAAATCAGATATAGCTCTTCGGTCCAGTGGTTGAGTCGACTGTCTCACACAGAAACCACCCGGGTTTGAGCCGGGTGATCTGTTTTATTTTTTTAAACCAATTTTAACAACCCAATATTTTTATAAAAATTATTTTTACAACCTATACCATATTTAGACTAGAATACAATACAAATTTCAAAGTTTTTAACATAAAATATAAATTATTACAAATATATTTATAAACTACATATACATGACTTTAGTACAATCATTAACTCCGTACAAGCCAACGGTTAACATTGATAGATCTGTTGTGTCTGACAAACCCACCCGGTTAGGGTGTTTGTTACCGACTTTACATTAGGGTAACCTGCGTGTTATGCCTCAGTCACACGGTTTGATTGTACACACTTAGTTTAACTATAGATTCTCCATAATTGCCTTACACACGTATGTCGTATGAATTGTATAAAATACTTTAAGCTTGGTTGTGTGTTAAAACCTATGTATGCTCACCAAATTTTTAGTTGATCTTGTTTTCATCATGTTTCAGGTACTAATGCTTGAGAATAAGTACAAGATGCTTCACTTAGGACCGATGACCTAGAATTTAATTTAAGAGACTATTTATGTATTTTTATTTTCCTTGTAATGTTGGATTTATGCTTATTTACGTTATGAAATCGGTTGTTTAATTATTTAAACTTTAGTAAACCTTGAGCTTTTGAACAGTCTACATGTCCCGCCCCGACGTATTCCGCCGTCGGTTGGGGTGTGACAGTTCTATCGTGTGTTTTCAAGATGAAGCTGGATATTCGTTGGATTATTAGTTGAAGATGGAACCTTTTATCATTGGCCGATGGGATAGAAAACATACCCTTGTTTCTGGTCTAGTCAGATGGAGCTTAAACTGAAAGGGGATATTGGAAATGAACATCTTCGGGAATTTGGTTGACTCGTGAAGATACATGATAGAGTTGGACACATCTGGTTGAAGACTTAAGTTTATCTTACTGGAATTCCTATGGGAGCTGATTAGTTTGATGCAGGTTATTCGAAACTAAAACTCTCTATCATATACCAGTTGATTTGGAGTTGTCTTAGTCTACTATTGTTACCTGGTTAGGAAGACATTGTCAGACTCAGAGTCCTAAGTAAGGGTGGAGGTTGCTACTGCTAAGAGGATGAACTACAATGAGTTGTGTTGGGTTAGTTGGTTCTTATTGAAGCACTTGGTTTGGTCTACAATGAAAGCTACAGTTATGAGGGAGTCGGGTTTGTCATCACTCGGCAACTGAAGACTGAAGTTTGAAGATTTGAAGATCTCAAGTGGAATGCCAGAAGATCAAGTCTCACCAGAAGACACGTGATGTCATTAGTTTAGAGGGAGCCTGTTAGGACATTCTTTGTAAACTGATGATTATCAGTGTTAGTGATAGATAGAATTCGATGCTATAGTTAAGAGGGAGTTTGTAGAAGCATGTTTTGTAACTGTAGATTAAATTCTATGTATCGGTGTACGTGGCTAGTACGTAGGAGAGTGTTCCTGAGTACTTAGCCCGCACACCAGTTTGGTCATGCGTACTTAGTAAGTATGCAAGGCTTTTGCCTTGCGTACTTGTCAAGTACGCATGACCAAACCATGCGTACTTAGTAAGTACGCAAAGCTTTTGCCTTGCGTACTTGTCAAGTACGCAGATAGTGTTCCTGCGCCAATAAATAGAAGACTTGTCTTCATTTGTAGGTGGAACTCTGGAACTAGGTTGAGAGGTGTCCGGGTCGGGAAGTGCTCTCCCGAACCTTGGACCGTGAGCGTAGATGAGAGATGTGTGCTTCTTCGGTATGTAGTCTGTAATACGGGATGACTTCTTTGTTATGGATTACGTTTCGTTTCATTATCTTTTATCTGTGTTCGTGTTTTCTCTGTCTCGTTTCTTTATTCCCACACAAATCACAGAACAGGTCCGTGTAAATCCGCTGCGCGACGAGGCTCCCAGGACCTACAGCAACCAAGTCTACTGTTGCTCAAGTAAAACAATCAGCAGCAACAAAATCTACTACTGATAAGCCAAAGTCCTCAGTAGCAAAATCTGCTTCTGATCAAGCAAATCTGCAAGCAGCCAAAGCAACATCAGCTGCTGACAAATCAAAGAGAGCTAGAAAACCACCAATTCTGCATTGGAGAGCCAAAATTCCTCCAAGAATCATCATTGGTTCCATTGTTTGCACACATGCTGATACTGATAATCCGAGAACCCTTTTTTACAAGGATGTAAGCTCTTGGATTCCTCCCACTAACTAGATCTCTCTCATGTGCAGGGATAGCCAGGTCACAAGAATAACACCTGGGTGGTAGACAGTGGCTGTTCCATGCACATGACAGGCAACAGATCCATCCTCTCCAACTTCAGACATTTCAATGGAGGATATGTTGCTTTTGGAAGTGACTCAAAAGGAGGATCTATTACTGGACAAGGAACTTTGTCCAATGAAAGAATGAGTACTAATAAGGTAAACTATGTCAAAGAATTGCACTTCAATCTCATGAGTGTTTCCCAGGTCTGTGATCAAAAGCATTGGATGCTCTTCACAGATAAAGAATGCTTTGTACTGTCTCCTGGTTTATCCAAACCTCCTCTAGAAAATATTTTATTAACTGCTCAGAGAAAAGAAAATCTATACGTGCTTGACATGAATGAGGTCACTCCATCTAGCAGTGTATCATGTTTTCTGTCAAAAGCTTCAGTTGATGAATCAGCTCTCTGGTACAGGACATTAAGCCATGTTAACAATAAAACTATCAACAAATTTGTGAAGGATAATCTTGTCAGAGGGCTTCCTGATAAAGAATTCCAGCTAGAAGATCATTGCATTGCTTGTTTGAAGGGGATACAACTTGGACAAAAAGTCCACATCAGGGGGATGTCAGTTTCTGGGAGGGAGACTGATCTCATGGCAGTGCAAGAAGCAAACATGTGTTTCAACTTCTATAGCAGAAGCAGAATACATTGCAGCTTCAAGTTGATGTGCACAAGTCATCTGGATATAAAATCAAATGCTGGATTATGGGATGACTTTCATGGCAATCTAATTCACATTGACAACATGAGTGCTATATCAATCACAAACAATCTGGTGCAACACTCCAAGACAAAGCACATTGACATTTGGTATCACTTCATAAGAGATCAAGCTGAGAAAAACGAAATTATTTTAACCAAATTTCATACCAATGAGCAATATGTTGATTTGTTTACAAAAGCTTTTGATGAAGCTAGATTTAGATATTTAGTTGAATCTATTGGTATGATGAACTTTGAACTAAATATGTCTCTAAAAATTTGTTTTTGTAAATGTGTTTGTCTTTTGTCATAAATAAAAGTTATAAGCCAGCAGCATCCATTTCTTGCTGCTGACAGGTTTAATCATCAGCAGCAAAGATTTTGCCACTGACTGCTTTAAGTTATCAGCAGGAACAAGTTTCATGCGGATAGCTTTAAGGCTGTCAGCAGCAACATCCTTGCTGCAGATTATTGCATCCATCAGCAGCAAAGAATTTGCCACTGACTTCTTTAAGTTATCAACAGGAACAAGTTTCCAGCGGATAGCTTTAAGGCTGTCAGCAGCAACATCCTTGTTGCAGATCATTGCATCCATCAGCAGTAATTGAGTTTGCTGCTGACAGACTTAACCATCCGCCGCAACCAAGCTTGCAACGGATATGCTTAACCATCCGCAGTAACCAAGTTTGCTGCTGATGGGTAAAAATAAGTCTAAATTAACTTTTACCCGCTGTAAAAATTACCTTCAGTCTTTACCATGACTGCTATAGTGTATTACAACTGTAACAGTAAAAGGTGAATGAGGTTGTACTTTACAAGTAAGTTTGCTTTTTCCTCCTCTGCCGATATAACTCAAATCAATTTCTCCATAATCTCTTCACATTCAATTTCAACCTAACCCTCATCATTTTCTCTCAAACCTCCATAAGCATTCAAAGCCTTCCATACTTAACCACCTTTCAAAACCTTCATCCTTCCATCCAAACCCAACAAATGGCAGAGGTAGACATAAACCGTCCCGATGATAAGTTTTCTCCATACCACAACCTCACAACATACTTAATAAAAGGGAAGAAGTTCGAGGGGTTCGATGATATGATCGATTTTCCTTGTCGATCAAAGATATATTTTGCCCTAACCGTCAACCCATCCATTTACATTCCTCACATGGAGGATTTCTGGAAATCTGCCGTCTTCTCTACCGAACAGGGGATACCCCAAATCAAAGCCCAGGTAGATGGCAAAGACATCACCATCTCTGAAGCTACTCTCCACAAACACCTCAAGCTTCAAGACGAGGGGGCCTCCATTTCATACTCAAAAGAAGTCTATATGAGGACCTTTGTATCCATAGGGTACACTGGAAATCAGAATGAGTACACAATAGAGAAGGCACCGATGGGCCCCCCATGGAAGTATCTATGCCACACTCTTCTATAATGCATATCTCAGAAGAGAAAAGGATGGCATCAAGTGAGCTCTACACTTGCCTCTGTTGTTCACGGTATGGTTACTGGCCAAGGATTCAACTTTGCACATCTCATCTTTGAAGGTTTAAGATACAACCTTCAAGAGGGTGCAAAGCAGCAATTTTATATGTACCCAAGGTTCTTGCAGGAGGTTTTTAACAATGAATTAAAAGAGCTTTCAAAACGTGTAAAAATCTATCTTATGCTGGGTCATAAAAGTAACATTTTTCAAAGTATGAGAACTGTTTCCAAAGAATTCTCAGGGGTCAATGTTTCATTGTTCTCTACAATGATGAACATACAAAGTACCCAGGGTGACAGTTCAACAATCCCAGCTAATACTGATCCCACACCCTCCTCTTCACTTTCAGAATCCAAAAATTCTAAAGAGAATATCAAAAGGGATAGCCACATTATTAGAGAGACTTCCTTGGAAGCTTCTCTATTAGGATCCGGATCACATCCCGGATCCATAGAAGAACCCACTGAGCCATTCCATTATCTTTCTTCTCTGAACTTAAGTGCAGAGGCACCTTGTCAAGATGATATACCTTCTCCAACAACCACTATCTCGGAGGTATTGATTGACTTGGCTGCTAGTGCACCTAACCCAAGTTCTTCACCCAAGAAGGTTCATTCTGGAAGTTCTGATAGAGTGAATGTGGAAAGGGCTATCACTACTCCTAGTACATCAACTGATCAGGACGACAGTGATAACATCATTAAGACCCTAACCACAACAACTCACAGTGAGGATGTTTCTTTTGAAACACTCTTCACTGAGAGGAATCCAGGGTGATGGGGATGCAGAGGCTAGGCCTAAGGCCCCATCTGGATCCAAGGATTCCACAACTGTGGATGAGGATAGACTGAAACTTCATAACATGGAATTGACGGACAGGGTGGAAATGCTAGAGTCCGAAGTGTCAAAACTAAGGCACCAAGTCTCTATGCATGAAGCCCATCAATGCCCTCCAGTGACTACTCCCTCCCTTGTCTCAGTGGGCACTCAAACTGACCAGACTCTATGCACTGATGCAACCAAAAAGGGGAGATAGTTGCTGTGGAAGACGATGCTGACAGCCTCGACGAATGGATACAAGAGCAGACAGCCTTTCAAAGTTCTCTATTCAGACCTGTTTTCATTCAAGTTCATGACTTGCCAGACTCAGTAGATGAAGAGGAAGATATCACTGAGGATTGGAAGTTAGTTGTCCAAGCTGTTGATGAGGTGTTAAAGAATGAAAGTCAAAATGAAGACAAACTTCATCTTTCAGCATACTTCCTACTGCTGCAGCCATATCAAGACAGACCATTGCCCCTCAATTCACACTGTCTTCAAATAAGCTAGAATTTGACTCCATACTAGCTTGGGGGTATGATGGTTTAACTGAGAGATTCTGGATCAGAAAGGAGTTCAGTGGGGTAGAAGAGTTGAACTGGAATGCACTAAATCCACTCCAAGTGCATGAACTGTACCTATCCAACTGCACCAACAACTCTACAGATCTCTCAACAGAACTTGCAATCGACAGGTTCTACGTCTTGATGGAGGATAATCTTCCCTGGTTTGAAAGGCTCCTAGATCCAAAACAGCATGTAGAATCTTCAACAACATCAAAACAAAGACTGGCTCCAAGACTTGCCTTGATCAGGAGCAGTGCTTTAACAGAAGAAGAAGTTCTATGTTGGAGAAGATTTCTCTATAACACAGTGGTCAGTGACTTGGAAGTGCTAGGATGGTCAAACACTGGGTCTTCTGACTTCACATTCTTCCTAAGTAATGGATCATCTCTCTCAATCAACATCAATAAGATCCTACTCTTAAATTCAGACTTCCTGCACAAGGTCTTCGAGCTCAGAACACACATATGCAATGTAAATTCCTTAGAGAGTCAAACAATTATAAAAACCATCAAAGCTAAGCTTGAAAAGGAAGGACGACTTGCAATGGATGACTCCAACTCTGACTCAGACCTATCCTTTCTTTTCTCTCCAACTGTCAGATTAAACACAGCAGAAGAATCCAGAAGAAGAGAAAAGGAAAGGATGAAGAAAGAATGGAAAGCAGTGACAGGTCTTGAATGGGAAGAAGATGAAGAAAGTGTCCTTCCCTTGTCCATTCCAAAAAATGCCAATGAAGCTGAAGCTAAGATCCCAACAGCATCTCGTACATCTGGTGTTGTGGTCCATGAAGCTGAAGCTGAGGCATCTAGGAAAGACAAGGGGAAGAGACCTATGATAGAAGAAGATGAAGAAAGGTTATTGAAAGAGAAGAAGGAAAGGGAGGAAAGAAGAAGAAGAGAAGAAGAGCAGATGGCTGAATTAAGAAAAGCACAAGAAAGAAAAACTGCCATACTCCTTAGAGAACAACAGATCCAGCTCTATGTTAAGCAGCTAGATGATATGAAAGTCAAGATTCCTGCAGCTTCTCAAATCAAGAAGATGAAGCTCTAGCTCTTCAACTGCAGGAACAATTCAATAAAGAAGAAGAAGAAAGAGAGAAGAAGAAAAAGGAAGAGGCTAAGTTCAGAATAACTGATTCTGAACTTGCCAAAGAAATGAGAGAGGAGTGGATAGAGGCTCTGATTTCTCAAGGTGAAGATGCAGACTACCTTAAGAAACTATCAAATACAGAAATCTACAGAGCCTTCATGGGTCAGCAAGGTCAATTGGCAACTAAGAAAAGGGCTGAAGAAGAAGAAAAAGCCAAACAGAAATCCAAGAAGACTATTGCCTTTAACAGAAGAACCCATGAAGAAAGGAAGGTCATGATTGACTTCCTAAAGGCTAGAGGAGAGAGTGGAAAAAGGCTGGGTCCCATGAGTTTCATGAACCTGCAAGCCCTTTACTTTAAAGTCAAGAAGGAAGAGGAAGAAAGACTGGGAAGAAAGGCTCAAAGAAGAGGGAAATTAATCAAGAAGATGAAAGGAAACAAAAGAAAGCCAAGCCTTCTCCCTCATCCACCACTTCCTCTATTCAACAACCTTCCATCTCAATCCTAGACCTCCCTCCTCTCCACCCAGAAAGTCCAAATCCTTCCACCCAGCTCCTCCTCATCAGCAGCCTTTCAAGAAGAAAACCAAACCTACCATCACACCAGAAAACTCAAGAGAAACAATTGTCTGGTTCTATAACAATCAAGATAAATGGTTTGAAGTTTTCAGGGGAAAGGAAGAATTGAAAAGATCAGTCTATAAATCTGTTGATGAAGTATTGCAACTCCCAGACTCAGATCTAAGAAGAATATTAGAGTTGGGTGAAGCCCGTAAGCCAGAAAATGAAGGTGGGAAACATCTTTTGCTAGTGATCAAACATCACTTCAACCCTAGTAAAGATGTAATAATTGATGCCAAACCTCTTCAAACCCATTCTCCATTCACCAGTTGGTCCTTCAAGGCTGATACCAACGAGTTTATCCTGATTGATGTTAAAGGACAGAAGATGATATGTTCAAGCAAGGCCATCTTCAAAATGCCAAGCAAAGACATAAAGACTCTATCTGAGCTTCCTCTAAACAATCCCAGCCAGGACCCAAGAGGCTATGAAGTAGAAAGGATAGTCTGCAACATGGAAAAGCTTCAGCAGCAAAAGTAGTAAGAGAGTTTTGGTAGCATCAGTCTAGGAGGAGTTTGTAGAAATAAAGACTGATAGCTACAAAGTTCTCTAAGAACAAACTGCTGCGGATAAGCTTATCTGTAGCGGATACTTGTTCTTCTGCTGAAGAACAAATCTGCTGCGGATAGCCTTATCTGCTGAAGACCAAAGTTGCTGCCGATAGGCAAATCATCAGCAGCTGTGGACAGTTATGTCTTGCTGCTGATCAACAACATTGCTGCTGATAGCCATTCCCACTGAAGATCAAACGTTGCAGCTGACTGACTTTGATAAAGCAACCATTACCACTGACAACTTTCTGCTGCAACACTGACACATTCCACGCAGAAAGAATGTTACTGGTGCAAGACAATAAAAGACAACGGCGCTCTTCTTCCAAGGACTCAAGCATTGATGCCTAAGAAGACGTTTGAGTAAAGATAACTTTTGTAGTTTTTTTGTCGTTACATGTAGAATAGCTTCAATACAAGATCAACGGCTTGTGTTAGATCCGATCCTTAGAATCAAGGGTCTGTCTTGATTCTAAGTTACTATATAAGTAGTACTTAGAGTCATTGTATACTAGTGCTTGACTTAAGAGTTTTCTCTATAATCTTGTAATCCTTGAAGCTTAATACAAATTGCATTTATCAGTATTCTTCTTGTTTACTTGTTTACATTGCTTAGTTGTGATTGTTTCCTCCAATCTCAACTAGAATAGAACCATCTTGTATTCACCGATCCTACATATTTTACCGTCATTTAATTTTCTATCATTTACTTTTCTGCTTCACAAGAACACAAAACTCACTCACTGATTAAACCGGCTAAACGATAAAAAACGCTGAGTATTGGAACTCGACCGTGTCCATTGGTTCGATACTTGGTTCTTACCTAAACTATATTACGATGCGATAGGTACACTTGCCTATTGTGTGTGTTTTAAGTTGGAGTATTTATCATTTTATAAATTTAAAACCTGATCTTGTGAAACCAAAATCTCTAAATATTATTATATAATATTTATTATATCAAACACAACACATCAAAAGTGTTTCATCATCGAGCCTTGAAATAATCTTATGAGATAAGATCTAAGGAACGATAATAGTTATCATTGCTCTATGACTAGCTGGTTAGATAGTGAACTCCAAGATCGTGTCTAAACACTAGGTCATAAGAGAAAGAGATCAACTATGCCGATTGACATGTCTGAAACGCAAACACTAGCTTAGAACCAAGAGGTTCATCTCGAACAAGTATGGTACGCCATATGGGATATGAAATAGGAAGAGTCCTACAAACATTTAAGGATGGGAAGTTATGAACTCATGTACGAAAGAGTTTCGTATATTTCCTTAAATTGTCATTGATGTTTTATAAATCTTAAGTGTAAGATGGAATAAAACTATCCCTGACAAGTGGATACATGGTTCTTGGACGACAAGAAAAAGGTGCTTAACGTTCTGAATATTCGGAATATTCAAATACATAGACATATGAATCATATAAAGAAAGATGAGATCTTTTAAGATATAATTTCATGATGATTTAGACGCATGATCCATGTCTGAACAAGTAAGACTTGATCAGGCTATGATATGAATGTGATTCATAAAGGTAGACACATTATCATGAGGAGTGTATAGAGATACACAAAATACCACAAAGGTAAGATAGGAATTTGCATAATCAAAGAATGTATAGTGATACATTGCTAAGATTTCGAGTTTAACATATCACTAAAAGATAAAGTATCTCAAGAAGTGAATTTCAAATATTTTAGACTGTAACCATATATGGGATGTATAAAGGGAAGATTCTAGCATAAGAATCTTAACAATCCATTAATATTAGTGAGATTATCTTAAAATTTTGTGGGACAAGGCAATGAAGATAAATTACTAACATTGTCTCTAGTCCAATATTGTATTAGGACAAGATGAAAGTGAAAGAGTTCATTTAGATTCATCTAAGAGATAATAAGTTACATCAAGACTTTCATATGATGAAAGAATTTGAAATCGATATATCGATATAATAATAGGAGATGCTTGTGAAGCATAAATTGGTGAACATCATAAGGAGTTATGATGAAGTGTTTTGACTAATAAGAAGAGTTCTTAGGCTAAATATAAGATCAAAAAGGTTATGATGTCATAGCAGTCAAAGACACATGCCTTAAGAGTTAAGATACAAACGCCAAAAGGTAATCATTGAGAATGATTAAATGCGCCATAAGATTATCAAAGTTACAATGAAAGAGTTCCAATGGTAACTGCGATGCAACATGAGATGTTACAGTCTGGAAACATTAGAAGGCGGTATCCTGAAAGAGTTCAGATAGCTTCTAAGAGTTGGAAAGAGTTCCAAAGGGTTTTCCTTATAAGTTTCATTAACGGGATCATGAATCTTAGAGACACATTAAATAATGAAGATTGGGTCCTAGTTTGACATGCCCGTTAAACCAAATTAGAGTCTTAAGAGTTAAGTCGCATGCTTGATCTGGATAGTTAAATAAGAAAGTTGGTCTATTAGTATTTGGAGTTTCTTCTTGAATGGTAACAGTCACATTAGAATGACTTGGAAATTAATGGTTAATATCAAGATCATCATGTCACTGAGTTCGAGTTTTTAGTATGTTTAGAATCCTTGAATAAATGATTATTCTAAATTTCCATAGTCGATTGATTTTATAGGAATGAAATCAAATCAATACTATTGTGAATCAGTTGGTTGGTTCATTTAGAATGAAAGTCTAAATAGTTTGAGACCAAATTCACAGATATTCACTAGGGAATGAATATTGGAAGTAACTCGCCTCAAACCACTTCATGGATCACAATCATAAATAGATATGAAAATGATATTGCCAATGTATCCTCAGAACTGAGATATATACTGGAACTTGATTCAATGGAGGATTTCTCTCTAACATAATCTAACGTTGTTCTTTGACCAGGCAGTAATAAGGATTATCATTGGGAGTATATATGAAGTTTAGTGATAGTTGTATGTAGTCAAAATGAAATTCTTTTCACTGACACTAGTAAGTGGGAGACATCTCTGGCGCCCACGTTGATTCAAACTGGTATATGTGCATGACCATGCCCAAACTAAGAGTTTGATAGACCACTTTGATTTTGGATCGAGAAGGAGAATGATAATGATGATATAATCCATGTCTCGTGTTCGATAAATGTCCATTATAGAAAGGATAATTGACAGATTATCATAACTATTACGAATGGTTAAGTAAGGGTACTTAGACTGCTCGGGAATAGGAGACGGTTTTATAAAATGTCGTATCTTAATGGGGCAGTGAGATGTAGCTCGACGTCTACCACTGTCTGTGTTGACAATGACTGAGACTCGTTCAAATGGGAGATTGTTGGACTTATCTGCCCGAGTAATGACATTCGTCAACACTACCATCGAGATAAGATCCAAAGAGTTACACCACGAACAATAATATATATATTAAAGGACTTTTAAGAGTTAAACGGCCGTTACACGAAGCTAAACCGAAAGGCGAATGATTATTTATAAAATAATCATATAAGATTATCTGGGATAATCAATGACATAGAAAGACCGTAATTAGGAATTACGAACGACTAAATTAACTGATACGGTAATTTGGAATTACGAAATATTTATGTTATATATATTAGATGTATGTACGTAATTAATTATGAAAGTTAATTAAATTGTATTTATAAAATATAAATGTTATATATTTAATTATCCAAGCAGTTTGGGTTAAATACCGATTATTAGATAGTCAGAGATTTATTAGTAACTTAAACCCTAATCACAACCACTAGCATAGCCTAGTGGAAAAGGTGTATACCCAAGACTTCACTAAAATGGGGAGGTCTTGGGTTCAAGTCCCACTTATGACAAAAAAAATGGAGGTCCAGGTTGGGCCAGTGGGTTTTCTCACCTATGGTGGGTTTCCTCCTGAGGGAGGTGGAGATAATCGGGTGGGTCAGTGGCCGGTCGGTGATTCAAATTACCTTTCAAAAAAAAACTTAAATTCTAATCTTGAGGAATAAGTTACCTAATAATTATAAATTTAAATGGAGGCTAACAAAAGATAGAGGGATATAATCATTTTATTCTTAGAGAATAAAATCTAACCCTAATTCTCTCTCTCCCTCCCCCTCTTAACCGCCACCACCTCCCCGTAACCGGCCAAACCACCACCGCCTCACCGGACCGCCCTCGGCCGTCGCGTCAATCGGCTTCCGCCACCTGGAGTCGTTGTGTTCCGCCGTCTTGTTCCGCAGTGTACCACCGTTTTCGTACGAGGTGACACCGGATAATTGGGATAAAAAGGAACCGAGGTCGTTTTGGTTTATGGGTGCATTGGAGAGAAACCGGATAGAGATCCGGGTTGTACTAGTGGATTAAAAGCTTCAGTTTTAGTTCGTGGAGCCAGATCTAGTGACCGGATTGTTGTCACGTGGTGTTGCATCTTTCGGTTACCGTCTCCTACTCTCGAAAGGTATAATCCTAAACCCCCTATGGTTGTGTATATTAATTATTTGTTTGCATCTGGACTCCTGGTAGGCGATCTAGGTTTTTGGATTAGATCGGTTCGTGCTTGTTTTTTTGCTGCGCGTTTTAAAATTGCTTTGAAACCCTAGCACGAAATCCCAACAATTTTAGAAAGGACACATCCAAAAGAGCATTAGTACATGTGTTGTACCTATTCATCTCACAAAATTGAAGTTGGAGAACATATTTGAATAATCGACAACTAACAAGATTATTGAAGCATTGATTTCTAGTTCAACGTATTGGTGAATTGCTAGATCAATCATTAGGTTCAAAATTCTTTTCTGAGATAGACTTGCAATGTGGCTATCATCAAATTCTAATCAGGTAGGTGATGAGGTTAAGACTGTATTTAAGATGAATGATGAATTCTATGAGTGGCTCTTATATCATTTTATCTTCTAAATGGACCTAGTATGTTTAGGCATTTAATAACTCAAGTACTCTAATCTTTCATGGGCAAGTTGTTCTAAGATATATTGATGAGATATTGATGACATACTGATCTATATCCATATAGACAAGGACCACCTTAAACAATTGTGAGTAATATTGTCTACTCAACACGTTGAATAACTGTGTATCATCTTATCTACTCTACAAGATAAGAAACTATATCCTAATTTGAAGAGATGTAGCTTCTTGACGAACAAGGTACTTTTTTGCTACATTGTTAAAGGCAATTTGAGATGGTTCCTTTTCAAAGACGATGAATGCGATTTATATCTTTTTTAGGCTTGCTAAATTTTTTTACCAATGGTTCATTCGTAATTTTTGTAATATTTCCTCTAATCAGGAATGAATCGAGTGAGGTTTTGCTTAGATTAAGTAGAAGTTTACCATGACACTAGTTTTATCTTCACCTAACTTTAATAAACTTTTTGTAACACTCAAAGTTTCAGGCTAAGTTTATAACGTTTGTAAAGTGTGTGAATCAAATGGAATAGAAGTGCGAGGGTGTGATATGCAAATAATTTCCTAAACTCGGGGAGGAAGTTTAAACTAATTAAAACCCTAATTTCCTCTGCCACAATTCAATACGTGGTTTTATTTCTCTAGAGTTTTGTAGAGGAGATCATTAAGCATAATCAGCAAGGTTTAATTGAAAAGTTATGATCTTTACCTGTTTTAATTTGTTTTTAACCGACTGAGGGTGTTAAACGGGATTCGCTTTCGATTGCGGTTCGTGCATACGTATGTGTTAGTGATCGGCCATGATGGGTCGACGGGGATTGCCTAATCGGCTGAATGGTTGGGTTGATGATGGTGATGATCGGCTTCAACATATTTTGGTGGCAGAAGAGGCTAGCGATCTATCGATATGAGGCTGTCGAGGATGGTAGTCGGCTGTGATTGGCTCTCGGGTTGATTGCCGCAGTGGACGACCACCACAGATGGGCGGAGACATCCGATTGCGGGTCAGCGACGTCCGATTGCGGGATCAGCGACGGCATAGCAGGGAACAACGGTGGTGGCAGCCGATTTGCAGCGACCAACCGAGCAAGGATGTGACAGCAGCGGTACACCAACAACGAAGGAGCAGCGGCCGACGACAATTCGATGGTGGCTAGCGGTTAAGGTGGAGGTGACACAATGATGATGAGTTTTGAATTCAAGCTTGTATGCGGCACCGGTTAGCTAAACATAAATGGTCTCGGGATTTTCGTGAGTCGCGAGAGAGTACGAAAGTGTGAGACGGTTCGTTAGAATGATGATGAGTCGAACCGAATCTCAAGACATTGAGATTTTGATCCGACATTTGTGCCAGTGTGATAGTTTAATAAAGTTTTAGACTTTATAATTTTATAATTATTTTTATAAAAAAACAAGGTTGAGAATGCAAGCTAATTGGTGGGCATGTGTCGAGTTATAATCTAGTGAGTTAGACTATGGAAGTGGGTCGTATGATTGTACTGGTTGTGTTAGATAATAATGTAGTTATAAACATTATTAGTATAGGTGTGTTATCTATTGGTAAGTAAGGAACAAAGGGTAGCTTGGTTGACAGTGCAATGCTATCAAATGCGTTTCTATAAGCCCTTTTTGAATGTATTTTATGATGGAATACTCACTAAAGTGTTTTGAAATGTATAACATGCAGTAGTTTAGTGTTGTAATTAATACTTGCATGATTTTGATCGGTTAAAGTGTGTTTTGTCAGTTAGTCATGCTTATTACTTATTTTCTTGTATGAGTATGTTTAGAATGTGTATATGTGGCCTTTTGGCAGAAGTCGGACCCGATTAGTGTGCCTAGGGAGTACGTGTAGTATTCCGATTAAGGTGTTTATTGTGGTGAGCCATGTAAACATATAAGTATAAGAGACTTGTAATGGCATGAATTTTAGAGCATGTTTTGAAATGTTAACATAGAACTCACCAGCATAAGCTAACTTGTTTAAGCGTGTATTTCAGAAAGGTTTGAGACCTCATCTAGTAAGAGGAAGGGCCATGCTTGACTAGTGGTAGTGGATCGACTATGGCATGGATAAAGACTTGGCATAGATGTGTTTTGAACATTTTTATTTAATGTTTAAGTTAGACAGTTGTTTAGTTTAACGTTTTGTAGTAAGACTTCCACGGTGTATTTGGTTTTGAACTACGGTTTCTTGTGTAATTCCAATAAAGTTATGTGCCTTAGCTTTTGGGGTGTGATAGTTTCTGAAGTAGAACATGATGATTGTGGCACATATATTGGAGTTGTACCATCTAAAACAATTCAGTCGCTTGTCATAGTGAGAAGTTGAATGAAACACGACCTAATTGGTTAAATTATGATGCAAGCCATGAGGCGATGGGAGCACTACTTAATACTCCTTAAGTTTGCGGTTTATTATAGCCACCAATCTCTTAAGTACGTTTTATACCGAGATGCAATTTTACAAGGTATATGCAAGGTGGTCAAGGATAATAGTTATATTATATTTAGAAACCTTCTGGGGGGGAGTGCATTCGTTTTTAAAAGGATTTGATGGATTTCTTGTGGAAAAAGCAACAATAATAAGCAAACCATTGAAATATAAGGAATATAATGATATCGCTACACAAAAACCATGATGTATTGTGGTTTTCGTAACAGCTCGAAAATTCCTAAGGAAATAAAGGACTAAACTTGCCAAGTTTCAAAGTTTCAGATGGATATGTAAATAAACAAAGTCCAAAGACTTAAAATGAAAAATCTGAAAATGGAAGGGATAGCGGATCGCTATCCCTAGCATAACGGTCCTTTATGTGAAGAGGAAGCAATGAATCGAGTGGCGACACATGGCATGTGACTCATCATACGCAGGGCTCGATAGCGGACCGACATCCAGACCATAACGATCCGTTATGTCGGCCCGAAGGCAAATAAACCGACATAAGGGATGTCGGACCGATATGCTCTCATATGTCGGTCCGACATGAGCCCATTTTCACCATATAAATAGATGATTGATTTCACCACTTTTACACACACAAATACACCTTCCCAATCACACACACTCTCTAAAGTTCCAATCCAGAGCCCCGGTTCGCGTACGAGAGTCCGGTGTCCAGCGTTTCGACTCCAAATTGTCGTAGATAGTGCTGAGGTAAGGTTCCGACCTCCTATTAAGCTTTGGTTACACACCATTAAATCTAGGATTATGTACTTAAGTAAATGTCATTACATATCTAGGAACTCTGTCCGAGGTGATTGCCATATTACTGAATTGATAACCCGAGATATTGTCCAGGTGAGTTCCTAAACTGTGATGCATGAACCCAGTCATGACCTTGTCTCGCATGATTGATTTATGAAACATTTTAAGTATCTTGAAACGATTGTACTGATAGTTTATATATAACGTATTCTAAGCACTTATTGTATTTCACTTGCCCGTGGAACGGCATGTTGGACAGGACCCGTGGAACGGTCTTTGGTTATATATATACTGAATGATTATTCATAGTTATCTGTGAATTTGGGTGTGGAAACCCATGAATATGTTCGAGATACTTTGGTGTGTCATTTTAATAAACTATTTTAGTTTATGAATTCACTAGCTTTATGCTGACCCATGTTTTATCAAATGTTTTTGAACACATCACAGGTAGTCATTAGACAAGGCATTTCCAGGACTAGAATGAAAAGATGAACGATCCAGATGATGGGCATGCCTAGAACTATAAGTCCCGAATGACATGTTCCTTGTTAGGAACGAATGATGTAACTTTTGTTAAACATGATGTAACAATGTTTTGATGTTAATAGAAGTTATGCTTTAGTATTCCGCTGTGTTTTTGGTATCAACGTCATTGTAACTAGAAGGTGACCTTCTAACTAGTATGTAGTTATCTGACGAATGGAATGTTCTGTCAAGGAAAGAGCGGTGTATAAATCTCTCGTAGACCCGTCGCTCTTTCCTGGGAACACATCTGTTGGAGGTACTACTCTGGATATATAACTGTCCTATGTTACAAGTGTGACAAGTTGGTATCAGAGCCTCAGTTTAAGGGATTTAGATACTACAGAAATAGTGTCTAGACTTAAACTAAGACTCTGAGATTAGTCTGGAAAGCCTCAAGATAAGTTAGATGTATACATTCAGCACGACCTATAACGGGAAATACTTAGAAATCAGATAATTAAAGGCATTTTTGGCCAAATTTTGTTAATTTCTGAATTTCTAGATTATGACTAGTTATACGAATTCTGATGTTATACATCTGTATGTACGTACAAATGGCAGGACGTGGTAGAGGACGAGGAAGAGGTAGGGGTAGGATGCCCAATACTAGGTCTCGTAACCGCGATACGACAAACACAAACCCTGATCCAAATGAGAACGTAAATACGAATGATGAACCCGAGCAACCGGTGGAAGAAGTCATTATGAGTGAAGCTCAATTCCAAGGAGCGGTGGCATCTGAGGTCACCCATGTGCTTCAAACAACTCTACCTGGAATTTTGGATGATGCTCTTAGGAGAAGAGAAAATCATAACAATTTAGGTAACCGAAACGAAGGTACAAGCGGTGCCATTCCCCGAACAGAAGACATTCCTCATTCCACTCTAGTAGGAAACAACATAGGCATAACCCGAACCCATGAAACAGTTGGAATGACAAACTAGAGCACATGAGTTCATGGACAAGGATGTAACTATAAGAATTTCAGTGACTATCACCCTAAGCCATTTAACAGAAAGAAGGATGCCATTGAAGCCTTACAGTGGATCACTTCCATGGAATCTATCATAAAAATGAGCGAATGCAGGGCAGATCAAGCTGTGAAGTTTGCTGCACACTCCTTTGAAGAAGAGGCTCTTGACTTGTGGGAGTCAGTCAAACAAACGAAGGGAGAAGTTGTTACTGATAGAATGACATGGGAAGATCTCAAAACTTTAATCATGAAGAGGCACTGTCCACAGAATGCCGTGGACAAGATTGAATCTGAATTTATGCGGTTTAAAGCTAGAACAATGACTCATCAGGAGTACACAACCAAGTTTAATGAAATGGCCAAGTTGGTGCCACAACTGGTTACTCCTGAGTCAAGGAGAGTTAAATACTATATTCAAGGTTCACCACCTAAGGTTCGTACCTTAGTGAAATCTATCACACCGAGACGATAGACTTAGCTGTTGAGAAAAGTGTGGTGATGTTTGATGAGGTGGCAGCTTAGGAGCCACCAAAGATTAATCACAAGAGGAAGCCCGATGAGGATGTTTATAAGTTCAAACGGGGAAATTGTAAGTTTCCCATGAGAGGAGGATTTAATCCCAACCCTGATAATGCCAATCAGGGAATGAAATGCCAGACTTGTCAGAAGTTTGGCCATTTTGCAACCCAATGCCCGAATGTTAAATGCTTTAACTGTGAAGAGACATGGCATTATAAGACTTCTTGTCCTAAACCACCTAAAAGAGAATAGGTTGTCAGAATAAAGGAACAGGATGAGTATTCATCTTAGGAAGTGGAGATGAACAAAAAATAAAGCTAAGGAAGTGACAGGTACTTTCTTAGTTAATAATATTTACGCCAAGATATTATTTGATACAGGGGCGAATAGAAGTTTTGTTTCATGTACATTCACCACATATTTAGGCGTATGATCTATTCCACTTATTCATGCCTATGACGTTGAAACAGCTAGTGGCGAACATATTAGGATAACCAAATCATACCATGATTGTGTCATCAATTTTGGTGACGATAAGGTATTAGTTACACTAATGTCGATGAACTTGAACGAATATGAGGTTATCCTAGGGATGGATTGGTTAAAACAATACCAGGCCCAGATTGATTGTGACCAGAAAACGGTCAAGATTAAGAAACCAGATGAAACAAGTTTGATGATTCACGGTGATGAAGTGGGATGCCCCAAAGACTCCAACAGAAATCAGATGATTTTTTGGATTAGCCGGTTATTAGATATGATTTATTCAAAATTTCTCCAAGATTGCTACACCTTTAACTGTTTTAACTCAGAAAGCGACAAAGTTTGAATGGGGTACAAAACAAGAAGAAGCATTCGACATTCACAAGGATAAACTCAGTCATACACCGATCTTAGCACTACCCGAAGGAAATGATGATTTTGTCATTCACTGTGACACTTCCCGAACTTGTCTGGGTTGTGTGTTGATGCAGCGTGATGTGACATTTTAAAGTTTCAGTTATAATATATTTTAAAATTATTTGAGTAAAATGTAGGTTCAGATTTACTTGGAATTTCTGATTTGATCGAAACTATTTTTGGTAGTGTAAACGATCGAAACTATGTTCAATCGAAACTACTAGTTTCGATTGATCATAGAACTATCGAAACTATGTTCAATCGAAACTACTAGTTTCGATTGATCATAGAGCTGTCGAAATTATCTTCTATCGAAACTATTTAGTTTCGATTGAATTAAATAAGTAGTTATTATGTATTTATAAAAAGTTCTATTTATTCATTTATATTATCATTATTATATATATTTTTGTAAGTTAAAACCATTTTAAAAATTTTATAAAAATAAATGACTTTGAAAACAAATAAAATGATTTGACAAAAAAATGAGTTGATAAAATAAGTTTATAAAAACATTTAAAATTTAATAAAACAAACCGCTCGAAAACATTCTCTTTATTTTTTTTGGGAATACCAAACTATATAAAAACTAATTCTAAGTGTCTTACACATACTCGTATTATGTCAAAACTATTAAACTTAAATATTTTTTTTATATATATATACCCGACCTGTACCCTACTGCCATATAACGACTATTAATACCCGGGTTACACTTAGCGGGTATTATACCGGACTTGTACTAGCGGGAACACCCAACACCCCACCCTACCCTAACCCACCTTGTCCCCTAACATTCTTGTCTCCATAAACATTCTTGTCTCCTTGCAACAAGTTTGTCCCCTTTGAGAAATCTATGTATCCTTTAGATATACAAACCATTGTGTATTGCACAATAAGGAGGCTATAAAAGCAAGGCTTTGGAGTCATCCACACACTGCACAACATCTCCACCATCTAGAGAGTTAAATAACTCTCCCCTCTCCCACTCTTGAAACCGTAACAACACACACACACCCACATACTAGCCTTCCAAGAGTTCTAGCAAGGATTCAAGTGTGTTCAAGCTTCAATCATTCGTTCTACCTTCTCCTTGCTTGTTTTGAGTGAGTGTTTTACTAAACCTTAGTACTTATTAAGTTTACTTGTTGAGTTGTAATGATAGTTCACCCAAATAGTGCTTATTTCAAAGAAAAAGTCTTTATCTTAAACAAAACAGTAACTGGCAGAAATCTTGGTCGACTTTAGAGGGTCTTATCTTGGTCAAAACTCAACCAAATTGAACGTTTCTTGAGTCTAAAATTAATTTTAAAGAGTCCTCTTTCCAACCTATTTGGGTTCATAATTTTTGGAAAAGTTTTGATACCCCAAAAGGGTGATACAAGAAAACGTGTATATTTTGAGTTTTATGGCAGAATTATTGAACTAACTTGTTGGATTCATATCTTGTTCAATAATAGTCCAACTAACTTGATTCTTCTTTCTAAAGTTAGGTTTTTGTGTTGTCTTAAAAACCATATGGCCTCCCCTATTGAAACTAACATTTTGATTTCCAGAACAACGAAATTTCAAGGACCTGTCTAGAAAACCCAACCTGTTAACATACTAGTGTTGTTTTAAATATTTGAAACTCTTAAACCCATCCAAATATTGTAAGCCCTACATTTTTATAGACCCATGACATATAGTTATGCACGTCTAGAACCCCGTAATTTATTGAATTTATTTAGAATACAAAAATCATGTCTTAAGTGGACTTAAAAACCAAGTATTTTTCTAAATGACTAGTTTGATATCAAAAGCCTTATTTTTATAGTATATACTTAGTTTCAACCCTCAAACCTAATAATGATACGTAAATGTAATGACATGTTTTGGAATACACATCTTATCATATAAGTATATATAAATGTATTGTGTATCACCAAACCGTCACCAACGATCGTCGTGTCAAACCACTTGAAAACCTAAAACGGGTTCATGTCAAGCCTAGTTGGGTGAATTGAATGCATGATCAACACACGATAGAATCATTACATAGACTTTATGGTATCTTAAATATTTAGGACTCGAGTAGGTCGGATTACACTATTGGACTTTGCTACATACCGCATCACTACCTTGTTTGCTCAAGTGAGTTACATATCCCCTATTTACATTTTTATACATTTTGGGGTGAGACGTAATCCGTGCTTATTTACATACAATTCAACTTGTGTTTACATGTGTAGATTATTGTGCTTTTGTGCATGATCACTTGTTATGCTACGAATACTTTTAGGATGCTTTAAATTATGTGTAACCCACATAGTCTTGATTCCATGCCTATCACTTTTAGGGTAGCGGTATGCTATGCCTATCACGTTAAACCTTTATGCTTATATACATAATTACATGCTTACAATTGGTATACATATAGTGAATTCTCCACATTATGCCATATCATACCATGTCAAACTATGAATTGTATAAACGTTTTTAACTAAACTTTTACTTTATTTAAACATATGTAAACTCACCAACTCTCGTAGTTGACACTTGTTTTGGATTACGTTTCAGGTGAAGATATGTGATTGTGTGACTATGTGTTGAAGGTGCTACACATAAGGCTTTTGGACCTAGTAAAATAATTATGTGTAATATTCTAGAATAGGGTGTTGTAACTTGAATTGTATTTGGATATTTGATATTTAAAGCTTATTAATGAATTATGCAACCTTAGTAGATCATGTGCTTATGAACAATCATCACATTGTCCGCCTCGATGATTCCGCCATCGGTCGGGGTGTGACAGATTGGTATCAGAGCCATGGTTATAGGGAATTAGATTATTAGACACGATGACCTAGACTATAACCTTAGGACTCCCTTTTATGTGGTATGTGCTAAATGATTAATTGCTATGTGAATTATTTGTAGTAGGAAATATTTGAATTTTCCCAAGTTTGGTACATGAGACTTATACACATACATACAAGACTTTGATACATGATACATACTTTACATACACATTTGACAAACAAACTTATGCAAACAAATACACTACCCATCCTTACCCATACTATTTCCTAATTAATTGCAACACTCCTACACATTTTATACTAATAGACTCTCAAGACTATTAAAATCTTGAAAATCTCGTCAACGACTTAATTTCTTGAAACCAGTAAAGGAGACGTGCAATCTGGAAGGGTGACACCTGTACATTGGGTTTTCTGTCTAGGAAAGCATTTCGTATAAATCCAAATAAACGGACCCGTATGCTTTCCTGGGAATTCCTGAAGTGAGTGTTTACCTATAGGCTAAAGCATGTCTCCTTGAAAGTTTTGAGGAATTACTTAACGTTGATAAGTCATTGTATTCACAAGAATACGATCCGAACCTAAACTCAAAATTTGGGGACATTATAGCAAGATAGGAAGAACTAGACGAACATGCAAAACAAATCATTATTACGGGTGCACACGTAATAACAATTTGTAGTGCATGCGAATCCCGGCCAGTCCTATCGCGCGAATAATGATCCATGTTATCATATCCTCCCAGGAATAGATTTCATGGCTTATTTCCCCTATTCTTTAGTGTTATAAATTTTGAATGAATTATGTGATCAGTTTTAGTCAGAACTTACATACATTATCATGCGACATGATGAGGGTCATCTCGCGTTCCTGCTTGCATTATTGTGAACAGTCTACCAACTGTGGCACATGCATGCCTATTTTATCCGAAGTCTCATAAAATTTTGTCTTTTCTCGTGGTATTTTATAGAATGCCTACCCGTCGTGCAGTTAATGCTAACTCCAGCAATCCCAACACTGACCTTGCTGCACTACTTACTCAACTAGTAGGCCAAATGATCCAAGCTAACAACAACAGTGATGGGTCTAATACGCAAGGGAATGGTGCAAACCCACCGTACTGTACATTCAAGCATTTCAATTCTTGTAACCCCACCAAATTCTTCGGGACAGAAGGTGCTACTGGCCTTCTTCAATGGTTTGAAAGTATGGAGAGTACTTTCCTAAACAGCGATTGTCCCGACAACCTCAAAGTCCGTTATGCTGCCAGCGTCTTCCAAAAATGAGCACTCACCTGGTGGAATGGTGAGAAACGTACTCGAGGCAACGAATCCGCTATGTCCTTGTCTTGGGACGAAATGAAACGACTTATGACTGACGAGTTCTGTCCTCGCAACGAAATGAGGAAGCTCAAAGCTGAATTTTGGGATCTCACCCAAGATAGCGGAGAGAATTTGGCTTACACCACTCGTTTTCAAGAACTAAGTCTGCTCGTGTCTCACATGGTTACTCCCTTAGCGCAGGGAATTGAGAAATACATAGGTGGACTGCCTATGCCGCTCCAAGACACCGTATTGGGAAGTAATCCCTCCACTCTCGAAGACGCTATCCGCTTGTCTGCTGTGTTGACTGACAATCACGTCAAAGCGGGTACCTTATCCAGGAAGGGTACCAAGAAAGTGGTCGACAAAGCTGCTACTTCCGTGTCCGACAAAGATGAAGAACCCAAATCTTCCCATCATGATAGGAAGCGTAAGGCCCAAAACTTTGCGGCCATCATTCCTGCCATACCTGTGACCCAAGTTACTCCTGCGGGTTAAATTCTGAGAAATTATGTAGGTTCATTTCCCCAATGCCCTACTTGCAAGTATCACCATGCCCCGCATGCTGCATGCCGTCTATGCTCAAAATGTGGACGCTATGGACACGTTGTTACTACTTGTCGTGCTCGCACTATCGTTAATCAAGCTACTCAAGGCAATCATCCAGTGCCTCTCACTGTCACCTATGGACGGGCCTGTTACGAATGTGGAGACCCAAACCACTTTCGAAACCAATGTCCAAAACTTCAAAATCAAGGTGGTCCTCGTGGACGAGCATTTAATATAAATGCTAACGAGGCTCCGGCCAATGACGACACTGTCAACGGTACGTTCCTTTGTTCACTATCTTTATACATCCGTTTTATTTAATATTCATGCCAATAGGAAAATTGTGTCTCTTGCTTTTAACCAACTATTTGCTAAACAACCAACCAATCTTGATAACTCGTATATCATGGAAATAGCGGGTGGGAAATTCATTGCTATGAGTCCTATAACCCGTGATTACATATAACAGCTATGCTATCACCATTCATCTCATTCCTATACTTTTGAGAAACAAACCTATTATGTTTAAATCCAGTCATACAACTTCTAGCTCTGTTAAAGTTTACTTATATTGTTGAAGTTCTAAATCCTAGTAATTATGCACGCGGAATCCCCGGTATATCAAAGGGGTGGTGGGTTAGCCGCTGGTACACCCTATACATAAACCCACTTGATATAACGAGTATAAACCATGCATAAGTACTAGGAGGAGGACCGGTTTTTGAAAATGTTTTTGCAAAATTTTAAAATACAAACACCCGTGGGGTAGAGTTTTAAAGGAAAATGCCATGTCACGAGGTGATTGGCACCAATATTGTTAAGTATGGTTTCATGTAGTTTACATTCATGCGTGTATGAACAATTGTATGCATAAGTCTCACTATACTATTAGAGCAATTAGTTGACAACTCGACTCAAATTAGCATCGTCATCCGTTATCATACGATATTTCCCCGCTGAATCTTTCTCTTGTGAAGTAACTCCATCCTAAGTCTTTTGTCATCTCTTTCCCGCTTCTATAACCTTCGTAAATCGAACTTTGGGACGAAATTCCTTCAACATGGGGAGACTGTGACATTTCAAAGTTTCAGTTATAATATATTTTAAAATTATTTGAGTAAAATGTAGGTTCAGATTTACTTGGAATTTCTGATTTGATCGAAACTATTTTTTGTAGTGTAAACTATTGAAACTATGTTCAATCGAAACTACTAGTTTCGATTGATCATAGAACTATCGAAACTACTAGTTTCGATTGATCATCGAGCTGTCGAAATTATCTTCTATCGAAACTATTTAGTTTCGATTGAATTAAATAAGTAGTTATTATGTATTTATAAAAAGTTCTATTTATTCATTTATATTATCATTATTATATATATTTTTGTAAGTTAAAACCATTTTAAAAATTTTATAAAAATAAATGACTTTGAAAACAAATAAAATGATTTGACAAAAAAATGAGTTGATAAAATAAGTTTATAAAAACATTTAAAATTTAATAAAACAAAACCGCTCGAAAACATTCTCTTTATTTTTTTTGAGAATACCAAACTATATAAAAACTAATTCTAAGTGTCTTACACATACTCGTATTATGTCAAAACAATTAAACTTATATATTTTTTTTATATATATATACCTGACCCGTACTCTACAGACATATAACGACTATTAATACCCGGGTTACACTTAGCGGGTATTATACCGGACTTGTACTAGCGGGAACACCCAACACCCCACCCTACCCTAACCCACCTTGTCCCCTAACATTCTTGTCTCCATAAACATTCTTGTCTCCTTGGAACAAGTTTGTCCCCTTTGAGAAATCTATGTATCCTTTAGACATACAAACCATTGTGTATTGCACAATAAGGAGGCTATAAAAGCAAGGCTTTGGAGTCATCCACACACTGCACAACATCTCCACCATCTAGAGAGTTAAATAACTCTCCCCTCTCCCACTCTTGAAACCGTAACAACACACACACACCCACATACTAGCCTTCCAAGAGTTCTAGCAAGGATTCAAGTGTGTTCAAGCTTCAATCATTCGTTCTACCTTCTCCTTGCTTGTTTTGAGTGAGTGTTTTACTAAACCTTAGTACTTATTAAGTTTACTTGTTGAGTTGTAATGATAGTTCACCCAAATAGTGCTTATTTCAAAGAAAAAGTCTTTATCTTAAACAAAACAGTAACTGGCAGAAATCTTGGTCGACTTTAGAGGGTCTTATCTTGGTCAAAACTCAACCAAATTGAACGTTTCTTGAGTCTAAAATTAATTTTAAAGAGTCCTCTTTCCAACCTATTTGGGTTCATAATTTTTGGATAAGTTTTGATACCCCAAAAGGGTGATACAAGAAAACGTGTATATTCTGAGTTTTATGGCAGAATTATTGAACTAACTTGTTGGATTCATATCTTGTTCAATAATAGTCCAACTAACTTGATTCTTCTTCCTGTTGAAACTAACATTTTGATTTCCAGAACAACGAAATTTCAAGGACCTGTCCAGAAAACCCAACCTGTTAACATACTAGTGTTGTTTTAAATATTTGAAACTCTTAAACCCATCCAAATATTGTAAGCCCTACATTTTTATAGACCCATGACATATAGTTATGCACGTCTAGAACCCCGTAATTTATTGAATTTATTTAGAATACAAAAATCATGTCTTAAGTGGACTTAAAAACCAAGTATTTTTGTAAATGACTAGTCTGATATCAAAAGCCTTATTTTTATAGTATATACTTAGTTTCAACCCTCAAACCTAATAATGATACGTAAATGTAATGACATGTTTTGGAATACACATCTTATCATATAAGTATATATAAATGTATTTTGTATCACCAAACCGTCACCAACGATCGTCGTGTCTAGCCACTTGAAAACCTAAAACGGGTTCATGTCAAGCCTAGTTGGGTGAATTGAATGCATGATCAACACACGATAGAATCATTACACAGACTTTATGGTATCTTAAATATTTAGGACTCGAGTAGGTCGGATTACACTATTGGACTTTGCTACATACCGCATCACTACCTTGTTTGCTCAAGTGAGTTACATATCCCCTATTTACATTTTTATACATTTTGGGGTGAGACGTAATCCGTGCTTATTTACATACAATTCAACTTGTGTTTTTGCATGTGTAGATTATTATGCTTTTTTGCATGATCACTTGTTATGCTACGAATACTTTTAGGATGGTTTAAATTATGTGTAACCCACATAGTCTTGATTCCATGCCTATCACTTTTAGGGTAGCGGTATGCTATGCCTATCACGTTAAACCTTTATGCTTATATACATAATTACATGCTTACAATTGGTATACATATAGTGAATTCTCCACATTATGCCATATCATACCATGTCAAACTATGAATTGTATAAACGTTTTTAACTAAACTTTTACTTTATTTAAACATATGTAAACTCACCAACTCTCGTAGTTGACACTTATTTTGGATTACGTTTCAGGTGAAGATATGTGATTGTGTGACTATGTGTTGAAGGTGCTACACATAAGGCTTTTGGACCTAGTAAAATAATTATGTGTAATATTCTAGAATAGGGTGTTGTAACTTGAATTGTATTTGGATATTTGATATTTAAAGCTTATTAATGAATTATGCAACCTTAGTAGATCATGTGCTTATGAACAATCATCACATTGTCCGCCTCGATGATTCTGCCATCGGTCGGGGTGTGACATGTGACAAGGTTATTGCCTACGTATCACGCCAATTTAAAGTTTATGGGAAAAACTATACCACTCATGACCTAGAACTTGATGCCGCAGTGTTTGCTCTAAAAATCTAGAGACACTATCTGTATGGCACTAAATGCGTGATATATTCAGACCACAAAAGCCTCCAACATATTTTTAATCAGAATGATTTAAATATGAGACAGAGGAGGTGGATGGAACTCATCAATGACTATGATTGTGAAATCAAGTACCATCCCGGGAAAGCTAATGTAGTGGGATATGCTTTAAGTAGGAAAGAATGAAGCCAACTGATTAAAGTAAAAGCACTAGGAGTAGACCTTAAATTAGACTTAACGGATCAGATCAAAGAAATCCAACCAAAAGCCTTAGAAGAAGGTAGTATCAAGAAGGAATGTATGGTTGGGAAACAGAAGTTACTATCCAAAGGAGATGATGGAATCATGAGATTCGATCAAAGAATCTGGATTCCAATGCTTGGAGATATTCAAGAGAAAATATTAGATGAAGCACATAAATCAAGATACTCCATGCATCCTGGTGCAAACAAGATGTATAAAGATCTGAGGGCTCATTACTGGTGGCCTAACATGAAGAGATCGTAGCCCAGTACATAGATAAATGCTTAACTTGTCTTCAAGTTAAGATTGAGCTTTAGAAACCAGCAGGGCAGTTACAACAGTTAGAATTACTTGTATGGAAATGGGATCGTATTACAATGGACTTCGTGACTAAACTACCCAGAACCCAGAAATGGCATAATGCAATATGGGTCGTGGTCGATAGACTGACCAAGTCAGCTTATTTTATACCCATCAATGAAACATACTCTATGGATAAGTTAGCCAGAATCTATATCAATGAAATTGTGAGCCACCATGGCATACCACTGTCTATTATTTCTGATAGAGACAACATGTTCACATCTAGATTCTCGACGATTTTTCAGAAAGAATTGGGAACTCGACTTAACATGAGTACTACATATCACCCTCAGACTGGCGGACATAGTGAACATACAATTCAAACCATGTAAGATATGCTAAGAGCATGTATTATAGATTTTGGAGGTAATTGGGATAATCACCTACCATTAATTGAATTCTCCTACAACAACAGTTACCATTCAAGTATCAAAGCTACACCATTTGAAGCACTGTGTAGAAGGAAGTGCAGAACTCCTGTCTGTTGGACTGAAATAGGAGACAGTCAATTATCTGGACCTGAAGTTATACAAGAGACAACATATAAGATAGTCCAAATTAAACAACGATTGAAGGCCGCTCAAGATCGACAAAAGAGTTTTGATTATGTTGACAGAAGACGAAGACCATTAGAATTCCAAGTTGGAGATTATGTTATTCTAAAGGTCTCACCTTGGAAAGGAGTGGTAAGGCTCAGAAAACGCGAAAATTTAGGACCAAGATATATCAGACCTTATAAGATAATTGAAAGAATTGTAGCAGTAGCTAACAAGTTAGATCTACCTGTAGCCTTATAAGGGATTCATAATACGTTTCATGTATCCTGTTTACGCAATTGTTTAGCTGATCCAACTCAGGCTATTGCACTAGATGATGTACACGTAGACAAAAAGCTTCGATTTACCGAACAACCGATCAAGATTTTATACACTCAGGAACGGAAACTGAGAAAGAAAGTTATATCAATGGTATTTGATCAATGGCAAGGTCGGATCGGAGCCGATAAAACTTGGGAATTAGAAGAACAGATGAGAACCAAATATTCTCATCTATTCCCCTCTTAATTTCGAGGACGAAATTTCTTAAAGGAGGGAAGTATTCCAGGTCAATACCCATAGTCATATGTACACGTTCATATTTTATATTTCCTGGAACATTATCTTTGACATGGTATTGTCAGTAGTCTAGCAAAGGAACACGTGTCATATTTTAGTAATTTTAAGAATTAATAGGTCAAAAATATTTATAACCCTCAATATACGGTCATTGGTGATAATCAAGGTTATACACGTAAAGTCTAGAGGTATAATTATTTTATACAAAGTATATATTGGTGACTAAATGTTTAAAGATTAACACAAAACTGTTTGTACACATGGCCTTAATTTATTTCCTATATGTGAACATGTACGAATAGTTAAAGATATTAACTATGTCGGGATTCACAAGCAGATTATTAAAGCTAGTGAAACTACACAAAACGTAGGACGTCTTAATAATTAAAGATATTGAAGCGTGTATTAATTTCTGGAAGTATACCGCGTCTAAATCAATCACATCATTATGGTGACTTTGCTTACACTTCACTCAAGTGTCATAATCTTCATGATTATGACCAAGAGTGCAAGCAACCTCAAAGATCACATCACCATCATTATATTTTTTATTATACTCCACTCCAACATCAAGTCGTATTGATGATGACTTGTTGAGATATACACTCAACCCTCGTTTCACCTAATATTTATATATCTAGGTAGATATATATATATATATATATATATATATATATATATATATAAAGTTTAAGTCATTAAAGTTACTACACCGAGTATTATATTACGGGATCACCTACTAGCTTTACACTACTAAAAAACCATCTAACTAACCACTAGATTTCAACCAAGTGAAGTGACAACACCTAACCCCCCCTACACCCCTTTTTCGGCCAAGATCAAGGTGGGGCCACCCACCTTACTAAATCACCATCTTCCTTTATGATTGTTGTCATTAGATCCATACCTATTCAAGCGTAATCACAAGCAAAGATCCCATCTATCATCATTAGTAATCATGATGATTACTAGCACACTCAATCTCCAACTCTGTTTTTCTCTCTATATAATCGACACACATCTACACACATTTACACTTTGAAGTTTCAAAAATTCAAGAACAAGTTCTCTAGGAAGTTAGCTGAAAATCTTGAAGATTCAAGGAGTCTTGGAGGTTTAGGAGTCGGTTTTGCTAGTATATCAAGCCATCATTACCTTCTAACTGTTGTTCTTCTCCAAACTTTTTCTAGCGGTATGAAACCGACACCAAACTCTAGTTCCATCTCTATATTTCTTGTTTTAAGCTCGGTGTTCACCCTAAAAACGAAAACATCTCAAAAGGTTTTATGATTTTATAAGGTTTAACTTTACTAGGATGAAAATTCAAGTTTAGTATGTATAAATATATACATGGCCAATATATATATATAAAGTATATATATGTTTGAATATTTTGAGTATGATAAGTGAAGAATGGATCTAAAACCATGAGTTTCTTTTAAAAGAAAATAATACCTGAACAAGAATGTGTGTATGAGTTCATGATGTGTATGTATATGTATGATAATGGTGGTGTTAAGTTGAAAATTGTGGATATATGTATTGATATATGTGGGCCAAAAATTTGGTATAAAATTATGTGGATGAAGGTATTTGGTTAACATAAAAATTGTTAAGTATATGTATAGGTATGCATGAGCCGAGATATATATAAATATATATATATATATATATATATCAAATTGAAATTGTTGAACTCGGACAAGTTGTTAAGTGCACATGTATATATATAAATCGAGATCGATATATGCATGTTAAAGATGTAGGTCCATAAAAGAGTTTATGATTAATTGATATAAAGATGGTGAAACATATACGAGTTTGGAAAACCCTAATAATATGTGTATGTATATACATGAAGTATATGTATTGTTGATTCATGAACATGTATAATCATGACAAGTACACATGTGATAGTATAACCGTATGAAAGTATATGTTCATGGAAGATATGAAGAGATTTGGTTAAAAATAAATAATCACACGACATCGTGAAACATATGTGAGTATATGTAGATATGTGGAAATAAATGTATGCATGCATTGCTAAAAATAAATAAAGATGAATACATGACGAACGTAACTAAGTTAATAATTATCGTTCGGAAAATAAGTATTTGCGTGTGGACGTAGTAACGTGGATTGTACGTACGGAGAATAATTAACATGCATAGGATATACTTGAATGATATTTGAGGTTGTATATAATTATTTTTAGGAAATAATTATATGTTTGCATGTGAACTATAATATGAATATATTGTAAGTTGTTACAAAAATAATATTTATTCTTGGTACACTTAATAAGTCACCAATATGGAAACATATTATTTTCTTGGAAAATATGTAAGCGTCTAGACTGGAATAATAATCACCAATGAGTCGTACCATGAAAAACATTGTTTTTACTAAACAAATAAGTACTTAACGAGATTCGTTATGTCGGGTGAACAACTTGCATTTAAGACGGTTAGTCTTAACGCATTAGTACCCTTTTGTGATTAGGGTACGGATAGACAGGAATGATTAGCACACTGTTATTTGCTAGCATACATCAATCACCAGGTGAGTTCACGGCCCCTTTTTATCTTTTTACTGTTTTGTAAACGTCGAGGGAGAAACATACTTACTTAATATGTTTTGAAAACATTAATAATCTGGTTTAACTCCTTGTGAGTTTCACGGTCCACTTTTTCTGGTTCTGAAATGTTTTGGGGAGGAAAACATATTTGTAACAGTTTTCATATAATGAAAGAACAAAGACCAGACCGTATGTTTACATGAGGAACAATAGAGCGCAAAAAGTCCTCAGAACAACATTAACATTTTGTAACCATTAGCTATAGTCTTAGCCTAGGATTATATGAATAGCACTAAAGGGGGTGACGCCCCCGGTCATGGTTAGTCGCGCTAACCGGGACTTGAAGGGTCAAATGGCCGCATATTGTCTTATTCTGGTGGTATAGCGAGGGAGGGGCATTCATTTGTCATGGTTTGGTTACGGTATCATGTATTAACATATTATTATTTGTATTCCTAGCTAGGTTACAAATGAGGTCTGTTGGTCGTTCATTCATGCTTTAATGCATTGGGTATTTCTAAAGGGTTTAATGGGTCGGTTAAGTACCCATGGTTCAATGCATTGGTTACTCATTTAAACTTATTTATCACGGTGATGTCATGTGCATGTTTTCGGTTAAAACTACTTGTTTATGACGGTAATGTAATGTGCATGTTTTCGGGTAAAACTACTTATTTATGACGGTAATGTCATATACATGTTTTCGAGTAAAACTACTTATGAAGGTTATGTCATGTATATGATTTCGGTGAAAACTACATATTTTATGACAGTTAAGTCATGTATACGTTTTCAGTGAAAACTACTTATTTTTATGACGGTTAATTCATATATACGCTTTCGGTGAAAACTACTTAATTTTATGACGGTTAAGTCATATGTTTTCAGGGAAAACTACTTATTTTTTTGACGGTTAAGTCGTGCATATGTTTCATTTGAAAATCTACTTATTTTTATGATGGTAAAGTCATGTATATGTTTTCGGGGAAAACTAATTACACTGAAATAACAAACTCTGTGAACTCTCCAACCTTTGTGTTGACACTTTCAAGTATGTTTCTCAGGTAACCCTTACCCATGGCGCGGTTGGAATAGGCTAGCGATGTTGGATCAATTCCTAGTATCTGGAAGGACATATATTATCAAGTCTCAAGACTATCATTGATCTAGAAGAACTTAGATCATCGTGTTACTTAGTCTTAGTAATTGTGTATATACTCAAGTCTTAGAAATCACTATTACAGCTTCCACTATCGTGTAATGAACCAATCATTGCAACCTAGGCTCTAACCGGACTCATTTAGGGACATATTGGTATTACAGAAATCACTATTTAGTAAATAAATTTGGGGGGTGTGACAGATTGGTATCAGAGCAATGGTTTTAGCGAATTAGGTTTCCTTAGTGACACCTAGGCTCTAATCGGACTCATTTAGGGACCAAGATTTCTAAGACTTACATCACACTAAGTGTAGGTCCAAAAATCTAACACGTATCTGGAGGAACCCAAATCAAGAGGCGGAATCCCTTGATTTGGTGATGAAAACACAAGAACAATAGATGAAAATAAAAATCTTCTTGTATTGATTTGAATCAAAAGATATTACAATGAAAACCCTCAAATCTCTCTTGAATGTGTGCTCACAATGATGATGAAACAATAATCTCTGAGAAAAACCCCTGATGTGTGCACACCCTAAACCCTAGAAAAACTATTCTATTTAAAGGTTTAGACTAGGTTTTACAATATTACAAAAATGCCACTAAACTATTAAATCTTCATTAACCGCAACTAACACTGTTAATCGAAAAAACACGTCAATAGAAACTATACTTGCGAATGAACCTTGAACTTTCGATCGATCTTTGATTTTTACTTGAACTTGATCTTTCATCTGAATCTTGATTATTTTGGTAAGCGTCAGCCTTAATAATACCCTAAAATCTCCCCTTCGGCTGATACTACCAAAATCTTTCATTATCAATTCCCTTATGATCAACAACTTCAATATCAATAATCTCTCCCATTTATGGTTGCATCAAATGCTAAAGTTGTAATCATACGAACATTGCAGTTACTCCCCCTGCGAAGCAGATTCTCATGAGAGTGGAGTTTGAATTGGCATTTGTAGATTCTCGATAGACTTTCCGTCTCTCTTTTGCTTGATGAATCAGAAGATCTAGGAGGAGGTTTCCTAGCATGTTATCTTCTTCACGACTGAGGAACATGTTCTTTTGATCTGATAACTTTGCTCAACTGATGATCGGCCATCATTGCAGCAAAATCTTCAAGTGTGGTGGCGAAGCTGATAGTGGCGAAGCTACCGGTCAACTTTTAGAATACCGCACCTCATGACTTTGTCAAGAAAATCTATTCACAAACACAAACACAACTCCGAATTCCCTTTAGACAGTTCAAAATACAAACAAAACCATATTCATCTGCATTATCATCTTGATTTCTCAAAACCAGTTCAATGTGGAAGACGAAAAACAAATAACAAAACTGTATAGAACAAAGATTTTTTTTAATTCCTTTAACTTTGAAACTATCTAATATATCATAAAATGAACAACTTGCTTCTTTTTGGGAGAAAAGATCTAACATGAGATCATACTAGGCTAACATCCTAAGTCACACTTCAATTTTGAACTCTGAACAAGCAGGTCAAAAATGATTGCCAATATTCTGTGTCATGCTTTGGTAATTTTAGTATGAAGCTAGTGGTTCCCACACTCAAGAAGCCACATCAAGATCCTATCCATCCTCAAGACGTTTTGAGATTTTGGGTCATCACAACTTGACTTGGCCACCAACCATTGATAATAAAATACCATAAATCTTAAGATATATCTATTAGAGCATAAATAGCACGGGTCTATTAACTGTTCAGGGAATCTCTAACAAGTTTGATCAAGAACATAGCACTACGGACTTAAATGTTCAAGAACAAGAAATGCTAAGGGTCATAGCACAACGGGCTTACATACCCTGACAGGAAATCCCTTACGAGTCACATATTCCCAAAAGAGAAAAATATGTATAAATATACTAGTATGTACACGCTAACATTGCGTTTCTTTTACATTTTATTCATATTGCATGTCTTTTTGCTCTTTTTTTTCACTTACTGCATGTCATTGCATGTCTTTTGGATTATGCATGTCATTGCATGTCTTTGGGATTTTGCATGTCATTGCATGTCTTTTATTTTGTATATATGTATATAGGTCTATAAATGGAAAGATTATATATTGATGGTAGCTGGTGTGTGTATGACAAGAATATAGCTCTCAATCTACTGTTGGATAAGAGTCAGCCTTAAACCGCGAAAACTGAGATGGCAAATCCACTCATTCATAAGGCTTTAAGTTTTATCACTCAGCAAATTTTTCAAATTGGATGCTAAGCCTATTGACATATCACATATCGAGTCTACCTTTCTTTGTTCTACTCTGTTCACGTGCTAGAAGTGTCAGTCTAGTTCCTCTCATTTCTCATATAGTCAAATCAATCTTCTCAATTTTTCATTTTCTCAAACTGTACAAACAAAAAATCCTTTTGTCATTTTCTGTTCTTTTCATATACTCTCCCCTTAAATTTTTGTTTTTGTATAACCATAGTAAAAAAAATAATAAAACACAAAACAGAAATTTACCAAGGCAAAGTCTTTCACACTAAACGAAAAAATTTTCAAGAAATGTCATCAAGGAAAGTTATAGTGAATGTGTCATGAAAGTTTGTGATTGTGTAGCAAAATATGAAATAATACCATGACCTGTGATGTTACCTCCTCAAACATGTACATGGAACAACCATTGTGAATAACCGTTGTTAATAACAAACCTCCTAGGCTGTTCCTGCACTCATCAACAAATCAGTTAGAGAGTGGATCTTGGGTTGTCCTTGAGAATCAAAGATGGTAACTTCTCGATAACCAAAATCTCCTGCATTATCAAAGAAATTTGTCGGTTTAGTTGTAATCTGTGGATTTGGTTAAGTTTTTACTTGCCAAATTGGCTTAGGTTTTACAAATTTCTGTCTTCCACGTTTTGGTCTAGTAAAATTCTTTTGTTTCAACTTTGGTGCATTAGATTTTGGAGTGTAATTTCTGCTTTCCTGTGAAGCATAACCCTGAATATCTAAAACAGATACAGTTGGTGATTTATGAATCACTTTGAGTTTGTTTGAAACCATACCTGGTTTCACTTTACACTTCTCACCATTCTTGTATGTGGAGGAATAAATGCACTTCTTTGCTAAGTGTCCCTCCTTTCCACATGCAAAACATGCTTTGACCCGAGAGAACCGTCTTTGATTATTCTGTTGAGAGAAATTATCACAACATGATGATGAAGACTATGATGTTGAGGCCCTTGATGAAGACCATGCAACTACAATATTCTCTTCAATGTTAACCTGCTGAATACTCTAATTTCGACAAGCCTGTTGTTGTGATTGAGTCTGTTTCAAGGCAAAGAATTCTCTATTACTCATGCCTTCATGAGGAACATCGGTGACAACGTTTTCTTCAGTTATGAAGTTAGTGACAACTCCTTTTGGATTAACATATCTAGGAACACATGGCAAAACATTATTAGTTTTTAAACAAGCATCTTGTGTGACACACGACGAACCAACATTTTTTTCAAAATCGGGTTTTGTCACAAAAGTATCATTAACACTCTTAGATTTCTCATTCTCATCACAATCATCCTCGGATGAGCTCAAGGATCCAGATTCTGCACATGAAGCAAAACTATCAGAATCAACTGAAGTTTTCATATAGTCAGAGTAAGATATGTTAGAAATGAAAGGAGTGGGGACATGTGGTTTAGGCATGTCAGCATACCTACCTGATTTGGAGTAGGGTGGAGGAGCAGTGTTATACCCTATACCTTCTGTGACTTTCTTATGGATTTGCTTATCAATGATTCCAAAAAAAAATTTCTGATCCATACCCATGTTTTCAACTTGAAAATTTGCTTTTTCAGCCTTTTGAAGTTTTTCAGTTAAAATTTGATTATTATTCTTTTGTGTAGCAAGTTGTACAATCAAAGATCGGTTTTCTCCAGAAATATCATGAATTTTCTTTAAGTAAAGTTTCTCATTTTTAGCCACAGAATCATACATGACTTTTATATGATGACGTTCATCTACCAAAGCTTGGTTGATGAATCTATATTTCTGAATTTCATTTAAACAAGATTGAGATTTTCACACTCTAGAAATTACCTCAGCTGGAACAGAAGTGAGATCATCAGTTGGTTGGATGATAACAAGTCGATCTTCCTCTTCAACATTTGACATTAGTGCATGATTGTGTGCCGTTGTGGATGTGGAGGTTGAGGCTTGATTTTCACTTTCTGTTGACTTCGAAGTAGCTGACATCTGTTGTTTTAATGTGTACTTACAATGATGATGAAATAATAATCTCTGAGAAAAACCTTGATGTGTGCACACCCTAAACCCTAGAAAAACTATTCTATTTAAAGGTCTAGACTAGGTTTGACAATATTACAAAAATGCCACTAAACTATTAAATCTTCATTTAACCGCAACTGACACTGTTAATCGAAATAAGCACGTCAATCGAAACTATACTTGTGAATGAACCTTGAACTTTCGATCGATCTTTGATTTTTACTTGAACTTGATCTTTCGTCTGAATCTTGATTATTTTGGTAAGCGTCATCCATAATAATACCCTACACTAAGAACACCCAAGACTTGAGTATAGAAATTCCAACCACTGCCAAACAACTTGTGTAGACTATTAGTATATGGAGTTACACTAGGGTATCATTAGCTACACTAATGCATAATACAATTTCATGGAACATGTAACTAACACTTAACACGTACAACGAAAATAATAAACACATACAACGTTTCTCAACAAAGTGTTACTGTTCGGACTACGAATTAAGGATAACGGGTACTCAGCACACCGCAACCCTAGAAGATCGAGTTACGAGCTGAGCTTGGGTAACGACGGTAGTAATCGCCACTTACCGATCTTGGTACCACAACAGGTTGAACCCGTACCGGGACCTGTGCCGATACCTGCACCACACCTACAACTACTCCAGCCGTGGATGCAGCTTTCCTTTTGACATATGTGTGGTGTAAATACTCTCCTTCATGAGTTGCCGGATCGGATGCCTAGACCTTCACCATGAGATATGGCAGACATGATTGCCCAAACGGAAGGGAACCTGATTTGGATAAGCATGACTAAACGGGAGAGAACTCCACGGGTCATGAGACCCAGGCATTCGTCAGGATCAGAGTTGCTCGACACTGATTTGAGGATCTCTGCCCTACACATGGTGCCTGACTTCTATACACATTTTATTTTTGGGAGACACCGGTGGTACCTCTCTACCATTAACATCATCTGACAACAGCCATATTCGGCAGATTCATGAGTATTGGTACGCATATTTAAGGGTAATCCGGTAGAACAATAAACACTCCTGCACAAGTGTGCAAACGTGATCTAATGAACATTTCAAATCCTATTTGACTAAAAGCTTGTGATAGGAGAAACACTACATGGATCATGCAAAGTAAATTATCATTACGGGTGCACACAAAATCATAATTTGCAGTGCATGGGAACTTTAGTGAGTCTTGCTGTCCAAGGTAATGATCAACCCATGTTCTCAGTCACTTGATTAAGGATTAGATCTTAACAAATCGGACATCTCAGTCAGATGTTCACAAAGCATTCTCCTAGTTCGTGAGGAATGAGGGAAATTCAAATTGAATCCAACCAATCCTTAGTGAATCATGAACGACGAAGGAATTCACACGTTCATTCTTTGAGATTCTACTTGTCAGGAAGGCTCCAAATTGAGCGTTACCACAACCAACACCTACAATAATTGCACAATTATTGTGGGAGATTATAGCGTAATCTCAGAATCCATCATACAGCTCAGTCTCACAATTACTTGGCATTTACGTCAGGAGTGCTATGCACTAACTCCGGTAATGGGGCAGAAAATTATCCTGACCCGCATACACATAGCATCTATGGAGTATTATGGACGCTCGACATGAGACAAGTAGGTAATCTGACATTTCAGAATATCGATCAAATAGGGTTGCCCTCACAACCTTTGACATTCAGTACACCCTTAAGTCTGACTATTCTCCCAGTGATGAATAAACCGTGATTTATTCTCAAGCGAATGCGAAAGAAACCTAAGTGTGGACTAACGACTGCTATTGAACTAACAGAAAAATGACATACAAAACTCTTAAAAGAGTCCCAAGTGCGAGATTTCTGCTAATCTCGTTAGTTCATGATGTGCATAAAGGACGTATTCACAAGTTGTTCACAACAGACCACTGTCCACAAGGATTCGAGAAGGATAGTTTTATACCCTTTGTACCCGCACTTCCCAAGGATCATCTTGTTGAATGGATCCTAGTTTTCAGCCTAGAGTAGAGGCGTGATCATATCTTCCACTCCCAGTTTTCTAGAACTAGGGAGCTCTAGGGCATCTATTGTTAAGAAGTAACTTCTTAACGTAGGCTCAGGAAAAGTACAAAAATTTTGATGTTCGACACTCATTACCTCAACATTATTACCTGAGTCCTTGTACTAAGGACTTTGAGACTATGAATGGTATGAGTGGAATACGTAATGGTAAGTCACTAAAGTACCATTCGAACGTCAGGGAAGGGCAGACAAACTGAATGACTAATAGTTGGAAATTGTGAAACTCCCAAGCCCTTTCTGCCAACTTAATGGGTTGACAAACCCATAGCCCACTTTAGGGAAAATACTAATTCTATGAGACCATGCTCACTGTCTCACTGTTCATTTTCTCACCTAGACGAAATATGAACATTCCAAACAAACATAGAACCCCATATGGCTTACCTACTTCGAGAGCACGGTAGTCAAGTCATGAGTTTACATATCAGGACGGATATAACCCAAATGCTAGTCTGTCGCGGAAAGGTAGTGCAAGCAATGGGAAAAGTGTTGATTAGACTCGACCTTTGCTAGTAAGAGCTCACATGGAACCTAAAAATCTTAGATCCATTAAGACACATGGAAAGGAAGATCCTAGAAAACATGAAACCTGAAATAAGAATAAAGTCTTAGTCCGAGAAAATGCTTTCGAGAAGCATAAGAGGGACAAACATAATGATTCATTTCCATATTGTGTCATTGCTACCAAATCTTTAACTAAGACCTGGACACCTCATCAAGTAATTCTTTTCTCAGATCTATAGAGAACTGGCTATTTTGCATCATAATGCGTAGATAAATAGAGGGTATGTGTCAGTATACACTCAAGATTCTCAGGCATCATTTCTTTCATTATCAGAAATGAGTATCACAGAACCCCACCATATTAAGGGTAATCAAATATGGGGTTCTTGCACAACTAATATCGTTAATCAGAGAAGTATTCGCCTTGTTTTCGAATACCGACCACCAAGTAAATGGAAATCAAACAATTAGAGCCTAAGTTGGATGATGCAAATAGAATTTAGGTACCAAGTACCGGTAACCTATGTGTGTAGTTATCGATGAAGTCCATAAGTCCAAGTACTCCGTTCATCTAGAATCGGATAAAACATATAAGGATCTTGAGGAACTCTATTGTGTGGCCAAACATGAAAGGAAAAATTGCTATGGGAAATATCGACAGTAAAGGCAAAATGCCAGGAATCACCGGGGAAATCACAACAACCTGATATTCCTCACTGCAAATGGGAACATATTTCCATGAATTTCATTACGAAACTACCCAGAATGTCTAGTGACTATGATACTATATGGGTGATCGTCGATCGTTCGATGAAATCCGCTTACCTTCAGCCAATCGAGGAAATTATGGCTAGGTATGGAGTGCCAATCTCTATTATCTTTGATAGAGATAGCAAATTCATGTCAAGAATCTGGCAATCATTACAGGAATCCTTGGGCACACGTCTTGACATGTGCACGGCATATCACCCATAAAAAGATGGTCAAAATGAAAGGACCATTCAAACTTTAGAAGATATACTCCGTAGGTGTGAAATCAATTTCGGAGGAAATTGGGATACTCATCTACCATTGGCTGAGTTTTCATACAATAACAGTTACCACACCAGCATCAAGGCGCTCCGTTTGAGGCCTTGTAATGTCAAAAGTGTCGTTCATCGCTATGTTGGGCGGAGGTTGGCGACAAGCATTTAACTGGTCCTGAGGTTATTCAGGAGACCACCGACAAGATGTTCAAACTCAAGGATCGTCTGAAGGCCACCCATGACAGGCAAAAGAGTTACACGGATAACAAACGAAGACCGTTAGAATTCCAAGTTAGGGACCGAGTCATGTTGAAGGTCTCATAAAGGAGTTGCAAGGTTTGGCAACCGTGGCATGCTTAACCCTAGGTACATTGGACCATTTGAAATATTGGCTAGGGTTGGCCCTGTAGCATACAAGGTCAAGTTGCCACAAGAACTAAGCGATGTACATGATGCATTTCATGTGTCAAATCACAAGAAGTGCTTATTAGAAGAGACATTAATTATACCGCCTAGTGAGATTTACATACACGACAAGCTGCACTTCGTTGAGGAACCCATTGAAGTCACATATTGGAAAGTTCAGAAAATAAGGCGTAGCCGTGTTAAATTGGTTAAGGTACGTTGGAATTCAAAGCGTGGCCCTGGGTATACATGGGAATGAGAAAATCAAATGAAAGCCAAGTACCCGTCCTTGTTCGCGAACACTCCAAGTCAAGATAACATCAACTGAATTTCGGGACGAAATTCTCTTTAACATGGGGAGAATGTGACACCCAGTATTCCAGGTCAATACCCATAGTCATATTTACAAGTTCATATTTTATATTTTCTGGAACATTATCTTTGACATGGTATTGTCATGAGTCTAGCAAAGGAACACGTGTCATATTTTAGTAATTTTAAGAATTACTAGGTCAAAACCATTTATAACCCACAATGTACGGTTATTGGTTATTATCAAGGTTATACAAGTAAAGTCTAGAGGTATAATTATTTTATACAAAGTATATATTGGTGACTAAATCTTTAAAGATTAACACAAAATGTTTGTTCACATGGCCTTAATTTATTTCCTATATGTGAACATGTATGAATAGTTAAAGATATTAACTATGTCGGGATTCACTAGCAGATTATTAAAGTTAGTCAAACTACACACAACGTAGGACGTCTTAATAATTAAAGATATTGAAGCGGGTATTAATTTCGGGAAGTATACCGCGTCTAAATCAATCACATCATCATCGTGATTTTGCATACACTTCACTCAAGTGTCATAATATTCATGATTATGACCAAGAGTGCAAGCAACCTCAAAGATCACATCACCATCATTATATCTTTGCTTATACTCCATTCCAACATCAATTCGTATTGATGATGACTTGTTGAGATCTATACTCAACCCTCGTTTCACCTAATATTTATATATATATATATATATAGGGGTGAGTTCACTTGAAAACTCATTTTCATGAGAAAACCAAAAAACTCCTCATTAAAGGTGCTGCATATGTGTAGTACACCCAAAAGCCTAACCCCCACCCAAAAACCTAAATCCCCACCCCACCCCCACCCAAAAACCTAAACCCACCCCACACACCCCCCACCCCCACCCACCCCCCAAAAACCTAAACCCCCCACCCACCCCCCTCCCTAAAAAAAAAACCTATCCTAAAAGCTAAACTAAACCCAAAAACCCACCCCCAAAAGCTAACTATGCTACACATATGTAGCAAAACACTGATTTTTTCTTGAAAGAGGACGACGTGGGAAACAATGTCTTCAAAGCGGTTTTTTAGTTTTTGATTTATATTTTGAGTTATAATTTTTTTTTATTTTTTTACCTTTAATAAATAGTTTTTTGGTTTTCTCATGAATAATGAGTTTTCTTGAGTTATAACCCTTACCCATGGCGCGGTTGGAATAGGCTAGCTATGTTGGATAAATTCCAAGTAGCTGGAAGGAAATAGATTATCAAGTCTCAAGACTATCGTTGATCTAGAAGAACTTAGATTATCGTGTTACTTAGTCTTAGTAATTGTATATGTACTCAAGTCTTAGAAATCACTATTACAGCTTCCGATATCGTGTAATGAACCAATCGTTGCAACCTTTATTTATTTATTAAGTAAATAAATTTGGGGGTGTGAAATAACACCTCAAAAATTCCTAAGGAAATAAAGGACTAAACTTACCAAGTTTCAAAGTTTTAGATAGATATGTAAATAAACAAAGTCCAAGGACTTAAAATGAAAAATCTGAAAATGGAAGGGATAGCGGACTGCTATCCCTAGCATAACGGTCCACTATGTGTAGAGGAAGCAATGAACCGGGTGGCGACATGTGGCCTGTGACTCATCAGATGCAGGGCTCGATAGTAGACCGACATCCAAACCATAACGGTCTATTATGTAGGCCCGAATGCAAATAAATCGATATAAGGGATGTCGGACCGATATGCTCCCATATGTCGGTCCGACATGAGCCCATTTTCACCCTATAAATAGATGATCGATTTCAACACTTTTACACACACAAATACACCTTAACAAACACATACACTCTCTAAAGTTCAAATCCCGAGCCCCGGTTCTTGTATGAGAGTCCGGTTTCCAGCATTTCGAGTCTAAATTGCCGTATATAGTGCTGAGTTAAGGTTCTGACCTCCTATTAAGCTTCGATTATACACCATTAAAGCTAGGATTATGTACTTAAGTAAATGTCATTACATATCTAGGAACTCTGTCCGAGGCGATTGCTATATTATTGAATTGATAACCCGAGATACTGTCTAGGTGAGTTCCTAAACTGTGATGCATGAACACAGTCATGACCTTGTCTAGCATGATTTATTTATGAAACATTTTAAGTATCTTGAAACGATCGTACCGATTGTTTATATATAACGTATTCTAAGCGATTATTGTATTTCACTTGCCCGTGCAATGACATGTTGGACAGGACCCATGGAACGGTCTTTGGTTATATATATATACTGAATGATTATTATAGTTATCTATGAATTTGGGTGTGGAAACCCATGACTGTGTTCAAGATACTTTGGCGGGCCATTTTAATAAACTATTTTAGTTTATGAATTCACCATCTTTATGCTGACCCATGTTTTATCAAATGTTTTTGAACGCATTATAGGTAGTCATTAGACAAGGCATTTTCAGAACTAGAATGAAAAGATGAACGATGCAGATAATGGGCATGCCTGGAACTATAAGTCCCGAATGAGATGTTCCTTGTTAGGAACTAATGATGTACCTTTTGTTAGGCATGATGTAACAATGTTTTGATGTTAATAGAAGTTATGCTTTAGTATACCGCTGTGTGTTTTTGGTATCAACGTCACTGTAACTTGAATGTGACCTTCTGACCAGTATGTAATTATTTGACGAACGAAATGTTCTGTCTAGGAAAGAGCGGTATATAAATCTCTCCTACACCCGTCGCTCTTACCTGGGAACACATCTGTTGGAGGTACTACTCTGGTTAGATAACTATCCTGTGTTACGGGTGTGACAGTTTTGATGAAGGTTACCTACTTCATCCTACATCCACTCCTTGATCCCCGATCAAGAGTTACCTTCACTATCAAATCTCACCCTAACTCAGTAAAGATCATCGCTACAAACATCTCACTAACCCTTGTATTGATTGCCCTTAACTCTGTCATTCAAGGTAGAGATAACCTATTCATATCCCTTATATTCAACTAGGAAGGATCACCAATACATGAAGATCACAAGTGGTAATTAGGGGTGAGCAAACCTTAACCGTTAACTGAAATTAACCGATAACCGAAGTATCACTGAACCGAATTAACCGAAATTAACCGACGGTTATGGTTAAGGTTATTTGATTAACCGATCAAGCGGTTATGGTTATGGTTAAGGGTGTCCCATAACCGAACGTTAACCGAACCGAACCGATACAACCCTATACATTCACTATGGTTATGGCTAAGGGTATATGCATAAATATATGTACAAACGTTTCTGTCTATTTTCAAAGAAATTTGTAGATAACTAATGTATTGATTATGAATTTATAACTAGAAAAAAAATAATATTACTAACATAATCCCAGCTCTTTTACTAAAAAAATGTGATTCGTGAAACCGAAACCGACCCAAAACCCATGCTTAACCGAAATGCGGTTAACCGACCAGGCGGTTATGATTATGGTTATGGAAGAGGGCATAACCGACCAAGCGATTATGGTTAATTAAGAGGCCAAAACCGACCCATAACCGACTTTGCACACCCCTAAGTGGTATTGTGTTTATGTTAGGATAAACTAGATATAAGATTTGCTTTGAAGTTTTTGTTCTTCTCTTTCTTGCTTGATATTCTTGAAGATTGAAATAGATCGATGATGAATTCACTCAGGAGTATGAAAGTATTATGTATATTTTTGGTTGAGTCAAAATGTACTGAGAGGGGTTGTTTAAATAGCCAAGAAGAGAGTGACAACAAAAGATTCTAGTGGTCGAATGGTCGAGCATTAACTATATTCCTTCTGGCTTCTTTTTGTCTACTAAAACTGAATTCATTGTGATATGTCCGAAAACAAGTTTAACTATCTTTGCAATGACTTAATCACTAAAAATCCCGGAGCACTAATTAGGTTATCATCTTGAGTAAGAGGGAGAAGAACCAATGCTTAATATGCTATGCATCTTCCTTTACAAAATCCATTTAGTTTTTGTCTATTCCCCTTTTCAATCAACCAATGCCCATTTGTATAGACCGACCCTTTGTACTTAGTTTTTAATTAAACAATTATCCTCTTCTGGAAGATTCCGCTACAATGATTTTAACTCAAGAAACTTTTATAAAAAAATTAGGTTTTTATACATCATTGAAAATTACGTTTATTTTTATAATCATAATCTTGAGCTAGGTTCATATTCTATTGTTGTCTCGGAGTATGTTGACATAGTTGATGTGTCTTTGTTTGAATTTTTTTCGGGGGTAATATGGCCACTTCACGCTTCGTCATGGGCTTGTTTTTTTAAATAGTTTTTTAGTTTTGGCGATAAGGTTGGCGGTTGGCTCACAGTCCGACCATGCACCAACCGTGATACTACTGCTCTATTCTTGATCATCTCTTTTGGTTGTCGTAACAAATGAGAGGCATATTATATGAACATATACGTATTTTAAGGTAACATTTGACCTATATGTTTAGATTTTTATCATCATCATCTGAATAAATAGTTATTCTAGGCATGTGTGCAACATCATCATATATAAGTTTGGAGCTTCAACAAAGTCGCTGATGCCGTTAGCAGAAGAATGTTTTTCCTTGTTATTGTTACTAATGAGGTGGGCAGATTTGAGATTTTGTGAATTGTATGAGACTGGAGACTTCAAGGCAGTTTGGGAAGAGATAGAGCTCGATGTAACAAGGGTAGTTTTCTACAACTAGAGGCTACTTGTTTAAAGTAAACGGTCTTTCCCTCCCTCAAATCTCACGATGAGAAAAAGGTGATTAAGAGATACATAATGGGGGCTTAAAACACACCTGGGATGAGACAAGATTATTTCTATTGTTGAAGAGAGATATTTCTGGCTTTATTTAAAAACATACATGGAAGATTTTATTTAAAACTGTGTAACATGTCTAAAGTGTAAAGGAAAGTCTCGAAATACGGGCCTTCACATGGCTCTTTTAATTTAGATATATGGGAAGGTATATCCATAAACTTCATTATTGGTCTTCCTACAACTCAATTAGGAGTAGAATAAGTATTTGTGGTTGTAGATTGTTTTACAAAATTGGCACATTTCATCTATGCAAAAAGAAAAATGATGTTATCCAGATGGCTAACTTGTTCTTTCAATAGGTTGTTTGTTTGCATGGCATCCTAAAGTTCACCAACTTTGACCAATACATAAAAAAAGTCTTGGTTCATTTCTAACTAACCCTATGTCGACCTTTTGGCAAAAAATATAACTAAAGTAACACTGCTTATCCACAATTTGATGGTTAAACATACGTGTCAAACATATCATAGCAACATGATTTGTCTTTTGTGTGGAAGAAAGCTAAAGATGTGGGATGCAACACTCGCTTAAGCTGAGTTTGCCTACCACAACGTGATCCATAACTTAAACAGGGCCTCACCTTTTACAGTTGTCTACAATGTTACACCACGACATGTTGTAGACTTAGTTGACTTACCAGGAAAGATTCATGATGGGTATTAGTCGGTAAAAGACAAATACCGCGACTCAAAGGAGAGTGGAAACCGGGACTCAAAGTGTAAGGTTGAGCCGCGACTCACCACCCAAACAAACCAGGACTCAATATGGAAAATACCAGGACTTTGGCTCACATTTGTACCAAAACCGGGACTTAGTAGAAACCACCCAAACCTTGAATGACCCCTAATGGATATTAGTCAATAAGCCACAAAACCTTGCTCAACAAACCGCGATTCAGCAGGAGAAAAGGCTAAACCGTGGCTCACACCACCACCTCCGGCCTTGCAGCACACCAAGCTAGCCGCAGCTTGGGCAGCATACCAAGCCAACCACGACTCGCTTCCAAGGAGAACTCCAAACCATGTTGGTGCTGATAAAGTGTACATGATTGTACATGCTAAACCTCTCTTCGTAAGTGTTGGCACAACACTTAGAAAGATATCCAAGGGAATACCAAAGTAAAGGACAAGCACCGTACAGGAAAGGAGCCTCATTGGCTACCGGGGAATATCGCCAGGCATGTAACAAGACAAAATCCATACCTGAACCCCTGGCATTAGGTCAAGTACATGATCGTTGTATCAGAAACATAAGTCAACTAGAGGGACAAATAGCATTAATAGGACTTGGACCTCCTTAACATAAATGGAGATATAACGACTTAGGTAAGCATAATCAGCTTGGATAGTTGACTGCAGGTTACCTAGAATGGAACCTTAGTTCAAATGTCCACGCCATGGAAACCTTATAAATAGCACCATTAGGTTCCAAGGTAAATCATCACATCCTCACTATTCACTATTTTACCACACTTCACTTCATTTTACTATGTCATCCGATAAATACTTATCCTCACACAAGAGGGTGGTCAAGGGGAGAAATCCCTTTTGTCCATGGCGAGTTTCAACATGTTTACTTGTTTTGTAGATCCATCTCCAAGCCCAAAACCTCGAGTAGCCAGCCAAGGACTCTAATAGTCCAAGCACTATCTCCAATCCCGCACTACTTCAGGATCTAAGCCTCTAGGTGATAAGTCATGTAGCAACATTTGGCGCCATCCCGTGATCTAAAAAAATTATTAACACAATGGGCGAGGGCGAGGGGACTCCTCAAACTGAAGTTCGAAGTTCGGACATCCTCCCAGACGATGACAATGTCATACAGGGAGAGGGAAGTAAGAACCAAACAAGTCTTCTTAACAATTATGAAACACAAGGCCGCGGCAAGGTGGTCGTCAACAAGAAGAGAAAGAATGTCAGCTGAAGGACATCTGAACCCGTCTGGAGTTTGGTGACGCAGATGGTGACGACTAACCCAAGAAAAATGAAGATGAAACGACCAAACCGAACAATGCCGACACTCCACCCTAGGAGAAAATCAAATGAAAGCTGGATTTTGAAGATGACTACAGCAAGTCGTACATACCATCTACGACACTGTCAAGATCTAAGTTCAACAACAAAATCGCAGAATTCACTTTTGCCCTAAAGTTGAAAATGCCATCAGATGGGGAAAATACAATGGTTTGGGAGATCTAGATGATCATCTGGAAATATTCGTAGAGGCATCTGAGGTGGAACAATGGTCCATTCCAGTATGGTGTTATATGTTCATGTAGACGCTGCCAGGAGCAACAAGGGTACAATTCGACAGTCTCTTAGTCGGAGAGATAGGGATCTTCGAACAACTTGAAGATAGCTTCTTAAAGAACTTCAGCCAACAACGAAGGTCCATAAGGATCGAACGGAGTTGCACAACATTAAAAGGGGTGATGGCGAGTCAGGGGGAGATTTCATTCCCAGATTCATAAGAGAGAGCATGCAAGTTAAAGGAGCCGGAGAAGATATACTATCTCAGCGTTTATTTACGGGGTTCGAAGCGAGCAGTTGGTGGAGAGATTCCATGAAAACCGCCCAAAGACAGTGGAAGAAACGTTGGAGAGAGCAAAGGCGTTCATAAGAGGAAGAAAAGCGAGAGATCAGCTGAAAGACCGCACATAGAAGAACCCGGCGAATTGGAGAACGAATTGGAGAACGCAAGAAGATAAGGATAACCAAAGATGTGGAATAAAACATGTTTTCAACCGCGCTTTCAACAAAGGAACGTGGCATTCCATCCTCGGTTCTCAACACCACCAAGAAACGCCGACGGACCCATAGCCAGTCTTCCACAGTTAACCAAAACACCAAGTCAAGTTCTAGCAACCAAGAATGTCAATTTTGTGAAGCGAACACCCATGGGACCAAGCCCCAAGCAGGCCACAGATAAATACTGTGAATTTCAAAAGGAAAATGGACACACCACAGCTGAATGCTTCTCGCTAAGAAGACAGATTGAGTCGGCCATAAAATGGGCAAACTGGCACACATGTTGAAAGAACTGAAGAGAAAACCTCAAGCAGGGGAAAAAAGGAAGGATATTTTAATGGTGAACCAGCCATCATTCAGCGATAGTCTTAAACAGGCCAATGACCACATGGAACCATGGATGGAGCAGGAGATCAGTTTCCCCCCAATTAGGAGCAGAGTCTTCGCTAGCGGCCCACTAAACGTATCAGCCAACATTGCTGGTCACTAGGTACGGAGGGTTTATATCGATAGTGGGAGTGCGTAAAAAATCATGTATAAACATTGTTTCATGCAATTGGATGAAGAAGTACGAAAAGGCCTCACCACGCAAGTCCACCAACTAACAGGCTTTTCAGGAGAGGTGGTTCATCTGCTCGATTAAATACAACTTCCTGTCACAATGGGGAACGAAACAGGAAGTCGCACTCACTATGAACTTCCTGATAGTACGTTCCCAATCGGGTCACAACGTAATTCTAGGGAGACCATGTTTATGTGCGCTTAGGGTAGTCATATCCACTGTTCACGTGTCAATCAAGCTCCCAACACCAGATGGCATAGTAACTTTATACTCAAGTAAGGAATGTAAAAGTATATAAATTACAGCACCGGGCATTTCAAACAGTACAGACAAGCAAAAAAAATGCCCCTCAAGAGGAATGGGTACTTAATGAGGCATTTTCGGAACAAAAAGTCACTATTGGTAGTCAGTTGGGAGAGAAAACAAAGAAAAAACTAAAGCATTTCTTGCAAGACAACATGGATGTCTTCACATGGCAGCCTTCAGACATGGTAGGGGTACCAAAGGATATGACAGAGCATAGACTCAACACATACAAGTTAAAGGAGCATTTTGGCGCAAAAAAAAGCGGCACTTGGGTCTAGAAAGGAATCAGGCGGTACTAGCCTAGGTTGAAATGCTCAGACATGCTGGCATAGTGCGGGAAGTGAAGTACCAAACTTGGGTGGCCAACCCAGTCATGGTAAAAAAGGGAGATGGGACGTGGCGAATGTGCATCGACTTCAAAGATATTATCTTTGGTACATGTTTCCAGACGACTACATCGATACTTTCAGGATCACAAGATAGAATAATAGACAGAACACCCAATACAACAAGTTCTAAGATGACCGGAGATTGTAACATCCCGAAATAATAAAATTAATGGATAATAATAAAACGAATAGATAATAATAACGAGATCTGGAGTTAATAAAGGATTAGATGAAAAGTAAGGGAGCGGGCTTGGGCTAGGCTCCATGGGCCGATGTAGCCCATGTATATAGAGGGATAATCAGCTCATTACCTTCATTTTTCATCATCTTCTTCACACAAACCATAGAGAGAGAAATCTTGAGATTCTAGAGAGAGAAAGCTTGAGGAACAACATCCAAGTTTTGATTTCTACATCCATCTTGCTTCTCTAACACCCTTGATTGATTCTACATGAAGAACCACGAGTTTTGAGGTAAGAATCAACCTCAGATCTGTGTTTTTCTTCAAAAATGTGTTTTTAGGGTTCTTGGGGTTTTTAAACATAAAGGTTGGATTTTTACATATGAAAAGTGAATCTAAGCTCAGATCTAGCCTCATGGAAGCTAGATAAACATTTTGAACGTAAAAATCTAAAGTTTTGGATAAAAAACAAACCTGCAAATGATCGATGTTCTTGAGCCGACTCTTGAGTGTCGGCCACCTTCATATGGCGACACTCAATGAAGAAGAAGAAGATAATCAGCTATATTGAGAATCGACTCCTAAGAGAGTTGGCTCTCAAGACAAGCACGCAGAGAATCGGCTCTCAAGACAAGCACGCAGAGAATCGTCTTCTTTCACAAACATAAAGCCCTAAATGAAAGTTCAGGCGACACTTATGAGTGTGGCTAGCGACTCTCCTAGCCGACTCTCAAGTGTGGCTAGCTACTCTCCTAGCCGACTCTCATGTGTGACAGCCGACACTCCCGGCCGACACTCCCAGCCGACACTCTCATGTCTCAGCCGAATCTTGCCTTAAATAATAGAGTTGGTACTTTGACTTATGTGAAGATCATTATACGCTTTAGCAATAGTTAAAACATCATCTTCAAGTTGAATACCGGTAGACGGGTGAGTTCTATATGCCCCCTATGTACTACGTGCAAACTATTTTTAACGTTTTGCGGTTGAAGTGTGTACATGAACCGAATGAAAGTTATGAATGCTATATATAGCCTTATTGTTATATGATAATACATTATAAATACAATGATGACAAGTATGTTTATAAGAAATGAAATGAAAGTATATATTGATTGCTATGTATGAAAAGTATGACATAACATATAAGAATGTAATCTTGCTTTATATCCATGCATATATTGCTTGCCAAGTAAGAATAAACGTTATGGACGGAAACGATGATAACGGCTACTTCGGTAGACGGACAACCACTCAACTATTATGCAACCAAAATTAAAAGTCTAGAAAGGTAGACTAAACTAAGGCTACTTCGGTAGAGTCTGTCCCTAAATCGATGCACGCCTGTATAATTAGCTCGAATGGGAAATGGATGCCTTAGGGCAGGCAGTCGAGTTCCATCAATGAAGCGGAATACGAGGCATTACTAGATGGTTTACAATTAGCTCAAAAAACGGGAATATGTAAGTTACATGTCCATGTGGACTCATTGCTAGTAGAAAACAAAGTTAATGGCTCGTAAAACGCTAAAGAAGAATCGATGAAGCGGTAGATGGGAAAGGCCCAAAGCATAATCAAGCTCTTTGAAGATTGCAAGGTGCTACACATACCAAGGAGCAAGAACAAAAAAGTAGACGCCCTCAGTAAATAGGGCTTGGTTACTTTCACGCACTTAGCCAAATAAGTCAGGGTCAAAGTATTGGAATCTCCATCTATTGCATAAGCGCAGGTCAGCATGATCGATGGGGAAGGAAATCTAAGTTTGTTGACCCCTATTGTTCAATTTATTACAAATGGAACCCTACCTGAAGACTGGGTTGAAACACGAAATATTAGAACAAAGGCATTGCAATACGAAATGCAACACAGGTGTTTATACAACATATCTTATTTGGGACCCTTGGAAAGATGCCTTGACATGGACGTAGCTAACTATGTAGTCCGGGATATTCATTTCGGCATATGTGGCATACATGAAGGACCCTGACTGGTCTAAGCTAAGGCAATGGGCGCAGGGTACTATTGGCTAGGTATGCACACGAGCGCGGTGGAATAAATTCGGAGATATGAAACCTGTCAAAAACACGAATCTATGTGTCATTCACCAAAAAATGATACGGTCCTAGTAACAGCAGCATGGCCCTTCCTGTAGGTCCTGAGCAGATCAACAAACACAGATCTACGGAGAAATCCATCAAACGATCCGAATCAAGAGGTGGAATCCCTTGATCCGGTATCATTCTCGAATCAGAAAAAGGTAGAGACGGGTGCGGGAATCACATATACGAACAGAAATATATAAAAGTGAAAAAGAACAGATAATTGAAAGCATAAAATGTATGATTCTTTCATTGATATGAAAATGATAAAGCTCCTCACACACTCACAATTAGTCTCACCTCAGGGTGAGCTCCCCCTGGGGTGGTGATTCCCTCTACAAAGACACACTCCTCCTATGAGGTATTCTACTATATATAGGAGGCCAAGCACATGTGCCTTGTTTTCCAAGCCACCGCCAAATGGGCATGAAAAACAGGTATCGAAACTAGGTAGTTTTGAAGTTTCGGTTGAACAATTGTTCAACCGAAAGTAGTAGTTTCGATTGAACAAATGTTCAACCGAAATTAGCAGTTTCGATACTGTAGTTTCTATTGACAACATCAGTCTCAATTTTATACCCAACACTTCCAATAGTGGGTAATAGACATAGTCAGGCCTTTCCCAAAGGCGTTAGGAAAAAAAAGTTTCTGATAGTGGATATTGATTACTTCACCAAATGGGTATAGGAAAAGCTCTAGCATCCATTACCGGGCAACAATTCAAAAATTTTGTCTAGGAAAGTCTCATCTGCTGATTTGGCCTACCGTTATTCATCGTGAAAGGCATGAAAACTAGTCTAGGGGAGGAAGGAAGACACTAGTTAAAGGATCTGCCACATGTTTTATGGGCTCATCGTACGATCCCAAAAACAAGCAACGGTTAAACTCCATTTGGCTTGACCTATGGAACTAAGGCAGTGATGCGGCGGAAGTAGGTATGCCTACAAGACGTATTCTCCAGGACAATGAGATAGACAATGGCTCAGAGTTACTACTTAACTTAAGCCTCTTGGAGGAACGCCAGATGATTGTGATGATGTGTGAAGCAAGGCACAAACAAGAAGTTGAAAGGTACTACAACTCTACGGTCAAAAAGAGGGTATTCAAGGATGGTGACTATGTGCTGCGCATCAAGGAATATAGCAGGGTTAAAGACCAACGAAAATTAGGGCCACGCTGGGAGGGACCTTCAAGTTAAGGAAGCAGGAAAGAGTGGATCCTACAAGCTGACACGTTTGGATGAGATAGATGTACCACGAACATGGAATGGAGCTCAACTATGAAAGTGTTGTATGTAAGAAACAATTGTAATCAATTTTTAAAGAAGGTGAGCGAGGACAACATGGATTACATTCATATTTTGTTGTTTTCATACTCACCAGTCATTACCACAAAGACATTCTTGACAAAAGTCACCTGGCCATGTCCAGGTTGACAATATATTTATGTCATCCAACCGCGACTGGATAGACAAAAGTCACATAGCCATGTCTAGTTTGACAATATGTTTAAGTTATCCTGCCGCGATTGGATAGACAAAAGTCACCTGGCTATGTCCAGTTTGACAATATGTTTAAGTCATCCAACCGCGACTGGATAGACAATAGTCACCTAGCCATGTCCACGTTGACAATATATTTAAGTCATCCAATCACGACTGGATAAACAAAAGCACCTGGCCATGTCTAGTTGGACAATATATCTCTAAGTCATCCATCCGTGACTGGATAGACAAAAGTCACCTGGCCATATCTAGGTTGACAATATGTTTAAGTCATCCAGCCATTACTAGATAGACAAAAGTCACATGTCCATGTCTAGATTGCCAATATCTTTAAGTCATCCAGCCGCGACTAGATAGAAAAAATTCACTTGCCCATGTCTAGGTAGACAATAAGTTTAAATCATCCAGCCGCAACTGGATAGACAAGAGTCACCTGGCCATGTCCAGGTTAACAATATCTTTAAGTCATCCAGCCGCGACTGGATAGACAAAAAGTCACCTGGCCATGTCTAGGTTGACAATATGTTTATGTCATCTAGCCGTGATTGGACAAACAAAATTCACCTGCCCATGTCCAGGTTAACATTATGTTTAAGTCATCCAGCCATGACTGGATAGACAAAAGTCACTTGGCCATATCTAGGTTGATAATATGTTTAAATCATCCAGTCGTGATTGGATAGACAAAAGTCACCTGCCCATGTCTAGGTTGACAATATCTTTAACTCATCCAGCCGTGACTGGATAGACAAAAGTCACCTGGTCATATCCAGGTTGAAAATATGTTTAAGTCACCTACTTGCGACTGGATAGACAAAAGTCACATGAGCGTGTCCTGGTCGACTATATGTTTAAGTCATAAACCGCAACAGAACAGCGGTCTTCAGCCATTCATCTAACAAGGTCATCTAGAATTAAAATTAAATGTCTCATAACTAAGTCCTCTAGGTAGCATCAATATAAATATATAACCACATGACCCGACCAACGGATCATTAAAACAGTCATACATCTCCACATAATGAACAAGTGTAGAAACTTGAAAGCACGGGTTCAGAAGATGTAATGAGTACACAAGCAAATTTAAAGACTACACGAACACATGGTCGCCAAAAACTGCATTATTCTTGGACATATGGTCAACCTAAACCAAAAGATAAATGTCCAAACATGGACGATAACATACAACCATGAAAACAAAAGCACGAGACAAAAAGTGCAACTATATTCTTAGACACTACAAACAGACGCTAAGAATCACTCATCAGGTGGAGCAAGGAAAGCTTGAATCTCAACATAGGTGGAATTAACCATACCAGCTATGGCAGTAGACACAGGGAACTTAAAAGTATCAAACTTATCTGAAAGAACCTTCAACTTTGCAAGGGTGGTATGCCCTAAATTATACATGTTTTGCATGCATAATAATCCTCATATTATGATACTAATTGAACAAAAGCCTTTTAATTGATACTTAAAACGTTTATATTTCACAATTACAGGTTAAATGGTGTCCTGAGATAAACAAACCAAAAACCACTCAAAAACATCAAGAAATCAAGATTTTAGAAGGATCATTCCCGAGCTTTGACCCCCCAAGAAGTCAACCAAGGTCAACAAAAGTCAAACAAAAAGCAAAAAGACAAAACAAGGAGCAGGGAGGGGATACATGGAGGTGCATCCCAATGTACGGGCGTGCATTGCCCTAACTTGCTCCCCAAGGCTCCTAGTACACTGTCATTTGCACCCTTTGATGCTCGTGCAAACCAATGCATGGCCATGCATTGCTAATTTTTTAGGCCTATAATGGCTTTGGTTCTTCATTCCACACACCTTACCACACCTCAAGATAGATAGAATTACTCCATTTCAGTAGTCTTAGAGTAGTAGTAGAGAGTAGAGAGGATCTTCCGCTTTGTTCGCAATAGGGTAGCCTGCGAAACTCAGCATTATGCAAGTTCATATGGCCATTCGTGGCTAAACCCTTTGTATTGCTTGGGTGAAGATGAAGTTTGGTGTATGGTAATGTTTAACCTATTAATCTAATGGTATGTTTATGTTCTTTAGTCATTCGTTCTTAAAACCATCTTCATAATGGACTTTTTATTATTACTTGATTTAGTCTTTACACTTGTGAGTGTTCTTGATTTTAAAGTGTAAGACCATAAAACATTTTTAATCAAACTTCTCTTGAAACTTTTATCTTTATACAAGTTGATTTTGATAAGCCAAAGTTGGTTATGATTAATAAGATCGTACGTCTTTATACGAGCTTGTTATGAAACTAAGAGTTGGTGAACTCATGTTGGGAACGGTACGTCTTTATACATGGTCCCATTGTTGCACCGCCTCCCAGTGAACAAAGTCTAATCACTCTTTTAATAAGAATAAAAAGTGTTTAAGTTTGATGTCTCAAACCTACTCAGCGATAGGATCAAAGAGTTGAGGGTAACGATGTCCCTAGCTGGGAGTCCTACCATTTTATTTTAAAGAACATGATTCGTGAACCAAATTTTGTGAGAATGAGGCTCTAGCGGTGTACCGTTCACACATTTGTATTAGTCATACCATCGAACTAGTTAACATAACATTATCACATAGCAAGCGGATTCGAAGCCCAAAGCAATACTCGTTGTGATCTGATTATTCTCGAGCTATTTACTTTTCTGTTATTACTATTCTGTTATTTACATTTCTGTTACACACTTCACGCATGTTTTTACTTTTCTGCTATTTACTTTACCGTCATTTACTTTTCTGTCATTTACTTTTCTGCTTCACAAGCACACAAAACTCACTCACTAATTAAACCGGCCAAACGATAACAAAAGTTGAGTATTGGAACTCGACCGTGTCCATTGGTTCGATACTTGGTTCTTAACTAAACTATATTACGCTGTGATAGATACACTTGCCTATTGTATGCGTTTAGTTTTAGTATTTATCATTTTATAAATTTAAAACCTGATCTCGTGAAACCAAAGTAAGTATATATTTATTTATATACTAAACACTTTAAACAACTTGCACACACGCTGTCAAAGGGCATCCTTATCAAATTGGTTAGTCCTAAGCTCTTTTTCCCTTCCTGCCAAGCTCTACACCGTCCCTCAAACCAACGTTAAAACCAACCTTATCCGCCAACGAGTTAATTTCCGCTAGCATGTCTAAAAACGCATCGCTATTCTGAACCTTCTCAAAAGCTTGACTTATACCAACAGTAATAAGCCATGACCTCTCTCTAATCAAGCAAGCAATTTCTTCCTGCAACCCAGAAATCTGAGAAGTAAAGACACTCTTGGTGTTCTCAAGATTGCCAACATATTTTTGAAGGGTTTGATTCTCTGCCTCTAACTTTGAATGCTTCTCTTGCATACGAGATAAACTCCTCTTCAAGTCAAGATTGGACTGAAAACTCTCGGTCCAGCGCCGACGAGTCTCGATAAAAGTAATAAAGGAATTAACGGCGGAGGAGCATCCCACGTTTTATAATTTCTTATTTGACATCTCACCATCTTGATAGTATTCGGTAGTAGTTCGCACAGAATACATAAAGTCGCGACATAGGTCGAGAGAATCAAGCATGGTACTGTTGGTAAAATTCCAATTAGTAACGAAACAAGCATTCGGGTCGAAGTCTAGACCCTCCGAATGAGACACCCATATAGAATTATCTCTAGAAGGGTTCAACCCTTTGTCATAATCAATATTATCACCAGTATCACCCGATAACAAAGAATCGGAACCACCTGTCCTTTTCGAACCTGGTGAGCCGCGACTTAGCGTTTCTTACGGCCCGCGGCCTACCGACGAGAGGAAGAAGAAGCTCGATCATCACCAGTAACTTTCCTCTTGCTTGACCATTCTAATTCAGAACGAGTAGGCATAATGACGCACCCTTTGGTTTTCTCCAAAACAGGTTTCTCACTTTCTTCAACAGGCTAGACACCCTCAATAACAAGCTCAGTAGCAGAAAGCTTCATACGATTGAAAAGACACATTCATACACATAACAAAAACAAGGTTAAAGTTAGTATGATACGAACACTATAACAACAAACAAAAAATAATAATCACGTTTCTTGTTGAAAAGAAGAAAGGGGCGAACACCCGGATTCGCCTAGTTGCGACTAACACCAACCATAACAAGCAAGAGTTCCGAAAATGGACACAAAGCGGCTGAGACGGCTATTAGTTAATCAAAGGCAACTTTATCATAATAACGTTGTTTGGGAATAGGATCCCTAATGGGTTCACCCGTCTCCAACCAACGAATACTAAATGGAATCGCACGTGCGGATATAAAGAAAAAATGATTTTTCAACTTTTCTATAGTAGTGGGAGGACGAAGGGTATGGCTAGACCATGGAGACTTCTTTTTTTAAAAGTGACCGAGTCACCAATTTGGTTAGTTTATAGAAAGCCCTAAACAAATTAATTTCAGGCTCAAGGCGGAGAACGCGACAAGAAATCTCAAAACCCTAATTAAGCCTAGGGGGACGATTTGAGATCAATGAACATCATAGTATTGAATCACAACCTTGAGAAAACGACTCACAGGTATGTGGAAGTTAGAAAATGCAAAAAATGCGGTGTAAAGAGCGATCGTCCCAGAAGAGGCGTCGCGCACGGTACCATCAAGAGGAGGGACGACGGGTTCCAAGGAACAATCAATACCATACTTGTTATTAAAAGTATCCAGAAATGACGGGATAACAATGGATGTTTGAAGATGCATGTTATTTCGAAACTCCATAACAAAAACCAAAAAAAGCAAGGAGAGGCACTTACCCGATAGAGACCCAGCAGTGACCGCACGAGTGAAATGACTAAGAAAAACAAAAAAGGGAGAAGCAAGCCGATGAAACCAAAAGCCGGCGAGAGGAACAGTGACAACTAGTGCAAAGACATGAACTTTGGGTGGATGATCCCTAAGTGAATATACATGGAATAAGCCAACTTATAAAGGCACAAATAGGTGGGAAAACTCAAAAGAAAAAAAGGGGGAAAGAAGCTTTTACCTATGGAGCCGGCCTACAGATAGGACGGGACGCATGACAACTCACCATCTTGACCTCTGAAGACGACCGATGGATAGTACGGGACGTAAGAACCTCAGACATAGGACGGCGTGACATGACATGAAAATATAATCAACTATCATGGTAAAATACCATAATATTGGACTGGGGGGACTTGATGGGTATTAGTTGATAAAATACAAATACCGCGACTCAGAAGAGAGTCGAAACTGGGAGTCGCAAAGTGTAAGGCTGAGCTGCGGCTCACCTTCTACACAAACCGGGACTCGGTAAGGAAAATACCCAGACCGTGGCACACATTCGTACCCAAAACCGGTACTTAGCAGAAAACACCCAAACCGTGAATGATCCCTGATAGGTATTAGTCGATAAGCCACGAATCCATGCTCAACAAACTGTGACTCATCAGGAGAAAAGGCTGAGCCACGGCTTACTCCACCACCCTGGCCTCGGAGCACAGAAAGCCAACCACGGCTCCCTTCTAAAGGGAACTCCAAACCATGTTAGCCTTGATAAAGTGTACATGACAGTGCACGCTAAACCTCTTTTTGCAAGTGTTGGCATAACACTTAGAAAGATGTCCAAAGGATTACTAAAGTAACGGACAAGCACCATACAGGAAAAGAGCCTCATTGGCGACTAGAGAATATCGCCAGGCAAGTAAAAAGACAAAATCCATACTTGAACCCCTGGCATTAGGTAAAGTACATGACCGTTGTATCAGAAACGTAAGTCAACTATGGGGACAAATAACATTAATAGGACCTGGACCTCCTGAACACAAATAGAGGTATAACTACTTAGGTAAGCATAATCAGGATGGGATAGTTGACTGCAGGTTACCTAGAATGGAACCTCAGTTCAAATGTCTAAGCCATGGAAACCTTATAAATAGCACCTTTAGGTTCCAATGTAAATCATCACATCCTCACTAATCACTATTTCATTGCACTTCACTTCATTTCACCCTTTGTCATCCGATAAATACTTATCCTCACACCGAAGGGTGGTCATAGGGAGAAATCCCTTCTGTCCGTGGCAAGAATCATGGTGTTTACATGTTTTGCAGATCCTTCTCCAAGCCCAAACCCCTAGCAGCCAGCCAAGGACTCTCATAGTCCAAGCACTATCTCCAATCCCACACTACTTCAGGACCTAAGACTCTAGGTGATAAGTTTTGTAGCAACAATTCACAATATTGCCAATAAGTTATAGAAGACATGAAGTAGACCATGAGAAATAAAAAAGAGGATTGCACATTAAAACACTAAGTATCAGGTTTCAACACCTAAGCATTAATGTTTAAGACATTTGAGGTTAGTGATGAAGATAAAAAGAGATTTTACCTTTGCAAGGAATGGTTTATGGAGGGTACCAATAGAACACTAAGGTATGGGAAGTATAATCCATTGGCCCTAGAAGATACTTTGAAAGATCAATGATAATGTATATGTCATTGAACTTCTCAACACTATGTCCATTTTCAAGACATTCAATGTAGTAGACATCTGCAAGTATTACCCTTCAGATGAATTTCTCTACGCTAACAACACAATGCCGAGTTTTCTCAAATGAGGGGAAAAGGTACCTAACTTAAAACTCTAACTTGCTTTAGATGGATCAACTGGAGTATGCCAAAACTCTAGAAATGAACCTAACTTAAAATGAGTATAGATATTAATTCGTTTAGAGTTACATGAACCCTAAGATATGAACATAAACATATAAGCAGGCTAGACGTTTCCACACATTATGTAAGCAATTGGCCTGATTGTCATACCCCATCCTTGGACCCAAATTCCCTTATTTGAGCTTCAATTTTGACTTCAAAGAAATTTTTCTATATTTATAATTCTAATTTGATTTATTTTTATTTGTAATAAGTGTGAATCATTGATGCCATTAATTCGTATATTACTTAAGCCATCTAGTTTGATTTTCTGTAGAGTCAAACTATGAAAGCTGAAGATCATAAGTTCACTTACTCCGGAACAGTCCAAGTCCTACTATGCAAGACTATCTTACTCAGGAGAGTTACTACGGAAGAGAAAGTGACTCAGAGTGAAGATTGAAGAAAGCTGTCAAGTGTTACTCAGGAGGAGTAAATCTACCCCGGAAAGTAATCTACTCCGGAGGATAGTTTTAGTCCTGAGTAACTACAATTAATGATGAGTAAAGAAGAACACAGAGAACTTAAGACCAAGTTTTATAGTCCGGATAGTCTATCTACTCCGGAAGAGCAATTTGGTCATCCTAAGTAGAAGGCATACTCTCCGGACTAGATTGTGTTACTTCATCAAAGGGCTACTCCGGAAGGCTAAAGATCAACTTATAGGGTTAGTTTGAGTTTGTTATGCCAGGCTGGCTTCTAGAAGGATAAAAGTTAGTTACGGTCAATTGTATTCTTATCTATAAATAGTCAATTAGTCTTTTTGTATTTGTAAATTTGATATTGTCAAGTCTTCCCTGTAATCAGAACTACTATCTAATACAATTGGCCGTTAGAGTGAATTAAACTCTTATTCTTATTGTTTTAATTTCTAGTTGTTACTGTTTGATTGTTGTTTCCGCCAACAATCAGATTCAGATTCGATAATTCTTGATAGATCTCGATCCTACAAGTGGTATCAGAGGTTGAGTGCTCTTGTTTCTAAATTCAGAGGAATTTGGAAGAGTTTTTGGTTCGAATCTGTGAAGTTCTTGTTCAAGGAAGCAAATTCATCATTCTTTGAAGAATTCTATTCAGTTTATGCAAATTGACATGGCGACTGTGTTTCAAACCATTGATGCTGATGTCGGAACTACTACGAAGCCTCCAAAGCTTCAATCTGCATCTGAATATCGTAATTGGAAGCAAAGGATGGAAAATTTCTTTCTGGTACTGGATTTCAATATGTGGAGGTCTGTTTATGAAGGACCTAATATTCCTATGGATCCTGCTGCTGTTGCTGCTTTGTTAGCACCAATGGTGTAAAATGTTTCTTAAGTTTATCATGTCCTGCAGTTCAACGTGTTTGTTCAAAATGTACTGGATGTAAATCTAAGACTCAACCTACTCAAGTTCCTAAGGAGAATTTAGCTTCGTATACTGCTTTCATGAGCAGTTATGAAGCTTTTATAGCTGGTCGGCTGACTTCAACAAATTTGCTGGGTGAAGATCTTGATCAAATCCACCCTGATGATCTTAAAAAAATGGATCTCCAATGGTAGATGTCAATGATCACTGTAAGAGGCAAGAGATTCTTCAAGAAGACAGGAAGGGAAAACTTTGAAGCTCATCCAAAGCATAAAGTGGGAGATGATAAGAGCAAGGTCAAGTGCTACAACTATGGTGTGCTAGGCCACTTTACCAAAGAATGTCAGGCTCCCAAAACTTCCAACAGCTTTAAAGCAAATTCTGGAAGTTGAAATCAATCCTCTGCTCCTACTTCTAAACCGACAACTTTAGTCTCTCAACATACTACTAATGGAGGAGAAGGATATGACATGAGTGCTCACTTTGAAGAGGTTAAGCAAAATTCTGTAAATCAGGTTTTGATGGCTGATGTTAAAGGAAAAGAATCTTCAAGAAGGTATCTTCTGTTAAGGTTGATAGTGATGAGATTCCTTTATATAAGCATCATAACCAGATTCTTGTTGATGAACTTATTAAAGCTTTGATAGTTAATACTGATTTAAAAGAGGTTGAAAAAATTTTAAATGAGAAAATTGAAGCTTTGACAAAAGATCTTACTCTAATGACAAACATTAAAAATGTTTTAGAAATCTAATAAGAAGATTTACTGGTTAAATTGTCTACTGCTAAATCTGAGTTTGCTGAAGCTAAAGTGCTTATAGATAAATATGAATTTTCTTCCAAGGCTGTAGAGAAATTGTTAGATTTTCAAGTGCATAGTAGGGTGAAGAGTGGTATAGGATATAAGGTTGTTCCCCATCCTTTCAATGGAAACTATACTTGCTCTCCTTAACATAAGGTTGATGTTAATCACTTACCTAATTTTTCTTTAAGTGCAGATCCAATTTTAAGCACTAGCAAGGCTGAGGAAGAGATTGAAAGTGAGGATGAGAGAGCAGAGGGTATTAGTAAAAATGTAGGAGAGGTTGTGTGCTGAGAGAGGAAGTTGTTAGTGATAGAATGAATAATAAGGATGCTTGTCAGTTTAGTGAGAATGATTTCCTGTACTTTCTTGAAGATTTTAATAAAGAGAATATTTCTTTTCATATGAGTGATAAAGTCTCTGATGGGTCCAAGAAGTTTGATTCAAAAGTCTATCTTCATTACAAAATGTGAAAACAGGACAAGTGAAAAAGAAATCTGATTTCTATGTCAAAAATGCTTCTCATCATAAATCACAATAATTTTCTAAGTGTAAAACTTCACAATACACTCCTAAGTTTCCTGAAAGAAATGAATATCACAACTGTTGTCATGCTTCATCTTCAAAGATGAATCCGAGATCTATGTCTCCTAGAAAATTGAAAGCATGCATTCACTAAAAAAAAAAGTGATCATTAGGGACTAAAATCTTAGGGACTGATTTATCAGTCTTAAATAAGTAGTATCTGGGACTGATTTATTAGTTGCTGGTGGTATTTGAGACTAATTTTTACCCAACATATTTAACAACTAATAATCAGTCGCAAATATTTAGGCCCCTTATTTGAGACTAAATTTCAGTCGCAAATATGTGTATGTCGTAAAGGTTTTTGGAGTGAAACTTATTGGATACTGAATTTCAGTCCCAAATATATTACATGTATAATGAATATTGGTACAAATGTGTTAGAGACTAATCTTCAGTATCTAATATAGGGAAAATGTATTAAGGACTGAATATCATTCCTTAATATTTTCTATACGAACCGTATAAGGGAGTGATAATCAGTCTCAAACACCTTTTGGTATAGGAAATGCTCAGTAACTAATTTTCAGTCTCCAATTATGTTACGCAAATTCTACCATTTGATGGGAGGTATCGGGGGCTAAAAATTAGTGTCATATTTTTTTTCATAACCTTATTTGAAACTGATATTTAGTCTTTGCTGTGTTATACAGACAAAAAGAACTAGAGACTTTCCAATAATCGAAATATGTTCACCATCTTTAAGGAATATATTATAGAGTCAAAAGCAATCCTCACAATTCTTGAAACAAACAATATCGGGGTCTAAATTAGAGACTGATTTTCAGTCTCTCATACGTCATCATCAATTCAACTGTTATAAAAGAAGAATAAGACACGTGTATTACATACTTTTTGCCACAAAATTCTACATACTACTTTTAATTTAACATAACTAAAGTATTTTTTTGCCACAAAAATCACATCAAATTAAATGCCACCATAGACGTTTATCATTTTAACTAGGTTATGGACCCCGTGTATTACACGGGTTTATATGATAGAAATTATATATTTCTATAATGTGTAAAAAAAAAATTTTTTTTACATAACTAAAGTATTTTTTTTACGTACGACAATAAAAAATAAAAATACAATTACAATTCACAAATTTCTAAACAGTACTAGAAAATATACCATTAATGACACGCATTGTGTGTCATAAACGGGAGTAGATGACACGCGAAAGAGTGTCAAAGAAGGCCCTGTGAAGAATGAAGATGACACGCATTTTGTGTGTCATCTGTTTATGGCACGCCTTTACGACATACAATTCGTGTCAAGGAAGGCCTTATCAATAACGAAGATGACCCGCATTTTGTGTGTCATCTATTTATGACGCGTATTTTGTGTCATAAATGTGTCATGGTTTTAACTGTTTAAAATTTTTTTTTTTTAGAATTATTAATTTCATAAAACAATAATAAACATTTCATAATACAAAATAAAATATACACGGCAAAACAATCAATTTCATAAAATATAAACAAACATTTAAAAGTAACAAAAGTCAATTACAAATTCAACGTAATATCAATATAAAATTTCATCAAAAAATGAAGTTTGATACAAAAGTCAACCATTGTTTAATTTGGGTAGGGTTTGGTATTCGGGTAAAATGAACACCGCTAGATTGATACATGGACCTCTCGGGTGAGAGTTGAAAGCTCCAACCAGTCGCATTACATATAATATATTAATTGTGTATGCAAGTAATAGTATATATATATATCCAAAGAGAACATAAATAAAACAGCCGACATCCAACTTTAATAATTCGTATAATTGGAGCAGATTCTTTAACCTAGTTTTGAGTCCCAAATCACAGCAACAAAATCACCGAAGAATCCGCACGTCATACCTTTTCCGATGGAAACCCCTTAACCCTCGTTCGTAGCTCACAAATACCCACTATTCTGCTGCGTGTTTCTCTGCTTTCAATTTCTTAATTCGCCAAGAAACAATTGCCGACGAGTGATCTGGGTATGTTTTTTTTTTATTTTCTTTTTGAATACAATGAATTTTAGTTATACTCATATGTAACTGAAATATATATGTTCTTGTGTTTTTTTTTTTTTTGGTTTTTACAATCTTGATTCTTGGTTTTCACATCAGATTATTTGAGGCACTAATATTTAGTATATGCTTTATAAACATCTTTTTTTTTTATGATTTGTTATCTTATAACTAGCCTTGGGTTCTTATGGACCAATAAAAAAAATTATAAAACAGAAGAATATGTTTTAGGTTATTTCATTAGCCTTGGGTTCTTATTGACAAATAAAATATAGATACTTTTGATTATATTTTTATTAGTAAATTTTTGTTTTTGAAGACTATAATGTTAATTGGACCCTAAATAATCAAAATATGTTCTTGAATCTAGTGATTGGTGAATTGTATACCGTTGAAGTACCAATCTTGATTCTTGATATACATATTTTTGAAGGTACACAAAGAATCATGGAGTAAACACATAGTAAGAAATGGATTCCTAGTAAAGATTTAATACTTAATCTACATGAACAGGTTGGGTTATTACTTGGTCAATAAAAGGTTAGTTGGCAGGTTTGATTTGATCAGATCTGTTGGGTTTGTACAGTTTGTTAACAAAAAACATCAAGCATGCATATACTTACCCAATTAACCAACAAAGAAAGGCGGCAAAATAAAACGCACACAGGGATCATATATGTGCAAAACAGTACTATTTGTGTAATGTATATATCTTTTTGTTAATTGACTATCAATTTCTTTGTAGTACCATGTGGATATTTATGTTAGTGATGATGGTCCTTACAAGAACGAGGTATGACGAAGATTCTCGGGTACCTACAACAGAGTCGGTGGGCGAGGGAAGTGCATCTGCTACAACAAAGCGCAAGACCTGTAGACGCAAGCGTGGTTCAGCCGACACTAGAGCTACCGGTAAATTTCAAATGGTTATGATTATTGTTATTTCATACATTCTAGACTTATTCTTGAGTAAGGCTGTTATTTGAATTATACCCAAACAAGCATACATCATAAACTATTAGTGACTACTAAATTTATTAATCCAAGTTTTTATGATAAATAAAGTCAGAAAATAGTTTTTAATTTATTTCTTAATGCTTAACAAGGTTGCTACAAATTGTGTTTCAGAAAAAAAAATGGGTTAAATGTTTGAATTGCTTTGCTAAATACACAAAACTCAGATCAAGATGATTGGAATCATCTGTTCGACGGGTTAGTATGTTGATTATATTTTACAAATAAAAACAAATATTCGGTAATTATTTTCTAATTTTTCGGGTTCTAACATGTATGCCAAATTTTATTTTTGTAGAAATATAGTGATAATATGGAAGCTAACAGAACAAAACAAATTATGATAAGTAGAGGGGCTCTCGGTCTATAGGTAACCATGCATATAAAATGGTATAATCCTAAATATATATGGGTTTTCTTTGCTCACCCTAACTAGTAGCAAGATATTTAATCCTCCATTAATTACAAATATTGGTTTGACTTTATCTTAGGTTTATATTTGTTAATCAAGACTGATTTCAATCTTTTTTTAAGAATATATATATATATATATATATATATATATATATATATATATATTCGTTATTATAATTTTTATTATGACAGGCCAATCCCGAGACACAAATGCCGCCAAGCCCTTTAGAACTATGGTACAACATGCATTTTAGAGCTGAGAAAGATAGATGGCTAAATGATCATTCACGTATTCAATATGTAAGCATCTCCTTGTTAAAAGCGTTTGACTATGAATTTTATTTTTATCAAATGTTGATTTTGGGTTGCTACTAGTTTTAAATGTTCTTCTTAAACATTCTATTATGTTAGGAAAATATTCTTCTGCATAAAAAGGCGGCCATGGATGAATCCAATTCTAAAGGAACCACCATTGATACTGTTATGGAACACAAGTTTGAGAAAGCAGCAATAAAAAGTGTTTGTGGAAGGCAGAAAACAATACAATCAGGATGGGAGATAGGTGTTGGGCCTGTGTTGAAAAAAAAAGATAATTGGATGAAACCGGCGGCCGAATCATCTCAGCAGGATTCAAGTGAGACCAACGAAGATTTGAGAAATCAGGTTACTTCATTCAAGGAGAAACTCAAACAGAACGACGAGAAATTCAAATATAATGAAGAGAAAATGGAAAGGATGTCACAATTCATAAACACAAAATTTCCAGAATTCGAGAGCACGACATCCAACACACATGCGAGAGATGTTTCAGATGATGCATTTAGCGATAATGACAGCTAGACCTAGTACCATGTTAAGACTTTTATAAACATTTTTGGACATCTAACTCTGTTTTAAACTTTATAATTTTTGAATTGGTATTATTTTGAACTTCGTTATTATTATGATATTGATGCTTGAAAGATTCTCGGAAAGCAAGAAACATATTTATGAATGATATTACTGTTGTTTAGTGATTGAAATTTAACATATAAAACTATAAATCAGCTATAAAACACCTACATTGGGACTGTTTTTCAGTCCTTAAAGAAATTCGTTACTCGTTTAGAATACATGTTCGAGACTGGATTAAATTGTATCGGAAGCCAATTTTCAAATTGTAAAAGATAAACATTTAGAGACTAAAAAACAGTCACTGATAATATATAATAGGGACTACTTTTCGACACTGATTTTCAGTCCCTAAAGAAACACATTAGAGACTGATTATCAGACTTTAAAAACCCTTATTAAGGACTAAAATAATATGCTATTTGAGACTGATTTTCAGTCCTGACAACAAGGATATTAACGACTAAAATTGCGTGTTACCGGGACTAATCCTCAGTTGTTAGAACATTTTATTAGAGACTGATTAGATATGGAATCACAAATCTAATGAAACATATCAGGGACAATATTTGAGGACTGAATTTCAGTCCCTAAAAGTACACATTAGGGATTGGAATATCTTATTATCCGAGACTGATTTTCAGTCGCTAAATAAATGTATTGGGGACTGAAATAACGTGGTATTCGGTAGAAAAATGAAAGACTGAATTTTTGTAACAGAGACTAACTATTAGTCCTTGTTGGTGACATACAATGGGGACTGATTTTCAGTTACTAACCTAACTATTTAGGACTATCTATTCGTCACTGACTAGGGACTGACGAAATCAGTCTCTAATAACCATTAAGTACTGATACGGGGGTATTAGAGAATAAAATTTTAGTCCCAAACCATCTGACATATTTTTTGTCATGATTTATATCATATTGCCTTTGATTTTCCTTATAACCCAATGAATTGCAAGCCAAAGAAACCTGTCAATAGAATGGATGGTAAAGAAAAGATGAAAAATCCTAATGATAATTCAAAGAAGTTTAATTCTTTTCCATCATACCCAAAATCTAATTTTCAAAAATCAAAACACAGTTTTTGTAAAACCTTAACCAGTTTGGGCAAAAAGACAGGATGATAAGGCTTCATCTTTTGATAATATCTTGAATTCTGAAAAGGATTTGGTTTATCAATAAGTAAGGTATGTTGATTCTGATGGAAGCACCAAGACCACTATGTCTTGGGTTCCTTTACGTTACTAGTTTTGATTCATTTGTACAGCCATCACAGAGAAAATGTAACATCCCAAAATGTCGAGAAATAAAGTTAACGAGTTCAAGCGGGCCGAAGTCGGGCCGGGTCAGTCGCGAACCGGGCTTGGGGAGGTCTCCCCTATAAATAGCCAAGGTCACCACATGTTTCTCTCATTTGCAATTCTAGAGAGAGAAAAACCGTAGAGAGAGAAAAAGTGTCGGAATCGCACAAGATTGCACCCGCTCGTGTCTCTTGCACTCGTGAGAAGAACCTCCGGATCAGAATCTCGATACAGGTAAGGATCTTGCCTAAATCTGAGTTTTTGTTCGTTTTTGGGATTTTCGGGTTTTGGCTAAAAAGGCAACGATTTTGCGGATGGAACTTAAAAATGAGCTTAGGTATAGCATCTAGAATGAAAACCGAACGTTTTGATCTAAGAAAAGTTGAGATACTGACTCGATCAGACTCGCATGCAAAAGCTTCGGATTTTTGGGAAGACAATCTGTGCAGACCCCATCGAAACTACTAGTTTCGATACTACTAGTTTCGATACTACAAGTTTTGATATGTGCAGGTCCATCGAAACTACTAGTTTCGATATGTGCAGATCCATCGAAACTACAAGTTTCGATATGTGCAGGTCCATCGAAATTACAAGTTTCGATATGTGCAGGTCCATCGAAACTACCTAGTTTCGATATGTGCAGACTCCATCGAAACTACCTAGTTTCGATATGTGCAGACATCAAAACTGATTAAGTGAAGTCAGTATGTTTAGAAGGGTTAAACCGTTAGAGTCGGTATTGGTCTGATGTGTATTTAACTAATCAATTCAGATCGGAAGTGAAGTTGTTGGACCTTTGTTTAGGACAACCGAGACTAGCTTATAAGGTGAGTTCTAGAAGCCCTCTTTTAAATGTTTTAATAATGTTTTTGGGCTGGTGTGCACACGTGATGATTTTATAAAACGATGTTATGAAACGATGTTTACGAAGGATGTATGTAACGTTTTATAAAATGATGTTTTAGAAGGAAGGTTTATGAAGGAAGTGTTTATGAAATATTTTGCCAAAAGAAGTTTACGAAGTGTTTTAACGAATGAGAATGTTTTTTTAATAAAACGTACGAATGCTTTAACTGAAGTTTTTGAAGTAAAAGAAGCGAAGGTTTACGAAAGTCACAAACGAACGAATCTGCCAATATTCCTTAGGGAATGAAGGTTAAGGGATGGGAAGTATGTTATGGGCCTTTACCTTTTAGGGGCCTCTGTGGCTGGCCAACTGTTGTACAACTGGGGTGATGACGGTCACCAAGGGGATTATCATGATCCTTGAAGTTTGGTACGATTTACCTTACGGGGTAGTCGTGCTTGAAGTTTGGTACTTGCGCCCGACGGGGCGCAGTGCTTGAAGTTTGGTACGTGCTATCCTTTGGGACGCCGTGCTTGAAGGGTTGGATGACCTAAGTATCGGGCCCTAGGAGTTCCTCACCCGAAGGACAGTACGGTGATGATGGGCCTAGTGGTGGTGATCCTTAAGTTATTCAACCAGTATGTAACGTTTGGATTTGACGGTTACGAGAAGGCGCAGATTCTATATGTTCGTTGACTTATGAAGTGTTATGTTTGTTATTGCATTATTTTACATACGCTTTTTATTAAATGAAGTATGAAGTGATGTTTTTGGCAATTTATTTGAAGTTAAGGTTTTATGTTAAAACTAGAACTCACCAGCGTAGCTGACGTTTTTAGTGTGCACATTCAGGTTAAGACAGGTTATGAGGATGGACGGCGATGCTTGGCAAGCGAAAAGAGTTACCCGGCTGATCATGAATACTGGCATCCCGTTATGTTTAGTTATGATGTAAATATGTTTTAAACTATGTTTACGCTTCCGCATGTATGAACAAGTTTTAATTATGATGAATGAATGAAGTTTTCTGCTGCGTTATTTGATATTCATGTTTAAGAACTGTTTGTGAATGAGTAAATCCAACAAGTGGGGCCTCCTGGGTTTGGGGCCTTACAAGTTGGTATCAGAGCAATAGTTTGAGAGATTCGGACACTCCTAGTGTCTGAACTTAAACTGTGAATGGGACCGAAAGCAGATGCCAGTACGGGTAACTCGAGCCACAGCATCAGGTATGAAGGTAGTATATATAATTGCGTATATAGTATGCCTTAGAAAGGGTTAGGTAAGGACTTGTGTTCTGATGAAATCACAAAGGTGGTCAAATAGAAATCGAAAGGTAGTGTAATGGTTAATTACAGATGGCCAGTGTATATTAACATCTTACAGTACTTATTGAATTTTATTTGTTAACTAGCGTGATGACATTGGATTTCTTGTCTTATAGAAGGAAATGGCGAGAAGAGGAAACGGAAGGCGTGGTGGCCGTACCGGTGGTCGTACCGGCGGACGAAATGGTGGGCGTGGCAGGATCCCCGCGCGCCAAGAGTATAGTGAAGAAGGAAGTGTTCACACTGAACCGGCGGTTAGTGTGCATGAAGTCGAGCAGACACAGGTTGAAGAACAACCCTTCACCTTTGAACCAGAAGTGAGAGCAGCCATAGCTCGAGAATTTACAGAGTTGATGAAGACTTCCCTGCCAGGTCTGTTGGCAGAAGCATTGAAGCAGGTCAATGCGGTGGGTGGGTCTAGCGCGACAGTTGGTGCTCAGAACAATGAGACCGATAATGCACCGCCTGCTCGCGGATGTGATTATAAGTCCTTTAAGGCATGTGACCCGCCGGTCCTGACTGGAAAGAAGGACGCGGTGGCTACTTTTGATTGGGTAATACGTATGGAAGCCGCCATCCGTCTGATCGAGTGTCGAGCTAATCAAGTAGTGAAGTTTGCTGCTAACTCCTTGAGGGAGGAAGCATCTCATTGGTGGGAAGGTATACGTCAGGCAAAGGGGAGCGAGATTGTGGATGCGATGATGTGGGCTGACTTGAAAACTTTGGTGATCAAGAATTTCTGCCCAAGGAACGAGATTGAGAAGGTAGAGAGGGAATTTTTGGGTTTGAAGGCCGGGAACATGACGCACCGGCAGTACACAACCCGATTTAATGAACTGGCACGTCTGGTGCCACACCTTGTCACTACTGAAGAGAGAAAGATTGCCTGTTATATTCAAGGGTTGCCGGACCAGGTCCGCACCTATGTTAAGGCAAACGCCCCTACTACCTATGATTCGGCAGTAGAGCTAAGTGGCGTGGTATTTGATGATCTGGCGCTGAATGTTGTTGCCATTGAAGAGCCTAAGAAGAAGTTGAGTTTTCCCGCTAAACGATCGGGTGGGAAGTTGTTTGGGGCTCGTGACAAGCATGCCAGGATAGGCGAGATGACAGTCTGTGGGAAATGTGGGGTAAGACATGCGGGTGAATGTCGGTTAGGATCGAATCTATGCTTTAAATGCGGCAAGACCGGACATTACTCCCGTGAATGCCCGCAAGGTTACAAATGCTACAATTGTGGGGAAAATGGTCACATGAGTCGAGAATGCACCAAGCCCAGGATGGGGGAAACCGGGAAGGGAAAAGGCCCGGAAAAGAAGGGAGAGGGATCTCGTGCGAAGACGCGGGCGTACGCACTGACGCAGGATCAGGCTAGGAAGGATCCCGATGTGGCGTCAGGTACATTCATCCTTGACAACACTTTGGTTTCTGTGTTATTTGATTCGGGTGCCAGTAAGAGTTTTATATCTGCGAGTTTTTGTAAACGCGTGAAGTACACTATCAGTAATTTAGAAAGGGCCTTTAGCGTAGAAACCGCTGAGGGTAGAACTGCAATAGTAACCGATGTAGTTGACAACTCCACAATAAAGATAGAAGGTCATAGATTCCCTGTCAGATTGTTCGTTATGGTTTTGGGAGGGTTCGATGTTGTGTTGGGTATGGATTGGCTAACTGCCAATGAAGCGCAAATTATATGTAAACGAAAGATAATCCAACTCAAGGCTCCGGATGGTAGCAAAGTCGAGGTTTTTGGAGATCGTGACGCCCAGATGCCAAACGTCATCTCAATGATTAAGGCAACAAATTACTTGAGGCGCGGATGCGAGGCTTATCTGGTGTATGTGATTGACAAGTGTAAGGAAGTGAAGGAACTAGACGATGTACCCGTGGTACGCGAGTACCCGGAGGTGTTTCCAGAGGATTTTCCTGGGATACCACCCGATAGAAAAATTGAGTTCCGAATTGACTTAGTACCAGATGCCCAGCCTGTGGCTAAGGCTCCATATCGACTAGCACCTGTGGAGATGAAGGAACTTATGGTTCAACTAGACGAGTTACTTGAGAAAGGATTTATTCAACCGAGCATCTCGCCGTGGGGTGCTCCGGTGTTGTTTGTAAAGAAGAAAGATGGTTCGATGAGAATGTGTATCGATTATCGCGAGTTGAATAAACGAACGGTGAAGAACAAGTACCCTTTACCAAGGATCGATGACCTGTTTGACCAATTACAAGGCGCAAGTTGGTTCTCGAAAATCGACCTTCGGTCCGGGTACCATCAGTTGAAGGTGAGGGATGAAGACATACCGAAAACTGCATTTCGCACGCGTTATGGACATTTTGAGTTCCGCGTAATGTCTTTCGGATTGACGAACGCCCCCGCAGCGTTCATGGATTTAATGAATAGGGTGTGTCGACCGATGCTGGATCGATCGGTAATCGTGTTCATCGATGATATCTTAATCTACTCCAAGAATGAGGGTGATCACGCGTGTCACTTGAAGGAAGTATTGGAAGCTCTGAAGAATGAGAAGTTGTATGCTAAGTTCTCCAAATGTGCGTTCTGGCTTAGGGAAGTCCAGTTCCTAGGTCACGTTATTGGCCCGAACGGCATTATGGTTGACCCAGCAAAGATAGTAACGGTAAGTGAATGGGACATTCCTAAGACGCCAACTGAAATCCGCAGTTTCTTAGGATTGGCAGGCTACTATCGGAGATTCATTCAGGATTTCTCGAAAATAGCTTCGCCATTAACAAAGTTGACTCGGAAGGAAGTAAAGTACGAATGGGGTTCGACCCAGGATGAGGCGTTTAAGGAATTGAAAGAGAAGCTAACACAAGCTCTAGTCTTGGCCCTTCCCGAGGGCAGTGAAGATTTGGTGGTATACTCTGACGCTTCGGGTCAGGGATTGGGGTGTGTGTTGATGCAACGTGGTAGAGTGATTGCATATGCGTCGCGGCAGTTGAAAGTTCACGAAGTCAATTATCCGACTCACGATTTGGAACTTGCTGCTGTCGTATTTGCATTAAAAATCTGGAGGCACTACCTGTACGGGGTAAAGTTTACTGTTTACTCCGACCACAAAAGTTTGAAGTACTTCTTCGAACAAAAGGAGCTTAATATGAGGCAGAGGAGATGGTTGGAACTCCTGAAGGACTATGACTGTGAAATAATGTACCATCCTGGAAAGGCAAACGTGGTGGCTGACGCTCTAAGCCGAAAGGATGTGCCTACTCCTATTAGAGTGAAAGCTTGCCAGTTGGTGGTAACATCGGATGTGATGAGCGAGATCGAAAAAGCTCAAGATGAGGCACTTAAAGAAGAAAACATAAAGATGGAAAGGATGGTTGGCCAACAGGACAAGTTGGAATATAACACCCTTGGTGTTAGAACACGTTATGTACGGGTATGGATACCTATGGGTGGCGAGCTTAGAACCAAAATCTTGGATGAGGCTCATAAGTCTCGTTACTCTATCCATCCCGGTACCAACAAAATGTACCAAGACCTGAAGAAGGACTACTGGTGGCCTGGAATGAAATGTGATGTAACGAAGTATGTAAGCAAGTGCTTGACTTGCTCGCAAGTAAAGGCTGAACACCAGAAACCATGTGGAAAGATTCAACCACTTGATATACCAGAATGGAAGTGGGAACACATTACCATGGACTTCATAACCAAGCTACCTCGCACAGCTAAAGGTCATGACACCATTTGGGTAATTGTGGACCGATTAACAAAGAGTGCTTATTTCCTACCTATTCGCGAGACGTTCTCGTCGGAAAGGTTAGCGGATGTATTTATTAACGAAGTAGTAGCACGGCATGGGATGCCTTTGACGATAGTATCCGACCGGGACACACGATTCACATCGAGGTTCTGGAAAAGATTTCACGAAGCGATGGGCACGAGGCTTAATATCAGCACAGCATACCACCCGCAAACGGATGGTCAGTCCGAAAGGACCATTCAGACATTGGAGGATATGCTCCGTGCTTGTATTATCGACTTCGGTGGCAGTTGGGACAGTCATCTGCCGTTAGCCGAATTCTCCTACAACAATAGTCATCACACGACTATAGGCATGCCGCCTTACGAAATGTTGTATGGTAGAAGATGCAGGACCCCGGTTTGTTGGGGTGAGATTGGACAGAAGGAGTTAGGAAGTCTGGAAGTCATAAAAGAAACGTCGGAAAGGTTTGATCAAATCAAAGCTCGAATGAAGGCCGCACAAGATCGCCAGAAATCCTATGCGGATAGACGAAGAAGGCCTATCGAGTTTGATGTTGGGGATAGAGTAATGTTGAAAGTGTCGCCCTGGAAGGGAATCATACGATTCAGGAAGAGAGGAAAGTTAAGTCCGAGGTTTGTCGGACCGTTCAGGATAATGGCACGGGTTGGGGAAGTCGCTTATCGGTTGGAGTTGCCTGATGAGTTAAGTGGGATTCATCCTACCTTCCATGTATCACACTTGCGAAAGTGTTTGGCGGATGAATCGGCTCACGTACCACTTACTGACATCGAGGTCGACAACAACCTTAATTACATCGAAGAACCCGTGGCTATCTTAGACCGAAAGGAGAAGCGTTTGCGTAATAAAGTTATTCCATTGGTTAAAGTCCAATGGAGGCACCGAAAGGGATCAGAGGCTACATGGGAAACGGAGGCGGAAATGAGGGAGTCGTACCCTCAATTATTTGACTTGTGACAGGTTTCGGGGACGAAACCTATTATAAGGGGGGTAGACTTGTAACATCCCAAAATGTCGAGAAATAAAGTTAACGAGTTCAAGCGAGCCGAAGTCGGGCCGGGTCAGTCGCGAACCGGGCTTGGGGAGGTCTCCCCTATAAATAGCCAAGGTCACCACATGTTTCTCTCATTTGCAACTCTAGAGAGAGAAAAACCGTAGAGAGAGAAAAAGTGTCGGAATCGCACAAGATTGCACCCGCTCGTGTCTCTTGCACTCGTGAGAAGAACCTCCGGATCAGAATCTCGATACAGGTAAGGATCTTGCCTAAATCTGAGTTTTTGTTCGTTTTTGGGATTTTCGGGTTTTGGCTAAAAAGGCAACGATTTTGCGGATGGAACTTAAAAATGAGCTTAGGTGTAGCATCTAGAATGAAAACCGAACGTTTTGATCTAAGAAAAGTTGAGATACTGACTCGATCAGACTCGCATGCAAAAGCTTCGGATTTTTGGGAAGACAATCTGTGCAGACCCCATCGAAACTACTAGTTTCGATACTACTAGTTTCGATACTACAAGTTTCGATATGTGCAGGTCCATCGAAACTACTAGTTTCGATATGTGCAGGTCCATCGAAACTACAAGTTTCGATATGTGCAGGTCCATCGAAACTACCTAGTTTCGATATGTGCAGACTCCATCGAAACTACCTAGTTTCGATATGTGCAGACATCAAAACTGATTAAGTGAAGTCAGTATGTTTAGAAGGGTTAAACCGTTAGAGTCGGTATTGGTCTGATGTGTATTTAACTAATCAATTCAGATCGGAAGTGAAGTTGTTGGACCTTTGTTTAGGACAACCGAGACTAGCTTATAAGGTGAGTTCTAGAAGCCCTCTTTTAAATGTTTTAATAATGTTTTTGGGCTGGTGTGCACACGTGATGATTTTATAAAACGATGTTATGAAACGATGTTTACGAAGGATGTATGTAACGTTTTATAAAATGATGTTTATGAAGGATGTTTTAGAAGGAAGGTTTATGAAGGAAGTCTTTATGAAATATTTTGCCAAAGGAAGTTTACGAAGTGTTTTAACGAATGAGAATGTTTTTTTTAATAAAACGTACGAATGCTTTAACTGAAGTTTTTGAAGTAAAAGAAGCGAAGGTTTACGAAAGTCACAAACGAACGAATCTGTCAATATTCCTTAGGGAATGAAGGTTATGGGATGGGAAGTATGTTATGGGCCTTTACCTTTTAGGGGCCTCTGTGGCTGGCCAACTGTTGTACAATTGGGGTGATGACGGTCACCAAGGGGATTATCGTGATCCTTGAAGTTTGGTACGATTTACCTTACGGGGTAGTCGTGCTTGAAGTTTGGTACTTGCGCCCGACGGGGCGCAGTGCTTGAAGTTTGGTACGCGCTATCCTTTGGGACGCCGTGCTTGAAGGGTTGGATGACCTAAGTATCGGGCCCTAGGAGTTCCTCACCCGAAGGACAGTACGGTGATGATGGGCCTAGTGGTGGTGATCCTTAAGTTATTCAACCAGTATGTAACGTTTGGATTTGACGGTTACGAGAAGGCGCAGATTCTATATGTTCGTTGACTTATGAAGTGTTATGTTTGTTATTGCATTATTTTACGTACGCTTTTTATTAAATGAAGTATGAAGTGATGTTTTTGGCAATTTATTTGAAGTTAAGGTTTTATGTTAAAACTAGAACTCACCAGCGTAGCTGACGTTTTTAGTGTGCACATTCAGGTTAAGACAGGTTATGAGGATGGACGGCGATGCTTGGCAAGCGAAAAGAGTTACCCGGCTAATCATGAAGACTGGCATCCCGTTATGTTTAGTTATGATGTAAATATGTTTTAAACTATGTTTACGCTTCCGAATGTATGAACAAGTTTTAATTATGATGAATGAATGAAGTTTTCCGCTGCGTTATTTGATATTCATGTTTAAGAACTGTTTGTGAATGAGTAAATCCAACAAGTGGGGTCTCCTGGGTTTGGGGCCTTACAGAAAATCAACAAATATATGGCATATTGACAGTGGTTGTTCGAGGCATATGACAGGAAATGAAGCTTTACCTAGAAATTTTGAATATTATGATAGAGGATATGTAGCTTTTGGAGGAAATCCTTATGGTGGTAGGATTACAGGTCTAGGAATTGTCTCAAATGGTTCTATCAGTTTTGATAATGTTAATTTTGTTCAAGAGCTCAACTACAATCTTCTTAGTGTGTCTTAAGTCTATGACAAGACTTTCTCAATGCACTTCAATTCTGGAGAGTGTATTATTTTAAAGCTTGGATTATTTATTCCAGAAGACCAGATTTTGATGAAAGCTGCAAGAAAAGGAAATTTATATTCTCTGGATATGAATATTGCTACTTCTTCTACAACAGAATCATGTTTCTTGTCTAAAGCATCTGAAGTGGAATCTACTCTTTGGCACAGGAAGCTTGGGCGCATTAACTTCAAAACTATGAACAATCTTCTGAAGAATGAATTAGTCAATGGAATGCAAGTGAAAGAGTTTATTTTGTGACAATCCGGACTTTTCCAGTTAACTCCGTTAACAAAATCCAGTTAAAACTAACCTAATTAACTTAACTCAAACTTCAGGGACTAATTCTGTCAATAATCCAAACCTAAACTCCAGGGACTAGTTATGTAATATCCCTAAAGTTGACTGTTGACTTTTAGAAAGTCAAAATCCCAGTGCTGTTGACTTTTGAGGTCAAAATAACAAGTTCTAAACCAATTAAAACTCTAGGGACTAGTTTTGACAAACTCTAAAACTCCAATTCACATAAAACTACAGGGACTGAACCTGCCAAGTCCTAAAACCTAATTAGTTGTTCCCAAAGTCAAAATCAATGAATTCTGTTATGTTGACTATTCTGAGTCAAACTTGTATACCAAACCGACTCAAATCCGAATCCCATGATTAATTCTGTTGAAATCCGTAACCGTTATAAACTTGATAGCCATAATCGATCATCATTAGAACATTAACCCCTGTTATTAATTCGAATTAACCTCAATTATGAGAATTAAGTTCAAAACCGTCGAACCATCGTCCCTCTTTATCAAAATCGACAAATTCTTGTATTGGTTCCACAAATTGATCATACACACACATAACTCACACCTCTTTGAAGCTTTTGCACCAACTGAATTGGCCGGAGCAACAGTCGAAGACGCTGGAGACGACCACTGTCACAGTCGACAGCCGTTTTAGTCGAGCTCAGTCAATTCGCATCTGTTTCCGGTAATTGAATACATCCTCACCTTCGTTTTTACTTCCAGATGAAGAGCCCTATGCCAATTAGGGCTTAAAACATCAAAATTAGCAAGAACCCGATTCTAGGGTTCATACATTCAAGGTTTAATCGCTTACCAGTCTAGGTGTGATCTCAATTCAATTAACCTACAACCCTAGACTCGGAATCGACTGTGTGTAGAAAAAGCCCTATGAAATCCAAGATGTATATCATCAAATTGAAACTGAATCGAACCTAGGGTTCATATATGTCCCTGTTTAATCGAATTCCTATCTAAACTTGTTTTAAATGAAATTAAACAACACCAATAGATTCGCAATGCTTCAATCAGTGAAAACCCTATGCGAATCTGATCATATAACAACGATTAAATCATAATCCGTAAACTAGGGTTCGTGATAAAAACGTTTTGAGGCTTTTGATCCTGGATACCATCTCAATCAAATTAAAACCTGTGAACAGATTCGAAATTTTCTTAGGAGTGAAAGCCCTATGATTTTAATGAATTTTAATATTGGACTGGATCAGATTCAAATTCGTGTTCTTATTCTAGGGTTCGACTTTTGAATCAGAGATTAAACTAACTTAAACCGGTTAATTTTGAAATAAAAAACTATCAAGTGTTCGCAAACCTTAGTATAACAAAACCCCTATGCCCACAGTTTCGATCGAAGCCCAAATCGGGAATATTGGGACGGGATTCGATCTTGAGTACATACGGAAGGAAAAACCACTAGGCTTGTATGTTTTAACCATTCTAGTCCGGATATCATCGCGATACCCTAGCGGGCGGGACTGGTTAGGATAGTGTGCGTGTGTGGGAGAGACCCGGGTTCGAGTCTGGGCTCCCACATTTCTTTTTAGACATTTTTCTAAACATATTTAATTATTAAAAATCAAACCATATGTTATTATAATATTATACAAATGTGTTTTAGTTCGGGAAACAACCCGTAGGCTCGGGTTTGAATTTATTAACCCACTTTTATTATTATTTCTCCACTTTTAAAAATAATATATTTACCATGACTTGGTATAAAATAATGTTTATATTACTTTCAACCCGTGACTCATATTAATAAATAATATATATATATTATTTCGTATCGTTTTGTAACCTCGTATAACACTTGAAACTAAATAATAATATAATTAGTTATATTATTTACTCGCATTTATCACGTTCATAAAAATAATATATTTATTATTTTGAACCACGAATGAGTAATTAGAATATCATTTCGAACCTAAAAATAATATATTCAATTATATTATTTTCCTAATTTTTGTAAATGACAAAACGCTCGAGTATATTTATTATTATTGTTGTCATTCGTCGTGGAACGTATATATAATCTAATTACTAATTAAAGAATTCCTATTCCCGTGGACACGTTCGTCTACTCTCGGTTACTAGAGCGTTTCTTTATGACGCTTCTCATTCCGTGTCGTTGTCACAATTCCCACTTTATCCCTAATTTATGTGTTTATAATTTTAGGGCATCCGTAAGTCGTTTGAGACTTACACACGTGGTTCCAACTTGTCCTTTATGTGATACTACCTACAACGCAACGCATGTGAGTTTTCACGGTCCCTTTTACTGTTTTAACTTGGGGGAGAAAACATGACTAAACAATTTTGGATTTTGTAATTCGTATGATATCAATGTTAAATTCTAAGCGTAACACGCTATCACAGAAAGTCCTCAACTAATATCAGACCGTTAATATGGATCTTAGCGAGTTAATATTTAGTAGTACTACTGGGTTTGACAAATCCCACCCGCGTTAGTCGCGCTAACTCGATTAGATATCGAACGGGTGAAATGTTAGCCTACTCACACCGTCAGTGTTGATAGACCTGGCAGGAGGTAATAAACAAACAGTCGGCTTCGGTTGCGAGCGCTTGAGTTGAACATTCACATAGGTTAGCTACCTATAGATACGTACTGAATGAACATAAATCCGGTAAACGCTTATTTACATATATTGGAACCTGTGGACTCACCAACCTCGTGTTGTCATATTTTCTTACATGTTTTCTCAGGTCGCTAAGATAAGACACAGATGCACGTTAGGGCATGCATGGGATTCAACTACTTTGATTATGACTTGTTTATGTTTGTTTGAATTATTCTATTGTACTTGTTTTGGTTGGACTTTTTGAACTTTTGGACTTTGATTTTGGGCGCGTGTATTTTGCGCATTTACTTTCTTTACGCTTTCGCATTGATACTCTGATTTAAATGATATTTTCATTTTGAGTCCCATGTAGAGTCTTTCAATGTAACTAATGTCTGAGATCCTGGTTCGTCACTTCCCAAATGGTAAAACTCCGTTAGTTGAAATTGGGGGTGTGACAGATTGGTATCAGAGCCATTGGTTATAGAGAACTAGGATTGCATACTAGACTATAGCCTCACACATTAGTTACATGTCATTTGGATGTTTGACACTTATATGTATTGTTACCGGAACATGTCGTCAACCCCACCTTCATCACCTAAGGCACCAAGACATAAGGCACCTATCCTATCATCCCCGGAGCCCAAAAGGCGCCGGACTACTTCCAGTGACTATTCAGTTGACCAAGGGGAAGCGAGCAGCGCGCAAGCAATGAATCCTGCTCAAAACTGGAACACATACCCACAAATGATCCAAAGATGGATCGAAATGGGAAATGTCCCATCACCTTACTTCGGTTCTACTTCCTCATCACCTACCTTGCCTAGCTTGCCATGTACTATGGAACAAGCTTTTGCAGCCTTTGTCTTTTATATGTGTAGAGAGTTAAGCATTGTAAAAGATACTACCAATGAGATACCGGATATTCTGAAGAGGGAACCTCAAATAGAGGAGAATAAAGTAGGGATAGAACTTTTGACTGCCGAACTAGCAGTAACTGACCAGTTCCATAACATTTTTGTGGATCGTGTGACACACTTGGAGATGAGGGTGGACACCTCGGACAATGACATGGAAGGAGTTCTGGAGAGGGTGGCTGCTCTGGAAGCTCAGCTACATGTAGCAAACCACACTGCTGAAGGTCTTTAAGAGAGGGTGACACACCTGGAAGCTCAATTGCAAGCCGCTCTATTCCCTGAGGAGATTCACTTTCCGATGGCGAGGAGGAACCCTTTGAGGAGGAGCCATTTGAGGAGGAGCCCTTTGAAGAAGAGCCCTTCGAGGAGGAGCCCTTGGAGGAGGAACCAGTAGAGATAGACGATGCACAATCGTATGTTTCTTCCGATGACAAAGATGCTTGATGATCTTCCTATTCTATCTTCCTTTTCATGCCTATTTTTGCTTATGTTATTTCTTTTTTCAAACCTAGATGGGTAAGGTTGTTCCCATCCAATAAAAGCATGAGAAGTTTAATATTTGAGTTATTTATTTTGTAGCTTTACAATTTATTTAATTTTCAAAATATTAGATGTTGTATCTCCTTACTCATACCTGCATAATGTTTAATATGCGATATATTTCTCATTATTTTTCATTTTTGATTGTGAAGAATCATGTCAGGGAGAGGACGCGGAGGCCGTGCCGGTGGTCGGGGTGCCATTAACATGACGACAGCAGAGCTAGCGGCACTAATAAACGACAGTGTGGTGGAGGCTCTAGCAGCACAGAATGCTGCAGGTAAATGCTTTAGCTATTGACTAATGATGTCAATCCATCTCTTAAGAAGCCTGACCTGAACTCTATAATTCCAACCCTATTTTTATTTCTAAATCTAAGCCAGCAAAACCAACAACCAGCCTGCACTTTCAAGGCATTCATGGATTGCAAGCCCCACGCCTTTAGTGGAGCTGAAGGAGCCGTTGAACTACTTCATTGTTTTGAGAAGGTTGAATCGGTGATTTCCATGTGCAACTGCCCCGTGGCTAATTAGGTAAAGTTTTCCGCCGAAACTTTGGAGGGCCCGACACTCACATGGTGGAACGCCCAGGTCCAAATGTTGGGTCTGGCCATGGCGAATGGACTCCTGTGGGAGGAATTTAAATCAATGATGAAGGAGGAATACTGTCCTCGCGATGAAATCCAAAAGTTAGAGGGAGAGTTTTGGAACCTAAAGAAGGAGGGTTCTGAAATTGAACTCTACACCACACGTTCACATGAACTTGCTACTATGTGCCCGCATATGGTAACTCCTGATTACAAGAGAATTGAGCTTTACATTGGAGGTCTAGTACCTCAAATACAAAGCATGGTTACTTCATCCAATCCTACCACTATCCGACAAACTATCCGACTTGCCCATAAGTTAACCGACCAAGCGGTGACACAAGGGACTCTACCTCCGAGAGGTTCGGTCTCTAAACCCAGACAATCATAAACGCAAGTTTGATCACCATTCCAACACCCACAACCACTCCAACGCTCACTCCAAAGGACCCCAACCCAACCAACCCCAGTTTAATCAACCGCAGCAGCAGCAACAGTGTAGCTTTGAGCCTACTAAGAACTTCAACCAGTCGACCTCTTCAGGTCAAAACCATGGTGGTTACGCGGGGAAGTCTCCGATGTGTAATAAGTGCAACTTCTACCACTTTGGGTTTTGCAATCGTTGCCAGAGGTGCGGCAAAATAGGTCATGCTGCTAAGGACTGCAGGGGTGAGTTACAAGCTAAACAACCTGGATCCACAAGGGGCTGTTTTGAGTGCGGAAAGGAGGGACATATTCGGAATAATTGTCCTCAATTGAAGAAAGGGGGTAATGGAAACCACAATCCTAACCAGAATAACAATGGAAATGGTGGTAACAATGGCAATGGTGGAGGAAATGGTGCGAAGGGACGAGCCTTCGTACTAGGATCTGGAGAAGCCTGTTACGACCATAATGTGGTCATCGGTAAGTTTCTCTTAAATAATTACTTTGCTTCTGTCCTTTTTGACACTGGTGCTAATAGAAGTTTTATATCTAAGAAACTTAGTGATATGATAAAAGGGACTTCAACTCTATTAGAAGCTAAGTATACAATAGAGATAGCTGATGGCCAAATAATTGAGGCAACTCATATTCTTAAAGGATGTAAACTTGAACTAGCTAAACATATATTTGAGATAGACCTTATTCCGGTCATACTTGGTAGTTTTGATGCAATTGTCGGCATGGATTGGTTATCGAAAAACCAAGCCGAAATTATCTGTCATGAGAAGATTGTTCGTATTCCTCTCCCGAGTGGAGAAACCCTTTCCGTCCAAGGCGAAAGAGTTGGTGCAGTCATGGGCATCATATCTTTTATGAAAGCACAAAAATGCCTTCGAAAGGAGCATACGACTATTTTGGCTCTCGTTGCTGAGCAGCCATCAGAAGAGAAGAAGATTGAAGATATTCCCATCGTGCGTGAATTTTTGGAAGTGTTTCCCGAGGATCTGCCCGGTCTGCCACCGCACCGTCAAGTTGAAATCCAAATTGATTTAGCACCCGGAGCAACACCGATTGCTCGGGCACCTTACAGACTGGCACCCAGTGAATTACAAGAGCTGTCCAGTCAACTGCAAGATTTGTTGGTTAAAGGTTTCATCCGACCTAGTTCATCGCCGTGGGGAGCTCCGGTACTATTTTTCAAGAAGAAGGACGGAACTTTCCGTATGTGTATTGACTATCGGAAGCTGAATAAAGTCACAATCAAGAACCGCTACCCTTTACCTCACATAGATGACCTCTTTGATCAACTCCAAGGATCAAGTTTCTATTCCAAAATAGATCTTAGGTCCGGATACCATCAGTTAAGGGTCCGAGAAGAGGATATATCTAAGACTGCATTCAGAACAAGGTACGGCCATTATGAGTTTATGGTCATGCCTTTCGGGTTAACCAATGCACCTGCGGTATTCATGTACCTCATGAACCGTGTGTGTAAGCCTTACCTTGACCAATTCGTTATCGTTTTCATCGACGACATTCTCATTTATTCTAAGAACAAGGAAGAACATGAGGAACATCTACGCCTAATTTTGGAATTACTTAAGCGAGAGCAACTGTATGCTAAGTTTTCCAAGTGTGAATTCTGGATTCGAGAAGTTCAGTTTCTAGGACATGTGGTTAACGAGAAAGGAATACATTTCGACCCATCAAAGATAGAAGCCATCAAGAATTGGGCAGCACCGACGACTCCGACTGAGGTGCGACAATTTTTGGGATTGGCTGGATATTACCGTCGATTCATCGAAGGATTTTCAAAAATTGCTCAACCTCTCACTGCTTTAACTCAAAAGGGTAAAGCCTATAATTGGGGCGATAACCAACAGTCAGAATTCCAACATCTTAAATAGAAACTCTGCAGTGCACCTATTCTAGCTCTTCCAGAAGGAACCGGTGATTATGTAGTGTATTGTGATGCATCTATTCAGGGTCTGGGTTGTGTCTTAATGCAACGCGAAAAGGTGATCGCATACGCTTCACGTCAACTAAAGGTCCACGAGAGAAACTACACCACTCATGACTTAGAGTTGGGAGCCGTAGTCTTCGCACTTAAGATATGGAGACATTACTTGTATGGTACCAAATGAACCATCTACACCGATCACAAGAGTCTTCAGCACATCTTCGAGCAGAAAGAGTTGAACATGCGACAATGTCGTTGGGTCGAACTCTTAAACGATTATGACTGTGCGATCCGATACCACCCGGGCAAAGCTAACGTCGTAGCTGATGCCCTGAGTCGAAAGGAAATGAAACCCAAACGAGTTCGAGCATTACAGCTTACTATTCACCCTGGATTACCTGACAAAATCCGTAGTGCTCAACTCGAAGCCCTAAAAGAAGAAAATCTACCGTTGGAAAGTACACGCGGCATGGAAGCACAACTTGAAGTCAAATATGACGGTATTCGCTACTTTGTCGAGCGAATATGGATTCCAGTATTCGGAAACCTAAGGGAACTAGTTATGGATGAGTCTCATAAATCTCGTTACTCGATACATCCAGGTTCCGACAAAATGTACCATGATCTAAAGGTACTATATTGGTGGCCGAAGATGAAGGCCGATATAGCCACCTATGTTAGTAAGTGTCTGACTTGCGGAAGGTCAAAGTTGAATATCAAAAACCATCCGGTCTTCTGCAACAACCAGAAATTTCCATGTGGAAATGGGAACAAATATCCATGGACTTCATCACCAAATTGCCACGAACCCCTACCGGATGTGATACCATTTGAGTAATTGTCGATCGATTAACAAAGTCCGCTCACTTCTTAGCAATCAAGGAAACCGAAAAAATGGATAAGCTCACTCGTACTTACTTGAAAGAAATAGTCTCTCGGCACGGGGTGCCAATCTGTATTATTTCGGATCGTGATGCACGATTCACTTCTCGTTTCTGGCAGTTGTTATATAAAGCCTTATGCACGCGTCTAGATATGAGCACAGCATACCATCCTCAAACTGATGGCAAAACAGAACGTACTATTCAAACGCTGGAGGACATGCTACGAGCTTGTGTGATCGATTTCGGTAACACTTGGGAGTCTCACCTACCGTTGGTAGAGTTCTCCTACAACAACAGTTATCACACTAGCATCAAGGCAGCTCCATTTGAAGCACTTTATGGACGGAAAAGCCGTTCTCCTATTTGTTGGACAGAGGTTGGGGATAGCCAACTCACAGGTCCTGAACTTGTATTTGAAACTTCCGAAAAGATCGTTAAAATTAGAAACCGTTTGGCGGCAGCTCGTGATCGCGAAAAGAGCTACGCCGACAAGCGTCGTAAACCCTTAGAGTTTCAAATAGGTGACATGGTCTTACTCAAAGTCTCACCTTGGAAAGGTGTCATTAAACGAGGCAAACTGACTCCTTGTTATGTTGGACCATTCAAGATAATGAAGAGAATCGGATCAGTAGCGTATCAACTGGACCTACCTGAAGGACTTAGTGGTGTGCACAACGTCTTTCACGTCTCAAATTTAAAGAAATTCCTAGCAGACGAATCACTCGCAGTTCCTCTTGAGGAACTACACGTTGATGAACAGTTACGTTTCATCGAAGAACCTGTGGAAATTATGGATAGGGAAGTTAAAACGTTAAAGCACAGTAAGATCCCTATTGTCAGAGTTCGTTGGAACTCGAAACGTGGACCGGAATTCACGTGGGAGCGCGAGGATCAGATGATGCGCAAATATCATAATCTGTTCAAGCACTCCACATCAAAACCTCAAGGTACTATTTAATTTTCGGGACGAAAATTCTTTCAACTTGGGGATGATGTGACGTCTAGGGAAAAAAAATTTATTATTTAGTTTTCGGGACGAAAATTCTTTCAACTAAGAGATGATGTGACAATCCAGACTTTTCCAGTTAACTCCGTTAACAAAATCCAGTTAAAACTAAGCTAATTAACTTAACTCAAACTTCAGGGACTAATTCTGTCAATAACCCAAACCTAAACTCCAGGGACTAGTTATGCGATATCCCTAAAGTTGACTGTTGACTTTTAGAAAGTCAAAATCCCAGTGCTGTTGACTTTTGAGGTCAAAATAACAAGTTCTAAACCAATTAAAACTCTAGGGACTAGTTTTGACAAACTCTAAAACTCCAATTCACATAAAACTACAGGGACTGAACCTGCCAAGTCCTAAAACCCAATTAGTTGACTTCCCAAAGTCAAAATCAATGAATTCTGTTACGTTGACTATTCTGAGTCAAACTTGTATACCAAATCGACTCAAATCCGAATCCCACGATTAATTCTGTTGAAATCCGTAACCGTTATACACTTGATAGCCATAATCGATCATCATTAGAACATTAACCCCTGTTATTAATTCGAATTAACCTCAATTATGAGAATTAAGTTCAAAACCGTCGAACCATCGTCCCACTTTATCAAAATCGACAAATTCTTGTATTGGTTCCACAAACTGATCATACACACACATAACTCACACCTCTTTGAAGCTTTTGCACCAACTGAATTGGCCGGAGTAACAGTCGAAGACGCCAGAGACGACCCCTGTCACAGTCGACAGCCGTTTTAGTCGAGCTTAGTCAATTCGCATATGTTTCTGGTAATTGAATACACCCTCACCTTCATTTTTACTTCCAGATGAAGAGCCCTATGCCAATTAGGGCTTAAAACATCAAAATTAGCAAGAACCCGATTCTAGGGTTCATACATTCAAGGTTTAATCGATTACCAGTGTAGGTGTGATCTCAATTCAATTAACCTACACCCCTAGACTAGGAATCGACTGTGCAGTAAAAGCCCTATGAAATCCAAGATGTATATCATCAAATTGAAACTGAATCGAACCTAGGGTTCAGATACGTCCTTGTTTAATCGAATTACTATTTAAACTTGTTTCAAATGAAATTAAACAACACTAATAGATTCGCAATGCTTCAATCAGTGAAAACCCTATGCGAATCTGATCATATAACATCGATTAAATCATAATCCGTAAACTAGGGTTCGTGATAAAAACGTTTTGGGGCTTTTGATCCTGGATACCATCTCAATCAAATTAAAACTTGTGAACAGATTTGAAATGTTCATAGGAGTGAAAGCCCTATGATTTTAATGAATTTTAATATCGGACTGGATAAGATTCAAATTCGTGTTCTTATTCTAGGGTTCGACTTTTGAATAAGAGATTAAACTAACTTAAACCGGTTAATTTTGGAATTAAAAACTACCAAGTGTTCGCAAACCTTAGTATAACAAAACCCCTATGCCCACAGTTTCGATCGAAGCCCAAATCGGTAGTATTGGGACGGGATTCGATCTTGAGTACATACGGAAGGAGAAACCACTGGGCTTGTATGTTTTCACCATTCCAGTCCGGATATCATCGCGTTACCCTAGCGGGCTGGACTGGTTAGGATAGTGTGCGTGTGTGGGAGAGACCCGGGTTCAAGTCCGGGCTCCCACATTTCTTTTTAGACATTTTTCTAAACATATTTAATTATTATGTTTATAAAATAATATATTTACCATGACTTGGTATAAAATAATATGTTTATATTATTTTCAACTTGTGACTCGTATTAATAAATAATATATATTTACATATATTATTTCGTATCGTTTTATAACCTCGTATAACACTTGAAACTAAATAATAATATAATTAGTTATATTATTTACTCGCATTTATCACGTTCATAAAATTAATATATTTATTATTTTGTACCACGAATGAGTAATTAGAATATCCTTTCGAACCTAAAAATAATATATTAAATTATATTATTTTCCTAATTTTTGTAAATGACAAAACGCTCGAATATATTTATTATTATTGTTGTCATTCGTCATATAACGTATATATAATCTAATTACTAATTAAAGAATTCCTATTCCTGTGGACACGTTCGTCTACTCTCGGTTACTAGAACGTTTCTTTAGGACGCTTTTCATTCCGTGTCGTTGTCACAATTCCCACTTTATCCCTAATTTATGTGTTTATAATTTTAGGGCATCCGTAAGTCGTTTGAGACTTACACACGTGGTTCCAACTTGTCCTTTGTGTGATACTACCTACAATGCAACGCATGTGAGTTTTCACGACCCCTTTTACTGTTTTAACTTGGGGGAGAAAACATGACTATCGGACCGTTAATATGAATCTTAGCGAGGTAATATTTAGTAGTACTACTGGGTTTGACAAATCCCACCCGCGTTAGTCGCGCTAACTCAATTAGATATCGAACGGGTGAAATGTTAGCCTACTCACACCGCCAGTGTTGTTAGACCTGGCAGGAGGCAATAAACAAACAGTCAGCTTCGGTTGTGAGCGCTTGAGCTGAACATGAACATAGGTTAGCTACCTATAGATACGTACTGAATGAACATAAATCACGTAAACGCTTATATACATATATTGAAACCTGTGGAGTCACCAACCTCGTGTTTACATATTTTTTTACATGTTTTCTCAGGTCGCTAAGATAAGACACAGGTGCACATTAGGGCATGCATGGGATTCAACCACTTTGATTATGACTTGTTTATGTTTGTTTGAATTATTCTATTGTACTTGTTTTGGTTGGACGTTTTGGACTTTTGGACTTTGGTTTTGGGCGCGTGTATTTTGCGCATTTACTTTCTTTACGCTTCCGTATTGATACTCTGATTTAAATGATATTTTCATTTTGAGTCCCATGTAGAGTCGTTCAAAGTAACTAATGTCTGAGATCCTGGTTCGTCACTTCCCAAAAGGTAAAACTCCGTTAGTTGAAATTGGGGGTGTGACATATTTCTTCTGATCACTTCATTTCTTGTCAAAAAGGCAAGCAGTATAAGCCATCCTTCAAACCAAATGTTCTTAACATCATAGAGGAATCTCTCTATCTGTTGCATATGGATTTGTTTGGGCCTACACATGTCGAGAGTATTGTCCACAAATCATATTGCTTCGTTATTACAGATGATTATACAAGGTATTCATGGGTATTTTTTCTCAATACCAAGGATGAAACTGCAGAGATCTTGAAGGCCTTTATTATTCAGATTGAGAATCTCTTTACTTCTAAGGTTAAGATGATAAGATGTGATAATATCACTGAGTTTAAGAACATTGTTCTTAATATGTTCTATGAAGAGAAAGGTATTTCCAGGTAGTTTAGTGTAGCTAGAACTCCTCAGCAGAATGGTGTAGTTGAGAGAAGAAATATAACTCTAAATGAAGCTGCCAGAACTATGTTAGCTGATTCAAGACTACCAGTCAATTATTGGGCAGAGGCAGTAAATGCTGCATGTTATGTATATAATAGAGTGCTGATAGTGAAGAAATACAACAATACCCTTTATAAATTGTTGAGGAAAAGAAAGCCTTACATTGGCTTTTTCAAGCCATTTGGGTGTGTTTGTACAATTTGGAATACAAAGGATCATCTTGGAAATTTTAAAGCCAAAAGAATTGAAGGATTCTTTGTTGGCTATTCTTCATTATCTAAATCATATAGGATGTTTAACCAGAGGACAAGGATGATTGAAGAATCCATTCATGTTCATTTCAATGAGTTTACTCTAAATTCTTCAAAGTTGGAACCTTCTTGGTTGTTTGATTTCATTGGTTTATTCAAGACCTATTCTGCTTCTGATGAAGCCTCCTCAAGTTCCAGTGATTTTTGTTAAGATAATGATTATAGAGTGGAAATCTCTAGAACTTTTCTTGATCCTATCCCTATTGTACCTGTTTCTTCTGAAGTATCTGAGGCTAGTTCTTTACAATCTGCTGATTCTTTTATGCATATTCTCATGTTAAAGAAACTATTTCTTTTTAATCTTCTGTTGCCTCAGAACTTCCTGATGATAACACAACTAATCTTCAAACAGCTATTGAAAAAGATGAAGCTCCTGTTCAGAGAATTCATCAATATCATATTCATTCCTTATCAAATGTTATAGGGAATGTTCAGGCTGGTGTGACTACAAGAAGCAAAGCTGGTATTATGAATGAATGTTTGTACTCATGTTTTCTATATCAAGCTGAGCCCAAGAATGTGGAAATGGCTCTAAAGGAAAACAATTAGGTAGAAGCCATGTGGGAAGAATTGCTTCAATTCAAGAAGCAGGAGGTGTGGGAACTTGTTGATCTTCCTCAAGGTTAATATTACATTGGTACAAAGTGGGTATTCAAGAATAAGAAGGATGATGGAGGTATAGTTGTGAGGAACAAAGCAAGATTAGTTGCTCAGGAGGAAGTGATTGATTATGATGATATTTTTGCTCCTGTTGCCAGACTTGAATCCATCAGACTTTTTCTTGCTTGTGCTTCTTCTCAAAATTTTATTTTCTATCAAATGGATGTAAAAAGTTCTTTACTCTATGGGAAAGTTAAAGAAGAAATATATGTGTGTCAGCATCCTGGCTTTGAAGGCCTTGACTTTCCTGACAGAGTTTTTAACCTGGATAAGGCTCTCTATGGTCTTCATCAGGCTCCCAGAGCTTGGTATGAGACATTGTCTAGTCATTTGATTGAAAGTGGTTATCAAAGAGGCAAGATTGATCAAACTTTATTCATCAAGAAATCTGATTCTGACTTCTTGCTTGTGTAAATTTATGTGGATGATATCATCTTTGGGTCAACTAACAAGACTCTCTATCAAGAGTTTGAGAGGATAATGAATCCAAGTTTTAGATGAGTTCTATGGGTGAAATGAATTTCTTTCTGGGTCTTCAAGTTCAACAACTACCAGATGGAATTTTCATTAATCAAGCTAAGTATGTGAAGGATATTCTCACCAGATTCAAGTTTTTGGATTGCAAAGAAGCTTCAACTCCTATTGCTACTCACCATGGTTTATTCTTAAATGTTGAGGGGGGAGTGTTGATCAACATATGTATAGAGTCATGATTGGATCTCTTATTTACTTGACTGCATCAAGATCAGACACTATGTTTGTTGTTTGTATCTATGCAAGATTTTAGGCTGATCCCAAGGTTTCACATTTGACTGCTATCAAAAGAATTTTCAGGTATCTCAAAGGAAGGCAAGCTCTTTGATTATGGTATCCCAAAGGTCCATGCTTTGAGTTTATTGCATACACAGATAGTGATTATGGAGGATGCAACTTGAACAGAAAGTCTACATCCGGAGGTTGTTAGTTTTTGGGTAATAGGTTGGTGTCCTGGAAATGTAAGAAGTAGACCAATGTTTCCATCTCTACTGCTGAAGCTGAGTATGTTGCAGCACCTTAATGTTGTGCACAAGTGCTTCCGATTCAGTATCAATTAAGGGATTATGGTTTCAACTTCATGAATACACCTATAAACATTGACAATACTGCTGCATTGTTCATTAACAAAAATCCTGTTCATCACTCCAAAACCAAACACATTGAGCTCAGATACCATTTTATAAGAGATTGTGTAGAAAAGAAACTGTTTGGTTCAAGTCCCAACTCTGCAGCAGCTTGCTGATCTCTTTACAAAACTGTTTGACAAAACAAGGTTTAACTTTTAATCAAGGAGATTGATATGAAAAATCTAGAGTAATTGGTTGATCTTTGCATGAGTTTTATGTTTGTGTGTGCTCTTCTTCTGAAAATTACAAAAAGATTTTCTTTTACTATTGTCCTACGAAAATTTCCAAAAAGATTTAGTCTTGTAGCTTATGTGTATACTTCTGTGATTTACTTTTTGCTAAAGAAAATAGAAAAAGCAAAAGAGGTTGTGATATATGAAAAGCTCAAAAACATGTAATAGTTGATTGTTGAAAAGATCAAAAGAAATGTGGAGTTGATGAAAATATGATTATGTTATGAGAATGTGATTACTGATTTCAAGAAATGATAAGAACTATCTTGGATTTTCTCATGCATAGAATGGACCAAAAGGAATATGTAGTGTTTTGTGTGTTATGTTAATTGGCTCAGTGTGTATTTGAAAGACAGTATATGTGTGGCAAATTAAATTCTCTCATGCATATGTGGTTTAACTATTTCTAGTCTATGGTTTAAAACACTGAGACTCTTTAATTGAGTGCAAGAGTAATACACACACCATGGTACCTTTAGTCTTAAGACTACAAAGTAGATTGTAAATCTCTCTTCTGTTTTGTGTGAACAAAGATCTAGTGAGATTTTATAGCTCCAGGGTATGTATGGGATCTCTTATGTTTTGTGAAAACAAAGAGAGAGAGAATTCTAGACATATTTCTCTCTAATTCATTACGCATTCATTATTTCATCTCATGTGCTGAAGCTTATTGCTATTGCAATATTATGGATAAATTCTAAATGTTATATCTCATCAGTCTTTGCATCATCTAATTCCTTAATTATACTGGAGCTATACCTTTTTCCAAATGCAATTTTATTACTACTGACTGTCAATAGTCAATCTGAAAGATGTGATAACATAATTCCTTGAAATTTCATGAGTCTGGGTAGGTGTTGCTGTATGACTTTGATTGTGGGGTACACAATGTTATGATAGATCTTACCTTAATATTCAAATATCACTCTATACTTGTTGGGATGATCATTACTTGAGTGTCTATTACTTAATCAATTCAACAGGCACCTTAACTTGCTGATGTTTATATGCAAAATGAAGTGTTATGAGAGGTTCTTGTATAGTATGATATTGAATAAGTGTGATTCTTGTTGAATAATATGCTAAAATTGCTAAGAAATTCTTGATGCTGAGTATATTGTGCTATGCTGACTATGTGAAAATTTTCTAAGTGTTGTACTCCGAAAAGCTTATTTTACTCAGTAAGAGTATTTTACTCAGGAAGGTTTAAGTTCTCAGGGTTGTTGAAGTTTGTGAGTTTTGAGCAAAGGGAAAATGTTGTTGGTTGAGGAATTATATGTTTTGACTTAAGATTTTGTGCTGATAAATGTTGAAGTATGATTTGCAAAAGTGGTTTATACTTTGTGTGCTTTATTTTGTTCCGGACTAGTTTTTGGTATTCCTGACCAAGTTAAGTCTTCCTGACTAGTTTGTTGCTCTTGACCTAATTAGTCTTCCGGACTAGTACATATATATTTTTGTCTATTCTATTTTTACTCAGCATGATCTTCTCTTTGACTCCGGACTGATTTTCTTTTCCGGACTGGAATTTATTCTACCGGACTAAAGATTTAGGTTTTTCATAATAAAAATCATTGTGGGGTAAAACTGTCTTTTTACACAAATCAAATTTTAGTTAAAACGATCTCATGTGTTCTCATTTAACTTACGCTCACTTTCATATTCTTCCTCACTAAACCCTTCACTCACCTTCTTGTTCATCAAAACCTACATGCTACTTCAAGTTTCATGACCTAATTTCAATGGCAAACCTCGTTTTCAAAGCTGTTTGGATCTTGATGCTCCAACTTTTGGTGATTATCATGAGCTAATCAAGTACCTGAAGCATTCTCAAGTGTATTTTGCTCTTACAATCGATCCAATCATCTATGAGGAATACATTAGACAGTTCTGGGATACAACCGGGTTTGTTAAGGTGAATCAAGTTTCTTCTATCAAAGCTACTGTGAATAATCAAGAAATTTCTATTTCTGAAGCTTCTATCGGGACTCATCTTCGTTTCATTGACGCCGTAAATGATCCCATGGTGTTATCTTCTGATACGGTTATTCAAACCTTCAGAATAATGAGATATGAAGAGGAATTTAATCATACAACTATACAGAAGTGTATGTTGTCATGCAATTGGAGATATGTATGTCACTTGGTGCTTCACTTCCAATCTTCTAGGAAGTCTGGATGGGATGATCTTTCTCTCCAACTTTCTTCGACAGTTGTGGGCATTGTTACTCCAACAAAGTTCAATTTCTCGTTATCTTTCAAGGGCGTAAGTTTTTTTTCTTGAAGATGGAGAATCAAAGAAATTTTTGGCATATCCTAGATTTCTTCAACACATCTTTCATAGAGAGATTCCAAATCTACCAGAATTAGCTTATACTTTGTATTTGTCTCATTTGAATCAAAGAGTATTTGTGAACATGAAGAAAAACCACTCTAGGAGTACATTTTCAGGAACATAGACTCCTCTATTCCCAGAAACGATGGGGTTTTCCAATATATAATCTGGGGCTGAATCTAGCTCTTCAGGTTCTTCTTCTTCTGATGATAACAATGATGATGCTCATGATGCTGTGGATGGTAATGCTAATGTGGCATTTTAACATGAGGAATTGCATACCACATAAGATACTCCTCCTGCCACTCCACTTCATAATTCTCCTGCTAGAAGTGAAGTGATGCCTTCTTGGGCGATCACTCTTCAAAATCAAAACCAGGCCTTGTAACAAGCTGTTGAAGGTTTAACTACTTTGGTCTCATTTTTGTCTACTACTGTTAAAACTCAAAACAAGGAGATTTTGAAGCCGAAGAAAGAGAACAAAAGGCTTAAATTTTCTCAAGGTGCTTCCAAGCCTAAGATGTTTGAAAGGCTTATAAAAGGCCCCCCTCAAAGCCTTCCTACAAAACTTTCAGAGTGTCTTCCAGCTCATCTTCTTCAGATGATGCTGCAAGACAGGGGGAGAAAGAGTCTAAGACTGAAGAAATTTTTTATCATAACTCAAATGAAGATAGTCTTGCTCACAATGCTAGACAAAGCTCACCCTTGGGTGAAGTTATTTTGTCACCAAATGCGTCTCCAGCAAAGAGTATTTCCTTTTTATGTTCTTTAATTTTTACATTCTCAAGATGTAACATCCCAAAAATAAAACGACCGTTATAATAACGGAATAAACCAACGAGGCATGTCGGGTCAGGCCGGATGGGCTAGAAGGGGAGCCTCCCCTATAAATAGCCAATGATCATCACCATTTTCTCTCATTTGCAACATCTAGAGAGAGAAACCGTAGAGAGAGAAAGTTGGCGGATCGACCCGAGATTTTAGCAAAGTGTTACTCCATAGCTCGTGAGAAGAACCTCCAGACCAGAAGCTCGATTCCGGTAACGATCCGACCTAAATCTGAGTTTTAGTTCGTTTTTGGGTTTTGAGTGAAAATGTAACATTTTAACGAATGAAACTGAAGGATAAACATAGAGTTGAGTTCCTTAATGGAAAACGAACGTTTTGAATGCAAACAGGTTCGGGATCTTGACGTGATCAGACCCGAATGAGAAAGTTAGGGTTTTTGCGAAGAACAGGTCGTGCGCACTTATCAAGTACGCACGGAGCAGGTCCTGCGTACTTATCAAGTACGCAGGAAGCAAGGTATGCGCACTTGCTAAGTGCGTAGGCATCAGATTGTCTAAGTAAAGTTAGTATGTTTAGAATGGTTAAACCGTTAGAGTCGGGATTTGGTCTGATGTGTATTTAACTAATCAATTCAGATCAGAAGTAACATAGTGGGACCTTTGTTTAGGGCAACCCGGATTAGCTTATCAGGTGAGTTCTAGAAGCCCTCTTTTAAATGTTTTATATAATGTTTTCGGGCTGGTGTGCATACATATGAAATGATGTTTTTACGAAACGATGTTTATGAAACTATGTTTATAAAATGATGCTTATGAAACTATGTTTACGAAATGAAATGATTTGGAATGAACGGTTTATGGAAAGAAAGTTTATGAACGGAAGGTTGACGAACGAAATGTTTATAAAGAAATGGTTTAAACTAAAGGTAAAGGGTTTCGAAAATGAATGAAAAGGTTTTATGAAAAGAAAAGAAAAAGGGCAAAGGTTTTAAAGAAGTTATTACAAATCTAATCTGTCGAATGAATGGAATTGACGAATGAAGTCTGGGAATGTAATTCCCAGCCTTGTGGTAGATTATGGACAGCGAGCCATAGTTGCCATAAGAGCAACAGGGGCAGTGTCTTGGTGGCCTGCCAATGGTTTGATGTTGTACAACTGGTAAGGGAGTAACGACGGTTACTCGGGTGATGACGATCATCCTAAGAGAATGAGGTAAGGGGAAATTGATGACGGCGATACGTAACGGTTGATTTCCAAAGGAAAGATGTGTGTTGGGCAATGACGGCGATATGTAACGGTTGACCCCACGTATTGAATGGTTGTGGCAATGACGGCGATACGTAGCGGTTGCCCACAACATCAAAGGTTCCTTCGGGGACACAGAGACGCTTAAAGAAAGATACAGATTGTAGATAGTAATGTATGACTTAAATGAATGTTTAATGTTTTAAACAAATGATCCGTTCAATGTGTTTATGACGAGGATAAATGTTTGAAGGTTTTCAATGATGAATGAAAGGCCATGTTTTCTTATACGTGATGTTAAACCCTAATGAATGTTTTGAATGATGAACCATTTATTAAATCGAATGAAAACTAGAACTCACCAGCGTAGCTGACTTTTTAGTATGCACATTCAGGTTAAGGCAGGTATGGATGATGGACGGTGATGCTTGGCAAGCGAGAAGAGTTACCCGGTTGATCATGAAGACTGGCATCCCGTTATGATTAGATTATGATACGTTTATGTAATAGAATATGTTATGCTTCCATTGTTAAACAATGTAATGGTTATGTTTATTTGAAGTATTTTCCGCTGCGTTATTTCATAATCAAGTTTAAGAACTGTTTGTGAATGAGTAAATCCAACAAGTGAGGCCTCCCAGGTTTGGGGCCTTACACAAGATCAAAGAATCATATGAGTAAGTTTCTATTTGGTAACTAATGTTTTTGTTAATGTGTTCCAGCTATTGATAAAGGCAAGAAGATCATTGAAGATTCTGAGATTGATACTTCAAAATCAAAACCAACTTTATCTAAAGAAATGGAAGAAGAACTCTCTTTGAAAACTATTGAAGCAATTTTAATTCAAGACGAAATTGAAGCTCAAGTTGAGAGATATGAAGTTATTGCTAAGAAAGCTGTTGATTCATTAAGATCTATCTTGAGTAAAGAACTGGAAAAGAAGAAGGAAGATGTGGAAAATATATTGAGTGTTCCAAGACACTTTGCAAGAGTTTATCTTAGGAGGAAATTACCAAAGGATGGTGCTTCTATACCTCCTGTATCTACTCCTGTAGATTCATCTCAAGCAGAAAGTTCTAAGGTTCATTCTGAGAAGTTTGTTCAGCCTGAAGCTCCTAAAGTTCAATCTACACCAGAATCTATTCAGAAAGAAACAGAGATTCCAAAGACCACTCCCAGGAAGAAGTCAATTCCAAAAAGAGTTATAAAGAAGCATATGGAAGTGGTGGTCCCAGATAAAGAGAAGTATAAAAAACTTTATGAAAATGTAGGTGTTACAGAATTCTCTGAAAGAGATACATAGAGAATGGCATATCTTGCAGAACATGGTTTAAAGTGGAATGATATATTCAAGATGTCTGTTAATTAGGTTGAGGACAATGTACATAATATTAAGTCCAAGATGACCAAAGAGGAATTAGATAAGGACAATATGATTTTCTTTCTGAAGGCAAATAATCACAAGAATAAACTGTTGAAAAATATGAAGACTGCGAACATAAAGAAGTTGGTTAATGATATGAAGAAAGAAAAGGAAAAGGAAAAAGAAAAGGATAATGTACAAAAAGAGAAACCGATTATAGAAAAAGAAATAAATCGTGAAGACTCCGATGTTCATATACAATGAAGCTTGGTGAAAATCGTGAAGAACCCAATTCAACATTCCAAAACAAAACACATTGATGTGAGGGTTCATTCCATCAAGGATGTTTATAAGAAGGAGTACATCAAAGTCCTTCTAGTGAATACCAATGATCAAAAGGCTGACATCTTCAGGAAGGAATTCGATAAATCTAAGTTTCTCGATCTAATTAAGAAACTTGGATTGTTGAACTTTGCATAACATCTTCTATCCCATGATCTTACATTCTTATGCTTTGTGTTTAATTGTACATATTCCTGTTCATACTCATTCTGAAAACTCCAAAAAGATTTTCTTGAACAAATTGATTTGCAAAATGTGCTGCAAAAACAAATTCTTCTTTTATTTGAAAATTCCATTTGAGAAAAATGTCCATAAATAAAATTTTCGGGGGAATGATTAGCAATAGAAAAGAAAAAGAAAAGATTTTGGTTTTGTGAAAATTCTTTTTGAACTGTGAATACAGTTTAGTTCATTGCAAAATCCGATATCACTTGGAGTTAGAGAAGAAATGATAGTACATCAGTAGATGTTCACTCACACGTGATCTTAGCTTGACCTGCTGATAGTTGTGTTTGTATTTTTCTATGTTATATGTTTTGATCTAAATTTCTTAGACTGCACAAATGAGAAATGATTGCGTCATGACTGCTTGAAGTTTGAAAATAGTATGAACTTGCTTTAATTTAAATATCTGCATGGAATTTGATTTGTTAGTAGGCTAGAAGCATTTTTGGTCCATCAGTAGTGTGAAAACATAATGACCTATGTTGCAACTGTGACTTAAAAGTTTATCGCGCATCATTACATGCTATTTGATATATCTTGAACAGATGAAATATGATCTCTCTGAAAAACCCATGGAACCTAGTTTGACTATCATGATTTTCCCTTAGCCAGCTGTTTCTAGAGTAGATGCTTGTTTAAAAGATTGCATGAAGAGAGTTGAAAGAACTTCATAGGTTACTAATAGAATTGATAGGGATGTATATCCAAAATGTGTGATTGATACATCATATAAACTGATTAGATCTTCTTACTCATGATGTCTGACCAAAATTTTGTGTTTTGTATAGATTTATTTTGTCTAAGTTGGCCTTGGTACATATTTTTTAAGGTCGTAATAAAAAAAAGCTCGAATTGCAAGTGGAAATGGTCAAACCTTCATTTTCTTTTGAAAATTTTTGTGGGACGACTCTCTGGGCCAACTGTTGAGAGTCGACCCATACATTTTTGTGGGTATATATATGTTCAAACCCTTGTGATTTTACTCATTTGCCCATCTGTTCATCTTCTCCGACTCACCGGCGACTTACACTCATTTACCCTATATCTCCATTATTCTCGATATGTGGTTTTCTTTGTGGATTTCACTTCATAAAGGTATAATACTTGTGTCTCATAAATGGAGTCAATTGAGGGATCTGTAATGAGAAAACCAAGGGTTTCTGAACCCTTGTTCTTGGTCCGACTGGCTGATGAAGAAGGAAACAAGTATCGGCACTTGGGCTGATACTCCCAATGAACGTAAGTTCAAAGTCGTGTTTGACTCTCATAGAGTCATTGGGTCGACTGTCGTCTTTGACACAAGCCGGTTTTCATATGTCCGGGACGACTCTCTAGTTCTTACGGGCTGACTCTCAAAGGTTTTCGGGCAGACACTTGCCTTGTGATTAGTCGATTGTATCTGGCCGACTCTCACCGAATGATGGGCCGTCTCTCATCAATTACTGGGCCGATTCTCACCAGTGACCAGGCCGACTGTCTCGTTTTCTCATGCAATTCTCTTGTGGTTTCATGGCCGACTATCTATTATTTTACGCTATCCTTTCACTAACTTGGTCTTAATTAATTTCTTTAACTTGTGTTAATCTAATTGATTGATAATTCAAGTTATTTATGAGTTTATGTATAATGTGTACAGATCATGGCTGAAGAAAGATTGGTAAATGACAGCCGCGACAATATCGCCATAAGTTTCCCTGAACCAATTCCAGATGAATTTAAAGACGTGGTTAGATGGCTGTTGCAAAGTAACATCGAGTATGCAATCACCTAAAATGACGTTGTGTAGGGTATTGTCTTTTGTAAGCTTATGTTGTCAATGTAATCTTTTGAACAATTGTCCTATATTTATTTCCTTGTAATTTTTCTGTTTTTAGTTAAATCTGGGCCATCGAAACTACCTAGTTTCGGTTGACTCTATTCAACCGAAACTACCTAATTTCGGTTGACTCTATTCAACCGAAACTAGTAGTTTCGATAGATGGGAAGTTTCGGTAGGAGGTTCAATCATGTAAATGCTCAACCGAAACTAATAGTTTCGGTGAGCATAGTTTCGATGCCTGTCATCTTCCTATAAATAGCCTAGTTAGAGAATGTTTAGGGTGTGGATAGCTGCTGTAACCCTGCATTCCCTCTTTCAAAATTTTCGTGAATCAATACAAGCTTTGAGTTATTCATTGTTTTCTTACAATCTCATATCATTCTGTATTGTTATTCAAGTGTGGTTTGCTTGTTATCTTTCGCATTTCACTGTCTTTGCTTCTGTTTCACCACCATACACACCTATTCCACAGGTGTGTGTGTGTGTGTAATCGATCTGTTTTAGTGACTTTGCCAAGAATCAGGACCTACAATTGGTATCAGAGCCTTATGCTCTTGATTTCTGAGTATTATCAGGTTCTGTGATCGATTTTAGGTGATTTTTAGTCTCCTATTGAAGTTTTTCTGTTTTTGAGGTTCTGTGCACTGTTCCATTGAGTTTCAGGGTACTTTTTCATTGATTACGGGTATTTTTGTTTGAGTTTCTTGGTTTGAAGACTGGATTCTTGATCAGGAACACTTTTGGAAGATTTTCGTCGGATTGGATCTCTTTTATCATCACTTAGATTTTTGGAGCTGTTCATCAATGGAGTTTTTCTGAAACATGGGGAGGAAGGTATCGAAACGACATTGGGACATATTCTATTTTCTGTTGTTCATCGAAACTTCTTGTCTGTACTTGTTTTCTGATAAAAGGTATCATCGAAACTACTGTTTTTGTCTTATCTATATCGAAACTAACCTTTGCAGCATTCTCACCCGAAACTACTCGTCAGCCGAAACATCTGTTCACCCAAAACTAGTAGTTTCGGTTGGTTTTCCTTGGAGTTTTCAATCAAGTCCATCACCACTGAAACAAGTTGTTTCGGGCTTTTGTTACCTATCGAAACTAGAAGTTTCAGGCAGTTTTTCTTCAGTCGAAACTAGTAGTTTCGGTCAGCATTCTTTCACTCGAAACTAGCTATTGTTCAATAATTTTTTCTGAGATTATGGCATCTTCAAGCCACACTGAGTATTCTGGAGGAAACAAACCACCTGCTTGGTCTCACAAGAAATTTTGATGACTGGACCAAGAAGATGAAGACTTTCTTTCAGTTTCATGACCACACACTTCTGAACTCCATTACTGATGGTCCCCACTAGCCTGTCACTACTACTGCATATGTTTAGCGTCCCAAGACTGTGGCTAAATATGATGAGAAATATATTGCATTGATTGCTATAGACAACAAGGCCTATGGATCCATTGCTATGGCTCTTCCCATGGATGTGTTCAACACTTTTGCTAAATACACCACAGCCAAGGATCTATGGGTAGCTCTTTGTATAAGATATGAGGGAAGTGCTGAAGTCAGGGAAAGTAAGAGAGATTTGATTAAGAAACAATATGAGATGTTTAGTAGTGTCCGTGGAGAGTCCATGTCCGATTTGATCAACCGTTTCTCAAGCATTGTGTCTAGATTGAAGTTATGGGAGCAGAGTATCCCACTATGAAGTTGAACAAGAAGCTACTTGATTCACTACCTGAAGAATGAAACATGTACAGGATAATGATAAAAAAATGAGGACGTGAGCACTTTGTCACAGCAAGAACTTTATAGCATTCTGGAATATTATGAGTTGGAAATCAAGAAAGGTGCAGTTACTCCTACCAATCAGTCAGGAAACACCGCTCTTATTGCTGGATCACTCTCTTCCAGCAAATCAACCTTGTCTTACTTCCAGACTGTTGTTCCATATTCTGTTTCTGGAATTCAGCCTTCCAGCTCCTCTACCACTCAGAAGCAAACATCAATGATTCTTGATGAGTATCTGCCTATTATGACAACTTTCATGTCATGCTATGATGCCCTGATTTTTGAAAACCTGACACGGGTCAGTTTCCAACCTGATGACTTGGAGCAGATCAATCCTGATGATTTGGAGAGGATGGACATTGACTGGTGTATGGCTATGCTGGCTCTAAGGGCTAAGAGATTCATCAAGAGGACTGGGATGGATAGGTTCAAAGCAGGAAAGACTTTGGGTTTTGACATCAAGAAGGTTAGGTGCTGCAACTGTGACCAGCTGGGTCATTTTGCAAGAAACTGCAAAGAGCCATCATCCAAGGAGCAGCATGAAAAGAAGAACTCCAATGGAAAGCAAGCTGTAAATTCTCCCAAATCCACCATCACATCTTCTAGCTCTACAACTCTAGTCTTCCAAGCTGATGGACATTATCATTGGGGAGAACAGAATGAGGAGGCAGCTAACAAGGCTCTGATGGCAGACATTGAAGAGAAGGACAAGCTTGTCATGATCCAACCAGTTGAGGATCTCACTGTTGTTCCAGTTGAGGTAATGTCTAAACGTTGCAAAGTTCAGTCTTGTTTGAATGAAATTCAAAAATATAGATTCATCAACCAGGCTTTGGTAGATGAACGTGATCATATTAAAGGTGATATATGATTCAGTGGCCAAAAATGAGAAATTGTACTTAAAGAAAACTCGTGACATTTCTAAAGAAAACCGATCTTTAATTGTGCAACTTACTACCCAAAAGAATAATAATCAAATTTTAACTGAAAGACTTCAAATTGTTGAAAAGGAAAATTTTCAAGTTAAACACATGGGTATGGATCAGGAAATTTTATTTGGAATACTTGATAAGCAAATTCACAAGAAAGTCACAGAAGGCATTGGGTATAACTCTCACCCACCACCTTATTCCAAGTCTGGTGGATTTGCTGATATGCCAGCTTCTCATGTTCCCACCACTTTTGTTTGCACTTTATCTGCTGATGATTATATCAAAACTTCAGATTCTGACAGTTTTGCTTCCTGTGCTGAGTCAGATTGTGTAGGTTTCGAAGATTATTGTGATGAGATTTCTAGTAAGGGAAATATTTTAAATGAACACGAGTCGGATGAATGTAATAATATGGTCTTGTCAAAACCAGATATTTGTGAACACGTTGAAAATTTGTATTTTGGTTCCATGCCTTCTGAGCATGACAGTTTGAGAAATAATATTTCTAAGTTTAAGAATGCTTTACTTTTGTTCCTAAATCTGTAAATGCTATGAGTTGGATTGCAAATTTTAAAAGTGTAGGAGTTGTTGTGACTGATGTTCCTCAAGAAACAATGAGCAATCTGGAATTTTTCAGATTAATGGAAGATCAAAGTATTCAAGAATGACTTGTTGAAGAAAGAGTTGCTTCTAGTTCTGATGCCTCAATATCACAATCATGTTCATCATCCTACGATGACAATTATCAGGCTAAGCCGTCATGTGATAAAGCTTGTTTTAGTTGTGGAGAATCCATTGATTTTTCAAAAGTTGTAATTTGTCTACATATCAATTCAAAGAAGAAAATGTGCCATCTTTTGTTTTAAATTCAACTAAATTTGACTCAAATGTTTTACTAAATCATATCATTGTTTCTAAGTCACAACATAGAAGAGATTTGAGACATAAAACGATTAAAAATGCTAAAAATAGGTTGAAAAGAACATGGAAGATTAAGAATAATGATCTTTTTGATGGCCATACTTCACCAAAAGAGGATTCTGACTATGATTTCCGAGAAGTGTCTTGTGATGTTAAGAAGTTCTAAGTCAGCAATGGCTTGGGTACCAAAGTCTGATTAACTTGGTCTGTGTAGGGGCAATCGAGGAGGACTGGAAACAATATCTGGCATGTCGACAGTGGTTGCTCAAGACATATGACCGGTCATTTTTCTTTGCTACAAGATTATCATCCAATAAACGGAGATTTTGTCGCCTTTGCAGGCAATCCAAGAGGAGGAAAGAGAGAAGGACAAAGAACCGTGTCCAATGGTGTAAATTCTTGGGAAAGAGTTAACTTCGTCCCACAGATGAAGCACAATCTGATGAGTATGTCCCAGATTTGTGATAAAGACTTTTGTTCCCTCTTCAACTCAAGAGAGTGTATGTTTCTAAAGCCTGGACTGGTTATTCCCAAAGACGTTATTCCTATGCGTGCTCCTAGAAAATTCAATACTTATAGTCTGGATATGAATAATCCATCAGGAATCGAATCGTGATTTCTCTCAAAAGCTTCTGAAGATGAGTCATTCCGTTGGCACAAAAGATTAGGACACGTAAATTTCAAGACAATGAACCGTCCCGTTTGAGGAAACCTTGTCACCGGTTTGCCTCTGAAATATTTATCTCCTATGGAACACTGTCTCTCTTGTTCCAAGGGCAAGCAACATAAATCCACTCAGAAGCTCAAGACCACTAATTCTATTGACTCCCCATCTTTAATTGCTTCACATGGATCTTTTTGGTCTTGTGAGCATCATGAGTCATGGTCGGAAATCCTATTGCTTGGTGGTAACCGATGACTTCTCTCGGTTTACATGGGTATTCTTACTGGCAAGAAAAGATGAGACGCCAGAGACTCTGAAGATTCATTTGCTGCAGATCGAGAATTTGTTCAATCTAAGTGTGAAGACTATCCGAAGTGATCATGACACAGAGTTCAAAAACGCCATTTTGGATTCTTTTTGTGAAAGTAAAGGTATCTCTCGGCAGTTCAGTGCACCTCGTACTCCACAACAAAATGGTGTAGCTGAACGAAGGAAACACACGTTGATAGAAGCTACTAGAACAATAGTCGTTGACTCTAAGCTGCCTGTCACGTTTTGGGCCGAGGCAGTCACTACCGCATGTTTCATTCAGAACAGAGTCCTTATTACCAAGAGCTGCAACAAGACCCCCTACGAGATTATGTACAAGCGAAAGACTGTTATTGATTTCTTCAGGAAATTTGGTTGTGTTTGCACGATGCTGAATTCGTCTTACCAGCTGAACAAGTTTGAAGCTATAGCTGATGAATGTTATTTTATGGGCTACTCTTCTAATCAAAGGGCTTTTAGCGTTTACAACAAGAGAAGGAGAATTGTGCGGGAGTCTATTGATATCAATTGGCACGAAAGCAATCATACGGACGCTGGGGACGGTCCTGATTGGCTTTTTGATGTCGAATCTTTGTTTAATTCATTTAATCTTCCTGTACTTTCTAATGTCGTTGTTCCCGTTAATCCTTTCTTTTCTGTGAACAATCTAGGTCCAATAAATAACCCAAGCTCATCGTCATCCAGTCAACAAGTTGAGATTCCTACTGCTATTACTGAATCAACTTTGGGTTCTTCAGATTCTGTAGCAACAAGTGAAACTGTTGAGGAAGAAACTTCTCCAATAGTGAATGTTGCTCCATAATCCTCTGCTGCAGATCCTAATGTTGAAGAAGCTGATATTCCTGACAACAATATCTCCAATCTCGAAGAAAATATGGACGAGGATGTGTATCCTTAGTTACGAATTCACAAGAATCATCCCACCAACAACATCATTGGTTCTACTAAATGTGGGAGTTCGAACTCGAAGTGCCATAAAAGTAATGAATGACGGTCTCTTCACATGTTTCATCTCTCAAGTTGAACCAAAGAATATCAAAGCTGCTTTACTCGAGAACAGTTGGGTGGAGGCAATGCAGGAAGAGTTGCAGCAATTCAATAAGCTACAAGTATGGAATCTGGTGGACCTTCCAAAGAACAAACTCCCTATTGGCACTCGATGGGTATTCCGTAACAAGAAGAATGAAGGAGGGATTGTAGTTCAAAATAAAGCACGCTTGGTAGTTTAGGGGTTTTATCAAGAGGAAGGAATTGATTTTGAGGAAGCTTTTGCACCAGTGGCTCGCTTGGAAGCCATTAGAATGTTTCTCGCCTACGCAGCCTATATGGACTTTACAGTCTATCAAATGGATGTTAAGAGCACATTTCTATATAGAAAGGTCCAATAAGAAGTTTATGTTAAGCAGCCACCGGGTTTCATTGATCCAACCTATCCAGACCATGTTTACAAATTGGACAAGACATTGTACGGTCTTCATCAAGCAACTCGTGCATGGTATGAAACCTTATCCAAGCATCTGCTTGATAATGGTTTTACACGGGGAGCTATTGACCATACTTTGTTTAAACGGAATGACGGTGCGGATGCCATTTTGGTGAAAATTTATGTTGATGACATCATTTTCGGATCCACTAATCTGAGGTTATGCAAAGAATTCGATGAAGTGATGCATTCTAAGTTCGAAATGAGCTCTATAGGGGGAAATTAAGTTATTTCTTGGATTGCAATTTGATCAGCAAGAGTGAGGAATTCTTATTCATCAAGAGAAATATGTCAAAGAAATCCTGACCAAGTTCAAAATGACTAAGTCTCATCCATTCAAAACTCCCATGGAAGTTCGACATTCATTGTCTCCTGATTTGGATGGTGAAAGCGTTGATCAGCACCTCTATCGCTCAATGATAGGATCTCTTAATATATCACTGCCAGTAGACGAGATATCATGTTTGCAGTATGCTTGTGTGCACGTTTTCAGGCTAATCCTAAACTCTCCCATTTAATTGTTGTCAAACTTATTTTAAGATATTTAAAGTATAAGCCAAAACTTGGACTGTGGTATCCTAAAAATAAGTTGTTTGATCTTGTGGCATATTCAGATTCAGACTACTGTGGATGCAACTTAGACCGTAAATCCACCTCTGGAGGTTGTCAGTTTTTTGGCAACCGCCTTATTGTGTATACAAAGAAACATATCAAGATCGTCAAAGTCAAAACCGACAAGCAAAACGCTGACATCTTCAAAAAAGCATTCGATTCTGCCAGATTTGAGAAATTGGTGGAGATGCGCAGAATGCTCAACTTTTAGTAACCCTTGAGCATATTGTCTTAACTGTTTAAACTTGTTAATCGGGAAGATTTTCAAAAAGATTTTACCTTTCTGTATAGTTATTTTCTTTTATCGGTATTCGAAAGCAAAACATTTGGGGGAGTAAATTGACATAGTCAAGAAAGAATTGAGATGTTTATAAGAAATAATTGCTTTGTATACATTTGTCTGATCTTCATCTTATAGTGTCTTCAATGTTGTTTCAGGAAAATCTCTTGGAGCATGGAATGGACCATAAGCGATGGTGCTTACTGACGTATAGCCGGTAGGCCCGACATATGGTTACAACTCTTTAGTAGTGTGAAAATCTAAATCTCAAATCGTATATGTGTGTTTGAACCCATTTTTGAAACATATAACCCATTTTCTGCTAAGAAAACTGATTCAATCAGATATAGGCTTACGTGTTGGATTCTGATTCATGCGCCAGGTGACCATCAAAGTAACGAAAGTTACCGCCGATGACCCCGTCTGTTTTGTTTAACCAAAGATCTCGGGTGTTCATCTTTTTCCCATCCACTTGGATGATTTGACCCCGTATGTTTTGCTTACTCAAAGATCTAGGGTGTTCAACCTTTTCCTATTCGCTTGGATAATTTTACGGCTTCTTCTGTTTTTCTTATTAAAAGATCTAGATTGTTCGTACTTTTTAATATCCACTTGGATATTTTTCTTTTTACATCTTCTTATATTCAGTTGGATCTTATTTTATTTTTGGTGGTGAATTTGACTTATCAAGATAGAACCCTGGTTAACCTGTAAGAGATGATAAGATGAATGGGGGTATTTATTGAGGATTGATAAGCTTTTTAAACCATTTTATTTCAAAATGTGGGGTATGCCTTGTTTTATGCTTAAATGGTACCTTATAATCACATGAAATCCTTTACAAACAAATGCTCGAGTTTACCTTGCACAAATATCGGCTATCTTCAGGGATTCACAATAGCTGATTGCAAAAGAAAGTGTTTCAAGAGTATATGACCAGACATGATCTCACGTTGGATCTTTTCCAAGGCTAAGTGTACATATCTCACGTTGGATCTTTTCCAAGGCTAAGTGTCTTTATTTTTCTAAAAATGAAAATTTTAATCTTCCTTATTACTTTGTTTAAATAGTTGTACATATGATAGTTTCCCTTGTTTATTTTTGTCAAACTTTTTTGTGCTAAACCGAAATTCATGATATTGAAACTACCAAAGACACCCGAAACTACTCAACCCTATCAAAACTGCCTAGTTTCGAAAGGGGCATTTTGGTCTTTTGTGCAGCTTTAAATTGAATTTCTCCATACTCAGTCTCACTTCCTACTTTTTCATCTGAAACTATCTACTCCCACATTTCACACATAAATTCTTGTTTCTTTCATCGGTCTAAGTTAGCAAGAATCAGTTTACACTTTTTGATTTCCCCTGTCGTCTACTTCATCAGGTTTGAATTTTTTAGATTTTTGTTACTGTTACATAAAGTGAAACTAGGGTTTTGTTAGCAAAGTTTTTACGATCGAATATGTGTTTTTGGGGTCGTTTTTTACTTAAATCTTGGAATTTTTTGCTAAAATGGGCTATGGCAGATAGTGTGGTTACATTTAGGCTTTTCTCTCTAGTTTAATACATGTGGGGTTGTCACCCTTTAGAATGGCGGCATATTCCTACATATTCATCCAAATCTTTTGTTTGTTCAGACATGTCAGTGAACCCAAAGCTGTCGCCCTTTAGAATGGCCACAGCCTCCAGTCATATCTCCACCTCACCTGTTCAAAGATCATAGTCACTATGGTAGCAACTTTCTTAATTGTCTCCCAAAGTTGTCGCCTGTAGGATCGTAAGATTACAAGGTGATTCTATTCTAGTTGATTTTGGCGGAAACAATAACAACCAACAAAGTAAACAAGTAAACAGCAAGAATACTGATAAATGCACTGTTGTATTAGACTTCTGAGATTACAAGTTTATAAGTAAAACACTATCAAGAAGCACTATGAAAGCACAGCAAGCACACTTTGTTTGAAGTGTTTACAAGATATATATAGTAACTTAGAATCAAGACAGACCCTTGATTCTAAGGATCAGATCTAACACAAGCCGTTGATCTTGTTTATTAATCTAAATTACACGCAAAGGCTAATCTAGATAACTTTACTGAAACGTCTTCTTAGGCATCATTGTTTGCATGCTTGGAGAAGCGTGTTATTGTCCTTTATTGGTTGCACCAGTGAGGTTCCTTCTGCTTGGAGTGTGGCAGTTGCTTTTGCAGAAAGGTGTCAGAGGCGCTTCACATGGATAGTTAGCTGCAACGTTTGGTCTTCAGAGAATAAAGCTATCAGCAGCAGATATGAGAATAATGCTGCTGATAAGCCTATCAGCAGCCATATGTGTTGAATGCTGCTGATAAGCCTATCAGCAGCATTTGTACTTAGAATAATTTGGTAGCAATCAGTCTTTGGTTCTACAAACTCCCCCTAGACTGATGCAACCAAAATTCTTCTAATTACTTTGCTGCTGAAGCTTTTGCATGTGGCTGACTATCCTTTCAACCTCATAGCCTCTTGGATCCTTGCTGGGATTGTTCAATGGAAGTTCAGACATAGTCTTGATGTCTTTGTGTGGCATTTTGTAGATTGCTTTGCTTGAACATCTCATCTGCTGCTTCTTTACATCAATCAGAGTGAACTCATCCAAATCAGCATTGTAGGACCAAGATACAAATGGAGAGTGGGACTTGAGTGGTTTGATATTCATGACCACATCTTTGCTAGGGTTGAAGTAATGTCTGATTGCTAGCATAAGATGTCTCCCACTCTCATTTGCAGGCTCATGAGCTTCACCCAGCTCCAAAATTCTTCTTAGGTCTGAATTTGGTAGTTGTAGAACCTCATCAACAGACCTGTATGTAGATCTTCTTCTTTCAGTTCTCCCCCTGAAGATCTCAAACCTTTGATCCTGTGGATTGTAGACCCATTCAACTATGTTTCTTGAGTCTTCAGGTTCAGATGAGGATTTGGATTTCTTTAAGGGAGGCTGTTGATGAGTGGGAGCTGGGTGGGATGATTTAGACTTGTTGGGTGGAGGAGTGGAAGGTTTGGGGAGGAGAGTGGAAGGATTATGGACTGAGGAAGAGGTAGGTGAGGGAGAAGGCTTGGGTTTCTTTGTCTTTGGTTTTTCTTCTTCTTTGATAAGTACCCTTTTCTTGGAGCCCTTCTTCCCTAGTCTTTCTTCCTCTTCCTTTTTAACTTTGAAGTAGAGGGCTTGCAGGTTCATGAAATTCATGGGACCTAGCCTCTTTCCACTATCTCCTCTAGCCTTAAGGAAGTCAATCATGACCTTCCTTTCTTCATGGGTCCGTTTATTAAAGGCAATGGTCTTTTTGGACTGTTGTTTGGCTTTTTCTTCTTCTTCAGCCTTTTTCTTCTTTGCCAACTGACCCTGCTGACCCATGAAGGCTCTGTAGACTTCTTTAGTTGATAGTTTCTCAAGGTAGTCTGCATCCTCACCTTGAGAGACTAGAGTCTTTATCCACTCCTCCCTCATTTCTTTAGCTAGTTCAGAATCGGTTATTCTGAACTTAGCTTCTTCTTTCTTCTTCTTCTCCAACTCTTCCTCTTCTCTATTGAATTGTTCCTGCAGTTGAAGAGCAAGAGCTGCATCTTCTTCAATCCGGTCAACTGCAGGGATCTTTCTTTTTAGTTCATCCAGCTGTTTAGCATACAGCTGGATGGTTTGTTCTCTTAGGAGAATGGCTGTTTTTCTTTCTTGAGCCTTTTTCATGTCAGCCATCTCCTCTTCTTCTTCTTTTCTCTTCCCTCTCTCTTTTCTCTTTTAGCAACCTCTCTTCATCTTCATCAGTCATGATTCCTTTTCCTTTGTTTACATTGGGTGCCTCTGCTTCAGCTTCACTGATCACAACAGCGGATGATGATGCTGCTAATGGGATCTCTGCCTCAGCATCATTGGCAAATTGAGGAATTGACAAGGGATGATCACTATCTTCATCAAGTTGATACTCAGGACCTTCTATTTCCCTCAGTTGATCCCTAAGTGAAGATCTTGTGCCAGCTGCTACAGATGTGGCTTCAACTTGTGGAGTATCTGAGTTGGAGTCAGTATCAGAAGTTGACACAGACTCTTCCTGAGGAATCAGTCCTTCTTTTTCAAGATGGGCTTTGATGGTGACCATCATTGCCTGGCACTCCAATGAGTTAATATTGCAGATGTTAGCTCTGAGCTGAAAAATCTTGAATAAGAAGTCTGAGGGCAGCTGAAGGATGTTCCTGGTGTTGATGATGAGAGATGAGCCGTTGCTGAGCAGAAGAGTGTGGTCAAGGGACTTAGTGCTTACCCAACCTAGCACGTCTAAGTCGTTGACCAGGAAGGCATACAGGAATCTTCGAAGGCCCAGAACTTCTTCTTCAGTGAGAAGACTGCTCCTTGTTATTTCAAGATTGCTAGGAGTCAGTCTCCTTTCTGCGGCCGCCGAGGATTCAGGATAAGCTACCCGTTTTGCTTTTTGAATTAGTCTTTCGAAGTGGGGTAGATTATCCTCCATCAGGTCATAGAACCTGCCAATGGCAAGTTCTGCTGAGAGATCTGCTGAGTTGTTGATGCAGTTTGATACGTATAGCTGTAGGACTTGGAGGGCATTGAGAGAGTTCCAGTTCAGCTCTTCTACTCCGCTGAACTCCCATCCAATCCAAAACCTCTCAGCTGATCCGTCATACCCCCAAGCTAGAATGGAGTCAAATTCTAGCTTCTTTGATGATCTGAATAGTTGGGGGTTAGAGGATTGACTAATGATGGCTGATGCTTCAGGAAGGATGCTGAATGATGTATTTGTTTGTTCTGTGTCTTCAGCATCATTCAGCATTTCATCAACAGCCCTGACGACCAACTTCCAGTCTTCAGATGTCCCTTCTTCTTCGTTATCTGAGACTGGCAAGTCATGAATTTGTACAAAATCCGGCTTGAATAGTGAGCTTTGAAGTACAACCTGCTCTTGAATCCAGTCGTCAAGACTGTCTTTATCTTCTTCCATAGAGACCATCTCCCCCTTTTTGGTTGCATCAGTAGACAGATAAGCATCAGTTTGGGTGCCTACTGATACAAGAGAGGGAGTGGATAAAGTTGGGCATTGATGGGCTTCATGAATAGAGACTTGGTGTCGTAGTTTGGACACTTCAGCCTCTAGCATAGCCACCCTGGCTGTCAATTCCAAGTTATGAAGTTTCAGTCTGTCCTCATCCACAGTTGTGGAATCCTTGGACCCAGATGGGGCCGTAGGCCGATCCTCAGCATCCCCATCACCCGTGGTTTCTTGGCGCCTGGGATTCCTCTCAGTGAGGGGAGTTTCCAGGGAAACACCCTCACCATGAGTTGCCGTGGATGAGGTCTTAAAGATGTTGTCACTGTCCTCCTGGTCATTTGATGGACTAGCAGTAGTGACAGCCTCTTCCACATCCACTCTTTCACTACTCCTAGAGTGGACTTTCAAGGGTGAAGAACTTGGGTCGGGTGTTTCGGAAGCAAGACCAATCAGTACCTCCTTGATAGTGGTAGTTGGAGAAGGTACATCACTTTGGTCAGGTTCCTCAACACTTAAGTCCAAAGAAGATAGGAATGGCTCAAAGGGCTGTTCTATGGATCTGGGAAGTGATCCTAATCCTAATAGAGAGACTTCCGAAGGAGTCTCCCTAACAGTGTGGCTTTCCCTTATGATATTCTCACTAGAATGTTGTGATTCTGAGTGAAGGATGTTGGCTTGGGTTTGGGCCTTGGAGGCAAGAGAAGAAGGAGTTCTCTTGCCCCTCTTCCTTGTATACTTGGCTGCAACCGGGGCCCTGTGTTCCGGTTGAGCAATCAAACTGTGGGTGAGTAGAGTATGTGCCTGTACATTCTCAGTAGAATGCACAGGGGTTCGATCAAGGGAAACGGCAGTTTGAGTTTGTGGCAGTGAGGTGGAGGGTGTGGGATCAGTATCAGCTGGGTTTGCTGAACTGTCACCCTGGGCACTTTGTGTGTTCAGCATTGTAGATAACAATGGAACATCGGCCCCTGAGAACTTTGATGAAACTGTTCTCATGCTTTGAAAAATGTTGTTCTTATGTCCCAGCATTACGTAGATTCTTGCAGTTTTTGAAAGATCTTGGTGCTCAATATTGAACACTTCCTGCAAGAATCTTGGGTACATGAAGAACTATGATTTCACCCCTTCTTGAAGGTTATATCTCAAACCTTCAAGAATAAGGTGGGAAAAATTGAAACCCGCCCCAGTTATCATACCGTGAATTGCCGACGCAAGTCCGGAGCTAAGTTGGTTCCAGCCACTCCTCTTCTGGGATATGCATTGGAGAAGAGTGTGGTAGAGATACTTCCATTTGGGACCCATGAGTGCCTTCTCTATCATATACTCTTTTTGATTCCCATTGTACCCTATGGATACAAAGGTCCTCATGTATACGTCTCTTGGGTAAGAGATGGCGTCCTCTTCATCTTGAAGCTTGAGGTGTTGGCGGAGCTTTGCTTCAGTGATGATCATCTCTTTGCCGTCTACTGTTCCTTTGATTTGGGGAGTGCCCTGGTCAGTAGAATACACGGCTGAGCTCCAAAAATCTTCCATGTGGGAAGTATAGATGGTTGGGTTGACTGTTAGGGCATGGTGGATTTTGGACCGACAAAGGAAGTCGATCATATCATCGAAACCTTCTAATTTCTTGCCCTTTATTAGGCATGCCGTGAGGTTGTGATATGGGGAAAACTTGTCGTTGGGGTTGTTTATGTCTGCACATGCCATTATAATGGATTTGGAGGGAAGAGAGAAGGGTGTTTGAATGGTGGTTAATTATGGAGGGCTTTGAATGCTGTGGGGACGGAAGAGAAAGTGATGGGAGATTAGGGTTTGAAATTGAATATGAAGAGGTTGTGGGAACGTTTGAAATTGTGATATAACGACAGACGAAGAAAAAGCAACTTTACTTGTATAGTACAACCTGTTTCACTTTTCATTGTTACAGCTGTAAAGCACTCGAGCAGTCATGGTAAAGACTGAAAGTAGTTTTTACCGCGGGTAAAAGTTAATGTAGACTTGTTTTACCCATCAGCAGCAAACTTGGTTGCTGCTGATGGTGAGCTATCCGCTGCAAACTTGGTTGCTGCGGATAGTGAAGTCTTTCAGCAGCAGATTTGGGTGCTGCTGACTGTTGTATTCATTCCGCAGCAAAAAGGTTGCTGCTGACCGCCTTAAAGCTATCCGCAGGAAACTTGTTCTTGCTGATAACTTAAAGCAATCAGTGGCAAAGGCTTTGCTGCTGAAGAGTAAATCTGTCAGCAGTGAAAAAGTGCTGCTGACTATAACCTTTTATTAAGAACAAAAACACATATTTACAAGGAAGGATAAAAATTTGAGACATGTCTTATTCAAAGTTCATCATGCCAATTGATTCAACTAGATATCGAAAGCTTGCTTCATCAAAAGGTTTAGTGAACAAATCAGCATATTGCTCATTTGTGTGAACCTTGGATAGGACAATTCTCTTTTTCTCAGCTTGATCCCTGATAAAGTGATACCTGCTGTCGATGTGCTTAGTCTTGGAATGTTGCACTGGATTATTCGTGATAGAGATTGCACTCATGTTGTCAATGTGAATTGGAGTCTGCATGAAGGTCATTCCAAAGTCAAGCATTTGATTTTGGATCCAGATGACCTGTGCACAGCAGCTTGAAGCTGCAATGTATTCTGCTTCAGCTGTTGAAGTGGAGACACATGTTTGCTTTTTGCATTGCCATGAGATGAGCCTTCCTCCAAGAAATTGACATCCCCCTGATGTGGACTTTTTGTCCAAGTTACAACCCCCATAGTCACTGTCAGTGTAGGCATAGAGATTGACATTTCCATTCTTTGGATACCATAACCCAAGTTTTGGAGCTCCCTTTAGGTATCTAAGGATCCTTTTGACAGCTTGAAGATGAGACACTTTTGGAGCTGCTTGAAATCTTGCGTAGAGACAAACTGCAAACATGATATCCGGTCTTGAGGCAGTGAGATACATGAGAGACCCTATCATTGCTCGGTACTGATGTTGATCAGTGTCTTGTCCTTCTTTATCCGGAGATAATTGATGGTGCACTTGCATAGGAGTTCTTGCAGCAGAGCAGTCAGCCATTTTGAACCTCTCCAAGATGCTTTTGACATACTTGGATTGACTAATGAAGATTCCATTTGGTACCTGTTTGACTTGAAGTCCTAAAAAGAAATTTAGTTCACCCATTGAACTCATTTCAAATTTGGAATGCATCAGAACTTCAAAGTCTTTGCAGAGCTTCTTTCTTGTAGATCCAAAGATAATGTCATCAACATAAATCTGGACCAACAAAATTTCTCCCCTTCATCTTTGATGAAGAGTGTCTGATCAATGGCCCCCCTTCTGAAGTTGTTGCTAAGTAGATATCCAGATAAAGTTTCATACCAGGCTCTTGGGGCTTGGTGTATGCCATAGAGAGCTTTGTCCAGTTTTAAGACCTTATTTGGATGTGCAGGATCCACAAAGCCTGGAGGCTGTTTGACATAGACCTCTTCACCAATCTTGCCATACAAGAAGGCACTCTTCACATCCATTTGACAGATCATAAAGTTTTTGGATGCTGCATATGCCAGAAAGATTCTGATGTCTTCCAGACGGGCAACAGGAGCAAAGACTTCATCATAGTCAATGCCTTCTGCTTGAGTGTAACCTTGAGCTACCGGTCTGGCTTTGTTCTTGACCACGATGCCCCTTTCATCTTGCTTGTTTCTGAAGACCCATCTTGTTCCAATGGCTGTTTGACCAGGTGGAAGATCAACAAGCTTCCAAACATCTTGTCTTTTGAATTGCAGCAATTCTTCCTGCATTGCTTCAATCCAGCTGTTGTGCTTGAGAGCTTCATCAATCTTCTTGGGTTCCACCTAAGATAGAAAGCAAGAGAACAAACAAATGTTGGCTTCATGAGACTTACTTCTTGTCTGGATACCTGTGTGGACTTGGCCAATGATGTTTTCCAGAGGATGCTCTTTGTTTATTCTCTGTGCTGGTATCACATCCAGCCGTATTCCCTCTTCAAGATTACTTTGGTTTAGATCAGGATTGTCTTCAGTTGTGAGGAGAGGAGATTGGAGGTTCTGATCATTGTGTTCCACATTGTCAGCAGTATTAGCATTAGAGGCCTCTTCAGCATGGATTGAGGAGGCTTCATTAAAGATTTCTTGGTCAGAGAGATTGCTGCTTGTGGTGTTGGAAGTACTGGCTTCACCTGTACTGGCTTCAATAGCTTCTGCCACTGATGGAGGATCAATGGATGGCCTTTTCATCCTGATGTAGGGACTGGGAAAATCCAGTCTGTAGTCAGCAGAGGAGGTTGAGACAGAAGATGTTGATTTTGAAGAAGAAAACTCCATATTTGAGAATATGAGGGGCTCAAATATCTGGGTGAAGGAGTCTATATCAAAGAGCCAGTTAGGACCTTTGCCTTGTTCACAGACAACGTGTTCCCTGCATTCCACATTAGCAGATTCTTCCATAATCCGAGTCCTAGAATTGAATACTCGGTAGGCCTTTGAATGAGAGGAGTAACCCACAAAGTAACCTTCATCAGACTTTGCATCGAATTTAGGAAGAACTCCATGTGTGATGAGGATGGTACATGGACATCCAAAGGGCTTCAAGAAGCCAATGTAGGGAACTCTTTTGAGCCAAAGTTCATAGGGTGTTTTCTGGAGAGGCTTAACAATAAGGACTCTATTCTGCACATAGCAGGCTGTGCTCACTGCTTCCGCCCAGAAAGTAAGGGGCAGCTTTGAGTCAGCCAACATAGATCTTGCTGATTCAATCAGAGTCCTATTTCTTCTTTCAGCAACCCCATTTTGTTGAGGGTTCTTGGAGCACTTTATTGCCTTTCAATGCCCTTGCTCTCACAGAAACTGTTCAAAGTGTGATTTTTGAACTCTGTTCCCTGATCACACCTTATGATCTTTACCTTCAGATTGCTTTGATTCTCTACCCTAAGAATATAGGATTTGAGAATCTCAGCAGCTTCATCTTTTGTTCTTAGGAAGAATACCCATGAGAATCTGGAGAAGTCATCAGTTATCACCAGACAGTAGGACTTTTTGCCCATTGACATGACATTCGTAGGACCAAAGAGATCCATATGCAGTAGCTGGAGAGGGGTGTCATTTGTGTTCAATGTCTTGGGCTTGTGGGAACTCTTGTGTTGTTTTCCCTTCAAGCAGGCAATGCAGTGATCGTCTAGCTGGAATTCTTTGTCAGGAAGCCCTCTGACAAGATTATCCTTCACTAATTTATTGATTGTTTTGATGTTAACATGGCTTAACCTCCTGTGCCAGAGAGCGGATTCATCAACTGATGCCTTTGACAGAAAACATGAAACACTACCAGATGGAGTGGCTTCATTCATGTCAAGCACATATAAGTTGTCCTTTCTACGAGCAGTTAGGAGAATCTTCTCTGGAGGGGGTTTAGATAGGCCAGGAGCTAACACGAAACATTCTTTGTCAGTGAAGAACATCCAATGCTTTGGATCACATACATGGGAAACACTCATGAGATTGAAGTCAAGTTCTTTAACATAGTTGACCCTTTCAATACTCATCCTTTCATTGGACACAGTTCCTTGTCCAGTGATAGATCCACCCTTTGAGTCACTCCTAAAAGCAACATATCCTCCATTGAAATGTCTGAAGTTAGAGAGGATGGACCTGTTGCCTGTCATGTGCCTGGAACAGCCGCTATCTACCACCCAAGTATTGTGTTTGTTGCCTGGCTGTCCCTGCACATGGAAGATATCTAATTAGTGGGAGGATCATTGTAGCATGCAGCATTGTAGAAGATCGTTGCTAATTTGCCATTGTCAGCATGCTTGCAGTCAATGGAACCAATAGTTATGCTTGGAGATTGTTTGGCCTTCCATTGCTGTGTTGGTGGTTTTCTAGCTTTCTTTGCATTGTCGGCAGAAGATGTTGTTGCTGACAATTTTGGCTTATCCGCAGCCGATTTTGCTGCTGAGGGCTTTGCTGGAGCAGTAGCAGTTTTTGCTTTGTCAGCAGCAGATACTTTTGCTGCTGATGCCGTTGTTTTTGATTTTGCTTTATCAGCAGCAGAGACTTTTGCTGCTGGAGGCTTTGCCTTTGGTTTCCTGGACTTTACTCTATCAGCAGCGATTTTGTTTGCTGCTGATGGGTTGAGCACAGATGAATGATTTGCAATCTGGTTAAAAGGGTTGAACTTGCATGTTGCAGCAAAGTGGTTTGATTCCCCACATATGATGCAAGTTTGTTGAGGTTTCTGCATCTTCACTCTTTGAGGGGATAGAGATTCTCTGAACTTTGTTGCCTTTGCATCATAGCTTCTCACCTGTTTGTTTCTGTTTGTTTTCTCAAAGGCATGCTGCTTTGGGTTTCTTTGGTGTTCACAGTAATGAAAGCAGGTGCTGGCAGTGTGATTGTATTTGCCGCACACAAAGCAGGATAGTGCTATCTTGTCCCGGTGAAAGTCCACATAGTTCTTACTTTGAAACAAATCTTTGAAGTTCCAGGGATGAGCTTTGTTATGCTCAAAAGTGGCTTCTTCTAGTGTCTTTTGAACATATGGACCTTTTTCTCCAGGTGTATGAAAACTATCAAACACCTTTGGCTTTGACTGAGGCTTGGGGTTGGTGAAACCTGATGTCTCTCCTTTTTCAATGTTTAGCTTTCTTCTATTTTAAGGATAGCTAATCTTGATTTGTTTGAATGGGATGGGAGCTGGAATAGTTGGAGTAACAACAGGACGTTCAGTTTTGTTCAGAACAGCTTCAGAGATAGGAGCAGATGGGACTTCACTAGTTTCACAGTGGTCTGAGTAGGTTGACTCAGATTCTGAAGAGGTGGAGCAGTCTTCCACGAAACATGCATCCATTGAAGGATCAAGGTTTCGGTTTGCCATGTCAAGATTTGTAGTATTGAAGCTTGGTTCGTGAATGGCAACATAGTCAGCAGGAGGAGGAACTATCTTGTACTCGTCATCATGATATCCAAGTCCAGTTTTTACCCTTTCATGGACTTGAATATCTAACAATCTTTGTAACTTTTTAGATGAAAATTCATATTTTTCAACATGAACTTTCTGTTCAGCCAGTTCAGCTCTGGTAGCTTTAAGTTTTACTAATAGATCATCAATCTGAGTTTCAAGATTGGTTTGTTCATGTTTTAAAGAAGAAATCTCTTTCTTAAGGCAGTTAATCTTTTCTTTATAACTGTCTTCGACCTTTTTGAATTCAGATTTCATTTGGTGAAACTCTTCATTTTGATCTATTAGATTTTGGTTATGTTTTCTATAACCTAAAACTTTGTCAATGCAAGCTTGAGAGCAAAGATGTTCAAATACCTGAGGTGGTATTTCTGCATTGTCTGCCATAAGTGCTTGGTTGGAGGCAGGAACATCATCATATTGAAAACTCCAGTCAAATTCTGTAGTTCCAACATTTGCACAGGCTGCAGTTTATGCTGGAGGAGTTCCTTGCTGCTGCTGCCTGGGCTGACCTTGGTAAGCTTGTCTTTGATGGTTGGCACCCTGATTGGCTTTAGGTGCCTTGCACTCCCTAGCAAAGTGACCCATTTGGTTACAGTTGTAACATCGGATCTTGCTTTTATCAAGCCCAACTCTGGTGTTTGAGTTGTTGCTTGGAACTGATCTCCCGGTTCTAGAATAAAACCTTTTTGCTCTGAGGGAGAGCATGGCATATGAGTGCTGAATATCCATTTCTTCAAGATCATCTGGATGAAAGCATTCCAGATCCTTCTTTATGAAGTGCATGCTGCTTGAGTTGTCAGAGACAAAAGCAGTAGAGGTTGGCTATTGAGGAGGTGCCTCAAGAAGAAATGGTGATGAGTTGGATTGTGAGGCAGTTGGTGTTTGAGGATGAGTAACAATGGGAGGATAGTAGTTGCTTGCACTAGGACCAGAATGATCAGAGTGAAGCGCTGAGGTGGTGGTGGAGGAAGTGGTAGCTGATTAATAACTAGAGCTCCTTTCTTTAGCATGAATCATTTCTAATTCATAGGTTTTGAGCATGCCAAAGACCTCAGTCATCTGAAGAGTCTTCAGATTCTCTGTTCTTCTGATGGACACTGTATATAATGTCCAACAACTAGGAAGAGATCTTATGAACTTCTTGAGAATGTCTTCATTCTCCAGCTTTACCTTGGAGCACTGCAGTTCTCCAACCAGGTACGTGTACCAGTTATATAAAACTGTTAGCGACTCACCTTCCTTCCAGACGAAGTTTTCATACTGTTGCTTGAGAATGTCACGTCTGTTCTCCTTGACCTCCTCAGATCCAGCAAACATCTTTTCCAAGGCTCCCCATAATTCCTTTGCAGTTTTGTGAGCCTTGAAGTTGTGAAAAACTTCATTTGGAAGGCACATTTGGATAGCTCCTAATGCCTTGAAGTCCACCTCAATTTTCTTGATGTCTTCTTCAGAATACTTGGAGGGTTCCTTAGGAACTAGTGGTCCTCCGGAGTCAGCAGAGGCCACCATGGGAACATAAGGTCCATCCCTTATGGATTTCCACATTCCGTATTCATGGTAGCAGAAGAAGCTTTCCATACGGTTCTTCCACATATCATAGTCCTCCCCAGACACCAACCTCGGTGGTCGGTTGATACTACCGATGTCTTCAGATCCATGACTTTGTGCCATTTTGTTTTGTGTGACTTGATCAAGAATAGAGTTTTGAATAGAATCAGAAAGTGATTAAACAAATGTTAGTTTGTTTAATCTTGAGCCAAAGCTCTGATACCACTTGTAGGATCGTAAGATTACAAGGTGATTCTATTCTAGTTGATATTGGCGGAAACAATAACAACCAACAAAGTAAACAAGTAAACAGCAAGAATACTGATAAATGCACTGTTGTATTAGACTTCTGAGATTACAAGTTTATAAGTAAAACACTATCAAGAAGCACTATGAAAGCACAGCAAGCACACTTTGTTTGAAGTGTTTACAAGATATATATAGTAACTTAGAATCAAGACAGACCCTTGATTCTAAGGATCAGATCTAACACAAGCCGTTGATCTTGTTTATTAATCTAAATTACACGCAAAGGCTAATCTAGATAACTTTACTGAAACGTCTTCTTAGGCATCATTGTTTGCATGCTTGGAGAAACGTGTTATTGTCCTTTATTGGTTACACCAGTGAGGTTCCTTCTGCTTGGAGTGTGGCAGTTGCTTTTGCAGAAAGGTGTCAGAGGCGCTTCACATGGATAGTCAGCTGCAACGTTTGGTCTTCAGAGAATAAAGCTATCAGCAGATATGAGAATAATGCTGCTGATAAGCCTATCAGCAGCCATATGTGCTGAATGCTGCTGATAAGCCTATCAGCAGCCATATGTGTTGAATGCTGCTGATAAGCTTATCAGCAGCATTTGTACTTAGAATAATTTGGTAGCAATCAGTCTTTGGTTCTACATCTCCATTTGAATAGGCAATAACTTTTAGTATTCAAACAACACTCAACAGTCCTATACATCAGAAGACTGCAATTGTACAAGTTGTCGCCATTTGGAAGGGAGATACCTTTTAGTACATTCAAACAACACTCAACAGTCCTGGACACTTAGCTGAAGACTGCATTTGTACAAGATGTCGCCATTTGGAATGGCGATAGCTTTTAATTCATTCAAACAACAATCGACCACCCTCATTACACTTGGAAGAAGAGTACAATGATGTCGCCAATTGGAATGGCGAGAGGTTTAGGTAGGCTACATACTTAATACTGCTTTGCATGCTTGACACTCTTTTCAATTACAATGCTTTCAATTACACGTACAACTATTAGAGATGTTTAGGTGGAAATGCTTTGAATGAGGACTAGTATTGCATATATTCTTTTTAAATGCCATGTGAAGTAGTGTGTTGCAGTAAGAAACCATCTTATATATTTCTTTCACCCATCATTTCGTGAACTAATAAAACAAACCAAACCATATACTTCATCTTTGCACTGAAAAATCTATTATAGTAAAAAATATGGCTGCCGGTTTTACATCAGGTCCATTGATCGGTGACTTATTGTTTTTAAGTGGTGATCGTAGGGCAGATCACTATTTTCAAGATCCAACGAACGAGAACGCGGTTTTAATAATTAAACGAGGTGACGAGAAATTCTGGAAACATATCCAAGATAATCCCATTCCCGAGAATGTGTTGCATTACATAAACGAGGTAGGTTTTGCGGGTGTAATACTTTGTGGTAGTCGCCGACTTGACTGTCATCTGATTTCCTCACTTGTTGAAAGGTGGTGTCCCGAAACACACTTTTCATTTCCCAATTGGAGAAGTGACGGTAACTCTACAAGACGTACAAGTTTTGTGGGGTTTACCAATTAATGGTAATGCTGTTAGCGGTGTAGATAAAGTTCACCACATGCAGACTTCATATTAAAAATTCATAATTTGATGGGTTTTACATCGGTGATGGCTTTTTCAAATACCAAAAAATTAGTCTACCGCGTCTTCTTCAGCAAATCAAAATTGCCCTACCTGTCAACGCTACCGATCTACAATGTATGTAACGAGCAAGACTAATAATTTATTACTTGATCGGTGCAACGTTATTTCCTGATTCTGCTAGCAACTGGGTTAATATTTCTTACTTAAAACACGTCGAAAACCAAAATGGGCGACTCAGTATGAGGAGTCGGGAAACTGGTCTCAAAATGTTATCCATTTTTATAAACACGGAGATGTAGAGATCTGCTATTTACATTTATTTGATCATGCTGTAGCGCTTGATAAAGTATTTTTGGGTACTCTTTTAGGGTGCCAAAACTACGGTCGTTTATCCTCAACGGTAAGATGTAATAGTTTTGTATCTTTTAAATTATGTTTTCCTCCAAAATACCATGTCTTAATTTTTTTACAGCATATCGAAACGTGTATGCAAAGACTAATGATTCGAAGACATACAAAAGCAGTTAAAAATAGTCCTTTAAATATGCGTTGAGCTATATTAAAACCACAGTTTTACAATCACCTTTTACTACAACCTGAAGATACATTTGCAATTTCAATTGCGACCGGTATAAAATGATTTTTCCCTCCACTTTGGAAGGTTGATTATATTTATCTTCCACTTTTAATCAGTGCAAGTGAATGGTTACTTCTCGGAGTTGATCACAACAGTAAGGATTTAACGCAGTATAATTATGATGATTTTGGTCGCCCAAAATATACAGAGTTTGTTTGTACAGAGTTTACCACCTCCTCGGAATCACTATTTGGATCACCAAAACAACCATCACCTCCTCCACCACTAATCCATACAACTACCTCTCCACAACCTACTCCACAACCAACACCACCCCTCTCTTTTGTTGAGACCTCATCACCCTCACAAGAAACATCTCCATCCATCACCATAGTAAAAAATATAAGTTTGAATGTCAAGAAGCTTAATGACCAACTATCCCAAAAGAATGAAGAAATCAAGGTTCTAAGATCTGATCTTCCAGATAAAAAAGGAAGAAGTCAAGGACATGAAGCTTGAAGTTATTACTTTAAAGAACGAGCTTGAGATCCAGCAATCACAATTTGCAATGCAACAAGAACAGTTATTGAAGCAGCAACAAAAATTTCTTGCTGTGACTGCCCTAGTTAACCAGATCAAAGCTTCCATGGTGCAATCTTCATAGAAATCAGAAACTTAAAGGGAATTAAACTCTCAGGTTCAGAGGGAGACTCATGTATCTCCATCCATAGCAACTGGCGGTCCCTCCTCCTCTGCCTTTGTAACTAATCCTGAATCCGCTGTGATTGTTTATTCAGGTGAAGCTGAAAATCCAAAGGACGCAGTTGAAGTGAAGGTGGAAGAACAGTAATATGACTTACCTTCCCTGAGTCAAAGAAGAGCTGATGGGGCCAAGGGAAAGGCCAAAGAGACTGACATTGAGATGGTAGTCCTTGATGAAGAAGAGTTTGGCTCTGACCATGGGCTGGATGAGCTCCTTAATCAAATTGATGACTTTGGGACTATTGACGAGATCCATGAGATTGTGACACTTGGAGAGGAACACAAAGAAACGATCCAGTACTTCACAGAGACCAGGGATGAAATTGAAGCTTTGACAGATACTAAGGAGGAGGATCCTATTGTAAACGTTGCCTTTGTTTAGCCTGTAACCACTGCTGGGCCAACAAGCACACCTTAAGAAGTTCCTCAGACAACAACAATAGCAACACCAATAATTACAGCACCATCTGAAACACCCCAAGAAACTACACCCTCTCACCAAGCCTCAGATCCTAAGAGGTCTTGGTTCAAGAAATTGGAGCCTGAAGAACCACCGAAACATTACGAGTGGTTTGCTGAATATCAAGAGTTAAAAAGGCCACCTGTCGGCTGGAAGTATGATAAGGAGAGATCTCTTTTCATTGTCAGGAGATACAAAGGATGAGTGGAGCACTTTAATACTCCACATGACTTCAGCTCCCTCCTCAAGTATGACTTGAGAGCCCTAGCCAACTTGCTCTCCAAAACCCTGGAGATGTAAGGGTTACTAGAGATTTTGAGACTTTTCTACGAAACCAGACCTTCAATGACATCAGGTCAATGACCACTGAAAAGCCAAGAAGAGTTCTCTCAAAGATCCGGATTCACCCTTAAACTCAAAAGCCATGGGTAAGTCTGAGGTATAAACCGGCAGAAACTGTCAAATCTATTCAACGTCCTAGGTCTGTACCAGTTTAGCTCCAGACATTCAGAAGATGGTTTTACAATTCAACCATTGGGAGTGATGTGATTGAGTGTGAAGGCAAGGAGGACATTCACATCTTTGTGCCCATGGAGCTTTTAAAATTTCAACTAGAGGATCTGGAGGTTTTGTTCAACCACATCCAGATCTCTCATTAAGATGATGAGGCAGATGGTAAGGCATATCAAAGAATAGTGACTGTGAATGTGAAGCCCTTCTTTGGAAAACAAAGTGATGCACCAACTGCTTGAGGAGTTGAAGACATTGATAAACAACTTAGGGGGAGATTTTAGTGTATTGTCTTTTGTAAGCTAATGTCATCAATGTAATCTTTTGAACAATTGTCCTGTATTTATTTCCTTGTAATTCAATTATTTCAGTTGATGTAATTTTTCTGTTTTTAGTTAAGTCTAGGCCATCGAAACTACCTAGTTTCGGTTGAGTCTATTCAACCGAAACTAGTAGTTTCGATAGATGGGAAGTTTTGATAGGAGGTTTAATCATGTAAATGCTTAACCGAAACTGCTAGTTTCGGTGAGCAGAGTTTCGATGTCTGTCAGCTTCCTATAAATAGCCTAGTTAGAGAATGTTCAGGGTGTGGATAGCAGTTGTAACACTGCATTCTGTATTGTTATTCACGTGTGGTCAGCCTGTTATCTTCATCATTTCACTGTCTTTGCCTCTTTTTCACCATCATACACACCTATTCCGCTGGTGTGTGTGTGTGTGTAATGATCTGTTTTAGTGATTCTGCCAAGAATCAGGACCTACACATTGTATACAAGACAATGATAGAGGACTTTTGGGTTAATTCGGAGTTCAAGGCTCATGCAATTACCAAAAGACCTCATATATGTTTAGTCGTCCATGGGAGAGAAGTAATGATTATAGAAAGCACAATCAGAAATGATTTACGGTTGGGAGATAATCGTGATGATCCGAGAGCAATTGATGAGAAGGATACTAGAAGAAGGTTTGTTGAAGAACTAGTATATGACGGGCCATTCAGAAAGAACGAGATCCAAAAACGCTTCTTATCCAAAGATTGGAAGGTGATTATGTACGTTTTTATCCACTCCCTGTCACACCCAAAGGGAGGATACGATGCGTTGAGAATGCAATGGGGTGGCATCATGCTAAAGATTTATCAGGGTGAAAAGTTTAATCTCACTCACCACATTTTCAGCCACATGTATAACCGAGCCAGAGACAACAAGTGGTTGTTATACCCTCGTTTTATATAAATGATACTCAACTACCTGTTCAAAGATCTACCGCCAAGTGGAAATCAGATGATGTTTGCTAAAGTCGACGCTCGATTCTACACAGACATTTTGAGGACGTATCATGGATTCTCTGGTAAATGGACACCTATGTATGAAAACATGTATGGAAAGGAAAGATTGCTAACAATAAAGAAAGCTTTGAAGAAAGTTAAGGAATCTAAAAAGGGAAAGAGAGTTGACAAGGAAGCTCAAAAGATAGTTGAGAAGAAGAAGAAAGAATCTGAGAAAGAGAAGGAACCAGAAAAGGAAAGTGGGGAAGAGATTAGAAAAAGAAAAGGTAAGGAAATTAACCCGGAAGGGGGAAAGAAGAAAAAGCCAAGAGCCGGTGGAGACGGTGAGGGCTTTTTGAGATCAGCAAGAGAAAGCTTCAGAAGGCAGCAACAACGCAGTCCTACAAGATTATCTACCCCTCCTCCTAAGGGAATCACTCAAGAAGACATTGAAGCAGATCTTTTAGCTCGTGCTGCTCTGAATGCTGAAGGGCATCCTCCGCCCAAGCAAACAGAAGGTACTTCCGGAACAAGATAATCCCCACCGAAAGATTAGCAGCCCCCACAAGCTAGCACACCAAAAAGACTGAAAACTATGGCAAGAAAGAAAGTGAGGCCATTAGGAAAACTCATCCCACCTCCGATAAAAGAGTCGTTGGATCTAGAAATGGTACAGAAAATTGGGCTGCAAACCACAAAGTTAATTAGATGGATGAAGGGGCAAATCAAAGCAGGCCGGAAATAGAGAGGATGATAGAGAAGAAGAGATGGAGGAAATAAAAGAAACTTTAAACGAACAAAAGAAAGAGATTGAGAAGTTGAAGTTAAAACTTGATAACCAAAGGCAGGTGAATAAGACTCTGAAAAGCAACATAAACCTGGCCAAGGGATTACTTGTAATCATGAGAGGTGGTAGTTCATTGCTGAAAGAACTGAACCGTTTAAGAGAAGAAAAGAATGAAGAACTGATGTTATTTCATGATGTGTTTGAAATGACCGGTCTAGAGGATGTAGATTTTTTTGAGCCTGAGGGAGAAGAAAATGAGGAGGAAAAGAAAGAAGTTCTTGAGGATCCTGTCACACTCCGAATTTAGCCTACCCGGGCGTGCGACCAACGATTGGTACCAGTTTCTTAATTTATCTCATCAGAGATTTAGAAACACAACGAAACATTTTAATAATTCAGGATCTTTTCAAAAGACGGGGAATCTCCCGTTTCATTTCACTTTAAACAGGGATAAACCTTGATATTGTACACAAACGTTTAATTTACAAAACCAAGGTTACATGAGCCATTTCTTTCAAGCTGATGTCTAGGGTGGACGTTCCCTTTTTCATGACATCATTATTCGTTGTCATCACATGGCTATATCATACAAATCATCCTTGGTTACCTGTAAAACGTTTGAAAGTATTTTATCAGCATAAACTGGTGAATACAAGTATATTGGAAATCATAATCTGACAAGCGTGAATAAATAGAACAATTTGCCCATAGTTTTCGGTCAATTTACACAGTCAACTTTCTAACCACCAACCACACCAGGGACCTTGGATATAGTTTTACATTTATTCAATATTGTGCCTTACTCCTCAAGCGATAGGTCTTTCATAACAACCAAGGGTTCAACCCCTAGCCCTGTTACAGCATCTCATCTATAATACGTGTATATATACGTGACTCTATGGGCTGACTGCTATATAGTAAATCAACTTATTTGACCAATGGTTATATTAGCTCATTCAAGTCAGATCACAATCAAAGCCATTTTCTGTTTTGAAATCATTTTATAAAATACAAGTATTCACCTTGACAGAGGTTGGACTTAGGAAACTTCTAGAGTGAGTGTCCTAGTGGGCAGCGTCTCTCCTTAACCGTCTAGCTTGGTTTCTCCAAATAAGCGTTTCCTAGCTTCTTGATTACTTCTAGGATATTCCGGCACTTCCAAAATTTAAACGTATGAGCAGGAATGGTTTTAGGAGAGTGAATAGTTATTTTTATCTGGAATACGAATTTTGTGTGTGAGAAATGATCAAACCCGACCTTGCTATTTATACTTGAATTTGGAGGTTGTGACGGACCGTTACGGATGGTGACGGTCCGTCATCGTGTTAGGTTTGCGAGTTACCAGACATGTGTAAGCCTCCGGTTGAATTGCGGCATGACGGACCATTACTAGGTCGTGACGGTCCGTAATAAGGTTTCCACGCGTCATAATCAACTTATTAGTCACCGGACACGTGGCACGCCATTATTATTCGCGTGCTTAGCCCATAACGGACCGTATCCAATTTTTAACTTTTTCACTTTTGGCTCCTATTCTTTCATATATTTACACTTATACTCCCTGTACTTTATATTTTTATTATTTTGGGAACAAATTTTGAGAAATGTTACATTCTCCCCAGCTTTTGAAAAATCTCGTCCTCGAGATTACTGGAATAGGTGTGGATACTTTTTCTTGATTTCTGATTCTAGTTCCCAGGTGTATTAAGGACCACGTATAGAATTTCACATGACTTTAACAAGTTTCAATCTTTTCTTCTTTAACTTTTTAGTTTTACGATCTTCTATTTGTAGAGGTTGCTCTAAAAATCTTAGTTTTTCGTTTACCTCTATATCTTGTAGAGGCATTATCAAAGATTCATCAGCTAGACATTTACGAAGATTGGATATATAAAATACATCATGTATTCCACTCATTTCGTCTGGTAGTTATAACTGTTAAGCCACTGCTCCAATTCGTTTAAATATCTTAAAGGGTCCAACAAATCGAGGACTTAGTTTACCCTTCTTTCTTAATCGAACAATTCCTTTCCAAGGTGACACTTTTAATAACACCTTTTCTACAATTTCAAACTCTAGTGGCTTTCTTCTTTTGTCAGCATAGCTCTTTTGTTTATCTCTTGCTGTTTTCAATCTTTCTTGTATTTAAGATACTTTGTCAGTTGTTTCCTGAACAAGTTCAGGTCCTGACATTCGGTTTTCTCCAACTTCCGCCCAGCATACAGGAGTTCGGCATTTTCTACCATATAAGGCTTCAAAAGGTACCGCCTGAATGCTTGTGTGATAACTATTGATGTATGACAATTCCATTAGGGGTAGATGAACATCCCAATTACCACCTAAGTCTATCATACAGGCTCGAAGCATATCTTCTAAGGTCTGAATTGTCACACCCCGGCCGGCGGCGGATTAAACGCCGGGGCTGACACGGTTGTTCAAAAGCTCATGATCATCTAATTAATGCGAAGATATTTATTATTCCATATTAAATAACCCGTTACAAAACAATGAAACGACAAAAGTTAACATGACATATATTTTCAGTTTAATTTCTAGGTCCAAGTCCTACGTGAGCAGCAAGGACCTTAAGCAGGAGCACCTGAAACATGCGAGTAAAAGTCAACTACAAGTAGTTGGTGAGCAACATAGGTTTTGACACCAATACCAAAGTTTAGATAAAGTTTACGATTCAAAAGATTCTAATACAGATCTAAAGCATATCTAATAACACATAAGGCTCCAAGCGTACAGTTCAACCCTGGTAAATGAAATATAGCTGCCACAATCCCACGGATTGCCGTTTTGATAAAAGGGTTAGATAACACCCGAAGTTTTATAGTTCACATGGGGAGATACACCCATGACAATAGTTCACATCCAACATGGGGAGATACACCCATGATGATGGTTCACACCAACAACAACCCGCCAAGGTTATGTGGTAAGTTTAGTTTAGTTTCGGTTTCCCCTATAAATGATCATGTTAGGTACTGCCTTAGGCTTGCAACACAAGTTAATGAACGTACTGGCATGCATTCATGCAATGGTCACCAAATAGTTAAAAGATATAAAGCATGTAGATCATAGCAAAGAATCAAGTTAAAGAATCGTGTAGATAAGATAGTTAATGCATGTTTCACCCCAAAACAAAAGCAGTAAAAAGGGGCTATGAATACTCACATGAATGAGGAGCTAAAGATGATTGAGTTCGATAAGTTGGATGGATATTGTGAGGAATACTCACAACAAACCTACAAGATAGATTTGGATTCTAGGATTGAGATAGGTTGTACTAGATAATAAGATTTGAGATTGAAGATAAGTTTGTATAAGTTTTGTATTTTAAAAGATTATTTAAGGTTGCTAGACATAATATGTATAATAGTTGGAGTATTCGAGATGACACGATTTATATATTTAGATTAAGGTATTTATAAATAGGTTGATAAAACAAAAACATGGATAATCCTATCAAGACTTTATAGAATAATTAGATTTTAATTGAATGAAAGAGATTTTGTATAATTATTTATTTAAAAAAATAATCATTTAATTATTTAAATAATTATCCTTTGTCAAAATAATTATCTTTATGTTTAAAAGATTTTAATAATGCTTAATAATAACATTATTAATTTATAAGATAGATAAGTAAATTCGTCTAAACAATATATTTATTTAGAAATACAAAGTTTCATGGTTTCAAATAAAAAGAAGATTAATAAAATTTTGAGAATTGATTTAATTGAATTTCTAAATATTTAGATTATATATAAAAGTTTAAAAGTAACCTAAAATAAGTAAAAGTTATTTTATAAATTTTAGATTTTATGGTTTTATGATTTTAGAATTTTATATAATTTTATTTAGAATTTTTGAAATTTTAAAATGTAGAAAAGAAGGTTTTAAAAAGGAAAACAGGAAATTTCTCACCCCTGGGATTCGAACCCGCGACCTCACCCGGGCCGCACACACGGGCGCCTTAACCATCAGACCAGGGCTTATGCCTTGGTCTAGAACTGGCTTGTTTTAAACATAAACCCTAGCTCCCGTATCACCTTCTTCCCCAAACCAACCGGAACCCTAGCCAACCAATTCTCTCAATCCGGCTAATAACCGGCCTTGATTTCATGGGGCTTTTGATCCCCTAGTTCCTACGGTTCGATTGATGTAACTTCTACCTCAGTTAATTGTGTAAATCGTGAGACCGATCGAGCAAAAGTCGCGACGAGTTCTCCGACTAGTCTGAGCTCCGGCGATGGTTTACGAAGATTTTAAAGTCGTAGGAAGCTTGTGGTGCCTGTCGTCGATGGTTTGGATTAACTATTTATAGGAAATTTTGGCGAAATCGAATCGATCGAGTAACCATCATTGAAGAAGGCTACGGTTTACTGGTTCGTTCGTTTTCCGATCATAATCGTCCAATTAACGAGGGGAGATGGGTCGATTAGCCTTCGCGAGCGTTTTGCCATTTTTGGATTCGATTGATATTACCTCAGTCGCGAGATCGACGTCTTGGTTTCAAAGCCGGCTTCCGCCAGAATCGAACTCGGATCGATTTGAGAGAAGGAAGAAAGTTTCGGTATTTGCAACATAGTCCCTGACGTTTCCCTTGTTAACATTTTATGCATAAAATTAACTTTAGATTTGGTTTAAGGTTTCAGAATTTGCAAATTAGGTCACCAGACTTTCAAAACTTTATTATTTTATGTAAAAAGTTATGTTTTTTTTTATTTAAGTTTAAGTTTCAATGTTTTATAAAACAAACCCTAAGTTTTTTTTTATAAAGTATAATTAGGCTTGTAAATTTATAAATCTTTAAAATTAATATAAGTTATTTAATAAAAGTAATAAATTTATTTTAAATTATAACTCAAATTAATTATTTAAATTAATTACATTTTTAATTATAATTTCTTATTTTTCTCAAATGACTTTATTACTTAATAATTATACTTTAATATTTTTGTAATTTGTTTATAATTTGTATTAACATTTTTATAAATGTATATGTTTATTTATTAAATTAATAATAAATGTAATTGTGTTAAATCATGGAATTAAATATGAGCATATAAAAGAATTCAAATATATTTCCAAAATTAAATAGGTTACAATGCCGGACAAGTTAAAATTAGGTCAGAAATTCCTCGGGGATTACATGAATTGTTCTTTCACTTTGCCCATCTGTTTATGAATGATAGGCAGTGATTAAATTCAGACGAGTTCCCATGGCTTTTTGGAAACTTTGCCAAAATCGAGATGTGAAACGGCTATCTCTATCTGACACTATGGATAATGACACTCCATGTAACGATACAATTTCATCTACATAGAGACAAGCCAATCTATCCATACTGAAGGTTTCTTTCATCGGAAGAAAATGAGCAGATTTAGTCAATCTGTGAATGATAACCCATATAGTATTATTTCCCGGACTGGTTTGAGAAAGTTTAGTAATAAAATCCATTGTTCCAAACTGGTAATTCTAATTATTGCAATAAACCAGAAGGTTTCTGGTGCTCAGCCTTTACTTGAGCGCAAGTAAGACATTTTGTAACATATATGGCAATATCTTTCTTCATGTCAATCCACCGGTAGTTATCCTTCAGATTTTTATACATCTTATCACGTCCTGGGTGCATCATGTATTTTGATTTATGACCTTCTTCGAGTATTCTTTCTCGAAGATTTTCGGTAATCGAAAACCAGATTCTTTTATTCATACGGAGTATTTCATCGTCTCCCTTAACCAATTGCTTAATCATGCTCTCCATTCCTTCTTGTTCTAATTCTTCTTCTATTTGAACAGAATGTTGAGCATCTTTTATTTGAGATAAGAGATCAACACAAAGTTCAAGTCTGAGAGCACGAATCCGTTTAGGTTTCTCTCTTTCTTTTCTACTTAAGGCATCTGCAACAACATTTGCCTTACCTTCGTGGTAACATATTTGACAATCATAGTCACTCAAGATCTCTAACCATCGTCTTTGTCTCATGTTCAGTTCTTTCTGACCAAATATATTTCAAACTCTTATCGTCAGTGTAAACTGTAAATCTAACTCCATAGAGATAGTGTCTCCATAATTTCAGGGCGAAAATTCTGGCACCTAACTCTAAATCATGATTTGTATAGTTCTTTTCATGAGTCTTTAACTAAAGAGATGCATAGGCAATTACTTTGTTTCTTTGCATTAACACACAACCTAGGTCGTTGTGCGAAGCATCACAATAGACTACAAAGTCTTCATTGCCATCTGGCAAAGACAGTATAGGTTCATGAGTCAATTTTTCTTTCAGGGTTCGGAAAGATTCATCTTGCTTTGTTCCCTATTCATACTTTATTTTTTTGTGAGTTAAAGTAGTCAGAGGAACTGCAATCCTTGAGAAATTCTAAATGAATCGTCTATAGTATCCTGCAAGACCCAAGAAAGTACAGACTTCTGTTGGAGACTTTGGGATTTCCCATTTGGATATAGCTTCACATTTGGATGGGTCTACTTGAATACCTTCTGCATTCATTATATGACCCATAAATTGTGCTTCTTTAAACCAAAATTCACATTTAGAGAATTTAGCATACAATTTCTTCTTTCTCAGAAGTTCAAGCACTATTCTGAGGTGATTTCCATGATCTTCCGCGTTTCTAGAATAAATAAGTATATCGTCGATGAAGACAATAACAAATTTATCTAGGTAGGGCTTACAGATACATTCATCATATCTATAAATGCGGCAGGAGAATTAGTAAGTCCAAACTGCATAATAGTGAACTCATAGTATCCATATCTAGTTCGGAAAGCAGTTGTAGGAATATCTTCCTCTTGAACTTTGAGTTGATGATATCCCAATCGAAGATCTATTTTAGAAAATGGCAAGCGCCTTGTAATTGGTCGAATATATCATCGATTCTAGGAAGAGGATAACGATTCTTGATCGTTACTTTGTTTAGCTCCCGGTAGTAAATGCACATCCGCATTGTACCGTCTTTCTTTTTAACGAAAAGAATTGGAGCACCCCAAGGAGATGAACTTGGGTGAATGAATCCTTTCTCCCGTAATTCATCCAATTGCTTCTTTAATTCTTTCATTTCGGTAAGAGCTAATCGGTATGGAGTTTTGGCAATAGGAGTCGTTCGTGGTACAAAATTGATTTTGAATTCTACTTCTCTCTTAGGTGGTATACCAGGTAGTTCATCTGGAAATACATCTACATATTCAGCTACTACCGGTACATCTTCAATCTTCTTTTCTTTTGTATTGATAGAAATTTGAACCAAATATGCAATACATCCTTTCTAAAGGCATTTAGCTGCTTTCAGCATTGAGATGATTCCCAGAGGTCGATTTTGTTTGTCGCCATAGATTGTTATTGATTTTCCAGAGGAATTTGGATTTCTATAGCCTTTTTATTACGTATGATATGGGCTTGATTACTAGCTAACAAGTCCATTTCTAAGACAACATCAAGTCCTGCTAATGTCATAGGCATTAATCGTACGGGTATGACGTGTCCAGATATTGTGATAGTACAGTCATCTAGGGATTCAGAGATTTTGACGAGATTTCTTTCGACCGTTTCTACTTCATAAATCTTATTTAGTGGAACTAAGGGCTTGTTTAATATATTACAAAATTTATAATCTATAAAACTTAAACTTGCACCAGGGTCAAATAATACTCTAGCATAAATATAGTCAATGAGGAATATACCAGTGACTGCATCTGGAATAGCTGCAGCATCACGAGTATTAAGTACGAAAGCTCGTACATTCTTTTATTTCCCTCATTGGTCTTTGCCCCACTTGTCCCTGCTTGATTAAGCTTTGGGCATGTTGATTTGAAATGGACAGTCTCCCCACAATTGAATCAAGAGATGTTCTTTTTGTTTGGGCAGTTTTCAAAAATATGCAAATCTGCTTACATAAATGACAGTAAGTTTTCTTGAAGAAGCATTCTCCAGTATGCCTCTTCTTGCAGAGTTTGCATTCCGGGATGGAAGAATTAAATCTTCCTCTGATAGGCTGATTTCTTTTCTTCCAAGGAGTTAAGCACGAATCTAGATCCAGAAATTCAGGAACCGATTGTACCGGAGACAAGAGTGCATAGGAATCATCCAATCGACAACATTATTGGTGATCCTTATGCCGGCGTTCAGACTCGTCATCGAACCATCACTGAGAACACCAGTCTTTACACAGAGATACTTGACACTTGTTTCATGGAAACATGTCTGCATGCTGCATTCGTGTCCCAGTTAGAGCCGAAGAATGTGAAGGAGGCTCTCACTGACAACTGCTCGATTGAGGCGATGCAAGATGAATTGTCTCAATTCCAGAAGTTGCACGTGTGGGATTTGGTTGACTTGCCAAAAGGCGTTCAGCCAATTGGAACCAGATGGGTGTTCAAATGCAAGACGGATGATCGTCATGTTGTTGTGAAGAACAAAGCAAGATTGGTTGTTCAGGGTTTTTATCAGCAAGAGGGCTTGGATTACACGGAAGTATATGCCCCAGTTGCTAGGATTGAAGCCATTCGACTGTTCTTGGCTTATGCCACATATGTCGGCTTCAAGGTCTATCAACTTGATGTGAAGAGTGCTTTCCTATATGGTAAAGTTCATGAAGAAGTCTATGTCACTCAGCCTCCCGGTTTTGAAGATCCGCATAATATCAATAAAGTGTATAAGCTCGACAAAGCACTTTATGGTCTTCATCAAGCACCGCGGGCATGGTATGAGACATTATCTAAACATTTACTGTCTAATGGTTTCAACCGTGGACAGATTGACTCGACTCTCTTCATTAGGAAAGCAGGAGATGACATTCTTCTTGTACAAGTATATGTCGACGACATCATTTTTGGGTCTACCAATGAAGGGATGTGTAGGGAATTCGAGCAGGTGATGAAGTCCAAATTTGAAATGAGTAATATGGGTGAATTGTCGTTCTTCCTGGGTCTGCAAGTCAGTCAAAGAGAGGATGGTATTTATCTACATCAAACTAAGTATGTGCAGGACATCTTATCAAAATACAAGATGAATGATAGCAGTACTTATGGAACACCTATCCTAGTCAATCATGGTCTGCATCCTGACAAAGATGGAAAGGATGTAGACAGCAGATTGTACCGTGGGATGATCGGATCACTTATGTATCTCACAGCTTCAACACCCTATATAATGTTTGTTGTGTGCTTGTGCTCAAGGTTTCAGTCTCAACCGAAGGAGTCACATATGATAGCTGTGAAGAGAATTTTCAGATACCTGAAAGGGAAACCTCGATTAGGTCTTTGGTACTCTAAGCAGCAGTCATTCGACTTCAAAGACTACAATGATTCAGATTATGGCGGTTGTAACCTTGACAGAAAGTCAACTTCTGGTGGATGTCAATTCTTAGGAGGCAGACTGGTCTCCTGGCAGTGTAAGAAGCAATCAACGGTTTCTGTCTCAACTTGTGAAGCAGAATACATTGCTGCAGTGAGCGGTTGTTCTCAGATACTGTGGATTCAGCAGCAGTTGAGAGACTACGGCTTAAACTTCACTGGAACTCCTTTATTCATTGACAACAATGCCACCATGTCCATCACAAATAACACGGTGAAACATTCCAAAACTAAACACATAGAGATTCGCCATCATTTCATCCGTGATTGTGCTGAAAAGCATTTAATCGAACTTGTAAAAGTTCACACGGATGACAATCTTGCTGACCTTTTCACAAAGGCATTTGATCGATCCCGTTTTGAGCATCTTGTCAACTTGATAGGAATGTTCAATCCTGAGTGAAAACTAAGTTTTCTTAACTCAATTCAATTCATGGAAGTTAAATTTTTAATTCTTTTAAATTTTCTGTATAGTTCTTTTAGTTTTTAAAATATTTTACAAAAATAAAAAAAATATAGAAAATGGAGAAAATTTCAAAGTTAACTTGAGAAAAGAGGAAATGATAATACATCAGAAATGATCACCATGGACTGCTCATATGGGAAATGATTGCGTCATGTTTACTTAATTGTTTAAATTATTATGTTTTTAATCTGTTTATTTACAAGTAATTTGAATTGTCAGTAGGCTGTATGCGTCTTTGAATCACTAGTAGTGTGAAAACTAAATCTAAATTACAACTGTGAATTGAACCCATGTTTGCAAGTGTGTGTGCGTAAAAGAATAGAAAAGATCATTATCAGATAAAGGATGTTAGATTTTGGCAATAATTTTCTTTTGAGATCAGTTTCGGGTTATGTCGTTAGCACAATTAATGCGGTTCATCTCACTGCCCATACTCACAAGTATGCAAGGAGAGATTGAATCAAGACATGTCTCTGCATTAACCGTTGAGCATGTTTTCACCCTTGAATCACTCCTGATTCATTGAAATCAAATCCAGATAAAAGTTGGTTCCCTTACCTGATAATCAAACACCATATATATTATCCTGAATCATCATCCCGATATTCAAAGAAGAAAATCACATGAAACCAAGACAAATGAATCATTCGATTCTGAATCTTATGATTCCCGATAATCCTTATGGATTCTGCTTGATTTTTTCCTGTGCTAATTGATGTAGCTTCATTCTGAAAATCTAGAAAATCATTGGGAAAATCTTAGATGCCTTGAGATAGTGCAAGTTAGAATAGCATATCAGTGGGGTACACGTTGTATATCTTATAATTAATACCTTAATACACAAGAACATGATACAAAGATGCGTATAGTTTCAAATCTTATAATATTGTCAACTTGAATTACTTGTTTATGTGCTTATTACGTATGAATAAAGAGTAATACATGACATGATCCCATATTCTTTGATGTTTATTTTGTATCATTTTTGCTAAAAGATAGCGTGATATGATCCTCTGCTCATGTCTTTGATCAAAAATAGTTTGTGTGAATACTTGTATATATCTATCTAGAAAAGAACAAAAAGATTTTAAGTTTATGCATTGTTCAAGTTTAATCAGAAAAAGCCAAAAATATTTTATGTTTAACCTTCATGAATTGTATTTGAAACCTCGTGATTGAATATTTTTTATCTTGTTTGTTCGTTGATTTGAAAAATCTTCATAATTCTGAGTTGGAAATTTGCGCACTTAAGGGCTGTGCGTACTTGATAAGTTCGCACGAAGTAAGCCTTGCGTACTTAACAAGTACGCAAGAGTTAAGTCCTGCGTACTTGTAAGTACGCAAGAGTTAACTCGTGCGCACTTAACAAGTACGCACGACCGATGAGTGATGGGTATAAAAATGACACTTAGAGCTTTTTCTGAGTTTCACGCTTTCAAACCTAAGAGTTTCCCTCTGCAATTTTCTACTCAAAATCGATTGTGTCTAAACCATCTTTTCGTCCCGTTTATACTTTCATCATCTCATTACATCACATTGGTGAGAATTTAGACCGATTCCATCCACAAAATCGTGACAGTCGACCGATTTGTGACTTAGAAAACTTTAGGTTAGAATCTTGATTTTTTGGGTAAAATTTGGGGTTGTTTGGGTAACTTATTATGTGTTTCATGCAAATAGGAACCTTAATCGATTCTCTAATCACCCTTTGATCCTCAATTTGAGCCGTCGGTTGAGGCTCACTCGACAGTGGGTCGGCGACTGTGTTAGGTCAAAAATTGGTGAAATGTTGGTAGTTTGTGGTGTTGATAATGGTCCCATAGGTTAGCATCCTTGATTCCGACCTAGTGGCGACCTAATTGACCCATTTTTGAACGATCAATCAACTTCTGAATTTTTTTCTTAAGTGTTGTTCTTGCGCACTTAACAAGTACGCAAGAAGCAATTCCTGCGTACTTGTTAAGTACGCAAGAAGAAAAATCTGCGCACTTGCTAAGTGCGCAGCACCAACACTTAGAAAGTTTTCTAAGTCTAAAATTTTTGTTCAATAAGTAACTACTATACCATGTCATGTTTGTTCATTTACAATAACATACGTTGTTCTGATTATGTTTTCTGTGTGTTTCTGCAGACTATGGCTCGGGCATTCACTAACGAATTCAACTTGTTAGCGAACACTCAACCTGAGTGGAAAGGGGCAGCTTTGCAATATCGGGAGATTGTTGATTTTTTGAACCGATCAAGAATAAGTTATGCAATATCAGCTGACCCAACAGTCTCAAGACCTTACTTGGAGCAATTCTGGGAGACGGCAGAGCACGACTGCACGGTATCCCCTAATGTCATAAGGGCTACCGTTGATGGTCGGGCTATTGCTTTCTCTGAAGATACAATAAGATGGGTACTGCAGTTCGGAGACCTCGCTACCGACCCGACATCCTATCCAGATTACTATATGGATGGGTGTTGGAGGCATAGAATGGGATATGTCGGAGAGAGGGACTATGCGTCTTACAAAAAGATGTGGGTATTGGATCAATGGCGGTATTTTGCCCACATCATGATCGTGTGCATCTCGTCAAGAAAAGCCGGGAAAGATGCCATGGGTCATGACCTTGCAGCAGCCATGGTGGGCTTGTCTCTTAATAGGGGCTACAACTTCTCTCGCTACATCTTCAAAGCAATCAATGATAAAATCAATACAGCAGAGAAGTTTAAGTTCCTATTGTACCCGAGGTTTGTGCAACTCTTGATTGATGATGCATTGCCAAACCTACGTGCTATCGGGGAGAGACTGCAAGTAAAACGGGTGGACAAGAGAGTATTTGCTCAGTTTCTAAAGCCAGGCAGTGTAGAACCTACCCCTGTGCATACTGAACTCTTTGGCCACCTACTTAATGAAGCATATGTTGCACTAGAAGATTGGAATTGGTATAGTCCCAATTCAGCACCAGAGATGAGTGATGACTCTGATGAACAACAAGAAGAAGAGAATGAAAGTGATGGAGGTGATGACGAAGGTGGTGATGGTGGTGCTGAGGAATCCGATTCAGAAGCAACAGAATCAGATTCTTTAGATTCCGATGACGCACCATCACAGGCACACCCGAGGAAATCGGCACAGGTAACCATGTCTGCGTCGTCTTCTAAAAGAAAGCGACAAAGCTCGAGCAGCGAATATGAGCCGACCTCTGACTCTGACGCTGCTCTACAAAGACAAAGGCAAGAGAGTGCCAACAAGAAGAGGGGCGATAGGCAAGAGGTTGCTATCCCCAGGGTTGTAGAGATCCCGACTGTGCAGCAAGTACAAGCTGCGGCTGCCAGTCCAGAGTCAGAATCTACCCCGTCAGCACAACAACTGTACAGAAGGAGGAGAAGGCCACTAGTACAAGGTAATGTGGCAGTCACAGCGGTCACAGAGGAGATTCCTGTGGCGGTGACCCTCCCTACTCCAACCGTCCAGGTGACAGTGACTACTCCACTTCTCACGGAGTCAGTCACCATCACCCTAACAATAACACCCACTCCCATCATTACATCCCCACTCCCACATCACACCACTGAGCCGTCAGGTCAACCCTTCAACTATGGTGATTTCTCACAAGGGTTTGACTTTGACACAATCTTCTCCTCCCCCATCCATAATGCTGAAGCCTCATCATCTAGGCATTCTGATCCATATGAAGCAAGGATCAATGTCTTAGAGACCCAAGTTGCTGGAATGTTGAAGACCATTCAAAAGTCAAAGGAGGAGTCTGATGCTCAACAAGCACAGATCAATTCCCTGGCCGATGAAGTTAGGATTCTCCACAGCCAGAGAGCAGGGACAAATGAGCAACTGAAGAATGTTATGGCACAGAACGAGCTGCTAATGAAAACCAATGAAATGATTCTAGGCCACAGAACTTCACTTGAGCTAAGGATGGATTTACAGGGAAAATAGCACGAAGCGATGGTCAAATTAGTTGAAGAACTGACCAAGAAGCTTGATGCTCAGGGGGAGAAAGAGAAAGGGAAAGAGAAAGAGAAAGAGAAGGAGAAAGAGAAAGAAAATAAATCCACTGGTGCTGAGCCTTGTCATCCAGTCAACTTGACTAAGGATGATGATAAAGACAAGGATCCTGAAGCCAGTCCTAGTGGAGGTGAGCACCAAGCTTTGGCGATTGTGCCCATCTCTTCTATTCCAATGGCTGAGGGGGAGTCTACTTAGCAAGAGGGTGGTGATACCTCTGGTGGTGGTGGTGATAAAGGGAAGTCAGTGGCTGAAGTACTTAAGGACTTATCTGATGATGAGATCCTATATCTAGAGCCTGACTATTCTAAAGAAGCACAGATCGATGCTCTCTTCAATCTAGAAGAAGGAGAGATCGACTCTGGTGATGACTGGAATGATGAAGATGAGGAAGTGGTAATAGAGATTCCCAAGGGCGACGGGGAAGGTGAGTATGAGTTAGAGGATGGTGAGATCTTTGAAGTACCATTGCTCGAATCTCTACTCGAAACAGGCTCAGTTGACATGGCAAGTAATGTTGAAGCTACAACTGAAGCCTCCCCAGTCGACCCTACACCTGTGGACCCCGAGGCACCAAAAGATAAAGACATGCCTTCTGCATCATCTAAGGGTCCAGCTCCCGTGTGACAAAAGACGTCCATCACAGACAAGCACGGAGCTACAGGTATGATCTTGGCTGTTAGGTTCGAGGAGGACAAGCAGCTGTTCGCCATCAAAAGATCTGGGGGTGTTCAATACTTGAACCCAACCAGTGAGACGTTCAACTCTTTGCCCAAGTACGACCTTGTGAACCTCGCAAACCGTGACCTGCTGAGTCACTCGAGTCATGCAGTAGCAATGGGTTTGTGGGTAACACTACAGCAGGAAGCAAGATCAGGGATATTCGAATACTTCAAGCCTCAAGTGCCCAGAAGAGTCAAGGACAAGCACGCTGTACATCCTGTGACTAAGAAGCACATAAAGAGATTGGTATACAAGCCAGTGCGATGTGAAACTAAGATTCCCCTGAGCAAGTTACCTCAGGATATTCTTGGTGACATGCGGTACTGGTACGTTGATCCAAAAACGGGCGAGGCTGTGGTTATGGGTAAAGGTAAGTCAGCAAGCGGAAACATGGTACCAAAGGAAGTGATCAGGATATTTGATGAAGTCTCCTTCATCAACTTTTCTATGAACGATCTGGAGGTACTAGCCGACAAGTACTGCATCCACACTGACGAATGGACAAAGCTTCTTTCTGCCAAATACGGCAAGTTGATCAAGTTCTGTCTTGATTACAAAAAGAAGATGGAAGCTAAGGAACCAGTGCTGTGAAGACTGAAGACGATGAAGATCCCGAGCTGTTGTCAAGAGGGAGTTTGTTGATGCACTTTCCTGTGACAACACTCTGGATAGAGTCTTAATTTGTATTTCTAATGTCTGTAATTTGTCTTTGTATGTAAGAGTCATTATGTAATTGTTTATCGAGTTGTATTTACTTTTACATAATGTATGTTGCATTTCTTCTAAGTGTTTTGCGCACTTACATGTGCGCAGGAGAAGGCTCCTGCGTACTTAGCAAGTACGCAGGAAGACCCATGCGTACTTACAAGTACACAAGAGCATTTGGTCCTGCGCACTTTCTAAGTGCGCAAGCATCAGGTCTGTATAAATAGGTTTGGTTCACAGAGGATAAGTACGCAGAACTCATATCTTAGACGAACTCAGTTTGTTAAGTACGCAATTAGTAATCTCTTTGTAACCGTCGAGTGTTTATAATAGAAAGAGCTTTTATTGTGACTCTCGTGTTTGGTTTACTTTGTTTTAGTTAGACTCTCCGCCTAGTCATGGGTATTCCGCACCCGGTCCGACTAGTAGACCACTTGCATGCAACGATCCGTCACACACGAAGGGACATACACACTAACGTTCCGGGTTAGACTCATGTGTGATCTGGTGATTCTCCGCGTTACCGCTGCGTGAATGTTTGTGCAATAATTGACACCTTTAATTAATCCTAAATAAATGCAATGTATAAATGACTAACTAAGATAACAGAGTTTGTATAAACAAATGTGTGAGATAACGGTGTTTGTGTTAACGGAGTTAACCTGAAATTGCCGGATGTCACAAACTTGGTCCAGCTTCATTTATATCTACCTGTTTTACTGGAGTTGGAGTATCAGTTCTCCAATTTTCAAAATCCGAAGTAGCTTCCATCCAGGATGAGCTAGATTGATCTGGATGATAGGATTCATTGTCAGAGACAATGATAAGAACAGAAAGAGAATCACCGGTATAAAAAATGATTACAAGATTTTTCGTGGATCGAGTAGGATGATAACGTTCTTCTTCAGACCGTCCGAAGATATAAGCATAGTAACTATTTCTAGACATATGTATAGTTATCACTTAATTATTATGGAGATCTACTTACTTTTCTTAGCAGACAGTCTATACTAATTTAAGCTTAGATACCTTACCTGAGTATCTTATTTGCTAAAACCAAATAATATCATAATCAAGTCACAGCTTAAATACTAATCTCTAGTATCTAATATGCTGAAACAAATGGCTCTGATATCAACCTGTCACACCCCGGATTCAGCCTACCCGGGCGTGCGACCAACGATTAGTACCTTTTCTTATTTTATCTCATCAGAGATTTATAAACACTGCGAAATATTTTAATAATTCAGGATCTTTTCAAAAGATGGGGAATCTCCCGTTTCATTTCATTTCAAACAGGGATAAACCCTGATATTGTACACTAACGTTTAATTTACAAAACCAAGGTTTCATGAGCCATTTCTTTCAAGCTGATGTCTAGGGTGGACGTTCCCTTTTTCATGACATCATTATTCTTTGTCATCACATAGCTATATCATACAAATCATCCTTGGTTACCTGTAAAAACGTTTGAAAATATTTTATCAGCATAAACCGGTGAATACAGGTATATTGGAAATCATAATCTGACAAGCGTGAATAAATAGAACAATTCGCTCATAGTTTTCGATCAATTTACACGGTCAACTTTCTAACCACTAGCCACACTGGGGACCTTGGATATACTTTTATGTTTATTCAATATTCTGCCTTACGCCTCAAGCGATAGGTCTTTCATAACCAAGGGTTCAACCCCTAGTCCTGTTACAGCGTCTCATCTATAACACGTGTATATTTACGTGACTTTATAGGCTGACTGCTATATAATAAATCACCTTATGTGACCAATGGTTGTATTAGTTCATTCAAGTTAGATCACAATCAAAACCATTTTCTGTTTTGAAATCATTTTATAAAATACAAGTATTCACCTTGATAAAGGTTGAACTTAGGAATATTCTAGAGTGAGTTTCCTAGTTGGGAGCATCTATGCTTAACCGTCTAGCTTGGTTTCTTCAAATAAGCATTTCCTTGCTTCTTGATTACTTCCAGAATAATCCGACACTTCCAAAATTTAAACTTACAAGCGGGAATGGTTTTAGGAGAGTGGAATAAGTTATTTTTTATCTAGAATACGAATTTTGTGTGTGAGAAATGATCAAACCCGACCTTGCTATTTATACTTGAATTTGGCGGCTGTGACGGACCGTTACGGATGGTGACGATCCATCACCGCTTTATCATAAAGGACCGTTACCGTTTGGTGACGGTCCGTCACCATGTTAGGGTTGGCGAGTTTCCAGACACGTGTCAGCCTCCGGTTGAATTACGGCGTGACGGGCCGTGACGGTCCGTCACAAGGTTTCCACGCGTTAGAATCAACACATTAGTCACCGGACACGTGGCACGTCATTATTGTTCGAGTGCTCAGCCCGTAACGGAGTCCAATTTTCAACTTTTTCACTTTTGGTCCTTGTTCTTTCATATATTTACACTTATAGTCCCTGTACTTTATATTTTTATTATTTTGGGAACAAAATTTGGGAAATGTTACAGATCTGGAACCGAGCACTCAATTACCAAAAAAAAGGATGATGATGATGAAGGCAAAAATGGTGCAGGATTGGGAACATGTGGCACCAGTTCTAGTGCTCCTGTTACTAAGACTAACACTAGTAAGAAGAATGATGATGTGGTTATCACTGATGTTCCTGAATCAGGTGAAGCTGCGGATGAAGTGTTGGATTTTGAGGATCTGGAGGAAATTCCTAAAGAATTTGTGGAAGAAGGCAAGACGGAGAAAACCTCTTACGAGACCGTGTTTGGAGAATCTATCGATATAGACGACAATGAACCAATTGATAAATCCGAATGGTTCAAGCCTCCCAAACCAACTCTTCTCCACCTATACCAGAATATTGGATTATTGAGAAGTACTTCAGAAAGAAATATAATTTCATGGGCATATGACGGGTTAAAGCAACTCTTCGTTACCAAAAGAAGATAGGGTGAATTCCAATACCTCAAGAATGGGCATAACCTTCAAACCTTACCTTCTTGGGACATTTACTCATTAGAAAAGCTAAACATGATCAACCATGGTAATCACTCAAAGGGTTCCAACGTTAAGAGTTTCATCAGCTCAGAATGTCACAAAAGGTTTCCAACCTTCAAGCCTTAGCAACCCATCAAAAAGAAGTCAAAGAAAGAGGTTGATCTGATCACCAAACGACCCAAAATTATCACTTTTGTGAAACCTGGGTGGTGAGCAGAGTCTTGATCCCTCCAGAACGTTAAGATTGCCTTCAAAACTTCATCAAGTGGTACTATGATAATCACAATGGAGAAGCCATGCTATGTAGACACGGGACTCCAGTGAATGACATCAGAGTGTTTGATCCTATAGATTTGTTCTCTTTCTCAATCTCCAACTTTGAAATCCCGTTTAAGAATCACATCAGAATGGGAGTCGGGCATGCAAAAGAAAAAGAAGCCCACTTATTTGCTCGTGCAACTACCAGAGCTTTTGAGTTAAAGAAAAGAATGGTCGAGCTCAAAGAAAGCATCAAATAAAGAGGGAAAGATCAAGGAAAGCCCAAGGATACAACGGAATATAAGCCTAAGGACGATTAAATAAGCTGGAAAGCAACGGTTTTGGTGGAAATTGTTGGAACCTGTCAAAGCGTCACATTCCAGTTATAACCTTCAATTAAAGTATAGGGGCTAAAATGCACTTTTTGTATAGTTATGAAATTTGGTCAAAGAGTCGCTAGCGACACTGTAAGAGTCGCTAGGTCGGTTTCAGCTGACACTCTCAGAGTGACGGCGTGTAGATTGGCGATTCTCCCTTGTTTCCTATATATACCCGACTAATTTCATATCATTTAGACCTTTTAATAGTTTCTCATTGTAATTATTGTGCGTTTAGTTTGTTAGAGAGGGGTTTTTGTAATAGATTATTGTCCAGGAGCTTATTGTAATCATTCCTGTGGATGTTAATGACATTTGGTAGTTTATGTTCTTGTTTTGTTCTCTACTTCTTACATTTTTATTGATTCATCAACAAACAGCTGATCTATAGCTGATTTGTTGATCTGATCTTATCTAGAATCATTCTAGCACTGAGATCCAAGAATTCAGGACCTACAGCTTTGGATTGTTTTTCTGTCACCATTCTTCAAGAACCAAATGTTGTTTTTCATATTTTTGGGTGTTTGATCGATTGGACATGTTTTCCGAATCGATTAGAGTGTTTTTTGGAAAAAATTGAAGAGTATTCAAAGTAATCCGTAGAGTACTCGGTGTAAGTTCATGGTAAAGTTCTCGGGATACGCTCATGCGAGAACTTTACAGCTTTTGGTGAGAAGTTCTCGTGTAATAAAAGTTTTCGGGTTTTTGAAGTTCACGGTTTGGAAGTTCTCGATTGGAAGTTTACAGTTTAAAGTTCACGGCTTCTAAGTTCTCGTACCGAGAACTTGTGGGCGTATAATTCCTGGATTTTTAATTTTTGCAGTTTCACGTTTAAAGCTCTAAGTATGTCCACTCAAAACATCACAGCATCAATGGATAATGTGATCGGTACCACCCAACGACCTCCTAGACTCTCTAATGCTGACGACTTCGCTAACTGGAAATTTCGGTATGAAAACTTTGCTAAATTCAATGATGCAAGCGCGTGGAAGTCTATCGAAAAGGAACCCATTATCCCTATGGTTCGTAACGAGAATAATGAATTTGTTGAAAATGACCTGGATTTGTACGTGGGAGAAAAGTTACTTCAAAAAGAGAAGGACGAAAAAGCTTATGCCGGTTTGACTATGGCATTATCTACTGAGATTGCAAAGAGATTCAAAGAGTTCAAAACTGCTAAGGCACTGTGGGATGCCTGATTGAGTGGATCGAAGGAAACCTGGATATCCTAGAAAGCAGGAAAGACATGCTGAGACAAAAGTTCTTAAACTTGTTTAATAATATTTTTGTTTCAAGTATGTTGAAATTTTTGTATGAGAACAAAACATATGTGTTTGAGTAGACATTTCCTTTTCAAAAAGTAATATATAAACGAAGACTATATTTCACAAATAATTATCGCATTAACACGATATATTTGACACGTGTTGTTATTCTTAAACATTGTTATAGGATTTCTGATTTTAGATGGCAACGTGTCACTTAATATAAATAAAACTTTAACTTTTAAACAATATAAAAAAAATTCAATATTCAAAAATACTTTATATTAAATAGAAGAATTAATTACACGGATAGCCAAATTTTGCATTTAGTCCCTAACTTTAAAAAATTATTAAGTTGGTCCTAACTACTTTCCAAAACGTAACACAAATAGTCCTTGCAATGGATGGAGGTTAATTTTTAATGTTAAGTGATTGTGAAAAGATCAAATACTTGGTTTAACTGAAAAGTGAATCACGTCCAGCCATATCAGTGCGATATCAGCAGAGGGCAATCACTAAACAAAATCACTAAAATGTGTAATTGTTTCATTGACTGCATTAAATTTTTAATCATTAACTAATCATTGTTTTTATTTACTATTTAGTTAAAAAAATTCAATCAAATACAAAATATTTATTTAAAATAAAGACAATAAAAACACTTGGACGATTCCTCCAAATTTGCTCTACCAAATTCTCGTGAAGGCTGAGAAATGTTTCTCTGTCACGTATTGCATTACGAGTTACTTGTCTTTCTTCATAACTTAATGTGCAGATGCTGGTTAAGGGGTATCATCATCGTTTTGGCAAATTCCTCTCCCTTTGTCCTCCAATATCATGCTATGTAATAATATGCAAGAGTACATAATATTTCTTATTTTTTTTCTTTAGACCAACATATTGCCGGATTCTTAATCATAGCCCATTTGTTTTTAAAACTCCAAATGTCCGCTCAATATCCTTCTGTGCTGATTCTTGTGCTTTTTTAAAATATAACCATTTCTCTCCAATTGGGGATGTAAATGTTTTGAAAAATGTCGCGTACTCTAGATACATACCATCGCCGAGATAATACCCGTACTCGTACTCTACATCATTGACATAAAAAAACCCTGGTGCAACTCCGTTTATGAGATCGTCAAAGATAGGCGATTGACCAAAACATTAATATCGTTGTTTGATCCGACAACACCAAAGAACGAATGCCAAATCCAAAGATCATAAGAAGCCACGGCTTCAAGCACTATGGTTGTGGTGGTGGTGGTGGTGGTGGTGGCGGTGGCTGCCGCCGCGGCAACAACAGTAACAACAGTACTATTAGTAGTATTTGAAGTAGCATCAACAGCAACAGTAGTAGTAGTATTAGCAGCAACAGCAGCAGTGTTAGTAGTAGTAGTAGTGGTAGTGGTAGTAGTAGGGGTAGTAGTAGTGGTAGTAGTAGTGGTAGTAGTAGTGGTGGTAGTAGTGGTAGTAGTAGTGGTAGTAGTAGTGGTAGTAGTAGTAGTAGTAGCAGTAGTAGTAGAATCAGTAGTAGTATTAGCAGTAGCAGCAGCAGTTGTAGTAGTAGTAACAGTAGTAGTAGTAGTAGTAGTAGGAGCAGTAGTAGAAGTAGCAATAGCAGTAGCAGTAGCTATAGTAAGTAGTAGTAATAGCAGTAGCAGTGGTATTAGCAACATCAGTAGCAGTAGCAGTAGTAGTAGCAGTAGCAGTAGCAGTAGTAGTAGCAGTAGTAGCAGTAGTAGCAGTAGTAGTAGCAGTAGTAGCAGTAGTGCAGTAGTAGTAGTAGTAGCAGCAGCAACAGTAGTAGTAGTAGTAGTACCAGTAGTAGTAGTAGCAGTAGTAGTAGTTGTAGTAGTAGCAGCAGTTGTAGTAGTAGCAGTAGAAGTAGCAGTAGCGGTAGTAGTAGCAGTAGAAGTAGTAGACGTAGTAGGAGAAGCAGAACTACTAGTAGCCGTAGCAAGACTAGTAGCAGTAGCATTAGTAGAAGTAGTAGTAGTCGTAGCTGTAGCTGTAGTAGTAGTAGCAGTAGTAGTAGCAGTAGCACTAGTAGTAGTTGTAGTAGTAGTGTCGTAGCAGTAGTAGCAGTAGCAACATTAGTACCTTCACAAAAATTATGGAGAGTATCTTGCAAAGATTTTTCCATCTTCAAATATTCATTCCAATAATCGTGGGAAGTGTCGTACGCTAATTGACGAATTGTTGACGTAAATTTATTTAGAGTCGTGAAACCTAGTTTACATTTAGCGTTTCGCCTTTGTTGAAAAAACATAAACTCACTCTCGAAATCTCCAATGTTTAGTAAGAAAAGTTGACGTATCATGTGAAAACGGACCCGAAAAGTTTCTTCATTATACATGGGATTCTCAGAAAAATAGTCATGCAGTAGACATTCATTGCCAACTTCCCGATCCCGCATTACTAGAACTCGCCTTGTAACTCGTTCCAAACTCTCGGCTTCTTGAACTAGTTGGTACCCAAAACGTATCATGTCAACAATCACCTCATCTTCATACAATGAATACGATGAACATGATGAAAAATCCATTTAAAAAAAAATATATAGAATAGTAGAGAGAATTTTAGAGTAGAAGATGAAAATTATGTGAAATGTTTGAGGTTGAGAAGTTATTTAAAGTTTAATTTAAAAAAATATAAATATTTTTTAGTATTTGTAGCCGTTACCAACGACTAAGTCTTCCTCCAACGCCCGTGATTCCATTCTTGCCCCCTATTTATGTTGCCAATCACGTCCGTAGGGCGGTATTCTATGCCCATTCACTAGCCAGGTGGATCACCCCCCCCCCCCCAATCTTGCCCCCATTACATTTGCCCTAATAAAAAACAAAAAATAAAAGTAAAATTGAATTGGTGGGCCCATAAAACCAAACCCAATTTTGTCACACCCTGAAATTCCACAGCGGGTTACCCGCGGGTTGTGACTGTCAAGGATCATCAGTCCCGGTCATTTCGAACGACCTCTAAATGGTTTTCGAAAAGACTTTCCGTTTGAACATCATACAAGAATAAATAAGTAATACAGAGTTTGAAAATGTGGAAAGTAAAATGCGGAAGCATAAGTAATGTAGCAAAATACAGAAGCATAATAAATTAGGTTCCCATAAACCTAGCTTCTAAATGAAAACATGAAATGCGACTCCAGACATGCAATCTTAGTTCGTGCGTGAATGCTTAGCGGCCTAAGATAAACATGCTTAAAAGTGTCAACACAGGGTTGGTGAGTTCACAGGTTTAAGTAACAGAAACAGAAATGAAAACAGTGTAACAATACGTATATATACTAGTGATTCGATTATTGATCAGGCAATAAACAATAACTATATAAGCAACACCGAAACCGAAGCTCAACGAAGGAATTCCAAAACTAGCATTTTGCCTCTTACGTGCCCAGCACGCAATGGATTAGGTCAATTATGAACCCGTTTGACTCCCAGTCAAAGTTAGCGCGACTAAACCGAGTGGGGGTTGTTAAACCTAATAGTACTATTCATGAATCACCTCGCTTTGTGTAATAATTAACTGTTCGAATATGAGAGGACTTTACGTGCGGGAAATGCACCCACTTATATATGTTAAAGTGAAATCAAAGTAATCAGCATACGACTAAGTAAGAAAATGGTTTAGTATGTATCTCCCCCAAATGGAAAAGTAAGTAAAATGGGGCCGTGAAAACTCACCTGGTAATGCGGTGAATGAAGAATGAAAGCAACAAGAGAAATCTAGCAACTCTGGATAACCGACCTAACCGAGCCCTAGGAATAGTAAGGCTATAAGGTCTATGAAAGTAAACATGGTTTATGTAACCACATTCATCCAAACGACTCAACGTTGAAAGGTTAAATTGACGTTTTGAAAAGGTTTGACCAAAGTTGACCGAGATTTGACCAAGGTTTGACCAACTTTGACCAAGCTTGACTAATGTTGACCAATGTTGACTAATGTTGACCAATGTTGACCAATGTTGTCTAATGTTGAAGTCATGTACAAATATCACATAAGTAACATATAAGTAGTACATATGTAACACATAAGTAACATACAAGTAATACTTAAGTAACATCCAAGTACTACTTAAGTAACATATGAGTCATACTTTGTGACATAACTTACATGTTTCAATTAGTTGCATAAGTAATTAACATGTGACAAGTAACATGGCATTTGTACATATTCATGGTATATTTCATACATGTTAACCATTCATACACACAAGTTATGTCATTGCATTAATAATCTATTAACATTATTTCCACTTATTTGAACAAGTAACATAATATGTCATTCCTATATTATGGTCATTAACATGGCAAAGTTTCCCCTTTTAAGACATTAGTATTTTAATGTACATTAAGTGTCATGGCTCAACTAAACAAGTTATACATGAATTTATACTAGTAACATACCATCAACATGATTCTACACATAAACTTTCTAGTCTAAGCAAAGGTGAAGTTCACAAAATAACAAATTTTCCTTATTTAGCAATTTCCTCCAAAACATGTCATAATACCATTCCAAATTACCCATTCTTGCATAAGTCATCTATTCAAATAGTAATAAAGCCATTTAACTCATTTTAAACATTTATAACCTATACATACAAAATATGAACAATTAAAGTTTCCTTTTTAGGAAAGTGGTCCAAACGACCCGTTTGCACATGTGTAACTTTAAATAACCTTTTCTACTACTTTAATACATGTTATAGAACTATATTATCAAGTTTTTATCTATTAAAACCTCATAACACAAACTATGACAAATTAAAGTTTCCTTATATAGTAAGTCGACCCTAATATAGAGTAAAACAACATTTCAACCAAAAAAATTATATTTCCTACTTATTCTACTATTATGAGCATCATTTAAACTATCAAACATATCATACACCCATTTATGCAAAATCTCGTCCAACAAAGTTTCTATAAATAGAAATGAGCAAATAATAACATAAACAAGTATTTCAAACCATAAAATGTGCATATATGTGTCAACAACTTCATTTTATGAAAACTCTTTGATAAAACATGGATTTAAAGACCTTAGGACATGAAGATTCATTTGGATAGATGGGTTTCCCATTTTGGCTTAAAATAATGAAAATGAATGGATAGAAACTTACAAAACTCAAGTGTAATGGTTGAATGTAGGAATAGATAGCTTGAATCACCTTAGAACACCTTGAAATGATCCTAGCATGCTTGAAATGGATGATGAAGAATTTTGATGGTGGTGGCTAGGTAGTGGAGGTGGCGGCCGAGAGCAAAGAGAGAGAGGGGAGAGATTAGGTTTAGGGTTTTGGTGGAAATGAGGGATTAAGTGTGGTTAGGAGTGTTTTAATCAAATGGTCTTTGGGCTTTAGAACTCTTTTAAGGCTTTTTATTTAAATAAATGGGATACTAATTGGATTAAAAAATAAAGTGCTGAATTATTAAGCCCAAGTTATAAAACCATTGTTTTTATAAAATCTAAATTAGTGTTGTTGGCACATATCGCGTATCCGCTTTAAAAGCGTTAAAATAAAAGTTGCTCTAAAAATTCCGGAAAAATTCATATAAGCATGAAATATTAAATCATAATATTACATATAATTTTGCACACCAATTATATGTCTAAGTATTATTTCTAAAAATCACTAACGTTCATGTGACAGGACAAGTGTGTGACCCGGTAATCCGCCCGATTACCGATGCATGAAATGAAACGAAACGAATGGACTTGCTATATGAAATACGTACTTAATTACTCTATAATTAAGTATGATGCAAGTGTAATCATGTGAGGGTATGGATATTAACCTAAATTTGCCGAGTATCACAAATTTTCTCTTCACACGTGTTCAATCATTGACTTCATCTTCCCTATCTTGGTTTTTTAGACCATCTTCAACATCTCATGCGACCAACTCCGGTGACATCTAAATTACCCGACTCCAATTTCATCATTCATCCCCCGTCAAAATTAGTCATCAACGCATCGTCTTCTAAACATTTATGACACATTAAAAGAACCAACGATGATGATGGAGGCAGGTTGCAGATCCGTCAGAGCATTCCAGTTGGCAACGACGGAGCATTGATGGGTCAAATTAGATGAGTCCAATGGCAAGAAGCTTCCTTCACCCAAATCAAAATCACAACTAATCAAAAAGCCTAGTAATCTCAAAATTTTCAAGAACTAATTCCACTCTTATAGTTTCAACTATGATTCTGATCCAACCCCATGTTCTTCCACTATTGTATATTCTCACAAGATCCAACCTCATCGTTGGTATGCGAGAAATCCAGCCAAATGGTCAAGTGCTTCACACCAACGAACCTAAATGTTCGACGTTGGTCACACTTTCTCCACCTCCTTCATATTCAGAATAATACATAATGCACAATTTACCTTTCCAAAGACGATAATGGAGGCGAGTTTCAGAATGATCCTTATCCAATTATAGAAAGCATAGAGAGGAGAAGGATCCGATTAGACAGATACAATAAATCACAACCTAGTTGGAGCTAGAATTATCACCTAGTTTCCAATCGAGGAGTACAACTGGGTATCAATGGAATTCATGGTGCAAATGAATAAATAAGGGGAGCAATTACCACTTCCATACCTGACTTAGACTTAAGCACCCCCATAGTCAACTTCTGTTGCCGGCTACGTAAGGCCCCAAACCCGGGATGCCTCACTTGTTGGATTTACTCATTCACAAACACTTCTTAAACTTGAATATCAAATAACGCAGCGGAAAACTTTCATTTAAACTTAACCGTAACATTGTCAGACATGCGGAAGCGTAAACATTGTCTAAAACATTCATTACATAACATAAACAAAATGTAACGGGATGACAGTCATCATATCAGCCGGGTAACTCTTCATCGCTTGCCAAGCATCACCGTCCCTCCGTACCTATCATTAACCTGAATGTGCATACTAAAAGTCAGCTACACTGGTGAGTTCTAGCTTTACATAAAACTTTAACATAATCGTTTTGCCAAAAAAATAACATTCATTTATTTAACAAAAACGTGTGTAAAACATGTGTGACAATCCGACTTTTCATGTTAACTCCGTTAACAATCCCATTAAATATTCGGTTAAAATCTTAACCTTGTTAACTAAATCCAATTAAATATCTAACCCCAGGGGCCAATTCTGTCAGTTTTGTATCTCAAACTTCAGGGACTGAATCTTCCAACTCCTAAAACCCAATCAATTGACTTCCCAAAGTCAAAATCAACGAATTTAACTCCGGTTGACTTTTTGGAAAATCAAAGACGTTTCAATTGACCCAAATTCCAATCGAGAATTGATCAAATCGTAACAGAAGTTCATGTTAATAACATTCGCGACTCCATCAATGCATTAATCATCACCATTACACCAAATTAATTATCATAATGCGAATTCATGTTATAACCGTCGAAACCCACCTCTATTCCAAACGAATTCGATCATTTGGTCTGTTATCCTCTAAATTCATCATCTGCGCACCTCTATCACACCTCTCAGAAACAATTCCACACACCAACACGAGCAGAGACGAAGCCGGAGTCGTCGGGGACCAAAACCACCAAAGTCGGAGTCCATTTAGTTGACCACCCTCAATTCGACATCATATCTGGTAATTTCTTATACCTATAGATTCGTTTCAGTCACTAAATCAAAAGCCCCATGATTAATTGGGCTTACATTATCGGAATCATCATGATCCGATACCTAGGGTTCTTGTAAAACCAGTTTAACCGATCATCACCCTAGACCCTGTTTAAATCCAATTAACTTACATCATAAGACTCGTAATCACTGGTTTAACAAAAGCCCTATGCCAATTCAAATCTGTATTATCGAATTTACCAAGATCAAAGATCTAGGGTTCATGAGTTTTCTGGTTAATCGAATCATAATCTACACCAGTTTTAAATCCAATTAATTTATACCAACAGATTCGTAATGCTCTTATGAGTAAAAGCCCCATCATCCTAACAAGTTGTAACATCAGAATAATTCGATTTGGTTTTGAGTTCATATCTAGGGTTACGAGATTCCAAATCAAGAATTAACCGACCCAGACTCGTTGTTTTTGAAATTAAACTCTCACACATGTTCGCAAAACCCCGATAAACAAAACCCCTATGAACCTTGGATCTATCGTAATCGAAATCGAATGAATCGGGACTGATCTAATCTCGGCTTCGATGGGATATTAGAACACAGGGGAGTTAGTGAATAAAACAAATTCAAATCGGATTCTGTTGCGATAACCTAGCGGCCGGGACTGGTTAGAGCTGTGTGCGTGTGTGGGAGAGACCCGGGTTCGAGACCGGGCTCCCACATTTTATTTTTGGGGCATTTTTTTTTATTACATTTAACTATTAAAAATCAAACTCTATATTATTATAATATTATATTAATGTGCTTTAGCCCGAAAAACAACCCGTAGGCTCGGGTTTAATTTATGAATCCATTTTATTATTTTTCCCACTTTTATAAATATGATATTTATGTTATTATCAAATAAAAATAATATATTTATATTATTTTCAAACCGTAACTTCGTATAAAATAATATGTTTATATTATTTTCAACCCGTGACTAATCTTATTAAATAATATATATGTTTATATTATTTCGTATCGTTTTATACCTCGTGTGATGTTTCAAACCAATTAATAATATAATTGTTATATTATTTATTCACGTTTATATACTCGATTAAAAATAATATATTTATTATTTTTCCACACAAATGACTATTTTAGTTAATCCTTCGAACCTTAAAATAATATATTAAATTATATTATTTTTCTAACTTTTGTAAACGACTTTAACGTACGAATGTATTTATTTATTATTCGTTATTAACGTACGACGCGTAACGATTCGACCTTAATTATTGTATTAGGATATATATATATATATATATATAATTCCGTAGACACGTTCGTCTACTCTTAAATCCCTAGAATGCTTCAAGGCGTTCAATCTTCCGTGTCGTCGGCACAAATCCCATCGTGTCCCTAATTTATGTGTTTATGATTATAGGGCATACGTAAGCCGTGCAGGCTAACACTTGAGATTTCAAATCTCATACTTGTGTGATACTACCTACTACGCAACGCATGTGAGTTTCACGGCCCCTTTTACTGTTTTTATTTGGGGGAGAAAACATGTCACAACCTTTTTGGTTTATTGTAATTCATATGATATCACTGTTGAGGCTAAGCGTAACACACTATCATGAAAAGTCCTCACACACATCGAACCGTTAAAATGGTATGAACGAGGTAATTTTGGTAGTACTACTGGTTTTGTCAAACCCCACCCGTGTTAGTCGCGCTAACTCGATTGGAGGTCGAACGGGTATTATATTGACCTTAACACATTAGTCAGAGTTGATAGACCTGACTGGAGGCAAACAAACAAACACACTGTCAGTTTCGGTTGCGAGCGCTTTAGCAAAACATGAATATAGGCATGCAACCTATTGATATGCATATTGAATGTACATAATCCGCAAATGCTTTTATTTGAGATGATTGAAACCTGTGAACTCACCAACCTAGTGTTGACTCGTTTTCTTACATGTTTTTCTCTGGTTGGCACTCAAGATCACGTTAAGTCATGCATGTGTCGTGGACTCCAATTGAAATAATTATCTACTGAATAATATTTATGTTTTGTTTGTAATTGGACTTGGGCGCGTTGTTTTGCGCATTTACTTTCATTTAACGCTTCCGCATATACACTCTGAACCTTGATCTTTTATATTATTACATTTCAAGTCCCATATAGTGTCGTTTGAAGTAACTGATGTCTGAGATCCTGGTTTGTCACCTTCCAAAACGGTAAAACTCCGTTAGTGGAATTTGGGGGTGTGACAGATTGGTATCAGAGACATTGGTTATAGAGAACTAGGACTGCATTCTAGACTATAGCCACACACATTAGTTACTTGGCATAGACACTTACTCCTTATGTTTCAGGAATTATGTCTACACCACCATCTTCACCACCTACCAATCAGGAACATGACATTCCTGCCATTGCATCACCGGAGCCCAAGAGGCGTAGGCTTGAGCCCATTGATAACTCTATTGTGTATGGAGAGCCCATGCATATCCGGAATGGGAGTGACTGGGATTGGTACCCCGGTTTACTGAGCAAATGGGTTAGACAGGAACGAGTTCCATCACCGTACTTTGGAGCTTCATCATCATCAGGACCACGTTTACCATTATTACCTTGTCACTTGGAGCAAGCCTTTGCAACATTTGTAGCAACTATGGATCGAGAGATCCGGAATATGAGAGACGCAGCAGGAGCGATCACAGGTCTGTTAAGAGGAGAGAAACAAACAGATCATAGGATAGATCTGCTAGTAGCAGAACTGGCAGGCACTGACCACTTGCATAATGCATTAGTGGACGAGGTAAGGGCGTTGCAGGCTAGAGTGAATGCACTCGAGGAGGCTGAAGTAGAATTCTCAGGAAAGAATTGGAGAACTAGAGATACAACTTGCAGCAGCTTTAGAGCCAGGTGAAGTACCCGATTTTGAGCCTGTAGATGAGCCCGAGGAAGTAGAGGAGGATGATGCTGAGTCAGTCATCTCATTCGTCGGCAGTGGAGCTTGATATTCCATTCTATTCTATCTTATCTTATTTTGTCATTTCTTTATGTTTCAAATAAAAACCTAAATGGGTAAGGATGTTCCCATTCTAATTAAAATCTTAGTGAACTGTTTGAGTTGAACTATTTATTCTATGGCATTATGATTTAAGTTAGCCTTGTACTAAAATCATAAAACTGCATGTCTTTACACATCTCCTTCTGTTTGCTTACACTTGAATGATGTTAATATGCGATATAGTTACTCATTTCTTGTGTTTGTGAATATGAAGAATCATGGCCGGACGTGGACGTGGCGGTCACAACGGTGGTCGTGGAAATATAAACCTGACACCAGCCGAACTGGCTGCGTTGATTAATGACAGTGTTGCTGAAGCCTTAGCAGCACACGTTGCAGGTAAACCTGTTAATCGTTAATTCTAGACAACTAACTGTACACATTTATTCCACTCTTTCCTAAACCCAACCTACTCTCTCCAATCCAGGGCAAGCGAACAATCCACCGAACAGTCAGCATGTCTGTACCTTCAAGACATTTATGGACTGCAAGCCCCACACATTCAGTGGAGCTGAGGGAGCTGTCGGATTACTCCGATGGTTTGAAAAGATTGAATCTGTGTTCTCCATGTGTAACTGCCCTGTGGCCGACCGAGTCAAATTTGCATCGGGAACTCTAGAGGGTCCTGCCCTCACATGGTGGAATGCACAGGTCCAGATGCTAGGTCTGGACATGGCCAATGCATCACCATGGGAAGATTTCAAGATCCTGATGAAGGAAGAGTACTGTCCCAGGGATGAAATTCAGAAACTCGAGGGAGAATTCTGGAATCTGAAAATGGAGGGTTCTAAAATAGAACTCTACACCACTCGCTCGCATGAATTAGCGGGGATGTGTCCTCACATGGTCACACCACCCTACAAGCGGATAGAAATGTTCATCAGTGGATTAGTACCACAAATCCAGAGCATGGTTACTTCATCCAACCCCACTACCATCCAACAAACCATCCGTCTTGCTCACAAACTGACGGACCAAGCCGTTACCCAAGGGACACTACCTCCCAGAAAGTCAGCATCCAAGTTTACTGACAACAACAAGAGGAAGTTTGACAGTAGCAATAACAACATGGGATTTCAGCCGAATCAATCACAGCAACAACAACAGCGTAGGTTTGAACCTACGAAGAACTTCAACCAGTCGACCTTTTCGGGTCAGCATCAGAGTGGTTATATTGGGAGACACCCCAGGTGTAACAAATGTAATTACCACCACCTCGGTTCTTGTGACAAAAACCGTTGCCAGCGGTGTGGCAAGGTGGGCCATGCTGCCAAAGACTGCAGAGGGGAATTACAAGCCAAGCAGCCCTTCCAACAACCGGGTTTTACCAAAGGTTGTTTTGAATGTGGAAAAGAGGGACACTTCCGGAAGGATTGTCCACAATTAAAGAAGGGTGACATCGACAACAACAACAACCACCAAAGCAATAATAACAACCAGGGCAATAATACAGGGGATGGTGCAAAGGGGCGAGCCTTTGTGCTGGGATCCGGAAAAGCTCATTATGACCACAACGTGGTTACCGGTAATTTCCTTCTAAACAACTATTTTGCTTCTGTACTATTTGACACTGATGTTGATAGGAATTCCATGACTAATAAACTTAGCAGCCTACTAAGATAAACCCCAACCCTGTTAGAGGACAAATACATCATAGAAATAGCATACGGACAAATAATAGAAGCAACCCATATCTTAAGGGTTGTAAACTCGAACTGACTAGTCACAAAATTGACTTTGATCTCATGCCGGTCACACTCGGTAGTTTCGACGTAATTGTCGGAATGGACTGATTATCTAAGAATCAGGCTGAGGTTATCTGCGCGAGATAATCGTTCGCTTTCCTCTTCCTAATGGAGAAACCCTCTCCGTCCAAGGCGAAAGGAGTGGTGCTGTTATAGGCATCATATCCTTCATGAAGGCACAAATAATAGTCTCACTTACCTCTAGTGGAGTCCTCCTACATTAATGGTTATCACCCTATTATCAAGGCAGCACCATTCGAAGCATTGTATGGACGTAAATGCCGATCCTCTATCTGTTGGACTGGAGTTGGGGATAGCCAACTTACAAGTCCCGAACTTGTATTCGAAACCTCTGAAAAGATCGTTCAAATCCGAAACCGTATGGCGGCAACTCGTGATCGTTAAAAGAGCTACACCAATAAGCGTCGTAAACCGTTAGAATTTCAAATAGGCAACATGTTTCTATTCAAAGTCTCACCTTGAAAAGGTGTAATTCGCTTCGGGAAACGAGGCAAACTAAATGCCCGTTATGTTGGACCATTCAAGATAGTGAAGAGAATTGGCCCAGTAGCGTACCAACTGGACCTACCTGAAGGACTTAGTGGTGTACACGATGTCTTTCATGTCTCGAACTTGAAGAAATGTCTAGCAGACGAAACACTCGCGGTTCCTCTTGAGGAACTACAAATCGATGAACAACTACGGTTCGTTGAAGAACCGATAACAATCATGGATAGGGAAATCAAAACGTTAAAACGCAGTAAAATCCCTATTGTCAGAGTTCGTTGGAACTTGAAACGCGGACCGAAATTCACGTGGGAGCACGAGGATCAGATGATACGCAAGTATCCGCATCTGTTCAAGCAATCCACTTCAAACTCTTAAGGTACTATTCTAATTTTCGGGACGAAAATTCTTTCAACTAGGGGATGATGTGACACCCGGGAAATTTTTTTTATTTAATTTTCGGGACGAAAATTCTTTCAACTAGGGGATGATGTGACAATTTGACTTTTCATGTTAACTCCGTTAACAATCCCATTAAATATTCAGTTAAAAACTTAACCATGTTAACTAAATCCAGTTAAATATCTAACCCCAGGGGCCAATTCTGTCAGTTTTGTATCTCAAACTTCAGGGACTGAATCTGCTAAACCCAATCAATTGACTTCCCAAAGTCAAAATCAACGAATTTAACTCCGGTTGACTTTTTGGAAAGTCAAAGACGTTTCAATTGACCCAAATTCCAATCGAGAATTGATCAAATCGTAACAGAAGTTCATGTTAATAACATTCGCGACTCCATCAATGCATTAATCATCACCATTACACCAAATTAATTATCATAATGTGAATTCATGTTATAACCTTCGAAACCCACCTCTATTCCAAACGAATTCGATCATTTGGTCTGTTATCCTCTAAATTCATCATGTGCGCACCTCTATCACACCTCTCAGAAACAATTCCACACACCAACACGAGTAGAGACGAAGCCGGAGCCGTCGGGGACCAAAACCACCGAAGTCGGAGTCCATTTAGTTGAGCACCCTTAATTCGACATCATATCTGGTAATTTCTTATACCTATAGATTCGTTTCAGTCACTAAATCAAAAGCCCCATGATTAATTGGGCTTACATTATCGGAATCATCATGATCCGATACCTAGGGTTCTTGTAAAACCAGTTTAACCGATCACCACCCTAGACCCTGTTTAAATCCAATTAACTTACATCATAAGACTCGTAATCACTGGTTTAACAAAAGCCCTATGCCAATTCAAATCTGTATTATCGAATTTACCAAGATCAAAGATCTAGGGTTCATGAGTTTTCTGGTTAATCAAATCATAATCTACACCAGTTTTAAATCCAATTAATTTATACCAACAGATTCGTAATGCTCTTATGAGTAAAAGCCCCATCATCCTAACAAGTTGTAACATCAGAATAATTCGATTTGGTTTTGAGTTCATATCTAGGGTTACGAAATTCCAAATCAAGAATTAACCGACCCAGACTCTTTGTTTTTGAAATTAAACTCTCACACATGTTCGCAAAACCCCGATAAATAAAACCCCTATGAACCTTGGATCTATCGTAATCGAAATAGAATGAATCGGGACTGATCTAATCTCGGCTTCGATGGGATATTAGAACACAGGGGAGTTAGTGAATAAAACAAATTCAAATCGGATTCTGTTGCGATAGCCTAGCGGCCAGGACTGGTTAGAGCTGTGTGCGTGTGTGGGAGAGACCCGGGTTCGAGACCGGGCTCCCACATTTTATTTTTGGGGCATTTTTTTTTATTACATTTAACTATTAAAAATCAAACTCTATATTATTATAATATTATATTAATGTGCTTAAGCCCGAAAAATAACCCGTAGGCTCGGGTTTAATTTTTGAATCCATTTTATTATTTTTCCCACTTTTATAAATATGATATTTATGTTATTATCAAATAAAAATAATATATTTATATTATTTTCAAACCGTAACTTCGTATAAAATAATATGTTTATATTATTTTCAACCCGTGACTAATCTTATTAAATAATATATATGTTTATATTATTTCGTATCGTTTTATACCTCGTGTGATGTTTCAAACCAATTAATAATATAATTGTTATATTATTTACCCACGTTTATATACTCGATTAAAAATAATATATTTATTATTTTTCCACACAAATGACTATTTTAGTTAATCCTTCAAACCTTAAAATAATATATTAAATTATATTATTTTTCTAACTTTTGTAAACGACTTTAACGTACGAATGTATTTATTTATTTATTATTCCTTATTAACGTACGACGCGTAACGATTCGACCTTAATTATTGTATTAGGATATATATATATATATATAATTCCGTAGACACGTTCGTCTACTCTTAAATCCCTAGAATGCGTCAAGGCGTTCAATCTTCCGTGTCGTCGTCACAAATCCCATCGTGTCCCTAATTTATGTGTTTATGATTATAGGGCATACGTAAGCCGTGCAGGCTAACACTTGAGATTTCAAATCTCATACTTGTGTGATACTACCTACTACGCAACGCAGGTGAGTTTCACGGCTCCTTTTACTGTTTTTATTTGGGGGAGAAAACATGTCACAACCTTTTTGGTTTATTGTAATTCATATGATATCACTGTTGAGGCTAAGCGTAACACAATATCATGAAAAGTCCTCACACACATCGAACCGTTAATATGGTATGAACGAGGTAATTTTGGTAGTACTACTGGGTTTGTCAAACCCCACCCGTGTTAGTCGCGCTAACTCGATTGGAGGTCGAACGGGTGTTATATTGACCTTAACACATTAGTCAGCGTTGATAGACCTGACTGGAGGCAAACAAACAAACACACTGTCAGTTTCGGTTGCGAGCGCTTTAGCAAAACATGAATATAGGCATGCAACCTATTGATATGCATATTGAATGTACATAATCCGCAAATGCTTTTATTTGAAATGATTGAAACCTGTGAACTCACCAACTTAGTGTTGACTCGTTTTCTTACATGTTTTTCTCAGGTTGGCACTCAGGATCACGTTAAGTCATGCATGTGTCTTGGACTCCAATTGAAATAATTATCTACTGAATAATATTTATGTTTTGTTTGTAATTGGACTTGGGCGCGTTGTTTTGAATATTTACTTTCATTTAACGCTTCCGCATATACACTCTGAACCTTGATCTTTTATATTATTACATTTCAAGTCCCATATAGTGTCTTTTGAAGTAACTGATGTCTGAGATCCTGGTTTGTCACCTTCCAAAACGGTAAAACTCTGTTAGTGGAATTTGGGGGTGTGACAACATGCAATAACTTAACATCGTGAAAACATCGTAACATAGCATCATAACACAAGTCAACATGAACCGAATCTGCGCCTTCTCATAACCGTCAATTCCACATCATCGATTGGCTGAGAAAGCCTGAGGCACACCACTACTAGGCCCATCAACACCGTATTGTCCTTCGGGTGAAGAAATCCTAGGGCCCGATACCTCAAAACCATTCAACACCAACCCGTACCTTAGACACTATTTCCCTGCAAGGAATAGTGCCTTCCATTGGGGATCCCGGAAATCCCATGGGTGACGGTCGTCACCCCATCATCAACCAGTTGTACAACCGTTAGCCAGCCACAAAGGCCCCCCCGTAAGGTTGAGGGCAATACATACATACATACCCTAGCTCCCGTAGGAACTTGTGGCAGATTCGTTCATTCGTGACTTTCATAAAAACTTTACCTCATCTCAGTTAAAGCATTCATAAGTTTTATTAAACAAAACATCATCTCTTTCATAAACCTTTCGTAAACTTCATTTGGAAAAACATTTCATAAACATCATCTCGTAAACATCATTTCTTAAACATCTTTTCGTAAACATAATTTCGTAAATCTCATTTTAAAAACATCATTTCGTAAGTATGCACACCAGCCCAAAATGGTTATTAAAACATTAAAGAGAGGGCTCTAGAACTCATCTGAGATGAACAGGGTCAAAGGTCTCTAAATGATCTTCTAACATGTACGTACACAACCTAACCTTAGCTTCACATACAATTTGTTACATTTCATCTCCTTATACCGAGAACCTAGGGGTACACGGTTCTTTCCCGTGAACCTAGGAGAACATGGCTCCGTAGGTGTACACAGCTCCCACCCGTGAACCGTTCCGGGGAATCCCATCCATGAACCCTACCCGAGAATTCCCAACCGTGAACCTTGCTCGTGAACCCCCAGCCGTGAACCCTACCCGTGAACTATACACTTCTTTGATTCTTAACAAAAATCGGACAGAGTCCCGTTTGTTTCTAGTCTAAACCCGACAATTCCAATTGTCTATTTCCATACCAAATCAACCAACAATAATCAACATTAATCGTGTGTTAATTACTAACATTAATAAACATCTCTCTATACGTTTATCATTTATATAAAAATAATAAATCTTGTCGGTTATTGTTTGTTATTTATATATAACCCTACACATCCCCCCGAACACAGGTTTCTTGACCCAAGCCCATAATAATAATAATAATAATAATAATTAATATTCTACGGGTTATAAGGAATGTACCTTCCCGAACGCGGCTCCAAGAACACGAACCTGTATCGTACCCAAACTTTGACACGAACCACTCTTTTCGACTAGGCCCGTAACTAGACCGACGGACTCCGAATTAGGTGATTCAAAAGCCGACGGTCTCGTCTCAATGTATTGGTCTCAACTAAAGGAATTCCTCTCGTTAACCCTCGTCCTACTTTCTTCGTTCTCACGCCGTGAAACCGTCGTCAATCTTGCCATCACCAATTCACTATGACTACCATGAACCATCACCTCCGACCACCATGAACCATCCCCTCCGATATCGAGGACCACCACTAACCACCATCGGGCTCTATCACGCCATAACCACCTGTTAATAACCACCGAGAGGTCCCCGCCATCATAACCGGTTTAACAAACACCACCTTTCACTGTCGTGAAGCTCACCACCGCCACCTTCCTGTCATAACAGCCAGCACCACCACCGTGAGGTCACCACCCTACACTGAGAAGCTTGACTGAACCACCACCACCATCGCACCAGGTCACCATGAACGTGTATCTCCATCCCCGTAGACTCGTTTAACTACCACCACAATCAGGTTCGTACCACCACCGTAGAACCATCACCACTAACCACCTTGCTAACTGTCACAATCTTGAAACCTCCATGTCGCCACCCCCGTTAACCGATGTTCGTACCACCACCATTCTCCACCATACAAGAAACTCACCACTGTAACTGTTAACACGCACTACTGCACGACACCCTTTTTTTCGCGTCTGCCGCAAGCTACCAAAACCGCCACCACTACCTCTCGCTGTGAAACCCCGTTTGCCTGCAGTTGCGCCGGAAATGGAGAAAGCTCACGTCTCTCTCACTCTCTGTGGTTGTTCTTAATCTGAAGAAGAAAGGAGGGAGTGATGTGTGGTCTTCGTCCTCGAGGTTACACTATAACCGCCCCGTCTGAACTTTCGCCGGAGGATCTCCGGTGATTCCTTCTCGCTGCCATCGGGTATACAAAACGGAAATGGGCGGATGTTCCATAACTAGAGTATTTTAGGGTTAAATTTACTTTAGCTTTACCCATCTTTAGTCCCCTTAGAACCAATTATTTGCATTCCTAACCCTACACCTTTAAAAGAAACCTTTTCTTTCTTTTATTGCTATTATTATTATATTTATAGTGTTATACATATTTTTCATATAAAAATAAATTCGGGATGTTACAGGCTATATGCTAAATTGCAACAAGATTCGTTGACCATCAATTCAGATGGGTGGCGGTTCCCTATCTGTTCAGATTCCGATGGGTGGTGATGAAAAATAAGGGATCGGAGTTGGATATTGGGGCGTAAATTTGTTGGATGGCGGTTAAGAATGGTAATTGGAGTTGGTAGTTGAGGATGGCGATCGAAGTGAGGTGTGGTGAGGAGGATGACTGTTAATATATATATATATTAATTTAGAAAATAGTGGGACCCATGGGTTATAGTCGTTTAGTTTTTTATTTTTTATTTTTTTTTGTACTTATGGATATTTTGGTCTTTTCAAAGACATTTAACAGAAAAAGTTAACATCCATCCATTACAGGGACTATCAGAGTTACATTTTGGAAAATAGTTGAGACCAAATCCGTAATTTTTTAAAATTAGTAACTAAATCCGTAATTTAACCAAACCACAGGACCATCCGTGTAATTAATTTTAAATACAACTAGTTTTTAATAGTGTTATATAGACCATCCGTTTAATTAATTCTAAATATAACTAGTTTTTAATAGTTCTATATAATAATAGAGTTAAAAAAACTGAATGAAGTTATATATTTAGATTTATATTAGTTATTTACAAACTATTAGTATAGAAACTATATTATATAAAATTAATATAAAAAGAAGTTTATTTAAAAGTCTAGCACCCAAGTGACGGCACCATGTCGACATATTTTAATAAATATAATTCAACCCAAAGTGTTGAGCTATAGATTTAGGGTCTGTTTGGTATGAAATAATGAAATAAATAAAGGAATAGAATGGAATGGACAAGTGAATGGAATGGACAAGTGAATGGAATGGACAACAGAAAGAAATGGACCATTACCATTCCTTGTCATGTTTGGTTACGCTATGTTAATGAAATAAACCATTACTTCGTGCAGTTTGGTAGCTAGGAAAATATTTTATGAAAAATAAAATTATTGTAATTAATAAATTTATACTATGGGTCGGGTCATGGGATGTGTCATGGTCCGTGTCATGGGTTGGAGCATAGGTTGGGTCATGGGTCGGTTCACGGCACAGGTGATGATTCGTGGCATGGTTCGGGCCATGGGACGGATCATGGTTCTTGTCATGGGTCCGGGCATGGGTCGGGTCATGGTTCAGGTCACGGGTCGAGTCATGGGTCGGTCATGGTCGGTCCTTGGTTCGGGTCATGGGTCGGGGCACGTGACGGGTCATGGGTCGGGGCACGTGACGGGTCATGGGTCGGGGCACGTGACGGGTCATGGGTCGGTCGTTGATTCGGGTCATGGGTCGGGTCATGGTTCTAGTCATGAATCATGGTTCGGGTCATGGTCGGTCCATGGTTCGAGTCATGGGTCGGTCCTTGGTTCGGGTCATGGGTCGGGTCATGGGTCGGGTCATGGTCGGTCCATGGTTCGGGTCACGGGACGAGTCATGGTTCGAGTCATGAGTCAGCCTTGGTTCCGGTCATGGGTCGGGTCATGGTTCTAGTCATGGGTCATGGTTTGGGTCATGGTCGGTCCATGGTTCGGGTCATGGGTCGGTCCTTGGTTCGGGTCATGGGTCGGGTCATGGTCGGTCCATGGTTCGGGTCACGGGACGGGTCATGGTTCTAGTCATGAGTCGGTCCATGGTTCGGTCATGGGTTGGGGCACGGGACGGGTCATGGTTCGAGTCATGGGTCGATCCTTGGTTCCGGTCATGGGTCGGGTCATGGTTCTAGTCATGAGTCATGGTTCGAGTCAAGGTCGGTCCATGGTTCGAGTCATGGGTCAGTCCTTAGTTCGGGTCATGGGTCGGGTCGGGTCATGGTCGGTCCATGGTTCGGGTCACGGGATGGGTCATGGTTGGAGTCATGAGTCGGTCCTTGGTTCGGGTCATGGGTCGAGTCATGGGTCAGTTCATGATTCGGTTATTAATTAAACAAAATAATTTCATTCCTTGAATGAATGGAAAAAAACACCCATCCTTAAGGAATGAAAATCATTAAAGATGGAAAAATCACATTCCTTATGTAATGGTTTATTACATTCCTATGTGATACCAAACATGTTTTATTTCATTACAACGTAATGACTCATTCCATTTCATCATACATTCATGCATACCAAACACTACCTTAGAGTTTTTAAACACTAATGAATCACAGGTTGATAACCCTGGTCACTATAATTTTATAATATGAACAAGATTATGTTAGTTTTAATAATTGTTTTACAAAATACTATACTTAAAAAAATGATTCTACCACTTCGTGACATGATCAATGATTTTAGAGGCAAGTTTGGTATGTTAAAACTTTACCAATGTGGAAAGTTAGATCGAATGCTCTAATCACTCACGATAATCTTTTATACATAAATTGCAATTGTTCACCCTTACACCCTATGCGTCTTTATACACATTAAACATTTCGGCTCCTTGTGAAGATCTTGAGCAGGAACGCTTTATTAGACATGTTAGTTTGACCAATTCAAAATCTAATTATATTCATGTCATGTTTTGGATCGTATCAACAATCAACGCTTCCAAGATTACCTATTTTACTGAGTATCTTTTCACAAATCTTTTCTATTATCATTTCTTCCATCTTCTTTGCATTTGTCTTTGATCTCACCTTTACATCACAGGGTTGTTTGCAACTCCATTTCATCTCCTTCTTCACAGCAAATGTCTCAGATCTAGTTTATTTGATCTCATTTCTTCACATCAGAGGTCTTCAATCCTGTTGCTCGACAAAATGCCTAGACAAAAAATGCTAAAAAATGAAATAAAATGTAATGCCTCAATCCGGGAGACTTAAGTTATTGGATTTACTCATAAACATAGTCATAAAAATGCTGAACTCAAATTAAAACATGCAATCGTGGCGGAAACATATATCATTCAGTTACATAACAGCGGAAGTCTTAACATTTAATAGAAACATTGTCCTAACATATAATCAAACATAGTGGGATGTCAGTCATGTGCCAGGTAGCCATTCACGCCCTTGCATGCCCCTTCTTCTTGTTACCTGAATTGCATACTAAAAGTCAGCTAACGCTGGTAAGTTCTAGTTTAAAGCAAGCACGCATAAACATTGTTCCTAATCATATTTTCATAAGTATAAATATATATATGTGTATATATTTATTATTTCTATTCTTTCTTCTTATATCATTCATATGTGGGTACGTATATAAATACTTACATTCTTACATTCATTTGAATATTCATTAGTCTAACACGTAAGGGTGATCAGCCCATCATTGATTTTCGTAAGTCACTAAGACAAACGTTTCGGTCTACTGTCGTAGTCCGACATACTTACAACCGTCCGGCAACCTTCGGCCGTCCGTCATTATTCTTACAACCGTCCGGCAACCTCCGGCCGCCCGTCATTATTTTTACAACCGTCCTACCGCATTAGTCTGTCATATCCTACAACCATCCAACCGTAGTAGTCCGTCATATCTTACAACCGTCCTACCATAATAGTTTGTCATATCTTCGTATCGTCAATAACGTTTTAGTCACATATAGCATGCAATATATATCATAATATAAAGCAAGATTTCATTCTTATCCGTTATGTCATTATTAGCATGCAGTATATATCTTAATACAAGGCAAGATTTCATTCATATCCGTTATGTTATACTTAGCATTTCATTATTCGTAAACATACTTTTCATTCTTTGATCATCATGTATTGTCATATAGCATTCATATCATTCATTCCTTTCATGTATACACTTCAGCACCAAAATATTGGAAAATACATTTGCACATAACACATAGGGGGCACATAGAACTCACCTGATGAGCGGGTTCCTGAAGTAAATTGACTAGTCAGTGAGCGTCACTAAGGTCACACGAAATTTGTATAATCAAGTCATACAAGATAATATAATGGTCCTAAACGACACTAGACGTTTCAACACTTAGGGTTAGGTGAACTTAGGTAAGTTCGCCACTTTTGGCCTAGGCGAACATAACAAGTTCGCTTTGTTGAACTAGGCAAAGATGGTAAGTTCGCTACATGGATCTTAAGCGAAAATGTGACAAGTTGGCCACATTTGAGCTTAAGCGAACATGATAAGTTCGCTACTTAACATTTTAGATGATTATATGGCAAGTTCGCCAATATCTAGCGAACATAGACAAGTTCGCTTAAAAAAGGTTACAGGCGAACATGACAAGTTCGCCTGCGCGACCTTCTTCCCCAACCAGAAACCCTAGATCTGGTCTCCGACTTCTAGTTGTTCAAGGTCTGAACTTTTTACGTTCAAAACATTCTATTTTCATTCATCAGTCTAAATATATAATTTGCTTTGAGTTTCATACGTAAAAACCGTTACTTTTTATGATTTTATCCTGAAACCCCAAAAGTTCTAAAAACTCATATTGGAGCTAGAGGGTTACCTTTTCGGGTCTGATTTCTGTCGTTATACGTTGCCGAGATGATGAGAGACGATACCCGAGCTTTTTGAGCCGACTCCCGAGCTTTCTCTCTCAAAACCCGATTCTCTTTCTCTCTCTAGGTCTTTAAAAAAATTAGGGGAATGGAGGAGAGGGTGCTGATTATGCCTTTTATATACTTGGGCTCCCATCAGCCCATGGTAACCGAGCCTAAGCCCTTTCCCCCTTCCTTTACTTTTTATTTAAATATTTGATTTAATCCAGGCCTCGCTTTCGTTTATTTGTTTTATAAATTTTGGGATGTTACAAGTCTACCCCCTTATGAAGGTTTCGTCCTCGAAACCTGCTACAAGTTAAACAATTGCGGGTACAGTTCTTTCATCTTGTCCTCCTTTTCCCAAGTAGGTTCTGACCCTTTTCTGTGTTTCCACTGTACTTTGACTAGAGGGATTAATTTGTTTCATAACCGTTTCTCGGCTCGGTCAAGAATAGATATTGGTTCCTCTACATAGTTGAAATTGCTGTCTACTTGAATGTCGTTGTATGGTATGTTAGCCGTGTCACCGGCTAAGCACTTGCGTAAGTGTGACACATGTAATGTAGGGTGAATTCCACTAAGGTAATCGGGTAGGTCTAGTCGGTATGCTACTTGACCCACCTCCGTGAGAATTTTGAAAGGTCCGACAAACCTTGAACTCAGTTTGCCTCGTTTCCTGAATCGGATGATTCCTTTCCAGGGTGACACCTTTAGCAGTACCATGTCTCCCACTTGAAACTCAAAATCCCTTCTCCTTTTATCTGCATATGATTTCTGTCTGTCCTTAGCGGCTTTCATGCGAGCTTTGATCTGTTCAAATTTCTTGGAAGTAGCTTTGACCACTTCGAGACTCGCAAAGTCTCTCTGTCCGATTTCCCCCCAACAAACCGGGGTTCTACATTTCCTTCCATACAACATCTCAAATGGCGGCATGCCGACGGTTGAGTGATAGATGTTGTTATACGAAAACTCTGCCAATGGTAGATGGCTATCCCAGCTCCCACTGAAATCAATGATACAGGCCCGGAGCATGTCCTCCAAATTCTAGATTGTCCTTTCGGATTGACCATCGGTTTGAGGGTGGTAAGCGGTGCTGATGTTTAGTCTAGTACCCATTGCTTCGTTAAATCTCTTCCAGAATCTTGATGTGAATTGAGTGTCCCTATCAGACACAATCGAAGATGGCATACTGTGTCTACTCACTATTTCGTTGATAAATAATTCTGCAAGTTTCTCAGACGAAAACGCCTTCCGTATCGGTAGGAAGTGACACTTTCGTCAAGCGGTCGACGATCACCCAAATGGTATCATTGCCTTTAGCTGTTCTCGGTAGCTTTTTAATGAAGTCCATCATGATCTCCTCTTACTTCCATTCAGGTATTGGCAAAGGTTGCATTTTACCACATGGTTTCTGGTTCTCGGCCTTAACCAGTGAACAAGTCAGGCACTTGCTCACATATTCAGTCACATCGTTCTTCATACTGGCCCACCAGTATTCTTTCTTTAAGTCCTGATACATTTTGTTCATCCCGGAGTGGATAGAGTAGCGAGACTTACGGGCCTCATCAAGGATTTTGGCTCTAAGTTCGACAATATTGGGAATCCACACCTATATTTGCTTGTTAACCCACTATTATTTCTCGTTTCACATTTCTTTCTGATAGTGCCTGCACTTGTACATTTGCTATTTCAGTCATCAAATCCGGTGTGATAATTAGTTGGCATGCTTTGATCCGGATAGGTGTTGACTCTTCTTTTCGACTTAAGGCACCAGCCATTACGTTTGCCTTGCTTAGGTGATATAATAATTCACAGTCATAGTCCTTCAGTAGTTCCAACCACCTTCGCTGTCTCATGTTCAACTCCTTTTTCTCGAAGAAGTACTTCAGGCTTTTGTGATCAGAGTAAATAGTAGACTTAACTCCGTACAGGTAGTGCCTCCAAATTTTTAATGCGAAAACTACTGCCGCCAACTCTAGATCGTGAGTTAGGTAGTTAACTTCGTGAACCTTTAACTGTCGTCAGGTGTAAGCGATTACTTTCCCTTGTTGCATCAATACACAAACCAAACCCTGACCCGAAGCGTCAGAGTAAACTACCAAGTCTTCATTTCCCTCGGGCAAGGTCAAGACTGGAGCTTAGGTTTACGTGTCTTTAATTCTTCGAACGCGTTATTTTGGGTTGGACCCAATTCGAAATTTACCTCTTTACGCGTTAACGTTGTCAGTGGTGAGGCTATTCTCGAGAAATCCTGAATGAATCTTCGATAGTAACCTGCCAACCCCAGAAAACTTCGTATCTCTATTGGTGTCTTAGGGATGTTCCATTCTTTTACCATTATGATCTTTGCAAGGTCTACCATAATGTCGTTCGGGTTTATCACATGACCTAGGAATTGGACTTCGCTAAGCCAGAACGCGACTTTTCATGCTTCAGAACTTCCAACACTTCCCTTAAGTGAAAGTCATGATCACCTTTGTTTCTTGAATAGATGAGAATGTCATCTATGAAGACTATTACTAAACTATCCAGCATTGGTCGGCACTCTCTGTTCATTAAATCCATAAACGCTACAAGGGCGTTGGTTAGACCGAATGAAATGACGAGGAACTTGAAATGCCCATAGCGCATGCGAAACGCGATCTTTAGTATGTCTCCCTCTCTTACTTTCAGTTGATGGTATCCCGACCTAAGATCGATCTTTGAAAACCAGCTTGCGCCTTGTAACTGGTCAAAAAGGTCGTCTATTCTCGGTAGCGGGTATTTTTTCTTAACCGTTCGTTTGTTCAGCTCTCGGTAATCGATGCATATGCGTATGCTACTGTCTTTCTTCTTTACAAATAGTACCGGAGCACTCCATGGTGAGATGCTCGGCCTGATAAATCCTTTCTCGGTGAGCTCTTCTAATTTAGACATTAATTCTTTTATTTCTGATGGAGCCAATCGGTAGGGTGCTTTGGTAACTGGCTGAGCTCCTGTGTCATACCCCAACCGACGACAGAATACGTCGGGGCGAACGTGAAGACTGGTCATAAGCACATGATCAAACTAAAGTTGCATATTTCATTAAATTCAAATTTCATAACAATTGTCTTATCAAAACAAGGACAAACAAGAAACAAAGTACTTCAAACAAGATTTAATTGATTAACTAGGTCTGCATATCCTATGTGATACAATCTTGAACATGTCTTTCAATATTGGCACCTGAAACATGATCAAAACAGAGTCAACTAAAATAGTTGGTGAGCATACATAGGTTTTAGCATAGCAAGTGTTATCAAAGTTTGTATACAATTCATATGATATCATGGTTTAATAAGGCAATTATGGAGAACTACTATAGATAAAAATGGGGCGCATAATCAAACCTTGTAACTGATAGGCATAACACAAATGTTATCCTTAAGTGATTTTGGCAACAATCACCCTAACCGGGTGGGTTGGTCAGACTCAACAGATCTATCATTGTATACCGTCGGCTTGTACAGAGTTAATGATTGCACTTGCACTATGCGCAAAAAGTATATAAATGTTGTTTGCACTAATAGTGTTCAAGCATAAGACACAAATTGTACACATGATCATAATGTTTAAATTGTAATAATTACAAATAGTTTGAATGTAATCATGTTTCACCCCAAAGATGTAAAAGTGAAAAAGGGGTTATGTAAACTCAAATTGGATTTGTAGCTTGGAATCACAGTAGTTGCACAAGTTGTTTAGCTAACCACAAGGTTAACCTATGTTTGAATTTATATATGTATCAATGACATGCTAAAAAGGCAAATGTATAAAGGGATTTGGGCTTAGTTGGTTGATGTGTATCTATTTGTTGTAAATAGTATGTTCGTTTAAATAATAAACTGAATATATGAGTATATATATATTTTATATTGTTTACAAATAAATAAATAAGTGTTCAACTAGTATTTACCTGAATATATAGATAATTAGGTTAATAAATTATAACGTTTAAATTTATTTAATAATTAAATTAATTCTTTATTAAAATAATTAAAAAATAAAGAGGACATAAGTTGTTCTAAATAATTGGGTAATAAAAAAAATAGTTCGTAGAGGTTTTAAATAAAATAATTATATAAAAATTTTATTTGAAATTATTAGTTTTTAACTCTTTAAAGTGGTTAAATAAATGTTTAAAATTGTTAGTTAATCAATATTCACGGGGGGACCGGGTTCCAGGCCAAAGCACGCGAAAAAACAAGGTGCGGGGCAAGGATCGAACCGAAGACCTTGTTCGAGTGAGACAAGAGCTTTAACCAATAGGTCTGGGCTTGTGCCTTGGTTTATAACAGATGGGAAAGTGTTTTAACATCTAACCCCCACCAGTCATCTTCCCCAACTCACAACCCGAACCCTAGCCACCAGATTCCGTCGATTGAGCAAGCAATCGATCCCGTTTTTATGGGGCTTTCATTCCCTACATCAAAACGAAACTACGGGCATCAATATTACCTGAATTGGTTGAGGATTGAGGGCGGACGACCACAAGGCCGAAGTCGGAAATCCTTGAGCTCATCGGAGTTCTTGAGAAGAATTGTGACGGATACAGAGGTGTAGGGAGTTTAAGGGTAATGTTGTGAAGATGTGGGTTCGTTTTTATAGCCCAGTTTCACGTTTAATGTCCGAATTGAAGTCGCGATTGATTGAGGACGGTTACGGGATGATTAGGCTCAAATCTATTGATTGTAGCTGAAATTGGTTCTTTATAAACGATCCTAACAGTCGCACGAATGTTTCCAGAAGCTTGATCATAGTTTTAACACTTGAATTCGATGGATTCTTGCACGAATTTGGGGGATTAGGTTTGGTTTGACTTTCAAAAGTCAAACTTCCGTGGGGGTGGGTTCTAAATCAAATAAGGGGTCAAATTGAGGGGTCTAATATTTTCAAAGGGTTCAATGGATTAAAAGGGTTCAAACTAAACTTATTTTCTCTAACCCTTTTTTTATATAATTAAATTTATAAAACTAAAACTATAAATTTGAAATCTTTTACATATTTATTAAACATATAAACTTTTAAAAGTTAAAATATTGTTTACGTGGGTTATTAATATCATATACATATATTGAAAAATATACATACATATCTATTTGAAATTTAAATAAATATCTTACATATATGGATATACTTATATGTTTATAAAATAGTGGGACTTTAAATAAATACCTTGCCATGTGTTTATGCTTAATCATATATGAATTAAATTCTAAATTAAATGAGATAAATGTATGCATAAGTAGGTACATTATAGTAACCCTAGTGATGATGTATCATGGATGCACAACTTGTATTTTAAATAAAATGATTCAGAACTGTAATAGTAATAATGTCATTGCATAATTTGAAGCATAAGAAAACCTTAAATGTTACAGTATCCCCTAGTTGAGGGAATTTCATCCCAAATTTCAACTAGTTGAAGCTGCCGAATCAGGAAAGAGGTGAGGATATTTGAGCTTCATCTGATCCTCACGTTCCCAAGTGAACTCTGGGCCACGTTTAGATTCCCAACTAACTTTAACAATATGAATACGGCTTCGCTTGAGTTGTTTAATCTCACGATCCATAATTTCCACGGGTTTTTCAACAAAGTGCATAGTGTCGTCAATGTGCACTTCGTCAAGCGTAATATGAAGATTCTTGTCAGCTAGGCATTTCTTTAGGTTGGATACATGAAATGTTGGATACACGTTGCCAAGTACTGGAGGTAACTCGAGTTTGTAAGCCACTTTTCCAATCCTTTCAAGGATCTAGAAGGGACCCACATAGCGAGGTGCTAGCTTACCCTTTTTTCCCAAAACGAACCACACCCTTCCAAGGAGACACCTTTAGAAGTACAAGGTCACCGATTTGGAATTCCAGAGGTTTTCGGCATTTGTCAGCATAGCTCTTTTGCCGACTCCTCGCTACTCGAATATTGTCACGGATTTGAATAATCTTGTCAGATGTTTCTTGTATCAACTCCGGACCGGTGATTTGTGCTTCACCAATCTCGTTCCATTATATAGGTGAACGGCATTTGCGACCATAAAGGGCCTCAAAATGAGCCATGTTAATGCTTGTATGGTAGTTGTTGTTGTAAGAGAATTCGATCAAGGCTAGATGAGAATCCCAATTGCCATCAAGGTCGATGACACACGCTCTAAGCATATCCTCGAGAGTTTGGATCGTTCGCTCGGTTTGACCATCAGTTTGAGGATTGTAAGCCGTACTTAAATCCAATCGTGTGCGAAGGGCAGTTTGGAGGGATTGCAGAATCGGGAGGTGAATCGGGCATCTCGATCAGAAATTATATTCAAAGGAATACCGTGACGACTCACAATTTCATCAATGTAAATTCGAGCTAATTTCTCAACTCGATAGTCTTCACGGATTGGTAAGAAGTGAGCTGATTTGGTGAGGTCAATGATCACCCATATAAAGGGCAATATCCTTCTTTATACCGGGCCACCAATATTGCAGGTGAAGGTCTTTATACATTTTATCTGCTCTGGGATGTACAGAATAACGAGTTTTGTGTGCCTCATTCATAAGGAATGTACGGAGATCATCACGATTAGGAACCCAGATACGATCTAAGAAGTAAAGTAAGTCATTGGGTTTGGTTTCCAATTGAAGTTCAACTCCACATGACATTTCATCGTACATGTTACCCTCGGTGACCGACACATGTTGAGCTTCAAGAATGCGGATTTGGATGTCGGTTTGAATCTTTACACTATGAAGCATAATGTGCTCTTTACGACTTAGTGCATTGGCTACAACATTCACCTTACCAGGATGATAACGAATCTCGCAATCGTAGTCGTTAAGAAGTTCAACCCAACGTCGTTGTCTCATGTTGAGTTCCTTTTGATTGAAGATATGTTGAAGGCTCTTGTGGTCAGTAAATACCATACATTTGGTGCCATAAAGGTAATGTCTCCAAATCTTCAATGCCAAGACGACCGCACCCAACTCAAGGTCATGCGTCGTATAATTCTTCTCATGGATCTTTAGTTGTCTTGATGCATAAGAGATCACCTTGCCTCGTTGAATAAGAACACAACCAAGACCATGGTTTGATGCATCACAGTAGACAACAAGATCGCCATTTCCATCAGGAAGGGTTAGAATAGGGGCATTGCACAACTTCTGCTTGAGAGTTTGAAATGCTTTTTCTTGCTTTGGTCCCCACTCATATGGTTTACCCTTATGTGTTAAGGTAGTGAGAGGGACAGTAATCTTAGAAAGTTGGAGATGAATCGATGGTAAAAACCCGCGAGACCAAGGAATGAACGAACCTCGGTAGGGGTTTTAGGTGTACTCCAATTCTTCACAGCTTCGCTCTTAGCAGGATCCACATGAATTCCCTTTTCGTTGACAATATGACCCAAAAATTGAACTTCATTCAACCAAAATTCACACTTGGATAATTTGGCATAGAGCTGTTCTTTCTTCAAAAGGTCCAAAATCAACCTAAGGTGTTGCTCATGATCTGCTTTAGTCTTTGTCACACCTTGCCAAGGCGAAAACGCGAGGCGTACCATCCACTGGTTTCTAGAGAATATGATTACCGCAAACACATACATAATGATTGGATACATAATCAAGTTTAAAGTTTTACATCTCAAAACATCATTTAAGATTACAAAAGATTAAGGTTTCGCAAGTATGACCCATATGTAATGAGTTATACAAGAGAGATCTCCCAAAAGTCGTATCCGTTCATGCATGCATGTAATCCTACACTGCTAACCATTGCGACCATGTTCAATTTCCTGAAAAACATACTTAAAAAGTGTCAACACGAGGTTGGTGAGTTCACAGGTTTTGATCAAATATTCTTGTAGTTCCAACGTTTACAAACATTCAAATGAATAAGTTTTTCCGATCAATCAGTATATATATAACCAATGAATTGAATATTTCCTGACCAATTGACCCCATTTGTACACTAGCTAGGAATACAAATAATATGTAATGCACGAAACCGTAACCAAACCATGACAATGAATGCCCCTCCCTCGCTATACTACGAGTATAAGACGATATGTGGTCAATTGACCATATAGACCCCTGGCTAGCACGACGAACGATGACCAGGGGCGTCACCCCCAATAGTACTATCCACATAATCCCAGGCTAAGACCATAGCTAATGGTTACAAAATTGTACCAGGGGACTTTTATTGTTCCCTCAATGTTGTAACATCCCGTTTTTTTTATATAGAACTAATGGGATGAGTGTACATGCGTATATATTCTTGTATATAGTGAATAGAAGTTTAACGAGAACTTAACGAGGCATGTCCGAAGAATGAAGCTAAGGTTTTGTACATACGTGATATTGGTAAAGAATTAAGGGGTGTTTATTTAATTTATCTGGGCCTTGTCTAAAAACATGCAAACGGATTGAGCCGGGGGTCTTAGGAACGAGCGGACTAAGCCCGGTCCAATAGGGAAACACCCTAAAGGGTGTCGCGCTTAGGGGGAAGCCCCATTTGGTTCTTGCGGCAGCCGTGAGAAAGGGAAGGAGGAGGAGGAGAAGTTGTTCTTTGCGAGTCGGGCTCGTCTTGAGGTATTTTGCAATATGTAATCCTCCTTTACGTGTTTTGATCCTCGGATTATCGTGGTAATCATTTTTACGCTTCTAGGGTTTCAAAAGAGTTAAGTTTGTGGAAGGCTAAAGGGGTCGGATGCTCGACCTGCACGAGGTCTACGATCAAAAGGTATACACACGAGATCCATCTTGCTTAATCATTCGTGTTATCGTTGGGACGTGTGTGCGTCGGGTCGGGGGTTAGCCGAGAACCCTAAGGTGGCCGGCTATCATGCATAGTTGGAATAAGGGACCGACTAAAGAGTAACTCGGCGAACCAAGTGATGGAAGCAGGTCAGAAACCCCTCCCTTCGTGGGGTTGTTGTGACGTCGGGAGGCCGTAGGGAGGCCGAGAGGGCGTCGGGAAGCCGTGACAGCCATGCAAGGGTTGTTCACGGTGGAAAACGGGCGGCGGGGGACTGCTCGAAACCATAGGGAACCCTGAGAAGGGTTAGGTTAGTTTGTCGGTGGGTGGTGCAAGTCAAGGAGGGTAAACCAGGTGCCAGCTAGGATGAGTTATGAACTTGGTGAATCAGGGGAAACGCATGGGAGTTGTACGAGTGGTTACGTAGTGTGTACAAGCCATGTGTGGTAACATGCATGCACAAGGAGGGGCCATGCACGTATTGGTTCTAGCTAAGGGAGCGGGTTAGGGGTGTCGAGTCACGTATTGACTCGTATGTTATGTGTGTTTTAGGTGCAAGATTGAAAGGCGAGCACGAGGTATTAGCAAGTTCTAAAGATCAAAGTGTGTTGAGCAAAGGTGAGTTTCTAATCCCCTTTTTTAAATGTTTTAAACATTTTGGGGCTATCGTACGTACTTTCAGGACGTGTTTTATTACATTAAAGGTATATCAAACTTGGGATCTAACCCGATGAGTTTGCGAAGTTAATTAAATAAATATGGGCTAAGGGACCAGAGTTTACCCTTAATACGTGTGGGTTACAGGTGGGGATATGGTCACGGGTCGTATAATGACCTAACAGGGGTGAGTCAGGGTTGTAGTTATGGGTCGTACGGGTACGACTAGGAGGTGTTACAGGGTGTGCAAGTACGTGGTATGTGCTTAAATAATGAGACACATTATTTGTATGTGCGTTGTTATATTCACATAGTATTGTGTTATGAGATAGTCGGGGTGAGCAGGGATATAGGCTAATGCTTATGAATACGTGTAAGATGTCACACCCCAACCGACGGCGGAATATGTCAGGGCGGGACATGTAGACTGTTCATGAACTCAAGGTTGACTAAATTGCAATACATTAAATTTATTTCAATTCAAACAAACATAAACCAATTCCAAAGTACATAATGAAATACAAAATTGTTCTTGAATTAGAATTAACTAAGTCCCAAAACCTATGTGTAGCAAGTCTTGATCAAATCACACATTATCACCTGAAACATGAATAAAATAAGGTCAACTAAAAAGTTGGTGAGCATACACAGGTTGGTACATAGATAGTATATAGATGTGAATAAAAAAAATCCTTACATAACATGATAAAATAAGGCATTTATGGGGAGCAACAATTGTGTAACCAAAGTACAATCAAACCTTTGTAACTAGCATGCAAATTGTGTTGTCGGTAACAATCACCCCAATCTGGGTGGGTTTGTTAGACTCAATAGATCTATTATTGTTAACCGTCGGCTTGAATAGTTAATGATTGCACATAAATTGCACACAAACAGTTAACACACCTAGTACTCAAACATAAAGCTGAAATTTGCACACATGAATGTAAAGAGGATTTGTATTTGTATAGTTTGTGTAAATGTAAACAATTGTATGTATAAAGTTCATGTTTCACCCCAAAAAGTGTAAAAGTGTGAAAAGGGGCTATGTAATACTCACCTTGAAACGAGTAGCTTAAAAACCGCACAAAGAGTTGCTGCGCAATTGACTAGCTAACCTCGAGGTTAACCTATGTTTGATGGTATACGTGTATCAATGTTTGTACAATATGAAATTTGGGTTTCTAATGAGCAAAAGGGCTATGATGGGTTTTTCCTTATTTAAATAAGAAAAATAATTATTAAGTTTCAAATAATAGTTTTTGTAAGTCTTGATAAATAATATAATTTGAATAAATAAAAGAATAAATAATTTGTTTTCTTTTGTTTGTAATTAAATAGGTTTGTAATTAAATATGATGGCTATGTAATACTCACCTTGAAACGAGTAGCTTAAAAACCGCACAAAGAGTTGCTGCGCAATTGACTAGCTAACCTCGAGGTCAACCTATGTTTGATGGTATACGTGTATCAATGTTTGTACAATATGAAATTTGGGTTTCTAATGAGCAAAAGGGCTATGATGGGTTTTTCCTTATTTAAATAAGAAAAATAATTATTAAGTTTCAAATAATAGTTTTTGTAAGTCTTGATAAATAATATAATTTGAATAAATAAAAGAATAAATAATTTGTTTTCTTTTGTTTGTAATTAAATAGGTTTGTAAATGAATAAATAAGTGAATAGATAAATGAATAATGATATAAATAAATGAAGATAAAGAAACCCTTTATTTATTTATAATTTGAATTCCATAAAAAAAATTAGTGTAAATAATAACCTAATTAATAATAATTTAATCATAATTAATTATTAATTAAAAGTAGGAAATTTATTTAAATAAATAATTTATATAAGGGAAGTACATAAAATAGAAAAATATGTAAAACTTTATAAGGCTATGGGTTTATAAAATAACCTTATTTACATCCCAAATACAATTTACAATTTAGAGACCTTAAATAAATAATTTGTTAAAATAATTGTAATAAAATAATTTAAACTTTATTAAGTTTTTATTCAAAAAGAGATGAATAAAATTGTTTCTCAAATAGACTGTCAATTTACAAGTTAAAACCATTCTGAGTTTTGTATATTTATAAAATAAATTTTATAAAGTCGTTTTAGTCATGAAAATTGGGTTTTAAAAATAAGTACAGTGAGTCGGCATCGAACCCGGGTGGGTTCTGGGAAACCACTGAACCAGGGACTAATCCTTGATACATATCCGGTTTGATAATGTAATAACATGTACTTGAATAGGGACCGGTTTGGGTATGAACACGCAAAAAAGAAGCCGGTTGTGGGTTTCGAACCCACGCCATCTAGCCTAGCGGTGCAGTGGCTTACCGGCTGGGCTAGATGGTTTTGCTGGTCGTATAAGGATTCGAAATTCATTAATATGCCAACTAAATCAAAACCCCAAATCGAATCGGCGTTATTTAGAACATGAACCCTAGGTTCAATTTTTGGTCCGATTGACTCTTTCTTTTCCAATAGGTATAGGGCTATTGGAGAGCATTAAAAAATGATTCAAAAGACACAAAACTTACGTGATTTGGTGCAGAACTGAGGGTGGTCGACTGATACACAACTCCGACTGCTCGTGCTACTCGACAGGGTTCCAGACGTGAAATGGGATGTGACTCTGCTTCTTGAGAGTTTGAATGAGGTTGTATGACGGTGCGTGTGTATATTGGTTTGAATTTGAACGAATTGAGTCGCGAAATAGGGTCGAATACATTAGGGGATCATTTGTACGTGATTTGCGGGATTGATTACGCTCGAATTCCCTGATTTGGGGTTGGATTGAACACGGTTTTGACTCTGCAAAGTCAAACCGTTTCAAATTCGAATTAGCCGCACCCTTGATCAAATTTGTTAAATTAACACATTAGTTGAGTTCAGAAGTAGTAGAGAATCATTTACGTGTACAAGGCAGGTCTACATAAGACAGGTTTGATCAAATTAACATTGAATTTCAAAGATTTTGATGCTGTTGACTTTTTAAAAGTCAAGGGACGATTTTCTTTTTTCTTTTTTTATAGTATTACAAATTATGTACAAGGTTTATATAACTATATATATATATATACATATATACATATTTTCATATATATTTATAATTAAGCATACACGCACACATATAAAGATGTTAATACGCGATTTAAAGCTAAAAATTACAACAAAGTATATACTCATTAAATATGTAACCATAAGTTACATGTATAATGGAAAATAATATGTCATTGCAAGGTTGAACTTTGGAATCGTTATACGTTAAAATAGTAATTAATGCGACATAAGGTGTTGGATGAGTATGGTTTTGAGATGCTTGAATAATAAAATTATTAAAGAAAATTTACGACCTAAAAATCATGGATGTTACAGTATCCCCATGTTGAGGGAATTTCGTCCCGAAATTTAACTAGTGGAGTCTACTGAACCAGAGAAGGTGTGGGTTTGGATTCCCAATGAGTTTTGACTGCCGGTTCAAGGAGTAGATCTGATAACAAGGTTCAGGTACGAAGAATGACAGTGGATTTAGTTTTTTTTAAATGAACTTAAGGAGTAAGTCTGTTGAATAATGTTTGGGTTCTAAAGGTAAAATGTATTACTTGTAATAGGAGCGATGGGAAACTTGGTGATCATGGTTTGTTTAAGATGTAGTCTAATATGCTCAAGAATTTCCGTAGATAAAGGGTTTCACAAAACATTGATCTAGGTCAAGATAACATAAAACTTCACATGACACGAACAACGCTACTTCGGATAATATGATAGAGCACTTATATAGGAAGTACCCTCGGCGTATCCACCATGCCCTTGTCATATCACATCAGTTTCGCTGTTACATGTCATGATAAGTTTTAGGTCACAACACACGACAAAATTTACTATGTTTTCCATGCGCTGATTTTTATAATTCCGTGTGCACCCGTAATTACTCAAATCATCGCATGGTCCGTATAGATCATTCCGTTGTGTGCGGGTCAAGAGGGGCACAATTTCACTCCGTTTATGTCTATTGTTTTCACATAAAAGTTGTTAAAGAGTAACTATGTCCTCAGGTAGGCAGGTCAGTTAGCAACTAAGGAGTGATAAGGTAGTATAACTTAGAGTTTCTTAGTTTACTCGTGTTTGAATAAGAATACGTCAAACCCCGAGTAGTTTCAATGTGTTATGGTTTCCAAGTTGGGTGCACAAAGTGTATGACCATTCTTTGTGTATAATGTGCTCAATCATTTGTAACAATTTCAAGCAACTTAGTTTCGCGTATAATGTAAACACACAAGTCTCATGTATGATCTAGTGTCACGTAGCTTGTAATCAAATAGGTTTCATGTGTAGCGTGAACAACTTAGCATCATGTATTTTGTAAATCAATAAGCTCTCATGTGTAATGTAAACAACATAGTGTCATGTGTATTGTAGGAAATGAAGTTCATGTATGGTGTTGACAACTTAGCATCATGTATTTTGTAGCTCAATAAGTTTCATGTTCAATGTAGTCAATCTAGTATTTTGTACCACACAAACAATTGTTATGTATCATGTATATTGCAAATAAACTAGTTTCATGTGTTATGTGATCAATCTAGTAAATTGTGATTTGCAAATAAACTAGTTTCATGTATTATGTTGTCACACCCCCAATTTCAACTAACGGAGTATTACCGTTTGGGAAGTGACAAACCAGGATCTCAGACACTAGTTACATTGAACGACTCTACATGGGACTCAAAATGAAAATATCTTTTAAATCAGAGTATCAATGTGGAAGCGTAAAGAAAGTAAATGCGCAAAATACACGCGCCCAAAACCAAAGTCCAAAAGTCCAAACGTCCAACCAAACAAAGTACATTAAAATAATTCAATCAACATAAATAGACACAAAGCAAAGCAGTTGAATCCCATGCATGCCCTAACGTGCACCTGTGTCTTAGCTTAGCGTCCTGAGAAAACATGTAAGAAAAAGTGTCAACACAAGGTTGGTGAGTTCACAGGTTTCAATATATAAATAAACGTTTACCAGATTTATTGTACAATCAACATAAATACCATATGAGTAGCTAACCCATGTTCATTGTTTGCTATTACGCTCACAACCGTAAACTGACTGTTTGTATTGCCTCCCACCAGGTCTATCAACCACGGTGCACGTTTAGGTCAATATTGCACCCGTTCGATATCCAATCGTGTTAACGCGACTAACGCGGGTGAGGTTTGTCAAACCCAGTAGTACTACCCAACATACCTCGCTATATTCATATTTAAACGGTTCGATGTGAGGACTTTCATGATAGAGTTTACGCATAGTCATAACAATTGATATAAAATGGAGTACAAAAATCAAAAGAGTTGTATCATGTTTTCTCCCCCAGTTTAAAAGCAGTAAAAAGGGGCCGTGAAAACTCACCTGAGCTTGAGTAAGGATTTGAATCACACAAGGGAAAAGTTGGAGCCACGTGTGTAAGTCTCAAAAGACTTACGAATGCCCTAAAATTATAAACACATAAATTAGGGATAAAGAAAAATGGGAAATGTGACAATGACACAGATTGAGAGGCGTCCTAAAGAAACGCTCTAATATTCAAGAGTGGACGAAAGTGTCCACGGAGTTAGGAATTACTTTACGCGACGAATGACACGAATAATAATAATTATAACCGGGTGTTTTGTCATTCACAAAAATTAAGAAAATAATATATGTATACGAGCAAATAGTAAAACCAATTATATTATTATTTAGTCTCAATCGACACACGATGTTATAAAATGATTTGAAATAATATAAATATATATTATTTAATAATACGGGTCACGGTTTGAAAATAATATAAACATATTATTTTTATATGAATTTACGGTTTAAAAATAATATAAACATATTATTTTTACTTGATAATAATAACAATATATTAATTATAAAAGTGGGTATAATTTATAAAAATATGTTAATAACTCAAACCCGAGCCTACGGGTTGTTTTCCGGCTAAAACACATTTATATAATAATATAATATTATAAAGTTTGATTTTTATTAATTAAATATTAACAGAAAAATGTTTAAAAATGATTGTGGGAGCCCGGACTCGAACCCGGGTCTCTCCCACACACACACTGCTTTAACCATTACGGCCGCTAGGCTATCGCGACATCAGTCCGAGTAACAAAGGTTTTAATTAGAGGATCCCGTGACCCCCCCCCCTTTTCTTGCATGAGCCGAACCAAAACATAGTCCGATTGTGTTGATTTCGGCCGCGATCAAGTAATAGGGCAGAAGGGTTTTGATCGTCAATGAAAATCGAGTTTGGGGATAGTTTTAATTTCAAAAACAACAAGTTTAAATCCGTTAAATCCTCGTTTTTAGAAACCGAACCCTAGTTTTGAATTACGAATCAAATTGACCGATTTGTATGTTAAATCTTTCTGGAATCATGGGGCTTTTACTAAAAAGGAGATTTCGAAACTAATGATATAAACTAATTGTGTTGAGAACGTGTCTAAGTCAGGGTTTGATTAAATCGGACATTGATGAACCCTAAGTTCTGGGTTTTTATAAATTCGATGTTCAAAGATTAAATTAGCATAGGGGTTTTAGTAAACAAAGGATTTCGAACATGAACGTGTGGTTTAATTTGATGGAGGTTGAGTTTCGGATCAAAAGCCCCAATTCGTATATGAACGAACCCTAGATTTCTGTTCTTGTTAATGCCGATGTTGCAAGCCCCAATTGACATAGGGCTTTCCATCAGGAAGTAAAAACGAAGGTGAGGGTGTATTCAATTACCGTAAACAAGTGCGAATTGACTGAGATCGATTAAAACGGTTGCCGAATGTGGTATAGGTTGCCTCCGGTGTCTTCGACTGTTACTCCGGTCAATTCAGTTGATGCAGAAGCTTCAAGGAGGATCACCGAGTGTGTGCAGTGGTTCAATTACGAGGAAAATAAACGAATTGAAACGCATTCGATAGAAGTCGAAGAGGGTAGCGACGGTTATGAGTTGAATACTCATAATTGAGTTTAATTCGATTAAAGCCGGTGTTAAAGATGATAATGATGATCCAAAACAATAAGGTCGTGGGAATCGGTTTCAATACTAACGGATTTCAACTAAAAACGGTCGGGTTCATGCAAAATCGCGGTGTTTGACTTTCTGAAGTCAACAAATCAAGGATTGGAGAATTACAGAACTAGTCCCTGAGGTTTCCTTCAGAATTGAAGTTTGAGACTTGGCAGATTAAGTCCTTCTAGTTTAAATGGAGTTAACTCTTGGTTAATTTTGACTTTTAAAGTCAACAGAGTTGATTTTGACTTTCCAAAAGTCAACAGAATAGTTTAAGGTTATGACATAACTAGTCCCTGAAGTCTAAGTTTGGAATATTGACAGAAATAGTCCCTGAAGTTTGAGTAAAGTTAATTTCAGTTAACTTTAACTGGATTTTGTTAACGGGGTTAACTGAAAAAGTCGGATTGTCACATATGTGGTCGTGATGTGTATCTTGTGAACGTGCATATGTAAGTTATTGAATTTTGTGTGACATATACTAACGAGTTTTGCATGTAATCAGGTGTTGCGAAGCAGCGTGTTGGTTTATGTCCGTGTAGGATGTGGTAGTTAGGATCTAGCTCTTTAAATCTCGTTGAGGTTTGTAGGGATGGTTAACCGTTTACGCGAAATGGGTCGTCTCTTGAAGTGGTAAGTGAAAGATAATGAGGAGGTTCTGAAAACATTCAGGGAAATGTGTTTACAAATACTGATCTTTGTTTGAAAATAGAAAGTGGTAAATTGTTCTTGGTTGTAGATATATAAAGTAGTGAAACCATTGAGTTACAAAATTTCAATAAATAGACAGTTTATAGGAAAAACTTTTTAAATTTTCAATTATTATAAGGAGAATATTTTTAAGAGAAATTATTGGCTAATCAAGTAGTTGTACATCAATTTAGTCAGGTTTTAGAAATAATTACTTTAATGAGGAAAATCATACTTATTTATCAATTTGAAATGATGCTTTTTATAAAACAGGTTGTATTGAGTTTTCTCACAAGATGAAAATGTTTATAGAAGATTCATATTTCTGATACTATCTAAAAGTTTGATAAACGTTTTGTTTGAACAAAATAACGAGGTTGTTTAAATCAAATATTAGGGTGATTTGTTTACGATGAAGATTGTCGGTAGTGTACTAAATCGTATTGAATGAAGAAGGTGATACTTGAGAAATTTTGATGAAAATATGATGGGTTTAATTCACACTCAACGGGTCAAATCAATGAATAGTAATTTTAGAGTATAAAATTTATTAAATGTTGAAATGTTAACCGTTATTCAAAACATAGGGAAATGGTTCTCAATCTGAAAATTTAAAGATGATAAATAACGGAAAATAATCTTGTTAACGTCTCTTGTAGCTTTCCACTAGAAGGAAGATAATTCCTAAGACGAGTACCGCTATGGTCACTCGGATAGCCGATCTGGCTTCAATTTTAGCTTTCTCCTTGCGATGATCTAGTATTTCTTTTTCGAGGATGGAGATTAACTCCTTTTGGTACCCTAATTGGTTTGCTAGGCTATCCATTCTTTGTCCTTGCAAGTCGTGCATTACCCCTGCTCCATCCTTTGCCTCTCAAATTCTGAGGTCCTTACATATTGGTGAATGTCATTGGTTGGAATTCCCATAACACTAGTGGGTGTCGTGGTATGCCTTACCCAAGGGTTAGGATGGTACGGGTCGGGCATTAGATATGGGTCTCTTAGTGGGGGTGGTAACTGATTGTGGAGATGGGGTGTCTGATACGGGTTCCTGTGTGCGGGTGATCCAGATGTTCAAAGTCTTGGGCCGGTGTTCCTAATACAATCTGCCCTTACATCAAACCTTGGTATAGCAGCTGCGGGTGTTGGTGACCGATACACGGGTGTCCCAATGTCTTCTTCCTAATCAGATTCTGGGACGGTATACCTGGGAAGAAGGAGAGTAGGAGTCCATGCCTAGCATGAAAACAATGGAAAAGTTGTAAGCGATAATAAAATACTAAGTATCAAATATAGGAGTTCTCATAGGTTTAGAGTTTGACTAGTCATAACACCGAGTCTTCACAATAGTAGTTTAGGAGTACACTTGATCTATAAGTAGTATATCCCTGAGGAGAATTCCCAGGAAAGAGGGGTGGGTCACTAGGACACACTTAAGTACCCTGTCTTTCCTTCGCCAGAATTCCTCATGGGCCTACACACTCTTCCAGCCATCATGTACTAATAACACTATTGTTGGACTCATGGTTATGATGAGAATTGTTGTGGACTAGGCCTTGTGGGCCGAAAGTATGGTTTATGGATTTCAGTGGGCTTCTTCTTCTTGGAGGATAGATGGGCTTCTTAGTTTAATATTAATGGGTATTAGGCCCAATAGTTTAAGTCTTTGTTCACAAGAGGTGATAGTATCATGTGAGTTCAAAGGTGTATGAAGAATTTGGTGTGTGTGTTAAACTTAGGATAACACTTAATGAAACACATAGGTAGCATGTAGATAATAATGAATGTAAGCACAAGAGTTATCAAGTAGTGTGACACATAAACTATTAAGTATTGTAGCATGTATCGAAATTACTTAGGAGAACATGTAAAAATATTCACACAAGAATTATACATGTAACATGTAGTAGCATGGAAATGTATGAGTGTCCTAAAGTTATAGTCTAGATCATGAGTGTCTAATAACCTGGTTCCCTATAACCAAGGCTCTGATACCAATATGTCACACCCAACCGACGGCAGAATACGTCAGGGCGGGACATGTAGACTATTCATGAGCTCAAGGTTGACTAAATTGTAATACATTAAATTTATTTCAATACAAACAAACATAAACCAATTCCAAAGTACATAATGAAATACAAAATTGTTCTTGAATTAGAATTAACTAAGTCCCAAAACCTATGTGTAGCAAGCCTTGATCAAATCACACATTAGCACCTGAAACATGAATAAAATAAGAACAACTAAAAAGTTGGTGAGCATACACAGGTTGGTACATAGATAGTATATAGATGTAAATAAAAAAATCCTTACATAACATGATAAAATAAGACATTTATGGGGAGCGACTATTGTGTAACCAAAGTAGAATCAAACCTTTGTAACTAGCAAGCAAATTGTGTTGTCAGTAACAATCACCCCAATCTTGATGAGTTTGTCAGACTCAATAGATCTATCATTGTTAACCGTCGGCTTGAATGTCACACCCCAACCGACGGCGGAATCATCGGGGCGGTACATGTAGACAGTTCATGAGCACAACGTTGACTAAATTGAAATATATTAATCATTTAAATTCATTTCAAGTATTCAAGACAAAACTAAATCAAACCAAGCACATAAAATGAAATAAATAATCCTTTATTTAAAATTATCTAGGTCCAAAACTTATGTGTAGCAAGTCTTGATCAAAATCACACATTAGTACCTGAAACATGAATAAAATAAGGTCAACTAAAAAGTTGGTGAGCATACACAGGTTTATACATAGGTATTGAATAATTGTAAATGATCAAATCCTTACATAACATGATAAAATAAGGCATTTATAGAGAGCAGCTATTGTGTAACCAAAGTACAATCAAACATTTGTAACTTGCATGCAAAATTGTGTTGTCGGTAACAATCACCCCAATCTGGGTGGGTTTGTCAGACTCAATAGATCTATCATTGTTAACCGTCGGCTTGAATAGTTAATGATTGCACATAAATTGCACACAAAAGTTAGCACACCTAGCACTCAGACATAAAGCTCAAATTGCACACATGAATTTAAAGAGGATTTGTATTTGTGTAGTTTGTGTAAATGTAAGCAATAGTTTGTATAGTGTTCATGTTCCACCACAAAAATGTAAAAGAGTAAAAGGGGCTATGTAATACTCACCTGTAATAATTGTGTAGATTGCACGAACAAATAGGTAGCAAAAGTGATTCTTGTAAATCAACAAGTTAACCTAGAGTGAATATGTATAAACTTGAATTATTGTCATGTACAAAGTCTAAGGTAAGTTTAGGGTTCAACGGATTTTGAGTGCGAGAATTTGTACAAAAGTATTTGTGAAATTCTATGAAATGAGTTTGTGTAAGTGGATGCTTATATTTGAATAAAATGTAAACCTCAAAGTATAACTCAATTGTCTTAGGAATTAAATACTTTATATAAATAAATTCTTTTTATTTATTTATTTTTATATTATAATAGTGTGTCAAAGTAGTGTGAATAAACAATCCAAATAAATAAGTTTACTACAATAATATGTCAAAAATGTAGTGTAAATACATATTACAATTTAAACCCTAAATGAAATTATTAATGTAAAAAGATGAAGAATTTAAATAACTAAATTCTTTCTGTTTAGTTATTATAAATACAGTGTGTTTTTATAAAGAATAAATGAAATGTAAATTTAGATATGTTTAGTATAAAGTTTAGAATTGTTTAAATAAATCTTAAATCTTAAATCTTAATTAGAAATCTTATGGAACTATGTATAATTTTGTAGGGTATAAAATGGATAAGTAATGTTTATAAAAACCCTTGCAAATTAAATGAAAAACTAAATACTTTATTTTTTAAAAATTAACTATAAAAAAAGATGGTTTTTAAATGAACTTTATAATGAAAATAAGATGTTACATTATTTTAAATTATAACCATAATTGTTTTTATTTAAAACTTGCTTATTATTGTACAAATCATTTCTAAGGGGTATAAGTCTTATAAAATAAATTTTGTAAAATTACCATTGTGGCTAAAACTAATTTAAAAAAAAAAGAGAACCCACCACCCGGTTCGAACCCGGGTGGGTTCTGTGTGCACTCAACGTCTCACCACTGGAACAGGGGACAGACCCTTGACATTCAACTGGTTCAAATTTGTTTTATCATGTGACTGAAAGGGGACCAGTTCTTGTTTTAGTGAAAATAAAAAAGACTGTCGGGTATGGGTTTCGAACCCACGCCACCTGGTTCGGCGGTGCAGTGACTTACCGGCCGGACCAGGTGGTTTCACTGGTAATAACATGAAACCCAGCTTTATTAATACACTACCAGAATCCAACCATAAACCCTAATTTGAATGCGCATGAACCCGGCACGAATTCAAAATGGAATTGGGTTTGATACCCTCTGTCATCTGAAATTGACAGAGGGCTTTTGTTTGCCAAATGAAAACGAAGCTAATGACGTAGTTCTTACTTGAATTGGCGATGAAACGAACAAGGATGATTGAGAACACAGGCTCGATGTTCTTGAGGTTTGCCCGCGATCTACGGATGAAATGCAGTGGTTGCAAGTGCCCAGGGAGTTTGTGAGAGGATTAGCGAAGGTGTGTGAGTGATTCTAAATGTTTAATTTCATATTAATTTTCCCATTCAATTCGAATTAGTAGGGGACAGTTGTCCGCATGTTTCTCGCATCAATCCGTTTAACTTATGATGAATTGGGTCGCGTTTTAGGTTTGAATTCATTAGAGTATTGACTGAGCGTGATTTACGGATTGTAATTGCGTTTATTTCCTTGAATTCGAATTGAAACTGGTTCGGTTTGACTCTCCAAAGTCAAATCTTTTTAAATTTCGAATTGAATCGCGTACAGATCGAGTTGGAGTGTCATTAGAACTTGAAATCAGTCGATATTTGATTTGGAAACCAAGGAATGTCCATAATAGTCAGATTTGATATTTTTTATGAATGATAATAATGAATTTAGTTTTTAGTTTTTTTCTTTTTTTTTTAAAGTGGGTTTAAGGAGTAAAACTGTCGAATAACAATTTGGATTCTAAAGGTGAAGTGCATTACTTGGAATGGATTTGATGAGGATTTGATGATCAGGGTTTTATTACGGTGTAGCCTAATATGCTCGGTGGACAAAAGATTACACAAACATTGGTCTAGGTCAAAACTTCACGTGACACGAACAACGCTACTCTTGATAATATGATAGGGCACTTATATATAGGAAGTACCATCGGCGTATCCACCATGCCCTTGTCATATCACATTAGTTTCGTTGCTATATATCACGATAGGTTTTAGGTCATAACACACGACAGAATTCACTATGTTTTCCATGCGCTGATTTTTATAATTTCGTGTACACCCGTAATTACTAGAATTATCGCCTGGTCCGTATAGATCCTTCCTTTGTGTGTGGGTCAAAATGGCACAAATTCACTTAGTTCATGTCTATTGTTTTCACATATGAGTTGTTAAAAAGTAACTATGTCCTCAGGTAGGCAGGTCAGGTAGCAGCTAAGGAGTAAAAAGGTAGTATAACTTAGAGTTTCTTAGTTTACTCGTGTTTGAACAAGAATACGTCAACCCCAAGTAGTTTCAATGTGTTATGGTTTCCAAGTTTGGTGAACAAAGTGTATGACCATTCTTTGTGTATAATGTGCTCAATCATTTGTACTAATTGTAAGCAACTTGGTTTCGCGTATAATGTAAACACACAAGTCTCATGTATGATCTAATGTCACGTAGCTTGTAATCAAATAGGTTTCATGTGTAGCGTGAACAACTTAGCATCATGTATTTTGTAAATCAATAAGCTCCCATGTGTAATATAAACAACATAGTGTCATGTGTATTGTAGGAAATGAAGTTCATGTATGGTGTTGACAACTTAGCATCATGTATCTTGTAGCTCAATAAGCTTCATGTTCAATGTAGTCAATCTAGTATTTTGTACCTAGCAAACAATTGTTATGTATCATGTATATTGCAAATAAACTGGTTTCATGTGTTATGTGATCAATCTGGTAAATTGTGATTTGCAAATAAACTAGTTTCATATATTATGTGATCGTGATGTGTATCTTGTGAACATGTATACGTAAGTTATTGAATTTTGTGTGACATATACTAACGAGTTTTGCATGTGATTAGGTGTTGCGGAGCAGCGTATTGGTTTATGTTCGTGTAGGATGTGGTAGTTAGGTTCTAGCTCTTTAAATCTTGTTGGGGTTTGTAGGGATGGTTAATCGTTTACGCGAAATGGGTCGTCTCTTGAAGTGGTAGGTGAAAGATAACGAGGAGGTTCTGAAAAACATTCAGGGAAATGTGTTTACAAATACTGATCTTTGTTTGAAGATAGAAAGTGGTAAATTGTTCTTGGTTGTAGATATATAAAGTAGTGAAACCATTGAGTTACATAATTTAAATAAATAGACAGTTTATAGGAAAAACTTTTTAAACTTTCAATTATTATAAGGAGAATATTTTTAAGAGAAAATTATTGGCTAATCAAGTAGTTGTACATCAATTTAGCCAGGTTTTAGAAATAATTACTTTAATGAGGAAAATCATATTTATTTATCAATTTGAAATGATGCTTTTATAAAACAGGTAGTATTGGGTTTTCTTACAAGATGAAAATGTTTATAGAAAATTCATATTTCTGATACTATCTAAAAGTTTGATAGACGATTTGTTTGAAAATAACGAGATTGTTTAAATCAAATAATAGGATGATTTGTTTACGTTGAAGATTGTCGGTAGTGTACTAAATCGTATTGAATGAAGAAGGTGATGCTTGAGAACTTTTGATGAAAATATGATGGGTGTAATTCACACTCAACGGGTCAAATCAATGAATAGTAATTTTAGAGTTGGAATATATAAAATTGATTAAATGTTGAAATGTTAAACATTACTCAAACATAGGGAAATGGTTCTCAAACTGAAAATTTAAAGAAAATAAATAAATTAAAAAAATTTCTGTTAACGTCTCTTGTAGCTTTCCACTAGAAGGAAGATAATTCCCAAGACGAGCACCGCCATGGTCACTCGGGTGGCCGATCTGGCTTCAGCTCTAGCTGTTTCCGTGCGATTCTCAAGCATTTCTTTTTCAAGAATGGAAATTAACTTCTTTTGGTACCCTAATTGGTTTGCTAGGCTATCCATTCTTTGTCCTTGCAAGTCGTGCCTTATCTCGTGCTCCATCCTTTGCCTCTCAAATTCTGAGGTCCTCACATATTGGTGAACGTCATCGATTGGAATCCCCATTGCACTAGTGGGTGCCATAGTACGCCTTACCCAAGGGTTAGAATGATACGGGTCGGGCACCAGATGCGGGTCGGGCACCAAATACGGGTCTCTTAATAGGGGTGATCTAGGTGTTCGAAGTCTTGGGCCGGTGTTCCTAGCCCAAGCTGCCCTTACATCAAACCTTGGCCTGGTAGCTGGGGGTGGTGGTGACCGATACACGGGTGACCTGATGTCTTCTTCCCAATCAGACTCTGCTCCGGGATGGTATACCAGGGAGGAAGGAGAGTAGGAGTCCATGTCTAGTAGGAAACAATGAAAAGGTTGTAAGTGATAATAAAATATTGAGTGCTAAATATAGGAGTTCTCATAGGTTTAGAGTTTGACTAGTCATAACACCGAGTCTTCACAACAGTATTTTAGAAATACAATTGACCTATAAGCAATGCATCCCTGAGGAGGATTCCCAGGAAAGAGGGGTGGGTCACTAGGACACACTTAAGTACCCTATCTTTCCTTAGCCAGAATCCCTCATGGGCCTACACACTCTTCCAACCATCATGTATTAATAACACTATTGTTGGGCTCATGGTCATGATGAGAATTGTTGTGAACTGGGCTTTGAGGCCCGAAAGTGAGGCTTATATGTTGTAGTAGGCTTCTTCTTCTTGGAGGGTAAGTGGGCTTCTAGTTTATTATTAATGGGCTTTAGGCCCAATAGTTTAGATTCACAAGAGGGGGTGACATTATATGTGCGAGTTTAAGGGTGCATGAAAAGCTAAGTGTGTGTTGAAACTTAGGATAGCACTTAAATGGATCAAATGGATAGCATGAATATAGCACAAAAATTTTCAGGCAGTGTGACACATAAGTCAGTAAATATTGTATCCTGTAGTGTAATGATAGCATGTAAAATATTCACATAAGAAAAATTCAAGTAGCATGTAGTAGCATGGCATTGTATGGGTGTCCTAAGGTTATAGTCTAGGTCAAGAGTGTCTAATAACCTAATTCCCTATAACCAAGGCTTTGATACCAATCTGTCACACCCCAACCGACGGCGGAATCATCGGTGCGGGACATGTAGACTGTTCATGAGCACAAGGTTGACTAAATTGAAATATATTCATCATTCAAATTCATTTCAAGTATTCAAGACAAAACCAAATCAAACCAAGTACATAAAATGAAATACATAATCCTTTATTTAAAATTATCTAGGGCCAAAACTTATGTGTAGCAAGTCTTGATCAAAATCACACATTAGTACCTGAAACATGAATAAAATAAGGTCAACTAAAAAGTTGGTGAGCATACACAGGTTTATACATAGGTATTGAATAATTGTAAATGATCAAATCCTTACATAACATGATAAAATAAGGCATTTATGGAGAGCAGCTATTGTGTAACCAAAGTACAATCAAACCTTTGTAACTACATGCAAAATTGTGTTGTCGGTAACAATCACCCTAATCTAGGTGGGTTTGTCAGACTCAATAGATCTATCATTGTTAACCGTCGGCTTGAATAGTTAATGATTGCACATAAATTGCACACAAAAGTTAGCACACCTAGCACTCAGGCATAAAGCTCAAATTGCACACATGAATGTAAAGAGGATTTGTATTTGTGTAGTTTGTGTAAATGTAAGCAATAGTTTGTAAAGTGTTCATGTTCCACCACAAAAATGTAAAAGAGTAAAAGGGGCTATGTAATACTCACATGTAATAATTGTGTAGATTACACTAACAAATAGGTAGCAAAAGTGATTCTTGTAAATCAACAAGTTAACCTAGAGTGAATATGTATAAACTTGAATTATTGTCATGTACAAAGTCTAAGGTAAGTTTAGGGTTCAACGGATTTTGAGTGCGGGGATTTGTACAAAAATATTTGTGAAATTCTATGAAATGAGTTTGTGTAAGTGGATGCTTGTATTTGAATAAAATGTAAACCTCAAAGTATAACTCAATTGTCTTAGGATTTAAATACTTTATATAATTAAATTCTTTTTATTTATTTATTTTAATATTATAATAGTGTGTCAAAGTAGTGTGAATAAACAATCCAAATAAATAGGTTTACTACAATAAAATGTTAAAAATGTAGTGTAAATACATATTACAATTTAAACCCTAAATGTAAAAAGATGAAGAATTTAAATAACTAAATTCTTTCTGTTTAGTTATTATAAATATAGTGTGTTTTTAAAAAGAATAAATGAAATGTAAATTTAGATATGTTTAGTATAAAGTTTAGATTTGTTTAAATAAATCTTAAATCTTAATTAGAAATCTTATGGGACTATGTATATTTTTGTAGGGTATAAAATGGATAAGTAATGTTTATAAAAACCCTTGCAAATTAAATGAAAAATTAAATACTTTATTTTAAAAAAATTAACTATAAAAAAAGATGGTTTTTAAATGAACTTTATATTAAAAATAAGATGTTACATTATTTTAAATTATAACCATAATTGTTTATATTTAAAACTTGCTTATTATTGTACAAATCATTTCTAAGGGGTATAAGTCTTATAAAATAAATTTTATAAAATTACCATTATGGCTAAAACTGATTTAAAAAAAAAAAGAAAACCCACAACCCGGTTCGAACCCGGGTGTGTTCTGTGTGCACTCAACGTCTCACCACTGGAACAGGGGATAGACCCTTGACATTCAACTGATTCGAATTTGTTTTATCATGTGACTGACAGTTCTTGTTTTAGTGAAATTAAATAAGACTGTCGGGTATGGGTTTCGAACCCACGCCACCTGGTTCGGCAGTGCAGTGACTTACCGGCCGGACCAGGTGGTTTCGCTGGTAATAACATGAAACCCAGCTTTATTAATACACTACCAGAATCTAACCATAAACCCTAATTTGAATGCGCATGAACCCGGCACGAATTCAAAATGGAATTGGGTTTGATACCCTCTGTCATCTGAAATTGACAGAGGGCTTTTGTTTGCCAAATGTAAACGAAGCTAATGACGTAGTTCTTACTTGAATTGGCGATGAAACGAACAAGGATGATTGAGAACACAAGCTCGATGTTCTTGAGGTTTGCTCGCGATCTACGGATGAAATGCAGTGGTTGCGAGTGCCCAGGGAGTTTGTGAGAGGATTAGCGAAGGTGTGTGAGTGATTCTAAATGTTTAATTTCATCTTAATTTTCCCATTCAATTCGAATTAGTAGGGGACAGTTGTCCGCATGTTTCTCGCATCAATCCGTTTAACTTATGATGAATTGGGTCGCGTTTTAGGTTTGAATTCATTAGAGTATTGACTGAGCATGATTTACGGATTGTAATTGCGTTTATTTCCTTGAATTCGAATTGAAACTGGTTCGGTTTGACTCTCCAAAGTCAAATATTTTTAAATTTCGAATTGAATCGCGTACAGATCGAGTTAGAGTGTCATTAGAACTTGAAATCAGTCGATATTTGATTTGGAAACCAAGGAATGTCCATAATAGTTGGATTTGATCGATGGCAGCTTTGATTTGCAAGATATCTTAAGGTTGTTTGACTTTAAAAGTCAAAATAGATCCAAGTTTAGGAAAAAAGGTCAACTTTGGGAATACAGGGTTCAAAGTCAAGGGCTCCAATGTCTAGGGGGTTCAAACTTGTTTATTGACATTGTAAATATGTATGTGTATATGTTTACAATTAAACATGCTCCGATATGTTTTATTATTTTATAAAATCGACTTTCATATGTCTATTTCTCACATGTAAAATAATTATGTCCAATATATAATATATATATATACATATATGTATGTGTGTGTATATATTGTAAAAATATTAAATCTTTTATATTTGGATTAACTCAAATGAAAATGCATGTATGTGTGGTTTGCAAAATGTCTCATTTTCACGAATTTATAATTTGTAATAACTTGTTTATTAAATAAAGTCAAATATACATCTTTATACTTGTAATGGTACGTGTGTATAGTAATAAGCATGGTTCAAACTCATGGGTTTTACTAGATGTTGAAATAATAACCTATGTAACATATTATGTTTGAACCAATATGGGACTCCAAGAGTTTACCTACTAAAATGAATAAAGAAAAATTATGGCCCGTAAATCATGGATGTTACATTGAATAGTTAATGATTGCACATAAATTGCACACAAACAGTTAACACACCTAGTACTCAAACATAAAGCTCAAATTTGCACACATGAATGTAAAGAGGATTTGTGTTTGTATAGTTTATGTAAATGTAAAAAATTGTATGTATAGAGTTCATGTTTCACCCCAAAAAGTGTAAAAGTGTGAAAATGGGCTATGTAATACTCACCTTGAAATGAGTAGCTTAAAAACCGCACAAAGAGTTGTTGCGCAATTGACTAGCTAACCACGAGGTCAACCTATATTTGATGGTATACGTGTATCAATGTTTGTACAATATGAAATTTGGGTTTCTAATGAGCAAAAGGGTTATGATGGGTTTTCCTTATTTAAATAAGAAAAATAATTATTAACTTTCAAATAATAGTTTTTGTAAGTCTTGATAAATAATATAATTTGAATAAATAAAAGAATAAATAATTTGTTTTCTTTTGTTTATAATTAAATAGGTTTGTAAATGAATAAATAAGTGAGTAGATAAATGAATGATAATATAAATAAATGAATATAAAGAAACCCTTTATTTAATTATAATTTGAATACCATAAAAAAATTAGTGTAAACAATAACCTAATTAATAATAATTTAATCATAATTAATTATTAATTAAAAGTATAAAATTTGTTTAAATAAATAATTTATATAAAGGAAGTACATAAAATAGAAAAACCTGTAAACTTTATAAGGCTATGGGTTTATAAAATAACCTTATTTACATCCCAAATACAATTTACAATTTAGAGACCTTAAATAAATAATTTGTTAAAATAATTGTAATAAAATAATTTAAAGTTTATTAGGTTTTTATTCTAAAAGAAATAAATAAAATTGTTTCTCAAATAGACTTGTCAATTTACATGTTAAAACCATATGGGGTTTTGTATATTTAAAAATAAATTTTATAAAGTGGTTTTAGTCATGAAAATCGGGTTTTAAAAATAAGTGTAGTGAGTCGGGATTGAACCCGGTTGGGTTCTGGGAATCACTTATGTGCAAACCACTGAACCAGGGACTAATCCTTGATACATATCCGGTTTGATAATGTAATAACATGTACGTGAATAGGGACCGGTTTGGGTTTACTGAACATGCAAAAAGGGAAGCTGGTTGTGGGTTTTGAACCCACGCCATCTAGCCTAGCGGTGCAGTAGCTTACCGGCTGGGCTAGATGGTTTCGCTGGTCGTGTAAGGATTCGAAATTCATTAATATGCCAACTAAATCAAAGCCCCAAATCGAATCGGCGTTATTTAGAACATGAACCCTAGGTTCAATTTTTGGTCCGATTGACTCTGTCTTTTCCAATAGGTATAGGGCTATTGGAGAGCATTCGAAAATGATTCAAAAGACACAAAACTTACGTGATTTGGTGTAGAACTGAGGGTGGTCGACTGAAACACAACTCCGACTGCTCGTGCTACTCGACAAGGTTCCAGACGTGAAATGGGATGTGATTCTGCTTCTTGAGAGTTTGAATGGGGTTGTACGACGGTGTGTGTGTGTATTAATTCGATTAGTTTTGTCTTAATCACTCAATTCGAGTTAAAAAGGTAAGTGTAAACTGTCGGGATCCGATTACGTACAATTGGTTTGAATTTGAACGAATTGAGTCGCGAAATAGGGTCGAATACATTAGGGGATCGTTTGTACGTGGTTTGCGGGATTGATTACGCTCGAATTCCCTGATTTGGGGTTGGATTGAACACGGTTTTGACCCTGCAAAGTCAAACCGTTTCAAATTCGAATTAGCCGCTCCCTTGATCAAATTTGTTAAATTAACACATTAGTTGAGTTCAGAAGTAGTAGAGAATCATTTACGCGTACAAGGCAGGTCTACATCAGACGGGTTTGATCAAATTAACATTGAATTTCAAAGATTTTGATGCTGTTGACTTTTTAAAAGTCAAGGGACGATTTTCTTTTCTTTTTTTTATAATATTACAAATTATGTACAAGGTTTATATAACTATATATATATATACATATATATATATATATTCATATATATTTATAATTAAGCACACCCGCACACATATAAAGATGTTAATACGCGATTTAAAGCTAAAAATTACAACAAAGTATATACTCATTAAATATGTATCCATAAGTTACATGTATAATGGAAAATAATATGTCATTGCAAGGTTGAACTTTGGAATCGTTATACGTTAAAATAGTAATTAATGCGACATAAGGTGTTGGATGAGTATGGGTTTTGAGATGCTTGAATAATAAAATTATTAAAGAAAATTTACGGCCTGAAAATCATGGATGTTACATAGGATATCTTATCCAAGTACTATGTGTGAAGTGCAAGTGCAGTTAATGAGTCATGTACGTAAGGTATAAGGTTATGTGATTATACATGTGTTGTGTGCATTGTGTCATTGTCCTTGTGACACGCGGGTATTGTGTTTGCATTGTTGTCATTATGACACGGCAAACGAGATTGTGGAGGACTATGTCCTTCGGGAGGTCACCAAAGGTGACGATGTCCAACAGGACAGTGATGAGCTCGGGGTGTGTCGAACGCCCTGACGAGGGTAACCTTGACGAGGGTGTAGCAAAGAGGTATGTGTTTGTGTGCTTATATATTTGTGTTAAATTACATACAAGTGTTGTGTTATATTTATTGTGCATGAGCTAGTATGATTGTGGTGAGTCGAGTTAGATTGACCGTTGTGTCTGGATTGTGATGTGGTGGTTACAACTGTTATGTTAGTTGATTTGTAAGAGCCTTGGTCAAGGCTGAGTAAGTTGATGTTTACGGAGTTGTTGTGTGAACCAAGTGTCGAGGTAATACATGTACTTTGAACATGACTTATTAGTGTAGTAATTTTGACCTATGTCGATAAGACTGTGGGACTATTATTACTATAGGATGAGTCATGGGTAATGAGTTATTATGGGATATCGGGAGATAATCGGGGTTATCTGATGGTTAATGAATTGTGGATCTAATTCATAAGGACCGTGGGTCCTGAGTAAAGTTTAAATAACTTTTGAGACGAGTTGGCTTTTAATTAACCTAAACTATTAGAACTCACTCAGCGTAGCTGACTTTGTGTGTGCGTTAGATTGTTTTGCAGGTGAGTTTGCTTGACAAGGTATCTTGGCATGGGAGTAGTGTTACTCAGGTTGGTGTGCATGCATTCGTGAGGTAACTTAATGGCATTAGATACTAATTAATATTTTAGAAAGACTTTCGTTGTAGTTTAATATATTTAAAATGAGTATTTTCAAGGGAATAACCCGTTATGAGAACCAACTGTAGGGTGCCCGGTTTAGGGCCTTACAAGTTGGTATCAGATCTGTGGTTTAAGAGAAAATTGGTATTTTTAAACAAATAAAATGCCTTAACTTAAACTGAAAATGGGATGAGGGTGAAACGAATGCCACCACGATTAACTGCGAGCCAAGAGGTACGTCTTTCGAGTTGAGCAGTAATTATTATTTACCATTTGTGTAGTGCACTAGGTAAAGTGATTGGTACGAAAAAGTGATTTATGGTTCTGTGTGGGATCATGATTTGTGCTATATGCTATAGTAGTATGTAGAACTACATGAAATTGTGTAATGTGATTAAATGAGACGATGAAGCGAGTTGAGTAATGTAGAGTAACATTAATTGTAACTATGTGAGATAGTTTGGTGTATGGACATGATTTAGTAAGTTTGTGTGTAACCATGTGTGGTGTGCAATTGTGATTAGTATGATGATTTGCTAGATTATTACGTAGTGCTATGTGAGTTATGTGGGATGCATGTGCATCCGGTATGTGTGAAAGATAGAAAGTAAGTGTGAGTATGATGGAAAAGGTTTAGAATCTAAGCTGTAATGTGGACCATCAAATTGCATTTGATCACCGTGATTTGATAGTTTATGATTACTCTCATATTCTGAATTTGACACTCATAGTAATCACTCCAACATTTTATCTTGTGCAGGTACTGATGGCTAAGACAAGGCGTACCAGATCAGTCAGATGAGGAGCCCCGACTGGGGGAGGAGCAGATCGTCAGAACAAGCAGGTGGCTGCCGTAGACAAGACAGACAGTGACATAGAAGTGGTGTTGGCACTTCCCACGTCAAGTGTCACTAGATCTGAGGATAGCAGCGTCCCGCGTGGTGCTGAGACCAGAGTGACAGGATGGAAAAGGAGGGTCGTGTCGGCAGTACGCGATTTCCCTCAAGGATGTGGACCTGTATGGCTGAAAGATCAACCACGTGCGACAGCTAAGAGAGCTTCATTTCAGGAGGACCTGGAGATTTACACGGGGTCCGATGAGGAGGAACCAGAGGAGGACACATCAGATACACCTAATGTGGTCCCGTATTAGTCTTGCGAGCGTTGTTTGAGACGTTGAACTTTTAGATGACTTTTTGACGTGACGGTTGTCACGAGAGATTGTGGGGTGATTTAACATTTTGAGTGATTAGACATTTACTTGGTGTGATGTTTATCTCAAATATTGACTATTTGATTTTGACATTTAGTTCGCGTTACACCGCGAGATGATTTGGGTATGATAAATGATAGTTGCATGTGTGAAATCTTGATATTGGTGGTGCAGTGTTAAATAGGTGATTATGTAATTACCTTTGAATAACATGACTTCACACCTGAATGCAATCTTTTATATGATGCTAGAGCATGGTTGATTTGACTATATGAGTAGACCTGTGTAGAAAGGTGTTTTGGTTACTTGTGTGCGTCTACGGTCTTAAGATAGTGTCGCCAATGCGTTATGCTTAGGTGATGTGTGAAGTGTAAGAGGGTGCGTTTAGCCTTACCCTGATATTAAATGTATTTATATCATAAGACATAGATCTTCGCGAGGTAAATGTTTAGATGCTCAAGGGCATGAAAGTGCTTTGTGAATAAACTTGTATGTCGTTAATTAAGTTGCTTATGAGTATGAGTTATTTGTGTCACGTCATTAATAGTCGTGGCGGGAGATCAAGCGTAAGCTTGATATTGTGTCTGGCATTAGTCAGGCGGGAGATCAAGTGTAATCTTGATATGGTGTTGACATTTTTCAACAGGTTATTGAGTCTGACGGCAGTCAGGCGGGAGATCGTGTTTGTTGGTACCTTTGGGCCAAACAACATGATATACTTGTGTATATATAAATGATGAGGTCATATTATACGCACGTAGATTTACCCATATCTAGCTAGTTGTGTATGTGCACTTTGTGCGAGTTAGAAGGTTGAGTTACTAGTACATGTGTAGAACCATGTGTGTTCTGTAGTTATATGTGTCGGTGTGTGTCCTTGTAGGACACGCTTAGTCGTGCATAGGACGGATAGTTAGTGTGCTCAAGTATGGTATTTCTATCTTGATGATTTTCTCGACGCTGATACGTCGAGGTGATGTAAGGAGATTTGATGTCTTTCTAGGCGACCAGTGAGGTGCCCTTATGAGATGCCTATGCTTATATCTCGGGAATTTGGAGCACGAAGCCAATGGGCGGAGCTGTGAGAGTAGATGAGGAAAGCGTTACGTGGATTCTTGACCAGACATGTTTATGATGAGATCAAGGTGACAAAGGATACTCATGTAACACGTTCCATATGGAGAATTCAGTCGAGGTGAGATACCAGAGAAATAGGGATGTTTTTCCCTGAACAAGACGAAAGATAGATGAGGCTTGTGAGCAGGCAGACTTCATGTTCGTATATGATAAATGAGATGCGGTCGGTAATCGCATGGTAATAGTAGAGCAACAACGAGAAGGGTGAAACCAATGGAGGGTTAAGTGTAGGATTGCACTTAAGTGACTGGGAAGGAGATGCCTACGCTGGCAAAATTGAGACTTGCTTAAAGTGAGCTCCTGTGGAGCATTCAAGGAAAGCAAGTGTCTGGATGTTGAAACAGACACACAAGGTAAATGAGCCTTGAGAAACATCAAGATCTATTAAGGATGACCTTAGTGTTGGGTGTGTGTACGTACGCAAGGGATGTATTGAATGCGTGATATTGAAGTAAAGAGACACTATGTTAAAGAAATTTTGAGGAGACCAGTGTAGCCTGGCACAAGCTCCTGGAGATCATTGGAGAAGGACAATAGTGATGCCCTGGTGGATAGGGCAATGAGCTTGAGTTTGAGGAATCATCACAAGATGGCGATCGGAATATGATAAAGAGAGGTATGAGGAGTATAATGGTGAAGCAGTGAGTACTTCTATCTGTGAAAGTTAAGGAACCTACTTGGGAGGATGATCGTCAGAATGACGAAATCATTTAGATTATACACGAGACAAAGGCAATTGTGCCTGTGAACCAGAATGAAATGTGACAAGTGGGTGGACATGTGGCGGTGTTGTTCTAAGTAGTACGAGAGATACTACGTATGACAATGTTAAGAACATTAAGAGCAAAAATGTGTTGTCAAGGGCAATGATGATGAAACCTTCGTGAAAAGATTGGTAATCAAGAAATTATGGATGGCAACTTCCAGCAAGTGCCGGGATGGCAAGAGTTGGAAATGCAATCGTTTGATTAATGGCTTGAATGAAGAGATATGAGGTAACGTGTAGGTGAAACCTACAAGTCCCAAAGCTGGAAGTGGGCAATGGGAAAGATTTCTTCGAACACCAAGGACGGTAGTAGAATCGCTAGCAAAGTAAAATGTTTGTTAAGTGTGTAAGTGAGTGCTCGTCACCAAATAGATATGAGGCACGATTGAGGACAGAAGAATTTGTTGGGTTAGTTTGAACCGATGCAGGATTCGAGGATGAATCCTCTTTTAAGGAGGGTAGACTTGTAACATCCTGTTTTTTATATAGAACTAATGGGATGAGTGTACATGTGTATATATTCTTGTATATAGTGAATGGAAGTTTAACGAGAACTTAACGAGGCATGTCCGAAGAATGAAGCTAAGGTTTTGTACACACGTGATATATGTAAAGAATTAAGGGGTGTTTATTAATTTATTTGGGCCTCGTCTAAAAACGTGCAAACGGATTAAGCCGGGATCGTAAGGACTAGTGGGCCAAGCCCGGTCCGTCAGGGAAACACCCTAAAGGGTGTCGCGCTTAGGGGGAGCCCCATTTGGTTCTTGCGGCAGCCGTGAGCAAGGGAAGGAGGAGGAGAGGTCGTTCTTTGCGAGTCGGGTTCGTCTTGAGGTATTTTGCAATATGTAATCCTCCTTTACGTGTTTTGATCCTTGGATTATCGTGGTAATCGTTTTTACGTTTCTAGGGTTTCAAAAGAGTTGAGTTTGTGGAAGGCTAAAGGGGTCGGATGCTCGACCTGCACGAGGTCTACGATCAAAAGGTATACACATGAGATCCATCTTACTTAACCGATTGTGTTATCATTGGGACGTGTGTGTGTCGGGTTGGGGGTTAGCCGAGAACCCTAAGGTAGCCGGCTATCATGCATAGTCGGAATAAGGGACCGACTAAAGAGTAACTCAGTGAACCAAGTGATGGAAGCAGGTTGGAAACCCCTCCCTTCGTGGGGCTGTTGTGACGTCGGGAGGCCGAGAGGGCGTCGGGAAGCCATGACAGCCATGCAAGGGCTGTTCACGATGGCAAACGGGCGGCGGGGGACTGCTCGAAAATGTAGGGAACCCTGGGAAGGGTTGGGTTGGTTTGTCGGTGCGTGGTGCGAGTCAAGGAGGGTAAACCAGGTGCCAGCTAGGACGAGTTATGAACTTGGTGAATCAGGGGAAACGCATGGGAGTTGTACGAGTGGTTACGTAGTGTGTACAATCCATGCGTGGTAACATGCATGCACAAGGAGGGGCCATGCACGTATTGGTTGTAGCTAAGGGAGCGGGTTAGGGGTGTCGAGTCACGTATTGACTCGTATGTTATGTGTGTTTTAGGTGCGAGATTGAAAGGCGAGCACGAGGCATTAGCAAGTTCTAAAGATCGTAGTGTGTTGAGCAAAGGTGAGTTTCTAATCCCCTCTTTTAAATGTTTTAAACATTTTGGGGTTATCGTACGTACTTTCAGGACTTGTTTTATTACATTAAAGGTATAACGAGCTTCGGGATCTAACTCGATGAGTTTACGAAGTTAATTAATTATGGGCTAAGGGGCTAGAGGTTACCCTTAATACGTGTGGGTTACAGGTGGGGATATGGTCACGGGTCGTATAATGACCTAACAGGGGTGAGTCGGGGTTGTAATTACGGGTCGTACGGGTACGACTAGGAGGTGTTACAGGGTGTGCAAGTATGTGGTATGTTCTTAAATAATGAGATATAGTATTTGTATGTGCGTTGTTATATTCGCAGAGTATTGTGTTATGAGATAGTCGGGGTGAGTCGGGATATAGGCTAATGCTTATGAATACGTGCAGGATATCTTATACTAGTACTATGTGTGAAGTGCAGATGCAGTTAATGAGTCATGTACGTAGGGTATAAGGTTATGTGATTATACATGTGTTGTGTGCATTGTGTCGTTGTCCATCGGGAGGTCACCAAAGGTGACGATGTCCAACAGGACAGTGATGAGCTCGGGTGTGTCGAACGCCCTGACGAGGGTAACACTGACGAGGGTGCAGCAAAGAGGTATATGTTTGTGTGCTTATATATTTGTGTTAAATTTCATACAAGCGTTGTGTTATATTTATTGTTCTTGAGCTAGTATGATTGTGGTGAGTCGAGTTAGATTGACCGTTGTGTCTGGATTGTTATGTGGTGGTTACAACTGTTATGTCAGTTGATTTGTAAGAGCCTTGGTCAAGGCTGAGTAAGTTGATGTTTACGGAGTTGTTTTGTGAACCAAGTGTCGAGGTAATACATGTACTTGAACATGAGTTATTAGTGTAGTTAGTTCGACCTAAGTCGATAAGACTGTGGGATTATTATTACTATGGGATGAGTCACGGGTAATGAGTTATTATGGGATATCGGGAGATAACCGGGGTTATCTGATGGTTAATGAATTGTGGATCTAATTCATAAGGACTGTGGGTCCTGAGTAAAGTTTAAATAACTTTTGAGACGAGTTGGCTTTTAATTAACCTAAACTATTAGAACTCACTCAGCGTAGCTGACTTTGTGTGTGCGTTAGATTTTTTTGCAGGTGAGTTTGCTTGATAAGGTATCTTGTCTTGGGAGCGGTGTTACTCAGGTTGGTGTGCATGCATTCGTGAGGTAACTTAATGGCATTAGATACTAATTAATATTTTAGAAAGACTTTCGCTGCAGTTTAATATATTTAAAATGAGTATTTTCAAGGGAATAACCCCGGTATGAGAACCAACTATAGGGTGACCGGTTTGGGACCTTACAAATGCACACATAACAGTCTGTTCTTTGTTCATTCATTTATATATGAAAATAGTTACAAGTATATTTCCTCCCCAAAACATTTCAAAACTTAGAAAAAAAAGGGGACAGTGAAACTCACCTCGTCAGTAGTGTAAGCTAGCAAATATGTGTATAACTGTAGCCCCGCCTATCCGAATCCTAATTACACAAGGATACCTATATGTTAAGAATATCCGTCTTAAATACAAGTTGTTCACCCGACTTAACGAATCCCGTTAAGTACGCCTTTATTTATTAAAACAATATTTTCATATGACGACTCGTTTGTGATTATTATTCTAGTCTTGACGCTTATATATTTTCCAAGAAAATATTAGGTTTTCATATTGGTTACTTGCTAGGTGTACCAAAAATAAATTTTATTTTTGCGATATATTTATATTATGATCACGTATGAACATATAATTATTTCTTACCAATAATTATATAAAATCACAAATATCGTTCAAGTATGTTCTACGCATGCAAATACTTGTTCTGAACGACATTTATTAACTTGTTTTTATTCAACATTCATTTATTTATACCAATATATGCATACAAGTATTTCCAACATTTCAACATTCACTTATATGTGTTTCACATTAAATAGGTGATCATCTATTTATTTTCCGATCTTATGTACCCATTTTAATATTCCATGTTATCAACTGTAAACAAGTTGTATACATGTATATATATGATTTCAATCATTTAGCTATTTCATTACTCTTTCCGAGTTAACAATTTTTCCATCGTTCACATATATATATCATGACTTCCATATATGTATATATATATATATATATATATATATATATATTTACTTGCATATTATTTCTAATTTTTCCAAGTTCTACAACTTATGATCAATCACCCATATATATATATACATACATATATAGTCCGGTTTCTAAACATGCATACGTATATTTAGAGATTCCATGTTAATCAACTAAAAATACACACATACATATACACTTTGGTTACAATTTATATACACATATATTTACATATATTTCACTTATCCAAGTATTAACCAAACTTCTCAAGTTATATTTCCCTTTTATCATGAAATGTTCAAACAAGAACATTTATACATAGATACATATACAAATTACAATCCTTATACATGTATCCATATACTTGATCATTTCCAAATCATTAATCAAATCAAACATATACATGTCTACATGCATATCTCGGCCTATAAATATGGGTATACATATTTTAGTTTTTCTTGTTTTTAAATCTTAATATCATATGATCAACAACAACTTGTCATAAAATGATCAAACAACAATTTATGCATGTACTTTTATTATTTTCAGCCCATATATACATTTTTATACCAAAACCCTAATTTTTAAACTTAATAAGGTTAAGCTTCATAAACACTCTTTTAAATCTTTAAAATCCTTTGTTTTCTTTGGTGAACAACATGTTTTCAACAAGAATATGAAGATGAAAAGAAAGGTTCAGGTTGGATTCATATCACTAGTCAAAGCTAGGTGAAGATTTACTAGTAGAAGATGATAGATGCGTGTTTTGCTATCAAAACCCGACTCCTAGCTCCAAATCTTCCTTGAATCTTCAAACTCTAACTCAAACTCTATATATTTGCTCTTGGATTTTTGAATGTGAAAGTGTGTGCATATGTGTGTGTATGTCGGTATATATATATAGAGAAAGATGGAGATGGAGTGTTGTTCCATCATAATCATCACAAGGTAAGGTTGAAAGGATGGGATTTGATGTTTGCATGTAAAAGACTTGAATGGACATGACTCTTACAACTTCCATCATGAGGAGTGGTTGGTTTGCCAAGTCGGCCGAACTAGGGGGGGTAGGGGGTAGGGTGTTTTCATTTCACATGTAATCATTCCAATGATTAGGTAGACGGTATTTAGGTAGTGTAAGCCCGGTAGGTGATCCCGTGATCATATACCCGGTTCATGACCTTTTATGATTAAAAACTTATATATATTGTGTACCTTGATTGATTTTAATAGCCTACTAGTTGAACCCGACCTAGTTATTACTTTAACTATAACATATACGTTTTCACATAAAAATAACTTAACGTCATGTAATAAACACTTAGACGTCAACTTTTAAAAGTTTAGTCACCAATATTTAAGTTTTTATATTATAACGCGTCACTAGACTTTATTTAAATAAAATCATGTTAATCACCAATGAACGTACGTTATTATTGTTTATTTCCTAGTAATTCTTAAAATTACTAAAACAATATGTGTGTTCCTTTTCTAGCCTCCTTGACAATACTATGTCAAAATAATAAACCAGGAAATATAAAATATGAACGTGCAATTATGGATATGGATATTGACCTGAAATGCTGTGTCACATTCTCCCCATGTTAAAGAGAATTTCGTCCCGAAATTCAGTTGTTATCTTGACTTGGAGTGTTCGTGAACAAGGACGGGTACTTGGCTTTCATTTGATTTTCTCGTTCCCACGTATACTCGGGGCTACGCTTTGAATTCCAACATACCTTAACCAATTTAACATGGCTACGCAATGTTTTCTGAACTTTCCAATCTGTGACTTCAATGGGTTCCTCAACGAAGTGCAGCTTGTCGTCTATGTGAATCTCATCAGGCGGTATAATTAACGTCTCATCTGATAAGCACTTCTTGAGATTCGACACATGAAACGTTTGATGTACATTGCTTAGTTCTTGTGGCAACTTGAGCTTGTATGATACAGGGCCAACCCTAGCCAATATTTCAAATGGTCCAATGTACCTAGGGTTAAGCTTTCACGGTTGCCAAATCTTGCAACTCCCTTCCAAGGTGAGACTTTTAACATAACTCGGTCTCTAACTTGGAATTCTAATGGTCTTCGTCTGTTATCCGCGTAACTCTTTTGCCTGTCACGGGCGGCCTTCAGACGATCCTTGATTTTGAAAATCTTGTCAGTGTTTTCCTGAATAACCTCAGGACCAGTCAAATGTTTGTCGCCAACCTCCGCCCAACATAGCGGTGAACGACACTTTCGACCATACAAAGCCTCAAACGGAGCGGCTTTGATGCTGGTGTGGTAACTGTTATTGTAAGAAAACTCAGCCAACGGCAAATGAGTATCCCAATTTCCTCTTAAATCAATTGCACACGCACCGAGCATATCATCTATGGTTTGAATGGTCCTTTCACTTTGACCATCTGTTTGTGGGTGATATGCCGTGCTCATGTCAAGACGTGTGCCCAAGGCTTCTTGTAATGATTGCCAGATTCTAGACACGAATCTTCTTTCTATCAGAGATAATAGAAATTGGCACTCCATGCCTAGCCACAATTTCCTTGATATAAAGCCTTGCAAGTTTCTCGGTTTTATCCATCTCTTTGATGGGTAGAATATGAGATGACTTCGTCAAACGATCGACGATTACCCATATAGTATCATACCCACTCGACGTCCTGGGTAACTTCGTAATGAAATCCATGGAAATCTATTCCCATTTCCATTGAGGAATCTTGGGTTGTTGTAATAACCCAGACGGTTTCTGATGTTCGGCCTTTACCTTTGAACACGTCACGCATTTACCGACATAAATAGCAATCTTTCCTTTCATGTTCGGCCACCAATAGAGTTCTTTTAGATACTTATACATTTTATCCGAACCTGGGTGAATGGAGTACCTGGACTTGTGGGCTTCGTCCATAACCAACTCCCGTAAGTTTCCAAAACATGGCACCCAAATTCTATTCATGAAGTATAAATTATTATCTGATTTTGGCTCTAACTGTCTGATCATTCCTCGTAAAGCTTCATTCTGAATGTTCTCTTCTTTAAGTGTCTCTTGCTGTGCCATTCGGATTTGAGTCGTGAGACTCGTATGAATTATCAATCCTAGGGCACGAACACGAAGAGTTTTAACTCGCTCCTTACGACTCAAGGCGTCTGCTACGACATTCGCTTTACCAGGGTGGTACTTGATATCACAGTCGTAATCATTTAGTAGTTCTACCCAACGACGTCGTCTCATGTTGAGTTCTTTCTGATTAAAGATATGCTGGAGACTCTTATGATATGTAAAGATAGTACATTTTGTACCATATAAATAATGTCTCCAAATTTTAAATGCAAATACGACAGCACCCAATTCCAAATCGTGGGTCGTATAATTTTTCTCTTGGACTTTCAGCTATCTAGATGCATATGCTATTACTTTTTCTCTCTGCATCAGTACACATCCCAAACCTTGGTGTGATGCGTCGCAGTACACAGTGAAATTGCCGGTTCCCTCAGAAAGGGATAGAATTGGTGCACCGTAAAACTTCTGCTTTAGCAATTGAAAAGCTGATTCTTGTTTATCAGTCCAATCAAACTTTTTATCCTTCTGGGTTAACGTGGTCAAAGGCAGGGCTATTTTTGAAAAATTCTTAATGAATCGCCTGTAGTAGCCCGCCAAACCTAGAAATTGACGCACCTCAGTCGATGTTCTTGGTGCTTCCCAGTTTTTGATAGCTTCAATCTTGGACGGATCTACGTGGATACCCTTTTTATTGATGACATGTCCAAGAAATTGAACCTCTCGGATCCAAAACTCACACTTAGAGAATTTGGCATATAGCTTCTCATTTCTGAGTAGTTCCAAGATTAATTTCAAATGATGTTCATGTTCCTCCTTGGTTCGTGAATATATCAATATGTCGTCGATAAACACAATCACGAATTTATCTAGGTATGGCTTGCACACGCGGTTCATGAGATCCATGAAAACAGCCGGTGCATTAGTCAAACCAAATGGTGTAACTAAAAACTCGTAGTGACCATAACGAGTCCTAAAAGCCGTCTTTGGTATATCCTCCTCCTGGATTCTTAGTTGATGATACCCTGATCATAGATGAATCTTAGAATAGAAGCTGGAACCTTGAAGTTGATCGAATAAATCGTCTATTCGAGGAAGCGGATACCGGTTTTTAATTGTCAGTTTGTTCAACTCCCGGTAATCAATACACATTCTAAAGGTTCCATCCTTTTTCTTCACAAACAAGATCGGAGCTCCCCAGGGTGAGAAACTTGGTCTTATGAAACCTTTATCAAGCAAATCTTGCAGTTGACTTGATAATTCTTGCATCTCAGAAGGTGTTAGACGATACGGTGATCGTGCAACTGGTGCGGCTCTTGGTACTAGGTCGATCCGGAACTCGACTTGTCTTGGTGGTGGTAAACCAGTTAAGTCTTCCAGAAATACGTCAGGGTAATCCCTAACGATCGGTATGTCCTCCAGTCGACGTTCCTCGGGTTTCTTCTCGACGACATGGGCCAGGAATGCGCAATAACCCTTGCGTAAATACTTATGAGCTTTCATGCAGTTTATCATTTTCAACATCGTTCTACCCCTTTCGCCTTTAATTGAAAGAATTTCTCCGCTTGGTAGTGGGACACGTACAATCTTTTCGAAGCATACGATCTCGGCATGATTCTTTGATAACCAATCCATGCCAATAACAATGTCAAAACTCCACAGATTGACAGGTAGAAGGTCTATACTAAATGTATGGTTTTCTAGACATAAAGTACAACCTTTAATGACCTCTCTGGTTTTTATTAATTTCCCATTGGCTAATTCAATTGTATAATTTTGTTCTAGTTTGCTGGCCTTAATACCGAGTAAAGATTTAAAATCATTTGACACAAAGCTCATATCAGCACCCAAATAAAAAAGTACAGAGGCATAGTGATTATTTATCGGGAACGTACCAGTAAAGATATTCGGGTCCTGGCGTGCGTCCCCTGCACCCAGCACAAATGCCCTCCCCGGTGCCTGAGCATTGTTCTGGTTCTTCAACTTCAGACAATCTTTCTTGAAGTGCCCCAGATCACCACACTTGAAATATCCCTATTTAGCTTTATCTGTGGGATTGGTGTTAACTTGAAAATTCTGTGTGGTGTGACCAGACCTTCCACACTTCCCACACTTAACAACCCACCCGCATGATGATATCCGCACTTGTTACACCTCGGTAGGCCCTATCATACTCCCTCATTTCCACAGTGTTGGCTGCAAAAGCCTTCACAGTTTCTTGCTTCTTAACTCCTTGTTTCCCAGGTTTGTTGCTCGAATTCCCCATCCATTTCCTTTTCTCCCCAGATTTACTCTCCTCATTCTCTTTCTTCCCAAACAATCCATTACGCACAGCATCATCTCTTAACTTGAATGCTAAAGTTATAGCACTCTTGGCATCCAGCGGATTAGATGAAGTTACCATGCTGCGAATTTGAGGCGCAAGGCCCCACAAATACCTTTCCACACGCTTATGTTCTGGCGTGACCATGTGGGGTACCAGAATTTCTAATTCATTGAAACGATCGGTGTACCTAGCCACATCATCTCCTACCATCTGTAGATTCCACATCTCAGCCTCGATCTTTTGTAATTCGTTTCGAGGACAGTATTCCTTGATCATCATGTTTTTCAGATCTTCCTAAGATAATTGATACGCTGTCTGCCTTCCCAAAGTTTTCACTTGGGTATTCCACCAGGTCAATACCTTATCAGTGAGCGTACAAGTAGAATACTTCACCATGCAGTCAGTGGTGCATTCACTGATGTCAATCACCGATTCCATCTTTTCTATCCACCTCATCAGGCCTACTACACCCTCTTTGCCATTGAAACTGTGAGGGTTGTAGGATAGGAAGGCCTTGTAGGTACACTTCTTGTTCGAAGCATCTGTAGGATCATAAGTCATTTATTTTAATAACATCATTAATTTGGATCATGACTATGTGTCATGGATGTGATTACTCATTCTTTACCTCCAGAACCTCTGGTTGTGCCGCTACCTCCAGCACCTCCTCCACCGGTACCATTGTCGTTCCTTCCACAACTATTTCGATTGGCTTCATATTGCTCTATGGCCGCAGCTACCCGTTGTGATATGAGTTGCTCCACGTTTGGGGAAATCGTCTCGTTGTTGTCGCCAGTGGTGTCACGCGGCATTCTTCGCTTAGGTGCCATTGTGTTCTTTCTAACATTAGATTTAAAAAGAAACAACATTATATGATATCACATGACATGAGGATACAACAACATTAAACGTAAACAACCATCATCACAACGTATATTACACATACATAGTTAAAGCATACATAGTACATTGTTCCAAAAGACAAGGATACAACATAGATGGGTTCGTATAACCACATTAGTACCAAAGTTTCAAACTACATAATGTGTTACGGGCACAACCCGCCCGTAATAGTTCTAGAAGTAGGAAGGTACCCTCGGTGGAGCAGCAGCTGCGGTGATCATAGCCTCGAGCGTGCCTCGGCTAAAGTGGCCCGAAGCTCAGCTTCAATCGTCCTCTACTCGGCTGCCTCTGCTCTCTGTTCTGCGGTGGTGGTCCTCAACTCCATCTCTACAAGTCTCCTCTCGATCTCCACAAATCAGTTAGCTGCGTGCTCAAAGGACTGGTCGCACAGTCCTTGATCCTCAATCACCCCTAAAACGTGCAACTTCAGTTGTTGCATACACGACATGCCTTCCTGAATATTTCCTATGTCAGTCTCCAACCAATCTTCTCCCCGTGTGTATTGCTTCTGGTCACCAGTATGGGAATAATGCACTCCCCTATAAGTGGTACGGGTTGTGATAAGCAGGATAGCCCAGCGGGGTCGCACGTCGTCGGAAGATCCTCCTCTACCTTCCACATCCGAATAGCTCGGATCAACCAATCCCAATAATATACATCCACTCTAGGTACTCTTGCCGCATGCACATCTCCAGGCTCAGCCATCTCGGGGACTACTTATGGAATCTAAGCGGTGCTTGATCGTCTCGGGGTAGCGGACTTAAGTTAGAGTGGGGTTAGTGTGACATGATGTGACTACAATATCCATATGACATGATGAATGGTTATGCAATGAAAACATTTTAGTGAATCATTTAAATTATAGACTAGGTTCAGTTTTAGACTCTTAGTTCGCTATAATCAATGGCTCTGATACCAATTTTTGTCACACCCCGCTAAGGCGGAAACGCGAGGCGTAACATCCACTGGTTTCCAAAGCATATGATTACCGCAAACACATACATAATGATTGGATACATAATCAAGTTTAAAGTTTTACATCTCAAAACATCATTTAAGATTAAAAAAGATTAAGGTTTCGCAAGTATGACCCATATGTAATGAGTTATACAAGAGAAATCTATCAAAAGTCGTATCCGTTCATCCATGCATTTAATCCTACACTGCTAACCATTGCGACCACGTTCAATTTGCTGAAAAACATACTTAAAAAGTGTCAACACGAGGTTGGTGAGTTCACAGGTTTTGATAAAATATTCTTGTAGTTCCAACGTTTACAAACGTTCAAATGAATAAGTTTTTTCGATCAATCAGTATATTTATAACCAATGAATTAAACATTTCCTGACTAATTGACCCCATTTATAAACTAACTAGGAATACAAATATGTAATGCACGAGACCGTAACCAAACCATGACAATGAATGCCCCTTCCTCGCTATACTACGAGTATAAGACGATATGCGGTCAATTGGCCATAACCATGACCAGGGGCGCGACCCCCAATAGTACTATCCACATAATCCCAGGCTAAGACCATAGCTAATGGTTACAAAATTGTACCAGGGGACTTTTATTGTTCCCTCAATGCATACATAACGGTCTAGTCTTTGTTCATTTATTTATATATGAAAATAGTTACAAGTATGTTTCCTCCCCAAAACATTTCAAAACTTAGAAAAAAATGGGACAGTGAAACTCACCTCGTCAGTAGTGTACGCTATCAAATATTTGTATAACTGTAAGCCCCGCCTATCCGTATCCTAATTACACAAGGATACCTATATGTTAAGACTACCCGTCTTAAACACAAGTTGTTCACTCGACTTAACGAATCTCGTTAAGTACGCCTTTGTTTTTTAAAACAATGTTTTCATGTGACGACTCGTTGATGATTATTATTCTAGTCTTGACGCTTATATATTTTTCGAGAAAATATTAGGTTTCCATATTGGTGACTTGCTAGGTGTACCAAAAATAAATTTTATTTTTGCGATATATTTATATTATGATCACGTATAAACATATAATTATTTCTTACCAATAATTATATAAAGTCACAAATATCGTTCAACATTCACTTATATGTGTTTCACATTAAATTGGTGATCATCTATTTATTTTCTGCTCTTATGTACCCATATTAATATTCCATGTTATCAACTGTAAATAAGTTGTATACATGTATATATATGATTTCAATCATTTAGCTATTTCATTACTCATTCCGAGTTAACAATTTTTCCATCTTTCACATATATATATATATATATATATATATATATTACATGCATATTATTTCTAATTTTTCCAAGTTCTACAACTTATGATCATGCACCCATATATATATGTATATATATATATATAGTCCGGTTTCTAAACATGCATACATATATTTAGAGATTACATGTTAATCAACTAAAAATACACACATACATATACACTTTGGTTACAATTTATATACACATATATTTACATATATTTCACTTATCCAAGTATTAACCATACTTCTCAAGTTAATATTTCCCTTTTATCATGAAATGTTCAAACAAGAACATCTATACATAGATACATATAAAATTACAATCCTTATACATGTATCCATGTACTTGATCATTTCCAAATCATTAATCAAATCAAACATATACATATCTGCATGCATATCTCGGCCTATAAATATAGTATACATATTTTTGTTTTTCTTGTTTTTAAATCTTAATATCATATGATCAACAACAACTTGTCATAAAATGATCAAAACAACAATTTATGCATGTACTTTTATTATTTTCGGCCCATATATACATTTTTATACCAAAACCGTAATTTTTAAACTTAATAAGGTTAAGCTTCATAAACACTCTTTTAAATCTATAAAAACCTTTGTTTTCTTTGGTGAATAGCATATTTTCAACAAGAATATGAAGATGAAAAGAAAGGTTCAGGTCGGATTCATACCACTAGTCAAAGCTAGGTGAATATTTACTAGTAGAAGATGATAGATGCTTGTTTTGATATCAAAACCCGACTCCTAGCTCCAAATCTTCCTTGAATCTCCAAACTCTAACTCAAACTATCTATATTTGCTCTTGGATTTTTGAATGTGCAAGTGTGTGCATATGTGTGTGTATGTCGATATATATATATAGAGAAAGATGGAGATGTAGTGTTGTTCCATCATAATCATCACAAGGTAAGGTTGAAAGGATGGGATTTGATGTTTGCATGTAAAAGACTTGAATGGACATGACTCTTAAAACATCCATCATGAGGAGTGGTTGATTTGCCAAGTGGGTAGCCCCACTTGGGCCTTTCGGCCGAACTAGGGCAGGTAGGGGGGTTGTGTGTTGTCATTTTACATGTAATCATTCCAATGATTAGGTAGACGGTATTTAGGTAGTGTAAACCCGGTAGGTGATCCCGTGATCATATACCCGGTGTATGACCTCTTATGATTAAAACTTATATATATTGTGTACCTTGATTAGTTTTAATAGCCTACTAGTTGAACCCGACCTAGTTATTACTTTAACTATAACATATATGTTTTCACATAAAAATAACTTAACGTCATGTAATAAACACTTAGACGTCAACTTTTAAAAGTTTAGTCACCAATATTTAAGTTTTTATATTATGATGCGTCACTAGACTTTATTTAAATAAAATTATGTTAATCACCAATGAACGTACGTTATTATTGTTTATTTCCTAGTAATTCTTAAAATTACTAAAACAATATTTGTGTTCATTTGCTAGCCTCCTTGACAATACTATGTCAAAATAATAAACTAGGAAATATAAAATATGAACGTGCAATTATGGATATGGATATTGACCTGAAATGCTGGGTGTCACAGTCTTGGAGTAGATCAGGATGTCGTCGATGAAGAGGATTATGAATTTGTCTAAATAAGGTTTGCACACACGGTTCACGAGGTCCATGAATACCGCCGGTGCATTGGTTAACCCAAAAGGCATAACCATAAATTCGTAGTGACCGTACCTCGTACGAAAGGCAGTCTTTGGAATATCTTCATCATGCACATGAAGTTAGTGATAACTGGATCTAAGATTTATCTTTGAGAAGCAGGTTGAACCTTGGAGTTGGACAAAGAGATCGTCAATCCTCAGTAACGGGTAACGGTTCTTGATTGTAAGTTTGTTAAGTTCATGATTGTAACACCTCAAAAATTTTCTAAGAAAATGAAGGATTTAAGTTGCCAATCTTCATAAGTTCAGGGCCTATAATGAAAACATACAAAATCCAAGGATCAAAAATGAAAATTTGGAGAAAACGGCCTGTAACGGACCGTCACCGGTCATAACGGTCTGTTACGCCTCATGACGGACCGTCACCCGTCATAACGGTTCGTGCCGCAATACTAGAGGCGGTTTTAGGGTTTCTGACACGTGTCCGGTGACTCACCCTCGTGACGGACTGTCACGAACCATAACGGTTCGTTACGTGGTCCAAAAGTGCTTTGCCGCCAAGCAAAACCATGACGAACCGTCACGCCTGGTAACGGTCCGTCACGACCTCAGAATTTGCCCTATAAATAGATGATCGAGCCTAGACGTTTTCTCACACAAATTCACTCTCTAAAACACACACAAACACTCTGAAGTTCTGATCTCGAGCCTCGGTTCGCGTAAGAGAGTCTGGTTTCTAGCCATTCGACTTTAAATTGCCGTAGATAGTGCTGAGGTAAGGTTCCGACTTCCTACTAAGCTTTGGTTATACACCATTAAGTTAGGTTTGTATAAACGAGTGATGTACCTACTTATCTAAGAGCTCCGCCCGAGGTGTTTGCCACATTACTAATTAATAAGCCGAAATACTACCGAGGTGAGTTCTTAAACTATGATGCATGAACCCTTTCATGACCTTGTCTAGCATGATTGATTTATGAAACATTTTGAGTATCTTGAAACGATTGTACCGACTGTTTATATATAACGTATTCTAAGCGCTTATTGAATTTCACTTACCCTTGGAACGACATGTTGGACAGGACCCGTGGAACGGTCTTTGGTTATATAGACTGAATGATTGTTCAAGTTATCTATGAATTTGGGTGTTGAAGCCCATGAATGTGTTCAATATACTTTGGCGGGTCATTTTAATAAACTATTTTAGTTTATGAATTCACCAGCTTTGTGTTGACCCATATTTTATCAAATGTTTTTGAACACATCACAGGTAGACAATAGATGAGGCATTTCCAGGACTAGAATGAAAAGATGAACAATCCAGATTATGGGCATGTCTGAAACTATAAGTCCCAAATAACTTGTTCCTTGTTAGGAATGAAAGATGTAACATTTGTTAAACCTGACGTAAACAATGTTTTGATATTAATAAAACTATGATTTGTAGGTCCCGGAAGCCTCGTCGTGCAACGGAAATACACGGACTTGTTCTGTGATTTGTGTGGAACCAAGAAACAGACAAAGAGAAGCACACGAACATAAAGAAGAGAATCAACACAACAACGATACGTAATCCATAACAACGAAGTCATTTCACATTACATACCGAAGAAGTACACATCTCTCATCTACGCTCATGGTCCAGGGGTAAGGAGAGCTCGTCCTGACCCGGACACCTCTCGACCTTGTTCCAGAAGTTCCACCTACAAATGAAGACAAGTCTTCTATTTATAGGGGCAGGAACACTACCTGCGTACTTGTCTAAGTACGCAGGGTTTGGTCATGCGTACTTGACAAGTACGCAAGGCAAAAGCCTTGCATACTTACTAAGTACGCAGGACCAAACTGGTGTGCAGGCTAAGTACTCATGAACACCCTCCTGCATACTAGCCACGTACACCGATACATAGAATTTAATCTATAGTTACAAAAACATGCTTCTACAAACTCCCTCTTAACTATAGCATCAAATTCTATCTATCACTAACACTGATAATCATCAGTTTACAAAGAATGTCCTAATAGACTCCCTCTAAACTAATGACATCAAGTATCTTCTGGCGAGACTTGAACTTCTAGCATTCCACTTGAGATCTTGAAACCTTCAAACTTCGGTATTCAGTTGCCGAGTGATGACAAACCCGACTCCCTCTTAACTGTAGTTTTCATTGTAGACCAAACCAAGTTCTTCAATAAGAACCAACTAACCCAACACAACTCATTGTAGTTCATCCTCTCAGCAGTAGCAACCTCTACCCTGACTTAGAATTCTGAGTCTGACAATGTCTTCCTAAACAGGTAACAATAGTAGACTAAGACAATTCCAAATCAGCTGGCATATGATAGAGAGTTTGAGTTTCCAATAACCTACATCAAACTAATCAGCTCCCATAGGAATTCCAGTAAGATAAACTTAAGTCTTCAACCAGATGTGACCAACTCTATCCTGTATCTTCACGAGTCAACCAAATTCCCGAAGATGTTTATTTCCAATATCCCCTTTCAGTTTAAGCTCCATCTGACTAGACCAGAAACAAGGGTATGTTTCCTATCCCATCGGCAAATGATAAAAAGGTTCCATCTTCAACTAATAATCCAACAAATATCCAGCTTCATCTTGAAAACACACGATAGAATCAAACACAAAAAATATAGTTTACACGAGAAATCATAGTTGAGATCTAGGTTACGTCAAAGAGGTATATATATAGGAAGTACCAATGGCTTTTCCACCACCTCTTTAATGTCTCATGAATACTAGATTTTATCCCCCTCGTTTCTCTGTAAACTATGACCAGCATCATCATCACTTCACTCAAATCCTCAAAAAGCATAACTAGCCAACTCCAGGATTTTATTCTTTTATTCCTTTGCAAAGATCCAAAACAGCAAATCCTTGAGTTCAAGTTGTTCCAGTATTCATCCCCTATTAAAGAAGTATCCCGGATACTCGTAGCCCACATATTCAGGTTTGAATACCTAAACAAGATGATTCTTTTTTTCTGAAAGACCCAAAGCAGCAACATCTTCACAAATAGAATGAGACCTTTAGCCGATGATGACCCAATTGTTCCCATTAGTTCAGCATTCATACCCTATTAAATAAGTATCCCGGATACTCGTAGCCCACATTTTCAGGTATGAACACTTAAACGATGTATGACAAGTGGTATCATCCAAAAAAAATCTCGTCCGTGTTTCGCCAAGCCACATCATATACAAATTCTGGTCCGGAAAAACCAAAATTACTATCTTCTCAAAAATGGCCCGAAACACGCGTATAAATGATCCCTAAAAAATTTGGCCAAGGAAATTTTTCCTGCCAAAAAACTCTTAGCTAGTTCATGCGTACTTAGTAAATACGCACATAAAGGGTGTTCATGCGTATTTAGTAAATACGCAAAGCCAAGTACCCATGCGTACTTGTTAAGTGCGCAGAGAAATGCTCTTGCGTACTTAGCTAAGTACGCAGGTCACTTCTCATGCGTACTTACTAAGTACGCAGGGCTAACCCATGCGTACTTAGCAAGTACGTAGAAAAGTTGACTCTACGTACTTGTTCAGTACAGCAGTGTTCTTGACGGATCTTGAGGAGAATGCTCGAAAAGTGATGGGTCTGAGAAATTGATGCTTCCAAAAGCTTAGAAATCATCATCTAAGAAACCCTTAGCCTTCCAAACACCAAATGAAGTGATAACAAACTCAGATTTAAGGATTTTTTCAAGAAAAAGTAGCGAACTTTTATAACTCTGTAAGGCCCCAAACCCGGGAGGCCTCACTCGTTGGATTTATTCATTCACAAACAGTTCTCAACTTGAATTTATCAAATAACGCAGCGAAAAATTTCATTAAAACATACTCATAACATTGTTCAACATGCGGAAGTGTAACATAGTCTAATACATAAACACAACATAAACTAATCATGACGGGATGCCAGTCTTCATGATCAACCGGAAAACTCTTCTCGCTAGCCAAGCATCACCGTCCATCCTCATAACCTGCCTTAAACTGAATGTGCACACTAAAAAGGTCAGCTACGCTGGTGAGTTCTAGCATTTCATAAAAACTTTAACATCAACATTTGCCAAAAACATATCATTCATTCGTTTAGTAAAACCTTTCACAAAAGCATGTAATAATCTAACATCTTTAAAAAGGTTTCGTACCCATATCATCATCAACATCATAATCATAAACACCCTTTAAACGGATCGTTCATTAAAACTTTTAACATTCATTTAAGTCATACATTATCGTTATCTAATTCTGTATCTTACTTTACGTGTCACAGTGTCCCCGAAGGAACCTTTGGTGTTGTGGGCAACCGTTACGTATCGCCGTCATTGCCACAACCATACACTACGTGGGGTCAACCTTTACGTATCGCCGTCATTGCCCAACCATTCATTACGTGGGGTCAACCGTTACGTATCGCCGTCATTACCCAACACGCGTCTTTCCTTTGGAAATCAACCGTTACGTATCGTCGTCATTGATTTCCTTTACCCTTTTCACTTAGGATGATCGTCATCACCCGAGTAACCGTCGTTACTCCCTTACCAGTTGTACAACATCAAAACCATCGACAGGCCACCAAGACACTGCCTTGTTGTTCTTATGGTAACTATGGCTCGCTGTCTATAATCTACCACAAGGCTGGGAATCACATTCCCAGACTTCATTCGTCAATTCCATTCATTCGACAGATTAGATTTGTAATAACTTCTTTAAACCTTTACCTCTTTCCCTTGTCATTAAACACTTCCTCATTTAGACCGTTCATAAACATTCGTAAACCTTTTTGGCAAAGACACTTCATAACCTTTCCTTTCGTAAACATCGTTTCGTTAAAACATCATTTCGTTAAAACATCATTTCGTTAAAACATCATTTAGTAAGTATGCACACCAGCCCAAAACATTTAACAAAACATTGAAAAGAGGGCTCTAGAACTCACCTGATACGCTATTATAGGTTGTCCTAAACGAAGGTCAATACACATCAGACCAATCCCGATTCTAACGGTTTAACCATTCTAACATACTGACTTCACTTAACTAGTTCTGATGTCTGCGCACTTGGCAAGTGCGCAGACCCTGCTGAAGTGCGCAGACCCTGCTGCCTGCGCACTTATCAAGTGCGTAGGTCCCTCCTCCTGCGCACTTAGCAAGTGCGCAGGACCTGCTCCGTGCGCACTTAGCAAGTGCGCACGACCTGTTCTTTGCGAAAAACCCTAACTTTCGCATTCGGGTCTGATCATGTCAAGATCCCGAACCTGTTGCATTCAAAACGTTCGTTTTCCATTAAGGAACTCAAATCCATGATTATTTTCAGTTTCATCCGTTCAAACCTTACCTTTTCACCCAAAACCCGAAAAACCCAAAAACGAACTAAAACTCAGATTTAGGTCGGATCGTTACCTGAATCGAGTTTCTGATCCGGAGGTTCTTCTCACGAGTTATGGAGTAACACTTTGCTGAAGTCTCGGGTCGATCCGCCAACTTTCTCTCTCTATAGTTTCTCTCTCTAAAAGTTTCAAATGAGAGAAAAGGGGTGGCATAGGCTATTTATAGCCCGCTGACCCATCCGACCCGACTCGTCATGCCTCGTTCGTTTATTCCGTTATTATAACTGTCGTTTTATTTTTTTTTTGGGATGTTACAAGTCTACCCCCCTTACAATAGGTTTCGTCCCCGAAACCTCATCATAAGTCAAATAGGTGAGGGTACGACTCCCTCATTTCCTTCTCCGTTTCCCAAGTGGCTTCTGATCCCTTTCGATGCTTCCATTGGACTTTAACCAATTGGATAACTTTATTACGTAAACGTTTCTCCTTCCGATCAAGGATGGCCACAGGTTCTTCGATGTAATTAAGGCTGTTGTCAACCTCGATGTCAGTAAGGGGTACGTGAGCCGATTCATCCGCCAAACACTTTCGCAAGTGTGATACCTGGAAAGTAGGATGAATCCCACTTAACTCATCAGGCAAATCCAACCGATAAGCGACTTCCCCAACCCGTGCCATTATCTTGAATGGTCCAACAAACCTCGGACTTAACTTTCCTCTCTTTCTGAATCGTATGATTCCCTTCCATGGTGACACTTTCAGCATTACTCTGTCACCAATATCAAACTCAATAGGCCTTCGTCGTTTATCCGCATAGGATTTCTGACGATCTTGTGCAGCCTTCATTCGCGCTTTGATCTGATCAAACCTTTCCGGCGTCTCTCTTACGACTTCGAGACTTCCTAATTCCTTCTGTCCAATCTCACCCCAACAAACCAGGGTCCTACATCTTCTCCCATACAAAATTTCGTAAGGCGGCATGCCTATCGTCGTGTGATGACTATTGTTGTAGGAGAATTCAGCTAACGGCAGATGGCTGTCCCAACTGCCACCGAAGTCGATAATACAAGCACGGAGCATATCCTCCAATGTCTGAATGGTCCTTTCGGACTGACCATCCGTTTGCGGGTGGTATGCTGTGCTGATGTTAAGCCTCGTGCCCATCGCCTCGTGAAATCTTTTCCAGAACCTCGATGTGAATCGTGTGTCCCGGTCAGATACAATCGTCAAAGGCATCGCATGCCGTGCTACTACTTCGTTAATAAATACTTCCGCTAACCTTTCCGACGACAACGTCTCGCGAATAGGTAGGAAATGAACACTCTTCGTTAAACGGTCCACAATTACCCAGATGGTGTCATGACCTTTAGCTGTGCGAGGTAGCTTAGTTATGAAGTCCATGGTAATGTGTTCCCACTTCCATTCCGGTATATCAAGTGGTTGAATCTTTCCATACAGTTTCTGGTGCTCGGCCTTTACTTGCGAGCAAGTCAAGCACTTACTTACATACTTCGTCACATCACGTTTCATTCCAGGCCACCAGTATTCCTTTCTCAGATCTTGGTATATTTTATTGGTACCGAGATGGATAGAGTAACGAGACTTATGCGCCTCATCCAAGATTTTGGTCCTAAGTTCGCCACCCATAGGTATCCATATCCGTCCACAACGTGTCCTAACACCAAGGGTGTTATAATCCAACTTGTCCTGTTGGCCAACCATCATTTCCTTCTTCATGTTTTCCTCCTTAAGCGCCTCATCTTGAGCCTTTTCAATTTCTCTTATCACATCCGATGTTACAACCAACTGGTAAGCTTAAACTCTAATAGGAGTAGGCACATCCTTTCGGCTTAGAGCGTCAGCCATCACGTTTGCCTTTCCAGGGTGGTATATGATTTCACAGTCATAATCTTTTAGGAGTTCTAACCATCGTCTCTGTCTCATATTAAGCTCTCTTTGTTCAAAGAAGTACTTCAAACTTTTGTGGTCAGAGTAAATAGTAAACTTTACCCCGTAAAGGTAGTGCCTCCAGATTTTCAATGCAAATACGACAGCAGCAAGTTCCAAATCATGAGTCGGATAATTAGCTTCATGAACCATCAACTTCCGTGATGCGTACGCGATCACTCTCCCGCGTTGCGTCAATACGCATCCCAATCCCTGACCCGAAGCGTCAGAGTATACCACTAAGTCTTCATTGCCCTTGGGGAGGGCCAAGACTGGTGCTTGGGTTAGCCTCTTCTTCAATTCCTTAAATGCCTCATCCTGGGTCGAACCCCATTCGTACTTTACCTCCTTCCGAGTCAACTTCGTCAACGCGAAGCTATTTTCGAGAAATCCTGGATGAATCTCCGATAGTAGCCTGCCAATCCCAAGAAACTGCGGATTTCAGTTGGCGTCTTAAGAACATTCCATTCCCTTACCGTTACTATCTTTGCTGGGTCAACCATAATGCCGTTCGGGTTAATGACGTGACCTAGGAATTGGACTTCCCTAAGCCAGAACGCGCATTTGGAGAACTTAGCATACAACTTTTCCTTCTTCAAAGCTTCCAATACCTCCTTCAAGTGACACGCGTGATCACCCTCATTCTTGGAGTAAATAAGGATATCATCGATGAACACGATTACCGATCGATCCAGCATTGGTCGACAAACTCTATTCATCAAATCCATGAACGCTGCAGGGGCGTTCATCAATCCAAAAGACATCACGCGGAACTCGAAATGTCTATAACGCGTGCGAAATGCAGTTTTCGGTATGTCTTCTTCCCTCACCTTCAACTGATGATACCCGGACCGAAGGTCGATTTTCGAGAACCAACTTGCGCCTTGCAATTGATCGAACAGGTCGTCGATCCTTGGTAACGGGAACTTGTTCTTTACGGTACGCTTGTTCAACTCGCGATAATCAATACACATTCTCAACGAACCGTCTTTCTTCTTCACAAACAACACCGGAGCACCCCACGGCGAGATGCTCGATTGGATAAATCCTTTCTCAAGTAACTCGTCTAGTTGGACCATAAGTTCCTTCATTTCCACTGGTGCTAGTCGATATGGAGCCTTAGCCACGGGCTGGGCATCTGGTACTAAGTCGATTCGAAATTCAATCTCTCTGTCGGGTGGTATCCCAGGCAAATCCTCTGGAAACACCTCCGGGTACTCGCGTACCACGGGTACATCGTCTAGTTCCTTCACTTCCTTACACTTGTCAATCACGTACACCAGATAAGCCTCGCATCCGCGCCTCAAGTAATCTGTTGCCTTAATCATCGAGATGACGTTTGGCATCGGGGCGTCCCGATCTCCAAGAACCTCGACTTTGCTACCATCCGGAGCCTTAAGTCGGATTATCTTTCGTTTGCATATAATTTGCGCTTCATTGGCAGTTAGCCAATCCATACCTAACACGACATCGAACCCTCCCTAAACCATAACAAACAATCTGACAGGGAACTCATCTATTTTTATCGTGGAGTTGTCAACTACATCGGTTACTCTCGCAGTCCTACCCTTATCGGTTTCTACGCTAAAGGCCTTTTCTAGCTTACTCACATTGTACTTTACTCATTTACAAAGAGTCGCAGATATAAAACTCTTACTGGCACCCGAATCAAATAGCACAGAAACAAAAGTGTTGTCAAGGATGAACGTACCTGACGCCACGTCGGGGTCCGCCCTGGCTTGTTCTTGCGTCAGTGCGTACGCACGAGTCTTTGCTCGGGGCCTCTCTTCCTTCCTTTTCGGGCCTTTCCCTTTCCCTGCTTCACCCATTCTCGGTTTCGGGCATTCCCTACTCTGATGACCGGCATCCCCACAATTATAGCACTTGAAGTGTTGTGGGCATTCACGGGAGTAGTGCCCGGTCTTACCACACTTAAAGCACAAGTTAGATCCCAGTCTGCATTCACCTACATGATCTCTTTCACACTTCTTACAAACAGTCGGCTCGTTCACCCGAGCCCTCTTATCACGAGTTGCAAACATCCTTCCACCAGTTCGCTTGTTCGAGAAGCTCGGTCTCTTCTTCGGTTCCTCAACGGCGGCGACATTCAGCGCCAGATCATCAAATACCACACCGCTCAGTTCTACTACCGAATCATAGGTCGTAGGGGTGTTTGCCTTAACATAGGTGCGGACCTGGTCCGGCAACCCTTGAATGTAGCAGGAAATTTTTCTTTCCTCCGTCGTAACAAAATATGGCACCAGACGTGCCAGTTCATTGAATCGGGTTGTGTACTGCCGGTGCGTCATGCTCCCGGCCTTCAAACCCAGAAATTCCCTCTCTACCTTCTCAATCTCGTTCCTCGGGCAGAAATTCTTGATCACCAAATTTTTCAAGTCAGCCCACATCATCGAGTCAACAACCTCATCCCCCTTAGCCTGACGTACACCTTCCCACCAGTGGGATGCTTCCTTCCTCAAGGAGTTAGCAGCAAACTTCACTACTTGATTAGCTCGACACTCGCTCAGACGGATGGCGGCTTCCATACGTATTACCCAATCAAAAGTAGCCACCGCGTCCTTCTTCCCAGTCAGGACCGGCGGGTCACATGCCTTAAAGGACTTATAGTCGCATCCGCGAGCAGGCGGTGCGTTGTCGGTCTCGTTGTTCTGGGCACCAGTTGCCGCACTAGATCCGCCTTCCCCACTAACTTTCTTTAATGCTTCAGCCAACAGACTTGGCAGAGAATTCTTCATCAACTCGGAGAACTCTCGAGCTATGGCTGCTCTTACTTCTGGTTCAAAAGTGAAAGGTTGTTCTGCAACTTGTGTCTGTTCAGTTCCATGCACACTAACCGTCGGTTCAGTGTGAACACTTCCTTCTTCGTTGTGCTCTTGGCGCGCAGGAATCCTGCCACGACCACCATTTCGACCGCCGGTACGACCACCGGTACGACCACCACGCCTTCCGTTCCCTCTCCTCGCCATTTCGTTCTATAAGACAAGAAATCTAATGTCATCACGCTAGTTAACAAATAAAATTCAACAAGTACTGTAAAATGTTAATATACACTGGCCATCTGCAATTAACCATTACACTACCTTTCGATTTCTATTTGACCACCTTTGTGATTCCATCAGAACACAAGTCCTTTCCTAACCCTTCCTAAGGCATACTACATACACATACTGTACTTTTCATACCTGATGCTGTGGCTCGAGTTACCCGTACTGGCATCCGCTTTCGGTCCCATTCACAGTTTAAGTTCAGACACTGGGAGTGTCCGAATCTCTCAAACTATTGCTATGATACCAACTTGTAAGGCCCCAAACCCGGGAGGCCTCACTCGTTGGATTTACTCATTCACAAACAGTTCTCAACTTGAATTTATCAAATAACGCAGCGGAAAATTTCATTAAAACATACTCATAACATTGTTCAACATGCGGAAGTGTAACATAGTCTAATACATAAACATAACATAAACTAATCATAATGGGATGCCAGTCTTGATGATCAACCGGGTAACTCTTCTCGCTAGCCAAGCATCACCGTCCATCCTCATAACCTGCCTTAACCTGAATGTGCACACTAAAAAGGTCAGCTACGCTGGTGAGTTCTAGCATTTTATAAAAACTTTAACATCAACATTTGCCAAAAACATATCATTCATTCGTTTAGTAAAACCTTTCACAAAAGCATGTAATAATCTAACATCTTTAAAAAGGTTTCGTACCCATATCATCATCAACATCATAATCATAAACACCCTTTAAACGGATCGTTCATTAAAACTTTTAACATTCATTTAAGTCATACATTATCGTTATCTAATTCTGTATCTTACTTTACGCGTCACAGTGTCCCCGAAGGAACCTTTGGTGTTGTGGGCAACCGTTACGTATCACCGTCATTGCCACAACCATACACTACGTGGGGTCAACCGTTACGTATCGCCGTCATTGCCCAACCATTCATTACGTGGGGTCAACCGTTACGTATCGCCGTCATTACCCAACACGCGTCTTTCCTTTGGAAATCAACCGTTACGTATCGTCGTCATTGATTTCCTTTACCCTTTTCACTTAGGATGATCGTCATCACCCGAGTAACCGTCGTTACTCCCTTACCAGTTGTACAACATCAAAACCATCGACAGGCCACCAAGACACTGCCGTGTTGTTCTTATGGTAACTATGGCTCGCTGTCCATAATCTACCACAAGGCTGGGAATCACATTCCCAGACTTCATTCGTCAATTCCATTCATTCGACAGATTAGATTTGTAATGACTTCTTTAAACCTTTACCTCTTTCCCTTTTCATTAAACACTTCCTCATTTAGACCGTTCATAAACATTCGTAAACCTTTTTGGCAAAAACACTTCATAACCTTTCCTTTCGTAAACATCGTTTCGTTAAAACATCATTTCGTTAAAACATCATTTAGTAAGTATGCACACCAGCCCAAAACATTTAACAAAACATTGAAAAGAGGGCTCTAGAACTCACCTGATACGCTATTATGGGTTGTCCTAAACGAAGGTCCAACAACGTCACTTCGGATCTGAATTGATTAGTTAAATACACATCAGACCAATCCCGACTCTAACGGTTTAACCATTCTAACATACTGACTTCACTTAACCAGTTCTGATGTCTGCGTACTTGGCAAGTGCGTAGACCCTGCTGCCTGCGCACTTATCAAGTGCGCAGACCCTGCTGCCTGCGCTCTTATCAAGTGCGCAGGTCCCTCCTCCTTCGCACTTAGCAAGTGCGCAGGTCCCTCCTCTTGCACACTTAGCATGTGCGCAGGACCTGCTCCGTGCGCACTTAGAGTGCGCACGACCTGTTCTTCGCGAAAAACCCTAACTTTCGCATTCGGGTCTGATCATGTCAAGATCCCGAACCTGTTGCATTCAAAACGTTCATTTTCCATTAAGGAACTCAAATCCATGATTATCTTTCAGTTTCATCCGTTCAAACCTTACCTTTTCACCCAAAACCCGAAAAACCCAAAAACGAACTAAAACTCAGATTTAGGTCGGATCGTTACCTGAATCGAGTTTCTGATCCGGAGGTTCTTCTCACGAGTTATGGAGTAACACTTTGCTGAAGTCTCGGGTCGATCCGCCAACTTTCTCTCTCTACGGTTTCTCTCTCTAAAAGTTTTAAATGAGAGAAAAGGGGTGGCATAGGCTATTTATAGCCCGCTGACCCATCCGACCCGACTCGTCATGCCTCGTTCGTTTATTCCGTTATTATAACTGTCGTTTTATTTTTTTTTGGGATGTTACAAACTCAAATCTTCTCAAAAACCCTAAAGCCCAAAACTGGAACACAAATCAACGGACACCGAGGCTTTGATACCACTTGTAGGTCCCGGGAGCCTCGTCGTGCAGCGGAAATACACAAACCTGTTCTGTGATTTGTGTGGGAACCAAGAAACAGACAGAGAGAAACACACGAACATAAAGAAGAGAATCAACACAACAACGATACGTAATCCATAACAACGAAGTCATCTCACATTACATACCAAAGAAGTAAATATCTCTCATCTACGCTCACGGTCCAGAGGTCGGGAGAGCTCGTCCCGACTTGGACACCTCTCAACCTAGTTCCCAGAAGTTCCACCTAAAAATGAAGACAAGTCTTCTATTTATAGGGGTAGGAACACTACCTGCGTACTTGTCTAAGTACGTAGGGTTTGGTCATGTGTACTTGACAAGTACGCAAGGCAAAAGCCTTGCGTACTTACTAAGTACGCAGGACCAAACTGGTGTGCAGGATTAGTACTCAGGAACACCCTCCTGCGTACTAGCCACGTACACCAATACATAGAATTTAATCTTTACTTACAAAAACATGCTTCTACATGATTTAGTCTTCCGCTGTGTATTTTTGATATCAACGTCACAGTAACTAGAAGGCGACCTTCTGGCCAGTATGTAGTTATTTGACGAATGGAATGTTCTTTCTAGGAAAGGACGGTGTATAAATATCTCCTAGACCCATCGTTCTTTCCTGTGAACATCTCTGGTGGAGGTACTACCCTGGTGAGATAACTGTCCTGTGTTACGGGCGTGAGAAGTTTGTATCAGAGCATCAGTTTAAGGGATTTAGATACTACATAAATAGTGTCTAGACTTAAACTAGGACACTGAGATTAGTCTGGAATGCCTCAGGATAAGTTAGGTGTATATATTCAGTACGACCTATAATGGGAAATACTTAGAAATCAGATAATTAAAGGCATTTTTGGCCAAATGTTGTTAATTTATGAATTTCTGGATTATGACCGGTTATACGAATTATGATGTTATACAGCTATGTGTAGGTACAAATGGCAGGACGTGGTAGAGGAAAAGGCAGAGGTAGGGGTAGGATGCCTAACACTAGGTCCCATACCCGCAACACGACAAATACAAACACTGATCCAAATGAAAATGTAAATACGATTGTTGAGCGTCATGTGGAAGAAGTTATTATGACCGAAGCACAATTTCAAGGAGCGGTGGCATCTGAAGTCACCCGAGTACTTCATATGACTTTACCTAGAATCCTTGATAACGCTCTTAGGAGAAGGGAAAATCATAGCAGTTTAGGTAACCGAAACGAAGGTACAAGTGGTGGTGTTCCTTGAACAGAAGATACCCTTCATAATACTCCGGTAGGAAACAATGTAGGGACCACCAGAACCCATGAAACCATTGGAATGACAAACCAAAGTACTGGAATACATGGTCACGGATGCAATTACAAGAATTTTAGCGACTGTCATCCCAAACCCATCAATGGAAAGAAGGATGCCATTGTAGCCTTGTAGTGGATCACCTCAATGGAGGCTGTTATAAAAATGAGCGCGTGTAGAGCCGACCAAGCCATAAAATTTTCTACACACTCATTCGAAGAAGAAGCTCTCGACTGGTGGGAATCAGTCAAACAGACAAAGGGAGAAGTTGTAACTGATAGAATGACTTAGGAAGATCTCAAGTCTTTGATGGTGAAGAGATACTGTCCACAAAATGCTGTGGACAAGATTGAAGCTGAATTCCTTCGGTTCGAGGCAGGAACCATGACTCATCAGGAGTATACAACCAAGTTTAATGAGATGGCCAAACCGGTGCCACATTTGGTTACACCCGAATCCCGAAGAGTCAAATGTTACATTCAAGGCCTTCCTCCTAAGGTTCGTACCTTAGTGAAATCTATCGCACCCGAAATGATAAATTTGGTCGTTGAGAAAAGTGCAGTGATGTTTGATGAGGTGGCAGCCCAAGAGCCACCAAAAGTTGATCACAAGAGAAAACTTGAAGAAGTTATTTACAAATTCAAACCGGGAAATAGTAAATTTTCCAGAAGATGAGGATTTAATCCCAATCCTAATAAAGCCAATCAGGAAATGAAGTGTCAGACTTGTCAAAAGTTTGGCCATTTGGCAACCTAATGCCCAAATGTTAAATGCTTTAACTATGGAGAGATAGGACATTACAGGACTTCTTGTCCTAAACCACCTAAATAGAGAATAGGTGGTCAGAACAAAGGAACAGGACGAGTGTTCGTCTTAGGAAGCGGAAGTGAACCAAATAAAGCCAAGGAGGTGGCAGGTACTTTCTTAGTTAATAATATTTACGCCAAGATTTAATTTGATACAGGGGCGAATAAAAGTTTTGTTTCATGTGCATTCACCCACTATTTAGGCGTAAGACCGATTCCACTTATTCATGCCTATGTCGTTGAAATGGCAAGTGGTGAACAGATTAGGATAACCGAATCATACCCTGATTGTGTCGTCAGTTTTGGTGACGATAAGGTATTAGTTACACTAATACCAATGAACTTAAACGAATATGAGGTTATCCTAGGGATGGATTGGTTAGACCAATACCAGGCCCAGATTGATGGTGACCAGAGAACGGTTAAGATTAAGAAACCAGATGAAACTAGTCTAATGATTCAGGGTAATAGTAAAACCAATAAGATTGAAATTATTTCTATAGCAAAAGCTAAGAAAGAATTAATTAAGGGAAATGGCATATTCATACTCCATGCCCTAAACATTAAAACTAAAGAACGAATTGCGGATATTCCCATAGTCTGTGATCCCATATGTCTTTCCGGAAGAATTACCAGGTCTTCCACCCGATCGTCAGATCGAATTCCGAATCGAACTCATTCCTGGAGCTAAGCCTGTTGCAAAATCCCCTTATCGTCTAGCTCCTCCCGAATTAAAAGAACTCATGAAACAAATCCAAGAACTCTTAGACAAAGGGTTCATTCGTCCTAGCACTTCACCTTGGGGAGCACTAGTACTGTTCGTTAAAAAGAAGGATGGAAGCATAAGGATGTGCATTGATTATCGGGAATTAAACAAGCTGACTGTAAAGAACAGATATCCATTGCCTAAAATAGATGATCTGTTTGATCAACTCTAAGGAACCAAATACTTTTCAAAGATCGATCTTAGATCAGGATATCATCAGTTGAAGGTAAAAGAAGAAGATGTAACTAAAACTGCTTTTAGGACCCGATACGGCCATTATGAATTCCTGGTCATGTCATTCGGTCTAACAAATGCCCCTGCAGCATTTATAGACTTAATGAATCGAGTCTGTAAGCCATTCCTTGACAAATTCGTCATCGTTTTCATTGATGATATTCTTATCTATTCTCGAAGCCAAGAAGAATATGCTAAGCATCTCAAAATCATTTTGGAAACCCTGAGAAAAGGATTGTACGCTAAGTTTTCAAAATGTGAATTTTGGAAACAAGAGGTACAATTTCTTAGGCACGTTGTGAATAAGCATGGAATACAAGTAGACCCAAGTAAGATCAAAGCTGTTATGAAATAAGAAGCCCCAAAGACTCCGACAGAGATCAGAAGCTTTCTTAGACTAGCCGATTACTATAGAAGATTCATTCAAGATTTCTCCAAGATTGGTACACCTATGACTGCTTTAACTCAGAAAACGGCAAAGTTTGAATGGGGTACGAAACAAGAAGAAGCATTCAACATTCTCAAGGATAAGCTTAGTCGTGCACCGATCTTAGAACTGCCCGAAGGGAATAATGATTTTGTCATCTACTGTGACGCTTCCCGAACGGGTCTAGGTTGTGTATTGATGCAGCGAGATAAGGTTATTGCCTATGCATCACGACATCTTAAAGTTCATGAAAAGAAATATACCACACATGATATAGAACTTGGTGTCATAGTGTTACCTCTAAAGATCTGGAGACACTATCTATATGGAACTAAATGCGTAATATATTCATACCACAAAAGCCTCCAACATATTTTTAATCAAAAGGATTTAAATATGAGACAAAGGAGGTGGATGGAACTCATCAATGACTATGATTGTCAAATCAAATGCCAACCCGGGAAGGCTAATGTAGTAGCAGATGCTTTAAGTCAGAAGGAACGAAACCAACCGATTAAAGTAAAAGCACTACGATTAGAACTGAAGTTAAATTCATTGGAACAAATTAAGGAAATCCAACCAAAAGCATTAAAAAAAGGAAACATCAAGAAAGAACGTATGGTTGGAAAACAGAAATTGCTATTCAAAGGAGATGATGGAATCATGAGATTCGATCAAAGAATCTGGATTCCTAAGTTTGTAGATATTCAAGAACAGATATTAGACGAAGCACACAAATCAAGATATTCCATGCATCCTGGTGCGAACAAGATGTATAAAGATCTGAATACTCATTACTGGTGGCCAAACATGAAAAGATCGATAGCCCAGTATATAGACAAATGCTTAACTTGCCTTTAATTTAAGATTGAGCACCAGAAACCGCAGGTCATCTACAACAAATAGAATTACCTGTCTGGAAATGGGATCGTATTACAATGGACTTTGTAACTAAACTACCTAGAACACAGAAAGGGCATAATGCATTATGGGTCGTGGTCGATAGACTGACCAAGTCAGCCCATTTCATACCTATCAATGAAACATACTCTATGGATAAATTAGCCAGGATCTATATTAATGAAATTGTGAGACACCATGGCATACCACTGTCTATTATTTCTGATAGAGACAGTCGGTTCACATCAAGATTCTGGACGAGTTTTCAGAAAGAATTGGGAACTCGACTTAACATGAGTACTGCATATCATCCTCAGACTGACGGACAAAGTAAACGTACAATTCAAACTCTGAAAGATATGCTAAGAGCCTGTGTTATAGATTTCGGAGGTAATTGGGATAATCACCTACCATTAATTGAATTCTCCTACAACAACAGTTATCATTTAAGTATCAAGGCTGCACCATTTGAAGCACTGTATGTAAGAAAGTGCAGAACTCCAGTCTGTTAGACAGAAATAAGAGATAATCAATTATCTGGACCTGAAGTTATACATGATACAACAGATAAGATAGTCCATATTAAACAACGATTGAAAGCTGCTCAGGACCGTCAGAAGAGTTATGCTGATAAACGACACCGATTATTATAATTCTAACTCGGAGATTATGTAATGTTAAAAGTTTCACCTTGGAAAGGTGTGGTAAGGTTCAGGAAACGAGGAAAGTTAGGACCAAGATATATCGGACCTTACAAGATCATTGAAAGGATTGGAGCAGTAGCTTACAAGTTAGATCTACCTGAAGCTTTACAAGGGATTCACAATACTTTCATGTATCTTTCTTACATAGGTGTTTAGCTGATCCAACTCAGGCTGTTGCATTAGATGATGTACATGTAGACAACAACCTTCACTTCACTGAACAACTAATCAAAATTTTAGACACCCAAGAACGGAAATTAAGGAAGAAAGTAATACCAATGGTATTAGTTCAATGACAAGGTCGGATTGGAGCCAACAAGACTTGGGAATTAGAGGAGCATATGAGAATCAAATATCCTCATCTTTTCATATCTTAATTTCGAGGACGAAATTTCCTAAAGGAGGGGAGATTTGTAACACCTCATAAATTTCCTAAGAAAAAGAAGGATTTAAGTTACCAATCTTCATAAGTTCAGGGGCTATAATGAAAACATACAAAATCAAAGGATCAAAATGAAAATTTGGAGAAAACGGACTGTAACGGACCGTCACCAGTCATAACGGTCCGTTACGCCTCATGACGGACTGTCACCCGTCATGACGGTCCGTGCCGCAATACCAGAGGCGGTTTTAGGGTTTCTGACACGTGTCCAGTGACTCACCCTCGTGATGGACCATCACGAACCATAACGGTCCGTTACGTGATCCAAAAGTGCGTAGCCGCCAAGCAAAGCCATGACGGACCGTCACACTTGGTAACGGTCCGTCACGACCTCGGAATTTGCCCTATAAATAGATGATCAATCCTAGACGTTTTCTCACACAAATTAACTCTCTAAAACACACACAAACACTCTGAAGTTCTGATCTCGAGCCCCGGTTCACGTACGAGAGTCCGATTTCTTGCCATTCGACTTCAAATTATCGTATATAGTGCTGAGGTAAGGTTCCGACTTCCTATTAAGCTTTGGTTATACACCATTAAGTTAGGTTTGTATAAACGAGTAATGTACTTACTTATCTAGGAGTTCTGCCTGAGGTGTTTGCCACATTACTGATTAATAAGCCGAAATACTGTCGAGGTGAGTCCTTAAACTGTGATGCATGAACCCTTTCATGACCTTGTCTGGCATGATTGATTTATGAAACATTTTGAGTATCTTGAAATGATTGTACTGGTTGTTTATATGTAATGTATTCTAATCGCTTATTGTATTTCACTTTCCCGTGGAATGGCATGTTGGATAGGACCAGTGGAACGGTCTTTGGTTATATATAGACTAAATGATTGTTCATAGTTATCTATGAATTTGGGTGTTGAAGCCCATGAATGTGTTCAAGATACTTTGGCGGGTCATTTTAATAAACTATTTTAGTTTAAGAATTCACCAGCTTTGTGCTGACCCATGTTTTATCAAATGTTTTTGAAGGCATCACAGGTAGACAATAGATGAGGCATTTCTAGGACTAGAATGAAAAGATGAACGATCCAGATGATGAGCATGCCTGAAACTCTAAGTCCCGAATGACTTGTTCCTTGTTAGGAACGAATGATGTAACTTTTGTTAAACCTGATGTAAACAATGTTTTGATATTAACAGAAGTTATGATTTAGTCTTCCGCTGTGTATTTTTTATATCAATGTCACAGTAACTAGAAGGTGACCTTCTGGCAAGTATGTAGTTATCTGATGAACGAAATGTTCTGTCTACTAAAGGACGGTGTATAAATCTTTCCTAGACCCGTCGTTCTTTCCTGGGAACATCTCTGTTGGAGGTACTACTCTGGTGAGATAATTGTCCTGTGTTACGGGTGTGACAACGATAGTCAATGCACATCCGGAATGAATCGTCTTTCTTTTTGACGAATAAGACAGGTGCACCCCAGGGTGAATAACTTGGACGGATGAAACCTTTATCAGCAAGTTCTTGGAGTTGGCTTGTAAGTTCTTGCATCTCTAAAGGTGCGAGTCGGTATGGAGCTTTAGCTACGGGATTAGCTCCGGGTACAAGATCAATGCGAAACTCCACTTGACGTACGGGCGGCAGACCAAATAGATCTTCAGGAAAGTCTCGATTGATTGGAATGTCTTGAATCTCTTTCCCATTGTCCTTCTTTTCCACAATATGTTCCAGGAAGGCTACGTACTTCTTTAGCAAGTATTTTTGGGCCATGGTGCAAGACATGAGTTTGAGTCTACTATTAGGCTTCTCACCAAAGATTTGTAACGTGTCGCCCGAAGGAAGAAGAATTCGAATGCACTTCTCAAAACAAATGACTTCGGCATGGTGGTTGGATAACTAATCCATACCAATGATGATATTGAAGTTTCCCAATTGCATTGGTATGAGGTTGTCAGGGAACGTGTGTTCGTTAAGCTCAAGAGAACAATCGCGGACAATAGAGTCAATTGTGATGGGATTTCCATCCGCTACTTCAACGGTAAAAGTTTTCTCTAACTTAGTTCGTGTTTTTGCAAGTAATGGCTCAAAATTGAGTAATACAAAACTCCTATCGGCACCTATATAAAATAAAATGGAAGCATATTGGTTATTGATAAGAAACGTACCATTAACAACATCGTTGTTAGCTTGGGCTTGATTGGCATTTATGTTGAAAGCACGCCCACGGGCACCACCCTGATTTGCATTAACTAATTTTGGGCAACGATCTCGGAAGTGGGTTGGGTCACCACACTCGTAGCAAGCGCGCCCATTACCAATAGCTGGTACAACTTCGTTGGCAACCGATGGATTGACTCGGTTTCCTAGGTTGGTTTAGACAACGGGAGGTCCAGCTCGGAAAGTGTTAGCCACATGGCCATATTTTCCATAACTTGTACATAGACAGCACCATACAGTCAGGTAGTGATGATATTTGCAGGTGTTGCATTGAGGATTGACATCTACATATGGTCTTCTGTCTGGATTCTGAGCCACAGGGGCTACTTGGGTGATGGGTGCAGAAGGGGTAACGAAGGAAAAGTTCTTAGCCTTGCGCTTCTTATTGTGGAAAGAAGGTTCAGACTTGTCCACCTTGGTCGTTTCAGTTGGGGTTGCCTGGTCATTGATCTTCTTCGCACCCTTTCTTGTCAACGTGCCTGCCTTCACGTGATTGTCAGTTAACGTGGTGGCTAGGCGTATAGCGTCTTCAAGAGTGGCGGGATTTCTTCCCAACACTGTGTCTTGGATTTTCATAGGCATACCACCTATGTACTTCTCAATACCTCGAGACAGAGGTGGGACCATGTGTGGTACCAGGAGACTCAACTCATGGAAACGAGTTGTGTAGACTAGGTTTTCACCACTGTCTTGGGTAAGATCCTAAAACTCAGCTTCCAGTTTCTTCATCTCATTCCAAGGATAGAACTCCTCGGTCATCATCCTCTTCGCATCATCCCATGGCAAGGCCATTCCCATCAACACCCCTAGTCCTTTTCTCACCGTTCCACCAAGTGAGCGCCCGTTTTTGGAAGACGCTCGTAGCATAACGGACTCGGAGATTGTCAGTGCAGTCACTGTTGAGGAAAGTGTTTTCAGTGCCTTCAAACTACTAAAGGAAACCTGTAGCTCCTTCGCTACCATAGAACTTGATGGGGTTGCATGAGTTAAAGTGTTTGAAGGTGCATTGGGGCGGGTTGGCACCACCCTCACCACCACCACCACCACCCTTAGCACTACCACTAGCACCATTGTTGTTGTTGTTTGCTTGTGTGAGTTGATTCACAAGCTGTGTAAGGAGGGCAGTAAGGTCATTGTTGTTGTTGGTGTTGTCACGACGGGGAGACATGTTATAGAAGAAACAATACAATATAAGAATAATTATATTGGGATTGTACTATGTGAATACTATGACTTATCAAGGTTATTTAAATTCATATAGCTTTCGAGAAGACATGCTTTAGCCAATAAGTGAACACTCATCCCGGGAATTCCCAGGAAAGCATACGGGTCGTTCGGTTGATTTGGATTTATACGAAATGCTTTCCTAGCCAGAAATCCCAGAATACAAATGTCACCCTTCCAAATTGCACATGTTCCCTACTAATTAAGAGAATTTAAAGCCTTGACGAGGTTTAAGGATTTTTATAGTTTTGTGTCTATGAATATGACATCCATATGTGGAGGTGATGATGACATAGGTAGGGGTAAGAAGGATGATAGACTTAGGATAGAAGTACTAGTAAGTAATCTAACAAGTAAGGCATCACATAGCATGTAGTATGGCATAAAATGGGTGTCTTATGGTTATAGTCTAGGTCATGGGTTTCTAATAACCTAATTCCCTATAACCATGGCTCTGATACTAATATGTCACACCCCAACCGACGACGGAATACGTCGGGGCGGACGTGTAGACTGTTCATAAGCACATGATCAAACTAAAGTTGCATATTTCATTAAATTCAAATTTCATAACAATTTTCTCATTAAAACAAGGACAAACAAGAAACAAAGTACTTCAAACAACATTTAATTGATTAACTAGGTCTGCATATCTTATGTGATGCAATCTTGAACATGTCTTTCAATTATTGGCACCTGAAACATGATAAAAACAGAGTCAACTAAAATTATTGGTGAGCATACAAAGGTTTTAGCATAGCAAGTGTTATCAAAGTTTGTATACAATTCATATGATATCATGGTTTAATAAAGCAATTATGGAGAACCACTATAGATAAAATTGGGGCGCACAATCAAACCTTGTGACTGATAGGCATAACACAAATGTTATCCTTAAGTGTTTTCGGCAACAATCACCCTAACCGGGTGTGTTGGTCAGACTCAACAGATCTATCATTGTATACCGCCGGCTTGTACTGAGTTAATGATTACACTTGCACTATGCACAAAAAGTATGTAAATGTTGTTTGCACTAATAGTGTTCAAGCATAAGGCACAAATTGCACACGTGATCATAATGTTTGAATTGTAGTAATTGCAAATAGTTTGAATGTAATCATGTTTCATCCCAAAGATGTAAAAGTGAAAAAGGGGATATATAAACTCACATTGGATTTGTCGCTTGAAATCACAAGTACGAGTAGTTGCACAAGTTGTTTAGCTAACCACAAGTTTAACCCATGTTTGAATTTATATATGTATCAATGACATGCTAAAAAGGAAAATGTATAAAGGGATTTGGGCTTTGTTGGTTGATGTGTATATATTTGTTGTAAATAGTATGTTCGTTTAAATAATAAAATGAATATATGAGTATATATATATATATTTTAATTTGTTTACAAATAAATAAATAAGTGTTCAACTAGTATTTACTTGAATATATATATAATTAGGTTAATAAATTATAACGTTTCAATTTATTTAATAGTTAAATTAATTCTTTATTAAAATAATTAAATAATAAAGAGGACATAAGTTGTTCTAAATAATTAGGTAATAAAAAAAATAGTTCGTAGAGGTTTTAAATAAAATAATTATATAAAAAATTTATTTGAAATTATTAGTTTTTAACTCTCTAAAGTGGCTAAATAAACATTTAAAATTGCTAGGTTAACAATTTGGTTCATAAACTATTCCCGGGCCTTGGGTGATTTATAAAATAATTTTTATAAGAAAAATTGGATTAAAATGGGTTTAAAAATGATTTTTAAAAAAATATGCAGACCACGGGACTCGAACCCGGGTCTGCTCGGAGAACAAACCAAACACGTAAACCACTAGACCAGGTTGGTCTTAGTGTTATAAGGCCAGCTTTGTTCATTTTTTAATTAATGTTCACGGGGGGACCGGGTTCCAGGCTAAAGCACGCTAAAAAACAAGGTGCGGGGCAAGGATCGAACCCGCGACCTTGTTCGAGTGAGATGAGAGCTTTAACCAATAGAACTGGGCTTGTGCCTTGGTTTATAACAGATGCTAAAGTGTTTTAACATCTAACCCCCTCACGTCATCTTCCCCAACTCGCAACCCGAACCCTAGCCACCTGATTCAGTCGATTGAGCAAGCGATCGATCCCGTTTTTATGGTGCTTTCATTCCCTACATCAAAACGAAACTATGGGCATCAATGTTACCTGAATTGGTTGAGGATTGAGGGCGAACGACCACAAGGCCAAAGTCTGAAATCCTTGAGCTCGTCGAAGTTCTGGAGAAGAATTGCGACGGATACAGAGGTGTAGGGAGTTTAAGGTGAATGTTGTGAAGATGTGGGTTCGTTTTTATAGCCCAGTTTCATGTTTAATGTCCGAATTGAAGTCGTGATTGATTGAGGACGGTTACTAGACGATTAGACTCAAATCCATTGATTGTAGGTGAAATTGGTTCGTTATAAACGATCCTAACAGTCGCACGAATGTTTCCAGAAGCTTGATCACAGTTTAACACTTGAATTCAATGGATTCTTGCACGAATTTGGGGGATTAGGTTCGGTTTGACTTTCAAAAGTCAAACTTACGTGGGGGTGGGTTCTAAATCAAATAAGGGTTCAAATTGGCGGGTCCAATATTTTCAAGGGGTTCAATGGATTAAAAGGGTTCAAACTAAACTTATTTTCTCTAACCTTTTTTTTATATAATTAAATTTATAAAAATAAAACTATAAATTTGAAATCTTTTACATATTTATTAGACATATGAACTTTTAAAAGTTAAAATATTGTTTATGTGAGTTATTAATATCATATACATATATTGCAAAATATACATACATATCTATTTGGAATTTAAAAAAATATCTTACATATATAGATATACTTATATGTTTATAAAATAGTATGACTTTAAATAAATACCTTGCCATGTGTTTATGCTTAATCATATATGAATTAAATTCTAAATTAAATGAGGTAAATGTATGCATAACTAGGTACATTATAGTAACCCTAGTGATGATGTATCATGGATGCATAACTTGTATTTAAAATGAAATGATTCAGAACTGTAATTGTAATAATGTCATTGCACAATTTGAAGCATAAGAAAACCCTAAATGTTACATCCTGGCAGTAAGTCGATTTGAAATTCTATTTCCCGATTGGGTGGCACGCCATGTATGTCATTTGGGAACAATTCTGGAAAGTTGCACACCACGGGCACGTCTTTGAGTTCCTTGGATTTTATTCTATCATCGATAACATACGCCAGATAAGCTTCGCAACCGCCTCATGTAATTTTCGGCCTTAATAATTGAAATAACGTTTGGCATTGTGCAATTCCAATCACCATAAACCGTAATCGGGCTACCATCAGTAGCTTTGAGATGGATCACCTTTCGTTTACATACAATTTGTGCTTCGTTGGCAGCTAGCCAATCCATGCCTGATACTATATCGAATCCTCCTAAGGTCAGAAGGAACAATCTAAAAGGAAACTTATGACCCTCTATTTCTATCATGCAATCCTCGGTTACCAACAGTTGTTTCTACGCTAAAAGCTTTTACTATAGTGTTGATTGTGCAGTCTAGTTTACGGCTAAAGTTATTCGATATAAAGCTTTTACTAGCACCAGAATCAAATAGAATAGCAGCATGTTCATCATTAACTAGGAACGTACCTGACACGACATCAGGGTTTCCCCTGGCTTCTTCCTCAGTTAAGGCATAGGCTCGAGTCCTAGCCTTGGGCTGTTCCTTTTCTTTCTCTTTTCCTGAACCAGTCTGTTCGGTCTTCCTACAATCCTTGGTGAGATGTCCAAACAGTCCACAACCTTGGCACTTAGTGTCTCTCAAACAGTCACGAGAGTAGTGCCCTACTTTCCCACATCTATAACACATGGTGGAGCCAGCTCGACACTCTCCTAGATGTTTCCTCCCACATTTCTTGCATGTTTCATACTCCTCTATCCAATCAAAAGACATTCCCATCCAATCAAAACCTTGGCACTCTCCTAGATGTTTCCTCCCACATTTCTTGCATGTTTCATACTCCTCTATCCTTGGTTTCTTAGCCTCAACTGCATAGCTCCCCTTTCCATTTCCCTTAGACGGGTTCTCCCATTTCCTCTTCGGTGCTTCTGGGACCGAGTCGTCATTGGCATAATCGTCAAAGACAATTTCGCTCAGATTCACTACCGACTCGAAGGTCGAGGGTAGGTTAGCTTTCACGTGGATGTAGACCCTTTGAGGCAGGCCCTTGACATAATACTTTATTAAGCTTTCTTCGGTCTCCACCAGATATGGTACCAATTGAGCTAACTCATTATATCTGGAAGTGTACTGGCGGTGAGCCATGTTGCCAGCTTTGAAGTTTAAAAACTTGTTCTCTACCCTGTCAATCTCGTTCTGCGGGCAGAACTTCTTGATCATCAGCACTTTCAAGTCCTCCTAGGTCATCCTCTTGAGTGTATTTGGCGACTTAGACCTTTGGATTGTCCTCCACCAACTTAGTGCTTCGTTGGTGAAAGAGTGAGCAACAAACTTAACAGCTTGGTCCGGTCTACACTCTCTAATCAATACTGAATACATCAAACTTAGATGGCAGGGCATCCAAAAACTTCTCATTAATGTCTTCAATTTCATAAGAAACTCCAACACTCACCAGCTCACTTAGAAGAGGATAAAATCGTGTAGTCAACTCATCAAGTGATTCGTTCTGAAAGTGTTTAAAAACCAGAAATTGCTTCTTTAACAGTTCTTTCCGACTCTTTTTCACATCAACGTTGCCTTCACACCACTTTGTAGACCATCCCAAAGAGTCTTTGCTGATTTAAATTGCTTGAAACCATGAAAGATTTCCTTAGGCAGTGACATAGAGATACGCGCCATAGCTTTCTTTTCTCTATCATACAGAATCTTCTCTTCAGCAGTCAATGCAGAAACTGGTTTAGCATAATCATTTTGACTCATGAAGGAATAAGTAGGATGTTCATATCCTTCCAGAATAAGTATCCACAAACTTGTATTGGTGAATGACACAAATTGGTCAAAGTGATCCTTCCAATTAGAATAGTCTGTAATATTGATCAGCTTTGACGGTTTATGTGAAGTACCAATTTCATTGTCATAGTTCAGCATGTTTGTTACCTGCACCATGTTAGTCATAATTGCAAAAACACATGAAAGATTAGCACAAAAACAAGTAATAGTGAAACAAAAATAACCCTAGCAAACTTGGTAAGTTCGCTTGATACAATCATTAAGAGAACTTAGTATGTTCTCTGAAGTCATGAATAAACTCAGGGAACCAGGCGAAGATGCTCCAAGCGAAGTTAACAAGTTCGCCTAACACAGATGAAGTGAAGATGGTAAGTTCGCTTTGACAGGTTCGCCTATAACTGAATCAGCAAGTTCGCCTACAATAGTTGATGTTCTAGGAAGCAAGAAAACGAACAGGAACTTCTGAAAATCATCATTTCTTACAATTTTGATGGAATTTGAAGAATCTGGACCGTAGGAATGTGTAATTGATGATGTAGAACACTTTTGTCGGATCAAATTGTGCAAAAACACTCCAAAATCGATCAAATCAATCCAAAAACCCACTAAAAACAACAATGAACTCCATGAATATGAAATCTCTGTAAAAACACGTTCTTTTTATGTCAAATCAGCACGTAAACGTCACAAGTCGGTCTCTATCACGAGCAAAAGCTCTGATACCACTTGTAAGTCCCACCGGGGCTGCTACGGATCTGTCTAGACGAGTGACATGACACGCGTACGTAGTGCGGAATCCAACGTATGCATGCTCACGTAGTGATGACAATCAATAGAACAATAGACACACAATGTAAATAACTTTTCTCTTATTATATTGCTCTCAAGATCAGTGTTTACAAAATGCAAATGATCTTATGTGTACAAAACTCTATCATGCAAACACTATATATATATATATAGGTAACTTCATACCTGCAGGCGAACTTGTCAAGTTCGCCACACCTATGGTCAAGTTCGCCTGTTACAAAACTTGTCACTTAGACAAACTTACAAACTTAAAGACAATTACAAAGACATATACTATTACAAGCTAATTGTCACAAAACATATCCTAACAAATCGCTTATGCATCGAGACAATTGAAAGCTCACGAGGAGAATTAACCTACTCGTGATTTAGAGTTGGCGGTGGCAGTGTTTGCACTTAAGCTGTGGAGGCATTATCTTTTGGAATCAAGTTCACAATCTACACCGACCACAAGAGTTTGAAATACTTCTTTGAACAGAAGGAATTGAACATGAGGCAACGAAGGTGGCTCGAGTTGATAAAGATTATGACTGTGAGATCCTTTACCACCCTGGTAAAGCAAACGTAGTTGCTGATGCATTAAGTCGTAAAGAGGAGCACGCACCGATTAGAGTCAAAGCGTGTCAATTAGTTATAACACCATATTTTCTGACATTGTTAAGGGATGTGCAAACTGAAGCACTACGTGATGAGAGATTGAAGGAACAGATAATCTTGGTCAACATGAACTATTGAATTAGAACAGTCAGGGTGTGTGGGTCCGGGGTGACCGTATGTGGATACCGAAGTTCGGAGGGTTTAGAGAAAAGGTACTTGACGAGGCTCATAAGTCAAGATACTCGATTCATCTTGGAACGACGAAGATGTATCAGGATATGAAGGGGAACTACTGGTGGCCAGGAATGAAGTATGATGTGACTCAATATGTGAGTAAATGCTTGACATGCTTGCAGGTCAAGGCCGAGCATAAGAAACCTTACGGCAAGATTCAGCCGTTAGAGATTTCGAAATGGAAATGGGAGCATATTACTATGGACTTTATTACCTAATTTCCCAAGACGGTGAAGGGACACGATACGATTTGGGTAGTGGTTGATTGTTTAACCAAGAGCGCCCATTTCCTACCTATTCGAGAGACGTTCTTGTCAGAAAATGTAGCACCCCAACCCGGATAGGGCTGACGTGTCACTTATACCGTAAGTAGAATTCAATACATCAATCCATAAATGATAAAACGTTTACATTTAATGAAAGAAAATACAAAACTTTACAATTTAATAAAATAAAAACTCTTGATGTTTATTCTCTCAAGCCCTCTCGCCAAGTCTTTCCAATAATCCCTTCAACCTAACGTACATAAACAGGAAGAATGTACGCCTGAGTAAACTTGGATTTACTCAGTGGGACAACAACTATACAATATGCAATGACTTGAAAATATCTAACATACAATATAAGTACATACACATTCAATAAGCACATTCAGTAAGTCACGTTCAGTAGTTCAGTGCGTCACATTCAGTAATTCACATTCGGTGAGTCATATAACACGTTCAGTGCGTCACATACAGTTTTTCAGCGCGTCACCATTCGTTGCGTCACAATCAATAGATCAATGCATCAATATCAATACTTGTTAATGTATCTATATATATACATAATTACAAATAATTCACAAAAGCAATTAAATAACGAATTTAGATTCTCGTTTACGAGGTAATGAAAGTCTAATCCGTACATACAAGTTGTTCGAAAGTCCGTACCTTAATGACGATAAACTATAACCGGAACAAAACCCTTGCGCGTGAAATGAACGATTGTGAAAGCCTTGGTCACATAAGGATCAGGCGTGTACGGTTAAAGACGGGTGGAAGAAATCTAGAGAGATGGTGAACCAGTAAGGGCCAAACTAGATGTTGATCACGGTGGGGGGTTACCCTCTCAATTATATTGCAATTCCCTTTTTAAAAAAAAATAATCATCCGTTTAAGAAAATAAAGGCAAATGACAGTTTCATCATTTACAGGCCAATTATTAGTCTTCCCAATTTATTTTTCATTAATTCCTCATAAGTACCTAATCAATCAATTACTAATTGATAGTAACTAGAAATGTGCCCGCGCTATGCGGCGTTTTAAACCACGTAATAAATTAACGTACTTGAAAGCTTATAAAATAAAGACATTGAAAAATGAAACTTTTAAAAAAGTTTTCATTTACGAAATAAATATACTTACTTGGAATTTTATATAAAAAAGAAAACCTTTACGTAAACCCACGTGTTGCAGCGAAACAGTCAGTAATATTCAAAAAACTTTATAAAAAAACGTAACCGTTAAAAAAAAGTAGGATTTTTTTTTTAAAAGAAACAAAAAATAATTAACATTTCAAAATATAGTAAGTTAAATAGTGTAAGTAATTAAAATATTAAACGAAAATAAAATTATTTACCTAAATTATAAAAAAATTAAAATATAAAAAGCAGCTGAGTTTTTTTTATTTGACACATTAAAATATAAAAGTTTGCATTTTAAAAGTTTGGAAAAAAGGAACAAAAAGGGAAAAAATCGATATAAACAAAGGAGTAAAAAAAGAAAAACAATAACTCTTAAGTGAGCAGGTAAATTAGAATATAATATAAATTATTAGCTTAGAACCTGTGTAATACATAGGGTAAAAAATATTAATATATAAAATTTTTAAATCTTTATATATGTATCTTATAGGTGGAAAGATGTATTACATATACTAACAATAGAAAATAAAATAAAAAAATATGTAAAAATTAATATATAATTGAGTTTAAAAATAAATTAAATATTATTCAATTTAATTTGACTTTCATTTACAATTTGATTGAAAACATAAGCTAAATAATTACATTTCAAAGTTTCTTATAATATGATATAATTTAAAATAAATGTGTTTTATTAGTATAATTAATAATTTGTTTAAAAATATATATTTTTATTGAAAATATGGAAATGTATTTATTATGAGAGAGAGGCGGGAAAAAATTTATGAGGATAAATATGAATGCAACACGTGGCATTGAAAACCTTTATTTATTATATAGTATAGATTATAGAATATAAATAGGAAAACACTACAAATAAGAATAAATTTGAAAAAGTTAGAGCAAATTACAAATTACGTCCTTTAAATATTACCTAAATTTCAGTATACGTCATTTAACTAAGCAAATTACAGAAAACGTCATTTATGTTTAAAAAACCTTGCACGTTGCGTCATTTAGCATAACGACTGTTAAATTTTAGCGTTAAGTCAGGTCATGTGCAAGGCAAATGAGGGTATTTTGGTCTTTTTACATAAAACTACTATTTCTGTAAACCCTCATTCATAAAAACAAATTAGAAGAAGAGTCATTTTATGTGTGAAAGCCTCAAAATACCCTCATGTGCATGGCACGGGACCAGACTTAACGGTAAAATTTAACGGTCGTTAGACCAAAGGACGTAACGTGCAAGGTTTTTTAAACATAAATGACGTTTTCTGTAATTTAATTAGTTAAAGAACGCATACTGAAAGTTAGGTAATATTTAAAGGACGTAATTTGTAATTTGCTCAAAAAGTTAAGTTTCAAAAAGAGATTCATCGATAAAAGTAAAATTATTTCTTTATTAATCTATACTATATAATAAACAAGTAAAAAAGGAGGACACTTGTCACAATTCTAGGCCTCCTGGTTCTCATTTTCCCTCATCTCTCTCCTATTAATAATGAAATCCACTATTTTAGGCAACTAAATTAATTATTTGTTTCAATTTTTATCTACACAATTTTGAATTAAAAATTATGTTTATCATCAATAATCTGTTCAATCATATTTTTATGAACTCTAAAACTTAAAACAATTTTATATCCAGGTAAAATACAAATAAAAAACTTTTAATCATATATATTTACATATTCACGTTGTTCCATTTTGACGAATGTATGTGTTATTAGATTACTTTATATTTTATTCAACCCGTGTAATAAACGGGTTTATTCAACCTGTGTATTACAAGGTTTTTAAAAACATAAACTTTTTATTACTATGTATTTAACATTATATTTATTCAACCCGTGTAATACACAGGATTCTAACCTAATATATAATAAACAAGTAAAACTTTCTATCACATGTGAGCACCACGTTTCACCTCAACTATTCCCCCTCCCCTCCCCCCTCAAAACCCCCCAAATACTCTACACACAAAAATACGCGGACCTTGGGTATGACCCGCATCATCTTACTCGGATAGTACTTCAATCCTTTTACCCGTACCTTCGTCCTTTCACTTTCATTCTCACAACATACAAACCCTGATAAGCGCCTCCTCTGCTTGAATCCCTACCTAGACTTCTCTTTGAAGATCTCACCGCCCTAATAATCGCCTCCGACACCGTATTCCGTCACTTCTTCTTTCAATAATCGCATCCTCACCAGACCACCACCTACCCGGTAAGTCTCTTATTCCTCGCCGGACTCAGCCGCCGCACACCGTTTCTCCGGATGGTATCGATTTTCAATTCTTAGGTTTAACCTAATCGGTATGATTTTCAGGAACAAGATCAAGCGGCTCCTCTGGTCATCGCATCTTATCTTCTCCTTGAAGATCTACAGCCTGCATAAAAGAGAATCTCTGTCGGTATATATTTTTGGTTCGATTATTTCAATATAAGTTTGATTCTTTGTATCGATTTATTATTGTTCGCTATTTTTTCTTTTTGTTCCATTATTTGTTCGATTATTTCAATCGGTTTGATTATTTGTGAAAACTAATCGAAAGAATTTAACATCTGATTATTAATTTTTGTTCGATCTACAACCGGTATGTTTCTGATTATTACATTCTTCATCAACAAAGTTTTCTCTAACAATTTTGTAGTGTGTTTTTCGGTTTTACTTCATCTCTCGGTTTCCATAGTCATCGAAGAGAAGGGACGAATTCAAACATGTACTTCGAATCGAACTCGGACTCGAACAAGCAATCATTTTTCTCGTCTCATTTGCAATTAGAAAAGAAAACTCCGGTTAGACAAACCAGTCTGAAATTTATTTTGAGATAATTTATGGTAAGAACTACTAATTGTTTTTTATATGATATATGAAGGTAATGCAAGTGTGAAATGCCTCTGGATAAATTTATGGTGCAATGTGATTAGATACCAGGACTGGTAGGTATATTTTTATTATCAATTAAGAATATACTAATCACACGGTGGTTAAAATTGTGGACTACAATGCGTTTTGTAATTTTAAAATTGTGGACTAAAATGTTTTTTTTAATTTCATCTGCTACATTGAATTTGCTTTATTGTTTGTTTGAATTGATTTGAATTGATGTGTATGGAGTTGATTTTCATTTGTTAATTTGTTGGTGCAGAAGATGAAGTATAATGGAGATGGATTTGAAGAACAAAGAACAAATCCTTGTGATTTTGGATCAGTTTTTCGGTCGAAAGACGAAAGGTATTTCAGTTTACTCTTTTCATTTGATGCTAATAAACACAAGTGATAACCTTTTGAAATATAGATCACGTCTATGATTGTTGCAATACAATGTTAAATATGACTAAAATATATATTAATTTTAGAAAATCTGCACATATTTGACCTTGATTTTTTCACTTCGTATTAATTAGCAAATTAGGTTTACTCACAAAAAACCACTATTCATAAATGTACAAGCATAACAGCACATAGTACAAGCAAGCAATGCATTTTTTTTTTCAATTTCAACCCTTATACTATATATAATATACGCTTTTAGTCCGTTTCATTTTCTATTAATTTCGTTTTCCTTTAATAACTTTCGTTCGTTAATTTTTTTTCAGAATACAGAGTGCGCGGCTGTTTTTTTTTTTTTTGTCAATGTTCCGATATAATTTTTTTTAAAAACGGAGTTGTATTCAAAATGGAGTTTTTTCGTATCGTTGTGTATAGCGAGTGCCGTTACCGTTGTGGTGCCGTGCCGATTCGAAAATATTATGAGCGAACATCATTGTTGGTATTGATATTATCGGAACCCATATCGGTATTCGATTTTATGGTTTTCGATGATCCGAACCGGTAAATTTTTATTTTGTTTTTTTTCCTTTTTATTATTTAGTTTTATGTTTCTTTTTTTTTTACCATTATTTTTATCATTACGTCTACGTCTTTATTTAAATGTTTTTTTTTTTCCAATTTCAACCCTTATACTATATGTAATGTACGCTTTTAGTCCATTTCATTTTCTATTAATTTCGTTTTCGTTTAATAACTTTCGTTCGTTAATTTTTTTTCAGAATACAGAGTGCGCGGCTGTTTTTTTTTGTCAATGCTCCGATATAATTTTTTTTAAAAACGGAGTTGTATTCAAAATAGAGTTTTTTCGTATCGTTGTGTATAGCGAGTGCCGTTACCGTTGTGGTACCGTGCCGATTCGAACATATTATGAGCGAACAACATCATTGTTGGTATTGATATTATCGGAACCCATATCGGTATTCGATTTTATGGTTTTCGACGATCCGAACCGGTAAATTTTTATTTTGTTTTTTTCCTTTTTATTATTTAGTTTTATGTTTCTTTTTTATTACCATTATTTTTATCATTACGTCTACGTCTTTATTTAAATTTTAGTAACAATGAACACGACACCCGCCGCAAAGCGCGGGTATAACCATCTAGTTTATATAATTTTAGAAAATCTGCACATAAAAGCAGCACCCATTTGGACCCATTAAACAACCCGTCTGACCTGCCCATTTTTCACCTCTATTATTGTAATTCTAAGTGGCATTAATCAGTTTTTGTTTACAAAAATAATTATTTGAATATTTACAAACAATTGGATATGGATAATCACTTTCATACGAATTTGAAATCAAAGATTTTCTCTTAACAGATTTCAAGATGTACTGACCCAATGTTCGAAAAGATGACATAAATTGACTTGAACCTTTAATGGTAAACAGTAGTTTAAATGTCAACAAGATCAATTTAGAGGGATTTAATGGAACTCCTTCATAGTCTGAGTAATTAGAGATTGGATAGTTTCTTAGCAAGTCTCTATGAATTATAACTACATAAAGGTTCAGATTATCCGGCTTCATCTAACTAATACAGGTCAAATTATCTTCAGTTTAATAGATGGATCATAACCTAAAAAAAACCATATACAAACTACAAAGGATGTGTTGCTGTTATATATTATCAAATGGATAAAGAAGAGTTTCTACATTGATGATCGTTAATAGGTGATTTGGTATATGTGTGCAGAACGCATATTTTTTCTTATTTTTGAATACATAAGCTTGGAAAATCTTCAAAAATTAGGATCACGGATAGGTACACAAGGATACAACCACATGAAAACCTTATATGCATACACACAAAAAATTGCATAAAGCTATTTCAATGAAGAATCATGATACTTATTAATTGTTAATTAAATTGAACTATAAATATTTCTATGCTATTCTAGGACATCCTGTATTTATTCATAAAATATGAAACATAACACAAAAAAACCTTATGCATAAAATAGGTACACAGGGATACAACCACATGAAAACCTTATATGCATACACACAAAAGTTGCATAAAGCTATTTCAATGAAGAATCATGATACTTATGAATTGTTAATTAAATTGAACTATAAATATTTCTATGATATTCTAGGACATCCTGTATTTATGCATAAAATATGAAACATAACATAGGCTTCGAATTTTTCAAAAATGGGGTTCATGGTACACAGAATTACAATGCATGAAAATCTTAGATGCATGCATATACAAAGCTTGCATAAAGCTAAACTTAATCAAGATTCTTGATACTACTTTGATGAATACTGAATCACATTGTATTGCAACTTTTCTTTTAAGATTTTAGTCATTTTTAGCCATATGGAGTTGATTAGGTTAAATTTTCAAATATAGATCACGTCTATGATGTTGATATTAATGTGTAATTTTTTTTTTGTATCTACCGGTAAAGGGTTCTTCAGCAGAACCAATAGCTACCCTTGCTAAAGACGATACAACTAGGCAGAGGATGGAAGCCGCTTATGAAACACTGCATGTTAAATTATACTTCGTTCCTTTCAATTCACCAGCTTCATTTTTCTTATTTTTTGTTATTATGTCACTATATTTTTAGTTGGTATGGTGCAGAAGAAGAGGACCCTTGATTGTCATTAGCTGAATTCATTAGTTGAACCGGCAGGGCATTGACCAGGGTAATTGGCATCACAAAGTTGTCAGAATGATGACCTTTCATTTCCCTGTGTTCTTGGCATAAAGTACACCAGTGCAAACAGTAGTTCACCAAACACGGGTCACATGGTGAGTTCTGAATGTTTGAACAGTCAAACACAAATATCATAACTCAAAAGACTAGAATTGTATTTGTGTGGAGATGTCAAAATGGGAGTATCCGGTAATGGGTCAGATGGGTCATTTTGGGTTGGATTGACCCGCAAACGTCTTTTATACCTTTTTTTCTTAAAATATTTTTATGAATTATATTATAAAAACATTGACGTATTTTTTTAGTTTACTAAGAGGTCAGATTAGTAACTTCTGTGGAAAGAGTTCTATGCCCCTGTGATTTTGCAACCAATTGTTTAAGGAGGCAGAAGATGATAAATGACCGGTGCTAATTTCAATCCATTTACTTTTGAACAGGTTGATTAAGGTTATGTTTTATACGTATCAAGTCAAAAAACCAAGTAAAACGTAAAAAGTAAAAGAAATGGGTCAAATGGATCCAAATTGCTTTTAATGATTAAAAAGACCTACATCATTATATTAAAAAAATAGATTATTGTTGTAATCATATTTGTTTAAGTGCAGTGTTTCTTACTTCCTATATATAACTAATAGTCTCTTCCTTTCCAGTTCATTATAGGAAATGATCAAACCATTTATGACTTCACGTGCGTGGAAAATGTCGCTCATGCCTTTATCTGTGCAGAAGCTACTTTGACTACTCACATGCTTATTATATCTGAAAAGGTATCATTAAATATTTTTTCATTCTTTTTTGTAGGCTTTAGTGTGAGATCAATGACTAAATGTTATGCCCCAAATCCCAATATATTGTAGGTATTCTTCATCACATATTTTGAGCCAACAAGATCTTGGCAATTTGCCTTATGTATGCTAGAGAGCTTAGGTTAATGAATGATAATATGTTTTAATAGTGTATCATTTTTTATATATGTCATTGTCATTAATCACAATGATCAACAGATCTAGGAATTTTTGATAATAAATTTCATCATATCTTAAAATTAAAATTTTATGCATTGTTTGGGTTTATGATGAAATAGATAGAGCTTAAAAAATACTTTTTTTATAATAAATTGCACAAATGCTCACCATGAGCTGATATATCTTATTTTGCCATTTTCTTTATTAAGGTCACTACTACCATTTGATAATTTCACTTCGAGATAGTTTTTTTTATTTTTTATTTTTATTTTTATATGACTGCAGACCGACATCAAACTTCATGTTGTGGTTGTACGGTTGATTGTTTTTCTCATAAAATGGATGGATTTAAATATAAATTCTAGAGACCTTGAGCATGTTTCAGTTCACTATACAGTCCAAATATTGTCACACGCTAGAACTTATAACTGCCCTTCAGCTGAGCGTCATATTTAATACTCGCCAATCGTGTCATTCGAGGTAAGTTTTATAAGTTCAATGAATGTAATTTTTTTATATTTTTTTTTAAATCAATGCATTTTTTTTATATATGTTTTGTTATGATGTTCATGGCCATTTTGCAGAGGATGATGGTGTAGAAGAAAACCACCCTTGATTGTCTTAAGCTAAAATCATTTTTTCAACTGGCAGCTCTGTCGGTTGTCTCTGAGTTTGGTTTTCCCGTCTTTGAATGTCGTATGCAGTGGGTTTTATGTGTTTGTTTGATTTCTGTCATGTGGTGTGTTTGGCATAATTTTTGCCAGCTCCCGTTGCTAATTGGTATGTGCTAATGCTCTTTGTCTGTGCATTTTTTATGTTTTGCGGCATTTTTGCGTAATGTGCGTGTCCCAAAACAAGCATATGGTAATTGTTGAGTTTAGAGTTTGTAAAACAATTAAAGACGGTGGTATATATGATCATGTTTGCGTTTACAGTTATTCTGTCCCCAAATTGAACATAAATGGGATACACATTTCCTAAAATTTATGTTATTTTGGTTAAGAGCATAATCAAACATTTCAATTGTGTGCATTTTTTGTTTTCAGTTTGTTGTTATTTCGTATGCGCTAATGCTCTTCGTTTCTGTATTCAATCTTTAATGTGTTTTGTCTGATTTGTGCGACTCATAAGTTTTATCCCAGCCGTTAGTTTTTTGTTGTTTTACTTAAGAATGGTATTCTTTTTTGAAAAGAATATTATGTATGCACTTTGGTTGGCCTCCGACTCCGAGTATGTAGGAAAGAGAATGGAAGAGGAGGTTTTCATTACCCATTTGGACCCACAATAAACTACATGTTTTGTTTTGCAATTACAACGAGTGCTTAAAGTATTTACTATGCTGCAAAATTGTATATGATGGATGATACATGGTAGTTACAAAATTGTAAAAACTAAGTTATTTAGGAGATTGTGTGTATTTAGATACACGCCCGGATGGTTTCTACCATTTTTTACATTATATTGTTTATTATGTAATTTTTAGGTAGACGTAATTTAAAGCATACTCTTTATTTCATTATTTCATTTTTTGTTCGATCTAAAACTGTTATGTGGCACTTTCAAGAGTTAAAAGCAGATACAGGTTAAAAATTTTAGCTTTAGACAAGGATAGAAAATTTTCAAACATTTGTATACAAAGAAATATTCTTAAAATTATTAATTGTATTCAACATTTATTTAGTCTCAAATTGTATATTTTTTTTTATTACTTTATTTCTAACCTCGTGTAATACACAGGTTCTAACACTAGTATAATAATAATAATAAAAAATAGAACACACGAATGAAAAAATCATAAAAAAGAGAAGAAAGTTAACGATGAAGTAATGACGATGCTAGCAATGCATTAAGAAGTTGTATTATATGCAATAGAGGAAAACAAATCTTGAATAAAGAAGTGGAAGGCATCAGATCATCAGAAGAAATTTAGCATTGATTGTTGGGGTATCATTTTTAGAGAGAGAAAAAAAGACAAAAATTAATATGCATTGATTATTTGTAACATATGAAATGATGCTTTACCTCTATAGCTTTTGTAAATAATTGAATTACATTATTAATTTAAAAATATGTTTTATATTCAACGAGGATTTACAAAGCTTATCTAAATAACAATTTTTTTTTCTTTTCAAACTAGCGTACAAACAGGAATAGAACCCATCTTTAAATTATTATAATTATAATTATTAATAATGTAAAAATTAAATTAGTATTAACATTTTACTAACATTCTAATTATCAAATCTTTAACATAATTAATATATTTGGGAAAGTAAAATATAATTTTAAATATTCAAAAATTCGGTTTATTATAATATACTCCCCTAAAAATAATTCGTCCGCAAAATTGCATAATAAAACATTTTTCAAAAATTCGGGGTGTTACAACACTACCCTTCTAAAAATTAATTTTGTTCTCGAAATTGCATAAAATAATACTTTGATCCCCCTCATAAAACGGTGAACAATAAGATTTCAACTTGAGTGGAACTAGCTTGAATCAATACTCAGCTTTAGAATAAACAGGCAAAGGAGGTACATCTAACCAGAGGCATCTAACAGGATTTGCAGCATAAGAACGGTGACAGATCAGAACAGAAATCCTAATTGTGTCTACTCACCCATTACCACACAGGTTTTTGTAAAAAAAAAAGATTCTACAGGAAAGAGTCTGAGCTCTGATACCATAACTGTAACACCCTAGGGCTGACGTGTTACTTATACAGTAAGTAGAATTTAATACATCAATCCATAAATGATAAAACGTTTACATTTAATGAAAGAAAATACAAAACTTTACAATTTAATAAAATAAAAACTTTTGATCTTTATTCTCTTAAGCCCTCTCGCCAAGTCTTCCCAATAATCCATGAAATCTAACGTACATAAACAGGAAGAATGTATGCCTGAGTAAACTTGGCTTTACTTAGTGGGACAACAACTATACAATATGCAATGACTTAAAAATATCTAACATACAATATAAGTACATACACATTCAATAAGCACATTCACTGAGTCACGTTCAGTAGTTCAGTGCGTCACATAGAGTTTTTCAGCGCGTCACTTTTCGGTGCGTCGCAATCAATAGATCAATGCATCAATATCAATACTTGCTAATGTATCTATATATATATATATATACATAATTACAAATAATTCACAAAAGCAATTAAATAACGAATTTAGATTCTCATTTACGAGGTAATAAAAGTCTAATCCGTACATACAAGTTGTTCGAAAGTCTGTACCTTAATGACGATAAACTATAACCGGAATAAAACCCTTGCGCGTGAAATGAACGATTGCGAAAGCCTTGGTCACATAACGATCAGGCGTGGACGGTTAAAGACGGGTGGAAGAAATCGAGAGAGATGGTGAACGAGTAAGGGCCAAACTAGATGTTGATCACGATGGGGGTTACCCTCTCAATTATATTGCAATTCCCTTTTTAAAAGAAAATAATCATCCGTTTAAGAAAAAAAAAGGCAAATGACAGTTTCATCATTTACAGGCCAATTATTAGTCTTCCCAATTTATTTTTCATTAATTCCTCATAAGTACCTAATCAATCAATTTACTAATTGATAGTAATTACATTATTAATTTAAAAATATGTTTTATATTGAACGAGGATTTACAAAGCTTATCTAAATAACAATTTTTTTTTTCTTTTCAAACTAGCGTACAAACAGGAATAGAACCCATCTTTAAATTATTATAATTATAATTATTAATAATATAAAAATTAAATTAGTATTAACATTTTACTAACATTCTAATTATCAAATCTTTAACATAATTAATATATTTTGGAAAATAAAATATAATTTTAAATATTCAAAAATTCGGGTTATTATAATATACTCCCCTAAAAATAATTCGTCTGCAAAATTGCACAATAAAACATTTTTCAAAAATTCGGGGTGTTATAGAAAGATTATCAGAAGTATTTGTCAATGAGATTGTTGCTAGGTATGGGGTGTCGATTTCAATTGTATTTGATCGAGATACGAGATTTACGTCCAAGTTCTGGAAAAGATTTAATGAAGTTATTGGGACGAGATTGCATATTAGTACGGCGTATCATCCTCAGACTGACGGACAGTCCGAGCGAACGATATAAACATTGGAGGACATGCTTCGTGCATGTGTTATTGATTTTGGGGGTGCGTGGGATAGTCATCTACCATTGGTGGAGTTTTCGTATAACAATAGTTATCACACAACTATTGGAATGCCGCCTTTCAAAATTTTGTACGGGAGAAAGTGTAGGACCCCGGTTTGTTGGGGTGAGATTGGGCGGAAAGAACTAGAGAGTTTAGACGTGGTGAAACAAAATTCTGAGAAGTTTGAGATGGTGAAATTGAGAATGAAAGCCGCTCAAGATCGGCAAAAGTCGTACGCCGACAAGAGATGGTGACCTATAGAGTTTAATGCGGGTGATTTTGTTATGCTGAAAGTGTCGCCCTGGAAGGACATTATTCGTTTCCTGAAGCGGGGAAAGCTTAGTCCGCGGTATATCGGACCGTTTATGATCAAGGAGCGTGTTGGTAGTGTCGCCTACCGACTGTTGTTGCTAGAAGAACTGGCAGGGATACACCAGACATTTCATGTGTCTCATATATGAAGTGTTTGGCGGACGCTACAGAACACGTGCCGTTGGATGACATTGTGGTCGACGATAAACTGGATTATGTGGAGGAACCAGTTGCTATTTTAGACAGAAAGGAAAAGAGACTGAGGAGAAAAGTAATCCTTATTGTTAAAGTGCAATGGAAGTACTGTAAGGGATCTGAGGCTACTTGGGAGGCAGAGGCAAAAATGCATGAACGCTATCCGCATTTATTTTCGAATGACGCAGGTTTCGAGGACGAATACTCTTTTAGGGGGTAAAACTTGTAACATCCCGGTTTTTCATAAAAGAATGGGATTTGTATAATTGTATATTTATATGGAGAGTTAGCCGAGTTTAACTAGACGGTTACAATGGATTCATGTGTATGTGAATGTAAATAGAGGATTAACGGGTATTTGCCGAGATTAGACAAGTTACGTTCTAAGTACGTAAAATGGTAAACATGAGGGACTGGATTACGCGCGTGGGCCAAACCTGGCCTACCTTGAGAACCCTATATGCGACGACAAGAAGGAGGGGGCTCCCCTTTGTGTTGTTTACGGCCGCAAGGAGAAAGAGGAAAGGAAGAGAGGGTGTGGAGCCATTGTCGCGATTCGAGGTCGGATGAAGGTACGTTCGTAATCTCTAATCCTCCCTTTCAGATTTTAATCCTCGAATCAATGATATGAATGCGTTATGATTCTAGGGTTTGCGCAAGGATCTAGTTTCGAGGAGGATGAGTTCTTTGGTGATTCGATTCGCACAAGTCACACGGATTGAAGATATATTATCGAAACTCGAAACGTTTTTAATTGGTTTTATGTTTCGGAAGTGTTTGAGAGTGGTGGGGGTCTCGGTCGAACCCTTTAGGGTCGCTGCAGGGGTGTCGGGTAATCGGAGGAGGGACGCAAGAAGCGGAGGAGAGGTGGTGATGGCTCTGCGTCGCTGGCCTAAGCCAAAGGTGGTGCGGCAACGGTCCGACAGGGCTGCCGGAGTCCGGTGAACGGCCGGGTGGGGCTGGCCGAAGGCTGTAGGTGGCTAGGAGTGGTGGTTAGCGACGGCGGAGATAGACGGTGGATTCCGGGAGCCGTTAATGGAGCCGGAAGTGGCCGACATGTGTTCAATGATAGTTTTAACCAATCGTGGAGTGCGTGTGCATGCATGGGAAATCATGTGGGGATACGGGCCGTGCATGGCGACATGCTAAAGCAGGTTGGCCATGCATGACGACTGAGTTAGTCGAGTGAGTGAAAGTTTAACATCGGGTCACGTATTGACTCGTGTTTTGTGTGCATGTAGGTGCGAGGTCGAAAGACGAGCACGTGAGGTTAACGAGTTCTACGGATCGAGGTGTGTCGAGTAAAGTTGAGTTTCTATCGCCCACTTTTTTTAAATGTTTTATATTTTTGGGCATGAATTACTTGTGAAGTAAACGTTTTATTATACATAATGCATGGATGGTGTTTTATGATAAAATGGGTATTTTAATAGTCATTATGCTTATGTATATGTGTTAGTTGTGTCACGTACTTAATCGTCGTGGCGGGAGATCGAGCGAAAGCTCGATATTGTGTTTGACTAGTCAAGCGGGTTATTGTGTCTGACAACGGTCATGTGTCACACCCCGGGCGATGGCGAATTATACGTCGGGGCTGACGCGATTGTTTATAAGCACATGATCAAGTATTAAATGCGCTACTATAATTATTCATCAAAATTAAATATTCATTACAAGGTAAATAGAAAACATATTGTTCATAACATAATCAAAATTTAATCTTATTAATGCTAGGTCCATAGTCCTATGTGATCAAGCATGGTCCTCAAACAGTTGCACCTGAAACATGTAAGTAAATGTCAAATACAAATAGTTGGTGAATAATATAGGTTTTGACACCAAACAAAGTTGAATATATTTTACAATTCAATATGTTCAAAGCTAGTCTAAGGCATAAATGTGAAAACATACAAGGTTCCAAGGTGTACAATCAAGTCGTGTAATATATATGCACAATCCCCCGAATTGTGTGAAGTAAGGTACCAAAATGTATACACTAACCCGCCAAGGTTCGTGTTAAGTAAATAATCGAATTCCTATATAAATGATCATAAAAGGTACTACCTTAGGCTTGCCACGCAAGTTAATGATTGTACTAGACATGAACAAATGTATCACCAAGTAGTTTAAGCCATAAAACACATGACTTTGCATAAGAACATAGGTAATTGAATTGTGTATATAAAGTATGTAGACATGTTCCACCCTGAGTATTTGTAAACAAAAGTATGTAAAAGGGGTTATGAAACTCACATGTAATGAAGCTAACAAGTTGTATGAATTGTGATTGATGGATATGCTTCGTGAGGATTTCTCACAATTAACCTACACAGTTAATTTGTATTCTAGACTCAATGTATTTCTAACGAAAGTTAGGAATTTCTAAGTTTATCTTAGTTTCTATGGGTTTGCTGGAATTTGGGATTGGATATAGAGTTTGTATAAGTTTGTGGGAAAATATTAGTTTATCACAAGTGTTGAAATAATAATGATAAGGTAGTTTATAAAATTAATTAGAACTATTTAAAATCTCTAATTAATTATATAGTGTTTATAATAATATGTTTGAAATTAATTATTCTAAAAATAAATATAAATTGTGGATTAGAAAGGGTTTAGATAATTATTCTATTTAAATATAATAATTATTTATATTACCTAAATAACTTCTTTTACTTAAATTGTAAGTAAAAGAATTATTAGATAAATATAGGCTTTAAATGAAATTAATTGAATTTGTATAATTATTTATCTAAAATAATTATTTAAGTATTTCTATAAACTTTAAAATATTTTAAATAATTATTCTTTGCCAAAATAGTTATTTATATGTTTTAAAATGTGAGTTAATAATGTTTAGCAAATAATTTATAATTTGTTTAGTAAACATCACTATTTTATAAATAAAATAAAAAATTTAGAATTGTTTAAATAAGTTATTTGTATTGTTTATTTAGGAATTTATAACATGTATAATATGTTTTTAATAAATTAAAATGAATAAAACATCATTTTATATTTTTTGTTTTTATAAAAGTTACTAAATACTTTTATAAGATTTATAGAATTTATTTCAAAATTTTAAAACAAAATTTTATGTGTTAAAAATAGCAAAAAGAGTGCTCGGATTCCAAAAACGGCTACCAACACCCTCGAACCTGCGACCTATGATGAGGGGGTGAAGTGTTTTAACAAAATGATCTGGGCCTAACGCCTTTATAGAAACGGATCTGCAAATCATTTAACAAACGACCAATCGTCTCCTTCTTCCCCTAACGTCCAACCCTTAAGCCCTAGCCCCCAAATCGGTCCGACTGGCCAACGATTGATCACGAAAACATGGGTCTTTTATTCTCTGGATAAAAACGAATCTGATGATGTAAAGATTACCTGGAATGGTTACAAAGCGAGGGAGAACGACAGATGAATAGGTCCGACGCCTTTCGGCTTCGATTCGTGTTCCAGAGACGGATTGAGACGCGTATGAGAGTTTAGGGAGTAGAAAAAGGATGTTTCTAAGGAGTAGGACTCGATTTATAGGTTCGATTTCATCTGGAATGCTCAATTCGGTTCGCATTTTCTTAGACGGTTACGGGTATGAATGAGGAGTTAATATCCCTTGATTTCACTTAATTTGTCTCATTATAACCACTTTAATTTGATCGAGTAACGTCCCTGCACGGTTTGTGTGCATTAACAGCTTCGAATTTCAAGTGTTTAGATCGAATTTGATGGTGGTTTGACCTGGGAAAGTCAACAGTCGCGCAAGGGATGAGGTTGAGTTAAATTTACAATTTAATCCATTGAAGTGATGCATTTGGCTCGCGAAACTGTTTCCTTAACACAATGCATGATTAAATCGAGTAATTTCGTGTGAGTGTGATGATTTGGAAGCCAATTCTTGCCATTTGTTGACTTGTCAAAGTCAAAATCGAAGCAAGGGTCCACATTGGTGGAAAGGTTTAAATTGAGGGGTTCAAATGAGGTTAAGGGTAGTTAGAGGGGGGTTCATTTGTTATGGAAAGGTTTCAAAACTCAATTTAATTAGATTAGGTTCATTTTATTAGTTTTATAAACAATGTTTTTATACAATTATAAAACTAAACATTATGGGTTTTAATTATAATATTTTATAAATGAATAAGTTTCCTTATTAGAAAATTACAAACGGTTTATATTATATAATCAAAAGCATATATATAATTAAATACATACATATATAAAGGAAAATGAAAATTATGATTACATGGTTAAATCTCACATGTTCTATTTTGATATATTTTTATTATAATAAGGTGTATATATATATCTATAAATATGCATGCATGTGTCATGTATAACTGGAAAACACTATGTAAATGCAAGGTTGAAAATTTGAGTTAATACACGTTAAAATTATAATTGATGTGGCATAATATGTGGAACCAGTACAGGGTTTGAACGTAGTGTTATTATTGCATAAAATAAATAAATAAAAATAAACAAAAAAAAATGGCCGAAAAATCAAGGATGTTATTGTATCCCCAAGTTGAGGGAATTTCGTCTCAAAATTCAGCTGTTGGAGACTACTGAATATCAAGAAAAAGATGTGAGCTTGGATTCTCAACGAGTTTTAATTGTCTGTTTGAGGAGTATAGTTGATGACAAGGTTCAGGTCTGATATTCAAGTCTAGGTCAGGTCAGGCCATTGTGTCAGACATGGATGGTGGTAGTGAATTTAGTTTGAAGTGAGTTAAGGAGGAAATTGCCCTAGAATAATTTTGGGTTCCAAAGATAGGATGCATCACTTGCAATGAGAGCGATGAGAATTTTGATGATCAAAACTTGTTTAGGATATAGTCTAATATGTTCAAAAGGTATCACTGTGGATTTCACAGTCATTGGTCAAGGTCAAAATAATAGAAAACCCTACGTGACACGAATAAAGCTATTTCTGATCGTATGATAGGAACACTTATCCAGAGGAAGTACCAGCGGTGTATCATGTCCTTATCATATCGTCTTAGTTTCGTTACTATATATCACGATAAGTTTTATGTCATCACATACGACAGAAATCACTATGTTTTTCATGCGCTGACTTTTATAATTACGTCTGCACCCGTAATTACTCAAATCGTCGCATGGTCCATATAGATCATCTCATTGTGTGTGGGTCAAGAGGGGACATAAAATCATTCAGTTCATGACTATTGTATCCACATATGTGTTGCTAAAAAATAACTATGTCTATAGATAATGTAATTAATCAAAGGATAAAGGAATAACAATGTGGCACAACCTCATGGTTGTCCTAGATAGATGGCTTAATCTACAAGTTTACTCATAAGGTTTATAGCTCCTTTGTGTTTAAACAAAAATACGTCAAACCCCTTATGGTTTAAAGTTTATGACTTACTCGTGTTTGAAAAAGAATACGTCAAACCCTGAGTAGGTCATAGTTTATAGTTATCAACTTTCATGGATAAAGTGAATAACCATGCCTCGTGTATAATGTGGACAATCAATTGCAAACAGTCGAGTTACATGTATAATGTAAACAATCTGGTTTCATGTATAATGTAAACAGTCAAGTTTCATGTATAATGTAATACAATCTAGTCTTATGGATAATGCGAACGATCAAATGTAAGTAATTGAATCTTATGAATAATGTAAACTATCAAATTTCGTAGGTGACCGAACTTCGTGGATAAGCGTGTTACTTGGCGTTCATGTACAATGTAGATAGTTGGGTTTTAAATTTTCAATTTTGCTGATGTTTATATGGATGGTTAACGACTACGCGAAATGATTCATATTCTTGAAGTGGCTAGTAAGCTTATACACGGTATTTAGAATAATGTGGACATGAATAACTGATTTGTGTTTTTCGTTTGAAAATAAACAAGTGTAGGATCGTGAGATTACAAGGTGATTCTATTCTGGTTGATATTGGCGGAAACAATAACAACTACACAAATGTAATCGAACAGACAGAAAGAATACTAGTAAGATCACTGTTGTATTAAGCTTAGTGAATAAACGATTACAGATGAAAACTCTGAGAAGAAGCACACTTACAATGAAGTGGTTACACAGTATTTATAGTAACTCAGAATCAAGACAAACCCTTGATTCTGAGGATCAGATCGAACACAGACCGTTGATCTTGTTTATTAATCTAAATTATACGCAAAGGCTAATCTAGATAACTTTATTGAAGCGTCTTCTTAGGCATCATTGTTTGCATGCTTGGAGACGCGCAACAAGGTCCTTTATTGGTTGCACCACTGAGGTTCCTTCTGCTTGGAGTGTGGCAGTTGCTTTTGCAGAGAGTTGTCAGAGACGCTTGGCATGGATAGTCAGCTGCAACGTTTGGTCTTCAGTGAATAAAGCTATCAGCAGCAAAGTTGAGAATACTGCTGCTGATAAGCCCATCAGCAGCAACTTGTGTTGAAGGCTGCTGATAAGCCTATCAGCAGCAACAAGTGTTGAATGCTGCTGATAAGCCTATCAGCAGCAACAAGTGTTGACTGCTGCTGATAAGCCTATCAGCAGCAATTGTACTTAGAATAATTTGGTAGCAATCAGTCTTTGGTTCTACAAACTCCCCCTAGACTGATGCAACCAAAATTCTTCTAATCACTTTGCTGCTGAAGCTTTTGCATGTGTCTGACTATCCTTTCAACCTCATATCCTCTTGGATCCTTGCTGGGATTGTTCAGTGGAAGTTCAGACAGAGTCTTGATGTCTTTGGGTTGCATTTTGAAGATTGCTTTGCTTGAACATCTCATCTGCTGCTTCTTGGCATCAGTTAGTGTGAACTCATCCAAGTCAGCATTGTAGGACCAAGATACAAATGGAGAGTGGGACTTGAGTGGTTTGATATCCATGACCACATCTTTGCTAGGGTTGAAGTAATGTCTGATTGCTAGCATAAGATGTTTCCCTCTCTCATTTGCAGGCTCATGAGCTTCACCCAGCTCCAAAATTCTTCTTAGGTCTGAATCTGGTAGTTGCAGAACCTCATCAACAGACCTGTATGTAGATCTTCTTCTTTCAGTTCTCCCCCTGAAGATCTCAAACCTTTGACCCTGTGGATTGTAGACCCATTCAACAATGTCTCTTGAGTCTTCAGGTTTAGATGAGGATTTTGATTTCTTCAAGGGAGGCTGTTGATGAGTGGGAGCTGGGTGGGATGATTTGGACTTGTTGGGTGGAGGAGTGGAAGGTTTGGGGAGGAGAGTGGAAGGATGATGGACTGAGGAAGAGGTAGGTGAGGGAGAAGGCTTGGGTTTCTTTGTCTTTGGTTTTTCTTCTTCTTTGATAAGTACCCTTTTCTTGGAGCCTTTCTTCCCTAGTCTTTCTTCCTCATCCTTTTTAACCTTGAAGTAGAGGGCTTGCAGGTTCATGAAATTCATTGGACCTAGCCTCCTTCCACTGTCTCCTCTAGCCTTAAGGAAGTCAATCATGACCTTCCTTTCTTCATGGGTTCTTTTATTCAGTGCAATGGTCTTCTTGGACTGTAGCTTGGCTTTTTCTTCTTCTTCAGCCTTTTTCTTGCTAGCCAATTGACCCTGCTGACCCATGAAGGCTCTGTAAATCTCTTTGTTTGAAAGTTTCTCAAGGTAGTCTGCATCCTCACCTTGAGAGATCAGAGCTTCAGTCCACTCTTCTCTTAATTCTTTTGCTAATTTAGAATCAGTGATTCTAAACTTAGCATCTTCCTTCTTCTTCTTTTCATTCTCTTCTTCTTCTTCCTTGGCAAACTTTTCCTGCAGCTGTCTGGCAAGTTTTTCATCTTCCTCAACTTGAGACCCTGCATGGATTTTAACTTTCATCTCATCCAGCTGTTTGGCATACAGCTGGATTGTTTGTTGTCTTAGGAGTAAGGCTGTCTTTCTTTCTTGATGCTTCGTTTGATAAGCCATCTCTTCAGCCATCTCTTCTTCTTCTCTCTTTCTTCTCCTTTCTTCTTTCTCCTTCTTTTCTTTTAGCAATCTCTCTTCATCCTCTTTAGTCATAGTGCCCTTTCCTTTATCAAAATTGGATGCCTCTGCTCTGGCTTCACTGATCACAGCAACAGTTGATTGTGGAACTGTTGGAATCTCAGCCTCGGCTTCATCGGCATCTTCGGAGATTGACAAGGAAAGCACATTTGGTTGGTTGGTTTGGGACTCATGATCTGTTATCTCTCTTAGTTGATCCTTAATTGATGATCTTAACCCATAGGCTGCAGAATTAATGTCAACTCTGGGAGAAGATGAGTTGGAGTCAGTGTCAGAGTTTGACACAGACTCATACCCCTCAATCCAACCTTCATTTACAAGATGGGCTCTGACAGTTTGCATCATTCCCTGACTCTCTGATGAATTGATGTTGCAGATGTTGAATCTTAGTTGGTAGATCTTTAGTAGAAAGTCTGAGGGTAGCTGAAGAATGTCCCTGGTGTTGATGGTGAGAGAGGTGCTGTTGCTTAGAAGAAGATTATGGTCAAAGGACTTATTGCTAGACCATCCAACCACATCTAAGTCCTTGACCATTGTCTTGTACAGGAGTCTTTTCAGGCTCAGAACTTCTTCTTCATTGAGAAGACTGCTCCTTGTGATTTGAAGATTGTTGGGAGACAGTCTTCTTTCTGCAGCCTGAGATGACTCAGGAGACTCTACCCGTTTTAGTTCTTTGATTAGTCTTATGAAGTTGGGTAGGTTGTCCTCCATCAAGTCATAGAACAAGTCAATGGAAAGGTCTGCTGAGAGGTCTGATGAGTTGTTGATGCAGATGAGATCATATAGGTCAAGGATTTCAAATGGATGAATTAAATCCCAGTCTAGCTCTTCTACTCCGCTAAACTCCCGACCTATCCAAAACCTCTCAGTTTTCCCATCGTACCCCCAAGCTAGTATAATATCAAACTCTAGCTGTGTGGATGTCAGTGGGAAGTGGGGGGCAGATGTATGACTTATGATGGCTGCTGCTTGTGGAAGGATGCTGAATGATGCATTTGTTTGTTCTGTGTCTTCAGCATCATTCAGCATTTCATCGACAGCCCTGACGACCAACTGCCAGTCTTCAGATATCTCTTCGTCTTCGTTATCTGGGGCTGGCAAGTCATGAACTTGGACAAAAGCTGGCTTGTATTGTGAGCTTTGAAGAACAAACTGCTCTTGAATCCAGTCGTCCAGACTGTCTGTATCTTCTTCCATAGAAACCATCTCCCCCTTTTTGGTTGCATCAGCAGACAGGTAAGCATCCGTTTGGGTGCCTACTGATACAAGAGAGGGAGTGGCTAGAGTTGGGCATTTATGGGCTGCATGCATAGCGACTTGGTGTCTTAGTTTGGACATTTCAGCCTCTAGCATAGCCACCCTGGCCGTCAATTCCAAGTTATGAAGTTTCAGTCTGTCCTCATCCACAGTTGTGGAATCCTTGGACCTAGATGGGGCCGTAGGCCTAGCCTCAGCATCCCCATCACCCATGGTTTCTTGGCGCCTGGGATTCCTCTCAGTGAAGGGAGTTTCCAAGGAAACACCCTCACCATGAGTTGCCGTGGTTGAGGTCTTAATGATGTTGTCACTGTCCTCCTGGTCAGTTGATGGACCAGCAGTAGTGACAGCCTCGTCCACATCCACTCTTTCAATACTCCCAGAGTGGACCTCCAAGGGTGAAGAACTTGGGTTGGGTGTTTTGGAAGCAAGACCAATCAGTACCTCCTGAATAGTGGTAGTTGGAGAAGGTACATCACTTTGGTCAGGTTCCTCAACACTTAAGTTCAAGGAAGATAGGAATGGCTCAAAGGGCTGATCTATGGATCCGGGAAGTGATCCTAATCCTAATAGAGAGACTTCCGAAGGAGTCTCTCTAACAATGTGGCATTCCCTTATGATATTCTCACTAGAATGTTGTGATTCTGAGTGAGGGATGTTGGCTTGGGTTTGGGCCTTGGAGGCAAGAGAAGAAGGAGTTCTCTTGCCCCTCTTTCTTGTATACTTGGCTGCAACTGGGGCCCTGTGTTCCAGTTGAGCAATCAAACTGTGGGAGAGTGATGTATGTGCCTGTGCATCCTCAGTAGAATGCACAGGGGTTCGATCAAGGGAAACAGTAGTTTGAATTTGTGGCAGTGAGGAGGAGGGTGTGGGATCAGTATCAGCTGGGTTTGCTGAACTGTCACCCTGGGCACTTTGCGTGTTCAACATTGTAGATAACAATGGAACATCGGCCCCTGAGAACTTTGATGAAACTGTTCTCATGCTCTGAAAAATGTTGTTCTTATGTCCCAGTATTGAGTAGATTCTTGCAGTTTTTGAAAGATCTTGGTGCTCAATATTGAACACTTCCTGCAAGAATCTTGGGTACATGAAGAACTGTGCTTTCACCCCTTCTTGAAGGTTGTATCTCAAACCTTCAAGAATGAGGTGGGAAAAATTGAAACCTGCCCCTGTTATCATACCGTGAACTGCCGACGCAAGTCCGGAGCTAAGTTGGTTCCAGCCACTCCTCTTCTGGGATATGCATTGGAGAAGAGTGTGGCAGAGATACTTCCATTTGGGACCCATGAGTGCCTTTTCTATTGTATACTCTGTTTGATTTCCAGTGTACCCTATGGATACAAAGGTCCTCATGTATACGTCTCTTGGGTAAGAGATGGCGTCCCCTTCATCCTGAAGCTTGAGGTGTTGGCGGAGCTTGGCTTCAGTGATGATTATCTCCTTGCCGTCTACTGTGCCTTTGATTTGAGGAGTGCCCTGTTCAGTGGAATACACGGCTGAGCTCCAAAAATTTTCCATGTGGGAAGTGTAGATGGTTGGGTTGACTGTTAGGGCATGGCGGATTTTGGACCGACAAAGGAAGTCGATCATATCATCGAATCCTTCGGATTTCTTGCCCTTGATTAGGTATGCAGTTAGGTTGTGATATGGGGAAAACTTGTCGTTGGGGTTGTTTATGTCCGCGCCTGCCATTGTTATGGATTTGGAGGGAAGAGGGAAGGGTGTTTGAATGGTGGTTAAGTATGGAGGGCTTGGAATGCTGTGGGGACGGGAGAGAAAGTGATGGAAGTTAGGTTTGAAATTGAATATGAAGAGGTTGTGGGGACGTTTGGGATTTTGATATAACGGCAGACGAGGGAAAAAGCAAATTTTCTTGTACAGTACAACCCTTTTTACTTTTCACTGTTACAACTGTAAAACACTCGAGCAGTCATGGTAAAGACTGAGAGTAGTTTTTACCGTGGGTAAAAGTTAATGTAGACTTGTTTTACCCATCAGCAGCAAACTTGGTTGCTGCTGATGGTGAGCTATCCGCTGCAAACTTGGTTGCTGCGGATAGTTAAGTCTTTCAGCAGCAGATTTGGTAGCTGCTGATGGATGTATTCATCCGCAGCAAAGATGTTGCTGCTGACCGCCTTAAAGCTATCCGCAGGAAACTTGTTCCTGCTGATAACTTAAAGAGATCAGTGGCAAAGGCTTTGCTGCTGAAGAGTAAACCTGTCAGCAGTGAAAAAGTGCTGCTGATACTAACTTTTATTTACAACAATAGACATACATATTTACAACAGAAGACAGATGCATCCATCTTAACCGATGACAATACTTAGTGTATTCTTTACCTTCCATTGTTGAATTGGTGGTTTTCCAGCTTTCTTGGTCTTTTCAGCATCCGACGTTGTATCTGATGATTTGGTTTTCCATTGCATTATTGGTGGTTTTCCAGTTTTCGTTATTCTATCAGCAGCAGTTTTTGTTGCTGAAGATTCTGACTTATCAGCAGCAGATTTTGTTGCTGCTGATGGCTTTACTGGAGCAGCAACAGGAATTTTGGCTGCTGAAGGCTTTGCCTTTGATTTCCCTTTGTCAGCAGTGGATATTTTTGCTACTGAAGGCTTAACCTTAGATTTTCTAGCCTTTTTAGGATCAGCAGCAGTTTTGTTCACTGCTGTTGGAGTAAACCTAGATGAGCACTTTGCAAACTGGTTGAATGGATTAAACCTGCATTTGGCAGCAAAGTGGTCTGATTCACCACAAATGATACAGGTTTGTTTGGGCTTAGGAACCTTCACTCTTGGAGGAGATAGAGACTCCCTGAACTTTGTTGCCTTTGCATCATAGCTTCTCACCTGTTTATTTTTTTTGGTCTTTTCAAAGGCATGTTGCTTTGAGTTTCGTTGGTATTCCAGATAATGAAAGCAAGTGCTGGCAGTGTGATTATATCTGCCACAAACAAAGCAAGATAGAGCTGTTTTGTCCCTTTGAAAGTACACATAGTCCTTTCTTTGGAACAGATCCTTGAAGTTCCATGGATGAGCTTTGTTATGTTCAAAAGTGGCTTCTTCTAGGGTCTTTTGAACATATGGAACTTTTTCTTCAGGCTTACGACGTATATCAAATACCTTCCTTTTTGGGATCGGCTTTGACTGAGGGTTGGGGTCTGTAGGTTCTGATGTCTGTTCCTTTGCACTTTTTAGCTTTCTTCCACCTGGAGGATAGCTGATCTTGATCTGTTTGAATGGTACAGGGGCTGGAACAGCTGGAAGAACAGCAGGAACTGCCACTCTATTCAGAATAGCTTCAGATGAGGATGCACTGGTTTCATCATGGTCTAAGTAGGTTGACTCAGATTCCGATGAGGTAGTGCATTCTTCAACGAAGGGTTCATCCGTTGAAGGATCAAGATTTTGGTTTGCAGTGTCAAGATGTTCAACATTGAAGCTTGGTTCGTATATGGCAACATAATCAGCAGGAGGTGCGACGGTTTTATACTGGTTGGCATGATATCCCAAACCAGTTTTTACATTTTCATGGATTTGAATATCCAAAAGTCTTTGCAGCTTTTTGGATGCAAATTCATATTTTTCCACATGGACCTTTTGGTCTGCCAATTCATCCCTTGCAGCTTTTAACTTAACCAGAATATCATCAATTTGAGTTTCAAGGTTTGTTTGTTCATGTTTTAATGATGAAATTTCTTTCTTTAAACAATCATTCTTTTCCTTGTAACTATTTTCAACCTTTTTAAAATCAGATTTCATTTGGTGAAATTCTTCATTTTGATCTATGAGCTTCTGGTTATGTTTCCTATATCCAAGGACTTTATCAATGCACTCTTGAGTACATAGATTTTCATATACCTTTGGTGGTACCTCTGATGTGTCTGAAGTTAGAGAGGATACCTCTAATGTGTCTGCCATGAGAGCTTGATTGTTGGCAGAAAGATCCTCAGGCTGGAAGCTCCAGTCAAAGTCAGTAGTTCCAACTTTTGCACGGGCTGCAGTTTGTGCTGGAGGATTGACTTGTTGCTGTTGTTGGTGTCTTGGCTGAGCTTGGTGTGCTTGTCTGGTAGGATAGTAGTCGCTTGAACTAGGACCTGAGTGGTCAGAGTGAAGCGCGGGAGAGGTGCTGGAAGAGGCTGATTGATGGCTTGAGCTTCTTTCTTTGGCTTGAATTATTTCTAATTCATAGGCTTTTAGCATACAAAAGAGCTCGGTCATCTGCATAGTCTTCAGATTCTCAGTTCTTCTTATTGACACTGTGTAAAGTGTCCAGCAACTAGGAAGAGATCTGATGAACCTTTTGAGAATGTCTTCATTCTCCAGTTTCACCTTAGAGCACTGCAGCTCTCCTACCAAGTAAATGTACCTGTTATACACTCTGGTTAGTGACTCACCTTCATTGCAGACAAAGTTTTCGTATTGCTGCTTCAGGATGTCTTCAAGCCCGTTGCTTTGTGCCATTTTGTTTTGATGTGACTTGATCAAGAATAGAGTTTTGAATAGAATCAGAAAGTGATTAAACAAGTGTTAAATTGTTTAATCTTGAGCCAAAGCTCTGATACCACTTGTAGGATCGTGAGATTACAAGGTGATTCTATTCTGGTTGATATTGGCGGAAACAATAACAACTACACAAATGTAATCGAACAGACAGAAAGAATACTAGTAAGATCACTGTTGTATTAAGCTTAGTGAATAAACGATTACAGATGAAAACTCTGAGAAGAAGCACACTTACAATGAAGTGGTTACACAGTATTTATAGTAACTCAGAATCAAGACAAACCCTTGATTCTGAGGATCAGATCGAACACAGACCGTTGATCTTGTTTATTAATCTAAATTATACGCAAAGGCTAATCTAGATAACTTTATTGAAGCGTCTTCTTAGGCATCATTGTTTGCATGCTTGGAGACGCGCAACAAGGTCCTTTATTGGTTGCACCACTGAGGTTCCTTCTGCTTGGAGTGTGGCAGTTGCTTTTGCAGAGAGTTGTCAGAGACGCTTGGCATGGATAGTCAGCTGCAACGTTTGGTCTTCAGTGAATAAAGCTATCAGCAGCAAAGTTGAGAATACTGCTGCTGATAAGCCCATCAGCAGCAACTTGTGTTGAAGGCTGCTGATAAGCCTATCAGCAGCAACAAGTGTTGAATGCTGCTGATAAGCCTATCAGCAGCAACAAGTGTTGACTGCTGCTGATAAGCCTATCAGCAGCAATTGTACTTAGAATAATTTGGTAGCAATCAGTCTTTGGTTCTACAACAAGTAATTAAAATTTACTTTTGTTTGTAAATTAATAAATAAGTGAAAATAATAAGTTGAATAACTAGATAATTGGATAAATAAATAAAAACCCTTATTTATTTTATTTAATTATCATAAAGAGAATGTTTTAAAAGCAAATAATTGCTAAATTATTTAACAATTAAGCCAAGATTTAAATAATAATTAGTTTATCGAAATAAAAAGTCATAAGGAGATAATTAACCAAGTCATAATTAATTATTAATTAAGATAATGTTTTTATAAAGCAAGTTGTATTAAGTTTCTTTACAAGGTGAAAGAGTTTATAGATAATTTATATTCTAGATAATATCTATAAACCAAAGATTTGATAAATGTTTTGTTTGAACAAAATAACGATGTTAATTAAATCAAATAATAAAATAATTAGTTTACAAAGAAGGTTTAGGTATGTGTACTAAATTGCAATAAATAAGAGGATGGTGTTTAGATTGTACTCATTTGGTCACATAACCAATTTGATACTTTGACAAATCAAAGAGATTTAAATTCATATATTTTCAAGAAGACATGCTTTAGCCTATAGGTAAACACTCACTCCAGGAATTCCTAGGAAAGCATATGGATCCTTCTGTTGATTTGGACTTATATGAAATGCCTTCCTAGACAGAGTATCCACGGTACAGTTGTCACCCTTCCAAATTGCACACGTTCTCTACTAATTAACAGAATTTAAGACTTTGACGGGGTTTCAGAATTTTTAATGGATGATGTTTGGGTGATGTTGATGAACATATAACGGATGTATTTTATTACTTGCGATATTAAGTCAACGAGTAGTGGCATTTAAGTGGTAATATAAATCTTAATACTGAAAGATAAAATGTTAAATACTTATTCCAAACATAGAGGAGTGGTTTCAAACTGGAATCTAAAGACAAGAATGGAAAATCTGGCTAACGTCTCAAGTAGCTTTCCACTAGGAAGAAGATGAGCACCAAGATGAACATCGTTATGGTTACTCGTATAGCAAACCGGGCCTCAGCTCTAGCTATTTCCGTACGTGCATCAAATATCTCCCGGTCTCCTTCCATCATGTCTATGTGGGTGCCCAGATTTAAAATTAAGTCCTCCTGATCCGGCACTTGACCCAATAGGCTGTCTATTCGTTGCCTCAGCAGGTCTTGCCTTATCCCGTGCTCCATCCCCTGCCTCAGAAACTCTGTGGTCCTCACATATTGGTGTGTGGCATCAGCTGGAACTCCTATAGCACTGGTGGGTTCCATAGTCTGCCTTGCTCATAGGTTTGGGTGGTATAGGTCGGGTGCTAACTAAGGGTCTCTCAGTGGGGATGGCAGCTGGTTGTGCCGGTGAGGTGCTTGATAAAGGTCTCTCGATGGGGGTGGTTCAAATGCTCAGAGTCTCGGGCCGGTGCTCCTAAGCCAATCTGCCCTTAGGTCGAACATGGATCTAGCAGCTGGATGTGTCGGTGACTGGTGGTCTGGTGATGGAGATCCGATGTCTTCCTCCTGCTCGGACTCTGTCTCGGGATGGTATTCTGGGAAGGGAGGAGGGTAGGAGTCCATGTCTAGCATGAAAGGAAAAAAGTTGTAAGTGATAATAAAATACCAAATGTTAAGTACAAAAGTTTTCATGAGGTTAGAATTTGAATGGTCATAACACCGAGTTCTTATAATAGTATGTTAGGAGTATCACTTGACCTATAAGTAGTGTACCCACGAAGAAAGATCCTAGGAAAGAGAGATGGGTCACAAGGGACACACTTAAGTAACCAGTCTTTCCTTAGTCAGAATCTCTTATGGGCCTACACCCACTCTTCCAGTCATCATGTACTATTAACACTATTATTCGGACTCATGGTCATGATGAGAATCATTATGGTTTGGGCTTTGAGGCCCAAGGGTGAGATTCATTTACTCCAGCAGGCTTCCTCTTCTTGGAGGGTAAGTGGGTTCCTCTAGTTCGTTATTAATGAGCATTAGGTCCAAGAATTTGAATTTTTGTTCATAATTGATGATGGTGATATAATTCTCAATGTAAGGATGGGGGTGTATGAAGTAAAGCTTAGGATGGCATTTAGTGGGATCAAATAGGTAACATATAGACTAATCAAACAGTGTGGCAAATAAGGTATTTCACGAATAGCAATTTTTGTAAACATGTAAGTTATCAAGTAACGTAGCACATAAAATAACATGTATTGTATCATGCAATGTAATACCTAGGATAACATGTAGGATAATCACACAAGGATATCCTAAGGTTATAGACTAGGTCATTGGTTTCTAATAACCTAATTCCCTATAACCATGGCTCTGATACCAATCTGTCACACCCCGGCCGACAGAGGATTATATGCCGGAGCTGACGCGGTTGTTCATAAGCACATGATCAACTATTAAATGCGTTACTATAATTATTTATCAAAATTAAATATTCATTACAAGGAAAATAGAAAACATATTGTTCGTAACATAATCAAAATTTAATCTTATTAATGCTAGGTCCATAGTCCAATGTGATCAAGCATGGTCCTCAAACAGGTGCACCTGAAACATGTAAGTAAATGTTAACTACAATTAGTTGGTGAGTAACATAGGTTTTGACACCAAACAAAGTTGAATATGTTTTACAATTCAATATGTTCAAAGCTAGTCTAAGGCATAAATGTGAAAACATACAATGTTCCAAGGTGCACCTGAAACATGTAAGTAAATGTTAACTACAATTAGTTGGTGAGTAACATAGGTTTTGACACCAAACAAAGTTGAATATGTTTTACAATTCAATATGTTCAAAGCTAGTCTAAGGCATAAATGTGAAAACATACAATGTTCCAAGGTGTACAATCAAGTCATGCAATATGTATTCACAATCCCCCAGATTACATGAAGTAAGGTACCAACATGTATACACTAACCCGCCAAGGTTCGTGTTAAGTAATGATACAGATTCCTATATAAATGATCATAAAAGGTACTGCCTTAGGCTTGCCACGCAAGTTAATGATTGTACTAGACATGGACACATGTATCACCAAGTAGTTTAAGACATAAAGCTAATGAACTTTGCATAAGAACATAGGTAATTGAATTGTGTATGTAAAGTATGTAGACATGTTCCACCCCGAGTATTTGTAAACAAAAGTATGTAAAATGGGCTATGAAACTCACTTGTAATGAAGCTAACAAGTTGTATGAATTGTGAATGATGGATGGGTTTCGTGAGAATTTCTCACAATCAACCTATACAGTTAATTTGTATTATAGACTCAATGTATGTCTAACGAAAGTAAGTAATTTCTAAGTTTATCTGAGTTTCTAGGGATTCTAGGAATTAGGGATTGGATATAGGTTTTGTACAAGTTTGTGAGAAAATATTTGTTTATCACAAGTGTTGAAATAATAATGATAATGTAGTTTATAAAAGTAATTAGAACTATTTAAAATCTCTAATTAATTATATAGTGTTTATAATAATATGTTTGAAATTAATTATTCTAAAAATAAATAATAAATTGTAGATTATAAAGGGTTTAGATGATTATTCTATTTAAATATAATAATTATTTAAATTATCTAAATAACTTCTTTAACTTAAATGGTAAGTAAAAGAATTATTAGATAAATATAGGCTTTAAATGAAATTAATTGGATTTGTATAATTATTTATCTAAAATAATTATTTAAGTACTTTTATAAACTTTAAAATGTTTTAAATAATTATTTTTTGCCAAAATAATTATTTATATGTTTTAAAATGTGAGTTAATAATGTTTAGCAAATAATTTATAATTTGTTTAGTAAACATCACTATTTTATAAATAAAATAACACATTTAGAATTGTTTAAATAAGTCATGTGTATTGTTTATTTAGGAATTTATAACATGTATAATATGTTTTTAATAAATTAAAATGAATAAAACATCATTTTATATTTTCTGTTTTTATAAAAGTTACTAAATACTTTTATAAGATTTATAGAATTTATTTCAAAATTTTATGTGTTAAAAATAGCAAAAAGAGGGCTCAGGTTCCAAAAACCTCTACCAACAGCCTCGAACCCGCGACCTCTGATAAGGGGGTGAAGTGTTTTAACCAAATGATCTGGGCGTAATGCCTTGATAGGAACTGATCTGCAAATCTTTTAACACATACCCAATCATCTCCTTCTTACCCGTAAGCCCTAGCCCTCAAATCGGTCCGATTGGCGTTGATCACGAAAACATGGGGCTTTTATTCTCTGGATAAAAACGAATCTGATGATGTAAAGATTACCTGGAATGGTTACAAAGCGAAGGAGAAAGACAGATGAAAAGGTCCGACGCCTCTCGGCTTCGATTCGTGTTCCAGAGACGGATTGAGACACGTATGAGAGTTTAGGGAGTAGAAAAGGGATGTTGTGAAAGATTAGGACTTGATTTATAGGTTCGATTTCATCTGGAATGCTCAATTCGAACCGTATTTGCTTGGACGGTTAAGGGTATGAATGAGGAGTTAATATCCCTTGATTTCACTTAAATTGGCTCATTAGAACCACTTGAATTTGATCTAGTAACATCCCTGCAAGGTTTGTGTGCATTAACAGCTTCGAATTTCAAGTGTTTAGATCGAATTTGATGGTGGTTTGACCTGGAAAAGTCAACAGTCGCGCAAGGGATGAGGTTGAGTTAAATTTACAATTTAATCCATTGAAGTGATGCATTTGGCTCGCGAAACTGTTTCCTTAACACAATGCATGATTAAATCGAGTAATTTTGTATGAGTGTGATGATTTGAAAGCCAATTCTTGCCATTTGTTGACTTGTCAAAGTCAGAGGGGGTTCATTTGTTATGGAAATGTTTCAAAGCTCAATTTAGTTAGATTAGGTTTATTTTATTAGTTTTATAAACATTGTTTTTATACGATTATAAAACTAAACATTATGGGTTTTAATTATAATATTTTATAAATGAATAAGTTTCCTTATTAGAAAATTATAAACGGTTTATATATGAATGATATCCATTAATGAAAAGAAGGACGATTACAATAAAGTGGCAGGTAAACGAGCAACAAGTTGCGCTGCAACCCCCTTTTGAATAGCAAAACCGATCCTACTAAAACAAAGCTTTGGGTCTTAGGGGCCGAAATATTACTATGCACGACTCGTTGAACCCTGTTTAAGAATTCCAATGCCTCCGGTGCTAGGAACCCAAAAGTATCAAAAGCAAAAGGGATAAACACGTGTTGGTTCTCTAAACAAGCTTTCTCGTGTTTAACAACTTTGCATGATTCCGCCTTTAAAGCAACATGACCCGCCACAACCCCATTGTCCCTGAGCCCCACAAGAGGGGACACTCCTATAAGGTCCACACAAGCGTGTTTCCCCCCTGCCCAACCAAACACAAGAATATCAGCCGGACGTAGAGTAGATCTCCCTTCAAGCGGATCTGTCAGAAAGTTCACGGGGGCCTCTTTTTTAGCAGAAATTCCTGCCCGTTTGAGAACATCACAAAGAACATCCCTAACCAAATCATGCCTGTATTTAAACCTGGGTAACTCTTTACAATGGACCGCATGCTCGCCAAAAGAATCCAAACAAGCCTCGCGGCAAACCGGGCAGGGCTCATCAGTCGGAAACAAGGGGATCATTAGCCGATACTTAAGGATAGCCCGGTACTCCACATCCGACATATGCTGGCCAAGTCCTTCAATGGGGATAACTGTTAGAAAATCTTGAGCCCGAGGAGCCCAGAGACATTCAAACACCGCTTTTTGGCGAGGTGATAAATCAAACTTTACTCCCAAATTCTGAACGATTCCGCTAAATAAGGCATTCGCCAAAGCATGTTGGGCTTTAGGGGGGGCGGTGTCCTTATTAGAGAAACCGCTAAGATCGAAATCAGGAAGGGACATGCGCAAGCGATCCATCGCAGACCCATAATCAGAGTCTAACCCATCAATATCACAACCCCGAAGAATGTGGTCCTGTAAACTCCAAGATTGTGCCCTCGAGGCCACAAATGCATAAGCGGATACATCCTGAGCCGCACATAAAACCAAACCCCCAAAACGGGTTGGAAGTGATGCCAACCTCCATTGAAAATCCCCAAAAAAGCACCACCACAAACCACGATATCCTCGATCGCACCCCGGAGGCCCTTGTCAAAAATTGAAACAGCTTCCCTCACATACATAGGCTGGCATGTTCTAAGGCCGAATAATAGCTTTCCCACTCTCATACATGAGCGGAGCAAAAGGAGCTCGCATTGAGGGTCCCGCAAACGTGGGAGACAGCTCATCAGTTCCATCGCACAAGAAGCCCTTTTCACAACCAAATTACTGATGAACCCTGCATCTCTGCTAATGGCGCCCCCAAGGACTTTCACAACCAGCACTGGCCTTCCAATCTCACAAGGGAAAAATCCATCTTATACCTTCACCCCATTGCACGATGGCCAAAAAACTTTCGTTTTCTTGACGTTAAGCTCAAGGCCCAAACAGGGCCCCTCCTACCTGATAATAGCTAGGGCTTTAGCCACCTCTTTAGAGTCTCCGATAATCGTACCATCATCTAGGTACCAAGCATGGAAGAGAAGCTTGCAGCAATCCCTGATCTTATGAACCAGCGGATGCAAAACTAAGGCAAAAAGGAGAGGCCCCAAAGGGTCCCCCTGTTGAACCCCAGTGGTGGACCAAATATGGTCATCACCCACATATAACCTAGCCGGCTGCCCATATAAAAAATCCACCCATTGCGAAATGGACGGGCATCGAGTCCGAACCTCTTGCAAGAGGGCAGTCCTATCCACTAAGTTGAAAGCATTGGAGAAATCGACGGTAAGCATAGCCAACGATCCATCCGAGTGAAACTCATTTAAGAACCTGTTTGCGCTATGGAGCACAGCCTTTGCCCCATTAGGAACTCACACCCCAAATTGAAAGTCACACATATATTTAGCCATCTCCTTCCCAACACCCCTCATGGCCACCTTAGAGACCAATCTCCTCCATATCGCACCTACGGCAATAGGTCTAATCCCGTTGTCTGGTTTGAGCAGCGATGTGAGAGGGGCTGAGGCAACGAACTCCACCAATCCCCTAGGGCATCTCCCCCCGAAGCATAAATTAACCACCACAGAAATAACCCTGAGCAATTCAACGGCGATCGTAGACCCCATTCCACAAAGAGCATCCAAAATATGTTGGGCTCTCAATCCGTCCCTCCCACAAGAGGTCCCTTTGGGGAAAGCTTTAATGCATTCAAGCACGACATCATCATCCACAACAAGAGGAGGCTCAGAAAGTAAGGAAACAGGCATACCCGGAGGGGGCAGGATGGGATGCTTTGCTACCAACACTTTCATAGTATCATTACCGAAAGGTGCAACCCCTGAAGAGCATAATACTTTGACCGCAGCAGTGAAATGCCCATCCGCAACTTTCGCAAACATTGTTTAACATTATTGCACGCCATTGAATTATCGGACCCAGGGACAAGCTCCACACGACACGTGGTCGACCCTAAAGGTTGGGCAAAAAGCGATATGATAAGCTCCTCAAAACCATCCCCATCACGCCAAGCTGCCAGCGACTGTTGAATACTATGACATTGCAAAGACTTCCTATTACCAGACCTGCGCTCCTGACGGTTAGAAGGCCTGAAAACTCACAACGTGCAACGCGGTAACAACAAAAGTCTAACCCATGCCTCAACAGAGTCTGGCATAGCCGCCACTTTACCGAGGGCAGCAGTTAATGCCTGGGCAAACGCCATCCGACAATTATGAGGGATGCTTTTAACAGTCGTGATAGGAAGAGAGAAGACGCGTTCAAGGAGAACCCCGTCCACAACCACCCCATAATTATGAGGGATGTTTATATTATATAATCAAAAGCATATATATATATTTATTATTACACATGTATTTAAAAATAAATGCATGTATATACATATAAAGGAATTGTAAATGCATGCTTTAAACTCAAAAGTTTTATATTATTATCTTTTTTATAAAAAGAAAACTAAAAGTTATAGGATTGATTTATTTAGTATAATCCAATATATATATATATATATATAATTAAATACATACATATATAAAGGAAAATAAAAATTATGATTACATAGTTAAATCTCACATGTTCTATTTTGATATATTTTTATTATAATAAGGTGTATATATCTATAAATATGCATGCATATGTCATGTATAATAGGGGAACACTATGTAAATGAAAGGTAGAAAATTTGAGTTAATACACGTTAAAATTATAATTGATGTGGCATAATATGTGGAACCAGTACAGGGTTTGAACATAGTGTTATTATTGCATAAATAAATAAATAAAAATAAACAAAAAAAAATATGGTCGAAAAATCATGGATGTTACATCAGGCGGGAAAGATGTGTTTGCTTATGTCCACGGATACAGTAAACGGGATATAATTATGTGTCCTTGCTATTATATAATTGTTTTGAGATAAACTATTTAGCTGGAGATGTGACAAACTGATATGCCGTATTTAATATATAAAAATATAATATATTTTTATGATGGTTTTACGAGATCAAGTTTTAAATTTATAAAATGATAATTACTTTAACTTAAAAACACACACAACAGACAAGTTTACCTATTGCAGCGTAATATAGTTTAGGTAAGAACCAAGTATCGAACCAATGGACACGGTCGAGTTCCAGTACTCAACTTTTGTTATCGTTTAGCCGGATCAATTAGTGAGTGGGTTTTGTGTTCTTGTAAAGCAGAATAGTAAATGACAGAAAACTAAATAACGGTAAAGTAAATAACATAAAAAGTAAAAACGTGCGTGATGTATGTAATAGAAATGTAACAAACAGAATAGTAAATAGCAGAAAAGTAAATATCTCGGAGATGATCAGGTCACGGAGAGTATTGCTTCGGGATTTGAATCCGCTTGGTACGTGATAATGTTAAGTTGACTAATCCAGTGATGTGACTACTACAAACTTGTGACCCGGGTCACCGCTAGAGCCTCGTCCTCACGACATTTGATTTGCAAATTAAAATCTTTAAAAAGTGGTAGTGCCTCCCATTAAGGACAACAATTACCCTCAACCCTTCGAATGGTCATCTCCAGGTTGGTTTAAGACATCGAAACGTAATATGCTTTGTATTAGAGTTAAATAGCTGATTATATTTTGTTCACCGGGAGACGATGCAACAATGGGATTAAGTATAAAGACGTACCGTTCCCAACATGAGTTCACCAATTCTTGGTCGCATAATAAGTTTTTATAAAGATGTACGACCTTAATAGTGTTGACCAAGCCTTGGCTTATCAATCTCTACTTGTATAAAGACGTACAAGCTTCAAGAGAAGTTTGATTAAAAAGGTTTTACGATCTTACACTTTAAATTCAAGAACACTCACAAATATAAAGACGGATTTAGACAATAATAAAAACCCACCAAAATGGTTGTTTTAAGGACGAATGATTAAAGACACAAACACATCACTTGAATCAATACGTTAAACATTAACATGCACCAAACTTCATCTTCACCCTAGCAATACAAAGTGTCTAGCCATGAATGGCCATACTAACTAGCATAACGCTGAGTTTCATAGGCTCCCCTATTGCGGTACAAGGAGGAAGAGCACCTCTACTTGCTACTACTACACTCTAACTATGAAATAAGCTTTCTCTGGTGTTTTCTTGGGGTGTGTAAGGGATAGATGGGTGTATGGAATGAAGAACCCAAGACATCTATTTATAGGCCTCAAAATGAGCAATGCACGGCCGTGCATTGGATTGCACGGGCGTGCAAACACCTTGGGAATCAAACAGGGTACACAGGACATTGTACTAGAGACTTGCGGAGCAAGGAGGCCATTGCACGGCCATGCAATGGGATGCACGGTCGTGCATCCCTCCCTTGCTTCCCTGTTTCGTCTTTTAGCTGCTGGTTGACTTGCTGTTGACCTGGTTTGACTTCTTAGGGGTCAATGCTCGGGTTTGGTCCTCTGAAAGCTTGATTTCTTCATGTTTTAAGCTGGTTTTTGCTCTGTTTATCTTGGGACACCGAATAACCTACAATTATGAAATATTAACGCATTAAGTATCATTTGCAAGGCTTTTGTTTGATTAATACCATAATATGGGATTATTATGCATGCAAAACATGTATAATTTAGGTCATATCATAATACCCCACACTTAAACTTTGCTTGTCCTCAAGCAAACTCATGCATGATCATACCCATAACTAAAAACTTTAAAAGGGAAATGGAGCTCCAAGTAGTTGGAAACTCCGGGACAACTCTTGAGTTGCTTATTCTATTTTTTTTGTTTTTCTATGATGGAATTCATGACAAGCCTACTAGAACTTCAATTATGCATAAAATTTCACTCCTCACAATGTTCACTCAACTCTAGGGTTATATATTTATGATAATGTAGTTTAAGTGGAACAATCAAGATCGAATCGAATTATGCAATGGTCATAAGCTTGTATGTAGATCAAGTCTCCACCAACTAACTAAGTAGTATGCATGAATCAAGAGGACTTTAAAAAGGGTTGTAATGTGGCTAAAATAAAATTAAAGGGTGAAAATGAAAATGTTTTTAGATTTTTAGGGATTTAAAAGGTTTTTGAAGGGCTGCAGTTATCGTGGAACACACAGCTATGGCTTCCTGGCTTAAAATGGAAAATACTAGCAAGTCCCTCTACAGTACTCAGATCATGAGGGTATAACTAATCTGAGGGCTCCTTTATGGTCAGATTGCCAAGACCAAGGTCTCTTATCATTCTCAACTCTTTCCTTACTGCGTAGTACACATTACTGCCTTTTCGTACGGATCTTTCAGCATGTAGCCTAACAGCTCCTACTTTGATCAGATGCGTATACTCATGCTGAGAATGAGTTTGATTCTTGCTACACTTTCCATCGTGGCTCCAGTTGCCACACTTCACACATTTGTCGTATCTTTTGGCGGCACTTTTTGATAAGCCGCAGAATGGTGACGGTTGTTCTTGCTTGCGCCATCGTTTTCTTACATCACTAGTTGCTTTGAAAACTTTCTCTCGGAGGTGGTAATTCAGGCTTTGCGAAATGAAGGCAAGAAAGCAATTTGAAATCAAAAGAATGCATATCCAGCTCTTTAGCGTCTAACCGGTAAAAGACCAACTTCTCTCTTCTCTTTTTTTTAATATCAAGACAAATTCTTCAATAATTCTTTTTCCTCAATTTCCTTGAAATAATATTTTCATAAATTCCTTGCAGATAGTTTGGTTGTTTCTTCCTAATACATCCACCTTCTTGTATATTCCAATTCTTCCGAGTAAAACAGATTCTTTCTAAAGTTGACTCAATGGTAATAACTTGAAATAACGACATAGGATAATTTTTCCATTTTGTAGACAGTTAGCCAATAACTGGTGTTTACGAAAAGCTGGTTGGGTGATAAATGTGGGTAGTAGAAAAGAAAAGACTAAGGCTCAGAGGGCTATGTAGGCGGATTATATGTTTGGGATTTTTGGGTTTAAGGATAATATATAGGGGTAATAAAGTCCTAGGTGCCTTAATCACTTTCATACTTCTACTAGTTCATGGTCTTGATATGTATCAGTCACACAAGTTCTAATTATGCATAAAATCCGATTGAAAAACACTCAATATACCAAACGAAAGAGCATGCAAAAAATAATGATAATAATGCTCGTGAAAAAGTTCAGATTATTCTCACATGGAAACGGATGAGATAGGGTTTAGTGATTTGTTATGCATAATATCCATTTGTTTCTACTTGCCATGTATTCGTTTTATTTAATTATGTGCGAACTCAAAGAGGTTTAGATTTTAGGGTTTAAAATTTTTGAAAATTTTTCAGGTTTTACAAAAGGTAGGGTTTTGTAATGTCTTAGTCAAATGGGTAGAAAATCACGAGTTAAAATTTTACTGCTTTGACATTACAAGTAGTCCTGAATCTCTAATTCCTCACCCCATACTTAAAACTGTGCATTGCCCTCAATTTACAAATGCATGTAATGAAATGCTATGCAGGAATTTAATGCATAAAGTTTTAAGGGAAAAGAAATTGGTACTCCCCCGGTCAATTCGGTGTATAACCTAAGGCCGAAACTTATTGCTGCTGTCACCTATCAGTTGCTTGTCAACACGCTTTAAAGACTTTATCGAATTTCACAGAAATTTTATGTGGTTTCGACTCCTCAGGTTGTAGAGATGGAGTGTAATTCCCCGAAGAAGTAAAGAGACTATCTGGTGATGTTATTCCACCTAACACACAAAGGAAAACATAAAAGCAGACAAGGAAAATAAAAGGAAGTAGTTAAGCTACTAAGGTCCTAGTATCGAGAAGGCATACCTGGGGGCTGAAGTAAGAGAAACTTAAATTTGGAAAACCAAACCTGAGGTCCACGTGTTCTGCCGTATGTACCAACTTCTCAATTTATTCATGATCATCGGGTTACCTCCCGGAAGCGCCACGTTTATTTCAGGGTCACTAGCCCAACCCATACATGCATCATCAGTCTTTCTTTGGGTTTGATAATCAGTCAAATAGGTGGCTTGTAATATGGAGAGGTTCATCCAACCCATTTGATAACCATGCGTACAATGTGATGATAAGCTGATCCAGGAATTAGTGGAGTCGATCCTGGACTAGCTGGCCAAGGGGAAACAAGGTAAAAAGAGTTCAAACTTGAAACGATCATAACTTGAGCTACGTTTGGAGTTAGAGGGGCCCCGACTAGGGGTTGGAAAGGTTTTGACGAGCCGGATCATGTGGCAATCGTCGTAGGTGGTTTCTCCTAGTGGTCCGAGCCAATTTCCCCTATTAAGTGGCCCAGTTTCACAAATCAAAGATTTTCCCCAATTTTCTATGTGTAATACTTTCAACTTCTTTGTGCTACAAACGGGTGAATAATTGATTTATGTATTTTCAAAGTATATTTTTAGTTTTAATTTTAGTTGGGATGGATCGATTTAAAATTTTAAAATTTTTTGTAAACCTGCCAAATTTAGAATGCTCTATAGAAGAGCATCTAAAGAAAATAGTGTAATTAAATCACGCCACCACCATTTGAAATTTCCTGGACCAAGCTTCAAGAAACCCATGTAGTGAAGGAGACGGTCACCCCGGTATGATAGTTTTGTCACGTAATCTTCATTAGATGAACGTTGCTTCTTCCATGAGAAGTGGTCCTCAGAGTGGTGTGCCCTATCCTGTGGCTTATGTGATTCATGGAATGATTCACTGATATGCTTGGTCACAGGCCAGCTATCACTGTTGCAAGGAAGAGGTGCCACCATTGTCATTTGTTTGTTGGTGATTACTTCCTCTTGCATAATCTCCTCATGGATGTTGGTCTCATAGCCTGGTTCTTCACATGATGTGGTCTCTAAAGTGACAGGAAATCCAGACTGTTCCATACATCCTTCTTATGCTTCCATATTTAGGATTCCCATCGATTCTTCTTCCGGCTCCTTTGTTTGTTTAGCTTCCAGCCTCTCAAAGTGATTGGAAAGTTGCAGTTGCCTTTTCCTATGAATCATCTGGTCTCACTTCCGATTGATCCATGTTTATGAAGATAGAAGGTTCTTGCTCCTTAAATTCACTTGACCTTAATTCAGATGTTGGAACTATGACTTCCGATTCTTGGACTTTGAAGGAATCATCTTGTTGTTCAGTTGGAACGCTCTTTAGGATTTGAACCTTAATTTCTTCCAAATGACAAAACACTTGTTGTTCAGTTAGACAGCTCTTTAGGAGTTGAACCTTAATTTCCTCCAAATGACAAAACAGATTTCCTGGGGTCTATGAGTCGAAATCTAGAGCTAAGTGTTGAATTTCTTGGGGCGGTGTGGTTTCCTAATATGGTTGCCAGTAAGGTTGGTGAAAATCTGTGAAATACCCTTGATAGTGATAACAATATTGAGTGTAGTGGGGTTCCCCACAATTCTCACACCAAACCTCCAAATAGTGGTACTCATAGTCGTCTTGGTATCCTCCATAACAACCCTCGTAGTTGTCATCCATGAAAGTTGCTGTAAGGAATAATCAAAACAAACCATAAAAGTAATTATTAATGTTAAAAAGGCTAATCCGTTAACTCGAATTTTTCCTGAAATCACTGTTCCCCGGCAACGGTGCCAAAAACTTGATGTGTCATTTTTAATATATAAAAATATAATATGTTTTTATGATGGTTTTACGAGATCAGGTTTTAAATTTATAAAATGATAATTACTTTAACTTAAAAACACACACAATAGGCAAGTGTACCTATCGCAGCGTAATATAGTTTAGGTAAGAACCAAGTATCGAATCAATGGACACGGTCGGATTCCAGTACTAAACTTTTGTTATCGTTTAGCCGGATCAATTAGTGAGTGGGTTTTGTGTGCTTGTGAAGCAGAATAGTAAATGACAGAAAAGTAAATAACGGTAAAGTAAACAATAGAAAAGTAAAAACGTACGTGATGTGTGTAACAGAAACGTAACGAACAGAATAGTTGATGTCGCCCAGACGGTCTATATAAAACTAATAAAACCTAACCTAGACTCCTAAGTAATAAATGGATTACCTTCAACTAAACCGCACTGATAGGCAAGTGACCTATCGAGTGTAGCACAACTTAGTGGTAAACCGGATTATCGAACCCTAGAGACACTACTATAGCTATACTAGACTCTGACTCGGACTAAAGATTTATTTGGTTTGGGGGGTTTACTACACTACTATTAAACTAATGAATGCAGAAAACTCGAACGACTCAACTATCAGGATGAAAGTACTAAAGGTGAAATCAGAAGATGGGAAGGATACTACCTAGGTCTGAATCCTACTTGCAAAGTACAACTTCTACCGGTTCTGGAAACTATGATGGATCTGGGTTTCTAAAGATGACAACTAAAGACTACCTAGTGGATCCCTAATCACTCTCAAGGTGAGACCAACTAAGCTACCTAAAGTATACTAAACTCACCAGATGGTCAGATCACCTCTCGGGTATTTCCAACAATGATAAAGTACCCATAGGATAGATTACCTCTCCGTCTCACTGTCCACGATACATTTGAAGAATGCACGGGGTAATCTCAAGATAACAATAATGATTTGAACTAGCAACAATCACTAAACACCTAATACCAACGTCCTCTCAGACTGTCAACACTCGGATTCCTAATGACGAACACTAGACAACTAATTCTCACCTCTCGGGTATTGAACTAGGACACACACTCAATCTATTCAAGGATTAACCAACATTCCTATGGATTACTACGTCTAGCAAACCACTCAGGTCACAAGCAATACACAAACAACCTAAACATGCATCTATTAATGAAATACATTCAACAAGACAGCATGAGGAACATTAATCAACATAAAACCAGATCTAAGCATGCATATTCATCACTACAAATATATCAAGATCTCTTACAAAATCATAAATCCAACATAATATCCAAAAACCGATAGAGATCACAACTTTAACAAGAATTCATCATAAGACCCGGGCAGTATCAAGGTTTTAGCCTAGAATCATGTTCAAACACATCAAAACAGAAGTATAAGACATCATCATGGTTAAAAAACACGTTCCTGGGGTCTCTCGTGTACAGCGGGGGATTACTGAAATTTTGAACTCTTCTCCTCGAAATACCCCAAATCGATATATTATGGTCCCCGTAACTAATTTTCTAGCTCGGGATATGCCTCTTCTAAGGTTGGACTCTTTCCCGACTTTTGCCATTCTCATCCCGGGTTCTCGTGTGCTCGTTTCCTTCATAGTTCTTGATCTTTTAAGCTCCAATTCTTCCCAAATACACAACATATCATAACTAAATACAAGCTATAAATGACTCAAAACGACTCTAAAACCATACGAAATACAAGGGAATTGCATGTGTGCTTTGCAACACATCAATAGTAAATAGTAGAAAAGTAAATATCTCGGAGATGATCAGGTCACGAAGAGTATTTCTTCGGGATTCGAATCCGCTTGGTACGTGATAATGTTAAGTTGACTAATCCAGTGATGTGACTATTACAAACTTGTGACCCGAGTCACCGCTAGAGCCTCGTCCTCATGACATTTGATTTGCAAATTAAAATCTTTAAAAAGTGGTAGTGCCTCCCGTTAAGGACAACAATTACCCTTAACCCTTCGAATGGTCATCTCCGGGTTGGTTTAAGACATCGAACATAAAATGCTTTGTATTAGAGATAAATAGGTGATTATATTTTGTTCACCGGGGGGCGGTGCAACAATGGGACCAAGTATAAAGACATACCGTTCCCAACACGAGTTCACCAATTCTTGGTCGCATAATAAGTTCATATAAAGACGTACGACCTTACCACGTTAAACTAAAATTTACAGGTTTCAGAAATAAGATGAAATAATAAGCAAATTAAACTTCACTAGAGGCGTTTCAACCAAGTCACTATCCCGGATGGTAACACATAGACTAAGTCAAACCAATAAACACATAAGAATCAACCCAGTGGTGTTTCAATCAGGCTGGAACCCGACGTGTGACACGTAGGCGAAACTTAGACTTCAATCAAATAAGCTCAAGAATTATGGAATATGGATGCGGGCGCCGCCGAAACTCGGATTTATTCTCATAAAAAGAGAGTGGTGTGCCAAGAAATTTCAAAAACCTCTCAATTTTAACTTAACGTGGTACCTATCACCCTATGTTGATAGTTTCGGTATTACCGATTACCCTAAGATGATTACCCACAAGATATCATGATTTTAATTCAATTAATTCCCTTATTTCACACAAACCGGCTATTTAAGCTCTACTAGTTGACTGGGTCTACCAAAACATCACTAATTAGACGCGTTTTCTATTATTTAGATCGATTAAAACCAACAAGTAGATCCAGTTGTCCTATCATTTTCCATGTATAAGCAGTTATTTCCAAGGACATTTTTCAAAATTTTTTAATTTTTTTGTATTTTTGAATTTTTATAAACAAGACAAACTAGCTAAACTAGACACTCACATCCCCACACTTGAAAGACACATTGTCCTCAATGTGAAGCAAGACACAACTAAAAATAAAAATGCAAAACTAAAACAGGAAGTGACTTAGCTGGTAATGAGGATGCAAACAAATTAAACCAGCTTCGCTCTTCCTCTTATGCACCGTATAGCATTTCGGTCGCTGTTGCACATCTCTGTTGGGTTGCTCTTAAAGATATCAGGATCACTCCGTCCGAATGGAGATTGAGTACGGACATAATGATGTACACCTGCAAAATAAAACTCAAACATACCCGCAGCATCAAACTGACACAAATAAAACAAAACACTCAAACTTAAACTTAACGACTCACTAAGACTCTGGATAGAAGCAGGGAAACGTCCATGATGCATGGCTAACACATAGACATGAATGCCACGGTAAGATGAAAACATCGGATCGAAACGGTTTCAAGTTTCCCATGGTTGTGGTGGATGATGAATGATAGGATATATGATAGTGGATGAATGGTGGATGAATGGTGGGGAGTGGTGATCGTGGAAACCATGGGAAAACAAGGCAAGAGGGCAACTCCTAGGCTGCCCCGCGTACCGCGAAGAAGCAAGCCCCGTCCCTTTCGTACTGCGAGGGACTAAAATACAGCCGGCTCAAGACTTTTGTCTGTCGCGTACCGCGAGGAGAGCTTGTTCACAGAAAGTTAAGAAAAAAATTTTAATTTTATAATTAGAATATTTTAGACCCCTCAAAATCTTTCTTCACCCAAATTTCTCAAAAACCCATTCCAAGCATAAAAACATATGTAAACATACCTGGAACTTCGTTCCTGATGATTTCCTTTACCGAATTAAGCGCAACTTCTTACAAAAACTGACACAAACAAACACACAATACCGAAAAACACAAAAATGACACGGACTCAAACCAAGTAATGCACACAAACTCTCCATCCCGGGCACTTGCCCAAGACTCAAACAAACCTATCAGGAGGCTTTTCCTTGATCCTAACCGGTAGCACCTTCATCCTTCACGGTCTACCGATCCTCCACAACCTCATCAAGCTCCTACTTCTATCACAATCTAAATGTATTTCATATGCACCAATCCAGTCTTTCTGCCACAACTTAAATCTACCAGGTCCAAAGATCACCTGGTTCAAGTACTTCAACAAACTGTCACCTCTAAACATCCCCACACTTGGGGTTTTCACTCTCCCTACATCAACAACCTCACTCAACTCTCGGAGTTTCTTATGGGGCGGCCTAGATTTAGGGGTTACACTCTCCACCACGGGTGTCTCATAGATTAATGACCCGACTTGTGCTAATATCTCACTCAAACTGCAGTCATCACTATCAGCACCTAAAAACGCGGACCCTATCAAATTCTGTTCAAATTCACCTAACCAATCCGGCGGGTCCTCAATCATTTCTCCTCCATCTCCCTCAACAACATCCTCTACTAGATTAGAGTCCCGATGGTAGTCCATGAAGGCATCAAGCATGCACATAGAGTGGCTATGCTCACCAACATCCTTCACGGACTTCATAGCATCAAATGTGATCGACTCATCCCCCACACGAAGTGTGAGTTTCCCGTTAAAGACATCGATCATTGCCTTGGCGGTACGTAGGAACGGGCGTCCTAGGATGAGTGGGACTTTGTCATCCACCTCCATGTCCAGGATGATGAAATCCACGGGGAATACAAATTTTCCGACTTTTACTAACAGATTCTCCACAATTCCCCGTGGATACTTGACTGAGCGGTCAGCCAAGGAAATGCTCATGCGCATAGGCTGCGGTTCACATAGGTCTAGCTGCTTATAAATAGAATATGGCATCAGATTGACGCTAGCACCCAGATCAGCCAACACGTGGTTTAAAGGCAAACCGCCAAGTAGACATGGGATCCGCTAGTTTCTTCGGCAGTTTGTTCTGAACCACAGCAGAACATTGACTTCAGAGATCCCCTCTAGCTTCTTCTTGTTGGAAAGAAGATCTTTAAGGAACCTGACATACTTAGGCATATGCTGAAGGACCTCTATAAATGGGAGATTGACCTTGAGTTGTTTGAACATATCAAGGAAGGTACTGTATTCCCTAGTGTGTTTATATGGCAGCAAGCACGCTGGATAGGGAACTCGACTCAAATCAATCTCCGGGGACTTCATCTCCACCCCCTTCTTCTTCTCCTCTGCCTTCTCGACAGGCTTCTCCATAACCATCTCTTCCTCCACCGGTTCTTCCTCTTCTACAAACGGTGTGTTCTCATCCTCTTCTGCTCTCCTTCTCCTAGACGACACAACATTCGACTCAGACTCCTCTAGCATCCTAGCATCGATCTCAGCAAATCGAGCTCTCCAGTCTACCTTCTTCACTTCCTCTACCGAAGGTATGCCATACTCAATGGAGTAGGAGTCATCATCTACAAGCTCTTTCTTCTCCACACTCCTAACTGACATGGCCATCACTGAAGCATTTGGGCCCGAAGATGGACCTCCTTATCTACCCTTCAGGCTCTGAGCGATGTCTCCTACTGTGCGTTGCAAATCCTGGAATGCCGACTGCTGATTCTTCAATAGAGTGTCGTGGCTATCCAGTCTTTGCCTCGTTTCCTTGTCTTGCTGGACTAAGTGGGCAAGCAGTTGTGTCTGATTCTCGAGCATCTCTTCGATCTTCCTTGTATAGACACTGCTTCCCGAGCTCACTCAAACTTCTGCTCCTCCATACTGCTGCTGACGACCATTAAACCCAGGCGGGTTATTTCCAGATCTCCATCCCGAGCCATAAGTATTGTTGTTATTATACCCTCAGTTCTGGTACTGGTTTCCAGCATAGCTCACATGCTCTTGATTATTTACGAGGCAATCTCGGGTGTCGTGGCCACCCCTGCACACTTGACACCGCTGAGCACTGAGATTCGGCTTCTTAATCTCGTTAGCCATTGAGGCGAGTGCAGCAGCCACGCTAGTCTCAGGAGTGACCTGATGCACACCTCTAGGAGAAGAGGCGGGTGCTCTAGCAGTACGAATGGAATTCCTAACAGAATGTGGATGCTGCTGTTCGGCTTAAGCGAAGCTCTCGAACATTTCCTCGCACTCATCAGGCTCGAGTCTCTCCATGACATGATCTCCCGCAGCTGTGTTGAACATTTGCTGCTTCTCGAAGGAGAGGCCATTATAGAACTTCTCCACTAGCTCCCAGTCGGAAAGACCATGCTGAGAACATCGGCTCAATAGCGTGTTGAACCGCTCCCAGGCTATGTGATAAGGCTCGTCAGGATCCATCCGGAACGAATGGATTTGATCCCGAAGGCGAGCGGCCCTGGAAGGTGGATAGTACTTCTTGTAGAATTTGTCTTGAAGATCCTCCCATGTGGTGATAGAATTGTCAGGAAGGGTGTCAAGCCAATTAGATGCATGACCAGAGAGCGAGAATGGGAAGAGACGCAAGTAGATAGCGTCCTTAGACACACCCGTGATATTGAATGTATCACATATCCGTGTGAAGCGGGACAAATGTCCGGGTGCATCCTCATCCTCGAGGCCATGGAATTGAGTAGCATGAGTGATCATACTCATGACATGTGATGGGATCTGCCATGTATTGGTGTTCAGAATAGTGGGGCGAGTGATCGAAGACCTCGCGCCCGTGACCCCATCATTGACCCTCTGGTGCACATTACATCTCGCTGGTGGGTCAGCGTCGCCCATGATAAGAAATGGGATTGGGCTAGTAAAACACACCTGGGATTTGCACAACTCCTTTAAACGCTCCCGTAAGTCGCGGGTGCGCTCGTGAAGCTCTCGTTCGGGCTCTGGAAAAGCTGAATAAGGTGGTGATCACTGCGAACGAGTATTGTGCATAAACTGACACAAGAACAAAAGAAAACAAATAAAGACTCACAAACAAAAGGACTCGACCCTATTTTAGACACTCAGATAGCACGTAGGACAAGCACAGAAGACAAGCAAACACACAAGACTCAAAAGAAAAAGAAAAGAAAATAAACCAAAAATCAAACAAAGAACTAGTCAATATTGCTATTGCCAAGTGTCCCCGGCAACGGCGCCAAAAACTTAATGTCGCCCAGACGGTCTATATAAAACTAATAAAACCTAACCTAGACTCCTAAGTAATAAATGGAGTACCTTCAACTAAACTGCACTGACAGGCAAGTGTACCTATCGAGTGTAGCACAGCTTAATGATAAACCGGACTATCGAACCCTATAGACACTACTATAGCTATACTAGACTCTGACTCGGACTAAAGATTGATTAGGTTTGGGGGGTTTACTACACTACTATTTTCTAATGAATGCATAAAACTCGAACGACTCAACTATCAGGATGAAAGTACTAAAGGTGAAATCAGAAGATGGGAAGGATACTACCTAGGTCTGAATCCTACTTGCAAAGTACAACTTCTACCGGTTCTGGAAACTATGATGGATCTGGGTTTCTAAAGATGACAACTAAAGACTACCTAGTGGATCCCTAATCACTCTCAAGGTGAGACCAACTAAGCTACCTAAAGTGTACTAAACTCACCAGATGGTCAGATCACCTCTCGGGTATTTCCAACAATGATAAAGTACCCACAGGATAGATTACCTCTCAGTCTCACTGTCCACGATACATTTGAAGAATGCACGGGGTAATCTCAAGATAACAATAATGATTTGAACTAGCAACAATCACTAAACTCCTAATACCAACGTCCTCTCAGACTGTCAACACTCGGATTCCTAATGACGAACACTAGACAACTAATTCTCACCTCTCGGGTATTGAACTAGGACACACACTCAATCTATTCAAGGATTAACCAACATTCCTATGGATTACTACGTCTAGCAAACCACTCAGGTCACAAGCAATACGCAAACAACCTAAACATGCATCTATTAATGAAATACATTCAACAAGACAGGATGAGGAACATTAATCAACATAAAACCAGATCTAAGCATGCATATTCATCACTACAAATATATCAAGATCTCTTACAAAATCATAAATCCAACATAATATCCAAAAACCTATAGAGATCACAACTTTAACAAGAATTAGACCCGGGCAGTATCAAGGTTTTAGCCTAGAATCATGTTCAAACACATCAAAACAGAAGTATAAGACATCATCATGGTTTGAAACAAAGCAAACAAAGATAAAAATCGAATCTTGAGATCGAAAACGTTAAATCTAACGAACCCGGATGCAAAGTCTTCGACTTTCCTCTTCAATTGATCTCCTCTACCCAAAATCCCCCTTTTCTTGTCTAGAACAGCTTAGAATCGATTAGATTAAGAATGGGAGAGTCATAGACCTTTAATCCTTTAAATTAGGTTAAAAACACGTTCCTGGGGTCTCTCGTGTACCGCGAGGGATTACTGAAATTTTGAACTCTCCTCCTCAAAATACCCTAAATTGATGTATTATGGGCCCCGTAACTAATTTTCTAGCTCGAGATATGCCTCTTCTAAGGTTGGACTCTTTCCCGACTTTTTCCATTCTCATCCCCGGTTCTCATGTGCTCGTTTCCTTCACAGTTCTTGATCGTTTAAGCTCCAATTCTTCCTAAATACCTACACAACATAGCATAACTAAATACAAGCTATAAATAACTCAAAACGACTCTAAAACCATACGAAATACAAGGGAAATGCATGTGTGCTTTGCAACACATCAATAGTAAATAGCAGAAAAGTAAATATCTCGGAGATGATCAGGTCACGGAGAGTATTGCTTCGGGATTCGAATCCGCTTGGTACGTGATAATGTTAAGTTACCTAATCCAGTGATGTGACTATTACAAACTTGTGACCCAGGTCACCGCTAGAGCTACGTCTTCACGACATTTGATTTGCAAATTAAAATCTTTAAAAAGTGGTAGTGCCTTCCGTTAATGACAATAATTACCCTCAACCCTTTGAATGGTCATCTCCAGGTTGGTTTATGACATCGAACATAAAATGCTTTGTATTAGAGTTAAATAGGTGATTAAAATTTTTTCACCGGGAGGCGGTGCAACAATGGGACCAAGTATAAAGATGTACCATTCCCAACATGAGTTCACAATTCATAGTCGCATAATAAGTTCGTATAAAGACGTACGACCTTAATAGTGTTGACCAAGCCTTGGCTTATCAATCTCTACTTGTATAAAGACGTACAAGCTTCAAGAGAAGTTTGATTAAAAAGGTTTTACGATCATATACTTTAAAATCAAGAACACTCATAAATATAAAGACGGATTTAGACAATAATAAAAACCCACCAAAATGGTGGTTTTAAGGACGAACGATTAAAGACATAAACACATCACTTGGATTAATAGGTTAAACATTAACATGCACCAAACTTCATATTCACCCTAGCAATACATAGACTCTAGCCACGAATGGCCATGAGTTTCGTAGGCTCCCCTATTGCGGAACAAGGAGGAAGAGCCCCTCTACTCGCTACTACTACACTCTAAATGCGAAATAAGCTTTCTCTAGTGTGTTCTTAGGGTGTGTAAGCGATAGATGGGTGTATGGAATGAAGAACCCAAGGCATCTATTTATAGGCCTCAAAATGAGCAATGCATGGCCGTGCATTGGATTGCACGGGCGTGCAAACACCTCGGGAATCAAACAGGATACACAAGACATTGTACTAGAGCCTTAGGGAGCAAGGTGTTAAAGCACGTTTGTGTATCAGACACTCTAGATGTTTTCTTAGCTTTGTCTTTATGTATTTGTTCTTGTATTTAAGTATCTGTATGTTTTGATTATCGAGTTGTAATCACATATGTATGTACTTAGTCTTGTATGTTTCTATTAATTGTTGTGCGCACTTTGTAAGTGCGCATGATGTATATCCTGCGTACTTAGCAAGTATGCAAGAACAAAGTCTGCGTACTTGCTAAGTACGCAAGAGTTAAGCCCTGCGCACTTGCCAAGTGCGTAGGCAACAGGTCTAGTATAAATAGCAGGTCTTGACAAAATGTAAGTACGCATTCATATGTAAGAATTCTGTAACCGGCTAAGTTTATAATAGAGGAAGCTTGAAAGTGTTTTTGTTGTCGGTTTACTTTGTGTTGTTTGATTCTCCACCTAGTCACGGGCATTCCGCACCCTGTTCGACTAGCCACACACTCGCACGTAACAATCCGAGTCACCCGAGGACCTACAAGTGGTATCAGAGCTTTTGCTCTTGATTTCGAGTGTTGTGAGTGTGTTAGGAGCGTTTTCGACACAATCTACAGCCTTTTTATAAGCAAAAGTGACCGATTTTGGTATTTTTGTGATAAAATAGAAGTAGCTTTTGAGCGCTATTTTAGAAGCAAAAATCAGTCAAAATTTGACCTTTTGTTGAATGTTTGAGTGTTTTGATCATCAAGGGTTTGTTAGAAACTAGTTTCTAACCTTTTGGCTTGATCAATTTGTTCATATCCTCAAAATTTGAAGATCTGAGGTATTTCCGGTGATCGGAAAAAGTTGGTGAGAGCAGGTGAAAAAGTGACCTGCGTACTTACCCTTTTTGGCTAAAAGGACAGTGTTCGTGCGTACTTGACAAGTACGCAAGACCATTCTTGTGCGTACTTAACATTTACTCCTGTGTACTTACTAAGTACGCAAGAGGAAATCTCAAGTGCGCAAGAACAGTTTCTTAAGTGCGCAAGGCCATTCTTAAGTGCGCAAGTTGTATTGACTTTCTGAGTTTTTGACTAAGTTTTACCCTATGGCAAATATTCAGAATCTTGGTAACCTGCTTAATTATGATAACGAGATAGGTACTCCGCAAGAACCGCCAAAGCTACTAAATGTTAATGATTATTCAATTTTGAAAGCACGCTTTGAGCATTATATTTCATACACTGATTCCTCTTTGTGGATACCTATACTTGAGGGTTATAAGCATCCGACTTATACATATCTTGATGAGATTGTTCCCAAGCCTATATCTAAGCTAGATGAAGAAGAAAAGAAAGTTTATGACAGAGAAAAGAAGGCACATGGATCTATCACAATGGCCCTAACTAGAGAGCTCTTTCACAGCTTCAGAGGATATGATAATTCTAAAGATCTCTGGAAGGCATTGCAGAAAAGATTTGAGGGGAACAGTGATATCAAGAAAAGCAAAAGAGATCTCCTGAGAAAGCAATATGAATGCTTCAGATACCTGGAGAATGAATCTACAGATGAACTTATATCTAGATTCTATCATCTGCAAACTGAGTTAAAAGCTTTTGAGCTGAAGTATCCTGATGCGGAATTAGTTGAAAATTTTCTAGATGCGTTACCACCAAAGTTTGAGATATATACCACTCTGCTGAGAGAGAACCCCAAGTTCTATGAAATGACGATTGAAGAAGCAATAGGAAAGGTTCAAGCACACGATATGTATTATGGGACATCTTCCACAGCTAAATCATCTGGTTCAGGAATTGACTTATTCTCAGGGAACTCTCATGAAGAAGATAACTCGAATGGTTGTGGGGGTCATACATGCTTTACAGCATCTGGATCTGGTCCTCACCACCAACATTCATCAAGGAATCATATCTCCTCATCTTCAGCTAACCAGACTGCAATAGCCAAGATAGCTGAAGATCATGCAACATTGTTTTCATCGTGTATGCTTGCCTATGAGAACTTCATTGGTGGCAAGCTTACGGATCCTGAAACAATTGAAGAAAATTTTAATCAGGTGGATCCAGACGACATGGAGGACATGGATATTCAATGGAATATGGCCATGATCTTGAGAAGGGCCAAGCGTTTCTTGAATAGAACGGGCATGAAGTTCATTGGTGGGCATTCAAATGCCAAGGTGGTTTTGATAAATCCAATGCCAAGTGCTACAAGTGTCAGAACTTTGGACACTTTGCTCGTGAATGTCAGAAGGATAAAGCACCTGCCTCAGGATTCACTAGACCAAGCCAGGGAAACAACCAAGGAAATAGTCAAGGATACAACAATTCTAACAACCGCAATCAAGGTCAAGGTGGAACGTCCAATGCTTTGGTAGCTCAACAGGACGAAAGCTTTAATTGGGGTGTTCATTTGGAGGATGCCCTTATTGCTCAAACACAAGTTGGTCTAATGGCTGAGATCGTAGAGATGATGGAAGCAGATGAATGGGAAGCTTCTGTAGCTGACCACGAGGAGTCTACAACTGCATTTGCCCTCATGGCTATTGGGGAGGCATCAAGTTCGTCAATTGAGGTAGACTCTAATTCTTTTGCTGTCATTTCATGTTCCAAATGTCTTGGCTTGAAAGAAGAAAATTCTAAGCTTCAGCACCAAGTCGAACCTCTTCGTATTGCAGCTTTAAGCTACAAAGAAAATGAAAAATGTTACAAAGATTCAATTGAAACTTAAAAGAAAGAAAAACGTGATTTTTCACTTAAAATCAGCGAACGACAGTTTCATTTGGATGTTGTGTACAAGGGGTTGGAAAAGAGAAATAATGAAATTACCAAGCTACAGAATGAGGTCTTGTAGTTAAATAGTAAAATTGAGAAGTTGAAAAATTCTCGCTTCGTGGTAGAACATTATGAATCAGTAGTGAGACAAGTGAATGGCTTAGGGTTGGGTACTAATGCCATTCCTCCACCAGTAAGCGGAAAATTTGTCAACGGCTTAATTGATATTGACTTGTCATGCCTTGATGAATCCTCAAGTCAGGATGATTCCTCTAATAAGGATGATTCCTCAAGCAAGGCTGACCCTGCTTCTGATCAGGAGTTCTTCACTGATGAAGGCTCTGAGAACACCATCCTTGATGGTGCTATCTCAGAGGAGTTGATGTTGAACACAAAGTTGTGAAAAACATTGTCACTGATCGTGATAATTGCATTTTGACTGAGCCTGATACCATTGAAACAAATGAAAAACTAAAATTAATGCTTTATAGGGGTTATAAGAATATTAACCAAGTTAAGAAAGAAACATTTGCAAATCATTATGGGCTTGGTTATAAAGAAAATTTAGAAAAATACTACATTTCCAAAAATGAATCAACATCAGGTCCATCAAAAACCATTACTCATGTTCACCAAACAACTTCTCCTGTTCATCATGCCGAGTCATCAAACGTCAAATCAAATGAGCCCTACAGGAGGATTTATAAGGAAAAGCGTGCTTGCTTTCACTGTGGTATGGTTGGTCACATCCTTGTGAACTGCCCTGCTAAGAACCAAGGGAAACAACCAATTGTTTCACAAACGACTGTTGTCTCTAAGTCACCACCAGTGAAGCAACCCAAGAATCCCAAACAAAATGTGGTGAAACCACCAGTGAAACCCATGGTGAAGCCAAAGACCACATCTGAGGCTAAGCCATCTGTTCCAAAAAGGGAAAACCAACCTGCTAAACCCTGTGTGTATAACTCTGGTAGTGCACCAACTGGTGAGAAACTTGTGGTTAAACTTTCTAAGCCACAGAGGAGAAGAAGGAACAAGAGATTGAGGAAGCTGGAACAGCTGGCTGGAATTCAATCAGGTGAAGCTTCTACTAGTTCACCTGGTGCCTCGGAATGCAAGCCGACTGTTCCAGTAAAACAAAAGAAAAGGTCTTGGAACAAGAAATCTAAAAGTTCTCAATCTCCTGGTCCCAAGTCTTCTAAAGATTCACGCATTTTTGATAGTCACGACTGTGAATTAATTGAAATAGTTTATTTTGAGAAAGACGGACGACCCAAGATCACCATGGCTTGGGTCTCTAAATCTAGTTAATTTCTTGTGACTCGTGCAGGGACATCCGAAGGGAACTATCTCTAATCATTGGTATGTAGATAATGGATGCTCCCGGCACATGACAGGCAACATGGCCCTGCTTCAAGATGTAAAACCATTCCGAGGCGGCTATGTGGCCTTTGCAGGCGAGAAGGGCGGTAGTATTACTTGTCAAGGGGTGGTTTCAAATGGTTGTGTTGGCTTCGATAACGTCAACTATTGCGAGCATCTAATGCATAACCTTTTGAGTGTTTCTTAGATGTGTGATAAGGAGTACTCAGTCATATTTGACAAGTCTGAATGCATGATTCTCAAACCTGTGTTTGAGGTTCCTGATGACTGGATTTTGATGCGTGCGCCAAGAACGAATGATACCTATCAGATCGACATGAGCATGGCGAAAACCACATCTTTAGTTGCTACTTGTTTGCTTACCAAAGCGACAGAGCTGGACTCAATCTTGTGGCATAAGTAACTTGGACATATTTGTTATCGTAAAATTAACCATCTTGTCCAAAACGGTTTAGTTACCGGGGTTCCTACGCTGAGATTCTCCGTTGCAGATGACTGTATGCCTTGTAAAAAGGGCAAACAGCAACGGAAGTCTCACAAGCCCAAGCTCCAAAACTCAATCGATACCCTTTTGGAGCTCTTACATATGGATCTGTTTGGGCCCATAAGTATCAGGAGTATTGGAGGGAAGTCATACTGTCTAGTTGTAACTGATGATTTCTCACGTTTTTCTTGGGTGCATTTTTTAGGTACAAAGGATGAGACTGCTGACGTTCTTCAATACCTGATCTTGAGCTTGGAATCTTTATGCAAGTTAAAGGTTATAAGAATAAGGAGTGATAACGGAACTGAGTTCAAGAATATTTTGATGGAGCTTTCTGTCTCAAGAAGGCTATTCGTCATGAATTTAGTGCCCCACCTCAGCAGAATGGAGTTGCAGAATGGAAGAACAGAACACCAATTGAGACTGCAAGGACAATGCTGTCAGATGCAAAGCTTCCTGTCACTTTCTGGGCAGAAGCAGTAAACACAGCGTGTCACGTCTTGAACAGAGTTCTGGTGGTTAAAAGGCACAATAAAACTTGTTATGAGTTGATTAACAATTGGCATCCCAATCTTGACTACCTAGTTCCTTTTGGTAGTCCCTACTCTTTATTATTACAGTACAAAGACCGCAAGTCTAAATTTCATGCAAAAGTAGTAGAAGGCATCTTCTTAGGATATGTTGCCAACTCGCCATGCAAGAGAGTGTACAATATTGAGAGTAGGTCCGTGGAAGAATGGTTCGAAGTGGACTGCAGTAAACACAGCATTCCACCATAACTAACTGGTCCAGCTTGGGGTTTTGATTATGATGCTCTATTCAAGTCTTTCAATCTTCCTGATCTATCTGCAGATGATGCCGCCAATGTGTACGAGTTCTTTGTTGGCAGTGATGACTCTAATTTCTTAACCCGTGCAACTGTACCGATTGTAACTCCCGATTCAAATGTTGTTTCTTCACCTAGAACTCATGATAGTGATAACATTGAAGTTGTTCATGTTGACAGAAATGACGCTCAAGCTGATCCTAACACTCGTGTAGGAAATGAAGCTCCAGCTAATCCAATCAACATTGAATCTTCTTCTTCTGGAACACAGAATATGGGGGAGTTGAGCACAAATCTAGATTCAAACATCCAGGAACCGCATGTACCAGAGACGAGAGTGCATCGAAATCATCCAATTGAGAACATTATTGGTGATCCTGATGCCGGTGTTCTAACGTGTCATAGAACCATTACTGAGAACACCAGTCTGTACGCTGAGATACTTGACAGAGGTGTCATGGAAACGTGTCTGCATGCTTCTTTCGTATCCCAATTAGAGCCGAATAATGTGAAAGAGGCTCTCGCTGACAACTGCTGGATAGAGGCGATGCAAGATGAATTGTCTCAATTCCAAAAGTTGCACGTGTGGGATCTGGTTGACCTTCCGAAGGGAAAGCATCCGAGTGAAACTAGATGGGTGTTCAAATGCAAGACGGATAATCGACATGTTGTAGTGAAGAATAAAGCAAGGTTGGTTGTTCATGGTTTTTATCAACAAGAGGCTTGGATTACACAGAAATATATGCCCCAGTTGCTAGACTTGAGGCCATTCGACTATTTCTGGCTTATGCCTCCTATGTCGGCTTCAAGGTCTATCAACTTGATGTGAAGAGTGCTTTCCTGTATGGAAAATTTCATGAAGAGGTCTATGTCACTCAACTACCAGGTTTTGAAGATCCGCATAATATCAATAAAGTGTACAAACTCGACAAAGCACTTTATGGTCTTCATTAAGCACCTCAGGCATGGTATGAGACTTTATCAACGCATCTTCTGTCCAATGGTTTTGACCGTGGACAAATTCACTCGACTCTCTTCATTAGGAAAGCAGGAGGTGATATTCTTCTTGTATAATTCTATGTCGATGACATTATCTTTGGGTCTACAAATGAAGGGATGTGTAGGGAATTCGAACAGGTGATGAAGTCCAAGTTTGGAATGAGTAACATGGGTGAACTGTCGTTCTTTCTAGATCTGCAAGTCAGTCAAAGACACGATGGCATTTATCTTCATCAAACTAAGTATGTGCAGGACATCTTGACAAAATACAAGATGAATGATAGCAGAACTTATGGCACACCTATCCCCGTCAATCATGCTCTACATCCAGACAAAGAAGGAAAGGATGTGGATTACAAATTGTACCATGGGATGATCGGGTCTCTTATGTATCTCACAACTTCAAGTTCCGACATAATCTTTGATGTATGCTTGCGCTCAAGGTTTCAGTCACAACCAAAGGAGTCTCACCTGATAGCTGTTAAGAGGATCTTCATATACTTGAAGGGGAAACCCCGATTAGGTCTTTGGTACTCAAAGCAGCAGTCATTCGACTTCAAAGCCTATACCGATTCAGATTATGGCGGTTGTAACCTTGATAGAAAATCAACCTGAGGTGGATGTCAATTATTGGGAGATAGGCTGGTCTCCTGGCAGTGTAAGAAGCAGTCAACGGTTTCTGTCTCAACATGTGAAGCAGAGTACATTGCTGTCGCGAGCTGTTGTTCTCAGATATTGTGGATCCAGCAGCAATTGAGAGATTATGGCTTGAACTACACTGGAACTCCTCTGTTCATTGACAACAATGCTACGATGTCTATAACGAACAACCCGGTGAAACATTCCAAAACTAAGCATATAGAGATTCATCATCATTTCATCCGTAACTGTGCTGAAAAGCATTTGGTTGAGCTTGTCAAAGTTCACACGGATGACAACTTTGCTGACCTTTTCACTAAGGCGTTTGATCGGATCCGTTTTAAACATCTTGTCAACCTAATAGGAATGTTCAATCCTGAGTGAGAAAACTCGTTTTTCAAATCAAATCATTTCATGGAAGTTAATATTTATTTCTTTTAAATTTCTTCTGTATAGTTACTTTTAATTTTCAAATATTTTACAAAAATCCAAACAAGATAGAAAATGGAGAAAATTTCAAAGTTATTTGAAGAAAAGAGGAAATGATAGTACATCAGTAATGATCTAAACGTCTTAGACTGCACATATGGAAAATGATTGCGTCATGATTACTTGAATGTTTAAGTTGTTTCAGTCTTAATTTGAATATTTGCAAGTAATTAGAATTGTCAATAGGCTATAAGCATTTTTGAATCATTAGTAGTGTAGAAACTAAATCTAGAATACAACTGTGATTTGAACCCATGTATGCATGTGTGTGTAAAAGAATACAAAAAGATCATTATCAGATAAAGGATGTAAAATTTTAGCAAATATTTTCTTAAGAGACCAGTTTCAGGTTATGTCTTTAGCACAATTTTTCGGTTCACTTCACTGTCCATACTCACAAGTATGCAATGGGAAGTTGGGCCTTGATATGTCTTGACATCAACTGTTAAGCTTATATTCACCCTTGAATCATACCTGATTCATTGAAATCAAATCCAGATAAAAGTTGGATCCCTTACCTAAATCCCCAGACTCCATATCTATTAACCTGAATCATAATATGATATTCACAGAAGAAAAACCAATCAAACCAAGACAACTGAATCACTCGATTCTGAATCTTATGATTCTTGATAATCCTTATGGATTCTGCTTGATTTTTCTGTGCTAAACGATGTAACTTCATTATGGAGATTTGAAAATCTTTGGGAAAATCTTAGATGCCTTGAGATAGTGCAATTTAAATTTTTGTAGCATAACTGTGGGGTACACGTTGTATATCTTATAATTAAGTAACTTAACACACAAGAACGTGATACAAAGATGCTTATGGTTTCAAATCTTATAATATTGACAACTTGAATTTACTTATTTATATTGTATATTACGTATGAATAAGTAGTAATCCATGACATGAACCCATATTCTTTGATGTTTATTGTGTATCATTTTTGCTTACAATAGCCTGATATGATCCTCTGCTCATGACTTTGAACCATAAATAGCTTGTGTGTATATTCGTGTGCATATAATCTTCTTTCTGAAAAGCTCAAAAAGATTTTAAGTACAGTTTATCAAAAGTTACGAAAAACCAAAAATATTTGTGTTTAACTTCCTTAAATTGCTTTTGAAACCTCTTAATTGAATGTTCTTATCAAGTTCGCTATTTGACTTGACATCTTCATAATTTGAGTTGAAATTTGAACTCACAAGGGTTTCTACGTACTTGCTAAATACGCAGGAATCAAACCTTGCGTACTTACAAGTACGCAAGACTTAAGTCATGCGTACTTGCTAAGTATGCAGGAGTTAAGTCCTGCGTACATGTTAAGTACGCACGACCCAGTTGTGAAGGGTATATATACAAGTGTTAGAAATATTTTGAGGCTTCATCTCATTTGAAACTCTAACACTATGTTATTCCCGCTGCTCATATTTCATCGAATTTTTGGTGTGATTCCAAATGTTTTTATCGTCCCGGTCATTGTTTCCTCTTCACCTAATCAACTATTGGTGAGATTCTCAGAAGATTTTATCCGCAAATCACGATGTTTTGGACCGATTCTTGAACCTAGGGTTGGATGTCAAAATTGAGACAAGTTTTGGATGTTCTTTACTGAAATTAAGACCTAAATCTTGTTTATGATTTTTAATCGAACCCTAATCTCTCTAATATCGTTCTTTACATCGTTTGATTTTGACTCTGGACTTGGTCTGGCCGTCGGTTGAGGTCAGGACAAGTTTAGGTCAAAATTGACCATGGTTTTAGCCCATTTTTGGTGTTGGACTTAGTCCCATGAATTCTAAATGCGTTTTTCGAAGTTGTGGTGATCTTGAACAACATCAAATTCGTTCATTCGTTGATTTGGAAATGTCTGCTTTTTGTTCAAGTGTTAGAACTTGCGCACTTAGTAAGTACGCAAGATATAACTCTTGCGTACTTACTAAGTACGCAATGTATAAACCCTGCGTACTTGCTAAGTACGCAGGAAGGCAAATTGCAAATTTTTCTAAGTCTTAAAATTTCTTTCTTGTGAATGTGCTATACTGGGTCATGTTTGTACATTTCCAGTGATCATTCTTGTTCTAATTGTGTTCATTGTATGTTTTTGCAGTGATGGCTCGTGCGTTTATAAGTGAATTCAATCTGCTGGCCCTTACTGAACCGGAATGGAAGGGTGCTGCACTTGAGTACCGGGAGATCATTGATTTCTTGAACCGCTCAAAGATTAGCTACGCTATCTCAGCAGACCCTGTCGTATCTAGACCGTACTTGGAGTAGTTCTGGGATACCGCAGAACATGACTGTACAGTAAGTCCCAATGTCATTCGGGCTACTGTGGCAGGTCATGACATTGCCATTTCCGAGGACACTATCAGGAGAGTTTTACAGTTCCGGGATCTTGCAACCGATCCAACTTCCTATCCTGATTACTTTGTGGATGGATGTTGGAGGCAACGTATGGGATACGTCGGTGTGCAATACTATGCATCATACAAGAAGATGTGGGTGCTAGATCAGTGGAGGTACTTTTCCCACATAATGATCATGTGTATTTCTTCCAGGAAGGCAGGGAAGGATGCCATGGGTCATGATCTAGCAGCTGCTATGGTTGGGCTGTCTCTAAACAAGAGCTATAACTTCTCCAGATACGTCTACAAAGCCTTAAGTGATCAGATCAATACATCAGAGAGGTTTAGGTTCTTGTTATACCCCAGATTTGTGCAACTTTTGATCAATGATGCGTTGCCAAATCTACCGGAATTTGGGGAAAGATTACAAGTGAAACGAGTGGACAAAAGAGTATTCACTCAATTCTTAAAGCCAGGCAGGGTAGAACCTACCCCTGTGCATACTCCTCTCTTCGTACACTTAATCAACGAAGCATATGTGGCCCCAGATAATTTCAGATGGTATAGTCCCGAGTCGGAGCCTGAACTAAGTGAACACTCTAACGAGCAAGAAGAGGAGGAAGTTGAAGTGGTAATGAATCTGAAGATGAAGGAGACGAAGAAGAAGGAAGTGCTGGTGCTGAAGAATCTGACTCCGAAGCAACATAATCTGATTCATCTGATTCTGATGATGCACCAGACCAATCACACCCAAGAAGAACGACAAAGGTGACCCTTCCCGGGGGGATAGGCCATCTGCGGGTATCCCTAGAGAAGTAGAAGTTAGTGTTGCATGGCGACAAATCCCTAAGGCCGTGAGCATTGCTTTAACCTCTACGTCAACTTCCACCCAGCTATATCAAAGGACGGGGAGGCGGCCACGTGTAACAAGTCAAGTAACTGTTGCTACTGTCACAGAGGAGGTTCCTATGATAGTATCCCTCCCACTACAACCTGTCCAGGTGACGGTGATGACTCCAATCCTCACTGAGTCAGTCACTATCACCCCAACCATCATTGCAACATCTACCATACCAACTTCCATCCCAACCACTATTCCAACTACCACCCTTCAACCAATCAGTGAACCCTTTTCATATGGTGATTTCACCCATGGGTTCGACTTTGATGACATTTTCACTTTTCCCACTCATACAGCCGGAGCCTCTACATCTAGGGATCCAGATCCACGGGATGCAAGGATTGCTACCCTAGAGTCTCAAGTTGCTGGTTTACTAGAGACGGTACGAAAATCAAGAGAGGAGTCTGACAAGCAACAAGGTTAGATTAACTCTTTGGTTGATGAAGTAGCGGCTTTGAAAAAGGAAAGGGCGGTTGATGAGTTGCAGCGTAAAGAGCACGATATGATGGTCAAATTGGTCTGTGAAATGACCAAAACTCTTGCTGCTCAGGGGGAGAAGATTAAGGAGTTGCTGAAGGAGAAGGAGAAACCGACAAAGCCAAGTAGTGATGAGGCTTGTCACCTAGATGATCTGTCTAAGGGTGACGACCAGGACAAGGATCCCGAAGCCAGTACCAGTGGAAGTGAGCAGCAATCGTTAGCATGGGCGATTGTTCCTTATTTTGCCGTGCCTATGGCTGAGGGGGAGTCCACTCAACATGAAGGCGGCGATGCTTCTGGTAGTGGAGGTGATAAAGGAAAGTCTGCAACTGAGGTGCTATACGACCTATCTGATGAGGTCATTCTACTGATTGAGCCAGACTATTCCAAAGAAGCTCAGATCGATGCTCTCAGCAATCTGTAGGAAGGAGAGATCGAGTCTGATGATGAATGGGATGTAGAAGATGAGGATGTTATGGTAGAGTTTCCCAAAGGGGACGGCGAAGGAGTTTACGAGCTCGAGGATGGAGAGATATTCAAGCTCCAGTCTTTGAAGCTGATCTTAACAAAGGTTCAGTCGAGCCCGAAAGTAATGTGGAGGCATCGACTGAAGCCTCTCCCACCGTTCCTAAACCTGTTGATCCAGAGGCGTGGAAAAAAAATATCCGCCTGGTTGGTTTACAAAGGATCAAGCTCCTGTCTGGAAGAAGATATCCATCATAGACAAACATGGAGCTACAGGTATGATCTTGTCCATCAAGTTCGACGACGACAAGAAGTTGTTCGCTATTAAACGGGTTGGTGGGGTTCAATACTTGAAACCTACTAGTGAAGCGTTCAGCTCCCTACCGAAGTATAATCTGGGGAACCTTGCAAACCGAGAGATTTTTGGTGATTCTCATCACGTGGTAGTAATGGGATTGTGGAAGACACTTCAGAGAGAGGGAAGATCAGGTAACTTTGAAGTTTTCAAGCCTCAGATGCCCAAGAAAGTCTGGGATAAAAGTATTAAACATCCTGTGACAAACCGTAGTATAAAGAAGCTGGTTTACAAGCCAGTGCTGTGTGAAATCGTGCTTCCACTGAGCAAGTTATCTCAGGATATCCTTGGTAACATATGGTACTGGTACGTGGACCCAAAGACGAGCGAGGCAGTGGTGATTGGAAGAATAAGGTCCGTAGGTGGAAGCTTGGAACCAAAGGGACTTATCAGAGTTTTCGATGAAATCACTTTCATTAATTTCTCTATGAAAGATGTGACGGTCCTAAATGAAAGATACTGCATCTACACGGACGAGTGGACAAAGCTTCAAGCATCTAGATATGACAAGCTAGTCAAGTTTTGACTAGACTACAAGCTGAAGATAGAAGCTAAAGTTGGTGGAGTTTGAAGACCGAAGACAATCCAGAGCTGTTGTCAAGGGGGAGTTTGTTGAAGCACGTTTGTGTGATAGACACTCTGAATTTTTTCTTAGCTTATGTATTTGTACTTGTATTTAAGTATCTGTATGTTTTGATTATCGAGTTGTAATTACATATGCATGTACTTAGTCTTGTCTATTTCTGTTAAGTGTTGTGCGCACTTAGTAAGTGCGCAGGATATATATCCTGCGTACTTAGCAAGTATGCAAGAACAAAGTCTGCGTACTTGCTAAGTACGCATGAGTTAAGCCATGCACACTTGCCAAGTGCGCAGGCAACATGTCTAGTATAAATAGCAGGTCTTGACAGAATGTAAGTACGTATTCATATGTAAGAATTCTGTAACCAGCTAAGTTTATAATAGACGAAGCTTGAAAGTGTTTTTGTTATCAGTTTACTTTGTGTTGTTTGATTCTCCACCTAGTCACGGGCATTCCGCACCCGATTCGACTAGCCACACGCTCACACGTAACGATCCGAGTCACCTGGGGACGTACACAAGGAGGCCATTGCATGACCGTGCAATGGGATGCACGGCCGTGCATCCCTCCCTTGCTTCCCTGTTTCGTCTTTTAGCTGCCGGCTGACTTGCTGCTGACCTGGTTTGACTTCTTAGGGGTCAACGCTTGGGTTTGGTCCTCTGAAAGCTTGATTTCTTCATGTTTTAAGCTGGTTTTTGTTTTGTTCATCTTGGGACAGCGAATAACCTGCAATTGTGAAATATTAACGCATTAAGTATCATTTGTAAGGCTTTTGTTTGATTAATACCATAATATGGGATTATTATGCATGCAAAACATGTATAATTTAGGCCATATCACAGACCTTTTTTGAGAAGAAACCATTTTGATAACGGTTTTCGGGATTAATCACCCCTAATACTCACTATAGAACTCGGTCAGCGTAGATGACTTTTTAGCGTGTATTTCAGGTAAACTGAAGGAGTGATTTGGCGGCTTTTGGATGGCAATTGGTTACTTGGCATGTGATGACAATGACATTCCCGTTTGCTTAGTGTTTGATCGAATTTAGTATTTGACTTGTGTTTATGTTTTGACGATGGGACGTCGATTATGGTTTGACATTTTGTATTACGCTGTATGTTATGACAATATTTGATGTTTAAGGCTACTTAGCTAGTGTTTGTGCCAACAAGTAGGGTTCCCGGGTTTGGGAAATTTATATTCTTTCTTCTTATATCATTCATATGTGGGTACATTATAAATACAAACATTCTTACATTCATTTGAATATTCATTGGTCTAACATGTAAGGGTGATCATCCCGTCATTGATTTTCGTAAGTCACTAAGACAAACGTTTCGGTCTACTGTCGTAGTCTGACATACTTACTACCGTCCGGCAACCTTCGATCGTCCGTCATTAGTCTTACAACCGTCCGACAACCTTTGGCCGCCCGTCATTATTCTTACAACCATCCTACCGTATTAGTCCTTCATATCTTACAACCGTCCTATCGTAGTAGTCCATCATATCTTACAACGGTCCAACCATAGTAGTCCGTCATATCTTACAACTGTCCTACCGTAGTAGCCCGTCATATCTTCGTACCGTCCATAACGTTTTAGTCACATATAGCATGCAATATATATCATAATATAAAGCAAGATTTCATTCTTATCTGTTATGTCATTATTAGCATGCAATATATATCTTAATATAAAGCAAGATTTCATTCATATCCGTTATGTTATACTTAGCATTTCATTATTCGTAAACATACTTTTCATTATTTGATCATCATGTATTGTTATATAGCATTCATATCATTCATTCCTTTCATGTATACACTTTAGTCTCAAAAACATTGGAAAAGACATTTGCACATAACACATAGGGGCACATAGAACTCACCTGATGATCGGGTTCCTGAAGTATATTAGCTAGTCAGTGAGCGTCACTAGGTCACACAAAATCTGTATAATCAAGTCATAGAAGATAAGATAATGGTCCTAAACGATACTAGACGTTTCTACACTTAGGGTTAGGTGAACTTAGGTAAGTTCGCCACTTTTGGCCTAGGCGAACATAGCAAGTTCGCTTTGTTGAACTAGGCGAAGATGGTAAGTTCGCTACATGGATCTTAGGCGAACATGTGACAAGTTCTCCACATTTGAGCTTAAGCGAACATGATAAGTTCGCTACTTAACATTTTAGACGAATATATGGCAAGTTCGCCAATATCTAGCGAACATAGACAAGTTCGCTTAAAAACGGTTACAGGCGAACATGACAAGTTCGCCTGCACGATCTTCTTCCCCAACCAGAAACCCTAGATCTAGTCTACGATTTCTAGTTATTCAAGCTCTAAACTTTTTACATTCAAAACATTCTATTTTCATTCATGAGTCTAAATATATAATTTGTTTTGAGTTTCATACGTAAAAACCGTTACTTTTTAAGATTTTATCCCAAAACCCCAAAAGTTTAAAAAAACCAGATTTGAGCCAGAGGGTTACTTTTTTGGGTCTGATTTATGTCGCTATGCGTTGCCGAGATGATAAGAGACGATACCCGAGCTTTTTGAGCCGACTCCCGAGCTTTCTCTTTCTAAACCCGATTCTCTTTCTATCTCTAGGTCTTTGTGCAAATGAGGGGAATGGTGGAGAGGGGTGCTGATTATGCCTTTTATATATTTGAGCTCCCATCGGCCATAGTAGCCGTGCCCAAGCTCGTTCCCCCCTTTCTTTACTTTTTATTTAAATCTTTGATTTAATCCCGTCCTCGCTTTCGTTTATTTGTTTTATAAATTTTGGGATGTTACAACTATAAAATAATCACCAAATAATAGCAGTTAAGAATGGTGATCGGAGTTGGTAGTTGAGGATGGCGATCGAAGTTGGGTTTGGTAAGGACGACGACTCTTAAAATATATATCTATATATATATATATATATACACACATATATAGGGTTAGGTTCAAATGAGAACTCATAAATACTTGAGAACTCGCGAGAACTCGTCAAAAAACCAATTAAAACCATTTTTTTTATTTTCACTATCTTTATTATTAAAATATAACACAAAAAATTATTTATCTCTTCAATTAATTCATCTTTTCTCTCTAAAGTATCATTAAAAAAATTATATACATGTATAAATGGTAAACAGTTACACATGTGTAAGTGGTAAACTTACACAAGTGTATATTTTTTTTAATAAATGAATACATGTAAATTTATATATATAAATTCATTTTTTATGTTGTATTCTAACAATAAAAATACTAAAAACAAAAAAAATGGTTTTGTTTAGTTTCTTGAAGAGTTATCAAAGGATTTCTCAAATGATCCATTCCCTACATATATATATATATATATATATATATATATATATATATATATATAGAGAGAGAGAGAGAGAGAGAGGGAAGGGTTCAAATACTAACCAACTTTTTATGTGATAACTGTGTTAACCACTATAAAACAATCACATAATTTAAAAATTATTTTTTATTTAATTGTTAAAATAGTATTTAAGTATCTTGAATAAATATTTTGAACGTAAATAGATAAATGATTAGTATTACGTATACGTAGCAAATAATGTTACATATACGTGACAAATAGTCTTTACATATATGTAACATTAAAATAATGATAATTGTTACATATACGTAACACTATGTTTGAGAGTGGTTATCGTGGTTATTATATAAATATTGGTTAGCATTTGAACCTTATCATATATATATAAACTATAATAAATATGTGGCCATGATTTGGTTTTTTGGTTTACACACTTAAAGTTGGTTTACATTTTGTCTTTTTCACATATATATATATATATATATTAATTCAGAAAATAGTGGGACCCATGGGTTATAGTCATTTAGGTTTTTTTATTTTTGTACTTATGGGTATTTTGGTCTTTTCAAAGCCATTTAACAGAAAAAGTTAACATCCATCCATTGCAGGAACTATCAGAGTTACATTTTGAAAAATAGTTGGGATCAAATCCGTAATTTTTCAAACTTAGAGACTAAATCCGTAATTTAACCAAACCACATGACCATCCGTATAATTAATTCTAAATACAACTAGTTTTTAATAGTGTTATATAGATCATCTTTTAATAGTGTTATATAGACTATCCGTTTAATTAATTCTAACAAATAGTTTTTAATAGTTCTATATAATAATAGAGTTAAAAAAAAACTGAATGAGGTTATATATTTAGATTTATATTAGTTATTTACACACTATTAGTATAGAAACTATATTATATAAAATTAATATAAAAAGAAGTTTATTTAAATGTCTAGCAACCAAAGTGACGGCACCATGTCGACATATTAATAAATATAATTCAACCCAAAGTGTTGAGCTTTGGATTTAGTGTTTTTAAACAGTAATGAATCACAGGTTGATAACCCTGGTTACTATAATTTTATAATATGAACAAGATTATGTTAGTTTTAATAATTGTTTTACAAAATACTATACTTAAAAAAAATGATTCTAGCACTTCGTGACATGATCTACGATTTTAGAGGCAAGTTTGGTATGTTAAAACTTTACCATTGTGGAAAGTTAGATCGAATGCTCTAATCACTCACGATAATCTGTTATACATATATTGCAAGTGTTCACCCTTACACCCTATGCGTCTTTATACCCATTAAACATTTTGGCTCCTTGTGAAGATCTTGAGCATGAACGCTTTATTAGACATATTAGTTTGACCAATTCAAAGTCTGATTATATTCATGTCGTGTTTTGGATCGTATCATAAATCAACACTTTCAAGATTACGTATTTTACTGAGCATCTTTGCACAAGTCTTTTCTATTATCATTTCTTCCATCTTCTTTGCATTTGTCTTTGATCTCACCTTTACATCACAAGGTTGTTTGCAACTCCATTTCATCTCCTTCTTCACAGCAAATGTCTCAGATCTAGTTTATTTGATCTCATTTGTTCACATCAGAGGTCTTCAATCCCGTTGCTCAACGAAATGCCTAGACAGAAACCTGCTAAAAAATGAAATAAAACTATAAAATAATAACCAAGTTTTAAAATTGGTTAAGATAGTTCCAGCTAAACCACCTTTTTTCAGATTAATTTTTGTGGAGCACCATTTTTTTCGAATGTTTAAAGAATTTAAACCTCTTGTTTATTGCATAAATCATGAAGTGGATCATTTCACATTAACATAACACATAGAACTAGTAAAGATTTTATGACGTCGATAAAAAATCATGTGAATGTGAGAGTAAGTATTTGATAGTGAAGACTCAGAGAGTTAATGTTTGTAGTGAGTGAGTACCTACCAATTGGTGGGCGGGTATTCACAAGCAGTAGTTGACATTAATAACGTTATTGCAACAAGTACGAGATTTAGCTTTTGTGCCTCTTGTTGGCACCATCGCAAATATTTTGCACTTTGTAAGATGTCATTTATGATGGGGTATGTTCTTAGGTCCATATAATATAGTATCTGATATGTTTCTAAAGATCCAGAGCATCAGGACGGTTGAAACTCGTATGGATGTTGGGACACCATCCAACTAGGTTATCGTCCAATGTTGTGCCCAAGTTGCTTATATCCGTTTTGGACATACTTATAGAGATATAGTTATGTCTTCATATGCCATTGTGTGGTGCAAAACAAAATAATATTGAAAGGTAAAAATGATATTTTTTTGAGTAAATTACTATTTGAGTCCATGACGTTTGACCATTTTAACTATTTGAGTTTCTTATGTTTAAAATCGTCTCTTTTAACCCTGACGTTTCATTTTTGCTTCTATTTGAGTCCAGATGACTAACTCTGTTAGTTTTTCTGTTAATGTTTTAAGTAAAAGACCAAAATACTATCTGGGACTCAAATTGTTAAAATTACTTTTATTTTTACCAACCCACTATCTTCACCCTTTTGTCTTCACCACCTCCATCATCTCCGGCAACCACCACCACTACCACCACCACCACCACCACTACCACCACCACCACCACCACCACCACCAGGGACTGCTTCATGTTCTCCACTGTTCGTAATTATGAATAAGCAACTGTTTGCAAGAACATGTCTCAACCACCTGATCAACAAATCCTTCCGACCCTGTTGAAATCAGAACCATTGAATCCTCCCCAACTTTCACAGCAGAAATTATCCGATCAATATTTTGTTTACCATTCCATTGTTCCAAACAAAGCCATTTCTGAATAAAATTAGGGAAAAATTACCGCTAAAATGAAGGCAAATCAGGCTTTGCAAATTACGGAATAAGATGTATAGGATTTGAGAAAACATACCGGGAAGCTGCCAAGGATCGTGTTGTAGAGATAAACGTCGGTGATAATCGTCGGTGGTGGAGGAACGATAAGAATCTCTGATGTTGATTGGGGTTTACGGCCAGAGGTAATGAACAATGAAAACCCTAGCCGCCAGCGTCTTCGACCATCCTCCACCGTGTAAGAATCTCTAAAACCCTAGCCGTCAGCGTCTTCGACCATCCTCCACCATGCGTTGCCGGAAACGCGATGCCGTTACTAGACCACCGGATGTTTCTGCTGCTGTGCGGATCTGGATCTGCAAGTTCCGCCGCCGACGCCTCTGTCCTTGTTCTCCTCCCGGCCGCCGAATGATTACACCATCACCGCTCCTCGCAGTGGTTTCCCGTCACGCCATCTCCACTAAAGGAGATGGACTAGGGGGTGCTAGGCTCCATGAATATATTTGACAGCAGGGGGTGGTGGTGGTGGTTGTGGTTGTGGTGGTGAAGAGAGAGGGTAGAAGAGAAGTGGTGGTGGTGGAGAAGAGATGGTAGAATATATAATGTGTTTTTAACCATGTGAGTACCTGAGGGTATTTTGGTTATTTCAGAAAAAAAATTAACAGAAAAACTAACAGAGTTAGTCATCTGGACTCAAATAGAGACTAACAGAAAAACTAACAAAAAATTAACAGAAAAACTAACAGAAAATTAACAGAAGAACTAACAGGAAAACTAACAGAGTTAGTCAGGGTTAAAAGAGACGAATTTAGACATAAGGGACTCAAATAGTTAAAATTGTCAAACGTTAGGAACTCAAATAGTAATTTACTCTTTCTTTTTTGATACTCAAGACTAGGGGTGTTCAAAAGTATCCGTATCCGAAAACGAACCCGAAATATCCGAAATTCTGAATCCGAATTATCCGAAAATTTTCAAATTTTCGGATTCGGATAGCATTTTTTAAAAATTTCGGATATTCGGATATCCGAATATCCGAAAATAATTTTTTTTTAAGATGTCTTTCCTAGAAAGTGTTATGAATACAATATATATATATATATATATATATATATATATATATATATATATATAAGTATATGATTTTTATGTTATGTGTTTAGCTCTCTTATTTTTAAAAAATATAAAACGTATTCGCGTCTTAATTTCGAAAATTATATTATTTTGGTCAAATTTATATATTGTTTCCTAGAAAGTGTTATAAATACAATATATATGAAGTATATAGCTTTTATGTTATGTGTTTAGCATTCTTATTTTTTTAAAAACTAAAACGTATTCGCGTCGTAATTTCGTAAATTAATCAAAAATTAGTTTTTTAATTATTTCATAAAGATGATGTTTATTTAGTATATTTTATATATTTAGATTTTAATTTAAAAATATATTTAAGTTAATAAAAACCGGATATCCGTTTCACTATCCGATTCTGAATCCGAAATTTCGGATACGGATAGTGAAATCCACTATCCGAAATTTTCGGATATCCAACTTTGAACACCCCTACTCAAGACCCGTCCATTCAGGAACTTTAGCAACCACACAGATTTTATGCCAAACTAAATTTGCAAAGAGTCTTTAAATCATTTAGGGTTTTAAATTTAAATCAATCCAATTTGCTATAAATTATAAAAGTAGTTGAACCTCTAATTTCTGAAATGGAATCTTCCAAAGTTTATAAAAGTAGTTCAACCTCAATTTTTTTGTTCATCTTCTATTTTATACATGCATTTATTATCCACTTGGATGTTACCATCAACCAACAATGTTAACTTTATTGTTAATTAAATGTGTTTTGTTTATATCAATGTTGTCTTTCAAATGTTCACCTTAACTAGTAGACTTTGGTCCAGTGGTTATTGGCAATGAAGGATCAACCTGCCTACGCAGGTTCGATCCCGAGCCAACCCGGGTTTTAGTCCGGAGTGTGTTACGCTAGCGGGTCTTGGTCCGTGTAGCGGCGCAACTGTTGTCAAGTGGCAGCAGGCTCCATGGTTTCCCGGTGATAGCCGAAGCCTCTCGTTCTGAACCCGCGGGCCCGGTTCAGACAACGTAGTGGTCAGGTTGAGAGGTGCGGGTCTCCGATTTGGAGATGCGACTGCCACTTAAAAATGAAAGTTGACTATCAAAAAAAAAAAAAAATAAATAAATAAAAAAATGTTCACCTTCGTATTTAATTTTAGTTCGGTTTTAAAAATAAATACAAAACTTTTAGATTAAAAATTATCAACATACTTTGAAACATTTGGAAGTAAAAGTTACCAAATTAATTAAGTTATATTTTAAAACATATTTCTAAGCTTATAACGAAAGTCAGAAGCTCAAATTGAAAAATATATACATTAGAAAATAAAGTAATTTATACTTGAAAGTTATGCGAACCAAGGTGTCGATGTAGGAATGACAATGGGTCGGGTATTGATAATCCCCGTCTTATACCGGTTGTAAAATTGTGTCCCATACCCGACCCAATACCCATCAGGTATCGGGCATACCCATGGGTATCGGTATACTATACCCGTTAGTTTATTAAAAAAATACCCATTGAGATTTCATATTACATTTAACTTTTTACCATTATAACTATCGTATAACTTTTATTTATATAACTATTACAAATTAAAACATGATACATTACATACATATAAACATCATCATAAACAATTAATATAATCATAATTTTATATATATACTTTACAACATACAAAATATAAATAATATTATCGAATTAAAAAGAAAATTAATCTTCTACATGATGAACATATTAAGATGAAGCATTAATAGACAAGTATTAAGGGAAACTAAAATAAAAAATTAAAAATTTTTTGGTATATTATTCGGGTATACGGTTCGAGTAAACGGGTATGTAGTTTCGGGTAATTGGGCCGGGTATCACCTAATCCAATACCCGTCCCATACCCGCAGAAAATTTTAAAACTAATCTCATACTCGTCGGGTTTCAGTTATACCAGTCCCAGATGTTTCGGGTTTCGTGTATACCCGACGGGCTCGGGTTTTATTGCCATCCTTATGTCGATGGGTCATAGATCAATCTAGTGGGTTATGCCCCCGCATGTTCGGTTTTGAATAAAATTTATATACAAAAGTATATAAAAAACATTCGCAAAGGTATATTCAAAATTTTGTAAAACATTATATTTGAAAAGAAACAAAAATATGTTACATCGATCGAGAACCATAAAAACGAATACCAATACCGGTGTTGGGTCTATATATGTGAGGTTGATGTATTAAATAGATATAAGTGTTGGTCTTGCCGAATAGAAATATATTCGAGTTTTGTAACCGTGAACTAGGTTTACTGGTTGGGTCTTGGGCCGGCCATCGGGCCGAGATACGTTGTGTTTGCGTATAGGCTTTTCTATTATGTATAAATAGATAAATGCGCATCATAATTAGGTAAGACTTGTTAAGAGCCGTCTAGAGGGTTAGCGGTTTTGGTTATTCTCTTTGTGATTCTCGAAAGCAATACATTCGGTTTTAGTTTCCGCCTACTAAGTGTGAGAATTGATATCGTGTTTGTGTTTATTCGAAGTTCTGGATAGAGATTGGGACTTACAATTGGTACCAGAGCCATTGAAGTCATTCAAGGCTCGGTTTTGGATATCAAAGATTCAGGATTTAAGGTATTTGTTAAGCTTTCGATTGATTTTTGTTACTAATCGGTTGTTTTGTGGTAGATTTTCACCTTTTTTCTTTTGAAAATCAAGGATTTCTCGTGAAATCTTTGGTGTATTGCTGCTTTGAAAAGGGCTTGCTGTGGAAAGGTCTTCAAAATCGTCTTCGTGTTCACCGGGTTTATTTTGAATTCAAAATTTGAATCCCATAATTCTTGGGATTAATTTTGGAAACAAGATCAAGTTAGAATTTGTTCACGGGTCTGTTACTCGGCTTGGGTTCACGGCTAGGCTTCTCGGGTACACTTCACGGGTTAGATTCACGGCAAAGGGTTCTCGGCTGAAGGTTCACGACTCATCTTTGTTCACGACATTCTGTGTTCACGGCTTCAAACTAGTTCACGGCATTTTCAGTTCACGGTTCAAAGTGAGGTTCACGGTTGGACACAAGTTCACGGGGTGTTGAAAGGTTCACGGGTTCTTGACAGTTTACGGCTTCGTTCTAGGTTCACGTGGTCTAGAAAGTTCACGGGTTCTTTTTAGTTTTCGGGCTAATCCATAGTTCACGGGATTTTAAAAAAAAGGGTTTTCTGGCGGAAAAATATTTCTTAAAAATTTTTGAGAAGACGGTTATACCTCTATTTGGACTTGTTTTTGAAAAGTTAACAACGTTGGATTTTTTAGTGAAAATTTTGGAGGAAAATTTTTTCTTATAAAGCTTAGTTCACAAATCAAGATAGAATGTTTTCTAAAGTACAAGCAGGTTCATCATCTTCAACTTCAAATCCACCAGAGGTAACATCTGATCTATGTTCTTAATTTTGTATTGATAAGGTGGAGATGTTTAGAAAATAAAATGCTGATTTAATTTTTGAAATTGAAAATCTTAAGTATCAACAGTCTAAGTTTTCTAAAACCGAGAAAGCATACAAAGAAGTAATAGAATCCAATAAGAAAGATATATCTCTGTTTAAATCTTAATTTAGTGAATGCTCGGGAAGAGATTAAAAGATTTACTGCTGAATTAGAACAAGCCAAATCAAATTTTGCTGAAATAAAGTTTAAAGTAGAATTTTTTGGTCAATCTAGTAAAGTAGTTGATATACTTGAAAATCAACTTCATAAACTAGGAAATGGGAATAAATGGATTGGTTATAACAATATGTCTCCTCTGTTTAATGGTAATTTCACCACTGTTCCTCCATCTGTTAAGGAACAAGTGGCATGTGATAAGGAGTTCTCCACCGACAATTCATCAGACACTGATGAATCTAAATCATCATCCTTAGCTTATAAGATTAAAGGTGTGAATAATTCTGATGCTTCCACTACATGTGCAGACAAATTAGAGATTGAGGAATGTGATATTGAGAAAGATGAGTATTGTAGGATCGAGATATTACAAGGTGGTTCTGTTTTGTTGATATTGGCGGAAACAATAACAACTATAAAATGCAACAATAAACACTGAAAATACTGATAAATGCAAATTGTATTACTCTTCAATTTTTTAAAGTTATAGTGGAAAAACTCTAAGGAAGCAAACATACAAATGAAGAGAAACAATACATAAAAAGGAACTTAGAATCAAGACAAACCATTGATTCTAAGGATCAGATCAAACACAAGCCGTTGATCTTGTACAAATGAAAGGCTACACTACAATTGGTTTACAACAAAAAGAAAACTGCAAAACAAAAGTCTTCTTAGGAATCTTTGCAGGTGAGTTCAAAAATGGGAGCATTGTCGTTTGTGCACCAATAACATTCCTTCTGCTGATAGGTGTGTTAGTATTGCAGCAAGGACTTTCATTAGCAAAGTCAAAGCTGCTAATGATTTGCCTATCAGCAGCATCAGTGTTAGATGCTGCTGATAAGCCTATCTAGCAGCAACTTTGGACTTCAGCAGATAAAAGCCTATCCGCAACATAGTTGTTGATCAGCAACATTTACAACTATCTGTAGCAAAGACACTTATCAGAAGTAGCTTTCATCAGTGGCAAAATTGTAGGATTAGCAGCATCCATACTTGGAGAATTTTGTAGCCATCAGTCTTTATATCTACAAACTCCCCCTAGACTGATGCTACCAAAATTTCTGCTGCCTTTGATCATAGAGCTTCTGCATTTTCATGATGATCCTGGCAGTCTCATATCCCCTTGGGTCCTTTCTGGGATTATCAATAGGAATTTCAGATAGGGTTTTGATGTCCCTTCTTGACATGCTGAGGATAGCCTTTCTGGAACCCCTAATCTTATTTCCTTTGACATCAATCAAAGTATACTCATCTTTATCAGCATTGTAGGACCACTGGACAAGAGGATAGTGGGAGTGAGAGGTTTGGCATCAATAACAATCTCTTTGCTAGGATTAAAATGATGCTTTATCACTAGCAAGAGATATTCCCCACTATCATTGCCAGGGGCTTCTTCTTCACCCAGCTCAAGGATTCTTTGTAAGTTAGAATCAGGTAGCTGCATCACCTCATCAACAGACACATAAATTGATCTTTTCTTTTCTTTCTCTCCTCTAAACACTTCATACCACCCATCTTGGACACTGTAGAAGCATAAAACAATCTTTCTTGAATCATTAGGGCTGGTTGGAGGTTTTGATTTCTTTTTAGGAGGCTGTTGTTGAGAAGGAGCTGGGTGAGAGATTTTGGACACTGTGGGAGTGATGGAGGGAAGTCTAGGAGATGGAATATGTGGGATAGAAGGAGGATGGACTAAGGATTCTGTTTTGGGCTTCTTTCCTTTTGTTTCTTCTTTAGTTGTACTAGCCCTCTTTGATTGATTTGTCTTCTTAAGCCTATCCTCTTCTTCTTTTTTGATTTGTCTACAGAGGGATTGAAGATTCATGAAGCTCATGGGACCTAACCTCTTTCCACTCTCACCTCTTGCCTTGAGAAAGTCAAACATGACCTTTCTCTCTTCATGTGATCTTTTGTTGAAGGCAATGGCTTTTCTAGACTTTTCCTTAGCCTTTTCTTCTTCTTCAGGCCTCTTCTTCCTGGCTAGCTCTCTTGGTTGACCCATGTAGGCTCTATAGAGCTCTTTATTAGATAACTTCTCAAGGTAGTCTCCATCCTCACCTTGATTAGTTAAGGCCTCAATCCATTCACTTCTCATTTCCTTTGCCAGTTGAGAGTCTTTATTCTGAACTTTGCTTCTTCTGCTTTCTGTTTCTCTCTTTCTTCATCTTCTCTAGCAAACTGTTCCTGTAGATTTAGTGCCAAAGCTTCATCTTCATCAATTTGTGAAGCTACAGGAACTTGTACCCTTGTGGAGTCAAGAGATCTTGCAGCTTTGCTGGTTTAATGCTATCTAAAAAGCATAGCATCTTTTCTCTCTTGATCTTTCTTTATCTGCTTCATCTCCTCCTCCTCTCTTTCTCTTCTTCTTTCTATCTCTCTCTTCTCTTCTTCTATCTTCCTTTCTACTTCTTCTGTCATGATGCCCTTCCCTTTGTCTTGGTTAGATGCCTCTACTTCTGCTTCATTGACCACAATAGCAGATGAGGAAGTTGCTATTGAGGCCTTAGCATAGGCTTCATTGGCAATTTATGGAATAGACTGGGGAGGAGTATCATTTTCTTCATCACTAGGCACAGACTCCTAAGCATCCATTATCTTCATTCTTGTACTAAGGTCAGCTTGGGGACAAAAGACAGGTGAAATTGAAGGTGATTCTAATACCATCCAGCCTTCTTGAAGTACGCATGAATGGATCAGGGAAATCATTTCTTTGCTTCTCTCAGAGTTAACTGCAAAGATTTATGATCTTAGCAGAAACACTTTGAAAAGGAAGTCTCTTTTTAGCAGTAACACCTCTTGAATGTTGTTAAGTTCAAGTGTTGATCCATCACTCAGAAGCAATTTGATTCCTGAGGGCTCAGTGTTGGACAAACCATAGAGTTCATTGTATGCAAATCTTCTTAAGTTCAGATTTTGATCTTCAGTCAGCAATCTACTTTCAGCTAGTACTAGTCTTTGGCTTTCTCTTCCTTGGGTTGCACTTGAGGACTCTGCTTCTTCTTCTTCTTCCTCAAGGCAGTGGTGTACAACCTGCTTGGCTTTTTGTAGAAATCTCTCAAACCAAGGCATGTTATCTTCCATCAAGTCATGAAAGCGGTCAATAGCAAGCCTGGCAGAGAGATTTTTTGATGTGTTGATGCCCTCAGTAGTGGGCAAAGCTAGCATCTCAAAGACATTAAGGTCGTTCCACTCAATTTTTGTTGGTCCTGAGAACTCCCATCCTATCCTGAATCTTTCAATTCTTCCATCATACCCCTATGAGAGAATAGAATCAAACTCTAAGTTTTCTATTGTTAAGGAGTATTGGGGGATATGATTTTCCTTGAAAGGTTGGCAGCAGCTTCAAGTATTTGGACCTTTGGGAATACTTCTTCTTCTTCCCTCTCTAACTCCATCTCCTCAGGGAACACTTCCTCTTATTCCCTGGAAACTATCTTCCACTTCTCAGAGAACACTTCCTCTTCATCTCTTGTATCCATAATTTCTTGAACTTGAACAAAGGAAGGCTAGAAGATTGTTCTTTGAAATTCATCTTGTTCTTTGAGCTATTCATCCAGGCTATCATCATCTTCTTTAAATTTTTCCTCCCCCTTTTTGGTTGCATCAGTGAGCAAAGTTGAATCAGTTTGAGTGCCCACTGATATAAAGGAAGGAGAAGCTGAATTAGTACATTTGTGGGACTCATGCACATAAACTTGGTGCCTCAATTAAGACACTTCAGCCTCTAGCATGGCAACCCTTGCTGTCAATTCCAAATTTATTTGTTTCAGTCTGTCCTCATCCATAGATATGGAATCCTTGGAATTGGATGGGGCCTTAGGCCTAGCCTCTACCTCCCCATCACCTTGGTTTTCTGGGCTCCTGGGATTCCTCTCTGTGAATAAAGTTTCAAAAGAAACATCTTCATTGTGAGTTTCCATGGTTGGGGTCTTAATTATGTTGTCACTGTCCTCCTGGTCAATTGATGGACCAAAAGTAGTGACAACCCCTTCCACATTCACTCTATCAATACTCCCAGAGTGAACATTCTCAGGTAAAGAACTTGGGCTGGGTACTTTGGCAGCCAAGTCAATCAATACCTTTGAGATAGTGGCAATTGGAGAAGATACATTATCATGACTAGGTGCCTCTGTACTTAAGTTCAAGGAAGAGAAATGTATGGGATCAGAAGGGTTTTCTATGGACTCGGGATGTAGTCCTGATCCTAATATGGATCCTTACATGGAAGTCTCCCTAGTAATGTGGCAATCCCTTTTGATATTCTTATCAGATTGTTATGACTCTAGATGAGGGCTTTGAGTTTGGGATTAGGCCTTTGAGCCAAGAATAGAAGGATTCTTCTTGCTCTTCTTTTTCTTTCTTTGATAACTTACCTCAACTGGGGCCCTATGTTACAGTTGGGCTTGAAGTGAAGGGGCGACTATTTGTTGTACCTGTGCACCCTCAGTAAGTTGCACAGGGGTTCGATCAAGGGATGCAGAGTGTGTAACTTCAGGATGTGAAGTGGAGGGTGTGGGATCAGTATCAGCTAGGACTGTTGAATTATCACCATGAGTGCTTTGTATGTTCATCATTGTAGATAACAATGGAACATTGACCCCTGAGAAATTTTTTGAAACTTTTCTCATGCTTTTAAAAATATCATTTTTGTGGGATCTAATCATGTAGATTCTTGCAGTTTTAGACAAATCTTTTAGTTCACCATTAAAAACTTCCTGCAAGAATCTCTTAACTTCATCCCATGGCAATGCCATGGTCACAACCACACCCCAGTGCCTCTTCTCACCATTCCACCAAGTGAGCGCCCGTCTTTGAAAGGCGCTTTCAAACCATTGAAGGAGGCCCATAGCTCCTTCGGTGCCATAGAACTTGACGGGGTCGCACGAGTTAAAGTGTTTGAAAGTGCATGGGGGTGGGTTGGCACCACCACCACCACCATTATTAGCACTGCTGTTAGTGCCACCATTGTTATTGGCCTGAGTGAGTTGGTTCACAAGTTGAGTGAGGAGAGCAGCAAGGTCGTTGTTGTTGTTGTTGGTCTCGTTGGCGCGACGAGGAGGCATGCTATTTGTTTTAACAAAACAGGAGGAAGGATAAAAAGGTTATGAGGGTTTCTTGGACATAAAACAAAGGATAATTTAAAACATAAGTATTTATAGTTTGGGTTGCACTCAAACGGGGATAGTACCATTTGAATGCTATGACATATTAAGGTTAATAAACTTATATAACTTTCAAGGAGACATGCTTTAGCCTATAAGTAAACACTCATCCCGGGAATTCCCAGGAAAGCATACGGATCCCTCGGTTGATTGGGATTTATATGAAATGTTTTCCTAGACAGAAAACCCAGAATACAGGTGTCACTCTTCCAGATTGCATGTGTCCTTTACTAGTTAACAAGGTTTCAAACCCTAACGAGGTGTGAAAAGAAGTTTAATAGACTTATGACGTTCCACATGCAATGATGGTAATGACATAGTAGAAAGAGTGAGGCTTAGGATAAGGGTAAGGATATTATTATTTTTAATTTATCATTTAGGTGAAACCTAATAAGTCACATAATATATTAAACATGTAGCACATAGCATGTAGCATATTGTAGATTCATAGAGCATGGCATAAATGGGTGTCCTAAAGTTATAGTCTAGGTTAAAAGTGTCTAATAACCTAATTCCCTATAACCAAGGCTCTGATACCAATCTCTCACACCCCAGCCGACGGCGGAAACGTCGGGGAGGGACATGTAGACTGTTCATAAGCTCATGGTTTACTAAAGTTGTGATAATTAAACAATAACTTTCATTTCATAGCTCAAGTAATCAAGTACAGCTCTTACAAAAATAAAAATACATGAATAACTTTATTAAATTTAAAACTAGGTCCTCAATAGTATAGGTCTAAGTCTAGGGTTTAATTGGATGTGTGTACCAAGAGTTGTATAGGAGCGTAGAAAATTGTGGTTCGTACTTGAAGATGTGTTGTGTAAAATGAAGGATTAGTAAATGGTTATAAAATAATTGAATTAAGGTTTAGGGTTTGATTAACTAAATAAATCAAATAAGTATTATATATTTATTTAGTTAGAAAATAGTGTGTGTATTATGTAAAATATAAATTAAATAAACAATTTTCACTTTATTTATTTATTTATAAAGATGTGTAATAAGTTGTGTAAATAATATAATTATATATAAAGTTTAATAATATATCTTTAACTTTTGAGTGTAGGTTATAATAAATAATGTTATTTATTTATTCTATCATTTAGAAACAAGTTTTTGACTGTTTTAAATAAAGTTAACACTTTACAACCTTTATAAAAATAATATTTCTTTTTATTTGGAAATTAATTTAAACATCTAAAAGTTTGTTTTAAACCTTTAATATACACTTTTAATCATAAAATTCATAATAAAATGAACTTATATTGAAATTTAATGAATCTGGTTTTATTCTGTTAAAAATATTGTATGGTTTGTAAAAAATAATCTTTATATAAATTTTTGAGCTTCAAAACGGTTTTAAAAAAACTAAACAGACCACTGGGACTCGAACCCGGGTCTGTAGGGTGGGGGCCGGGTGAACCAACCGCTGGACCAAGGGCCAGATCCTTGTGATTTACGCGTTTCGATTTGTTATTAACATGAAAAATCAAGAGGGCCGGCCTGGGTTTTAAGTTTCGCGCAAAACGGCCAGGTTGATGGGTTTCGAACCCAGGCCATCTGGTCCGATGGTGCAACGGCTTAGCCAGTCGGACCAGATGGTTTCGCTGGTTAACGAAGGTCTGGATTAATTAAATACGTAAAAATAATCCCAAATACATATTCGTATGAACACGTCATGGTTTCCTACTGAATCTGGCTCAATGTCCTCTGTCATATGAAATTGACAGAGGGCTTTCGATCTCAGGGATAAAACGAAGTTATAGACGTAAACCTTACTTGAAATGATGAAGTGTCGAGTGAGAACGACTGTTTAGAATCTTCGGCTGCTCTCGGTGATCGGTAGCGTTCCAGACGAGGAATGGATTGCAATAAGTGGTTCAGAGTGTTCGTAGGAGTGTATACGAAGGTGTGTGGATGATCCAAACGAATCAATTTCACCTAATTCATTTATTTGAATTCAGATTTGCAGGGGCTAGTTGTTAACACGTAATACGCGAGAATTAAACCATGTATTGATGCATTTAGTTGAAATTTGGGTCTGGATTCACACGTAAATAGCCAGGGCATGATTTGCGGACATTTAAACGCGTTTAATTGACTTATTAACACCGAATTGACTTGGCATTTGACCATACGGGGTCAAATTAATTGAATTTGAAATTGACCGCAACTTTGGTTGAATTGGGATGTTAATCGGATTGGAAACTGTTCAAGATTCGTTAAAGTGTTCATGGCAAGTCCTTAGCAATCGGGTTTGGTCTATTTAAACATCCAGTTTGCTTAGATTTCGGTCGATTTGACTCTGGGTGGTCAACTTGAGTCAAAATTGTCAAGTATGGTGAGTGAGGTAAAAATTTGAGTTCCAAATGATCAAAGGTGGGTGAGGGGGTTCGAATCTTTATAAATTGCGATTTTGTTGTAAAAATAGTTTTATAAAACTTGTAATAAAGTATAAAACATTATTTTATTTTAAACCATCTTATATAGGATCTTTATTTTTATAAAATTACAATAAAAATATAACCATATATATATTTTTACATGTTCATAATTATAATTAAGTGTATATACATTTATGTATATATTTATTTATTTATACCTACACATGTTATAATAGTAAATAATGTGTCATTAAAAGGTTGGAAATTTCAATTTAATACCCGTTGAGAATATAATTAATGTGGCATGAGGTGTTGGGCAAGTACGGAATTTCAAGTGTTTATACAATAGAATGATTAAAAAAAATTTATGGCCTGAAAATCAAGGATGTTACAGTCTCCCCATGTTAAGGGAATTTCGTCCCAAAATTTAACTAGTGGAGGCTACCAAATCAAGAAAGAGGTGAGAGTTTGGATTCTCAATGTGTTATGACGGTTGGTTTGAGGAGTATAACTGATGAATAGATTTAGGTATGTTTCTCAAGGTCAGGTATGAATGATGATAATGAACTTAGATTTGAAATGAACTCAAGGAGGAAAACCGTCGAATAAAAATTTGGATTCTGAAGGTGAGATGCATTACTTGGGATGGAATTGATAGGAATTTGACGATCAGGGTTTGTTTAAGATGTAGTCTAATATGATCAGGAATTGTAAGTTGATAAGAGTTTTCACAAACATTGACCCGTCAAACAACATAAAACTTTACGTGACACGAATAACGCTACTTCTGATAATATGACAGGAACACTTATATATAGGAAGTACCAGCGGCGTATCCACCATGTCCTTATCATATCACATTAGTTTTGTTACTATATCCCACGATAGGTTTCATGTCATAACACACGACAGATTTCACTATGTCTTCCATGCGCTGATTTTTATAATTACGTGTGCACCCGTAATTATCCAAATCGTTGCATGGTCCACATAGTTCATCCCATTGTGTGTGGGGCCCAGGGGTAACACAAAAACACTTAATTCGTAACTATTGCTTTCACGTATGTGTTGCTAACAATAACTATGTCCATAGATAGTAGAGTCAATCAAGTACTACAGAGTAATAACGTGGCATAATTTAGGGTTCCATAGTTTCCTCGTGTTTGAACAAGACCACGTCAAAACCCCGAGTAGCTTTTATGAATAAGGTGAATAACCATGCCTTGTGTACAATGTGACCAATCAATTGCAACATTTGTAAACAACTTAGTTCCGAGTATAACGTAAACGCGTAAGTTCTAGGTACGATCTAGTGTCATGCATATTTGTAAGCAAATAGGTTGCATGTATATTGTGAAAATTTGGTATCATGTAAAAGCATGTATATATAATGTTATCACTCTAGTATTATGTAAATTGAAAATGTTCCTTGAGTCTTATGCGTATAAAAAACTATCGGACTTTGTAGGCGATCGAGTGTGTTACTCGGCGTTCATGTACGACGTAGGTAGATGAGTTATAATTTTTAAATTCATTAGTGCTTATATGGACGGTTAATGGCGAAATGATTCACTTTCTGAAGTTGGCTAGCAAGCTCAAGTTTATAGTGACAAACCGTAGTAGGTGTAAATAGTTTCGACAATGACAAAAATAACATAACGGATTACAATGCATAATTTATTCCAGACTAGATTCCTATTCGGCTCCATCTTGCACTAGCTTCAATTGGTTTCGTCTACTGCCTCGGCATTGACTTGAGTTTCGTTAGTGTTTATGTTGAAGGCACGCCCACGAGCACCACCTCGGTTTGCATTGGCTATCCTTGGGCATTGGTTTTTGAAGTGGTTTGGATTACCACATTCATAACAAGCACGCCCATTAGTAATGGCTGGTACAACTTGATTGGCAACTTGGTTATTGGCTCGGTTCCCTTGGTGGGTTTGACTAACATGTGATCTGGATTGACAAGTGTTCACTACATGACCATACCTTCCACAATTGGCACATAGACGGCATGGCATGTTTAGGAAGTGGTGATAGTTACACGTGTTGCACAGAGGGTTGTTGCCCGCATATGGTTTCTTATTATGGTTTTGGGCTAGGGGAGCTACTTGGTTGATTGGTACAGCAGGGGTAATGACAGCAAAGTTACGCTTCTTATTAGAGTGAGGAGGTTTGGGTTTGTCTTCCTGAGAGGGTTCAGAAGAGGCTGTTGGGTCAGTGACTTTCTTTGCGCCTTTCCTTGTTAGTGTACCCGCCTTCACATGGTTATCGGTTAATGTGCCCGCTAAGCGGATAGCATCTTCAAGAGTAGCTGGATTTCTTCCTAGGACTGTATCTTGGATTTTCATGGGTAGACCACCGATGTACTTCACAATACCCCGAGTCAGTGGGGTACCAAAAGGCTTAACTCATGGAAACGAGTTGTGTAGGCTAAACTTTCACCACTGTCTTGGGTAAGATCCCAAAACTCGGCTTCTAACTTCTTCATTTCATTACGAGGACAAAATTCCTCGGTTATGAGTCTCTTGACTTCATCCCATGGCAATGCCATGGTCACATCCACACCCCGGTTCCTCTTCTCACCATTCCACCAAGTGAGCGCCCGTCTTTGAAAGACGCTGGTGGCATAGCGAACCCGGAGATTGTCAGGGCAATCACTGTTGAGAAAAGTGCTTTCAATGCTTTCAAACCATTGAAGGAGGCCCATAGCTCCTTCGGTGCCATAGAACTTGACGGGGTTGCATGAGTTAAAGTGTTTGAAAGTGCATGGGGGTGGGTTGGCACCACCACCACCACCATTATTAGCACTGCTGTTAGTGCCACCATTGTTGTTATTGGCCTGACTGAGTTGGTTCACAAGTTGAGTGAGGAGAGCAGCAAGGTCGTTGTTGTTGTTGTTGGTCTCGTTGGCGCGACGAGGAGGCATGCTATTTGTTTTAACAAAATAGGAGGAAGGATAAAAAGGTTATGAGGGTTTCTTGGACATAAAACAAAGGATAATTTAAAACATAAGTATTTATAGTTTAGGTTGCACTCAAACGGGGATAGTACCATTTGAATGCTATGACATATTAAGGTTAATAAACTTATGTAACTTTCAAGGAGACATGCTTTAGCCTATAAGTAAACACTCATCCCGGGAATTCCCAGGAAAGCATACGGATCCCTCGGTTGATTGGGATTTATATGAAATGCTTTCCTAGACAGAAAACCCAGAATACAGGTGTCAGTCTTCTAGATTGCATGTGTCCTTTACTAGATAACAAGGTTTCAAACCCTAACGAGGTGTGAAAAGAAGTTTAATAGACTTATGACGTTCCACATGCAATGATGGTAATGACATAGTAGAAAGAGTGAGGCTTAGGATAAGGGTAAGGATATTATTGTTTTTAATTTATCATTTAGGTGAAACCTAATAAGTCACATAATATATTAAACATGTAGCACATAGCATGTAGCATATCGTAGATTCATAGAGCATGGCATAAATGGGTGTCCTAAGGTTATAGTCTAGGTTAAAAGTGTCTAATAACCTAATTCCCTATAACCAAGGCTCTGATACCAATCTGTCACACCCCAACCGACGGTGGAAACGTCGGGGCGGGACATGTAGACTGTTCATAAGCTCATGGTTTACTAAAGTTGTGATAATTAAACAATAACTTTCATTTCATAGCTCAAGTAATCAAGTACAGCTCTTACAAAAATAAAAATACATGAATAACTTTATTAAATTTAAAACTAGGTCCTCAATCCTAAGTGAAGCGACTTGAAATCTTAACTCAAACACTGTACCTGAAACATGATAAAATGAGAGGGTCAATTATAAATAGTTGGTGAGCATACATAGGTTTTGACACGACAAGTAAAGTTCAAATGTTTTGTGTATAATTCATATGATGCATGGTTTATAAAGCATTTATGGAGAATCTAAGTTAAGCTAGATGCACAAATGGAACTTTGTAATTGAAGGGCATAACAACACATGTTATCCTAATGTAGGGCATAACAACACATGTTATCCTGATGTAAATGTAGGGCATAACAACACATGTTATCCTATTGTAGGGCATAACAACACATGTTAGCCTGAAGTAATGTATTTGTGTTTGCACGTGTATATCATGTATATGTAGCCTTAACAATTAGCATTCAAGCATAAAGCACAAATAAACACATATGATCATATTGTAGAATTGTACGTGTGTAATTGCAAATAGTATTTAAATGTAATCATGTTTCACCCCAAATATGTAAATAAGAAAAAGGGGCTATGTAAATTCACTTGTATCAAATGTAATAGTTAGCATGAGAGACTACGTAGCAAGATGATCCTTGTAACTCACCACGTTAACCTAGTGTGTAATGTATATTAAATTAATATTATGTACGATAGTATAGGTCTAAGTCTAGGGTTTAATTGGATGTGTGTATCAAGAGTTGTATAGGAGCGTAGGAAATTGTAGTTCGTACTTGAAGATGTGTTGTGTAAAATGAAGGATTAGTAAATGGTTCTAAAATAATTGAATTAAGGTTTAGGGTTTGATTAACTAAATAAATCAAATAAGTATTATATATTTATTTAGTTAGAAAATAGTGCGTGTATTATGTACAATATAAATTAAATAAACAATTTCCACTGTATTTATTTATTTATAAAGATGTGTAATAAGTTGTGTAAATAATATAATTATGCATAAAGTTTAATAATATACCTTTAACTTTTGAGTGTAGGTTATAATAAATAATGTTATTTATTTATTCTATCATTTAGAAACAAGTTTTTGATTGTTTTAAATAAAGTTAACACTTTACAACCTTTATAAAAACAATATTTCTTTTTATTTAGAAATTAATTTAAACATCTAAAAGTTTGTTTTAAACCTTTAATATACACTTTTAATCATAAAATTCATAATAAAATGAACTTATATTGAAATTTAATGAATCTGGTTTTATTCTGTTAAAAATATTGTATGGTTTATAAAAATAATCTTTATATAAAGTTTTGAGCTTCAAAACGGTTTTAAAAAAATTACACAGACCACCGGGACTCGAACCCGGGTCTGTAGGGTGTGGGCTGGGTGAACCAACCGCTGGACCAAGGGCCAGATCCTTGTGATTTACGCGTTTCGATTTGTAATTAACATGAAAAATCAAGAGGGTCGACCTGGGTTTTAAGTTTCGCGCAAAACGGCCAGGTTGATGGGTTTCGAACCCACGCCATCTGGTCCGATGGTGCAACGGCTTAGGCAGTCGGACCAGATGGTTTCGCTTGTTAACGAAAGTCTGGATTAATTAAATACGTAAAAATAATCCCAAATACATATTCGTATGAACACGTCATGGTTTCCTACTGAATATGGCTCAATGTCCTCTGTCATATGAAATTGACAGAGGGCTTTCGATCTCAGGGATAAAATGAAGTTATAGATGTAAACCTTACTTGAAATGATGAAGTGCCGAGTGAGAACAACTGTTTAGAACGTTCGGCTGCTCTCGGTGATCGGTAGCGTTCCAGACGAGGAATGGATTGCAATAAGTGGTTCAGAGTGTTCGTAGGAGTGTATACGAAGGTGTGTGGATGATCCAAACGAATCAATTTCACCTAATTCATTTATTTGAATTCGGATTTGCAGGGGCTAGTTGTCAACACGTAATACGCGTGAATTAAACCGTGTATTGATGAATTTAGTCAAAATTTGGGTCTGGATTCATACGCAAATAGCCAGGGCGTGATTTGCGGACATTTAAACGCGTTTAATTGACTTATTAACACCGAATTGACTTGGAATTTGACCATACGGGGTCAAACTAATTGAATTTGAAATTGACCGCAACTTTGGTTGAATTGGGATGTTAATCGGATTGGAAATTGTTCAAGATTCGTTAAAGTGTTCATGGCAAGTCCTTAGCAATCGGGTTTGGTCTATTTAAGCCTTCAGTTTGCTTAGATTTCGGTCGATTTGACTCTGGGTGGTCTACTTGAGTCAAAATTGTCAAGTATGGTGAGTGAGGTCAAAATTTGAGTTCCAAATGATCAAAGGTGGGTGAGGGGGTTCGAATCTTTATAAATTGCGGTTTTGTTGTAAAAATAGTTTTATAAAACTTGTAATAAAGTATAAAACATTATTTTATTTTAAACCATCTTATATAGGATCTTTATTTTTATAAAATTACAATAAAAATATAACCATATATATATTTTTACATGTTCATAATTATAATTAAGTGTATATACATTTATGTATATATTTATTTAATTATACCTACACATGTTATAATAGAAAATAATGTGTCATTAAAAGGTTGAAAATTTCAATTTAATACCCGTTGAGAATATAATTAATGTGGCATGAGGTGTTGGGCAAGTACGGAATTTCAAGTGCTTATACAATAGAATGATTAAAAAAAATTGATGGCCTGAAAATCAAGGATGTTACACAAAATGTATTTTTAATCGACACAGAAAATCAAACATGTCGTCAAATCCCTTGGATTTCTTTCCTTTTACTAGATATGCCACCAGATTGTGGTGGGTTGCAAACTTGTCAGCAGGGTTGTCGATGTCAGGGTTTGCCATTTTGATGAAGATTGGAGGGAAAGTTGAGCTTCTGAAAGTTGATTATGGAGCAGAGGGCTTTGAATGCGAGAGTACGAGAGAGAAGAAGTGGAAAGTTAGGTCAGAAATTGAATGTGAAGAGGTGAAGGAGGGAATTTCATTTTGTTATAACGAGAGGGTTAAGGGGTTTGAGCAACGGTCACTTGTACCGTACAAAAGTAGCAGCGTATGTATGGTGTCTACGGTAACGCTGCAATTTTGCTGATTTACAGATGTATTGTACTGTAGCAGTAATGGTAAAGACTGACAATGAGATTTTACAACGGGTAAAAGTTAATTTGAACCATTTTTACCCATCCGCATCAAAGTTGATTGCTGCTGATGGTTATGCCTATCAGCAGCAAACTTAGTTGCTACTGATGGATATAATGGTCCGCTGCAAAGGTGTTGCTGCTGATTGCCTTAAAGTTATCCGCAAAGGCATAAAGCAATCAGCAGCAAATGCTTTTGCCGCTGATGACTAAACCTATCAGCAGCAAAAATGTTTGCTGCTGACAGATAAAGTTATCAAAAATGATAAAATTATTGTTGGATTTTCAAAGAGGATTTCATCAAAAAACAACAAGAAAAACAAACACGCAATTATTTATTTATTTTAATACAGGAAAAGATTTTATTCAAAGTTCATCATCCCAATGGATTCAACTAGATATTTAAACCTAGCTTCATCAAAGGCTTTAGTGAATAAGTCAACATATTGCTCATTGGTATGAACTTTGGTTAAAATAATTCTCCTTTTCTCAGCTTGATCTCTGATAAAATGATACTTGATGTCAATGTGTTTTGTCTTGCAGTGTTGCACAGGATTGTTAGTGATTGAGATAGCACTCTTGTTGTCAATATGAATGGGAGTTGCCATGAATGTCACTCCATAGTCCAGCATCTGATTTTGAATCCATAACACTTGAGCACAGCAACTTGAAGCTGCAATGTATTCTGCTTCTGCTGTTAATATGGACAGACATGTTTGCTTCTTGCATTGCCAAGAGATGAGTCTTCCTCCCAGAAATTGACATCCTCCTGATGTGGACTTTTTGTCCAAGTTACAGCCTCCATAGTCACTGTCAGTATATGCATATAGATTGAACTTTTCATTTTTGGGATACCATAGCCCAAGCTTTGGGGCTCCTTTACAGTACCTAAAAATTCTCTTGACAACTTGGAGATGTGATGTCTTTGGAGCTGCTTGAAATCTTGCACATAGACATACTACAAACATGATATCTGGTCTTGATGCAGTTAGTTACATGAGTGATCCAATCACTGCCTTGTATTGATGTTGATCAGTATCTTGACCAGTTTTATCTGGGTACAGTTGATGATTCACTTGAATTGGGGTCCTTGTAGCAATGCAATCAGCCAGCTTAAATCTTTCCAGGATACTTTTGACGTATTTGGATTGACTGATGAATATCCCATTTTGGACTTGTTTGACTTGGAGACCCAAGAAGAAATTTAGTTCACCCATTGAACTCATTTCAAAATTTGAATTCATGAGGGTCTCAAAGTCCTTTCACAATTTCTTCTTTGTTGATCCAAAGATGATGTCATCAACATAGATTTATACCAGTAGAATCTCTCCCCCTTCATATTTGATAAATAAGGTTTGATCAGTTGCTCCTCTTCTGAAATTGTTGCTGAGTAGATATCCCGACAGTGTTTCATACCAGGCTCTTGGGCTTTGATGTAACCCATATAGAGCTTTGTCTAGTTTAAACACTTTGTCAGGATGTAAAGGATCTACAAAGCCAGGAGGTTGTCTAACATAGACTTCTTCACCAATCTTCCCATAAAGAAAAGCACTCTTGACATCCATCTGATTGACAATGAAGCTCTTGGATGCAACATGAGCTAGAAATATTCGGATTGCCTCCAACCTGGCAACAGGTGCAAATACTTCATAATAACCAATGCCCTCTTCCTGGGTGTAGCCTTGAGCTATAAGTCTAGCTTTGTTCTTGATTACAATACCTCTTTCATCTTCTTTGTTTCTGGACACCCACGTTGTGCCAATAGTAGTTTGTCCTGGTGGTAGATCAACTAGCTTCCACACCTCTTGTCTCTGAAATTGCAGTAGTTCTTCTTGCATTGCTTCAATCCAGCTGCTGTGTTTCAAGGCTTCATCCACCTTCTTTGGTTCAACTTGGGATAAGAAGAAGGAGTAGAGACATATATTTTCCTCATGGGTTTTTCTTCTTGTCTGAACTCCTTGTTGAACTGGACCAATGACATTCTGCAAAGGATGTTGTTTGTTGATTCTTTGAGCAGGGACAACATCAAGTTGTAGAACTTGGTCAAGATTGTTGTGGTGTTGTTCAGGAATTTCTTTAGTGGTAGTTGCAAAAGTGTCTTTAATAGCATCTGGAGTAGTACCTTCATCAGCAATGGCCTCTATGTCAGCTGCAGAATGATCAATGGTGTCATTTGTATTGTTAGGTTTAGAAATGTTGTTGCTTGTGACATTTGAGCTACTTTTTATAGCTTCACTTGCTTCAATGGCATCTGCTACAGAAGGAGGATCAATGGAAGGTCTTTTGAACCTTATAGAAGGACCATTGAATCCCATTCTATAGTCATCTTCTGATGAGCTGGGTTTTCTTGTGAAGATTTCATGTTTGAGAAAATGAGAGGTTCAAATACTTGAGAAAAGGAATCTATATCAAACAACCAATATGGTCATTTTCCTTGTTCACATGGAACATGCTCACTGCATTCTACATTTGCAGATTCTTCAATGATCCGAGTTCTAGTATTGTATACTCTGTAAGCTTTGGAATGAGAAGAATAACCCACAAAGTATCCTACATCAGATTTGGCACCAAATTTTGGGAGAGTTCCTTGTGTGATGAGAATGGTGCATGAACAGCCAAAAGGTTTGAGAAAACCAATGTAAGGAACTCTGTTCAACCATAGCTCATAGGGTGTTTTGTTGTGAGGTTTGACAATGAGAACTCTGTTTTTCACATAGCATGCTGTACTCACTGCTTCAGCCCAGAATGTATGAGGCAGCTTTGAGTTAGCTAGCACGGATCAAGCAAACTCAATCAGAGTTCTATTCCTTCTCTCGGCAACTCCATTTTGCTGAGGAGTTCTTGGGGCACTGTACTGTCTTTGAATACCTTTACCTTCACAAAAACAGTTCAAGGTTTGATTTTTAAACTATGTCCCTTGATCACACCTTATTATCTTAGCCTTTTGATTGCTTTGATTCTCAACCTTACGAGTGAAGGATTTGACAATCTTAGCAGTTTCATCTTTAGTTCTCAAGAAGTATACCCATGAGAATATGGTATAGTCATCAGTTATCACTAGACAATATGACTTCTTGCCCATAGACATGACATTTGTAGGACCAAAAAGATCCATGTGTAGCAACTGTAGTGGAGTGTTATTTTAGTTGATTGTCTTGGGCTTGTGAGAACTTTTGTGTTGCTTCCCCTTTAGACATGCTATGCAGTGATATTCGAGTTAGAATTCTTTATCAAGTAGCCCTCTGAGTAAATTTCCTCTTACCAACTTGTTGATGTTTTTGACATTCACTTGGCTCAATCTTGTATGTCATAGAGCAGATTCATCAACTGATGCTTGGGGTAGAAAACAAGATACACTGCCAGATGGTGTAATCTTGTTTATATCAAGCATATAGAGATTGTCTTTTCTTTGAGCAGTTAACAAGATCTTCTCATGAGGGGGTTTGCTTAACCCACGGGATAGCACAAAACATTCTTCATCTGTGAAAAGCATCCAATGCTTCTGATCACATATTTGTGATACACTCAAGAGATTGAATTTCAATTCCTTCAAAAAATTCACCTTCTCTATACTCATTCTTTCATTAGACACAATTCCTTGTCCAATGATGGTTCTTCCCTTTGAATTACTCCCAAAGGCAACATATCCACCATAGAAATTTCTAAAGTATGATAAGATGGACCTATTGCAAGTCATGTGCCTAGAACAACCACTGTCTACAACCCAGGTATTATCCTTGTTACCTGGTTGTTCCTTCACATGAGATAGTTCTAGTTAGAAATGGGGACCCAAGAACCTTCAGACTTGGGTTTGACATTTAACTCAAGAGCATTAAAGTCATCAGTGATGGGTTGGCATTCAATGGATCCAATGCAAATGCTTTGATTTGATGAATGTTTTGGCTTTGATTGCCATGTTTGAATGACTTTTGCTTTTCCTTTAAAACTGTCAGCAGTAGATATTGCTTTTGCTGCTGATGGTTTTACATTGTTAGCAGTGCATGAGATTACTGCTGATGGCTTTGATTTGCTCTTGTTCTTGCTTGGTTTAGACTGATCAGCTGTAGACTTAGTTGTTGCTGATAGTTTTACTTGTTTAGTGGCTGGTGACTTCTCATTCTTCTTGTTCCTGTTAAAGATGGCTTTTGCTGCTGGGGTACTTTTATAGACATGTTTTTTTCTATCAGGAATGATCTTGACAGTTGCAGCTGGTGTTTTGAGTTAAGAAAGTTGATTGAAAGGATTGAATTTACAATCTACAACAAAGTGGTATGATTCATCACAAATGATGCAGGATTGTTGTGTTCTTTTGGGTTTTGTACTGGCAGCATTCCTTGGTGAAGGCATAGACTTCTGGAACTGATTGATTCTTGCTTCATAGCTTCTCAAGTTCTTGTTTTTGTTGGTCTTTTCAAATGCTTGTTGCTTTAGATTTCTTTGTTGCTGAAGATAGTAGAAGCAAGTACTTGTTGTATGATTGTATTTTCCACATACAAAACATGATTTTGCAATTTTATCTTTCTAAAAATACACATAGTCCTTTCTTTTGAACAGATCCTTGAAGTTCCATGGATGATTCTTGTTATGTTCAAAAGTAGCTTCTTCTAGGGTTTTCTAAACATATGGCTTTCTTTCTTCAGGTGAATAGCAGATGTCAAACACTTTCTTTTGAGGGTTGGTGGCTTTTGAGGATTGGCCTTTTTCAATGATCAGCTTTCTTCCTTGAGGAGGATGGCTAATCTTGATCTGTTGGGTAGGTTTTACCACTGGAGTTGATGGAATGAAGGTACTTGGAAAGTTGGTTTGAATTACCTTTCTAGTTTTGGTGGTTTTCATGATTACTTCATTGGTTGGAAGGAAAGGAGCATCAATGTTTTCTTAGGAGTCTGAGCATGTGGAATCAGACTCTGTGGAGGTGGTGCATTCTTGTAAAGAAATGTTTTCTTTGGTGGGATCAAGGCTTAGGTTTGAGGTGCCAAGATTTTTAAGGTTGAAGTTTGGTTCATGAAAGGCTACATAGTCACTAGGTGGTGGGACAGACTTGTTGCTTTCAACTTGATATCCAAGACCAGCAGTCACATTTTCATGAATTTGAGCATCTAACAATCTTTGCAGCTTTTTAGATGCAAATTCATATTTGTCAACATGAACCTTTTGATCTGCCAATTATGCTCTTGTAGCTTTCAACTTAACTAATAGATCATTATGAGTTTCAAGATTAGTTTGCTCATGTTTTAATGATGAAATCTCTTTCTTAAGGCAATTAATCTTTTCTTTGTAACTGTTTTTCAACCTTTTTAAATTCAGATTTCATTTGATGAAACTCTTCATTTTGATCTATTAAGTTTTGGTTATGCTTTCTATAACCCAGAACTTTGTCAATACAAGCTTGTGAACAAAGATGTTCATATACATGAGGAGGAATCTCTGTTGTGTCAGCTATGAGAGCTTGGTTTGTAGCAGATATTTCCTCAATTTGAAAGCTCCAGTCAAAGTCAGTTGGTCCAGTCTATTGAGTTGCACAAGCAGCAGGATGAGTGTTTTGACCTACTTGACCTTGTTGAGCTTGCCTTGGTTGTGTAGCTGCAAGATTTGCCTTTGGTGCCTTACATTCTCTTGCAAATTGACCTAGTTGATTGCAGTTGTAGCACCTTAACTTACTTTTGTCTAAACCAACTCTTGTATTTGGACTGTTTCTTGGAATGGGTCTTCTAGTTCTTGAATATAACCTTTTTGCTCTGAGTGACAACATGACATGAGAATGTTGTATATCCATTTCTTCTAAATCATCTAGATGGAAGTACTCCAGATCTTCATTGATAAAGGACATGTTGTTTGGGGTGTCAGAAATAAAGGCATTAGGGTTTTGAGGAGGTGCTTCAAGAAGAAAAGGAGAGTTGTTCATTTGAGAGTTAGGTGTTTGTGGATGAGTAACTATGGGAGGATAAAAGTTTCTTGTATTTTATGGTCAGAGTGAAGTGCTGAGGAAGAGGTGGAGGTAGAGGATGATGGTGCAGATGGATAACCTGATTTCCTGTCTCTTGCCTGAATCATTTCCAACTCATAAGTTTTGAGCATGCCAAATAACTCTGTCATGGATAGAGTTTTCAGATTTTCAGTTCTTCTAATTGACACTGTATATAGTGTCCAGCAGTTTGGAAGAGATCTGATGAACTTTTTGATAATATCTTTATTCTCCAGCTTGACCTTGGCACACTGCAGCTCACCAACAAGATAAGTGTATCTGTTGTATTGGGTTGTAAGAGACTCACCATCCTTGGACACAAACTTTTCATACTATTGCTTGAGTATGTCTCTTCAATTTTCTTTTACTTCATCAGATCCAGCAAACATCTTCTTAAGAGCTCGTCATAGCTCTTTAGCAGTCTTGTATTCCTTGAAATTGTGAAAAACTTCATTTGGTAGACACATTTGAATGGCTCCTAGAGCTTTGAAATCTACCTCCATCTTCTTGATATCTTCTTCAGAATACTTTGAGGCTTCCTTTGGAACAGATGGACCTCCAGAATCAGCAGAGACCACCATTGGTACATAAGGACCGTCAATTATGGATCTCCACATTGCATATTCTTGATATCAGAAGAAACTTTCCATCATGTTCTTCCACATATCATAATCTTCACCAGACACCAGCCTTGGTGGTATGTGAAGGCTTCCAATGTCATCAAAACCAGTATTCTGTGCCATACTGTGAGTAGATGATATGCAACAAAGAGATAACAGAAACATAACCCGAAAGTGATCAAACAAATGTTAGTTTTCTTAATCTGAGGGCCACAGCTCTGATACCACTTGTAGGATCGAGATATTTCAAGATGGTTCTGTTTAGTTGATATTGGTGGAAACAATAGCAACTATAAAATGCAATAATAAACACTGAGAATACTGATAAATGCAAATTGTATTACTCTTCAATGTTTTAAAGTTATAGTGGAAAAACTCTAAGGAAGCACACATACAAATGAAGAGAAACAATACATAAATATGAACTTAGAATCAAGACAGACCCTTAACTCTAAGGATCAGATCAAACACAAGCCGTTGATCTTGTACAGATAAAAGGCTACACTACAATTGGTTTACAACAAATAATCAACTGCAAAACAAAAAGTCTTCTTAGGACTCTTTGCAGGTGAGTTCAGAAATGGGAGCATTGTCTTTTGTCTTCTACACCAATAACATTCTTTCTGCTAATAGGTGTGTCAGTGTTGCAGCAAGGACTGTCAGTAGCAAAGTCAAAGCTGTTGATGATTTGCCTATCAGCAGCATCAGTGTTAGATGCTGCTGATAAGCCTATCAGCAGCAAGTTCAGACTTCAGTAGATAAAAGCCTATCCGAAGCATAGTTGTTGATCAGCAGCATTTACAACTATCCACAGCAAAGACACTTATCAGCAGTAGCTTTCATCAGTGGCAAAATTGTAGTATCAGCAGCATCTATACTTAGAGAATTTTGTAGCCATCAGTCTTTATATCTACAAGTATGAAGAGGCTTGTTTTTGCAAGAATAAAACTAATTCTAATTCTGGTTGCAAAAATAAAACTGATACTTTTAAAGGCACTGTTTCTAAGAGCAACAAACCTATGTGCGGGCTTAGAAAAATGTTTCTTCAAATTCAAAAGTGCTTGCATATAATGATGGCCAAACTTGATTTGTTAAACCGGTCACTGATGGAAATAATGGAAAACATATTTGTAAGTATTCCAACAGGGACTAGTACAGGCTGAAGGAGAAAAGCAAACAGGTTGAAAAACCCAGGGTTATTGTTCAAACCTCAAGTGCTTCACCTAAGCACTTCACCAAAGCTGAAATTTCTTCAAAGAGAAGATGTGAACATCATTCTAGGAATGATCAGTCTTATCACTCACAATCATCATCATCTTTATATTCATGGTCAAACATATCAGAATATGTTACTTATGCTAGAAAGCAGACATGCTTCACATGTGGCAAATCCGGTCACATTGCAAGAAATTGCATCCATTGTCCTTATGAGCCCTATTACATAAAAAATCTTATGACTACAGCAAGGGATAGAACTTAATCTAAGCCAATGAAGGCTAACTAGCTAAAGGCAATGAAGAGTCAGTCTCCCAAAGTTAAACTCTCTGAAGGTGACTGGAATGTTGCAAAGAGAAACAGACAGGCTTATTTTAAAAGGAAAAAAGTTAAACTAAATAAGCAAACGATGAAACCTAAAGTCTTAGTCTCAAAAGACACAAAACCATCTGTTCAATCAAAACCTGTCTAGAAGGCAAAGGAGAATGTTATGGCAACACCAGTGTTTGACTCTAACAATGATAAGGACATGTGCTTGCAGGAAGTGTCTTACATTGATGCTTCCTTAATGCCCAGGTCAACAATGGCTTGGGTACCTATGTCTAACTAATCTTCTCATTCGTGCAGGAACAGCCATGGAGGACTGTCAACAACCAGACGGGTATGTTGATGAGGGTTGTTCCAGGCACATGACGGGCGACATCTCTCTGATGTATAACGTTAATACTTTTAATGGAGGGTATTTTCCTTTGTAGGAGTTAAGGGAGGTAAGATTAGCAATAAAGATACAATTAACTTTGGTACATTATGCTTTGAAAATAATGAGTTTTGAAATTTGAGAATGGTTAAAAGATTTTTCTTAAGTTTGGTATATATATTTTTCTTAGCTTTTAAATTTGTACACTTTTTTCCTTTTTATGCACAAATTTAGGGGGAGAAATTAGAAAAATACAAAAAGATTTTGTCCTTTGTTTGAGTCTGTTTTATGTTTGTTTATTTGAGTTAAGAAAATTACAAAAAGAGTCTGTTTTTAGTTTGTTTGAGTCTGCTTATAGTTCAAATCAAAGAAAAGTACAAAAAGATTGTGTTTCTGTTTGAGTCGGTCGTTTGCAAATAAATGGGAAGTGATATGAATGTTCGTTTCTTAAGGATTAGATCAACACATGTAAGGCACTAAATTGAAATGACTAGGATCTATGTTGGATATGTTGATAGGCTCTACATGTGATACACTTGAACTAAATAATCTTATGGCCTTAGTGGGGAACATCTCATAGATTAGTGTAATTAGTAATTCCTGTTAATAATAGAAAACTTAAACATAAAGGTTGATGAACTGTGGATAAACCATGCTCTATTGGCATTGCACTAACTGAGACCCTTCACAAAGGGGTTGCGAGCTGACTTGTTACAAGTCTATGTATATAGTATATAAATAAAAGACATGTGTTGTCATGCAAAAAGTGAAAAGACACTCAATGAAAGTGTAAAGCTAATCTGCAAAGCAGAATTCTGAGCAAAAAGACACGCAATGTTAATGTCGTGCATTAGGAAAAAATTTAAAAGATATGTCTAAAGGTGTACATAAATGTATATATATTTTTTCTTTTGGGCCATGGTGACTGAGATAAAAGGTCTTTGACGAATTCAGGATACATAAGTCCGCCGTGATGTATTCCTGGGCAAAATTTTGATATTCCTAATATCAATTCACAAACCCATGCTAGTTATGCTCAATTAGTTATTATTTAGGTGCTCAAAAGATCACGAGGAAGGGAAGGTTTACCTGATACACTGTGGGGTCCATTAAAGTTCATCAAGAATACACATAATTCACAGACAAATAATTACAGGTTTCTAGGATATGAGTATGGGACCCATTGAGTCATAAATAATTCTACCAAAACATGATAAATTAAATCACAGTGAAAAACTTAGGTTTGGAACTAAAGCATGAGTTTAGAAGGATTTGAATATTGACAATCTACTTGACCTGTCTGAGTAAAGACATGCTGAAAAATGTTCCTTGGTTTGCCTAAAGAACGATATGATCCCATTGCAAACTTCCTAAATGATCTTTGTTGCAAGTTAGTGTTAATATTTTTTGTTTTAAATTTTGGTTTATTTTTAGTTGCAATTTGTTAAGAAAATTCTAAAAAGATTTTATTTCAAATTTTATCTTTATTTTTACTTCAGTTTTAGTTTTGTAAGGCCCCAAACCCGGGAGGCCTCACTCGTTGGATTTACTCATTCACAAACAGTTCTTAAACATGAGTATCAAATAATGCAGCGGAATCATTCATTCAACATAACTAAAAACTTGTTCATACATGCGGAAGCGTACATTGTCAATTACATAAACTTAACATAAACAACTCATAACGGGATGCCAGTCTTCATGATCGACCGGGTAACTCTTCTCGCTTGCCAAGCATCACCGTCCATCGTCCATACCTGCCTTAACCTGAATGTGCATACTAAAAAGGTCAGCTACGCTGGTGAGTTCTAGCATTTCATAAAAACTTTAACATCAACATTTGCCAAAAACGTATCATTCATTTAGTAAAAACCTTTCACAAAAGCATGTAATAATTTAACATCTTTAAAAAAGGTTTCGTACCCATATCATCATCAACATCATAATCATAAACACCGTTAAACGGATCGTTCATTAAAACTTTTAACATTCATTTAAGTCATACATTATTATCTAAATCTGTGTTACCCTTCGTTCCGTCATTTAGTATGGTATTGCCCCTAAGGCTTAACTGCACGAAGACCGACAATACCATACATTCCGTCAATTCCCTTATGGTATTGCCCCTAAGGCTTAACTGCACGAAGACCGACAATACCATACATTCCGTCAATTCCCTTTTGGTATTGCCCCCAAGGCTAACTGCGCGAGGACCGACAATACCCATTCAGTTGCCCTTATGGCTCTCATGTCCATAAACCGACAACTTCCATCGACGGTTATGACTCTCAGCCATAACATCGTCGGATCATAATTTAACCTTACATGGGGTCACGTTAACCCCTGAGTAACCGTCGTTACTCCCTTTTACCAGTTGTACAACATCATAACCATTGGCATGCCACAAAGACATGCCCCTGTTGTTCTTGTGGCAACTATGGCTCGCTGTCCATAATCTACCACAAGGCTGGGAATCTCATTCCCAGACTTCATTCGTCAATTCCATTCATTCGACAGATTAGATTTGTAATGACTTCTTTAAAACCTTTACCTCTTTCTCTTCTCATTAAACATTTCCTCAATTAAACCGTTCATAAAGCATTCGTAACCCTTTTTGGCAAAAACATTTCAAAACCTTTCCTTTCGTAAACATCGTTTCAACATTTCAAAACCTTTCCTTTCGTTAAACATCATTTCGTTAAAACATCATTTCGTTAAACATCATTTCTTTAAACATCATTTCGTTAAACATCATTTCGTTAATCATTTCGTAAGTATGCACACCAGCCCAAAAACATTAACAAAACATTTAAAAGAGGGCTCTAGAACTCACCTGATACGCTAATATGGGTTGTCCTAAACGAAGGTCCGACAACATCACTTCCGATCTGAATTGATTAGTTAAACACATCAGACCAATCCCGACTCTAACGGCTTAACCATTCTAACATACTGACTTCACTTAATCAGTTCTGATGTCTGCGCACTTAGCAAGTGCGCAGACTCTGCTTCCTGCGCACTTAGCAAGTGCGCAGACTTCCCTTCCTGCGCACTTAACAAGTGCGCAGGTTCCTCTTCCTGCGCACTTAGCAAGTGCGCAGGACCTGCTCTGTGCGCACTTAGCAAGTGCGCACGACCTGTTCTTGGCGAAAAACCCTAACTTTCACATTCGGGTCTGATCGTGTCAAGATCCCGAATTTGTTGCATCCAAAACGTTCGTTTTCCATTAAGGATCTCAAATCTATGTTTATTTATCAGTTTCATCCGTTCAAGTCTTGCCTTTTCACCCAAAACCCGAAAAACCCAAAAACGAACTAAAACTCAGATTTAGCTCGAATGGTTACCTGGATGACGATTCCGCTTTGGAGGTTCTCTTCACGAGTGCAGGAGACACGAACGGGTGCGATCTTGTGCGATTCCGACACTTTCTCTCTCTACGGGTTTTCTCTCTCTAAAGGTTGCAAATGAGAGAAAATGGGGTGGCATAGGCTATTTATAGCCCGCTGATCCATCCGACCCGACCCGTCATGCCTCGTTCGTTTATTCTGTTAATAAAATCGTCGTTTATTTTCGGGATGTTACAAGTCTACCCCCCTTACAATAGGTTTCGTCCCCGAAACCTATCATAAGTCAAATAGATGAGGGTACGACTCCCTCATTTCCTTCTCCGTTTCCCAAGTGGCCTCCGATCCCTTTTGATGCTTCCATTGGACTTTAACCAATTGGATAACTTTATTACGTAAACGTTTCTCCTTTCGATCAAGGATGGCCGCAGGTTCTTCGATGTAATTAAGGTTGTTGTCGACCTCGATGTCGGTAAGTGGTACGTGAGCCGATTCATCCGCCAAACACTTTCGCAAGTGTGATACATGGAAGGTAGGATGAATCCCACTTAACTCATCAGGCAACTCCAACCGATAAGCAACTTCCCCAACCCGTGCCATTATCTTGAATGGTCCGACAAACCTCGGACTTAACTTTCCTCTCTTTCTGAATCGTATGATTCCTTTCCATGGTAACACCTTCAGCATTACTCTGTCACCAATATTAAACTCAATAGGCCTTCGTCGTTTATTCGCATAGGATTTCTGACGATCTTGTGCGGCCTTCATTCGCGCTTTGATCTGATCAAACCTTTCCGACGTCTCTCTAACGACTTCGAGACTTCCTAATTCCTTCTGTCCAATCTCACCCCAACAAACTGGGGTCCTACATCTTCTCCCATACAACATTTCGTAAGGCGGCATGCCTATCGTCGTGTGATGACTATTGTTGTAGGAGAATTCAGCTAACGGCAGATGGCTGTCCCAACTGCCACCGAAGTCGAAAATACAAGCACGAAGCATATCCTCCAATGTCTGAATGGTCCTTTCGGACTGACCATCCGTTTGCGGGTGGAATGCTGTGCTGATATTAAGCCTCGTGCCCATCGCCTCGTGAAATCTTTTCCAGAACTTCGATGTGAATCGTGTGTCCCGGTCAGATACGATCGTCAGTGGCATCCCATGCCGTGCTATTATTTCATTAATAAACACTTCCGCTAACCTTTCTGACGAGAACGTCTCGCGAATAGGTAGGAAATGAGCACTCTTCGTTAAACGGTCCACAATTACCCAAATGGTGTCATGACCTTTAGCTGTGCGAGGTAGCTTAGTTATGAAGTCCATGGTAATGTGTTCCCACTTCCATTCCGGTATATCAAGTGGTTGAATCTTTCCATACGGTTTCTGGTGCTCGGCCTTTACTTGCGAGCAAGTCAAGCACTTGCTTACATACTTCGTCACGTCACATTTCATTCCAGGCCACCAGTATTCCCTCCTCAGATCTTGGTACATTTTATTGGTACCGGGATGGATAGAGTAACGAGACTTATGAGCCTCATCCAAGATTTTGGTCCTAAGCTCGCCACCCATAGGTATCCATATCCGCCCAAAACGTGTCCTAACACCAAGGGTGTTATATTCCAACTTGTCCTGTTGGCCAACCATCCTTTCCTTCTTTATGTTTTCCTCTTTAAGTGCCTCATCTTGAGCCTTTTCAATTTCTCTCATCACATCTGAAGTTACCACCAACTGGCAAGCCTTCACTCTAATAGGAGTAGGCACATCCTTTCGGCTTAGAGCGTCAGCCACCATGTTTGCCTTTCCAGGATGGTATATGATTTCACAGTCATAATCTTTTAGGAGTTCTAACCATCGCCTCTGCCTCATATTAAGCTCTCTTTGTTCGAAGAAGTACTTCAAACTTTTGTGGTCAGAGTAAATAGTAAACTTCACCCCGTACAGGTAGTGCCTCCAGATTTTTAATGCAAATACGACAGCAGCCAGTTCCAAATCATGAGTCGGATAATTAGTTTCATGAACTTTCAACTGCCGTGACGCATACGCGATCACTCTCCCGCGTTGCATCAACACGCATCCCAATCCCTGACCCGAAGCATCAGAGTACACCACTAGGTCTTCATTGCCCTCGGGGAGGGCCAAGACTGGAGCTTGGGTAAGCCTCTTCTTCAATTCCTTAAACGCCTCATCCTGGGTCGAACCCCATTCGTACTTTACCTCCTTCCGAGTCAACTTTGTCAACGGCGAAGCTATTTTCGAGAAATCCTGGATGAATCTCCGATAGTAGCCCGCCAATCCCAAGAAACTACGGATTTCAGTTGGCGTCTTAGGAACATTACATTCTCTTACCGTTACTATCTTTGCTGGGTCAACCATAATGCCGTTCGGGTTAATGACGTGACCTAGGAATTGGACTTCCCTAAGCCAGAACGCGCATTTGGAGAACTTAGCATACAACTTTTCTTTCTTCAGAGCTTCCAATACCTCCCTCAAGTGACACGCGTGATCACCCTCATTCTTGGAGTAGATGAGGATATCGTCAATGAATACGATTACTGATCGATCCAGCATTGGTCGACACACTCTATTCATCAAATCCATGAACGCTACAGGGGCGTTCGTCAATCCAAAAGACATTACGCGGAACTCAAAGTGTCCATAACGTGTGCGAAATGCTGTTTTCGGTATGTCTTCTTCCCTCACTTTCAACTGATGGTACCCGGATCGAAGGTCGATCTTTGAGAACCAACTTGCGCCTTGTAATTGATCGAACAAGTCGTCGATCCTTGGTAACGGGTACTTGTTCTTCACGGTACGTTTGTTCAACTCGCGGTAATCGATACACATTCTCGTCGAACCATCTTTCTTCTTTACAAACAACACCGGAGCACCCCACGGCGAGATGCTCGGTTGGATAAATCCTTTCTCAAGTAACTCGTCTAGTTGGACCATAAGTTCCTTCATTTCCACTGGTGCTAGTCGATATGGAGCCTTAGCCACGGGCTGGGCATCTGGTACTAAGTCAATTCGGAACTCAATTTCTCTATCGCGTGGTATCCCAGGCAAATCCTCTGGAAACACCTCCGGGTACTCGCGTACCACGGGTACATCGTCTAGTTCCTTCACTTCCTTACACTTGTCAATCACGTACACCAGATAAGCCTCGCATCCGCGCCTCAAGTAATCTGTTGCCTTAATCATCGAGATGACGTTTGGCATCGGGACGTCACGATCTCCAAAAACCTCGACTTTGCTACCATCCGGAGCCTTGAGTCGGATTATCTTTCGTTTACATATGATTTGTGCTTCGTTGGCAGTTAGCCAATCCATACCCAGCACGACATCAAACCCTCCCAAAACCATAACAAACAATCTGACAGGGAATCTATGACCTTCTATTTTTATCGTAGAGTTGTCAACTACCTCGGTCACTCTCGCAGTTCTACCCTCAGCGGTTTCTACGCTAAAGGCCCTTTCTAGTATACTTACAGCGTACTTCACTCTCTTACAAAAAGTCGCAGATATAAAACTCTTACTGGCACCCGAATCAAATAACACAGAAACAAGAGTGTTGTCAAGGACGAACGTACCTGACGCCACGTCGGGGTCCATTCTGGCCTGGTCTTGCGTCAGCGCGTACGCACGAGTCTTTGCACGAGATCCCTCTCCCTTCTTTTCCGGGCCCTTTCCCTTCCCGGTTTTCCCCATCCTTGGCTTCGGGCAGTCCCTACTCAGATGACCGAAATCCCCACAGTTGTAGCACTTGTAGTGTTGTGTGCACTCACGGGCGTAGTGTCCGGTCTTGCCACACTTAAAGCACAGGTTAGATCCCAGTCTACATTCACCTACATGCTCCTTTCCACATTTCTTACAAATAGTCGGCTCATCCACCCGAGCCCTTTTATCGTGAGCCACAAACATCTTTCCACCAGTTCGCTTGTTTGAGAAGCTCGGTCTCTTCTTTGGTTCCTCGATGGCGGCGACATTCAGTGCCAGATCATCAAATACTACGCCGCTCAGTTCTACTACCGAATCATAGGTAGTAGGGGCGTTTGCCTTAACATAGGTGCGGACCTGGTCCGGCAACCCATGAATATAGCAGGCAATCTTTCTCTCTTCAGTAGTGACATGGTGTGGCACCAGACGTGCCAGTTCATTGAATCGGGTTGTATATTGCCGGTGCGTCATGTTCCCGGCCTTCAAACCCAGAAATTCCCTCTCTACCTTCTCAATCTCGTTCCTTGGGCAGAAATTCTTGATCACCAAAGTTTTCAAGTCAGCCCACATCATTGCATCCACAATCTCGCTCCCTTTTGCCTGACGTACACCTTCCCACCAATAGGATGCTTCCTCCCTCAAGGAGTTAGCAGCAAATTTCACAACTTGATCCGCTCGACATTCGCTGAGACGGATGGCAGCCTCCATACGGATTATCCAGTCAAACGTAGCTACTGCGTCTTTCTTTCCTGTCAGAACTGGCGGGTCACATGCCTTGAAGGACTTATAGTCGCATCCGCGAGCAGGCGGTGCGTTGATTGCCTCAGTGTTCGGGGTATCAACCGTCGGGTTAGACCCACCTTCCCCATTGACCTGCTTCAATGCTTCTGCCAACAGACCTGGCAGAGAATTCTTCATCAACTCGGAGAACTCTCGAGCTATGGCTGCTCTCACTTCTGGTTCAAAAGTGAAAGGTTGTTCTGCAACCTGTGTCTGTTCAGTTCCATGCACACTAACCGTCGGTTCAGTGTGAACACTTCCTTCTTCGCTGTGCTCTTGGCGCGCAGGAATCCTGCCACGCCCACCATTTCGACCGCCGGTATGACCACCGGTACGGCCACCACGCCTTCCGTTCCCTCTTCTCGCCATTTCGTTCTATAGGACAAGGAATCCAATGTCATCACGCTAGTTAACAAATAGAATTCAATAAGCACTGTAAGATGTTAATATACACTGGCCATCTGTAATTAACCATTACACTACCTTTCGATTTCTATTTGACCACCTTTGTGATTCCATCAGAACACAAGTCCTTTCCTAACTCTTCCTAAGGCATACTACATACACATACTCTACTTTTCATACCTGATGCTGTGGCTCGAGTTACCCGTACTGGCATCCGCTTTCGGTCCCATTCAAAGTTTAAGTTCAGACATTAGGGGTGTCCGAATCTCTCAAACTATTGCTCTGATACCAACTTGTAAGGCCCCAAACCCGGGAGGCCTCACTCGTTGGATTTACTCATTCACAAACAGTTCTTAAACATGAGTATCAAATAATGCAGCGGAATCATTCATTCAACATAACTAAAAACTTGTTCATACATGCGGAAGCGTACATTGTCAATTACATAAACTTAACATAAACAACTCATAACGGGATGCCAGTCTTCATGATCGACCGGGTAACTCTTCTCGCTTGCCAAGCATCACCGTCCATCGTCCATACCTGCCTTAACCTGAATGTGCATACTAAAAAAGTCAGCTACGCTGGTGAGTTCTAGCATTTCATAAAAACTTTAACATCAACATTTGCCAAAAACGTATCATTCATTTAGTAAAAACCTTTCACAAAAGCATGTAATAATTTAACATCTTTAAAAAAGGTTTCGTACCCATATCATCATCAACATCATAATCATAAACACCGTTAAACGGATCGTTCATTAAAACTTTTAACATTCATTTAAGTCATACATTATTATCTAAATCTGTGTTACCCTTCGTTCCGTCATTTAGTATGGTATTGCCCCTAAGGCTTAACTGCACGAAGACCGACAATACCATACATTCCGTCAATTCCCTTATGGTATTGCCCCTAAGGCTTAACTGCACGAAGACCGACAATACCATACATTCCGTCAATTCCCTTTTGGTATTGCCCCCAAGGCTAACTGCGCGAGGACCGACAATACCCATTCAGTTGCCCTTATGGCTCTCATGTCCATAAACCGACAACTTCCATCGACGGTTATGACTCTCAGCCATAACATCGTCGGATCATAATTTAACCTTACATGGGGTCACGTTAACCCCTGAGTAACCGTCGTTACTCCCTTTTACCAGTTGTACAACATCATAACCATTGGCATGCCACAAAGACATGCCCCTGTTGTTCTTGTGGCAACTATGGCTCGCTGTCCATAATCTACCACAAGGCTGGGAATCTCATTCCCAGACTTCATTCGTCAATTCCATTCATTCGACAGATTAGATTTGTAATGACTTCTTTAAAACCTTTACCTCTTTCTCTTCTCATTAAACATTTCCTCAATTAAACCGTTCATAAAGCATTCGTAACCCTTTTTGGCAAAAACATTTCAAAACCTTTCCTTTCGTAAACATCGTTTCAACATTTCAAAACCTTTCCTTTCGTTAAACATCATTTCGTTAAAACATCATTTCGTTAAACATCATTTCTTTAAACATCATTTCGTTAAACATCATTTCGTTAATCATTTCGTAAGTATGCACACCAGCCCAAAAACATTAACAAAACATTTAAAAGAGGGCTCTAGAACTCACCTGATACGCTAATATGGGTTGTCCTAAACGAAGGTCCGACAACATCACTTCCGATCTGAATTGATTAGTTAAACACATCAGACCAATCCCGACTCTAACGGCTTAACCATTCTAACATACTGACTTCACTTAATCAGTTCTGATGTCTGCGCACTTAGCAAGTGCGCAGACTCTGCTTCCTGCGCACTTAGCAAGTGCGCAGACTTCCCTTCCTGCGCACTTAACAAGTGCGCAGGTTCCTCTTCCTGCGCACTTAGCAAGTGCGCAGGACCTGCTCTGTGCGCACTTAGCAAGTGCGCACGACCTGTTCTTGGCGAAAAACCCTAACTTTCACATTCGGGTCTGATCGTGTCAAGATCCCGAATTTGTTGCATCCAAAACGTTCGTTTTCCATTAAGGATCTCAAATCTATGTTTATTTATCAGTTTCATCCGTTCAAGCCTTGCCTTTTCACCCAAAACCCGAAAAACCCAAAAACGAACTAAAACTCAGATTTAGCTCGAATGGTTACCTGGATGACGATTCCGCTTTGGAGGTTCTCTTCACGAGTGCAGGAGACACGAACGGGTGCGATCTTGTGCGATTCCGACACTTTCTCTCTCTACGGGTTTTCTCTCTCTAAAGGTTGCAAATGAGAGAAAATGGGGTGGCATAGGCTATTTATAGCCCGCTGACCCATCCGACCCGACCCGTCATGCCTCGTTCGTTTATTCTGTTAATAAAATCGTCGTTTATTTTCGGGATGTTACAAGTTTAGTTTTTAAATTTTTCTATTTTATTTTACTTTTATTTTATCTTTACAAAAATTAACCATTCTTGGATTTAAAGACTTATCTTCAAAAGAATTGAAATTTCAAAAGTTTGATAGTACGTGGATGTACTAGGTATTCGTGTGGATACTGGATCCCCTATTGCATATAAATGTCTGCTTACAAACTTTCTAATCAAGAACCAGGGGTTAAAGAAGAATGAAATGTTGTCAATTGCTGACAAGGTTGAAGTACCACCACAACAGAATGTACTCGAGTTAGAAGAACCTGATGTGATTTCATATCCAGGCAATGAAAGTACACATGAAGCTGCTTGAAAGAGAAAGATTAAAAAAGGAAAGTAGATGCCGAGAATCCTCCTTTCACATCCTCTTTTAACAAGATGATCAAGCAAATGCTGATTCTGGTCCAAATACGGATCTAACTCTAAGAGAAGAAAGAGAGGCCTAAGTTTAAGAGTTCAGAAAAGTTAAACCTTATCAACACTAACATCGACACCACATCAACAACCACGGATTTTGATAAAAATGTTGTATACTGGAAGTGGTGATCACGGTGCTACGTTCGAATTATGAAGATCATTTGATAGCATCAGCCTAGGGGGAGATTGTTGGGTTTATATATGTGAGGCTGACGTATCAAATAGATATAAGTGTTGATGTTACCGAAAAGAAATATATTCAAGTTTTGTAACTGTGAACTAGGTTTACGGGTTGGGTCTTGGGCCGGCCATTGGGCCGAGATACCTTGTGTTTGCGTATAGGCTTTTGTATTATGTATAAATAGATAAATGTGCATCATAATTAGGAAAGACTTTTTAAAAGCCGTCTAGAGGGTTAGCGGTTTTGGTTATTCTCTTTGTAATTCTCGAAAGCAATACATTCGGTTTTACTTTGATTTCTGTGTTCTTGAAACACCATACTTAGTAGTTTCCGCCTACTAAGTGTGAGAATTGATAACGTGTTTGTGTTTATTCGAAGATCTGGATAGAAATTGGGACTAACAACCGGTTCCGATAATATCGATACCGATACTGGCGTTGTTCGGTAGGTATCGGTTCGGTTCGGTTCGTTATCGGTACGGTACCGACAATCGGTATAGTTTATGACACAAAAAAAATTACATTATCTGAACACAATTCGGTTCGTTAAGGTATCGTTACTCGGTATAGATTATTGACATTACACAAAAGTTGTCTCATGTTACCCAAAAAATAAATTCGTTTAACGGTTCCGTTCATCACGGTACCGGTACGCTAACACTCGATATAGACTACGATTCCAAAAAAATACTCAATTTCGAACACAACCCCGTTTTCAACAAAATTTAGACTGGAATGTCGAGAAAAAAAATTTAAATAAAAGTGAGTATTTAGTTTTTTTTAAATCTAATGAATGCAGGCTATCAGAGAAAAATCAAATTAATAAAAAATTAAATGGGTTAAATACGTATCTTTATTATAATAAATGGGTAAATTTATCTGACATGTGTCGACTTCTGGTGAATTCTAAATTTTTGTTTCACGTCTCTCTCTCCTATTAAATAACTATCTCTCCTATTAAATAATAATGATTTTAAATAATTAAATATCTAAAATTTATTCTAATATTTTATTAAAACTTACTAAATCATAAGAAGATTTTAATTATATCTTATCTTAAAATATAATTCTTAATTTTTCATTATTTGTTATTTATAATTCTTAAGTCGTCATTATTTTTTATTCTTAAATATTCAATAATTTTTTTATTTCGCAAATTGATGATGACATCCAACATGCAAATCTTCATATAAACTGCTGGTTTACAACAAGTTGGATTTATTTAACACGTGTAATAAATAGGTTTCTAACCTAGTATTATATATACTATAGGCGGTGAAAAAGAAAATATAAAAAAATATTATTACTGTATACGCTTTAGTAAATGTTATATAGATAATTGATGAATGTTCTAAGTTGAACCATGATCTGGATCATAATTTAACACCTTAACTCCTTAATCATTAACTAGGTTAGAAAACACGTGTATTGCACGGGCTGAATAAAGAAAAATGTAAATAGTAATTAGTAATGATGATTTAAAAATTATAAAATGATTGAACAATTTAATTGATGATAAACAAAATTTTGAATTAAAAAATTTATAGATAAAAACTAAAACGAATTACTAATCTAGTTGTGTAAAATAATAGAGTTGATTAAAATATAAAAACAGTCTTTATGATATAATAACTATCCATAATACAAATATATTTTTCAAAATTGATAAGTAATGTCAGAAATTATAACTTCATAATTAATTTCATACGAAGTGTCTTGGGATTGGCGGGCTATTACCAGAGATTGATTATGGCTTTCTTGAAATTTTCCACGTCGTTGACCAAGTTAACACGAAAGGAAGAAAAGTACGAATGGGGTCCAGCCCAAGATAGTGCCTTTACGGAGTTGAAGAGGAAGTTGACACAAGCTCTAGTATTGACAAGGAGGACTTGGTAGATTACTCCGATGCTTCTCACCAAGGGTTCGGATGTGTTCTAATGCGGAGAGGTAAAGTGATCGCATACGCATCACGGAAATTAAAGACACATGAGGTCAACTACCCAACCCATGATCTGGAACTTGCTGCCGTGGTGTTTGCCTTAAAGATTTGGAGGCATTGCCGCTATGAAGTTAAGTGCACCATCTATTTGAATCATAAGCGCTTGAAGTACTTCTTCGAGCAGAAAGACTTGAACATGCGACAGAAACGGTGGTTGGAACTGTTAAAGGATTATGACTGTGAGATCCTTTACCACTCGGGGAACGTAAAGGTGGTTACCGACGCCCTCAAAGAAAAAAACGTAAAGGGGAAAGAATGGTCGAAAAATAGGAAAAGTTAGAGACGAATACACGTAGAGTGAGGACGCGATGTGGTCGCATGTGGGTACCAAAGAGTGGAGAGGTTAGAGCCAAAGTACTCTATCCACCCGGGAACCACGAAGATGTACCAAGACTTAAAGAAAGAATATTGGTGGCCTAATATGAAGAATGAAATGCCAAAATACGTGAGTAAGTATAACACCTTGAAAATTTCTCAAAAGAAATACCAAGTACAAAGGTCTTAGGTGCAAATAAATCAAACTTCAAGGATTAAAAATGAAAAAGTGGAGAAAATGGTCTGTAACGGACTGTCACCCAGGATAACAGTCCGTTACAGCCCTGACGGACCGTCACCATCTCATAACTGTCCGTGCCGCAATACCGGAGGCGGTTTAGGGTTTCTGACACGCGTCCTCTGACTCAGCACTCGTGACGGACCGTCACGACCCATAACGGTCCGTTACGTGGTCCGGAAGTGCATAGCCACCAAGCAAAGCCATGACGGACCGCCACGCCTAGTAACGGTCTGTCAAGACCCGAAATTTAGCCCTATAAATAGATGGTCGAGCTTAGTAGTTTTCACATATCCCACACACCACTTTTGTACATACACACCTCTGATATCCCGATTTCAAGTCCTACTTCGCGTTAGAAAGTCCGGTTTCTAGCCTTACGCCTTCAAATAACCATAGATAGTTCCGAGGTAAGGTTCCAACAACTTGGTTACTTACCATTAAGCTTTGATTATATAATGTTAAGTTTATTATAGATATTAATTAAGAAATTTTAGCAGTTAAATATGCGTTGAGGTGCTGTCCGAAGTAATTGACATATTATAAGCTAATATACTGCCCAGGTGAGTTCCTCTGGACTTAATGTGTATTGTTACACAGTTGTTATTTGAAATAGTCACCCTATTACATGTATATATAATACGTAATAAGTACTTCATACGTTCCGTTGTGGGATGGAACCTATGGGTGGATTATCTCATTTTACTTGTGTGGGAGGACCAGTGGGTTGGGAGGACCATTAGGTTGGGAGAATTTATTCAGTTTATACTGGTGTGGGAGGACCAGTCGTGGAAAGGTTTCCAATTATATATATACCAAAAATCTCAAAAGCAGTGTTGCATGTGGGTGGGATGTGGGAATGCTGATGATTAAATAACAACCATTTGTGGTAAAGGTTCATGAACTCACCAACTTATGTTGACTCGGTCACTTTTAAAGATTTTGCAGGTGGATCTGTTAGTGGCATTCCGGGTAACTAATAGATGAGGATAGTTATTTAGCTGGTCAGAGGCATGCTTGGTAGAGCTGTCTTGTGGATATTTTGAGTTCCGTGAAAGGAACTGACGTTTTAATAGAGGTTTGGTTTATGATGTAAAACAGTTTAGATATGAATGAATAAAGTTCTATGGCTTAGCTTCCGATGTGTGTTTTTGGTATCAACTTCACAGTAACTAGAAGGCGACTTTCTGACTAGTATGTAGTTATCTAACGAACGGAATATTTTGTCGAGGAAAGGATGGTGTATAAATCTATTCTAGACCCGTCGTTCTTTCCTGGAAACATATCTGTTAGAGGTACTACTCTGGTTAAACGATTGTCCTGTGTTACGGGTGTGACAGTAAGTGCCTGACTCGCTCGCAAGTTAAAGTTGAACACCAGAAACCATACGGTAAAATCCAGCCTCTAGAGATACCCGAATGGAAATGGGAGCGCATTACCATGGACTTCATCACCAAGCTGCCCCGCATAGCTAAGGGTCATGATACCATTTGGGTAATAGTGGATCGTTTGACAAAAGGTGCACACTTCTTGCGGATCTGTGAAACGTTTTCATCAGAGAGGCTAGCAGAAGTATTCATCATTGAGATAGTTGCTCGACATGGTGTGCCACTGTCGATTGTATGTGACCGGGAAACACGATTCACATCGAGGTTTTGGAAAAGATTTCATGAGGCAATTGGCACAAGGCTAAATATTACCATGACATATCACCCACAAATGGATGGTCAGTCGGAAAGGCCCATCCAAACACAGTTATCATTCTACTATAAGCATGCCGCCTTATGAAATGTTGTATGGTAGAAGATGCAGGACTCCGGTCTGTTAGGGGAGGGGAGGAATTGGTCATAAAGAACTAGGGAGTTTAGAGGTGGACAAAGAGACCTCTGAAAAGTTTGATGAAATCAACTCCGCATGAAAGCCTCACAAAATCGACAGCAATCCTACGTGGATAAAAGGCGGAGACCCATTATGTAACATTCTTGAAAATTTCATGCCAAATATAATAAAAATATAAGTCCAGGGGTTATATATCTAAATACATAAAAGATCAAGGTTCAAAAAGTCAAAAACTTCAAATTTGGACAGTAACGGACCGTCACCATTCGTAACGGTCCGTTACGGGTTGAGCACGCGTGTAAAGATGACACGCCACATGTCCTGTGACGAATGGCCTGAATTTGACGCATGGAAACCCTATGACGGACCGTCAAGGCCTCGTAACGGTCCGTCACGCCTCAATTCAACCAGACGCTGACAAGTGTCTGATGACTCCGCAACCTTATAACGGTGACGGACCGTCACCATCCATAACGGTCCGTCACAGTCGCAAATTTCATCTATAAATAGACACCCGTATTCAGCAACTTTGAAACATCCAAACTCGAACTTGTGAGTTATTTTCTGAGATTCCACTCCCCTAAAACCATTCCCACTTGTACGTTAAGTCCCCGAAGTGCCGGATCATCCTAAAGAGAACGGAGAAGCTGGGAAACACTCATTTGGAGAAACCAATATTAGTTCATTAAGTGGAGACGCCGCCCACTAAGACGCTCACTCTAGAAGATTCCTAAGTCCACACTCTGCAAAGGTGAATACTTGTATTTTTATAATGATTTCAAAACTAAAAACTGTTTTGATTATGATATGACTTGAATGAACTGATACAACCATTGGTCGCATAAGGTGATTTACTATATAGCATTCAGACCATAGAGTCACGTATGTATACACGTGTTATAAATGAAACACTGTAACGGGGCTAGGGCTATGGCTTGGTTGTTTATAATACGTAAGACCGATCGCTTGAGGCCAAAGGCAGGGTCCCATTTAACATAAAACAATGATGATCCAAGAAAGTGCCTGGTGTAGCTAGTGATTATACTTTCGGGCCAGGTGATTCGCTGAATGTGTTAATTGACCATTCAAATATGGGCAAATTATTCTATTTATTCACGCTTGTCAGATTATGATTTAAAATATACTTTTATTTACCAGTTTATACTCATAAAATATTTTCAAACATTTTACAGGTCACCAAGGATGATTTTATATTGATATAGCCATGTGATGACAAAGAAATAAAGATGTCAGAAAGGGGAACGTCCACCCTAGACATCTGTTTGAAAGAAATGGCTCTTGTAACCTTGGTTTTGTAATTAAACGTTTGTGTACATTATCAGGGTTTATCCCTGTTTATAATAAAATGAAACGGGAGTTTCCCCATGTTTTGAAAAGATCCTGAGTTATTAAATGCTTTAAAATATTTCGCTGTGTTTATAAAACACTTATGAGATAAAATAAGAGACAAGTACCAACTGAGAGTCGCACGCCCGGGTAGGCTAAATCCTGGGTGTGACAGGTTTGTATTAGAGACATTTGTTTCAGCAAATTAGATACTAGAAATTAGTATCTAAGCTGTAACTTGATTTTGATATAATTTGGTGTTAGCAAATAAGATACTCAGGTAAGATATTTAAGCTTAAACCATGATAGAATGCATGCTAAGTAAAAGTAGGTAGATCTCAATAATGATTAAGTGATAAACATACAGATGTCAAGAGATAATTACTATACCTATATTTTCGGACAAACCGGGGAGGAAAGGTATCACCCTACAGGATCTAGAGAAGAACCTGTAGTTATTTTTGATAGTTGAGAATCTAAGAAAGTAATAATCATCTCTGATGATGAATCTATGCTACAAGCAAATTCTGAGAACCATAATGGTTCAAACTCTTCCTGGATGATGGGAACATCTGATTTTGAGAATTGGGGTACCGGAACACCACCACCAACTTATCATGTTGGATCTGATGAAGTAGTACCCAGTAGATCCACCAAAGCAAGGATGCGTGTTCGAACTCTCACAGAACATGTGCTCGTATCTGCCAAAGAAATGAAGGAAGTATACCAGGAAGTTCCAGAAGGAGAGGAGCCCGAAGAGCAACAACTAGAAAATAGGGATCCATATCTTTACCCTACAGGTGAAGAAAATCCATATACTCAGACCACGATGCTGGAAGAGTATATCTACGAACCGACTGATGGGCCCGATGATCCCTACCATAACGTGTATAATGACATGTTATTTGGTATCCGTGAACCACCTCTTCCTTACAACTACCCCTCCCCTTATCTTGAAACTCCCATAGAATTCCTTGACTGTGCTCTGAGAAAGATAGATGAAGTGAAAAAGGAATCAAGGCAGCTCAAGGAGCGGGTTCGTCAACTAGAAGAGGAAAAAGAAAAGATAAAAAGAAAGAATAAAAAGTATAGACTTCCATTGTATATCAACGTCACTGTAGACAAAGGGTAACCATTCGACCGGTATATAGTTATCTGATAAACTGAATGTTCTGTCTAAGGAAAAAGTGGTGTATAAATCCCTCTTGGACCCGTCATTCTTTCCTGGGAACATTTAAGTTGAAGGTAGTACTCTAAAACAATAATCACCCTAGTGACAAGTTGATATCAAATAATGTAATTTATTAATTTTCTTATGTATAATAAAAATATAAATAAATGTATTATGTTTCTATTTAGATGACTAGAAAAGGGAAATGTCCTTATTACGTTCAGAAGTACGCTCCACCTAGATATGAATTTAAGCCTACAAATGAAACAGATCTAGAATCTGGATCAAGTTCAAGACACACGGGAAGTACATATCGAAAACTAGGAGAGTTAACACCTCCTGCAAATCCTTATATACCCTCTATCAGTTTTCATTATGCTCTAACGGCCACAAGCAGAAATCCGGATTATGTAGAGAATCCATACTATAATCCTTATTACTATCAGGGATTACCTGAAATCCCATATGAAAATAACCATGTTCCTGAAGGATAAGAAAGAGAAGTTTTGAATAGGCCATATGAATATTATGAGCCCACGAATATACAAAATCCTTAGGAGAATGAGGAAATTCCTAATAATGATCACATAAGAGCCTTACAAGAACGAGTTGTAGAATTGGAAAGAGAAAATCATAGATTGGCATATGTAGATGCCCAGAATAGAGCATTAAGGCAAATGCTAGAAAATGCCCATAATCAGGGTTATATGTAAATTTCTATGTAATAAATATGTATTCTGAATATTAATAAATTCTTCCTTTTTAAATAGAATGTTGAAACAAGGACCATCCCATAACACCACGGGAAAGAATAAACAAATTCCCAAAGAAACTTTTGAACAACTGCAACAAAAAGCATAAATGAAGAAACTCGTTACAGAAGGGATTGAGGAAGCTCTCCCTATAATTTTAAAATCTATGAAAGAAGAAAAAGCAAAAAACAAACATATAATCAAGAAGAGAACTGTAGCTCGATTGGAGACAATTCTGAAAATGATGATGAGGAGATTAGCAAGAAGAGGAAAAGAAAAAAGGGATGCACATTTCGTGCATTCCGAGGATGTCAACCACTAGAATAGGCAGGGAGTGAAGGAGCAGTGGCAGCCCAGAGGTGGCTGGAGAAAGCATAATCTATAATTTCCATAAGCAAATATGCTGATAAGGACTCCAATTTGTTACAGACGAAGCATTGGAATGGTGGAACTCTATCATTCAAGCCATGGGCAGGCACAAAGCCTATGCCATGGAATGGGAAGAATTTAAAGAGATGATAATGTAGCAATTCTTTGCTATCAATGAGAGGGAGAGGATTGAAACTAAGTTCCTAAATCTCCGTATGGAAGGTGTGAAACATCAGGAGTATGTCTCTAAAATGTTTGAATATGCACGTTTAGTTCCACACCTTTCAACCCCCGAATCCAATCTAATCAAGAGATACATCTAGGGTCTGGCGGAGGATGTCAGGGATATGGTCAACGCCACTGTGCCTCAGACCATATCATCCGTTGTTCAGCTAGGATGAATCCTAACTGTCGGTATGATAAGGAAGCAAGAAGAAGGGAAGGCAAGAGAAATGGCCAAGAAGGCTACGGAGAATCAGAAAAACAATTTTCCTTGGAAAAAGAGAAACCAACTGACAAAAGGAGGATTTAATCCTTCCATCCCTAAATGTAAAATCTGTAAGAAGAGGCATGAAAGAGAATGCTTCTTCAAGAAAACTTATTGTCATTTCTGCAAGCAGAATGAGCATGTATTTGAAAACTGCCTGAAGAAGAAAAACATCTCCTATTTTAATTGTGAGGAGACTGACCACTTTAAATCATCCTGCCCAAAGCTTAATTAAGCAGGATCTAGTGGGGCAAAGGCCAATGAGGTAACCAAGAACAATGTACGAGCTTTCGTACTTAACACTCGTGATGTTGCAGCCATTCCGGATGCAGTCACTAGTACATTCCTCATTGATAATATTTATGCTAGAGTATTATTTGACTTTGCTGCAAATTTAAGTTTTATAGATTATAAGTTTTGTAATCTATTAAACAAGCCTCTAGTCTCACTAGATAAGATTTATGAAGTAGAAACGGCTGAAGGAAATCTAGTCAAAATCTCTGAATCCCTAGAGAACTGTACTATCACAATCTCTTGACACATCATACCTGTACAATTAATGCCTATGACAATAGCATGATTTGATGATGTCCTAGGAATGGATTGGTTATCCAATAACCAAGCTCATATCCTTTGTGATAAGAAAGCCATAGAAATTCAAACTTGTTCTGGAAAACTAATAACAATCTATGGCGACAAACAAAACGACCCCTGGGAATTATTTCTATGTTGAAAGCCACTAAGTGCCTTCAGAAAGGATGCATTGCATACTTGGTTCAGATTTTTGCCAGTACAAAAGAAAAGAAGATTGAATATTGACCGGTAGTAGTTGACTATGCAGATGTGTTCCTAGAAGAACTACCGGGTATACCACCCGAGAGAAGTAGAATTCAAAATCAATCTTGTACCAGGAACGACACCAATTGCCAAAGCTCCATACTGATTAGCCCCAACAGAAATGAAAGAATTGAAGACACAACTGGATGAATTACTAGAGAAGGGATTCATTCGCCCAAGTTCATCTCCTTGGGGTGCTCCAATTCTTTTCGTTAAAAAGAAAGACGGTACAGTGCGGATGTGCATTGACTACATGGAGCTAAACAAAGTAACAATCAAGAATCGTTATCCACTTCCCACAATCGATGATCTATTCGATCAATTACAAGGCGCTTGCCATTTTTCTAAAATAGATCTTCGATCAGGATATCATCAATTGAAAGTTCAAGAGGAAGATATTCCTAAACCGCTTTTCCGAACCAGATATGGACATTATGAGTTCACGGTTATGCCGTTTAGACTTACTAATGCTCATGCCGCATTCATGGATATGATGAATTGTATCTGTAAACCCTATCTGGATAAATTTGTTATCGTTTTCATTGACGATATACTTATTTATTCTAGGAATGCGGAAGATCATGGAAATCATCTTAGAACAGTGCTTGAACTTTTGAGAAAAGAGAAATTGTAAGCTAAATTATCTAAATGTGATTTCTGGCTTAAAGAAGTACAATTTCTGGGTTATGTGGTAAATGCAGAAGGTATTCAAGTAGACCCGTCCAAAATTGAAGCCATATCCAAATGGGAAATCCCAAAATCTCCAACAGAAGTCCGTAGTTTCTTGGGTCTAGTAGGATACTACAGACGATTCATTCAGGATTTCTCAAAGATTACAATTCCTCTAACTACTTTAACTCGTAAAAATGTAAAGTATGAATGGGGAACAAAGCAAGATGAAGCTTTTCAAATTTTAAAGGAGAAACTGACTCGTGCACCTATACTGGCTTTGCCAGATGGCAATGAAGACTTTATAGTCTATTGTGATGCTTCACACAACGACTTAGGTTGTGTGTTAATGCAGAGAAACAAGGTTATTGCCTACACATCTCGTCAGTTAAAAACTCATGAAAAGAATTATATAACTCATGATCTAGAGTTAGGTGTCTTAACTTTCACCCTGAAATTATAGAGACACTATCTCTATGGAGTTAATTCACAGTTTATACTTACCATAAGAGTTTGAAATATATCTTTAGTCAGAAAGAACTGAATATGAGACAAAGGCATTGGTTAGAGATCTTAAGTGACTATGACTGTGAAATATGTTATCACAAAGGTAAGGCAAATGTTGTTGCAGATGCCTTAAGTAGAAAAGAAAGAGAGAAACCCAAATGGGTTCGTGCTCTTAGACTTGACCTTCATACAGATCTCTTATCTCAATTAAAAGATGCTCAACATTCTGTTCAGACATAAGAAAATATTGAGCAAGAAGGAATGAAAATCATGATTGAACAACTAGTTAAAGTAGACGATGAAATACTTCGTATGAATAAAAGAATCTGGGTTCCGATTAACGAAAATCTTCAGAAAAGAATACTCGAAGAGGCACATAGCTCAAAATATATGATGCACCCAGGAAATGATAAAATGTATAAAAATCTGAAGGAGAATTACTGGTGGATTGGCATGAAGAAAGATATTGCCATATATGTTACAAAATGTCTTACTTGCAACAATTAGAATTGCCCCTAATGGAATTCTCATACAATAATAGATATCACACAAGCATTCAAGGGGCACCTTTCGAAGCTTTATATGGAAGAAAATTCCGAACTCCTGTATGTTGGTCTGAAGTTGGAAAAGGTCAAATGTCAGGACCTGAATTGGTTCAAGAAACTACTGACAAACTTGCTCAAATACAAGAACGATTAAAAACAGCAAAAGACAGACAAAAGAGCTACGCCGACAAAAGAAGAAAACCACTGGAATTTATCGTTGCAGACAAGGTGTTATTGAAAGTATCACCTTGGAAAGGATTTGTTCGATTCAGAAAGAAGGGTAAATTAAGTCCTCGCTTTGTTGGACCCTTCAAAATTTTAAAATGAATTAGACCATTGGCATACCAGTTAGAAATACCAGAAGAGATGAGTGTAATACATGATATATTCCATCTATCCAATCTTCGCAAATGTCTAGCTGATAAATCTTTAGTGATGCCTCTGCAAGATATAGAGATAAACGAAATATTAAAATTTGTAGAACAACCTCTACAAATAGAAGATCGTCAGACTAAAAAGCTAAAGAAGAAAAGATTGAAACTTGTCAAAGTCAAGTGGAATTCTAGATGCGGTCCTGAATACACTTGCGAATTATAATCAGAAATGAAGAAATATCCACACCTGTTTCAGTAATCTTGAGGACGAGATTTTTCAAAAGTTGGGGAGAATGTAACATTCTTGAAAATTTCATGCCAAATATAATAAAAATATAAGTCCAGCGGTTATATATGTAAATACAAAAAAGATCAAGGTTCAAAAAGTCAAAAACTTCAAATTTGGACGGTAACGGACCGTCACCATTTGTAACGGTCCGTTACGAGTTGAGCACGCGTGTAATGATGACACGACGTGTGTCCTGTGACTAATGGCCTAAATTTGACTCGTGGAAACCCTATGACGGACCGTCACGGCCTCGTAACGGTCCGTCACGCCCTAATTCAACCGGACACTGACACGTGTCTGGTGACTCTTCAACCCTAGAACGATGACGGACCGTCACCAAGCGGTAACGGTCCGCTATAATCAAGCGGTGATGGACCGTCACCATCCATAACGGTCCGTTACAGCTGCAAACTTCATATATAAATAGAAACCCGTATTCAGCAACTTTGAAACATCCAAACTCGAACTTGTGAGTTATTTTATGAGATTCCACTCCCCTAAAACCATTCCCACTTGTACGTTAACTTCCCAAAGTGCCAGATCATCCTAGAGAGAACCGAGAAGCTAGGAAACGCTCATTTGGATAAACCAAGCTTAGGTCATGAAGTGGAGACGCCCACTAAGACGCTTACTCTAGAAGATTCCTAAGTCCACATTCTGCAAAGATGAATACTTGTATTTTTTTATAAAATGATTTAAAAACTAAAAACTGTTTTGATTATGATATGACTTGAATGAACTAATACAACCATTGGTCGCATAAGATGATTTACTATATAGCATTCAGACCATAGAGTCACGTATGCGTACACATGATGAAACACTATAATGGGGCTAGGGATATGGCTTGGTTGTTTATAATACGTAAGACCGATCTGTTGAGGCGAAAGCTAAGGTCCCATTTAACGTAAAACAATGATGATCCAAGAAAGTGCCTGGTGTGGCTGGTGGTTATACTTTCGGGCCAGGTGGTCCGTTGAATGTGTAAATTGATCATTCAAATATGGGCAAATTATTCTATTTATTCACGCTTGTCAGATTATGATTTAAAATATACTTATATGTACTAGTTTATACTGATAAAATATTTTCAAACGTTTACAGGTAACCAAGGATGATTTTATGTTGATATAGCCATGTGATGGCAAAGAAATAAAGATGTTACAAAGGGGAACGTCCACCCTAGACATTTGTTTGAAAGAAATGGCTCTTGTAACCTTGGTTTTATAAATTAAACTTTTGTGTACATTATCAGGGTTTATCCCTGTTTATAATAAAATGAAACGGGAGTTTCCCTCTGTTTTGAAAAGATCCTAAGTTATTAAAATCTTTAAAATATTCCGCTGTGTTTATAAAACTCTGATGAGATAAAATAAGAGACATGTACCAACTGAGAGTCGCAGGGCTGGGTAGGCTAAATCCGGGGTGTGACACATTAAGTTTAATATTGGGGATCAACTGATGCTGAAGGTGTCTCCCTGGAAAGGGATTATTAGATTCTAGAAGAGTGGCAATTTAAGTCCGAGATTTGTCGGACCCTTCAAAATTGTGGCACGGGTTGAAGAAGTTGCTTAACGGCTAGATCTACCTGATGAGTTGAGTGGTATCCATCCAACATTCCACATGTCACACTTACGCAAGTGTCTAGCTGGCGAGTCAGCGCACATGCCACTCGACGACAACGAAGTAGACAATAGCCTCAATTACATTGAAGAACCCGTGGCCATATTAGATAGAAAAGAGAAGCATATGCGTAATAAGGTCATTCGACTAGTTAAAGTACAGTGGAAACATCGTAATGGATCGGAAGCTAATTGGGAAAATGAGGCAGAGATGAGGGAGTCGTACTCTCAACTGTTCGACTTGTGACAGGTTTCGAGAATGAAACCTTTTGTAAGGGGGGTAGACTTGTAAAATCCCAAAAGTAAGACGTCTCATCAAACGAAGCACGGAAAATAAAAAGAATAAACGAAGAACGAGGACTAAATGCGACAAATGACGAAAGACGAAAGGAAAGGGAGGGGGGACTTAACCCAGCCGCCACCTCCATTCCCCCCATTCTTTATCTTTGTTGCAACTTCTAGAGAGAGAGAAAGACAGAACCTAGAGAGAGAAAGTCAGTTTTCGAGTCAACAAGCCCCAAAGATTGTCGGTAATCGTCTCTGGACATCGAGGCTAGAAGAATCGGACCTTAACAGGTAACAGATCGTCTAAAATCTGAGTTTTTAGTTCGAAATGGGTTTTGAGGTTTTATGACAAAAAGGATGAGTTTTTACTTGTGGAATGGGAAACTAACCTTGGATCTAGACTCATGAAAGCTAAACAAATGTTTTCTAGCGTAAAATGTTCGGATCTTGGTCGTGTTGATGCTTGGCCGCCATTTTCATGCAGAAACTAGGGTTTCTACTAACGAAGACGACCAGGCGAAACTAGCTGGAAAGCGAAACTGTCATAGTTCCGCTGTGACCCGGTTTCACTGAGTTCCTAGTTTCGTTGATAACTTAGTTTTGCTGAATTCCTAGTTTCGCTAAGACCCTAGTTTCACTTAGCCACAAGAAGCGAAACTAACCAGTTTCGTTTCAGAAAGCGAAAATTGCGTAGTTTCACTAAACTAGTAGAAAGTATAGAATTAATGTATTATTAATAATTAATTCAGATAGCGAGTGACACCTATTGGATCAGTTCCTAGTACGCATAGGATAGCTTAACAAGTGAGTTTATATTACCCATTTTCTTATGTTTTTGGGCTGGCATGCATACTTACACAGAGTTTTAAAAGACAAAGTATTATTTTATAAAAATTATATTTTTATAAAAGAGAAAGAAAATAGATACATAGTATAGAACTATCATTGAAATAAATGTTTTAAAGAAGGTAAAGAATGACAGAGAAGTAGTACCTCGGTGCTGCTTGACAGTGACAGGTGCCATTTTATGTGCTTATGTGATAATATGTGCTATTTGTCTACATTATGTGTTGTGTGAAATGATTACGTGTTTTAGTATAGTTGCATAGTAGAGTAAAGTAGAAATCCTTTCAAGGACAATTAAAGTAGAAGTCTCACACTGAGGTGTGAGCAAATTAAAGTCTTACCATGAGGTGTAAGCAGGCAAAGAAGTCTCACGCTGAGGTGTAAGCAAACAAATTTTTACCCTGAGGTGTAAGCGAGAAAAGAAGTCTCACCCCTGAGGTGTAAACAAATAGAAAAGTCTTACCCTGAGGTGTAAGCGAGAAAGAAACTTTGTATTCAGGCAATGGTTCGTTATGTGTTATGATAGTACAACTGCATGTGAAAGTCACTTGTTAATCACAAGTGAAAGGAAGTATATCAGAAGCAAAGAAGGATACCTTAATTGGTTTCCTTAAACAGAGTTTTAACAAATGATACTAACGAAATGATTTTTATAAATTGCGACGTAAATTTTTATAGTACATAGAAAGTTTTGTTAAAACATACCAGAAAGAAAGCTTGTCTTATTGTTATAGAGCTAAGCTACCTTAATGACAGACAATTTTGCAGTATAAAGTAAAGATAGAACTCACAATCGTTAATAGACTTTTTAGTATGCATGACAAGAAAATGAAAGGTAGAGTAAAGGAGCTGTGAGGGTTCGATAACATGTACTGCCGGGCTGCAATTGACATTTCCTATTATGATAGTTTATCTTGAACAATGTTTTATTTAAGTTTTAATTCATTGTGGATTTTGAATGTTTAAACAAGACTTGCGATGTAATAGTTATTCTGATTTCAATTTAAAGACTATGTTTACATATATGTTTTGTTCCAACTATGAGCTGTACCCGGCTAGGGGTGTTTCAAGTGAGGTGGCGCTTACATGCCAACCACTTTTTTATCACACTCACCAACCATACCCTCGCCCTAAAGGGGCATTTGTTTCAAGGAATTTTTTATTTTTTATAAGAAAATAAAATATGTCAATGATTTGGAATTTGAAAGAATTAAATGCGGAATTGAAATTTATTAAAAGATTTGAAATTCGAAGGAAAGACAATTTGTCGAAGCAATTATAATTTGTGATGTGTTTGATGAAAAAATAATGATGGTTAAGGGAAATGGTAAATTTCAATTTATTTGGTTTACTTTGTTCACAATTTGGAAGAATATTGAGTTCTTTACTCCAACGAATTTAATCATTATTCAAGTAAATATGTAGAATTCAAATTTCATTTCCAACTAATTGTGAACCAAATATGAAATACCCCTAAATTTAAGTTATTTATTGGTAAAAATATTATAATGACATAAAGATCTTCAAATATTTGAATGTTATTTATGTTGACAGAGAAGGACTGTGTTCTACTTTTTTAATTCATCTAAGTATCCTTTCGGGTGGATTACATAGTGTTTAATATAGAAGATCAACATTTAAATATCTTTCGATTACATGATTTCGTAATAAAAAATAATTATTATTATTGTAATATAGATTTTGATCGGTTTTTGAGTTTTTTAATCAGTTTACAAGAATATTCTAAAGATTATGCAATGTAGATTATTATTACAAGAAATATTTTAAATATGTTTTAATTACGTAATGTCGTCAAAAACGGTTTGTTTTATTTTACACACCCGAACATGTATTTTCGTAGGTTTTTTTTATTGTTTTCATTGTGATTCCTGTTTATTTCAATCCCATCATATGAAACTTTTAGTTTATAATTTTGCCATAGGTGGAAACTGTTTTTTTCATATAAACTTACTAATTATATTAACATATAAGATCTGGTTTTCACACGTTTTGTCTCGTGAAACGTACTTCAGTTTATATTCTCAAACATTACTGTAATTGATTACTTCATCCAAGTTCTTATGAACTTTAACCTTGATCGGTACATATCTTTCTACGTCATTATTTGTTTAAAAGGTTAAACTATGTTACATATAAAAATGAAAGATATATACATGATTATGTTCCACTAGTTTGATTATGTCATGATTAATTTTGATTGATCTAATTTTTGACACCTACTAAGTTAATGATGATTAATAAAATTTAGGTTATCAATTTGTAAAAAGTCGTTTAAAACGCTCATAACCGGCTCATACGAACTCCGATTTTACTCATTTCGGCGGGCGTCGGAACCGTCTCGTCCAACTCTACGATCTTAGCTTGTAAGGTTTAGATTTTATGGTTTAGTTTTTGCCTTAGGGTTTAGTTTTTAGGATTTAGGCTTTTGGGGGGTGAGGGTGGGGGTTTTAGGCTTTTGGGGGTGGTGGTGGGGTTTTTAAACAACTTTTTACACTTTTTTGAGTTTGTAGAATAACTCTGATTCCACTAAAAAGTGGTTTTTCGCTAAAATACTAAGAAGTGGGTCAAACGAACTCCGATTGCGCTCATTCCAGCGGCGTTGGAACCGTCTCATCGAACTCTAACCCAGACCCAAAAACCTAAACCCCCCTCCACCCGCACCCCCAAAAACCTAAACCCCCCTCCAACCCTACCCCGAAAAGCCTAAACCCCCCACCCCCAAAAACCTAAACCCACCCCACCCACCCACCCCTAAAAACCTAAACCCCCCACCCCGGGCCCCACCCAAAAAAAAAATCTAAACCTTAAGGCTAAAACCCTAAAATTCAAACGTAAAATCTACACATTAAAAACTAAACCCTAAAAGCTAATATGGTAGAGTTCGACGAGACGGTTCTAACGCCGCTGAAATTAGCTTAATCGGAGTTCGTTTGATATAGTTTATTAAAGTTTTTGTCATTTCTTAAATTTATTAGCGAAAAACTAGTTATTATTTGATTTTACACACACACACACACACACACACACACACATATATATATATATATATATATATATATATCTATACTATATAATAAATAAAGGTTTTCTAGCGCCACGTGTCGCCTCCATATTCATTCTCACCATTTTTTCCCACATTTCTCTTATTTAATGCACTTCCTTTGAATAATAATATATATTTAAAGAAAATAATAGTTATATTAATAAAACATATTTATTTTAAATTATCCGCTATTATAAGAAATTTTAAAATTTAATTATGTAACTTTTATTTCAATCAAATAATAAATAAAATTCAAATTATATTAAATAGTAATTAACGTGTTTTCGAAACCCAATTATACATTAATTTTTACATATTTTGAGTTTGTTTCTATCCTTAGTATATGTAATATATTTTTACACATGTAAAATATATACATAAAAATTTTAAAATTTTATATTTTGATATTTTTGATCTCGTGTGTAAACACGGGATCTAAACTAGTATATATATAGGTAAGATCAAATACAAAACTAAATAATCCTAAAAAACATAGGAGCCACTCACAATCTGACACATGGACAATTTAACTTTTTGGCTAAAGGATGATTATGTCATTATGCTTATTTTCTAATTTTGGTTATCCCTTAAATATTGCATGTTTTGTTATCAATTATTAAGTTTATTCAACTGTCTATTTTTTTCAAAATTTCAAGTTTGACCGATTATTAACAATTAAACATCTGTGGTTTAGGGAATGCCAGTAAAGCGGAGTGGGTTCGAGGTATGCGAGTTCACCATGAGGTGTCCTTCATTATGATCCAGGAAACACAGTTCTCTGTTTTGGACACTGTGGATGTTGGAAGGTATTGGGGGAGAGGGGATTTTAGTTTTGAGTGGGTTCCTTCGACGGGAAGATCAGGAGGTTTACTATCTATTTGGGACCCGAAAGTTTTTTGTATGGAGGATGTGGTGAAGATGCCGAATTGTTTGCTTGTTTCATGTAAGGTTAAAGGTAGTGGGGTTACGAGTTTCTTGCTTAATGTGTATGCTCCTCAGACCCCGGTGGCTAAACGGGTACTTTGGGCAGAGGTTAGTGGTCTTATAGGGGATGGAGATGGGATGTGGACGGTGGCGGGAGATTTTAATTCGGTCAGATTCGAAGAAGAAAGGCGTAATTCAATTTTTAACTCGGCCGATGCGTTTGAGTTTAACAGTTTTATTGAAGAAGCGAACTTACATGAATATGCTTTGAAAGGTAGGCGGTTTACGTTTGTCGCAGGAGATAAGTTGAGCAGAATTGATCGAATTTTTGTGAATTGGAACTTCTTTTTGGAATGGCCGACTGCGGAGTATCTAGCGCTTGATAGGTACATAACCGATCACTGCCCTTTGCTTCTTAAGATAGTTTCAAGGAATTTCGGGCCGAAACCGTTCAGGTTTTTTAACTCTTGGTTTAGGCGTGAGGATTTTCAGGTATTGGTTAGAGGATCGGTGGAGCAATGTAATTTTAATGGAGACCCGGACACGCGTCTTATGTTGAAATTCAAAAGGTTGAGATGTGTTATTTCGGAGTGGGCGACTAGATGTGCAGAAAAGGAGCGGGGGGAGAGACGGGTTTTAGAAGAGGAGTTCAGTCATTTGGATTCGATATTGGAAGTGCGGCAACTAACGGAGGAGGAGGTATGGTGTTTTGAGGAAATTAAAAGAAGATTACGTGAGCTTGATTTGTTCCATCAACGAGATCTTAAACAAAAAGGCGTACCAATTGGGCGACTCACGGGGATGACAATACAAGGTATTTTCATGGTTGTATTAATAAAAGGAAGGCCGCTAATTATTTCCCAGGTTTGATGGTTAGTGGGGTTTGGGAGACGAAGCCGAGCATCGTTAAAAGGGAAGTCCTTGCTTTCTTCCGGCCGAAGTTCACTGAAACTATGGGTACTCGGCCGAAACTTTTTTGTTATGGGGTGAAGAGTTTGGGTACCGAGGAAGCCGAAGGTTTGGTTCAGCAGTTCATAGTTCAGGAGATTAAAGACGCTGTTTTTGGTTGTGGGGCGGATAAAGCTCCAGGACCGGATGGTTTTAATTTCCGATTTATTAAGGAGTTTTGGGATATATTTGAGAATGATTTTAATGCTTTGTTGCAGCACTTCCACAGAGTTGGCCGATTTAGTGTGGGGGTTGGGTCCTCTTTTATTACGATGATTCCGAAGGTTGGCGACCCGGTTGATTTACGTGATTTTAGACCGATTAATTTGATTGGGATCATCAGCAAGGTGGTGTCTAAAGTTTTGGCAAACAGATTGAAAACGGTGATGGGTACAATTGTTTCGGAGACTCAATCTGCTTTCTTGTCTGGGAGATATATTTTAGACGGGCCTTTAATGGCGAATGAGGTGCTTACGTGGGCAAAAAAGCGAGGGAAGAAAATGTTTATGTTTAAAATCGACTTCGATAAAGCTTACGATAATGTTAATTGGGAGTTCTTGCTTTCGGTTCTTGATCAGATGAGTTTTCCTTTGAAATGGCGAGAGTGGATTCGGGGGATTTTGTTATCGGCGAGGTCTGCGGTTTTGGTGAACGGGTCGCCTACCTTTGAGTTCGGTTGTCAAAAAGGAATTCGGCAAGGCGATCCTATATCACCATTTTTATTTATTATTTTAATGGAGGCTTTTTCAGGTTTGATGAAGAAAGCGTGTGACATAGGTGCCTTCGATGGTGTTCATCTTCCTAATGAAGGGCCGATGTTATCACATTTATTATATGCGGATGACGCGATGCTGATGGGGGACTGGTCTGATTTTAATTTCGTCAACATGAAAAGGATTCTTAGGGTATTCTTTTTGTGCTCCGGTCTTAAGATTAACTTGAATAAATCAGTGTTGTATGGTATTGGGGTTGATAGTAACGAGTTGAAGGCAAAGGCAGAAGCCTTAGGGTGCAAAGCTGGTGATATTCCATTTCTTTACTTGGGCATCAAGGTTGGCGCGAACATGAACAGGGTTGCAAATTGGGATCCGGTGGTGAATACGTTTAGGAGGAGGCTCTCGAAATGGAAAGCTAATACTTTATCGATTGGTGGCCGGGTAACGTTAATTAAATCCGTACTTGACAGTTTGCCTACTTATTACTTTTCTCTTTTTAAGGCGCCTATGAAGGTTATTAACGTGTTGGAAGGTTTAATACGTCGGTTTTTGTGGGACGGGTCGGATGATGTTAGGAAATTGCATTGGGTTGCGTGGGAAGTTGTTACAAAGCATATTATGAATGGAGGATTGGGTATCGCTAGTTTAGAGATGAATAACAACGCTTTGATTACCAAATGGTTATGGAGGTTTCTCAACGAACAAAATGTGATGTGGAGAAGGGTGGTTGTTTCAATACATGGTTTAAGTCGTAGTTGGGGGGTAGCGCCGGTTAATAGCGCCTATACAGGTGTTTGGAAGAATTGTGTTACATTTTGGAACAAGTACAAGGTTGAAGGGTTTGGCTTTAATAATATGATTCGTGGTAAGTTAGGAGACGGGAAGCAAATCCGGTTTTGGTTCGATACATGGCTATGTGATGAACCGATTAAAAATAAATTCCCTAACTTGTTTGCCTTGGAAAAAAATAAAAGGGTTGTGGTGGCCGATCGGATTAGGAAGGTTGGTGCAGCCCGGGTCCTGTTGTGGGAGTGGCGTCGTTCTAATGTCACAACCGAAGAAATTCAAGAAAAGCAATCTTTGGAGTTTTTGTTGCAAGGGGTTTCGATAGAGGATAGGTATGACAGTTGGGAATGGAGTGATGGTAGGACCGATGGTTTTTCTGTCGCTGCGGTAAAAAATTGGATGCGTGGTTCGTTTGCTAATAGCACACGGTTCGGTTTCAAATGGTGTAAGTGGGTGCCGCTTAAGTGTAACATTTTTATGTGGCGCGCTTTTTTGGATAGGTTACCCACAAAGACGGCCTTGTTGAGGAGAAGCATTCAGGTGGACAATCAATTTTGCGTCTGGTGCGAGTGCAAGGAGGAAACGGTCGAACATTTGTTTACAGGTTGTGGTATTTCAGCGGGAGTGTGGCATGGGATTTCTAGATGGTGTCGAATCCGAGATATTTTTGCTTTTCATGTTAAAGATTTGGTGGATATGCACGAGGTAAGCGGAGTGTCGGGGAATAAGAAAATGGTGCTTCACGGGGTGATTATAATCGCGTGTTGGCGTTTGTGGAGAGCTAGGAATGATACGGTTTTCTCGCGTAATAGGTTCAAACATGGGTTCAAACATGGAGTGGAGATCATTGCCGATATCAAGATCTTGGGATTTCTTTGGTACAATAATAGGTTCAAACATGGAGTGGTGGATTGGGATAGATGGTGTAATTTTGATGTGATGTAAATGTGGACGTTTGTTTTTTGTGGTTTTCCGGCTTGCTATTTCCGCCTTGGTGATAGCTTGTCTTGGTTTTGTGGTTTTATTGAAAGTTATTCTTCAAAAAATTAACAATTAAACATTAGAAAATGAGTTGAACAGTAACTATTCAATGGTAGTTCTAAGACTTTTCATAGTGGAGGTATTGGGTTTGAATCCTGGCCACAGCAAAAAAGTGGTCTGTGGCCAGGTCAGGGGGTTTACCCAGTTTGAGGGTTCCTTCTGGGGTGGGCTGCCCTGGATGTTCTAGGTGTTGCCCCGGAAAAACTCCATTATCCTAGAATATCTAATTGTTGTGGTTTAAAAAAAAAAAGAAAAAAAAACTATTTATTTGATGCCCTCTTATTGGACCACGTAGCAATGATAGTTCATAGTTGTAACCCACGTATCCCTTCAGAGAAAGAAAAGAGGCAACATTCCTCTGCTGCACAACCATTGTCGCCCATCATCACCGTCGCCTACGATCGCTGTGAGGTTTATCTCATCCTTTCTTCCATCTGCTTCTTTCGTAATTTCACAATAATATTGTTATGCACTCCAGGTGTTTGCGAAAATGTCTGGCCTTTATCTGATTCTTAATATATCATGATTGCAGGTTTTATTCTTTGTGGTGCTATACCCTGTAATTTCAAGTAAGCTTTCATTGATTCCTTAAGCTTATGCTCATTGATCCACTTCATATGTTTCAACGTTTGGCTGATATACTCAATACTTTATGGTTTCTAATATATCATTAGTTCATTTGGTATGGATTCATGCACTTCTTATCGATGTTTGTGTTCTTATGTGATGCAGTCTCCTGTGGTCACTTGGTAGCTATCAGATAACAATATAAAGGATATGCAATATGGATATCAATTTGCTATGACTTACAATGGTGAGTGATATTACTTGGGGTGCGGGTCATAACGAACCGGTTTAAAAGGTGGTAATTTGGTTCGGGTCAGAACGGCCTCGCGCCCACTTGGGTTCGGGTAGGTAATTTTTGACCCAAATGGTCATTTGGGTAATTTTGTGGGCCAAGAATCGAGATGGTTCTTTATGTGATTTCCCAATGTAGTGGTTCACATTAAATAAATTACATAAATCGTCATTGTTATTTATATGAAATTATGATTTTCTTCAGCAATAGTTTTCCATCGTGCAAGTGGTCTTGAAGTACAATAACTTTAAATAACTTAGTATTATTGTATAATATTTTAAATTATATTTTGATTACTCTTATACTGTATTGTACACCCCTAATCGTAATTTATGTTTTTGAATTTTGCTAAACTGCATCTGAAAAGGGGAAAGAGACCTGTAGTCTGGTAAGCTTCACCTAACTGCATTCTTCATGAATTTTTTTCTTTCAAAATTCTGTTGTTAGTTTTGTCCCATTTTAATCATTGTACCTTTTTTTTTTTTGCCTTTGCTTCATTAAAACATGGTTTTTTGCTCAGTTTGGGGTCATTGTGTGACACTGCTTAAAATATTTTTATCTAATCCTTCACTTGCTATCACTTGGATAATGCTCGAAATCGATGATAGAATCACAAATACAAACATTCCCTTACGCTATGCAGGTTCGCGCGGGGACCCAACCAGGTTCAAAAGTTGTCCTAAAGGGAGAAGGTGGGTTTTAAACTGTTTTTATTCTTTCTCTGCATAAAATTTGTTGCATTTTCATTATAAAAGCATCGATGGTTCTTTCTAATTGTTTTGAATCTCTTTTTTCCCTTTAAATCTCAGGAAATAAAACCCGGACTTCTTATTCGTACAGAGATCAATGTAGACTTCAATGTTACAGATTGGGTTGATGTGTGTCTTACGCGAAAAGTATGCATTTTATGTCACCTATTTAAAACACACTATTTATGAATAGTGTATTACATGCTTTCATGCGATAGGTACAAGAAGTCTAAGCGTTGTTATTAACGTGTCATCCGAGTTGGCTTTCAGCCACTTTCTTTGCACGCGTCCTTTAATATGCGTTCTTAGTATAAGAGAAAGACTTTGAATCTGTTCTCTCTTTTGCCTTTTGGTTTTCTCTGATGGATTCTATGGGTCTTTGAAGCTATGCGTGTTTGTGATGACCTAAGGCAAAATTCGTGCATTGTCATGGCTAAATCGGAGGACGGCAGGTTGGGTTCCCCACTTGCAACCCCAGTTTCAGCCAATAGCGGTGTACTGTATGGGTTTTGTCGGTAGGAGGCTATGATGAGTAAACGCAAGATTGGCGTTTTGGCGTGGCAAAATCGGAGGTCGTCAGGTTGGGTTCCCCGCTGATAACCCCTGTTGCAGCCAATCGCAAATCTGAGCCTCCATAGGCTCAAGTGATTGCCATTTCAGATCAAACTATAAAAAATTTACAGGTTTGTGTGTGTATATATATGATTCAGTGAATTGTTCTAAGCATCCAAGTCTCACATATCAGACCACCACCCAATAACAACCATCATGAAATATTTATGTTTGATGATCTTCATTTGCCTCATCTACAAAGGTATTCTTTTATTTATCTAACATGTTCATGTTTTGTTTTCATGCCATATTAGTCACTTTTGGGGAAGGTATGTTGGCCCATGAAAAGATATTACTTTTTGTTATAATTTGTGTCATTTTGTTTGCTTCCCGGTTGATTTATGATAGGAAATTGAATCACAAACACTGTAAGGAATGATTAAAGGACTTGTATATTGATAACTAAATGACGAACAAGAAGATGAACGATGAAAACTAAAAGGAAAATCCCCGGGAAAGCTCCCTCTCTCTCTGCACCAGCAGGAGCCCAAGAACAACCTAACAAATTCAAAATTGCCTAACAACTTTTATTCCCTACTACTTATACTATCCCTCTCCCCATTATACCCCTTAGCCACTTTTAATATTACTCCCCTTGCCCCTTCTAGAATAGACGTGCATCAATTTGGGCTTGTCCTTAGTGATGACTTGATTAGGTGCCTCATCACTACTCCCGCCATCCAAAAAAGTCTTGACCTCAAGATTTGTAGGTGCAAACGGATCAGGAGACACTACTGCAGGCTGCAGAGGAGCACGTTGCACAGTAGCCTGAGAAGACAAGGCAGCAGAAGCTCCCCTTAGCTGGACTGGAAAGCTGTTGTAATCAAACTGCATCAGGGCCTTAGGCCAATCATGGGTCACTTCACCCAAAGAATGTAGCCATTCCATTCCCAAAATGACATCAAGACTGCCCGTATCAAAAACCAAAGCATCCAACTCGAAGGTGCTGGACCCAAGCTGAATCGGAAGCTTAAGGCAGCGGGCAGTGACGACAACCCGTTGCGCATCACCCCAAATGATAGGAATTCCGGGAGAGGTGTTTATGGAAAAACCCAGCGCAAGAGCCAAACGGCGAGACACAAAGTTATGTGTTGCCCCACTATCCACCAGTACACAAACCGGATGTCCAAATAGGCTCCCTGCGAGTCGCAAAGTAGGAACGCCACCCTGTCCTGCCATGAAACCCGAAGCTTCCAAGGCCAGACATGAGCCCGTAGGCGAGCCCCCTTTCGAAGGAGTAACAGGAGAATCTGGAGCCTCCAAAGAATCATACTCATCCTCCCCAAGCAACAGCACCCGAAGTGATCCCTCCGGGCATTTGTGAGCCTGGCCATATTGTTGACCACATCGAAAACACAACCCTTTCTTGCGACGCTCTTCCCATTCAGTGCGAGAGAGAGAGAGCGTATCCCTTTATCCCGGTGAAAAACCTGCCCCCCATCAGTGGAAGGAGTGATTGGCGATTTAGGGCTGAAAAGTGAACGAGAAGAATCAGGACGAAGCATGGAGATGCGGTCTGTGGGTTTACTGGAAACCAAATAATTGGGCTCATGGTGGCCCAAGGTAGAAAGCCCATCCGACGACCCAGTAGAGGGAAGCCCAGAACCATTGAGATAACGGAAACGGGAAAGAGAGCCGGTCCTGGAATTAGGTCGAAGCATTTCCTCCACATCTTTTGCGAGAGACATAGCATCCAAACGGGAATGAGGGCGATGCAAACGAACCCATTGTTTCACATCAACTTTCAAACCAGCCACAAAATACCCCAATGATTGAGATTCAGGGATGCGAGGAACAAGAGACATGAGATATTCAAAATCATCGATATAATCATGAATGGAGTCCAATTGGTGAATGGATGCTAATTGTTCGTATGGATTATGAATTTCCAGCCCACTGAAGCGTTGAAGCAACTCCGCTTGAAACTCGATCCATGTCAGAGAAACACGAACCTGAGTGATAATCGTGAACCAATGTTGAGCGACCCCAACCATACTCAATTGAGCTAAGCGCAGACGCAGATCATCAGGAGTTTTGTTGATGTCAAAATAGAGATTAGCTTTCTGGATCCACCCTTGAGGATCGAAACCACAAAACTCAGGAAGTTTCACCTTCTTCACAGCCCAAGGTATCCCAGAGGAAGGAGTGGTCGGATCTGTAAACCCTGTAGGAGGAGTGATGGGATCTGGGAGCGGACTAGAATTAAGAAGGGAAGCATCAGTCAAACCCGAACCAGAAGACTCGTCGGCCGGATTCTTCCCCTGTTGCTTCATCCAAGCCAACACCGTCTTACGAAATTCGCCGGATTCCACCCGATCTTCCTGTAGTGCAGAGAACGATGCCCTAATTTCAGCAACATCACTCTGTAACTGTTGAATATGCTGCTCATGAGTGTCCAAACGAGCTTGATGATTGACCATGATCACGATCAGGAACAAATGAAGGAATCGGATGGGTAGAAAATGGAGCAGAAACGGAATTGAGAGCAGAGGGAGGGCAGGTCGGACCAATGATAGGAAACTAAATCACAAACACCGTAAGGAATGATTAAAGGACTTGTATGTTGATAACTAAATGACGAACAAGAAGATGAACGATGAAAACTAAAAGGAAAATCCCAGGGAAAGCTCCCTCTCTCTCTGCACCAGCAGGAGCCCAAGAACAACCTAACAAATTCAAAACTGCCTAACAACTTTTATTCCCTACTACTTATACTATCCCTCTCCCCATTATACCCCTTAGCCACTTTTAATATTACTCCCCTTGCCCCTTCTAGAATAGACGTGCATCAATTTGGGCTTGTCCTTAGTGATGACATGATTAGGTTGCTCATTAGTGATGACTTGATTAGGTGCCTCATCAATTTACCTCTGCTTCATGCAATTATGTTCTTTTTTATGCTATTATACATGGTGATTCTTTTACAATCGGTACAGACACCCATATGCTTCTGTGTTGTGTGTGTGAAGTTGTACATAAACTGAAATGTCCAAGTCATTGATATTTTAGTGTGTAAAATTGTACATAAATTGAAGGTTTCAATGATGCTCTACTGCTTCTTTCTCCTCCTTTTTTTACTCCTAGGTAATCCATAATCATGTTTCCTTTGAATCTAAAAGTTAAATTCTATAAGGATAATGACAGAATCTGCTATGATTTACTGTCATTTTATAAAGTTGATTTGTTTACAGGTTGTGCCGAGCATGTGGCTTTCAAGGGGGTTAAAGGTGTTTCTTTCTTTCTTTTTTTAATGGTGTTATAATCTGTTCATAGTTATAATATTTTTTTTTTCACCAACTGTTACCATGACATCTACTTTGTTTATGCAGTTGAATGAGGGACATAGCAAGTATGAAGCAAACAGACAAAAAAAACTCCAAGAGGATGATTGTATTAGGGAGTTGGTTAAAAAGCATGGCTGTAAGAAGTGGTCGTCTATTGCAAAACATTTGGCTGGTTGAATTGGCAAGCAGTGTTGAGAGCGGTAAGAATTGTTAATCTATTAATTTTTTCAAATATTTTTATATGCATCAGTTCTTTTTAATGTCAATTATTTCAGACACATGAAATATTTGAATAAAAAAGATTTAGGGGGTTCTATGCATTAAAAAATCACTTTGGGAAATCATCTATCCATTTGAGCCATAAGTGCTTCCGTTTTGGGTAATAAATTATTGACCCGTTTTTTACAAAGCTTAACTCAAATTGGCTCATTCTTAAGCAAATGTGCTAAAACTGCCACCTCTTGTCCATGACAGAGATTGGTTGCAAACCCTTTTCATTTCCAAGTCATTTTCGAAAACTTAAATAATTGTAAGTTATCTTTCAACCATGATGTGCTGCTGAAACAGATTAGATACCTGTTGTGTTCTCATGTTAATATGTTATGTTAAGTGTATATTAATTGACAAATTATCTTCATTTCAAATCACATAAAGGTAGAGATACAAAAAAAACATGTTTCTGCAAGTACGGCTTATGCCTGAACTATAGCTCTGCTGTCAAAACAGTTTGTCAAGAACTTCATGGTACATGTAATATTTATGTTTATGGGTAATTCTGGGTATCCAGAGTAATATTAGAGGCGGCCATTTTCATTTTATGAAACGGATTTTTGATTTGGTTAGTTTGCTTATGAATTGTTTAATTTTTTCAGGTTACACAGGTTAGAGTGAAATCACAAACATAAAAAGTTGTGGCTCTTCAAAAAAGGAAACACAAAACCAAAAAAACTGAAAGATTTTCGATTTAGCGAGTACAGCAGAACCGACCATGTTCCCGCCCGCCGCAACGCGCGGATTGATCCCACTAGTTAGAACTACAATAACCAACTTGGTGAGCAGTGTTCTCTCACATAAACGATACATACAATTGCTATATGTAGAGATAGAGAGAGAAAGGGATGCGGGCTTCTTCCTTCTATTAGGGTTTACTTTGTGCTCTTCTTTTAGGGCTTACAATACCAGATGATATCTCACCCACCATCTTCTGCTTCTATCAACTTTCCATCTTCTACTGCTTCCTTGTAATTTCTTGGTTCTTCTTCGGCTAAGAGAAGTACCTCGTAGTTTGCTTCTACTTCTCTTGCTCGTTTAGTAACTTTTGACAATGTTTTAAAACCTTGTAGTGTTGTATGATAAAATGGTCTTGCTGATCTTTTCGTAGATGGTTCTGAAATGTATTCTGCTGAGTTTGGTACATAGGTATATGTTGGTGGAGTGAATGGTGTACTTGGTGAGTTTATAGGCGGTTGCCTTGTTTCTTGTATATTGCTACTACCTGCTAAATCACCATCAAGGTTTATGGGTTCTATTATAATGTCTTCTTGTAGGTTAGTAGCATCTTTGTCTGCTACTATGAAGTCTACCCGTTCAGTTTCTTCACTCCCAACTTCTTCAATATACTCCTTCCAATTCCATGAATCATTTTCAATGAATTTTACATCTCTACTTACACAAATTCGTTTCGTCTTTGGATCAAATAATCTGCACGCCTTTGATCCTTCCTCTATTCCTAGGTACACCATTGGGATACTTCGATCATTCAATTTCTTTAGGTGTTGTGATGGTGTAGGTCCAGATTTCAATCAGAAATCACTCAATAGATCGATTACACACACAGATGGAATCTGTGTGTATGGTGGTGAAACAGAGGGTAGAAACATAATTGGTGAAGATAACAGCTAACCTCACACATAATCAACACAAATAAGATGTGAAAATGTAAGAACAAAGCATTAAACAAATGCATGTTGTATTGATTCTTCAAGAACAGTGAAAGAGAAAATTCAGGGTTACAACCGCTACTCACAGCCTAGAAATTCTCAAACTAGGCTATTTATAGTAAGATGACAGGCATCGAAACTATGCTCACCGAAACTAGTAGTTGGAAAGATATAAACACTTAGCCTTGAAAAAGATCCAACGTGAGATCATGTCTGGTCAAACCCTTGAAACACTTCATTTTTGCACTAAGCTACTGTGAATCTCTAAAGATAGCCGATATTTGTGCAAGATAAACCCGAACATTTTCTTGTACAACGTTTTTCATGTGATTAAGAGGTACCATTTGAGCACGAAACACGGCGTACCCCACATTTTGAAATAAAATATTTTTGAAAGCCTATCAATCCTCAAGAAATACCCGCATTAATCTTATCATCTCTTACAGGTTAACCAGGGTACCATCTTGGTAAGTCAAAATCACGGCCAAAAGTAAAATAAAATCCAACTGGATATAAGAAGTTGTAAAATGAAAAATATCCAAGTGGATATTAAAAGGTACGAACATTCTAGATCTTTGCGTAAGCAAAACAAAAAAAGTCGTAAAATTATCCAAGCGGATAGGAAAAGGTTAAACACCCGAGATCTTTGTGTAAGCAAAACAGACGGGGTCAAATCATCCAAGTGGATGGGAAAAATATGAACTCCCGAGATCTTTGCGTAAGCAAAACAGACGGGGTCATCGGCGGTAACTCTCGTTACTTTGACGGTCACCTGGCGCATGAATCAGAATCCAACACGTAAGCCTATATCTGATTGAATAGGTTTTCTTAGGTTAAAATGGGTTAGAAGTTTCAAAAATGGGTTCAAACAGACGTGTACGATAGAGAATTAGGTTTTCACACTACTAAAGAGTTATAACCGTATGTCGGGCCTACCAACTATACCTCAGTAAGCACCATCGCTTATGGTCCGTTCCATGTTCAAGAAGTGTGATCAGACTCTATCATTTCTCACAAGGTCGGATCCGATTTTCCTGAAACAAAACATGATACTTATAGTGAGTTTTTCTTAAGCACAAAGAAAAAAAAATCTTTTCTTTTTGACTATACAAAGCAAATCTTTTTCTTTTTAACTGCACATTTCAATTTCTCCCACAAAAGCTTTGCTTTCAAAGGTAAATAAAGTAAACAACTATACAGAAAAATAAAATCTTTTTGAAAATCTTCCCGATTAACAAGTTTAAATAGAAAAGACAATATGAGAAAGGTTACTGAAAGCTGATTATGCCGAGCATCTCCACCAATTTCTCAAATCTGGCAGAATCAAATTCTTTTGTAAAGATGTCGGTAGTTTGCTTGTCGGTTTTGACTTCAACGATTTTGTTATGTTTCTTTTCGACACAATCACGGAGGAAGTGGTGTTTGATCTAAATGTGTTTGGTTTTAGAATGCTGAACTGGATTTTTGGTGATATGGGGAACGGCGGTGTTATAACACAAGATGGGAGTTTCATGGAAGGTGATCCCGTAATCAAGCATTTGAAGGTGGATCCACCTTACTTGGGAACAACAAAGAGCTGCAGAAGGTATTCGGCTTCGGCTGTGGATTGGAAACGGTGGTTTGTTTCTTACATTGCTAGGAGACGAGGCGATTCCCCCTTCGTCCTTCTTGTTGTGAAATACCCAACGAGTGCCGATTGGGACTTTGTTCTTTGGAAGGTTGACCAGATTCCACACATGTAACTTGTTGAACTGCTGCAATTCTTCCTGCATGGACTCTATCCAACTGTTCTCAAGCAAAGCAGCTTTGATATTCGTAGGTTCAACTTGAGATATGAAGCAAGTGAAGAGACCGTCATTCATTGCTTCGGTGGCACTACGAGTTTGGACTCCCACATTTAGTGGACTAATGATGTTTTCTGTAGGATGATCCTTGTGAATTCTCAACTATGGAATATCATCCTCTTTCAATTGTTCATCCAGATTGGTAATGTTATTGTCAGAAAGGTCAACTTCATCATCAATAGGATCTTCAGCAGATGATTGTGGAGCAACATCCACTATTGGAGGAGTTTCTTCCTCAACAGTTTCATTTGTTGCTACAGAGTCCGAAGAATCCGGAGTGGATGATGAAGAGGAGCTTGAGGCAGAAGCAGAAGAGATACCTAGGATATTCATAGACATAAGAGGATTAGCTGAGACAAATATGATTTAAACAAAGAATCGACATCAAAAAGCCAATCAGGACCGTCCCCAGCGTCCGTATGATTGCTTTCATGCCAGTTGATATCAATGGAATCCAGCACAATCCTTCGTCTCTTGTTGTAAACACGAAAAGCTCTTTGGATGGAAGAATAACCCACAAAATAACACTCATCTGCTTTGGCTTCAAACTTGTTCAGTTGATCAGAAGTATTTAGCATTGTGCAAACACACCCAAATTTCCCGAAGAAATCAATAACAGGCTTGCGCTTGTACATAATTTCATAAGGTGTCTTGTTGCAACTTTTGGTGATGAGAACTCGATTATGCACAAAACATGCGGTATTGACTACCTCAGCCCAAAACGTGAAAGGAAGTTTAGAATCAACGATCATAACTCTTGCTGCTTCTATTTCTTCATTCAGCTACACCATTTTGGTGTGGAGTACGAGGTGCACTGAATTGCCGAGAGATACCCTTACTTTCACAGAAAGTATCTAGAATGGCATTCTTGAACTCTGTGCCATGATCACTGTGAATAGTCTTCACACTTAAATTGAACATGTTCTCAATTTGTAGCAGATGAATCTTCATAGTTTCTGGCGTCTCATCTTTCTTTGCCAGGAAGAATACCCAAGTAAACCGGGAGAAGTCATCGGTTACCACCAAACAGTAGGATTTCCTTCCATGACTCATGACACTCACGGGACCAAAAAGATCCATGTGAATTAATTGAAGAGGAGAGTCGATGGAATTAGTGGTTTTGGGTTTGTGAGATGATTTGTGTTGCTTTCCCTTGGAACAAGAGAGACAATGTTTCACAGGTGAGAAGTCTTTTAGAGGTAAACCTGTGACAAGGTTTCCTCGAACAAGGCGGTTCATTGTCTTGAAATTCACATGTCCTAATCTCCTGTGCCAAAGAAAGGACTCATCCTCTGAAGCTTTTGAAAGAAAGCCGGATCGATTCCTGATGGGTTATTCATATCCAGACTGTAAGTATTAAATCTTCGAGGAGCACACATGAGGATTAGGTCTTCGGGAATAACCACTCCAGGCTTCAGAATCAAACATTCCTTGGAGTTGAAGAGGTCACAAAAGTCTTTATCACAAATCTAGGACACACTCATCAGATTATACTTCAGCTGTGGGACGAAGTTGACATTTTCCAAGCTATTTACACCGTTGGACACAGTTCCTTGTCCTTCAATCTTTCCTCCTCTTGGATTTCCTGCAAAGGCAACAAAATCTCCGTCCATTGGATGATAATTTTGCAATAAAGAAAAATGACCAGTCATATGTCGTGAGCAACTACTGTCGACATGCCAGATATTATCTCCAGCCCTTCTTGATTATTCCTACACAAGATAAATCATTTAGACATTGGTACCCAAGTCATTGCTAACTTGGAACTTCTTAGATTTACAAGATGCAATTCGGAAATCATAGTCAGAATCTTCCTTTAATGTGTTATCAAAAAGATCATTATTCTAAATTTTCCAAATCCTTTTAAACCAATGTTGAGACATCAGAACTAGAGGTAGCTCGTTCTTCAATATTTCTTTCTTGAAGACTTTGATCTTCCTTTAATCTGAAAAATTCCAGATTGCTCATTGTTTCTTGTGGAATGTCAGTCACAACAACTCCTGCACTTTTAAAATTTGCAATACAACTCATAACATTTATAGATTTAGGAACAAAAGGTAAAGCATTCTTAAACTTAGAAATAGAATTTCTCAAACTTTCATGCTCAGAAGGCACATAACCAAAATACAAATTTTCAATGTGTTCACAAATATCTGGTTTTGACATGGACATATTATTACAATCATCCGACTCAAGTTCATTTAAAACTTTTCCCTTACTAGAACTCTCATCACAATCATCTTCGAAACCTACACAATATGACTCTGCATAGGAAGCAAAACTGTCAGAATCTGAAGTTTGAATATAATCATCAATAGATAAATTACAAACAAAAGGTATGGGAACATGAGGAACTGGCATATCAGCAAATCTTCTAGACTTGGAATACGGAGGAGGGTGAGAGTTATACCTGATGCCTTCTGTGACCTTTTTATGAATTTGGTTGTCAATGATTCCAAAAAGGATTTTATGATCCATACCCATGTGTTCAACTTGAAAATTGGCTTTTTCAGCCTTTTGAAGTTTTTCAGGTAAAATTTCATTATTATTCTTTTGTGTAGTAAGTTTCACAATCAAAGATCGGTTTTCTTCAGAAATATCATGAATTTTCTTTAAGTAAAGTTTCTCATTTTTAGTCACAGAACCATACATCACCTTTATGTGATCTTGTTCATCGACCAAGGCCTGCTTGATGAATCTATATTTCTGAATTTCATTTAAACAAGATTTAGCATTGCAAAGTCTAGACATTACCTCATCTGGTACCGCGGTAAGATCCTCAGCTGGTTCAATCATCACACATTTCTCCTTTTCTTCAATGTCTGCCATCAGTGCCTTGTTGGCTGCTTCTCCTTCTTGATCTCCCCAATGATAGTGTCCATCAGCTTGACATGCCAGAGCTGTTGAGCTGGAAGTTGTAGTGGATTTGGGAGAGATGGCAACTTGCTTTCCAGATGAATTCTTCTTTTCATGCTGCTCCTTTAATGATGGCTCCTTGTAGTTCCTTGCAAAATGACCCAGCTGGTCACAGTTGCAGCATCTCACCTTCTTGATGTCAAACCCTAGAGTCTTTCCTTGCTTGAATCGATCCATCCCAGTCCTCTTGATGAATCTCTTGCCCCTTAGAGTTAGCATAGCCATGCACCAATCAATATCCATCTTTTTCAAATCATCCGGGTTGATTTGCTCCAAGCCATCAGGTTGAAAGCTGACAGGTGTCAAGTTTCCATAAATTAGGGCATCGTAGCATGACATGAAGGCAGCCATGATAGGCAGATACTCATTGAGAATCATAGTGGTTAGCTTCTGAGAGTTGGATGAAGTAGTAGGCTGAAGTGGAGGAACCTTGACCTGCAAGAAGAGCTGTGTTTACAGACTGATTAGTTGGAGTGACTACACCCTTCTTTATCTCCAACTCATAAGACTCCAGAATGCTGAAGAGTTATTGATGTGACAAATCACTCAGTTTTTCAGTTTTCTTGATCATAATCCAGTACATATTCCATTCCTCAGGCAGTGAATCAAGCAGCTTCTTGTTTAACTCAATAGTGGGATACTCAGTTCCCAAAACATTTAACTTAGAGACAATGCTTGAGAATCAGTTGCTCAGTTCAGAAGGTTCTCCAGGGACACTGCTAAACATTTCATATTGCTTTTTGATCAAATCCCTCTTGCTTTCTCTAACCTCGGCACTTCCCTTATACCTGGTACAAAAAGCAACCCAAAGATCTTTGGCAGTTGTATACTCAACAAATATGTTGAATACATCCATAGGAAGAGCCATATCAATAGATCCATAAGCCTTGTTATCTCTGGCAATTAAAGCAATATCCTTTTCATCATATTCAGACACAAGTTTGGGATGTTGAACATCTGCAGTGGAAGTAACTGGCTTGTGTGGGCCATCAGTGATTGACTGCAACAAAGTATGGTCATGGAACTGAAAGAAAGTCTTCATTTTCTTAGTCCAACCATCAAAGTCTCTAGTGGACATCAAGACAGGTGGTTTGTTTCCTCCAGCATATTCACTGTTGCTTGAAGATGCCATAACTTAGAGAAGTTAAAATCAAACAGCAGCTAGTTTCGGGTGAATAGGGATGATCGAAACAACTAGTTTCGATAGAGAAAAAGCTAATCGAAACTCCCAGTTTCGATAGAACAAGGCTTGCCCGAAACTTCTAGTTTTGATAGAAGAAACAGAATCCAGAAACAACAAGTTTCGATGAAGAAGACTTAGCATAAAATCCAGCAAACTCTGTAGAAACTACAAGTTTCGATTTAAACTAGATTCGATAGTGTAGTAGTTTCGGGTGATCAATCTGCAAAGGTTAGTTTCGATATAACAGGAGAAATAAATAGTTTCGATGATACCTTCTCCAGAAAATAGTATAGACAAGAAGTTTTGATGACCAACTAAAAGCAGAAATTGTCTCTCAGTAGTTTCGATGTCTTCTTCCCCAAGTTTTAGAAAACCTCCATTGAAGAACAGCTTCAATAATCAATAGCGAAGAAACAACAATCTAATCTAGCGAAAAGCTTCCTATAATACTCCAGATCACGAAAATAACCTTTAAACTTTAAAACCCGTACACAGACAACTAGAAATCGATGAAACAGTACTTCCAAAACTCCGATGCAGAAAAACTTCAATAATATGCCCAAAAACACTTAAAATCGATCAAAATGAATATGCTCAGAAATCAAGAGCATAAAGCTCTGATACCAATTGTAGGTCCAGATTTCAATCAGAAATCACTCAATAGATCGATTACACACACGCAGGCGGAATCTGTGTGTATGGTGGTGAAACAGAGTGTAGAAACAGAATTGGTGAAGATAACAACTAACCTCACACAGAATCAACACAAATAAGATGTGAAAATGTAAGGACAAAGCATTAAAAAAATGCATATTGTATTGATTCTTCAAGAACAGTGAAAAAGAAAATGCAGGGTTACAGTCGCTACTCACACCCTAGAAATTCTCAAACTAGGCTATTTATAGTAAGCTAATAGTCATTGAAACTATGCTCATCGAAACTAGTAGTTTTGGTGAAGCATTTATGTCACACCCCCAAATTCTACTAACGGAGTTTTACCATTAGGGATGTGACACACCAGGATCTCAGTCATTAGTTATATCAAACGACACTATATGGGACTTAAAATGTCATAACATAAAAGTTCAGAGTTAATGCGGAAGCGTTTAAATAAGAAAGTAAATGCGCAAAACAACGCGCCAAAGTTTAGTTTAATAAAAGTAAGTTAATTGTTTTAACGATTTGCATATGAGTGAAATGGTAGTAGGACTCCATGCATGTCCTAATGGTGCAACCTGTTCCTTAGCAACCTGAGAAAACATGTACGAAAAGTGTTAACACGAGGTTAGTGAGTTCACAGGATTCAAGTTTGCAATAGGAGAGTGTTTGCCAGATTATGTACATTCAATATGCATATCTATAGCATGTCTTACTAAAGCGCTCGCAATCGAAGCTAAAAATGTGTTTGTTTGTTTGCCTTCAGTCATGTCTATCAACTCTGACTAATGTGTTAAGGTCAATATTTCACTCGTTCGACCTCTAATCGAGTTAGTGCGACTAACGCGGGTGGGGTTTGTCAAACCCAGTAGTAGTACCAAAATTACCTCGCTAATTCCATATTAACGATCCGATGTGTGTGAGCACTTTCATGATAGTGTGTTACGCTTAGCCTCAACAGTGATATCATATGAATTACAATAACCCAAAATAGTTTGCGTCATGTTTTCTCCCCTAACGGGAAAAACATGTAAAACGATGTTTGTTTGCGTACCTGTTTCTCCCCCACGGGAAAAGAAGTAAAAGTATGATGTTTTGTGTACATGTTTCTCCCCCAACAGGAAAATGAGTAAAAAGGGGCCGTGAAACTCACATGCGTTGCGTAGTAGGTAGTATCACACAAGTAAGAGATTTGAAACCTTAAGTGTTAGCCTGCACGGCTTACGTATGCCCTAGAATTATAAACATAATAAATTAGGTTCATATGGGGTTTGTGACGACGACACGGAAGATTGGACGCCTTAATGCATTCAAAGGATTTAAGAGTAGACGAGCGTGTCTACGGATATATATATATATATATATATATATTTCTTAATATAATAATTAGATTAATCCGTTACGTGTGCAACGTTAATAACGAATAATATTAAGTAAATAAATAAATTCATACGTCTGCCATTTAAAATGGTTAGGAAAATAATATAACTATATATATATATATATATATATTATTTTTAAGTTCGCAGGTTTAACCAAATAATCTTTTATGTGTCAAAAATAATAAATATATTATTTTTAATCGATATAATAAACGTGGGTAAATAATATAAATAGTTATATTATTTAATAGTTTGAAATGCTAAACAAATTATATAAATGTGGCGAAAATAATATAATAATATATTATTTTATAATAGGAGTCACGGGTTGAAAATAATATAAACATATTATTTTATTCGGATTCGTGGTTTGAAAATAATATAAATATATTATTTTTAAAAGTGAGGAATTAATATAAAATAGGTTATAAAACCAAACCCGAGTCTACGGATTGTTTTCCGGGCTAAAACACTTTAATATATTATTGTAATAATATAAGGTTTGATTTTCATATTAAAAAAAATGCTCAAAAACGGTTTTAAAAAGAAAAGAGTGTGGAGAGACTTGAACCCGGGTCTCTCCCACACAAGCACACTGCCTTCACCATCCCCGCCCGCTAGGGTTTCGCAAACAAAACCGGATCCAATTAGTTTTATCAAACAAATCCCTGAGACATCCCACTCATAAACACCGGCGATCGAATCCCGTCCCAAAACCTATATTTTCGACACTGGATTGTAACAATATGTTAGGGGTTTTGTTAATCGAATGATTGCGAATCTGGGGTGGGGTTTAATTCCACAATGGTCGGGTTTTGAATCTTTTAATTACTGAAATAAGGGTCGAAAACCCTGGATATGAACATAGAATCAATCTAATCAAAATTGATATTAAAATCTATTGAAAACATAGGGCTTTTATAGATTTGGACCTTGAGAAACTATCTGTGTGGTTTAATTTCATTGAGGTTGTGTCAAGGATTGAAATCCCCAAACCAGATTACGAACAAACCCTAGTTACTGGATCGTGTTCAATCTGATGTTGTTTGGTTTAATAAACATGGGGCTTTCAAAGATTATCAGATTGCGATCCTAACCAAGTGATTTAATTGAATTGTAATTGGGTCTAGGATATAACTCGATTAAACCCGAATGTGTTAAGAGCCCTAGAATTGGTTCTTGTTAAATTCATTGTTGTTAGCCCTGATTAGTAGAGGGCTTTTAATCAACAGATCAAGATGAGTGTGAGGGAGGTTTCAATTACCCGATTGGGTGTCGAATTGATGGTGTCCTACTAGAACATGCTCCGACTGTGGAAAGCTTGATCTCCGGGTACTGTGTCTCCCTCTCCGATGGAATTGAATAGTGTAACAGGTTCAATGGGTCTTGGTTTAGGTGTTCAGTTGATCAATTCATGAAATGATATACGAATTCGATGAATTTGATTGATAAGGGGCAAAGGTGTCGACGGTTATGGGTTTAATGCCCATAATTGGGTTTAACTCGATCAATAATGTTGTTAAAGACCTCAGTGATTTTCGTTTAATGATATTGATCATGTATTGCAGTTAAAAGGTAACGAATTTCGTGAAATCGAGCACACAAATGAAATTTTGACTTTCAGAAGTCAACATAAATCAAAATTGGGTAATTTACAGTTTTAGTTCCTGAAGTTTCATGTTCTTATATTTAGAACTTGGCAGAAATGACCCTTGTGTTTAGATTTGGTTAGTTAGGTTAGGTTTTTGTGACTTTGACCATCAAAAGTCAACAGGGAATGAACTAAATATTAATTACAAGTTTGATCCCTCAAGTTTTGTGCATGTGAGTTTGAAAATAGGCAGACTTAGTCCCTGGAGTTTGAGAATAGTTAGGATTTAACTGGATTTGATAACGGAGATAACCCTAAATTACTGGATGTCACATCATCCCTAGTTGAAAGAATTTTTGTCAAAATAAAGAAAAATTCTGAGTGTTACATCATCCCCTAGTTAAAAGAATTTTCGTCCCGAAAATTAAAATAAATTTTTTTTCTGAGTGTCACATCATCCCCCAGTTGAAAGAATTTTCGTCCCGAAAATTAGAATAGTACCTTAAGTGTTTGTTGTGGATTGCTTGAATAGATGAGGATACTTGCGAATCATCGGGTCCTCGCACTCCCAAGTGAATTCCGGTCCGCGTTTTGAGTTTCAACGAACTCCGACAATAGGGATTTTACTGCGTTTGAGCGTTTTGACTTCCCTATCCATGATTTCTACTGGTTCTTCAACAAAATGCATTTGTTCATCGATGTGTAGTTCCTCAAGAGGAACTGCGAGTGTTTCGTCTGCTATACATTCTTCAAGTTTGAGACATGAAAGACGTCGTGTACACCACTAAGTCCTTCAGGTAGGTCCAGTTGATACGCTACTGGGCCATTTCTCTTAACTATTTTGAACGGTCTAACATAACGAGGATTCAGTTTGCCTCGTTTCCCGAAGCGAATTACACCTTTCCAAGGTGAGACTTTTAGTAAAACCCTGTCGCCTACTTGAGATTCTAATGGCTTACGACGCTTATCGGCATAGCTCTTTTGACGATTACGAGCTGCCGCCATACGGTTTCGAATTTGAACGATCTTTCCAGAGGTTTCGAATACAAGTTCAGGACCTGTAAGTTGGCTATCCCCAATTTCAGCCCAACAGATCGGAGATCGGCATTTACGTCCGTATAATGCCTCAAATGGTGCTGCTTTGATGCTAGTGTGATAACTGTTGTTGTAGAAGAACTCTACTAAAGGTGAGTGAGACTCCCAAGTGTTACCGAAATCGACCACACAAGCTCGTAGCATGTCCTCTAAGGTTTGAATGGTACATTTCGTTTGACCATTTGTTAGAGGATGGTACGCCGTGCTCATATCTAGACGTGTACCTAAAGAATTTTGTAACGATTGCCAGAAATGTGATGTGAATTGAGCGTCTCGATCCGAAATAATAGAAATTGGCACTCCGTGGTGAGAGACTAATTCTTTCAAGTAAATACGAGTAAGTTTCTCCATCTTGTTAGTTGCTTTTATGGCTAAGAAGTGAGCAGATTTTGTCAAGTGATCGACAATTACCCAGATGTTGTTGCATCTACTAGGAGTTCGGGGCAATTTGGTGTAAAATCCATAGATATTTGCACCCATTTCCACATAGGAATATTTGGTTGTTGCAGTAAGCTAGAAGGCTTTTGATATTCTATCTTGACCTTTACATAAGTCAGGCCCTTGCTCACGTAGGTGGCTATATCAGCCTTCATCTTCGGCCACCAATATAGCACCTTTAGGTCATGATACATCTTGTCAGAACTTGGATGAATAGAGTACCGAGACTTGTGTGCTTCATCCATAACTAGTTCTCTTAAGTTCCCATACACTTGAACCCATATTCGCTCTGCCATGTAGCGAATGCCATCTGATTGGACCTCCAGTTGTTCTTCCATACCGCGTGTGGCTTCTAACGGTAGGTCCTCCTCTTTAAGGGCTTCGAGTTGAGCACTTCGGATTTTGTCAGGTAATCCGGTGTGAATAGTAAGCTGTAATGCTCGAACTGGTTTAGGTTTGGTGTCTTTACGGCTTAGGGCATCGGCTACCACATTAGTCTTCCTTGGATGGTATCTGATTGCACAATCATAGTCGTTCAGTAGTTCGACCCAACGACGTTGTCGCATGTTCAACTCTTGCTGTTCAAAGATATGCCGAAGACTCTTGTGATCGGTGTAGATAGTGCATTTGGTACCGTACAAGTAATGTCTCCATATCTTTAATGCAATTAGCACGGCTCCCAATTCTAAGTCATGAGTCATGTAGTTTTTCTCGTGAATTTTTAGTTAGCGAGAAGTGTATGCGATACCCTTCTCCCGTTGCATTAGTACAAAACTAAGACTTTAAATGTAGGCATCATAATACACTACAAGGTCATATGTTCCCTCTGGAAGAAATGGGATGGGTGCATTACAAAGTTTCTGTGTCAAGAGTTGGAATATTTATTCCTGAGTTTTGCTCTAGTTATAGGGTTTACCCTTCTTGAGTTAGGGTAGTGAGACTTGAGCGATTTTTTAGAATCCTTCAATGAATCGGCGGTAGTAGCCAGCCAATCCAAGACATTGATGCACCTCCGTGGCGTTGTAAGTGCTGCCCAATTCTTGATTGCGTCTACTTTAGTTGGATCAACATGTATTCCTTTCTCGTTGACTACATGTCTTAGAAATTGCACTTCGCGAATCCAGAATTCGCACTTGGAGAATTTAACATACAATTGCTCTTGCTTTAGAAATTCCAGAACTAAATGCAGGTGCTCTTCTTGTTCTTCTTTGTTCTTAGAATAGATGAGGATGTCATCAATGAAGACGATGACGGACTGATCAAGGTAGGGTTTACACTTATGCTTCATGAGTTCCATGAATACTGTGGGTGCGTTGGTTAGTCCGAATGGTATGACCACAAACTCGTAATGGCCGTACCTAGTTCTGAAAGTAGTCTTAGATATGTCTTCATCTCGGAATTTTAACTGATGATAACCGGGTCTAAGGTCGATCTTGGAATCTAAACTTGGTCCTTGGAGTTGATCAAACAGATCATCAATGCGGGGTAGGGGATAACAGTTTTAGATAGTTACTTTGTTTAGCTCACGGTAATCGATGCACATGCGAAAAATCTCGTCTTTCTTCTTGACGAATAGGACTGGAGTTCCCCATGGCGATAAGCTAGGTCGGATGAAACCTTTATCCAACAACTCTTGCAGTTGTGTAGATAGCTCTTGTAATTCACTGGATGCAAGTCTGTAGGGTGCTCGAGCAATAGGCGTTGCTCCGGGTGTTAGATCAATTTGAAATTCGACTTGGCGATGTGGTGGAAGACCAGGCAGGTCTTCGGGAAATGCTTCCGGGTAATCATGAACGATCGGGATTTCGTCAATCTTCTTCTCCTTAGGTGGCTGCTCGGAGACGAGAGCCAAAATGGCAGTATTACCCTTACGTAAGCACTTCCGTGCTTTCATGAAGGATATGATGCCTATGGCTACACCACTCCTTTTACATTGGGCAGAAAGGGTTTCTCTACCCGGGAGAGGAAAGTGAACAATTTTCTCATGACAGATAATCTCGGCTTGGTTCTTAGATAACCAATCTATAAAGACAATTACGTCGAAGATGCTGAGTGTGACTGGCATAAGGTCAATGTCAAGTTCATGACTAGCCAATCCAAGTTTACAACTCTTAAGAATGAGAGTTGCTTCAATTATCTGTCCATAAGCTATTTCTATGGCGTACTTAGCTTCTAGTAGGGTTGGAGTACGACCGCCCAACATGAAATTCATGAAGTCATGCTGAGACTTCTAGTGAGACCTACGCTTATAAGGTAAGCGTCGGCCAACACAAAGGCTGAGGGAAGAGGTTCACATGCAGACAAGATTTTAATGAGATATAGATTCCATGAGTACAAGGGATAGGATGTTTGTTTAAGTAATCGCGTTCAACTGATGGTTGGTTAGATGAAATCCTTGTTTTCTAATGTTATTGAAATAACTGGATATGCTAGGGTATAGATCAAATTAGACTAAGCGTTAGTCACAGGATAAATAATAGGGTCAAATGAAATTTATTGTCGGAGTATAAGGAATAATGTGTCAGCATGAAAGAATTTTTCAAATTCTGCTTACATACTTGGAGTCGATGGGTTTACCATGAGGTTCTATTAGAGTTTCAATCGAGATGGTTTCATTGATCAAGTCTAGATGAGAGTCTTAAGTTCACTAGGACTCTTACATGAGTGACATAAAATAATGGGTCCTATTGATGATAGTTCAGTGTGTTCTTAAATACCTTTAACATGATAGTAGCGTCTATCAACTGTTAAACAGGTTTAACGATACCAACTAGTCGTTGAGTGGGTTACGAGAATTTCTACTGACAGTGGAAACTTAAGTATGTAAATCACAGTTTAGGACCATTTATCCACACACTAGGTTTCACCAGGACTTACATGCATCTCAAATTACTATTACGTGTGCACCCGTAATGATAATTTGCTTTGCATGCTCACCCTAGCTTCTCCCTGTCCTGTGTCAAAATGTCCCTCAATTTGTATTGCCGATTACAGAGTGTTGTCAGATATGATAAGTCATCGAGAGGCTTAGTCATCAACCATAAATTGATCAACTAGAACTCATATTAGGATGAGTAGTCTGAAATCGTTTGATCCGAGTATTCACTCGAGTTGAAATACACTACGATGGTCCAATCCAGCGGATTGTAGATGGAATCACGCATGCAAAATGCTACTTCGAGAAGTGAAACTAGTTCACGAATGTGTTACTGGAAGAGGCAAAGTAGTCGTCTTTCCTACTGACTCAGGATAGGGTTTGAGTATGCAATGAGCAAGGTGTTCTCATCCTTGTGTTTAGTCTTTCTTCAACAGAATATCTACCAAAGCGCGAGCCCATGGCTCAGGAAAGTGATGAAATCTACATGTCAGTGGATTACGCAATAATGCGTGCAACAGTCTGCCTTCACACGTCGTATTGTTGCTAGTGGGTACAGTAGGGACTTGCCTCCGACGATCCCAACTCCAAAGATACATGTGCTAGTGCTGAGTGTCGTCCATAACATGGACTTTAGGAGGCCTACCATTCCCGATTGTGTCATTGACAGGCTCAAGCCGGTGTCATCTTCGGCTCTGATGGTGTAACAAGGGTGCAGATGATGGTGGTGTGAGAGACTCCTTCGAAGGCTCCGTCTTGCTGCCCTCGGGTGGGAGTGGATGTTGTTCTGGTGATTCCCGAGTGTCGCCACTGAGAATGATGATGCAATAGGATTGGCTTGCCCCTCGTCAGCAGAGGGTGATATGGATGATGTTAACATGCCTGCAATGCAATGTATGTGTGGATGCTACGTGTAGCATGTATGAGTGTCTGTGTCGTGTAACTAATGTGTGTGGGTTATAGTCTAGTATGCATTCCTAGTTCTCTATAACCAATGGCTCTGATATCAATCTGTCACACCCCCAATTCTACTAACGGAGTTTTACCGTTAGGGATGTGACACACCAGGATCTCAGTCATTAGTTACATCAAACGACATTATATGGGACTTAAAATGTCATAACATAAAAGTTCAGAGTTAATGCAGAAACGTTTAAACAAGAAAGTAAATGCGTAAAACAACGCACCAAAGTTTAGTTTAATAAAAGTAAGTGAATTATTTTAATGGTTAGCATATGAGTGAAATGGTAGTAGGACTCCATGCATGTCCTAATGGTGCAACCTGTTCCTTAGCAACCTGAGAAAACATGTACGAAAAGTGTTAACACGAGGTTAGTGAGTTCACAGGATTCAAGTTTGCAATAGGAGAGTGTTTGCCAGATTATGTACATTCAATATGCATATCTATAGGTAGCTAGCCTATGTTCATGTCTTCCTAAAGCGCTCGCAACCGAAGCTGACAGTGTGTTTGTTTGTTTGCCTCCAGCCAGGTCTATCAACTTGACTAATGTGTTAAGGTCAATATTTCACCCGTTCGACCTCCAATCGAGTTAGCGCGACTAACGCTGGTGGGGTTTGTCAAACCCAGTAGTAGTAGCAAAATTACCTCGCTAATTCTATATTAACAGTCCGATGTGTGTGAGCACTTTCATGATAGTGTGTTACGCTTAGCCTCAACAGTGATATCATATGAATTACAATAACCCAAAATAGTTTGCGTCATGTTTTCTCCCCCAACGGGAAAAACATGTAAAACGATGTTTGTTTGCGTACCTGTTTCTCCCCCACGGGAAAACAAGTAAAAGTATGATGTTTTGTCTACATGTTTCTCCCCCAACAGGCCGTGAAACTCACCTGCGTTGCGTAGTATGTAGTATCACACAAGTAAGAGATTTGGAACCTCAAGTGTTAGCCTGTACGGCTTACGTATGCACTAGAATTATAAACATAATAAATTAGGGTCATATGGGGTTTGTGACGACGACACAGAAGATTGGACACCATAACGCATTCTAAGGATTTAAGAGTAGACGAATGTGTCTACGGAAATATATATATATATTTCTTAATATAATAATTAGATTAATGCATTACGTGTCGAACGTTAATAACGAATAATATTAAGTAAATAAATAAATTCGTACGTTTGCCATTTAAAATGGTTAGGAAAATAATATAACTATTTATATTATTTTTAAGTTCGTAGGTTTAACCAAATAATCTTTTGTGTGTCAAAAATAATAAATATATTATTTTTAATCGATATAATAAGCGTGGGTAAATAATATAAATAGTTATATTATTTAATAGTTTGAAACGCTACACAAATTAAATAAATGTGGCGAAAATAATATAATAATATATTAATTTATAATAAGAGTCACGGGTTGAAAATAATATAAACATATTATTTTATTCAGATTCGTGGTTCGAAAATAATATAAATTTATTATTTTTAAAAGTGAGGAATTAATATAAAATAAGTTATAAAACCAAACCCGAGCCTACGGGTTGTTTTCGGGGCTAAAACACTTTAATATATTATTGTAATAATATAAGGTTTGATTTTCATATTAAAAAAAATGCTCAAAAACGGTTTTAAAAAAAAAAGAGTGTGGAGAGACTCGAACTCGGGTCTCTCCCACACAAGCACACTACCTTAACCATCCCCGCCCGTCAGGGTTTCGCAAACAAAACCGGATCCAATTAGTTTTATCAAACAAATCCTCGAGACATCCCACTCATAAACACCTGCGATCGAATCCCGTCCCAAAACCCACAATTTCAACACTGGATTGTAACAATAGGTTAGGGGTTTTGTTAATCGAATGATTGCGAATCTGGGGTGGGGTTTAATTGCACAATGGTCGGGTTTTGAATCGTTTAATTACTGAAATAAGGGTCGAAAACCCTGGATATGAACATAGAATCAATCTGATCAAAATCGATATTAAAATCTATTGAAAACATAGGGCTTTTATAGATTTGGAACTTGCGAAACTACCCTAGTGATTTAATTTCATTGAGGTTGTGTCAAGGATCGAAATCCCCAAATCAGATTACGAACAAACCCTAGTTACTGGAACGTGTTCAATATGATGTTGTTTGATTTAATAAACATGGGGCTTTCAAAGATCATCAGATTGCGTTCCTAACCAAGTGATTTAATTGAATTGTAATTTGGTCTAGGATATATCTCGATTAAACCCGAATGTGTTAAGAACCCTAGAATTGGTTCTTGTTAAATTCGTTGTTGTAAGCCCTGATTAGTAGAGGGCTTTCAATCAACATATCAAGACGAGTGTGAGGGAGGTTTCAATTACCTGATTGGGTGTCGAATTGATGGTGTCCTACTAGAACAGGCTCCGGCTGTGGAAAGCTTGATCTCCGGCTACTGTGACTCCCTCTCTGATGGAATTGAATTGTGTAACAGGTTCAGTGGGTCTCGGTTTAGGTGTGCAGCTGATCAATTCATGAAATGATATACAAATTCGATGAATTTGATTGATAAGGGGCAAAGGTGTCGACGGTTATGGGTTTAATGCCCATAATTGGGTTTAACTCGATCAATAATGCTGTTAAAGACCTCAGTGATTGTCGTTTAATGATATTGATCGTGTATTGCAGTTACAAGGTAACGAATTTCGTGAATTCAAGCACAAGAATGAAAGTTTGAGTTTCAGAAGTCAACATAAATCAAAATAGGGTAATTTACAGTTTCAGTCCCTGAAGTTTCATGTTCTTATGTTTAGAACTTGGCAGAAATGACCCTTGTGTTTAGATTTGGTTAGTTAGGTTAGGTTTTTGTTACTTTGACTATCAAAAGTCAACAGGGAATCAACTAAATATTAATTACAAGTTTGATCCCTCAAGTTTTGTGCATGTGAGTTTGAAAATAGGCAGACTTAGCCCCTGGAGTTTGTGAATAGTTAGGATTTAACTGGATTTGATAACGGAGTTAACCCTAAATTATTGGATGTCACAATTTACAAGTGAAACAAGCCTGTCGAAACTAAACTATCTATCAAAACTACTAGTTTCGATTAAACAAATCTCAATCGAAAGTAGATAGTTTCGATGGCCCAGAGTTAGAAGTAAAACAGGAAATTACATTAAAACAGGAAATTATATTAAACATAGTTCAAAAGAAATACATTGTTGACAACAACTTATACAATAATAAGTCTCTATATATGGTACCTTAGAATATGCTATGCAACCAAATATTCTCAAGTGCTCTAAATTTGGTTTCCTACCCTTCAAATCTTCATATGGCGTACTGTCCTTTAGAGCTTTAGTAGGTACTCTGTTTAATACATAGATAGCATGTCTTACTGTCTCTCCCCAAATGTTCTGAGGCATCTTCATTGCCTTTAACATTGTTGTGGACATCATTGTCCTATTCCACCTTTCAACCACTCCATTATGTTGTGGTGAATATGGTGATGTCAATTGCCTTGCTATCCCATTGTCTTTACAGTACTGTGAGAATTCTCTTGAGGAAAACTCTCCTCCTCTGTCAGTTCTCAACATATTCAATTTGGTCCTTACTTCGTTTTCCACCCTTTGTTTGAACTCCTTAAAGGTTTCAAATGCTTGATACTTTGAGTCCAGAAAGTACACCCACATGTAACATGTATAATCATCTACCAGTAAAAATATGTACTTCTTTCCCGAATGTGTTGGTGGTGATATGGGGCCACATAGGTCTCCATAGACTAAGTCTAGTGCTTCCGTTGATTTGGAAATGGAGCTCTACTGTGTTTATCTTGGGAATCCGATGAACCACATTTTTTTGGGTCATTTGTCTAATTGAATCGAAGTTCAAATGACCTAACCTTGCATCTCATAAACATGCGTCATCTTCTAGGCTTCCCAACAAACAAATGGATACACCAATCTTCAAGTTGATGTTGTAAAGTCTATTCCTTGAACGTGGGACTCTCATAAGAAGCTTTTGTTCTTGATCATGCAGAAGTAGTAAGTCACACTCCATAGTCACTTTATATCCATTTTCTGTTAACTGTCCAAGGCTCAGTATATTGCTTTTCAAACTTGGAATGTAGTAAACTTGGGATATCACCCTTTGTTCCTTTTTTTTACATTCAAGTACTATTGAGACTTTGCCTCTCATCTCTACATACGACCCATCTCCAAACCGAACATTTCCAGTAATTTTTTCATCAAATTCTTGAAAATGCATTCGTACACCAGTCATATGGTTACTTGCTCCATTGTCTAAGTACCATAGACTCTCATTGGTGGTCGTATACGTGTTAGGTTCTATCTTCTCGTTTAAGAAAATCTCTTCCATTTTCTTATCTTCATTAACTGCCATTAAGAGTGTCGGTTCAACATCCTGTTGCCCTAAGTTATATTGTTCATGTGCATGCTCTTTCTGCGGGCAGTTCCTCTTGACATGTCCAAACTTGTTATATCGGTAACATTGTACTTTTCTTAAGTACCCTACTAGCTTTCTCCATTTCCCGAAGTTCTTATACTTGGGCCTTTGAGAAGAGCTTTCTCCTTTTTCATATTGCTTGGACTATCCATCACGCCAGCTCCCTCGTGATGTGTTGAACTTATTAAACCTTCCTTCTCCGCGGTTTTCAAAACGATTCCCATGACTAGAGTTGTTGTCATGTCTTGCGAACAATAGCTTATCCTGATTGTTAGCTAGGCCTCCTTTCTTTAGTCTAAGTCTTTCTTCATAAGTTTTTAATCCACCAATTGTCTCATCTAGAGTTATTTCATCTAGATCAGTAAATTGTTCGATTGATGCGACAATTTGGGTAAACCTATCTGGTACGGCATTTAGGAGTTTCCGTACTAGCATTGATTTACCAAAAGTTGATCCTAGACCGCTTGCCTTTGTGACAATACTATTCATCTTTGTTGTGAACGAATCTATCATTTCGTCCTCCTTCATTTGCAATAACTCAAACTCCGTTGTGAGTGTTTCCAATTATGCCTTTTGCACTAGGTCTACACCGGCATGTCTGGTCTTTAATGCATCCCAGACTTCCTTTGTTGTCTTGTAACTTGTGATTTGTAATATCACTTCCTCCGGTAGTGCTTGATATAGATAAGCCATGGTGGCTTTGTCTTTCTTGACATCACGTTCTGTGTTTGCACTAGGTTCTATTGTATCCCATAAACTGTTTGCTTCAAGTTTTAACTTAATGCGAAGTGCCCATATAGTATAATTTGTGGATTTTAGTACGGGACATTGGTAATGGGTCAAAGAACTAGTTTCTTTGTGAATTACAATCTCTTTACCACATGCAGAATCTTCTAGCATGGTAAATTATCTAAAGTTTCTCTAAAACTTTAATGACAAGTATCAATGCAAGACGGTTTTTTTCTAAAACCACAACTATGATTCCAATAGTTCTTCTAACTAATCTAGGAATCAAAACAATTTCTAAACCTAACCGTAGGTATAGTAATTTTCTATAAAGTAAAACTGGTTCGAATATGGAACCTGTAATCTCGCGAATTCTTCTCTTGAATTTCGTATTGTGATTCAGTCTTTGATCACACCCTCCTAACACGCCCTTAGTCTCGGTTCTGTTTGGTACTGCAACACGCCTTTGTGCGTTTCCCTTTGTGAAGTCTTAATCCAAAAACATACACACCTCTGCTTGTTTCCTGCCTCACGTATCCAAACACCTACTAATATGCAATTCCAGATTTCATCTCCAATGGTTTCGTTTCTTGATTCCGGTTATCCAAACGAAACCTTTGATCCTTTTTCGCCTTATGTCGCCTTACGTTTGTTTCTGATTACAGCACTCCTTGACAAACCGCAACACCAATTCGTTTCTTGTTTGTGGTAAACTCTAACCACAACTCCAACTTGATCCAATCCCGATCAGTCTGTACTTTCACGTTTCAGTCCCTTCTATTTACCGAAACTGGCGACCCTTAACAGTCCTTTACAATCAGTCCTCTGTTCGTTAATTTCTGCACTTCAATTCGACCAGGCCTTCAATCAAATCTACAAAACTTCAATCTAATTGTCACAGGTGTTCGTCCCTATATATTTTCCTGTTCTCGTTTCGTTCAACGATTACCGTCGACTATAATCGTTTTCTACAATTGATCGATCTTAACCAAATTCGATTCCTTCACCGATTGCCTTCTTTAATCACGTCTGATTTTGAAAGCAATCTTGTTTTCAGCGAGTATGATTCTTCCAAACCTGCCTCTGATACCATTGTTGCCCTGATCTGGTCAATACTCAAACGAAGAACACAAAATAAACACAATCTATGAACACAATAATCGGTTGTAAATCGAATTTAATATAAACAAATTTTTCTGGTACATGTTTACAGACTCGATCGACACTTTATATAGCCCTAAAACTAATCATTGTGTCGTTTCCCTTTGAACCGCTTCACACACATTCAATTGGTGTCTCTATCCCTAATAGTCGCGTCCTCCCGATTACAGGTTATAAGGTTTTCAATTTGACACATATAGTCCTTCAAGTTACATGTAATACATAAATTATTCTAAATACATAAATATGCTAATTACATACTAAATCCCTAGACTTACGAGTGAACGGGATTAACCTCACAATATATTTACATATGTGTTTGTCATCATGTACTAAAAGATGAGAGTAAAAGGTCTTTTTTTAATCTTAACTTTTTCAACAACAAATTTTAAATTGAAATTAGAGAGGTTAAAAGCCTACGACTACATAAGAGATCCAATCTCTTGAAGTTGTGCATAGGCAAGTCTTGTTTTCTCGAATGAAACATTTCTTTAACGTTTTAGCTATTTAATGCATATGGGAATGACAATTTATGATGTCTTTTTTACTCTTGGATTGTCCTAAGTGTATATATTCTTTAAGAATGTGGTATTGCATCATATGCATTTTCTGATGCTATGGTTTATGTACGTTGTTATTTAGTACATGTGAAGGTTACACACTTACATTACATCAGTGGGCAATGATATGATGCAGCTCATGTTACCATATTTCAAGTCAAAATTGCATGCAATCTATAATATAGAAAAAAGAGAAGCTGCACTTCAAACTAGTTTTTGAGGAAATGTCAATGAACCGTTTGTTGATAAATGCAGTTTGGGTGATGCAAGCAGTTCATTTGCTTCAACATTAGGTTAGGACACAGATTTGTCAGTTATAACATACTAAGATTGTAGATACTTGCTACCCGTGTATGTTGGAACTGAAAGTAATTTGAACATAAGATATTTGTTGGTTCTTAATTATAATATTTTCAGTTGTATTAGGATGAACAAATTTCTTTTCATTACATATATCATGTACGACCATAACTAATTATCACTGTGATGAACACAATTCACTAACTATTACCTTTTTAGTTAATCTTCACAAGAGTATCTTCCATGGCATGATTGGCATCTTTCTAATTCATGGCCAGATCCTTATAGCATCTATTTCTTTCCATTGTCTTTTTGTAAACCCAATTTCGTTTGCACACTCCGGTTTCTGACTTCCTGCAATTGATTATTTGTGTAGTTCTTCAATACAAACACTAATATCTAAGATTTGTGCATGCGCATCCCACACAAGCACATCAATGGTGTCATGAAGTGTCAATCTTTGTGTTTTACTTTAACATGCATTTGGATAGAAAGTTATAACTTAGTTCAATGGTATTGGTTATCTACTTTCTCAAATTATTATTGATTTCTTGTTAATTTTCAAGCTACAATTAATTGTGATACTAAAGGAACACAATATTGGTCAAGAATTAATTTTGCTGACTTTATGTAAATGCTGACAAATATGAAACTCAATGAAGAGCTGATATCATCACTACATGAAACTCAATGATGAGCGGATAACATCATTTACAAGTTAGAAAGAAGCAAGCGAATGCCTGAAAACTAGATGGTGAAAATAGAAAACATATAGAAAGAATCTGGACTCACATTCTCAACGTGAGATCAATTGTGGTTCGTCTGTTGTTTAATATACAAAATCCATTCATACCTTGGCACGGTTTGACCGTGTATCGATTATAAGTCTCATTTCCATTATTTCTTGAATGGTGTGCTACACACAATGAAATTTTAGACATCTTTGCTAATGATCGAAGAATTTAAGATATGAACATATGAATATTCAGTATATGAACATATGAACAAGTAGCATACTATGTATCAAATGTTCATATTTCTATTGTTATAAAAACATGAAGCGTATTTCACAATGATTGGCTACGTATGCACTAACTATACGTTTGTTGGTGATCCGCGAGTGAAAAAACTGATACATACAATTCTACCCTTTTTAAAGGTATAGCCACCCAAGAATTTGACTCCTTTTTTTATTTTCGCTTAAATCATATGTATTTTCTAATTACATTTATGTGTGTATATATACGGGAATAATCTTTTGAAAACTCATAAATACTTAAGAATCGTGAAAACTTGCGTAAAAAACAATAAAACAATTTTTTTTGTTTTTACTATTTTTATTATTAAAATACAACAAAAAAATGATTTATCTTTTTAATTAATTCATCTCTAATATTTAAATTATTCTTAAAAAAATTTGCACACATGTGTAAATAGTAAAACTTACACATGTGTAAATGGTAACCCTATACATGTGTACATTTTTTTAATATACGAATACATGTACATTTATATGTATAAATTCTCAACGTACTGTTGGTTATTAAAATAAGGCACATGTGTGTATATATATACACACACGGGGTATTTTAGTTAAATTAGTTGCAACCTAAATAATTTATATTAACTTCATTGTTAAAATAATCTGTATTCAACTTTATTAGTGTTTAAAAACATAAAAAATAATTTTAAACCTCAAAATTTGTATATAAAATAATAAAAGTATTATTACAATCTATATATCTTTTATATCTTACTTTCTCTTTGTTTAAGTCATATAATATTTTTTAAAATAACTAATTTAATTATGAAATATTAATATGAAAGGTAATATTCAATTAAAAATATCATTGATAATTTGTGAACAAATAAACTTCCCATGTTTATTCATAAGTAATTATATTTAAATTCTGATATTACATGGTTATTTAAAAAATTACAAAACAACTAAAAGTATTAATAAATAAATTAAAAGATATAATCAATAAAATAGTAAAAGAAAATAATCGGTTGGTAAGTGTCGTGCCTCGTGCATATTAACAACTGTTTCACTTTCACACCAGTGGAAGTCAAGTTACATTTTCTTTAAATATGCAATAAATATTCACTTTCAACCCTACAAACACATGTTCCGTCATCTAATTATGAATTATTTGGAAAATTTCACCTTTTGAAATGAATGTCGATGTTTGGAAATAGGGGGAAATATTTTCTATGTAAATAAGTTGGACGGTTAGTATGAACACATATGAGTAGGGTTGCGTTTGTACAAAACTACAGTAACCTTATTAAATAAAATAAAAAAACAAAAAAGAAAACGGAAAAATGTTAAGCTGGTGGAACTCGTGATGTTTAAATTATTAGCAGACAAAAGAAAACCCTACTTATTAAACATTAGAAGATATCACAAGGAATCTTGCAGATTTGGGATATGGATTTACCAAACACAAAACCTAATCCTAATCATATAATGTTTTCTTTACAGCAAAACGACGATTTTGTGGATCATCATCATCCTTCTTTAATCTCGTTCCAACAAGAAGATCACAGTACACCTGATCTTCATGAACATGTTTCCATTGTGGATAGCAAGGGCAAAAGTAGCATAAATTATCCAGGCAGCAGCACCAGAAAAAGGGGATCCAATAAGCCCAGTTTGGATGGTGGTGGTGGTGGAGATGGTGAAGATGAGAAGATACAGAAGAAAATGGTTCATAGAGAGATTGAAAGACAAAGGAGACAAGAAATGACTAAACTTTATGCTTCACTAAGGGAATTACTCCCTCTAGAATTCATCAAGGTGGGCTAGTTTTGAACTTTTAATCTTTTCTTTTCAATTTAGTTGTTTTATGTGTTGAATCTTGAAACCAAAAATGTGAAAATCCTTGATGAACTTTGGTTTTTAATTAGGGAAACCGTTCGATATCGGATCATATGAACCAAGCAGTGCATTACATCAAACAAATGGAGGAAAATGTTAAAGGGCTTAGCGCGAAAAGAGATCATCTCAAGAAACTTTCAGTTTCAAACGCGGACCAGATCTCATCAAATAACATCCCTAATAAAGTTTCAGTCAACTTCTGTAATGGGGGAGTCGAGATTTCGATCAATAGTTGCTTGATAGAGGACGGATTCATGCTTTCGGGTGTATTAAACAGTCTTGTTGAAGAAGGTCTTGATGTCACAAGTTGCACTTTAACCAAAGTAAAAGATCGTTTATTTCACTCTATTCAGGCCGAGGTACCATGTACTTGCCACATTGTTGAATGTTGATCTTTGGTTAAATGTTTTCAAAAGTTTTATTATTGCTCATATAAGTTATGGAAGAACATTAATTTAATTAGATAGTTAATTTACTGATTATTATTATTGCAGGCAAGTGATCTGACAATGATCGATCCATCTATGTTGCAACAAAGATTATCCTCGGTAGCGAATACTCAACCAAATATCAATTAAGAATGTAGTAATCACAAGTCCAGACCACATTCATTTGTGTTTTTTCGTGTTTTAGTTTGTTTGTGGTGATGTCTAAATTGAAGGTGAGAGTGAAGGTGGATTCATTGTATTATCCTCTCAAGTTTACTTAAAATTCTTGTGAAAATATGTATTCTTTATTCTCTCAAGTTTACTTATAATTCTTGAGGGGGTCCGTGGCCCGTCAATGATCCAAATTGCCGTTAAAAAAAAATAATTATCAGTGAATCAAACCGAATATTTAACCCTCCTTTCTTGAATTATACTTGCAGGAAAATGATCTACCAACTAGTGATCAAAACACACTCATGGCACATTTTTATTAAGATCGCGATTACAATTTTGTAAACAATTTTCGTTAATCTTGAAGACCTTGCAAATTCACTTTTCCAAGTTCTTTACCGGTTCGTACAAAAATGTTCCAATGGTGAGTTTATATTACATGCATGAAACTTTTGCTCATTAACATCAAAATTCTGTCTCCTGTGGTTTCTTGAAAATTCTTGTATGATACCTTATTTTAACCAGTGCAATGAAAACACCAGAAGAATTTATAGTTTATCATGATGCGTTAGCTATCTTTTAGTATTCGATTTGGTTTGAACTTCACCGATATGTATACCTACTGGCCCAAAACAATCCTTGTTCTTTATCATAAAACCCTAGATGTTATTGTACATAATTAGTGGATATGTTTTTCATGTTTAATGTCATAGTAGTAATCTCATTATGTATATGTTTCAGGAAGAGCTTTTGCTACGTCATCTGCATATTTATAATATTTTTCTTAAATACCTTTTAAAGTACACAAAAGAAATAAAAAACTGTGTAGCTAAATTAAAATTATAGAATAATGAAAGCATTATGATGGATTATTAATCAACAAATAAGAAAAATTATAAAAGAAGTTTATTCAAATCATATCTCCTAATTATGGTAAATGGTGGTGGCAAGAGACACGGTAGCAGATCTATAGTGACAGGAATTACTACTGCGACGCAGGAGCTACTACAACGACGGCATGAGCTACTGACTGTGACGAAACGAAGGTAGCTACAAGGGTAATAAATAAATCTACTTTATATAAATTTATAGCGAATCCTCGAGCAGGACGAGAGAAGGAAGAAAAGAAAAAAAAGTCATCATACAAGGGGAATGATAGGGAAAGGGAGTCGTTGGCCAATAACGATCTGGTGGTAGCAGTGATGGAAGGAGATAGAAGGGAGAGAAAATAAGAAAACAAGATTCTTGGATATGTAATGAGGATAATTAGAAAGCGTATAATGAGGATAATTAGAAAGCGTAACCTACTTAAGTCATATGTCTTAATAGGGACATCCTTGGATATGTAAACGAACCGAACGACCATATACGAGGCTTGTTCATATTTGTTCGTTTATCTTTAGCTGGAAAAATTAACGAATACGAACAACTTTCCATCGAACCGTTCATGAGCGGTTCATTGAAATTTTGATTAATTTATAAGTTTAAATATCATGGCGGTTAAATGTTGTATCGCACAACTAACCGTTTGATGATTCAAATACTGAAAAGTAAAGAATTTTAAAAAAACTGAAGTTATATTTTTTAATTATGATAAATACTATTAATATATTCTCTCTGAGAATAATATGTAAAACAGTAATTTTAGACTAAACACTTTATAGAAGAGATATTATCTTAAATTATACTTTTTTAATTATGATAAATACTAGAGTAAATTACCGTGTGCGTCCCTGTGATTTACATGATTTAACACAATGCGTCCCTAACACGAATTTTTAACGCTTTGATTACCTGTGGTATTCAATCTGTAACACTCTGAACCCCTAGGCCTAACTTCGTTAAATTCTTTCCGTTAAGTTTAGTTTCGACATCCTGCGGATAGTTAAGTTTTGTTGCTGATCTAGTTTCGATAGGGGTATCCGCGGATAGGCTTAACTAGATCAGCAGCAAAACTTAACTATCCGCATCATATCGAAACTAAACTTTGTAGTTTCGGGTGAATTTTAGTAACCCTGTCGAAACTAAACTTAACGGGTTTTTTTAACTAAGTTAGGCTCAGTGGCTCAGAGTGTTACAGATTGTATACCACACGTACTCAAAGCGTTAAAAATTAATGTTAAGGACGAATTGTGTTAAATCGTGTAAACCATATGGACGCAAACGATAATTTACTCTAAATACTATTATAATACATTCTCTATGAGAATAATATGTAAAACAGTAATTTTAGACTAAACACTTTATAGAAGAGATATTATCTTCGAATTCAATAGAACTAAAGAATATGTATTTTATTGGTACAAAATGAGTTAAAAGTTGACATTGGGTTATTTAAATTTTGTCTTCTTCTACCATTATTTATCTTTTTGGATTTAATATAGCACTAGTTTAAATAATCAAGAATCTTAATATAATTAATTACTCCTTCCCATATAGTATTAATAACCAATAGTGCTTATGAGCTTAGACATCCAATATAGTTTATTAAATCGATAAACCTATTTCAACATGTGTTACATTCTTGAAATCCCATCCCTGTAATAGTTACTGTAAAAAAAAGTGTACCATTTTAAATTCTTTCTCGATGTATGGCAGATATCTATAAAATAGTGCATGATAAATTAATAAACTTTTTTGATATAATAGGTTTCCATGTTCCCACTTAAACTTAAGTCTGTTTTAAAAATCTTTGATTTTGATAATTTAATATAACTAGCAAGTTAACAATGCACGTCGGCGGGTATTAGATGTGCTTAAATACGTAAAGAAAAAAGACATCTCGATGATATATTTGGAAAAGTAATTATCAATTAAGCCCGCGCGATAGAAATCTATGAAATTAAAGTAAAAACAAAATAAAAATAGGAAAATTATTTTTATAAACGAATATAAAAATATAAAAGAAAAAAAATTAGAATAGAAATTTGAGGGGTAAACATGAAACTTTATAAAATTAAAGGATATATTTAAAAATTTAGAAAGTTAGGAGATATTATTTGAATAGAGAAAGTTGAGGGTGGTTAGAAACTTTGGTTGGTGGCTTTGGATTGGCCAACGACAATAGTAAATAAGGTTTAGTAAATAGTATATTTTAGAAAAGTCCTTAGAGAAACCCAAAATCTAATTAATACAAGATTATGTTATTTACACTCGTCCATAGCCTTGTGATTTACTGACATTAAAACTGTTATTAAAAATAACGATAATCACACAAACTCACACAAGATTTTAAAACATCGGTCTTATGTCAGTGGCTTCACGATATAGATTATTAAGTTTGACCATACACCTTCTATAGGTATGGTTCAACGTTTTCACTCAAACAAAACCCATTTGTCTCATGTCTTAACTAGTAAAAATGATGCACATGACAAAGGAGAATAGATGTGAAACCTTGATCACTACACACCAAAGTTTGATTAAAAACTATGAAAAAAGAACAAACTCTTTGAATACATCTACTTTTTCTTCAATACCATCAAGATAGATCTTTTAAAAGATTTCAAATTTAACTAAAAGATATCGTTGGACAAAACATCCACTAATATTTTTTGAGATATGTTCAAGCCTGTTTAAGTTCTTCAACAAAACATCCATAAAACATCTATTACAAATGTAAACTACTTAGAATTGTTTCGCCTTGACAGATGACGCAAAGCCTTGATCACACAATTACAAGTGAAGCCTTAATGATTACACATCAATCACTACAAAGCAGAGGACTTTCACCGACAGTGACGGACGTATCCGATTGAAGTCCGTCGATGAAAATGGCACTCGTCAGTGATATGTTGGGAACATGACATGTTTAATAATTTCAAGAACAAATTTATCAAGGGATTACCGGTATAACTTCCTAGCAATCCACATGACTATCACCAACGAGATCAACATCGAATGTTTCACCGACCGCGTCTAACCGGCCACATTTTTCTTTGGTGATATCATTTTTTATTAAAAAAATATATATGAAAATTTGTTTTCAGTTTCCTATAAATGTTACTAAAATGTTCTAAATAATAATAAAAAAAAAATATTATGAATAAAAAATTATTATTATTACAATTTTTTTATTTATTTACAAAATATGTTTAGAGTTCATACATAATATCGGGTGATGGTGGTCCTGAATGCTTTCGGCACAACACTTTTTCGAGGGTCGCTCCAAGTAGTTCTTGGGAATCCCTCTGCCCAGTTCTTGCTCCGTCCGCATCCTCGCATTTCTTGTCTCCAAATCCATCTGTAGCGTTTGCACCTCTACATTATAAGGCGGTAGTCTAGAAATATGAAACAAATCCTAGTACTAGAAGTACCAGCATCATCAGCATGTCATTGTAGTTCAAAGAGGTCTTGAAACTCAAATTCGAAGTGAGCCTGATGAGACAAAGTTCAAAGCGGTCATGAAACTCAAAACATATATCGTGAGTTCTTAGGACTTCAACTGGAGCAATCCGATTCGGATATTTTAATTCATCAAGCAAAATATATTAATGATATTTTGAAAAAGTTCAATATGTAGGAATGCAAGGTTGCTTCCATATCCATAGCTCCTCATGAACCTTTCACACCGGATCCGTCTGGGGTTGATGTTAACCAAAAGTTTTATAGATCGATGATTGGCTCATTGATGTACTTGACAGCAAGTCGTCCTGATATCATGTTCGCGTGTTGTTCATGTGCCAGATATCAGGCGTCTCCTAATGAATCGCATAAGGCGGCCGTCAAGAGGATTCTTCGGTATCTTAAAGGCTACATTAATTGGGGTCTTTGGTATCCTTCTGAATCTGATTTCAAATTTCATGCTTAGACTGACAGTTATTACAGTGGCTGTAATCTTGACAGGAAGTCTACAATAGGCGGTTGTCAGTTCTTGGGGGGAGCGCTTGGTTTCAGTTGTTGTTCGCAAGTGATTTAGATCTTGGGGGAGCACTTGGCAGTGCAAGAAACAAACAAATGTGTCCACGTCCACAACCGAGGCTGAGTACACAACAACATCCGGTTGTTGTTCGCAAGTGATTTAAATCCAGCACTAGTGTTGGACTTCAGCTTGAACTTCATGGAAACTCCAATCTATTGCGATAACCAAGTTGTCTTGGGCATAGTAAAAAATCTGATCCAACATTCAAAGATGAAGCATATAGCGATTCAGTTACATTTCATTCGTGAATACTTTGACAACGGTCTGATTAAGGTGGTCCAGATGGATACTTAGAGCAAAAGGTGGATATTTTTACAAAAGCTTTTCCGACCGATCGCTTTAACTCCTGTGTTGAAATGTTGGGAATGATTACGTTTTGAAACTTTTTATAAAAATAATTTGTGGTTTTTTAAATAAAAAAATTAAATTAAAATAAATATGTCGTTAATAAGTTCTGACTTTGGGTGAAAGACTGTATGTTCCATCAAAAAATATTTTCTTTTAAGTTTGAAATTGTGTTGTGTGTGTTGTGTTGCGTGAGTTGTCTTTTTTTACTTGCTTCACAATTTTAGGGGTAGAATAAAAGAACATGAATGAAAAATATGAATTTGTTGTTTGTCGAGCTAGCATGAACTTGTGTGTGTATATACCGTGCTTGTGATATATGTTGTTATATGTTTATATAGATATGAAAACTGTGACTGGTTTGTTGGGTCTAGTTTGAGAATGATGTTAATAAATCAAGCGATCACGAGAAGTTTAGGGTTGCGTCACACGTTTTGGTCTGAGTGTCAAAGGTTGGTTTCAGCCGACTCTCTGAGTGTCGCTAGGTTGGCTTCAGCCGACTCTATGAGAGTCGCTAGGTCGTTTCAGCCGACACTCTCAGAGTGTCGGCTCACAGATTAGCGACTCTCAGTGATTTTACACGCGTGATTGACGACTCTCTTAGGATTTTCAAGAAGAGGCGGCTTGCTTGGAGACCAAGGCTCATGGGGTTATAAATAGGGCCTTAGGGCTTCATTTGTAATTGTTGGTTTATGCGTGGAGACCAAGGCTCATGGGGCTATAAATAGGGCACCCGGGGTGGATGAAAGTTGTAATTTTGTTGTCCAAAATCAATGAAGTTTGCTACTTTCCTTTACTACTCGTCTCTATCTATCGATTTATGTGTTTGTTTGTTTGTTTTGGCACATAACGACCCGTCTCTAGCAATTTTTATCAAGAATGAAGCTGAAGCAGTTCTTGGAGGGTTTATCATGATTTGACGTGCATAATAGGAAATGATAGTATATTTGTTTCATTGAGCTTACGCATGAATTGGACATGATGGTGACATCGGTTACAATATTTGATATGTTGGTAGGCTTTGCATGTATAAATTAGGTGATATTTGTGTGATTAACTAAATTCTTATCATACTTTGTGGTATACCCATATCGAGAAACGTTCTGTTTCATTTTAAACGATAGGTGGATCTAGGCATACCACGAGACCAATATCTTGCTGTGATCTTTAGCACAATTTGTTTGCTCTATTGACTATGTCCCGAAAAACATATGATCAGACTTATACATTTTCTTAACAGATGATGGCTTTGGTGGAAATCTAGGATGGAAACTAGAGAGCCGGTCTGTTCCAACCCCCTTGAATCATTCTTGATTGCATTCTATATCCAGAAAACAGTTTGTGACACCCACATCCCGAATCACCCTGAATGCCGGTCACTTTTCGGATTTACTCATGAACATATAGAAATCAGAGAAGCATACACATCGGAAGACTTTAAAACATTATTTATTTATAAAACTTGTCTTAGTACATTCTATTGAAGGTGCATCATCATACTAATGCCAGTATCTAGATTTGGATGCCAGATAGCCTGCTCATGATGCCTCCTTTCCTTTATTGCTTGAAACCATACCATTACCTGACACATGCTTAAACACAGGTCAGCTTTACGCTGGTTAGTTCTAGGTTTTAATCAAAATATCTATGACATATCATCTTTCCGTTTCACGTAAGCTTTATCCAAGCATAACCTTAATCTTGTACAACATATTCCTTATCGAGGTTCGTAAACCTCTCAAGTGGGCGTCACCACTTACCATTCCCTTTATATAAAGCCCATTTCCCCCTTACATACCACAAAGGAATGTAACGGTCTGCGTTCCACTCTATAAGTTGCAAGCTATTATGTGGGATTTGGCCATACATGGCAAAACATTCCTTTACAGACCAAAATGGTTAGAACATTTCATGTCAATTCAATCACTGCCAATGACATCCTTTCATCATCGCTTATCTTGGTAAACCATGATAAGTCTTAAAACATTTCACATATCAAAATCATCATTCTTTCCTTTAATAAAAACAAGGTGGTTATCCTTCCAGAGTAGTACCTCCAACATATATGTTCCTAGGAAAGAATGACGGGTCCAGGAGGGATTTATACACCACTTTTTCCTCAGACAGAACATTCCGTTTGTCAGATAACTACATACTGGTCGTAAAGTTACCTTTTATTTTATAGCATAAAACATTCCTTGCAACATCATGGATACTTGCTCAAAGATTTAAATCAGTGGCTTACAGTATCTAAAAACATTCATAACACGTGTATCATGCCCAAAACACTTAAAAACACTTAAAAGGGGCATCATAGAACTCACCTTTAACTTCATGTTCGTTTAAACAACTTTTTCATGCTAATGTGAACAACACAACGACTTTTGGATCAGGTCCTAAGTCATTATAACATCTCTAAATAATAAGTTCCTAGCTTAGTGGAAATAACCAAGTCATTAGGAACTAGTAAGAACCTTACCTCAGAACTATCTCCTGCGTATTGTGCTTGAAAATCTAGAATCCGGACTTCCCTACGTGAACCGGGGCTCGGGGCACGCTTCCCTAGGTTAAGTGTGTGTTTTGTGAGGTGTGTTGGTGTTTGAGATGTTCTAAAATCGATCACAAGGTCCAACTATTTATAGGCTGCCCGACGGTTTCATAGCGGACCGTTATCTATATACATGTCGGTCCGCTATCCAGTGTGGCGGTGTAATTTGCTTAACGGGCACATAACGGACCGTTATCCCTTTCATGTCGGTCCGCTAGGAATGAATTGCGGCTAGCAGACCACAACGGATTCTATGTCGGTCCATTATCGGTCCTCCATGTGTCAGTTCTCAGCGATTAGTCACCCGACACGTGTCACCTCCTGAGTGATCCCTTGTCCCCTACGTAGCGGACCGTTATCCTTGAGATGTCGGTCCGACATCTGCCTACTTTCCCAAATTTTTACTTTTAGTCCTTGAACTTTGATCGAATTATATTTTAAGCCTTATACTTTAACATAATATTACCTAACCTTCTAGGGTTTTATCAAATGACTATTTTAGTCCCTATAAAAATTGAGGGGTTTCAAATCTCCCCCCATCTTATAAAGGTTTCGTCCTCGAAACCGGACACTTACTCGAATAAGTAGGGATAAGACTGCCTCATTTCTTCCTCTGTTTCCCATGTGGCTTCAGATCCCTTTCGATGCTGCCACTGAACTTTCACTTGTCTGATTACTTTATTTCGTAATCTCTTTTCTTTCCAGTCAAGTATTGCCATTGGCTTCTCGACATAATTCAATCTTTCATCTATTTCAATGTTGTTCAGTGGTACATGAGAGGTTTCGTCTGCCAGACACTTTCGCAAGTGTGATACATGGAATGTTGAGTGAATTCCACTAAACTCATCTTGCAATTCCAGTCTATAAGCAACCTTCCCTACTCGAGCTAAGATCTTGAACGGTCCAATAAATCTTGGACTTAACTTTCCTCACTTTCTGAATCTAATGATTCCTTTCCACGGAGATACATTCAACAGAACGTAGTCTCCAACTTGGAATTCTATCGGTCTTCGCCTTTTATCTATATAGGATTTTTGTCGGTCCTAAGCAGCTTTCAGACGAATTCTAATATGATCTAACTTTATACCTATTGCTTGGACAATTTCTTTGCTTCCAAGTTCTTTATGTCCAACTTCTCCCCAACATATGGGAGTTCTACATCTTCTACCATATAACATTTCATATGGCGGCATGCCAATACTTTTATGATAGCTGTTGTAATACGAGAATTCTACCAAAAGGTAGATGATCATCCCAACTTCCACCGAAGTCAAAACTACAAGCACGTAACATATCTTCAAGTGTTTGAATCGTTCTTTCACTTTGACCATCCGTTTGAGGATGATATGTCGTGCTAATCAATAACTTAGTCCCCATATCTTCATGGAACTTCTTCCAGAAACGTGACATGAAACGCGTGTCTCTGTCAGATATAACTGAAACTAGCACTCCGTGCCTTGAAACAATTTCTTTGATAAACGCCTCTGCTAACTTTTCTGAAGAGTAAGTCTCACGTATTGGTAAGAAATGAGCACTATTAGTTAGCCTATCAACTATCACTCATGTGGTATCATAACCTTTAGTTGTTTTTGGTAGCTTAGTTATGAAGTCCATAGTGATATGTTCCCGTTTCCATTCTTGAATGTCTAATGGCTGCAATCTTCCATAAGGCTTTTGATGTTCTGCTTTGACTTGAGAACAAGTCAAGCACTTAGCCACATATTTCATGACATCGAATTTCATACCAGGCCACCAATAATCTTGGCGTAGATCTTGGTACATTTTTGTAGTACCCAGATGAATCGAATATCGAGATTTATGAGCTTCATCTAAAACTTTAATTCTGAATTCACCTATATGTGGTGTCGACATACAGCCGAATCGAATCTGAACTCTATACTCATTCTCTTCCAAGTTGTAGGATCGTGAAATTACAAGATGGTTCTGTTCTTAGTTGAGATTGGCAGAAACAATAACAACTACACAATTACAATCGAGTACACAGAAAGAATACTGATAAGAACACTTTTGTATTAATCTTTTGTGAATAAACGATTACAAATGAAAAAATCTAATTTCGAAAGCACAAAAAGCACACTTACAATGAAGTGTTTACAGATTATTTATACTCACTTAGAATCAAGACAGCCCCTTGATTCTAAGGATCAGATCTAACACAGACCGTTGATCTGTTGTATCTAGCTAACTATTACACGTTTTGTCTATATATAGTTAACTTTATTGAAGCGTCTTCTTTATGCATCATTACTTGCATGCTTGGAGAAGAGCATTGTTGAGTTTCATTGGTTGCACCATTGAGGTTCCTTCTGCTTTAAGTGTGTCAGTTGCTTTTGCAGAAAGTTGTCAGTGACGCTTGGTATGGATAGTCAGCTGCAACGATTTGTCTTCAAGGCACAAGGCTCTCAGCAGCAAAGATGTTGATCAGCAGCAAAATGTAACCATCTAGAGCTGCTGATGATTTGCCTGTCAGCAGCATCAAGTGTTGATGCTGCTGAGAAGCTTATCCGCAGTAACTTTGGTCTTCAGCAGATAAGGCTATCCGCAGCAGATTTGTTCTTCAGCAGGAGAACAAGTATCCGCAGCAGATAAGCTTGTCCGCAGCAGATTGTTGGTCAGCAGCAAACTCTGAGATCAGCAGCATTTGTACTTAGAGAATTTTGTAGCCATCAGTCTTTGATTCTACAAACTCCCCCTAGACTGATGCTACCAAAATTCTCTTATTGCCTTTGTTGCTGAAGCTTTTGCACATTTCTGACTATCCTTTCAACCAAAAGAAAAAGCTTCGAAAACAGCCATCTTGTACTTTGAAATACAGCCTGCAGTCATCAAAGCTGTCTGAGTCTTTCTCCATTGGGACCATCTCCCCCTTTTTGGTTGCATCAGTGGACAAATAAGCATCAGTTTGGGTGCCCACTGATACAAAGTGTAGAGTTATATATTTTGTATAAGCTGTTGTCATTTATTGTATGATTAAACACTTTTTAGACTAGTTTACTTTCTGTTATTTCATTATTGTAATTTCAGTTTTCTATAATTAGTTAAGTCTGGGCCATCAAAACTACTTAGTTTCGATTGAGTCTGTTCAATCGAAACTAGTAGTTTCGATAGATGGTAGTTTCGACAGGTCAAGTTTCATTTGTAAAATGGTCAGTCGAAACTAGTAGTTTCGATTGACCATAGTTTCGATACCTGTCACTACTATAAATAGCCTAGTTTTAGATTGTTTAGGGTGTGAGTAGCGGCTGTAACCCTGAACCTTCTCTTTCACATTTTGCTTGAATCAATACAATCTGCAGTTGTTTATTCACTGTGTTCATACATTTTCATACCTTTTGATTGTTGATTCATCTGTGGTTAGCTGGTTATCTTCACCAACACTGTTTCTATTACCTGTTTCACCACCATACACACAGTTTCCGCCTGTGTGTGTGTGTAATCGATCATATCAGTAATTTGAAGAGAAATCTGGACCTACAATTGGTATCAGAGCTTTATGCTCTAGTGTTTTTGAGTGTTATCAGGTTATTGATCGATTCTAGGTGACTACCGAGGGTTTTCATTGTTTATTTCGGGTTTTTGCACATTTATTCTCGAGGTACTGTTTCATCATTTTTCAAGGGTTTTTGCTCGTATTTTCGGAATCGGAGGTTGGATTCGTGATCAGGACAGTTAGACGAAGGTTTTCGCTGGATTGGTTTGTTATTTCTGCACCTTTGATTTCTGGAGCTTTTCATCAATGGAGTATTTTTGTTTTGGAGAAGAAGGCATCGAAACTACGGGGAACAATTTCTGATTTCTGTTGATCATCGAAACTTCTTGTCTACGTTTTGTCGGGAGAAGGTACTGTCAAAACTAGATTTTTGTCTCTTATAGAAACTGTGGTTATCGAAACTAGTCCTATCGAAACTAGTTGTTTCGATAATAATTGGTCTATCGAAACTAGTCCTATCGAAACTAGTTGTTTCGATAATAGTTGGTCTATCGAAACTAGTCCTATCGAAACTAGTTGTTTCGATAGAAGTTTGCCCTATCGAAACTAGTTACTGTTTTAGTTTCGATTCAAAACATTATGGCCACTTCAAGCTCAACAGAACATTCTGGGGGAAATAGACCACCCGTTCTTGTGTCCACAAGAGATTTTGATGACTGGACAAAAAAAATGAAGCTTTTCTTTCAATTTCACGATTATACACTGTTAAATTCTATCACCGATGGTCCTCACAAGCCCGTAACTACCACTGCTGATGTTCAACGTCCTAAGTTAGTGTCTGAGTATGATGAGAAAGATCTTGCCTTGATTGCCCGAGACAACAAGGCCTATGGGACTATTGCCATGGCTCTTCCTATGGATATTTTCAACATCTTTGCTGAGTACACAACTGCCAAAGACTTATGGGCTGCTCTGTGTACAAGATATGAAGGAAGTGAGGATGTCAGAGAAAGCAAAAGAGATCTGATCAAGAAACAATATGCTATGTTCAGCAGTGTAAGGGGAGAATCAATATCTGATTTGATCAACCGTTTCTCAAGCATTGTCTCAAGGTTGAAGGTTATGGGAGTTGAGTACCCTACTCTTGATCTGAACAAGAAACTCCTAGATTCTCTTCCTGAGGAATGGAATATGTATCGAATCATGATCAAAAAGACTGAGAATCTGAGTGCTCTGTCTCAACAGGAAGTCTATAGCATTCTTGAATCTTATGAAATTGAGATTAAGAAGGGAGCAGTCACCCCATCTAATCAGTCTGGAAACACAGCTCTCATTGCTGGATCAAGCTCATCCGGTAGTCCATACTTTCAGACTGATGTTCCTCCTTCAGCTGCTGCAATTAAGTCTACCAGCTCCTCTGCTCCTCAAAAGACTATCACCATGATTCCTGATGAATATGTCCCAATCATGACTGCTTTCATGTCGTGCTATGATGCACTGATCTCTGGAAATCTAACACCGGTTAGCTTTCAACCTGATGACTTGGAGCAGATTAATCCTGATGATTTGGAGAAAATGGACATTGATTGGTGCATGGCCATGTTGACCTTAAGAGCCAAGAGATTTATCAAAAGGACTGGTATAGACAGGTTCAAGCAAGGAAAGACGCTTGGGTTTGACATCAAGAAGGTGAGATGCTACAATTGTGATCAGCTGGGTCACTTTGCCAGAAACTGCAAGGAGCCGTCCTCCAAAGATCAGCAAGATAAGAAGACTTCCTCTGGTAAACAAGCTGCCAATCCTCCAAAGACAAACATAACTTCCAGTTCCACAGCTCTTGTGTGCCAAGCTGATGGACATTATCATTGGGGAGAACAAGCTGAGGAAGCTACTGATAAAGCCTTGATGGCTGATGTGGAAGAAAATGGCAAGTGTGTTATGATTGAACCAGCTGAGGATCTCACTGCTGTGCCTGCTGAGGTTACTTCTAAACTTTGTGATTCTAGATCTTGCTTAAATGAAATTCAAAAATACAGATTCATCAATCAAGCCTTGATTGATGAACGAAATCACATTAAGGTGATGTATGACTCTGTGGCCAAAAATGAGAAACTTTACCTAAAGAAAATTCGTGATATTTCTGGTGAAAATCGTTCTTTAATTGTGCAACTCAATACTCAAACCATTAATAATACAATTTTAACAGAAAGAGTCCAAAAGGCAGAAAAAGCCAAATTACAGGTTGATCACATGGATATGGATCAGAAAATTCTGTTTGGAATAATTGACAAACAATTTAATAGAAAAGGCACAGAAGGTCTTGGGTATAACTCTCATCCACCTCCTTATTCTAAATCAGGGAAATTTGCTGATATGCCTACTCCACATGTTTCCACACCTTTTGTTTGCACATTATCTCCTGATGATTATATTACATCCTCTGATTCTGACAGTTTTGCTTCTTGTGCAGAGTCAAATTGTGTAAAGTCCGAAGATGATTGTGATAAGAGTGCTAATGATAGAACTATTTTAAAAGAACTTGAGTCGGATGAATGTAATAATATGTCCGTGTCAAAACCAAATATTTGTGAACACGTTAAAAATTTGTATTTTGATTCTATGCCTGCTGAGCATACGGGTTTGGGATGTGATGTTTCTAAATTTCAAAATGCCTTGCCGTTTGTTCCTAAATCTTTGAATGATATGCCATGTGTTACAAAATTTAAAAGTGCAGGAATTATTGTGAATGATGTACCACGTGAAACCATGAGCAACATGGAATTTTTCAGATTAAAGGAAGCACATCATCTTCAAGACAAAGTTATTGATGAAAGAACCATCTCATGTTCAGATTCCTCAACATCACAATCATCTTCATCTTGTGATGATTATTATCAGGCTAAGATATCTTGTAAAAACGTTTGTTTTAGTTGTGGTGCCTCAAATCATGTTTCAAAAAGTTGTAAATTAACCACCGCAAATTTTAATAAAGAATCACCTACCCAAAGTTCATTAAATTCATATGTGCTGCCTAACTCTTCTCACAGTAGGAAATCTAGGCGTAAAAGAATTAAAAATGCTAAAAATTATTTAAAACGAACTTGGAAAATTAAAAATAATGTTCTATTTGATGACCGTGCTTCATCAAAGGATGTTTGCACTTCTGATTCCAATGAGATGTCATATCCTGACACTAAAATCTCTTGATTGAAACATTTTTTTGGTCAAAACGTATAAATGGTTCGTTGTGTATAGGGTCAATCAAGAAGAACCGGAGATAATATCTGGCATGTAGATAGTGGATGTTCAAGGCATATGACTGGGCACTTTAACTTGCTGCAAGATTATCATCAGATTGATGGAGAATATGTTGCTTTTGCTGGAAACCCAAGAGGAGGAAAGATTGAAGGACAAGGAACAGTATCAAATGGAGTAAATAGTCTGGAATTTGTCAACTATGTTCCTCAGTTAAAGTACAATCTGATGAGTGTTTCACAGATTTGTGACAAGGACTTTTGTGCTTTATTCAATTCAAAAGAATGTCTTATCTTAAAGCCGGGAGTGGTGATTCCGGAAGAACTCATTCTCATGCGTGCTCCCAGAAGATACAACACATACAGCTTGGATATGAACAACCCATCGGGAATTGAATCGTGTTTTCTCTCAAAGGCTTCCGAAGATGAATCTTTCCTGTGGCATAAGAGGTTGGGACATGTCAACTTCAAAACAATGAACCGACTGGTTCGAGGCAACCTAGTCACAGGATTACCTCTCAAAGATTTCAATCCTATGGAACACTGTATTTCATGTTCCACGGGAAAACAGCACAAATCTTCACATAAGCCTAAAACCACAAATTCCATTGACTCTCCTCTCCAATTGCTTCACATGGATCTCTTTGGTCCAGTGAGTGTCATGAGTCTTGGACGAAAGTCATACTGTCTGGTGGTAACAGATGATTTTTCTCGATTCACTTGGGTGTTTTTCTTAGCTAAGAAGGATGAGACGCCAGAGATTTTAAAGACCTATTTGCTTCAAATTGAAAATCTCTTCAGTTTAAGTGTGAAGACTATCCGCAGCGATCATGGAACAGAATTTAAGAATACAACTCTTGATTCCTTCTGTGAAAGCAAAGGAATTTCTCGTCAATTTAGTGCACCTCGTACTCCTCAACAAAACGGTGTAGCTGAAAGGAGAAACCGCACCTTAATTGAAGCTGCACGAACTATGATTGTTGACTCTAAGCTTCCCGTGACTTTCTGGGCTGAGGCAGTCAACACTGCTTGTTTTGTGCAAAATCGGGTCCTTATCACTAAAATTTGCAACAAGACACCATATGAGATCATGTACAAGCGCAAGCCAGTTATTGATTTCTTCAGAAAATTTGGGTGTGTGTGCACGATGCTGAACACTTCAGATCAGCTCAACAAGTTTGAAGCCAAAGCTGATGAATGTTATTTTGTTGGTTATTCCTCCAATCAACGTGCTTTTCGTATCTATCATAAGTAGAAAAGAATAGTGCTGGAGTCCATTGATATCAATTGGCATGAAAATAATCACACGGACGCAGGAGACGGTCCCAATTGGCTATTTGACGTCGATTCAGTTTTTAAATCATTTAATCTTCCTGATTTCTCATTTGACTCAACTCATGCTAATCCTTATTTTTCTGTGAACATCTTAGGGAACTTAAATGATCAGGCTTCTTCCTCATCTGCTCAGGTTGAAATTCCTGTGGTTGCAAATGCTGAATCTGATATGGAGTCTTCCGGTTCTGGTGCAACAAGTGAAACTGTTGAAGACAACTCCATTCCAATAGTAGATGTTGTACCACAATCATCTGCTGAAGTTCCTATTGATGACATTGCCGATCCTCCTGCTGAAAATCTAACCAATTTGGAAGAAGTCGTGGAAGAAGATGAAATTCCTCAACTGCGAATTCACAAGATTCATCCCACCAATAACATCATTGGACCTCTCAATGTGGGTGTTAGTACCCGAAGTGCCTGTGAAGCATTTGAAAACAGCATGTTTTCTTGCTTCATCTCTCAAACTGAACCAAAGAACATTAAAGCAGCACTCCTAGAAAACAGCTGGGTGGAAGCAATGCAGGAAGAGCTACAGCAATTCTCAAAATTAAATGTGTGGAATTTGGTGGATTTACCCAAGAACAAAGTTCCAATCGGTACTCGTTGGGTCTTTCGCAACAAAAAGGATGAAGGCGGCATTGTGATTCGTAATAAAGCCCGTCTGGTGGTACAAGGGTTCTATCAAGAAGAAGGGATTGATTATGAGGAAGTCTTTGCACCAGTGGCTCGTTTGGAAGCCATCAGAATGTTTCTCGCCTATGCAGCCTACATGGACTTCACCGTCCATCAAATGGATGTCAAAAGCGCATTCTTGTATGGCAAAGTTCAAGAAGAAGTATATGTCAAGCAGCCGCCGGGTTTCATTGATCCTAATTTTCCAGACCGTGTTTACAAGTTAGACAAAGCATTGTACGGTCTTCACCAAGCACCTCGTGCGTGGTATGAAACTTTATCAAAGCATCTGCTTGAGAATGGTTTCACACGAGGAGCAATTGACCAAACTTTGTTCAAACGGAAGGAGGAAAATGATACAATCATGGTGCAAATTTATGTGGATGATATCATTTTTGGTTCTACAAATCCCCGTCTCTGCAAAGAATTTGAAGAAGTGATGCGATCGAAGTTTGAGATGAGCTCCATGGGGGAAATGAAGTTCTTTTTGGGTCTACAAGTTGATCAGTCTGAGTCAGGAATCCTTATCCATCAAGAAAAATATGTGAAAGAAATTTTGACCAAGTTCAAAATGGCTGACTCCCACCCTATGAAAACTCCTGTGGAAGTTCGTCATGGTTTGACTCCTGATGTGGATGGTGAAAGCGTTGATCAGCATCTCTATCGCTCTATGATTGGATCGCTCATGTATCTCACGGCCAGCAGACCCGACATCATGTTTGCAGTGTGCCTGTGTGCCCGTTTTCAGGCTAACCCTAAACTCTCTCATTTATCTGCTGTAAAACGTATTTTAAGATACTTAAGGTATAAGCCAAAATTGGGTCTGTGGTATCCTAAAACTAACTTGTTTGATCTTGTGGCTTATTCAGATTCAGACTACGGGGGTTGCAACTTGGACCAAAAATCCACCTCTGGAGGTTGTCAATTCCTTGGCAACCGCCTTGTCTCATGGCAATGTAAGAAACAGTCCACCGTTTCCCAATCCACCGCCGAAGCCGAATACATTGCCGCAGCCCTCTGTTGTTCCCAAGTCAGATGGATACACCATCAGATGCTTGACTATGGGATCACATTCCATGAGACACCCATTCTGTGTGACAACACCGCCGTTCCTCATATCACCAAAAACCCCGTTCAGCATACCAAAACCAAACACATTGAAATCAAACATCACTTTATCCGTGACTGTGTGGAAAAGAAGCATATTCAAATTGTTGAAGTCAAAACTAATAAGCAAACCGCAGACATTTTTACAAAGGCTTTTGACTCTACCAGATTTGCCCAACTGGTGGAGATGCTTGGAATGATTAACTTTCAGTAAAGTGTATGAATAGTTGTTTATTTTCTAAATTTTGATTAATTAAAAAAAAAAAAAAAAAAAAAAAATTTACAGCCTCTAAGCAAATCTTTTGGGGGAGAAATATTATATTGAAAAGAATTGCTGTGTATATAATCTTACAAGTGGTTTTAAGTTGCAGGAAGAATTGAATCTGACCTTTGAGAAATGATAGTGTCTGATCTCATCTCTTGGACATGGAATGGACCAAAAGCGATGGTGTTTACTGAGGTATAGCTGGTAGGCCCGACATATGGTTAAAACTTGTAAGTAGTGTGAAAACCTAATATATATATCTCATACTTGTGTGTTTGAACCCATTATTGAAACATCTAACCCATTTTTATATCTAAGAAAACCGATTCAATCAGATACAGGCTTACGTATTGGATTCCTATTCATACGCCAAGTGACCGTCAATATAACGATATTTACCACCGATGACCCCGTATGTTTTGCTTACGCAAAGATCTCGGATGCTCATCCTTTTCCCATCCACTTGGATGATTTGACCCCGTCTGTTTTGCTTACGCAAAGATCTCGGGTGTTCAACATTTTTCTATCCGCTTGGATAATTTTACGACTTCTTCTGTTTTGCTTACGCAAAGATCTAGAATGCTCGTACCTTTTTAATATCTACTTGGATATTTTTTATTTTAATTTTCTAAATCCACTTGGATATCTTATTTTATTTTGGTGGTATTTTGACATTACTAAGACGGTACCTTGGTTAATCAGAAAGAGATGATAGGATGAAAATGGGTACTTCTTGAGGATTGATAGGTTTTCAAAATCATTTTATTTTAATATGTGGGGTACACCTTGTGTAGTGCTTAAAATGGTACCTTTTAATCACATGAAATCAAAATACAAACAAATGTTCGGGTTTACTTGCACAAATATCAGCTATCTTCAGGGACTCACAGTAGTTAATTGCAAAAGGAAGTGTTTCAAGAGACCGACCAGATCTGATCTCATGTCGGATCTTTTTTTCAAAAGGTGTAAATATCTTGTGTATATATGTTAGTCTTATTTCTGTTACTATGTAAATATCGAAACTAGCTTGCTCTGTCGAAACTAAGTTGTACATATCGAAACTAATTTGACTGATCGAAACTACTATGTTCATATCGAAACTTGTTGCCCTATCGAAACTACTCTGTAAATATCGAAACTAATTTGCCCTATCGAAACTAGTTGTTTCGACAGGGGCATTTTTGTCTTTTGTTCCTCGCAAATTAAATGCCTGCATAAATGAATCCCTCCCTTTACTTCTTATTCACTCGTCTTTTTCAAAAACCTACTCATCTTCTCCGTCTCTCTCAAACCTATCAAGCCCTGGTCTGAGTTGCAAATTATCAGTGTTAATCACCTGATTAACCCCGTTGTCACTGTCATCTCCATCATCAGGTAACTTTTCTCTATTTCATTTGAATGACCTTTGCGAATCGACAGACCTAGGGTTTCATATTTTCAAAAAAATCTGTTTGACTGAATCGTCATAGTCTCAGTCGTTTATGTGATTATCCGTGTTTGCATACATCTCCATCATCTGTGAACTCACTGTTTATGTATATTCTTGCAGAAATCATTCTCAAATTCGGTAAGATGAAGCTCCGACTTTCACAGGCCACTCTAAAACCTTTCATTTAATTGTTTATATTGTCTGAGTATAATGAATCAATAAGGGGTTTGGGTTTCAAAACTAGTTAGTTTCGATAAAGGAGTTCAACTCCAAAATTTTTCAAAAGGTCTTCAATCGAAACTACTGGTTTCGACACCCAAACTTGACCTAATTTCTCTATCGAAACTACTAGTTTCGACATTGTTGATTTCAGAATTTTTACAAGTGTTGATCAAAGCTCACTGACCCTATCGAAACTAGTTAGTTTCGATAAATTCATCTCTATCGAAACTACTTAGTTTCGACAGTGTTGATTTCAGAGTTTCTATAAGTGTTGATCAAGGCTTTTTGCCTCTATCGAAACTAGTTAGTTTCGATACGTCCTTCTCTATCGAAACTACTTAGTTTCGACAGTAAGGATTTCTGATTTTTTTTTTCTAAGTGTTGGAATACTTAGTTTCGATATTTAGAACCTTTATTCATTGATGAATTTTACAGGTATGGATCTCGTATTCGTGAAGAGGCACAATGTCTGTGCATTCCTTAATAGCAATGATCCGAAAGCTGCTGAATTTATTCCTGTCTTAAACTTTCTGGCAAACTCCAACATAAGTTTTGCCATCAGCCACAACCTGCCGGTTTTTGAAGCAACTATAAGACAATTCTGGGAAACTGCTGAGATAATAACAATTGATGATGTGCAGCACATTAGGGCAACCGTACATGGCCAAGAAGTATTATTTTCTGAAGACACAGTTAGAGAAGCACTGCAGTTAAATGACAATCCAGAAGCACCTGTTGAGTTCCCAATCTTCTATGTGAAAGAATGCTTTAGAAGAATGGGTCATCCTGATGAGTTTAAGAATGGTCAAATAATCAAGAACTCTTTACCTAGCCATTGGAGATATATAGTGCATGTGTTTATTCACTGCCTATCAATAAGGAAAGGGGGTTTTGATTCAGCTAACAGTACTTTAGGATCAGCTATTTTGGGATTAACAAAGGGAAGAAACTACAACTTTTCTGGTTACATTTTCACTCAGCTAAAGTATAACTTAACAGGAGCAGTAAAGGAGAAATTTCTAGCATATCCTAGATTTCTACAAATTATCATAAATCACCTTCTTCCAGAGCTTCAACAAGGTGGAAACACCTTTGTTTTTGATAACATGATAGCCAAAACTCTTAGCTACATGAAAAGCACCAGCAAAAGGACCAACAGGGCGATAGCTGACATTCCCTTGTTTGGTCATGTCATTGGAGAAGAAGAAGAGTTCATCCCTGACATTGATCCTGATCTTGAAGAAGAAGACTTATCATCAGATGAAGAAGAGCTGGAAGCTGAACATAATCAAGGTGATCAACCTATCAATGAAGCTGAGATTGAGGTGGACATTCCTGTTATACAAGAAGAAGAACAGCAAATTCTTGAGCCTGTGATAGAGGCTCCCTTTGTTGAAGAAATTCAAGTAGTTCAAGAGCCAGCAGTCATTGCTGAAGCTGATATACAGGAGGTTGAAGTAGAAGCTGCAGAGTCAAGTGGGACTCTTGATGCAGGGATCTATGGATCAGACTATTACAAATCTGATTCAGATGATAAAAGAAAACAACTTGCATCTTCCTCTAAAAGGCAAATTGAATCAGGGTCTGATTTTGAAGAGGAGGATCATAGAGCTAAAAGGATAAAGACTGGACTGGAGGATTTGTCATCCTCGTCAGATTCATCATTCACTATTCCAGAACCATCCCCACATCCAACTCCACCTACCTCTCCACAACAGGCACCCATACCTACACCACCTACTTCTCCACAACAGGCACTCATACCTACACCTCCTGCTTCTCCACAACAATCACCCATCCATACTACTCCCACATCACCAACTCATGATTCAGCCTCTCCTGTACCAAGAGTTAAGACTCTAAGCCTTGAACTGAAGAAAATGCAGGATACAATTCAAAAGAAAGATGAAGAAATGGAAGGCTTAAAAATAATTTGCATAATGTCCAGGAAGAGGTTAAGAACCTAAAGCTGGAAGTTAGGGGATTACATACCCAAATTGAGGTCCAACAAACCCAACTTAAAACACAGCAGAAACTAATATCAAAGCAAAATGAAGAATTCAAGGCTTTGGCTGAAGCAGTAGAGCAGCTCAAAGCCTCAATGGTTAAACCTGTGCAAGAACATCCAACTCCTTCAACAGCTCAGGGGGAGACCACATCTGTGGTTGAACCCTCATCTCCTGACCTTGTAATTAATCCAGAATCTGCACTAACTTTATATGCTGGGCATATTGAAAAGACAAAAGAGACGGTTGAAGTCAAAATTGAAGGTACAGAACTAAACTTTCCCTCAGCTAGTGAAAGAAGAGAAGCAAGGAAAAGAGGGAAGGGAGCTGTGCCTGATATTGAAACTGTCATTCTGGATGAAGAAGATATACCATCTGATGATGAGCTAAATGCTCTTCTAGATGACATTGAAAACTTTGGCTATAATGACCTTCATCCAGAAATTCTAACCACTGAAGAAAAGGCGACTGAACGAACAAGATATTTTACTGAAGAGGGTGATGAGATTCAAACACTATCAGATGAAGAAGATGTTCAGATTAACCTCATCAAAGATATCATTCCTGAACCAACCATTCCAGTATCTGAAACAACTCCAGCACAAGATCAACCTTCAACTGCACCTGAACCTCCAATCTCAAGAAAGTCCTGGTTTAAGAAAATAATTCAGGAGGAGACTCCTAAGACATATGAGTGGATAGCAGAGCATCAAGAACTAAAAAGGCCTCCAATTGGCTGGAAATATGATGCTGAAAGGAAGCTTTTTATCATCAGAAGATTTAGAGGGGGAGTTCAGCACTTCAAAAATATGACTGACTTCCAAACCCTTCCTTTCTATGACCTCAGGGATTTAGCAAAACTTCCACTTCAAAACCCTGGGAAGGTCATGATAGCTTAAGACTTTGAGAAGTTTCTGCATTCTCAAGTCAACAATGATTTCAAAGGAATGAAGCCTAGGAAAACTCAGAAGAAGATCTCAAAAACTAGGTTTCATCCTAAAACTAATAAGCCTTATGTGTTCCTAAGATACAAGCCTGCCCAAACACACAAGACTATCACTATTCCAAAATCTGTACCTGTCCAATTACAAACTTTCAGAAAATGGTTCTATAACCCAGTCATTGGCAGTGCAGTTATTGAATGTGAGGGCAAGGAAGACATCACCATCTTTGATCCAATGGAGCTGTTAAAATTTCAACTGGAAGATCTGGAAGTACTTTTCCAGAATCACATTCAGGCTTACAGCGATGAAGATGAAGCTGATGCGAAGGCCTATCAAAGGATTGTCTCTCTCCATGTCAAACCTTTCATTCCAAGGACATCTGAAAGACCAGCTGCTTGAAGAAGAGCTGAAGATAGTAATGCAACAGCTTAGGGGGAGATTGTAGAGTTATATATTTTGTATAAGCTGTTGTCATTTATTGTATGATTAAACACTTTTTAGACTAGTTTACTTTCTGTTATTTCATTATTGTAATTTCAGTTTTCTATAATTAGTTAAGTCTGGGCCATCGAAACTACTTAGTTTCGATTGAGTCTGTTCAATCGAAACTAGTAGTTTCGATAGATGGTAGTTTCGACAGGTCAAGTTTCATTTGTAAAATGGTCAGTCGAAACTAGTAGTTTCGATACCTGTCACTACTATAAATAGCCTAGTTTGAGATTGTTTAGGGTGTGAGTAGCGGCTGTAACCCTGAACCTTCTCTTTCACATTTTGCTTGAATCAATACAATCTGCAGTTGTTTATTCACTGTGTTCATACATTTTCATACCTTTTGATTGTTGATTCATCTGTGGTTAGCTGGTTATCTTCACCAACACTGTTTCTATTACCTGTTTCACCACCATACACACAGTTTCCGCCTGTGTGTGTGTGTAATCGATCATATCAGTAATTTGAAGAGAAATCTGGACCTACACAAAGGATGGAGTAAGAAAAGTTGGGCATTGATGTGCCTCTATAATATTCACCCTGGCCGTCAATTCCAAGATATGAAGTTTCAGTCTGTCCTCATCCACAGTTGTGGAATCCTTGGATCCAGATGGGGCCTTAGGCCTAGCCTCTTCATCCTCATCACCCATGGTTTCTTGGCACCTGGGATTCCTCTCAGAGGACATACATATTTACAACAAAGGATAGACGCATTCAACTGAACCGATGATGATGCTTGGTGGTTTCTTTGCCTTCCATTGTTGAGTTGGTGGTTTTCTAGTTTTCCTCACACTGTCAGTAGCAGATTTTGCTACTGATGTTTCTGGCTTGTTGACAGTAGATCCAGCTGCTGACAGCTTTGTTGAAGTGTCAGCATTCTTTGCTACTGTAGGCTTTGCCTTGGGTTTTGCCTTATCAGTAGTGGACACTCTTGCTGCTGATGTCTTTGCCTTATCAGCAGCAGATTTTGCTGCGGAGGATTTTAGCTTATCAGCAGCAGACTTGGTTGCTGCTGAAAGCTTCTGTTTTGTTTTCTTGGGCTTAACTGGACTAGCAACCGATGTATGCTGATCCTTCTTTACCCTTTGTCTTTGAGGAGCTTGATGAAGGATCTGGTTGAAAGGGTTAAACTTACAGTTTGCAGCAAAGTGGTCTGATTCACCACAAATGATGCAAGATTGTAGAGTTTTTGACAACTGCACCCTTGATGGAGAAAGAGAGTTTCTGAATTGAGTTGTCTTAGCTTCAAACCTTCTTACCTGTTTGTTCTTCTTTGTCTTCTCAAAAGCATGTTGCTTGAGATTCTTTTGCTGCTGAAGGTAGTGGAAGCATGTGCTGGCAGTGTGATTGTATCTCCCACACACAAAGCATGATTTCGCCAGTTTGTCTCTTTCACAGTACATATAGTTCTTTTTTTGGAACAGATCCTTGAAGTTCCATGGATGAGCTTTGTTATGTTCAACGGAGGCTTCTTCTAGGGTCCTTTGAACATATGGAACTTTTTCTTCCGGCTTACGACATATATCAAATACCTTTCTCTTTGTGATTGGCTTGAACTGAGGCTTGGGGTTTGTGGGTTCTGATGTCTGTCCCTTCTCTTTGTGATTGACAATGCAGAGATACCACCTCAAGGACAGCCAGGCAATAAACACAATACTTGGGTGGTTGATAGCGGCTGTTCCAGGCACATGACATGCAACATGTCCATCCTCTCTAACTTCAGACATTTCAATGGAGGATATGTTGCCTTTGGGAGTGACTCAAAGGGTGGATCTATCACTGGACAAGGAACTGTGTCCAATGAAAGGATGAGTATTGAAAGAGTCAACTATGTTAAAGAACTTGACTTCAATCTCATGAGTGTTTCCCAAGTATGTGATCAAAAGCATTGGATGCTCTTCACTGACAAAGAATGTTTCGTGTTAGCTCCTGGCCTATCTAAACCCCCTCCAGAGAAGATTCTCCTAACTGCTCATAGAAAGGACAACTTATATGTGCTTGACATGAATGAAGTCACTCCATCTGGTAGTGTTTCATGTTTTCTGTCAACGACATCAGTTGATGAATCCACTCTCTGGCACAGGAGGTTAAGCCATGTTAACATCAAAACAATCAATAAATTAGTGAAGGACAATCTTGTCAGAGGGCTTCCTGACAAAGAATTCCAGCTAGACGATCACTGCATTGCCTGCTTGAAGGGAAAACAACACAAGAGTTCCCACAAGCCCAAGACATTGAACACAAATGACACCCCTCTCCAGGTACTGCATATGGATCTCTTTGGTCCTACGAATGTCATGTCAATGGGCAAAAAGTCTTACTGTCTGGTGATAACTGATGACTTCTCCAGATTCTCATGGGTATTCTTCCTAAGAACAAAAGATGAAACTGCTGAGATTCTCAAATCCTATATTCTTAGGGTAGAGAATCAAAGCAATCTGAAGGTAAAGATCATAAGGTGTGATCAGGGAACAGAGTTCAAAAATCACACTTTGAACAGTTTCTGTGAGAGCAAGGACATTGAAAGGCAATACAGTGCTCCAAGAACCCCTCAACAAAATGGGGTTGCTGAAAGAAGAAATAGGACTCTGATTGAATCAGCAAGATCTATGCTGGCTGACTTAAAGCTGTCCCTTACTTTCTGGGCGGAAGCAGTAAGCACAACTTGTTATGTGCAGAATAGAGTCCTTATTGTTAAGTCTCTCCAGAAAACACCCTATGAACTATGGCTCAAAAGAGTTCCCTACATTGTCTTCCTGAAGCCCTTTGGATGTCTATGTACCATCCTCATCACACATGGAGTTCTTCCTAAATTCGGTGCAAAGTCTGATGAAGGTTACTTTGTGGGTTACTCCTCTCAAGCAAAGGCCTACCGAGTGTTCAATTCTAGGACTCGGATTGTGGAAATGCAGGGAACACGTTGTCTGTGAACAAGGCAAAGGTCCTAACTAGCTCTTTGATATAGACTCCTTCACCCAGATATTTGAGCCTCTCATATTCTCAAATATGGAGTTTTCTTCTTCAAAACCAACATCTTCTGCCTCAACCTCCTCTTCTGACTATAGACTGGATTTTCCCAGTCCCTACATCAGGATGAAAAGGCCATCCATTGATCCTCCATCAGTGGCAGAAGCTATTGAAGCCAGTACAGGTGAAGCCGGTACTTCCAACACCATTAGCAGCAATCTCTCTGACCAATAAATCTTTAATGAAGCCTCCTCAATCCATGCTGAAGAGGCCTCTGATGCTAATATTGCTGACAATGTGGAACACAATGATCAGAACCTCCAAGCTCCTCTCCTCACAACTGAAGACAATCCTGATCTAAACCAAAGTAATCTTGAATAGGGAATACGGCTGGATGTGATACCAGCACAGAGAATAAACAAAGAGCATCCTCTGGAAAACATCATGGCCAAGTCCACACAGGTATCCTGACAAGAAGTAAGTCTCATGAAGCCAACGTTTGTTTGTTCTCTTGCTTTCTATCTCAGGTGGAACCCAAGAAGATTGATGAAGCTCTCAAGCACAACAGCTGGATTGAAGCAATGCAGGAAGAATTGCTGCAATTCAAAAGACAAGATGTTTGGAAGCTTGTTGATCTTCCACCTGGTCAAACAGCCATTGGAACAAGATGGGTCTTCAGAAACAAGCAAGATGAAAGGGGCATCGTGGTCAAGAACAAAGCCAGACTGGTAGCTCAAGGTTACACTCAAGAAGAAGGCATTGACTATGATGAAGTCTTTGCTCCTGTTGCCCGTCTGGAAGCCATCAGAATCTTTCTGGCATATGCAGCATCCAAAAACTTTATGGTCTATCAAATGGATGTGAAGAGTGCCTTTTTGTATGGCAAGATTGGTGAAGAGGTCTATGTCAAACAGCCTCCAGGCTTTGTGGATCCTGCACATCCAAATAAGGTCTTAAAACTGGACAAAGCTCTCTATGGCTTACACCAAGCCCCAAGAGCCTGGTATGAAACTTTATCTGGATATCTACTTAGCAACAACTTCAGAAGGGGGGCCATTGATCAGACACTTTTCATCAAAGATGAAGGGGGAGAAATTTTGTTGGTCGAGATTTATGTTGATGACATTATCTTTGGATCTACAAGAAAGAAGCTCTGCAAAGACTTTGAAGTTCTGATGCATTCCAAATTTGAAATGAGTTCAATGGGTGAACTAAATTTCTTTTTAGGACTTCAAGTCAAACAGGTACCAAATGGAATCTTCATAAGTCAATCCAAGTATGTCAAAAGCATCTTGGAGAGGTTCAAAATGGCTGACTGCTCTGCTGCAAGAACTCCTATGCAAGTGCACCATCAATTATCTCCGGATAAAGAAGGACAAGACACTGATCAACATCAGTACCGAGCAATGATAGGGTTTCTCATGTATCTCACTGCCTCAAGACCAGATATCATGTTTGCAGTTTGTCTCTGCGCAAGATTTCAAGCAGCTCCAAAAGTGTCTCATCTTCAAGCTGTCAAAAGGATCCTTAGATACCTAAAGGGAGCTCCAAAACTTGGGCTATGGTATCCAAAGAATGGAAATGTCAATCTCTATGCCTACACTGATAGTGACTATGGGGGTTGTAACTTGGACAAAAAGTCCACATCTGGGGGATGTCAATTTCTTGGAGGAAGGCTCATCTCATGGCAATGCAAAAAGCAAACATGTGTCTCTACTTCAACAGCTGAAGCAGAATACATTGCAGCTTCAAGCTGCTGTGCACAGGTCATCTGGATCCAAAATCAAATGCTTGACTATGGAATGACCTTCATGCAGACTCCAATTCACATTGACAACATGAGTGCTATCTCTATCACGAATAATCCAGTGCAGCATTCCAAGACTAAGCACATCTACATCAGGTATCACTTTATCAGGGATCAAGCTGAGAAAAAGAGAATTGTCCTATCCAAGGTTCACACAAATGAGCAATATGCTGATTTGTTCACTAAACCTTTTGATGAAGCAAGATTTCGATATCTAGTTGAATCAATTGGCATGATGAACTTTGAATAAGACATGTCTCTAATTTTTTTTATCTTTCCTTGTAAATATGTCTATGTTTTTGTTCTTAATAAAAGGTTATAGTCAGCAGCACTTTTTTCGCTGCTGACAGATTTACTCTTCAGCAGTAAAGCCTTTGCCACTGATCGCTTTAAGTTATCAGCAGGAACAAGTTTCCTGCGGACAGCTTTAAGGCGGTCAGCAACAACCTTTTTGCTGCTGAATGAATACAACAGTCAGCAGCACCCAAATCTGCTGCTGAAAGACTTAACTATCCGCAGCAACCAAGTTTGCAGCGGATAGCTCACCATCGGCATCAACCAAGTTTGCTGCTGATGGGTAAAACAAGTCTACATTAACTTTTACCCGAGGTAAAAACTACTCTCAGTCTTTACCATGACTGCTCGAGTGTTTTACAGCTGTAACAATGAAAAGTGAAACAGGTTGTACTGTACAAGTAAAGTTGCTTTTTCTTCGTCTGCCGTTATATCACAATCTCAAACGTTCCCACAACCTCTTCATATTCAATTTCAAACCTATCTCCCATCACTTTCTCTCCCGTCCCCACAGCATTCAAAGCCCTCCATAATTAACCACCATTCAAACACCCTTATCTCTTCCCTCCAAATCCATAACAATGGCAGGCGCAGACATAAACAACCCCAATGACAAGTTTTCCCCATATCACAACCTCACTGCATACCTAATAAAGGGCAAGAAATCCGAAGGTTTCGATGATATGATCGACTTCCTTTGTCGGTCCAAAATCCACCATGCCTTAACAGTCAACCCAACCATCTATACTTCCCACATGGAAGAGTTTTGGAGCTCTGCCATGTATTCTACTGACCAGGGCACTCCCCAAATCAGAGGCATAGTAGACGGCAAGGAGATGATTATCACTGAAGCAAAGCTCCGCCAACACCTCAAGCTTCAGGATGAAGGGGACGCCATCTCTTACCCAAGAGACGTATACATGAGGACCTTTGTATCCATAGGGTACGCTGGGAATCAAACAGAGTATACGATAGAAAAGGCACTCATGGGTCCCAAATGGAAGTATCTCTGCCACACTCTTCTCCAATGCATATCCCAGAAGAGGAGTGGCTGGAACCAACCTAGCTCCGGACTTGCGTCGGTAATTCACGGTATGATAACTGGGGCGGGTTTCAATTTTTCCCACCTCATTCTTGAAGGTTTGAGATACAACCTTCAAGAAGGGGTGAAATCACAGTTCTTCATGTACCCAAGATTCTTGCAGGAAGTGTTCAACATTGAGCACCAAGATCTTTCAAAAACTGCAAGAATCTACATAATGCTGGGACATAAGAACAACATTTTTCAAAGCATGAGAACAATTTCATCAAAGTTCTCAGGGGCCGATGTTCCATTGTTGTCTACAATGTTGAACACGCAAAGTGCCCAGGGTGACAGTTCAACAAACCCAGCTGATATTGATCCCACACCCTCCACCTCACTGCCACAAACTCAAACTGCTGCTTCCCTTGATCGAACCCCTGTGCATTCTACTGAGGATGTACATGCACATACTTTACTCACCCATAGTTTGATTGCTCAACCGGAACATAGGGCCCCGGTTGCAGCCAAATATACAAGGAAGAGGGGCAAGAGAACTCCTTCTTCTCTTGCCTCCAAGGCCCAAACCTAAGCCAACATCCCTCACTCAGAATCACAACATTCTAGTGAGAATATCATAAGGGAAAGCCACACTGTTAGGGAGACTCCTTCGGAAGTCTCTCTATTAGGATTAGGATCACTTCCCGGATCCATAGAACAGCCCTTTGAGCCATTCCTATCTTCTTTGGACTTAAGTGTTGAGGAACCTGACCAAAGTGATGTACCTTCTCCAACTACCACTATCAAGGAGGTACTGATTGGTCTTGCTTCCGAAACACCCAACCCAAGTTCTTCACCCTTGAAGGTCCACTCTAGGAGTAATGAAAGAGTGGATGTGGAAGAGGCTGTCACTACTGCTGGTCCATCAAATGACCAGGAGGACAGTGACAACATCTTTAAGACCTCAACCACGGCAACTCATGGTGAGGGTGTTTCCTTGGAAACTCCCCTCACTGAGAGGAATCCCAGGCGCCAAGAAACCACGGGTGATGGGGATGCTGAGGCTCGGCCTACGGCCCCATCTGGGTCCGAGGATTCCACAACTGTGGATGAGGACAGTCTGAAACTAAACAATTTGGAATTGACGGCCAGGGTGGCTATGCTTGAGGCTGAAGTGTCCAAACTACGACACCAAGCCTTGATGCATGAAGCCCATCAATGCCCCTCCACGGCTTCTCCCTCTCTTGTCTCAGTGGGCACTCAAACAGATGCCTATTTGTTCACTGATGCAACCAAAATGGGGGAGAAAGTCCCAATGGAAGAAGACACTGAAAGTCTCGACAACTAGATTCAAGAGCAGGCTGCCTTCCAAAGTACTCTATTCAGACCAGCTTTTGTCCAAGTTCATGACTTGCCAGTCTCAGATGACAATGAAGAAGAATCTACTGAAGACTGGAAGCTAGTTGTCAGAGCTATAGATGAGGTGCTGATGGATGAAAACAACCAAGACGAAACATCTACATCCTTCAGCATCATCCCAGAAGTTGCAGCCATCATAAGTCATGTAGCTGCCCCCCACTTCCCACTGACATCAACACAGCTAGAGTTTGACATTATACTAGCTTGGGGGTACGATGGGAAAACTGAGAGGTTTTGGATAGGTCAGGAGTTTAGCGGAGTAGAAGAGCTAGACTGGGATTTAATTCATCCATTTGAAATCCTTGACCTATATGATCTTATCTGCATCAACAACTCATCAGACCTCTCAGCAGACCTTTCCATTGACATGTTCTATGCTTTGATGGAGGACAACCTACCCAACTTCATAAGACTAGTCAAAGAACTAAAACGGGTAGAGTCTCCTGAGTCATCTCAGGCTGCAGAAAGAAGACTGTCTCCCAACAATCTCCAAATCACAAGGAGCAGTCTTCTCAATGAAGAAGAAGTTCTGAGCCTGAAAAGACTCCAGTACAAACTAATGGTCAAGGACTTAGATGTGCTAGGATGGATAAGCAATAAGTGCCTTGACCATACCCTCCTTCTAAGCAACGACACCTCTCTCACCATCAACACCAGGAACATCCTCCAGCTGCCCTCAGACTTCCTATTCAAGATCTTTCAGCTCAGAGCCAACATCTGCAATATTAACTCATTAGAGAGCCAGGCAATGATGGTCACCATCAAAGCCCATCTTGAAGAAGAAGGATTGATTCCTCAGGAAGAGTCTGGGTCAACTTCTGATACTGACTCCAACTCAGATACTCCACAAGTTGAAGCCACATCTGTAGCATTTGGCACAAGATCTTCACTTAGGGATCAACTGACAGAAATAGAAGGTCCTGAGTACCAACTTGATGAAGATAGTGACCGTCCCTTGTCAATTTCTCAACTTGCCAATGAAGGCGAGGCAGAGATCCCAACAGCACAACAATCAGCTGTTTCTGTGATCAGTGAAGCTAGAGCAGAGGCATCCAATGTTAATAAAGGGAAGGGCACTATGACAGAAGAGGATGAAGAGAGGTTGCGAAAAGAAAAGAAGGAGAAAGAAGAAAGAAGAAGGAAAAGAGAAGAAGAAGAGATGGCTGAAGAGATGGCTCATAAACAAAGGCAACAAGAAAGAAAGGCAGCCATACTCCTAAGACAACAGACAATCCAGCTGTATGCCAAACAACTGGATGAGATGAAAGTTAAAATCCATACAGGGTCTCAAGTTGAGGAAGATGAACAACTTGCCAGACAGCTGCAGGAACAGTTTGCAAAGGAAGTAGAAGAGGAGAATGAAAAGAAGAGGAAGGAAGATGCTAAGTTTAGAATCACTGATTCTAAATTAGCAAAAGAATTAAGGGAGGAGTGGACTGAAGCTCTGATCTCTCAAGGTGAGGATGCAGACTACCTTAAAAAACTTTCAAACAAAGAGATCTACAGAGCCTTCATGGGTCAGCAGGGGGAATTGGCAAAGAAGAAGAAAGATGAAGAGAAAGAGAAAGCTCGACAAAAGTCAAAGAAAGCCATTGCCCTTAACCAAAGGACCCATGAAGAAAGGAAGGTGATGATTGACTTCCTTAAGGTAAGGGGAGAAAGTGGAAAAATGTTAGGTCCCATGTCCTTCATGAACCTACAAGCCCTGTATACAAAAGTGAAAAAGGAAGAGGAAGAAAGACTGGGAAAGAGACCAGTCAAGAAACAAAGAACCTCTGCACCAGAAACTACTTCCACTTTCCAAACACCATCCACAAACATCCCCAAGCCTTCCTCTCCTCAACCCAAAAAGTTCAAAACATCCCACCCAGCTCCTTCTCATCAACAGCCACTCCTGAAGAAATCCAAAACCCATATCCAAACCTGAAGACTCCAGAGAAATAGTCCAATGGTTTTACAGTACCCAAGATCAGTGATTTGAAGTATTCATGGGGAGAACTGAACGAAAAAGGTCGATTTACAAGTCTGTTGATGAGGTTCTACAACTTCCAGATTCAGATCTCAAGAGAATCATGGAGCTGGGTGAAGAAATCATACCTGCAAATGATGGCGGGAAACATCTTGTGCTGGTGATCAAACATCACTTCAACCCCAGCAAAGATGCAGTCTTTGCACGATGGTCCTACAATGCTGAGAAGAATGAGTTCACCATCACAAATGTCAAGGGTTACCAGATGAGATGTTCAAGCAAGGCAATCTTCAAAATGCCAAGTAAGGACATCAAGACTCTGTCTGAACTTCCTCTTGACAACCCCAGCAAGGATCCTTGAGGGTATGAAGTAGCAAGGATAGTCGACCACATGAAAAAGCTTCAGCAATAGAGGGACTAGAAGAATTTTGGTAGCATCAGTCTAGGGGGAGTTTGTAGAACCAAAGACTGATTGCTACAAAATTGTTCTAAGTACAACTGCTGCGGACAACACAAGATTGCTGCTGACCAAAACAGCTGCTGATAGTTTGTCTGCTGCTGAAGACCAAAGTAGCTGCGGATAGGCTTATCAGCAGCATTCAACACATGTTGCTGCTGATAGGCATATCCTCAGCAGCTGCGGATAGATCAATCTTGCTGCTGGTCCTCATCTCTGAAGACCAAACGTTGCAGCTGAATATCCATGCAAAGCGCCTCTGACACCTTTCTGCAAAAGCAACTGCCACACTCCAAGCAGAAGGAACCTCACTGGTGCAACCAATAAAGGACAATGACGCTCTTCTCCAAGCATGCAAACAATGATGCCTAAGAAGACTTTTCAGTAAAGTTAACTAGATTAGCCTTTACGTGTAATTTAGATTAATAAACAAGATCAACGGCTTGTGTTAGATCTGATCCTTAGAATCAGGGGTCTGTCTTGATTCTAAGTTACTATATATATCTTGTAAACACTTCAAACATAGCGTGCCTTCATAGTGCTTTTTGATAGTGTCTTGATAGAGTTTTACTTGTAATCTTGTAATCTCAGAAGTCTAATACAACAGTGCATTTATCAGTATTCTTGCTGTTTACTTGTTTACTTTGTTGGTTGCTATTGTTTCCGCCAATATCAACTAGAATAGAATCACCTTGTATTCTTACGATCCTACACAAGTATTTTTCTTGTCCATTCATTCTCTCCTTCTTAAATTTTTCAGCTTTTAATGCGTCTATCTGGACATTCCTAGGTTGAGTCATAAAGTCAGGAGTTATAACTAACTTATATAACTTTACCCCTAATAGGAGGATTCTTTTCTTTACAGCTTAGAGCATCTGCCACCACATTGGCTTTTTACCTGGATGATATAGGATTTCACAGTCATAATCCTTTATGAGTTCTAACCATCTTCGCTGCCTCGTGTTCAGATCTTTTTGCTCAAAGAAATACTTGAAGCTTTTATGGTTTGTGTAGATTGTGCATTTAACTCCTTATAGATAGTGTCTCCATATTTTAAGTGCAAATACTACTGTAGTTAATTCTAAATCATGGGTCGGGTAGTTAGTTTCATTGGGTTTGAGTTTGTCGTGAAGCATAGGCTATAACCTAGCCTCTTTGCATTAATACACACCCCATTCCCTGATAGGAAGCATCTGAGTAAACCACCAGATCCTCTGATCCTTCCGGTAAAGATAATACTGGAGCCTGAGTCAATTTCTCTTTTAACTTTTGAAAAGCATTTTCTTGCTCTGCTCCCCATACAAACTTTGTCTCCTTCTTCGTGAGTTTTGTTAATGGGGTCGCAATCTTGGAGAAGTCTTCAATAAACCTCCTATAGTAACCATCCAAACCTAAGAAACTACGTATTTCTATAGGTGTCAATGGTGGGTTCCATTTTATCACTGTTTCTATCTTTGAAGGATCTACCAGAATTCCTTCTGCGTGTATCACATGACCCAAGAACTGAACTGAACTTCTCGGAGCCAAAAAGCACACTTAGAGAATTTTGCATATAACTTCTCTTTTCTCAGAGTTTCTACCACTTCCTTGAGATGACATGCCTGATCTCCTTCATTCTTTGAGTAAATTAGAATATCACCAATGACCACGATCACATATCGATCCAACATTGGTCGACAAACCCTATTCATGAGGTCCATGAATGCAACAAGGGCATTAGTCAAACCAAATGACATTACTAAGAACTCATAATGCCCATATCTTGTACGGAAAGCCGTCTTTGGGATATCTTCATCCCTTACTTTTAATTGATGATAACCTGACCTTAGATCGATCTTTGAGAACCAGCTTGCTCCTTCTAATGGGTTGAACAAGTCATCTATCCTAGGCAATGGGTATTTATTCTTGATTGTAAGCTTATTCAGCTCCCAATAGTCTATGCATATACGCATACTACCATCTTTCTTTTTCACAAAAAAGAACCGGAGCACCCCAAGGCGAGATACTCGGTCTTATGAAATCTCTGTCTAACAACTCTTGTAGTTGTGACATTAGTTCCTTCATTTCTGATGGAGCTAGACGATATGGTGCCTTAGCTACAGGCTTAGCACCAAGCACCAAGTACCCTGCCTTGCCACATTTGAAACAAACATCTGATATCAATCTACATTCTCCGGCATGATTCTTACCACATGTGGTACACGTAGTGACACCACTTGTAGTTATCCTTTTCTTCCATCCACCGTCGTTCTGCTTCTTCTGGCCCTGAGAACTTTCAAGCCACTTCCTTTTTGATTCCACTAGGCGGGAACCATAGACCTCGCCGTACATAGTCGAAGCAAGTCGGCGGATCTAAATCTTTTTAACTCTGAAGTTTTCACTAACCTTCGGATTTCAGATGGTAACCCTTGTATGTATCTCTTAATTCGTACAACTTCAGGGGTTACTAAGTAGGGTACCAAACGAGCCATCCTATTAAACTTTGTAGTATACTCTCGGTGAGTCATACTACCGACTTCTAGCCTGAGAAAATCTCTCTCAAGATTGTCCATTTCATTGTCAGGACATAATTCCTCAATCACCAATCTCTTCAGTTCTTCCCAAGTCATTTAGTCAATAGCTTTCTCACCCATAGCTATAACCAGATTCTCCCACCAATATAACGCCTCTGATACGAATGAGTGGGCGGCATATTTAACCTTCTGATCGTCTCTACGTTCACTAATTTTGATTATTGCTTCAATTTCCCGGATCCACTGATGAGTGACCGTGGCATCCTTTGTACCGTCAAACTTTGGAGGATTGCCGTCTTTGAATGCTTTGTACGAGCATCCATTCCTTCCTTTCATTACTGGTCTAACTTCATAAGAATCATCGGATTCGTATTCGTAGAGTTCATCGTCATCTATATTCTTAATGACATTCTCCGTTTTATCCTTCTTTCTACTTTCCTCTAGGCTAGCTAATAAGATAGGTAAAGCCGTATCCAAATCTTGTCTATTGCACTTTGCATTTAAGGTCCCACTATCGGTTCATTTACTTCCACATGATCCCTATTTTCTATTTCAGGTTGTGGTATTTGCGGTAGACCAACTTGTGGAGGTATTGGGATTAACCCTTCCTCTAGGCTAGCTAATAGGATAGGCAAAGTCGTATCTAAAGCTTGTCTATTGCACTATTGCACTTGGGCAAGTATCCAAATCTCTTAAACTATAGCTCTGATACCAACTTGTGACACCCACATCCCGGATCACCCGGAATGCATGTCACTTGTCGGATTAATCATGAACATATAGAAATCAGAGAAACATACACAACGAAGACTTTAAAACATTATTTATTTATAAAACTTGTCTTAGTACATTATATTGAAGGTACATCAATGCCAGTCTCTAGATTTGGATGCCAGATAGCTTGCTCGTGATTCCTCCTTTCCTTTATTGCTTGAAACCATACCAATACCTGACACATGCTTAAACATGGGGTCAACTTTATGCTGGTGAGTTCTAGGCTTTAATCAAAATATCTTTGACATATCATCTTTTCGTTTCACGTATGCTTTATCCAAACATAACATTAATCTTATACAACTTATATCTTATCGAGCTTCGTAAACCTCTCAAGTGGTTGTCACCACTTACCATTCCCTTTATATAATGGCCATTTCCCCATTACATACCACAAAGGAATGTAACGGTCCGCGTTCCATTCCATAGGTTGCAAGATATTATGTGGGATTTGGCCATACATGGCAAAACATTCCTTAACATACCAAAATGGTTAAAACATTTCATGTCAATGCAATCACTGCCAATGACATTCTTTCATCATTGCTTATCTTGGTAAACCAAGATAAGTCTTAAAACATTTCACATATCAAAATCATCATCCTTTCCTTTAATAAAAACAAGGTGGTTATCCTTCCAGAGTAGTACCACCAACAGATATGTTCCCAGGAAAGAATTACGGGTCCAGGAGGGATTTATACACCACTCTTTCCTTAGACAAAACATTTCATTTGTGAGATAACTACATACCGGTAGAAAAGTTACCTTTTTATTTTATAGCATAAAACATTCCTTGCAACATCATGGATACTTGCTCAAAGATTTAAATTAGTGGCATACCGTATCTAAAAACATTCATAACACGTGTTTCATGCCCAAAACATTTAAAAACACTTAAAAAAGGGCATCATAGAACTCACCTTTAACTTCCTGTTCATTTAAATAGATGTTTCGTGCTAATGTGAGCAGCACAACGACTTTTGGATCAGGTCCTAAGTCATTATAACATCTCTAAATCTTAAGTTCCTAGCTTAGTGGAAATAACCAAGTCATTAGGAACTAGGCAGAACCTTACCTCAGAATTATCTCCTACGTATTATGCTTGAAAAGTTGGAATCCAGACTTCCCTACGCGAACCTGGGCTCGGGGCACGCTTCCCTAGGTTAAGTGTGTGTTTTCTGAGGTGTGTTGTTGTTTGAGATGTTCTAAATTCGATCACAAGGTCCAAGTATTTATAGGCTGCTCGACTTTTTCATAACGGGCCGTTATCTATATATATGTTGGTTCGCTATCCCGTGTGGCGGTGTAATTTGCTTAACGAGCACATAATGGACCGTTATCGCTTTCATGTCGGTCCGCTGGGAATGAGTTGCGGCTATCGGACCGCAACGGATCCTATGTCGGTCCTTTATAGGTCCTCCATGTGTCAGTTCACAGCGATTAGTCACCGACACGTGTCACCTCCTTGATGATCCCTTGTCCCCTACGTAGCTGACCGTTATCCTTGTGATGTCAGTCCGACATCTGCCTACTTTTCTAAATTTTCACTTTTAGTCCTTGAACTTTGATCCAATTATATTTTAACCCTTATAATTTAACATAATATTACCTTAACCCCCTAGGGTTTTATCAAATGACTATTTTAGTCCCTTTAAAAATTGGGGTGTTACATAGTTGGATATCCGCATACCCGAATCTTTTGATTCCCGATATATATTCGCCAAGCCAATCGAATCACAAGATTCCGAATCAATATGATTCTGCTTAATCCACTTAGATTACTTTTTGCTGTGCTAAAGATACTTCTTTCATCATGGTGATTGGATCATGTCTTTGTGAATCCTTACATTATTGCTTATTTCATTTCTCTCGATTGTGGGGTACACATTGTATTGATTAATATTACCTTAAATGTCATGAGTTTATGTGGATAAGTATACTGACAATCAATGTTAAACTGTTTAGATCCTAATATGATATGAAGTGTGATTAAGACAATATGCATTTATAATGTTATGTCATTTCGGTTCACCAAAAGATAAAGAAATCAATAAGATTGTTTAATGTTGTGTGTAGTAAGTGTTCGGTTGCTTATGTTGTTAGTTTGAATAAATTTCAGGGTTTGTATGTGTGTTTAAATGTCTTCTATGTGTGTTTGAGCAGTGTTGGGGTTAAAAAGTTTTTGGAATAAGTCTTAATGATCCTGATTTTGATTCATAGAACAAACGGTTAGAAAAACCGTCAATTTTTTAAAGTGTTTGTTTTTGTTCGAAATCTCTTGTCCGAAAAACTTTTCGACCGAAAACTCAAAAATATATAAATGTGTTTTGCATGCAAAAACGTTTTCTTCCACTCTTTTTTTACCATACTTTATACCCGACTCGGATTTTTCAATCTTTGACTTTTCGACCGTGTTTTCATGCAACGGTTTGATCAAAGTGTTTCTCATTTGCTTTTTGTCATCACAGGTACGAAACCAAAAGTTTTGAATGCGCAGTCGATGGATTGAAGTCTGAATTTTTTTGAAGTTATTGAACTGACCGAAAAAGTTTGAATGGCCCGAAATCTTAAAGCTTGACCGAAATCCTTTAACAGTCAGAATTACATTCGATCGAAATGTGTTTTTGGCTTAAATCTATTTCGACCGAAAAGCCTTTTCGTGCACATTTCAAGTTTGAGACTTTGACAGAAAAGAGTTTTCGACCGAAATCTCAACACTTAGGAAGTTTTCTGAATTTTGGTATTGAAACACGATCCTAGGCACAATATCTGTGACCTTCTTATCCAAAGGAAATAGTGACCTTCTTATCCAAATCCAGAAGGCCAAGGACTACAAGGAAATAATGACCTTCTTATCCAAATCCAAAATCCACTCAGCCATATCTAAAGTAGTGAAAGTTTATGACAGTCAAGTTAGAGAGTTCTGGAATAATGTCGAATAGAAAAACATGAGAACAAGAGTATCTGGATTGAAAGCAAGGTACAGGGTAAGGTGGTGAGGATAGATGAACAGGTGATTCGAGAGGTGTTCAAGATTAAAGATACACCTGAATTCCCTTATCTATTAAACTATAACAGAGTAGTTGTTTTGATACTACAAATGGGATATGAAGGCCAGTTTCCCAGAAAAAAGATCACAAAGTCACTAGTTGGACGTCAATTGAGATATCTATTGCACGTATTTATTCACTGTCCAGATCTAAGAACCGGTGGATTCGATCAAATGGGTGAAGTTTTCAGTAGAGCTTTGGTCTGCTTGGCTATACACCGTAGATTTATTTATTCAAGAATGATATTCTAGTCTATGATCAGTAACTTCTACGGGCCGAGGCAGAAAAAGAAATTTGTTATGTACCCATGGTTCATTCAAATGATTCTCAATACTTTACTACCTGATTTGAATACTGATGGACCGAGTTCGAGATGGAACACATGTCAGAATCCATTTTCAGTAGTATGGGTTCCAAGAGGAAAAAGAGCACATTCAGTTATACATTACTCCGCTCTTTCCCAATATGCTGATAGAAAACCCTAATCCTGACTTTACGGTTGAGGGTGAAGTGGATGACCTCTTTAGTGACAACGAAGATGGTGATAGTGATGATGATGAAGGAGAAGATGGTGGTGATAGTGGTGATAGAGGGAATGTAACAAGGGAAGAAGAGGTTATGGTACCCGAAACTGTTATACAACAACAACAACTACAACAACAACTGAATCACAAATTGCTACAACAACAGAACTAGTTTCAAAGGAACCTGAAACAATCACAACACTAGAAACTGCAACAGAATCTGAATCAAAGAGAAAAAGGAGTCTGAGAAAGACCAGTCTGATAGGAATCCTCCTTTTACAGCTAGAATTATTATAAGAAGTCCATAAAGCAAAAGGATAGCCAAGAAGAAAATAACAAAGAAACCTGAGGAAGACAAAGGAAAGGGCAAGGAGAAAGTACACTGAAAGAGAAAAGAGATCTAAGAAATTCTGTAAGGCTCCAAACCAGGCACCCTACAGTCGGTCCTCATAATACTCTTTAAAAGTAATTGTTTTATTTAACAAACATACAACGAAAGTCTTTCTAAATTTATTTATTTCTTTTTTTTAAGGTCATTAATGATATTAATCTTACCTCATGAATTTCTACACACCAATCCGAGTAGCACTGCTCCCACGCCAAGATACGTCAACCCCAAAGCTCACCTGCAGCACATTCTATCGTACACACAAAGTCAGCTACGCTCAGTGAGTTCTAATAGTTTAATTTAAACAAAAGCCAACTCGTCTCATTTTAATACTTATTTGCACTCAAGACCCTCTGGTCTTTAGACCATAGTTTTATAATTTTTTCTCATATAGATAACCCCTGTTATCTTATTCTATCCCAAACGGGTTCACCACCCCAGACTCAACCCACAACTAAAACACAGTAAGTCTCTCCGACATGCACCGAGCTTACTATACTTATGACTCACAATTTACAACATAAATTAACCATACATTGGTTATCTCAATCCATCCTATAGACACCGACCTAACCGGACCTAATCAAGATTCTCACAAATCAATTGACACAACAGTTGTACACAATGTACTCATGCCGACACAACGGTCAATATAACTCTACACATTCACATTAATAACATCTATCCACCATGAAAATATCATTTCATACACAATTATTATAACTCATCACTTGCATGCAATTTAACACATATATATGCACATAAACATATACATCATCACTACACCCTCGTCAGGGTTATCCTCGTCGGGATACTCACCATGAGCTTAGCTCTACCCTTGTTACAGGGCCCCGCCACTAATTATAGCGACACACTCGTCATCTCACTATGACCTCACAGCCACCCCTTGGTGACAACACTTGAAGAACTTTGTCCTCCATAACATAACCTACTGTGTCATAAAGACAACTATGCAAACACAACACAACACATAACACATAACACACATCATCACATATTATTTATATGCCTAGTTATTAGGCCTTCACCATATAAACATTCCCAGGATAATATATACCCTACACAAACTCATGAGTGTCTAGCTCACATCCTGATTTACTCCGACTAACTAATAACACATAATGGAAGACTAGCCTTTAGACGACCCGTTAGCTAAGCATGCACCTCATATACTCACTCTCGATAACACATTCTACTTACAACCATAAGCCGTTTAGCTTATATCCCGACTCACCCCTACTAACTCAAAATACGACACACGTCATTAACTGTTTTACCCCTAGCTTACAAAGTTTCATAGACACCCTCCATAGACTCACCAACTCATTAACGAATTTATTAATTCATAAACACCTCGGGTTAAAAACCAAAACTCTTAGTATGATTAACAAAGCAAACATGTCGCATAAGGTTGTATGATAGCCCCAAAAACATTAAAAACATTTAAAAAGGGGGATTAGAAACTCACAGGTTACGCTGAATCCCAATCCTTGCTCTCCAAACCCGCTCGTTCACACTTGAACCCAACCTGCAAACTTCCAAGCAGACACGGGATCGTGAAGTGACCCGGATCTGCCAGTTTCACTAGCAGTTTGTTCTGCACCACTGAAGAGCATCACTCACTTAGTGAGACTTTAGAGGCTTCCTCCAGCTTCTTCTTGTTGGAAAGAAGATATTTTAGGAACTTGCCATACTTAGGCATATGATGGAAGACCTCTATGAATGGGAGATTGACTTTGAGTTGTTTGAACATGTTAAAGAAGTTACCGTATTCCCTAGCATACTTATGTGGCATCAAGCGCACTGGGTAGGGAACACGGCTCAAGTCAATCTCGGGGGTCTTCATCTCAACCCCCTTCTTCTTCTCCTCTGCCTTCTCGGCGGGCTTCTCGACCACTATCTTCTCATCCATCGACTCCTCTTCTTCTTCTTCTTCTTCTTCCACCGGTGGCTGCTCTCTCTCCTCTACTCTTTGACTCCTAGTCGACGCGGCCATCACTGAAGAATTAGGACTTGAAGATGGACCTCTCTGTCTATCCTTCAGGCTCTTAGCGATGTCTCCCACCATGCGCTGCAGGTCCTGGAATGCAGAATGCTGATTTCTCAGTAGGGTATCATGTGCATCTAACCTCTGGTGGGACTCCTTGTCTCTCTGCACTAAATGAGCGAGCATCTGAGTCTGGTTCTCCAGCATCTCTTCAATCTTCTTATCCCTAGCTCTGCTCCCAGAACTCGCTCCTGCTTCACCTCCTCCATGATGATTAGGGCGGGCATTAAACCCAAGCGGGTTGTTTCCAAATATCCATCCCGAGCCATAAAGATTGTTATAGTTATTATTGTACCCTCGGTTCTTGTTGCCCACGAAATCAACATACTCCTGCTGACTGACGAGGCAGTTTCTTGTGTCGTGGCCTCCTCTTCACACCTCACACCTCACACCTTTGAGCGCACAACTTCAGCTCCTTTTTGTCATTCGCCATTGCCGCGAATGTAGCTGTGACAACCCGACTTTTTGTAGGTTAATCCTGTTAACTATTCTGTTAAGTTTCTTATTAAAAACTTAATCCCGTTAGTCAAATCTAACCCCGAGGCTTAATTCGGTCACAGTATCAATTCAAAACTTCAGGGACTAGTTGAGTGAATCTACCAAGCCAAATAAATTGACCCACCAAAGTAAATTTTATCAAAATTACTCCTGTTGACTTTTGGAAGTCAACATTGGGATCCTTTGATTTCCAATTCGCGAATTATATCCCGAAATCCGTTGGAATTAGAACCGTTCGTGCATGATAATGATCATAACGATCATAATTGATCCATTAAACACCTCCAATTTAATCGAATTAACACTAATAATGAGAATTAAACAAGTAACCGTCGACCCTATGTCTTACTCAATCGAATTCGACTGTAATCAGTTACCAATTTGCAAACCAACACACTGCACACCTAAATCGAGTCTCTCTGAAACCTTTGCACTCGTCAAATTGATCGGATTCATAGCAAGAGCCGCCGGGAATCGAACTAGTCATCGTCGGACCTGTTTTAGTTGATCTCCACCGTCCCGACACCAATTCAGGTAACTAGATACATCATCAGCTTCGCTTTTATCTCTGAAATGAAAGCCCTAACACAATTAGGGCTCACATTATCAATTCGATCGAGTTCTTGATCCTAGGGTTCATCATCTGACTGATTTAGTCGAGCCCTAATCTAGACCCAATGAAAATGAAATTAACCTATGCAGAAAGATTCGCAACACCTTTTCTACTGAAAGCCCTTTGCCAATTTCAATTTTTAATATAAAAATCTCTGTAACCCGTAATTAGGGTTCATGTGAACTCTATCTGTCGAATTCAATTCTAAACCGTTTTTAAATCAAATTAACCTACTCCATTAGATTCACAATCGTCTGTAGAGTGAAAGCCCTATGAAACAACGGGCTTCCACTATCGAATTGATCATGAACCCGTAATTAGGGTTCATATGCGTTCTAATTTGGGGTTTTCGATCTTAGACTGAAAAGAAACGAAATTAAATTACTTCATCAGTTTCGTATCTATCCGATTAACAAAAGCCCTATAGTTTTAACCATCTTAATCATCGAAATACTTCTAATCGATTCAAAGTTTTCTAAATAAAGTTTCGATCTGTTTTTGACAAATTAGACAACCAAATCTTAACCGATTTCAAAATTGATGACATGCTCGGATTCGTAATCCTCTGAGCATCAAAACTTGTTTCTGTTTCACTCAAACCATCGCCCGAATCGAGGGATATTGACCGGTTTCGATCGCGGGTCTTTAAGGGAGGAAAACCACATAGAGCCTGATGTTAAAACCATTCCAACCCGGTATCCTTCGCGATACCCTAGCGGGCGAAGATGGTTAAGGCTGTGTGCGGGTGTGGGAGAGACCCGGGTTCGAGTCCGGGCTCCCACAATTATTTTTAAACATTTTTCTGTTAATATTTAATTAATAAAAATCAAACCTTTTAATATTATATTATTATATAAATGGGTTTTAACCCGGAAAACAACCCGTAGGCTCGGGTTTGAATTATTAACTTATTATTATATATTATACCCACTTTTATAAATAATTTAGTGTTATTATCCCTAAGTGAAAATAATATGTTTATATTATTTTTAAACCGTGAATTCATATAAAATAATATGTTTATATTATTTTCAAACCGTGACCCGTATTATTAAATAATATATATTTATATTATTTCAAATCAATTTATAACATCGTGTGTCGATTGAGACTAAATAATAATATAATTGGTTATACTATTTACTCGTATACATATATTATTATTTTCTTAATTTTTGTGAATGACAAAACACCCGGTATAATTATTATTAGTCGTGTCATTCGTCGCGTAAAGTAGTTCCTAACTCCGTGGACACTTTCGTCCACTCTTGAATATTAGAGCGTTTCTTTAGGACGCTTCTCAATCCGTGTCATTGTCACATTTCCTATTTTCCTTTATCCCTAATTTATGCGTTTATAATTTTAGGGCATTCGTAAGTCTTTTGAGACTTACACACGTGGCTCCAACTTTTCCCTTGCGTGATTCAAATCCTTACTCAAGCTCAGGTGAGTTTTCACGGCCCCTTTTTACTGCTTTTAAACTGGGGGAGAAAACATGATACAACTCTTTTGATTTTTGTACTTCATTTTATATCAATTGTTATGACTATGCGTAAACTCTATCATGAAAGTCCTCACATCGAACCGTTTAAATATGAATATAGCGAGGTATGTTGGGTAGTACTACTGGGTTTGACAAACCTCACCCGTGTTAGTCGCGCTAACACGATTGGATATCGAACGGGTGCAATATTGACCTAAACGTGCACCGTGGTTGATAGACCTGGTGGGAGGCAATACAAACAGTCAGTTTACGGTTGCGAGCGTAATAGCAAACAATGAACATGGGTTAGCTACTCATTTGGTATTTATGTTGATTGTATAATAAATCTGGTAAACGTTTATTTATATATTGAAACCTGTGAACTCACCAACCTCGTGTTGACGCTTTTTCTTACATGTTTTCTCAGGACGCTAAGCTAAGACACAGGTGCACGCTAGGGCATGCATGGGATTCAACTGTTTTGCTTTGTGTCTATTTATGTTGATCGAATTATTTTAATGTACTTTGTTTGGTTGAACGTTTGGACTTTTGGACTTTGGTTTTGGGCGCGTGTATTTTGCGCATTTACTTTTTTACGCTTCCGCATTGATACTCTGATTTAAAAGGATATTTTCATTTGAGTCCCATGTAGAGTCGTTCAATGTAACTAATGTCTGAGATCCTGGTTTGTCACTTCCCAAACGGTAATACTCCGTTAGTGGAATTTGGGGGTGTGACAGATTGGTATCAGAGCCATTTGTTATAGCGAACTAGGATTGCATACTAGACTATAGCCTCACACATTAGTTACATGTCATTTGGATGTTTGGCACTTATACAAATTGTTGCAGGATCATGTCGTCAACACCACCTCCATCACCTAACGCATCAGGGCATAAGGCACCTGTACCCTCATCCCCGGAGCCCAAAAGGCGCCGGACTACCTCAATTGAGCAAGGTGAACCGAGCAACGCACGGGCATTGGAGTATGCTCTCAATTGGGATATGTACCCACACATGATCCAAAGGTGGATCGAAATGGGAGATGTTCCATCACCGTACTTTGCATCCACATCTTCATCGTCTACACTGCCTAGCTTACCATGTACCATGGAACAAGCCTTCGCAGCATTTGTGTCCTATATGTTAAAGGAATTAAGTTTTGTACAAGATGCTACCGAGGAGATACCTAAACTCCTAGAGAATGGAAAACAAGTGGAAAAGAATAGGGTAGGAATAGAAGATTTGACTACCGAACTAGCTACAACGGATCATGTCCACAACCTTTTAGTGAATCGTGTAGCACACCTAGAGACGAGGGCTGACATTATGGATGATGATATGCAAGGAGTTCTGGAGAGGTTAGCTGCTATGGAAGCTCAGCTACATGTGGCTAACCATACTGCTGAAGGCCTTCAAGAGAGGGTGACTCACTTGGAAGCCCAACTGCAAGCGGCCCTACACCCAGAAGACATTCCAGTATCTGACGATGAGGAGGAACCCTTTGAGGAAGAGCTCTTTGAGGAGGAGCCCTTCGAGGAGGAACCCTTAGAGGGGGAACCAGCTGAGGAAGAGCCAGTGGATATTGATGATGCACAGTCATATGTCTCTTCTGATGACGAGGATATTTGAGGATCTTCCTATTCTATCTTCCTTTTCATGTTTGTTTTTGCTTATGTTATTTCCCTTTTCAAACCTAGATGGGTAAGGTTGTTCCCATCCAATAAAAGCATGAGAAGTTTAATATTTGAGTTATTTATTTTGTAGCCTTACAATTTATTTAATTTTCAAAATATTAGATGTTGTATTTCCTTACCCGTACCTGAATAATGTTTAATATGCGATATATTTCTCATTGTTTTCATTTGTGATTGTGAAGAAATATGTCTGGAAGAGGACGAGGAAGCCGTACCGGTGGTCGTGGTACCATCAATATGACGGCAGCAGAACTAGCAGCTTTGATAAACAATAGTGTGGCAGAGGCCCTAGCAGCACAGAATGCTGCAGGTAAATGCTTTCAACTATTGACTAGTAGTGTCAATCCCTTTTTCCTAAGAATATCTTTCTAAACTCTATAATTCCAATTCAATTCGTATTTCTAAATCCAGGCCAGCAAAATCAACAAAATCAACAGCCAGCCTGCACTTTTAAGGCATTCATGGACTGCAAGCCCCACACCTTTAGTGGAGCTGAATAAGCAGTTGGATTACTTCGCTGGTTTGAGAAGGTTGAATCAGTAATAGCCATGTGCAACTGCCCCGTGGCTAACCAAGTGAAATTTGCTGCTGGAACTTTAGAAGGCCCGGCCCTAACATGGTGGAATGCCCAAGTTCAAATGTTGGGACTAGCAATGGCAAATGGACTTCCATGGGAGGAATTTAAGTCAATGATGAAAGAAGAATACTGCCCACGAGATGAGATTCAAAAGCTAGAGGGAGAGTTCTGGAACCTTAAGATGGAGGGTTCAGAAATTGAACTCTACACCACCCGTTCACACGAACTTGCCACCATGTGCCCACATATGGTGACTCCGGATTACAAATGGATTGAACTATACATTGGAGGTTTGGTACCTCAGATTCAAAGCATGGTGACCTCATCCAACCCTACCACCATCCAATAGACCATCAGACTTGCTCACAAATTGACCGATCAGGCAGTGACACAGGGAACTTTACCTCCAAGAGGTTCGGTTTCTAAACCCACCGACAACAATAAGCGCAAGTTCGACAATCACTCCCACTCACACAATCACTCAAATTCTAAAGGATCCCAATCCAATCAACCTCAGCACCAACAACAGCGAAAGTTTGAGCATGCTAGAAACTTTAATCAAACGACCTCATCAGGTCCGAATCAAGGGGAATATGCTGGGAGGTACCCCAAGTGCAACAAATGCGGCTATCACCACACGGGCACTTGTGACCGACAACGTTGCCAGCGTTGTGGTAAAATGGGCCACGCTGCAAAGGACTGTAGAGTTGCACTCCCGAACAAACAACCATTTCAAGCACAGGGATTGACGAGTGGATGTTTTCAGTGCGGTAAAGAGGGGCACATTCAAAGGAACTGTCCTCAGTTGAAAAAGGGTGGAAATGGTAATGGCAGTGGTAGTGGTAACGGTAATAACCAGGGCAACAATGGTAACAACCCCAATCAAAACAACAATGGTGGGAATAACGGTAATAACGGTGGTAATGGAGGAAATGGGGCGAAAGGAAGAGCTTTTGTACTGGGATCCGGAGAGGCTCGCTACGATCATAACGTGGTCACCGGTAAATTTCTCTTAAATAATTACTTTGCTTCTGTCCTTTTTGACACTGGTGCTGATAGGAGTTTTATATCTAAGAAACTTAGTGATATGATAAAAGGAACTCCAATTCTGCTAGAAGCTAAGTATGTAATAGAGATAGCTGACGGCCAAATAATTGAAGCAACCCACATTCTTAAGGGTTGTAAGCTTGATCTAGCTAGCCATATTCTAGATATCGACCTTATGCCGGTCACACTTGGTAGTTTTGATGTAATCGTCGGCATGGATTGGTTGTCTAGAAACCAAGCGGAAATCATTTGTCATGAGAAAATCGTTCGCATACCCCTCCCGAGTGGAGAAATTCTTTCAGTTCAGGGCGAAAGAGTTGGTACTGTCATGGGCATTATATCCTTCATGAAAGCACAAAAATGTCTTCGGAAGGGGCATACGGCCATTCTGGCCCTTGTTGCTGAACAGCCGTCAGAAGAGAAGAAGATCGAAGATATTCCCGTTGTGCGTGAATTTTTGGAAGTATTTCCCGAGGATCTGCCCGGTCTGCCACCACACCGTCAGGTTGAATTCCAAATTGACCTAGCACCTGGAGCAGCACCGATTGCTCATGCACCTTATCGATTAGCACCCAGTGAATTGCAGGAAATGTCCACTCAATTGCAAGACTTATTGGATAAAGGCTTCATCCGACCTAGTTCATCACCGTGGGGAGCTCCGGTATTATTTGTCAAGAAAAAGGACGGTACGTTCCGTATGTGTATTGATTACCGGGAGCTGAACAAAGTTACAATCAAGAACCGCTACCCTTTACCTCGTATTGATGACCTTTTTGATCAACTCCAAGGATCAAGTTTCTATTCCAAAATAGATCTTAGGTCCGGCTATCATCAGTTAAGAGTCCGAGAAGAAGATATCTCTAAAACTGCATTCAGGACAAGGTACGGCCATTACGAATTTATGATCATGCCTTTCGGTTTAACCAACGCACCCGCGGTATTCATGGACCTCATGAACCGTGTGTGTAAGCCTTACCTTGACCAGTTTGTTATCGTTTTCATCGATGACATTCTTATTTATTCCAAGAACGAGGAAGAACATGAAGAACATCTGCGCCTAATTTTGGAACTACTTAAGCAAGAGCAACTTTATGCTAAGTTTTCCAAATGTGAATTTTGGATTCGAGAGGTTCAATTTCTAGGGCATGTGGTAAATGAAAAAGGGATACATGTCGACCCATCCAAAATAGAAGCCATCAAGAATTGGGCAGCACCGACGACTCCGACTGAAGTGCGACAATTTCTGGGATTGGCTGGATATTACCGTCGTTTTATCGAAGGATTTTCAAAGATTGCGCAACCTCTCACCGCCCTAACTCAAAAAGGAAAAGCTTACAATTGGGGCGATAATCAAGAGTCAGCTTTCCAGCATCTCAAACAGAAACTTTGCAGTGCACCTATTTTAGCTCTTCCGGAAGGAACCGATGACTTTGTGGTGTATTGTGATGCATCTATTCAAGGTCTGGGTTGTGTCTTAATGCAACGCGAAAAGGTAATCGCATACGCTTCACGTCAGTTAAAGGTTCACGAGAAAAACTACACCACTCATGACCTAGAGTTGGGAGCAGTAGTTTTTGCACTTAAGATATGGAGACATTACTTGTACGGTACCAAATGCACCATCTACACCGACCACAAGAGCCTCCAGCATATCTTCAAGCAGAAGGAGTTGAACATGCGACAACGTCGTTGGGTTGAACTTTTAAATGATTACGACTGTGCGATCCGGTATCATCCGGGTAAAGCTAACGTCGTGGCTGATGCACTAAGCCGAAAAGAAACGAAACCCAAACGAGTTCGAGCGTTACAACTCACCATTCACCCTGGATTGCCTGACAGAATCTGTAGTGCTCAACTTGAAGCCTTGAAAGAAGATAACCTACCGTTAGAAGGTACACGTGGCATGGAAGCACAACTTGAAGTAAAATCTGACGGAATTCGTTACTTTGTCAAACGAATATGGGTTCCAGTGTTCGGAAATTTAAGGGAACTAATCATGGATGAAGCTCATAAATCTCGTTACTCCATTCATCCGGATTCCGATAAAATGTACCATGATCTAAAAGTACTATATTGGTGGCCAAAGATGAAGGCCGATATAGCCACTTATGTTAGTAAGTGTCTGACCTGCGCGAAGGTCAAAGTTGAATACCAAAAACCGTCCGGTCTCCTACAACAACCTGAAATTCCCATGTGGAAATGGGAACAAATATCCATGGACTTCATTACCAAATTACCCCGAACCCCTACCGGATGTGATACTGTATGGGTAATTGTAGATCGCCTAACAAAATCTGCTCACTTTCTAGCAATCAAAGAAATTGACAAAATGGATAAACTCACTCGAGTATACTTGAAAGAAGTGGTCTCTCGGCACGGAGTGCCAATCTCTATCATCTCGGATCGTGATGCACGATTCACTTCCCGTTTCTGGCAATCATTGCATAAAGCATTAGGCACGCGTCTAGATATGAGCACAGCATACCATCCTCAAACTGATGGCCAAACTGAACGTACTATCCAAACTCTGGAGGACATGCTACGAGCTTGTGTGATCGATTTCGGTAACACTTGGGAGTCTCACCTACCATTGGTGGAGTTCTCCTACAACAACAGTTATCACACTAGCATCAAGGCAGCTCCATTTGAAGCACTTTATGGACGGAAATGCCGTTCTCCCATTTGTTGGACCGAGGTTGGGGATAGCCAACTCACAGGTCCTGAACTTGTATTTGAAACTTCCGAAAAGATCGTTCAAATTAGAAACTGTATGGCGGCAGCTCGTGATCGTCAAAAGAGCTATGCCGACAAGCGTCGTAAACCTTTGGAATTTCAAATAGGCGACATGGTTTTACTCAAAGTCTCACCTTGGAAAGGTGTCATTCGTTTCGGGAAACGAGGAAAACTGAATCCTCGTTATGTTGGACCTTTCAAAATATTGAAGAGAATCGGACCAGTCGCGTATCAACTGGACCTACCTGAAAGACTTAGTGGTGTACACAACGTCTTTCACGTCTCAAATTTAAAGAAATGCCTAGCTGATGAATCACTCGCAGTTCCTCTGGAGGAACTACATGTTGATGAACAGTTACGTTTCATCGAAGAACCTGTGGAAATTATGGATAGGGAAGTTAAAACGTTAAAGAACAGTAAGATCCCTATTGTTCGAGTCCGTTGGAACTCGAAACGCGGACCGGAATTCACGTGGGAGCGCGAGGATCAGATGATGCGTAAATATCCTAATCTATTCAAGCACTCCACGTCAAATCTTTAAGGTATTATTTTAAATTTTCGGGACGAAAATTCTTTTAACTAGGGGATGATGTGATACCCAGGAAAATTTTTTTTATTTTAATTTTCGGGACGAAAATTCTTTTAACTAGGGGATGATGTGACAACCCGACTTTTTTTAGGTTAATCCTGTTAACTATTCTGTTAAGTTTCTTATTAAAAACTTAACCTCGTTAGTCAAATCTAACCCCGAGGCTTAATTCGGTCACAGTATCAATTCAAAACTTCAGGGACTAGTTGAGTGAATCTACCAAGCCAAATAAATTGACCCACCAAAGTCAATTTTATCAAAATTACTCCTGTTGACTTTTGGAAGTCAACATTGGGATCCTTTGATTTCCAATTCGCGAATTATATCCCGAAATCTGTTGGAATTAGAACCGTTCGTGCATGATAATGATCATAACGATCATAATTGATCCATTAAACACCTCCAATTTAATCGAATTAACACTAATAATGAGAATTAAACAAGTAACCGTCGACCCTATGTCTTACTCAATCGAATTCGACTGTAATCAGTTACCAATTTGCAAACCAACACACTGCACACCTAAATCGAGTCTCTCTGAAACCTTTGCACTCGTCAAATTGATCGGATTCATAGCAAGAGCCGCCGGGAATCGAACTAGTCATCGTCGGACCTGTTTTAGTTGATCTCCATCGTCCCGACACCAATTCAGGTAACTAGATACATCATCAGCTTCGCTTTTATCTCTGAAATGAAAGCCCTAACACAATTAGGGCTCACATTATCAATTCGATCGAGTTCTTGATCCTAGGGTTCATCATCTGACTGATTTAGTCGAGCCCTAATCTAGACCCAATGAAAATGAAATTAACCTATGCAGAAAGATTTGCAACACCTTTTCTACTGAAAGCCCTTTGCCAATTTCAATTTTTAATATAAAAATCTCTGTAACCCGTAATTAGGGTTCATGTGAACTCTATCTGTCGAATTCAATTCTAAACCGTTTTTAAATCAAATTAACCTACTCCATTAGATTTGCAATCATCTGTAAAGTGAAAGCCCTATGAAACAACGGGCTTCCACTATCGAATTGATCATGAACCCGTAATTAGGGTTCATATGCGTTCTAATTTGGGGTTTTCGATCTTAGACTGAAAAGAAACGAAATTAAATTACTTCATCAGTTTCGTATCTATCCGATTAACAAAAGCCCTATAGTTTTAACCATCTTAATCATCGAAATACTTCTAATCGATTCAAAGTTTTCTAAATAAAGTTTCGATCTGTTTTTGACAAATTAGACAACCAAATCTTAACCGATTTCAAAATTGATGACATGCTCGGATTCGTAATCCTCTGAGCATCAAAACTTGTTTCTGTTTCACTCAAACCATCGCCCGAATCGAGGGATATTGACCGGTTTCGATCGCGGGTCTTTAAGGGAGGAAAACCACATAGAGCCTGATGTTAAAACCATTCCAACCCGGTATCCTTCGCGATACCCTAGCGGGCGGAGATGGCTAAGGCTGTGTGCGGGTGTGGGAGAGACCCGGGTTCGAGTCCGGGCTCCCACAATTATTTTTAAACATTTTTCTGTTAATATTTAATTAATAAAAATCAAACCTTTTAATATTATATTATTATATAAATGGGTTTTAACCCGGAAAACAACCCGTAGGCTCGGGTTTGAATTATTAACTTATTATTATATATTATACCCACTTTTATAAATAATTTAGTGTTATTATCCCCAAGTGAAAATAATATGTTTATATTATTTTTAAACCGTGAATTCATATAAAATAATACGTTTATATTATTTTCAAACCGTGACCCGTATTATTAAATAATATATATTTATATTATTTCAAATCAATTTATAACATCGTGTGTCGATTGAGACTAAATAATAATATAATTGGTTATACTATTTACTCGTATACATATATTATTATTTTCTTAATTTTTGTGAATGACAAAACACCCGGTTATAATTATTATTAGTCGTGTCATTCGTCGCGTAAAGTAATTCCTAACTCCGTGGACACTTTCGTCCACTCTTGAATATTAGAGCGTTTCTTTAGGACGCTTCTCAATCCGTGTCATTGTCACATTTCCTATTTTCCTTTTTCCCTAATTTATGTGTTTATAATTTTAGGGCATTCGTAAGTCTTTTGAGACTTACACACGTGGCTCCAACTTTTCCCTTGTGTGATTCAAATCCTTACTCAAGCTCAGGTGAGTTTTCACGGCCCCTTTTTACTGCTTTTAAACTGGGGGAGAAAACATGATACAACTCTTTTGATTTTTCTACTTCATTTTATATCAATTGTTATGACTATGCGTAAACTCTATCATGAAAGTTCTCACATCGAACCGTTTAAATATGAATATAGCGAGGTATGTTGGGTAGTACTACTGGGTTTGACAAACCTCACTCGCGTTAGTCGCGCTAACACGATTGGATATCGAACGGGTGCAATATTGACCTAAACGTGCACCGTGGTTGATAGACCTGGTGGAAGGCAATACAAACAGTCAGTTTACGGTTGCGAGCGTAATAGCAAACAATGAACATGGGTTAGCTACTCATTTGGTATTTATGTTGATTGTACAATAAATCTGGTAAACGTTTATTTATATATTGAAACCTGTGAACTCACCAACCTCGTGTTGACGCTTTTTCTTACATGTTTTCTCAGGACGCTAAGCTAAGACACAGGTGCACGCTAGGGCATGCATGGGATTCAACTGTTTTGCTTTGTGTCTATTTATGTTGATCGAATTATTTTAATGTACTTTGTTTGGTTGAACGTTTGGACTTTTGGACTTTGGTTTTGGGCGCGTGTATTTTTCGCATTTACTTTCTTTACGCTTCCGCATTGATACTCTGATTTAAAAGGATATATTCATTTGAGTCCCATGTAGAGTCGTTCAATGTAACTAATGTCTGAGATCCTGGTTTGTCACTTCCCAAACGGTAATACTCCGTTAGTGGAATTTGGGGGTGTGACAGTAGCAACCAAGCTAGTGTCAGGGTTGACCTGATGCACACCTCTAGGAGAATAGGTGAGTTCTCTAGCACTAGGAATGGAAGTCCTAGTAGATGGCCGCTGTTGCTCAGCGAGAGAGATTCTCTCAAACATCTCCTCGCATTTAGCAGGCTCCAGTTTATCCATGAAATGGCCTCCCGCAGCTGTGTTGAATATTTGTTCTTTCTAGAAAGAGAGGCCATTATAGAACTTCTCCACTATCGCGCAGTCAGAAAGACCATGCTGCGGAAATCGGCTCAACAGCGCTTTAAACCGCACCCAGGACATGTGATAAGGCTCGTCAGGGTCAATCCGGAAGGAGTGGATTTGTTCCCTAAGGCGACCGGCCCTGAAAGGTGGATAATACTTTTTAAGGAACTTGGCTTGAAGATCCTCCCAAGTGGTGATGGAATTGCCAGGAAGGGTGTCAAGCCAAGTCGAAGCACACCCAGAGAGCGAGAATGGAAAGACACGCAAGTAGATTGCGTCCTTAGATACACCTGTGATATTGAAGGTATCACGTACGCGCGTGAAGCGGGACAGATGTCCGGTGCATCCTCATCCTCGAGGCCATGGAACTGAGTAGCATGAGTGATCGTATTAATGACATGTGATGGGATCTACCAATTATTGGTATTAGGGATAACAGGGCAGTGATGTAAGGTTAAATACCCAATGTTTGTGTCTGAGTCTATTACAGGTTAAAGTTGCTAAATGATCAGATAACGAGGCATAATGGAGAAGGCATGAAAGTAAAGGGGGTGAAAGTGTAAAATACCAAAGTTTCCTATAAAGTCAAGTCTTCGCGGTACGCGAAGACTGGGAGAGAAAATCTCGCGACACGCGAGGAGAAGAAAAACAGGCTCGACTAAATTGTTCTTCGCCCCACATGAAGAACTAGCCAACGAAGTTTGCGACATGCGAAGGGCCTACGATTCAGGAAAAAGCCCTAAATTCTAATTAAAAGGAAATCCAACCCTAATTCACAAATAACTTTCATTCAGTCGATTTCAGAGCAACCAAGAGTGATTTTCAGAGGCAAGAGGAGTTGCAGATCAAGTATTGAAGCTATGCTCGCGTGTCTGACAAGCATGAGTGGCTAACCTGCGTGTGGCTTCCTCCCGGCGGATGGTTCGTATAAGTTTTATGTTTTAATTCAGTTGTTTATGATTTTGGATCTTGTTAGTTTTTGACACAAACTTGATGTATTAGTTGATTTAAACAGTTTATGTGTATCCTTTGAGTTTGCTTGCTTTACGATCTTGTTCGGTTGATAAGAAAACCTAGTAGCAGGGTTGGGTGACTAACGTGGGTAACTTGACATTGATAAATTGGGTAGTTCGATTATACTGGTTTGTGATGGAACTAGTCGTATATGTTGCTGACAACAATCTGTCTTCAATTACTGTGTTAATTGATTTTCCAACACTATGTCTATGTGGTGTCCAATGAACAACTGAGTTTTGCATAAACCTAGAACCTGAAGTTTGGAGGGAGTTACATCTTTATTTTATATGTGTTTTAGCTATAATTTACTAATCTAAGCAATTAAATTATCCACTGATTCCCTATGGATTCGACAACCCTACTTCCCTATCTATAGTCTAAGGTAGATATGTAGTAGTTTTTATAACTGGTTTTAATTGACCTTGACATAGCGATAAAAATGGCGTCGTTGCCGGGGAATCGGTGCGCTTAGTTTTGTTGCTTTAGTTTAGTTGGTTTTTCTAGTTTAGCTGATTTTGATTCTTGTAAAAAAAAACCCAAAATGATTTTTCTTGCTTTTGTTTTTATTTTTATTTTGTTTCGTTCAGAACTACTTGGGTGTGCTGCTTTTGCAGGTCGACGTGGACATGAATTATAATAATGACCAATACTACTATGAGTCGTGCAATAACTATGGAATCACTGGCCGTTGGGCTCAAGATTGCCAAAGGAACAATCAATATGGTGGTGGTCCTGAGTATCTTAGCTATCAGGAGAATTACAATCAAGACTACCACCCGAGCGGGCCACCTGAAAAAGACAACTATTTGTCTGACTTTGATGCCATCCGGTCGGATATGAAGGAGCTGGCCAAAGTGGCGCATGAAGTGGTGAAACAACAGGAGAGCCAGGCAAAGCATCATCAAACCTTGTTAGATCAAGTTGTCCACTTGGCCGAGATAGTTGCAATGCTCGTCAAGAATCAGGTAATTCTTGCAGTGCACATCAATCCTCAGGTTCCCAAACCACCAACAGTGCACACCTCAATGCTGTAAGTTTCAATTCTTCATTTGAATTTCCTGCTTGTGACCTGGCACTCCTTCTACGACCGGTGGAATATAGTGAATCTGAATCTGACCCTAATCAGGAGTTTATGTCACAAAATAATTTAAAAGATGAAAATGTGAATAAACCTGTGAAAATCCCATTTCCTGATACTTTAATCAAACCAGTTTTAAAAGAAAAGGATCCAACACAGGATGAACGATGGGAAAAGTTTGAAAAGCGTAAAATTAACTCACTATTTTTAAACACGCTTAAACAAGATCCTGATATTGTTGAATGTCTAAAAGGTTTGAGTACCTGAAAACGATGGCACAAATGTCCCGAACAGATAAAGCTGAGTGTTAGTGTGAATGCCTTGTTTACGGGTACCTTCCCCCGAAACTCCAAGATCCAGGGGCACCTATTATTTCAATACAAATAGGTGAAATTAAACTGGATAGAGCGTTGCTGGGTCTTGGAGCATCTGTGAGTATAATACCAGAGAGTCTGTATGATCAGCATGAATTTGGTCCATTACAGAGAGTGAACACCACTGTGGTGTTGGTTGATCAGACTCACGCATATCCTCAGGGGATTGTAAAGGATGTGATTGTCAAGGTAGGGGAGTTTTACTACCCAGTGGATTTCTTGGTGTTGGATTGTATCAAGAACACAGGACCAACCATTATTTTGGGTAGACCGTTCTTGGCCACTTTGCAGGCAGATATTAACTGTGTTGAGGGAACACTAAGGATGAGGTTTGGGGCTCAGAAAATGAGTCTTCAGATATTTTCAAACTTACCAACCCCGAAAGCTAACAAATGTGGATCACCTGAAAAGGTGAATCACACAGTCGAGAATGCTTGTGTTGTAGGTGACAGATCAACTGAGATGAAGGACGGTGAGACTCTAGACAAGGGGAAGAATAGGGTCAGACAGAGGAGGAGGAAAGGAAAGAAACCGCTAGTCCAAGATGCAGAGCGGGAACTCTTTGCTTTGTTTGTGAAGGCTTGGAGAAAAGTCGATGAGGAAAGGAACCTAAGTGTGAGGAGGGAGGATTGCAAGCATCCCACCGACCACCATGATGTAAGTAAGGTACACCGCGTCTGGCTGAAGACGTTAAACTTAGCGCTCCTATGAGGCAGCCTATGGTTAGTATATTTTAAATTCATATCTAGTTAAATGAACTTTGCGGGTGTGTTCAATAGAAACCCTCACGAGACTTCACTCTTCCACTCGGGCTACCGAGGGGTTTAAAAAGCTTGATGCATACGCTAAATGCATCCGTGATTCCTACGAAAGTGAGTTAGGTTTTTATTTTCATTTTTTGTGTTTTTGCATGTGAACCGGCCAAGTGTGGGGAAGTCCCATGGATGAACATACGTGTGGTGCAATTGGGTGCGTGTGCGAGTTTCCGGAGGATTTGAACAAAACTGGATTTTTGGTGTGAAAATTTTTTTAAGTATAAAATTGCATTTAACTTTCTTTCAACACCACCTCTTCGCGGTACGCGAAGAGGCTTCCTCCATTTCTCGCGACACGCGAAGAATAAAGTCAACAGGCTGGGTCAAATTTCATCTTCTCGCGGTACGCGAAGTGTTTCCTCAGTTCTTCGCGCCACGCGAAGAACCGGTAACCCTAAATTTTTATTCTATTTATTTATTTTTTATTTTTTTATTTTTTTTTGGAGTCATTCGAGTCCGTCAAATCTTTTAATTTATTTTTTGAGTCGTTATATTGAGTCGATGTGATGCTGTGAGCTTTTCTTGAGCTTATTTTTGCAGGTTTTGATTGATCCACCCGTACTCAATCTCCATTCGGGTGGTGATTTCCAACTTTTTCACGTTCTTGTACAATGCAACCCACATGTATCCTTGGAGCACGATCGCGAATGAAATGCTATAGGATCGCACATCCAGCTAAGTTTTCTTTATTTTAGTAAATTTTCTTTCATTTTATAGTCGCTCTTCCTACATTGAGGACAATGTCAAGTTTAAGTGTGGGGAGGGGAGACCTTAGTCCAGGTCTGTATTTGAGTCTGTATTCTGTGTTTGAGTCTTTTGTTTTGAGTCATAAATTGTTTATAAAATCCATAAAAATAAAAAAAATTTCAAAAATGTATTTGGAGTAGAATTTGTGCAGCTATATGTGAAAATGATAGGTACAATTGAAATTGTGCTTGTGTGAGATTGAATAATGAAAATAGAAAATGCGTCTAATTTGTAACGTTTTGGTAGGCCCAACCGACTTAAAGAGCTTAAACATCCTGATAGTGTTTCTATGCTTAAATGAATAATTAATTCAGGATATCGTGTGGGTTCTCATCTTAGGGGTGTCGGTAAGGTCGAAACTGTCAATATAGGGTGATAGGTACCTCTATAATCAAGAGTTTATAAGTTTTTAAAATCTTTTGGCATATCACTTTCTTTTTATGAGAATAAATACGAAAGTTGGTGGCTCCCACATTCCATACATCCACCATTGCATGAGCTTGAATTAATTACGTTGAAAGCTTGAGTTTTTCCTACGTGTTACCCTCCGGGTTACAAGCGTGGTTGAAACGCCCATGGGCAGACTCTTGTAATCAATTATAGATGACTAAACGAGACTTATGTGTTACCCTCCGGGATGGCAACCTGGTTGAAACACCTCTAAGTTAAGTTTTTGTTCTTCATTACTAAAAAAACTGCAGCCTATGTGTCACACGTCGAGTTCCAGCTTGATTGAAACACCACTAGGTTAGGTTTATTCATATAAGTTAATAAACCTAACCTAGTGGTGTTTTGTATAGTTTTATGCGTTTTACTTTGTATATAGAGTCGGTTTTACGTTGGTATTTGTCTCTGAGTCTATTACAAGTTAAAGGTGCTAAATGATCAAATAACGAGGCATAATGGAGAAGGCATGAAAGTACAGGGGGTGAAAGTGTAAAATACCAAAGTTTCCTGGAAAGTAAAGTCTTCGCGGTACCCGAAGACTAGGAGAGAAAATCTCGCGACACGCGAGGAGAAGAAAAACAGGCCCGACTAAATTGTTTTTCGCACCACGCGAAGAACTAGCCAACGCAGTTCGTGACACGCGAAGGGCCTGCAATTCAGAAAAAGCCCTAAATTCTAATTAAAGGAAATCCAACCCTAATTCGCAAATAACTTTCATTCAGCCGATTTCAGAGCAACCAAGGGCGATTATCAGAGGCAAGAGGAGTTCCAGATCAAGTATTGAAGCTATGCTCACGTGTCTGACAAGCATGTGTGGCTAAGTTGCGTGTGGCTTCCTCCCGGCGGATGGTTCGTATAGGTTTTATGTTTTAATTCAGTTGTTTATGACTTTTGATCTGGTTAGTTTTTGACACCAACTTGATGGATTGATGTATTAGTTGATTTAAACAGTTTATGTGTATGCTTTGAGTTTGCTGCTTTACGATCTTGTTCGGTTGATAACAAAACCTAGTAGCAGGGTTGGGTGACTAACGGGGGTAACTTGGCATTGATAAATTGGGTAGTTGGATTGTACTGGTTTGTGACGAAACTAGTCGTATAGGTTGCTGACAACAATCTGTCTTCAATTACCGTGTTAACTGATTTTCCAACACAATGTCTATGTGGTGTCCAATGAACAACTGAGTTTTGCATAAACCTAGAACCTGAAGTTTGGAGGGAGTTACATCTTTATTTGATCTGTGTTTTAGCTATAATTTACTAATCTAAGCAATTAAACTATCCACTGATTCCATGTGGATTCGACAACCCTACTTCCCTGTCTACAGTCCAAGGATAAATAGTTGTTTTTATAAGTGTTTTTGATTGACCTTGACACAACAAACAGGCAGGCGATCGAAGATCTCGCCATTGTGCCCTCATCACTAGCTTTCTGGTGTACGGTACGTCTCGCTGGTGGGTCAGCGTCGCCCATTTTAGGAAAATGATCTGGGCTAGTAGAACGTAACTGGTTTGTGCACAACGTTTTCAAACGCTCCCGAATGTCGTGGGTGCTCTCATGAAGCTCTCGTTCGGGCTCTTCGTAAGCTGAATACTGTGGTGATCCCTGCGAACGAGTATGTTGCATAAAATGAAAGACACAAAGAAAAATAAGACAGATTCAAAACACAGAAAGACTCGATCCTAAATTAGACTCACAAGTAGCATATAGGACAAAGCATAAAATTAAGACTCAAAATACAAGAAAGAAAGAAAATAACCAAAAATCAAATAAAGAACTAGTCAAAGCTAATTTTCCATTGCCAAGTGTCCCCGGCAGCGGGGCTAAAAAGTTGATGTCGCCCAGATAGTCTATAAAAACTAATAAATAAAACCTAATCTAGACTCCTAAGTAATAAATGGAGTACCTATGAACTAAACCGCATTGACAAACTAGTGAACCTATCGAGTGTAGCATAGCTTAATGGTAAACCAGATTATCAAACCCTAGAGACACTACTATAGCTATACTAGACTCTGACTCAGACTAAAGATGATTGATTAGGGGGTTTTCTACATTGTTGATTAAACTAATAATGCAGAATAATAAAGATCGACTCTAACTATCAAACTGAAAACTTCGGGAATATCAGGAATGGAAAGAATACCACCTAGGTTGGAATCCTACTTGCAAAGCACAAACTTCTACCGGTTATGGAAACTATGATGGATCTACATATCTAAGGATAACAACTCTAGACAACCTAGTGGATCCCTAATCACTCTCAGGGTGTCGCCAACTAAGAAACTCCAAAGATGTGCTAAACTCACCAGATGGTCGGATTACCTTTCGGTATCTCCTACAATGACAATGTACCCAAAAGACAGATCACCTCTCTGTCTCAATGTCCACAATACATCAAAGATGCACGGGGTAACTCGGATCAACACACTATGACCCGGAATAGAAACTAATACTAAGGACCTAGGAAAACCTCCTTTCAGAGCGTTAACAACTAGACACCTAATACGAAGACTAACCGATTACCTCTCGCCTTTCGTTAATTGAGATAAGATGAACACTCAATCTAATTCAACACCAATTACTCTCCCTATGGACTACTACGTCTAGCAATACCATCACCGTTACCAACAATTAAGCAAGCAACCTAAACATGCGTCTATTACTGGAAGACATTCAACAAGAACACATGCGGGTTTATAATCAACACCAAATCAGAATAAAGCATGCGTATTCATCATAGTAAGCTATCCAAAATCTTTACAAAATCATTAATACAATCATTGAATCCAAAAACAAAATAAAAATCAGTACTTTAACAAGTATTCATCAAAGACCCAGGCAATATCAATTGTTTAGCCTAGATTCATGTTCAAAACATCAAGAACAAAAGTCTAAAATAGAAACATAGTGTTAGGGATTGATTTTCACCCAGGATCCTGAATCCGGCGAGATCTGGAATCCAAGATCCTCATAATGTCGGTATCCTAAATATTAATGATAATAACGGCTATTTGTCCTCTATTTCTTTTATATGCACATGTAAAACTTGTTGACTCGTTTATCCGTGAAGAATCGGGTGAGAAGTTAAAGAGAACATGTAAAACTTGCGAGGGAAGCTCAATAACGGTTATATTTGAAGACCGAGCAAAGCTCCGGGATCCTCGGAAAGTTAGTTAGGATCGTTTTTGTATTTAATTAGCGATTTGATCGATTAGCAACACACAACACACACACACTTAACAATATTCAATACTCATAATCAACTCTGTAACACTTAGTATTCGATCATTTCTGCTCATATTTGTAATCATTTTCATCGATTTATACAAGACTAGGAGGCAAGTGACTTTCGGTCACTTCCCGTGGTTTTATTCCAGCAATCCTTAAGGATTAAGGGCTTTCCTCATAAACACTTGTGTCGTTTTATTGCTTTATACGCTTTGTTCATCACGAATCTTTCAAGCACACTACCTCATTTATGAAATTTGGTTACAAAGTTAGTTTATATAATTTTTACCCAAAATAATTTGGCGCCCACCGTGGGGCAAGTGGTTCTTTTCATCTTTAAATCTTTGCTCAAATTTGTGTTCAATCACTATCTTTCAAAGCTAATTTCAAAAATGTCATCCCAATCCAAAAATATTTCTGTTTCTGCTCCGTCTTCGAGCTCTGGGTTGGTCATCACTATTCCTCCTCCTCCATTTAAAAAAAAGTGTTAATCAACCAAAGAAAACTACTTATGCGCGTTCTTCGGGATCCAGAATACCTGCTGGTGGACATGTGATCGTATCAAACAATGATATCCTCGATCTGTTCTCGGAAATGAAACAACAAATGGAACAACAGAGGAAGACTAACCAAGCACTATTTCGGGAGATTGAGAAGGTTAAAGAATCGAAGAAACCAGTAGAAGTGACCACCCCGCTGCAACCAAGGATCTTGGATTTTAATTATTCAGGATCCTCAGGAATCCATAAGGGGGATTTTCTTCCCATGCAAACAGGGATAACTGCAGTTGGCCCTACCCCGACTGTTAGAGTTACGACAAATCAGGATCTTGGAGTTACTCCAGGATCAATGTTCCGAAATCCTGAGAACAGCAACACATTCAATCAATTTTCAAATACTAACGAATTTGTGTAGGACACAAGAATCACTCCATCCATGGAAAGGAGTTAAAGAAGTTGAGAAAGATGATCTCCAGTGTACCAGGTGTGGTCCAACCTATACCAGAGATATCCTCTACCAGTCACAGGATCTCCAGATTCGCTCCACCGATATGTGATGCTGAAATCCCCAAGCGCTTCAAGACTCCTAACATGAAGCTGTACGATGGAACTACAGATCCTGAGGAGCATGTCGCGCTGTAGAGGGAATGGATGGAAGTAAACCACATTCCCTTGGACCTAAAGGAAGCATGCTTATGCAAAGGATTAGGCTCTACCTTAACAGGATCAACCCTGAAATGGCTACTTAACATTAAACCATATTCTATTACTTCGTTTGCTCACTTAATCAATTTGTTTAACAATCACTTCTCTTGCAGTAGAACTTTTGAAAGGTTAACAAGTGACTTATACAGGATAACTCAGAACAGCGGAGAGTCCCCTTCGGGATTATGTCTGGATGTTCGGCCGGGAATCCCTGGGTATCCCGAACCTTGACATTGACACTGTATTCCAGGCATTCAAGGTGGGACTATAGAAGGTTTCTCAATTTTACGAAGACCTTGTCATGAATCCTTGCAGGAACCTTGATGAAGTAAGGAACCGGGCACTGAGGTTTATTAGGCTGGAAGATGATAAAAAGGTCCAACAAAGGGTGAATGCTCCGATAAGCTACATTCAACCTAACCGGAAAGCTGGACCTGCACCTTTCAAGTCCTACATATCCAAGCTATATTCTAAGCCTGGCAATCATAGGATCAACGCTGTAGAAGATGACGAGGACGAGGAAGAATATCCTATGTTTTCTGAATACTGTTTTTCTCTTTATAAAAATGGTTTGTTATTTGCTATGCAGGATCTTGGAGAAAAAGCCAGATAGCCTCGCAAATTTGAGAAGGGTACAGGTTGGAAGGAAAATTCGAAATGGTGTGCTTTCCACGAAGACTTTGGTCATGTGACCGAATATTGCATTGCTTTACGAAAAGAGATAAGTTACCTCTTAAGCAAATGGCATCTCAAATAATTTCTAGGCAAAGGAAAGAACAAATCCAAGGATCATGACATGATCAAGAGCAAAATCCCCCGCCGGATGCCAAGGTAATAGGTTTTATATCTGGTGGATCTGATATTTGTGGCACTTTTTACTCTGCAGCAAAAAGGAATGCCAAAGAAGCGAAGACAGAAAAAGGGGACATGCCTTTCAGAACCTCCAGCTTAACTAAGGAAAAGGTGATCTCTTTCGACGAATATGACATGGATGACGTACAGGATCCTCATCCTGATGGTCTAGTTATCACTCTATATATTGCAAACCACTTCACCCGAAGAATACTGATTGACGGAGGGAGCTCGGTGAACATAATTCAGCATGAAGTCCTGAAGAAAATGGGGATCCCGGATTCTGAAATTATTTCAAAATCCTTTGTGCTAGTAGGATTCAGCGGAGAAGTCAAAAACACAGTCGGAGAGATAAAGCTACTGATATATATCGAAGGGGTAAATGCTATACAAAATTTTTGTTTAACAGATTCTTTGTCTTGCTATAATATCATTCTAGGAAGGCCATGGATACACGACATAAAGGCGGTACCCTCAACCCGACCCCTTAGGGGGGGGGGTAGTGAAGATTAACAGTGATCAGCAAGAGGCTAAGGATTGGTACACTTCTTCGATGAAAGCCTCCGCCAAAACCAGGCAAGCATAATAATTAAATAAACAAGCCCGAGACGTCTTGGAAACCAAAGAGGAGGATGTTAAAGAAGTATCCTTAAGTATAGAGGATCCTGATGTTAATGTGCTTGTTGGAACCAATATCCCCAAGGATATTGAGCAAGATCTTAGAGAATTACTAAGAAGCAGAACCTCAACCTTCACTTGGAAACATGAAGACATGACAAGTATCTCTAAAGATATTATTACACATAAATTAGGTGTTGATAACAGTTTCAGGCCGATACATCAAAATAGAAGAAAATTTGCACCGGAGAGGAACATAGTTATCCAAGAAGAGGTCGAAAGACTACAAATGGCAGGAATGATAAGGGAAGTGAAATTCCCAAGGTGGCTAGCTAATGTGGTGGTGGTCCAGAAGAAAAAGGGGAAATAGAGAGTCTGTGTAGACTTCACTGACTTGAACAAAGCATGCCCCAAAGATCCTTTTCCACTACCACACATTGACTCTATGTTCGACGCCACAACAGGCCACGAAATGCTGACTTTCATGGATTTCATCAGGATTCCAACAAATTCAGATGGAACCCTCAGACCAGGAGGATACTGCGTTCATGACTCCTACAAGTATTTATTGTTATATTGCTATGCCCTTTGGTTTGAAAAATACAGGTGCTACATACCAAAGGCTGGTGAACATGATGTTCAAAGACAATATTGGGGACACTATGGAAGTCCACATAGATGATATGGTGGTAAAATCAAGGAAAGCTGAGGATCATCTCAGGGATCTTAGAGAAGCATTTGATATCCTCGACCAATATAACATGAAGTTGAATCCTTCAAAATGCCACTTTGGAGTGGGGGGGGGGGCAGGAAATTTCTTGGGCTACATGGTAACCAGGAGAGGAATAGAGGCCAATCCAGAACAAATCAAAGCTATCATCAATCTGAAATCCTCGACAAACACCAAGGATGTCCAAAGACTAACCGGCAGAGTAGCATCACTCAATATATTTATATCAAGATCCTCAGAAAAGTGCAAGGAATTTTATGACATCCTGAAGAAGAACAAGAGATTCGAATGGGAAGAGAAGCATGAACAAGAACACCCATAAATAAAGGAGTACTTGTCATCACCTCATCTACTAATGAAACCAGAAGACGGCGAACCATTATCCCCATACTTGGCAGTATCCCGAAGCTCCGTTAGTGCTGTCCTAATCAAGGATCATGAAGGCCAGCAGCATCCAGTATACTATGTGTTAGGACATAGATTTGTAATGACAAAAGCTTGTAATAGTTAGATTTTGTGTCTTTATGTTTTGTTATGAAATTGTAAAGTTGCTAAGTGTTTTTACTAGTAAGCCTAGAGGCGAACTTGTTAAGTTCGCCTGCTCTAACAGAGGCGAACTTAATAAGTTCGCTTAGGCATAACTGAGGCGAACTTGTTAAGTTCGCTTAGACTGTTTCAGGCAAACTTAACTAAGTTCGCTTACAGCAGTTTTGGTTCTATATATATGTGTTACAGAGTCATTAGACAGAAAAAACAGAGATCGATCTGAGAGAGAAACAATTGTCTGATTGAGTCTGTAACCATTGTTATTTGGAATATAATCGAGAAGTTTATTTACGCTTGTTGTTTGAGTTGTCAATTAGTATACAAACGTTAATATGAAGGATTCCGCACTTCGTATTATAGAAACGTCATATCATGAGTTCGATCAGTAGGTGAGTTACCTGGACCTACAAGTGGTATCAGAGCAAAGTGCTCGTGAATTAAGTACGATTCTTGGTGATAATTGACGGTTTTTGTGTACAATTCGACAAGATATACAACTTTTTGAAGTTTCTGCAACAATGGAGTTTTTCAAGTTCTTGAAGATTGTTTCTTTGCTGAATTCGTGATTTTGGAAGTGTTTTTGACGAAATTAGTCCGATAGAACTGTTCCATTTGTTAAAATTCATAATCCTACGGATCAATTTTCTTAAATTCCATCAATTCGCTGAGAAATCATGAATTTTGAAGGTTTCGGTTCATGTTTGGACGAAGACTCTGTTGATTCTGTTACAGCAGTTTAAGCGAACTTGCTGAGTTCCTGTTCAAGCGAACTTAGCAAGCGAACTTATTAAGTTCGCTTCTCACATTTCAAGCGAACTTAGCTGTTAAGCGAACTTACCAGATTTCCTCCTTGAGCGAACTTGTCTTGTTCGCCTGATATTAAGTTCGCTTAGTACTCCCTAAAGCGAACTTATTAAGTTCGCCTGAGGGTAAAATCAGTTCAGTACTTAGAAATTTTTCAGAAATTTTTTCTTAACATGGCAAATATGGTTCAAGTCACAAACATGTTCAATTATGATAATGAGATTGGTACATCTCAAAAACCTTCGAAGTTGCTGAATCTAGCTGATTATTCAAATTGGAAAGATCGGTTTGACCAATTCGTATCTTTTACCGATACTAGTTTGTGGATTCCAATTTTGGAAGGATATACACACCCTACTTATTCATGGATGGGAAAAGATGATGTTCCAAAACCAGTGTCTGCTTTATCTACTGAAGAGAAGCTGTTATTTGATCGAGAAAAGAAAGCAATGGCTAGCATTTCGATGTCTCTACCAAAGGAAATTTATCACAGTTTTAAACAGTTCAAGTCTTCTCAACAGCTGTGGGAAGCTTTACAGAAAAGGTGTGAAGGGAGTTTAGATGTGAAGAAAAGTAGAAAAGAGTTACTAAAGAAGCAGTTCTTAGTTTTTAAACATTTTCAGAATGAATCTTTGGATGATCTTGCTACAAGATTCTATCATCTTCTTAGTGAACTGGATAGTGCATCTGTGGTATATGAGACTGAGGAAATAAATGATAAATTCTTGGAGGCTTTACCATCAAAGTTTGATGTGTATACGGTTTTGATCAAGGAAAATGTTAAGTACAAAACCATGTCTCTTGAAGAAGTTCTAGGGAAGATCCAGTCACATGACATGAATTTGAAAAAGAAAGAGACTAATTTGGAGCATATCCAGGATCCCTCGATGTATTTTACCAAATCTGTTGGTAAATCTGGTACTGGTGTGGCATTCTTTTCTGGTGATGCTCAAGAGTCTTCAAATGACCAGTGTTCTGGAGTTCCAATCTATTCTGGTCATACAAGCCATTCTGGATTTTCTGCTACTACTGCTTCAACATCATCTGGATCTCATGTGAATCAGAAAGTTGCTGATGATTATTTGGCTATGTTTTCTTCATTTATGGCATCATATGAGAATTTCATTGGAGGAAAAATACATGATCCTGAGGTAATAGAAGATGATTTCAGACAGATTGACCCTGTTGATCTGGAAGAAATGAATATCCAATGGAATATGGCCATGTTAATGAGACAAGCTAAAGATTTCTTGAAGAGAACTGGGAGAAAATATATTGGTTCAAATAGTCGATCGCGTATGGGTTTTGATAAGAGCAAAGTTAGGTGTTACAACTGCCAAGAGTATGGTCATTTTGCTAAGGAGTGTGTGAAACCAAAGGTAGAATTTGATTCTCAAAAGAAGCAATCTAACTTTCAGCATAATAGGAATCAGCCTCATGGTTCATCTGGTAATCAAAGTCATGGTCCTTCTGGTAATACAAATCATGCATCTGCATCATCAGCTCTAGTTGCTCAAAACGATGAAAACTATGATTGGGGCATTCATCTGGAAGATTTGGTGGGTGCTGTGAGTCAGGCTTTTGTTGTAGAAATTCATTCAGAAAAACCAGAAGAATCTACTGATGATGAAAGTTCTAGTGATGATTCATGTGATGATGATAGTGTTCCAAGCATGGATGATGAGGAAGAAAAAGGGCAAAGTATTGATTCTGATGCTGTGACAGGGGTTGATGAGGAAGAAATTGTTCTTACAGAAAATGCGTCAGTTGGTGAAGATTCAGAAAACATTCCGATTGCCAAAGTATTCATGGCAGACATGTCTTACCCGACTAAGGTAAAAGACTCTGTTTGTCATATATTTTGTACTAATTGCATTTCTGTTAAAGATAAACTACAAAAAGTCATGGATGATAACACCAATTTGATTTGTGACATGAAATCAATGCATTCAGTAAATCAGAAACTGAAAGATAATGATAAACTGTGCATTGATAGAATTGAATCTTTGAAAAGAGATTTAAATTCTCTTGGGTTAAAATACAAAGAGCAGGGTTATCATCTAGACATGGCTTATGCTGAAATTGAAAAACGTAATGAAGTAGTTACTCAAAAGAACAAGGAGATTTCTGAAAAAGAATCTGAGGTGATAAAGTTACATAGAAAGTTGGAACAGTTTGAGAATTCATCTGTAGTGTTGGATTATTTTAATGCTAATGCTGATCCCATAAAAAGGGTTGCTGGTATTGGGTTTGTTCCTCCTCCGTTCAATGGGAATTATGTAGTTGAGCCTGAAATAATTCATGAAGAGGAGATTGATCCCAAGATAGTATTAAAAGTGAATCCAGTGACGGGTGAAGACATGGTGTATGATTCTGATACAGAGGATGAAGTATTTGATGATTCAAAGGTTGAAGGCATTCCGAGAGAGGTGAAAATTGATGAACCAAAGATTGTGAAGAATGTTACTCGGGATAGGTGCATCTTGATAGAACCTGAAGAGGTGAAAGTGGTTCAAACTAAACTTTCTCCAATATTAAAGTCAAGTGGGTTTGTTGCGGCTGGTTTTCAAAAAGTGAATTCTTCAAAGGTGCCAAAACAGACTTATGTTCCTAAGAAGCCGGTAAATTGTTCTGGGCATTCATCCGAAGCTTCTTCTTCTGATGGTTCTTCAAATTCAAAGAAAACACCTTATTTCCGAACTTATCAAGAAAGACGTGTGTGCTTTCATTGCAATGAACCTGGTCATATTTTGATTAATTGTCCATACAAGAACAAGGGCAAACTGAAGACTGTTCCTTCACAACCGAGAGTGGTGAAAATTCTGAAAAGGAAAGATGAGGGAAAATAGTCTTCTAGTTTGGGAAAAGATATGACTGGACGATCTTTTGTTAATTCCCCTGGAATTAAACAACAGAATACATTGCATGCTAAATCTTTTATATGTAGAGAAAATCTTGAGATTCCAAAAGTTGGGATTTCAAAAGATACTTTTAAGGAGGTTAAATTGTCCAGACCTCAAAGACGAAGAAGAAACAGAAAATTAAAGAAAATTTTGGAAACATCTGAATCTGACAGTAATATATCTCATAATGTTTTTCAAAATAATAAAAATGGTTCTTCTTTGAAAAGGTCTAAATGTTACACTTCTGTTCCAAAATTGAATGATAAAATTGATTGTTCATTACAAGAAGTGGTTTATTTTGATCAATCCGGACGACCCAAGACCACGATGGCTTGGGTTCCACTTTCTAACTGATTCTCGTTGTTTATGTAGGGACAACCAAGGAGGACTATCAACAATACATGGTATGTGGATAGTGGTTGCTCTCGACATATGACAGGGAATGTGAAAATGCTTGAGAATGTGATTAAAATTGATGGTGGTTATGTCGCTTTTGCGGGTAATAAAGGCGGGTACATAACAGGCAAGGGAACGTTAAAGAACGACAAAGTAAAATTTGAAAAGGTGAATTATGTTGAGCAGCTGGAACACAATCTTTTAAGCGTATCACAAGTCTGTGACAAGAAGTTTTCGTTCCATTTCAACGATCATGAATGTTATATTCTGAAACCGGGTTTTGTGATTCCTGATGAATGGATTCTTATGAAGGCTCCAAGGAGAAATGACACATATGTCCTTGACATGAGTGTCGCCACTACCACGGATTCAATTCCAACATGTTTACTCTCCAAGGCGTCGGAATCTGATTCAATATTGTGGCACAGGAAGCTAGCTCACATAAACTACAGGAAGATGAACTACATTGTTAGGAATGATCTTGTGCTTGGTATTCCGAAAATGAAATTCTCAGTTCCTGATGATTGTATTCCGTGCAAGAAGGGGAAGCAAAGAAAGAAATCTCACAAATCAAAATCGACGAATTCTATCGTAACTCCCTTGGAGTTGCTGCATATGGATTTGTTCGGTCCTATCAGTATTAGGAGCATTGGTGGGAAATCGTATTGTTTGGTCGTAACTGATTTTCATGGGTTAAGTTTCTTTCCTCTAAAGCTGAAACCACTGAGTTGGTACAATACTTAATCCTGTGTTTGGAGAACTTATTCAATCTGAAAGTCAGAAGAATCAGGAGTGACAATGGCAGCGAATTTAAGAATAGCAAAATGGGCTTATTCTGTCTACAAAAAGGAATTCATCATGAATTCAGTGCGCCATATGTTCCTCAACAAAACGGTGTCGCTGAACGAAAGAACAGGACGTTGGTCGAAACAGCTCGCACGATGCTTGCAGATTCTAAGCTTCCAGTCACCTTTTGGGCTGAAGCTGTGAATACTGCGTGCCATGTTTTAAACAGGGTCTTGACCGTCAAGCGGCATAACAAGACTTGCTATGAATTGCTAAACAATCGAAAGCCGAATCTGGAATACTTACTACCTTTTGGTAAGCCGTGTACCCTACTGAAGGTTCGAGATGTCCCGACAAAATTCATTGCGAAGGCTATTGAAGGGATTTTTCTAGGGTATGTGGCTAATTCGACTACCAAGAGGGTTTATAACAAAGAGACGCGCCAAGTTGAAGAATGGTTTCATATTGAATGTTCAAATCGGTCTTTCCCACAAATGGCGATTGGTCCGGATTGGGCATTTGATTATGAAAACTTATTCAAGTCTTTTCATTTACCTTCTGACATTTCTGATGAAGATGCTGCTGTTCTTTATGATTCTTGTCAAGATGCACAGCATAATGGATTTCTACCAAATGCAGTTCCCAATTCATCGATTCCATCTACTTCTGCTCCCGATCCTAATGTTGCTTCTTGTTCTGGTCCACAAGATTCAGAAAGTGAGGAGGATAATGCTATTTTTCAAGATTCTTCTGCTGATCCGCTATTGAGTGATGATCCATTACCTTCGACACAGGTTCAGGGGGAGATTCCATCAAATTTAGACTCGGAAATTCCAATTCCTCAAGATTATTCTTATCAATCTGATTCTACTCAAGTTGATGTGTTGCCGGTTCCTGAAGTCGCATCCATCAAGGAACACAAAGATCATCCAGTAACAAATATAATTGGAAATTTACAGGATGGAGTGAAAACCCGTTCTCTTGTTGACAATACTTGTTTGTATACTTGCATTAAAGATTCTGGTGTTCTTGATGATTGCTCACATTCTTGCTTTATCTCACAGGTTGAACCCAAGAATGTAGAGATGGCTTTAAATGACAATAACTGGATAGAAGCTATGCAGGAAGAACTAGCTCAATTTGACAAACTGAAGGTTTGGAATCTGGTTGATTTACCGAAAGGTGCGTATCCGATAGGAACAAAATGGATGTTTAAATGTAAAAAGGACGATCGAGGTGTCGTGGTTCGCAATAAGGCAAGATTAGTTGTCCAGGGCTTCAATCAACAAGAAGGAATTGATTACACCGAAGTTTATGCGCCGGTTGCGAGGCTTGAAGCTATAAGGCTGTTTCTAGCTTTTGCTTCCTTTAAAGGTTTTAAGGTGTTTCAATTAGATGTCAAGAGTGCATTTTTATATGGAAAGGTCAAGGAGGAAGTCTATGTGTGTCAGCCGCCGGGGTTTGAAGATCCACTGAATCCGAACATGGTTTTCAAGCTAGATAAGGCCCTCTATGGTCTTCATCAGGCTCCTCGTGCGTGGTATGAGACTTTATCAACACATCTTTTGGCGAATGACTTTTTTCGTGGAAAGATAGACTCGACCTTATTCATAAAGAAATCAGGGGGAGATTACCTACTGGTACAGATTTATGTGGATGATATTATATTTGGCTCGACAAATGAAGGGTTGTGCAAAGAATTTGAGGGCGTTATGAAGTCGAAATTTGAAATGTCTGCGATGGGAGAGTTATCGTTTTTCTTAGGTTTACAAGTAAATCAAAAGGAAGATGGTTTCTTTATTCATCAGTCCAAGTATGTCAAAGACATTTTGAGCCGGTTCAAGATGGAGGACTGTACTTCATACGATACTCCAATTCCGGTCAATCATAAGTTAAATTCTGACCCGGAAGGAAAAGATGTGGACTGTCGACTTTATAGAGCTATGATTGGATCCCTCATGTACTTAACCGCTTCAAGGCCGGATATAATGTTCGCCGTGTGTATCTGTTCCAGATTTCAGGCAAAGCCAAAAGAATCTCACTTAATTGCTGTGAAAAGAATCTTTCGGTATTTAAAAGAAAAACAACGTTTAGGGCTATGGTATCCTCATGGTTCTAACTTTGATTTCAATGCTTATACTGATTCTGATTTTGGTGGTTGTTGTCGGGACAGGAAATCTACAACAGGTGGTTGCCAGTTCTTAGGTAATCGACTTGTTTCCTGGCAATGCAAAAAGCAAACCACAGTCTCGATTTCAACATGCGAAGCAGAATACATCGCTGCTGCAAGTTGCTGTTCACAGATCCTGTGGATACAACAACAATTGAGAGATTACGGTTTGAATTTCACAGGAACCCCTATGTTTATTGATAATAATGCTACTATGTCCATAACGAATAATCCTGTTAAACATAGTAAAACTAAGCACATCGAAATTCGATATCATTTTATCCGTGATTGTGCAGAGAAAAGGTTGATTGAGCTGGTCAAGGTACTTACTGAAGATAATTTTGCTGATTTGTTTACTAAAGCATTTGATCGTACCAGGTTTGAGTTCCTAATTAAAATGATTGGTATGATCAATTCCGAATAAAAATTTTTCAAAATCAAAATTTCATGGAAAATTTTTCTTTTAGTTTCTTTTATTGCTTTATTACATTTCTGCAGTTACATTTTCAGTCAAAAAGTCTAAATTATAAAAAGTCAAAACAAATTGAAAAATATAAAATTTGACATCATTTGAGGTTAGAGAAGAAATGATAGTACATCAGTGATTAGTTCATTTCACACGACGTAGTAGACCTTGATATATGAATGATTAAAATAAGTTGATCTGATCTAAATTTCAAAGTCTGCATAAATAAGAAATGATAGTGTTATGAATGTTCTATTCTTGATGATTTGTTTTAAATTTGTGTATAAAATTTGAAACTTGAATTGTCAATAGGCTAAAAGCGTTTTGAAACTAATAGTAGTGTGAAAATTAAATATAATATGATTACATCTGTGATTTAAACCCATTTTATGCCTGGGTGTGTGTGTTAAAAGATCACTATGAGATAAAGAATATTAGCTTTTAATAAGGATTTTCCTATGAGATCAGTTTCGGGTTATGTCCTTAGCACTATTCATTCGATTTGCTTTAGTGCCCATGTCCCGAAAAGCATGCAATTTGAAGTATAATCAAGGTATGTACTTGACAACATCTGTCAATCATATACTAGCCCTTGGATCATATTGATACATTATCTTTACTGATTCCATTGAATTCATAATCCAGATAACAGTTGGATCCTCGTACCTGAATCTTATGATTCCACAAATACAAGCCAAAACATTGAATCATTCGATTCTGAATCTCATTGATTCCTATACAATCCAATTTGGATTTTGCTATTCATGTGCTAAGTGATGTCTCCTCATTCTGAATATTCGGAAAATTTTTAGTAAAATCTTATATGTGTCTTGAAGATAGTGCATTTATTTTCTAATTGGCATATATGTGGGGTACACGATGTTTATCATCTAAATGGTACTAAATCACATGAATTTGGAGAATAAACGCTTAAAGTTTCAAATAATATAATATTGACAATTTTAAGAATTCAGGCTTTATTTTTCAAATTCGGTATAAATAAAAGAACATTTTATAACCTCATCTTATTTACTTTGAAATTTATCGCGTATCATTTCTAATATTATTCAAATTGAATGAGTTTCAAAATGATAAAGATGCAATATGCACAAAATTGAGTTGAATGGTCTCTTACTACAGGTTACCCTTTGTTATTGAGAATATGTGTGATGAATTAATTGAATACTAATATGATTTTCTTGCTCATGATGTTCAAACCAAAAATATGTCATTTCAGTTTATGAAAAGAAAAACCAAAAATATATGATTCTGTTTGTACAGAGAAAAATCAAAAATATGTGATTCTGTTTGTATAGAGAAAAACCAAAAATATGTGTTTCCGTCAGTATAGATAAAATTCAAAAAGATTTTATTTTTTACTTTCCATGAAAATTCTAAACTTTTATTAAAATTGTTCTGGATTGGATCAAATATGTGTTGCTGACGGAAGTTCAAGATTTGAAAGGTTGAAGTTGGGAAAGTTTGTGTTCAAGGCTAAAAGGTTGAAAAAGGAATTAAGTTCGCCTGTGAACAGTGAAGCGAACTTAATATGTTCGCTTAAATTGGTGAAGCGAACTTAATTTTCAGTCTCGGGTGAAGCGAACTTAAGGGTGAAGCGAAATTATCTTGTTCGCCGAAGGATTGTTAAGCGAACTTAACAAGTTCGCTTAATCAAGCGAACTTAACAAGTTCGCTTAATCAAGCGAACTTAATCTGAATAAGTTTTTGAATCAGGCGAACTTGACTTTCATCGTCTTCATCAGAAAATTAGGCGAACTTGTTCAAATTTCTCAAAATTTTAAATCTGTGTTGTGGGTGTTAATTTTTGGTTGCCTCTTGATTGGAATCACGTTGCGAATCTAACAAAGGTATTTTCGTTGGATTTCATCCGATAAATTGTGTGTATTCGATGGTTTTTCATCTCGGGTTTCGTCGGCCTGTTTCAAGTTGATTTTGATCTAAGTTTTGACCGAGATATCAAATTGTGTATCATTTTTGGTCATATTGTGATATTCGATTGTTTCGATAGGTTTATTTCATGTTCTGATATCGGTTTGCCGGATTTTGAAATTTCAGTGTTTGAATTTGAAACGTCTCAGGTTCCATGTGAACTTGTTCCAAGAGAACTTGTCAGGCGAACTTAATAAGTTCGCCTCTTGCACTACTAAGCGAACTTATTAAGTTCGCCTAGGGGTCAGAAGTGAAAAAGTGTTGTGTTTTTTTTTGTGTTTGAAATTTTTTTAAAATTTTTTGTTTGAAATTTTTTTTGTTGTTGTTTTGTTTGTGTGTTTTATTAAATGTGTATCCTATATGTGTACGTGTTCTAATGTTTGTTAAGTTGTCCTATATTTTCACAGATGGCTCGTCGTGTCGAATACAAGCATAATCAAGTGGCGTTGTTAGATCCAAATTTGCCTGAAGCAGTTCACTATCAAGGAATTATCAATTTTCTGAATAGATCAAGACTACATGTTGCATTATCTGCGGATCCTTATATTTGTTTGGTGTACATCCAACAATTCTGGGATACTGTACATCAAGATATTGATGTGGAACCACATGTCCTTCGTGCAACAGTCAATAATACAGAGATTGCTATTTCAGAAGAGACAATTCGGGTTGCTCTAGTTTTGGGAGGCACTGCTGAAGATCCAATATCTTATCCCAATACTCTTATTTTGGGGTGTTTTCAAAGGATGGGATATCGTGGAAGACAAAATGATACACAAGCTAGGAAAGGTGGATTAGTGGGAGAATGGAGGTACTTTATGCATGTGATTATACAATGCATTTCTCCGCGAAAAGCTGGTACCGATGGCTTGAAGATGGCACTTCAAACAGCGATGGTGGCTTTAACTTTGAATAAAAGATTCAATTTTCCGCTTTATTTTTACCGAGAGATGGTAATGCAGATCAATCCAGCTGAAGGTCAAGGTTTCTTGATGTATCCCCGATTTATTCAACTGATACTCAATCATCTTATTCCGGATCTTCCACAACATGCCATACGATTGACTTTGACTCCGATGTCAAAACGTATTTTTACAGATTGTACAAAGGTTAAACAGCAAAATACGGCGTTGATTCCGGTTAATTCTCCACTGTTTGGGCACTTAATCAATCCTGATTATGTAGCACCACCAAATGATAATTGGTTTCATCCAACTGAACTTGCTCAAGTTCAAGGAGTTAACGTTCCAGTACAACAACAACTGCAACAACCACAACAACCTGCCCAACAAGAACAAATACCAGTTCCACAAATTCAAGTTCAACAACCACAAATACAAGTTCCTGTACAACCTCAAATTCCTATTCCTGAACAAGTTCCTATTCCACAGGTTGCCGTTAATATTCCTATTCAGGAACCAGTTCTAGAAGAGGTCGTTCATGATCCTAATCAAGATATGGGTATGAACATGGATGATTTTGTTGATGAAGCTGTGAACTCGCCCATTCATGAACAAGAAGGGAATGTGGTGACAGACGTTGAGTCTAGTTCCAGTTCAAGTGATACAACATCATCTGATGATGACAGCACTGATTCTGATGAATCTAGAGATTTTTCTCCAGGTCATTATGAACGGTTGGCTGCTATTCCACTGGCTAATGCTGGAAAACGCATTAAATCTCAAGCCAGACGACCACGACGCAAGTCTGTTCGGGATCCTCCTTCCGGATCGGTACTTGGAAAAAGATCGTTGGTAGATGAAAGTTCTGACACTGATAGTGACTTTAATCTTGATCCTTCATGACAACAGTTAATGTCTGCTTCAATTGCGGCTGCACAATCTTCTCAAGGAGTTGAAGATGCAAATTTTGTTGCTTCTCTGATAGTTACTCCTCCAAGATCTAAAGATCCATCTCCAGTTCCTTCTCCTATTCCTACAGAGATTCCTATTACTTCAAGTCCTTCTATTCCATAATCTACAGCTGGTCCATCAAAGCCTTCTGATTCTGACAGGATTCCTTTCCTTGAATCTCAAGTGCTTACTTTACAAACACAAGTTAACTCTCTTGTGTCTATTGATTCTCAACGACAGCTGGTGATTCAGACTCAAGCTCAACAGATTGCTGATATGCAAGAGTTAATGTCCAAACTCGTTCAGCGTCTTGACGCTCAAGGGGAGTTGAGGATACCTGATACTTGTCACACTGAGTCAATACAAAGACGTGATGATGAAGACAATGATCCTGCTGGAAATATTGAGGGTGATCGTCAATACACTAACGTTAATCCTATATCTAGAGTTCAGGGGGAGTCGACATCACAATCTCTTGAAGGAAACAAAGACAAAGATACTTCGGGTAATAATGAAGAAGAAATTCTGTTATTAGAATTTTTTCAAGATTCAGAAGAAGAATAAGCTGAAAAGATTGAATGTCTTGATGACATTGACGATTTATTCAATGAAATGAAAGATGATATGTCAGACACTGAGATAGAAGAAGGAGAAATAGTGGAGATTGAAATAGAGAAAGATAAAGATAGTGTTACATATGAAGGCTGTGACGGTCTTAAGGTGCCGTATAACTTCATCCAAGAGGATGTTGTTCCTGAGTTCTCTTATGACGGAATAACTGACTCTATGGACTCTATTGAAGACGTCACACTGCCTGATGATACAGCTGAGTCAAAGATGGATACTGATGATGAGAATCTTCAATTCAATAAGGGTGCTGAAACTGAAACTACTCACACTGAGTCTCCGAAGATTAATGAAGAACCTGTGATGTTAAGAGATACAGGAATGACACGAGAACAGTGGAGAGAAGTAGTAAATAGTTGGATGAAGGTACAACCTAAGTCTCCAGTACAACCTGCTCAGAAAGAGAAATATGTCAATAAAGAGCAGTGTATAGGAAGGATCATTAGCTGGTTTTATGATGGTGAATCAAAATTGTTTGTAATCAAACGATCTGATGGCGTTCAATACTTAAAGCCAAGGATCAAATATTTCAATACCTTGCCGAGGTGTGAAATAAATGGTCTAGCTTCAAAGCCACTCATCAATAGATCGAAGAATGGTTTGGCTGATGTAATAGCAAATCTGATAAAGAAAGAAGGTAGTTCGGGTAAGTATGAAAGGCTGAAACCACATAAGGGAAAGAGAGTGAAGATTACAGATCCTAAGACTGGGAAAGTAACCTGGAGATACAAGTATAGACCAGTACGTGCTATTCACAAGATACCATTAAAGAAGATTCCTCAAGACTTTCTTGGGAATATGAAATGGTGGTATGTTGATGTTAATACCGGTGAAGCAAGGGTTGAAGATAAAGATAATAAGGTCATTGTGTGTTTCTATGACGCAATGAATCTTATTAATTTTTCAAAGAAAGATCAGAGGACGCTACGAAAGAATGAGATAATGTATACTGATGAATGGATAGAACAAGGTCTACAGTATAAAAGGGTTTTGGAGATATGCAGAAGATACGATGTGTATGCTGGCAGCAGACTACCAGACAACTGGAAGAGTTCGAGATAAAGACTGAAGACAGAAGATCAAGCTATTGTCAAGGGGGAGTCTGTTAGGACATAGATTTGTAATGACAAAAGCTTGTAATAGTTAGATTTTGTGTCTTTATGTTTTGTTATGAAATTGTAAAGTTGCTAAGTGTTTTTACTAGTAAGCCTAGAGGCAAACTTGTTAAGTTCGCCTGCTCTAACAGAGGCGAACTTAATAAGTTCGCTTAGGCATAACTGAGGCGAACTTGTTAAGTTCGCTTAGACTGTTTCAGGCGAACTTAACTAAGTTCGCTTACAGCAGTTTTGGTTCTATATATATGTGTTACAGAGTCATTAGACAGAAAAAACAGAGATCGATCTGAGAGAGAAACAATTGTCTGATTGAGTCTGTAACCATTGTTATTTGGAATATAATCGAGAAGTTTATTTACGCTTGTTTTTTGAGTTGTCAATTAGTATACAAACGTTAATATGAAGGATTCCACACTTCGTATTATAGAAACATCATATCACGAGTTCGATCAGTAGTTGAGTTACCTGGACCTACACTATGTAAGTAAAAGCCTACTCACGGCAGAAACCAAGTATTCCCATTTAGAAAAGTTAATCTTAGCTTTAATATTGGCATCCACTAAACTTAGACATTATTTTGAAACTAATACTATTCACGTTAAGACTAACTACCCTATTAAGTGTGTCTTAAGAAAGCCAGAGATGTCAGGAAGGATGGCTAAATTGTCAGTCAAGCTCCGCGCCTATGACCTCATATATGAACCTAAAACAACAATAAAATCTCAGGCACTTGCGGACTTTGTGGCTGATTTCAGCAGTGATATCCAACACGAAGCAGATCTTGAAGTTCAGCAATTGGAAGAATCCAGGGATAAGTGGATGTTATTCACTGACGGTGCATCAAATGTAAGAGGAACATGTCTAGGGATCATACTGAAATCGCCACAAGGGGACATAATACCCCAATCCATAAGTTATGTGTTTCAGGCTACGAACAATGAAGCCGAGTATGAGGCGCTGATAGCAGGATTGCAATTAGCCAAGGATTTCAAGATCATGTATCTCCAGGTATATGTAGACTCATTGTTAATTGCTAACCATTTCAATGGTTCGTTTGTAGTAAAAGGTAAGAAGTTAGCCAAATATCTCACGATAGTTGAGCAATTATCCCTGGAATTCGAAATGTTTAACATTACACAGGTACCTAGAGAAGATAATACTGAGGCTGATGCCTTAGCAAACCTTACTTCCGCTCTTAAAATACCAGAAGGTACCAAAATACCTATCATACATATTCTGAGCCCAGCAATTGAGAAGATAAATGAAGTATTGAACACTGAAGAAAAAGCAGATATTCGGGATCTTGAATCTAGTCAAGGATCCTGGATTTTACCCATAGAAAATACTTGCAGGATGGTGAGATCCCAAGTGATGAAAAGAACCACAAGGCTTTTCTCATAAGTGTATCTCGTTTTATACTTTTACAGAATGTTTTGTATAGAAAATCTATTGCATGTCTATACTTAAGATACTTGGAGGATCCGGAAGCACTTGAAGTACGGAAAGATATACACGAAGGCAACTGTGGTAATCACACTGTTGGCAGAGCGTTATTTTCAAGGATCCTGAGGACATGATATTATTGTCCTACCATAAGGAAATACGCTATGATTTACGCCCAGAAATGTGACGCTTGCCAAAGACACAACAACATACGCCACCAAACAGGAGAACCCTTGTATCCAATCATCTCTCCATGGCCATTCATGAAATGGGGAATGGATATAGTCGGCAAACTTCCCAAAGCACCAGGAGGAAAAGTTTTTATGCTGGCAATGACAGATTACTTCTCCAAATGGATTGAAGCTGAAGCATTCGTCCAAGTCAGAGAAAAAGAGGTCATCTCCTTCATCAAGCGCAACATCCTGACTTGATTCGGGATCTCGGCAGAGATTGTATGTGATAACGGATCTCAGTTCATTGGTAGGAGAACAACTGACTTCTATGCCAGTTGGGGAATCAAAATGATAACTTCCACTCCTGTGCATCCTCAAGCCAATGGATAAGCGGAATCTAGCAACAAGATCATTATTAACAACCTCAAGAAGAGATTGGGAGCGAAGAAAGGAAGATTGGCTGAAGAGTTACTATTTATACTTTGGACAAATAGGACTACCGTGAAGAACGCAATAGGACAAACCCCATTCTCATTGGTGTTCGGTACTGAAGCCATGATCCCTACAGAGATGGTTATCCCTACTGCTAGAACCAATCTCAAGACGTCAAACACCAACAATGAAGCTCTTGCTCATGATCTTGATAATGTGGATGAGCTCAGGGATCTTGCCAAGGTTCGTATTGCAGCTTATCAACAGAGGATAGCAAATTCGTACAATAAGAACATAAGGATCAGAAGATTCCAAGTGGGAGACTTGGTATTGAGAAAGGCATTTCAAAATACCATTAATCACGGTGATGGAAAGCTTGCATCAAAATGGGAAGGCCCATACTTAATAGATTTGGAAGTAGGCAAGGGAGCATACTGGTTAGCCACAATGGAAGGAGATATCATGCCAAGATCCTGGAACTCTATCCATCTTAAAGCCTATTTTATGTAAGCTGGAACTTAAATTCTAACTATGACTGGTATGTCTTCTATCCCTGATTATTTTTATATATTTATTACTCTTTATCTAGGTACTGACTTGAACGTCAGAGGGGTGTTAGCCATGCTAACACCCACCTTCACCAAGGTTTCATGTTTTGTAGGAAGGATCCTCAAGGATCCTGACAGAAGTTATAGATTGGCCATCTCTCCTAACTTAGGGTATCATGAATACCTCAAAGGTTTAAAGGTTTTCACCTTTCTAAGTATTGAGTTTAAACACTCCGCCTGTAGCGCACGATATTCAAGTGTAGTTCAAGGTGGTGCGACCAGTCCATGTAACAGTGGCTGATAATTTCATCACTGTTGGCTATATCTTGAATCCTACGATAGTAACAGACATGTTACTCCTAAGGTTTTTAGCATTTTCATGCTAACTTAAGTATGGCTTTGCCCACTTTATTCTGGCTTGGCCCACGTTTTTCTGGCTTGGCCCACGTTATTCTGGCTTGGCCCACGTTATTCTGGCTTGGCCCATGTTATTCTGGCATGGCCCATGTTATTCTGGCTTGGCCCACGTTATTCTGGCTTGGCCCATGATTTTAAATTATCACAGATATTTAACACTTATGTGTTAACTCACGAACTTAGCATCAATATGCTGACTCAAGATCCTTAAACGGGTTAAAAACTTATGAAAATCCTGAAGTACAATTGCTATGTCCACGACGTATTTAATGACTGTACACAGGGGACAACCAACGGTTGTTATATTTCAAACTTAACATCATAATCCGGTATGTGTATCTACCTGACTTAGTTTTCAACAAAGTATGTGTTACTTGTTAATTTTCAATTTATAGAAGATTTGAGATTCACAGGACTGAGTCATGGTATGTTTGTAATTGATATTTTTCCTTACCATTTGTTAAAACCAAACTGTATCTTTCAATGTCAAAATTTGACAAAAACCTAAGATATTGTTTATAAATTGTCATAAAGAATTCGGTATCCTGAAAACATGCTTAAACTTGTTCGTTTTAATATTTAATTACCTAACAAATCCTGATTTTCTACAAACACAACCAAACAACAATAATGACGGATAGTCAAAAGCTACTAATTATCGTTCTAAGTGCAGGAAAGTGAAATGTGTCCCCGGTTTCATCCAAAAGGAAGGAACCATCCACCCGGGACACGAATTGTCAAATTGTCTATCCCTCTCAAGGATCCCCAGAAGCAAAGAAAATAAAATTGTTCGACAGGTCAACAAGATTAAAGTTAAGCGCACAAAAAACAACAAATACCAACGCTCGAGTCTAGGCATCATTACCCTCATCGCCCTGATCAACATGCTTTCCAGTAACAAAAACTCCATGCTCCTCTGCTACCTTCACTGAACCCACAATCTCATCTGCCTGCTTTTCCACTTCATCGTCCTGCACCAGCTCACCGCCTAGCTCCACCACGATCTTTTTCCATCCATGGACATCCCAAGTTGATCGGTCAAAATCCTTGTCTTTCGCTTCCATAGCCATCTTGATCCTAGCTTGAAATATAGAGATTCCGGCTGAGTTCTTAGCTTGCTCATAGGATTCTTCAAGATCATGGGAGTGCTTGGCATTGGCATCATCCAGCTCCGCCTTCACCCGACTCAGCACCTTGGCCTCCTCTGCCATTCTCTTGTCCTTAGCAACTGCTATCTTTTGTAGATCACTGACCATCTGCTTAGCTTCATTAGCTTCCTTTGCAAGCGATGCATAACATCTGGTCTTTGCTCTAGGCCCTACAAGGAATATGTTAGAATTTCCTTAATATGGATTCAGGATCCGGGATATTATGGACATCTTACCATGTGGCCAAGGACATGGAGCTTCTTGTAGGCATCGGCATAATCCATCCCCTCATAGATAGCAGCATCAGCGACCTCACATGGTTTCCTCTTTTTACCTACGGAGATCTTGGGACGTGGAGTCAGAATTTTCAGGCTTGGAAGCCTCAGGGATCGGATGTTCTTTCTTGACTACCTTACCTCTGGACACCATGCTATCAATATCTTTGAGGGAGAATCGAGAACTTGATTTACGGACACCTGTAACAGAATGATGGGTTAAATTTCTAAACTTTTGATTAACTAACGTTCAAATAAATATTTATATCCATTTCTTTATCATGTACGACTTATAATTCAGGGATAATCCAAAGGCGTATAAATGCTAGAAGGAGAAATTATTCTTACCTGAAGACATGATAGGCTCAGAATACTGAGTATTGAAGCTGGCTTCACTAATGGCAGACTCCAAATGAAAGGATCTCTTAAGAACCGGGATCTCTAACAAAGCCTCTATTCTCTTGTCAGTATCACTTCGAGCGGGAGCAAGGTCAGAAAATTTGGGAGCCGCATAAAGAGAAGCATAAATCTTTGGGAAACAAGTAAATACTCTTGTGTGTAATCTAAGGATTATGACCGCATCCTACCCTTTTTAACCCATTGGAGAGGCAAAGGTTCCCATCCGGGATAGAGTCTCGTTTCATGAAAAAGAATTTGCCCCTCCAGTCAGTATCGTTTTGAGTAGCTATAAGAACCAAAGGCGTACAACCAGACTTTACTTGGAAAATGATTCGAGAAGATCCGTGGGTTCTCAAGTTATACACACTGGCTATTTCGGGGATTCCGATAGTAAGAGAATGAAGATGATTCAAATGTTCTAGGTATACAAGATCCTCCAAGCCATGGGCATGACTTGAGAATAACTCAGACCGGTAACCATGAAGAACTCAGAAATCAATGAAGGAAAAGGATATCTAAGACCAAGAGTGAAAGGTTAAGCTAGGAAGCAGACCTAAGTCGGTGACGAAAAATAAGCTCTGACCTTCGGGTCGAAAACCCTAAATATAGTTTTTTCAGGAAAAAACATTTGAAGTTTTCAAAAGTTTACTATCTTGATCATTGAAGGTGCATTTCTCCTGATCAGGATTGATGAGCAACCCTTGGTCAGAAAAATCCTCCACTGATTCGACGACAGCTGAAGTTTGCGAGCGGGTTTGTTGTTTCTTACCCATTTGAAGAGTAAAGGATTGTCGAAAAGTAAAAGCAAGATCGAGAGAATAAGACGATGAACTTGAATAAGAGAGAGAACAAAGGATAATTATAGCCTACTGGGATAACGGCTATTCCGCATTGGGACTTGGGAAGAGTCTTATCCTGACCTTATCTTTTTACCATTTGAACTTTTAATTTTGAAAATTTCACATTTGTAACCTTTTTCGACCGCTATCAAATTTTGGGGACAATTGTTAGGGATTGATTTTCACCCAGGACCCTGAATCCAGCGAGATCCGGAATCCAAGATCGTGGTACCTTCGGTATCCTGAATATTAATGATACTTACGGCTATTTGTCTTCTATTTCTTTTATATGCGCAGGTAAAACGTGTTGAGTCGCTTATACCTTAAAAATCGGGCGAGAAGTCAAAGAGAACGTGTAAAACTTGCTAGAGAAGCTCAATAACGGTCATATTTGATGACCGAGTAATGCTCTGGGATCCTCGGAAAGTTAGTTAGGATCGTTTTTGTATTTAATTAGCGATTTGATCGATTAGCAACACACAACACACACGCTTAACGGTATTCAATACTCGCAATCAGCTCTGTAACACTTAGTATTCGATCATTTCTATTCACATTTGTAATCATTTTCATTGATTTATACAAGACTAGGAGGAAAGTGACTTTCGGTCACTTCCCGAGGTTTTATGCAGGCAATCCTTAGGGATTAAGGACTTTCCACGTAAACACCCATGTCGTTTTATTTCTTTATATGCTTTGTTCATCACGAATCTTTAAAGCACACTACCTTACTTACAAAATTTGGTTTCAAAGTTAGTTTATATAATTTTTACCCAAAACACATAGTATCAACAAGACAGTCAAAGACAAAATATGTAATCTTGAAAAACGAATAAGTTAATACTAATGAACCCGAATCCAAAGCTTCAATCATTGCACTTCAATCACTCTCCAAACTCCCAAAATCGCCTCTAGCACCTCTGTAGACGGCTAAAACTCGAACTCCCGAAAGAATGGCATTACAAAACATTAAATAAGTCGATTAGGGCTTTTTTCGAAAATTATAGGCCCTCGGGTACCGTGAAAGGATTTCATGGGTTCCTCGCATACCGCGAGGAACAAAATGGTCGGGGCCCGGATTAGCTTTCCTCACGTACCGCGAGCCTTGGGCTTCTCTACTACGCGTACCACGAAGACTCAATATTTCAAATTTTTTCATTTTTTTCTTGGGACTTGTTCTCGTTCTCGGTTTCTTCATGATTTTACTTGTAATTCTCTTGAGCACCTGTAAACAAGACAAAGACTCAGAACGAACTAAAAACGACTCAAAACAAATGTAAAACTAACTAAAACACATGAAAACAATAGGAAATAAGATGTGTGCTTTCCACTACATTAAACATCCCCACACTTAACCTTTTTTCGTCCTCGAAAAAGTATGCAATGGAATCATAACTGGACATAGCTTTCACAATCTCAATTATTCAACTATTCAAACATACTCACGCGTTAAAAAGCAATAATAGGTATTTCTCTCCGACTAAACCCAACCACCAACTCTCAAGCCCCAGCTTTGTGTTTTAATTCCATTTTATACAACATATCAAACAATATACAGGACTCACACTCAAAAGCTACAACTCTACCTAATCCCGTCTCACGGTCATGTCTAGGCACGGATTAAACCATATAGATTTCACCCACCACGTTAAACTAAGATTCACATGTTTTAGAAATTAAGATGATCAATGAATGAATGAATGAGCATTAAATTAAACAGATGAACTTTCTTCTATAGGCGTTTCAACCAAGTCACTATCCCGGAGGGTAACACATAGACTACAGTTCCATAAATGAAGCATATAAGAATCAAACCCAGTGGTGTTTCAATCAGGCTAAAACCCGACGTGTGACACGTAGGCGAAACTTAGATTTCTAATTAATTATGCTCAAGTATATGGAATTATAGATTGCGGGCACCACCGAAACTTGGGTTTATTCTTATAAAAAGAGAGTGGTGTGCCAATAAATTTCAAAAACCTCTAAATTTTAGCTTAACGTGCTACCTATCCTCCTATGTGGACAGTTTCAGTAATACCGACACCCCTAAGATGAGTACCCACAAGATTTCAAGATTTAATTCAATTAAATTCCTAATTAACACTCACTGGCTATTTAAGCTCTTCAAGCTGGCTGAGTCTAGCAAAACAACCCAATTCAGACGCGTTTTCTATTATTTATCTCATTTAAAAGCTCAACAAGCATAACCAGTTGTACTACCATTTTCCATTTATTATTCAAAACTTTGATTTCAAAGGACATTTTTTCAAATTTTTCAATGTTTTTGTATTTTTATAAAAGAAAAACATTTAGAAAACTAGTCTCAATAAGACGCAGCCCCATCCCCACACTTGAAACAAACATTGTCCCCAATGTGAACCAAGAAACAACTACAAATAAAATGACAAAAACAAAATGGAAAAGACTTAGCTGGTTATGTATCCAAGATTTGTGTCCAACATTACTCTTCCACGTGTGCACCGTATAGCATTTTGGTCGCGGTTGCACAAACGACTGTAGGGTTGCCTTTACAAGATAACTAAGATCAGGAGCAACCCAACCCGAATGGAGTTTGAGTACGGACAGAGCGATCGATACCAGCACAATAAAGCTCAAACAAACCCAACGCATTAAACTAACACAACTTACACACTCAAACTAAAAAAAAGACAATACTGACTCAACTCTAGATAGAACACAGGAACACGTACCCAACGCGTGACAAACACATAGACATGAGTGCCACAAGCAAGATAGATTAAAGGGGGAGCCAGGGTTCCCTCGGTTCTTAAGTTTCCCATAATAGGTAGATGATAGATGGAATGATGACATAATGGATGGTGATAGATGGAATGATGATGGATGGAATGGTGATGGAGGAGGGATTATGAATGATGGTGATGGTGATGGTGGTAACGGAATGGGGAAGCCATGGGAAATAGACGAACAAAGGGGAGCCAGGGTCCCCTCGCGTACCGCGAAAGACAAGGCAGCACTCCTCGTAATCCGCGAGGAGGCAAAAATTAAGTCGGGCTTTTCCATTTGTCCTTCGCGTACCGCGGGGACCAACTGGAAATGCTTCGCGTACCGAGAAGAAGGCCTGGTGACAGAAAGTTTTGGGGGTTTTTTATACTTAGCCAAATTTTCACCTCGCAAACCTTTTCCTCCCAAATTCTCTTAAAACCTTTTCCAACTATAAAATCCAAAGTAAAAATACCCGAAACTTCGTTCCTGATGATTTTCCTCACCAAATCGAGCGCTAATCCCTACAAGACACACACAAAACAAAACACGCACACCGAAAGGCACAAAAATGACACAAAAATAGAACCAAGACTTATACAAACTATACATCTCGAGCACTTTCCGAGACTCAAATAAGCCTATCAGAATGCTTTTCCTTGATTCTAACCATTACCGCCTTCATCTTGCACGGTATACCGCTTCTCCACTTCCTTATCAACAAACAATTACCAACCCATAAACATCTATTACATTCATCACTTGGGTCCTTCCACAAAAACTTATACCTACCAGGTCCGAAGTTGACTTGATTCAAGTAGCTCAACAACTTATCACCCCTAAACGTCCCCATACTTGGGGTTTTCACCATCCCTGAATTACAAGTGTCTTTCAACTCTCGGGTTCTCTTATAGGTAGGCCTAGACCTAGGGGTGACTCAGTCTCACTCCCCTCAACACGAACAACAGTAAAGGTCGAAGGCTCATGATGGGATATCACTAACGGTGTGGCCTCTAACCTCTCCCCGGATCTTCGGGATCTTCCCTTCCATCCCCAAACTTGGGGTTTTGCCTATTATCTCCTCCAGCTCTTCCATCATCTCCTGCAGATCACTGGGCACCTCATCGCTTTAATCATCCGGCTCATTCAACGGTTCTCCTAAACATGGGGCAGGTTCACCAACATCTATCTCTCCAAGATCAGAGTCCCGATGATCGTCCATGAAGGTATCATTCATGCACACGGAGTGGCTTTTTTAACCAGCCTCCTTCATGGACTATGCAGCATCGAAAGTAACAGACTCATCCCCCACACGAAGTGTGAGCTTCCAGTAAAAAGACATCGATCAATGCCTTGGCGATGTGTAGAAACGGCCGCCCTAAGATGAGTGGGACTCTGTCATCCACATACATATCTAGGATGACAAAATTCATAGGGAAGACGAATTTATCTATCTTAACTAGCAAGTTCTCCTCTATTCCCCATGGATACTTAACTGAACGATCAACCAAGGATATGCTCATGCGCGTCGGCTTCAGTTCTCCTAGGTCCAGCTTCTTGTATACAGAATAGGGCATCAGATTGATGCTAGCACCCAGGTCTGCCAACGCGTGATTCAAGAGAAAACTGCCAAGCAGACACGGGATCGTGAAGTGACCCGGATCTGCCAGTTTCTCTGGCAGTTTGTTCTGCACCACTGCAGAGCATCACTCACTTAGTGAGACTTTAGAGACTTCCTCCAGCTTCTTCTTGTTGTAAAGAAGATTTTTTAGGAACTTGCCATACTTAGGCATATGCTGGAGGACCTCTATGAATGGGAGATTGACTTTTAGTTGTTTGAACATGTTAAGGAAGTTACCGTATTCCCTAACATACTTATGTGGCAGCAAACACGCAGGGTAGGGAACACGGCTCAAGTCAATCTCGGTGGTCTTCAACTGTACCCCTTCTTTTTCTCCGCTGCCTTCTCGGCGGGCTTCTCGACCACTATCTCCTCATCCAATGGCTCCTATTCTTCTTCTTCCACTGGTGGCTACTCTCTCCTCTACTCTTTGACTCCTAGTCGACACGGCCATCACTGAAGCATTAGGGCCTGTAGATGGACCTCCTTGTCTATCCTTTAGGCTTTTAGCGATGTCTCCCACCATGCGCTACAGGTCCTGGAATGCAGAATGCTGATTTCTCAGCAGGGTATCATGTGCATCCAACCTCGATTGGGTCTCCTTGTCTCTCTACACTAAATGAGCAAGCATATGAGTCTAGTTCTCCAGCATCTCTTCAATCTTCTAATCCCTAGCACTACTTCAAGAACTCGCTCCTGCTTCAAATTCTCCATCATGATTAGGACGGGCATTAATCCCAGGCGGGTTGTTTCCAGATCTCCATCCCGAGCCATAAAGATTGTTATAGTTATTATTATACCCTCGGTTCTAGTTTCCCATGAAATCAACATGCTCCTGCTGACTGACGGGGCAGTCTCTGGTGTCGTGGCCTCCTCTACACACCACACACCTTTGAGCGCTCAGCTTCAGCTCCTTTATCTCATTCGCCATGCCCGCGAGTGCAGCAGCCACGCTAGTGTCAGGGTTGACCTGATGCACACCTCTAGGACTTTTCAGTTAGTTCCGTTAGCAACCCCGTTCACATAACCCGGTTAAATCCTAACCTAGTTAACCCTACCTATAACTTCGGGGACTAATCCTGTCAATAATCCAAACTAAAACTCCAAGGACTAGTTGTGTAATAGCCTTAAACCATTCTGTTGACTTTTCAAAGTCAAAATTATACTACTGTTGACTTGTGCTAGTCAAACTACCCAAGTTCTAACATCAATTCAAACCACAAGGGTTATTCCTACAAAGATTCTAAACCTCAAACCAGAAACCTCAGGGACTAAATCTGTAATTCAATCAAAGTCAGTTTAGTTGACTTTTGAAAGTCAAATTCGCGACCTAAAACTCATTTCAAGCTCCATAACTGTTTTTCGGTTCGAATTTGTAACTGAATTGCATGATGGTGTCCTTAACTATTGACATTACAGCCTTAATTATCATTAGTGGTAGAATTAAACTCAATAATGGGCAATTAAACCATAACCGTCGAGTTCGTCCTCTTACTCACAAAATTCATGTTAATTCGCATACCAATTCACGAACTAATCATCTGCACACACTAGAAGAATCCCCCTGTTGCTTCTGCACGCTTCAATTTTACCGGAGGAGTAGATACAGGCGCCGGAGATCAAGCTTTCCACAGTCGGAGTCTGTTCTAGTCGATCACCACAAATTCATCAACGTTTCTGGTAACTAATCGCACCCTTAGCTTCGTTTTTACCCTCTGAATAAAAGCCCTATCATTATCAGGGCTTACATTACCAATTCGATCAAGATCACGACTCTAGGGTTCATCACAAACCGGTTTACCTAGTCTAGACTCAGACATAATTCAATTAAACTATACAGTTTGATTCGCAATATCATCCTCTTTGAAAACCCTCTGTCAATTCAACGTTTTATTATAGAAATTGTTTTGAACCGTAATCTAGGATTTATATGAAACCAATTTATCGAATTCAACTATAAACCATGTTTAAATCCAATTAAATCATACCGTTATAATCGTAATCTTCTATAGATCGAAAGCCCTATGAAATCTCTGGCTTCTATCATCGATTTAATCTTGATCCAGTAATTAGGGTTTGTTCTTGAATCAATTTGGGGGTTTTGATCTTAACGGCTATCTCAATCAAATTAAACCTCATGGTTGGATTCGCAACCATCTTTTTATCAAAAACCCCATGAATCTAGCAGTTCCTAACATCAGAATCGATTTAATCGAATTGGCATTCATATCTAGGGTTTCAGCCTGTTTTTCCTAAATTTAACGATCTTAAACTTAACCATTTTGCAATTAACTTCACTCACAGACTCGCAGTAGAACAATGAACAAAACCCCTATATTCCTATGTTTAATCGAAGTCGAAATCGTGAGTATTGGGACAGTTTCGATCGCCGGTGTATTTAGGGAGGGATACCACAGGTACTAGTATCATAAAACCAATTCAATCCGGGTATCTAACGTGATACCCTAGCGGGCGGGACTGGTTAGAGACTTGTGCGTGTGTGGGAGAGACCCGGGTTCGAGACCGGGCTCCCACAATTAATTTTTGAACATTTTCTGATAATATTTAATTAATAAAAATCAAACTCTATATTATTTTATATTATATAAACGTGTTTTAGCTCGGGAAACAACCCGTGGGCTCGAGTTTGAATTTTGTAACAAATTTTATTATTTCTTCCACTTTTAAAAAAAATAATGTATTTATGTATTTTTCAAACCATAATCTCGTATAAAATAATATAATTATATTATTTTCAACCCGTGACCAGTATTAATAAAATAATATATAAATTATATTATTTCCCTAACCTTTGTAAACAACTCAAACGCATGAAAATAATTATTTAATTATTATCCGTTATCAACTTTCGGTTCGTGACGCAAATTCCCTAAAATCGTTATAATAAGATATGTATATATTTATATATATAAAAAGCTCCGTCGACACGTTCGTTTATGCCTAAATCCTTAGAATGCATTAGGACATTCTAATTTTCTGTGTCGTCGTCACAATTCACATTATTATCCCTAATTTATGTGTTTATATTTTTAGGGCATTCGTAAGTCTTTTGAGACTTACACTCGTGGTTCCAACTTATCTTTTGTGTGATACTACCTACAACGCAACACAGGTGATTTTTCACGGCCCTTTTTTACTGTTTTAACCTAGGGGAGAAAACATGATTAAACTATTTTAAGATTTTGTAATTCGTATGTTATCGATGTTAAAGCTAAGCGTAACATCCTATCACAGAAAGTCCTCATCTTATATCGGACCGTTAATATGGATCTTAGCGAGGTAATATTTAGTAGTACTACTGGGTTTGACAAATCCCACCCGCGTTAGTCGCGCTAACTCGATTAGAGATCGAACGGGTGAAATGTTAGCCTACTCACACTGCCAGTGTTGATAGACCTGGCAGGAGGCAGATAAACAAACAGTCAGCTTCGGTTGCGAGCGCTTGAGTTGAACATGAACATAGGTCGCTAAGATAAGGCACATGTGCACGTTAGGGCATGCATGGGATTCATCTATTTTGATTGTTGCTTATTTATGTTTGTTTGGATTATTTTGTATTGTACTTGGTTTGGTTGGACGTTTGGACTTTTGGACTTTTGGTTTGGGCTCGTGTGTTTTGCGCATTTACTTTTCTTTACGCTTCCGCATTGAAACTCTGATTGATATGATATTTTCATTTGAGTCACATGTAGAGTCGTTCAAAGTAACTAATGTCTGAGATCCTGGTTCGTCACTTCCCAAACGGTAAAACTCCGTTAGTTGAAATTTGGGGGTGTGACAGATTGGTATCAGAGAGATTGGTTATAGAGAACTAGGATTGCATACTAGACTATAACCTCACACATTAGCTACATGTCATAAATCTTGAGTGTTTGGCACTCATATGTTATGTTACAGGAACATGTCGTCAACTCCACCACCATCACCTAAGGCACCAGGACACGATGCACCTATCTTACCATCCCTGGAGCCCAAAAGGCGCCGGACTAGTTCTAGTGACTATTCAGTTGACCAGGGTGAACTGAGTAGCGCGCGAGCCATGAATTTGACTCTCAATTGGAACGTATACCCGCAAATGATCAAAAGATGGATCGAAATGGGAGATTTCCCATCACCCTACTTTTGTTCCGCTTCCTCATCATCTACTTTACCTAGCTTGCCATGCACTATGGAACAAGCTTTTGCAGCCCTTGTATTTTACATGTCTGGGGAGTTGAGCATTGTGAAAGATGCTACTGAGGAGATATCTGGCATTCTACAACGAGAGTCACAAATAGAGGAGAACAAGGTAGGAATTGAGTTGTTGACTGCTGAGATAGCAGTGACGGATCAGGTCCATAACGTTTTGGTGGATCGGGTGACACATTTGGAGACGAGGGTGGACACCTCAGATCAGGATGTAGAAGGGATTCTGGAGAGAGTAGCTAATCTGGAAGGCCAGCTGCAAGTAGCAAATCATGCTGCCGAATGAATTCAAAAAAGAGTGACTCACTTGGAAGCCCAACTGCAAGCATCCCTATTTCCAGAGGAAATTCCACTTTCGGACGGCGAGGAGGAGCCTTTCGAGGAGGAACTCTTCGAGGATGAGCCTTTCGAGGAGGAGCCACCCGAGGAGGAACCGGTGGAGATCGATGATGCTCAATCATACGTTTCTTCCGATGACGAGGATGTTTGATGATCTCCCTATTCTATCTTTCTTTCAATTATGTTTTGCTTATGTTATTTCTCTTTTCAAACCTAGATGGGTAAGGTTGTTCCCATTCAATAAATGCATGAGAAGTTTAATGTTTGAAATATTTATTTTGTAGCCTTACAATTTATTTAATTTCTAAAATATTATATGTTGTATTTCCTTACTTGTACATGAATAATGTTTAATATGCGATATATTTCTCATTGTTTTGTGTTTGTGAATGTGAAGAATCACGTCGGGAAGAGGACGTGGAGGTCGTGCTGGTGGCCGAGGTACCATCAACATGACAGCAGCAGAGCTAGCGGCACTATTAAACGATAGTGTGGCGGAGGCTCTAGCAGCACAGAATGTTGCAGGTAAATGCTTTAGATATTGACTAATGATGTCAATTCATCTCTTAAAAAGCCTGTCCTAAGCTATAAAATTTCAATCCTATATTGTTTCTAAATTCAGGCCAGCAAAACCAGCAGAACCCCAACCAGTCTGCACCTTCAAGGCATTCATGGACTGTAAGCCCCACGCTTTTAGTGGAGCTGAAGGAGCAGTCGGACTACTTCGTTGGTTCGAGAAAGTAGAATCAGTGATTGCCATGTGCAACTACCCAGTGGCTAATCAGGTCAAGTTCGCCGCTAGAACTTTGGATGGCCCGGTTCTCACGTGGTGGAACGCCCAGGTCCAGATGTTGGGTCTGGCCATGGCAAATGGACTCCTGTGGGAGGAGCTTAAGTCGATGATGAAGGAGGAGTACTGTCCTCGCGATGAAATTCAGAAGTTAGAGGGAGAGTTCTGGATCCTAAAGATGGAGGGTTCTGAAATTGAACTTTATACCACACGTTCACATGAACTTGCTACTATGTGCCCGCACATGGTGACTCTTGATTACAAGAGAATTGAGCTATATATTGGAGGTCTGGTGCCACAGATACAAAGTATGGTGACTTCATCCAACTCTACTACTATCCAGCAAACTATCCGACTTGCCCATAAGTTAACCGATCAGGCGGTGACTCAAGGGACTCTACCTCCGAGGGGTTCTGTCTTTAAATCCACCGAAAATCATAAATGCAAGTTTGATCACCACTCCAACACTCACTCCAGTTCTAAAGGACCCCAACTCAACCAACCCCAGTTTAATCAACCACAGCATCAACAACAACGTAAGTTTGAGCCTGCTAAGAACTTCAACTAGTCGACCTCTTCAGGTCAAAACCAGGGTGGTTACACGGGAAAATCTCCTAAGTGTAACAAGTGAAACTTCCATCACTTCTGGTTTTGCAACCGTTGTCAGCGGTGTGGCAAAATAGGTCATGTTGCCAAAGATTGTAGGGGTGAATTACAAGCCATGCAGCTTTTTCAACAGCCTGGATTTACAAAGGGTTGTTTCGAGCGTGGAAAGGAGGGACATATTCGGAAGAATTTTCCTCAATTGAAGAAAGGGGGTAATGGAAACCACAACCCTAACCAGAATAACAACAATGGGGGCTAGAATAACAACAATGGGGGTAACAACGACAATGGTGGAGGAAATGGTGCGAAGGGACGAGCCTTCGTGCTAGGATCTGGAGAAGCTCGTTATGATCATAATGTGGTCACCGGTAAGTTTCTCTTAAATAATTACTTTGCTTCTGTCCGTTTTGACACTGGTGCTGATAGAAGTTTTATATCTAAGAAACTTAGTGATATGATAAAAGGAACTCCAACTCTGTTAGGAGCTAAGTATATAATAGAAATAGCTGATGGCCAAATAATTGAAGCAACCCACATTCTTAATGGTTGTAAGCTTGAGCTAGCTAGACATATACTTGATATCGACCTTATGCCGGTCACACTTGGTAGTTTTGATGTAATTGTCGGCATGGATTGGTTATCTAAAAACCAAGCTGAAATTATCTGTCATGAGAAAATTGTTCGTATTCCTCACCCGAATGGAGAAACCCTTTCCGTTCTGGGCGAAAAAGTTGGTGCAGTCATGGGCATCATATCTTTTATGAAAGCACAGAAATGCCTTCGAAAGAGACATACGGCTATTTTGGCTCTCATTGCTGAGCAGTCGTTAGAAGAGAAGAAGATTGATGATATTCCCGTCGTTCGTGAATTTTTAAAAGTATTTCCCGAGGATTTGCCTCATCTGCCACCACACCGTCAAGTTGAATTTCAAATCGATCTAGCACCCGAAGCAGCACCGATCGCCCGTGCACGTTATAGGTTAGCACCTAGTGAATTACAAGAATTGTTCACTCTGTTACAGGATTTGTTGGATAAAGGTTTCATCCGACCTAGCTCATCTCCATGGGGAGCTCCGGTACTGTTTGTCAAGAAGAAGGACGGGACTTTCCATATGTGTATTGACTACCGTGAGCTGAATAAAGTCACAATAAAAAATCGCTACCCTTTGCCCCGGATAGATGATCTCTTTGATCAACTCCAAGGATCAAGTTTCTATTCCAAGATAGATCTTAGGTCCGGTTACCATCAATTAAGAGTCCGAGATGAGGATATCTCTAAGACTGCATTCAGGATTAACCAACGCACCTGTGGTATTCATGGACCTCATGAACCGTGTGTGTAAGCCATATCTTGATCAATTTGTTATCGTTTTCATTGACGGCATCCTTATTTATTCCAAGAATAAGGAAGAACATGAGGAACATCTGCGCCTAATTTTGGAATTACTTAAGCAGGAGAAACTGTATGCTAAGTTTTACAAGTGTGAGTTCTGGATTCGGGAAGTTCAATTTCTAGGGCATGTGGTTAACGAGAAAGGAATACATGTCGACCCATCAAAGATAGAGGCCATCAAGAATTGGGCAGCACCGACGACTCCGACTGAGGTGCGACAATTTCTGGGATTGGCTGGTTATTACCGTCGATTCATCGAGGGATTTTCAAAAATTGTACAACCTCTCACTGTCTTAACTCAAAAGGGTCAAGCCTATAACTGGGGCGATAACCAAGAGTCAGCAATCCAACATCTTTAACATAAACTTTGCAGTGCACCTATTCTAGCTCTTCCGGAAGGAACAGATGATTTTGTGGTGTATTGTGACGCGTCTATTCCGGGTCTAGGTTGTGTGTTAATGCAACGAGAAAAGGTACCTGTAGATGGCCGCTGTTGCTCAGCGAGAGCGAAGCTCTCAAACATCTCCTCGCATTCAGCAGGTACCTGTTTATCCATGATATGGCCTTCCGCAGTTGTGTCGAACATTTGTTGCTTCTCAAAAGTAAGGCCATTATAGAACTTCTCCACTATCGCCCTGTCAGAAAGACCATGCTGGGGACATCGGCTCAACAGCGCGTTGAACCGGTCCTATGCCATGTGATAAGGCTCATCAGGGTCAATCTAGAAGGAGTGGATTTGGTCCCTAAGGCGAGCGGCCCTGGAAGGTGGATAGTATGTTTTAAGCAACTTGGCTTGAAGATCCTCCCAAGTAGTGCTGGAATTGTCAGGAAGGGTGTCAAGCCAAGTGGAAACATGCCCATAGAGCGAGAATGGTAAGAGACGCAAGTAGATTGCGTCCTTATATACACCTGTTATATTGAAGGTATCACATATGCGCGCGAAGCGGGACAGATGTCCGGGTGCATCCTCATCCTCGAGGCCATGGAACTAAGTAGCATGAGTGATCGTACTCATGACATGTGATGGGATCTGCCAAGTATTGGCATTAAGGATAGCATGGCGAGCAATCGATGATCGCGCCCTGGTGGCCCTATCACTGGCTTTCTGGTGTACGGTACATCTCGCTGGTGGATCAGCGTTGCCCATTTTAGGAAAAGGAACTGGGCTAGTAGAACGTACCTGGTTTGTGCACAACGTTTTCAAACGCTCCTGAAAGTTACAGATGCACTCATGAAGCTCTCGTTCGGGCTCTTCATAAGCTGAATACTGTGGTGATCCCTGCGAACGAGTACGTTGCATAAATAGAAAGACACAAAGAAAAATAAGAAAGACTCAAAACACAGAAAGACTCTATCCTAAATTGGACTCACAAGTAGCAGATAGGACAAAGCACAAAATTAAAACTCAAAATACAAGAAAGAAAGAAAGAAAACAACCAAAAATCACACAAATAACTAGTGAAAGCTAATGTTGCTATTGCCAAGTGTCCCCGGCGGCGGAGCCAAAAACTTGATGCTTCCCACATGGTCTATAAAAACTAATAAATAAAACCTAATCTAGACTCCTAAGTAATAAATGGAGTACCTATGAACTAAACCGCACTGACAGGCAAGTGAACCTATCGAGTGTTGCACAACTTAACGGTAAACCGGATTATTGAACCATAGAGACACTATTATAGCTAAACTAGACTCTGACTCGGACTAAAGATGATTGATTGGGGGGGTTTTCTACACTATTAATTAAACTAATAACGCAGAATACTAAAGATCGACTCTAACTATCAAGCAGAAGACTTCGAGAATATCAGGAATGGAAAGAATACCACCTAGGTCGTAATCCTACTTGCAAAGCACAGACTTCTACCGGTTTTGGAAACTATGATGGATCTGGGTATCTAAGGATAATAGCTCTAGACAACCTAGTGGATCCCTACTCACTCTGAGGGTGTCACCAACTAAGAAACTCCAAAGATGTGCTAAACTCACTAGATGGTCGGATTACTTTTCAGTCTCTCCAACAATGATAATGTACCCAAAAGAAAGATTACCTCTCAGTCTCAGTGTCCACAATACATCAAAGATGCACGGGGTAATCTCGGATCAACACACTATGACTCGGAATAGCAACAAATACTAAGGACCTAGGAAAATTCCTTTCAGAGCATTAACAACTAGACACCTAATGCGAAGACTAATCGATTACCTCTCGCCTTTCGGGGTATCATGATAAAATGAACACTCAATCAAATTCAACACCATTTACTCTCCCTATGGACTACTACTTCTAGCAATACCATCACCTGTAACATCCATGATTTTTCTAATACTATATTATTTTATTTTATACAGTAACGACATTCCATTTGAACCCCGTACATGTTCAAACAATATGTCACCTTAATTATTATTTTAACATCTATCAATTCAAATTTTTGATCTTACATTTAAATATTAACCTCCTATTATATATATATATATAACATATGTATGTACATTCATATATATATATATATATGATATACCAAATAAATCAATTATACAACTTTTGTTATAAGACTTATACATCTTTAATCACCTTTTTACATCCTTTTTATATAGATATAGGAATCTAATTATAAGATATATGTATTTGATGTTATTAAATCAATCATCTATACAAATTATAAGTTTTAAAATTTATGAGCATTAATCATGTGTTACATCTTTTAAATGTATGTATTTAATTTTAAATAAATATGTAAACATATATCTGTTTTATTAAACCATTTACACAAATTGTAATATTTATAAAAATGAAAGACATTCTTTTATAAACATTTGTAACTAAACAAGTTATATATTTAATATTTTATAGACTTTATAAAAGCAATTTTTATAAACAAATAAGTATATAACTACATTTATCAAACATTTTAAGTATGAATTATGGAGTCAAACATAAAATTAATGAGCATTAAATACTATTCTTCACCTTTTGCAATCCTAGTCCTTATCAACAAATTGATTTTTACGAATAAGTCCCTTAGTCTCACCCTATAAATAGAGTCTTAAACCTCATTCATTCTTCACACCTCAACAATCCTCTAGTGTTCTTTTGCAACTAAAGGTTGTTCCTCTCATCTTTTAGAAGATTTTAGTTTAAATCCTTCTATTCTAAGTAAGTTCTTCTCATGTTTTTGCTTGTTCATACTTTTTCTTTCAAAAATTTATCATAACTAGCTAGATCTATGATCCCTAACATGTTTATGTTATAATCATACATCAACCTAAGATCAAAAGCCCTATCTTAATTAAACTTGTTCAAACTTTATTTAAAAACTTGGTGTTGATCTTTCTTGTTCCTTTCAATTTCAAAAATCATGTTTTTACTAAAACTCCTTATTTTTAAATTAAAACCCTTTAATATTCAATTAAATTTGTTCTATCTATACTAAACTCATATTTTCACTATAGCCCTGATACTTTCCATGCTTACCAAACACACCCTAAACTTGGTTAAGTATGCAAATAGAGTAACTTTCAAACCATTATGTAGTTATCTAACAAACATTAACATTCTGGCTAGGAAAAGACGGGGTTCTGATCCAACCAACTCTTTTCTGAGAACTTTTCTGTTGGAGGTATTACTCTGGAATGATAACCACTCTAGTGTACAATAACCACTTTCAACTAATTACACTGTCAACCCCTCGAATATCATTAACTTGTTTCTAACGTAACAAACTTAACTTAGGCAATCCTTAAGGCATTCAATCCAAGTTACTACAAGTTCAAGTTCAACCCTCTAAACTTGCAAGGTGAGTTTACATGGCCCCTTTTTTATTTTTACATTCTTTGGGGTGAAACATGACTTTCATTGAAACTATTTGCAATTACAACATATACAATTCTACATTATGATTGTTTGTGTAATTTGTGATTTAGTGCTTGAATGCTAGAGTTGAACTACATATACATGACACACTCGTACAATCATTAACTCAGTACAAGCCAACGGTAACATTGATAGATCTATTGGTCTGACAAACCCACCCTGGTAGGGTGATTGTTACCGACTCTACAATAGGGTAACCTGCGTGTTATGCCTAAGTCACAAGGTTTGATTGTACACCTAGTTTCGACTATAGATTCTCCATAAAATGCCTTATTTACCATGTGTCATATAAATTGTATAAACCATTTGAAAACTACATGAGATATCTAAACCTATGTATGCTCACCAACTATTTATAGTTGACCCTCTCATTTTAAACATGTTTCAGGTGGAATTGTTTGAAGTACAAGTTCTTCACTTAGGAGCATATGGACCTAGTGACAAATAAAATAGAATTTGTTGTTAGTTTTTTATTGTCTGATCAATATGTATTTGTACATTTAAATCATTTTAATAAAATTATGTAATTTAGTTTGATCATGAGATTTTAAACAGTCTACATGTCCCGCCCTGACGTATTCCGCCGTCGATTGGGGTGTGACATCTCCGTTACCAACAGTTAATCAAGCAACCTAAACATGCATCTATAACTGAAAGACATTCAACAAGAACACAGGCGGGATTATAATCAACACCAAATTAGAATAAAGCATGCATATTCATCATAATAATCTATCCAAAATCTTTACAAAATCTTTAATCCAAACATTGAATCCAAAAACCGAATAAAAATCAGTACTTTAACAAGTATTCATCAAAGACCCTGGCAATATCAATTGTTTAGCCTAGATTCATGTTCAAAACATCAAGAGCATAAGTATAAAACAGAAACATAGTATCAACAAGACAATCAAAGACAAAAGATGTAATCTTGAAAACCGAATAAGGTAATACTAACGAACCTGGATCCAGAGCTTCAATCTTTGCACTTCAATCACTCTCCAAACTCCTAAAATCGCCTTTAGCACCTATGTAGACGGCTAAAACTCGAACTCCCTAAAGAATGGCATTAAAAAACATTAAATAAGTCGATTAGGGATTTTTGCGGAAATTATAGGCCCTCGCGTAGCGCGAGGAACAAAATAGTCGGGGCTCGGATTAGCTTTCCTCGCGTACCGCGAGGCTTGGGCTTCTCTGCTTCGCGTACCGCGAAGACTCACTATTTCCCATTTTTTCATTTTATTCTTGGGACTTGTCCTCATGCTCGGTTTCTTCATGATTCGACTTGTAATTCTCATGAGCACCTGTAAACATGACAAAGTCTCAGAACGAACTAAAATTGACTCAAAACAAATGTAAAACTAACTAAAACACACGAAAAGAATAGGAAATAAGATGTGTGCTTTGCAGTACATCACACACTAACTTTCTACCTTTCACACACACCGGGTGCACATGCATTCTATACAACTCACATAACACCATGCATAATCTAGAAAGTCATCATATTAAATACATTTGCACACTACACATGGTTACACACAAAATCACTAAACCATGCCGATACACCAAACTATATCACTTAGTTACAATTAATGCTACTCCACATTACTCAACTCACAACATAATCTCACTTAATCACACCACACAACTCCACGTAGTGTTACACTACACAATTAACACTCTAACAGTTAATACATAACTCAAAAGACGTACCTCTTGGCTCACGGTTACTCGTGGTGGCATTCGTTTCACCCTTGTCCCATTTTCAGTTTAAGTTAAGGTATTTTATTTGTTTAAAAACACCAGATTTCTCTTAAACCATGGTTCTGATACAAACTTGCAAGGCCCCAAACCAGACACCCTACAGTTGGTCCTCATAACAGGTTATACTCTTTAAAAGTACTTGTTTTATTTAAAAAACGTACAACGAAAGTCTTTCTAAATTTATTTATTTCTTTTTTTAAGGCCATTAATGATATTAACTTTACCTCACGAATGTCTACCCATCAATCCGAGTAGCACCGCTCCCATGCCAAGATATGTCAACCTCAAAGCTCACCGGCAACACAATATATCGTACACACAAAGTCAGCTACGCTGAGTGAGTTCTAATAGGTTAATTTAAACAAAAGCCAACTCATCTCATTTTAATATTTATTTCCACTCAAGACCCTCTGGTCTTTAGAACATAGTTTTATAAGTTTTTCTCATATAGATAACCCCTGTTATCTTATGATATTCCAAAATGGTTCACTGCCCTAGACTCAACCCACAATTATAACGCAGTAAGTCTCTCCGACATGGACCGAGCTTACTATTCTGATGACTCACAATTTACCACATAAATTCACCATACACTGGTTATCTCAATCCAACCTATAGACACTGACTTAACCGGCCCTAATCAAGACTCTCACAAAATCAACTGACACAACAGTTGTACACAATGTACTCATGATGACACAACGGTCAATACAACTCTACACATTCACATTAATAACATCTATCCACCATGTCAATAACTCATACACAATTATTATAACTAATCACTTGCATGCAATTTAACACATATATGCACACAAACACATACCTCATCACTACACCCTCGTCAGGGTTATTCCCGTCGGGATACTCGTCATGAGCTTAGCTCTACCCTTGTTACAGGGCCCCGCCACTAATCATAGCGACACACTCATCATCTTACGATGACCACCCAGCCACCCCGTTGGTGACAACACTTGAAGAACTTTGTCCTCTATAACTTTACATGCCGTGTCATAAAGACAACGATGTAAACACAACACAACACATAACACATAATATACATCATCACATATTATTTATATGCCTAGTTACTAGGCCTGCACCATATACGCATTCCCAGGATATTACATACCCTACACAAACTCATGAGCGTCTAGCTCACATCCTGACTTACTCTGACTAACTCATAACACATAACGGAAGACTAGCCTTTACAAGACCCGTTAGCTAAGCATGCACCTCACATACTCACTCTCAATAACACATTCTACTTACACCCATAAGCTATTTAGCTTACATCCTGACTCACCCTGACTAACTCATAACACGACACACGTCATTAACTGTTTTACCCCTAGCTTACAAAGTTTCATAGACACCCTCCATAGACTCACCAACTCATTAACAAATGTATTAATTCATAAACACATCGGGTGTCACACCCCGACCGATGGCGGAATCATCGGGGCGGGACATGTAAGACTGTTCATAGCACATGGTTGACTAAATTGAAATATATTAAAGTCAAATTTGCATTACAATAAATCCAAGTACAAGATCAAATTCAAACAAGAAACATAAACAATTCATAAAATCTTGATTTATTTTGCTAAGTCCAAATCCTATGTTGAACACGTCTTGAATCAATCTCACATATTGGGGCCTGAAACATGAATAAAATAAAGTCAACTAAAAAGTTGGTGAGTATAACACAGTTGTATATAGATAGCATATAGTTGAAAACAAATCCTTTACATGACATGATAAATAAGGCGTTCATGGGGAGTAACTATTGTGTAACCAAATGTACAATCAAACCTTGTAACTAGCATGCAAAACAAAGTGTATTGTCGGTTTCAATCATCGCGTACCATGGGTGGGTTTGTCAGACTCAATAGATCCATCATTGAAAACCGTCGGCTTGTATAGTTAATGATTGCACATAAGAGCATACAAAGGTTAAACACACCTAGCACTCGGGCACAAAGCTCAAATTTTTGCACACATGTATGTAAATAGGATTTTTTTTGCACTTGTGTAGTTTGTGTAAATGTAAATGTGTAATGTGTAATGAGTATAGAGTTCATGTTTCACCCCAAAAGTGTAAAAGAGTAAAAGGGGTTGTGAATACTCACTTGGTATGGAAGTGAAGCTAACAAGGAATATAGATAGCAAAAAGATCCTTGAAAAGCACACTTTAACCTAAATAGTAATATGCATTGAATCACATAGATGTATAAAGTTTAAAAATGAAAGTTGGATTTGTATATAAAACCATTGGTTTGTATTTAAAAAGGATTGAATAAAATATATAAAGTTTGAGGTAAAATATGTTTGAAACAATTTAATTAGGTTTGAATTAAATAAATAAGTGTATAACTATAGTTTATGAAATAATGTCAATATTAATTGTAATTAAGTATAAATAAATAAAACGATTTTGATTTAAAATGTAAAGTAAATAAGTCATCATTATTTATAAATTTTGTAACTTAATTATTTAAAATATCATTTAAGTGTAAGATGATAAATATAAATTTAATTTTTATAAACTTTTCAATAAATTACATTTATGCCAAGATTAAACTTTTAATCTATTTTTAAATACAGAAAACATATTTTTTATAAAATCTGAAACATTTACTGATTAAAATATAAAAATTATAATTCTGTTAAAAATTCTGAGTCTAGCACGACCGTGCCTCGGAAGGGCACGATCGTGCTCAAACCACGGGCGCGACCGAGTTGATCAATCAGGAGCACAATCTAGACAAGTCATCAGGCACGACCGTGCCTTAGCCCGGCACGGTCGCGTCTATGATTTTTAGACACAACAGAGACTAGCCCAAAGGGCATGACAAGGTCTGGACGGATGACACGACCGCGCTGCTAGTCGACACGACCGCGCTAAACGAGGCACGGCCGCGCTAGATGATTAGCGCGACCGTGTCTATTCCAAATCAGACACGAATCGAGAGTTTCTTGTATTTTGAACACAGGAATTGTTAGGGCTTTTGATTAATGGGTTATTAAGAGTCTTTTCATATAACTTAATTGTATGGAAATCGAGTTTAAGCATGGGTTCGATTAAATCATTTTTATTAAAATATGATTTCTGATTCTGATCGAATTCTATAATGGAAGCCCAAATTGGATGAGGGCTTTTGATAATGATACTGAAATGAATGAGAAGACGACTATATTTACCCTGAAACGAAACGAATTTATAGAGAACGGTTGGAAGGAAGCTCCGGCGACGACGGCTCGAGTTCCGACGATCTTTACTGCAACTCCGGTCAATCCAGACAGTCCGGAAGCTTCAGAGATGGTTTGATATCGCGATTCTGCTACTGAGTTGGGAGCATTTGGGTCGAAAAGCTTTGAGAAAGTTTCTTTCTTGAAATTTGCTTGAGAGAGTTTTCTTGCAAATGAATACTGAGGCGTTTGGGATTTGAAAAGTGGTAATACAATTGTTAAGGGGAAAAGAAACGTATAACGGTTTCGGATTCGAACGATCGGGTGATTAATCTGCATTTACGTTTTTCTGTTACGCAGGCGCGACCGTGCCAAGGAGATGCGCGACCGTGCCTAGGCACCGGGCGTGATCGTTCCAGAGCAGGTCGCGCGACCGTGCCAAAGCACTTGGCGCGACCGTGCTATAACGAAGCACGACCGTGCTCACTAGGGTTTCTTGATGTTTTTTCAATTTTAGTCCTTGACTTTTCAGGTTTGATAAGTTTGTACCAAATAGTTTCTTGTATAGCGTTTATGTGCATATAATCGAGTAAAACTTGCGAACTTGTATAGAATCATTGCATTTTATTTACCGTGGGAAAAATATTGAGACATTGCACGAGTATAGAACTTGAAATTTCATTACATTGAATTGAAATATGAATACTAAAAATCAGAAATGTTACAGTCTCACCATGTTGAGAGAATTTCGTCCCGAAATTTAGCTAGAGGAAACAACATTAATAGTAAAAAGATGAGGGTACTTGAGCTTCATTTGGTCTTCTCGTTCCCAAGTGTACTCAGGACCACGCTTAGACTCCCAACGAACTTTGACGATAGGAATACGACTTCGCTTGAGTTACTTGACTTCACGATCCATAATTTCCACCGGCTTCTCAACGAAGTGCATCGTTTCATCAATGCGCACGTCGTCAAGCGGTATATGGAGATTTTCATCAGCGAGACACTTTTTTAGATTAGATATATGAAATGTAGGATGCACATTGCCAAGAGATGGAGGTAACTCGAGCTTGTAAGCCACTTTCCCAATCCTTTCAAGGATTTTGAATGGACCAACATAACGAGGTGATAACTTGCCTTTCTTTCCAAAACGGATCACACCCTTCCATGGAGATACCTTAAGAAGAACGAGATCACCGACTTGAAATTCCAAGGGTTTTCGACGTTTGTCGGCATAACTCTATTGCCGACTCCTCGCTACTCGAATATTGTCGCGGATTTGAATAATTTTGTCGGAAGTTTCTTGAATTAACTCGGGACCGGTGATTTGTGCTTCACCAATCTCGTTCCAACAGATCGGAGAACGACACTTGCGACCATAGAGAGCTTCGAATGGAGCCATGTTGATACTTGTGTGGTAGCTATTGTTATAAGAAAACTCAATAAGGAATAAATGTGAATCCCAATTGCCACCAAAATCGATTACACAAGCTCTAAGCATGTCTTCAAGAGTTTGGATTGTTCGCTCGGTTTGGCCATCAGTTTGGGGATGGTAAGCCGTGCTCAAATCCAAACGAGTACCAAGAGCAGATTGGAGAGATTGCCAAAATCGAGAAGTGAACCGAGCGTCTCTATCAGATATTATGTTCAAGGGAACACCATGACGGCTCACAATTTCATCAATGTAAATTCGGGCAAGTTTCTCCACTTTGAAGTCTTCACGAATAGGCAAAAAGTGGGCAGATTTGGTGAGTCGATTAATGATCACCCAAATACTATCATAACCACTCGAGGTGCGAGGGAGCTTGGTAATGAAATCCATAGCTAAATTCTCCCATTTCCACACGGGAATTTCCGGTTGTTCAAGCAAACCAGAAGGACGCTGATGTTCGGCTTTGACTTTGGAGCAAGTTAAGCATTTGGCAACATAAAGAGCAATGTCCTTCTTCATACCGGGCCACCAATAAAGCTGACGAAGATCTTGGTACATTTTATCCGCACCAGGATGAATAGAATAACGAGTCTTATGAGCCTCGTTCATGAGAATTGCACGGAGATCATCGCGATCGGGAACCCAAATACGGTTCAAGTAATATTGTAAGCCATTGGGTTTAGATTCAAGAAGAAGTTCAACACCACACGACATTTCTTCATACATGTTACCCTCGGTAACCGAGACGTGTTGAGCTTCCAGGATACGGGTTTGAATATCGGATTGAATACGGGCACAATGAAGCATAACATGGTCCTTTCGACTCAAGGCATCGGCTACAACATTCGCTTTGCCGGGATGGTAACGAATCTCGCAGTCGTAGTCGTTAAGGAGTTCGACCCAACGTCGTTGCCTCATATTGAGTTCTTTTTGGTTGAAGATATGTTGAAGACTTTTGTGGTCGGTGAATACCACACATTTCGTGCCATATAGGTAGTGTCTCCAAATCTTTAACGCGAATACGACCGCACCCAACTCGAGGTCGTGCGTCGTATAATTCTTTTCATGAATTTTGAGTTGTCTTGATGCATAAGCGATCACTTTGCCTCGTTGCATGAGGACACAACCAAGACCTTGGTTAGAAGCATCACAATAGACAACTAGATCATCATTTCCATCGGGGAGAGTCAAGATGGGAGCATTGCACAACTTTTGCTTAAGAGTTTGGAAAGCTTCTTCTTGCTTCGGTCCCCATTCATAAGCTTTACCCTTATGGGTCAAGGCGGTAAGAGGGACAGCAATCTTTGAGAAGTTTGAGATGAAACGACGATAATAACCCGCAAGACCAAGGAACGAACGAACTTCGGTAGGAGTCTTCGGGGCATTCCAATTCTTAACCGTTTCAATCTTAGCAGGATCAACATGAATACCCTTGTCGTTGACGATGTGACCAAGAAATTGAACTTCTTTTAACCAAAATTCACATTTGGAGAACTTGGCATATAGTTGTTCTTTCTTTAAAAGGTCCAAAACCAATCTAAGGTGTTCTTCATGGTCGGCTTTAGTCTTGGAATAGATTAAGATATCGTCAATGAAAACGATCACGAATTTATCAAGGTACGGTTTGCACACACGATTCATGAGGTCCATGAAAACTGCGGGTGCATTGGTTAATCCAAAAGGCATAACCATGAACTCGTAATGACCATACCTTGTTCGGAAAGCAGTCTTAGGAATGTCATCTTCTTGAACACGGAGCTGATGATAACCAGATCGAAGATCAATCTTCGAGAAACACGTAGAACCTTGAAGTTGATCAAAGAGATCATCGATTCTAGGCAAAGGATAGCGATTCTTGATAGTAAGCTTATTGAGTTCGCGATAGTCAATACACATGCGAAATGATCCATCCTTCTTCTTTACAAATAAGACGGGTGCACCCCACGGTGAATGACTCGGGCGAATGAACCCTTTATCGGAGAGTTCTTGAAGTTGACTTGCGAGCTCTTGCATTTCGGAAGGTGCAAGACGATAAGGAGCTCTAGCAACAGGGTTAGCTCCGGGCATGAGATCAATACGGAACTCGACTTGACGAACGGGAGGAAGACCGGATAAATCTTTAGGAAACACTTCGGGAAAATCTCGAATAATGGGAATGTCTTGGATACTCTTCTCCTTGACATCCTTTTGAACAATATGAGCTAGGAAGGCGATGTACTTCTTTCGCAAGTACTTTTGAGCAGTAGTACAAGACATCAATTTAAGACCCTTGCAAGGCTTTTCACCAAAAACCCTTAAGGTTTCTCCCGAAGGTAGCGGAATTCGGATGCACTTTTCAAAGAAAATAACTTCGGCATGATGATTTGATAGCCAATCCATACCTATGATAATGTCAAAGCTTCCTAGTGGCATTGGAATAAGGTTGATTGGGAATGCATGATCATTAAGTTCTAAAGAGCAATCATAGATAATAGACTCAATTGTAAGGGAGTCACCATTTGCTATTTCAACGGTGAAGGTTTTCTCTAATTGGGATCGTGTCTTTGCAAGTAAAGGCTCAAAATTAAGTGACACAAAACTTTTATCGGCACCGGTATCGAACAAAATGGAGGCATATTGACTATTAACAAGGAACGTACCATTAACCACGTCGTTGTTGGCTTGAGCTTCGTTGGCGTTAATGTTGAAAGCACGCCCACGAGCTCCACCTTGTCTAGTATTTGCGAGCCTTGGACATAGATTACGAAAATGATTCAGGTCACCACACTCATAACAAGCACGCCCATTAGCAATGGCGGGAGCACCTTGATTAGCCACTTGAGGTACGGTTTGGTTTGGAGGGTTGACTTGGCCCGTAAGGGCTTTGGTCCTACAAACATTAACCGTATGACCATATCTCCCACAATAAGTACAAAGGCGACATGGGATGTTTTGGGGATGATGATAGTTGCAGGTGGCACAAAGTGGGTAAATTCCACCATATGGCTTTTTGACTGGTGCTTGAACCATAGGTGCAGCTTGGTTCACAGGAACAGCAGGAGTAACCACAGCAAAATTTCTAACCTTCCTCTTTCTAGTGTTGCGAGAGGGCTCGGTTGTAGCTTCTTTGGTGTGGTTAGGAGGGGTTACGGTTTCAGCAACTTTCTTAGAACCCTTTTTGGTAAGAGTTCCAGCTTTAATATGATTATCGGTTAGGGTAGCAGACAGGTGGATGGCATCTTCCAAAGTAGCAGGATTTCTACCTAAGACAGTATCTTGAATTTGTCTTGGTAGCCCACCAATGTACTTTTCGATGCAACGAGATAATGGAGTGACCATGTGGGGCACAAGAAGACTCAATTCATGGAACCGAGTTGTGTAAGCCAAGTGTTCCCCACTATCTTAGGCAAGATCCCAAAATTCGGCCTCTAACTTCTTCACTTCATTGCGAGGACAGAACTCCTCGGTCATAAGCCTTTTGACATCATCCCAAGGTAAGGCCATAGTTACATCAACACCCCTATTCCTTTTCTCCCCATTCCACCATGTAAGTGCCCGCTTTTGAAGGACACTAGTAGCATGACGAACACGGAGGTTGTCGGGACAGTCACTATTGAGAAAGGTATTCTCAATACTTTCGAACCATTGGAGGAGTCCGGTAGCTCCTTCGGTTCCATAAAACTTTAGGGGATTGCACGAATTGAAGTGCTTGAAGGTGCATTGGGATGGATTACCACCATTTCCACCATTACCACCATTATTACCACTATTGCTTCCATTGCCATTAGTGGCACCATTGGCTTGGGTGAGTTGTGTCACCAATTGAGTAAGGATAGCAGCAATGTCGGAGTTGGCGTTAGCGGCGGGAGCACGACGAGGAGGCATTCTACAGATTTGAAACAGAAGACAAGAGAGATTGTAAGAACTTATGAGAATTGCTAGGATTTAATAGAATGAGATAACAAAATAAAAGATAGATAATCATAGTTTGGATTGTACTCAAAAGTGACTAAAATTCACTTGAATACTAAGGCATATTAAGGTTAATTTAAACTCATATAATTTTCAAGGAGACATGCTTTAGCCTATAGGTAAACACTCATCTCGGGAGTTCCTAGGAAAGCATACGGGTCCCTCGGTTGATTGGGATTTATGCGAAATGCTTTCCTAGACAGAAAACCCAAAATACAGGTGTCACCCTTCCAGATTGCACGTGTCCTCAAATAATTTAACAAGTTTAAAAACCTCAACGAAGAAATAAAAATTTTATTTAAAGATTTTTGCTTCAAGAATTTTCCACATGCTTAGAAAGGATAAAGATAGAAAAAGAAGATAAGAATAATAAGAGGTTTAGGCCATAGGAAAGGATGTTATTTATTTAATTATTATTTAAGAATATCCTAATAAGTCATGCATTTCTAACAAAGAAGGTAGCAAATATAATAATAATTAATCATGGTAAGCATGTAGCACATAGCATGTAGCACATAGCACAAAATCATGAAGCATAACATAAGTGGGTGTCCTAAAGTTATAGTCTAGGTCAAGATGTCTAATAACCTAAATCCCTATAACCAAGGCTCTGATACCAATCTGTCACACCCCGACCGATGGCGGAATCATCGGGGCGGGACATGTAAGACTGTTCATAGCACATGGTTGACTAAATTGAAATATATTAAAGTCAAATTTGCATTACAATAAATCCAAGTACAAGATCAAATTCAAACAAGAAACATAAACAATTCATAAAATCTTGATTTATTTTGCTAAGTCCAAATCCTATGTTGAACACGTCTTGAATCAATCTCACATATTGGGGCCTGAAACATGAATAAAATAAAGTCAACTAAAAAGTTGGTGAGTATAACACAGTTGTATATAGATAGCATATAGTTGAAAACAAATCCTTTACATGACATGATAAATAAGGCGTTCATGGGGAGTAACTATTGTGTAACCAAATGTACAATCAAACCTTGTAACTAGCATGCAAAACAAAGTGTATTGTCGGTTTCAATCACCGCGTACCATGGGTGGGTTTGTCAGACTCAATAGATCCATCATTGAAAATCGTCGGCTTGTATAGTTAATGATTGCACATAAGAGCATACAAAGGTTAAACACACCTAGCACTCGGGCACAAAGCTCAAATTTTTGCACACATGTATGTAAATAGGATTTTTTTTGCACTTGTGTAGTTTGTGTAAATGTAAATGTGTAATGTGTAATGAGTATAGAGTTCATGTTCCACCCCAAAAGTGTAAAAGAGTAAAAGGGGTTGTGAATACTCACTTGGTATGGAAGTGAAGCTAACAAGGAATATAGATAGCAAAAAGATCCTTGAAAAGCACACTTTAACCTAAATAGTAATATGCATTGAATCACATAGATGTATAAAGTTTAAAAATGAAAGTTGGATTTGTATATAAAACCATTGGTTTGTATTTAAAAAGGATTGAATAAAATATATAAAGTTTGAGATAAAATATGTTTGAAACAATTTAATTAGGTTTGAATTAAATAAATAAGTGTATAACTATAGTTTATGAAATAATGTCAATATTAATTGTAATTAAGTATAAATAAATAAAACGATTTTGATTTAAAATGTAAAGTAAATAAGTCATCATTATTTATAAATTTTGTAACTTAATTATTTAAAATATCATTTAAGTGTAAGATGATAAATATAAATTTAATTTTTATAAACTTTTCAATAAATTACATTTATGCCAAGATTAAACTTTTAATCTATTTTTAAATACAGAAAACATATTTTTTATAAAATCTGAAACATTTACTGATTAAAATATAAAAATTATAATTCTGTTAAAAATTCTGAGTCTAGCACGACCGTGCCTCGGAAGGGCATGATCGTGCTCAAACCACGGGCGCGACCGCGCTAGTCGGGGCGCGACCGAGTTGATCAATCAGGAGCACAATCTAGACAAGTCATCAGGCACGACCGTGCGTTAGCCCGGCACGGTCGCGTCTATGATTTTTAGACACAACAGAGACTAGCCCAAAGGGCATGACAAGGTCTGGACGGATGACACGACCGCGCTGCTAGTCGACACGACCGCGCTAAACGAGGCACGGCCGCGCTAGATGATTAGCGCGACCGTGTCTATTCCAAATCAGACACGAATCGAGAGTTTCTTGTATTTTGAACACATGAATTGTTAGGGCTTTTGATTAATGGGTTATTAAGAGTCTTTTCATATAACTTAATTGTATGGAAATCGAGTTTAAGCATGGGTTCGATTAAATCATTTTTATTAAAATATGATTTCTGATTCTGATCGAATTCTATAATGGAAGCCCAAATTGGATGAGGGCTTTTGATAATGATACTGAAATGAATGAGAAGACGATTATATTTACCCTGAAACGAAACGAATTTATAGAGAACGGTTGGAAGGAAGCTCCGGCGACGACGTCTCGAGTTCCGACGATCTTTACTGCAACTCGGGTCAATCCAGACAGTCCGGAAGCTTCAGAGATGGTTTGATATCGCGATTCTGCTACTGAGTTGGGAGCATTTGGGTCGAAAAGCTTTGAGAAAGTTTCTTTCTTGAAATTTGCTTGAGAGAGTTTTCTTGCAAATGAATACTGAGGCGTTTGGGATTTGAAAAGTGGTAATACAATTGTTAAGGGGAAAAGAAACGTATAACGGTTTCGGATTCGAACGATCGGGTGATTAATCTGCATTTACGTTTTTCTGTTACGCAGGCGCGACCGTGCCAAGGAGAGGCGCGACCGTGCCTAGGCACCGGGCGCGATCGTTCCAGAGCAGGTCGCGCGACCGTGCCAAAGCACTTGGCGCGACCGTGCTATAACGAAGCACGACCGTGCTCACTAGGGTTTCTTGATGTTTTTTCAATTTTAGTCCTTGACTTTTCAGGTTTGATAAGTTTGTACCAAATAGTTTCTTGTATAGCGTTTATGTGCATATAATCGAGTAAAACTTGCGAACTTGTATAGAATCATTGCATTTTATTTGCCGCGGGAAAAATATTGAGACATTGCACGAGTATAGAACTTGAAATTTCATTACATTGAATTGAAATATGAATACTAAAAATCAGAAATGTTACAGTCTCCCCATGTTGAGAGAATTTCGTCCCGAAATTTAGCTAGAGGAAACAACATTAATAGTAAAAAGATGAGGGTACTTGAGCTTCATTTGGTCTTCTCGTTCCCAAGTGTACTCAGGACCACGCTTAGACTCCCAACGAACTTTGACGATAGGAATACGACTTCGCTTGAGTTACTTGACTTCACGATCCATAATTTCCACCGGCTTCTCAACGAAGTGCATCGTTTCATCAATGCGCACGTCGTCAAGCGGTATATGGAGATTTTCATCAGCGAGACACTTCTTTAGATTAGATATATGAAATGTAGGATGCACATTGCCAAGAGATGGAGGTAACTCGAGCTTGTAAGCCACTTTCCCAATCCTTTCAAGGATTTTGAATGGACCAACATAACGAGGTGATAACTTGCCTTTCTTTCCAAAACGGATCACACCCTTCCATGGAGATACCTTAAGAAGAACGAGATCACCGACTTGAAATTCCAAGGGTTTTCGACGTTTGTCGGCATAACTCTATTGCCGACTCCTCGCTACTCGAATATTGTCACGGATTTGAATAATTTTGTCGGAAGTTTCTTGAATTAACTCGGGACCGGTGATTTGTGCTTCACCAATCTCGTTCCAACAGATCGGAGAACGACACTTGCGACCATAGAGAGCTTCGAATGGAGCCATGTTGATACTTGTGTGGTAGCTATTGTTATAAGAAAACTCAATAAGGGATAAATGTGAATCCCAATTGCCACCAAAATCGATTACACAAGCTCTAAGCATGTCTTCAAGAGTTTGGATTGTTCGCTCGGTTTGGCCATCAGTTTGGGGATGGTAAGCCGTGCTCAAATCCAAACGAGTACCAAGAGCAGATTGGAGAGATTGCCAAAATCGAGAAGTGAACCGAGCGTCTCTATCAGATATTATGTTCAAGGGAACACCATGACGGCTCACAATTTCATCAATGTAAATTCGGGCAAGTTTCTCCACTTTGAAGTCTTCACGAATAGGCAAAAAGTGGGCAGATTTGGTGAGTCGATCAATGATCACCCAAATACTATCATAACCACTCGAGGTGCGAGGGAGCTTGGTAATGAAATCCATAGCTAAATTCTCCCATTTCCACACGGGAATTTCCGGTTGTTCAAGCAAACCAGAAGGACGCTGATGTTCGGCTTTGACTTTGGAGCAAGTTAAGCATTTGGCAACATAAAGAGCAATGTCCTTCTTCATACCGGGCCACCAATAAAGCTGACGAAGATCTTGGTACATTTTATCCGCACCAGGATGAATAGAATAACGAGTCTTATGAGCCTCGTTCATGAGAATTGCACGGAGATCATCGCGATCGGGAACCCAAATACGGTTCAAGTAATATAGTAAGCCATTGGGTTTAGATTCAAGAAGAAGTTCAACACCACACGACATTTCTTCATACATGTTACCCTCGGTAACCGAGACGTGTTGAGCTTCCAGGATACGGGTTTGAATATCGGATTGAATACGGGCACAATGAAGCATAACATGGTCCTTTCGACTCAAGGCATCGGCTACAACATTCGCTTTGCCGGGATGGTAACGAATCTCGCAGTCGTAGTCGTTAAGGAGTTCGACCCAACGTCGTTGCCTCATATTGAGTTCTTTTTGGTTGAAGATATGTTGAAGACTTTTGTGGTCGGTGAATACCACACATTTCGTGCCATATAGGTAGTGTCTCCAAATCTTTAACGCGAATACGACCGCACCCAACTCGAGGTCGTGCGTCGTATAATTCTTTTCATGAATTTTGAGTTGTCTTGATGCATAAGCGATCACTTTGCCTCGTTGCATGAGGACACAACCAAGACCTTGGTTAGAAGCATCACAATAGACAACTAGATCATCATTTCCATCGGGGAGAGTCAAGATGGGAGCATTGCACAACTTTTGCTTAAGAGTTTGGAAAGCTTCTTCTTGCTTCGGTCCCCATTCATAAGCTTTACCCTTATGGGTCAAGGCGGTAAGAGGGACAGCAATCTTTGAGAAGTTTGAGATGAAACGACGATAATAACCCGCAAGACCAAGGAACGAACGAACTTCGGTAGGAGTCTTCGGGGCATTCCAATTCTTAACCGTTTCAATCTTAGCAGGATCAACATGAATACCCTTGTCGTTGACGATGTGACCAAGAAATTGAACTTCTTTTAACCAAAATTCACATTTGGAGAACTTGGCATATAGTTGTTCTTTCTTTAAAAGGTCCAAAACCAATCTAAGGTGTTCTTCATGGTCGGCTTTAGTCTTGGAATAGATTAAGATATCGTCAATGAAAACGATCACGAATTTATCAAGGTACGGTTTGCACACACGATTCATGAGGTCCATGAAAACTGCGGGTGCATTGGTTAATCCAAAAGGCATAACCATGAACTCGTAATGACCATACCTTGTTCGGAAAGCAGTCTTAGGAATGTCATCTTCTTGAACACGGAGCTGATGATAACCAGATCGAAGATCAATCTTCGAGAAACATGTAGAACCTTGAAGTTGATCAAAGAGATCATCGATTCTAGGCAAAGGATAGCGATTCTTGATAGTAAGCTTATTGAGTTCGCGATAGTCAATACACATGCGAAATGATCCATCCTTCTTCTTTACAAATAAGACGGGTGCACCCCACGGTGAATGACTCGGGCGAATGAACCCTTTATCGGAGAGTTCTTGAAGTTGACTTGCGAGCTCTTGCATTTCGGAAGGTGCAAGACGATAAGGAGCTCTAGCAACAGGGTTAGCTCCGGGCATGAGATCAATACGGAACTCGACTTGACGAACGGGAGGAAGACCGGATAAATCTTTAGGAAACACTTCGGGAAAATCTCGAATAATGGGAATGTCTTGGATACTCTTCTCCTTGACATCCTTTTGAACAATATGAGCTAGGAAGGCGATGTACTTCTTTCGCAAGTACTTTTGAGCAGTAGTACAAGACATCAATTTAAGACCCTTGCAAGGCTTTTCACCAAAAACCCTTAAGGTTTCTCCCGAAGGTAGCGGAATTCGGATGCACTTTTCAAAGCAAATAACTTCGGCATGATGATTTGATAGCCAATCCATACCTATGATAATGTCAAAGCTTCCTAGTGGCATTGGAATAAGGTTGATTGGGAATGCATGATCATTAAGTTCTAAAGAGCAATCATAGATAATAGACTCAATTGTAAGGGAGTCACCATTTGCTATTTCAACGGTGAAGGTTTTCTCTAATTGGGATCGTGTCTTTGCAAGTAAAGGCTCAAAATTAAGTGACACAAAACTTTTATCGGCACCGGTATCGAACAAAATGGAGGCATATTGACTATTAACAAGGAACGTACCATTAACCACGTCGTTGTTGGCTTGAGCTTCGTTGGCGTTAATGTTGAAAGCACGCCCACGAGCTCCACCTTGTCTAGTATTTGCGAGCCTTGGACATAGATTACGAAAATGATTCGGGTCACCACACTCATAACAAGCACGCCCATTAGCAATGGCGGGAGCACCTTGATTAGCCACTTGAGGTACGGTTTGGTTTGGAGGGTTGACTTGGCCTGTAAGGGCTTTGGTCCTACAAACATTAACCGTATGACCATATCTCCCACAATAAGTACAAAGGCGACATGGGATGTTTTGGGGATGATGATAGTTGCAGGTGGCACAAAGTGGGTAAATTCCACCATATGGCTTTTTGACTGGTGCTTGAACCATAGGTGCAGCTTGGTTCACGGGAACAGCAGGAGTAACCACAGCAAAATTTCTAACCTTCCTCTTTCTAGTGTTGCGAGAGGGCTCGGTTGTAGCTTCTTTGGTGTGGTTAGGAGGGGTTACGGTTTCAGCAACTTTCTTAGAACCCTTTTTGGTAAGAGTTCCAGCTTTAATATGATTATCGGTTAGGGTAGCAGACAGGTGGATGGCATCTTCCAAAGTAGCAGGATTTCTACCTAAGACAGTATCTTGAATTTGTCTTGGTAGCCCACCAATGTACTTTTCGATGCAACGAGATAATGGAGTGACCATGTGGGGCACAAGAAGACTCAATTCATGGAACCGAGTTGTGTAAGCCAAGTGTTCCCCACTATCTTGGGCAAGATCCCAAAATTCGGCCTCTAACTTCTTCACTTCATTGCGAGGACAGAACTCCTCGGTCATAAGCCTTTTGACCTCATCCCAAGGTAAGGCCATAGTTACATCAACACCCCTATTCCTTTTCTCCCCATTCTACCATGTAAGTGCCCGCTTTTGAAGGACACTAGTAGCATGACGAACACGGAGGTTGTCGGGACAGTCACTATTGAGAAAGGTATTCTCAATACTTTCGAACCATTGGAGGAGTCCGGTAGCTCCTTCGGTTCCATAAAACTTTAGGGGATTGCACGAATTGAAGTGCTTGAAGGTGCATTGGGATGGATTACCACCATTTCCACCATTACCACCATTATTACCACTATTGCTTCCATTGCCATTAGTGGCACCATTGGCTTGGGTGAGTTGTGTCACCAATTGAGTAAGGATAGCAGCAATGTCGGAGTTGGCGTTAGCGGCGGGAGCACGACAAGGAGGCATTCTACAGATTTGAAACACAAGACAAGAGAGATTGTAAGAACTTATGAGAATTGCTAGGATTTAATAGAATGAGATAACAAAATAAAAGATAGATAATCATAGTTTGGATTGTACTCAAAAGTGACTAAAATTCACTTGAATACTAAGGCATATTAAGGTTAATTTAAACTCATATAATTTTCAAGGAGACATGCTTTAGCCTATAGGTAAACACTCATCTCGGGAGTTCCTAGGAAAGCATACGGGTCCCTCGGTTGATTGGGATTTATGCGAAATGCTTTCCTAGACAGAAAACCCAAAATACAGGTGTCACCCTTCCAGATTGCACGTGTCCTCAAATAATTTAACAAGTTTAAAAACCTCAACGAAGAAATAAAAATTTTATTTAAAGATTTTTGCTTCAAGAATTTTCCACATGCTTAGAAAGGATAAAGATAGAAAAAGAAGATAAGAATAATAAGAGGTTTAGGCCATAGGAAAGGATGTTATTTATTTAATTATTATTTAAGAATATCGTAATAAGTCATGCATTTCTAACAAAGAAGGTAGCAAATATAATAATAATTAATCATGGTAAGCATGTAGCATATAGCATGTAGCACATAGCACAAAATCATGAAGCATAACATAAGTGGGTGTCCTAAAGTTATAGTCTAGGTCAAGATGTCTAATAACCTAAATCCCTATAACCAAGGCTCTGATACCAATCTGTCACACCCCGACCGATGGCGGAATCATCGGGGCGGGACATGTAAGATTGTTCATAGCACATGGTTGACTAAATTGAAATATATTAAAGTCAAATTTGCATTACAATAAATCCAAGTACAAGATCAAATTCAAACAAGAAACATAAACAATTCATAAAATCTTGATTTATTTTGCTAAGTCCAAATCCTATGTTGAACACGTCTTGAATCAATCTCACATATTGGGGCCTGAAACATGAATAAAATAAAGTCAACTAAAAAGTTGGTGAGTATAACACAGTTGTATATAGATAGCATATAGTTGAAAACAAATCCTTTACATGACATGATAAATAAGGCGTTCATGGGGAGTAACTATTGTGTAACCAAATGTACAATCAAACCTTGTAACTAGCATGCAAAACAAAGTGTATTGTCGGTTTCAATCACCGCGTACCATGGGTGGGTTTGTCAGACTCAATAGATCCATCATTGAAAATCGTCGGCTTGTATAGTTAATGATTGCACATAAGAGCATACAAAGGTTAAACACACCTAGCACTCGGGCACAAAGCTCAAATTTTTGCACACATGTATGTAAATAGGATTTTTTTTGCACTTGTGTAGTTTGTGTAAATGTAAATGTGTAATGTGTAATGAGTATAGAGTTCATGTTCCACCCCAAAAGTGTAAAAGAGTAAAAGGGGTTGTGAATACTCACTTGGTATGGAAGTGAAGCTAACAAGGAATATAGATAGCAAAAAGATCCTTGAAAAGCACACTTTAACCTAAATAGTAATATGCATTGAATCACATAGATGTATAAAGTTTAAAAATGAAAGTTGGATTTGTATATAAAACCATTGGTTTGTATTTAAAAAGGATTGAATAAAATATATAAAGTTTGAGGTAAAATATGTTTGAAACAATTTAATTAGGTTTGAATTAAATAAATAAGTGTATAACTATAGTTTATGAAATAATGTCAATATTAATTGTAATTAAGTATAAATAAATAAAACGATTTTGATTTAAAATGTAAAGTAAATAAGTCATCATTATTTATAAATTTTGTAACTTAATTATTTAAAATATTATTTAAGTGTAAGATGATAAATATAAATTTAATTTTTATAAACTTTTCAGTAAATTACATTTATGCCAAGATTAAACTTTTAATCTATTTTTAAATACAGAAAACATATTTTTTATAAAATCTGAAACATTTACTGATTAAAATATAAAAATTACAATTCTGTTAAAAATTCTGAGTCTAGCACGACCGTGCCTCGGAAGGGCACGATCGTGCTCAAACCACGGGCGCGACCGCGCTAGTCGGGGCGCGACCGAGTTGATCAATCAGGAGCACAATCTAGACAAGTCATCAGGCACGACCGTGCCTTAGCCCGGCACGGTCGCGTCTATGATTTTTAGACACAACAGAGACTAGCCCAAAGGGCATGACAAGGTCTGGACGGATGACACGACCGCGCTGCTAGTCGACACGACCGCGCTAAACGAGGCACGGTCGCGCTAGATGATTAGCGCGACCGTGTCTATTCCAAATCAGACACGAATCGAGAGTTTCTTGTATTTTGAACACAGGAATTGTTAGGGCTTTTGATTAATGGGTTATTAAGAGTCTTTTCATATAACTTAATTGTATGGAAATCGAGTTTAAGCATGGGTTCGATTAAATCATTTTTATTAAAATATGATTTCTGATTCTGATCGAATTCTATAATGGAAGCCCAAATTGGATGAGGGCTTTTGATGATGATACTAAAATGAATGAGAAGACGATTATATTTACCCTGAAACGAAACGAATTTATAGAGAACGGTTGGAAGGAAGCTCCGGCGACGACGGCTCGAGTTCCGACGATCTTTACTGCAACTCCGGTCAATCCAGACAGTCCGGAAGCTTCAGAGATGGTTTGATATCGCGATTCTGCTACTGAGTTGGGAGCATTTGGGTCGAAAAGCTTTGAGAAAGTTTCTTTCTTGAAATTTGCTTGAGAGAGTTTTCTTGCAAATGAATACTGAGGCGTTTGGGATTTGAAAAGTGGTAATACAATTGTTAAGGGGAAAAGAAACGTATAACGGTTTCGGATTCGAACGATCGGGTGATTAATCTGCATTTACGTTTTTCTGTTACGCAGGCGCGACCGTGCCTAGGCACCGGGCGCGATCGTTCCAGAGCAGGTCGCGCGACCGTGCCAAAGCACTTGGCGCGACCGTGCTATAACGAAGCACGACCGTGCTCACTAGGGTTTCTTGATGTTTTTTCAATTTTAGTCCTTGACTTTTCAGGTTTGATAAGTTTGTACCAAATAGTTTCTTGTATAGCGTTTATGTGCATATAATCGAGTAAAACTTGCGAACTTGTATAGAATCATTGCATTTTATTTACCGCGGGAAAAATATTGAGACATTGCACGAGTATAGAACTTGAAATTTCATTACATTGAATTGAAATATGAATACTAAAAATCAGAAATGTTACATCGGGTTAAAAACCAAAACTCTTAATATGTTTAACAAAGAAAACATGTCTCATAAGTGTGTACGATAACCCCAAAAACATTATAAACATTTAAAGAGGGGATTAGAAACACAGGTTACGCTGAATCCCAATCCTTTCTCACTAAACACGCTCGTTCACACTTGAACCCAACCTGCCAAACGTATTGTTAGGGGTAGATTTTACGACCTGGGATCCTGGATCCCCACCACAGTTCGGTATCCTAAATATTGATGTTACTAACTGTTTATTATGTGACTGTTTTTGAGTTATTCTCGTAGTTGAGTCATCCTAGTCAAAGTCCACCATGAAGACTCGCATTTAAGGCTGTAGAAAACGTTTAAAGACCATTATGTAACTGTTTTTGGCTTAATTTCGTAACTGAAGCTCCAAATAAATGCTTTAACGGTCATATTAGAGGGCTGAAGACTCTCCACTAATTTCGGGATTTCTGTTATTTTCATTTTGTTATATAAAGAGGCTTTATGATCGACTTAGGATAGATTACACACTGCTAGAACACACTTTGTAACACTTAGATTCGATCTTATTGCTCTCAAGTTGTATTTTCATTCAGAATTCAATAAAAAGATCAAGAGGCAGCGTGACATTAGTCACCTCCCGAGGTTTTATGCAGGAGATCCCCAAGGATCAAGGGCTTTCCTCATAACTACTCGTGTCAATTTACAGCTTACCTTTATATTTTTTAGACAATTCGATCAAGCACTCTACCTCACATACTAAGTTTGAACACTTGATTAGCGTTGTTAATTTTTGGTCAAAACACGTATGATCCAAGGTCAGAATATGCACAACCTGTACGTCGAATAACGTATACATAAGATAAAATCCCAACATCCATATTGTATTCTGAACCTGGTTCCTTGCATGCACTTGTGTGTGCCATGCAAACCGTAACCTCCTCCTACAAATCCTTGGCCGTCTTTGTCTCACAATACTTTCTCGCCTTGACCCGTGCAGGACCTGCATGCCCTAACTTGAACGCCCAACTCACACCCGAGCTCGAACATGCCTCGCCATGGCACCATTACCTTCGTTGTGCTTTACTCCCGAAGCCACCACGTCCGCCACCATAGTCATCCAAGTCACACAAAACCCTAGCCGACCATAGTCACCACCATCGTTCGCGCTCACCTTCGTGGTACACCACCACCCCTACCGTTGTACAGTCGTCGAGCACCACCGTAGTGAGCCACCGCATCAGTCATCATGGCTGTATCCTCTTCGTTCGTCACCCCCCTCTCTTCTTTCTGCTCCTGACAGTCGAACACCCCACCAACCGGTCACGCGTACCCACTTCGCCACCTTTCACCTCGTCCTCCTCCTTGCCGTCCGCCACTGTCACGCGTCCCCACTTCACCACCTGCCACCTAGCACACCCATATCACCACCACAGCCGGCAGCTACTCATGCCTTTGCCCTCGTCTTCATCGTCCCCTTCGATCACCTTAACACGAAATAAGACCCTAGTCGGATTCTTGCAAACACAGTTGCAAACAATGCTACTAACGGAAAAGAATTACCTTGACGATGTATGGAGTCTACCACGTGACACCACCGTCGTCATCCCCCTTCAACGATCCTCTCTCTTGTCACTCGCTATGCTGTCGTCGCAAGTCTCCTAGGCCGAATGGCCTAGGGTTTGCGTTAAGGTTGATATTTAAATCTCCTCGGTTTACATTCGGGTCCCTGAGCTTCCCTTTTGCGCGTAATAACTCCAAACCATTCTTATATCGGCTAACCGAGTCTTTTTAATTCCAATAATAGGGTTTTACGTGACACTCATTTCAACCCACGTTATTTAAAGAGACTCGGTTTTACTCCATGACCTGACCCGTTAGTCTACAAACTCCGGGATGTTACAATTTCACTCTTGTTGATGAAGATATAGCTAAATTTGCAACTCATGAGACAACAAATACTGTAAGTCAGTTAAAGACACAAATTACTAATCGTCAAGCTCGTGAAGCTGCAAGTGCTACCGAGATTAGGAACATGAAATTGATTGTCAGCCGACAACAAAGTCATATAGATATGCTTTAAAAGCTTGTGGAGGAATTATGCGAACATGTTGGTTATCAAGAGGTTCCATTGACTCCAGTTCGACAAGTATAGACAGAACAAGAAGAGTCGTCTAGTGCTAAGTCACATGGTACTGAAGTTCGAATGGATGTGGAAGCCGGATTTACATCAATATGCCTGGTTCTCAAGAAGAATTCAATGTCGATGCTATGTTCAACACTGAATGAGAAGGGATGGAAAGGTCTGACAAAGAGGAAGAAAAAGAGAAAGAGAAAGAGAAAGAGGACGAGGATGAGAAAGATGATGAAGATGAGGAGGCGATTGTTAATAGAGAGAAAATGAAAGACAATAAGCAACCATCTGATGACGACTGTGGTAGATCAGGTAATGGAGCATCGATTTCGTCTGAATCTGATGACCATGGTCCAACCAACAAGGACTATCAGAAAATTGAGTATGAGACAAACAAGATTATGTGGAGGCCGAAGGATCTGTTGTAGGTAAGATGGATTATCTTATTGATGATGATAATGATTTCGATCTTCCTGCTGATACAACAAATTCAGAAGCCAAAGAAACAGAGTCTGAGTCTGAGTCTGAGAAGGTGAAGACATATAAAGAGAAGGAACGTGAGTTTTGGCGGAAGAAGAAAGAACGCATAGAAGAAAGAACGCATCTCGATCATAGAATGGGTTACAAAGAAGATCAAGAATCCATGAAATGCTCTGAATGGGAAGATTTTAGGATAGAAGTTCGTTGCTGATAGGAACATGTATGTGATTAAACGAGAGAAAGTTGAAATTCAATACTTTGAAAAGAAGATAAAGCTTCAATCATTACCGAGATGGGATGCAAGCTTGATATGTTAAATCCATTAAATTATCCTGAAGCATATAGCTTTCAAAATTTTCAGAGGAACCAATGCAATCTTCCAACACTCAAGAGTTTTAATCCATAAACTCCTGATCAATGAAAGCTGAAGCAAATTGATGAAAGAACAGGCAAACGAAAGGTTGTATATGTGATAAAGCCTGCGGATGTGGTAGTGAAAACCAGAAAGAAAACCTGCTTTTATTACAAACTTCAGAAGTGGTTTTATGATAGTAAGAAAAATGAAAAAGGATTCAGATGGTTGATAAGCCTGAAGTTCGAGTATTCTGTCTGATGGATTTATTTAGTTTTGATACTGCAGACTTGAATATTTTATATTTGAATACGATTCGTGTTGGTGAAGGTGCAGCTTTTCGAGATGAAGCTAAGTTATATATGTATGTCGTTGCAAGGTGTTTGCATATGCGATAAGAGGCTGAAGTTCTCATGAAGCGAATGGAGCGACATGAAGCCAAAAAAGAAAAGAAAGCTAAATAGTAGACAAACACTTTTATAGCAAGCTAGACATTTTCATATGCAATAGACTAGGGGGGATTGTTGGAACCTATAGTCCATCACATACAAAATCATCAAAGTTTTGATTTTGTTTAAGTCTTAAGTTTTTTACCGAGAACTGTTTCGGACGAAAACGTTTTCAACCGAAAAAAAATTTTGGCAGCTTGTTACTATATATAGTCGTTTGTTTGAATCTATTTTTACACGTCTTTGATACTACGCTTTGTGCATTGATATGTAGGTTGTATTTTTGTATTTGATCTTTCGTATTGTAATCAGCTGTTATTGTTGACAGAAAAAGCGTTTGGTATTTGAATTGATCGTGTTATCAAGGCGTATTTGATTGTTTTCGGTGTTTGAGCGGTTTGGTTGATCTTGGGGCTGGTATAGTGTATTTCCGCTACACTATTGGTTTTAGATTGTTCATAGTTTGGATTTGAGATGATCTGGTGGACTCATAGCTTTGTTATTCTAAATATCCATAGTCAGTCATAATTTTGGGAATAGTTATTGAATTAAGACTATTGTGAATTAGATTGGTTATGTTTCATAGTGGTGAATTAAAACCAAGTTCACATATATTTGCAAGAGAATAAATATCGGAGGTGACCCGCCTCAAAATTACTCCATGGATCTTATTATGAGTAAATTTTGAAATAAAGGTATTGTCCTCATATCCTCTAACCTGAGATACATATTAGGGACTCAATTATACCAAGGTTGTACTTTGACGTAGTTTAATGCTACTATTTAATCAGGTAGTTATAAGGACTACGACCGGGTACAATGCTATGTATAGTCAGAGCCATATGTAGTCAAGACGGGATTTGTACCCTTATTCTAATAAGTGACTGACATGATGGGCCCCTCTTTGATTCAAACTGACTTAAATGCATGGTCGTGCTCAAACCTAGTTTGTCGTATCACTTTGATTCAAGATCTAGAAACAAAATCGTTGAACATTATATGAGATTGACTATAATCCATGTCTCATGTTCAACTAAATGTCTATTACAGAAAGGATAGATGATAAATTGCCTTAAATCATTACTTTAAAGCAATTATATCTAAAAGAGACTACTGGTAGTGAATGACATAAGTCACATATCATTAGGGACAGTGAGGCGTTGCTAGACGTACTACACTGTTTATATTATTGCATGTTATACCTTGTGCAAGTGGGTGATTGTTAGATCCATATGCCCAAGGAATAACATACGATAATGTTAGTATTGATATGTGATCACAAAGGGTCACACACTAAGAAACATTATCAAGGATTTGTATTAATTAGATTTATGCACTAAAAACTCTATCAAGATGATTTGTAATATCATTGTGAATACAAAAAACATAAGATATGACATGTATATATATAAATATATATGTATATATTTTTATACGTATATTTATGAATATTATAACTTATGATCTATCAATTGAGATTGGTATTGGTTTTATTTAACCATACACTGTTACATGTTATAAGTATAAATAACTATACCTACACTTGTAATAATCTAGTTACAATTCCATGTATAAATGGTTATACTTGAACCATTGTAGTTAGAAAACAAAATGATGTTACACAACAACTTCTTGTACATGAAGTAAAGATTAATGAATTGCTAAGACCACATCCTTTGTTTGTGTTCCTTTTTAGCCGAGAATCATGGTAGTTGCATGGGCAATGTTGTTGGCCATGTTCTTGGCCCATTCTTACTTGTATCTCACACAAAACATCATGCATATATATGGGATACATTGACTTGCATCACCACTACATCTTATCTATATAACAAGGCATGTGTTGGACATTGAACGCTGTTGTATAGCAACGTAGCAAAACATGGGACTAAAAGACAAAGATTTTGAAATTTTGGGTTTTGGGCGACACTAGTGGACGACACTAGAAGTGTCGCCTGAGTCTTTTCGGGTGACACTATTGTGTCTTCCCTGTGCATGGTGACACTAGTATTTTGGACGCACGAAGTATTGTCGTCCCCGTGCATGGCGACACTCGTCGAATTTTGGCTATTTAAGCTCCTGTTTGTTTCTTGGATAGGTTAGATTCTTGATACTCACTTGTAATAGTAATCTGATAGTTTTTGTGCGATATTGTATTAGCAAGGTGCGTTATTGTATTAGATTAGTTGCTTTTATCAAAGAATAAAGCTATTTAAGATCCAGCCTTTTGGACCTACAAAACGACACTATGTAGTGCATATATAAGGGTGTTTGAATCCTTCATCTTCTTCAGCGGATAGCTTCCTCCTCAAGCTTTCACCCTCAAAATCAGACACACAACAAAAGTTACCAGATCTTACTTTTTCTCGCTTTTCATTGTGTGTTTCTCTTTTCTCCAAGGTATAAAGTTGTTAATTGCTAGTTTCCGTACATAATGGTGGCTTAATGGAGTTGATTTCTTGAATGTTGAAAGATCCGCTGTTGGGTAGCTTAAAAGATTCAAAGGACGACACTAAGCATTCAAACAAAGACACTAATTGTTCTTGGGACGACACTATCAGTGCCGTCCAATGACAATATTTGGCAACTCTTCAGTGTCGTTGGCGACACTATGTCAACGACACTATCAATTTCATCTCACGACACTATTGTGAATGAAATTTCAAGACACTATGGTCGACACTATCAGTGTCGCCTGATTTCCCTTGGTGACACTAATAGAACGACACTAGTGGGACGACTCTGTTCTGTGTCACCTGTCCCTTCACTTGGTGACACTGTTTGACGACACTGTCATAGTGGTCTGTTTCTAGCGACACTAATCTCTTCTTGATATTGTTTTTGTCAATTTCGTCTAATGTTTGCCGTGTTTGATGATTGCAGTTATGGTTTATCTCAAGTATGACGCCAGACACAACGTATGTGCATATCTAGATGTTACTAATGCAAGCACTTTCGGTTTCAGGGACGCATTTAGTTGGCTAAGCCGATCAAAAGTCAGTCACGCGATATCATGTAATGTGATTGTATATGAAAACCACATCACACAGTTCTGATCTACTGCTGAATATCATGCTAGATAAAATCTGGCTAGCATTTGTGCCACAATACTTAATCAGGAAGTTTGGGTTACTGAAGATACCATTCGTGAAGTGTTAAATAATGGTGAGGAAAGAAGGCACAAGATTAATGCTAATATGGATGATATCATCGCGTGTTTCAATCGAATGGGATATGTTGGAAACTTCAAGAAGGATTTGGTGATCAAGACCATGTTATCAAGGGAATAGAAGTGTATAACACATATTATCATTGTGTGTCTCTTGAACGTGAAGGGAGGACTTGATCAAATGAATCAACAATGGGCAGGCGCCATGAAATGTCTTGTTATGAACGAGCCTTTCAACAATTCCTACTTGATTTACAGCTACATGCTTGGTAACATTCAGGGTGATACTTTTATGATGTACCCATGTTTTATTCAAATGATTTTGAATGCAAAGCTAAAGAATCTTCCAACAACCGGCTGTCAACTAAAACTGAATCACATGAGTAAAACAATCGTTGTAGATATGAGGAAGAGTAAGGTTGAATATAGGAGATTGTTTGATCATATGTATTCACGTGCTAGATTAGGAGAAATTAAACCGGAAGATAATGTTCGTGGTGGGAACGAGTAAGGTGGAGATGTTAAGGTTGAGAATGTACGAGGTGAGAATGTGCAGGAAGAAAATATTGAAGGAGATGTGCCACAACAGCATTAACAACATGGTGAGGGGCTACAAGGTGGTAATGTTGGTGGTGTTGAAGAAAGATTAGAATTGCCTAAGATTACCAAACCATAACGAAAAGCATTAAATGAGAGGCGTATGAATAGAAAGCATGAAAGGCAGGCCTCTTCGGGCATATAAATCATAAGTGAAGCAAGAAACGGTGAGAGAGATCCTTCTAGGCCTCAACCGACTGGCACCAGGCGTCCTCCGTCTGCCCAGTCCGGTTCTATGCAATAACCCGGGGAAGTTCATTCTAGAATGAAAATGATGAGCAAGGGTAAAGGAATTGCATAAGACTCTGAACATGACTATCCAAGGAAGAAACATAAATCAAGGCAAGAAGGTTTGGATGATGATATACTAAATATGCTGAGTGAAGCTTCACGAAATGAAATCAGCTTTCTAAAAACTCAAGTTATGTCTTTTCGTGAGAGAGAAGATGATAGAGAAAGAGAGATCACCGAGCTAAGAGATATGGTAGTAAATCAAAATCAAGTGATTGAATCAATGAAGAAAACTATTGTGAAAGTGTGTGGAATAATAACAGATATGCAAAGCAAAATGAGCTCGTCACAAGAAACAACTCTCTATGAAATATTCGACTTCTCTGGTTTTCACAGAGATGCAGGAGGTAGTGGAGGATCTGCTTGTAGTGAAGGCATCCAAGGCTCATATGGAGCTAAGGATAAGTCGGTTCTTGAGGTGGTTGACGATGGTGATAATGGTGATGATGATGGAGATAATGACCAAGGTAAAGCAGAGCTTAAAAGATTCAAAGGACGACACTAAGCATTCAAACAAAGACACTAATTGTTCTTGGGACGACACTATCAGTGCCGTCCAATGATAATATTTGGAGACTCTTTAGTGTCGTTTGGCGACACTATAAATTTCATCTCACGACACTATTGTGAATGAAATTTCATGAAACTATGGTCGACACTATCAGTGTCGCCTGATTTCTCTTGGCGACACTAATAGAACGATACTAGTGGGACGACTCTGTTCTGTGTCGCCTGACCCTTCACTTGGTGACACTGTTTTACGACACTGTCATAGTGGTCTGTTTCTAGCGACACTAATCTCTTCTTGATATTTTTTTGTCAATTTCGTCTAATTTTTGCCGTGTTAGATGATTGCAGTTATGGTTTATCTCAAGTATGATGCCAGACACAACGTATGTGCATATTTAGATGTTACTGATGCAAGCACTGTCGGTTTCAACGATGCACTTAGTTGGTTAAGCCGATCAAAAGACAGTCACGCTATATCATGTAATGTGACTGTGTATGAAAACCACATCACGTAGTTCTGATCTACTGCTAAATATCGTGCTAGATAAAATCCGGCTAGCATTTGTGCCACAATCCTTAATCAGGAAGTTCGGGTTACTGAAGATACCATTCGTGAAGTGTTAAATAATGGTGATGAAAGAAGGCACAAGATTAATGCTAATATGGATGATATCATCGCGTGTTTCAATCGAATGGGATACGTTGGAAACTTCAAGAAGGATTTGGTGATCAAGACCATGTTATCAAGGGAATAGAAGTGTATAACACATATTATCATTGTGTGTCTCTTGAACGTGAAGGGAGGATTTGATCAAATGAATCAACAACGGGCAGGCGCCATGAAATGTCTTGTTATGAACGAGCCTTTCAACTATTCCTACTTGATTTACAGCTATATGCTTGGTAACATTCAGTGTGATACTTTTATGATGTACCCATGTTTTATTCAAATGATTTTGAATGCAAAGCTAAAGAATCTTCCAACAACCGGCTGTCAACTAAAACTGAATCACATGAGTAAAACAATCGTTGTAGATATGAGGAAGAGTAAGGTTGAATATAGGAGATTGTTTGATCATATGTTTTCACGTGCTAGATTAGGAGAAATTAAACCGGAAGATAATGTTCGTGGTGGGAACGAGTAAGGTGGAGATGTTGAGGTTGAGAATGTACGAGGTGAGAATGTGCAGGAAGAAAATATTGAAGGAGATGTGCCGCAACAGCATTAACAACAAGGTGAGGGGCTACAAGGTGGTAATGTTGGTGGTGTTGAAGAAAGATTAGAATTGCCTAAGATTACCAAACCATAACGAAAAGCGTTAAATGAGAGGCGTATGAAGAGAAAGCATGAAAGGCGGGCCCCTTCGGGCATATAAATCATAAGTGAAGCAAGAAACGGTGAGAGAGATCCTTCTAGGCCTCAACCGACTGGCACCAGGCGTCCTCCGTCTGCCCAGTCCGGTTCTATGCAATAACCCGGGGAAGTTCATTCTAGAATGAAAATGATGAGCAAGGGTAAAGGAATTGCATAAGAGTCTGAACATGACTATCCAAGGAAGAAACATAAATCAAGGCAAGAAGGTTTGGATGATGATATACTAAATATGCTGAGTGAAGCTTCACGAAATGAAATCAGCTTTCTAAAAACTCAAGTTATGTCTTTTCGTGAGAGAGAAGATGATAGAGAAAGAGAGATCACCGAGCTAAGAGATATGGTAGTAAATCAAAATCAAGTGATTGAATCAATGAAGAAAACTATTGTGAAAGTGTGTGGAATAATAACAGATATGCAAAGCAAAATGAGCTCGTCACAAGAAACAACTCTCTATGAAATATTCGACTTCTCTGGTTTTCACAGAGATGCAGGAGGTAGTGGAGGATCTGCTTGTAGTGAAGGCATCCAAGGCTCATATGGAGCTAAGGATAAGTCGGTTCTTGAGGTGGTTGACGATGGTGATAATGGTGATGATGATGGAGATAATGACCAAGGTAAAGCAGAGCTTAAAAGATTCAAAGGACGACACTAAGCATTCAAACAAAGACACTAATTGTTCTTGGGACGACACTATCAGTGCCGTCCAATGATAATATTTGGAGACTCTTTAGTGTCGTTTGGCGACACTATAAATTTCATCTCACGACACTATTGTGAATGAAATTTCATGAAACTATGGTCGACACTATCAGTGTCGCCTGATTTCTCCTGGCGACACTAATAGAACGATACTAGTGGGACGACTCTGTTCTGTGTCGCCTGACCCTTCACTTGGTGACACTGTTTTACGACACTGTCATAGTGGTCTGTTTCTAGCGACACTAATCTCTTCTTGATATTTTTTTGTCAATTTCGTCTAATTTTTGCCGTGTTAGATGATTGCAGTTATGGTTTATCTCAAGTATGATGCCAGACACAACGTATGTGCATATTTAGATGTTACTGATGCAAGCACTGTCGGTTTCAACGATGCACTTAGTTGGTTAAGCCGATCAAAAGACAGTCACGCTATATCATGTAATGTGACTGTGTATGAAAACCACATCACGTAGTTCTGATCTACTGCTAAATATCGTGCTAGATAAAATCCGGCTAGCATTTGTGCCACAATCCTTAATCAGGAAGTTCGGGTTACTGAAGATACCATTCGTGAAGTGTTAAATAATGGTGATGAAAGAAGGCACAAGATTAATGCTAATATGGATGATATCATCGCGTGTTTCAATCGAATGGGATACGTTGGAAACTTCAAGAAGGATTTGGTGATCAAGACCATGTTATCAAGGGAATAGAAGTGTATAACACATATTATCATTGTGTGTCTCTTGAACGTGAAGGGAGGATTTGATCAAATGAATCAACAACGGGCAGGCGCCATGAAATGTCTTGTTATGAACGAGCCTTTCAACTATTCCTACTTGATTTACAGCTATATGCTTGGTAACATTCAGTGTGATACTTTTATGATGTACCCATGTTTTATTCAAATGATTTTGAATGCAAAGCTAAAGAATCTTCCAACAACCGGCTGTCAACTAAAACTGAATCACATGAGTAAAACAATCGTTGTAGATATGAGGAAGAGTAAGGTTGAATATAGGAGATTGTTTGATCATATGTTTTCACGTGCTAGATTAGGAGAAATTAAACCGGAAGATAATGTTCGTGGTGGGAACGAGTAAGGTGGAGATGTTGAGGTTGAGAATGTACGAGGTGAGAATGTGCAGGAAGAAAATATTGAAGGAGATGTGCCGCAACAGCATTAACAACAAGGTGAGGGGCTACAAGGTGGTAATGTTGGTGGTGTTGAAGAAAGATTAGAATTGCCTAAGATTACCAAACCATAACGAAAAGCGTTAAATGAGAGGCGTATGAAGAGAAAGCATGAAAGGCGGGCCCCTTCGGGCATATAAATCATAAGTGAAGCAAGAAACGGTGAGAGAGATCCTTCTAGGCCTCAACCGACTGGCACCAGGCGTCCTCCGTCTGCCCAGTCCGGTTCTATGCAATAACCCGGGGAAGTTCATTCTAGAATGAAAATGATGAGCAAGGGTAAAGGAATTGCATAAGAGTCTGAACATGACTATCCAAGGAAGAAACATAAATCAAGGCAAGAAGGTTTGGATGATGATATACTAAATATGCTGAGTGAAGCTTCACGAAATGAAATCAGCTTTCTAAAAACTCAAGTTATGTCTTTTCGTGAGAGAGAAGATGATAGAGAAAGAGAGATCACCGAGCTAAGAGATATGGTAGTAAATCAAAATCAAGTGATTGAATCAATGAAGAAAACTATTGTGAAAGTGTGTGGAATAATAACAGATATGCAAAGCAAAATGAGCTCGTCACAAGAAACAACTCTCTATGAAATATTCGACTTCTCTGGTTTTCACAGAGATGCAGGAGGTAGTGGAGGATCTGCTTGTAGTGAAGGCATCCAAGGCTCATATGGAGCTAAGGATAAGTCGGTTCTTGAGGTGGTTGACGATGGTGATAATGGTGATGATGATGGAGATAATGACCAAGGTAAAGCAGAGCTTAAAAGATTCAAAGGACGACACTAAGCATTCAAACAAAGACACTAATTGTTCTTGGGACGACACTATCAGTGCCGTCCAATGATAATATTTGGAGACTCTTTAGTGTCGTTTGGCGACACTATAAATTTCATCTCAAGACACTATTGTGAATGAAATTTCATGAAACTATGGTCGACACTATCAGTGTCGCCTGATTTCTCTTGGCGACACTAATAGAACGATACTAGTGGGACGACTCTGTTCTGTGTCGCCTGACCCTTCACTTGGTGACACTGTTTTACGACACTGTCATAGTGGTCTGTTTCTAGCGACACTAATCTCTTCATGATATTTTTTTGTCAATTTCGTCTAATTTTTGCCGTGTTAGATGATTGCAGTTATGGTTTATCTCAAGTATGATGCCAGACACAACGTATGTGCATATTTAGATGTTACTGATGCAAGCACTGTCGGTTTCAACGATGCACTTAGTTGGTTAAGCCGATCAAAAGACAGTCACGCTATATCATGTAATGTGACTGTGTATGAAAACCACATCACGTAGTTCTGATCTACTGCTAAATATCGTGCTAGATAAAATCCGGCTAGCATTTGTGCCACAATCCTTAATCAGGAAGTTCGGGTTACTGAAGATACCATTCGTGAAGTGTTAAATAATGGTGATGAAAGAAGGCACAAGATTAATGCTAATATGGATGATATCATCGCGTGTTTCAATCGAATGGGATACGTTGGAAACTTCAAGAAGGATTTGGTGATCAAGACCATGTTATCAAGGGAATAGAAGTGTATAACACATATTATCATTGTGTGTCTCTTGAACGTGAAGGGAGGATTTGATCAAATGAATCAACAACGGGCAGGCGCCATGAAATGTCTTGTTATGAACGAGCCTTTCAACTATTCCTACTTGATTTACAGCTATATGCTTGGTAACATTCAGTGTGATACTTTTATGATGTACCCATGTTTTATTCAAATGATTTTGAATGCAAAGCTAAAGAATCTTCCAACAACCGGCTGTCAACTAAAACTGAATCACATGAGTAAAACAATCGTTGTAGATATGAGGAAGAGTAAGGTTGAATATAGGAGATTGTTTGATCATATGTTTTCACGTGCTAGATTAGGAGAAATTAAACCGGAAGATAATGTTCGTGGTGGGAACGAGTAAGGTGGAGATGTTGAGGTTGAGAATGTACGAGGTGAGAATGTGCAGGAAGAAAATATTGAAGGAGATGTACCGCAACAGCATTAACAACAAGGTGAGGGGCTACAAGGTGGTAATGTTGGTGGTGTTGAAGAAAGATTAGAATTGCCTAAGATTACCAAACCATAACGAAAAGCGTTAAATGAGAGGCGTATGAAGAGAAAGCATGAAAGGCGGGCCCCTTCGGGCATATAAATCATAAGTGAAGCAAGAAACGGTGAGAGAGATCCTTCTAGGCCTCAACCGACTGGCACCAGGCGTCCTCCGTCTGCCCAGTCCGGTTCTATGCAATAACCCGGGGAAGTTCATTCTAGAATGAAAATGATGAGCAAGGGTAAAGGAATTGCATAAGAGTCTGAACATGACTATCCAAGGAAGAAACATAAATCAAGGCAAGAAGGTTTGGATGATGATATACTAAATATGCTGAGTGAAGCTTCACGAAATGAATTCAGCTTTCTAAAAACTCAAGTTATGTCTTTTCGTGAGAGATAAGATGATAGAGAAAGAGAGATCACCGAACTAAGAGATATGGTAGTAAATCAAAATCAAGTGATTGAATCAATGAAGAAAACTATTGTGAAAGTGTGTGGAATAATAACAGATATGAAAAGCAAAATGACCTCGTCACAAGAAACAACTCTCTATGAAATATTCGACTTCTCTGGTTTTCACAGAGATGCAGGAGGTAGTGGAGGATCTGCTTGTAGTGAAGGCATCCAAGGCTCATATGGAGCTAAGGATAAGTCGGTTCTTGAGGTGGTTGACGAAGGTGATAATGGTGAAGATGATGGAGATAATGACCAAGGTAAAGCAGAGCTTAAAAGATTCAAAGGACGACAGTAAGCATTCAAACAAAGACACTAATTGTTCTTGGGACGACACTATCTGTGCCGTCCAATGATAATATTTGGAGACTCTTTAGTGTCGTTTGGCGACACTAACATTTTCATCTCACGACACTATTGTGAATGAAATTTCATGACACTATGGTCGACACTATCAGCGTCGCCTGATTTCTCTTGGCGACACTAATAGAACGACACTAGTGGGACGACTCTGTTCTGTGTCGCCTGACCCTTCACTTGGTGACACTGTTTTACGACACTGTCATAGTGGTCTGTTTCTAGCGACACTAATCTCTTCTTGATATTTTTTTGTCAATTTCGTCTAATTTTTGCCGTGTTTGATGATTGCAGTTATGGTTTATCTCAAGTATGATGCCAGACACAACGTATGTGCATATTTAGATGTTACTGATGCAAGAATTTTTGGTTTCAGTGATGCACTTAGTTGGTTCAGCCGATCAAAATTCAGTCACGCTATATCATGTAATGTGACTGTATATGAAAACCACATCACACAGTTCTGATCTACTGCTGAATATCATGCTAGAGAAAATCCGGCTAGCATTTGTGCCACAATCCTTAATCAGGAAGTTCGGGTTACTGAAGATACCATTCGTGAAGTGTTAAATAATGGTGATGAAAGAAGGCACAAGATTAATGCTAATATGGATGATATCATCGCGTGTTTCAATCGAATGGGATACGTTGGAAACTTCAAGAAGGATTTGGTGATCAAGACCATGTTATCAAGGGAATAGAACTGTATAACACATATTATCATTGTGTGTCTCTTGAACGTGAAGGGAGGATTTGATCAAATGAATCAACAATGGGCAGGCGCCATGAAATGTCTTGTTATGAACGAGCCTTTCAACTATTCCTACTTGATATACAGCTATATGCTTGGTAACATTCAGGGTGATACTTTTATGATGTACCCATGTTTTATTCAAATGATTTTGAATGCAAAGCTAAAGAATCTTCCAACAACCGGCTGTCAACTAAAACTGACTCACATGGGTAAAACAATCGTTGTAGATATGAGGGAGAGTAAGGTTGAATATTGGAGATTGTTTGATCATATGTATTCACGTGCTAGATTATGATAAATTAAACTGGAAGATAATGTTGGTAGTGGGAAGAGGTAAGGTGGAGATGTTGAGGTTGATAATGTACGGGGTGAGAATGTGCAGGAAGAAAATATTGAAGGAGATGTGCCGCAACAGCATGAACAACAAGGTGAGGGGCTACAAGGTGGTAATGTAGGTGGTGTTGAAGAAAGAATAGAATTGCCTGAGATTACCAAAGAAGAACGAAAAGTATTAAATGAGAGGCGTAAGAAGAGAAAGCATGAAAGGCGGGCCCCTTCGGGAATATAAATCATAAGTGAAGCAAGAAGCGGTGAGAGAGATCCTTCTAGGCCTCAACCGACTGGCACGAGGCGTCCTCCGTCTGCCCAGTCCGGTTCTAGGTAATAACCCGGGGAAGTTCATTCTAGAAAGAAAATGATGAGCAAGGGTAAAGGAATTGCACAAGTGTCTGAACATGACTATCCAAGGAAGAAACATAAATCAAGGCAAGAAGGTTTGGATGAAGATATACTAAATATGCTTAGTGAAGCTTCACGAAATGAAACCAGCTTTCTAAAAACTCAAGTTATGTCTTTTCGTGAGAGAGAAGTTGATAGAGAAAGAGAGATCACCGATCTAATAGATATGGTAGTAAATCAAAATCAAATGATTGAATCAATGAAGAAAACTATTATGAAAGTGTGTGGAATAATAACAGATATGCAAAGCAAAATGAGCTCGTCACAAGAAACAACTCTCTATGAAATATTCGACTTCTCTGGTTTTCACAGAGATGCAGGAGGTAGTGGAGGATCTGCTAGTAGTGAAGGCATCCAAGGCTCTTATGGAGCTAAGGATAAGTCGGTTCTTGAGGTGGTTGATGAAGGTGATAAGGGTGATGATGATAATGATGATGAAGGAGATAATTACCAAGGTAAAGCAGAGCTTAAAAGATTCAAAGGACGACACTAAATATTCAAACAAAGACACTAATTGTTCTTGGGACGACACTATCAATGCCATCCAATGATAATATTTGGAGACTCTTCAGTGTCGTTTGGCGACACTATGTCAACGACACTATCAATTGCATCTCACGACACTATTGTGAATGAAATTTCATGACACTATGGTCGACATTATCAGTGTCGCCTGATTTCTCTTGGCGACACTAATAGAACGACACTGGTGGGACGACTTTGTTCTGTGTCACCTGTCCCTTCACTTGGTGACATTGTTTGACGACACTGTCCTAGTGGTCTGTTTCTAGCGACACTAATCTCTTCTTGATATTTTTTTGTCAATTTCGTCTAATGTTTGCCATGTTTGATGATTGCAGTTATGGTTTATCTCAAGTATGATGCCAGACACAATGTATGTGCTTATATATATGTTACTTATGCAAGCACTGTTTGTTTTAGGGACGCACTTAGTTGGCTAAGCCGATCAAAAGTCAGTCACGCTATATCATGTAATGTGACTGTGTATGAAAACCACATCACGCAGTTCTGATCTACTGCTGAATATCGTGCTAGATAAAATCCGGCTAGCATTTGTGCCACAATCCTTAATCAGGAAGTTTGGGTTACTGAAAATACCATTCGTGAAGTGTTAAATAATGGTGATGAAAGAAGGCACAAGATTAAGGCTAATATGGATGATATCATCGCGTGTTTCAATCGAATGGGGTACGTTGGAAACTTCAAGAAGGATTTGGTGATCAAGACCATGTTATCAAGGGAATGGAAGTGTATAACACACATTATCATTGTGTGTCTCTTGAATGTGAAGGGTGGATTTGATCAAATGAATCAACAATAGGCAGGCGCCATGAAATGTCTTGTTATGAACGAGCCTTTCAACTATTCCTACTTGATATACAGCTATATGCATGGTAACATTCAGGGTGATACTTTTATGATGTACCCATGTTTTATTCAAATGATTTTGAATGCAAAGCTAAAGAATCTTCCAACAACCGGCTATCAACTAAAACTGACTCACATGGGTAAAACAATCGTTGTAGATATGAGGGAGAGTAAGGTTGAATATAGGAAATAGTTTGATCATATGTATTCACGTGCTAGATTAGGATAAATTCAACTAGAAGATAAAGTTGGTAGTGGGAACGAGTAAGGTGGAGATGTTGAGGTTGAGAATGTACGGGGTGAGAATGTGCAGGAAGAAACTATTGAAGGAGATGTGCCGCAACAGCATGAACAACAAGGTGAGGGGCTACAACGTGGTAATGTTGGTGGTGTTGAAGAAAGAATAGAATTGCCTGAGATTACCAAAGAAGAACGAAAAGCATTAAATGAGAGGCGTAAGAAGAGAAAGCATGAAAGGCGGGCCCCTTCGGGCATATAAATATAAGTGAAGCAAGAAGCGGTGAGAGAGATCCTTCTAGGCCTCAACCGACTGGCACCAGGCGTCCTCCGTCTGCCCAGTCCGGTTCTAGGCAATAACCCGGGGAAGTTCATTCTAGAAAGAAAATGAAGAGCAAGGGTAAAGGAATTGGACAAGAGTCTGAACATGACTATCCAAGGAAGAAACATAAATCAAGGCAAGAAGGTTTGGATGAAGATATACTAAATATGCTTAGTGAAGCTTCACGAAATGAAATCAACTTTCTAAAAACTCAAGTTATGTCTTTTCGTGAAAGAGAAGATGATGGAGAAAGAGAGATCACCGAGCTAAGAGATATGGTAGTAAATCAAAATCAATGAAGAAAACTATTATGAAAGTGTGTGGAATAATAACAGATATGCAAAGCAAAATGAGCTCGTCACAAGAAACAACTCTCTATGAAATATTCGACTTCTCTGGTTTTCACAGAAATGGAGGAGGTAGTGGAGGATCTGCTAGTAGTGAAGGCATCCAAGGCTCTTATGGAGCTAAGGATAAGTCGGTTCTTGAGGTGGTTGATGAAGGTGATAAGGGTGATGATGATAATGATGATGAAGGAGATAATTACCAAGGTAAAGCAGAGCTTAAAAGATTCAAAGGACGACACTAAGCATTCTAACAAAGACACTAATTGTTCTTGGGACGACACTATCAGTGCCATCCAATGATAATATTTGGAGACTCTTCAATGTCGTTTGGAGACACTATGTCAACGACACTATCAATTTCGTCTCACGACACTATTGTGAATGAAATTTCATGACACTATGGTCGACATTATCAGTGTCGCCTGATTTCTCTTGGCGACACTAATAGAACGACATTGGTGGGACGACTCTCTTCTGTGTCACCTGTCCCTTCACTTGGTGACATTGTTTGACGACACTGTCCTAGTGGTCTGTTTCTAGCGACACTAATCTCTTCTTGATATTTTTTTGTCAATTTCGTCTAATGTTTGCCGTGTTTGATGATTGCAGTTATGGTTTTTCTCAAGTTTGATGCCAGACACAATGTATGTGCTTATATAGATGATACTTATGCAAGCACTGTTGGTTTTAGGGACGCACTTAGTTGGTTAAGCCGATCAAAAGACAGTCACGCTATATCATGTAATGTGACTGTGTATGAAAACCACATCACGTAGTTCTGATCTACTGCTAAATATCGTGCTAGATAAAATCCGGCTAGCATTTGTGCCACAATCCTTAATCAGGAAGTTTGGGTTACTGAAGATACCATTCGTGAAGTGTTAAATAATGGTGATGAAAGAAGGCACAAGATTAAGGCTAATATGGATTATATCATCGAGTGTTTCAATCGAATGGGGTGCGTTGGAAACTTCAAGAAGGATTTGGTGATCAAGACCATGTTATCAGGGGAATGGAAGTGTATAACACACATTATCATTGTGTGTCTCTTGAACATGAAGGGAGGATTTGATCAAATGAATCAACAATGGGCCGGCGCCATGAAATGTCTTGTTATGAACGAGCCTTTCAACTATTCCTACTTGATTTATAACTATATGCTTGGTAACATTCAGGGTGATACTTTTCTGATGTACCCATGTTTTATTCAAATGATTGTGAATGCAAAGCTAAAGAATCTTCCAACAACCGGCTGTCAACTAAAACTGACTCACATGGGTAAAACAATCGTTGTAGATATGAGGGAGAGTAAGTTTGAATATAGGAGATTGTTTGATCATATGTATTCACGTGCTAGATTAGGATTAATTAAACTGGAAGATAATGTTGGTGGTGGGAACGAGTAAGGTGGAGATGTTGAGGTTGAGAATGTACGGGGTGAGAATGTGTAGGAAGAAAATATTGAAGGAGATGTGCCGCAACAGCATGAACAACAAGGTGAGGGGCTACAAGGTGGTAATGCTGGTGGTGTTGAAGAAAGAATAGAATTGCCTAAGATTACTGTAACGTCTCGAAATTTAGTATTCATATTTCAATTTAATGTAATGCAATTTCAAATTCAATGTTCGTGCACTGCCTTATTACTTTGCTTATGAAATGCAATGATTCAATACAAATTTACAAGTTTTGCTCGATTATATACACTTAAACGCTATACAAGTAACTATTTATTTCAAACTTATCAAACCTGAAAAGTCAAGGACTAAAGTTGAAAAATATTAAGGAACCCTAGTATAGCACGGTCGTGCTTCATCCTGGCACGGTCGCACCAAGTGCCTCGGCACGATCGCGCGACTGGTCCTGGAACGATCGCGCCCGGTGCCTAAGCACGGTCGCGCCTCTATTGGGCACGGTCGTGCCTGCGTAACTGTCAAAACGTAAATACACTTTTAATCACCGATCGTCGAGAATCTGTAACCGTTCCTTCGTTTCATTCAGATTGTGAGAGTAATACCATTTTCAAATTACACAAACGCCTCAGTTACATTCCATCAAACTCGAAGAAAAACTCTCTCAAGTATTCCAAAAAGCTAGAATCCGCTTTTCGATCCGAATCCCCTCAATCCAACAGCAGAGTCACACTACTCGATCCTCCCAGGAGCTACTGATCCTTTGTAGTCGCCGGAATCATATCAGAAGACGCCAGAAGCCTTTCTCACCGACGTCGGAATTCCGTTCTACCGTGCTCCATCAATTCGATACGCTCCAAGGTAACTATAATCGTTTCCTCAGTCGATTCAGTCTCTTTATCAAAAGCCCCTTATCAATTTGGGCTTACAATATGTAAATCATCCCGAATCAGAACTCGTATTTTATTCAAAAATGGTTTAATCGAATCCGATCCTAATCATGTTTTCAATACAATTAAAACATCTCAGAATACTCGTAATAACTATATAAGTAAAAACCCTATCAATTCCAACATCTACAATACAAGATTTCGTCAATTCATGTCTGATTTGGAAGAGACACGATCGCGCTAATCATCTAGCGCGGTCGTGCCTCATGTAGCGCGGTCGTGTCGAATAGCGGCGCGGTCGTGTCCTCCTGTCCAGACCTTGTCATGCCCTCAGGGCTAGTCTCTGTTGTGTCTAAAGATCATAGACACGACCGTGTCGGGCCAAGGCACGGTCGTGCCTGTTGACTTGTCTAGATTGTGCCCTTTGTTGATCAACCCGGTCGTGCCCCGACTAGCGCGGTCGCGCCCGTGGCTCGAGCACGATCGTGCCCTTCCGAGGCACGGTCGTGTGTGTGACTCAGAAACTTTAACAAAATTATAATTTTATATTTTTTCAATCAATAAATGTCTCAAATTTTATAAAAATATGTTTCCTGTATTTGAAGAGATAAATAGTATTTAAAAGTTTATTTAAAAATTTATGAAAATTAAATTCATATTTACTATCTTACACTTAAAAGATATTTTAAATAAATAAGTTACAAAATTTATAAATAAATAAGATAATGATTATTTATTTAATTTACCTTTTAAATCAAAATCATTTATTCATTTATACTTAATTACAATTAATATTTACATATTTATTCAATTCAAACCTAATTAAATAGTTTTAAAAATATTTTACTTCAAACTCTATATATTTTATTCAATACTTTTTAAATACAAATCAATAGTTTTATACACAAATTCAACTTTCATTTTAGACTTAAACCTTATGCACTATTTGATACAACATACATTACTCTTTAGGTTGATTTGTGCACTCGAGGATCTTTATTTTTCTGTCTATTATCCTTGTTCGCTACACCTCCTTATCAAGTGAGTATTCACAACCCCTTTTTACTCTTTTACACTTTTGGGGTGGAAAATGAACTCTATACTCATTACACATTACACATTTACATTTACACAAACAACATAAGTGCAAAAATCCTATTTACATACATGTGTGCAAAAATTTGAGCTTTGTGCCCGAGTGCTAGGTGTGCTAACCTTTGTATGCTCTTATGTGCAATCATTAACTATACAAGCCGACGGTTTTCAATGATAGATCTATTGAGTCTGACAAACCCACCCATGGTACACGGTGATTGAAACCGACAACACATTTGTTTTGCATGCTAGTTACAAGGTTTGATTGTACATTTGGTTACACAATAGCTGCTCCCCATAAACGCCTTATTTATCATGTCATGTAAAGGATTTGTTTTCATCTATATGCTATCTATATACAACTGTGTTATACTCACCAACTTTTTAGTTGACTTTATTTTATTCATGTTTCAGGCCCCAATATGTGAGATTGATTCAAGACGTGTTCAACATAAGATTTGGACTTAGCAATTTAAATCAAGAACTTTATGAATTATTTTATGTATCTTGTTTGAATTTGGTTTTGTACTTGGATTATTTGAAATGCAAATTTGACTTTAATATATTTCAATTTAGTCAACCATGTGCTATGAACAGTCTTACATGTCCCGCCCCGATGATTCCGCCATCGGTCGGGGTGTGACAGATTGGTATCAGAGCCTTGGTTATAGGGAATTAGGTTATTAGACACCTTGACCTAGACTATAACTTTAGGACACCCACTTATACTATGTTTCATGATTTTTGTGCTATGTGTTACATGCTATGTGCTATATGTTATATGTTACATGTTTAGTATGATTACTTATTATTGCATTATGATGACTTATGTGTTTTAAATCCATGACTCATTAGGATCTTCTTAAATAATAATTAAATAAATAATATACTTTCCTATATTCTAAAACCCCATAATATTTCTATCTTCTTTTCTATCTTTATCCTTTCTTAGCATGTGGAAAATTCTTGAAGCAAAAATCTTTAAAATATTTTTATTTCTTCGTTAAGGTTTTTAAACTTGTTAAATTATTTGAGGACACGTGCAATCTGGAAGGGTGACACCTGTATTTTGGGTTTTCTGTCTAGGAAAGCATTTCACATAAATCCCAATCAACCGAGGGACCCGTATGCTTTCCTGGGAATTCCCGAGATGAGTGTTTACTTATAGGCTAAAGCATGTCTCCTTGAAAATTTTATAAGTTTACTTAACCTTATTGTGCCATAGTATTCAAGTGATTTTGTCACTTTTGAGTACAATCCAAACTATGAATATCTATTTCTTTTATTATTTTGTTATTCTATTCTATTAAATCCTAGCAATTCTCATAAGTTCTTACAATCTTTTCTTGTCTTGTGAAAATCTGTAGAATGCCTCCTCGTCGTGCTCCCGCAACCAACGCCAACACCGACATTGCTGCTATTCTCACCCAATTGGTGACACAACTCACCCAAGCCAATGGTGCCACCAATGGCAACAATGGTGGAAATGGAAGCAATAGTGGTAATAATGGTGGAAATGGTGGAAATGGTGGTAACAATCCACCTCAATGCACCTTCAAACACTTCAATTCGTGCAATCCCCTCAAGTTTTATGGAACCGAAGGAGCTACTGGACTCCTTCAATGGTTTGAAAGCATTGAGAATACCTTTCTCAATAGTGACTGTCCCGACAACCTCCGTGTTCGTCATGCTACAAGTGTCCTACAAAAACGGGCACTTACTTGGTGGAATGGCGAGAAACGAAATAGGGGTGTCGACATAGCTATGGCCTTACCTTGGGATGAGGTCAAAAGGCTTATGACCGAGGAGTTCTGTCCTCGAAATGAAGTGAAAAAGTTAGAAGCTGAATTTTGGGATCTTGCCCAAGATAGTGGGGAAAGCTTAGCATATACAACTCGGTTCCATGAGTTGAGTCTTCTAGTACCCCACATGGTCACTCTGTTATCCCGTTGTATCGAAAAGTACATTGGTGGGCTACCAAGACAAATCCAAGATACTGTCTTAGGTAGAAATCCTACTACTTTGGAAGATGCCATCCGCCTGTCTGCTACCCTAACTGATAATCATGTAAAAGCTGGAACTCTTACCAAAAAAGGTTCTAAGAAAGTTTCTGAAACCGTAACCCCTCCTGCTCATAACAAAGAAGCCACAACCGAGCCTTCTCGTAATAATAGAAAGAGGAAAGTTAGAAATTTTGCTGTGGTTACTCCTGCTGTTCCCGTCAACCAAGCTGCACCTATGGTTCAAGCACCGGTCAAAAAGCCATATGGTGGAATTTACCCACTTTGTGTCACCTGCAACTACAATCATCCCCAAAACATCCCATGTCGCCTTTGTACTTATTGTGGGAGATATGGTCATACGGTTAGTATTTGTAGGACCAAAGCTCTTACGGGCCAAGTCAACCCTCCAAACCGAACCGTACCTCAAGTGGCTAACCAAGGTGCTCCCGCCATTGTTAATGGGGGTGCTTGCTATGAGTGTGGTGACCCGAACCATTTTCGTAATCAATGTCCAAGACTTACAAATGCTAGACAAGGTGGAGCTCGTGGGCGTGCGTTCAACATAAACGCCAACGAAGCTCAAGCCAACAACGACGTGATTAATGGTACGTTTCTTGTTAATAGTCAATATGCCTCCATTTTGTTCGATACGGGTGCCGATAAAAGTTTTGTGTCACTTAATTTTGAGCCTTTACTTGCAAAGACACGATCCCAAATAGAGAAAACCTTCACCGTTGAAATAGCAAATGGTGACTCCCTTACCATTGAGTCCATTATTTATGATTGCTCCTTAGAGCTAAATGACCATTCATTCCCAATCAACCTGGTTCCAATGCCACTAGGAAGCTTTGATAATATTATAGGTATGGATTGGCTATCAAATCATCATGCCGAAGTCATTTGCTTTGAAAAATGTATCCGAATTCCACTACCATTGGGAGAAACCTTAAGGGTTTTTGGTGAAAAGCCTTGCAAGGGACTTAAGTTGATGTCGTGTACTACCGCTCAAAAGTACTTACGAAAGAAGTACATTGCTTTCTTAGCTCATATTATTCAAAAGGATGTCAAGGAGAAGAGTATCCAAGACATTCCGATCATTCGGGATTTCCCCGAAGTTTTTCCTAAGGATTTATCCGGTCTTCCTCCCGTTCATCAAGTAGAGTTCCGTATTGATCTTGTGCCCGGAGCTAACCCCGTTGCTAGAGCTCCTTATCGTCTTGCACATTCCGAAATGCAAGAGCTTGCAAGTCAACTTCAAGAACTCTCCGACAAAGGTTTCATTCGCCCGAGTCATTCACCGTGGGGTGCACCCGTCTTATTTGTGAGAAAGAAGGATGGATCATTCCGTATGTGTATTGACTACCGCGAACTCAACAAGCTTACTATCAAGAACCGTTACCCTTTGCCTAGAATCGATGACCTCTTTGATCAACTTCAAGGTTCTACATGTTTCTCGAAGATCGATCTTCGATCCGGTTATCATTAGCTTCGTGTTCAAGAAGATGACATTCCTAAGACTGCGTTTCGAACAAGGTATGGTCATTACGAGTTCATGGTTATGCCTTTCGGGTTAACCAATGCACCCGCAGTTTTCATGGATCTTATGAATCGTGTGTGCAAACCGTACCTTGATAAATTCGTGATTGTCTTCATTGACGATATCTTAATCTATTCCAAGACTAAAGCCGACCATGAAGAACATCTTAGATTGGTTTTGGATCTCTTAAAGAAAGAACAACTTTATGCCAAATTCTCCAAATGTGAATTTTGGCTAAAGGAAGTTCAATTTCTTGGTCATATTGTCAATGACAAAGGAATTCATGTTGATCCTGCTAAGATTGAAACGATTAAGAATTGGAATGCCCCGAAGACTCCTACCGAAGTTCGTTCATTTCTTGGTCTTGCGGGTTATTATCGTCGTTTCATCTCAAACTTCTCAAAGATTGCTGTCCCTCTTACCGCCTTGACCCATAAGGGTAAAGCTTATGAATGGGGACCGAAACAAGAAGAAGCTTTCCAAACTCTTAAGCATAAGTTGTGCAATGCTCCCATTTTGACTCTCCCCGATGGAAATGATGATTTAGTTGTCTATTGCGATGCTTCTAGCCAAGGTCTTGGTTGTGTCCTCATGCAACGAGGAAAAATAATCGCTTATGCATCAAGGCAACTCAAAATTCATGAGAAAAAATATACGACGCACGATCTCGAGTTGGGTGTGGTCGTATTCGCGTTAAAGATTTGGAGACATTACCTATATGGCACGAAATGTGTGGTATTCACCGACCACAAAAGTCTTCAACATATCTTCAACCAAAAAGAACTCAATATGAGGCAACGACGTTGGGTCGAACTCCTTAACGACTATGACTGCGAAATTCGTTACCATCCCGGCAAAGCGAATGTAGTAGTCGAAAGGACCATGTTATGCTTCATTGTGCCCGTATTCGAACCGATATTCAAACCCGTATCTTAGAAGCTCAACACGTCTCGGTAACCGAGGGCAACATGTATGAAGAAATGTCATGTGGTGTTGAACTCCTTCTTGAATCAAAGCCCAATGGCTTACTCTACTACTTGAACCGTATTTGGATTCCCGATCGCGACGATCTCCGTACATTTCTCATGAACGAGGCTAATAAGACTCGTTATTCTATTCATCCTAGTGCGGATAAAATGTACCAAGATCTTCGCCAACTTTATTGGTGGCCCGGTATGAAGAAAGACATTTCTCTTTATGTGGCTAAATGCGTAACCTGTTCCAAAGTCAAAGCCGAACATCAACGTCCATCTGGTTTACTTGAACAACCAGAAATTCCCGTGTGGAAATGGGAGAATCTAGCTATGGATTTCATTACCAAGCTCCCTCGCACCTCGAGTGGTTATGATAGTATTTGGGTGATCATTGATCGACTCACCAAATCTGCCCACTTCTTGCCTATACGTGAAGACTTCAAAGTGGAGAAACTAGCCCGAATTTACATTGATGAAATTGTGAGCCGTCATGGTGTTCCCTTGAAATTAATATCCGATAGAGATGCTCGGTTCACTTCTCGATTTTGGCAATCTCTCCAAAAGGCTCTTGGTACTCGATTGGATTTGAGCACGGCTTATCATCCGCAAACGGATGGTCAAACCGAGCGAACAATCCAAACTCTTGAAGACATGCTGAGAGCTTGTGTAATCGATTTTGGTGGCAATTGGGATTCACATTTATCCCTTATTGAGTTTTCTTACAACAATAGCTACCACACAATTATCAACATGGCTCCATTCGAAGCTCTCTATGGTCGCAAGTGTCGTTCTCCTATCTGTTGGAGTGAGATTGGTGAAGCACAAATCACCGGTCCCGAGTTAATTCAATAAACATCCGACAAGATCATTCAAATCCATGACAATATTCTAGTAGCGAGGAGTCGGCAAAAGAGTTATGCCGACAAACGTCGAAAACCCTTGGAATTCCTAGTCGGTGACCTTGTTCTTCTAAAGTTGTCTCCATGGAAGGGTGTGGTCCGTTTTGGAAAGAAAGGCAAGTTAGCACCTCGTTATGTTGGTCCATTCAAAATCCTTGAAAGGATTGGGAAAGTGGCTTACAAGCTCGAGTTACCTCCATCTCTTGGTAATGTACATCCTACATTTCATATATCTAATCTAAAGAAGTGTCTCGCCGATGAAAATCTCCATATACCGCTCGACGACGTGCGCATTGATGAAACGATGCACTTCGTTGAGAAGCCGGTGGAAATTATGGATCGTGAAGTCAAGCAGCTCAAGCGAAGTCGCATTCCTATCGTTAAAGTTCGTTGGGAATCTAAGCGTGGTCTTGAGTTCACTTGGGAACGAGAAGACCAAATGAAGCTCAAGTACCCTCATCTTTTTACTAATACTGTTGTAACCTCTAGCTAAATTTCGGGACGAAATTCTCTCAACATGGGGAGACTGTAACATCTCGGAATTTAGTATTCATATTTCAATTTAATGTAATGCAATTTCAAATTCAATGTTCGTGCACTGCCTTATTATTTTGCTTATCTTAAACGAAATGCAATGATTCAATACAAATTTACAAGTTTTGCTCGATTATATACACTTAAACGCTATACAAGTAACTATTTATTTCAAACTTATCAAACCTGAAAAGTCAAGGACTAAAGTTGAAAAATATTAAGGAACCCTAGTATAGCACGGTCGTGCTTCGTCCTGGCACGGTCGCGCCAAGTGCCTCGGCACGATCGCGCGACTGGTCCTGGAACGATCGCGCCCGGTGCCTAAGCACGGTCGCGCCTCTATTGGGCATGGTCGTGCCTGCGTAACTCTCAAAACGTAAATACACTTTTAATCACCGATCGTCGAGAATCCGTAACCGTTCCTTCGTTTCATTCCGATTGTGAGAGTAATACCATTTTCAAATTACACAAACGCCTCAGTTACATTCCATAAAACTCGAAGAAAAACTCTCTCAAGCATTCCAAAAAGCTAGAATCCGCTTTTCGATCTAAATCCCCTCAATCCAACAGCAGAGTCACACTACTCGATCCTCCCAGGAGCTACTGATCCTTTGTAGTCGCCGGAATCATATCAGAAGACGCCAGAAGCCTTTCTCACCGACGTCGGAATTCCGTTCTACCGTGCTCCATCAGTTCGATATGCTCCAAGGTAACTATAATCGTTTCCTCAGTCGATTCAGTCTCTTTATCAAAAGCCCCTTATCAATTTGGGCTTACAATATGTAAATCATCCCGAATCAGAACTCGTATTTTATTCAAAAATGGTTTAATCGAATCCGATCCTAATCATGTTTTCAATACAATTAAAACATCTCAGAATACTCGTAATAACTATATAAGTAAAAACCCTATCAATTCCAACATCTACAATACAAGATTTCGTCAATTCATGTCTGATTTGGAAGAGACACGGTCGCGCTAATCATCTAGCGCGGTCGTGCCTCATGTAGCGCGGTCGTGTCGAATAGCGGCACGGTCGTGTCCTCCTGTCCAGACCTTGTCATGCCCTCAGGGCTAGTCTCTGTTGTGTCTAAAGATCATAGACACGACCGTGTCGGGCCAAGGCACGGTCGTGCCTGTTGACTGGTCAAGATTGTGCCCTCTGTTGATCAACCCGGTCGCGCCCGTGGCTCGAGCACGATCGTGCCCTTCTGAGGCACGGTCGTGTGTGTGACTCGGAAACTTTAACAAAATTATAATTTTATATTTTTTCAATCAATAAATGTCTCAAATTTTATAAAAATATGTTTCCTGTATTTGAAGAGATAAATAGTATTTAAAAGTTTATTTAAAAATTTATGAAAATTAAATTCATATTTACTATCTTACACTTAAAAGATATTTTAAATAAATAAGTTACAAAATTTATAAATAAATAAGATAATGATTATTTATTTAATTTACATTTTAAATCAAAATCATTTATTCATTTATACTTAATTACAATTAATATTTACATATTTATTCAATTCAAACCTAATTAAATAGTTTCAAAAATATTTTACTTCAAACTCTATATATTTTATTCAATACTTTTTAAATACAAATCAATAGTTTTATACACAAATTCAACTTTCATTTTAGACTTAAACCTTATGCACTATTTGATACAACATACATTACTCTTTAGGTTGATTTGTGCACTCGAGGATCTTTATTTTTCTATCTATTATCCTTGTTCGCTACACCTCCTTATCAAGTGAGTATTCACAACCCCTTTTTACTCTTTTACACTTTTGGGGTGGAACATGAACTCTGTACTCATTACACATTACACATTTACATTTACACAAACAACACAAGTGCAAAAATCCTATTTACATACATGTGTGCAAAAATTTGAGCTTTGTGCCTGAGTGCTAGGTGTGCTAACCTTTGTATGCTCTTATGTGCAATCATTAACTATACAAGCCGACGGTTTTCAATGATAGATCTATTGAGTCTGACAAACCCACTCATGGTACGCGGTGATTGAAACCGACAACACATTTGTTTTGCATGCTAGTTACAAGGTTTGATTGTACATTTGGTTACACAATAGCTGCTCCCCATAAACGCCTTATTTGTCATGTCATGTAAAGGATTTGTTTTCATCTATATGCTATCTATATACAACTGTGTTATACTCACCAACTTTTTAGTTGACTTTATTTTATTCATGTTTCAGGCCCCAATATGTGAGATTGATTCAAGACGTGTTCAACATAGGATTTGGACTTAGCAATTTAAATCAAGAACTTTATGAATTATTTTATGTATCTTGTTTGAATTTGGTTTTGTACTTGGATTATTTGAAATGCAAATTTGACTTTAATATATTTCAATTTAGTCAACCATGTGCTATGAACAGTCTTACATGTCCCGCCCCGATGATTCCGCCATCGGTCGGGGTGTGACAATTACCAAAGCAGAACGAAAAGTATTAAATGAGAGGCGTATGAATAGAAAGCATGAAAGGCAGGCCCCTTCAGGCATATAAATCATAAGTGAAGCATGAAGCGGTGAGAGAGATCCTTCGAGGCCTTAACCAACAGGCACCAGTCGTCCTCCGTCTGCCCAGTCCGGTTCTAGGGAGTAACCTGGGAAAGTTAATTCTAGAAAGAAAATGATGACAAGGGGTAAAGGAGTTGCACAAGTGTCGGAACATGACTATCTAAAGAAGAAACATAAATCAAGGCAAGAAGGTTTGGATGAAGATATACTAAATATGCTGAGTGAAGCTTCACGAAATGAAATCAGCTTTCTAAAAACTCAGGTTATGTCTTTTCGTGAGAGAGAAGATGATAGAGAAAGAGAGATCACCGAGCTAAGAGATATGGTAGTAAATCAAAATCAAGTGATTGAATCAATGAAGAAAACTATTATGAAAGTGTGTGGAATAATAACAGATATGCAAAGCAAAATGAGTTCGTCACAAGAAACAACTCTCTATGAAATATTCGACTTCTCTGGTTTACACAGAGATGCAGGAGGTAGTGGAGGATCTGCTAGTAGTGAAGGCATCCAAGGCTCATCTGGAGCTAAGGATAAGTCGGTTCTTGAGGTGGTTGATGAAGGTGATAAGGGTGATGATGATAATGATGACGAAGCAAATAATGACCATGGTAAAGCAGAGCTTAAAAGATTCAAAGGACGACACTAAGTATTCAAACAAAGACACTAATTGTTCTTGGGACGACACTATCAGTGCCGTCCAATGATAATATTTGGAGACTCTTCATTGTCGTTTGGAGACACTATGTCAACGACACTATCAATTTCATCTCACGACACTATTGTGAATGAAATTTCATGACACTATGGTCGACATTTTTAGTGTCGCCTGATTTCTCTTGGCGACACTAATAGAACGACACCAGGGGGACGACTCTGTTCTGTGTCACCTGTCCCTTCACTTGGTGACATTGTTTGACGACACTGTCCTAGTGGTCTGTTTCTAGCGACTCTAATCTCTTCTTGATATTTTTTTGTCAATTTCGTCCAATGTTTGCCGTGTTTGATGATTGCAGTTATTGTTTATCTCGAGTTTGATGCCAGACACAATGTATGTGCTTATATAGATGTTACTTATGCAAGCACTGTTGGTTTTAGGGACGCACTAAGTTGGCTAAGCCGATCAAAAGACAGTCACACTATATCATGTAATGTGACTGTGTATGAAAACCACATCACGCAGTTCTGATCTACTGCTGAATATTGTGCTAGATAAAATCCGGCTAGCATTTGTGCCACAATCCTTAATCAGGAAGTTTGGGTTACTAAAGATACCATTCGTGAAGTGTTAAATAATGGTGATGAAAGAAGGCACAAGATTAAGGCTAATATGGATTATATCATCGCGTGTTTCAATCGAATAGGATACGTTGGAAACTTCAAGAAGGATTTGGTGATCAAGACCATGTTATCAAGGGAATGGAAGTGTATAACACACATTATAATTGTTAGTCTCTTGAACATGAAGGGAGGATTTGATCAAATGAATCAACAATGGGCCGGCGCCATGAAATGTTTTGTTATGAACGAGCCTTTCAACTATTCCTACTTGATTTACAACTATATGCTTGGTAACATTCAGGGTGATACTTTTCTCATGTACCCATGTTTTATTCAAATGATTTTGAATGCAAAGCTAAAGAAACTTCCAACAACTGGCTGTCAACTAAAACTTACTCACATGGGTAAAACAATCGTTGTAGATATGAGGGAGAGTAAGGTTGAATATAGGAGATTGTTTGATCATATGTATTCACGTGCTAGATTAGGATTAATTAAACTGGAAGATAATGTTGGTGGTGGGAACGAGTAAGGTGGAGATGTTGAGGTTGAGAATGTACGGGGTGAGAATGTGCAGGAAGAAAATATTGAAGGAGATGTGCCGCAACAGCATGAACTACAAGGTGAGGGGCTACAAGGTGGTAATGCTGGTGGTGTTGAAGAAATAATAGAATTGCCTGAGATTACCAAAGCAGAACGAAAAGTATTAAATGAGAGGCGTATGAATAGAAAGCATGAAAGGCAGGCCTCTTCGGGCATATAAATCATAAGTGAAGCAAGAAGCGGTGAGAGAGATCCTTCGAGGCCTTAACCGACAGGCACCAGTCGTCCTCCGTCTGCCCAGTCCGGTTCTAGGCAGTAACCTGGGAAAGTTCATTCTAGAAAGAAAATGATGACAAGGGGTAAAGGAGTTGCACAAGTGTCTGAACATGACTATCCAAAGAAGAAACATAAATCAAGGCAAGAAGGTTTGGATGAAGATATACTAAATATGCTGAGTGAAGCTTCACGAAATGAAATCAGCTTTCTAAAAACTCAGGTTATGTCTTTTCGTGAGAGAGAAGATGATAGAGAAAGATAGATCACCGAGCTAAGAGATATGGTAGTAAATCAAAATAAAGTGATTGAATCAATGAAGAAAACTATTATGAAAGTGTGTGGAATAATAACAGATATGCAAAGAAAAATGAGTTCGTCACAAGAAACAACTCTCTATGAAATATTCGACTTCTCTGGTTTACACAGAGATGCAGGAGGTAGTGGAGGATCTGCTAGTAGTGAAGGCATCCAAGGCTCATCTGGAGCTAAGGATAAGTCGGTTCTTGAGGTGGTTGATGAAGGTGATAAGGGTGATGATGATAATGATGATGAAGCAGATAATGACCAAGGTAAAGCAGAGCTTAAAAGATTCAAAGTACGACACTAAGTATTCAAACAAAGACACTAATTGTTCATGGGACGACACTATCAGTGCCGTCCAATGATAATATTTGGAGACTCTTCATTGTCGTTTGGGGACACTATGTCAACGACAATATCAATTTCATCTCACGACACTATTGTGAATGAAATTTCATGACACTATGGTCGACATTTTTAGTGTCGCCTGATTTCTCTTGGCCACACTAATAGAACGACACCAGGGGGACGACTCTGTTCTGTGTCACCTGTCCCTTCACTTGGTGACATTGTTTGACGACACTGTCCTAGTGGTCTGTTTCTAGCGACACTAATCTCTTCTTGATATTTTTTTGTCAATTTTGTCTAATGTTTGCCGTGTTTGATGATTGCAGTTATGTTTTATCTCAAGTTTGATGCCAGACACAATGTATGTGCTTATATAGATGTTACTTATGCAAGCACTGTTGGTTTTAGGGACGCACTTAGTTGGCTAAGTCGATCAAAAGACAGTCACGCTATATCATGTAATGTGACTGTGTATGAAAACCACATCACGCAGTTCTGATCTACTGCTGAATATCGTGCTAGATAAAATCCGGCCAGCATTTGTGCCACAATCCTTAATCAGGAAGTTTGGGTTACTGAAGATACCATTCGTGAAGTGTTAAATAATGGTGATGAAAGAAGGCACAAGATTAAGGCTAATATGGATTATAACATCGCGTGTTTCAATCGAATGGGATACGTTGGAAACTTCAAGAAGGATTTGGTGATCAAGACCATGTTATCAAGGGAATGGAAGTGTATAACACACATTATCATTGTGTGTCTCTTGAACATGAAGGGAGGATTTGATCAAATGAATCAACAATTGGCCGGCACCATGAAATGTCTTGTTATGAACGAGCCTTTCAACTATTCCTACTTGATTTAAAGCTATATGCTTGGTAACATTCAGGGTGATACTTTTCTCATGTACCCATGTTTTATTCAAATGATTTTGAATGCAAAGCTAAAGAATCTTCCAACAACCGGCTGTCAACTAAAACTGACTCACATGGGTAAAACAATCGTTGTAGATATGAGGGAGAGTAAAGTTGAATATAGGAGATTGTTTGATCATATGTATTCACGTGCTAGATTAGGATTAATTAAACTGGAAGATAATGTTGGTGGTGGGAACGAGTAAGGTGGAGATGTTGAGGTTGAGAATGTACAGGAAGAAAATATTGAAGGAGATGTGCCGCAACAGCATGAACAACAAGGTGAGGGGCTACAAGGTGGTAATGCTGGTGGTGTTGAAGAAAGAATAGAATTGTCTGAGATTACCAAAGCAGAACGAAAAGTATTAAATGAGAGGCGTGTGAATAGAAAGCATGAAAGGCAGGCCCCTTCGGGCATATAAATCATAAGTGAAGCAAGAAGCGGTGAGAGAGATCCTTCGAGGCCTTAACCGATAGGCACCAGGCGTCCTCCGTCTGCCCAGTCCGGTTCTGGGCAGTAACCTGGGAAAGTTCATTCTAGAAAGAAAATGATGACAAGGGGTAAAGGAGTTGCACAAGTGTCTGAACATGACTATCCAAAGAAGAAACATAAATCAACGCTAGAAGGTTTGGATGAAGATATACTAAATATGCTGAGTGAAGCTTCACGAAATGAAATCAGCTTTCTAAAAACTCAGGTTATGTCTTTTCGTGAGAGAGAAGATGATAGAGAAAGAGAGATCACCGAGCTAAGAGATATGGTAGTAAATCAAAATCAAGTGATTGAGTCAATGAAGAAAACTATTGAGAAAGTGTGTGGAATAATAACAGATATGCAAAGAAAAATGAGCTCATCACAAGAAACAAATCTCTATTAAATATTCGACTTCTCTGGTTTACACAGAGATGCAGTAGGTAGTGGAGGATCTGCTAGTGGTGAAGGCAACCAAGGCTCATCTGGTGCTAAGGATAAGTCGGTTCTTGAGGTGGTTGAGGAAGGTGATAAGGGTGATGATGATAATGATGATGAAGCAGATAATGACCAAGGTAAAGCAGAGCTTAAAAGATTCAAAGGATGACACTAAGTATTCAAACAAAGACACTAATTGTTCTTGGGACGACACTATCAGTGCCGTCCAATGATAATATTTGGAGACTCTTCATTGTCGTTTGGAGACACTATGTCAACGACACTATCAATTTCATCTCACGACACTATTGTGAATGAAATTTCATGACACTATGGTCGACATTTTTAGTGTCGACTGATTTCTATTGGCGACACTAATAGAAGGACACCAGGGGGACGACTCTGTTCTGTGTCGCCTGTCCCTTCACTTGGTGACATTGTTTGTGAACACTGTCCTAGTGGTCTGTTTCTTGCGACACTAATCTCTACTTGAAATTTTTTTGTCAATTTCGTCTAATGTTTGCCGTGTTTGATGATTGCAGTTATGGTTTATCCAAGTATGATGCCAGACACAACGTATGTGCATATCTAGATGTTACGGATGCAAGCACTGTCGGTTTCAGGGATGCACTTAGTTGGCTAAGCTGATCAAAAGTCAGTCGCGCTATATCATGTAATGTGACTGTGTATGAAAACCACATCACGCAGTTCTGATCTACTGCTGAATATCATGCTAGAGAAAATCCGGCTAGCATTTGTGCCACAATCCTCAATCAGGAAGTTCGGGTTACTGAAGATACCATTCGTGAAGTGTTAAATAATGGTGATGAAAGAAGGCACAAGATTAATGCTAATATGGATGATATCATCGCGTGTTTCAATCGAATGGGATACATGGAAACTTCAAGAAGGATTTGGAGATCAAGACCATGTTATCAAGGGAATGGAAGTGTATAACACACATTATCATTGTGTGTCTCTTGAACGTGAAGGGAGGATTTGAGCAAATGAATCAACAATGGGCAGGCACCATGAAATGTCTTGTTATGAACGAGACTTTCAACTATTCCTACTTGATTTACAGCTATATGCTTGGTAACATTCAGGGTGATACTTTTCTGATGTACCCATGTTTCATTCAAATGATTTTGAATGCAAAGCTAAAGAATCTTCCAACAACCGGTTGTCAACTAAAACTGATAAACATAGGTAAAACAATCGTTGTAGATATGAGGGAGAGTAAAGTTGATTATAGGAGATTGTTTGATCATATGTATTCACGTGCTAGATTAGGAGAAATTAAACTGGAAAATAATGTTGGTGGTGGGAACGAGTAAGGTGGAGATGTTGAGGTTGAGAATGTACGGGGTGAGAATGTGCAGGAAGAAAATATTGAAGGAGATGTGCCGCAACAGCATGAACAATAAGGTGAGGGGCTACAAGGTGGTAATGTTGGTGGTGTTGAAGAAAGAATAGATTTGCCTGCGATTTCCAAAGCAGATCGAAAAGCATTAAATGAGAGACGTAAGCAGAGAAAGCATGAAAGGCAGGCCCCTTCGGGATATAAATCATAAGTGAAGCAAGAAGCGGCGAGAGAGATCCTTCGAGGCCTCAACCGACTGGCACCAGGCGTCCTCTGTCTGCCCAGTCCGGTTCTAGCCAATAACCCAGGGAAGTTCATTCTAGAAAGAAAATGATGAGCAAGGGTAAAGGAATTGCGCAAGAGTCTAAACATGACTATCAAAGGAAGAATCATAAATCAAGGCAAGAAGGTTTCGATGAAGATATACTAAATATGCTGAGTGAAGCTTCACAAAATGAAATCAGCTTTCTAAAAACTCAAGTTATGTCTTTTCGTGAGAGAGAAGATGATAGAGAAAGAGAGTCACCGAGCAAAGAGATATGGTAGTAAATCAAAATCATGTGATTAAATCAATGAAGAAAACTATTGAGAAAGTGTGTGGAATAATAACATATACGCAAAGCAAAATGAGCTCGTCACAAGAAACGACTCTCTATGAAATATTCAACTTCTCTGGTTTTCACAAAGATGCAGGAGGTAGTGGAGGATCTGCTAGTGGTGAGGCATCCAAGGCTCATATGGAGCTGAGGATAAGTCGCTTCTTGAGGTGGTTGATGAAGGAGATAATGACAAAGGTAAAGCAGAGCTTAAAAGATTCAAAGGACGACACTAAGCATTCAAACAAAGATACTAATTGTTCTTGGGACGACACTATCAGTGCCGTCCAATGATAATATTTGGAGACTCTTCAGTGTCGTTTGGCGACACTATGTCAACGACACTATCAATTTCATCTCACGACACTATTGTGAATGAAATTTCATAACACTATGGTCAACATTATCAGTGTCGCCAGATTTATCTTGGCGACACTAATCGAACGACACTAGTGGGACGACTCTGTTCTGTGTCACCTGTCCCTTCACTTGGTGACATTGTTTGACGACACTGTCCTAGTGGTCTGTTTCTAGCGACACTAATCCCTTCTTGATATTTTTTTGACAATTTCGTCTAATGTTTGCTGTGTTTGATGAATGCAGTTATGGTTTATCTCAAGTATGATGCCAGACACAACGTATGTGCATATCTAATGTTACTTATGCAAGCACTATCGGTTTCAGGGACGCACTTAGTTGGCTAAGCCGATCAAAAGTCAGTCACGCTATATCATGTAATGTGACTGTGTATGAAAACCACATCACACAGTTCTGATCTACTGCTGATTATCGTGCTAGAGAAAATCTAGCTAGCATTTGTGCCACAATCCTTAATCAGGTAGTTCGGGTTACTGAAGATACCATACGTGAAGTGTTAAATAATGGTGATGAAAGAAGGCACAAGATTAATGCTAATATGGATGATATCAATCAGTGTTTCAATCGAATGGGATACGTTGGAAACTTCAAGAAGGATTTGGTGATCAAGACCATGTTATCAAGGGAATGGAAGTGTATAACACACATAATCATTGTGTGTCTCTTGAACGTGAAGGGAGGATTTGATCAAATGAATCAACAATGGGCAGGCGCCATGAAATGTCTTGTTATGAACGAGCCTTTCAACTATTCCTACTTGATATACAGCTATATGCTTGGTAACATTCAGGGTGATACTTTTATGATGTACCCATGTTTTATTCAAATGATTTTGAATGCAAAGCTAAAGAATCTTCCAACAACCGGCTGTCAACTAAAACTGACTCATGGGTAAAACAGTCGTTGTAGATATGAGGGAGAGTAAGGTTGAATATAGGAGATTGTTTGATCATAGGTATTCACGTGCTAGATTAGGATAAATTAAACTAGAAGATAAAGTTGTTAGTGGGAACGAGTAAGGTGGAGATGTTGAGGTTGAGAATGTACGGGGTGAGAATGTGCAGGAAGAAAATATTGAAGGAGATATGCCGCAACAGCATGAACAACAAGGTAAGGGGCTACAAGGTGGTAATGTTGGTGGAGTTGAAGAAAGAATAGATTTTCCTAAGATTTCCAAAGCAGAACGAAAAGCATTAAATGAGAGACGTAAGCAGAGAAAGCATGAAAGGCAGGCCCCTTCGGGCATATAAATCATAAGTGAAGCAAGAAGCGGTGAGAGAGATCCTTCTAGGCCTTAACCGACTGGCACCAGGCGTCCTCTGTCTGCCCAGTCCGGTTCTAGGCAGTAACCCGGGGAAGTTCATTCCAGAAAGAAAATGATGAGCAAGGGTAAAGGAATTGCACAAGAGTCAGAACATGACTATCCAAGGAAGAATCATAAATCAAGGCAAGAAGGTTTGGATGAAGATATACTAAATATGCTGAGTGAAGCTTCACGAAATGAAATCAGCTTTCTAAAAACTCAAGTTATGTCTTTTCGTGAGAGAGAAGATGATAGAGAAAGAGAGTCACCGAGCTAAGAGATATGGTAGTAAATCAAATTCAAGTGATTAAATCAGTGAAGAAAACTATTGAGAAAGTGTGTGGAATAATAACATATATGCAAAGCAAAATGAGCTCGTCACAAGAAACAACTCTCAATGAAATATTCAACTTCTCTGGTTTTCACAAAGATGCAGGAGGTAGTGGAGGATCTGCTAGTGGTGAGGCATCCAAGGCTCATATGGAGCTAAGGATAAGTCGGTTCTTGAGGTGGTTGATGAAGGAGATAATGACAAAGGTAAAGTAGAGCTTAAAAGATTCAAAGGACGACACTAAGCATTCAAACAAAGACACTAATTGTTCTTGGGACGACACTATCAGTGCCGTCCAATGATAATATTTGGAGACTCTTCAGTGTCGTTTGGAGACACTATGTCAACGACACTATCAATTTCATCTCACGACACTATTATGAATGAAATTTCATGACACTATGGTCGACATTATCAGTGTCGCCTGATTTCTCTTGGTGACACTAATCGAACGAGACTAGTGGGATGACTCTGTTCTGTGTCACCTGTCCCTTCACTTGGTGACATTGTTTGACGAAACTGTCCTAGTGGTCTGTTTCTAGCGACACTAATCTCTTCTTGATATTTTTTTGACAATTTCGTCTAATGTTTGCTGTGTTTGATGATTGCAGTTATGGTTTATCTCAAGTATGATGCCAGACACAACGTATGTGCATATCTAATGTTACTTATGCAAGCACTGTCGGTTTCAGGGACGCACTTAGTTGGCTAGGCCGATCAAAAGTCAGTCACGCTATATCAAGTAATGTGACTGTGTATGAAAACCACATCACGAAGTTCTGATCTACTGCTGAATATCGTGCTAGAGAAAATCTGGCTAGCATTTGTGCCACAATCCTTAATCAGGTAGTTCGGGTTACTGAAGATACCATACGTGAAGTGTTAAATAATGGTGATGAAAGAAGGCACAAGATTAATGCTAATATGGATGATATCAATCAGTGTTTCAATCGAATGGGATACGTTGGAAACTTCAAGAAGGATTTGGTGATCAAGACCATGTTATCAAGGGAATGGAAGTGTATAACACACATTATCATTGTGTGTCTCTTGAACGTGAAGGGAGGATTTGATCAAATGAATCAACAATGGGCAGGCGCCATGAAATGTCTTGTTATGAACGAGCCTTTCAACTATTCCTACTTGATATACAGCTATATGCTTGGTAACATTCAGGGTGATACTTTTATGATGTACCCATGTTTTATTCAAATGATTTTGAATGCAAAGCTAAAGAATCTTCCAACAACCGGCTGTCAACTAAAACTGACTCACATGGGTAAAACAATCGTTGTAGATATGAGGGAGAGTAAGGTTGAATATAGGAGATTGTTTGATCATATGTATTCACGTGCTAGATTAGGATAAATTAAACTGGAGGATAATGTTGGTGGTGGGAACGAGTAAGGTGGAGATGTTGAGGTTTAGAATGTACGGGGTGAGAATGTGCAGGAAGAAAATATTGAAGGAGATGTGCCGCAACAGCATGAACAACAAAGTGAGGGGCTACAAGGTGGTAATGTTGGTGGTGTTGAAAAAAGAATAGAATTTCCTGAGATTACCAAAGCCGAACGAAAAGTATTAAATGAGAGGCGTATGAAGAGAAAGCATGAAAGGCAGGCCCCTTCGGGCATATAAATCATAAGTGAAGCAAGAAGCGGTGAGAGAGATCCTTCTAGGCCTCAACCGACTGGCACTAGGCATCCTCCGTCTGCCCAGTCCGGTTCTACGCAATAACCCGTGGAAGTTCATTCTAGAAAGAAAATGATGAGCAAGGGTAAAGGAATTGCACAAGAGTCTGAACATGACTATCCATGGAAGAAACATAAATCAAGGCAAGAAGGTTTGGATGAAGATATACTAAATATGCTGAGTGAAGCTTCACGAAATGAAATCAGCTTTCTAAAAACTCAAGTTATGTCTTTTCGTGAGAGAGAAGATGATAGAGAAAGAGAGATCACCGAGCTAAGAGATATGGTAGTAAATCAAAATCAAGTGATTGAATCAATGAAGAAAACTATTTAGAAAGTGTGTGGAATAATAACAGATATGCAAAGAAAAATGTGCTCGTCACAAGAAACAACTCTCTATGAAATATTCGATTTCTCTGGTTTTCACAGAGATGCAGGAGGTAGTGGAGGTTCTTCTAGTGGTGAAGGCATCTAAGGCTCATCTGGAGCTAAGGATAAGTCGGTTCTTGAGGTGGTTGATGAAGGTGATAAGGGTGATGATGATAATGATGATGAAGGAGATAATGACCAAGGTAAAGCAGAGCTTAAAAGATTCAAAGGATGACACTAAGCATTCAAACAATGACACTAATTGTTCTCGGGACGACACTACCAGTGCCGTCCAATGACAATATTTGGAGACTCTTTAGTGTCGTTTGGCGACACTATGTCAAGGACACTATCAATTTCATCTCACGACACTATTGTGAAAGAAATTCCATGACACTATGGTTGACACTATCAGTGTCGCCTGATTTCTCTTGGCGACACTAGTGGGAGGACTCTGTTCTGTGTCACCTGTCCCTTCACTTGGTGACACTGTTTGACGACACTGTCATAGTGGTCTGTTTCTAGTGACACTAATCTCTTCTTGATATTTTTTTTATCAATTTCGTCTAATGTTTGCCGTGTTTGATGATTGCAGTTATGGTTTATCTCAAGTATGATGCCAGACACAACGTATGTGCATATGTAGATGTTACTGATGCAAGCACTGTCGGTTTAGGGTCGCACTTAGTTGGCTAAGCCGATCAAAAGTCAGTCACGCTATATCATGTAATGTGCCTGTGTATGAAAACCACATTAGGCAGTTCTGATCTACTGCTGAATATCATGCTAGAGAAAATCCGGCTAGCATTTGTGCCACAATCCTTAATCAGGAAGTTCGGGTTACTGAAGATACCATTCGTGAAGTGTTAAATAATGGTGATGAAAGAAGGCACAAGATTAATGCTAATATGGATGATATCATCGCGTGTTTCAATCGAATGGGATACGTTGGAAACTTCAAGAAGGATTTGGTGATCAAGACCATGTTATCAAGGGAGTGGAAGTGTATAACACACATTATCATTGTGTGTCTCTTGAACATGAAGGGAGGATTTGATCAAATGAATCAACAATGGGTAGGCGCCATGAAATGTCTTGTTATGAACGAGCCTTTCAACTATTCCTACTTGATTTATCAAGGTAAAGGAGAGCCAAAATGAAAAGATGATACATATCAAGGTGATGATGGTGGCAGTGGTGCTGGTGCTGGTGGTGTTAGTTTTATTGGTGATGTCGTTGTCAGTGGTAGTGGAGTTGGTAGTAGTGTCGTCGGTGAGAGAGGTGATGGTGGTAAAACTAGTGGTAGTGATGGTGGGAAAGTCGGTGATAATGATATTGGTGGTAGTAGTGCTGGTGGCATTGGTGGAGAATTGAAGGAATCACACTACAGCGACATCGATGGTAGTGATTATGATGATTTAGATGAAAAGGATGTGATATTTGAAAGTTCAATAGGTAAGCCGATGAATGAGAAAGCAAATGGTGAAATAGTTGAAGTTGATGAGACACTGGATGATTCTAGTATTGACAAATCTTGAATGGTTCAAGGCAGTTGAGCCAAGTCCATCTCCGATCTTTTAGAATATTGCAGTGAATGTGCGTGAAGAGAAGAACAAGATCATAGGGTGGAAGTTTGAGGCGTTAAAGAACTTATATGTTGTCAAAATGAGAGGCGGAGTGATCTAGTATTTTCAATCTGGACATGATCTTCAGTCACTTCCGAGATGGGACATTCGGAAGCTTGCCAGACTATCAATCCCTCCAACGACTCAAAAGTTGATGCCCTTCAAACCTTGATCCGAAATCAATGTGAGCATGGTTTCACCACGTTCAAACCTCAGAAAACCAGATGAAGAAAGTCCAAGAAAAGAATTAACCCTATAACCGGCAAGGGAAAAGTTTCAATTTTTATCAAGCTATCCGACATTATACACCGGGTGAAAATTCCATTTCAACTACCCGTCATGCTTTCACGATTCGACAAGGGGAGCTATGGCAATCTAACTGGTGAGGCGGTCATAAAGACCCTTAATGGAGAGTTCCTTAGTGTTTTTGACCCTATGGACATGTTTATGCTCGATACATTGGATCTCCAGACTGTGTTTGCCCGTCCAATCAAAATTGGTGCAGGAAAATCCACCAAGGATGAATGGCGGCTATTTATGAGGGTTGTTACACAGGCTTTGAAGATGAGAAAGGAATAATAGGAACTGAAGAACAAGCTCGGTGAAGACTGAATGTTGGGTATGCAACAGCCTCGGGGGAGATTGTTGGACCTTGAAGGTTGTTGTATACCAACGTAGCATCAAACGGGACCAAAAGGCAAAGATTTTGAAGTTTTTGGGTTTTGGACAACACTAGTGGACGACACTAGTAGTGTCGCCTGAGTCTGTTCAGGCGACACTACTGTGTCATCCCCGTGCAAGGCGACACTAGTCTTTCGGACGACACTAAGTAGTGTCGTCCCTATGCATGGTGACATTAGTCGAATTTTAGCTATTTAAGCTCTTGTTTGTTTCTTGGATAGGTTAGACTCTTGATACTCACTTGTAATAGTAATCTGATAGTTTTGGTGCGATATTGTAATGTCAAGGTGTGTTATTGTAATAGATTAGTTGCTTTTATCAAAGAATCGAGCATTTTTTGTGTTGATTATGGCATGTTCTTGAGTCTCTTCTTTTGGCTCTTCATGTATTTCATCTTTCTAGCCCTAGTTACACGATTTAATCAGATTTGTTGATTACTAATGAGTTTCTGGTTGTTTACCACAGTGATTTGTGCAAAGATCCAGCCTTTTGGATGTACATCAGGTTAGACATGAAAGGAGGTGCGATTCACTCTTCAAGATCTCGACAGATTCAAGGGATTGTTGTCCAGATTTTAAACTCCAAAAACAAGTGTGTTTGAGAGTTCTTGGTAGGTTTGAACAACACAAACTAACTAGTCTTAATCTTAGGGCCATTTATTTAGTTATTCTTGTGGTATCTTTTTGGCGTCTTTTTCTCAATTTGAATCATCTTTTGGTTGGAAACAAGAAGGTGTTCTTGAGGATTCAACAAGCTCACAAGTGGGGCTATTGTCTGGCACCAACTTGAAGTCTAAATTGCTTAGTGTGGATTATGCTTTGGAGGAGATCTACTTTGGTTTCTTTATCTACCTCAAGTATGCATTCTAATCAAGGTCGTTATTCTATAAACCCTCTATGATTATGTTTTTAGTTTCATAGTCTTTGTAATTGGATCCATGGTGGGAACATTTTATAAAAGATTTTAAAATGGTTATGGAGTCTTGCTTCCGTTGCTAATATGTTTTTACACTCCTAATTTCTCCTACATCATCTAACGGTATCCAAATGCAAGCAACCAAACTCAAGGAGGTGCTAGCAAAAAATCACCAAATGTCATGATCTCAACTTTTGGAAACCAACAACTTATTTACTCTCTAGCTCACGAATTCATGCTTCCACGATTCCTCAAAATCGGACTCACCTTATGAAATAGCTATACAATTCGAAACCCTTAAGCCGTATTTATATTATTCCCATGTTAATTATTTAATTATAATATAATCATAGTTAATCTTAAGTTTATCCTTAAATCCCTAACCAATCCCTATAGAGATTTTAGGAATCCAAAATGCAGTCAAATAGGTATTCTAATATATAATAATATACATTTATTGGATTAAGAATATAAAAGAATAAATCAATTGTTGGAATAACATTGGCTTAAATTGAAAATCATGAAACCTTAATTTTGATAATGTTAAAAATAAGTAACATGTGGTATGAGTCACTTAAAAGAATATAATCATATGCCACATACAAGTCCCTACACACTCAAGTCATTAAGCATACTTGTTTATTTAAAATCAAGTCACGTATACACATATTACAAGATCATGTCATCAACTTGTCAATTAAGCCAAGACATCATGACTTGGTGAAGAAATTAACACAAAATGACACTTGTTACAAATGAACAATGATTGGTATGAAGACTAAAATGAACTCAACACGTCACAAGCGAATGATGATAAACAAGGATTAATGACAAAATCAATAAGAAGCCTACACGCGTTATGGATCAATCAAGACGACGTAACGTAAATATGATATGGATGAATGATGATAAACAAGGATTAATGATGAAATCAACAAGAAGGCGACACATTGTAATATCCGAAAATCCCGACAAGTTAAGTGGGCCGAAAGAGTAAAAGAGATAGATGGTGGGATTGGGGGACGGGCTTCGGCCGATATGTTGCAAGGGGGAAGGGGGAAAACCGTAGGAACCACTCATTCCAGCCCCCATTATCAGTTTCATGCACCAAAAACATTTTTAGAGAGAGAAAATCAAGATCCAACCTCTTTTGATCCAAGATTGCTTCCAATTTGATTCTCCAATGTTTGTGAGAAAGATTTCAAGAAGAAACGATTGATTTGAAGTAAGAATCGAACCTGAAATCTCTGTTTTATGTTTAAAATGGGTTTTGGGGTAAAACAAGGGTTTTCATCTCAAATGCGAGAGTTTTACGTGTTAATGGTCATATAAAGGCCAAATCTAGCTTCATGGAATCAAAACAAACAATTTGGGCGTAAAAAGTTACAAACTTGGATTGAAAACAGGCCTGTTAGGGTTTTGTGTTCCTGTGGCGACACTGTTCATCTAGCGACACTAATCGGGGATGAAGATGTGAAGATCCCGAGGTTTTCCAGTGATTGGTGACACGTATAATAGGTGACACTGAGAGTGTCACCACAACCATGTGGCGACATTGAAGTGGGCGACACTAAGGTGGGCGACACTAACCCCAACGACACTAAGTCCAGAACGCATGTTCTGGCGACACAGAAAGTGTGCCTAGTGTCATTGCCCTGGCGACACTGCTGGTGTGTCTGGCGATATTTCCCAGGGGACACTGTTGGCGACACTAGTATGTTTTTATAGTTTTCGCGTGTTAACTCTTGTGCATATTGTCTACCAAGTAACCTAACTTAGGTTGTTCGTCCAGAATTAATTACCCGACGACTAGGTGTGTTCTAGATCCATTTTATGCCTGCTTTTGGGGTGATGTGCATACTATGTGTGTTTATTATAAAAGTGTGTTAATAAACAAAAGAGTGTAAAGTATTCGCCATAATTGTGTGTTGGTGAATGAAAGAAAAGTGTTTACTATACATGCGTGTTTGTAAACGAAAGTGATGAAAGTTTTAAAATAAAATTTGAAATGAGGCAAAGCAAATCTTTATGCAAGTAAAGTTGTTTATGAAATATAATGAAAGTTAAAGAACGTTTTAATAAAAGAAAGAAAGTCAACGTGTTAGAAGTCATTACGTTGTCTATGAGATAAGCCTTCATGATGAGTCTGTGTGATAAGCCTTCGTGATGAGTCTGTGTGATAAGCCTTCGTGATGAGTCTGTGTGATAAGCCTTTGTGATGAGTCTGTGTGAAAAGTCTACATGATGAGTCTGTGTGATGAGTTTTTCCCAGGTTATGTTATGTACCGTTTAGACATGTAATGTATGACTTGAAAGTAATGAACAGTGAAGAGTTTTGCCTTTACCGACAATGAATATGAATGTGTAAATCCTTCTACTTTTATTAAATGTATGTTTTATGTAAAGCTAGAACTCACTCAGCGTTAGCTGACTTTTAGTATTCATATCAGGTTAAGTGTAGGTGCAGCAGTAGCTCTGGGATTGCTTGGCTGGCGGTGATGAGTTACCCGGTGTTGAAGATTTTTGGCATCGCATATGAGTTTGAATGGAAGTTGTAATGACTGAGACAATTATTAAAATGTTTTGACTGGTTGGTACTTTTGAGATGTAATGACATTATTTTCCACTGCAATGAATGAATTTGAAGCTTAAGAACTGTTTTTGAATGAGTAAATCTAACACGTGAAGCCTCCCGGGATTGGGGCCTTACATACGCGTTATGGATCCATCAAGACGACGTAACGGAAATATGATATGGAATGAGAAAGATCAAAAATGTTCTCTAAAATAATAATAAGATATATAAAATTATAATTTTTATAAAAAAAGTCATTTACTAAAGAAGAAAAAAAACCCTTTAAACTAAGAGTTTACAAAATGGAAGAAGATTCAAAAATACTCAAAATGGAAAGCAAACTTCAGCTTTTTGAAAAGCAAAATCAAATCTTTCCATTTTGTATGAAGTTTTGTCAAGATATATAAAGGTATAGAAAAACATTTCCCTTGGGTCACTATTCATGATATGGGTCAAGATATGGGTCAAGTGGATGGTTTGGTAAAGTTAAAAAATAGCCTACTCAAGTCCAAATGACTTTGGAGTGTTTGAGTGGGCAAAGCATGAACATAATATAACAAAAAATAACATTTCCTAGTACGATCGACTGTTCTATAGACCGTACAGAAGGCAGAACATATTTTTGTTTAGTGCTTGCCTTGTCTATAAATTCCACTCCCACTTCTCTTGAATAATCACCCATTTTGCTAAAAACACTTTTAAAATAAACATCTAATATATTTCTCTCTAACTCCCTTGATATTCAAACATCATTTGAATAGAGAAGATCAAGATTAAGATCAAGAGTAAAAAGTAGAAGTTATGATACAGGTTATATCAATATTCATGTAAGGGGTCTTCACTAATACTGTTTAGTGATAACAGTATCTTGATATAGCGTTGAGTTGAGTGAGATCACACTATCTTGATATAGTGTATAGATGTGAGAGACAACACTATCTTGATATAGTGTTGAGTTGTGAGGATAAACATTATCTTCATATAGTGTATAGTTTTTGGAGATCACTGTCTTGAAATAGTGAGAAGTGTAAAGATCGACCATTTCCTTGACATAGCATGTTGAAGAAGGTGACCACTACCGTCTAACTATGAGACATTCATGTACCAGTGATCCCTTCCGTTTAAGGGTGACGTCTCGATTGGAGAATCGAAGAGTAGACGTAGAGTGGATTTGTTAACATCCACTCGAATCTTTGTAAATTGGTTTTGTCTTTCTATCCCTAAATTCTTTACATACTTATCTATTTATTTATTTGTTACATATAATAAGTGTTCTCCCATACATAAACTTTTAAAGAATACATTTTTAAAAAGAAAACTATTCACCTCCTCTAGTTTTTACAATTGGTATGAGAGCAAGTTACTCTATCTTTTTTTAAAAGAAAAATCTTATTTTGAAAACTTGAGTTGGATCCATGGATCAAGCTAAAAATTTAGAGGGGTTTTCTATGTTTAGACCACCTATGTTGGAAGAAAAAAGTTTTTGTTCTTAGAAACAATATTTTGAAACGTATGTTAAAGCTAAAGATATCTTTGGGATATCACTGAAGATGGTGATTTTTATGAAAAAGAAATGATTTCAAAAACATTTGAGGCAAAAATAATACTTTATAATGCTTTGCCTAGAAAAGAGTTTGAAAACGTTTCCTATGCAAAACCGCTACTTATATAGGGAAGACTCTTGTTAATATTCATAAAGATCATCCTCAAGTTGTGTATAACAAAATGGAATTGCTTGTACAGCAATATGAGCAATCTAATATCCTCGAGGATGAAAAAGTTGAAGTAGGTTATCCTACATTTAATAATATTATTACAAATCATGAATTTCTTGGAACTACTTACTCTAATAAGAATCATGTAAGGAAATTCTTAAAGCCCTACATCCAAGGGAAAGCTAAGGTGAATGTTATTGAAGAGTGAAAAGATTTTAACACCTTCCAATTGGATGAGTTGATTAGCAACCTCAAGGTGCATTAAGTCAGCGTGGAAAAACATGTTGAAATAATGAAAGAAACTTGTCTCATGGCCTTTGAGACAAATGAGGTAATCTATAACTCAAACTATTATAGTGAAGATAATTAATTTAATAATTTTGATATAGTTGAAATTACAATATGATGGCTTATGTTATCTTAGTTCAAAGATTATAAATGAAAATGAAGTTTTAGTAAGAAAAATAAAATATCTTGAAAAGTAGGTGTTGGAAAGTGACTTCTTAAAGAATAAATCATAAATATTAAAAAGGAACTTTTAGAGGTTAAAAATACTAACGAAATCTTAATTCATAATAAATGTTTTAAAAAAAGAAAAAGAAAAATTACAAGGATGTAATTCTTGTAAGTTTGTAAAACAAGAAAAAGATTCATTTTTGGAAACAACGAAATCTTTCCAATATCATGAACAAACACTATTTTCAAATGATAAAAATATTAAAATGTTAGATGACATTTCTAGATCACTAAAGCTATTTAGTGACAAAAGTGGTGTATGTTTCATAAGCAAATCAAATGTTGCTACTTCTAGCAAAATGAAACCAATCCCTTTTGTCAAAGGTAGTAATCAAAGCATAGTCACTCTTATTAGGAATCTATGTGACTAAACAAGTCTACATATCAAATCATGGGGTAATGCATATCAATAATAATTACACATGGGTCAAATCCTGGATCCACTCCAAACATTGTATAGTATTTTTTAGGTTTTGAGAGTGTTTCTTCTGATAAGGAAAAATTGGGTTCCAAGCAAGATTGGTGGTGACATGTTGTCTGGTATTAGACACAAATATAATTAGTGTTAGTTAGAGGTTGATTATGTAAATATTGGTTTTATATATACCCCTCCTCATTATAAACCCTAATTACAATTATCAATACAACAATATACAATGACACACACATACGGTGTTTAACTTGGTATCAAAGCCAAGCCACCATCACCAGCTTCTCACCACCGTTTCACCTCCATCATACTGTCATACACCGCCGTACGCCGCCACCGAACACCATCTTCAGTGATTGATTTCTACCAACCGATCGTTACAAATCGATCTCCAATACATCAGGAAGCTTTCTATCAATTTGGCTTCTGGAGAGGCTCTCGTTTTCCGCTTGAGACGTGTGATTTCAGATCTAGGGTTTAGCTAACCTTCATACGGCGAAATTGGCCTGGCGATAGTATTCATCATGCGACAATCTGATTTGGCGACACTCTATTCTTGAAAGCAAGTTCACTTTGGTGATATTGCCAACGACATTATTGAACGACAGTTCAACCCTATCCCTGGCGACATTGCCAACGACACTATTGTTTTAGGTGACAGTCATTCAGGCGACACTCCTATTTTTAGGTGACACTAGTCATGTCAACAATCCTTGCTTTCTCCGCAACTGAACGAGCATCCCACAACTCCCACAAGTTTGCCTTCACCCTCTCTCCCATGAATTATGGCTATTGGAAGACCATGATTGAACCGTTCCTGATCACCAACAACAAATTTGGATACATCGATGGTTCCATTCGATGTCCGAGTCCTACTGTTGCACGTACTTCGGATGCTGCTCCCACCATCGCAAACAATCCTAACTATCAGGCCTGGCTCGCCAATGATGCCCATGTTCGTATGAACCTTTGCTCCACAGTTTCTAAAGCCTCGTTCTCCCATTTTCAGGGAACAACTACTCGTGAACTATGGGACTCCCTTTCTCGATCTTATGCTCCACACACAGCCTCCAGAGAGTACACGCTTAAGACATAATTTCTTAAGCTTCGGATGAAGGGTGATGACACACCTCTTGCCTATCTTAGCCATGCACAAGACTATGCTTCTGCACTTGCCAACATTGGAGAACCGGTTAAAGACAAGGATTTGGTTCTCTTTGTAATATTTGGACTTCGTGAGGAATACAATGGCCTCAAGTCCACTTTACTTGCCCGTGCCTCCCCACTTGCCTTCAGTGAACACTGTGGCCTTTTAACTGATCATGACTATTTGGTGACAAAGCCACCTTAGCCCACGGCTACTACATTCACTACAACTTCATCTCAGGCACCGCGGAAACTTCAATCACTACAGCAAATGGCATCCCAACTGTGTTATCAACTGATGTCGACTATCTCTGTTGCTGTTGCTGCTCCTTCCCCACAGGTTTTTTACAGTGTCTATCGTCCAGCTAATCGAAGCAACAACAACTTTAGAGGACGTCGGGGCTCTTATAGTGGGGGAAACAACAACACCTACTAAAACAATGCAAACACAGGTAGCGGTCGCAGTCAATTCTCTTGGGCATATGCGCAAAACACGGTGTACGATACCTGCAACAAATGTGGCATTAGGCATAACCCATCTAACTGTCCTAATCGAGATCCATCTACTCGTCGCACTTGTCCAAATGCAAACTATGCGGATGTTCAATCATAACCAGGTTCTCCTGGTGGCTCCACCTTTTGGTACCCGGACACAAGAGCTAATAGCTATGTCACACCAGACTTAGCAACTCTTGACAACTCTGAGGCATATCATGGTACAATTTCCTTCTTGTTGGTGATGGTAAAGGACTCCCTATTCTTCATATTGGCTCTTCCAAAATTCACTCCACACACGCATATTTTAACATATCTGACATTCTACATGTTCCTGCTATTAAAAAGAATCTTTTATATGTCCAAAAATTTTGTTTAGATAATGATGTCTTCTTTGAATTTCACCCTTCTTTCTTTGTTGTGAAGGACGAGTCTAAACGCATTATCCTCCTCACGAGGCCCAGTAAACATGGCCTCTACACACTCCATCTTCCGCAGCTCCACACCATCAATAAGGCCGCTTTCTCTGCTACACGGGCTTCTTCAACCGTCTGGGATCAACGGCTTGGTCATCCACATGATCATCTTTTTCAATTTATGCTTTCTAGTTATACTCTTCCTATTTCCATTAAATCACATTCTTTCTCTTGTACAGCTTGTCCTATAGGCAAGTCCACCAAATCACATTTATCGAATTCCACTTTTTACAGTTCCAATTTCTTTGATTTATTATAATGTGATGTGTGGGGCCCTACCCTAGTTTTATCTAGTGATGGTCATCGTTATTTCATGCTATGTGTTGATCATTTTTATCGATTTATGTGGATTTTCCCACTGGTACACAAATCAGATGTTTGCACCACCTTTATTAATTTCGTCTCTATGGTTGAATGTCAATTTAACACAAAAATCAAGAAAGTTCAAACTGACTGGGGAGGAGAATTTATACCATTTGCCAACTTCTTTACCTCCTTAGGTATCATTCATGGTCTCTCCTGTCCACACACAAGCGAACAAAATGGCTTGTTGAACACCGCCATCGACATGTTTTCGAAACCGGCCTCACACTTCTTGTAGAATCCCATGTTCCCAATCGTTTTTGGCACTTTGCTTTCGACACTGTGGTCTATCTAATCAATCGCATACCTTCTCGGACATCCTCCAATAAATCTCCCATCCACATTCTCTTTCGTAAACAACCTGACTACTCTTTTCTATGCATATTCGGTTGGCAGTGCTCTCCTCATCTATGACTGTGTTATCCCCACCAAATGGATTTGCGGTCCACTCCATGCAACTTTCTTGGTTATAGTCCCAAACACCATTGGTACAGATGCCTAGATCCTAAAACATCTTTCCCTTCCAAACTTCACCATCTTCTATACCCCCTACAACCCCCACTCCAAATCCCTACACCTCCTTATCGGATTTCACATCTCCTCCACCTCCAACTTCCACAAACACTCCTCCTCCCTCTCCACCTCTCACCCCACCATCTACTCAACAATCTCCAAATCCATAACTCGACAACTCTCACTTAATTCTGGATCCTTCGTCTCCTACATCCGCTTCCAATTCCAACATCCATGCCCCACCACCACCTCCCCGTACTCGTCCCACCAATCTCAGACAAAATCCAACACCTCGTGTTCCGTACAGTCCTTCTGCTAACCTTCCCTCCACCACATCAAACTCATATGTTGAACCAATCTCCTTTGCCATTGCAAACCAACATCCAGAGTGGTGTCAAGCCATGGCCGAGGAATGTTCGGCTCTTGCTAAAAATGGCACATGGACATTAGTGCCATTAGTCCCAAACACTAACATTATTGATTGTAAGTGGGTTTACAGGATCAAAAAGGATCAACATGGTACTATTACAAGATACAAGGCTCGTCTGGTTGCCAAAAGATTTCGACAATGACCGGGAGCTAACTTCAATGAAACATTCAGTCCAGTTGTCAAATCTACTACGATTCAAGTAGTTTTATCTCTAGCTGTCACTAAACAATGGCCACTCTGCCAGCTTGATGTGCAAAATTCCTTTCTACATGGGGATCTCACAGAAACAGTTTACCTGAAACAATCACAAGGTTTTGTTGATCCCAAACATCCGGATCACGCTTTTCTTCTCCACAAGTCTCGTTATGGTCTCAAACAAGCACCGCGAGTGTGGTTTCAACACTTAACTCAAGTATTCTCAACTTGCCCTTTACTGGCTCCAAAACAGATCCTTCTTTGTTCATTTACAAACACGGAAAAACTATTCTATTCATGCTAGTTTATGTGGATGACATCATCATCACAAGGAATGACACAAGGACCGTTAATCGAGTCATTCAACAACTAAGCAAAGCACTTGATGTGAAGGACCTTGGCACCCTTGACTACTTTCTCGGACTAGAACTAGTTTCACAAACGAAAAAACATCCTTCTTTCACAAAAGAAGTATATCTTGGATCTTATACAACGTTCTGGCTTCACTGACTTCAAACATGTTTGTTTACCTATGAGTACTTCACATCCCCTTTCACTTGGGGGCAGTCCTCTGCTCACTGATCTTGTGAAGTTTCGCCATCTGGTTGGAGCTCTGCAATATGTCACTCTGTGCCGACGTAACATCACCTATGCTGTCAACAAAGTCTATCCGTACATGCACACCCATTTGGAAAATCACTTGGGGACAGGTTGCCTTTTTACATTCCAAGCTACTGAAGATCAAATTGCAGACATATTCACAAAACCTCTTTCAACATACAGATTCACCTTTCTATGTTCCAAGCTACAGGTCATTCCTTGGCCTTAGCTTGTAGAGGAATATTATATACATATGTAATTAGTGTTAGTTAGAGTTGATTATGTAAATATGGGTTCTATATATAGCCCTCCTCATTGTAAACCCAAATTACAATTATAAATACAACAATATACAATTACACTGTCACACCCTGTCCCACAGCGTTTACCCGCGGGCGTGACTGTCAAAGATCATCGATACTAGTTATTTTGAACGACCTCTAAATGGGTTTCAAAAAGTCATTCCATTTAAATAGCATTAAAAATAATATAAGTTTAACAGAGTTTAAAAATGCAGAATGAATTGTGCGGAAAGAATGAATTGTTCAAAATAAGGAAGCGAAAAGGTTTTAAGTTCTCATAAACTTATGCTTCTAAATTATGCATGTGACTCCAGGTCCGTGCAAACTAATCCATATGCAAAGTTCAACGACCTGTGAAAACATGCTTAAACGGGTCAACATATTACTGGTGAGTTCAAAGGTTTGTATGTAATAGTAAGGTGATTTAACAGTCCATATATCTACTCATGATTCAATTGTTGATCAGATAATGTGACAATAATATGATAAGCATTCATCAAAACCGAAGGTCAACGTAAATGATGCTGAAACTTGCATTTTGCCTCTTGCGTGCCTATCACGTATTTGATTAGGTCAATTATGCACTCGTTAGACCTCCGGTCAAAGTTTGCGTGACTAACCCGTGCGGGGTGGTTAAACCCAATAGTAATATTCATGAGTTACCTAGCTATGTAACATAATTAACGGTTAGATTGTGACAGGGCTTTGTGCGAAATCGTACCCGCTTATATATCAGTGTGAAATCAAGTAGTGTAACATATGACTAGGAAAATAGAATTTTAGCATGTATCTTCCCCAAAGGAAAACTAAGTAAAATTGGGTCGTGAGACTCACCTGAGAAAGCGGTGAGAGTGAAGTAATGCAAACACGAAACTCTAGCAAAAGTCCGAAATGGAACCGACCTACTCTAGCCATAAGGTCCATGAAATGCGAACATGGTTTCTGTAACCATGTACATCTAAACTACTCATTGTTGAAACATGGCATTGATGTTTTGAAAAGGTTTGACAAAGTTTGACTAAGTTTGACCAAGTGTGACGCAACGACCCGTTGGTGATATGTTAAAGGTTGTGAATATATGTTTGTGGTAACACTTACATAAGAACATCATAACAAGACAAACATACTCAAGTAGTCACGTACACTCATGTCATAACTACTGAACATACCTAACACATACCCTTCATGTATTAGGGTTTCATGTAACGAAATCAATCCAAGTAATATAAATCAAATACTTGTTCTAAACATCTATTAATATCATGTTAAGCACACTAGAACATTCAAAGATAATTTAAGACTTGAAACTAAAACAAAAGTTTCCTTCTTTGGAAAGTTAGGGTTTTAATACCAATATAGCAACATTGAAGAAATAGTAAATAACTCATGAAATTACAATGTTCAAACACTACTAATACGCCCTAAATCATCAACATTACAAATAGAGCGAACATGCGGTTTTTATTCCAATAAAGTTTCCTTATATAGTAAGGTACCCCAAAACATCAAACAAGGGTTTCCAACTACTCATTAACATGCAAGACACTTAACCAAGTACTACTAACATCATTAAACCCATATTTAACATTTATAGCACACAAACACAACTTTGAATCCAATAAAGTTTCCTTTTATAGAAAATTTCCATATGACAAGATACAAGGGTTTAACATCTAACAAGCACATATATCTCATTATTATACATAATTAAAGCATTAAATCATGTGAAATCAAATCATAACTCAAGAACACAAATAATAAACCAATAAAGTTTCTATTAATAGAAACGAGCCAAATGATGAAACAAAAAGATTTAAACAACAAACCTCATATTTCTCATCTATTCTATCACTATTATAACCATACAACTCATCAAAGATCGCAAATGAACATTTCTACAAAAATGGACACAACAAACTTTCGTTAAATAGAAACGACACATAAAGACAACAAATGAACAACTTCTACCATCAATATGTACCAACAATGCAATAAAACACTTTATCTTTCAAAACCTTTGGATAATCTTAGTTTAAAGACTCAAAACACCAATTTTGTTTGGATGGATAGCTCACACATCCATATGGCCAAAAACTAAAAGAATGAATGGATGAACACTTACAAAACCGAGATATGATGATGGAGTGATTGTTGTTTGCTTGAAAAACCTTGGATTGCACCTTGTATGCACCTTAGAATGCTTGAAATGGATTAAAAAGAATATGCCAAGGGTGGAGGCTTGGTGGGGTGGTGACGGCCAAGAATAACAAGAGGGAGGGGAGGGATTAGGTTTAGGGTTCTTGTAAAAAGGGTGGAGGCTCATGAGTTAGTGTGGTATTTATAGTAGCATTTTTAGGCTTCTTCTTATAAAAATTAGGCCTTTTTATAAAAGAATGGGCTCTTAAAATATATTTTCTTAAAAAAGATGAAATTTATTTTTATAATATAAAACATGTCAAAATTTGTAAATTCTTATTTGAAATTGTCGGTACATATCGCGTATCCGCTAAACTGTATTAAAAGTAAAAGTTTCTCTAAACATTCTCAAAAATTAATGTAAGCACGAAATATTAAATCTCAGCATTACATTTCATTTATACACACCAGATATATGTCTACATATTAGTTTCATAATTCACCAATGTTCGTGCGACTGGACGCGTGTGTGACCCGGTAATTCTCCGAAATACCGATAGATAAATTGAAACGAAGTGAATGGACTTTGATATGTGTGATATGTACTTAATTAATTTATAATTAAGTATGATGCATGTGTGACTATGTGTAATCATGAAATAGTCGGGTATGGATATTAACCTGAATTTGCCGGGTGTCACATACTCCCCTTGTTAAAAAGAATTTCCTCCCGAAATTCAGTTCGCGTCGCTAGTGGACGTTGCGGTCTCGGATAAATGTGGGTATTTATGCTTGATCTAATCCTCGCACTCCCAAGTGAACTCTGGTCCACGTCTAGAATTCCAACGAACCATGACTATGGGAATGCGACTTTGTTTCAATCTTTTGACCTCGCGGTCCATGATTTCGACTGGTTCTTCGACAAAGTGAAGTTGATTGTTTATCTAGATTTCATCTAATGGTATGACCAGTGTTTCATCTGACAAGCACTTCTTCAGATTTGACACGTGAAATACGTCATGAACACTATTTAGGGTTTCTGGCATGTTGAGTTTGTAAACAACGTGACCAATCCTTTTCAGTATTTCAAATGGTCCAATGTAACGGGGGTTCAGTTTTCCACGTTTGTCGAAACGTATTACCCCTTTCCATGGTGAGACTTTTAACAGAACTTTGTCTCACACTTGAAATTCTAACGGTTTACGTCTCACATCAGTGTAACTCTTCTGACAATCACGCGCGTCTTTCATACGTTCGCATATCTGAACAATCTTCTCGGTTGTTTCATTAACGATTTCTGGGCCGGTGAGTTGACTGTCTCCGACCTCAGTCTAGCAAATCGGTGATCTTCACTTTCTTCCATAAAGTGCTTCGAATGGTGCGTCTTTGATGATGGTGTGGTAACTGTTATTGTAAGAAAACTCGACCAACGGTAGATGAGTATCCCAACCGTTTCTGAAGTCGACCACACAAGCTCTAAGCATGTTCTCGAGAGTCTAGATGGTCCTTTCGCTCTGACCGTCTATTGGAGGATGGTATGCGGTACTCATATACAATCAAGTACCTAAGGCTTTCTGGAGTGATTGCCAGAAACGGGAAGTAAAAAAGGCTATCCCTATCGGAGATGACGGAGATCGGCACCACGTGCCTCAAGATTACTTCTTTCAAGTAAGTCCTGGTTAATTTCTCGAGTTTGACAATTTCTTTGATGGGAAGGAAGTGCGCAGATTTCGTTAAACAATCGACAATTACCCAGACCGTATTGTAACCGCTGGACGTTCGGGGCAACTTCGTGATGAAGTCCATAGAAATCTATTCCCACTTCCATTGTGGAATTTCCAGCTGTTGTAGCAATCCTGATGGTCTTTGGTACTCCACTTTAACCTTCGAACAGGTTAACCATTTGCTGTCGTGGGTGGCAATATCGGCTTTCATATTGGGCCACCAATAATGTTCCTTGAGGTGGTGGTACATTTTATCAGAGCCGAGGTGAATCGAGTATCTGGACTTATGTGACTCGTCCATCACTAGATCCCTAAGATTCCCAAAGCTCGGTACCCAAATACGATCCTTGAAGTAACGAGTGTCATCGGATTTGACCTTAAATTGTTTGTCCATACCTCGTAAGGACTCTTGTTTCAAATTCTCCTCTTTGAGTACCTCGAGTTTAGCGTCATGGATTTGAATGGGTAGATATGTGTGAATTGTTAACTGTAACGCTCATACTCGAAGTGTCTTTGATTGTTCTTTCCTACTCAAGGTGTCAGCCACAACATTTGCTTTTCCAGGATGGTAACGGATGGCGCAGTCGTAGTCGTTTAGTAATTCGACCCATCTGCGTTGTATCATGTTTAACTCCTTCTGATCGAAGATATGTTGAATACTCTTGTGGTTAGTGAAGATCGTACATTTTGTACCGTACATGTAATGTCTACATATTTTAAGTGCAAAAACCACAGCTCCCAACTCTAAGTCATGGGTGGTGTAGTTCTTCTCGTGCACCTTAAGATTTCGAGAAGCATAGGCAATGACCTTCTCCCTTTGCATCATCACGCAACCAAGTCCTTGTTGTGACTCATCGTAGTATACTACGAAGTCGTCCGTTCCTTCTGGTAGTGATAGGATCGGTGCGCTGCAAAGCTTCTGCTTAAGCAGTTGAAACGATGTTTCTGCTTTATTGTTCCATTCGTATTTCTTATCCTTGAGAGTCAAAGCAATAAGGGGTTGGGCTATCTTAGAGAAATTTTTGATGAATCGTCGATAATAGCCCGCAAGACCTAAGAATTTTCGCACCTCAGTTGGAGTCTTAGGTGTCTCCAAATTCTTTATGGCTTCGATATTGGATGGGTCAACATGTATGCCTTTCCAGAATTTGGCCTACAACTTCTCGCCTTTCAGTAGTTCCATAATCAACTTCAAATGCTCTGCGTGCTCTTCCTGAGTACGTGAGTATATTAATATGTCGTCGATGAATACCATCACGAACTTGTCCAAGTAGGGTTTGCACACTCGATTCATGAGGTCCATGAATACGATTGGTGCATTGGTCAACCCAAACAGCATGACCATGAACTCGTAGTGGCCATAACGAGTCCGGAATGCTGTCTTTCGGAGGTCGTTCTCCTGAATCCTAAGCTGGTGATATCCTGAATAAAGATCGATCTTTGAGTAGTAACTCGACCCTTGTAACTGGTCGAACAGATTGTCGATCCTTGGTAAGGGATACCCGTTCTTGATTGTAACTTTGTTCAACTCCCTGAAGTCGATACACATTCAGAAGGATCCGTCTTTCTTCTTGACAAACAAGACTGGGGCTCCCGAAGGCGAAAAGTTCAGTTTGATAAATCCCTTATCCAACATTTCCTGCAACTTATTAAACAGTTTTTGCATCTCCGATGGTGCTAGTTGGTAGGGTGACCACGCTATCGGGGCAGCTCCTGGTGTGAGATCAATCCGGAACTCGATTTGCCGATGCGGTGGAAGTCCGGGAAAATCTTCGGGAAATACTTCCGGATAGTCTTGAACGATCGGAATGTTCTCGATCTTCCTTTCTTCTTCTTTCTCCTCCGTCACGTGCGCTAAGGTCGCATGGTAGCCTTTTCGTAAATACTTCTGGGCTTTCATGCAGGTAATGATCCTTAGTGTTGTACCACTCTTCTCTCCTTGAATCGACAGTGTTTCTCCACTCGGTAGTGGAATGCGAACGATTTTCTCATGACATACAATTTCTGCTCGGTTCTTGGACAACCAGTCCATACCGATGACTACGTCGAAACTACCAAGAGTTAATGGTAATAGGTCTACAGTGAATGGGTGGTCAGCTAGTGTTAGAACACACCCTGGTATTATCTGCTCAGTCTTAATCAACTTACTACCAACTAGATCTACAGTGTATATGTAATCTAATGAAGTGGGTGTAATACTAGGTAGTGAGCTAAACTCAGTGGACACAAAGCTTTTATCGGCACCCGTATCAAACAGGAAAAAAGTGTAACAGTTGTTAACAAGAAATGTACCGGTGACAATGTTGGGATCATGTCGTGCTTCACCGGCTCCTATGACAAAAGCTCGGCCACGTGCATTGGCATTTCCAGGTATTTGGTTCTTTGGGCAGTCTTTGCGAAAATGTCCTGGCAATCCACACCCATAACACCCACGGTTTGCCCAAGCATTCGGGGTTTAATCAACCGTTCGACAGTTTTTGGTGGCATGGCCAAAACGCTTACATTCTGGCATCTCGAGTCTTCACAAGTACAAGTGTGGTGGAAGTTTCACTTGTTACATTTTGGCAGATTCTCTGTGTATCCACCGCTAGCTTTCTTTTGTTCAGGCAGGTTGGCGACGAAGACTCTAGCTGGTTCTGTTTCTTTGGAGTCATTGGTGCGAATGTCTTGACAGGGGTGTTGTTCCATTTTCTCTTGTTATCAAAGGGCTTAGTAAAGGACCCTCTTGACTAATACACCCTGGATAGCGACAGCACTCTGGATGGCGACAGGGTCAGCAAACGTCACCATGCTCTGGATTTAAGGCACCAAACCCCAAATATACCTTTCAATTCTTTTGAACTCGGGCGTGACCATATGTGGGCACCGTCGTGCCAAATCGTGAAATCTTGCAGTATACCCTTCTATGTCAGCACCTTCCATTTTCATGTTCCAAAATTCCTACTCCAGCTTTTACAGTTCACTTCTGTGGCAGTACTCCTCCATTAACATCTTCTTAAAATCCTTCCATGGAATGGAGTTTTTAGTGTCTAGACCCAAGGTCTGGACATGGGAATTCCACCATGAAAGTGCCTGTCCCTCGAATGTACCGGTACCATACATCACCCTGTTCTTAACTGCACAGTGACTCATGACGAATACTGATTCATCCATTTCGATCTATCGGAGTAGACCTACTGCTTCTTCAAACCCGTTAAAGGTGTGGGGTTTGCAGTTCAGGAAAGACTTGAATGAGCAGTTTTGGTTGTCGTTTCCTGTTCCTGTATAGTCAAGGTAATTGTTATTAGAATTTTCCTAATTATGTCTAGTGAATTCAATGTGTGGAAATACACATTTATCTTAGACACATATTGTATATCTGGTATCTTCGTTTCCTCTTGATCCTCTGCTGCGTTGGTTGGTGTCGTGATTGGCTAGTGCATCAACCTCTCGCTGGTTGATCATTGCTTCGATCTGGGGCGGATTAATAGGTGTACTGCCTCCTCAAGAGTTGTGATTGGCTATCCTTGGTGGCATGTTTCTTTAAGTCATAATGATAATAAAGGTCAGATATTATGTAACATAAAATCAATGCATGTTCACAAAGTAGTATAGCAATCATACAACCACGCAATATAATAAGATAAAACACTTGATAAATAAGTTGTAGTGAAATAAAAAATGTTTTTAGGAGTACACACTCCTCTAAAACAAGTCAAATCGAAAAGATATTGCGTGAGCCTAGCCCGCTCTCGATAGGCTAAATCAAACAGAACGTGTAAATACGTCGTTCCACACAGCGGTCGAGAGAAAAATGGCATAGAGCACAGCAAGAGCGTGGCGGGTTCCAACTGTTCTCCTACAACATTTGCCCTGAGCTCTGCTGCCATGGCCCTCTGCATGGCTAGAGTAGCTCTCTGCTCAGCAACAACAGTCTTCTACCTCAAAGATGTCAGTTGTCTCTCAGTCTCTGCTAAGCGGTCTGATAAAGCAGTAAATCTAGAAGACTCCCGCTGGTGGTCCTCAATCAATCTAGACACTTACTCCTGCAATGTCTTCAGTGTATCCTCGACCATGGTGGTCCTCTGGTCGGCAGCTCTAGCATGCTCCTCCGCAGCCTCGACTCGATCACGCATCACCATAAGTGACTGATCAGTCAGGTCAATCTCGTCCTTGAGGGACGTAATCTCATCGTCGTGTAGATTGCTACGTGTCACGAGAATGGGCAACACGCACTCCACGGGTTCACCCGATAGGGTAACGGCTGAGAAGGTCTAGACGACTCTCCTGCCTGTAGCGTTGGGGAAGTTCCCTCGGCTGTCATCCACTACCGTATAGTGTCAGTCTTCCACGTCATCTCGTGGCACACTAGCCGATACTTCTTCGTCGGCGGCTATGTAGCAGGTGGTGACTGGGCTGACCTTTGGCCCAAACTGATGGTTCTCTTACTCGTAGTGTGTTTCGTTTTCGCTCCCCTGGTGCAATTAGTGGTGACGGTGGCATTGGACTCGAGACCTGGGAGTCGGTGATGGCAGTAGAGTGGTGCTCTCACTAGATGTAATATCCCCGTGAATCACGGTATACGACATTGTCTCACCGGAATCAATCCCATTGTCCGCTCCTCCGGTGCCCTCATCAGCTGGTTCCTCCTCCGGATCCTCCGTCTCAAACTCTTCAATCTCTTCAGGTTCCTCCTCGGAATCTGTCTCATCAACCTCCTCCGGATCATCGTCCTCCAAATCGGTCAAGTGCTCATCATCGACCGAGGTAGGTGGTGGTGGTGTCGGTACTCTTGCTAGTGACGGTGGTGGTGTCGCAGGAGAATACTCCTCGTTGGATGCGTAGATGGTGATAGGGTCGGATGATGTTGACATACTTGTGACAAGGCAATATTCGGTACTCTATGTTACATGTGCATGAAATACATGTATGATGTGATGTGAACTATGTGAGCCTACAGTTATAGTCTAAGTACAATATATACAACTTAGTTCTCTATAATTAGAGCTCTGATACCAATCTTTCACACCCTAATCCACAGCGGTTTACCCGCGGGGCGTGACTGTCAAGGATCATCGATACTAGTTATTTCGAACGACCTCTAAATGGTTTTCGAAAAGTCATTCCAGTTAAATAGCATTCCAAATAATATAAGTTTAACGAAGTTTAAAAATGCGGAATGAATTGTGCAGAAGTAACGAATGGTTCAAAACACAAATGTTTTAACTTCCCATAAACTTATGCTTCTAAAGTATGCATGTGACTCCAAGTGCTTGCAGCCTAATCCATATGCAAAGTTCAACGACTTGAGAAAACATGCTTAAAAGGGTCAACATATTGTTGGTGAGTTCACTGGTTTGTAAGTAATAGTAAGGTAATGTAACAGTCCATATATCTACTCATGATTCGATTTTTGATCAGACAATGTGACAATAATATGATAAGCATTCATGTGACAATAGTAAGGTAATGTAACAGTCCATATATCTACAGGTTGTTCCCCGGCCTTAGCTTGCAGGGGAATATTAGATACAAATGTAATTAGTGTTAGTTAGAGGTTGATTATGTAAATATGGGTTCTATATATAGCCCTCCTCATTGTAAACCCAAATTACAATTATAAATACAACAATATACAATTACACTGTCACACCCTGATCCACAGCATTTACCCGCAGTGCGTGACTGTCAAAGATCATCGATACTAGTTATTTTGAATGACGTCTAAATGGTTATCAAAAAGTCATTCCATTTAAATAGCATTCAAAATAATATACATTTAACAGAGTTTAAAAATGCAGAATGAATTGTGCAGAAGGAATGAATTGTTCAAAATAAGGAAGCGAAAAGGTTTTAAGTTCTCATAAACTTATGCTTCTAAAGTATGCATGTGACTCCAAGTCCGTGCAGCCTAATCCATATGCAAAGTTCAACGACAAAAGAAAACATGCTTAAACGGGTCAACATATTACTGGTGAGTTCAAAGGTTTGCAAGTAATAGTAACGTGATTTAACAGTCCATATATCTACTCATGATTCAATTGTTGATCAGACAATGTGACAATAATATGATAAGCATTCATCAAAACTGAAGGTCAACGTAAATGATGCAGAAACTTGCATTTTGCCTCTTGCGTGCCTAGCACGTATTTGATTAGGTCAATTATGCACACGTTAGACCTCCGGTCAAAGTTAGCGCGACTAACTCTGGCGGGGGTGGTTAAACCCAATAGTATTATTCATGAATTACCTAGGTATGTAACATAATTAATGGTTCGATTGTGAGAGGGCTTTGTGCGAAATTGCACCCGCTTATATATCAATGTGAAATCAGTAGTGTAACATATGACTATGAAAATAGAATTTTAGCATGTATCTCCCCCAAAGGAAAAGTAAGTAAAATGGAGTCGTGAGACTCACCTGAGAATGTGGTGAGAGTGAAGTAATGCAAACATGAAACTCTAGCAAAAGTCTGAAATGGAACCGTCCTACTCAAGCCCTAGAAATATTAAGGCTATAAGGTCCATGAAATGCGAACGTGGTTTATGTAACTATGTACATCCAACCGACTCAATGTTGAAACATGACATTGATGTTTTGAAAAGGTTCGACCAAGTGTGACACAACGACCCGTTGGTGATATGTTAAAGGTTGTGAATATATGTTTATGGTAACACTTACATTAGAACATCATGACATGAAAAACATACTTAAGTAGTCACATACTCTCATGTCATAACTAGTGAACATACCTAACACATACCCCTCATGTATTAAGGTTTCATGTAACGAAATCAATCCAAGTAATATAAACCAAATACTTGTTCTAAACATCTATTAATATCATGTTAAGCACACTAGAACATTCAAAGATAATTTAAGACTTGTAACTTAGTTTTTGAAACACAAAAGTTTACTTTGTTGGAAAGTTAGAGTTTTAATACCAATATAGCAACATTGTACAAATAGTAAATATCTCATGAAATTATCATGTTCAAACACTACTAATATATCCTAACTCATCAACATTACGTATAAAGCAAACATGCGGTTTTTATTCCAATAAAGTTTCCTTATATAGTAAGGTATCCCAAAACATCAACCAAGGGTTTCCAACTACTTATTATCATGAAAGAAACTTAACCATGTACTACTAAAGTCATTAAACTTATGTTAAACATTTATAGCACATAAACACAACATTGAATCCAATAAAGTTTCCTTTTATGGAAAATTTCCATATGACAAGATACAAGGGTTTAACATCTAACAAGCACATATATCTCCTTATTAGACATAACTAAAGCATTAAATCATGTCAAATCAAATCATAACTCAAGAACACAAAATCTAAACCAATAATGTTTGTATTTATAGAAACGACCCAAATGATGCAACAAAAATATTTGAACAACAAAACTCATATTTCTCATCTATTCTATCACTACTATAACCATACAACTCATCAAAGATCTCAAATGAACATTTCTACAACAATGGACACAACCAAGTTTCTTTAAATAGAAACGACACATAAATACAACAAATGAACAACTTCTACCATCAATATGTACCAACAATGCAATAAAACACTTTATCTTTCAAAACATTTGGTAAATCTTAGTTTTGTAAGTCCCTTTGACGTGACGGATCTCTCGGCTCGTGGTACGGCACGGTGATAACGTGCCGAATCCATGATCAACGTGCAACGTGTAAAGCAATCAATAACACAAAGTAAATAATTTTCTTTTGTATTTCACTCTAAAATATTGTTTTCAAATTCTCTGTTCTTGCACTTCTTCCCTCTTTCTAGACACTGAATCTGACAAGTAAATAACTATTTATTGGGAAACACAAATGCCTACGAGAACTTAACAAGTTCGCCTCTCAAGATGCTTAGGCGAACTTGACAAGTTCACCTATTAAGTTTGCTCTAAGATCCTTAGGCGAACTTGATAGATTCGCTAACTTACAACACATAATTTTAGCAACAGTTCGCCTATCAAGATACGCCTTCTCCTTTATCTTCAAGGTCAGTGGATTGATATCTCTTTTCAATTATTCAATCCTCTCCACAGATAAATTTTCATTATCCTTCAATGTCTGATTTACCGTGTGCATCGATTTCATATCACAAATAAGGTTTGTGTTGTCATCCATAACCCTCATCATTTTATCCTTCAAAAAAACCCAGTTAGAACATAAAATATCACAAATAACATCTTGTACCTTAGAAGGATCTGATATATCAGCCATGAATACATGTTCCTTTGCTTCTTCAGAAACCATTTCTTCATCAGCTTCTGACTTTTCAGGTTCACTCTGATCCTCTTCAACTGTCTGAAAGCTTTCCTTAGTCTTCACAGCACTCTAGCTTGACTGAGTGCTTTCACCAGATCGAACACTCTCACTATCACTTGTATCTGTAGAAAAATCACTTTCAGTATCACTCTGCTTCTCTAATTCTTCTTTGATCACGGCCACGAACGCTTAACTTCTTCCTTGAGTAACTCTTTTCTTCCCTTTTTCACATCCACACTGTCTTCACACCTCTTTTGAAGACCTTCCCATAGATCTTTTGAAGTTCTGAATTGCTTGAAACCATGGAAAATCTCCTTGGGTAAAGACATTTGTAGAGTTGCAAGCGTCTTCATCTCTCGATCATACATCTTCTTTTCTGTTTTATTAAGAGCTGACAATGGTAAAAGAACATCATCTTGACCCATGAACGAATACGTAGGATGTATATATTCTTCCAAGATGGGTATCCAAAAACTTGCATCAGTGTTTGACACTAACTGCTCGAACCCGTTTTTCCAGCTAGAGTAATCTTCTATGCACATAAGCCTCGGTGGCTGTGTTTCGATATCATTATCATAGCTCAGCATAGTCGAATTATCAGACAAATTCGTCATCTCGAGAATTTTGTGAAAATGACCAAAAGAAATTTTTTCCCTCCAAAAATATGAATTTTGGTGAACGAAAATTCCAAATCTATTATCTTCTAAAAAACAGTTCGAAACACTCATATAAAGGTCCCCTCGAAATTTTGAACAAGAAAATTTTTCCCGCAATTTTTTTTTATCAACTCTAGCGAACTTGGTAAGTTCGCTTGAAACAACCTCTAAGCGAACTTGGTAAGTTCGCTTGAATCAGCAAAGAACTAGAAAATCAGCGAAGATGCTTAAGCGAACTTGATAAGTTCGCCTGAACTACACTGAGCGAACTTGTTAAGTTCGCTATTCTAAGTTCGCCTGAAACAAGAACTCAATAAATTTCACGAACTCAGACGTCTGAAAATTATGATTTCTGATGTATATGATCGAATATGACAAATCTGAACCGTATGAATGATCAAGAGATGATTAGGAACAATCCTATCGGATCAAAGTCTTCAAACTAGTCCAAAATCAAACCAAAATGATCAAAATCAATCCATTTTTGTCAAGAACATGAAAATGATGAAAAAGTCTTCAAAAGCAATGAACTTTGATGTTGATTGTACACGAAAACACCACGAATCTACTGCTAATCGAGAGCAAAGGCTCGGATAGCAATTATAAGTCCCTATGGCATGACGGATTTCTAGACTCGCGGTACGACACGGTGATAACGTGCGGAATCCATGATCAACGTGTAACGTGTAAAGCAATCAACAACAAAAAGTAAATAATTCTCTTTTGTATTTCACTCTAAAATACTGTTTACAAATTCTCTATTCTTGCAGTTCTTCTCTCTTTCTGGACACTGAATCTGATAAGTAAACAACTATTTATAGGAAACATAAATGCCCAGGTGAACTTAACAAGTTCGCCCCTCAAGATGCTTAGGCGAACTTGCAAGTTCACCTATCAAGTTCGCTCTAAGATCTTTAGGCAAACTTCATGGATTCCCTAACTTTCAACACATAATTTTAACGACAGTTACAAAACATGTCCTAACAAGTTTAAAGACTCAAAACACCATTTTTGTTTGGATGGATAGCTCACACAACCATATGGCCAAAAAATGAAAGAATGAATGGATGAAGACTTATAAAACCGAGACATGGGGATGGAGTGGATGTTGTTCGCTTGAAAAACCTTGTATTGCACCTTGTATGCAACTTAGAATGTTTGAAATGGATGAAACAAATTTGCAAAGGCTGGAGGCTAGGTGAGGCGATGGAAGCCGAGAGCAACAAGATGGCGGGGAAGGATTAGGTTTAGGGTTCTTGTAAAAAGGGTGGAGGCTCATGAGTTAGTGTGGTATTTATAGTGGCAGTTTTGGGCTTTTTCTTATAAAAATGGGGTCTTTTTATAAAAGAATGGGCTTTTAAAATATATTAACTTAAAAAGGCTGAAATTTTATGTTTATGATATAAAACATGTCAAATATGTAAATTCTTATTTGAAATTGTCGGTACATATCGCGTGTCCGCTAGAGTGCGTTAGAAGTAAAAGTTTCTCTAAAAATTCCCGAAAAATTAATCAAAGCATAAAATATTAAATCATAGTATTACCTGTAATTTATACACACCAAGTATATGTCTAAGTATTAGTTTCATAATTTACCAACGTTCGTGCGACAGGACGCGTGTGTGACCCGGTAATTCTCTGAATTACCGATACATGAATTGAAATGAAGTGAATGGACTTCTCTATGTGTAATATGTACTTAATTACTTTATAATTAAGTATAATGCATGTGTAACTATGCGTAATCATGTAATAGTCGAGTATGGATATTAACCTGAATTTATTGGGTGTCACATACACACATACAGTGTTTAACTTCTGGTAACCGGACATTAACATGTGCATTTGTGTATTGGTTTTGTGTAAGCAACAGCAAGCGGTGACCTATGACTACGTACTATATCCATCATGCGGGTTTTCGTCGTTCCTTTTTCTACCAACATAAGCACATACACACACTTTAATCACACACACATACACATTTGAAATACCTTTCGTAACTCTAATGATGTGGTGTAACCAATGATTGAGAAACAAACGAAAAATAGGCATAGTCAAATTCTAGTTTGTAAACAATGTTATTATAAATGAGTCATGCCGAGTTGCCAATATGTAGAACATGTTTTTTTTCATATGGTATAACTAGTGTGTTTTGTCCTTGCTTGCACAAAACAAATCCTATATTATTTAGAAGATGGCATTATTAACTAGAATTCAATGAAATTTAATAGAATTAAAATCTAAATTCATTCTTTAATGTAAGGCCCCAAACCCGAGAGGCCTCACTTGTTGGATTTACTCATTCACAAACAATTCTTAAACTTTGAATATCAAAATAACGCGGCGGAATCATTCATTCAACATAATTAAAACTTGTTCAAACATGCGGAAGCGTAACATTGTATTAAACATAAAACATAACATAAATGAAGCATAACGGGATGCCAGTCTTCATATCATCCGGGTAACTCATCAAGCCGCCCAGCATCACCGTCCATCATCATAACCAGCCCTTAACCTGAATGTGCATACTAAAAGTCAGCTACGCTGGTGAGTTCTAGCTTTACATAAAACCTTAACATAAACATTTGCCAAAAACATAACATACATTTGTTTAACAAAAGCGTACGTAAAACATGCAATAACTTAACATCATCAAAACATCGTAACATAACATCATAACATAAGCAACATGAACCGAATCTGCGCCTTCTCGTAACCGTCAATTCCATACATCGCATACCAGCGGATGAACTTAAGGCTCGTTACCTCTAAGTCATCCATCACATAGGTCCCCTAAGGCTCGTTACCTCTAGGTGGACCAAACATATGTCTTCTAAGGCTCGTTACCTCTAGGTAGTCCAAACATATGTCTCCTAAGGCTCGTTACCTCTAGGTAGACAGAACACATCTTTGGCAATATTTCCCCACAAGGAATAGTACCTTCCATCGAGATGCTGATAATCCCATGGGTGACCGTCGTCACCCCATCCTCAACCAGTTGTACAACCGTTAGCCAGCCACAAAGGCCCCCCATAAGGGTGAGGCCAATACATACATACCTTAGCTCTCGTAGGAACTCGTGACAGATTCGTTCATTCATGACTTTCATAAAACCTTTACCTCATTTTAGTTAAAGCATTCGTACGTTTTATTAAACAAAACGTCATCTCTTTCGTAAACCTTTCATAAACTTCATTTGGCAAAACATTTCATAAACATCATCTCGTAAACATCATTTTGTAAACATCATATCATAAACATCATTTCGTAAACATCATATCATAAACATCATTTCGTAAACATCATTTCGTAAACCTCATTTTAAAAACATCATTCGGTATGTATGCACACCAGCCCAAAAACATTTAATTAAAACATTTAAAGAAGGGCTTCTAGAACTCACCTGATAAGCTAATCTGGGTTGTCCTAAACAAAGGTCCAACAACGTCACTTCCGATCTGAATTGATTAGTTAAATACTCATCAGACCAATCCCGAATCTAGCGGTATAACCATTCTGAATTAGGCGAACATACTGACTTTACTAGCTAGCTGATGCTTGGGCACTTAGCAAGTGCGCAAGGCCTTGTTCTTGCGTACTTAGTAAGTGCGCAGACTTCGCTTCATGCGTACTTGATAGGTACGCAGGCTTTGCTTCATGCGTACTTGATAAGTACGCAGGCTTTGCTTCATGCATACTTGATAAGTACACAGAACCTTCTTCTTGCGTACTTGATAAGTACGCAGGACCTTCTTCTTGCAAAAACCCTAACTTTTTGAACGATGGTCTGATCACGTCAAGATCACGACTTTTTGTTAAAAACGTTCGTTTTTCCTTCTAGATGCTAGATCTATGCTCATTTTCAAGTTTTATGCGTAAAAACGTTACATTTTCATCCAAACCCCGAAAACCCCAAAACGAACAAAAACTGATTTCTAGACCAGATCGTTACCTGTATCGAGCTTCTGATTCGGAGGTTTTTCTCACGAGCTATGGAGCAACACTTTGCTGGAATCTCGGGCCGATCCGTCTACTTTCTCCCTCTTCGGTTTCTCTTTCTAGAACTTGTAAAATGAGAGAAGAGAGATGGGCTAGGGTATTTATAGGGAGAGACTACCCTTGAGCCCATACGCTCGCAGGCCCATAGCCGGCCCATTCCACGCTTGTTTATTCCGTTCGTCTCGCGTTAAACCTGTTTCCATTTATTGTCGTTTATTATTTTCGGGATGTTACATTTAACATGTTTGGTTTACAAAATTTTCTAGAATAAAAATCTGAACTCCGAATAATATGTTTGGTCGACAAATGAATGGAAATGGAATTGGAACTGAAAGGAATTCACTCAAATTCATCGATGTAAAGAATTAAACTATATGTTTTATAAACAGAAAGATAAGAAAGAACGGTTTATTTAACTATATGTTTTTATAAACAGAAAGATAAGAAAGAACGTTTTATTTAACTATATGTTTTATAAACAGAAAGATAAGAAAGAATATTTTATTCAACTATATGTTTTATAAACAGAAAAAAGGAAGATAAGTCAAATATATTGTCTAATCTGTAAGAGTATGGGTACCATCGAAGCAAGTCTTGAGGTAGTAGTGTAGTCCTTGAGACTAGTGCTACCCAAAGCCGATATTGCGTCATGGACCGAGACCATGACGTATCATGTGAATAACCGGGATAGTGCTTGGCATGGAACTGTAGCGGGGATTTTGTACAACTAGTTACGAAGAGCAACGTCGGTTGCTCCGGTGATGACGGTTACCTGAGAAGTCCCTAGTGGACATAAGTTATCAGTATCGGCCTTTGGACGTTGATCCTTAGGGAACAATACTCTCTGAGAAAGAAATAAGTCCTTTGAGGGCACGAGAAGTCCTTTGTGGACAGAAAGGAAAAGAAACAGATTATAGAATAATAATGTATGACTTAACAGAAAATGGCACATAATAACTAAGTATTTATCTATATGTTGTATTATGATTTATATACTTAGTAGCATAAAGAATGTTTTTCATTAAATGAGTTTTATATGATTAACATAAGAAAAAAATGTTTTATGCTAAATGATTTGTAAACTTGAACTCACCAGCGTTAGCTGACATTTTAGTATGCACATCAGGTAGAAAAGGTAAATAGAAGATATTAAGCCGCAATGGCTTAGCTGAGGATGGTTGGATGGCTGCAGCTGATCGAATACTGACATCCCCATGATTTAGATTATGTTTTCAGACAATGAATATTTAAGCCTTTAATTAACTCATAATTTGTAATAGACTTATGATGTTGTTATAAATGTTTAATTCAAGGTTTAAAAACTATATTTATGCTTGTTTGTGCCAACTATGAGGGGTACCTGGTTTTAGGTCCTTTCATCAACGTTCTTTCAAACTGTGAAGACATTCAACCAAAGGAATTGAAATTTACAACTACCCCGGCGACAGCGGTAGTCTAAATAAGGAGATAGACTAAAAAACGTTAATCATACATCCATGAGGTGAAATTAATGATTACATAAATACTTTTGGGTCTAAAAAGAACTTTGCTTTTCCTTATAATATATTTCTTATTGATTATAAAAAAGTATTAATTCAATACATAACTAAATAAAAGTTAAACAAAATTTTATTCTTTATTATGTTTTTATGATATAAAAAATTAATATAAAACTAATTTTAAATAAAGAACTATAAAAATCGAATATGACACTTTTACTTGGTCATATTCGATATGTGAGAAAGAAAAAATGGTAAATAAACTCATTATGTATCATAGTTATCCCACAGGATAAAAATGTTTACAAGTTTCTTCTAGTTTTCTACTTAAAAATTGGATCTCAGTTGAGCGTCTGCGTGCAATTATAAACCTATAAAATGATTTTAATATTCATTCTTTAGCATGTTTGGTTTAGAGAATTTGTAGAATAAAAATCCGAACTCCAAATAATTTGTTTGGTCGACAAATGAATGGAATCGGAATTGAAAGGAATTCACTCAAACTCATCAAAGTAAGTCTTGTAAATTTGTAAAACGAGAAAAAGTTTCATTTAAGGAAACAACGAAATCTTTCCAACACTATAAACAAACACTGTTTTCAAATGATAAAAATATTAAAATGTTAGATGACATTTCTTGATCACTAAAGCTATTTAATTAAGTGGTGTATGTTTCATAAGCAAATCAAATGTTGCTATCAAAGCATAGTCACTCTTATTCAAAAATCTATGTGACGAAACAAGTCTACATACCAAATCATGGGATAAGGCATATCAATAATGATTACACATGGGTCAAAACCTGGATCCACTCCAAACATTGTATAGTCTTTTTTAGGTTTTTAGAGAGTGTTTCTTCTAATAAGGAAAACTTGGGTTCCAAGCAAGATTGGTGGCGACGTCGTTGTTTGGTGACCGGACATTAACAGGTGTATCTATGTATTCGTTTTGTGTAAGTGGCAACAAGCGGTAACCTATGAGTACTATATCCATCATGCGGGTCTTCGTCGTTCATTTTTCTACCAACATAAGCACATACACACACACTTTAATCACACATACACACGTACACATTTGAAATACCTTTCGTAACTCTAATGATATGGTGTAACCGGCGATTGAGAAACAAACAAAAAATAGAGCATCATCAGCAAAGATCGTCATTGTTCAGCAACCGATAATTTCACAGTTCCCATTACCACATTTCACCGTCATTATATTGTTTTTTTGAATATTTTCCTTTTATACTTTTTTCTTTCGATTTTGTTTCTTCATATATGAAAATGACTTGTTTCTTTGGCAACATCATTTCTTCAATCCTTCAATGACTAATATGAAATTGATCTGCTTGTGCCCTCATCTCCACACAAGAACGCCTCCTATACAATGGAGTCAAGGATAAGTCTCAAAGATTAACAATACAAACCCATCTCTATCGGTTGACACTTATAGTCATATCAACTTAATATTAGCTTATACGAAAACCTAAGATGGATTATATATTTTTCCTAGACCCTAGAATTTTTGGATATGATTATACAATGATAGTTCTTCCAATAGTTCTTAATGCTTACTTATTCAAGGTTAACATTATTTTCTGCTACTAAGTGTTTGTAATTGTAATCAACTTACATCGAGTTTCACAATATATAATAACTACCATTGTTAAGGAATTTAGTAACAAAATAGACATTTATAATAAAGACGTTTTAAATATATCTTTGGGTTAAGTTAATTGAAAGAATCTCATTTTTTGACCACACATGCATTAGGGACTTATTTGTATGCCCGTTGTGGATAAAAGTAAATGAGAAAATGTCAATTTTATAAAAAATATAAAACCCTAGCGGAAGTTAATCAAAAGTTAAACCTAGATGGTGGTTATTGACTTTGACCAACTTAAAATCATTTTTTTTGTACCAACTTATACATTTCCTTTATTCCCACAATGAACTACGTAGTGGATGACATGATGGAGAAATATTTAATAGGATAAACTTTTTCTTTTTTGCTTTATATTTTTTAACTAGTACGATAATACGGGTTATTGATGATAGCGTTTATGATTTTATATATACGGGAGGAAGATAATCAAACATATTAAGTAATAACTTATGAAGAAATAAAAATTGTTCAAACAAAATATTATTTCTAAATATATTCCACTCATTTAAAGTTTTAATAAAAGTTATATTATGTTCGTCTACATCTTTGTTATGCCATGTTTCCTCTTCCGTTAGGATCGCTAAATTTTATATCTTCAATGGATCCCCTCGTATGTCTTCTACTAAAAATATTATTGTTACCTGATGCTAATATATAGAGAGAGACACACATACACATATATATACTAGTCGAAAACCCACACAATGATATATTGTATAATATGTCTGTTAATTTTCTTATTAGTACATCAAATTATTAACTCTAGTAAGCAGATCATAGACAAAATTTTAATAATATTAAGATCTAAGAGATACCAAGCTAACATTTTTACATCACTATTTGTCATAGGTATTTGGTGTCGTGAAATTAGATAGAGTAGCCAAATAATTCTTGAACAAAATAACAAATAAAATAATGAAAAGACAATGATGTCGAAAGGAGTGTCTCACGAATTGGGTAACGGGTCAAAAGGTGTTCAAGTTGAAAGTGTTGTGTTTAGTATTGGTTGGGTTGGATCGGGTTAAGTCCACGTTGATTGACCCACAAACAGTTGACTGTTTTTTTTTTTTATTCTTAATTAATATGTTAGTTACAATTACAACTCTTTTACCTGAACCACATAAATGATATTATTACAACCCTTAATTAATGTGTTAGTTATGATTAAAAAAAAGATATTATCAAACTGATGGTGGTTTAGAGCCCAATATAATGATCCACAAGTCCATATGGTTTTAGCTTCCGCAACCATTTTACCTGAGCCAGATACACGATAAGAACCTAGAAACATTAACCGATGTCCCCTAGCTATCGTCTCGGAGCTGGATCTCGAAAATGAAAGGTTTGTCTTTCATCTTACGTAGCTCTGATGGTAAAACAAAGGGACCGATAGTAGGGTTTGTCAGTTCCGGTTGAAGTTTAAAGTATTCATTTTTTTACAAATGAAGCAGCTTCATAGGCATGATCTGAATTCACAAATGCTACACAGCACCCTCTGAACCCAGCACCATTTGTGAAGAACCGGTTTTGACCATCTTTGCCCTAAACCGGAACCGATTTCAACCTGAACTGGTTTGGACCCAGAACCGATTTATGCAACTCTACATGGAGATTCTATCATATTATTTTTAACTTTTGTTTTATTTTACTTATAAACCAGGTTCTCAGTGTTTGTCCAGCGACAAATTATATATTAGAACATGCTTTCTTTTTAAAATGAAGTTACATGTGACGAATCACTATCGTGTCTTATCATATAACACCGTCATGTAATTTATTTAAATCATAAATCCCAAGATTTGGGATGTTATACCACGAAATCCACGCCAACCCATCTACCTACACGTATATAGCCCATGAAGACATTAAACTTCGCATTACTAAGATAATAATTATGTCAAAAAAAACCTTACGTTAAATTATGTATATGTCGATGTCTAAGTGTCATTATTACATGTAAAACACTAATGTTCAATGACTTAACACTGGTATAAGTAAGGCAGTTATGTGCGCTGTCATTCCCCGCGTAAGCCCTAGACCCATAACGGACCGTCACCGTTCCGGTAACGGTCCGCCATCAACATGTCGCGATAAAAGACCTAAAATTCACTGTTTAACGTGTTTTAACGGCAGTCTTTGAGGAAGTTCGACATTAGACGATATTGAATGACTGAGTTCATGGATTCTTGGAGTTTGGAGCTTCCTAGAAGCATTGGAGTGAAGATTGAAGAGTGTTTTCGGTTTGGAGACATTCGGTTTGTGTTATTTTTCTGATTTTTGGAACTATTGTTGATTATGTTTAGGTTTGATTCGTGTTTAGTTATGTTTTGGAGTTGTATGAGTAGCTATACTTGTTAGCTACCTAGGTTAGATGATAGTTTTTGTGTATTAATACTTTTGCGGGTTTTAATTATATGTTTTACTTTGTTTATCTTAGAATCAGTTCTTGAATGTTTATGAATGGTTACGAATGTTGTTATGCTTAATATTTACTTCCCTTGATCATGTATTCTTGTGTCTAGTTGGTTTTGTGTCTAGTTTATACGTGTCCGATTTATACTATTGGGTTAGGAGTTGACAGAGGTCTATTATCGAGAGTTGTCATCCGTGTCCACGGATTGACATCCGGTCTTACCTATATTTGCTACATACGTACCGGTACACTTGCTGTTGTGTGTGGTTAGGATTGGTGATTCCTTTTTAAAACCGTTGTGTGAATTCTGATTAATTTTATATATACATCCGAGCAGATCATGGTTATAAATGATAAACATATTATCAATGGTTTATATGTGTCCGATTTAAATCTTATTGTGGGACATCCAAATGGAACAAAAGCTCAGTTAAGAAAATAGGGAATTTAAAACTTTCTAAAGACATTATTCTTAGGCCGAAGGGGTGAACGAGCGCTGCGGTAACGTTATGGTTATCCCTGACAATTGTGCCAATTTAATATCTGTCAACAAAATGGCTAAGGATAACAAGCTTTACTCCTTATTCACTGAATCACATTGCTATGTTCAGGACTTCTTGAAACAAAGAATTACGATGATTGGTAAAGAGTTAGGTGGTCTGTATACTCTCCCCGGTCTGTATACTCTCTCCTCCTTGTTTAATGGTTAACATATAGGTTCTCAACCCGATATGTTTTCTTATTCAACTCCACTAAGTTATTGCATAGTAGACTTGGTCATCCCTCTGACCAGGTCCTTCAAGTTTTAAACAATGATCTTGTTTTATCTTCAAAAATTGAGAGTGAACCTTGTGAAATATGTCATAAGTCTAAACAAACTCGTACCTCCTTTTCAACCAATGATCAAGAAACAAACAGTGTTGGAGAACTTATTCATTTTGATCTATAAGGTCCTTTTAAAGTCTCAAGTAGATAAGGGTTTAGGTTTTTCTTAAGTATTATTGATGATGTTTCTCGTGCTGTTTGGTTATATCTTCTAAAACTAAGGATCAAGTTTTTGAAAACATTGAGTCTTCTTCTCTCTTATCAAAACCCAATTTGGTAAAAATATTAAAATTTGTTGTAGTGACAATGGGATTAAATTTGTAAATCAACTGGTTCAAATGTTTTTTTGACAAACTTGGAGTTATACATCAAACTTCTTATGCCTATACTCCCCAATAGAATGGGGTTGTTGAACGGAAACATAGACATCTTCTAAACACGACTAGATCTCTTATGTGTCAATGTGGACTGAATCTGTTTTAACTTCTGCTTATTTCATAAACGGTACTACTTCTTCTGTGCTGAATGTAGATCCCCTTATAAACTGTTTTTTGGGTCTCATCCCTCTCTTAATCATTTAAGAAACTTTGGTTGCCTTGTTTTTGTACCAATTTGAATCCAAAAGACAAATTTTACAGCAGAGCTAAGAAATGTGTTTTCATTGGTTGTTCTATTCATGAAAAGGGATATAAACTATGGGATTCGGAGAATAAAACTGTTTTGTTTTCTCGTGATGTTAAGTTTCATGAAACTGTTTATCTTTTTAAACTAAATAAGTTTTCTCAATCGTAAAATTTTGAAAGATCTGATGTTTATAATTCTTTCATAGAAGCTAAGAACAAAGGGCCGATACCTAATGATGAAAACAAGGCAAATGAATCTATTCCTAGTGACTGTAGTCCCCCAGTGGCTCAGATAAAAGTTCATATCAGGTTAGCGAGCATAGTGGGTCTATGTCTGATAAGGACATATTAGTGGGTCAAACTCCTATACCTGATCTGACTAATATCTTTAAAGCTACCCAGGTGGATAATGATAGTAAGGAAATAACTAATGATTCTGCCCCTAAGGGTACTATAGATGAACCTGAACCAGTTCAATTAAGAAGAACTGCTAGAACTATCATTCCTCCTAGTCGGTTTAATGATTTTGTGGTTGAAGGAAAGGTTAAATATGGGTTAGAGAAGGTTGTTAACTACTCAAAATTTCCCTCTGAAACCTTTTGTTCCTATCCTCTTTAGATAAATCTATTAAACCTAATTCTTATAGGGAAGCTTCCTTAGATCCCAATTGGGTCAATGCTATGAATGAAGAGATGGAAGCTCTTCATAGAAATAACACCTGGGTTCTGACTGATCTTCCTCCTGGAAGAAAGCCCATTGGTTATGAATGGATCTATAAAATCAAATATTAGGTTGATGGTCAAATAGAAAGGTATAAAGCCAGATTAGTGGCTGAAGGTTACAGTCAACGTGAGGGTTTGGACTTTGATGAAACATTTTCTCATGTTGTGAAAATGGTCACTGTTCGATGTATTATAAGTATAGCGGTTCAAAATGATTGGTCTCCCTTTCAATTAGATGTGAACAATGCGTTTTTATATGGTAATCTGACTGAAAATGTTTATATGACTCTTCCTGATGGTTATTATGATAAAAAGGAAACAAAAGTCTATAAACTTGTCAAAACCTTATATAGACTTAAGCAAGCTCATATGCAATAGAATGAAAAGTTAACTAAAACTCTAATTGAAGTTGGTTTTGTTTAAAGTAAGAGCAATTACTCTTTGTTTGTAAAAACCAATGGTAGTGTTATTAGTATACTTCTTCTTTATATTAATAATATTGTCTTAACCGAAAATGACTTGAATGAACATAGAAATTTTAAGTCTTGGTTGAGTTCAAAATTTCTTATCAGGATGTCACACCCCAACCGACGGCGAAAACGTCGGGGCGGGACATGGAGACTGTTCATGAGCACATGGTTTACTATGTTATAATATATTAAAGCACTAAAATTCATTTCAAGTCCAAACCAAACAAAAATTCAACAATTACAAGAAATGGAAATACATAACGAGTTCTTTTAAATTTAATAACTAGGTCCACAACTTAAGTGAGGCAAGCTTGATCAACTCAAACATTCGTACCTGAAACATGGTTAAAACAAGGTAAACTAAAAAGTTGGTAATCATACATAGGTTTTGAATCTAAGTAACATCATTGTGTTGTGTGCATACAATCCATACAAATCATGGTTAATAAGGAAAATATGGAGAGTTACAATTGTGAAACCAAGTTGTACAATCAAACCTTTGTAACTAGCATACAAAAACCAAAATGTGTTGTCGGTAACAATCACCCAACCTGGGTGGGTTTGTTAGACTCAATAGATCTATCATTGTTAACCGTCGGCTTGTATAGTTAATGATTGCACATGTAAATCGCACATAAGTTGTAGTTTGCACACCTAGTACTCAAGCATAAGGCTTAAATTGCACACATGAATGTAGGGTGGAATTGTATTGTGTAATTTGTAAACATTGTATAATTGAAACTCATGTTCCATCCCAAAATGTAAATAATATAAAAGGGGCTATGTAAACTCACTTGTGTTAATGATGTAGATAGCACGAGCAACAGGTAGCAAAAGTGATTTTTGTAAACCACAAAGTTAACCTAGGGTGAAAATGTATGAACTTTGAATCAATATTGAGTACAATGTCTAAAGTAGGTTCTTAGAGTTTCAATGGATATGAGTGTAGGGACTTGAACAAATAGTTTGTGTTATATGATGTGAGAGATGTGTTCGTGTTTGTATTTGAATAAGAATTTTAAATGTGGAAGTGTAACTTCAAAGGATACGTTAATAATAAAAGACTTAGGGTTAAACTTTGAATACTAAATAAACAAACTTCTTTTTATTTATTTGCTTAAAAAGGGTCGTGCGAGTTATCATAATTCAAACATGATTTTAAATAAATAAATTTATTTTATTTAGGAAAAAAAATATGTCAAATTTATAGGGTAAATATATATATATATATATATATATATATAAGAAATTATACTAAATATAGTTTTAAACCCTAAATGGATTATTGATGTAAAAGATAATTAAATAAAACTTCTTTTTATTATTAAAATATTGTGTCTCTAACATGAACATCAAAGAAAATATATATATGTATTATTATTTATTTAGAAAAGTTAAATAAAGTTTTAAATCCTAAAATATTTAAATTGTAGATATAGTTGTATTACGTTTAATAATGCTAATTACTTTATTAATCAGTTCTATATAATAATTAGTTTATAAAAATAATTCTTATAGAATTAATCTGTTGTTTAAAACGATTTAAAAGAAAATCGCACACCACCCGGTCCGAACCCGGGTGGGTTCTGAGTAGCGCAAAGGTTTACCACTGGACCAGGGACTAATCCTTGATACTGGTCTGGTCCGGATTTGTATTAACGGGTAACAGAAAGGAACCCGGGTCTGGTTAAAGCACATGCCAAAAAGGTTGAGGGGGAGTGGGTTTCGAACCCACGCCATCTAGTCCAGCGGTGCAGTGACTTAACTGACTGGGCTAGATGGTTTCGCTGGTCTAATAAGGAAACCGTTTAACTAAATACTAAAAGGAATTCGATCCAAATCCTAAACCAAGAACCGTATGAACAAGCCCTTGGATTCAATTTGAAATTGGGTTCAATGCCCTCTGTCATATGAAATTGACAGAGGGCTTTCGATTACTAAGGAAATACGAAGCTAAAGGCGTATTACTTGCCTGATTTGGTTGGGTATCGAGCTCGGTCGATTAGAACCTTCAGTAGGATGTTCATGGTGTTTGATCGACGTCCGAGGGTGAAGTGCGGATCGATGGATTGCTTAGGGAGTTTGTACTGGTCTAAGCGAAGGTGAGAGAGTAATTTTTGCGCTTCAATTTTGACTTAAACACACGATTTGATTATGTCTCACATATGACAGCTGTTGACACCATTCACGCGTAAATTCATTCGATTGCGGATGAATTGGGTCTTGTTTATGGACTGAATACAAGTGAAATCAGTCACGGCGTGAATCACAGGTGTTAAATGCGTGTAATTTCTTGTTTAGGAAAAGATTTGAGCTCGGTTTGACTCTGAAGAGTCAAACCCGTTTGAATTTGAAATTTCGTCGCTAAATTGATAGAATGTGTGACAACCCAAACTTTGCAGGTTAACTCTGTTAACCAAATCCAGTTAAAGTTAACCTAATTAACTTAACTCAAACCTCAGGGACTAAACCTGTCAATTACTAAACTTAAAACTCCAAGGACCAGTTGTGTAATTAACCAAAACTCAATATTGTTGACTTCTAAAGTCAAAATTGAGAGTTTATAATTCCTGTTGACTTTAAAAAGTCAAAGCAAGCTATTTCTGAACCAAATCAAACCCGTGGGACCAATTCTGTCAATACCAAATCTCAAACTAAGGGACTAAGCTTGTAATTATCAAATTCATGAATTGTGTTTGACTTTAGAAAGCCAAACTTACGACTTTAATCCGAATTTAAGCCATGCGATCGTTTCTGTTGAATTTGTAACTGAAATTGCTAGATTAAGGCCTTTAACGGCCATAATAATCAAATAAAACACCATGGTTGCCGAATTAATCCGATTAATGACTAATTATGTCGAAACCGTCGACCCCTCGGTCCATTATCAACCAAATCCGACCAATCCGGTTACCATTCTCTCAATTACACATACTATCACCTCAAACAAATTGTTGTCTAGCTTCTGCGCGTATCAATTCGATCGAAGGAGTGGCTGGAGAATCAGAGGACCTAAGCCGTCGACGTCGGAGCGTGTTCTAGCCGGGAACCTTCAATTCAAACTCGTTTCTGGTAATTGCCTTATTGTTTACTTTCGTTTATGTGCCTATATCAAAAGCCCCTTATCAATTTGGGCTTGCATTATCAGAATCATCATGATCGAAATCTAGGGTTCATGCGTATTATTGTTTAATCGAATTCTTACCTACACTCGATATCAATGAAATTAAAGACTATTGGTAGAATCGCGGCCATCCACTTGATAAAAGCCCTATGATTTCAACAGATTCTAACATCATAATTGCTCAAATCGATCCTTTGTTTTGTTTTAGGGCTTCGGCTTTTGAAACAGAAATTAAACGATCTTGATCTTAGTGCCTTTCAAATTAACTACACTCGCAGGTTCGCAATGGACCGGTTAACAAAACCTTGTGTTCACCAGGTCAATCGTGACCGAAACATGTGGAATTGGGGTATGGGTTCGATCGGCTCGCGATGGGGGGGGAGGAGAACACAAGAATTTAATGTTAAAACCATATGTGCTGGAATTGTCCACAAGTTGTATCCCAGATCAGACGGTTAACTCTTGTGGCTTTGGGGGAGGAGACCCGGGTTCGAACCTCTCCACCCCCATTTCGTTTTAAATTAGTTTTTAAGTATTATTTTAATATAAAAACAATCCCTATATTGTTATATTTATATATTATAATGTTTTGAACCTGAAAACCACCCGCTGGCTCGGGTTTGGTTTGCAACCCGTATATATTATTAATACACATTTATAAAATAATATTTTTATATTATTTTCATACCGTGACTTCAATTAAAAATAATATATTTATATATTATTTCCACCACGTTTGTTAACGTAGTGTAACGTTTTAACTAATAAAATAATATATTTATTTATAATATTTCCCACGTTATTATGATCCGAATAAAATAATAGTTTTATTATTTTGTAAACAAACTTAATTATCGTGTTATTTCTCTAAGTTTAAAATAATATAATAACTTGTGTTATTTTCCTAAACCATTATTAAACGGCACAAACGCACGAATAAATTTATTAATTAGTGTTATTCGTAGTTAGAGACGTTCGGCACAAAAACACTTTTATCTTAATTAATAAATTAGGAAACCTTTATTCCCGTGGACAAGTTCGTCTAACCATTGATCCTAAGTATATTTTATGACATTCGATCTTTCCGTGTCGTTGCCACAAACTCTTACGTGTTCCTAACTGTCACATCTTATTCTAGGGCATTCATAGATTGTCTACGTGCAATCCATTTGTGGTTAGTGTTGCATCCTTGTGTGGTGCTAATTACTACGCTCTACTCAGACTCAGGTGAGTTTCACGGCCCCTTTTTACTTGTTTTACTATTGGGGGAGAAACATGCTTACACACAAATATATTTTACTTGTTTTCCTGTTTAGGAGAAACAAACATGTACACAAACTATCATACTTTTACTTGTTTTCCCCATGGGGGAGAAACAGGTACGCAGACAAACATTATGTTACATGTTTTTCCCGTTGGGGGAGAAAACAGACACAACTATTTTAGATTATTGTAATTCATATGTTATTACTGTTGAGGCTAAGCGTGACACACTATCACAGAAAGTCTTCATCATACATCGAACCGTTAATATGGATCTTAGCTAGGTAATATTTAGTAGTACTACTGGGTTTGACAAGCCCCACCCGCGTTAGTCGCGCTAACTCGATTGGAGGTCGAACGGGTGAAATGTTAGCCTACTCACATTTGCCCGAGTTGATAGACCTAGCAGGAGGCATACAAACACAAACAGTCAGCTTCGGTTGCGAGCGCTTTAGTAAGACATGAGCATAGGCTAGCTACCTATAGATATGCATATTAAATGTACATAATCTGGCAAATACTCTCTTATTACTAACTTGAAACCTGTGAACTCACCAACCTCGTGTTGACAATTTTTCTTACATGTTTCTCAGGTCGCTTTGGCACAGGTTGCACACTTAGGACATGCATGGAGTCCTATTGTCATATCATTCATTTTAAACAGTTTTACTTATTTACATTAATTGACGCTTGTTGCATGTAATTACTTTTGATTTCCTATTAATGTTTACGCTTCCGCATTTAACTCTGAACTTTTATGTTATGACATTTCAAGTCCCATATAGTGTCGTTTGATGTAACTAATGACTGAGACCCTGGTGTGTCATATTCCTAACGGTAAAACTCCGTTAGTGGATTTTGGGGGTGTGACAGAATGGGTATGTTATTTTGGCCTGGGAATGGCATAAGGTCGATTATATACTCATGAGAAGTCCAAAGTAATAGGATTGGATCGAAATCAGCCTTGAATTGCATGATTATTGAGTTGTTTGACTTTAGAAGTCAAAATTGGTCAATTGTTCTTGGGTGGGAGTCAAAATTTAGAGGGTTCAAATGGTAGGGAGTCCAAATGGTTAAAAGGGTTTAGAACATTAACATGGGGTTCAAGACAAACTTCATTTGATAAATGGTCATCCTATTATAAGCTTTATTTAAATAAATAAAAAATAACTTGTATAAAAAAATTAAACTTGAACATATATATTTATATATATATATATATTATTAAAAATGAGGGGACTAAATCTTATTTGTTATTATAAATATTATCTTTTATAAAATACAACTTCACTTAATAATATTTAATGTTTATAATCCCAGTAGAATATATATATATATATATATATATATATATATATATATATATATATATAATTGCAACGTTGAAAACTTTAAATTGATACATGTATAATTAATAGCTGAAGTGGAATATCATGTTAAACAAAAACGAGGCTGAAATGTAGAGTCATTGTTGATCATAATAAAATAAATAAAGGAAGAATTATAGTCTAAAAAAATCATGGATGTTACAGTATGCCCATATTGAGTGAATTTCGTCCCAAAATTGAACTAGTGGAGGCAACAGAATCAGGAGAGAGGTGAGCTTGGGTTCTCAATGAGCTTTGGTTGTTGGTTTGAGGAGTATAACTGATGACAAGATTTAGGTCGGATACTCAAAGTCAGGTCAGGTCGTCTTATCAGTCATTGACGGTGATAGTGGATTTAGTTTAAGAGAATTGAGGAGAGATATGTCGGAAGAATATTTTGGACTCCAAAGATGGAGTGTATTCCTTGAAATACGAACGATGAGAATTTGATGATCAAAACTTGTTTAGGAAGTAGACTAGTAGGTTCAAGATACGTTATTGATCAAGAGATTTCATAAACATTGGTCAAGGTCAAAATAACATAAAACTTCACGTGATACGAACAACGCTACTTTGATAATATGACAGGAACACTTATATATAGGAAGTACCAGTGGTGTATCCACCATGCCCTTATCATATCACATTAGTTTCATTACTATATATTACGATAGGTTTTATGTCATAACACACGACGGAATTGACTATATTTTCCATGCTCTAATTTTTATAATTACGTGTGCACCCGTAATTACTTGAATCGCCGCATGGTCCGTATAGATCCTTCCGTTGTGTGCGGTTCAAGGGGGCACTAAATTACTTAGTTCATGTGTATTGTTTTCACGTATGAGCTGTCAATAAATAATTGTTTCCCTAGATAGCAAGATCAATCGGGAAACTAAAGAGTAATAATGTAGTATAACTTAAAGTTCCAAAGCTTACTCGTGTTTGAACAAGAATACGTCAAACCCCGAATAATTTCGAAGTGTTACAGGTTCCTCGTGTTTGAACAAGAATACGTCAAACCCCGAGTAGCTTCAAAGTGTTATAGCTTTCAACTTTTGTGAATAAAGTGTATGATCATGTCTTGTGTGTAATGTGATCAATCAATTACAACAATTGTAAACAATTTAGTTCCGTGTATAATGTAAACACTCGAGTTTCATGTATGATCTAGTGTCGTGTACATTGTAAGCAGATAGGGTTCATGTATAGTGTGAATAGTTTAGTATCATGTATGTAGTAGACAAATGAGTTTCATGTATTAGGTGAACAATTTAGTATTCATGTATCATGTAATAAATCTTATATCATGTATATTGTAAATCAGTTAAGTTTTATGTATCATGTGATCAATCCAGTATCATGTATATTACAAACAACATGTTTCATGTGCTTAATCTGGTAATATGTATATTGCAAACAACTAAGTTTTATGTGATCAGTCTAGTATTGTGTATCTTGTGAACGTACGTATGTTATTGAATCTCATGAGTGACGTATACTAATGAATTTTGTAGTTGATCGAGTGTTGTAGACAAACGTGTTGTTTTTGGTGTTCATGTATGATGTGGGTAGTTGGGTTTTAGTTGTTTAGATCTTGTTGAGGTTTATAGGGAAGGTTAACATCTATGCGAAATGATTCATCTCTTTGAAGTGGCAAGTACACTCATACATTACCGAAGGTGCAAGATAACGAGGGGGTTCTGAAAATATTCTGAGTAATGTACTTACGAATAACCGATTTTGTTTGTAAATAAATAAGTAATTGTAATTTATTCTTGTTTGTAGATAAACACAATGGTGAAACTAATGAATTGGATAATCTAAATAGATGGATAATTTTTAGGAAAACCTTTTTATTAACTTTTAATTATCATAAAGGGAATGTTTCAAAGGAAAAAATAATGGCTAGATTATTTAGTAATCAAGCCAAGGTTTGATAATAATTAAATCTTATGAAACAAAAGTCATAATTTATTTAGATAGTGTTTTATAAAACGAGCCGTGTTTAAATTTTCTTTCGAAGTAAAAAAGTTTGTTGAAATTTTTTTTTATATTCCAAATAATATTTATAAACTAAGGACTTGATAGGTGCCTTGCTTGAGCAAAATAACAATGTTGTTTAAATAAATGAAATGATTAGTTTGCAAGGGAGGCTTAGGTATGCGTACTAATTTGCAATGAATGAAAAGATGGTGTTGGGTGATCTGGATGAAGATATGCCGGTAATATTGAATCAACGAGTAATGACATTAAAGTTGTAAAATAAAACTTAGCATTAAATGATAAATTGTCAAAAGCTTAATCCAAACATAAGGTAGCGGTTTCAAACGGAAATTTAAAGATAAAAGTAGAACAATCCCGCTAGCATCTCAGGTAGCTTTCAACAAGGAAACAGATGAGCACCAAGACGAACATTGCTATGGTCACTCGGATAGCAAACTGGGCCTCAGCTCTTGTTGCTTCTGTGCGTACAATAAGTATCTCCCTGTCTTCTTCCAGGTTTGCAATTTTCTTCTCCTAGCACCACACTTGATTTCCTAGGTTGTCAATCCTTTGACCTAGAAGGTCGTGTCTTATCCCGTGCTCCATCCCTTGTCTCACAAACTCTGAGGTTCTCACGTACCGGTGGATGGCATCAAATGGGACTCCCATAGCACTAGTGGGTGCCATGGTTTTCCTTGCCCTTGGGTCAGGGTGATATGGGTCGGGTGCTAGGTAGGGGTCTCTCATAGGGGGTGGTAACCGGTTGTGTAGATGGGGTGCCTGATACGGGTTTCTTGATGGAGGTGATCCAGATGTTCTAGGTCTTGGGCCAGTGTTCCTAATCCAGTATGCTCTTATATCAAACCTTGTTCTAGCAGCTGGGGGTGTTGGTGATCGATAGTCTGGTGATCCATTGTTTTCTTCCTGTTCAGACTCTGTTTCAGGATAGTATACTGGGGAGGGAGGAGAGTAGAAGTCCATGTCTAGTAGGAAAAGTGAAAAGATTGTAAGCGGTATATAAAAAAAATACTAAGTGTTAAATATAAGAGTTTTCACAAATGCAGAGTTTTGACTAGTTACGACACCAAGTCTTCACAATAGTGTTTTAGGAGTAACACTTGACCTATAAGTAGTGTACCCTTTAAGAGAATTCCCAGGAAAGAGGGGTGGGTCACAAGGGACACACTTAAGTACCCGGTCCTTCCTTAGCCATAATTTCTCATGGGTCTACACACACTCTTCCAGCCATCATGTACTAATAACACTATCGTTTGGACTCATGGTCACGATGAGAATCATTATGGACTGGGCTTTGAGGCCCAAAGGTGAGGTTTATTTACTCCAGCAGACTTCCTCTTCTTGGAGGGTAAGTGGGCTCCAATTAGTTTCTTATTAATGGGCATTAGGCCCAATGGTTTAAGTTTTGTCCACAACAGATGATGGTGACATAGTGTGTAAGGATGAGTGTGTGTAAAGACCTAGGTATGGATAAGTGTGTGGTAAAACTTAGGATACTACTTAATGGAATCAAATAGGTAGTATGTATATAGCAATGTTTATTAGCACATGAGTTATCAAGTAGTGTAGTACATAGGCTATCATGTATTGTATCATGCGATGTAATACTTAGAATATCATGTAAGATAATCACACAAAGTAGTAAACATGTAGCATTTAGTAATGTACCAAATACCATGTAACATGGAGCATGGCATAAGATGGGTGCCCTACGGTTATAGTCTAGGTCATGCGTGTCTAATAACCTAATTCCCTATAACCAAGGCTCTGATACCAATCTGTTACACCCCAACCGACGGTGGAAACGTCGGGGCGGGACATGGAGATTGTTCATTAGCACATGGTTGACTATGTTGTAATATATTAAAGCATCAAATTTCATTTCAAGTTCAAACCAAACAAAATTTCAACAATTACAAGAAATGGAAATACATAACGAGTTATTTTAATTTTAATAACTAGGTCCACAACTTAAGTGAGGCAAGCTTGATCAACTCAAACATTCGTACCTGAAACATGGTTAAAACAAGGTCAACTAAAAAGTTGGTGATCATATATAGGTTTTGACTCTAAATAGCATCATTGTGTTGTGTGTATACAATCCATACAAATCATGGTAAATAAGGAAAATATGGAGAGTTACAATTGTGAAACCAAGTTGTACAATCAAACCTTTGTAACTAGCATACAAAAACCAAAATGTGGTGTCGGTAACAATCACCCTACCTAGGTGGGTTTATCAGACTCAATAGATCTATCATTGTTAACCGTCGGCTTGTATAGTTAATGATTGCACATGTAAATCGCACATAAGTTGTAGTTTGCACACCTAGTACTCAAGCATAAGGCTTAAATTGCACACATGAATGTAGGGGGAATTGTATTGTGTAATTTGTAAACATTGTATAATTGAAACTCATGTTGCACCCCAAAATGTAAATAATATAAAAGGGGGCTATGTAAACTCACTTGTGTTAATGATGTAGGTAGCACGAGCAACAGGTAGCAAAAGTGATTTTTGTATACCACAAAGTTAACCTAGGATGAAAATGTATGAACTTTGAATCAATATTGAGTACAATGTCTAAAGTAGGGTCTTAGAGTTTCAATGGATATGAGTGTAGGGACTTGAACAAATAGTTTGTGTTATATCATGTGAGAGATGTGTTCGTGTTTGTATTTGAATAAGAATTTTAAATGTGGAAGTGTAACTTGAAAGGATATGTTAATAATAAAAGACTTAGGGTTAAACTTTGAATACTAAATAAACAAACTTCTTTTTGTTTATTTGCTTAGAAAGGGTCGTGCGGGTTATAATAGTTCAAACATGATTTTAAATAAATAAATTTATTTTATTTATTTAGGAAAAAAAATGTGTCAAATTTATAGGGTAAATATATATATATATATAAGAAATTATAAATATAGTTTTAAACCCTAAATGGATTATTGATGTAAAAGATAATTAAATAAAACTTCTTTTTTTATTAAAATAGTTTGTCTCTAACATGAACATGAAAGAATATATATATATATATATATATATATATATATATATATATATATATATATATATATATATGTATTATTATTATTTATTTAGAAAAGTTAAATAAAGTTTTAAATCCTAAAATATTTAAATTGTAGATATAGTTGTTTTATGTTTAATAATGCTAATTACTTTATTAATCAGTTCTAGAAAATAATTAGTTTACAAACAAAATTCTTATAGAATTAATCTGCTGTTTAAAACGATTTAAAAGAAAAGCGCATACCACCCGGTTTGAACCCGGGTGGGTTCTGAGTAGCGCAAAGGTTTACCACTGGACCAGGGACTAATCCTTGATACTGGTTTGGTCCGGATTTGTATTAACGGGTAACAGAAAGGAACCCGGGTCAGGTTAAAGCGCATGCCAAAAAGGTTGAAGGGGAGTGGGTTTCGAACCCACACCATCTAGTCCAGCGGTGCAGTGAATTAACCGGCTGGGCTAGATGGTTTCGCTGGTCTAAAGGGAAACCGTTTAACTAAATACTAAAAGGAATTCGATCCAAATCCCAAACCAAGAACCGTATGAACAAGCCCTTGGATTCAATTTGAAATTGGGTTCAATGCTCTCTTTCATATGAAATTGATAAAGGGCTTTCGATTACTAAGGAAATACGAAGCTTAACGCGTATTATTTACCTGATTTGGTTGGGTATCGAGCTCGGTCGATTAGAACCTTCAGTCGGATGTTCTTGGTGTTTGATCGACGTCCTGGGGTGAAGTGCGAATCGATGGATTGCTTAGGGAGTTTGTACGAGTCTAAGCGAAGGTGAGAGAGTAGTTTTTTAGCATCAATTTTGTCTTAAACACACTATTTGATTATGTCTCGCATATGACAGCTGTTGACACCATTCACGCGTAAATTCATTCGATTGCGGATGAATTGGGTCTTGTTTATGGACTGAATACAAGCGAAATCAGTCACGGCGTGAATCACGGGTGTTAAATGCGTGTAATTTCTTGTTTAGGAAAGGATTTGAGCTCGGTTTGACTCTGAGGAGTCAAACCCGTTTGAATTTGACGCCTCTAAATTGATAGAATGGGTATGTTATTTGGGCCTGGGAAAGGCATAAGGTCAATTATACACTCATGAGAAATCCAAAGTAACTGGATTGGATCGAAATCAGCCTTGATTTGCTTTATTATTGGGTTGTTTGACTCTAGAAGTCAAAATTGGTCAATTATTCTTGGGTGGGGGTCAAATTTAGAGGGTTCAAATGGTAGGGAGTCTAAATGGTTAAAAGGGTTTAGAACATTAACATGGGGTTCAAGACAAACTTCATTTGATAAATGGTCATCCAATTATAAGCTTTCTTTAAATAAATAAAAAATAACTTATATAAAAAAATTAAACTTGAACATATATATATATATATATATATATATATATATATATTATTAAAAATGAGGGGACTAAATCTTATTTGTTATTATAAATATTATCTTTTATAAATTACAACTTCACTTAATAATATTTATAGTTTATAATCCCAGTTGAATATATATATATATATATATATATATATATAAGTTTGCAACGTTGAAAACTTTAAATTGATGTTTAATTAATAGTTGAAGTGGCATATCAGGTTGAACAAAAAGGGGATTGAAATGTAGAGTTATTGTTGATCATAATTGTAACATTTCTGATTTTCATTATCTGTATTTCAGTTCAATGTGATACATTTCAAACCCAATTCTAGTACACTGACTTTTCTATTCGTACCAACAATTAAATACTATGTTCCAATGCAAATCCGCAAATTTTACACGGGTATATCCTATTAAAATTCTAAATAAGTTTATAATTATATAAATCTATCAAAACTGAAATGTACAAGGACTGATTTTATAAATTAACAAGAAACCCTAATAGGCACGGTCGAGCCTCGTTCTGGCACGGTCGCGCACCTTGCTTTGGAACGGTCGCGCCCGGTGCCTTGGCACGGTCGCGCCTCTCGTTTGTTGAAATGTAAATGCAGCCTTTAAACGTAGAATCGCTTGAATTCGTAACCAACATATGCATCATTACCATTAACAAAAACAATAAATCGAATAACCACCACAATTACATCCAATAACTCCAAGAAATTCGATTAGTCTCAAAAACCGAATTTTTTTCAATTGAAACCACAATTCGTCTATCCTGAATTGAAATCCTCCCAAGCAAACACTCCATCGAACCCCTCTGAAACTCCCGAAAACCTTGAAGCAACCGGAATTGCAGCAGAAGAAGCCGGAGATCAAACCGTCTTCGCCGGAACTCGTTCTATCCGTACGCCATCGATTCATCATCCTTCCGGGTAATTGAAACCTCCTACACCTTCGTTTTAGTCTATAGATCAAAAGCCCCAACTTAATTTGGGCTTACAATAGCCAATTTAACACGAACCCGAATCTAGGGTTCATTCTAAAATTGTTTAATCGAATCATACCTGGTACATGTTTTAAATACAATTAACCTATACAAATAGACTCGAAATCACCTAATGGATGAAAGCCCTATGATTTCCAACATTAACATTATAAGATTTAAGCAATTCATTTCTGTTTTGGAACAGACGCGGTCGCGCTAGTCTTCTAGCGCGGTCGTGCTTCATGAGACACGGTCGTGCTAATCCCAGCGCGGTCGTGCCTCACACCCTCAGACTCGGTCGTGCCCCTTGGCTAGACTTGGTCGTGCCTCAGAACCCTAGACACGGTCGTGCCTGGCCCAGACACGGCCGTGCCTGGCCCAGACACGGCCGTGCCTAGTGTGTCACACCCCAACCGACGGCGGAAACGTCGGGGCGGGACATGTAGACTGTTCATGAGCACATGGTTGACTAAATTGAAATAGATTAATACATTAAACTTCCATTCATAACTTTAACAAAACAAATTCCATAACACATAAACATTGAAATACATAACATGTTCATTCTTGTTCAATTAACTAGGTCCATAACCTAAGTGAAGCAAACTTGATCAACTCATACTTTGTACCTGAAACATGATGAAAACGAGGTCAACTAAAAAGTTGGTGAGCATACATAGGTTTTGACTCTAAATAGTATCAAAGCGTTATGTTTAAACAAATTCATACAAGTCATGATTAATAAGGCATTTATGGGGAGTTACTATTGTGTAACCAAGTAGTACAATCAAACCTTTGTAACTAGCATGCAAAAATTGTGTTGTCGGTAACAATCACCCCAATCTGGGTGGGTTTGTCAGACTCAATAGATCTATCATTGTTAACCGTCGGCTTGGTTAGTTAATGATTGTACATGTAATTGCAAATAAGTAGTTAACACACCTAGCACTCAAACATAAAGCTCAAATTGCACACAAATTGTAAAGTGTATTTGTATTGTGTAGTTTATGTAAATCATTGTAAGTTGTGATCATGTTTCACCCCAAAAATGTAAAAACAGTGAAAAAGGGGCTATGTAAAACTCACCTGTAATGAGTGGTTGGGCGTCACACAATATGTTGTTGTTGCACGAATGATCTAGCTAACCACAAGAATAACCTATGTTTGATGGTATAAATGTATCAATTATTTGTTAAAATGAAATAGGGAAATCTAATGCGCGAAGTGATTGTTGTGGATGTCCTTATTAATAAAATAATTATTTACGTTTCAAATAATATTTATGTGGATGATTGTATTTTAATTTGGATGGATGAAAGGATAAGTAAATAATTTCTTTTGTTCGTAAATAAATAAATAGACAAGAGAATACATAAATAATGTCCTTTTGTTTGAAATTAAATGAATAGATAAGTAAATAAATAATAGTTAGTTGAATAAATAAATGAATAACAAAAGATTAAATAAATTCTTTTATTTATTTAGAAAAAAAATAAGTGGTAAAAGAAATGTTATTATCAATCATAATTAATTATTGACTAAAACTATATACATATTATATAAACTAAGTTTTTATTTGGTTTTAACAATTAAAATGGTTTATCTTTGAAAGTTTAACAATTTATCTTTATAAAACTGGTCTGAGTTTTTATACTTTTTATAAAAATAATTTTTAACAAAAGATTGGATGCTTAGGAACGGTTAAAAAAAAATAAACAGTGCTGCCCGGAATCGAACCCGGGTGGGTTCTGTGAGAGCATAGGCGAATGAGCACTGGACCAGTGGTCCATCCATGATACACAGCCGGTTCATGTGGAAGTTAACGAAGGTCTACAGGGAGGGCCAGGTATAATACAGTTACATGTGTAAAAAGGGTACAGGGGGTCGAACTCGTGACCTTGCGTAAAAGAGTCTTGTGTCTTAACCGATTGGACTGGGCGGATGCCTTGTTGAGATTGGGGTTGTTTAACTTAAAACCAACAATCCCAGTCCTTCATCATCTTCCCCGTTTGTCCGATTATAAACCCTAGCCCCAATTGACCACGAAGGAGCACAGGTACACGATCGAAACATTGGGGCTTTTGATCCAGGCAATGGAAAGAGTGAAATGATATGAAATTTACCTAGATCGGCTACGCGAAAGGATGAGGTTGACTGGAGCAGCGAGCGTCGATTTTTCTTCGGGGTTGTTCGCGTTCCAGAAGCAATTTGGAGTGGATTCGAGTATTTAGAAAGATCAAAGGGGGTGTCGTGAGTGCGTGTGTGTGGAGTGAATGCCTCAATTTTCGTCTAATTGATCGAATCGCCTCGAGTTAACATAGCACAACTGTCAACGCGGAAATCACGTAAATTTGAACGAATGCGAATGAATTGAGTCATGTAAATGGTTTGTATTCATGATATGACTAGTTTTGTATGATTTGCGGGTAACAAACGCGTTTAATTCCTTGATTCAAACTGATTTGGATGAGGTTTGACTCGAGCGAGTCAAACAGTTCAACTTTTGAAATTTAGCCGCGGGTTTGATCGATTTGCAACTCTAGATGGGCCTGGATATGGTTTATAATCGATTACTCACGTAGGGAAAGGTCCACAACACTGAATTTGTCAATTAGGATGTCGAATTGTTGAGGAAACTTGGGTTGTTTGACTCTCGGAAGTCAAATTGTATTAACATGGTCAAAATTGAGATTAGAGATGTCAAATTTCCAAAGTGGGGGGGTTTAAATTGAGGGTTCCAAATGTTCAAAGGTTGATGAGGAGGTTCAAGGCTCAATAATTTGAGATTTTATATATATATATTTTTTATTTTTATATAAAACTTGTAATAAACTATAAAACATTATATATATATATATAATAGAAAATAATATGTTTATTGAAAGGTTGAAATTTTGAAATTAATATCCGTTAAGGTAATAACTAATGTGGCATGAGGTGTTGGGCAAATACGGGATTTCCAGTGCTTGAATAATAAAATGATTAAAGAACAGTTTATGGATTGAAAATCATGGATGTTACTGTCTCCCCATGTTAAAAGAATTTCGTCCCGAAATTTAACTAGTGGAGGCTACTGAATCAGAAAAGAGGTGAGTTTGTATCCTCAAAGAGCTTTGATTGAGGAGTATAACCGATGAAAATATTCATGTTGGGTTCTTAAAGTCAGACACGCATGATGATAGAGGATTTAGTTTAAGATATTTAAGTAGAAAGTTGTCGTAGAATATTTTAGACTCTAAAGGTGATATGCATTTCTTGGAATGGATTTGATGGGAACTGGATGATCTAGGTTTGTTTAAGATTTAATTTAATATGCTCTAGAATTATCTGTGGATAAGGAATTTCACAAATATTGGTCTAGGTCAAAACTTCACGTGACACGTACAACGCTACTTCTGATAATATGACAGAACACTTATATATAGGAAGTACCATTGGCGTATCCACCATGCCCTTTTCTCATATCACATCAGTTTCGTTGTTACATATCATGATAAGTTTTAGGTCACAACACACGACAAAATTTACTATGTTTTTCATGCGCTGATTTTTATAATTCCGTGTGCACCCGTAATTACTCAAATCATCGCATGGTCCGTATAGATCCTTCCGTTGTGTGCGGGTCAAGAAGGGCACAATTTCACTCAGTTCATGTCTATTGTTTTCACATAAGAGTTGTTAAAAAGTAACTATGTCCTTAAGTAGGCAGGTCAGTTAACAACTAAAGAGTAATATAGTAGTAACACTTAAAGTTTCTTAGTTTGCTCGTGTTTGAACAAGAATACGTCAAACCCCGAGTCGTTTCAATGTATCATGGTCTTCAACTTTGGTGTACAAAGTGCATGACCATGTCTTGTGTATAATGAAATCAATCCATTGCAATAATTGTAAGCAAATTTTGTTTCGGGTATCTAGTAAGCACACAAGTCTCATGTATGATCTAGTGTCACGTAGCTCGTAATCAAATAAGTCTCATATATAGTGTAAATAATTTAGCGTCTTGTATTTTGTAAATCAATAAGCTCTAATGTGTAATGTAAACAACATAGTATTATGTATTTTGTAATCCAATAAGATTTCATGTGTAATGTTTATGATTTAGTATCATGTATAATGTGCACAATTTAGTATCATGTACTTTGTAACTAACAAGTTTCATGTTTGATGTGTACCAAATAATCAATCTTTATGTATCATGTATGTTGCGAGCAATTAAGTTTCATGTATTATGTGATCACTCCAGTAGGATGTGTATTTCAAATAACAAGTTTCATGTGTTATGTGATCCATCTAGTAAATTGTGATTTGAATATAAACTAGTTTCATGTATTATGTGATAGTGTTGTGTATCTTGTGAATGTGCATACGTACGTTATTGAATTTCGTGTGTGACGTATACTAACGAACTTCGTATGTGATCGAGTGTTGCGGAGAAGCTTGTTGTTTGGCGTTAATGCAAGAAGTGGTAGTTAGGTTCTAGCTCTTTAAATCTCGTTGAGGTTGATGGGAAAGGTTAACGTCTACGCGGTATGGATCGTCTCTTGAAGCGTCAAGTGAAAGGTAACGAGGAGGTTTTGGGAATATTCGGGAATTGTGTTTACAAATACTGGTCTTTGTTTGAATATAGAAAGTGGTAAATTGTTCTTGGTTGTAGATATATAAAGTAGTGAAATCATTGAATCGCATATTTTAAATGAATATGCAATTTATGGAAAAAAAATATTTTTAAAAATTTTCAACTATTGGCTTAAGCAAGATTTAGCCAAAGTTTTAGAAATATTTACTTTAATGAAGAAAAACCATAATTATCTATCAGTAAAAAAAATATATTATTATAAAATTGGTTGTATTAACTTTCCTTATCAGGTGAAAAAGTTTTATGAAAAATTTTATGTTTTTGATATTATCTAAAAATTTGATAATCATTTTGATTAAACAAGGTAACGAAGTTTTGTTTAAATCATAGAATAGGATGATTTGAATAAGATTGTTGGTAGTGTACTAAATCGTACTTGAATGAAGAAGGTGAGATTTGAGAAAAAAAAAAATTTTTTTTTTTTTTTTTGTAAAAATATGATGGGAAAATTCACGCTCCATGGGTCAAATCAATAATTAGTAACCTTAGAGTTGACGCATATGAAATCGATTAAAGGCTGAAATGTTAAACATTATTCAAAACATAGGAAAATGGTCCTCAAATCGAGAATTTAAAGATAATAAACAAAAATTTTCGCTTAATGTCTCTGGTAGCTTTCCACTAGGAAGAAGATAATCGCCAAGATGAGTACCGCTATGGTCACTCGAGTAGTAGATCTGGCTTCAGTTCTGGCGGTCTCCGTGCGATGATCTTGTATTTCTTTTTCGAGGATGGAGATTAACTCCTTTTGGTATCCTAATTGGTTTGCTAGGCTATCCATTCTTTGTCTTTGCAAGTCGTGTATTACTCCCTGCTCTGTCCTTTGCCTCTCGAATTCTGAATTTCTTACATATTGATGGAAGTCATTGGTTGAAATTCTCATAACACCAGGGGGTGCCATGGTATGCCTTACCCAAGGGTTAGGAAGGTACGGGTCGGGCATTAGGTATGGGTCTCTTAGTGGGGGTGGCAATTGATTGTGGAGGTGAGGTGTATGATACGGGTTTATGGGTACGAGTGATCCAGGCGTTCGAAGTCTTGGGCCGGTGTTCCTAATCCAATCTACCCTTACATCAAACCTTGATCTAGCAGTTGCGGGTGTTGGTGATCGATGTACGGGTGATCCGGTGTCTTCTTCCCAATCAGACTCTTCTTCGGGACGGCATACCGGGGAGGTAGGAGAGTAGGAGTCCCTACTTAGCAGGAAAACAATGGAAAGGTTGTAAGCGATAATAAAATACTGAGTGTCAAATGTAGGAGTTCTCATAGGTTTAGAGTTTGACTAGTCATAACGCCGAACCTTCACAATTGTATTTTAGAAATACACTTGACCTATAAGCAATGCATCCCTGAAGAGAATTCCCAGGAAAAAGGGGTGGGTCATTAAGACACACTTAAGTACCCTATCTTTCCTTAGCCAGAATTCCTCCTGGGTTTACACACTCTTCCAGCCATCATATATTAATAATACCATTGTTGGGCTCATGGTTAAGATGAGAATTGTTGTGAACTGGGTTTTGAGGCCCAAAAGTAGGGTGTACGCATTTCAGTGGGCTTTCTTCTTCTTGGAGGATAGATGGGCTTCTTAGTTTACTATTGGTGGGCATTAGGCCCAATAGTTTAAGTCTTTGTTCATAAAGGGTGATGGCATCATGTATGTGAGTCCAAATGTGTATGAATAATTTAGTGTGTATGTGTGTGTGTTAAACTTAGGATAGTGTTTTAAATAAATTATGTAGGTAGCTATAAATAGAAGAAGAAGTGGGCAAGTAACGTGACACATAACTATTGGGTATTGTATCATGTGATGTAATCATATAGTATAATATGTAAAAATATTAACATAGGTGGATAATCATATAGCATGTAGGTAGAAATGAGTGTAAGTACAAGAGTTATCAAGTAGTGTGACACATAAGTCATTATGTATTGTATCAGATAGTGTAATTACTTAGGATAGCATGTAAAAATAATCACACATGAATTGATAATGTAACATGTAGTAGCATGGCATTGTATGGGTGTCCTAAAGTTATAGTCTAGGTCAAGAGTGTCTAATAACCTAGTTCCCTATAACCAAGGCTCTGATACCAATCTGTCACACCCCAACCGACGGCGGAAACGTCGGGGCGGGACATGTAGACTGTTCATGAGCACATGGTTGACTAAATTGAAATAGATTAATACATTAAACTTCCATTCATAACTTTAACAAAACAAATTCCATAACACATGAACATTGAAATACATAACATGTTCATTCTTGTTCAATTAACTAGGTCCATAACCTAAGTGAATCAAACTTAATCAACTCATACTTTGTACCTGAAACACGATGAAAACGAGGTCAACTAAAAAGTTGGTGAGCATACATAGGTTTTGACTCTAAATAGTATCAAAGCGTTATGTGTAAACAAATCCATACAAGTCATGATTAATAAGGCGTTTATGGGGAGTTACTATTGTGTAACCAAGTAGTATAATCAAACCTTTGTAACTAGCATGCAAAAATTGTGTTGTCGGTAACAATCACCTCAATCTGGGTGGGTTTGTCAGACTCAATAGATCTATCATTGTTAACCGTCGGCTTGGTTAGTTAATGATTGTACATGTAATTGCAAATAAGTAGTTAACACACCTAGCACTCAAACATAAAGCTCAAATTGCACACAAATTGTAAAGTGGATTTGTATTGTGTAGTTTATGTAAATCATTGTAAGTTGTGATCATGTTTCACCCCAAAAATGTAAAAACAGTGAAAAAGGGGCTATGTAAAACTCACCTGTAATGAGTGGTTGGGCGTCACACAATATGTTGTTGTTGCACGAATGATCTAGCTAACCACAAGAATAACCTATGTTTGATGGTATAAATGTATCAATTATTTGTTAAAATGAAATAGGGAAATCTAATGCGCGAAGTGATTGTTATGGATGTCCTTATTAATATAATAATTATTTACGTTTCAAATAATATTTATGTGTATGATTGTATTTTAATTTGGATGGATGAAAGGATAAGTAAATGATTTCTTTTGTTCGTAAATAAATAAATAGACAAGTGAATACATAAATAATATCCTTTTGTTTGAAATTAAATGAATAGATAAGTAAATAAATAATAGTTAGTTGAATAAATAAATGAATAACAAAAGATTAAATAAATTCTTTTATTTATTTAGAAAAAAAATAAGTGGTAAAAGAAATGTTATTATTAATCATAATTAATTATTGACTAAAAGTATATACATATTATATAAACTAAGTTTTTATTTGGTTTTAACAATTAAAATGGTTTATCTTTGAAAGTTTAACAATTTATCTTTATAAAACTGGTCTGAGTTTTTATACTTTTTATAAAAATAGTTTTTAACAAAAGATTGGATGCTTAGGAACGGTTAAAAAAAATAAACAGTGCTGCCCGGAATCGAACCCGGGTGGGTTCTGTGAGAGCATAGGCGAATGACCACTGGACCAGTGGTCCATCCATGATACACAGCCGGTTCATGTGGAAGTTAACGAAGGTCTACAGGGAGGGCCAGGTATAATACAGTTACATGTGTAAAAAGGGTACAGGGGGTCGAACTCGTGACCTTGCGTAAAAGAGTCTTGTGTCTTAACCGATTGGACTGGGCGGATGCCTTGTTGAGATTGGGGTTGTTTAACTTAAAACCAACAATCCCAGTCCTTCATCATCTTCCCCATTTGTCTGATTATAAACCCTAGCCCCAAATGACCACGAAGGAGCACAGGTACACGATCGAAACATTGGGGCTTTTGATCCAGGGAATGGAAAGAGTGAAATGATATGAAATTTACCTGGATCGGCTACGCGAAAGGATGAGGTTGACTGGAGCAGCGAGCGTCGAGTTTTCTTCGGGGTTGTTCGCGTTCCAGAAGCAATTTGGAGTGGATTCGAGTGTTTAGAAAGATCAAAGGGGGTGTCGTGAGTGCGTGTGTGTGGAGTGAATGCCTCAATTTTCGTCTAATTGATCGAATCGCCTCGAGTTAACATAGCACAACTGTCAACACGGAAATCACATAAATTTGAACGAATGCGAATGAATTGAGTCATGTAAATGGTTTGTATTCATGATATGACTGGTTTCGCATGATTTGCGGGTAACAAACGCGTTTAATTCCTTGATTCAAACTGATTTGGATGAGGTTTGACTCGAGCGAGTCAAACAGTTCAACTTTTGAAATTTAGCCGCGGGTTTGATCGATTTGCAACTCTAGATGGGCCTGGATATGGTTTATAATCGATTACTCACGTAGGGAAAGGTCCACAACACTGAATTTGTCAATTAGGATGTCGAATTGTTGAGGAAACTTGGGTTGTTTGACTCTCGGAAGTCAAATTGTATTAACATGGTCAAAATTGAGATTAGAGATGTCAAATTTCCAAAGTGGGGGGGGTTTAAATTGAGGGTTCCAAATGTTCAAAGGTTGATAAGGAGGTTCAAGGCTCAATAATTTGAGATTTTATATATATATATTTTATTTTATATAAAACTTGTAATAAACTATAAAACATTATATATATATATATAATAGAAAATAATATGTTTATTGAAAGGTTGAAATTTTGAAATTAATATCCGTTAAGGTAATAACTAATGTGGCATGAGGTGTTGGGCAAATACGGGATTTCCAGTGCTTGAATAATAAAATGATTAAAGAACAGTTTATGGATTGAAAATCATGGTTGTTACATAGTGAACAGCTTAGTTATGTCTTCTGTTTGATCAACACGGTCGCGCCCTGACTAGCACGGTCGCGCCCGTGGTCCTAGCACGATCGTGCCTTCCCAAGCACGGTCGTGTGTGTGAGAAAATCTTGGCAGAATACTAAATTTTATATTTTAAAAACAATAAGCAATTCAAATTAATTTTCAAATAAAAATAACCGATTTTATAAAGATTTATATTAACTTTATTTAAAAAGATCAAATGCCCATTTTTAAAATAAATAGAAATTATACATGAAAATCTACAAAGGTATATTTACACATATTTATAAAAAATGATTAACAAAAGTTAATTATTAAATTATAATTAATGTAAAATACCCGATACATTTTTATAACTAAAAGACTAGGTTACATATTTTATAAATAAATAAATAAGGTAAAAATTATTTATTTAATTTATATTTAAGAATTATTTATTTAAGTTATACTAAATTACCCCTAATACATACATTATTTTTATAATTAAGTAAATAAATAATAATTTTGTAATTTATTTATTTAGTTATTCAAACTCAAACTTTGATCAAAATGTTCTAAAAATATCTATTTCAAACCTTTCATTTTATGCAATACCTTACAAGAACAAACCACTAACTTTATACACACGTCCAATTCAACCCTAGACTTAGACATAGACTATTGTGCTCACTATTAATTTAATATACATTCCAATCTAAGTTAACGTTGTGCATTACAAGGCTCATGTTACTATCTAGTCCCTCGTGTTAGCTACGTCTTTTGAATCAAGTGAGTATTACATAGCCCCTTTTACTCTTTTACACTTTTTGGGGTGGAACATGAACATTATACAATACTATTGCTTACATTTACACAAACTATACAAATGCAAATCCTCTTTACATTCATGTGTGCAATTTGAGCTTTATGCCTGAGTGTTAGTTGTGCTAACTTTTGTGTGAAATTTATGTGCAATCATTAACTATTCAAGCCGACGGTAAACAATGATAGATCTATTGAGTCTGACAAACCCACCCAGATTGGGGTGGCTGTTACCGACAACACAATTTTTGCATGCTAGTTACAAAGGTTTGATTGTACTTGGTTACACAATAGCTGCTCTCCATAAATGCCTTATTTTATCATGTTATGTAAGGATTTGTTCATTCATAATCTATATGTTATCTATATACAAACCTGTGTATGCTCACCAATGTTTTAGTTGACCGTATTTTATTCATGTTTCAGGTACTAATGTGTGATTTTGATCAAGACTTGCTACACTTAAGTTTTGTACCTAGATAATTTTAAATAAAGGATTATGCATTTCATTTTATGTACTTGGTTTGATTTGGTTTTATCTTGAATACTTGAAATGAATTTGAATGATTAATATATTTCAATTTAGTCAACCTTGTGCTCATGAACAGTCTACATGTCCCGCCCCGATGATTCCGCAGTCGGTTAGGGTGTGACATATTGGTATCAGAGCCTTGGTTATAGGGAACTAGGTTATTAGACACCCTTGACCTAGACTATAACTTTAGGACACCCACTTATGCCATGCTTCTTGATTATGTGATATGTGCTACATGATATGTGCTACATGATATGTGTTACATGCTTACTATGATGAGTTATTATTTCGTTTTTGATGCCTTACTTGTTAAAAATTCATGACTTATTAAGATATACTTAAATAATAATTAAATAAACAATATCCCTACCTATACCCTAAAACCTCATAATATTCCTACCTACTCCTCTATCATCATCTTCTTAGCATGTGGAAACTTCATGGATCTAAAACTATCAAAATCTTTTAGTTCCTCGTTAACGTTTTTAAACTTTGTTAATTATTTGGGGAAACGTGCAATCTGGAAGGGTGACACCTGTATTCTAGGTTTTCTGTCTAGGAAAACATTTCGTATAAATCCCAATCAACCGAGGGACCCGTATGCTTTCCTAGGAATTCCCGGGATGAGTGTTTACTTATAGGCTAAAGCATGTCTCCTTGAAAATTATATGAGTTTAATTAACCTTAATGTGTCATAGTATTCAAGTGATTATATCACTATTTGAGTACAATCCAAAGTATGATTAACTATTTTATTTGCTATCTTATCCTTTTAAATCCAAATGACTTTCATAAGTTCTTACATCTTTTCTTGTCCTGTGCAAATCTGTAGAATGCCTCCCCGTCGTGCTCCCGTGACCAACAACAATACCGACATTGCTACTATCCTTGCACAACTTGTAACTCAACTCACCCAAGCTAATGGAGCCATTAATGGTACCCATGGAACTAATGGTAATGGTGGTGCCAACCCATCACAATGCACCTTCAAGCATTTCAACTCATGCAATCCTCTTAAGTTCTATGGTACCGAAGGAGCCACAGGACTTCTTCAATGGTTCGAAAGGATTGAGAATACCTTCCTCAATAGTGACCGCCCCGATAACCTTCGTGTTTGTCATGCCATAAATGTCTTACAAAAACGGGCACTCACGTGGTGGAATGGGGAAAAGAGAACTAGAGGCGTGGAAGTAGCAATGGCCTTACCTTGGGATGAGGTTAAAAGGCTAATGACTGAAGAATTTTTCCCTCGAAATGAGGTAAAGAAACTGGAAGCCGAGTTTTGGGATCTTGCCCAAGATGGTGGTGAAAGTCTAGCTTATACAACTCAGTTCCATGAGTTGAGTCTCCTTGTGCCCCATATGGTCACACTTCTATCCCGCTGCATTGAAAAGTATATTGGTGGATTACCTAGGCAAATTCAAGATACTGTCTTAGGGAGAAATCCCGCAAAACTCGAAAATGCTATCTGCTTATCTGCTACATTAACCGACAACCATGTGAAAGCGGGAACTCTGACTAGAAAAGGCACCAAGAAAGTTCCCGACACCACAACTCCTCCCGTACATATCAAAGAAGCCACAACTGAACCCTCTCGTAATAATAAGAAAAGAAAGGCTAGAAACTATGCTATGGTCACTCATGCTATTCATGTTAACCAAGTTGCTTCTATGGTTCAAGCACCAGCCAAAAAGCCATATGTTGGGATCTACCCACTCTGTGCCACATACAACTATCATCATCTCCAAAACATTCCATGTCGCCTTTGCACTCCCTGTTGGAAATATGGCCATACAGTCAATGTTTGTAGAGCCAAAGCACTTGCAAGCCAAGTCAACCCACCAAACCGAACCAACCCCCAAGTGGCTAATCAAGGTGTTCCCGCTATTGCAAATGGGCGTGCTTGTTATGAATGTGGTAACCCAAATCATTTCCGTGATCAGTGCCTAAGGTTAATCAATGCTAGACAAGGCGGAGCTCGTGGGCGTGCTTTCAACATAAACGCCAATGAAGCTCAAGCCAACAATGATGTGGTCAACGGTACGTTCCTTGTTAATAGTCAATATGCCTCCATTTTATTTGATACTGGTGCTGACAAAAGTTTTGTTTCACTTAACTTTGAACCCTTACTTGCAAAGACACGATCCCAATTAGAGAAAACCTTCACCGTCGAAGTAGCAAATGGTGACTCCCTTACAATTGACTCTGTTATTCACGACTGCTCTCTAGAACTTAATGATCATACATTTCCGATCAACCTTGCCACTAGGAAGTTTTGATATCATCATAGGCATGGATTGGCTATCAAATCATCATGCCGAAGTCATCTGTTTCGAGAAGTGCATCCGAATACCTCTACCGTCGGGAGAAACGTTAAGAGTCTTTGGTGAAAAGCCTTGCAAAGGACTCAAGTTAATGTCATGCACTACTGCCCAAAAGTACTTACGAAAGAAGTACGTAGCCTTCTTAGCTCATGCTATTCAAAAGGATGTCAAGGAGAAGAGTATCCAAGACATTCCCATCATTCGAGATTTTCCCGAAGTATTTCCCAAAGATCTATCCGGTCTTCCACCCGTTCGACAAGTAGAATTTCGCATTGACCTCATACCCGGAACTAACCCCGTGGCTAGAGCTCCTTACCGTCTTGCACCTTCTGAAATGCAAGAACTTGCAAGTCAACTCCAAGAGCTCTCCGACAAGGGCTTCATTCGTCCAAGTCATTCACCGTGGGGTGCACCCGTCTTATTCGTCAAAAAGAAGGATGGATCATTCCGCATGTGTATTGACTACCGCGAACTCAACAAACTTACCATCAAAAACCGTTATCCCTTGCCTAGAATTGATGACCTCTTCGATCAACTTCAAGGTTCTACTTGCTTCTCGAAGATTGATCTTAGATCTGGTTATCACCAACTCCGTGTACAAGAGGAAGATATTCCAAAGACTGCTTTTCAAACAAGGTATGGTCACTACGAGTTCATGGTCATGCCTTTTGGACTAACCAATGCACCTGCGGTCTTCTGGACCTCATGAATCGTGTGTGCAAACCGTACCTTGATAAATTTCTGATCGTCTGCATTGACGATATCTTAATCTACTCCAAGACTAAAGCCGACCATGAGCAACACCTTAGACTGGTTTTTGACCTCTTGAGGAAGGAACAACTATATGCCAAATTCTCCAAATGTGAATTTTGGCTAAAGGAAGTTCAATTTCTTGGTCATATCGTCAACGACAAGGGAATTCATGTTGGCCCTGCTAAGATCGAAGCGGTTAAGAATTGGAATGCCCTGAAGACCCCCACCGAAGTTCGTTCATTTCTCGGTCTTGCGGGATATTATCGTCGTTTCATCTCAAATTTCTCTAAGATTGCTGTCCCTCTTACCGCTTTAACCCACAAGGGTAAACCTTATGAATGGGGCCAAAACAAGAAGAAGCTTTCCAAACTCTCAAGCAAAAGTTGTGCAATGCTCCCATTTTGACTCTCCCTGATATGAATGATGATCTAGTTGTCTACTGTGATGCTTCCAACCAAGGTCTCGGTTGTGTCCTCATGCAACGAGGCAAAGTAATTGCTTATGCGTCAAGACAACTTAAGATTCATGAGAAGAATTATACGACGCACGACCTCGAGTTGGGTGCGGTCGTATTCGCACTAAAGATTTGGAGACATTACCTCTATGGCACAAAGTGTGCGGTGTTCACCGACCACAAAAGTCTCCAACACATTTTCAACCAAAAAGAACTCAATATGAGGCAACGACGTTGGGTTGAACTCCTTAACGACTATGACTACGAGATTCGTTACCATCCCGGTAAAGTGAATGTTGTAGCCGACGCTTTGAGTCGAAAGGACCATGTCATGCTTCAATGTGTCTGAATTCAAACCGACATTCAAAATAGCATCTTAGAAGCTCAACACGTCTCAGTCACCGAGGGTAACATGTACGAGGAAATGTCATGTGGTGTTGAACTCCAGCTCGAACCGAAACCCAATGGCTTACTTTATTACTTGAACCGTATTTGGGTTCCCGATCGCGATGATCTCCGTGCATTTCTTATGAACGATGCTCACAAGACTCGTTATTCTATTCATCCTGGTGCGGATAAAATGTACCAAGATCTTCGCCAACAATATTGGTGGCTCGGTATGAAAAAGGACATTGCTCTCTATGTTGCCAAATGTCTAACTTGCTCCAAAGTCAAAACCGAACACCAACGTCCTTCCGGTTTGCTTGAACAACCAGAAATTCCCGTATGGAAATGGGAAAATTTAGCTATGGACTTCATTACCAAACTCCCTCGCACCTCAAGTGGTTATGATAGCATTTGGGTGATCATTGAGCGTCTCACCAATCTACTCATTTCTTGCCTATCCGTGAAGACTATCGGGTTGAGAAACTAGCCCGAATTTACATTGACGAAATTATGAGCCGTCATGGTGTTCCCTTAAACATAATCTCCGATAGAGATGCTCGGTTCACCTCCCGTTTTTGGCAATCTCTCCAAACTGCTCTTGGTACACGATTGGATTTGAGCACGGCCTACCATCCCCAAACTGATGGTCAGACCGAGCGAACAATCCAAACTCTTAAGGATATGCTTAGAGCTTGTGTAATTGATTTTGGTGGCAATTGGGATTCACATCTATCCCAAATCGAGTTCTCTTACAATAATAGCTACCACACAAGTATCAACATGGCTCCATTTGAAGCTTTCTATGGTCACAAGTGTCGTTCTCCTTTCTGTTGGAACGAGATTGGTGAAGCACAAATCACCGGTCCCGAGCTAATTCAAGAAACATCCGACAAGATTATCCAGATCCGTGACAACATTCGAGTAGCGAGAAGTCGACAAAAGAGTTATGCCGAAAAACGACGAAAACCCTTGGAATTCCAAGTCGGTGACCTTGTTCTTCTAAAGGTGTCTCCATAGAAGGGTGTGATCCGTTTTGGAAAGAACGGCAAATTAGCACTTCGCTATGTGGGTCCATTTAAGATTCTTGAAAGGATTGGGAAAGTGGCTTACAAACTCGACTTACCTCCATCACTTGGCAATGTGCATCCTACTTTCACGTGTCTAATCTGAAGAAATGTCTTGCCGATGAGAATCTTCACATACCTCTTGACGACGTGCACATTGACGAAATGATGCACTTCGTTGAGAGACCAGTGGAAATCATGGGTCGTGAGGTCAAGCAGCTTAAGCGAAGTCGTATTCCTATTGTCAAAGTTCGTTGGGAATCTAAACGTGGTCCTGAGTTTACTTGGGAACGAGAGGACCAAATGAAGTTCAAGTACCCCCATCTCTTCACTGATGCCGTCGACTTCACTAGCTAAATTTCGGGACGAAATTCCCTCAACATGGGGATACTGTAACATTTCTGATTTTCATTATCTGTATTTCAGTTCAATGGGATACATTTCAAACCCAATTCTAGTACACTGACTTGTTCTATTCGTACCAACAATTAAATACTATGTTCCAATGCAAATCCGCAAATTTTACTCGGGTATATCCTATTAAAATTCTAAATAAGTTTAAAATTATATAAATCTATCAAAACTGAAATGTACAAGGACCCATTTTATAAATTAACAAGAAACCCTAATAGGCACGGTCGCGCGCCTTGCTTTGGAACGATCGCGCCCGGTGCGCCTCGTATAGGCACGGTCGCACCTCACGTCTGTTGAAACGTAAATGCAGCCTTTAAACACAGAATCGCTTGAATTCGTAACCGACATACGCATAATTACCATTAACAAAAACAATAAATCGAATAACCACCACAATTACATCCAATAACTCCAAGAAATTCGATTTGTCTGAAAAACCAAAATTCTTTCAATTTAAACCACCATTCGTCTATCCTGAATTGAAATCCACCCAAGCAAACACTCCATCGAACCCCTCTGAAACTCCCGAAAACCTTGAAGCAGCCGGAATTGCAGCAGAAGACGCCGGAGATCAAATCGTCGTCGCCGGAACTCATTCTATCCGTACGCCATCGATTCATCATCCTTCCGGGTAATTGAAACCTCCTACACCTTCGTTTTAGTCTATAGATCAAAAGCCCCAACTTAATTTGGGCTTACAATAGCCAATTTAACACGAACCCGAATCTAGGGTTCATTCTAAAATGGTTTAATCGAATCATACCTGGTACATGTTTTAAATACAATTAACCTATACAAATAGACTCGAAATCACCTAATGGATGAAAGCCCTATGATTTCCAACATTAACATTATAAGATTTAAGCAATTCGTTTCTGTTTTGGAACAGACACGGTCGCGCTAGTCTTCTAGCGCGGTCGTGCTTCATGAGACACGGTCATGCTAATCCCAGCGCGGTCGTGCCTCACACCCTCAGACCCGGTCGTGCCCCTTGGCTAGACTTGGTCATGCCTCAGAACCCTAGACACGGTCGTGCTTGGCCCAGACACGGTCGTGCCTAGTGAACAGCTTAGTTATGTCTTCTGTTTGATCAACACGGTCGCGCCCTGACTAGCACGGTCGCGCCAGTGGTCCTAGCACGATCGTGCCTTCCCAAGCACGGTCGTGTGTGTGAGAAAATCATGGCATAATACTAAATTTTATATTTTAAAAACAATAAGCATTTCAAATGAATTTTTAAATAAAAATAACAGATTTTATAAAGATTTATATTAACTTTATTTAAAAAGATCAAATGCCCATTTTTAAAATAAATAGAAATTATACATGAAAATCTACAAAAGTATATTTACACATATTTATAAAAAATGATTAACAAAAGTTAATTATTAAATTATAATTAATGTAAAATACCCGATACATTTTTATAACTAAAAGACTAGGTTACATATTTTATAAATAAATAAATAAGATAAAAATTATTTATTCAATTTATATTTAAGAATTATTTATTTAAGTTATACTAAATTACCCCTAATACCTACATTATTCTTATAACTAAGTAAATAAATAATAATTTTGTAATTTATTTATTTAGTTATTCAAACTCAAACTTTGATCAAAATGTTCTAAAAATATCCATTTCAATCCTTTCATTTTATGCAATACCTTCCAAGAACAAACCACTAACTTTATACACACGTCCAATTTAACCCTAGACTTAGACATAGACTATTGTGCACACTATTAATTTAATATACATTCCAATCTAGGTTAACGTTGTGCATTACAAGGCTCATATTACTATCCAGTCCGTCGTGTTAGCTACGCCTTTTGAATCAAGTGAGTATTACATAGCCCCTTTTACTCGTTTACACTTTTTGGGGTGGAACATGAACACTATACAATACTATTGCTTACATTTACACAAACTATACAAATACAAATCCTCTTTACATTCATGTGTGCAATTTGAGCTTTATGCCTGAGTGCTAGTTGTGCTAACTTTTGTGTGCAATTTATGTGCAATCATTAACTATTCAAGCCGACGGTAAACAATGATAGATCTATTGAGTCTGACAAACCCACCCAGATTGGGGTGATTGTTATCGACAACACAATTTTTGCATGCTAGTTACAAAGGTTTGATTGTACTTGATTATACAATAGCTGCTCTCCATAAATGCCTTATTTTATCATGTTATGTAAGGATTTGTTCATTCATAATCTATATGTTATCTATATAAAAACCTGTGTATGCTCACCAACTTTTTAGTTGACCGTATTTTATTCATGTTTCAGGTACTAATGTGTTATTTTGATCAAGACTTGCTACACTTAAGTTTTGGATCTAGATAATTTTAAATAAAGGATTATGCATTTCATTTTATGTACTTGGTTTGATTTGGTTTTATCTTGAATACTTGAAATGAATTTGAATGATTAATGTATTTCAATTTAGTCAACCTTGTGCTCATGAACAGTCTACATGTCCCGCCCCGATGATTCCGCCGTCGGTTGGGGGTGTGAAAATAATAAAATAAATAAAGGAAGAATTATAGTCTAAAAAAATCATAGATGTTACATAGGATGTAGGTCAACTTAAATATTTTCTTGGTATTGAAGTTCTTAAAACTGATGAAGTGATCGTTTTATCCCAAAGAAAAGGTTTTCTTGAGTTGTTAAATGAGGTTGGCATGCTTTGTGCCAAATGTGTCGTAAATCCTATTGAGCAAAACACTATTATTACTGATAAACAAAATTCTGCTGAAAATGATTTTAATCTAGTTAATGTGACTGAATACCAAAAACTGATTGGTAAATTTATTTATTTAATGCTTACTAAGCCTGATATTTCTTATATCGTTAGCTGCCTTAGTCAGTTTATGTGTCGTCCTCTTAACTCTCGTCTTAAAATTGCTTTAAGACTCTTTTGGTATTTGAAAGGGTCTCCTGAAAAAGAAAATGTGTTCAGTAAAAATGAGGATATTGAACTAAGGGAGTATTCTGATTCTGACTAGGGTAAGTGTTTGGCTACTAGAAGGTGTATTTCTGGTTTTTGTGTTTTTATTGGGAACTCTTTAATTTCATGGAAAAACAAAAAACAACCTACCGTATCTCAATCATCTACTGAAGCAGAATATCGAGCTTTGGTTGTTTTGAGTTGTGAGATAGTTTGGTTGTTAAAGTTGTTAGCTGACATAAATGTTCAACAAAATCTTCCTGTTAACATGTTCTGTGACAGTAACGCTGCTTTGCTTAGAGATGCTAATCCGATTTTTCATGATCGAACAAAACATTTCTAAATAGATCTGCATTTTGTGCGTGAAAATGTTGTTGGTGGAATGTTAAGTGTGGTTAAATTGATGCTCATGATCAGCCTACGGATGTTTTTACTACAGGAATAAGTATTGCTCAACACTTTTACTTATGTAAAAAACTTCGTCTAGTTGATCCGTTTGCAGCCTGATTATTTAGATTGAATTGAGGCATGTTGAAAAGATAAGTTTGTTTTTTTTTCAATTCAATCTTTTATATTTTTGTTTCTTTTGTTTTGTAAAATTTAATGGTTGTTTATTTGTTTTTAAGGCTTTTGCAATGCTGGTGTTTTGGGCTTATAAATTGCTAGGCTTCTCTTTGGGCTTCCTTTTCTTGTTGGGCTTAGGGTTCATGGTTCGGCTCCAGGGTTTCAGTCTTATAAACACGTTGGATGGCTTAGGGTTTGAGATGCTACCCATACTCCCTCTCTCGCATGTCTTTCCAGCCGCTATACCTTTCACAAACAACCATACATGCAAATTGCTTCTTCTTTGCTTAGGGTTTTGATCATCCTGCAACATATTGTTACAGGTTTGAGTCTGGATTGCTTCATTATTATTACAATCTGTGATGACTACTGATTCACGGATTTGTTGGTTTGTGTTATCAGTTTTCTGTTTGATTTGTAGTTTCGTATTTGTGATCAGAATTTGTTGTTAAAGTTTTGGTTAAATAAATGTTTTAAGGTTTTTATCAAAAACAAACAAAAGAAATTAGTAGTTGGTTATTTTATTTACAAAACAAGAATATGAGAACAAAGTAGACATTTTTTATAAACATTTACCGTATACATTAAAAAAATAATATATTTGTTGTCAATAATATCAAACATATACATATTGTTAAAAAAAACTAAAAAAAGCAGGCTGTCTAATTTCAACCAAGACCAATTCCAAAGTTCTACTCTCCAATCCAACTTTGTCTCTCATCAGCTTTGTAATCACCGGAAAATATAAACATCTTCTTGCTGTTTCCACCTGTTTTTCTCCCCCAATATTCTTTGTCCCTATCATCCTTGAATATTAACACTATCAACTTTAATCTTCATTTCTTTGAGCATCATGACATCAATGAAGAACAAGCTGAAGAACTGTCTTTGTTGCACTTCTCATGATGATCAAGAACCGAATATCAGGTATGCTTCATTCATTTTTACATCTTCTGAGGTGATCTTGCATTTGATTTCAATTTCTTGTGCAGTCCCCAAAAGAAAAAGGATTACCCATGGAATATGTACACCCTTAAAGAACTAGTGCACGCGACGAACAATTTCCACAACGATAACAAGATAGGCGAAGGAGGGTTTGGTAGCGTTTACTGGGGTCGAACAAGTAAAGGCGCCGAGGCAATCTTTTATACCTTTTTGTTTCAGTATTATGATATAGTTTATGATGAGATAAATTAGTTTTTCATAAGTTTAAGAAAATTTAATTATATGTCTTGTAGCTGGCAGTGAAACGGCTCAAGTCCATAAACGCGAAAGCAGAAATGGAATTTGCAGTTGAGGTGGAGATTCTTGGGAGAGTTCAACACAAGAATTTGTTGGGACTAAAAGGATTTCATGCTGGTGGGGATGAAAGACTTATAGTGTATGACTATATGCCTAATCACAGCTTGCTCACTCACCTCCATGGCCAACTTGCAGCAGATTCTCTCCTAGATTGGTCGCGACGAATGAGCATAGCAATTGGCTCCGCTGAAGGGTTAGCGTAAGTTCCTCCGGTTAATGAAACAATTGTCCACTAGACTCGAGTGCTGCTAGTTCTAGTGACGGAACCAGAACTTATCTCTAGTCATCATAAAGACATATTTTTTTACCAACTACACGCACGAGATCCAACGATCATATCTTTTAAAAAATACTTGGATTTTGTTGAAAGAATATGATGAATTGCGGCGATGGAGGGTAAGCGGACCCTCTTAGCCACCATTGGTTCCGCCCTGAGTTCATGTTCTAGGGAGAGTTTGGGATATAATTCTTCTTTTTTTTTCAAATTGCATCAAACTCATCATTATTATTTTGACGTTTAATGTTAAAACTGATTATTTTAAAAAGCATAATTGCAATAAAAATAACTCCCAAACACCCCTTAGTCAAGATTGTACATTATTTTCTGAATTTTTTTGGTTAAATTTGGCATTGATGATTAGGTATTTGCACCATGAAGTAACTCCTCATATAATCCATAGAGACATAAAAGCTAGTAATGTACTTCTAGATTCAGATTTTGAAGCAAAAGTTGCTGATTTCGGGTTTGCAAAACTTATACCAGATGGGGTCACTCATATGACCACAAGGGTGAAGGGAACACTAGGGTACCTTGCACCCGAGTACGCGATGTGGGGAAAGGTCTCAGAAAGCTGTGATGTTTATAGCTTCGGGATATTATTACTTGAGATTTTAAGTGGGAAAAAGCCATTAGAAAAGCTCCCTGGAGGTATCAAACGCGATATCGTGCAATGGGCTACTCCATTTGTACAAAAGGACACGTATGATCACATCGCGGACCCTAGATTAAAGGGTAGATTTGATATTTCACAGCTAAAGGTTGTGGTCAAGATAGCCATGGCATGTACCGATAGTAATCCAGAGAATCGGCCTAGCATGTTGGAGGTGGTTGAATGGTTGAAGAATGGTGTTGGCAGTAAGAGGAAGGAAATACATATCGTTAAAGATCTAGTAGATGAAACTGAAGATGAAGATGATGCTGATTATTATGAAACGTTTGATATGAAGAAGCATTCGGGTAGGGTTCCACGAATGCCATCAAGAACAAGATGAATAAAAAAACTACACTTTCTGAAATTTGATTTCACAATTGGTTCTTGATTTCATTGTAGTTCTTGGTTTGTGGCGTAATTAAACTATTTTATTATGTGATGTTCTTTTTGTCATTAATTTTTGTTTACACATCATTGAACATATTAACAAATAGACCCCATACATGAACAAGAGGAAACTTGAATACTGCGTTTCTTACAAGAGGATGGAAGAAAGGTAAATATGAATATGTACATGAACGTATACTCAAATACGAGTATTCAAAAATGAAATGTCTTTGTTAAGTTTAAAAACTATAAGCTATAACGTTGTTGAAGGTTGTCTTACAATATATAGAGATTATAAGAAACCCTAAAAACCTAAACTGGGCTAGTAGACTAATACTAATAAATCCTAAATATATTCCAATACTCCTCCGCAGTCGAAGCGGAAGAAAACCAGAAACTTACATTATATTGAAAAAAAACATAAAAAACAAGAAAATAATAAACCCTAAAACAATACGGTCTTCAATTTCGGTCCACGAAAATTCTACCAAAGTTCCATAATCCTGCAATCATCAATGACAATCCACAATTTTAAATGATCACGTAGTCCTACTAAGGACGTAGGCGGTGCGGCGCGATGGTGGACCGTAGTCCTTTAAAAGAGCGGCGACAACTCTGCTGGTGGCTAGAGGACCGTAGTCATGCAAGAGAGAGCGGCTCAATGGAGAAGCGGCGCCAACAGACTGTAGTCAAATCTGCGCGGCAGAGGAGCGGCTCGAGGATAACCAGCGACATAGGACCGTAGTCCTGCAGGGGAGCGGCACGACGAATGAGCGGCTTGATGGGGGGAGAGAGACGATTTGGTGGCGGACTTCGGTGGTCGGCAAATTAGAGCAAGGCGATTGCAATGGTGGCGGCCTTCAACGGCAGTAGCGAAGACGATTAAAAAAAAAATCCAACCCAAACTTTCACTATTATTTCCCTGTTAATTGTTCATGTAAACAAGGAGATTGAAGGCGGCGGCGGCTATCACTAGCTATTCACAATCAAATCACAATTAATTCACCATTCTTGTGAATGACGTAAATAAATTCACCATTATGAGTGGATTTCATGGCCATGTCATGCTGTGACTGAATTGAAATGAACAATTAATACTCGAAAATGCAGAAGGCCGAATTCACAATCCAGTTTTAGGAATAGTGGCTGGAATTTAGAACGAAACCGGTACTTTATTTAGAACGGAAAAGAAGAATATGAATAGGAAACGAACAGTGGCCTGACAGGGTGGCGGCAGTGGCGGCACGCTGCCCTGTCTAGGATTTTTCTCAGTTGGTGACTAGGGGGTGTTCATCGGTTAGGTTAACGGTTTGTTCGAATTTGATTTTTTTTAACCCTTATCCCTTACCCAAACCGAACCGAATTGGAAAACCAAACCGAATTCAACCGATTTAAAACAAAAGTATATCCAAATAAACCAATTAAAAAAAGTATATCCGAATAAACCGAACCGTCTTGGAAATATGTTTAAGTGTCTAACCGAATAAACCGAATTCAAAAATAGGTATATATGATAACCGAATTCGCAATTCGGATACGGTTAGTAACCGAACCAAAAACCGAATTCACAATCCAGTTCGGGTTTTTTCGGTTACAGATACGATTCGGTTTTCGATTTTTTGCACACCCCTATTGATGACGGCTAGGGTTTGGTTTTTTGTGTGTGCCGCGGCGGAGACGGTAAAGAGCCTAGGCTGGCTTTCATACCATGTGAGAATATGAATGTCACACCCCCAAATTTATTCACTTAATAAATAAATAAAGATTGTAACGATTGGTTCATTACACAATAGCTTAAGCTGTAATACTGATTTATAAGACTTGATTACATATACAATTACTAAAACTAAGAAATACAATGATCTAATTTCTTCTAGATCAACGATCGACTTGAGACTTGATACTCTATGCCCTTCTAGTTACTAGGAATTAATCTAGCATAGCTAGTCTATTCCAACCACGTCATGCTTAAAGGTTACCTGAGAAACATACTTGAAAGTGTCAACACAAAGGTTTGTGAGTTCACAGATTTAGTTATATCAGTGATAGTAGTTTTTTTTCCGAAAACATGTACATGACTTTACCGTCATAAAACTAAGTAGTTTTCCCCCAAAAAACTATATATGACTTAACCTTTATAAATAATAAGTAGTTTTTTCCCGAAAACGTAGACATGACTTAACCGTCATAAAATAAGTAGTTTTTCCCCGAAAACGTATCCATGACTTAACCGTCATAAAAATAAATAGTTTTCCCTGAAAACGTATACATGACTTAACCGTCATAAAAATAAGTAGTTTCCTTTGGAAACGTATACATTACTTAACCGCCATAAAAATAAGTAGTTTTTCCAAAAAAACGTATACATGACTTAACCGTCATCAAATAAGTAGTTTTCCCCGAAAACGTATACATGACTTAACCGTCATAAAATAAGTAGTTTTTCCCGAAATGTATCCATGACTTAACCGTCATAAAATAAGTAGTTTTCACCGAAAACGTATCCATGACTTAACCGTCATAAAATAAGTAGTTTTCACCGAAAACGTATCCATGACTTAACCATCATAAAATAAGTAGTTTTCCCCGAAAACGTATCCATAACTTAGTCGTCATAAAATAAGTAGTTTTCACCGAAAACATGCACATGACATTACCGTCATAATTAAGTACAAATAATTCTAAATGCATATGATAAACGAAACAAGTGTTATTGATCAATTCGTAAGCTAGCTAGGCTTACAAATACCTATTTTCATACATGAAACCGTAACCAAACCATGACAAATGAATGCCCCTTCCTCGCTAAACCACGAGAATAAGACAATATGCGGTCATTCGGCCATGTGGACCCCCGGTTAGAGCGACTAACCATGACCGAGGACATCACCCCCAATAGTACTATCCATAGAATCTCAAGCTAAGACCATAGCTAATGGTTACAAAAAGTGTTAATCCGGGGACTTTAAGCGCAATATTGTTCCTCATGTACAACATAATGTTAGTGTCTTGTTTCCTTGTTATCATATAAAAAATGTTTGCAATGTTTTCTAAACAATGTTTCCAAATGTATTAAACGATAATGTAATACATAAAATGTAAGTATGTTTCTCCCCCCGCAGTTTAAAAAGCGAAAAGTGGGTCGTGAACTCACCTTGTGTCTGATGAAATCCTAACAAATAACAGTGTGCTAAAAGTTTCTGTCTATCTGTACCCTAATCACACAAGGGTACTAATGAGTTAAGACTACCCGTCTTAAAAGCAAGTTGTTCACCCGACTTAACAAATCCCGTTAAGTACGCCTATGTTTAGAAAAAACATTGTTTTCATGTGACGACTCGTTGATGATTATTATTCTAGTCTAGACGCTTATATATTTTTCAAAAAAATATTATGTTTCCATATTGGTGACTTGTTAGGTGTACCAAAAATAAATATTATTTTTGCATTGACTTATAATATATTCATATTATTGTTCGCATATAAACATATAATTATTTCTTACCAATAATTATGTAAAACCACAAATATCGTCCAAGTATATTTTATGCATGTCAATTATCCTACGTGCGTATAAACCTCGATAACACGTACACATGCAAATACTTGTTCCGGACGACATTTATTACTTTGGTTACGTTCGTCATGCATTTATTTATACTAATATATGCATACAAGTATTCCAAGAGTTCAACATATGCTTAAATATGTTTCACGATAACATGTGATCATTTATTTTTAACCGAACGTCTTTAATCTCATGCACATAAATTTACCTATGATTATTCCATCATGATATATGCATATATGATTCTTATGATTACCAAATGTCTTATACATTTTAGTCATAACAAGCTTCATGTTCAACACTTAACTATAATTTACAAGTTTCAAATTATTTAAGTGTTTCCTTTTATAATTTACATGATCTATTTTCAAGACATGAATATATTTCATTATTTCATGTATATACCTTTGATCTTGTTTCTAAATTAACTACATGACAACTATACAAATATGTATATATACACATATATCATGGTCTCCATATGCATAATCATACATACACATATATATATATATATATATATATATATACCTTTCGGTTCTATCCATGTATATGTACACTTTTAACAACTTCCAAGTAAACAATAACTCTATATGCACAAACATATTCTTATATCTAACCATCTCACCAAGTTACCAACTTTAAACATACACATATATATATATACATATAAATCACGATTATATATATATGTATATATATTCCACTTTTCATCAAGTATTAACCACCTTTTTAGATTGGTAATCATATTTTTCACTTAATACCTAAATCTTATCATCACATGATCAAAACAATATATACATATATATATACACAATACTTTGACCACACATATATATATATATATATATATTTGTACAAAATCGTAGTTTTTTTAAACTTAATAAAGTTAAACTTTATAAAAACTCTTTAACCCTTTAAATCTTTTATTTTCATTGGTGAACAACGAGCTTTAAACAAGAATAAAGATGAAAATAAAGTATAGTGTCGGTTTCATACCGTTAGACAAAGCTAGGTGATGAAACACGAGTAGAGGATGATAAAAGCTTGAATTGTTAGAAAAACCGGCTCTTAGACTTCAATAACTCCTTGAATCATCGATTCTCTAGCTAGAACTCTCTAACCTTTGCTTTTGGATTTTGAATGTATAAGTGTGTGTGTGTGTGTGTGAACATATGTCGATGTATATATATAGAGATAAAGAGGTTGAGTGTTGTAGTGAACAAAATGATGACTAATGATGGTGGATTTGATGTTAGCCTTATCCATACTCGAGTAGTCATGGTTCTCATGACATAAGTATGCTATACATGGAAAAAGACAAGTGGGTGGCCCCCACTAGGCCATGCTTGGCCAAAATATGGGGTAGGGTGGGGGGTTGGGTCTTGTCACATCATCATGGTGATGGGATTTGTGATGACTAGTGGGTGGCCCCACATTGGTGTTGTCACCTCATGTGTCCTCATTACAATGTTTAGGTAGATGGTACTTAGGTAGTGTATACCCGGTAGGTGATCCCGTGATCAAATACCCGATGTATAACTTTTTATGATCGAATAACTTTAAATATTTTGTATCTTGACTAGTTTTAATAATCTACTAGTTAAACCCGGCATAGTTAATATTTTAACTATAATATACATGTATACACATAAAAATAACTTAACATCGTGTAATAAACATTTAGGCGTCAACTTTTAAGAGTTTAGTCACCAATATTTAAGTTTTTATACTATAACACGTCACTAGACTTTATTTAAATAAAATCTTGTTAATTATCAACGAACGTACCTTGCGGGTTATGATTGTTTATTCCTTAGTCATTCTAAAAATTACTAAAATATAATGTGTGTTCTTTTGCTAGATTCCTTGACAACACTTTGTCAAATAATAAACCAAGAAATATAAATTATGAACGTGAAATCATGAATATGGCTTTTGACCGGGAATACTGGGTGTCACATTCTCCTCATGTTAAAGAGAATTTCATCCAGAAATTCAGTTGTTGTTATCTTGAATTGGAGTGTTCGTGAACAAGGGTGGGTACTTGGCTTTCATTTGATATTATCGTTCCCACATATACTCGGGGCCACGCTTTGAATTCCAACATACCTTAACCAATTTAACATGGCTATGCCTTGTTTTCTGAACTTTCCAATTTGTGACTTCAATGGGTTCCTCAACGAAGTGCAGCTTGTCATTTATGATCTCATCAGGCGGTATAATTAACGTCTCGTCTGATAAGCACTTCTTGAGATTTGACACATGAAACGTATCATGTCCATCGCTTACTTCTTGGGGCAACTTGAGCTTGTATGCTACAAGGCTAACCCTAGCCGATATTTCAAATGGTCCAATGTACCTAGGGTCAAGCTTACCACTGTTGCCAAACCTTGCAACTTCTTTCCAAGGTGAGACCTTCAACATGACCCGGTCCCCAACTTGGAATTCTAATGGTCTTTGTATGTTATTCGCGTAACTCTTTTGCCTGTCACGGGCGGCCTTCAGACGATCCTTGAGTTTGAAAATCTTGTCAATGGTCTCCTGAATAACCTTAGGACCGATTAAATGCTTGTCGCCAACCTCCGCCCAACATAGCGGTGAACGACACTTTCGACCATACAAGGCCTCAACGGAACGGCTTTAACGCTGGTATCATAATTGTTATTATATGAAAATTTAGCCAATGGTAATTGGGTATCCCAATTTCCTCCGAAATTGTTTGTACACGCACGAAGTTTATCTTCTAAAGTTTCACTGGTCCTTTCACCTTGACCGTTCGTTCGTGGATGACATACAATGTTTATGTCAAGGCATGTGCCCAAGGCCTCTTGTAATGATTGCCAGATTCTTGACACGAATTGGCGGTCTCTATATCTGAGATAATAGAGACCGGAACACCTTGTCCAGCCACAATTTCCTTAATACGTACCCTTGCACGTTTCTTGGTTTTATCTGTCTCTTCGCTTGGCAGAAAGTGAGTTGATTTCGTTAAACGATTGACGATTACCCATACAGTGTCATACCCGCTCGACGTCTTGGGTAACTTGGTAATGAAATCCATGGAAATATGTTCCCATTTCCAATGAGGAATCTTAGGTTGTTGTGATCACCTAGGTGATTCCTAACATTCTACCTTCACTGTCGGGTATCCCCCAACATAGATAGCAATTTCCACTTTCATGTTTGGCCACACAATAGAGTTCTTCGATATTCCTATACTTTTTATTCGATCATGGATGAACAGAGTACCTGGACTTATGGACTTCATCCATAACCACCCACATAGGTTACTAGTACTTGGTACCTAAATTTTTGTCTGTATCATCCAACTTAGGCTCCAATTATTTGATCTCCATTTACTTAGTAGTCCGTATTCGATACCAAGGCGGATACTTCTCAGACTATTGATATTATCTATGCAAGAACTCCTTATTTGATTTCCCTCGATATGGTGGAGTTATGTGATACTCATTCCTGATAATGATAGAAATGGTGCCTGAGAATCTTGAGTGTATGCTGACACATACCCTCTATTCATCTACGCATTATGATGTACAATAGCCAGTTCTCTATAGATCTTAGAAAGGAATTACTCGACGAGATGTTCAGGTTTCAGTTGAAGATTGGGTAGCAATGACACAACATGAAAATGAATCATTATGTTTGTCCCTCTTATGCTTCTCGAAAGCATTTTCTTGGACTAAGACTTTATTCTTATTTCATGTTTCGTGTTTTCTAGGATCTTCCTTTAAAATGGGTCATAATGGATTTAATATTTCAAGTTTCCCTGTGTGCTCTTACTAGAAAAGTTCGAGTCTAATCACCACTTTACTCTTTGCTTGTACCACCCCTCCGAGGCAGATCAGCCTTTGGGTTGTAACTTCCTGATATGTAAACTCATGGCTTGACCACCATAATCTTGAAGTATGCAATCTATACGAAGTTCTATCTTTGTTTGAAATATTCACATTCCGTTTAGGTGAGGAAATGAACAGCGATACTGTGAGAATGGTCTCATCGAATTAGTGCTTTCCCTAAAATGGGCTATGGGTTTGTCAACCCATTAAGTTGGCAGAAAGGGTTGATGGCCAACTACTAGTCATATAGTGTGTCTGCACTTCCCTGGCGTTCGAATGATACTTTGGTGACTTACCATTACGTATTCCACTCTTACCGGCCCTAGCCTGAAGTCCTTAGTGCAAGGACTCAGGAAATAACATTGAGGTAATGAGTGTTTAAACATCAAAATTTTGTATTTTTCCTGAGCCTGCGTTAAGAAGTCATTTCTTAACAATAGATACCCTAGAGCTCCTTATTTATAGAAAACTAAAGTGAGAGAGGTGACACGCCTCTCCTCTAGGCTGAAAACTGGGATCCATTCAACAAGATGATCTTTGGGAAAGTGCAGGTACAAATGGTATCAAACTATCCTTCTCTAATCCTTGTGGACAGTGGTATGTTGTGAGCAACTCATGCTTACGTCCCTTATGCATATCATGAGCTAATGAGATTAGCAAGAAATTCCGCATTTGGGACTCCTTTAAGAGTTTTGTACGTCATTCTTCTGTTATTGCGACAATAGTCATTAGTCCACACTTAGTTTTCTTTAGCATTCGCTTGAGAATAAATCACGGCTTATTCATCACCGAAAGAATAGTCAGACTTAAAGGTGTACTGAATGTCAAAGGTTGTGAGAGTAACCCTGTTTGTCCAATATCCTGAAATGTCAAATTACCTACTTGTCTCATGTCGAGCTTCCACAATATCCATAGGTGCCATGTGTATGCGGGTGAGAATAATCTTCTGGCCCATTACTGAAGTTAATGCATATCACTCCTGGCGTAACTTTCAAGCAATTGTGAGACTGAACTGTATGATGGATCCTAAGATTACGCTATAATCTCCCACAATAATTGTGCAATTATTGTAAGTGTTAGTTGTGGTAACGCTCAATTTAAAGCCTTCCTGACAAGTAGAATCTCAAAGAATGAATGTGCGAATTCCTTCGTCGTTCAGGACTCACTAAGGATTGGTTGAATTTAATTTGAATTTCTCTCGTTCCTCCAAAACTAGGAGAATGCTTTGTGAACACCTAATTGAGAATTCCGATTTGTTAAGATCCAATCCTTAATCAATTGACTGAGAAGATGGGTTGATCATTAGCTTGGACAGCAAGACTTACTAAAGTTCCCATGCACTGTAAATTATGATTACGTGTGCACCCGTAATGATAATTTACTTTGCATGATCCCTGTAGTGTTCCCTCTATCCCCCAGCTTTTAAATCAATGAGATTTGAAATATTCATTAGATCGTTTTTGTACACTTGTGCAGGAGTGTGTATTGTTCTACCGGATTACCCTTAATTATGTGTACAAATACTCATGAATCTGTCGAATATGGTTGTTGTCGGATGAGGTTAATGGTAGAGAGGCACCACCAGTGTCTCTAAAAAATAACATGTGTATGGAAGTCAGGCACTATATATAGGGCAGAGATCCTCAAATCAGTGTCGAGCAACTCATGCTCCAAGTCTGTATGTACGTATGGATCCACATGATCCTGATGAATGTCTGGGTCTCCTGACCCTTGGAGTTCTCTCCCATTTAGTCCTGCTTATCTACCTCGGATTTCCTTCTGTCTGGGCAATCATGTCTGCCATATCTCATGGCAAAAGTCTAGGCATCCGATCCAACAACTTATGAAGGAGAGTATTTACACCGAACATATGTCAAAAAGAAAGCTGCCTCCACTGCTGGAGTAGTTGTAGGTGTGGTGCAGGCATCGGTACAGGTCCTGGTACGGGTTCAACCTGTTGTGGTACCAAGATCGGTAACTGGCGATTACTACCGTCGTCGCCAAAGCTTAGCTCGTAACTCTATCTTCTAGGGTTAAAGTGTGTTGAGTACCCATTATCCTTAATTCGTAATCTGAACAGTAACACTTTGTTGAGAAACGTTGTATGTGTTTCTTATTTCCACGTCGTTGTTCATGTTAAGTGTTAGTTACATGTGTCATGTAATTGTATTATGCATTAGTGTAGCTAATGATACCCTAGTGTAACTCCATACACTAATAGTCTACACAAGTTGCTCGGCAACGGTTGGAATTCCTATACTCAAGTCTTGGGTGTTCTTAGTGTGATGCAAGTCTTAGAAATCTTGGTCCCTAAATGAGTTCGGTTAGAGCCTAGGTATCACTAAGGAAACCTAATTCGCTAAAACCATTGCTCTGATACCAATCTGTCACACCCCTAAATTTGTTCACTTAATAAATAAATAAAGGTTGCAACGATTGGTTCATTACACATTAGCGGAAGCTGTAATAGTGATTTCTAAGACTTGATTACATATACAATTACTAAAACTAAGTAATACAATGATCTAAGTTCTTCCAGATCAACTATAGACTTGAGACTTGATACTCTATGCCCTTCCAGTTACTAGGAATTAATCCAGCATAGCTAGCCTATTCTAACCGCGCCATGGTTAAAGGTTACCTGAGAAACATACTTGAAAGTGTCAACACAAAGGTTGATGAGTTCACAGAGTTAGTTATATCAGTGCTAGTAGTTTTTTCCCCGAAAACATGTACATTACTTTACCATCATAAAACTAAGTAGTTTTCCCCGAAAACTATACATGACTTAACCGTCATAAATAATAAGTAGTTTTCCCCGAAAACGTATACATGACTTAACCGCCATAAAATAAGTATTTTTCCCTGAAAACGTATCCATGACTTAACCGTCATAAAAATAAGTAGTTTTCACCGAAAACGTATCCATGACTTAACCGTCATAAAATAAGTAGTTTTCAACGAAAACGTATCCATGACTTAACCGTCATAAAATAAGTAGTTTTTCCCGAAAACGTATCCCTGACTTAATCGTCATAAAATATGTAGTTTTCACCGAAAACTTGCACATGACATTACCGTCATAATTAAGTACAAATAGTTCTAAACGCATGTGATAAACGAAATAAGTGTTATTGATCCATTCATAAGCTAGCTAGGCTTACAAATACCTATGTTCGTACATGAAACCGTAACCAAACCATGACAAATGAATGTCCCTCCCTCACTAAACCACGAGAATAAGACAATATGCAGTCATTCGGCCATGTGGACCCCCGGTTAGCGCGACTAACCATGACCGAGGACGTCACCCCCAATAGTACTATCCATAGAAACCCAGGCTAAGACCATAGCTAATGGTTACAAAAAGTGTTAATTCGGAGACTGTAAGCGCTATATTGTTCATCATGTACAACATAATGTTAGTGTCTTGTTTCCTTATTATCATATAAAAACTGTTTGCAATGTTTTCTCAACAATGTTTCCAAATCTATTAAACAATAATGTAATACATAAGATGTAAGAATGTTTCTCCCCCCGCGGTTTAAAAAGCGAAAAGGGGGTCGTGAACTCACCTTGTGTCTGATGAAATCTTAGCAAATAACAGTGTGCTAAAAGTTCTTGTCTATCCGTACCCTAAGCACACAAGGGTACTAATGAGTTAAGACTACCCGTCTTAAAAGCAAGTTGTTCACCCGACTTAACGAATCCCAATAAGTACGCCTTTGTTTAGAAAAACAGTGTTTTCATATGACAACTCGTTGGTGATTATTATTCTAGTCAATACGCTTATATATTTTTTGAGAAAATATTATGTTTCCATATTGGTGACTTGTTAGGTGTACCAAAAATAAATATTATTTTTGCATCGACTTATAATATATTCATATTATCGTTCGCATATAAACATATAATTATTTCTTACCAATAATTATGTAAAACCACAAATATCGTCCAAGTATATTTTATGCATGTCAATTATCCTACGTGCATATAAACCTCGATAACACGTCCACATGCAAATACTTGTTTCGGACGACATTTATTACTTTGGTTACGTGTCATGCATTTATTTATACTAATATATGCATACAAGTATTCCAATAGTTCAACATATGCTTAAATATGTTTCACGATAACATGTGATCATTTATTTTTAACCGAACGTCTTTAATCTCATGCACATAAATTTACCTATGATTATTCCATCATGATATATGCATATATGATTCTTATGATTACCAAATGTCTTATACATTTTAGTCATAACAAGCTTCATGTTCAACACTTAACTATAATTTGCAAGTTTCAAATTCTTTAAGTGTTTCCTTTTATAATTTACATGATCTATTTTCAAGACATGAATATATTTAATTATTTCATGTATATACCTTTGATCTTGTTTCTAAATTAACAACAAGACAACTATACAAATATGTATATATACACATATATCATGGTCTCCATATGCATAAGCATACATATATATATATACCTTTCGGTTCTATCCATGTATATGTACACTTTTAACAACTACCAAGTAAACAATAACTCTATATGCACAAACATATTCTTATATCTAACCATCTTACCAAGTTACCAACTTTAAACATACACATATATATATACATATAAATCACGATTATATATATATATTCCACTTTTCATCATGTATTAACCACCTTTTTAGATTGGTAATCATGTTTTCAACTTAATACCCAAATCTTATCATCATATGATCAAAACAATATATACATATATATACACATTATATTTCGACCATATATATATATATATATATATATATATATATATATATATATATATATATATATATATATTTGTACAAAACCGTAGTTTTTTTAAAGTTAATAAAGTTAAACTTTATAAAAACTCTTTAACCCTTTAAATCATTTATTTACATTGGTGAACAACGAGCTTTAAACAAGAATAAAGATGAAAATAAAGTATAGTGTCGGTTTCATACCGCTAGACAAAGCTAGGTGAAGAAACACGAGTAGAGGATGATAAAAGCTTGAGTTGTTAGCAAAACCGGCTCCTAGACTTCAAGAACTCCTTGAATCACCGATTCTCTAGCTAGAACTCTATAACTTTTGCTCTTGGATTTTGAATGTATAAGTGTGTGTGTGTGTACATATGTCGATGTATATATAGAGAGAGAAAGAGGTTGAGTGTTGTAGTGAACAAAATGATGACTAATGATGGTGGATTTGATGTTAGCCTTATCCATACTCGAGTAGGCATGGTTCTTATGACACAAGTATGATATACATGGAAAAAGACAAGTGGGTGGCCCCGACTAGGCCATGCTTGGCTGAAATATGGGGTTGGGTCTTATCACATCATCATGGTGATGGGATTTGTGATGACTAGTGGGTGGCCCCACATCGGTGTTTTCACCTCATGTGTCATCATTACAATGTTTAGGTAAATGGTACTTAGGTAGTGTATACCCGGTAGGTGATCCCGTGATCAAATAACCAGTGTATAACTTTTTATGATCGAATAACTTTATATATTTTGTATCTTGACTAGTTTTAATAATCTACTAGTTAAACCCGGCATAGTTAATATTTTAACTATAATATACATGTATACACATAAAAATAACTTAACGTCGTGTAATAAACATTTAGACGTCAACTTTTAAGAGTTTAGTCACCAGTATTTAAGTTTTTATACTATAACGCGTCACTAGACTTTATTTAAATAAAATCTTGTTAATCACTAACGAACGTACCTTGTGGGTTATGATTGTTTATTCCTTAGTAATTCTAAAAATTACTAAAATATAATGTGTGTTCCTTTGCTAGATTCCTTGACAACACTTTGTTTATGAACGTGAAATCATGAATATGGCTTTTGACCTGGAATACTGGGTGTCTCAATAAAATTCTAAATTGATTCGTTATTGAAGGTTGTCGTACAATATATAAAGATCATAAGAAACCCTAGAAACCTAAACTGGGCCCGTGGACTCATAATAATAAACCCTAAATATATTATAATATTGAGAAATGACAATTTTAAAATTGATAATAGACAGGAGCCTTCAATCACTAAAACACAAGATCCTAGGAGCTTATGTAGCGAGAGACATCTATATTATTTTAATAAAAAAGGGTGTAAGGGTGGTTAACTTAGCTCCCGCATTTGCGTAGTGGCCGTGAAGGGGCCGGATCGCCTCGCGATCTGATGTATGCAGTCTTACCCTACACTTTGTGTAGGAGGCTGTTTCCATGGCTTGAACCCATAACCTGAAGGTTATAAAACAACAACCTTACCAATTGGTACAAGGCCCACCCCCTATTTTAGTAAAAAAAAGCTTTTCCAAAATTTAGAGGACTTAGAAAAATGTTGAAGCACTTTTGTGTGACAAACACTCTGGATAGAGTCTTAGGTTATGTACTTTCTTTGTATGTATTTGTCTTTGTTTGTAAGCGTTTGTATGTATTAGTTATCGAGTTGTATTTACTAACGCATGTTGATTGTTGCTTAATTCTCTAAGTGTTTTGCGCACTTAGTATGTGCGCAGGAATTACTTCCTGCGTACTTAGCAAGTACGCAAGAATACTCTGCGTACTTGCTAAGTACGCAGGAACAATTTGCCCTGTGCACTTGCTAAGTGCGCAGAGACCAGGTCTAGTATAAATAGAATAGGTTGACAGAATGTAAGTACGCAGACATTTGCACTCAGTATTTTCTCTCTAAAACCTTCAAGTGTTTATAATAGACGAAGTTTTAAAGTGATTTTGTTGTCGGTTTACTTTGTGTTGTTTGATTCTCCACCTAGTCACGAGCATTCCGCACCCGGTCCGACTAGTCACACACCCACACGTAACGATCTGAGACGCCCGGGGACCTACAAGTGGTATCAGAGCCATTGCTCTTGATTTCGAGTGTTGTGAGTGTGTTAGGAGTATTTTCTACACATCCTACAGAGTTTTTGCAACCAAAAGTGGGTGTTTTTGTTGATTTTTGTGATAAATTAGGGGTAGCTCTTGAGCACTAATTTAGAAGCAAAAATCACTCAAAAACCGACTTTTGTTGTGTATTTAAGTGTTTTGAGCATCAAAGGTTGGTTTGAAACGAGTTTCTGACCCTTTGGCTCATTTTGTTTGATATCTTTTTCGATATCTGCCACCTCCGGTGAGTTTCCAGTGACCGGAAAAGGTTGGTGAGAGTTGGTTAAAAGGTGATCTGCGTACTTACCTTATTGGGCAACAAGTACAGTCTTGCTGCGTACTTACCAAGTACGCAAAACCAATCTTGGTGCGTACTTAAGTTATTTCCTGCGTACTTATCATTTACTCATGCGTACTTATCAAGTACGCAAGAGCAAATCCTAACTACGCAAGACTACTTCTTTAAGTGCGCAAGGCCAGTTACAAGTGCACAAGCTTCTTTGAATTTTCTGAAATTTAACTAAGTGTTCACCATGTCAAATCTTCAGAACCTCGGTAACCTTCTAAACTATGACAACGAGATCGGAACCCCTCAGAAACTGTCAAAGCTGCTTAATGTAAATGATTATTCAAACTGTAAAGCACGCTTTGAGCATTATATTTCTTATACCAATTCTTTGTTGTGGATACCCATTCTAGAGGGCTATAAGCATCCCACATATATTTATCTTGATGACGAAGTTCCCAAGCCTATCTCTAAACTTGATGAAGAAGAAAAGAAAGTTTATGATAGAGAGAAGAAGGCACACAGATCTATCACTATGGCCTTGACCAGGGAGTTATTCCACAACTTCAGAGGATACGATAACTCCAAGGATCTCTGGAAGACGTTACAGAAGAGATTCGAGGGTAATAGTGACATCAAGAAGAGCAAAAGGGATCTTCTCAGGAAGCAGTATGAGTGCTTCAGATTTCGAGAGAACGAATCCATAGATGAACTCATCTTTAGATTCTATCATCTGCAGACTGAGTTGAAAGCTTTTGACCTTATCTATCCAAATGAGGAATTAGTTTAAAAATTTCTAGATGCTTTGCCACCCAAATTTGAGATGTATACTACCCTGATGAGAGAAAATTCTAAGTTTTATGAGATGACAATTGACGAGGCAATTGGAAAGGTTCAAGCACATGACATGAACCTAAAAAGAAAGGAGAGCTTAGGAAGACCTCAAATACAAGACCCTTCTATGTATTATGGGACGTCTTCTACAACCAAGACATCGGGCTTTGGAATTGTCCTTTTCTCATGAAACGCTCATGAGGAAGAAACTTTAAAGGCTTGTGGTGGTCATGCGTGCTATGCAACATCTGGATCTGGTTCTGGATCTCATCACCAGAACTCCTCAAGAAATCCTTCTCTCACATCTTCAGGTAACCAATCAGCAATAGCCAAGATAGCTGAAGATCACGTGGCTTTATTCTCATCATGCATGCTTACCTATGAGAACTTCATTGGCGGCAAGCTAACGGATCCTAAAACAATAGAAGAAGACTTTAATCAGGTGGATCCGGATGATATGGAGGATATGGATATTCAATGGAGTATGGCCATGATCTTGAGGAGAGCCAAGCGTTTCCTGAACAGAACAAGAAGAAAATTCATTGGCGGGCATTCAAATGACAAGGTTGGTTTTGACAAATCCAAGGCCAAGTGCTACAAGTGTCTGAACTTTGGACACTTTGCTCGTGAATGTCAAAAGGACAGAGCACCGGCTTCGGGTTTCACCAGACCTAGCCAAGGAAACAGCCAAGGCTATAACAACTCAAACAACCACAATCAAAGCCAAGGTGGAACATCCAATGCTTTGGTAGCACAACAAGACGACATCTTTGATTGGGGTGTTCATCTGGAGGATGCTCTTATTGCACAAACTCAGGTTGGTCTCATGGCTGAGATTATGGAGATGATGGAAGCTGAGGAACGAGAAGCTTCTGTGGCTGACCAAGAAGAGTCTACAACTACTGTTGCCCTCATGGCTATTGGAGAGGCATCAAGTTCATCTATTGAGGTAGATTCTAAATCTTTTACTGTCATTTCTTGTTCCAAATGTCTAAGCTTAAAATTTGAGAATTCTAAGTTTCAAGACAAAGTCGAACCCATTCGTATTGCAGCTTTAAGCTACAAAGAAAACGAAAAACGATTTAAAGATTCAATTGAAACGTTGAAGAAAGAAAAACGTGATTATTCACTTAAAATCAGCGATCAACAGTTTCACTTGGATGTTGCATACAAGGGGTTAGAAAAAAGGAATAATGAGATCAACAAGCTGCAAAATGAGATCTTGCAGTTGAAATGTAATATTGAGAAGTTGAAAAATTCTCATTTTGTGGTGGAACACTACGAGTCTGTAGTGAGACAATTGAATGGCTTAGGGTTGGGTACTAATGCCATTCCTCCACCAGTTAGCGGGAAATTTGTCAACGGCTTAATAGACATTGATTTATCTTACCTTGATGAGTCCTCAAGTCAGGATGATTCCTCAAGTAAGGCTGACTCTGCATCTAATGAGGAGTTCTTTATTGCTTCTGATGATGGGTCTGATAGCACCTGCCCTAAAGGAGTAGTATCTGAGGAGTTGCTATGTGGACAGAAAGTTAAGAAAAACATTATCACTAATAGTGACAATTGTATTTTGACTGAACCCGATATCATTGAATCAAATGATAAATTAAAGGTAATGCTTTATGGGGGGTATAAACACATTAATCAAGTTAAGAAAGAAGCTTTTTCAGCTCATTATGGGCTTGGTCATAAAGAAAATTTGCAAAAATATTATACTCCCAAAAACCAATCTATATCGGGTCAAACTCATGTTCACCAAACAACTCCTCCTGCTCATCATGCTGAGTCAACTAATGTCAGATCTAATGAGCCTTACAGAAGGACTTACACAGACAAGAGGAATTGCTTTCACTGTGGTATGGTTGGTCACATCTTTGTGAACTGCCCTGCTAAGAACCAAGGGAAACGACCAATTGTTTCACAACCGACTGTCATCCCTAAGTCACCACCAGTGAAGCATCCCAAAAGTCCAAAAACAAATGTGGTGAAACCACCAGTAAAACCTATGGTAAAGCCAAAGATCACATCTGAGGCTAAACCATCTGTTTCAAAAGGGGGAAAGCTACCTGCTAAACCTTGTGTATCTACCTCTAGTAGTACACCTACTGGTGAGAAACCTGTGGTGAAACTCTCTAAGCCACAGAGGAGGAGAAGGAACAAGAGATTGAGAAAGCTAGAATAGCTGGCTGAAATTCAACCAGGTGAAGCTTCCACTAGTTCACCTACTGCTGTTGAATCTAAGTCTACTGTTTCAGTTAAGAAAAAGAAGAGGTCCTGAAACAAGAAATCCAAAATTTGTCAATCTTCTGGTCCCAAATCTTCTAAAGATTCATCCATTTTTGACAGTCATGACTGTGAGTTAATTGAGGTTGTTTATTTTAAGAAAGACGGACGACCCAAGACCACTATGGCTTGGGTCTCCAAATCTAATTAATTCTTTTTGTGACTCGTGCAGGGACATCCGAAGGGTACTATCTCTAATCGTTGGTATATAGATAGTGGATGCTCCCGGCACATGACAGGTAACATGGCCTTGCTTCAAGATGTGAAACCATTCAGAGGCGGCTATGTGGCCTTTGCTGGAGAGAAAGGCGGTAGCATCACGTGTCAAGGCGTGGTTTCAAATGGTTGTGTCAGCTTTGACAATGTCAACTACTGCGAGCAGTTGAAGCATAACTTGTTGAGTGTCTCCCAGATGTGCGACAAGGAGTACTCAGTGATGTTTGACAAGACTGAATGCTTGATACTCAAACCTGGTTTTGAGGTTACTGAAGACTGGATTCTGATGAGAGCGCCAAGGACAAACGACACCTATCAGATTGATATGAGCGTAGCAACAACCACCTCATCGGTTGCTACATGTTTGCTTACCAAAGCGACGGAGCTTGACTCTATCTTGTGGCATAGGAAACTCGGACACATTTCTTATCGAAAAATGAATCATCTTATCCGAAACGGTTTGGTAACCGGTGTTCCTAAGCTGAGATTTACCATTGCAGTTGACTGTATGCCTTGTAAAAGGGGCAAACAGCAACAGAAGTCTCACAAGCCCAAGCTCCAAAACTCCATCGATACCCCTTTGGAGCTATTACATATGGATTTGTTTGGCCCCATAAGTATCAGGAGTATTGGAGGTAAGTCATTCTGTCTGGTTGTAACTAATGATTTCTCACATTTTTCTTGGGTGCATTTTTTAGGTACGAAGGACGAAACTGTTGATATTCTTCAATACCTGATCCTGAGCTTGGAATCTCTTTGCAAGTTGAAGGTTAGAAGAATAAGGAGTGACAACGGAACTGAATTCAAGAATAATTTGATGGAACTTTTCTGTCTCAAGAAGGGGATCCGTCACGAATTTAGTGCCCCGTACACACCTTAGTAGAATGGAGTCATAGAACGGAAGAACATAACCTTGATTGAGACTTCAAGGACAATGATGTCAGATGCAAAGCTTCCTGTCACTTTCTGGGCCGAAGCAGTTACATCTTGTCACGTCTTAAACAGAGTTCTAGTTGTGAAGAGGCACAACAAGACTTGTTATGAGTTGATCAATAGTCGACCTCCCAATCTTGACTATCTAGTTCCTTTTGGTAGTCCCTGTTCCTTATTGCTACAATACAAAGACCGAAAGTCTAAGTTTCATGCAAAAGCGGTGGAAGGCATCTTCTTAGGATATGTTGCCAACTCGCCTTGCAAGAGAGTGTACAATATAGGAACTCGTACTGTCGAGGAATGGTTTGAAGTGGATTGTAGTAAACACAGCATTCCACCAGACCAACTGGTCCAGCTTGGGGTTTTGATTATGATGCGCTATTCAAATCTTTCAATCTTTCTGATTTGTCTGCAAATGATGCCGCAAATGTATATGAATTATTTGGTGGCGGTCATGACTCCAGTTTCTCAACACGTGCTATTGTACCGATTGTAACTCATGATTTCTATGCTGCATCTGCATCAGGAACTCATAATGGTGATAACAGTGAAGATGTTCATGTTGACGGAAATGACGCTCAAGCTAATCCTAACACTAGTGTAGGAAATGAAGCTCCAGCTGATCCAGTCAACATTGAATCTTCTTCTTCTGGAACACAGGATATGGGGGAGTTAAGCACGAACCTCAATTCAAAAATTCAGGAACCAAATGTACCAGAGATGAGAGTGCATAAGAATCATCCAATTGACAACATTATTGGTGATCCTCATGCCGGTGTTCAAACTCGTCATCGAACCATTGCTGAGAACACGAGTCTCTACTCTGAGATACTTGACACTGGTATCATGGAAACATGTCTGCATGCTGCATTCGTGTCCCAGGTAGAGCCGAAGAATGTGAAAGAGGCTCTCGCTGACAACTGCTGGATTGAGGCAATGCAAGAAGTACTGTCTCAATTTCAAAAGTTGCATGTGTGGGATTTGGTTGACTTGCCAAGAGGCGTACAACCAATTTGCACCAGATGGGTGTTCAAATGCAAGATGGATGATTGTCATGTTGTGATGAAGAACAAATCAAGGTTGGTTGTTCAGGGTTTTTATCAACAAGAGAGCTTGGATTACACAGAAGTATATGCCCCAGTTGCTAGACTTGAGGCCATTAGACTGTTTCTGGCTTATGCATCATATGTTGGCTTCAAGGTCTATCAACTTGATGTGAAGAGTGCTTTCCTGTATGGAAAAGTACATGAAGAGGTCTATGTCACTCAACCTCCCGGCTTTGAAGATCCGCATAATATCAATAAAGTGTATAAGCTCGACAAAGCACTTTATGGTCTTCATCAAGCACCTAGGGCATGGTATGAGACATTATCTAAACATATACTATCTAAAGGTTTTGACCGTTGACAGATTGACTCGACCCTCTTCATACGGAAAGCAGGAGGTGATATTCTTCTTGTACAAGTGTATGTCGATGACATTATCTTCGGGTCTACAAATGAAGAGATGTGTAGGGAATTCTAACAGTTGATGAAGTCAAAGTTTGAGATGAGTAATATGGGTGAATTGTCGTTCTTCCTGGGTCTGCAAGTTAGTCAAAGAGAGGATGGCATTTATCTGCATCAAACTAAGTATGCGCAGGACATCTTGTCAAAATACAAGATGAATGATAGCAGTACTTATGGCACACATATCCCCGTCAATCATGGTCTGCATCCTGACAAAGATAGAAAGGATGTGGATTGCAAATTGTACCATGGGATGATCGGATCTCTTATGTATCTCACAGCTTCATGGCCAGATATAATGTTTGCTGTATGCTTATGCTCAAGGTTTCAGTCACAACCGAAGGAGTCCCATATGATAGTTGTAAAGAGGATTTTCAGATACCTAAAAGGGAAACCCCGATTGGGTCTTTGGTACTCTAAGCAACAGTCATTTGACTTCAAAGCCTACACTGATTCAGATTATGGCGGTTGTAACCTTGATAGAAAGTCAACTTCTGGTGGATGTCAATTCTTGGGAGACAGACTGGTTTCCTGGCAGTGTAAGAAGCAGTCAACGGTTTCTGTCTCAACATGTGAAGCAGAATACATTGCTGCAGCTAGCGGTTGTTCTCAAATATTGTGGATTCAGCAGCAATTGAGAGACTACGGCTTGAACTTCACTGGAACTCCTTTGTTCATTGACAACAATGCCACCATGTCCATCACAAATAACCCGGTGAAACATTCCAAAACTAAACATATTTAAATTCGCCATCATTTCATCCGTGATTGTGATGAAAAGCATCTCATTGAACTTGTAAAGGTTCACACGGATGACAACTTTGCTGACCTTTTCACTAAGGCGTTTGACCGATCCCGTTTTAAGCATCTTGTCAACTTGATAGGAATGTTCAATCCAGAGTGAAAACTTGTTTTTCTTAAATCAATTCAATTCATGAAAGTTAAATTTTATTTCTTTTAAAGATTTATGTATAGTTCTTTTAATTTTCAAATATTTTACAAAAATTCAAACAAAATAGAAAATGGAGAAAATTTCAATGTACTCTTGAGAAATGAGGAAATGATAGCACATCAGAAATGATCTAAACGCCATAGACTGCTCATATGGGAAATGATTGCGTCATGCTTACTTGATTGTTTAAATTGTTATGTTTTTAATCTGCTTATTTAATTTGAATTGTCAGTAGGCTCTAGGCGTCTTTGAATCACTAGTAGTGTGGAAACTAAATCTAGAATACAACTGTGATTTGAACCCATGTATGCAAGTGTGCGTGTGTAAAAGAATACAAAAAGATCATTATCAGATAGAGGATGTAAGATTTTAGCAAATATTTTCTTAAGAGACCAGTTTCAGGTTATGTCTTTAGCACAATTACTGCGGTTCATCTCACTGCCCATACTCACAAGTATGTAATGAGAGATTGAATCAAGACATGTCTTTACATCAACCGTTGAGCATGTATTCACCCTTGAATCATACCTGATTCATTGAAATCAAATCCAGATAAAAGTTGGATCACCTTACCTAAATCCTCAGACTCCATATCTATTAACCTAAATCATCATATGATATTCATAGAAGAAAATCCAATCAAACAAAGACAACTGAATCACTCGATTCTGAATCTTATGATTCTTGATAATCCTTATGGATTCTGCTTGATTTTTCTGTGCTAAACGATGTAACTTCATTATGGAGATTTGAAAATCTTTGGAAAAATCTTAGATGCCTTGAGATAGTGCAAGTTACATGTCTGTAGCATATCAGTGGGGTACACGTTGTATATCCCCAAAATTAATAACTTAACACACAAGAAAGTGATACAAAGATGCTTATGGTTTCAAATCTTATAATATTGTCAACTTGAATTACTTGTTTATATGCTTATTACATATGAATAAACTGTAATTCATGACATGATCCCATATTCTGTAAAGTTTATCTTGTATCGTTTTTGCTATAGTTTAGCCTGATATGATCCTCTGCTCGTGTCTTTGAACAAAAATAATGTGTGTATATACTTGTATACTTCTATCTAGAAAAGATCAAAAAGATTCTAAGTTTGTGTACAGTTCATTTTAATCAGAAAAACCAAAAATATTTGTGTTTAACCTTCTTGAATTGACTTTGAATCCTCTAGATTGAATGTGTTTATCTTGTTCGTTATTTGACTTGAAATCTTCATAATTTGAGTTGAAAGTTTGAGCACACAAGGGTCTCTGCGTACTTGATAAGTGCGCATGAGGTAAAACCTGCGTACGCAAGACAAATATGTGTTGGGTATATATACAGGACTTAGAATTTTCTTTGCGTTTATCTCATTCAAAATTCAAACGTATGTCGATTACCCTCTGCCCATTTTTTCCTCAAAATCTTCGAGTGTTCCTAACCGGTTTTTCATCCCGATTCTATTCTCAACATCGGATAAACATCCTTTGGTGAGATCCTAGGGCTTTTCGTCCATGAAATCTAGACTTACGGACTGATTAATGATTTTTAAAAAAACAATTTTAGGGCTTAAATCTTGATTTTGGACTTTTCTTGGTCGTTTTGGTAACACATTATGCTAAAAAAAATCTCCGAGAATCATCAATCGAACCTTATTCATTACTTAATCGCCCTTAATGTTCTTTGATTTTGTGCTTGACTTAATTTTTGACCGTCGGTTCATATGGATCGTTTTTTAGGTCAAAATTTGACTAGTAAGCGGGTCTTTGATGTGAATAGAGGTTCCATTGGTCCTTATAATGGTTTTCAACCTTGTGGTAACCCTATTCCACGTCAATGTCTTACATCTGTTGAATATTAGATTTTTGAAAATTTTGGCTAAGTACAATTCTTGCGCACTTAACAAGTACGCAAGAAGTAATTCATGCGTACTTGTTAAGTACGCAAGAACAAATCCCTACGTACTTGCTAAGTACGCAGGAGTAACACTTATGAAATTTTTCTAAGTCTGAAATTCAGTTCAGTGTGTAACTGCTATACTTGGTCATGTGTATTCAATTCCAATGAATCTTCTTGTTCTTATTATGTTTAATGTGTGTTTTTGCAGTGATGGCTCATGCCTTTACCTGTGAGTTCAATCTCCTTGCACATACAGAACCGGAATGGAAGGGTGTTGCACTACAATACCGAGAGATAGTTGATTTCTTGAATCGTTCAAAGATCAGCTATGCTATATCAGCAGATCCAATAGTCTCAAGACCGTACCTGGAGCAGTTCTGGGATACATCGGATCATGACTGCACGGTAAACCCTAATGCCATTCGGGCTACTGTGGCAGGTCATGACGTTGCTTTTTCTGAGGACACAATTCAACGGGTCTTACAATTTCGGGCAGTGTTGTAAAAATCGCTAGGCGCTAGTCGGGCGGTGGGGTAGGGCCTAGGCCTAGGCGGGATTAATCGGGGCCTAGGCGGGATTAATCGGATTATAATTTTTATATGTAATTTTCAGTTTTTTATATATATACACACATTTTTATATGTAATTTTTATAAAAATGTTCATTTTTAAACCACACCAAAGGTTTTCGCCGGAATTTGGCCGGAAAGTTCAGGTTTTCGCCTGAAATTTCAGGTTTTCGCCGGAATATTCACCGGAATCTGGCCGCCTAGGCCCGCCTAGGACCGCCTAGGCCCAAAATTCCTCCTTAGCCGAGCGCCTAGCGATTAATCGGCGCCTAGGCGCGATTTTTACAACACTGGTTTCGGGATCTCGCCACCAACCCAACTGCCTATCCTGATTACTTTGTGGATGGGTGTTGGAGGCAGCGTATGGGATACGTCGGTGTACGAGATTACTCTTCCTACAAGAAGATGTGTGTGCTCGATCAGTGGAGATACTTTGCCCACGTGATGATCATGTGCATCTCTTCCAGGAAGGCGGGGAAGGATGCTATGGGACATGATCTTGCAGCAACCATGGTTGGCCTGTCTCTCAACATGGGTTATAACTTCTCACGATACATCTTCAAGACCTTAAACGATCAGATCAATACATCTGAGAGGTTTAGATTCCTGTTATACCCAAGATTTGTGCAACTACTGATCAATGATGCGTTGCCAAATCTGCCTGCTATTGGGGAGAGACTACAAGTAAAACAGGTTGACAAGAGAGTGTTTGCCCAATTCCTAAAGCCAGGCAATGTAGAACCTACCCCTGAGCACACCGCACTCTTTGGCCACCTGATTAATGAAGCGTATGTGGCGCCAGATGATTGGAGATGGTTTAGTCATGACTCTGAGCCAGAACTCAGTGAACATTCTGATGAGAAACAAGAAGATGAGGCCGTTGAAAGTGAGGATGAATTGTCTGAAGGAGGAGACGACGAAGCGGGTAGTGATGGTGCTGAAGGATCCGACTCCGAAGATACAGAGTCTGATTCATCTGATTCTGATGATGCACCATCACAGGCACACCCGAGAAGATTGACAAAGGTGACCCTTCCTGAGTCATCTTCTAAGAGAAAGCGAAAATCGACGAGCAGTGAATACGAGCCAGATTCTGACTCAGACGCTGCTATACAAAGACGAAGACGTGAAAGTATCAACAAACAACGGGGGGATAGGAAGCAACAAGCTATTCCTCGTGAGGTAGAGGGTAGTGCTCAGAGGCAAGTACAAGTATCGGCTGCGAGTACTGATTCAGCTTCTACCCCACCTTCACAGCAGCTGTACCGGCGACAGCGGAGGAGGCCACAGGTAACACCTGATGTAGCAGTCACTGATATCACAGAGGAGGTTCCTGTGATAGTGACCCTCCCTGTATCATATGTCCAAGTGGTGATGACGACTCCGATTCTTACCGAGTCAGTCACCATCACTCCCTCCATCACTCCTACAACCACCATCCCATCCGCAATCCCTACTACCACCATTGAACATATCAGTCAACCCTACAACTTTGGAGACTTTTCTCAGGATTTTGACTTTGATATGCACTTCTCCTCTCCCCTCCATAATGTTGAAGCCTTTACGTCTAGGAATCCTGATCCAAATTATGCAAGGATAGCTACTTTGGAAACCCAAGTGGCTGGGCTACTAGAAACTGTTCGGAAATCAAAGGAAGAATCTGAGGCTCAACAAGTTCAGATAAATTCATTGGTGGACGAAGTTACTATTTTAAGAAGCCAGAGAACTGGGACGGAAGAGAGACTAGCAAATATGATGGCCCAGAACGAACTACTGATCAAAACAAACAATATGATTCTAGGTCACAGGTCGTCTCTAGAGGTTCGGTTTGACATGCAGCGGAAAGAACATGACATGATGGTCAAGTTAGTATCTGACCTGACCAAGAAGCTTGTTGCTCAGGGGGGAAAGAAAAAGAGAAGGAGAAGGCATCTAAACCTACCGGTGATGAGCCTTGTCATCCGGTTGATCTGACAAAGGATGATGACAAAGACAAGGATCCTGAAGTCGGTCCTAGTGGAAGTGAGCAACAAGCTTTGGCGATAGTGCCCATTTCTGTTGTTCCAATGGCTGAGGGGGAGTCGACTCATCAGGCCGGTGGTGATAAAGGAAAGTCAGTGGCTGATGTTCTGAAAGATCTATCTGACGATGTGATCTTATTCTTAGAGCCTGACTATTTCAAAGAAGCACAGATCGAGGCTCTCTACAATCTTGAAGAAGGAGAGATCGACTCTGGTGATGATTGGGATGAAGATGATGATGTAGTTATCGAAGTTCCCAAGGGCGACGGGGAAGGAGAGTATGAGTTTGAAGATGGAGAGATCTTCGAAGTTCCATCCTTTGAATCTCAACTCGACACAGGTTCAGTCGAGACTGCTAGTAATGTTGAAGCATCGACTGAACCCTCCCCTGCCGACCCTACACCTGTGGATCCAGAGGCACAGAAAAACAAAGATATGCATGCTAACTCATCAAAGGATCCTGCTCCTGTCTGGCAAAAGACATCTATCATAGACAAACACGGAGCAACAGGAATGATCTTAGCTGTGAGGTTCGAAGAGGATAAGCAGTTGTTTGCAATCAAGCGAGCTGGGGGGTTCAATACTTGAAACCAACCAGCGAAGCTTTCAACTCCTTACCTAGATACGACCTCGTGAACCTAGCAAACCGAGAGCTGCTGGGTCACTCAAATCACGCAGTAGCGATGGGTTTGTGGCAGGTTCTACAGCGTGAAGTAAGATCTGGGAAATTTGATATGTTTAAGCCTCAAGTGCCCAAGCGAGTCAAGGATAAGAACTCTAGCCATCCTTTGACTAACATAAGCATAAAGAAACTGGTATACAAGCCAGTGTTGTGTGAAACCAAGATTCCCCTAAGCAAGTTATCTCAGGATATCCTCGGTAACATATGGTACTGGTACGTAGATCCTAAAACGGGTGAGGCAGTGGTGATAGGAAAGGTGTGGTCCGATAGTGGAAGCTTAGTGCCAAGGGAACTGATCAGAGTATTTAATGAAGTCTGCTTCATAAACTTCTCTGTGAAAGATCTGGAGGCACTAGCTGACAGGTACTGCATGCATACGGACGAATGGACAAAGTTCCTTGCTTCTAAATACGACAAAGTGATCAAGTTTTGCCTTGACTACAAGAAGCAGATGAAAGCTAAAGATGCAGAGCTGTGAAGACCGAAGACGATCCAGAGCTGTTGTCAAGGGGGAGTTTGTTGAAGCACTTTTGTGTGACAAACACTCTGGATAGAGTCTTAGGTTATGTACTTTCTTTGTATGTATTTGTCTTTGTTTGTAAGCGTTTGTATGTATTAGTTATCGAGTTGTATTTACTAATGCATGTTGATTGTTGCTTAATTCTCTAAGTGTTTTGCGCACTTAGTATTTGCGCAGGAATTACTTCTTGCGTACTTAGCAAGTACGCAAGAATACTCTGCGTACTTGCTAAGTACGCAGGAACAATTTGCCATGCGCACTTGCTAAGTGCGCAGAGACCAGGTCTAGTATAAATAGAATAGGTTGACAGAATGTAAGTACGCAAACATTTGCACTCAGTATTTTCTCTCTGTAACCTTCAAATGTTTATAATATACGAAGTTTTAAAGTGATTTTGTTGTCGGTTTACTTTGTGTTGTTTGATTCTCCACCTAGTCACAGGCATTCCGCACCCGGTCCGACTAGTCACACACCCACACGTAATGATCCGAGACACCGGGGGACCTACAAAAAAAATTTAGGGATTAGGTTTCACATCAGCCACAATGATATTTGACTTTACTCTTCAATAAGATTTGTTCAAAAGCATACGCTTTGGATTTCTAAAGTGAATTCTATTATTTAATCATAATTCAGTAATCAATTAACAAGCGACATTCCATCAATCATGCAAATCTGAATCAACTTTCAATGGATTTTTAATAAGGTAAAATACGATTTTTTTCGCCTTGACAGGCAGCACAACCCCCACTAGGCTTCAACCGAGCACCGAGCACTATCTCTTGGACCCCTCCAAGATATCGCTCCCTTGGAACCGCATGGTCCAGGGGGCTTTGCCCCCTAGAACCCCCAGAGTTCCTAGATGCAAGATATCACAATAATCTCTAACAAAGGTATACTCTACACTTCCTTGTATCGGTATTTATTATAATTTCTCTTTGTTCTTAAGTAAATCCAAATAAATTAAAATGATAAGTTAGTATCAACTCGTTAATTTATATTAGGGCTGAGCAACTGTTTAGAACCGGACCGAACCGCTAAAAACCGAAACCGAGAACAGACCTAATATAAAAACCGAAACTGAACCCTGTAAAACTCTACCGGTTCGGTTCCTGAAGGGTTGAAATGGTTCTTCGTTAAACGGTTTTGGGCCAGAACCGGTTGTCAAATCTGGACTTGTAAAGTTGTACTACTGGCCTGTTAATTGTGCCTTAACTGGGCTGATTACTTATGTTTTTAACTGGGCCAAAACATATAACTAACAGTTGCAACATTCAAACCATCCAAAGTACGAGAGTCAAAGATTTCAAACCATAAAAAAAACTAAATAAAACCATTCAAACCATTGTTCAAATAAATTATCTTCAATCTTCATTCGATCTTCTCATAAACATCTAAATAAAACTAACGGTTAGCGATTCAAAAAAGACACAAATATGATTAACAAAATAATAATGTTTACCTTTTGTGAACTCGTCGAATTTTTCAGATTCCTCCTCTTGGTTAGAATCCAATCATGCATGCAAATTAACATCTCAACAATGATGAGAGATAACAAATTTATGTATGACTCTACTACCCGGCCACCCGTACTGAAAGCAGACTCGAAAGCTACAGTTGAAACCGGAATAGCCAAGATATCTGAAAAAATATAACTAATTAGTTAAATTTATATTTATAAAATATATTAACTTATAAAATTACAATTATTACCTTTTGCCATACATGCTAGGGTTGGATATCTTGTTGAATTAACCTTCCAACAAAGCAAGATATCAAACTTCTCTCTCATTTCTTCAACATCCTCCACGAGATATCTTTCAAATTATGTCCTCTTACTAGATGACTGACCAGTACCACCCACCCCAAAACTTTTGAAGTTTATCCATCCATAATTTTTTGACCTGACCTTCTTCAACTTTTGTAGTAACCAGAACGCTTGAAACAAGTTCATCCAAATCCTCATAATCTCGTACAAGTAACTGCATCTCTGATTTCACCTCATCAACCAAGTCTCGTACCTTATCTTTAAATTATGTAGAATCTCTGATGAAGTTTGAACAATGATTGATGAACAAAAGGTTGGATTATATATAATATATAATCGACTAATTGTATATATGAACCGGCGTTGAAGTTGGAAAGCCCATTAAATAATTGTATGTATCCTAAAATAAATCGGGTTTTTATTAAATGCCAAATACGAATTTTACGTATGTGGACATTTGGAAGTTGAAAAGCCCATTAATCTTGATTTTGGTTCTCAGGGTTCTAAGGTGGAACCGATGGGTTTACCCGGGACCGTTAAAAACCAAATATTAAGAACCGCTAAACCGACCCTATAAGAAGATAACAGTTCTGATCATGTGGTTCCGGTTCGGTTCCACGGTTTTGAAACCATGAGCTGCTCACCCCTAATTTATATTACAAATCCAAGCTCTAGATCATTTCTAAGGGGTGTTTTAGACTAAATATGTTCATCTCTATCAAATGAAGGTTATCTTACCAAAATCACTCAATGGACTTGGTTGATTATTAAGAAAATATCTTTTTAAAATCATTCTCCATTTTACATTCTTCACTTTTATTTCTAGAATCACAATCACATGATTCACATCTACTCTCATCATACTCATAAACATGAATGGCCCAAATTCTAATCTACGAAATGGTATTCAAAAATCTTCCCCACTTTTAGACCATTTGTTATTTCTCAAATCTATATGAAGTTTCACTAGCCATAACTAAACAATCCTTTAAACACCATCACTTGTTGAAGCCACCAGCCTCGAATAAGAAACAACATTATTGTCATTTGTAGAACTTTCCGAAGCTTTCTGCAATTCCTGAATCTGCTCCAATGCTTTAACTAACTCCTCAGAATTAGGCCTGTGTTTGGGATCTAACATGAGACACTTCGTTGCAAGTAAGGCGGCTCGTTTTGCAACAGTAGAAGAATATTGACCTTCTATACTTGGGTCCATGATGAGTAGGATCTTTTGTTTGCTGGTCAAGAAAGGCTCGGCAAATTCGACTAGTGTTTGCTCACCAGATGGACGATTTTCGTCAAAGCTTCGTCTCCCTGTTAGTAGTTCAAGGAGAAGCACCCCAAAACTATATATCTCGCAACTTGTAGTCAAACGACCTTCCATCACAATATCACAAGATTATTAGACGATATTGGAAATGAGATTTTTATGCTTGTTAACGAGTGAACATATACCAACACAAACACGAACAAGAAAATATGTTCATTAATTATGTGTTTGTTTATTTTTTTCATTAAGTTAAACGAGCACGGATATAGCCTCTTTCGTATTTGTTCAATTGGTTACAACCCTACCTGTTTCTGTTTCCGTTTCCATTTCAAAAAATAAATAAATAAAAAATATTAGTTTTACCCGCCCATTAGAGAAAAGTTAAGACCCAAGTCAACCCAGTTATGGAGTTACCCATATGAGTATATACAATTCTCCAATAAGATTACCTCTGTATTTGTATTCAGGAGGTTTATAGGCCACGGAAGCAACCGAAGTTTGAAGAGCAGCCTCCTGTCCATCCTTGACCAACCCGAAATCAGAAGGTTTTGCATTGTAATTCTGAAAGCATGTAAAGGTTAATTTTGTAAAACACCTGAAAAGAAAAAACTAAATAAAGTGAAAATTATCATGAAATAGCCATCCATTTGAGACGTACAGAGTCGATCAATATATTGGAGGACTTGAAACCATGATATCTCACATCAGTGCTATGTAAGTATGCAAGGCCCTTCGCAACACCAAGAGCAACTTTTATACGAAGATTCCAAGAAAGACGTTCAAAGTTAGTACCTCCTGTCATAAGGATTATGATTTAGATGTTTGTAATCATAATTAACACAATAATTATTTAAAAGTCAGACAAAAATGTTTTAGCTGGTCAACCCGGCCAGGCCCGTTTTGACTTATACTAGAAAATGATATTTTTCAATCCAATCATGTTTTGACCCGTTACCCAATCCAATGTATCTTGCCACCATACATGATCAAATAGTGAAGTTGAAGTAAACAAATTACACAGGAACAGTATAATCGCAAGAACTTACTTCTGAAAAGGTGGTTATCCAAGCTGCTTCGGCGCATGAACTCATACACAAGGAGTCGATGGTCGCCCTCTAGGCAATAACCGATTATCTTAACAAGATTTTGATGATTTAGCTGCCCCAAATAATTGATTTTTGCCCGCATGAGTATTAATAGATAACCAGCTTAATTATTGAGAGTACTAAATGCATGGTTCAAACTACATAGTATATTTGGCTTAAAGGGGTGTTTGGATGTGAGTTTTGTAAGTGGTCATGTGATAGTGGATGATGAGAGAGGCTAGAAAATGGTGTTTTGATATAATTCTGTTGTTTGAAACATGTTTTAATGTTTGACAAATTTTAGTTATATAATAAATTAACAAATAAAATGACCAAAAATGACATTTATGTAGAAAAATGCCTGACATCGTTCATAAAATAAACATAAACACGCCTCAAATTAGGTTCATAAATTTTTTCCTTAGACAATCATTTTTTGTTGCGGACAGTGATTATTTGGCCCGAATATAATAATCTGTTCCAGACGCAAATCCAAACCCCACTAACCCAACTTATCGTCTAAAGAAGATCCAGCATTTCATACTTACCAACCATTCTTGGTCACTTTCATAACCTGCGTCGAATAACTGCTTGACAGCAATGACAGTGCCAGTACCTGGCTTGGCCGCTGCAAGTGATTGTTCAGCAATCCACCCCTTGAAAACCGACCTAGATCTACCTTTTCCTAGCACACTATCAGGATGGAAATTTCTGGTAGCTCTTTCAAGTACATTGAAACTAAAAGATTTCAAATTTGCTGACCACAACTCATCCTCACTCCCATGGCTCCTAGGGCTAGGAAGTACTGCAAAATCTTGATCATAGTGAAATCAGCATACATAAAAGTTTAATGTCAAGAGTCGATATACTACACTCTTGCATCATTGGTGAATTTTATATATATTACTTTCAGTAAAATCATTTATATTAAAATTGGTGAATTTGACATTTTTGATAGAAAATATAAATCAAGAGCTAGCAAGAATGTTATGCTAAATAATAAACAAAGCTTCAATCTTCAAAATAAGCATAACAAAAAAAAACCAATTTGATTTAGAAAGTAAAAATATCACGAGTTTGGCATTGGATACATTCAAAACAACACTATAAACATATACATGTGAAAAAAAATATCACCAGAATTTCCAGTTTTCAATCCAACGCTGAAACAAGAACCCATTTGATGTGCTTGATCTTCTTCTTCCTACTGATCGATTCAGATCAACTGCAAAACGATTTTGTCTGAAGAATCAATGATCAAACTATGGAAATAAGCTCACACGGGATTAAGACAAACAGTTGGAAGATATTAAAGGTGTTCCAGGAGTTTTTCCATTCAACTTTACTGATTTAATATTCCACACGTCTTTCTATATTTGCATGGACTTCAAAAGTAATTCAAGAGTTTAGATGCTTTATCTCTTTCTATTTTTGGATAGAATTCACAACTATTCATGAACATGATTAGCGTAGTCTAAATACTTTTCGACACTAGCTAGTCTTTCTATTATTCCATTCGTCTTTCTAAAAGAAAAACAACTAAACCACATACTATGTATCATTGACAACCTTTTACCACGCGTTTATCCATAACAACTCGTCACAGAGGTGGCTCAACCGTTTTAGGGGCCCAAGGTGAAGTAAAATTTCGAGGCCCTTTCCGAACAACTTGATTCGTATTTTCGATTTGATTTGACATGAAATCAACTAATGAACTATTGTACATTTGTACTGATAACTAATAAGAGATAAGCAGTAATCTAGTAATAAACTATTAAACCGTTTCAATAGTTCATTACCAGATTACCGCTTATCTCTTATTAGTCAGCAGTAATCTAGTAATGAACTATTCAACCGTTTCAACTAATGAACTATTGGAATCAACTGTTTGAGACTTAAATTAGTATAATTAGTTCATTAGTAATTATACTAATCAAGTATCAAACTAATCAGAAATCTAATTAAACTCTAATTTCAAATAACAAACCTGAGTATTTCAACAACAGTTAACAGTTAATCCATAGTAATTTCAAAATTCAAACGTAACACTTAACACTTAATCCAGGGTAATTTCAAACTTCAACTAATTATAAGACTTAACACTTAGCAGTTAATCCAGGGTAATTTCAAACTTGATTATAATACTTAACACTTGACAGTAAACAAATAACAAACCTGGGATATCTCCTGTCATCTGTGTTCATCCAAGAAATTAAAAAAAAAATCAGCCTCTCCTATCTTTGAAAAATGTAATCTGAGCAAAAAATCTGAAAAAATAAACAAAATAATAGCAGTGCTAACTAGTAAAACCATACAACAAAATAAAAAATCTTATAAAACCAGAAGAAAGAAAAGAAAAAAGCAGCAACCTTCAGTTTACAAGTAAATCATTCATCAAATTAATTTTTGGAATCAGAAAACTTTTTTTCTTGCAACAAGATATGAAAAACAAATTAATCTAAATAACCTGTACAAGTGCATGAAAGAACTCATGAGATGCAGCCCAATTCCATGTCTTCCAAATGTATCTCCAACCACAGATTCTGCTTCCATGACTTGGATTGTTCTTCATATACAACATAAGAGGATATCCCACCATTGAACAATAACACATGGTTGCAGCACAATTGGCCCCTATAAGATTTAAGTACAAAGAAATTTAAGATATCAGACTTCAAGATTTAGTATAAAATTATAAATTACCAAACATAAAAAAGCATCTGTATCATCCATCTCTTTGAGTAAATTTGTCGAACACCTGATAGGCAACGCATTATCTACGGAAATGATATACCTCACATGAAATCCATTTCAACTTTTTGATTCTCAATGAACCCTGTAATTTTCGTTTGCCTCAGACGCACTACTCACATTTGGGATTTGTTTAATTTGTTTTTTTTTTTGGGATTTGTTAAGCGGGTGATTTTAATTTACAAATGATGGCCCAATCTGACCTGTTATAAATTATTAAAAAAGTTTAAAGACCAAATCTAGTTTACCCCATAATCGAACCGAACCAACACGTAAAACATATTAACTGAAACCGATCGGTTAATATTGTTTGGTTAACCGAAAGTTTGGTTATGGTTACGATTTTGGTTCAGAACTGACCCATGCACACCTCTAACCCAATGTATATATAAAACCCGCAGATGATTTATTTATTTATTTTTTCTATATGGTTTGGTCTAAAATAACCTTTTTTACTAGTTTAAACTTGGTTTTTTCAGTTAACATGGTCAATCTTCTTCTCGATTAAAGCCAGACGTTTAACATTGTCTAATTTTTCTATTTGGTTTAAACAGAGGTCGGCCTTTGGGGATTTTTTTTTTCTGTGTGGTTTTCTTTTGTGTCTCTCCCTCTAAAACTTGGTTACTGGCTTCAATATCTCATAACACATTGTCTAATTTTTCTTAAAACTTTTTTTAAGAAAATGGGGCCCCAAAATTTGTAGGGTCGTTGTCTATAGAAAAAGCAAGAAAGTTTTTAGATGTTGTAAATGCTAGGATGATTATGATGGCTTCTAACCTAGTAACATGTGTAGAAGTCCCACATAATTCATCCCTTCCTCTTAGGCAAAACCTTCGACAACTAGAATTGCTTTATTTCTCATTATTACTCCCTTTTTCATATGTTTCTAAATACCCACCCGGCGCCAATGGTAACTCCTTTCCTTTACCAGTAATGCTCATGCACTAACAATCACAACTTAATGTTCAGATAACAATGTGACTTAACCAAGTAGTACATTCAAGTAGATGTCTTAACCGGCAAAGTCCTAAGTGATTCTAGTATGCTTAACAAAGTCAATGTTTAGTAGTCTTAGTCTGTAGTCTGAGGTAAAGCCTAGGAAATTTCTTAAAATACTAATTTGCTAAACTTTAGGCTCTGATACCAACCTGTAACACCTACACCTTGGCCGAGTCACCACGTGTCTTGTTGGATCTCAACTTATGCATCGGAATATAATATAATGAATAAGGTAGAACTAACCCAAACTTTGCTAATACATAATATTGTTTTGAACATCCACCATATAAAAAGAATTATAATCCATAAAATAAATATCTAAACCATCAGAGTACTGAGATTGTCTAATCAACAAAGACAAATTCATCTAAATAATATCATCTTTATCCGTTCATTCTTCCTAGATCTATTAGCTTTGAACTCTTTAGTACCTCTACTAATCCTTGTTTATATTTCTTGAAACATGTTTAAAAATGCGTCTGCTATACAGCCAATAAGTCAATAAAGTAAAACATAATATTTAAATAAACATGTATTGCATGTATAAGTAATTTAAAAACAAAAATTTAGATAATCAAGCCCAGGGTGGATGAAGTCCCCAGTTAGACAATCACCTATCTACGTGAATGATTACCCGACACAATATTATCAAGTTACACATACATGATGCCAAAATGGCATATAAATATAATAAATATAATCAGGGTCTAGCCCTATAAATAATCACATGGTAGTTTCCATCCCTTTAGAAACAGTGGCAAAGACAGGATACGTCCCGACCAAGTAGTACAACTCACGTATGCATTTGTCTCTCATTGTGGGTTTGTGATTATGTCATTTCAAAATAGTATGCATTGGTGTACCAAAGGGTGAGCATGTAAGAGTCTCAAAATGGTTAAAGTAAAATAGGGACGTAAGTTACAAGACTTACCTAGTCCTGGTAAGTAATGGATATTAAATAAGCAACAGGTACGAATAGAATCCAAGATAATAAATAATACAGTATTATAAATACAAGTTATATACCCAAGGTCGTGTCAAGTCCTAGACTTAGATTTATCTAAGTCATTGATGACTCCCATATGTGTCATAATACTAGGTATAACATGTATTCTAATGTATAACTAAGTCGGAAAAGTTTTGAAATAAGGAAATTTTGTTGTGTCTAACAGTGCTAAATAAATCATTATGGTTTGTCATACTTCATCAACTAGCACGTATGTTCTTATAAGTTAATGGGCTTCACGACCCATTTTCGTGTAAAAAGGGTTATTGGGTCCAATGGGTTTATGACTAGAAATTATAGTTTTAAATCAGTAAAGTTTATAAAATATATTTCTAAAAATGTATAGTTGGACTTTTGGTTGTTAAAAACATGAAATGGGTATTGGGCTGACGAGGCCCAACTAGTCAGTTTAAGTGTTAAAACAAGTTTACTAAACCCAAATTGTTTGCAATTTGGTTTGGGCTTTCTTCAAAACATTTTTATAAAGTAAACGGGTTGAATGTTTCGGTCAAATACCTAAGCCCAGCCCGAGGGATTATTGGGCCTGTTTTGGGCCCAACAATGTTTAGTTCACTAAAGTTTTAACGAAATGGGTTTCGGGCATATCCAACTTTTGTTGATTATTTTATAAAGTGTTTTAAGGATAAAATCATGCTAAAAATACTTACCGGAGTTTTATACTCAAAAAATCCATTTAATACCGTTTAAACGCACCGTTGTGTAAAACGTTTATTTTATAAACAAAGGCCAAAACGATTGTTGTAACACTTTTTATAGGTTATTCCTCATGTAATGTTGTTAATAACATAGTTAAAATAATTAGAATATATAACTTAACACAAAGTCATTGTTTTAAAGGTTTAAATGAAAATGTCACGGTTTTAACCGTTTTAATCGATTAAGCACTTCAATAAACGAGACGGCTACATCATAACACATAAGTATCCTAAGTATACGTGGGTAAACATATTTTACAAATATCATATTCATGATCTTGGTTTTGGTCCTAATAGTGACGAGTAACACGATAACGAGTCGTTTCACGTGTTCTGTTCGATGGTCTCGGCTCCAAGGGAGATGTCGAGACTTAGAGCTGGTATACTTGTAATATCCAAGATTTTCCGACATATCTATTTCTAAAAACGTTGCCCTTGTTAGTAAATTAAAACTCGGATTCATATTAAAACTATTTCATTCAAAATGAATTTTAATTTTAAATTATTAGTGAAACAATTCATACTTGAAACATATATATATATATATATATATATTCTTAAATTTTATAAGTTGTAATTATATAAATGATGGAAACTCATCTTTTAGACTTATAAATAAATAAATCATATAAGTCATTTTTTTTTAAATTTATAAAAAATGATTGAGAAAACCTATTTAAACATATTAATATTTTATAGAAACCTCAGGGACCAAAACTGTCATTTCCTGAAACTTGTTTTAAACTAAAATTAAACTTTATACGGAAAGTGTTAAACCAATGAAACTTCGAGGACCTGTTTTGCCTTTCCGCCAAACCTCCGAAACAGAATTCGAGCCTGAGTTCGAATCCCGTTTCACCCGATTATTTCCCTTTTTACTCAAAACCGCGAAAACGTCCACATTCGACGAACCTCGGGTCTCGCCTCAGGCGTGCGACCCTAACCCGAGGTATCCCAACGCTCGATTCCAACATTTAATGCGGCGTGGGTTCGATTTGAATTCGGCATTTACCCCCGTAAACTACCCACCTAATCCGGCTTTAACTCGCGACATCGGCTATAAATACCGATTAGAAACCTCAGTAACATCACACCACAACTTCCTTCACTCTCAATTTCTCCGATTAACACCTGCAATTCTCGATTCTTCATCGCGGCAGCCGACGTTTAGCTCGAACTCGTTCTCACTTGAATCAACCCCGATTCAGGTAATTTTTGTGCTCATTTCGATCGTTACAACCCATAGATCGAAAGCCCTCTATTTATTTCCAATAACAGAGGGCAAATCGATATGCATTTTGGGGATTTCGTTCTAGGGTTCATAAGGAGATTCGGGATGATTTGAGTTTTTGTTTAAAAGATTTCGGTTCCAGGATATACACTAACGAGACCCGTAGTCGGGATGGTTAGTGTGTGTGTGTGCGGATTCGACCCGGTCAGTGACCCGAGTTCGAATCCGGGTAACCGGGTTTTGCCCTTTTCTTTTTTTTTTTTACCTTTTTAAACAAGCTTTAAACCTTGTAATTATTTTTATAAAATCTGTTATATTTTTATACACTTAAAAACATAATCTTATTTACGTTTTATAATCTGGAACTATTTTAATTAAATAAAACTTGTAATAAATAATTCTTTAAAAATAGTTTTAAACACTTAAAACTATAAAAAAAAATACTTTTAAAAACTTTATAAAACTTATATTTTAAACAGGAATTATGTTAATAATCAGAAACTATAAAATTATTTTATATTTTCTGAAATAAACATATTATTTAGTTTAAACATTAATTCGATTTATAAACTTTAGTTAACATTTAAAATTCAAGATTTATTTAAATAAAATAAACATGCGAAATTTATAAATCATAAAGTTATAAATTTATAAACATCATAAATAGATAACTTTAAATATTTATAAACTTATAAACCTTACTCGAATACTTTAACGTTGAAATTATAGACTTATAAACTTTGAAACTTTAAATTAAAATATAAAAAAATGCTATTTAACATATTTGTTTAAACTTACAAAATTCACTTTAGATATTTAGACTTATAACCATTTCTAAATAATATTTAATTTGTATACTTAATGCTTTAATCTTAAAACTATCTATATTGATAAATTCAAATCAAGTAAATAACCTTTTGATAATTATTCATCCTTAATAATTACTTATTCTTGAATAATTATTATTTATCCTTAATCACTAGTTAGTCTTTAATACTTTGTATTTAATAATTATTTTACTTTTGAAATAATTATTATTTATCTTTAATCCTTATCCTAAATAATTATTTTAAACAATAATAATTTTAAACTATTAACTTATTTAAACTTTGAAATCCAAGTCTAGTATGACTCATTTAAAACCTTATTAAAACTCGACTTAAACTTATAAACACAATCATTCCCGTCTCTCATTTGGAACCCTAGTCGATCTTGAAATCCTAGATCCTTACCATAGACTTATAGGATCATACTTAAATCTTTAAACTTGCATACTTAGGCTTATCGTGAGGATATTCTCCCTCCAAGTCTTGCAAATACTTATCCGTGTCGGATACTATTCATCATCCAAGTGAGTATACTTAGCCCCTTTTTCCTTTTATACTTTTGGGGTGAAACATGTTCACAATTCTTAAACTTATATAATTCTTGTACAACTATGACTACGTGTTTATTCTTATGTTAAACTTGAGACTTGTATGCTTAGATTAAACTTAAAACTAGCACATTCATTAGCTTTGATCAAGCCGATAGTAACAATGATAGATCTATTGCATTTGACCAATCCACCTTGATTGATTGACCCCTTCGGGGGGGGAGCCCTTGGTGTTTGTTACTACATTAAACTTTAAACTTGAGACTTATAAGGGTAACCTGCGGTTTATGCCTAAACTTGGTTGTAGGGTTGATGTGCACAACGTCTAACATGCTTGTTTTCTCATACTTACATTATAGAATGCACAAATCATAGTGAATTGTAATTCTTTCCAAATATTTGTTAAACTGTGTCAAAACCTTTGTATCTCACCAACTATTTTGTAGTTAACAGATTCTTTCACATGTTTCAAGTTCTACAACATGAGACTTTATCGTGATCACATAGGATGCTTTGGACCTAGACTACTTAAATTAAATGTTGTATTCGTATCATTCTTCCTTGTATTGAATCTTAAATTATTCATTAATGAAATATCGAAACTTTAATAGTCAACCTTGTGCTATTGAACAACTGCGTCCGCCCCGACGTATAATCCGCCGTCGGTTGGGGTGTGACAGATTGGTATCAGAGCCTTGGTTATAGGGAATTAGGTTATTAGACACATGACCTAGACTATAACTTAGGAGACCCAAACATGAGTTATCTCATGTCCTTTACTAGGAACTTTCTCCTCATTCTATTCTTAATTCTTATACGTGAACGCTTGGAGATTCTACGTTTCTACTTACCTACGTGCTACAAGAGGCTACTACATCGAGGACACATTCTTAGGCATCAAGCCTAATCCACCACTAAACTCTCGTCAAGAATATTTAAGTTCTAGATAATGTGTGAGAACTTGTGCGGACCGGAAGGGTGGATACCTGTATTCTTGGAAATTCTGTCAAGGAAAGCATTTCGTATAAATCTAAATCAACCGTTGGACCCGTATGCTTTCCTGGGAATTCTTGGGATGAGTATTCACTTATAGGAATGCACGACTTCTCTAAACATTAGTGAGCTTAGATCTCTCCTGATATGTCAAAGTACTTACTTAGTGATATGCACTAAATGAGTACCATCTCAAATACTATACACTTCATAAATTCATGATTCAAAAACTTTCCTCTATAACCTTTATTCTATGATTCTTAAGTCCCGTCTTGTCACATGACAGCATGCTTACTCGTCATAACTTGAAGGAGTTACCTTCAAGGAGAAATTCTTACGAGATTATACTTAAAAAAACTACATACATAAACTTATACTTATAGATACTACCCAATAAACTTCGTAATCGTTGTAATACAACCCTTAAAACTATGTATTACTCTACAAATTCTCCTATCAACTTCATTATTTTATGAACATAACACTTAAGGGGAAACCCTTGTGTTTTCATCTTATTTTCATCACTCAACCAAACTACTCTAGATAACTCACTCAAACTTTTGCTACACTTTTATACATCTCAAAGTGTTCATACATCCTTAAACTTCGTGATCCTTGTAATACCAGCACATTTAAAACCATGTATTATCCTACAAGTCCTTTTTACAAACTTCATTATTTTATAAACTTGGCACATAAGGGGAAACCCTTGTGTCTCATTTCATTTTTCGTCACTCAAGCAAACTTCATTTTATGACTAACTCAAAACTTTGTTACACTTTTAATCTCAAAACCTTCATACGCCCTTAAAACTTACGCATCACCGTTCCTTTAAACAAAACTTAACGTCTTTTAAAATCTAAAGTACATTAACAAAAAAATTTGTAACCTAAGTAATTTCCTTGTAGAGGAAGAAGCCTACTATAGAACAAACAAGCTCCACGTTTAAAGACTCTAAGCCCACAATGAACCTCGACGTAATACCATAAACCCAAACATCGGTGACAATAACTAAAAAGTTGTAGACTCAAGAGGAAATTCTGGCTAGGAAAATAGGGTACATAAGTAAGTCCTTGTGACCACCCCTTTCTTCCGGGAATCTTCCTCGTTAGCCCATCAACTTCCAATTAAAAACTATTTTTGAAAATATTACTGTGATGACTCAGTATTATGAATAAAAACCTTTTGAACATATTTAATCAACTTACTTACACACTTTAATTTTCCGTTTAAATTGTATTATGTAAGGGCTAGAAGTCCTAATTTTGAAACATCTAAATGGAAACCATTTTGAAATTTCATCTTGTCACCATTTACTAGTTTAACTTTCCTTTCATCATTGTAAACTTAACACACCTACCCAAACACTTTCGTCAAAAAACAACTTACGTTAGTACTTGAAATAATTAACAACGTTGCATTGAACTATAAAAATCCTAAGTGACACGTGTACCTGAGGAATAAATCTTGAACAAATCTTCTAATTCATAAGCACATTTTCAAAAACAAACCGACTTACGAATCATTACCCCAAACAACCATGACCCTTACTTCTTGTATAGACTTAACACTTGTAAACTTGACCAACTTTTCGCTTGACAATCACACCTATCTTTTATAAATCTTACTCGTACTATTTATCAATGTCCAACTCGTCATTTTTTTAAAACATCTTAATTACATTTTATATAAAAGAAAACTATACCTACTGTTGCGAAACAAGATAAATCATTCGTAAACACACTATCATAAACCTTATCGAAACTTTTCCCGTTACCCTATGCTTGGAGACTTTCCTTATTCAACTCTTGTCACGTAAAAGACTTACTATAAATCACAACGGGGACTAAAAGATTAAATACACGTTTCTAAAACATTAAACTTCGTATACACAACTATGAGGTCAGAGACTTTTGAGTCATGTAAAACTTACTCGATCCCGTGTTCTTAAAACTAAACATGATCAATAAAGGATCATGTGAAGCTTAATACTGAAACTTGAAACTCAACTGACTTATCCCATTTTCAAACTTATACTTGGATTCTTAGTCTTGAAAACTTTGTGTGTCCATCTTAACCAAACCCTATAAGACTTGATAAACGTACATTCCATATATACGAGAAAACTTCACTCTTGATACTAGACACTAGCAGGAAGGAGGACATTACTCTCTTTAGCAGAGTACATCCCCTGACTCCTATCTAAACCAAACATCGGGATCCACTAATCTTCTGGACAACTCGAATCTTCTGTGAGAAAGCGTATAACGGTTAATCCTGTTCCAAACGTTGTCCCACACCTCTCTTGAATACTAGAGTATTTAGATAACCGCTTTATACTCAAAACGTAATCATATACTTCTATACACTGAGGCCGAACTAAGAGACTTTAAACTATCCGATGTTTGACGTATCCTTGTTCAAACACAATTTAAACTATTCTATGTTTGACATATTCTTGATCAAACACAATTTAAACTGTTCTATGTTTGACGTATTCTTGTTCAAACACAATTTAAACTATTCTATGTTTGACATATTCTTGATCAAACACAATTTAAACTATTCTATGTTTGACGTATTCTTGTTTAAACACAATTTAAACTATTCTATGTTTGGCATATTCTTGATCAAACACAATTTAAACTATTCTATGTTTGACGTATTCTTGTTCAAACATGATGAACGTATGAGACTTTAAACTACTCCATGTTTGGCGTATTCTTGTTCAAACATGATGAACGTATAAGACTTTAAACTATTCCATGTTTGACGTATGCTTATTCAAACATGATGAACGTATAAGACTTTTAAACTACTCAAGGTTTGATGGATTCTTGATCAAACACGAGGAAAGTATAAAGACTTTAAACTACTCACTGATTGAAGTATTCTTATTCAATCACGAAGAAACTTTGAAACTCTAAATCTTGTCACATTCTTTTCTCTTTAATCATTGAATGACGTTTCTCTCTAAGGGACTCGTTAATCAATGATCATTCTTATGTGGAAACTTTAGTCGTGTGTTAAACATATTCTTATACTTTTTCTTGATCTACACACAAATAGAAGGACCTATGCGGACTATGCGACGATTTAAATGCTTGCGTGTGCACATGTAAGTATGAAAGTCAACGTATGGGAAGGCATAGTAAGCTCTGTCGTGTGCTACGATCTAAGACTTATCGTAAAAGAGTGTCACGGAACTTAGGTACCGTAGAAATCCTTAAACGTATTAGTCTACAAACTCAAATTCTTGAACTATCTTCGAATCCATTCCGGGTGATGCATCTCACTTTAAACCTCGAATGGAAGTTCATCAGTTATTCTCTCAAATATACTTCTGAAAACAAATCTCCATATGCCTCGGTGAAACTATATACTCATTAGGGAAACTTCTGACAGTCTTGGGTTGTGAAGCTTATAAACTCAAGCGTTATCTTATTTCTATCATTACATTCCGGTTAGAATTCTAGACGTAACCCAAGGGTTACTTATCTTCCTCATTATCCTTGCGCCTATCAATTTTTGAAAATCAGTAAATTTTCTACTTTAATTTCGGGACGAAATTTCCTAAAGTAGGGGAGACTGTAATATCCAAGATTTTTCGACATATCTATTTCTAAAATGTTGCCCGTGTTAGTAAATTAAAACTCGGATTCATATTAAAACTATTTCATTCGAAATGAATTTTAATTTTAAATTATTAGTGAACAATTCATACTTGAAACATATATATATATATTCTTAAATTTTATAAGTTGTAATTATATAAATGATGGAAACTCATCTTTTAGACTTATAAATAAATAAATCATATAAGTCATTTTTTTTAAATTTATAAAAAATGATTGAGAAAACCTATTTAAACATATTAATATTTTATAGAAACCTCGGGGACCAAAACTGTCATTTCCTGAAACTTGTTTTAAACTAAAATTAAACTTTATACGAAAAGTGCTAAACCAATGAAACTTCGAGGACCTGTTTTGCCTTTCCGCCAAACCTCCGAAACAGAATTCGAGCCAGAGTTCGAATCCCGTTTCACCCGATTCTTTCCCTTTTTACTCAAAACCGCGAAAACGTCCACATTCGACGAACCTCGGTCTCTCCTCAGGCGTGCGACCCTAACCCGAGGTATCCCAACGCTCGATTCCAACATTTAATGCGGCGTAGGTTCGATTTGAATTCGGCATTTACCCCCGTAAACTACCCACCTAATCTGGCTTTAACTCGCGACATCGGCTATAAATACCGATTAGAAACCTCAGTAACATCACACCACAACTTCCTTCACTCTCAATTTCTCCGATTAACACCTGCAATTCTCGATTCTTCATCGCGGCAGCCGACGTTTAGCTCGAACCCGTTCTCACTCGAATCAACCCCGATTCAGGTAATTTTTGTGCTCATTTCGATCATTACAACCCATAGATCGAAAGCCCTCTATTTATTTCCAATAACAGAGGGCAAATCGATATGCATTTTGGGGATTTCGTTCTAGGGTTCATAAGGAGATTCGGGATGATTTGAGTTTTTGTTTAAAAGATTTCGGTTCCAGGATATACACTAACGAGACCCGTAGTCGGGATGGTTAGTGTGTGTGTGTGCGGATTCGACCCGGTCAGTGACCCGAGTTCGAATCCGGGTAACCGGGTTTTGCCTTTTTCTTTCTTTTTTTTACCTTTTTAAACAAGCTTTAAACCTTGTAATTATTTTTATAAAATCTGTTATATTTTTATACACTTAAAAACAGAATCTTATTTACGTTTTATAATCCGGAACTATTTTAATTAAATAAAACTTGTAATAAATAATTCTTTAAAAATAGTTTTAAACACTTAAAACTATAAAAAAAATACTTTTAAAAACTTTATAAAACTTATATTTTAAACAGGAATTATGTTAATAATCAGAAACTATAAAATTATTTTATACTTTCTGAAATAAACATATTATTTAGTTTAAACATTAAATCGATTTATAAACTTTAGTTAACATTTAAAATTCAAGATTTATTTAAATAAAATAAACATGCGAAATTTATAAATCATAAAGTTATAAATTTATAAACATCATAAATAGATAACTTTAAATATTTATAAACTTATAAACCTTACTCGAGTACTTTAACGTTGAAATTATAGACTTATAAACTTTGAAACTTTAAATTAAAATATAAAAAAAATGCTATTTAACATATTTGTTTAAACTTACAAAATTCACTTTAGATATTTAGACTTATAACCATTTCTAAATAATATTTAATTTGTATACTTAATGCTTTAATCTTAAAACTATCTATATTGATAAATTCAAATCAAGTAAATAACCTTTTGATAATTGTTCATCCTTAATAATTATTTATTCTTGAATAATTATTATTTATCCTTAATCACTAGTTAGTCTTTAATACTTTGTATTTAATAATTATTTTACTTTTGAAATAATTATTATTTATCTTTAATCCTTATCCTAAATAATTATTTTAAACAATAATAATTTTAAACTATTAACTTATTTAAACTTTGAAATCCAAGTCTAGTATGACTCATTTAAAACCTTATTAAAACTCGACTTAAACTTATAAACACAATCATTCCCGTCTCCCATTTGGAACCCTAGTCGATCTTGAAATCCTAGATCCTTACCATAGACTTATAGGATCATACTTAAATCTTTAAACTTGCATACTTAGGCTTATCGTGAGGATATTCTCCCTCCAAGTCTTGCAAATACTTATCCGTGTCGGATACTATTCATCATCCAAGTGAGTATACTTAGCCCCTTTTTCCTTTTATGCTTTTGGGATGAAACATGTTCACGATTCTTAAACTTATACAGTTCTTGTACAACTATGACTACGTGTTTATTCTTATGTTAAACTTGAGTCTTGTATGCTTAGATTAAACTTAAAACTAGCACATTCATTAGCTTTGATCAAGCCGATAGTAACAATGATAGATCTATTGCATTTGACCAATCCACCTTGATTGATTGACCCCTTCGGGGGGGGGGGGAGCCCTTGGTGTTTGTTACTACATTAAACTTTAAACTTGAGACTTATAAGGGTAACCTGCGGGTTATGCCTAAACTTGTTTGGAGGGTTGATGTGAACAACGTCTAACATGCTTGTTTTCTCATACTTACATTATAGAATGCACAAATCATAGTGAATTGTAATTCTTTCCAAATATTTGTTAAACTGTGTCAAAACCTTTGTATCTCACCAACTATTTTGTAGTTGACAGATTCTTTCACATGTTTCAGGTTCTACAACATGAGACTTTATCGTGATCACATAGGATGCTTTGGACCTAGACTACTTAAATTAAATGTTGTATTCGTATCATTCTTCCTTGTATTGAATCTTAAATTATTCATTAATGAAATATCGAAACTTTAATAGTCAACCTTGTGCTATTGAACAACCGCGTCCGCCCCGATATATAATCCGCCGTCGGTTGGGGTGTGACAATACTGGTTAATAGCTGTAAATGAAGCAATGTTATCAATTATGTGATTGATAGACGGCTAAACAATAGCTGTAAATGAAGCAATATTATAGACAGCTATTACTGGTGATATTAGATGACGCTAACACATGATAACCTGCTATGAACACTGTCGAACAAATAAAACGGTTAAAATGATGGGTGGGGGGTGGGTGGGTGGGTTTAGGTTTTTGGGTGGGGGTGGGGAGGGGGGTTTAGGTTTTTGGGTGGGGGTGGGGAGGGGGGTTTAGGTTTTCGGGTAGGGGTTAGGTTTTTGGGTAGGGGTTAGGTTTTTGGGTGTACTACACATATGCAGTACATGAGGAGTTTTTTGGTTTTCTCATGAAAATGAGTTTTCTAGTGAACTCACCCCTATATATATATATATATATATATATATATATATATATATATATATATATATTATTTTTAAGTGTTTTAGATTCGTATTTCGTAGCTAATTGTTAGTTTAATATTATTGGAATTGACTTGTTGGTGGTTTTTGAAAAATTAATGGTTGTTTAGATTAATATATTTTTATAATATTTATGACGTCGTCCGGTTCTTAAATCTGGTCCGACCAGTGGATCGGTAAGGAGACCTGTTCGACGTTCGATGCGGTTCTGAAAACATTGGGGATATGAGAGAGATGCAAGTTTGGCATAGACTTTGGTTGGTGGATAGAAAAAAAAGTAGGGTTTTTTTTTAAAGGCAAAAAGAAAAATAAAATAAAATATAATAAAATAAAAATAAAAATAAAAATGTAGAGATATGTTTCAAGATACGGGAGAAGCCCCATCTTGCATGAAATTCCATTAGTTATGGGTACGGAGAAAAGGTATTGCGACAAGCACAAGGTGACAAAACCCAATCCTTTCTTGCTTATCACACTCAACCGAATTTGATGTATGTTTTTTTTAACAGCCAACGGAGCAAATTTTATTCAAATATACCAAACTTAGCAAGAAGCTAACAAGTACAAAACTAATAGAAATTACATGGAAGCAAAATAAAACAAGGATTAAAACAAAAAGTCTACTCCTGAGAAAAGACACCAATCTACCGAGGTAATATTACTCAACTTGGCTCTATTTTGGATCCACCAGAAGAATGTTTTCTTTAATGTCATCTACCAATTTGAAGCAGGAAGAAGAGACACCATTAAATACCTTATCGTTGCAATTAATCCATAACCTCCATAAAGTCACTACAAAGATAGCATGGATCACTTTTTTCCTTACTTCTGAGCTTGGTAGATCCCGAGCTATCTCTAACATACCCGAGACTGTGTCAAAAGCCCGAGGGACCGAGAATTTTGCCCAAACACAAACTTGACACCAAACCGTCTTGGCTAGCAGACACGAAACAAGCAGGTGATCGGCTGTCTCTATTATGATGCCACAACAAGGGCAGGTATCACTAATGATTAAAACGCCTCTAGTTGCCAAGGCTGCCAATGTAGGAATTCTTCCAAAGGAAGCCCTCCATACAAAAAGGTTGACCTTAGGAAAAACCCAATTGTTCCAATTAAAAGGTCTTCCCTGTTGGATCAAGGGGTTAGCATGCTTCATGTCCTCCTTCACCAGTTTCACATAGAAAGTGTCATTGTTTCCATTCTCATCCTTCCAAGCCCATTTGTCTTCCCCTTCATTTATGGGTTGCTGTTGTAAAAGACTAATTAGATGGAAAAGTTCATCACATTCCGAGGTGGATTGGGGGGGGGGGGGGGTCTGACCCATGCCCAATCCCAAAACTAGAGACCTGCCATTTTCTTGCAACAATCCGAGATTAGGGTTCCTTTACGTGATACTAACTTGAACAGCCATGGGAATCGGTCACAGAGAGCACCACCTTGAATCCAATTATCTTACCAGAAGAAGGTTTTGCCCCCTCTCGCCACCATTGGAACTAGTTTTTGACGGATATTGATGTTGTATTTTGCCAATTCGGTATCCACTCTCCCTATGTTCGTCCAGACTCCTGTGAATGTTTTCTTTACCGGGATTAGGTTGGGGTGCCTTGTTCCACCATGGATTGCCGATATGACTCTAGCCCAAAGCTGCGTTGGAAACATTCTAAATCGTCACCACCATTTCGATAAGAGAGCTATATTCATTTCCATAATCCCTCCAACCCCCAATCCCCTGAACTGTTTGGAGGCAACTATACGTTCCCAGGCAACCCATCTGATTTTACCCCCCGAACCTCCCCATAGAAACCTTCTTCGGATTCCTTCCAATGTTTTAATCACGCCAGCAAGAGCTTCTATAGGGAGAGATAATAGTTTGGGAGGCTTCTAAGGACTAATTTGATGAGGGTGATTTTCCCCGCAAGAGATAATGTCTTGGCTTTCCAGTTCGACAATCTGGAATTAAACTTGTCGATAATGAGCTTCCAGTTGGCAATCCGATTCATGTTATCTCCTACTATCAGCCCTAGGTAGGAGAAAGGGAACACACCCATTTGACATTGCAGGATTGAGGCCAACCGATTAGTCTCCGAATCATCTGTTGCAACCCCAAATATTTTGCTTTTGTTTAGGTTCACCTTCAAACCCGAGATCATGTAGAAACTAGAAACACCTCAAAATTCTGTTTAGATTCTTGAGATTAGATTCCAACCAGTGGCCAATGAAAATAGCTGTCGTCCGCAAAGAATAGGTGGGAGATCATAGGACAATTGTTGGGCAGAGACAACCCATTGAATATGCCAAGGGTAGTTGCTTTTGACATCATTACGTGTAACGCCTCCATCGCCAGAGTAAATAAGAGGGGGAAAGGGGGTCGACTTGTCGAAGACCCCGTTTAATCTAGAATTCCTTAGAAGGAGAGCCATTGATCAAAACCGAGGCGCGAACGGAGAACAATATTCCCATAATCCAGTTTCTCCATTTAGGAGGGAACCCCATATGGTGCATGATGGTAATCAAAAATTTCCGGTTAACGGTATCAAATGCTTTTTTCAAGTCGACTTTAAAGAACAATAATTTAGTATTATGAGGACAAAATCGGTACAACGACAAAATAGGGAGAGTGGATACCGAACAATAATTTAGTAAAATTTTCTATTAATCTAAGTGGATAGAATTGGCAAAACCCATAATAAATATACACATACATCAAATTAATAGAAGAATTTTACTTTGGTCTAAAACCGATACAACGGTCTAACACGATAATATCGGCGGTTCTGTAGATGCATAATATGTCCCTAATCCCTTGTAATATGTATTTCATCTATGTTTAATGTAATTATTTGATGTATTAATGAAACTACATGTTTATCCTTAATGTTTACTCATATATAACGACTGTGTACTAAACGATCTGATAAATAGCGATAACGTTGATCAATCGTGCTAATGAAAGGCCCATTCGCACGAATGGATCATGAGAATGATCCATTCGCGCGAATAGCTCATGAGAATGATTCATTCGCTAGAATAAGTCATGAGAATGATTCATTCGTACGAATGAACCATTCTGATGATTCATTCTTAAGAATGAAACATTCTACTGATTCATTCGCACGAATGAGTCCATTCACATGGCTCATTCGTACGAATGGCCTCTGCACTATATATATAACTTTCACTTCATGAGCACATATACAACACATATACACATAGAGAGACTGACCAGAGCAGAACCAACAGAACACAAACTCTTTTCACCTGTATTGTCAAATCTCTGTCTGTTTATAGTTTCCAGGTCTTGTATCCAACTTCTCTACACAAAAGGGTCGATAGAAACCTTTGTTTCGAAGTCTAATCCGCTCATTTCTCTCGACCCGATCAGTGTCATAGATTGGATTGCCAATCAAATTGGATTCCTCACGATTTGGTTCGGTTAATGTGTTGAATCATTGGATCAAGGTAGATCCCGATCCAACAAAGTGGTATCAGAGCCTGATTGTGCTCTAGATTCAACATAGAAAATCTAATCTTGCTTTTAATCTTACTTTTTCTAGCTTCTTGAATGTTATAAAGATCACTTGATCGTTGTTTAGCCACGTTCAAAACTTGTGATTATTGCTTCTGAGTGATCTGATCGTCTCAGTTTTCAGATCTGATAAAAGGATCAATCATTGGTGCTTTTTGGTGCAAAAAAGTCAAACAGCTCTCTGTCGTACGAATGGCTACTATGATGAACTTCATTCGCACGAATAGATCAAGTCTCCCGCTCATTTGTTCAAACTTCCAATCGCACGAATAGAACATTCCATTCGCACGAATAGAAAATTCCATTTGCACGAATAGAAAATTCCATTCGCACGAATAGAAAATTCCATTCGCACGAATAGAAAATTCCATTCGCACGAATAGAAAATTCCATTCGCACGAATAGAACATTCCATTCGCACGAATAGACCCATTCGCATAAATCTCTTCTAAATTTTTTTTGTGTCGAAAAACTTCGTTTTTTACCATGTCGGACTTAGCTTTTGTTGCCAGTCAGAACAGTAAAATCCAAAACTTGTTATTAATCGATAATGAAGCTGGAAATGCTAACAAAGCTCCAAAACTCATGACAATGGACGAATATCATCACTGGAAAAACAGGTTTGAGATACACATTAATGGAGTTGATACAAACTTATGGATGATGATAGAGAATGGATATCAAAAAGTGTTGAGTGAGGATGGAACTCCTGTTTTGGCTTCCCTTTTAAGCGAACAACAAAGAAAAGATTATGACTTAGAAAAGAAGGCATATGCTATCTTATCTCAGGCCATATCAAGAGAAATATTTCATCAATTCAGGCAGTTTACATCTTCAAAATCTCTGTGGGTTGCCTTAGAACAACGTCACGAAGGAAATGCTTCGTTGAAAGCTATCAATGCTAAGGCCATTAAGAAGGAATTTGATAATTTCATGTATATTGGGAATGAGTCCTTAGATGATCTATTTGAGAGATTCTATCACTTGATGAGTGAATTGCATGCCCATGAGATCAAAACAACGAAAGAAGAAAAGGTTCAATGCATGGCAGATGCGCTACCACCAAAATGGGATTCATTCTTGATGGTTCTCAAACAGAACAAGACTCTTGAAACCATTGATATCAATGAATTTCTTCAGAAATTGAGAGAACAAGAGGTGATGAATAAGTGGAAGTTAAAGAGAGGTGTACAAGCTCAGGATCCTTCATTGTACTATTCCACATCAACTCAACAAAATGCTCCTTTGCAGACTGCGTTTGTATCAAACATGTCAAATGTTTCAGCCAGCCAGTCTTCAACAGCTCATGCTTCAGTTTCATCAAGCTCGGTTCCACAGCAGGGAAATACTGCTAGTACTCCTCCACCAAGCCCCATTAAATTGCAAACAGACAACTTCGACAAGGTTACTATCGAAGTGGCCAAGGAACACATGGCACTGTTGTCTACCGTTGTCAATTCATATGTCGGTCTTGTTGCTGGACAGGTTGGAAACAGTCATCTGACAGCAGAAGACTATGCTCAGATTGATAAGGATGAAATGGATCGAATTGATATAATGTGGGCTCTTGCAAGTGCAGTCAGAAGAGCGAGAGATTATGTAAAAAGGATAGGAAAAACTCTCGAAGGGAACAAAGACACTACTTATGGTTTTGATCTGTCTGCTGTTGTTTGTTTTAACTGTGGTGAGAAAGGGCATTTTGCTAGGCAATGTGAAAAGCCTAAACAGACTGGAAACCGCAACCCTTTCAACAACCGTCAAAGCCAACCGAAGCAACAAACTCAAAATACATAAACAAACCTTGTTCCAGTTACTCTTGCACAAGATAAGGGCACTTCAAGTGGAACAAAAGCTATGGTTGTTCAAACAGATGAGACTGTTGATTGGTCTTTTAAATTTGGAGCTGATGGTAGTTCAGGGGATAGAGCTTACATGGCAAAGGCTGTAGAAGTCAATGAAGAATCGGATTCTGATGCTGAGAGAGAGATTGCTTCAGAAAGTTCATCAGCTGCAGACGATACATCTTCAAACAGTTCTGGATTCACAGCTGAGAATGAAGATAAATCATCTGTTGTCTCTTCAAGTCAATCGACAGCTGATGTGGATGATAACAATTCCTCTTCTGAATCTACCTGTAGCTGTGCTTTTATGGTAAAAACATCCACAGGCATTCAGGTAAATTCTGACAGTTTTGAAAGTGAGTCTGAATCTCAACCGTGTTTAATTTGTGATGAACTTGAGAAGAAAGTTGAGACACTTAAAAGTCACAACACAGACTTAATTGTTGATTTAACTAATTGTCTTGAAGCAAACCGTGTTTTAAAGGGAAACGAACTTGCCTTCAAAAACAAAATTGATCTTTTAAACAGGCAAGTTCATGAATTAGAAATCTGTGTTATCAACAAACAAAATGCCATCACTTTTTATTTAAACACGATTGATGAAACAAAGAAAAAGCTGGCGCTTGTCGAGTGTGATTATGAAACTTTAAATCCAAAGATGAAAAGTTATTCAAATTCTGCTTACATTCTTGATTACATGATTTCACGGCGTCCAGGAAAGAAAAATGCTGGGATGGGGTATAACAATTGTCCTCCACCGGTGTTGAATACTATGGTAAACACACCGGATGATAACCCAATCATTGACTTTAAGGTCAAAACGCCACTTGTCGTTGATCCAACCGAAGACAAAATTTCTCAACCAAAGGTTAACGATAATGGTGCTTCAACCTCGGAGTCCCAGTGTGTTGATGGAATGGTAGAAGAGTGGGATGAAGACGACGATGAGTGTCCTACTCGTGGTTTGGGACACAAAAACTCGTCTGCTCCACAGAATGACAGCATTGGTATTTCAAAATCTGCTTCTAAAAATGTTTTTAAAATTAAACCAACCAATTGCAGTCCATCTTATCCCACTACTTCTGATCAGAAGAGTCAAGTAACCAAAGCCTCAATCAAAAAGGTTAATTTTGTTAAAGCTGGAGAGTCTGTTCAATCAAACAAGTCACTCTCTTCAGCTGAACAAAAAGAAGCTAAGGCTTGTGGTTCAAAAACTCACCAAAGTGAAAATCAATACAGATCTCCAAGGTTGGTTGAGCGGAGATACTGTTTTGAGTGCGGTACAAAAGGACACGTTGTTGTCAACTGTCCTTATCTTCAGAAGCCAAGTAAAAGAGTTAATCATTTTCTAGAAAATAAACAAAAATTTTTAAAGTCAAAATCTAACTCTTTTACCCAACAACAAGTGCATCAAAAGAAAGTTAAACAAAAGATGCATGACTTGTTGGTCACTGATTCGAGTTCCACACCTGTACAAATCGTTAAGCAATCCACTGTTTACCACAAACAGTTGTTGCACAAACAACATGTGTGGAAAGCAAAATCAGATGATGCTTCTGACGACTGTACTTCAAAGTCAAGTTGTTGTTCCAAAAATCCACAAGGACAGTGGATGGATTGTACTGTTGTAGATGAGACTGGGAAACCCAAGACCGTAAAGGCTTGGGTTCCTAACCTAAACTAATTATTTTCCTTATTGTGCAGGTTGTCCTTTATAATCCTATTAGCAATAATTGGATTATTGATAATGGGGCATCTAGGCACATGACTGGGAACTTAGCTCTCCTTTTCGACGTCAGAAATATCAAAGGGGGCTATGTTTCATTTGCAGGCGATAAAGGTGGTTTTATCTCAGCTTAGGGAACACTTTCTAATGGAGCTGTCAGCTTTGAGAAGGTCAACTTTGTCAAACAGTTGGATAACAACTTACTTTCTGTTTCTCAAATCTGTGATAAGGAGTTCAAGGTTCTTTTTGATGACAAGCATTGTTATATCTTGAAAAAGGAGTTTATGATTCCAGAAGACATGGTGGTTATGTCTGCTCCAAGAGTGAATGATCTTTATATTCTTGACATGTCACAAGCATCATCCTCAGTGTCCACAGCATCATGTTTTGTTTCAAAAGCCACTGAGAAGGATTCTATTTTATGGCACAAAAGAATGGGACATCTCAGTCTCAGAAAAATGAATCATTTGGTGCACAAAAATCTTGTTGAAGGAGTCACTGTGAAAAGTTTTCATCTTCCTGACGTGTGTGTTTCTTGCAAGAAAGGCAAACAAACCAAGAAATCTCATAAACCCAAATCTCAACATTCCATCACTATACCACTAGAGCTCTTACACATGGACTTGTTTGGTCCTATCAACCGGAAGAGTATTGCTGGAGACTTATATTGTTTGGTTGTGACGGATGAGTATTCGAGATATTCTTGGGTGATGTTCTTAAAAGAAAAATCTGAAACTTTTGAATATGTGGAGATTCTGATTACCAAATTGGAGTCTCTGTATAAGTTAAAGGTTAGGAGGATCCGTTCTGACAATGGTACTGAATTTAAAAATCACCTTATGGAAACTTTCTGTCAAAAACTTGGTATTCACCATGAATTCAGTGCGCCATATGTTCCACAAATGAACGGTGTTGCTGAGAGAAAGAATCGGACCTTGATAGAAGCGGCAAGGACTATGCTCGCTGACTCATACTTACCCGTGCAGTTCTGGAATGAAGCTATTGCTAATGCGTGTTACACGCTCAACCGGGTTCTAGTTGTCAAGCGTCACGATAAAACTTGCTTTGAATTGTTGCATCGACGGAAACCGAACTTACAGTATCTTGAACCGTTCGGCGCTCCATGTACCATGTTGAAAAAGGATGCTCATGGCAAGTTTAACGAGAAAATAGAGGAAGGTTACTTCTTAGGGTACAGCACTCCCAATAAAAGAGTTTACAACAAAGCCTCTGGGAATGTAGAAGAATGGTACCATGTTGATGTTCAAAAGTATACCTCTCCTGCTGCTGGAAAAGGTCTTCCTTGGATGTTTGATTATGAAGAACTTTTTGCCTCGTTTAATCTTCCTCCAGAATGTTCAGATGAGGAGGTTGCTGTTCAAATGATGTATGATGCTCAAAACGCACCTGATGAACATGTGCAACCTACTTCCTCATCATCTGACATTCCTGAGTCCTCCAATAACACACAAGTCACACAGGATGATGACTCTTCTTCTTCTTCTTCAGAGTATGAGGGTTCTCGACAGGAAATAGACCAGGTGATTGAAGATCCTTCCCATGATGTTGTACAATTGAGTGATGATGTTTCACATTCTGTGGCAATTGAACAAGGTATCACAAACCTTGATCAAACTGTTGAGGTTCCTGCTCATCCTGTGGGTAGGATTGATAGAATTCATCCTCAACAGAACATTATTGGTGATCCCACATCTGGTGTTAAAACTAGGGGTCAGATCAATTCTGGAGTCTACTCAGAAATCATGGAATCTGGTGTGGTCAACGATTGTGCGCATTCATGTTTCGTCTCGCAAATCGAACCACGGTCTATAACAGATGCTTTAAAAGAAGAATCTTGGGTAAATGCAATGCAGGAAGAACTACTCCAATTTCAGAAGCTCGGAGTTTGGAAGTTAGTTGATTTACCAAAAGGAGCTAAGAAGATTGGTACTCGATGGGTTCTTCGTTGCAAAAGGGATGATCAAGGAATAGTCATAAGAAATAAGGCTCGTTTGGTCGTTCAGGGATTTAGGCAAATTGAAGGTATAGATTACAATGAAGTGTTTGCACCGGTTGCTCGTCTGGAAGCAATTCGAATTTTTCTTGCTTATGCATCCTACAAAAGGTTCAAAGTCTATCAAATGGATGTAAAGAGTGCTTTCCTTCATGGAGAAATCAGTGAAGTCGTATACGTCAGTCAACCTCCCGGGTTTGAAGATCCTATGCATCGTGACCGTGTCTACAAATTGGACAAGGCACTGTACGGATTGCACCAAGCTCCGCGAGCGTGGTACGAGACACTTTCCACTCATCTTCTGAACAATGGATTTAGAAGAGGTGTCATCGACTGCACGTTGTTTATTCGAGAAAAGGGTGGAGAACTTTTAATGGTACAGGTATACGTGGATGACATTATTTTCGGATCAACGAATGATGTTCTGTGCAAAGAATTTGAAAGAGTTATGCAGGACAAATTCGAGATGAGTTCCATGGGAGAGATGAAGTTCTTTCTAGGGCTACAAGTAGATCAATCTGAGACAGGGATTTTCCTTCATCAAACAAATTATGTTGGAGACATACTGAGCCGATTCAGTATGACTGATGCCAAACCTGCTGGTACTCCATTGGCGATCAATCACGGGATTTCGCCTGATGACAAGGGGGAGTATATTGATGCTACTCTCTATCGAGCCATGATCGGATCTCTCATGTATCTCACGGCATCTCGACCAGACATCATGTTCGCCACGTGTCTATGTGCCCGGTATCAGTCAAAACCAAAAGTCTCCCACTTAATTACTGTCAAAAGGATTTTTCGTTATCTGAAGGGTACTCCTGATCTTGGATTATGGTACTCTAATGATGATAACTTTGAGCTTACTGCATATAGTGATTCTGATTATGGTGGTTGCAAAACAGACTTCAAGTCTACATCTGCAGGGTGTCAGTTCTTTGGAAACCGTCTTGTGACATGGCAATGCAAAAAACAGACTTCAGTGGCTACATCTACATGTGAAGCTGAATACATCGCTGCTGCCAGTTGCTGTTCACAGATTATCTGGATTCAACAGCAACTTCGGGACTACGGTTTGCAATTCTCTAACACTCCTATTTATGTGGATAATTCTGCTGCCATAGCTATCACTAAGAATCCGGTTCAGCATTCAAAAACCAAACACATCGGCATAAAATATCACTTCATTCGTGATTGTTTTGAAAAGAAACTTATTAATATGGTTCAAATTAACACTGATTTCCAAAAGGCAGACCTCTATACAAAAGCCTTTGACAAACCAAGATTTTTATTCTTGTTAGAGGTAAACGGCATGAAAAAGAAGGATGAAGTTGTTCCGGACCAAGAGTCGAGTCAATAATCATTTTTATCAATTACGTTCCTGTATATATATTTTCTTTCTTGCGTTTATTAAAAATCTCAAAAACTCAAAAAGATTTTTCATTTTAAGATTTTAGGGGGAGAAAATGTCAGTAAGAATCTCTCGCTGAGAAAAATGATAGTACACAGACGCTAGTTATCTGAGACTCCAAAAAGATTTCTATATTGTGTACAGTTATTTGTGTACAGTTTGTTATTAAAAAAAAAAAAGATTTTCCATTTTTGTACAGTCTAAAACCCAAAAACATCTAAAAAACTCAAAAATGAGAAATCGTATCCAACCTTTGGGAAGTGATGGCACACTAACCATATGTATGAAGCACATTGCATTTAATGTCATAGTGAATAGTCACACTAAGTCGACATGTGATGCATTGATAGGCTTATCTTACTGAATCTCGACCATTGATGATCAATCTATACCATATTAGATATTGTCTTTTGAGTCACATAATGGTGAAAGGATTGACGAAAATCAACAATAGAAACTGAAGGTGTTTCTCATTCTGTGCACACCAGTTATCATCGGTTTAATGAGATATCAGAAAGTAGTTATAAAATTAAAAATTAGATTCCGAAGTCGTATACGTGCCATATTGCCTTGTAAATACCTGGCTGAAGCCGTCCATGCGAATAAGAATAAAATAAAAGTATGAATCCGAATCCGTATATGTGCCATATTACCGGGTTGCAGCCTGGTTGAAGCCATCCATGGGATAAGATGAACACAAACACCGTTAGCTGTATACGTGCCATATTGCCTTGTAAATACCTGGCTGATGGCTGTCACTGTGAATACTAAAAAAAAAAAAAAAATTGGTGTAGTAAAGAAGTAACAGGGAATAACTGAGATCTCATGAACTTATGATGACTGGTTAAGTAAGTTGTGCTGATTTGAAACATTAACATGTTTTGAAAAGTAATTCAAGTCAATTCTTAACTAGTGTGGGACACACAGATAATGGACTTAATCCTTCAAGATCATCTTGTAAGTGTTGAGAAAAGGTCTGCATAAGTTTAAGATGGACAAACAAATCAATGATCGCATTTTGACTAAGTGTACTTAAAGCTCAGATAATTGCAATGTTGCTGATTGCTATGAGTTTAGTACTGATCCTATGTTCGGATCTTTCTCACAAAAAGATGTGTAAATACCATTGTATAGTTGTATCTACAAAATTCAAAATGTCTCAGATCATTAGTCACTAAGTCTGTATGATTTCTCATAAGGATCATTCTTACTAAGACATGCGTGTATATATCTTGTTGATATTATTTTCAGCATTACATATTCAAAAATCCAAAAAGATTTTACTTTTCCTGAATTTTAGATTATCTGATAAGACTCGAACGACTGTCTGAAAATCAAAATTTGAAAACCGCTTGACTTCCTGATTGATCAAATCGTTCCTTTACTTCATAAACTATTCCAAAACTTCATAATTGATCCCTCACTTCATAATTAAATGTAAATTACTTCATAATCAAATTGTTGTCAAGACCGATGTGGTCGGATACCCCATTTAACTTGAAAAGTTTAATTTGCATAAGGGGATTGTCCCATTCGTACGAATGGATGAGCAAAATGGCTCACTCGTACGAATGGATGAGGAGAATAGCTCATTCACACGAATGGACTGACCAGAATGGTCCACTCGTACGAATGAGTGACAGAATGAATCAAGTCTAGCTCATTCGCACGAATGGACTGACCAGAATGGTCCATTCCTACGAATGAACCAGGCCATCCTATAAAAAGGCCATTCATTCGCATTCTCAGTCTCATTCGCACAAAACAGAAATCGCATTCGCACGTCTGTTTCATCCAATTCTGATTTTGAACAAAACTCTGTCAAATCACCGATCTAATCTTTCGATTTCATTTTACAGGTATAACCCCACAAGTATTCATCAAGTGTATACCGATTCGTGGACGTTCGACTAGATTTAGGGCTCAAAACCGAAAACAAAACCTAAAAAAACGTAAAAAGTGACTTAATAAACCGATTAAAATGCTAAATACTGGTTGAAAACCATAATCGAGTGTTTTGGTGTCTTTTTCGGCAAATCTTTTCATGTCTTGGTTGATTTTTGGACAATTTGGATCGCGACCCGTCTGTCGTACGAATGGACACACTCTTCATGTTCATTCGTACGAATGAGAACTCATTCACACGAATGAGCACTCATTCACATGAATGAACACTCATTCGTACGAATGAAAACTCATTCACACGAATGAAACTCATTCGCACGAATGAATACTCATTCATATGAATGAAACTCATTCGTACGAATGAATAGGCAGAATGATCCATTCGCACGAATGAACCAACTTTTAGGGTTCATTCGTACAAAGGGAAAATGGTCCAAAAGTTCATATTTCCAAAATCTTGCATGTACTGATCTGATGTGCTTCATGTTTTTGTGTTTACAGACTGATCGTTATGGCGCACAGAGCTCCAGTTGTTCTTAAGGCTTCCATTAAAAGCAACATATGTGCGTACATGATTCCTACATCAAAGAATGCACGACCATTTGTCGGAATGATCGAGTTTTTATCAAGATCAAGGATTGCTCATGCTATATCCCATCACCGGACTCCATATACGTCGCATCAAAGGGAGTTCTGGGCCTCTGCCGAGATTGACTGCGAGGTATCTCCACCGGTCATACGAGGGAAGATCGCAGGTCAAGATGTGGTTGTATCGGCAGCTCATATTCGCCGATTGTGTCAATTCGGTGATCATCCTGAAGATCCAGTGACACTGGATAAATATCTGGTCCGCGGATGCTTCATGAGAATAAAGTACGACGGGAATGTTGCCGAAGGAGTTTTAAATAAAGCGAACCTCTGTCCGCAGTACAAGTATCTAGGACATGTTATTCTGCATTGCCTCGGTTCCCGTCGTGGCGGTTTCGACGACATGCGTGAAACAATTCAGAGCGCATTCGTTGCTCTGGTGTTGAACATTCCGTTCAACTTTTCCGAGATGGTGTTCACTCATCTTAAGGAAAACATCTATCTAAAAGGGGACAATGCGTATCTTATGTACCCCAGATTCTTACAAATGATAATAGATGACCAACTTCCTCTTCTGCCAAGGTCAGACATCGACATGATCAAGCTAGAACACATGACGGATGTCACTCTAAACAGAGTACAGACCTACAGGGGAAGACCAACAAAGCCACCTCACAAACGACTTATTGGACATCTGGCAAATCCAGATTATGTGGCACCAGCAAACAGAAAATGGCGTCACGATAACAGTGATTCTGACAGGGAGGATATTGTTGTACCTCCAGCTGACGACCAAGATGGTTAGGGAGATGGTGGCAATGCTCCTAATGTTCCATCTACCGCTGCCACCACCCCCACTGTTGCTGCTATCGATTCTTCCCTTCCAACTAACCCAGAAGACGTTAACCTGGACACCGTCCTGTTTACTGATTCTGAGGACACTGAAGACGAATTTGTCAGTCAACAAGGGGAAAGATTGGTCGCAACAAAACGAAAAAGGGGAGCAGATCAAGGAAGCTCAAGGGTTGATGATGACGTCAGGGATGCTGACTTTGTCCCTGACTGTCCACAAGTATTTGCTGCTCCTTCTTCCCAATCTACCCCAGTCAAGAAAGGAAGAAGAAAGAGAATGGCCAAACGCCAAAAGTTTAAACTTGTTAGAAGGACGGAGAGCACCTCTGCTACTACAGCAACTGCCACCAGGTCTGAGGCTCCAATGTCAACATCTATGCCTCAGACACAAACTGTGCCTCCTCCCATCTACACGACTGCTCCTACATCACAGCCATCAACTATTCGAGCTGAATCTTCAATGTCACTGCCGACTGTCTCTCTACACGACCAGATCAGTACTTTAAACAGTTTGGTACTTCGTTTACTGGCTCAGAATGAAGTGCAATCAAAGCGTATTGATCAACAGGGCTCGCAGATCAGTCAGTTGACTCTGCAAAATACTGAACAAGCCCAAGCCATCACAAGTCTTTCCACTAGGTGTAATGATCAACAAGCCCTCCTTCTCACTGCTACAAACCAGAATCAAAAGTTGTCTACAACTGTTGATGCACATACTCAGAGGATACAAAGGCTAGAGGAGGAAAACAAAAAGCTGTTGGAAGACTTAGAAAGCAGAAGAGACCGACACCCAGAATTGAGGGTGCTCGCAATGATGGTGATGATGGTGACGATGATGATGATGATGATGACGATGATGATGATGATAGTGATGATGATGACAATAATGACAAAGATAAGGATGATGGTGCCAATGCTGGTGCTGCATCAAGTACTTCAAAGACAGCAGAAGCAGAGGCACGCACAAAGCAAAAATCAGACAAATCAGAAGGCCAATCATCAGATACACAAAAGGGCACTGAAGGTTGATAGTTTTTGTTTTAAGTGTTTTAAGTTGTCTTATTGTAAATATTAGATTATTATGTAAATAATATCAGTTTTATTTTGATTAAATCAATGAAATTTCTTATTCTCACATGTTTATTCTTTGTTTGTTTATGAAAATAGTTTTGGATGTGATGCCTCTCAAGCAACAACCTTCAAAGTTAACCTATGTGCTTGACATGCAAGGGATCATCCAACATTCAGTTATTTATGACAAAGAGGAAGGGGAAATCGTACACTGCTTGTCAAAAGAACAGATTGCTGAGCTATTTCAAATGAATCCCGACGAAGTCATCACTGAAGAGGCATCTGTTCCTACAACTGATTATCCCTCCTCTGACGAACTAGAAGACGTTGATGAGGTTGAAGTCGAAGACATCACTGATCAAGAATATCCAAAGTACACATCAGTAGATGGTGATGATCTTCCCTCCTTCGCAGACTTATTCACTCAGCAGTCTGACGAGGAGGTCAACCGCATTATCGACAACAAAGGAGATGAAGCCGGTCCCTCCACTATTGACATTGACGAGCTGAATGAACGTAAAAGTCAGTGGATGGAATACATGGCCGAATTAAAGAAGAACTCAAAGCCCTCTCCTCCAACCAAGTACACTAAAGTTTATCGACTCAAAGGACACAAGTCTGATGGTCGTATAATCAGTTGGGCATACTTCAACGACTTAAGCTGCTATGCTATAAAAAGAGAGAAGGGCATACAATATTTCAGGTACCCTCATGACTTCGAGATGCTGCCCGCATTTGAAGTAAATCAATTGGCGCGTCTAAAGCTTCTATACAGCGAATCTTCCGGTCAATCCGAATGGTTTGAACATCAATTACAATACGAATACCGGAAGAAGTGGGTGAACTTCAAGCCACAAATGCCTACACGTTACATTCATAAGGAAAAGGTTCATCCAATCACCAAGAAGCCCCTAATTATCTTAAAGTGGAAACCTCCAACGATCATGAAGAAGATTCCTTTAAGGAAAATGATCCAGGACTTCTCAGATCAGTTCAAATGGTGGTACTATGATGGGCGTACTGGTGAAGCTGTTATAGTGCTTTGTAAAGAAGGGTCATGGGAGACCATCAGGGTCTTTGATCCCTTGTGGCTGACCAACTTATCTGAACAAGATGTTACAACTCTATACAAGTGTCAACCGTTTTTTGAAGTTGCAGACATAGACCAGGCGTTGCAGTATGTGAAAGTGATACGAATATGCTTTGCTTTTGACATACACGCCGGGGTCAACTGGAAAACTCGTACAAAAGAGATGTTGAAGACCAACTAATGTTAGTTAGGTCATTTTGAAGGGATCTAGGTCCAAGGGGGAGTATGTAGATGCATAATATGTCCCTAATCCCTTGTAATATGTATTTCATCTATGTTTAATGTAATTATTTGATGTATTAATGAAATTACATGTTTATCCTTAATGTTTACTCATATATAACGACTGTGTATTAAACGATCTGATAAATAGCGATAACGTTGATCAATCGTGCTAATGAAAGGCCCATTCGCACGAATGGATCATGAGAATAATCCATTCGTGCGAATAGCTCATGAGAATGATTCATTCGCTAGAATAAGTCATGAGAATGATTCATTCGTACGAATGAACCATTCTGATGATTCATTCTTAAGAATGAACCATTCTACTGATTCATTCGCACGAATGAGTCCATTCACATGGCTCATTCGTACGAATGGCCTCTGCACTATATATATAACTTTCACTTCATGAGCACATATACAACACATATACACATAGAGAGACTGACCAGAGCAGAACCAACAGAACACAAACTCTTTTCACCTGTATTGTCGAATCTCTGTCCGTTTAGAGTTTCCAGGTCTTGTATCCAACTTCTCTACACAAAAGGGTCGATAGAAACCTTCGTTTCGAAGTCTAATCCGCTCATTTCTCTCGACCCGATTAGTGTCATAGATTGGATTGCCAATCAAATCGGATTCCGCACGATTTGGTTCGGTTAATGTGTTGAATCATTGGATCAAGGTAGATCCCGATCCAACAGGTTCAAGTTAATAGCCGTTTTTCTAATTTACTGAGCTAGTGACCAAGATCCGGTTTAACCGGTATTACCGGCCGATTTGAATCGATTTTTAAAACATTGTTTAACCCATAGCACATAATATTATACTATATATAAAAAAAGCAACTTGACGTCAACGTTCCGTTCCCATCCGTGTATAAAAATTATCAAATATCTTCCATTTTCGTTTCGTAGTTTCCTTTCGGTTAAAAGAATTACATAAAGCAACTTCCAACTTTGTTTTCGTTCGTTTAGCGCCTTTTCTTCATACCATTAAAAGCATCAAATTATTCAACAGTCGCCGCGTCGTTTCTTCGGTAACCGCCGTGTCAATTACTTCGGTAACCGCCATGTCAACCGTCAACAAACCATACTATAAATATCCCCCAACTTCTTCTTACTCCCAATTCCAATCCTAATCGATTGGGCGGAGGCGTTAGTGCTATGGGCGACTTTGCGGTTGAGGATGAGGGTTCCGGCGACTGCTCTGGTGATGACGGTCAGGAGGAGTACTACAGAGATGATGGAATTATGAAGTGTTTCCAGGTTTTGTGTGGGAATGCTTCTTCTTCAATGGAACCTGGCCGTAACCCTTGAAGGATCGAATGGTATCCATGGAGATTGTTTGGTCGTGTGTGTTTGAGTGTGTGTGAAATGGTTTATATAAATAAAAAATTAGGTGATGTTATGCGTATGTATTTTTTGTTTATTATTTGTTTATTTTTCTATATGTTATATCTGAAATAATATTTGAAACTAATTCAATGTGAGGTAAATATATTATAATATATACATATGTAATTGTTTATATAAAACAATTCTTTCATATTCAGTATTGAATTTCAAATTTTTATAATTTTATCAATTACATTATTTCCATCTGAATATTATAATAGTTATTATAATCTATGTTTAGTATTTTAATTACCTTAACATATAAGAAATGATATTAAATCGTTAATAGAAAACATAGAAATTTTAAAATTATCTCTCTCCCATTTGAAATAAGATTTCAGAAAATATTAGTAGATTATACAAAAAAAAAAATATAAACACTATAATCAAACCGAAAGATTTGCAAATCAATGATTCTTATTAATCAGATTTCATGAACCGTTATTAATTTATTAAGTTTTCACTTATCATATCTTACATAACTATAACATAAATTATTTTAATTAAAATTTGTTAAAATCATTTTTTAATTCTATTTACTTTTACTCTTTAAAACCTTTCTAAATTCTAATTAATTTTATATACTTTTATGACACACAGCATAAACCATTTACCGTCGCCATCAATCTATTACATATACAAACAAAAAAATACAAACCAATTTCCTTATTTTCCTACCGGCGACGATTCCGTATTCCACCCTAAAAGGCCCGCCTTTGATCCATATTCACACTTTTATCATATTTACTTTTTCCACCTTACAACCACCATTCATTCTTTCCCCATTTCTTTTTCTCTCTTCTTCGACTTTGCCCCTTCTCCCGGGCTTTACCCCCAATTTACAATGATTGACTGATAACTTCATAAATTAATTATTTAAACGTTTAAATTATATTAGAATATTCAACGCCCCGTCGCAGCGCGCGGGTTAGCTTAAACTTGTTACATTTAAATAATTAACGCAAAAAAATGCCTTGAAATTTTAAGTTGTAATACCAGCCAAGGAAACAGGACGCCCAGACTAGGTCTCGGCCATTGGTGAGTTCGATCGGTGCAAAAGGAAAAAAAATCCAAAGGAGCTCGGTGTTAGTGATTTCGATCGACCCTTTTTTTCCTTTTTTCGAAAATTATTTCAATGATTGCATGTCAGATTGGCATGTCAAGCCTTGGACGTAGAAGAATTTTTCAATAATGACTTTTTTAGAAAGGGCATGTCGGTTAGGATGTCGCTAACCCCTCCTAGCCAAGAGTTCAAGTACAGCCACAGAGGGTGTTCCTGAAATTATGAAGTGCACCTTGTGAGGATTGAACCTAAGACCTCCACAGGAGGAAAGCCATAAGGCAAAACCCCCTGACCACCAGACCAAAGGCCTAATGGCCAATAATGACATCTCCCTCCAATAATGACATCTCCCTTCGTGATTGAACCGTATCACATTGTTCTTCTTCTGTTCCCATCTCCAAACTTGACCCAACACCCGAACTTTTTAGTAAAGTTGCATATGATGGATTTGATATACAAGATACAAAGAAATTTTAGTACCCAAACTAGTATGGGTCCAAGGTGGTTAGAGGTTTTGTAATAATACTTCAGAGGTGAAAGTTTTGAATCACCTTTGACTCTTACTGTTCTAGACTTCTTGAGGTTAATTAGATTTGAGTTAAATTTTGCCCCTTTTTGTGATACAACCTTTTTGACAATATTTAAGTTTTGGGTTTTGATGTGCTTCTGAACAGTCTCATAATTTTAGAGCACATGCAAGAACTAGACATGTAATCTCGTGAAGATTTCATACTTGCTCATTTTTTTTTAAAAAAGAAAGGAGATTCTGTTGGTTTTGACTTAAAATATTATCCTCATGCGAAGCATTATGTATGATCCGACTAGTTTTTGATAGATTTGTTGGACTAGTATGTCCAAGTAATGACATCTGATAGCACTGCTACTAAGGTAGGATCAAAAAGGTTGCATCACGAGCAACGAACAATGAGATTATTTAAAATATTTAAATAATCTAACACGATCACACTTAAGCGAGTCGGGAGACGTTTAACTATTTGTAATTGGATTGTGAATAATTAAAACGAATTAAATTAGTTAATTAACAAAGAGCTGATAATTAGAGCACTGATTTGATGGTTATCAAATTGTTTGATAAATACTGATTAGGTGATTTTACTAGATTGATTATTAGTTGGATTAATAATTAATTAGTAAATATTAAATGTAAAATCAGAAACACATAGTTAAATGTGTAATCTCAAATGTTTATTGATATTTGCAAATAAAATTCCCCCCTTACAAAGATCAAATGTACAAGTATTAATGCTAAGAAGACAAGAAATGAATTCGTCCGAAAACGATTTCGATCGGAAAAGATTTCGGTCGAAATCTTTTAACTTCAAAGAATTCTTCCGACTGTTTTATATGCGATGACCTACAATAAGTTCCAACAATCTCCCCCTAGGCCATTGCATATTAAAAATGTAAAATTTTAGAGACAAACATTTAACTACCGTTTTAAAAATCTTCACACCAAACCCGCCAGGTTGGTCGGAATGACCGGTCGACCAAACGGGAAATAACGGTTAAGGTTTTACGGCTTAAATCAAGCCACAAACTGAAGTTGAAACTGTAGATATTAAATTAATGCGAAAATAAAATGAAGCTAAAATATTGGATGTTAATTATTTATAATTATTTAAATGCTTAAGTATATAATTACTAAATATTTAGATAGTTATAATAATAAAAATAATAATAATACCCAAATATAATCAGTGTTTAAGACAGTTCGGGTTAGATTCCGGTCTCCAAAAGTGCCTCGGTGATATCCGACGCTTTGTGCGGGCCAACTCACTATTATTAATAAAAGGAGTGTATTAATAGTTTAAAATGACTTGTGATTTAACGACACACTTATTTAATATAGGATATTAAAATCAAATGTACGTGACATAAAGTGTTTATCATCATCACGAACCATATATAAAATTTGGATTTTATTCACCTTGTGGAAACCTGTTATTCATAGCAGATTCAATACACTGATACAAGAATCATGGAACAAGATAGAATCAGAAACACATAGTTAAAGGTGTAATCTCAAATGTTTATTGATATTTGCAAATGAACTCCCCCCCTTACAAAGATCAAATGTACAAGTATTAATACTAAGAAGACAAGAAATGAATTCGTCCGAAATACATTTCAATCGAAATGTATTTCGTCCGAAAACGACTTCGATCGGAAAAGACTTCGGTGGAAATCTTTTAACTTCAAAGAATTCTTCCGACTTTAGATTGTTTTATATGCGATGACCTACAATAAGTTCCAACAATCTCCCCCTAGGCCATTGCATATCAAAACACGAGAATTCTGCCAAGCTCCCCCATACACTTTGCATTATCAAAGTTAGATCTTGGACTCGAAGCTTTAACTCTCCAAACTTGTCTTTGTTTAGCTTTGACATGCCAATCTCGTTTTGTGTAAGACCCTGTTCCCGGGTAACCTCACTTGTTGGATTTACTCATAAATATAGTCATAAAAACTGAGCTTAAATTTAAAACATTCAGAAGTAGCGGAAGCAAACATCATTCAAATTACATGACATGACATAACAGCGGAAATCTTTAAAATTAAGTACATAACATTTGTCTTAACATATATAAAAGTGGGATGTCAGTCTTGTGCCGGGCAACCTTCACGCCTTCGCACGACCCTTCCTTTCTGTACCTGAAATGTATACTAAAAGTCAGCTAACGCTGGTGAGTTCTAGTTTAAAACTATTAAGTATGATCGTTCTTTTCTTTATAAGTATACATAATTATATACATACATTTCTATAAATACGTATTCATAGCTTTTACTTTTCTTTCTTCATTCTTATGTGATTACATAGATATGTATTCACCTTTTCTTTCCTTAACATTCATTGGTCATACACATAAGGGTGATTAACCCGTCTTACGGTGCGTATATCACAAAGACATACGCCCTTAAGCTACCGTCGTAGCCCTTTTACTCGTCCGGTCCTAGAAACCGTCCGCCTTAACTTTGGTCCGGCCAACCTTCGGCCATCCGTCTTACCCGTCCAACCGTCGTAGTCCGTCATATTCGCCCGTCTGCCCTAAGGCATCCATTTCCCACGCGAACTATTGTTTATGCAACCGTTATACTATTTTAGCATTTACTTCGACCGCCCTTTTATGCTTTTTGTACGTCCTAGCTTGCTAAGGAACGTATCTTTTCCGGTTGCAAAATAGTCACGTGGTCGTCCGTCTACAGAATTAGCCGTTAGCTTCGTTCCGTCCATAATGTATACATACATTCATAACATGCAATATAAATAATTATAAAGCAAGATTTCATTTATTTACGTTATGCCATTCTTTCATTCATTCTTTGTAAACATACGTTTCATCCTTTGTTCATAATTCATTCTCATATATATATATATATATAATATATATTAGTATATCACGTATGATCACATTAGCATTCATATCATTTATTTATTTAGTGTATACATTTCAGCCCCAAAACATTTAATTAGGTTTGCACATAACATAGAAGGGGGCACATATAACTCACCTGATAAGCTTCTCTAGGTTGTCCTAAACAAAGGTCCAACAACGTCACTTCCGATCTGGATTAGGTAGTTAAATACACATTAGACCCAACTCCGACTCTAATGGTTAAATCATTCTAAACTTACCAAGTTTACTTAACCAGCCTGCTGCCTGCGCACTTGCTAAGTGCGCAGGACCATACTCAAGCGCACATGACAAGTGCGCAGAGAATACTTCTTGCGCACTTGGTAAGTACGCAGGATCTTCCTCCTGCGTACTTGGTAAGTACGCAGGAAGTCCTTCTTGCGCACTTGGTAAGTACGCAATACCTAGTTCCTGGACCAAAAATCCGAAATTCTTGCATGCTAACCCGATCATGCCAATCTTACAATTTTCTTTGATCAAAACGTGTAGTTTTCATTCTAGATGCTAGTTCTAGGCTTATTATCAGGTTTCATCCATAAAAACGTCTCCTATTTAGCTAAAACCCGAGAAACCTAAAAATGAACAAAAACTCAGATTGTGGTTGAATCGTTACCTGGATTGGAACTCTGATTAGGAGGTTTTGCTCACGAGCTCAGCTGTAACGTGCTCCTTCAATCTCGTGTCGATCCGTCGACTTTCTCTCTTTAGACCCGAGCTCTCCTTTCTCTCTCTTGGATGGTGAAATGAAGGTGAAGTGGAGAAAGTGGGCTGCCTTGCCCCTTATATACCTGGGCTTCCATCGGCCCGTTGGAGCCGAGCTCAAGCCCATCCATTCTTATTTCGTTTTATGACGTTTAAATCTCTATCGTATTATTATTTACCTATTTACTATTTTTAGGATGTTACAAGTCTACTCTCCTTAAAGAGGTTTCATCCTCGAAACTGTTTATACGTTAAACAATTGAGGGTATAGTCCCCTCATCTCGTCTTCTTTTTCCCATGTAGCTTCTGATCCTTTTCTGTGCTTCCATTGTACTTTAACTAACTGAATCGACTTATAGCGTAGTCGTTTCTCAGCTCGGTCAATAATGGCTATAGGTTCCTCTATATAATTTAGATTGTTATCAACTTCGATCTTGTCGTAAGGTATGTGAGCTGTGTCGTCAGCTAGGCACTTGCGTAAGTGTGACATGTGGAACGTAGGGTGTATTCCACTAAGCTCAACGGGTAGGTCGAGTCTGTAAGCAACTTGACCCACTCTCGCTAGAATCTTGAAAGGTCCGACAAACCTTGGACTTAGTTTGCCACACTTTCTGAATCGGATGATTCCTTTCCATGGTGATACCTTTAACAGTACTATGTCCCCTACTTGAAACTCTAAATCCCTTCTTCTCTTATCCGCGTATGATTTCTGTCTGTCCTTTGCGGCTTTCATTCGAGCCTTGATTTGATCAAATTTCTCGGAAGTAGCTTTGACCACTTCGAGACTTGCAAAATCCTTCTGTCCAATTTCCCCCCAATAAACCAGGGTCCTACATTTCCTCCCATATAACATTTCAAATGGCGGCATGCCAATAGTCGAGTGATAGCTGTTATTATATGAAAATTCTGCCAATGGTATATGGCTGTCCCAGTTCCCACCGAAGTCAATGATACAGGCCCGGAGCATGTCCTCCAAGGTCTGAATGGTCCTTTCCGATTGTCCATCGGTTTGGGGGTGGTAAGCGGTGCTGATGTTCAGTCTAGTGCCCATTGCTTCGTTGAATTTCTTCCAAAACCTTGACGTGAATCTAGTATACCTGTCGGACACAATCGACAGCGGCATACCATGTCTACTCACAACTTCCTTGATAAATATTTCCGCTAGTCTTTCTGACGAAGAAGTCTCACATATTGGTAAGAAGTGAGCACTTTTCGTCAAGCGGTCGACCATCACCCAAATGGTATCATTGCCTTTAGCTGTTCGCGGTAGCTTGGTAATGAAGTCCATCGTGATCTCTTCCCACTTCCATTCCGGTATTGGTAAAGGTTGCAATTTACCGCATGGTTTCTGGTGCTCGGCCTTAACTAGAGAACACGTTAGGCACTTGCTCACGTATTTTGTCACATCATTCTTCACGCCAGGCCACCAGTATTCTTTCTTCAAGTCTTGATACATTTTGTTTGTCCCGGGGTGGATAGAATAGCGAGACTTATGGGCGTCGTCGAGTATTTTGGCTCTAAGCTCGCCAATCTTAGGTATCCACATTCGGCCAAACCTAGTTCGTACACCATATGCATTTGCTTCTAAATTCCCTTGTTGTCCTACTATTCTTTCCCGTTTTATATTTCTTTCTAATAGTGCTTCGTTTTGTGCCTTTGATATTTCACTCATCAAATCTGGCGTTATAATCAGCTGACACACTTTGATCCGGATAGGTGTCGATTCTTCCTTTCTACTTAAAGCGTCGGCCACTACGTTTGCCTTTCCTGGATGGTACAATATCTCACAATCATAGTCTTTCAGTAGCTCTAACCATCTCCTTTGTCTCATGTTTAATTCCTTTTGCTCGAAAAAGTACTTCAGGCTTTTGTGATCGGAGTAAATGGTGCATTTAACTCCATACAGATAGTGTCTCCATATTTTCAACGCGAAAACTACTGCAGCTAGCTCCAGATCGTGTGTTGGGTAGTTAACCTCGTGAATCTTTAGTTGTCGCGAGGCATAAGCAATTACCTTTCCTCGTTGCATAAGTACGCAACCTAAACCCTGACCCGAAGCGTCAGAGTAGACTACTAAGTCTTCATTTCCCTCAGGTAGTTCCAAGACTGGAGCTTGGGTTAATCGTGCCTTAAGTTCCTCAAACGCGTTATTTTGGGTTTGACCCCATTCATATTTTACTTCCTTCCGCGTTAGTTTTGTTAGTGGCGAGGCTATCCTTGAGAAATCTTGAATGAACCTTCGATAGTAGCCTGCCTATCCCAGAAAACTTCGTATCTCTGTTGGTGTCTTTGGGATGTTCCATTCCTTTACTGTCTCGATCTTTGCAGGATCCATCATAATGCCGTTTGGGTTTATTACATGACCTAGGAATTGGACTTCCCTAAGTCAGAACACGCATTTGGAGAATTTTGCGTACAACTTTTCCTGCTTTAGCACCTCCAGAACCTCTTAGGTGACAGTGGTGATCACCCTCGCTTTTCGAATATACCAGTATGTCGTCTATAAAGACTTTCACCGATCGATCCAACATGGGTCGACATACTCTATTCATCAAGTCCATGAACGCTGCTGGTGCGTTGGTCAATCCGAAGGACATCACGAGAAACTCATAATGCCCATAACGCGTGCGAAACGCGGTCTTTGGTATGTCTTCTTCTCTTACTTTCAACTGATGGTAACCCGACCTAAGATCGACCTTTGAGAACCAACTCGCACCTTGCAGTTGATCAAAAAGGTCGTCTATTCTAGGCAGTGGGTATTTGTTCTTTACTGTCCTCTTGTTCAACTTGCGGTAGTCAATGCACATGCGCATGCTGCCGTCCTTTTTCTTTACAAATAGTACCGGAGCGCCCCACGGTGAGATGCTTGGTCTAATAAATCCTTTTTCTGTTAGTTCCTCTAGTTGAGACATCAATTCTTTCATTTCTGATGGAGCCAATCGGTAGGGGGCTTTGGCAACGGGCTCAGCTCCTGGCAATAAGTCAATCTGAAATTCTATTTCCCGATCGGGTGGTAACCCAGGTAGATCCTCAGGGAATACTTCCGAAAAGTTACACACCACGGGTACATTCTTGAGTTCATTCATTTTCATTCTATCATCAATAACATATGCCAAATAAGCTTCGCAACCGCGCCTCATGTAACTTTCGGCCTTGATCATCGAGATGATGTTCGGCATCGTGCAATTCCAATCCCCGTAAATCGTAATTAGACTGCCGCTAGGAGTTTTGAGGTGTATCCTCTTACGTTTACATATGATTTGAGCTTCGTTGGCAGCTAGCAAATCCATACCCAATACTATATCGAATCCTCCTAAGGTAAGAAGGAATAATCTAGAAGGGAACTTATGACCCTCTATTTCTATGATGCAATCCTCTGTTACTTGAAATACTGCCGAATTTTTTTACCAATGGCAGTTTGTACGTTAAAGGCCTTTACTATGGTGCTGATAGTCCATCCTAGTTTACGACTAAATGCATTGGATATAAAACTTTTACTAGTACCAGAGTCAAATAAAATAGCAGCATGTTCGTTATTAACTAGGAACGTACCTGACACAACATCAGGGTTTCCCCTTGCTTCCTCCTCAGTGAGGGCGTAGGCTCGAGTCCTCGCTTTCGGCTGTTCCTTTTCTTTTCCCGAACCAGATTGTCTGGTTCTCCTGCAATTCTTGGTCAGATGTCCAAATAGTCCACAACCTTGGCATTTAGTGTCTCTTAAACATTCGCGAGAATAGTGCCCCGCCTTCCCACACCTATAACAGATGGTGGAACCAACTAGGCACTCGCCTCGGTGTTTCTTCAAACATTTCTTACAAGCTTCGTATTCTTCAGTTCTTGGCTTCTTAGCCTCAGTTGTATAGTTCCCCTTTCCAGTTCCCTTAGACACGTTTTCCCATTTCCTTTTCTGTGTCTCAGGTAATAGACCAGGAAATACGCTCTTCAGTGTTAGTACAACCTCACGGACAATAGCATCCCTAAGTCCCAATCGTAGTGCCCCATTATTGTCATCTCCCGGTGGGGTCACATTAGTGCCATGCACTCTCTCGGTGTATTTCACGTGCATGCTTTCTTCTTCCTCTAGTCTTTGGTTCAATGGCGGTCTACCTACTCGGCCCGTATAGCCGCATTGGCGTGCAGTTCTTCCTCTACTTGCCATAGTTTTCTAGAATTTTCTGATATGTAAAGGGAATACATCAATGTCATTTCTTCAGATCATAGTTTTAGAACAGTACGAGCAAGGTAAATTTTTAATTACAGTGACCGGTTTGTGATTACTAATTTACATTGCTTTTCGGGTTCAAAACTCTTCAAATCGGTTGTGACATTGACATCTATTGGTTCTAAGTTAAAGTATCTATTCTTATCCAGGTGCATTAACTTTAGTACTTACTTATCGTGCTGGCGTTGGCGTTGGTTACCCATACTGACATCCGTGCATTGGTCCCATAGTCAGTTTGAGTCCAGACATTTAGGGATGTCTGAATCTCTCAAACTATTGCTCTGATACCAACTTGTAAGGCCCCGTTCCTGGGTAACCTCACTTGTTGGATTTACTCATAAACATAGTCATAAAAACTAAGCTTAAATTTAAAACATTCAGAAGTAGCGGAAGCAAACATTATTCAAATTACATGATGTAGGATCGTGAAAGTACAAGATGGTTCTGTTCTTAGTTGAGATTGGCGGAAACAATAACAACTACACAAGTATAATCGAGTAAACATAATGAATACTAATAAGAACACTGTTGTATTAAGCTTTGTGAATAAACGATTACAAATGAAAACTCAGTGAAGAAGCACACTTACAATGAAGTGTTTACACATTATTTATACTCACTTAGAATCAAGACAGCCCCTTGATTCTAAGGATCAGATCTAACACAGACCGTTGATCTGTTTTATCTAGCTAACTATTACACGTTTTGTCTATATCTAGTTAACTTTATTGAAGCGTCTTCTTTATGCATTATTGCTTGCATGTCTGGAGAAGAGCATTGTCGTCCGTCATTGGTTGCACCACTGAGGTTCCTTCTGCTTTGAGTGTGTCAGTCACTTTTGTAGAAAGTTGTCAGTGACGCTTGGCATGGATAGTCAGCTGCAACGATTTGTCTTCAAGGAACACAGCTATCAACAGCAAGAATGAGAATGATGCTGCTGATAAGCTTATCAGCAGCAACAAGTGTTGAATGCTGCTGATAAGCCTATCAGCAGCAACATGTGTTGAATGCTGCTGATAAGCCTATCAGTAGCAACATGTGTTGAATGCTGCTGATAAGCCTATCAGCAGCAACATGTGTTGAATGCTGCTGATAAGCCTATCAGCAGCATTTGTACTTAGAATAATTTAGTAGCAATCAGTCTTTGGTTCTACAAACTCCCCCTAGACTGATGCAACCAAAATTCTTCTAATCACTTTGCTGCTGAAGCTTTTGTATGTGGCTGACTATCCTTTCAACCTCATAGCCTCTTGGATCCTTGCTGGGATTGTTCAGTGGAAGTGCAGACAAAGTCTTGATGTCTTTATGTGGCATTTTGTAGATTGTTTTGCTTGAACATATCATCTTCTGCTTCCTTACATCAGTTAAAGTGAACTCATCCAAATCAGCATTATAGGACCAATTTACAAATGGAGAGTGGGACTTGAGTGGTTTAATGTCAATGATCACATCTATGCTAGGGTTGAAGTAGTGTTTGATAGATAGCACAAGAAGTTTCCCACCCTCATTTGCAGGCTCATGAGCTTCACCCAGCTCCAAAATTCTGTCAAGATCTGAATCTGGCAATTGCAAAACTTCATCAACAGATCTGTAGATAGATCTTCTTCTTTCAGTTCTCCCCTGAAGATCTCAAACATTTGATCTTGTGGATTATATGTCACACCCCGACCGATGGCGGAATCATCGGGGCGGGACATGTAAGACTGTTCATAGCACATGGTTGACTAAATTGAAATATATTAAAGTTAAATTTCCATTACAAATAATCCAAGTACAAAACCAAATTCAGACAAGAAACATAAAACAACTCATAAATTTCTTGATTTAATTTGCTAAGTCCAAATCCTATGTTGAACACGTCTTGAATCAATCTCACATATTGGGGCCTGAAACATGAATAAAATAAAGTCAACTAAAAAGTTGGTGAGTATAACACAGTTGTATGTAGATAGCATATAGTTGAAAACAAATCCTTTTCAAAACATGATAAAATAAGGCATTTATGGGGAGCAGCTATTGTGTAACCATGTACAACCAAACCTTGTAACAAGCATGCAAAAAAAAAATTGTGTTGTCGGTTTCAATCACCGCGCACCATGGGTGGGTTTGTCAGACTCAATAGATCTATCATTGAAAACCGTCGGCTTGTATAGTTAATGATTGCACATAATAGCATACAAAGGTTAGCACAACTAGCACTCGGGCACAAAGCTCAAATTTTGCACACATGTATGTAAATAGGATTTTTGCACTTGTGTTGTTTGCGTAAATGTAAATGTGTAATGTGTAATGTGTATAGAGTTCATGTTCCACCCCAAAAGTGTAAAAGAGTAAAAAGGGGTTGTGAATACTCACTTGGTATGGAAGTGAAGCTAACAAGGATTATAGATAGCAAATATGATCCTCGAAATGCACAATTTAACCTAAAGAGTAATGTGTATTGAATCAAATAGATGCATAAAGTTTAAGTCTAAGATGAAAGTTGAATTTGTGTATAAAACTATTGATTTGTATTTAAAAGTATTGAATAAAATATATAGAGTTTGAAGTAAAAAATATTTTTGAAACAACTTGATTAGATTTGAATTGGATAATTGAATAAATATATAATTATAGTTTATGAAATAATGTAAATATTAATTGTAATTAAGTATAAATAAATAAATGATTTTGATTTAAATGTAAATTAAATAAATAATCATTATCTTATTTATTTATAAATTTTGTAACTTAATTATTTAAAATATCATTTAAGTGTAAGATAATAAATATAAATTTAATTTTTCATAAACTTTTAAATAAATTATACTTATGCCAAGATTAAACTTTTAATCCATTTTTAAATACAGAAAACATATTTTTATAAAATCGAAACATTTATTGATCGAAAAATATAAAATTATAGTTCTGTTACAGTTTCTGAGTCACACACGACCGTGCTCAAGCCAGGGGCGCGACCGCGCTAGTCGGGGCACGACCGGGTTGATCAACAGAGGGCACAAACTAGACCAGTCAACAGGCACGATCGTGCCTTGGCCCGGCACGGTCATGTCTATGATCTTTAGACACAACAGAGACTAGCCCAGAGGGCATGACAAGGTCTGGACAGGAGGACACGACCGCGCTGCTAGTCGGCACGAACGCGCTCTATGAGGCACGGCCGCGCTAGATGATTAGCGTGACCGTGTCTCTTCCAAATCAGACACGAATTGACAAATTCTTGTATTTTAAACGCTGGAATTGTTAGGGCTTTTGATTAATGGGTTATTACGAGTCTTTTCATATAACTTAATTGCATGTACATCGTGTTTAAGCAGGGATTTGATTAAATAATTTTTTTATAAAACATGAGTTCTGATTCAGATCGATTTCTATAATGGAAGCCCAAATTGAATAGGGGCTTTTGATATTGATACTGATACTGAAATGAATGAATTAAAGGTTTAAGTTACCCTGAACAGTAGCGAATCGATGGATATTGGTAGAGAGGAAATTCCGGCGACGGCGAGATTGAGTTCCGGTGATCCTTGTTGCACTCCGGCCAATCCAGTCAGTCCAGAACTTCTCGGGAGGGACGAGTGACACGAATTTCTTGCTTGATTGAGATAATACGGATTGCAAGGGAGAATCCTTGATTTTTCTTGGAATGCTTTGAGAGAGAATTTTTGAAATTGGTAATATGAAACTGAGACGTTTGAGGAATTTGAAAATTATGATTCCCATGGCGGACACGCAGATTGTCCGGACAGTCACTATGAGGAAGGTGCCCTCAATACTTTCGAACCATTGAAGGAGTCCCGTGGCTCCTTCGGTACCATAAAACTTCAGGGGATGGCAAGAGTTGAAATGCTTGAAGGTACATTGTGGCGGGTTGGCACCACCGCCACCACCAGTATTAGCACTACCACTGGCGTTCCCATTGTTGTTGTTATTGGCTTGAGTTAGTTGAGTTACCAGCTGAGTGAGGAGAGCAGCAAGGTCGGTATTATTGTTGTTGTTGGCATTGCTGGTATTGGTGTTGGTGCTATCGTTGGCGTTGTCGGTGTTGTTGCGGTTGATGTTACGACGAGGAGGCATTCTATAAAAAGAGAATGATACAAAAGTGTTGTGAGAATTTATAAAAATCCGTTGAAATTTAGGATAGGAGGAATAATAACACATTTATTTCATAGTTCGGATTGTTTTCAAGTAATCACATTTCTACTTGAACACAATGACATATTAAGGTTAATTAGACTTAAATAATTTTCAAGGAGACGTGCTTTAGCCTATAGGTAAACACTCATCCCGGGAATTCCCAGGAAAGCATACGGATCCCTCGGTTGATTGGGATTTATATGAAATGCTTTCCTAGACAGAAAACCCAGAATACACGTGTCACCCTTCCAGATTGCACGTGTCCTCTAATAATTAACAGAGTCTAAAACCTTAACGGGTATGAAAAATATTTTTGATAGGCATAGGTCCACGAGTATGAGTTTTTCCACAAGTTATGGCGATGATGACATAGAAGCAGTTAAGGAGGATATGTGGCTTAGGATACGGGTATGGATACGATTTATTTTATTATTTACGTATGCTTATTAAGTCTTGTAGTCAAAACAATTTAAGTATCAAATAACTAACACATAAGGCATGTGACATATAGCAAATAGCACGTATCACATAAAACATGTAGCATGGCATTGTTGGGTGTCCTAAAGTTATAGTCTAGGTCAATGGTGTCTAATAACCTAATTCCCTATAACCAAGGCTCTGATACCAATCTGTCACACCCCGGCCGGCGGCGGAAAACGCCGGGGCGTGAAGCTGTGCAGACTGTTCATAGCTCATGGTTGCTAAAGTTTGAATAATTTAAACATTCATTTTCATTACACGTAGCAAGTTCATACCATACAAGAACCAAATGTAGCGATTACAAAATATAAATAGTTTAGATTAATTGCTAGGTCCAAATCCTATATGTAGCAGCTTGTAATACTTCAAACATTGTCACCTGAAACATGGTTAAAAACAAAGTCAACTAAAAAGTTGGTGAGAATACATAGGTTTTCGTGTCATGTAATAGAATATAGTGTTGTGTGTATACAATTCATACAAACATGGCAATTAAGGCATTTATGGAGAGATACCATCGTGTGACCTGGTAGTACAATCAAACCTTTGTAACTAGCATGCAAAACAAACGCGTGTTGGCAGTAACAGTCACCCTACCTGGGTGGGTTTGTCAGACTCAATAGATCTATCACTGTTTACTGTAGGCTATAAAATAGTTAATGATTGCACGTGAATAGCAAACTGCGTGTTGGTCTACACACCTAGTACTCAAGCACAAAGCTCAAAATTGTAACACATGATTGTAGGGTGGAATTGTATATTGTGTAGTTTGTAAACATAGTAAATAGAACGCATGTTCCACCCCAAAAGTTTGTAAATAGAGTAAAAGAGGGGCCATGTAACTCACTTGTGTTGGAGCGTGTAGTTTGCACAGATCAACAAAAATACCAAGCGTGTTGTAGGTCGCTACGTTTGACCTATTGAATGAGGGTATAACGCGTGTCACTGTTTGTGTTATTTTGTGTCCAAAGTGGGTTCGTTGGTGGTTTGTGTGTTTAGGGTTGGTTTTGGAATAATAAATTAGTAGCGATATATATATATATATATATTTATTTAAATAAAATTTAATTAAACGATATTTGTTTAAATCAATATATATATATATATTTGTATAAATAAAAATGATTATATAAATTCACGATTTCATCGGTTTTGAAACTATCGGGAATTAATCGTTTTAAATTTCTAAATCAGCGATTTGGTATATAAATGATTCCCGGGTTTTGGGATTTTATAACTTAAATTTTTATAAACAAGTTTTGAAATGTTTAAATAAAAACATATTAAATTAAGTTTGAAAATAATAAAATTAAAGTTTCTGGTCAAGGAGCACGACCGTGCTCAAGTAGGGCACGACCGCGCTCGTTGCCGGGCGTGACCGTGGTGGTCTGAGCGCGCCTGTGGTCGAGTCAGAAGGTACTTCCTAGGTTCTGGACATAGAGCACGACCGTGCTCGTATCTGGCACGACCGCGTCTAGTGTTTGTTTTTGATCAAGACTTGTTTGCTCGGTAAGCACGACCGGGCCACACCTGGGGCACGATTGTGCTTAGACAGGCACGACCGCGCTCAGGGATGAGCGCGACCGTGTCGGGCCTTTTTCAGACACAATTCGATCGATTCTTATATTAATAGCTTCTGGATTCTTAGGGCTTTCACTTAGTGGATGATTACGAATGTTTCTACATAGTTTAATTGTATTTATATCATGTCTAGAGTGTAGTTCGAGCAAAATTTATATTTCGGCTTTTTGGTTCAAAATCGGATCGATTTGAGTGTTTCTACTACGAATTGATATAGGGCTTTCGTAGTAGAGGTAGATACAAAGCTGAAGACGTGTTACTTACTTGCTGAAAGTGGGCAATCGAATGCGGTCGGCTACGGGTCGAGCGGCTTCGTTTCTTGGCGATCAATTGGACGACAGAGGTGTTGTGAGCGTCGAGTGAGAGTTCTGAGAGATTGAGTGGGTGTATATGAGGGTGTAGGAAGCGTGCAACTGACTCTATATCGACGAATTTGAGAGGCTCGGTTGTGGTGTGAATGGGATTAATTAATTGTGCAAATTGGACGACAATTGATGCGTGTTTTAGACGAATTTCAGTCGAGTATGGTCTGACGCGCGAAGACCGGCTTTTCTTTATTTTAATTTTCACGAATTCAGAAGGTATAGTATGGTTTGACTTTCTGCAGTCAAGTGGGTTCATCAGCGCGACCGTGCTTACTTTAGGCGCGACCGTGCTTAGGTCGGCAGGCGCGACCGTGCCTAGTCCTAGGCGCGACCGTTCTTGCCTAGTTTTGTAGTTTTTGAGTTTTGTCAGTTTTGGTCCTCGGGGCTTGTGAGATAATTGCGTTTTTGTTTAATTTGTTATTGTAATAGAATAGTTTGTATATGTAACTGCATCGTAGTTTGTTTGTACACGAATCGAAACTGAAATGTGTTTGTTTATTGAAATCAAACGATTACATGATGAAAATCAGAAATGTTACAGTCTCCCCTTGTTGAGGGGATTTCGTCCCGAAATTCAACTAGTTGAGGCTGCAGAATTGGTGAATAGGTGAGGATACTTGAGTTTCATTTGGTCTTCACGTTCCCAAGTAAACTCAGGACCACGTTTAGAATCCCAACAGACTTTGACTATAGGAATGCGGCTGCGTTTGAGTTGCTTGATCTCACGGTCCATGATTTCCACCGGTTTCTCGACAAAGTGCATCGTTTCATCAATGCGCACGTCGTCAAGAGGTATGTGGAGGTTCTCATCAGCAAGACATTTCTTCAGGTTGGACACGTGGAAGGTTGGATGGACATTGATGAGTGCTGGAGGTAGTTCAAGTTTGTAAGCCACTTTCCCGATTCTTTCAAGGATCTTGAACGGGCCTACGTAACGAGGTGCTAGTTTGCCTTTCTTTCCAAAGCGGATCACACCCTTCCAAGGGGATACTTTGAGAAGCACAAGGTCACCTACTTGGAATTCCAGGCATAGCTCTTTTGTCGACTTCTCGCTACTCGGATGTTATCACGGATTTGAAGGATTTTGTCGGATGTTTCCTGAATTAACTCGGGACCGGTGATTTGTGCTTCACCAATCTCGTTCCAACAGATAGGAGAACGGCATTTGCGACCATAAAGAGCTTCGAATGGAGCCATGTTGATGCTGGTGTGGTAGCTGTTATTGTAGGAGAATTCAATAAGTGCTAGATGTGAATCCCAATTGCCACCAAAGTCTATGACACATGCTCTCAGCATGTCTTCGAGGGTTTGGATTGTTCGTTCAGTCTGGCCATCAGTTTGGGGATGGTAGGCTGTGCTTAAATCCAATCGTGTGCCAGGTGTCTTTTGCAGAGATTGCCAAAATCTAGAAGTGAAACGAGCATCTCTGTCGGAGATTATGTTCAAAGGTATGCCGTGTCGACTCACAATTTCGTTAATGTAGATTCGGGCCAATTTCTCAACCCGATAGTCTTCACGGATGGGCAGGAAGTGTGCGGACTTTGTGAGACGGTCAATGATTACCCAAATGCTATCATAGCCGTTTGAAGTACGGGGGAGTTTAGTAATGAAGTCCATGGCTAGATTTTCCCATTTCCACACGGGGATTTCCGGTTGTTCAAGTAAACCGGAAAGACGTTGATGTTCGGCTTTGACTTTAGAGCAGGTTAGGCATTTAGCAACATAGAGTGCAATGTCTTTCTTCATACCAGGCCACCAATACTGTGGTCGAAGATTGTGAAACATTTTATCCGCACCGGGATGGATAGAATACCGAGACTTGTGTGCTTCAGTCATGAGGAATTCTCGGAGATCATTGCGATTGGGAACCCAAATACGATCCAAGAAATAAAGCAAGCCATTGTTTTTAGTTTCTAGTTGGAATTCAGCACCGCACGACATTTCCTCATACATATTGCCCTCGGTAATCGAGACGTGTTGAGCTGCTAGAATACGGGTTTGAATGTCGGAATGAATCTTGACACTTTGGAGCATGACGCGTTCTTTACGGCTCAGCGCATCGGCTACAACATTAGCCTTACCGGGATGATAACGAATCTCGCAATCGTAGTCATTGAGTAGTTCAACCCAACGTCGTTGCCTCATGTTGAGTTCTTTTTGATTGAAGATGTGTTAGAGGCTTTTGTGGTCGGTAAATACCACACATTTCGTGCCATATAGATAATGTCTCCAAATCTTCAAGGCAAATATGACTGCACCTAGCTCCAGATCGTGCGTCGTATAGTTCTTTTCATGGATCTTGAGTTGCCTTGATGCATAAGCGATTACCTTGCCTCGTTGCATGAGAACACAACCAAGGCCTAGGTTAGAGGCATCGCAGTAGACGACTAGATCATCATTTCCTTCTGGAAGAGTCAGAATAGGAGCATCACATAACTTCTGTTTAAGAGTTTGGAAAGCTTCTTCTTGTTTTGGCCCCCATTCATAAGGTTTACCTTTATGTGTCAAGGCGGTGAGGGGAACAGCAATCTTGGAGAAATTAGAAATGAACCTTCGGTAATAACCCGCTAAACCAAGAAACGAACGAACCTCGGTAGGGGTTTGAGGAGCACTCCAATTCTTGACAGCTTCGATCTTGGCAGGGTCGACATGTATTCCCTTTTTATTGACAACATGACCCAAAAATTGAACCTCCTTTAGCCAAAATTCACATTTGGAGAACTTGGCGTATAATTGTTCGGTTCTCAGGAGATCCAAAACCAGTCTAAGGTGCTGTTCATGTTCTTCCTCAGTCTTGGAATAGAACAAGATGTCATCGATGAAAACGATCACGAATTTGTCAAGGTATGGTTTGCACATGCGGTTCATGAGGTCCATAAAGACAGCAGGTGCATTGGTCAACCCAAAAGGCATAACCGTGAACTCGTAATGACCATATCTTGTTCGGAAGGCGGTCTTTGGAATATCTTCTTCTCGGACACGCAGTTGGTGATAACCAGATCGAAGATCAATCTTCGAGAAACAAGTAGAACCTTGGAGTTGATCGAAGAGGTCGTCAATCCTAGGTAACGGGTAGCGGTTTTTGATTGTAAGCTTGTTGAGCTCTTGATAGTCAATACACATGCGGAATGAACCATCCTTCTTTTTAACAAATAAGACTGGTGCACCCCACGGTGAATGACTTGGCCGTATGAAACCTTTGTCAGCGAGTTCTTGAAGTTGACTTGCAAGTTCTTGCAATTCAGAAGGTGCAAGCCGGTATGGAGCTTTAGCCACAGGGTTTGCTCCGGGTATAAGATCGATTTGAAACTTTACTTCCCGAATAGGTGGAAGACCGGGTAAGTCATCGGGAAAGACTTCGGGAAACTCCCGAATGATGGGAATATCTTCTATTCTTCTCTCCTTGTCTTCTTTTTGAATCACATGAGCTAGGAAAACCATGCACTTCTTTCGAATGTATTTCTGGGCAGTTATGCATGACATTAGTTTGAGTCCTTTGCAAGGTTTCTCGCCAAAGACTTTCAATATGTCTCCCGATGGAAGAGGTACTCGGATGTACTTTTCAAAGCACATGACCTCGGCATGGTTTTTAGATAACCAATCCATGCCGATGATGACGTCAAAGCTTCCCAATGGCATTGGTATAAGGTTGACTGGAAACGTGTGACCATTGAGTTCTAGTGAGCAGTCATGAATGATGGAGTCAATAGTGATGGAGTTTCCATCCGCTACTTCAACGGTGAAGGTTTTCTCGAGTTTGGATCGTGTTTTTGCAAGTAAAGGTTCAAAGTTAAGTGACACAAAACTCTTATCGGCCCCGGTATCAAATAGTATAGATGCAAATTGTTTATTTACAAGAAACGTACCGTTGACCACATGATCGTTGGCTTGAGCTTCATTGGCGTTGATGTTGAAAGCACGTCCACGAGCTCCGCCCTGATTATTGTTCACAAGTTTTGGACATTGGTTCCGGAAGTGGTTCGGGTTGCCACATTCATAGCAAGCCCGTCCATTTGCATTGATTGGAACCACTTGATTAGCTCCGAGTTGATTAACCGGGTTGGCTTGAGTAGTAAGTGCCTTTTGTCGGCAGATATTGGTCGTATGGCCAAGTTTCCCACAATGATTGCAAATGCGACATGGGATAGTTTGTGGGTGATGATAGTTGCAGTTGTTGCAGAGTGGGTAGGTACCTCCATAAGCTTTCTTGGCTGGATTTTGAGCCAAGGGTGCAACTTGATTAATTGGGGCGGCTGGAGTGACTATTGCAAAATTATTCGCCTTTCTCTTCCTGGTGTTTCGATGCTGTTCGTTTTGAACTTCTTTGACATGAGTAGGAGGAGTTGTGGTGTCAGAAACTTTCTTGGCCCCCTTTTTGGTAAGAGTACCTGCTTTAACGTGATTATCGGTCAGTGTGGCAGCTAGACGAATAACATCTTCTAGGTTTGCAGGATTTCTTCCCAAAACAGTGTCCTGGATTTGTCTCGGTAGGCCACCGATATATTTTTCAATACACCTAGACAAAGGTGTAACCATGTGAGGTACCAGCATGCTCAGTTCGTGAAAACGGTTGGTGTACGCCAAGCTTTCACCGCTATCTTGGGTAAGATCCCAAAATTCCGCTTCCAGTTTCTTCATCTCATTTCGAGGACAGAATTCCTCGGTCATGATCCTTTTCAGCTCATCCCATGGCAGAGCCATTGCTACTTCTACTCCCCTTGTTCTCTTTTCCCCATTCCACCAGGTTAGTGCCCGTTTTTGGAAGACACTAGTGGCATGGCGGACACGCAGATTGTCCGGACAGTCACTATTGAGGAAGGTGCCCTCAATACTTTCGAACCATTGAAGGAGTCCCGTGGCTCCTTCGGTACCATAAAACTTCAGGGGATGGCAAGAGTTGAAATGCTTGAAGGTACATTGTGGCGGGTTGGCACCACCGCCACCACCAGTATTAGCACTACCACTAGCGTTCCCATTGTTGTTGTTATTGGCTTGAGTTAGTTGAGTTACCAGCTGAGTGGGGAGAGCAGCAACGTCGGTATTATTGTTGTTGTTGGCATTGCTGGTATTGGTGTTGGTGCTATCGTTGGCGTTGTCGGTGTTGTTGCGGTTGATGTTACGACGAGGAGGCATTCTATAAAATGAGAATGATACAAAAGTGTTGTGAGAATTTATAAAAATCCGTTGAAATTTAGGATAGGAGGAATAATAACACATTTATTTCATAGTTCGGATTGTTTTCAAGTAATCACATTTCTACTTGAACACAATGACATATTAAGGTTAATTAGACTTATATAATTTTCAAGGAGACGTGCTTTAGCCTATAGGTAAACACTCATCCCGGGAATTCCCAGGAAAGCATACGGATCCCTCGGTTGATTGGGATTTATATGAAATGCTTTCCTAGACTATAAACCCAGAATACAGGTGTCACCCTTCCAGATTGCACGTGTCCTCTAATAATTAACAGAGTCTAAAACCTTAACGGGTATGAAAAATATTTTTGATATGCATAGGTCCACGAGTATGAGTTTTTCCACAAGTTATGGCGATGATGACATAGAAGCAGTTAAGGAGGATATGCGGCTTAGGATACGGGTATGGATACGATTTATTTTATTATTTACGTATGCTTATTAAGTCTTGTAGTCTAAACAATTTAAGTATCAAATAACTAACACATAAGGCATGTGACATATAGCAAATAGCACGTATCACATAAAACATGTAGCATGACATTGTTGGGTGTCCTAAAGTTATAGTCTAGGTCAATGGTGTCTAATAACCTAATTCCCTATAACCAAGGCTCTGATACCAATCTGTCACACCCCGGCCGGCGGCAGAAAACGCCGGGGCGTGAAGCTGTGCAGACTGTTCATAGCTCATGGTTGCTAAAGTTTGAATAATTTAAACATTCATTTTCATTACACGTAGCAAGTTCATACCATACAAGAACCAAATGTAGCGATTACAAAATATAAATAGTTTAGATTAATTGCTAGGTCCAAATCCTATATGTAGCAGCTTGTAATACTTCAAACATTGTCACCTGAAACATGGTTAAAAACAAAGTCAACTAAAAAGTTGGTGAGAATACATAGGTTTTCGTGTCATGTAATAGAATATAGTGTTGTGTGTATACAATTCATACAAACATGGCAATTAAGGCATTTATGGAGAGATACCATCGTGTGACCTGGTAGTACAATCAAACCTTTGTAACTAGCATGCAAAACAAACGCGTGTTGGCAGTAACAGTCACCCTACCTGGGTGGGTTTGTCAGACTCAATAGATCTATCACTGTTTACTGTAGGCTATAAAATAGTTAATGATTGCACGTGAATAGCAAAATGCGTGTTGGTCTACACACCTAGTACTCAAGCACAAAGCTCAAAATTGTAACACATGATTGTAGGGTGGAATTGTATATTGTGTAGTTTGTAAACATAGTAAATAGAACGCATGTTCCACCACAAAAGTTTGTAAATAGAGTAAAAGAGGGGCTATGTAACTCACTTGTGTTGGAGCGTGTAGTTTGCACAGATCAACAAAAATACCAAGCGTGTTGTAGGTCGCTACGTTTGACCTATTGAATGAGGGTATAACGCGTGTCACTGTTTGTGTTATTTTGTGTCCAAAGTGGGTTCGTTGGTGGTTTGTGTGTTTAGGGTTGGTTTTGGAATAATAAATTAGTAGCGATATATATATATATATATTTATTTAAATAAAATTTAATTAAACGATATTTGTTTAAATCAATATATATATATATTTGTATAAATAAAAATGATTATATAAATTCACGATTTCATCGGTTTTGAAACTATCGGGAATTAATCATTTTAAATTTCTAAATCAGCGATTTGGTATATAAATGATTCCCGGGTTTTGGGATTTTATAACTTAAATTTTTATAAACAAGTTTTGAAATGTTTAAATAAAAACATATTAAATTAAGTTTGAAAATAATAAAATTAAAGTTTCTGGTCAAGGAGCACGACCGTGCTCAAGTAGGGCACGACCGCGCTCGTTGCCGGGCGTGACCGTGGTGGTCTGAGCGCGCCCGTGGTCGAGTCAGAAGGTACTTCCTAGGTTCTGGACATAGAGCACGACCGTGCTCGTATCTGGCACGACCGCGTCTAGTGTTTGTTTTTGATCAAGACTTGTTTGCTCGGTAAGCACGACCGGGCCACACCTGGGGCACGATTGTGCTTAGACAGGCACGACCGCGCTCAGGGATGAGCGCGACCGTGTCGGGCCTTTTTCAGACACAATTCGATCGATTCTTATATTAATAGCTTCTGGATTCTTAGGGCTTTCACTTAGTGGATGATTACGAATGTTTCTACATAGTTTAATTGTATTTATATCATGTCTAGAGTGTAGTTCGAGTAAAATTTATATTTCGGCTTTTTGGTTCAAAATCGGATCGATTTGAGTGTTTCTACTACGAATTGATATAGGGCTTTCGTAGTAGAGGTAGATACAAAGCTGAAGACGTGTTACTTACTTGCTGAAAGTGGGCAATCGAATGCGGTCGGCTACGGGTCGAGCGGCTTCGTTTCTTGGCGATCAATTGGACGACAGAGGTGTTGTGAGCGTCGAGTGAGAGTTCTGAGAGATTGAGTGGGTGTATATGAGGGTGTAGGAAGCGTGCAACTGACTCTATATCGACGAATTTGTGAGGCTCGGTTGTGGTGTGAATGGGATTAATTAATTGTGCAAATTGGACGACAATTGATGCGTGTTTTAGACGAATTTCAGTCGAGTATGGTCTGACGCGCGAAGACCGGCTTTTCTTTATTTTAATTTTCACGAATTCAGAAGGTATGGTATGGTTTGACTTTCTGCAGTCAAGTGGGTTCATCAGCGCGACCGTGCCTACTTTAGGCGCGACCGTGCTTAGGTCGGCAGGCGCGACCGTGCCTAGTCCTAGGCGCGACCGTGCTTGCCTAGTTTTGTAGTTTTTGAGTTTTGTCAGTTTTGGTCCTCGGGGCTTGTGAGATAATTGCGTTTTTGTTTAATTTGTTATTGTAATAGAATAGTTTGTATATGTAACTGCATCGTAGTTTGTTTGTACACGAATCGAAACTGAAATGTGTTTGTTTATTGAAATCAAACGATTACATGATGAAAATCAGAAATGTTACACGAACTTTGACAATGGGAATGCGACTTCGCTTGAGCTGTTTGACTTCACGATCCATAATTTCCACCGGCTTCTCAACGAAGTGCATCGTTTCATCAATGCGCACGTCGTCAAGTGGTATTTGGAGATTTTCATCAGCGAGACACTTCTTCAGATTAGATATATGAAATGTAGGATGCACATTTCCAAGAGATGGAGGTAACTCGAGTTTTTAAGCCACTTTCCCAATCCTTTCAAGGATTTTGAATGGACCAACATAACGAGGTGCTAACTTGCCTTTCTTTCCAAAACAGATCACGCCCTTCCATGGAGACACCTTTAGAAGAACAAGGTCACCGACTTGGAATTCCAAGGGTTTTCGACGTTTGTCGGCATAACTCTTTTGCTGACTCCTCGCTACTCGAATATTGTCACGGATTTGAATAATATTGTCGGATGTTTCTTGAATTAACTCGGGACCGATGATTTGTGCTTCACCAATCTCGTTCCAACAGATAGGAGAACGACACTTGCGACCATAGAGAGCTTCGAATGGAGCCATGTTGATACTTGTGTGGTAGCTATTGTTGTAAGAAAACTCAATGAGGGATAGATGTGAATCCCAATTGCCACCAAAATCGATTACACAAGCTCTAAGCATGTCTTCAAGAGTTTGGATTGTTCGCTCGGTTTGACCATCAGTTTGGGGATGGTAGGCCGTGCTCAAATCCAAGCGTGTACCAAGAGCAGTTCGAAGAGATTGCCAAAATCGAGAAGTGAACCGGGCATCTCGATCAGATATTATGTTCAAAGGAATACCATGGCGGCTCACGATTTCGTCGATGTATATTTGGGCTAGTTTCTCAACCCGATAGTCTTCACGGATAGGCAAGAAATGAGCAGATTTGGTGAGTTGATCAATGATCACCCAAATACTATCATAACCACTCGAGGTGCGAGGGAGCTTGGTAATAAAATCCATAGCTAGATTCTCCCATTTCCACACGGGAATTTCTGGTTGTTCGAGTAAACCAGATGGATGTTGATGTTCGGCTTTGACTTTGGAACAGGTTAAGCATTTGGCCATATAAAGAGCAATGTCTTTCTTCATACCGGGCGCCACCAATATTGTTGGCGAAGATCTTGGTACATTTTATCCGCACCAGGATGAATAGAATAACGAGTCTTGTGAGCCTCGTTCATGAGAAATGCACGGAGATCATCGCGATCGGGAACCCAAATACGGTTCAAGTAATATAGTAGGCCATTGGGTTTTGATTCAAGAAGAAGTTCAACACCACACGACATTTCTTCATACATGTTACCCTCGGTTACCGAGACGTGTTGAGCTTCTAAGATACGGGTTTGAATACGTGCACAATGAAGCATAACATGGTCCTTTCGACTCAAAGCATCGGCTACAACATTCGCTTTACCGGGATGGTAACGAATCTCGCAGTCGTAGTCGTTAAGGAGTTTGACCCAACGTCGTTGCCTCATATTAAGTTCTTTTTGGTTGAAAATATGTTGAAGACTTTTGTGGTCGGTGAACACCACACATTTCGTGCCATATAGGTAATGTCTCCAAATCTTTAACGCGAATACGACCGCACCCAACTCGAGATCGTGCGTCGTATAATTCTTCTCATCAATTTTGAGTTATCTAGATGCATAAGCGATTACTTTGCCTCGTTGCATGAGAACACAACCAAGACCTTGGTTAGAAGCATCACAATAGACAACTAAATCATCATTTCCATCGGGGAGAGTCAATATGGGAGCATTGCACAACTTTTGTTTAAGGGTTTGGAAGGCTTCTTCTTGTTTTGGTCCCCATTCATAAGTCTTACCCTTGTGGGTCAAGGCGGTAAGCGGGACAGCAATCTTTGAGAAGTTTGAGATGAAACGATGATAATAACCCGCAAGACCAAGAAATGAACGAACTTCGGTAGGAGTCTTCAGGGCATTCCAATTCTTAACCGCTTTGATTTTTGCAGGATCAACATGAATTCCTTTGTCATTGACAATATGACCAAGAAATTGAACTTCCTTTAGCCAAAATTCACATTTGGAGAATTTGGCATAAAGTTGTTCCTTCTTTAAGAGATCCAAAACCAATCTAAGATGTTCTTCATGGTCGGCTTTAGTCTTGGAATAGATTAAGATATCATCAATGAAAACGATCACGAATTTATCAAGGTACGGTTTGCACACACGATTCATGAGATCCATGAAAACTGCGGGTGCATTGGTTAACCCGAAAGGCATAACCATGAACTCGTAATGACCATACCTTGTTCGAAAAGCAGTCTTAGGAATGTCATCTTCTTGAACACGAAGCTGATGATAACCGGATCGAAGATCAATCTTCGAGAAGCAAGTAGAACCTTGAAGTTGATCAAAGAGATCATCGATTCTAGGCAAAGGATAGCGGTTCTTGATAGTAAGTTTATTGAGTTCGCGGTAGTCAATACACATGCGAAATGATCCATCCTTCTTCTTAACAAATAAGACGGGTGCACCCCACGGTGAATGACTCGGACGGATGAATCCCTTGTCGGAGAGTTCTTGAAGTTGACTTACATTTCAGAAGGTGCAAGACGATAAGGGGCTCTAGCCACGGGGTTAGCTCCGGGCACAAGATCAATACGAAATTCTACTTGACGAACGGGTGGAAGACCGGATAAGTCTTCGGGGAATACTTCAGGAAAATCTCGGATAATGGGGATATCTTGAATACTCTTCTTCTTAACATCCCTTTGAACGATATGGGCCAAAAAGGCCACGTACTTCTTTCGTAAGTACTTTTGAGCGGTAGTACACGACATCAATTTAAGTCCCTTGCAAGGCTTTTCACTAAAAACCCTTAGGGTTTCTCCCGATGGTAGCGGAATTTGGATACACTTTTCAAAGCAAATGACTTCGACATGATGATTTGATAGCCAATCCATACCTATGATAATATCAAAGCTTCCTAGTGGCATTGGAACAAGGTTGATTGGGAATGAATGGTCATTTAGTTCTAAGGAGCAGTCATAAATAATGGAGTCAATTGTAAGGGAGTCACCATTTGCTACTTCAACGGTAAATGTTTTCTCTAATTGGGACCGAGTCTTTGCAAGTAAAGGTTCAAAATTAAGTGACACAAAACTTTTATCGGCTCCGGTAGCGAATAAAATGGAGGCATATTGACTATTAACAAGAAACGTACCATTGACCACGTCATTGTTGGCTTGAGCTTCGTTGGCGTTTATGTTGAACGCACGCCCACGAGCTCCACCTTGCCTAGCATTTGCAAGTCTTGGACATTGATCACGAAAATGGTTCGGGTCACCACACTCATAGCAAGCACGCCCATTAGCAATGGCGGGAGCACCTTGATTAGCCACTTGAGGTACAGTTCGGTTTGGAGGGTTGACTTGGCCCGTAAGAGCTTTGGTCCTACAAACACTAACTGTATGACCATATCTCCCACAATAAGTACAAAGGCGACATGGGATAGTTTGAGGATGATGAAAATTGCAGGTGGCACAAAGAGGGTAGATCCCAACATATGGATTTTTAGCCGGCGCTTGAACAATAGGTGCAGCTTGGTTGATGGGAACAGCAGGAGTAACCACGACAAAATTTCTAACCTTCCTCTTTCTATTATTGCGAGAAGGCTCGGTTGTGGCTTCTTTGTTGTGAGTAGGAGGGGTTATGGTTTCAGAAACTTTCTTAGAACCCTTTTTGGTAAGAGTTCCAGCTTTCACATGATTATCAGTTAGGGTAGCGGATAGACGAATAGCATCCTCCAGGGTAGCAGGATTTCTACCTAAGACAGTATCTTGGATTTGTCTTGGTAGCCCACCAATATACTTCTCGATACAATGGGACAAAGGAGTGACCATGTGGGGCACTAGAAGACTCAACTCATGGAACCAAGTTGTATATGCTAAGTTTTCCCCGCTATCTTGGGCAAGATCCCAAAATTCAGCTTCTAGCTTTTTCACCTCATTTCGAGGACAGAACTCCTCGGTCATAAGCCTTTTGACCTCATCCCAAGGTAAGGCCATAGCTATATCAACACCCCTATTCCTCTTATCCCCATTCCACCATGTAAGTGCCCCTTTTTGTAGGACACTTGTAGCATGACGAACACGGAGGTTGTCGGGACAGTCACTATTGAGAAAGGTATTCTCAATGCTTTCGAACCATTGAAGGAGTCCAGTAGCTCCCTCGGTACCATAGAACTTTAGGGGATTGCACGAGTTGAAGTGCTTGAAGGTGCATTGAGATGGATTATTACCACCATTTCCACCATTTCCACCATTATTACCACTATTGCTTCCATTTCCACCATTGTTGCCATTGGTGGCACCATTGGCTTGGGTGAGTTGTGTCACCAATTGGGTGAGAATAGCAGCAATGTCGGTGTTGGCGTTGGTTGCGGGAGCACGACGAGGAGGCATTCTATAGATTGTCACAAGACAAGAAAAATTGTAAGAACTTATGAGATTTGATAGGATTTAATAGAATGAGATAACAAAATAAAATAGATATTCTTAGTTTGGGATTGTACTCAAAAGTGACAAAATCACTTGAATACCATGGCACATTAAGGTTAATTAAACTTATATAATTTTCAAGGAGACATGCTTTAGCCTATAAGTAAACACTCATCTCGAGAATTCCCAGGAAAGCATACGGGTCCCTCGGTTGATTGGGATTTATGCGAAATGCTTTCCTAGACAGAAAACCCAAAATACAGGTGTCACCCTTCCAGATTGCACGTGTCCTCAAATAATTTAACAAGTTTAAAAACCTTAACGAAGAAATAAAAATTTTTAAAGATTTTTGCTTCAAGAGTTTTCCACATGCTTAGAAAGGATAAAGATAGAAAAGAAGATAGGAATATTATGAGGTTTTAGAATATAGGAAAGGATATTATTTATTTAATTATTATTCAAGAAGATCCTAATGAGTCATGAATTTCTAACAAGTAAGGTATCAAATATAATAATAATTAATCATGGTGAGCATGTAGCACATAACATGTAACACATAGAACAAAATCATGAAATATAGCATAAGTGGGTGACCTAAAGTTATAGTCTAGGTCAAGGTGTCTAATAACCTAATTCCCTATAACCAAGGCTCTGATACCAATCTGTCACACCCTGACCGATGGCGGAATCATCGGGGCGGGACATGTAAGACTGTTCATAGCACATGGTTGACTAAATTGAAATATATTAAAGTTAAATTTCCATTACAAATAATCCAAGCACAAAACCAAATTCAGACAAGAAACATAAAACAACTCATAAATTTCTTGATTTAAATTGCTAAGTCCAAATCCTATGTTGAACACGTCTTGAATCAATCTCACATATTGGGGCCTGAAACATGAATAAAATAAAGTCAACTAAAAAGTTGGTGAGTATAACACAGTTGTATGTAGATAGAATATAGTTGAAAACAAATCCTTTTCAAAACATGATAAAATAAGGCATTTATGGGGAGCAGCTATTGTGTAACCATGTACAACCAAACCTTGTAACTAGCATGCAAAAAAAAAATGTGTTGTCGGTTTCAATCACCGCGCACCATGGGTGGGTTTGTCAGACTCAATAGATCTATCATTGAAAACCGTCGGCTTGTATAGTTAATGATTGCACATAATAGCATACAAAGGTTAGCACAACTAGCACTCGGGCACAAAGCTCAAATTTTGCACACATGTATGTAAATAGGATTTTTGCACTTGTGTTGTTTGCGTAAATGTAAATGTGTAATGTGTAATGTGTATAGAGTTCATGTTCCACCCCAAAAGTGTAAAAGAGTAAAAAGGGGTTGTGAATACTCACTTGGTATGGAAGTGAAGCTAACAAGGATTATAGATAGCAAATATGATCCTCGAAATGCACAATTTAACCTAAAGAGTAATGTGTATTGAATCAAATAGATGCATAAAGTTTAAGTCTAAGATGAAAGTTGAATTTGTGTATAAAACTATTGATTTGTATTTAAAAGTATTGAATAAAATATATAGAGTTTGAAGTAAAAAATATTTTTGAAACAACTTGATTAGGTTTGAATTGGATAATTGAATAAATATATAATTATAGTTTATGAAATAATGTAAATATTAATTGTAATTAAGTATAAATAAATAATCATTATCTTATTTATTTATAAATTTTGTAACTTAATTATTTAAAATATCATTTAAGTGTAAGATAATAAATATAAATTTAATTTTTCATAAACTTTTAAATAAATTATACTTATGCCAAGATTAAACTTTTAATCCATTTTTAAATACAGAAAACATATTTTTATAAAATCGAAACATTTATTGATCGAAAAATATAAAATTATAATTCTGTTACAGTTTCTGAGTCACACAACCGTGCCTCGGAAGGGCACGATCGTGCTCAAGCCAGGGGCGCGACCGCGCTAGTCGGGGCACGACCGGGTTGATCAACAGAGGGCACAAACTAGACCAGTCAACAGGCACGACCGTGCCTTGGCCTGGCACGACCGTGCCTTGGCCCGGCACGGTCGTGTCTATGATCTTTAGACACAACAGAGACTAGCCCAGAGGGCATGACAAGGTCTGGACAGGAGGACACGACCGCGCTACTAGTCGGCACGACCGCGCTCTATGAGGCACGGCCGCGCTAGATGATTAGCGCGACCGTGTCTCTTCCAAATCAGACACGAATTGACAAATTCTTGTATTTTAAACGCTGGAATTGTTAGGGCTTTTGATTAATGGGTTATTACGAGTCTTTTCATATAACTTAATTGCATGTACATCGTGTTTAAGCAGGGATTTGATTAAATAATTTTTTTATAAAACATGAGTTCTGATTCAGATCGATTTCTATAATGGAAGCCCAAATTGAATAGGGGCTTTTGATACTGATACTGATACTGAAATGAATGAATTAAAGGTTTAAGTTACCCTGAACAGTAGCGAATCGATGGATATTGGTAGAGAGGAAATTCCGGCGACGCCGATGATCCTTGTTGCACTCCGGCCAATCCAGTCAGTCGAGACCTTCTCGGGAGGGACGAGTGACACAAATTTCTTGCTTGATTGAGATAATACGGATTGCAGGGGAGAATCCTTGATTTTTCTTGGAATGCTTTGAGAGAGAATTTTCGAAATTGGTAATATGAAACTGAGACGTTTGAGGAATTTGAAAATTATGATTCATTCGTTAAGGGGAAAAGAAACGGATGACTATTACGGATTTCCAATGATCGGGTGATTAAACTGCATTTACGTTTCAATTGTTACGCAGGCGCGACCGTGCCCAAGAGAGGCGTGACCGTGCTTAGGCACTGGGCGCGATCGTTCCAGTACCAGTTGCGCGATCGTGCCGAGGCACTTGGCGCGACCGTGCCAGGACGAAGCACGACCGTGCTAATTAGGGTTTCTGGATAAATTTTCAACTTTTGTCCTTGACTTTTCAGGTTTGATTAGTTTGCAATAAATAGTTACTTGTATAGCGTTTAAGTGTATATAATCGAGCAAAACTTTTAAATTGGTATTGAATCATTGCATTTCGTTTAAGGTAAGCAAAATAATAAGGCAGTGCACGAACATTGAATTTGAAATTGCATTACATTGAATTGAAATATGAATACTAAATTTCGAGATGTTACATTATAGACACAATCAACTATGTCTCTTGAGTCTTCTGGTTTAGGTGTGGGTTTGGATTTCTTTAAGGGAGGCTGTTGATGAGTGGGAGCTGGGTGGGATGGTTTGGACTTTTTGGGTGGAGGAGTGGAAGGTTTGGGGAGGAGAGTGGAAGGTTGTTGGACTGAGGAGGAGGTAGGTGAGGGAGAAGGCTTGGGTTTCTTTGCTTTTGTTTCTTCTTCCTGAATAGGTACCTTTTTCTTGGATCCCTTCTTCCCCAATCTTTATTCCTCATCCTTCTTGACTTTGAAGTAGAGGGCTTGCAGGTTCATGAAGTTCATGGGGCCTAGCCTCTGTCCACTCTCTCCTCTAGCCTTAAGGAAGTCAATCATGACCTTCCTTTCTTCATGGGTCCGTTTATTAAAGGCAATGGTCTTCTTGGACTTTTGTTTGGCTTTTTCTTCTTCTTCAGCCTGTTTCTTCTTTGCCAATTGACCTTGCTGACCCATGAAGGTTCTGTAGACTTCTTTATTTGATAGTTTCTTAAGGTAGTCTGCATCCTCACCTTGAGAAACTAGAGCCTTTACCCACTCCTCCCTCATTTCTTTTGCTAGTTCATAATCGGTTATTCTGAACTTAACTTCTTCTTCTCCAATTCTTCCTCTTCTCTGTTAAATTGTTCCTGCAGTTGAAGAGCAAGAGCTGCATCTTCTTCAATCTGGTCAACTGCAGGAATCTTTCTTTTCAGTTCATCCAGATGTCTAGCATACAGCTGGATGGTTTGTTCTCTGAGGAGAATGACTGTTTTTCTTTCTTGAGCCTTTTTAATGTCAGCCATCTCCTCTTCTTCTCTTCTTCTTCTCTTCTATTCCCTCTCTTTTCTCTTTTAGCAATCTCTCTTCATCTTCATCTGTCATAATTCCATTTCCCTTGTTTATATTGGATGCCTCTTCTTCGGCTTCACTGACCACATCAGCAGATGATGGTGCTGCTATTGGGATCTCAGCCTCAGCTTCATTGGCACATTAAGAGGTGAACATGGGAAGGTCATTGGCTTCATCTGATTTGCACTCAGGACCTGTGAATTCTTTCAGCATTTCTTTGATAGTTGATCTTGACTCATATGCTGCAGCAAAGATGTCTACTCGAGGGGAAGCTGAGTCAGTATCAGTGTCAGAGTTTGACACATATACTTCCTCAGTAATTCTTCCTTCTTGTTCAAGATGGGCTCTGACAGTAGCTATCATTGCCTGGCTTTCAAGGGAGTTGACATTGCAGATATTTGCCCTGAGTTGAAAGATCTTGTTGAGAAAGTCTGTAGGAAGTGACAGGATGTTCCTGGTGTTGATGGTTAGAGAGGAGCCGTTTCTCAGTAAGAAGGTGTGGTCAAGAGACTTAGTGCTTTTCCATCCCAGCACATCTAAGTCTTTGAGAATGAAGGAGTACAAAAATCTTCTTAAGCATCAAACTTCTTCTTTAGTGAGAAGACTGCTCCTTATAATTTCAAGTCTTCTAGGAGTCATTCTTCTTTCTGCTGCTGCCGAAGATTCAGGATAAGCTACCCATTTTGCTGTTTGAATGAGTCTTTCGAAGTTGGGTAGATTATCCTCCATCAAGTCATAGAACCTGCCAATGGCAAGTTCTGCTGAGAGATCTGATGAAGTGTTGATGCAGTTAGTTAAATACAGTTGTAGGACTTGGAGGGCATTGAGAGAGTTCCAGTTTAGCTCTTCTACTCCACTAAACTCCCATCCAATCCAAAATCTCTCAGCTGATCCATCATACCCCCAAGCTAGAATGGAGTTAAATTCTAGCTTTTGTGAAGTTTGAAAGAGTTGGGGGGTAATGGATTGACTTATGATGGCTGCTACTACAGGGAGGATGCTTAAAGCTGTATATTTTTGTTCTTTGTCTTCAGCTTCATTCAGCACCTCATCAACAGCCTTGACGACTAACTTCCAGTCTTCAGTTGTTTCTTCTTCTTCGTTATCTGAAGCTGGCAAGTCATGGATCTGTACAAAAGGTGGCTTGAAAAGTGTACTTTGAAAAACAAGATCAATCAGTACCTCTGAGATGGTGGTAGTTGGAGAAGGTACTTCATCTTGATCAGGTTCCTCAACACTTAAGTTCAGAAGAAAAAGAAAGGGCTCAGGGGGCTGTTCTACAGATCCTGGAAGTGATCCTGATCCTAATAGAGAGACATCCGAAGAAGCCTCCCTAATAATGTGGCTTTCCCTTATGATATTCTCACCAGAATGTTGGGATTCTGAGTGAGGGATGTTAGGTTGGGTTTGGGCCTTGGAGGCAAGAGAAGAAGGAGTTCTCTTACCCCTTTTTCTAGTATAAGTTGTTGCAACCGGGGCCTTGTGTTCCGGTTGAACGATAACATCCAAAAGAGGTGTAAGTAATTTTTGTGCCTGTGCATCCTTAGTAGTATGCACAGGGGTTCGAATGGTAGAAGCCGATTGTTGTTCAGGATGTGAGGTGGAGGGTGTGGGATCAGTATCAGCTGGGATTGCTGAACTGTCACCCGGGGTTCTTTGCATGTTCAGCATTGTAGATAACAATGGAACATTGACCCCCGAGAACTTTTTGGAAACAGTCCTCATGCTTTGAAAAATGTTATTTTTATGACCCAACATGATGTAGATTCTTGCAGGTTTTGAAAGTTCTTTTAGCTCTTGATTGATAACTTCCTGCAAGAATCTTGGGTACATAAAAAATTGCTGCTTTGCACCCTCTTGAAGGTTATATCTCAAACCCTCTAAGATGAGGTGTGCAAAGTTGAATCCTTGGTTAGTGACCATACCATGGAAGGCGGAGGCAAGTGCAGAGCTCACCTGATGCCATCCACTCCTCTTCTGAGATATGCATTGGAGAAGAGTGTGGCAGAGATACTTCCATGGAGGGCCCATCAGCGCCTTCTCGATCGTACACTCGGTCTGATTTCCAGTGTCTCCAATGGAGACAAAGGTCCTCATACATTCGTCCTTCGAGTATGAGATCGCTGCTCCTTCATCTTGAAGCTTAAGATATTTTCTGAGTGTGGCTTCCAAGATGGTGATATCCTTGCCGTCTACTTTGGCTTTGATTTGGGGAATCCCCTGTTCGGTAGAGTAGACGGCGGTACTCCAGAAAACCTCCATATGAGGGATATATATGGTAGGGTTGGTGGTGAGGGCAAAGTAGATCTTTGATCGACATAAGAAATCAATCATATTGTCAAATCCTTCGGATTTCTTTCCTTTGGTGAGGTATACTGTTAGGTTATGGTATGGGGAAAACTTATCATCTGGGTTGTTGATATCTGCCATAGCTGTTTGATTTGGAAGGATGGTTTGAGTATGGTGAAGACTTGAGAATATGGAGAATATGGAGAGCTTTGAATGTAGTGGGGACTTAGGGTTGAATTGAATGTGAAGAGGTGGTAAAGAAAATTTGATTTGTTCTTATAACGGCATAGGAGAGAAAAAGCAAAATGACTTGTACAGTACAACCTTATTTACTTTTTATTGTTACAGCTGTAATGCACCGAGGTAGTCATGGTAAAGACTGACGTTAATTTCTTTTACAGCGGGTAAAAGTTAATTTGGACTTAAATTTATCCATCAGCAGCAAACTTGGTTGCTGTGGATGAATAAGCTTGTCCGCTACAACTTTGGTTGCTGCGGAAGATTAAGTTTGTCAGCAGCAGACTTAATTGCTGCTGATAGATGCAATGATCTGCAGCAAGGATGTTGCTCTTGACAACCTTAAAGCTATCTGCAGGAAACTTGTTCCTTCTGATAAGTTAAAGCAGTCAGGGGCAAATTCTTTGCTTCTGAAAATTAGACCTGTCTGCAGCCAAAAGGATGCTGCTGAGTTATAACTTTTATTTACAACATAAGACATACATACTTACAACAAAGGATAGACGCACTCAACTGAACCGATGATGATGCTTGGTGGTTTCTTTACCTTCCATTGTTGAGTTGGTGGTTTTCCAGCTCTCTTTGTCTTTTTAGCAGCAGACGTTGTATCTGAGGATTTTGGCTTATCATCAACAGATTTTGTTGCTGCTGATGGTTTTACTTGAGCAGCTGCAGACCTTGTTGCTGCTGAAGGCTTTCCTTTTGGTTGCTTGGGCTTTACTCAATCAGCAGCAGTTATTTTGACTGTTGATGGCTTAGAAACAGATGTTTGCTTATCCTTCTTCACCTTATTGATAGGCTTTTGTGTAACTGGGGTTGGAAGAAGAATTTGATTGAAAGGATTAGACTTACAATTTGCAGCAAAGTGGTCTGATTTTCCACAGATGATGCAATATTGTTGAGGTTTTGACGACTGTTCCCTTGGTGGAGAAAGAGATTTTCTGAATTGAGTTGTCTTAGCTTCAAAACTTCTTACCTATTTGTTCTTTTTTGTCTTCTCAAAAGCATGTTGCTTGAGGTTTCTTTGCTGCTGAAGGTAGTAGAAGCAGGTGCTGGCAGTGTGGTTATATTTTCCACAGACAAAACATGATTTTGCCAGTTTATCCCTTGAAAGATATACATAATCCTTTCTTTTGAAAAGATCTTTGAAATTCCAAGGGTGAGCTTTGTTGTGCTCAGAAGTAGCTTCTTCCAATGTCTTTTGAACATATGGAACCCTTTCTCCAGGCGCATGACATATGTCAAACACCTTCCTTGGCTGGACTGAAGATGAGGACTGGCCCTTTTCAGTATTTAGCTTCCTACCTTCTGGAGGATAGCTAATTTAGATTTGTTTGAATGGTGTATGAACTGGTACTGAAATGGCTGGTACTGGTGCTGAATGGATAATGGGGACTTCATCTTTAGTCAGAATGACTTTAAGGGCAGAGGGAGATGAAGTAGTGGATTCTTGTACCAAATATGAGGATTCAGTTGTTTCAGTGGAGTCTGAGTAAGTTGAATCAGACTCTGATGAGGTAGTGCATTCTTGTACCAATGGTTCATCATTAGAAGGATCAAGATTTCTGTTGGCCATATCAAGATTTGCCAGATTGAAGCTTGGTTCATGGATGACAACGTAGTCAGCAGGAGGTGCAACGACTTGATATTGTTCAGCATGATACCCCACACCAGTTTTTACCTTATCATGAATTTGAGCATCCAGAAGTCTTTGCAGCTTTTTGGATGCAAATTCGTATTTGCCAATGTGAACGTTCTGCTCTGCTAATTCTGCTCTGGTAGTTTTTAATTTGACAAGAAGATCATCAATCTGAGTTTCAAGATTGGTTTGTTCATGTTTTAATGATGAAATCTCTTTCTTTAGGCAGTTAATTTTTTCTTTGTAACTGTCTTCGACCTTTTTGAATTCAGATTTCATTTGATGAAACTCTTCATTTTGATCTATTAGATTTTGATTATGCTTTCTATAGCCTAAAACCTTATCAATACAGGCTTGGGAACATAGATGTTCATATACCTGAGGCGGTATCTCAGTTGTGTCTGTCATAAGAGCTTGGTTGTTAGTAGGCAGATCTTTATACTGGAAGATCCAATCAAAGTCAGATGTTCCAACAGCTGCACAAGCTGCAGTTTGAGCTGGAGGAGTAGCTTGTTGCTGTTGATGTCTTGGTTGGGCTTGGTGAGCTGCTGGGTTTGCCCTAGGTGCCTTGCATTCTCTAGCAAAATGACCCAGTTGGTTACAGTTGTAACATTTCAATTTGCTTTTATCCAAGCCAACTCTGGTGTTGGAGCTGTTGCTTGGAATGGGTCTTCCGGTTCTAGAGTAGAACCGTTTTGCTCTTATAGAGAGCATGGCATGCGAGTGCTGTTTATCCATTTCTTCTATATCATCTGGATGGAAGCACTCAAGATCCTCCTTGATAAAGTACATGTTGCTTGAGTTTTCAGAAACAAAAGCAGCGGAGGTTGAGGCTTGGGAAGGAGCTTCAAGAAGAAATGGTGATGTGTTTGTTTTAGAGGTAGGAGTTTGAGGATGTGTGACTATGGGAGGATAGTAGTTGCTAGTACTAGGACCTGAGTGCTCGGAGTGAAAAGCAGAAGAGGTGGTGGTGGATGTTGAAGCTGTTTGGTAGCTTGAGCTTCGTTCTTTTGCAGTCTTCAGCATACCGAAGAGCTCAGTCATTTGGAGAGTCTTCAGATTCTCAGTTCTTCTAATGGACACCGTGTGGAGTGTCCAACAGCTAGGTAAAGACCTGATGAACTTTTTGAGAATATCCTCATTCTCCAGTTTCACCTTTAAGCACTGCAGCTCACCTACAAGATAAGTAAATCTGTTATATAAAACAGTTAGGGACTCACCTTCCTTCTAGACGAAGTTTTCGTACTGCTGCTTCAGGATATCCCTTCTGTTTTCTTTGACTTCTTCTGAACGAGCAAACATCTTTTCAAGAGCCTCCCAGAGCTCTTTGGCGGTTTTGTAACTTTTGAAGTGATGAAAAACTTCATTTGGAAGGCACATTTGGATAGCTCCTAGTGCCTTGAAGTCAACCTCCATCCTTTTTATATCCTTATCCGAGTACTTGGAGGGATCCTTTGGAACTGATGGTCCTTCAGAGTCAGCAGATGCCACCATGGGAATGTAGGGTCCATCCCTGATGGACTTCCACATTCCGTACTCCTGATAGCAGAAAAAACTTTCCATGCGATTTTTCCACATGTCGTAGTCTTCTCCAGACACCAATCTTGGTGGTCGGTTGATGCTGTCGATGTCTTCAAAACCATTGCTTTGTGCCATTTTTGTTTCGTGATTTTGGGTGACTTGATCAAAGAGAGAGAGTTTAGAATAGAACCAGAAGTGATTAAACAAGTGTTAGTTTGTTTAATCTGAGCCAAAGCTCTGATACCACTTGTAGGATCGTGAAAGTACAAGATAGTTCTGTTCTTAGTTGAGATTGGCGGAAACAATAACAACTACACAAGTATAATCGAGTAAACAGAATGAATACTAATAAGAACACTGTTGTATTAAGCTTTGTGAATAAACGATTACAAATGAAAACTCAGTGAAGAAGCACACTTACAATGAAGTGTTTACACATTATTTATACTCACTTAGAATCAAGACAGCCCCTTGATTCTAAGGATCAGATCTAACACAGACCGTTGATCTGCTTTATCTAGCTAACTATTACACGTTTTGTCTATATCTAGTTAACTTTATTGAAACGTCTTCTTTATGCATTATTGCTTGCATGTCTGGAGAAGAGCATTGTCGTCCGTCATTGGTTGCACCACTGAGGTTCCTTCTACTTTGAGTGTGTCAGTCGCTTTTGCAGAAAGTTGTCAGTGACGCTTGGTATGGATAGTCAGCTGCAACGATTTGTCTTCAAGGAACACAGCTATCAGCAGCAAGAATGAGAATGATGCTGCTGATAAGCTTATCAGCAGCAACAAGTGTTGAATGCTGCTGATAAGCCTATCAGCAGCAACATGTGTTGAATGCTGCTGATAAGCCTATCAGCAGCAACATGTGTTGAATGCTGCTGATAAGCCTACCAGCAGCATTTGTACTTAGAATAATTTAGTAACAATCAGTCTTTGGTTCTACACATAGATATGTATTCACCTTTTCTTTCCTTAGCATTTCTATAAATACGTATTCATAGATTTTACTTTTCTTTCTTCATTCTTATGTGATTACATAGATATGTATTCACCTTTTCTTTCCTTATCATTCATTGGTCATACACATAAGGGTGATCAACCCGTCTTACGGTGCGTATATCACAAAGACATAAGCCCTTAAGCTACCGTCGTAGCCCATTTACTCGTCCGGTCCTAGAAACCGTCCGCCTTAACTTTGGTCCGGCCAACCTTCGGCCGTCCGTCTTACCCGTCCTACCGTCGTAGTCTGTCATATTCGCCCGTCTGCCCTAAGACATCCGTTTCCCACGCGAACTATTGTTTATGCAACCGTTATACTATTTTAGCATTTACTTCGACCGCCTTTTATGCTTTTTGTACATCCTAGCATGCTAAGGAACGTATCTTTCTCGGTTGCAAAATAGTCACGTGGTCGTCCATCTACAGAAGTAGCCGTTAGCTTCGTTTCCATCCATAATGTATACATACATTCATAACATGCAATATAAATAATTATAAAGCAAGATTTCATTTATTTACGTTACGCCATTCTTTCATTTATTCTTTGTAAACATACGTTTCATCCTTTGTTCATAATTCATTCTCATATATATATATAAAATATATATTAGTATATCACGTATGATCACATTAGCATTCATATCATTTATTCATTTAGTGTATACATTTCAGCCCCAAAACATTTAATAAGGTTTGCACATAACATAGAAGGGGGCACATAGAACTCACCTGATAAGCTTCTCTAGGTTGTCCTAAACAAAGGTCCAACAATGTCACTTCCGATCTGGATTAGGTAGTTAAATATACATTAGACCCAACCCCGACTCTAATGGTTAAATCATTCTAAACATACTGACTTTACTTAACCAGCCTGCTGCCTGCTGTCTGCTGCCTGCGCACTTGTTAAGTGCGCAGGACCATACTCATGCGCACTTGACAAGTGCGCAGAGAATACTTCTTGCGCACTTGGTAAGTACGCAGGATCTTCCTCCTGCGTACTTGGTAAGTACGTAGGAAGTCCTTCTTGCGCACTTGGTAAGTACGCAATACCTGGTTCCTGGACCAAAAATCTGAAATTCTTGCATGCTAACCCGATCATGCCAATCTTACAATTTTCGTTGATCAAAACGTGCGGTTTTCATTCTAGATGCTAGTTCTAGGCTTATTATCTGGTTTCATCCATAAAAACGTCTCCTATTTAGCTAAAACCCGAGAAACCCAAAAACGAACAAAAACTAACATTGTGGTTAAATCGTTACCTGGATTGGAACTCTGATTTGGAGGTTTTGCTCACGAGCTCAGCTGTAACGTGCTCCTTCAATCTCGTGTCGATCCGTCGACTTTCTCTCTCTAGACCCGAGCTCTCCTTTCTCTCTCTAGGATGGTGAAATGAAGGTGAAGTGGAGAAAGTGGGCTGCCTTGCCCCTTATATACCTGGGCTTCCATCGGCCCGTTGGAACCGAGCCCAAGCCCATCCGTTCTTATTTCTTTTTATGACGTTTAAATCTCTATCGTATTATTATTATTTACTTATTTACTATTTTTAGGATGTTACATTTTGGTTTTGACGTCCAAAACATCTTCAACCAATTAAAAACTTTAACAATCTTTTCTTGAACCTTTCTCTGAGGTTGAGAAACGACCTTCTGTTTGGGAGACTTGTGTTTCTTGATACAAGAATCTCTTGATAAATGACGCTTTCCACAGCTGAAACATTTCTTCAAAGTAGGACATGTTCTTTGATAAGGCCCCTTTCGAGATGCTGATTTGTCTTTAGACTTCTGTTCTTCAACTTTTGACTTTTCTACTCCCTCTTTAACGAACATGAGCGAAGCAAATTTATTCGAAACGAACGGGATGGCATTAGCATTGAGTGAATTATCTTTCTTGAACCCTAAGCTACCCTTATTGTCAAAATAATCCACACATTCTTGACTTTCTTCAGATTTGTCACTGACACAATCATCATCAGAAGCAAAATCACTTGAAATCTTCGATTCAACTTTAGTTGCTTCGGAATTTATCTTTGGCTCTAACGAAGGATAAACATTTGACACAAACGGCTCTGAAATGTATGGTTGAGGCATATGTGAATAAAATCCATTTGTGGTAAATGGAGGAGGAACATTTTTGTATCCAACTTCACTATTCACTTTATCATTAACTTGACCCTCAATGTTTTCACCATTGCTTTTATATCCAAGCCCAGACTTTACTTTGTCATGTATTTGAGCTTCAATGATCCCACTAGCCACTTTTCCTAAAATATTTATTTTATCAACCTTAATTGCTGTATTTGCTACCTTTTCCATCTTCTCGGTCAGCAATTTCTTTTCTTTTTCTCTATCAGCAATCAACAGTTGAATTTCATAATTATTTCTCTTTAACTGAAACTTCACGTGAGAATTTTCTTTGACACTATCATCAATCTTTCTTTTATACTCTTTCTCACGATCTTTTAGAATCTTGTTTGTAGTATGTGCATGCTTCAATGCATCTAACAGAAGTTTATTTTGTTTCTTATAATCATCAATTTTCTCAAAACACTCCAGAGAACACATATTTTCATTAAGTAGTTCAGAATAAGCTTTAAGTTTCTTTGAGTCTTTCACTGCTTCAGCAACCAAGTTGGATTCTGTACGCTTACAATTTCCTTGAAAATCATAACCGTATCCTCCTTTGATTACTATTATGTCCTTATCTGGTTTGAGTGCATCAAACTGTAACTTTGCACACAAATCCTCTAATGTGTTAAATTTTAGTCCTCTATTTCTGATGTACAATTTATACATCATCCATTCCTCTGGTTGAGAATTTAGAAATTTATCCATGACCTTTGATTTTTCGTTTTCAATATCAACCTACTTTAGATTATTTATCAATCCCACATATCTGTGATACTGGTCTGTCAAAAGATTCTCCTTCAGCACGTGCGAACACTTGATATCTTTTCTTTAATGTGTCTTGTCTTGCTTATCTTTTCTTATCTTCCTTATCTACACATAATGATTCAATAAGATCTGGATGAAGATATCCCAATACATTTACAAATACCTTACGCACACACCCTTCGTCAGCCATTGAGAATTTTTTTTAACTACCTCATTTTTTCATAATCAATGCTAAACATAGCTCTAAACATCCTCCAAATATTTTGACAAAGAAAAATTTTCCCGCCAAAAAACTAATTTTTTTAACTACCTCATTTTTTTACTCAGACACACTTTTCGATCGAAAACTTTTTCAAACCAGACTTTTCGGCCGAAAAGTCAGATTTCAATCAGGAGATTTCGGACAAAACTTTTTGGACCAAACTTGAGATTTCGATCGAAAACTCTGATCGAAAATGATTTCGATCGAAAAGAGATTTCGACTCCTTCAACAGAGATTTCGGACAATTCAACTGAAACTCGTAAAATCTCGACCAGCAACTCCCGAACGTCAAATTAAGCCCTGAAAATCATCTCAAACTCCATCTCCACTGTTGTACATGCTAGATAGTCGAAAATGGCACTGAAAATGATCCAATTTGATGACTTTTGAATCTTGAAAAGTTGAGAACTTGTAGAAAACTTGAAAATGCTACAAAAACCCCAAAACCGAGCACCGAAAGCTCTGATACCACTTGTGGAAATCTGTTATTCGTAGCAGATTCAATACACCGATACAAGAATCATGGAACGAGGTAGAATCAGAAACACATAGTTAAAGGTGTAATATCAAGTGTTTATTGATATTTGCAAATAAAATCCCCCCTTACAAAGATCAAATGTACAAGTATTTATACTAAGAAGACAAGAAATGAATTCGTTCGAAAAACATTTCGGTCGAAATGTATTTTGTCCGAAAATGATTTCGATCGGAAAAGATTTCGGTCGAAATCTTTTAACTTCAAAGAATTCTTCCGACTTCAGACTGTTTTATATGCGATGGCCTACAATTAGTTCCAACAATTCTTGCATGCTTTATGCTACACGGTGTGTTTTGGACCCCTGACCCGTAAAACACTAAATAGATCCCTTGCGAAATCGATGTGTCTGTGCCACCCTACTTTAGGACACTTGAACCGATATATCCGAACCCCTGAGTACTTGTGCCTCAGCCTTATACTTGGGCTTACAGATGTAAGAACAAGGTGGAATCATGATTCTCGAGAGTCTTGGGCTGATTGCCACATGTTGTTGATTTAGGACGACTATCGCTCAACCATATAAGAAGTTCTTCAGCCAATTATTAGGAAGAGTGGGCACATTTGGGGCGAAACATACCGACCTAGACAACTACTGTCTTCACCAACCCCATAATGTCTGAGAATTGTATTGGATACAATTGGTATGCGTTACCTACATATATAGAACTATATTTTATGGAGAGTGCCTACCATTCATGAAATATATCGAAACATGGATCTCAGTTCTTAAGTTAAAATGTTTTATAAAAAGATAATTTTAATTATGTTTTTTCAAACATCAAAAGTACTAAATACATACAACTTGTTTTGTAGATGTCTTCGACTACGACCAATCCCCCACACTCCAACTACTCTCTAAGGTCCATGTTGGACAAAGAGAAACTCAATGGATCCACCTTCATTGACTGGGACCGCAACTTGAGAATTGTTCTCAAAGAGAACAAGAAACTCTATGTTCTTGAAAATCCAATCCCTGATCAACCTGCTATGACTGCAACGTAGGCTGTCAGAAAAACATGGGAAAAACATGCTGATGACTCTTCTGAAGTGTCATGCATCATGTTAGTGTTGGACTTATATTTTCGAGTAATGACATTCGACAACACGACCATCGAGATAAAATCCAAAGAGTTACACCACGAACAACAATATATAAGAAAGATCGTTTAAGAGTTTAACGAGCCATACACGAAACTAAATCGAAAGGAAAATGATTATTTATGAAATAATCATCTAAGATTATCCAGGAGATAGGCGGACTCGAACCGCTGACACCCGCCGCAGGGTAAACCACCGTTTCTCAGGTAATCAATGGCAAAGAGAGATTGTAATTAGGAATTACAAACGATTAAATTAACTAATGCGGTAATTTGTAATTATGGAATAATTAAGTTATATATATATATATATATACTGGTTATATATAATTAATTGTATTTATAAAAATATAAAAGTTAATTAACCAAAGTGTTTGTTTAATTATGGTTATTAAATAATCACAAGGATTAAGTGAGTAATTAATGGAAAGCTTAAAACCCTAACTTAGGAATTAAGTTTCCTAATTACCTATAAATACAAAGTTATAGATTAGGGTTTAAGGTGACCATTAATTAGCAATTGGAGGCTAACTTACTAAAACCCTAATCCTCCCTTCCTTCTCATAGCCGTCGTCGCCGTTCGCCACCCTCGGCCGGCCGCCGACCACAGCCGCAAGGGCTCCGCTGCACCAGCCGGTAGTCGCTGCTCCTGCCACCTTGCGCACAAGCCTCTACTGGCCTTCCGCCATCACCGTCAGTCGGCCTCCGTCGCTGGAACACCGTCCTTTACCCCTTCGGCCTTGTGTTGTTCTTGAGCCATCACCGAGTGACCCGTTAGCCGGGTTATATCCGCGAGCTGCTAGGAACTGTCGTGTACCACCGGTATCGATAGGCGTTACTGACATCGGTTTTCATAGGTGGTGACACTAGGTGATCGGGATAAATGAATAATGTTTCGTTTTGGTGTACGGGAGCCTTGAATATAAACCGGATAGAGATATGGGTTTAGTACTGGTGGATTAGTAGTTGCGGGTTTAGTTCGTGGAGCCGGATCTAGCGATCGGGTTGTTGTCACATAGTGTTATACATTGGTTTTCGTCTCCTAGTTGATAATGGTATAACCCTGAAACCCCCTTGGTTGTCTATTGAATCTTTGGTTTGCATCTGGACTCCTGGTGAGGTGATCTAGGTTTGGCCTAGATCGGTTCGTGCTTATTTTTTTGTTGCGCGTTTTAAAAAATGTTTTGAAACCCTAACATGAAACCCCATAAGTCAGCCACCATGGTCCCTGAACTCCAGACAGATATGGAGGATATGACAGCCTATGACATGATTGAGCAGCTGAAGGAAATGTTCCAACAACATGCTCGTAATGAGCGTTTTGAGACGATCAGATCTCTCATAGGATGTCGTATGGAGGAAGGTTCTTCTGTTAGCAGTCAACACACATGTGTTTAAGATGAAAACCTATATTGATCAACTAGAGAGGCTAGGTTTTCCCTTAAGCAATGAGTTAGTTGCGGATACAATCCTTAACTCTTTGCCTAAAGCATATGATCAATTCATTATGAACTACAATATGAATGGTTAAGAAAAGTCCACCGCTGAGCTGCATAAGATGTTTAAAATTGCTAAGATGAACATACCTGCCATGAGTGCTCAAGTACTGCTAGTCAAAGAAGGCAGAGTCAAAAATCTAAACCAATAACAAGAACAGAAGAGGTAAGGTTAGGACTGATGCTATGGGGAAAATGTTTACGCTTAGGAACTCTTCCAACAAATCTGAATAGGATGCCAAGTGCTTTCATTATGATGAAATAGGGCATTGGAAGAGGAACTGCCCTAAGTACGATGCTGAGTTGAAGAAGGGCAAAGCCTTGGAGGCTGACACTTAAGGTATATTCGTAATAGAAGTATATTGTAACACCCTAATTTTCAAAGGAACATAAAGTCCAGGGGTTAAAACATAATTTCCCAAAGACAAGGGGTTTAACAATAAAAATAATTATGGAATTCAGGTGGTAGCGGACCGTTACCAATCCTTTGGCGGTCCGCTACATAGCGGAGGAGGTAATGATGAAGGAATGACGCGTGGCAGTGACTCAGCCCTATGGCGGATCGCCACCCAGGCGGGTAACGGTCCGCCAACTGTAAAAGTATCCGGACGAGGAGAAGCTGGCACGTGTAAGTTAACTCGCTTGAAGAAATTGGGTAGGGCGTGATGGTCCACCACGCGTGGAGTACGCCAGACACCTGGCAAGGGGCGGTAGCGGACCGCTACCCGCTTGCTTAGCGGTCCGCCACCGGTGCGTTTCCAGCCCTCTAAATAGCACTACGCCAAAAGTAACCTACGACCACAAATATTCAAAAAGCGCCCTGCCACACTTTTAATTAAATGTGTGGCTAATGGTCATTAATCACATTTCAAAACCTTCTATCCTACTTTTGGCCACACATTTTATTTATTCATGTGACCAATGTATATGTAGGTCCCTCGGGTGTGGCGGATCGTCACATGCAAGTGGGTTTACTAGTCGGACCGGGTGCGGAATGCCCGTGACTAGGTGGAGAGTCTAGCTAAACAAAGTAAACCGATAAGAGAAAACACTTTAAACTTTCTTTGTATTATAAACACTTGAAGGTTACAGAGAAAAGCACTTAGGTTACAATCTGCGTATTTGCACTAAAGCCTGCGTACTTAACTTCTGTCAACCTATCCTACTTACACCTGACCTGATGCCTGCGCACTTAGCAAGTGCGCAGGGAAAAATGCTCTTGCGTACTTAACAAGTACGCAAAGGTATTCTTGCGTACTTTCTAAGTACGCAGGAGCTTTCTCCTGCGCACATGTAAGTGCGCAAAACACTTAGAAAGAAATGCAACATTCAATATGTAAAAGTAAATACAACTCGATAAACTAATACATAAAGACTCTTACATAAAAAGACAATTACAGACATGAAAATACAAACTAAGACTCTATCCAGAGTGTTGTCGCAGGAAAGTGCTTCAACAAACTCCCCTTTGACAACAGCTCTGGATCTTCATCGTCTTCAGTCTTCACAGCTGTGCATCATTAGCTTCCATCTTCTTCTTGTATTCAAGGTAGAACTTGATCACCTTGTCATATTTAGAAGCAAGGAGCTTTCTCCATTCGTCCGTGTAGACGCAATAGTGTTCTGCTAGTACCTCCAGATCTTTCACAGAAAAGTTGATGAAGCAGACTTCATCAAATATTCTGATCAGTTCTTTTGGCACTAAGTTCCCACTCTCGGAACGTCCCTTTCCCATTATCACAGCCTCGCCCTTCTTTGGATCTACGTACCAGTACCACATGTCACCAAGAATATCCTGAGATAACTTGCTCAGGGGAATCTTAGTTTCACATCGCACTGGCTTGTATACCAATTTCTTTAAGTGCTTCTTAGTCACAGGATGTACAGCGTGCTTATCCTTGACTCTCTTGGGCACTTGAGGCTTGAACATCTCGAACTTCCCTGATCTTGCTTCTCGCTGCAGAACCACCCACAAACCCATCGCCACTGCATGATTGGAATGACCAAGCAGCTCTCGGTTTGCTAGGTTCACAAGGTCGTATTTGGGTAAGGAGCTGAACGCTTCACTGGTGGGTTTCAAGTATTTAACCCCGCCAGATCGTTTGATTGCGAACAATTGCTTATCCTCCTCGAACCTTACAGCCAAGATCATCCCTGTTGCTCCGTGCTTGTCTATGTTAGACGTCTTTTGCCACACCGGAGCTGGACCCTTTGATGAAGTAGAAGGCATGTCTGTTTCTTTTGGTGCCTCTGGGTCCACAGGTGTAGGGTTGACTAGGTAGGCTTCTATCGAGGCTTCTACATTACTGGCCTGCTCGACTGAACCTGTGTCGAGCGGATCGTCGAAGGATGGAAATTTAAAGATCTCTCCATCTTCTAGCTCGTACTCTCCTTCCCTGTCACCCTTGGGAAATTCGATCACCATGTCTTCATCATCATCATTCCAGTCATCACCAGAGTCGATCTCTCCTTCTTCTAGATTAAAGAGAGCATCGATCTGTGCTTCCTTGGAATAGTCAGGCTCTAGATAAAGGATCTCATCATCAGATAAGTCCTTAAGTACTTCAGCTGCTGATTTTCCTTTCTCACCACCACCACCAGAGGTATCACCACCCTCTTGCTAAGTAAACTCCCCCTCAGCCATTGGAATAGTAGAGATGGGCACAATTGCCAAAGCTTGGTGCTCACCTCCACTAGGACCGGCTTCAGGATCCTTGTCTTTATCATCATCCTTAGTCAAGTCGACTGGATGACAAGGCTCAGCATCAGTGGATTTCTTTTCTTTCTCTTTCTCTTTCTCCTTCTCCTTCTCCCCCTGAGCATCAAGCTTCTTGGTCAGTTCTGCCACTAATTTGACCATCGCTTCGTGCTCTTTTCTTTGTAGATCCAGCCTTAGCTCAAGTGAAGTTCTGTGGCCTAGAATCATTTCATTTGTCTTCATTAACAGCTCGTTCTGTGCCATTACGTTCTTCATTCGCTCATTAGTCCCCGTTCTCTGGCTATGTAGAATTCTAACTTCATCGGCCAGTGAATTTATCTGTGCTTGTTGAGCATCAGATTCCTCCTTTGACTTCTGAATAGCCTTCAGCAGTCCAGCAACTTGGGTTTCTAGCACATCGATCCTTGCATCATTCAGATCAGGATGCCTAGACGATGATGCTTCGACATTATGGATAGGGGAGGCGAAGATCGTGTCGAAGTCAAACTCTTATGTGAAGTCACCATAATTAAAGGGTTGGCTTGACGGCTCAATGGTGGGTGTTGGGATTGTTGATGAGATGATGGGAGTGGGTGTTGTGGTAGGGGTGATGGTGACAGACTCCATGACAATTGGAGTAGTCACCGCCACTTGGACTGATGTTGTAGGGAGGGTCACCGTCGTAGGAACCTCCTCTGTGACTGCTATGACTACCACGTCAGCTTGAACTTGTGGTCTTCTCCTCCTACGGTACAATTGCTGTGCTGGTGAGGTAGAAGCTGAATCTGGACTGGCAGCTGGAACTTGTACTTGCTGCACAGTCGGGACCTGTACTACCCTGGAAATAGCAACCTCTTGCCTATCTCCCCTGTTCTTATGAACACTCTCTCGTCTTTGTCTTTGTAGAGCAGCGTCAGAGTCAGAGGATGGCTCATATTCGCTGCTCGAGCTCTGTCACTTTCTTTTGGAGGACGACTCAGGTAGGGTTACCTGTGTCGATATCCTGGGGTGTGCCTGCGATGGTGCGTCATCGGAATCAGAAGAATCTGATTCTGTTGCTTCTGAATCAGATTCCTCAGCAACACCATCACCGCCTTCATCGTCTCCATCCTCAGACGAACCATCATCACTCTCCATTTCCTCTTGTTGTTGCTCTTCAGAGTTTTCACTCATTCTGGTGCCGAATTCGGACTATACCATCTCCAATCTTCAGGTGCGACATATGCTTCATTGAGTAGGTGGCCAAAGAGTTCTGTATACACAGGGGTAGGTTCTACACTGCCTGGCTTTAAGAATTGAGCAAATACTCTTTCGTCCACCCGCTTGACTTGCAGTCTCTCCCCTATAGCAGGAGGTTTGGCAACGCATCATCAATCAAGAGTTGCACAAACCGAGGGTACAATAAGAATCTAAACTTCTCTGCTGTGTTGATCTGGTCGTTGATTGCTTTGAAGATGTAGCGCGAGAAGTTGTAGTGTCACACCCCCAAATTTAAACTAACGGAGTTTTACCGTTTTGGGAAGTGACTAACAAGGATCTCAGACATTAGTTACTTTGAACGACTCTACATGGGACTCAAATGAAAATACCATATAAATCAGAGTTCAATGCAGAAGCGTAAATAAAGTAAATGCGCAAAATACACGCGCCCAAAACCATAGTCCAAAAGTCCCAAAAAGTCCAAACGTCCAAACAAAGTAAAGTATAATAGAATAATTCAACCAAACATAAATAGACACAATCAAAGCAGTTGAATCCCATGCATGCCCTAACGTGCACCTATGTCTTAGCTTAGCGACCTGAGAAAACATGTAAAAATATGTCAACACGAGGTTGGTGAGTCCACAGGTTTCAATATAAGTAATTAAGCGTTTACCGGATTTAAATTCATTCAGTACGTATCTATAGGTAGCTAACCTATGTTCATGTTCAGCTCAAGCGCTCGCAACCGAAGCTGACTGTTTGTTTATTGCCTCCTGCCAGGTCTATCAACACTGGCGGTGTGAGTAGGCTAACATTTCACCCGTTCGATATCCAATCGAGTTAGCGCGACTAACGCGGGTGGGATTTGTCAAACCCAGTAGTACTACTAAATATTACCTCGCTAAGATCCATATTAACGGTCCGATATTAGTTGAGGACTTTCTGTGATAGCGTGTTACGCTTAGCATTTAACATTGATAACATACGAATTTAAAGAAATCCCAAAATCGTTTAGTCATGTTTTCTCCTCCAAGTTAAAACAGTAAAAGGGGCCGTGAAAACTCACATGCTTTGCGTTGAAGGTAGTTTCACACTAGAAGTAAGTTGGAACCATGAGTGTAAGTCTCAAAAGACCTACGAATGTCCTAAAATTATAAACACATAAATTAGGAGTGATAATGGGGATTGTGACTGAGACACGGAAAGAAACGTCTTAAAGAACCGCTCTAATAAACGAGAGTGGGTGAACGTGTCTACGAGTTTAGGAATCACTTTACGTGACGAATGACACAAATAATAGTATATATACGAGTGGATAATATAATTAATTATATTATTATTTAATCTTAATTGTTACACGGCGTTATAAAATGATTCGAAATAATATAAATATATATTATTTAATAATACAGGTCACAATTTGAGAATAATATAAATATATTATTTTACCCGAGTTTACGGCTTATAAATAATATAAACATATTATTTTTACTTAATAATAATAATAATGTATAAATTATAAAAGCGGGTATAATTTATAAAAATAAGCTAATAATTCAAACCCGAGCCTACGGGTTGTTTTCCGGGTTAAAACGCATTTATATAATAATATAATATTATAAGATTTGATTTTTATTAATATAATATTCCAGAAAAATGTTCCAAAAATGATTGTGGGAGCCCGGTCTCGAACCCGGGTCTCTCCCACACACGCACACTGAACCAACCAGTCCCGCCCGCTAGGGATTCGCAAACAAACCCGAGACTCATTTCTTTTAACATCCAGGTCAAACATGATTTCCTTCCCCATAGATACCCAGATCGAATCCCGTCCCAAACATCGAATCTGATCGCGAGTAAGGTTTGGATTTATAGGGGTTTTGTTGTTTAGAAGATTACGAAATTGATGATGCCAACAATTGTAAAAATGGTTACGATTCGGGTTGTTAATTTTAGTTAAACAGAGTCAAAAACCCAAGGTTAAGAACACAGATCGATTCGATTAAATTCGATATTAAAACTTGTTGGAATTATGGGGTTTTTAACAAAGACTGAATTGCGAATCTAACCATGCAAGTTAATTTGATTGAGGTTAAGTCTAGACCAGGGTTCGATCAAACCCACCACGTGATGAACCCTAGAATCGGTTCATCACTGATTCGATGTTACATACTCGAATTAGCATAGGGCTTTCATAGTATTGATTATGGCGATTCTAACCATATAGTTTGATTAGATTAACATTGTGTCTAGGTTAGAGTTTGATTAAAACGGTTTCGCATGAACTCCAGAATTCGATTTTGTAAAATTGGATGTTGTTTGATTCAATTAACATGGGGTTTTCATTAAACTGAGTATTGCGAAACTACTGGTATGCTTTAATTGCGTTGAGAACAAGTCTAGAATCAAAAGCCCAAATCCGATTTCTTAGGAACCCTAGAATCGGATTATGACTAAATCGATAATGTAAGCCCTTATTAGGATAGGGCTTTCATTCTAAAGCATAAAACGAATCAAACGAATGTTTCAATTACCCTGTTATATGTCGGATTGACAGTGCACGAGTAAAACGGGGGTCGACGGCTGTGGGTTGATCCTCGACGCTTCTGGTTGCTTCTCCGGCGCGGCTGATGTATGGGAATTCTTCTGAGTGACTCGTACAAGGTTTGCAGGTGAATAATTTGTGAGAATAATACAAGAATTCGACGAATTTGATGATCGTTTGAGATAATGTCGACGGTTATAAATTTAATTATCATTATTTGAGTTTGATTCGATTAATGAGTATGATTGAGGCTTAATGACGATCGATTAAGGCATTTAGATGTTCATCAATTACAGAATTCGATTCATTTCCGTTATTAGTCGCGAATTTGAAACCAAAGAACCTCGATTTTTGACTTCTAAAAGTCAACAGAAGACTAATTTGTTAATTTTGACTTTGAGGAGTCAAATTATTCAATTTGGCATAATTACACAATTAGTCCTTTCAGTTTTGAGTTGAATTTGTGACCGAATTAGTCCCCGGGGTTAGATTTAGTTAACGGGATTAAGTTTTTAATAGGAAACTTAACGGAATAGTTAACGGGGTTAACCTAAAAAGTCGGATTGTCACATGTAGCCCCTATTAAGAGACAAGCCCACCATGGCTGCTGCAAGGTCATGACCCATGGCATCGACGAGATGCACACTATCATGACGTGGGCGAAATACCGCTATTGGTCTAATACCCACATCTTTTTGCATGAGGCATAGTCCCTTGCTCCGACGTATCCCATTCTTTGCCTCCAACACCCATCCACATAGTAGTCTGGATAGGCTGTCGGGTCGGTAGCAAGGTCTCTAAACTGTAGGACCCTTCTTATGGTGTCTTCAGAAAAAGCGATAGCCTGACCAGCAACGGTAGCCCTTATGACATTGGGGGATACCGTGCAGTCGTGTTCCGCTGTCTCCCAGAATTGCTCCAAATAAGGTCTTGACACGGTCGGGTCAGCCGAGATAGCATAGCTGATTCTGGAGCGGTTCAAGAAATCAACTATCTCCCTATAATGCAATGCTGCACCTTTTCATTCGGGTTGAGTGTTTGCTAACAGGTTGAATTCGTTAGTAAACGCCCGAGCCATAATCTACAAAAACACACAGAAAACACAATCAGAACAACACGTATCATTGGAAATGAACAAACATGAGATGGTACAGTAGTTACTCTTTGAACAAAATTTTTCAGACTTAGAATTTTTCCCAAGTGTTGGTCATGTCTTTTCCTCTTGCGTACTTAACAAGTACGCAAGAATTGCTTCTTGCGTACTTGCTAAGTGCGCAAGAACACCACTTGACAAAATTTCTAGATTGTTGAAAAATACACTGATCGTTCAAAACACGGGTCGATTAGGTCGCCACTAGGTCGGAATCGATGATTCTAACCTATGGGACCAGTATCAACACCACAAACTACTTAACCAGGACCAATTTTGACCTAAAAAGTCGCCCGACCCACTGTCGATTAAAATTCAACCGACGGCTCAAAATCGAGGACCATAAGGATGATTAAGAGTTAATTAAGGTTCCTATTCGCATGTTACAGACAATAAGTTTTCGTTTGAAAGCATGAAACTAAGAAAATTTTCTAAGTCCCACTTTTATACCCTTCACTAATCAGTCGTGCGTACTTGTTAAGTGCGCACGAGTTAACTCTTGCGCATTTACAAGTGCGCAAGCTTTTGTTAGGACATGTTTTGTAACTGTTGATAAAATTCTGTGTAAGTTCTGCTAGAGGCGAACTTTACAAGTTTGCCTAGCCTATCAGAGGCAAACTTAATAAGTTCGCTTAGTCTATCAGAGGCGAACTTATTAAGTTCGCTTAGCCTATTAGAAGCGAACTTAATAAGTTCGCATGGTCTATCAGAGGCGAACTTATTAGATTCGCCATATCAGGTCTGGTGTTTATAAATAGACAGAACAGTGTCTGTTACACAGATAATAGAAGATATCAGGAGGAACTGATTAGACAGAATTATTGTAAACTGATATTTTGGTGGAATACAAAGCGTTTATTTACACCGTTGTTGTTGATTGAGTTACACGAGCACGTTGATCAGGATTTGGACTTGTGAAATTTTTTGTTGTTTGAAATTTTTTTTTCTTCTTTATTGTTTTGTTTTGTTTTGTTTGTACTCGTTATTTTTCCTAATATGTTTGTTATCCAAATGTTTCAGATGGCTCGACGTGTCGAATATAAACATGATCAAGTGGCATTGTTAGATCCCAACATGTCCGAGGCTGTGAATTTTCAAGGCATTATAGGATTTTTGAACAGATCACGTCTTCACGTTGCTCTATCTGCTGATCCTTACATAAGTCTCGTGTACATACAACAATTTTGGGATACTGTGCATCAAGATACGGACGTTGAACCTCATGTTCTTCGTGCCACTGTTAATAATACCGAGATTGCAATTTCTGAAGAGACGATTCATGCTGCTCTTGATTTGGGTGGAAATGCTGATGATCCATTATCTTATCCAGGCACTCTTATTTTGGGTTGTTTTCAATAGATGGGATATCGTGGGAGACAGAATGATACCCAAGCACGGAAAGGTGGATTAGTTGGTGAATGGAGGTATTTTATGCATGTGATTATTCAATGCATCTCTCCTCTCAAAGCTGGTATCGATGGATTGAAGATGTCTCTTCAAACTACTATGGTGGCCTTAACATTGAATAAAAGATTCAATTTTCCACTTTACTTCTATCGGGAGATGGTAATGCAGATTAATCCAGCTGAAGGTCAAGGTTTCTTGATGTATCCTCGTTTTATTCAAATGATACTCAATCACCTTATTCCTGATCTTCCACAACATCCAATAAGATTAACGTTGACTCCGATGTTAAAACGTATCTTTACCGACTGTACGAAGGTGAAACAGCAGAATGCTGCATTGATTCCAGTCAATACTCCTTTGTTTGGGCACTTAATCAATCCTGATTATGTTGCACCACTGAATGACAACTGGTTTCATCCTGATGAACTTGCTCAAGCTCAAGGCTTCAATGTTCAACAACAACAACAACAACAACCACAACAACCCACACAAATACAAGTTCAACAACAATAGATACCAGTTCCACAAATACAAGTTCCCGTACAACCACAAATTCCTATTCCTGAACATGTTCCTATTCCACAAGCTGAAGTTGAAATACCTATTCAGGAACCAGTTCAAGAAGAGGTCGTTCATGATCCTATTCAAGATCTAGGAATGAACATGGATGATTTCATTGATGATGCTGTGAACTCGCCAATTCCAGAAGCTGAAGGGAATGTGGTGACTGATGATGATTCTAGTTCCAGCTCAAGTGATACGACATTATTAGTTAATGAAAGCACTGATTCTGATGACTCTAGGGATTTTTCCTCAGGTCATTATGAACGGTTGGATACAATTCCACTGGCTAATGCTGGCAAACGCATTAAATCTCAAGCCAGACGACCAAGAAGAAAGTCTGTTCGGGATCCTCCTTCTGGATCAGTACCTGGCAAAAGATCTTTGGTCGATGATAGTACTGACACTGATAGTGATTTTAATCCAGATCCTACGCGTCAAAAGTTGATGTCTGCTTCAATAGCTGCTGCAAAATCTTCTCAGGGAGTCGAGGATGCTAATTTTGTTGCTTCATTGATAATTACTCCTCCAAGATATAAGGATTCATCTCCAGTGATTTCTCATGTTCCTCCAGTTATTCCTACTACTTCAAGTCCTTCTGATCCACAATCAACAGCTGGTCCGTCAAAGCCTTCTGATTCTGAAAGGATTATCTTTCTTGAATCTCAAGTGCTTTCTCTACAAACACAGGTCAACACTCTTGTGTCTACTGATTCACAACGGAAGCTGGTGATTCAGACTCAAGCTCAACAGATTGCTGACATGCAAGCATTAGTGTCCAAACTCGTTCAGCGTCTTGACGCTCAGGGGGAGTTGAGGATACCTGATACTTGTCACACAGAGTCTATTCAAAGACGTGATGATGAAGAAAATGATCCTGCTGGAAATATTGAGGGTGATCGTCAATACACTGACGCTAATCCTATATCTAGGGTTCAGGGGGAGTTGACATCACAATCCCTTGAAGGAAACAAAGACAAAGATACTTCTGGTACTAATGAAGAAGAAATTCTGTTATTGGAATTCTTTCAAGATTCAGAAGAAGAGGAAGCTGAAAAGATTGCATGTCTTGATGACATTGATGATTTATTCAATAACATGGAAGATGATATGTCGGATAATGAGATAGAAGAAGGAGAAATAGTAGAGATTGAAATAGAGAAAGATAAAGATAGTGTTACTTATGAAGGCTGTGATGGTCTTAAAGTGCCGTATAACTTCATCCAGGATGATGTTATTCCTGAATTCACTTATGAAGGAGTAACAAATTCTATGGACTCTGTTGAAGACATCACACTGCCTGAATACACTGCTGATTCAAAGATAGACACTGATGATGAGACTATTCAATCCAATAAAGAGGCTGAAACTGAAACTACTCACACTGAGTCTTCGAAGGTTAATGAAGAACCTGTGATGTACAGAGATACAGGGATGACACGAGAACAGTGGAAAGAAGTTGTAAACAGTTGGATGAAGGTGCTACCCAAGTCTCCAGCACAATCTGCTCAGAAAGAGAAATATGTGAATAAAGAGCAGTGTGTAGGAAGGATCATAAGTTGGTTCTATGATGGTGAATCAAAATTATTTGTAATTAAACGATCTGACGGTGTTCAATACTTAAAGCCGAGGAACAAATATTTCAATACCTTGCCGAGGTGTGAAATAAATGGTCTAGCTTCAAAGCCACTCATATGGTTTGGCTGTTGTGAAAGCAAATCTGATTAAGAAAGAAGGTAGTTCATGAAAGTATGATCGGATGAAACCACAAAATGGAAAGAGAGTGAAGAACACAGATCCAAAGACTGAGAAAGTGACCTGGAGATACAAGTATAAACCAGTGCGTGCTATTCACAAGATACCATTAAAGAAGATTCCTCAAGACTTTCTTGGGAATATGAAATGGTGGTGTGTTGATGTTAATACTGGTGAAGCAAGGATTGAAGATAAAGATAATAAGGTCATTGTGTGTTTCTATGACGCAATGAATCTTATTAATTTTTCAAAGAAAGATCAGAGGACGTTGTGAAAGAATGAGATCATGTACACTGATGTTTGGAGAGAACAAGGTCTACAGTACAAAAGAGTTGTGGAGATATGCAGAAGATATGGTGTGCATGCTGGCAGCAGACTACCGGATAACTGGAAAAGTTCAAGATAAAGACTAAAGACTGAAGATAAAGCTATTGTCAAGGGGGAGTCTGTTAGGACATAGATTGTAATGACAAAAGCTTGTAATAGTTAGATTTTATGTCTTTATGTTTTTGTTATGTAAATGTCAAATGTCTTAAGTGTTTTACAAGTGAGCCTAGAGGCGAACTTGTTAAGTTCGCCTGGTCTATCAGAGGCGAACTTAATAAGTTCGCTTAGGTATAACTGAGGCGAACTTGTTAAGTTCGCTTAAGCTGTTAGAGGCGAACTTAATAAGTTCGCTTATATCAGGTCAGTTGATTATATATATGTGTGTTTACAGAGTCAGTCATAGAGAGTGAACCAGAACAAACCAGGGAGATCAGATTGAGTCTGTAAACATCATTGTGATTGGAATACAAATTGAGAAGTTTATTTACTTGATTGTTTGCTTTGTCTTTTATGCGTATAAACGTTAACTCATTGGATTCCGCACTTTGAGTAAACGTCACGTCTTATCACGAGATCGATCCGTAGACGATATAGAGAAAAACCAAAAAGATTTTGTGTTTCTTATGTTTGAAAAACCAAAAAGATTTTATTTTTCCAGCTTCCATGGAAATCTTAATTGATGGTTATTCTTGGTTGTTCTCCTTTGCAAAAACTGAATATTGCAGACGGAAGTTGAAAAGGGGTCCTTCTCCCAAGTTTTCTTCTAGAAATAAAGAGGGAGTGTGCAGATGAACAAGACGAAGACTACAGTATGTCTGATGATATATGAAGGCGGATGACAATCTTCTGAAGCTGTTGTCAAGGGGGAGTCTGTTGGAGCATATTCTGGTGACAACGAGCTTGAAGATATTATGTCTTAGTCTTAGAGTCTTTGACTTGTAATTGATAGAATTGTTAGCAATAGTTAAAGGGGAGTCTGTTAGGACATGTTTTGTAACTGTTGATTAAATTCTGTGTAAGTTCTGCTAGAGGCGAACTTAACAAGTTCGCCTAGCCTATCAGAGGCGAACTTAATAAGTTCGCTTAGTCTATCAGAGGCGAACTTATTAAGTTCGCTTAGCGTATTAGAGGGTCTATCAGAGGCGAACTTATTAAGTTCGCCTATATCAGGTCTGGTGTTTATAAATAGACAGAACAGAGTCTGTTACACAGATAATAGAAGATATCAGGAGGAACTGATTAGAGACAGAATTATTGTAAACTGATATCTTGGTGGAATACAAAGCGTTTATTTACATCGTTGTTGTTGATTGAGTTACACGAGCACGTTGATCATGGATTCCGCACGTTATCACTGTGTCGTACCGCGAGTCTAGAGATCCGTCACGCACCGAATTAGGGACCTACAGCTTTAACTCTTGCGCATTTACAAGTGCGCAAGCTTTAATTCTTGCGTACTTGTTAAGTACGCAAGGCTTACTTCAAGCGAACTTGACAAGTACGCACAACCCTTAAGTGCGCAAATTTTAAACTCAGAATTTATGAAGTATTTCAAGTCAAATAACGAACAAGATAAAAATATTCAATCAGGAGGATTCAAATACCATTCAGGAAGGTTAAACACAAATATTTTTGGCTTTTTTGAATAAAACTGAACTATGCATAAACTTAAAATCTTTTTGATCTTTTCTAATAAAATATACAAGAATTCACACAAACTATTTTTGATCAAAGACACGAGCAGAGGATCATATCAGACTATCTTTTAGCAAAAACGATACAATATAAACATCAAAGAATATGGGATCATGTCATGGATTACTATTTTTTCATACGTAATAAGCACATAAATAAGTAATTCAAGTTGACAATATTATAAGATTTGAAACTATAAGCATCTTTGTATCACATTCTTGTGTATTAAGGTATTATTTATAAGATATACAACGTGTACCCCACTGATATGCTATACTAATGTAAACTGCATTATCTCAAGGCATCTAAGATTTTCCCAATGATTTTCTAAATTGTCAGAATGAAGTTACATCTATTAGCACAGGAAAAATCAAGCAGAACCCATAAGGATTATCAGGAATCTTAAGATTCAGAATCGAGTGATTCATTTGTCTTGGTTTCATTTGATTTTTTTTTATTGAATATCGGTATGATGATTCAGGATAATATATATGGTGTTTGAGTTTTAAGGTAAGGGGATCCAACTTTTATCTGGATTTGATTTCAATGAATCAGGAGTGATTCAAGGGTGAATACATGCTCAACGGTTAATGTAGAGACATGTCTTGATTCAATCTCTCCTTGCATACTTGTGAGTATGGGCAGTGAGATGAACCGCATTAATTGTGCTAACGACATAACCCGAAACTGACCTCAAAAGAAAATTATTGCCAAAATCTAACATCCTATATCTGATAATGATTTGTTCTATTCTTTTACGCACACACACTTGCAAACACGGGTTCAAATCACAGTTGTAATTTAGATTTAGTTTCCACACTACTAGTGATTCAAAGACGCATACAGCCTACTGACAATTTAAATTACTTGTAAATAAGCAGATTAAAAACATAATAAGTTAAACAGTTAAGTAAGCATGACGCAATCATTTCCCATATGAGCAGTCTGTGACGTTTAGATCATTTCTGATGTACCACCATTTCCTCTTTTCTCAAGTTAACTTTGAAATTTTCTCCATTTTCTATTTTTGTTTTTGTTTTTGTAAAATATTTTGTAACTTAAAAGAACTATACAGAAAATTTAAAAGAAATAAAGTTTAACTTCCATGCATTGAATTGATTTAAGAAAAAATAATTTTCACTCAGGATTGAACATTCCTATCAAGTTGACAAGATGCTCAAAACGGGATCGATCAATTGCCTTTGTGAAAAGGTCAGCAAGATTGTCATCCGTGTGAACTTTTACAAGTTCAATTAAATGCTTTTCAGCACAATCACGGATGAAATGATGGCGAATCTCAATATGTTTAGTTTTGGAATGTTTCACCAGGTTATTTGTGATGGACATTGTTGTCAATGAATAGAGGAGTTCCAGTGAATTTTAAGCCGTAGTCTCTCAACTGCTGCTGAATCCACAGTATCTGAGAACAACTGCTTGCTGCAGTAATGTATTCTGCTTCACAAGTTGAGACAGAAACCGTTGACTGCTTCTTACACTGCCAGGAGACCAGTCTGTCTCCTAAGAATTGACATCCACCAGAAGTTGACTTTCTGTCAAGGTTACAACCGCCATAATCTGAATCAGTGTAGGCTTTGAAGTCGAATGACTGCTGCTTAGAGTACCAAAGACCTAATCGGGGTTTCCCTATCAGGTATCTGAAAATTCTCTTCACGGCTATCATATGTGACTCCTTCGGTTGAGACTGAAACCTTGAGCACAAGCACACAACAAACATTATATCGGGTCTTGAAGCTGTGAGATACATAAGTGATCCGATCATCCCACGGTACAATCTGCTATCTACATCCTTTCCATCTTTGTTAGGATGCAGACCATGATTGACTGGGATAGGTGTGCCATAAGTACTGCTATCATTCATCTTGTATTTTGATAAGATGTCCTACACATACTTAGTTTGATGTAGATAAATGCCATCCTGTCTTTGACTGACTTGCAGACCCAGGAAGAATGACAATTCACCCATATTAGTCATTTCAAACTTGGACTTCATCACCTGCTAGAATTCCCTACACATCCCTTCATTGGTAGATCCAAAGATAATGTCGTCGACGTATACTTGTACAAGAAGAATGTCACCTCCTGCTTTCCTAATGAAGAGGGTCGAGTCAATCTGTCCACGGTCGAAACCATTAGACAGTAAATGCTTAGATAATGTCTCATACCATGCCCGCGGTGCTTGATGAAGACCATAAAGTGCTTTGTCGAGCTTATACACTTTTATTGATATTATGCGGATCTTCAAAACCGGGAGGTTGAGTGACATAGACCTCTTCATGAACTTTACCATAAAGGAAAGCACTCTTCACATCAAGTTGATAGACCTTGAAGCCGACATATGTGGGATAAGCCAAGAACAGTCGAATGGCCTCAATTCTAGCAATTGGGGCATATACTTCCGTGTAATCCAAGCCCTCTTGCTGATAAAAACCCTGAACAACCAATCTTGCTTTGTTCTTCGAAACAACATGACGATCATCCATCTTGCATTTGAACACCCATCTGGTTCCAATTGGTTGAAAGCCCTTTGGCAAGTCAACCAAATCCCACACGTGCAACTTTTGGAATTGAGATAGTTCATCTTGCATCGCCTCAATCCAGCAGTTTTCAGTGAGAGCCTCCTTCACATTCTTCGGCTCTAACTGGGACGCGGATGCAGCATGCAGACATGTTTCCATGACACCAGTGTCAAGTATCTCTGTGTAAAGACTAGTGTTCTTAGTGATGGTTCGATGACGAGTCTGAACACCGGCATAAGGATCACCAATAATGTTGTTGATTGGATGATTCCTATGCACTCTCGTCTCCGGTACAATCGGTTCCTGAATTTCTGGATCTAAATTCGTGCTTAACTCCCCCATTTCTTGTGTTCCCGAGGAAGAAGATTCAATGTTAATTGGATCAGCTGGAGCTTCATTTCCTACATTTGTGTTAGGATTGGCTTGAGTGTCATCTCCAATGACAAGAACATCTTCACTGTCATCACTGTCATGAGTTCCAAATGCAGATGCAGCATTGGAATCAGGAGTTATAATTGGTACAGTAGCATGAGTAGAGAAGCTGACCCAATAATTCATAAACATTTGCGGCGTCAACTGCAGATAGATCAGGAAGATTGAATGACTTGAATAGCGCATCATAATCAAAACCCTAAGCTGGACCTGTTGGTTCAAGTGGAATGCTGTGTTTACTTCAATCCACTTCAAACCATTCCTCGACAGTACGAGTTCCTATGTTGTACACTCTCTTGCAAGGCGAGTTGGCAACGTATCCTAAGAAGATGCCTTCCACCGCTTTTGCATGAAACTTAGACTGGCGGTCTTTGTACTATAGCAACAAGGAACAAGGACTACCAAAAGGAACTAGGTAATCAAGATTGGAAAGTCGATTGTTGATCAAATCGTAACAAGTCTTGTTGTGCCTCTTCACAACCAGAACTCTGTTTAGGACGTGACAAGCTGTATTAACGGCTTCTGCCCAGAAAGTGACAGGAAGCTTTACATCCGACAGTATAGTCCTTACAGTCTCAATCAGTGTTCTGTTCTTCCGTTCATCAACTCCATTCTGCTGAGGCGTGTACGGTGCGCTGAATTCATGATGGATCCCTTTCTTAAGACAGAAAAGCTCCATCAAATTATTCTTGAACTCATTTCCGTTGTCACTCCTAATTTTTCTAACTTTCAGCTTGCAAAGTGATTCCAAGCTCAGGATCAAATATTGAAGAATATCAGCAGTCTCGTCTTTAGTACCTAAAAAATGCACCCAAGAAAAACATGAGAAATCATCAGTTACTACTAGACAGAACGACTTACCTCCAATACTCCTGATACTTATGGGGCCAAACAGATCCATGTGTAATAGCTCCAAAGGGGTATCAATAGATTTTTGGAGCTTGGGTTTGTGAGACTTCCGTTGCTGTTTGCCCTTTTTACAAGGCATACAGTCATCTGCAACGGTAAACCTCAGTTTAGGAACCCCGGTTACCAAACCGTTTCGGACAAGATGATTCATTTTACGATACGAAATATGTCCGAGTTTCCTATGCCACAAGATGGAGTCGAGCTCTTTCTCTTTGGAAAGCAAACAAGTAGGAACTGATGAGGTGGTTGTTGCCACGCTCATATCGATCTGATAGGTGTCTTTTGTTCTTGGTTCTCTCATTAGGATCCAATCTTCCGAAACTTCAAAACCGGATTTGAGAATCAGGCATTCTGACTTGTCAAACATCACCGAGTACTCCTTATCACACATTTGGGAGACACTCAACAGGTTATGCTTCAGCTGCTCGCAGAAGTTGACATTGTCAAAGCTGACACAACCGTTCGAAACCACGCCTTGACACGTGATGCTGCCGCCTTTTTCTCTGGCAAAGGCCACATAGCCGCCTCTGAATGGTTTAACATCTTGAAGCAGGGCCATGTTTCCTGTCATGTGCCTGGAACATCCACTATCTACATACCGGCGGTTAGAGATAGTACCCTTCGGACGTCCCTGCACGAGTCACAAAAGAATTAGTTAGATTTGGAGACCCAAGCCATTGTGGTCTTGGGTCGTCCATCCTTTTCAAAATAAACTACTTCCTTTAACTCATAGTCATGATGACTGTTCAAAATTGATGAATCTTTAGAAGAAATAGAACTAGGAGATTGAGAAGTTTTGGATTTTGTAGTCCAGGATCTCTTCTGTTTCTTAACCGGAACAGGAGACTTTGGTTCAACTACAGTAGGTGAACTTGTGGAAGCTTCACCTGATTGAACTGAAGTCAGCTGTTCAAGCTTTCTCAACCTCTTGTTCCGTCTCCTCCTCTGTGGCTTAGAGAGTCTTGCCATAGGTTTCTCACCAGTACGTGTACTACCAGAGGTAGATACACGAGGTACAGGAGGTTGTGTTACCTTTCTTGAAACAGATGGTTTAGCTTCAGATTTGATCTTAGGCTTTACCATCGGTTTGACTGGTGGTTTCACCACATTTTGCTTTGGATGTTTGGGAGATAGTTTCACTGGTGGCGACCTGGGGATAACAGCTGGTTGTGAAACAACAGGCCGTTTCCCTTCGTTCTTCGAAGGACAGTTCACAAAAATGTGACCAACCAAGCTACAGTGAAAACAGTTCCTCTTGTCTACATAAGTTCTCTTGTAAGGCTCATTAGATCTGGCCTTAGATAACTCAACATTATGAGAAGGAGGAGTTGGTTTATGAACATTAGTATGAACCTTAGTAGTTTGGTTTTTGGGAGTATAATATTTTTCCAAATTTTGTTTATACCCAAGCCCATAATGAGCTGAAAAAGCCTCTTTCTTAGCTTGGTTAAGACTTTTATACCCCCCATAAAGCATTACCTTTAGATTATCATTTGTTTCAATGATATCGGGTTCAGTTAAAATGCAATTATCACCATTAGTGATAACATTTTTCTTTACCTTTTGTTCAGTCAACAACTCCTCAGATACTACTCCTTCAGGGCAAGAGTTAACCGACCCGTCTTCAGAAGCAGTAACAAACTCCTCACTAGATGTGGAGCTAGCCTTACTTGAGGATTCATCCTTTTTAAGGGAATCATCCTTTTCGGAGGACTCATCTAGACAAGTGAGATCAATGTCTATTAAGCTATTGACAAACTTCCCGCTCACTGGTGGAGGAATGGCATTAGTACCCAAACCTAACCCATTCAGTTGTCTCACCACAGACTCGTAGTGTTCCACCACAAAGCGAGAGTTTTTAAACTTCTCATTAGTGCATTTTAACTGCAAGATCTCATTTTGCAGTTTGTTGATTTCATTGTTCCGTTTTTCTAACCCCCTGTATGCAACATCTAATTGAAGCTGTTGATCACTTATTTTTAAGGAATATTCACATTTTTCTTTTTTCAACGTTTCAATAGAATCTTTAAAACATTTTTCATTTTCTTTATAGTTTAGAGCTGCCATACTTAGGGGTTCGATTTTGTCTTGGAGCCTAAAATTTTCAAGTTTTAGCCCTAGACATTTATAACATGAAATAACAGAGAAAGGGTTAGAATCTACCTCAGAGGACGAACTTGTTGCTTCTCCAATGGCCATGAGAGCAACAGTAGTGGTCGATTCCTCTTCATCAGCTACAGGAGCTTCCATTTCTTCAGCTTCCTTCACTTCCTCTGGAACAGCAGATGTAGATTTTTCTATGTCAGCCTTAGAAGCTTCCCTTTTCTCTGCTTCCATCATCTCCATGATCTCAGCCATGAGACCAACCTGGGTTTGTGCGATGATGGCATCTTCAAGATGAACGCCCCAATCAAAGCTGTCGTCCTATTGGGCTACCAGTGCATTGGACGTTCCACCTTGGCTTTGATTGTGGTGGTTTGGATTGTTGTGGCCATGGCTGTTTCCTTGGCTGGGTCGGGTAAAACCAGAGGCAGGTGCTCTGTCTTTCTGACACTCACGAGCAAAGTGTGCAAAGTTCAGACACTTGTAACATTTGGCCTTGGATTTGTCAAACCCGACCTTGGCATTAGGATGCCTGCCAATAAACTTTCTTCCTGTTCTGTTCAGGAAATGCTTGGCTCTCCTTAATATCATGGCCATATTCCATTGAATATCCATGTCATCAGGATCCACTTGATTAAAATCTTCTTCAATAGTCTCTGGATCACTAAGCTTGCCACCTATGAAATTCTCATATGCAAGCATACAAGATGAGAATAGTGCTACATGATCTTCAGCTATTCTGTCTATAGCTGATTGGTTAGCTGAAGACGTAACAGGAGGATTTCTTAAGGTATTTTGATGATGAGACCCCAACCCTGATCCTGAAGCATAGCAAGCATGACCACCACACCCAGTTGAGTGGTCTTCTTCAGTAGGATTTCCAGTGAAGAGGGCAATTCCAGAGCCCGATGACTTGGATGTAGAAGTCATCCCATGATACATGGAAGGGTCTTGTATCTGGGGTCTTACTGAGCTCTCTTTTCTCCTTAGGTTCATGTCATGAGCTTGAACCTTTCCTATTGCCTCCTCAACTGTCAACTCATAGAATTTAGGATTTTCCCTCATCAGGGTTGTGTACATCCCAAATTTGGGTGGTAAAGCATCCAAAAACTTTTCCACCATCTCTTCATCCGGATACCAGCGTTCAAAAGCCTTCAACTCAGTCTGTAAATGGTAGAATCTAGAGATGAGGTCATCTAAAGATTCGTTCTCAAAGAATCTAAAGCACTCATACTGCTTCCTGAGAAGATCCCGCTTACTTTTCAAGGATTGGTATCCATAGTGATGAGTGGGTATACGAAATGTAGTGCTCAAAACGTGCTTTCCAATTAGAATAATCGTTCACGTTCAGCAACTTTGGTGGTTTTTGTGGTGTACCGATCTCATTATCATAATTCAGCAGGTTTCCAAGATTCTGAAGATTCGACATAGTGAACACTTAGTCAAATTTCATAAAAGTCAGACACAGTTGCGCACTTGGTTTTGGCCTTACGCACTTGAGAAATAGTCTTGCGTATTTAGATTTCCTCTTGCGTACTTGTAAGTACGCAGGAGTAAATGTAAATACGCAGGATATAACTTAAGTTCACACAAATTCAGTCTTGCGCACTTATAAGTACGTAGGAGATAAGTCTTGCGTATTTAGTAAGTACGCACAAAACTGTACCTTTTTGCCAGAAATGGTAAGTACGCATGATACCTTTTCACCAACTTTCACCAAACTTTTCCAGTCACTTGAAACTCGTCGGAGATGGTAAAAATTCGTCTGATGATCAATGCAAATGAGCCAAAGGGTCAGAAACTTGTTTCTAATCAACCTTTGATGCTCAAAACACTCAAATACACAACAAAAATCAGTTTTTTTGAGTGATTTTTGTTTCTAAAATAGTGCTCAAGAGCTACCCCTATTTTATCACAAAAATCAACAAAAATACCTCTTTTTGCTTGTAAACACTCTCCAAACTCACTCACAACACTTGAAATCAGGAGCAATAGCTCTGATACCACTTGTAGGTCCCTCGGGTGTGGTGGATCGTCACATGCAAGTGGTCTACTAGTCGGACCGGGTGCGAAATGCCCGTGACTAGGTGGAGAGTCTAGCTAAACAAAGTAAACCGAAAAGAGAAAACACTTTAAACTTTCTTTGTATTATAAACACTGGAAGGTTATAGAGAAAAGCACTTAGGTTACAATCTGCGTATTTGCACTAAAGCCTGCGTACTTAACTTCTGTCAACTTATCCTACTTATACATGACCTGATGTCTGCGCACTTAGCAAGTGCGCAGGGCAAAATGCTCTTGCGTACTTAACAAGTACGCAAAGGTATTCTTGCGTACTTGCTAAGTACGCAGGAGCTTTCTCCTGCGCACATGTAAGTGCGCAAAACACTTAGAAAGAAATGTAACATTCCGCATGTAAAAGTAAATACAACTCGATAAACTAATACATAAAGACTCTTACATACATAGACAATTACAGACATGAAAATACAAACTAAGACTCTATCCAGAATATTGTCACATGAAAGTGCTTCAACAGTATAACAGTTCAAAACCTTTAGCCACACTTTAAGAAAAAACTATGACATTTAGTAGCCACACTATAAAAGTGTGGCCAAATGTGATCTACGGCCACAATATTTGTTTGTTTTTTGATACATGTGACCAAAAACACATCTATTAGCCAAACTTTACGAAAAAACTGTGACATTTGTTAGCCACACTAGAAAAGTGTGGCCAAATGTGATCTACGACCACAGTATTTGTTTCATGTGACCAAAAACACATCTATTAGCCACACTTTAAGCAAAATCTGTGACATTTAGTAGCCACACTAGAAAAGTGTGGCCAAATGTGATCTATGACCACATTATTTGTTTCATGTGACCAAAAACACATCTATTAGCCACACTTTATGAAAAAATTATGATATTTAGTAGCCATACTAGAAAAGTGTGGCCAAATGTGACCAACTGCCATATTGGTATTTATTTGAATTTATGTGTGGCTAAAAGAAATAAATGGTCACGGTAAATGTTTTATGTGTGGCTAAAAGTAATATATGGACACGGTTAAAGTTTTTATATGTGGCTAAAGGTAATGAAGGATCATAATTTCCACTTCTCCCCGCCAACTGAATCAGAAGACTAAACGTTGCACACATTAATTACATTAAAGTTCTTGCTTATAATGTTCGATCTCCAAATTAAAAACCTAAACTTCTTGCTTAATTAATTTCGTCTTCATTCGTCAAAATTATGGCATGGAGAATACGATCAGCTGATGCTCCTGCAACTGACTACAACGTGATGTACGGTGGTGAGTATATATGATCGATATATATATATATACATATATATATATATATCTTCTCTTCTTTAAATATTCAACAATTTGGGTTTTTTTAAACTAATGTGTAAACTGTTTTGAAATTTTTGGCGACAATCGGACGTTGTTCTCTTTCAAAATCCATCACAATGGCCGACAGTACTACGGAGGCCGTGTGACCTACGTGGACTACGTCAACATTGACGTATTGACTGTGGACCAGTTTAGAGAAATGATCTCTACCGTTGGGTGTTCATCAAATTTAATTGACGGGTACTCCATTCACTACATGATCACAAAACTGACGCTGGACTATGGATTGGTTCCATTGTACGATGAATGGGATATAAGGTCTTTGGCACTTTACGTGAAGGAGTTTGATAAAATATCCTTATACCTGGAGATGATGGAGGAGTCCAGATTATATACTTCGTCTGATTGTCTAGGATGCTACCTAACACTTGCTGTAAGTGATGATGGGTACCCATGTTCTATGTGCGGAGGCCTGAAGCTTGCTGTAAGGGATAATAGGATATGGTATAGCAGGCACCATGCCACATCTGATGGGGATTTGATTTCGGATGCTAGGTCATGATTGGTTGATGAAAACAATATATTTTTGGGCAATGTATGCATGTTAATATATTTATGTGTATCTATATAGTTGCCATTTAAATGGAAATATTTTGGTAAGCTAATTTTGATCTTTTGGTGATATTGTGTGTTTTGATCAGTAATCTAAATATTTGGTTGATGTTTGTGGTTTTGGTTGACGTATACGTCTATATCAGCTAATAATTAGTGATGATTATTTTCAATTGTGTATTTGGTTGATGTGTGTATTGCCATATATGTTGAGGTTAGGCAATATGTACTTTGTCAGGGTTTATCACAGTCTACTCCAAGAATAATGAGAAGTTGTTGCAGTTGAATTTAAATTATCTTTTGGATGCTTGTTTTTGGTGTTATGATGTTATGTTACTAATAGTGTCAATAAACATGTTATGTTTCTAATTTTGGAAACAATATGTATTTTGGTCTCTTATCCATCTTTGGTTTATGGTCACATGGGTCATGTTTATGTCAAGTGGGTCATGGTTTGGACAAATGGGTCAGCATGATGATTAGTTCAAATGGGTCAGATTGTAGGTTTAATGGCTCTAGGTGTAAACTGGTCATTTGTGCAGATTAAATGGGTCAGGTTGTAGGTTTAATGCATGGTGTGTAGGTTTGATGGTAGTCAGGTTATCTATGCATGTTTAATGCTATGCATGTTTGGTCAAGCAAGGGTAAAATGGTCATCTGATTTTAAAATGGACATCTGAGACTTTAATATCTGCATAAATGAGTCTTTATATATGTTGTTTGAATTCCACGGTGAAATTGCTGAGGTCATTGTTTAGCTATATTTGGCCAAACAAGGATACTATATATGTCGTTTGAATCCCATTGAGGTGAATATTGGTGATGGCATTAAGTTTGGAAAGGGTTTTATGAAGGCCTGAGACACACAGATGGCTTTATTAGTTAACACAGATAGGTTGAGTGATTAAGCCATCTGTGTAGGTCTTAGGCTTTGATAAAACCCTTTCCAAAACTCAAAGCCAAGAATTTTATGCAGGTTTAATGCTATACAGGTTTGGTCAAACAAGGATACTATATATGTCGTTTGAATCCCATGGTCAAAGAGATTATCATCCAACAAACAAATGGATCAAAAGCTACCATCTTCAAAGTCTAACCAAGTTGATAATGTTTTGCAGGAAAAACATGTTGAAAAAGAGGTTGTGCAAGAAACAAAACCAGCTGTTAAAAAGGATGATGAACAAGCAGCAGAAGCCGAGTACCATGATGCATATGAAGATTGTGATCCTGATGTATTGAAAAAGGATTGGATTTACGAAAATCCAGAAAAGGAGGTTGATTACGGCTACCATAATTCTTACGAAGGCAAGCTTGATTCAAACTCAGACTGGTCAAACGATGACTGTCATTGGAAATAATTTGTAACATCCCAAAAATAAAACGACGTTAAAATAATGGGTTAAATGCGAGACGAACAGAATAAATGAACGAGGCATGAGAAAGTTGTGGGGAGGAGTCCCTTCCCTATAAAATAGCCCAAGTCGCCTCCATTTCTCTCATTTGCAACATCTAGTGAGGGAAACGGTAGAGAGAGAAAGTTGGAGGATCGACCCGAGATTGAAGAAGTGTGTTACTCCATAGCTCGTGAGCAAAACCTCTGAATCAGAAGCTCGATACAGGTAACGATCTGATCTAGATCTGAGTTTTTGTTCGTTTTGGGGTTTTCAGGTTTTGGATAAAAAGATTGCATTTTTACGTATGAAACTTGAATGTAAACATAGATCTAGCATCTACAATGAAAAGCAAACGTTTTGAACGTAAAAAGTTTGGATCTTGACGAGGTCGGATCTGCATGCAAAAAGTTAGGGTTTTTACGGGGAAGAAGGTCCTGTGTATTTATCAAGTACGCAAGCAAAGCCTGCGTACTTATCAAGTACACATGAAGAAAATCCTGCGTACTTATCAAGTACGCATGAAGCGAAGTTTGCATATTTATTAAGTACACAAGAACAAGGTCCTGTGCACTTGCTAAGTGCGCAGGCATCAGGTTTATGGGTACATATAGCTGGTTAGTGAAGTCAGTATGTTCGCCTAAAACAGAACGAGTAAACCGTTCAAGTCGGGATTAGGTCTGATGTGTATTTAACTAATCAATTCAGATCGAAAGTGACGTTGTTGGACCTTTGTTTAGGACAACCTAGATTAGCTTATCAGGTGAGTTCTAGAGCCCTCTTTTAAATGTTTTATTTATGCTTTGGGCTGGTGTGCATACTTACGTAATGATGTTTAACGATGATATTTTACGAAATGTTATTTATGAAGGATGATGTTTATGAAATGTTTTGCCAAATGAAGTTTACAAAAGGTTTACGAATGAAATGATGTTTTGTTTAATAAAATGACGAATGCTTTAACTAAGATGAGGTAAAGGTTTTATGAAAGTCACGAATGAACGAATCTGCCACGAGTTCCTACGGGAGCTAGGGTATGTATGTATGAGGTAAAGGTTCTATAACAACAACAGTTCTTGTACATATTCTTCACTCCATAAAAATACAAAGAAAATGACCAACGTAATGACAAGGTTCAATCGGCATTATGTAAAACTATACTCTTACAGTCGGCTCTAAAGTAATTATTGCGGGACTCATTACCCAGGTCAAGTGGATCTACACGTGGCAATATATTATCATTGTGAGGAAAAGTTAGAGTACTAAATTCCTCATCGACAACATCATACAAATCTCTATAATTTTTGGGAGGTGTCATAAGGACAGTATGCATTTTTTTATCCAGCTGGTCGTGCTTGTGAGGCCAATATGAACGGATCATCCTTGTGGCCTAATCTGTTAAGTTTGACCAACATGTAACCAAAACTATCATGTTTGACCCCATTTCTACTCTCAACCCAGTAGCATATGAAAAGCGAAATTGTAACGAACCAATTTTCAGATTTATAAATTAATATGACAATTATATTATATGGGGTGAAAATAAATAAAAGATAATTAGAGGGTATTATTTATATGATGGAATTACCTAGTTTTGGGTGAAGGAGTCAATATTGCAATTAGAGGGGGCTGTTGTGTAATTCACCTAATCTCAATTTTGTTAATTGAGAGTAGTCAGTCAAAACACACACATATGTGTGTGTGTTTGCGTTTTCTTCAAAGAGGAAAGGAGGAGAGGGGATTAAGCTCAAAACAATGGATTACAAATGTGAATTGGAAGCCTTGGCATGCATAATCCATGGTAATCATCTAGTAAGTATCATCTCCTCTTTAATCCTCCATACAATTCTTGTTCTTGAAGGGGTTTTGGTGGATGAACCCCATTAGACGGGAATTAGGGATGTTTTGGGTGTATTATTGAAAAGGATTGATAATCTAACATTACTGAAGCTAGAGGTTCAACCAATTCATGTTAATTTCACCTAATTGAAGGTTTTTAAAATTAGGGTTCTTGAGACCCAAATTGGGGGTTTTTCATTCGGGGTGTTGGATTGGTTAATTTTAGTATGTGTAAGTGTTTATGGTGTTAAACACAATTACATGTTTAAAACTCATTTGAAATAGTGGAATCTTGAATTGGATGAAATTGGGAGAATTGGTGGAACCTAAACGAGTCAATATGAGTGAATGTTGTTTGGGGAGGTTTGAAACTTGATTAAGGTGTGATTAATCAAGTTTAGAATGGGAGAAATCCATAAGGTCTAGGGTGGGTGTTAGACCTCAATTGGTGAATGGTGAAATTGGTGAATTTGGGAGTTTGACTTTAATGGGTCAAACGAGTCAATATGGGTTGAAATGTTAAATTAGGTGTTGGAGGTTTGGTTAAGGTTGTGTTAACCAAATTAAGCTGGGGTGTTGATCTTTAGATCATAGGTGTGTCATGAATCTTAATGTGGTGAATGAATTGAGATTGTATGATTACTAAATGCAAGTTGAATGTTAGGTGATCAAGGTGTTAAAGGAGCTAGCTTGAAGATCAAGCGGGATCCTTCTTAGCAAAAGGTAAGTGCTTTGCACTTACTTAGTAATAGATATGGTGTTAGTAACATGTAAATAGATTTGTGTAGTTTGATTATATTTATGTGTGGTGATTGGGTGTAAGTTGACTTAGTGTGGTAAAGAATCAACTAATGTGTGAAATATGTTTATTTGGTGTAATTTGACTCATGTAGTAAATAGTTAAACAAAATTGTGGAATGTGGTGTATTGGTGTAATTTGACGTATGTAGTAAATGGTCAAACTAAATTGTGAGATGTGGTGTATTGGTGTAATTTGACTTATATAGTAAATAGTCAAACTAAATTGTGGAATGTGGTGTATTGGTGTAATTTGACTTATGTAGTAAATTGTCAAACTAAATTGTGAGATGTGGTGTATTGGTGTAATTTGACTTATGTAGTAAATAGTCAAACTAAATTGTGGAATGTGGTGTATTGGTGTAATTTGACTTATGTAGTAAATAGTCAAACTAAATTGTGAGATGTGGTGTATTAGTGTAATTTGACTTATGTATTAAATAGTCAAACTTAATTGTGGAATATGGTGTTTTGTTGTAATTTGACTTATGTAATAAATAGTCAAACTAAATTGTGAAATATGGTGTATTGGTGTAATTTGACTAATATGTGGTAAGAGTCAAAGTAAAATGCAATAGGTGGAATTGAGGTCATGAACCTCACTTATGTCGTTGTCGTTTGAAGTCATTGAATTTCACTTATGTCAACGTAGCATGAAGTCTTTGAACTTCACTAATGTCGTCGTTGCTTGAAGTCTAAGAACCTCACACGAAAGTAATTTGAGGTCATGAACTTCACAAGGTTGTGGTGTGGCATTTGAGGTCTTTAGAACCTCATATAGAGGAGTTTGAAGTCTAAGAACCTCACATGGTAGTTATTTGAGTTCATGAACTTCACAAGTCGTTTGTGGTATTTGAAGTCTAAAAACCTCACACGAAAATTAATTGACGTCGTGAACTTCACATAGTCATTTGTGGTATTTTGAGGTCTTTGGAACCTCACAAGGAAGTATGGTAGGGTTGTTAGGTGTTTAAAGCATTCTTGAAATGTTGTTGGTTGTTTAAAACGACTGGGGGTCGAGTCGGGAGGGTCGAAAAGACTGATATTTTGTAAAACAATTTGGCTGATTTGGGTCTGGAGTAATTTTCGCCACCCCGGAGTATTTTACGCCCAAAGTTGCCTGTTTACGGTCCTATTTACGCCCAAAATGCCAAAATGTCGTTTTTGGTCGATTATTGTCGTAAGGGCCTGTGGGGCTCATATGGGGGTTATATATCATTACTAATGGTTGTTTTATGGTATTTTCTTGTTGATAAAGCTCCGGTCGAAGTTTCGTGTCATGCTTCGTGTTGGTTTGGATTCTCATTCATTTTCGTTGATGTTGGCGGTTGGAGTTGAAACCCTTTGTTGGGATTCATTAATCTTGTTTTGAGTCATCTATTAGATATTTAAACGTGTTGTTGTTTTAAGATGTCGGTCGAATGTTTTAAAACAAGTTATGTTGACATTTTGTTGTAATTTATCATGTGTTGTTTTGTCAAGAGTGTTAACTCGGACCTATTTTCCGCGTGTGTTGAAAGTTAAAATTAGTTGGAAATTTTGGGTGTTACAACTTGGTATCAGAGCAATGGTTTGAGGGATTCGGGTGCGTAAGACACTAAACTCAAACTTATTTGCTCTTGATATGGTGGGTGTAATGAGAATCCAACGAAGGCATGACCGAGACACGGAGCTAAGGTGGAGGTTAGTAATGATATTTGTTGGTACTTTATTTGGTGTCCAAGGTGTTTATGTGTGTCGAAACTTGTCTTGGGAGTTATCACATGGGGACGATGAATATACTTAGGCATAGTATATTACTAATCATGTCTGGCCAGGATGATTAGTAATGTACATGTGTACGTGTCTTCATGGTGGCCATGTAATAATAATCATTACCAAGGAGTAAGCGAAGGTGAATATATATGTATTTATATGTATATAGATGTAGATATACTTATATACATATAGGAGTATAACTTTAGATAGATGCCTATAGTTATGCTTATACACGTATGACGAGTCTATCGTATTAACACAGTTGGGGAATGACTGACGGAGACAGATGTTAGTAGGTGGAATTATAGACGGGGGTTGTCTTAAATACTCATGTGCAAAAGAGTCTATGCGTGTATTCACCTCTGGGATGGTGAGGATCTCGAAGTTAGTTGAGAGAGTTAGAGAGCATCATTCTAGTGGAGGACAGCTAGAGCTTTCTATCTTGTCATGTGAAACTTCCTTCAAGGAAGATAGGGCTCTTCGAGGCGAGCCTTTGGAAGAAACGTATGAAGCGTAAGGAGCAGGAGGAACAACTTTGGCGAATTAAGGGGGAAGAAAACCTTGTTATCACAAGGAGTTGTGGTGCACAAACCAAAGGCGTAAATTGGTGATGTCGAACCATTGATTTATCGACGATGCATCACCAGAATGAGATTGGCTTATGAGCGAGCCAAGGTGGCCGAGGGAACGGAGTACTAATTGTGGTGAGCCAACTCCGAGACATGGCGGGAAGTGGTAGGAAGTTCTTCGTAAGGAGAAAGACGAGGGGTGTGAAGGCAACGCATAATGGGAATTTAAGAGGTGACCTTGAAATGCCTTAGAATGCAAGCCACGGTGGATCGTTTAACTGAGGATTTCCTTCACATGTAGTGGACCGTGGAGGCGATCAATAGGATTATGGGCACTTTTTATGACTAGTCGTGATCTTGCTCGGATCTTGTAGTCATAGAAGGAAAGAGGATGGATCGGCTATCTCGATGCTATCCGTTGATGTCACACCCCGCCAAGGCGGAAACGCGAGGCGCGACGTTTATGGTTTCCAAAGCATATGATTACCCGCAAACACATACATGATAAATGGATACATAAATGAGTTTAAAGTTTTACATTACAAAATGTAAAATGAGTTTACAAAACATTAAGATTTCACAAATATGACTCAATTCAATGAGTTATACAAGGGAAATCCTCCTTGAGTAGTATCCATCGTGCATGCATGTAATCTACATTGCTAACCTTGCAGTCATCATTCAATTTCCTGAAAAACATACTTGAAAACGTCAACACGAGGTTGGTGAGTTCACAGGTTTAATCAAATCGTTCTTGGTAAAACTCAGTTGTTCATAAATCGTTTCAGTTGTATGTGATAAACAGAATAAGAATTGTTGACCCATTTGTAAACTAGCTAGGAATACAAATAATATGTTCCTACATGAGGCGTAACCAAACCATGACAATTGTACATGCCCCTAATTTCGTTATCCGGTTCTATGCGGCCATAAATCCTCCAGATTGTGGTTAACGCGACTAACCATGACCGGGAGACGTCACTCTCCATAGTACTATTCATAGGACCCTAGGCTACAGTTAATGGTTACTACGTTGTTCCAGGGGACTTTAGCGGCCTCAAATCGTTGTTCTCATCTCATGTAAACATAAAAGTCGTGCCTTATTCTCTTGTTATCCCATAAAATAGTTGTAAGTATGTTTCTCCCCCAAATATTGAAAACAGTAAAAAGGGGCCGTGAAACTCACCTTGAGTTTGCGGATACTTGTAATAAAACTTGTTGTAGTCAACCTTGACTATTCGTACCATAGATACCAAGGGTAAATTGTTGTTAAGACCAACGTCTTAATTGTAAATTGTTCACCGACCTTGTAAATCTGATTGTGTTTGTTTAAATATCGTTTTAGTTTTCCAACACATGTTTTGTTATAAAATAGTTTTGAGTTACTGCCCACTGGGACTGTTGTACAGGTGTCGAAACTTCTTAGTTTCGATTGGGCATATGTGTGTCGAAACTACTTAGTTTCGATGGAGTATTGGTATCGAAACTACCTAGTTTCGGTTGAGTTAACTGGTGTCGAAACTACCTAGTTTCGGTTGACAAGAAGGGTATCGAAACTACCTAGTTTCGATTGAGCAATATGTATCGAAACTACCTAGTTTCGATTGAACAGCTAGTATCGAAACTCCTAGTTTCGATTGAGTAACAGGTATCGAAACTACTTGTTTCAATTGAGTATAAGTATCGAAACTTCATAGTTTCGATTACTGGACCTTTGTTTGACAGAGTCAGTCTTGCAAATTAATGTTTTAAAACTTGAATTTGACACATTTTTCTTGTTATCTTACTTGCGTTTAAATAAGATGTAAGTTTAGATACGGTTTTTAAAGAAAATAGAGTAAATAGTTTTGAGTTTTTACCTTAAAACAGTGACGATGATGATGAGAGAAAACAGAGAATGGTATTGACTCTTTTGTTAAACTCTTCTCCAGGAACACCTTAAAACACTGAATTTTGATGGATTTTGCTTTAAAACTTGACTTCAATCTTGAAGAGAATTGGAGAATTTGCCGTAAGAAAATGAGTGAGAAAATGGGAATTGTGAGGAAAATGAGTGAGGTGGTATGGTTTTACTTGAGTTTTTCTCAGGAGAGGTATGGGTCGAGTAAGGGGGTGGTTTCCTCTGGCTTTTTCGGCCAAAAGTCAAGGAGTGGTTTGGGGTTAATATAAATCAAACAATTTGTTTTTACCACTAATTTATTAATGGTATTAACATCTATTAGAGTTTTAAAAGGGGTAGTTTAATTCGGTTTATTTTCCCCACGGTATTATAATTTTATTCTAAAAATAATTTATTGACCATCCTAAAATTTGTGTGATATATATACGCCTGGATATTTAATTTATCCACTATTGTTCGTCTTAGTCGGTTTGTACTGGTACTTGCACCGGTAATTCCTAGAATTACCCAAGTATAAATTGAGACCATGTACGATCTTTGCTAGACTCTAAAGTCCTTGTTTGTGAAATTAAATAAATCACAAAAATAATTATAATGTAAACTTGTTTATAATGTGTACGGATATTGACCTGAAATGTCGGGTGTCACATTCTCCCCTTGTTAAAAGAATTTCGTCCCGAAATTCAATTCGTGTCGTCTTGAACTAGTGTATCCTTAAACAAGGATGGGTATTTTGTTTTCATTTGGTCCTCTCGTTCCCATGTATACTCAGGACCACGTTTTGAGTTCCAACGTACTTTAACCAGTTTGATCTGACTACGTCTCAGCTTTTGAACCTTCCAATCTGAAATCTCAATCGGTTCCTCGATGAAGTGAAGTTTATCATCAATGTGAATTTCTTCAGGCGGTATGATCAAAGTCTCGTCTGATAGACACTTTTTAAGATTTGACACATGAAACGTATCATGTACATTGCTTAGTTCTTGTGGTAGCTTGAGTTTGTAAGCTATAGGGCCAACCCTAGCCAGTATTTCAAACGGACCAACGTATCTAGGGTTGAGCTTACCACGGTTACCAAACCTTGCAACGCCTTTCCATGGTGAGACTTTTAACATTACTCGGTCACCAATTTGAAATTCTAATGGTTTCCGTCGGTTATCAGCATAGCTCTTTTGTCTATCTCGGGCCGCTTTCAAACGGTCCTTAATTTTGAAAATCTTATCAGTGGTTTCCTGGACAATCTCAGGGCCTATCAAATGTTTTTCACCAACTTCCGCCCAACATAACGGTGAGCGGCATTTGCGACCATATAAAGCTTCAAACGGAGCTGCCTTAATGCTCGTGTGGTAGCTGTTATTGTAGGAAAACTCCGCTAATGGTAAATTAGTATCCCAATTACCTCCGAAATCAATTACACACGCACGCAGCATATCCTCTAAAGTTTGAATGGTCCTTTCGCTTTGACCATCTGTTTGTGGGTGATATGTCGTGCTCATGTCAAGACGTGTGCCCATGGCTTCTTATAGTGATTTCCAGATTCTAGACACGAATCTGCTGTCTCTATCGGAGATAATGGAAGTTGGCACTCCATGCCTAGTCACAATTTCCTTGATATAAAGCTTTGCAAGTTTCTCGGTTTTATCTGTCTCTTTGATAGGTAGAAAATGAGCTGATTTTGTTAGACGGTCGACAATTACCCATATGGTGTCATAACCACTGGATGTCTTGGGTAATTTCGTGATAAAATCCATAGAAATTTGTTCCCATTTCCATTGAGGAATTTCCGGTTGTTGTAATAAACCAGACGGTTTCTGATGTTCGGCTTTTACTTTTGAACACGTTAAGCATTTACTGACATATGTGGCAATATCTCCTTTCATATTAGGCCACCAATACAATTCTTTTAGATCCTTATACATCTTATCTGAACCTGGGTGAATGGAGTACCTGGACTTGTGGGCTTCGTCCATAACTAACATTCGTAAGTTACCGTTACTCGGCACCCAGATTCTGTCCATGAAGTAAAATGTATCATCCGACTTAGACTCTAATTGTTTGATCATCCCACGTAGTGCTTCATTTTGGATGTTATTTTCTTTAAGTGCTTCTTGTTGTGCCAATCGAATTTGAGTAGTAAGATTCGTATGAATTGTCAATTCTAGGGCACGAACACGGAGTGTTTTAACTCGTTCTTTGCCACTTAAAGCGTCTGCTACGACATTGGCTTTCCCGGGATGGTACTTGATATCACAATCATAATCGTTTAGTAATTCTACCCAACGACGTTGTCTCATGTTAAGTTCCTTTTGATCGAAGATATGTTGAAGACTCTTGTGATCAGTAAAGATAGTACATCTTGTACCGTAAAGATAATGTCTCCAAATCTTGGGCGCAAACACAACTGCACCCAACTCCAAGTCATGGGTCGTATAATTCTTTTCGTGCACTTTTAGTTGTCGTGAGGCATATGCGATGACTTTGTCTCTTTGCATTAACACACAACCAAGTCCTTGGTGTGATGCATCGCAGTATACAACAAAATTGTCGATTCCCTCAGGAAGGGATAGGATTGGTGCACTACACAGCTTCTGCTTTAGTAATTGGAAAGCTGACTCTTGCTTGTCATTCCAATCATACTTCTTTTCTTTCTGGGTTAATGTGGTTAAAGGCAAGACTATTTTCGAAAAATTCTCGATGAATCGTCTGTAATAGCCGGCCAAACCCAAAAATTGACGTACTTCTTCGGAGTCTTTGGTGCTTCCCAGTTTTTGATTGCTTCAATTTTTGATGGATCAACGTGAATTCCTTCCTTGTTGATGACATGTCCAAGAAAATGCACTTCTCGGATCCAAAACTCACACTTAGAGAATTTAGCGTAAAGTTTCTCGTTTCTGAGTAGTTCTAAGATTAATTTCAAATGATGCTCATGATCCTCCTTGGTTCGTGAATATATCAATATGTCATCGATAAACACAATCACGAATTTATCCAAGTATGGCTTGCACACGCGGTTCATGAGATCCATGAAGACAGCTGGTGCGTTTGTCAAACCAAACGGCATAACTAGGAATTCGTAGTGACCATAACAAGTCCTAAATGCTGTCTTTGGTACATCTTCTTCTTGGATTCTTAGTTGATGATACCCTGAACGTAGATCGATCTTAGAATAGAAGCTAGAACCTTGTAGTTGATCGAACAAATCATCTATTCGAGGAAGTGGGTATCGGTTTTTGATTGTAAGCTTGTTTAATTCTCTGTAATCAATACACATCCTAAAGGTTCCATCCTTTTTCTTTACGAATAGGACCGGAGCTCCCCAAAGTGAGAAACTCGGTCTTATGAAACCTTTATCAAGCAACTCTTGAAGTTGATTTGATAATTCCTGCATTTCAGAAGGTGCTAATCGATACGGCGATCGCGCAATTGGTGCGGATCCTGGTACCAAATCGATTCGAAATTCGACTTGCCTCGGTGGTGGTAAACCAGGTAAGTCTTCAGGAAAAACTTCAGGATAATCCTTAACAATTGGTATATCCTCAAGTCGACGTTCCTTGGGTTTCTTCTCGACGACGTGAGCCAGGAATACGCAATAGCCTTTACGTATATACTTACGAGCTTTCGTGCAGTTTATCATCCTTAACGTTACTCCACTCTTCTCACCTTGAATCGAAATAATTTCTCCGTTTGAGAGTGGGATTTGGACAATCTTCTCGAAACAAACAATCTCGGCATGATTCTTTGACAACCAATCTATGCCAATAACAACGTCAAAGCTTCCTAAATCAATAGGTAACAGATCTATACTAAATGTGTGGTTTTTAAGACATAATGTACAACCTTGAATGACCTCTCCGGTATTAATTAATTTTCCGTTCGCTAATTCAATTGTATACTTTTGTTCTAGTTTTCTGGGCTTAATACCGAGTAGGGACTTAAAATCATTTGACACAAAACTCAAATCAGCACCTGTATCGAAAAGTATAGAGGCATAGTGATTATTTATCGGGAACGTACCAGTGACAATGTTTGGATCTTGTCGTGCGTCACCAGCTCCCATCACAAATGCTCTTCCACGGGCCTGATTGTCGTTTCGGTTCTTCAACTTTGGACAGTCTTTTCTAAAGTGCTTTGGATCTCCACACTCAAAGCATCCCTGATTCATCCTTCCTGTTCCTGGTTTGACCTGTCCTGCTACTTGATTAGTCTTATTAGGATTTGCATTGCTCCAACAGTTATGGGCTAGATGTCCATACTTTTTACATTTTCCACATTGGGTACACTTTCCACTGTGATGATATCCACACTTGTCACACCTTGGTCGTGCTCCAAGGTATCCATTTTGTTCCACAGTGTTGGCAACAAAGGCTTTTATAGTTTCAGGTCTCTTGTAAATTTGATTCTTGTTTTGATTAATTGGTTTTCCAAACCATTTCCTCTTTTCCCCAGACCTCCCTTCTTCGGTCTCCTTCTTCTCAAACAAGCCATCACGCACAGCATTATCCCTTAGCTTGAAAGCTAGAGTTATAGCGCTCTTGGCATCCATAGGGTTCGATGAAGTCACCAGACTTCGGATTTGAGGTGCGAGACCCCACAAGTATCTTTCAACTTTCTTGTATTCTGGCGTGACCATGTGTGGAACCAAGATTGCTAACTCATTGAATCGGTCAGTGTAACTAGCAACATCATCTCCTATCATTTGTAAATTCCACATTTCATATTCGATCTTTTGCAACTCATTTCGAGGACAGTATTCCTCGATCATCATGGCTTTTAGGTCTTCCCATGACAACTCATATGCTGTCTGCCTTCCCAAAGTCTTTACTTGTGAATTCCACCAGGTTAAAGCTTTATCAGTGAGTGAGCATGTAGAATACTTCACCATGCAGTCAGCGGTGCATTCACTGATATCAATCACTGATTCCATCTTCTCTATCCATCTCATTAGCCCAACTGCACCCTCGGTGCCATTAAAGTTACGGGGTTTGCAAGATAGAAAAGCCTTATAGGAGCACTTTCTATTTGGAGCATCTGTAGAATTACAAGTCATAACGTCAATAATTCGGATCATGACTATGTGTTACGGCTTATTTATTCTATTACCTCCGGAACCTCCAGCTGTACCGCTACCTCCTGCACCTCCTGCACCGGTACCACTGCCGTTTCCTCCTCCACTATTTCGATTCGCCTCATATTGTTGCATGGCAGCAGCTACTCGCTGTGCTATGAGTTGTTCCACATTTGGAGAAATTGTCTCGTTGTTGTCACCAGTAGTGTTACGGGGTGTGCTACGCTTTGGTGCCATGACGTTCTTTCTAACACATCAATTAAAAAGAAATAACATTATATGACAATAATGATAGCACATGGCATAAGGATACGACAACATCAAAACATAAACCATTATATACATAGTTAAAACATTCATAGTACATTGTTCCCAAAAGAAACGGATACAAAAGTGATGGGTTCTCATGACCTCATCAGTACTAAAGTTTTAAACTACATAATGTACTATGGGCACAACCCGCCCATAATAGGTTTAGAAGAAGAAGTGAGAGTACAATCCAATCATCATGGCAAGTCCTGCCATAACAAAGCTTGCTCTAGCCAAAAATTCTGCAACCAAAGTCCTTTCCTCCAGTGCTTCCACCATGTCTCGGACAGTGACAGTGAACTGCCAGTCCATGTCGGCTCTCAACTCCAGATAGTTAGAGGCATCTTGTATGTCTCGGGTGAGGTCTTCCAGAGTCTGAACTCGAGATCCGAGCCCTTGACGAAGTCACGTGGCTGCATCCCCATGTGCCCGAATGTCGTCTAGTAGATCATCAAGACGCTCTTCGTGCGTACGAACACGAGCTACCAAGGTAGGCACAGTGAGCTCTATGGCTTCCCCAGTGTGGGGTAGGGGTGTTGGGGAGTTAGAAGACTCTCCAATCTCAAAGGTAGATGGGATGCTTTCCATCTCCCTCCATCTTGCCAAGGTACTGGGCATCCAACGGATAGTTCCCACAGTAGGGTGGTAACAGGGTCGTTTCCTAGATGGCACCTCATCAGTCTCTAAGTCCTTCGGGTCACGGGCTGCTAGAGTCCTCTTGTGCGGAAGTCGAAACTTCTTTCTAGCGCTTTGTACCTTCACTGGTCCTCAGCTTTTCTTTCGGTAGACAATAGGCGGTTCTCCCAAGGCGACATTAGGTGGTGTGGAGCTACAGGTTTGTACTCGATTTTTGGGATGTGAGGCGGAAAGTTCCTCGTTTGATTCAGTGTCAGAGACGGGATCAGAATGTGAATGTGACGACATGCTTGTGACTACAATATCCATATGATAAAATGACTGGTTATACAATGCTTATGCAATGAAAACGTTTTAGTGAGTCATTTAGATTATAGACTAGGTTTCAATTTAGATTCCTAGTTCACTATAATCAATGGCTCTGATACCAAGTCTGTCACACCCCGCCAAGGCGGAAACGCGAGGCGCGACGTTTATGGTTTCCAAAGCATATGATTACCGCAAACACATACATGATAAATGGATACATAAATGAGTTTAAAGTTTTACATTACAAAATGTAAAATGAGTTTACAAAACATTAAGATTTCACAAATATGACTCAATTCAATGAGTTATACAAGGGAAATCCTCCTTGAGTAGTATCCATCGTGCATGCATGTAATCTACATTGCTAACCTTGCAGTCATCATTCAATTTCCTGAAAAACATACTTGAAAACGTCAACACGAGGTTGGTGAGTTCACAGGTTTAATCAAATCGTTCTTGGTAAAACTCAGTTGTTCATAAATCGTTTCAGTTGTATGTGATAAACAGAATAAGAATTGTTGACCCATTTGTAAACTAGCTAGGAATACAAATAATATGTTCCTACATGAGGCGTAACCAAACCATGACAATTGTACATGCCCCTAATTTCGTTATCCGGTTCTATGCGGCTATAAATCCTCCAGATTGTGGTTAGCGCGATTAACCATGACCGGGAGACGTCACTCTCCATAGTACTATTCATAGGACCCTAGGCTACAGTTAATGGTTACTACGTTGTTCCAGGGGACTTTAGCGGCCTCAAATCATTGTTCTCATCTCATGTAAACATAAAATTCGTGCCTTATTCTCTTGTTATCCCATAAAATAGTTGTAAGTATGTTTCTCCCCCAAATATTGAAAACAGTAAAAAGGGGCCGTGAAACTCACCTTGAGTTTGCGGATACTTGTAATAAAACTTGTTGTAGTCAACCTTGACTATTCGTACCCTAGATACCAAGGGTAAATTGTTGTTAAGACCAACGTCTTAATTGTAAATTGTTCACCGACCTTGTAAATCTGATTGTGTTTGTTTAAATATCATTTTAGTTTTCCAACACATGTTTTGTTATAAAATAGTTTTGAGTTACTGCCCACTGGGACTGTTGTACAGGTGTCGAAACTTCTTAGTTTCGATTGGGCATATGTGTGTCGAAACTACTTAGTTTCGATGGAGTATTGGTATCGAAACTACCTAGTTTCGGTTGAGTTAACTGGTGTCGAAACTACCTAGTTTCGGTTGACAAGAAGGGTATCGAAACTACCTAGTTTCGATTGAGCAATATGTATCGAAACTACCTAGTTTCGATTGAACAGCTAGTATCGAAACTCCTAGTTTCGATTGAGTAACAGGTATCGAAACTACTTGTTTCGATTGAGTATAAGTATCGAAACTTCATAGTTTCGATTACTGGACCTTTGTTTGACAGAGTCAGTCTTGCAAATTAATGTTTTAAAACTTGAATTTGACACATTTTTCTTGTTATCTTACTTGCGTTTAAATAAGATGTAAGTTTAGATACGGTTTTTAAAGAAAATAGAGTAAATAGTTTTGAGTTTTTACCTTAAAACAGTGACGATGATGATGAGAGAAAACAGAGAATGGTATTGACTCTTTTGTTAAACTCTTCTCCAGGAACACCTTAAAACACTGAATTTTGATGGATTTTGCTTTAAAACTTGACTTCAATCTTGAAGAGAATTGGAGAATTTGCCGTAAAAAAATGAGTGAGAAAATGGGAATTGTGAGGAAAATGAGTGAGGTGGTATGGTTTTACTTGAGTTTTTCTCAGGAGAGGTATGGGTCGAGTAAGGGGGTGGTTTCCTCTGGCTTTTTCGGCCAAAAGTCAAGGAGTGGTTTGGGGTTAATATAAATCAAACAATTTGTTTTTACCACTAATTTATTAATGGTATTAACATCTATTAGAGTTTTAAAAGGGGTGGTTTAATTCGGTTTATTTTCCCCACGGTATTATAATTTTATTCTAAAAATAATTTATTGACCATCTTAAAATTTGTGTGATATATATACGCCTGGATATTTAATTTATCCACTATTGTTTGTCTTAGTCGGTTTGTACTGGTACTTGCACCGGTAATTCCTAGAATTACCCAAGTATAAATTGAGACTATGTACGATCTTTGCTAGACTCTAAAGTCCTTGTTTGTGAAATTAAATAAATCACAAAAATAATTATAATGTAAACTTGTTTATAATGTGTACGGATATTGACCTGAAATGTCGGGTGTCACAGTTGACGCTAGAGCGGATTCTTGGGTGTGGTGTACAACTCAGGTGGAGTTGATTAATAAGTGTTACAAGGGGAGGTCTAACACGGGAGACAAGTAGGAAGAATTGAGAGGTGACTTCGTGAAAGCCAAAATATTCTAGTCGAGCTAGAAACCTTTTGGGGGAGGCAATACCTGTTACTGCCATAGGTATGAATTGTAACTCGCGTAGAGAATGATGGGACACACTATGCCATAGTGTTATAGTCCTAATAAGGTGTGCTATAGTTGTTATAATTCGGGACACATTTGAAGAGAATGTCTCGAGCTAAAGCACAAGGGTGATAAATGGGAGAAAATAGAAATTTCAAGGCCTTCGAGTCGAACATTTCTAACTACCAAGGACGAGACTGAAGTCCTTTGGTTTTATTTGTCGGGTTGCGGGTGAAACAATCACATGGAATGGAGTCTTACGATTGTAGTGGAACTTGTGTGGTTACTTAGTGACCATATTATTGTCGTGTGTGGCCAAGTGGTGACGTGTCCATCTGTTCTTATACATGGCGTATGAATTGGTGTGTATATGGCTTATGCCATTGACATCAACTGGTGTAATGGAATACCTGATGTTCTAGTCGTGAAGAAGTTCGTTAGGGTTTTATACCCGAGTGTCTTTTTGGGGTGTAACCATTCTTTGTAGAGTTGAAGAATGGAAGAATGCATTGTGCATCAATTGTCGGGGTTGAACAAGTGACTTAAGTCCTAGATTCAACCAATGAATGTAGAGGAGGGTGATATCCCATAAATGGTTATGAAATCCATTACGGATACTATGAGATTGCGGTGTGCCATTTTTGGCTTTGGTGGAAATCCATTTTGGATGAGGTGATGAATTATGAAGGCATATCTGTAGACCCATCAAAGATAGAGATAAACGAGGAAAAGCGGTGTTTGAAGTCTTAGAACTTCACAAGTGGTGTTTGATGTCTTAGAACTTCACAAGTGGTGTTTGATGTCCTAGAACATCACCAACGTTATTTGGGAATGAAGTCTTCGAACTTCAAGAGGGATTGTGATTGAGATCTTTGAATCTCAAAGGATGACTTATGATTAAGTCGTTGGACATAAACTGAGTGCGTGGGTCACAGATAAAGAGCTGTCTTTCAGAGTTGTGAAAGAGGATTTGGGTAAGGCAATTGTCATGTCCTTACTTGGAGAAACCGTGTGCTTGTCGGTTATTTTGGTGCCTCTCGCATTAGTCGCGGTTATGTCATTATGCCATGAGGCGGTATTATCGCATATTCTCTTACACAGTTGTAAACTTGATTATAGCAACTAAAGGAGATGACTCGAGGAGGGAACGGGTGACTGTTTATTGAGTTGTTGAATTGAAGTCTCGAGTTTTAAAGGAGTGTCGTATGCATGTGATGGGATCCTTGAACCCCAAAAGTATGAAACACTTGAGACCTTAAATCTCAATGGATGGATTGGTGTGGAGGATATGAAACTTTCAATTATGAGGTGGGAGAAACTTGTAGTGGAGTTGACTACGAAGTTATATGTAAATGGTGGGAGCGTTTTATGATTTTGGTAATGGCGGGTCGTATGGCCGAGAATGCATATTTCTTGTTCATAAAGGAAACTTACTCTTCCGAGTAGTTGCAGCATGTCGATTTAAGGAAGGGTGTGACACGGCGTGGTGTGACCCTACCTTTTTCTAGTCGGGTTGAAATTTCAGTTTTACTTATCGATTGGAGGAAATTGAGTGAGTAATTATCATTGGTTAGAAGATGGTGTCATCTTAATTACCGTTGAGTATTCATATGCCGATAATTGAATTACTAAATGGTGAACGGTGTTGAATACCATTTGGGTTGGGGTGGTATTGGATGTCGTGAGACTAAGAATCATGGTGTGATTCAATATTTAGCATGAAAGATCTTGTATAATGAGTGCGATTGAAAAATCCACTCAAGATGCGACAGAATACCTAGTTGAATATATGGAGGAGGTGTGTGGATATTCAAATGGGAAACTTTGCGCTAAAAAATGTTTTCCTTTGAAAGGTGGTGAATCGGGTTCGAAAAATGTGGGAGGCTGAGTCCCCGTTTTGTTGGACGATTCTAACTTTATATTAGTTGGTAAGTGGTATAGCGTTTAGAGTTACACGAGGGAATCGAGTAAACTCTATGACACATTTCACGTGGACCATCCACAGAAATGTTTGGCGGGAGAAGTTGTCGTTGCTTCTCATGGTGTGTTTGAGATGTGATTTTGAATCATGTGAAAGATCGGTGATTATCTTAGATAGGCGGGGAGAACTAATTGTGAATTGAGGGTTCTACCATGTATTATTCCTTGAAAGCACAAATAAAGGTGGACTTGACTTTGAGAAAGTATAGAGGAGGATTGTTGAATTTCTACCCTAAGTTGATCATGTGGTGGCGGGTTTCGGGGACGAAACCCAAAGTTAGGGGGATGATTTGTAAAGAACCAATTTTCAGATTTATAAATTAATATGACAATTATATTATAGGGGGTGAAAATAAATAAAAGATAATTATAGGGTATTATTTATATGATGGAATTACCTAGTTTTGGGTGGAGGAGTCAATATTTGCAATTAGAGGGGGCTGTTGTGTAATTCACCCAATCTCAATTTTGTTAATTGAGAGTAGTCAGTCAAAACACACACATATGTGTGTGTGTGTTTGTGTTTTCTTCAAAGAGGAAAGGAGGAGAGGGGATCAAGCTTAAATAAGTGGATTGCATATGTGAATTGGAAGCCTGGGCATGCATAATCCATGGTAATCATCTAGTAAGTATCATCTCCTCTTTAATCCTCCATACAATTCTTGTTCTTGAAAGGGTATTTGCGGATGAACCCTATTAGACGGGAATTAGGGATGTTTTGGGTGAAATATTGAAAAGGATTGATAATCTAACATTACTAAAGCTAGAGATTCAACCAATTCATGTTAATTTCACCTAATTGAAAGTTTTAAAAATTAAGGTTCTTGAGACCCAAATTGGGGGTTTTTCATTTGGGGTGTTGGATTGGTTAATTGAGTATGTGTAAGTGTTTATGGTGTTAGATAAACATAATTACATGTTTAAAACTCATTTGAAATGGTGGAATCTTGAATTGGATGAAATTGGGAGAATTGGGTGGAACCTAAACGAGTCAATATGTGTGAATGTTGTTTGGGAAGGTTTGAAACTTGATTAAGGTGTGATTAATCAAGTCTAGAATGGGAGAAATCCATAAGGTCTAGGGTCGGTGTTAGACCTCAATTGGTGAATAGTGAAATTATTGAATTTAGGAGTTTGACTTTAATGGGTCAAACGGGTCAATATGGGTTGAAATGTTAAATTAGGTGTTGGAGGTTTGGTTAAGGTTGCGTTAACCAAATTAAGTTGGGGTGTTGATCATCATAGGTGTGTCATGAATCTCAATGTGGTGAATGAATTGAAATTGTATGATTACTAAATGCAAGTTGAATGCTAGGTGATCAAGGTGTTAAAGGAGATAGCTTGAAGATCAAGTAGGATCCTTCTTAGCAAAAGGTAAGTGTTTTGCACTTACTTAGTAATAGATATGGTGTTAGTAACATGTTAATAGATTTGAGTAGTTTAATTTTATTTATGTGTGGTGATTGGGTGTAAGTTGACTTAGTGTGGTAAAGAGTCAACTAATGTATGAATTATGTTTATTTGGTGTAATTTGACTTATGTAGTAAATAGTCAAACAAAATTGTGGAATGTGGTGTATTGTTGTAATTTGACTTATGTAGTAAATAGTCAAACTAAATTGTGAGATGCGGGGTATTAGTGTAATTTGATTTATGTAGTAAATAGTCAAACTAAATTGTGGAATGTGGTGTATTGGTGTAATTTGACTTATGTAGTAAATATTCAAACAAAATTGTGGAATGTGGTGTATTGGTGTAATTTGACTTATGTAGTAAATAGTCAAACTAAATTGTGGAATGTGGTGTATTGGTGTAATTTGACTTATGTAGTAAATAGTCAAACTAAATTGTGAGATGTGGTGTATTGGTGTAATTTGACTTATGTAGTAAATAGTCAAACTAAATTGTGGAATGTGGTGTATTGGTGTAATTTGACTTATGTAATAAATAGTCAAACTAAATTGTGAAATGTGGTGTATTGGTATAATTTGACTTATGTGGTAAAGTGTCAAACTAAATTGTGAAATGTGGTATATTGGTGTAATTTGACTAATATGTGGTTAGAGTCAAAGTAAAATGCAATAGGTAGAATTGAGGTCATGAACCTCACTTATGTTGTTGTCGTTTGAAGTCATTGAACTTCACTTATGTTAATGTAGCCTGAAGTCTTTGAACTTCATTAATGTCGTTGTTGCTTGAAGTCTAAGAACCTCACACGAAACTAATTTGAGGTCATGAACTTCACAAGGTTGTGTTGTGGCGTTTGAGGTCTTTAGAACATCATATAGAGGAGTTTGAAGTCTAAGAACCTCACATGGTAGTTATTTGAGGTAATGAACTTCATAAGTCGTTTTGTGGTATTTGAAGTTTAAGAACCTCACATGGAAGTTAATCGAGGTCGTGAACTTCACATAGTCGTTTGTGGTATTTTAAGGTCTTTGGAACCTCACAAGCAAGAATGGTAGGGTTGTTTAGTGTTTAAAGCATTCATGAAATGTTGTTGGTTGCTTAAAACGACTGGTGGTCGAGTCGGGAGGGTCGAAAAGGCTGGTATTTTGTAAAACAATTTGGCTGATTTTGAACCGGAGTAATTTACGTCGGGCCGGAGTAATTTACGCCGCCCCGGAGTATTTTATGCCCAAAGTGGCCTGTTTACGGTCCTATTTACGCCCAAAATTCAAAAATATCGTTTTTGGTCGATTATTGTCGTAAGGGCCTTTTGGCCTCATATGGGGGTTGTATATCATTACTAATGGTTGTTTTATGGTGTTTTCTTATAGATAAAGTTCCGGTCGAAGTCTCGGGTCACGCTTCGTGTCGGTTTGGATTCTCATTCATTTTCATTGATGTTGGCCGTCACACCCCAACCGACGGCGGAAACGTCGGGGCGGGACATGGAGACTGTTCATGAGCACATGGTTGACTATGTTATAATATATTAATCATCAGATTTCAATTCATAACTCAACAAAATCCACAAATACAAGAAATTGAGAAATACATAGTATGTTCTTTATTTGATTAACTAAGTCCACAACCTAAGTGAAGCAAACTTGATCAACTCAAATGTTTGTACCTGAAACATGATTTAAAAACGAGGATCAACTAAAAAGTTGGTGAGCATACATAAGTTTTGACACACAAATAAGATTTTCAAAATGTTTTATACAATTCATATGCTTACATGGCATATAAGGCACTTATGGAGAATCTATAGTCATACTAGGTGTACAATCAAACCTTGTGACTGAAGGGCATAACCCACATGTTATCCTAATGTAGGGCATAACACCTAGTGTTATCCTGATGTGTTGTCGGTAACAAACACCCTACCCGAGTGGGTTTGTCAGACTCAATAGATCTATCTTTGTTAACCGTTGGCTTGTACGGAGTTAATGATTGTACAAGTTGCGTCGTGTATGTATAGTATTAACTCATAACATTCAAGCATAATGCGCAAATAACACATGAAATCAAAATGTAGAATTGTATTGTGCAATATTGCTAGTTGTTTTAATGTAAATCATGTTCACCCCAAAATGTACGAAAATGAAAAGGGGTTATGTAAACTCACTTGTACTAGTGGTGTAGATAACACGAGAAAATATGTAGCAAAGTGATCCTTGTAGCTCACAAAGTTAACCTAGAGTTGGATTCATTTGAATTTGAATTACTTATTGTGCACCATGTCCAAAGTAGGGTTTAGAGTTTTAATGAGATTGGGTGTAGGAACTTGTACAATGGGTTTGTGTTATAACATGTAAGGAATGTTTTTTTTTGTATTTGAATAAGATTTTTAATGAAAATTGTAGGTTTCAAAGTTAATAGTGATTGGCCTTAGGGTTTGATTTGAATAACTAAATAAATTAAATAAATAAATTTCTTGTATTTATTTACTTAGAAAGGTAGTGTGGGATTTAAATGAATTTATTTATTTTTATTTATTTATGAAAATGTGACAAAATATAGTGTAAATATATTAGTGTATGTATGTAAGAACTTACACTAAATAGAATTTTAAACTCTAAATAGGTTATTAAAAAAAATTGATTTAGATAAATAAATTCATTTTATTTATGATGTGTTCTTTAAAAATTAAATGGAATGTAAATATATGTGTATATATTAATATATATTTAGAAAGAGTTTTATTTGTTTGAATGGGATTTAAACCCTAATATATATATATATATATATATATATATAATTTTTATTAAAAAGTGAGTTTTTGAAACAATTTAAATTATAAAATAATTGTTCTATGTTTAAAATTGTAAATTATTGTACTAATATGTTTTTAAATGGAATTGGGTTTATAAAAATAACTTTTTATAAGATTTTTGGAGCCTTAAAAACGGTTTAAAAAAAAGAAATGGGGCGGACCAGGCTTGAACCCGGGTCTACCCGGTGGAGCCTTAGTGTTTTTACCACTGGAACAAAGGGCTAACCCGCGATACTAGACCGGTTCACCAAATAATAACCTAGTCCTGAAAGGGGGCCGGTTCTGATTCAAGTACACGCGAAAAAAGTGTGGTATGTGGGTTTCGAACCCACGCCATTTAGCCCAGTGGTGCAGTGGCTTACCGGCTGGACTAGATGGTTTCGCTGGTAAGTATTGAACCCATATAACTTTATACGATAAAAAGAATAAAAACCCCAAACGATAACCATAAGAACAGGTCATGAACTCAACTTGAAATTGAATCCGATATAAAGTGTTATTACAAATTCGTATGGGGCTATTGGAATGCATAAAGAAACGAATCGAAGGACACAAACCTTACCTGATTTGGTGAGGTATTGAATGCCGACGGCTAGTACAACAGCGCCGATATTCCTGGTGCTAGATCGATTCTCAGAGACGCAAATGCGGTTGAATTGGAAGTTCAGAAGGTTTGTAATGGGTTATGTGAAGGTGTGAGAGTAGTTTAATTTGATTGATTTTATCTTAATTACATTGTTCGACTTAGGGTTAGAGGATGACAGCTGTAGGACGGGTTACGCGTTAATCCTCTCAATTGGGAGTGATTTTAGCCGTGTTTATGATCTGAATTCATGCGCAAATAGGCTTTGCATGATTTACTGTAAAAAATGGTCCTAAAATCACGGATTCTTTCCAGATTTAATTTGGTTTGACTCTACCGAGTCAAACTTGTTTAGATTTGAATCAAGCCGTGAATTTTGATCGAATTGAGATGGTAATTGGGCCTGGGCATGGTCTATAATCGATTACGCATGTTTTGGGAGCCCACAACAATCGTTTCTGCTCGAATTCAGTCTTTGTAAGCAAGGATTTGGCCTAATTGACTTTGGAAAGTCATCATAGGTCAATTAAGGTAAAAAATCACGGTTATGGTCTAAATTGAGATGTCACTAGAACTTGTAATTGACCGAAACATGAATTTGGTAAGCAAGGAAAGTCCAAGTTAGCAGAGATTAATCGATGGCCAGCTTGTATATCAAGGCTCTTGGGTGGTTTGACTAAAAAGGTCAAAATGGGTCCTAATTTGAGAAATAGGGTGAAGTTTAAGGTCAAAGGGTTCCAATCCGAGGGTAGGGGGTTCAATTAGAGGGATAAAGGTATTGGGGGGGGGGTTTCTAACCAATAAATTGAAACTATATATATGTTTGTATGCATGCATATATATATACATATATATATATATAATTTGACTTAGAATTGAAATTGAAACATTGCTCATTGTACTAAAATAAATACAAGGAAAAATCAAGGATGTTACAGTTGCGGTTCGAGTTGGAACCCTTTGTTGGGATTCATTAAACTTGTTTTCAGTCATATCTTAGATATTGAAACGTGTTGTTGTTTTAAGATGTAGGTCGAATGTTTTAAAACAAGTTATGTTGACATTTTGTTGTAATTTAACATGTGTTGTTTTGTCAAGAGTGTTAACTGGGACCAATTTTACGCGTGTGTTGAAAGTTAAAATTAGTTGGAAATTTTCGGTGTTACATAAATTTTTTTAATATGATAATCTAGGACCCATATCTCTCGTAAAACCCCGTAATAAAAGTTTTGTCCATAGGTTACTAATTCTTTAGAAATGTGCATGTCAGTTGCCTCCACACCAACCCCACTGTTCTAGTAAACTTTACCTTCACGAGCTTTTGTACGTAATGTATAGCCATTGATGTCATATGCCTCGTATTTAAAGACGTTGCTGTGTGCACCATGTGAAATCCACTTTACGGTTTCTGATATACTTTCTGGGGAGACCGCTGACCCTTTTTCGACCTGAATTTCATTACAAGGATGAGATTCACGTAGCTTGTACAAACTACAACAGCGAAAAACAAAGATTATACTGAAATTTAATTTACCTTGTTGCGTAACCAGTGACCAAACGTTAAGCTATGCTCTTTCTCTAGCCATGCTTGTCATTTATCACCATGTTGGTTTTTCAAAAAGGTTACGCGTTGTCTACAAGTACATAAATGAGTATCATATTTTATAAAACCTATTGCAAAATAAAAAAAACAAAAAAACAAAAAACAAACATGTTACTAATACTTACTCGATATACGGCAGAACTTTAGGCGTATTTTGCAATACATAGAAATGTGCTTTCAAGAAGAGTCCCTGAGAAAATTGATCCGGTTTACTGGCTGACAAAGGATTTCCCTCCCCAATATCATTATCATTATGCTTATCTGGTGAAATACCAATAGTCTTGATGCTTTTTTGGTATTTGCTGAAAAACTCAATTGTTTCTTCTGCAATATTGTCCTCAGCAGCGCATCCTTCTGGATAAGTTTTGTTTCTTACATGCCCTTTTATAACCTTCATATACCTTTCAAAGGGATACATTCACCGAAAGCATATTGGCCCACACAATTTTATCTCCCTAACAAGGTGCACAGTTAAATGAACCATAACATAAAAAAATGATGGAGGAAAGTATTTCTCGAGCAGGCACAATGTCACACATTGCTCTTCCTGCAGCTTATCAAGTTCTTCTACCTTGATTTCTTTGCTACATATTGACTTGAAAAAAAAGCCTGATTATAGCATATCTTGTGGGTTCTGGCATGATAGATCATATTGCAATGGCCAAAAACTGTTGCATAAGCATATGATCATCATGTGATTGAAGTCCCACAATCTTCCTATCCTTACGACTCACCAAACTAGAAAATTTAGAACAATACTGTAGGGTTAGATATTTTGTAAGCTAAGTCATCATTGTGTGTTTTGAACAATCGTACTTTGTTTTATTTCCCTGTATTTCAGTTATTTTAGTTTGATGTAATTTCTGTTTTTAGACTAAGTCTGGGCCATCAAAACTATCTAGTTTCGGTTGAGGTTGGTCAACTGAATCTAGTAGTTTCGGTTGAGGTTGTTCAACCGAAACTAGTAGTTTCGATAGATATGAAGTTTTGACAGGATGTTCACTAATGTAAATGCTCAACCGAAACTAGTAGTTTCGGTGAGCATAGTTTCGATGCCTGTCAGCTGAGTATAAATAGCCTAGTATGAGAATGTTTAGGGTGTGGATAACAGTTGTAACCCTTGCATTCTTTCTTTCACAGTTTTTCTGAATCAATACACATTTGAAGTTTATTCAATTGTTGTTTTTACAATTTCACATCATTATTGTGTTGATTCTAGTGTGGTTAGCTTGTTTACCTTCACCATTTTCTGTTTCTTACCTGTGTTTTGTAGAAGCATGTTTTGTAACTATAGATTAAATTCTATGTATCGGTGTACTAGGCTAGTACGCAAGAGGGTGTTCCTGAGTACTTAGCTTGTTCACCAGTTTGGTCCTGCATACTTAGTAAGTACGCAAGGCTTTTGCCCTGCGTACTTGTCAAGTACGCATGACCAAACCCTGCGTACTTAGACAAGTACGCAGGTAATGTTCCTTTCCCTATAAATAGAAGGCTTGTCTTCATTTGTAGGTGGAACTCTGGAACTAGGTTGAGAGGTGTCCGGGTCGGGAAGAGCTCTCCCGACCCCTGGACCGTGAGCTTAGATGAGAGATGTGTGCTCCTCCGGTATGTAGTCTGTAATACGGGATGACTTCTATGTTATGGATTACGTGTCGTTTCATTGTCTTTTGTCTTTGTTCGTGTTTTCTCTGTCTCGTTTCTTGGTTCCCACACAAATCACAGAACAGGTCCGTGTATATCCGCTGCACGACGAGGCTTCCGAGACCTACAAGTGGTATCAGCGCCTCAGTGTTCGTTGATTTGTGTTCCAGTTTCGTGTTTTAGGGTTTTTAGAGCAGATCTGAGTTCTTACTTTTTTTACCAAAAATCCTTAAATCCGAGTTTGTTATCACTTCATTTGGTGTTTGGAAGGCTAAGGGTTTGTTAGATGATGATTTCTAAGCTTTTGGAAGCATCAATTTCTCAAATCCATCACTTTTCGAGCATTCTCCTCAAGATCCGTCAAGAACGCTGTTACTTTTTTATAAGTACGCAAATTCAGCTTTTCTGCGTACTTACTAAGTACGCATGGGTTTTGTCCTGCGTACTTACTAAGTATGCAAGAGAAGTTGTTCTGCGTACTTGTTAAGTACGCATGAATATTTGACTCTGCGTACTTAGCATGTACGCATAGGCATTTTGCGAACTTATCAAATACGCATGAGCACCCTTTTTGGCGGGAAAATTTTTCTTGGCCAAAATTTTTAGTGATAATTTGTACGCGTGTTTCAGCCCATTCTTGAGAAGATAGTAATTTTGGTTTTTCCGAACAATAATTTGTATACGATGTGGCTTGGCGAAACACAGACGAGATTTTTGTTGGATGATACCACTTGCCATACATTGTTTAAGGGTCCATACCTGATAATAAGGTATGAATGCTGAACTAATGGGAGCAATTGGGTCGTCATCGGCTAAAAGTCTCGTTCTATTTGTGAAGATGTGGATGCCTTGGGTCTTTTGGAAAGAGAATCATCTTGTTTAGGTATTCAAACCTGAATATGTAGGCGACGAGTATCCGGGATACTTATTTAATAGGGGATGAATACTGGAACAACTTGAACCCAAGGATTTTCTGTTTTGGATCTTTGCAAAGGAATAAAAGAATAAAATCCTGGAGTTGGCTAGTTGTGCTTTTTGAGGATTTGAGTGAAGTGATGATGAAGCTGTTCATAGTTTACAGAGAAATGAGGGGGATAAAATCTAGTATTCATGAGACATTAAAGAGGTGGTGGAAAATCCGTTGGTACTTCCTATATATATACCTCTTTGACGTAACATGGATCTCAACCGTGATTTCTCGTGTAAACTATATTTTTCGTGTTTGATTCTATCATGTGTTTTCAAGATGAAGCTGGATATTCGTTGGATTATTAGTTGAAGATGGAACCTTTTATCATTGGCCGATGGGATAGGAAACATGCCCTTGTTTCTGGTCTAGTCAGATGGAGCTTAAACTGAAAGGGGATATTGGAAATGAACATCTTCGGGAATTTGGTTGACTCGTGAAGATACAGGATAGAGTTGGACACATCTGGTTGAAGACTTAAGTTTATCTTACTGAATTCATATGGGAGCTGATTAGTTTGATGCAGGTTAATGGAAACTCAAACTCTCTATCATATGCCCGCTGATTTGGAGTTGTCTTAGTCTACTATTGTTACCTGTTTAGGAAGACATTGTCAGACTCAGAATTCTAAGTCAGGGTGGAGGTTGCTACTGCTGAGAGGATGAACTACAATGAGCTGTGTTGGGTTAGTTGGTTCTTATTGAAGCACTTGGTTTGGTCTACAATGAAAGCTACAGTTAGAGGAAGTCGGGTTTGTCATCACTCGGCAACTGAAGACTGAAGTTTGAAGATTTGAAGATCTCAAGTGGAATGCCAGAAGATCAAGTCTCGCCAGAAGACACGTGATATCATTAGTTTAGAGGGAGTCTGTTAGGACATTCTTTGTAAACTGATGTATATCAGTGTTAGAGATAGATAGAATTTGATGCTATAGTTAAGAGGGAGTTTGTAGAAGCATGTTTTGTAACTATAGATTAAATTCTATGTATCGGTGTACTAGGCTAGTACACAGGAGGGTGTTCCTGAGTACTTATCTTGTTCACCAGTTTGGTCCTGCGTGGTGTCCTGCATACTTAGTAAGTACGCATGACCAAACCCTGCGTACTTAGACAAGTACGCAGGTAATGTTCCTTCCCCTACAAATAGAAGGCTTGTCTTCATTTGTAGGTGGAACTCTGGAACTAGGTTGAGAGGTGTCCGGGTTGGTAAGAGCTCTCCCGACCCCTGGACCGTGAGCTTAGATGAGAGATGTCTGTTCCTTTGGTATGTAGTCTGTATTACGGGATGACTTCTATGTTATGGATTACGTGTCGTTTCATTGTCTTTTGTCTTTGTTCGTGTTTTCTCTGTCTCGTTTCTTGGTTCCCACACAAATCACAGAACAGGTCCGTGTATATCCGCTGTGCGACGAGGCTCCCGTGACCTACATGTTTCACCACGATACACATAGATTCCGCTTGTGTGTGTGTAATTGATCACTTGAGTGATTCTGCTATAGAATCAGGACCTACAAATACCCTTGTGGAACCCTTAAGTTGTATAATGTTTCACAAAACATGTCTTTTTCTTCTTTCGTTAATGTGTAGCATGCTGCAGGAAGTATTGTATTGTTGCCTTCTGTTTTAGCATGCAACTCTTGTTTTAACCCAAAATGCCCCAGATCCAATCGAGCAGGCAATCCATCTTTCATCTTTCCCGGAAAATTTAGCAACGTTCAGACAATACTCTCAGGCACATTTTTTTTCAATATGCATGAAATCAATACAATGTTAGACACAATTATATCGCCAATACCTAAGCCGTCAACACCATATGTTGAATGTTAGACACATTTATTTCTTCCCCTGTTATAGGCTTTGCAGAAGTTCTCAACTCTTGTTTTCCATTGAACGCCTTTGTTTGCTTTCTGAAACGGTGGTCATGTGGTAGATATCTCTTGTGACCAGCATAACTCTGCTTAGCTGAGTAAGGAAGTCTAACACAGTGAGTTTCTTTCCGACACACTACACAACCATTGAATCCACTGTAAGGGCAACCACATAGTGTACCAAGAGCAGGGTAGTCATTAATCTTCCACTAAACAATTACACGTAGTGTAAACTTTTCTTGTGCACATGCGTCATATGTTTCATGTCCTTTTTCAAATAAAAGTTCTAGATCGTCAATCAAGGGATCCAAAAACACATCAATATCGTTTCTAGGTGCTTCCGATATTAATAACGAAAGCATGATGAACTTTCTTTTCATACACAACCAAGGTGGAAGGTTGTAAATGACACTTTAAACAGGCTAGACACTGTGATTTCTATTACCTCTATTTAAGTCCACCACATTAGTGGAAATGCCAAGCCGAAGATTTCTTTGATCGTTAGCAATTTCGGGAAAATTTTCATTTATAGCTTTCCATGCGGGTGAATCCGATGGGTGGTGTAAAACACTAGGTTTACTGGAACTGGTGGCGTGCCATCTTAAATGTTCTGTTGTACTCTTTGCTTGAAAGAGTCGTTTAAATCATGGAATAATTAAAAAGTACCACAATACCTTTGTAGGAATATTTTCGTACATTATTTTAGTCTTCTCATCCACCTTCCACCTTGACTTCGCACATGTTGGACATACTGTCAAGTCCTTGTACTACTTCCTGTAAAGAATGCAGTCGTTGATACATGCATTTATCTTTGTGTATCCTGAACCCATTGCCTTCATTATCTTTTTGGCATCATATGTATTGTTCACCATTTCGTTACCTTCAGGTAGCATCTTTTTCAACAAAACTATAAGTTTAGTAAAGAACTTATCGGAAACTCCATGCTTACTCTTCAAGTTGAGTAGTTGAACTAGTGTAGACAACTTTGTGAAGTTAGGACATCCTTCATACAGGGGCTTCTCAGCGTCTGCAAGTAGTTCTTGAAACTTTTCATGGTCATCTATGAAATTGTCTTCTGTAGCTTTTACCATTTCTACTGTTTCATAGGCATCTGTTGGAATTTTGGTGTTAACAAAGTCTGTATGATCAATCACAATTTTTGATGGCTTGTCTTTTTCTCCATGTTTAATCCAATTTTTATAATTTGGATCGATTCCCCTCATGAACAAGTGAAGCTCTACATCTTCCATAGGAAGAGAGTAGTGGTTTAAACAATTCACATATGGACATGGAATTTTTGTTCTTTGTTTATTACATTTTAGTGGGTCCATCTTCAAATTATGAATTACATAATCTACAAATGCCTCAACTCTAGCCGAATATGGTTTTTTGGTTCTGTTGGTTAACATCCAAGACTTATCCATCAATTCCAAGAACTGCATGAGATTAATACTAATTAATCACAATATTATGAGATTAACAGAACTCATAACATCAAGGGGCCATTTAAATATATATACCAACATCAATTGGGAAACCCAAAGTCAAAAACTGATTAACGTGACCCATGATTAACATCAATTTGAATAAGACTAATGACATTAATACCAACATCATGAAGGTTAGTTCAAACCAGCTGCTTATGGTATTAAGACTAATTAATCACATATATTATGACTAATCACATATTAATACTAGCTAATTAATCACAAGTTATGAGATTAATAGAACTCATAACATCTATGACATTAAAGACCAAAATATAATTGATGAGACGAAAACCAAAGTCGATAAACTTCAATAACTACACTAGCAGATTAGGGTTTGCTGAGACGACAATTAATGAGACGAAAACCAAAGTCAATTACCTTTAATAACTACACTGGCAGATTTAGGTTTGGTGAGATGGCAATTAATGAGATGAAAACCAAAGTCGATTAGCTTCAATAACTACACTGACAGATTTTGAAATGGGGGATGGAATGGAGAAATGTCTTAAATAACAATGTTTTACAATTTGAAAAAAAAGGAAATTTTAAGATCCCGCTTGTTTTCGTGTTAATTCTATTTAAATAAATCAAAAGCAATCTATTTCGTTCTCAGGGTTCAACTCAAACTATTGAGGCACTTGTGATATATTTCATAGGTCGCCGGTTCGAGCCTCAGTAACTTTTTTTACCTATTTTTTAATCACTAAATTTCAAATAAAAAAATACAATATTGACGGTCAAATATCAACACATTGACCTTGAGAACACACAAAAACCTTTGAACTACATTTTTCTATATATTCACAAAGACCTTGAAAAACACTCAACAAAAAAATGGAGGTACTTGCAAACATTGATGCTATGATCAACACAGTGACCCATGAAATAGAAGAACAAAGCCAACTACTAGAAGGTCTCCTTGCCCAACCACCAACGATGACCCGATATGAGTATGGAGCTCTGTTCCTTGAAAAAGTCGAGCTAAGCATAACCACTCTTGAGAAACTGAACAAGCTCAAGACAGAAGTTCTGCAAAGGTGGTTTGAGATTGCAAGAGGGGGTTGACCATGAAGTTCTAAAAATAGAAGTTCTGGAGATCATTGTTAAGTTTTAGTTTTTGGTTGTTAATTTTTAGTTTTTGGTTGTTAATTAAGTTTTTGGTACTTTGACCTTGTAAGACCATTGATATTGTTCATATTTACATCTCAATGGTTAACCGTGTAAAACCATTAATTAAATGGAGAAACTGAAACTATTGGCATAAAAAAATATCTTAAGTTCCAACCAATGTATCGTAACCAGCTTGTAAGGCCCCAAACCGGGCACCCTACAGTTCCATCTCATCACTAGGTATTCTCTTTAAATTACTCGTTTAGTAAATCAAAACTACATCGGAAGTCTTTCTAAAAACAATACTCACTTTTATTAAACAACACCGTTTATAACTTTACCTCGCGAATGCCTGCACACCGGTCTGAGTAACACCGCTCCCAAGCCAAGTCGACCCCGAACTCACCTGCAAAATAATCTAACGTACACACAAAGTCAGCTACGCTGAGTGAGTTCTAATAGTTTAATTTAGACAAAATCCATTCTGTCATAAATAATATTTATCTTCACACAGGGCACCTCGGTCCTTAATAAAATAGTTTTGTTATTTATTGACATATAATTAACCCATGTTATTTTACAATATCCCAAAGGATTTACCACCTAAGACTCATCCCATAATTATAACCAGTAAGTCTCACCGACATGGATCGAACTTACTACACTAATAACTCATAATCTACCACACATATTAACCCGAAACCCAGTTAACCCAACCAATCCCTAGACATTGACTTACTTAGCCTTGACTGTAACATCCTTGATTTTTCCTTATAATTGTTAGTGTAATAATCAATTATTCAATATATGTTCCAAATTCAATGCAATGTGATGCAAGTTCAACGTCTTACCCATACAAAGTTGATAGATCCTAGATTACACACACATATATTTATATATTTTTACAAATTTAAGTATAAAAAAATTGAATTTGGGATACCTCTTTTCTTTTATATAATTATATATATAATAGATGTTTATAAAGGCAAACTTTTATAAAAATACATTTACTCGTACATTCCACATTTAAAAAAATTTTAAACATAGGATTGTATAAAATATTATATCTTAAAGTAAATTTATATATATATATATATATATGTAGGTATGTATATAACTATAAATGATTTAAATAATCAAGTCTTGAACCTTAGACAATTGGACTCCCCACTATTGAACTCCCCATCCTTTACATTGATCCCTTTCATTTCATTTGGACCCCATTTGATTTTCAAAAGTCAAAGGGACCAAATCCTTGCAAAATTTGATGGGAATTTGCCATGTCCGACTGTTTTGGACCTGCCTTGGGTCCTAGATCAAACATTGAACTCATTCCGACCCAGTTGACATTCCAATTCAGTCTTACGGTCGGCTAATTTCAAAATCCAAAGAGTTTGACTTCACAAAGTCAAAACCGTGTTCAATCAATCCCAAATCAAGGACTTCGGGTGAAATCAATCCCGCAAATCACGCTCAATCGACCCTCGTACGCATTCAACCCTGAAACACGTCTCAATTCATCCGCATTTAAACAATTAACGCGTGAATCATGGCCGACAGCCGTCGTATGCGAGGCCGAATCAAATCAATCATTTAAGATGAAATTAATCAAATCATATCAATCCCACACTTTCGCATACTCTCACACAATCTCTCTGAACGCTCTCACGATCCACATTTCGCCCCTGGAGTTCTACCGAGTACCAAGAATAGTCAAGTTTCCACGGTAGTCGTTCTCGGTCAATACTCCACCAAAACAGGTAAGTCTTTTCTCATTTGTTTCGTCATAGGGAGTCTTACAATAGCCCATGTCAATTTAACAAGACTGAATCGATCGAACATATATTGAATTCTAGGGTTCATGTCCAATTTTAACGATAATCTGAATTGGGGGTTTGGCTCATGTTTTCTATTTAATTAAACGATATCCTAATCAACCAGCGAAACCACTTGGTCCGGCTGGTAAGTCATTGCACCACGGACCAAGTGGCGTGGGTTCGAAACCCACATAACCGGCCCTTTTCGAGTGTTTCCCTTAACAGAACCGGCCCTCCCCTGTTGTGATGCTGTTACTACCCAAACACCCCAGATTCTTACACGGACTAGGCCCTCGGCCCAGTGGTTGGGACTAAGACCTCACACATCAGCCACCCGGGTTCGAACCGGGTGGGCTGCTTTCTTTTTTTAAAACAGTTTCAGTAAACAGGAAAATTCTATAAAAATATTTTTATAAACCTAACATCTTTTAGAACCACTTGGTACTATAATTTACAATTTAGAACATAAAATAATTATATTTATAATTTAAATGGTTTAAAATCTGGTTTTAACTATTTAGAAATAATTTTTTAGTAAATCATTTAATTTGTAAAACAAAGTGATCAATTACCTAATTTCATGGATATTGAGACAAAAATTTTATAAAGATACGTTTTCTTAATTCGTTTGTCATCCTATTAAAAACTATATATATTATTAGAGTTTAAACAAATAAAACTTTCTAATATATAACTACATTTTTTTACATATTACTCTAATAATATCTAAATAAATAAATTTACTAAGCTACCTTTGTCATTAACAAATTCATTTAGGGTTTTAATTTGTACTAGTGTATATTTTGATACATTTACATAAACAAATTAAAAAAGTAAATTTATTTTGTATTTGAATAAATATAAATTCCATATTATTTTTTCTAAATAAATAAAGAGAAATTATTTATTTACTTATTTATTTATATTTTTTTGGATATTCAAACCTAAATTCCATATGCTTTGAACTCGTATTTTTTTTCATTAAAATTATTATTCAAAATACAAACACAAACATATACACATACTCTACATGATACAAGTCCTTACACTTAATCCCGTTGAAACCCTAGACACTACTTTAGACATTATGTACAATATTAATTCTAGATCATACACTTTCACTCTAGGTTGACTTTGCGAGTTACAAGGATCGATTTGCTACCTATTTTCCCGTGCTATCTACATCTTTGATACAAGTGAGTTTTACATAGCCCTTTTTAAATTTTTGCATTTTTGGGGTGAAACATGATTCTCTTACAACTTCTATATGTAACATCCCAAAAATAATAAAACGAATAAATATAGCGAGACCGGTGATTTAGTCGGAATATTTAAACAAAAGGGAGCGGGCTTGGGCTCGGCTTCATTGGGCCGAGGGAAGCCCAGGTATATAAGAGGCAAGGCAGCCCTCTTCTCTGCTCATTCCCCGCTCACACACTTCTAGAGAGAGAAAGGAGAGCTCGGGTCTAGAGAGAGAAAGCTGACGGATCATCCCAGGATTGAAGGAGCACGTTACTGCTAAGCTCGTGAGCAAAACCTCCAAATAAGAACCCCAATCTAGCTAACGATTCGACCCTAAACTGAGTTTTTGTTTAATTTGGGATTTTCGGGTTTTGGCTAAAAAGGTAACGATTTTACGGATTAAACTTGAAAATGAGCTTAGGTATAGCATCTAGAATGAAAACCGAACGTTTTGATCTAAGAAAATTGAGATATTGACTCGATCAAACTGGTATGCAAAAACTTCAGATTTTTGGGGAAGACGATATGTGCAGACCCATCGAAACTACTTAGTTTCGATATGTGCAGACCCATCGAAACTACTCAGTTTCGATATGTGCAGACCCATCAAAAGTACTCAATTTCGATATATGCAGACCCATCGAAACTACCATAGTTTCGATATGAGCCCACGATCCGAAGCTAAGATTACACCTAAGCAACCTATCGAAACTACCATGTTTCGACATAAGCAACCTATCGAAACTACCAAGTTTTGACATAAGCAACCTATCGAAACTACCAAGTTTCGATATAAGCAAATCCATCGAAACTACTAGGTTCAAGCATAGTAATGTCTAGTGTCATCTAGGAGCACTAACTTACGTGTATGACTTTATTATACAGATTGTGAGTGACATTAGTGACGCTCAGTAGCCAGCTAAGTGTATTTCAGAAACTACTCATCAAGTGAGTTCTATGTGCCCCCTTCTATGTTATGTGCAAACCTTATTAAATGTTTTGGGGCTGAAGTGTATACACTAAATGAATAAATGCTATAAATGTCAATATGATCATACGTATATATATAAATATTTATTTATGAAAATGAATTATGAATAAAGAATGAAGCGTATGATTACAAAGAATGAATGAAAGAAGGACATAACATAAATGAATGAAATCATGCTTTATATTATATATATTGCGTGTTATGAATGTATGTAAACGTTATGAACCCTTCTATGACAACGGCTACTTCGGTAGACGGACGACCACGTGACTATTTTGCAACCGGGACAAAAACGTTCCTTCGCAAGCTAGGACATATAAAAAGGCACTAATGGACGGTCGAAGCAAATACCTTATTATATTAGAACGGTTGCATACATAATGGTCGGGTGGGAAACGGATGCCCTTGGGCAGATGGGTGAATGAACGGACTACGACGGTAGGACGGGTTTAAGAGCTGACCGACAAAGGTTACCGAACGGATTTAAGTTTCGACGAACGGTTTTCTAGAGCCGGACGGTTAATGAAAAGGGCTACGAAGGTAGTTCTCACTGCGATGTCTTTGTGACATTCGCGACAAGTGTGATGGGTTGATCTCCCTTAAGATTATGGCCAATAACTGTTCTCCCCCCCAAAGTAAGTATGTATGTACATATGTATATACTCAAAATGAATGATTATGTGAGAACAGTAAAGTAAAGAATATGTAAAAGTACGAATATTACGTATGTTATGTACACATATATAAAATATTCATGATAAGATAAGTATTATGTATGATTGCCCTTAAACTAGAACTCACCAGCGTTAGCTGACTTTTAGTATACATTTCAGGTAAAGGAAGAAAGGGACGTGCGATGGCGTGAAGATTACCCGGCACAAGACTGACATCCCACATTGATTTATATTAAGACAATGATATGTATTTAATTGTTAAGACTTCCACTGTTACGTCATGTAATTTGAATGATGTATGCTTCCGCTACTTCTGAATGTTTTAAATTTAAGCTCAATAATTATGACTATGTTTATGAGTAAATCTAACAAGTGAGGTTCACGTGCATGCTTTCCTCTTCTTCTTGTCTTTGGTTCAATGGCGGTCTACCTACTCAGCCCGTATGGCCACCTTGGCGTGCAGTTCTTCCTCTACTTGCCATAGTTTTCTAGAATTTTCTGATATGTAAAGGGAATACATCAATGTCATTGCTTCATATCATAGTTTTAGAACAGTACGAACAAGGTATATTTTTAATTACGGTGACCGGTTTGTGATTAGAAATTTACATTTCTTTTCGTGTTCAAAACTCTTCAAATCGGTTGTGACATTGACATCTATTTGTTCTAAGTTATGGTATCTATCCCTATCTAAGTGTATTAACTCTAATACTTACTTACCGTGCTGGCGTTGGCGTTGGTTACCCATACTGACATCCGTGCGTTGGTCCCATAATCAGCTTGAGTCCAGACATTTAGGGATGTCTGAATCTCTCAAACTATTGCTCTGATACCAACTTGTAAGGCCCCTTTCCCGGGTAACCTCACTTGTTGGATTTACTCATAAACATAGTTATAATTACTGAGCTTAAATTTAAAACATTCAGAAGTAGCGGAAGCATACATCATTCAAATTACATGACGTAACAGAGGAAGTCTTAACAATTAAATACATATCATTGTTTTAATATAAATCAATGTGGGATGTCAGTCTTGTGCCGGGTAACCTTCACGCCATCGCACGTCCCTTTCTTCCTTTACCTGAAATGTATACTAAAAGTCAGCTAACGTTGGTGAGTTCTAGTTTAAGGGCAATCATACATAATACTTATCTTATCATGAATATTTTATATATGTGTACATAACATACGTAATATTCATACTTTTACATATTCTTTACTTTACTGTTCTCACATAATCATTCATTTTGAGTATATACATATGTACATACATACTTACTTTGGGGGGGGGGGGGGGTTAGAACAGTTATTGGCCATAATCTTAAGGGAGATCAACCCATCACACTTGTCTGGAATGTCACAAAGACATCGCAGTGAGAACTACCGTCGTAGCACTTTTCATTAACCTTCCGGCTCTAGAAAACCGTCCGTCAAAACTTAAATCCGTCCGGCAACCTTTGTCCGTCCGCTCTTAAACCCGTCCTACCGTCGTAGTCAGTTCATTCGCCCGTCTTCCCAAGGGCATCTGTTTCCCACGCGACCATTATGTATGCAACCGTTCTAATATAATAAGGTATTTGCTTCGACCGTCCATCAGTGCCTTTTTATACGTCCTAGCTTGCGAAGGAACGTTTTTGTCCCGGTTGCAAAATAGTCACGTGGTCGTCCGTCTACCGAAGTAGCCGTTGTCATAGAAGGGTTCATAACGTTTACATACATTCATAACATGCAATATATATAATATAAAACAAGATTTCATTCATTTACGTTATGTCCTTCTTTCATTCATTCTTTGTAATCATACGCTTCATTCTCTATTCATAATTCATTTTCATATATAAATATTTATATATATACGTATGATCACATTGAAATTTATAGCATTTATTCATTTAGTGTATACACTTCATCCCCAAAACATTTAATAAGGTTTGCACATAACATAGAAGGGGGGCACATAAAACTCACCTGATGAGTAGTTTCTGAAATACACTTAGCTGGCTACTGAGCGTCACTAATGTCACTCACAATCTGTATAATAAAGTCATACACGTAAGATAGTGCTCCTAGATGACACTTGACATTACTATGCTTGAACCTAGTAGTTTCGATGGATTTGCTTATATCGAAACTTGGTAGTTTCGATAGGTTGCTTATGTCGAAACTTGGTAGTTTCGATAGGTTGCTTATGTCAAAACTTGGTAGTTTCGATAGGTTGCTTATGTCGAAACTTGGTAGTTTCGATAGGTTGCTTAGGTGTAATATTAGCTTCGGATCGTTGGCTCATATCGAAACTATGGTAGTTTCGATGGGTCTGCAGATATCGAAACTGAGTAGTTTCGATGGGTCTGCACATATCGAAACTGAGTAGTTTCGATGGGTCTGCACATATCGAAACTGAGTAGTTTCGATGGGTCTGCACATATCGAAACTAAGTAGTTTCGATGGGTCTGCATATATCGTCTTCCCCAAAAATCTGAAGTTTTTGCATGCGAGTCTAATCGAGTCAATATCTCAATTTTCTTAGATCAAAATGTTCGGTTTTCATTGTAGATGCTATACCTAAGCTCATTTTCAAGTTTCATCCGCAAAATCGTTACCTTTTTAACCAAAACCCGAAAATCCCAAATTAAACAAAAACTCAGTTTAGGGTCGAATCGTTACCTGGATTAGGGTTCTGATTTGGAGGTTTTGCTCACGAGCTTAGCAGTAACGTGCTCCTTCAATCCCGGGACCATCCGTCAGCTTTCTCTCTCTAGACCCGAGCTCTCCTTTCTCTCTCTAGAAGTTGCGTGAGTGGGGAATGAGTAGAGAAGAGGGCTGCCTTGCCTCTTATATACCTGGGCTTCTCTCGGCCCATTGAAGCCGAGCCCAAGCCCGCTCCCTTTTGTTTAAATATTCCGACTAAATCACCGGTCTCGCTATATTTATTCGTTTTATTATTTTTGGGATGTTACACTATACAATTACATGAATACAATTCTCTATTATGACTTTATGTGCTAGTTGTGCTTTATGCTTGAATGCTTTAGTTAAGGCTACGTATACATGACACACCGTTACAATCATTAACTCTTTACAAGCCAACGGTAATATTGATAGATCTATTGTGTCTGACAAACCCACCCAGGTAGGGTGTGTGTTACCGACATTACACTAGGCTAAACACTCGTTGTTAAGCCCTTCATTAGGATAACACTTATGTGTTATGCCCTTCATTAGGATAACCTGCGGGTTATGCCCTTCAGTCACAATGTTTGATTGTACGCTAGCTTAACTTTGGGTTCTCCGTAAATTCCTAGTAAAACACATGCCATATGAATTGTATAAACCTTTGAAACTCATTTGTTGTGTCAAAACATATGTATGCTCACCAACTTCTTAGTTGACCTTGTTTTAATCATGTTTCAGGTACGAACGTTTGAGTTGATCAAGTTTGCTATACTTAAGTTGTGGACCTAGTTAATCAAGAAATGAACTTGTCATGTATTTGAATTTCATGTAATTTGTTGGATTTTGATTGATGTAAATTGAAAGGTGATGAATTAATATAACGTAATTTAGTCAACCATGTGCTCATGAACAGTATACATGTTCCGCCATCGGTTGGGGTGTGACAGATTGGTATCCGAGCCTTGATTATAGGGAATTAGGTTATTAGGCACCCTTGATCTAGACTATAACCTTAGGACACCCATATATGCCATGCTTTATGATTACGTGATATGTAGTACATGCTATGTGTTACATGCTTACTATTTTTTGTGATAGTTTATTTGGTGCCTTATTTGTTAGAATGCATAACTTATTAGGTTATATCTAAATAATAAACTAAATAAACAATATCCGTACCCATATCCTAAGTCTCATATCCTCCTTGCCTACTTCTCTTTCATCATCATCATAGCATGTGGAACTTCATATTCATAGACATAAGTGTATTAAATTTTCTTTCACCCCCCGTTAAGGTTCTAGACTTTGTTAACTATTAGAGGACAGGTGCAATCTGGAAGGGTGACACCTGTATTCTAGGTTTCTGTCTAGGAAAGCATTTCATATAAATCCCAATCAACCGAGGGATCCGTATGCTTTCCTGGGAATTCCCGGGATGAGTGTTTACTTATAGGCTAAAGCACGTCTCCTTGAAAGTTATATGAGTTTAAATAACCTTAATATGTCATAGTATTCAAGTGGTTATGCTACTATTTGAGTACAATCCGAACTATGAATTATTTATATTTATCCTCTTATTTGATCCAAGAAATTCTTATAAATCCTCACATCTCTCCTTATGTTGTTTTAAACCTATAGAATGCCTCCCCGTCGTACCAACGTGACCAACAACGACAATAACAATGATCTTGTTGCTCTTCTCACGCAACTTGTGACCCAACTTACCCAGGCCAATAACAACACCCATGGAGGCACCAGTGGCAGTGCTAATGGTGGAGGTGGTGGTACCAACCCGACACAATGCACCTTCAAACACTTCAATTCGTGTAATCCCCTCAAATTCTATGGTACCGAAGGAGCCACGAGACTCCTTCAATGGTTTGAAAGTATTGAGGGAACCTTCCTCAATAGTGATTGTCCTTACAACCTCCGAGTTCGTCATGCCACCATCGTCTTCCAAAAACGGTCTCTCACCTGGTGGAATGGTGAGAGGAGGACTAGAGGTATGGATGTGGCAGTGGCTATGCCGTGGGATGAAGTGAAAAGACTCATGACCGATGAGTTCTATCCTCGAAACGAAATGAAGAAGCTAGAGGCTGAGTTTTGGGGTCTTACCCAAGACAGCGGTGAGAGTTTGGCCTACACAACTCGTTTCCATGAGTTGAGCCTTCTTATGCCCCATATGGTCACACCACTGTCTCGGTGCATCGAAAAGTACATTGGTGGTTTGCCCAGACAGATCCAGGATACTATTCTAGGAGGAAATTCTGCTACCCTTGAAGATGCTATCCGCCTGTCTTCCACACTAACTGATAATCATGTTAAGGCGGGTACATTAACAAGAAAAGGTGTAAAGAAAGTTTTCGACACAGCAACAACTCCCGCACACATCAAAGATGTCAAATATGAACACTACCACAACGACAAGAAGCGAAAGGCTAAAAACTTTGCTGTTGTCACCCCAGGTGCTCCAGTTAACCAAATGCAACCATGGCTCAGAATCCAGCCAAGAAGCAATACCGGGGAAACAACCCTTTGTGCAACACGTTCAATTATCACCATTTCCCGAACATGCCATGTCGCCTATGTACTAATTGTGGGAGGTATGGCCATATGGCCAATGTTTGTCGCTCCAGGCCACCTACTACTCAAGACAACCAGGAAAACAAAGTCAACCAACAAGTGGTGAATCAAGCGGTTCCGGCCATTACTAATGGGCATTCTGGCTTTGAATGTGGTAACCCAAACCACTTTCGTAACTAGTGCCCAAGGCTTGCCGATGTTAATAAAGGTGGAGCTCGTGGGCGTGCCTTCAACATAAACACCAACGAAACTCAAGTCAATACCGTGGCAGTGAATGAGACCAATTGAAGATAGTGCAAGATGGAGTCAAATGAAGACCTAATCTAGAATAAATTACGCATTGTAATCATCTACGTTATCTTGTCGTTATTTGAACTATTTACACCTACCGCGGTTTGTCACCATTATTAAAAAGAAATTGAGCTTGCTAGCCAAGTTCGGGAAGATGAATCATTTCACGTGAGCATTTACCACTCATAGAAACACCGATGATTTAAAACTCGATTACCCACATTGTACATGAACGCCAAACAACATGTTTCCCCTCAACACTCGACCACCTACAAAATCTGATAGTTTATGTTACCAATGAGATTTAATAATTTACATATGAGCATTCACATGATAGGTTTATCACAAGAAACAAATACAAGATTTATCACATGACACGTGAAACTTATTTGTTTACAATGTACGTGACACTAGATCATACATGAAACTTGTGTGTTTACATTATGCATGGAACTAAAATTATTTAAAATTGTTGCAATTGATCGATCACATTGTACACAAGGCATGATTATTCACCTTAGCCATGAAAGCTACTTGGGGTTTGACGTATTCTTTTTCAAACACCAGGAAGCTATGGGACCCTAAATTATACCACATTATTACTCTTTAGTACCTAAATGACTCTACTATTTATGGACATAGTTACTTGTTAGCAACACATATGTGAAAAAAAAAACAATAGTTACGAATTATGTGATTTTGTGTTACCCCCCCCCCCCCCCCCTTGAACCACACACAAATGGGATGAACTATACGGACCATACGACGATTCGAGTAATTACGGGTGCACACGTAATTATAAAAATCAGCACATGGGAAAACATAGTGAATTCTGTCGTGTGTTATGATATAAAACCCATCGTGATATATAACAACGAAACTAATGTGATATGATAAGGACATGGTGGATACACCGCTAGTACTTCCGATATATAAGTGTTCCTGCCATATTTGCAGAAGTAGCATTGTTCGTGACACGTAAAGTTTTAGGTTATTTTGACCTAGACCAACATTTGTTAAACCTCTTACCCAATGACATTCTTAAACATATAAACCACATCCTAAACAAGTTTTACTCATCAAATTCTCATCGTTCTCATTTCAAGAAATACACTCCATCTTTGGATTCCAAAATACTCTTCCAGCATCATTCATACATGACTTTGAGAAACAGATCTAAATCTTGTTATCAAATATACTCTTCAACCCAACCTTCACTTTGCTGATTCAGTAGCCTCAATTAGTTGAATTTCGGGACGAAATTCCCTCAACATGGGGATACTATAACATCCTTGATTTTTCCTTATAATTGTTAATGCAATAATCAATGATTCAATATCTGTTCCTAATTCAATGCAATGTGATGCAAGTTCAACGTCTTACCCATACAAAGTTGATAGATCCTAGATTACACACACATATATTTATATAATTTTACAATGTAAGTATAAAAAAAAATTTGAATTTGGGATACCTCTTTTCTTTTATATAATTATATATATAATAGATGTTTATAAAGGCAAACTTTTATAAAAATACATTTACTCGTACATTACCACATTTAAAAAAATTTTATACTTAGGATTGTATAAAATATTATATCTTAAAGTAACATATATATATATATATATATATAGGTATGTATATAACTATAAATGATTTAAATAATCAAGTTTGAACCTTAGACAATTGGACTCCCCATCCTTTACATAGAACCCTTTATTTCATTTGGACCCCATTTGACATTCAAAAGTCAAAGGGACCAAATCCTTGCAAAATTTGATAGGAATTTGCCATGCACGACTGTTTTGGACCTGCTTTGGGTCCTAGATCAAACATTGAACTCATTCCGGCCCAATTGACATTCCAATTCAGTCTTACGGTCAGCTAATTTCAAAATCTAAAGAGTTTGACTTCGCAAAGTCAAAACCGTGTTCAATCAATCCTAAATCAAGGACTTCGGGTGAAATTAATCCCGTAAATCACGCTCAATCGACCCTCGTACGCATTCAACCGTGAAACACGTCTCAATTCATCCGCATTTAAACAATTAACGCGTGAATCATGGCCGACAGCCGTCGTATGCGAGGCCGAATCAAATCAATCATTTAAGATGAAATTAATCAAATCATATCAATCCCACACTTTCGCATACTCTCACACAATCTCTCTGAACGCTCTCACGATCCACATTTCGCTCCTAGAGTTCTACCGAGTACCAAGAACAGTCAAGTTTCCACGGTAGTCGTTCTCAGTCAATATTCCACCAAAACAGGTAAGTCTTTTCTCATTTGTTTCGTCATAGGGAGTCTTACAATAGCCCCATGTCAATTTAACAAGACTGAATCGATCGAACATATCTTGAATTCTAGGGTTCATGTCCAATTTTAACGATAATCTGAATTGGGGGTTTGGCTCATGTTTTCTATTTAATTAAACGATATCCTAATCAACCAGCGAAACCACTTGATCTGGCTGGTAAGTCATTGCACCACGGACCAAGTGGCGTGGGTTCGAAACCCATATAACCGGCCCTTTTTGAGTGTTTCCGTTAACAGAACCGGCCTTCCCCTGTTGTGATGCTGTTACTACCCAAACACCCCAGATTCTTACATGGATTAGGCCCTCGGCCCAGTGGTTGGGACTAAGACCTCACACATCAGCCACCCGGGTTCGAACCGGGTGGGCTGCTTTCTTTTTTTAAAACAGTTTCAGTAAACAGGAAAATTCTATAAAAATATTTTTATAAACCTAACATCTTTTAGAACCACTTGGTACTATAATTTACAATTTAGAACATAAAACAATTATATTTATAATTTAAATGGTTTAAAATCTTGTTTTAACTATTTAGAAATAAATTTTTTAGTAAATCATTTAATTTGTAAAACAAAGTAATCAATTACCTAATTTCATGGATATTGAGACAAAATGTTTATAAAGATACGTTTTCTTAATTCGTTTGTCATCCTATTAAAAACTATATATATTATTAGAGTTTAAACAAATAAAACTTTCTAATATATAACTACATTTTTTTTACATATTATTCTAATAATATCTAAATAAATAAATTTACTAAGCGACCTTTATCATTAACAAATTCATTTAGGATTTTTAATTTGTACTAGTATATATTTTGACACACTTACATAAACAAATTAAAAAAGTAAATTTATTTTGTATTTGAATAAATATAAATTCCATATTATTTTTTCTAAATAAATAAAGAGAAATTATTTATTTACTTATTTATTTATATTTTTTTGGATATTCAAACCTAAATCCTAAGTCTTTCAATTAAAAAAATCATATGCTTTGAACTCGTATTTTTTTTCATTAAAATTCTTATTCAAAATACAAACACAAACATATACACATACTCTACATGATACAAGTCCTTACACTCAATCCCGTTGAAACCCTAGACACTACTTTAGACATTATGTACAATATTAATTCAAGATCATACACTTTCACACTAGGTTGACTTTATGAGTTACAAGGATTGCTTTGCTACCTATTTTCCCGTGCTATCTACATCTTTGATACAAGTGAGTTTTACATTACCCCTTTTACATTTTTGCATTTTTGGGGTGAAACATGATTCTCTTACAACTTCTATACAATTACATGAATACAATTCTCAATTATGACTTTATGTGCTACTTGTGCTTTATGCTTGAATGCTTTAGTTAAGGCTACGTATACATGACACACCATTACAATCATTAACTCTTTACAAGCCAACAGTAATATTGATAAATCTATTGTGTCTGACAAACTCACCCAGGTAGGGTGTGTGTTACCGACATTACACTAGGCTAAACACTCGTTGTTAAGCCCTTCATTAGGTAACACTTATGTGTTATGCCCTTCATTAGGATAACCTGCGGGTTATGCCCTTCCGTCACAAGGTTTGATTGTACGCTAGCTTAACTTTGGGTTCTCCGTAAATGCCTAGTAAAACACGTCATATGAATTGTATAAATCTTTGAAACTCATTTGTTGTGTCAAAAGCTATGTATGCTCACCAACTTTTTAGTTGACTTTGTTTTAATCATGTTTCAGGTACGAACGTTTGAGTTGATCAAGTTTGCTCTACTTAAGTTGTGTACCTAGTTAATCAATAAAGGAACTTGTCATGTATTTGAATTTCATGTAATTTGTTGGATTTTGATTGATGTAAATTGAAAGGCGATGAATTAATATAATGCAATTAAGTCAAACATGTGCTCATGAACAGTCTACATGTCCCGCCCTGACGTTTCCGCCGTCGGTTGGGGTGTGACATTTACCAAGGCTCTAACAATTCAACTGACACTACAGTTGTAAACATCACCTCATAATCCCAACACAACGATCAGTCTAACTCTACTCGCCTCATTAATATCATCTACACATCACAATAATATCCTCTCACACACCACAAATATAACTCAACACTTGCATGCAGTTTAACACATGTATATGCACACAAACACATACCACTTCACTACACCCTAGTCAGGGTTACTCTCGTCAGGGCGTTCGACACACCTCGAACTCATCATTAGCCTGCTCTATATCGTCACCTTTGGTGACTTCCCGAAGGACTTCGTCCATCACAATCCCGTTTGCCGTGTAACAAAGACGATGATGCAAACACACCCGTTTGCCGTGCCATAAGGACAACGATGCAAACACACCCGTTTTCCGTGCCATAAGGAAAACGATGCAAACACAAACACATAACACATAATAACATCACATTTCATTCACGTGACTCATTATATACACTGCACCCGACATATAACACTAGGACAACACATCCTACACGTATTCATAAGCGTTTAGCTTAAGTCCCGACTCACCCCGACTAACCCTTAACACGAAACACATTAATAGCTCATATCTCTAGCTCACCTAATCGTTTAGACACCCCGTAGACCCTTCGACTCGTTAATGAATATTGTAGTTCATAACATGTCTAGTTTAACCCTGAACATCTCAACTCGTTTAAAATAACAAACGCCTCTTGTAAGTATGTACGATAGCCCCAAAAGCAGTAAAAACTTTTAAAAGAATAAGGGATTAGAAACTCATTGGTTATGCTGAGTCTCAGTCCTCGCTCTGCAACTCGTCCGTCCAAGATTGAAACCCAAACCTGCCAAACGTGTGATCACATGATGAGAACACGTTCTGAGCATACGTTGTATAACATATAAATAAAATAGATCCCGGTACTCAGTCTCATTCGCTCGTCACACCATCCCTATGAAACCCTAGTTCCACACGTTCACGTGATCCAGACTGTCCTTGACTCATTTGGAACACGCATACCTGAACCGGGCTTCATCCCATGTATGCACATACGTTACCAAGCAAACTATAATCCCACAAGGGCACATGTACTCAAACCGGGTCTCACATCCACAAGCAAGCCATGTAATGTAAAGCCTAACCATGCGAACGTATGAATCCGTGTCGGGTCCTTATTACATGCATGCCTTACGATATCCTAGCCAAGCCCGCCGTGCACCGCTGTCTTGTTCCATCATCGTCCCCGTCGGCTTCCATCAATTCTGGCAGTAGCCGCCACCCATAGCTGTCCACACGGCTTCTGCCAGGCGCCACCAGCTTCAACCGGCCTTCTTCGGGTTGTCTACTGCTCCAGCCAGCCGGGCTGCACCCCTCCACAGCGCTAGGTCAGCCACCATCATGGCCTCGTCGCTCCTACGTACCCCGTTTTCCCCTTCCGACTGCCCTTCATCGTCACCACCAACGTAAGCCACCTTTTTCGGAACCCTAAACGTCACCATCTTCATCGAACTCCACTTCCACCATGATCACCTCCTCCGACTATCACGCCATCAAGAACACAAAACACTAACAAACCATGCAAGAAACAAGTATACGATCATAACTAAACATAATGGGGATTACCTTAATGTATTTTGGAGACTCCTGGTCAAATGCCGCCGCTCCACTGCCTCCTTTTTCCTGACAGATCACCCCTGTTGCCGGATTCCTCCTTGCGCTCACTCCTGGCTGCCGTCGCACACCTAGGGTCAATAATGGCTCTAGGGTTTGCGTTTAAGTGGTTTATATACCACTCGAACTTACATCCGAGTCCCTTCGATTTCCCTTCATGTGTTTCGATCTCGAGTTACTCTCTAACGACAAACCGGTTTATTTTTACTTTCACGAATAGGGTTTTACGTGACAACCCTTGCCAACCATCTTGTTTACCGGAGGTTCGGGTCACCCATTGGTCCGAATCATTAGTCTACGAAATTCTGGGTCACCCATTGCCAACGCTCTTAAAACAGGATCCGTCCTTGAATCCTACGTCGGCATAAACCAACACAACCTATCTTTCAATTCTCACTCATGCACCAATTCCTTCTGGTGTCAAACATTCACCTTCGCACATAACGAATCTATTACTTTGCTTTACGATTCGACCACCACTCTTGGTGTTCAAAGAAGCCCTACCCGTTGCTCACTTTAAACTTCGGGACTTACATGATTACCTATATATTCCTTTATGCCTGCTTACATATCACACTCTCCTAACTTGCTCGCCGAAACTATGACGTCATTCCTTGTATAGTCCTGATGATCTCGTCATTCCGATTGTCATCCCTAAGCAAAGCTTCTCGCCTTTCATAATTAGGAAAATTTGTCGATTTTCTCGTCTCATACCCTAATCGCCATCCAACTACGATTCTTCAAAACTCAGGCACCACTACCTTAGTCACAAACGTGATACATCTGTCTTTTACGGATGACCTCCAAGAGCTTATGCAAAGCTTCACTGATCTCCCCTACAGTATCCCTTTACTACATTACGTTGCGTTCATCACGTCTTAAAGGTAAGCATGCACCGCTTATCATTAGTGCCTCGATCACCGTCCTCTGATGATTTAAGTGTTGGAACACCACGATCATGATTTGTTCTAAAATCTCAATGTTATCTCTTCCGATGCTCTGCGAGAGCTTGCCCCTTTTACTTAGTCAAATTCTTACCAGCGTAGGCATTTGCTTTTCAGCCACGCAATCCTGCCCTTACTCTTTCTTCATTCCACATTCCTCGTTGTTGCTCTATCATTACTAGGCGATCACCTACCGTGTCTCGTCCATCGAGTATAAACATTAAGTCCACCCTATCATAAGCCTCAGCTGTCCTTCGTCTTATTCAGAGAAAACGTCCCTTTTCCTCTGGTATCTCCTTGACAGAATTCCTCCATGGAACGTATTCCATGGAGACCCCTTTGTCATTTTGTTCACTCTGTGCTGAAGTCTTTAGCGTCGTCATCTCGATTTCATCACAACTATTTCTACTCAAGCGTCTACGTATCGCTTTCATCATCATCTCTCACAACTCGACTCCTTGGCTTTGTGCTTCGAATTTCCAAGATATAAGCAGAAGCATCTCCTAAGAGCACCTCACCGATCATCTAGTAAGATGTCAACACTCCTTGCATCACCTCGATGTATCAACATCGAGAAAATCGTCAAGATAGAAATATATACTTGAGCACACCTAGCACCCGTCCTATGCACGCCTAAGCGTGTACTACGAGGACACATAGCGTCGGGTCTAATTACAAACCCAACATGTTCAATATATATCTATGTTTATAGTATTCCAACTCTCTAACTGGCACAAAGTGCACACACCACTAGCTAGACCTGTGCAAAATTATGTGTATATAATATAACCTCATCATTTATAAAAACACAAACACCTGAACTTTATCTTCCATTCACCCCGACGGTAGCTCCTGCCACACGTCATCACCTACTCACATAAATTTCACATGGTCGTACCCCACACGGATCGTACCAATGGTTCAGAACGACACACTACTCAGTCTAGACACAATACCTCATCCTAAACATTCATACACACAAGATATAAAATCACAATTTCCCACAGGACCTCATCTTGAACATTTATATATATGCAAGACGTATAACCACCACTTCCCACAGGACCCCGTCCTGATCATTCATACAAGGTGCAACGCACCCATTGCACTCCAAACTTCACTTAACATAATCTCATAACAATCAATACTTTAGACTATGGACACAAGCAATTTCCACATCATGTCTATCAAAGTCTACTCACACATACCCATAAACCATACTCTAGCATCACATTAATGATTATATCTATAATGAACTCACATTGTTAAAAGGATAATCACATAACCACACAAACTTCGATACCGTACCTACATTAGCATGCTCATCACAAATGTAACTAATATTACGGATACTTTACACCATCCCACAATAAGACTCAATGTCAAGGTCACAATCAAGCAATAAGAAACCAAAACGAATATCTCGCCACAAAGGTGTCTGACGACCACTACTCAAACTACTCTAATCCTCTCGTGGTAACCACCACCGCTCTAATCACCGAACAAGTCAAAGTTGTCACCCACTCGTTCCACATCGTCAGACTCCTCCAGCCATCCCTTTCCCGATCCTAAATCCTGCCTCGGAGGCTGATGCCTAACCCCAAAAGCGTTCCTTCCTCGCCAGCCGTCTCTCCTATAGATGGAGCTACCGAGTCCACCTCTCATAGCTGCCCTGGTAGCACTGGGGGCATCAGGTGCCGGAAGCGCCAAAGTCACCTCATGTGCCGGTAACTTATGTTCATCCTCAGCTGCCGGTGGCACCACTGTCAATGGGACATGTGCTAAGATCCGTCTCCTCCCAATGACTACCACGCGAATAACTATCAAACGTGTAGCCTGACGATCTGCCAGTCTTCTGCCAAGACCTCCCCGCCTGATCCATCTCGTCCTAAACGTCACCACCATCAGTACCTGCACAAGATAGAACGTTGGAGTGATTACTATGGGCAACAAATTCAGAATATGAGAGTAATCCCAGACTGTCAAATCACGGTGGTCAAATGCAATTTGGTGGTCCATATTACCGCTCGGATAGCTTTCTACCTTTCACACACACCGGATGCACATGCGTCCCTCACAACTCACATAGCACCACTCAATAATCTAGAAAATCATCATATTACTCATAATTGCACACCACACATGGTTACACACAAAATCACTAAACCATGCCGACACACCAAACTATTTCACATTATTACAATTAATGCTACTCTACATTACTCAACTCACAACATAATTTCACATAACAATTAATGCATAACTAAAAAAAAGACGTACCTCTTAGCTCGCGGGTACTCGTGGTGGCATTCGTTTCACCCTCAACACACAAAATAACTCCATGTAGTGTTACACAACACATTTAACACTCTAACAATTAATGCATAACTAAAAAAAAGTCGTACCTCTTAGCTCGCGGTTACTCGTGGTGGCATTCGTTTCACCCTCATCCCATTTTCAGTTTAAGTTAAGGTATTTTATTGTTTTAAAAACACCGATTTTCTCTTAAACCTCAGCTCTGATACCAACTTGTAAGGCCCTAAACCGGGCACCCTACAGTTGGATCTCATCACTAGGTGTTCTCTTTAAATTACTCGTTTAGTAAATCAAAACTATATCGGAAGTCTTTCTAAAAACAATACTCACTTTTATTAAACAACACCGTTTATAACTTTTCCTCACGAATGCCTACACACCAGTCCAAGTAACACCACTCCAATGCCAAGATACGTCAACCCCGAACTCACCTACAAAATAATCTAACGTACACACAAAGTCAGCTATGAAGAATGAGTTCTAATAGTTTAATTTACACAAAATCCATTTCGTCATAAATAATATTTATCTTCACACAGCACACCTCAGTCCTTAATAAAATAGTTTTGTCATTTATTGACATATAATTAACCCATGTTATCTTACAATATCCCAAAGGATTTACCACCCAAGACTCATCCCATAATTATAACCAGTAAGTCCTCGCTCTGCAACTCGTCCGTCCATGCTCGAAACTCAAACCTACCAAACGCGTGATCACATGATCAGAACACATTCTAATTATACGTTGTATAATGTATAAATAAAATAGATCCCGATACTCGGTTTCATTCGCTTGTCAAACTATCCCTATGAAACCCTAGTTCCACACATTCACGTGATCCGGACTGTCCCCCTAACCGGGCTTCATCCCATGCATGTACATACGTGACCATGCAAACTATAATTCCACGAGAACACACGTACTTGAACCGGGTCTCATACCCACATGTAAGCCATGCAACATAAATCCTAACCATGTGAACGTATGAATCCATGTCGGGTCCTTATTGCATGCATGCCTCATGAAATCCTAATTGAGCCCGTCGTGCACCACCGTAGTGTTCCGTCATCATCCCCGTCGGCCTCCATCAACTCCGGAAGCAGCCGCCACCCGTAGCTGTCCACACGGATTCTGTCAGGCGCCACCGGCTTCAGCTGGCCTGCTTCGGGTTGTCTACTGCTCTAGCCAGCCAGGCCGCACCCCTCCACAGCCGCTAGGTCATCCACCATCACGGCCTCGTCGTTCCTCCATACCCCATTTCCTTCCCCTGTCGACTGCCCCTCATCGTCACCACCAACGTCAGCCACCTTCTTTGGAACCCTAAACGTCACCGTCTTCATCGAACTCCATTCCCACTGTGGTCACCTCCTCCGACCGCCATGCCATCAACGAACACGAAACTCTAACAAACCATGCACGAAACAAGTATACGATCATAACTAAACATAACGGGGATTACCTTAATGTATTTCGGAGACTCCCGGTCAAATGCCGCCCCTCCACCACCTCCTTTTTCCTGACCGATCACCCATGTTGCCGGATTCCTCCTTACGCCCAAGGTCTCCTCCTCGGCTGCCGTCGTCCACCTAAGGTCAATAATGGCTCTAGGGTTTGCGTTTAAGTGGTTTATATACCACTTGAACTTACATCTGGGTCCCTCTGATATCCATTTAATGTGTTTCGATCTCGAGTTAACTCTCTAACGACAAACCAGTTCCTTTTTACTTTCACGAATAAGGTTTTACGTGACAACCATTGTCAACCGTCTTGTTTACCGGAGATTCAGGTCACCCATTAGTCTGAATCATTAGTCTACAAAATTCTGGGATGTTACACAGCTGTTCTATCCAGTCTTCTCAATAGAGTAATGACGGTTTGGTTTACCCATTATTATCTATGATAGGGTACTTCTTTTATATACTCACTCAACATAATTAAATAAACATCATTCACCCTTCTCCCATATACAATTAAAATGGTTCACCCTTTAGGAGGTTTGATCGGGGATTTCTTTAAAATGTCTCAACCGGAGATACTAACAGAGGTTGAGGCTGCCATCAACACGATGAGGAGGGCTATACATGAAAATGGCCAATTGCTTGATGATCTCCTGAAGCAACCACCCACTCCAGCACGCTACAGGTATGGCACCCTGCTACTTGAAAAACTCTACACCAACAAAGCCACACTTGGGAAGCTCAACAACTTGAGGTTGGAACTGCTGGAAAGCTGAATTTAGCTTGCAAGAACTATGGCTATAAGGTTTGGTTAGTGAGGGTGCTAAAGTTGGCCGGTTTATGTAAAGCTTTTTTTTTAAAACTTTTTTTAATGGTAATGGTGGACGTAATGCTGGATCGGTTTATAATGAAATAATAACATATAGTTATTATAAATTAACAATCCCTAAACTATTTGCATTTCATTCATACTTACAAGCCCTAAAATTAACAACACCGATTATAAGCCCTAAAAAAACAAATAGGTAATAAAGAGTTTAAACTTCAATCTCTTAACTTCTTTTTTTAGTGTAGTCTCTGATTCAATCCTTGAAGCTTCACTCATTACAAGTTGATTCTCTAATTCATTTTTTACCCTCAACAAGCCAGGAATGATGTCCTTACATCTTTTTCACACTATAGGATAACCACTTAAAATATCCACACTTTGATGATCCCTATTTCAAATATATAGAGTGAGTTTTAGAGTCAAGAGACGATAAGAATTCCAATTTCAATTTCACGTACCTCAGATGCATAAGTGTAGAACCTCCGACCTGGATTTTTTGAGGTCCATGATGTTCTTAGGATCACTTTTTGACCACAAGAACAATAAACATGGTCATGATGACCATGAGATCGATTGTTTCTGCTACTGGATGTGGAAGATTCCATCGCGATCTTGACTTACGGTTTTTATTTGCGATTGACGACGGAGATCTTCAATGAATAAATGCAAAATTCTTTCAATTTAATAATAAACTATAATTTATGACCCGGGCCTTGTAAAAGTCACGTGTAAAACAACAGAAAATTTTAACGTTTAATTTAGTTTAAAAAAATAAAAGTTACGTCTCCCTTGTAAAAGTCTTAATATGTCGATTTATTAATGAATAATTTAGAGATATACCTATGTCATAACTCATGTCACCCATGACCTATGACACATGACCCACCCATAAGCCTTCTAATGCCATAACCCATATGATGATAATGACGATAATAAACCATATGATGATGATGATGATAATGATATATAACCCATATGATGATGATGATGATGATATATAACCCATATGATGATGATGATGATGATGTATAACCAATATGATGATAACCCATATGATGATGATAATGATAACCCCATATGATGATGATGATGATAATGATAACCCATATGATGATGATGATGATGATGATAACCCATATGAGGATGATGATAATCATCATGACGGCCCATATGATGATGATGATAACCAATAAGCCTTGTAATGCCACAACCCACGCCACCCATAACTCACAACCAAACCCATAACCAGTGTGACCCCTATAAGTCATATGGGTCATACAGGCGGTCATGGGTGATATGGGTTATGGCATTTTAACCCATCACCCATATGTCGTGTAATGCCATAACCCATGCTACCTTTACTCACAACCAGTGTGACCCCTATATGGCTTATTGGTCATATGGGTCATGGGTGATATGGGTTATAACATTATAACCCATGACCCATGGCCATATGGGTCATGGGTGGTATGGGGTACCAAATTATAACCCATGACCCAAAGTTATATGACCATATCGGTCATGGGTGATATTAAGTAATGTTTTTATGTGGTTTATGTAATGATGATGATGATGATAACCCATAAGATGACAATGATAAACCAAATGAGGATGATGATGATGATAACCCATAAGCCTTGTAATGCCATAACCCATGTCAACCATAACTCACAACCAATAACCCACGACCAGTGTGACCCCTATAAGGCTTATATATGAGTCATACGGGCCATGGATCATGGGGGATATGGGATATGGCATTTTAAACCAAGACCCATAAGCCGTATAATGCCATAACCCATGTCACCCTGACTCACAACCTGTGTGACCCCTAAAAGGCTTATTGGTCATATGGGTCATGGGTGATACGGGTTATGACATTATAACCCATGACCTATGGTCATATGGGTCATGGGTGGTATGGGGTATGACATTATAACTCATGAAACATGGTCATATGGGTCATGGGTGATATTAAGTAATGTTTTTATCTAGTTTATGTAACAATGATGATGATAACCCATATGATGATGATGATAACCCATAAGATGACGATGATAACCCATAAGATGACGATGATGATAATGATAACCTATATGATGATGATGACAACCCATCTGAGGATAATGATGGTGATGATCAGGACAACCCATATGATGATGATGATAACCTATGTCACCCATAACTCACAACCAATAACCAACGACCAGTGTGACCCCTATAAGGCTTATATATGGGTCATACGGGCCATGGGTTATGCGTGATATGGGATATGGCATTTTAACCCATAAGTCGTTTAATGCCATAACCCATGTCATCCTGACCTGACTTACAACAAGTGTGACCCCTACAAGGCTTATTGGTCATACAAGTCATGGGTGATGTTAAGTAATTTTTTATGCGGTTTATGTAATCTTTTAATTTTAATTTATGTTTTGTTTTTTTAGTATATGTGGTTAATGGAATTTTTTTTTTTTTTTTAATTTATGTAATGTTTTAAGTATGTTTATTATAAACTAAATTAGTTTTTTATTTTTTACAAATATATTTTAGAAACCGTAATTAGTTTTTGGTTTAAAAATTCCCCAAAACTACATGGCGGGATCTTAAACAAAAATAGAGGTAAAATTTTAAATTTTTTTTGAAACTTCATTAGGTTAACTTGTGCCCCAATTCGATTTCAAATCCGTCATCTTCCACTCTGATTTCAAATCCGCCATCTTCCACTCGATTTCAAATCCGTCCTCTTCCCTACCGATCTTTTGTATTTCCGATATCAAATCTGATTTCATTAATTTAAAACTCATGGAAGGTGAAGGTCAATTAATGATCAAGGATCAATTCAACGACGATGGAGATACCTATTCAATAGACGACTGTGAAAGCGATGATCTGCATTATCACAACAACGATGTGATGGTTGGGTCACATGTCAACGACGATATGGATTTGGAACTTAGTTTAGCTACAACGAAAACAACTAAGAGGGGGTTGACCAGGTTATCGAAGTTACGTGCAACATATACAAACTCTGTTGGAAGAAAACACAAAGTTACGTTTGATGAACTTGGTAGGTTAACTGGGGAATATTGATATGCCCTAAATTATACATGTTTTGCATGCATAATAATCCCCATATTATGGTACTAATTGATTAATAGCCTTGCAAATGATAGTTAATGCATTAATATTTCACAATTACAGGTTTTTCGGTGTCCCAAGATAAACAGAGCAAAACCAGCTTAAAACATGAAGAAATCAAGCTTTTGGAGGACCAAACTCGAGCATTGACCCCAAGAAGTCAAACCATGTCAACATAAGTCAACAAGGAGCAGTCAGAGCATTGCACGACCGTGCAATGCCATGCACGGTCGTGCATTGGCTGTCTGGATTCCCCAGGCTCCGGTACACCGTCCTTTGTACCCTGTTTGATTCCTGAGATTTTAATTTGTGAATCAAATGTCGTGAGGACGAGGCTCCAGCGGTGACCCAGATCACAAGTTTGTAGTAGTCATATCACTGGATTAGTCAACTTAACATTATCACGTACTAAGCTGATTCGAAGCCTAAAGCAATACTCTTCATGACCTGATCATTTCCAAGATATTTACTTTCCTGCTATTTACTATTCTGTTCGTTACATTTCTGTTACACACATCACACACGTTTTTACTTTTCTGTTATTTACTTTACCGTTATTTACTTTCTATCATTTACTATTCTACTTCACAAGCACACAAAACCAACTCACTAATTAATCCGGCTAAACGATAACAAAAGTTGAGCACTGGAACTCGACCGTGTCCATTGGCTCTATACTTGGTTCTTACCTAAACTATATTACGCTCTGATAGGTACACTTGCCTATTGTGTTTTTTTTTTAAGTTAAAGTAATTATCATTTTATAAATTTAAAACCTAATCTCGTGAAACTATCCTAAAAATATATTTATTATATTTTTAAATACTAAAAACGACACATCAAGTTTTTGGCGCCGTTGCTGGGGGCACGGTGATTTCAAGAAAAATTTTGTGGTGGTTGACATAAAAAGAGGAACACGATGCCATCTTATTCTCGGGAGCCCATTTCTCAATAGAGCCCTCGCCCTTATCGACGTTTGGGGAGGAAGACTGGCATTAAGCATTCAGCAAGAACGAATCACGTTCGATGTTAAGAAGGCCATGCAGCGACCAAGTAGTCATGACGATCTAGCTTTTCTTTTTGACGATTTCGACTACCTAGTAGGCTACTACATGCATGACGTCTTGGGAAAAGAAGAAGAATGGCCAGCTGAGGAACACGAGGAATATTTACTTTGTGAAGGGTTCATGATAAAGCACACTAATCACAATGATAAAACAATAGACATTGATAAGCTAGAAGATAGAGACGAGTGTGAGAAGACAAAACCCTCTATCGAAGAACCACCTACACTTGAGCTAAAGGAACTTCCGCCTGATCTATCATATGCCTTCCTAGATGAAGGATCCAAGCTTCTGGTTATTATCTCCTCCAGATTGGAAAATGATGAGAAGGAAAAACTGATAGAAGTTTTGAAAAGGCACAAGAAAGCTATCGCATGGAAGCTAATGGATCTTAAAGGAATTAGCCCCTCATTTTGCACACATAAAATACTTATGGAAGATAATTACAAGACAAGTGTGCAGCACCAAAGACGACTGAACCCCAAAATGCAAGAGGTAGTGAAGAATGAACTGCTAGATGCAGGGGTTATCTACCCCATTTCAGATTCAGCATGGGTCAGTCCAGTTCAAGTTATACCAAAGAAAGGAGGTATAACAGTAATCACAAACGATAAAAAATGAGCTAATACCAACCCGCACAGTCGCTGGATGGCGTGTATTGATTATCGCATGTTGAACGAAGCTACTCGAAACGACCATTTTTCGGTACACTTCATTGATCAAATGTTGGAGCGACTATCCGGGAATATGTTCTATTGTTTTCTCGATGGATTCTCGGGGTACTTTCAAATCCCTATCTCCCCCGAAGACCAGGAGAAATACGTTTACCTATCCCTATGGCACTTTTGCTTATAGGCGTATGCCATTTGGACTATGCAATGTACCGCTACGTTCCAGCGATGCATGATTGCTATATTTCATGATATGATAGAAGAATCAATGGAAGTATTCATAGATGACTTCTCAGTTTTTGGAAATTCCTTCGACCATTGTCTACAAAACTTAGAAAAGATGCTAGCAAGATGTGAAGACATAAATCTAGCACTAAACTGGGAAAATGCCACTTTTTGGTCAAAGAAGGGATAGTATTAGGACATATGATTTCAAAGAATGGTATTGAAGTCGACAAAGCCAAAGTGGAAACTATATCACTGCTTCCACCACCAAATTCAGTAAAGGGGATCAGAAGCTTCCCTGGTCATGCGGGATTCTATAAAAGATTCATAAAAGACTTTTCAGCAATCGCCAAACCCTTGACTCAACTGTTGGAAAAAGATAGACCCTTTTTATTCTCTGACGATTGTTTAGTAGCATTTGAAATTCTCCAGACGAAACTAGTTGATGCGCCTATCATGACGGCACCTGACTAGACAAAACCATTCGAACTCATGTGCGATGCAAGTGACTACGCAGTAGGAGCAGTTTTAGGTCAACGGAGCGAAAAGCATTTTCACCCGATTCACTATGTAAGTAAAACCTTAAACGATGCTCAAGAAAATTACACCACCACTGAGAAGGAATTACTAGCTGTAGTTTTTGCCTTTGATAAATTCCGTTCGTACCTGGTCTTATAAAAAACTATCTTCTACACCGATCATGCCACCCTAAGACATCTCTTTAACAAGCAAGACACAAAACCAAGGTTAATTAGATGTATCCTCCTACTACAAGAATTTGATATCATGATAAAATATAAGAAAAGAGCAGAGAATTTCACAGCAGATCATTTATCTCGACTTGAAATTCCTCAAAAGAACCAAAAGGTTGTTATAAGTGATAGTTTCCCTCACGAGTACATACTACACGCGCAAGACATCAATGAATATCCATGGTTTGCAAACATCGCAAACTTCCTAGCAAGCGGGGAACTAGTAAAAGGGGTATCATTTCAAGAAAGAAAGAAATTCTTCGCAAATGTTAAGCACTACTTCTGGGAAGATCTGTATCTATTTCGCGTTTGTACGGATCAAATAGTTTGGCAATGTGTGTACGGGAAGGAGGCACATGAGATACTATGGCAATGTCATGAAGGACCTACAGGCGGGCATCATGGAGATAATTACACTACAAGGAAAGTCTTTGAGGACAGATTCTTTAGGCCAACTGTTTTCAAGGACGCACATAAGCTTATAAACACATGCGACTCCTGTCAGAGGACAGGAAGTGTTTCAAAGCGTGACGAAATGCCTAAAACAAGCATCCAATTCTGTGAAATATTCGACGTATGGGGGATTGACTTTGTTGGGCAGTTCCCTCCATCTCGCGGAAATCAATACATTCTGGTAGTAGTAGACTATGTGTCAAAATGGGTTGAGGCACAAGCATTACCAACCAATGGCGCAAGAGTCATCATTCAGTTTCTCAAAAGACTGTTCACATGATTCGGTACACCAAAAGCTTTAATTAGTGATAGAGGAACACACTTCTGCAATTCACATTTGGAAAAGACACTCAAATGATATGGTTGTACCCGTAAGCTATCAACACCTTACCATCCCCAAGAAAATGGACAAGTGGAAGTTACAAACAGAGTAATTAAACGTATCACGGAAAAGGTTGTGAGTCAAAATCGGAAAAAGTAGTCTGATAAACTAGAAGATACATTATGGGCTCTACGCACGGCTTACAAACACCTATCGGAACCACTTCTTACCGAATGGTTTATAGAAAGGCATGTCACCTCCCAATAGAAATTGAGCATAAAGCGTACTGGGCACTTAAGGCAGTAAACCTAGATCTATCCAGAGCAGGAGAACACCGCCTTCTACAAATTCATGAATTGGAAGAACTACGAAATCAGGTATATATGAATTCAGAAATATACAAGGATAGGGCGAAGAAGCCTCATGATAAAAAGCTAAGGAAGGGGGAATTCCAGCAGGAGAAAAAGTCTTGCTTTACAATTCAAGATTGCAACTATTTCCAGGGAAAAAAAGATCTAAGAGGACGGGATACATAATTCGAAAAATATTCCCTTATGGAACATTAGAACTGGAACAAACAGACATGACAACTTTCAAGGATAACGGTCATCGAGTGAAGCGTTACCTCGAAGGGCCTATTGATCAAATAGTGGACGAAGTTCCACTAGAGGAGAAAGACTGATGAAGCACGTACAGGTCAGGCCAACGACCCTTAAATAAACGTGGCGCTTCCGGTAGGCAACCCGACGATCATGAATAAATTGAGAAGTTGGTGCATACAGCAGAAAGCATGGACCTCAGGTTTGGTTTTCAAATTTAAGTTTCTATTACTTCAGCCTCCAGGTATGCCTTCTCGATACTAGGACCTTAGTAGCTTAACTACTACCTTTTATTTTCCTTGTGTGCTTTTATGTTTTTCTTTATGTGTCAGGTAGAATAGCATTATAAGATAGTCTCTCTACTTCTTTGAGGAATCACACTCCATCTCTACAACCTGAGGAATCGAAAACCACATCAAATTTCTTTGAAATTCGATGACGTCTTTGAATCAACATGTTGACAAGCAACTGATAGGCACAGCCTGACAGCAGCAACAAGTTTTGGCCGTAGGTTATATACCGAATTGACCGGGGGAGTACCAGTTTTTTTCTCCTAAAACTTCATGCATTTAAATTCCTGCATAGCATTCCATTACATGCATTTGTACATTAAGGGAAATGCACAGTTTTAACTGTGGGGTGGGGAATTAGAGATTCATGACTACTTGTAAACTCAAAGCAGTAAAATTTTAATTCGTGATTTTCTACCCATTTGACTAAAACATTACAAAAACCTACCTTTTATAAAACCTAAAAAAATTTAAACCCTAAAACCAAAACTTCTTTGAGTCCGCACCTAATAAAACAAATACATGGCAAGTAGAAACAAATGGATATTATGCATAACAAATCACTATACCTTATCCCATCCATTTCCATGTGAGAAAAATCTGAGCCTTTTCACGAGCATTATTGTCCTTATTTTTCGCATGCTCTTTTGTTTTGTATATTGAGTGTTTTTCAATCGGATTTTATGTATAATTAGAACTTGTCTGACTAATACGGATCAAGACCATGAACTAGTAGACGTATGAAGGTGATTGAGGCACCTAGGACTTTATTACCCTTATATATATTATCCTTAAACCCAAAAATCCCAAAAATATAATCCGCCTATATAGCCCTTTGAGCCTTAGCCTTTTCTTTGGTACTACCCACAATTATTAGCCAACCGGCTTTTCGTAAACACCGGTTATTGGCTGAATGTCTTCAAAATGGGAAAATTATATCATGTCGTTATTTCAAGTTCATTACCATTGAGGCAATTTTGGAAAGAATCTGTTTTACTCAAAAGAATTGGAATATACAAGAAGGTGGATGTATTAAGAAGAAACAGTTGAACTATCTGCAAGGAAGTTATGGAAATATTATTTCAAAGAAATCGAGGAAAAAGAATTATTGAAGAATGTCTTGATACAAAAAAAAAAGAGAGAAGTGAGTCTTTTACCGGTTAGACCTTAAAGAGCTGGACATGCATTCTTTTGATTTCAATTTGCTTTTCTGCCTTCACTTTGCAAAGCCTGGGTTACCACCTGAACTCTGAGAGAAAGTTTTCAAAGCAACTAGTGATGTAAGAAAACGTTGATGCAAGCAAGAACAATTGCCACCATTATGCGGCTTATCAAAAAGTGACGCCAAAAGAAGAGCCAAAAGATATGACAAATGTGTGAAGTGTGGAAACTGGAGCCACGATGGAAAGTGTAGCAAGAATCAAACTCATTCCCAACATGAGTATACATATCTTATCAAAGTAGGAGCTGTTAGGCTACATGCCAAAAGATCCGTACGAAAAGGCAGTAATGTGTACTACGCAGTGAGGAAAGAGTTGAGAATGATAAGAGACCTTGGTCTTGGCAATCTAACCATAAATGATCCCTCATATTAGTTATACCCTCATGATCTAAGTACTGTAGAGGGACCTACTAATATTTTCCATTTTAAGCCAGGAAGCCGTAGCTGTGTGTTCCACGATGGCTGCAACCCTTTAAACCCTTTAAACCCTAAAAATACAAAAAGATTTTCATTTTCACCCTTTATTTTTATTTTAGCCACATTATAACCCTTTTAAAGTCCTCTTGATTCATGCATACTACTTAGTTAGTTGGTGGAGACTTGATTTGCATACAAGCTTATGAACATTGCATAATTCGATTTGAACTTGAGTGTTTCAGTTAAACTTACATTATCCATACATATATAACCCTAGAGTTGAGTGAACATTGTGAGGAATGAAAGTTTATGCATAATTGAAGTTCTAATAGGCTTGTCGTGGATTCCATCATAGAAAAGCACAAAAATAGAATAAGCGACTCAAGAGTTATCCTGGAGTTTCCAACTACTTGGGGCTCCATTACCCTTGTAAAGTTTTCAGTTATGGGTATGATCATGCATGAGTTTGCTTGAGGACAAACAAAGTTTAAGTGTGGGGTATTATGATATGTCCTAAATTATACATGTTTTGCATGCATAGTACTAATTGATTAATAGCCTTGCAAATGATACTTAATGCGTTAATATTTCACAATTGCGGGTTATTCGGTGTCCCAAGATATACAGAGCAAAAACTAGCTTAAAACATGAAGAAATCAAGCTTTTGGAGGACCAAACCCGAGCATTGACCCCCAAGAAGTTAAACCAGGTCAACATAAGTCAACAAGGAGCTAAAAGACAAGTCTTGGGAGCAGGCAGAGCATTGCATGGCCGTACAATGCCATGCACGGTCGTGCTTTGGCTGTCTGGCTTCCCTAGGCTCTGGTACACTATCCTTTGTACCCTGTTTGATTCCCGAGGTGTTTGCACGCCCGTGCATTACTCATTTTAAGGCCTATAAATAGATGGCTTGGGTTCTTAATTCCCCACACCTCAACACACTATTCCATACCTCAAGATAGAGAGAATAGTTCATTTCTAGTAGTATTAGAGTAGTACTAGTGAGTAGAGGGGCTCTTCCTCCTTGTTCCACAATAGGGGAGCCTACGAAACCCAGCGTTACGCTAGTCAGCATGGCCATTTGTGGCTAAGCTTCTTGTATTGCTAGGGTGAAGATGATGTTTGGTGCATGTTAATGTTTGACATATTAACCTAGTGGTATGTTTATGTTCTTAATTATTCGTCCTTAAAACCACCATTTGGTGGGCTTTTATTATTATCTAAATCCGTCTTTATATTTGTGAGTGTTCTTGATTTTAAAGCGTAAGATCGTAAAACGTTTTTAATCAAACTTCCTTTCAAACTTGTGCATCTTTATACAAGCAGATATTGATAAGCCAAGGCTTGGTTATCACGCCGATAACACAGGACAGTCGTCTAACCAGAGTAGTACCTCCAACAGAGATGTTCCCAGGAAAGAACAACGGGTTTAGGAGAGATTTATACACCGTCCTTTCCTAGACATAACATTTCGTTCGTCAGATAACTACATACTGGTCAGAAGGTCACCTTCTAGTTATTGTGACGTTGATAAAAACATACAGCGAAATACTAAATCGTAACTTCTATTAATATCAAAACATCGTTTAAATCAGGTTTAACATAAGTTACATCATTTGTTCCTAACAAGGAACATAACATTCAAGACTTATAGTTCCTGGCATGCCCATCATCTGGATCGTTCATCATTTCGTTCTAGACCTGGAATGCCCTGTGTAATGCCTACCTGTGATGCGTTAAAAACATTTGATAAAACATGGGTCAGCATAAAGTTGGTGGATCCATAAACTAAAATAGTTTATTTAAAATGACCGCCAAAGTATCTTGAACACATTCATGGGCTTCAACAATCAAATTCATAGATAACGATGAAAAATCATTCAGTCTATATATAACCAAAGACCGTTCCACTGGTCCTATCCAACATGCCATTCCACGGGCAAGTGAAATACAATAAGCGCTTAGAATACGTTATATATAAACAATCGGTACAATCGTTTCAAGATACTCAAAATGTTTCATAAATCAATCATGCCAGACAAGGTCATGAAAGGGTTCATATATAAACCTCGGCAGTATTTCGGCTTATTAATCAGTAATGTGACAAACACTTCGGGCAGAGCTCCTAGATAATCATAACATTACTTAATTACATAATCTTAGCTTAGTGGTTCGTATCTTACCTCAGCACTATCTACGACAATTTGAAGTCGAATGGTCAGAAACCGGACTCTCGTACGCGAATCGGAGCTTGGGAATGGATTTCTGGAGAATGTGTGTGTGTATAAAGGTGTGTTTGTGTGTGAGCATAGTCTGAAATCGATCATCTATTTATAGGGTGAAAGTTGAACCCGTAGCGGACCGCTACGCTTGGTGGTTGCATTATGCCACACTTGTGGCGGCTTATTTAGCTTGACGTGTCCATAGCGGACCGTTTTGGTCTGTCTTAGCGGTTCACCACCCCTTCCACATGTTGATTTCCTATCGGTGAGTCACATGACACGTGTCACCTCCGTATTCTTCCCTTCTCTAACACGTAGCGGACCGCTAAGACTTGGGTAGCGGTCCGCTACCCCTTTGATTTTCAGAATTTTTATTTTTAGTCCTTGGACTTTGCTTATTTCCATTTCCACTCTTTAACTTTGAAATTTTGGTAAGTTTTGTCCTTTATTTCTAGAGAATTTTCGAGATGTTACAAATCACCCCTTCTTTAAGAAATTTCATCCTCGAAATTAAGATGTGAATAAATGAGGGTACTTGACGCTCATCTGTTCCTCTAATTCCCACGTTTTTCGGCCCCTATCTGACCTTGCCATTGAACCAACACCATTGATATTGCTTTCTTTCTTAATTTTCGCTCTTGAGTATCCAAAATTTTAATTGGTTGTTCAGTGAAATGAAGTTTATTGTCCACATGCACATCATGTAGTGCGATAGCTTGAGTTGGATCAGCTAAACACTTGCGTAAGCAAGATACATGAAACATATTATGAATTCCTTGTAAAGCTTCGAGTAAATATAACTTGTAGTCTACTGCTCCTATCTTTTCGATGATTTTGTAAGGTCCAATAAACCTTGGCCCTAGCTTTCCTTGTTTTATGAACCTCCCTACACCTTTCCAAGGTGAAAATTTTAACATTACATAATCTCCGATTTGGAATTCTAATGGTCGACATCATCTGTCAGCATAACTCTTCTGACGATCTAGGGCAGCTTTTAATCGTTGTTTAATATGGACTATCTTATCTGTTGTTTCTTGTATGACTTCAGGTCCAGATAATTGAATGCCTCCTATTTCAGTCCAACAGACAGGAGTTCTGCACTTTCTTCCATATTGTGCTTCAAATGTTGCAGATTTAATACTTGAATGGTAACTTTTGTTATAGGAGAATTTGATTAACGGTAGGTGATTATCCCAATTACCTTCGAAATCTATAACACATGCTCTCAACATGTCTTCCAGAGTTTGAATCGTACGTTCACTCTGTCCGTCAGTCTGTGGATGGTAGGCAATACTCATGGTAAGTCGAGTTCCTAATTCTTTATGAAAACTCGTACAGAATCTAGATGTGAACCGACTGTCTCTATAAAAAATAATAGAAAGTGGTATGCCATGATGGCTCACAATTTCATTGATATAGATCCTGGCTAATTTATCCATAGAGTATGTTTCATTGTTGGGTATGAAATGAGCTGATTTGGTCAGTCTATCGACCACGACCCATATAGCATTATGTCCTTTCTGAGTTTTGGGTAATTTGGTTACAAAGTCCATTGTAATGCGATCCCATTTCCAGACAGGTAATTATATTTGTTGTAATTAACCAGCCGGTTTCTAGTGCTCAATGTTTACTTGAAGGCATGTTAAGCATTTATCTATGTACTGGGCTATTGATCTCTTCATGTTTGGCCACCAGTAATGAGTCGTCAGATCTTTATACATCTTGTTTGCACCAGGATGCATGGAATATCTTGACTTATGTGCTTCATTTAATACCTTCTCTTGAAGATCTTCAAGCTTACGAATCCAGATTCTTTGCTCGAATCTCATGATTCCGTCATCTCTTTTGATTAACAACTTCTGTTTCCTAACCATACACTCTTTCTTGATATTCTCTTCTTCTAATGCTTTTGGTTGGATTTCCTTGATTTGCTCCATTAAGTCTAATTTCAAGTCTAATCGTAGTGCTTTTACTTTAATTCGTTGGCTTCGTTCCTTTTGAATTAAAGCATCTTCCACTACATTGGCTTTCCCGGGATGGTATTTAATTTCACAGTCGTAGTCGTTGATGAGTTCCGTACACCTCCTTTGTCTCATATTTAAATCCTTCTGATTAAAAATATGTTGGAGGCTTTTATGGTCTGAATATATCACACATCTGGTACTATACAGATAATGTCTCCAATTCTTTAGAGCAAACACCATGGCACCAAGTTCAATATCATGTGTAGTATAGTTCTTCTCATGAACTTTAAGTTGGCGTGATGCGTAGGCAATAACCTTGTCTTGTTGCATCAACACACAACCCAGAGCAGTTCGGGAAGTGTCACAATAGATGACAAAATCATCGTTTCCCTCGGGTAGTGCTAAGATCGGTGCATGGCTAAGTTTATCTTTGAGAATATTGAACGCCTCTTCTTGTTTCGTATTCCATTCAAAGTTTGTTGCTTTATGAGTTAAAGCAGTTAAAGGTGTAGCAATTTTGGAGAAGTATTTAATAAATCTTCTATAGTAACCGGCTATTCCAAGGAAGCTTCTAATTTCTGTCGGAGTCTTTGGGGCTTCCCATTTCATTGCTTCAATCTTACTTGGGTTTACTTGTATTCCACGCTCGTTCACAACGTGCCCAAGAAATTGTACTTCTTGTTTCCAAAATTCACATTTGGAAAATTTTGCGTACAATCTTTCTTTTCTCAGGGTTTCTAGACTGATTTTGAGGTGCTTAATATGTTCTTTTTTACTTCGGGAATAGATAAGAATATCATCGATGAAAACAATAACAATTTTTTCAAGGAATGGTTTACAAACCCTTTTCATTAAGTCCATAAATGATGCGGGAGCATTCGTTAGACCAAATGACATGACTAAGAATTCATAGTGACCATATCTGGTCCCGAAAGCAGTCTTAGGTACATCCTCTGCTTGTACCTATAACTGATAATATCCTGATCTAAGATCGATCTTTGAAAAGTACTTGGCTCCTTGGAGTTGATCAAACAGATCATCTATTCTAGGCAATGGATATCTGTTCTTTACAGTCAGCTTGTTTAATTCCCGATAATCAATACACATTCTCATGCTTCCGTCCTTCTTTTTGACGAATAGTACTGGTGCTCCCCAAGGTGAAATGCTAGGACGAATGAACCCTTCATCTAAGAGTTCTTGGATTTGTTTCATGAGTTCTTTTAATTCAGAAGGAGATAGACGATAAGGGTGTTGGATCAGTAAATACAAGATGGTACTATTCCAGTTGAGATTGGTGGAAACAATCACAACTTAAAAAAAGTAAACAAGTAGACAAGAAGAATACTGATAAGTGCAATTTGTATTAAGCTTCAAGTGTTACAAGATTACAGAGAAAACTCTTAAGCAAAAAGTACTTTTACAATGAATCTAAGTACTACTTATATAGTAACTTAGAATCAAGACAGACCCTTGATTCTAAGGATCAGATCTAACATAGACCGTTGATCTTGTATTGAAGCCATTCTACATATACAGGCAATAATAATAACTACAAAGGTTAACTTTATTCAAACGTCTTCTTTGCATCATTGCTTGAATACTCAAAAGGAGAGCGTTCGTTGTCTTTTATTGTCTTATGCCAATGACATTCTTTATGCGTGGAGTGTGTCAGTGTAACAGCAGAAAGTTGTCGGTGGTGTTGGTTGCTTTATCAAGAACAGTCAGCTGCAATGTTTGATCTTCAGTGAAAAGGCTATCAGCTGCAACTTTGATCTTCAGTGAATAAGGCCTATCAGCTGTAACTTTGGTCAGCAGCATATAAGGCCTATCAGCTGCAACTTTGGTCAGCAGCTGATAAGACTTATCAGCTGCAGCTTTGGTCAGCAGCGGATAAAGCCTATCAGCTGCAACTTTGTCGATACGCAGCAATCTTTGAGATCATCAGCAGTTGTACTTAGAGAATTTTGTAGCCATCAGTCTTTATTTCTACAAACTCCCCCTAGACTGAGGCTACCAAAACTCTCTTACTGCTTTTGTTTCTAAAGCTTTTGCATGTGGCTGACAATTCTTTCAACCTCATATCCTCTCTGGTCCTTGCTGGGATTGTTAAGAGGAAGCTCAGATAGAGTCTTGATGTTTATGTTTGACAGATGTTGTCAAGTAATATCTTGATTATACTTCAAATTGCATGCTTTTCGGGACTGAAGCAAATCGAATGAATAGTGCTAAGGACATAACCCGAAACTGATCTCATAGGAAAATCTTTATTAAAAGCTAAAATTCTTTATCTGATAATGATCTTTTAACACACACACCCAGGCATAAAATGGGTTCAAATCATAGTTGTAACATATGCAATTATGTTTTCACACTACTAATGGTTCAGTAACGCTTTTAGTCTACTGACAATTCAAATTATATGCATACACAACGCTATCATTTCCTATTTGTGCAGTCTCTGAAGTTTAGATCAAAACATATAATTCAGATATATTAACATAAAGCACCAACCAGTCAATCTAAGGTCATGTGTGAAAGAACATCTACTGATGTACTATCATCTCTTCTTTCACTTCAAGTAATGTCGATTTTATCTTTTTCAATTTATTTGGCCTTTTCAAAATCTTTTCAAAGAAAGTAAAACAAACGAAAATAAACCTTCCATGAAAACATTTTAAGAAAAACATTTTACTTGGTTACTCAGGATTAAGCAAATCAATCAATTAAAAACTCAAACCGATGTAATCCTGTAATTGAATGCCTTTGCCTTTTGTCATCAATACAGTTCTGTACTCCCCCTGTCCTGTAGACTCCCCCTCAACTAGTCAAATGGTTGCATCAACGAATTTATGCTCACCATTGTCATCCTAAGTTTCAGGTTATCATTTGGACTTTGTAAAACTGTTTCCAAAACATTGTGTGTGACATATTCCCCCCCTTGAGCATCAGGTCATTGAAACAAATAGATTCTCAATTATCAACAACTCTTTACTCTTGCAGATTTCATTCCGTGCCATGTGCTTAGAACCACCACTATCAACAACCAAAATGGTATTAATAGTCCCTCTTGGTAAATCCTGCACATCTAACAAGAAATATTAATTTGAAATTGTGACCCAAGCCATGGTAGTCATGGGTCTTCCATCTGTATCAAAATAATAAACCTCACTCCATTAACAATCGAATCTCTCATCTATTTTAGGATATTGATCCGACGAGTCAGAAACAGAAAATTTAGATTTCCAAACATACTTCTTATCATTAAGTTCTTTTTGCTTAAAATGTGAAGTGTTTGAACAATCATGTTCATTTAAAAAATGTCTAAACTGTGAAAACTCTTGTTGTTCTAAAAGTTTTCTCAATCTTCTGTTTCTCCTCCGTCTTTGAGGTCTAGAAAGCCTAACCTCAGATTTTGAATTACCCTTTGGTATATCATGAGGTTTAACCACATTTGGGTTAACATAAGGCTTACCATGAGGTCTTACCTTTCCTTGAGTAACATGTCGGTTACCTTTGGCGTTGTAAGGATAAGCAATCCGTATGTGACCCATAAGACCGCAGTAAAAGCAAGATCTCGTCTCATGATAATCTCTCATATAAGGAATCTTCACACGATTAGATGCACTTGAAGAAGATTCTCCTACATGAACTTCTTTTAGATTTTGAAACGGAACAAACTTTTTCTCAACAGGTTTTGATTCAAGCTTCATCATCTCAGGAACTACATGCTTCTTTCCTTTATTTTTGTAAGGACAGGTCACCACAATGTGTCCCATCTCATTACAATGAAAACATGTACGCCTGTCTGTATAATCTCTAACATATGGAACTCTCCTTGAATTTGAAGAACTTCCAAATGTAGAATTTCCAGATGAATTAGAATCAACCTTTGAGTCTTCTTTCTTAACATCTTTTGGTATCCCCTCTACCTTAGCTTCATCAAAATATTCATCATCACTCCCATCAGAATACACCATATCTTCACCTGTGACCGGATTCACTTTAAACACAGTCTTAGGATCTAAATCCTCATCTTTTATAATCTCAGGTGTAACAGAATAATTTCCATTGAATGGTGGAGGAACATAGCCAATACCACTAGTTCCCTTCCCCTCTTCAGTATTTTCATGATAATATCCTAATAAGAATGATGAATTTCCAAAGCTTTCTAACTTTCTATGCAATCTGATCACCTCTGCTTTAGATTCAGCTAATTCCTTATCCTTCTCAGTAAGATCATTATTTCTTTTCTCAATTTCTGCAAAGGACATATCCAGGTGATATGCCTGCTCTTTGATCTTCAAAGTCAGAGAATTTATATCCCTCTTCAATGATTCTATTCTTTCAACACACACATTCTCATTATCTTTTAGTTTCTGATTTACCGTGTGCATCGATTTCATATCACAAATGAGGTTTACATTGTCATCCATAACCCTCATCATTTTATCCTTCACTGAAATACAGTTAGAACAAAACGTTTCAGAGTTAGAAAGTACCTCAGGTTTTACTTCTGAAGAAAATGCACCAGGAGCCATGAATACGTCATCATCAGTTTCACTCTTTTGATCAACAATGACAGGCTCAACATCAGTTTCTAAATCAGTCAGATCATCTTCAACTGTCTGAAAAACTTGCTTCAGTCATCACATCAATCTCAGTAGATTGAGTACTTTCACCAGAACGAATACTCTCACTATCACTTAAATCTGCAGAAGAATCACTTTGAGAGTCACCCTGCTTCTCCAATACTTCTTTGATCAAGACCACAAACGCTTGAGAAGTTGCTTCACCCCTTTTCTTCAATGCTTCCCATAGATCTCTTGAAGTTGGACACTTCCCGAGACTATGAATGATTTCTTTTGGTAAAGACATCTTTAAAGTTTCACACGTTTTCATCTCTCGATCAAACTTCTTCTTTTCTACTTTAGTAAGAGCTGTCACTGGTTTATGAACATCATAATATCCCATATAGTCATAAGTAGGATGCACATATCCTTCAAATATGGATGTCCAAAAGTTTTCATCAGTTGCTGATACGAACTGTTTGAACCGGACTTTCCAGCTACGGAAATCTGATATGCACAAAAGTCTCGGTGGCATAGTTCCAACCTCAATATCATCACATGAAATTGACATTTTGAAATTTTTGCGAAAATATCCGGAAAAAAAAATTTCTCGCCAAAATACTCTTTTTAAAAAATTTCAAAAATTCAAAATTTCAAAAATGATTCAAAACGACCATATAAACTTTCCCTAAAAAATTTTCCTCCAAAATTTCAAAAAATTGACATTTTTTTTATGAACACTAGCTAAGTTCGCCTGCCTAAGCGAACTTAATAAGTTCGCCTGACTGAGCGAACTTGACCCCAAGCGAACTTGTTAAGTTCGCCTGATCTTCACCAAGCGAACTTGTTAAGTTCGCCTGATCTTCACCAAGCGAACTTATTAAGTTCGCCTAATACTGAGTGAAGCGAACTTATTAAGTTCGCCTACTAAGTTCGCCTGCAACAGAATTTTAAGTTCGCCTGGTTCAGCTGTTCAACCCAAACACGAACCAAAAATTCTGAAAATCATCATATCTTGCTAAATTGATGGAATTTGATTATATTGAACCGTAGGAATGTGTAGGAACTGATTAGGAACACTTCTATCGGATCAATTTCTTCAAGTGAATCCAAAATCAATCGAAAATGATAAAAAATTCTCCATTTTTATCAAGAACACAAAAAAGATGAAAAATCTTCAAAATCTCTGAAATTTGATGTTGATTGGACACGAAAACACCACGAATCTCCTGCTAATCAAGAGCAAAGGCTCTGATACCACTTGTAGGTCCCTAATTCGGTGCGTGACGGATCTCTAGATTCGCGGTACGATACGGTGATAACGTGCGGAATCCATTATCAACGTGCTCGTGTAACTCAATCAACAACAACGATGTAAATAAACGCTTTGTATTTCCACCACAATATCAGGTTACAATTCACAGAATTCTCTCTGGTCTACTCTGATATCGTCTATTCTGTATCTGTTTCACAGACTCTGTAACTGTATATATAAGCACCAGTTCTGAAGTAAGCGAACTTAATAAGTTCGCCTCATAGATGCTTAGCGAACTTATTAAGTTCGCCTCTTATAGGCTAAGCGAACTTATTAAGTTCGCCTCAGATAGACTAAGCGAACTTATTAAGTTCGCCTCTGATAAACCAGGTGAAATTATTAAGTTCGCCTCTAATAGGCTAGGCGAACTTATTAAGTTCGCCTCTAGCAAAACTTACACAGAATTTTATCAACAGTTACAAAACATGTCCTAACAGACTCCCCTTTAACTTTTGCTAACAATTCTATGGTTTAACAACCGATGTATGCTGATCCTTCTTTACCTTTTGTCTTTGAGGGGCTTGATGAAGGATTTGGTTGAAAGGGTTAAATTGATAATTTGCAGCAAAGTGGTCTGATTCACCACAGATGACGCAAGTTTGTTGAGATTTTGGCAGCTGCTTCCTTGGTGGAGAAGGAGAGTTTCGGAATTTAGTTGCCTTTGCTTCAAAGCTTCTAACCTGTTTGCTTTTGTTTGTTTTTTGAAAAGCATGTGGTTTTTGAACTCTTTGTTGTTGATTCCTCTGCTGATGAAGGTAGTAGAAGCAGGTGCTGGCAATGTGATTGTATTTGCCACAGATAAAGCATGATTTAGTCAGTTTGTCCCTTGAAAGATAAACATAATCCTTTCTTTTGAAAAGGTCTTTGAAGTTCCAAGGGTGAGCTTTGTTGTGCTCAAAAGTGGCTTCTTCCAATGTCTTTTGAACATATGGAACTCTTTCTCCAGGAGCATGACATATGTCAAACACCTTCCTTTGAGGCTTGGAGTTGATGGAAGTTGAGGATTGTCCCTTTTCAACAGTTAGCTTTCTTCCTTCTAAGGATAGCTGATTTTGATTTGGCTGAAAGGCATAGGAACTGGAGCAGCTAGTACTTGTACTGAAGCTGGTACCTATACTGAGGGAATGAAAGGAACATGAGCACTTGTTTGAATGACTTCCAAGATAGGCGGTGCTGGTACTTGAGCTGTTGATGAGGCCTCCTCAGCTTTAGTGGACTCTGAACAAGTTGACTCAGAATCTGACGAGGTAGTGCACTCTTATACCAACGGTTCATGCCTTGAGGGATCAAGATCTCGGTTGGCCGTTTCAAGGTTTGAGAGATTGAAGCTTGGTTCATGAATGACAACGTAGTTAGCAGGAGGTGCAACGGCTTGGTATTGTTCACCATGATACCCCAGACCAGTTTTTACCTTTTCATGAATTTGAGCATCTAAAAGTCTTTGCAGCTTTTTAGGTGCAAATTCATATTTATCAACATGAACTTTTTGTTCTGCCAATTCTGCTCTGGTAGCTTTTAATCTAGCCAGTAGATCACCAATCTGAGTTTCAAGATTGCTTTGTTCATGTTTTAGTAATGAAATCTCTTTCTTTAGGTAGTTAATTTTTTCTTTATAACTGTTTTCTACCTTTATGAATTCAGATTTCATTTGATGAAACTGTTTATTTTGATCTATAAGGTTTTGATTATGCTTTCTGTAGCCTAACACCTTATCAATACAAGCTTGGGAACAGAGATGTTCATATACCTGAGGCGGTATCTCAGTTGTGTCTGCCAAAAGAGCTTGGTTGTTGGCAGGCAGATCTTCATACTGGAAGCTCCAGTCGAAGTCAGAAGTTCCAACAGTTGCACAAGCTGCAGTTTGAACTGGAGGAGTAGCTTGTTGCTGTTGTTGTCTGGGTTGGGCTTGGTGAGCTTGTCTTGATTGAGGAGTAGCTGGATTGGCTCTTGGTGCCTTGTATTCTCTAACAAAGTGACCCAGTTGGTTACAGTTGTAACATCTTAGTTTGCTTTTATCCAATCCAACTCTGGTGTTGGAGTTGTTGCTTGGAATAGGTCTTCCGGTTCTAGAGTAGAACCTTTTTTCTCTTAAAGAGAGCATAGCATACGAGTGTTGTATGTCCATTTCTTCTAAGTCATCTAGATGGAAGCATTCCAGATCCTCCTTGATAAAGGACATGTTGCTTGAGTTTTCATAAACAAAAGTAGTAGAGGTTGAGGTTTGAGGAGGAGCTTCTAGGAGAAATGGTGAGGTGTTTGTTTGAGAGGTTGGAGTTTGTGGATGGGTGACAATGGGAGGATAGTAGTTGCTAGAACTAGGACCTGAATGGTCAGAGTTGAGGGCAGAAGTGGTGGTGGATGTTGAGGCATTTTGATAGCTTGAGCTTCGTTCTTTTGCCTGAATCATCTCTAGCTCATATGTTTTCAACATACCGAAGAGCTCAGTCATTTGGAGAGTCTTCAGATTCTCAGTTCTTCTAATGGACACTGTGTAGAGTGTCCAGCAGCTAGGTAAAGACCTGATGAACTTTTTGAGAATATCTTCATTCTCCAGCTTCACCTTTGAGCACTGCAGCTCACCTACAAGATAAGTAAATCTGTTATATAAAACAGTTAGGGACTCACCTTCGTTCGAGACGAAGTTTTCGTACTGCTGCTTTAGAATGTCCCTTCTGTTTTCTTTGACTTCCTCTGAGCCAGCAAACATCTTCTCAAGAGCCTTCCATAGCTCCTTAGCGGTTTTGTAACCTCTGAAGTTGTGAAAAACTTCATTTGGTAAGCACATTTGAATGGATTCCAAGGCTTTAATGTCTACCTACAATTTCTTGATGTCTTCATCAGAGTACTTGGAGGATTCTTTGGGGACTAGTGTACCTCCAGAATCAGCTGAGGCCACCATGGGTATGTATGGTCCATTTTTAATGGATTTCCACATCCCATATTCTTGATAGCAGAAGAAACTTTCCATCCTGTTCTTCCACATATCATAGTCTTCTCCAGACACCAGTCTTGGTGGTCTAGAGATGCTTCCAATGTCTTCAAATCCATTGTTTTGTGCCATTTTGATTTTTAGACAATGATTGACTTTAGCAAAGAGATAGATAAGAATAGAACCAGAGAATGATTAAACAAATGTGAGTTTGTTTAATCTGTTAGCCAAAGCTCTGATACCACTTGTTGGATCGGTAAATACAAGATGGTTCAATTCCAGTTGAGATTGGCGGAAACAATCACAACTTAAGCAAAGTAAACAAGTAGACAAGAAGAATACAGATAAATGCAATTTGTATTAAGCTTAAAGTGTTACAAGATTACAGAGAAAACTCTTAAGCAAAAATTACTTTTACAATGAATCTAAGTACTACTTATATAGTAACTTAGAATCAAGATAGAACCTTGATTCTAAGGATCAGATCTAACACAGACCGTTGATCTTGTATTGAAGCTATTCTACATATACAGACAATAATAATAACTACAAAGGTTAACTTTATTCAAACGTCTTCTTTGCATCATTGCTCGAATACTCAAAAGGAGAGCATCGTTGTCTTTTATTGTCTTGTGCCAATGACATTCTTTCTGCGTGGAGTGTGTTAGTGTAACAGCAAAAAGTTGTTAGTGGTATTGGTTGCTTTATCAAGAACAGTCAGCTGCAACGTTTGATCTTCGGTGAAAAGGCTATCAGCTGCAACTTTGATCTTCAGTTGATAAGGCCTTTCAGCTGCAACTTTGGTCAGCAGCAGATAAGGCCTATCAGCTGCAACTTTGGTCAGCAGTTGATAAGATTTATCAGCTGCATCTTTGGTCAGCAGCGGATAAAGCCTATCAGCTGCAACCTTGTCGATCCGCAACAATCTTTGAGATCAGCAGCATTTGTACTTAGAGAATTTTGTAGCCATCAGTCTTTATTTCTACAAAGGGGATTTTACAATAGGCTTTGCTCCAAGAATGAGTTAAATTCATAATTTGATTTGACGATCGGGTGGAAGACCGGGTAATTCTTCCGGAAAGACATCCGGGTGATCACAGACTACAGGAATATCTGCAATCTGTCCTTCAGGTTTAATGTTTAAAGAATGGAGTATGAATATACTGTTCCCCTTAATTAATTCTTTCCTAGCTTTTGCTATGGAAATTATTTCAATCTTATTGTTTTTACTATCACCCTGAATCATCATGCTAGTTTCATCTAGTTTCATAATCTTGACCGTTCTCTGGTCACAATTAATCTGGGCCTGGTATCGGTTTAACCGATCCATCCCTTGGATAACCTCATATTCATTCAAGTTTATCGGCATTAGCGTAACTAATACCTTATTGTCACCAAAATTGATGACACAATCAGGATATGATTCGGTTATCCTAATCTGTTTGCCACTAGCCGTTTCAACGACATAGGCATGAATAATTGGAATCGGTCTTACGCATAAATATGGGGTAAATGCACATGAAACAAAACTTCTATTTGCCCTTGTATCAAATAAAATCTTGGCGTAAATATTATTAACTAAGAAAGTACATGCTACCTCCTTAGCTTTATTTTTCTGTTCATCTCCACTTCCTAGGACGAACACTCGCCCTGTTCCTTTATTCTGACCACCTATTATCTGTTTAGGTGGTTTAGGACAAGAAGTCCTATAATGCCCTTTCTCTCCACAGTTAAAGCATTTAACATTTGGCCATTAGGTTGTCGAATGGCCAAACTTCTGACAAGTCTGGCATTTTTGGGATTAAATCCTCCTCTTCTGGGAAACTTACTATTTCCCGGATTGAATTTGTAAACAACTTCTTCAGGTTTCCTCTTGTGATCGGTCTTTGGTGGCTCTCAGGCTGCCACCTCATCATACATTATCGCACTCTTTTCAATGGCCATATCTATCGTCTCGGGTGAGATGGATTTTACTAAGGTATGAACTTTAGGAGGTAAACCTTGGACATAACATTTAATTCTTCTTGATTCGGGAGTAACCAAATGTGGCATCAACTTGGCCATTTCATTGAACTTGGTTGTGTACTCATGATGAGTCATGGTTCCACCTTCGAACCGCAGAAACATAGCTTCAATATTGTCTACGGCATTTTGTGGACAGTATCTCTTCACCATCAAAGACTTGAGATCTTCCCAAGTCATTCTATCAGTCACAGCGTCCCCTTTCGTCTGCTTGACTGATTCCCACCAGTGGTGGCACAACTTATGCCGGGAACCATGTGAATTAGGGTTTGAGGCGGTTTTTGGACGCCTATTTAACCCCGGAGGCTAGGGTCATGACCCCAGACATCACTAGACGAATTTTGGACGAACTTAGAGGAACGAGACCAAAGGGGAATCGATTCTTGATCGTTCCAAATATGAAATCAATTTCGAATCAAGATTTGAAGAATCATTCGCAAGCATGACCGACTAAACCACCCTTATTCATTCTCGGGTGTAGTGTTAGTATTAGCAATTGTGTTCAACCCTGTTTCTACATGTTCTTGCCACAAATCTTTTGTATTCATTTGATTTCTATGATTTCTGGGTTTAACTTGTTTGATTAAACACTTTAATTTCTTTATTTAGTTATTAATCCATCAAGTCGTTGGTGTTTGAATTATTAGCAATTGGTACATGGTTAAATGATTGAAATTGAATTAGTAATTGCTTAGATAACATCTCACTTGCGTTCTTGTTCGACTTAGGATCGTCAGATCAACATAATCATATCAAGTAGTCTTGCAATTATTTATCATCCAAGTTATCTATCCGTTCATGTCTATGTGAATTCCAATTCGTAGTAATTAGGTTACATAAAGTGCTTCATAAACTTGAAACCCAGGTTTGATAATCTTTTAATCACTATTTACAAATTAGGTTTTAATTTCAAGTTTTCATATTATTGATGATCTAAGCATTCAAAGTGTTTTCAAGCAATCATCCAAATCTCAAACATTCAGTTTAGTTTAATTTAGTTAATCTAAGTAGTTTTAATAATCAACTTAGATTCAAAACTGACCACATACTCCCTTTAGATATGATACCCTGCATACCCGAGCAACTAGGTTATATAGGGTTTTGCATGACTCAAACAACGGTCATCATAATGGCATCGTTGCTGGGGAGATTGTGCGCTTCGTGTTACGCTTTAGTCATGTGTATTGTGATCTCACCACACGTTCATATAGTTGATCATTTATATTACCAAGCAAATTCAAAACCTAAGTGATATCTTCTTTAATTGATCATTTTTCTTCTATTTTTGTATTTTGCATGTTACTTTTGTTTTATCACCATCCACTCACTTTTTATTGAAACGTCCCAAACCGGGTCATCTCATTGTTGACACAAACATATAAAACATAGTTCTTAAACTGGAAGATTAAAAATATATGCTACAGCAGAAGACTTGTTCATAAATTCAAATCCATAATGAATTAAAACTTTAAATAACATTGTTCGGGATAAAATATCAAAAGGAGGAAATGTTAGTATTCAGAGAGGCAGCCCAACGGTCCATGCTATCAAACTCTCACAGCTCCTTTTATGTATCATTCATTTACCTAACATACATACTAAAAGTCAGTTATACCGAGTGAGTTCTATCTTTACTTTAAAAACTATATACTTCATATGTCATTAAGGTAGCTTAATTATAAAAATAAAATAAGCTTTCTTTCTGTTTTGTTTTAACAAAACTTTCTCGATACTTTTAAATGTATGCAAACATCGCAATTTATGAAAATTGTTTCGTTACTGTCATTAGTTAAAACTCTATTTTAGGGAAACCCATTAAGGTGTCCCCCTCTGCTTCTGCCATACTTTCTTTCACTTGTAACTAACAAGTGAACTTACACATATAATCATACTATCATAACACATAATGAACCATTGCCCAAGGACAAGATTCATCTTTTACTTACACCTCGGGGCAAGACTCCTCTGTTGCATATACCTTGGGGTAAGACTCCTCTGCTGCTTACACCTCGGGGTAGGACTTTTCTGCTGCTTACATCTCGGGGTAAGACTTTTCTATGCTTGCAAAACTTTCTACTCTATTCTACTATGCAACTACTCTACTATCACATAACTCAATCATAGTACACATAAATGCAGACAAATAACACATATTATCACCTAAGCACATAACATGGCATCTGACACTATCAACCAGTACCGAGGTACCGCTTTCTCTGTCATTCTTCACTTTCTTTAAAATGTTTATTTCAAAGATAGTTTTTGTACTCTGTTCCTGTTTTTCTTTCTCTTTTATAAGAAAAACTTTGATAAAATAATATTATGTCTTTCAAAATCTCTCTTTAAGTATACACATCAGCCTTAAAACATAAGAAAATGGGCAATAAAAACTCACCAGTTCCGCTATCTCTAACTAACTATCGAAATGTCAAGTAAGACAGGTCTTTTCGGAAATCTGTACGAAGTCAACATGTGAAACCGGTCAAATTTTGCTAGTGTTGCCAAGCTAATGTCGCTAGGCTAGTGTCGCCAGACACATAGTGTCGTTGGTGACAGTGTCGCCATAACTTGCGTTATGGACTCGTGTCGTCTTTCTGGTGTCGTGTACATAGTTTCGCAAGATAACTAATGACACTCTTAGTGTCTCCCATTTAGTGTCGCTAAATGGAATCGCACGTGTCCCAATCAACCATACCTCAGGAACTCCCCTCATCTTCCCGACTAGTGTCGTCGGAATAGTGTCGGCCCAAAAACACAAAACTCAGACAGCTTCGTTTATTTTTATCCAAAATCATAACTTTTTATGTCTAATTCGTTTGTTTACCTTCCATGAGTCTAGATCTAAAGTTCTTAGTCCATTTGACATGTGAAAATTGCATATTTATATATAAAACCCCATTAAAACCTTAAAACCCATTTAAAACGAAAACAGAAGATTTAGGGACGATTCTTACCATATCTTTGCGTGTTTTCCCTTCCTTTTCTTTCAGAAATGGTCCAAGGAACGAATCCAAACAGATTCATGAGGTTTAATGGAGATTTAGAGCTTTCTCTCTGTAGCTTTTTTTCTCTCTCTAGAATATTTTGGATGAAAGTGGTGAATGAAAGAACAAGGAGGGTGGCTAGGGTTCTTGAGGACTCCTCCCCCTCACCCTAGGCCAGAACGATTGAGCCCAAGACCCGGCCCACCCTTGCTCCTTTACTCTTTTAGCTTGTTATCCCGTACCCAAAACCCGATTTAATTTCCGGATGTTACAAGTCTACCCTCCTTTCAAGAGATTTCTTCCTCGAAACGTGATATAAGTTAAACAACTGAGGGTACGACTCCTTCATTTCTGCCTTGGTTTCCCACGTGGCTTTCGATCCCTTTTGGTGTTTCCATTGGGCTTTAACCAATTGAAAAACTTTGTTGCATAGATGTGTCTCCTTTCTGTCTAAGATGGCCACGGTCTCTTCAATGTAGTTGAGGCTATTATCTACCTTGATGTCATCGAGTGGCACGTGCGCTGACTTGCCAGCTAGACACTTTCGTAAGTGTGACACGTGGAAGGTAGGGTGGATCACACTAAACTCATCACGCAGATCTAGTCGGTAAGCAACTTCCCTAACCCGTGCCACAATTTTGAAGGGTCTGACAAACCTCGTACTTAATTTCCCTCTCTTTCTGAATCGGATAATCCCTTTCCAGGGAGATACTTTCAACATTACTTAATCCCCGACATTATACTCAACGGGTCTCCGCCATTTATTCGTGTAGGATTTATGTCGATCTTTGTTGGATATAGGATGTCCGATCGTCGATTAAATCAACGTTGTTATCAAGGTACGATCCAAAGGGTTACATTTTGGAAAACGAGCAATTAATAACTTTTAGTCGTAAACATTATATTTCACGAAACACGGTTTTATAATTCGGAAAATAAATTTTTAATGAAATATTTATCGGTTTGTTCGGTGATTAATTATTTAGAGAAATAATTAAATACGAAGGAATTAAATTTTTAAGTGTTAAACATTAAAAATTAGGTTTTACTAATTACTTTTAATTAGTAAACTCTGGGAATTAAATGTAATTAATAGTTAATTACAAAGGAATTAAATGTTAATATCCCAGGGGTGCGGTATGTAATTAGGAAGGTTATAAATATATCCTTATATCATAACCCTAAAACCTAATCCAGCCACCACACCATTTGCGTAAGAGAGGAGGTCGACACCCCCCTTTGGCCGAATACCACTGCCGCACCACCTCTACGCCGCCGTCCGCAGCCACCGGCCTCCGTCGTCGTGCCGCTGTTGCCGGTTTTGCGAGACCCGTGAGACGAGTTCTCGTTGTTTTGCGGGTTTGGTGATCCGTCACTAGCGAGACGCTTGTTGAACCAAAGTGTGAATCTTCCGATTATCGTCTAAGGTATAATTGTTTACGCGCTATGGTTGGTTTTAATTTTATTGTTTAAAAGGATGTAGTCGGATCACCGATGGGATCCCGGTTTAGAACCGTTAACATGTACTATCGCTTCCGCTCAATAAATCTGATTTGTTTATCTAATAAGATTAAATTAATATTTTTTTTAAAACTTAAAACTGGTACAAAGATTTCCATCAGTGGTATCAGACCCACCTTTTTGCACGTTTAGACATATTATTTATTTTTCGATCTTATGTTTTTTATGTCAAAACTTTTGTTTGACAAAAAGATCGTGCCTTTTTCATTTGATTTGGTTGTGTTTGATAAATCGAACTCTAGTGACCCATGGTTGTGTTTATTTATTTTTGTTGTATTATCTTTGTATTTTTTTTTGTGTTATTTGGAACCCGTTGTAATAGTTAGGTTTATTTTATTTATTTATTTTTACTGTAATTGTAAATAAATTTGTAAACCAAACGAGATGAAGATTTGAAGACCAAAGACGGACACGAACGGGACTAGAAGATGGAGATCTTGGACTAAGTGGGAGATAGCAATAATTTTTTTTGTTGTCCCTTAGACCGGTTCGGTTTCCGTTTAATGGCTCGAACGAAACCGAATAAATTTCTAGTTGCTCGATTTATGTGTTTTATATTTTCGTGGTCGTTTACATTATTTAGGATAATATTTAAAACGCAAATATTTTTATAAAACATTTTGACACAATCATAAAACGACGAGAAAATTAAAATGTTTAAACATTTCTCGAAAAGGTAATTAAATAAAAGTGTTTTTATTTATAAGTAAAACAAGTTTTAAATTTAATTGTTTTATTTAAAACTAAATTAAATTAATTAAACAGTTAACTAGTTCAATGTCACACCCCGGTCCCAAGCACTGGTTAGACGTGACGCATGGTACAATACACTCAGCGGAACCTAAACCATAAATCTCATTTATTAATTACCAAACTGTTTTACAACATGAACCAAACGTCTATTACAAACAAACTAAACTATCAAACATCAGTCCCTGTCAAGGAACTCAAAACATCCACAGGGCTTACAGCTCTTCCAAGCATGCCTCTATTCATTATAATCCTCTAACCATCCAAACTACTATCCACGTCTACTATCTACCTGGAATGCCACTAAAAAGTTCCACCTACAATAACCTTAAAAATAATAAAAGCAATTGGGTCAACATAAGTTGGTGAGTTCATGAACCTTTACCACATGGTTATTATTCAATCACCAGTAATCGCATGTCCCACCCATTAGTTTACACAAAACTATTAAGATTTTGTTATATATATAATTGGTCAACCGTTCCCGCCACTGGCCTACTTTCACCAATATAAAATGGACAACCATCCTACCCTACTGGCCTACCTTTCACTAGTAAGATAAGATAATCGATACACCCGTATGTCACACCCAATTTTGAAACGTATACAGTAGTTAATACACACTATATATACTTGGAATAGGGCATTACTTATCAGGCATGTTTCAAATAACAACTGTGTAATTAAATACACATTTCAATTCCGAGAAACTCACCTGGACAACCCCTCGACATATTTACGTATTTTACTCTATAATGATAACCTCGAACAATATCCTAATAATATTAATATTTCTTATTTAAGACGTATAACAAGCTTAATGATAAATAACCCAAAGCTTATATCAGACTTTCTAACGTGAACCGGATCCTTGGCACGAATCCATAGACTAAGTGTGTGAATAGAAAGGTGTTTGTGTGTGTGGGAATGTCTCAAATTCGTCTGATGTTGATTTCTATTTATAGGCCGCATATGGACCCGTAGCGGACCGTCACACAAGGTCGTGGCGGTTCGCCACCCATTAAGGCAACCTATTTGCGTAATGCCCACATAGCGGACCGTTAACAAGGGTGGTAGCGTCTGCCACCCAACTGGTTTCACCGCGTCAGTTCCTCGTTGCCCGGGTCTGTTTTGCGGCTAGCGTACCGTTAGCCAAAGGCTTAGCGGTCCGCCATAGGGTTGAGTCATTAGACACGCGTCTGATGATGTGTCATTCTCTCATGATTACCTTTGCCTCCACGACTCCACGTAGCGGACCGCCATGCTGTTTGGTAGCGGTCGAATTTTGAAATGTTAACTCTTCAACTTTGGTATATTTTCAATTCAACACCTGGATTTCAATACCTGTCATCTTAGCCCTTATATTCTATAGGAATTTTCGAGGTTTTATGTTTAAAATATGCTTCACGATTAATGACCAATTTAGATTAAATAAGGTTTTTATAATTGGATCGTGTCGAGTGTTGAAAGGCGTTTCATGAACTAAAATAGTAAAATTGGTTTACTAAAATTGCACGACTTGGATCATGCAATATGTCTTTGACCCTTAATCGGTAGGTTAAAACATCGAAGCAAATCCCAAATTTAAAATAGATATTTCTGTGCCACCTTAAATTATGACACTTCAACTGATCTATCCGAACCCCTAGTGTTAGTGAATTACCTTACATCCTGGCCTACGGTTTTGGTTGAAGGTACCGTCATGATTCCTGAGTCACTTAGGCCAGATCTAAAGTTATTATTGAAAGGAAAATATAACTTAAGGCGCATTAGGTGGACGTTGTTGAGGGAAACGTATCTAAGCTTGACAATACTCGTCATGCCCCTCAAACCGAAAATTTTGTGGTTGACACAATCGGTAATCGTTACCTACCTACATAGCCGTGACAGTGGAGAGTGCTTAGACATTCACTGTGCAATGGTAAACCGGGATCTCATTTCTAATTATATATTTTGCAATTGGGTTATAAATTTATTTAGGACGTTATGCCTGAAAACACTAAAAATTTATTCTCGAATTTTGTAGATATGTAACGAATCCAATCACAAATTCTCATTCTCACTAAAGTCTATCCTTGAGAACGATAAACTTGACAACTCCAACTTCTTGGATTCGTATCGAAACCTAAAAATTGTTATCAGGGCTGAGAAAAAGATGTATGTTCTAGAGGAACCAATCCTAGAAGAACCTAATGATGCTACGGGCATTGCTCGCAAGACCTTGGATAAAAAAGTGGATGATTCCATCAAGGTCTCTTGCCTAATGTTGGCATCCATGATACCAGAACTTCAGAAGAATCTGGTTGATATGCCAGCTTACGACATGATTAGGCAGTTGCAGGAAATGTTACAGCCGTAAGCTCGTCATGAACGCTTTGAAGTGATGAGATCACTCATAAGCGGTCGTGTGTAGGAAGGTTCTTCGCTCAGCACTCACGTGTTAAAGATGAAGGGTTACATTGAGCAATGAGCTAGCCAAGGATATAAACCTTAACTCACTGCCTAAATCATATGACCAGTTCACCTTGAACTATACTATGAATGCTTGGGACTAGACCATCCTGGAGTTGCATATGATGCTCAAAAGTGCCGAGATGAACATACCAACTTCTGGCAAGTCTGGTCCAGTGCTGATGATCAAGGAGGGTTGAGTTAGGAAATCTAAAGCCAAAGGGAAAGGAAAGAAAAGCTTCAAGGGCAAGGGAAAAGGCAAGGCCGTTGCCAAGAAACCTTTGAATGATGTCAAGTACTTTCATTGTGATGAAGCTGGACATTGGAAGAGAAACTGCCCCATATATCTAGCTGAGCTGAAGCAGAAGAAGACTTATGGAGGACAGTCTGTAGGGATTAATATTTTGAAGCTATGTCATCAATGTATCTTGAAAAAATGTACTTCTGTTTGATTACTTTATGTTGTTAAGTAGTTTCAGTTTCATTGTAATTTACTGCTTTCTTAGTTTAAGTATGGGCCATTGAAAGTACTTCGTTTTGATTGAGGTTTGTTCAATCGAAACTAGTAGTTTCGATAGACAGGTTGTTTGATCAGGTGGTTCTAGTTTCTGTTGTAAATGCTCAATCGAAACTGGTTGTTTCGATGAGCATAGTTTCGATACCTGTCACAGCCTATAAATAGCCATGTTTGAGAATGTCTAGGGTGTGTGTGATGACTAAAGTTATTATTGAAAGGAAAATATAACTTAAGGCGCATTAGGTTGACGTTGTTAAGGGGAACGTATCTAAGCTTGACAATACTCGTCATGCCCCTCAAACCGAAAATTTTGTGGTTGACACAATCGGTAATCGTTACCTACCTACATAGCCGTGACAGTGGAGAGTGCTTAGACATTCACTGTGCAATGGTAAACCGGGATCTCATTTCTAATTATATATTTTGTAATTGGGTTATAAATATATTTAGGACGTTATGCATGAAAACACTAAAACTTTATTCTTGAATTTTGTAGTTATGTAACGAATCCAATCCCAAATTCTCATTCTCACTAAAGTCTATCCTTGAGAACGATAAACTTGACAACTCCAACTTCTTGGATTCGTATCAAAACCTAAAAATTGTTATCAGGGCTGAGAACAAGATGTATGTTCTAGAGGAACCAATCCCAGAAGAACCTAATGATGCTACGGGCATTGCTCGTAAGACCTTGGATAAAAAAGTGGATGATTCCATCAAGGTCTCTTGCTTAATGTTGGCATCCATGATACCAGAACTTTAGAAGAATCTGGTTGATATGCCAGCTTACGACATGATTAGGCAGTTGCAGGAAATGTTACAGCCGCAAGCTCGTCATGAACGCTTTGAAGTGATGAGATCACTCATAAGCGGTCGTGTGTAGGAAGGTTCTTCGCTCAGCACTCACGTGTTAAAGTTGAAGGGTTACATTGAGCAATGAGCTAGCCAAGGATATAAACCTTAACTCACTGCCTAAATCATATGACCAGTTCACCTTGAACTATACTATGAATGCTTGGGACTAGACCATCCTGGAGTTGCATATGATGCTCAAAAGTGCCGAGATGAACATACCAACTTCTGGAAAGTTTGGTCCAGTGCTGATGATCAAGGAGGGTTGGGTTAGGAAATCTAAAGCCAAAGGGAAAGGAAAGAAAAGCTTCAAGGGCAAGGGAAAAGGCAAGGCCGTTGCCAAGAAACCTTTAAATGATGTCAAGTGCTTTCATTGTGATGAAGCAGGACAATGGAAGAGAAACTGTCCCATATATCTAGCTGAGCTGAAGCAGAAGAAGACTTATGGAGGACAGTCTGTAGGGATTAATATTTTGAAGCTATGTCATCAATGTATCTTGAACAAATGTACTTCTGTTTGATTACTTTATGTTGTTAAGTAGTTTCAGTTTCATTATAATTTACTGCTTTCTTAGTTTAAGTATGGGCCATTGAAAGTACTTCGTTTTGATTGAGGTTTGTTCAATCGAAACTAGTAGTTTCGATAGACAGGTTGTTTGATCAGGTGGTTCTAGTTTCTGTTGTAAATGCTCAATCGAAACTGGTTGTTTCGATGAGCATAGTTTCGATACGTGTCACGGCCTATAAATAGCCCTGTTTGAGAATGTCTAGGGTGTGTGTGATGACTAAAGTTATTATTGAAAGGAAAATATAACTTAAGGCGCATTAGGTGGACGTTGTTGAGGGAAACGTATCTAAGCTTGACAATACTCGTCATGCCCCTCAAACCGAAAATTTTGTGGTTGACACAATCAGTAATCGTTACCTACCTACATAGCCGTGACAGTGGAGAGTGCTTAGACATTCACTGTGCAATGGTAAACCGGGATCTCATTTCTAATTATATATTTTGCAATTGGGTTATAAATTTATTTAGGACGTTATGCATGAAAACACTAAAACTTTATTCTTGAATTTTGTAGTTACGTAACGAATCCAATCCCAAATTCTCATTCTCACTAAAGTCTATCCTTGAGAACGATAAACTTGACAACTCCAACTTCTTGGATTCGTATCGAAACTTAAAAATTGTTATCAGGGCTGAGAACAAGATGTATGTTCTAGAGGAACCAATCCCAGAAGAACCTAATGATGCTACGGGCATTGCTCGTAAGACCTTGGATAAAAAAGTGGATGATTCCATCAAGGTCTCTTGCTTAATGTTGGCATCCATGATACCAGAACTTTAGAAGAATCTGGTTGATATGCCAGCTTACGACATGATTAGGCAGTTACAGGAAATGTTACAGCCGCAAGCTCGTCATGAACGCTTTGAAGTGATGAGATCACTCATAAGCGGTCGTGTGTAGGAAGGTTCTTCGCTCAGCACTCACGTGTTAAAGATGAAGGGTTACATTGAGCAATGAGCTAGCCAAGGATATAAACCGTAACTCACTGCCTAAATCATATGACCAGTTCACCTTGAACTATACTATGAATGCTTGGGACTAGACCATCCTGGAGTTGCATATGATGCTCAAAAGTGCCGAGATGAACATACCAACTTCTGGAAAGTCTGTTCCAGTGCTGATGATCAAGGAGGGTTGAGTTAGGAAATCTAAATCCAAAGGGAAAGGAAAGGAAAGCTTCAAGGGCAAGGGAAAAGGCAAGGCCGTTGCCAAGAAACCTTTGAATGATATCAAGTGCTTTCATTGTGATGAAGCTGGACATTGGAAGAGAAACTGCCCCATATATCTAGCTGAGCTGAAGCAGAAGAAGACTTCTGGAGGACAGTCTGTAGGGATTAATTTTTTGAAGCTATGTCATCAATGTATCTTGAACAAATGTACTTCTGTTTGATTACTTTATGTTGTTAAGTAGTTTCAGTTTCATTGTATTTTACTGCTTTCTTAGTTTAAGTATGGGCCATCGAAAGTACTTAGTTTTGATTGAGGTTTGTTCAATCGAAACTAGTAGTTTCGATAGATAGGTTGTTTGAACAGGTGGTTCTAGTTTCTGTTGTTAATGCTCAATCAAAACTGGTTGTTTCGATGAGCATAGTTTCGAAACCTGTCACAGCCTATAAATAGCCCTGTTTGAGAATGTCTAGGGTGTGTGTGACGACTATAAACCTTGAAATTACTTTTTCATAGTTTCTCATAACTAATACAAGCAGTGAGGTTTTTCATTGTGTTATTACAATTTTATATCATATTGTATTGGGTTCTTGTGTGGTTAGCCGGTTATCTTCACCATTATGTGTTGTTGATGTCTGTTTCACCACCATACACACCTGTTACGCAGGTGTGTGTGTAATCGATATGTTTAGTGATTTTTGGATAAAATCAAGACCTACAATTGGTATCAGAGCTATATGCTCTTGATTTTCGAGTATTTTTTAGGTTTTTGAGATTGATTTTTGGTGTATTTCTTCTAAGATTCAAGTTTTTCTGATTCTGCAAGTTTGAGTACTGTTTCATTGGTTTTTAGAACTGTTTCATCAATTTTTCGGTTATTTCTTCGAGTTTCTCGGATTTGAAGACTGGATTAGTGTTCAGGAACATCATAGAAAGATTTTCGCTCGATTGGACTGTTGTTTTCACTACTTTGATTTTTGATTTTTCTCTGAAGCTGCCATTAATGGAGTCTACTGAAGCTTGAAGAAGAAGGTATCGAAAATAGGAAGAGACATCTTCTGAATGTTGATTGGTCATCGAAACTAAGGCGAAAAATTTTCTGTTTTCGGTTGAGCATTGAAACTTCTTGTCTGTACTTGTTGTCTGTGAAAAGGTATAATCAAAACTAGTATTTTTTTCTTATCTTTATCGAAACTAACCCTTGCAGCGAAACTTGTGTGATATCGAAACTAGTTTCAATCCAAACTAGTAGTTTCTGTTGTGTCTCTAATCATCGAAACTTGTTGTTTTGATCGAGTTATCTTCTATCGAAACTGGTTGTTTTGATCCTGCTCTTCTCAATCGAAACTTGTTGTTTCAATCCATTTCCCTTCAATCGAAACTCGGAGTTTCTATCCAGTTTTTTTCTGTCTATCATCACTAGCTACTGTTTGGCTAAATTCTTCTGAGTTATGGAAACTTTAAGCAATAATGAGTATACTAGTGGAAACAAACCACCTGTTCTTGTGTCCACTAGAGATTTTGATGATTGGACAAAGAAGATGAAGACTTTCTTTCAGTTCCATGACCATACTCTCTTAAATTCCTTATTTGATGGACCACACAAGCAAGTTCATACTACAGCAGATGTTTAGCATGCCAAGACTGTTGCTGAATATGATTAGAAGAATATTGCCCTAGTTGCAGAGACAACAAAGCATTTGGAGCCATTGCTATGGCTCTTCCCATGGATGTGTTTAATACATTTGCTCAGAACACCACTGCCAAGGATCTTTGGGTGGCTTTATGTACAAGGTTTGAAGGAAGTCCGGAGATAACTGAAAGCAAGAGAGATTTGATCAAGAAACAATATGAGATGTTCAGTTGTGTCTCTGGTGAACCTATTTCTGAATCAATCAACCGATTCTCAAGTATCATCTCTAGATTAAAAGTTATGGGAGCTGAGTATCCCACTGTGGAAATGAACAAAAAGCTTCTTGATTCACTGCCCGAAGAATGAAACATGTAAAGAATCATGATCAAGAAGACTGAAAAGCTAGGTGATTTGTCTCTACAACAACTCTACAGTATCCTTAAGTCTTATGAATTGGAAATCCAGAAGGGTGCTATCACTCCAACCAATCAGTCAGGGAATACCGCTCTTCTTGCTGGACAAGGTTCTTCCTGTCATTCCAACAAACCAACCATGGCATACTTACAAACTGATGTTCCACCTTCACTGTATGGAGTTCAACCTTCCGGCTCTTCTAATTCACAAAAGCAGTCCCCTATGATTCCTGATGACTACCTACCTATCATGACTACCTTCATGTCCTGCTATGATGCTTTAATTTTAGGAAATCTGACACCGGTTAGTTTCCAACCGGATGATTTGGAGCAAATCAATTCTGATGATCTACAGAAGATGGTTATTGATTGGTGTATGGCTATGCTAGCTCTAAGGACTAAGAGATTCATCAAGCGAACTGGTTTGGACAGATTTAGAATGGGAAAGACTCTGGGTTTTGAAATCAAGAAGGTTAGATGCAACAATTGTGATCAGCTGGGTCATGTTGGGAATCAAGCACCAGTTTTTAACTTTTAAAAACGATAAATATTTAAACCTTTTAAATAAATAAATCAGATATATTTTACCTGAAGCGATTTAATGGTACAACAAACAGATCAGATCTGGATTCCCTTTAATGATCCGATTACACGCGTATAAACAATATAAAATAAACCAACCATAGGGTGTTCTAGGAATATACTTTTGACGATAACTAGATCAGAACACCTTAGTACAAGGAACGTTACGCTAGATGACACGTACACGAAATCCTGCAGCAAAACGTCACACGGTTGTGCAGGGGGAGGCCGATCACGACGGCAGCGGTGCGACGGTGACGGTGGTTGTCCGGGTGGGATGCGACGGTGGCAGCAGCGGCCCTTGATGGCGTCGGTCAGAAATCGCAAGGAGGGGGAGGGGGTTTTCGAAAACCCTTGGTGGCTAAGCAACTTCAATTAGCTTTTAGGGTTTAAGTTAAGGTTATATTTATAAACCTGTAACTTACAAACTGGCCCCTGAGATATTAACAGTTAATACGCAACTAATAATTAACTATTTAATTATTAACCTTTGTATTTTACTAATTACTAATAATAGGTAAAAATCTAATCTTTAAATGTTTAACAGATTAAACATTTATCCCCATAAATAATTAATTAATTAGATAATTAATTATCTCAATCTCCGATAAATATTTCTCAAAATATTTATTCACCATTTAATAAATCAGTCTTTCGTAAATAATATTTAACAACTAAATAATATATATTTGGTCGTTGCCTAAGGTGTAACTCTTTGGATCGTACCTCGTTAGTAACATTGACTTAATTGAGGATCGGACATCGTATATCCAACAATCTCCCACTTGGGTGATTCTTCAATTAATCGGTTCAACGTTGACAATGGTGGACGCCTAGCTGCATCTCACTGCCTCTAGCAAGGCATGACGGTTTTACAATTGTCAGACTGTTTCCTTATGTACAAGTAAACATACTTTACCAAGTCTAAAAATCCTAGTAAGCATATCTATGTATCCTTTCTGTTTAGGGCATCCGTTGAACATGAGACATGGATACAATTCACTTCTTATATGTGGTTCTACTATTCTTCATCTCGTTCTCAAATTAAAAGTGGTCTTAAACAAACTACTCTTTAGTTTGAGCATGGCCATGCGTTTTACACCAACTTGAATCAATGAGGGCGCCAGAATGTCCAACTCCTAATTAAAGAAGAACAGAATTCCCTTGGCCACGTACAAATCCCACTAAACTTCAGATCACTCCTGATCATATCCTTAGTACTGTCTGTTAAGGTACAACGTTAGATAAAATCAAAGAACAAACTTTAGTAAGAGTTAGTTCTAGCATGTGCCTCGGGTCGAGGATCGATAGATCTTACCATATTCAAAACATCTCAACACTTTGATCCATGAAGATAGTTTTGAAGCGAGTTACGTCCAATTATTATTCTCTAACAATTATCTGTGAACATGGCTTCCAATTTCTTGGTCTTTCATTCATAATGAACCAACCATCCGATTCACAGTAGTCTTACGTTCAGATTGATTCCCATGAATCTGATTGACTACGTACATTTAGAATAAAAAATATTAAAGGATTTCTAAAACGTATAAACTATCAAACACAGTAACATCTATTTATAATGCATTTAACCATTAAATTAAACATAAAAACTAATGTAACTGTATTGTTCGAAAACACCAAATACTAAATACAGATCAATCCCACTGTCTAGCAAATCTAAGGCCTATCTTGTTAGCATGATCCTCATGTTTAGAATGAGGCATAGGCTTAGTGAATGGGTCGGCTAGATTCGGATCCGTGTGAACTTTGTTTAACACGATGTCTCCCCGTTCTAATATATCACGGATATAATGAAATCTTTTGAGTATGTGCTTCGTGCTGTGGTGTGCCCTTGGTTCCTTAGCTTGAGCAATGACACCAATATTGTTACACAACATCTTGATCAGTTTCTGAATGCTAGGCATTATTCAGAGATCAGCAATGAACTTCTTCATCCAAGCAGCCTCCTTTGCAGCTTCCGAAGCGGCAATGTATTCTGATTTCATGGTGGATTGAGCAACAACACTTTCCATAATACTCTTCCATGTGATCGCACCACCATTCAGAACAAATACAAATCCCGTTTGTGATCGAGAATCATCTCGATCAGTCTGGAAGCTAGCATCAGTGTAACATTTAACAGCTAGTTCTTCTTCCAGCCCTCCATATATCAAGAACATGTCCTTAGTTCTTCTCGAGTACTTAAGGATGTTCTTCACAGCTATCAAGTGACTCTCACCAGGATTCTGTTGATATCTGCTTGTCATGCTTAAAGCGTACGATACGTCAAGTCTAGTACATAGCATGGCATACATGATGGAACCTATTGAAGAAGCATACGAAACCCTTTCCATTTTCTTCTTGTCCTTGTCAGATTGAGGGCACTGTTTGTTATTCAGTATGGTTCCATGTGCCATAGGAAAAGACCCTCTCTTAGAGTCTTGCATGAAAAAGCGTCGAACGACTTTATCAATGTAGGTACTTTGACTTAAACCTATAAGCTGCTTCGATCTATCTATATAGATCTTTATTCCTAGAATATAAGCAGCTTCACCAAGATCTTTCATTGTGAAACATTTTCCTAACCAAGACTTTACGTCTTTTAGCATAGAGATATGGTTTCCAATGAGCAGTATGTCATCTACATACAAAATCAGAAACGTCACATGGCTCCCACTTGCCTTCATGTAGACACACGGTTCATCTTCTTTTTTGAGAAAACCAAACTCTTTGATTTTCTAGTCAAAGCAAAGATTCAAGCTTATGGATGCCTATTTTAATCCATAAATGGATTTGTTTAACTTGCATACCTTATTAGGATTCTTTGGATCTTCAAAACCTTCCGGTTGAACCATATAGACATCTTCAGTAAGATGCCCATTTAGGAACGCGGTTTTGCCATCCATTTGCCATATCTCGTAGTCATAATACGCGGCAAAGGCAAGCAGAATCCTAATGGATTTAAGCATGGCAACTAGCGAGAAGGTCTCATTATAATCAATTCCTTAAGTCTGAGTGAAGCCTTTCACTACCAACCTTGCTTTGAAGGTTTGCACATTCCTATCTATGTCGATTTTCTTTATTAAAATCCACTCGCTTCCTACGGTCTGACTTTCGAAAGGAAGGTCAACCAAGTCACATACATGGTTGTCGTACATAGATTGGATTTCAGCATCCATGGCTTCAAGCCATTTCTTAGATTCAGAATCTAAGATTGCAGATTTATAACAAGTGGGATCAGCCTGATCAACTATCAGGATGTCGTCAATCTGGTGAATCCCGATATACCGGTCGGGTTCATGACGATCCCCAGCACTTCTGCGAACAACTTGTGTTACAGTTGAATCTTGAAAATTTGTAGATTTAGTTTTAGTAATCTCATGCTGGACGGTAGGTTCAATTTGTGGTTCTTGGATCTCATCCATATCCACATGGTTGTCTCCAATCCCTCTCGCAAGAAGTTCATTCTCTAAGAAAGTAGCTCCGCGTTTAATGAAAACTCGTTTTTCAGCAGGATTGTAGAAGTAGTAACCGATTGTTTTAGGGTATCCGACGAAAGCAAATTTATCGCCACGAGGATTTAGCTTATCTGTAGATTCACTTGTAACATATGCGTTATATCCCCAAACCCTAAGGTAGGACACTTTAGGTTTCTCTCCATGCCAAATCTTATAAGGCGTTTTGTCCACCTTCTTTGTAGGAGCTAGATTAATTATTCTTGTGGCAGTCTCAAGAGCATAACTCCAGAAGGAGTTTGGGAGGTTTGTACGACACATCATAGACCGAACCATATCTAATGGAGTTTGATTTCTCCTTTCGGATACACCGTTAAGCTGAGGTGTTCCTGGTGGAGTAAGTTGAGAAATGATCACACATTTCTTTAGATGTTCGTTAAACTCTTGACTATGATATTCACCACCTCGATCAGATCAAAGCATCTTAATCGTCTTACCAAGCTGATTTTGTACTTCGTTCCAGTACTGTTTGAACATTTCAAACGTTTCATGTTTATGCTTCATAAGATAAACATATCTATATCTACCGAAGTCATAAGTAAATGTTACGAAGTATCTCTCTCCACTTCTAGACATTGTTATGAATGGACACGTACATCAGTATGTACACGTCCTAACAGATCCTTAGCCCTTTGACCGATACCGGTAAAAGGAGCCTTGGTTAGCTTTCCACTTAAACATGATTCACAATCATCAAATGACTCTTGACCAGTAGAATTCAGAATTCCGGCAGTTTGGAGTTTCTTCATGAGGTTATTGTTTATGTGTCCAAGTCTACAATGCCATAGATACGTGTCATTGAAATCATATTTCGTACGTTTGGAGGAGATATTAAATAGAACGTTATTATCATGGACTTCTATCTCATAGATTCCATTGTGAGGCTTTGTAGAAAAATAAAACAAACCATTCAAATATGCAGAAATGAAATCATTGTCAAAAACATAATTAAATACTTGTTCCCGCAAAGCGGATACTTAAACAATATTCCTAGTCAAAAGAGTAATGAAACAAACATTGTTCAAAACAAGTTCTAAAGCAGAAGGAAGTAAAAGAGTGTATTATCCTACAACCTTCATAGCAACCTTTTGTCCATTTCCCACATGGAGCTCCAAATCGCCTTGCTTCAACCTCCTAACCTTCTTTAGTCCCTGCAAATCATTACAAATGTGATAACCACATTTAGTGTCAAACACCCAAGATTTGCTAGACAAAGAGAAGATCTCAATAATGAACATACCTGAGGACTATCCTCCATCAGACTTTTTCTGCTTCAACTCGGCTACATATTTTGGGCAGTTCCTCCTCTAGTGTCTGACATCATCACAATGATAACATTTGACATCTTTTAGAGGTTTCTTGGCAATAACTTTGCCTTTGCCCTTGCTCTTGAAACTTTCCTTACCTTTCCCTTGGCTTCAGATTTCTTGACCCGACCCTCCTTGATCATTAGCACTGGACCAGACTTAGCAGGAGCTGGTATGTTCATCTCAGTAGTTTTTAGCATCATATGCAACTCCGGGATGGTCTTGTCCCAAGCATTCATATTATAATTCAAAGTGAACTGATAATATGATTTTGGCAGCGAGTTGAGGATTATATCCTCGGCCAATTCATTGCTTAAAGGGGAGTCAAGACGTGCCAGATGATCAATGTATCCCTTCATCTTCAACACTTGGCTGACTGAAGAACCTTCTTGCATACGATAACTTATTAGTGATCTTATCACCTCGAAGCATTCATGACGGGGCTGCTGCTGAAACATTTCTTGTAGTTGCCTAATCATGTCGTATGCTGGCATGTCCACCAGATTCTTTTGAAGTTCTAGTATCATAGACGCCTGCATCAAGCAAGAGACCTTGAATCAACATTCTTTTCCCAGGTCTTACGGGCTTGGCCTGTAGCAGCAGCTGCTTATTCTGGGATTGGTTATTCGAGAACATACAGTTTGTTCTTAGCCTTGATAACAATTGTCAAGTTTCAATACCAGTCCATGAAGTTGGAGTTTTCAAGCCTATCCTTCTCAAGGATAGATTTTAAGGAGAATGAGGAATTTGTATTAGATTCGTTACACATCTATAAAATTCAAAATAAATATTTTAGTATTTTCATGCATAATTTCCTGATAAGAATTTTATGACCCAATTGCAAAATTATATAATTAGGAATGAGATCTCGGTTCCCCATGTCTCAGTGAATGGCTAAGCACTCTTCACTGCCATAGCTAGACAAGTAGGTAACGATTACCAATTGTATCGACTATACAACTCTCGGTTTGAGGGGAATGACGAGTAATGTCAAGCTTTGGATACGTTTCCCTCAACTACGTCCAGTTAAACTTCTTAAGTGATATAGGTACTTCAATTATAACTGTAGATCCGGCCTAAGTAACTTAGGGATCACGGTTCTACCTTCAACCAAAACCGTAGGTCCGGATGCAGGGTAGTTCATTCACTAACATCGGGGGTTTGGATAGATTAGTTGAAGTGTTATAATTTAGGGAGACGCAAATATATCAATTTAATATTTTGGGATTTCTTTAATGTTTTTAAATATTACCGTTTTGGGTCAAAAACATTTTGGTCGACGAGTAGCATGATATAAGTCGCGCAATCTTAGTAAACCGTTTTTTACTAATTTTAGTTCGTGAAAAACCTTTCAACACTCGACACGATCCAATTTCAAATACCTTATTTAATCTAAATTAGTTATTCGTTGCGAACCGATTTTAAACTAATCAACTCTTTTGATTAATTTAAAATTGTTTTAAATAAAACTGTTAAATTTAAAACTTGTTTTTCCTTTTAAATAAAACACCTTTTTATATAATAATATTTTTGAGAAAAATAAACAATTTAATTATCTCATCGTTTTAAAATTGTTTAAAAAGTTTTATAAAAATTTTACGGTTTAATTATTATCCTAAATAATTATATCACAAACACAAAAATAAATAAAACATAGAAACGAGCAACCAGGAAAAAATGTTCGGTTTCGTTCGAGCCATCAAGCGAAAACCGGACTGGTCTAAGAGATAACAAAATCAACAAATCTTCTATCTCCCACATATTCCAAGATCTTCATCATTAATCCTGTCATTGTCCGCACTGGTCTTCTAGTCTTCGTCTCTTTAGGATTACAATATTTATTTACAAATACACTAAAATAAATAAAAATAAACCTAACTATTATATCGGGGTTCCAAATAACCCATAAAATACAAAAAAAAAACAATCAATCACAAACAATACAACCACAGGTCTCTAGTCCTCGATTCAAATAAACACAATAACAATAAACGAAAAAGGCTCGATCTTTTGTCAAACAATAGATTTGACAAATAAAAAAATAGATCGATATATATAAAAAATATGTCTAAACGCGCGTAAAGGTGGCTCTGATGCCATTGTTGGGAATCAAGAACCAGTTTTTAACTTTTAAAAACAATAATTATTTAAACCTTTTAAATAAATAAATCAAATATATTTTAACGGAAGCGATTTATTGGTACAACAAACAAATCAGATCTTGATTCCTTTCAGTGATCCGATTATACGCGTATAAACAATATAATATAAACCAACCATAGGGTGTTCTAGGAATATACCTTTGATGATAACCAGATCAGAACACCTTAGTACAACGAACGTCACGCTAGATGACACGTACACGGAATCCTGCAGCAAAACGTCACACAGTTGTGTAAGGGGGACGCCGATCACGATGGCGGAGATGCGACTGTGGCAGTGGTGGTCCGGCTGGGCTGCGACGGCGGCAGCGGCGGCCCTTGGTGGCGTTGGCCGGAAATCGCAAGGAGGGGGGAGGGGTTTTTCGAATACCCTTGGTGGCTAAGCAACTTCAACTAGGTTTTAGAGTTTAAGTTAAAGTTATATTTATAAACTTGTAACTTACAAACTGGCCCCTGAGATATTAACAGTTAATACCCAATTAATAATTAATTGTTTAATTATTAACCTTTGTATTTTACTAATTACTAATAATCAGTAAAAATCTAATCTTTAAATGTTTAACAGATCAAACATTTATCCTCGTAAATAAATAATTAATCAGATAATTAATTATCTCAATCTTTGATAAATATTTCTTTAAAAATTTATTAACCGTTTAATAAATCCGTCTTTTGTGAATAATATTTAACAACTAAATATTATATATTTGTTCGTTGTCTAAGGTGTAACTCTTTGGATCGTACCTCGTTAGTAACATTGACTTAATTGATGATCTGACATCATATATCCAACAGGTCACTTTGCCAGAAACTGCAAGGAGCCATCTTCTAAGGATCATCAAGAGAAGAAGAATTCCAATGGAAAGCAAGCTGCAAATTCTCCCTCCACCACTGGAATTTCCACTTTTAAGGCTCTGGTATGTCAAGCTGATAGGCATTATCATTGGGGAGATCAAGAGGAGGATGCAGCTGATAAAGCTTTGATGGCTGACATTTAAGAGAAAGATAAGCTTGTTCTCATCCAACCTGTTGAGGATTTAACCACTGTTCCAGTAGAGGTAATTTCTAAACTTTGCAAATCTCATCTTGCATAAATGAAATTCAGAAATATAGATTCATCAACCAAGCGTTGGTCGATGAACGTGATCATATAAAAGTTATGTATGATTCTTTGGTTAAAAATGAGAAACTATACTTAAAGAAAATTCGTGACATTTAGGCAGAAAACACATCTTTAATCGTGCAAGTTACCACCAAAAATAACACAAATCAGGTTTTAATTGAAAAACTTCAAAAGATTGAAAAGGCAAATTTTCAAGTTGAAAGCTTGGGAATGGATCAGAAAATTTTATTTGGAATAATTGACAAACAAATTCATAAGAAAGTTACTAAAGGTATTGGGTACAACACACATCCTCCACCATACTCTAAGTTAGGTAGATTTGCTGATATGCTAACTCCACATGTTCCTACATATTTTGTTTTTAATTTGTCTGCTGATGAGTATATTAAAACTTCAGATTATGATGCTTTTGCTTCTTGTGAAGAGTCAGCCTTTGTAAGTTCTGAAGATGATTGTGATGAGAGTACTAGTAAGAGGAGTGATTTAAATGAACATGAGTCGGATGATTGTAATAATATATCCGTGTCAAAACCTAATGTTTGTGAACTCGTTGAAAATTTATATTTTGATTTCATGCCTTATGAGCATGAAAATTTGGTTAATGATATTTCTAAGTTTAAGGATGCTTTGCCTTTTGTTCCTAAATCTGTAAATGCTATATGTTGTATTGCAAATTTTAAAAGTGCAGGAACATTCGTGACTGATCTTCCTCAAGAATCTATGAGCAATCAAGAGTTTTTCATAATAAAGGTAGATCAAAATGTTCAAGAACGAAGAGATGATCAAAGAGTTGTTTCTAGTTCTGATGCCTCAACATCACAATCATCTTCATCATCTTGTGATGACCATTATCAGGCTAAGCAGTCATGTGGTAAAACCTGCTTTAGTTTTGGAGAGCGTGGTCATGTCTTCAAGAGTTGTAATCTCTCCACATATCAGTTTAATAAAGAGAACGAGTCTTCTTCTGTGTTGTTTTCAAATGAATGTAACTCAAATGGTTTGATTAATCATAAAAACGTTTCTAAATAAAAAAAAATAGGAGGTGTTTGAGAGGTAAAAGGCAATAGAGATTTATGAATGGTTTGAGAAAGACTTGGCAACTTAAAAATGATAGTTCTAATGATGACCATAATTCTATTAAAGAACATTCTAATTATGATTTTCTTGAAGTGTCGTTTGATGAACGATTAAGAAATTCCAAGTAAGCAATGGCTTGGGTACCAAACTCTGATTGATATTCTATGTGTAGGAGCAACCGAGGAGGACTGGAGACAACATATGGCATGTCGATAGTGGTTGCTCAAGGCACATGACCGGCCAGTTTTCATTACTACAAGATTATCAAGCAATAGATGGATAGTATGTTGCATTTGCAGGCAATCCAAGAGGCGGAAAAATAGAAGAACAAGGAACCGTGTCCAACGGAGTCAACAGTCTGGAAAGAGTCAACTTTGTCCCATAGCTAAAGTACAATATGATGAGTGTGTCCCAGATTTGTGACAAAGATTACTGTGCTCTATTCAACTCCAGGGAGTGTCTAATTCTGAAACCCGGAGTGATTATTCCTAAAGATTTAATTCTTATGCATGCTCCCAGAAGATTCAACACCTACAATTTGGATATGAATAATCCATCAGGAATCGAATCATGCGTCCTTTCAAAAGCTTCTTAGAATGAATCCTTCTTATGGCATAGAAGATTGGGCCATGTCAACTTCAAAACCATGAATTGCCTCGTTCGGGGAAACCTTGTCACCGGTTTTCCTATCAAATACTTCTCTCCGGTTGAACACTGCATTGCATGTTCTAAACCCAAACAACACAAATACTCTCACAAACCCAAGACCACTAACTCCATCGACTCTCCTCTTTAATTACTTCACATGGATCTTTTTGGTCCTGTGAGTGTCATGAGTCATGGTAGAAAATCCTACTGCTTGGTAGTAACCGATGACTTCTCTCGGTTTACTTGTGCATTCTTCTTAGGCAGCAAAGATGAGACACCAGAAACTTTGAAGATTCATTTGCTTCAGATTGAGAATTTGTTCAATTTAAGAGTCAAGACAATCAGAAGTGATCACGACACTGAATTCTAGAATGCCATCCTGGATTCTTTTTGTGAAAGTAAAGTTATCTCCCGGCAACTTAGTGCACCTCGTACTCCGCAACAAAACGGTGTAGCCGAACGAAGAAATCGTATATTGATTGAAGCAGCAAGAACAAGGATTGTTGATTCTAAGCTTCTTGTCACCTTTTGGGTCGAGGCAGTCAATACCACATGTTTCGTTCAAAATCGTGTTCTCATTACAAAAGGCTGCAACAAGACCCCCTATGAGATCATGTATAAGCGAAAGCCTGTTAATGATTTTTTCAGAAAATTTGGATGTGCGTGCAGTATGTTGAACTCTTCGGACCAGTTGAACAAGTTTGAAGCTAAAGCTAATGAATGCTATTTTGTGGGCTACTCTTCTAATCAAAGAGCTTATCATGTCTACAACAAGAGAAGAAGAATTGTGCTGGAATCTATTGACATCAATTGGCATGAAAGCAATCACTAGGACTCAGGGGACGGTCCTGATTGGCTTTTTGACGTGGAATCTTTGTTTAAATCATTTAATATTCCTGTATTTACTAATATCTCTGTTCCAGCTAATCCTTTCTTTTCTATGGAAAACCTAGGTCCCTTAAATGAATCAAGTTCATCTTCAACCAGTCAACCAGTGGATCTCCTGCCTGCAATTTCTGCTCAATCCACTTCGGGTTCTTCTATCTCTCTTGCAACAAGTGAGACTGTTGAGGAACAAAGTCCTCAAATATTGGATGTTGGTCAACAGTCCTCTACTGCAAATCCGGATCCAGTGGAAGAATTTATTATTCTCGACAACATCACTAATCTGGAAGATAAATCTGGAAGAGGATGTGAATCCACAATTAAGGGTTCCCAAGAATCACCCTACAGATAACATCATTGGTCCTCTCAATGTGGGAGTTCGAACTCGCAGTGCCTCGGGAGCAATTAATGATGGTCTTTTCTCATGCTTCATTTTTCAAGTCGAACCGAAGAGCATCAAAGCTGCCTTACTTGAAATTAGTTGGGTGGAGGCAATGCAGGAAGAGTTGCAGCAATTCTCAAAGCTACATGTTTGGAATATAGTTGAGCTCCCAAAGAACAAAATCCCAATTGCTACTCGTTGAGTATTTCGTAACAAAAAGGACAAAGGAGGAATTGTAATTCGAAATACGGCTCGCTTGGTATTTCAGGGGTTTTATCAAGAGGAAGGAATTGACTTTGAGGAAGTATTTGAACCAGTGGCTCGCTTGGAAGCCATAAGAATGTTTCTCGCCTATGCAGCCTACATGGAGTTTACAGTCTATCAAATGGACGTCAAAAGTGCATTCTTGTATGGGAAGGTTCAAGAGGAAGTTTATGTCAAGCAGCCACTTAGTTTCATTGATCCAACCTATCCATATCGTATCTACAAATTGGACAAAGCATTGTACGGTCTTCATCAAGCCCCCCGTGCGTGGTATTAAACGTTATCCAAGCACCTGCTTGATAATGGTTTTACATGGGGAGCTGTTGACCAAACTTTGTTTAAACGAAAGGATGGTTCGGATACTATCATTGTGTAGATTTATGTTGGTGATATCATTTTCGGATCCACTAATCCAAAGTTATGCAAAGAGTTTGAGGAAGTTATGCACTTTAAGTACGAAATGAGCTTCATGGGGGAAATGAAGTTCTTTTTAGGATTGCAAGTTGATCAGTCTGAGTCAGGAATTCTCATTCTATAAGAGAAATATGTCAAAGAAATTCTGACCAAGTTCAAAATGTCTGACTCTCATCCATTCAAAACTCCCGTGGAAGTTCAACATTCTCTTTCTCCTGACATGGAAGGCGAAAGCGTTGATCAACATCTCTATCGCTCTATGATAGGATCACTCGTGTATCTCACCTCCAACATGCCAGACATAATGTTTGCAGTGTGCTTATATGCATGTTTTCAGGCTAACCCTAAACTCTCTCATTTATATGCTGTCAAACGTATTTTTATATAATTAATGTATAAGACAAAACTTGGACTTTGGTATCCTAAGAATAATTTGTTTGATCTTGTTGCATATTCATATTCAGACTATGGGGGATGCAACTTGGACCACAAATCCACTTCTGGGGGTTGTCAATTTCTTGGCAATAGACTTATGTCCTTGCAATGTAAGAAACAAACCACCGTTTCTAAATCCACAGAAGAAACTAAATACATTGCCGCAGCTCTTTGTTGTTCACAAGTTCGATGGATACACCATCAGATGCTTGATTATGGAATCACATTTCATGAAACCCACATTCTGTGTAACAACACAGACAAGCAAATTGCTGATATCTTTACTAAGGCGTTCGATTCTGCCAGATTTGAGAAATTGATGGAAATGCTCGGAATGCTTTATTTCCAGTAACTGTGTGTATCTGTCTCATGGAATAATTTGTGATTTCACATCCCTTTCAGAAAAAATCCTTCAAAAATATTGTCTTATTTGTTTTAACTTGTTAACCTGGAAAATTTTCAAAAATAGTTTACTTTTTGTACAGTTATTTCCGTTCGTATGTATTCAAAAGCAAGTCTTTTGGGGGAGAAATTAGAAAAGGTCAAGAAAGAAAAGAATTGCTTTGTATATATTTGTTTGCTTATGAAAGTTCTTATCCTCGATCTCACTGATGTTATTGAAATTGTTTCAGGAAAATCTGATCCGACCCTGTGAGAAGTGATTAAGCTTGGTCATACTTCTTGAAGCATGGAATGGACCATAAGCGATGGTGCTTACTGAGGAATAGCCAATAGGCCCGAAATATGGTTATAACACTTCAGTAGTGTGAAAATCTAAATCTCGATCGTGCATGTGTGTTTGAACCCACTTTTAAAACATCAAACCCATTTTTAACAAAGAAAACCGATTCAATCAGATACAGTCTTACGTGTTAGATTCTGACTCATGTGCTAGGTTACCGTCAAAGTAAAGAAAATTACCACCGATGACCCCGTATGTTTTGCTTACGTAAAGTTCTCGGGAGTTCATCTTTTTCCCATCCACTTGGATGATTTGACCCCGTATGTTTTGCTTACGCAAAGATCTCGGGTGTTCAACCTTTTCCTATCCGCTTGGATAATTTTACGACTTCTTTTGTTTTTCTTACGCAAAGATCTAGATTGTTCGTACTTTTTGATATCCACTTGGATATTTTTCATTTTTCATCTTCTTAATCCACTTGCACTTTATTTTTATTTTGGTGGTGAATTGGATTTACCTAGATGGTACCCTAGTTAACCGAAAAGATATGATAAGATTAATTCGGGTATTTCTTGAGGTTTGATAGGTTTTCAAAACCATTTTTTTAAACACGTGGTACGCCGTGTTTCGTACTTAAATGGTACATTATAATCACATGAAGTCCGTTACAAACTAATGCTCGGGTTTACCCTACACAAATATCGGCTATCTTCAGGGATTCACAGTAGCTGATTGCAAAAGCAAGTGTTTCAAGAGTTGACTCAGACATGATCTCACATTGGATCTTCTCTAAGGCTAAGTGTATATATCCTTTTGTTTGGCTTTTTGCTTTTATTTTTCCAAAATGAAAATTAAATCTTCCTTATTAGCTTGTTCAAATAGTTGTACATATTTTAGTTTCTTATTTGTATATAGTTTCTCCACGTTTTTCTGGGCTATCGAAAATTCTAACCTATTGAAACTTCATGGTCAATCGAAACTACCCAGATGTATCAAAACTACCTAGCTTCGACAGGGGCTTTTTGGTCTTTTGTCTATCTTTTAATTGAAATCTTCACTGTAAAGTTTCTCACTTCATGCTTTTCCTCTGAAACTCCTTTACACCCACATTTCACCCACAAATCTCATTTTCAAAAGTGGCCTAAGTTGTTGATAATCGGTCTTTTTTTCCCAATTCCCCTCGTCTTCATCATTCTTAGGTAGCCTGTGTTTCATCAGTAGTCCAGGTTACGGGTTGTAACTAGGGTTTTGACATTGAACTTTTTACGATTAAAAATTTGTTTTTACACTTGTTTGTTTCTTAAATCTTGTTTATAAGTTCATCATTGTCCATGGCTTACACTCTTGTTAAATAGTTTTTCAGAATTTCACAACGCAACCTGGTAAGAAGAAGTTTCGACAAAAACATGCTTTCTTTACCCCTTTTAACTGTTTTAACTTGGTTTATGTGCTTTGCAAGCAACATATGTGAATTTTTTTCTAGTTTTATGGAGTTTTATTTGGTGTTGTGCATTTTCAGCATTTGGGTATCAAAACTACTTGTTTCGGGATATAGCATCTTTAAGATAAAATTGAAAGTTTCTATTTCATCAAGTATTTTCAATCAAAACAAGATGTTTCGATGCCCCCCTTGTTCAATCAAAACTAGTAGTTTCGATAGGTATCTGCTCAATCGAAACTAGTTGTTTCGATAGGTGTTATCTCAACCGAAACTTGTTATTTCGATGGTTTTTCTTCTGAGTTTAAGTTCTTACACTTTGATTATTCTGATGACCTGTAATTGTTATCATATGCAGAATGGATCTTCTATTTGTAAAGAAGCATAACATCTGTGCATTCGTAAATGCTGCTAACCTAAAATGTGAAGGATTTGAGCATGTATTGAATTTTCTTGCAAATTCAAAGGTGAATTTTTCTATCAACCACAATCTTGCTATCGTTGAGTCTACCATCAGATAATTCTGGGAGACAGCTTCAAAGGTGTTGGTCAACAATGTGGAACACATCAGAGTTACAGTTTTCAATCAAGAAGTTATTATCAATGAAGCCTTAGTCAGGCGACAGCACCCACTGAGTTCTCTAGCTTCTACATTAGAGAACGTTTCAGAAGAATGGGCCACCCTGATGAATTCAAGAGTGGTCAAGTTACCAAGACTTTTCTGGCCTCACACTGGAGATATATTATCCATGTATTCATACACTGCATCTCCATCAGAAAAGGAGGCTTTGACTCAGCCAATGCACAAGTAGCCTCTGCAATTATAGGCTTAATCAAGGGAAGAGACTACAACTTTTATGGGCTAGTGTTTAAACAGATGATGGAAACATCACTGGGAAAATTAAGGACAAGTTCTTTCTTTACCCATGGTTTCTCCAAATGATCATCAATCATCTTCATCCAAACCTTCCTCAAGAAGGAAACCTGCTGGTTCTTGATCACATGATTTCAAAGACTCTAAGTTACATGAAAAAGTAGTAGCTCCAGAAGTAATAGAGGCATTGTGAATGTTCCTCTGTTTGGGTGTTTTATTGGTGAACCTGAACCCGAAGTCCCAGACATTGATCCTGAAGAAGCAATAGTTTCATCAGAGGAGGAACCAGATATACAAGCTGAGGGTGAACAGGAACAAGAAGTTCAGGCTGAAATGCAAGAAGATGTTATAGAACAAGAACCTCATAAGGAGCAAGAAGATGAACCACACATTCATGAAACCTATTTTCATGACATTGAGCTTGAACAGTTAGACCCTTTAAACTTCCAAGTTGAACAAGGCGTTCAAATGGAAAACCCTGAAGCTAAGGGACACATTGAGGCTATAGATGAGTCTGATGATGAGACTCTAGATGAAGGAATTTATGGTGCAGATTTAGAGGAGACTGAGTCTGAAGAGGAAGTTGAACTTCCTCCTTCTTCCTCCAAAAGACCAGCTGATACTGATTCGGATTATGAGCAGGAAGAGCCCTTGGCCAAGAAGATAAAGAATGGATTGGAATACATTTCAACTTCTTCCGACTCACTCATTGCTTCTCCTAAACAACCATCATCACCACAATCACCTGTTCATGTAGCCTCTCCACCTTCTCCAAAAAAACCAACCCCACAACCTTCACCTCAACCAACTCCTCCCCGCTCTCCAGTTGAAACATCCTCACCCAATCAAGAAACATCATCATCTACCACATGAGTGAAAAGATTAAGTTTAGGAGTGAAGAATCTCAATGATCAGCTATTATAGAAAGATGAGGAGATTAACAGTTTGAAGTCAAATCTTTTGGAACACAAAGAAGAGGTAAAGGATCTGAGAGTTGAAGTAGTAACCTTAAAGAATCAACTTGAAGTTCATCATCCCCATCTAGCTGAACAAAAGGAGCGGCTCATGAAACAACAACAAGCTTTATCTGATGTTACTGCTCTTGTCAACAATTTGAGAAGTTCTTTAGCCAAATCATCTCATCAATCAACCTCCCAAAAGAAAATGGACTCTCAAGCTCAGGGGGAGTCACCGGTATCACCGATAGAATCTACTGGTGGTCCTTCCTCCCCTTCTTTTGTTACTAATCCTGAGTCTGCTTTGGTCCTTTACACAGGTGATGATGTAACAAAGCATAGCGTACAGATCAAGATTGAAGAGAAAGAGTTTGATTTACCATATCCCAACCGAAGACATGCTAACAAAGGCAAAGGAAACGCCACAGAGTCTGAAACAGCAGTGGTTGTCCTTAATGAAGAGAAGATTGAATTCGATGATGAACTGGCCGAATTGTTAAAGCAAATTGATGATTATGGAACGAATGATGACGTCCTAGAGATTGTAGCACTTGGTGAAGATCATGGGTGAGAAAGTCAGGTACATAACTGAGACCGGAGAAGAAATTGAAGCCCTGTCTAATGAAGAAGAGGAAACACCTGTTATCCTAACTACCTCTGCTGAGCTTGAAACCACTGCTGAGCTAGCAAGCACAACACAAGAAGCCACCACAAAAACCCCTTTATCATAGGAAGCTACCCACACCGAACATGCCTTTCATCCAAGAAGGCATTGGTTCAAGAAGTTTGTTGCAGATGAACCACCCAAGCACTATGAGTGGTTTGCAGAATATCAAGAGTTGAAGCGACCTCCTGTTGGATGGAAATATGATAAAGAGAGGTTGTTGTACATTGTAAGAAGATACAAAGGTGGTGTAGAACACTTTAAAACACCACACAACTTCAGTTCCCTATCCAGATATGATTTGAGAGCTCTTGCCAAACTTCCTCTACATAATCCAGGAAATGTTGGGGAAGCTACAGATTTTGAGAACTTTCTTCGGAATGAAACTTACAATGATTTCAGATACATGAAGATAGCCAAGCCAAGGAGAATTCTCTCTAAAACAAGAATCCACGCTCAAACCCAGAAACCGTGGGTAAGTTTAAGGTACCAGCCGGCAACAACTATTAAACCATTCTTCTATCGAGGTCTGTGCCTGTTCAACTTCAAACTTTAGGGAAATGGTTCTACAACCCAACCATAGGTAGTGCCATAATTGAATGCGAAGGTAAAGAAGACATACTCATCTTCGAGCCCATGGAATTGCTAAAGTTCAAGCTAGAGGATTTGGAAGTACTTTTCAACAATCCTATCTAGATTCTTAGTGAGGATGATGAAGCTGATGCCAAAGCATACCAAAGGGTTGTTACTGTGAACATAAAGACTTTCATTCCGAGATCAGAAGACACTGCTGCTGTATGAAGACCTTGAAAACATTGATGCAATAGCTTAGGGGGAGATTGTAGGGATTAATATTATGAAGCTATGTGATGTCGGTCGAATGGTCTATAAAAACTAAACAAAAAATAACCTAGACACTCTAGTTAAATTCTCTAAATCCTTTAAAGTAGATCACAATGACAGGCAAGTGTACCTATCAATTGTTGTCACACCCCGACCGATGGCGGAATCATCGGGGCGGGACATGTAAGACTGTTCATAGCACATGGTTGACTAAATTGAAATATATTAAAGTCAAATTTGCATTACAATAAGTCCAAGTACAAAATCAAATTCAAACAAGAAACATAAACAACTCATAAAATTCTTGATTTATATTGCTAAGTCCAAATCCTATGTTGAACACGTCTTGAATCAATCTCACATATTGGGGCCTGAAACATGAATAAAATAAAGTCAACTAAAAAGTTAGTGAGTATAACACAGTTGTATATAGATAGCAAATAGATGAAAACAAATCCTTTACATGACATGACAAATAAGGCGTTTATGGGGAGTAGCTATTTTGTAACCAAATGTACAATCAAACCTTGTAACTAGCATGCAAAACAAATGTGTTGTCGGTTTCAATCACCGCGTACCATGGGTGGGTTTGTCAGACTCAATAGATCTATCATTGAAAACCGTCGGCTTGTATAGTTAATGATTGCACATAAGAGCATACAAAGGTTAGCACACCTAGCACTCGGGCACAAAGCTCAAATTTTTGCACACATGTATGTAAATAGGATTTTTGCACTTGTGTTGTTTGTGTAAATGTAAATGTGTAATGTGTAATGAGTATAGAGTTCATGTTCCACCCCAAAAGTGTAAAAGAGTAAAAAGGGGTTGTGAATACTCACTTGATAAGGAGGTGTAGCGAACAAGGATAATAGATAGAAAAATAAAGATCCTCGAGTGCACAAATCAACCTAAAGAGTAAGGTATGTTGTATCAAATAGTGCATAAGGTTTAAGTCTAAAATGAAAGTTGAATTTGTGTATAAAACTATTGATTTGTATTTAAAAAGTATTGAATAAAATATATAGAGTTTGAAGTAAAATATTTTTGAAACTATTTAATTAGGTTTGAATTGAATAAATATGTAAATATTAATTGTAATTAAGTATAAATGAATAAATGATTTTGATTTAAAATATAAATTAAATAAATAATCATTATCTTATTTATTTATAAATTTTGTAACTTATTTATTTAAAATATCTTTTAAGTGTAAGATAGTAAATATGAATTTAATTTTCATAAATTTTTAAATAAACTTTTAAATACTATTTATCTCTTCAAATACAGGAAACATATTTTTATAAAATTTGAGACATTTATTGATTGAAAAATATAAAATTATAATTTTGTTAAAGTTTCTGAGTCACACACACGACCGTGCCTCGGAAGGGCACGATCATGCTCGAGCCACGGGCGCGACCGCGCTAGTCGGGGCGCGACCGGGTTGATCAACCGGAGCACAATCTAGACAAATCAACAGGCACGACCGTGCCTTGGCCCGGCACGGTCGTGTCTATGATCTTTAGACACAACAGGGACTAGCCCAGAGGGCGTGACAAGGTCTGGACAGGAGGACACGACCGCGCTGCTAGTCGGCACAACCGCGCTCAATGAGGCACGGCCGCGCTAGATGATTAGCGCGACCGTGTCTTTTCAAAATCAGACACGAATTTACCAATTCTTGTATTTTAAACGTTGGAATTGTTAGGGCTTTTGATTAATGGGTTATTACGAGTCTTTTTATATAATCTAATTGTATGTACATCGCGTTTAAGTAGGGGTTCGATTAAATCATTTTTAATAAAGCATGAGTTCTTATTCGGATCGATTTCTATAATGGAAGCCCAAATTGAGTAGGGGCTTTCGATACAAAGACTACTTAACTGAAATAAATGATTTCAATTACCAGAAACAGTAGAGGATTGATAGAGATGGCAAGAAAGAGTTCCGGCGTCGACGACTTGTGTTCCGGCGATCTTTACTGTAACTCCGGCCAATCCAAATAGTCTGGGAACTTCAGGGATGATTGAGTATCGAGTTTCTGCTGCTGGATTGAGAGGATTCGGATCGAACAGCGGATTTTTGTTTCTTGGAAAGCTTGAGAGAGTTTTTCGAAATTGGTAATATGAACTGAGACGTTTGAGGAATTCGATAGTTGATTCATTCGTTAAGGGGAAAAGAAACGGACGACTGTTACGGATTTCAAATGATTGGGTGATTAAACTGCATTTACGTTTCAACTGTTACGTAGGCGCGACCGTGCCCAAGAGAGGCGCGACCGTGCCTAGGCACCGGGCGCGATCGTTCCAGGACCAGTCGCGCGATCGTGCCGAGGCACTTGGCGCGACCGTGCCAGAACGAAGCACGACCGTGCTTGACTAAGGTTTGTTGACATTTTCCAATTTTAGTCCTTGACTTTTCAGATTTGATAAGTTTGAATAAAATGGTTTCTTGTATAGTGTTTAAATGTATATAACCGAGTAAAATTTGCGAATTTGTATAGAATCATTGCATTTAATTTACGGCGAGAAAATAAATGAGACAGTGCACGAGTATTGAATTCGAAATTGCATTACATTGGATTGAAATATGAATAATAAAAATCAGGATGTTACAGTCTCCCCATGTTGAGAGAATTTCGTCCCGAAATTTAGTTAGAGGAAACAACATTATTAGTAAAAAGATGAGGGTACTTGAGCTTCATTTGGTCTTCTCGTTCCCAAGTGAACTCAGGACCACGGTTAGATTCCCAACGAACTTTGACAATAGGAATGTGACTTCGCTTGAGTTGTTTGACTTCACGATCCATAATTTCCACCGGCTTCTCAACGAAGTGCATCGTTTCATCAATGCGCACGTCGTCAAGCGGTATATGGAGATTTTCATCAGCGAGACACTTCTTCAGATTAGATATATGAAATGTAGGATGCACATTGCCAAGAGATGGAGGTAACTCGAGTTTGTAAGCCACTTTCCCAATCCTTTCAAGGATCTTGAATGGACCAACATAACGAGGTGCTAACTTGCCTTTCTTTCCAAAACGGATCACGCCCTTCCATGGAGACACCTTAAGAAGAACAAGATCACCGACTTGGAATTCCAAGGGTTTTCGACGTTTGTCGGCATAACTCTTTTGCCGACTCCTCGCTACTCGAATATTGTCACGGATTTGAATGATCTTGTCAGATGTTTCTTGAATTAACTCGGGACCAGTGATTTGTGCTTCACCAATCTCACTCCAACAGATAGGAGAACGACACTTGCGACCATAGAGAGCTTCGAATGGAGCCATGTTAATACTTGTGTGGTAGCTATTGTTGTAAGAAAACTCAATAAGGGATAAATGTGAATCCCAATTGCCACCAAAATCGATTACACAAGCTCTAAGCATGTCTTCAAGAGTTTGGATTGTTCGCTCGGTTTGACCATCCGTTTGCGAATGATAAGCCGTGCTCAAATCCAATCGAGTACCAAGAGCCTTTTGGAGAGATTGCCAAAATCGAGAAGTGCACCGAGCATCTCTATCGGATATTATGTTCAAGGGAACACCATGACGGCTCACAATTTCATCAATGTAAATTCGGGCTAGTTTCTCCAGTTTGAAGTCTTCACGTATAGGCAAGAAGTGGGCAGATTTGGTGAGTCGATCAATGATCACCCAAATACTATCATAACCACTCGAGGTGCGAGGGAGCTTGGTAATGAAATCCATAGCTAGATTCTCCCATTTCCACACGGGAATTTCTGGTTTTTCAAGTAAACCAGATGGACGTTGATGTTCGGCTTTGACTTTGGAACAGGTTAAGCATTTGGCCACATAAAGAGCAATGTCTTTCTTCATACCGGGCCACCAATAAAGTTGGCGAAGATCTTGGTACATTTTATCCGCACCAGGATGAATAGAATAACGAGTCTTATGAGCCTCGTTCATGAGAAATGTACGGAGATCGTCGCGATCGGGAATCCAAATACGGTTCAAGTAGTAGAGTAAGCCATTGGGCTTTGATTCAAGAAGGAGTTCAACACCACATGACATTTCTTCATACATGTTGCCCTCGGTTACCAAGACGTGTTGAGCTTCTAAGATATGGGTTTGAATATCGGTTCGAATACGGGCACAATGAAGCATAACATGGTCCTTTCGACTCAAAGCATCGGCTACTACATTCGCTTTGCCGGGATGGTAACGAATTTCGCAGTCATAGTCGTTAAGGAGTTCGACCCAACGTCGTTGCCTCATGTTGAGTTCTTTTTGGTTGAAGATATGTTGAAGACTTTTGTGGTCGGTGAATACCACACATTTCGTGCCATATAGGTAATGTCTCCAAATCTTTAACGCGAATACGACCGCACCCAACTCGAGATCGTGCGTCGTATAATTTTTCTCATGAATTTTGAGTTGCCTTGATGCATAAGGACACAACCAAGACCTTGGCTAGAAGCATCGCAATAGACAACTAAATCATCATTTCTATCGGGGAGAATCAAAATGGGAGCATTGCACAACTTATGCTTAAGAGTTTGGAAAGCTTCTTCTTGTTTCGGTCCCCATTCATAAGCTTTACCCTTATGGGTCAAGGCGGTAAGAGGGACAACAATCTTTGAGAAGTTTGAGATGAAACGACGATAATAACCCGCAAGACCAAGAAATGAACGAACTTCGGTAGGAGTCTTCGGGGCATTCCAATTCTTAATCGTTTCAATCTTAGCAGGATCAACATGAATTCCTTTGTCATTGACAATATGACCAAGAAATTGAACTTCCTTTAGCCAAAATTCACATTTGGAGAATTTGGCATAAAGTTGTTCTTTCTTTAAGAGATCCAAAACCAATCTAAGATGTTCTTCATGGTCGGCTTTAGTCTTGGAATAGATTAAGATATCATCAATGAAGACAATCACGAATTTATCAAGGTACGGTTTGCACACACGATTCATAAGATCCATGAAAACTGCGGGTGCATTGGTTAACCCGAAAGGCATAACCATGAACTCGTAATGACCATACCTTGTTCGAAAAGCAGTCTTAGGAATGTCATCTTCTTGAACACGAAGCTGATGATAACCGGATCAAAGATCGATCTTCGAGAAACATGTAGAACCTTGAAGTTGATCAAAGAGGTCATCGATTCTAGGCAAAGGGTAACGGTTCTTGATAGTAAGCTTGTTGAGTTCGCGGTAGTCAATACACATACGGAATGATCCATCCTTCTTTTTCACAAATAAGACGGGTGCACCCCACGGTGAATGACTCGGGCGAATGAAACCTTTGTCGGAGAGTTCTTGAAGTTGACTTGCAAGCTCTTGCATTTCGGAAGGTGCAAGACGATAAGGAGCTCTAGCAACGGGGTTAGCTCCGGGCACAAGATCAATACGGAACTCTACTTGACGAACAGAAGGAAGACTGGATAAATCCTTAGGAAAAACTTCGGGGAAATCCCGAATGATCGGAATGTCTTGGATACTCTTCTCCTTGACATCCTTTTGAACAATATGAGCTAAGAAAGCAATGTACTTCTTTCGTAAGTACTTTTGAGCGGTAGTACACGACATAAACTTAAGTCCCTTGCAAGGCTTTTCACCAAAAACCCTTAAGGTTTCTCCCGATGGTAGCGGAATTCGAATACACTTTTCAAAGCAAATGACTTCGGCATGATGATTTGATAGCCAATCCATACCTATGATAATATCAAAGCTTCCTAGTGGCATTGGAACAAGGTTGATTTGGAATGAATGGTCATTTAGTTCTAAGGAGCAATCATAAATAATGGACTCAATGGTAAGGGAGTCACCATTTGCTATTTCAACGGTGAAGGTTTTCTCTAATTGGGATCGTGTCTTTGCAAGTAAAGGCTCAAAATTAAGTGACACAAAACTTTTATCGGCACCCGTATCGAACAAAATGGAGGCATATTGACTGTTAACAAGAAACGTACCATTAACCACGTCATTGTTGGCTTGAGCTTCGTTGGAGTTTATGTTGAACGCACGCCCACGAGCTCGTGGGCATTGATTACGAAAATGGTTCGGGTCACCACACTCATAGCAAGCACCCCCATTAGCAATGGCGGGTGCACCTTGGTTAGCCACTTGAGGTACGGTTCGGTTTGGAGGGTTGACTTGGCCCGTAAGAGCTTTGGTCCTACAAATACTACCCGTATGACCATATCTCCCACAATAAGTACAAAGGCGACATGGGATGTTTTGGGAATGATGGTAGTTGCAGGTGGCACAAAGTGGGTAAATTCCACCATATGGCTTTTTGACCGGTGCTTGAACCATAGGTGCAGCTTGGTTGACGGGAACATCAGGAGTAACCACAGCAAAATTTCTAACTTTCCTCTTTCTGTTATTGCGAGAGGGCTCGGTTGTGGCTTCTTTGTTGTGAGCAGGAGGGGTTACGGTTTCAGAAACTTTCTTAGAACCCTTTTTGGTAAGAGTTCCAGCTTTTACATGATTATCAGTTAGGGTAGCAGACAGGCGGATGGCATCTTCCAAAGTAGCAGGATTTCTACCTAAGACAGTATCTTGGATTTGTCTTGGTAGTCCACTGTGACAACTGACAAAAATTCAAGGTCATTATCCGTACAAACCCTAGTCACGTTTACATTAACCATTTGAATGATAGACTTAATTTGGTTTAATTAGGTCATTGCATGCCTAGCAAAGTCCACACATTTCATGACATACATCGATAACTTTAGATATTACCGGGTCACACACCAGTTAACCCAACACACACGTACGTTGGTGACAAATATCAAAGTTAGGAAAACATTCTATCTCATTATTTTATGTGATTATATGTGTGATAACATAAATATATATGTAAATATATATTTGGTTTTTCATTTGAGTCCGTTAATGCATCTAAACTATAAGCCTATATATGTATATATGTGTGTGTATATATATATTATAGACCCGACACATTTTTATTTATATTATGATGACCTCGAAATTTATTTATTAAGACAAGCATTTAGCGGGTATTAATTGCAAGTAGCGTACCACATTGAACCACTACCATTACCCCCCTCCTCCCTTTAATCCTTAACAAATCTAATCAAGAATTCATACCATCCCTTGTTTTCCTCTTGTTTACGTCAACCATAGATAGGCCCCCATGTACTAATAAATCCTAATATAAAATCAACAATGCCATGACAACCATCCCCCATTTCCTTTTTCCTGATCACGACAGCAAAAAGGAACACCCCAAAACGTGATTTTTGAACTTTCAAGAAAACCATGCACATCATTGTTCTTTACTTGTCCTTTCTTCCTGTTTATGACACCAAACAAGGCTCCATTTAATAAACCATACCACCATTTACATTTGTGTACGGAAATCAGACCCTTCCATACTCATATGATAGTTTGAATGAGTAGAAAAATGTAGATACACCATCCTTTGTCAACTTCAAAAATATCATGGTGCTAGATTTATTTAGTGTATATATAGCATGACAAGCTCATGTGAAACACACATAAACACTCTCCCACTCTCAATCTCAGCTCCTCTCTCTAAAACCGTAGCACACGCACACATACATACATGCATTCCCAAGTGAAGATCAAGGTTTTCCAATTGGAACTCTCGGTGTTTCCATGCTTTCCCCCATCATCTCGGGATCATTCCATATTTATTTTAAGTGAGCATTCTTTCCTTCGCTTTGATTTTATATTATTACAAGTTGTTTCATGTAGAACCATTCACCCGGGCCCGTCGTCTTAATCCAAATATGTTTTTTTGAAACAAACTTGTGCTGGCAAAATTTATGGTCATCTTTGTAGAGTCATATCTTAGCCAAAAACTAAACCAAAATAGATGTTTCTTGAGTCTAAAACTAAGTTTAAAGAGTCCTCTATCCATCCCAAGTGATTTCGGGATTTTTGGTGGAGATTTGATACCCCAAAAGGTCGATACAAGAAAACTGGTCAAAGCTGAAATGTTTGAACAGATTCATATGGTCAACTTGTATAGGTCATAACTCACAAAAAAATGGTCCAAATGATTTCATTATTTTTTCTAAAACTAGAGATACATAACTTATTTATATAAGTGTATATAAATATATCTTATTGTCACAACTCATAACTAACGGTCGACATGTCAAAGCTGTCGGAAAGCTAAAGTAGTATTCATGTCGAGTCTAATTGGGTGAATCGTATACACGATCAACTTAAACCTTAGAAACATTGTTTAGACCTTAAAGTGTCTTATGTTACCATAGGGCACGGTTAGGTTGGCTCACGTATTCACGGACTTTGCTAGTTACTACTTATTTTGCTTTGCATCATTGTTTGCTCATCAGGTGAGTTCACGACCCCTCTTTTAGCTTTTTAATGTTTTATAAACATCGGGGGAGAAACATACTTACATAACATATTTGAAAATATGAAACATATTTGCTTACATGTTTGACAACACGAACATTTTGGTTTAACTTTTGTGACACAATTATTTACAATATTTGAAAGCATGAAAATATATGTTTGATACATTTGAGAAAACAGGAAACACATTTACAAACATTTTCATATGGTAACAAGAGAACAAGACCCGACCTTTATGTTTGCATGAGTATGAACAATTATAGAGCTCGTAAAGTCCCCTGGAACAATTTAGTAACCATTAACTGTAGCCTAGGGTCCTATGAATAGTACTATGGGGAGTGACGTCCCCCGGTCATGGTTAGTCGCGCTAACCACAATCTGGAGGATTTATGGCCGCATAGCATCTGATAACGAATATGAGGGGCAAAAGAACAATTGTCATGGTTTGGTTACGCCTCATGTATGAACATATTCTTTGTATTCCTAGCTAGTTTACAAATGGGTCAACATTACTTGTTCTGTTTATCATATATATATATACTTAGAACAATTTGCGAACAATTGGATTTACAAGAACTATTTGATTGGGAAAACTACTTATTTCATGACGGTAAATTCATGGGCATGTTTTCAAAGGAAAAACTACTTATTTCATGACGGTAAAGTCATGGGTATGTTTTCGAAGGAAAACTACATATTTTATGACGGTAAAGTCATGGGCATGTTTTCGAAGGAAAACTACATATTTTATGACGGTTAAGTCATGGGCATGTTTTCAAAGGAAAACTACATATTTTATGATGGTTAAGTCATGGTAATGTTTTCAAAGGAAAACTACATATTTTATGACGGTTAAGTCATGGTAATGTTTTCAAAGGAAAACTACATATTTTATGACGGTAAAGTCATGGACACGTTTTCAATGGAAAACTACTTATTTTATGACGGCTAAGTCATGTATACGTTTTCGGGGAAAACTAAATGTACTAAATGAACAAACTCTGTGAACTCACCAACCTTTGTGTTGACACTTTCAAGTATGTTTCTCAGGTAACCTTTAGCCATGGCGCGGTTGGAATAGGCTAGCTATGTTGGAACAATTCCTAGTAACCGGACGAGCATAGATTATCAAGTCTCAAGTCGACCATTGAACTAGAAGGACTTAGATCATTGTATTTATTTAGTCTTAGTAATCCTATATGTAATCAAGACTTAGAAATCACTATTACAGCTTCCGCTATCGTGTAATGAACCAATCGTTGCAACCTGTATTTATTTATTAAGTAAATAAATTTGGGGGTGTGACAGATTGGTATCAGAGCAATGGTTTTAGCGAATTAGGTTTCCTTAGTGACACCTAGGCTCTAACCGGACTCATTTAGGGACCATGATTTCTAAGACTTGCATCACACTAACCCAAGACTTGAGCATAGGAATTTCAACCGTTGTCGAACAATTTGTGTAGACTATTAGTGTATGGAGTTACACTAGGGTACCATTAAGTACACTAATATAATTACATGGTACATGCAATGAACACTTAAACACATACAACAATGTGGAAATAATAAACACTTCCAACATGTTACTATTTGGATTACGAGACAAGAATAACGGGTACTCAGCATACTGCAACCTTCGAAGATCGAGTTACAAGCTGAGCTTGGACGACGACGACAGCGATCGTCAGTTACCGATCTTGGTATCACAACAGGCTGAACCCGTACCAGAATCTGTACCTATACCTGCACCACAACTACTCCAGCCATGGAGGCAACTATCTTTCTAACGTATGTGCGGTATAAATACTCTCCTTCATAAGTTGTCGGACCAGATGCCTAGACTCTCGCCATTATATATGACAGTCAGGATTGCCTAGAAAGAAGGGAATTCAAGGTGGATAAGCAGGACTAAATGGGAGAGAACTCCAAGGGTCAGGAGACCCAGACATACATCAGGATCATGTGGATCCATGCATATATACAGACTTGGAGCATGAGTTGCTCGACACTCATTTGAGGATCTCTGCCCAACACATAGTGCCTGACTCTAACCATACACATTTTATTTTAAGAGACACTGGTGGTACCTCTCTACCATTAGCCTCATCCGACAAAAACCATATTCGGCAGATCCATGAGTACTGGTACACATAATTAAGAGTAACCCGATAGAATAATACACTCCTGCACAAATGTGCAAACGCAATCTAATGATCATTTTAAATCCCTTTTGATTAAAAGCTAGGGATAGAAGAAACACTATAGGGATCATGCAAGGTAAATTATCATTACGGGTGCACACGTAATCATAATTTGCAGTGCATGGGAACTTTAGTGAGTCTTGCTGTCTAAGCTGATGATCAACCCATGTTCTCAGTCACTTGATTAAGGATTGGATCTTAACAAATCAGACTTCTCAATTAGGTGCTCACAAAGCATTCTCCTAGTTTTGGAGGAACGAGAGAAGATCAAATTGAATTCAACCAATCCTTAGTGAATCCTGAACGGCGAAGGAATTCGCACATTCATTCTTTGAGATTCTACTGGTTAAGATAGCTTCAAATTGAGCATTACCACAACCCACTCTTACAATAAATGCACAATTATTGTGGGAAATTATAGCATAATCTCAAGATCCATCATACAATTTAGTCTCACATATACTTGAAATTTTCGTCAGGAGTGCCAGGCACTAACTCCGGTAATGGGGCAGAAAATATTTCTGACCTGCATACACATAACACCTATGAGGTATTGTGGAAGCTCTATGTGAGACGAGTAGCTAATCTGACATTTCAGAATATCGGTCAAACAGGATTGCTCTCACAACCATTGACATTCAATATACCTTTAAGTCTGACTATTCTCTCGGTAATGGATAAGCCGGGGTTGATGCTCAAGCGAATGCCAAAGAAACCTAAGTGTGGACTAACGACTATTGTCGCACTAACAGGAAAATGACATACAAAACTCTTAAAGGAGTCCCAAATGCGGAATTTCATGCTAATCTCATTAGTTCATGATATGCATAAGGGACGTAAGCTCGAGATATTCACAACAGGCCACTGTCCACAAAGAGTTGAGAAGAATAATTTATTACTCTTTTGTACTCGCACTTCCCCAAAGTTCATCTTGTTGGATGGATCCCAGATTTCAGCCTAGAAGAGAGGCGTGATCACATCTTTCACTTCTAGTTTTTTTTTCTATAATTAGGAAGCTCTAGATCATCTATTGTTAAGAACTGACTTCTTAACGCAGGCTCAGTAAGAATATAAAGTTTTCGATGTTTAACACTCATTACCTCAATTTTATCCTTGTGCTAAGGATTTTGAGGCTATAACCTATATGAGTGGAATACGTAACAATAAGTCACCAAAGCACCATTCAAACACTAAGGAAGTGCATACACACTGTATGACTAATAGTTGGCTATCAACCCTTTCTGCCAACTTAATGGGTTGACAAACCCGTAGCCCATTTTGGGAAAAGCACTAATTCGATGAGACCATTCTCACAATATCGATGTTCATTTCCTCACCTAAACGGAATGTGAATATTCCAAACAAACATAGAACTTTGTATGACTTACATACTTCGAGAGTATGGTCGTTAAGCCATGAGTTTACATATCAGGACGTTACAACCCAAAGGCTGGTCTGCCTCAGAAAGGTGGTACAAGCAAAGGGTAAAGTGGTGATTAGACTCGAACTTTTCTAGTGAGAGCACACAAGGAATCTTGAAATATTAAATCAATTATGACCCATTTTAATGGAAGATCATAGATAACACGAAACCTGGATTAAGAATAAAGTCTTAGTCCGAGAAAATGCTTTCGAAAAGAATAAGAGGGACAAGCATAAAGTGTCATTTCCGTACTGTGTCATTACTACCCAATATTCAACTAAAACCTAGACACCTCGTCGAGTAATTCTTTCCTAAGATCTATAGAGATCTGCTTTTGTGACAAAGTGCGTAGACGAATAGAGGGTATGTGTCAACATACGCTCAAGATTCGCAGGCACCATCCCTTTCATTACCAGGAACGAGCATCACATAACCCTATCGTATTGAGGGTAATCAAATAAAGGGGTTCTTGCATGTTTAAAATCGTTAGTCGGGGAGGTATTCGCTTTGCTTTCGAATACCGACTACCAAGTAAATGGAATCAAACAATTGGAGCCTAAGTTGGATGATACAGATAGAATTTGGGTACCAGGTATCGGTAGCCTATGTGGGAGGTTATGGATGAAGTCCATAAGCCCAAGTACTCCGTTCATCCAGATTCAAATAAAACGTATAAGGATCCCGAGGACTCCATTATGTGACAAAACATGAAAGAGGAAACTGCTATCTATGTTGGGAGATACCCGACAGTGAAAGCAGAATGTTAGGAATCACCTGAGTGAACACAACAACCGCAGATTCCTCAATGGAAATGGGGGGAGAATTCCATAGATTTCATTACAAATCTACCCAGAACATCTAGCGACTATGATACTATATGGGTAATCATCAGTCGTTTGACAAAATCCGCTCACTCCCTACTAATCAAGGAGACAGATAAAAGTAAGAAGCGTGCAAGGCTAAATATTAAGGAAATTGAGGCTAGGCATGGTATGCCAGTTTCCATTTTCTCTAATAGGGACAGTCGATTCATGTCAAGAATCTGGCAGTCAGTACAAGAAGCCTTGGGCACACGCCTTGACATGAGCACTGCATATCATCCCTAGATTGAACGGTCAAGGTAAAAGGACCATCAAAACTTTAAAAGATGTGCTCCGTGCGTGTGTAATCGATTTCAGAGGAAATAGGGATACTCGCCACCGTTGGCTGAGTTTTCATATAATAAAAACTATCATACCAGCATTAAAAACCGCTCCGTTGAGGCTTTGTATGGTTGTAAGTGTCGCTCATCGCTATGTTGGGCAGAGGTTGGCAAAAAAAAAAAAAAAAAAAACATTTGACTAGTCATGATATTGGCTAGGAAACCATGGACAAGATCGTCGAAATCAAAGATCGTCCGAAAGCCACTAGAGACAGTCGAAAGAGAGTTGTGCTAGCGACTGACAAAAGAGAGTTGTGCTAGCAACAGACGAAAGCCATTAGAATTCCAAATGGGATACCGAGCCTTGTTAAAGGTCTCACATTGGAAAGGAGTTGCCAGGTATGGCAACTGTAGCAAACATAACCATAGTTAATGGTGATCGTTTGAAGTACGGGCTAGAGTTGGTCTTGTAGCCTACAAGCTTAAGTTTTCACAGGGAATTAAGCAATATACAAGATTCGTTCCATGTATCAAATCTCAAGAAGTGTTTATCAGACGAGACGTTAATTTTACCGCCTGATGAGATTCACATAGATAACAAGATACACTTCGTCGAGGAACCCATTGAAGTCACAGATTGGAAGGTTCAGAAAACAAGGCGTAGCCGGGTTAAATTGGTTAAGGTACGTTGGAATTCAAAGCGCGGCCCCGAGTATACGTGGGAGCGGAAAAATAAAATGAAAGAAAAGTATCCGTCCTTGTTCACGAACAATCCAAGTCAAGATGACAAGAACTGAATTTCGGGACGAAATTCTCTTTAACATGGGGAGAATGTGACAACTGACAAAAATTCAAGGTCATTATCCGTACAAACCCTAGTCACGTTTACATTAACCATTTGAATGATACACTTAATTTGGTTTAATTAGGTCATTGCATGCCTAGCAAAGTCCACACATTTCATGACATACATCGATAACTTTAGATATTATCGGGTCACACACCAGTTAACCCAACACACACGTACGTTGGTGACAAATATCAAAGTTAGGAAAACATTCTATCTCATTATTTTATGTGATTATATGTGTGATAACATAAATATATATGTAAATATATATTTGGTTTTTCATTTGAGTCCGTTAATGCATCTAAACTATAAGCCTATATATGTATATATGTGTGTGTATATATATATTATAGACCCGACACATTTTTATTTATATTATGATGACCTCGAAATTTATTTATTAAGACAAGCATTTAGCGGGTATTAATTGCAAGTAGCGTACCACATTGAACCACTACCATTACCCCCCTCCTCCCTTTAATCCTTAACAAATCTAATCAAGAATTCATACCATCCCTTGTTTTCCTCTTGTTTACGTCAACCATAGATAGGCCCCCATGTACTAATAAATCCTAATATAAAATCAACAATGCCATGACAACCATCCCCCATTTCCTTTTTCCTGATCACGACAGCAAAAAGGAACACCCCAAAACGTGATTTTTGAACTTTCAAGAAAACCATGCACATCATTGTTCTTTACTTGTCCTTTCTTCCTGTTTATGACACCAAACAAGGCTCCATTTAATAAACCATACCACCATTTACATTTGTGTACGGAAATCAGACCCTTCCATACTCATATGATAGTTTGAATGAGTAGAAAAATGTAGATACACCATCCTTTGTCAACTTCAAAAATATCATGGTGCTAGATTTATTTAGTGTATATATAGCATGACAAGCTCATGTGAAACACACATAAACACTCTCCCACTCTCAATCTCAGCTCCTCTCTCTAAAACCGTAGCACACGCACACATACATACATGCATTCCCAAGTGAAGATCAAGGTTTTCCAATTGGAACTCTCGGTGTTTCCATGCTTTCCCCCATCATCTCGGGATCATTCCATATTTATTTTAAGTGAGCATTCTTTCCTTCGCTTTGATTTTATATTATTACAAGTTGTTTCATGTAGAACCATTCACCCGGGCCCGTCGTCTTAATCCAAATATGTTTTTTTGAAACAAACTTGTGCTGGCAAAATTTATGGTCATCTTTGTAGAGTCATATCTTAGCCAAAAACTAAACCAAAATAGATGTTTCTTGAGTCTAAAACTAAGTTTAAAGAGTCCTCTATCCATCCCAAGTGATTTCGGGATTTTTGGTGGAGATTTGATACCCCAAAAGGTCGATACAAGAAAACTGGTCAAAGCTGAAATGTTTGAACAGATTCATATGGTCAACTTGTATAGGTCATAACTCACAAAAAAATGGTCCAAATGATTTCATTATTTTTTCTAAAACTAGAGATACATAACTTATTTATATAAGTGTATATAAATATATCTTATTGTCACAACTCATAACTAACGGTCGACATGTCAAAGCTGTCGGAAAGCTAAAGTAGTATTCATGTCGAGTCTAATTGGGTGAATCGTATACACGATCAACTTAAACCTTAGAAACATTGTTTAGACCTTAAAGTGTCTTATGTTACCATAGGGCACGGTTAGGTTGGCTCACGTATTCACGGACTTTGCTAGTTACTACTTATTTTGCTTTGCATCATTGTTTGCTCATCAGGTGAGTTCACGACCCCTCTTTTAGCTTTTTAATGTTTTATAAACATCGGGGGAGAAACATACTTACATAACATATTTGAAAATATGAAACATATTTGCTTACATGTTTGACAACACGAACATTTTGGTTTAACTTTTGTGACACAATTATTTACAATATTTGAAAGCATGAAAATATATGTTTGATACATTTGAGAAAACAGGAAACACATTTACAAACATTTTCATATGGTAACAAGAGAACAAGACCCGACCTTTATGTTTGCATGAGTATGAACAATTATAGAGCTCGTAAAGTCCCCTGGAACAATTTAGTAACCATTAACTGTAGCCTAGGGTCCTATGAATAGTACTATGGGGAGTGACGTCCCCCGGTCATGGTTAGTCGCGCTAACCACAATCTGGAGGATTTATGGCCGCATAGCATCTGATAACGAATATGAGGGGCAAAAGAACAATTGTCATGGTTTGGTTACGCCTCATGTATGAACATATTCTTTGTATTCCTAGCTAGTTTACAAATGGGTCAACATTACTTGTTCTGTTTATCATATATATATATACTTAGAACAATTTGCGAACAATTGGATTTACAAGAACTATTTGATTGGGAAAACTACTTATTTCATGACGGTAAATTCATGGGCATGTTTTCAAAGGAAAAACTACTTATTTCATGACGGTAAAGTCATGGGCATGTTTTCGAAGGAAAACTACATATTTTATGACGGTAAAGTCATGGGCATGTTTTCGAAGGAAAACTACATATTTTATGACGGTTAAGTCATGGGCATGTTTTCAAAGGAAAACTACATATTTTATGATGGTTAAGTCATGGTAATGTTTTCAAAGGAAAACTACATATTTTATGACGGTTAAGTCATGGTAATGTTTTCAAAGGAAAACTACATATTTTATGACGGTAAAGTCATGGACACGTTTTCAATGGAAAACTACTTATTTTATGACGGCTAAGTCATGTATACGTTTTCGGGGAAAACTAAATGTACTAAATGAACAAACTCTGTGAACTCACCAACCTTTGTGTTGACACTTTCAAGTATGTTTCTCAGGTAACCTTTAGCCATGGCGCGGTTGGAATAGGCTAGCTATGTTGGAACAATTCCTAGTAACCGGACGAGCATAGATTCTCAAGTCTCAAGTCGACCATTGAACTAGAAGGACTTAGATCATTGTATTTATTTAGTCTTAGTAATCCTATATGTAATCAAGACTTAGAAATCACTATTACAGCTTCCGCTATCGTGTAATGAACCAATCGTTGCAACCTGTATTTATTTATTAAGTAAATAAATTTGGGGGTGTGACATCCACCAATGTACTTTTCGATACAACGGGATAACGGAGTGACCATGTCGGGCACTAGAAGGCTCAACTCATGGAACCGAGTTGTATATGCTAAGCTTTCCCCACTATCTTGGGCAAGATCCCAAAATTCAGCTTCCAACTTTTTCGCTTCATTTCGAGGACAAAACTCCTCGGTCATAAGCCTTTTGACCTCATCCCAAGGTAAGGCCATAGCTATGTCGACACCCCTATTTCGTTTCTCCCCATAACAACCAAGTATGTGCCCGTTTTTGTAGGACACTTGTAGCATGACGAACACGGAGGTTGTCGGGACAGTCACTATTGAGAAAGGTATTCTCAATGCTTTCAAACCATTGAAGGAGTCCAGTAGCTCCTTCGGTTCCATAAAACTTGAGGGGATTGCACGAATTGAAGTGTTTGAAGGTGCATTGAGGTGGATTGTTACCACCATTTCCACCATTTCCACCATTATTACCACTATTGCTTCCATTTCTACCATTGTTGTCATTGGTGGCACCATTGGCTTGGGTGAGTTGTGTCACCAATTGGGTGAGAATAGCAGCAATGTCGGTGTTGGCGTTGGTTGCGGGAGCACGACGAGGAGGCATTCTACAGATTGTCACAAGACAAGAGAAAATTGTGAGAACTTATGAGATTTGATAGGATTTAATAGAATGAGGTAACAAAAATAAAAATAGATATTCTTAGTTTGGATTGTACTCAAAAGTGACAAAATCACTTGAATACCATGACACATTAAGGTTAATTAAACTTATATAATTTTCAAGGAGACATGCTTTAGCCTATAAGTAAACACTCATCTCGGGAATTCCCAGGAAAGCATACGGGTCCCTCGGTTGATTGGGATTTATGCGAAATGCTTTCCTAGACAGAAAACCCAAAATACAGGTGTCACTCTTCCAGATTGCACGTGTCCTCAAATAATTTAACAAGTTTAAAAACCTTAACGAAGAAATAAAAAAAATTTTAAAGATTTTTGCTTCAAGAATTTTCCACATGCTAATAAGGGATAAAGATAGAAAAGAAAATAGAAATATTATGAGGTTTTAGAATATAGGAAAGGATATAATTTATTTAATTATTAAGAATATCATAATAAGTCATGGATTTAAAACACATAAGTCATCATAATGCAATAATAAGTAATCATACTAAGCATGTAACATATAACATATAGCACATAGCATGTAACACATAGCACAAAAATCATGAAGTATAGTATAAGTGGGTGTCCTAAAGTTATAGTCTAGGTCAAGGTGTCTAATAACCTAATTCCCTATAACCAAGGCTCTGATACCAATCTGTCACACCCCGACCGATGGCGGAATCATCGGGGCGGGACATGTAAGACTGTTCATAGCACATGGTTGACTAAATTGAAATATATTAAAGTCAAATTTGCATTACAATAAGTCCAAGTACAAAATCAAATTCAAACAAGAAACATAAACTACTCATAAAATTCTTGATTTATATTGCTAAGTCCAAATCCTATGTTGAACACGTCTTGAATCAATCTCACATATTGGGGCCTGAAACATGAATAAATTAAAGTCAACTAAAAAGTTGGTGAGTATAACACAGTTGTATATAGATAGCATATAGATGAAAACAAATCCTTTACATGACATGATAAATATGGCGTTTATGGGGAGTAGCTATTGTGTAACCAAATGTACAATCAAACCTTGTAACTAGCATGCAAAACAAATGTGTTGTCGGTTTCAATCACCGCGTACCATGGGTGGGTTTGTCAGACTCAATAGATCTATCATTGAAAATCGTCGGCTTGTATAGTTAATGATTGCACATAAGAGCATACAAAGGTTAGCACACCTAGCACTCGGGCACAAAGCTCAAATTTTTGCACACATGTATGTAAATAAGATTTTTGCACTTGTGTTGTTTGTGTAAATGTAAATGTGTAATGTGTAATGAGTATAGAGTTCATGTTCCACCCCAAAAGTGTAAAAGAGTAAAAAGGGGTTGTGAATACTCACTTGATAAGGAGGTGTAGCGAACAAGGATAATAGTTAGAAAAATAAAGATCCTCGAGTGCACAAATCAACCTAAAGAGTAATGTATGTTGTATCAAATAGTGCATAAGGTTTAAGTCTAAAATGAAAGTTGAATTTGTGTATAAAACTATTGATTTGTATTTAAAAAGTATTGAATAAAATATATAGAGTTTGAAGTAAAATATTTTTGAAACTATTTAATTAGGTTTGAATTGAATAAATATGTAAATATTAATTGTAATTAAGTATAAATGATTTTGATTTAAAATGTAAATTACGTAAATAATCATTATCTTATTTATTTATAAATTTTGTAACTTATTTATTTAAAATATCTTTTAAGTGTAAGATAGTAAATATGAATTTAATTTTCATAAACTTTTAAATAAACTTTTAAATACTATTTATCTCTTCAAATACAGGAAACATATTTTTATAAAATTTGAGACATTTATTGATTGAAAAATATAAAATTATAATTTTGTTAAAGTTTCTGAGTCACACACACGACCGTGCCTCGGAAGGGCACGATCGTGCTCGAGCCACGGGCGCGAACGCGCTAGTCGGGGCGCGACCGGGTTGATCAACAGGAGCACAATCCAGACAAATCAACAGGCACGACCGTGCCTTGGCCCGGCACGGTCGTGTCTATGATCTTTAGACACAACAGGGACTAGCCCAGAGGGCGTGACAAGGTCTGGACAGGAGGACACGACCGCACTGCTAGTCGGCACGACCGCGCTCGATGAGGCACGGCCGCGCTAGATGATTAGCGCGACCGTGTCTTTTCAAAATCAGACACGAATTTACCAATTCTTGTATTTTAAACGTTGGAATTGTTTGGGCTTTTGATTAATGGGTTATTACGAGTCTTTTCATATAATCTAATTGTATGTACATCGCGTTTAAGTAGGGGTTCGATTAAATCATTTTTAATAAAGCATGAGTTCTGATTCGGATCGATTTCTATAATGGAAGCCCAAATTGAGTAGGGGCTTTCGATACAGAGACTACTTAACTGAAATAAATGATTTCAATTACCCGAAACAGTAGAGGATTGATAGAGATGGCAAGAAAGAGTTCCGGCGTCGACGACTTGTGTTCCGGCGATATTTACTGTAACTCCGGCCAATCCAAATAGTCTGGGAACTTCAGGGATGATTGAGTATCAAGTTTCTGCTGCTGGATTGAGAGGATTCGGATCGAACATCGGATTTTTGTTTCTTGGAAAGCTTGAGAGAGTTTTTCGAAATTGGTAAATATGAACTGAGACGTTTGAGGAATTCGATAGTTGATTCATTCGTTAAGGGGAAAAGAAACGGACGACTGTTACGGATTTCAAATGATTGGGTGATTAAACTGCATTTACGTTTCAACTGTTACGCAGGCGCGACCGTGCCTAGGCACCGGGCGCGATCGTTCCAGGACCAGTCGCGCGATCGTGCCGAGGCACTTGGGGCGACCGTGCCAGAACGAAGCACGACCGTGCTTGACTAGGGTTTGTTGACATTTTCCAATTTTAGTCCTTGACTTTTCAGATTTGATAAGTTTGAATAAAATGGTTTCTTGTATAGTGTTTAAATGTATATAACCGAGTAAAATTTGCGAATTTGTATAGAATCATTGCATTTAATTTACGGCGAGAAAATAAATGAGACAGTGCACGAGTATTGAATTCGAAATTGCATTACATTGGAATGAAATATGAATAATAAAAATCAGGATGTTACAATTGTAATACAGCCTAATGGAAGTCCGGATATCGAACCTACGAGACACAGACAAAAACTAAAACTAGACTCCGACAATTAACTAAAAGATTTGGTTTGGGGGGGATTCTACGAACCAAGATTAAACTAATCAAAAGTAAACTAAGAACTAGTGATAACTAACTATCAATTAGAAGATCAGATGAAATCAAAAATGGAGAAAGCACTACCCAGGTAAGAATCCTATTTGTAAACCTCGGATTTCTCTCGGTTATTGTAACTCTGATGGAACTGGGGTTCTAAGGTTTGACACCCTTAGACAACCTAGTGGATCCCTGATCAACCTCCGGGTATGACCAGAAGGAAACTCTAAAGAAGGTATAACGCTCACCAGTTAGTTGGATCACCTTTCAGTCTCTCCAACGACACTAAAGTACCCTATAGATAGATCACCTTTCAGTCTCATTATCTCAATACATTCAAAGAATGCAAGGGGTAATCTCAGAACACTCGATAAGACACGGACTAGCGAAGATACTAAGAAACCTAGGGGAAACCTCGTTTCAGAGTCTTTACACCTAGACACCTAACACCAAAGACTAACCGACTACCTCTCATCTTTCAGCTATCGAGGTAGGTAGAATATTTAGCTCTAATAAACTCTCAATCAACGCTCATATGGATTACTTAGCTCTAGCAAAACCATAAACTAATCACAAACACACAGTAAGTGACCTAAATATGCAAGTATAACTGAAAGACATTCAACAAGAAGCATACGGAACAATGATCAATCATTAAACAGAAGTAGATACGCATACACATCAGATCAATTGCAATGAGATTGTTTACAATAGAGTTAAACCATCATACGATACCAAAAACCAATAAAAATCCGAACTTTATCAAATATTCATCAAAACCAAGGTAGCTACTATGTGTTTAGCCAAGAAACATGATCAAACACAACAAATCAGTAGCAAAACTCAAGAACGTAGTATCAATTGAATTATTAAACACAAGATCATCAATAGCAATAACCGAACGATTAGTGTCTAACCAATACAATCACTAAAGCTCCAAACTTTGGCTTCCAAATCCTTCTCTGCTACTAAAATCGCATGGACTCTCCCTTAAGACGGCTAACAGTCGAACTCTTGATAATATGGCAATCAAATCTTTAAATAATTCGAATTTAGGGTTTTGCCAGATTTTATGAAGTTTGCGTGTCCGAACATGGGCAAAGGTTTCTTCGCGTGGCGCGAAAGCCAAATTAGTCAACCCAGTTTTCTGGTTCTTAGCGTGCCACGAACTCTTGGGCTACCATCTTCGCGTGTCGCGAAGGACTGATTTTCATGATTTCTTCTTCTTTTCAACCCCTTTCCTCGTGTGCTCGATTTGTCCAGGATTTAACCTTCGGTTCTACTTCTTCTTCACACGAGTACCTGTAAACATGACCCGGACTCGTACGAACTAAAAATGAACAAAAACGAATACAAAACTAATTAAAACGCACACAAAACAATAGGATAAATGCATGTGTTTTGCAACACGTCAAACATCCCCACACTTAACCTTTTTTCGTCCTCGAAAAACTCTGCAATGGAATGACAACTGGAAAACTAGCTTTCACAATCTCATTAATTCATTAGTTATAATATACTCACACGTTAACTACAATCATAGGTATTTCTATCCAATTAAATCCAACCACCAACTAATCAAGCCCCCGATTGTGTTTTATTATCACATTACCAAGCAATCATTCTATCTATGGGTCCCACACTCAGCAAGCTACAACTTAGCCTAATCCCATCTCAAGGTAAGTCAAGGCCCAGGTTAAATCATATAGATTTCCTACCATGATAAACAAAAACTTATATGTTTTAAGAATTGATTTAGATGGATAATGGATGAATTACATGAGCATTTATAATCAATATTATTTAAACCTTACCTAGTGGTGCTTCAACCAAGCTGTAACTCGTCGTGTGGCACACAGGTTACAGTTCTAGCAATGAAGTACTTAAGAATGTAACCCAGTGGTGTTTCAATCAGGCTGCAACCCGACATTTGACACACATGCAAAAATTAAATTTCCAAATTAATTACGCTCAAACAAATGGAATTATGGAATATAGGGCGGCACCAACTCTCAAATTTATTTTCATAAAAAGAGAGCGGTGTGCCAAAAATTTTCAAAACATAAAACTTTTTAAACTTAACGTGGTACCTATCATCCTATATTAATAGTTTCAGCTTAACCATTTCTCCAAAGATGAGAACCCACATTATATCCTGATTTAATTTCTAAATTAACTTATTTAACACTCTCAGGATGTTTAAGCTTTTCAAAGTCGGCTGGGCCTACCAATACATCACAAATCAGACGTGTTTTCTATCCTTATTTTATTATTATTCTCAAGCAGTTCCCAGTTATACCTATCATTTTCCATTTTTTGCATTTAATTCCATGGACATTTTTATAAAATATTTCAAATTTTCCACCTTAAAATACAAAACCTAGATGACTGTCTTCCATCCTCACACTTAAACTCTACATTGTCACCAATGTAGGTTGAAAGACGACTAAAATTAAAATAAAATAAAAGTGCAAAGAAATAAACTGGAAAAGACTTAGCTGGTTAATTTGTGATAATCCTTGCCAGCTTTGTTCCTCCAAGTCAAACTCGTACAACCGTATAGCATTTCATTCGCGGTTGCAATCAAAACTCCTTAGAGTCCCCTTTACATGTAGATCAAGCTCAGGTCTTTATTGCTCGAATAGAGATTGAGTACGAACAAATCGATCCAAACCTGTGAAATTAAACTCAAGCAACCCCAAACAACATCAAACAGACTCAGTGACTCAAAATACACTACTCGTTTTACAAAGCTAGTAGTAACTAATACGACATAAACCAAAGGACACTAAGACTGACTCACTGTACAAAAATCGGGGAACATACCTGATCGGCGACAATCACATAGACATGAAAGTTGAAAAGAGAAAATTAAACGCGAACGTCCCTGAGGTGTCCCATGGTGGTGAAGGTGGTGGTGATGAAGGTATGGTGAATGGTTTTGGAATGTGATAGACGAATAGTAGAGTGCTAGTGATGAAAGGTGGAAGGTGATAAACGGTGGTGGTAGGTGATGAGGAGTGAAAATGGTGAATGGTGTTGGGAACAATGGGATAAAAGGTAATTTGGGATAAAAAGAGATGTTCGCGTGTCGCGAAGAAGAGTAAGACCCTCCTCGCGTGGTGCGAGGAGGTGGGTTTTGACCCCGGTCAAACCTCTTTGATCTTCGCGTGTCGCGAAGATGGGTGGCAAGGTCTTCGCGTGGCCCGAAGACCCTGTTTTCACATAAAGTTAAGACCAATTTTATACTTAGAAATTTTTTTGCCATCCAATCTCATTTTCTCCCAACACCTCTAGAAATGTGTTTCCACAATAAAATCAAGTACAAACATACCTGGAACTTCGTTCTAGATGATTTTCCTCACCGAATTATATCTGAATCCCTGCAAAAACAAAAGAAAACAAACCACGCAAACCGAAAACATGGACACAAATGCAAGAAAATAAGCACATAAAGCATTATACAAACTCTACACTCGGGATCTAATCCCGATACAAACCTAATGAGGAGGCTTCTCCTTAATCATCCTTAGCACCGCCTTCCTCCTACGAGGTACACCAGCAATGATCAGCAAACACTCACCAACATTTCTTAAACAGTTACCAACACTTTCTCTCAGATCTGCCCACCCATACTTAAACCTACCAAGCTCAAAAATAACCTGTAACATAGAGCCAAGCAACCTAGCACCCCTAACAATCCCTACACATGGGGTTTGCACTATCCTCGAGTCACAAGCTTCTCCTATCTCTCGCATCTTCTTACGTGGGGGCCTAGAGTTAGGAGGCGACTCAGTATTGTAGGTCCCCTAGGGTCTTCTACAGATCTAACTCGAGACGTGACGTATCAAACATACGGAGTGTGGAATCCAACCGCACGCAAGACTGTGTATACGAGACAATCACAATGATAACAATCAACACACCATGTAAATAATCTTCTCTTTGATTTCCACCAAACACAGACTTTACAATACTTGAACACAAAATGACTGAACTTTTCAAACTAACATGTAAACTCCTATTTATAGGTAACACTTCTACCATAGGCGAACATAACAAGTTCGCCTAATACTAGGTCTAGGCGAACTTGTTAAGTTCGCCTATTACAAAACTTAACAAAACATTACCAAAACACAAAGACATATAAGATCTAAACTATTTACAAGGCCTATTGTCACACTTCTATGTCCTAACAGACTCCCCCTTGATAATAGCTTGATCTTCTGTCTTCATGCTGAGCTCTTCCAGTTCTCTGGTAGTTTACTCCCTACATATACTCCATGCTTCACACAAATCTCCAACACACGCTTATACTGGAATCCCTGCTCACACCATTAACTTGTAAACATAATCTCTTTTCTTTTCAGCATCAGTTGGTCTTTCTTTGAGAAGTTTATAATATTCATAGCATCATAAAAACATGCTATGACTTTATTATCTTGATCTTCAATCCTTGCTTCTCCAGTGTTCACATCCACATACCACCACATCATATTACCCAGACAGTCTTGTGGTATTTTCCTCAAAGGTATCTTGTTCACTACCTTGACTGGTTTAAACTTGTAATTCCAAATTACCTTACCAGTTTTAGGATCAATACTCTTTATTCTCTTTCCCTTTTGTGGTTTAAGCTTTTCATACTTTCCTGAACCAACTTCCATCCTAATCAACTTTGCAATAGCATCAACAATACTATGCTTTGATCTGTTGATTAAAGACTTTGTTTCCAGACCGTTCATCTCACATCTAGGCAAAGTATTGAAGTACCTTATCCTTGGCATCAAATATTGTACACCATCAGATCTTTTCAAAGCAAAAAGATTAATTTCTTCATCAAAGAACCAACTTATAATCCTACAAACACACCTTTCTTTGTTCACATACTTTTCCTTAAGAACAGGTGGTGACGTTGAAGCATGTAATACTTTCTTCCAACTCTTCAGGCTTTGTGACGTCTTCAACAGAGTCCATAGAGTCAGCCATTCCATCAGAAGAAACTTTAGGAATAACATCATCTTGGATGAAATCGAAAGGCACATTAAGACCATCACAGCCTTCATAAATCAACTTTGTTGTATCTTTAGTAATCTCCAATTCCACTATCTCTACTTCTTTTATCTTTGAGTCGTTCTCTTCATCTTCTAAGTCATCAAACAACTCATCTAGACCATCTAAGCAGTCTATCTTTTCAGCTTCATAAAGATCAGAGTCATCTCTAAAGAATTCTAGAAGCAATACCTCTTCATTTTCTCGTGTACTTTTATCACTAGAAGCTTCAACTTGATTTGATGTAGACTCCCCCTAAAACTGAGATACCGAAGCAACGTTAGAGTATTGACGATCACCCTTGTTCCCACTGGGATCATTATCTTAATCATCATTCCTTTGAACTGCCTCTGTATGACAAGCACCTTTAACCACTACAGGCATCTCCCCCTGAGCGTTAATACGCTCTACTAACTTTGGTACAAGAATTTGCATCTCAGCTACTTGCCTAATTTGAGATTGAAGAACTTGCTCTCTCTGAAAATCATTAGCCCTTAATACATCTACTTCACCTTGAAGTCCCACAACTTAGGCTTCTAGGCAAGAGACTTTGCCTTGTAGAGCAGCAATCTTCGCATCCTTTGATCAAGTAGACGGACCAGCTTGTGAAGAAGTATGAGGATGAATTGGAGCACGAGAAATTTATGGAGAAGTAGTCTAAGACGGTTATGGTGATATAATCAATGAGTGTACAAAGTCCACGTCATCAGCTACATGAGTACTAGCAGCAGCCATAGAAGCAAACATAAGCTTCTGTGACTTTGGAGAATGAATAAACTCTGAATCAGATGACGATTCATCTCGTAATGTTCTTCTACCAAGTACTACACCAGGAGGAAGACCCCGAGCAGACTTGCGTCTTGGTTCTGACTAACCGATTTCTGCCTTTTACCAGCATTAGCCACAGGTATGCTAGCAAGTCGATCATAATGATCTGAGTCAAAATCTTTAGTAGCTTCGGAATCAGAATCAGACTCATCATCATTAGCAGGTTCAGAAGAACTTGTGTTTGTATCATTTACATGCCCTTCTTGATCCTGTGGAGGAGATTAGACTTATTCTTCTTCATTATCATGCACATTCTCCTAATTTTGATCATAATGATTGTAACATCCATGTTTTTCCTAGTATCTTATGATGTGCAATAAATGACAATTTCAATTTCATTTCACATTCAAAACTTTGTGTCACAACACTTATTATTTTCATGTGCAATAACTGTGGAGTTATATCATAATTATATAAATAATGTAGGTACATACACACATTTTTACCTTGTTACAATAACAAATAAAATAAACCTTTGCTATCTCATAAACTACAAGGACCAAACCTTTCAAATCTTAAACCAACACCAAACTTCAGGGACTATTGGTGTATTTAACCAAAATTCAAGTTGACACGGTCGCGCCATTGCACGAGCACGGTCGCGCCAAATGACCGGAGACGGTTGCGCCTAATGCCAGGCACGGTCGCGCATCGTGCAGTCAAGAAGCAGATTAAGCAGTAACGTACCAAACCGATCGAATTCGTAAAGATAATGCGCAACAATGATAGCATTAACCATCATTAAGTCATTTTAACACTTCCTTAATGACCTTAATCATGAATTAATGGCTTTAAACTTAAAACTGTTGAAACCATCGACGTTCACTATCAAATTCGACCAATCCGTTCATTTTGTTGCAATCAAACTCTCTGCGCACCTCCTACAGTCCTCTGCGAAGCTTTTGCACATTCTAGTTTGGCCGGAGAAGGAACCAGAAATGTCGGGGGCAAAGACCATTTGAAGTCGGAGGTCCATTTAGTCGAACACCATCAATTCGATATCGTTTAAGGTAGTTATTCACACCTACAGTTTCGTTTTCATTAGTAGATGGAAAGCCCTAACCCAAATGGGGCTTACAACATCGTATTTGATGTGAATCAGTTCTAGGGTTCATGGCATTTTTGTTTTAATAGAACTACACCGTAGACACGACCTCAATTAAATTAAATTTCATGGTTAGATTCACAAACATCCACTTTTTGAAAGCCCCCTGAATCCAACTATTAATAATATAAGATCTAGTAAGTTTGTTTTCTAGAGGAAACCAGACACGGTCGTGCTCATTCATTAGCACGGTCGTACCTCCACTCCAAGCATGGTTGTGACTCCTGGCTAGACGCGGTCACGTCCCGAGCCTAGGCACGGTCGTGCCCTACCCTGACACGGTGGTGTTTCCCATAGTTAGTTTTTACTTTTAAATCATTTTTTTATATATTCTTTTTAACCCAAATTTATTAATAAAAATTATTTGATAAAACCACTAGGCTCGGGAATATTTTATGAACCGAATTATTAACTTATCAAATATAAACAATTATTTTATAGTTTTAGAGATTAAAACCTAATAGTTTTTAGTTAAAAAAAACTCGTATAATTAATTATTCAAAACCCCTATGAAATACTATTTTACCAATTATTTTGTACAATCTATAATTTTCATATCTCATAATTTTTAATTGATAGCTAATCTAGTTATTTAATTGAAACATTTTATCTCAAAATTTGATTAGTAAATCCAATTGTCTACTTATCCCATTAAACATCATTTAACTATTTACCCATCCATTTGTAAACAAATTGGTTATTCATGTATTTATATATATAAATATGTATCCAATTCCTTATTAAACAGACACGTTATTTACATCCTCATTCATCCAAACCCAATTCCTTTATACATTGGTCTTTTAAGCATTTTCATTGATACATATATAAATCCAATCATAGGTTAACCTCGTGTTAGCTAAACAACTTGCGTGACTACTCGTACTTGTGATTTCAAGCTACAGATCCAATGTGAGTTTACATAGCCCCTTTTTCACTTTTACATCTTTGGGGTGAGACATGATTACATTCAAACTGTAACATTTCTGATTTTCATCATGTAATCGTTTGATTTCAATAAACAAACACATTGTAAAATCCATGTTTTTCTAGTATCTTATGTTGTGCAATAAATGACAATTTCAATTTCATTTCACATTCAAAACTTTGTGTCACAACACTTATTATTTTCATGTGCAATAACTGTGGAGTTATATCATAATTATATAAATGATATAAGTACATATACAGATTTTTACCTTATTACAATAACAAATAAAATAAACCTTAGTTATCTCACAAACTACAAGGACCAAACCTGTCAAATCTCAAACCAACACCAAACTTCAGGGACTATTTGTGTATTTAAACAAAATTCAAGTTGACACGGTCACGCCAGTGCACGATCACGGTCGCGCCAAATGACCGGACACTGTCGCGCCTAATGCCAGGCACGGTCGCGCCTCATGCAGTCAAGACGCAGATTAAAGCAGTAACATCAATTCGTAACGATAACACGCAACAATGATGGCATTAATCATCATTAAGTCATTTTAACACGTCCTTAATGACCTTAATCATGAATTAATGGCTTTAAACTCAAAACCGTTGAAACCATCAACGTTCGCTATCAAATTCGAACAATCCCTTCATTTTGTTTCAATCAAACTCTCTGCGCACCTCCTACAGTCCTCTGCGAAGCTTTTGCACATTCTAATTTGGCCGGAGAAGGAACTAGAAATGCCGGGGGCTAAGACCGTTTGAAGTCAGAGGTCCATTTGGTCGAACACCATCAATTCGATATCGTTTAAGGTAGTTATTCACACCTACAGTTTCGTTTTCATCCGTAGATGGAAAGCCCTAACCCAATTGGGGATTACAACATAGTATTTGACATGAATCAGTTCTAGGGTTCATGGCATTTACGTTTTAATCGAACTACACCCTAGACACGACCTCAATTCAATTAAATTTCATGGTTAGATTCACAAACATCCACTCTTTGAAAGCCCCATGAATCTAACTATTAACAATATAAGATCTAGTCAATTTGTTTTCTGGAGGAAACCAGACACGGTCGTGCTCATTCATTAGCACGGTCGTACCTCCACTCCAAGCATGGTTGTGCCTCCTGGCTAGATGCGGTCGCGTCCCGAGCCTAGGCACGGTCGTGCCCTACCCTAGCATGGTCGTGTTTCCCATAGTTAGTTTTTACTTTTAAATCATTTTTTTACATGTTATTTTTAACCCAAATTTCTTTATAAAAATTATTTTATAAAACCACTAGGCTCGGGAATATTTTATGAACCTAATTATTAACTTATCAAATATAAACAATTATTTTATAAATTTAGAGATTAAAACCTAATAGTTTTTAGTTAAAAACAACTCATATAATTAATTATTCAAAACCCCTTTGAAATACTATTTAACCAATTATTTTGTACAATCTATAATTTTCATATCTCATAATTTTTAATTGACAGCTAATCTAATTATTTAATTGAAACGTTTTATCTCAAAATTTATTATTAAATCCAGTTGTCTACTTATCCCAATAAACATTATTTAACTATTTACCCATTCATTTGTAAACAAATTGGTTATTTATGTATTTATATATATATAAATATGTATCCAAGTCCTTATTAAACAAACACGTTATTTACACCCTCATTCATCCAAACCCAATTCCTTTATACATTGGTCTTTTGAGCATTTTCATTGATACATATATAAATCCAATCATAGGTTAACCTCGTGTTAGCTAAACAACTTGCTTGACTACTCGTACTTGTAATTTCAAGCTACAGTTCCAATGTGGGTTTACATAGCCCCTTTTTCACTTTTACATCTTTAGGGTGAGACATGATTACATTCAAACTGTAACATTTCTGATTTTCATCATGTAATCGTTTGATTTCAATAAACAAACACATTTCAGTTTCGATTCGTGTACAAACAAACTACGATGCAGTTACATATACAAACTATTCTATTACAATAACAAATTAAACAAAAACACCATTATCTCACAAGCCCCGAGGACCAAAAACTGACAAAACTCAAAAACTACAAAACTAGTCAAACACGGTCGCGCCTAGGACTAGGCACGGTCGCGCCTGCAGACCTAAGCACGGTCGCGCCTAAAGTAGGCACGGTCGCGCTGATGAACCCACTTGACTCTGCAGAAGTCAAATCATACCATACCCGCTGAATTCGCGAAATTTAAAATGGAGAAAAGCCGGTCTTCGCGCGTCAGACCATATTCGACTGAATTCCGTCTGAAACACGCATCAATTACACTCCAATTTACAGATTTGTTTAATCCCATACCCACTACAATCATGACTCGCAAATTCGTCGATATAGAGCCAGTTGCACATTTCCTACACCCTCATATGCACCCACTCGAACTTCCAAAAACTCTCGTTCGACGCTCAAACAGCCTCTGGAGTCCAATCGATCGCCGAGAAGCTCGACTCTTTGACCCGTAGCCGACTGCATTCAATTGCCCAATAATCTCAAGTAAGTAATACACCAATAGCTTCGTATCATCCTCTACTACGAAAGCCCTATGCCAATTCGTAGTAAAAACACTCAAGTCTGTCTGATTTTTGAACGAAAAGCCGAAACTAAACTTTTAGTCGAACTACCTTTTAAACACGAAATAAATCCAATTAAAACTCATAGATAGCTTCGCAATCATCCTCTAAGTGAAAGCCCTAAGAATACAGAAGCATTTAATATAAGAATCGACGGATTTGGGTCTGGAGAAGACCCGACACGGTCGCGCTCATCACTGAGCGCGGTCGTGCCTGACCAAGCACAATCGTGCCCCAGGTGTGGCCCGGTCGTGCTTACCGAGCAAACAAGTCTTGATAAAAAACAAACACTAGACGCGGTCGTGCCAGATACGAGCACGGTCGTGCTCTATGTCCAGAACCTATGAAGTACCTTCTGACTCGACCACGGGCGCGTTTCAGACCACCACGGTCACGCCCGGCAACGAGCGCGGTCGTGCCCTACTTGAGCACGGTCGTGCTCCTTGACCAGAATCAATTATTTTTCTGTTTTAAAGTCTATTTAACATATTTTAGCTAAAAAAAAAATTTCAAAATGTAATTATAAAAATTATTTTATAAAATCCCAAGACCCGGGAATCATTTATAAACCAAATCCTTGATTTAGAGATTTAAAACGATTAATTCCCGATAGTTCGAAACCGATGAAATCGTGAGTTTATATAATCATTTTTATAAAACCATTTATACAAATGTATATTTTGACTTGAACAAATATTATTTATTTAAATTTATATTTAAATAAATATAAATATATATCAGTTATTTAAATTTACATTTTAAAGAATATATATATCACTACTATTTAAAATGTACTAAATAGATAAATAAAATTATTTATTTATTTATTTCAAACAAACCCTAAACAAACAAATCCATTTTTCGACATAAAAATAACACAAACAATGACACGCGTTATACATTTATCCAATAGGTCAAACGTAGCGACCTACAACACGCTTGGTATTTTTGTTGATCTGTGCAAACTACACTACCCAACACAAGTGAGTTTTACATAGCCCCTTTTCCTTTTTACACATATTTTGGGGTGAAACATGTTCCTTCAACAACTCGCTATTTACAACTACGTGCGTACAATTCTACCATATGGTCATATGTGTTTATTTATGCTTTGTGCCTGAATACTAACTATTAAGGCTACATACACATGACATACTCGTGCAATTATACAACACATACACAGGACATACTCGTGCAATTATACAATACATACACATGACATACTCGTGCAATTATACTACACATACAACGGGATAGCATGTGTTGCTATGCCCTTCATTGGGCTAACATTGGTATGTTATGCCCTCCATTGGGCCAACATTGGTATGTTGTGCCCTTCATTTGGTTAACATTGGTATGTTATTCAATTACAAGGTTACATCTGTGCAACTAGCTTAACTTAGATTCTCCATAAATGCTTCTTAAGCCATGTATCATACGAATTGTACACAAAACATTTGAACTTTACTTGTGGTGTCAAAACCTATGTATGCTCACCAACTATTTATAGTTGACACTCTCGTTTTAAACATGTTTCAGGTACTAAGCTTTGAGCTCATATCCAAGATGCTACACATAGGAACTGGACCTAGTATCTAAATTGATAAAGAAATTTTGTATTTTGACTCTTGTAAACATTCTACTTGATTACTTGAACTATGAAATGGAATTGGTTATTTAATATATTACAACTTTAGTCAACCATGAGCTTATGAACAGTCTGCACGCTTCACGCCCCGACGTTTCCGCCGCCGGTTGGGGTGTGACAGATTGGTATCAGAGCCTTGGTTATAGGGAATTAGGTTATTAGACACTCTTGACCTAGACTATAACCTTAGGACACCCATACAATGCCATGCTACTACGTGTTACATGATTACTTCTTGTAGAAATATTTCTATATACTATCATAAGTAATTACACTACATGATGCGATACATGATGACTTATGTGTCACACTACCTGATAACTTTTGTGCTTACATTCATTACTATCTACATGCTATGTGTTACATGTTCATTAACTCAGGTGTTGGTTTACTTGCTACCTAAAATGTTTATTAGAATTCATGACATATTAGGTGTACCTAGGCAATAAACTGATCAAACAATATTCACACCCATAGCCTAAACCACATATCCCTCTTGCCTGCTTCTATGTCGTCATCATCATCGCTTGTGGGACATCATACTCATGGACGCTAGTCTATTAAATTTTCTTTTGCACCTCGTTAAGGATTTTAGACTTGGATAATTATTAAAGGACACGTGCAATCTGGAAGGGTAACACCTGTACCCTGGGTTTTCTGTCTAGGAAAGCATTTCATATAAATCCCAATCAACCGAGGGATCCGTGTGCTTTCCTGGGAATTCCCGGAATGAGTGTTTACCTATAGGCTAAAGCACGTCTCCTTGAAAATCTTATAAGTCTAATTAACCTTAATATGTCATAGTGTTCGAGCAGTAATGTGATTACTTGAATACCATCCGAACTATGAAATAAATGTGTTATTATTCCTCCTATCCTAAATTTCAACAAATTTTTATAAATCCTCACAACTCTTTTATATCATTCTCTTTTTGTATAGAATGCCTCCTCGTCGTAACAGCAACCGCCGCAACACCGACAACGCCAACAATAGCACCGACACCAATACCGACAATGCCAACAACAACAATAACACCAACCTTGCCACTCTCCTCACTCAGCTAGTAACTCAACTAACTCAAGCCAACAACAACAATAATGGAAACGCCAGTGGTAGTGCTAATACTGGTGGTGGCAGCGGTGCCGACCCACCACAATGTACCTTCAAACACTTCAACTCGTGTAATCCCCTCACATTTTATGGCACCGAAGGAGCCACGGGACTCCTTCAATGGTTTGAGAGTATTGAGAACACTTTTCTCAATAGTGACTGTCCCGACAACCTCCGTGTTCGTCATGCCACCAGCGTCTTCCAGAAACGGGCGCTCACCTGGTGGAATGGTGAGAAAAGAACTAGGGGCCTGGATGTGGCAATGGCCCTACCGTGGGAAGAATTGAAAAGGGTCATGACTGAGGAGTTCTGTCCTCGAAATGAAATGAAGAAGTTGGAAGCTGAGTTTTGGGATCTTACCCAAGACAGCGGTGAAAGTATGGCCTACACAACTCGTTTCCACGAGTTAAGTCTTCTTGTGCCCCACATGGTCACACCATTAGCCCGATGCATTGACAAATACATAGGTGGTTTACCTAGGCAGATTCAGGATACTGTCCTAGGAAGAAACCCAGCAACTCTTGAAGACGCTATTCGCCTAGCTGCCACATTAACTGATAACCACGTGAAGACGGGTACATTAACAAGGAAGGGTGCAATGAAAGTCACTGACCCAGCAGCCCCTTTTGAACCCCCTAGATAAGACAAACCCAAACTTCCCCAATACAATAAGAAACGAAATTTCGCGATCGCTATCCCTGCGGTACCAATCAACCAAGCTGCTCCACTAAACCATTTGAACCAGAATAAGAAACCATATATGGGCAACAACCCTTTGTGCAACACATGCAATTATCATCACTTCCTAAAAATGCCATGCCGTCTATGTGCCAACTGTGGGAGATATGACCATACTACCAATGCTTGCCGATCTGGACCGCCCATTACTCAAACCAACCAAGGGAACAGGACCGTGCAGCAAGGGATAAACCCAGTGGTTCCGGCTATTACTGATGGACGAGCTTGCTTTGAATGTGGCGACCCAAACCATTTCCGTCACCGATGTCCCCGGATTGTCAACGTTGTCCAAGGTGGTGTTCGTGGACGTACTTTCAACATAAACACCAACGAAAATCAAGTCAACACCGAGACAGTGAATGAGACCAATTGAAGCTAGTGCAAGATGGAGTCAAATGATGAAGACCCAATCTTGAATAAAATTTCGCACTATAATCATTTACGTTATCTTGTCGTTGTTCGAACTATTTACACCTACCGCTGTTTGCCACTATTATAAAAAAAAAAAAAAAAAAGGGGGTTGAGCTTGCTAGCCAATTTCAAGAAGATGAGTCTTTCCGCATGAGCATTTACCATACATACAAACACCGACACCTTAAAACTCGTCTACCCGCATTTTTTTTTTCTTTCATGAATATCAAACAATACGCTTGTCCTCGACACTCGACCACCTCTGCAAACAAATTCATTAATGTACGTCACTCATGAGATTCAATAGCTTACACACGAACATCCACAAATCACTTGAGACGCAGTTATTCACAAACATACATGATACATGCAACGTAGTCGTTTACCATATACATGATTGATTACACGCTACATGAACCTTAGTTGTTTACAACATACACGATACAAGATCGATTACATGATACATGAAGCTAAGTTGGGTGCAATATACACAGTACTAGATTAACCACATAATACATAAAGCTTGGTTGCCCACGATACTCAATATGTTTACATCATACATGAAAAACTTATTTGTTTCCATTATACATGAAACTCATTTGTTGCTACATACATGGTACTAAACTATTCACACTATACATGCTTACAATATACATAACACTAGATCATACATATAGTGAGTGCTTACATATTACACGAAACTAAATTGCTTACAATTGTTGCAATTGACCTTGCTATCTAGGTATACAATTATTTGCAACGCATACGTGAAAACAGTAGTTACAAATTATGTGATTTTGTGTTACCCCCTGGTCCCACACACAATGGGATGAACTATACGGACCATACGACGATTTGGATAATTACGGGTGCACACGAAATTGTATAAATCAGCGCATGGAAAGCATAGCAAATTCTATAGTGTGCTATGACGTGAAACCTAGCATGATATACAATAACGAAACTGATGAAATACGACAAGGGCATGGTGGATACGCCGCTGGTACTTCCTATATATAAGTGTTCCTATCATATTATCAGCAGTAGCGTTATTCGTATCACGTAAAGTTTCATGATTTTTTTAACGGGCCAATGTTTGTGAAACCACTTAACCACTGACAATACTTAAGCATAGTAGGTTACTTCTTGAACAAATTCTAATCATCAAATTCCCATCAACACTGTTCCCAGTAATGCATCTCACCTTTGGAGCCCAACGTATCCTTCCAACAGTTTCTCCTTAATCCTCTTAACCTAACCCATTAATACTACTCATACCTGACCTCAGGTAACAGACCTAAGCTGGTTGTTAATTACTATACCCCCCCCCCAGTCAAATCCCCTACCTTAAATCCATCGGAAATTCCAGACGCGGTCCCGAGTTTACATGGGAAGGCGAAGACCAAATGAAACTCAAGTATCCTCACCTATTCACCAATTCTGCAACCTCAACTAGTTGAATTTCGGGACGAAATCCCCTCAACAAGGGGAGACTGTAACATTTCTGATTTTCATCATGTAATCGTTTGATTTCAACAAACAAACACATTTCAGTTTCGATTCGTGTACAAACAAACTACGATGCAGTTACATATACAAACTATTCTATTACAATAACAAATTAAACAAAAACACCATTATCTCACAAGCCTCGAGGACCAAAAACTGACACAACTCAAAAACTACAAAACTAGTCAAGCACGGTCGCGCCTAGGACTAGGCACGGTCGCGCCTGCAGACCTAAGCACGGTCGCGCCTAAAGTAGGCACGGTCGCGCTGATGAACCCACTTGACTCTGCAGAAGTCAAATCATACCATACCCGCTGAATTCGCGAAATTTAAAATGGAGAAAAGCCGGTCTTCGCGCGTCAGACCATACTCGACTGAATTCCGTCTGAAACACGCATCAATTACACTCCAATTTACAGATTTGTTTAATCCCATACCCACTATAATCACGACTCGCAAATTCGTCGATATAGAGCCAGTTGCACGTTTCCTACACCCTCATATGCACCCACTCGAACTTCCAAAAACTCTCGTTCGACGCTCAAACAGCCTCTTAAGTCCAATCGATCGCCGAGAAGCTCGACTCTTTGACCTGTAGCCGACTGCATTCAATTGCCCAATAATCTCAAGTAAGTAATACACCAATAGCTTCGTATCATCCTCTACTACGAAAGCCCTATGCCAATTCGTAGTAAAAACACTCAAGTCTGTCCGATTTTTGAACGAAAAGCCGAAACTAAACTTTTAGTCGAACTACCTTTTAAACACGAAATAAATCCAATTAAAACTCATAGATAGCTTCGCAATCATCCTCTAAGTGAAAGCCCTAAGAATACAAAAGCATTTAATATAAGAATCGACGGATTTGGGTCTGGAGAAGACCCGACACGGTCGCGCTCATCACTGAGCGTGGTCGTGGCTGACCAAGCACAATCGTGCCCCAGGTGTGGCCCGGTCGTGCTTACCGAGCAAACAAGTCTTGATCAAAAAGAAACACTAGACGCGGTCGTGCCAGATACGAGCACGGTCGTGCTCTATGTCCAGAACCTATGAAGTACCTTCTGACTCGACCACGGGCGCGTTTCAGACCACCACGGTCACGCCCGGCAACGAGCGCGGTCGTGCCCTACTTGAGCACGGTCGTGCTCCTTGACCAGAATCAATTATTTTTCTGTTTTAAAGTCTATTTAACATATTTTAGCTAAAAAAAAAATTCAAAATGTAATTATAAAAATTATTTTATAAAATCCCAAGACCCGGGAATCATTTATAAACCAAATCCTTGATTTAGAGATTTAAAACGATTAATTCCCGATAGTTCTAAACCGATGAAATCGTGAGTTTATATAATCATTTTTATAAAACCATTTATACAAATGTATATTTTGACTTGAACAAATATTATTTATTTAAATTTATATTTAAATAAATATAAATATATATCAGTTATTTAAATTTACATTTTAAAGAATATATATATCACTACTATTTAAAATGTACTAAATAGATAAATAAAATTATTTATTTATTTATTTCAAACAAACCCTAAACATACAAATCCATTTTTCGACATAAAAATAACACAAACAATGACACGCGTTATACATTTATCCAATAGGTCAAACGTAGCGACCTACAACACGCTTGGTATTTTTGTTGATCTGTGCAAACTACACTACCCAACACAAGTGAGTTTTACATAGCCCCTTTTCCTTTTTACACATATTTTGGGGTGAAACATGTTCCTTCAACAACTCGCTATTTACAACTACGTGCGTACAATTCTACCATATGGTCATATGTGTTTATTTATGCTTTGTGCCTGAATACTAACTGTTAAGGCTACATACACATGACATACTCGTGCAATTATACAACACATACACAGGACATACTCGTGCAATTATACAATACATACACATGACATACTCGTGCAATTATACTACACATACAACGGGATAGCATGTGTTGCTATGCCCTTCATTGGGCTAACATTGGTATGTTATGCCCTCCATTGGGCCAACATTGGTATGTTGTGCCCTTCATTTGGTTAACATTGGTATGTTATTCAATTACAAGGTTACATCTGTGCAACTAGCTTAACTTAGATTCTCCATAAATGCTTCTTAAACCATGTATCATACGAATTGTACACAAAACATTTGAACTTTACTTGTGGTGTCAAAACCTATGTATGCTCACCAACTATTTATAGTTGACACTCTCGTTTTAAACATGTTTCAGGTACTAAGCTTTGAGCTCATATCCAAGATGCTACACATAGGAACTGGACCTAGTATCTAAATTGATAAAGAAATTTTGTATTTTGACTCTTGTAAACATTCTACTTGATTACTTGAACTATGAAATGGAATTGGTTATTTAATATATTACAACTTTAGTCAACCATGAGCTTATGAACAGTCTGCACGCTTCACGCCCCGACGTTTCCGCCGCCGGTTGGGGTGTGACACAAACTATTTGTAATTATTACAATTCAAACATTATGATCATGTGTGCAATTGGTGCCTTATGCTTGAACACTATTTGTGCAAACAAAATTTACATACTCTTTGTGCATAGTACAAGTACAATCATTAACTTTGTACAAGCCGACGATATACAATGATAGATCTATTGTGTCTGACCAACCCACCCAGTTAGGGTGATTGTTTTCGAAAACACGGCTTGTTATGCCTATCAGTCACAAGGTTTGATTGTGCGCCCAATTTAAATAATATTGATTCTCCATAATTGCCTTATTAATCCATGTATCATATGAATTGTACACAAACTTTGATAACAGTTGTTGTCCTAAAACCTATGTATGCTCACCAACTTTTTAGTTGACTCTGTTTTCATCATGTTTCAGGTGCCAATAATTGAGAGTTATATTCAAGAGTCATCACGTAGGAAATTGCAAGGCCTAGATAATAAATTAAATTTTTTTTTGAGACACTGTGTTCTTTGTTTGTCTTTGTTTTGGTTAAACATTAGTTATGAATTTGGATTTAATGAAATATGCAACTTTAGTACGATCATGTGCTTTTACACAGTCTACACGTCTGCCCCGACGTATTCCGCCGTCGGTTGGGGTGTGACAATGATCATGTACTTGAACCTCATCATGAACCTCCACATTCCCTTGAACTTCATCTTGAACAGGTTCTTGAACTTTTTGTGGTTGGACTTGAGGTTGTTGTGCTTGTTATTGTTGTTGTTGTTGTTCTTGTTGTTGTGCTACTAACTCTTCCGGATGAATCCAGTTATCTTGTGGTGGTGTAACATAATCAAGATTAATTATGTGCCCAAATAAGGGTGTTGGAACTGGTATCAGTGCCGGATTTTGTTGCTTAACATTGTTACAATCAGTAAATATCCTCTTGGTCATCGGTTTGAGAGTAAGACGTTATGGTAGCTGAGGTAGGTTTGGAATGAGATGATTTAAAATAAATTTGAATGAACCTAGGGTACATTAGAAAACCTTGATGAGCAGTAGGTGTAATTTGTGCTACTATCTCCTTGTAGAAATAATGTGCAAAGTTGAAACCTCCGTTAAGTGTGCGAGCCACCATGGCTGATTGCAAAGAAGTCTTCAACCCGTCAGTTCCAGCTTTCCTTGGTGATAGAAACTGAATGATTACATGCATAAAGTACCTCCATTGACCCACTAAGCCACCCTTCCATGCTTGAGTATCATTAGCCGTTCCCCTGTATCCCATCCTGTGAAAGCATCCCATAATCAACGGAGACGGTAAACCCAATAGTTCTTCATTATTACCTCCAACATGTAGAGCTTGTCTAATAGTGTCAACAGAGATTGCCACCTCAGTATTATTGACAGTAACTCTAATAACATTCGGATCAACAGTGCAATCATGTTGTGTTGTATCCCAGAATTGGTGAATATAATTCACGCTAATGTAGGGATTTGCATATAAAGCAACATCGATTCTTGATCTATTCAGAAAAGTTATGATTTCACTATCGTTCACGGCTTCAGACATGTTTTGATCCAATAACGCCACCTGGTTATGCTTATATTCCACTCTACAATCCATCTGTACATAGCAATAATGAAATAGAAAATTCATAAACAAACATGTTATTACAGATTAAAAACAATATAGAAAGAAATAAAATGAAAAAAAATTAAAAAAAAACAACACTTTGAAAAATTTGCTAAGTCAAAACACTACCGCACCCTGAGGCGAACTTAATAAGTTCGCTTATAGTTGCAAGAGGCAAACTTAATAAGTTTGCATGAGCAAGTTCGATCCAAGCCATAAACTCAGACCAGAAATCAAATTCACACAAATGATGAAATCTGATGCAATTGACCATACACAAGGACTCGACAACCACCGATAAGACTTAATAAACCTTCAATTTCAATATCAAGCCACAACATATCATGGTTTAAGAACAAATCAGATATGGCGATAAAGACCCTATGAACTGGACCCTAATCATGGTTCTATTGAACAATTAAACGGTTAAAAACACATGAATTTACCTTGGTTCGATGCGCAAACACTAGTTTGTCACAAAAACACTCAACAACACTCGATTTACGCAAACAACAAATCACACAGACAAGTTCGCTTAAAAAAGCTCAAGTTCGCTCGGTAAGTTCGTCTGAGGTCACAAGGTGTAAATGAACAAGTTCGCCTGATCCAAGGAATATATACACAAACATTAAGTTCGCTTACCAGGCGAACTTGGTAAGTTCGCTTTTGAGGCTAACTTGGTAAGTTCGCTTATGAGGCGAACATGATAAGTTCGTTTATTCTCACACACTTATAGAACTTTTGAAATTTCACCCTTTTTATGCTTCAACTTTCAAACACCGATCCTCTTGTCTTCCACCTAGAACATGTAACTGATCCAATCCCGAACATTTTAAGAAATAAAAGATGGATTTTTATAGAAGTCAGAAAGAAAATCTTTTTGGATTTTTGAAAGAAAAAGAAAAAAAACAATCACGTCATAAGGGACCTATACGGATGAATTAAAGAACATGGAATCACATATTTTTTATTTTTCTGAAATATAACAACAAATGCACATATTTTTGTTCGAAAATCATGAGTAAGAAGATCATATCAATAAACGAGAAATCCGTCACACAATCTAATTAGATCTTTGGGTAACCTATGATACATTTTCTCATATATCACTATTGAATATCTTACAAACTTTTCAGATCATATTCTTTTCAATTTAGACATTTAGCCTTGAAATGATACGCGATAAATCTCAAAGTAAACAAGATCAGGCCATAAAATGCTCAAGTATTCACACCGAATTTGCAATATAAATCATGTAAACCTAGGTTGTCAATATTATAGAATTTAAAACTAAAAGCGTTTTTCTTCCATGTTCTTGTGACTTAAGGTGCCATTTGATGAAAAACAATGTGTACCCCACATATATGCCAACGGAAATATAAATTTGCACTATCTTCAAGACATATGAAACTTATGCAAAGATAATATCAATCTCTAGGATGAAACTATCTCAATTAGCACAGGAAAAGAAATAGATCCTGAAGGATATAAGGAATCAGAATGATTCATAATCGAATGATTCATAATCGAATGATTCATATTGCTTGGTTTTGCAGGTAATATCATGATTGATTGTAACAGAAGAACTCTTCAGTAGAATGAATGATAAAATAATCGATTGATTCAATAATATAGTGTAATGTGGTCCAACTTTTATCTGGAAATTCAATGGAATCAAGATATTGACCCAAGGGCAAGTATATGTTCCAACAGATGTTGTTAGAAACATATCTTAGTTCAACATCGCATTGCATGTTTTTCGGGGCATGAGCAGTGAAGTGAACTGAAAATTGTGCTAATAAAAATAGTTCGATACTGGTCTCATGAAATACTTTAATCCTCATATTCTATATCTGATAATGATCTTTTAACACACACCCAAGCATAATATGGGTTCAAATTACAGTTGTTATCAAGAATCATTATGTTTTCACACTACTAATGGTCCAAAAACGCTTCTTGTCTACTGATAATCTAAATTACATACACATATCTAATTATACATAAAATAGATTTTCAAGATTAGAGCATTTATGACACTATCATTTCTTGTTCATGCAGACTTTGAAATTCAGATCAAATCAAATGAACACAAACACAGATTATCATATCATATCAACAGGTCATCTATGGTCATGTGTGATTGATTTTCAGCAGATGTACTATCATCTCTTCTCTAACTTCGAATGATGTCGATTTTTATCTTTTTCATTTTGTTTGTAATTTTTATAAATAACAACTTTTTGACTAGAAAGTAAAGTGGAGAAATGTAGTAAAGCAATAAAATAAAATCTTCCATGAAAATTATTTTTAAAAAACTTTTATTCAGGATTGATCATACAAATCTTTTTTACTAGAAATTCAAACATGGTTCGATCAAATGCCTTGGTGAAGAGGTCTGCAAAATTGTCATCAGTGTGTACCTTCACCAGCTCAATCAAGCTTTTATCTGCATAATCATGAATAAAACGATATCTTATTTCAATGTGCTTAGTTTTATTTTGCTTAAAATGATTGTTAGTTATGGACATTATGGCATTGTTATCTATGAACATAGGGTGCAAGTAAAATTCAAACCGTAGTCTCTTAATTGTTGTTGAATCCACAAAATCTGGGAACAACAACTTCAAGCTGCGATGTATTTTGCTTCACATGTTGATATGAAAACTGTGGTTTGCTTTTTACACTGCCACGAAACAAGCCGATTACCCAGAAATTGGCAACCTCCTGACGTAGATTTCCTGTCCAAACAACATCCTTCGAAATCTGAGTTAGTATAAGCATTAAATTCAAAACTAGAACCATGCGAAAACCATAATCCTAATCTCGGTTTCCCTTTCAGGTACCAGAAAATACATTTGACTGCAATCAAATGAGATTCCTTTGGTTTTGCATGAAATCTGGAACAGAGACACATGGCAAACATTATATCTGGCCTTGAGGCGATTAAGTACATGAGAGATCCAATCATTGCCCTGTACAAGCGGATGTCAATATCCTTTCCTTCGGGATCTGGATTCATCTTGTGATTGACAGGAATCGGAGTATCATATGGGGTACAGTCTTCCATCTTGAACCGACTCAAGATGTCTTTCACGTACTTAGACTGGTGAATAAAGAAACCATCCTCTTTTTGATTAACTTGCAATCCTAAAAAGAACGACAGCTCTCCCATAGCGGACATTTCGAACTTCAATTTCATAACACTCTCAAACTCTTTGCATAACCCTTCGTTTGTTGAACCAAATATAATATCATCTACGTTGATCCTAACCATCAGGTAATCTCCCCCTGCTTTTTTGATGAACAAGTTTGAATCAATTTGATAACGATGGAAATCATTGTTAAAGAGATGCTTCGACAACGTTTCATACCATGCATGGGGTGCTTGATGAAGACCATAAAGTGCCATATCTAGCTTAAACACTCTTGAGGGATACAATGGATCCTCAAACCCCGATGGTTGACACACATACACTTCTTCTTTAACCTTTCCATACAAGAAAGCACTTTTGACGTCCAATTGATATACCTTAAATCTTTTAAATGACGCAAATGTCAGAAACAAACGAATTGATTCCAACCGTTCTCCTATCTAAGAACTTATACAGTATTTCAGCGACAGTTACAAAACATGTCCTAACAAGTATACCCCTCTATAGCATAATAAATAGTGACATGCAAAGGCTCAGGGAGTGGTATCTCAAATGGCATGTCCTCTGGTTCAGGCTCCACATCTACCGGAGCCTCTACATTCTCCTCCATCCCCACACTTGGGGTTTTCACTATCATCCCCTCAAATTCTACCATCATATTCAACAGATCATCAGGCATATCATCCACGTCTTTAACCGGTGCATCCATCAACTCTTCTAAATCAAGAATCCAGTCTGATAACTCTCCTGGATTTTGCCCTCCAATACTACTGTCAACCGCATAACTCAGGGACTCTCCAACCTCACTCTCTCCTAAACCATAATCATAAGGAACATCCATGAAAGTATGAACAAAGAAAACTAAACCGACCTGATCACTAGAATCTTTCACGAATTTCATGGCACCGAAGGTAACATTCTTATCCCCCACATGAAGTGTGATCTTCCCATCAAAAAACATCAATCAATGCCTTGTAGGTGCGCAAGAAGGGGTGTCCTAAGATGAGTGGGACCCTATCATCGACCTCCATGTCAAGAATAACGAAATCCACAGTGAAAACAAATTTATCTACCTTAACCAACAAGTTTTCCACCACTCCCCGCGGATATTTGACCGAGGGGTCCGCCAAAGATATGCTTATGCGCGTCGGCTTCAGATCTCCTAGGTCTAGCTGCTTATAGATAAAATATGGCATCAGATTGATGCTAGCACCTACATCAGCCAACGCGTGGTTCATAGTTAAACTGCCAAACAGACACGAGGATCGTGAAATGACCCGGATCTGCCAATTTCTCTGGCAGCTTGTTCTGAACCACTGCAGAACACTTCTCACTAAGAGAGACTGTCGAGACCTTTTGATGATTATGAATCCACTGGTCAAGAGTCTTTTGATGATTGTGAATCTTGTTTTGAATTCCATAAAGAAAATCCAGACTGCGGGAATTTTGAATTCCACTGGTTAAGAGTCTTTTGATGATTGTGAATCTTGTTTAAGTGGTAAGTTGACCAAAGATCCTTTCATCGGTATCGGTCAAAGGGCTAATGATCTATTAGGACTCGTACATACTGATGTTTGTGGTCCACTCAGAACAATGTCTAGAAGTGGAGAGAGATACTACATTTACTGATAACTTCAGTAGATATGGTTATGTTTATCTTATGCAGCATAAGCATGAGACGTTTGAAATGTTCAAACAATACTAGAACGAGGTACAGACACAGCTAGGTAAAAAGATTAAGATGCTTCGATCTGATCGATTTGGTGAATATCTTAGTCAAGAGTTTGACGAACATCTTAAGAAATGTGGACCATTTCTCAACTCACTCCACCTGGAACACCACAACTTAATGTTGTATCCGAGAGGAGAAATCGAACTCTATTAGATATGGTTCGATCAATGATGTGTCATACAAAACTCCCACACTCATTCTGGAGTTTTGATCTTGAGACTGCCATAAGAATCATTAATCTAGCTCCTATAAAAAGAAAGTGGATAAAACTCCTTATGAGATATGGCCAGGGGAGAAACCCAAAGTGTCCTACCTTAGGGTCTGGGGATTTAACGCTTATGTTACCAGTGAATCTACGGATAAACTGAATCCCCATGGTGATAAAGTTGTTTTCGTTGGATACCCTAAAACCATTGGTTACTACTTCTACAATCATGCTGAAAACCGGGTTTTCATTAAACGCAGAGCTACCTTCTTAGAGAAGGAATTACTTGCGTGAGGGATTGGAGAAAACCATGTGGATCTGGATGAGATCCGAGAACCACAAGTAACCGAACCCTAAACTGATATTTCCAATCAACATGAGTGTAACATCCATGAAAAATAAGGTCAACAATCCTAAACATTTTACTATGATTATACATGACAAAATATTCTGCTAGTGTGATTAGATACATTGCTCATAGACGAAGTGAACTTTGACTTAGTTACGCATGTACACATTACATGAAAACCCTACAACTATACTAATGTGTATAATTACACATACATTTGATATATTAGAAATATATACATACATGACATTATACAATATATTAGGGCTTTCATGACACCCTACATTTACCATTGGCAAGAGATACACCACTACACCAAACATGGATTCACTTAATATATATATATATATATATATATATATAGACTTTAATTAATAAGGTCATGAGATTATGACCATTTATTGAAATCTTGAACACATAGTTATTTAACTTTATAAACATTCAATTGTTTTAAATAATGAAAGACATACATATTCATATATGTGTATGTATCCATCGATTTTTATGAAGATACATTTACCTAATCACCATTCATAAAACAAACACATACACCTTTATATATATATATATATATATATATATATATAAATATACAAAAATCAGACCATATGAGTACAAGACCACACAATTTTTATAAAACTAACATTCAACTTTTATAAACCTATGATTAATTTTATAGAAATTGCCTAATCGTCTAAAATTATGAAAACTCTTACATGGAAATTGCCACATTACACCAACACTCAACACCTAGCATTTATTATCATTACCCATTAATCATCACAACTCACCTCTCTCCTCCCTCCTCTTTTCTTCGGCCGAAAACCCTCGTTAAACCCTCACCACACTCGACTCACATGCAAACCTCTCACATTTCCATCTTCTCTCAAACCTCCATCAAGTTCTTGAGCATTTTCAAATTCTCCAGGGCTGTTATAAGAGCAAGGTAAGCAACACAAGCTTTAAACTCTCCATCCTCACCTCTCAAACTCGTGAATACACACATACAAACCCTAAAATCAGGTTTTGTGTTCTTCTACCCACTCTCACGATTCAAAACCCCTACTTTTGATACAAAACTCTTTTTAACATCTTAATATATGATTTGAACAAAAATCCATGGATCAGAAGGCTAGAAATCGGGTTTCTAACAAGAACACACGCTAACACACATACTAGTGGTGTAACTATCTCTTGACCGTGTTTGTACATGAATTGTAACATCCCAAAAATAAAACGACGGTTAAAATAACGGGTTAAACGCGAGATGAACAGAATAAATGAACGAGGCATGACGGGCCGGGCCAGAGGGGCTGGTGAACATGAGGGGAGGAGTCCCTTCCCTATAAATAGCCCAAGTTACCTCCATTTCTCTCATTTGCACCATCTAGAGAGAGAAACCACAGAGAGAGAAAGTTGGCGGATCGACCCGAGATTGAAGAAGTGTGTTACTCCGCTCGATACAGGTAACGATCTGATCTAGATTTGAGTTTTTGTTCGTTTTGAGGTTTTTAGTTTTTGGATAAAAAGATGGCATTTTTATGTATGAAACTTGAATGTAAACATAGATCTAGCATCTAGAATGAAAAGCAAACGTTTTTAAACGTAAAAAGTTTGGATCTTGACGAGGTCGGATCCGCATGCAAAAAGTTAGGGTTTTTGCGGGAAAGAAGGTCCTGCGTACTTATCAAGTACGCAAGAATCTAAGCCTGCGTACTTATCAAGTACACAACAAGCGAAGTCTGCGTACTTATTAAGTACGCAGGAACAAGGCCCTTCGCACTTGCTAAGTGCGCAGGCATCAGGTATATGGGCATATATAGCTGGTTATTGAAGTCGGTATGTTCAAAACCGTTAGAGTCGGGGTTGGGTCTGATGTGTGTTTAACTACCTAATTCAGATCGTACGTGACGTTGTTAGGCCTTTGTTTAGGACAACCGAGACTAGCTTATTAGGTGAGTTCTAGAAGCCCTTTGTAGATGCATAATATGTCCCTAATCCCTTGTAATATGTATTTCATCTATGTTTAATGTAATTATTTGATGTATTAATGAAATTACATGTTTATCCTTAATGTTTACTCATATATAATGACTGTGTATTAAACGATCTGATAAATAGCGATAACGTTGATCAATCGTGCTAATGAAACGCCCATTCGCACGAATGGATCATGAGAATGATCCATTCGCGCGAATAGCTCATGAGAATGATTCATTCGCTAGAATAAGTCATGAGAATGATTCATTCGTACGAATGAACCATTCTGATGATTCATTCTTAAGAATGAACCATTCTGCTGATTCATTCGTACGAATGAGTCCATTCACATGGATCATTCGTACGAATGGCCTCAGCACTATATATAGAACTTTCACTTCATGAGCACATACAACACAAAAAAAAACACAACAGAAATACAACACATATACACACAGAACCAGACTAAGCAACAACACACAAACTCTCTGCACCTGTATTGTCGAATCTCTGTCCGTTGAGAGTTTCCAGGTCTTGTATCCAACTTCTCTACACCAAAGGGTCGATAGAAACCTTCGTTTCGACATCTAATCCGCTCGTTTCTTACGACCCGATCCGTGTCATAGATTGGATTGCCAATCAAATCGGGTTCCGCACGATTTTGTTCGGTTAATGTGTTGAATCATTGGATCAAGGTAGATCCCGATCCAACAAAGTGGTATCAGAGCCTGATTGTGCTCTAGATTCAACATAGAAAATCTAATCTTGCTTTTAATCTTGCTTTTTCTAGCTTCTTGAATGTTATAAAGATCACTTGATCGTTGTTTAGCCACGTTCAAAACTTGTGATTATTGCTTCTGAGTGATCTGATCATCTCAGTTTTCAGATCTGATAAAAGGATCAATCATTGGTGCTTTTTGGTGCAAAAAAGTCAAACAGCTCTCTGTCGTACGAATGGCTACTATGATGAACTTCATTCGCACGAATGGCTCCTACCATTCGCACGAATAGATCAAGTCTCCCGCTCATTTGTTCAAACTTCCAATCGCACGAATAGAACATTCCATTCGCACGAATAGAAAATTCCATTCGCACGAATAGAAAATTCCATTTTCACGAATAGAAAATTCCATTCGAATGAATAGAAAATTCCATTTGCATGAATAGAACATTCCATTCGCACGAATAGACCCATTCGCATAAATCTCTTCTAAATTTTTTTCTTGTGTCGAAAAACTTCGTTTTTTACCATGTCGGACTTAGCCTTTGTTGCCAGTCAGAACAGTAAAATCCAAAACTTGTTATTAATCGATAATGAAGCTGGAAATGCTAACAAGGCTCCAAAACTCATGACAATGGACGAATATCATCACTGGAAAAATAGGTTTGAGATACACATTAATGGAGTTGATACAAACTTATGGATGATGATAGAGAATGGATATCAAAAAGTGTTGAGTGAGGATGGAACTCCTGTTTTGGCTTCCCTTTTAAGCGAACAACAAAGAAAAGATTATGACTTAGAAAAGAAGGCATATGCTATCTTATCTCAGGCCATATCAAGAGAAATATTTCATCAATTCAGGCAGTTTACGTCTTCAAAATCTCTGTGGGTTGCCTTAGAACAACGTCACGAAGGAAATGCTTCGTTGAAAGCTATAAATGCTAAGGCCATTAAGAAGGAATTTGATAATTTCATGTATATTGGGAATGAGTCCTTAGATGATCTATTTGAGAGATTCTATCACTTGATGAGTGAATTGCATGCCCATGAGATCAAAACAACGAAAGAAGAAAAGGTTCAATGCATGGCAGATGCGCTACCACCAAAATGGGATTCATTCTTGATGGTTCTCAAACAGAACAAGACTCTTGAAACCATTGATATCAATGAATTTCTTTAGAAATTGAGAGAACAAGAGGTGATGAATAAGTGGAAGTTAAAGAGAGGTGTACAAGCTCAGGATCCTTCATTGTACTATTCCACATCAACTCAACAAAATGCTCCTTTGCAGACTGCGTTTGTATCAAACATGTCAAATGTTTCAGCCAGCCAGTCTTTAACAGCTCATGCTTCAGTTTCATCAAGCTCGGTTCCACAGTAGGGAAATACTGCTAGTACTCCTCCACCAAGCCCCATTAAATTGCAAACAGACAACTTCGACAAGGTTACTATCGAAGTGGCCAAGGAACACATGGCACTGTTGTCTACCGTTGTCAATTCATATGACAGTCTTGTTGCTGGACAGGTTGGAAACAGTCATCTGACAGCAGAAGACTATGCTCAGATTGATAAGGATGAAATGGATCGAATTGATATAATGTGGGCTCTTGCAAGTGCAGTCAGAAGAGCGAGAGATTATGTAAAAAGGACAGGAAAAACTCTCGAAGGGAACAAAGACACTACTTATGGTTTTGATCTGTCTGCTGTTGTTTGTTTTAACTGTGGTGAGAAAGGGCATTTTGCTAGGCAATGTGAAAAGCCTAAACAGACTGGAAACCGCAACCCTTTCAACAACCTTCAAAGCCAACCGAAGCCACAAAATCAAAATACAGAAACAAACCTTGTTCCAGTTACTCTTGCACAAGATAAGGGCACTTCAAGTGGAACAAAAGCTATGGTTGTTCAAACAGATGAGACTGTTGATTGGTCTTTTAAATTTGGAGCTGATGGTAGTTCAGGGGATAGAGCTTACATGGCAAAGGCTGTAGAAGTCAATGAAGAATCAGATTCTGATGCTGAGAGAGAGATTGCTTCAGAAAGTTCATCAGCTGCAGACGACACATCTTCAAACAGTTCTGGATTCACAGCTGAGAATGAAGATAAATCATCTGTTGTCTCTTCAAGTCAATCGACAGCTGATGTGGATGATAACAATTCCTCTTCTGAATCTACTTGTAGCTGTGCTTTTATGGTAAAAACATCCACACGCATTCAGGTAAATTCTGACAGTTTTGAAAGTGAGTCTGAATCTCAACCATGTTTAATTTGTGATGAACTTGAGAAGAAAGTTGAGACACTTAAAAGTCACAACACAGACTTAATTGCTGATTTAACTAATTGTCTTGAAGCAAACCGTGTTTTAAAGGGAAACGAACTTGCTTTCAAAAACAAAATTGATCTTTTAAACAGGCAAGTTCATGAATTAGAAATCTGTGTTATCAACAAACAAAATGCCATCACTTTTTATTTAAACACGATTGATGAAACAAAGAAAAAGCTGGCGCTTGTCGAGTGTGATTATGAAACTTTAAATCAAAAGCTGAAAAGTTATTCAAATTCTGCTTACATTCTTGATTACATGATTTCACGACGTCCAGGAAAGAAAAATGCTAGGATGGGGTATAACAATTGTCCTCCACCGGTGTTGAATACTATGGTAAACACACCAGATGATAACCCAATCATTGACTTTAAGGTCAAAACGCCACTTGTCGTTGATCCAACCGAAAACAAAATTTCTCAACCAAAGGTTAACGATAATGGTGCTTCAACCTCGGAGTCCCAGTGTGTTGATGGAATGGTAGAAGAGTGGGATGAAGACGACGACGAGTGCCCTACTCGTGGTTTGGGACACAAAAACTCGTCTGCTCCACAGAATGACAGCATTGGTATTTCAAAATCTGCTTCTAAAAATGTTTTTAAAATTAAACCAACCAATTGCAGTCCATCTTATCCCACTACTTCTGATCAGAAGAGTCAAGTAACCAAAGCCTCAATCAAAAAGGTTAATTTTGTTAAAGCTGGAGAGTCTGTTCAATCAAACAAGTCACTCTCTTCAGCTGAACAAAAAGAAGCTAAGGCTTGTGGTTCAAAAACTCACCAAAGTGAAAATCAATACAGATCTCCAAGGTTGGTTGAGCGGAGATACTGTTTTGAGTGCGGTACAAAAGGACACGTTGTTGTCAACTGTCCTTATCTTCAGAAGCCAAGTAAAAGAGTTAATCATTTTCCAGAAAATAAACAAAAGTTTTTAAAGTCAAAATCTAACTCTTTTACCCAACAACAAGTGCATCAAAAGAAAGTTAAACAAAAGATGCATGACTTGTTGGTCTCTGATTCGAGTTCCACACCTGTACAAATTGTTAAGCAATCCACTGTTTACCACAAACAGTCGTTGCACAAACAACATGTGTGGAAAGCAAAATCAGATGATGCTTCTGACGACTGTACTTCAAAGTCAAATGGTTGTTCCAAAAGTCCACAAGGACAGTGGATGGATTGTACTGTTGTAGATGAGACTGGGAAACCCAAGACCGTAAAGGCTTGGGTTCCTAACCTAAACTAATTACTTTCCTTCTTGTGCAGGTTGTCCTTTATAATCCTATTAGCAATAATTGGATTATTGATAGTGGGGTATCCAGGCACATGACTGGGAACTTAGCTCTCCTTTTCGACGTCAGAAATATCAAAGGGGGCTATGTTTCATTTGCAGGCGATAAAGGTGGTTTTATCTCAGCTCAGGGAACACTGTCTAATGGAGCTGTCAGCTTTGAGAAAGTCAACTTTGTCAAACAGTTGGATAACAACTTACTTTCTGTTTCTCAAATCTGTGATAAGGAGTTCAAGGTTCTTTTTTATGACAAGCATTGTTATATCTTGAAAAAGGAGTTTATGATTCCAGAAGACATGGTGGTTATGTCTGCTCCAAGAATGAATGATCTTTATATTCTTGACATGTCACAAGCATCATCCTCAGTGTCCACAGCATCATGTTTTGTTTCAAAAGCCACTGAGAAGAATTCTTTTTTATGGCACAAAAGAATGGGACATCTCAGTCTCAGAAAAATGAATCATTTGGTGCACAAAAATCTTGTTGAAGGAGTCACTGTGAAAAGTTTTCATCTTCCTGACGTGTGTGTTTCTTGCAAGAAAGGCAAACAAACCAAGAAATCTCATAAACCCAAATCTCAACATTCCATCACTATACCACTAGAGCTCTTACACATGGACTTGTTTGGTCCTATCAACCGGAAGAGTATTGCTGGAGACTTATATTGTTTGGTTGTGACGGATGAGTATTCAAGATATTCTTGGGTGATGTTCTTAAAAGAAAAATCTGAAACTTTTGAATATGTGGAGATTCTGATTACCAAATTGGAGTCTTTATATAAGTTAAAGGTTAGGAGGATCCGTTCGGACAATGGTACTGAATTTAAAAATCATCTTATGGAAACTTTCTGTCAAAAACTTGGTATTCACCATGAATCCAGTGCGCCATATGTTCCACAAATGAACGGTGTTGCTGAGAGGAAGAATCGGACCTTGATAGAAGCTGCAAGGACTATGCTCGTTGACTCAAACTTACCCGTACAGTTCTGGAATGAAGCTATTGCTAATGCGTGTTACACGCTCAACCGGGTTCTAGTTATCAAGCGTCACGATAAAACTTGCTTTGAATTGTTGCATCGACAGAAACCGAACTTACAGTATCTTGAACCGTTCGGCGCTCCATGTACCATGTTGAAAAAGGATGCTCATTGCAAGTTTAGCGAGAAAGTAGAGGAAGATTACTTCTTAGGGTACAGCACTCCCAATAAAAGAGTTTACAACAAAGCCTCTGGGAATGTAGAAGAATGGTACCATGTTGATGTTCAAAAGTATACCTCTCCTGCTGCTGGAAAAGGTCTTCCTTGGATGTTTGATTATGAAGAACTTTTTGCCTCGTTTAATCTTCCTCCAGAATGTTCAGATGAGGAGGTTGTTGTTCAAATGATGTATGATGCTCAAAACGCACCTGATGAACATGTGCAACCTACTCCCTCATCATCTGACATTCCTGAGTCCTCCAATAACACACAAGTCACACAGGATGATGACTCTTCTTCTTCTTCAGAGTATGAGGGTTCTCGACAAGAAATAGACCAGGTGATTGAAGATCCTTCCCATGATGTTGTACAATTGAGTGATGATGTTTCACATTCTGTGGCAATTGAACAGAGTATCACAAACCTTGATCAAACTGTTGAGGTTCCTGCTCATCCTGTGGGTAGGATTGATAGAATTCATCCTCAACAGAACATTATTGGTGATCCCACATCTGGTATTAAAACTAGGGGTCAGATCAATTCTGGAGTCTACTCAGAAATCATGGAATCTGGTGTGGTCAATGATTTTGCGCATTCATGTTTCGTCTCGCAAATCGAACCACGGTCTATAACAGATGCTTTAAAAGAAGAATCTTGGGTAAATGCAATGCAGGAAGAACTACTCCAATTCAGAAGCTCGGAGTTTGGAAGTTAGTTGATTTACCAAAAGGAGCTAAGAAGATTGGTACTCGATGGGTTCTTCGTTGCAAAAGGGATGATCAAGGAATAGTCATAAGAAATAAGGCTCGTTTGGTCGTTCAGGGATTTAGGCAAATTGAAGGTATAGATTACAATGAAGTGTTTGCACCGGTTGCTCGTCTGGAAGCAATTCGAATTTTTCTTGCTTATGCATCCTACAAAAGGTTCAAAGTCTATCAAATGGATGTAAAGAGTGCTTTCCTTCATGGAGAAATCAGTGAAGTCGTATACGTCAGTCAACCTCCCGGGTTTGAAGATCCTATGCATCGTGACCGTGTCTACAAATTGAACAAGGCACTGTACGGATTGCACCAAGCTCCGCGAGCGTGGTACGAGACACTTTCCACTCATCTTCTGAACAATGGTTTTAGAAGAGGTGTCATCGACTGCACGTTGTTTATTCGGGAAAAGGGTGGAGAACTTTTAATGGTACAGGTATACGTGGATGACATTATTTTCGGATCGACGAATGATGTTCTGTGCAAAGAATTTGAAAGAGTTATGCAGGACAAGTTCGAGATGAGTTCCATGGGAGAGATGAAGTTCTTTCTAGGGCTACAAGTAGATCAATCTGAGACAGGGATTTTCCTTCATCAAACAAATTATGTTGGAGACATACTGAGCCGATTCAGTATGACTGATGCCAAACCTGCTGGTACTCCATTGGCGATCAATCACGGGATTTCGCCTGATGACAAGGGGGAGTATATTGATGCTACTCTCTATCGAGCCATGATCGGATCTCTCATGTATCTCACGGCATCTCGACCAGACATCATGTTTGCCACGTGTCTCTGTGCCAGATATCAGTCAAAACCAAAAGTCTCCCACTTAATTACTGTCAAAAGGATTTTTCGTTATCTGAAGGGTACTCCTGATCTTGGATTATGGTACTCTAATGATGATAACTTTGAGCTTACTGCATATAGTGATTCTGATTATGGTGGTTGCAAAACAGACTTCAAGTCTACATATGCAGGGTGTCAGTTCTTTGGAAACCGTCTTGTGACATGGCAATGCAAAAAGCAGACTTCGGTGGCTACATCTACATGTGAAGCTGAATACATCGCTGCTGCCAGTTGCTGTTCTCAGATTATCTGGATTCAACAGAAACTTCGGGACTACGGTTTGCAATTCTCTAACACTCCTATTTATGTAGATAATTCTGCTGCCATAGCTATCACTAAGAATCCGGTTCAGCATTCAAAAACCAAACACATCGGCATAAAATATCACTTCATTCGTGATTGTTTTGAAAAGAAACTGATTGATGTGGTTCAAATTAACACTGATTTCCAAAAGGCCGACCTCTATACAAAAGCCTTTGACAAACCAAGATTTTTATTCTTGTTAGAGGTAAACGGCATGAAAAAGAAGGATGACGTTGTTCCGGACCAAGAGTCGAGTCAGTAATCATTTTTATCAATTACGTTCCTGTATATATTTTCTTTCTTGCGTTTATTAAAAATCTCAAAAACTCAAAAAGATTTTTCATTTTGAAATTTTAGGGGGAGAAAATGTCAGTAAGAAAATGATCTCTCGCTGAGAAAAATGATAGTACACAGACGCTAGTTATCTGAGACTCCAAAAAGATTTTCTAAATTGTGTATAGTTATTTGTGTACAGTTTGTTTTAAAAAAAAAAGATTTTCCATTTTTGTACAGTCTAAAACCCAAAAACATCTGAAAAGCTCAAAAATGAGAAATCGTATCCAACCTTTGGGAAGTGATGGCACACTAACCATATGTATGAAGCACATTGCATTTAATGTCATAGTGAATAGTCACACTAAGTCGACATGTGATGCATTGATAGGCTTATCTTACTGAATCTCGACCATTGATGATCAATCTATACCATATTAGATATTTTGTTTTGAGTCACATAATGGTGAAAGGATTGACGAAAATCAACAATAGAAACTGAAGGTGTTTCTCATTCTGTGCACACCAGTTATCATCGGTTTAATGAGATATCAGAAAGTAGTTATAAAATTAAAAATTAGATTCCGAAGTCGTATACGTGCCATATTGCCTTGTAAATACCTGGCTGAAGCCATCCATGCGATTAAGAATAAAATAAAAGTATGAATCTGAATTCGTATATGTGCCATATTACCGGGTTGCAGCCTGGTTGAAGCCATCCATGTGATAGGATGAACACAAACACCGTTAGCTGCATACGTGCCATATTTCCTTGTAAATACCTGGCTGAAGCCGTCCATGAGCTGATGGCTGTCACTGTGAATACTAAAAAAAAAAAAAAAAATTTGAGTGTAGTAAAGAAGTAACAAGGAATAACTGAGATCTCATTAACTTATGATGACTGGTTAAGTAAGTTGTGCTGATTTGAAACATTAACATGTTTTGAAAAGTAATTCAAGTCAATACTTAACTAGTGTGGGACACACAGATAATGGACTTAATCCTTCAAGATCATCTTGTAAGTGTTGAGAAAAGGTCTGCATAAGTTTAAGATGGACAAACATATCAATGATCGCATTTTGACTAAGTGTACTTTAAGCTCAGATAATTTGCAATGTTGCTGATTGCTATGAGTTTAGTACTGATCCTATGTTCGGATCTTTCTCACAAAAAGATGTGTAAATACCATTGTATAGTTGTATCTACAAAATTCAAAATGTATCAGATCATTAGTCACTAAGTCTGTATGATTTCTCATAAGGATCATTCTTACTAAGACATGCGTGTATATATCTTGTTGATATTATTTTCAGCATTACATATTCAAAAATTCAAAAAGATTTTACTTTTCCTGAATTTTAGATTATCTGATAAGACTCGAACGACTGTCTGAAAATCAAAATTTGAAAACCGCTTGACTTCCTGATTGATCAAATCGTTTCTTTACTTCATAAACTATTCCAAAACTTCATAATTGATCCCTCACTTCATAATTAAATGTAAATTACTTCATAATCAAATTGTTGTCAAGACCGATGTGGTCGGATACCCCATTTAACTTGAAAAGTTTAATTTGCATAAGGGGATTGTCCCATTCGTACGGATGGATGAGCAAAATGGCTCACTCGTACGAATGGATGAGGAGAATAGCTCATTCACACGAATGGACTGACCAGAATGGTCCACTCGTACGAATGAGTGGCAGAATGAATCAAGTCTGGGTCACTCGCACGAATGGACTGACCAGAATGATCCATTCGTACGAATGAACCGGGCCATCCTATAAAAAGGCCATTCATTCGCATTCTCAGCATCATTCGCACAAATCATAAATCCTTATTTGCACGTCTGTTTCATCAAATTCTGATTTTGAACAAAACTTTGTCAAATCTGTAATCTAATCATTCGCTTTCATTTTACTGGTATAACCCCACAAGTATTCATCGATTGTATACCGATTCGTGGATGTTCGACTAGATTTAGGGTTCAAAACCGAAAACCAAACCTAAAAAACGTAAAAAGTGACTTAATAAACCAATTAAAATGCTAAATATTGGTTGAAAATCATAGTCGAGTGTGTTGGTGTCTTTTTCGTCAAATCTTTTCAAGTCTTGATCGAATTTTTGGACAAATTGGATCGTGAACCGTCTGTCATACGAATGGACACACTCTTCATGTTCATTCGTACGAATGAACACTCATTCACACGAATGAGAACTCATTCACACGAATGAGAACTCATTCACACGAATGAAAACTCATTCATATGAATGAAACTCATTCGCACGAATGAATAGGCAGAATGATCCATTCGCACGAATGAACCAACTCTTAGGGTTCATTCGTACAAAGGGAAAATGGTCCAAAAGTTCATATTTCCAAAATCTTGCATGTACTGATCTGATGTGCTTCATGTTTTTGTGTTTACAGACTGATCGTTATGGCGCACAGAGCTCCAGTTGTTCTTAAGGCTTCAATAAAAAGCAACATATGTGCATACATGATTCCTACATCAAAGAATGCACGTCCGTTTGTCAGAATGATCGAGTTTTTATCAAGATCAAGGATTGCTCATGCTATATCCCATCACCGGACTCCATATACGTCGCATCAAAGGGAGTTCTGGGCCTCTGCCGAGATTGACTGCGAGGTATCTCCACCGGTCATACGAGGGAAGATCGCAGGTCAAGATGTGGTTGTATCGGCAGCTCACATTCGCCGATTGTGTCAATTCGGTGATCATCCTGAAGATCCAGTGACACTGGATAAATATCTGGTTCGCGGATGCTTCATGAGGATAAAGTACGACCGGAATGTCGCCGAGGGAGTTTTAAACAAAGCGAACCTCTGTCCGCAGTACAAGTATCTTGGACATGTTCTTCTGCATTGCCTCGGTTCCCGTCGTGGCGGTTTCGACGACATGCGCGAAACAATTCAGAGCGCATTCGTTGCTCTGGTGTTGAACATTTCGTTCAACTTTTCCGAGATGGTGTTCACTCATCTTAAGGAAAACATCTATCTAAAAGGGGACAATGCGTATCTTATGTACCCCAGATTCTTACAAATGATAATAGATGACCAACTTCCTCTTCTGCCAAGGTCAGACATCGACATGATCAAGCTAGAACACATGACGGATGTCACTCTAAACAGAGTACAGACCTACAGGGGAAGACCAACAAAGCCACCTCACAAACGACTTATTGGACATCTGGCAAATCCAGATTATGAGGCACCAACAAACAGAAATTGGCGTCACGATAACAGTGATTCTGACAGGGAGGATATTGTTGTACCTCCAGCTGACGACCAAGATGATGACGACCAAGATGGTCAGGGAGATGGTGGCAATGCTCCTAATGTTCCATCTACCGCTGCCACCACCCCCACTGTTGCTGCTATCGATTCTTCCCTTCCAACTAACCCAGAAGACGTTAACCTGGACACCGTCCTGTTTACTGATTCTGAGGACACTGAAGACGAATTTGTAATCAGTCAACAAGGGGCAAGATTGGTCGCAACAAAACGAAAAAGTTGAGCAGATCAAGGAAGCTCAAGGGTTGATGATGACGTCAGGGATGCTGACTTTGTCCCTGACTGTCCACAAGTATCTGCTGCTCCTTCTTCCCAATCTACCCCAGTCAAGAAAGGAAGAGGAAAGAGAATGGCCAAACGCCAAAAGTTTAAACTTGTTAGAAGGACGGAGAGCACCTCTGCTACTACAGCAACTGCCACCAGGTCTGAGGCTCCAATGTCAACATCTATGCCTCAGACACAAACTGTGCCTCCTCCCATCTACACGACTGCTCCTACATCACAGCCATCAACTATTCGAGCTGAATCTTCAATGTCACTGCCGACTGTCTCTCTACACGACCAGATCAGTACTTTAAACAGTTTGGTACTTCGTTTACTAGCTCAGAATTAAGAGCAATCAAAGCGTCTTGATCAACAGGGCTCGCAGATCAGTCAGTTGACTCTGCAAAATACTGAAAAAGCCCAAGCCATCACAAGTCTTTCCACTAGGTGTAATGATCAACAAGCCCTCCTTCTCACTGCTACAAACCAGAATCAAAAGTTGTCTACAACTGTTGATGCACATACTCAGAGGATACAAAGGCTAGAGGAGGAAAACAAAAAGCTGTTGGAAGACTTAGAAAGCAGAAGAGACCCGACACCCAGAATTGAGGGTGCTCACAATGATGGTGATGATGGTGATGATGGTGACGATGATGATGATGATGATGACGATGATGATGATGATGATGATGACGATGATGATGATGATAGTGACGATGATGACAATAATGACAAAGATAAGGATGATGGTGCCAATGCTGGTGCTGCATCAAGTGCTTCAAAGACAGCAGAAGCAGAGGCACGCGCAAAGCAAAAATCAGACAAATCAGAAGGGCCATCATCAGATACACAAAAGGGCACTGAAGGTTGATAGTTTTTGTTTTAAGTGTTTTAAGTTGTCTTATTGTAAATATTAGATTATTATGTAAATAATTTCAGTTTTATTTTGATTAAATCAATGAAATTTAAAATTCTCACATGTTTATTCTTTGTTTGTTTATGAAAATAGTTTTGGATGTGATGCCTCTCAAGCAACAACCTTCAAAGTTAACTTATGTGCTTGACATGCAAGGGATCATCCAACATTCAGTTATTTATGACAAAGAGGAAGGGGAAATCGTACACTGCTTGTCAAAAGAACAGATTGCAGAGCTATTTCAAATGAATCCCGACGAAGTCATCACTGAAGAGGCATCTGTTCCTACAACTGATTATCCCTCCTCTGACGAACTAGAAGACGTTGATGAGGTTGAAGTCGAAGACATCACTGATCAAGAATATCCAAAGTACACATCAGTAGATGGTGATGATCTTCCCTCCTTCACAGACTTATTCACTCAGCAGTCTGACGAGGAGGTCAACCGCATTATCGACAACAAAGGAGATGAAGCCGGTCCCTCCACTATTGACATTGACGAGCTGAATGAACGTAAAAGTCAGTGGATGGAATACATGGCCGAATTAAAGTAGAACTCAAAGCCCTCTCCTCCAACCAAGTACACTAAAGTTTATCGACTCAAAGGACACAAGTCTGATGGTCGTATAATCAGTTGGGCATACTTCAACGACTTAAGCTGCTATGCTATAAAAAGATAGAAGGGCATACAATATTTCAGGTACCCTCATGACTTCAAGACGCTGCCCGCATTTGAAGTAAATCAATTGGCGCGTCTAAAGCTTCTATACAGCGAATCTTTCGGTCTATCCGAATGGTTTGAACGTCAATTACAATACGAATACCGGAAGAAGTGGGTGAACTTCAAGCCACAAATGCCTACACGTTACATTCATAAGGAAAAGGTTCATCCAATCACCAAGAAGCCCCTAATTGTCTTAAAGTAGAAACCTCCAACGATCATGAAGAAGATTACTTTAAGGAAAATGATCCAGGACTTCTCAGATCAGTTCAAATGGTGGTACTATGATGGGCGTACTGGTGAAGCTGTTATAGTGCTTTGTAAAGAAGGGTCATGGGAGACCATCAGGGTCTTTGATCCCTTGTGGCTGACCAACTTGTCTGAACAAGATATTACAACTCTATACAAGTGTCAACTGTTTTTTAAAGTTGCAGATATAGACCAGGCGTTGCAGTATGTGAAAGTGATACGTATATGCTTTGCTTTTGACATACACGCCGGAGTTAACTGGAAAACTCGTACAAAAGAGATGTTGAAGACCAACTAATGATAGTTAGATCATTTTGAAGGGATCTAGGTCCAAGGGGGAGTATGTAGATGCATAATATGTCCCTAATCCCTTGTAATATGTATTTCATCTATGTTTAATGTAATTATTTGATGTATTAATGAAATTACATGTTTATCCTTAATGTTTATTCATATATAATGACTGTGTATTAAACGATCTGATAAATAGCGATAACGTTGATCAATCCTGCTAATGAAAGGCCCATTCGCACGAATGGATCATGAGAATGATCCATTCGCGCGAATAGCTCATGAGAATGATTCATTCGCTAGAATAAGTCATGAGAATGATTCATTCGTACGAATGAACCATTCTGATGATTCATTCTTAAGAATGAACCATTCTGCTGATTCATTCGCACGAATGAGTCCATTCACATGGATCATTCGTACGAATGGCCTCAGCACTATATATAGAACTTTCACTTCATGAGCACATACAACACAAAAAAAACACAACAGAAATACAACACATATACACACAGAACCAGACTAAGCAACAACACACAAACTCTCTGCACCTGTATTGTCGAATCTCTGTCCGTTGAGAGTTTCCAGGTCTTGTATCCAACTTCTCTACACCAAAGGGTCGATAGAAACCTTCGTTTCGACATCTAATCCGCTCGTTTCTTACGACCCGATCCGTGTCATAGATTAGATTGCCAATCAAATCGGATTCCGCACGATTTGGTTCGGTTAATGTGTTGAATCATTGGATCAAGGTAGATCCCGATCCAACACCCTTCTTTAAATATTTTAATTAAATGTCTTTGGGCTGGTGTGCATACATACGAAATGATGTTTTTATAATGATGTTTACGAAATGATGTTTACAAGATGATGTTTATGAAATGTTTTTCCAAATGAAGTTTACGAAAGGTTTACGAAAGAAATGATGTTTTGTTTAATAAAACGTACGAATGCTTTAACTAAAATGAGGTAAAGGTTTAATGAAAGTTACGAATGAACGAATCTGCCACGAGTTCCTACGGGAGCTAAGGTATGTATGTATGTATGTATGTATGTATTGGCCTCACCCTTATGGGGTGACAGTTACTTTGTGGTTATACAACTGGTTGAGGATGGGGTGACGACGGTCACTCATGGGATTACCGGGATCCCGATGGAAGGTACTATTCCTTGAGGGGAAATAGAGCCTAAGTTATGTTCTGTCTACCTAGAGGTAACGAGCCTTAGGAGACATATGTTTGGTCCACCTAAAGGTAACGATCCTTAGGAGACCTGGGTGATGGATGACTTAGAGGTAACGAGCCTTAAGTTCATCCGCTGGTATGCAATGTATGGAATTGATGGTTACGAGAAGGCACATATTTAGTTCATGTTGACTTATGTTATGATGTTATGTTACGATGTTTTGATGATGTTAAGTTATTGCATGTTACATACGCTTTTGTTAGATAAATGTATGTTATGTTTTTGGCAAAATGATTATGCTAAGGTTTTATGTAAAGCTAGAACTCACCAGCATAACTGACTTTTAGTATGCACATTCAGGTTAAGGACAGGTACGGAGGGACGGTGACGATTGGCAAGCGATGAAGAGTTACCCGACTGATATGATGACTGGCATCCCGTTACGTTATGTTTATGTTATGTAATGAATGTTTTAGACAATGTTTACGCTTCCGTATGTCTGACAATGTTACGGTTATGTTTAAATGAAAGTTTTTCGCTGCGTTATTTGATATTCAAGTTTAAGAACTGTTTTTGAATGAGTAAATCCAATAAGTGAGGCCTCCCAGGTTTGGGGCCTTACAAGTTGGTATCAGAGCAATAGTTTAAGAGATTCAGACACTCCCAGTGTCTGAACTTAAACTGTGAATGGGATCGAAAGCGGATGCCAGTACGGTTAACTCGAGCCACAGCATCAGGTATGAAGGTAGTATTTATTTACATATATAGTATGCCTTAGAAAGTGTTAGGTAAGGACTTGTGTTCTGATGGAATCACAAAGGTGGTCAAATAGAAATGAAAAGGTAGTGTAATGGTTAATTGCAGATGGCCAGCGTACATTAACAGCTTACAGTACTTCTTGAACTCTATTTGTTAACTAGCGTGATGACATTGGATTCCTTGTCTTATAGAATGAAATGGCGGGACGAAAGAGCGGAAGGCGTGGTGGGGGCCGTACCGGTGGTCGTAATAGGACTCCTGCTCATCAGGAGTACAGTGAAGAGGGAAGTGATCACACAGAGCCGGAAATTAGCATGCATGGAACTGAACGGACTCTCGTGGAAGAACAACACTTCACTTTTGAACTGGAAGTGAACGCGGCCCTAGCACGCAAGTTTACTGAGCTGATGAAGGCTACCCTGCTAGATCTGCTAGCAGAAGCATTGAAGAAGGCTAATGAGGCGGGTGGGTCCAACACGGAAACTGATGCCCCGATTATTGAGGCAGTTAACGCACCGCCTGCTCGCGGTTGCAACTATAATTCCTTCAAGGCATGTGATCCGCCAGTTCTCACTGGAAAGAAAGACGCGGTGGCTATGTTTGATTGGGTGATTCGTACGGAGGCTGCCATTCGTCTGAGCGAATGCTGAGCGAGTCAAGTTATGAAGTTTCTTGCTAACTCCTTAAGGGAGAAAGCATCCCATTGGTAGGAAGGTGTACGTCAGGCTAAGGGGGACGAGGTTGTTGACTCGATGATGTGGAATGCCTTGAAAACTCTGGTAATCAAGAATTTCTACCCGAGGAACGAGATCGAGAAGGTGGAGAGGGAATTTCTAGGTTTGATGGCCGGGAGCATGACGCACCGGCAGTACACAACCCGACTCAATGAACTGGCACGTCTGGTGGAACGTCTTGTCATGACCGAGGAAAGAAAGATTGCCTGCTACATTCAGGGACTTCCGGATCTACGTTAAGGCAAACGCTCCTATCACCTACGATTCAGTTGTAGAACTGAGTGGCGTGGTATTTGATGATTTAGCACTGAATGTTGTCGCTACTGATGAGCCGAAGAAGAAACCAAGTTTTCCGACCAAAACGATCTAGCGAAAGACTGTTTGGAAGTCGAGAGAAACAGGCTAGAGTGGGTGAGGCCGCGACTTGTGGGAAGTGTGGCAGTAGGCATCTAGGTGAATGCAGGCTAGGGACAAATCTGTGCTACAAATGTGGCAAGACTGGGCACTACTCACGTGAATGCATGCAAGGCATTAAATGTTATCATTGTGGCGAAGGCGGCCACATGAGCCGTGAATGCACTAAACCAAGAATGGGTGAAATGGGAAAAGGGAAAGGCCCTGAGAAGAAAGAAGAGAGGCCGCGAGCGTAGACTCGAGCCTATGCGCTGACGCATGAACATGCCAGGGTGGACCACGATGTGGCATCAGGTACGTTCATCCTTGACAATAATTTTGTTTCTGTATTATTTGATCTGGGTGCCAGTAAAAGTTTTATATCAGCCACTTTCTGTAAACGAGTACAATACATGGTTAGTAAAATAGAACAAGTGTTTAGTGTAGAAACCGCTAAGGGTAGAACTGCAAGAGTGACCGATGTAGTTGATAACTCCACAATAAAAATAGAAGGTCATAGGTTCCCTGTCAGATTGTTTGTTATGGTTTTGTGTAAGGATTGGCTAACTGCCAATGAAGCACAAATTATATGCAAACGGAAGATAATCTGACTCAAGGCTCCGGATGGTAGCGAAGTCGAGGTTTTTGGAGATCGTGACGCCCCGATGCCTAATGTCATCTCGATGATTAGGGTAGCAGATTACGTGAAGCGTGGATGCGAGGCTTATCTGGTGTACGTGATTGACAAGTGTAAGGATGTGAAGGAACTAGACGATGTACCCGTGGTACGCGAGTACCCGGAGGTGTTTCCAAAGGACTTGCCTGGGATACCACCCGACAGAGAAATTGAGTTCCGAATTGACTTAGTACCAGATGCCCAGCCCGTGGCTAAGGCTCCATATCGACTAGCACCAGTGGAGATGAAAGAGCTAATGGCATAACTAGACGAGTTACTTGAAAAAGGATTTATCTAACTGAGCATCTCGTCGTGGGGTGCTCCGGTGTTGTTTGTATAGAAAAAAAGATGGTTCGATGAGAATGTGTATTGATTATCGCGAGTTGAACAAACGTATCGTGAAGAACAAATACCCCTTACCGAGGATCGACGACTTGTTTGATCAATTACAAGGCGCAAGTTGGTTCTCAAATATCGACCTTCGATCCGGGTACCATTAGTTAAAGGTGAGGGAAGAAGACATAACGAAAACCGCGTTTCACATGCGTTATGGACATTTCGAGTTACGCGTGATGTCCTTCGGATTGACGAACGCCCCTGCAGCGTTCATGGACTTAATGAATAGGTATGTCGACCGATGCTGGACCGATCGGTAATAGTGTTCATCAATGATACCCTCATCTACTCCAAGAATGAGGGTGATCACGCATGTCACTTAAAGGAGGTGTTGGAGGCTCTGAAGAAGGAAAAGTTGTATGCTAAGTTCTCCAAATGCATGTTTTGGCTTAGGGAAGTCCAATTCCTAGGTCACGTCATTAACCCAAACGCTATTATGGTTGATCCAGCAAAGATAATGACAGTAAGAGACTGGGATATTCCTAAGACGCCAACAGATGTTCCTAGTCTCTTGGGGTTGGCGGGCTACTATTAGAGATTCATCCAGGATTTTTTGAAAATAGCTTCACTGTTAACAAAGTTGACTCGGAAGGAGGTAAACTATGAATGGGGTTCGACCCAGGATGAGGCGTTTAAGGAATTGAAGGAGAAGATAACCCAAGCTCCAGTCTTGGCCATTCCCGGGGGCAATGAAGACTTGGTAGTATACTCTGACGCTACGGGTCAGGGATTGGGGTGTCACACCCCAACTGACGGCGGAAACGTCGGGGCGGGACATGTAGACTGTTCATGAGCACAAGGTTGACTAGATTTCAATAATTTAATCATCAAATTTCATTTCAAACGATTTCAACCACAAACAAATTCAAACAAGTGCATAATGGAAATACAGGATATTCTTTATTTAAATTTAACTAAGTCCAAAGCCTATGTGTAGCATGTCTTGATCAAACTCACATATTAGCACCTTAAACATTAATAAAATAAGGTCAACTAAAAAGTTGGTGAGCATACATGGGTTTGTATATAGATAGCACATAGATTTTGAATAAACAAATCCTTACATAGCATGATAAAATAAGGCATTTATGGAGAGCAGCTATTATGTAACCAAGTACAATCAAACCTTTGTAACTAGCATGCAAAATTGTGTTGTTGGTAACAATCACCCCAATCTGGGTGGGTTTGTCAGACTTAATAGATCTATCATTGTTTACCGTCGGCTTGAATAGTTAATGATTGCACATAAATTGCACACAAAAGTTAGCACAACTAGCACTTAGGCATAAAGCTCAAATTGCACACATGAATGTAAAGAGGATTTGTCTTTGTGTAGTTTGTGTAAATGTAAGCAATAGTTTGTATAGTGTTCATGTTCCACCCCAAAAAGTGTAAAAGAGTAAAAGGGGCTATGTAATACTCACTTGATTCAAAAGGCGTAGCTATCACGAGAGACTAGATAGTAACGAGGTCCTTGTAATGCACAACGTTAACCTAGAGTGTAATATGTATTAAATTAATAGTGTGCACAATAGTCTATGTCTAAGTCTAGGGTCGAATTGGATGTGTGTTCAAAGAGTTGGAGTTGTAGGCGTTAAGTTTTGTTAAGTATAACCTAAATAAACAATCTTTGTTTAAATATAAATTAAATAAATAATTGATACTTTATTTATTTATTTATTTATAAAAATATGTACTTAGTCATTTAGTGATAAAAATGTATCGAGCGTTTTATATTAAGTATAAATTTAGTAAATAGCTTTTGTTAATCTATTTTTATAAATATGTGTAAATGGGTTGTATAAATAATATCTAGGTGTAGGGTTTAATAATAAGTATAAATTTAATTTTGTAGGTTTAAATAAATAACTTCTATTTATTTTAGAACTTGAATTTGATCTTTTTAAATAAGGTTAATATAAATCTTTATAAAATCAATTATTTTTATTTGAAAATTCATTTGAATTGCTTATTGTTTTTAAAATATAAAATTTAGTATTCTGCCAAGATTTTCTCACACACACGACCGTGCCTGGGACAAGGCACGATCGTGCTAGGACCACGGGCGTGACCGTGCTAGTCAGGGCGCGACCGTGTTGATCTAACAGAAAACATAACTAAGCTGCTCACTAGGCACGACCGTGTCTTAGTCAGGCACAACCGTGTCTAGGGTTCTAAGGCACGACCAAGTCTAGCCAAGACGCACCACCGGGTCTGAGTGTGTGACGCACGACCTCACTGGGATTAGCACGACCGTGTCTCATGAAGCACGACCGCGCTAAATGATTAGCGCGACCGTGTCTGTTCCCAAAACAGGAACGAAATGACTACTTCTTATGATAACAGTGTCAGAAATCATAGGGCTTTCACCCATTAGGTTATTACGAGTCTTTTTGTATAGATTAATCGTATTTAAAATATGTCCAGAACCGGATTCGATTAAACTATTTTTGAACGAAACGTAGATTCGGGTTCGTGTTAATTTCCATATTGTATGCCCAAATTAAGTTGGGGCTTTTGATCTATAGACTATATCGATTGAGTATGAGATTTCAATTACCCGAAAGACGATGAATCGATAGCGTACGGTAGGAACGAGTTTCGGCGGCGACGGGTTTGGTTTCCGGCGTCTTCTGCTGCCATTCCGGCTGCTTCAATGTTTTCAGGAGTTTCAGAGGGGTTCTATGGAGTGTTTACTTGGGAGGATTTAATTTCAGAATAGACGAATTGTGGTTCAAATGAAAGAATTTTGGTTTTTTTCAGACTAATCGAATTTCTTGGAGTTATTGGATGTAATTGTGGGCATTATGCAATTAATTGTTTTCGTTACTGGTAATGATGTGTATATCGGTTACAAACTCAAACGATACTGCGTTTAAAACTGTATTTACATTTCAACTTACGCGAGGCGTGACCGTGCCTATCAGAGGCGCGACTGTGCCAAGGCACCGGGTGCGACCGTTCCAAAGCAAGGCGCGCGACCGTACTAAAGCACTTGACGCGACCGTGCCAGAATGAGGCGCGACCGTGCCTATTAGGGTTTCTTGTTAATTTATAAAATCAGTCCTTGCAAATTTCAGTTTTGATAGATTTGTATAAATATGAACTTATGTAGAATTTAGTAGGATATACTCGTGTAAAATTTGTGGATTTGCATTGAAACCTAGTATTTAATTGTTGGTACGAATAGAACAAATCAGTGTACTAGAATTGGGTTTGAAATGTATCACATTGAATTGAAATACAGATAATGAAAATCAGAAATGTTACAGTATCCCCATTTTGAGGGAATTTCGTCCCGAAATTTATCTAGTGGAGGCGACGGCATCAGTGAAGAGATGGGGGTACTTGAGCTTCATTTGTTCCTCTCGTTCCCAAGTAAACTCAGGACCACGTTTAGATTCCCAACGAACTTTGACAATAGGAATACGGCTTCGCTTGAGCTGATTGACCTCACGATCCATGATTTCCACTGGTCTCTCAACGAAGTGCATCATTTCATCAATGTCATGTCGTCAAGAGGTATGTGAAGGTTCTCATCAGCAAGACATTTCTTTAGATTAGACACATGAAATGTAGGATGCACATTGCCAAGTGATGGAGGTAAGTCGAGTTTGTAAGCCACTTTCCCAATCCTTTCGAGGTCTTGAATGGACCCACATAGCGAGGTGCTAACTTGCCTTTCTTTCCAAAGCGGATTACACCCTTCCACGGAGACACCTTTAAAAGAACAAGGTCACCGACTTAGAATTCCAAGGGTTTTCGTCGTTTGTCGGCATAACTCTTTTGCCGACTTCTCGCTACTCAAATGTTGTCACGTATTTGGATAATCTTGTCGGATGTTTCTTGAATTAGCTCGGGACCGGTGATTTGAGCTTCACCAATCTCGTTCCAACAGATAGGAGAACGACACTTGCGACCATAAAGAGCTTCAAATGGAACCATGTTGATACTCGTGTGGTAGCTATTATTGTAGGAGAACTCAGTTAGGGATAAATATGAATCCCAATTGCCACCAAAATCAATTACGCATGCTCTAAGCATGTCCTCCAGAGTTTGAACTGTACGATCGGTCTGACCATCATTTTGGGGTTGGTGAGCCGTGCTCAAATTCAATCGTGTGCCAAGAGCAGTTTGGAGAGATTTCCAGAAACGGGAGGTGAACCGAGCATCTCTATCAGATATTATGTTTAAGTATTGTGTCATATGATGTAGTTATATAGTATAACATGTAAGAATATTCACATAAAAATAATCATATAGCATATAGATAGTAATGAGTGTAAGCACAAAAGTTATCAAGTAGTGTGACACATAAGTCATTATGTATTGTATCACGTAGTGTAAATACTTATGATAGCATGTAAAAATATTTACATAAGAACTAATAATGTATCATGTAGTAGCATGGGATTGTATGGGTGTCGTTATAGTCTAGGTCAAGAGTGTCTAATAACCTAATTCCTTATAACCAAGGCTTTGATACCAATCTGTCACACCCCAACCGACGGCGGAATCATCGGGGCGGGACAATGTAGACTGTTCATGAGCTCAAGGTTGACTACATTGTAATATGTTAAATCCATTTCCATTCAAACAAACATAATCAAGTTCAAATACATAATGAAATACAATTCGTTCTTGAATTAAGATTAACTAGGTCCAAAGCCTATGTGTAGCATGTCTTGATCAAACTCATATGAAAGAACCTGAAAGATGAATAAAATAAGGTCAACTAAAAAGTTGGTGAGTATAACACAGGTTTGTATATAGGTAGCATATAATTTGTAAACCAAATCCTTTACATAACATGATAAATAAGGCATTTATGGGGAGCAGCTATTGTGTAACCAAGTACAATCAAACCTTTGTAACTAGCATGCAAAAATTGTGTTGTCGGTTTCAATCACCGCGCACCTGGGTGGGTTTGTCAGACTCAATAGATCTATCATTGAAAACCGTCGGCTTGAAAAGTTAATGATTGCACATAATCGCATACAAAAGGTTAGCACACCTAGCCCTCGGGCATAAAGCTCAAATTGCACACATGAATGTAAATAGGATTTGTACTTGTGTTGTTTGCGTAAATGTAAACATGTAAGTTGAATAGTGTTCATGTTTCACCCCAAAAATGTAAAAGAGTAAAAGGGGCTATGTATACTCACTTGATTCGAAGGCGTAGCTAACACGAGATACTAGAAAGTAATTTGATCCTTGTATCGCACAACGTTAACCTAGAGTGTAATGTATATTGCATTAATAATGCACAATAGTCTAAGTTTAAGTCTAAGGTTGAATTGGATAAAGTTAGTGATTGGTACTTGAAAGTATTGTATAAAACGGAAGATTTGAAATGAATATTTTTACAACATTTTGAATAAGGTTTGAGTTTGGAATAATTAAATAAGTAAATTAATTAATTATTATTTATGAGAATAATGTAAGTATTAGATGTAATTAAGTATAACTAAATAAATGTTTTTTGTTTAATTATAAATCAAATAAGTAATTATTACCTTACTCATCTATTTATAAAATGTAACTTAGACATTAAAATATTATTTAAGTGTAGGGTTTATAATTAAAGGTTGAAACTTTAATAAAATAATTTCCATTTATTTTAAGATTAGATACTTGATCTTTTTAAATAAAGATAATACGTATTTTTATAAATTCAACTATTTTTATTTTAAAAATTAACTTGAAATACTAATTGTTTAAAAATATAGAAATTTTAAGGATTCTGTGAACACACACGACCGTGCCTAGACAGGGCACGATCGTGCTCAGGTCACTGGCGCGACCGCGTTAGTCAGGGCGCGACTGTGTTGATCAACAGAGGACATAGCTAGACAAATCACTAGGCACGACCGTGCCTTGTACAGGCACGACCGTGTCTATGCTTCATGGGCACGACCAAGTCTAGCCAACGAGCATGACTGGGTCTGAGCAGGAGGCACGACCAAGTCTAGCCAACGAGCATGACTGGGTCTGAGCAGGAGGCACGACCGCGCTGGAAGTCGGCACGATCGCGTCTCCTGAGGCACGACCGCGCTAGACGATTAGCGCGACCGTGTCTCTTTTAAAACAGGGACGAATTGATTGATTCTTATATTTATAGTGCTGGAATTTATAGGGCTTTCATTCACAAGGTTATTACGAATCTGTTGGTGTAGATTAATTGTGTTTAAAACATGTTTAGAACCGGATTCGATTAAACCCTTTTGAATGAAAATATGGTTTCGGGTTCGAGTAGATTTCGATATTGAATGCCCAAATTAGATTGGGGATTTTGATCTATAGAATAAATAGAAGGTTTAAAACATGAGGCGCGACCGTGCCTACTAGGGTTTCTGGTTATTTACAAAATCAGCCCTTGCAACTTCAGCTTTGACAGAATTAGCTTGGTTAGGATTTAACAGAACACCTAACGGGATTACTAACTGAGTTAACTCTAGGAGGTGTTACCATGTGATTTGAGTTCTAAAACATTGAATTAAAGTACGATCGGCTAACAATTTAGTGAGGCGTAGGTTTGAACAAGTATAGGGTCTAGCATTGTATTTTTATTAAAATAAGTTAGAATAGGGTCGGAAAATCAGGAATGTTACAATATTCATTTCTTCCAGATCAACAGGGTCAATCTGTCTGAAATCTTCTTCTATAACCTCAGGATCATGTATTTTCCCTCCAATAAAATTCTCATATGATGCTATGAAAGATGAAAACATAGTAAGATAATCATCAGCAACTTTCTGATTCAAATGAGATCCAGATGATGTTGAAGCTGTAGTCGCAGAAAATCCAGAATGGCTTGAATGACCAGAATAAATTGGAACTCCAGAACACTGATCATTTGAAGACTCTTGAGCATCACCAGAAAAGAATGCCACTCCAGTACCAGATTTACCAGTAGATTTGGCAAAATACATTGAGGGATCCTGGATATGCTCCATATTAGTCTCTTTCTTCTTCATATTCATGTCATGCGACTGAATCTTCCCTAGAACTTCTTCAAGAGACATGGTTTTGTACTTAATATTCTCTTTGATTAAAACCGTATACACATCAAATTTTGATGGTAAAGCCTCCAAGAATTTATCATTGATTTCCTCAGTCTCATACACTAAAGACGCACTAGCCAGTTCACTAAGAAGATGATAGAATCTTGTAGCAAGATCATCCAAGGATTCGTTTTGAAAATGTTTAAAAACCAGGAACTGCTTCTTTAGTAACTCCTTTCTACTCTTCTTCACATCCAAACTTCCTTCACACCTTTTTTGTAATGCTTTCCACAGTTGTTGAGAAGACCTGAACTGTTTAAAACTATGATATATTTCCTTTGGAAGAGACATCGAAATACTAGCCATCGCTTTCTTTTCCCTATCAAATAACAACTTCTCTTTAGTAGTTAACGCTGACACCGGCTTCGGAACATCATCCTTTCCCATCCACGAATAAGTAGGATGCGTATATCCTTCCAAAATTGGAATCCACAAACTAGTATCGGTAAAAGATACGAACTGGTCAAACCGATCTTTCCAATTAGAATAATCAGCTAGATTCAACAACTTCGGAGGTTTTTGAGATGTACCGATCTCATTGTCATAATTGAACATATTCGTGACTTGAACCATATTTTCCATTTTAAAAAAAAATTTCTAAAAAATTTCCAAGTGTTGAACAGTCTTACCCTCAAGCGAAGATAATAAGTTCGCCTATAATAAGTTCGCTTAAATCAGAATTCAACAATCTGATTAAGTTCGCCTAAAATAAGTTCGCTTAACCCTATGAGAAGCGAACTTGACAAGTTCACTCGCTAAGTTCGCCTGCACAGAAATCAGCAAGTTCGCTTGCCGTAACAGAATCAAGATCAAGAACTTCTTCAGACCAAAATCGTGAACCAAGAACATCCAAAAATTGTCATTAATCACTGAATTGAAGGAATTAAACAAAATTGGACCGTAGGATCGTGTAATTTGTCAATTAGAAGCTTTCTATCAGATCAATTTCATCATAATCCTCTTCAAAAACACCAAATCAGATCAAAATCAGTCTTGAAAAATCCATTGAAATGAAAAACTCAAAAATGATGAATTTGATGTCAATTTGCATATAAAATCGTCTAGACTCAACAAGAATCACGAGCAAAAGCTTTGATACCACTTGTAGGTCCCTATGACGCATCTACGGATCGATCTCGTGATAAGACATGACGTTTACTCGGAGTGCGGAATCCAACGAGTCAACGTTTATACGCATAAAAGGCAATGCAAACAAGCAAGTAAATAACCTTCTCAATTCGTATTTCAAATTACAATGATGTTTACAGACTCAATCGGACTTCTCTATTCTATTTGGTTCTGTTCTGATCTTTTTTTGAACGACTGACTCTGTAAACATATATATAGATAATTGACCAGATATAGGCGAACTTATTAAGTTCGCCTCTAACAGCTTATGCGAACTTAACAAGTTCGCCTCAGTTAGACTTAAGTGAACTTATTAAGTTCGCCTCTGATAGACCAGGCGAACGTAACAAGTTCGCCTCTAGGCTATACTTGTAAAACACTTAGTGACATTTGACATTTACATATCAAAAACATAAAGACATAAAATCTAACTATTACAAGCTTTTTTCATTACAAACTGTGTCCTAACATCCACCTAATCCTGTTTCACGGTCATGTTCAGGCACGGGCTAAACCGTATAGATTTCTCCCACCACGTTAAACTAAGATTCACAGGTTTTAGGTATTAAGATGAAAGAATGGAATGAAATGTTAATGAGCATTAATTCAAGCAAATGAACTTTTGTCTAGAGGCGTTTCAACCAAGTCGCTATCCCAGAAGGTAACACATAGACTAAGTCATATCAATTTAAGCACATAAGAATCACATAAGGGTGTTTTCTCCAAGTGGCCATCCCAGAGGGTAACACATAAGCAAAACTCAGTATTCTAATCAGTTACTCATGAATTATGAAATATATGGATGTGTGCGCCACCAAACTCGAATTTATTTTCATAAAAAGAGAGTGGTGTGTCAAGAATTTCAAAAAACTCTAAATTCTAACTTAACATGGTACCTATCAACCTATTTTGACAGTTTCAGTTTTACCGATACTCTAAGATGAATACCCACAAGATATCATGATATAAGTTCAATTTATTATCCTAATCAACACGCACAGGATATTTAAGCTTTCAAATCGGCTGGGTCTACCAAAACATCACAAATTATACGCGTTTTCTATCATTTATTCATTTAGACTCACAAAAGCAGATCCAGTTATACCTATCATCTTCTATTTTGCTTGCAAAAACTTTACGTCAAAGGACATTTTTTTTCAATCAATTTTTTTTTTACTCTTTATAAAAGAAAAACAAACTTAACTAAACTAGACTCTAGACGTTTCCCATCCCCACACTTGAACGACACATTGTCCTCAATGTGCACCAAGAAACAACAAAAAATAAAAATAAAGGCTCAAAAACAATTAAAAAAATAGTAAATTGGAAACGACTTAGCTGGTAATGATAGCATGATTCTGTGCAGCTTCGTTCTTCCACTGGTGCAACCATATAGCGTTTCATTCACGGCTTGCACAAACTCTCCGATGAGTTCCCTTTACATGAATACAAGACTTGAATCAACCCCTGCCAAAAAAATCTCACAGCAAAACCAAACAGTATCAAACAGACTCAAAATAAAACCAAAACTTATATAAACTATACACTCGGGTTCTAACCCGAGCACCAAACCACTCTAATCAGGAGGCTTCTCCTTTATGCCGCACCCATACGGCTCGTTTAGTATGGTTGGTCTACCACCGATTTGACAAACACTGATGGCAGACCTTAAAACTGAATTGAAGTATTTAAACGGGTCAGTCCACTAATACTTGTACTTACCTGGACCAAACCTGATACGTGGCATGTAATGATGAGAATGGTCATCTCCAGTATATTGCATCCTCCGGTCCTTATGTGACCATCCCCGGACCCTCAAGACATGCCAGTCCATAGGTCTCTTTGCCCTGTCCCATGGTCGTGCTGATTTGGGTGGCGATCCACCATTTACTACCTCCATGGGCTCTTGCTTCTCTCTCTCTTGGGTGCACCGTGGTGGGTCCGACACCAGCTTTTTCACGTGCACCTCATCTTCTATCCCTACACTTGGCCCTTGATATAATAGATCTTCAAGGAGATTCAGATAGCCAAGTGGGTCAAAACTCTCTTCACTAGGAGTCGGCAGGTCCACCAACTCATCACCGAACTCATCCTCCCATGATGGGACCTGCGCCTCAACACTCTCTTCCTCTTCCCCAAACATCAATCCTATGGAGTTAGAGGAATCCACATCGTCCTCTTCTTCTTTCTCTCTACTCCTGGAGACAAACATTCTTTGAATTCCTCATCATCTATTGATTCATCATCATCACTATCACTCCAAGAGAATTCATAAACGTCGTGCCGAATTTGCTTAACACCCTATAGAACCAAAGGTGGGACAAAGAAGTCCATTTTCATCCTTGGTTCTATCTGCGATTGCTGCAAAATAGCATCCTCACACTCAACTAATGACCCACCAGGCTGAGACTCACTAACATCCTCCGTCTCGAATAAATCTGCTAATCCCTCTTCTAAACACTCATCTTCAGCTTGGGTTTGAGGGACTTCCATCAACTCTTCTACTTCAAGATCCCTTTCATCGTCAATCCAAAAGCCATCATCGATATTCCATGGTGTGGGACACCAAAATTTTGGCTCGATGTCTTGCTGAACCGGAGGTGGGACTTTGATGCGCATTATCGTCTCCGATTCTGGATTTTCCTTTGACTCCTACATTGTATCATCATCACTATCATCCCAAGAAAATTCATAAACACCCGACCGAAGTTGCTTAACACCCTGCATGTCCGAGGGTGGGACTAAGACGTCCATTTTTTTCCTCGGTTCTATCTGTGATTCATGTGAAAAATTATCCTCACAAGAAAAGTGTAAAGAATCGAATGGAACATTGTGATCTTGCATAGAATCAGTATAGAATTCATCAGTTCTACAATCAAGGTCAGAAAACTTACCTGGAGATGGGACTTGTGCTTCACCTTCTGTCACTATGAATTGCAGTTCATCCATTTTTGCCTCCAGTTCTGGAATTTCCAGAATCACTTCTCCTGATACAGTTTCAGTTCCGATGGCATTCCCTTCACGATCATAAATCATACGCTCTATATTCCTCGGCCGATGTGATCCGATGCGGGCGATGTAGGTCCACATGACTCATCTTAGATCGATCTCGTGACAGGATGTCTCGTTTACGCGGAGTGCGGAATCCTACCGTATTAACGTTTTATATATCAATAGACAATAGAAACAGCAGGTAAATAAACTTTCTCTTTTATATCACCAAACAGAGTTTACAGAATACTTGATTGTTCAATCTATCTTACGCGTACAAAACAGACTCTACAAACTCTATATTTATAGACACATGTTCTGCAATAGGCGAACTTAACAAGTTCGCTTCAAATATGCTTAGGCGAACTAACAAGTTCGCCTCTACTAGAGCAGGCAAACTTATCAAGTTCGCCTCTAGCAGAACTTGTATTTATACTTAGACAAATCTAAACAATTACATACAAAAACATAAAGACAATAAGACCTAAACTATTACAAAGCTTTTGTCATTCAATTTATGTCCTAACAGACTTCCCCTTGATAATAGCTTGATCTTCTGTCTTCAGTCTTTATGACAAACTCTTCCAGTTGTCTGGTAATCTGCTTCCTGCATGCACTCCATATCTTTGACATATCTCCAACACTATTTTATACTGCAATCCTTGTTCTCTCCATTCATCGGTGAACATGATCTCATTCTTTCTTAACGTCCTCTGATCTTTCTTTGAGAAGTTAATAAGATTCATTGCATCATAGAAACTGACAATGACCTTATTATCTTTATCATCAATCCTAGCTTCACCAGTCTTCACATCAACATACCACCATTTCATAATCCCTAGAAAATCTTATGGAATTTTCTTCAATGGTATCTTCTGTACAGCACATACTGGCTTAAACTTATACTTCCAAGTCACATTCTTAGTCTTTTGATATATAAGCTTCACTCTTTTTCCCTTCTATGGTTTTAACCTTTCGTACTTCCTTGATCCACCTTCTCTCTTTATCAAATTGGTAATCACATCGGCTAATCCAAACTTTGATCTATTAATCAATGGTTTCATAGCTAGACCATTCATTTCACACCTTGGCAAGGTATTGAAATACTTGATCCTAGGCTTTAGGTATTGAACATCTTTTAAGAGCAAACAGCTTAGTTTCATCATCATAAAACCAACTTATGATCTTTCCAATACACCTCTCCTTATTCACATATCATTCTTTCTGAGCAGGTTGTATAGGTGATTTCGGTAGTACTTTCATCCAACTGTTAACGACTTCTCTCCACTGTTCTCTAGTCATACCTGTATTTCTATACATCACAGGCTCTTCATTCAGCTTAGGATACACAGCATGAGTAGTATCAACATTAGAATCTTTCTTGGATTGAGTAGTATCATCAGGTGTAGTGATGTCTTCAACAGAATCCATAGAATTTGTTACTCCATCATAAGAAAACTCAGGAATAACATCATCTTGGATGAAGTTATATGGAACCTTCAGACCATCACTTCCTTCATATGTAACCTTAGACTTACTCTTTTCTATTTCAATCTCTACAATCTCTCCTTCTTCAACATCATTATCCAACACATCTTCTTCATCATCATCAAATAACTCGTCTATATCATCCAGACATTCTAATTTCTTAGCTTTTTCTTCTTCAGAGTCTTAAAAGAATTCCAATAACAATATTTCTTCATTCATTCCAGAATCATGCTTGCTTCCTTCAATAGTATGTGATGTCAACTCCCCCTGAGCTCTGGATATTGGATTCACGTCAGCGTATTGACGATCACCCTCAACATTACCACTATGATCATTGTCATCATTTTCTTTTAGTTGAATTGATTCAGCATGACACTTATCATGTAGCCTTAACTCCCCCTGAGCGTCAAGATGCTCAACAATTTTAGACACCAATAACTGCATGTCAGCAATCTGTGTAGCTTGAGCTTCAAGAACCAACTGTCTCTGAGAATCAGTAGACACAAGAGTATCTACTTGAGTTTGTAAAGCTAGCACATGTGATTCAAGGAATGTAATTGTTTCAGAATCAGATGGCTTCGAAGGACCAGCTTCAGATGTGTGTGGAACATGTGGAGAAAGAACTGGAGATGTATGTTTAGAAGCAGGAGGTGTAACCAATAAGGAAGGAACAAAATTTTCATCCTCTACACCCTGAGATGAATGAACAGCAGCAATAGAAGCAGACATAAGCTTCTGAGCTTTGGAACCGGAATAGCATCACTATCCGAGTCAGAACTTTCATCTACTAAAGTTCTCTTGCCAAGAACTGATCCAGAAGGAGGATTCCGAACAGTCTTACGCCTCGGTTTTCTGGCTGTAGATTTAATACATTTTCCCACATTAGCCAATGGTAACGTAGCCAACCTTGCATAATGATCTGAGCTAAAATCTCTAGACGAATCAGTATCGGTAGCTTCAGAATCAGGTAATATAGTATCACCGGAACTCGTATCTTCAACATTGCCTTCAGCTTCATGAATAGGTAAGTTCACAGCTTCATGTTCTAAATCATCCATATTCATACCTAACTCTTGATCATTATCTTGAGCAATCTCTTCTTGAACTGGTTCATTAACAGGAATTTGAACCTGTTCTTGTGGAATAGGTACTTGTTGTTGTTGTTGAGCATGAACTTGTTGTTGTTGTTATTGAGGAACTTGTTGTACTTGAGCTTGAACTGGTTGTGGAATTGGAACTTGATTCTGGATTTGGCCTTGTACTAATTCCTTAGGATGAAACCAATTATCATTAGGTGGCTCTACATAATCAGCATTGATTATGTGACCAAACAAAGGAGTAGGAATAGGAATAAGAGCAGCATTTTGTTGTTTCACCTTTGTACAATCAGTACAGATCCTTTTGACATAGGAGTAAAAGTTAAATGGATTGGATGCTGAGGTAAATCAGGAATTAAATGATTCAGAATCATCTGCATAAACCTAGGATACATAAGGAACCCTTGACCTTCTAGAGGATTTATTTGCACGACCAACTCATGGTAGAAGTATAAAGCAAAGTTAAATCGTTTGTTGAGTGTCAATGCAACCATAGCAGCATGTAGTGCACTCTTCAACCCATCAGTACCAGCCTTCCTTGGAGACAGACATTGTATGATTACATGCATAAAATATCTCCATTCGCCAACTAAACCTCCTTTTCTTGCTTGTGTATCATTTGGTCTTCCTTTGTAACCCATCCGCTGAAAAAACCCCATAATAAGTGTTTCAGGATATGACATAGGATCGTCCACAACACCTCCTAATCCCATTGCAGCACGAATAGTTTCTACTGAAATAGAAACCTCAATATTATATACTTTCAACATCCGTATCTTGATGGATGGTATCCTAGAATTGTTGAATATACGGTAAACTTATATACGGATTAGCAGATAAAGCCACTTGCAATCTTGAACAATTTAGAAAGTTGATAATGCCTTGAAAATTAACAGCTTCAGACATATTCGGATCCACTAACGCCACTTGATTATGTTTGTACTCAACACGACGAGCCATATGTAAATGTGGAGGACAAAAACACATTAGTAAACAAAACAAACAAAAAGAATATTTTAAAAAAAATTTCAACAAAAAAAATTCATAAGTCCAAAACACTCCTGACCCTTAGGCGAACTTTCTAAGTTCGCTTAGTGTTTCAAGAGGCAAACATAATAAGTTCGCTTAAACAAGTTCGCTTGAACAAGTTCGCCTGAACCTGTCTGTCGATACAAATTCCAAACAAAATCACAAATATGTCTAAAATCATGTATAAATCCTCAATTCAAACTTAACAATATCATTGATTAAGTCTCATGACACATTTTAAATCATCAATTTTAAGAGTTAATACAGCAACTATGTTCAAATCTCATCAAACGTGAAAACTTTCAAAAACGAAGAACTCAGAGTAAAACAATTCAAAATCCAGAAGATTTACCGGATAAAATTCGTTGAAATTACCCTAGAATTACTCGCAATCGAAAACCGATTCAGAAACAACCACACAAAATTCAAAACTGAAACCCTATATTCGAAAACACAAGTTCACTAAAATATTCCGTAAGTTCGCTCGTATAAGTTCGCTCAAACAGTGAAGAGGATAAATGAATAAGTTCGCCTGAACACAATACTAAATCACCATTAAGTTCGCTTCATTAGGCGAACTTGTTAAGTTCGCTTAACAAGCTTCAGGCGAACATATTAAGTTTGCTTACTCAGAACCATGCGAACATATTAAGTTCGCTCCAAACCTTTTCCTTTGACCAAAATTCTTCACTTTCAACAAGACACATTCTTGTGAACTTCCATCTGTAGCAAGTATCCGATCCAATCCCGAAACATTTTAAAATTAAAATTTTCATGGAAGATAGAAACAAAATATTTTTGGATTTTATCTGTACAAACGGAATCACATATTTTTGGTTTTTTATCTGAGCAAACTGAAAACACATATTTTTGGTTTTTATATGAACAAACTAAAATACATATTTTTGGATGAACATCATGAGCAAGAAGATCATATCAGTATATGAGCAATTCATCACACAGTTTATAATCAGTTAAGGGTAACATATGATATGAAACAATCAAACTCATACTTATGTAACTCATACTTTTTCAATTTTATGGAACTTTTGCAATCTATTTGAATAATACTTGAAATGATACGCGATAAATTTCAAAGTAAACAAGATCAGGTCATGAAATGCTCAATTTTTTTATTTCGAATTTGCAATACAAAGCAAGAAATTTTAAATTGTCAATATTATATGATTTGAAACTTTAAGCATTTTTCTTTCAAATTCATGTGAGTTAGTACCATTTAGATGAAAAACATCGTGTACCCCACATATATGCCAACAGAAATTAAATTTGCATTATCTTCAAGACATACACAGTTTATTGAAAGATTAGATCAATCTCCAAGACGAAATTATCGCTATTAGCACAAGTACTAAATAGCAGATCCCAAAAGATATAAGAATCAGAATGATTCAGAATCGAAAGATTCTAATGAATTGGCTTTATAATGAGAATCAAAAGATTTAGGTAGGAGGATCCAACTATTATCTAGATAAATTTCAATGAAATCAGAATATATGATGTATCTAACTGATCCAAGGGTGAATATATGTTCTAACAGATGTTGTCAGAAACATATCTTAGTTCAGCAACACATTACATGTTTTTCGGGGCATGGGCAGTGAAGTGAACTGAAAGAGATTGTGCAAAAGACATAATTCGATAATTGTCTCATGAAATTCTTAAAACCATATATTCTCTATCTGATAATGATCTTTTACACACACACCCAGGCATATAGTAGATTTAAATCATAGATGTAATCATATCATATTTAATTTTCATACTATTATTGGTTCAAAAATGCTTCTAGTCTATTGACAATTCAAGTTTCAAACTCATATTCAAATTAAAACATGTTATCAAGATTAGAGCATTCAAAACACTATCATTTCTCATTTATACAGACTTTGAAATTTAGATCAAATCAAATTACTTTAAACTTTCATATATCAAAGGTCTACTAAGTTCATGTGTAATGAATTATTCACTGATGTACTATCATTTCTTCTATAACTTCAAATGATGTCAATTTTATATTTTTCATTTTCTTTTGAATTTTTATAAATAACAATTTTTGACTGAAATGTAAAATGCAGAAATGTAATAAAGCAATAAAAGAAATTGAAAAACAAAATCTCCTATGAACATTGTTTTGAAAAACTTTTATTCGGGATTGATCATACCAATCATTTTGATCAGAAATTCAAACCTGGTACAATCAAATGCTTTGGTAAAAAGATCAGCAAAATTGTCATCTGTATGTACCTTTACCAGCTCAATCAACTTCTTATCTGCACAATCACGAATAAAATGATATCTAATTTCAATGTGCTTTGTTTTACTGTGCTTAACAGGATTATTTGCGATAGACATTGTAGCATTATTATCAATAAACATGGGGGTTCCTGTAAAATTCAAACCGTAATCTCTTAATTGCTGTTGTTTCCACAAGATCTGTGAACAACAACTTGCAGCAGCAATGTATTCTGCTTCGCATGTTGAAATGGAGACCGTAGTTTGCTTTTTGCATTGCCAGGAAACTAGACGATTACCTAAGCACTGGAAACCACCTGTTGTAGATTTCCTGTCCAAACAACAACCACCAAAATCAGAATCAGTGTAAGCATTGAATTCAAAGTTAGAACCATGAGGAAACCATAGTCCCAATCTTTGTTTTCCTTTCAGATAACGAAAGATTCTTTTAACTGCAATCAAATGAGACTCTTTTGGTTTTGCTTGGAACCTGGAACAAATACACACATAGAACATTATTTTTGGCCTTGAAGCGGTTAAGTACACGAGAGATCCAATCATTGCACGGTAGAGTCGGCAATCAACTTCTATTCCATCCGGGTCAGAATTCAATTTATGTTTGACCGGAATCGGAGTATCATATAGGGTACAGTCCTCCATCTTGAATCGGCTCAAGATGTCCTTTACATACTTAGACTGATGAATAAAGAAACCATCTTCCTTCTGATTAACTCGAAGACCTAGGAAAAATGGTAACTCTCCTATAGCTGACATCTCAAACTTTGATTTCATAATACTCTCAAACTCTTTGCATAACCCTTCATTTGTAGAGTCAAAAATAATATCGTCCACGTATATCTGTACCAGTAGGTATTCTCCCCCTGCTTTCTTAATGAATAAAGTCGAGTCAATATGTCCACGAACAAACTCATTCTCCAGAAGATGTGCAGACAACGTTTCATACCACGCTCGAGGAGCTTGATGAAGACCATAGAGAACTTTATCAAGCTTGAAAACTTTTGGATCTTCAAACCCCGGAGGCTTACACACATAAACTTCCTCCTTGACTTTACCATATAAGAAATCACTTTTGACATCTAATTTAAACACCTTAAAACCTTTGTAAGAAGCAAAAGCAAGAAACAACCTTATAGCTTCAAGCCTAGCAACAGGCGCATAAACCTCGGTGTAATCAATTCCCTCTTGTTGATTGAAACCTTGTACAACTAATCTTGCCTTATTTCGCACCACAACACCGCGATCGTCTTTCTTGCATTTAAACACCCACTTCGTACCAATTGGATACACACCCTTTGGAAGATCTACAAGATTCCAAACTTTAAGTTTGTCAAACTGAGCAAGTTCTTCCTGCATGGCCTCTATCCAATTGTTATTACTCAACGCCATTTCGACATTCTTTGGTTCGACCTGAGAAATAAAACAGGAATGTGAGAATACATCAAAAACACCAGTCTCTTTAAAAACTATATACAAGCAAGTGTTGTCAAGTGTAGAACGAGTTTGCACTCCATCACGCAAATCCCCAATGATATTTGAAATCGGATGAGCTTTGAGTTCCTTGATTGATGCAACCTCAGGAACTGGTAACACATCAACTTGAGTTGTATCAGATTGATAAGACAGATCTTGATTAACTGGCATCCCCGAGTCCAGATTTGTAGGAATCTCCCCCTGATCCTGTGACAAATTAGAAGGTTCATCAACTATCAATGGATCAGCAGAAGAATCTTGGAAAGTAGCATTTTCATCTTCACTATCAGACTCTTGTGTTCCTGAACAAGAAGCAGCATTAGGATCCGGAACAGATGTAGAAGGAACAGATGAATATGGAACTGCAGTCTGTAGAAAACCACTATTCTGTGCATCTTGACATGGGTCATATAAAACAGCAGCTTCCGTAGGAGAAATATCAAAAGGTAAATGAAAAGACTTGAATAAATTCTCATAATCAAAAGCCCAGTCTGGTCCAATCGCCATTTGAGGTAAAGACCGATTAGAACAGTCAATATGAAACCATTGTTCAACCTGACGAGTCTCTTTATTATAAACCCTCTTGGTAGTAGAATTAGCAACATACCCCAGAAAGATCCCTTCAATTGCCTTAGCACTGAACTTGGTTGGGACATCACAAACTTTCAAAAGGGTGCACGGATTACCAAAAGGTAGTAAATATTCCAGATTCGGCTTACGATTATTAAGCAATTCATAGCACGTCTTGTTGTGTCTCTTAACGGTCAAGACTCGGTTCAAAACAAAACATGACACGCAGTATTCACAGCCTCAGCCTAAAAACTTACTTGAAGCTTAGAATCAGCAAGCATCGTACGTGCAGTTTCAACTAAAGTCCTGTTCTTTCGTTCAGCAACACCATTTTGTTGAGGTACATATGGCGCACTAAATTCATGATGAATTCCCTTTTGAAGACAGAATAACCCCATTTTTCTATTCTTAAATTCACTGTCATTGTCACTCCTAATTCTTCTGACTTTCTGTTTGAATAAATTCTCTAAACCCAGGATTAAGAATTGTACCAACTCTGTGGATTCGGCTTTAGAAGCAAGGAACTTAACCCATGAAAATCAAGGAGAAATCATCTGTTACCACCAGACAGTAAGATTTACCACCAATGCTCCTGATACTAATCGGTCCAAACAAATCCATATGTAGTAGTTTCACACCCCCAAATTTCAACTAACGGAGTTTTACCGTTTGGGAAGTGACGAACCAGGATCTCAGACATTAGTTACTTTGAACGACTCTACATGGGACTCAAATGCAAATATCATATCAATCAGAGTTTCAATGCGGAAGCGTAAAGAAAAGTAAATGCGCAAAACACACGCGCCCAAACCAAAAGTCCAAAAGTCCAAACGTCCAAACGTCCAACCAAACCAAGTACAATACAAAAAAATCCAAACAAACATAAATAAGCGACAATCAAAATAGATGAATCCTATGCATGCCCTAATGTGCACCTGTGCCTTATCTTAGCGACCTGAGAAAACATGTAAGAAAATATGTCAACACGAGGTTGGTGAGTTCACATGTTTCCATATATAAATAAGCATTTACCAGATTTATGATCATTCAGTATGTATCTATAGGTAGCTAACCTATGTTCATGTTTAACTCAAGCGCTCGCAACCGAAGCTGACTATTTGTTTATTGCCTCCTGCCAGGTCTATCAACACTGGTGGTGTGAGTAGGCTAACATTTCACCCGTTCGATCTCTAATCAAGTTAGCGCGACTAACACGAGTGGGATTTGTCAAACCCAGTAGTACTACTAAATATTACCTCGCTAAGATCCATATTAACGGTCCGATATAAGATGAGGACTTTCTGTGTAGCGTGTAGCTTTAACATCGATATCATACGAATTACAAAATCTCAAAATCGTTTAATCATGTTTTCTCCCCCAAGTTAAAATAGTAAAAAGGGGCCGTGAAAAACTCACTTGCGTTGCGTTGTAGGTAGTATCGCACAAAGGATAAGTTGGAACCACGTGTGTAAGTCTCAAAAGACTTACGAATGCCCTAAAATTATAAAGACATAAATTAGGGATAAAAATGGGAATTGTGACAGCGACACGGAATGAGAAACGTCCTAAAGAAACGCTCTAATATTCAAGAGTGGACGAAAGTGTCCACGGAGTTAGGAATTACTTTACGCGACGAGTGACACAAATAATAATAAATATAACCGGGTGTTTTGTCATTCACAAAAATTAAGAAAATAATATATATATATATATATATATATATATATATACGAGTAAATAATATAACTAATTATATTATTATTTAGTCTCAATTGATACACGATGTTATAAAATGATTCGAAATAATATAAATATGTATATTATTTAATATTACGGGTCACGGTTTGAAAATAATATAAACATATTATTTTATACGAAATTACGGTTTGAAAATAATATAAACATACTATTTTTAGTTGATAATAACAATAATATTTTTTTTATAAAGGTGGGAATAATATAAAAATATGTTTATAATTCAAACCCGAGCCTACGGGCTGTTTCTCGGGCTAAAACACGTTTATATAATAATATAATATTATAGAGTTTGATTTTTATTAATTAAATATAACATAAAAATGCTCAAAAAATTAGTTGTGGGAGCCCGGTCTCGAACCCGGGTCTCTCCCACACACGCACACTGACCCAACCAGTCCCGCCAGCTAGGGTATCGCGTTAGATACCCGGATTAAATTGTTTTAACATCCAGGTTCAAGTGATTTTCTTCCCAAATCCATTCGCGATCGAAACCCGGCTCTGATCCATCGATTCCGGTGTTAATCGATCAAAACAGTAGAGGGGTTTTGATAATCGAGTTGAGGCGGTCCTGTGGTTAAGTTTAATTACAAAGTTTTCATGTTTAAGATTGTTTAATTACAGAAAGAAAAGTCGTAACCGTAGTTTATGAACACTTAATCGATTTGAAGTATTTTGATAATAAAAGTTGATAGAATCATAGGGATTTTAATAAAGGCGACATTGCGAATCTGATGATGTGGTTTAATGTATTTCTTTTGAGTTTAAGATTGAAAACCCCAAATCGTTTCCAGGATGAACCCTAATTACTGGATCAAGATCAATTCGATGATGGAAGCCTGATATTTCTTAGGGCTTTCACTCTACAGATGATTACGAGTCTAATGGTATGATTTAATTTGATTTAAATACGGTTTAGAGTTGAATTCGATAACTTGTTTTCATATGAACCCTAGATTACGGGTTACAACAATTTGTATAATAAAACATCGAATTGACATAGGCTTTCAAGGAAGATGGTATTGCGAATCAAACTGAATAGGTTAATTGTATATTGATTTGGTCTAGACTAGGGTTCGATTAAACCGGTCTGAGATGAACCCTAGATTCTTGATTTCGATCGAATTGAGAATGTAAGCCCTGGTAATGATAGGGCTTTCGTTCTATGGTCAAAAACGAAAGTGTGGATGCAAACAATTACCAGAAATGTTGCCGGATTGATGGTGATCGACCAAATGCAGGCCCGACTTCGAATTGTTAATCCTGGCGGTTCTGGTTGCATCTCCGGTGAATGTGGTATGTGTAAAAGCTTCGCAGTGTCTTGTTTGTTGTGTGCAGGAGTTCAATTTGTGAAAATGATACATGGTTTTGATCAATTTGATGATCGGAGATGATAGAGGCGACGGTTACGGTTTAATACCTATTAATTCAGTTTAATTTCAGTGTAATGGTGATGATTAAGTCTTAATTAAGTTCGTTAAGGGTCTATTTGTATACACCAGTTATGAATTTTGGTATAACATTGATCATGAATGCGAATTGGGATAAAAAATGTCATGGGTTTGACTTTAAAAGTCAACCGAATTGGTTTGTTCTTGATTTTGACTTTGAGAGTCAATAAATTGAGTTTAGGGATTTGGCATGATCAGTCCCCGACGTTGGAGATTAGGAAAAGGCAGAATTGGTCCTTTGGATTTGCTATCGAGTTAACTAGGTTAGGTTTTAACAGAAAACTTAACGGGATTTCTAACAGAATTAACTGGAAAGTCCGGATTGTCACATCATCCCCTAGTTGAAAGAATTTTTGTTCCAAAAATTAAATAATAAATATAAAAATAAAAATAAAAAAAATAAAAAAAATTTCCGGATGTCACATCATCCCCTAGTTGAAAGAATTTTCGTCCCAAAAATTAAAATTGTACCTTAAGAATTTGACACGGAGTGCTTGATCAAATTACGATATTTGCGCATCATCTGATCCTCGCGTTCCCACGTGAATTCCGGTCCGCGTTTCAAGTTCTAACGAACTCTGACAATAGGGATTTTACTGTGCTTTAACGTTTTGACTTCCCTATCCATAATTTCCACGGGTTCTTCGACGACACGCAACTGTTCATCAATGTGTAGTTCCTCAAGAGGAACCGCGAGTGACTCGTCTGCTAGACATTTCTTCAAGTTTGAGATGTGAAAGACGTTGTGAACACCACTAAGTCCTTCAGGTAAGTCCAGTTGATACGCTACTGGTCCGATTCTCTTCACTATCTTGAATGGTCCAACATAACGAGGATTCAGTTTGCTTTGTTTCCCAAAACGAATGACACCCTTCCAAGGTGAAACTTTTAATAAGACCATATCCTCTAGAAATTCTAATGGTTTACAACGCTTATCGGCATAGCTCTTTTGAAGATCACGAGCTGCTGCCATACGGTTTCTAATTTGAACGATTTTCTCAGATGTTTCAAGTACGAGTTCAGGACCTGTAAGTTGACTATCCCCAACCTCGGCCCAACAAATGGGAGAACGACATTTTCGTCCATAAAGTGCTTCAAATGGAGCCGCCTTGATTCTAGTGTGATAACTGTTGTTGTAGGAAAACTCCACCAACGGTATGTGAGACTCCCAAGTGTTACCGAAATCAATCACACAAGCTCGTAGCATGTCCTCCAGTGTTTGAATAGTACATTCTGTCTGGTCATCAGTTTGCGGATGGTATGCTGTGCTCATATCTAGATGCATGTCTAAAGTTTTATGTAACGACTGCCAGAAACGAGAAGTGAATCATGCATCACGATCCGAAATGATAGAGATTGGCACCCCGTGCCGAGAGACAACTTTTTTCAAGTAAGTATGAGTAAGCTTATCCATTTTGTCGGTTTCCTTGATTGCTAAGAAGTGAGCGGACTTTGTTAAACGGTCAACAATTACCCAAATGGTATCACATCCGGTAGGAGTTCGTGGCAATTTTGTAATAAAGTCCATGGAGATTTATTCCTATTTCCACATGGGAATTTCTGGTTGTTGGAGAAGACCGGATGGCTTTTGATATTCAACTTTGACCTTCGTGCAAGTCAGACACTTACTCACATAGGTGGCTATATCGGCCTTCATCTTCGGCCACCAATATAGCACCTTTAGATCATGGTACATCTTGTCAGAACCTGGATGAATAGAGTAACGAGATTTATGAGCCTCATCCATGACTAGTTCCCTTAGGTTTCCGAATACTGGAACCCCTATTCGCTCGACGAAGTAGCGAATACCGTCACATTTGACCTCGAGTTGTGCTTCCATACCGCGTGCACCTTCCAGCGGTAGGTTTTCCTCTTCCAGGGCTTCGAGTTGAGCACTACGGATTTTGTCGGGTAACCCGGGGTGAATAGTAAGCTGTAATGCTCGAACTCGTTTTGGTTTCGTTTCCTTTCGACTTAGGGCACCAGCTACAACATTAGCTTTACCCGGGTGATACCAGATCGCACAGTCATAATCATTCAAGAGTTCGACCCAACGACGCTGTCGCATGTTCAACTCTTTCTGTTCGAAGATGTGCTGAAGACTCTTGTGATCGGTGTAAATGGTGCATTTGCTACCGTACAAGTAATGTCTCTATATTTTAAGTGCGAAAACTACATCTTCCAACTCTAAGTCATGAGTGGTGTAGTTTTTCTCGTGAACCTTTAGTTGACGCGAAGCATACGTGATCACCTTTTCTCGTTGCATTAACACACAACCTAGACCCTGAATAGACGCGTCACAATACACCACAAAATCATCCGTTCCTTCCGGAAGAGCTAGAATAGGTGCACTGCAAAGTTTCTGTTTAAGATGTTGGATTGCTGACTCTTGGTTATCGCCCCAGTTATAGGCTTTACCCTTTTGAGTTAAGGCAGTGAGAGGTTGTGCAATTTTTGAAAATCCCTCAATGAATCGACGGTAATAACCAACCAATCCCAGAAATTGTCGCACCTCAGTCGGAGTCGTCGGTGCTGCCCAATTCTTGATGGCTTCTATCTTTGATGGGTCGACATGTATTCCTTTCTCGTTAACCACATGTCCTAAGAATTGAACCTCCCGGATCCAAAATTCACACTTGGAAAACTTAGCATATAGTTGCACCCTTTTAAGTAATTCCAAAATTAGGCGTAGATGTTCCCCATGTTCCTCCTTGTTCTTGGAATAAATGAGAATGTCGTCGATGAAAACGATGATGAATTGATCAAGGTAAGGCTTACACACACGGTTCATGAGGTCCATGAATACCGTAGGTGCGTTGGTTAATCCGAAAGGCATGACCATAAATTCATAGTGGCCGTACCTTGTCCTGAAAAGCAGTCTTAGAGATATCTTCATCTCGGACTCTCAATTGATGGAAGCCGGACCTGAGATCTATCTTGGAATAGAAACTTGATCCTTGGAGTTGGTCAAATAGGTCATCTATACGAGGCAAAGGATAACGATTCTTGATTGTGACCTTATTCAGTTCACGGTAGTCGATACACATACGGAAGGTACCGTCCTTCTTCTTGACAAACAGGACTGGAGCTCCCCATGGCGATGAGCTAGGTCGGATGAAACCTTTATCCAATAACTCCTGTAATTGAGTGTATAGCTCTTGCAATTCACTATGTGCTAGTCGATAAGGTGTCTGAGCGATCGGTGCCGCTCCGGGTGCTAGATCGATTTTGAATTCAACCTGTCGGTGTGGTGGCAGACCAGGCAGATCCTCGGGAAATACTTCTAAAAATTCATGAATGACGGGAATATCATCAATCTTTTTCTCTTCTTACGACTGCTCAGCAACAAAAGCCAAAATAGTCGTATATCCCTTTCGAAGGCACTTCTGTGCTTTCATAAAAGATATGATGCCCATGACTGCACCAACTTTTTCGCCCTGAATGGAAAGGGTTTCTCCACTCGGGAGAGGAATACGAACAATTTTCTCATGACATATAATTTCAGCTTGGTTTTTAGATAACCAATCCATGCCGACAATTACATCAAAACTACCAAGTGTGACCGGCATAAGGTCGATATCAAGTATATATCTAGCTAGCTCAAGCTTACATCCCTTAAGAATGTGAGTTGCTTCAATTATCTGGCCATCAGCTATCTCTATTATATACTTAGCTTCTAACAGAGTTGGAGTTCCTTTTATCATATCACTAAGTTTCTTAGATATAAAACTTCTATCAGCACCAGTGTCAAAAAGGACATAAGCAAAGTAACTATAAAGTGAAACTTACCGGTGACCACATTATGATCATAACGGGCTTCTCCAGATCCTAGCACGAAGGCTCGTCGCTTCGCACCATTTCCTCCACCATTGCCGTTGTTACCCCCATTGTTGTTATTCTGGTTAGGGTTGTGGTTTCCATTACCCCCTTTCTTCAATTGAAGACAATTCTTCCGAATATGTCCCTCCTTCCCACACTTGAAACAACCCCTTGTTGATCCAGGCTGTTGAAATGGTTGTTTATCTTGCAACTCACCCTTACAATCTTTGGCAGCATGACCTGTTTTGCCACACCGCTGACAACGGTTGCAAAACCCGAAGTGATGGAAGTTGCACTTGTTAGACCTAGGAGATTTTCCCGCGTAACCACCCTTGTTTTGACCTGAAGAGGTCGACTGGTTGAAGTTCTTAGCAGGCTCAAACTTACGATGCTACTGCTGTTGCGGTTGATTAAGCTGGGGTTGGTTGAATTAGGGTCCTTTGGAATTGGAGTGAGTGTTGGAGTGGTGATCAAACTTGCGCTTGTGATTGTCGGTGGATTTAGAGACCGAACCTCTCGGAGGTAGAGTCCCTTGAGTCACCGCCTGATCGGTTAACTTATGGGCAAGTCGGATAGTCTGCTGGATAGTGGTAGGGTTGGATGAAGTAACCATGCTTTGTATTTGAGGCACTAGACCTCCAATATATAGTTCAATTCTCTTGTAATTAGGGGTCACCATATGCGGGCACATAGTAGCAAACTCATGTGAACGCGTGGTATAAAGTTCAATTTCAGAACCCTCCATCTTTAGGTTCCAGAATTCTCCCTCTAACTTCTGAATTTCATCGCGAGGACAGTACTCCTCCTTCATCATTGATTTAAACTCCTCCCACAGTAGTCCATTTGCCATGGCCAGACCCAACATCTGGACCTGGGCGTTCCACCATGTGAGAGTCGGGCCCTCCAAAGTTCCAGCGGCGAACTTGACCTGATTAGCCACTGGGCAGTTGCACATAGCAATCACTGATTCTACTTTCTCGAACCAACGAAGTAGTCCGACAGCTCCTTCAGCTCCACTAAAGGCGTGGGGCTTACAATCCATGAATGCCTTAAAGGTGCGGGCTTGTTGCTGGTTTTGCGGGCTTGGAGTCAAAAACAAAATAGGATTGGGAGCATAGAGTTTAGGATAAGCTTTTTAAGAGATGAATTGACATCATTAGTCAATAGCTAAAGCATTTACCTGCAGCATTCTGTGCTGCTAGAGCCTCCGTCACACTATCGTTTATTAGTGCCGCTAGCTCCGTTGCAGTCATATTAATGGTACCTCGGCCACCAGCACGACCTCCACGTCCTCTTCCTGACATGATTCTTCACATTCACAAATACAAAACAATGAGAAATATATCGCATATTAAACATTATTTATGTATGAGTAAAGAAATACAACATCTAATATTTTGAAATTAAATAAATTGTAAGGCTACAAAATAAATAACTCAAACATTAAACTTCTCATGCTTTTATTGAATGGGAACAACCTTACCCATCTAGGTTTGAAAAGAGAAATAACAAAAGCAAAACATGCATGAAAAGGGAAGATAGAATAGGAAGATCATCAAACATCTTCGTCATCAGAAGAAACATATGATTGTGCATCATCGATCTCTACTGGTTCCTCGCCATCAGAAAGTGGAATCTCCTCAGGAAATAGGGCTGCTTGCAGTTGGGCTTTCAAGTGAGTCGCAGTCTCTTGAAGACCTTCAGCAGTATGGTTTGCTACATGTAGCTGAGCTTCCAGAGCAGCCACTCTTTTCTGAACTCCTTCCATATCATCGTCCGAGGTGTCCAACCTCGTCTCCAAATGTGTCACACGATCCACCAAAAGGTTATGGACCTGGTTCGTTACTGCTAGTTCAGCAGTCAAAAGCTCTATCCCTACCTTATTCTCATCCATTTGAGACTCTCTCTTCAGAATGTCAGGTATCTCATCAGTAGCATCTTTCACAATGCTCAATTCCTTTGATATGTAAGATACGAAGGCTGCGAAAGCTTGTTCCATAGTGCATGGCAAGCTAGGTAATGTGGATGATGAGGATGCAGAACCAAAGTAGGTTGATGGGACATCTCCCATTTCGATCCATCTTTGGATCATTTGAGGGTATACAGTCCAATTGAGAGTACAATTCATTGCTTGTGCGCTACTCGGTTCACCCTGGTCAACTGAATAGTCACTAGAACTGGTCTGGTGCCTTTTGGGCTCCGGGGATAATAGGATAGGTGCCTTATGTCCTGGTGCCTTAGGTGAAGGAGGTGGAGTTGACGACATGTTCCTGTAACAATATATATAAGTGCCAAACATCCAAATGATATGTAACTAATGTGTGAGGCTATAGTCTAGTATGCAATCCTAGTTCTCTATAACCAATGTCCCTGATACAAATCTGTCATACCCCTAAATTTCAACTAACGGAGTTTTACCGTTTGGGAAGTCACGAACCAGGATCTCAGACATTAGTTACTTTGAACAACTCTACATGGGACTCAAATGCAAATATCATATCAATCGGAGTTTCAATGCGGAAGCGTAAAGAAAAGTAAATGCGCAAAACACACGCGCCCAAACCAAAAGTCCAAAAGTCCAAACGTCCAACCAAACCAAGTACAATACAAAATAATCCAAACAAACATAAATAAGCGACAATCAAAATAGATGAATCCCATGCATGCCCTAATGTGCACCTGTGCCTTATCTTAGCGACCTCGGAAAACAGGTAAGAAAATATGTCAACACTAGGTTGGTGAGTTCACAGGTTTCAATATATAAATAAGCGTTTACCAGATTTATGATTATTCAGTATGTATCTATAGGTAGCTAACCTATGTTCATGTTTAACTCAAGCACTCGCAACCGAAGTTGACTGTTTGTTTATTTCCTCCTGCCAGGTCTATCAACACTGGCGGTGTGAGTAGGCTAACATTTCACCCGTTCGATCTCTAATCGAGTTAGCGCGACTAACGCGGGTGAGATTTGTCAAACCCAGTATTACTACTAAATATTACCTCGCTAAGATCCATATTAACGGTCCTATATAAGATGAGGACTTTCTGTGATAGCGTGTTACGCTTAGCTTTAACATCGATATCATACGAATTACAAAATCTCAAAATCGTTTAATCATGTTTTCTCCCCCAAGTTAAAACAGTAAAAAGGGGTCGTGAAAAACTCACATGCGTTGCGTTGTAGGTAATATCGCACAAAGGATAAGTTGGAATCACGTGTGTAAGTCTCAAAAGACTTACGAATGCCCTAAAATTATAAACACATAAATTACGGATAAAAATGGGAATTGTGACAGCGACACGGAATGAGAAACGTCCAGGAATTACTTTACACGACGAGTGACACAAATAATAATAAATATAACCGGGTGTTTTGTCATTCATAAAAATTAAGAAAATAATAATATATATACGAGTAAATAATATAACTAATTATATTATTATTTAGTCTCAATCGATACACGATGTTATAAAATGATTCGAAATAATATAAATATGTATATTATTTAATATTATGGGTCACGGTTAGAAAATAATATAAACATATTATTTTATACGAAATTATGGTTTGAAAATAATATAAACATACTATTTTTAGTTGATAATAACAATAATATTTTATTTATAAAAGTGAGAATAATATAAAAATATGTTATTAATTCAAACCCGAGCCTACGGGCTGTTTTCCAGGCTAAAACACATTTATATAATAATATAATATTATATAGTTTGATTTTTATTAATTAAATATAACAGAAAAATGCTCAAAATAATAGTTGTGGGAGCCCGGTCTCGAACCCGGGTCTCTCCCACACACGCACACTGACCCAACCAGTCCCGCCCACCAGGGTATCGCGTTAGATACCCGGATTAAATTGTTTTAACATCTAGGTTCAAGTGATTTTCTTCCCAAATCCATTCGCGATCGAAACCCGGCTCTGATCCATCGATTCTGGTGTTAATCGATCAAAACAGTTGAGGGGTTTTCATAATTGAGTTGAGGCGGTCCTGTGGTTAAGTTTAATTGCAAAGTTTTCATGTTTACGATTGTTTAATTACAGAAAGAAAAGCCGTAACCCTAGTTTATGAACAGTTAATGTATTTGAAATATTCTGATAATAAAAGTTGATAGAATCATAGGGCTTTTAATAAAGATGATATTGCGAATCTGATGATGTGGTTTAATTGTATTATTTTGAGTTTAAGATTGAAAACCCCAAATCGTTTCCAGGATGAACCCTAATTACTGGATCAAGATCAATTCGATGATGGAAGCCCGATATTTCATAGGGTTTTCCCTCTACAGATGATTATGAGTCTAATGGTATGATTTAATTTGATTTAAATACGGTTTAGAGTTGAATTCGATAACTTGGTTTCATATGAACCCTAGATTATGGGTTACAACAATTTGTATAATAAAACATCGAATTGACAGAGGGCTTTCAAGGAAGATGGTATTGCGAATCAAACTTAAGAGGTTAATTGTATTTTGATTGGGTCTAGACTAGGGTTGGATTAAACCGGTCTGAGATGAACCCTAGATTCTTGATTTCGATCGAGTTGATAAGGTAAGCCCTGGTAATGATAGGGCTTTTATTCTATGGATAAAAACGAAAGTGTGGATGCAAACAATTACCAGAAATGTTGCCGGATTGATGGTGATCGACCAAATGCAGGCCCGACTTCGAATTGCTTAATCCTGGCGGTTCTGGTTGCGTCTCCGGTGAATGTGGTATGTGTAAAAGCTTCACAGTGTCTTGTTTGTTGTGTGTATGAGTTCAATTTGTGAAAATGATACATGGTTTTGATCAATTTGATGATCGGAGATGATAGAGGCGACGGTTACGGTTTAATACCTATTAATTCAGTTTAATTTCAGTGTAATGGAGATGATTAAGTCTTAATTAAGTTCGTTAAGGGCCTGTTTGTATACACTAGTTACGAATTTTGGTATAACATTGATCATGAATACGAATTGGGATAAAAAACGTCACAGGTCAACCGAATTGGTTTGTTCTTGATTTTGACTTTGGGAGTCAATAAATTGAGTTTAGGGATTTGGCATGATCAGTCCCCGACGTTGGAGATTAGGAAAAGGCAGAATTGGTCCTTTGGATTTGCTATCGAGTTAACTGGGTTAGGTTTTAACAGGAAACTTAACGGGATTTCTAACAGAATTAACTGGAAAGTCCGGATTGTCACAAGTAGCTCCAAAGGAGTTACAATAGAATTATTTGTCTTAGATTTATGGGACTTCTTGTGTTGTTTCCCCTTCTTGCAAGGAATACAGTCATCAGGAACTGAAAATTTCATTTTCAGAACACCAAAAACCAGATCATTCTTCACAAGATAATTCATTTTCCGATAATTGATTTGAGCAAGTTTCCTGTGCCACAAAATAGAATCCGACTCAGACGCCTTGGAGAGTAAACAAGTAGGAATTGAATCCGTAGTAGTAGCAACACTCATGTCGAGGACATATGTGTCATTTCTCCTTGGAGCCTTTATTAGAATCCATTCGTAAGGAATCACAAAGCCTGGTTTCAAGATATAACACTCAGAATCATTGAAATGAAATGAAAATTTCTTGTCACACACTTGAGATACACTTAAAAGATTATGTTCAAGTTACTCCACATAGTTCACTTTCTCAAATTTGACTTTTTTATTCTTTAAAGTACCCTGACCAGTTATGTACCCGCCTTTATTTCCAGCAAAAGTGACATAACCACCATCAAAATTAATCACATCTTCCAACAAATGAATATTCCATGTCATATGTCGAGAACAACCACTATCCACATACCATGTATTGTTGATAGTCCTTCTTGGTTGTCCCTACATAAACAAAGAAAATCAGTTAGAAATTAGAACCCAAGCCATTGTGGTCTTGGGTCGTCCAGATGGATCAAAATAAACAACTTCAAGCAACTCACAATCAACATTGTCATCAACCTTTGGAACATAAGATTTATGATTAGACTTTCTCAAGGAAGACATAGAATGATTTGTTGGAAAAACATTATTAGATTTATGATTAACAGATTCAAGTATTTCCAAAAATTTCTTTAGTTTTCTGTTACGTCTTCTTCTTTGTGGTCTAGAAAGTTTGACCTCAGGTTGAGACTCTTTTGGAATTCCAACATGTGGAATCTCAAACTTCTTTTAAAAAACAACAGGTTTAAAAATACGCTTATCATGTTGCTTAAATCCTGAAAATTTAGCAAATGATTGACAAGGCATATTCTTTTCAACACTACACGTAGGCTTTTCCCCATTTTGTCTCTTCAGAATCATCACTGCTTGTTTTTGTGAGGGATCACACTTTAATTTGTCTTGATTCTTATAAGGACAGTGAATCAGAATATGACCAGCCTCATTACAATGAAAACAAACTCTTCTATCTTGATGATTTCTGATATAAGAAGTTTTTCTTGAATTTGATGACCCGTCTGATGAACAAGCTTCAGAAGATTTTTCTGAACAGTTGACTGGCTTCTTTGGAACAAAAACTTGTTTAGTCACCGTCAATGAATTCTTCTTCTGATAACCAGCAGCAACAAAACCACTTGATTGAAGCATTTTTGAAAGATTAGGTTGAACAACTTTCACCTCATCCGGTTCTGTTAAAATACATCTATCACGGGTAACATTCTTCACTACCTTTGGTTCATCAATTTGCACTTCCTTTGGAATGCCTTCAACCTTAGTTTCATCAAAAACCTCATCCTCAGAATCAGAATCATAGATCATATATTCACCAGTTACTGGATTCACCTTCAACACTGTTTTTGGATCAATTTCCTCTTCATGAATAATTTCTGGTTCAACCACATAATTTGCATTGAATGGTGGAGGAACAAATCCAATTCCAGGAACCCTCTTAGTAGGAACAGCATTAGCATTAAAATAATCCAATACTGCAAATGAATTTTCAAAGTTTTCCAGCTTTCTGTGTAATTTGATTTACCTCAGATTCTTTGTCAGAAATTTCTTTGTTCTTGTAAGCGACAATTTCATTTCGCTTCTCATTCTCAGCATAAGCCATATCCATATGAAATGCTTGTTCCTTATATTTCAATCCCAAAGAGTTCAAATCTCTTTTCAAAGACTCAATTCTATCTATACACAATTTATCATTATCTTTCAACTTTTGATTAACTGAATGCATCGATTTCATATCACAAATTAAATTTGTGTTATCATCCATTACTTTTTGCATTTTATCTTTTATACTTATGCAATTTGAGCAATAAATGTGACAAACAGAATCTTTTACCTTTGAAGGATCTAACATATCTGCCATGAAGACTTTTGCAATCGAGATATTTTCAGAATCAGCACCATCAGAAGAATTTTGAGTTGAAACAATATCATCTTTAGACACACTAGATGCAATCTCAGTCTCACCATTTTGTACTTGATCACTTTCTTCATCAGCACTTGGCATACTCTCACCATCACTTGAGCTATCATCATCAGTTGACTCTTCAGATTTAGTAGAATGAATCTCAGCTACAAATGCTTGACTTACCGAACCAACCAAATCTTCAAGATGAATACCCCAGTCATAATTTTCATCATTTTGAGCAACCAAAGCAGATGATGCAGATGCATGAGTAGAATTTCCAGAATTAAAAGAACCATGTGACTGATTACGATTATTTTGAAAGTTATTAGGCTTCTTCTGGGAATCAAATTCAACTTTCGGCTTCACACATTCTTTGGCAAAATGACCATACTCTTAACAATTATAGCAACGAACTTTGGTTTTATCAAATCCCATGCGTGAACGACTGTTAGACCCAATACACTTTCTTCCAGTCTACTTCAAAAAATCCTTTGCCTGTCGCATAAGCATAGCCATGTTCCATTGAATGTTCATCTCTTCTAGATCAACATGATCAATCTGTTTGAAATCTTCTTCAATAACCTCTGGATCATGAATATTTCGTCCAATAAAATTTTCATAAGAAGCCATAAAGGAAGAAAACATTTCTAGATAATCATCAGCAACTCTTTTATTCAAATATGTGTTCCAGATGACGAAGAATTGGTATTTATAGAGAAACCTGAATGACCTGGAACCCTAGAACAATGATCATGAGAAACATCTTGAGTATCACCAGAAAAGAACGCCACAGCTGTACCAGTTTTACCAGAAGACTTAGCAAAATACATTGAAGGATCTTGAATATGCTCCATATTGGTTTCCTTCTTCTTCATATTCAAATCATGTGATTGAATTTTCCGAAGAACCTCTTCAAGAGACATAGTTTTATACTTGACATTCTCTTTAATCAAAACCGTATACACATCAAATTTAGATGGTAATGCCTCCAAAAACTTATCATTTATCTCTTCAGTCTCATAAACCAGTGAAGCACTTGACAACTGACATAGAAAATGGTAGAATCTCATTACAAGATCATCTAAAGATTCATTTTGAAAGTGCTTGAATACTAAGAACTGCTTCTTCAGTAATTCTTTTCGGCTTTTCTTAACATCCAAACTACCTTCACATCTCTTTTGCAACGCCTCCCACAATTGTTGAGAAGTCTGAATTGTTTAAAGCTGTGATAAATTTCTTTAGGAAGAGACATTGAGATACTGGCCATTGCCTTCTTTTCTCTATCAAACAATAGTTTTTCTTCTGTGGTTAACGCAGATACTGATTTCGAAACATCATCCTTTCCCATCCAAGTATATGTCGGATGCGTATAACCCTCTAAAATTGGAATCCATAAGCTTGTATTAGTAAAAGATACGAACTGATCAAACCGATCTTTCCAGTTGGAATAATTTGCAAGACTTAACAATTTGGGCGGTTTCTGAGATGTACCATTCTCGTTGTCGTAATTCAACATATTAGTCACTTGCACCATATTTTCCATTTTCAGAAAAAATTTCCAAGTGTTGAACACAAGCTTCCCTTAGGCGAAGATAATAAGTTGGCTTTAGCCAAACAAGAGAATTTGAATATCAAGCGAACTTGACAAGTTCACTTACCCAAGAAATCCAATAAGTTCTCTTACTGATAAGTTCGCCTACTAAGTTCGCTTAAACTGAGAGAAGCGAACTTAAGTTCGCTTGCTAAGTTCGCCTGCAACAACTTTCAGCAAGTTCGCCTAAAACAGCTGAAACAAACTCAGCAATAACTTTAACCCAAACACGAACAAACAACACCAAAAATCATCATTTCTCACAGATTAGAAGGAATTTGAAGAAATTAGACCATAGGATTTAGTATTTCATAAATTAGAACACTTCTATCGAATCAATATCACCAAAATCAACCTCAAATTCACCAATTCTGCAGCAAAATCAACTTCAAGAACTCGAAAACTCCATGGATACAAAAACTTCTATAAATGATCAATTTCTTGTCAAATTTTATACAAAATCGTCTCTAATCACCAAGAATCAAACGCAAATCATGAGCAAAAGCTCTGATACCACTTGTAGGTCCACATGACTCATCTTAGATCGATCTCGTGATAGGACGTTTTGTTAACGCCGAGTGCGGAATCCTACCGTATTAACGTTTTGTATATCAATAGACAATAGAAACAGCAGGTAAATAAACTTTCTCTTTTATATCACCAAACAGAGTTTACAGAATACTTGATTGTTCAATCTATCTTACACGTACAAAACAGACTCTGCAAACTCTATATTTATAGACATATGTTCTGCAATAGGCGAACTTAACAAGTTCGCTTCAAAGATGCTTAGGCGAACTTAACAAGTTCGCCTCTACTAGACCAGGCGAACTTATCAAGTTCACCTCTAGCAGAACATGTATTTATACTTAGACAAATCTAAACAATTACATACAAAAACATAAAGACAATAAGACCTAAACTATTACAAAGCTTTTGTCATTCAATCTATATTCCTTATATGGTTGTACCTACGGATAAAATGATCATAGTAGTCTGCAGACGCTCCCGATGAATATGGGCAATGACGAGTAAAATGGGGTCCTCCACATATCTCACACATAATGAAAAAAATAAACGGACAGACTCGAGATACAATCTGTTGAAGCACTTTTGTGTGACAAACACTCTGGATAGAGTCTTAGTTTATGTACTTTCTTTTTATGTATTTGTCTTTGTTTGTAAGCGTCTGTATGTATTAGTTATCGAGTTGTATTTACTAATGCGTGTTGATAGTTGCTTAATTCTCTAAGTGTTTTGCGCACTTAGTATGTGCGCAGGAATTAGTTCCTGCGTACTTAGTATGTACGCAAGAATACTCTGCGTACTTGCTAAGTACGCATGAGCAATTTGCCTTGCGCACTTACTAAGTGCGCAAAGATCAAGTCTTGTATAAATAGGATAGGTTGACAGAAGTGAAGTACGCAGACATTGTGCACTCAGTATTTTCTCTCTATAACCTTCAAGTGTTTATAATAGATGAAAGTTTAAATAGCCAACGCACATGCATGTGACGACGCGTGACACCCGAGTGACCTACAAGTGGTATCAGAGCATTGCTCTTGATTTCGAGTGTTGTGAGTGTGTTTAGAGCATTTTCCTCACATCCTACAGAGTTTTTGCAAGCAAAAGTGGGTATTTTTGTTGATTTTTGTGATAAAATAGGGGTAGCTCTTGAGCACTATTTTAGAAGCGAAAATCACTCAAAAATCGACTTTTGTTGTGTATTTAAGTGATTTAAGCAGCAAAGGTTGGTTAGAAACGTGTTTTTGACCCTTTAGCTCATTTTGTTTGGTCATATTTTCGATTTCTGCCATCTCCGGTGAGTTACCAGTGACCAGAAAAGGTTGGTGAGAGTTGGTGAAAAGGTGATTTGCGTACTTACCTTATTTGGCAACAAGTACAGTCTTGCTGCGTACTTACCAAGTACGCAAGACCAATCTTGCTGCGTACTTAAGTTATTTCCTGCATACTTATCATTTACTCCTGCATACTTATCAAGTACGCAATAGCAAATCCTAACTACGCAAGACTACTTCTTTAAGTGCGCAAGGCCAGTTACAAGTGCGCAAGTTTCTTTGACTTTTCTAAAATTTGACTAAGTGTTCACCATGTCAAATCTTCAGAACCTCGGTAACCTTCTGAAATATGACAACGAGATCAGAACCCCTCAGAAACCGCCAAAGCTGCTTAATGTAAATGATTATTCAAACTGGAAAGCACGCTTTGAGCATTATATTTCTTATACCGATTCTTCGTTGTGGATATCTATTCTAGAGGGCTATAAGCATCCCACATACATTTACCTTGATGACAAAGTTCCCAAGCCTATCTCTAAACTTGATGAAGAAGAAAAGAAAGTTTATGTAGGTCACTCGGGTGTGGCGGAGTCGGACCGGGTGCGGAATGCCCGTGACTAGGTGGAGAGTCAAACTAAACAAAGTAAACCAACAAGATAAAACACTTTAAACGTTCTTTGTATTATAAACACTTGAAGGTTATAGAGAAAAGCACTGAGATTACAATCTGCGTATTTGCTATAATGCCTGCGTACTTAACTTCTGTCAACCTATCCTATTTATACAAGACCTGATGCATGCGTACTTAGCAAGTGCGTAGGGCAAAATGCTCTTGCGTACTTAGCAAGTACGCAAAGTTACTCTTGCGTACTTGCCAAGTACGCAGGAGCTTTCTCCTGCGCAATTACAAGTGCGCAAAACACTTAGAGAATTTTGCAACATTCAATATGTAAAAGTAAATACAACTCGATAAACTAATACATAAAGACTCTTACATACAAAGACAATTACAAACAAGACAAAACAACCTAAGACTAATACTCTATCTATCCAGAGTGTTTGTCACAGGAAAGTGCTTCAACAAACTCCCCCTTGACAACAGCTCTGGATAATCTTCAGTCTTCAGTCTTCATGTCTTCAGTCTTCACAGCACTTGATCTTTAGCTTCCATCTTCTTCTTGTAATCAAGGCAGAACTTAATCACCTTGTCATATTTAGAAGCAAAGAGCTTTGTCCACTCATCCGTGTAGATGCAATAACGTTCTGCTAGTACCTCTAGATCTTTCACAGAAAATTTGATGAAGCAGACTTCATCAAATATTCTTATCAGTTCTTTTGGCACTATGTTCCCGCTCTCTGAACGTCCTTTACCCATGATCACAGCCTCGCCCGTCTTTGGATCTACGTACAAGTACCACATGTCACCAAGAATATCCTGAGATAACTTGCTCAGGGGAATCTTAGTTTCACATCGCACTGGATTGTATACCAATTTATTTAAGTGCTTCTTAGTCACAGGATGTCTAGCGTGCTTAACCTTAACTCTTTTGGGCACTTGAGGCTTGAACATTTCGAATTTCCCCGATCTTGCTTCTCGCTGCAGAACCACCCACAAACCCATCGCCACTACGTGATTGGAATGACCCAGCAGCTCTCAGTTTGCAAGGTTCATAAGGTTGTATTTGGGTAAGGAGCTGAATGCTTCACTGGTGGGTTTCAATTATTGAACTCCGCCAGATCGTTTGATTGCGAACATCTGCTTATCCTCCTCGAACCTTACAGCCAAGATCATCCCTGTTGCTCCGTGTTTGTCTATTATAGACGTCTTTTGCCACATAGGAGCTGGACCCTTTGATGAAGTAGAAGGCATGTTTGTTTCTTTGGGTGCCTCTGGGTCCACAGGTGCAGGGTTAACTGGGGAGGCTTCAGTCGAGGCTTCTACATTACTTGCCTGCTCGACTGAACCTGTGTCGAGCGGAGCGTCGAAGGATGGAAATTCAAAGATTTCTCCATCTTCTAACTCGTACTCTCCTTCCCCATCACCCTTGGGAATTTCGATTACAACGTCTTCATCATCATCCCAATCGTCACCAGAGTCGATCTCTCCTTCTTCTAGATTGAAGAGAGCATCGATCTGTGCTTCTTTGGAATAGTCAGGCTCTAGATATAGGATCTCATCATCAGATAAGTCCTTAAGTACTTCAGCCACTGACTTTCCTTTGTCACCACCACAACCACCAGAGGTATCACCACCCTCTTAATGAGTAGACTCCCCCTGAGCCATTGGAACAGCAGAGATGGGCACGATTGCTAAAGCTTGGTGCTCACCTCCACTAGGACCGGCTTCGGGATCCTTGTCCTTGTCGTCATCCTTTGTCAAGTCGACAGGATGACACGCCTCATCACCAGTAGACCTCTTTTCCTTCTCTTTTTCTTTCTCTTTGTCCTTCTCCCCCTGAGCATCAAGCTTCTTGGTCAGATCAGCAATCAGCTTGACCATCAGCTCATGCTCCTTCCTTTAAGTGTCAAACCTAAGCTCCAAGGAGGACCCGTGACCCAAAAGCATTTCATTTGTTTTGATTAGGAGCTCGTTTTGGGCCATGACGTTCTTCAGTCGTTCCTCAGTCCCCGTTCTCTGGCTACGAAGGATTCTGACTTCGTCTACCAAAGAATTTATCTGTGCTTGTTGAGCGTCAGACTCCTCCTTTGATTTCCGAATAGTCTCTAGTAGGTCAGCAACTTGGGTTTCCAGAACATCTATCCTTGCATCATTCGGATCAGGATGTCTGGATGAGGACGCCTCGGCATTATAAGTAGGGGAGGAGAATATGGTATCAAAGTCAAACCCTTGTGTGAAGTCTCCATAGTTAAAGGGTTGACTTAAAGGCTCAGTGGTGGTGGTTAGGATGGAAGATGTGACGAGAGTTGTAGGGGTAATGGTAGGGGTGATGGTGACTGACTCCGTGAGAAATGGAGTAGTCACCACCACCTAAACAGTAGTGGTAGGCAGGGTCACTATCACAGGGATCTCCGCCATGATTGAAGTGACGGCCACTTCACTTTGCACCCGCGGCCTCCTCCTCCTACGGTAAAGCTGATGTGAAGGTGGGGTGGAGGCTGAATCCGGACTAGCAGCTGACACTTGCACTTGCTGCTGAGCCTCCACCACACTGGGGATTGAAGGTTGTTGCCTATCACCCCTGTTCTTGTGAATGCTTTATCTTCTTTGTCTTTGTATAGCAGCGCCAGAGTCAGAATCTGGCTCGTATTCGCTGCTAGACGACTGTCGCTTTCTCTTGGAGGATGACTCAGGTAGGGTTACCTTAGCCGTTCTCCTCGGGTGTACCTGCGATGGTGCATCATCGGAATCGGAAGAATCTGACTCAGTCGCTTCCGAGTCTGATCCCTCAGCACCATCATTTCCTTCTTCGTCGTCTCCATCATCAGACGATCCATCATCACTCTCCATTTCCTCCCTTTGTTGTTCATGTTGTTCGTCGGAGTGTTCACTCAATTCCGGCTCTGTGTCGTGACTGTACCATCTCCAGTCACCTGGGGCCACATATGCTTCATTGATGAGGTGGCCAAAGAGTTCTGTATGCACAGGGGTAGGATCTACACTGTCTGGCTTTAGGAATTAGGCGAATACTCTTTTTTCCACCCTCTTTACTTGAAGTCTCTCCCCTATAGCAGGAAGGTTTGGCAACGCGTCATTAATATGAAGTTGCACAAACTTAGGGTATAATAAGAACAGAAACCTCTCCGCTGTGTTAATCTGGTCATTGATGGCCTTAAAGATGTAGCGGGAGAAGTTGTAGCCCTTATTGAGAGAAAGGCCGACCATAGCTGCTGCAAGGTCATGACCCATGGCATCTTTCCTAGCTTTCCTTTATGAGATGCACATGATCATGACGTTGGCGAAGTATCTCCATTGGTCTAACACCCACATCTTTTTGTATGAAGCATAGTCCCTCGCACCGACATAGCCCATTCTTTGTCTCCAACAGCAGTCCACAAAGTAGTCTGGATAGGATGTCGGGTCAGTCGCGAGATCTCTGAATTGAAGGACCCTTCTTATAGTATCTTCAGAGAAAGCAATAGCATGACCAGCAACGGTAGCCCTTATAACGTTGGGGGTTACCGTGCAGTCGTGCTCCGCGGTCTCCCAAAACTGCTCGAGGTAGGGTCTTGACACGATCGGGTCAGCAGAAATGGCGTAGCTGATTCTTGAACGGTTCAAGAAATCAACTATGTCTCTGTACTGAAATGCTGCACCCTTCCACTCTGGTTCAGTGTTAGCTAACAGGTTGAATTCGTTAGTAAACGCCTGAGCCATGATCTGCAAACACACACAGAAAACAGAATCAAAACAACATGTATCATTGGAAATGAATAAACACGACTCAGTATAGCAGTTACTCTTTGAACTGAATTTCAGACTTAGGAATTTTTGCCAAGTGTTGGTCATGCGTACTTAGCAAGTACGCAGGGGTTTCCTCTTGCGTACTTAACAAGTACGCATGAAGTGCTTCTTGCGTACTTGTTAAGTGCGCAGGAAACGCATTTGATGGAAAAATTCAGAAGTTTGAAATTCAACCAATGTTCAAAAATTGGTGTGTATTGGGTCACCACTAGGTCGGAATCAATGATTCTAACCTATGGGACCAACAACAACACCAAATACTACTATACGTGACCAATTTTGACCTAAAATGGTCGATCGAACCACTGTCGGTTCAACTTCATGCACAAGGTCAAAATCAAAGACTAAAAAGGACGATTAAGGGTCGATTATTTGATCTAATCATGTTTTAATGATAAGAGGTTACCCAAACAACCCACAATTTGCCCTAAAAATCACGGATTGAACCTAGATTTTCTTAGTCAATGAATCGGTCCAATGTCACGAATTCGTGGATGGATAAAGCCTAAAATCTCACCAAATCGATGTTATGAGATGATGAAACTTGCAGTGGGACGAAAAATCGGATTGGGTCACACGAATTTTTTTTTTTTGAGTAAGTTTGCAGAGGGAAAGAGTCTGTTTGAATATGATGAAAAACTCAGAAAATTTCTAACTCTCCCTTTACACTCAACACTAAAGGGCCATGCGTACTTAACAAGTGCGCACGATTTAACTCGTGCGTACTTACAAGTGCGCAAGAATTAACTCTTGCGTACTTACAAGTGCGCAAGACTTAACTCTTGCGTACTTATTAAGTACGCAGGGTTTACTTCATGCGCATTTACAAGTACGCACAAACCCTTAAGTGCGCAAACTTTCAACTCAAATTTATAAAGTTTTTCAAGTCAAATAACGAAGAAGTTAAAAATATTCAATCAAGAGGATTCAAATACAATTCAGGAAGGTTAAACACAAATATTTTTGGTTTTTCTGAATAAAATTGAACTATGCATAAACTTAAAATCTTTTTGATCTTTTCAAATAAAAATATACAAGTATTCACACAAACTATTTTTTTGATCAAAGACACGAGCAAAGGATCATATCAGGCTATCTTTTAGCAAGAACGATACAATATAAACATCAAAGAATATGGGATCATGTCATGGATTACTATTTATTCATACGTAATAAGCACATAAACAAGTAATTCAAGTTGACAATATTATAAGAGTTGAAACTATAAGCATCTTTGTATCACGTTCTTGTGTATTAAGGTATTAATTATAAGATATACAACGTGTACCCCACTGATATGCTACAATAATGTATATTGCATTATCTCAAGGCATCTAAGATTTTCCCAATGATTTTCTAAATTTTCAGAATGAAGTTACATTTATTAGCACAGGAAAAATCAAGCAGAATCCATAAGGATTATCAGGAATCATAAGATTCAGAATCGAGTGATTCATTTGTCTTGGTTTCATTTGATTTTCTTCATTGAATATCGGTATGATGATTCAGGATAATATATATGGTGTTTGAGTTTTAAGGTAAGGGGATCCAACTTTTATCTGGATTTGATTTCAATGAATCAGGAGTGATTCAAGGGTGAATACATGCTCAACGGTTAATGTAGAGACATGTCTTGATTCAATCTCTCCTTGCATACTTGTGAGTATGGGCAGTGAGATGAACCGCATTAATTGTGCTAACGACATAACCCGAAACTGACCTCAAAAGAAAATTATTGCCAAAATCTAACATCCTTTATCTGATAACGATCTTTTCTATTCTTTTACGCAAACACTTGCAATTTAGATTTAGTTTCCACACTACTATTGATTCAAAGACGCATACAGCCTACTGACAATTTAAATTACTTGTAAATAAGCAGATTAAAAACACAAAAATTTAAACAATTAAGCAAGCATGACGCAATCATTTCCCATATGAGCAGCCTGTGACGTTTAGATCATTTCTGATGTACTATCATTTTCTCTTTTCTCAAGTTAACTTTGAAATTTTCTTCATTTTCTATTTTGTTTTTGGTTTTGTAAAATATTTTGAAAATTAAAAGAACTATACAGAAAATTTAAAAGAAATAAAGTTTAACTTCCATGAATTGAATTGATTTAAGAAAAAATTAATTTTCACTCAGGATTGAACATTTCTATCAAGTTGACAAGATGCTCAAAACGGGATCGATCAAATGCCTTTGTGAAAAGGTCGGCAAGATTGTCATCCGTGTGAACTTTTACAAGTTCAATTAAATGCTTTTCAGCACAATCACGGATGAAATGATGGCGAATCTCTATATGTTTAGTTTTGGAATGTTTCACCGGGTTATTTGTGATGGACATGGTGGCATTGTTGTCAATGAATAGAGGAGTTCCAGTGAAGTTCAAGCCGTAGTCTCTCAATTGCTGCTGAATCCACAATATCTGAGAACAACCGCTCGCCGCAGCAATGTATTCTGCTTCACAAGTTGAGACAGAAACTGTTGACTACTTCTTGCACTGCCAGGAGACCAGTCTATCTCCTAAGAATTGACATCCACCAGAAGTTGACTTTGTATCAAGGTTACAACCGCCATAATCTGAATCAGTGTAGGCTTTGAAGTCGAATGACTGCTGCTTAGAGTACCAAAGACTTAATCGGGGTTTCCCTTTCAGGTATCTGAAAATTCTTTTCACGGCTATCATATGTGACTCCTTCGGTTGAGACTGAAACCTTGAGCACAAGCACACAGCAAACATTATATCGGGTCTTGAAGCTGTGAGATACATAAGTGATCTGATCATCCCACGGTACAATCTGCTATCTACATCCTTTCCATCTTTGTCAGGACGCAGACCATGATTGACTGGGATAGGTGTGCCATAAGTACTGCTATCATTCATCTTGTATTTTGACAAGATGTCCTGCACATACTTGGTTTGATGGAGGTAAATGCCATCCTCTCTTTGACTGACTTGTAGACCCAGGAAGAACGACAGTTCACCAATATTACTCATTTCAAACTTGGACTTCATCACCTGCTCGAATTCCCTACAAATCCCTTCATTGGTAGATCCAAAGATAATGTCGTCGACGTATACTTGTACAAGAAGAATGTCACCTCCTGCTTTCCTAATGAAGAAAGTCGAGTCAATCTATCCACGGTCGAAACCATTAGACAGTAAATGCTTAGATAATGTCTCATACCATGCCCGCAGTGCTTGATGAAGACCATAAAGTGCTTTGTCAAGCTTATACACTTTATTGATATTATGCGGATCTTCAAAGCCGGGAGGTTGAGTGACAAAGACCACTTCATGAACTTTACCATAAAGGAAAGCACTCTTCACATCAAGTTGATAGACCTTGAAGCCGACATATGTGGCATAAGCCAAGAACAGTCGAATGGCTTCAATTCTATCAACTGGGGCATATACTTCCATGTAATCCAAGCCCTCTTGCTGATAAAAACCCTGAACAACCAATCTTGCTTTGTTCTTCACAACAACATGATGATCATCCGTCTTGCATTTGAACACCTATCTGGTTCCAATTGGCTGAAAGCCTTTTGGCAAGTCAACCAAATCCCACACGTGAAACTTTTAGAATTGAGACAGTTCATCTTGCATCGCCTCAATCCAGCAGTTGTCAGTGAGAGCCTCCTTCACATTCTTCGGCTCTAACTGGGACACGAATGCAGCATGCAAACATGTTTCCATGACACCAGTGTCAAGTATCTCTGTGTAAAGACTGGTGTTCTCAGTGATGGTTCGATGACGAGTCTGAACACGACATAAGGATCACCAATAATGTTGTCGATTGGATGATTCATATGCACTCTCGTCTCCGTTATAATCGGTTCCTGAATTTCTAGATCAAGATTCGTGCTTAACTCCCCCATTTCCTGTGTTCCAGAGGAAGAAGATTCAATGTTAATTGGATCAGCTGGAGCGTCATTTCCTATAGTTGTGTTAGGATTGGCTTGAGCATCATCTCCAACCACATAAACACTTTCACTGTTATCACTGTCATGAGTTCCAGATGCAGATGCAGCATTGGTATCAGGAGTTATAATCGGTACAGTAGCACGAGTAGAGAAGCTGGAGTCATTGTCGCCACCCAATAATTCATAAACATTTGCGGCGTCAACTTCAGATAGATCAGGAAGATTGAATGACTTGAATAGCGCATCATAATCAAAACCCCAAGCTGGACCTGTTGGTTCGGGTGGAATGCTGTGTTTACTACAATCCACTTCGAACCATTCCTTGACAGTACGAGTTCCTATGTTGTACACTCTCTTGCAAGGCGAGTTAGCAACGTATCCTAAGAAAATGCCTTCCACCGCTTTTGCATGAAACTTAGACTGGCGGTCTTTGTACTGTAGCAACAAGGAACAGGGACTACCAAAAGGAACTAGGTAATCAAGATTGGAAAGTCGATTGTTGATCAACTCGTAACAAGACTTGTTGTGCCTCTTCACATCCAGAACTCTGTTTAAGACGTGACAAGCTGTATTAACGGCTTCTACCCTGAAAGTGACAGGAAGCTTAGCATCCGACAGCATAGTCCTTGCAGTCTCAATCAGTGTTCTGTTCTTCCGTTCAGCAACTCCATTCTGCTGAGGCGTGTACGACGCGCTGAATTCGTGACGGATCCCTTTCTTGAGACAGAAAAGCTCCATCAAATTATTCTTGAACTCGGTTCCGTTCTCGCTCCTTATCCTTCTAACTTTCAGCTTGCAAAGAGATTCCAAGCTCAAGATCAAGTATTGAAGAATATCAGCAGTCTCGTCCTTAGTACCTAAAAAATGCACCCAAGAAAAACGTGAGAAATCATTAGTTACTACTAGACAGAACGACTTACCTCCAATACTCCTGATACTTATGGGGCCAAACAAATCCATGTGTAATAGCTCCAAAGGGGTATCAATAGAGTTTTGGAGCTTGGGCTTGTGAGACTTCCGTTGCTGTTTGCCCTTTTTACAAGGCATACAGTCATCTGCAATGGTAAATCTCAGCTTAGGAACCCCGGTTACCAAACCGTTTCGGACAAGATGATTCATTTTACGATATGAGATATGTCCAAGTTTCCTATGCCACAAGATGGAGTCAAGCTCTGTCGCTTTTGTAAGAAAACAGGTAGCAACTGATGAGGTGGTTGTTGCCACGCTCATATCGATCTGATAGGTGTCGTTTGTTCTTGGCGCTCTCATCAGGATCGAGTCTTCATGAAGTTCAAAACCAGGTTTGAGAATCAGGCATTCTGACTTGTCAAACATCACCGAGTACTCCTTATCACACTTTTGGGAGACACTCAACAGGTTATGCTTCAGCTGCTCGCAAAAGTTGACATTGTCAAAGCTGACACAACCGTTCGAAACCACGCCTTGACACGTGATGCTGCCGTCTTTTTCTCCGGCAAAGGCCACATAGCCGCCTCTGAATGGTTTAACATCTTGAAGCAAGGCCATGTTTCCTGTCATGTGCCGGGAGCATCCACTATCTACATACCAGCGGTTAGAGATAGTACCCTTCGGACGTCCCTACACGAGTCACAAAAGAATTAGTTAGATTTGGAGACCCAAGCCATTGTGGTCTTGGGTCGTCCATCCTTTTCAAAATAAACTACTTCCTTTAACTCACAGTCATGATGACTGTTCAAAATTGATGAATCTTTAGAAGAATTCGAATTAGGAGATTGAGAAGTTTTAGATTTGGCAGTCTAGGATCTCTTCTGTTTCTTAACCGAAACAGGAGACTTTGGTTCAACTACAGCAGGTGAACTTGTGGAACCTTCACCTGATTGAACTGAAGTCAGTTGTTCAAGCTTTCTCAACCTCTTGTTTCTTCTTCGTTTTCTCTGTGGCTTAGAAAGTCTCGCCACAGGTTTCTCACCAGTACGTGTACTACTGAAGGTAGGTACACAAGGTACAGCAGGTTGCGTTACCTTTCTTGAAACAGGTGGTTTAGCTTCAGATTTGATCTTAGGCTTTACCATCGGTTTGACTGGTGGTTTCACCACATTTTGCTTTGGATGTTTGGGAGTTTTCACTGATGGCGACCTGGGGATAACAGCTGGTTGTGAAACAACAAGCTGTTTGCCTTGGTTCTTCGAAGGACAGTTCACAAGAATGTAACCAACCAAGCCACAATGAAACAGTTCCTCTTGTCTACATAAGTTCTCTTGTAAGGCTCATTAGATATGGCCTTAGATAACTCAGCATTATGAGCAGGAGGAGTTGGTTTATGAACAGGAGTCTGAACCTTTCCAGTTTGGTTTTTGGGAGTATAATATTTTTCCAAATTTTCTTTATACCCAAGCCCATAATGAGCTGAAAAAGCTTCTTTCTTTGCTTGGTTAAGACTTTTATAACCCCCATAAAGCATTACCTTTAGATTATCATTTGTTTCAATGATATCGGGTTCAGTTAAAATGCAATTATCACTATTAGTGATAACGTTTTTCTTTACTTTCTATTCAGTCAACAACTCCTCAGATACTACTCCTTCACGGCAAGAGTTAACCGACCCGTCTTCAGAAGCAGTAACGAACTCCTCACTAGATGTGGAGTTAGCCTTACTTAAGGATTCATCCTTTTTAGGGGAATCATCCTTATCACAGGACTCATCTAGACAAGTGAGATCAATGTCAATTAAGCTATTGACAAACTTCCCGCTCACTAGTGGAGGAATGGCATTAGTACCCAAACCTAACCCATTCAGTTGTCTCACTACATATTCGTAATGTTCCACCACAAAGCGAGAGTTTTTCAACTTCTCATTAGCACATTTTAACTACAAGATCTCATTTTGCAGTTTGTTGATTTCATTGTTCCGTTTTCCAACCCCCTGCATGCAACATCTAAGTGAAGCTGTTGATCACTTATTTTTAAAGAATATTCACATTTTTCTTTTTTCAACGTTTCAATAGAATCTTTAAAACGTTTTTCATTTTCTTTGTAGTTTAGACCTGCCATACTTAGGGGTTCGATTTTGTCTTGGAGCCTAGAGATTTCAAGTTTTAGCCCTAGACATTTAGAACATGAAATAACAGAAAAAGGGTTAGAATCTACCTCAGAAGATGAACTTGTTGCTTCTCCAATGGCCATGAGAGCAACAACAGTAGTCGATTCCTCTTTATCAGCTACAGGAGCTCCCATATCTTCAGCTTCCTTCACCTCCTCTGTAGCAGCAGTTGTAGATTCTTCTAGGTCAGCCATAGAAGCTTCCCTTTTCTCTACTTCCATTATCTCCATGATCTCAGCCATGAGACCAACCTGGGTTTGTGCGATGATGGCATCCTCCAGATGAACACCCCAATCAAAGCTTTCGTCCTGTTGGTCTACCAGTGCATTGGACGTTCCAGCGTGGCTTTGATTGTGGTGGTTTGAGTTGTTGTGGCCATAGCTGTTTCCTTGGCTGGGTCGGGTAAAACCAGAGGCGGGTGCTCTGTCTTTCTGACACTCACGAGCAAAGTTTCCATAGTTCAGGCACTTGTAGCATTTGGCCTTAGATTTGTCAAACCCGACCTTGGCATTAGGATGCCCGCCAATAAACTTTCTTCCTGTTCTATTCAGGAAACCCTTGGCTCTCCTCAATAGCATGGCCATATTCCATTGAATATCCATGTCCTCCATGTCATCAGGATCCACTTGATTAAAATCTTCTTCAATCGTCTCGGGATCAGTAAGCTTGCCACCAATGAAATTCTCATACGCAAGCATACAAGATGAGAATAGTACTACATGATCTTCAGCTATTCTGGCTATAGCTGATTTGTTAGCTGAAGACGTAGCAGGAGGATTTCTTGAGGTATTTTGATGATGAGATCCCAACCCTGATCCTGAAGCATAGCATGCATGACCACCACACCCAGTTGAGTGGTCTTCTTCAGTAGGATTTCCAGTGAAGAGGGCAATTCCAGAGCCCAATGACTTGGATGTAGAAGTCATCCCATGATACATAGAAGGGTCTTGTATCTGGGGTCTTCCTGAGCTCTCCTTTCTTCTTAGGTTCATGTCATGAGCTTGAACCTTTCCTATTGCCTCCTATACTGTCAACTCATAGAATTTAGGATTTTCCCTCATCAGGGTTGTGTACATCTCAAATTTGGGTGGTAAAGCATCCAAAAACTTTTTCACCATCTCTTCATCTGGATACCTGAGTTCAAAAGCCTTCAACTCAGTCTGTAAATGATAGAAACTAGAGATTAGGTCATCTAAAGATTCGTTCTCTAAAAATCTGAAGCACTCATACTGCTTCCTGAGAAGATCCCTCTTACTCTTCTTGATGTCACTATTTCCTTCAAATCTTTTCTGTAAAGCTTTCCAAAGATCCTTGGAATTGTCATAACCTCAGAAACTGTGGAACAATTCCCGAGTTAATGCCATAGTGATCGAACCAAGTGCCTTCTTTTCGCGATCATAAGCTTTCTTTTCTTCGTCAGAAAGCTTAGAGATAGGTTTGGGCATGGTTTCATCAAGATAGATGTGTGTGGGATGCTTATATCCCTCAAGGATTGGTATCCATAGTGATGAATCGGTATAAGAAATGTAGTGCTCGAAACGTGCTTTCCAATTAGAATAATCGTTCACGTTCAGCAACTTTGGTGGTTTCTGTGGTGTACCGATCTCATTAACATAATTTAACAGGTTTCCCAAATTCTGAAGATTCGACATAGTGAACACTTAGTCAAATTTCAGAAAAATCAGACATAGTTGCGCACTTGATTTTTGGCCTTGCGCACTTGAGAAATGGTCTTGCGTATTTAGATTTGCTCTTGCGTACTTGTAAGTATGCAGAAGTAAATAATACGTACACAGGATATAACTTAAGTTCGCACAAGATCAGTCTTGCGTACTTGTAAGTACGCAAGAGATAAGTCTGCGTATTTAGTAAGTACGCACAAAACTGTACTTTTTGCCAGAAATGGTAAGTACGCAGGATACCTTTTCAGCAACTTTCACCAAACTTTTCCGGTCACCTGAAACTCGCCGGAGATGGTAAAAATTGGTCCGATGATCAATGCAAATGAGCTAAAGGGTCAGAAACTTGTTTCTAACCAACCTTTGATGCTCAAAACACTCAAATACACAACAAAAATTAGTTTTTGATTGATTTTTGCTTCTAAAATAGTGCTCAAGAGCTACCCCAATTTTATCACAAAAATCAACAAAAATACCTCTTTGTGCTTGTAAAACCTCGGTAGAAACTCTCCAAACTCACTCACAACACTCGAAATCAAGAGCAATGCTCTGATACCACTTGTAGGTCTCTCGGGTTTGGCGGATCGTCACATGCAAGTGGGTCTACTAGTCGGACCGGGTGCGTAATGCCCGTGACTAGGTGGAGAGTCAAACTAAACAAATTAAACCGACAAGAGAAAACACTTTAAACGTTCTTTGTATTATAAACACTTGAAGGTTATAGAGAAAAGCACTGAGATTACAATCTGCGTATTTGCTATAATGCCTGCGTACTTAACTTCTGTCAACCTATCCTATTTATACAAGACCTGATGCTTCCGTACTTAGCAAGTGCGCAGGGCAAAATGCTCTTGCGTACTTAGCAAGTACGCAAAGTTACTCTTGCGTACTTGCCAAGTACGCAAGAGCTTTCTCCTACGCACTTACAAGTGCGCAAAACACTTAGAGAATTTTGCAACATTCAATATGTAAAAGTAAATACAACTCGATAAACTAATACATAAAGACTCTTACATACAAGACAATTACAAACAAGACAAAACAACCTAAGACTAAGACTCTATCTATCCAGAGTGTTTGTCACAGGAAAGTGCTTCAACTGTTTATGATAGAGAGAAGAAGGCACACGGATCTATCACTATGGCCTTAACTAGGGAGTTATTCCACAGCTTCAAAGGATACGATAACTCCAAGGATCTCTGGAAGGCGTTACAGAAGAGATTCGAGGGCAATAGTGACATCAAGAAAAGTAAACGGGATCTTATCAGGAAGCAGTATGAGTGCTTCAGATTTCTGGAGAACGAATCCGTAGATGAACTCATCTCTAGATTCTATCATCTGCAGACTGAGTTGAAAGCTTTTGATCTCATTTATCCAAATGAGGAATTAGTTGAAAATTTTCTAGATGCTTTGCCACCCAAATTTGAGATGTATACTACCCTGATGAGAGAGAATTCTAAGTTTTATGAGACGACAATTGATGAGGCAATTGGAAAGGTTCAAGCACATGACATGAACCTAAAAAGAAAGGAAAGCTCAGGAAGACCTCAATTACAAGACCCTTCTATGTATTATGGGACGTCTTCTACAACCAAGTCATCGGGCTCTGGAATTGTCGTTTTCTCAGGAAACTCTCATGAGGAAGAAACTGTAAAGGCTTGTGGTGGTCATGCGTGCTATGAAGCATCTGGTTCTGGTTCTGGATCTCATCACCAAAATCCCTCAAGAAATCCTTCTCCCACATCTTCAGCTAACCAATCAGCAATAGCCAAGATAGCTAAAGATCATGTGGCTTTATTCTCATCAGGCATGCTTGCCTATGAGAACTTCATTGGCGGCAAGCTAACGGATCCTGAAACCATGGAAGAAGACTTCAATCAGGTGGATCTGGATGATATGGAGGATATGGATATTCAATAGAATATGGTCATGATCTTGAGGAGGGCCAAGCATTTCTTGAACAGAACTGGCCGAAAGTTCATTGGTGGCCATTCTAATGCCAAGGTTGGTTTTGACAAATCTAAGGCCAAGGGCTAAAAGTGTCTGAACTTTGGACACTTTGCTCGTGAATGTTAAAAGGACAGAGCCCCGGCTTCGGGTTTCACCAGACCTATCCAAGGAAACAGCCAAGGCTATAACAACTCAAACAACCACAATCAAAGCCAAGGTGGAACGTCCAATGCTTTGGTAGCACAACAAGACGACAGCTTTGATTGGGGTGTTCATCTGGAGGATGCTCTTATTGCATTAAACTCAGGTTGGTGTCATGGCTGAGATTATGGAGATGATGGATGCTGAGGAACGAGAAGCATCTGTGGCTGACCAAGAAGAGTCTACAAATGTTGTTGCCCTAATGGCTATTGGAGAGACATCAAGTTCATCTATTGAGGTAGATTCTAATCCTTTTACTGTCATTTCCTGTTCCAAATGTCTAAGCTTAAATTTTGAGAATTCTAAGCTTCAAGACAAAGTCGAACCCCTTCGTATTGCAGCGTTAAGCTACAAGGAAAATGAAAAATGATTTAAAGATTCAATTGAAATGTTGAAGAAAGAAGAACGTGATTATTCACTTAAAATTAGCGATCAACGGTTTCATTTGGATGTTGCATACAAGGGGTTAGAGAAAAGGAACAATGAGATCAACAAACTGTAAAATGAGATCTTGCAGTTGAAATGTACTAATGAGAAGTTGAAAAATTCTTATTTTGTGGTGGAACACTACGAGTCTGTAGTGAGGCAATTGAATGGCTTAGGGTTGGGTACTAATGCTATTCCTCCACCAGTTAGCGGGAAATTTGTCAATGGCTTAATAGACATTGATTTGCCTTGCCTTGATGAGTCCTCAGGTAAGGATGATTCTTCTAACAAGGATGAGTTCTTTACTGCTTCTGATGATGGGTCTGAAAGCAGCTGCCCTGAAGGAGTAGTATCTGAGGAGTTGTTATGTGAACAAAAAATTAAGAAAAACATTATCACTAATAGTGACAATTGTATTTTGACTGAACCTGATATCATTGAATCAAATTATAAATTAAAGGTAATGCTTTATGGGGGGGTATAAACACATTAGTCAAGTTAAGAAAGAAGCTTTTTCAGCTCATTATGGGCTTGATTATAAAGAAAAATTGCAAAAATATTATACTCCCAAAAACCAATCTTTATCGGGTCAAACTCATGTTCACCACCCAACTCCTCCTGCTCATAATGCTGAGTCATCTAATGCCAGATCTAATGAGCCTTACAAGAGGACTTACACAGACAAGAGGACTTGCTTTCACTATAGTATGGTTGGTCACATTTTTGTGAACTGCCCTTCTAAGAACCATGGGAAACGGCCAATTGTTTCACAACCGGCTGTCATCCCTAAGTCACCACCAGTGAAGCATCCCAAAAGTCCAAAAGCAAGTGTGGTGAAACCACCAGTAAAACCTATGGTAAAAAGATCACATCTGAGGTTAAACCATCTGTTTCAAGAAAGGGAAAGCATCCTGCTAAACCTTGTGTATCTACCTCTGGTAGTACACCTAGTGGTGAGAAACCTGTGGTGAAACTCTCTAAGCCACAGAGAAGGAGAATGAACAAGAGATTGAGAAAGCTGGAACAGTTGCCTGGAGTTCAATCAGGTGAAGCTTCCATTAGTTCACCTGCTGCTGTTGATTCTAAATCTACTGTTCCAGTTAAGAAACAGAAGAGATCCTGGAACAACAAAGCTAAAAATTCTCAATCTCCTAGTCCCAGTTCCAGTTAATTATTCTTGTGACTCATGCAGGGTCATCCGAAGGGTACTATCTCTAAACGTTGGTATGTAGATAGTGGATGCTCCCGGCACATAACAGGTAACATGGCCCTGCTTCAAGATGTTAAACCATTCAGAGGCGGCTATGTGGCCTTTGCTAGAGAGAAAGGCGGTGGTATCACGTGTCAAGGCGTGGTTTCAAATGGTTGTGTCAGCTTCGACAATGTCAACTACTGCGAGCAGCTGAAGCATAACTTGTTGAGTGTCTCCCAGATGTGTGACAATGAGTACTCAGTGATGTTTGACAAGACTGAATGCTTGATACTCAAACCTGGTTTTGAGGTTCCTGAAGACTGGATTCTGATGAGAGCGCCAAGGACAAACGACACCTATCAGATTGATATGAGCGTGGCAACAACCACCTCATCGGTTGCTACTTGTTTGCTTACCAAAGCGACAGAGCTTGACTCTATCTTGTGGCATAGGAAACTCGGACATATTTCTTATCGTAAAATGAATCATCTTGTCCGAAACGGTTTGGTAACCAGGGTTCCTAAGCTGAGATTTACCATTGCAGATGATTGTATGCCTTGTAAAAAGGGCAAACAACAATGGAAGTCTCACAAGCCCAAGCTCCAAAACTCCATCGATACCCCTTTGGAGCTATTACACATGGATCTGTTTGGCCCCATAAGTATCAGAAGTATTGGAGGTAAGTCATTCTGTCTGATTGTAACTGATGATTTCTCACATTTTTCTTGGGTGCATTTTTTAGGTACGAAGGATGAAACTGCTGATATTCTTCAATACCTGATCCTGAGCTTGGAATCTCTTCACAAGTTGAAGGTTAGAAGAATAAGGAGTGACAACGGAACTGAATTAAAGAATAATTTAATGGAACTTTTCTGTCTTAAGAAGGGGATCCGTCACAAATTTAGTGCCCCGTACACACCTCAGTAGAATGGAGTCGCAGAACGGAAGAACAGAACCTTGATTGAGACTGCAAGGATAATGCTGTCAGATGCAAAGCTTCCTGTCACTTTCTGGGCAGAAGCAGTTAATACAGCTTGTCACGTCTTCTACAGAGTTCTGATTGTGAAGAGGCACAACAAGACTTGTTATGAGTTGATCAACAATCGACTTCCCAATCTTGACTATCTAGTTCCTTTTGGTAGTCCCTGTTCCTTATTGCTACAATACAAAGGCCGCAAGTCTAAGTTTCATGCAAAAGCGGGGAAGGAATATTCTTAGGATATGTTGCCAACTCGCCTTGCAAGAAAGTATACAATATAGGAACTCGTACTGTCGAGGAATGGTTTGAAGTGGATTGTAGTAAACACAGCATTCCACCAGAACCAACTGGTCCAGCTTGGGGTTTTGATTATGATGCGCTATTCAAATCTTTCAATCTTCCAGATTTGTCGGCAAATGATGCCGCAAATGTATATGAATTATTTGGTGGCGGTGATGACTCCAGTTTCTCAACACGTGCTACTGTACCAATTGTAACTCCTGATTCCAATGCTGCATCTGCATCTGGAACTCATGACGGTGATAACAGCGAAGATGTTCATGTTAACGGAAATGACGCTCAAGCTAATCCTAACACTCGTGTAGGAAATGAAGCTCCAGCTGATCCAATCAACATTGAATCTTCTTCTTTTGGAACACAGGACAGGGGGGAGTTAAGCACGAACCTCGATTCAGAAATTCAGGAACCAAATGTTCCAGAGATGAGAGTGCATAAGAATCATCCAATTGACAACATAATTGGTGATCCTCATGCCGGTGTTCAAACTCGTCATCGAACCATTGCTGAGAACACTAGTCTTTACTCTAAGATACTTGACACTGGTGTCATGGAAACATGTCTGCATGCTACATTCGTGTCCCAATTAGAGCCGAAGAATGTGAAAGAGGCTCTCGCTGACAACTGCTGGATTGAGGCAATGCAAGAAGAACTGTCTCAATTCCAAATGTTGCATGTGTGGGATTTGGTTGACTTGCCAAGGGGCGTACAACCAATTAGCACCAGATGGGTGTTCAAATGAAAGGCGGATGATCGTCATGTTGTGGTGAAGAAAAAAGCAAGGTTGGTTGTTCATGTTTTTTATCAGCAAGAGGGCTTGGATTACACAAAAGTATATGCCCCAGTTGCTAGACTTGAGGCCATTAGACTGTTTCTGGCTTATGCCTCATATGTTGGCTTCAAGGTCTATCAACTTGATGTGAAGAGTGCTTTCCTGTATAGAAAAGTACATGAAGAGGTCTATGTCACTCAACCTCCCGGCTTTAAAGATTCGCATAATATCAATAAAGTGTATAAGCTCGACAAAGCACTTTATGGTCTTCATCAAGAACCTAGGGCATGGTATGAGACATTATCTAAACATCTACTACCTAATGGTTTCGACCGTGGACAGATTGACTCGACCCTCTTCATACGGAAAGCAGGAGGTGATATTCTTCTTGTACAAGTGTATGTCGATGACATTATCTTCGGATCTACAAATGAAGAGATGTGTAGGGAACTCGAACATGTGATGAAGTCAAAGTTTGAGATGAGTAATATGGGTGAATTGCCATTCTTCTTGGGTCTGCAAGTCAGTCAAAGAGAGGATGGCATTTATCTGCATCAAACTAAGTATGTGCAGGACATCTTGTCGAAATACAAGATGAATGATAGCAGTACTTATGGCACACCTATCCCCGTCAATCATGGTCTGCATCCTGACAAAGATGGAAAGGATGTGGATTGCAAATTGTACCGTGGGATGATCGGATCTCTTATGTATCTCACAGCTTCACGACAAGTTATAATGTTTGTTGTATGCTTGTGCTCAAGGTTTCAGTCACAACCGAAGGAGCCCCATATGATAGTTGTAAAGAGGATTTTCAGATACTTATAAGGGAAACCCCAATTGGGTCTTTGGTACTCTAAGCAGCAGTCATTTGAATTCAAAGCCTACACTGATTCGGATTATGGCGGTTTTAACCATGATAGAAAGTCAACTTCTGGTGGATGTCAATTCTTGGGAGACAGACTGGTTTCCTGGCAGTGTAAGAAGCAGTCAACGGTTTCTGTCTCAATATGTGAAGCAGAAAACATTGCTGCAGCTAGCGGTTGTTCTCAAATATTATGGATTCAACAGCAATTGAGAGACTACGGCTTGAACTTCACTGGAACTCCTCTGTTCATTGACCACAATGCCACAATTTCCATCACAAATAACCCGGTGAAACATTCCAAAACTAAATATATTGAAATTCGCCATCATTTCATCCGTGATTGTGCTGAAAAGCATCTCATTGAACTTGTAAAGGTTCACACGGATGACAACCTTGCTGACCTGTTCACTAAGGTGTTTGACCGATCCCGTTTTGAGCATCTTGTCAACTTGATAGGAATGTTCAATCCAGAGTGAAAAACTTGTTTTTTCTTAAATCAATTCAATTCATGAAAGTTAAATTTTATTTCTTTTAAATTTTCTGTAAAGTTCTTTTAATTTTCAAATATTTTATAAAAATTCAAACAAAATAGTAAATGGAGAAAAATTTCAAAGTTATCTTAAGAAAAGAGGAAATGATAGTACATCAGAAATGATCTAAACGCCATAGACTGCTCATATGGGAAATGATTACGTCATGCTTACTTATTGGTTTAAATTATTATGTTTTTAATCTGCTTATTTATATGTAATTTGAATTGTCAGTAGGCTGTAGGCATCTTTGAATCATTAGTTGTATGGAAACTAAATATAGACTACAACTATGATTTGAACCTATGTATGCATGTGTGCGTGTGTAAAAGAATATAAAAAGATCATTATCAGATAAAGGATGTAAGATTTTAGCAAATATTTTCTTAAGATACCAGTTTCTGGTTATGTGTTTAGCACAATTAATGCGGTTCATCTCACTGCCCATACTCACAAGTATGTAATGAGAGATTGAATCAAGACATGTCTTTACATCAACCGTTGAGCATGTATTCCCCTTGAATCATTCCTGATTCATTGAAATCAAATCCAGAAAAAAGTTGGATCACCTTACCAAAATCCTCAGACTCCATATCTATTAACTTGAATCATCATATGATATTCATTGAAGAGCATCCAATTAAACAAAGACATCTGAATCACTTGATTCTGAATCTTATGTTTCTTGATAATCCTTATGGATTCTGCTTGATTTTTCTGTGCTAAATGATGTAACTTCATTCTGGAGATTTAAAAATCTTTGCGAAAATTTTATATGCCTTGAGATAGTGCATTTTACATTTCTGTAGCATATCAGTGGGGTACACGTTGTATATCTTATAATTAATACCTTAACACACAAGAACGTGATACAAAGATGCTTATGGTTTCAAATCTTATAATATTGTCAACTTGAATTACTTGTTTATGTGCTTATTACGTATGAATAACTTGTAATTCATGACATGATCCCATATTCTTTGACGTTTATCTTGTATCGTTTTTGCTAAAGTTTAGCCTGATATGATCTTCTGCTCGTGTCTTTGAACAAAAATAGTGTGTGTGTGTGTGTGTATACTTGTATATTTCTATCTTGAAAAGATCAAAAAGATTCTAAGTTTGTGTATAGTTCAATTTTAATCAGAAAAGCCAAAAATATGTATGTTTAACCTTCTTGAATTGACTTTGAATCCTCTTGATTGAATCCTTTTATCTTGTTCGTTATTTGACTTGAAATCTTCATAATTTGAGTTGAAAATTTGAGCACACAAGGGTTTCTGCGTACTTGATAAGTGCGCATGAGGTAAACCCTGGATACTTAACAAGTACGCAAGACTTATGCAGGAGTTAAGTCCGGCGCACTTAGCAAGTACGCAAGACGTATATGTGTTGGGTATATGTATAGGACTTAGAATTTTATTTGTGTTTATCACATTCAAAATTCGAACTACTGTGAATATCATCTGCTCATTTTTACTCAAAAAAAATTCGAAGTGTTCCTAACCAGTTTTTCGTCCCGATTCTAGTTTCATCATCGTATTAACATCATTTGGTGAGAATCTTAGGACATTTCATCCATGCAATCTGGACTTTAGGACCGATTTAGAATTTGAGAATTTTAGGGTTTGAATCTTGGTTTTAGACAAACTTTTGGTTGTTTTGGTAACACATTATAATTAAAACTTGCTTAGAATCATCAAACGATCCTTAATCTTTACCTAATCATCCTTAATGATCCATAATTTTTCCTTTGACCCCTTGATTGACCGTCGGTTCGTCTGGGTCGCTTTAGGTCAAAATTTGACAAATTGATGTTGATATTGGTTCCATAGATCTTAATCACGGATTTCGACCTTGTGGTGACCCTAATCCACATCAATGTTGATCATCTGTTGAAAATTGGATTTCTAGAAAACTTGAATAAGTGCAATTCTTGTGCACTTAACAAGTACGCAAGAAACTATTCCTACGTACTTGTTATGTACGCAAGAATATATCCATGCGTACTTGCTAAGTACGCAGGACCAACACTTGTAAAATTTTTCTAAGTTTGAAATTCAGTTTAGTGAGTAACTGCTATACTTAGTCATGTGTATTCAATTTCAATGAATCTTCTTATTCTTATTATGTTTTCTGTGTGTTTTTGTAGTGATGGCTCATGCCTTTACCAGTGAGTTCAACCTCCTAGCACATACAGAACCGGAATGGAAGGGTGCTGCACTACAATACCGAGAGATAGTTGACTTCTTGAACCGTTCAAGGATCAGCTATGCTATATCAGCAAACCCAATAGTATCAAGACCGTACCTGGAGCAGTTCTGGGAGACAACGGAAAATGACTGCACGGTAACCCCTAATGTTATATGGGCTACTGTGGCGGGTCATGATATTGCTCTTTCTGAGGACACCATTCGACGGGTCTTACAGTTCCGACATCTCGCCACCGACCCAACTGCCTATCCTGATTACTTTGCAGATGGATGTTGGAGGCAGCGTATGGGATACGTCGGTGTACGGGATTACTTGTCATACAAGAAGACGTGGGTGCTAGATCAGTGGAGGTACTTTGCCCATATGATGATCATGTGCATCTCTTCCAGGAAAGCAGGGAAGGATGCTATGGTACATGATCTTGCAGCAGCCATGGTTGGCCTGTCTCTCAACACGGGTTATAACTTCTCCAGATACATCTTCAAGGCGTTAAATGATCAGATCAATACAGCTGAGAGGTTTATATTCTTGTTATACCCAAGATTTGTGCAACTACTGATCAATGATGCGTTGCCAAATCTGCCTGCTACTGGGGAGAGACTGCAAGTAAAGAGGGTGGACAAGAGGGTGTTTGCACAATTCTTAAAGCCAGGCATTGTAGAACCTACCCCTAAGCACACCGCACTCTTTGGACACCTGATAAATGACGCGTATGTGGCACCAGATGATTGGAGATGGTTTAGTCATGACTCTGAGCCTGAACTCAGTGAACATCTGACGAGCAACAAGAAGAGGAGGACATTGAAAGTGTGGAGGCATCGTCTGAAGGAGGAGAAGAAGAAGCAGTTAATGATGGTGCTGAAGGATCCGACTTCGAATATACAGAGTCTGATTCATCTGATTCTGATGATGCACCATCACAGGCACACCCGAGAAGATTGACAAAGGTAACCCTTCCTGAGTCATCTTCTAAGAGAAAGCAACAATCGACGAGCAGTGGATACGAGCCAAATTCTGACTCTGACGCTGCTATACAAAGACAAAGACGTGAAAGTATCAACAAAAAACGGGGGGATAGGCAGCAACAAGCTATTCCTCGTGAGGTGGAGGATAGTGCTCAGAGGCAAGTATAAGTATCGGCTGCGAGTACTGATTCAACTTCTACCCCACCTTCACAACAGCTGTACCGGCGACAGCGGAGAAGGCCACAAGTAACACTTGATGTGGCGGTCACTTCTATCACAGAGGAGGTTCCTGTGATTGTGACCCTCCCTGTACCATCTGTCCATGTGGCGGTGACAACTCTGATTCTTACAGAGTCAGTCACCATCACACCTTCCATCACTCATACAACCATCATCCCATCCACAATCCCTACTACCACCACTGAACCTGTCAGTCAACCCTACAACTATGGAGACTTTACTCAGGGGTTTGACTTTGATACGATCTTCTCATCCCCACTTCATAATGCTTAAGCGTCTGCGTCCAGGAATCCTGATCCAATTGATGCAAGGATAGATACCTTGGAAGCCCAAGTTGCTGCTCTACTGGAAACTGTTCGGAAATCAAGGGAGGAATTTGAGGCTCAACAGGCTCAGATAAATTCGTTGGTGGATGAGGTTACTATTTTGAGAAGTCAGAGGGCTGGGACGCAAGAGAGACTAGCAAATGTGATGGCCCAGAACGAACTTCTGATCAACACAAACATTATGATTCTGGGACACAGGTCGTCTCTAGAGCTTCGGTTTGACATGCAGCGAAAAGAACATGAAATGACGGTCAAGTTAGTAACTGACCTGACCGAGAAGCTTGCTGCTCAGGGGGAGAAAAAGAAAGAGAAAGAAAAAAGAAGGAAAAGGCATCTAAACCTACCGGTGATGAGCCTTGTCATACTGTTGATCTGACAAAGGATGATGACAAAGACAAGGATCCTGAAGTCGGTCCTAGTGGAAGTGAGCATCAAGCTTTGGTGATAGTGCCCATTTCTATGTTGAGGGGGAGTCGACTCATCAGGAAGGTGGTGATACTTCCGGTGGTGATAAAGGAAAGTCAGTGGCTGATGTTCTGAAAGATCTATTCCAAAGAAGCACAGATTAAGGCTCTCTACAATCTTGAAGAATGAGAGATCGACTCTGGTGATGATTGGGATGAAGATGATGATGATGTAGTTATCGAAGTTTCCAAGGGCGACGGGGAAGGAGAGTATGAGTTTGAAGATGGAGAGATCTTCGAAGTTCCATCTTTTGAATCTCAGCTCGACACAGGTTCAGTCGAGATTGCTAGTAATGTTGAAGAATCGACTGAAGCCTCCCCTGCCGACCCTACACATGTGGATCCAGAGGCACAGAAAAACAAAGATATGCATGCTAGTTCATCAAAGGATCCTGCTCCTGTCTGGCAAAAGACTTCTATCATAGACAAACACGGAGCAACATGAATGATCTTAGCTGTAAGGTTTGAGGAGGATAAGCAGTTGTTTGCAATCAAGCGAGCTGAGGGGGTTCAATACTTGAAACCAACCAGCGAAGCTTTCAACTCCTTACCTAGATACGACATCATGAACCTAGCAAACCGAGAGCTGCTGGGTCACTCAAATCACGCAGTAGCGATGGGTTTGTGGCATGTTCTACAGCGTGAAGTAAGATCTGGGAAATTTGATATGTTTAAGCCTCAAGTGCCCAAGCGAGTCAAGGACAAGAACGCTAGACATCCTGTGACTAAGAAATGCTTAAAGAAACTGGTATACAAGCCAGTGTTGTGTGAAACCAAGATTCCCCTGAGCAAGTTTTCTCATGATATCCTCAGTAACATATGGTACTGGTACGTAGATCCTAAAACGGGCGAGGCAGTGGTGATAGGAAAGGTGTGGTCAGATAGTGGAAGCTTAGTGCCAAGGGAACTGATCAGAGTATTTGATGAAGTCTGCTTCATAAACTTCTATGTGAAAGATCTGGAGGCACTGGCTAACAGGTACTGCATGCATACGGATGAATGGACAAAGTTCCTTGCTTCTAAATACGACAAGGTGATCAAGTTTTGCCTTGACTACAAGAAGAAGATGGAAGCTAAAGATGCAGAGCTGTGAAGACCGAAAACGATCCAGAGCTGTTCTTATCATTTGTAAAACACCTTTTCTTTCATTTCCAAACCATTTCTTATAATCACTCTGTTCATAAACATTTCTTTCAAAAAACTTTCATTTCATAAACATTTCTTGTTTCAAATATCGTTCCGTTAGTAAAAATATCCATTTCATAACATTTCATTTAATAAACATTTCATGAGTATGCACATCACCCTAGAAACAAGTAAATAGGGAATCTTGACTCACATGTTATGCTATCCAATCACCCCTTTCCTGTAACACCTTAGGCAAATCCCACATCGGCCGTGGACAGGAGAGATCCTTGGTTCATAAGGAATGTCATGCCTCTTAAATCAACAACGCGTTTTGGGGCTTAATGTAGTGGATGAGAGGAGAACTCCACAGTTAAGCGTGCTCAGGTGGGAGTAATGCAGGGATGGGTGACCCCCTGGGAAGTTTTCACCCTGGCAACCAAAAACAAATCCGTGAGCTCTTAGTGGGCAAAGCGGACAATATTGTTGGTACGAGGGGCCGGATGTTACAAATGGTATCAGAGCCACTCCTGTGCCGTTCGGGATGGTGGGGCAAACCTCATCGAGTATGGTGAGTCCCCGGGGGTGTTTAGAGGGACACCTTAGGCAAATCCCACATCTCTGATTGGGATGGTGGGGCAAACCTCATCGAGGACGATGAGTCCAAAGGGGGGGTGATTGTAACACCTTAGGCAAATCCCACATCGGCCGTGGACAGGAGAGATCCTTGGTTCATAAGGAATGTCCTGCCTCTTAAATCAACAACGCGTTTTGGGGCTTAATGTAGTGGATGAGAGGAGAACTCCACAGTTAAGCGTGCTCGGGTAGGAGTAATCCAGGGATGGGTGACCCCCTAGGAAGTTTTCACCCTGGCAACCAAAAACAAATCCGTGAGCTCTTAGTGGGCAAAGCGGACAATATTGTTGGTACGAGGGGCCGGATGTTACATTTCCAATTCCGTCAAAAAGTGTTACCGTCAATCTGAATTAACGAATAACACAATCAATTCTATACTTTCTACTTACTAAGCGAAACTAGATCAACTTCGTTCCTAAGTGATAGCGTGTGTATAGATGTGATAAATATATAATAATATATTTAGAGATATTGTTGATTTCACGAGATCAGGTTTTAAATTTATAAAATGATAATTACTTTAACTTAAAACACACACAGTAGACAAGTGTACCTATCGCAGCGTAAGATAGTTTAGGTAAGAACCAATGGACATGGTCGAGTTCCAATACTCAACGTTTATTATCGATTAGTCGGTTTATTAGTGAGTGAGTTGTGTGTGCTTGTGAAGGAGAAAAGTAAATGACGGTAAAGTAAATAACAGAAAAGTAAAAATTGTGTGAAGTGTGTAACAGAAATGTAAATAGTAGAATAGTAAATAGCAGGAAAGTAAATATCTCGAGGATGATCAGGTCACGAAGAGTATTTCTTTGGGATTAGAATCCGCTTGGTATATGATAATGTTAAGTTGACTAATCCGATGGTTTGACTAATACAAATGTGTTAACGGTACACCGCTAGAGCCTCATTCTCACAACATTTGGTTCACGAATTATGTTCTTTTGAATAAAGTGGTAGGATTCCCAGCTAGGGATATCGTTTTCCTCAACTCTTTGAAAGTTATCTCCAAGTTGGTTTGAGACATCGGACTTAAATATCTTTATTATTAGTTGAAAGAGTGACTTTGGTCACCGGGAGGCGATGCAACAATGGGACCATGTATAAATACGTTCTGTTCCCAACATGAGTTCACAAATTCTTGGTTTCAAAACAAGTTCGCATAAAGACGTACGATCTTATTAGTATTAACCAAGCCTTGGCTTATCAAAATCAGCTTGTATAAAAATGTACAAGTTTCAAGAGAAGTTTGATTAAAAACGTTTTATGCTCTTACACTTTAAAATCAGGAACACTCACAAGTGTAAAGACAAAATCAAGTAATAATAAAAATCTATCTTGTAGATGGTTTTAAGGATGAATGACTAAAGAACATAAACCTACCATTAGATTAATACATTAAACATTAACATACACCAAACTTCATCTTCACCCTAGCAATACAAAGAGTTTAGCCACGAATAGCCATACTAACTAACGTAACGCTGAGTTTCGTAAGCTCCCCTATTGCGGACAAAGAGGAGGATCCTCTCTACTCTCTACTCTCTACTCTAACTATGAAATACTCTCTCTTGATTAGTCTTGATGTATCTTGAGGTGTGTCTAATGAAGAACTCAAGCCATCTATTTATAGTCCTCAAAATGAGCAATGCACGGGCGTGCATTGGTTTGCACGGGCGTGTAAACACCTTAGGAATCAAACAGGGTACAGAGGACAGTGTACTAGAGCCTTGGGGAGCAAGGAGGGCATTGCACGGGCATGCAATGGGATGCATAGTTGTGCATCCCCCTGCCTGCTCCCTGCTTCGTCTTTTAGCTGCTTGTTGACATGTTATTGACCTTGGTTGACTTCTTGGGGGTCAAAGCTCGGGAATGATCTTCCAAAAGGCTTGATTTCTTGGTGTTTTTTACTGGTTTTAACTTTGTTTATCTCAGGACACCGAATAACCAGCAATTATGAAATATTAACATTTTAAGTATCAATTGTAATGTTATTATTCAATTACTACCATAATATGGGGATTATTATGCATGCAAAACATGTATAATTTAGGACATATCATAATACCCCACACTTAAACTTTGCTTGTCCTCAAGCAAACTCATGCATGATCAGACCCATAACTAAAAACTTTACAAAAGGTAAGGGAGCTCCAAGTAATTGGAGACTCCGGGATAACTCATGAGTCGCTTATTCCATTTTTGTGCTTTTCTATGTTAGGATGATGGAATCCATGAAAAGACTACTAGAACTTCAATTATGCATAATCCTTCACTCCTCAAAATGTTCACTCAACTCTAGGGCTATATATATGGATAATGTAAGTTAAGTAGAACACTCAAGTTCGAATCGAATTATGCAATGGTCATAAGATTGTATGAAATTCAAGTCTCCACCAACTAACTAAGTAATATGCGTGAATCAAGAGGACTTAAAAGGGTTGTAATGTGGATAAAAGAAAATAAAGGGCGAAAATGAAAATATTTTTGAGTTTTTAGGGTTTTAAAAGGGTTTAAAGGGATGCAACTAACGTGGAACACACGGCTAAGGATTCATGGCGTAAGATAGAAAACACTAGTGTGTCCCTCTACAGTACTCAGATAACTAGGGTATAGCTCTTCTGAGGGCTCATTTATGGTCAGATTGCCAATATCGATACTACTTATCATGTTTAACTCTTCTCTCACTACGTAGTACACATTACTACCTTTCCGTATGGTTCTTTCGGCATGTAACCTAATAGAACCTACTTTGATCAGAGGCGTATACTCATGTTGGGTGTAAGTATGATTCTTGCTGCATTTCTCATCGTGGCTCCAGTTGCCACATTTCACACATTTGCCATATCTTTTGGCTCTTCTTTTGGCAGCGCTTTTTAACAAGCTGCAGAATGGTAGAAGTTGTTCTTGCTTGTGCCACCATTTTCTTACATCACTTGTTGCTTTGAAAACTTTTTTCTCGGAGTTCGGGCGGTAAATCAGGCTTTGCGAAATGAATACAAGAAAGTAAATTGAAATCGAAAGAATGCATGTCCAGCTCTTTTAGGTCTAACCAGTAAAAGACCAACTTTTCTCTTTTCTTTTTCTTTTCTTCCTCTTTTTTTTAACATCAAGACTAACTTGTCAATAAATCCTTTTTCTCAATTTCCTCGAAATATTTTTTCATATCTTCCTTGTATATCGTTCGGTTGTCTCTTCCTAATACATCCACTTTCTTCTGTGTATTCCATTTCCTTGAATGAAGCAGATCCTTTCCAAATTCTCTCAACGATTGTAAACTTGAAATAACGACATAAGATAAACTAATAATTCTCCATCTTCAAGACAGTCAGCCAATAACCAATGTTTACGAAAAGCTGGATTAGGGATAAATGTGGGCAGTAGAAATGAAGAGGCTAAGGCTCAAAAAGCTATCTAAGCGGATATTGTTTTTTGGTATTTTGGGTTTAAGGATAATATATAAGGGTAATAAAGTCCTAGGTGCCTCAATCATTTCCATACAACTACTAGTTAATGGTCTTGATATGTATAAGTCACACAAGTTCTAATTATGCATAAAATCCGATCGAAAAACACTCAATATACCAAACGAAAAAACATGTGAATAATGATGATAATAATGCTCATGAAAGGCTTAGATTATTCTCACATGAAAAACAGATGGTATAGGGTTTAGTGATTTGTTATGTATAGTATCCATTTGTTTCTACTTGCCATGTTTCCATTTATTCCTTTTAGTTTATTTAAGTGCGAACTCAAAGAGGTTTAGATTGTTTAATATTTTCAAAATTTTTAGGGTTTTTTGAAAAATAAGTTTTTGGTTAAAGAAAGGTTTTAAACAAATGGGTAGAAAATCACGAGTTTAGTTTTACTGCTTTGAGGAAACAAGTTTGTCTTGAATCTGTAATTCTCACCCCACACTTAAAACTGTGCATTGCCCTCAATGTAGAAATACATGAAATGCTATGCAGGAATTTAAATGCATGAAGTTTTAAGTGAAAAGAAACCGGTACTCCTCCGGTCAATTCGGTGTATAACCTATGGCCAATGCTTGTGATTATAGTCAGTGCGATGCCAAAAACTTCTATCAAATATCTCACACATTTGATGTGGTTTGACGGCGTCCAAGCTTGTAAAGGAGGAGCAAAACTCCTCAAAGAAATAGAGAAAGTACTTGGTGATGTTATGCTACTTGACACACAAAGAAAAACATAAAATAGAAAACGGAAATAACAGGTAGTAGTTAAGATACTAAGGTCCTAGTATCGAGAAGGCATACCTGGAGGCTGAAGTACAAGAAACTTAAACTTGAAAAACCAAACCTGAGGCCCATGTGTTCTACCGTATGCACCAACTTCTCAATTTATTCATGATCATCGGGTTGCCTCCCGGAAGCGCCACGTTTTTTTAAGGGTCGTTGGCTGGAGACGTACGTGCTTCATCAGTCTATCTTCGGGCGGGGGCTTTGGATCTCCCCCATGTCTCCCATTCCTTCCTTCAAGTCCTTTTTCTTAGTCAACTTTAGTTGCTGGTCCCAGTAGTTGTCAATCCATTTAGTGTTGTTGAGTTCCTTGCCGATATTTGGTTTCTTTCCTTTGTTGATTTCTTTAGCTTTCTTTAGTTGGTAGTCCAGATTAGTGTCTATGAACTGTGCAATTTCGAAGGGATCATTGGATAAACATTCGTTACCCTCGATGTTGTAGGCTACCGATTGTTTTCCAACACGAAGTGTCAGAATACCTTCGTTCATGTCAATGGTTGCTCTAGCAGTGGCTAAGAATGGGCGACCCAAAATTAAAGGTACTGGGTCGGACCCCATTTCCAGGACCATAAAGTCGGCAGGGAAGACAAACTTGTCGACTTTTACAAGTAAATTTTCAATAACTCCCATAGGTGATTTAATAGTTCCATCCGCAAGCTCGATAGTTGCATTGACAGGTTGTGGATTCCCAATCTTCAGTCTTTTGAACATGTTGTAAGGCATTACATTCACACTTGCTCCTAAATCAGCGAGTGTGACAGTTATCGGTAGTGGTCCGTTAGAACATGGTAAAGAAAACTTTTCGGGATCTGAGAGTTTCTTTGGAAGGCATCGTTCAATGAGAGCAACACATTCATTGGTTCTTTTAACTGCTTCTTCCATGTTTCTTTTGTTAGTGAGAAAATCCTTTAAGAAACGTCCGTACTTAGGCATTTGTTGAATTATATCCAGGAAAGGCAGGTTGACATGAATCTGGCTTAAGAGCTCCATGAATTTCTCATATTGTTCGTCAGTTCTTTGCTTCACTAGCCTTCCTAGGTATGGTATTTCAGATTTGAAGGTTCTCCTTGTCGGAACGATAGGAGGAGTGTTCACTGGAGCAGGTTGTGGATTCTCCTTTAGTAGTGATTCTTGAGTGGTTGAGTCTATGAAAGGTGGACGAAATAGTACTCCAGTGAATATTTCCCTCAATGGTGTTTGAACTTCCTCTTATTCTGGTAATTGAGGTTCTGGATAGACCTTGCTATTTCTGAGAGGGATAGCACTGACATTTGCTTTTGGATTTGGTTCAGTATTGCTAGGAAGACATCTTGGTTGTCTTTCGGATACAAGTTTTGCAATTTGTCCTAGTTATACCTCGATGGACTGAAGAGTTCCTTTTTGTTTCCTAAACTTAGCTTCGTGAACACTAAACTTTTCCACATATTGTTTGTGATGAGCATCCGCTAAGAGGGCTTGACTTTCAGTTGTAGAGATCAATTTAGTCACTGCATCAACCAAGCTTAACCCGTTACATAGTTTGTTAGCTCCTTGAAATTGTTGACGAGGCTGAAAGTTTTGAGTTTGTCTTTGTTGAAACTTTTGTTGTCCAAAACCAGATGGTCCTTGATTATTGTTATCCTTCTGGCTGAAGTTCGGATGGTTCCTCCATCCAGGATTGTAGGTGTAGCTGTAGGGGTTGTCTTGCTGGCGATTTGTTCCGATAAAGTCAACTGCACAACATCAACAGTGGTGCTTTTAGTTTCTCCAGCACTTTTGGCATTTACCTTGTCCTTACTGATATGGTTGAGTTGAGTGGTGAGGGCGTCTACTTGAGCAGAAAGTGAAGTGACAGTATCGACAGAGTGAACACCTTGTCTGGCTCCCATATTGCTTCTCGGATTGTACCATTGATAGTTGTTCATAGCTATTTCCTCAATCGGGTTGTAAGCTTCCCGTGGCCTCTTGTTTCCAAAAATACCACCTGAAGTAGCGTCGAGTGTCTGACGAGCTTGATTGTGCAACCCATTGAAGAATGATGATACATGTAACCTAAGTTCTAGCTCATGTTAGGACATAGATATGTGACAAATAGGCCTTGTAATAGATTAGATCTTTTATGTCTTTATGTTTTGTATGAATTAGTTAAGTTTTGTAATAGGCGAACTTAACAAGTTCGCCTAGGCCTACTTTAGGCGAACTTTGGATGAGTGGTCCATAAATAATAGTTTACATGTTAGTTTCTATAGCTTTGCAATTTGTATTCAAGTTCTGTAAACTCTGAGTTTGGTGGAAATCAAAGAGAGTATTATTTACATCTTGTGTTGATTCTAGTCTTGATATTGTCTCATATTCACAATCATGCATACGGTTGGATTCCGCACTCCGTGTGTTTGATACACGTCACGTCTCGGGTAAGATCCTTGATAACCCGAGTGGACCTACATGTGGTATCAGAGCATCATGCTCGTGATTTGTGACGATTTGTGTATAATTTGACACCAAAAAGACTGAATTTTCAATCAACATTCATTTCCATGGAGTTTTCAAGTTTTTGAGAAGATTTTGAGGCTGATTTCATCAATTTGGAGTTGTTTCTAATTCATATTATATTCAATCCTATGGTCTAATTTCATCAAATTCAATCAATTGAGCAAATTATGATGATTTTTGAGGTTTCAAGTTCGTGTTTTGGTTGAAGAATTCATCTTGCTGAGAGTTTTTAGCTGAAACAGGCGAACTTATCTCAAATTCAGTTACAAGCGAACTTAAGAGGCGAACTTAGTCTAAGTTTTTGTTTAGGCGAACTTATCAAGTTCGCTTGGCACAAGTCGCTTAAGGAAAGTTTTAGGCGAACTTATCAAGTTCGCTTGTGGGTAAAGTTGGTTCAAATTTTGTTTTCTTGTGATATTTTGCATATATTTGTTGTTATGGCTAACATGGTGCAGGTTACAAACATGTTCAACTATGACAATTAAATTGGTACTTCTCAGAAACTGCCAAAGTTGCTAAGTCTTGCTGATAATCCTAACTGGATGGATCGTTTTAATCAATTTGTTTCATTTACTGATACCAGTTTATGGATTCCTATTCTAGAAGGATATACTCATCCGACTTATTCATGGATGGATAATGACAATGTTCCAAAGCCTGTATCTGCTTTAACCACCGAAGAAAAGCTGTTATTTGATTGTGAAAAGAAGGCAATGGCGAGTATTTCAATGTCACTACCAAAAGAAATTTATCACAGTTTCAAGCAGTTTAAAACTTCCATGCAGTTATGGGAAGCTTTATAGAAGAGATGTGAAGGTAGTTTGGATGTGAAGAAAAGTCGTAAAGAATTATTGAAGAAACAGTTTTTGGTATTCAAACACTTTTAGAATGAGAATTTGGATGATCTGGCTAGAAGATTTTATCATTTTCTAAGTGAATTAGCAAGTGCAGAGGTGGTTTATGAACCTGAAGAGATTAATGACAAGTTTCTGGAAGATTTACCATCAAAATTTGACGTGTATACTGTCCTTATCAAAGAAAATGAAAAATATGAAACAATGTCACTTGAAGATGTTCTTGGAAAAATTCAATCTCGTGATCTGAACTTAAAGAAAAAGGAAACCAATATGGAGCACATGCAAGATCCGTCAATGTATTTTGCAAAAACATCTGGAAAATTTGGATCAGGAGTTGATTTGTTTTTAGGAGATGGTCGAGATAACACTAATGATAATAGTTTTAGATGTTCTTATCAATCTAGTTTCTCTGCAACTGCATCAAACACTTCCGGATCACAACCATTGAATTCACATCATGTGAATCAAAGGGTAGCTGAAGACTATATGGCAATGTTTTCATCTTTTATTGCTTCGTATGTAAATTTTATTGGAGATTCATGATCCAGAAGCAATTGAAGAAGATTATCGTCAAATTGATCCGGTTGATCTAGAATAAATGAATATTCAGTGGAATATGGCACTGTTGATGAGACAAACAAAGGATTTTCTTAAGAAGACAGGAAGGAAGTACATCGGATCAAGCAGCATAACAAGAATGGGTTTTGATAAGACTAAAGTTCGATGTTACAACTGTTAAGAATATGGTCACTACGCTAAAGAATGTAATAAGCCAAAACTTGAGTTTGACTCTCAAAAGAAGAACAACAATTATCAAAGTAACAGAAATCAACAAAGTTCAAGTGGTTTTGGAAATTCAGCAAACGTTTCAACATCATCTGCTTTGGTTGCCCAAGGAGATGATAACTATGACTGGGGAATCCATTTAGAAGATCTAGTTGGTGCTGTGAGTCAAGCTTTTGTGGCTGAAATTCATACTGATGAGACATCTGAAGATGAAAGTTCAAGTGATAGTGAAAGTTCAGGGAGTGAAGTAGAAAGTCAGAATGATGAATCTTCTGAGAATGTCATTGTAGAAGAAATTTCTAAAGAAATTGATACTGAAAGTGCTGATGAAGTTTATTCTGAAGAAAATGTGTCTACAATAAGTGTATCTGAAGATGAGATTTTGTTGACTAAAAGAGTACCTGAGATTACTGAAGAGATTCCAACTGCTAAAGTCATCATGGCAGATATTTCTAATCTATCAAAGGTAAAAGATGTTATCTGTAATATATATTGTTCTAACTGTGTTTTGGTGAAGGACAAAATGATGAAAGTCGTGGATGATAACACAAATTTGATCTATGATATGAAATCGATGCACCCAGTCAATCAGAAATTACAGGACAATGATAAGATGTGTATTTACATAATTGAATCACTCAAGAGAGACATTAATTCTCTAACTTTGAAGATTAAGGAACAAGCATATCGTTTGGATATGGCTTATGCTGAGATTGAAAAGAGGAATGAAATTGTTGCTGGGAAAAACAAAGAAATTTCAGACAAAGAAGCAGAGGTGATCAGATTACATAGAAAACTGGAATGTTTTGGAAATTCATCACTATTGTTGGGTTATTTCAATGACAATGCTGATCCTGTTAAGAGAACAACTGGAATTGGATTCGCTCCTCCACCATTTACTGGAAATTATGTTGTAGAACCAGAAATCATTACTAAAGAGGATATTGATCCAAAGACAGTTTTAAAGATTAATCCAGTCACAGGGGAAGAAATGGTATATGATTCTGATAGTGATGATGAGATATTTGATGCTCAGAAAATTGATGGTGTTACTAAAAAGGTGAAATTTGATGAACCAAAATTCGTAAAACAAGTCACAAGAGATAGATGTATTCTTACAGAGCCCGATGAAGCTGAACAATCAACTATTTCACCAATGTTATCTAAAAGGGGTTTTATAAGTGCTTGTGATATCAAGAAGGAGGTCTCAAAGGTTGAAAATAAATCCACAAGTGATTTCATTAAATAGAAAGTGAATGCGGCAAAACCCAAAGATATTCAGTCTCCAGTTTCAAAGACTTATGTTGGTGAACCATCCAGAAAGATGTATGTTCCAAAGAAATAAGGAGGTAGTGATAATAAATCTACTGAAGGTTATTCATCAGGAAGTTCATCAACTTTAGAGAATATAAGGATAAGAGAGTTTGCTTTCATTGTAATGAGGTGGGGCATATAGTGTTATATTGTCCTTACAAAAACAAAGAGAAGAATTTTCTTATTTCAAAGAAAGTTACACCAGTTGTTGTTCATGTTCAATTAAGAGTAGTAAAGATTCTGCAAAGACCGAATGTGGGAAAGCCTACATCTGATAATGTGATGAAACAATCAGTCAAAGAAAATTTGCCTAAGCAGCATGTTACTAAACCGTTTGGGTTTAATAAAGAGATGACACATCGTGTTCATGATAGATTTGTTGATTCTAAACCAGAGTTTGTCCAATCTGGTGTTAGAAACAATGATGTGTTTCATAAGTTTATTGAGAATCCTAAAGTTAGATTCACAAATAATTCACAACCTGAGGTCAAACTTTCAAGCCCTCAAAGGCGAAGAAGGAACAGACGGTTAAGAAAACTTTTGGAAAATTATCAATTTGAATCTAAGTTTCAAAATCACTCAATTTTTTTATAAGAAAAAGAATGTTTCAAAATCCAAAATGTCTGATTCTGATTTGCCTAAATCACCAAGGGTAGATGATAATAGAGATTGTGAATTGTTTGAAGTTGTTTATTTTGATGCTAATGGTAGACCCAAGACCACAATGGCTTGGGTCCCTATTTTTAACTGATTTCCTTTATTTGTGTAGGGTCAACCAAGGAAGACTATCAACAACAAATGGTATGTGGATAGTGGTTGCTACGGACATATGACAGGAAACATTCGTTTGCTTGAAGATGTTATTAAAATTGATGGAGGTTATGTCGCCTTTGCGGGTAATAAAGGCGGGTACATAACAGGTCAAGGAACTTTAAAGAATGAAAGGTGAAGTTTGAGAAAGTCAATTATGTTGAGCAACTCGAACATAATCTACTCAGTGTATCTCAAGTGTGTGATAAGAAGTTTTCATTCCATTTTAATGATTCTGAATGCTATATTCTGAAGCTGGGATTTGAAATACCTGAAGAATGGATTCTGATGAACGCTCCGAGAAGAAATGACACATATGTTTTAGACATGAGTGTTGCTACAACAACGGATTCTATTCCGACATGTTTACTCTCTAAAGCATCTGAATCTGATTCTATTCTTTGGCATAGGAAGCTTGCACACATAAATTTCAGAAAAATGAATTATCTTGTGAAGAATGATTTGGTTTCTGGTATACCAAAAATGAATTTGTTGTGCCTGATGACTACATTCCTTGCATGAAGGACAAGCAACACAGGAAGTCTCATAAATCTAAGAAACAAAATTCTATTGTCACTTCTTTGGAGTTACTGCATATGGATTTGTTCAGACCAATAACTATTCGAAGCATTAGAGGAAAATCGTACTGTCTGGTAACAGATGACTACCCAAGATTCTCATGAGTTCAGTTTTTGGCAACAAAGTCTGAAATGGAAGAGACAGTTCAATACTTAATTCTTAGGTTAGAGAATCTTTTGAATCAGAGAGTCAGGCATATCAGAAGTGACAATGGCAGTGAATTTAAAAATAGCAAGATGGGACTCTTTTGTTTACAAAAGGGTATACATCATGAATTTAGCGCACCATATGTTCCTCAACAAAATGGTGTTGCTGAGAAAAAGAACAGAAATCTGATTGAGGCAGCTAGAACAATGTTGGCGGATTCTAAGCTACCGGTTACTTTTTGGGCCGAAGCTGTGAATACGGCATGCCATGTCCTGAATCGTGTTCTGACTGTGAAGCGTCACAACAAGACTTGTTATGAATTGTTAAACAATCGGAAGCCTAATTTGAATTATCTTCTTCCTTTTGGAAATCCATGTACTCTTCTGAATATCAAGAATGTTTCAACAAAATTTAGCGAAAAGGCGATTGAAGGAATTTTTCTAGGCTATGTTGCCAATTCGTTGAATAAAAGAGTGTATAACAAGGAAACACGACAGGTCGAAGAATGGTTTCATATCGATTGCTCTAATCGATGTATTCCCCAGAAGGCGGTTGGTCCAGAGTGGGCATTTGATTATTGTCACACCCCGACCGATGGCGGAATCATCGGGGCGGGACATGTAGACTGTTCATGAGCACAAGGTTGACTAAATTGCATATATTAAACATCAATTTCCATTGCAAGTAATCCAAATACAAACACATCCAAGATAGAACAAAATTAAAATACATGGAGTTCTTTTATTTAAATTAACTAAGTCCAAGCCTATATGTAGCACGTCTTGAACAATCTCACACATTAGAACCTGAAACATGAATAAAATAAAGTCAACTAAAAAGTTGGTGAGTATAACACAGGTTTATATAGATAGCATATAGTTTGTAAAACAAATCCTTACATAACATGATAAATAAGGCATTTATGGGGAGCAGCTATTGTGTAACCATGTACAACCAAACCTTTGTAACTAGCATGCAAAATTGTGTTGTCGGTATCAATCACCCCAATCTAGGTGGGTTTGTCAGACTCAATAGATCTATCATTGAAAACCGTCGGCTTGTATAGTTAATGATTGCACATAATCGCATACAAAGGTTAGCACACCTAGCACTCGGGCATAAAGCTCAAATTGCACACATGAATGTAAATAGGATTTGTACTTGTGTTGTTTGTGTAAATGTAACGTGTAATTTGAATAATGATCATGTTTCACCCCAAAAGTGTAAAAGGGTAAAAGGGGCTATGAAATACTCACTTGGTTTGAAGGCGTTGCTAACAACGATACTAGATAGAATAAGGATCCTTGAAATGCACAAATTAACCTAAAGTGTAATGTATATGGTATTAATAGTGTGCACCAAAGTTTAAGTCTAGAGTTGCATTTGGACTTGTGTAAAAAGGTCATTGATTTGTAATTGGAGGTATTGAATAAAATATATAAAGTTTGAAAGAATATTTTTAGAACATTTTGATTAAGGTTTGAGTTTGAATAATTAAATAAGTAATGTAAATAATTATTGTTTATGAAAATATTATAAGTGTTAAATGAAATTAAGTGTAAATAAATAATTGTCTTTGTTCAAACATAAAGTAAATAATCATTTTATTTATTTATTTATATATGTAACATAACCATTTAAATACTTTTTAAATGAAAGGTTTAACAATAATTGTAAATTAAATTTTATAAACTTTAAACAATTAATTTTTCCATTTATTAAATATTTGTTCTTTCTAAATAAGATTAAATACAATTTTATAAAATTCAGTTATTTTTATTTTGTAATTCAATCAGAATATTTGTGGTTTGAAAAATATATAAAATTTATAATTCTGCCCAGATTTTAACTCACACACGACCGTGCCTGGGAAGGGCACGATCGTGCTCGAACCACGGGCGCGACCATGCTAGTCAGGGCGCGACCGTGTTGATCAAACAGAGGGCTTAACTGACTAAATCATTAGGCACGACCGTGCCTTGGCCAGGCACGATCGTGTCTATGGTTCTATGACACGACTGAGACTAGCCAAAGGGCATGATTGGGTCTGGACAGGAGGACATGACCGCGCTGGTAATCGGCACGACCGCGTCTAATGAGGTACGACCGCGCTAGATGATTAGCGCGACCGTGTCTCTTCCAAAACAGACACGAATTGACTGATTTAATATTGTTACTGTTGGGAATCATAGGGCTTTTATTTACCATGCTATTACGAGTCTTGTTATATAGATTAATTGTATGTAAGTCATGTTTAGAACTGGGTTCGATTAAATCATTTTTGAACAAAACTCAGATTCGGGTTTCAGACTAATTCTATATTGAGAGCCCAAATTAATATGGGGCTTTTGATCTATAGGCTAAATAGACTGTGGAAAGAGTTTCAATTACCCGGATGGACGACAAATTGATAGATGATGGTAGGAGGGAGTTCCGGCGTCGACGAGTTCGGTCTTCGTCGTCTTCCACTGCACTTCCGGCTAAACCAGTGTGTTCAGGGGTTTCAGAGAGATTCTACGGAGCGATTGATCGAGGGAATTGCACTTTAGAATAGGAGGATTTTGGTTCAAATGAAGGATTTTAGTTTTCTTTGAGATGAATCGATTTCTGTTGTCAGTTGTTACGATTGATAATATTATTGTCTTTGATAACGAAAGTGAAACGTATATCGGTTACGAAACTCAACGATTCTCGTGTTTAAAACTGATTTTACGTTTCAACTGATACTAGGCGCGACCGTGCCCAAACGAGGCGCGACCGTGTTAAGGCAGCAGGCGCGATCGTTCCAAAGCAAGTCGCGCGACCGTGCCAAAGCACTCGGCGCGACCGTGCTAGAACGAAGCGCGACCGTGCCTATTAGGGTTTCTTGTAAATTTTCAACATCAGACCTTGTAACTTTGGTCTTTGACATATTTGTATAAATAGATACTTATGTAGTGTTTTAGTAGGTTATAACCGTGTAAAATTTGCAGGTTAACATTGTAATATAGTATTTAATTGATGGTACGAATAGAACAAAACAGTGCACTAGAATTGGTTTGAAATGCATTACATTGAATTTGAAATACGGATACTAAAAATTAGAAATGTTACAATTATGACAGCTTGTTCAAGTCTTTTAACTTTGCTCCTGACTTATCTGATGAAGAAGTTGCTTTACTATACATATCATGTCAAGGTGACCAAGATTGTGGGTTAATTCCAAAATCAATGGTTCCATATTCCGTTCCATCATCATCAGTTCACCATGATCCGAATGTTGCATCTAGTTCAAGAACTCACGAGACTGATGGTGAGGATGATGAAGAAATTTTTCAGGATTCTTCGACAGATCCATTAATTGTTGATGATTCATCCAACACTACACATGTTCAGGGGGAGATTTCTACAAATTTAGATTCAAATATACCAGCTAATCAATCTTCTCAAACAAATATTTCTAAAGTTGATATTTTACCTGTTCCGGAGGTGGCTTCCATAAAAGAACTCAAAGATCATCCGATGACAAATATCATTGGGAATTTGCAAGATGGAGTTCAAACTCGTTCTTTAACTGAAAATACTTGTTTGTATTCATACATTAGAGATACTTGAGTAATTGATGTTTGCTTACATTCTTGTTTTATTTCTCAGATAGAACCTAAAAATGTGGAGATGGCTTTACAAGACAATAACTGGATAGAAGCAATGTAGGAAGAGCTTGCTCAATTTGATAAGCTAAAGGTGTGGAATTTAGTTGACCAACCAAAGGGAATGTATCCGATTGGCACCAAGTGGGTTTACAAATGTAAAAAGGATGATCGTGGTGTTGTGGTAAGGAACAAAGCAAGATTGGTCGTACATGGATTTAATCAACAAGATGGACTTGATTACACTGAGGTGTACGCACCTGTAGCAAGGTTGAAAGCTATTCATTTATTTTTAGCTTTTGCATCATTCAAAGGATTCAAGGTTTATCAACATTGTCGCAACATCTTTTGGACAAGGGTTTCGATCGTGGTCAAATTGATTCCACCTTGTTCATCAAGAAAGCATGGGGGAGATTACCTGATGGTTCAGATATAAGTGTACGATATTATTTTTGGCTCAACAAAAGAAGAGTTATGCAAGGAGTTTGAGAACCTCATGAAACATAAATTTGAAATGTCAGCTATGGGAGAGTTGTCGTTCTTTTTAGGATTACAAGTTAATCAAAAAGAGGATTGTTTCTTTATACATCAGTCTAAATACGTGAAAGACATTTTGAGCCAGTTCAAAATGGAGGACTGTACCCCATATGGCACTCCGATTCCTGTAAATCACAAGATGAATCCAGATCCGGAAGGAAAGGATATTGATTGTCGATTGTACAGAGTAATGATTGGTTCTCTCATGTACTTAACAGCATCAAGGCCAGATATAATGTTTGTTGTGTCTCTTTGTTCTAGATTTCAAGCAAAACCAAAGGAATCACATCTGATTGCAGCCAAACGTATTTTTCGGTACCTGAAAGGGAAACCGAGATTAGGATTATGGTTTCCACATGGTTCTAATTTTGAATTTAATGCATATACTGACTCAGATTTTGGAGGTTGTTGTTCGAACAAGAAATCTACAACATGAGGTTGTCAATTTCTGGGTAATCGTCTTGTGTCATGGCAATGTAAAAAGCAAACTTCTGTCTCAATTTCAACATGTGAAGCAGAATACATCACTGCTGCAAGTTGTTGTTCACAAATTTTGTGGATTCAGCAACAATTAAGAGACTATGGTTTGAATTTCACTTACACCCCCATGTTCATTTATAATAATGCCACAATGTCTATAACAAATAATCCAGTTAAGCACAGTAAAACAAAGCACATTGAAATCAGATATCCTTTTATTCGTGATTGTGAAGATAAAAAGTTGATTGAGCTGGTGAAAGTTCATACTGATGATAATCTTGCAGATTTTTTCACCAAGGCATTTGATCGTACAATGTTTGAATTTCTGATAAAGATGATTGGTATGATCAATCCCGAATAAATTTTTCTACTCAAAAAAATTCTCATGAAGGTTTATTTTTTTCTATTTTATAACTGCTTTCTTTCGTTTCTTCATTTCAATTTATTGTCAAAAAGTTTGTTATTTATGAAAAGCCCAAACAAATTAAAAAATTTAAAATTGACATCATTTGAGTCTGAGAAGAAATGATAGTACATCAGTAGATTTTCAGTCACACATAACCTTAGATTGACTGGTACTTTATGTTTATTCAATATATCTGAATCATATATGTTTTGATCTAAACTTCAGAGACTGCACAAATAGGAGATGATAGTGTTGTGTATGCATATAATTTTGCTTGTCAATAGGCTAAAAGCATCTTTGAACCATTAATAGTGTGAAAACATAATTGCATATGTTGCAACTATGATTTTATGCCTGGGTGTGTGTGTTACAATTATACTATCAAATAAAGAATATTAGCTTTTAATAAGGATTGTCCTATGAGACCAGTTTCGGGTTATGTCCTTAGCATAATTTTTTCAGTTCACTTCACTTCCCATGCCCCGAAAAACATACAATGTGATGCTCAACTAAGATATGTTTCTAACAACATTTGTTGGAACATATACTCGCCCTTGGATCATATTGATACTCTATCTTTACTGATTCCATTGAATTCATAATCCAGATAACAGTTGGATCCACGTACCTGAATCTTATGATTCCACGTATATAAGCCAAGACATTGAATCATTCGTGTATGAATCTCATTGATTCCTTTACAATTCAATTTGGATTCTGCTATTCATGTGCTAAGTGATGTCTCCTCATTCAGGAAATTAGGATAATCTTTAGTAAAATCTTTTATGTCTTGAGATAGTTGCAGTTATTTTGGTTTGGCATATTAGTGGGGTACACGTTGTATTTCATACTTAAATGGTACCTTAACTCACAATAAAGTGGGAATGAGATTCTTTTAGTTTCAAATCTTATAATATTGACAATCTAAATTTGTGTGTCATAGCCTGATCCTGTTTTTTCTTTGAATGTTTATCGCATATCATTACATGCAAGATATGAAAGTCTGAAAATGGAGAGTTGAAAGAATGGCATAGGATACCAAATTACCTTGATATACAGATTGTTTATCCAAGATGTGTGATTGATATATCATTTATACTGATATGATCTTCTTGCTCATGGTGTTAACCAAAAATATTTGATTTCAGTTTGTACAGAGAAAAACCAAAAATATGTGTTTTCAAGTTTGTATAGATAAAAACCAAAAAGATTTTCTGTCATGCTTCCATGAGAATTCAAAATTTTATTTATTAAAAGGTTCGGGATTGGATCGGATACATGTTCCTGGTGATTGACAGAAAAATTGAGGGAGAGAAGTATGAGAAGTTTGAAAAAGTTGAAAGTTCAAAAGTTCAAATATTTTTCTAAGTGTGGAGAAGAAGCGAACTTATCTTGTTCGCCTAGGTTAAGTTCGCCTAGTAAGAGAACTTATTAAGTTCGCCTGGTAAGCGAACTTAATGCTTGTAGCTTATGTTGTTTGGTTGAAGCGAACTTGTTCATTTTCTCTCAGAAAACTTGTTTTAAGCGAAATTAGTGTGTTTTAAGCGAACTAATTCTGGGTGTGAACGAAGTGATTGGATCTGTGTTGTTTCTCTTATTTTCTGGTTATTCAAGGCATTGTGCATCAAACCAAGGTAGAATCACGTTCTTTTATCCATCAAATTGTTCAAATCAAGCAGTTTTAAGATCTGGTTTATGGTTTATGTCGCTAAGACTGTTGTGGATCTAAACCTTGATATGATATGTGTTGTGTTTGAAATTGATGATTGCTAAAGGTTTGTTGATGTGTTTCAAACAAGTTGTGACTGTTTTTTACATCGGATTTCAACATTGGAAAGGTTTTTTATTTCTGATTGGGTTTCTAAGCTTGGAGCGAAAAGTTCGCCGCTTGCAACACTAAGGGAACTTAATAAGTTCGCCACAGGGGACAGAAGTGATTTTGACTTAGCAAAATTTTTTTGTGGTGTATTTTTTTTGTGTTTTATTTTTTTGTAATTTGTTATTGTTTTTATTTTGTTTTAACATGTTTTGTTTGTGGTTTTTCTATTTCATTTTTACTTTGTACAGATGGATCGTCGAGTTGAATATAAACATAACCAGGTGGCGTTGGTGGATCCAAATTTGTCTGAAGCTGTGAATTACCGAGAAATCATTAATTTTCTGAATAGATCAAGGATAAGTGTTGTTGTTACTGCAAATCCCTACATCAGCTTGAAGTACATTCAATAGTTCTGGGATACAGCACAACATGATTGTACTGTGGATCCTAATGTTATTAGAGCTACTGTCAACAACACTGAAGTAGCAATTTCTGTTGACACTATTCGGTAGGCTTTACATCTTGGAGGTAATGATGAAGAACCTTTAGGTTTACCATCTACATTGATTATGGGTTGTTTTCAAAGGATGGGTTACAGAGGACGAGCAAATGATACTCAAGCAAAGAAGGGTGGTCTAGTAGGACAATGGAGATACTTTATGCATGTCATTATTCAATGTTTATCTCCTAGGAAAGCTGGAACTGATGGTTTGAAGACCTCACTACAATCTGCAATGGTGGCTCTTACTTTGAACAGAGGGTTCAACTTTGCTCATTATTTTTATAAGGAGATAGTTGCACAGATTACTCCACCGGCTGGTCAAGGGTTTCTTTTGTACCCTAGGTTTCTTCAAATGATTTTGAATCATCTTATACCTAACCTACCTCAGCTATAACAACGTCTTAATCTCAGTCCGATGACAAAAAGGATTTTTACTGATTGCAACAACATAAAGCAAGAAAATCCAGCTTTGATTCCTGTTCTAACTCCTCTGTTTGGGAATATAATTAATCCTGATTATGTTGCTCCTCCAAATGATAATTGGATTCATCCAGAAGAGGTACAACAACAACAACAAAAACAACAACAACCTCAACCACAACAAGTTGCACCTGAAATACAATCAGAACAAGTTCATGTACAAGTTCAAGAAGCTGCTCAAGTGAATGTCATAGAACCTAATTTAGAGGTTCACGAGGAGGTTCATGTTGATATACCGGAAGTTCATAATGTTGAAAATGAGAATGTTAATGAAGAAGCACAAGCAAATTCTCCACAAGCTAATCAAGAAGGAATTATAAAGGATGCTAGTTCAAGTTCCTCTGAAAAAGCAAATGATGTGGATTCTGCTACTGATTCTGAAGCTACACGGGACTTTGATCCAGATCACTATGCTAAACTTGCTAGTATTCCAGTGGCAAATGCTGGTAGACGTCTAAAGTCGGTGGGTACTAAACCAAGACGCAAGTCTGTTCAGGATCTTCCTCCTGGAACAGCACTTGGCAAAAGATCGTTAGGAGATGAATCTTCTTCTGATTCTGAGTATATTCCTACTCCAAAGTCACATAAGCTAATGTCTGCTTCCATGACTACTGCTGCAAATACTCGAGTAACTGATGACTTGGATTTTGTGGATTCTTTGCTTATATCTCCACATCCGTCTCAGTCTACTTCACCTCAAGGTACTCCTGCTTTAGTTCCTCCACATACTTCTTCACAAGCCGGTCCGTCTAGTTCCTCAGAGGATGCTACGATTGCTGCTCTACAAGGAAAAGTCTCTTTCCTAGAAGCCCAAGTTGTGGGTCTTCAAGGTCAAGTAGATGTATTAAGGGAAAATGATTTTTAGAGAGAACAAACTCTTCAATCTCAAAGCAAGCAGCTCTTTGAGATGCAAATTCTTATCTCACAATTGATAGAGCGTATTGACGCTCAGGGGGAGATGCCTGTCATTGTTAAGGATACTTGTCATACGAAGTCAATTCACAGAAATGATGATGAAGATAATGATCCCAGTGGGAACAAGGGTGATCGTCAATACTCTAACGTTGCTCCGGTATCTCAATTTCAGGGGGAGTCTACATTAATTCAAGTTGAAGCTTCATGTGATAAAGTTACAGGAGAGAATAAAGAGGTATTGCTTCTAGAATTCTATAAAGATGATTCTGATCTTGATGAAGCTGAAAAGATAGACTGCTTAGATGGTATAGATGAGTTGTTTGATGACTTAGAAGATGAAGAAAATAACTTAGAGATAAAAGAAGGAGAGATAGTAGAATTGGAGATTACCAAAGATACAACAAGTTTGATGTATGAAGGGTGTGATGGTCTTAATATGCCTTTTGACTTCATCCTAGAGGATGTTATTCCTGAAGTAACTTCTGATGGAATGGCTGAATTTATGGACTCTACTAAAGATGTGACAATGCCTGATTCTGACTCAGATAATGCTCAGTCAAAGACAACTAAAGAACCTGTGATGTATAGGGATATAGGTATGACGAAAGAAAAATGGTTAGAGTTGGTAAAAAGCTGGAAGAAAGTGTTACCTGAGTCACCATCACCAACTGTTCTAAAAGAAAAATATGTGAATAAAGAAAGGTGTATTGGTAGAATTATCAGTTGGTTCTTTGATGAAGAAATTAATCTTTTTGCCTTAAAGAGATCTGATGGTGTTCAACATTTGAAACCAAGATTTAGGTATTTTAATACTTTGCCTAGATGTGAGCTGAATGATTTGGCAACTAAATCCTTAATGAACAATTCAATGAATGGTATTGCTGATGCTATAACAAGGTTGATTAGATTGGAAGGTAGTTCAGGAAAATATGATAAGCTGAAACCACAAAAGGGCAAGAGAGTAAAGATTATTGATTCTAAAACTGGTAAGTTGATTTGGAATTACAAGTTTAAACCAGTCAAAGTAGTAAAGAAGATACCTTTGAAGAAAATAGCATAAGATTGTCTGGGAAATAAGAAGTGGTGGTATGTGGATGTTAACACTAGAGAGGCTAAGATTGAAGATCAAGATAATAAGGTTATAGCTTGTTTCTATGATGCTATGAATCTTATTAACTTCTTAAATAAAGAGCAGCACATGCTAAAGAGAAAAGAGATTATGTTTATTGGTGAATGGCGTGAGCAGGGTTTGCAGTATAAAAGAGTCTTGGAGATTTGCATGAGACATGGAGTGTGTGCAAGGAGTAAACTACCAGAGAATTGGAAGAGTTCAACATGAAGACAGATGATCAAGATATTGTCAAGGGGGGGTCTGTTAAGACATAGATATGTGACAATAGGCCTTGTAATAGATTAGATCTTTTATGTCTTTATGTTTTGTATGAATTGGTTAAGTTTTGTAATAGGAGGCCTAGTTGAGTGGGTCTATAAATAAGAGTTTATATGTTAGTTTCTAAAGCTTTGCAATTTGTATTCAAGTTCTATAAACTCTGAGTTTGGTGGAAATCAAAGATAATATTATTTACATCTTATGTTGATTCTAGTCTTGATATTGTCTCATATACACAATTATACATACGGTTGGATTCCGCACTCTGTGTGTTTGATACACGTCACGTCTCGAGTTAGATCCATTGATAACCCGAGTGGACCTACAGCCCTTGATGATGGCATTTCCTCAACATGTCCTTAAAACGTTCCCATGCCTCATATAGTGATTCACCATCTTCCTGGGTGAAAGTGGTAATATCATTTCTCATTTTTGCAGTTTTTGCTGGCAGGAAGTATTTCGATAGGAATTTTTGAGCTAAATCATCCCATGTAGTGATTGACCCGGTAGGATAAGAGTTTAGCCAAGCCTTAGTTCTTTCCCTTAAGGAAAAGGGAAACATTTGGAGTCGAATAGCATCATTCAAAACTCCGTTCAGTTTGAAAGTGTTACAAATTTCGAGGAAATTTGCAATATGGGCATGTGGATCTTCATCGGGTAATCCATGGAAAGTACATGGTGATTGGATCATATGAATAACATGCGATTTGATCTCAAAGTTGTTAGCGTCAACTGTTGGGCTTGTGATGCTAGACCCCAAACCCTCAAGCGACGGTCTTGCAAATTAACTCGGAAATAGTGCGGTTTTCTAAGGCCATTTTTCTAGCACGGTTTTCACATAATCGGCGGTGAAAGAATCTTTCGGGATCTGCTAAAGGTTGATATAAACCAGTAGTGGAGCTATGGATCATACACTACCTGCAACAAAGCGTAACAGAAAAACAGATGGAAAATGTTAAGGTTAAAAAGCTAATCCGTTAACTCGAATCTTTCTTGAAATCACCGTGTACCCGACAACGGCGCCAAAAACATGATAGCGTGTGTATAGATCTGATAAATATATAATAATATATTTAGATATATTGTTGATTTCACGAGATCAGTTTTTAAATTTATAAAATGATAATTACTTTAACTTAAAACACACACAATAGGCAAGTGTACATATCGCAGCGTAATATAGTTTAGATAAGAACCAAGTATTGAACCAATGGACACGGTAGAGTTCCAATACTTAACGTTTGTTATCATTTAGCCGGTTTAATTAGTGAGTTAGTTGTGTGCGCTTGTGAAGCAGGAAGGTAAATGACGGTAAAGTAAATAACAGAAAAGTAAAAGTGTGCGTGAATTGTGTAACAGAAATGTAAATAGCAGAATAGTAAATAGCAGGAAAGTAAATATCTTGAGGATGATTAGGTCACGAAGAGTATTACTTTGTGCTTCGAATCCGCTTTGTATATGATAATGTTAATTTGACTAATCCGATGGTATGTCTAATACAAATGTGTGAACGGTACACCGCTAGAGCCTCATTCTCACAACATTTGGTTCACAAATTATGTTCTTTAAAATAAAGTGGTAGGATTCCCAGTTAGGGACATCGTTACCCTCAACTCTTTGAATGCTATCTCCAAGTTGGTTTGAGACATCGGACTTAAATATCTTTATTATTAGTTGAAAGAGTGATTAGACTTTGTTCACTGGTAGGCGGTGCAATAATAGGACCATGTATAAAGATGTACCATTCCCAACATGAGTTCACCAATTCTTGGTTTCATAACAAGTTCGCATAAAGATGTAGGATCTTATTAGTATTAACCAAGCCTTGGCATATCAAAATTAGCGTGTATAAAGACGTACAAGTTTCAAGAGAACTTTGATTAAAAAGGTTTTACGGTCTTACACTTTAAAATCAAGAACACTCACAAGTGTAAAGACAAAATCAAGTAATAATAAAAATCCATCATGAAGATGGTTTTAAGGACGAATGACTAAAGAACATAAACATAACATTAGATTAATACGTTAACCATTAACATACACCAAACTTCATCTTCACCCTAGCAATACAAAGAGTTTAGCCACGAATGGCCATACTAACTAGCGTAACACTGAGTTTCGTAGGCTCCCCTATTGCGGACAAAGAAGAGGAGCCTCTCTACTCTCTATTCTAACTATGAAATACTCTCTCTGGAATAGTTTCTTGATGTATCTTGAGGTGTGTCTAATGAAGAACTCAAGACATCTATTTATAGGCCTCAAAATGAGCAATGCATAGTCGTGCATTGGTTTGCATGGGCGTACAAACACCGCGGGAATCAAACAGGGTACAGAGGATAGTGTACTAGAGCCTTGGGGATTAAGGAGGGCATTGCACGGCCGTGCAATGGGATGCACGGTCGTGCATCCCCCTGCCTGCTCCCTGCTTCATCTTTTAGCTGCTTGTTGACCTTGGTTGACTTCTTGGGGGTCAAATCCGGGGAATGATCTTCCAAAAGGCTTGATTTCTTAGTGTTTTTGACTGGTTTTAACTTTGTTTATCTCAGAACACCGAATAACCTGCAATTATGAAATATTAACATGTATAATTTAGGGCATATCACTAAGCCTCAAGCGAAACTGGACAGTTTCGTTTCTTTTGAACAGGCAAAACTAGTACACTTTCGCTTCCTTTATCCCAGGCAAAACTAAGCAATTTCGCCCATCCAATCTTAGCGACACTAATCAGTTTCGCTTCTTTTCTCCAAGCGAAACTACCTGGTAGTTTCGCTTGGTCATCTTCTACAGCAGAAAACCCTAGTTTTTGCATGGATATGGCGGCTCAAGCTTCTAACGTCCAAGTTTCTACCTTTTTACGTTCAAAATGTGTAGTTTCCTTTCGTGATTCCAGATCTATAATATTTTTCCAATTTTACCCTTAAAAACCCTACCATTTATCCAAAAACCCATCAAAACTAAAAGCTCATATTTGGATAGGTTTCTTACCTCAAAACAACGCCCTTCTTCAGCTGATCTTCACCCGAGCAGTGGAGAAAGAAGTAGGACTCGATCTTTTGCTCAAACAGACACTTTCTCTCTCTACGGTTTCTCTATCTAGAATGGTGGAGTGTTTACTTGATGTTCAAGTGAAGGGAATGAAGAGTGAGGCCAGAGATAAGCCCACTTCCCCCTTCCATCAGCTTCGCTTCTTCTTCTACCGGTCCACATTCGCCGCACGTCTCGCGGCCCGCGAGTCTATTCATTTATGTCACACCCCAACCGACGGCGGAAACGTCGGGGCGGGACATGTAGACTGTTCATGAGCACAAGGTTGACTAAATTTCAATATTTAATCATCAATTTCATTTCAAACAATCCAAACACCACCAAATTCAAGAAAGTACATAAATGAAATACATGGTATTCTTTATTTAAATTTAACTAAGTCCAAAGCCTATGTGTAGCATGTCTTGATCAAACTCACACATTAGCACCTGAAACATTAATAAAATAAAGTCAACTAAAAAGTTGGTGAGCATACACAGGTGTATACATAGATAGTGTATAGATGTAAATAATTAAATCCTTATATAACATGATAAAATAAGGCATTTACGGGGAGCATCTATTGTGTAACCAAAGTATAATCAAACCTTTGTAACTAGCATGCAAATTGTGTTGTCGGTAACAATCACCCCAATCTGGGTGGGTTTGTCAGACTCAATAGATCTATCATTGTTAACCGTCGGCTTGAATAGTTAATGATTGCACATAAATTGCACACAAACAGTTAATACACCTAGCACTCAAACATAAAGCTCAAATTTTGTATACATGCATATAAAGAGGGTTTGTGTTTGTGTAGTTTGTGTAAATGTAAGCAATTGTGTGTATAGAGTTCATGTTTCACCCCAAAAAGTGTAAAAGAGTAAAAGGGGCTATGTAATACTCACTTGATTCAAAGGTGTAGTTAACACGAGTGACTTGGTAGTAACGTGATCCTTGTAACGCACAACGTTAACCTAAAGTGTATTGCGTATGAACATAAATTAATAAAATGTCTAAATCAAAGTGTAGGGTTTCAATGGATATGAGTATAAGGAATTATATACCGTGTTCGTGACGAATTCTGAAAAAGGGTTGTGTAGGTGTTAACTAAATGAAAACAATTTGAAATGAATACTTTAATTATAATATTTATGAATTTGAAACGTTACAAAAATGCCTATAATACGAAGGAAATAATATATAAAGTGTATTATTTTTAATTTGGATTACGGTACAAAATAATGGGAAAATATATTATTTTATAAATGGACTATAATAATAATTACGGTTTGCAAGACCAAACCCAAATCCACGGGTGGCTTCCGGGTTCAAAACACCTTAATACTTATTGTTGTGAAAATATATATATAAATATAAATCAAACAATCTGACAAAGGTTTTCTCACACACACGACCGTGCCTAAGACAAGGCACGACCGTGTTAAGATCACGGACGCGACCGTGCTGGTCAGGGGAGTTACCGTGTTGATCAAAACATAAGACACAGCAGTCTGGTCATCAGGCACGACCGTGCTTGTGTCGGGCACGACCGTGTCTAGGGTTCTCTAGGCATGACCTTGTCTGGCTAGCAGGCACGGCCAGGTCATGTATGGGGCGCGACTGTGCTCGGATAGGCACGACCGCGCTAGCATATTAGTGCGACCGTGTCTGACTAATTTCAGAAACAAATCGATTAAATCTTATAATATTAACGTTGGAAATCATGGGGCTTTTGATAATCAAAGAATTGTGAATTTAACCATGCAGTTTAATTGAGTTACAAACGTGTTTAGATTAGAATCCGATCAAGCCGAAAGTGTATGAACCCTAGGATTTGGTTCACAACCGTTTCGATAATATTAACCCAAATTAATAAGGGGTTTTTGATCTATGAATAAAAACGAAGGTGCAGGATGTTTCAATTACAAGAAAGGATGATGGATTGATAGTGTTCGACTAAAAAGAGCTCCGACTTGCGCAAGCCTCGTCTCCGGCGACTCCGGCTTCAACTCCGGTGAAATTGATGTGCGTAAAAACTTCAGAGAGGGTTAATTACGATGCGCAGTTTCTTGATTTGAGAGAGTAACAATAGAAATGAACGAATTCGATGAGTAAAAGATGAAGAGGTCGACGGTTTCAGTTTAAAAATCCATAATTGGTTTTAATTCAAGTGTAATGTCAATGTTTAATTGACTAATGATGGTTCTTAATAGATGAACGTGTATAACGGTTACAAAGTTGAACGAATTTAGGATTAAAGACTGTTTTTATGTTTCAACTGACAAGAGGCGCGACCGTGCCAAGGCGCTGGGCGTGACCGTGCCAAAACAAGGCGCGACCGTGCCTACTAGGGTTTCTGGTTATTTACCAAATCAGCCCTTGCAACTTCAGCTTTGACACATTTATATAACTATGTACATATATAGGATTCTAATAGAATATACCCGTGTAAAACTCGCAGATTTGTATTGGAACCTAGTATTTAATAGTTGGTACGAATACAATAAATCAGTGTACTAGAATTGGATTTGAAATGTGTTACATTGAATGAAAAATACCGATAATAAAATCAGAAATGTTACAGTATCCCCATGTTGAGGGAATTTCGTCCCGAAATTTAGCTAGCTGGGGCGACTGCATCAGCAAAGAGGTGGGGGTACTTGAGCTTCATTTGGTCCTCACGTTCCCAAGTAAATTCAGGACCACATTTTGATTCCCAACGAACTTTGATAATAGGGATACGACTTCGCTTGAGCTGCTTGATCTCACGATCCATGATTTCTACTGGTCTCTCAACGAAGTGCATCGTTTCATCAATGCGCACGTCGTCAAGAGGTATATGGAGATTTTCATCAGCAAGGCATTTCTTCAGATTAGACACATGAAATATAGGATGCACATTGCCAAGTGATGGAGGTAACTCGAGTTTGTAAGCCACTTTCCCAATCCTTTCAAAGATCTTGAATGGACCCACATAGCGAGGTGCTAACTTGCCTTTCTTTCCAAAATGGATCACACCCTTCCACGGAGACACCTTTAGAAGGACAAGGTGACTTGGAATTCTAAGGGTTTTCGCCGTTTGTCGGCATAGCTCTTTTGCCGACTCCTTGTTACTCGAATGTTGTCACGGATTTGGATAATCTTGTCGGATGTTTCTTGAATTAGCTCGGGACCGGTGATTTGTGCTTCACCGATCTCGTTCTAACATATAGGAGAACGACACTTACGACCATAGAGAGCTTCAAATAGTGCCATGTTGATACTTGTGTGGTAGCTATTATTGTAAGAGAACTTAATTAGGGATAAATGTGAATCCCAATTACCACCAAAATTAATTACGCATGCTCTAAGCATGTCCTCAAGAGTTTAAATTGTACGCTCGGTCTGACCATCAGTTTGGGGATGGTAAGCCGTGCTCAAATTCAATCGTGTGCCAAGGGCAGTTTGGAGGGATTGCCAGAAACGGGAGATGAACCGAGCATCTCTATCGGAGATTATGTTTAAGGGAACACCGTGATGGCTCACAATTTCGTCAATGTAAATTCGGGCCAATTTCTCAACCCGATAGTCTTCACGGATGGGCAAGAAATGAGCAGATTTGGTGAGGCGGTCAATGATCACCCAGATGCTATCATAACCACTTGAGGTGTGAGGGAGTTTGGTAATGAAGTCCATAGCTAAATTTTCCCATTTCCACATGGGAATTTCCGGTTGTTCAAGCAAACTGGAAGGACGTTGGTGTTCGGCTTTGACTTTGGAGCAAGTTAGACATTTGGCAACATAGAGAGCAATGTCTTTCTTCATACCGGGCCACCAATATTATTGGCGAAGATCTTGGTACATTTTATCCGTACCAGGATGAATCGAATAACGAGTCTTGTGAGCCTCGTTCATGAGAAATGTACGGAGATCATCGCGATCGGGAACCCAAATACGGTTCAAGTAATAAAGTAAGTCATTGGGTTTTGGTTCAAGTTGGAGTTCAACACCACACAACATTTCCTCGTACATGATACCCTCGGTGACTGAGACGTGTTGAGCTTCTAAGATGCGATTTTGAATGTCGGTTTGAATTCGGATAAAATGAAGCATTACATGGTCCTTACGACTAAAAGCGTCGGCTACAACATTCGCTTTGCCGGGATGGTAACGAATCTCGCAGTCATAGTCGTTAAGGAGTTCAACCCAACGTTGTTGCCTCATATTGAGTTCCTTTTGGTTGAAGATATGTTGGAGACTCTTGTGGTCGGTGAACACCACACATTTTGTGCCATAGAGGTAATGTCTCTAAATTTTCAATGCGAATACGACCGCACCCAACTCGAGGTCGTGCGTCGTATAATTCTTCTCATGAATCTTAAGTTTCCTTGATGCATAAGCGATTACTTTATCTCGTTGCATGAGGACACAACCGAGACCTTGGTTAGAAGCATCACAGTAGACAACTAGATCATCATTCCCATCAGGGAGAGTCAAAATAGGAGCATTGCACAACTTTTGCTTGAGGGTTTGGAAAGCTACTTCTTGCTTTGGTCCCCATTAATAAGGTTTACCCTTGTGGGTCAGGGCAGTGAGAGGAACAGCAATCTTAGAGAAATTTGAAATGAAACGACGATAATATCCCGCAAGGCCAAGAAATGAACGAAATTTGGTGGGGGTCTTAGGGGCATTCCAATTCTTAACAGCTTCGATCTTAGCAGGGTCAACATGAATTCCTTTTTCGTTGATGATATGACCCAGGAATTGAACCTCCTTTAGCCAAAATTCACATTTGGAGAACTTGGCATATAGTTGCTCTTTCCTCAAGAGGTCCAAAACCAACCTAAGGTGTTGCTCATGATCGGATTTAGTCTTGGAGTAGATTAAGATATCATCAATGAAGACGATCACGAATTTATCAAGGTACGGTTTGCACACTGTAGGTCCCCTGGTGTTAGATCGATTGACGTATAGGAGATGAAACCAATCAACAGAGTGCGGAATCCTCTGTGATTAGCTTGAACAAGATGACTAGATATGATGAGAACAAACACAAGTATATAAAACTTTGTCTATTAGCATCAAACAACTGATTACAAAGGGTTTTCTCTCAAGAACTTGTTCAGACCTATTTTCTACAAGAACCCTAACAGCTATTTATACTCACAGACTCAGGTTGCGTACTTGCTAAGTACGCAGGACAAACTCTCCCTGCGTACTTGCTAAGTACGCATCCACTAAAACAACCGAAAACACACATGAACAAAGACTCGAATATACAGCTCGATCAGATACAAACGACTCTCATAAACTACAAACAATCTTCAAGCTGCTTGTCACAAAACATGCTCCAACAGACTCCCCCTTGACAACAGCTCTGAATATGTTTGTCACATGCTTCCAAATAAGCTCTAACAGACTCCCCCTTGACAACAGCTTCAGAAGTCTTCAGAAGTTGTCTTCAAGTCTGCTCACATCATGAAGTCCAGCCTGTATCTGAAGTCCTTGCCTAGTATATCTGCACTTAATCTCGAACAAGACATAAGAAAGAGAACTATTTGTCTACATTCAAGGATTCTCAAACACTTAATTTCCCAAGTCATAAAAATGTGAACTTCATGGAAGTTTTGAAACAAAATATATATATAATTTTTTAATAAATGAGAAAGAGATTAGAATATACAAGAAAATAACAAAGTTATTTACAGAAAGCTATTTACCAAGCAACTTCTTTTTGTTCAAGAGTCGCGAGAAAGGGAATCATACCAGATAGAAATTGAATGACACACACATTGAACTAACTTCTATGGGTTCTAGTATCAATTTCAGCCTTAATCATGAAATGCAAACAGTTAGATAATTCATTATATTTCATTATTTCAATATTAAATAGCAATGATACTATAGACATCATAGAAAATGGGATCATATCATGAATTACCAAGGTGTTGCAATTTAAACCCCATAGCATGTAATTTAAGTTGCCGATATTATAAGACTTGAAGCTAAAATCATGTTTAGTCCTTAATTTCGTGTGATTAAGGTACTTTTAGTAGATATCATCATGTTACCCACAATCTAAGTCTTTATCTATCCTCAAGACATGCTAGACTTCATTCAGACATTCAATCTTTACAGTGATGAAGCTGTTTTGGCACAGGAAAATATCCAAGTGGATGACACCTTAATATATATATTTTTTTTTATCTTTCAAATACTTTGCATTTGCAAAGATTGACTCATGTTTTGATCACTTGATCAACACATTTATTTAGGTGAGATGAACAATCCAGGTCATTGCGTAAACAAAGTAGAGGAGGTCATCTCTGAATTAAATTCCAATTCTATGCTTGTGGCATATGCATGAAATCAATCCAATTGTGCTAAAACTTCTCCATGACGGTAATCTCATGAAATATCTAAGATTCATCACACAATCTATATCTGATAGAGCTCACCATAGATGTTAAACATACTTAGACGCGGGTTTACGTCACAGATGAATCATGTTAATTATATTTTCACACTACTCAAGCTATAAACACGCTTATAGCCTATCAACAATCCAAATTACACACCTTTATTCTATTTTTGTGATTTTCTAATAAATCAGGTAATCATGAGACAATCATTTCCCATTTGTGCAGTCTTAGATGTCTAGATCAAAGTAAACTTCAATTAAACACTTAAACTACCATTTCAGTCAAATCCTATGGTCTAGTGTGTCAAACAATCACCTGATGTACTATCATTTCCCCTAAAACTTCAAACGACCTTGATTTTTCAAAATTTTCTATATATATGTATATATATATTTTTTTTTAATAGATTTTTGTTTTAAGATCTGTACAAAATTAAAAGAAATGTACAAAATAAAAGGAACTGTACATGTGAAAGTAAATTAAATTAAAAAGACCTTACATGAAAGAAAAATTAAAAATAAACACTTCCATGAAAAACCATTTTTTTTTAACTTGGGCAAAATGTTCAAGATGAGATAGAAGATATCATCGGAAGTTACCAAAAACAGTGATATGTCAACACAATAAAAACTAAAACTTTATCACCTGAGTGATAGACTCCCCCTGTCCAGATGACTCCCCTTGAACACTAGAACTAGGTACAACATCAAAAGCTTGATGCCCACTCACCTGCTTCTTGTGTCAATACTCATTGTTATCTTAGACTCATCTACTGTGTGACCTCAAAATCCAGATACCTTCTTCAACTCCTCCCTCTAAGCATCAAGTCATTGAAATATCTCAACAACTCATTTAGTGCAATGGTTATGCCATGTCGCCACATCCAACTGATTTTCAACATTTTGTAGAAGTGTGACATGCCTATTATGTGCCATGAAACAACCACTATTGACCTACATCAAATCAATGTTAATAAATAAAAATTTCAGGTAATAGTTCTCTTTGGTTGACCCTGCACATACAACAACAAACACATTAGTTTGAAATAGAAACCCAAGCCATCGTTGTCTTGGGTCGTCCATCTTTACCAATATAACTCACTTCTCTAAGTTCATAATCAAGCCCATCATCAAGTTGTGGTGATTGTAACTTAGAGTTAGAACCAGAATCAGAGACTGGATCTTTTCTTTTCCAAACGTTCTTGTTTTGAACCTCTTTCTTTTGAAAACTTTGGTGTTTTGAAAACTCGGGTACAACCGTTTTGTGGCTATACTCTGTAAAATCAGGTTTTGAAAACTTTGGTCTTTCACCAGTTAGCTTTCCAGAAACAGGTTTTTGATCAATCTTACCCTCAAGAAATTCTCTTTCTAATTTTCTTAAACGTTTGTTCAGTCTCCGTTTCTGTGGTTTAGAAAGCTTCACCACAGGTGTCTCAAAATGTTGTTCACCAACTGATTTGGGCACATTTAGACTAGCCTTTGGTATTCTACCAGGCTGTCCTTTTGAGATACCTTTCTTTTGAACCGGTGGTCTTTTATCTTTCTGAACCCGTGGAGCAACAAATCTGTCCACTAGTTTGACCGGTGGCTTCACAGATGAATTAACTTGTTGTGGATCAACTGGTTTCTTACTCTGGTTCTTGTGAGGACACTTCACCATAATGTGTCCTACAATACCATAATGAAAACAAGCTCTCTTCTCTTTGTAAGTCCTCTTGTAAGGCTCATTTGATTTGATATGTGAGGACTCGACATGATGAATATGAGAATTTGTTTGGTGAACATTTGGTTTACCCGATGGTAATTGGCTTTTGGGAGTATAGTATTTTTGCAAATTTTCTTTATAGCTAAGCCCGTAGTGAGCTGAAAAAGCTTCCTTTTTAACTTGATTAATGTTTTTAAACCCCCCATAAAGCATTACTTTTAATTTGTCATTTGATTCAATGATATCGGGTTCAGTTAAAATGCAATTATCACGCTCAGTGACAAAGTTTTTATTAACCTTCTGTTCACCTAGCAACTCCTCTGAAACTACTCCTTCAGGGCAGGTATTCTCAGACCCATCATCAGAAGCAGTAAAGAACTCTTCATTAGATGTAGAGTTAGCCTTACTTGAGGACTCATCGAGGCAAGACAAATCAATGTCAATTAGACCATTGACAAATTTCCCGTTCACTCAGCCCTAATCCATTCACTTGCCTCACTACAGACTTGTAGTGTTCCACCACAAAACGAGAATTTTTCAACTTCTCATTAGTACATTTCAGCTGCAAGATCTCATTTTGCAGTTTATTGATCTCATTGTTCCTTTTTTCTAACCCCTTATATGCAATATCCAAGTGAAGCTGTTGATCGCTCATTTTTAGTGAATAATCACGTTTTTCCTTTTTCAACGTTTCAATTGAATCTTTAAATCGTTTTTCGTTTTCTTTGTAGCTTAACGCTGCAATACGAAGGGGTTCGACCTTGTCTTGAAGCTTAGAATTTTCATCCTGCAAGCTACGACATTTAGAACAAGAAATAACAGCAAAAGAGTTAGAATCTACCTCATTTGACGAACAAGATGCCTCTCCAATCGCCATGAGAGCAACAGCAGTGGTAGATTCTTCTAGGTCAGCTACAGAAGCTTCCCTTTCTTCTTCAAGAGGAATTTCACATTCATTTTTTTTATCCTTTTGACCAACCGGAGATTTTGGTGAATCCACATAATTCATCGTCTTTTCTTTCTCGTTCAAGCATCCTTCACACTTCATTTGAACTGCTTCCCATAAGCTTTTTGAAGTGTAGTAACTGCTAAATTTATAGTTGAATGACAAAGCCATTTCAAGAACCTCTCTAGTCTTCTTTTCTCTATCAAATTCTTTCTTTTCTTTCACCGTGAACTTTGATGGAGGTTTTGGAGTGTTCGGATCACCCAATAAAGTGTAAGTAGGAGGGGTATATTCTTCCTCTATTGGTTTCCAAAAACCTTCATCGGTCAAAGAAACGTACTTAGTAAGTCGAGCTTTCCAAGTAGTATAATCATTTAGAGATACGAGTCTAGGAGGCGGGGGCCATGTTCCAAACTCATTCTTGTAACACAACATCATTGTAACACTTAAACCAAGTAAAAACAAATTTTTTTTTTTTTTTTTACTAAGTACGCAGGAACAAAATTAAGTACGCAAGAACAAAACTAAGTACGCAAGAACAAATTTAAGTACGCAAAAAAGTCAGAAAATAAGGTCTGTTCACCTACTTTTTTTCAATCCATCACTCAAATCTTGTCTAAAATATGGAATTAATCCAACCAAAAGCTTAGAAATCCAATTCTAACAAACCCTTGATGAATAATTTATAAAATCAAACAACTATTGAGATATTTTGAAGCAATCTCAGTACGTGAAAGTGAGGAACAAAAAACGCTCAGTTTTTGCCCAACAACCCTCAAATTCAAGTCAAAAACCTTGTAATTCAGTCCAAATCTAGTCGAAAACGTTCAATATCACTCCTATAACACTCAATTTCAAGAGCAAAGGCTCTGATACCACTTGTAGGTCCCTTGGTGTTAGATCGATTGACGTATAAGAGATGAAACCAATCAACAGAGTGCGGAATCCTCTGTGATTAGCTTGAACAAGATGACTAGATATGATGAGAACAAACACAAGTATATAAAACTTTGTCTATTAGCATCAAACAACTGATTACAAAGGGTTTTCTCTCAAGAACTTGTTCAGACCTATTTTCTACAAGAACCCTAACAGCTATTTATACTCACAGACTCAGGTTGCGTACTTGCTAAGTACGCAGGACAAACTCTCCCTGCGTACTTGCTAAGTACGCATCCACTAAAACAACCGAAAACACACATGAACAAAGACTCGAATATACAGCTCGATCAGATACAAACGACTCTCATAAACGACAAACAATCTTCAAGCTGTTTGTCACAAAACATGCTCCAACACACACACGATTCATGAGGTCCATGAAATCCGCGGGTGCATTGGTTAGCCCAAAAGGCATGACCATGAACTCGTAGTGACCATACCTTGTTCGGAAGGCGGTTTTTGCAATATCTTCCTCTTGTACATGGAGTTGGTGATAACCAGATCGAAGATCAATCTTCGAGAAGCAAGTAGAACCTTCAAGTTGATCGAAGAGGTCATCAATCCTAGGCAAAGGATAACGGTTCTTGATGATAAGCTTGTTAAGTTCGCGGTAGTCAATACACATGCGGAATGATACATCCTTCTTCTTGACGAATAAGACGGGTGCACCCCACAGTGAATGACTTGGACGGATGAAGCCCTTGTCGGATAGTTCTTGGAGTTGACTTGCAAGTTCTTGCATTTCAGAAGGTGCAAGACGGTATGGAGCTCTAGCCACTGGATTAGCTCCGGGTACAAGGTCAATGCGAAATTCTACTTGTCGAACGGGTGGAAGACCGGATAAGTCTTCAGGGAATACTTCGGGAAAGTCCCGGATGATGGGGATGTCTTGAATATTCTTCTCTTTGACATCCTTTTGAACAATATGGGCTAAGAAGGCTACGTACTTCTTTCGTAAGTACTTTTGAGCGGTAGTGCATGACATTAACTTGAGTCCTTTACAAGGCTTTTCACCAAAGACTTTTAACGTTTCTCCCAACGGAAGGGGTATTCGGATGCACTTCTCATAACAGATGACTTCGGCATGGTGATTTGACAGCAAATCCATGCCTATGATGATATCAAAACTTCCTAGTGGCATTGGCACAAGGTTGATTGGAGATGTACGATCATTAAGTTCTAGCGAGCAGTCGTGGATGACGGAGTCAATTGTAAGAGAGTCACCATTTGCTACTTCGACAGTGAAGGTTTTCTCTAGTTTGGATCGTGTTTTTGCAAGTAAGGGTTCAGAGTTAAGTGACACAAAACTCTTATCTGCACCGGTATCAAATAAAATGGAGGCATATTGACTATTACCAAGGAACGTACCGTTGACCACATCATTGTTAGCCTGAGATTCATTGGCGTTTATGTTGAAACCACGCCCACGATCTCCGCCTTGCCTAGCATTGATGAACTTCGGGCACTGGTCACAGAAGTGATTTGGGTTGCCACATTCATAACAAGCACGCCCGTTTGCAATAGCGGGAACACCTTGATTAGCTACTTGTTGATTGGTTCGGGTTGGTGGGTTGACTTGACCTGCAAGTGCTTTGGCTCTACAAACGTTGACCGTATGGCCATATTTCCCATAGTGAGTGCAAAGGCGACAGGGAATGTTTTGGAGATGGTGATAATTGCATGTGGCACAGAGTGGGTAGATCCCAACATACGGTTTCTTGACTGGTGCTTGAACCATGGAAGTTACTTGGTTAACAGGGATAGCAGGAGTGACCATAGCAAAATTCCTAGCCTTTCTTTTCTTATTATTGTGGTAAGGTTCAGTTTTGGCTTCTTTGACGTGTGTAGGAGGGGTTGTGGTGTCGGGAGCTTTCTTGGTGCCTTTTCTAGTCAGATTCTCTACTTTTACATGGTTGTCGGTTAAAGTAGCAGATAGGCGGATAGCATCTTCGAGTGTTGTGGGATTTCTCCCTAAGACAGTATCCTGAATCTGCTTAGGTAATCCACCAATGTACTTTTCAATGCAGCGGGATAAAGGTGTGACCATATGGGGCACAAGGAGACTCAACTCATGGAACCGAATTGTATAAGCCAGACTCTCACCACTATCTTGGGCAAGATCCCAAAACTCAGCTTCTAGTTTGTTCACCTCATTTCGAGGACAGAACTCCTTGGTCATTAGTCTCTTAACCTCATCCCATGGTAAGGCCATTGCTACCCCCATGCCTCTAGTTCTTTTTTCCCCATTCCACCATGTGAGTGCCCGTTTTTGGAAGACACTTGTGGCATGACGAACACGAAGGTTATCGGGCAGTCACTATTAAGGAAGGTGCCCTCAATAATTTTGAACCATTGAAGGAGCCCTGTGGCTCCTTCGGTATCATAGAACTTAAGAGGATTGCACGAATTGAAGTGCTTGAAGGTGCATTGCGGTGGGTTGGCACCACCACCACCATTAGTTCCATGGGTACCATTAATGGCTCCATTAGCTTGGGTGAGTTGAGTTACAAGTTGTGCAAGGATAGCAGCAATGTCGGTGTTGTTATTGGTCACGGTAGCACGACGGGGAGGCATTTTACAGATTTGCATGAGACAAGAAAAAGATGTAAGAACTTATGAAAGTTGATTGAATTTAAAGGGAACAAAATAATAGATGAAATAGTAAATCATAGTTTGGATTGTACTCAAATAGTGACATAATCACTTGAATACTATGACACATTAAGGTCAATTAAACTCATATAATTTTCAAGGAGACATGCTTTAGCCTATAAGTAAACATTCATCACGGGAATTCCCAGGAAAGCATACGGGTCCCTCGGTTGATTGAGATTTATACGAAATGCTTTCCTAGACAGAAAACCCAGAATACAGGTGTCACCCTTCCAGATTGCACGTGTCCTCTAATAATTAACAAAGTTTAAAAACCTTAACGGGGAAATAAAGAAATTTTATAGATTTAAGTCCATGAAGTTTCCACATGCTATGATGATGATGACAAAGGAATAGGTAAGAAGGTTATGAGGTTTAGGGTAAGGGTAGGGATATTGATCATTTAATTTATTATTCAAGTATAGTCTATTAAGTCATGAATTTTAACAAATGAGGTATCAAAATGAAATAATAATTAATATAGTAAGCATGTAACACATAGCATGTAGCACATATCACATATTCATGAAGCATGGCATAAGTGGGTGTCCTAAAGTTATAGACTAGTTCAAGGGTGAATAATAACCTAGTTCCCTATAACCAAGGCTCTGATACTAATCTGTCATACCCCAACCGACGACAGAAACGTCGGGGCGGGACATGTAGACTGTTCATGAGCACAAGGTTGACTAGATTTCAATATTTAATCATCAATTTCATTTCAAACAATCCAAACACCACCAAATTCAAGAAAGTGCATAAATGAAATACATAGTATTATTTATTTAAATCTAACTAAGTCCAAAGCCTATGTGTAGCATGTCTTGATCAAACTCACACGTTAGCACCTGAAACATGAATAAAATAAAGTCAACTAAAAAGTTGGTGAGCATACACAGGTGTATACATAGATAGTGTATAGATGTAAATAATCAAATCCTTACATAACATGATAAAATAAGGCGTTTATGGGGAGCAGCTATTGTGTAACCAAAGTACAATCAAACCTTTGTAACTAGCATGCAAATTGTGTTGTCAGTAACAATCACCCCAATCTGGGCGGGTTTGTCAGACTCAATAGATCTATCATTGTTAACCGTCGGCTTGAATAATTAATGATTGCACATTAACTGCACACAAACAGTTAACACACCTAGCACTCAAACATAAAGTGAAAATTTTGTATACATGAATGTAAAGAGGATTTGTGTTTGTGTAGTTTGTGTAAATGTAAGCAATTGTGTGTATAGAGTTCATGTTTCACCCCAAAAAGTGTAAAAGAGTAAAAGGGGCCATGTAATACTCACTTGATTCAAAGGTGTAGTTAACACGAGAGACTAGGTAGTAACATGATCCTTGTAACGCACAACGTTAACCTAAAATGTATTGCGTATGAACATAAATTAATAAAATGTCTAAATCAAAGTCTAGGGTTTCAATGGATATGAGTATAAGGAATTATATACCGTGTTTGTGACAAATTATGAAAAAGGGTTGTGTAGGTGTTGACTAAATGAAAACAATTTGAAATGAATAGTTTAATTATATTATTTATGAATTTGAAACGTTACAAAAATGCCTATAATACGAAGGAAATAATATATAAAGTGTATTATTTTTAATTTGGTTTACGGTACAAAATAATGGGAAAATATATTATTTTATAAATGGACTATAATAATAATTACGGTGTGCAAGACCAAACCCAAATCCACGGGTGGCTTCCGGGTTCAAAACACCTTAATACTTATTGTTGTGAAAATATATATATAAATATAAATCACACAATCTGACAAAGGTTTTCTCACACACACGACCGTGCCTAAGACAAGGCACGACCGTGTTAAGATCACGGACGTGACCGTGCTGGTCAGGGGCGTGACCGTGTTGATCAAAACAGAAGACACAACAGTCTGGTCATCAGGCATGACCGTGCTTGTGTCGGGCACGACCATGTCTAGGGTTCTCTAGGCATGACCTTGTCTGGCTAGCAGGCACGACCAGGTTATGTGTGGGGCACGACTGTGCTCGGATAGGCACGACCGCGCTAGCAGATTAGCGCGACCGTGTCTGGCTAATTTCATAAACAAATTGATTAAATCTTATAATATTAACATTGGAAATCATGGGGCTTTTGATAATCAAGGAATTGTGAATTTAACCATGTAGTTTAATTGAGTTACAAACGTGTCTAGACTAGAATCCGATCAAGCCAAAAGTGTATGAACCCTAGGATTTGGTTCGCAACAGTTTCGATAATATTAAACTGAATTAATAAAGGGTTTTTGATCTATGAATAAAAACGAAGTTGTAGGATGTTTCAATTACCAGAAAGGATGATGGATTGATAGTGTTCGACTAAAAAGAGCTCCGACTTACGCAAGCCTCGTCTCCGGCGACTCCGGCTTCAACTCTGGTGAAATTGATGTGCGTAAAAACTTCAGAGAGGATTAGTTACGATGCGCAGTTTCTTGATTTGAGAGAGTAACAATAGAAATGAATGAATTCGATGAGTAAAAGATGAAGAGGTCGATGGTTTCAGTTTAAAAATCCATAATTGGTTTTAATTCAACTGTAATGTCGATGTTTAATTGACTAATGATGGTTATTAATAGATGAACGTGTATAACGGTTACAAAGTTGAACTAATTTAGGATTAAAGACTGTTTTTACGTTTCAACTGACAAGAGACGCGACCGTGCCAATAAGAGACGCGACCGTGCCAAGGCGCTGGGCGCGACCGTGCCAAAACAAGGCGCGACCGTGCCTACTAAGGTTTCTGGTTATTTACCAAATCAACCCTTGCAACTTCAGCTTTGACACATTTATATAAATATTTACATATATAGGATTCTAATAGAATATACCCGTGTAAAACTCGGGGATTTGTATTGGAATCTAGTATTTAATAGTTGGTACGAATAGAAAAAAATCAGTGTACTAGAATTGGATTTGAAATGTGTTACATTGAATGAAAAATACCGATAATAAAATCAGAAATGTTACAATTTATTTCATTTATTTCGTTTTAGAAACTCCGCTCATTATTGTATTGTTATTTTTGGGATGTTACATCTTGAGATGTTCATCAAAATCGTAACTCAGATAATCAACACCACTATCCGAACGGATGGCTTGTATCGTTTTCCCATGCTGATTATGTACTTCATTTTGAAACACTTTGAAAACCTCAAATGCTTCATGTTTATGTTTTAAAAGATAAATACGACCATGTCTACTGAAATCATCAGTAAATGTAATGAATTACCTCTCACAACTGTAGGTCCCTCGGGTGGCTCAGATCGTCACATGCAGGTGTGTTCCTGGTCGAAGCGGGTGCGGAATGCCCGTGACTAGGTGGAGTATCAATCAACACAAAGTAATCCGACAACAAAGACACAAGATACTTTCAAACTTCGTATATTGATAATCACAGCCGGTTACAGTAGAATGAGTGCGTACATAACTTCTGTCACCACAACCTATTTATACTAGACCTGATCTCTACGCACTTAACAAGTGCGTAGGGCAAATTGTTCCTGCGTACTTAACAAGTACGCAGAGTATTCTTGCGTACTTGCTAAGTACGCAGGAAGTAATTCTTGCGCATATGCTAAGTGCGCAAAACACTTAGAGAAAACAGACGACTAGTACAAACATTAGTAATTACAACTCGATAACTAATAAATACAGACACTAACATACAAAGACTAATACTTACAAGACAAGAACAAAATCTAAGACAATACCCAGAGTGTTTGTCAGACAAAAGTTATTCAACAAACTCCCCCTTGACAACAGCTCTGGATTGTCTTCGGTCTTCACTGCACCCCAGCTTTAGCTTCCATCTTCTTCTTGTAATCAAGGCAGAACTTGATCACATTGTCGTATTTAGAAGCAAGGAAATTTGTCCACTCGTCCGTGTACTAGCAGTACTTGTCAGCTAGCGCCTCCAGATCTTTCACAGAAAAGTTTATGAAGCAGACTTCATCAAAAACTTTGATCAGTTCCCTTGGCACTAAGCTTCCACTCTCGGACCACAACTTTCTAATCACCATTGCCTCACCCGATTTAGGATCTACGTACCAGTACCATATGTTACCGAGGATATCCTAAGATAACTTGCTCCGAGGAATCTTGGTTTCACATTGCACTTGCTTGTATACCAGTTTCTTTAAGCTTTTATGAGTCACAGGATGTCTAACGTTCTTGTCCCTGACTCACTTGGGCACTTGAGGCTTAAACATTTCAAACTTCCTAGATCTTACCTCTCGTTGTAGAACCTGCCACAAACCCATCGCTACTGCGTGATTTAAGTGACCCAGCAGCTCTCGGTTTACTATGTTCACACGATCGAAGTTTTGCAAGGAGCTGAAAGCTTCACTGGTTGGTTTCAAGTATTGAACTCCCCCAGCTTGCATAATTGCAAATAGCTTCTTGTCATCCTCGAACCTCACAGCTAAGATCATACCTGTCGCTCCATGTTTGTCTATGATTGATGTCTTCTGCCAGATAGGAGTCGGATCCTTAGATGAACTTGCAGGCGTATGTTTTCTTTTCTGAGCCTCTGGATCCACAGTGTAGGGTCGGTAGGAGAGGCTTCAGTCGACTCCTCAACAGTACTTACAGGCTCGACTGAACCTGTCTCAAGATTAGTTTCAAAGAATGGAGCTTCGAAAATCTCTCCATCATCAAACTCATATTCTCCTTCCCCGTCTCCCTTGGGAACTTCAATCACAATATCCTCATCCCAGTCGTCACCAGAGTCGATCTCTCCCTCTTCCAGATTGCAGAGAGCGTCGATCTGTGCTTCTTTGGAATAGTCTGGCTCTAATAATAGGATCACATCTTTCGACACGTCATCAAATAGATCTTTCAAAACGTCAGCCACCGACTTTCCTTTATTACCACCTGAAGCATCACCTCCACCTTCACTCTGAGTAGACACCCCCACAGCCATAGACACGGAAGAAATGGGAACAATCTCCAAAGCCAACGATTGCTTCTCACTTCCACTCGGTCTGACTTCAGGATCCTTGTCCTGATGATCACCCTTAGTTAGATCAACTAAGTGACAAGCCTCTTCACTGCTAGGCTTAGGTGGTTGCTTCTCCAAAAATTCCTTCAATCTCTCCCCGTGAGCAGGAAGTTTCTTGGCCATATCACAGACCAGTTTCACCATAGTGTCATGCTCTAAACACTGCTTGTCGTCAGCCGCCCGATGTTTCTTTAGTGCGGCTACCTCATCAATCAGAGAGTTAATCTGCCCCTGTTGTTTGTCAGATTCTTCTCTTGATTTCCGTAGCGTTTCAAGAAGACCAGTGACCTGAGTCTCTAGGGTAGTGATCTGGGTATCACGAGGATCAGGTCCCCTGGAAGACGATGCTTCGGCTTGATTAGTCGGGAAGGAAAAGAATTCTCCAAAATCAAACCCCTGATTGAAGTCAAAGTCATGAAAGGGTTCACTGATGTGTTGGTGGGTGGTTGTAGGGATGGAGGTTGTTTGGATAGTGGTAGGGGTGATGGTTATTTGGATAGTGGTAGGGGTGATGGTGACAGACTCGGTTAGAATTGGAGTTGTCACCGCCACTTGGACAGATTGCACAGGGAGGGTCACTATCACATGAACCTCCTCTGTGATAGCAGTGGTAGCCACATCAGGTGGTACATGTGGCCTCCTCCGTTGTCTCCTATAAAGTTGGTGTGAAGGTGAGATAGAAGTGGAATCAGTACTCGCAGCCGTTACACTTGCTTGCCTCTGAGCACTAACTTCTACCTCACGCAGGATAGCTAGGTGTGGCCTATCCCCCTGATGCTTGTTTATACTTTCTCTTCTGCGTCTCTGTATATCAGCGTCCGAATCAGAATTGGGCTCATATTCACTACTAGTCTCTTGTCTCTTTCTCTTGGAAGATGACTCGGGAAAGGTCACCTTCGTCAATATCCTTGGGTGTGCCTGGGATGGTGCATCATCAGAATCAGATGAATCTGACTCGGTCATTTCTGAGTCGGAATCTTCAGCACCCCCACCTCCCTGTTCTTCGTCTCCTTCGTCTTTAGACATATCATCCTCAGATTCAACTTCCTCTTCTTCCTATTGTTCATCACTGTGTTCACTGAGTTCAGGCTCAGACTCTACACTATACCATCTCCAATCTGCAGGCGCCACATAAGCTCCATTGATCAGGTGGCCAAAGAGTAGAGTATGCTCAGGGGTAGGTTCTACACTGCCTGGCGTTAAGAACTGTGAGAAAACTCTCTTGGCCACCCGCTTCACTTGCAGTCTCTCCCCAATAGCAGGTAAATTTGGTAATGCATCATTGATCAAAAGTTGCACAAATCTGGGGTATAACAAGAATCGAAACCTCTCCGTTGTATTAATCTGATCAACTAAAGCTTTGTATATTTAGCGGGAGAAGTTTTAACCCTTGTTGAGAGACAGCCCAACCATAGCGGCTGCTAGATCATGACCCATGGCGTCCTTCCCCACCTTCCTGGAAGACATGCAGACGATCATAATGTGGGCAAAGTACCTCCACTGATCCAGCACCCACATCTTCCTGTAAGATGAATAATCCCGCACACCGACATATCCCATACGTTGTCTCCAACATCCATCCACAAAGTAATCAGGATAGGAGATTGGGTCGGTTGCAAGATCTCTGAACTGTAAGACCCGCCTGATGGTGTCCTCAGAAAAGGCAAGATCATGACCTGCAACAGTAGCCCGAATGACTTGGGGGTTACTGTGCAGTCACGATCTGCAGTATCCCAGAACTGCTCCAAGTACGGTCTTGATACGAAAGGGTCTGCAGAGATAGCATAGCGGATCTTCGAGCGGTTCCGGAAATCGACAATCTCCCTATATTCAAGTGCAGCACCCTTCCACTCGGGTTTGTGTTAGAGCCAGCAGATTGAATTCGCTGGTAAACGCACGAGCCATCACTGCAAAAACATACAATGAACACAATAAGAACAAGAATAATCATTGGAATTTAACAAACACGACACGGTATAGCACATTCACAAGGAAGCACATTCCAGACATAGGAATTTTTCCACTTTGCACTTCCTGCGTACTTAACAAGTACGCAGGGTTTATACCTTGCATACTTAGTAAGTACGCAAGAGATATTTCTTACGTACTTGCCAAGTGCGCAAGGTCTAACACTTGTGCAAATTGCAGACACTCCAAAATCAGCAAATGTGAGAGATTGAAGTAGGTTATGGTCACCACGAGGTCAAAGAAAGCACTTAGAACCTATGGGACCAAAAACTAACATCAATGTCAAGCTAAACCGGTCAAATTTTGACCTAAACAAGTATTGACTCCAATCGTCGGTCAAACACAGGTCAAATTCACAAATCGAGCAATGTTTAGGACGAATTAAAGATTATATAGGTTCGAATAATGATTTGAAACATGTTTTATGTGTTAATTAAGGTCAAAAAACACAAACATTTGTCAAAAATCCAAACTCCAAACCCTAGACTCATATGATCACAAATCAGTCCAAATCGTTCCATAATAGTCGATTTAACTGATGGAAATTGTCAAGATTCTCACAGAATGATTGTTATATGAAGATGGAACAATGAACGGGACGAAAAAGATGTTTGGAATCACACAAAGTTTCGAGGAAATATGAAGTGTGGGTATACAACAGTGTCAAAGAGTTTGAAATGAGATAAACCTGTAAATAATTCTAAGTCGTGTATATATACCCCACACAATTTGGTCTTGCGTACTTAACAAGTGCGCAAGACTTAACTCTTGCGTACATAGCAAGTACGCATAACTTAAGTCTTGCGTACTTACAAGTATGCAAGGTTTAATTCCTGCGCACTTGACAAGTACGCAGAAACCCTTGTGTTGCAAAAATGATACAAGATAAACATCAAAGAATATGGGATCATGTCATGGATTACAATTTATTTTTACGTAATAAGCACATAAACAAGTAATTCAAGTTGGCAATATTATAAGATTTGAAACCATAAGCATCTTAGTATCATGTTCTTGTGTGTTAAGGTAATAGTTATTAATATACAACATATGCTCCACAGTTATGCTACGAACTTACTTTACACTTATATCAAGGCATCTAAGATTTTCCCAGTGATTTTCTAAATTTCCAGAATGAGGCTACATCAATTAGCACAGGAAAAATCAAACAGAATCCATAAGGATTATCAGGAATCATAAGATTCAGAATCGAGTGATTCATTTGTCTTGGTTTCATGTGATTTCTTCAGTGAATATCGGTATTGTAGGTCCCGGGAGCCTCGTCGCGCAGCGGAAATAACACGATCTGTTTTGTGATTTGTGTGGGAACAAAGAAACGAGACAGATAAACACGAACAAAGACAAAAGATAACGAAACGAAACGTAATCCATAACAAAGAAGTCATCCCGTATTACAGACTACATACCGAAGGAACACACATCTCTCATCTAAGCTCACGGTCTAGGGGTCGGGAGAGCTCTTCCCGACCCGGACATCTCTCAACTTGTTCCAGAGTTCCACCTACAAATGAAGACAAGTCTTCTATTTATAGGCGAAGGAACACTACCTGCGTACTTGACAAGTACGCAAGGAAAAAGCCTTGCGTACTTACTAAGTACGCAGGACCAAACTGGTGTGCGGGCTAAGTACTCAGGAACACCCTCCTACGTACTAGCCACGTACACCGATACATAGAATTTAATCTATAGTTACAAAACATGCTTCTACAAACTCCCTCTTAACTATAGCATCAAATTCTATCTATCTCTAACACTGATATACATCAGTTTACAAAGAATGTCCTAACAGACTCCCTCTAAACTAATGACATCACGTGTCTTCTGGCGAGACTTGATCTTCTGGCATTCCACTTGAGATCTTCAAATCTTTAAACTTCAGTCTTCAGTTGTCGAGTGATGACAGACCCGACTCCCTCATAACTGTAGCTTTCATTGTAGACCAAGCCAAGTGTTTCAATAAGAACCAACTAACCCAACACAACTTATTGTAGTTCATTCTCTCAGCAGTAGCAACCTCCACCCTGAATTAGGACTCTGAGTCTTACAATGTCTTCCTAACCAGGTAACAATAGTAGACTAAGACAACTCCAAATCAGCTGGCATATGATAGAGAGTTTGAGTTTCCAATAACCTGCATCAAACTAATCAGCTCCCATAGGAATTCCAGTAAGATAAACTTAAGTCTTCAACCAGATGTGTCCAACTCTATCCTGTATCTTCACGAGTCAACCAAATTCCCGAAGATGTTCATTTCCAATATCCCCTTTCAGTTTAAGCTCCATCTGACTAGACCAGAAACAAGGGTATGTTTCCTATCCCATCGGCCAATGATAAAAGGTTCCATCTTCAAATAATAATCCAACGAATATCCAGCTTCATCTTGAAAACACACGATAGAATCAAACACGAAAAATATAGTTTACACGAGAAATCATAGTTGAGATCCATGTTACATCAAAGAGGTATATATATATAGGAAGTACCAACGGCTTTTCCACCACCTCTTTAATGTCTCATGAATACTAGATTTTATCCCCCTCATTTCTCTGTAAACTATGACCAGCTTCATCATCACGTCACTCAAATCCTGAAAAAGCACAACTAGCCAACTCCAGGATTTTATTCTTTAATTCCTTTGCAAAGATCCAAAACAGCAAATCCTTGGGTTCAAGTTGTTCCAGTATTCATCCCCTATTAAAAAAGTATCCCAGATACTCGTAGCCTACATATTCAGGTTTGATTACCTAAACATGATGATTCTCTTTCCAAAAGACCCAAAGCAGCCACATCTTCACAAATAGAACGAGACCTTTAGTCGATGACGACCCAATTGCTCCCATTAGTTTAGCATTCATACCCTATTAAATAAGTATCCCGGATACTCGTAGCCTACATTTTCAGGTATGGACCCTTAAACAATGTATGACAAGTGGTATCATCCAACAAAAATCTCGTTCGTGTTTCGCCAAGCCACATCGTATACAAATTCTGGTCCGGAAAAACCAAAATTACTATCTTCTCAAGAATGGGCCGAAACACGCGTACAAATGATCACACAAAATTTTGGCCAAGAAAAGTTTTCCCGCCAAAAAACTCTTTTTTTCGAATCCCAGAGGCTAGTCCATGCGTACTTAGTAAATACGCATATGTAGGGTGTTGCTGCGTATTTAGTAAGTTCGCAAAGCCAAGTACTCATGCGTACTTGCTAAGTGCGTAGAGAAATGCTCTTGCGTACTTAGCTAAGTACGCAGGTCACTTCTCATGCGTACTTACTAAGTACGTAGGGCTAACCCATGCGTACTTAGCAAATACGCAGAAAAGGTGATTCTGCGTACTTGTTCAGTACATCAGTGTTCTTGACGGATCTTGAGGAGAATGCTCGAAAAATGACGGATCTAAGAAATTAATGCTTCCAAAAGCTTCGAAAACATCATCTAACAAACCCTTATCCTTTCAAAAACCAAATGAAGTGATAACAAACTCGATTTTAAGGATTTTAGGTTACGAAATCGTTTTGCTCAAAACCCTAAAAAATCAAAACTGGAACACAAATCAACGAACACCGAGGCTCTGATACCACTTGTAGGTCCCGGGAGCCTCGTCGCGCAGCGGAAATAACACGATATATTCTGTGATTTGTGTGGGAACAAAGAAACGAGACAGATAAACACGAACAAAGACAAAAGATAATGAAACGAAACGTAATCCATAACAAAGAAGTCATCCCGTATTACAGACTACATACCGAAGGAACACACATCTCTCATCTAAGCTCACGGTCCAGGGGTCGGGAGAGCTCTTCCCGACCCGGACATCTCTCAACTTGTTCCAGAGTTCCACCTACAAATGAAGACAAGTCTTCTATTTATAGGCGAAGGAACACTACCTGCGTACTTACTAAGTACGCATGGTTTGGTCATGCGTACTTGACAAGTACGCAAGGCAAAAGCCTTGAGTACTTACTAAGTACGCAGGACCAAACTGGTGTGCGGGCTAAGTACTCAGGAACACCCTCCTACGTACTAGCCGCGTACACCGATACATAGAATTTAATCTATAGTTACAAAACATGCTTCTACAGGTATGATGATTCAGGATAATGAATATGGTCTTTGAGGATTTATGTAAGGGAATCCAACTTTTATCTGGATTAGAATTCAATGAATCGGGAGTGATTCAAGGGTGAATACACGCTCAACGGTTGATGTAAAGACATGTCTTGATTCAATCTCTCATTGCATACTTGTGAGTATGGGCAGTGAGATGAACTGCATTAATTGTGCTAACGACCTATCCCGAAACTGATCTCAGAAGAAAATAATTGCCAAAATCTAACATCCTGTATCCGATAGTGATCTTTTGCATTCTTTTACGCACACACACTAGCAAATATGGGTTCAAATCACAGTTGTAGTATAGATTTAATTTCCATCCTACTAATGATTTAAAGATGCTTACAGCCTACTGACAATTCAAATTACTTGTAAATAAGCAGATTAAGAACACAACAATTTAAACAATCAAGTAAGCATGACGCAATCATTTCCCTTATGAGCAGTGTAGGATGTTCAGATCATTTTTGATGTACTATCATTTCCTCATTTCTCAAGTGAACTTTGAAATTTTCTGGTTTTCTATTTTGTTTGAATTTTTGTAAAATATTTGAAAATTAACAGAACTATACAGAAAATTTAAAAGAAATAAAATTTAACTTTCATGAATTGAATTGATTTAAGAAAAATAAGTTTTCACTCCGGATTGAACATTCCTATCTTGTTGACAAGATGTTCAAAACGTGTTCGATCAAACGCCTTAGTGAAAAGGTCAGCAAAGTTGTCATCCGTGTGAACCTTTACAAGTTCAATGAGATGCTTTTCAGCACAATCACGGATGAAATGGTGGCGAATTTCAATATGTTTAGTTTTGGAATGTTTCACCGGGTTGTTTGTGATGGACATGGTGGCATTGTTGTCAATGAACAATGGAGTTCCAGTGAAGTTGAAGCCGTAGTCTCTCAATTGCTGCTGAATCCACAATATCTGAGAACAACCGCTCGCTGCAGCAATGTACTCTACTTCACATGTTGAGATAGAAACCATTGACTGCTTCTTACACTGCCAGGAGACCAGCTTGTCTCCCAAGAATTTACATCCACCTGAAGTTGATTTTCTATCAAGGTTACAACCGACATAATATAAATCAGAATAGGCTGTGAGGTCAAATGACTGTTGCTTTGAGTACCAAAGACCTAATCGGGGTTTCTCTTTCAAGTATCTGAATATCCTCTTGACAGTTATCATTTGAGACTCCTTTGGTTGTGACTGAAACCTTGAGCACAAACATACAGCAAACATTATGTCGGGCCTTGAAGCTGTGAGATACATAAGAGAACCGATCATCCCACGGTACAATTTACAATCCACATCCTTTCCATCTGTGTCTGGATGCAAACCTTGATTGACAGGGATAGGTGTGCCATAAGTACTGCTATCATTCATCTTGTATTTTGACAAGATGTCCTGCACATACTTAGTTTGATGTAGATAGATGCCATCCTCTCTTTGACTGACTTACAGACACAGGAAGAACGACAATTCACCCATGTTGCTCATCTCAAACTTGGATTTCATCACCTGTTCGAATTCCCTACACATGTCTTCATTTGTAGACCCAAAGATACTGTCGTCAACATACACTTGTACGAGTAGAATATCACCTCCTGCTTTCCGAATGAAGAGGGTCGAGTCAATCTGTCCACGGTCGAAACCATTTGACATTAGATCTTTTGATAACGTCTCATACCATGCCCGAGGTGCTTGATGAAGACCATAAAGTGCTTTGTCGAGCTTATACACTTTATTGATATTATGCGGATCTTCAATGCCGGGAGGTTGAGTGACATAGACCTCTTCATGAACTTTCTCATACAGGAAAGCACTCTTCACATCAAGTTGATAGACCTTGAAGCCGACATAGGAGGCATAAGCAAGAAACAGTCGAATGGCCTCAAGTCTAGCAACTGGGGCATATACTTCAGTGTAATCCAAGCCCTCTTGTTGATAAAATCCTTGAACAACCAACCTTGCTTTATTCTTCACTACGACATAACGATCATCCGTTTTGTACTTGAACACCCATCTGATTCCAATTGGTTGAACGCCTCTTGGCAAGTCAACTAAATCCCACACGTGTAACTTTTGGAATTGGGACAGTTCATCTTGCATCGCCTCAATCCAGCAGTTGTCAGCGAGAGCTTCCTTCATATTCTTCAGCTCCAATTGGGACACGAATGCAGCATGCAAACATGTTTCCATGATACCAGTGTCAAGTATCTCAGCGTACAAACTGGTGTTCTCAGCAATTGTTCTATAACGAGTCTGAACACCGGCATGAAGATCACCAATGATGTTGTCAATTGGTTGATTTGTGTCTAGATTCGTGCTCAACTCCCCCATATCTAGTGTTCCAGAAGAAGATGATTCAATATTGATTGGATCAGCTGGAGCTTCATTTCCTACACGAGTGTTAGGATCAGCTGGAGCATCATTTCCATCAACATGAACAACTTCAATGTCTTCACTATCATGAGTTCCAGATGCAGATGCAACATTAGAATCTGGAGTTACAATAGGTACAGTGGCACGGGTCGAGAAGTTGGAGTCATCGCCGCCATTAAAGAAATCGAACATATTTGCGGCATCATCAGTAGATAGATCATGAAGGTTGAAAGACTTGAATAGCTCATCATAATCGAAACCCCAAGTTAGACCAGTTGGTTCTGGTGGAATGTTGTGTTTACTGCAATCCACTTCGAACCATTCCTTGACAGTACGAGTTCCTATATTGTACATTCTCTTGCATGGTGAATTGGCAACATATCCTAAGAAGATGCCTTCCACTGCTTTTGCATGAAATTTGGATTTTCGATCCTTGTATTGTAGAAATAAGGAACAAGGACTACCAAAAGGAACTAGGTAGTCAAGGTTGGGAGGTCGATTGTTGATCAACTCATAGCAGGTCTTGTTGTGCCTTTTCACAACCAGAACTCTGTTCAAAACATGACAAGCTGTATTTACTGCTTCTGCCAAGAAAGTTACAGGAAGCTTTGCATCTGACAGCATTGTTCTTGCAGTCTCGATCAAGGTTCTGTTCTTCCTTTCTGCAACTCCGTTCTGCTGAGGTGTGTACGGGGTACTAAATTCGTGATAGATCCCCTTCTTGAGACAGAAAAGCTCCATCAAATTATTCTTGAATTCAGTTCTGTTATCACTCCTTATTCTTCTAACCTTTAACTTGCAAAGAGATTCCACGCTCAGGATCAGGTATTGAAGAATGTCAGCAGTCTCGTCCTTTGTACCTAAAAATGCACCCAAGAAAAACGTGAGAAGTCATCAGTTACAACTAGACAGAATGACTTACCTCCAATACTCCTGATACTTATGGGTCCAAACAAATCCATATGTAATAGCTCCAAAGGGGTATCGATAGAGTTTTGGAGCTTGGGCTTGTGAAACTTCCGTTGCTGCTTGCCTTTTTTACAAGGCATACAGTCATCTGCAAAAGCAAATCTCAGCTTAGGAACACCGGTTACCAAACCGTTTCAGACAAGATGATTCATTTTTCGATAAGAAATGTGTCCGAGTTTCCTATGCCACAAGATTGAGTTAAGCTCCGTCGCTTTGGTAAGTAAACAAGTAGCAACTGAAGATGTGGTTTTCGCCACGCTCATGTTGATCTGATAAGTGTCGTTTGTTCTTGGTGCTCGCATCAGAATCCAGTCTTCAGGAACTTCAAAACCAGGTTTGAGAATGCATTCAGATTTGTCAAACATAACGGAGTACTCCTTGTCGCACATCTGAGAAACACTCAACAGGTTATGCTTTAGCTGCTCGCAGTAGTTGATGTTGTCGAAGCTGACACAACCATTTGAAACCACGCCTTGACAAGTAATACTGCCGCCCTTCTCACCTGCAAAGGCCACATATCCGCCTCTGAATGGTTTTACATCTTGAAGCAGGGCCATGTTACCTGTCATGTGCCGGGAGCATCCACTATCTACATACCAACGATTAGAGATAGTACCCTTTGGATGTCCCTACACGAGTCATAAGAAATTAATTAGATTTGTAGACCCAAGCAATAGTGGTCTTGGGTAGTCCGTCTTTCTCAAAATAAACAACCTCAATTAATTCATAGTCATGACTGTCAAAAATGGATGAATCTTTAGAAGACTTGGGACCAAGAGATTGAGAACTTTTAGATTTCTTGTTCCAGGACCTTTTCTTTTGTTTTACTGGAATAGTCGGCTTGCATTCAGAAGCACCAGGTGAACTAGTAGAAGCTTTACCTGGTTGAATTCCACCCAGCTGTTCCAGCTTCCTCAATCTCTTTTTCCTTCTTCTCCTATGTGGCTTAGAAAGCTTAACCACAGGTTTCTCACCAGTAGGTGCACTACCAGAGGTAGAAGCACAAGGTTTAGCAGATAGCTTGTCCCTTTTTGGAACATATGGTTTAGCCTCAGATGTGATCTTTTGCTTTACCATAGGTTTTACTAGTGGTTTCACCACATTTTCTTTTGGACTCTTGGAATGCTTCATTGGTGGTGACTTAGAGATAACAGCCGGTTGTGAAATAATTGGCCGTTTCCCTTGGTTCTTAGCAGGGCAGTTCACAAGGATGTGACCAACCATACCATAGTGAAAGAAAGTTCTATTTTCTTTGTAAGTCCTCCTGTAAGGCTCATTAGATCTGGCATTAGATGACTCAGCATGATGAGCAGGAGAAATTGTTTGGTGAACAGTAATTTGACCCGATGATGATTGGTTCTTGGGAATATAATACTTTTGCATATTTTCTTGATAGTCAAGCCCATAATGAGCTGAAAAAGCTTTTTTCTTAACTTGATTAATGTTTTTATATCCCCCATAAAGCATCACTTTTAATTTTTCATTTGATTCAACGATATCAGGTTCTGTTAAAATACAATTATCACTATCAGTGATAATGTTTTTCTTAACTTTCTGTTCACCGAGCAACTCCTCATAGACTACTCCTTCAGAGCAGGTGTTCTCAGACCCATCATCAGAAGCAGTAAGGAACTCTTCATCAGATGTAGAGTCAGCCTTACTTGAGGAATCATCCTTGTTAGAGGAATCGTCCTGACTCGAGGACTCATCAAGGCCAGACAAATCAATGTTAATTAAGCCGTTGACAAATTTTCCGCTTACTAGTGGAGGAATGGCATTAGTACCCAGCCCTAAGCCATTCACTTGTCTCACTATAGACTCATAGTGTTCCACCACAAAACGAGAATTTTTTAACTTCTCAATATTACCTATCAACTACAAGATCTCATTTTGCAGCTTGTTGATCTCATTGTTCCTTTTCTCTAACCCCTTGTACGTAACATCCAAATGAAACTGTTGATCGCTGATTTTAAGTGAATAATCACGTTTTTCTTTCTTCAACGTTTCAATTGAATCTTTGTATCATTTTTCGTTTTCTTTGTAACTTAAAGCTGCAATACGAAGGGGTTCGACTTTGTCTTGAAGCTTAGAATTTTCAACCTTTAAGCTTAGACATTTGGAACAAGAAATGATAGCAAAAGAGTTAGAATCTACCTCATTAGATGAACATGATGCCTCTCCAATAGCCATGAGGGCAACTGCAGTTGTAGACTCTTCTTGGTCAGCCACATAAGCTTCCCGTTCCTCTGCTTCGATCATCTCCATAATCTCAGCCATGAGACCAACTTGCGTTTGAGCAATAAGGGCATCCTCCAGATGAACACCCCAATCAAAGATGTCGTCTTGTTGTGCTACCAAAGCTTTGGACGTTCCACCTTGACCTTGATTGCGGTTGTTGGAGTTGTTGTACCCTTTACTGTTTCCTTGGCTAGGTCTGGTGAAACCCGAGGCCGGTGCTTTGTCCTTTTGACATTCTCTTGCAAAATGTCCAAAGTTATTGCATTTGTAGCACTTGGCCTTGGATTTATCAAATCCCACCTTGGCATTTGAATATCCACCAATAAACTTCCTGCCAGTTCTATTCAGGAAACGCTTCGCCCTTCTCAAGATCATGGCCATATTCCATTGAATATCCATGTCCTCCATATCATCCGGATCCACCTGATTGAAGTCTTCTTCTATGGTTTCAGGATCCTCCATAAACTTACTGCCAATGAAGTTCTCATAGGCAAGCATGCATGATGAGAATAAAGCCACATGATCTTCAGCTATCTTGGCTATTGCTGATTGGTTAGCTGAAGATGTGGAAGAAGGATTTCTTGAGGAATTCTGGTGATGAGATCCAGAACCAGAACCAAATCCAGATGCTGCATAGCAAGCATGACCACCACAGACATTTGAGTTATCCTCCTCATGAGAGTTTCCTGAGAAAGGGCAATTCCAGAACCTGATGACTTGGCTGTGGAAGACGTCCCAAAATACATAGAAGGGTTTTATATTTGAGGTCTCCCTAAGCTCTCTTTTCGTTTTAGGTTCATATCATGTGCTTGAACCTTTCCGATTGCTTCATCAATAGTCATCTCATAAAACTTTGAGTTCTCTCTCATCAAAGTGGTGTACATCTCAAATTTTGGTGGTAGGGCATCTAGAAATTTCTCAACTAACTCCTCATTCGGATAGATCAGGTCATAAGCTTTCAGCTCAGTTTGTAGATGATAGAATCTAGAGATAAGCTCATCTATAGATTCATTCTCCAGATATCTGAAGCACTCATATTGCTTCCTAAGAAGATCCCTCTTACTCTTCTTGATGTCACTGATACTCTTCTTGATGTCATTGTTTCCCTCGAATCTCTTCTACAAAACCTTCCAGAGATCCTTAGAGTTATCGTATCCTCTAAAGATGTGAAATAACTCCCTGGTCAAGGCCATAGTAATAGATCCTTGTGCTTTCTTCTCTCTGTCATAAACTTTCTTTTCTTCTTCATCAAGTTTGGAGATAGGCTTGGGAACTTCCTCATCAAGATATGTATATGTGGGATGCTTATAACCCTCTAGAATGGGTATCCAAAGTGAGGAATCGGTGTATGAGATATAATGCTCAAAGCGTGCTTTCCAGTTTGAGTAATCATTTACGTTAAGCAGCTTTGGTGGTTTCTGTGGGGTTCCAATCTCATTGTCATAATTTAACAGGTTACCAAGATTTTGAAGATTTGCCATGGTGAAACACTTAGTCAAATTTCAGAAAAGTCAAAGTAATGTGCGCACTTAGGTTCTGACCTTGCGCACTTAAGAACTTGGTCTTGCGCACTTAAGATTTTCTCTTGCGTACTTAACAAGTACGCAGGAGTAAATGATAAGTATGCAGGAAGGAGTTAAGTGCGCAACAAGAAATGGTCTTGCGTACTTGGTAAGTACGTAGGAAGATTGTCCTTTTAGCCAAAAAGGGTAAGTACGCATGTCACTTTTTCACCAACCCTAACAAACTTTTTCCGATCGCCGGAAATACCTCAGATCTTCAAATTTTAAAGATATGAACAAATTGATCAAGCCAAAAGGTTAGAAACTTGTTTGTAACAAACCCTTGATGATCAAAACACTCAAACAAACAAGAAAACGATCGGATTTTGAAGGGTTTTTGCTTTTAAAATAGCGCTCAAGAGCTACCTCTATTTTATCACAAAAATCACCAAAATCAGTCACTTTTCCTTGTAGAAAGACTATAGATTGTGTCAAAAATGCTCCTAGCACACTCACAACACTCGAAATCAAGAGCAAACGCTCTGATACCACTTATAGGTCCCTCGGGTGTCACGAATCGTCACATGCAAGTGTGTTCCTGGTCGAACCGGGTACGGAATGCCCGTGACTAGGTGGAGTATCAATCAACACAAAGTAAATCGACAACAAAGACATGAGATACTTTCAAACTTCGTCTATTGATAATCACAGCCGGTTACAGTAGAATGAGTGAATACATAACTTATGTCACCACAACCTATTTATACTAGACCTGATCTCTGCGCACTTAACAAGTGCGCAGGGCAAATTGTTCCTGCGTACTTAACAAGTACGCAGGAAGTAATTCCTGCGCACATGCTAAGTGCGCAAAACACTTAGAGAAAACAGACGACTAGTACAAACATTAGTAATTACAACTCGATAACTAATACACACAGACACTAACATACAAAGACTAATACTTACAAGACAAGAACAAAAGCTAAGACAATATCTAGAGTGTTTGTCACACAAAAGTGCTTCAACAACTTCTTGACATTGTTCTAAAAGGACTACACACATCGGTGTGTATAAGTCCTAATAGTTCCGCATCTCGTCCACCCATACTGGTGAAAGGTGCTTTAGTCATCTTGCCACAAAGACATGATTCACAAATGTCAAAGGTTTCTGAACCGGTGGGCTCTAAGATTCCATCGGTTTGGAGTTTTGATATACGTTTCTTGTTTACGTGGCCAAGTCTACAGTGCCATAGAAACGACTGCTTAAGGTTCAGTTTAGATCTTTTAGCTTTGAGAGTGTAAATAGAGTTATCACTACATGAGCCATGAATATCAACTTCATAAATTATGTTATGAGGCCTAGCCTCAAAGTACACAACACTGGATTTAAAAGTCAAAATGTTCCCTTCATGGAAACCAAAAGTAAATCCTTGCTCATACAGTCGAGCAACTGAGATAATATTCCTAGTTAGACTAGGTACATAACAAACATTGTTCAAAATAAGATATAGGCCAGTTGGTAACAAAATAGAGTACTCTCCTACGGTTTCAACCGTTACCTTTGCTCCGTTTCTAACGTGGAACACAAATTGGCCTTCTCTCAGCTATCTAACCTTCCTTAACCCCTGCAAATCGTTGCAAATATGAGTACCAGAACCTACGTCAAATATCCACGAGTTACTAGTGAAGTCATATAACTCTATTTCAAAGATACCTTAAGTTGAACCCCCACTGGAATTCTTCTTCATCTCAGCTTGAAACTTAGGGAAGTCCTTCCTCCAATGATTTGTATCCCCACGATGAAAAAAATGTTCTTTGGAGGTTTAGCAGGTGCCTTTGTTGTTGGTTTTGGGGCCGTTTTCTTGAATCTTATAACCACCTTTGGCTTTGCCCTTGGACTCACCCATGGCTTCTTGCCCTTACCTTTGCCTTGAGTAGTTGGCTTCTTGATTTGACCCTCCCTTATCATGAGAACCGGTAGAGACTTGGTAGTGATGTTCTTCTCGGCAACCCTAAGCATGCGAAGAAGCTCCGAGATGGATTTCTCAAAACCATTCATGTTGTAATTAATTACAAAGTGGTTATACGACTTCGGAATTGACCCTAGTATCATGATGATGACTGGATCATTTTGAAGTGGAGATCCAAGTCTCTTCAACCGTTCTATGTAGCCTTTCATTTTAGACACGTGAAGGCCTGCAAGAGTTCCCTTTTGCATCCGGCAGTTGACAAGTGAGATCATGGTGGCATAGATCTCTTGTCGGTCTTGATCTTGGAACATCAACTTGAGTTCCTCGATGATGTGGTATGCCTTTTGGTGCTCCAAATCATGTTGCAGATTTGGTTCTATAGTGGCAAGCATAAGACATGCTACACTTTGCGCATCGTCAAAGTGCTTAGCCCATGCATCCTTAGCAGCTTTGGGTGCATTTTATGCCGGAGGGTCGGGGACGGGTCCCTCAAGAACGTACATCTTCTTGTCTTGCATAAGAACAATCGGAAGATTGCGATGCCAATCCATGAAGTTAGCGTAGTTGAGTTTCTCCCTATCCGAAATGGGTTGGAGAGCGAAAGAGTTTGAGGCGGGAATGATAGCGTTAGTTGGTATTGTTGTCATCTACAAAACAAAGTTTTGATTTTAGTACTTTTGATATTTTAATTCCTTTAATAATTAAGTAGCCTTGTTTTATTGATTAAAACCTTAATTAGTTAAAGGCTAATATCCACATCACCCTTAACTTCTTGTAATTGGCCTAGCGCATGTGTTACAAGAATTAAGTTGATTGGTAGGTGTATCAACCAATTGCTAACTTGCAACTCTTAGACTCTTGGGATTCAATAACAATTAACTGTTAAAATTACGTGATTTGTCCTGAACTATGCCAACCGCGCACTTTGTTTTTGGCCTAGCGCACTCACCACAAAGTCGAGCCATAAGTCCTCCTACTTTAGAAATGTATGATATTCGGTCCAAGACCCTTGGTAACTCGAAACACCACCTTATACATGTTATAAGGACAGTCAAGTTTTTGGCCGAGCGCACTTACCACTAGAATACCTTAGTAACGTAATAAGTGTTCCAAATAGGGTGGAAAAGAATTATATTTGAAAAGGGGGTTTTGACGTTTTTGAAGAAGTGGGTTTTGAAAACGTTTATGTAACGAAATTTTTCACGCATTGAGATCGTTACATCTAGAAATAAAACCAAGTTTTATTTTATTGGTCTTGCGTTTAATATTACAGACCGTGACGATTTATCTTTAATATCCTAGATATTAATACGTCAGTATTTAAACGCGCACATATTTTAGCTATTAATAAATCCTTTTATTCTTAGCCATTGAGTTTTATAAAATAAAGTTCTTAATATTTTATTTTAAAACCCAATATTATGAAACTCAAAATAATATTTATTTTAGTTTCTTACAAGTCTTCTAACTTGTTAAAATATATTATGTGTTAGAGTTTATAAAATATCATTTTATCAAACTCTTTTATTTTGCATTTTATACTTGTTAAAATGGTTGGAAATCTTAGATTTGACACAACCATTAAAAAATATCAAACATGCAAGTAAAAGTGCAAAGCCAAGCCAAAGTATTTGGTGTTCTTGGGAGCCAACAAGAACGCCAAGAAGGTCTAGGGACAACATAAAACAAATCTTGAACTTGTGCACCCACTAGCTTCATGATCCATGTGTGACCACATTATTGGACTCCTTTGTTGTACCTCCTTTTTTACTCCATCTTTCAAGTCTTCTTAGTTACATTTTGAAGTAAAAAATAATACAAACTAACCTATTTTTACATCTCAAAACAAATAAATACAAGACTTGAAAAAATAGATTATTACATGCCCAAATAAATAATATTACAACCAAATCGAAAATCCAACATAAATATTCAAGGGTCATGGATTGCTTTGCATCACAAACAACAAAATATATATTCTTGACATTTAGCAATTTGTTACCTACTTCCAAGCATGATGCAAGTTGGTAACATAAAACTAGCTATGAAAAATAAATGTTTTTACCACATATATTATTTTCTAACTTGAAAAGTAATATATCTTTTGGTTTTATAACTTTAAAACCAAAATATGTTTAAAAGTTTCAAGAACAAACATAAGAGGCTCTAGATACCAATTGTTGGGTCTTAACATGTCTTTTAAAAGAGTTTTGCAACGGAAGCGATTTTGACATGTTAGATCTAAAACTTTAGAAACCAAAACCCATCAAGGATCCCTTTGTTGTTTCTTGAAACTTAAAACAAAGACAACCATAGGGTATTTATAGAAACAACAACCTTTGTAGAGAAATGGTTGCAACAAGTATGAAGATGAACTAAGAATCAAGTGCTTCTTATCCAAGAGTATCCACACCAAGTAAGAGCTTCCTTGATGCTAGTCACCAACCCAAAATGTCAAAAACCACACATTCAAGAACACTCTTTTATAGTGATTATTTGTGTGAGTAGAAATCAAAACTTACATTAAGAACAAGATCAAACTACACATGAACTAAGGTAGTTTAATGGAGTTCTTTAAGTGTTTGTCATTCAAGAACCAAATTCCCTTTTTGCTTCTCAAAATCTTGACCTAGACCTCTCTACCAAATGTGTTTCACTTGAAAACTTTTGAAAAGAATAAAAAGCAAGGAATCCTTTACCTTCTCACTTTATAATCTTTCACCTACCTTAAGCATATCACACATGTTACACATTTCTTGCATCATTCACTTAGATATATGTTTAGTTTGCATGTTATGCAATGACCTATTTCTTGAATGAATGCTAAGATATATGACTAGTATGCTCATTTCAATGTGGCTTTGGTCATTGAATATTATATATTTAACTTGTGATAATTAAGTTACATGCTTGCCCAACACTTGATAAATGACTATGATTGTGGATGATTATATTATGAATTGATGATTCTATGATCTTTGAAATTATATGAAGTTTTATACATATACATAGAATTGGTGTTACTAACCCTTATTTTGCAATATACGACTCCCAAAAATATCCATAAAGAGGAAGATACACATGATTAATATGTGCACAATTCAAGGGGGAGCTTCAACAATTGTCTTACACCAAAGTTATTATGGAAGAGCTACTAAAATTTGGCAAGCTACACCCTAGTCTTTCAAGGGGGAGAGGGGGAGCTTTATGATCAAGCTTCGCAACGGTCAAGGGGAGCATAATATGGAGCGTGAAATTGGTTATTATCGAGTATGTATCTTTCAAGGGGGAGCTACATAGTTAAAAGGGGTGAAGCTTCGGAAGATGTCTTCTTTTTTATGTTGTCAAAAAGGGGGAGAAAAGTATAGGCGTGACTTAAGGTATACTTAGAGAAGAAGAAGTATGACTTGAGAGATAAAGAAGATAACTTGTGACTAGAGGTATGTTGCATGTTAACATGATTAACTTCTATTGGCAAATCTAGTACAAGTCACATATTTTTGACATTATCAAAAGGGGGAGATTGTTGGGGTAACAATGGTTTAAACTGATAATCATAAAACCCTAATTTTAATAATATTAAAAATAATTAACATGTGGTATGAATTGTTTTATGGAAGATAATCATATGCCACATACAAGTCCCTACACACTTAAGTCATTAAGTATACTTGTTTATCTTAGATCACTGCACTAAGTATACACATACTACTAGGGTCAAAGGTTAAACGACAAAGGTAATGTGTTGAGAAATTTAAGGGGAAATTGATACATGCCACAATTGTTCATTGAAAACCGAGAGTCAGATTGAATCGTCAAGGTATAAGGTGGAGAACCAATGCAAAATCGACATGGTAAACCGACAACAACATACAAGGATCAAAGGTTAAACAACAAAGGTAATATGATATGGAAATGATAATGATCCAAAACGTTTTCTAAATTAATCCCAAGAATTATAAAATAAGCTTTTTATAAAAGGATAATGCTTTCTAAAGATATTTTATAAAACCTTGGCTAAGTTTTTATAAAACCCAAATCTTATAAACATTATGCAAGTTAGTTGATTTTAAATAAAATGGAAGATTTGAATTTGAATTAAGAATCTTTCTAAATGGAAAAAGTCTTCATAAGTGTTTTATTATTAAGGACACAAACAATACTTAAATGACTAAAGCCAAGATCAAAGAGGAAAGCATCATTGTTTCTTTACAAACAATCTTGAAAACTTACCATTTTGGTATAAAGTCTTCTAAGACTTTAACACAACCCAAGGAAACTTTCTTGAGACTTAAAATCTGGTAAAAATGTGTTAGAATGGATGGATGGGACAATGCATAACGTTCACAACAAAAAAAAATCAAAAAGTGGAATGCATGACGCACGGTTGATGGATCGACCATGTTTGTAACCGTGGTTGTTGTAGCATACCATCTTTCTGATCCTTGTGTTGTGCCTATAAATAGATCCTTCCTCTTTCATTCTAACTCACTCCTTTCTCTCTAGAAACTTTCAAATACATATCAAATAGATCTTTCTCTCATTCTTATCATATTATCATATCATTTGAGAAGATCAAAGATCAAGTGAAGATCAAAGAGCAAAATGGAAGAACTTGTGCTTCAAATTTCGTCATCTTTACCACTCTTGTGTTGCATTATTGTGGTAGCTTGTTACCACATCTTGAAAGATATTTGTAAGGGGCACTCATTACACTTGTATGTGTGTGAGTTAGTTGATATCATCACCATCTTGATATAGTTTATAATTAGGTTGAGAAACACTATATTGATATAGTCTAAAGTTGTGAGTTATGAGATACACTATCTTGACATAGTGTTAGTGCAGAGTTTAGACACTATCTTGATATAGTGTTGAGTTTGTGAGGAGTTGCATTATCTTGACATAGTGCTAGAGTTTGTGAGATTGTAAAGACCACTATCTTGACATAGTGAGTTGAAGAAGGTGACCACTACCTTTATCTAGTGAAACGTTGTACAAGGTAATCACTACCTTTAATTAGTGAGACGTTGGTGTACTGGTGATCCCTTCCGTTTAAGGGAGACGACTAGTGGAACAAAATCTAGATCGAAGAATCGGGGAGAGGACGTAGAGTGGATTTATTAACATCCACTTGAACCTCTATAAATCGGTTATGTATCTTTTTCCCTAAACTCTTTACATACTTGTTTAGTTATTTAATTACTTTCATACAATAACAAGTGATCTTCCATACTTAGTATTTTAACATAAAATTAGGCAATGGTATTCCATACATAAACTTTTAAAAGAAGAATTTTTTTAAAAGAAAACTATTCACCCCTTCTAGTTTTCTACACAAACCATCAAAATCATGAAATAAGAATGAATGGCATACCTCGTCGGATTTCCTCCCCTGTCGGATTCCCTTCCGATCGTCTGTTCCAGTCGACTTTCCCGATCGCAATGTCGGCTTCCTTATTTTTTTGAATCAGCGTTTGAATGTTTGATTATTAGAATTTGGGTGTAGGTGAGCTTAAGACTTGAATTTAGAAATTGGGATTGGGTGTGGGTTAAAGGGCTTAAGAGTTAAGGCTTGAATTTGGAATTTGGGATTGGGCTTAAGCTTAAATCATAAACTTGTAATTTAATTAGTTTAGTTATTGTTTTATATAAACTATATTAGTGTTTAATTGAGATTAATTATTTATATTTGAAAACTTATAAATTTATAATTTGGTTTTTCTTAGGGGTCGATTTTGAAATTCATGGGAGGCGATTGCAAAATTTTACGGGGGCGATCGAGATTTTATCGCGTAAAAAACGCTAATTTTTTTTTATAAAGGACGGCTGCCCTCCATTTCTCCACAGTGGGTCTGCCCTTGCTGATTAGTTATCCGGTATGATTGAGTTGTCTAATGAAACTTTAAGAATGAAAAGGATTGTGGTGGATGTATAAAATACCACCATTTCATCATGTGAAACACTAAATACTTTGTATTTGTTGCTTTTACCCGACCAGTTTGAATTAGCTTGTTTTGACATGATCTTTTCAACTTCATAAAAACTCTTGTGTCCGTCATTTCTAATAAAACAATTATTTAATTATCCTATCTTTCCTTACCATCATATAACAATACATGTTATAAAATTCACATGATTCCTATTTTAAAAATATAATATTTGGTCTATTAAAACTTGTTTGAAGAGGTCATAACTCATAACCAATGTTTTCAGAACCGGACCGGACAATGAACCGGTTATCCTACCGGTATGGACCGGTTGTACCGGATTTAAGAAACGGATCACATAATAAATAAAATAAAATAAAATAGAAGATTATATAGATATATAACTAATTTGAAAATAAAAAATAAGAAAAATGTAAACATCTTAAAAACAATAATTTTAAATTAAGTATAAAAGTTCCAAGAATTTTAAAACTAAAACTAAAAACGAATTTATATATTTGAATTAATAACTTGACTACTGCAAACCCGATGAAGCAAATTGAGTCTTCCCAAGGCTAAACTAGAGTAGCTAGGTTCATCGATTATTTATTTAGAGTTTCCAATTACAATAATTTTTATTTTCATTGTTTCTCCCACTTCTTCTTTCTTCCATTCCTCGTCTTCCTCCTCAACAGACAACGTGACATGCCACCGGAGTGGCAAACTTAAATTTCTCAGCAACGATCCGTCCATATCTAAAATGTATGTTTGTCAGAACTCTCAATCGCACCTGTGTCCATATTGGAAAGGAAGTAAAGGACGCTATTGTGTCCAGATCCGACCTTTTCTTCTCCAGATCAGGCGATCTCTCCTCTCCTCTTTCAGTTCTAGTGAATCCGTTTGAAATGGAGTGAACCGGTTCGACCTATCCGGGTTTCCGGTTCGACCATCGGTTTCCTGCCCAACCGGACGGGTCGCTACAGCCCGTTTCAACCCACATAACCGGACCGTTAGAGTCCCCGGTTCCCGGTCCGACTCGGGTTTGAAAACATTGCTCATAACTCATAAGTAAAAGGAAAAAAATGTGAGAAAATTATAAGGCAGTTAAGGGGACGGTGGGTCTCTTACAACCGTGAATTTACTCTATTGACCGCTCTAGGGAAAGCCTCCCATACGACCCCTAGTACCATGCACTCGCATCAACGAACGGACAGATTCGCTACTTTTAATCATCACCGTCCGATCAAATTCAGTAACAACACAATCAACGGACAAAAATCCCGTTCCCTCACCACAAAACAAAAGTAACTCTAGATAATTTTGTTTTCATGATATTTTTCTTCCCCTTCAATCTCAACAAACTCGCAGAATCCTACGACGAACAGATCCAAAATTGAAACATATACATGCTTACTGGTAAGCTTTGATCGATTTCATTGTACGTGTTTGTAACATTTCTCGGTGTTTCTGCTTATGTATTTGTGAGTGTGTGAAAGTAACAATCAAATCTGATCGAGATTTGAATTTAGATTGAATTAATGGAAATGTAACTGGAATTAGGTTCTAATTTGGGGATCTCTTCTATAACTGTGAATTCCTAAATTGCAAGTGATTGTTTGATTCAATTTTAAAGTTTAAAATTTACTGATCTAATTCGACAAATCTGAGTCCTCTTTCACTAAGATCAGGATCTTAAGTTGTGAAAGTGCCTGAATATGTTGAGAAGAACTAGGTAGCTCTCGTGATGGTGACGGATCACTTGCGAAATGGAGTCAATAATCAAAAAAAGACCGTTGAATGTGACTTTGAATCTGAAACAGTGTTGAGTATCAGTTTATATGGTTGATTTCATGTGCTTTCATCATGCAGTCACTGCATCTAGATGTTTAATCAGCTTATTCTCGACTTGGTTTAAAAGTGCGCGCCTGATGCGATGATAAAATGATAAAAACGCATCGTTGCAGTTGTTGCGATCTGATTCCATGATGCGTATGCGATGCGTGATGCGGTCAAATGTGGTTCATCATGCAATTGATTAGTATTTGAACAAGTTAGATCAATGCTTGTCTATTTATATATTCCCACTTATTGCTGATTTGTTTTATTAATATTGTATCATAAGCTTGTATCTTATGCATAGACTGTTGGGATTGTGGAGGCTATCAACACAAGGGCAGCCGGCACTATCGCTAGCCGAATTTTGGCACATGCCAAATATTGTTGCCAGCCAATTCTTGAGCCCCCAAGTTTGATAATGTCAGCAATTAGGAAAGGTCTAAAGTCGGCAATTAGGAAGAAGATTGCCAACCGATTTTTTCCAAATATAATTAGGGATGCCCTAATTTTCTCTAGTCTATAGTTATAGGACCAATTGTAATTGTAATCTTCAACACCTCAAAGATAAAATTGTCTCGCAAGTGTAGCAGTGGACGTAGGTCAGTTTAGATCGAATCCCGTAAATCCCGTGTTTTCTTTTCTACTTTTAGTTTGTGATTTGTGTGTGGGCGTATGGTTTGTTGTTTGCAATATGGTACCAGACTCCATAATCGCTGGTTTGCTACTACTTCCACCGCCGGTCAACCCAAATCAACACTAGTAAACACTACCAGTCAACTGTAGTGGGTCAACAAAAGTCAACAGCAGTCGTTACTTTGGTCTTATCAGGAGGATCTAGGACCATAAATCAGTCGGTTGAGAATCAGGTTTGACCAAAAAAAGTCAACAAAAAAGTTTTAGAGTATTTGAACAGTTGTGATACCTAACTAGTGGTATTAGAGCTCAGATTTTCTTTTTGGATATTATGGCAGAAGACGGGAAGACCAAAATGGACAAGTTTGACGGACACAATTTCGGGTTCTGGAAGATGTAGATAGAAGATTACCTGTATCAGAAGAATCTGTATTTGCCTTTGTCGGGTCAGAAACCAAAAGATATTACAGACTCGGATTGGGATTTGATGGATCAACAAGCCTTGGAGTGATCCGACTTTTGTTAGCGAAGAGCTTTGCCTACAACATCGTTAACGAAAAGACCATGTCTGGATTACTAAAGGCTTTATCCAACATGTACGAAAAGTCTTCCGCCTCGAATAAGGTGTTCTAATTTGGCAGTTAGTCAACACCAGAATGAGAGAAGGTGCCTCGGTTGCAGTTCACATCAACGAGTTTAATTCATTCATAACCCGTTTAGGTTCAGTTGATATTAATTTGATGATGAGATTCAGGCACCGCTTCTTTTATCTTCTTTGCCGGAGAGTTGGTCTGGAATAGTGACCACAGTTAGTAGTTCATCGGGAACTATTAAGTTTACGTTTGAAGGAATTCGTGATCTGATTCTTGGGAGAAGACATACGACGTAGGAGTTCATGTGATTCTTCAAACTCAATGTTAAGTACAAAAGGCAAAGGAAGAAGATTTGAACGAGGTAACAATCAGGGCAGAAAGAGGAGTCAATCAAAGCGCTGGAAAGACATCACCTGTTGGAATTGCTAACATGTAGGATACTCCAGAAATTAGTGCACAACAACTAAGAGAGGTGAATGTTGCAGCAGAAGAAGACTCACATGACGCTTTGATTTGTAGCGTAGAAAGTGTCGTTGAATTATGGGTCATGGATTCATGAGCTTCATTCCATGTCACGCATTGTATGGAGATGATGAATAATCTTAAGCTTGGAGACTCCGGGAAGGTCCGAGTAGCTAATGATGAGATCCTAAACATTACGGGCATGGGTGGCGATGTTTTGAAAACTTCCTTAGGAACCACGTGGACTCTGAAGGATGTCGAAGTCATTCCAAGCCTGAAGAGGATGCTTATTTTAGTAGGACAGCTGGGTAATCAGGGTTATGATGTTATGATTGGTGGTGGTCAGTGGAAGGTTGTTAAAGGCAACTTAGTTATTGCTCGAGGTAAGAAGAGGGGAATTCTGTACATGGTCGAGTTACACTCAGATGAAGCTAATGCAAGAGGTACGAAGATGTCAGCTGCAAAAAGTAAAACTCCAAGATCTAAAGAAAGTAAAAGTTGGGTTTTGTGAACCTCGTGTGCAGAAAAAAAGTTACCTTTGCAGATTCAAAGAAGACAACTAAAACAGGTTCAAAGGTTCAGAAAGAACAATCAAGAAAGGTTCAGAAAGGTTTAGATAGATAAGTGAAAACTTGAAGATCAAGAGACTCATGACAGTGGGTGTATAGAGGTTGAAGATGATCCACCTCCTCTAGTGCCAGCTCCAGCTCCACAGTGGGTTAGAAGAACTAATAGAGCCATAAAACCTCCAAAGAAATTCTTTCCGTTAGTTAATTACTTGCTCTTGATGGAGTGTGACGAACCCCCGTGTTGTTCAGAAGCCAGCAGAGTAAGAGATTCGTTACAGTGGGAGCAAGCTATGAAAGAAAAGATAGGGTCACGAGTAAAAAATAGAATTTGGTTCAAACAAAGTCACTGACAGATATGATGACAAAGGTCATGGCATCAGATGAGTTGAAGCGTTGTGGAGCTTCAACTGGCCTTCAAGGATGATTGATGTGAAGGTGCTGCACTAGTTCGAGTGGAAGATTACAGTAGTACAAGACGAAGCGCAATTGAACTGATGGAGCCTCCAAGTGAGAGATTGTTGGGATTGTGGAGGGTATCGACGCAAGGGCAACCGGCCCTATTGCCAGCCGAAATTTGGTTGTTGCCATACAATTCCTTAGCCCCCAGGTTTGATAATGTCAGCAATTAGGAAAGGTCTAAAGTCGGCAATTAGGAAGAAGATTACCACCCGATTTTTTCCAAATATAATTAGGGATGCCGAAATTTTCTCTAATCTATAAATATAGGACCAATTGTAATTGTAATTGTAATCTTCAACACCTCAGTATTAAAATTGTCTCGCTAGTGCAGCCGTGGACGTAGGTCAGTTTAGACAAACCACATAAATCCCACGTGTTCTTTTCTTTTTTTATTTTGCGATTTGTGTGTGGGCATTTGGTTTGCTGTTTGCCTGGTACCAGACTCCATAATTGTCGGTTTGCTGCTGCTTCTGTCGCCGGTCAACACTGCCGGTCAACTGTTGCGGGTCAAAAAAGTCAACAGCAGTCGTCGTTGTGTTTCTTTGGTTTGATCAGGAGGATCGAGGGCCAGAAACAAGGTTTGACCAGAAATTTCGATTGAGAATCAGGTTACACCAGAAAAAGTCAACAGAAAAGTTTTAGAGTGTTTGAACAGCCGTGATACCCAACTCTAATAGACTACTTGTACCTAGTTAGTAATTAGAGATAATCTTCTTTTAGTTGTACATAAAGCTTCTTTAGTTGTACCTAGAGATTTTATTGTATTTATTATTTTAATATCTTATATTTTAGGGCTTAAAAATTAATAAGTTAAAATATTATCTATAAATAATGTTTAGTATATTTTAATAAAGAATGCCTTGCGCATCGTGCATCGGATTTTCGGATCAAAACGCCTTGGAGCGCATCGCTCCTTTCAAAACCAAGATTCTTGATTAATTTAATTTTACATGCATACACTCATCACTATCAATAATGGTTACACATAATTGTGTTGCAACCACTATACTACCTTGTCATACAATGATCTTTCAAGGAAGACTGCAGATAGTTCAACAAGGAAGTTTGTTTATTGTTTGACTTTGACTACTTTTCATGGTTGTATATGCATGTTGATGTACTAAAGTTGAATTGTATCTCTGTAGACCTTAAAATGGAAGAGGATGTTCCTGATAGAAAGAACTGGGAGGACTTGGACATTGACATTCTGGTGAAGATATTTCAAACTTTTGACATTTTCGAGTTAACTTCTGGCATTGCTCGAGTGTGTAGCACATGGCGTTATGCTGCTTGTGACCCTTTGTTGTGGCGAACTCTTGATCTCTCAATGCTGAAATCCAATTTTATTAAAATCCCATTAGAGCCTTATGTTTATGTGGATGGGCGATCTGATAAAACACTGACAAGAGTTCTGAAGATTTCTCTAAATCTTAGCTGTGGAAACATAACGACTTTGATTTTCCATTATAATCTATATGTCTGTGATGATCAGTTGACATACATTGCTGAAAGGTATCATCGGAAACCTAATTTCTTGTTGTTTTAATCTTTATATTTTACAACAGTCATCTACTTTTTATAAAAGATTTTGGGTTATATAGAGGTGGAAATATTGACCCGTATACTTATGAGTTATATAGGGATAGATTTTGGGTTATGTTTTATCTCGAGCAAGTCTAATGGGTCCTGTGAAGAAAATTAGCTAAGAAGCAAAAGGTCAAATAGGTCGAAAGTCGTTTAAAGTGTATTTATAATGCATACAACTTCCTAAAATTGTTTTATTCAAACATTTGGTTTATTATTTTAATAGTATAGTTATGCAATCATATTTAACTAGCGGTGGCAAAATGAGTGGACAGACATGACGTCAAATGGGTAATGATAGTATGTGTTGAACTAGGTCAGGTTCACCGAAATGTTTCCTGTCCAAAATTTTTATTGTCTTTTATACAATTAAATTTAATAAATAAGATTACAACTACCATATTTTTACAACAGTAACCTAACTTTTTGAATAAAGTTATTTAGAAGGTTGTAGAGGCACAAAGCCCAGTCCAGACAAGGCTTGGGCCGAAAAAGCTCGATCCTTATTCCTTGATGTGCCAAAAAATCTTGGGCCTAAAATAGCCCGGGTCTTTAGCAGAAAAACTAGGCCTGACAAGGTATGTTTGGGCCGGACCAAGGTGATTGGGCATTTTTATGTTAATGAAAATTGATATAAAAGAATATTAACTTAATAGAGCAAGGTTTATTAGGTCTCAAACTGATTCTTAAAATTTTGATATAAAAAACTAACCCATTACCCATATGTAAAAATGTAATGTTTCCGCTAAGATTTCACAAAAGGGATTCTAGGATCTGAATCGGTCATAAGTCAGGATTTCAGGCTTGAGCGGCCTAGAATCGGGTTAGGCTGATCCGGGCTTTAAAACAAATACTTAGCCCGATACAGGATATCAAGCTTGAGCGGCTCTAGGATCTGCAGGCTTTACATGACTGGGCCCAATTGGGCTTTTACCATGTTGGCCTTCAAGTCTTTTGGACTAAGCCCATCTGTGCACCTCTATGCATTAAAAAATGTACTTTGGATGACTTTAAACTAGTTCAATCTTTTTGTCCCGCTTCCCGTTGCAGCTAATTTTTTTGACTTAACACATTACTTATTTATATTTTTTTTTTGTAAAAAATGGACATAAAAGAAGTGTGTGTGGGTCAGCCTGGCCAGACATGACCCATAAGCTACCCGTTCTGCAATCTGCCCATTTTCCCACTTGTTTAGATGTATTTGACATTAAAAAAGTCAACTCTCTTTTAATGTAGGTGCCCAAAGCTCAAACGACTAGTTTTGCCAGCATGGAACCGGATAAAGAGACCAGTACTATGCAAAGCCATAAACATGTGGCAAGATCTTGAATCCCTTACAATGCCTAGCATAGCCAATCCTCCTTGCATCATGGAGGAAATCTCCAACAGCTGTAAAAAAATTTCAGAGCTCAAAATCATGGGCCCGTGTGACATGTTCTTTGCGCATACACTTGCAAGTTGCTTACCAAACTTAAAAGTCTTGAGCATTCGTTGCTCGATGCTTTTTAAGGATGCGCTATTAATAATCTTAGATGGATTGAGGCATCTTGAAGTGCTTAATATTTCCCATTGCATCATTATAGAAGTCCCGCCACCACCCGCCCCTAGAAAAGTGCTGAAGGAGCTTGATGAAATGATTCTTGAGAAGGCGTCTAGAATACGCGAGTTCTTGACTTGCATGGATGATGTATGTGTTATGTGCAGGAGAACAAGGCTTGATGAAGGGTTTTTGAGGTGGTATAAGTATGAAGAAGGCCTTTGGAAAGAAGATGAAGTGAGGTCTCTTGCAATTTGAGCGTATAAAGTTTAGCTTAATGGGCATGGTTCTTTCTCTCTTTTCATTTTAAACCCTTTTTATTTCTTAGTTGTATATTACCAAGCATGTATAGATGTGATAGGAAAGTTTTGTACAAGTATCGGGTATTACAATAATAAATGGTTGCTTTTAAGGTTGATTATCTTGAATAATCAGTTTTTCTTGGTAAATATAATCAATTTAACAACCTGGTTTGAACTGAATTTGACCCGTTACGTTCTTTCCAAAGTCATTAGTTCCGGCCTGCTGGGGCATAAACTCTTTGTGAACCCATCATAAAAAGTAAAAACAATTCAAACGCTATAAAAGGACCAAAAGTTTTGAAAACCATTTATAAAATCATCTAGCGACTTCAACGTTGTACCAGTCATGTAATCAAAATTATCGAGGCCAACAAATTTTAAAAAATACACTAGTCTTCATGGCAAATTCTATCAGATAAAAAAATAATACACTTTCTGTATTTTTCACAAAAGTCTTTCAACAATCTTTTACGTATAAAAACCTAACACACTTTTTGTTTTTTATCCAACACAAGTCTCTCAACAATATTTTACACATAAAAAACCAACATATTTTCTATTTTTTTCCTCACAAAAGTCCTTTTATGTTTTAAACATGAATAAATTTATGAAAATTATTTTTAAAACAAGTTGGGACCGCTACATCCGGTTTGTTTTGGTTATGTGTAGTTTTTTTTCCTTACATGGCTTATAACTTTTATTTATCTAAAAACAAACAATTGAGGTGAACATTTAAAAGGATTAAACAACTATTTACTCTAGCAAATAAATCAATTATTTACCCTAGAAAATGGATCGGCAGAAGCAATGCGAAGAAAATCAACCGACAGAAGCAAGAGCAAAAGAAGCGATTCGATTACAAAATGATTTGATTGTTTATGTGTTTTCATATATGTTATAGGTATTTTTACAAACCGGATTCAATTCGATTACAAATCATCTTTTTATAGAATGGATTTCATTCTTATAACAAACTTTATTTTGAAAAAAAACCACCAAGTCATTTGCTAGGATAAATAGTTGTTTAATATTTTTTAATGTCCACCCTAGTTCTTTTGTTTTTAAAGAAAAAAAGTTATAAGCCGGTAAAAAAAAAGGACATTTAAGAAACAAACCGGATGTACCGTTTCCAAGTTATTACAAATCATCTTTTTTTTAAGGATTTCATTCTTATAACAAAGTTTATTTTGAAAAAGATCACCAACTCATTTAGTAGGGTAAATAGTTGTTTAATCCCTTTAAATGTCCACCTCAGTTCTTTTGTTTTTAGAGAAAAAAATTATAAGCCTGTAAAAAAAAAATACACCTAAGTAAAACAAACCGGGCGTACCTGTTTTAATTTTTTGAATTAATTACACGGATGGTCCCTGTGGTTTGGCCTGTAGAACCAAAGACTGATGGCTTCTAAATTATTCTAAGTACAAATGCTGCTGATAGGCTTATCAGCAGCATTCAACACATGTTGCTGCTGATAGGCTTATAAGCAGCATTCAACACATGTTGCTGCTGATAGGCTTATCAGCAGCATCATTCTCATTCTTGCTGCTGATAGCTATGTTCCTTAAAGACAAATCGTTGCAGCTGACTATCCATGCCAAGCGTCACTGACAACTTTCTGCAAAAGCAACTCACACACTCAAAGCAGAAGGAACCTCAATAGTGCAACCAATGACGGATGACAATGCTCTTCTCCGAGCATGCAAACAATGATGAATAAAGAAAACGTTTCAATAAAGTTAGCTAGTTTAGCTTTAACGTGTAAAATTAGCTTTTGTATAAACGATCAACGGTCTGTGTTCGATCTGATCCTTAGAATCAAGGGTCTGTCTTGATTCTAAGTTAGTATAAATATTGTGTAAATACTTCATTGTAAGTGTGCTTTTGAATTAGAGTTTTCACTTGTAATCGTTTATTCTCAAAGCTTAATACAACAGTGTTCTTATCAGTATTCTTTCTGTCTATTCGATTGTAATTGTGTAGTTGTTATTGTTTCCGCCAATCTCAACTAAGAACAGAACCATCTTGTAATTTCACGATCCTACAAGTGGTATCAGAGCTTTGGCTCAGATTAAACAAACTAACACTTGTTTAATCACTTCTGGTTCTATTCTAAACTCTTTCTCTTTCATCAAGTCACCAAGAACAAAAATAGCACAAAGCAATGGTTTTGAAGACATCGGCAGCATCAACCGACCACCAAGATTGGTGTCTGGAGAAGACTACGACATGTGGAAAAATCGCATGGAAAGTTTTTTCTGCTATCAGGAGTACGGAATGTGGAAATCCATCAGGGATGGACCCTACATTCCCATGGTGGCATCTGCTGACTCTGGAGGACCATCAGTTCCAAAGGATCCCTCCAAGTACTCGGATGAAGATATAAAAAAGATGGAGGTGGACTTCAAGGCACTAGGAGCTATCCAAATGTGCCTTCCAAATGAAATTTTTCATAACTTCAGAAGTCACAAAACCGCCAAAGAGCTCTGGGAGGCTCTTGAGAAGATGTTTGCTGGCTCAGAAGAAGTCAAAGAAAACAGAAGGGACATCCTGAAGCAGCAGTATGAAAACTTCGTATGGAAGGAAGGTGAGTCACTAACTGTTTTATATAATAGATTTACTTATCTTGTAGGTGAGCTGCAGTGCTCGAAGGTGAAACTGGAGAATGAGGATATTCTCAAAAAGTTCATCAGGTCTTTACCTAGCTGTTGGACACTCTATACGGTGTCCATTAGAAGAACTGAGAATCTGAAGACTCTCCAAATGACTGAGCTCTTCGGTATGCTGAAGACTTATGAGCTAGAGATGATTCAGGCAAAAGAACGAAGCTCAAGCTACCAAACAGCTTCAACATCCACCACCACCTCTTCTGCTTTTCACTCTGAGTACTCAGGTCCTAGTACTAGCAACTACTATCCTCCCATAGTCACACATCCTCAAACTCCTACCTCTAAAAAAACACATCACCATTTCTTCTTGAAGCTCCTTCTCAATCCTCATCCACTGTTGCTTTTGTTTCTGAAAACTCAAGCAACATGTACTTTATCAAGGAGGATCTTGAGTGCTTCCATCCAGATGATCTAGAAGAAATGGATATACAGCACTCGTATGCCATGCTCTCTATAAGAGCAAAAAGGTTCTACTCTAGTACCGGAAGACCCATTCCAAGCAACAGCTCCAACACCAAAGTTGGCTTGGATAAAAGCAAATTGAAATGTTACAACTGTAACCAACTGGGTCATTTTGCTAGAGAATGCAAGGCACCTAGGGCAAACCCAGCAGCTCACCAAGCCCAACCAAGACATCAACAGCAACAAGCTACTCCTCCAGCTCAAACTGCAGCTTGTGCAGCTGTTGGAACATCTGACTTTGACTGGAGCTTCCAGTATGAAGATTTGCCTACTAACAACCAAGCTCTTATGGCAGACACAACTGAGATACCGCCTCAGGTATATGAACATCTATGTTCCCAAGCCTGTATTGATAAGGTTTTAGGCTACAGAAAGCATAATCAAAACCTAATAGATCAAAATCAAAATATAACTTTGATCAAAATGAAGAGTTTCATAAAATGAAATCTGAATTCAAAAAGGTTGAAGACAGTTACAAAGAAAAAATTAACTGCCTAAAGAAAGAGATTTCATCATTAAAACATGAACAAACCAATCTTGAAACTCAGATTGATGATCTTCTTGTCAAATTAAAAGCTACCAGAGCAGAAAGTTCACATTGACAAATATGAATTTGCATCCAAAAAGCTGCAAAGACTTCTGGATGCTCAAATTCATGATAAGGTAAAAACTGGTGTGGGGTATCATGCTGAACAATATCAAGCCGTTGCACCTCCTGCTGACTACGTTGCCATCCATGAACCAAGCTTCAATCTGGTATATCTTGATATGGCCAACAGAAATCTTGATCCTTCTAAGGATGAACCATTGGTACAAGAATGCACTACCTCATTAGAGTCTGATTCAACTTACTCAGACTCCACTAAAACAAGTGAAGCTTTATCTCCTCCTGCCCCTCAAGTCACTCTGACTAAAGATGAAGTCCATTCAGCACAAGTACCAGCCATTTCAGTACCAGTTCCTACACCATTCAAACAAATCAAAATTAGCTATCCTCCAGAAGGTAGGAAGCTAAATACTGAAAAGGGCCAGTCCTCATCTTCAGTCTAGCCAAGGAAGGTGTTTGACATATGTCATGCACCTGGAGAAAGGGTTCCATATGTTCAAAAAACATTGGAAGAAGCTACTTTTGAGCACAACAAAGCTCACCCTTGGAATTTCAAAGACCTTTTCAAAAGAAAGGATTATGTGTATCTTTCAAGGGATAAAATGGCAAAATCATGTTTTGTCTGTGGAAAATATAACCACACTGCCAGCACCTGCTTCTACTACATTCAGCAGAAAATAAACCTCAAGCAACATGCTTTTGAGAAGACAAAGAAGAACAAACAGGTAAGAGGTTTTGAAGCTAAGACAACTCAATTCAGAAAATCTCTTTCTCCACTAAGGGAACAGTTGTCAAAACCTCAACAATCTTACATCATCTGTGGAGAATCAGACCACTTTGCTGGAAATTGTAAGTCAAATCCTTTCAATCAGATTCTTCTTCCAACCCCAGTTATACAAAAGCCTATCGGCAAGGTGAAGAAGGATAAGCATACACCTGTTTCTAAGCCAGCAGCAGCCAAAATAACTGCTGCTGATCGAGTAAAGCCCAAGCAACCAAAAGGAAGGCCTTCAACAGCAACAAAGTCTGCAGCTGCTCAAGTAAAACCATCAGCAACAACAAAATCTGCTGCTGATAAGCCAAAATCCTCAGATACAACATCTGCTGCTGAAAAGACAAAGAGAGCTGGAAAACCACCAACTCAACAATGGAAGGTAAAGAAACCACCAAGCATCATCATCGGTTCAGTTGAGTGCGTCTATCCTTTGGTGTAAATATGTCTGTCTTATGTTGTAAATAAAAGCTACAAGTCAGCAGCATTTTTGTCCTTCCGCGGCTGATAGGTTTAATCATCAGAAGCAAAGGATTTGCCACTGACTGCCTTAAGTTATCAGTAGGAACAAGTTTCCTGCGGATAGCTTTAAAGCCATCAGCAGCAACATCCTTGCTGCAGATCACAGAATCCATCAGCAGCTATTGAGTTTGTTGCTGACAGACTTAACCTTCCGCAGCAACCAAGCTTGCAGCGGACAGGCTTATCCATCCACAGCAACCAAGTTTGCTGCTAATGGGTAAATTTAAGTCCAAATTAACTTTTACCCGCTGTAAAAGAAATCAACGTCAGTCTTTACCATGACTGTCTCAGTGTATTACAGTTGTAACAATGAAAAGTAAATAAGGTTGTACTGTACAAGTCATTTTGCTTTTTCTCTCATCTGCCGTTATAAGACCAAATCAAATTTTCTTTACCACCTCTTCACATTCAATTCAACCCTAACCAACTATCACTTTCACCCTAAGACCCCACCACATTCAAAGCTATTCTCCATACTCTCAAGTCTCCACCATACTCAAACCATATTCAAATCATCCCTCCAGAATCAAACGGCTATGGCAGATATCGACAACCCAGATGACAAGTTTTCCACATACCATAACCTAACAGCATACTTTACCAAAGGAAAAAAATCCGATGGTTTTGACGATATGATCGATTTCTTATGTCGATCAACGATCTACTTTGCCCTCACCACCAACCCTACCATATATATCCCTCATACGGAGGATTTCTGGAGTACCGCCGTCTACTCAACCGAACAGGGGATTCCCCAAATCAAAGCCAAAGTAGACGGCAAGAATATCACCATCTTGGAAGCTACACTCAGAAAACATCTTAAGCTTCAAGATGAGGGAGCAGCCATCTCATACTCGAAGGACGAATACATGAGGACCTTTGTCTCCATTGGATACACCGGAAATCAAACCGAGTATACGATCGAGAAGGCGCTGATGGGCCCTCCATGGAAGTATCTCTGCCACACTCTTCTCCAATGCATATCTCAGAAGAGGAGTGGATGGCATCAGGTGAGCTCTGCACTGGCCTCCGCCTTCCATGGTATGGTCACTAACCAAGGCTTCAACTTTGCACATCTCATTTTTGAGGGTTTGCGATATAACCTTCAAGAGGGTGCAAAGCAGTAATTTTTCATGTACCCAAGATTCCTGCAGAAAGTTTTCAATCAAGAACTAAAAGAACTTTCAAAACCTGCAAGAATCTACATCATGTTGGGTCATAAAAATAACATTTTTCAAAGCATAAGGACTATTTCCAAAAAGTTCTCAGGGGTCAACGTTCCATTGTTATCTACAATGCTGAACGTACAAAGTACCCCGGGTGACAGTTCAGCAATCCCAGCTGATACTGATCCCACACCCTCCACCTCACACCCTGAACAACAGTCTGCATCCACCATTCGAATCCCTGTGCATACTACTGAGGATGTACAGACACAAAAATTACTTACACCTCTTTTGGATGTTATTGTTCAACCAGAACACAGGGCCCTGGTTGCAACAACATATACTAGAAAAAGGGGCAAGAGAACTCCTTCTTCTCTTGCCTCCAAGACCCAAACCCAACCTAACATCCCTCACTCAAAATCACAACATTCTGGTGAGAATATCATAAGGGAAAGCCACATTATTAGGGAGACTCCTTCGGATGCCTCTCTATTAGGATCAGGATCACTTCCCGGATCCGTAGAACAGCCCCTGAGCCCTTCCTTTCTCTTCTGAACTTAAGTGTTGAGGAACCTGATCAAGATGATGTACCTTCTCCAACTACCACTATCTCGGAGGTACTGATTGATCTTGCTTCCAACACACCCAACCCAAGTTCATCTACCCTGAAGGTCCACTCTAGGAGTTATGAAAGAGTGGATGTGGAAGAGGCTGTCACTACTGCTGGTCCATCAAATGACCAGGAGGACAGTGACAACATTGTTAAGACCTCAACCACGGCAACTCAAAGTGAGAATGTTTCCTTGGAAACTCCCTTCACTGAGAGGAAACCCAGGTGCCAAGAAACCATGGGTTATAGGGATGAAGAGGCTAGGCCTAAGGCCCCATCTGGGTCCAAGGATTCCACAACTGTGGATGAGGACAGACTGAAACTTCATAACTTGGAATTGACGGCCAGGGTGGCTATGCTAGAGGCTGAAGTGTCCAAACTAAGACACTAAGTCTCTATGCATGAAGCCCATCAATGCCCAACTTTAACCACTCCCTCTCTTGTATCAGTAGGCACCCAAACTGATGCTTACTTGTCTACTGATGCAACCAAAAAGGGGGAGATGGTCTCAATGAAGGAAGACACAGACAGTCTTGATGACTGGATTCAAGAGCAGGTTGTAATTCAAAGCTCACTATTCAAGCCGGCTTTTGTACAAGTTCATGACTTGCCAGTCTCAGATAACGAAGAAGAAGTGACATCTGAAGACTGGAAGTTGGTCGTCAGGCCTGTTGATGAAATGCTGAATGATGCTGAAGACACAGAACAAACAAATACATCATTCAGCATCCTTCCTGAAGCAGCAGCCATCATAAGTCAATCCATTACCCCCCCAACTATTTCAAACTACACAGAAGCTAGAATTTGACTCCATTCTAGCTTGGGGGTATGATGGATCAGCTGAGAGATTTTGGATTGGATGGGAGTTTAGTGGAGTAGAAGAGCTAAACTGGAACTCTCTCAATGCCCTCCAAGTCCTACAACTGTATTTAACTAACTGCATCAACACTTCATCAGATCTCTCAGCAGAACTTGCCATTGGCAGGTTCCATGACTTGATGGAGGATAATCTACCCCACTTCGAAAAACTAATACAAACAGCAAAACGGGTAGCTTATCCTGAATCTTCGGCAGCAGCAGAAAGAAGACTGACTCCTAGAAGACTTGACATTATAAGGAGCAGTCTTCTCACTAAAGAAGAAATTTGCTGCTTAAGAAGATTTCTATACTCCTTCATCGTCAAAGACTTAGATGTGCTGGGATGGACAAGCACTAAGTCTCTTGACCACACCTTCTTACTAAGCAATGGCTCCTCTCTCACCATCAACACCAGGAACATCACTTCCTACAGACTTTCTCGACAAGATCTTTCAACTCAGGGCAAATATCTGCAATGTCAACTCACTTGAAAGCCAGGCAATGATAGCTACTGTTAGAGCCAAACTTGAACACGTAGGAAGAATTACTGAGGAAGTATATGTGTCAAACTCTGACACTGATACTGACTCAGCTTCCCCTCGAGTAGACATCTGTGCTGCAGCATATGAGTCAAGATCAACAATCAAAGAAATGCTGAAAGAAGTCACAGGTCCTTAGTGCAAATCGGATGAAGCCATTGACCTTCCCTTGTTCACCTCTCAATGTGCCAATGAAGCTGAGGCTGAGATCCCAATAGCAGCACCATCATCTGATGTTGTGGTCAGTGAAGCCGAAGCAAAGGCATCCAATATAAACAAGGCAAAGGGAATTATGACAGATGAAGATGAAGAGAGATTTCTAAAAGAGAAAAGAGAGAGGGAAGAGAAGAGAAGAAGAGGAGATGGCTGACATTAAAAAGGCTCAAGAAAGAAAAACAGTCATTCTCCTTAGAGAACAAACCATCCAGCTGTATGCTAGGCAGCTGGATGAACTGAAAAGAAAGATTCCTACAGTTGACCAGATTGAAGAAGATGCAGCTCTTGCTCTTCAACTACAGGAACAATTTAACAGAGAAGAAGAAGAATTGGAGAAGAAGAAGAAAGAAGAAGCTAAGTTCAGAATAACCTATTCTGAACTAGCCAAAGAAATGAGGGAGGAGTGGGTAAAGGCTCTAGTTTCTCAAGGTGAGGATGCAGACTACCTTGAGAAACTATCAAATAAAGAAGTCTACAGAGCCTTCATGGGTCAGCAAGGTCAATTGGCAAAGAAGAAACAGGCTGAAGAAGAAGAAAAAGTCAAACAAAAGTCCAAGAAGACCATTGCCTTTAATAAACGGACCCATGAAGAAAGGAAGGTCATGATTGACTTCCTTGAGGCTAGAGGAGATAGTGGACAGAGGCTAGGTCCCATGAACTTCATGAACCTGCAAGCCCTCTACTTCAAAGTCAAGAAGGATGAGGAAGAAAGATTGGGGAAGAAGGGATCCAAGAAAAGGGTAACTATTCAGGAAGAAAAAGAAACAAAAGCAAAGAAACCCAAGCCTTCTCCCTCACCTACCTCTTCCTCGGTCCAACAACCTTCCACTCTCCTCCCCAAACCCTCCACTCCTCCACCCAAAAAGTCCAAACCATCCCACCCAGCTCCCACTCATCAACAACCTCCCTTAAAGAAATCCAAACCCACACCTAAACCAGAAGACTCAAGAGACATAGTTGACTGGGTCTATAATCCACAGGATCAAAGGTTTGAGATCTTCAGGGGAGAACTGAAAGAAGAAGATCTATCTACAGATCTGTTGATGAAGTTCTGCAATTGCCAGATTCAGATCTTGACAGAATTTTGAAGCTGGGTGAAGCTCATGAGCCTGCAAATGAGGGTGGGAAACTTCTTGTGCTAGCCATCAAACACTACTTCAACCCTAGCAAAGATGTGATCATTGACATCAAACCACTCAAGTCCCACTCTCCATTTGTAAGTTGGTCCTATAATGCTGATTTGGATGAGTTCACTTTAACTGATGTAAGGAAGCAGAAGATGATATGTTCAAGCAAAACAATCTACAAAATGCCACATAAAGACATCAAGACTCTGTCTGCACTTCCACTGAACAATCCCAGCAAGGATCCAAGAGGCTATGAAGTTGAAAGGATAGTCAGCCACATGCAAAAGCTTCAGCAGCAAAGTGATTAGAAAAATTTTGGTCGCATCAGTCTAGGGGAGTTTGTAGAACCAAAGACTGATGACTTCTAAATTATTCTAAGTACAAATGTTGCTGATAGGCTTATCAGCAGCATTCAACACATGTTGCTGCTGATAGGCTTATAAGCAGCATTTAACACATGTTGCTGCTGATAGGCTTATCAGCAGCATTCAGCACTTGTTGCTACTGATAGGCTTATCAGCAGCATCATTCTCATTCTTGCTGCTGATAGCTATGTTCCTTGAAGACAAATCGTTGCAGCTGACTATCCATGCCAAGCGTCACTGACAACTTTCTGCAAAAGCAACTCACACACTCAAAGCAGAAGGAACCTCAATGGTGCAACCAATGACGGACGACAATGCTCTTCTCCGAGCATGCAAACAATGATGAATAAAGAAAACGCTTCAATAAAGTTAGCTAGTTTAGCTTTAACGTGTAAAATTAGCTTTTGTATAAACGATCAACGGTTTGTGTTCGATCTGATCCTTAGAATCAAGGGTCTGTCTTGATTCTAAGTTAGTATAAATACTGTGTAAACACTTCATTGTAAGTATGCTTTTGAATTAGAGTTTTCACTTGTAATCGTTTATTCTCAAAGCTTAATACAACAGTGTTCTTATCAGTATTCTTTCTGTCTACTCGATTGTAATTGTGTAGTTGTTATTGTTTCCGCCAATCTCAACTAAGAACAGAACCATCTTGTAATTTCACGATCCTACCCTAGTTCTTTTGGTTTTAAAGAAAAAAAGTTATAAGCCGGTAAAAAAAAGTACATTTAAGAAACAAACCGGATGTACCGTTTCCAAGTTATTACAAAATCATCTTTTTTTTAAGGATTTCATTCTTATAACAAAGTTTATTTTGAAAAAGATCACCAACTCATTTAGTAGGGTAAATAGTTGTTTAATCCCTTTAAATGTCCACCTCAGTTCTTTTGTTTTTAGAGAAAAAAATTATAAGCCTGTAAGAAAAAATACACGTAAGTAAAACAAACCGGACGTACCTGTTTTAATTTTTTGAATTAATTACACGGATGGTTCCTGTGGTTTGGCCAAATTACGGTTTGAGTCCCTAACTTTAAGAAATTACGGGTTTGGTCCAACATACTTTGATTTTGTTACATTCATGGTCTCTGTATTGGATGGAGGTTAACTTTTTCTGTTAAGTGGGTGTGAAATCACCAAAATACCCCTATATTTATAAAATAATAATAAAAATAAAAAAATAAATATTAAAAATATTTAACCCTTTTAAACCCCAACGCTAGCAAACCATCCCCTCCTTTCTTTCTCTGTCTTCTCCGGCGTAACCACCACCGTCCAATAACACTTGTCTTCACCGGAAAATATGAAAGATCAACAAATCCAGCCACAAGCCCACAACCTATTGGAGATTGAGCAAACAAGATTTCTTCCCTGAGGAATCTGGACCACCTACCGGCACGCTAGTCCCACAAGATTTCTTCCCTGAGGAATCTTCTCTCTCTCTCATCTCCACTGTTTCTCAATCTCTCTTGTTTAGGGGTCAATCGAAGACTTACAAATGTTCATTTCGATTTCAACACTTATTCATCTCTGTCAATTTTCAATTTGGGGTTCAATTTGAAGTTTTAATTTAAGAAACAAACCAGCAATGAAGTTCGAAAAGGAATTTGCTTCACTGATGGTGCCAGATTGGCGACAAGCATATATAAACAACTACCTCAAGACTCTCTTAAAATAGATCTTGATTTTCCACCGGCGAAAGAGAAGGTCACCGGAAATTCAGGTGGCGGCGTCTTTGAAGCGAAGGGTGTCTCTTTATAGAGCTTTCGGTGGTAACAATAGTCCCAAAAAAGATAAAGGAGATCTTGAGCTTTTGTTCTTCAGGGGACTTGATCTCGAGTTCATTAAAGTGATTCATTTTTATAAAACCAGAGTGGAGGAGGTGCTGAAGAGCTGACCATACAAAGTTTAATCTAGACTTGCATTTCAACAAAAATGAAGTCAGAGATGCACAAAAGTTGAAGCAAGCTTTTATTGAATTCCATGAAAAGCTTTTACTGAATTACATAAAGATTTGTTACATTTTAATTGAACTCTATCTTGATTTAGAAATTAAGGGGTGAGCGGTTTCGTTTGGGATTTCAATTTGCTAAGAAATTAAGTAAAAATCAAAACGGAAATTGGGACAATCATGAAAATGGGTGCCAGACACACCGGGAAACCATGCCTACCGAAAAAATGCCGCTGGAGTTAGGGTCTGGCTGGTGGTGATAGTTTTGTCGAGGAAGAAATGTGGATGGGGAAAGTCAATCTGGTGGGTCATAGTGGATGCGGTGGTCTTGGACGAGTTGGGACGATGATGAAGAAGGGATGGCAGTGGTGGTGGGGGTGGTGTTGGAAGTTACCGGCGGTGGTGGTGTGGGTCAGTGGGTGGATGTCGGTTCTTTGGGAGGAGGAAGAAGAGATGAGGGGTGGGAGTGGGAGTGGGTGGGTCTCATTTAATTTAATATTTAATTATTTGATTTATTATTTTATTTTTATTTATTTAATCTTAAGGGTATTTTGGTTATTTCACAGCCACTTAACAGAAAAAGTTAACCTCTATCTACTCCAGATACGATTGGTGTAACAAAATCAAAGTATGCCGGACCAAACCCGTAATTTCTTAAATTTAAGGACTTAAACCGTAATTTGACCAAACTACATGGACCATCCGTGTAATTAATTCTAATTTTTCTTTTTCACAATTTTGTTTAAAATTGAAATGGGACTTTAATGTTTAAAAAATTATTGAAGAAATTTTATAAAAAAAAATAGAAAGCATATTAGTTTTTTATAATATTTATTCACCGGTTAAATATTCAAGTAAAGATTAATTACTTTAAAAGTTACTGCATATTAATACTTAGTGTAGCTTATTAAAGTATTTTTAAGTATATCAAACCTATAAATCTTACCTTTTTATGTACCATGGTTATTTGTTTTGGTTTTTTTTAGTTTATTTACTTTTGAATTTAAAAAAAAATAAAACTATTATTATAATTAAAGTTGCGGTTTATCAAAAACAACATCTTTATGGTGTAACTTTAAAGAGTAAAATAGTTATTTCATATAAATATAACAAAATTTTTAATGAAAATTAGTGTTACATTCCAAAGATAACTATAGATTTTAAAGTTTCAAACATGCGTCTTTTTAAAGTTAAACTATAAATGTGTTACTTAAAAAAAAACACATTGTATATATGTAATATGCCTTTATGGTTACTAGTAAAACAAATAATTTGTTTCTGTATCTTTTAATCTTTTGAATTTAGAAGTTCTAATGCACAAATTTACTATGTCTTAAATTTAAACACGTTGGTCCAAATTACCGGTGTCACTAAAGCAATTTCATTGATTCAGATCTAACATGGTAAAATTACAAGTGCAATTTTTCAAAGATATTGATTTAAGTATGCATAAGTGTCTAGTTCAATATATTTTAGTTAGATTAACTTTTAAAACAAAGTAAGTAGCTTTAATAAAATTAAGAATATTATTTGTCACACCCTAGATTTAACCTACCCGGGTGTGCGACCAACAATTGGTAACTGTCTCTTATTTTGTCTAATCAGAGATTTATAAACACAGCAGAATATTTTAATAACTCAGGATCTTTTCAAAAGATGAGAAATCTCCCGTTTCATTTCATTTCAAACAGGGATAAACCATGATATTTTACACAAACATTTATTTTACAAAACCAAGGTTACATGAGCCATTTCTTTCACACAGATGTCTAGGGTGGACGTTCCTTTTTTCATGACATCATTGTTCCATTCATTCTATGGCTAAATCAATATCAATTCATCCTTGGTTATCTGTAAAAACGTTTGAAAATATTTTATCAGTATAAACTGGTGAATACAAGTATATTTAAAATCATAATCTGACAAGCGTGAATAAATAGAACAATTTGCCCATATTTGAATGGTCAATTTACACATTCAGCAGACCCCTGGCCCGAACGTATAACCACTAGCCATACCAGGCACTTTCTTGGATCATCATTGTTTTACATTAAATGGTACCCTGCCTTTCGCCTCAAGCGTCAGGTCTTACGTATTATATATAACCAAGCCATAGCCCTAGCCCCGTTACAACGTTTCAACTGTAACACATGTATGTATACGTGACTTTATGGTCTGAATGCTATATAGTAAATCACCTTACGCGACCAATGGTTGTATTAGTTCATTCAAGTCAGACCACAATCAAAACATTTTTTAGTTTTGAAATCATTTTATAAAAATACAAGTATTCACCTTGACAGAGGTTGGACTTACGAATCTTCTAGAGTGAGTGTCCTAGTGAGCAGCGTCTGTGCTTAACAATTTAGCTTGGTTTATCCAAATGAGCGTTTCCCAGCTTCTTGATTACTTCTAGGATGATCCAGCACTTCGGGAACTTAAACGTACGAGGGGGAATGATTTTGGGAGAGTGAAATAGTGTAAATAACTCTGGAGCTCGAGTTTGGATGTTGTGAAAGTGTTAAACCCGACCTTTCTATTTATAGTGAACTTTTACGGTGGTGACGGACCGTCACGACCTCGTAACGGTCCGTCACGCCGCAAAACCACCAGAAGTTGACGCGTGTCAACTGACTCGCCAACCACAAAGCGGTGACGGACCGTCACCAAACGGTAACGGTCCATTATGATCAAGCGGTGACGGACCGTCACCACCCGTAAATAACTCTGGAGCTCGAGTTTTGGATGTTGTGAAAGTGTTAAACCCGACCTTTCTATTTATAGTGAACTTTTACGGCTGTGACGGACCGTTACGGGTGGTGACGGCCCGTCACCGCTTAATCATAACAGACCGTTACCGTTTGGTGACGGTTCGTCCCCGCTTTATGGTTGGCGAGTCAGCTGACACGCGTCAGCTTCTGGTGATTTTACGGCGTGACGGTCCGTCATAGGGTTTCCACGCGTCACTTTCAGGCCATTAGTCACCGGACACATGACACGCCATCATTACTCGCGTGCTCAGCCCGTAACGGTACCGTCCAAATTTTCTAGATTTTCAATTTTGGTCCTTGTTCTTTCATGTATTTATACTTATAGTCCCTCTACTTTATTATTTTGGCACGAAATTTTAAGAAATGTTACATTATCCCCACCTTTTGAAAAATCTTGTCCTCGAGATTACTAAAACAGGTGTGGATACTTTTTCTTCATCTCTGATTCTAGCTCCCAAGAGGTTGTCTACAAATCTTAGTTTTTAGTTTACCTCTATATCTTGTAGAGGCATTATCACAGATTTATCAGCTAGACATTTACGAAGATTGGATATATGGAATACATCATGTATTCCATTCATTTCTTCTGGTAATTCTAATTGATAGGCCATTTGCCCTATTCGTTTAATAATTTTGAAAGGTCCAACAAATCGAGGACTTAGTTTACCCTTCTTTTCGAATCGAACAATTCCTTTCCAAGGTGATACTTTCAATAACACCTTGTCTTCAATTTCAAACTCTAGTGGCTTTCTTCTCATGTCTGCGTAGCTCTTTTGTCTATCTCTTGATGCTTTCAATCTTTCTTGTATTTGATCTACATTGTTAGTTGTTTCCTGAACAAGCTCAGGTCCTGACATTCGGTTTTCTCCAACTTCAGCCCAACATACAGGAGTTCGACATTTTCTACCATATAAGGCTTTGAAAGGTGCCATCTGAATGTTTGTGTGATAACTACTGTTATATGATAGATCCATTAGGGGTAGGTGATCATCCCAACTACCACCTAAATCTATTACATAGGCTCGAAGCATATCTTCTAAAGTCTGAATTGTTCTTTCACTCTGCACATCTGTTTGTGGATGATAGGCAGTGCTTAAGTTCAGACGAGTTCCTATGGCCTTTTGGAAACTCTGCCAGAATCGAGATGTAAAATGGCTATCTCTATTTGACACTATGGATAATGGCACCCCGTGTAAAGATACAATTTCATCTACATAAAGACGAGCCAATCTATCCATACTGAAGTTTTCTTTCATTGGAGAAAATGAGCAGTTTAGTCAGTCTGTCAATGATAACCCAAATAGTATCATTTCCCCGACTGGTTCGAGGAAGTTTAGTAATAAAATCCATTGTTATCATCTCCCATTTCCAAACTGGTATTTCTAGTTGTTGCAATAAACTAGAAGGTTTCTGATGTTCAGCCTTTACTTGAGCGCAAGTAAGACATTTTGCAACATATATGACAATATCTTTCTTCGTGCCAATCCACCAGTAGTTATCCTTCTGATTCTACATCTTATCACTTCCTAGGTGCATCACATATTTTGATTTATGTGCTTCTTCAAGTATTCTTTCTCGAAGATTTCCGTTGATCGGAACCCAGATTCTTTTATTCATACGGAGTATATCGTTGTTTCCTTTAATTAACTGTTCAATCATGCTCTTCATTCCTTCTTGTTCTAATTCTTCTTCTGTTTGAACAGAATGTTGAGCATCTTTTATTTGAGACAAGAGATCACACGAAGTTCAAGTCTGAGAGCACGAACTCGTTTAGGTTTCTCTCTTTCTTTCCTACTTATGGTGTCTGCAACAACATTTGCCTTACCTTCGTGGTAACATATTTCACAATCATAGTCACTCAAGATCTCTAACCATCGTCTTTGTTGCATGTTCAGTTCTTTCTGACCAAAGATATATTTCAAACTCTTATGGTCCGTGTAAACTGTAAATTGAACTCCATAGAGATAGAGTCTCCATAATTTCAGGGCGAACATTATGGCACCTAACTCTAGATCATGAGTTGTATAGTTCTTTTCATAAGTTTTTAACTGACGAGATGCATAGGCAATGACCTTGTTTCTTTGGATTAACACACCACCTAGGCCATTGTGTTAAGCATCACAATAGACTATAAAGTATTCATTGCCATCTGGCAAAGCCAGTATAGGAGCATGGGTCAGTTTCTATTTCAAGGTTTGGAAAGCTTCTTCTTGTTTTGTCCCCAATTCGTACTTTACATTTTTACGAGTTAAAGTAGTTAAGGGAACTGCAATCTTTGAGAAATCCTGAATGAATCGTCTGTAGTATTCTCCAAGACCAAAGAAACTACGGACTTCTGTTGGAGACTTTGGGATTTCCCATTTGGATATAGCTTCAATTTTAGATGGGCCTACTTGAATATCTTCTGCATTCACTATATGACCCAAAAATTGTACTTCTCTAAGCCAAAATTCACACTTTGAGAGTTTAGCATACAATTTCTCTTTTCTCAGAAGTTCAAGTATTATTCTGAGATGATTTCCATGATCTTCTGCATTTCTAGAATAAATAAGTATATCATCAATGAAAACAATAAAAAAATTATCTAGGTAGGATTTACATATACGATTCATCATATCCATAAATGCGGGAGCATTAGTAAGTCTAAACGGCATAGCCGTGAACTCATAATGTCCATATATGGTTCGGTAAGCAGTTTTAGGGATATCTTCATCTTGAGCCTTCAATTGATGGTATCCTGATCAAAGATCTATTTTAGAAAAATGGCAAGCGCCTTGTAACTGATCGAATAAATCATCGATTCTAGGAAGAGGATAATGATTCTTGATCGTTACTTTGTTTAGCTCCCGGTAGTCAATGCACATTCGCATTGTACCGTCTTTCTTTTTAACAAAAAGAATTGGAGCACCCCAAGGAGATGAACATGGGAGAATGAATCATTTATCCAGTAATTCATCCAATTGTTTCTTTAATTCTTTCATTTCGGTAGGAGCTAATCGATATGGAGCTTTGGCAATCTGTACCGTTTCTGGTAAAAGATTGATTTTAAATTCTACTTCTCTCTCGGGTGGTATACCCGGTAATTCATCTGGAAATACACCTGAGTATTCAACTACTATTGGTCCATCTTCAATCTTCTTTTCTTTTGTATTGGTAGAAATCTGAATCAAATATGAAATGCATCCCTTTTGCAGGCATTTAGTTGCTTTCAGTATTGAAATGATTCCCAAAGGTCAGTTTTGTTTGTCGCCATAAATTATTAAAGGTTTTTCAGAAGGAATTTGTATTTTTATGGCCTTTTTATCACAAAGGATATGAGCTTGATTACTAGCTAACCAGTCCATTCCTAAGACAAAATCAAATCCTGCTAATGTCATAAGCATTAATCGTACAGGCATGATGTGTCCAGATATTGTGATCGTACAATCATCTAGAGATTCAAAAAATTTGACGAGATTTCCTTCGGCCGTCTCTACGTCATAAATCTTATCTAGTGGAATTAGGGGCTTGTTTAATATATTACATAATTTATAATATATAAAACTTAAATTTACACCAGAGTCAAATAATACTCTAGCATAAACATTATCAATGAGAAATGTACTAGTGACTGCATCTGGAACAGCTGCAGCATCACGAGTATTAAGTATGAAAGCTCATACATTCTTTTTATTTCCCTCATTGGCCTTTGCTCTACTAGATCCTGCTTGATTAAGCTTTGGGCAGGATGATTTGAAATTGCCTGTTTCTCCACAGTTGAAACATGAGATGTTTTTCTTGTTTGGGCAGTTTTCAATGTGACAACCCAGACGTTTAGGTTAACTCCGTTAACTAAACCAAGTTAAATATTAACCTATTTAACCTCAAACCAAACTCAAGGGACTGTTTATGTCAATATTCAAACTCAAACCACAAGGACTAATTGTGTAATTAACCTAAACCCAGTTCTATTTGACTTTGTAAAGTCAAAATCCAATATTTAAGTCCTGTTGACTTTTGAAAGTCAACTAACAATGTGTTTAACTCAATTAAAACCTCAAGGACTAATTCTGCCCTTTTCTAAACTCCAACACAGAAAAATAGAGGGACTATTAAACCAATGTCAATTTCGTTGAGTTTAGAAAGTCAAACCAGTGTTCTTGAGCCATACTCCGCAGGCTTCACGATCGATTTCAGTTGGAATTGTAACTATTAACGCTTGATTAATGTCATTAACGTTCTTAAACATCAGTTAAAGCATCATCATTATCGAATTAAACCAATTAATGGCTATTAAACCATAATCGTCGTCCCTATCATCAACGATTATTAAATTCGCTCAAATCTCCTATTATCCTCATGAATTGAACGCATGCACACCTCATTCGAACTCCACTCAATCTTTTGCACACATCAGCATCACCGAAGACACAGCAGGGGACGCCGGGGACCAACCCATCATTATCGCGACTGTGTTTTAGTCGGGAACCATCAATTCGTCATCGAATCTGGTAATTTAACCTACCCTTTTCTTCGTATGAGTCTGCCTATTGAAAACCCTATGCCAATTTGGGCATATATCATCGATTTGATTAAAACCCAGAATCTAGGGTTCATACAATTTTAGTTTAATTGAACCCTACTCCTGACCTGTTTTAAATCCAATTAATATACATGATTAGCTTCGCAATCCTCTGTATAGTTAAAGCCCTATGTTTATTGAATCAAACAACATAGAATTGTGTAAGATCCGATAACTAGGGTTTGTTCATAATCGGTTTTGGGGCTTTTGATCTTAAACACATCCTTAATGAAATTAAACCACATCCACAGATTCACAATGTTTTAATGAGTAAAAGCCCCATGATTTCATCAGTTTCTAACATCAAATTCGTTCAATTTGATTCTGAGTTCAAAAGCTAGGGTTACGGGATTTCAAATGAGTTTTTAACCGATCAAAACTTGATAACTTTTCAATTAATGGCTCCGACATCCGATTTACAAAACCCCTAACCTTTGATTTCATTTTAGTGTCAAAATCATTGGATTCGAGTCTAGATTCAATCGTATATGTGTATGGGGAGGGATGAACACTTGGTTTGTATGTTAAAATCATTTGAAACCGGATTCTTATGCGATTCCCTAGCGGGCAGACTTGGTTAAGACACTCGACCCATACGCAGGAGACCCAGGTTCGAGTCCGGTCTCCTGCATTCTTTTTTGGGACTTTTTGCTTATATTTCATTATTAAAAATCAATCCCTATAGTAATATATTAATACATTAATGTGTTTTAGCTCCGGAAACAACCCGTAGACTCAGGTTTGGTTTTATAACTCATAATTAATATTATTTTCACTTTTAAAAAAATATATGTTTATATTATTTTCAAACCACGACTTCGTATAAAATAATATGTTTATGTTATTTTCAACCCGTGACTCCTATTATAAAATAATATATATTTATATATTATTTTGCCTCGTTTATAAACCTCGTGTAACGTTTTCAAACTAATAAATAATATAAATATTTATATTATTTACCCACGTTTATATCCTTGGATAAAAATAATATATTTATTATTTTTGCCACGATATTTATTAAATGTGAAATTCTCTAAACTAAAAAATAATATATTAAGTTATATTATTTTCTTAAGCCATTATTATAGGCACAAACGTATGAATTTATTTATATTATTCGTAATTAGAGACATTCGACACGTAACGTATTTATCTTAATTATTATATTAAGAAATCCTTATTCCCGTGGACAAGTTCGTCTACTCGTTGATCCTAAGTATGTTCTAGGACATTCAAATCTTTCGTGTCGTCACAAAACCCCATTGTATCCCAAAATAGTATGATTATAATTTTAGGGCATACGTAAGCAGTTCACATGCAAACTCTTGTGTTTCCTACTTACATCCTTGTGTGGTGCTATCTACTACTCGTACACAACTCAGGTGAGTTTCACGGCCCCTTTTTACTCGATTTCCTGTTGGGGGAGAAACATGTACACAGATCAACATCTTTTACTTGTTTTCCCATTGAGGGAGAAACATACACGCAAGCAATCATACTTTTACTTGTTTTCCCATGGGGGAGAAACAAGTACGCAAACAAACATTATTTTCAAATTTTTCCCATTGGGGGAGAAAACATGACGCAAACTATTTTGGGTTATTGTAATTCATATGATATCACTGTTGATGCTAAGCGTAACACACTATCACTGAAAGTTCTCACAACACATCAGACCATTAATTTGACAAGCAAGGTAATGTTTAGTATTACTACTGGGTTTGACTAGCCCCACCCGCGTTAGTCACGCTAACTCGATTGGAGGTCGACCAGGTGAAATGTTCGCCTACTCTTTTGGCCAGAGTTGATAGACCTGGCATGAGGCAAACAACCAGTCATGCTTCGGTTGCGAGCACTTTAGTAAGACATGAACATAGGCTAGCTACCTATAGATATGCATATTGAATGTACATAATCTGGCAAACACTCTCTTATTGCAAACTTGAAACCTGTGAACTCACCAACCTTGTGTTGACACTTTTCGTACATGTTTTCTCAGGTCGCTAAGGCACCGGTTGCACAACTAGGACATGCATGGAGTCCTACTATCATTTCACTCATATGCAAACTGTTAAAACAATTCACTTACTTTTATTAAACTAAACTTTGGCACGTTGTTTTACGCATTTACTTTCTGGTTTAAAACGCTTCCGCATTAACTCTGAACTTTTATGTTATGACATTTTAAGTCCTATATAGTTTCGTTTGATGTAACTGATGTCTGAGATCCTGGTTTGTCACACGCCAAACGGTAAAACTCCGTTAGTGAAATTTGGGGGTGTGACAGATTGGTATCAGAGACATTGGTTATAGAGAACTAGGATTGCATACTAGACTATAACCACACACATTAGTTACACGACACAGACACTCATACATGCTACACGTACATTGCATTGCAGACATGGTGACATCATCTATATCACCCTCTGCTGACGAGGGGCAAGTCATTCGCATTACATCATCATTCCCAGTGGAGACACTCGGGGAATCGCCAAAACAACATCCACTCTCGTCCGAGGGCAGCAACATGGAGCCTTCGGAGGAGTCACTCACACCACCATCAGCTGCACCTTTGTTACACCATCAGAGCCGAAGATGACACCGACTTGAGCCTATCGAGGACACAACCAGGGAATGGTGGGTCTTCTCAAGTTCATGTTGGGAACGACACACAGAACTAGCACATATCTCTTTGGGAGTTGGGATCGTCGGAGGCGAGTCCCTACTGTACCCACTAGAAACAATACGCCGTGTGAAGGCAGACTGTTGCAAGCATCATTGCAGAATCCATTGACACGTAGATGTCACCACTTTCCCAAGCCGTGGGCTCGCGCTTTGGTCGATATTTTGTTTAAGAAAGATTGACCACAAGGTTGAGAATGCATTGCTCATTGCATACCCAAACCCTATCCTAACTCAGTTGGAAGGACGACTACTTTGCCTCTTCCAGTAACACATTCATGAACTAGTTTCGCTCATCGAAGCCACATTTCATGTACATATTTGTTTCATGTGCATGTACCCATCTACAATCCGCTGGATTGGACTCTCGTATTATGTTCCAACTAGAGTGAATACTCGGATCAAACGATTCCTGACTACTCATCCTGATATGAGTTCTAGTTGATAAATTTATGGTTGATGACTAAGCTTCTCGATGACTTATCATATCTGACAACACTCTGTACTTGGCAATACAAACAAAAGGACATTTTGACACAGGACAGGGAGAACTAGGGTGAGCATGCAAAGAAAATTATCATTACGAGTGCACACGTAATAATAATTTGAGGTGCATGTAAGTCCTAGTGAAAACCTAGTGTGTGGATAAATGGTCCTAATCTGTGATCTACATACTTATATTTCCATTGACAGTAGAAATTCTCGTGACCCGCTCAACGACTAGTTGGTATCGTTAAACCTGTTTAACAATTGATAGACGCGACTATCATGTTGAAGGTATTTACGAACACACTGAACTATCATCCATAGGATCCATCATTTGATTTCACTCATGTAAGAGCCTTAGTGAACTTAAGACTCTCATCCAGACTTGATCAATGGAACCACCTAGATTGAAAATCTAGTAGAACCTCATGGTAAACCACCGACTCCAACTATGTACACATAATTTGAGGAATTTTTTCTAGGGTAACACGTTATTCCTTACACTCCAACAATAGATTCCATTTGACCTTGTTACCTCATCCTGTGACTAATCCTTGGTCTAATTTGATTTATACCCTAGCATTTCCTATTATTTTAGTGACCTCACGAATTTCTTACTGGAGCGGTCGTACTCCAACCCTACTAGAAGCTAAGTACACCATAGAAATAGCTGATGGACAGATAATTGAAGCAACTCAAGTTCTTAAAGGTTGTAAACTTGGATTGGCTGGTCATGAACTTGACATTGACCTTATTCCAGTCACACTTGGCAGTTTTGGTGTAATTGTCAGTATGGATTGGTTATCTAGGAACCACGGCGAAATTATTTGTCGTGAGCAAATTTGTTCGCCTTCCTCTCCCGAGTGGAGAAACCCTTTCTTTCCAAGGCGAAAAGAGTGGTGATGTCGTGGGCATCATATCTTTCGTGAAAACACAAAAGCGTCTACGTAAAGGTCATACTGCCATTTTGGCTCTCGTCGTCGAGCAGCCATCCGAGGAGAAGAAGATTGACGACATCCTGATCATTCGTGATTATCCGGAGGTATTTCCCAAAGATCTACCAACTCTTCCACCGCATCGTCAAGTCGAATTCCAAATTGATCTAGCACCCGGAACAGCGCCTATTGCTCGGGCACCCTGTAGACTTGCACCTAGTGAATTGCAAGAGCTATCCACATAACTGCAAGATTTGTTGGATAAAGGTTTCATTAGACCTAGCTCATCACCATGGGGAGCTCCAGTCCTATTTGTCAAGAAGAAGGACGGGACCTTCCGCATGTGCATCGACTACCGTGAACTTAATAGAGTAACCAACAAGGAGCGTTATCCTTTACCCCACATCAATGATTTGTTTGATCAACTCCAGGGATCAAGCTTCTATTCCAAGATAGATCTTAGATCCGATTATCATCAACTGAGAGTCCGAGACGAGGGCATGTCAAAGACGGCATTCAGAACTAGGTATGGTCACTACGAATTCATGGTCATGCCCTTCGGATTGACCAATGCACCCGCGGTATTCATGGACCTCATGAACCGTGTGTGTAAACCCTACCTTGATTAGTTCGTTATCGTCTTCATCGATGATATCCTCGTCTACTCCAAGGATAGGGATGAACATGAGGAACACATGCGTTTGATTTCGGAATTGCTAAAACAAAAGCAATTGTATGCCAAACTTTCCAAGTGTGAATTCTGAATTCGTGAAGTGCAATTCTTAGGACATGTAGTCAACAAGAACGGAATACATGTCGATCCATCTAAGATAGAAGCCATCAAGAATTGGGTGGAACCGACAACTCCAACTGAGGTGCGACAATTTCTGGGATTGGCTGGCTATTACCGTTGTTACATCGAAGGATTTTCCAAGATTACCCAATCCCTCACTGCTCTAACTCAAAAGGGTAAACCCTATAACTGGGGTGACACCCAGGAGTCAGCATTCCAACTTCTTAAATATAAACTCTGCAGTGCACCCATCCTATCTTATTCAAATTATGTTACATATACATATAATCGTATTCATATGTATATATATGTATACTTTACATAAACTCAAACGTTTGTTTGTGAAATCAAATACTTGTATAATATATTGTTAGTTTAAAAAAATTATATATAGATACATATATATATATATATATATACATTCGTATGTATCCGAATACCTTTATTACAATTGATCGGGACAAAGCGTATCTATGTATAAACATACAATACCTAATTTTATACAAACATGTTTACACGCATGACTTGTATATTATGTATTTTCTTAAGACTAGTTAAACTAGGACTATAGTTTGACATAACTAAATGTGTACAAGTATCTCTATCAATGTGTATAAGTATTTCTATCATACGTATCCAAATACTCAAAGACAACTTAACACTCCCCATTGTATAATTACAACCCGAGAATGGCTATCAAATAGTCACTACACTTTAACAAATCGGTCAAGCTCAACCACACACATGATAACTCAACACGAGTTTAAACTCGCTTTACATTATTAGTATTAGTCATTAAAACTCATTAAGTACCTACAGGGATCGTATGACTCGAGTAGGACATAGATCCGCTACTATCGTATTACGTGGACTTTGGTTCCTGTTGTTACATGAAGGACGTTACCGTTCCTAACACAATTACCAGGTGAGTTTCACTGCCCCCTTTTAACTTTTAAACGTTTTAGAATCATCGGGGGAGAAACATACTTACTTTACATGTTTGAAAACATGAGACATCATTGTTTAATACATTTGGGAACATCGTTGCTTGATACATTTGAGAAAACATGAAACATACTTACAAACATTTTCATATGGTAACAGGAAAACAAGACCCGACCTTTATGTTTGCATGAGTTAACACACATAGAGCGCTAGAAGTCCCCTGGCCATCATATTTATAACCATTAGATATAGATTAGCCTGGAATTCTATGGATAGTACTATTGGGATTGACACCCCTGGTTATGGTTAGAACCATATGTCCCTCTGGCCAAATGACCGCATAGTGTTCAATCAATTGCTCGTGAGGTACCCCTGAGGGGGAAAACACCTGGTCTTGGTTTGGTTATGTCTCATGTATGTACATATTAGTTGTATTCCTAGCTAGTTTACAAATGGGTCAAACATTACTTGTTTTGTTTATCATATACACATGAAACCGCTATTTGTTTTGGATATCGTTCTTATCTTTAACAATTTCTCTAAAGAGGGCTTGACATGGGCATAAATTCATTAACATGTTTTCATTGGGGAAAACTATCCGTTCTATGACTATGAAGCCATCACATGTTTTTATTAGGAAAGCTACTCATTTTATAACTATGAAGTCATCAGATGTTTTTGAGGAAAACGGTTTCACATTAAGCTCGTGTACATATTTTCAATGTTTTCAAGGAAAATGGTTTTACACTATGGCCACGTACACTTTATCAATATTACCAATGGAAACGGTTTCACATTTTTGGCCACGTATACACTATCAATGTTTTTAAGGAAAACTACTTTACATTACGACAATTAAACCTGTGAACTCACCAACATTGCGTTGACATTTTTAAGTATGTTTTTCAGGTAACACATAACTATGGCAAGGTTGGAAAAGGTTATCCCATTGGATAAAACCCTAGAAGCCGAAGAAGCATGATTGTCAAACCTTAAGACAGTTTTGACCTATATGGTTCTAGGACAATGTGCTAGCATATTTTAGTTTTTGAAATGGTGTTCAATACTTTAGATATCTTCAATATGCTTCCGCTGTTGTGTAATGTTACCAATTGCTACAACCTTAGTTTATTTATTTATTTATTAAGTAAATAATTTGGGGGTGTGACATACTGGTATCAGAGCCATATGTTTCAGTGAATTAGGTCTCTGTAGTGACACCTAGGCTTTAACCGAACATATTTAGGGACCAAGATTTCTTAGACTTGCATCACACAAAGAACACCCAATAATTGAGTATATAAATTCCAACCGTTGCTAAACGACTTGAGTCAACTATTGGTGTATGTGGTTACACAAGAATATCATTAACTACTTTGATACTAGAAACAATTATGTGTAATACGTGACTAACATCTAATACGTGCAAAATGTGGAAATAATAGACACCTATAACATGACCTAATAGAGTGTCACTGCTTGGTTTACGTGCCAAGGATGACTTAGACTCGGCACACTATGACTGTGGAAGATCGAGTTACGAGCTATGCTCGGGTGACTACGATAGTAGTCACCGGATACCGATGTTGGTGTTACGAAGGACTGAACATGTGCCTGCACCACACATGTACCTAGTCTAGCTGTCGAGTCAGTTTTCTTTTTTGACATATGTCGTTTTCACTTGATGTGGTTTGTGTACTCTCTTTCGTGATTTGCTGGATAAGATGACTCAAACTTTCACCATGAAATATAGCAGACGGAACTGCCCAATCAGAAGGGAAGGCGATGTGGATAAACAGGACTAAACGAGGGAGAACTCTACAGGTCAGGAGGCGCATAGACTCATCTAGATCATGTCGATCCACACATACATACAAACTTGGAGCATGATTGTTCGACACTGATTTGAGGATTTCTGCCCTAATATAGTGCCTGACTTCCACCACACGCATCTTATTAATAGACACCAGTGGTGACTCTCTATCATCAACTCCATCCAGGAGCAACCTTAGACGGCATATCTATGAGTATTAGTACTAATAACCATGAGTGATCAGGTAGAACATACAAACTCGTACGCAAAAGTGCAACACGATGACACGACCTAATGAACTTTTCAGATCCTTTTTAACTGAGAGCTTGAGATAGGAGAAACACTATAGGGACCATGCAAAGTAAATTATCATTACAGGTGCACACATAATCATAATTTGCAGTGCATGAGAACTCTAGTGAGTCTTACTGTCCGAGTCAATGTTCATGATTAATATGCATTTCTGATCCTGATTCCCAGTCATTCGAATATTGATCGAAACCATAATAACCTTAGGGTCGAGCCAAAGACATCAAATGATGCGATGGACTATCAAAGGTGACATGGAAATGTACATCATGTCTTTCATCATTAAATCTTAATGAATCCAAAACTCTCATCAAGACTTCATTGGCACGACAATCTTGACCGATACTTTGAAGGAATCTATTTTCAGTTAATTTGACCTCGGTACTTGGACCTAATTTGAAAATTTCTTGTAAAGAATTGTTTCGCCTTTTGAGGTTTAACTATAAATTTCCTCCTTCCGATCTCGTTACTTATCTACCAACGCTAGTGGCTGGTCTTCGGTATAGCGTGAATCAGACCTTAACATTTCTGATTCGCCTATTAGATATTCATGAAAAATTCTCGCAGACCGGAAGGAACGAGAGAAACTTGAATATGATGTATCCGACCCTTTAATTGATCTTGAGCAACGAAGATTTCCCTCATCCATTTGTACTTTCTAAAGCATAACCCCTTGAAACTCTGTTTGCCACGTAATTGCATATTGCTCTTTGTAACGATCAATACTTGCAGTAATTTTACAACTATTAACGGAGATCGCAAGCGTAATCTTGGATTTTATCTTATAATCCAGTATCACACTTACTTGAAATTTACATCGCAAGTGCTCTGAACTAACTTTGGTAATGGGATAGAAATATATTCTGATTTTCTCAAACGTGTCACCCGTAGCGTATTGTGGAAACCCGACCTGAGACAAGTAAGTAAACTGACTTTTCAAAATGAACATCAAATGGGGTTGTTTTCACAACATTTGACATCCAAGGAATTTTCAAACCCATACATTCTTCCGATAGCCAATAAGCCATGTTTTATGCTCAAGGAAATTCGTCGGAAGCCTAAGTGTGAACTGTCGGCTGTTGTCAGACAAGTATGGGACGGACATACAAACTCTTAAATGTGCAAGGGAAAATACAAATCTCTGACACTTAACACTCATTACCTCAACTTATGGCTTAAGCCCTTGTGCTAAGGATTTTAAGGCCGTAATCGATATAGGTGAAATACGAAATGGTAAGTCATCATAATACCGTTCGAAAGCCAAGGAAGTTGCAGGCATATTGTACTACCAGTTGCTGGCAAACCTGAAATCTTTTTGGGGAGACACTACTTCTATGAGTCTACTTCCACGGTATGACTTTACTTCCTCATCTAGACGAACCGTGACCTTTCCAAACGAAAGCTAGACTATTCTTAAACACGTTTCTTTGAACCCCATGAAGATGCATTTACCTTTATTACCCGTTGAGTCAAATCAACTAGACTATTCCCAAATACTTTGACATTCTCCTTCTTCATCGAGATTTCACCTCTATCTTTGGATGAATCATAGAAATCTAGATGGTTCAAAAATCTGGATGATTCAATATTACTAAGAAAATTTTATTGCATTGAGCTTATTGTTTGACACCTATTTCGTTAAGATCTCTATCTAAACCAGGTTACGTATGACATGCGTGATGGTGTCACTAGTAACATAATTGGATAAAACTAAGACCAATCTCGTAGGATCAAGTACCCATAGAAATCTTACTCCATATCATAGTTGTCTAATTCGCTACCTAGACAACTACTAACGGTTTCCCTAAACCATTCCAGCTCCCTTGTGAGAAATTGCATACGCTGATATTATTTCCTGGAAATCAATCAAACCAGATTTACCTACATACTAAGTAGACAGATGAAATGTCAGAACCTTTTGATTCTAGAATGATAGAATACACTAAGGCATTGACTCATTGCTATGAATGGTCAACTACCTAATTGTGAACTAACACATGGACATTTCATTAAACCATATAACCTATCTTTACTAGACTCCCGATAATTTCCTTTTAGATTCGATCATGATATGATTTTCATGAGAGAAAATCAAGCATGAATAAAGTATTTGTATCCTTACAGTTTCAGAAATTCGTGTGCATGAATGCATCTTCGTCATTCATTACAATGATAATGATCATACAGTTCCACTCTAATGAGAATGATCACATAATGAAATCATTCGACATCTAATCCTTGATTTTTTACTTTAGTGTGTGAATTGTTCACTTGAGTTGTGAAAACTCGTTATCTTAATTCACACCAAGTAGACAATCTCTTAATGAATTACTTGCTACATGGATGTGACCTCTCACTGATTTTAGTCCCTTGGGTTCATGAGACTCTAGGGTGATTTTATCACGTCAGGTTATAGTCAACATCATTCTTTTGTTGATATATTCGAAGAACTATCCTAAATCTAATCGTTTGAAATAATGAATGTTCACCGATACCGTTGCATTGTTACATGATACAATGATAAATCTAATACTCACACATCCAATATCGTTGGTTGATGAGGCATTCGCTCTACCATCGAATACCGACTACTAAGTATTTTGAGTTAAGATTCTTCCTATGAATTAGTAATGAACCAAGGGTAAGAAACTCTCATCTAAATAAAGTGAGTCAATCCTAGAAGTTAACTTAAACTAAGTTTCGAGGATGAAACTTCTTTAACAAGGGGAGAATGTGACAACCCTGAATTAGGGTCAATAATCTTTGACAATTAATTCACCATAAACGGGCTCGGCCCAATACGTAAACTTGATATGTAACCTTACTTGATGGATCACTGGATGATTCGAGATAACGTATTATTAATACATAATGTATACATAGCCTCACAACTTACGGTTAAATGAATTAATGTGTACAAGGTGGGTAACCGACACACAACGTGACACTTGACTGCTAATATTAAATATTAATAACGATTATTTATATTTACTTCGACAGACTATTTTGGGATTTACGCGTGAGTTATACGATGTAAACTTAATCTAGTTATCTATTACTCGACGGAATTACACGACACAGATGATTATTTATACTGTGTCATTTTTAAATTACCATTATTATCATTATTCGAGAAAAAATAATTTTAATAGACCATGAAACGTTCAAACGCACTAGACACGCGGTACTGGCACGAACGACAGTCAGAGCAGAGATCTCGGAAATTAAATATTTTAAATAACATCAATATTAGCGTTACGTGATTTTTAAAAAATTTGAAATAATTTATCAATGACGAGAACGTGATGACACCTCGGTTTGAAACCCGGTGTCCACCCACTCTCACAACTACTCAAAAACCCTAGATATAAATTAAAACTTTTGCCCTCTCCTTCCTTATTTTGCACCATCACACACAAAACTCTAGAGAGCGATTAAGGAGGAGGTAGCCGGCCCTATTCCGGCGTCCCTCCAGCAGTGACCAAACAGCCAGTAGAGGCGGTGGCAGAGGGTGGCGAGCTCCTTAGGCGGCTATAGTGGTGGTGTTCACTACATCAGTGAAGGGAGGAGACCGCTAGGATTCCAAACCCGTTTTTCCGGTGGCCAGGGCAGGGACGGCGGCGTCAGTGGAGCTGGAGAACGACTCGGATGGTGGCGACGGTGAAGAGAACAGGCGTTGGCGGCGACGTTAGGGGTGGTACAAACGGCAGTGCTCGGCGATGCAGCCGCTCAACGGCGGCTAGGGTTTTTATGTTAAACCCGAATTTTTGGCAGAACGTGGAGTTTCTGTTGACGGCGGCTAGTACGAGATAGACGAGTCAAGTGCTGCCGCAGACTACGGTGTTCCCGGATCCGTGTAGGTGGTGTTGGTCCAACGAACAGAAGACGGTGTCGGCGAGATCCACGTTTTTCCGGCGAAGGAACTAGGGTTCCGACAAGCAGCTGGTTCCCGGTAAGTTTCTTTCTCGTCTTTTCGGTTGTTCAAGTCTAGATCTACACGATCTTAACGTTAAACTCCTATTTGAAATGATTCCGGTGGATAGATGCGTCTTTCCGACGACACCCGGTTTTCTGACGAGTCTCCGGCGGACCCCAAACAACCAGATTCATGTCGTTTGTTACTCTATCGTCCCGATCTACGAGTTTCAAGGTTAGTTACGAAGTGTAAGGATAATCTTAAAGATTGTCGTTTTCCGTCTAGATCCGTGAGTTTGCGTTATAGATCTAGTAATTTTGGTTGGGCGGGTCTCATTCCCGGTTGTTAATAATGCGTTTTGACAGGAAATGACGTGACGGGTCTCGGTCAGACTTGGTCAAACCTGATCAAACTCGAGTCAACGAACAAAAGTGGTCAAAACGTGAAACGTAAGGTTTAGGACGTGTCGGTTCGTAAACGCGACTTACGGAAGGTATAAACGCACGTTAACGTGATTATATTTATTTACGCCATAAACGCGTGTGCGGTTGAATTACGTTGAGCTTTTAATGACTTGTTAAAGTGAAAATATATAATTATTAAGTTATATAATTAATAACAAACGAGAAAATATATTCGTATATGCGTAAGCCGTTAAACAAGAATCTTGAATTTGGTTAATGAACAATGTACAATATTAGATATTATTAATTCAACGACGAAAACGTTTATGTTATATCTTTAGTATAAAACGATTTATACAAAATAAATATAACCGGATGATTTGGACTTTGAGCGTTTTGTATAAAACATACACGTCCCTACCTAGTATGTGATGAATGGTATTTAAACATAGACCGAATAAACGAGGAATTAACAAATAACGAAGGGCGATACAAATATAATTTTCATAAATACAAACGTATTATATGAATATATATATATATATATATATATATATACATACACACATAAATATATACAAATATGTAAATGCTCACGTCTTTATAAAATCAAACGATTGTTATGTAGCACGATATATAGAATCGAAGATATATACATGTATATTTATATGCACAAATATAAAAGGTATATATATATATGTCTATATCATTAAGATTATTGATTATAATACAAGGACAATTGGAAACCTAAACGATTATGTTTCGAATAAATATGAAAACCGAAGTTTTTATAAACTTGAACAAATATTATGTTACATATACATATAATCGTATTCATATGTGTGTGTATATATATATATGTATACTTTACATAAACTCAAACGTTTATTTGTGAAATCAAATACTTGTATAATATATTGTTAGTTTTTGAAAAGATATATAGATACATATATATATATACATTCGTATGTATCCGAATACCTTTATTACTATTAATCGGGACAAAGTGTATCTATGTATAAACATACAATACCTAATTTTATACAAACATGTTTACACGCGTGACTCGTATATTATGTATTTTCTTAAGACTAGTTAAACTAGGATTATAGTGTGACATAATTAAATGTGTACAAGTATCTCTATCAATGTGTACAAGTATTTCTAACATACATATCCAAATACTTAAAGACAACTTAACACTCCCCAATGTATAACTACAACCCGAGAATGGTAATCAAATAGTCACTACACTTTAACAAATCGGTCAAGCTCAACCGCACACATGATAACTCAACACGAGTTTAGACTCGCTTTACATTATTAGGATTAGTCAATAAAGTCATTAAGTACCTATAGGGATCGTATGACTCGAGTAGGACATAGATCCGCTACTATCGTATTACGTGGACTTTGGTTCCTGTTGTTACATGAAGGACGTTACCGTTCCTAACACAATTACCAGGTGAGTTTCACTACCCCCTCGTAACTTTTAAACGGTTCAGAAACATTGGGGGAGAAACTTACTTACTTTACACGTTTAAAAACATGAGACATCATTGTTTAATACATTTGGGAACATCATTGCCTGATACAGAGCGCTAGAAGTCCACTGACCATCATATTTATAAGCATTAGCTATAGATTAGCCTGGAATTCTATGGATGGTACCATTGGGATTGACACCCCCGGTCATGGTTAGTCGCGCTAACTGATGAGTTGTGGTGTGATATTAGTTTGATTATATAATTAAATATAGTTTCACGAGATCAGGTTTTAAATTTATAAAATGATAAATACTCAAACTTAAAACACACACAATTGGCAAGTGTACCTATCGCAGCGTATTATAGTTTAGTAAGAACCAAGTATCGAACCAATGGACACGGTCGAGTTCCAATACTTAACTTTTGTTATCGTTTAGCTGGTTTAATTATTGAGTGGGTTTTGTGTGCTTGTGAAGCAGAAAATTAAATGACAGAAAAGTAAATGACGGTAAAGTAAATGACAGAAAAGTAAAAACGTGCGTGATGTGTGTAACAGTAATGTAAATAGCAGAATAGTAAATAGCAGAAAAGTAAATATCTCGTAAATGATCAGGTCACGAAGAGTATTGTTTTGGGTTTCGAATCCGCTTGGTATATTATAATGTTAAGTTGACTAATATGGTGGTATGACTACTACAAACATGTGAACGGTAAACCGCTAGAGCCTCATTCTCATAATATTTGATTCACGAATTATAATCTTTAATAATAAAATGGACAACGTTACCCTCAACTCTTTGAATGCTATCTCCAAGTTGGTTTATGTAGGTCCTGATTTTTGGTAGAATCACTAAAACAGATCAATTACACACACACACTTGCGGAATGGGTGTGTATGGTTGTGAAACAGAGGTAAGAACGGAAGAATGGTGAAGATAACAGGCTAACCACACTTGAATAACAATACACAATGATATGAAATTGCAAGAACACAATGAATAACTCAAAGTTTGTATTGATTCAAGGAAAACATGTGAAAGAGACAATGTAAGGGTTACAGCCGCTATCCACACCGTAAACATTCTCTAACTAGGCTATTTATAGGAAGCTGATAGGCATCAAAACTATGCTTAACCGAAACTAGTAGTTTCAGTTGAGCATTTACATGATTGTACCTCCTATCGAAACTTCCCATCTATCGAAACTACTAGTTTCAATTGAACAAACTCAACCGAAACTAGGTAGTTTCGATGGTCCAGACTTAGCTAAATAAAGCAGTAAATTACATCAAACTGAAATAACAGAAATACAAGGAAATAAAGACAAAGACAACTATTCAAAAGATACACTGATGACATTAGCTTACAAAATATACAACCCTACAATCTCCCCCTAAGCTATTGCATCACTGTCTTCAAAATCTTCATGCAGCTGGTGCATCACCTGATTTCTTGAAGAAGGGCTTCACATTCACAGTTACCACTCTTTGATATGCTTTTGCATCAGCCTCATCATCTTCATTGGAAATCTTGATGGGATTGTTGAACAGTACTTCAAGATCTTCAAGTTGAAATTTCAACAACTCCATAGGCTCAAAATTATGAATGTTCTCATTTCCCTCACTCTCAATCACAGCACTTCTGATGGTTGAGTTGTAGAACCATTTTTTGAAATTCTAGAGCTGAACAGGTACAGACCTTTGGATAGATTTGACAGTTGTTGCCGGTTTATATTGTAGACTTACCTATGGCTTCTATGTAAGGGTGGACCCTGGTTTTGGATAACACTCTTCTTGGTTTGGTTGTGTTCATTGATCTAAAGTCATTGAAGGTTTGATTCCTAAGAAATGTTTAAAAATCCCTAGCAGTCCCTACATTTCCATGGTTTTGGAGAGGCAATTTGGCTAGGGCTCTCAGGTCATATTTGGGGAGGGAGATGAAGTCATGTGGAGTCTTGAAGTGCTCCACTCCTCCCTTGTATCTCCTGACAATGAACAACGATATTTCCTTGTCATATTTCCAGCCGACTGGTGGTCTTTTAAGCTCTTGGTATTCGGCAAACCATTTGTAGTGCTTGGGAGGCTCTTCAACAGGAAGCTTCCTCATCCAGGGTCTTTTGGGATCGGGGTATTCTGGATTAGGTTTGGTCACTGGAGTTGGTTTGGTTGTGGTGGTAGTGGTCTTAGGGGCTTCTTCAGGTGTGCTTGTTGGCCCAACAGTGGTTTCAGGCTTAGCGAAGGAAACTTTTACATTTGGGTCCTCTTTTTCGGTATCTGATAAAGCTTCTATCTCATCTCCTTCCTCAGTGAAGTACCTGACCTTTTCTCCATGCTCTTCTCCCAAAGTTACTATCTCAGGAAATTCATTAACAGTTCTAAAGTCGTCAGTTTGTTTCAAGAGTTCATCCAACTCGTAGTCAGAGCCAACCTCTTCTTCATCTAGTATTACCACATGAATATCAGTCTCTTTGGCCTTTCCCTTGCCCCTATCATCTCTTCTTTGACTCAGGGAAGGTAAGTCATATTCTTGTTCTTCTACCTTTACTTCCACTGCGTCCTTTGGCATTTCAGCTTCGTCTGAATAAATGATCACAGCAGATTCAAGATTACACACAAAGGCAGGGGAGGAGGGACCACCAGTTGCTGTAAGTGGTGAATCATAAGACTCCCCCCTGAGCAGTGGAAGCAGGTTCTTTCTGTATATCAGCTTGCTGTGAAGATTAAACCAAGGAATTTTTGATCTGATTTACAAGAGAGGTAACAACTAGAAGATTTTGCTGTTGTTTAAGCAGTTTCTCTTGTTGTACAACCAGTTGTGATTGCTGTATCTCCAGTTGATTCTTCAGTGTAACAACCTTTACCTTCAAGTCCTTGACTTCCTCTTTTTGTTCTGCAAGATCAGACTTTAGAAGCTTGATTTCTTCATCCTTTTGGGACAGTTGGTCACTAAGCTTCTTGACATTTAAACTTAGGCTTTTGACTTAGGGGTTTGATGATGATGTGTCTTGTGAGGGTGATTAGGTTTCAGCAGGAGAAAGGCGTGGTGTTGGTTATGGAATAGGTTGTGGAGTGGATTATGAAAAGGTAGTTGTATGGATAGGTGATGGAGGAGGTGATGGTTTTTTTGGTGATGCAAATAAGGATTCAGATGAAGTAGTTAGGGATTCCAAACCGGTCTTGATTTTCTTTGTAAGTGGCTCCTCATGCTCATAATCTGATTCTGAATCTGCTGGCCTTTTAGAGGATGAGGGAGGAGGTAACACCACCTATTGAGACTCGATTTCCTCAGATTCATATATAGCTTCGTCTAGAGTCCCGTTGGACTCTGCTTCACCCTCCACATTCTGTTCATCTTCAACATTTTCTACTTGGAGACCTTGTTGTTCTTGAAAGTTTTGAGGGTCAAGGTTCTCTATTTCTTGGTCAAAGAACTGAGCTTCCATAATGGGTTGCTCAACTTCCTGTTCCTGATGTACTTCAGCCTCAGCCTCAACCTCTTAATTACCTTGTTCTTGTTGTTCTTCTTCTCCTGATGATGAGGAAACAACCACTTCCTCAGGATCAATATCTGGTACCTCGGGCTCAACTTCACCAATTACATTGCCAAACAGAGGAATGTTAGCAATGATCTTGTTGCTCCTTGAGCTTGTGCTCTTCATATAGCTCAGAGTCTTTGCAATCATATTGTCAAGGACCAGCAAGTTTCCTTCTTGGGGTAGGTTCGGGGGAAGATGATTGATTATCATTTGAAGGAACCTTAGATAAACCAGAAACTTGTCCTTGATCTTTCATGTGATATTCTCCATCATTTTTCTAAAGACAAGTCCTGAGAAATTATAGTCTCTCCCCTTGATTAATCCCAAAATAGCAAAGGCCACAATAGGATTTGTAGAGTCAAAACCACTTTTCCTTATGGAGATACAGTGAATAAACACGTGAACGATGTATCTCCAGTGAGCAGCAAGGAAGGTCTTAGTAATATGTCCACTCTTGAATTCACCAGGGATCCTCCTAAAGCTTTCCCGAATAAAGAAGCTGGGAAATTCAACATGAGCCTCATGATTGTCATTGAGCTGCAGTACTTCTCTAATAACAGCTTCTGAAATAAGGACTTCTTGGTTACGTACTATTGCCCTGAGGTGCTCCACATTATTGATAGTGACTCTAGCAGCAGTAGCCCAGAACTGTCTGATTGTAGATTCAAATATGGGCAAGTTGTGGCTTATAGCTAAGCTCACATTAGAGTTTGCTAGAAAGTTCAACACTGGTACGAAGCCTTCACTTTCAGGATCTGCTGCATTGAGAAATGCAAAAATGTTGTGCTTCTTTACTAATAACAAGTCCTTTTATGCCAAAGATAAAGTTAACAGAATATCAGTATAACACTTAGAAAATTTTCATAAAAGACCTGACCAAAACTTATTTAGTTTCGGTTGAAACACATCCTGTCGAAACTACTTAGTTTCGGTTGAGAAACATCCCATTGAAACTACTTAGTTTCAGGTAAGCACTTGGGTATTGAAACAACTAGTTTCGATTGACCACTTGTTCAAAATTCAGAATAATAATTTTAAAATAGAAGATCCTTCCCGAAACAAGTAGTTTCGATACGAAAACCCTGAACAGGTATACAAGGACTCAAAAAGTAGGAAAAACAGGTCAAAACTATATACAATATATGTACAGACAAGAAAAAGCAAAATAAAAATCATAAAAGAGTTAAGAAGAGCCTGTAAAGGTGCTGAAACTCCATCTTGCCGAAAATCCTTGAAGACATCTGCGAATATTTACAGTAAATAGGTAAGTTCTGAACAATGGTGAACTATATACAGGATATAAGCAATAAACAACCCAAAAACACATTTTTGATCATAAAAATTTCGCCAACAAAACCCTAGTTTCAATTTATGAAACAATAACAACAACTGATGAAATCAGTACCTGATGATGGAGACGACGAGGAGAATCAGAGAGTGCAATCTGATTTTCGCAAACTTAGACCACAGTGCTAGAGAGATTTTGTGTGTGTAATGAAGGTGTAAAGGGTTTCTGATGAAAAAGCATGGACTGAAACTTGATTATGAAGATATTCAATTTAAAGTTTGATAGATGACCAATAACCCCTATCGAAACTACTTACTCTCGATAGGGCTGAGTAGTTTCGGGTGACTCAGTAGTTTCGGGTGGTTCATAAGTTTTGATACGTTGAAGTTTCGGTAAACCTGAAATACTTGGACAAAAAATAAGAACAAGGAGACTTTCATATGTACACTATTTAAACAAGCTAATAAGGAAGATTAGATTTTCATTTGGAACAATAAAAGCAAAACCAATTAAAAGGATATGTACACTTAGCCTTGGAAAAGATCCAACGTGAGATTATGTCTGGTCATACTCTTGAAACACTTCCTTTTGCAATCAGCTACTGTGAATCCCTGAAGATAGTCGATATTTGTGCAAGGTAAACCTGAGCATTTGTTTGTGAAAGATTTCATATGATTATAAGGTACCATTTAAGCATGAAACACGGCGTACCCCACGTTTTGAAATAAAATGGTTTTGAAAGCCTATCAATAGTCAAGAAATACCCGCATTCATCTTATCATCTCTTACAGGTTAACCAGGGTACCATCTTGGTAAGTCAAATTCACCACCAAAATAAAATAAGGGCTAACTGGATATAAGAAGATGTAAAAAGAAAAATATCTAAGTAGATATTAAAAAGTACGAACATTCTAGATCTTTGCATACGTAAAATTATCCAAGCGGATAGGAAAAGGTTGAACACCCGAGATCTTTGCATAAGCAAAACATACGGGGTCAAATCATCCAAGTGGATGGGAAAAGGATGAACTCCTGAGATCTTTGTGTGAGCAAAACAGACAGGGTCATCGGCGGTAACTTTCGTTACCTTGACGGTCACCTGGCGCATGAATTTGAATCCAACACGTAAGCCTATATCTGATTGAATCAGTTTTCTTAGCTGAAAATGGGTTAGATGTTTCAAAAATGGCTTCAAACACACGTGTACGATTTGGGATTTAGATTTTCACACTACTAAAGAATTATAACCATATATCGGGCCTACTGGCTATACCTCAGTAAGCATCATCGCTAATGGTTCATTCCATGCTCCAAGAGATATGATCAGACTTAATCACTTCTCACAGGGACGTATCAGATTTTCCAGAAACAAAAAATGATAACATCAAAGAGATTAAGGATAAGAACTTTTCATAAGCAAACCACTATATACAAAGCAATTCTTTTCTTTCTTTACAAAATTTCAATTTCTCCTCCAAAAGATTTGCTTTCAAACATAGATAAAAGGAAGTAACTATACAAGAAGATAAAATATTTTTGAAAATCTTCCCGATTAACAAGTTTAAACAAATAAGACAATATGTACAAGGGTTACTGAAAGTTGAGCATGGCGAGCATTTCTACCAATTTCTCAAATCTGGCAGAATCGAATGCTTTGGTGAAGATGTCATCGGTTTGCTTATCGGTTTTGACCTCAACAATCTTGATATGTTTCTTTTCGACACAGTCATAGATGAAATGGTGTTTGATCTCGATGTGTTTGGTTTTGGAGTGCTGGACGGGATTTTTGGTGATATGAGGAACTGCAGTGTTGTCACAGAGGATGGGGGTTTCATGAAAGATAATGCCATAATCGAGCATCTGATGGTGAATCCAACGGACTTGGGAACAACAAAGGGTTGCAGTAATGTATTCATCTTCCGCTGTGGATTGAGAAACCGTGGTATGTTTCTTACATTGCCAGGACACGAGTTGATTGCCAAGAAATTGACAACCCTAGAAGTGGATTTGCAGTCTATGTTGCATCCCCCATAGTCTGAATCCGAATAAGCCACAAGATCAAATAGGTTATTTTTAGGATACCAAAGTCCAAGTTTTGGCTTATACTTTAAATATCTCTAAATACGTTTGACATCAGTTAAATGAGAGAGTTTAGGATTAGCCTGAAAGCGTGCACACAAGCACACTACAAACATGATGTTTGGTCTGCTGGCTGTGAGATACATGAGAGATCCTATCATGGAGCGATATAGGTGCTGATCAACGCTTTCACCATCCATATCAGGAGACATAGAATGTCGAACTTTCACGGGAGTTTTGAATGGATGAGATTCAGTCATTTTGAACTTGGTCAGAATCTCCTTGACATATTTCTCTTGGTGGATAAGAATTCCTGACTCCGACTGATTAACTTGCAATCCAAGAAAGATTGCTCATGGTTTCTTATGGAACATCAGTCACAACAACTCCTGCACTTTTAAAATTTGCAATACAACTCATAGCATTTACATATTTAGGAACAAAAGGTAAAGCATTCTTAAACTTAGAAAATCATTTCTCAAACTTTCATGCTCAGAAGACATAGTAACGAAATACAAATTTTCAGTGTGTTCACAAATATCTGGTTTTGGCACGGACACATTATTACATTCATCCGACTCATGTTCATTTAAAATATTTCCCTTACTAGAACTTTCATCACAATCATCTTCGGAACTTACATAATCTGACTCTGCACAGGAAGCAAAACTATCAGAATCTGAAGTTTTAATATAATCATCAGCAGATAAAGTGCAAACAATAGGTGTGGGAGCACGAGAAGCTGGCATATCAGCAAATCTACTAGACTTGGAATAAGGTGGTGGGTGAGAGTTATACCCAATGCCTTTTGTGACTTTCTTATGAATTTGCTTGTCAATGATTCTAAACAAAATTTTCTGATCCATACCCATGTGTTCAACTTGAAAGTTTACCTTTTCAGCCTTTTGAAGTCTTTCAGTTAAAATTTGATTATTATTCTTTTGGGTAGTAAGTTGCATAATTAAAGATCGGTTTTCTCCAAAAATGTCACGGATTTTCTTTAAGTACAATTTCTCATTTTTAGCCACAGAATCATACATCACCTTTATATGATCACGTTCATCTACCAAAGCTTGGTTGATGAATCTATATTTTTGAATTTCATTTAAACAAGATTGAGGTTTGCAAAGTCTAGAAATTACCTCAGCTAGAACAGTAGTGAGATCCTCAGCTGGTCGGATCATGACAAGCTTATCCTTCTCTTCAATGTCTGCCATCATAGCCTTGTCAGCTGCCTCCTCATTCTTTTCTCCCCAATGATAGTGTCCATCAGCTTGACAGACCAGAGCTGTAGAGCTGGAAGATGTGGTTGTGGATTTGGGAAAATTTGCAGCTTGCTTTCCATTGGAGTTCTTCTTTTCATGCTGCTCCTTGGATGATGGCTCTTTGCAGTTTCGTGCAAAATGACCCAGCTGGTCACAGTTGTAACACCTAACCTTCTTGATGTCAAAACCCAAAGTCTTTCCTTCTTTGAATCTATCCATCTCAGTCCTCTTAATGAATCTCTTGGCCCTCAGAGTCAGCATAGCCATACACCAGTCAATGTCCATCTTCTCCAAATCATCAGGATTGATCTACTCCAAGTTATCAGGTTGAAAAATAACCGGTGTCAGGTTTCCAAAAATCAGGGCATCATAGCATGACATGAAAGCAGTCATAATAGTCAGATACTAATCATGAATCATTGATGTTTGCTTCTGAGAGGTAGAGGAGCTGGAAGGCTGAATTCCAGAAGCATAAGGTGGAACATCAGTCTGGAAGTAAGACATGGTTGATTTACTGGAAGAGACTGATCCAGTAATAAGAGCTGTGATTCCTGACTGATTGGTAGGAGTAACTGCATCTTTCTTGATTTCCAACTCATAAGATTCCAGAATGCTATAAAGTGCTTGTTGTGACAAAGTGCTCACGTTCTCAGTTTTCTTGATCATTATCCTGTACATGTTCCATTCTTCAGGTAATGAATCAAGAAGCTTCTTGTTCAACTCCACAGTAGGATACTCTGCTCCCATAACCTTCAATCTAGACACAATGCTTGAGAAACAGTTGATCAAATCAGACATGGACTCTTCACGGACACCAAGGCATCTCATATTGTTTCTTAATCAAATCTCTCTTACTTTCCTTGACTTTAGCACTTCCTTCATATCTGGTACAAAGAGCTACCCATAGATACTTGGTTGTGGTGTATTTAGCAAAAGTGTTGAACACATCCATGGGAAGATCCATAGCAATGGATCCATAGGCCTTGTTATCCCTGGCAATCAGTTCAATATCCTTCTCATCATATTCAGTCACAGTCTTGGAATGTTGAACCTCTGCAGTGGTAGTAACAGGCTTATGGGGACCATCAGTAATGGAGTTCAGAAGAGTATGATCATGGAATTGAAAGAAAGTCTTCATTTTCTTGGTTCAGTCATCAAAATCCCTTGTGGACACCAAGGCAGGTGGTTTATTTCCTCCAGTATACTCAGTGTTGCTTGAGGAGCCATAACCCAGAACAAATTTCTTGAACAGTAGCTAGTTTCGGGTGAAAGAGTGCTGACCGAAACTACTAGTTTTGACTGAAGAATAACTGCCTGAAAATCCTAGTTTCGATAGATAACAAGAGCCCGAAACAACTAGTTTCGATGATGATAAACTAGATTGAGAAACTCCAAGGAAAACCAATGGAAACTACAAGTTTCGATTGAAACTAGTTTCGGGTGAACATAAATTTTGGTTGACTAGTAGTTTCGGGTGAGTAGTTTTGTGGAAATGCTGCAAAGGTTAGTTTCGATATAGATAAGACAAAAACACTAGTTTCGATGATACCTTTTATCAGACAACAAGTACTGTCAAGAAGTTTCGATCAACTAAAAACAGAATATGTACCCTGTAGTTTCGATACCTTCTTCCCTAAGCTTCACAAAAAACTCCATGGATGAACAACTTCAAAAATCAAAGTGATGAGAATAGAAAACAAATCCAGCGAAAACCTTCCAAATACATTTCTGATCACAAATCCAGTCTTCAAACTGAGAAACTCGCACAAATAAACCCGAAATTGATGAAACGGTACCCGGAAACAATGAAACAGTGCTCAGAATCTTAAGAACCAGAAAAACTTCAATAAGAGAGTAAAAACACCTAAAATTGATCACAAAACCTGATAATACTTAGAAATCAGGAGCATAAATCTCTGATACCAATTGTAGGTCCTGATTCTTGGCAGAATCACTAAAACAGATCGATTACACACACAAACCTATAGAATGGGTGTGTATTGTGGTTAAACAGAGGTAATAAAAGAAGAATGGTGAAGATAACAGGCTAACCAAACTTGAATAACAATACACAATGATATGAAATTGCAAGAACACAATGAGTAACTCAAAGTTTGTATTGATTCAAGGAAAACTTATGAAAGAGAGAATGTAAGGGTTACAACCGTTATCCACACCCTAAACATTCTCTAACTAGGCGATTTATAGGAAGCTGATAGGAATCAAAACTATGCTCACCAAAACTACTAGTTTCGGTTGAGCATTTACATGATTGAACCTCCTATCGAAAATTCCCATCTATCGAAACTACTAGTTTCGGTTGAAGAAACTCAACCGAAACTAGGTAGTTTCGATGGCCCAGACTTAGCTAAAAAAAGCAGTAAATTACATCAAACTGAAATAACAGAAATACAAGGAAATAAACACAAAGACAATTGTTCAAAAGATACAGTGATGACATTAGCTTACAAAATACACAACCCTACAGTTTAGGACACCGAACTTAAATGCTTAATTATTATTATTAAAAAGATTAGACTTTGTTCACCGGGAGGCGGTGCAACAACGGAACCATGTATAAAGACGTACCGTTCCCAACATGAGTTCACCAATTCTTAGTCTCATAACAAGTTCATATAAAGACGTACAACCTTATTAATATTAACCAAGACTTGGCTTATCAAGATCCACTTGTATAAAGACGTACAAGCATCAAGGAAAGTTTGATTAAAAAGGTTTTATGGTCTTACGCTTTAAAATTAAGAACACTCACAAGTGTAAAGACAAATTTAGATAATAATAAAAAGCCCACCTAGAAGGTGGTTTTAAGAGCAAATAATTAAAGACATAAACATACCACAAGATTAATACGTTAAACATTAACAGACACCAAACTTCATCTTCACCCTAGCAATACAAAGAAGTTTAACCACGAATGGCCATACTAGCTACCATAACACTGAGTTTTGTAGGCTCTCCTATTGCGGACAAAGATGAGGAGCCTCTCTACTCTCTACTCTCTACTCTAACTATGAAATACTCTCTCTGGAATAGTGTCTTGAGGTATGGAAAGGTGTGTGGAATGAGGAACTCAAGCCTCTTATTTATAGGCCTCAGAATGAGCAATGTATGGCCGTGCATTGGATTGCACGAGCGTGCAAACACCTAGGGAATCATAGGGTACGAGTGGAAGTATATTGGGAGCCGTGGGGAGCAAGGTGGCAAATGCACGCCTGTGCATTGGGATGCACAGCTCCCTGCTGCCCACTTTTGTCTTTTAACTGATGGTTGACTTTTGTTGGCCTTTGTTGACTTCTTGCGGGTCAAAGCTCGGGAATAATACTTCTAGAAGCTTGGTTTCTTGGTGCTTTTGATAGGTTTTATCCTTTTTTATCTTTAAAATACCGAATACCCTGCAATTATAAAATATAAAAGTTTTAAGTATCAATTGCAAGGTTATTATCAACTAGTAGCATAATATGGGGATTATTATGTATGCAAAACATGTATAAATGATGGCAAATCATAACACCCCACACTTAAATTTTGCTTGTCCTCAAGCAAACTCATGCATGATCAGACCCATAACTAAAAACTTTACAAAAGGTGATGGAGTTCCAAGTAGTTGGAAACTTCGGGATAACTCATGAGTTGCTTATTCTATTTTTGGGTTTTTCTATTTTAGGGTGATGGAATCCGTGACAAGCCTACTAGAACTTCAAAATATGCATAATCTATCACTCCTCACAATGTTCACTCGACTATAGGGTTATATATATGTGGATATTATAAGTCAAGTGGGACACTCAATTTCGAATCAAATTATGCAATAGTCATAAACTTGTATGCAAATCAAGTCTCCACCAACTAACTAATTAATATAAATAAATCAAGAGAACTTTAAAAGGGTTGTAATGTGGCTAAAAGAAAAATAAAGGGTGAAAATGAAAATCTTTTTGAACTTTTAGGAATTTAAAAGGGTTTTAAAAGGGCTGCATCTAACGTGGAACACACGGCTACGGCTTCATGGCTTAAGATGGAAAATACTAGCGGGTCCCTTTACGGTACTCAGAAAATGAGGGTATAACTAATCTGAGGGCTCGTTTTTGGTCAGATTGCCAAGACCGATGCTTCTTATCTTGTTCAACTCTTCCCTCACTGCGTAGTACACATTACTACCCTTCCGTATGGTTCTTTCGGCTTGTAGCCTAACAACACCTACTTTGATCAGATGCGTATACTCATGTTGGTAATAAGTTTGATTCTTGCTACATTTTCCATCGTGGCTCCAGTTGCCACACTTCACACATTTGCCATATCTTTTGGCTCTTCTTTTGGAGTCGCTTTTTGACAAGGCGCAGAATGGTGGTAGTTGTTCTTGCTTGTGCCACCATTTTCTTACATCACTTGTTGCTTTGAAAACTATTTTTCGGAGTTCGGGCGGTAATTCATGTTTTGCGAGATGAATACAAGAAAGCAAGTTGAAATCAAAAGATTGCATATCCAGCTCTTTAAGGTCTAACCGGTAAAAGACCAACTTCTCTCTTTTTCTTTTCTCATTTTCTATTTTTTTAGACAACATATCATCAAGACTATTTTTTCAATAATTCTTTTCCTCAAATTCCTTGAAATAATTTTTTCATATCTTCCTTGTAGATCGTTCGGCTGTATCTTCCTAATACATCCACTTTCTTCTTGTATGTTCCAATTCTTTGAGTAAAACCAGTCCTTTCCAAATTGTCTTAACGGTTGCAAACTTGAAATAACGACATAAGATAAACTAATAATCCTCCGTCTTGAAGACAGTTAGCCAATAACCGGTATTTACGAAAAGCTGGTTTGGTGAAAAATGTGGGTAGTAGAAAAGAAAAAGGCTAAGGCTCAAAGGGCTATCTAGGCTGATATTGGTTTTGGTATTTTGGGTTTAATGATAATATATAAGGGTAATAAAGTCCTAGGTTCTTCAATCATATTCATACATCTACTAATTCATGGTCTTGATATGTATATGTCACACAAGTTCCAATTATGCATAGGATTTGATCAAAAAACACTCAATATACCAAACGAAAGAGCATGCGAAAAATAATGATAATAATGCTCGTGAAAAAGCTCAGACTATTCTCACATGGAAATACATGGGATAAGGTTTAGTAATTTGTTATGCATAATATCCATTTGTTTCTACTTGCCATGTCTTCATTTTAATTAAGCGCGAACCCGGAGAGATTTAGGTTTAGGGTTTAAAATTTTTGAAATTTTTAGGGTTTTTAGAAAAGTAGGATTTTAGTAAGATTTTAGTCAAATGGGTAGAAAATCACGAGTTTAGTTTTACTACTTTGAGGTTACAAGTTTATCCTGAATCTCTAATTCCCCACCCCACAATTAAAACTGTGCATTGCCCTCAATGTACAAATTCATGTAATGAAATGCTCTGCAGGAATTTAAATGCATGAAGTTTTAAGGTAAATGAAACTGGTACTCCCTCGGTCAATTCTGTGTATAACCTAAGGCCAAAACTTGTTGTTGTTGTCAACCTTTCGCTTCAAAGACTTCAAAGAATCTCTCAGAAATTTGGCGTTTTCCAACGTCCTAGCTTATAGAGGTGGAGTGTAACTCCTCAAAGAAGTAGAGAAACTACATGGTGATGCTATGCTACTTGACACATAAGGAAAAACATAAAAAACAGAAAATGGAAATAAAAGATAGTAGTTAAGCCACTAAAGTACTAGTATCGAGAAGGCATACCTGGTGGTTGAAGTATGAGAAACTTAAATTTGGGAAAAACCAAACCTGAGGTCCATGATTTTTGCCATATGCACCGACTTCTCAATTTATTCATGATCATCGGTTGCCTCCCGGAAGCACCACATTTATTTAAGGGTCGTTGGCCAGACCCGTACGTGCTTCATCAGTCTTTCTTCGGGTGGGGGCTATTGAACTCCCTCATGTCTCCCGTTCCTTTATTCAAGTCCTTCATCTCTGGTAGCTTGTCCCAGTAGTTATCAATCCAGTTTGTGTTGTCAAGATCTTTGCCAAGGTCTAGTTTCTTTCCTTTGTTGAATTCATTAGCTTTCTTCAGTTGGTAGTCTAGATTGGTATCGATGAACTGAGCAATTTCAAAGGGATCATTCAATAAACATTCATTCCCTCCGATGTTGTAAGTTACCAATTGTTTTCCAACACGAAGTGTTAGAATTCCTTCGTTCATATCTATGACAGCTCTTGTAGTGGCCAAAAATGGACGACCCAAAATTAAAGGTACGGAATAGTCGGGCCCCATTTCTAGGACCATGAAGTCGGCAGGGAAGACAAACCTTCCGACATTCACTAGTAAGTTCTCGATGACTCCTATAGGTGATTTAATAGTATCATCCGCAAGTTTGATAGTAGCATTGACAGGTCGCAGATTCCTAATTTTTAGTTTTTGAAACATGTTATATGGCATTACGTTCACACTTGCTCCCAGATCAGCTAGCGCGAAAGTTATCGGCAGTGGTCTGATATAACATGGTAAAGAAAACCGTCCGGGATCTGAAAGTTTCTTTGGAATGCATCTTTCAATGAGAGCGACACATTGATTAGTCTTTCTGACTACTTCTTCCATGTTTCTTTTGTTAGTGATGAAGTCTTTCAGAAAACGTCCATACTTAGGCATTTGTTGTATGATATCCAGGAAAGGAAGGTTGACATGAATTTGGCTTAAAAGCTCGATGAATTTCTCATATTTTTCGTCAGTTCTTTGCTTTACTAGCCTTCCTGGGTATGGTTTGTGAGATTTGAAAGCTCTTTTTGTCGGAACGTGTTACTGGAGGTGGTGATTCTTGAGCGGTTGATTCTGTGACAGGCGGATGAAGTGGTACTCCAGTGAATATTTCCCTCCTTGGTGTTTGAACTTCTTCTTCTGGTAATGGTGGTTCTAGATAAACCTTGCTATTTCTGAGAGTGATAGCTGATATGCCCTAAATTATACATGTTTTGCATGCATAATAATCCCCATATTATGGTATTAATCAAACAAAAGCTTTGCAAATGATACTTAATGCGTTAATATTTCACAATTGCAGGTTATTCGGTGTCCCGAGATAAACAGAGAAAAAACCAGCTTAAAACATGAAGAAATCAAGCTTTCGGAAGACCAAACCCGAGCATTGACCCCCAAGAAGTCAAAATTGGTCAACAACAAGTCAAACAGCAGCTAAAAGACAAAACAGAAAGCAGGAAGAGGGATGCACGGCCGTGCATCCCTTTGCACGGTTGTGCAATGCAAGACTTGCTCCCCAAGGACTCAGTACACTGCCATTTGTACCCTGTTTGATTCCCGAGGTGTTTGTACGCCCGTGCAATCCAATGTACGGCCGTTCATTGCTCATTTTGAGGCCTATAAATAGATGGCTTGACTTCTTCATTCCATACACCTCAATACACTATTACACACTTCAAGAACACACCAAAGAGAGCTTATTTCATAGTTAGAGTAGTGAGTAGAGAGTGGAGAGGCTCTTCCTCCTTGTTCCACAATAGGGGAGCCTATGAAACTCAGCGTTACGCTAGTTAGCATGGCCATTCGTGGTTAAGCTTCTTGTACTGCTAGGGTGAAGATTATGTTTGGTGCATGTTAATGTTTGACGTATTAATCTAGTGGTATGTTTATGTATTTAATTATTCGCTCTTAAAACCACCATTTGGTGGGCTTTTATTATTTTCTAAATCCATTTTTATATTTGTGAGTGTCTTGCTTTTAAAGTGTAAGATCGTAAAACCTTTTTAATCAAACTTCCTTTGAAACTCGTACGTCTTTATACGAGCAGAGATTGATAAACCAAGGCTTGGTCTAGACTTCTAAGGTCGTACGTCTTTATACGAACTTATTATGCGACCAAGAATTGGTGAACTCATGTTGGGAACGATATGTCTTTATACTTGGTCCCATTGTTGCACCGCCTCCCGGTGAGCAAAATATAATCACCTATTTAACTCTAATATAAAGCATTTTTAAGTTCGATGTCTTAAACCAACCCGAAGATGACCATTTGAAGGGTTGAGGGTAAATGTTGTCCCTAACGGGAGACACTACCATTTTAATTTAAAGATTATAATTCTTGAATCAAATGTCGTGAGAACGAGACTCTAGCGGTGACCCGGGTCATAAGTTTGTAGTAGACATACCACTGAATTATTCAACTTAACATTATCACGTACCAAGTTGATTCGAATCCCGAAGCAATACTTTTCATGACCTGATCATCTCCGAGATATTTACTTTTCTGCTATTTACTATTCTGTTCGTTACATTTCTGTTACACACATCACGCACATTCTTACTTTTATGTTATTTACTTTTCTATCATTTACTATTCCGCTTCACAAGCACACAAAACCCACTTATCAATTAACCTGGCTAAACGGTAACAAAAGTTGAGTATTGGAACTCGACCGTATTACTTGGTTCTTACCTAGACTATATTACGTTGCGATAGATACACTTGCCTATTGTGTGTGTTTTAAGTTAAAGTAATTATCATTTTATAAATTTAAAACCTGATCTCGTGAAACCATAATCTCTAAATATTATTATATAATATTTAACTGCATCAAAATTCACACATCAAGTTTTTGGCGCCGTTGTCGGGGACACGGTGATTTCAAGAAAAATTCGAGTTAACGGATTAGCCTTTTTAACCTTAACATTTTTATGATTTGTTTTGATTGTTCTTTACATCAACTGTCATGGATGATAACCACGAGAGTTGTTATGGAGGATACCAAAATGACTATGAGTACCACTTTTCGGAGGTTTAGTGTGAAATATGTGGGGAACCCCACTACACTCAAGATTGTTATCACTATCAAGGGTATTCCACAGATTTTCACCAACCCTACTGGTAACCATATGAGGAAAACACACCACCTCAAGAAATTCAACACTCAGCTCTAGATTCTGACTCATGGACCCCAAGAAATATGTTTCATCATTTGGAAGAAATTAAGGTTCAACTCCTAAAGAGCCTCCAACTGAACAACAAGTGTTTCATCATTTGGAAGAAATTAAGGTTCAAATCCTAAAGAGAGCTTTCCAATTGAACAAGAAGATGATCTCTTCAAAGTCCAAGAATCGGAAGATATAGCTCCAACATCTCTAGTAGGGTCAAGTGACTCTAAGGAGCAAGAACCTTCCTTCTTCACAAGCATGGATCAGTCGGAGGTGAGACCGGATGATTCAGAAGAGAGGGCGACTGCAACTTTACAATCACTTCCTGAATTTTCTGAGAAGTTGGAAGCTAAAACATCAAAGGAGTTAGATGAACGAATCTCTAAAAAAGAACTGGTGGGAATCCTCAATATGGAAACACAAAAAGGATGTATGTAACAGTCTGGAGTTCCTGTCATTTCAAAGACAACATCATATGAAGAACCAGATTGTGAGACCAACATCCAGGAGGAAGTATTCACCAACAAACAAATGACAATGGTGGAACTTCTTCCTTGCAACAGTGATAGCTGGCATGTGACCAAGAATATCAGTGAATCATTCCATGAATCACATAAGCCACGGGATAGGGCATATAACTCTGAGGACCACTTCTCATGGAAGACGCAACGTTCATCCAACGAAGATTACTTTATAAAATTATCATATCGGGGTGACCGTCTCCTTTACTACATGGGTTTCTTGAAGTTTGGTCCAGGAAGTTTGCTCTTTTATAAAACATTCTAAATTTGGCAGATTTACAAAAAATTTCAAAATTTCAAATCGATCCATCCAAACTAAAATTAAAACTATAAATAGAGTTTGAAAATATATAAATCAATGATTCACTCGTTTTAGCACTAAAAATTTGAAGGTATAAAAATTAGAAAACTGGGGAAAATCTTTGATTTATGAAATTAGGCCACTTAATGGGGGAATTTTGCTCGGACCACTGGGACAAACCGCTTATGGCCGTTTGCCACATGATCCGGCTTGTCAAAACCTTTCCGTACCCTGGTCGGGGGCCCTATAACTCCAAACGTAGCTCAAGTTATGACCGTTTAAGTTTGAACACTTTTTACCCTGTTTTTCTCTGTCCAGCTGGTCAAGGATGGACTCCACTAATTCCTTATCAGCTTATTATCATTGTACGCATGGTTATCAAATGGGTTGGATGAACCTCTCCATATTACAAGCCACCCATTTGACAGATTATTCCACCAATAGCACTGAATTAGAAATTCACAAAGCACGTATGGGTCCGGCCAACGACCCTTAAATAAACGTGGCGCTTTCGGGAGGCAACCCGATGATCATGAATAAATTGAGAATTTGGTGCATATGGCCAAAAGCATGGACCTCAGGTTTGATTTTCAAATTTAAGTTTCTATTACTTCAGCCCCCAGGTATGCCTTCTCGATACTAGGATCTTAGTAGCTTAACTACTACATTTTATTTTCCTTATCTGTTTTTATGTTTTCCTCTATGTGTCAGGTAGAATAGCATCACCAGATAGTCTCTCTGCTTCTTTGAGGAATCACACTCCATCTCTACAACCTAAGGAATCGAAAACCACATCAAATTTCTTTGAAATTCGATGAAGTCTTTAAAGCAAAGTGTTGACAATAGCAACAAGTTTTGGCCTAGGTTATACACCGAATTGACCGGGGGAGTTCCAGATTCTTTTCCCTTAAAACTTCATGCATTTAAATTTCTGCATAGCATTCCATTACATGTATTTGTACATTGAGGGCAATGCACAGTTTTAAGTGTGGGTGAGGAATAAGAGATTCAGGACTACTTGTAATCTCAAAGCAGTAAAACTTAACTTGTGATTTTCTACCCATTTGACTAAAACATTACAAAAATCTACCTTTTGAAAAACCCGGAAAATTTTCCAAAATTTTAAACCCTAAAATCTAAACCTTTTTGAGTTCGCACCTAATTAAATAAAACGAAGACATGGCAAGTAGAAACAAATGGATATTATGCAAAACAAATCGCTAAACCCTATTCCATCCGTTTCCATGTGAGAATAATTTGAGCCTTTTCACGAGCATTATTATCATTATTTTCGCATGCTCTTTCGTTTGGTATATTGAAAGTTTATTCGATCGAAAATTATGCATAATTAGAACTTGTATGACTTATACATATCAAGATCATGAACTAGTGGAAGTATGAAAATGATTGAGGCACCTAGTACTTTATTACCCTTATATATTATCCTTAAACCCTAAAAATCCCAAAAATATTATCCGCCTAGATAGGCCTCTGAGCCTTAGCCTTTTCTTTTTCTACTACCCACATTTATCACCCAACCAGCTTTTCGTAAACACCGGTTATTGGCTGAATGTCTTCAAAATGGGAAAATTATCTTATGTCGTCATTTCAATTTTATTATCATTGAGACAATTTTGGAAAGAAATCTGTTTTACTCAAAAGAATTGGAATATACAAGAAGGTGGATGTATTAGGAAGAAACAATTGAACTATCTATATGGAATTTATGGAAACATTATTTCAAAGAGATTGAGGAAAAAGGATTATGGGAGAAATTGTCTTAATTTAAAAAGAAAAGAAAAAAAATGGAAATAGAGAAAAGAAAAAGAAAGAGAGAAGTGGGTTTTTTACCGGCAAGACCTTAAAGAACTGGACATGCATTCCTTTGATTTCAATTTGCTTTTCTAGATTCATTTTGCAAAGCCTGAATTATCATCCGAACTCCGAGAGAAGATTTTCCAAGCAACCAGTGATATAAGAAAACGGTGGTGCAAGCAAAAACAATTACCACCATTCGGCGGCTTGTCAAAAAGTGCCGCCAAGAGAAGAGCCAAAAGATACGACAAATGTGTGAAGTGTGGAAACTGGATCCATGATGGAAAGTGTAGCAAGAATCAAAATTATTCCCAAAGTGAGTATACGCACCTAATCCAAGTAGGAGCTGTTAGGCTATAAGCCGAAAGATCCATGCGCAAAGGCAGCAATGTGTATTACACAGTAAGGGAAGTGTTGAGAATGATAAGAGATCTTGGTCTTGGAAATCTGACCATAAATGAGCCCTCAGATTAGTTATACCCTCTTGATCTGAGTACTATAGAGGAACCTGCTAGTATTTTCCATTTTAAGCCAGGAAGTTGTAGTTGCGTGTTCCACGATAGCTGCAGCCCTTCAAAACCCTTTTAAATCCCTAAAAATCTAAAAAACATTTTCAATTTCACCCTTTATTTTTATTTTAGCCACATTACAACCCTTTAAAGTCCTCTTGATTCATGTATACTACTTAGTTAATTGATGGAGACTTGATTTACATATAAGCTTATGACCATTGCATAATTCGATTCGAACTTGAATGTTTCACTTAACTTACATTATCCATACATATATAACCCTAGAGTTGAGTGAACATTGTGAGGAGTGATAGGTTATGCATAATTGAAGTTCTAGTAGGCTTGTCATTGATTCCATCATCTTGAAACAGAAAAATACAAAAATAAAATAAGCAACTCAAGAGTTATTCCGGAGCTTCGACTTGTTTGGAGTTCCATTACCTTTGTAAAGTTTTTAGTTATGGGTATGATCATGCATGAGTTTGATTGAGTACAAGCAAAGTCTAAGTGTGGGGTATTAGGATATGCCTTAAATTATACATGTTTTGCATGCATAATAATCCCCCTATTATGGTATTAATCAAACAAAAGCCTTGCAAATGATACTTAATGCGTTAATATTTCACAATTGCAGGTTATTCGGTGCCCCAAGTTAAACAGAGCAAAAACCAGCTTAGAACATGAAGAAATCAAGCTTTCGAAATACCAAACCCAAGCATTGACCCCCAAGAAGTCAAAATTGGTCAACAACAAGTCAAACAGCAGCTAAAACACAAAACAGGAAGCAGGAAGAGGGATGCACGGCCGTGCATCCCTTTGCACGGTCGTGCATCCCTTTGCACGGTCGTGCAATGCAAGACTTGCTCCCCAAGGACTCAGTACACTGCCATTTGTACCCAGTTTGATTCCCAAGGTGTTCGCACGCCCGTGCAAATTTCTCATTTTGAGGCCTATAAATAGATGACTTGAGTTCTACATTCCATACACCTCAATACACCATTACACACTTCAAGAACACCCCGGAGAGAGCTTATTTCATAGTTAGAGTAGTGTGTAGAGAGTGGAGAGGCTCTTCCTCCTTGTTTCACAATAGGGGAGCCTACGAAACTCAGCGTTACGCTAGTTAGCATGGCCATTCGTGGCTAAGCTTCTTGTATTGCTAGGGTGAAGATGATGTTTGGTGCATGTTAATGTTTGACGTATTAATCTAGTGGTATGTTTATGTCTTTAATTATTCGCTTTTAAAACCACCTTTTGGTAGGCTTTTATTATTGTCTAAATCCGTCTTTATATTTGTGAGCGTCTTAATTTAAAAGTGTAAGATCGTAAAACCTTTTTAATCAAACTTCCTTTGAAACTCGTACGTCTTTATACGAGCAGAGATTGATAAGCCAAGGCTTGGTCTACACTTCTAAAGTCGTACGTATTTATACTAACTTATTATGCGACCAAGAATTGGTGAACTCATGTTGGGAATGGTATGTCTTTATACTTGGTCCCATTGTTGCACCGCCTCCTGGTGAGCAAAATATAATCACTTATTTAACTCTAATATAAAGCATTTTAAGTTCGATATCTTAAACCAACCCGAAGATGACCATTCGAAGGGTTGAGTGTAAATGTTGTCCCTAACGGGAGGCACTACCATTTTAATTTAAATATTATAATTCGTGAATCAAATATCGTGAGGACGAGGCTCTAGCGATGACCTGGGTCACAAGTTTGTAGTATTCATACCACTGAATTAGTCAACTTAACATTATCACGTACCAAGCTGATTTGAATCCCGAAACAATACTCTTCGTCACCTGATCATCTTCGAGATATTTACTTTTCTGCTATTTACTATTCTGTTCGTTACATTTCTGTTACACACATCACGCACGTTCTTACTTTTATGTTATTTACTTTATCGTCATTGACTTTTCTGTCATTTACTATTCCGTTTCACAAGCACACAAAACCCACTTATCAATTAACCCGGCTAAACGATAACAAAAGTTGAGTATTGGAACTCGACTGTATTACTTGGTTCTTACCTAGACTATATTACGCTGCGATAGGTACACTTGCCTATTGTGTGTGTTTTAATTTAAAGTAATTATCATTTTATAAATTTAAAACGTGATCTCGTGAAACCATAATCTCAAAATATTATTATATATTATTTAACTACATCAAAATTCACACATCAAGTTTTGGCGCCGTTGTCGGGGACAGGTGATTTCAAGAAAAAATCGAGTTAACGGATTAGCCTTTTTAACCTTAACATTTTTATGGTTTGTTTTGATTGTTCTTTACATCAACTATCATGGATGGAAACTACGAGAGTTGTTATGGAGGATACCAAAATGACTATGAGTACCACTTTTCGGAGGTTTAGTGTGAATTATGTGGGGAACCCCACTACACTCAAGATTGTTATCACTATCAAGGGTATTCCACATATTTCCACCAACCCTACTGGTAACCATATGAGGAAACCACACCACCTCAAGAAATTCAACACTCAGCTCTAGATTCCGACTCATTGACCTTAGGAAATCTGTTTCATCATTTGGAAGTAATTAAGGTTCAACTCCTAAAGAGCTCTCCAATTGAACAACAAGTGTTTCGTCATTTGGAAGAAATTAAGGTTCAAATCCTAAAGTGCTTTCCGATTGAACAACAAGATGATCTCTTCAAAGTCCAAGAATCGGAAGATATAGCTCCAACACCTCTAGTAGGGTCAAGTGACTCTAAGGAGCAAGAACCTTCCATCTTCATAAGCATGGATCAGTCGGAGGTGAGACCGGATGATTCAGAAGAAAGGGCGACTGCAACTTTACAATCACTTACTGACTTTTCTGAGAGGTTGGAAGCTAAAACATCAAAGGAGTTAGAAGAACGAATCTCTGAAGAACTGGTGGGAATCCTCAATATGGAAGCTCAAGAAGGATGTATGGAACAGCATGGAGTTCCTGTCACTTCAGAGACAACATCATATGAAGAACCAGATTGTGAGACCAACATGCAGGAGGAAGTATTCACCAACAAAACAGATGACAATGGTGGAACCTCTTCCTTGCAACAGTGATAGCTGGCCTGTGACCAAGCATATCAGTGAATTATTCCATGAATCACATAAGCCATAGGATAGGGCATATAACTCTGAGGACCACTTCTCATGGAAGAAGCAACGTTCATCCAATGAAGATTACGTGACAAAATTATCATATCGGGGCGACCGTCTCCTTCAATACATGGGTTTCTTGAAGTTTGGTCCAGGAAATTTCAAATGGTGGTGGCGTGACTTAAATACACCATTTTCTTTAGGTGCTCTTTTATAGAGCATTCTAAATTTGGCAGGTTTACAAAAATTTTCAAAATTTCAAATCGATCCATCCAAACTATAAATAGAGTTTGAAAATATATAAATCAATCATTCACCCGTTTTACCACTAAAAAGTTGAAGGTATAAAAATTTGAAAACTGGGGAAAATCTTTGATTTATGAAATTAGGCCACTTAATTGGGGAATTTTGCTCGAACCACTGGGACAAACCGCCTACGGCCATTTGCCACATGATACGGCTTGTCAAAACCTTTCCGTCCCCAGGTCCGGGGCCCTCTAACTCCAATTGTAGCTCAAGTTATGACCGTTTCAAGTTTGAACACTTTTTACCATGTTTTTCTCTGTCTAACTGGTCAAGGATGGACTCCACTAATTCCTAATCAGCTTATTATCATTGTACGCATGGTTATCAAATGGGTTGGATGAACCTCTCCATATTACAAGACACCCATTTGACAGATTATTCCACCAATAGCACTGAATTAGAAATTCACAAAGCACGTATGGGTCAAGCCAACGACCATTAAATAAACGTGGTGCTTTCGGGATCAACTCGATGATCATGAATAAATTGAGAAGTTGGTTCATACGGCAGAAAGCATGGACCTCAGGTTTGGTTTTCAAATTTAAGTTTCTATTACTTCAGCCCCCAGGTATGCCTCCTCAATATTAGGACCTTAGTAGCTTAACTACTACCTTTTATTTTCCTTGTCTGCTTTTATGTTTTCCTTTATGTGTCAGATAGAATAGCATCACCAAATAGTCTCTCTGCTTCTTTGAGGAATCACACTCCATCTCTACAACCTGAGGAATTGAAAACCACATCAAATTTCTTTGAAATTCGATGAAGTCTTTAAAGCAAAGTGCTGACAACAGCAACAAGTTTTGGCCATAGGTTATACACCGAATTGCTTTCTGTGTCCTAAAATCAGCTTCGTGAAGACTAAACTTCTCCTCTTATTGTTTGTGACAGGAATCCGCTAGAAGGGCTTGACTTTCAGTTATAGAAGTCAACTTAGTTACCGCGTCCTCCAAGTTTAACCCATTACTTGGCTTGTTAGCTCCCTGAAATTGTTGACGAGTCTGATAGTTTTAAGATTGTCTATGTTGAAATTGTTGTTGTTTTTGTCTGAAGCCGGATTATCCTTGGTTGTTACTATCCTTCCAGCAGAAATTTGGGTGGTTTCTCCATCCAGGATTGTACGTGTTACTATAGGGGTTGTTCTGCGGGCGATTTTTGCCGATAATGTCAACTTGCTCAGTATCAACGGTGATGCTTTTTACTTCTTCAGTAGTTTCAGTGGTTGTTTTGCCCTTGATAATTTGGTTGAGTCATGTGGTGAGGGCATCTACTTGAGCAGAAAGTGAAGTGACAAAATCGACGGAGTGAACTCTATGCCTGGTTCCCCTGTTACTCCTTGGATTGTAACATTGGTAGCTATTCATAGCTATTTCCTCAATTAGGTTGTAAGCTTCTTGTGGCCATTTGTTTCCAAAAATACCACATGCTGTAGCGTCGAGTGTCTGACGAGCTTGATTGTGCAATCCATTATAGAATGATGATACTTGTAGCCAAACTTCTAGCCCATGGTGAGGGCATTTCCTCAACATGTCCTTAAAGCGTTCTCATGCCTCATATAGTGATTCACCATCTTCCTGGGTGAAAGTGGTAATATCATTTCTCAGTTTTGTAGTTTTTGCTGACGGGAAGTATTTTGATAGCAATTTATGAGCAAGATCATCCCATGTAGTTTTTGCTGACGGGAAGAGAGTTTAACCATGCCTTTTCTCGTTCCCTTAAGGAGAAGGGAAACATTCGGAGGCGAATTGCGTCATTCGAAACTCCGTTCAGTTTGAAAGTGTCACAAACTTCGAGGAAATTTGCAATGTGGGCATTTGGATCCTCATTAGGTAATCCTTGGAAGGTGCATGATGATTGGATCATGTGAATGACATGCGATTTGATCTCAAAGTTGTTAGCGTCAACCGTATGCCTTGTGATGCTAGACCCCAAAGTATCAAGTGACGGTGTTGCAAATTCAAAAATAGTGAAATTTTCTACTACCATTTTTCTAGCACGGTTTTCTTGTATTCGGCGGTAAAAGAATCTTTCGGGCTCTGCTAAAGGTTGATATAAACTAGTAGTGGAGAAACGGATCATACACTACCTGCAACAAAACGTAACCAAAAAAACAGATGGAAAATGATAAGGCGAATCCGATAACTCGAATTTTTCTTGAAATCATCGTGTCCCCGACAACAGCGCCAAAAACTTGATGAGCTGTGGTGTGATATTAGTTTAATTATATAATTAAATATGGTTTCACAAGATCAGGTTTTAAATTTATAAAATGATAAATACTTAAACTTAAAACACACACAATAGGCAAGTGTACCTATCACAGCGTAATATAGTTTAGGTAAGAACCAAGTATCGAACCAATGGACACGGTCGAGTTCCAATACTCAACTTTTGTTATCGTTTAGCCGGTTTAATTAGTGAGTGGGTTTTGTGTGCTTGTTAAGCAGAAAAGTAAATGACAGAAAAGCAAATGACGGTAAAGTAAATGACAGAAAAGTAAAAATGTTCGTGATGTGTGTAACAGGAATGTAAATAGTAGAATAGTAAATAGCAGGAAAGTAAATATCTCAGAAATGATCAGGTCACGAAGAGTATTACTTTGGGTTTTGAATCCGCTTGGTAAATGATAATGTTAAGTCGACTAATCCGGTGGTATGACTACTACAAACATGTGAACGGTACACCGCTAGAGCCTCATTCTCACAATATTTGATTCACGAATTATAATCTTTAATAATAAAATGGTAATCATTCCCAGCTAGGGACAACGTTACCCTCAAATCTTTGAATGCTATCTCCAAGTTGGTTTAGGACATCGAACATAAATGCGTAATTATTATTATTAATAGCAAATAATTAAAGACATAAACATACCACTATATTAATACTTTAAACATTAACATACACCAAACTTCATCTTCACCCTAGCAATACAAAGAAGTTTAGCCATGAATGACGATACTAACTAGCATAACGCTAAGTTTCGTAGGCTCCCCTATTGCGGACAAAGAGGAGGAGCCTCTCTACTCTAACTACGAAATACTCTCTCTGGAATAGTGTCTTGAGGTATGGAAAGGTGTGTGGAATGAGAAACCCAAGCCTCCTATTTATATGCCTCAGAATGAGTAATGGACGGGCGTGCAAACACTTAGGGATCATAGGGTACAAGTGGCAGTGTACTGGGATCCGTGGGGAGCAAGGAGGCAAATGCACGCCCGTGCATTCCCTCCCTGCTGCCCACTTTTGTCTTTTAGCTGCTGGTTGACTTTTGTTGACCTTTGTTGACTTCTTGGGGGTCAAAGCTTGGGAATGATCCTTCTAGAAACTTGTTTCTTGTTGTTTTTGATAGGTTTTATCTTTGTTTATCTTCAAAACACCGAATAACCTGTAATTATAAAATATAAACGTTTTAAGTATCATTGCAAGGTTATTATTCAATTAGTACAATAATATAGGGATTAATATGTATTCAAAACATGTATAAATGATGGCACATCACTAACCATGGGTCCCTCTAGCCAAATGACTGCATAATGTTCAATCAATTGTTCGTGAGGTACGAGTGAGAGGCAAAACACCTCGTCTTGGTTTGGTTATGCCTTATGTATGTACATATAATTTGTATTCCTAGCTAGTTCACAAATGGGTCAAACATGACTTGTTTTGTTTATCATATACACATGAAACTGCTACTTGTTTTGGTTATCGTTCTTATCTTTAATAGTTTCTCTAAAGAGGGCTTGACATGGGCATAAATTCATTAACATGTTTTCATTGGGGAAAACTATTTGTTCTATAACTATGAAGTCATCACATGTTTTCATTGGGAAAACTACTCATTTTATGACTATCAAGTCATCACATGTTTTCGAGGAAAACGGTTTCACATTAAGCCCGTGTACATATTTTCAATGTTTTCAAGGAAAATGGTTTTACACTATGGCCACGTACACTTTATCAATATTACTAAGGGAAATGATTTCACATTTTTGGCCACTTATACACTATCAATGTTTTCAAGGAAACTACTTTACATTACGGCAATTAAACCTGTGAACTCACCAACATTGCGTTGACATTTTTAAGTATGTTCTTCAAGTAACACATAACTATGGCACAGTTGGAATAAGTTAGCCATTTGGATAAAACCCTAGAAGCCGAAAAAGCATGATTGTCAAACCTCAAGACGGTTTTGACCTATATGGTTCTAAGGACAATGTACTAGCTTATTTTAGTTTTTGTAATGGTGTTCAATACTTTAGATATATTCAATATGCTTCCGTTGTAGTGTAATATTACCAATCGTTACAACCTTAATTTATTTATTTATTTATTAAGTAAATAATTTAGGGGTGTGACAGTATGGGTGAGTCATCAGATATGATGATTACCTCATTACGTTCATCATCGGAAATAACTACAGGTTCTTCTCTTGATCCTGTAGGGTGATACCTTTCTTCTCCGGTTTGACCAAAAATATAGGTATAATAGTTATCTCCTGACATATGTATATTTATCACTTAAGCATTATAGAGATCTACCTACTTTTACTTAGCAGGCAGTCTATACTGGTTTAAGATTAGATACCTTACCAAAGTATCTTATTTGCTAAAACCAAATAATATCAAATCAAGTTACAACTTAGATACTAATTTCTAGTATCTAATATGCTGAAACAAATGGCTCTGATACCAACCTGTCACACCCCAGATTTAACCTACCCGGGCGTGCGACCAACGATTGGTATCTGTATCTTATTTTATCTCATCGGAGATTTATAAACACAGTGAAATATTTTAATAACTCGGGATCTTTTCAAAAGATGGGGAATCTCCCGTTTCATTTCATTTCAAACAGGGATAAACCTTGATATTTTACACAAACGTTTATTTTACAAAACCAAGGTTACATGAGCCATTTCTTTCACACAGATGTCTAGGGTGGACGTTCCCTTTTTCATGACATCATTGTTCCATTTATTCTATGGCTAAATCAATATCAATTCATCCTTGGTTACCTGTAAAAACGTTTGAAAATATTTTATTAGTATAAACTAGTGAATACAAGTATATTTAAAATCATATCTGACAAGCGTGAATAAATAGAACAATTTGCCCATATTTGAATGGTCAATTTACACATTCAGGGGACCCTAGGCCCGAACATATAACCACTAGCCACACCAGGCACTTTCTTGGATCATCATTGTTTTGCGTTAAATGAGACCCTGCCTTCCGCCTCAAGCGTCAGGTCTTACGTATTATAAACAACCAAGCCATAGCCCTAGCCCCGTTACAGCGTTTCATCTTTAACATGTGTATGCACACGTGACTCTATGGTCTGAATGTTATGTTGTAAATCATCTTATGCGACCAATGGTTGTATTAGTTCATTCAAGTCAGATCACAATCAAAACATTTTTCAGTTTTGAAATCATTTTATAAAATTACAAGTACTCAACTTGACAGAGGTTGGACTTAAGAATCTTCTAGAGTGAGTGTCCTTGTGAGCAGCGTTTCTGCTTAACAATCTAGCTTGGTTTATCCAAATGAGCGTTTCCTAGCTTCTTGATTACTTCTAGGATGATCCGGCACTTCGGGAACTTAAACGTACGAGCGGGAATGATTTTGGGAGAGTGGAAATAGTGTAAATAACTCTAGAGCTCGAGTTTGGATGTTGTGAAAGTGTTAAACCCGACCTTTCTATTTATAGTGAACTTTTGCGGCTGAGACGGACCGTTACGGGTGGTGACGGTCCGTCATCGCTTGATCATAACGGACCGTTACCGTTTGGTGACAGTCCGTCACTACTTTAGGGTTGGCGAGTCAGCTGACACGCGTCATGAAACATCCTACTCATTTCTTATTTTATCAGAGTATTATATTGCGGAAAACGGTCCCATATTTTTTTTAAACCTTATCACTAAAGTGATAAAGGTATATTTCATTAAAATATTGTCTTTACATAAAATATTACATCATGTAGCATAGGGATCCTTCAACTCCGATCGACCACGTACTCAGGAAGCTTCATTCCACATCATGTAACATAGAAAATGTTTTTTTTCTATGAAAGAGGCCGTGATTTTAGAGTTCGTTTTGAACCCTTAAAAAGGTTGAGACGAATCTGATAGGTACATTTGGTGATAAAGTTATATTTTATAAAAATCAATCCATTTTTTTGTTTAATTCTACGCATTAAAGATTTTCTTGTTAATTAGGTTACATAGATGCATTTATCATCTACTATTTTCTACTTTACATCTAGTATATATATATATATTTTGTACTTGAAATTTGTGCAGTTTTACCTCTAGTTATACCTTTTGCATATTCTTTAATTCTTTTTTTTTATCATCACTGTTTTTCTATTTCACAAATAGTAATTTTACTTGCACATATAGATACACATGGGCGAAACTTAGTGAGGGTCCGGGATCCCCCCTCCCGTACTTCTTCCGATTTTTCGTTCAGTAGTGTTAATTTATACGTATTCGACTGATTTTTCGCTCAGTAGTTTTAATTTATATGTATTCGGCCGAAAATTTTATAGTTCCGGCCCCCTGATAGGAAAAAAAAAACCCCCGGCTCCTCTTGCGTTTTCCTTCAAGCTTCGTCATTGTAGATACATACATACAGCCGTATTCTATATATAAATTAATCGATTGATCCAAAAGTGCCTTCAAAGTCTAACGTGGGATGCAAATTTTAGACTTTTCGTTTATTTTTGTTTTTCCAAATACATAACACTACTTGTCTAGAAGCCCTAGCTGCTACAAATTGACCCGCCATAGTCAACATGTTAGCCTTCTTCTTTTTATTTTAAACACATTAAAATAGTTATTATTTTAAAATATTTTGTTACACATAAAGAAACATTTTATTTGCAAAATCTATAATAAAACATATCCATATTTTAAAACAAAATCCGCATCTCACCATGAATACTAAGCAAGAACGATTATACAATATACTTATGAGATCGTTTATATAGGAGCTCGAGTGTCTAAGTTTAAATTGAAATTAATTTAATAAATCATCTTGAATTCAAGCTTTATATACCAAGTTTTATGATACTTCTAACTCTAAATAAGTGTACTATTTATATAAATATTATGTTATATATTGTCATATATATATATATATATATATATATATATATATATATATAATAATTATATGTATATATAAATAATACATTAATAATAAACGAACCAAGTTTTATCTTATAAATTTACTCACAACTTGAGCTCGAGTTTAAGATTGAGTTTCAAACGATTTAAAATAAAGTTCTTGTAAATTAAAGGAGTTGGGTCAAATTCAGATGAGTTTTTAGTCAAATGGGTATAAATGAAAAAAATATTTAAGAAATGGGTGGGTGTAACTGAAAAAATTATTTAACAAATGGGTGTTTTATAATTATTTAACAAATGAGTGTAATTAAAAAAATTATTAAACAAATTGGTCTGGTTTATAAATATTTAACAAGCTAGTTTTTCCAAATAACTTATCATACTTCTGTTTATTCCTTTCTGTTTTTCTCAATAAACCTTTTTATATTATTTTAACCAACCTATTATATATATTTTTTTATTTTTTTTCTTCAATCTACCAGTTAAACTTACTTTTTCTATTTTTTAAACAACTCATAATACTTCTTCTGTTTTTTTTTTCCAATCAACACATGCATTATACTTCAAATAAAATACATTTTACAATATACATGTCAAATATAAACTAAAGAATCATATCAAATAAACTTAAAATGGAATAAGAATCATGAAAGACTAATCAAACATTAAAACTTGATCCTGTTGGATTACAATTGATAAACGAGAAACAAACACGGTGATTTGTGGTGGACTTCCACGACGGCTTTTTCTGGGTTTTTATTGAACTTCAATAATAAGCAATTTACAAAGTAAACTATTCTCCTATTTATAACCTAACTTTACTTGGAAACAAAGTTACATACCGTGACTCAAATACTACTGCTTAAATTTGAATTTGAAATTAAATAGACTTTTCCTTTGAAGTAGGATTAATAACTTTCATTCTCCCCTCTAATCCTAATTCATGCTTCCTAGATCTTCTAGCCCGAGTAGTCTTCTCATCTCTTCGAACTTTACTCTAGGTAGAGCCTTTGTAAATATATCCGCTTTTTGTTCTTCCCCTTTAACATATTCAACCTTGACTTCACCTCGTTCAATACACTCGCGTATGAAATGATATCTTGTATTTATGTGTTTACTCCTTCCGTGAAACACCGGATTTTTCATCAAGGCGATAGCTGATTTATTGTCAACATGTAGGGTCACCACTTTCTCTTTTAACTCACCATTTAGGAACGCGGACTTAACATCCAAGTGATGAACATACCATTCACGCTTTGCTGCTAATGCTAAAAGTAACCGGATGGTTTCGAACCTTGCAACGGGTGCAAATACTTCTTCGAAATCTATCCCGTGTTGTTGAACGTATCCTTTTGCGACTAACCGTGCTTTGTACTTAGTTAAAACACCATGTGCATCCCTTTTTATTTTAAACACCCACTTGAGTCCGATTGCATTGGTCCCGTTTGGAAGGTGAGTGAGCGACCACGATTTGTTTACTTCAATCGATTCCATTTCTCGTCGCATAGCTTCTTCCCAATTTTTGTTTCCTTTTGCTTCAGAGTGGTTAGTTGGTTCGTCGTTCACCAGTAGGACCTCTTCTGTTTGTAACATGACGTAGTCGTCATATCGTTTTGGTGCAACAGGTTGTCGTGAGGATTTTCTTAGGTTTGCTTCATTCGAAACACCTGTGTTTGACTGTTCTTGGACTGGTGCGGTTTGTTCTTCGTCCGTGTGGGCCAGTGTGTTTGTTGGGCTTTGTTGAGGTTGTTCAATTGGGCTATTCATATTAGACAGTGGGCTGTCTGTTTCACTCGATGGTGCTGTTCCACATGTTCTTCTAGTGGATTCGTTTTCTTCGATATGGAATTCTACCCATTCTGACCCAGTTCCTACATTTAATGTTCTCGAGTGTTGATTCCAATCGAATGGTTGTCCTTCGTTACACTTGACATCCCGACTAACATATATCCGGTTTTGAACCGGGTCATAGAGTCTGTAAGCTTTAGTGCCGGGTTCGGTGCCAAGGTACACCACCTCTACACTCCGATCATCTAGCTTCTTCATTCCTGGTTGTGGAACCTTCATGTATGTATGACATCCAAACACTCGTAGGTGAGATAAGTTTGGCTTTCGACACTTTAGAGCTTCATACGGAGTCACTGTTTTCAAGGCTTTGGTAGATACCCGATTTAACACGTAGACGGCGTGTCTTACACATTCTCCCCATAAATTTTGAGGTACCTTCATGGCCTTCATCATGCTTCTCGTGGCGTTTAGAATTGTTCGGTTCCGCCTTTCGACCACACCATTTTGTTGTGGTGTGTATGGTGCCGTAAACATTCTCTTGATGCCGGTTTGATCACAAAAATTCGTGAATATCTTATTTAAAAATTCTCCCCCTCTATCACTTCTAAGGGCTTTGATTTTTAGAGAATGTTCCAACTCTACCTCCTCCTTGAATTTTTTGAACACATCTAGTGCATCACTTTTGTTTTTGATAAGATACACCCACATATACCTTGTGTGATCGTCTACAAATAGTGCAAAGTATCGATTTCCCGCTGGAGTGGGAGGTGAGATTGGTCCACATAGGTCGGTGTGGATTAATTCAAGTGGTTTACTTGCTCTAAAATTGGTTTGTTTTGGAAAGGGTGTACGACAGTGCTTTCCTAACATGCATGCATTGCATACCTTTTCACCATCTGCTATATGAGGAATACCATGTGCCATATTCCTTAATTTCATCATGTTTATTGCTTTAAAATTTAAGTGTGCTAGTCTTGCATGCCAAAGCCATGCATGATCGTTTATGGAAGTCAGGAGACATACAGGACTCCCAATTTTTAGGCCGATTTTGTAGAGACGATTTGCAGATCTTGGAACTTTCATCATTAATTGTCCATCATCCTCGTACAACCACAAATTATCTTCGGCTATCCATACCTTGCAACCATGTTCAGTTAATTGACCAATACTGATTATGTTGCTTCGTAGGTCCGGTATGTAGTACACATCGTCAATGATTCGTTGCTCCCCGTTTTTGCAGTCGAATATTATAGAGCCCTTTCCTTCAATCTTGACCGTGGATCCATCTCCGAACCTCACCAACCCTATCACTTCATGGTTCAAGTCAGTGAAGTGAGATTTTACCCCGGTCATATGGTTCGATGCCCCGTTGTCAAGGTACCATATATTGTCATCGATCGAGTCGGTTTCATAACGTTGTGGTAAGACCTTTTCTTCGTTTAGGAATATACTGTTATCAATTGATGCCATCATTAAGGTTTGGTTTGTTTTTTTGTTTTGGTTCTGGCCATCTGTTTGATTCAAATTTGCTTCAGGAACCGGGTCCTTCGTACATTCCCACGCGAAGTGTCCAAGATTGTTACAATTGTAACATCGGATGTTTCTTTTTCCAGAATTTCTTTCTTGGTTTTGTCGATCGTCTCCTCCATTGTTGCTTCGTCCTCGTCCTCTTCCAAACCCACGGTCGCGTCCCCTTCCACGACCACGGTAGGACTGTCTATAGGAACCTCGGCCACGACTGTTTTGTGCTCGATCTTGACCGGCGTTTCTTTTACCTTGGTTGTCAAGTTTCGAGTAAAGCAGCTTTCCTTCTTTCTCGGTGGATGGTTCTCTTCCTTTGATTCTTTCTTCAAACGTTTTTAATCTTCCGATGCATTCTTCAAACGTCATGGTTTGAAGGTCCACAAATTGCTCTATTGAGGCAACAATGGCTATAAACTTCTCTGGAACACTGTCAAGAAGTTTTTTCACGATCACAACATCTTCAAGAGCTTCCCCTAGGCTGTTGAACTTGTTAACGAATTCCGATAACTTTCCCGCGAAGTCTTCCACAGACTCGTTTTCCCCCATCTTTGTTTGTTCCAATTCACGCTTCAAGGTTTGTAATCTTGCCTGTTGAACGCGATCGGCTCCAAGAAATCTTACTCTCAAAGATTCCCATATGTCCTTTGCATTCCGGCTTGTAGCCACTTGCATAAGGATATTCTCCGGTAGGGCTTGATAGATGATAGCCCTTGCGAGCTTATTTTTCTTTTCATCTACAGCATCCCCTGTTACCGGGTCTACGGCCTCCCACAAACCTTGAGCGTCCAAAATCGATTCCATAAGAACTACCCAGGTGTTGTAGTTGGTTTTGGTAAGTCTCGGGCAGTGTAACGATGTTGCACTTGGTTCCCGTTGATGGACTACCACCGGTTGGTTACCACCATCTTCTCCGTCCGCCATTCTTTAGAAAGATCCCTGATTATCTTCTTCAATGAGTTCGTACTTTAACCAGATGTTGGTTTGCTTCTTCACAAAGCAAAACTCTCGGCTCTGGTTTTAAGGTTGGTTATACGCCCCGACCTTCTTCTTCCTCAAGAACGTAATCCTACGCTCTGATACCAATTGTTGGATTACAATTGATAAACGAGAAACAAACACGGTGATTTGTGGTGGACTTCCACGACGGCTTTTTCTGGGTTTTTATTGAACTTCAATAATAAGCAATTTACAAAGTAAACTATTCTCCTATTTATAACCTAACTTTACTTGGAAACAAAGTTACATACCGTGACTCAAATACTACTGCTTAAATTTGAATTTGAAATTAAATAGACTTTTCCTTTGAAGTAGGATTAATAACTTTCATTCTCCCCTCTAATCCTAATTCATGCTTCCTAGATCTTCTAGCCCGAGTAGTCTTCTCATCTCTTCGAACTTTACTCTAGGTAGAGCCTTTGTAAATATATCCGCTTTTTGTTCTTCCCCTTTAACATATTCAACCTTGACTTCACCTCGTTCAATACACTCGCGTATGAAATGATATCTTGTATTTATGTGTTTACTCCTTCCGTGAAACACCGGATTTTTCATCAAGGCGATAGCTGATTTATTGTCAACATGTAGGGTCACCACTTTCTCTTTTAACTCACCATTTAGGAACGCGGACTTAACATCCAAGTGATGAACATACCATTCACGCTTTGCTGCTAATGCTAAAAGTAACCGGATGGTTTCGAACCTTGCAACGGGTGCAAATACTTCTTCGAAATCTATCCCGTGTTGTTGAACGTATCCTTTTGCGACTAACCGTGCTTTGTACTTAGTTAAAACACCATGTGCATCCCTTTTTATTTTAAACACCCACTTGAGTCCGATTGCATTGGTCCCGTTTGGAAGGTGAGTGAGCGACCACGATTTGTTTACTTCAATCGATTCCATTTCTCGTCGCATAGCTTCTTCCCAATTTTTGTTTCCTTTTGCTTCAGAGTGGTTAGTTGGTTCGTCGTTCACCAGTAGGACCTCTTCTGTTTGTAACATGACGTAGTCGTCATATCGTTTTGGTGCAACAGGTTGTCGTGAGGATTTTCTTAGGTTTGCTTCATTCGAAACACCTGTGTTTGACTGTTCTTGGACTGGTGCGGTTTGTTCTTCGTCCGTGTGGGCCAGTGTGTTTGTTGGGCTTTGTTGAGGTTGTTCAATTGGGCTATTCATATTAGACAGTGGGCTGTCTGTTTCACTCGATGGTGCTGTTCCACATGTTCTTCTAGTGGATTCGTTTTCTTCGATATGGAATTCTACCCATTCTGACCCAGTTCCTACATTTAATGTTCTCGAGTGTTGATTCCAATCGAATGGTTGTCCTTCGTTACACTTGACATCCCGACTAACATATATCCGGTTTTGAACCGGGTCATAGAGTCTGTAAGCTTTAGTGCCGGGTTCGGTGCCAAGGTACACCACCTCTACACTCCGATCATCTAGCTTCTTCATTCCTGGTTGTGGAACCTTCATGTATGTATGACATCCAAACACTCGTAGGTGAGATAAGTTTGGCTTTCGACACTTTAGAGCTTCATACGGAGTCACTGTTTTCAAGGCTTTGGTAGATACCCGATTTAACACGTAGACGGCGTGTCTTACACATTCTCCCCATAAATTTTGAGGTACCTTCATGGCCTTCATCATGCTTCTCGTGGCGTTTAGAATTGTTCGGTTCCGCCTTTCGACCACACCATTTTGTTGTGGTGTGTATGGTGCCGTAAACATTCTCTTGATGCCGGTTTGATCACAAAAATTCGTGAATATCTTATTTAAAAATTCTCCCCCTCTATCACTTCTAAGGGCTTTGATTTTTAGAGAATGTTCCAACTCTACCTCCTCCTTGAATTTTTTGAACACATCTAGTGCATCACTTTTGTTTTTGATAAGATACACCCACATATACCTTGTGTGATCGTCTACAAATAGTGCAAAGTATCGATTTCCCGCTGGAGTGGGAGGTGAGATTGGTCCACATAGGTCGGTGTGGATTAATTCAAGTGGTTTACTTGCTCTAAAATTGGTTTGTTTTGGAAAGGGTGTACGACAGTGCTTTCCTAACATGCATGCATTGCATACCTTTTCACCATCTGCTATATGAGGAATACCATGTGCCATATTCCTTAATTTCATCATGTTTATTGCTTTAAAATTTAAGTGTGCTAGTCTTGCATGCCAAAGCCATGCATGATCGTTTATGGAAGTCAGGAGACATACAGGACTCCCAATTTTTAGGCCGATTTTGTAGAGACGATTTGCAGATCTTGGAACTTTCATCATTAATTGTCCATCATCCTCGTACAACCACAAATTATCTTCGGCTATCCATACCTTGCAACCATGTTCAGTTAATTGACCAATACTGATTATGTTGCTTCGTAGGTCCGGTATGTAGTACACATCGTCAATGATTCGTTGCTCCCCGTTTTTGCAGTCGAATATTATAGAGCCCTTTCCTTCAATCTTGACCGTGGATCCATCTCCGAACCTCACCAACCCTATCACTTCATGGTTCAAGTCAGTGAAGTGAGATTTTACCCCGGTCATATGGTTCGATGCCCCGTTGTCAAGGTACCATATATTGTCATCGATCGAGTCGGTTTCATAACGTTGTGGTAAGACCTTTTCTTCGTTTAGGAATATACTGTTATCAATTGATGCCATCATTAAGGTTTGGTTTGTTTTTTTGTTTTGGTTCTGGCCATCTGTTTGATTCAAATTTGCTTCAGGAACCGGGTCCTTCGTACATTCCCACGCGAAGTGTCCAAGATTGTTACAATTGTAACATCGGATGTTTCTTTTTCCAGAATTTCTTTCTTGGTTTTGTCGATCGTCTCCTCCATTGTTGCTTCGTCCTCGTCCTCTTCCAAACCCACGGTCGCGTCCCCTTCCACGACCACGGTAGGACTGTCTATAGGAACCTCGGCCACGACTGTTTTGTGCTCGATCTTGACCGGCGTTTCTTTTACCTTGGTTGTCAAGTTTCGAGTAAAGCAGCTTTCCTTCTTTCTCGGTGGATGGTTCTCTTCCTTTGATTCTTTCTTCAAACGTTTTTAATCTTCCGATGCATTCTTCAAACGTCATGGTTTGAAGGTCCACAAATTGCTCTATTGAGGCAACAATGGCTATAAACTTCTCTGGAACACTGTCAAGAAGTTTTTTCACGATCACAACATCTTCAAGAGCTTCCCCTAGGCTGTTGAACTTGTTAACGAATTCCGATAACTTTCCCGCGAAGTCTTCCACAGACTCGTTTTCCCCCATCTTTGTTTGTTCCAATTCACGCTTCAAGGTTTGTAATCTTGCCTGTTGAACGCGATCGGCTCCAAGAAATCTTACTCTCAAAGATTCCCATATGTCCTTTGCATTCCGGCTTGTAGCCACTTGCATAAGGATATTCTCCGGTAGGGCTTGATAGATGATAGCCCTTGCGAGCTTATTTTTCTTTTCATCTACAGCATCCCCTGTTACCGGGTCTACGGCCTCCCACAAACCTTGAGCGTCCAAAATCGATTCCATAAGAACTACCCAGGTGTTGTAGTTGGTTTTGGTAAGTCTCGGGCAGTGTAACGATGTTGCACTTGGTTCCCGTTGATGGACTACCACCGGTTGGTTACCACCATCTTCTCCGTCCGCCATTCTTTAGAAAGATCCCTGATTATCTTCTTCAATGAGTTCGTACTTTAACCAGATGTTGGTTTGCTTCTTCACAAAGCAAAACTCTCGGCTCTGGTTTTAAGGTTGGTTATACGCCCCGACCTTCTTCTTCCTCAAGAACGTAATCCTACGCTCTGATACCAATTGTTGGATTACAATTGATAAACGAGAAACAAACACGGTGATTTGTGGTGGACTTCCACGACGGCTTTTTCTGGGTTTTTATTGAACTTCAATAATAAGCAATTTACAAAGTAAACTATTCTCCTATTTATAACCTAACTTTACTTGGAAACAAAGTTACATACCATGACTCAAATACTACTGCTTAAATTTGAATTCGAAATTAAATAGACTTTTCCTTTGAAGTAGGATTAATAACTTTCAGATCCACTATTGATTTTAATATCAAATACAAACTAAAAGACACATTTCATATAAACTCGGCTCGCTACCGATCTTAATATCAAATGCAAAGTAAACAGGTCGAGTTTCTTCGATATTTTTCTTTTAATTTTTACTTCATATTGTACAAATCAAGTTTTAATGTTTGTTTAGTTTTTTCATGTTTCTTATTTTATTTGTAAAGTTTTTTTACATGATTATTTTAGCTTGTAGTTGATATGTTTCTTTTAACGGTATACTATTTTAAAATGTATTTTAAATAGAAGTATAATGGGTTGATTAAAACAAAAAAGTTAAATGATTTGTTTATGAAAAATATAATAGGAGTATAATGATTTGGTTAAAGAAAAAAAATACAAAATAAGTATAATGGTTTATATAATGCTGATTAAAAAAATAAGAAAGAACAGAAGAATATAATAAGTAGTTATAGAAATTAGTTTGATAAATACTTTAAAATCTTGTTTAATAAATAACCAGTAAGAAGATTTAACCTGCACTCCGCTACAAGAAAAAAATATATTACAAAAAAAAAATGATACGTAAATGTTTATCAATATATTCGTGGATCGATTTTCAATAAAAAAAACATTTTTTTTACATTAAAAAAAATATCACAATAGTATGCTAGAAAGTGTTGAGAAGCACGAATGCTAATTAAAAAAAACTCAAAAAAATGGAATCTAAAGAAGAAATAAAAAAGAAGAAAAAAAGTCTACATCGCAATGATAATTTAAAAAATCGAATAACTAAAAAACAAATATAAATTTAGCATTTAAAAAAACATATTTTGCCCAAACTTTAATATATTAAGAAAAAAAAGAAAAGAAAAAGTTTAATTTATATTACTAAAAAAATAAAAAAATTTAACGCTGACGTTAATAGCGTCACTGCTGGCGCCAACAGTTGAATCGGTAGGGGGTGGGATTCGAGCCTACGTCTCACGAGAGAGCAAGCAAGACGCGGACCAGCTGGGCACTTGCCCAATCTCGTTTCATGCTGCATTACATTGTATATATATAAGGTTAAGTTCAAATGAAACTCTAAATGTTTTGAGAACTCGTCAAAAAATCAACTAAAATTATTTTTTTTTCACTACCTTTATTATTAAAATATAACATAAAACATGATTTATCTCTCCAATTAATACATCTCTTCTCTCTAAATTATTCTTAAAAAAATTTATACACATGTGTAAGTGGTAAACAATTACACATGTGTAAGTGGTAAACTTACACATGTGTATATATTTTTTAATATATGAATATATATAAATTTAAATATATAAGTTCATTTTTTTATGTTGTATTCTAGTAATAAAGGTTGTAAAAACAAAAAAAAATGGTTTTAACTGATTTTTTGACGAGTTCTCAAAATATTTAGAATTTTTTAAATGATCCATTCCTTATATATATAGGGAATGGATCATTTAAGAACTTCTAAATATTTTGAGAACTCGCAATAACTCGTCAAAAAACCAATTAAAATAATTTTTTTTTACAACTTTTATTATATAAGGAATGGATCATTTAAGAACTTCTAAATATTTTGAGAACTCGTCAAAAAACCAATTAAAACCATTTTTTTGTTTTTACAACCTTTATTACTAGAATACAATATAAAAAAAATGAATTTATATATTTAAACTTACATGTATTTGTAGGTCCTCATTACACATCTCAGATCGATCTCGTGATAAGACGTCTTGATAACACGGAGTGCGGAATCCTTCGTGTTAACGAATGTATACTAATTGACATGTATACACAGCATGTAAATAAAGCTTTCTCTTTGTATTCACAAACACAGAGTTTACAGAATTCTTGTTCGATCAGTCTCACTTATCTATTCTAAACAGACTCTGTAACTCTATTTATAGACACATGTTCTGCACCAGGCGAACTTAACAAGTTTGCTTCAAAGATGCTTAGGCGAACTTAACAAGTTCGCCTCTGATAGACCAGTTCGCCTCTAGTAGAACTTGTACAAATACTTAGAAAAAAACTAAACATTTACATAAAAACATAAAGACAATAAGATCTAAACAATTACAAAGCTTTTGTCATACAATCTATGTCCTAACAGACTCCCCCTTGACAATAGCTTGATCTTCTGTCTTCAGTCTTCATGATGAGCTCTTCCAGTTATCTGGTAATCTGCTGCCTGCATGCACTCCATATCTTCTACAAATCTCTAACACTCTTTTGTACTGCAATCCTTGTTCTTTTCATTCATCAGTAAACATGATCTCATGCTTTTTTAATGTTCTCTGATCTTTCTTTGAGAAATTAATAAGATTCATTGCATCGTAGAAACTAACAATGACCTTATTATCCTTATCATCAATCCTAGCTTCACCAGTATTCACATCTACATACCACCATTTCATATTACCCAGAAAATCTTGTGGAATTTTCTTCAATGGTATCTTCTGTACAGCACGTACCGGCTTGAACTTGTACTTCCAAGTCACTTTCTTAGTCTTTTGATCTACAAGTTTCACTCTTTTACCTTTCTGTGGTTTTAACCTTTCATACTTCCCTGATGTACCTTCTCTCTTTATCAAATTGGCAATCATATCAGCTAATCCATAATTTGATCTATTAATCAATGGTTTAGTAGCCAGACCATTCATTTCACACCTTAGCAAGGTATTGAAATACTTAATCTTAGGCTTTAGGTACTGAACACCATCAGATCTTTTAAGAGAAAACAACTTTGTCTCATTATCATAGAACCAACTTATGATCTTTCCGATACACCTCTCTTTATTCACATATCTTTCTTTTTGAGCAGGTTGTACAGGTGACTTTGGTAATACTTTCATCCAACTGTTCACTTCTCTCCACTGTTCTCTAGTCATACATGTTTCTCTATACATCACAGGTTCTTCATTCAGCTTAGGAGACACAGTACGAGTAGTATCAACATCAGAATCTTTCTTAGATTGAGCAGTATCATCAGGTGTAGTGATATCTTCGACAGAATCCATAGAATCTGTTACTCCATCATAGGAAAACGCAGGAATAACATCATCTTGGATGAAGTTGTACGGAACATTCAGACCATCACTTCCTTTATATGTAATCTTAGATCTACTCTTTTCTACCTCAATCTCTACAATCTCTCCTTATTCTACTTCATTATCAGACATATTCTCTTCAACATCATCAAATAATTCGTCAATATCATCTAGACACTCTAACTTCTCAACTTCGTCTTCTTCAGAGACTTGAAAGAATTCCAATAATAGTATTTCTTCATTCACTCCAGAATTATGAGTAGTGGTTCCTTCAATAGATTGTGATGTCGACTCCCCCTGAACTCTTGATATAGGATTCACGTCAGCGTATTGACGATCACCCTTAACATTACCACGAGGATCATTGTCTTCATCATCCTTTCGTTGAATTGATTGAGTATGACACGTATCAGGTATCCTTAACTCCCCCTGAGCGTCAAGACGCTTAACAAGTGTAGACACCAATAACTGCATGTCAGCAATCTGTTGTGCTTGAGTTTGAAGGACCAATTGTCTCTAAGAATCAACAGACACAAGAGTATCCACCTAAGTCTGTAATGCTAGCACCTGGGATTCAAGGAATGTAATTCTTTCAGAATCAGACGGCTTTGAAGGACCAGCATCGGATGAAGTAGGAACATTTGGAACATTTGGAGAAAGCACTGGAGAGTGATGTCTAGAAGGAGGAGGTGTAACCAGTAGAGATGAAATAAAAGTAGCATCCTTAACTCCCTGAGATGATTGAGCAGCAGCAATAGAAGCAGACATAAGCTTCTGACCTTTAGGAACTGGAATAAAATAACTATCCGAGTCAGAACTTTCATCAAGCAAAGTTCTTTTGCCAAGTACTGATCCAGAAGGAGGATTCCGAACAGACTTACGCCTCGGCTTTCTAGCTTTAGATTTAATGCGTTTTCCTGCATTTGCCAACGGTATCTTAGCCAAACTCTCATAATGATCTGAGCTAAAGTCTCTAGACGAATCAGACTCAGTAGCCTCAGAATCAGGTAAGACAGTATCACCGGAACTCGTATCTTCAACATTTCCTTCATCCTCATGAATCGGTGAGTTCACAGCATCATGAGCAAAATCATCCATATTCATACCCAAATCTTGTTCATTATCATGAGCCATCTCTTCTTGCACTGGTTCATGAACAGGAATTTGAACCTGTACTTGTGGAATAGGAACATTTTGCTATTGTGGAATAGGAACTTGTTGTTGTTGTTGTTGAGCAGGAACTTGTTGTACTTGAGCTTGAACTGGTTGTTGAATTGTAACTTGATTCTGCACCTGTCCTTGTTCTAACTCGTCAGGATGAAACCAATGATCATTAGGTGGCTCAACATAATCAGGATTGATTAAGTGACCAAACAACGGAGTTGGAACAGGAATTAGAGCAGCATTTTGTTGTTTCACCTTCGTACAATCAACAAAAATCCTTTTTGACATCGGAGTCAAAGCCAAACGAATTGGATGTTGAGGTAAATCCGGAATTAAATGATTCAAAATCATTTGCACAAACCTAGGATACATCAGAAATCTTTGACCTTCAAGAGGATTTATTTGCATGACTAACTCACGGTAAATGTATAAAGCGAAATTAAACCGTTTATTGAGTGTTAAAGCAACCATAGCAGCCTGTAGTGCACTCTTCAAACCATCAGTACCAGCCTTCCTTGGAGACAGACATTGTATGATAACATGCATAAAATATCTCCATTCGCCAATCAAACCTCTTTTTCTTGCTTGTGTATCATTCGGTCTTCCTCTATAACCCATCCGCTGAAAACATCCCATAATCAGGGTTCCAGGATATGATATCGGATCATCAACAGCACCTCCTAATGCCAAAGCAGTACGAATAGTTTCTACTGAAATAGCGACCTCCGTATTATTTACTGTAGCATGAAGAACGTGAGGTTCAACATCTGTGTCTTGATGAACTGTATCCCAGAATTGCTGAATATAAGGTAAACTTATATACGGATTAGCATATAAAGCAACATTTAAACGTGAACGATTCAGAAAATTGATAATTCCTTGAAAATGAGCAGCTTCAGACATATTAGGATCCAATAAAGCCACTTGATTATGTTTGTACTCGACACGACGAGCCATCTGAAATGTAGAGGACAAAAACACATTAGTAAGCAAAACAAATAAAAAGATTAACAAAAATTTTGAAAAAAGAAAAAAAATTTCAACAAAACAAAAAAAATACAAGTCCCAAACACCACTGAGCCCCTAGGCGAACTTACTAAGTTCGCGTAGTGTTGCAAGAGGCGAACATAATAAGTTCGCCTAGACAAGTTCGCTTGAACAAGGTCGCCTGAACAGGTCTGTCGATACACATTCCACACATAATCACAAATTTGTCTGAATCAAGCAAAAAATTCCAATTAAAGCTTAACATTAGCATCGATTAAGATTCACGACACATTTTCAAACATCAATTTCAACTGTTAATGCATAAACCATGTTCAAATTTCAGAAAACGTGAAAAATTTAAACCGAATAAACACATATCAAAACTTGCAAAATCTAAAAGATTTATCGGATAGAAATCGATGAAATTACTCTAGAATGACTCGCAATTGAAAATCGATTTAGAAACAACCACAAAAAAACCGAACAGAATCCCTAGATCTGAAATTATAAGATTTCTAGAAAAGTTCCCAAGTTCGCTCGTTTAAGTTCGCTCAAACAGTGAAGAGAATAAAAGAATAACTTCGCCTGAACACAATACTAAAACACCATTAAGTTCGCTCCATTAGGCGAAGTTGTTAAGTTCTCTTAACAATCCTCAGGCGAACATATTAAGTTCGCTTACTCAGAACCAGGCGAACATGTTAAGTTCGCTCCAAACCCTTCCTTTGACCAAAATTCTTCACTTTCAAACATGACCCATTCTCGTGAACTTCCATCTGTATCAAGTATCCGATCCAATCCCGAAACATTTTAAAATTAAAATTTTCATGGAAGATAGAAACAAAATATTTTTGGATTTTATCTGTACAAACGGAATCACATATTTTTGGTTTTTATCTGTACAAACAGAAACACATATTTTTTGTTTTTAAATGAGCAAACTAAAATGCATATTTTTGGATAAACATCATGAGCAAGAAGATCATATCAGTATATGAGTAATTCATCACACAGTTTATTATTAACTATGGGTAACCTAAGATATGAAACAAACAAACTCATACTTATGTAACTCATACTTTTTCAATTTTATGAACTTTTTCAATCAATTTGAATAATACTTGAAATGATACTCGATAAATTTCAAAGTAAACAAGATCAGGATATGAAATGCTCAATTATTCATTCTGAATTTGCAATACAAAGCATGAAATTTTAAATTGTCAATATTATATGATTTGAAACTATAAGCATTTTTCTTCCAAATTCATGTGAGTTAGTACCATTTAGATGAAAAACATCGTGTACCCCACATATATGCCAACAGAAATTTAAATTTGCACTATCTTCAAGACATATACAGTTTATTGTAAGATTAGATCAATCTCCAAGATGAAATTATCTCTATTAGCACAAGATAGAATAGCAGATCTCAAGGGATATAAGAATCATGATGATTCAGAATCAGAAGATTCTAATGAATTGGTTGTATATTGAGAATCAAAAGATTCAGGTAGGAGGATCCAACTACTATCTGGATAAACTTCAATGAAATCAAAATAGATAATGTATCTAACTGATCCAAGGGTGAATATATGTCCCAACAGATGTTGTCAGAAACATATCTTAGTTCAGCAACACATTGCATGTTTTTCGGGGCATGGGCAGTGAAGTGAACTGAAAGAGATTGTGCTAAAGACATAATTCGATATTGGTCTCATGAAATTCTTAAAACCATATATTCTATATCTGATAGTGATCTTTTACACACACACTCAGGCATAAAATGGATTCAAATCACAGATGTAATCATATCATAATTAATTTTCACACTACTAACGGTCAAAAACGCTTCTAGTCTATTGACAATTCAAGTTTCAAACTCATATTCAAATTAAAACATATTATCAAGATTAGAGCATTCAAAGACACTATCATTTCTCATTTATGCAGACTTGAAATTTAGATCAAATCAAATTATTTAAGCTTTCATATATCAAAGGTCTACTAAGGTCATGTGTAATGAACTATTCACTGATGTAATATCATTTCTTCTATAACTTCAAATGATGTCAATTTTATATTTTTCATTTTGTTTTGAATTTTTATAAATAACAAAATTTTGACTGAAGTGTAAAATGCAGAAATGTAATAAAAAAGAAATTGAAAACAATATGTAACATCCCGAAAATAGTAAATAAGTAAATAAAAATACGATGGAGATTTAAACGTCATAAAACGAAAGAAAGACGGATGGGCTTGGGCTCGACTCCAACGGGCCGAGGGAAGCCCAGGTATAAAAGGGGCAAGACAGCCCATTTGACCATTTCACCTCCATTTCACCAATTCTAGATAGAGAAAGGGAGCCCGGGTCTAGAGAGAGAAAGTTGACGGATCGTCACGAGATTTGAGGAGCACGTTACTACTGAGATCGTGAGCAAAACCTCCGGATCAGAATTCCAATCCAGGTAATGATTCGATCATAATAGGAGTTTTTGTTCATTTTGGGGTTTCTCGGGTTTTAGCTAAAAAGGAGACGTTTTCATTAATGAAACTTAATAATAAGATTAGAAATAGCATCTAGAATGAAAACCGGTTGTTTAGATCAAAGAAAATTATAAAATTAGCATGATCGGATTAACATGCAAGAATTCTGAAATTTTGGTCCAGGAACCAGGTACTGCGTACTTACCAAGTACGCAAGAAGGATTTCCTACGTACTTACCAAGTACGCAGGAGGAAGTCCCTACGTACTTATCAAGTACGCAGGAGAAAGATCCTGCGCACTTGACAAGTGCGCATGAGCAAGTCCCTGCGCACTTACTAAGTGCGCAGGCAGCAGACCAGTAAGTAAAGTCAGTATGTTTTAGGATGATTAAAACGTTAGAGTCGGGATTGGGTCTGATGTATGTTTAACTACCTAATTCAGATAGTACGTGACGTTGTTGGACCTTCGTTTAGGACAACCTAGAGAAGCTTATCAGGTGAGTTCTATGTGCTCCCTTCTTTGTTATGTGCAAATGATTTATAAATGTTTTGGGGCTGAAGTGTATACACTAAATGAATAAATGAAATGAATATCAATGTGATCATACGTGATATATTAAGGTATATGTGTAGATACATATGAATGCGAATAATGACTTACGAACAAAGAACGACACGTATGTTTGCAAAGAATGAATGAATGAATGGTATAATGTAAATAAATGAAACCTTGCTTTATAAATATATATTGCATGCGAAGAATGTAAGTATACGTTATGGACGAAAACGAAGCTAACGACTACTACGGTAGACGGACGACCACTTGACTATTATGCAGCTAGAGAAGGAAGTCTAGAAAGGTAGACTAAATAAAGGCCACTACGGTGGAGTAAGTCGCTAAATCAATATTCGGCTGTATAATTAGTTCAAGTGGGAAACGGATGCCTTATGGCAGACGGGCGAATATGACGGACTACGACGGTAGGACGGTTAAGACGGACGGCCGAAGGTTGGCCGGACGGAAAAGTTAAGGCGGACGGTTTCTAGGACCGGACGAGTAAAAGGGCTACGACGGTAGCTTAAGGGCGTATGTCTTTGTGATATACGCAGTAAAAGACGGGTTGATCACCCTTATGTGTATGACCAATAAATGGTAAAGAAAGTAAAGGTGAATGCATATCTATGTAATCACGTAAGAAAGATAAGGAAAGAATGTTAAGAAAAGTGAAAGAAAAAGGGTGAACGCATATATATATATGTAATCACATTAATAAAGAAAAGAAAGATGAAAGAAAAGCAAAAGCTATGAATACGTATTTATATGAATGACTTTATAATAATGCTTACTTATGAAGTAAAGAAAAGAATGTTTATATCTAAACGCATTAAACTAGAACTCACCAGCGTTAGCTGACTTTAGTATACATTTCAGGTAAAGGAAGAAAAGGTCGTGCGAGGGCGTGAAGGTTACCCGACACAAGACTGACATCCCACTTTTGTTTGTTAAGACAATGTTGTGTTTTTAATTGTTAAGACTTCCGCTGTTATGAAATGTAATTGAATGATGAATGTTTTTAATTTAAGTTCAGTATTTATGACTATGTTTATGAGTAAATCCAACAAGTGAGGTTACCCGAGAAAGGGGCCTTACACAATATCTTTCATGAAAATTGCTTTGAAAAACTTTTATTCAGGATTGATCATACCGATCATTTTGATCAGAAATTCAAACCTGGTACGATCAAATGCTTTGGTAAAAAGATCAACAAAGTTATCATATGTATGTACCTTTACCAGCTCAATCAACTTCTTATCTGCACAATCACGAATAAAATGATATCTAATTTCAATGTGCTTTGTTTTACTATGCTTAACAGGATTATTTATGATATACATTGTAGCATTATTATCAATAAACATGGGGGTTCCTGTGAAATTTAAACAGTAGTCTCTTAATTGTTGTTGGATCCACAAGATCTGTGAACAACAACTTGCAGCAGCAATGTATTCTGCTTCGCATGTTGAAATGGAGACCGTAGTTTACTTTTTTGCATTGCCAGGAAACTAGACGATTACCCAAGAACTGGCAACCACCTGTAGTAGATTTCCTGTCCAAACAACAACCACCAAAATCAGAATAAGTGTAAGCATTGAATTCAAAGTTAGAACCATGAGGAAACCATAGTCCCAATCTTTGTTTTCCTTTAAGATAACAAAAAATTCTCTTTACTGCAATCAAATGAGACTCTTTTGGTTTTGCTTGGAACCTGGAACAAATACACACAGCGAACATTATGTCTGGCCTTGAAGCGGTTAAGTACATGAGAGATCCAATCATTGCACGGTAGAGTCGGCAATCAACTTCCTTTCCATCCGGGTCAGAATTCAATTTATGATTGACCAGTATCGGAGTATCATATCGGGTACAGTCCTCCATCTTGAACCGGTTCAAGATGTCCTTTATGTACTTGGACTGATAAATAAAGAAACCATCTTCCTTCTGATTAACTTGAAGACCTAAGAAAAATGATAACTCTCCCACAGCTGACATCTCAAACTTAGATTTCATAACACTCTCAAAATCTTTGCACAACCCTTCATTTGTAGAGTCAAAAATAATATCATCTACATATATCTGCACCAGTAGATATTCTCCCCCTGCTTTCTTAATGAATAAAGTCGAGTCAATTTTCCCACGAACAAAATCATTTTCCAAAAGATGTGCAGACAATGTTTCATACCACGCTCAAGGAGCTTGATGAAGACCATAGAGAGCTTTATCAAGCTTGAAAACTTTAGACGGATTAAGCGGATCTTCAAACCCCGGCGGCTGACACACATAAACTTCCTCCTTGACTTTACCATATAAGAAAGCACTTTTTACATCTAATTGAAACACCTTAAACCCTTTGTAAGAAGCAAAAGCCAGAAACAACCTTATAGCTTCGAGCCTAGCAACAGGCGCATAAACCTCGGTGTAATCAATACCCTCCTGTTGATTGAAACCTTGTACAACTAGTCTAGCCTTATTTCTTACCACAACACCTAGATCGTCTTTCTTGCATTTAAACACACACTTTGTACCAATTGGATACATACCCTTTGGAAGATCAACAAGATTCCAAACCTTGAGTTTGTCAAACTTAGCAAGTTCTTCCTGCATGGCCTCTATCCAATTGTTATCACGTAACGCCATTTCGACATTCTTTGGTTCGACCTGAGAAATAAAACAGGAATGTGAGAAAACATCAAGAACTCTAGAATCTTTAATACCTGTATACAAGCAAGTATTGTCAATAATAGAACGCGTTTGCACTCCATCACGCAGATTCCCAATTATATTCGTCACCGGATGATCTTTGAGTTCCTTGATGGATGCAACTTCAGGAACCGGCAACACATCAACTTGAGTTGTATCAGATTGATAATACATATCCTGATTAACTGGTATCTCCGAGTCCAAATTTGTAGGAATCTCCCCTTGAGCCTGTGTCGAATTAGAAGGTTCATCAATTAAAAAAGGATCAACAAAAGAATCTTGGAAAATAACATTTTCATTTTCACTATCAGACTCTTATGGTCCAAAACAAGAAGCAACATTAGGATCGGGAACAGAAGTAGATGGAACAGATGACTGTTGAACTGCATTTGGTAGAAAACCACTATTCTGTCCATCCTGACATGAATCAATTAATACAGCAGCTTCCTCAGGAGAAATATCAGAAGGTAAATGAAAAGACTTGAATAAATTGTCATAATCAAAGTCCAGTCTGGTCCAATCGCCATTTGAATTAAAGACCGATTAGAACAGTCAATATGAAACCATTATTCAACTTGGTGAGTCTCTTTGTTATAAACCCTTTTGGTAGTAGAATTAGCAACATACCCCAGAAAGATCCCTTCAATAGCTTTAGCACTTAACTTGGTTGGGACATCTCGAACTTTTAAAAGGGTGCATGGATTACCAAAAGGTAGTAAATATTCCAGATTTGGCTTACGATTATTAAGCAACTCGTAGCATGTCTTGTTGTGTCACTTAACGGTCAAGACTCGATTCAAAACGTGACACGCAGTATTCACAGCCTCAGCCCAAAAAGTAACTGGAAGCTTAGAATCTGCAAGCATCGTACGTGCCATTTCAACGAAAGTCTTGTTCTTTCGTTCAGCAACCCCATTTTGTTGAGGTATGTGACACCCGCAAAATTCAAGAATCCAAAACCTAGTTGTTGGACTAAAACCCAACTAGGCCCAATATGAATTCAAGCCCATTTGAGGCCCGGTAAGGATCCAAGCCCGTTAGAAATCCGAATTTACACAATCTGAATATCATATTAGTCACACGATTTCATTTAATGACTTGTGACGCGATTATGATAATTTTAGAAAAGATATAAGAACGTACGCGATTCAGTAGTTTTAAACGTTAAGCGCATTAAACGTCGGTTTTTACCGGGTATTCGACAGAACGATTAAGTAAAATAATGAATTATTAACATTATGTATTAATATTCATTTGGAAAGACTGTTTGGATAAATACACGTGTAGTACGTGTATACGGACGTTAAACCACGTTAGATCCTCGTAAAACTAACGATTGCGGTACGGTTATTACCAATATGATAAGTATTTGTTTTTAATAAAATTGTTATTAATAACCGGAGAGCGAAACGATAAATCCGACGAACTGACTCACACACGCGTTTTCAACTCATACCGACTCGAATATCCTCCGATAATAAGCTAACAAAATAAATGATTTGAATATTTATTTTAGTATTAATATTTATATTAGGGACGACAAATATTAATCGAGAACTAAAGACATGATGATATTTTGGGTTTGACACGTGTTACTGGTAGGTAGCCTACCCACTTAAAACCCTATATATATAATTTTCTTGTCCTTTTCCTCATTTGCATAAAAATCACACACACACTTGTGTGTGTTTCTAGAGAGAGAACCGAGAAGAAGAAGGGGAAAGGAGGGCCGGCGACACTTTTGGGCGGACGAAACGACTACACAGCGGCGAGGACGGCAGAGGCGGAGTCCGACCGAGCAGCCGGCGGCGCGCAGCAGCGGATCACAGCGGACCGTCGAGTGGCGGCAAGTGCACCACCTCATCTGATAGATCTCGACGTCCTGAGTCCGATGGTGGTGGTGGTTTACACTAGATCGCGACGGTGGTAGAGATTCCGGCCAAAAAAACTTTTTCCGGCGAGCTCAACAATTGGGGGCTTTTGCTAGAAAAGAGTTCCTAAAGGCCCGATCTAAGCATACGAAGAAGTTGGTTCGAAAAAGTGTAGTTTTCCGGCCAAAAATCATGAACTCCGGCCACTGCCCGGTTTTTCGGCGACGTCGGCGGCGACGGCCGGAGGCGGTGACCGGTGGATCTGATGGAGCATGACGAGATGGTTCCATGGCCGCTTGAATCACCTCAATCAGAGTTCGTATGACCAAGTTATGAGCGAAACAAGTTTTCTTCTCGCGTCGTGCTCAGTTTTTCGTCAAAACCGCTTAGAACGGCTTGTACGCTAAGGTATGAACAGAAACACTTATAGATCTATTGTCGGGTAGTAGCACGGGACCTAGAAAAATTGTCGGGGACGTCTTTTGACAACGTTTTTCGGACACGTTAAAATGTGTTATAATTATATAATTTTTTATATAGTTATCAAGTAATTAATGAATTTAAGTATGGTTTTAGTATTAGAATCTAAAACGTGGTTTATTGGATTATTGAGGTAAATTAATATTGGAATTGGACAATTGGATAATGTCTGGTTTAGCCAAAAACAAACGGGACTCTGCCCGATTTCTAAAAAAAAATAATAATAATAAAGAGTTTTGTTTCTACAACTTAGATGTCCTCAACATGGTTTGGGTTTAGATTTGAAACTGTAATGTTAGGGCACGATCCTAGTTATATTGTTATTGATGTTAACAACACTTGTTTGAACAATAGGAACCGTTTAGGAATGTTGCGCCCACATATTGTCAACTGAGTTTGTGATATTATTAGCTGGACTTAAGGTGAGTTTCACGGCCCCTTTTTACTGTTTTCTATTTTGGGGGAAAAACATGTTAATTTCAAATGGTATGATAACTAGAAAACGAGAAACAAGCATCTGATTCCCTTGTGAGCATGAGTTAACACTAAAAGGTCCTCGGTATTTCGAACTATAACCATTAGCTATGGACTTAGCCGTAGATCGATATGAATAGTACTATTCGGGTTGACACCCCCAATCATGGTTAGTCGCGCTAACCTGACCAGCAGGGTCAAATGATTGCATATTAGGTCTTGTTGTTTCTCATTGTTTAAAGGTACAATGGGCTGGGGAAAATTTCGAGAATTCGTTAAAGGTTTGGTTATAGGCTTGTGCATCACATAATTCGTAAGTGCTAGCTAGACTTCGATGAATCAACCGCTAACTTGTTTTGTTTATCATATGCATAAAGTAAATTTCGAGCAAATGATTTCGCCAATGGTATACGTACCAACGGTTTTGTCAGTCAATTTCAAGAAACGGGTTTTGCCATTGGTATACGTATCAATGATCTTGACAGTGAATTTCGAGCAAAGGATTTTGCCAATAGTACCCGTACAAACAGTTTGTCAATCAATTTCGTGCAAATGGCTTTTGCCGAAGGATTTCGTATAAATAGTTTTTGACAAACGATTTCGTAAATATGGTTTTGCCAATTGTATTCATTTAAAACCTGTGAACTCACCAACATTGCGTTGACATTTTTGAGCATGTTTTTCAGGTAATTCATACGACATGGTTGGAATAGGTTCAACTTTTGGATTAAGCCACTAGAAAGATGAAGATGCAAGGTGTTCGACGTATTTATAAGTCTTTAGTTAGCTTCCGCTGTTGTGTAATGTTATCAATCGTTGCAACCCTAATTTATTTATTAAGTGAATAAATTTGGGGGTGTTACAAGGTACATATGGCGCACTGAATTCATGATGAATTCCCTTTTGAAGACAGAATAAACCCATCTTGCTATTTTTAAATTCACTGTCATTGTCACTCCTAATTCTTCTGACTTTCTGTTTGAACAAATTCTCTAAACCCAGGATTAAGAATTGGTTTCGGCTTTAGAAGCAAGGAACTTAACCCATGAAAATCTAGAGAAATCATCTGTTACGACCAGGCAGTAAGATTTACCGCCAATGCTCCTGATACTAATCGGTCCAAAAAAATCCACATGCAGTAGCTCCAATGGAGTTACAATTGAATTATTTGTCTTAGATTTGTGAGACTTCTTGTGTTGTTTCCCCTTCTTGCAAGGAATACAGTCATCAGGAACTGAATATTTCATTTTCGGAACACCAAAAACCAGATCATTCTTTACAAGATAATTCATTTTTCGATAGTTGATATGAGCAAGTTTCCTGTGCCACAAAATAGAATCTGACTCAGACGCCTTGGAGAGTAGACAAGTAGGAATTGAATCCGTAGTAGTAGCAACACTCATGTCGAGGACATATGTGTCATTTCTCCTCGGAGCCTTCATTAGAATCCATTCATCAGGAATTACAAAGCCCGGTTTCAAGATATAACATTCTGAATCATTGAAATGAAATGAGAACTTCTTGTCACACACTTGAGACACACTCAAAAGATTGTGTTCAAGTTGTTTCACATAATTCACTTTCTCAAATTTGACTGTTTCGTTCTTTAACCCTGACCTGTTATGTACCCGCCTTTATTTCCCGCAAAAGCGACATAACCACCATCAATCTTAATCACATCTTCCAACAAACTAATATTCCCTGTCATATGTCGAGAACAACCACTATCTACATACCATGTATTGTTGATAGTCCTCATTGGTTGCCCCTACATAAACAAAGAAAACCAGTTAGAAATAGGAACCCAAGCCATTGTGGTCTTGGGTCGTCCAGCTGGATCAAAATAAACAACTTCAAGTAATTCATAATTAACATTGTCATCACCCTTTGGAACATAAGATTTATTATTTGACTTTCTCAAAGAAGACATATTTTGATTTATTGGAAAAACAGTTTTAGATTTATTATTATCAGATTCAGTTGTTTCCAAAATTTTCTTTAATTTCCTATTACGTCTTCTTCGTTGTGGTCTAGAAAGTTTGACCTCAGGTTGAGACTCCTTTGAAATTCCAACATGTGGAATCTCAAACTTCTGTTGAAAAATAACTGGTTTAGAACTATGTTTGTCATGCTGCTTAAATCCCGAAGATTTATCAAATGATTGACAAGGCACATTCTTTGCATCACTAGAAGTAGGCTTTCCCTCATTTGGTCTTTTCAGAATCGACACCACTTTTTGTTGTGAGGGAGCGATCTTTAATTTGCCTTGGTTCTTATAAAGACAATGAATCAGAATGTGACCAGCCTCATTACAATGAAAACAAACTATAGGTCCCGGGAGCCTCGTCGCGCAACGGAAATAACACGATCTGTTCTGTGATTTGTGTGGGAACAAAGAAACGAGACAGAGAACATGAACACAGACAAAAGACGATGAAACGAAACGTAATCCATAACAAAGAAGTCATCCCGTATTACAGACTACATACCGAAGGAACACACATCTCTCATCTAAGCTCACGGTCCAGGGGTCGGGAGAGCTCTTCCCGACCCGGACAACCTGTTCCAGAGTTCCACCTACAAATGAAGACAAGTCTTCTATTTATAGGGGCATGACCAAACCATGCGTACTTAGTAAATACGCAAGGCACTTGTAGGTCCCGGGAGCCTCGTCGCGCAGCGGATAATAACACGATCTGTTCTGCGATTTGTGTGGGAACAAAGAAACGAAGGCATAGAAACAAGAACAAAGATAAAAGACGATGAAACGAAACATAATCCATAACAAAGAAGTCATCCCGTATTACAGACTACATACCGAAGGAACACACATCTCTCATCTAAGCTCACGGTCCAGGGGTCGGGAGAGCTCTTCCCGACCCGGACAACCTGTTCCAGAGTTCCACCTACAAATGAAGACAAGTCTTCTATTTATAGGGGCAGGAACACTTCCTGCGTACTTGACAAGTACGCAAGGCAAAAGCCTTGCGTATTTACTAAGTACGCATGGTTTGGTCATGCGTACTTGACAAGTACGTAAGGCAAAAGCCTTGCGTACTTACTAAGTACGCAGGACCAAACTGGTGTGCGGGCTAAGTACTCAGGAACACCCTCCCGCGTACTAGCCACGTACACCGATACATAGAATTTAATCTATAGTTACAAAACATGCTTCTACAAACTCCCTCTTAACTATAGCATCAAATTCTATCTATCACTAACATTGATAATCATCAGTTTACAAAGAATGTCCTAACAGACTCCCTCTAAACTAATGACATCACGTGTCTTCTGGCGAGACTTGATCTTCTGGCATTCCACTTGAGATCTTCAAATCTTCAAACTTCAGTCTTCAGTTGCCGAGTGATGACAAACCCGACTTCCTCTAACTGTAGCTTTCATTGTAGACCAAACCAAGTGCTTCAATAAGAACCAACTAACCCAACACAACTCATTGTAGTTCATCCTCTCAGCAGTAGAAACCTCCACCCTGACTTAGACTTCTGAGTCTTACAATGTCTTCCTAAACAGGTAACAATAGTAGACTAAGACAGCTCCAAATCAGCTGGCATATGATAGAGAGTTTGAGTTTCCAATAACCTGCATCAAACTAATCTGCTCCCATAGGAATTCCAGTAAGATAAACTTAAGTCTTCAACCAGATGTGTCCAACTCTATCCTGTATCCTCACGAGTCAACCAAATTCCCGAAGACGTTCATTTCCAATATCCCCTTTCAGGTTAAGCTCCATCTGACTAGACCAGAAACAAGGGTATGTTTCCTATCCTATCGGCCAATGATAAAAGGTTCCATCTTCAACTAATAATCCAACGAATATCCAGCTTCATCTTGAAGACACATGATAGAATCAAACACGATAAATATAGTTTACATGAGAAATCACGGTTGAGATCCACGTTACGTCAAAGAGGTATATATATAGGAAGTACCAACGGCTTTTCCACCACCTCTTTAATGTCACATGAATACTAGATATTATCCCCCTCATTTCTCTGTAAACTATGACCAGCTTCATCACCACTTCACTCAAATCCTCAAAAAGCACAACTAGCCAACTCCAGGATTTTATTCTTTATTCCTTTGCAAAGATCCAAAACAGCAAATCCTTGGGTTCAAGTTGTTACAGTATTCATCCCCTATTAAAGAAGTATCCGAGGACACTCGTAGCCTACATATTCAGGTTTGAATACCTAAACAAGATGATTCTTTTTCCGAAAGACCCAAAACAGCCACATCTTCACAAATAGAACGAGACCTTTAGCCGATGACGACCCAATTGCTCCCATTAGTTCAGCATTCATACCCTATTAAATAAGTATCCCGGATACTCGTAGCCTACATTTTCAGGTATGGACCCTTAAACAATGTATGACAAGTGGTATCATCCAACAAAAATCTCGTTCGTGTTTCGCCAAGCCACATCATATACAGATTCTGGTCCGGAAAAACCAAAATCACTATCTTCTCAAGAATGGGCCGAAACACGCGTACAAATGATCACACAAAATTTTGGACAAGGAAGGTTTTCCCGCCAAAAATTTTTTTTTTTTTTTTTTTTAATTTTTATTTTTATTTTTTTTTTATTTTTTACGAATCCCAGATGCTAGTCCATGCGTACTTAGTAAATACGCATATGTAGGGTGTTGCTGCGTATTTAGTAAGTTCGCAAAGCCAAGTACTCATGCGTACTTGCTAAGGGCGCAGAGAAATGCTCTTGCGTACTTAGCTAAGTACGCAGGTCACTTCTCATGCGTACTTACTAAGTACGCAGGGCTAACCCATGCGTACTTAGCAAATACGCAGAAAAGGTGATTCTGCGTACTTGTTCAGTACAGCAGTGTTCTTGACGGATCTTGAGGAAAATGCTCAAAAAGTGACGGATCTGAGAAATTAATGCTTTCAAAAGCTTCGAAAACATCATCTAACAAACCCTTAGCCTTCTAAACACCAAATGAAGTGATAACAAACTCGATTTTAAGGATTTTAGGTTACGAACTCGTTTTGCTCAAAACCCTAAAAAATCGAAACTGGAACACAAATCAGCGAACACCGAGGCTCTGATACCACTTGTAGGTCCCGGGAGCCTCGTCGCGCAGCGGATAATAACACGATCTGTTCTGCGATTTGTGTGGGAACAAAGAAACGAAGGCATAGAAACAAGAACAAAGATAAAAGACGATGAAACGAAACATAATCCATAACAAAGAAGTCATCCCGTATTATAGACTACATACCGAAGAAACACACATCTCTCATCTAAGCTCACGGTCCAGGGGTCGGGAGAGCTCTTCCCGACCCGGACAACCTGTTCCAGAGTTCCACCTACAAATGAAGACAAATCTTCTATTTATAGGGGCAGGAACACTTCCTGCGTACTTGACAAGTACGCAAGGCAAAAGCCTTGCGTATTTACTAAGTACGCATGGTTTGGTCATGCGTACTTGACAAGTACGCAAGGCAAAAGCCTTGCGTACTTACTAAGTACGCAGGACCAAACTGGTGTGCGGGCTAAGTACTCAGGAACACCCTCCCGCGTACTAGCCACGTACACCGATACATAGAATTTAATCTATAGTTACAAAACATGCTTCTACACAAACTCTTCTATCATGATGAGTTCTGGCATAAGGAGTTTTTCTTGAATTTGATGAATCTGCCGATGAACAAGCTTCAAAAGAATTTACTGAACAATTAACCGGCTTCTTTTGAACATAAATTTGTGTAGGAACCTTTGATGAAAGCGGCTTTTGATAACCAGCAGCAACAAAACCACTTGATTGTAACATTTTTGACAGCTTAGGTTGTTCAACTTTCACCTCATCAGGTTCTGTCAAAATGCATCTATCACTGGTAACATTTTTCACCATCTTTGGATCATCAAGTTTCACTTCCTTTGGAATGCCCTCAACCTTCTTATCATCAAAAACCTCATCCTCATCCTCAGAATCATATATCATATCTTCACCAATTACTGGATTCACTTTTAACACTGTCTTTGGATCTATTTCCTCTTCATGAATAATTTCAGGTTCAAACACATAATTTGCATTGAATGGTGGAGGAACAAATCCAATCCCAGCAACCCTGTTAGTAGGATCAGCATTAGCATTAAAATAATCCAACACTACAGATGAATTTTCAAAATTTTCCAGCTTTCGATGTAGTTTGATCACTTCAGATTCTTTATCAGAAATTTCTTCGTTCTTTTGAGCGACAATTTCATTTCGCTTCTCAATCTCAGCATAAGCCATATCCAGATGATATGCTTGTTCCTTATATTTCAACCCCAATGAATTTAAATCTCTTTTCAAAGATTCAATTCTATCAACACATAGTTTATCATTATCTTTCAGTTTTTGATTAACTGAATGCATCGATTTCATATCACAAATTAAATTTGTGTTATCATCCATGACTTTTTGCATTTTATCCTTTACACTAATGCAATTTCAACAATAAATGTGACAGACAGAATCTTTTACCTTTGAAGGATCGGACATATATGCCATGAATACTTTTGCAATAGGAATATTCTCTAAATCAGCACCATCAGAAGAATTTTGAGTTAAAACAATATCATCTTCAAAAACACCAGAAGTAATATCAGATTCAACTTTCTGTACTTGATCACGCTCTTCATCAGTACTCGGCAAACTCTCACCATCACTTGAGCTATCATCATCAGTTGACTCTTCAGATTGTGTAGAATGAATCTCAGCTACAAACGCTTAACTTACCGAACCAACCAAATCTTCAAGATGAATACCCCAGTCATAATTGTCATCATTCTGAGCTACCAAAGCAGATGATGCAGAAGCATGATTAGAATTTCCAGAACTAGAGGGACCATGTGACTGATTTCGATTGTTCTGAAAGTTATTAGGCTTCTTCTGAGAATCAAACTCAACTTTTGGCTTCACACATTCTTTGGCGAAATGACCATACTCCTGACAATTATAGCAACGGACTTTGGTTTTGTCAAATCCCATACGTGAACGACTGTTTGACCCAATATACTTTCTTCCAGTCTTCTTTAAAAAATCCTTTGCTTTTCGCATCAACATAGCCATGTTCCATTGAATATTCATCTCTTCCAAATCAACAGGATCAATCTATCTAAAATCTTCTTCAATAACCTCTGGATTATGAATCTTCCCACCAATAAATTTTTCATAAGACGCCATGGATGAAGAAAACATTGCTAAATAATCATCAACAACTCTTTGACTTATATTACGTGTTCCAGATGATGATGAAGTTGAATTTGCAGAGAAACCTAAATGACTTGGAATTCCAGAACAATGATCATGAGAAACCTCTTGAGTGTCACCAGAAAAGAATGCAACCCCTATACCAGTTTTGCTAGAAGACTTAGTAAAATACATTGAAGGATCTTGGATATGCTCCATATTGGTTTCCTTCTTCTTCATATTTAAATCATGTGACTGAATCTTGCCAAGTACCTCCTCAAGAGACATAGTTTTATACTTGATATTCTCTTTAATCAAAATTGTATACACATCAAATTTTGATGGTAATGCCTAATTTATCATTTATCTCCTCAGTCTCATAAACCACTGAAGCACTCGACAACTCACTTAGTAAATGATAGAATCTAGTTGCAAGATCATCTAAAGATTCATTTTGAAAGTGCTTGAACACTAAGAATTGCTTTTTCAATAATTCTTTTCGGCTTTTCTTAACATCCAAACTCCCTTCACACCTCTTTTGCAACGCCTCCCACAATTGTTGAGAAGTCCTGAATTGTTTAAAGTTGTGATAAATTTCTTTTGAAAGAGACATTGAGATACTAGCCATTGCCTTCTTTTCTCTATCAAACAATATTTTTTCTTCTGTGGTTAACGCAGATACTGATTTAGGAACATCATTCTTTCCCATCCAAGTATATGTAGGATGCGTATAACCTTCTAAGATTGGAATCCGTAAACTTGTATCAGTAAAGGATACGAACTGATCAAACCGATCTTTCCAATTCGAATAATCTGCAAGACTTAACAATTTGGGCGGTTTCTGAGATGTACCAATCTCGTTGTCGTAATTCAACATATTTGTCACTTGTACCATATTTGCCATTTTTTTTAAAAGAAGTTTCAAGTGTTGGAAAAAAAATCCCCTTACGCGAAGATAATAAGTTCGCCTCAAACAAGCAGATTTAATATCAAGCGAACTTGATAAGTTCGCCGATTAAGTTCGCCTAAAATGACAGGAGCGAACTTAATAAGTTCGACTGCAACAACTTTCAACAAGTTCGCTTAAAACAGCTGAAACAAACTCACCAAAAACTTTAATCCAAATACGAACAAAAATCCCCAAAAATCATCATTTCAAGCAGATTTAGAAGGAATTAGAAGAAATTGAACCGTAGGATATCGTATTTTATCAATTCGAACACTTCTATCGAATTAATTTCATCAAAATCAACCTCAAATTCACTAATTCAGCAGTAAAATCAGTTTCAAGAACTTGTAAACTCCATGGATACAAAATCTTCAAAAATGACCAATTTCTTATCAAATTGTACACAAAAACAGTCTCTAATCAACAAAAATCAACCACAAATCACGAGCAAAAGCTCTGATACCACTTGTAGGTCCTCATTACACATCTCAGATCGATCTTGTGATAAGACGTCTTGATAACACGGAGTGCGGAATCCTTCGTGTTAACGAATGTATACTAACTGACATGTAAACACAACATGTAAATAAAGCTTTCTCTTTGTATTCACAAACACAGAGTTTACAAAATTCTTGTTCGATCAGTCTCACTTCTCTATTCTAAATAGACTCTGTAACTCTATTTATAGACACATGTTTTGCACCAGGCGAACTTAACAAGTTCGCTTCAAAGATGCTTAGGCGAACTTAACAAGTTCGCCTCTGATAGACCAGGCGAACTTATCAAGTTCTTAGACAAAAACTAAACATTTACATAAAAACATAAAGACAATAAGATCTAAACTATTACAAAGCTTTTGTCATACAATCTATGTTCTAACAGTATTTATATATTAAAAAAAATATACACATGTGTAAGTTTACCACTTACACATGTGTAATTGTTTACCATTTATATATGTGTATAAATTTTTTTAAGAATAATTTAGAGAGAAGAGATGTATTAATTGAAGAGATAAATCATGTTTTATGTTATATTTTAATAATAAAGGTAGTAAAAAAATGATTTTAATTAATTTTTTTATGAGTTCTCATTTGAACCTAACTTATGATATAGAGTCTTTTTAACATAACTTTTACCTATATATTAAAAAAAAGGTAAATAAAAAGGCCAATCGATACATGCCCTGATCAGTATATAGGGGGTATCGTGTTTGCCCTCATAAATGTGTGTGTTTAAATCCTTACAAGTGTAAGATTAAATAGTATTTTTCCTCATAAATCTGTTTGCGTTTAAATCCTTATAAGTTTCAGATTAAATGGTATTTAAGTGATAAATTATTGTTAAAAAACTATTAATTTAGACAAAAACTGATCTTGACGTTGTGTGTTTAATATTGGAAACATTTAATTGTACACCCTCATATGCTATTTATACATCCCAACTTTTTTTATAAAATACGGACGTATTGTGCAAATTTTAATACGGCAGTATTGTGCGTTGACACAATACGACCGTAATATGCAAAACGGATGCGACTTATGTGACATATATGCACATTTTGTCGGTTTGAATTTTGTCTATACAACCCGTATAACACCTATACGAGTCATATAAGCTTAACGACGATGATGTCCACATACTAAGCCCGAAATATTTAATAAACTCCATTGAATATAAAATGTGGAGAAAGAAATAGAGTACGCCCTTTGCGACCGAACCCCTGAAATCTATGAATACATAAAAATCGCTCAGTTTTCTCTCTGACACAAGATTATCCATCTACCTATCTACCATGGCTATGCAACTTTTGGAGACTCTCCAAGAAGCCATAACCGCATACACCGGACTATCTCCGGCGACCTTCATCACTCTAGTCGCTTTGGCTTTCGCCGGCTACTACTATGCCATCTCCGGTGGATCCTCCGACAATCATCCGCAACAGAGGTCTAGATCATACGAAGAGGACATGCAGCCTCTCCCACCGCCGGTTCAGCTCGGCGAGATTTCAGAGGAGAAATTGAAAGCCTACGACGGCAACGATTCTAAGAAGCCTCTTCTTATGGCGATCAAAGGTCAGATCTACGATGTCTCGCAAAGCAGGTATATTATCGAATTTTTCGTTTCTGGTTGGATTTTGCGTTGACGATCAACCTTTCTGTTTTGATATTCCCTTTGATGTTAATTTCTGACGCTTTTAACTTTTTGAGAACTGCATAATTATTATAACTTTTCTTATATGTAGCTAACTGATGATTTATTGCTTGAATTAACATCAAGCAATAAAGCATGAGTTAGGGTTTATAATTGAGGAATTGGTGTCTCTAGAATTAGGGTTTATAGTTGAATTTTGGTTTGTTTATTAAAATTATGATTAGGTTTTAATTGGATATTTGGTGATCTTCTTCACTGTGTTTAATGCTATTCTTTGATTTGATTCCCTGTTGATACCCCTTTCAGTAGCAGTATATTCTGTTTTGTTTTAACATATCTTGTTTGATAGCTTAAGAAATACAATCTTGGCTTTCCTCATTGGAAATATATTGGAAATAGGAAACTTAATATCTTTTCTGTTGATGTTTATATCTTCTACTACCACTAGCAAGCTACTTGGTTCTCACTTTAATGGTTGGTTTCATTATAGATTAGGAACTTGTGTTTACTAACCATGTGTTGTCATATTCCTGTAGTTTTTCCGACACTATCTAAGAGGGTGTTTGGTATCAAATCCCAACAATGGGACCATGTAAAACGTAGCTTGCTCTGGGCAGGTGTCACATGGCCTTCGAGGGGTTAAACGCAATAATCAGTTTTATAATGTTTGGAGAAACGATTCTGCTTTCTTATTTAGAGATCAAAAAACTGGTTTTATATCAGATTTGAGAAAACTGATTATCAATTGGTAAAGTAAAGATACCTATTTACCTGTTTTTTAAACGTAATTTGAGAGACTTTTAGTCCAATTTAACAAAGTCGTCTATTCTTTTATCACAAGATTGTATTTATTCTGCTCATTTTATGTATTAATTCTTTAAATAATCAATATTCATCGGACACTAAAAACAACTTAATATAACGTAAAAAGCACATCCACCCACCGTCTTCTGCAACCCATTTTATTACGCTTGATTTTTTGATTATGATTATTTAATATCACATGATCACTTTTAAAACTTACATTCAGAATCCCCTTAAATCTTTAGGATTCAGTGGTGATCAGTTTGACTTTTGTAAAAACGGGTTTTGACAGAGAAATTAATTAATTCAGTTAATTAATAAATACGCAGCGGAAAATAAAATCAAAACCTATTTAACAGCACTGACAAACCGAACAGGATCTGGTTATGAACACGCAAACACAAAAAAAACAATTAATCTACTGATGAGATTAATTATACCTTAGTGGTTAATGATTAACCGGTTGAAACACCTAGGTACAACGAACCGATGCTAGATCACGAACCAGACGTGAGAGAACGGGACGCCGGGGCTGACCAAGAACTGGGCAGGCAGTGGCTGGCTTGGAGGTTGCCGGAAATCACCAAACGGATTTTTTTTATTTGTTTCGATCAAAAAGAAAAAAAACCACCATAATGGCCCTTGCGGCGGCTGGAACACTTATTATCTTCTTCACATATTTTAGGTTTATTATTATATAATAATAATAAACCCTACCAATTGTTTCCGGGCCCATAGTCCAATACGAGATGCAAAAGCCCGAACTTATTTAATTGTTTTAATTAAAGATTAAAACAATATATAAAATTATTATTTATAAACCAGTATAAATAATAATTCGCGTCTAATGAATATATATAAAATATATCGTCTCGCTAACAGTTCGTAATTACCAGTTAAGCAGGTTAAGTGGATTTAATGTTCGTTGCCCAAGGTGTAACTCTTACGGGTCATAGCTCGGTCAGCCGCGTTGTCCATCGGGTCGGTCCATAAAATCCAACAATCTCCCACTTGGACGATCCACGATAAATCAACGCAAACAGTCAGCGGCGCTCTAGCTGCACATGGCTGTCCCTAACAAGGTATGACGCTTTAAAGTCATTAACCAAATGTCTCGGTGTTAGTAACAGCTAACAAAAGCAAGACAATAGACTTATGGCAATAGTTGTCATTCATCCTTTCCGTATAAAACATCAATTGAATCAATGAGACATGGATTTAGTTCATTATCATATGACGTTCAATTATTATTGTTCTCGATCAAGAATCAAAGTGGTCCAATCAAACACACAGTAAGTTTGGGTAAGGCCTTACACTTCACCAGTTTGAATCAACGAGGGCGCCACGATACCTATCTGTCACATATAATGTAAGAGTACAAAATCCCTTATTGACTACATACAACTCCCACTGAACTTCAGAACTATTCCTAATCAAAGCCTTTATGACTGGCAGTTACGCGACATCGTTTGACAGTGATTAAAGAATGGTTCTTGGTAAACGGCTGTTCTAGTACGTATCTCAGGTCAGAGGATATTAATGAGTATACCAATAGCAAAACATCTTATGACAAAGATCCATGAAGATGATTTGATGCGAGTTACATTCAACGTCATTCAAAATGAGGCCTGTGAAGTTCGGAGTCAACTCCTTGAACCGAAGTTCAGAATAGTCTTAATTCAGAGTCGTTCCCACAATTCTGATCGACTACGGATAATTAAGAATACAAGATTCATGGATTAAACGTATTAAAATCGAACACAATTATAAGAATTCAGAATTGCATTTAAATCAGTAAACCAAAAGAATTCAAAAGTACAATTGTTTAAATGTTCGCACATTCAAAATACTAAATCAAAACATATCACTAGCAAATCTAAGACCAATAGCATCTCTGTGAAGATCATGCTTGTCCTGAGTCATGGGCTTAGTAAACGGGTCCGCTAGGTTTTGATCTGTGTCTACTTTGCTTATCACGACGTCTCCAGGTTCCACAATTTCCCGTATATAGTGGAACTTCCTTTGAATGTGCTTGGCTTTGTGATGAGATCTGGGCTCTTTGGCTTGAGCTATAGCACCTGTGTTATCACAAAGTATCTCGATTGGTTGGCGAATACTCGGAACCACATCGAGGTCAGTAATGAATTTCTTCATCCAAGCAGCTTCGTTAGCAGCATCTGATGCGGCTATATACTCAGATTCGGTGGTTGAATCCGCCACTACACTCTGCTTGGAGCTTTTCCATGAGACAGCTCCTTCATTAAGAGTGAATACGAAACCTGACTGTGAGCGAGAGTCATCTCGGTCAGTTTGAAAGCTAGCATCAGTGTAACACCGTACAGTGAGCTCCTCTTTCACTCCTCCAAATATTAAGAACATGTCTTTGGTCCTTCTCAAGTACCTCAGGATGTTCTTGACTGCAGTCCAATGGGCAATGCCAGGACTTTGCTGGAAACGGCTGGTCATGCTTAAAGCATACGAGACGTCAGGTCTAGTGCACAACATAGCATACATGATAGAACCAATCGCCGAGGCATATGGAATTGCTTCCATTTCCTTAATTTCAATGTCCGTGGAAGGAAATTGTGATTTGTTCAACACAGTGCCTTTAGTCATCGGAACACCTCCTTTCTTGGAGTTTTCCATCATAAAGCGTGTCATCATTTTGTCTATGTAAGTACTCTGACTTAGCCCTAGAAGCCGCTTAGATCTATCTCTGTAGATCTTGATTCCTAGAATGTAAGCAGCTTCTCCAAGATCCTTCATTGCAAAACAAGATCCTAACCATTGTTTGACTTTGTCAAGCACAGGGATGTTTCCAATGATCAGTATATCATCCACATACAAGATGAGAAATGATATAGTGCTCCCACTAGCCTTTCTGTAAACACAAGGCTCATCTTCATTCTTGACAAAACCAAATTCTTTGATTTTCTGATCAAAATGAAGATTCCAGCTTCGAGATCCCTGTTTAAGTCCATAAATGGACTTATTCAGTTTGCAGACCCTACTAGGATACTTTGGATCAACAAAACCGTCAGACTGAACCATATAGACATCTTCAGATAGATGTCCATTAAGAAAAGCGGTTTTGACATCCATTTGCCATATCTCGTAATCATGGTACGCGACTATGGTAAGCAGTATCCTGATCGATTTGATCATAGCAACGGGTGAGAAAGTTTCATCATAGTCAATACCTTGAGTTTGAGTGAAATCCTTTGCAACTAGCCGTGCTTTATAGGTTTGTACATTACCATGCATGTCGGTTTTTCTTTTGAAAATCCATTTGCTCCCTATTGCCTGAGAACCGGGGGAAAGCTCAATCAAGTCCCAGACCTGATTATCACGCATAGATTGCATCTCGGCGTTCATGGCTTCAAGCCATTTCTCAGATTCAGGATCCGAGATAGCAGATTTGTAGTTTGTAGGTTCGTCATTTGACTCAGCTACTAACAGGACTTCAGAAGTTTCAAGATGCCATAGGTATCTATTGGGTTCTTTACGAGACCTGCTACTTCTGCGAACACTTGTGTTTATATCTGATTCATCAGCAACAACTTCTTGTTGATCAGACGCTCCGACTTCCTCAGCGATTGTTTGTGTTTCTCGAATTTCTTCAAGATCCATAATATTATTTCCGGTTCCTCGATTTAGAAGATCTTCCTCGAGAAAGCGTCTTTTCCTTTTGATGGAAAGAATGTTTGCATCAGGATGATAGAAATAATATCCGCTTTTGTTGTAGTAACCGACAAAAACAACTTTTTCGCCTCTGGGATCGAGCTTGTCATCAGAATCGCTGGTGACATATGCATCACATCCCCATACTCTAAGGTAAGACAGATTGGGTTTAGACCCGTGCCATATCTCATATGGGGTTTTGTCCACCTTCTTAGTCGGTGCCAGATTTACAAGGCGGGCGGCGGTCATAAGAGCATAACTCCAGAAGGAGTGAGGCAAGTTAGTTATACACATCATCGATCGAACCATATTAAGTAGGGTTCGATTTTTCCTCTCGCTCACTCCATTAAGTTGGGGTGTGCGAGGAGGAGTGGGCAGAGAAATAATTCCGTGCTCCTTCAGATGATTAAGAAATTCTAAGCTGAGATACTCGCCACCTCGATCTGATCGAAGTGTTTTAATAGATTTATCGAGTTGTTTCTCTACGTCGTTTTGAAACTCTTTGAACTTTTCAAATGTTTCATGCTTGTGTTTCATAAGATAGATATAAGCATATCGACTATAATCGTCAATAAATGAAACGAAGCATCTTTCATGATTTCTAGACATGGTTCTGAAAGGGCCACACACATCAGTGTGTATAAGGCCTAGCAGATCCTTGGCTCGTTCACTAACATGGGTGAAAGGGTCTTTTGTGAGTTTGCCAGCTAAACAAGACTCGCAATTATCAAATAAGTCCTGTCCGGTAGGTTCAAGAATTCCCTCGGATTGGAGTCTTTTAATGCGTGCCTTGCTTATGTGGCCAAGTCGACAATGCCATAGAAAAGTATCATTAATGCCAGATTTGATACGTTTAGAAAGATTATATATGTTATTGTCAGTTTGAACGTCAATCTCATAAATACCGTTTTGAGGTTTAGCCTCAAAATAAAAGATATCATTTAAGTAGGCAGAAATAGCAATACCATTAAAAACGTACTTAAATCCTTATTCAAACAATAAAGAAACTGAAATAATGTTTCTGGTTAAACCAGGTGCAAACAAACAATTGTTCAAAACAACCACAAGGCTAGAAGGACATGAGAGATGATATGTTCCAGTTGCAAGAACTGGTACTCTTTTCCCATCACCAACGATGAACTCCATGTCGCCTTGTTTCAGCTTCCTACAACTTTTAGTCTCCTGCAAGACATTAATGATGTGGTATCCACATCCGGTATCAAATACCCATGTGTTGCTAGAAACAGTAAAAATTTCAATAACATAAATGAGAATACTTGAAGAGGTGCCCGCACCACTGGCCCTCTGCAGCTTCAGCTTGGCTTGATATTCAGGACAGTTACGTTTCCAGTGCCCCATTTTGTTGCATTCAAAGCATTGGCGCTCCTCAGGAGGGGGTGCTTTTGAAGCTTTCTTGTTATTGTTGGTGGCGGGCTTGACAGCAACATTAACCTTCTTCTTGCCTTTGCTATTAAAATCTCTTTTCTTGGGGTTAGGCTTTTTAACACCAGCAGATCTGACCATCAGAACTTGATTTTTCTTTTCTTGGATATTCATCTCGGTCGTTTTAAGCATACCATGTAGCTCGGCCACCGTCTTCTCCAAGCCATTCATGTTGAAATTCATTACGAATTGAGCATAGGAGCTTGGGAGAGAGTTTAAGATGAAATCAGTAGCCATGTCATCCTTCATGGGATATCCAAGTTTGTTCATCTGGTCGATGTACCCTTTCATCTTAAGTACATGAGCACTAACAGGCGTGCCCTCTTGCATCGTGTAGCGAATGAGCTGAGACATGGTTTCATAGCGTTTTTGTCGGGCTTGTTTCAGGAACATGCCCTTAAGTTGCTCAATCATGTCAAAGGCATCTAGGTCCTCCATGCTCTTTTAGAGCTCACGGGACATGCAGGCTAGCATAAGGCAGGCCACCTCAGTGGCATCATCTCTTTGTTTTTCCCAGGCCTTACGAGCGGCAGCCGTGTTACCATCGGGTGCCTCAGGGACTGGTGTATCGAGAACATAGAGCTTCTTGGCCATCTTGAGAACTATTCTCAGATTGCACTGCCACGAGAGAAAGTTGGTGTTATCTAGCTTTTCATTCTCAAGGATAGACTTGAGAGCGAAAGAGTTATTAGTATTATTAATTTCAGTAGACATCTGTCAAGATAAGCAAAGAAAATAAATTAGTATAAAGAAAGTGAAAAGTCTTTATTAATTTATGTCCCAATTACAGAAATTAAAATAAGGAGTGAGAATCTAGCTAAATCAGTCACTAATGGTAGCTGTGGCATACAACATTAGTAAGTGGGTAACTAGACTGACAATTAGTGTCAATTGTGGAAAGATGCACAACTCTCGTGTATGAGGCCGCTAAGACAAGACATGTCTATGCATTGATACGTTTAGCCTCATCTATGCCCACTTTTAATCTCTTGACAGCTGGGGCATGTAACAAGAGAGAAAAGTAATAGTCGTCCTAAAACAGGTACTTGCGGAAGGGCCGGATGTGTCAACGAAACCCTTGCGCCTTGGAAGGATAAACTACGCATCCAGTGCGGTGCTGTGGCTCCAAATATCGATGTTTCGTTTTATGCTCCAAGTGTTCCTTATAATAGGATGTCATAGACCATTGGTTTTAAATATGAGTTCCAATTTTAGTGTTTACCGAATAGGGTTAAACACAACGAATGATTAAATCATACGTGTGATGTAAAAGTCAGTTTTACTATTTAAAGTCATGACAAATTTGATGAACCCTTTCATCTCTCAGGACACTTAATTTTAAATAACCTATTAAAACTAAGTTTGTCGCGACTTGAATAACCGGTTAAAGTTAATAGTTAAGAACTATTAAGTTATAAGTTTTGAAATTAAATTTAGTTTAAATTGCAAAACTTTAGCGGTTATTTATTTTATAAAAACAAGCCAGATGTTATTTTTATAAAATTCTACAAGTTGTAAAATTAGAACTTGTGGTGACAGATTGTGACATTTTAAAACTCCTTTTAAAACGTTTGGTGTTTGGTTGGTTTATAATAAATTTAAGTTATAAAAAAATTAAAAGCAACCATAAAGCAAATAAATATGTAAATCTTATAGGGCCAAGTTTGTTTGATCTTGCTAGAGCCAGTTAGCAAGACCAAATGGGTCACGGGGTCCACAAAATTAAAACAACCACAAGGATGGACTTCCGTGCATCTAGTCGTCTTGGATGACTCCCACTGAATCCATGATTCCTGTTGCGTCTTCATATTTGTCTTCGGGTTTTTATTACATTACATAAAATAAAAAAGCCTATTCTATTACAACTTTGAGCCATCAAAAGTGGGTCAAAACTATAAAACCAAAAACTGGCTAATAAACACAAACAACTCAATCACATGGGTCGGGCCAGATTTACATATTCAACACAATCACATATGGGCAATATATTTGGTCAAATAAAATAAAAAATCGACCAAATTAATAAATAAAAAAATTGCCCTAAAAACAGATCAGAAACTTCAAGATAGTTAAAGTTTGTGATTAATCTAACCGGTGAAACCAGACCGGTTCCGATTTGCGTGTTATAACCCAGGCTCTGATACCACTGTTGGGATTCAGTGGTGACCAGTTTGACTTTTGTAAAAACGGGTTTTGACAGAGAAATTAATTAATTCAGTTAATTAATAAATACGCAGCGGAAAATAAAATCAAAACCTATTTAACAGCACTGACAAACCGAACAGTATCTGGTTATGAACACGCAAACACAAAAAAAAAACAATTAATCTACTGATGAGATTAATTATACCTTAGTGGTTAATGATTAACCAGTTGAGACACCTAGGTACAACGAACCGATGCTAGATCACGAACCAGACGCGAGAGAACGGGACGTCGGGGCTGACCGAGAACTGGGCAGGCAGCGGCGGCTGGGGCTAGCTTGGAGGTTGCCGGAAATCACCAAACGGATTTTTTTTTATTTGTTTCGATCAAAAAGAAAAAAAACCACCATAATGGCCCTTGCGGCGGCTGGCACACTTATTAACTTCTTCACATATTTTAGGTTTATTATTATATAATAATAATAAACCCTACCAATTGTTTCTGGGCCCATAGTCTAATTCGAGATGCAAAAACTCGAACTCATTTAATTGTTTTAATTAAAGATTAAAACAATATATATAATTATTATTTATAAACCAGTATAAATAATAATTCGCGTCTAACGAATATATATAAAATATATCGTCTCGTTAACAGTTCGTAATTACCAGTTAAGCAGGTTAAGTGGATTTAATGTTCGTTGCCCAAGGTGTAACTCTTACGGGTCATAGCTCGGTCAGCCGCGTTGTCCATCGGGTCGGTCCATAAAATCCAACACATATGTATGTATGAGATGTGAAGTATTGGTAGCTTGGTTACTGTATATCTATAATATAATGTATGAGATGTGAAGTATTGGTAGCTTGGTTACTGTATATCTATAATATTTATCACTACTATATTAGCCATGCACACTACTGTTATCTGATTTCTATACTGTATCTTGCACACGAAAAAAAAGAGAGTTTTTTTGGAGGCGGGGGTCTCAGCGGGAGCAGTCTCTCTATCCTCTAGGATAGAGGAAAAGTTTGCCTTAATAGCTCCGCTATGAGTGAGATTTTACTGAGTATGTTTGTTTTTATGTGTATATGTTTCTAGGTGCTATAAAGTCTCATGATTCTTTGATATTTATAGATATTCCACTACTTTTTACTAACGGGTGCGATTATTTATTTCAGGATGTTTTATGGACCAGGTGGACCTTATGCACTGTTTGCAGGGAAGGATGCTAGTAGAGCTCTTGCCAAAATGTCCTTTGAAGAGAAAGACTTGAATGGTGATCTCACTGGTCTTGGTGTATTTGAGCTTGAGGCACTGCAAGATTGGGAATACAAGTTCATGAGCAAGTATGTCAAGGTTGGGTCCATCAAGAAACCAGAACCTGCACCCGAGCCATCAACCAATGATCAACCTGCCGAGCCATCTGCAGCTGAACCTGCCGAGCCATCTGCAGCAGAACCTGCTGAGCCGACTGCAGCTAAACCGGCTGACCATGTTCCATCAGAAACTGCAGTCGGTGAAACCAAGGAAGAGACTACAAGTGAGACCAACAAACATGGGTGATTTTCTTTGTGATGCCTTAAGGAATATATGTAGTATACTCTTATATTGGTGTCCATAATCATGGCTTCTTGTCTCATGGTTGAGTTATACTCTTATATTTGGCATAAAATGACAACTATGATAAGTTACATTATTAAAGGTTTCCAATTTGTGTTTCAAAATGTCGCAACTGGGTGTGTAGATATCTAACCGGTGTTTTTCACAAGTACAATATAATGTTTAAGAAATAAAGCATGATACAAGATTGATCCTATGACATGCTTCAAAGGTATTGGAAAACTTGGTAGATTGTGAGAAGTTTTAGTTGTGATGGTGGACGCATAGCCCTTTTAATTAGAGGTGAACAAACCGGTTTTTTTGGGGACTGGAACCGGATACGATGGTCAACAACCGGACACAGTGAAACCGGTTCCGGATCGGATACTGTTCTTGGAGTGAAGATGTGGAACCTATTGGGACCGGACCGGATATTTGAAACCGGTCCGGACAAAAAAAACCGGTTCTACCGGATTTAAAAAAAAAATTCCTTTTTTAAAAAATAAATAAAGATACAAAATAAAATACACGTTTTATTTATTATTTTTATTTTTTCTAAATGATTTAACACAAGTTCGTTCAAAAAAGTTACAAAAAACATAATAGAATCATAAAATATATATTATTTACTGTGACTAGTTCTTCGTCGTCTTAGTCCTCGTAACATCGGTTTTTAATCTTCTTCGCTTGAGATACGTTCATAAGCTTGTTCTTCGTCAGAAAGTGGATTCGTTGCCCATTGTTCTACTTCGAACTCGTGTATTTCTTGTACAATGTCAAGCTCGCCTTCTAGTTTTACAACATCTTGTACACGTTCGGCGGCATCCAAATGGTCCTTGAAGCAAATACACATCTCCATAGATTCCGGTGTAAGCCTCGTTCTTCGAATAGACAAAACCCTGTCACTAAGAGAACAAACAGATTCCGAAGCTACCGTGGAAGCTTGGACGGTAAGTAGGTCACGGGCCATTACGGCTAGAACGGGATATTGGGATTTCCTTCGTTGCCACCTATAATCATATTAACCAGGAATATTTTTCATTAACTGTGATTGCAAAATAAATATAGAAGGCTCCTAAAGACTAGGAATAAATTACAACACATTAGGAGTTGGAATAGGAAATACAAGATAAAATCAATTCAAAATTATTTAAACTATTAGTGGGAAACCGGGTTGGGTCTAATATTCCCCCGCAAGATGGACGAACGTGAGAGGAGTCTAATCTTGGACAAGAGAACCTGATGTCGGTGTTTGAGCAGGGCTTTTGTGAGTGCATCTGCAAATTGATCATCCCCGGCTATGTGAGTGACCCGTATTGTCCCATCTTGAACTTTTTCTCGCACGAAATGAAAGTCTAGTGCGAGGTGCTTCATTCTTGAATGAAAAACTGGATTGGCAGAATAATGATTGGCGCTTAAGTTATCACAATATATAGCCGGAGTAGCAATGGATTTGTATCCAAGTTCATACATTAATGAGATTAACCATTGCACTTCTGTTGTTGTAGAGGCCACATCATGGAACTCAGCCACAGTTGAGGAACGAGCTAAGGTTGGTTGTCGTTTGGAGCTCCAAGAAACCGGGTTGGAACCTAAGTATACAATATATCCAATAGTACTTCGATAAGTAGATTTGTCACCCGCCAAATCCGCATCGGTAAAAGCATGAAGCTGTAATGGTGAGTTGCGCTTGAAAAGAAGACCATAATGCATAGTACCATGCAAGTAACGTAACAATATTTTTAAGGCAGCCCAATGAATATCAGTTGGTTTGTGCATAAACTGAGATAGTTTATTCACGGTAAATGTAACGTCGGGTCGTGTCAAGGACAAATATTGTAGAGCCCCGACTAAAGCTCGGTAATCTGTGGGACAAGTGAGGGGTGCACCATCCAATGTGATAAGAGGAACCGAACATGACATCGGAGTGGTAGCTGGTTTACATTCATTCATGTTGGCCATTGTGAGAAGATCTAGAATATATTTAGTTTGGGAAAGAAATAGACCCTTAGTGTGAGGAATGACTTCAACACCAAGAGTCACCAAGATCCTTAAGAGAAAACGATTAGCAAGTGACGTGATAAAGGAGTTGATGGTAGAGGAATTAGGTCCAGTGATGATTATATCATCAACATAGACTAAGATGAATATAGGAGATGGAGAAGTTTTGTTGACAAAAAGAGATGGATCGGAGATAGTTGGTTTCAAGTGAACGGAAAGAAGATAGGATTTAAGCTCATCATACCATGCTCTTGAAGCTTGACGAAGGCCATAGATGGCTTTGTTAAGCTTGCATACATGATGAGGTAATGAAGGATCGACAAATTCGGGGGGTTGAGTCATATAAATGGACTCGGTAAGTGTTCCTTGAAGAAACGCATTGTTAATGTCTAATTGGCGAAGTGACCAATTATAGGACATAGCTAGAGCAAGAAGGAGACGGAGGGTGGCCGGTTTTACAACGGGACTAAACGTTTCGATGTAATCGAGACCGGGGAGTTGGTGAAAGCCTTTAGCGACTAGACGAGCTTTAAGGCGTTCAACCGTGCCATCGGGTTTGAACTTAGTCCGATAAACCCATTTGCATCCGACAAGATTTGGTGCCGAATCGGGGGGAAAAAGAGTCCAAGTTTGATTTCGTTGGAGAGCATCAAACTCAGTTTGCATGGCTTTACACCACAAGGGTTGTTTGAATGCTTGAGTTATTGTAGACGGTTCAGGAACAGAGTGGACTGTAGTCTGATAAAGCGCATATTCTGAATTATGATACTTTGGGTTCGGCTTCTTGTTGAGGCGAGTTTGATAAGGATTAAAAGGATTAGTGTTGTGGGAGATGGAAGCTGTGGTGTCTTGGGGCGTAGAAGTGGAGGAAGACATAGGTGTGGTGGATTCGTTGGGAGGGGCTGTTGAAGAGGAGTGACAGTGGTGGTAGGGCGTGGTCTACGTTTGTTTGTAATAAGGGGAGGAGGAGTAGTAGGTGTTGGTTCGGTTGAGGAAGTGGTATGAGGCTGAGAAGAAGGGATAGATTGGATGGTTAAGGGTAACCATGTGTCTGGATTGGGAGAAGGTGGTGTAGGAGAATTGATAAGAGATTCATAAGGAAAGACATGTTCCAGAAAGTGAACATGTCGAGAAGTATAAACACGATTGGTAAGAGGATAAAGTAAATGATATGCACTTTGAGAGGATGAGTATCCCACAAAAATGCATGGTTTGGAACGGGGTTGAAGTTTGTGGTTCGAGTAGGGGCGTAACCACAGGTAAGAAAGGCAACCAAATCCACGAAATGTAGCATAATTTGGAGTTTTGTGAAATAAACGGGAGAATGGGGAGTCATTGTTTAGTGTAACCGTAGGTAATCGATTAATGAGATAGGTGGCCGTTGTGAAGGCAAAAGGCCAAAACTTTAGAGACATTTTGGCATGAGATAGAAGTGTTAAAGCCCGTTTCAACTATGTGACGATGTCGTCGTTCGGCATAGCCATTATGCTCGGGTGTGTGTGGAGGAGAGGTAAGATGAGAAATTCCGCAAGAGGCGAGGTGAGGTGATAATTTGAGATATTCACCCTGTTATCAGAATATAATTGTTGAATTTTTGTTTTAAAATAGGTTTCAACAAGATTCTGAAAACGTATAAAAATGTTAAGAGAGTCCGATTTGTGTTTTAGGGGGTATATCCAAATGTATTTTGTGAAATGATCCACAAATATTATATAATACTTGAAACCATCAAAAGATGTCACCGGTGAAGATCATACATCCGAATATAATAATTGTAAAGGTGCATTTGAAGTAATTGAAGAAACATAGAATGGAAGTTTATGAATTTTATTTATGCAGCAAGAGTTATAAGAATCTTGTTTATTTGAAACAAAAGGAAGAAATGAAGCTAAATGTTGCAAGACTTTCAAGTGTGGTTGTCCTAGGCGGTGATGCTAAAAGGATGCCTTATTCTCCTGTAAATGAAAAACATGGGGTGACTTGGTAGAGCGAAGCTCATAGAGACCACGATTAGCTGTTCCCCGGAGAAGGGGTAGACGTGTTTGAAGGTCCTTGATAATAAAACGAAAAGAGAAGAATTGGATTACTATATTGTTATCAATACATAAACGGGATATAGATATGATGTTACGAGAAATGGATGGAACGTAAAGAACATTTTTTAAAACAAGAGGAATGTTAGATAAATAAAGTGTGATAGTGCCAACATGAGTGATTGTAAGAGACGAACCATCGCCAATGATGAGGTCTTTTGTACCATCATATGGACTGTGTAGGGAAAGGGCGTCGAGGTCGTTGGTGACGTGATGAGTTTCCCACTGTCGTATAGCCAAGAGAGGTCAGAAGCAGTGTTGGTGTTAACAACCATCATATTTTCATGTGGTTTGACTTGAGTAGCAGCCTGTGGGTATATAGGGAGAGCAATTTGTGGGTGGGCTTTCTTGAAGTTAGGACAAGAAGTCAGTGAATGTCCTTTGGTGAAACACCATTGACATTTGCCTAAGAAGGGTTTTGAAGGTGCATGCGATAGCGGGGTGGGAAGAAGGTCGGGGCTGTTGTTTGTGGGGCGATTGAACCATGGTTTGGCCGAGTGTCTGGTGTGTGCTGCAAAAGCGGTAGGGAGTGATTGTTGAGCCAAAGAGAGCTCGTGGTTAATCAACTTTTCATGTAATTCATGAAAAGAGATGGGTTTGTCTCGAGCATGTACCGCTTCAATCACAGGTTTATAATTTTTCTGATCCAATCCAGATAGAATAATGTCTGTAACATCTTCGGGGTCCATTGTTTTACCGAGAATAGCGAGTTTGATATCGCCCAGACGGTCTAAAAAGCTAATGAATAAAACCTAACTAGACTCCTAAGTAATAAAAGGAGTACCTTCAACTAAACTGCATTGACAAGCAAGTGTACCTATAGAGTGTAGCACAGCTTAATGGTAAACCGAGTTATCGAACCCTAGAGACACTGAATACTAATACTAGACTCTGACTCGGACAATTGGCTGGGTTCCTCGCGTACCGCGAGGAACAAATTAGTCGGGCGCTTCCCTCACGTACCGCGAGGCTCTCCTCTTTCTCTCTCGTGTACCGCGAGGCCTTAAAAATCCAACTTTTTGCTTTTTGAACTTGGGGCTTCATTCTTTTGCTCGGTTTCTTCATGTATTCACTTGTATTCAACTCGATCACCTGTAAAAATAACAACGACTCAATAGTATACAAAAACGACTCAAAACGAACATAAAACTAATAAAAAACGCATGAATACAATAGGAATAAAGATGTGTGCTTAGCACTACATCAAACATCCCCACACTTAACCTTTTTTCATCCTCGAAAAAGCTGCAATGGAATCATAACTTAGATCTAACTTAACAAACTCAATTACCAATTAGCAAAACATACTCACGCGTTAAAAAGCAATAATCCGTATTTCTGTCCAATTAAACCCAAGCACCAATGTGTTCTAATAATTCTTTACCAAGCATATCAATCAATCTATGTGACTCACACTTAAAAGTTACAGCTCTACCTAATCCCGTCTCATGGTCATGTTTAGGCACGAATTAAACCATATAGATTTACCCTACCACGTTAAACTAAAATTTACAGGTTTTAGAAATTAGATGAAATCATGAATGAATGGAATGAATATGAGCATTAACAAGCAAATTAAAATTCATCTAGAGGCGTTTCAACCAAGTCAATATCCCGGAAGGTAACACATAGACTAAGTCATATCAATAAGCACATAAGAATCACTTAGGGGTGTTTTCTCCAAGTGGCCATCCCGGAGGGTAACACATAAGCAAAACTCATACTTCTAACAAATAAGCTCATGACTTATGGAAATTATGGATGCGAGCGCCACCAACACTCGGATTTATTCTCATAAAAAGAGAGTGGTGTGCCAAGAAATTTTAAAAACCTCTAAATTTTAACTTAACGTGGTATCTATCACCCTATGTTGACAGCACAGACACCCTAAGAGAATACCCACAGGATATCATGATTTTAACATCAATTAATTCCTAAACAACACAAATACGATATTTAAGCTATACTAGCTAGCTGGGTCTACCAAAACATCACTAATTAGACACGTTTTCAATTATTTAAATCATTTAAACTCACAAGTAGATCCAGTTGTACTATCATTTTCCAAGTATAAGCAGATATTTCCAAGGACATTTTTTAAAAAAATTAAATTTTTTTTGTATTTTTTTTGAATTTTTATAAACACGACAAACTAGCAAACTAGACTCTCACATCCCCACACTTGAAATACACATTGTCCTCAATGTGAAGCAAGACACAACTAAAAATACAAAATGCAAAAATAAAACAGGAAACGACTTAGCTGGTAATGTAGCAGTGAATTGTCCAGCTTCCTTCATCATTGTGTGCACCGTATAGCATTTCGGTCGTGGTTGCATAGACTGCCGGGCTGCCTTTACAAATTTCATATAAGTGATGATCGACCCCGCCTGAATGGAGATTGAATACGGGTGGGATGATAAAACCTACAAAGTAAACCTTACAACAAACCCGCAACATTAAACTGACTCAAATTAAAAATAAAGACTTCGACTGACTCAAACTGACTCACTAAGAATTAAAGACTCAATGTAGAAACAAAGACTGATGGCTACAAAAATTCTAAGTACAAATACAGCTGATCTCACAGTTTGCTGCTGATCAACAAACTGCTGTGGACAAGCTTATCTGCTGCGGATAGCTTTATTTGCTGAAGACCAATGTTGCTGCTGATAGGCTTATCAGCAGCATCATTCTCATTCTTGCTGCTGATAGCTGTGTTCCTTGAAGACAAATCGTCGCAGCTGACTATCCATGCCAAGCGTCACTGACAACTTTCTGCAAAAGCAACTGACACACTCAAAGCAGAAGGAACCTCAATGGCACAACCAATGAAACTAAGCAATGCTCTTCTCCAGACATGCAATCAATGATGCATAAAGAAGACGCTTCAATAAAGTTAGCTAGTTTAGCTTTAACGTGTATTGTTAGTTTTTGTATAAGAAATCAACGGTCTGTGTTCGATCTGATCCTTAGAATCAAGGGTCTGTCTTGATTCTAAGTTAGTATAAATACTGTGTAAACACTTCATTGTAAGTGTGCTTTCGAATTAGATTTTTCACTTGTAATCGTTTATTCACTAAGCTTAATACAACAGTGTTCTTATCAGTATTCTTTCTGTCTACTCGATTGAAATTGTGTAGTTGTTATTGTTTCCGCCAATCTCAACTAAGAACAGAACCATCTTGTAATTTCACGATCCTACAAGTGGTATCAGAGCTTTGGCTCAGATTAAACAAATTCACACTTGTTTAATCACTTCTGGTTCTATTATAAACCCTCTCTTTCATTAAGTCACCAAAAACAAAAATGGCACAAAGCAATGCGTTTGAAGACATTGGCAGCATCAACCGACCACCAAGGTTGGTATCTGGGGAAGACTACGACATGTGGAAAAATCGCATGGAAAGCTTCTTCTGCTATCAGGAGTACGGAATGTGGAAATCCATCAGGGATGGACCCTACACTCCCATGGTGGCATCTGCTGACTCTGGAGGACTATTAGTACCAAAGGATCCCTCCAAATACTCAGAAGAGGATATAAAAAGGATGGAGGTGGACTTCAAGCCCTAGGAGCTATCCAAATGTGCCTTTCAAATGAAGTTTTTCACAACTTCAGAAGTCACAAAACTGCTAAAGAGCTCTGGTTGGCTCTTGAAAAGATGTTTGCTGGCTCTGAAGAAGTCAAGGAAAACAGAAGAGACATACTGAAGCAGCAGTATGAAAACTTCGTCTAGAAGGAAGGTGAGTCTCTAACTATTCTTTACAACAGATTTACCTATCTTGTAGGTGAGCTGCAGTGCTCAAAGGTTAAGCTAGAGAATGAAGATATTCTCAAAAAGTTCATCAGGTCTCTACCAAGCTGTTGGACACTTTACACAGTGTCAATCAGAAGAACAGAGAATCTGAAGACTCTCCAAATGACTGAGCTCTTTGGAATGCTCAAAACCTATGAGCTAGAGATGATTCAGGCAAAATAATGAAGCTCAAGCTATCAAAATGCCTCAACATCCACCACCACCTCTGCCCTCCACTCTGACCACTCAAGTCCTAGTTCCAGCAACTACTATCCTACCATTGTCACCCATCTACAAACTCCCACCTCTCAAACAAACAGCTCACCATTTCTCCTAGAAGCTCCTCCTCAAACATCAACCTATGCTGCTTTTTTCTCTGGAAACTCAAGCAACATGTTCTTTATCAAGGAGGATCTGGAATGCTTTCATCGAGATGATTTAGAAGAAATGGACATACAACACTCATATGCCATGCTCTCCATAAGAGCAAAAAGGTTCTACTCTAGAACCGGAAGACCCATTCCAAGTAACAACTCCAACACCAGAGTTGGCTTGGATAAAAGCAAAATAAGATGTTACAACTGTAACCTACTGGGTCACTTTGCTAGAGAATGCAAGGCACCAAGAGCCAATTCAGCTACCACTCAGTCAAGACAAGCTCACCAAGCCCAACCCAGACAGCAACAACATCAAGCTACTTCTCCAGTTCAAACTACAGCTTGTGCAGCTGTTGGAACTTCTGAGTTCGACTGGAGCTTCCAATATGAAGAACTGCCTGTCAATAATCAGGCTCTTATGGCTGACACTACAGAGATACCACCTCAGGTATTTGAACATCTCTGCTCTCAAGCCTGTATTGATAAAGTTCTGGGTTATAGAAAGCATAACCAAAATCTGATAGATCAAAATGAAGAGTTTCATCAGATGAAATCTGAGTTCAAAAAGGTTGAAAACACTTATAAAGAAAAAATTAACTGCCTTAAGAAAGAGATTTCATCACTAAAGCACGAACAAACTAATCTGGAAACTCAGATTGATGTTCTACTGGTCAAACTAAAAGCTACCAGAGCTGAACTGGCAGAACAGAAAGTTCACATTGAAAAATATGATTTTTCCTCCAAAAAGCTACAAAGACTTTTAGATATTCAAGTCCATGAGAAAGTAAAAACTGGACTTGGGTATAACACTGATCAGTACAAATCTGTTCCTCCTCCTTCTGACTATATTGCCATATACGAACCAAGCTTCAATGTTGAAAATCTTAACACTGCAAAACCGAAACCTTGATCCTTCAACGGATGAACCTCTCATCAAAGACTGCACTACCTCATCGGAATCTGAGTCAACTCACTCAGACCATGATGAAACCAGTGCAGTCCCATCTGAAGCTGTTCTGAATAGAGTTGCAGTTCCTGCTGTTCTTCCAGCTGTTATAGCCCCTGTACCATTCAAACAGATCAAGATTAGCTATCCTCCAGATGGAAGAAAGCTAGAAAAAGGACAGACATCAGAACCCACAAACCCCAAGTCCATGCCAATCACAAAGAGAAAGGTATCTGATGTATGTTGTAAGCCTGAAGAAAAAATTCCATATGTTCAAAGGACCCTAGAAGAAGCCACCTTTGAACATAACAAAGCTCAACAACGGAACTTCAAGGATCCGTTCCAAAGAAAGGACTATGTCTACCTTTCAAAAGACAAACTAGCAAAATCATGCTTTGTGTGTGGCAGATATAACCACACTGCCAGCACCTGCTTTCATTACCTGGAATATCAAAGACATTCAAATCAGCATGCTTTTGAAAAGACCAACAAAAATAAGAAGGTAAGAAGCTACGAAAACAAAGCAACAAAGTTCAAAAGGTCTCTATCTCCCTCAAGAGTGAAGCTGCCTAGATCTCAACAAACTTGCATCATTTGTGGTGAATCGGACCACTTTGCTGCAAACTGTAAACTTAACCCATTCAACCAGATCCTTCATCAAGCTCCTCAAAGACAAAGGGTAAATAAAGATCAGCATACATCGGTTGTTAGTCCAGTTCAGCCCAAGAAAACAAAGCAGAAGCTTTCAGTAGCAACCAAGTCTGCTGCTGATAAGCTAAAATCCTCCGCAGCAAAATATGCTGCTGATAAGACCAAAACATCAGTAGCAAAAGTACCCGCTGCTGATAAGGCAAAAAGATCAGCAGCAAAAGTGCCCACTGCTGATAAGGCAAAAACATCAGTAGCAAAAGTGCCCACTGCTGATAAGGCAAAATCCAAGGTAAAGCCTACAGTAGCAAAGAATGCTAACACTTCAACATAGCTGTCAGCAGCAGGATCTACTGTCAACAAGCCAGAAACATCAGTAGCAAAATCTGCTGCTGATAGTGTGAGGAAAACTAGAAAAACACCAATACGGCAATGGAAAGCCAAATCATCATCAAGCACTGTCATTGGTTCCATTGACTGCAAACATACTGAAAAGGATAAACTAACAACCCTCTTTTTCAAGTCTGTAGACTCTTGGGTTCCTCCTACTAATTAGAAATCTATCATGTGCAGGGACAGCCAGGTCACAAGAATAACACTTGGGTGGTAGATAGTGGTTGTTCCAGGCACATGACAGGCAACAGATCCATCCTCTCAAATTTTAGACACTTCAATGAAGGATATGTTGCCTTCGGAAGTGATTCAAAAGGAGGATCTATTACTGGACAAGGAACTGTGTCCAACGAAAGAATGAGCATTGATAAGGTCAACTATGTCAAAGAATTGGACTTCAATCTCATGAATGTTTCCCAGGTCTGTGATCAAAAGCATTGGATGCTCTTCACAGATAAAGAATGCTTTGTACTATCTCCAGGCTTATCCACACCTCCTCCAGAGAGCATTCTACTGAAAACCCAGAGAAAAGAAAATCTCTACGTACTGGACATGAATGAGGTCACTCCATCTGGGAGCGTCTCCTGCTTTTTGTCAAAAGCCTTAGTTGATGAATCAGCTCTCTGGCACAGGAGATTAAGCCATGTTAATATCAAAACCATTAACAAATTGGTGAAGAATAATCTTGTCAGAGGGGTTCCTGACAAAGAATTTCAGCTGGAAGATCACTGCATAGCATGTCTAAAGGGGAAGCAACACAAGAGTTCTCAAAAGCCCAAGACCCTGAACTCAAATGACACTCCACTACAACTGTTGCATATGGATCTTTTCGGTCCTACAAATGTCATGTCTATGGGCAAAAAGTCATACTGTCTGGTGATAACAGATGACTACACCAGATTCTCATGGGTATTCTTCTTGAGAACCAAAGATGAAACTGCTGAAATTCTCAAAACCTACATTCTCAGGGTAGAGAATCAAAGCAATCAAAAGGTGAAGATCATAAGGTGTGACCAGGGCACAGAATTCAAAAACCACACCTTGAATTGTTTCTGTGAAAGCAAGGGGATAGAAAGACAATACAGTGCTCCTAGAACTCCTCAACAAAATGGAGTTGCTGAAAGAAGAAACAGAACTCTTATTGAGTCAGCCCGATCTATGCTGGCCGACTCTAAACTGCCACTCACTTTCTAGGCAGAAGCGGTTAGCACAGCCTGCTATGTGCAAAACCAAGTTCTAATTGTCAAACCCTTCAACAGGACACCCTATGAACTATGGTTCCAAAGAATTCCCTACATTGGGTTTCTAAAACCTTTTGGGTGTCCATGCACAATTCTCATCACACATGGGATTCTTCCTAAGTTTGGTGCAAAATCTGATGAAGGATATTTCGTAGGCTATTCCTCTCAATCAAAGGCCTATAGAGTATTCAACTCAAGAACAAGAATTGTAGAAGAATCTGCAAATGTGGAATGCAGAGAACACATTATCTGTGAGCAGGGAAAAGGACCAAACTGGCTCTTTGACATAGATTCTTTCTCTTAGATATTTGAGCCTCTCACCTTCCCAAACATGGAGTCTACGTCTACACAATCTCCTGCCTCCACTTCATCCACTGACTACAGAATAGATTTTCCCAAATCTTCTCTCAGTCTGAGAAAACATCAGCTGATCCTCCAGCAGTTGTGGAAGCAATTGAAGCAAGTGAAGCAGGAACAAGACTGTCTGACGTAACCAGCAACAGCCTATCTGATACTGACAATCTAAATGAAGACTCTTCGGTACATGCTGTAAATGCTGATAATGCTATTGCTGAAAATATTGAACTGGACAATGCTGTTGAAGATTGTTCCACCTTGAATGAAGAGTCCCCTGATCAAAATCAAAGCAATCTGGAAGAAGGGATACAGCTGGAGGTGGTACCAGCACAGAGGATCCACAAAGAACATCCTCAAGAGAATATTATTGGCCAAATACACCTAGGAGTTCTCACAAGAAGCAAATCTCATGAGGCCAATATATGCTTGTTTTCATGTTTCCTATCCCAGGTGGAACCCAAGAAGATAGATGAAGCACTCAAACACAGCAGCTGGATTGAAGCAATGCAGGAAGAATTGCTGCAATTCAAGAGGCAGGATGTCTGGAAACTTGTTGATCTTCCACCAGGCAAATATGCCATTGGCACACTATGGGTCTTCAGGAACAAGCAAGACGAGAGAGGCATTGTTGTAAAAAACAAAGCCAGACTTGTAGCTCAGGGCTACACTCAGGAAGAAGGAATTGACTATGATGAAGTCTTTGCTCCCGTTGCCAGACTGGAGGCCATCAGAATCTTCCTGGCATATGCTGCATCCAAGAACTTCACTGTCTATCAAATGGATGTAAAAAGTGCCTTTCTGTATGGGAAGATTGGTGAGGAAGTATACGTCAAACAGCCTCCAGGCTTTATAGATCCCGCACATCCTACTCAAGTATTCAAACTAGACAAAGCTCTATATGGCCTACATCAGGCACCAAGAGCCTAGTATGAAGCCTTATCAGGATATCTACTAAGCAACAATTTCAGAAGAGGTGCCATTGACCAGACCTTGTTTATCAAAGATGAAGGGGGAGAAATCTTACTAGTTCAAATTTATGTCGATGATATCATCTTTGGATCAACAAGGAAACAACTGTGCAAAGACTTTGAGATTCTGATGCACTCAAAGTTTGAAATGAGTTCAATGGGTGAACTCAATTTCTTTTTGGGTCTACAAGTCAAACATGTCCCAAATGGAATCTTCATCAGCCAATCCAAATATGTAAAAAACATTTTGGAAAGATTCAAAATGGCTGACTGCTCTGCTGCAAGAACCCCTATGCAAGTTCATCATCAACTGACTCCAGACAAAGATGGTCAAGATACTGATCAACATCAGTACCGTGCAATGATAGGGTCTCTCATGTATCTCACTGCCTCAAGGCCAGATATCATGTTTGTAGTATGTCTCTGTGCACGATTTCAAGCAGCTCCAAAAGCTTCACATCTTCAGGCTGTCAAGAGAATCTTTAGATACCTAAAGGGTGCCTCAAGACTTGGACTATGGTACTCAAAAAATGACATGTTTAATCTGTATGCATACACTGACAGTGACTATGGGGGATGCAACTTAGACAAAAAGTCCACTTCAGGAGGATGTCAGTTTCTAGGAGGAAGGTTAATTTCATGGCAGTACAAGAAGCAAACATGTGTTTCAACTTCTACAGCTGAAGCAGAATACATTGCAGCTTCAAGTTGCTGTGCACAAGTAATTTGGATACAAAATCAAATGTTGGACTATGGGATGAATTTTATGGCAACTCCAATTCACATTGACAACATGAGTGCTATCTCAATCACAAACAATCCAGTGAAGCACTCAAAGACAAAGCACATTGACATCAGGTATCATTTCATAAGAGATCAAGCTGAGAAAAAGAGAATTATTCTAACCAAAGTTCATACAAATGAGCAATATGCTGATTTGTTTACAAAACCTTTTGATGAAGCCAGATTTAAATATTTAGTTGAATCAATTGGCATGATGAACTTTGATTAAAATCTTTCTCTAAAAATTTCTGTTTTAAAATGTGTTTTGTCTTATGTTGTAAATAAAAGTTACAAGTCAGCAGCACTTTTGCTTTTCAGCTGCTGACAGGTTTAATATTCAGCAGCAAAGGATTTGCCACTGACTGCCTTAAGTTATCAGCATGAACAAGTTTTCCTGCGGATAGCTTTAAGGCCATCAGCAGCAACATCCCTGCTGCAGATCATTGCATCTATCAGTAGCAATTAAGTTTGCTGCTGACAGACTTAACCTTCCGCAGCAACCAAGCTTGCAGCGGACAAGCTTATCCATCCACAGCAACCAAGTTTGCTGCTGATGGGTAAATTTAAGTCCAAATTAACTTTTACCCGCTGTAAAAGAAATCAACGTCAGTCTTTACCATGACTGCCTCGGTGCATTACAGCTGTAACAATAAAAGGTAAATAAGGTTGTACGGTACAAGTCATTTTGCTTTTTCTCACCTCTGCCGTTATAAAAACAAAATCAAATTTCCCTACCAACCCTTCACCTTCAGCATCACTTTCTCACAAGTCCCAACCAACCCTCATCCACCAACCTTTAAACCTTCCATCCATGGAAGGATCTCTGGAAATCAATCAGGTACACTGGAAATCAAAATGGGTATACAGTAGAGAAAACGCTGATGGGCCCTCCATGGAAGTATCTCTGTCACACTCTTCTCCAATGCATATCTCAGAAGAAAAGCAAATGGCATCAAATAAACTCTGCTCTTGCCACCATAAAGAAGAAGGACAAGGTGGAGAGTTGACTCCTTCTGGATGTTGTAATCGGCTAAGGCTCTGCCGTCCTCGAGCTGTTTTCCGGCGAAGATTAGACGCTGCTGGTCTAACGGGATACCTTCCTTGTCCTGGATCTTTGCTTTCACGTTGTCGATTATGTCAAAGGATTCGACCTCAAACGTGATCGTCTTACCAGTTAGGGTTTTCACGAAGATCTGCATTTTCGCCGATTTGGAGTGATAAGATGAAGCTGTTTCCAAAAAGGTACTCAGGGGTCAATGTTCCAAAGTTATCTACAATGCCGAACATACAAAGTACCCGGGGTGACAGTTCAGCAATCCCAGCTGATACTGATCCCACACCCTCCACCTCACAACTTGAATAACAGTCTGCTTCTACTATTCGAACCCCTGTGCATACCACTAAGGATGCACAGGTACAAAAAATTACTTCACCTCTTTTGGATGTTATCGATCAACCGGAATACAGGGTCCCGGTTGAAACGACTAGAAAAAGGGGCAAGAGAAATCCTTCTTCTCTTGCCTCCAAGGCCCAAACCCTAACAGACCTCACTCAGAATCACAACATTCTGGTGAGAATATCATAAGGGACAGCCACATTATTAGGGAGACTTCTTTGGATGTCTCTCTATTAGGATCAGGATCACTTCCCGGATCCATAGAACAGCCCCCTGAGCCTTTCCTTTTTCTTGTGAACTTAAGTGTTGAGGAACCTGATCAAAATGATGTTCCTTCTCCAACTACTACTATCTCGGAGGTACTGATTGATCTTGCTTCCAACACACCAAAACCCAAGTTCGTCTACCCTGAAGGTCCATTCTAGCAGTTATGAAAGAGTGGATGTGGAAGAGGCTGTCACTACTACTGGTCCATCAAATGACCAGGAGGACAGTGACAACATTGCTAAGACCTCAACCACGGCAACTCACAGTGAGGATGTTTCCTTAGAAACTCCCTTCACTGAGAGGAATCCCAGGTGCCAAGAAACCATGGGTGATGGGGATGAAGAGGCTAGGCCTAAAGCCCCATCTGGATCCAAGGATTCCACAGCTGTGGATGTGGACAGACTGTAACTTCATATCTTGAAATTGAGGGCCAGGATGGTCATGCTAGAGGCTGAAGTGTCCAAACTAAGACACCAAGTCTCTATGCATGAAGCTCATAAATTCCAAACTTTTCCTACTCTCTCCCTTGTATCAGTGGGCACCCAAACTGACGCTTATTCGTCCACTGATGCACCCAAAAAGGGGGAGATGGTCCCAATGGAGGATATAAGGTTGAAAGGATAGTCAGAAACATGCAAAAGCTTCAGCAACGAAGACAGTAAGAGAATTTTGGCAGCATCAGTCTAGGGGGAGTTTGTAGAAACAAAGACTGATGGCTACAAAAATTCTAAGTACAAATACAGCTGATCTCACAGTTTGCTGCTGATCAACAAATTGCTGCGGATACTTGTTCTCCTGCTGAAGAACAAATCTGCTGCGGATAGCTTTATCTGCTGAAGACCAATGTTGCTGCTGATAGGCTTATCAGCAGCATCATTCTCATTCTTGCTGCTGATAGCTGTGTTCCTTGAAGACAAATTGTCGCAGCTGACTATCCATGCCAAGCGTCACTGACAACTTTCTGCAAAAGCAACTCACACACTCAAAGAAGAAGGAACCTCAATGGCACAACCAATGAAACTAAGCAATGCTCTTCTCCAGACATGCAATCAATGATGCATAAATAAGACGCTTCAATAAAGTTAGCTAGTTTAGCTTTAACGTGTATTGTTAGTTTTTGTATAAGAAATCAACGGTCTGTGTTCGATCTGATCCTTAGAATCAAGGGTCTGTCTTGATTCTAAGTTAGTATAAATACTGTGTAAACACTTCATTGTAAGTGTGCTTTCGAATTAGAGTTTTCACTTGTAATCGTTTATTCACTAAGCTTAATACAACAGTGTTCTTATCAGTATTCTTTCTGTCTACTCGATTGAAATTGTGTAGTTGTTATTGTTTCCGCCAATCTCAACTAAGAACAGAACCATCTTGTAATTTCACGATCCTACACTCAAGATAGATAGCGTGCAGAGAAATGTACTCAATGGGTGACAAACACATAGACATGAACGCCACAGCAAAGTAGGTCATCAGATCGAAACGGTTTCAATTTCCCCATGGTAATGATGTGAATGGCTGATGGATAATGTGGTAATGAAAGGTGGTGATGAAAAGTGGTAGATGCGAGTGATGAACGGAATTGGGAAACCATTGGAAACAAGGAAAATGGGGGATGTCCAAGGTTCCCTCGCGTACCACGAAGAGGAAGGCAGCAATCCTCTCGTACCGAGAGGAGGCAAAAATTAAGCCGGATCCTATTTCTGTCCTTCGCGTACCGCGAGGACCAAGGTTCTCTTCTTCGCGTACCGCGAGGAGGTTGCCATCACAGAATGATAATTAAATTTTTATACTTAGAAAAATTTTAACCCCCTAAAACCCTTTTCACCCAAATTCATTAAAAACATGTCCCAAGTATAAAAACAAATGTAAAAATACCTGGAACTTCATTCCTGATATTTTCCTCATCGAATCGAGCGCGAATCCCTGCAAAACACGACACAAATAAAACACATACCAAAAAACACAGAAAAAAAATCACGGACTCAAACCACGGAATGCATACAAAGTCTAAATCCCAGGCACTTACCCGAGACTCAAACAAGCCTACCAGGAGGCTTCTCCTTGATCTTTACCGGAACCGCCTTCATCCTACGCGGTCTATCGAATCTCCCCAGCATCATCAAACAAATACTACTACCAAACCTCGACCCTGTATTACATTTATCAATCAAGTCCTTCCACCACCACTTAAACCTACCCGGTCCGAAGGTGACACTGTTCAAGTACCCGAGTAACTTCTCACCTCTAAAAATCCCCACACTTGGGGTTTTCACTCTCACTATATTAACAAACTCACTCAACTCTTGGAGTTTCTTACGGGGCGGCCTAGCTTTAGGGGATGACTCGGCTTCTATCCCCTCGGAATGGACACAAGTAAAGGTCAAGGGCTCAATATGTAATATCATTAAAGGTGTGGCCTCTAACCTCTCGCTCGGATGGATCCTCTACACTCTCCTCAGACCTCCCCACACTTGGGGTTTTACCTATGATCTTATCTAATTCTGCCATCATCTCCAGCAGATCATCAGGCACCTCATCACCGTACTCATCCGGCTCATCTAACAGCTTCTCCAACTCCAACGCCCATTCAGATATCTCTCCTAAGTTAGGGGCGGGTTCATCAACTTCTCTCTCTTAATCAGAGTCCTGATGGTAGTCCATGAATGCATCAAGCATACACACGGAGTGGCTATACTCGCCAACATCCTTCACGGGTTTCATAGCCTCGAAAGTAATAGACTCATCCCCCACACGAAGTGTGAGTTTCCCATCGAAGAAATCGATCAATTCCTTGGCGGTACGTAGGAACGGGCGTCCTAGGATGAGCGGGACTCTAACATGCACTTCCATATCTAGAATGACTAAATCCATGAGGAAGACAAATTTGCCTACTTTCACTAACATATTCTCCACAATTCCCCGTGGATACTTGACTGAACGGTCAGCTAAGGATATGCACATGCGCGTAGGCTGCGGTTCACCTAGGTCTAGCTTCTTATAGAGAGAATATGGCATCAGATTGACGCTAGCACCCAGGTCAGCCAATGCGTGGTTTAGAGGCAAACCGCCGAGCAGACACGGGATCGTGAAACTACCCGAATCCGCCATATTCTCTGGCAGTTTGTTCTGAACCACTGCAGAACATTGCTCACTAAGTGAGACTTCAGATATCCCCTCCAACTTCTTCTTGTTGGAAAGAAGATCTTTGAAGAATTTACCATACTTAGGCATATGCTGAAGGACCTCTATAAATGGAAGATTGACCTTGAGTTGTTTAAATATATCAAGGAAGGTACCGTATTCCCTAGCATTCTTATATGGCAGCAAGCGCGCTGGGTAGGGAATACGACTCAAGTCAATCTCGGGGGTTTTAATCTCACCATCACTCTTCTTCTCCTCTGCCTTCTCGACAGGCTTCTCCATAACTATCTCCTCATCCATCGGCTCTTCTTCTTCCACTGGTGGCTCCTCTACCTCTTTTACTCTCCTACTCCTCGTTGACACAACATTCACTAAGGTTCCTGGTCCCGTCACCTCAGCTAACTATGGCTTCCTCTAACATCCTAGCATCGATCGTAGCAAATTGTGCTCTCCAATCAATCTTCTTCACCTATTCAACCGACGTGATGTGGTACTCAGTGTTGTGGAAGGCTTTCTCCTCTACTCTCTCCTCCTCTCTATTGCTAAAAACTGACACGGCCATCACTAAAGCGTTAGAACTCTTATAGGCCATAGTTGCTTCACCCTGCTTCTCCTTCAATCTTTTCACGATGTCTCCTACCGTGCGTTGCAAGTCCTGAAATGCCGACTGCTGATTCTTTAATAAAGTGTCGTGGCCATCCAGTCTTTGCTTAGCGTCCCTATCCTGCTGGACTAAGTGGGCAAGTATCTATGTCTGATTCTCTATCATCTCTTCTATCTTCCTTGTGTTGACACTCCTTCCCGAACTCGCTCCCGCTTCTGCTCCTCCATACTGATGCTGGCGACCATTAACCCAAGCGGGTTATTTCCAGATCTCCATCCCGAGCCATAAGTATTGTTGTAATTGTTGTACCCTCGGTTCTGGTTCTGGTTTTGGTTTCCAGCAAAACTCACCTGCTCCTAATGATTGATGGGGAAATATCTGGTGTCGTGGCCTCCCCTGCACACCTCACACCGCTGAGCACTGAGCTTCAGCTTCTTAATCTCGTTAGCCATAGCTGCGAGTGCAACAGTCACGCTAGTATCAGGAGTGACCTGATGCACACCTCTAGGAGAAGAGGCGGGTGCTCTAGCACTAGGAATGGAAGTCCTAGTAGATGGCTACTGTTGTTCTGCCAGAGCGAAGCTCTCGAACATCTCTTCACACTCGTCTGGCTCGAGCTTATCCATGATATGGCCTCCCGCAGTTGTGTTGGACATTTGCTGCTTCTCGAAGGTGAGACCATTGTAGAACTTCTCCACTATCGCATAGTCAGAAAGACCATGCTGGGGACATCGGCTCTGTAATCCCCGAGGAATTTCCGACCTTATCCTAACTTATCCGGTATTGTAACCTATTCATTTTTGAGAATATACTTATACAATTTAATAAAGGGTTCGAATTCTTTTAAACGCCCGCATTTAATACCATTATTACTACGCAATTATATAAATATTTACTGTTATCCTAATAAAGAAACATGTACATTTATGAATATATTAATACAAAATTTTTAAACAAAAAAAATATCAAAGTATAATTGGGGGTGATGATTAGTTAATAACATCATTCAGACAAAATAGAAATTTGTAAACCGTTAAGATTATAAAACAACTAATTTAAATACTTAATTTATAATTACAAATAAAACTCTTACTTCTAATTTATTATTTTTAAAATTAATTAACATTTAAAAGTATAAAGATTTGTAAAATTGACAAATCTTAAGTCTTATAGAAAGTTGAGGTCCAATTTGCAATTCTTGAAAACTTGATTTAAACCTAAACTAAGTTTCAGACATAAATTGATGACAGTACAAACCCTAGGGACCAAACTGCAATTTTTGAAAAACTTTGTCCCGTAGTTTGACTTTCAAAAGTCAAACTGTTCTTCATTTACTCGATGATCCGTCAATCCGGATGTTGGAATTAAGAGCCGAGCCCCTGAAAACGTCCATACGATCACGCCAACAGTCCGCGACGGATCGATTACACTCGAAATCAATAATCTCGAACCAAACCGACTCGTAACCGTCCTCAATCAAACCCGACTTCAATTCGTGCATTAAACTCGAAATTGAGCCTATAAAATCGAGTGCCATACCTTCGAGACATTCACCCCAAAGTCCCTGAACTCAAAATTTGGTCTGAGCACACGACAGGAGCCCGGTCAAGCTCGGCGAATTCCGAACCATTTCACGCCGTCGTCCTCCTCCCTTACGCCACCATTTCAGGTATTTTCGATGCCCATAGTTTCGGTTTGATCCAGGCTTCAAAAGCCCCTTAAAACCGCGATCGATTAATGTCGAATCGAATCAATTTGAGGGCTAGGGTTTGGGTTACGGGTTGGGGAAGAAGACGAAGTGCGGGTTGTTGGCTAAAACGATTCCGCATGTGTTTAAAACCAACGTTCTAGCCCAGGTCAACCGGTTAAGTCGTTCGTCTCATAAGGCGAAGGTCGCGAGTTCGAAACCCAGGCCGCCCCTTTTCCAAAAATGTATTTCTTTTACTCATTTTTAACCTCTAATTTATGCTTAAAAATTCCAAATTTATTTTTATAAATTCTATAAAAACAATTCAAAGGATTATGAAAGCTGAAAAATTTAAAATGTAAATTATTTAATTTGCTTTAATTAAAATTTACTACAAAAACAATTCTAAATTAAGGATAAATTATGAAAATGATTTGTCAAATAAATTTGTTTTCTTAAGTAGTAAAGCTATTAAAATTCTTTAAATCTGTAGATACTATGGTACGAATAATTACTTAAATGTTTATTTTTAGACTTATAAATATCTAAATAATCATTGTTAATAATTATTTTATAAGACTCTCCAAATTTAAATAATTATTGTATATAAATGATGAAGTTCTTACTAATTCATATTTATTCATTATTTTACTTAAATAAATCCCATATGTTATTTTTACTAAACACGCTTTTAAAGATTTAGTAAATCCTAATTAATCATACAAACTACCTTAATAATTGCCATAGACATATGACTCCTTACAAAAAAAAATATATATCAATCCCATATCAAACCCCAAACCTTATGAAACCCTAAGATATCAAAACTTCCTGAATTTCACTAAACATACATTGAGCTAGATACGTTTACACGTGTAGGTTTTGTGTGAGAAATCCTCACGAGGCCTACCCATACCTACCGGTTTCTACCATTCCTAAATTGATTCAAGTGAGTTTCATAGCCCCCTTTCTCTTTACTATTATTTGCAAATACTCGGGGTGGAACATGTTTACATACTTTACTTACCAAATTCAATACCAATGTTCTCATGCTATTTACTACGTGCTTTATGTCTTAAACTGCTTGGTGACCATTACATGTATTCATACTAGTACATTCATTAACCTGCTACCCAGGCCTAAGGTAGTACCTAACATGATCATTTATAGGGGAATCCGATTCCAGTTAACACGAACCTTAGCGGGTTTTGTGTGTACCATATTACTATTTTTCCAAAACACAATCAGTGGGATTGTACTTACCAGTTTTCCATTTACTACGGATTGAATTGTACGCTTGGAACCTTGTACGTTTTCACATTTATGCCATAGTTACGCTTTGAACAATATTGAATTCCAAATCATTTTTACTAAACTTTTGTTAGTGTCAAAACCTATGTTACTCACCAACTACTTGTAGTTGACATTTACTCGCATGTTTCAGGTGCTCCGGTTTAAGGACTCAACGTGCTCACATAGGACATGGACCTAGTTAATTAAATATACGTTATGTTTTGATCGTTTCGTTTCCTTTTCCCATGTAACGAATACTTTAAATTGAATAATAAATATTATCGCATTTAATAGCCAATCATGTGCTTTTGAACAACCGTGTCAGCCCCGGCGTATAATCCGCCGCCGGCCGGGGTGTGACAGATTGGTATCAGAGCCATGGTTATAGGGAATTAGGTTATTAGACACATGACCTAGACTATAACCTAGGAGTCCCAGACAAGAGTTTAACTCGTGTCTTTTATTAGGAACTCCACACTATCTTTACTATGCATACTTACCTACACCTATCTATTTTTGATTACTTGAGGCAACCACATGAACTTCAATATCCAAGGGTCTACATGAAACTATTTGGAACTACTTGAACTACATGAAACTTACACTTAGACTTAATAGTCTAACCCGAATGAAACTCTCGTCAAAGGTATGTAAGCTCTAACTAATGAATGAGAACTTGTGCAATCCGGAAGGGTGGATGCCTGTATTCTGGGAGTTCTGTCTAGGAAAGCATTTCGTATAAATCCAAATCAACCGATGGACCAGTTATGCTTTCCTGGGAATTCTTGGGATGAGTGTCCACTTATAGGCTAAAGCATGACTTCTCAAACATTAGAAGGACTTAAAGTACCTTGATAAGTCTATGTACTCATTAGAGTACCATCTATGTTTCATCTAACATCTCATGATTAAATTGCAAACTCTTATACGTGATTCACATCTTATGAACTTTCTATTCACCCATTTGTAGAATGCCTCCCCGTCATGAGCGTAGGAACAACCTCACCGATAGGATCATCCAGCAAATGGCTACAATCCTACCAACTATGGTCAACCAACTTAACCAGAATGCTGCACCAAGGAATCCCGCGTGTACATTCAAACACTTCAACTCCTGCAACCCCACCAAGTTCTACGGGAACGAAGGAGCCACTGGACTCCTCCAATGGTTTGAAAGCATTGAGGGGACTTTCATCAATGCTGACTGTCCTGAGAACCTGAAAGTTCGTTATGCTACTAGTGTCTTCCAGAAGAGGGCACTAACCTGGTGGAATGGAGAAAAGCGTAATCGTGGAATAGAGGTTGCACTAGCCTTGCCTTGGGCTGATGTGAAAACACTCATGACCGATGAATTTTGCCCCCGTAATGAGGTCAAGAAACTAGAAGCTGAGTTCTGGGATCTCAAACAAGACAATGGTGAAAGCCTTGCCTATACCACCCGCTTTCATGAGCTTAGCCTACTAGTGCCCCATATGGTCACTCCTCTCTCGCGAGCCATTGAGAAGTACATCAATGGTCTGCCCATGCAAATTCAGGACACTGTTTTGGGTAGTAACCCAACCAATCTCGAGGAAGTCATCCGTCTTGCAGCAACCCTGTCAGACAATCATGTTAAGGCAGGGACTCTATCTAAAAAGGGTGCCAAGAAGACCGTTCAGAAAGCCACTACTGAACCCCTCAAAGAGACCAAGTCTGAGTCTTCCTTCAATAACAGGAAAAGGAAGGGTAGGAACTTTGCCATTATCACACCTGCTACTCCTTTAGCGCAAGTAGCCCCTACTGCCTACAACCCGAACAAGAAACCTTATATGGGGACTCTACCTCTGTGTAACACCTGCCAGCTCCATCATACTACCTACATGCCATGTCGTCTATGTACCAATTGTGGACGTTCTGGGCATACGGCTAACATCTGTCGTGCTGCTCCCCGAGCTAACCAAGCTAATCAACCTAATGTCCTTGTCCCTGCGCTATCGCCCAGGGTCGTGTTTGCTACGAGTGTGGAGACCCAAATCATTTTAGGAATCGATGCCCTAGGTTGGTCATTGTGAACCAAGCCAACATGAATCAGGGCCACATGATTCAAGGAAACGGGAATCAAGGTAACATAATCCAGGGAAACAGGAACCAGGGAAATGCAAACCCGGTAGCTCGTGGACGTGCCTTTAACATCAATGCTAACGAGGCTCAAGCCAACAACGATGTGGTGAACGGTACGTTTCCAATTAATCAGCATTATGCTTCTATCCTATTCGATACCGGTTCCGATAAGTGTTTCGTGTCCTTTGAGTTTGAACCACAACTTGCTATGAGTCGAGCTAAGTTAGACAAACCCTTTGATATTCTAGTAGCGGATGGTTATTCTGTTTCATGTGACACCATTATTAGAGATTGTACCTTAACTTTGAGTGATCATGACTTTTCAATCAATCTTATTCCTATGGCTCTCGGAGGTTTCGACATCATAGTAGGCATGGATTGGCTGACCAAGCACCATGCTGAAGTCGTCTATTTTGACAAGTACATTCGTATCCCACTTGACTCTGGCGACATTTTGAACGTCTATGGGGAGAAGCCGTCGAAAGGACTCAAGCTCTTGTCTTGCACTACCGCACAGAAGTATTTACGAAAGAAATGTGTGGTATTCTTGGCCCATATTGTGGAACGAAAAGGCAAAGACAAGAGTCTCCAAGACATTACTGTAATCAAGGACTACCCTGAAGTTTTTCCCGAAGATTTACCTGGTCTTCCTCCTATACGTCAAGTCGAATTCCGTATTGACTTAGTACCAGGAGCAAACCCCGTAGCTAAATCACCCTATCGTCTTGCACCATCAGAGATGCAAGAACTTTCAAGCCAACTCCGAGAACTTTCTGACAAAGGATTTATTCGTCCTAGTGTTTCCCCTTGGGGAGCACCTGTTTTATTTGTCAAAAAGAAGGATGGTTCTTTTCGGATGTGCATCGACTATCGGGAACTCAACAAGCTTACCGTGAAGAACCGATACCCACTTCCGCGGATTGATAATTTATTTGACCAACTTCAAGGCTCTACCTGTTTCTCTAAGATCGATCTTCGTTCTGGTTATCACCAACTACGAGTCCTCGAATCCGATATCCCCAAGATAGCCTTTCGTACAAGGTATGGCCATTACGAGTTCATGGTTATGCCATTCGGACTAACCAATGCACCCGCAGTATTCATGGATCTTATGAACCGAGTGTGCAAACCGTACTTGGACAAGTTTGTAATCGTTTTCATTGACGACATTCTCATCTATTCAAAATCAAAAGCAGAACATGAGGAACACTTGCGTTTGGTTTTGGACCTATTGAAGAAGGAGCAATTATACGCTAAGTTCTCCAAATGTGAATTTTGGCTAAAGGAAGTCCAATTCTTGGGACACATAGTCAACGAGAAGGGTATTCACGTAGATCCCGCTAAGATTGAGGCGGTAAAGAACTGGCAAGCTCCAAAGACCCCTACCGAAGTCCGCTCGTTTCTTGGGTTAGCGGGCTATTACCGTCGTTTCATAGCAAACTTTTCAAAGATCGCGGTACCTCTCACAACCTTAACCCGCAAAGGCAAACCCTATGAGTGGGGACCAAAACAAGAGGAAGCCTTTCAAACCCTAAAGCAAAAATTATGTGAGGCTCCCATCTTGACTCTTCCCGATGGGACTGAAGACTTTGTTGTTTACTGTGATGCTTCCCACTTGGGCCTAGGGTGTGTTCTAATGCAACGAGGCAAAGTGATCGCTTATGCATCCCGACAACTCAAAATCCATGAGAAAAATTATACGACGCACGATCTTGAGCTGGGTGCGGTCGTATTCGCTCTCAAAATTTGGAGACACTACTTATATGGCACCAAGTGTGAGGTTTTCACCGACCATAAGAGTCTCCAGCATATCTTCAATCAGAAAGAACTCAACATGAGGCAAAGGCGTTGGGTTGAACTCTTAAACGACTACGACTGCAATATTCGTTATCATCCTGGTAAAGCAAATGTAGTGGCTGATGCTCTTAGCCGTAAAGAACCTATCAAAATCCACAGCATTCGAATCCAAAATGATATTCAAACTCGCATCCTAGAAGCACAACATTTTTCGGTCACGGAAGGAAACATGTACAACGAAATGTCATGCGGTGCAGAACTCCAGCTTGAAACCAAACCCAATGGGTTACTCTACTTTCTAAACCGTATTTGGATTCCTGACCGTGACAATCTCCGTACCTTTGTCATGAACGAGGCTCACAAGACTCGTTATTCTATACATCCTGGTGCAGACAAAATGTACAAAGATCTTCGTACCCAGTACTGGTGGCCGGGTATGAAAAAGGACATCGCTCTATACGTGTCCAAGTGCCTTACTTGTTTGAAGGTTAAGGCCGAACACCAACGTCCATCTGGCTTGCTTGAACAGCCCGAAATACCTGTGTGGAAGTGGGAGTGTATTGCCATGGACTTCATAACCAAACTCTCGCACACATCTCGTGGTCATGATAGCATTTGGGTGATAATCGACCGTTTAACGAAATCTGCTCATTTCATACCCATACGTGAGGACTACCGAGTTGAGAAATTAGCTCGAATCTATATTGATGAGATCGTTAGTCGTCACGGCGTACCTCTTAACATCATTTCTGATCGTGATGGACGATTTACTTCTCGTTTTTGGCAATCCTTACAATCAGCTTTGGGCACTCAGCTAAATCTTAGTACTGCTTATCACCCGCAAACTGATGGTCAATCTGAGCGAACGATTCAAACTCTCGAAGACATGCTTAGAGCCTGTGTCATTGACTTCAAGGGAAATTGGGATTTACATCTACCCCTAGTCGAGTTCTCGTACAACAATAGTTATCATACGAGCATTAACATGGCTCCTTTTGAAGCACTTTATGGTCGGAAGTGCCGCTCACCTATCTGTTGGACTGAAATTGGTGAATCACAAATCACTGGTCCTGAACTGATTCAAGAGACTTCCGACAAGATAATGCTAATCCGAGACAACCTTTTAGTAGCAAGAAGTCGACAAAAGAGCTATGCCGACAAACGTCGAAAACCCTTAGAGTTTCAAATTGGCGATCTGGTCCTTCTCAAGGTATCCCCTTGGAAAGGCGTAGTTCGTTTTGGAAAGAAAGGAAAACTTGCTCCAAGATTCGTAGGTCCTTTTAAAATCCTTGAGCGGATCGGGAAGGTAGCTTACAAATTGGATCTACCTGAAGGACTCAGCAACGTTCATCCGACATTTCATGTCTCGAACCTAAAGAAATGCTTAGCTGACGAGAACCTCCATATACCACTTGACGAAGTCCACATTGACGACGCAATGCACTTCGTGGAGAAGCCCGTGGAAATCATGGATCGGGAGGTCAAGCAGCTCAAGCGAAGCCGAATCCCAATTGTGAAGGTTCGATGGGAATCCAAACGTGGCCCTGAGTTTACTTGGGAGCGTGAGGATCAAATGAAGGCCAAGTACCCTCATCTATTCCCAGGACCCTCTTCCTAGCCAATTTCGGGACGAAATCTCCTAAAGTAGGGGAGACTGTAATCCCCGAGGAATTTCCGACCTTATCCTAACTTATCCGGTATTGTAACCTATTCATTTTTGAGAATATACTTATACAATTTAATAAAGGGTTCGAATTCTTTTAAACGCCCGCATTTAATACCATTATTACTACGCAATTATATAAATATTTACTGTTATCCTAATAAAGAAACATGTACATTTATGAATATATTAATACAAAATTTTTAAACAAAAAAAATATCAAAGTATAATTGGGGGTGATGATTAGTTAATAACATCATTCAGACAAAATAGAAATTTGTAAACCGTTAAGATTATAAAACAATTAATTTAAATACTTAATTTATAATTACAAATAAAACTCTTACTTCTAATTTATTATTTTTAAAATTAATTAACATTTAAAAGTATAAAGATTTGTAAAATTGACAAATCTTAAGTCTTATAGAAAGTTGAGGTCCAATTTGCAATTCTTGAAAACTTGATTTAAACCTAAACTAAGTTTCAGACATAAATTGATGACAGTACAAACCCTAGGGACCAAACTGCAATTTTTGAAAAACTTTGTCCCGTAGTTTGACTTTCAAAAGTCAAACTGTTCTTCATTTACTCGATGATCCGTCAATCCGGATGTTGGAATTAAGAGCCGAGCCCCTGAAAACGTCCATACGATCACGCCAACAGTCCGCGACGGATCGATTACACTCGAAATCAATAATCTTGAACCAAACCGACTCGTAACCGTCCTCAATCAAACCCGACTTCAATTCGTTCATTAAACTCGAAATTGAGCCTATAAAATCGAGTGCCATACCTTCGAGACATTCACCCCAAAGTCCCTGAACTCAAAATTTGGTCTGAGCACACGACAGGAGCCCGGTCAAGCTCGGCGAATTCCGAACCATTTCACGCCGTCGTCCTCCTCCCTTACGCCACCATTTCAGGTATTTTCGATGCCCATAGTTTCGGTTTGATCCAGGCTTCAAAAGCCCCTTAAAATCGCGATCGATTAATGTCGAATCGAATCAATTTGAGGGCTAGGGTTTGGGTTACGGGTTGGGGAAGAAGACGAAGTGCGGGTTGTTGGCTAAAACGATTCCGCATGTGTTTAAAACCAACGTTCTAGCCCAGGTCAACCGGTTAAGTCGTTCGTCTCATAAGGCGAAGGTCGCGAGTTCGAAACCCAGGCCGCCCCTTTTCCAAAAATGTATTTCTTTTACTCATTTTTAACCTCTAATTTATGCTTAAAAATTCCAAATTTATTTTTATAAATTCTATAAAAACAATTCAAAGGATTATGAAAGCTGAAAAATTTAAAATGTAAATTATTTAATTTGCTTTAATTAAAATTTACTACAAAAACAATTCTAAATTAAGGATAAATTATGAAAATGATTTGTCAAATAAATTTGTTTTCTTAAGTAGTAACGCTATTAAAATTCTTTAAATCTGTAGATACTATGGTACGAATAATTACTTAAATGTTTATTTTTAGACTTATAAATATCTAAATAATCATTGTTAATAATTATTTTATAAGACTCTCCAAATTTAAATAATTATTGTATATAAATGATGAAGTTCTTACTAATTCATATTTATTCATTATTTTACTTAAATAAATCCCATATGTTATTTTTACTAAACACGCTTTTAAAGATTTAGTAAATCCTAATTAATCATACAAACTACCTTAATAATTGCCATAGACATATGACTCCTTACAAAAAAAAAATATATATCAATCCCATATCAAACCCCAAACCTTATGAAACCCTAAGATATCAAAACTTCCTGAATTTCACTAAACATACATTGAGCTAGATACGTTTACACGTGTAGGTTTTGTGTGAGAAATCCTCACGAGGCCTACCCATACCTACCGGTTTCTACCATTCCTAAATTGATTCAAGTGAGTTTCATAGCCCCCTTTCTCTTTACTATTATTTGCAAATACTCGGGGTGGAACATGTTTACATACTTTACTTACCAAATTCAATACCAATGTTCTCATGCTATTTACTACGTGCTTTATGTCTTAAACTGCTTGGTGACCATTACATGTATTCATACTAGTACATTCATTAACCTGCTACCCAGGCCTAAGGTAGTACCTAACATGATCATTTATAGGGGAATCCGATTCCAGTTAACACGAACCTTAGCGGGTTTTGTGTGTACCATATTACTATTTTTCCAAAACACAATCAGTGGGATTGTACTTACCAGTTTTCCATTTACTACGGATTGAATTGTACGCTTGGAACCTTGTACGTTTTCACATTTATGCCATAGTTACGCTTTGAACAATATTGAATTCCAAATCATTTTTACTAAACTTTTGTTAGTGTCAAAACCTATGTTACTCACCAACTACTTGTAGTTGACATTTACTTGCATGTTTCAGGTGCTCCGGTTTAAGGACTCAACGTGCTCACATAGGACATGGACCTAGTTAATTAAATATACGTTATGTTTTGATCGTTTCGTTTCCTTTTCCCATGTAACGAATACTTTAAATTGAATAATAAATATTATCGCATTTAATAGCCAATCATGTGCTTTTGAACAACCGTGTCAGCCCCGGCGTATAATCCGCCGCCGGCCGGGGTGTGACAGGCTCAACAACGTATTGAACCGCTCCCAGGCCATGTGATAAGACTCGTCAGGATCCATCCGAAATGAATGGATTTGATCCCGAAGGTGAGCGGCCCTGGAAGGTGGATAGTACTTCTTGAAGAACTTGGCTTGAAGATCCTCCCATGTGGTAATAGAGTTTTTAGGGAGGGTGTCAATCCAAGTGGATGTGCGCCTAGAGAGCAAGAATGGGAAGAGACTTAAGTAGATAGCGTCCTTAGACATACCCGTGATATTGAAAGTATCACATATGCACGCGAAGCGTGACAGGTGTCCGGGTGCGTCCTCATCCTCAAAGCCATGAAATTGAGTTGCATGAGTGATCGTGCTCATGACATGTGACGGGATCTGCCATATATTGGTGTTTGGAATAGCGGGACGTGTGATCGAAGATTTCACCCCGGTGACCTCGTCACTGGCCCTCTGGTGCACGGTACGTCTCGCTGGTGGGTCAGCGTCGCCCATTGTTGAAGCACTTTTGTGTGATAGACACTCTGGATAATGTCTTAGTTTATTGTACTTGTCTTGTATGTATTAGTCTTTGTATGTTAGTGTCTTTATGTATTAGTTATCGAGTTGTAATTTATAATTCATGTTATTGTTGTATTATTTCTCTAAGTGTTTTGCGCACTTAGTATGTGCGCAGGAATTACTTCCTGCGTACTTAGCAAGTACGCAAGAATACTCTGCGTACTTGCTAAGTACGCATGAACAATTTACCCTACGCACTTGTTAAGTGCGCAGAGATCTGGTCTAGTATAAATAGAATAGGTTGACAGAAGTTATGTACGCAGACAGTTGCACTCAGTATTTTCTCTCTGTAACCCTTCAAGTTTATAATAGACGGAGTTTGAAAGTGATTTCTTTGTCAGTTTACTTTGTGTTGCTTGATTCTCCACATAGTCACGGGCATTTCGCACCCGGTCCGACTAGTCACACACCCACACGTAATGACCCGAGACACTCGGGGACCTACAAGTCGTATCAGAGCATAGCTCTTGATTTCGAGTGTTGTGAGTGTGTTAGGAGCATCTTCTACACATCCTACAGAGATTTTGCAAGCAAAAGTGGGTGTTTTTGTGATAAAATAGGGGTAGCTCTTGAGCACTATTTTAGAAGCAAAAATCACTAAAAAAACCCGACTTTTGTTGTGTATTTGAGTGTTTTGAGCATCAAAGGTTGGATAGAAACGATTTGCTGACCCTTTGGCTCATTTTTTTTGGTCATATCTTCGATTTCTTCTGTCTCCGGTGAGATTCCAGTGACCAGAAAAAGTTGGTGAGGGTTGGTGAAAAAGTGACCTACGTACTTACCTTATTTGGCAACAAGTACAGTCTTTTTGCGTACTTACCAAGTACGCAAGACCATATTTGCTACATACTTAAGTCATCTCCTGCATACTTATCATTTTCTTCTGCATACTTGTCAAGTACGCAAGAGAAAATTCTAAATACGCAAGACCAGATTTTTTATTTGCGCAAGGCCAGAGTCAAGTGCGCAAGTTGTTTTGACTTTTCTGAAATTTGACTAAGTGTTACACTATGGCAAATCTTCAGAACCTCGGTAACCTACTTAATTATGACAATGAAATTGGAACCCCACAGAAACCACCAAAGCTGCTTAATGTAAATGATTATTCCAACTGGAAAGTACGCTTTGAGCACTATATCTCATATACCGATTCTTCACTTTGGATACCCATTCTAGAGGGTTATAAGCATCCCACATATACATATCTTGATGAGGAAGTTCCCAAGCCTATCTCCAAACTTGATGAAGAAGAAAAGAAAGTTTATGACAGAGAGAAGAAGGCACACGGATCTATTACCATGGCCTTGACCAGAGAGTTATTCCACAACTTTAGAGGATATGATAACTCCAAGGATCTCTGGAAGGCTTTGCAGAAGAGATTTGAGGGAAACAACGTCATCAAGAAGAGTAAGAGGGATCTTCTTAGGAAGCAGTATGAGTGCTTCAGATATCTGGAGAATGAATCTATAGATAGCTTATCTCTAGATTCTATCATCTACAAACAGAGTTAAAAGCTTATGACCTGATCTATCCGAATGAGGAGTTAGTTCAGAAATTTCTGGATGCCCTACCACCAAAATTTGAGATGTATACCACTTTGATGAGAGAGAACTCAAAGTTTTATGAGATGACTATTGATGAAGCAATTGGAAAGGTTCAAGCACATGATATGAACCTAAAATGAAAAGAGAGTTCAGCGAGACCTCAAATACAAGACCCTTCTATGTATTTTGGGACGTCTTCCACAACCAAGTCATCGGGTTCTGGAATTGCCCTTTTCTCAGGGAACTCTCCTGAAGAGGATAATTCAAATGTCTGTGGTGGTCATGCTTGCTATGCAGCATCTGGATCTGGTTCTGGATCTCATCACCAGAATTCCTCAAGAAACCCTTCTCCCACATATTTAGCTAACCAATCAACAATAGCCAAGATAGCTGAAGATCATGTGGCTTTATTCTCATCATGCATGCTTGCCTATGAGAACTTTATTGGCGGTAAGCTCACAGATCCTGAAACCATAGAAGAAGACTTCAATCAGGCGGATCCGGATGATATGGAGGATATGGATATTCAATGTAATATGGCCATGATCTTGAGGAGGGCCAAGCGTTTCTTGAACAGAACTGGCAGAAAGTTTATTGGTGGGCATTCAAATGCCAAGGTGGGTTTTGACAAATCCAAGGCCATGTGCTACAAGTGTCTGAACTTTGGACACTTTGCTCATGAATGTCAGAAGGACAAAGCACCTGCCTTAGGATTCACAAGACCAAGCCAGGGAAGCAACCAAGGAAATAATCAAGGGTACAACTCTAACAACCGCAATCAAAGTCAAGGTGGAACGTCCAATGCATTGGTGGCTCAACAGGACGAAAGCTTTGATTGGGGTGTTCATTTGGAGGATGCCCTTATTGCACAAACACAGGTTGGTCTCATGGCTGAGATTTTGGAGATGATGGAAGCTGAGGAACGGGAAGCTTCTGTGGCTGATCAAGTAGAGTCTACAACTACAGTTGCCCTCATGGCTGTTGGAGATGCATCATGTTCATCGAATGAGGTAGATTCTAATCCTTTTGCTGTCATTTCTTGTTCCAAATGTCTAAGCTTAAAGGTTGAAAATTCTAAGCTTCAAGACAAAGTCAAACCCCTTCGTATTGCAGCGTTAAGCTACAAGGAAAATGAAAAACGTTACAAAGATTCAATTGAAACTTTAAAGAAAGAAAAACGTGATTATTCACTTAAAATCAGCGATCAACAGTTTCTTTTGGATGTTGCGTACAAGGGGTTAGAGAAAAGGAACAATGAGATCAACAAGCTGCAAAATGAAATCTTGCAGTTGAAAGGTAATATTGAGAAGTTGAAAAATTCTCGTTTTGTGGTGGAACACTACGAGTCTGTAGTGAGACAAGTGAATGGCTTAGGGCTGGGTACTAATGCCATTCCTCCACCAGTTAGCGGGAAATTTGGCAACGGCTTAATTGGCATTGATTTGTCTTGCCTTGATGAGTCCTCAAGTCAGGATGATTCCTCTAACAAGGATGATTCCTCAAGTAAGGCTGACTCTGCATCTAATGAAGAGTTCTTTACTGCTTCTGATGATGGTCTGAGAACACCTGCCCTGAAGGAGTAGTCTCTGAGGAGTTACTAGGTGAACAGAAAGTTAAGAAAAACATTATCACTGATAGTGATAATTGTATTTTGACTGAACCCGATATCATTGAATCAAATGAAAAATTAAAAGTGATGCTTTATGGGGGATATAAAAACATTAATCAAGTTAAGAAAGAAGCTTTTTCAGCTCATCTTGGGCTTGGTTATCAAGAAAATTTGCAAAAATTTTATACTCCCAAAAACCAATCATCATCGGGTCAAACTACTGTTCACCAAACAACTTCTCCTGCTCATCATGCTGAGTCATCTTATGCCAGATCTAATGAGCCTTACAGGAGGACTTACAAAGAAAAGAGAACTTGCTTTCACTGTGGTATGGTTGGTCACATTCTTGTGAACTGTCCTGCTAAGAACCAAGGGAAACGGCCAATTGTTTCACAACTGGTTGTTATCGCTAAGTCACCTCTAGTGAAGCATTCCAAAAGTCCAAAAGCAAATGTGGTGAAACCACCAGTAAAACCTATGGTAAAGCCAAAGATCACATCTAAGGCTAAACCATCTGTTTCAAAAAGGGGAAAGCTACTTGCTAAACCTAGTGCATCTACCTCTGGTAGTGCACCAACTGGTGAGAAACATGTGGTGAAACTCTCTAAGCTACAGAGGAGAAGAAGGAACAAGAGATTGAGAAAGCTGGAACAACTGGCTGGAATTCAATCAGGTGAAGCTTCCACTAGTTCACCTACTGCTGTTGAATCTAAGTCTACTGTTCCAGTTAAGAAAAAGAAGAGGTCCTGGAATAACAAATCCAAAAGTTCTCAATCTTCTTGTCCCAAATCTTCTAAAGATTCATCCATTTTGACAGTCACGACTGTGAATTAATTGAGGTTGTTTATTTTAAGAAAGACGGACGACCTAAGACCACTATGGATTGGGTCTCCAAATCTAATTAATTTCTTGTGACTCATGCAGGGACATCCGAAGGGTAATATCTCTAATCATTGGTATGTAGATAGTGGATGCTCCCGGCACATGACAGGTAACATGGCCCTACTTCATGATGTGAAACCATTCAGAGGCGGCTATGTGGCCTTTGCTGGAGAGAAAGGCGGTAGTATCACGTGTCAAGGCGTGGTTTCAAATGGTTGTGTCATCTTCGACAACGTCAACTACTGCGAGCAGCTGAAGCATAACCTGTTGAGTGTCTCCCAGATGTGCGACAAGGAGTACTCGGTTATGTTTGACAAGACTGAATGCATGATTCTCAAACCTGGTTTTGAGGTTCCTGAAGACTGGATTCTAATGCTAGTGCCAAGGACAAACGACACCTATCAGATCGACATGAGCGTGGCGAAAACCACCTCATCAGTTGCTACTTGTTTGCTTACCAAAGCGACAGAGCTTGACTCTATCTTGTGGCATAGGAAACTCGGATACATTTCTTATTGAAAAATGAATCATCTTGTCCGAAATGGTTTGGTAACCGGTGTTCCTAAGCTGAGATTTACCGTTGAAGATGACTGTATGCCTTGTAAAAAGGGCAAACAGCAACGGAAGTCTCACAAGCCCAAGCTCCAAAACTCCATCGATACCCCTTTGGAGCTATTACATACGGATCTGTTTGGCCCTATAAGTATCAGGAGTTTGGAGGTAAGTCATACTATCTGGTTGTAACTGATGATTTCTCACGTTTTTTCTTGGGTGCATTTTTTAAGTACAAAGGACGAAACTGCTTTTTTTTATCCTGAGCTTGGAATCTATTTGCAAGTTGAAGGTTAGAAGAATAAGGAGTGATAACGGAACTGAATTCAAGAATAATTTGTTGGAACTTTTCTGCCTCAAGAAGGGGATCCGTCACGAATTTAGTGCCCCGACCTCAGCAGAATGGAGTCGCAGAACGGAAGAACAGAACCTTGATTGAGACTGCAAGGACAATGCTGTCAGATGCAAAGCTTCCTGTCACTTTCTGGGCAGAAGCAGTTAATACAGCTTGTCACGTCTTGAACAGAGTTCTGGTTGTGAAGAGGCACAACAAGACTTGCTATGAGTTGATCAATAATCGACTTCCCAATCTTGACTATGTAGTTCCTTTTGGTAGTCCCTGTTCCTTATTGCTATAATACAAAGACCGAAAGTATAAGTTTCATGCAAAAGCGGTGGAAGGAATTTTCTTAGGATATGTTGCCAACTCGCCTTGCAAGAGAGTGTACAATATAGGAACTTGTACTGTCGAGGATTGGTTTGAAGTGGATTGTAGTAAACACAGCATTCCACCAGAACCAACTGGTCCAGCTTGGGGTTTTGATTATGATGCGCTATTCAAATCTTTCAACCTTCCTGATTTGTCTGCAGATGATGCCGTAAATGTATATGAATTATTTGGTGGCAGTGATGACTCCAGTTTCTCAACTCGTGCTACTATACCGATTGTAACTCGTGATTCCAATGATGCATCTGCATCTGGAACTCATGACAATGATAACATTGAAGATGTTCATGTTGACGGGAATGACGCTCAAGCTAATCCTAACACTCGTGTAGAAAATGAAGCTCCAGCTGATCCAATCAACATTGAATCTTCTTCTTCTGGAATACAGGATATGGGGGAGTTAAGCACGAACCTCGATTCAGAAATTTAGGAACCGAATGTACCAGAGATGAGAGTGCATAAGAATCATCCTATTGACAACATTATTGGTGATCCTCATGCCGGTGTTCAAACTCGTCATAGAACCATTGCTGAGAACACTAGTCTATACTCTGAGATACTTGACACTGGTGTCGTGGAAACATGTTTGCATGCTGCATTCGTGTCCCAGTTAGAGCCGAAGAATGTGAAGGAGGCTCTCGCTGACAACTGCTGGATTAAGGCAATGCATGAAGGATTGTCTCAATTCCAAAAGTTGCATGTGTGGGATTTGGTTGACTTGCCAGGAGGCATACAACCAATTGGAACCAGATGGGTGTTCAAATGCAAGACGGATGATCGTCATGTTGTAGTGAAGAACAAAGCAATGTTGGTTGTTTAGGGTTTTTATCAACAAGAGGGCTTGGATTACACAGAAGTATATGCCCAAGTTGCTAGACTTGAGGCCATTCGACTGTTTCTGGCTTATGCCTCCTATGTCGGCTTCAAGGTCTATCAACTTGATGTTAAGAGTGCTTTCCTGTATGGAAAAGTTCATGAAGAGGTCTATGTCACTCAACCTCCCGGCTTTGATGATCCGCATAATATCAATAAAGTGTATAAGCTCGATAAAGCACTTTATGGTCTTCATCAAGCACCTAGGGCATGGTATGAGACATTATCAAAACATCTACTGTCAAATGGTTTCGACCGTGGACAGATTGACTCGACCCTCTTCATACGGAAAGCAGGAGGTGATATTCTTCTTGTACAAGTGTATGTCGATGACATTATCTTTGGGTCTACAAATGAAGAGATGTGTAGGGAATTTGAACAGGTGATGCAGTCCAAGTTTGAGATGAGTAACATGGGTGAATTGTCGTTCTTCCTGGGTCTGCAAGTCAGTCAAAGAGAGGATGACATTTATCTGCATCAAACCAAGTATGTGCAGGACATCTTGTCAAAATACAAGATGAATGATAGCAGTACTTATGGCACACCTATCCCCGTAAATCATGGTCTGCATCCAGACAAAGATGGAAAGGATGTGGATTGCAGATTGTATCGTGGGATGATCGGATCTCTTATGTATCTCACAGCTTCAAGGCCCCCCGACATAATGTTTGCTGTATGCTTGTGCTCAAGGTTTCAGTCACAACCGAAGGAGTCTCATATGATAGCTGTCAAGAGGATTTTCAGATACTTAAAAGGGAAACCCCGATTGGGTCTTTGGTACTCAAAGAAGCAGTCATTTAACTTCAAAGCCTATACTGATTCAGACTATGGCGGTTGTAACCTTGATAGAAAGTCAACTTTTGGTGGATGTCAATTCTTGGGAGACAGATTGGTTTCCTGGCAGTGTAAGAAGCAGTCAACAATTTCTGTCTCAACATGTGAAGCAGAGTACATTGCTGCAGCTTGCGGTTGTTCTCAGATATTGTGGATTCAACAGCATTTGAGAGACTACGGCTTAAACTTCACTGGAACTCCACTGTTCATTGACAACAATGCTACCATGTACATCACAAACAACCCGGTGAAACATTCCAAAACTTAACATATTGAAATTCGCCATCATTTCATCCGTGATTGTGCTAAAAAGCATCTCATTGAACTTGTAAAGGTTCACACGGATAACAACTTTGCTGACCTTTTCACTAAGGCGTTTGATCGAACCCGTTTTGAGCATCTTGTCAACTTGATAGGAATGTTCAATCGAGAGTGAAAACTTATTTTTCTTAAAATCAATTCAATTCATGAAAGTTAAATTTTATTTCTTTTAAGTTTTCATAGTTCTTTTACTTTTCAAATATTTTACAAAAATCCAAACAAAATAGAAAATTGATAAAATTTCAAAGTTATCTTGAGAAAAGAGGAAATGATAGTACATCTGTAATGATCTAAACGCCATAGACTGCTCATATGGGAAATGATTGAGTCATGCTTACTTTATTGTTTAAAGTGTTATGTTTTTAATCTGCTTATTTACAAGTAATTTGAATTGTCAGTAGGCTGTAGGCGTCTTTGAATCACTAGTAGTGTGGAAACTAAATCTAGACTACAAATATGATTTGAACCCATGTATACAGGTGTGCGTGTGTAAAAGAATACAAAAAGATCATTATCAGATAAAGGATGTAAGATTTTAGCAAATATTTTCTTAAGAGAACAATTTTGGGTTATGTCCTTAGCACAATTTATCGGTTCACTTCACTACCCATACTCACATGTATGCAATGGGAAATTGGACCAAGATATGTCTTAACATCAACCGTTAAGCTTATATTCACCCTTGAATCATACCCGATTCATTGAAATCAAATCCATATAAAAGTTGGATCACCTTACCTAAATCCTCAGACTCCATATCTATTAACCTGAATCATCATATGATATTCATAGAAGAAAATCCAATCTAACCAAGACATCTGAATCACTCGGTTCTGAATCTTATGATTCTTGATAATCCTTATGGATTCTGCTTGATTTTTTCTGTGCTAAACGATGTAACTTCATTATGGAGATTTGAATATCTTTGGGAAAATCTTAGATGCCTTGAGATAGTGCAAGTTACATTTCTGTAGCATATCAGTGGGGTACACGTTGTATATCTTAAAAATTAAAACCTTAACCCACAAGAACGTGATACAAAGATGATTATGGTTTCAAATATCATAATATTGCCAACTTGAATTACTTGTTTATGTGCTTATTACGTATGAATAACTTGTAATCCATGACATGATCCCATATTCTTTGACGTTTATCTTGTATCGTTTTTGCTAGAGTTTAGCCTGATATGATCTTCTGCTCGTGTCTCTGAGCAAAAATAGTGTGTGTGTATATACTTGTATATCTCTATTCAGAAAAGAGCAAAAAGATTTTAAGTTTGTGTATAGTTCAATTCTAATAAAAAAATACCAAAAATATTTGTGTTTAACCTTCTTGAATTGACTTTGAATCCTCTTGATTGAATGTGCTTATTCTGTTCGTTATTTGACTTTGACTTCTTCATAATTTGAGTTGAAAATCGAGAAACACAAGGGTTTCTGCGTACTTGACAAGTGCGCATGAATTAAACCTTGCGTACTTGTAAGTACGCAAGACTTAAGTCATGCATACTTGTCAAGTACGCAAGAATTACGCCTTGCGCACTTGTTAAGTACGCAACACCCAAATGTGTTGGGTATATATACAGGACTTAGAATTTTTTCTGAGTTTATCTCATTCAAACTTGTTAGACACTGTTGTATACCCTCTGATCATTTTTTACTAAAAGTTTCGTGTGTTCCTAAACGGTTTTTCGTCCCGATTCTAGTTTCAACATCATCTAACTAACATTTGGTGAAAATCTAGGACCATTTCATCCATTGAATCTTGAGTTACGGACCGATTTGTGACTTTGAAAATCTAGGGTTTTGAATCTTGATTTTGGACAATTTTTAGTTGTTTTTGTAACACATTATGATCAAAACATGTTTAGAATCAACATTCGAAGCTTGATCATTACTTAATCGTCCTTAACGCTCCTTGATTTTGTCTTTGACTTACTGTTTGACTGTAGGTTCGCGTGGGTCGAACTTTAATTCAAAATTGACTAGTTTAGCGGCTCATTGATGTTGATAGTGGTTCCATAGGTCCTCATCATGTATTTCGACCTTGTGGTGACCCTAATCCACAACAATGCCTCTCCTCTGTTGAATTTTGGATTTTTGAAATTTGGTTAAGTGTCACACCCCCAATTTCAACTAACAAAGTTTTATCGTTTGGAAGGTGACACACCAGGATCTCAGTCATTAGTTACATCAAACGACACTATATGGGACTTGAAATGTCATAACATAAAAGTTCAGAGTTAATGCGGAAGCGTAAACGTTGATATAAAATTTAAAGTAGTTACACGCAACAAGCGTCAATCAATATAATTAGGTAAACTGTTTATCATGTTTGAAATGAATGGAATGACAGTAGGACTCCATACATGTCTTAATTGTGCAACCTGTGCCATAGCTTAGCGTCCTGAGAAAACATGTAAGAAAAGTGTCAACACAAGGTTGGTGAGTTCACAGGTTTCAGTATAGTAATCAAGCATTTACCAGATTAATGTACAATCAACATATATATACCAATGAGTAGCTAACCCATGTTCATGTTTGCTATTACGCTCGCAACCGTAAACTGACTGTTTGTATTGCCTCCCACCAGGTCTATCAACCACGGTGCACGTTTAGGTCAATATTGCACCCGTTCGATATCCAATCGTGTTAGCGCGACTAACGCGGGTGAGGTTTGTCAAACCCAGTAGTACTACCCAACATACCTCGCTATTCTCATATTTAAACGGTTCGATGTGAGGACTTTCATGATAGAGTTTACGCATAGTCATAACAAGTGATATAATATGAAGTACAAAAATAAAAAAAAAGTTTGCATCATGTTTTCTCCCCCAGTTTAAAAGTAGTAAAAAGGGGCCGTGAATACTCACCTGCTTGGCGTTGTGGGTAGTATCACACAAGAGACAAGTTGGAACCACGAGTGCAAGTCTCAACGACTTACGTATGTCCTAAAATTATAAACACATACATTAGGGACATATGAGATTTGTGACGACGACACGGAAGATTAGAACGTCTTAACGCATTCTAAGGATTTATGAGTAGATGAACGTGTCTACGGGAATATAGATTTCTCAATATAATAATTAAGATTAATGCGTTATGTGTCGAATGTCTCTAATATGAATAATATTAAATAAACCAATAAATTCGTACGTTAAAGTCGTTTACAAAAGTTTAGGAAAATAACCTAAATTAATATATTATTTTTAGGTTCGTAGTACTATCTAAATAATCATTTGTGTGGAAAAATAATAAATATATTATTTTTAACCGAGTATAATAAACGCGAGTAAATAATATAAACAATTATATTATTTTTAGTTTAGACGTCACACAAGGTAACTTATACGAGGTGAATAATAAAAATATATAATATTTAATAATAGGAGTTGCGGGTTGAAAATGATATAAACATATTATTTTTAAAAGTGGTTATATTTAAATAAATGTGGTTTACAAATCAAACCCGAACCTACGGGTGGTTTTCGGGATTATAAACATTTTATATTTAAACAAATTGTCTAAAAAAACTCATTTAAAAGAAAAACGGGTGGAGAGACTCGAACCCGGGTCTCTCCCCCCCACAGCCAAATGTGTTAACCATCTCAGCCAACTAGTAAATCGTAACAGAGGCCGTATCAAAATGGTTTTAACACACAGATCTCCTGCGTTCTTCCCCTTACGCGAGTTCGAAAACAAAACCAATCCCGTTTCTAACCATTTGGACTTCGATCGAACACATTAGATTAGGGGTTTTGTAATTCGGTTATAGGCGAATCTCTGGTGAGGTTTGATTGCAATACCATCGAGTTTTAGACTGTAAATTCTTGGATTTAAAATCGAAACCCCAGTTTTAAGAACATGACATCGATTTAATTAATACTGATAAGATTATAGATTGCAACCATGGGGCTTTCAATAATTGATGGATTTCGATCCTAACCATGCCCTTTAATTACATTGAGACTGAGTCGGGAGTAGGGTTCGATTAGACCGAATTCACATGAACCCTAAATTCTTGTTCTTAACCAATTCGATGTTATACGATCTAATTATCATAGGGCTATTGATATGGACACTGAGTCGAAATTTTAGGTGTAAGGAATTACTAGAATGGAGATGGAATTGATGGTTAACGGCTAGATGGAGTTCCGACATCGACGGTTTTGGCCTCCTGTGACTCCTGTTGCATCTCCGACGAGATTGGTGTGTGCAATTGCTTTCGTGGAGTGCGAATAAAGTGTGCAGAGGGTTAGACGTCACAATGTGAGTCGACTTTGATCGAATTCGGTTGTTTTACTCAGTGGGTCGACGGTTACGAGTTAACGAGCATAATTGGGATTAAATATGATTCAATGATGTTGATTAATGCTATAATGACGATCGTTTATGGTGTTAATCGTGCATATCAGTTACGAATTGGACAAACATCAATGATATGGGTTTGATTTTGGGATCAATGGCTCGATTTTGACTTTGTGAAGTCAAAGAATCGAGTTTAGGGAAATTACAGAATTAGTCCCTAAATTTCATGGGTTCTTGAGTTTGGAATCATGACAAAAATAGTCCTTGAGGTTAGTAATAGAGTTAACGGGGTTAACTGAGTTCGTGAGGGATAACGGAGTTAAGTTTTAAGAGAAAATTTAACGGACTTGTTAACGGGGTTAACATGAAAAAGTCGGGTTGTCACATTAAGTGTAAGTTCTTTCGCACTTAACAAGTACGCAAGAAGTAATTCATGCGTACTTTCTAAGTACGCAAGAACTAATCCCTGCGTACTTGCTAAGTACGCAGGAAGGACACTTGTGAAAAATTTCTAAGTCTGAAATTCAGTTCATTGTGTAGCTGCTATATCTTGTCATGTCTGATCCATTCCAATGATGCTTCTTGTTCTTATTGTGTTTATTGTTTGTTTTTGCAGTGATGGCTCGTGCATTCACCAGCGAATTCAATCTGCTGGCTCTAACATAGCCCGAGTGGAAGGGTGCTGCACTTCAATATAGGGAGATAATCGACTTCCTGAACCGATCAAAGATCAACTATGCCATATCTGCTGATGCTGTTGTCTCAAGACCGTATCTGGATCAATTCTGGGAAACTGCTGATCATGACTGTACACTAAACCCAAACGTCATTAGGGTTACCGTAGCAGGTCATGACATTGCTATTTCTAAAGATACCATCAGACGCGTGCTACAGTTTAGGGACTTATCACTGATCCGGTGAGTTACCCTGACTACTTCGTTGATGGATGCTGGAGACAAAGTATGGGGTATGTCGGTACCATGGACTACTCCTCATACAAGAAGATGTGGGTACTTGATCAGTGGCGTTACTTCGCACACGTCATGGTCATGTGCCTGTCTGCTAGAAAGGATGCCATGGGGCATGACCTGGCGGCTGCAATGGTTGCCTTCTCTCTCAACAAGGGTTCTCGAAGTATATCTACAAATCTATCACCGATCAGATCAATGCTGCTGATAGGTTTAGATTTCTATTATACCCTAGGTTCGTGCAGCTGTTGATTAATGATGCTGTACCGAATCTACCGGCGATTGGAGAGAGCCTACAAGTCAAACGTGTGGACAAGAGAGTGTTTGCACAACTTCTAAAGCCAGGCAGTGTAGAACCTACCCCTGAGCACACTCCTCTCTTTGGCCACCTGATCAATGAAGCATATGTGGCCCCTGCTAACTTAAGATGGTATAGTGCCGAGTCTGAGCCAGAACTTAGTCAGCACAGTGATGAATAGCAAGAAGAAGAGGAAGTTGGATCTGAAGATGATATGTTTGAAGATGAAGGGGACGAGGAACAAGTAGTTGGAGGTGCTGAAGATTCCGACTCAGAATCGACTGAGTCAGATTCATCTAATTCTGATGATGCACCGTCCCAGGCACACCCAAGAAGACTGACGAAGGTGACCCTTCCCGAGTCATCTTCTAAGAGAAAGCGACAATCGACTAGTAGTGAATACGAGCCCGATTCTGATTCGGACGCAGACGTAGGAGAGAAAGTATTAACAAGCAACGGGGGGATAGGCCGCAACAAGCTATCCTTCGTGAGGTAGAAGTCAGTGCTCAGAGGCAAGCACATGTATCGGTGGCGAGTACTGATTCCATTTCTACCTCACCTTCACAACAGCTTTACAGGCGACAGCGGAGGAGGCCAAGGGTAACACCTGATGTGGCTATCACTACTATCACAGAGGAGGTGCCTGTGATAGTGTCCCTCCCTGTACCATCTGTCCAAGTGGCGGTGACAACTCCTATTCTTACCGAGTCAGTCACCATCACCCCTTCCATCACTCCTACAACCACCATCCAATCCACAATCCCTACTACCACCATTGAACCTATCAGTCAACCCTACAAATTTGGAGACTTTTTCGATGGTTTTGACTTTGATACGATCTTCTCATCTCCACTCCATAATGCTAAAGCCTCTACATCCAGGAATCCTGTTCCAAATGATGCAAGGATAGATACTTTGGAAACACAAGTTGCTGGTCTACTTGAAACTGTTCGGAATTCAAGGGAAGAATCTGAGGCTCAACAGGCTTAGATAAATTCGTTGGTGGACGAAGTTACTATTCTGAGAAGCCAGAGGACTGGGACTGAAGAGAGACTTATAAATGTGATGGCCCAGAACGAACTACTGATCAAAACAAACAATATGATTCTGGGACACAAGACGTCTTTAGAGGTAGTTTGACATGCAGCGGAAAGAACATGAAATGATGGTCAAGTTAGTAGCTGACCTGACCAAGAAGCTTGCTGCTCAGGGGGAGAGAGAAAAAGAGAAGGAGAAGGCATCAAAATATACCGGTGATTAGGCTTGTCATCCGGTTAATCTAACAAAGGATGATGACAAAGACAAGGATCCTGAAGTCGGTTCTAGTGGAAGTGAGCAACAAGCTTTGGCGATAGTGCCCATTTTTGCTGTTCCAATGGCTGGGGGGAGTCGACTCACTAGGAAGGCGGTGATGCTTCAGGTGGTAATAAAGGAAAGTCGGTGGCTGACGTTTTGAAAGATCTATCTGACGACGTGTCGGATAATGCGATCTTATTCTTAGAGCCAGACTATTCCAAAGAAGCACAGATCGAGGCTCTCTGCAATCTTGAAGAGGGAGAGATCGACTCTGGTGACGATTGGGATGAGGAAGATGATGATGTGGTAATCAAAGTTCCCGAGGGTGACGGGGAAGGAGAGTATGAGTTTGAAGATGGAGAGATCTTTGAAGTTCCATCCTTTGAATCTCATCTTGACACAGGTTCAGTCGAGCCTGCTAGTACTGTTGAGGCATCGACTGAAGCCTCCCCTACCGACCCTACACCTGTGGATCCAGAGGCATAGAAAGACAAACATATGCCTGCAAGTTCATCGAAGGATCCGACTCCTGTTTGGCAAAAGACTTCAATCATAGACAAACACAGAGCGACAGGGATGATCTTGACTGTGAAGTTCGACGAGGATAAGAAGTTGTTTGCAATCAAGCTAGCTGGGGGGGTTCAATACTAGAAACCAACCAGTGAAGCTTTCAACTCCTTGCCAAGATACGACCTCGTGAACCTAGTAAACCGGGAGATGCTGGGTCACTCAAATCACGCAGTTGCGATGGGTTTGTGGCAGGTTCTACAGCGAGAGGTAAGATTTGGGAAATTCGAAATGTTTAAGCCTCAACTGCCCAAGCGAGTCAGGGACAAGAACGCTAGACATCCTGTGACTAAGAAAAGCTTAAAGAAACTGGTATACAAGCCAATGCTGTGTGAAACCAAGATTCCCCTGAGCAAGTTATCTCAAGATATCCTTGGTAACATATGGTACTGGTACATAGATCCTAAATTGGGCGAGGCAGTGGTGATTGGAAAGGTGTGGTCCGATAGTGGAAGCTTAGTGCCAAGGAAACTGGTCAGAGTGTTTGATGAAGTCTGCTTCATAAACTTCTCTATGAAAGATATGGAGGCACTAGCTCACAAGTATTGCATGTACACGGACGAGTGGACAAAGTTCCTTGCTTCTAAATACGACAAGGTGATCAAGTTCTGCCTTGACTACAAGAAGAAGATGGAAGCTAAAGCTGGGGAGCAGTAAAGACCGAAGACAATCCAGAGCTGTTGTCAAGGGGGAGTTTGTTGAAGCACTTTTGTGTGACAGACACTCTGGATAATGTCTTAGTTTATTGGACTTGTCTTGTATGTATTAGTCTTTGTATGTTAGTGTCTGTATGTATTAGTTATCGAGTTGTAATTTCTAATGCATGTTATTGTTGTATTATTTCTCTAAGTGTTTTGCGCACTTAGTATGTGTGCAGGAATTACTTCCTGCGTACTTAGCAAGTACGCAGGAATACTCTGCATATTTGCTAAGTACGCATGAACAATTTGCCCTGCGCACTTGTTAAGTTCGCAGAGATCAAGTCTAGTATAAATAGAATAGGTTGACAGAAGTTATGTACGCAGACAGTTGCACTCAGTATTTTCTCCCTGTAACCCTTCAAGTTTATAATAGACGGAGTTTGAAAGTGATTTCATTGTCGGTTTACTTTGTGTTGCTTGATTCTCCACCTAGTCACGGGCATTCCGCACCCGGTCCGACTATTCACACACCCACACGTAACGATCCGAGACACCCGGGGACCTACACCCATGATAGGAAATGGAATTGGGCTAGTAGAACGTACCTGGGATTTGCACAGCTCTTTCAAACGCTCTCGGAAGTCGCGGGTGCGCTCGTGTAGCTCTCGTTCGGACTCTTGAAAAGCTGAATACGGTGGTGATCCCTGCGAACAAGTATTGTGCATAAACTGACACAAGAACAAAAGAAAATAAATAAAGACTCAAAAACAGAAAGACTTGATCCTATGTTAGACACTCAGATAGCACAGAAGACAAGCACACACACAAGACTCAAAAGAAAAGAAAATAAAACAAACCAAAAATCAAACAAAGAACTAGTTAAAGCTAATATTTGTATTGCCAAGTGTCCCCGGCAACGGCGCCAAAAACTTGATGTCGCCCAGACGGTCTATAAAACTAATGAATAAAAACCTAACTAGACTCCTAGGTAGTAAAAGGAGCACCTTCAACTAAACCGCTCTGGCAGGCAAGTGTACCTATCGAGTGTAGCACAGCTTAATGGTAGACCGAGTTATCGAACCCTAGAGACACTGAATACTAATACTAGACTCTGATTCGGACTAAAGATCGATGATTGGGGGGTTGAATACACTAAAGATTAACTAAGAATGCAGCAATCTAAGTCGACTCACACTATCAAGATGAAGAACTAAGCTAATATCAGATGATGGGAAGAATACTACCTAGGTCGAAATCCTACTTGCAAAGCACAACTTCTACCGGTTCTGGAACTAAGATGGATCTGGGTTTCTAAGGAAACAACTCTAGACTACCTAGTGGATCCCTAATCACTCTCAGGGTGTCACCAACTAAGGAACCTGAAGATGAAATAACTCCCCAGATAGTGGATTACCTTTCGGTCTCTCCAACAATGATAAAGTACCCGAAAGACAGATCACCTTTCAGTCTCACTGTATACAATACATTCGAAGAATGTACGGGGTAATCTCAAGATAACTAATATGACTCAGAATAGCAACAATCACTAGACACCTAATACCAACTTACTCTCAGACAACTGACACTCGGATTCCTAAATGACGAAGACTAAACGACTATCTCTCACTTCTCGGGTATTGAGACCGGATACACACTCAGTTCTAAATAACACTCAACCACAAATCCTATGGCTACTATCTCTAGCAAAACCACACAAACAATCACGAACCCTAAAGTCTATGACCTAGATACGCAAATCAAGCTGGAAGACATCCACAATCAACGTACGGAATTGAAATCAAACACCAATCAGATCTAAGCATGCATATACATCACAATAATTAAATCAAGATCTTTTACAAAATCATTATAATCCATAACCAGTAAAAATCGTAACTTTAACAAGCAATCATCTTAAAGACCCAGACAGTATCAATGTTTTAGCCTAAAATCATACTCAAACACATCAAAACAGAAGTATAAGACATCATCATGGTTTTAAACAAATCAAACAAAGATAAAAATAAGTATAGATTAATAATAATTATTTAGTAACTATAAAAACGCAGCGGAACGAAACCGATTCAACACAAAAGAAAACCCGATAGGATCTGGGTTACAAAGCATATGAATACGAATAGAATTTAAATCTAACTACCAATGAGATAGATATACCTCGGTTAATGATTAACCGGTTGAGACACCAAGGTACAATGAACCGATGCTAGATCACGAACCGAAACGCGAGAACGGGTGGCACCGGTGATTGTCGGAGGCCAGAAGTCACAAAAGCAGAAAGCCTTTGCCTTTCTGTCTCTAACTCCTTGGGAGAAAAGCCAAAAAGGTCAACGGAAAAAATTTTCTTGCGGCTAGCAATTGTGTGGATCAAACAAGAAAATATGATTATTATTTATATAAATAATACTTATAAACCCTATTAATTGTTTCAGGGCCCAAAGTCCAATACGAGATGTAAAAGCCCGAAACTGTTTTAATGTTTTAATGAAAGATTAAAACAATAAATATAAGTTATTATTTATAAAACCGTATAAATAATAAATCCCGTGTAACGAATATATATAAAATATATCATCTCGCTTACAGTTCATAAATACCAGTTAAGCGGGTTAAGTGGATTTAATGTTCGTTGCCCTAGGTGTAACTTTTACGAGTCACAACTCAGTTAGTAGCGTTAAATAATCGGGACCGGACATATATATTTCCAACAGTCTCCCACTTGGACGGTCTTCGATTAAGTTCCTTAACGCAGACAACCAGAGGTGCTCTAGCTGCACATGGTTGCTCTTAACAAGGTATTACACTTTAAAGTCATTAACCAAAACATCTTGCTATTGCATGACAATAGACTTATGGTAATTATCGTCATTCATCCTTTATATAAAAGGCATTGATGTGTTGTGTTTGGTATAATAAATATTATATAATAATATTTTGAGATCTTGGTTTCAAAAGATCAGGTTTTAAATTTATAAAATGATAAATACTCAAACTTAAAACACACACAATAGGCAAGTGTACCTGTCGCAGCGTAATATAGTTTAAGTAAGAACCAAGTATCGAACCAATGGACACGGTCAAGTTCCAATACTCAAGTTTTGTTATCGTTTAGCCGGTTTAATTAGTGAGTGGGTTTTGTGTGCTTGTGAAGCAGAAAATTAAATGACAGAAAAGTAAATGACGGTAAAGTAAATAACAGAAAAGTAAAAACGTGCGTGATGTGTGTAATAGGAATGTAAATAACAGAATAGTAAATAGCAGGAAACTAAATATCTCGAAAATGATCAGGTCATGAAGAGTATTGCTTTAGGCTTGGAATCCGCTTGGTATATGATAATGTTAAGTTGACTAATCCAGTGGTATGAGTAATACAGATGTGTGACCCGGGTCACCGCTAGAGCCTCGTCCTCACGACATTTGTTTCACGAATTATAATCTTTAATGATAAAATGGTAGGACTCCCAGCTAGGGACATCGTTACCCTTAACTCTTTGGTGTTATCTCCGAGTTGGTTTAGGACATCCAACTTAAGTGCTTAGTATTGTTATTAAAAGAGTGATTAGACTTTGTTCACCGGGAGGCGGTGTAACAATGGGACCATTTATAAAGATGTACCGTTCCCTACACGAGTTCACCAATTCTTGGTCTCATAACAAGTTTGTATAAAGACGTACGACCTTATTAATATTAACCAAGCCTTGGCTTATCAAGATCCACTTGTATAAAGACGTACAAGCATTAAGAGAAGTTTGATTAAAAAGGTTTTACGGTCTTACGCTTTAAAATCTAGAACACTCATAAGTGTAAAAACAAGTTTAGATAATAATAAAAAGCCCACCTAGAAGGTGCTTTTAAAAGAGAATAATTAAAGACATAAACATACCACTAGATTAATACGTTAAACATTAACATACACCAAACCTCATCTTCACCCTAGCAATACAAAGAGTTTAGCCACGAATGACCATACTAACTAGCGTAACACTGAGTTTCGTAGGCTCCCTTATTACGGAACGAAGAGGATGAGCCTCTCTACTCTCTACTCTAACTACGAGAATACACTCTCTGGATAGTGTTTCTTTGCATCTTGAGGTGTGTGGAATAAAGAACCCAAGCCTCCTATTTATAGGCCTCAGAATGAGCAATGCACTGCCGTGCATTGGATTGAATGAGCGTGCAAACACCCAGGGAATCATAGGGTATAAGTGGCAGTGTACTGGGAGCCGTGGGGAGCAAGGAGGGCTAATGCACGCCCGTGCATTGGGATGCACGGCCGTGCATTGCCTCCCTACTGCCCAATTTTGTCTTTTAGCTGCTGGTTGACTCTTAATTGGCCAATTTTGACTTCTTAGGGGTCAAAGCTCGGGAATGATTCTTCTAGAAGCTTGGTTTCATGGTGTTTTTGATAGATTTCATCTTGATTTATATTTAGAACACCGAATAACCTGCAATTACAAAATATAAACGTTTTAAGTATCAATTGCAAGGTTATTATTCAATTAGTACCATAATATGGGGATTATTATGCATACAAAACATGTATAAATGATGACATATCATAACACCCCACACTTAAACTTTGCTTGTCCTCAAGAAAACACGTGCATGATGAGACCCATAACTAAAAACTTTACAAGGGTAATGGAGCTCCAAGTAGTTGGAAACTCTAGGATAACTCATGAGTCGCTTATTCTATTTTTGGGCTTTTCTACTTTAGGGTGATGGAATCATGACAAGCCTACTAAAACTTCAATTATGCATAATCCCTCACTCCTCACAATGTTCAATCAACTCTAGGGCTATATATATATGGAAAATGTAAATCAAGTGGAATAGTCAAGTTCGAATTGAATTATGCAATGGTCATAAGCTTGTATGCAAATCAAGCCTCCACCAATTAACTAAGTAGTATGCATGAATCAAGAGGACTTTAAAAGGGTTGTAATGTGGCTAAAAGAAAAATAAAGGGTGAAAGTGAAAATATTTTTTGGTTTTTTGGGATTAAAAGGGTTTAAAAAGGGCTGCAGCTAACGTGAAACACTGTGATAATCCGGACTTTTCAGTTAGTTCCGTTAGAAAATCCGGTTAAATTTTAACCCAATTAACTCAATCTAAAACTTCAGGGACTATTTGTGCCTTTATACAAACCTCAGGGACAAATTATGTAATTTTCCAAACACAAATTCACCCAAACTACAAGGACTAAGGCTGTAATTACCCTAAACCTATTTTGTTGACCTTTTAAGTCAAAATTTAAGAGTTTTGTGTTCAATTTGACTTTTAAAAGTCAAACCCATGTGTTCTTGACTCAAAAATTGAACCCCATAACGGAAATTCGTGGAGGTTGTAACCGAAATACACAATCCTTGTCATAAATGCACATCATTAGAGCCATTACACTACCATTAACTCGAATTAACACCAATTATGAACAATAATGACATAACCGTCGACCGTACCGGCAAGAATGATCAAATTCGATCATTTCATATGATAACATCACAATTGAAGTATCTGCGTATCATACTCGAACTCCACAGAACCTGATTAACCCTTCAAGTCGATCGGAATAGCAACAGGAGTCACCATAGAACAAGTCATTCACAGCCTGAACCTGTTCTAGTCGATCTCCATCAATCCGGCGTCTATACTGGTAAATAACCCCACCCTTAGCTTCGTTTTAACATTCAGATCGAAAGCCCCATACCAATTTGGGCTTATTACATCAATTCGGTTGAAATTAAGATTCTAGGGTTCATGCATATGCAGTTTGATCGAACCCTACCTTACGGTCTGTTTTAATCCAATTAATTCACACATTTGATTCGCAATCCTCTGTTCATTGAAAACCCTATGCTAATTAATTTTCATAATATCGAATTGATCTCGATCCGGAAACTAGGGTTTGTTCATATTCTAATTTGGGGTTTTTGATCCCAGACACAACCTGAACCAAATTAAACTATATCAGTGGATTCGCAGTGTACAAACATGTAAAAGCCCCATCATTTCAACAACTTTTAATATCAGAATCGATCAATTGAATCCATGTTTATAATCTAGGGTTTCGGCGATTTAAAACTTGAATTAACAGCTTCGAACGTATTGTTTTTGTAATTAAACGTGACCTCTGGTTCGCAAACCCCCGATAAACAAAACCCATATTCATCAGATCCAAACCATGGTTGATTTCGTTGCTATTTGGGTTGGTTTGGTCTCAGGTTCGAAAGGGAAGGGATGAACACACCGACTGTGTGTTAAAAGAATTTAAATCGGGTATTGTTTGCGAAGCACCGGTAGTGGAACTGGTTAAAGTGTTGTGCGTATAGGGGAGGGACCCGGGTTCGAATCCCTCCCCACTATTTTATTTTTAAACCATATTTTCCACTATTATTTTAATATAAAATCAAACCCCGTATCATTATATTAATATATAAAAATGTTTTGAGCCCGGAAACCACCCGTGGACCTTGGTTTAGCCTTGCAAACCGTATTTATTATTAAAATCTATTTATAAAATAATATATTCATATTATTTATGTATCGTGACACAAATTAAAAATAATATATTTTATATATTATTTCCTCCGTATTATAAACATTTTTGTAACGTTTCAAAGTTATAAATATTCATATTGTTTACCCGTAATTATATTCTCGAATAAAAATAATATATTATTTTTGCCACATAAATAGTTATCGTATTAACTATGCGAGTTTAAAAATAATATTATAATATTATTTTTCTAAATCAATACTTAATGACGAATGCGATTGAATATAGTTATTAATTATTGTAATTTTTGTCTTTCGTCGCATATCGTAATCGTTCTAAATTATTTAACCTAGAAATCTGTATTCTCGTGGAAACGTTCGTCTACTCGTTGATCTTTAGAGCGTTTCTTTTAAGACGTTCAACATTCTGTGTCGTCGTCACGTATCCCAATAATTCCCATTTTTCTCCCTAATTTATGTGTTTATAATTTTAGGGCATTCGTAAGTCGTTTGAGACTTACACACGTGGTTCCAACTTATCCTTTGTGTGATACTACCTATAACGCAACGCAAGTGAGTTTTCACGGCCCCTTTTAACTGTTTTAACTTGGGGGAGAAAACATGATTAAACGATTTTGGGATTTTGTAATTCGTATGATATCAATGTTAAAGCTAAGCGTAACACGCTATTACAGAAAGTCCTCAACTTATATCGGACCGTTAATATGGATCTTAGCGAGGTAATATTTAGTAGTACTACTGGGTTTGACAAATCCCACCCGCGTTAGTCGCGCTAAATCGATTAGATATCGAACGGGTGAAATGTTAGCCTACTCACACCGCCAATGTTGATAGACCTGGCAGGAGGCAAATAAACAAACAGTCAGCTTCGGTTGCAAGCGCTTGAGTTAAACATGAGCATAGGTTAGCTACCTATAGATACATACTGAATGAACATAAATCTGGTAAACGCTTATTTACATATATTGAAACCTGTGAACTCACCAACCTCGTGTTGACATATTTTCTTACATGTTTTCTCAGGTCTCGTAAGACACAGGTGCAAGTTAGGGCATGCATGGGATTCAACTACTTTGATTATGACTTATTTATATTTGTTTGGATTATTTTATTGTACTTGGTTTGGTTGGAAGTTTTGGACTTTTGGACTTTGGTTTGGGCGCGTGTGTTTTGCGCCCTTACTTTCTTTACGCTTCCGCATTGAAACTCTGATTTGTATGATATTTTCATTTTGAGTCCCATGTAGAGTCGTTCAAAGTAACTAATGTCTGAGATCCTGGTTCGTCACTTCCCAAATGGTAAAACTTCGTTAGTTGAAATTGGGGGTGTGACAGATTGGTATCAGAGCAATTGGTTATAGAGAACTAGGATTGCATACTAGACTATAGCCTCACACGTTAGTTACATGTCATTTGGATGTTTGGCACTTATACATATTGTTACAGGAACATGTCGTAAACTCCACCTCCATCACCTAAGGCACCAGGACATAAGGCACCTATCCTATCATCCCCAGAGCCCAAAAGGCGCCGGACTAGTTCCAATGACTATTCAGTTGACCAGGGGGAAACGAGCAGCGTACAAGCAATGAATCATGCTCGCAATTGGAACGCATACTCACAAATGATCCAAAGATGGATCGAAATGGGAAATGTCCCATCACCTTACTTCGGTTCTACTTCCTCATCATCTACCTTGCCCAGCTGGCCATGCACTATGGAACAAGCTTTTGCAGCCTTTGTATTTTATATGTCTAGAGAGTTGAGCATTGTAAAAGATGTTACTGATGAGATACCGAATATTCTGAAGAGAGAGCCTCAAATAGAGGAGAAGAAGGTAGTGATAGAACTTTTGACTGCTGAACTAGCAGTAACTGACCAGGGCCATAACCTTCTGGTGGATCGTGTGACACATTTGGAGACGAGGGTGGACACCTCGGACAATGACATGGAAGGAGTTCTGGAGAGAGTGGCTGCTCTGGAAGTTCAGCTACATGTAGCGAACCACACTGCTGAAGGTTTTCAAGAGAGGGTGACTCACTTGGAAGCCCAACTGCAAGCCGCTCTATTTCCTGAGGAGATTCCACTTTCTGATGACGAGGATGAGCCCTTTGAGGAGGAGCCCTTTGAGGAAGAACCCTTCGAGGAGGAGCCCTTGGAGGAGGAACCGGTGGAGATGGACGATGCACAATCGTATGTTTCTTCCGATGACGAAGATGTTTGATGATCTTCCGATCTATCTTCCTTTTCATGCCTGTTTTTGCTTATGTTATTTCTCTTTTCAAACCTAGATGGGTAAGGTTGTTCCCATTCAATAAAAGCATGAGAAGTTTAATGTTTGAGTTATTTATTTTGTGGCCTTACAATTTATTTAATTTTCATACTATTAGATGTTGTATCTTCTTACTCATACCTGAATAATGTTTAATATGCGATATATTTCTCATTGTTTTTCATTTGTGATTGTGAAGAATCATGTTAGGGAGAGGACGCGGAGGTCGTGCCGGTGGTCGAGGTACCATTAACATGATGGCAGCAGAGCTAGCGGCACTAATAAACGATAGTGTGGCGGAGGGTCTAGCAGCACCGAATGCTGCAGGTAAATGCTTTAGCTATTGACTAATAATGTCAATCCATCTTCTAAAAACATCTTCCTAAACCCTATAATCCCAATCCTATTTTGTTCCTAAATCCAGGCCAGCAAAACCAACAGAATCATCAACCAACCTGCACTTTCAAGGCATTCATGGATTGTAAGCCCCACACCTTTAGTGGAGCTGAAGGACCCGTTGGACTACTTCGTTGGTTTGAGAAGGTAGAATCAGTGATTCCTATGTGCAACTGCCCCGTGGCTAATCAGGTAAAGTTTGTCGCCGGAAATTTGGAGGGCCCGGCTCTCACATGGTGGAATGCCCAAGTCCAAATGTTGGGTGTGGCCATGGAAAATGGACTCCCGTGGGAGGAATTTAAATCAATGATGAAGGAGGAATACTGTCCTCGCGATGAAATCCAGAAGTTAGAGGGAGAGTTTTGGAACCTAAAGATGAAATTGAACTCTACACCACACGTTCACATGAACTTGCTACAATGTGCCCGCATATGGTGACCCCTGATTACAAGAGAATTGAGCTTTACATTGGAGGCCTAGTGCCTCAAATACAAAGCATGGTTACTTCATCCAATCCTGCCACTATCCAACAAACTATCCGACTTGCCCATAAGTTAACCGATCAGGCGGTGACTCAAGGGACTCTACCTCCGAGAGGTTCGGTCTCTAAACCCACCGACAATCACAAACGCAAGTTTGATCACCATTCCAACACCCACACCCATCCAACTCTCACTCCAAAGGACCCCAGCCCAACCAACCCCAGTTTAATCAACCGCAGCAACAACAACAACGTAGGTTTGAGCCTACTAAGAACTTCAACCAGTCGACCTCTTCAGGTCAAAACCAGGGTGGTTACGCGGGGAAGTCTCCGAAGTGTAACAAGTGCAACTTTCATCACTTAGGGTTTTGCAATCGTTGCCAGAGGTGTGGCAAAATAGGTCATGCTGCCAAGGAATGTAGGGGTGAGTTACAAGCTAAACAACCTTTTCAACAACCTGGATCCACAATGGGTTGTTTTGAGTGTGGAAAGGAAGGACATATTTGGAAGAATTGTCCTCACTTGAAGAAAGGGGGTAATGGAAACCACAACCCTAACCAGAATAACAATAATGGGGGTAACAATGGCAATGGTGAAGGAAATGGTGTGAAGGGACGAGCCTTCATACTAGGATCTGGAGAAGCCCGTTACGATCATAATGTGGTCACCGGTAAGTTTATCTTAAATAATTACTTTGCTTCTGTCCTTTTTGACACTGGTGCTGATAGAAGTTTTATATCTAAGAAACTTAGTGATATGATAAAAGGAACTCCAACTCTGTTAGAAGCTAAGTATATAATAGAGATAGCTGATGGCCAAATAATTAAAGCAACTCACATTCTTAAGGGATGTAAGCTTGAGCTAGCTAGACATATATTTGATATCGACCTTATGCCGGTCACACTTGGTAGTTTTGATGTAATTGTCGGCATGGATTGGCTATCTAAAAACCAAGCTGAAATTATCTATCATGAGAAGATTGTTCGTATTCCTCTCCCAAGTGGAGAAACCCTTTCCGTTCAGGGCGAAAGAGTTGGTGCAGTCATGGGCATCATATCTTTTATGAAAGCATAAAAATGCCTTCGAAAGGGGCATACGACTATTTTGGATCTCGTTGCTGAGCAGCCATCAGAAGAGAAGAAGATTGAAGATATTCCCATCGTTCGTGAATTCTTGGAAGTATTTCCCAAGGATCTGCCTGGTCTGCCACCGCACCGTCAAGTTGAATTCCAAATTGATCTAGCACCCGGAGCAGCACCGATTGCTTGGGCACCTTACAGACTGGCACCCAGTGAATTACAAGAGTTGACCACTCAATTGCAAGATTTGTTGGATAAAGGTTTCATCCGATCTAGTTCATCTCTGTGGGAAGCTCCGGTACTATTTGTCAAGAAGAAGGACGGAACTTTCCGTATGTGTATTGACTACCGGGAGCTGAATAAAGTCAAAATCAAAAATCGCTACCCTTTGCCTTGCATAGATGACCTCTTTGATCAACTCCAAGGATCAAGTTTCTATTCCAAAATAGATCTTAGGTTCGGCTACCATCAGTTAAGAGTCCGAGAAGAGGATATCTCTAAGACTGCATTCAGGACAAGGTACGGCCATTACGAGTTTGTGGTTATGCCTTTCGGATTAACCAACGCACCTGCGGTATTCATGGACCTCATGAACCGTGTGTGTAAGCCTTACCTTGACCAATTCGTTATCGTCTTCATCGACGACATCCTCATCTATTCCAAGAACAAGGAAGAACACGAGGAACATCTACGCCTAATTTTGGAACTACTTAAGCGAGAGCAATTGTATGCTAAGTTCTCCAAGTGTGACTTCTGGATTCGGGAAGTTCAGTTTCTAGGGCATTTGGTTAACGAGAAAGGAATACATGTCGACCCATCAAAGATAGAGGCCATCAAGAATTCGGCAGCACCGACGACTCCGACTGAGGTGCGACAATTTCTGGGATTGGCTGGATATTACCGTCGATTCATCGAAGGATTTTCAAAAATTGCACAACCTCTCACTGCCTTAACTCAAAAGGGTAAAGCCTATAATTGGGGCGATAACCAAGAGTCAGCATTCCAACATCTTAAACAGAAACTTTGCAGTGCACGTATTCTAGCTCCTCCGGAAGGAACCGATGATTTTGTAGTGTATTGTGATGCATCTATTCAGGGTCTGGGTTGTGTCTTAATGCAACGCAAAAAGGTGATCGCATACGCTTCACGTCAACTAAAGGTCCACGAGAAAAACTACACCACTCATGACTTAGAGTTGGGAGCTGTAGTTTTCGCACTTAAGATATGGAGACATTACTTGTACGGTACCAAATGCACCATCTACACCGATCACAAGAGTCTTTAGCACATTTTCTAGCAGAAAGAGTTGAACATGCGACAGCGTCGTTGGGTCGAACTCTTGAATGATTATGACTGTGCGATCCGGTACCACCCCGGTAAAGCTAATGTTGTAGCTGATGCCCTAAGTCGAAAAGAAACAAAACCCAAACGAGCTTGAGCATTACAGCTTACTATTCACCCCGGATTACCTAACAAAATCCGTAGTGCTCAACTCGAAGCCCTAAAAGAGGAAAACCTACCGCTGGAAGGTACACGCGGTATGGAAGCACAACTTGAAGTCAAATCTGATGGTATTCGCTACTTCGCCGAGCGAATATGGATTCCAGTATTCAGAAATTTAAGAGAACTAGTCATGGATGAGCTCATAAATCTCGTTACTCTATACATCCAGGTTCCGACAAAATGTACCATGATCTAAAGGTGCTATATTGGTAGCCAAAGATGAAGGCCGATATAGCCACCTATGTTAGTAAGTGTCTAACTTGCGCGAAGGTCAAAATTGAATATCAAAAACCATCCGGTCTTCTCCAACAACCAGAAATTCCCATGTGGAAATGGGAACAAATATCCATGGACTTCATCACCAAATTACCACGAACTCCTACCGGATGTGATACCATTTGGGTAATTGTTGATCGATTAACAAAGTTCGCTCACTTATTAGCAATCAAAGAGACCGACAAAATGGATAAGCTTACTCGTACTTACTTGAAAGAAATAGTCTCTCGGCAAGGGGTGCCAATCTCTATCATTTCGGATCGTGATGCACGATTCACGTCTCGTTTCTGGCAGTCGTTACACAAAGCCTTAGGCACGCGTCTAGATATGAGCACAGCATACCATCCTCAAATGGATGGCCAAACAGAACGTACTATTCAAATGCTGGAGGACATGCTACGAGCTTGTGTGATTGATTTCGGTAACACTTGGGAGTCTCACCTACCGTTGGTGGAGTTCTCCTATAACAACAGTTATCACACTAGCATCAAGACAGCTCCATTTGAAGCACTTTATGGACGGAAATGCCATTTTCCTATTTGTTGGACCGAAGTTGGGGATAGTCAACTTACATGTCCTGAACTTGTATTTGAAACTTCCAAAAAGATCGTTCAAATTAGAAACCGTATGGCGGCAGCTCGTGATCGTCAAAAGAGCTATGCCGACAAGCGTCGTAAACCCTTAGAGTTTCAAATAGGTGACATGGTCTTACTCAAAGTCTCACCTTGGAAAGGTGTCATTCGTTTCGGGAAACGAGGCAAACTGAATCCTCGTTATGTTGGACCATTCAAGATAATGAAGAGAATCGGACCAGTAGCGTATCAACTGGACTTACCTGAAGGACTTAGTGGTGTACACAACGTCTTTCACGTCTCAAATTTGAAGAAATGTCTACCAGACGAATCTCTCGCGGTTCCTCTTGAGGAACTACACATTGATGAACAGTTGCGTTTCATCGAAGAACCCATGGAAATTATGGATAGGGAAGTCAAATTGTTAAAGCACAGTAAAATCCCTATTGTTAGAGTTCGTTGGAACTTGAAACACGGACCGGAATTCACGTGGGAGCGCGAGGATCAGATGATGCGCAAATATCCTAATCTGTTCAAGCACTCCGTGTCAAATTCTTAAGGTACTATTCAATTTTCGGGACGAAAATTCTTTTAACTAGGGGATGATGTGATATCCTGGGAAATTTTTTTTATAGTTATATAATTTTCGGGACGAAAATTCTTTTAACTAGGGGATGATGTGATAATCCGGACTTTTCAGTTAGTTCCGTTAGCAAATCCGGTTAAATATTAACCTAGCTAACTCAATCTAAAACTTCAGGGACTATTTTTGCCTTTATTCAAACCTCAGGGACAAATTATGTCATTTTCCAAACACAAATTCACCCAAACTACAAGGACTAAGGCTGTAATTACCCTACACCTATTTTGTTGACCTTCTAAGTCAAAATTTAAGATTTTTGTGTTCAGTTTGACTTTTAAAAGTCAAACACGTGTGTTCTTGACTCAAAAATTGAACTCCATAACGAAAATTCGTGGAGGTTGTAACCGAAATACACAATCCTTGTCATAAACGCACATTATTAGAGTCGTTACACTACCATTAACTTGAATTAACACCAATTATGAACAATAATGACATAACCGTCGACCGTACCAGCAAGAATAATCAAATTCGATCATGTCATATGATAACATCACAATTGAACCATCTGCTTATCATACTCGAACTCCACAGAACCTGATTAACCCTTCAAGTCGATCGAAATAGCAACAGGAGTCACCGTAGAACAAGTCATTCACAGCCGGAACCTGTTCTAGTCAATCTTCATCAATCCGACGTCTATACTGGTAAATAACCCCACCCTTATCTTCGTTTTAACAATCAGATCGAAAGCCCCATACCAATTTGGGCTTATTACATCAATTCGGTTGAAATTAAGATTCTAGGGTTCATGCATATGCAGTTTGATCGAACCCTACCTTACGGTCTGTTTTAATCCAATTAATTCACACCATTTGATTCGCAATCCTCTGTACATTGAAAACCCTATGCTAATTCATTTTCATAATATCGAATTGATCTCGATCCGGAAACTAGGGTTTGTTCATATTCTAATTTGCGGTTTTTGATCCCAGACAAAACCTGAACCAAATTAAACTATATCAGTGGATTCGCAGTGTTCAAACATGTAAAAGCCCCATCACTTCAACAACTTTTAATATCAGAATCGATCAATTGAATCTATGTTTATAATCTAGGGTTTCGGCGATTTAAAACTTGAGTTAACAGCTTCGAACGTATTTTTTTTGCAATAAAACACGACCTCTGATTCGCAAACCCCCGATAAACATAACCCATATTCATCAGATCCAAACCATGGTCGATTTCGTTGCTATTTGGGTTGGTTTGGTCTCGGGTTCGAAAGGGAAGGAATGAACACACCGACTGTGTGTTAAAAGAATTTAAATCCGGTATTGTTTGCGAAGCACCGGGTAGTGGAACTGGTTAAAGTGTTGTGCGTATAGGGGAGGGACCCGAGTTCGAATCCCTACCCATTGTTTTATTTTTAAACCATATTTTACACTATTATTTTAATATAAAATCAAACACCGTATCATTATATTAATATATAAAAATGTTTTGAACCCGGAAACCACCCGTGGACCCTGGTTTGGCCTTGCAAACCGTATTTATTATTAAAATCTATTTATAAAATAATATATTAATATTATTTATGTATCGTGACACAAATTAAAAATAATATATTTTATATATTATTTCCTCCGTATTATAAACATTTTTGTAACGTTTCAAAGTTATAATATATTGTTTACCCGTAATTATATTTTCGAATAAAAATAATATATTATTCTTTTTGCCTCATAAATAGTTATCGTATTAACTATGCAAGTTTAAAAATAATATAATAATATTATTTTTCTAAATCAATACTTAATGACGAATGCGATTGAATATAGTTATTAATTATTGTAATTTTTGTCTTTCGTCGCATATCGTAATCGTTCTAAATTATTTAACCTAGAAATCTGTATTCTCGTGGACACGTTCGTCTACTTGTTGATCTTTAGAGCGTTTCTTTTAAGACGTTCAATATTTCGTGTCGTCGTCACGTATCACAATAATTCCCATTTTTGTCCCTAATTTATGTGTTTATAATCTTAGGGCATTCGTAAGTCGTTTGAGACTTACACACGTGGTTCCAACTTGTAGATGCATAATATGTCCCTAATCCCTTGTAATATGTATTTCATCTATGTTTAATGTAATTATTTGATGTATTAATGAAATTACATGTTTATCCTTAATGTTTACTCATATATAACGACTGTGTATTAAACGATCTGATAAATATCGATAACGTTGATCAATCGTGCTATTGAAAGGCCCATTCGCACGAATGGATCATGAGAATGATCCATTCGCGTGAATAGATCATGAGAATGATTCATTCGCTAGAATAAGTCATGAGAATGATTCATTCGTACGAATGAACCATTCTAATGATTCATTCTTACGAATGAACCATTCTGCTGATTCATTCGAACGAATGAGTCCATTCACATGGCTCATTCGTACGAATGGCCTCAGCACTATATATAGAACATTCACTTCATGAGCACATAGACAACACATATACACATAGAAGAGACTAACCAGAGCAGAACCAGACTAAGCAACAGAACACACAAACTCTTTGCACCTGTATTGTCGAATCTCTGTCCGTTGAGAGTTTCCAGGTCTTGTATCCAACTTCTCTACACCAAAGGGTCGATAGAAACCTTCGTTTCGACATCTAATCCGCTCGTTTCTTACGACCCGATCCGTGTCATAGATTGGATTGCCAATCAAATCGGATTCCGCACGATTTGGTTCGGTTAATGTGTTGAATCATTGGATAAAGATAGATCCCGATCCAACAAAGTGGTATCAGAGCCATTGTGCTCTAGATTCAACATAGAAAATCTAATCTTGCTTTTTCTAGCTACTTGAATGTTATAAAGATCACTTGATCGTTGTTTAGCCACGTTCAAAACTTGTGATTATTGCTTCTGAGTGATATGATCGTTTCAGTTTCCAGATCTGATAATAGGCTCAATCGTTGGTGCTTTTTGGTGCAAAAAAGTCAAACAGCCCTCTGTCGTACGAATGGCTACTATGATGAACTTCATTCGCACGAATGGCTCCTACCATTCGCACGAATAGATCAAGTCTCCCGCTCATTTCTTTAAACTTCCAATCGCATGAATAGAAAATTCCATTCGCACGAATAGAAAATTCCATTCGCACGAATAGAAAATTCCATTCGCACGAATAGAAAATTCCATTCGCACGAATAGACCCATTCGCATAAATCTCTTCTGAATTTTTTTTTTGTGTCGAAAAACTTCGTTTTTTACCATGTCGGACTTAGCCTTTGTTGCCAGTCAGAACAGTAAAATCCAAAACTTGTTATTAATCGATAATGAAGCTGGAAATGCTAACAAGCCTCCAAAACTCATGACAATGGACGAATATCATCACTGGAAAAACAGGTTTGAGATACACATTAATGGAGTTGATACAAACTTATGGATGATGATAGAGAATGGATATCAAAGAGTGTTGAGTGAGGATGGAACTCCTGTTTTGGTTTCCCTTTTAAGCGAACAACAAAGAAAAGATTATGACTTAGAAAAGAAGGCATATGCTATCTTATCTCAGGCCATATCAAGAGAAATATTTCATCAATTCAGGCAGTTTACATCTTCAAAATCTCTGTGGGTTGCCTTAGAACAACGTCACGAAGGAAATGCTTCGTTGAAAGCTATCAATGCTAAGGCCATTAAGAAGGAATTTGATAATTTCATGTATATTGGGAATGAGTCCTTAGATGATCTATTTGAGAGATTCTATCACTTGATGAGTGAATTGCATGCCCATGAGATCAAAACAACGAAAGAAGAAAAGGTTCAATGCATGGCAGATGCGCTACCACCAAAATGGGATTCATTCTTGATGGTTCTCAAACAGAACAATACTCTTGAAACCATTGATATCAATGAATTTCTTCAGAAATTGAGAGAACAAGAGGTGACGAATAAGTGGAAGTTAAAGAGAGGCGTACAAGCTCAGGATCCTTCATTGTACTATTCCACATCAACTCAACAAAATGCTCCTTTGCAGACTGCGTTTGTATCAAACATGTCAAATGTTTCAGCCAGCCAGTCTTCAACAGCTCATGCTTCAGTTTCATCAAGCTCGGTTCCACAGCAGGGAAATACTGCTAGTACTCCTCCACCAAGCCCCATTAAATTTCAAACAGACAACTTCGACAAGGTTACTATCGAAGTGGCCAAGGAACACATGGCACTGTTGTCTACCGTTGTCAATTCATATGACAGTCTTGTTGCTGGACAGGTTGGAAACAGTCATCTGACAGCAGAAGACTATGCTCAGATTGATAAGGATGAAATGGATCGAATTGATATAATGTGGGCTCTTGCAAGTGCAGTCAGAAGAGCGAGAGATTATGTGAAAAGGACAGGAAAAACTCTCGAAGGGAACAAAGACACTACTTATGGTTTTGATCTGTCTGCTGTTGTTTGTTTTAACTGTGGTGAGAAAGGGCATTTTGCTAGGCAATGTGAAAAGCCTAAACAGACTGGAAGCCACAAAATCAAAATACAGAAACAAACCTTGTTCCAGTTACTCTTGCACAAGATAAGGACACTTCAAGTGGAACAAAAGCTATGGTTGTTCAAACAGATGAGACTGTTGATTGGTCTTTTAAATTTGGAGCTGATGGTTGTTCAGGGCATAGAGCTTACATGGCAAAGGCTGTAGAAATCAATGAAGAATCAGATTCTGATGCTGAGAGAGAGATTGCTTAAGAAAGTTCATCAGCTGAAGACGACACATCTTCAAATAGTTCTGGCTTCACAGCTGAGAATGAAGAAAAATCATCTGTCGTCTCTTCAAGTCAATCGACAGCTGATGTGGATGATAACAATTCTTCTTCTGAATCTACCTGTAGCTGTGCTTTTATGGTAAAAACATCCACAGGCATTCAGGTAAATTCTGACAGTTTTGAAAGTGAGTCTGAATCTCAACCGTGTTTAATTTGTGATGAACTTGAGAAGAAAGTTGAGACACTTAAAAGTCACAACACAGACTTAATTGCTGATTTAACTAATTGTCTTGAAGCAAACCGTGTTTTAAAGGGAAACGAACTTGCCTTCAAAAACAAAATTGATCTTTTAATCAGGCAAGTTCATGAATTAGAAATCTGTTTATCAACAAACAAAATGCCATCACTTTTTATTTAAACACGATTGATGAAACAAAGAAAAAGCTGGCGCTTGTCGAATGTGATTATGAAACTTTAAATCAAAAGCTGAAAAGTTATTCAAATTCTTCTTACCTTCTTGATTACATGATTTCACGGCGTACAGGAAAGAAAAATGTTGGGTTTGGGTATAAAAATTGTCCTCCACCGGTGTTGAATACTATGGTAAACACACCGGATGATAACCCAATCATTGACTTTAAGGTCAAAACGCCATTTGTCGTTGATCCAACCGAAAACAAAATTTCTCAACCAATGGTTAACGATAATGGTGCTTCAACCTCGAAGTCCCAGTGTGTTGTTGGAATGGTAGAAGAGTGGGATGAAGACGACGATGAGTGTCCTACTCGTGGTTTGGGACACAAAAACTCGTCTGCTCCATAGAATGACAGCATTGGTATTTCAAAATCTGCTTCTAAAAATGTTTTTAAAATTAAACCAACCAATTGCCGTCCATCTTATCCCACTACTTCTTATCAGATGAGTCAAGTAACCAAAGCCTCAATCAAAAAGGTTAATTTTGTTAAAGTTGGAGAGTCTGTTCAATCAAACAAGTCACTCTCTTCAGCTGAACAAAAAGAAGCTAAGGCTGGTGGTTCAAAAACTCACCAAAGCGAAAATCAATACAGATCTCCGAGGTTGGTTGAGCGGAGATACTGTTTTGAGTGCGGTACAAAAGGACACGTTGTTGTCAACTGTACTTATCTTCAGAAGCCAAGTAAAAGAGTTAACCATTTTCCAGAAAATAAACAAAAGTTTTTAAAGTCAAAATCTAACTCCTTTACCTAACAACAAGTGCATCAAAAGAAAGTTAAACAAAAGATGCATGACTTGTTGGTCTCTGATTCGAGTTACACACCTGTACAAATCGTTAAGCAATCCATTGTTTACCACAAACAGTCGTTGCACAAACAACATGTGTGGAAAGCAAAATCAGATGATGCTTCTGACGACTGTACTTCAAAGTCAAATGGTTGTTCCAAAAATCCACAAGGACAGTGGATGGATTGTACTGTTGTAGATGAGACTGGGAAACCCAAGACCGTAAAGGCTTGGGTTCCTAACCTAAACTAATTACTTTCCTTCTTGTGCAGGTTGTCCTTTATAATCCTATTAGCAATAATTGGATTATTGATAGTGGGGCATCCAGGCACATGACTGGGAACTTAGCTCTCCTTTTCGACGTCAGAAATATCAAAGGGGGCTATGTTTCATTTGCAGGCGATAAAGGTGGTTTTATCTCAGCTCAGGGAACACTGTCTAATGGAGCTGTCAGCTTTGAGAAGGTCAACTTTGTCAAACAGTTGGATAACAACTTACTTTCTGTTTCTCAAATCTGTGATAAGGAGTTCAAGGTTCTTTTTTATGACAAGCATTGTTATATCTTGAAAAAGGAGTTTATGATTCCAGAAGACATGGTGGTTATGTCTGCTCCAAGAGTGAATGATCTTTATATTCTTGACATGTCACAAGCATCATCCTCAGTGTCCACAGCATCATGTTTTGTTTCAAAATCCACTGAGAAGGATTCTATTTTATGGCACAAAAGAATGGGACATCTCAGTCTCAGAAAAATGAATCATTTGGTGCATAAAAATCTTGTTGAATGAGTCACTGTGAAAAGTTTTCATCTTCCTGACGTGTGTGTTTCTTTCAAGAAAGGCAAACAAACCAAGAAATCTCATAAACCCAAATCTCAACATTCCATCACTATACCGCTAGAGCTCTTACACATGGACTTGTTTGGTCCTATCAACCGGAAGAGCATTGCTGGAGACTTGTATTGTTTGGTTGTGACGGATGAGTATTCAAGATATTCTTGGGTGATGTTCTTAAAAGAAAAATCTGAAACTTTTGAATATGTGGAGATTCTGATTACCAAATTGGAGTCTCTGTATAAGTTAAAGGTTAGGAGGATCCGTTCGAACAATGGTACTGAATTTAAAAATCACCTTATGGAAACTTTCTGTCAAAAACTTGGTATTCACCATGAATTCAGTGCACCATATGTTCCACAAATGAACGGTGTTGATGAGAGGAAGAATCGGACCTTGATAGAAGCTGCAAGGACTATGCTCGCTGACTCAAACTTACCCGTGCAGTTCTGGAATGAAGCTATTGCTAATGCGTGTTACAAGCTCAACCGGGTTCTAGTTGTCAAGCGTCACGATAAAACTTGCTTTGAATTGTTGCATCGAAGGAAACCGAACTTATAGTATCTTGAACCGTTCGGCGCTCCATGTACCATGTTGAAAAAGGATGCTCATGGCAAGTTTAATGAGAAAGTAGAGGAAGGTTACTTCTTAGGGTACAGCACTCCCAATAAAAGAGTTTACAACAAAGCTTCTGGGAATGTAGAAGAATGGTACCATTTTGATGTTCAAAAGTATACCTCTCCTACTGCTAGAAAAGGTCTTCCTTGGATGTTTGATTATGAAGAACTTTTTGCCTCGTTTAATCTTCCTCCAGAATGTTCAGATGAGGAGGTTGCTGTTCAAATGATGTATGATGCTCAAAACGCACCTGATGAACATGTGCAACCTACTCCCTCATCATCTGACATTCCTGAGTCCTCCAATAACACACAAGTCACACAGGATGATGACTCTTCTTCTTCTTCAGAGTATGAGGGTTCTCGACAAGAAATAGACCAGGTGATTGAAGATCCTTCCCATGATGTTGTACAATTGAGTGATGATGTTTCACATTCTGTGGCAATTGAACAGAGTATCACAAACCTTGATCAAACTGTTGAGGTTCCTGCTCATCCTATGGGTAGGATTGATAGAATTCATCCTCAACAGAACATTATTGGTGATCCCACATCTGGTGTCAAAACTAGGGGTCAGATCAACTCTGGAGTCTACTCAGAAATCATGGAATCTGGTGTAGTCAACGATTGTGTGCATTCATGTTTCGTCTCGCAAATCGAACCACGGTCTATAACAGATGCTTTAAAAGAAGAATCTTGGGTAAATCTAATGCAGGAAGAACTACTCAAATTTCAGAAGCTCGAAGTTTGGAAGTTAGTTGATTTACCAAAAGGAGCTAAGAAGATTGGTACTCGATGGGTTCTTCGTTGCAAAGGGGATGATCAAGGAATAGTCATAAGAAATAAGGCTCGTTTGGTCGTTCAGGGATTTAGGCAAATTGAAGGTATAGATTACAATGAAGTGTTTGCACCGGTTGCTCGTCTGGAAGCAATTCGAATTTTTCTTGCTTATGCATCCTACAAAAGGTTCAAAGTCTATCAAATGGATGTAAAGAGTGCTTTCCTTCATGGAGAAATCAGTGAAGTCGTATACGTCAGTCAACCTCCCGGGTGTCTACAAATTGGACAAGGCACTGTACGGATTGCACCAAGCTCCGCGAGCGTGGTACGAGACACTTTCCACTCATCTTCTAAACAATGGTTTTAGAAGAGGTGTCATCGACTGCACGTTGTTCATTAGAGAAAAGGGTGGAGAACTTTTAATGGTACAGGTATACATGGATGACATTATTTTCGGATCGACGAATGATGTTCTGTGCAAAGAATTTGAAAGAGTTATGCAGGACAAGTTTGAGATGAGTTCCATGGGAGAGATGAAGTTCTTTCTAGGGCTACAAGTAGATCAATCTGAGACAGGGATTTTCCTTCATCAAACAAATTATGTTGGAGACATACTGAGCCGATTCAGTATGACTGATGCCAAACCTGCTGGTACTCCATTGGCGATCAATCACGGGATTTCGCCTGATGACAAGGGGGAGTATATTGATGCTACTCTCTATCGAGCCATGATCGGATCTCTCATGTATCTCACGGCATCTCGACCAGACATCATGTTCGCCACGTGTCTCTGTGCCCGATATCAGTCAAAACCAAAAGTCTCCCACTTAATTACTGTCAAAAGGATTTTTCGTTATCTGAAGGGTACTCCTGATCTTGGATTATGGTACTCTAATGATGATAACTTTGAGCTTACTGCATATAGTGATTCTGATTATGGTGGTTGCAAAACAGACTTCAAGTCTACATCTGCAGGGTGTCAGTTCTTTGGAAACCGTCTTGTGACATGGCAATGCAAAAAGCAGACTTCAGTGGCTACATCTACATGTGAAGCTGAATACATCGCTGCTGCCAGTTGCTGTTCTCAGATTATCTGGATTCAACATCAACTTCGGGACTACGGTTTGCAATTCTCTAACACTCCTATTTATGTAGATAATTCTGCTGCCATAGCTATCACTAAGAATCCGGTTCAGCATTCAAAAACCAAACACATCGGCATAAAATATCACTTCATTCGTGATTGTTTTGAAAATAAACTGATTGATGTGGTTCAAATTAACACTGATTTCCAAAAGGCCGACCTCTATACAAAAGCCTTTGACAAACCAAGATTTTTATTCTTGTTAGAGGTAAACGGCATGAAAAAGAAGGATGACGTTGTTCCGGACCAAGAGTCGAGTCAATAATCATTTTTATCAATTACGTTCCTGTATATATTTTCTTTCTTGCGTTTATTAAAAATCTCAAAAACTCAAAAAGATTTTTCATTTTAAAAATTTAGGGGGAGAAAATGTCAGTAAGAAAATGATCTCTCGCTGAGAAAAATGATAGTACACAGACGCTAGTTATCTGAGACTCCAAAAAGATTTTCTTAATTGTGTACAGTTAATTGTGTACAGTTATTTGTGTACAGTTAATTGTGTACAGTTATTTGTGTACAGTTTGTTTAAAAAAAACAAAAAAAAAAGATTTTCCATTTTTGTACAGTCTAAAACCCAAAAACATCTGAAAAACTCAAAAATGAGAAATCGTATCCAACTTTTGGGAAATGATGGCACACTAACCATATGTATGAAGCACATTGCATTTAATGTCATAGTGAATAGTCACACTAAGTCGACATGTGATGCATTGATAGGCTTATCTTACTGAATCTCGACCATTGATGATCAATCTATACCATATTAGATATTGTCTTGTGAGTCACATAATGGTGAAAGGATTGACGAAAATCAACAATAGAAACTGAAGGTGTTTCTCATTCTGTGCACACCAGTTATCATCGGTTTAATGAGATATCATAAAGTAGTTATAAAATTAAAAATTAGATTCCGAAGTCGTATACGTGCCATATTGCCTTGTAAATACCTGGCTGAAGCCGTCCATGCGATTAAGAATAAAATAAAAGTATGAATCCGAATCCGTATATGTGCCATATTACCGGGTTGCAGCCTGGTTGAAGCCATCCATGGGATAGGATGAACACAAACACCGTTAGCTGCATACGTGCCATATTGCCTTGTAAATACCTGGCTGAAGCCGTCCATGAGCTGATGGCTGTCACTGTGAATACTAAAAAAAAAAAAAAATTGGTGTAGTAAAGAAGTAACAGGGAATAACTGAGATCTCATGAACTTATGATGGCTGGTTAAGTAAGTTGTGCTGATTTGAAACATTAACATCTTTTGAAAAGTAATTCAAGTCAATTCTTAACCAGTGTGGGACACACAGACAATGGACTCAATCCTTCAAGATCATCTTGTAAGTGTTGAGAAGAGGTCTGCATAGGTTTAAGATGGACAAACATATCAATGATCGCATTTTGACTAAGTGTACTTAAAGCTCAGATAATTTGCAATGTTGCTGATTGCTATGAGTTTAGTACCGATCCCATGTTCGGATCTTTCTCACAAAAAGATGTGTAAATACCATTGTATAGTTGTATCTATAAAATTCAAAATGTCTCAGATCATTGCTCACTAAGTCTGTATGATTTCTCATAAGGATCATTCTTACTAAGACATGCGTGTATATATCTTGTTGATATTATTTTCAGCATTACATATTCAAAAATCCAAAAAGATTTTACTTTTCCTGAATTTTAGATTATCTGATAAGACTCGAACGACTGTCAGAAAATCAAAATTTGAAAACCGCTTGACTTCCTGATTGATCAAATCGTTCCTTTACTTCATAAACTATTCCAAAACTTCATAATTGATCCCTTACTTCATAATTAAATTTTTGTTAAAACCAATGTGGTCAGATACCCCATTTAACCTGAAAAGTTTAATTTACTAAAAGAGGTTATCCATTCGTACGAATGGATGAGCAGAATGGCTCACTCGTACGCATGGATGATGAGAATAGGTCATTCACACGAATGGACTGACCAGAATGGTCCACTCGTACGAATGAGTGGCAGAATGAATCAAGTCTGAGTCACTCGCACGAATGAAAGTCCATTCGTACGAATGAACCAGGCCATCCTATAAATAGGCCATTCATTCGCATGTGCAGAATCATTCGCACAAATCAGAAATCATTCGCACGTCTGTTTCATCATAATCTGAAAGTTATCCAAAACTCCGTCAAATCTGTAATCTAATCATTCGTTTTCATTTTACAGGTATAACCCCACAAGTATTCATCGATTGTATACCGATTTGCAGATGTTCGATTAGATTTAGGATTCAAAACCGAAAAACAAACTAAAAACGTAAAAAGTGACTTAATAAACCAATTAAAATGCTAAATATTGGTTGAAAACCATAGTCGAGTGTGTTGGTGTCTTTTTCGGCAAATCTTTTCAAGTGTTGGTTGATTTTTGGACAAATTGGATCGCGACCCGTCTGTCATACGAATGGACACACTCTTCATGTTCATTCGTACGAATGAACGCTCATTCACATGAATGAGAACTCATTCACACGAATGAGAACTCATTCACACGAATGAAAACTCATTCACGCGAATGAATACTCATTCATATGAATGAAACTCATTCGCACGAATGAATAGGCAGAATGATCCATTCGCACGAATGAACCAACTCTTAGGGTTCATTCGTACAAAGGGAAAATGGTCCAAAAGTTCATATTTCCAAAATCTTGCATGTACTGATCTGATGTGCTTCATGTTTTTGTGTTTGCAGACTGATCGTTATGGCGCACAGAGCTCCAGTTGTTCTTAAGGCTTCAATAAAAAGCAACATATGTGCGTACATGATTCCTGCATCAAAGAATGCATGTCCGTTTGTCGGCATGATCGAGTTTTTATCAAGATCAAGGATTTCTCATGCTATATCCCATCACCGGACTCCATGTACGTCGCATCAAAGGGAATTCTGGGCCTCTGCCGAGATTGACTGCGAGGTATCTCCACCGGTCATACGAGGGAAGATCGCAGGTCAAGATGTGGTTGTATCGGCAGCTCACATTCGTCGATTGTGTCAATTCGGTGATCATCCTGAAGATCCAGTGACACTGGATAAATATCTGGTCCGCGGATGCTTCATGAGAATAAAGTACGACGGGAATGTAGCCGAGGGAGTTTTAAACAAAGCGAACCTCTGTCCGCAGTACAAGTATCTAGGACATGTTTTTCTGCATTGCATCGGTTCCCGTCGTGGCGGTTTCGATGACATGCGCGAAACAATTCAGAGCGCATTCGTTGCTCTGGTGTTGAACATTCCGTTCAACTTTTCCGAGATGGTGTTCACGCATCTTAAGGAAAACATCTATCTAAAAGGGGACAATGCGTATCTTATGTACCCCAGATTCTTACAAATGATAATAGATGACCAACTTCCTCTTCAACCAAGGTCAGACGTCGACATAATCAAGCTAGAACACATGACGGACGTCACTCTAAGCAGGGTACAGACCTACAGGGGAAGACCAACAAAGCCACCTCACAAACGACTTATTGGACATCTGGCAAATCCAGATTATGTGGCACCAGCAAACAGAAAATGGCGTCACGATAACAGTGATTCTGACAGGGAGGATATTGTTGTACCTCCAGCTGACGACCAAGATGATGACTACCAAGATGGTCAGGGAGATGGTGGCAATGCTCCTAATGTTCCATCTACCGCTGCCACCACTCCCACTGTTACTGCTATCGATCCTTCCCTTCCAACTAACCCAGAAGACGTTAACCTGGACACCGTCCTGTTTACTGATTCTGAGGAAACTAAAGATGAATTTGAAATCAGTCAACAAGGGGCAAGATTGGTCGCAACAAAATGAAAAAGGGGAGCAGATCAAGGAAGCTCAAGGGTTGATGATGATGTCAGGGATGCTGACTTTGTCCCTGACTGTCCACAAGTATCTGCTGCTCCTTCTTCCCAATCTACCCCAGTCAAGAGAGGAAGAGGAAAGAGAATGGCCAAACGCCAAAAGTTTAAGCTTGTTAGGAGGACGGAGAGCACCTCTGCCACTACAGCAACTGCCACCAGGTCTGAGGCTCCAATGTCAACATCTATGCCTCAGACACAAACTGTGCCTCCTCCCATCTACACGACTGCTCCTACATCACAGCCATCAACTATTTGAGCTGAATCTTCAATGTCACTGCCGACTGTCTCTCTACACGACCAGATCAGTACTTTAAACAGTTTGGTACTTCGTTTACTTGCTCAGAATGAAGAGCAATCAAAGCCTATTGACCAACAGGGCTCGCAGATCAGTCAGTTGACTCTACAAAATACCGAACAAGCCCAAGCCATCACAAGTCTTTCCACTAGGTGTAATGATCAACAAGCCCTCCTTCTCACTGCTACAAACCAGAATCAACAGTTGTCTAAAACTGTTGATGCACATGCTCAGAGGATACAAAGGCTTGAGGAGGATAATAAGAGACTGTTGGAAGACTTAGAAAGCAGAAGAGACCCGACACCCAGAATTGAGGGTGCTCGCAATGATGGTGATGATGGTGATGATGGTGATGATGGTGATGATGATGATGATGATGATGACGATGAGGATGATGATGATGACGATGATGATGATGATAGTGATGATGATGATGACAATAATGACAAAGATAAGGATGATGGTGCCAATGCTGGTGCTGCATCAAGTGCTTCAAAGACAGCAGAAGCAGAGGCACGCACAAAGCAAAAATCAGACAAATCAGAAGGCCCATCATCAGATACACAAAAGGGCACTGAAGGTTGATAGTTTTTGTTTTAATTGTTTTAAGTTGTCTTATTGTAAATATTAGATTATTATGTAAATAATTTCAGTTTTATTTTGATTAAATCAATGAAATTTCTTATTCTCACATGTTTATTTTATGATTGTTTATGTAAATAGTTTTGGATGTGATGCCTCTCAAGCAACAACCTTCAAAGTTAACTTATGTGCTTGACATGCAAGGGATCATCCAACATTCAGTTATTTATGACAAAGAGGAAGGGGAAATCGTACACTGCTTGTCAAAAGAACAGATTGTCGAGCTATTTCAAATGAATCCCGACGAAGTCATCACTGAAGAGGCATCTGTTCCTACAACTGATTATCCCTCCTCTGACGAACTAGAAGACGTTGATGAGGTTGAAGTCGAAGACATCACTGATCAAGAATATCCAAAGTACACATCAGTAGATGGTGATGATCTTCCCTCCTTCGCAGACTTATTCACTCAGCAGTCCGACGAGGAGGTCAACCGCATTATCGACAACAAAGGAGATGAAGTCGGTCCCTCCACTATTGACATTGACGAGCTGAATGAACGTAAAAGTCAGTGGATGGAATACATGGCCGAATTAAAGAAGAACTCAAAGCCCTCTCCTCCAACCAAGTACACTAAAGTTTATCAACTCAAAGGACACAAGTCTGATGGTCGTATAATCAGTTGGGCATACTTCAACGACTTAAGCTGCTATGCTATAAAAAGAGAGAAGGGCATACAATATTTTAGGTACCCTCATGACTTCAAGACGCTGCCCGCATTTGAAGTAAATCAATTGGTGCGTCTAAAGCTTCTATACAGCGAATCTTTCGGTCTATCCGAATGGTTTGAACATCAATTACAATACGAATACCGGAAGAAGTGGGTGAACTTCAAGCCACAAATGCCTACACCTTACATTCATAAGGAAAAGGTTCATCCAATCACCAAGAAGCCCCTAATTGTCTTAAAGTGGAAACCTCCAACGATCATGAAGAAGATTCCTTTAAGAAAAATGATCCAGGACTTCTCAGATCAGTTCAAATGGTGGTACTATGATGGGTGTACTGGTGAAGCTGTTATAGTGCTTTGTAAAGAAGGGTCATGGGAGACCATCAGGGTCTTTGATCCCTTGTGGCTGACCAACTTGTCTGAACAAGATGTTACAACTTTATACAAGTGTCAGCCATTTTTTGAAGTTGCAGATATAGACCAGGCGTTGCAGTATGTGAAGGTGATACGTATATGCTTTGCTTTTGACATACACGCCGGGGTCAACTGGAAAACTCGTACAAAAGAAATGTTGAAGACCAACTAATGTCAGTTAGGTCATTTTAAAGGGATCTAGGTCCAAGGGGGAGTATGTAGATGCATAATATGTCCCTAATCCCTTGTAATATGTATTTCATCTATGTTTAATGTAATTATTTGATGTATTAATGAAATTACATGTTTATCCTTAATGTTTACTCATATATAACGACTGTGTATTAAACGATCTGATAAATATCGATAACGTTGATCAATCGTGCTATTGAAAGGCCCATTCGCACGAATGGATCATGAGAATGATCCATTCGCGCGAATAGATCATGAGAATGATTCATTCGCTAGAATAAGTCATGAGAATGATTCATTCGTACGAATGAACCATTCTAATGATTCATTCATACGAATGAACCATTCTAATGATTCATTCGTACGAATGAACCATTCTAATGATTCATTCGTACGAATGAACCATTCTGCTGATTCATTCGCACGAATGAGTCCATTCACATGGCTCATTCGTACGAATGGCCTCAGCACTATATATAGAACTTTCACTTCATGAGCACATAGACAACACATATACACTTAGAAGAGACTAACCAGAGCAGAACCAGACTAAGCAACAGAACACACAAACTCTTTGCACCTGTATTGTCGAATCTCTGTCCGTTGAGAGTTTCCAGGTCTTGTATCCAACTTCTCTACACCAAAGGGTCGATAGAAACCTTCGTTTCGACATCTAATCCGCTCGTTTCTTACGACCCGATCCGTGTCATAGATTGGATTGCCAATCAAATCGGATTCCGCACGATTTGGTTCGGTTAATGTGTTGAATCATTGGATCAAGATAGATCCCGATCCAACACAACTTATACTTTGTGTGATACTACCTACAACGCAACGCAACGCATGTGAGTTTTCACGGCCCCTTTTTACTGTTTTAACTTGGGGGAGAAAACATGATTAAACGATTTTGGGATTTTGTAATTTGTATAATATCAATGCTAAAGCTAAGCGTAACACGCTATCACAGAAAGTCCTCAACTTATATCGGACCGTTAATATGGATTTTAGCGAGGTAATATTTAGTAGTACTACTGGGTTTGACAAATCCCACCCGCGTTAGTCGCGCTAACTCGATTAGATATCGAACGGATGAAATGTTAGCCTATTCACACCGCCAATGTTGATAGACCTGGCAGGAGGCAAATAAACAAACAGTCAGCTTTGGTTGCGAGCGCTTGAGTTAAACATGAGCATAGGTTAGCTACCTATAGATACATACTGAATGAACATAAATCTGGTAAACGCTTATTTACATATATTGAAACCTGTGAACTCACCAACCTCGTGTTGACATATTTTCTTACATGTTTTCTCAGGTTGCTAAGATAAGACACAGGTGCACGTTAGGGCATGCATGGGATTCAACTACTTTGATTATGACTTATTTATATTTGTTTGGATTATTTTATTATACTTGGTTTGGTTGGACGTTTTGGACTTTTGGACGTTGATTTGGGCGCATGTGTTTTGCACATTTACTTTCTTTACGCTTCTGCATTGAAACTCTGATTTGTATGATATTTTCATTTTGAGTCCCATGTAGAGTCGTTCAAAGTAACTAATGTCTGAGATCCTGGTTCGTCACTTCCCAAACGGTAAAACTCCGTTAGTTGAAATTGGGGGTGTGACAAACACACATCTACGGCTTCATGGATTAAGATGAAAAATACTAGCGGGTACCTCTAAAGTACACAAATCATGAGGGTATAACTAATTTGAGGGCTCGTTTATAGTCAGATTGCCAAGACCGAGATCTCTTATCTTTCTTAACTCTTCACTCACTGCGTAGTACACATTGCTGCCTTTTCGTATGGTTCTTTTGGCTTGTAGCCTAATAGCTCCTACCTTGATCAATGCGTATACTGATGATGGGAATAAGTTGGATTCTTACATTTTCCATCGTGGCTCCAGTTGCCACACTTCATACATTTGTCATATCTTTTGGCTTTTCTTTTAGCGATGCTATTTGACAAGCCGCAGAATGGTGGCAGTTGTTCCTGCTTCCGCCACCGTTTTCTTACATCACTTGTCACTTTGAAAACTTTCTCTCAGAGTTCGGGTGGTAATTCAGGCTTTGCGAAATGAATACAAGAAATTAAATTGAAATCAAAGGAATGCATATCCAGCTCTTTAAGGTGTAACCGGTAAAAGACCAACTTCTCTCTTTTATTTTTTAAAAAACATATCATCAAGACTAATTTCTCAATAATTATTTTCCTCAAATTCCTTGAAATAATTTTTCCATATCTTCCTTGTAGATCGTTCGGCTGTTTACTCCTAATACATCCACTTTCTTGTATATTCCAATTCCTTTGAGTGAAGCAGATTCTTTCCACATTGGCGTAACGGTTGTAAACTTGAAATAACGACATAAGATAGTATAATATTTTTCTATCTTGAAGACAGTTAGCCTATAACCGGTGTTTAGGAAAAGCTGGTTTGGTGATAATTATAGGTAGTAGAAAAGAAAAGGCTAAGGCTCAGAGGGTTATCTAGGCGGATATTGTTTTTGGGATTTTGGGTTTAAGGATAATATATAAAGGGTAATAAAGTCCTAGGTGCCTCAATCATCTTCATACTTCTACTAGTTCATGGTCTTGATATGTATAAGTCACACAAGTTCTAATTATGAATAAAATTCGATCAAAAAAACACTCAATATACCGAACGAAAGAGCATGCGAAAAATAATGATAATAATACTCGTGAAAAGGCTTGGATTATTCTCACATGAAAATGGATGGGACAGGGGTTAGTGAATTGTTACGCATAATATCCATTTGTTTCTACTTTCCATGTATTCATTTTATTTAATTAAGTGCGAACTCGAAGAGATTTTTGGTTTTAGGGTTTAAAATTTTTGAAATTTTTTCGAGTTTTAAGGTTTTAGTCAAATGGGTCGAAAATCACAAGTTTAGTTTTACTGCTTTGAGGTTACAAGCTTGTCCTGAATCTCTAATTCCCCACCCCACACTTAAAATTATGCATTTCCCTTAATATACAAATGAATGTAATGGAATGCTATGCAGGAATTTAAATACATCAAGTTTTAAGGGAAAAGAAACTGGTACTCCCCGGTCAATTCGGTGTATAACCTATAGCCAAAACTTTGTTGCTGTTGTCAACACTTTGCTATAAGGACTTCATCTAATTTCTCAGAAATTTGATGTGTATTCCGGTGTCCCAACTTGTAGAGATGGAGTGTAACTCCTCAAAGAAGTAGAGAAAACTACCTGGTGATGTTATGCTATTTGACACACAAAGGAAAAACATAAAAACAGAAACAGAAATAACAGGTAGTAGTTAAGCTACTAAGGTCCTAGTATCTAGAAGGCATACCTGGGGGCTGAAGTACGTGAAACTTTTGAATGTGTAAACAAACCTGGGGTCCATGTGTTCTGTCTTATGCACCAACTTCTCAATTTATTCATGATCATCGGGTTGCCTCCCGGAAGTTTCACGTTTATTTAAGGGTCGTTGGTAGGACCCGTATGTGCTTCGTGAATTTCCAATTTAGTGCAAGTGGTGGAATAATCTAACAAATGGGTGGCTTGTAATATAGAGAGATTCATCCAACCCATTCGATAACCATGTGTACAATGTGATAATAAGCTGATCGAGGAATTAGTGGAGTCCCTCGTGGACCAGCCGAACAAGGGAAAACAGGGTGAAAATAGTTCAAACTTGAAATGGTCATAACTTGAGCTACGTTTGGAGTTAGAGGGCCCCTGACCAGAGGACGGAAAGGTTTCGACGAGCCGAATCATGTGGCAAATTCCGTAGGCGGTTTGTCCCAATGGTCCGAGCTAAATTCTGCCATTAAGTGACCCAATTTAATAAATCAAAGATTTTCCCAAATTTTCTAGTTTTAATACCTTCAACTTTTTTGTGCTAAAACAGGTGAATCATTGATTTATGTGTTTCCAAAGTCTTTTTCTAATTTTAATTTTACTTTGGACGGATTGATTTGAAATTTTAAAAATTTTTGTAAACATGCCAAATTTAGAATGCTATTTAGAAGAACACTTAAAGAGAATAATGTAATTAAATAACACCACCCCCATTTGAAATTTGCTGGACCAAACTTCAAGAAACTCATGTAGTGAAGGAGACGGTTACCCGGGTATGATAATTTTGTCAAGTAATTTTTGTTGGATGAACGTTGCTTCTCCCATGAGAAGTGGTCCTCAGAGTGATGTGCCTTATCATGTGGCTTATGTGATTCATGGAATGATTCACTGATATGCTTGGTCACAAGCCAGGTATCACTGTTGCAAGGAATATGTGCCACCATTGTCATTTATTTGTTGGAGATCACATTCTACGGCATAATCTCCTCCTGGATGTTGGTCTCACAATTTGGTTCTTCATATGATGTTGTCTCTGAAGTGACAGGAACTCCAGACTGTTCCATACATCCTTCTTGTGCTTCTCTATTTAGGATTCCCACCAATTCTTCTTTAGAGCTTCATTTTTCTAACTCATTTGATTGTTTAGCTTTCAGCCTCTCAAAAAAGTCAGGGAGTGATTGTAAAGTTGCAGTAGCCCTCTCTTCTGAATCATCCGGTCTCACCTCCGACTGATCCATGCTTATGAAGATGGAAGGTTCTTGCTCCTTAGAGTCATTCGACTTTACTAGAGATGTTGGAACTATATCTTCTGATTCTTGGACTTTGAAGGAATCAACTTGTTGTTTATTTGGATAGCTTTATAGGATCTGAACCTTAATTTCTTCCAAATGACGAAACACTTGTTGTTCAGTTGGATAGCCCTATAGGAGTTGAACCTTAATTTCTTCTAAGTTACGAAACAGATTTCTTGGGGTCCATGAGTCAGAATCTAGAGCTGAGTGTTGAATTTCTTGGGGAGGTGTGGTTTCCTCATATGGTTGCCAGTAGGGTTGGTGAAAACTTATGGAATACCCTAGATAGTGATAACAATCTTGAGTGTAGTGGGCTTCCCCACAGACCTCACACCAAACCTCAGAATAGTGGTACTCATAGTTGTTTTGGTATCCTCCATAACAACTCTCGTAGTTGTAATCCAAGAAAGTTTTTGTAAAGAACAAATAAAACAAACCATAAAAATAAATGTTAAGGTTAAAAAGGCTAATCCGTTAACTCGAATCTTTCTTGAAATCACCGTGTCCCCGGCAACGGCGCTGAAAACTTGATGTGTTGTTTTGATATAATAAATATTATTTAATAATATTTAGAGATTTTGGTTTCACAAGATCAGGTTTTAAATTTATAAAATGATAAATACTCAAACTTAAAACACACACAATAGGCAAGTGTACCTATCGTAGAGTAATATAGTTTAGGTAAGAACCAAGTACCGAACCATAGGACACGGTCGAGTTCCAGTACTCAACTTTTGTTATTGTTTAGCCGGTTTAATTAGTGAGTGGGTTTTGTGTGCTTGTGAAGCAGAAAAGTAAATGACAGAAAAGTAAATGACGGTAAAGTAAATAACAGAAAAGTAAAAACGTGCGTGATGTGTGTAATAGAAATGTAAATAGAAGAATAGTAAATAGCAGAAAAGTAAATATCTCGGAAATGATCAGGTCACGAAGAGTATTGCTTTGGGCTTAGAATCCTCTTGGTATATGATAATGTTAAGTTGACTAATCCAGTGGTATGACTAATACAGATGTGTGACCCGGGTAACCGCTAGAGCCTCGTCCTCACGACATTTGGTTCACGAATTATAATCTTTAATGATAAAATGGTAGGACTCCCAACTAGGGATATCGTTACCCTCAACTCTTTGGTGTTATCTCCAAGTTGGTTTAGGACATCAAACTTAAGTGCTTAGTTATTATTATTAAAAGAGTGATTAGACTTTGTTCACCGGGAGGCGGTGTAACAATGGGACCATGTATAAAGACGTACCATTCCCAACACGAGTTCACCAATTCTTGGTCTCATAACAAGTCCATATAAAGACGTACGACCTTATTAATATTAACCAAGCCTTGGCTTATCAAGATCTACTTGAATAAAGACGTCCAAGCATCAAGAGAAGTTTTGCAGCTACGCGACAACGGTTATCAAGATCCACTTGTATAAAGACGTACAAGCATCAAGATCCACTTGTATAAAAACGTACAAGCATCAAGAGAACTTATACAAGATCCACTTGTATAAAGACGTATAAGAATCCCTTATCGACTACATACAGCTCCCACTGAACTTCAGATCTGTTCCTAACCAATGCCTTTATGACTGACAGTTATGCGACAATGGTTGACAATGATTAAAGAACATTCCTTGGTAAACGGAAGTTCTAGTATGCATATCAGGTCAGAGGATACTAAATGATTACACCAATATCAAAAACATCTTATGATTAATATCCATGAAGATGATTTGAAGAGAGTTACATCCAACGTCATCCAAGATGAGGTCTGTGAAATTGGACGTCAACTACTTGAGTCCAAGTTCAGAATAGTCTTAATTCAGAGTGGTTCCCACGATTCTGATCGACTACGGATAATTAAGAATACAAGATTCATGGATTAAACGTATTAAAATCAAACACGGTTATAAGATTCAAAGTTGCATTTAACTAGTAAATCAAATTGAATTCAAAACGTACAATTGTTTACTGTTTGTACATCCAAATACTAAATCAAAAGATATCGCTAGAAAATCTAAGACCGATGGCATTTTTGTGCTGATCATGCTTCACCTGAGTCATCGGCTTAGTGAACGGGTCCGCTAGGTTTTGATCTGTGTCTACTTTGCTTATCATGATGTCACCACGTTCCACAATTTCCCGTATGTAGTGGAACTTTCTGAGAATGTGCTTGGCTTTGTGATGAGATCTGGGCTCTTTAGCTTGAGCAATAGCACCTGTGTTATCACAAAATATCTCGATTGGTTTTCGAATACTTGGAACCACATCGAGGTCGGTTATGAATTTCTTCATCCAAGCAGCTTCCTTTGCAGCATTTGATGCAACTATATACTCAGATTCGGTGGTTAAATCCACCACCACACTCTTCTTAGAGCTCTTCCAGGAGATAGCTCCTCCGTTTAGAGTGAATACGAAACCTGATTGTGAGCGAGAGTCATCTTGGTCAGTTTGGAAGCTAGCGTCAGTGTAACATCTTACAGTGAGCTCTTCTTCCACTCTTCCAAATATTAAGAACATGTATTTAGTCCTTCTTAAGTACTTCAGGATGTTCTTGACTGCAGTCCAATGGGCAATACCAGGACTTTGCTGAAAATGACTGGTCATGCTTAACGTCTACGAGACGTCAGGCCTGGTACATAACATAGCATACATGATAGAACCAATCGCCTGAGCATATGGAATTTCTTCCATACGCTTAGATTCAATGTCCGTTGAAGGAGATTACGATTTGTTCAACACGGTGCCTTTAGTCACAGGAACACCTCAGCGTGTCATGACTTTGTCTATGTATGTGCCTTGACATAGCCCTAGAAGCCACTTAGATCTATCACTATAGATCTAGATTCCTAGAATGTAAGCTGCTTCTCCAAGATCTTTCATTGCAAAACAAGTTCCCAACCAGTGTTTAACTTCATTAAGCATAGGGATGTTGTTTCCAATGATAAGTATATCATCCACATACAAGATGAGGAATGATATAGTGCTCCCACTAGCCTTTCTTTAAACACAAGGATCATCTTCATTTTTGACAAAACCAAACTCTTTAATCTTTTGGTCAAAACAAATATTCCAGATTCGAGATGCTTGTTTGAGTCCATAAATGGACTTATTCAGTTTACACACACTATTAGGATATTTTGGATCAACAAAACCATCATGTTGTACCATATAGACATCTTTAGAGAGATGTCCATTAAGGAAAGCGGTTTTGACGTCCATCTGCCATATCTCATAGTCATAGTACGCGGCTATGGCAAGCAATATCCTGATCGATTTGATCATAGCAACGGGCGAGAAGGTTTCATCATAGTCAATGCCTTGAGTCTGAGTAAAACCTTTCGTAACTAGTCGTGATGTATAGGTGTGTACATTTCCATGCATGTCAGTTTTTCTCTTGAAAATACATTTGCTCCCTACTGCCCGAGATTCGGGGGGTAACTCAACCAAGTCCCAGACTTAATCGTCACGCATAGATTGCATCTCGGCGTTCATGGCTTCCAGCCATTTTGTAGATTCTAGATCTGAAATAGCAGATTTGTAGTTGGTAGGTTCGTCATTAGATTCGGCTACCAATAGGACTTCGGTACCCTCAAGATGCCATAGGTATCTGTTAGGTTCTTTGCGAGTCCTTACACTTCTGCAAACTCTTGTGTTTATATCTGATTCATAAGCAACAACTTCTTGTTGTTCTGACGCTCCGACTTCATCAACAGTTGTTTCTCGAATTTCTTCAAGATCCACTATATTATCTCCAGTTCCTCATTCAAGAATTTCTTTCTCGAGGAATTATCCCTTCCTTTTGATGGAAATAACATTTGCATCAGGATGGTAGAAATAATATCCGCTTTTGTTATAGTATCCGACGAAAACAACCTTTTCGCCTCTAGGATCGAGCTTATCATCAGAATCGCTGGTGATATATGCATCACATATTCATACTATAAGGTAAGCCAGATTGGGTTTAGACCCACGCCATATCTCATATGGAGTATTGTTTACCTTCTTAGTCGGTGACAGATTGATAATGCGGGCGGCGGTCATAAGAGCATAACTCTAGAAGGAGCGAGGCAAGTTTGTTCTACACATCATCGATCGAACCATATTAAGTAGGGTTTGATTTCTCTGCTCGCTCACGCCATTAAGTTGGGGTGTGCAAGGTGGAGTGGGCAGTGAAACTATTCCACGCTACTTGAGATGATTGATGAACTCTGCGCTGAGATACTCACCACCTCGATCTGATCGAAGTGACTTTATCATTTTACCGAGTTGGTTTTTCACTTCGTTTTGAAACTCTTTGAACTTTTCAAAAGTTTAATGCTTGTGTTTCATAAGATACACATAAGCATATCGACTGTAATCGTCGATGAAGGAAACGAAGTATCTTTCATGTTTTCTAGACATGGTTTTGAAAGGGCCACATACATCAGTGTGTATGAGTCCTAGCAGATCCTTGGCTCATTCACCAATGCCAGTGAAAGATCCTTTAGTGAGTTTGCCAGCTAAGCAAGACTTTCAGTCTCTAAAGGAGTCTTGTCCGGTGGATTCAAGGATCCCTTCGGGTTGGAGCCTTTTCATGCGGGCCTTGCTTATATGACCAAGTCTACAGTGCCATAGAAATGTATTATTAATGCTAGATTTGATACGTTTAGAAAGATTGTATATGTTATTATTCGTTTGAACATCAACCTCATAAATACCATTTCGAGGTTTAGCCTCAAAATAGAAAATATCATTTAAGTAAGCACAAATAGAAATTCCATTAAAAACGTACTTAAAACCTTGTTCAAACAATAAAGAAACTAAAATAATGTTTCTGGTTAAACCAGGTTCAAACAAACAGTTATTTAAGATAACTACAAGGCTAGAAGGACATGAAAGCTGAAATGTACCAGCTGCAAGAACTGGTACTCTTTTCCTATCACCAACGATGAGTTCCATGTCGCCTTGTTTCAGCTTCTTCCACTTTTCAGGCTCCTGCAATACATTAACAATGTTATAAGCACATCCCGTATCAAATACCCATGTGTCGCTAGAGACAGTAAAAAGTTCAATAACATAAATGGAAGTACCTGAAGAGGTGCCTTCACCATTGGTTGTCTTCAATCTCAGCTTAGCTAGATATTCAGGGCAGTTACGTTTCTAGTGCTCCATCTTGTTGCATTCAAAGCACTGACGCTCCTCAGGAGGGGGTGGTTTGGGTTTTGCAACTAGCTTGTTATTGTTGGGGACAGGCTTAGCAGCAACATTAATTTTCTTCTTGCCTTTGCTGTTATTAACCCTTCTCTTGGGTTTAGGCTTGATAACACCACTAGATCTGACCATTAACACTCGATTAGTGCTGCTTTGAACATTCATCTCGGTTGTTTTTAACATACCATGAATCTCAGGAACAGTCTTGACCCATCCGTTCATATTGATATTGATGTGTCGTTTTTAATATATAAAAATATAATAAATATATTTTTATGAGGTTTTACGAGATCGGGTTTTAAATTTATAAAATGATAATTACTTTAACTTAAAAACACACACAATAGGCAAGTGTACCTTTCGCAGCGTAATATAGTTTAGGTAAGAACCAAGTATCGAACCAATGGACACGGTCGAGTTCCAGTACTCAAATTTTGTTATCGTTTAGCCGGATCAATTAGTGAGTGGATTTTGTGTGCTTGTGAAGCAGAATAGTAAATGACAGAAAAGTAAATGATGATAAAGTAAATAACATAAAAGCAAGAATATGCGTGATGTGTGTAACAGAAATGTAACGAACAGAATAGTAAATAGCAGAAAAGTAAATATCTTGGAAATGATCAGGTCACGAAGAGTATTGCTTCGGGATTCGAATCCGCTTGGTACGTGATAATGTTAAGTTGACTAATCCAGTGATGTGACTACTACAAACTTGTGACCCAGGTCACCGCTAGAGCCTCGTCCTCACGACATTTGATTTGTAAATTAAAATCTTTAAAAAGTGGTAGTGCCTCCCGTTAAGGACAACAATTACCCTCAACCCTTCGAATGGTCATCTTCGGGTTGGTTTAAGACATCCAACGTAAAATGCGTTGTATTAGAGTTAAATAGGTGATTATATTTTGTTCACCGTGAGGCGGTGCAACAATGGGATAAAGTATAAAGACGTACCGTTCCCAACATGAGTTCACCAATTTTTGGTCGCATAATAAGTTCGTATAAAGACGTACGACCTTAACAGTGTTGACTAAGCCTTGGCTTATCAATCTCTACTTGTATAAAGACATACAAGCTTCAAGAGAAGTTTGATTACAAAGGTTTTACACTTTAAAAATTAAGAACACTCACAAATATAAAGACGGATTTAGATAATAATAAAAGCCCACCAAAATGGTGGTTTTAAGGACGAATGATTAAAGACATAAACACATCACTTAGATTAATACGTTAAACATTAACATGAATCAAACTTCATCTTCACCCTAGTAATACAAAGAAGTTAGCCACAAATGGCCATACTAACTAGCGTAACGCTGAGTTTCGCAGGCTCCCCTAATACAGAACAAGGAGGAAGAGCCTCTCTACTCACTACTATCTACTCTAACTACGAAATAAGATCTCTATTGAGGTATGGATGGCTGTTGCAAGGTGTGTGGAATGAAGAACTTAAGCCATCTATTTTTAGGCCTCAAAATGAGCAATTCACGGCATTGCATTGGATTGCACGGGTGTGCAAACAACTCGGGAATCAAACAGGGTACAAATGGCATTGTAATGGAGCCTTGGAGAGCAAGATAGGCAATGCACGGTCGTGCATGGCTGCCTGCTCTCCAGGTTTGTCTTTTAGCTGCTTGTTGACTTATGTTGACCTGGTTTGAATTCTTGGGAGTCAATGCTCGGGTTTGGTCCTCCAAAAGCTTGATTTATTCATATTTTAAGCTGGTTTTTGCTCTGTTTATCTTGGGACACCGAATAACCTGCAATTGTGAAATATTAACGCATTAAGTATCATTTTGCAAGGCTTTTGTTTGATTAGTACCATAATATGGGAATTATTATGCATGTAAAACATGTCTAATTTAGGGTATATCATAATACCCCACACTTAAACTTTGCTTGTTCTCAAGCAAACTCATGCATGATCATACCCATAACTAAAAACTTTACAAGGGAAATAGAACTCCAAACAAGTCGAAGCTCCGGGATAACTCTTGAGTTGCTTATTCTATTTTTGTATTTTTCTGTTTCAAGATGAGGGAATTCATGACAAGCCTACTATAACTTTAATTATGCATAACCTATCATTCCTCATAATGTTCACTCAACTCTAGGGTTATATATGTATGGATAATGTAGTTTAAGTGGAACACTCAAGTTCGAATCGAATTATGCAATGGTCATAAGCTTGTATGCAAATCAACTCTCCATCAATTAACTAAATAGTATGCATGAATTAAGAGGACTTTAAAGGGTTGTAATGTGGCTAAAGTAAAAATAAAGGGTGAAAATGAAAATGTTTTTGGATTTTTAGGGGTTTAAAAAGGGTTTTGAAGGGCTGCAACTATTGTGAAACACACAGCTACGGCCTCATTGCTTAAAATGGAAAATACTAGTAGGTCCCTCTACAGTACTCAGATCAAGAGGGTATAACTAATATGAGGGATCGTTTATGGTCATATTGCCAAGACCAAGATCTCTTATCATTCTCAACTCTTCCCTTATTGCGTAGTACACATTACGGCCTTTCCATACGGATCTTTCGGCATGTAGCCTAATAGCTCCTACTTTGATCAGATGCGTATACTCATGTTTGATTCTTGCTACACTTTCCATCGTGGCTCCAGTTGCCACACTTCACACATTTGTCGTATCTTTTGGCGGCACTTTTTGACAAACCGCAAAATGGTGGCAATTGTTCTTGCTTGCGCCAGCGTTTTCTAACATCACTAGTTGCTTTGAAAACTTTCTCTCAGAATTCGGATGGTAATTCAAGCTTTACGAAATGAAGGCAGAAAAGCAAATTTAAATCAAAAGAATGCATGTACAGTTCTTTAAAGTCTTGCCGGTAAAAGACTCACTTCTCTTTTTCTTTTCTCTATTCTTTTTTTTCTATTTTTTTTAAATCAAGACAAATTCTTCAATAACTCTTTTTCCTCAATTTTCTTGAAATAATATTTCCACAAATTCCTTGTAGATTGTTCGGCTGTTTCTTCCTAATACATCAACCTTTTGTATATTCCAATTCTTTAAGTAAAACAGATTCTTTCCAAAGTTTCCTAAATGATAATAAACTTGAAATGATGACATAAGATAATTTTCCCATTTTGAAGACATTCAGCCAATAACCGGTGTTTACGAAAAGCTGGTTGGGTGACAAATGTGGGTAGTAGAAAAGAAAAGGCTAAGGCTCAGAGGGCTATATGGATAATATTTTTTGGATTTTTAGGGTTTAAGGATAATATATAAGGGTAATAAAGTGCCTCAATCATTTTCATACTTCCACTAGTTCATGATCTTGATATGTATAAGTCATACAAGTTCTAATTATGCATAATATTCAATCGAATAAACACTCAATATACCAAATGAAAGAGCATGCGAAAATAATGATAATAATGTTCGTGAAAAGGCTCAGATTATTCTCACATGGAAACGGATGGAATAGGGTTTACTGATTTGTTATGCATAATATCCATTTGTTTCTACTTGCCATGTCTTCGTTTTATTTAATTATGTGCGAACTCAAAGAGGTTTTGATTTAAGGTTTAAAATTTTTGAAGATTTTTCGGGTTTTTCAAAAGGTAGATTTTTGTAATGTTTTAGTCAAACGGGCAATCACAAGTTAAGTTTTACTACTTTGAGGATACAAGTAGTCATGAATCTCTTATTCCCCACCCCACACTTAAAAATGTGCATTGCCCTCAATGTCAAATGCATGTAATGAAATGCTATGCAGAAATTTAATGCATGCAGTTTAGCAAAAAGAAACTGGTACTCCCCAGGTCAAATCAGTGTATAACCTACGGCCGAAACTTATTGTTACTGTCAGGGTGTGCCTATCAGCTGCTTGTCAACACGTTGCTTCAAAGACTTCATCGAATTTCAAAGAAATTTGATGTGGTTTCTGATTCCTCAAGTTGTGGAGACGGACTGTGATTCCTTAAAGATGTAGAGAGACTATCTGGTGATGCTAATATACCTGACAGACAAAGGAAAACATAAAAGTAGATAAAGAAAATAAAAGATAGTAGTTAAGCTACTAAGGTCCTAGTATCGAGAGGGCATACCTAGGGCTGAAGTATGAGAAACTTAAATTTGAAAAGTCAAACCTGAGGTCCATGATTCTGCCGTATGCACCAACCTCTCAATTTATTCATGATCATCGGGTTGCCTCCCGGAAGCTCTACGTTTATTTAAGGGTCTTTAGTCCGACCCATACGTGCTTCGTGAATTTCCAGTTAGTACTCGTGATGGAATAACGAGTCAAATGGGTGGCTTATAATATGGAGAGGTTTATCCAACCCATTTGATAACCATGCGTATAATGATAATAAGCTGATCTAAGAATTAGTGGAGTCCATCCTGGACCAGTTAGAGAAAAAAAAAGGGTAAAAAGTGTTCAAACTTGAAACGGTCATAACTTGAGCTACGTTTGGAGTTACAGGGCCCCCGACCAGGGGACGAAAAGGTTTCGATGAGCCGGATCATGTGGCAAATTCCGTAGGCAGTTTGTCCCAATGGTCAGAGCTAAATTCTCTCATTAAGTGACCCAATTTCATAAATTAAAGATTTTCCCTAATTTTCTAGTTTTAATACCTTCAACTTTTTTGTGCTAAAACAGGTGAATCATTGATTTATGTGTTTCCAAAGTCATTTTATAGTTTTAATTTTACTTTGGATGGATTGATTTGAAATTTTAAAATTTTTTTGTAAACCTGCCAAATTTAGAATGCTATATAGAAGAGCACCTAAAGAAAATAGTGTAATTAAATCACGCCACTACCATTTGAAATTTCATGGACCAAACTTCAAGAAACCCATGCAGTGAAGGAGACGGTCACCCCGGTATGATAATTTTGTCACATAATTTTCCTTGGATGAACGTTGCTTATTCCATGAGAAGTGGTCCTCAGAGTGATGCGCCCTATCCTGTGGCATATGTGATTCATGTGATGATTCACTAATATGTTTGGTCACATGCCAGCTATCACTGTTGCAAGGAAGAGGTTCCACCATTGTCATTTGTTTGTTGGTGATTACATCCTCCTGCATAATCTCTTCATGGATGTTGGTCTTACATTCTGGTTCTTCATATGATGTTGTCTCTGAAGTGACAGGAACTCCACACTGTTCCATACATCCTTTTTGTGCTTCCATATTTGGGATTCCCACTAATTCTTCTTTAGAGATTCGTTCTTCTAACTCCTTTGATGTTTTAGGTTCCAGCCTCTCAGAGAAGTCAAGAAGTGATTGTAAAGTTGCAGTAACCCTTTATTCTGAATCATCCGGTCACACTTTCGAATGATCAATGCTTGTGAAGATAGAAGGTTCTTGCTCCTAATAGTCACTCAATCCTACTAGAGATGTTGGAGCTATAACTTTTGATTCTTGGATATTGAAGAGATTATCTTGTTGTTCTGTTAGAAAGCTCTTTAGGATTTGACCCTTAATTTCTTCCAAATGACGAAACAGATTTCCTGGGGTCCATGATTCAGAATCTAGAGCTGAGTGTTGAATTTCTTGGGGCGGTGTGGTTTCCTCATATGGTTGCTAGCAGTGTTGGTGGAAATATGTGGAATACCATTGGTAGTGATAACAATCTAGTGTAGTAGGCTTCTCCACAGATCTCACACCAAACCTCTGAATAGTGGTACTCATAGTCGTCTTGGTATCCTCCATAAAAACTCTCGTAGTTGTCATCCATGAAAGTTGCTATAAAGAAAAATCAAAACAAACCATACAAATAAATTTGAAAGTTAAAAAGGCTAATCCGTTAACTTGAATTTTTTCTTGAAAGCACTGTGTCCCCGGCAAAGGCGCTAAAAACTAGATGTGTCGCTTTTAATATATAAAAATATAATAAATATATTTTTAGGATGGTTTTACGAGATCTGGTTTTAAATTTATCAAAAGATAATTACTTTAACTTAAAAACATACACAATAGGCAAGTGTACCTATCACAGCGTTTTATAGTTTAGGTAAGAACCAAGTTTCGAACCAATGGACACGGTCGAGTTCTAGTACTCAACTTTTGTTATCGTTTAGCTGGATCAATTATTGAGTGGATTTTGTGTGCTTGTGAAGCATAATAGTAAATGACAGAAAAGTAAATGATGATAAAGTAAATAACATAAAAGTAAGAATATGCGTGATGTGTGTAACAGAAATGTAACGAACATAATAGTAAATAGCAGAAAAGTAAATATCTTGGAAATGATCAGGTAACGAAGAGTATTGCTTTGGGATTCGAATCCTCTTGGTATGTGATAATGTTAAGTTGACTAATCCAGTGATGTGACTACTAGAAAATTGTGACCCGGGTCACCGCTAGAGCCTCGTTCTCACAACATTTGATTTGCAAATTAAAATCTTTAAAAAGTGGTAGTGCCTCCCGTTAAGGACAACAATTACCCTCAACCCTTCGAATAGTCATCTCCGGGTTGGTTTAAGACATCGAACGTAAAATGCTTTGTATTAGAGTTAAATAGGTGATTATATTTTCTTCACCGGGAGGCGGTGCAACAATGGGACCAAGTATAAAGACGTATCGTTCCCAACATGAGTTCATCAATTCTTGGTCGCATAATAAGTTCGTATAATGATGTACGACCTTAATAGTGTTGACCAAGTCTTGGCTTATCAATCTCTACTTGTATAAAGACGTAGAAGCTTCAAGAGAAGTTTGATTAAAAAGGTTTTACACTTTAAAAATCAAGAACACTCACAAATATAAAGACGAATTTAGACAGTAATAAAAGCCCACCAAAATGGTGGTTTTAAGGACGAATGATTAAAGACATAAACACATCACTTGGATTAATATGTTAAACATTAACATGCACCAAACTTCATCTTCACCCTAACAATACAAAGAAGTTAGCCACGAATGGCCATACTAAATAGCGTAACGATGAGTTTCGCAGGCTCCCCTATTGCAGAACAAGGAGGAAGAGCCCCTCTCACTACTCTCTACTCTAACTACGAAATAAGCTCTCTATTGAGGTATGGATGGTTGTTGTAAGGTGTGTGGAATGAAGAACTCAAGCCCTCTATTTATAGGCCTTAAAATGAGCAATGCACGTCCATGCATTGGATTGCACGGGCGTGCAAACACCTCGGGAATCAAAGAGGGTACAAATGGCAGTGTATTGAAGCCTTGGAGAGCAAGACAGGCAATGCACGGCCGTGCATGGCATTGCACGGTCGTGCAAACCCCTGCCTGGTCTCCAGACTTATATTTTAGCTGCTTGTTGACTTATGTTGACCCGGTTTGACTTCTTGGAGGTAAATGCTCGGGTTTAGTCCTCCAAAAGCTTGATTTCTTCATATTTTAAGCAGGTTTTTGCTCTGTTTATCTTGGGACACCGAATAACCTGCAATTGTGAAATATTAACGCATTAAGTTTCATTTGCAAGGCTTTTGTTTGATTAGTACCATAATATGGGGATTATTATGCATGAAAAACATGTATAATTTAGGGCATATCAGATATTCATTACGAACTGCTCATAGGAGCTAGGGAGAGAGTTCAAAATGAAGTCTGCTACGATTTCATCCTGCATGGGATAGCCAAGTTTGTTCATTTGGTCGATGTAGCCTTTCATCTTAACCACATGAGCGCTGATAGAGGTACATTCTTGCATACGGCAGGCTATGAGCTTCTTCATAGTGTCGCAGCGCTCTTGACGAGCTTGTGTCTGAAACATGCCCTTAAACTACACTATCATGTCATATGCATCTATGTCTTCCATATTCTTCTGGAACACATAGTGGCTTGCATAAGGCAGGATACCTCAATGGCATCCTCATTATGCTTATCCCAGACCCTACGAGCAGCAGTCATGTTATTCCCGAGCTCGTCAGGAACAGGGCCTTCAATGACATAGAGCTTTTTCGCCATCTTGAGAACTATTCTCACATTGCGATACCAGTTGATGAAGTTGGTGTTATTCAGTTTTTCATTCTCAAGCAAAGACTTGAGTGAGAAGGAGGAGTTGGATTCTCTTTCAGTAGACATCTGTTAAACAACCAAATAAATGTTAATTAGTATTTAGGATGTAATAAATTCTTATATTAATGACCCATGGCAAGAATATAATAAGAATAGAGAATCTGGTTGTGTTAATTTTCTTGATATCTAGGAATCTCATCTTCCTTGTGTGGACTTGTTTAAGTTTAGGAGTCTTTGGGGAGACTACAGTTTTGAGTTTGCCTCTAGTAGTGCCCGCGGTCGTTCAGGTGGCCTTATTGGTATTTGGAATCCATCCGTTTTGAGGAAAAAATTGTTCTCTCTTTGGATAACTTGCTTATAGTAGGAGGCTAGTGGTTAAACCTAGATATCTCTTGCTTTATGATAAATGTATATGCTCTGTAAGGTGAATCGAATAAAAAAGCTTTATGGTCTTATATTTCCTCTTTTATGGCTTCCAACCCTGCTATGTATATCATCTTTTGCGACTTTAATGTATCTCGGTTTCCTGATGAAAGGTTAGGTACTCTCTTTAACTCCGCGGAGGCTTCCCATTTCAATGAATTTATTACCTCTAACGACCTTTTTGATGTTCCAATGGGAGGTCATAAATTTACGCGTTTATCCGCTTGTGGTGGAAAACTAAGTAAACTGGATCAGTTTCTTATTTCTAATGATTTAGCTAATCGCCTTCACTCTTTGGATGCTATGGTTTTATCAAAAAAAAATAGCGGATCATCGTCCTATCCTATTTTGTCAACAAGTTGTTGACTTTGGTCCTATCCCTTTTAAGTTCTTCAACTCTTGGTTAAGTATTGGTGGATTTCGCTCCATAGTGGAAAACTTTTGGTCTTCTCCTAATGATAATTTCTCCCCCAATCCTATGATCCGTTTCAAACAAAAACTCAAAGGCCTTAAGGGTGTAATAAAAAGGTGGAATAAGGATAGACACAAAGAAAAAAATGAGGAGCATCTTCTGTTTGACTCAAATCTTAAAGACTTGGATATTGCTTGCGAGATGGGGGAACTTTCAGCAGAGAAACTTGTGGACCGAAAAAAGATTATTCAAAAATTATCATCGTTGGATCGAAATGACGACATAGATCAAGCTCAAAAGGCAAAATTGTCTTGGGCTAAGGTAGGTGATGAGAACTCCACATTCTTTCATGCGATTATAAATAACAAGAGAAGACAATTAGCAATCAAAGATGTTAAATATAATGGAGTTTGGGTTTCAAATCCGTCGCAAGTTAAGGAGACGTTTTCAAACTTTTTTAAAGCCAAGTTCTCTAAGTTTCAAGGTATATCGTATGTGACAAACAATGATAGATTTCTAAACTTAAACCAGGAGCAAAATGACCTTTTGTAAGTGCCTTGTTTAGAAAATGAAATCAAGATGGCTGTTTGGTCTTCTGGCAGTGACAAATCCCCTAGTCCTGATGGGTTTACTTTTGGCTTTGTTAATGCTTTCTGGGAGGTTATTAAAAGTGATGTTATTTCTTTTGTTCAGGAGTTCTTTGGCTCTTCTGTTATTCTAGGGGGTTGTAACTCTTCTTTTATTGTCCTCATTCCTAAAGTTTCTAACCCCCTTCTTGCCACAGATTACAGGCCTATAAGTCTCATCGGGCTTCAATATAAAATCATTGCAAAATTTTTAGCCAATAGGCTAGCTTTGGTGATTGATTCCATTATTGGGAAGCAAAAATCCGCTTTCATTAAAAACCGTCAAATTTTGGATGGTCGTCTTATCTTAAATGAGTTGGTCGATTATTACAAAAAGAAGAAAAAGTCCATGATGTTATTCAAGATCGACTTTGAGAAAGCTTTTGACTCCATTAGTTGGGATTACTTACTCACGATTCTCTCTTTTATGGGTTTCGGGTCTACTTGGATAAACTGGATAAAATCATGTCTCACTTCAGCTAGATCTTCGGTCCTTGTTAATGGTAGCATGTCGGTGGAATTTCAATTGGAGTGTGGGCTCAGATAGGGAGATCCTCTTTCTCCATTCCTTTTTATTATTGCAATGGAAGGCCTAAATAGTGCTTTTCAAGACCTTACTCATTTGGGTCTATTGAAAGGTATAAATCTTGCAGCTTGTTTAGAGCCGACCACGCATCTTTTTTTCACATATGATGTCATTGTTGTTGGTGAATGGACTGAAACGAACATTCAGAACGTGGTCCGGACTCTAAACTGCTTCTATCTTGTGTCAGGTTTGAAAATAAACCTTTTCAAATCTCGTCTTTTTGGGGTGGGTATTGACTATTTGGAGGTGGTCTGTTGTGCGTCTTTCATCGGTTGTAAGGCGGATAAACTTCCTTTTCCCGGTGGCAACTAAAATGAATAAATCTCAAGGATGGAATCGTATTGTGGATAGTTTTGATTCAAAACTCTCTAGGTGGAAAGCTAAAATGCTTTCAATTGTTGGTCGATCGACATTGGTTTCTTCAGTTTTGGGTTCCTTAGCGATCTACTTTATGTCGTTGTTCCTCGTTCCTACTTCCGTGAATAAATCTTTAGAAGCTAGATGGGCTCATTTTTTTCTGGGGAGGAGACCTAGACTCTTCCAAAATGCATTGGGTTAATTGGAACTTGGTTCTTGCTTCTAAGGAAAAAGGTGGGTTAGGTATTGGTTCTTTGGAGGCTCTTAACCTAGCCCACCTTCAGAAATGGAGATGGAGGTTTGTTACTTTCCCGGATAGTTTATGGGTTAAAGTTATCAAGTCCATATATGGCTCCAACGTGGGTATTCTTAGTCTAATCCGCCCGGTTATAGGGAATTCTGTTTGGTATCGTATTGCAAAATCTTTCTCTAATCTGCATGAAAAAGGTATTATTCCCTATCAAGCGCTCAGAAGGAAAGTAGGCTCGGGTCAAGCTACCTTATTCTAGAAAGATCAATGGATTGGTGGATAGCGGATACATTTTATAATCAAGATTGCCTGATAGCGGATAGATTTTATACAGGCTCTTTTAGCAGTTCTTGGAGGCGTATTGTTCGTGGGGGAGGGGGGGGGAGGAAAGCACTCAACTTGCCTTTCTTCTTTCCCTCATCTCTTCTCTTGAACTCACTTCTTTTCCAGATTCATGGCGTTGGGCTATCAAGGATTCAGATGAGGTTTTTTCAGTTCGTCTCACTATTGATTCTTGTATTCTTCCGATTGCTCATAGAAGTACCTTGTGGATTCGAGTTCTCCCTAGAAAGGTCAATATTCACGCATGGAGAGTCTTGCTTAATAGAATCCCTACTAGACTCAATCTTGATCGAAAAGGCCTCGACGTTCCCTCCACTCTATGTCCGATATGTGATTTGGCTTTAGAAGACACTAATCATATTCTTTCTCAGTGCTCGGTTGCTGCAAACATTTGGATTTTGGTTTGGCGTTGGATAGGTCATTCTTGGCCTATCTCATTCGAGCCCTCTTCCTTGATCGATTTCGTGAATTCTTCATCCTTAAGCTCCAAGAAAAAAGAGGTTATCAGTGGTCTTTTTATGATTACATGGTGGACTATTTGGAGATTCAGAAACAACTCAGTTTTCAGGCCTTCTGCTTGCAGAAAAAGTTTCATTTTTGATGACATTCAAGCCTTTTCTTATTTATGGTTTTCTAATAGGTTTAGTAGTTGAAACATTTCTTGGGTCGATTGGCTTAACAATCCCCTAATTTCTATGTAATTCTTTTTTAGCCTCTTCTAGCTTCTTGCTAGAGGAGCTCTTTTAATAATATCTGTTGTTCAAAAAAAAAATTAGTAATATGCATTGATACTTTTAGCCTCATCTAGGCACACTTTTGGTCTCCATACAGCTGGGGCATGTATAAGAGAGAAAAGTAATAGTCACCGTAGTACAGGTACATGTGGAAAGGCCGGACGTGTCAACGAAACCCTTGCACCTTGGAGGGATAGACTACGCACCAAGTGCGGTGCTGTGGCTCCAAACACTGGTGTTTCGCGTTATGCACCAAGTGTTCCTTATAGTAGGATGACATAGACTAAAGATTTTAAATATGGGATTTAATTTTAGTGTTTTACTGAATAGGGTCAAACACAACGGATGATAAATCATACGTGTGTTGTAAAAACCAATTTTACTATATATTAGATCGTGACAATGTGATGAACCCTTTCATCTCTCGGGACACATAATTTTAGATAACCTATTAAAACTAAGTTTATCGTGATGTAATTAACCAATTAAAAATTAATAGTTTAAATGAACTATTAAGTTATGAGTGTTGAAAATTTAAAATTAGTTTAAATTGCAAAACTATATCGGTTATTATTATTTATTTTAAAAACAAACTGCTTGTTTTAATATAAAATATCTACAAGTTGTAAAAAAAGTTTAGAACTTGTTATTAATCCGATTGAGAAAAATTGGGTATTTTGGTCGGTATGTTATAACTTTTATAAGATTAAAAGCAACCATAATAGCAAACAAAAATATGTAAATATGGCCAATGATAATTTGTTTGATCTTGCTAGAGCCTTATAGCAAGACTAAACTAGGTCACGTGGTCACAACACACAAACAACCACAAGGATGGACTTCGTGCATGCGTTTAACTGTTCCGTGTGACTCCCACTAAATCCAAGATCATGTCTCCGTCTTCAGTTTTGTCTTCGGGTCTTTATCTTCACAATATTTATATAGAATACAAAAAAAAACCCTAAGCTATTACAACTTTGAGCCATCAAATTGGGCCAAAACATAAAAGCTAGCCTATTACAACTTTGAGCCATCAAATGGGCCAAAACCATAAAACCAAAAACAGAAAACAAACACAAGATAGGTAGGGCCAGATTTACATATTTATCATAATCAAATAACCGGGCAATCCTTTTGGTCAAATAAAATAAATAAAACTTTGAAAAAAATAAAATAAAATAAAAAAGTTGCCCAAAAAAATAGATCTAGATTAGAAACTTTAAACAAGTTAAAGTTTGTGATCTATAACTGGTTAAAAGACTGGATCCGATTCGTATGTCGTAACCAATGTTCTGATACCACTGTTGGGATTTTAAAGTGGTGATCGGTTAGATTAGTTATCAAAAACGGTTGATAAATAAGTGTAGATTAATAATAATTATTTAGTAATTATAAAAATGCAGCGGAACGATACCGATTCAACACAAAAGAAAACCCGACAGGATCTGGGTTACAAAGCATACGAATACGAATAGAATTTAAATCTAACTACCAATGAGATAGATATACCTCGGACACCGAGGTACAACGAACCGATGCTAGATCACGAACAGAAACGCGAGAACGGGTGACACCAGGGATCGCCGGACAAGGTTACGGACGGTGGTAGGGCTGGTGGCCGGAAGACACAAAGGCATGGCTGGTGGCCGGAAGACACAAAGGCTCCCCAAACTCCTTGGGAGAAAAGCCAAAAATGAAAAAAAATTTCTTGCGGCTAGCAATTGTGTGGATCAAATAAGAAAATAAGATTATTATTTATATAAATAATAATTATAAACCCTATTAATTGTTCCGGGCCCAAAGTCCAATACGAGATGTAAAAGCCCGAACCCGTTTTAATGTTTGAATGAAAGACTAAAACAATAAATTGAAATTATTATTTATAAAACCGTATAAATAATAAATCCCGTGTAACTAATATATATAAAATATATCGTCTCGCTAACAGTTCGTAATTATCAGTTAAGCGGGTTAAATGGATTTAATGTTCGTTGTCGTAGGTGTAACTCTTACGGGTCACAACTCAATTAGTAGCGTTAAATAATCGGGACTGTACATATATATTTCCAACAAGATCTTCCAAGCATCTAGTGAAGAGGTTGCATTGGTGATGAGTGGTACGATAGGGGCACAGAGACTGCCTACTATAGCACCAAATAGAAGCCTATCCTGACGAAACCAGGTGCTGCAAGCAGCGTGAGGGGTTGATGTGCCATTGGCGTTTAGGGTTGGGGACGGTGCAAGGTGTGAGTCGTCTATGAATTTGTAAAGATCTAGACCTTGAAGGAGGGCTTCAATTTGACTTTTCCAGCTCAAATAATTAGTAGAGGTGAGTTTTAGAGAAGAGGGGAAGTTGACCATGGTGATCGGTGGTGGTGTGGCGGGAATGGAAATGACGGTGCTCGTGTTTTCTGTCGACATATTTGAAGAGAAGGTTAGCCGAAAAAGAGAAGGTTGGCCGGAAAGGAGTCCAGCGACGGTTTTGAGATTAGGTTTAACCTTGGCTGTACCATATAATCGTATTAACCAGGAATCTTTTTCATTAAATGTGATTGCAAAATAAATACAGAAGGCTCCTAAAGACTAGGAATAAATTACAACAAATCAGGAGTTGGAATAGGAAATACAACAAGATAAAATCAATTCAAAATTATTTAAACTATTAGTGGGAAACCGGGTTGGGTCTAATATCACCAACTCAAGATATCAAAGTTTTCAAACTCTTCGGATCTTAGAGTTGAAATAAAGTCGGTTGCTTGATATCTCCCTAGCTTACTACTTGGATTGTATTGTGAAACAGTGTTAATCAGCATAAAACTAGACAACTTTAATGCGAGTCTCAATTAAGGATCACGTGTTTTCAATATTTCTAGAAATGTTGGCTTGTATTGTGAAAGAGTATGTCAATTGACGGTTATAATTGTAGGCAATTATTCGGTTACATCAACAGTAACTTCGTCAACAGAAAAGTTCTGCAAGTGGTGACCAAGTTGCCATTGATCAACAATTATTATTAACAAATCAATTTCTATGTAGTTTTCTAACAACCATGCAAATCAGAAGCAACTTTTGGTGTTGCTGCCCCGTTTAGTCAATGTTTTCAGAACCGGATCGGATAACGAACCAGTCGTGTTACCGGTTCACTGGTTCAACCGGTCGGACCGTATTTAAGGACTGGGTGACATGCAATTCAAATTAAAAATATAATAAATAAGAACATAAAAAATAAAGATTTTTTTCTTATAAAACTATTATTTTCTTTTCTGATTTTTTAAAAAAACTTAAAAATTAATGTTCATTTGAAAAATATTCCATTAAAAAAACTCATTACATGAATTGGTAGTTCATGAAAGTCTGCATCAACTTTTAATTCTCATAAAAAGCCTGCAACAATCCTTTTAACCTTTCAAATATAAGAAATTGAATAAAGGACGAACCTCCATTGCCTTCTTACCCATTTCATAAGATCCCCATCACCATCTTCTTGTTATCTTTAATCATCATCAACCATCTTCACCATCTTCTTTTTTTTTACGAATTTACGACTGCTCTTGGATGCTTCCAGATCCGACAACGGTATCTTCGATGCTCCCAGATCTAAGAACCTCAGATTGCTTCTTCAACTTGAGACCTGCAAATAATGGTCGTTGCCTCTCTCCTCCCTTATTTCCGACGATTAAAATAGCCAACCGTTCACCGGGTTTTTGGTTCGACCACCAATTTCCGGCCCAAGCGGCCGGGTCGCTACAGGCCCGGTTCAACACACATAACCGGCCCGTCAATGTCTCCGGTTCCCAGTCCGACCGGTCCGGTCCGGGTTTGAAAACACTGGTTTAATGCATAAAATAAGAATAGTTTTGAATGAGTGTGTATTACAAACCTCTTAACTCATATCAATATTTATTCTTATATCTCTTTGATCTTTAAGTAAATCCAATTACTAAAACGACAATGATGACACTAAAATTACCAACAAAATTATCAAACGTTTGTTAGAACTTGTTTGGTTTTATAGGATGGCAGGTTGAAGTATGCTACCTAGATTCCTATTGGTAAGCATGCGATTATTGTTAGCCTAATTGTTCAATCCAAGTTAGTTAATGTTAATGGGTCAAAGTGTAAATAGGTTAAAGTGTATATTTGAGTTGTTATGTATAGTTTGTAAAGTCAAGGGGCTTAATGTGTAAAAGCCAAAGTGTAAAACTGATTTAGGGGAAAAGGTGCGTATGTTTGTATACGTTGCACCGGTTCAAGAACTAAGGTTATAAAACCTTTCAATTGGAGTCTGTAACAAATATACGATATTTGGTAATGAAGTTTCAATTTCTGTAAATTCTTGTTCTTGATTATTTGATCTTGGAGACCACAATTATGATCTGTATTACTTATTAATTATTTACCCTTGTTTCATCATACATTCAACTAATAACCCCATGTTTTGATTACTTCTCTTGCATTATTATATGACATTAGTGGTGGTCAACTAAGGATAAGAGAGGGTCATTAAGGTAATTTAACAGAAATTAAGGTCAAACATCATTCTGTACATAGGATCTACCATCATGTCCAACTGTTCTGTGTTCTTATCCTTATAAATACCAGCAAAACTTCAACTGCCCTTTTCATATTTCATCATCTTTACAATAAAAATTCAAACTTTTTGACACCCTTTGAAGCATGAGATCATATTCAGTTCTCATCTTGATGATCATGATTGCAACTTTTCATTTTCGGAATTGCCGGATGATCAAAACAGAAGCCATTGAAGATCCAGAATAAAGAATGTTATCAACAAAGTTTCTTTTCTCATACAAGAGGCAGTTAAGCACAAATTCTTATCGTTTCAAGCAATTTCGAAGCAACAATGGTGGTCAAGTGAACGAATCTGAACAACGCGTACCAGGTGGACCGAATCCACTTCATAATTGATGGGATTTTTGAGCAAATATCTATTCTTGTAACAGAATATAGAATTAGCAATCTGTCAAATCCTTGATTTATCTATTTTTATAGATATAGATTATGCAGGATGCAGAATTTTATATATGATGTATCATATCAAATGAGTAGTAAAGAAAATGTTATCTTATTGTTTTCATCATCCTATAATTCGCCATAAATTAAAAATAAATCGGTTGATTTCACATTTCAATATGAAAATCTGAGTAGAATCAGTCATGGAACTCACTCAACTCAGATTTTGACTTCTGTAACCGAATAATTTTAAAAAATTTATAAAAACTGTGCGAGTACACGAAAGTACATCTAGAGAAGACTTCTCATATTGTCATCATATAATATTATTTATTATCATTTGTTTGACATTAAGGGATGTATATCTCATAATTCAAATTATTTGAAGTCAAAGACAGCTAACATATAACCACAAATTTTCATCTAAATAAAATATATAGAAAGAATAAATAAAAATTCATCTAAATAAAACATATAGAAAGAGTAAATAAAAATTCCCCATCTTTTGTTTGTTAGAATTCGATCGTTGAGGGAGATAAAGAACCTCAATTGCAGCCTGATCATCGGTAGGCAGCCGGTGATACTAAGATCACAGAGGAATATGTTGACTTTAAAATCAATTGCTGATCATGTGTGCTATAGAAATAAAATCAAATTCTTAATATTAATTAACAAAATGTAGCTAAGCATGTTTCAAAATATAAAATAGCTGCAGCCTGCAGAATGACATCAAGCAGCCAGCTTTAATTTAAAATTGAAACTATTGCAGAAACGTGCAAACTTGTTTGGATTCATGCATCTTAACTTGTTCTTGTACATATCTATTCAACGCTTAATAAAAGCTAGGGGTGTCTATTGTGACGGGTTTCGTGTTGGCATGTTGAATCGTTGAAGTTTGAACCCGAGCACGACCCATATATTTATTTATGTCAAATACATCAACCTTGATCCAGACACACTTAAAATCATATAACTCGAACACGATCCATTGCGCTCATTTATCTAAAGGAGTCAAATGGTTAATGGGTTGTAATCAAGTTGTAAGTGTGTTAAACTAATCATAAACGGGTTGACGGGTTATAGTAAATGGGTTAAACGAGTTCACTTTTTTTAATTAAACGGGTTGACGGGTCGACCTGCTTAGTTAAACAACCCAATACTTGATTGTTCCTGTGCCGTGTTACAAATTGCCACCTTCATAAAGATTCGCGGAAAAAAATAAAAAAAATGATTAAAAATAAGAAATTTTATATGATTTGTGAAATAAAATGTCAACTTTAAAAAATTCACCCAAAAAAATGATTAAAAAATAAGAAATTTTATATGATTTTAATGTCAACTCTAAAAAAATTCTTAAACTAATCCCTTACTTGTTATGCATGCTCAAAATAAAAGTCAACTTTCAAATTAAGGCCAAAATACAAGATGTCATTAGCAGATAATTAACAAGATTTAAAACTAATTAGTTTCAGGTACAAAATTCTACAGTTGACCTTTGTTATACAGATGAAACTTCTCTATAAATAGACTTCTTCAACACCCTAAAACCACATTCAGTTTTCTTAAACAACTAACATTGTTTCATGATCTTTTGTTTCCTCGAAAATGAGTAATAAAGTTTCCGGTTCGATGTTTATAATTATTATCCTTCTTGTATCATTAGTTCATATTTCAAGTTGCAGGAAGATCATTAACCATTCAACCAATGAAGAGAATGATCAAGAAAGAATCCGGGCAAATTTTGTTTCTACTTTTCAGAGACATTTTCACACCAAACCCGAGTTCAAAAACCATGGGAATGATGAAGTGTACAAAGATTCAAAACGGTTCGTGCCTGGTGGACCGAACCCTCTTCACAACAAATGAGTTCATGGTTACAAAGTCTAGCATATAGAGGGAGAGATTTTCTTGTTTTTATATGTAGGATTATTTGAATTCTTTTGGAAAGATTGGTTTTGTAGATTTGAGATTGTAATAGAGTGCTTATGTCATTTGTATGTGTATATCATTTAATGGAAGGAGTACTTAGAATCGAACATGTTGTCTGTTTTGGGTGAGTGATGTGTGTGAGCTCATAGGAACCTTGACCAGATATGGCTAGAACCAACCTTCAACCTGATTCCCCAGTTTCAAGTTCGAATCTTTGCTTTCGCTGGCTTCCTACCATAACATTTTGAACGCTACATGTCCAATGCAAATTGCGGTTTACCTGATACTGTTGGTTAGCTGACATGTAAATTTACCGGTAACGAGTTCTCAAGCTAACCGGTGTACACCCTCCTTGCTTCCCACCACTCTGTGCCACAACAGCGCCACATCACACTCTCTTCCACTCCACTCCCCTCCACTCCATCAATGAAATACTCCACTCCACTTCACTTCACTCTTGATTTTTTATTTAAAAATATATATGTATGTGAAGGAAAAATGAAAAAGTTGGCGGGGAGATATACGTGGAGATTCCCCCACTTCCCTCCACTCTAGCAGCGCCTCTAAGGGGTGGGGTGGTGTTCCTTGGCGTTCCCTCTGGCCATCTCATCCCTTCTGCGATGAGGAGTGGCCCATACCGTATAGCCTCACGGTTAAAAAAGAAAATATGGCTAGAACCCTCTTAAACCCTCTTTGAGTCCAAAGATTCAACCAAAAAGTCAACTTTTTGAGTTTTAGTGGGTCAAACCTGTTGGCCTTAATTATGTGATCAAGTTTGGATAAAAGTTAACGGCTTAAAGACGTAATTAGTCTAAAGTATAGTTTTAGTATCTTTTTGTATTTGTTATAAGTCAAAGGGTTGTTGTGTATTATTTATAAGTTAGAAATTGTATATTATACGTATAATTGGGACACTTTAGTGAAGCGTTGCATCGTTTAGGGTTAATCGCTATATAGGCGATCCATGTAAACAACAGAAGTTTCGTTCATTAATTCAAGTTCGTTTTTAGGGTTCATCCCATATTGTTCTTTATCTTATTGTTCTTGATTGAATGGTTTAATCATAGTGGTATCAGTGCCGTAGGTTCAAATACCATAAAGATCACGATTCAAACATTCAATCAATGAATTCAATCGTTTGTTGTAATCGATCGGAATTTGTTGTACTACGAATTACAGTCATCAATCCTTGATCAGAAAAGGTGATTGTTTCTTGTCGCACTGAATTACACCGGAAATTAAAATCGATTTTCAAGAAGCAATTATGAGAATGATTTGGCGTTGGTCAGTAACGAAAAGGATTATAATTAAACGTCAATTTTGGTGTTGGATTTGATTGGTGGTTTAATCCAAAAGGAAACATGAAGCAAACAAATTCATTCTTTTCGTTTGGGAATGGCGACGGGAGGTGAAGGGGAATACCCCCACTCCCGGTTAGAATGGACATGAAAAGACAAAGAGAAGGAAAGGACATCACCCTTACTTAAAAGGAATGCAGAAATGTTGTCGCTACTTGAATTCTAAACGTTCTCCATCATAGTCACACTAGCTTTCTACCTCTCACACAATGGATGCACATGCAACACACAGTCTACACAAACACAATGCAATAACTACCATGTAGTTATACGTATCATAATTACACAACACGCAGTTTACAAAACATAATTACACATGAAATCACTAAACCACATAATCACACCAAACAACCTCACATGGTGTAACACTACCCAAGTGATATTCTAACAATTAATGCTCAACTCAAAAGACGTACCTCTTGGCTTACGGTTATTCGTGGTGGCATTCGTTTACCCTCGTCCCATTTTCGGTTTAAGTAAAGGTATTTAAAAAACATCGAGTTTCTCTTAAACCACGGCTCAACACCCCAAACCGGGCACCCTACAGTTGGGTCACATCACTGGGTATTCTCTTTAAAAACACGTATCTTATTATAAAAGCGATCAACGAAGTCTTATTTAAAAGAGTTTTATCTTTTTAACTCATTATCGTTTTTAACCTTACCTTACGAATGCATGCACACCAATCCGAGTAGCACCGCTCCCAAGCCAAGATACCTCGTCCCATAAACTCGCCTACAAAACAATCTAACGTACATACAAAGTCAGCTACGCTGAGTGAGTTCTAACAGTTTATAATAACAAAAAGTATTTCCGTCATGAATATCATTTAATTGAATTCAGGACATTTCAGTCCTTTATAAAATGGTTTACCGTTTAGTATCATATCGATAACCCACGTTATCTATAATTTCCCGTAAGGGTTCACCAACCCAAGACTCAACCCGTATCCATAACCGAGTAAGTCTTAGCGACGTGGATTGAACTTACTACGCTACTAACCCATAGTTTACCTACGTATCAACACGAAATCCGGTTTAATCAACCAACCCCTAAACATTAAACTGACTAGCCCAAATAATGACACTCACTAGGCTTCTACACATCATTCGTAAACACGACCTCGTTCCAATACCACAGTTAATCAATTGCTTAACATCGAAGCAATAACATCACAACACAATAATTACCAATTAACAATTTCATGCAATTTAAATCGAACATAAATGCACATAACAATCACCTTCGATGGATTTTACCTATCACCTCACAACTGCCCTCGTCAGTGTTACCCTCATTAGGGTTTTCATCATACTCTGAGTTCATCACTTCCCCCAAAGAGCATTTCCACCTTTAGTGACCACCTGAAGGACCCCATCCTTCACATCGCCATTTGCCGTGTCACAATCACAATGACGCAAGCACACACAACATCAAGCAAGTAATACATAACCGCACACTAGCATTTACCATGACTCGTTAACTAAGCATAAACCACATACGTGTTCTCGTGCTAACACATCCTAGACGTACCCTCCACAAGTCTAAGTTCATTATCCGACTAATGCCGCATAAGTCATTACACTACACACAAACATCATACTAGGCCCACACGACCTAAGGACCCCACATAGACCACTAAGTTCATTATTTAACATTTATCCCATAAAGCTCTTCAAGTTTACCCCAAAACGTGTAACACATTTAATTTATAAAAAATATCTTGCAAGTATGTACGCTAGCCCCAAAACAGTAAAAACGGTAAAGAGGGTGTTAGAAACTCACTAGTTGTAAAAACGCGTAACACATTTAATTTATAAAACATATCCGTCCCCGTCTTCCTCATCGATCACCTCTCCACTGTCACCTTTATCTCACCCGCATGCTGCCACCCGTAGCAGCCATCACCTGCCACTTTGGTCGCCTTCCCCTTATCTCCGTCGCACAACCTCACAAAAGTCACCAGGACGCTGCCATCAGACCACCACTCGCCTTTGCCTTCATCTTACATAACCACTTATGTGTGTCGTGTGTAGATAAGTATATATTATATAATAATATATATTTAGAGATGGTTTCACGAGATCAGGTTTTAAATTTATAAAATGATAAATACTCATATGGGAGTGTACCTATCGTCGCGTAATATAGTTTAGGTAAGAACCAAGTATCGAACCAATGGACACGGTCGAGTTCCAATACTCAAATTTTGTTATCGTTAAGCATGTTTAATTAGTGAGTGGGTTTTGTGTGCTTAACAGAAAAGTAAATGACAGAAAAGTAAATGACAGTAAGTAAATAACAGAAAAGTAAAAATGTGCGTGAAGTGTGTAACAAAAATGTAAATAACAGAATAGTAAATAGTAGGAAAGTAAATATCTCGAGGATGATCGGGTCACGAAGAGTATTTTTTGGCTTTGAATCCGCTTGGCATATGATAATGTTAAGTTGACTAATCCGGTTGTATGACTAATACAAATGTGTGAACGGTACACCGCTAGAGCCTCATTCTCACAACATTTGGTTCACGAATTATGTTATTTAGAATAAAATGGTAAGATGCCCAGCTAGGGACATCGTTCCCCTCAACTCTTTGAATGTTATGTCCGAGTTGGTTTAAGACATCGAACTTAAACACCTTTATTATTATTTGAAAAAGTGGACTTTATTCACCGGGAGGCGGTGTAACAATGGCATGTATAAAGACGTACCGTTCCCAACGTGAGTTCACCAATTCTTGGTTTCATAACAAGTGCGTATAAAGACGTACGATCTTATTGATATTAACCAAGCCTTTGCTTATCAAAATCAGCTTGTATAAAGACGTATAAGTTTAAAGAGAAGTTTGATTCAAAAGGTTTTACGGTCTTACACTTTAAAATCAAGAACACTCACAAGTGTAAAGACTAAATCAAGTAATGATAAAAATCCATATTGAAGACGGTTTTAAAAACAAATGACTAAAGAACATAAAAATACCATTAGATTAATACGTTACACATTAACATACACCAAACTTCATCTTCACCCTAGAAATACAAAGAGTTTAGCCACGATTGGCCATACTAACTAGCGTAACGTTGAATTTCGTAGGCTCCCCTATTGCGGACAAAGAGGAGGAGCCTCTCTACTCTCCACTCTAAACGACAGAAACGTACTATCTTGAGGTGTGTATTAAGGTGTGTGGTAATGTGTATTAGGGTGTGTGGAATGAAGAACCCAAGCCATCTATTTATAGGCCTCAAAATGAGATCGAAAAGTGGCCTAGGGTTTCTCCTAACTTGATATATAAACCCTTTCTAATTACATCCGGGTCCTTGTATTCCCATACTCGCACATTTCGATCACAAGGTTATATTTAAACGGCTATTTAACACTCAAATTCTGTTCATTTAAACTTTACGTGCCAATCTCGTCATCCGACTCATTTGATAATGTTTTCAGGTCGTCTGTTCACCCGACTCATTAATATAAGGATTTCTGGGACGTTACAAGTCTTACTCCCTTAAAAGAGGATTCGTCCTCGAATCCTGTGTCGGTACGGACTAATACGACTTATCTTTCCGTTCTCACTCGTGCACCAAATCCATTTGGTGTCAAGCATTCACCTTGACACTTATCGAATCTATTACTTTTCTTTGAAACTCGACCACCACCCTTTGAGTTCAAAAATTCTTCTCCGTTGCCCGTTTTCAAAGAAACCTACACATTCCTTCATTACTTGTCCTCCCAACCTTTACTCAGACAACACTGTCAGTTACCTACTCACTTATCGCACCTTCCTATTTTGCTCATTGACACCTATACTGTCATTCCTTGTATAGCCCCGGTGATCTTGTCATTCCGACGGGCATGCCCTAAGTAAGGCTCCTTGCTTTTCATGAATAGGATCTGACCGATCTCGTATGCTTCGTCTTAGCCATCTAATCCTACACAAGATAGAATATTTATGTGATTATTATAGGTAACAAATTTGGAATGTAAGAGTAACGATAGACCACCGAATCACGGTGATCAAATGTGATCGGTTGTCCACGTCGCTACTTGAATTCTAAACGTTCCGCATCATACTCACACTAGGTTTCTACCTTCCACACAATGGATGCACATGCATCCCTCACAGTCTACACAAACACAATGCAATAACTACCACGTAGTTATACGTATCATAATTACACAACACAGTTTACAAAACATAATTGCACATGAAATCACTAAACCACATAATCAAACCAAACAACCTCATATGGTGTAACACTACCCAAGTGATACTTTAACAATTAATGATCAACTCAAAAGACGTACCTTTTGGCTTGCTGTTATTCGTGGTGGCATTCATTTACCCTCATCCCATTTTCGGTTTAAGTTAAGGTATTTAAAAAACACCGATTTTCTCTTAAACCACGGCTCTGATACTAACTTGTAACGCCCCAAACCGGGCACCCTACAGTTGGGTCACATCACTGGGTATTCTCTTTAAAAACACTTATCTTATTATAAAAGCAATCAGCGTAAGTCTTACTTAAAAGAGTTTTATCTTGTTAACTCATTATCGTTATTAACCTTACCTTACGAATGCATGCACACCAATCCGAGTAGCACCTCTCCCAAGCCAAGATACCTTGTCTCATAAACCCACCTACAAAACAATCTAACGTACATACAAGTCAGCTACGATGAGTGAGTTTTAACAATTTATATTAGCAAAAAGTATTTCCATCACGAATATCATTTAATTGAATTCAGGACATTTCGGTCTTTTATAAAATGGTTTATCGTTTAATATCATATTGATAACCCACGTTATCTATAATTTCCCGTAAGAGTTCTCCAACCCAAGACTCAACCTGTATCCATAACCCAGTAAGTCATGGCGACTTGGATCGAACTTACTATGCTACTAACCCATAGTTTACCATACGTATCAACATGAAATCCGGTTAAATCAACCAACCCCTACACAATAACCTGACTAGCCCTAATAATGACACTCACTAGGGCTTTTACCCATCATTCGTAATCAAGACCTCGTTCCAATACCACAGTCAATCAATTTCTTAACATCGAAGCAATAACATCACAACACAGTAATTATCAATTAACACTTGCATGCAATTTAAATCGAACATAAATGCACACACCAATTACCTTCGTAGGATTTTACCTATCACGTTGATATGCCCTAAATTATACATGTTTTGCATGCAGAATAATCCCCATATTATGGTACTAATTGAACAAAATCCTTGCAATTTATACTTAAAGCGTTTATATTTTACAATTGCAGGTTAAACGGTGTTCCAAAAAAGAAACAAAACAGAAAAAGCCTAAAATCATCAAGAAATCAAGCTTTTGGAAAGAAGCACACCCGATCTTTGACCCCCCAAGAAGTCAAAATTAGTCAACACAAGTCAACAAGCACCAAAAAGACAAAACAAGGAGTAGGAGGGGGATGCACGTCCGTGCATCCCATTGCACGGCCATGCAATACCCTAACTTGCTCCCCAAGGACCCTAGTACACTGCCATTTGTACCCTTTGATTCCCGAGGTGTTTGCACGCCCATGCATACCAATGCATGGTCGTGCATTGCTCATTTTGAGGCCTATAACTAGATGGCTTGGGTTCTTCGTTCCACACACCTCAAGATAGATAGAATACACTTATATTAGTCCGTTTTAGTAGTCTTAGAGTAGTAGTAGAGAGTAGAGAGGCTCTTCCGCTTTGTTCGCAATAGGGGAGCCTACGAAATTTAGCATTATGCTAGTTCGTATGGGCATTCGTGGCTAAACCCTTTGTATTGCTTGGTTGAAGATAAAGTTTGGTGTATTTTAATGTTTAACTTACTAATCTAATGGTATGTTTATGTTCTTTAGTCATTCGTTCTTAAAACCATCTTCATGATGGACTTTTTATTATTATTTCGTTAAGTCTTTACACTTGTGACTGTTCTTGATTTTAAAGCGTAAGACTGTAACACGTTTTTAATCAAACTTCTCTTGAAACTTGTACGTCTTTATACATGCTGATTTTGATAAGCTAAAGCTTGGTTAATATTAATAAGATCGTACGTCTTTATATGAACTTATTATGAAACCAACAGTTGGTGAACTCACTTTGGGAATGGTACGTCTTTATACATGGTCCCATTGTTGCACCCCTTCTCGGTGAACAAAGTCTAACCACTCTTTTAAATAACAAAAAAGGTATTTAAGTTTGATGTCTTAAACCAACTCGACGATATGATCAAAGAGTTGAGGGTAAAGGTGTCCCTAGTTGGGAGCCCTACCATTTTATTCCAAAGAACATAATTCGTGAACGAAATGTTGTGAGAATGAGGCTCTAGCGGTGTACCGTTCACATATTTGCATTAGTCATCCCATCGGATTAGTTAACATAACATTATCTCATACCAAGCGGATTCAAATCCCAAAGCAATACTCATTGTGATCTGATTATTCTCAAGCTATTTACATTCCTGTTATTTACATTTCTGCTACACACCTCACGCACGTTTTTACTTTTATGCTATTTACTTTACCATCATTTACTTTTCTGTCATTTAACTTTATGCTTCACAAGCATACAAAACACACTCACTAATAAAACTGACTAAACGATAACAAAATTTGATTATTACGCTGCGATAGGTACACCTGCCTATTATGTGTGTTTAGTTTGAGTATTTATCATTTTATAAATTTCAAAACCTGATCTCATCAAACCATCTCTAAATATAGCAAAGTATATTTTCTATATAATTCACACGACACGCTATCAAGTTTTTGGCACCGCTTCCGGGGACACGGTAATTTCAAGAAAAAATCAAGTTAACGGATTAGCCTTTTTAACCCTAAAATTTTCAATCTGTTTTTCTGTTTACGTTTGTTTCAGGTAGTGTATGATCCATAGCTCCACTACTGGTTTATATCAACCTTTAGTAGAGCCTGAAAGATTCTTTCACCGCCGACTAAGAGAAAACCTTACTAGAAGAATGGTCGTAGAAAACCGCACTATTTCCGACTTTGGAAGACCGTCGCTTGAAGCTTTGGGGTCTAGTATCACAAAGCCGACAGTTGAAGAAAACAACTTTGAGATCAAATCACATGTCATTCATATGATCCAATCATCATGCACTTTCTATGGATTACTTGATGAAGATCCACATGCCCACATTGCAAATTTCCTAGAAATTTGTGACACTTTCAAACTGAGCGGAGTTTCGAATGACGTTATTCGACTCCGAATGTTTCCCTTCTCGTTAAGGGAATGAGCTAAGGCATTGTTGAACTCTCTCCCTACTGGGTCAATCACTACATGGGATGATCTAGCTTAGAAATTCCTCTCAAAATACTTCCCGCCAGCAAAAACTGCAAAATTAAGAAACGATATTACCAGTTTCGTTCAGGAAAATGGTAAGTCGCTATATGAGGCATGGGAACGTTTCAAGGACATGTTGAGGAAATTCCCTCACCATGGGCTAGAAGTTTGGCTACAAGTATCATCATTTTACAATGGGTTGCACAATCAAGTTCGTTAGACACTCGACGCTACTGCATGTGGTATTTTTGGAAAGAAGAGGCCACATGAAGCTTACAACCTAATTGACGAAATAGCTATGAACAGCTATCAATGGTATAATCCGAGAAGTAATAGGGGAACCAGGCAAGGTGTTCATTCTGTCGATACTGTCACTTCACTTTCTGCTCAAGTAGACACCTTCACCACTCGACTCAATCAAATTAGCAATGGCAAGATAAATGTTGAAACTGCTAGAGAAACAAAAAGCACCACAGTCGATACTGAGCAAGTTGACTTTATCGGAACTAATCGCCAACAAAACAACTCCTACAGCAACACTTATAATCCCGGATGGAGGAACCATCTGAATTTTAGCCAGGAGGATAACAACAACCAAGGGCAATCTGGTTTTGGACAAGAACAATTTCAACAAAGACAACCTCAGAACTTTCAGCCTCGCCAACAATTTTAAGTAACTAACAAGCCAAGTAATGGGTTAAGCTTAGAGGACGCGGTAACTAAGTTGATAACTACAACTGAAAGTCAAGCCCTCTTAGCGGATGCTCATCACAAACAATATGAAGAAAAGTTTAGTCTCCATGAAGCTGAATTTAGAACACAAAAAGCAATCCTCCAATCCATTGAGATATAACTTGGGCAGATTGCTAAGCTCTTATCTAAAAGACAGCCTGGATGTCTACTAAGCAACACTGAACCTAATCCAAAAGAAAATGTTAGTGTTATCACCCTCAGAAACAGTAAGGTTTATCCAGAACCGCAAATGCCAGAGGAAGAAGAAGTTCAAACACTACTAAGGGAGATATTCATTGGAGTCCCACTCCATCCACCTATCATATAAGCAACCGTTCAAGAATAACCACCGAAAAATAATCCACAACCCATTCCAGTGAACACTCCTGTTAAAACTTCAACAAGAGCTAAAGTGTGCACTAATGCACCATCATTTATTCATATTTTACCCGCATAATTATCCCCATATTGATCACAATTATAGACAAAATGATAAGAATTGATATTTAATCTATTTAATTGTGTTACAATAGGATAATTATCCCTTACAAGCAAAAATATGGAGAATTCACTGAAAATCAAGGAGAAATCAACATTCGAAAGTCAATTGAACAAACTTGGAACCAGAAAGTCAAAGAAAGAAGTTAAAAGTCATCAGGGAGCAGAAAAATCCTAATGCACGGGCATGCATTCCTATGCACGGCCGTGCAAAGGGACAAATCTGCCCATGTACTCCCCAAATCTGCCAGATTCCCTCACGTGCAAGAAAAGGGTACTTTGCACGCCCGTACAATCCAATGCAACACCGTGCATTGCCAAAATCTCAGCCTATAAATAGCAAGCTCATTTCTAGTGTTTTAGGAGTCCAAGACCAAGGGTTTTGAAGGCCCTAGTGCGCTGCTAGAGCTGGAACTCTCTCGGTTTTGGTCCGTTTTAGCTTTTCGTTGTTTATTTTATGTTTTTAGTCTTGTAATATGAAATGATTCTTCTAGTTTGAGTAAACAAGAGGCAACCTATACCCACTCTCCCTTGGTGTTGGAACACTTCCACACATTGTCTAAGGGTTAGTGGAGTCACTTGTATGGTCATTCGTGGCTAGTCCTCTTGTGTTGCTCGAGTTGGTTGAACTTTAATTAATTAATGAAGTATTTTAAGTATGTTTTGTTCTTAAAGTCTTTCCTTTAATCTATCTTAAAAATACAAGAATAAATACTCTTTAACCCAACTTAATAATCTTAGATCTTGTGAGTTTCTTAAGCAAGGCTTCTTGTTTTGGAAGCTTATTCGAGTTTGTACGGTCTATATACAAATCTTGGGGCTAGCAACAGCCGAGTTAGTATTGATTTATTATTATGGGTTGATTGGAGGTTTGGGTATTCAACGAGTCATTCGAGTCCTGACTAGACCTTAAGAAACGTGTCGGTATTTCTTTACTTCTCTTGTGTTAGCTTGCAGAGGACTTCTAGCGAGAGCCATGAGGCTTGAACTTGAGAATGAAAGTTATATTTATTTAAAATATTATTATAAGTAAAGATAACTATTTTAAGAATATAAAATGTTATGTCCGAGCGTTCATAAAGTAACTTTGGAGGATGTTGTGCATTCCGACTTTCCAAAAGAAGTTACACGACTTAGCGTACGCCAGTCGACAGGATAATCTTAGTCCGAATAAAAATTCACTGGACAGCCGACGGACTTGAGACCCGGTTAGGATTCCGAGAATTATTAGGAATAGTTGGCCAATCGTATCCACTGTTACGTTATGAAATACTAACTCCCCTATCGAAAGGGTTAGTACTTGTAACTATGACCACCCTTACTAAAATACAACGTTAATTAACAAGTGATAACAACCGGAGCAACACCTTAAACGAGGGAATATTTCTAATTACTTTAATTTTCATTTTCCTTCTTTTAAAACAAACCCCTTTTCCAACTTATTATCCTAGTCAAACAATAGCAAGGATTGAGTAAGGAATCCGTGTCAATGGTTCGATGCTTGGTTATTACCCAGACTATATTACGTTGCGATAGGTACACTTGCCTATTGTGTGTGTTTTAAGTTGAAGTAATTATCATTTTAATTTACAAATTTAACACCTGATTTTGTATATCTCTAAACCAAACATCAAGAATAGTATATGTATAAATTATATCTCTTGCATTTGTCATCAAGTTTTTGGTGTCATTACCAGGGATGTAAATTCATACATATTTACATATGTATTTTTACACACTAAAACACGCTATCAAGTTTTCGGCGCCGTTGCCGGGGACACGGTAATTCTACGAAAGATCTAAGTCGTTGGACTGACTTTCTCTTTCTATTTTCCTTTGTTTTAATTCTGCTTTATCTTTCTCGTTTATTTTTATTTTTATCTTTATTTTAATTTTGTTTTAATTCTACTTTATTTTTTTAATTTTTGTTTTTACTTTTATTTTTATTTTGGTACTTGTATTAGTTTATCTATCTTTGCAGGAAATTTCAAGGATAGCGACCGTAAAATTATTGTAAAGAGAAATGAAGAATGCACGTACCACCATTCGGAAGCAATTTTAAAATAGACGTAACGCTTTCGAACGGTTTTATGTGTTTAGTTTTTACATTCTTCTTTATTTTTAAAAATGACAAGCTCGATGCTTTGAACTTGGATGCTAACGATCGAGGTAAGTTTTCTAACGTGTAATCAGGATTTTTGATGTCGACATTTTCCCTTAACCAATTTATTTTAACAAGTTTTAATAAAATAATACTTTACGTAAATTTAAACTATTTTTGGTTATTTATTAATTAAAACTCTATTTTATTTCAAAGTATTATTTTAGTAAAAAAAAGTCAAAATTGGTCAAAGGGGGCAATGCACGGCCGTGCATCCCCATGCACGCCCGTGCATTAGGGTCCGGGTGTCCAGATCATAAATTGGGGCAGTAGCATCAGTTTTCTCAAAACCCCAAACCAAAACACGCTCGGTTCCCACCTAACTCACCCAAAAACTCCTGATTTTCATCCGTTTCTTTCGATTTTTTTGCTTCAAATCTCATCACAAAGGTATGTAATCTTGTTCATTGTCATTTTTTTGGTTGATTTCTGCATCAAATATGACATATTTTGTTCAAATAGGGCTAGGGTTTCATTTGGTATCTTGGTTGGAATATGCTTGAATATGAACTCAATGTTTAATCTAGATGCATGTTTAACTATTAAGAATCATAACAGAACACTTTTTGGTCTTGTTTGGGTAGATTTGTTTGACTCGTATGAATGGATTTTTGAATTTTGACTTTGAACTCTTGAACTTGAAAATACGAATTGAAGCATGAATCTTGTTTATTTGTGTTTAAGTTTTAGCATAGTTTGTGGAAATTGTTGATTAATTGAAATAGGTCAAGAATTTTGACGGGTTTGACTTTTCAAAAGTCAACATGTTGACCATCTATGTTATAGTCATATTGCACCGTTCAAATTTGCTCCTTGTTTGATTAATTATAATAAACCATTTTTGGACTCGGGAAAAATAATCATGCTATAACCACGCACAGATTTGTGTTTCTTTTATGTGGTCCTAAAAATAAAAATATATAGTTCGTATCAACATCAAGCTTTTGGCTATGTCACTATCAAGTTCTTGGCATTGTGTTGATGCTATCAAGTTTTTAGCGCCATTTCTATATGTTTCTAATGAAGCAATCTTACTTCTTACCACTAACTTTTTGAAACTGGTAGTTATTTAGGATATGGTAGAATCCTCCAGGTAAGCAGGGAGAAAAAGGAGAAACACCCATACATATTCTAGTTCGTCTTCATCTATACCACCAGATGATGCTCTACCTACTCCACCATCACCACCTCCACCCTACCATCTAACACCAATGCCAGAAAACTCGACAAATATGCATCCTTGGTTAATTTTTGATCCCGACAACGGTATCGAGTCTCATGCTTTCCATACCTTGCCTGGCCTTATGCAACAGGAATTTGGAACTCACAAGACAATATACTATGCCACTCTGGAAGGTATTGGTCTGTTAGAAGAAGCATTGCCACTACTTACGAGACCATGGATCAAGTTCTTTGAGATCCAACAGCCAACCTACTATGAGATGACCCTAGAGTTCTTAGCATCTTTTCAATTTGATAGGCTTGTGATTAGCAAGTTAAAGAACGATTGTGTACGGTTTAGGATGGCTCGACAATGGTATAAGATCTCTTTAGCTGACTTTGGGATTCAGATGAGGTTGTACAGGCATCGAGAGCTGCATCTCCCGGTGTTCGCAGATAGCATCCTTGAATTTGGAGAGGGTGAGGCACAACAGATATGGGCAAGGATTGGTTCAGGTCATTACGACCCGCATAAGAAAAAGAGCACGAAGATTCTCCATTTATTACACCGATATCTGCACCGAGTGATCGTCCACACCATTAGTGGGCGCAAGGATAGTACCGGAGTTATGACAGTCAGGGACCTGTTCCGCCTCATTGATCAAGTCCCCTGTATTTTGGCCTATAGTCTTGCCAAATTCTTCACCCGCACTTGCGGGTAATCTTCCAGCAGCCACATCTACGGAGGTCCTTAATTCACTCACTTAGCAGCATACTTAAGGGTCCTAAGTCCTGTAAACCTTGGTTTGCTTACCAATATAGACCTACCAATGGAGGAGGTAAACAGGCGAATGTTGATCAACATGAGGATGATGAAAAAGATACAGGGGGTGTATAGACTGGTAAACCACCGGGCAATCCTTGGCAAGGAGCAGTTATTCCATCAGATGAAGAAGGGGAACCAATACTACAGTTGCAACATCAGGCAGAGGAGCCATGTACGTACTATACCACTACTGACCCCACCATGCTTCATATCATGATCCGTATGGGTCAATTGGGGACCACTATGGATGGCATACGACAGGAATTTCACCAACATACCCACGACCCGTATGCCCACCAGAGGTACCAGCTGTAGCCTCCCGGTCCTTACCAACAGTGGCAGCGTCCTCCATTCCAGTAGCAGCTCTATCCTCCTTCATTCCTGGATATTTGTGGTTCTTTTCTGATGTAATTTGTGGTTCTTAACCCTTCACAATGTTTGTTTGTTTATTAACTAGACACGGTACCATTTTTACCGGTTACAGGGGTAATCGTTGACATGGTGGCACCACCACCACCATTTTCGGCCGCCTTATTGGGCGAATATTAGTTTAACTCTTTTTATTTTTCAGTACTTATATTATATTGAGCATTGCACAGCAGCATGGGCTTTATAGATTTTGGTTCGTACCCGAAACTACAATCTAGGCAATGGTGAAAACCTACAACCTACATAATGATGACATCGCATCAAGGGAGTATCAACTTCACCACCCTCTATTTATTATTCATGACACATATTATATTGCATACATTCATATTGTCAGAAATTAAGCGTGGGGTGGAACCCCACCAATGATTCGACTGCCAAGTTTTATCCCAGGTATTACAAGTGCATGATTAACAACCACCTAGTCCGTTGAATCAAAATATAGAAGTAATAAAACATTTTCAAAATTAATCTGCAAAGTTTAGCAGCTTCATAAATAATCTAAAAAGCAAAGTCGTAAAAATCATTTGGTGTAAACGGGCTTATAAAAACAGCAATTTGAAATACCGTCAAAGTAAATTAAGGAAACAAATAGGGAAGATTAGTAAGCACAACCGAAAGAAAGAAATAAGTTTATGCACATTTTTACTTTTATACCCCCTATCTTCCGTTTCATGTGAGAATTTGAGCCTATCCGAGCATTATTACATAACACATCAAGTTTTTGACGTCGTTAATAATTACATATTTCACATGCTCATTTCGTTTGATAGAGTGTTTGCTAATTATTGTTTTGCATGTTAGAACTTGTGTAAAATATACATTTCAAGATCATGGACTAAAAGAATGCATAAAAATAATTGAGGCATTAGGATTGACCCATTTTCTGTAGCCTTTTCCTTTTCTTTCACCTACCCTAAATATTACCCCCTGGTTAGCCCTTTGAACCTAAACCTTTTCATTTCTAAACCCACATTTTACACCCATAAACCTGAAAATTTAGCCTTTTATCTTTTTAACTCTTTTCGTTGAAAATCAACTTGGCTATGATTTAAGGTGTAATTGTCCGCTAGAAGTCTATAGCTTCATCTTATGTTCGAAGAATGAAACTCATTCATATAGTATGGAAAGAAGAATTATTGGGAAAAAGAAAAAGGGGCAACAAAAATAAATTCGTAAATTGCCCAAGTTATTAAGAAATATCATCAAAAGAGAATCAAACTTACTCGAAAAATTGTAGTATGCAAAGCTGATCAAAGTGGGTGTATTAGGAAGAAACAACCAAACGATCCATAAGGAATTGATAGTAATGTATATTACAAAGACAAAAAGTAGTCGACATTCTTGAAGAAGGGATTTGGTCTTGACGATCTGACCTTAAAAAAGTCCTTAGATTAGTCACAGTGTCTAATCTAAGTTAAATAAAGAAGTTGTTTACCTTTAAAATCATTAAGCCAAGTCAGATTTTCAACAATTAACCACTTTTCCCAAATACTTCCTACCCTAACCCTAAGCCAATCATTACAGCCATTTACAAAGCCCTCTTGATTTATGCACATATTTTATGTCGTTTGGTGGAGATTTGATTTTTATACAAGCCTATGATTATGTAAGCATTAATTGTAGCATTGAACCTGAGTGTTGAGTGAACAATTGTGAGACTGTAATTTTGTGCATAATCATAGTTCCATCAAGTATGTTAGGTCTACTATCCTATTGTGGAGAAACACTCGAAAGGTGTAAGCACCGAATCATTGTTTTTATTAAGGGCGTTTAATCATGTGGGACAAAAGCTTTGGATTAGCATTTATATCAATACTTTACTTCTATGGGTATAATCATGCATGCGTTTTCTTGAGGACAAGCAAAGAGTTAAAAAGTGTGGGGTGTTATGATGTATCATCATTTATACATATTTTACATGCACAATTATCCCCATATTGATCAATTATAGACAAAATGATAAGAATTGATATTTAATCTATTTAATTGTGTTACAATAGGATAATTATCCCTTACAATAAAAAATGTGGAGAAGTCACTCAAAATCAAGGAGAAATCAGCATTCGGAAGTCAATTGAAAGAACCTGAAACTAGAAAGTCAAAGCAAGAGGTCAAAAGTCAACAGGGAGCAAAAAAGGCCCAATACACGGCGTGCATTCCTATGCACAGGCGTGCATTCCTATACACGACCATGCAAAGGGCCAAATCTGCCCTTGTACTTCCTAAATCTGCCAAATTCCCTCACGTGCAAGAAAAGGGTACTTTGCATGCCCGTGCAATCCAATGCACGACCGTGCATTACCAAAATCTCAGCTTATAAATAGCAAGCTCATTATAGTGTTTTAGGGGTCCAAAACCAAGGGTTGTGAGGGCCCTAGTGCTCTGCTAGAGCCGGAACTCTCTCGGTTTTGGTCCCTTTTATCTTTTCTTTGTTTATTTTATGTTTTTAGTCTTCTAATATGAAATGATTCTTCTCGTTCGAGTAAACAAGAGGCAACCTATACCCACTCTCCCTTGGTGTTGGAACACTTCCACACATTGTCTAAGGGTTAGTGGAGTTACTTGTGTGGTCATTCGTGGCTAGTACTCTTGCGTTGCTCGGGTTGGTTGAACTTTAATTAATTAATGAAGTATTTTTTGTATGTTATGTTCTTAAAGTCTTTCCTTTAATCTATCTTAAAAAGACAAGAATAAGTAATTTTTAAACCAACTTAATAATCTTAGATCTTGTGAGTTTCTTAGGCAAGGCTTCTTGTTTTGGAAGCTTATTCTAGTTTGTACGGTCTATATACAAATCTTGGTGCTAGCAAAGGCTGAGTTAATATTGATTTTTTATTATGGGTTGATTGGAGGTTTGGGTATTCAGCGAGTCGTTTGAGTCCTGACTGGACCTTATGAAACATGTCGGTATTTCTTTACTTCTTTTGTGTTAGCTTGTAGAGGACTTCTAGCGGGAGCCATGAGGCTTGATCTTGAGAATGAAAGTTATATTTATTTAAAATATTATTATAAGCAAAGACAACTATTTTAAGAATATAAAATGTTAGGTCCGAGCATTCATAAAGTAACTTTGGAGGATGTTGCGCATTTTGACTTTCCAAAACAAGTTACACGACCTGGCGTATGCCAGTCGACAGGATATTCTTAGTCCGAATAATAATTCATGGGACAGCCGACGGACTTGAGACCCCGTTAGGATTCCAAGAATTATTAGGAACAGTTGGCCGACTGTATCCACTGTTCCTTTACGAAATAATTACTCCACTATCGAAAGGGTTAGTATTAGTAACTATGACCACCCTTACAAAAATACAACGTTAACTAACAATTGATAACGACCGGAGCAACACCTTAAACGAGAGAATATTTCTAATTACTTTCATTTTCATTTTTCTTCTTTTAAAACAAAACCCCTTTTCCAACTTATTATCCTAGTCAGACAATAGCGATGATTGAGTAAGGAATTCGTGTCCATGGTTCGATACTTGGTTCTTACCCAGACTATATTATGATGCGATAGGTATACTTGCCTATTGTGTGTGTTTGAAGTTGAAGTAAATATCATTTTAATTTATAAATTTAAAACCTGATTTTATGTAATTCTAAACCAAACATCAAGAATAGTATATGTGTTTGTATATATTATATCTCTAGAATTTGACATCAAGTTTTTGGTGCCATTACGAGGGCTGTATATTCATACAAATATACATATGTATTTTTACACACTAAAACACGCTATCATGCACTCTTGAGAATGTGCCACCAACTGAAGGAACAAAGAGATCTTTCAAGCCATACATACCTTACCGAGGAAGATTGGTAAAGCAAAGGACTGATGAACAGTATGAGAAATTCATAGAGCTCCTATGCCAAATCCATGTCAACTTACCTTTCCTGGGTATTATGAATCCCTCTGATCCGTGATAATCAAGCCTCTAATATTCAGCAATACTTCTTGAAAGGCGGAAACAATCCAAAATGCAATAATAACCGGTCAATACTAATCAAACACCAACGAATAAAGAAAACGCCATATAAACGAGATATAACACCAAATCTTCACTTGTATTTACTAAAGATGATGAGTACAAAATCAATCCAATTACACTTAGCGCAAAATACAGAAGATAGTGAATCTGATCACAGTTCTAACTCTACATCATTCAAAACAAGACATGTTTATAGTAAAAAGTTCTCGTCTGAAAACTCTATTCGTCCGAAAACTATTTCGATCGAAAACAATTTCGATCGAGAAAGTTTTCAACCGAAAACTTTACACTTGAACAATATTAAGCTAAGAACTTGAATTCGATGGACTACTAGGTTCCAACAATCTCCCCCTAGTCAATTGATTTACATGTCTTCTGTCTTGTCGGCATCAGGCTTTTTCTCTATCTTCACTTTCTTGGCTTCCAGATCCTACAATCGTTTCTTTATCATTCTCACTTCAGCTCTTAAAGATAAACATCTTGAAACAACTTTCATATACAGCTTAGCTTCAATCTTTATCATCAAGCTCATGTCACACTGAATAGTGTTGTAGTATAGAATCTTTAGATGTTCATTGGAAAAGCTGAAAAGATCCATCAGATCAAAGACTCTAACTTCAGGATCGCCTTTCTGTTGTATCACAGCTTCATGTGTCATGGAATCATAAAACCATCTATCAAAATCCTTTATAAAGCTTTCTTTCTTGTCAGGTATGTACACAACAGTCACCGTGTCAGCTGGCTTAACTATGTATTTGTACTTGATTTGCTCATTTGTTCTGTATTTCTTCTTGATCTTTCTACAAACTAGAACTTGAGGCTTGAAAGCTGTGAATCTATGTTGCCCAAATTGATTCCTGAGAAACACCTCAAAATCAGAAGCTCTAGTGTTCTTGGAAGAATTTATCAAGTTCAAATGACTTAAATCTCCTATATCCCATCTTGGCAATGTCTGTAACTTATGACGTGTATCAAAAAATTGAATATCACCAACAACCCTCTTGATCACATACATATTCTTTTCACTATCATACTTCCAACCCAGGATTAATCCAGTCAACGCCTTTTTTGGACTCCTTATTCTTTGTGTAATCCTTTCAACAGTTGAAGGTGTTTCACTTGTCTTCTACCACAAACTTCTATCACCAAAATCTTTCTTTGTAGTAGCCTCTTTCTGGGCTCCATCTGTTTTACTCTCTTCAAATATCTCATCAAAAGGAATTTTCTCATCAACGACTTTGTCCAATCTTCCAACCACATTCCCGTCACCTTCAACATATGTCTGCTTTTCTTCATACTCATATTTTTCATAAACTTTGCTTGAGTCTTCGTCATCACTAGAATCTTTATCATTTGCTCCACCACCACCAACTCCAGATCCATCACTACTGCTATCATCATCATCAGATGGATCCTTATCATTCTTTTTGGTATCTGTAATCATAACTTCCTCTTCCTCCTCTTTTTCATCTTCACCCTTCTCCTTATCGTCATCTCCAATCTCCATACCTTCACCTTGTTGATTAATGAGAGAATCAACATCAAACATATCCCGAGAGCCAAATAGATCAGCTCCAATGATTGGAGATTCGGTATGTTGAGAAGGATTTGTTGTTGAAGGTCCTTGTTGTTCTCTATTCTCTTGCATGGGTTGACTAGTGACATTCTGACTTGATACAGACATTCCAAGATGTTTGACAAGATCTTGCACGATGCTTTGCAATTTTTCTATATGTACTTGTTGCAATTCAAGCTGTTTTTGCTTCTTAGCATCACTTTTCTTCAGATATCTAATCTCTCTTTCATTTGCAGCTTCTCTGCTTTGTAGATTTTGTTAGGACATGTTTTGTAACTGTTGATAAAATTATGTATAAGTTCGTAGCCTAAGCATCTTTAGGAGCGAACTTAATAAGTTCGCCTAGCCTATTAGAGGCGAACTTAATAAGTTCGCCTAAGCATCTTTAAGGCGAACTTAATAAGTTCGCCTACTGCAGAACTGGTGTTTATAAATAGGAGTTTACAGGTTCAGAACATAAAATTAGCAGAGAAGTAGAGGAGCGTTGAACAGAAGTGAACGAATTGTCTGATTGAGTCTGTAAACTCTATGATTGTTGGAATACAAGCTTGAATGTTATTTACGTGATTGTTTCTATTGTTTTTTTGTGTATACAATTGTTGATTCGGTTGGATTCCGCACTCTGCGTTAACAATACGTCTTATCACGAGAACGATCCGTAGAAGAGCCATGTGGACCTACAAGTGGTATCAGAGCTTATGCTCGTGAGTCTTGGTTATTTGAGACGGTTTTGTATTCAAATTGACAAGAAATTGATCATCTTTAAAAATTTTCATTTCCATGGAGTTTTCAAGTTCTTGAAAATTATTTTGCTGCTGATTTGGTATTTTGAAGTGGATTTTGATGAAATTGATCCGATAGAAAGGTTCTAATTGAGAAAATACACAATCCTAAGGTTTAATTTGGTCTAATTCCTTCAAATCAGTGAATTATGAAGATTTTTGGTGAAATTGGGTTCGTGTTCTTGAGGTGAATCTGTTACTGAGAATGATTCTGCTGAAGCAAGCGAACTTGTTGATTCAGTTGCAGGCGAACTTAGGGAGGCGAACTTAATAAGTTCGCTCGGTGAAGATCAGGCGAACTTAACAAGTTCGCTTGGGGACAAGTTCGTTTGGGGTCAAGTTCGCTCAGTGAAGTTTAGGCGAAGTTATTAAGTTCGCTTAGGCAGTATCAGGCGAACTTAGCTAGTGTTTTGGCGGGAAATTGTTTCTTGTTCAAATTTTCAAGGGAAAGCTTATATGGTCGTTTTGACTCATTTTTGAAAATTTTAAAAAAGAGTATTTTAGCGGGAAATTTTTTTCCGGATATTTTCGCAAAAATTTCAAAATGTCGCTTTCATGTGATGATAATGAGATTGGAACTATGCCACTGAGGCTTTTGTGCATATCATATTTTCGTAGCTGGAAAGTCCGGTTCGAACAGTTCGTATCAGAAACTGATGAAAATTTTTGGAGACCAATAACGGAAGGATATATGCATCCTACTTTTAACTTTTTGGAATTTTCTGATGTTCCTAAATCAGTGACAGCTCTTACTAAAGTCGAAAAGCAGAAATTTGATCGAGAGATGAAAACGTGTGAAACTTTAACGATGTCTTTACCAAAAGAAATCATTCATAGTCTCGGGAAGTGTCCAACTTCAAGAGATCTATGGGAAGCTTTGAAGAAAAAGGGTGAAGCTACTACTCAAGCATTTGTGGTCTTCATCAAAGAAGTATTGGAGAAGCCGAATTATTCTCAAAGTGATTCTTTTGCAGATTTAACTGATAGTGAGAGTATTCGTTCTGGTGAAAGTACTCAATCTACTGAGACTGATGTGATGAGTGAAGAAAGCTTTCAGACAGTTGAAGATGATTTGAGTGTATCAGAAATTGATACAGAGCCTGTCATTGTTGATCAAAAGAGTGAAGCTGATGATGACGTATTCATGGCTCCTGGTGCATCTTCTTCAAGAGTAAAACCTGAGGTAGTTTCTAACTCTGAAATGTTTTGTTCTAACTGTATTTCAGTGAAGTAAAAAATGATGAGGGTTATGGATGACAACGTAAACCTCATTTGTGATATGAAATCCATGCACACAGTAAATTAGAAATTAAAGGATAATAAGAATGTGTGTATTGAGAGAATAGAATCACTGAAGAGGGATATAAATTCTCTGACTTTGAAGATTAAATAGCAGGCATATCATCTGGATATGTCCTTTGCAGAAATTGAGAAAAGAAATAATGATCTTGCTGAGAAAGATAAGGAACTAGCTAAATCTAAAGCAGAGGTGATCAGATTACATAGAAAGTTAGAAAGCTTTGGAAATTCATCATTCTTATTAGAACATTATCATAATAATACAGAAGAGGGGAAGGGAACTAGTGGTATTGGCTATGTTCCTCCACCATTCAACGAAAATTATTCTGTTACACCTGAGATTATAAAAGATGAGGATTTAGATCCTAAGACTGTGTTGAAAGTGAATCCAGTCACAAGTGAAGATATGTTGTATTCTGATGAGAGTGATGATGAATATTTTGATGAAGCTAAGGTAGAGGGGATACCGAAAGAGATTAAGAAAGAAGACTCAAAGGTTGATTCTAATTCATCTGGTAAAAATACATTTGGAAGTTCTTCAAATTCAAGGAGAGTTCCATATGTTAGAGATTATAAAGACAGGCGTACATGTTTTCATTGTAATGAGATGGGACACATTGTGGTGAAATGTCCTTACAAAAATAAAGGGAAGAAGCATGTAGTTCCTGAGAAGAAGAAGCCTGAATCAAAACCTGTTGCAAAATCTGGAGTTCTAGAGAAAATAAAGCCAAAAGAAGTTCATGTAGGAGAATCTTCTTCAAGTGCATCTCATCGTGTGAAGATTCCTTATATGAGAGAATATAGTGAGAAGAGATCTTGCTTTTATTGTGGTCTTGTGGGTAACATTCGGATTGCTTGTCCTCACAACGGCAGAGGTAACCGACATGTTACTCCAGAAAAGGTAAGAACTCATGGTAAGCCTTATGTTAACCTAAATGTGGTTAAACCTCACGTTACACCAAAGGGTAATTCAAAATCTGAGGTTAGGCTTTCTAGACCTCAAAGATGGAGGAGAAACAGAAGATTGAGAAAACTTTTAGAACAACAAGAGCTTTCACAATCTAAACAGTTTTTAAATGACCAAGAGTGTTCAAACACTTCACATTTTAAGCAAAAAGAACTTAATGAACAGAAGTATGTTTGGAAATCTAAACTTTCTGTTTTTGACTTGTCAGAACAATCTCCAAAAATAGATGTGAGATTCGATTGTGAATGGAGTGAGGTTTATTATTTTGATACAGATGGACGACCCATGACTACCATGGCTTGGGTCCCAATTTCAAATTAATGTTTCTTGTTAGATGTGCAGGATTTACCAAGAGGGACTATTAATACCATTTTGGTTTTTGATAGTGGTGGTTCTAAGCACATGACAGGGAATGACATCTGCATGAGTAAAGAGTTGTTGATAACTGCGAATATATTTTATTCAACAACTTGATGCTCAAGGGGGATAATATGTCACACACAATGTTATTTTGAAAGAGTTTTACAAAGTCCAAATGATAAACTGAAACTTAGGATGACAATGGTGAGCATAAAGTCGTTGATGCAACCATTTGACTAGTTAAGAGGGAGTCTACAGGACAGGGGGAGTACAGAACTGTGTTGGTGACAAAGGCAAAGGCATTCAATTACAGGATTACATCGGTTTGAGTTTTTAATTGATTGAATTGTTTAATCCTGAGTAACCAAGTAAAATGTTTTTCATAAAATGTTTTCATGGAAGGTTTATTTTCGTTTGTTTTAGTTTCTTTGAAAAAGATTTTGAAAAATCCAAACAAATTGAAAAAGTTAAAATCGACATTACTTGAGTTAAAGAAGAGATTATAGTACATCAGTAGATGTTCTTTCACATATGACCTTAGATTGACTGGTTGGTGCTTTATATTAATATATCTGAATTATATGTTTTGATCTAAACTTCAGAGACTACACAAATAGGAAATGATAGTGTTGTGTATGCATATAATTTTAATTGTCAGTAGACTAAAAGCGTCACTAAACCATTAGTAGTGTGAAAACATAACTGCATATGTTACAACTGCGATTTGAACTCATTTTATGCCTGGGTGTGTGTGTTAAAAGATCACTATCAGATAAAGAATATTAGCTTTTAATAAAGACTTTCCTATGAGATCAGTTTCGGGTTATGTCCTTAGCACTATTCATTCGATTTGCTTCAGTGCCCATGTCCCGAAAAGTATGCAATTTGAAGTATAATCAAAATATGTACTTGACAACATCTGTCAAACATATACTAGCCCTTGGATCATATTGATAAATCATCTTTACTGATTCCATTAAATTCATAATCCAGATAACAGTTAGATCCACGGACCTGAATCTTATGATTCCACATATATAAGCCAAAACATTGAATCATTCGATTCCGAATCTCATTGATTCCTATACAATCCAATTTGGATTCTGCTTTTCATGTGCTAAGTGAAGTCTCCTCATTCTGGAAATTCGGATAATCTTTAGTAAAATCTCATATGTCTTGAAGATAGTGCATTTAATTTCTGTTGGCATACTAGTGGGGTACACGTTGTATTTCATACTTAAATGGTACCTTAACTCACAAGAAAGTGGGAATGAGATGCTTTAGTTTCAAATATTATAATATTGACAATTTTAATTTGCGTGTCATAGCCTGATCATATTTTCTTTGAATGTTTATCACGTATCATAACATGCAATATGGTTTGATTTGTCAAGGCTTGAAAGAATGACATAGGATACCATTTGATATTATATGGATTTTATATCCAAGATGTGTGATTGATATCTCATATATACTGATATGATCTTCTTACTCGTGATGTTCGACCAAAAAGATGTGATTTTGTATTTTACATTTCAGTTTATATAGAGAAAAACCAAAAAGATTTTGTGTTTCTTATGTTTGAAAAACTAAAAAGATTTTGTCTTTCTTATGTTTGAAAAACAAAAAAGATTTTATTTTTCCAGCTTCCATGAAAATTTTAATTGTTGGTTATTCTTGGTTGTTCTCCTTTGCAAAAACTGAATATTACATACAGAAGTTGACAAAGGGTCATTCTCCCAAGTTTTCTTCTAGATAGAAAGAGAATGTGCAGATGAACAAGACGAAGACTACAGTGTGTTTGATGATATATGAAGATGGATGACAATCTTCTAAAGCTGTTGTCAAGGGGGAGTCTGTTGGAGCATATTCTGGTGACAACGAGCTTGAAGATATTATATCTTAGTCTTAGAGTCTTTGACTTGTAATTGATAGAATTGTTAGCAACAGTTAAAGGGGAGTCTGTTAGGACATGTTTTGTAACTGTTGATAAAATTCTGTATAAGTTCGTAGAGAGGCGAACTTAACAAGTTCGCCTAAGCATCTTTAGGAGCGAACTTAATAAGTTCGCCTAGCCTATTAGAGGCGAACTTAATAAGTTCGCCTAAGCGTATTTGAGGCGAACTTATGCAGAACTGGTGTTTATAAATAGGAGTTTACAGGTTCAGAACAGAAAATTAGCAGAGAAGTAGAGGAGCGTTGAACAGAAGTGCACGAATTGTCTGATTGAGTCTGTAAACTCTATGATTGTTGGAATACAAGCTTGAATGTTATTTACATGATTGTTTCTATTGTTTTTTGTGTATACAATTGTTGATTCGGTTGGATTCCGCACTCCGCGTTAACAATACGTCTTATCACGAGAACGATCCATAGAAGAGCCATATGGACCTACAGGTTTGCAACTTGAGTTTTCAACTGGCTTATTACATTTGCAGTTTCTTATGTAGCAAAGGTCATAAACTCTTCATCCATCAGCTTGTAATCTTTAGAAACTTTCTGCTTAACAGGATCTGGAACCTCTTTTCCCTTTCCTTTGCCTGTATACCTTTGTGCCATGGTTTTCAATCTTTTATGTTCTGGTTCTTTAATCACGATACCCTTATACGGAGGAGGTTTAGAAGGCACGGTTTTTTCGGCTTCAATTTCTATTCTCTTGAGTGGAGATTCTGTTGCAGTTGCTGGAACCTCTGGTGTTTTGACATTTGAATCCTCTTGAACTTTTTCTGTTTCTTTCACTTGTTCATCTATGGTTTCATTCATAGTCACATTCTCTTCATTAATAACATTCTCTGTAATAACTACAGGATTACCTTGAACTACACCGCCATCACCACCTTCACCATCATCACCTCCTTCATTATCATCATCATTACCGTCATTATCTTCAACCCCACTGCTCATAATATCATTAACTTCATCTTCTATTTCAAAGTCAGGGTCATGATTTTCTTCAAGCATATTGGGAAATAAAGGAGTAACACGACCAGAGAACTTGCACTTTTTCCTGATAATATTTATACTGCTGAAAATAGTCTCTGACATATGTTCCAAATGCAGCTCAACTCCATCATTGGGTAGATCTAGCAGTAAAGTATTAATAATCATCTGGAAGAATCTTGGATAAAGTAATAACTTGTTATTTTGCCTCGGTCCAACAAAGTTGTTAATCATTGCTTTGAATATCATTCTTGAGAAATTGAATCTACGATGAGTTGCCAAAAACACTAAGCACGAATAAACACTTTACCAATCTGATCAAACGCCCCTGTTCTTGGTCCAAGACAATGAACAAAGACATGCACCAGGTACTTCCACTGTTTTCCTAACAAAGTATTTGTAACTTGTCTTAGTGGAAATTCGGCTTCATAACCCATATTTCTAATTATTTGTCCAACCTGTGTATAGCTTATTCTGTAAGGAAAGTTTGGACCATCTCTGAAGTTCAACACTTCTCGGATAACCTGCTCATCAGGTTTAATCTTCTTCCCACCAACAGTACTTTCAATCCATATGTTCTTGTTAACATGCTTGTATTCAACATTATGCCAAAACTCTCTAACATGAGTTTCATTAACTGTAACTTGAGTAGATATGACTGTTAGAAATCTTGATTTGTTTAGAAAACGAACAATTTCCTCATATCCTCTAGATTTCCTATTTCTTGAAGTCAAACAGGCACATATTTGTGCCTAGCATCAAATTTTAACCTATCCATGACTACACAAACACAACAACAATAATCAGAAAATTTCTAAAATTTGCCAACTCAAAACATTTCGGACGAAAAGTTCTGTCCGAAAACTTTTTAGATCGAAAACTCTAAGACAAAAACCATTTCGAACGATAACACACTTTTTCAGGAAAAATCCAAAGTCTAAAGATTTCGAACGAAAACCACAATAAGAACCTTGATCGAAAACAAATTCGATCGAAAATCTTTTCGGACTGATCAGATAGTGACTCTTCATTTCCATCCGAGAAAGATTTGGATCCATTCAAAGGAGATTTTGGACACTTCATACAAGATTTCGGACGATTCAATCTGAAAAACTTCTAAGTCCATGCATCTAACTTATCTTATTCTATGGATTGAGAAAAACATACCTCGATGTTGGAAGTATTGATGCCGCAAACCAACACACACTTGATTGTAGATTTCGCACGAAAACACAACACTTGATGAAAATCATAGATTTAGCTCGAAAACTCTACAATGGTGGTGAAATTTATTTCGATCAAAAAGTAGGTATATATACATTCAGAGATTTCAGACGAAAAGCATTTCGGATCCGACTTTTCGATCTAGATCAATTTCGGACGAACATTATTTCGTACAAGATATTTCGAACGAAAACTTTTAACTTTGAATAAAAATCAAAATTTTATTCTTAATCCAATATCAATATCATTGACCTGTTCCAAAATGTTTTTGAGCAAAATAAAAAAAACAAGCACATCAGTTCTAGAAAACTTTATTCACGATACTATGAAACACACTTGCAACACTATGAATATTACTTATTTAGATAACACAACATTTATTCTTTTATCTTTTTGATGAAATGAAATTGACATAAGATCATAAATGTACACTGTCTCATTACACTTCATATCAAATCAGGATCTAACCAGTTCAACATTGATTGCCAGTATATTTATCCACATAAACTCATGCATCATGTTTCAGCAAATACCATGTGACAGTTAAGGTAATATTAATCAATACAATGTGTACCCCACAATCGAGAAGGAAAGAACTAAGGATCAACGCAAAGTTTCACTAAATCATGATCCAATTACCAGCATGAGGGTAGCGTTCGTAGCATAGAAAAAATAATCCAAGTGGATTTAATTGGAATCATATTGATTCAGAATCATTTTGCTTCGTTGTCTTGGTTTCTAAGATAGTGAGCATGGAATCATATTGATTCATATGAGATGTGAAGAATAATTCGGATGAATATGTTGTGAATGTGATTGATTCGGGTATGCGGATATCCGTAAGATATTGGATATGTCAATTGAAATAAAGAATGACTCAAAGGTGAAACAGACTGACTTCCTGGTTTTGTAGGTCCCTCGGGTGTGGCGGATCATCACATGCAAGTGCGTTGGATAGTCGGACCGGGTGCGGAATACCCGTGACTAGGTGGAGAATCAAACAACACAAAGTAAACCGACAAGAGAATCACTTTAAACTTTCGTCTATTGAAAACACTTGAAGGTTACAGAGAGAAAAATACTGAGTGCACAATAGTCTGCGTACTTATCTACTATCATCCTATCCTATTTATACAAGACCTGAACTCTACGCACTTAGCAAGTGCGCAGGGCAAATTGCTCATGCGTACTTAGCAAGTACGCATAGTATTCTTGCGTACTTACTAAGTACGCAGGAACTAATTCCTGCGCACATACTAAGTGCACAAAACACTTAGAGAATTAAACAACTAAAAACATGCATTAGTAAATACAACTCGATAACTAATACATACAGACGCTTACAAACAAAGACGAATACAAACAATGAAAGTACATAAACAAAGACTCTATCCAGAGTGTTTATCACACAATAGTGCTTCAACAAACTCCCCCTTGACAACAGCTCTGGATCGTCTTCGGTCTTCACAGCTCTGCATCTTTAGCTTCCATCATCTTCTTGTAGTCAAGGCAAAACTTGATTACCTTGTCGTATTTAGAAGAAATGAACTTTTTCCATTCATCTGTACGCATGCAATACCTGTCAGCTAGAGCCTCCAGATCTCTCACAGAGAAGTTAATGAAGCAGACTTCATCAAATACTCTGATCAGTTCCCTTGGCACTAAGCTTCCACTATCTGACCATACCTTTCCTAGCACCACTGCCTCTCCCGTTTTTGGATCTACGTACCAGTACCATATGTTACCGAGGATATCCGGAGATAACTTGCTCAGGGGAATCTTGGTTTCACATAGCACTGGCTTGTATACCAGTTTCTTTAAGCTTTTCTTAGTCACAGGATGTCTAGCTTTCTTATCCTTGACTCGCTTGGGCACTTGAGGCTTAAACACTTCAAATTTCCCAGATCTTAGTTCACGCTGTAGAACCTGCCAGAAACTCATCGCTACTGCGTGATTTGAGTGACCCAGCAGCTCTCGGTTTGCTAGGTTCACGAGGTCGTATCTAGGTAAGGAGTTGAAAGCGTCACTGGTTGGTTTCAAGTATTGAACCCCCCCCCCCCCCGGATCGCTTGATTGCGAACAACTGCTTATCTTCCTCGAACCTCATAGCTAGGATCATCCCTGTTGCTCCGTGTTTGTCTATGATAGAAGTCTTTTGCCAGACTGGAGCCGGATCCTTTGATGAACTAGCAGGCATATCTTTGTTTTTCTGTGCCTCTGGATCCACATGTGTAGGGTCGGCAGGGGAGGCTTCAGTTGATGCTTCAACATTGCTAGCAGTCTCGACTGAACCTGTGTCGAGCTAAGATTCAAAGGATGGAACTTTGAAGATCTCTCCATCTTCAAACTCATTATCGCCTTCCCCGTCGCCCTTGGGAATTTCAATAACTACATCATCATCTTCATCCCAATCATCACCAGAGTCGATCTCTCCTTCTTCAAGATTGTCGAGAGCCTCGATCTGTGGTTTTTTGGAATAGCCAGGCTCTAAGAATAAGATCTCATCGTCAGATAGATCTCTCAGAACATCAGCCACCGACTTTCCTTTATCACCACCGTCGGAAGTATCACCACCTTCATGTTGAGTCGACTCCCCCTCAGCCACTGGAATAGCATAAATGGGCACGATTGCCAAAGTTTGATGCTCACTTTCACTAGGACCGACTTCAGGATCCTTATCTTTGTCATCATCTGTCACACCCCCATATTTTATTTACTTATTAAATAAATACAGGTTGTAACGATTGGTTCATTACACGATAGCGGAAGCTGTAATAATGATTTCTAAGACTTGATTACATACACAAATACTAAGACTAAGTAATACTAGGATCTAAGTTCTTCTATATCAACGCTAGACTTGAGTCTTGATATTCTACGTCCTTCCAGCTACTAGGAATTGATCCAACATAGCTAGCTTATTCCAACCGTGCCATGGCTAACAGTTACCTGAGAAATATACTTGAAATGTCAACACAAAGGTTGGTGAGTTCACAGAGTTAGTTATATTAGTGCTTATAGTTTTTCCCAAAAACATGTTCATGACTTTACCGTCATAAAACTAAGTAGTTTTCATTTGAAAACATTATCATGACTTAACCGTCATAAAATATGAAGTTGTCCTTTGAAAACATTATCATGACTTAACCGTCATAAATTCAATATTTAAACATGATCCTTATAACCTGATCAGAATCCTTTTGTATAAACATGATTTCTTTAACCGGATCAAAACTCTTTTGTTTAAACTCCATTGTTCGTAAATAGTTCCAGTTGCATGTGATAATCAGAATAAGAATTGTTGACCCATTTGTAAACTTGGTAAGGATACAAATAATATGTTCATACATGAGGCGTAACCAAACCATGACATGTGTGAGCCCCTATTAAGCGTTATCAGATTCTATGCGGCCATAAATCCTCCAGATTGTGGTTAGCGCGACTAACCATGACCGGGAGACGTCACTCTCCATAGTACTATTCATAGGACCCTAGGCTACAGTTAATGGTTACTACGTTGTTCCAGGGGACTTTAGCGGCCTCCAATTATTGTTCTCATCTCATGTAAACATAAAAGTCGTGCCTTATTCTCTTGTTATCCCATAAAATAGTTGTAAGTATGTTTTTCCCCCAAATCGTTGAGTGTTGTTCATCCGAACAATCGTTGTGTGTTGTTCACCCGAACAATCGTTGTGTGTTGTTCATCCGAACAATCATTGTGTGTACTTGTGTCCGGCTGTTTAGTTGAGCAAGTTTTCTCCCCGTTTGTTTTAAAACAATTTAAGAACAAGTAGTAAAAGTAGGGCCGGGAGACTTACAAAAAGTTAAACCGAAATGTTCATATTGTCAAACATATAAGCAATGAAATTCATGTTTTCAAAATATAACAGGTAAGTATATTTCTCCCCCGATGTTTACAAAACAGTAAAGAGTTAAAAGGGGGCCGTGAACTCACCTTGAGTTTGTGTATGCTTGCAATGATAATTGTTCTAGCCGAACTTGACTATTTGTACCCTAGATACCAAAGGGTAAATTGTGTTAAGACCGAACGTCTCATATTGCAAATTGTTCATCGACCTAGTAAATCTAGTTGCTTTTGTTTAAATATCTTCTTAGATTTTCAACACTTGTTTTGCTATAAAAACAGTTCTAAGTTACTGCCCAATGTGACTGATGAACAGATGTCGAAACTTCCTAGTTTCGATTGGGCAATTGAGTATCGAAACTTCATAGTTTCGATTGAGTAGTTAGGTATCGAAACTATCTAGTTTCGATTGGCAAGAAGGGTATCGAAACTATTTAGTTTCGATTGAGCAATATGTATCGAAACTACCTAGTTTCGATTGAACAACTAGTATCGAAACTCCCAGTTTCGATTGAGTAAACTGGTATCGAAACTCCTAGTTTCGATTGAATAGGTATCGAAACTCCTAGTTTCGATTGAATAACAGGTATCGAAACTCCTAGTTTCGATTGAACAGGTATCGAAACTCTCAGTTTCTATTACTGCACTTTGATTGACAGAATTTGTCTTGTATATTTTTATGTTCAAATCTTGAATTTGACACACTTTTCTTGTTATCTTACTTGCGATTGAACCTTTTGTATGCTTAGATACGGTTTTAAAGAAAATAAAGTGGATAATATCGAGTTTTTACCTCTGGACAGAGATGACGATTTTTGAGAGAAAAAGAGAATGATCTTGACTTCTCCTGCTAAAACCCTTTGAGAAAACACTTGGAACTCTCCTTATAGCACCGAAATAAAGGATTCGAGTCTTCGATTATGGAAGAACCCCAAAAGAAAGTGGAGATAGGTATTCTTGTTGTTGTCGTAGAAGAAGAGAGAGATGACAGGGGTTGAGGGTTTTTGCTCTTGATGAATTGATAGAAAATGAGGTGGTATTGGAGATTGCTTAAGAAAGTAGAAGATGTTGAAATTTAGGGTGTGGGATGGACCCACATGGCCTTGAGGCCGAGATTTCTGGTCAATGGGAGTGGGTGGGGTTAAATAAATCAAACCATTTGATTTAAGTGTAAATTTAACCACTAGTGTTCGTATTTAGCCGGGTTATCCTGGTACGTGAACCGGTAACTCCTAGAATTACCAGAATGTGAAATGAGACCCTGTACGATTTTTGTTAGACCTTAATGTCCTTGTTTGTGAAATTAAGTAAATCACAAAACAATTATAATTTAAACTTGTTTATAACATGTACGGATATTGACCTGAAATGTCGGGTGTCACATTCTCCCCATGTTAAAAGAATTTCGTCCCGAAATTCAATTTGTGTCCTCTTGAAGTGTTGTATCCTTAAACAAGGATGGGTATTTTTGTTTTCATTTGATCCTCTCATTCAAATGGTTCAACGTACCTAGGATTAAGCTTGCCACGGTTGCCAAATTTTGCCACTCTTTTCGAAGGTGAGACCTTCATCGTGACTTTGTCTATCACTTGGAATTCTAATGGTTTTCGTCTGTTGCTAGCTCCACTCTCTTTCGTCTGTCTTGAGTGGCTTTCAGACGATCTTTTATTTCGACGATCTTGTCAGTGGTTTCCTAGCCAATATCATGACCAGTCAAATGCTTTTCGCTAACCCCCGCCCAACATAGCGATGAGTGACACTTATAACCATACAACGACTCAACGGAGCGGCTTTAATGCTGGTATGGTAGTTGATATTATATGAAAACTCATCCAACGGCGGTGAGTATCCCTATTTCTTCTGAATTCGATTACGCACACACGGAGCACATCTTTTAAAGTTTGGATAGTCCTTTTACTTTGACCGTTCATCTGGGGATGATATTCAGTGGTCATGTAAAGGCGTGTGCTCAATGCTTCTTGTACAGACTGTCAGGTTCTTGACATGAATCGACTGTCCCTTTTTGTGAAAATGGAAACTGGCATACCATGCCTAGCCTTAATTCCCTTAATATTTAGCCTTGCACGCGTCTTACTTTTATCTGTCTCCTTTATTGGTAGGGAATGCGCGGATTTCGTCAAACGACTGACGATTATCATATAGTATCATAGTTGCTAGGTGTTCTGGGTAACTTTGAAATAAAATCCATTGAAATTTGTTCCCATTTCCATTGAGGTATCTCGGGTTGTTATAACAATCCCGACGGTTTCTGATGTTCTGCCTTTACCTTTGAACATGTCAGGCATTTACAGTCGTAAATAGCAATTTCTCCTTTCATGTTCGGCCACCAGTAGAGTTCTTTCAGATCCTTATACATTTTATCCGAACCTGGGTGAATGGAGTACCTGGACTTGTGGGCTTTAAGTTACCAAAACATGGCACCCAAATTCTATTTGCAAAGTATATAGTATCATCTGATTTTGGCTCTAAATGTCTGATCATTCCTCAAATAGCTTCACTCTGAATGTTTTCTTCTTTGATTGCCTCCTGTTGTGCCATCCGGATTTGAGTCGTGAGACTCGCATGAATTGTCAATCCTAAGGCACGAACACGAAGAGTTTTAACTCGTTCTTTGCGACTTAAAGCGTCCGCTACGACATTGGCTTTCCCGGGATGGTACTTGATATCACAATCATAATCGTTTAGTAGTTTTACTCAACGACGTTGTCTCATGTTAAGTTCCTTTTGATCAAGGATATGTTGGAGACTCTTGTGATCAGTAAAGATAGTACATCTTGTACCGTAAGGGTAATGTCTCCAAATTTTGAGCGCAAACACAACTGCACCCAATTCCAAGTCGTGGGTCGTATAATTCTTTTCGTGCACTTTTAGTTGTCGTGAGGCATATGCGATGACTTTGTCTCTTTGCATTAACACACAACCCAGTCCTTGGTGTGATGCATCGCAGTATACGACAAAATTGTCGATTCCCTCAGGAAGGGATAGAATTGGTGCACTACACAGCTTCTGCTTTAGTAATTGAAAAGCTGACTCTTGCTTGTCATTCCAATCATACTTCTTTTCTTTCTGGGTTAATTTGGTTAAAGGCAGGGCTATTTTTGAAAAATTCTCGATGAATCGTCTGTAATAGCCGGCCAAACCTAAAAATTGACGTACTTCTGTCGGAGTCTTTGGTGCTTCCCAGTTTTTGATCGCTTCAATTTTAGATGGATCAACGTGAATTCCTTCCTTGTTGATGACATGTCCAAGAAAATGCACTTCTCGGATCCAAAACTCACACTTAGAGAATTTAGCGTAAAGTTTCTCGTTTCTGAGTAGTTCTAAGATTAATTTCAGGTGATGTTCATGATCCTCCTTGGTTCGTGAATATATTAATATGTCATCGATAAACACAATCATGAATTTATCCAAGTATGGTTTGCACACGCGGTTCATGAGATCCATGAAGACAGCTGGTGCGTTCGTCAAACCAAATGGCATAACTAGGAACTCGTAGTGACTGTAACGAGTCCTAAATGCTGTCTTTGGTACATCTTCTTCTTGGATTCTTAATTGATGATACCCTGAACGTAGATCAATTTTTGAATAGAAGCTAGAACCTTGTAGTTGATCGAACAAATCGTCTATTCGAGGTAGTGGGTATCGGTTTTTGATTTTAAGCTTGTTCAACTCCCGATAATTGATGCACCTTCTAAAGGTTCCATCATTTTTCTTTAGAAACAGGACCGGAACTCCCCATGGTGAGAAACTCGGTCTTATGAAAGAATTACTCGGCGAGGTGTCTAAGTTTTTGTTGTATATTGGGTAGAAATGAAAAAGTATGAAAATGAAACTTTATGTTTGTCCCTCTTATGCTTTCCAAAAGCATTTTCCCGGACTAAGACTTTTCTCTTATTTCAGGTTTCATGTTTTCTAGGATTTTCCTCTCCATGTGCCTTCATGGAGCTAGGAATTGATGTTCCTCGGGAGCTCTTATTTGCAAACTTCGAGTCTAATCACTACTTTACCCCTTTGTTTGCACTACTTTTCAAGGCATACTAGCCTTTGGGTTGTAGCGTCCTGATATGTAAACTCATGTCTCGACTACCATACCTTCAAAGTATGTAAGCCATACGAAGTTTGATGTTTGTTTGGGATATTCATATTCCGTCTAGCTGAAGGAATGAATAGTAATACTGTGAGAATGGTCTCATCGAATTAATGTTTTCCCCAAAATGGGCTATGGGTTTGTCAACCCATTAAGTTGGCAGAAAGGGTTGATAGCCAACTATTAGTCATACCGTGTGTATACACTCCCTGAGTGTTTGAATGGTACTTTGGTGACTTACCATTACGTATTCCACTCATTCAGGTTATAGCCTCAAAATCCTTAGCACAAGGATAAACTTGAGGTAATGAGTGTTGAACGTCGAGACTTTTGTATTCTAACTGAGTCTACTCTAAGAGATCATTTCTTAACAATAGATGCTCTAGAGCTTCCCAATTATAGAAAACTAGGAGTGAAAGATGCAATCACACATCTTTTCTAGGCTAAATCTGGGATCCATCCAACAAGATGAACTTTGGGGAAGTGCGAGTATAAAAGAGTAATAAATTATTCTTCTCAACTCTTTGTGGACAGTGGCCTATTGTGAATAGTTCGAGTTTACGTCCTTTATGCATATCATGAGCTAATGAGATTAGCATGAGATTCCGCATTTGGGACTCCTTTAAGGGTTTTGCATGTCGTTTTGGTTAGTGCGACAATAGTCGTTAGTCCACACTTAGGTTTCTTTGGCATTCGCTCGAGCATCAAACCCGGCTTATCCATTACCGAGAGAATAGTTAGACTTAAAGGTATATTGAATGTCAATGGCTGCGAGAGCAATCCTGTTTGACCGACATTCTGAAATGTTCGATTTCCTACTTGTCTCATGACGAGCTTCCACAATATTCATAAGTGCCACGTGTATGCGGGTCAGAATAATACCATGCCCTATTACTGAAGTTAGTGCATAACACTCTTGGCGTAACTTTCAAACAATTGTGAGATTGAACTGTATGATGGATCCTGAGATTATGCCATAATCTCCCACAATAGTTGTACAATTACTGTAAGTGTTAGTTGTGGTAACACTCAATTTGAAGCATTCCTGACAAGTAGAATCTCAAAGAGTGAATGTGCGAATTTCTTCGTCGTTCAGGATTTACTAAGGATTGGTTGAATTTAATTTGAATTTCTCTCGTTCCTCCAAAACTAGGAGAATGCTTGGTGAGCACCAAATTGAGAAGTCTGATTTGTTGAGATCCAATCCTTAATCAAGTGATTGAGAACATGAGTTGATCATCAGCTTAGACAGCAAGACTCACTAAAGTTCCCATGCACTGCAAATTATGATTACGTGTGCACCCGTAATGATAATTTGCCTTGCCTGATCCCTATAGTGTTTCTTCTATCCCTAGCTTTTAATCAAAAGGGACTTGAAATAATCATTAGATTGCGTTTGCACATTTGTACAGGAGTGTGTATTGTTTTATCGGATTACTGTTAATTATGTGTACCAATACTCATGAATCTGCTGAATATGGCAGTTGTCGGATGAGGCTAAGGGTAGAGAGGCACCACCAGTGTCTCTTAAAAAAAATGTGCATGGTGAAATTCAGGCACTATGTGTTGGGCAAAGATCCTCAAACGAGTGTCGAGCAACTCATGCTCCAAGTCCATGTATATGCATGGATCCACATGATCCTGATGTATGTCTGGGTGTCCTGACCCTTGGAGTTCTCTCCCATTTAGTCCTGCTTATTCACCTTGAATTCCCTTCTGTCTGGGCAATCATGCCTGCCATACATCATGGCGAGAGTCTAGGCATCCGTTCCGACAACTTATGAAGGAGATTATTTATACCGTACATACGTTTGGAAGATAGTTGCCTCCAAGGCTGGAGTAGCTGTGGTGCAGGTATAGGTACAGATTCTGGTACGAGTTCAGCCTGTTGTGATACCAAGATCGGTAACTGACGATCGTTGTCGTCGAAGTCCAAGCTCAGCTCGTAACTCGATCTTCTAGGGTTGCAGTATGTTGAGTACCCGTTATTCTTGACTCGTAATCTGAACAGTAACATGTTGTAAGTGTTTATTGTTTTCACATTGTTGTATGTGTTTAAGTGTTCATTACATGTGCTATGTAATTGTATTAGTGTAGCTAATGGTACCCTAGTGTAACTCCATACACTAATAGTCTACACCAATTGTTCGGCAACGGTTGGAATTCCTATGCTCAAGTCTTGGGTGTTTTTAGTGTGATCTTAGAAATCTTGGTCCCTAGATGAGTCCGGTTAGAGCCTAGGTATCACTAAGGACACCTAATTCACTAAAACCATTGCTCTGATACCAATCTGTCACACCCCCATATTTTATTTACTTATTAAATAAATACAGGTTGTAACGATTGGTTCATTACACGATAGCGGAAGCTGTAATAATGATTTCTAAGACTTGATTACATACACAAATACTAAGACTAAGTAATACTAGGATCTAAGTTCTTCTAGATCAACGCTAGACTTGAGTCTTGATATTCTACGTCCTTCCAGCTACTAGGAATTGATCCAACATAGCTAGCTTATTCCAACCGTGCCATGGCTAACAGTTACCTGAGAAATATACTTGAAATGTCAACACAAAGGTTGGTGAGTTCACAGAGTTAGTTATATTAGTGCTTATAGTTTTTCCCAAAAACATGTTCATGACTTTACCGTCATAAAACTAAGTAGTTTTCATTTGAAAACATTATCATGACTTAACCGTCATAAAATATGAAGTTGTCCTTTGAAAACATTATCATGACTTAACCGTCATAAATTCAATATTTAAACATGATCCTTATAACCTGATCAGAATCCTTTTGTATAAACATGATTTCTTTAACCGGATCAAAACTCTTTTGTTTAAACTCCGTTGTTCGTAAATAGTTCCAGTTGCATGTGATAATCAGAATAAGAATTGTTGACCCATTTGTAAACTAGCTAGGAATACAAATAATATGTTCATACATGAGGCGTAACCAAACCATGACATGTGTGAGCCCCTATTAAGCGTTATCAGATTCTATGCGGCCATAAATCCTCCAGATTGTGGTTAGCGCGACTAACCATGACCGGGAGACGTCACTCTCCATAGTACTATTCATAGGACCCTAGGCTACAGTTAATGGTTACTACGTTGTTCCAGGGGACTTTAGCGGCCTCCAATTGTTGTTCTCATCTCATGTAAACATAAAAGTCGTGCCTTATTCTCTTGTTATCCCATAAAATAGTTGTAAGTATGTTTTTCCCCCAAATCGTTGAGTGTTGTTCATCCGAACAATCGTTGTGTGTTGTTCACCCGAACAATCGTTGTGTGTTGTTCATCCGAACAATCATTGTGTGTACTTGTGTCCGGCTGTTTAGTTGAGCAAGTTTTCTCCCCGTTTGTTTTAAAACAACTTAAGAACAAGTAGTAAAAGTAGGGCCGGGAGACTTACAAAAAGTTAAACCGAAATGTTCATATTGTCAAACATATAAGCAATGAAATTCATGTTTTCAAAATATAACAGGTAAGTATATTTCTCCCCTGATGTTTACAAAACAGTAAAGAGTTAAAAGGGGGCCGTGAACTCACCTTGAGTTTGTGTATGCTTGCAATGATAATTGTTCTAGCCGAACTTGACTATTCGTACCCTAGATACCAAAGGGTAAATTGTGTTAAGACCGAACGTCTCATATTGCAAATTGTTCATCGACCTAGTAAATCTAGTTGCTTTTGTTTAAATATCTTCTTAGATTTTCAACACTTGTTTTGCTATAAAAACAGTTCTAAGTTACTGCCCAATGTGACTGATGAACAGATGTCGAAACTTCCTAGTTTCGATTGGGCAATTGAGTATCGAAACTTCATAGTTTCGATTGAGTAGTTAGGTATCGAAACTATCTAGTTTCGATTGGCAAGAAGGGTATCGAAACTATTTAGTTTCGATTGAGCAATATGTATCGAAACTACCTAGTTTCGATTGAACAACTAGTATCGAAACTCCCAGTTTTGATTGAGTAAACTGGTATCGAAACTCCTAGTTTCGATTGAATAGGTATCGAAACTCCTAGTTTCGATTGAATAACAGGTATCGAAACTCCTAGTTTCGATTGAACAGGTATCGAAACTCTCAGTTTCGATTACTGCACTTTGATTGACAGAATTCGTCCTGTATATTTTTATGTTCAAATCTTGAATTTGACACACTTTTCTTGTTATCTTACTTGCGATTGAACCTTTTGTATGCTTAGATACGGTTTTAAAGAAAATAAAGTGGATAATATCGAGTTTTTACCTCTTGACAGAGATGACGATTTTTGAGAGAAAAAGAGAATGATCTTGACTTCTCCTGCTAAAACCCTTTGAGAAAACACTTGGAACTCTCCTTATAGCACCGAAATAAAGGATTCGAGTCTTCGATTATGGAAGAACCCCAAAAGAAAGTGGAGATAGGTATTCTTGTTGTTGTCGTAGAAGAAGAGAGAGATGACAGGGGTTGAGGGTTTTTGCTCTTGATGAATTGATAGAAAATGAGGTGGTATGGGAGATTGCTTAAGAAAGTAGAAGATGTTGAAATTTAGGGTGTGGGATGGACCCACATGGCCTTGAGGCTGAGATTTCTGGTCAATGGGAGTGGGTGGGGTTAAATAAATCAAACCATTTGATTTAAGTGTAAATTTAACCACTAGTGTTCGTATTTAGCCGGGTTATCCTGGTACGTGAACCGGTAACTCCTAGAATTACCAGAATGTGAAATGAGACCCTGTACGATTTTTGTTAGACCTTAATGTCCTTGTTTGTGAAATTAAGTAAATCACAAAACAATTATAATTTAAACTTGTTTATAACATGTACGGATATTGACCTGAAATGTCGGGTGTCACATCATCCTTAGTTAAGTCAACCGGATGACAAGCCTCATCACCGGTAGGTTTAGATGCCTTCTCCTTCTCTTTTTCTTTCTCTTTCTCCTTCTACCCCTGAGCAGCAAGCTTTTCGGTCAGGTCAGTTACTAACTTAACCATCATTTCATGTTCTTTTCACTGCATGTCAAACCGAAGCTCTAGAGACGACCTGTGACCTAGAATCATATTGTTTGTTTTGATCAGTAGTTCGTTCTGGGCCATCACATTTGCTAGTCACTCTTGCGTCCCAGCCCTCTGGCTTCTCAGAATAGTAACCTCATCCACCAACGAATTTATCTGAGCCTGTTGAGCCTCAGATTCCTCCCTTGATTTCCGAACAGTTTCCAGTAGAGCAACAACTTGGGTTTCCAATGTATCAATCCTTGCATCATTCGGATCAGGATTCCTTGACATAGACGCTTCAGCATTATGAAGTGGGGATGAGAAGATCGTATCAAAGTCAAACCCCTGAGTAAAATCTCCATAGTTGTAGGGTTGACTGATAGGTTCAGTGGTGGTAGTAGGGATTGTGGATGGGATGATGGTTGTAGGAGTGATGGAAGGTGTGATAGTGACTGACTCTATAAGAATCGGAGTTGTCACCGCCACATGGACAGATGGTACAGGGAGGTTCACTATCACAGGAACCTCCTCTATGATAGAAGTGACCGCCACATCAAGTGTTACCTGTGGCCTTCTCCGCTGTCTGCGGTACAGCTGTTATGAAGGTGGGGTAGAACTTGAATTGGTACTCGCAGCCGATACTTCTACTTGCCTCTGAGCACGATCCTCCACCCCACGAGGAATAGCTTGTTGATGCCTATCCCCCCGGTTTTTGTTTATACTTTCACGTCTTTGTCTTTGTATAGCAGCGTCAGAGTCAGAATCTGGCTCATATTCACTGCTCGTCGTTTGTCGCTTTCTCTTTGAAGATGACTCAGGAAGGGTTACCTTTGTAAATCTTCTCGGGTGTACCTGTGATGGTGCATCATCAGAATCAGATGAATTAGACTCTGTATCTTTGGAGTCGGATCCTTCAGCACCATCATTAACTGCTTCTTCGTTTCCTCCTTCAGACGATTCATCCACACTTTCAACGTCCTCCTCTTCTTGTTGCTCATCAGAGTGTTCACTGAGTTCAGGCTCAGAGTCATGACTAAACCATCTCCAGTCATCTGGTGCCACATATGCTTCATTTATCAGGTGGCCAAAGAGTGCGGTGTGCTCAGGGGTAGGTTCTACAATGCCTGGCTTTAAGAATTGTGCAAACACCGTCTTGTCCACCCGCTTTACTTGCAATCTCTCCCCAGTAGCAGGCAGATTTGGCAACGTATCATTTATCAATAGTTACACAAATCTCGGGTATAACAGGAATCTAAACCTCTCAGCCGTATTTATCTGATCATTTAATGCTTTGAAGATGTATCTTGAGAAGTTATAGCCCTTGTTGAGAGATAAGCCAACCATGGCTGCTGCAAGATCATGTCCCATTGCATCCTTCCCCGCCTTTCTCGAAGAGATGCACATGATCATCATGTGGGCAAAGTACCTCCACTGATCGAGCACCCACATCTTCTTGTAGGAAGAATAATCTCAAACACCGACATATCCCATACGCTGCCTCCAAAATCCATCCATGAAGTAGTCAGGATAGGCTGTTGGGTCGGTGGCAAGATCTCGGAACTGTAAGACCCGTCTAATTGTGTCCTCAGAAAAGGCAACTTCATGACCCGCCACCGTAGCCCATATAACATTAGGATTTACTGTGCAATCATGTTCCGCTGTCTCCCAGAACTGCTCCAGGTACGGTCTTGATACAATTGGGTGTGCTAATATAGCATAGCTGATCCTTGAACGGTTCAAGAAGTCAACTATCTCTCGGTATTGTAGTGCAGCACCCTTCCATTCCGGTTCTGTATGTGCTAGGAGGTTGAACTCACTGGTAAAGGCACGAGCCAGCACTGCAAAAACACACAAAGAACATAATAAGAACAAGAAGATTCATTGGAATTGAATACACATGACTAAGCATAGCAGTTACTCATTGAACTGAATTTCAGACTTAGAAAAATTTCACAAATGTTGGTCCTGCGTACTTACGCAGGGATTTCTTCTTGCGTACTTAACAAGTAAAAAAGGAATTACTTCTTGCGTACTTGTTAAGTGCGCAAGAAAGGCACATAGTCAAATTTTTCAGAGATCCAATTTTTCAACTGATGATGAACATTGATGTGGATTAGGGTCACCACAAGGTCGAAATCAGTGATAAAGACCTATGGAACCTCTATCTTCATCAATGAACTGCTATTCTTGTCAAATTTTAAACTAAAAAACCACTCAGATGAATCGACGGTCAATCGAGGAGTCAAGGTCAAAATCAAGAGTCATTAAGGACGATTAAGGACTGAATAAGGATCGAAAGTTGATTCTAAGAAAGTTTTAATTGTAGTGAGTTACCAAAACAACCAAATATTTGTCCAAAAATCAAGATTCAACCCTAAATATTCAAAGTTCTAAATCGTTTCTTAAGTCGAGATTTAATGGATGAAATGCTCTACGATTCTCACCAGATGATATTAGGACAACGATGATACTAGAATCGTGACGAAAAACCGGTTAGGAACACACGAAATTTTATGAGTAAAAGTGTGCATAGGGAATTCAACAGTAGAAAAAGATTTGAATGAGATAAACTTCTGAAATTTTTGTAAGTCCTGTATATATACCCAACACAAAATAGTCTTGCGTACTTGCTAAGTGCGCAGGACTTAACTCCTGCGTACTTACTAAGTACGCATGACTTAAGTCTTGCGTACCTGTTTAGTACGCAGGGTTTACTTCATGCGCACTTATCAAGTACGCAGAGACCCTTGTGTGCACAAACTTTCAACTCAATTTATGAAGATTTCAAGTCAAATAACGAACAAGATAAAAGCATTCAATCAAGAGGATTCAAAGTCAATTCAAAAAGGTTAAACACAAATATTTTTTGGTTTTTTCTGATTAAAATTGAACTGTACACAAACTTAAAAACTTTTGATCTTTTCTAGATAGAAATATACACGTATATACAAACACACTATTTTTGTTCAAAGACACGAGCAGAGGATCATATCAGGCTAACTTATAGCAAAAACGATACAAGATAAACATCAAAGAATAGGGGATCATGTCATGGATTACTATTTATTCATACGTAATAAGCACATAAACAAGTAATTCAAGTTGATAATATTATAAGATTTGAAACTATAAGCATCTCTGTATCACGTTCTTGTGTGTTAAGGTATTAATTATAAGATATACAACGTGTACCCCACTGATATGCTACAGTAATGTAAATTGCACTATCTCAAGGCATCGAAGATTTTCCCAATGATTTTCTAAATTTCCAGAATGAGGCTACATAAATTAGCACAGGAAAAATCAAGCAGAATCCATAAGGATTATCAGGAATCATAAGATTCAGAATCGAGTGATTCATTTGTCTTGGTTTCATTTGATTTTTTCATTGAATATCGGTAAGATGATTTAGGATAATGAGTATGGTGTTTAAGTATTAGGGTAAGGGAATCCAACTTTTATCTGGATTTGAATTCAATGAATCAGGAGTGATTCAAGGGTGAATACACGTTCCACGGTTGATGTAGAGACATGTCTTGATTCAATCTCTCATTGCATACTTGTGAGTATAGGCAGTGAGATGAACCGCATTAATTGTGCTAACGACCTAACCCGAAACTGGTCTCTTGAGAGAATTATTGCCAAAATCTAACATCCTTTATCTGATAATGATCTTTTTGTATTCTTTAACACACGCACACATGCATAATATGGGTTCAAATCACAGTTGTAGTCTATATTTATTTTCCACACTACTAGTGATTCAAAGATGCCTACAGCCTACTGACAATTCAAAATACTTGTAAATAAGCAGATTAAAAACATAACAGTTTAAACAATTAAGTAAGCATGACGCAATTATTTCCCATATGAGCAGTCTATGGCGTTTAGATCATTTCTGATGTACTATCATTTCCTCTTTTCTCAAGATTACTTTGAAAATTTTCTCCATTTTCTATTTTGTTTGAATTTTTATAAAATATTTGAAAATTAAAAGAACTTATACAGAAAGTTTAAAAGAAATAAAATTTAACTTTCATGAATTGAATTGATTTAAGAAAAACAAGTTTTCACTCTGGATTGAACATTCCTATCAAGTTGACAAGATGCTCAAAACGGGATCAGTCAAACGCCTTTATGAAAAGGTCAGAAAGATTGTCATCCGCGTGAACCTTTACAAGTTCAATGAGATGCTTTTCAGCATAATCACGGGTGAAATGATGGCGAATTTCAATATGTTTAATTTTGGAATGTTTCACCGGGTTATTTGTGATGGAGACTGTGGCGTTGTTGTCAATGAACAGGGGAGTTCCAGTGAAGTTCAAGCTGTAGTCTCTCAATTACTGTTGAATCCACAATATTTGACAACAACCGCTAGCTGCAGCAATGTATTCTGCTTCACATGTTGAGACAGAAACCGTTGACTGCTTCTTACACTACCAGGAAACCAGTCTGTCTCCTAAGAATTGACATCCATCAGAAGTTGACTTTCTATCAAGGTTACAACCGCCATAATCTGAATCAGTGTAGGCTTTGAAGTCAAAAGACTGCTGCTTAGAGTACCAAATACCCAATAGGGGTTTCCCTTTCATGTATCGGAAAATCCTCTTTACAGCTATCATATGGGACTCCTTTGGTTGTGACTGAAACCTTGAGCACAATCATACAACAAACATTATATCTGGCCTTGAAGCGGTGAGATACATAAGAGATCCGATCATCCCACGGTACAATTTGAAATCCACATCCTTTCCATCTCTGTCAGGATGCAGACCATGATTGACTGGGATAGGTGTGCCATAAGTACTGCTATCATTCATCTTGTATTTTGACAAGACGTCCTGCACATACTTTGTTTGATGCAGATAGCTGCTATCCTCTCTTTGACTGACTTGCAGACCCAGGAAGAACGACAGTTCACCCATGTTACTCATTTCAAACTTGGACTTCATCACCTGTTCGAATTCCCTACACATCTCTTCATTTGTAGACCCGAAGATAATGTCATCGACATACACCTGTACAAGAAGAATATCACCTCCTGCTTTCCATATGAAGAGGGTCGAGTCGACCTGTCCACGGTCGAAACCATTAGATAGTAGATGCTTAGATAAAGTCTCATACCATGCCCGAGGTGCTTGATGAAGACCATAAAGTTCTTTGTCGAGCTTGTACACTTTATTGATATTATGCGGATCTTCAAAGCCGGGAGGTTGAGTGACATAGACCTCTTCATGTACTTTTCCATACAGGAAAGCACTCTTCACATCAAGTTGATAGACCTTGAAGCCAACATATGAGGCATAAGCCAGAAACAGTCAAATGGCTACAAGTCTAGAAACTGGGCATATACTTCTGTGTAATCCAAGCCCTCTTGTTGATAAAAACCTTAAACAACCAACCTTGCTTTGTTCTTCACCACAACATGACTATCATACGTCTTGCATTTGAACGCCCATCTGGTTCCAATTGGTTGTACGCCCCTTGGCAAGTCAACCAAATCCCACAAATGCAACTTTTGGAATTGAGACAGTTCATCTTGCATTGCCTCAATCCAGCAGTTGTCAGCGAGAGCCTCTTTCACATTCTTCGGCTCTAACTGGGACACGAATACAGCATGCAGACATGTTTCCATGACACCAGTGTCAAGTATCTCAGAGTAGAGACTAGTGTTCTCAGCAATGATTTGATGAAGAGTTTGAACACCGGCATGAGGGTCACCAATAATGTTGTCAATTGGATGATTCTTATGCACTCTCATCTCTGGTACATTCGGTTCCTGAATTTCCGAATCAAGGTTCGTGCTTAACTCCCCTATATCTTGTGTTCCAGAAGAAGAAGATTCAATGTTAATTGGATCAGCTGGAGCTTCATTTCCTACACTAGTGTTAGGATTAGCTTGAGCGTCATTTCCGTCAACATGAACATCTTCACTGTTATCACCATTAAGAGTTCCAGATGCAGATGCAGCATTGGAATCAGGAGTTACAATAGGTATAGTAGCACGTGTTGAGAAAATGGAGTCATCACCGCCACCAAATAATTCATATACATTTGCGGCATCATTTGCAGACAAATCTGGAAGATTGAAAGATTTGAATATCGCATCATAATCAAAACCCCAAGCTGGACCAGTTGGTTCTGGTGGAATGTTGTGCTTACTACCATCCACTTCAAACCACTCCTCGACAGTACGAGTTCCTATATTGTACACTCTCTTGCAAGGCGAGTTGGCAACATATCATAAGATCATGCTTTCCACCGCTTTTGCATGAAACTTAGACTTGCGGTCTTTGTATTGTAGCAATAAGGAACAAGGACTACCAAAAGGAACTAGATAGTTAAGATTGGGAGGTCGATTGTTGATCAACTAATAACAAGTCTTGTTGTGCCTCTTCACAACCAGAACTCTATTCAAGACGTGACAAGCTGTATTAACTGCTTCTGCCCAGAAAGTGACAGGAAGCTTTGCATCTGACAGCATTGTCCTTGCAGTCTCAATCAATGTTCTGTTCTTCCGCTCTGCGAATCCATTCTGCTGAGGTGTGTACGGGGCACTAAATTCGTGACGGATCCCCTTCTTGAGACAGAAAAGTTCCATCAAATTATTCTTGAACTCAGTTCCGTTGTCACTCCTTATTCTTCTAACCTTCATCTTGCACATAGATTCCAAGCTCAAGATCAGGTATTGAAGAATGTCAGCAGTTTCGTCATTCGTACCTAAAAAATGCACCCAAGAAAAACGTGAGAAATCATCAGTTATAACCAGACAGAATGACTTACCTCCAATACTCCTGATACTTATGGGGCCAAATAGATCCATATGTAATAGCTCCAAAGGGGTATCGATGGAGTTTTGGAGCTTGGGCTTGTGAGACTTCCGTTGCTGTTTGCCTTTTTTACAAGGCATACAGTCATCTGCAATGGTAAATCTTAGCTTAGGAACACCGGTTACCAAACCGTTTCGGACAAGATGATTCATTTTACGATAAGAAATATGTCCGAGTTTCCTATGCACAAGATAAAGTCAAGTTCTGTCGCTTTGGTAAGCAAACAGGTAGCAACTGATGAGGTGGTTGTTGCCACGCTCATATCAATTTGATAGGTGTCGTTTATCCTTGGTGCTCTCATCAGAATCTAATCTTCAGGAACCTCAAAACCAGGTTTGAGTATCAAGCATTCATTCTTGTCAAACATCACCGAGTACTCCTTGTCGCACATTTGGGAGACACTCAACAAGCTATGCTTCAGCTGCTCGCAGTAGTTGACATTGTCAAAGCTCACACAACCATTTGATACCACGCCTTGACACGAGATACTATCGCCTTTCTCTCCAGCAAAGGCCTCATAGCCGCCTCTAAACGGTTTAACATCTTGAAGCAGGGCCATGTTACATGTCATGTGCCGGGAGCATCCACTATCTACATACCAACGATTAGAGATAGTACCCTTCGGATGTCCCTTCACGAGTCACAAAAAGAATTAATTAGATTTGGAGACCCAAGCCATAGTGGTCTTGGGTCATCCGTCTTTCTTAAAATAAACAACCTCAATTAACTCACAATCGTGACTGTTAAAACTGGATGAATCTTTAGAAGAATTGGGACTAGGAGATTGAGAATTTTTATCTTTGTTGTTCAAGGATCTCTTCTGTTTCTTAACTGGAACAGTAGACTTAGATTCAGCAGCCACATGTGAACTAGTGGAAGCTTCACCTGATTGAATTTTAGTCTGTTGTTCAAGCTTTCTCAACCTCTTATTCATTCTCCTTCTCTGTGGCTTAGAGAGTTTCACCGCAGGTTTCTCACCAGTAGGTGTACTACCAGAGGTAGATACACCAGGTTTAGCAGGATGCTTTTCCTTTCTTGAAACAGATGGTTTAGCCTCAGATGTGATCTTTGGCTTTACCATAGGTTTTACTAGTGGTTTCATCACATTTGTCTTTGGACTTTTGGGTTGCTTCACAGGTTGTGATTTAGGAATGACAGCCGGTTGTAAAACAATTGGCCGTTTCCCATGGTTCTTACAAGGGCAGTTCACAATAATGTGACCAACCATACCACAGCGAAAGCAAGTCCTCTTGTCTGTGTAGGTCCTCCTATAAGGCTCATTAGATCTGGCATTAGATGACTCAGCATGATGAGTAGGAGGAGTTGGTTTGTGAACTGGAGTTTGACCCGATAAAGATTGGTTTTTAGGAGTATAGTATTTTTGTAAATTTTCTTTATAACCAAGCCCATAATGAGCTGAAAAAGCTTCTTTCTTAACTTGATTGAGTTTTTTATACCCCCCATAAAGCATTACCTTTAATTTATCATTTGATTCAATGATATCGGGTTCAGTTAAAATACAATTGTCACTATTAGTGATAATGTTTTTCTTAACTTTCTGTTCACATAACAACTCCTCAGATACTACTCCTTCAAGGCAGGTGTTAACAGACCCATCATCAGAAGAAGTAAAGAACTCCTCATTAGATGCGGAGTCAGCCTTACTTGAGGAATCATCCTTTTTAGAGGAATCATCCTGACCTGAGGACTCATCAAGGCAAGTTAGATCAATATCTACTAAGCCGTTGACAAATTTCCCGCTAACTGGTGGAGGAATGACATTAGTACCCAACCCTAAGCCATTCATTTGTCTCACTACAGACTCGTAGTGCTCCACCATAAAACGAGAATTTTTCAACTTCTCATTAGTATATTTCAACTGCAAGATCTCATTTTGCAGCTTGTTGATCTCATTGTTCCTTTTCTCTAACCCCTTGTATGCAATATCCAAGTGAAGCTGTTGATCTCTCATTTTAAGTGAATAATCACGTTTTTCTTTCTTCAACGTTTCAATTGAATCTTTAAATCGTTTTTCGTTTTCTTTATAGCTTAAAGTTGCAATACGAAGGGGTTCGACTTTGTCTTGAAGCTTAGAGTTTTCAATTTTTAAGCGTAGACATTTGGAACAAGACATGACAGTAAAAGGATTAGAATCTACCTCATTCGATGAATGTGATGCCTCTCCGATAGCCATGAGGGCAACAGCAGTTGTAGACTCTTCTCGGTCAGCCACAGAAGCTTCCCGTTCCTCAGCTTCCATCATCTCCATAATCTCAGCCATGAGACCAACCTAAGTTTGTGCAATAATGGCATCCTCCAGATGAACACCCCAATCAAAGCTTTCGTCCTGTTGTGCTACCAATGCATTGGACGTTCCACTTTGGCTTTGATTGTGGTTGTTTGAGTTGTTGTAGCCTTGGTTGTTTCCATGGCTAGGTCTGGTGAAACCCGAAGCCGGTGCTCTGTCCTTTTGACATTCACGAGCAAAGTGTCCAAAGTTCAGACACTTGTAGCACTTTGCCTTGGATTTGTCAAAACCAACCTTGGCATTAGAATGGCCACCAATGAACTTTCGGCCAGTTCTGTCCAGGAAACGCTTTGCCCTCCTCAAGATCATGGCCATGTTCCATTGAATATCCATATCCTCCATATCATCCGGATCCACCTGATTAAAGTTTTCTTCGATAGTTTCAGGATCCGTTAGCTTACCTCCAATGAAGTTCTCATAGGCAAGCATGCAAGATGAGAATAAAGCCACATTATCTTTAGCAATCTTGGCTATTGCTGATTGGTTAGTTGAAGATGTGGGAGAAGGATTTCTTGAGGAGTTCTGATGATGAGATCCAGAACCAGATGCTGCATAGCATGCATGACCACCACAAGCCTTTACAGTTTCTTCCTCATGAGAGTTTCTAGAGAAAAGGGCAATTCCAGAGCCCGATGACTTGGTTGTAGAAGACGTCCCATGATACATAGAAGGGTCTTGTATTTGACGTCTTCCTGAGCTCTCCTTTCTTTTTAGGTTCATGTCATGAGCTTGAAACTTTCCAATTGCCTCATCAATTGTCATCTCATAGAAATTAGAATTCTCTCTCATCAGGGTTGCATACATCTCAAACTTGGGTGGCAAAGCATCCAGAAATCTTTCAACTAATTCTTCATCAGGATACTTTAGCTCAAAAGCTTTCAACTCAGTCTGCAGATGATAGAATCTAGAGATGAGTTCATCTATGGATTCGTTCTCCAGAAATCTGAAGCACTCATACTGCTTCCTAAGAAGATCCCGTTTACTCTTTTTCATGTCACTATTACCCTAGAATCTCTTCTGTAAAGCCTTCCACAGATCCTTGGAGTTATCATATCCTCTGAAACTGTGGAATAACTCCCTGGTCAAGGCCATAGTGATAGATCAGTGTGCCTTCTTCTCTCTATCATAAACTTTCTTTTCTTCTTCGTCAAATTTAGAGATAGACTTGGGCATTTCATCATCAAGGTAAATGTGTGTGGGATGCTTATAGCCCTCTAGAATAGGTATCCATAACGAAGAATCGATATAAGAAATATAATGTTCAAAGCGTGCTTTCCAATTTGAATAATCATTGACATTTAGCAGCTTTGGCGGTTTATGAGGGGTTCCGATCTCGTTGTCATAGTTCAGAAGGTTACTGAGGTTCTGAAGATTCGACATGGTGAACACTTAGTCAAATTTCAGAAAAGTCAAAGAAACTTGCGCACTTGATACTGGCCTTGCGCACTTAGAGAAATAGTCTTGCGTAGTTAGGATTTGCTCTTGCGTACTTGATAAGTACGCAGGAGTAAATGATAAGTACGCATGAAATAACTTAAGTACGCACCAAGATTGTTCTTGCGTACTTGCAAAGTACGCAGCAAGACTGTACTTTTTGCTAAATCAGGTAAGTACGCAGGTCACCTTTTCACCAACTCTCACCAACCTTTTCCGGTCACTGGAATCTCACCGGAGATGGCAAAAATCGGAAAAATGAACAAACAAAATGAGCCAAAGGGTCAGACACTCGTTTCTAACCAACATTTGATGCTCAAAAACACTCAAATACACAACAAAAGTCGGTTTTTGAGTGATTTTTGTTTCTAAATTAATGCTCAAGAGCTACCCCTAATTTATCACAAAAAATCAACAAAAATACCCACTTTTGGTTGCAAAAACTCTTTAGGATGTGTAGAAAATACTCCAAACACACTCACAACACTCAAATCAAGAGCAAGGCTCTGATACCACTTGTAGGTCCCTCGGGTGTGGCAGATCGTCACATGCAAATGCGTTGGCTAGTCGGACGGGGTGCGGAATACCCGTGACTAGGTGGAGAATCAAACAACACAAAGTAAACCGACAAGAGAATCACTTTAAACTTTCGTCTATTATAAACACTTGAAGGTTACAGAGAGAAAAATACTGAGTGCATAATAGTCTGCGTACTTATATACTGTCAACCTATCCTATTTATACAAGACCTGAACTCTGCGCACTTAGCAAGTGCGCAGGGTAAATTGCTCATGCGTACTTAAAGAGTACGCATAGTATTCTTACGTACTTACTAAGTACGCAGGAACTAATTCCTACACACATACTAAGTGCGCAAAACACTTAGAGAATTAAGCAACTAACAACATGCATTAGTAAATACAACTTGATAACTAATACATACAGACGCTTACAAACAAAGACAAATATAAACAACGAAAGTACATAAACAAATACTCTATCCAAAGTGTTTGTCACACAAAAGTGCTTCAACAGGTTTCCATCCGAGATTTTCACCAGAACCATCAGCTGTATGAAGGTGTTTAACTCTAAATCATATATTTGACGGATATAGTCAATAGAGCAAATAAATTGTGCTAAGAACTCATCAAGATCCTGGACTCATGGTATGACTAGATTCACTTTGCATTCGAATGATGAAAGTACCGATATTCGATGTGGGTAAAACACAAAGATTGTAATTTAGTTAATTACACAAGTATCGTCTAATTTATACCTGCAGAGCCTACCGACATATCAATAATTGTAACCTTTGTCACCATCATATCCAATTCATGCGTAAGCTCAGTACACAAATATACTATCATTTCCTATTTGCAAGTCAATCAGTCATATCATTTTTAGCACAGAATCAGCTTATCTTACTTCCAACATATTTTAATTTTCTTTTATTCTCCCCCTAAAATTTTGATGCAATTTATTTATACTACAACAGATACTAAACCTATCATAAACACAATTTTAATCACTAAAAGAAAATCTTTTGAGGAACAAAATGGTCTTTCAATCAAAATCAAACCCTTTTTTTTATTATTAAACCAGAATACTCAGAAAGATATCATCCCCAACATTTCTACCAGAGAGTTAAACCGATCAATTGAAAATGCTTTTGTAAAAATATCAGATTTTTGTTCTAAGGTATCAACGTGGACCACCTTAATCAGACCATTATCAAAGCAATCGCGAATAAAATGTAACCTGTTGATCATTGTAGTAAATCTGGTAACTTGTTGATCATTGTAGTAAATCTGGTAACTTGCTCACTCAGAGTTTCATTTTTCTTGTAGTTGAACATATTGTACTGTTTTAATAACAAATTTGTGTGACTCTCTTGCAATGCTGCATTTCCTTCAAATCTCAGACACAGTGCATTCCATAATCCATGAGCTGTCTCATGCTGCTCGAAATTTAGATAAAGTTCAGTTGGAAGAGCTAGAATAATTGATCCCAATGCCCTGTTGTCTCTTTCAATCAGCTTTTTATCCTCTTCTGAATACAAGTCTGGATCAGCAATTGGAACTAAGCCATCAGCATTTACAGTCTTTGGCACATGAGGACCTTATACTATGGACTCCCACAAAGTATGCTCAGTAAACTTAAAGTAAGCCTTCATCATGATTTTCCAGTTAGAAAATTCTGAAATGGATTTCAGCATTGGTGGCGATTTCCCCACAACACGCTCAGTATCGTACACTTTTCTAGCCATTTTGCAAACCAAAGGAACACAAGTCAAATTCTGAAGAAAAAAAAATCCCAAATTAAGAGATTTCGATCGAAAACTTTTTCGACCAGAAATGATTTCAAACAAACTCTTCGGTCGAAAAGTCAAGATTTCGAACACTGGAGATTTCGAACACTTCTGAGTTTTCGGACAGCTTTTCAATCGAAAAATGCTGACCAAAAAGACTTTTCGATCGAAAAGAGATTTCGGTTCCTTCAACGAGAGATTTCGAACACTTCTTCCTAAGAACACCAAAAATCAACCTGCAACTCCCCGGATGCAAAATCAGATGTCCAAAACAATACTATACTTCATCTCCATCAAATTTGACTTAGAAAACACAATAATGGCGAGGAAATTCACACTGATTCGATTGCAATTGATGAAAAAACACTTGAATACCACGAGCTTTAACCGAAAGCTCTGATACCACTTGTGAATCCCTCTGATCCGTGATAATCAAGCCTCTAATATTCAGTAATACTTCTGGAAAGGTGGAAACAATCCAGAATGCAATAACAACCGATCAATACTAATCAAACACCAACGAATACAGAAACCGCCATATAAACGAGATATAACACCAAATATTCACTTGTATTTACTAAAGATGATGAGTACAAAATCAATCCAATTACACTTAGCGCAAAATACAGAAGATAGTGAATCTGATCGAAGTTCTAACTCTATATCATTCAAAACAGGTCATATTTATAGTAAAAAGTTCTCGTTCGAAAACTCTATTCGTTCGAAAACTATTTCGATTGATAAAGTTTTCGACCGAAAACTTTATACTTGAACAATATTAAGCTAAGAACTTGAATTCGATGGATTACTAGGTTCCAACAGGTGTAATTCAACAAATGTCAAAGTATGGACGATTCTTAAAGGATTTCCTCACTAACAAAGGAAACATGGAAGAAGCAGTCAAAAGAACCAACGAATGTGTCGCTCTCATTGAACAATGCCTTCCAAAGAAACTCTCTGATCCTAGAAAATTTTCTCTACCATGTTCTATCGGACCACTGCCATTGACTTTTGCACTCACCGACCTAGGAGAATGTCACACCCTGACCGATGGCGGAATCATCGGGGCAGGACATGTAGACTGTTCACAGCACAAGGTTGACTAAATTGAAATATATTAAAGTCAAATTTCCATTACAAATAATCCAAGTACAAACCAAATTCAAACAAAGAAACATAAAACAACTCATAAAATTCTTGATTTAAATTGCTAAGTCCAAATCCTATATTGAGCACGTCCTAAGTCATTCTCACATAATAGGGCCTGAAACATGAATAAAATAAAGTCAACTAAAAAGTTGATGAGTATAACACAGTTGTATATAGATAGCATATAGTTGAAAACAAATCCTTTACATATCATGATAAATAAGGCATTTATGGGGAGCAGCTATTGTGTAACAATGTACATCCAAACCTTTGTAACTAGCATGCAAAAATTGTGTTGTCGGTTTCAATCACCGCGCACCTGGGTGGGTTTGTCAGACTCAATAGATCTATCATTGAAAACCGTCGGCTTGTATAGTTAATGATTGCACATAATCGCATACAAAGGTTAGCACACCTAGCACTCGGGCATAAAGCTCAAATTGCACACATGGATGTAAATAGGATTTGTACTTTGTGTTGTTTGTGTAAATGTAATGTGTAATTTGAATAATGTTCATGTTTCACCCCAAAAGTGTAAAAGAGTAAAAGGGGTTGTGAATACTCACTTGGTATGAAGATGTAGCTAACAAAGAGTATAGTTAAAATAAGGGTTCTTGATACGCACGGGTTAACCTAGATAATAATGTATATTGAATCAAATCGGTGTACAAAGTTTAAGTCTAACATTGAAGGTTGAATTTGTGTATAAAAAGTATTAAATGAAATATATAAAGTTGTAGTAACCATTTTTTTAGAACATTTGATTAAAGTTTGGAATTTAAATAATAAAATAGAATTTTTATAAAATTGTTGATTATGAAAATAATGCATGTGTTAAATGTAAATTAATAATAAATAAATGATTATAGTTTATGAAATAATGAAAATATTGATTGTAATTAAGTATAAATAAATAAATGATTTTTGTTTAAGTATTAAATAAATAATTATTATCTTATTTATTTATAAACTTTGTAACTTAATCATTTAAAACATCATTTAAGTGTAAGATAAATATAAAATTAATTTTTACAAATTTTTAAATAAACTTTTAAATAAATAATATTTATCTCCAGATTAAACTTTAAATCTCTTCAAATACAGAAAACATATTTTTATAAAATTTGAAATATTTATTGATTGAAAAATATAAAATTATAATTCTGTTAAAATTTCTGAGTCACACACGACCGTGCCTCGGAAGGGCACGATCGTGCTCAAGCCACGGGCGCGACCGCGCTAGTCAGGGTACGACCGGGTTGATCAACATAGGGCACAAACAAGACCAGCCAACAGGCACGACCGTGCCTTGGCCTGGCACGGTCGTGTCCAAGATTCTTAGACACAACAGAGATTAGCCCAAAGGGCATGACTTGGTCTGGACAGGAGGACACGACCGCGCTGCTACTCGGCACGACCGCGTTTCATGAGGCACGGCCGCGCTAGATGATTAGCGCGACCGTGTCTCTTCTAAATCAGACACGAATTGACAAATTCTCGTATTGTAAATGCTGGAATTGTTAGAGCTTTTGTTTATTGAGTTTTTATGAGTATCCTGGGATATTTTAATTGTATGAAGAACATGATTAAAACCGGATTTGATTAAACCATTTTTAATAAGAAAAGGATTCTGGTTCTGGATGATTTCTGTAATGAAAACCTAAATTAATATGGGGCTTTTGATATATGGATTGAAATGAATGAGAGGAATGTTTCAATTACCCAAAACAGTAGAGAATTGATAGAGATCGGTAGAAGGAAGTTCCGGCGTCGACGGCTTGAGTTCCGGCGACCTTTACTGCAACTCCGGCCAATCCAGATAGTCCGGGAGCTTCAGGGATGATTGAATATCGTGACTCTGTTGCTGGATTGAGGGAATTCGGGTTGAAAGGCGTATTCCGAATTTTCTTGAAATGTTTTGAGAGGTTTTTCGAGATTGATAGGGTTAAGTTGGAGCGTTATTAGAAAGTTGTATTACTCACGTAAATGGAAAAGAAACGGTGGACGGTTACGGATTCTCGACGATCGGTGATTAAAAGTGTATTCACGTTTTGACAGTTACGCAGGCGCGACCGTGCCCACTAGAGGCGCGACCGTGCCAAGGCACCGGGCGCGATCGTTCCAAGGCTAGTCGCGCGATCGTGCCAGAGCACTTCGGCGCGACCGTGCTGGGACAAGCGCGACCGTGCTTAGCTAGGGTTTCTTGTTATTTTTCAACTTTAGTCCTTAACCTTTCAGGTTTGACAAGTTTGAATAAGATAGCTACTTGTATAGTGTTTAAGTGTATATAACCCAGTAAAACTTGCGGATTTGTATTGTATCATTGTATTTAATTTATGGCGAAAAATATACTAAGACAGTGCACGAGTATTGAGTTTGAAATGCATTACATTGAATCGAAATATGGCTACTAAAAATCAGAAATGTTACAGAGAAAGTGTGAATGTAATGCCTTACAACATGTTAAGAAAACTGAAAACTGGAAATCCACAACCTATTAATGCAACTACTGAACTTGCAAATGGTACTATCAAGTCCCCTATGGGAGTTATTTAGAATTTACTGGTAAAAGTCGGCAAGTTTGTCTTCCCTGCCGACTTCATGGTCTCAGAAATGGGACCCGACTACTCTGTGCCTTTGATTTTAGGTCGCCCATTCTTAGCCACTGCTAGAGCAGTCATTGATATGAACAAAGGTATTCTGACACTTCGTGTTGGGAAACAATTGGTAACCTACAACATCGGGGGTAACGAATGTTTATCCAATGATCCCTTTGAAATTGCACATTTCATTGATACTAATCTGGACTACCAACTGAAGAAAGCTACAGAAATCAAAAAAGGTAAGAAACCCGACCATGGAAAGGACCTTAACAACACCAACTCGATTGATAACTACTCGGACCAGCAGCCAAAATTAACAAGGAAAAAGGACTTTGAAGGAAGGAATTGGAGATACAGGGGAGATCCAAAGCCCCCGCCCGAAGATAGATTGATGAAACACGTATGGGTCCGGCCAACGACCCTTAAATAAACGTGCGCTTTCGGGAGGCAACCAGATGATCATGAATAAATTTAGAAGTTGGTGCATACGATAGAACACATAGACCTCATGTTTGGTTTTCCAAGTTTAAGTTTCTCGTACTTCCGCCTCCGGGTATGCCTTCTCGATACTAGGACCTTTGTAGCTTAAGTACTACCTTTTATTTCACGTTTTCATTTTATGTTTTTCTTTATGAGTCAAGTAGCATAACATCACCAAGTAGTGTCTCAATTTCTTTAAGGAGTTCTGCTCCACCTCTACAATCTTGGGCGCCGACAAACCACAACAAGTTTGTGGGAGATTTAATGAAATTTTTGTCGTAATATTGACGATAGTTGTAAGCATTGGCCATAGGTTATACACTGAATTGACCGGGGGAGTACCAGTTTCTTTTCCCTTAAAACTTCATGCATTTAAATTCTTGCATAGCACTTCATTACATGTATTTGTATATTGAGGCCAATGTACAATTTTAAGTGTGGGTTGGGAAATTGAGAGTCAGGACAAACTTGTTTCCTCAAAGCAGTAAAACTAAACTTGTGATTTTCTACCCATTTGACTAAAACCTTATTTTCACCAAACTTATTTTCTTCAAAAACCCTAAAAATTTCAAAAAATTTTGAAAAACTTTAAAAAGAATTTAAACTTCTTTGAATTCGCGCTTAATAAACTAAAAGGACTAAATGGAAACATGACAAGTAGAAACAAATGGATATTATGCATAACGAATTACTAAACCCTATCCCATCCGTTTTCATGTGAGAATAATCTGAGCTTTTCGCGAGCATTACTATCATAATTATTCGCATGCTCTTTTGTTTGGTATACTGAGTGTTTTTCAATCGAATTTTATGAAAAATTAGAACTTGTATGACTTATACATATCAATACTATGAACTAGTAATTGTATGAAAATGATTGAGGCACCTAGGACTTTATCACCCTTTACTTTATTATTTACTCAGCCCACATACTAAAAATATCCACCTAGTTATCCCCTTTGAGCCTTAGCCTTTTCTTTTATACTACCCATCACCCATTTATCCCCAAACTAGCTTTCGTAAACACCGGTTATTGGCTAATTGTCTTTAAGATGGAGAATCATTAGTTTATCTTGTTTCATTATTTCAAGTATGCAATCGTTAAGACAATTCGGAAACAATCTGACTCACTCAAGGAATTAAAGTATACAAAAGAAAGTGGGTGCATTAGGAAGAAACAGCCGAACGATCTACAAGGAAGATATGGAAAAATATTTCAAGGAAATTGAGGAAAATGATTTATTGAAGAGTCAGTCTTGATGTTTATGTTCTTACAAAAAATATTGGTCTTTTACCGGTTAGACATTAAAGAGCTGAAGATGTATTCTTTTGATTTTCATTTACTTTCCTGTATTCATTTCGCAAAGCCTGGATTACCACCCGAACTATGAGAAAAAGTGTTTGAAGCAACATTCGATATAAGAAAATGATGGCACAAGTAAGAACAATTACCACCATTTTGCGGCTTGTCAAAAAGCGCCGCCAAAAGAAGAGCCAAAAGATATGGCAAATGCGTGAAATATGGCAACTGGAGCCACAATGAAAAATGTAGCAAGAATCAAACTTATTCCCAACATGAGTATACGCATCTGATCAAAGTAGGTGCCATTAGGTTACATGCCGAAAGAACCATACGGAAAGGCAGTAATGTGTATTACGCAGTTAGGGAAGAGTTGAATATGATAAGAAGTATCGGTCTAGGAAATCTGACCATAAACGAGCCCTCAGATTAGTTATACCCTCATTTTCTGAGTATTGTAGAGCGACCCACTAGTATTTTCCAATATTAATCCAAGAAGCCTTAACCGATGGTCCTACGTAAGCTACAGCCTTTAAAACCTTTTAAACTTCCTAAAACCCAAAAAGATTTTCATTTTCACCCTTTATTTTCTTTTTAGCCACATTACAACCCTTTTTAAGTCCTCTTTATTCATGCATATTACTTAGTTAGTTGGTGAAGACTTGAATTGCATACAAGCTTATGATTATTGCATAATTCGATTTGCACTTGAGTGTTCTACTTAACATACATTATCCATATATACAGCCCGGGAGTTGAGTGAACATTGTGAGGAGTGAAAGAATATGCATAATTGAAGTTCTAGTAGGCTTGTCATAGATTCCATCATCCTAAAAATAGAAAAAACGCAAAAATAGAATAAGCAACTCATAAGTTGTCCCGAAGTCTCCAACTACTTGGAACTTCCTTTCCTTTTGTAAAGTTTTTAGTTATGCGTCTGATCATGCATGAGTTTACTTGAGGACAAGCAAAGTTTAAGTGTGAGGTGTTATTATATGCCCTAAATTATACATGTTTTGCATGCATAATAATCCCCATATTATGGTAATAATTGAACAAAAGCCTTGCAATTGACACTTAAAGCGTTTATATGGATAAAAGGCAGTGATAATGTTCACTCAAAGTAGTAGGGTCCTTGGGGAGCAAGGTAGGGTTTGCACGGCCCAAAGCTCAATTGAGTGAACATTATCACATACCAAGCGGATTCAAAGCCCAAAGCAATACTCATTGTGATCTGATTATTCTCGAGCTATTTACATTCCTGTTATTTATTTTCCTGTTATTTACATTTGGGCTACACACCTCACGCATGTTTTTACTTTTATTTTATTTACTTTACCGTCTTTTACTTTGCTGTCATTTACCTTTCAGCTTCACAAGCACACAAAACGTACTCACTAATTAAACCGACTAAACGATAACAAAAATTGATTATTGAAAATCGACTGTGTCCATTGGTTCGATACTTGGATCTTACCTAAACTATATTACGCTGCGATAGCCTATTGTGTGTGTGTTTGGTTTGAGTATTTATCATTTTATAAATTTTAAAACCTGATCTCGTGAAACCATCTCTAAATACAGCAAAATATATTTTCTATATAATTCACATGACACGCGATCACATGTCACAACTGCCCTCGTCAGGGCTACCCTCGTAAGGGTTTTCATCATACTCTTAGTTCAATACTGCCCCCAAAGAGCATTATCACCTTTAGTGACCACCCAAAGGACCCCGTCCTTCACATCGCCATTTGTCGTGCCACAATGACAACGACGCAAGCACACACAACATGTGACAATCCGACTTTTCAAGTTAATCCCGTTAGTGATTCCGTTAAATATTCTGTTAAATCCTAACCAGGTTAACCTAATTCTAAAACCAAGGGATCATTTATGTCAAAGCTGAAGTTACAAGGGCTGGTTTTGTAAATAACTAGAAACCCTATTAGGCACGGTCGCGCCTTGTTTTGGCACGGTCGCGCCAAGTGCCTTGGCACTGTCGCGTCTCTTATTAGCACGGTCGCGCCTCTTGTCAGTTGAAACGTAAACGCAGTCTTTAATCGCAAGTTCGTTCGGTTTCGTAACCGTTATGCACGTCTCATCTATTAACGACCATCATTAAAACTTTAATCCTCGTTATTACTCTGAATTAAACCCAATTATGGTCATGATTACCGTAACCATCGACCCTTTATCAAATATCAACGCATTCGATCAATTCCCGTATTACTCTCATGAATTGAACGAACACACACCTAAATCGCACCTGTTAGAACATGTTGCACACTCAAATTTGGTCGGAATCGCTGCAGTGGTCGTCGGGGATCGAAGTCGACGACGGCAGAATCTGTTCTAGTCGGGAACCTTCAATTCGAGTTCGTTTCTGGTAATTTCCTTCCTGTTTACTTTCATTTTTACTTCATGATGAATAGCCTTATGATTATTTGGGCTTACAACATCAAATCGGCGATGAACCGATTCTAGGGTTCATCACATTCGAGGTTTAATCGATTACCAGTCCATGCTTAATCTCAATCAAATTAATCTATACTGATAGATTCGAAAAGTTCTGTTTTGTAAAACCCCCATGTCCTTTTGGTCAATCGCGATCGAAACCAAATGGATTTGGATTTATTGGGTTATTCTGTTAAACTCTGTGTTTGTGTATCCGGGAGACACCGTCGTGCCAAAGTTTTAGCACGGTCGTGCGTCACCCTCTGACCCGGTCGTGCCTCTTGGCTAGACCTGGTCGTGCCTCAAAACCCAAGAAACGGTCGTGCCTGGCTCAGACACGGTCGTGCCTAGTGATCAGCCTTGTTGTGTCTTCTGTTTGATCAACACAGTCACGCCCCTAACCAGCACGGTCGCGCCTGTAACCTTAACACGGTCGTGCGTTGTCTTAGGCGCGGTCGTGTGTGAGAAAACCTTTTGTCAGAATGTTTTGATTAATATTTATATTTTCAAAACAATAATTATTATATTAATATGTTTTAAAACCGAAAAACCACCCGTAGACTCGGGTTTAGTCTTGTAACTCGTATCCGTTATTTAAAACTCGTTTATAAAATAATATATCATTTCTAATCCTTGAACTCAATTAAAAACGATATATATATTTCTATTATTTGTCATTCATCGCGAAACGTTTCGTACTAGTTTAGAAATCCGTATTCTCGTAAACTCATTCGTTTACCCGTTAACCCTTAGAATGTTTAAAAACGTTCTTATCTTCACAAATCCCAATGAGTCCCTAATTGTTGTTTGTAATTCTAGGGCATTCGTAAGCCGTTGCAGGCTATCTCTTGTGTACCAAGTCGATTACTTGTGTGATTACTACCTACGCAATCAGGTGAGTTTTCACGGCCCCTTTTACTGTTTTACAACTGGGGGAGAAAACATGACGTAAACATTTTTGGTTATGTAATTCATATATGTTATCACTTGTTTAACTATGCGTATACATCTATCGCTAAGTCCCCAGATCGGACCGTTAATATGGACATAGCGAGGTAAGTTGAGTAGTACTACTGGGTTTGAGAAACCTCACCCGCGTTAGTCGCGCTAACCCGACTGGATGTCGAACGGGTGTAGCCTTGACCTAAACATGCACCATGGTTGATAGGCCTGGTGGGAGGCAAAAACATAAACAGTCAGCTGTCGGTTGCGAGCACATTAGTTAACATGCTTATAGGTTAGCTACCTATTGATTTATATATTGAATGTACATTAACCCATCGAAGTTTGTTGCAAACTGAAACCTGTGAACTCACCAACCTCGTGTTGACATCGTTTTCTTACATGTTTTCTCAGGTCGCTTAAGATAAGGCACAGGTGCAAGCATAGGGCATGCATGGGGTCTTATGATTTATTTATAAATTTATATTGTTGAATTGCTTATACTTTGCTTTTTGGACTTCGTTTGGACTAGACACTTTGGGACTTTTCTTGGGCGCGTTTATTTTGCGCATTTACTTTCGTTTTACGCTTTCGCACTTACTTTGATCATTTACGATATATTTTCATTTTAGTCCCATATAGTGTCGTTCAATGTAACTAATGACTGCGATCCGAGTTTGTCACTTCCCAAACGATAAAATTCCGTTAGTTGAAATTGGAGGTGTAACACAACATCAAGCAAGTAATACATAACCGCACACTAGCATTTACCATGACTCGTTAACTAACCACAAACCACATAAGGGTTCTCGTGCTAACACATCCTAAACGTACCCTCCACAAGTCTAAGTTCAATACCCGACTAATCCCGCATAAGTCGTTACACGACACACAAACATCATACTAGCTTCTATCCCATATGACATAAGGACCCCACATAGACCACTAAGTTCGTTATTTAACATTTACCCCACAAAGCTCTTCAGGTTTACCCAAAACGCGTAACATGTTTAATTTATAAAACAAGTCTTGCAAGTATGTACGATAGCCCCAAAACAATAAAAACAGTAAAGTGGGGGGGTTAGAAACTCACTGGTTGTGAAGATTCCCAAATCCTTAGCTGCAACCCGTCCGTTCTTGCTTGATTTTGAACCTATTAAACGCATGATCTCCTGATCAGAATTCGTTTTAACCGTACGTCATATACGTATAAAAATATAAACAACTTTACGACACTCGGCCTCCTCTGGTCGTCATTCTTTCTCCATAAAAACCTAATCACACGGGTACACAGAACGGATCATTCTTGACCCGTTTAGAAACCATGTACCCGACCCGGGTTTCCATGCATGCACATAAACCGTCATGCAAATCCTTATCTCACCATACGAACTTGAGTCGGTATAAGTCTACCCGAGCTCATCTATACACCACTGTGTAACACCGTGCACCACCTTCCCGACCATTTTAGTGGCCGGTCACCACCATTTGTCATCGTGCACCCCCGCTCCAGCCACCGGGTAGCCTTTGTACACCCTCATCTCCGGCTTCATCTCCGGACAACGTTCATGACCAACCTGCCACCAAAACAATCATCCACAGCCGCCTCTCATTTCCATTCTAATGTTACAGCCACCATAGCCAACAAGTTGTCATCGTTGGGGTCGCCACGACTGGCCTCCTCCGTCCCCGTCTTCCTCGTCGATCACCTCTCCACTGTCATCTTTATCTCACCCGCTTGCTACCACCCGTAGCAGCCATCACCTGCCACCTTGGTCGCCGTCTCCTTGTCTCCATCGCACACCCCCACAACAGTCACCAGGACGCTGCCATCGGACCACAACTCGCCTTTGCCTTCATCTTCAATAACCACCAATACCATAAACAATAAAGTAAAACCCTAATCGGGTATCCACGCTTAACCAGAATCAAAAAGAAAAGGAAAAAGGGTGAGAACGCGGGTTACCTTATGTGTGGTGAAAGTCGTATGCATCGGACCGCTCCTCCGCCGTCGTCTATTCCCTTCTCGTCGACAGCTTCCCCTTCCTCTCGGCTTGCTCTCCCTTACGTCGCGACACACACCTAGGCCAAAAAGTGGCCTAGGGTTTCTCCTATCTTGGTATATAAACCCTCTCTAATTACATCTGGGTCCTTGTATTCCCATACTCGCACGTTTCGATCTCAAGGTTATATTTAAACGGCTATCTAACACTCAAATTCCGTTCATTTAATCTTTACGTGCCAATCTCGTCATCCGGCACATTCGATAATGTTTTCGGGTCGTCCATTCACCCGACTCATTAATATAAGGATTTTCGGGATGTTACATGTAGAGAGAAAGGAAACTGAAATAATTTATAAAAAAAAAGGTTTTCTATTATATCCATATGAGTAAAATGTTGATTTAATTTTGTCGGTAGATTTAACTAGATGAATATATATATATATATATATATATATATATATATATGTATATATATATATATTTTTTGAAACAACGGGATTTTTACTAAAACACTAACCTAGCAAGATGCTAGGCCATAAACAAATTACAAATATAGCATAGGGTTATTTAGCTACTATATCCACTTCATCTTACATTTCCGAACCCTAATACTATACCAAACAAAAGAATAATACATAATATCATCAAACAATGTCCGCCTTTTCTGTTGATTAACGTTGAAGACAGAGTCGCTCCTATATCTCCACAAGATCCACCATGTAACGAAGATCACTACCCCCACCACATCTTTTTCTTTTTTGCCTTTATCACCTTTTGTTGTTGACTCCACGATGTCAAACCATCTGGATACTTCTCCCCCGACAAATCCATACTAAGCCATGCACTAAATAGAGCCCATAAACGATATGCAACTTGACATGTAGCAAAGACATGCCTAATAGACTCTAACCCAACATTACATATTGCGCATAGAGATTGCACATCTACACCTTTCCCGTCCAAATTATCCCTTGTAGGAAGCTAATTAAGTAACACTCTCCAAGTACATATGTTCACTTTTCTCGGATTCCCTTTAAACCAAATTGTTTCCCTCAAAGCATTCGGTAATGATAGAGTCTGATCACACTTCTTGAACATGGAATGGACCATAAGCGATGGTGCTTACTGAGGTATAGCTGGTAGGCCCGACATACGGTTATAACTCTTTATTAGTGTGAATACCTAATTCTTTATTATACACGTGTGTTTGAACCCATTTTTGAAACATCTAACCCATTTTAAAGCTAAGAAAACCGATTCAATCAGATATAGGCTTACGTGTTGGATTTTGATTCATGCGCCAGGTGACCGTCAAAGTAACGAGATTTACCGCCGATGACTCCCTCTGTTTGCCTATGCAAAGATCTCGGGGGTTCATCTTTTTCCCATCCACTTGGATGAGTTGACCCTGTCTGTTTTGCTTACGCAAAGATCTCGGGTGTTCAAACTTTTCCTATCCGCTTGGATAATTTTACGACTTCTTCTCTTTTGCTTAAACAAAGATCTAGAATGTTCGTACCTTTTAATATCCACTTGGATATTTTTCATTTTACAACTTATATCCATTTGGATTTTATTTTACTTTTGGCGGTAATTTTGACTTACCAAGATGGTACCCTGGTTAACCTGTAAGAGATGATCAGATGAATGCAGGTATTTCTTGAGGATTAATAGGCTTTCAAAATCATTTTATTTCAAAATGTGGGGTACGCCGTGTTTCGTGCTCAAATGGCACCTCTTAATCACATAAAAACATTGTACAAGCAAATGTTCGGGTTTATCTTGCACAAATATCAGGTATCTTCAGGGATTCACAGTAGCTGAGTGCAAAATGAAGTGTTTCAAGGGTTTGACCAGACATGATCTCGCTTTGGATCTTTTCCAAGGCTAAGTGTTTATATCTTTTACTGTTTTTACTTTTATTTTTCTATATAAATTTCTTAATCTTTCTTATTAGCTTGTTTAAATTTTGTACATATGAGTGTTTTTCCTTTGTTTCTGATCAAGTATCTCATGTTCACCTGAAACAACATTATCATCGAAACTACTCAAACCGCCCGAAACTACTTTGTTCTATCGAAACTAATAGTTTCGATAGGGGCACTTTAGTCTTTTGTTAAGTTCAAATTGAATGTCTTCATAATTAGGTTATTCTTCATGCTTCGTTCACTCTCACTCACCCGAAACCTTTTTCACCTTCGTTTTCACACACAAAAGCTCAGAGTCATCGGTCTAAGTTTGCGAAATCAGTCTCCCTTATATGATTCCTCCGTCGTCGTCTTCATCAGGTTTGATTACTCAAAACGTTTGCTACTGTTTTATTTGGCGATGGCTAGGGTTACAGTTTTACCCTTGTTATGACTTAAATCGCGTGTTTTGGGTTGTTTTATGCTTAGATCCTATTTATGAACTCATCATTGCTAATATCTCACTCTTCTGTTGTTTAATTTTGTAGATTTCCTCAAAAATCTCTGTAAGATGGAGTTTCGACACCTCAGGCGACCTTTATCTTTCCTTTTATTTGTGTTTATATTTTGTTTATCTGTCTATAGTTTTTAGTTTAGTTTTTCTCTGCTTTTGAATGATTGTGTTTTTGTTCAGAATTCATGCATCGAAACTAGTTTTTTCAATTAAAGGGTGTTTTGTTTTTCAAAAGAAGTTCTCAGAATTTGAACCAGTTTTCCATCGAAACTAGTTATTTCGATACCCTTTGGTGGCCGAAACTATGTAGTTTTGATTTGCTTTTTCACCCGAAACTAGTAGTTTCGGTCAGGCCTTTCTGAAATTTTTCTAAGTGTTGGACTGATGTTTGATATTTTTTTCTTGTGCAGATATGGATCTCTTATTTTTCAAAAGGCACAATGTATGTGCTGTGTTGCATACTACTGATCCCAAAAATACAGACTTCATTCATGTGCTTGATTTCCTTGCCAACTCCAACATCAGCTTTGCTATAAGCCACAATCTACTAGTTTTTGAAACTAGTATAAGGCAATTCTGGAGGAACTACAACAGTTATAGACAATGTGGAGCATATCAGGGCTACAGTTCATAACCAAGAAGTTCTTTTTTTTAGGCAACCATCAGATAGGTGCTGCACTTTAATGATAATCATGAAGCACTGGTGGATTTTCCAAGTTTTTATGTTAAAGAATGTTTCAAAAGATTTGGGCATCCAGATGATTTTAAGGGCGGACAGATTATCAAGAATGCCCTTCCACCACTATGTAGATACATTGTACATGTCTTCATTCACTACCTGTCTATCAGAAAAGGTGGATTTGATTCAGCCAATGCCATGGTGGCATCAGCAGTCATAGGATTGATTAAAGGGAGGGATTACAATTTTTTTGGGCTACTATTTGGGCAGTTAAAGGAAAACCTGACTGGTGGAGTGAAGGAAAAGTTCTTGGTCTACCCTAGGTTTCTTCAGATTATTATTAATCATCTCCATCCTAACTTGCAACAAGATGGCAATATATTTGTCTTTGATCACATGACTGCCAAGACCTTAAGCTACATGAACAGTTCAAGCAAAAGAACCAACAGAGTGATTGCTGACATTCCTCTATTTGGTCATATCTTGGGAGAAGAAGAAGAGAATGTTCCTGATATAGATCCACAACTACTAGCTAAGTCATCATCTAGGGAAGAAGAGGCAGAACAAGATCTAGGGAACCAAGAGCCAGATGTTGATGTTGACCAACAGATAGAGCAAGACATTGAACAGCCTATCTTAGAGGCTCATTTCGTGGATCAATTGTTAGAGAATCTTGAACTTGTAATTGAAGAGCAACCTGGTGTAAACCTAGAAGCAAAAGTACATGATGAAACTGAGTCTAGTGACACCTTGGACGAAGGCATCTACGGTACTAAGTATGATCAATCTGACTATAAGTCTGAAGATGAGGAGCAGACTGAACCTCCTGCATCCTCCTCTAAGAGGCAAGATGATTCAAGTTCAGATTATGAAAAGGAAGAACCATTGGCCAAGAAATTAAAGACAGGACTGGAGTCCTTAACCTCTTCTTCAGAGTCTCTATTTGATGTTCCAGAATACTTAACCCCTTCTAACTTACCTATTCATATTCCACCACCTTCACCACAACCATCTCCACTACATACACCTGTTCCTACACCTCCTGCATCTCTTGTCCCTGATCCATCACCATCTGTCCCAAGAGTTAAAACCTTAAGCCTAGAAGTGAAAAAACTACAGAACAAAGTTGCAAAAAGAGATGAAGTAATAGAAAGCTTAAAGACAGAACTGAGTGAGTGCAAAGAAGAAATAAAAGATCTAAGGCTGGAAGTTGGAGGCTTACATACCCAACTTGATGTTCAGCAAACCTAACTGGAAACCCAGCAAAAGATAATCTCTCAGCAACAACAAGAGTTTAAAGCCTTATTTGATGTTGTTGAACAAATCAAGGCCTCTATGATTAAGTATTCTCAACAAGGAACCCTTTCGCAGCTCAGGGGGAGACCACTTCTGCTGGTGGACCCTCTTCCCATGCCTTTGTCTCAAGTACTCAGTCTGCACTAACAATTTTCACTGGCCAAGCTGCCAAGACAAAGGATGCTGTGGAAGTCAAGATTGAAGAAACCGGGTATGATCTTCCATCTGTCAGTGAAACGAGAACATTAAGAGTAAAAGGAAAGGGAAAAGAAGCTGATATTGAACTTGTGGTATTAGATGAATAAGAAATTGGATCAGATCATGAGCTGGATGATCTACTAAAGCAGGTTGATGACTTTGGAGCAATTGAAGATTACCCTGAAATCGTTACCTTAGAAGAAGATCATGTATTTTACTGAAGATGGAGATGAAATTCAGGCAGTTTCTGACATAGAAGATGAAGATTCAGATGTTAAAGTGACTTTTGTTGAGCAAGAAATCAGTATTGGGCAAACTGGCACCACAAAAGAAGCAACTCGATCAACAGCAACAACAACAATTCCACATGCAACTATAGTTGAAACTCAATCCCAACAGGGCTCAGCGGCAAGGAGATCCTGCTTCAAGAAACTGCCTGCTGAATATCAAGAATTAAAGAGGCCTCCAGTAGGATGGAAATATGACAAGGAAAGATCTCTGTTTATCGTTCGAAGATACAAAGGAGGAGTAGTGCACTTCAAGTCTCCTCATGACTTTAGCTCCCTTCCTAAATATGATTTAAGAGCTCTTGCCAAGCTACCTCTACAAAATCCTAGAAATGTGGGCACTACAAAAGACTTTGAGACCTTCTTAAGAAATCAGACCTTCAATGATTTCAGATCCATAACCACTACTAAGCCAAAAAAGAGTTATCTCTAAGACAATAATTCATCCCAGAACTCAAAGGCCTTGGGTAAGCTTTCGGTAAAAGCCGGCAGAAACTGTCAAATCTATTATATTGCCACGGTCAGTACCTGTCCAGCTTCAAAATTTCATAAAATGGTTCTACAACCCCACCATTAGAAGTGCTGTGATTGAAAGAGAAGGATTGGAAGACATTCACATATTTAAGCCCATGGAGCTATTAAAATTTCAACCAGAGGATCTTGAGGTGCTATTCAACAACCCTATCAAGCTACTGTATAACGATGATGAGGATGATGCCAAGGCATATCAAAGGGTGGTGTCCATCAATGCAAAACCTCACTTTCAGAAACCAAGTCAAGGGCCAACTGCTTAGAGAAGAGTTGAAGACATTGATGCAGTAGCTTAGGGGGAGATTGTAGAGTCTTATTATTGTAAAAGCTGTTGTCATCAATGTATTTCTTTTAAAAATTGATTAGTTAGTTTATTTACTTGTATTTTCATTTTAATGTAATTTTATGTTTTATTTCTAAGTCTGGGCCATCGAAACTACTTATTTTCGATTGAGGGTTGTTCAATCGAAACTAGTAGTTTCGACAGATGGTTTAGTTTCGACAGGCTTGTCACCCTTGTAAATGCTTCACCGAAACTAGTAGTTTCAGTAAACATTGTTTCGATGCATGTCAACTTACTATAAATAGCCTAGTTTGAGAATTTTTAGGGTGTGGATAGCGGCTGTAACCCTGAAATTCTCTCTTTCACAGTTTTCTGAATCAATACACATTTGGAGTTATTTCATATGTTATTCTTATAATTTCATATCTTATTTGTGTTGATTCTTGTGTGGTTTGCCTGTTTATCTTCACCAATTCTGTTTCTACCCTCTGTTTCACCACAATACACACAGATTCCGCCTGTGTGTGTGTGTAATCGATCTGTTGAGTGATTTCTGATTGAAATCTGGACCTGCAAGATCGGGCCTTGGGCCAGTAAAGGGTGCACAATGAGGGGGGTAAAACCCTAGTCAGCCTCTCCACCCCTCACTTGTCATCTTCAACATTACCATTTTAGAGAGAGAAAGTTTCGAATCACTACCCGAGACCTACGTTCGTGGCGTAGATTATTGCTGGAACATCACAGGAGATTGAAGAAGAAGAGAGCAAGCGAAAACAGGTATTAAAACGACCTCAGATTTGATTTCTGTATTGAATAAGTGGGTTTAGGGTTTATATGGGTTTTTCAATAAAAGATGAGATTTTTACTTTGGAGTTACTCTAAAAAGTGGATATCTACCTTCATGGAAGCTAGATATAAGTTTTGGACGTAAAAAAATTAGAACTTGGATCAAAAACGAAGGATTTGATCTAGAACAGATGAATCGTCCGAAATCTCTATGAATGGTCCGAAAACTCGGATACGTCCGAAAAGTATTTCGAAACACCATAGATTTCAGACAGAACTTTTCGATCGAAAAGTATCTCGGACAGAACATTTCGGTCGAAAAGTATTTTGGACAGAAAAGGATTTCGGACAGATGCTTTGGAACAAAACAGTTCTCGGACAAAAGTTTTTGAATGAAAAAGCCATTAATAAAAGATAGTTCTAACACTAGAGCTTTCGGTCGAAATAGATTTCGGACATAGGAGTTTTCGGATGAGATATGTAGGTTATAACGTTGTTCCATTCGTGACTCTTGAAACAGATATAATAGCATTTCACCTAGCTTGAAGTTTCAGTGCTAAGTGAGATAGACACAGTAGAAGTCAGGTGAGTTCTTATTGCCCTTTTTCCTAAAGGGTTTTTCTAAGTATATTTTTATAAGAATTATATATTTTTATAAAAAATGAAAGAGAAAATGTTAAAGAGGAAAGTACTATCTTTGAAATATGTTTTAAAGAAAATAAAGAGTTAAAGTAAAGAATGGCAAAGAAGTTGCATTACGATGTAGCTTGATACTGATAGTGATAGATACCATATTATATGCTTATGTGTTAATATGTGTTGTTTGTCTATGTGTTATGTGTTTCACTGGTATTATATTATGTGACATAGTATAATTGCATAGTAGTTGCATTGTAGTTGCAAAGTAAAAAAGTCCTGCAGGCAAGCAAAGTAGAAAGTCTCACCCTGACGTGTGAGCAGGCAAAGGAGTCTTCACTTCGGTGTAAGCGAGAAAGTCCCACCCTAAGGCGTGGGCACGGCAAAGTAAAAGTCTTACCCTGAGGTGTAAGCGAGCAAAGTGATCTTGCCCTCGGGCAATGATCCAAATGTGAGAGTTAAAGTATCTTATAGTCACTTGTCTTGTACGAATGAAATGTAAAGGTGCAAAGAGTAAAGGAGGACACACTAACCGGTTACCTCAAAAGTAAAGTTTTAAATGAAAGATATAACGTAACGGTTTTATAATTGTAACGTTGCAAAGTTTTAAAGTAAAGTTAAAGTGTTTTAAAGGTAGAGAAAGAAAAGCTTATTTTATTTTTATAAAACTAAGCTACCTAAAAGAAAGTTTTCAGTTTAAAGTAAAGATAGAACTCACCAGCATTAGCTGACTTTTAGTATACATGACAGGTAGAAAAGGTAAAGCGAAAGAAAAGTAAAGAGCTGTGAGGGCTAGATAGCATGGACATCGGGTTGCTGCACTGAAGACTGAAATTTTCGATCCTGATAGTTTATGTTATAGACAATGATTTACATTATCGTTTGAAGAATGTTTTAATTTAAAGACTTTCGCTGTAATAGATTCTGATTTCCGGTTTAAGAACTATGTTTGTTATGTTTTGTGCCAACTATGAGATGTACCCGGTTTGGGGCGTTTTAGATTTCATATTAGATCCAACCGGAACACCCAAATACAGAAACAGAATTGACCCTGAATTAAACCCCGCTGCCGCTAGGTCGTTGATTTTATCAGTCCCTACCCCGACCATGTAGATGAGAGACTTATGAAAATTTATCTTCAGACCCGACACAAGACATAAACAGTTAAGAATACCAACAATAGCGTTAACATTTACAGTCGAACATTCCCCAATAAAAATAGTGTCATCGGCATAAAATAAATGAGATAAATCAATACCATTTGATCCTAGCATAGCACCCTTAAACATGCCCGCCTGAATCACATCTGTGACTGCAACATGCAACTACTCCATAGCAATAATAAATAAAAATGGGATAGAGGATCACCTTGTCTTAACCACTGCAACATATCGAATTATGAGGTAGGAACCCCATTAATTAAAATAGAGAACACAACACAGGAAACACATGCCATAATCCAAGACCTCCACTTCCTTCTGAATCCCATGAAATCCATAATACACTCCAAACAAGACCAAGAAAACGAGACATAAGCCTTCTCGAAATCTATTTTAAAAATCATTAATTTCTTCTTCTTTTTTATTAAACCACTCCACCATCTCATTTAAGACCGACAGACCATCAAGAATCTGCCTTCCTTTGATAAAAGCAGATTGCTCTATGCTAAAAATTGACCCCATAACATTTACCACTCTATTTGCCAAGATCTTTGCTACTCTTTTGTAAAAAATACCAATGAGACTGATTGGACGAAAATCTTTAACCAACACCGGATTTTAAACTTTCGGAATAAGCGTGCTAAATGAAGAATTACATCCTTTCAAAAATATAGAATTAATAAAAAAAATCTTGCACTGCCACATAAAAATCTAGTTTTTGGATGTCCCAGAAATGCTTAACAAAACCAAAAGTAGACCCGTCAAGACACGGAGATTTATCGGATCCACACAACCAAAGTAACGTCCCCTCCAAACTATCCGCTTCTTCCAACGAGAATGATTTATAATTATTACTTTGAACTGCGATAGGAGAAGCATAAAAATAATCAAATTTTGAAAAATAATAATAATCTAAAAATACATCTTTAACTCTATCCGGCTCCGATGTCTATTCCATCATCCTTGATGCCACTAATAGTCATTTGTCTCCTTTTCTTCTTAAGTAAGCCGTTAAAAAAATTAGTGTTCTCAGTTCCTTCTACCGATCACTTAACTTTTAACTCTTGGGTCAATACCTTTATCTCAAAGGATAGAGAGGCTGTTTCCAGAGACACCCCCAGCTCTAAAAACCCTAATCAGGCAGAAACAATAAAGTAATGTTAGAGCTATAGAGTTCCACACAAAGAATTCAAGCAGCATACATGCATGATCTAAAAAAGAACAATCCGGAACAATAGATGGTGAAAACGTGTAAGTGGTGCGGCACGAGAAATAGAAACACGAAGCCTAATATGTAACAAGCAAAGGTCACCAAAATTCTAAAAAGGACTAAACCCCTAAGATAATGGCCCATAAGAAATAGTTTAAAAGTAGGGACCGATAGAAAGTATATTCTCAGTTAGGATTATTATTGGCTAATTAATAAAATGTGAGATTATTAAAATTTAATAATCCTATTTTTTAAAGATCTATTAAGTTTTATATACTTGCATATAAGTTTTAAATTAAATTGTTTATAACGAAGTAGGTTTTGTCGGTCGAACCATTAAAAACTTAACAAAAGCCACCACTTGTAATCTTTATCAAACCCCAAAAAGTCAACCTTATTACATAAATCCATGCACAAAAGTCATCATATATCTTTTCACTTTACAAGTTACGTTTGTTCAAAAGTCAAAATTGGACCAGTTTTTTTTATTTATAAGGGCATTGGAGGCGGAAGACTCGAACATATTCGAGTAGCCCACCCGAGTAAATGAGTAAATGGAACACCGCCCCCATCGACTCGGGTATACCTGAGTAGGGTGGCCGAGTAAGGGCATTCGAGTATATTTACTCGATCTATCCGTTGCATTTTTGACCGTTGAGTAGCCGTTGATGGGGTGGGGGGGTAGGTTGGGTGCTTTAAATTTTTTTTATTTTTTTACATATAAATACCCCATTGCATATACATATATTTTTACCTATCATCTATATATAATACAAATTACTCACAAATCACTCTCCTCACCAATTTTTTTAACAAAATGTCTTCATTCAGTTTTAGTGTTGTTCCTTCGGGATTATCCGATGCTAGTGATTTTGATTATCTTCTTTCCGACATTTCCGACTCAAGTGGCATTGAATTTTTGTCCAAAGTTGCGGCTAGTGAGCTTAAGGATACGGCAAAATCAAAGAAAAAATGTGTAAATCGTGATCATGAAGTTGCAGGATGTGCCCGACTAGTTTGCGTGCCCAATTTATGAGAGGTGATCACCAATACTCTACGATCATGATGGAAGCAGTGGTGTCAAATGACTTATGGTTTTGGCATGCGTTTTGTGGTCCCGCCGGTTCCAATAACGACATAAATGTTCTCAATCAATCCCCGTTGTTCAATAACGAAATGCATGGAACCGCCCCGAAGTGTCCTTTCCAAGTTAACGGTCATGAATACAAACGTGGCTACTATCTTGCGGATGGGATTTACCCCACTTGGTCTGTTTTTGTGAAATCATTTCCATTCCCTGTCGACCCAAAAGAAAAAAGGTTTAAGAAAGTTCAAGAGTCGGCTATAAAAGACGTCGAACGCGGGTTTGGTGTTTTAAAATCTAAATGGGGAATAATTAATCGTCCGCAACGGTCACATAAACGTCAAAAAATACAAAATGTGGTTTACGCATGTATCATATTGCACAATATGTTTTTAAAGCATGACGGAAATGCAATCTCACCCAGCTACGTGATAGACCCTCCAACCAATGAAGTAGTAGACGATGATGTAATTAATGAATTGCGGGATCAAGAGACACACTTTAGACTACGATATGATCTTGTTGAACATTTTGCTACACTACCGGAGTGGGCCAGCAGCGATTCGGAAAACGATTATGTTTAATTTTTTTTTTATTTTTATTTGTAACTTTATTATTGTATTTTGTTATTTTTAGTTGTATTTTGATTTTTTAATTAATAAAAAAGTAAGTTTTTGATTATTTAAATGTTTAATTATAAAAAAAAGTTGGTGAGTAAATGAGTAGGGTGTTTCCAATAAAATCTGAGTAAATGAGTAAATGAGTAGTTTTAAGGTGACAGAATTCTATTGGCCAGTTTTGATGAGTAAATGGGTATTGAGGTTAATGGCCCCCAACACCATAATAGCAATCAACACAACTATTTTTATTTTTATAATCCAAAATACACAACCACGAAGACATTTTTTTTCCTTAAGATATCGCCGGTCAGGGGTGGAGGGACATTTACATGAGTGGGGGCAAACGCACCCCCTGAAATGTTAATTTTATTGAAAAAAGAGTAAATTTCGCTTTTGGCATCTATGGTTTGGCACGTTTAACCAGGGGCGGATGTATGTGGAGGGCAGGACTACCTGTCGGTACCCCTCAACTTTCGACTCGTAGTGGGAATTTTCGACGCGCAGCGGAAATTTTTTTTTTACCGTTTTATGTATCCAGATACCCCTGAACGAAATTTTAGATACCCCTGGATTTTTTTCCTAGAACCGCCACTGCGTTTAACCATTGTAGTCTAAAAAGAAATAGTTTAACATATCAGCCCCTGAGTTTGTATTTTGTAACCATTTCAGTCCATGAAACTAACCCTATTAATTTTTTTTGTTAAGTATATGGCCATTTTAGTCATTTTATTTCTAAGTGAACTAGTTTAACCTTTTCAGTCCAATAAAAACTTTTTTAGGCTTTTTCATAAAACTTTTTTTCTACTTTTTTAAAAACGTTTCTTTTTTCTTTTTTAAAATATTTTAGTTTTTTTTCTTAAAAACGTCTTTTTGAACCTTTTAAAAACGTTCTTTAACTTTTCTAATTTTTTTCAAAAAAAAACATTTAAAAAAAATTTAGTTTTTTTTATAAAAACATTTTTTTAGGTTTTTCTTAAAATATTTTTTTAACTATTTTAAAAACGTTTTTTTTAAATAGTTCACTTAAAAAAGTAAAAAAAAGGTGCTTTTAAAATAGTTAAAAAAAACATCTTACAAAAAAGCTAAAAAACATTTTTATAAAAAAACAAAAAAAAATGTTTTTAAAAACGTTTTTTATGAAAAAAAATATACATTTTTAGAAAAACTAAAAAACGTTTTTAAAAAGGTTCAAAAAGATGTTTTTTACGGGAAAAAAAACTAAAAAAATGATTTTAAAAAAGTAAAAAAAATGTTTTAAAAAAAGTAGAAAAAAGTTTTTATGAAAAAGCCTAAATAAATTTTTATTGGACTGGAAAGGTTAAACTACTTCACTTATAAATAAAATGACTAAAATGCCCCTATACTTAACAGAAAAGGTTAAAAGTGTTAGTGTCATGGACTGAAATGGTTACAAAAATACAAACTCAATGGCTGATACGTTAAAAGATTCTTTTTTAAACTCAAATGGTTAAACATGTCAAACCATAGAGGCCAAAATCAAAATTTACTATTGGAAAAAAGTTTGGGCACCTCCATAATTTTCTAAAAGCCCATTAATAGGCACCCTTAGGCCTTACAAACCTAGTCAAAATAAAAAAAATTTGAAATAGTTCGATTTATTCCAAAACCCTAGTGGCAAGTTTGGGAAATTGAAATTGTCTGCTTCCATTCGAAAAATGAAATTGACTCCATTAAATGCACCTTCTCCTTTGATAAACATAATTCCTTTTGCAACTTTTGAATGTGACCTTCATATGATATACTTAGGGGGTGTTTGGATTTACTTATTTACCCTATTTATTGACTTATTAACTTATATAGGTTAATAAAGTATTTGAGAAGCTAACTTATTTACCTTACTTATGTCATTTTCAAAAAGTAAGGGGAGCTTACTTATGACTTATAACTTATTAACTTATATAAGTTATAAGTCAATCCAAACACCCCCTTAGCTCTCCCTGTAATTTTTGAATGCGAGCTTCCAGTCATGATGTGCATTTTTCTCTTTTGATTGACCAGTTGAAACATCAGCAACAGAAAACCATTGTTCAAGACATTCACATTTGGGTTCCATTGGTAAGGATCTCAATCAATATTCTCAGTCCTCCACTTTGTCTAAAAGTTTCTGTACTTTTGAGATCTTTGAAAACACCTGTTTGGTGGTGAAGTTTACTAGCCATAGATCGAGCGTCCCACTTTTGAAAAAAAAAATGCTTCTATTTGGGTCAATTGAATATATCGTGTTTAAATAGGGTTGGTCGTGCAGGGAATTAAAAATTTGTGAAAGATTGGATTAAATACAATTTGGGGGATTTTGGAATGAAATCGAGAAAGACCAAGGGTTTTTGGATTGAAATTGTGAAATATTGGATTAAAGCTTGAAGCCCATCGTCGTCGTCATGCGAGCTTAAAAGGTTAGCAAATTGAATTCTTTTTTGTTGTCCATTGTTTTATTTGAGTTTCTTCGCGCACATGTTCTAGATGCATTATTTGTTAATTTTAGCATGCTTAATCGAATAAATCATCATCATTTGACCCGTTCTGACGGTCATTTTTTGGCATGTTTGACTCCTTTAGACTCGTTCATTTTTGCACCCGCTGACGAAAAATCCTGGATCCGCCACTGTCGCCGGTGCACACCAGGTGTTTTTGAAATGACCCTTGTGAAGTCTTCGAAAGATAAGGCAAGTCTCTTTAGGGTTTCCGAAATCCCAAATGACAAATTTTAGGGTTTAGATTCAACAGTTACTCTAATCTTGTTTTTGTTGATTAAATTTAGTGTTTTGATTGTGTTGTTCATGAATTGTTGTTTATTGATTGTACTGTTTCTTGAATATGCAAACACTATATTCATATCTTAACCAGTAATGATTGCAATTATTTTGGATTAAAAGTTGTAATTTTTGCAAGAATTTAGATTATAGTTGAGAAGGATGAAGAAGAAGAGCTTCGTGCAGGGTGGACAATGGAGGTGAAGAAAAGAAAAACAGGTTCTGAAGCAAGGGTAGATCGGGTAATCGATGCTAATTATTTTTTTAGTTTTCTAGTTATTTACCATGATTTGATCCAATGCGTATAATTGTTTGTATTGTTTATGTTTCTAGTACTATATGGATCCTGTAACCGGATACATATTTCGTTCACTCAAAGATGCACAACAGTATCTTAAGACACAAGAATTGGGTAGGCTAGCAATCAAACCTAAGAACAGTGAGTGTGTTGATATGGATAATAAGTCTGAATTGCTTTACGGTGCTTCAGCATTGATGCACCACCATCATCATCGCCATCACCATCGTCCCCGTCATGCTACTAGACTAGCGGGCATCATAGTTGATGCACCACAACCACAACCATCGCCCTTAATGCCAGAGCCTAAAACTCGTCGTGCTACACGCCTATCAGGAGTGGCGATTGATGTACCACCACCTTCACCATCAGTAATAGAGCCTAAAACCTGTAAAGCTACATGAAAAGCTAGAAATGAAATCGACTCACCACCAAATACCAGAAACTAGCCGCCTAGCTACACGACAAGCTGGAATTAAGATTAATGCATCAGTAGCATCACCACCTGCACCTAAAACTCGTCAAGCTGCACGGCAGACTGGAATCGAAATTGATTCACCACCACCATCACCGCGAGATTCTAAAACCCGTCAAGCTAAACCGTTAGCGGGAAGGGAAGTTGTTCCGTCCCCGCCATCTCAGCCAGAGCCTAAAACCTGACAAGCCAGACGTCTATCTAGTATCTGAGATAATGCATCACCAACATCACTACCTCAGCCTAAAACCCGCAGAGCTACACGACAAGCTGGTATTAAAATCTACTCACCACCACCATCTCCGCCAGACACCAGAACTAGCTGTCACACCCCCAAATTATTTACTTAATAAATAAATAAATTAAGGTTGTAACGATTAGTAACATTACACAACAACGGAAGCTATATGAAGACTTTTAAAGTGACGAACACCATTAGAGGAACTAAATAAGTAAATAGACCTAAAGTCATATAAGTCTAATGGACTTGACGTTAAAAGACCATACGTCTTCGTCTTCTAAATTCTTAATCCAAATGCTTAACCTATTCCAATTGTGCCACAGTCATGCGAAATCTGAAAAACATGCTCAAAAATGTCAACGCAATGTTGGTGAGTTCACAGGTTTAAAATGAATACAATTGGCAAAACCATTTGTACGAAATCGTTTGGCAAAAACCTTTTGTACGAAATTGTTTGGAAAAACCATTTGCGCAAAATTGATTAACAAAATTGTTTGTACGGGTACTATTGGCAAAATTATTTGCTCGAAATTTATGGCAAAACCATCGGTACGTATACCATTGGCAAAACTTTTTTCTCGAAATTGACTGAAAAAACCATTGGTACGTATATCATTGGCAAAACTCATTGCTCGAAATTGTCTGGCAAAACCCTTTGCTCGAAAATTACCTGGCAAAACCCTTTGCTCGAAATTATCTGGTAAAACCCTTTGATCGAAATTTACTTTATGCATATGATAAACAAAACAAATTAGCGGTTGATTCATCCATGTCTAGCTAGCACAAACGAATTATGTGATGCACAAGCCTATAACCAAACCTTTAATGAATTCTCGATTTTGCTACAGCCCATTGTCCCTTTAAACAATAAGAAACAAAAAGACCTAATATGCAATCATTTGACCCTGCTGGTCGTGGTTAGCGCCACTAACCATGATTGGGGGTGTCAACCCGAATAGTACTATTCATATCGATCTACGCCTAAGTCCATAGCTAATGGTTATAGTTCAGAATACCGAAAACTTTTAGGTGTAACTCATGCACACAAAAGAATCAGATGCTTGTTTCTCATTTTCTAGTTATCATACCATTTGAATTTAACATGTTTTTCCCCCAAATCTAGAAACAGTAAAATGGGGCCGTGAAACTCACTTGGTGACGTGTCATGAACACTAATGTCCTTCTGCTAGCAATGGAAACCAATGTCCACGTGATAGTCATAGGTTTACGTCTTATTCGAGTCCTACGATACCTGTAGGTACTTAATGAGCTTTATACACTAACTCTAATAATGTAAAGCGAGTCTAAACTCGTATTTAGTTATCACGCGTGCGGTTAAGCCATGTTGTCGAATTAACGATTTGTGATAATTGTTATTTAGGTTGAATCAGGATTCTCAACTTATTTATGTTCCAAAGGTCACTTTCGAACGTAATAGTTTAACAAGGTCACGGTTGTGCATAACCAAATGTATCTATACTTAATAATCACAATTCTTGTTCGTATGACTCTTAACAGAATGTGCGCAACTCTGTGTTTATAATATACACGTGTTAATATATATGTGTGTATATATAATCAAAACTCTACGATATGTTTGTAATGTTCATGTATCCCTCAAGTAATATTCGGGTTCATGTACAATCATACCTAAGTCCATTTGTTAATATATATATACATACATACATACTCGAGTGTATGTGCTTACAGTTAAGCGTCGTATTGTATAATCTCTAATCGTTTATAGAAGAAATAAACATGTATAATTATACATTTACATATGAATACCTTTGTAAATACGTCATATGATCTTTGCCCAAATTAATAAAAGTCTAAGCTTTCATATTTACCCGGAACGGATCCGTTAAGTTCCCAATTGTTCGTGTATTTTAGCTAAAACTGAATAATGATACGTATATTCACTTTACTTTCGAGTACATGAATAGGCACGTATATGTTCAAGAATAACTATCGTGTTTTAAAATAATCATTTGATTTCATAAACTATATGAATATTTATATTCATGTGTGTATTTATAGGGGTGTGTGTGTGTGTATATATATATATGTTACTATATACATCCATACGGTACGTTTACATTTACGAAAATATAGTTGTATCACGTTTGTCGTTGGCCAACTTCTAGTTTTAGTCCTTCGGTCACATATTTAATTATCATTGAACAACATATCATATAAATAAATAAATATATATATATATATACTGTTATATAAAATCATTGATGCTAACGTTGTTCCGATCGTATCTAAGTCGCATAAACAGTTTTATACCACAATTATAATATAATTGTTTTTCACGTACACGTAATAATACTTACTAATCGAACGTACCGCTTGTTAATCACGTTTAAGATTCTCTTTTAATCGATTCACTCATTTACGAATACACTTTCTCGTTTATTAACAATATATATATATATATATATATATATATATGGAAGGTTCCTTTGTTAACCCTCTCCTTTTGTGTTAACTCATTAACATACCCACATTGCTTGATGAGATGTCATAACATATGATCCAATGGCACTCATTAAATACAATTATAATAATGATAGTAAAAGCAATTTTAAAGCCAGAAGAGTATAATGGTCTTAACACTTGTTTCTTACAACCTACAACAATCTTGTCACCGTATGCTACCACCTGCCTTCTGCCACCATCATATCAAAAGTCTCTCCCATTCCTTTCAATGTTAAGGAAAGTTTTTTCAAAAATTTTAGGTGTTGTGCGATAGGTTTCGTATCAATTCAAAAAATTTGGGGTTGTATGGTATGCCGTTCTATAAGCAAGAAAACGTCGACGATTGAATTAACCATTCGGCCAAGAAATGATGAAGATATTAAACAATCAAATAGTGGTAATAACTTGTTATATTCGTTATTATATGTATTATTAGTTTAAATTTACTGAATTTGTTTTTTTTAAACAGAGAATAAAGAATATGAAAAAGAGATTATAGTAATGAAACTACTTAATAGAACTTGCATCAAGGTAAGGATAACTTATGCCAGAGTAATGGAGAACATTTGCACATTTTGATGTCAGCTTGTTACATTATTTGTTACATTTTTTTTGCTAATGATAGTTTAATCTACAGATTCTTAAGAGTCATTGTCTGAAGTAGAAAGAACTTAAAAAAAGAGGAAGAAACAAAGTAAAGCAACTTATAAGAGAATAATTCCATTGATTTAATTCTTTGTTAGTGTGTTGTAACTTCATTTTTATTTAATGTAATAAACTTTTTATATTAGGTTTATATGTTTCACTATTTTAGCAGATGAAAGTACTAAAAAGAAGAAGAATTTTTAAAAAAAATTGATCAATTTGTAGAAAAGGATAAATGTCATTATAAAAAATAAACATTATGTTTTTTTTTACATTGGTGTAGCTTTAGTATAAATGCTTTTTCTTTTAACTACTACACTATTGTAACATCAGGACACACATTGGAACTAACATACTCTTATAGTAGTGTAAGCTATGCTTACATTAGTGTATGTAATGTTAAGTATATAACTGTTTCGGTAAAACACAAATGTCAATTACACTGATGTAATATACATATAAAAACTTTTGGTTAATTGCTTTTAAAAGTGAAGGAGAATTTGGAAAAAAAATATGATGAATTTGTAGAAAAGGATAAAGGTAATTAAAAAAGATAAAAAAATATGAAAACTAGTACCTCACTACGCTAACGTAAATAAGTATTGAATGAGAACCTAAAGAATATGGGAGAAAAAGATGTAAAACATAAATTAATTAAATCTATGGAATAATCAGCACAATTTGTTCAAAATTTTTACATGTATAAAAAGATTACGGTCATGTAAATTACAAATTCATTGGTGTAAGATTGACAATAATTGCTATTAAAAACAATGAAAAAAACATATTACATTGATTTAAGAAAAACTTTTTAAAAGAACAAATTTGCATGAAAAAAACAAAGGAAAGCCTTTTAATCCAATATAACACTGATGTTAAGTGGTGTAAAAAAATAATTAAATCATGCATGGAGTTAATCCACATGGCCCATGTTCTGTAAACTTACATGGATGGGTAAAATATATAAAATAAGAAAAACATTACATAGAAAAAGTACAATGCATAGTTGTTGTTTGATAGAACTGAATTGACTAACAATTAATTAGGTGTAGAGGTGGTGTAGGATCGGTGAATACAAGATGGTTCTATTCTAGTTGAGATTGGCGAAAACAATAACAACTAAGCAATGTAAACAAGTAAACAATAAGAATACTGATAAAAGCAATTTGTATTAAGCTTCAAGGTTTACAAGATTACAGAGAAAACTCTTAAGCAAAAAGCACTACTTTACAATGACTCTCAGTACTGCTTATATAGTAACTTAGAATCAAGATAGACCCTTGATTCTAAGGATCAGATCTAACACAAACCGTTGATCTTGTATTAAAGCTATTCTACATATAATGACAATAAACACTCCAAAAGTTAACTTTACTCAAACGTCTTCTTAGGCATCATTGCTTGCATGCTTGGAGAAGAGCGTTGTAGTTCTTTATTGTCTGCACCAGTGACATTCTTTCTGCGTGGAGTGTGTCAGTGTTGCAGCAGAAAGTTGTCAGTGGTAATGGTTGCATTATCGAAGCCAGTCAGCTGCAACGTTTGATCTTCAGTGGAAATGGCTATCAGCTGCAAAGTTGGAGATCAGCAGCAAGACACAACTGTCCATAGCTGCTGATGATATGCCTATCAGCAGCAACTTTGGTCTTCAGCAGATAAGGCTTATCCGTCGCAGATTTATTCTTCAGCAGAAGAACAAGTATCCGCTCCAGATAAGCTTATCCACAGCAGCTTGTTGGTCAGCAGCAAACTCTGAGGTAGGCAACATTTGTACTTAGAAAGTTTTGTAGCCATCAGTCTTTATCTCTACAAACTCCCCCTAGACTGATGCTACCAAAACTCTATTACTTCTTTTGCTGCTGAAGCTTTTCCATATTGCTGACAATTCTTGCAACCTCATATCCTCTCTGGGCCTTGCTGGGATTGTTAAGAGGAAGATCAGATAGAGTCTTGATGTCTTTGCTTGTCATTTTGAAGATGGCCTTGCTTGAACACCTCATCTTTTGTCCTTTAAGAACTGTCAGTGTGAACTCATCCTTTTCAACATTGTAGGACCAACTGATGAATGGAGAGTGGAATTGGAGAGGTTTAGCATCAATAATTTCATCTTTGGTGAGGTTGAAGTGATGTTTGATCACCAGCAACAGATGTCTCCCACCTTTATTCTCAGGCTCATTAGCTTCACCCAGCTCCATCATTCTTCTTAGATCAGAATCTGGAAGTTGCAATACCTCATAAACAGTTGTATAGATTGATCTTCTTTCTTCTGTTCTTCCCCTGAAGACATCAAACCGTTGATCTTGAGTGATGTAGAACCAGTTGATGATTTCTCTTGAGTCTTCAGGTTTGGTAGTAGGTTTGCTTTTCTTCATGGGAGGTTGTTGATGAGTAGGAGCTGGGTGGGAGGAATTGGACTTTGTGGGTGTAGAGGAGGGAGGTCTAGGATGGAGAGAGGAAGGTTGTTGGATAGAGGAAGTGGTGGATGAGGGAGAAGGCTTAGGTTTCTTTGGTTTCCTTTCTTCTTCTTGATTGATTTCCCTCTTCTTTGAGCCTTTCTTCCCCAGTCTTTCTTCCTCTTCCTTTTTGACTTTAAAGTAAAGGGCTTGCAGGTTCATGAAACTCATGGGACCCAGCCTTTTTCTACTTTCTCCTCTAGCCTTTAGGAAGTCAATCATGACCTTCCTTTCTTCATGGGATCTTTTGTTGAAGGCAATGGTCTTCTTGGATTTCTGTTTGGCTTTTTCTTCTTCTTCAGCCCTTTTCTTATTTGCCAATAGACCTAGATGACCCATGAAGGCTCTGTAGATTTCTTTATTGGATAACTTCTCAAGGTAGTCTGCATCCTCACCTTGAGAAACAAGAGCTTCTATCCACTCCTCTCTCATCTCTTTGGCTAGTTTAGAGTCAGTAATTCTAAACTTAGCCTCTTCTTTTCTTTTCTGCTCTCTTTCTTCTTCTTCTTTATTTAATTGTTCCTGCAGCTGAAGAGCTAGAGCTTCATCTTCTTGTATTTGGAAAGCTGCAGGAATCTTGACGTTCCGATCATCCAGCTGCTTAGCATACAGCTGGATCACTTGTTCTCTGAGGAGAATGGCTATTTTTCTGTCTTGAGCTTTTCGTAATTCAGCCATCTCCTCTTCTTCTCTTCTTCTTCTTCTTTCCTCCTTTTCCTTCTTTTCCTTCACTATCCTTTCTTTATCTTCTTTTGTCATAGGTCCCTTTCCCTTGTCTTTGCTGGTTGCCTCTGCTTCAGCTTCATGGACCACAACGGCAGATGTAGGAGATGCTGTTGGGATCTCAGCTTCAGCTTTCTTTGCAGTTTGGGGAATGGACAAGGGAAGGACACTTTCTTCATCTTCTTCCCATTCAAGACCTGTTACTTCTTTCCACCCTTCCTTCACCTTTTCCTCTTCTCTTCTTTTGGATTCTTCTTCTGTGTTCAGTCTGACTGTAGGTGAGGAAAGGAAGGATAGGTTTGAGTCGGAGTCAGAGGCATCCATTGTAAGTAGACCTTCCTTTTCAAGCTGAGCTTTGATGGTTTTTATCATTGCTTGACTCTCTAAGGAATTAACGTTGCAGATGTGTGTTCTGAGCTCGAAGACCTTGTACAGGAAGTCTGAATTTAAGAGTAGGATCTCATTGATGTTGATTGAGAGAGATGATCCATTACTCAGGAAGAATGTGAAGTCAGAAGACACAGTGCTCTACCATCCTAGCACTTCCACATTTCTTACCACTTTGTTATACAGAGATCTTTTATAGCAGATAACTTCTTCTTCTGTTAAAGTGCTGCTCCTGATTAAGTCAAGTCTTCTAGGAGCCAGTCTTTGTCTTGCTGCTGTTGAAGATTCTGCAATGTCTTTAGGATAGGCCACCCTGTTTGCTTCTTCTAATAGTGTTTCAAACCAGGGCAGATTTTCCTCCATTAGGTCTTGGAACCTACTGATTGCATGTTCTGCTGAGAGATCTGTAGAGGTGTTGATGCAGTTGGATAGGTACAGTTCAAGCACTTAGAGTGGATTTAGTGCATTCCAGTTCAGCTCTTCTACTCCGCTGAACTCTTTCCCAGTCCAGAATCTCTCAGTTAAATCAGCATAACCCCAAGCTAGTATGGAGTTAAATTCTAGCTTATTTGCAGACAGTGTGAATTGGGGGGCAGTGGTTTGTTTTTTTATTGCTGCTACTTCAAGAACTATGCTGACTGATGGAGGTGTGTCTTCATTTTGACTTTCATCCTTTAACACCTCATCAACAGCTCTGACAACCAACTTTCAGTCCTCAGTGATTTCTTCCTCTTCATCTACTGAGTCTAGCAAGTCATGAACTTGAACAAAGGCAGGCTTGAATAATGAACTTTGAAATGTGGCCTGCTCTTGTATCTATTCTTCTAGATTGTCAGCATCATCTTCTACTGCAACTATCTCCCCCTTTTTGGTTGCATCAGTGTAAAGGGCTGCATATGTTTGAGTTCCTACTGATACAAGGGAGGGAGTAGGAATAGTTATGTTGTCACTGTCCTCCTGGGCAGTTGATGTACCAGGAGTAGTGACAGCCCTTTCCACATTCACTCTATCAGTACCACCATAGTGAACCTTCTTGGGTGATGAACTTGGGTTAGGTGCACCAGCAGCCAAGTTAATCAATACCTTCGAGATAGTGGTTGTTGGAGAATGTATATCATCTTGACAAGGAGCCTCTATACTTAAGTTCAGAGAAGAGAAATAAAGGTATGGCTCAGCAGGTTGTTCTATGGATCCGGGATGTGATCATGATCCTAATAGAGAAACTTCCAAGGAGGTCTCTCTAATGTTTTGGCTATCCCTTTTGATATTCTCATCAGAATGTTGGGATTCTGAATGAGGGCTTTGAGGTTGGGATTGGGCCTTTGAGACAAGAAGAGAAGGAGTCTTCTTGCTCCTTTTTCTAGTGTATGTTGTTGCAACTGGGTCCCTTTGTTCCAGTTGAACGATAACATCCAAAACAGATGTAAGTGATTTTTGTACCTGTGTATCCTTAGTAGTATGCACAGGGGTTCGAATAGTGGAAGCAGGTGATTGTTCAGGATGTGAGGAGGAGGGCGTGGGATCAATATCAGCTGGGATTGCTGAACTGTCACCCTGGGTACTTTGTATGTTCACCATTGTAGATAACAATGGAACATTGACCCCTGAGAACCTTTTGGAAACAGTTCTCATGCTTTGAAAAATGTTGCTTTTATGACCCAGCATAAGATAGATTTTTGCAGGTTTTGAAAGTTCTTTTATTTCATTGTTAAAAACCTCCTGCAAGAATCTTAGGTACATGAAAAATTGCTGCTTTGCACCCTCTTGAAGGTTGTATCTCAAACCTTCAAAGATGAGATGTGCAAAGTTGAATCCTTGGCCAGTAACCATACCGTGAACAACAGAGGCAAGTGCAGAGCTCACTTGATGCCATCCACTTCTCTTCTAAGATATGCATTGTAGAATAGTGTGGCATAGATACTTCCATGGGGGTCCCATCAGTGCCTTCTCTATTGTGTACTCATTCTGATTTCCAGTGTACCCTATGGATACAAAGGTCCTCATGTAGACTTCTTTTGAGTACGAAATGGCGGCCCCCTCGTCTTGAAGCTTGAGGTGTTTGCGGAGAGTGGCTTCAGAGATGGTGATGTCCTTGCCATCTACCTCGGCTTTAATTTGGGGTATCCCCTGTTCGGTAGAGTAGATGGCAGATTTCATAAAATCCTCCATGTGAGGAATGTAAATGGGTGGGTTGATAGTGAGTGCATGGTATATTTTTGATCGACAGAGAAAGTCGATCATGTCATCAAACCCATCGGACTTCTTCCCTTTTATTAAGTATGATGTGAGGTTGTGATATGGAGAGAACTTATCATCTGGATGGTTTATGTCTACCTCTGCCATTGTTTGGTTTGGAAGGAAAGAGGAAGGTTTTGAAGGGTGGTTAGGAATGGAAGGCTTTTAATGTTGTGGGGGCTTGAGAGAAAGTGATGGGAGTTAGGGCGAAATTGAATGTGAAGGGGTGGTGAGGAAATTTGATATGTTCTTATAACGGCAGAGGAGGGAAAAGCAAAATGATTTGTACAATACAACCTCATTCACTTTTTACTGTTACAGCTGTAATGCACTATAGCAGTCATGGTAAAGACTGAAAGGAATTTTTACAGCGGGTAAAAGTTAATTTAGACTTATTTTTACCCATTAGCAGCAAATTTGGTTACTGCGGATGGTTAAGCCTATCCGTTGCAATCTTGGTTGCAGCGGATAGTTAAGTCTGTCAGCAGCAAACTCTATTGCTGCTGATGGATGCATTGATCCGCAGCAAGGGTGTTGCTGCTGACTGCCTTAGAGCTATCTGCAGGAAACTTGTTCCTGTTGATAACTTAAAGCGGTCAGTGGCAAAATCTTTACTGTTGATTATTAAACCTGTCAGCAGCAAAAATTGATGCTGCTGACTTGTAACTTTTATTTATAACAAAAGACAAACATATTTACAAAAATAAATTTTTAGAGACATATTTTAATCAAAGTTCATCAAACCAATAGATTCAACTAAATATCTAAATCTAGCTTCATCAAATGGTTTTGTAAATAAATCAGCATATTGCTCATTGGTATGAAATTTGGTTAAAATAATTCTCTTTTTCTCAGCTTGTTCTCTTATGAAGTGATACATGATGTCAATGTGCTTTTTCTTGTAGTGCTGCACCAGATTGTTTGTGATTGATATAGCACTCATGTTGTCAATATGAATGGGAGTTGCCATGAAAGTCATCCCATAATCCAGCATTTGATTTTGTATCCAAATGATTTCTACATAGCAACTTGAAGCTGCAATGTATTCTGCTTCTGCTGTAGAAGTTGAAACACATGTTTGCTTCTTGCACTGCCATGAAATCAGTCTCCCTCCCAGAAACTGACATCCCCCTAAAGTGGACTTTTTGTCCAAGTTGCATCCCCCATAATAGCCCAAGTCTTGGAGTTCCCTTTAGGTATCTAAAAATTGTCTTGACGGCTTGAAGATGTGAAATCTTTGGAACTTCTTGGAATATTGCACATAGACATACTGCAAACATGATATATGGCCTTGAGGCAGTGAGATACATGAGAGATCCTATCATTGCACGGTACTGATGTTGATCAGTGTCTTGACCATCTTTGTCTAGAGTCAGCTGATGGTGCACTTGCATAGGGGTTCTTGCAGCAGAGCAGTCAGCCATCTTAAATCTTTCCAGAATGCTCTTGACATATTTGGATTGGCTGATGAAGATTCCATTTAGGACTTGTTTGACGTGAAGACCCAGAAAGAAATTTAGCTCACCCGTTGAGCTCATTTCAAACTTTGAGTGCAACAGGATCTCGAAGTCTTTACACAGCTTCTTCCTTGTTGATCCAAAGATGATATCATCTATGTAGATTTGAACCAGTAAGATTTCTCCCCCTTCATCTTTGATACACAAGGTCTGGTCAATGGTACCTCTTCTGAAGTTGTTGCTTAGTAGATATCCAGACAAAGTTTCATACCAGGCTCTTGGGGCTTGATGTAAGCCATATAGAGCTTTGTCTAGTTTGAACACTTGGTTAGGATGTGCAGGATCTACAAAGCCTGGAGGCTGTTTGACATATACTTCTTCACCAATCTTCCCATACAAAAAGGCACTCTTGACATCCATTTGATACACCATAAAATTCTTGGATGCAGCATATGACAGGAAGATTCTGATGGCCTTCAGCCTGGCAACAGGAGCAAAGACTTCATCATAGTTAATTCCCTCTTCCTGAGTGTATCCTTGAGCTACAAGTCTGGACTTGTTTTTTACTACAATTCCTCTCTCATCTTGCTTTTTTCCTGAATACCCATCTTATGCCAATGGCAGATTGACCGGGTGGAAGATCAACCAGTTTCCAGACATCATGTCTCTTGAATTGCAACAACTCTTCCTGCATTGCCTCAATCTAACTGCTGTGTTTTAGAGCTTCATCTATTTTCTTGGGTTCCACCTGAGATAGAAAACATGAAAACAAACATATATTGGCCTCATGAGATTTGCTTCTTGTTAGAACTCCTTGGTGAACTTGGCCAATAATATTTTCTAGAGGATGTTCCTTGTTGATCCTCTGTGCTGGTACCACCTCCAGCTGTATCCCTTTCTCAAGATTGCTTAGATTTTGATCAGGGATTTCTTCATTCAAGGTAGAAGAGTCTTCAATATCAACAGCTACATCAGTGTTATCAGCAATAGTATTTGCAGCATCTACAGCAGTTGCCGAAGAATCTTCATTCAAATTTTCATTTTCAGACAAGTTGCTGCTGGTGACATTGGAGAGTCTGGTTCCGGCTTCACTTGCTTCAATGGCTTCCATAACAGATGAAGGATCAATGGATGGTCTTTTTAGACTGATAGAAGATTTAAGAAAATCCAGTCTGTAGTTAGAGGAGAAAGTGGAATCAGGTGTTTGTGAAGAGCTAGACTCCATATTTGAGAAGATGGGAGTCTCAAATATTTGAGTGAAGGAGTCTATGTCAAAGAGCCAGTTTGAGCCTTTTACCTGTTCACAGACAATGTGTTCTCTACATTCCATATTGAATGATTCTTCCACAATTCTTGTTCTTGAGTTGAATACTCTGTAGGCCTTGGATTGAGAGGAATAGCCCACAAAATATCCTTCATCAAATTTGGCACCAAACTTAGGAAGAACCCTATGTGTGATCAGGATTGTGCATGGACATCCAAAAGGTTTTAGAAATCCAATGTAGGGAACTCTTTGGAATCATAGTTCATAAGGTGTCTTGTTGAGAGGCTTGACTATGAGAACTCTATTTTGCACATAGTAGGATGTGGTTACTGCTTCTTCCCAGAATGTGAGAGGTAGTTTTGAGTCAGCCAACATAAATCTTGCTGACTCAATTAGAGTTCTGTTTCTTGTTTCAGCAACTCTATTTTGTTGAGGAGTTCTTGGAGCACTGTATTACCTTTCTATTCCCTTGTTCTCACAGAAACAATTCAAAGTGTGGTTCTTGAACTCTGTGCCCTGATCACACTTTATGATCTTTACCTTCTGATTGCTTTGATTCTCTACCCTAATAATGTAGGGTTTGAGAATTTCAGTAGTTTCATCTTTAGTTCTCAAGAAGTATACCCATGAGAATCTGGTGTAGTCATCAGTTATCACCAGACAGTATGACTTCTTACCCATTGACATAATATTTGTAGGCCTAAAGAGATCCATATGCAACAGCTGTAGTGGAGTGTCATTTGTATTCAAAGTCTTGGGCTTGTGAGAACTCTTGTGTTGCTTCCCCTTCAAACAAGCAATGCAGTGATCTTCTAGCTAGAATTCTTTGTCTGGAAGCCCTCTGACAAGATTATCCTTCACCAATTTGTTGATAGTTTTGATGTTAACGTGGCTTAATATCCTGTGCCAGAGAGCCGATTCATCAACCGAGGCTTTTGACAGAAAATATGATACACTGCCAGATGGAGTGACCTCATTCATGTTAAGCACATAAAGATTTTCTTTTCTCTGAGCAGTTAATAAAATCTTTTCTGGAGGAGGTTTGGATAAGCCAGGAGATAGTACAAAGCATTCTTTGTCTGTGAAGAGCATCTAATGCTTTTGATCATAGACCTGGGAAACACTCATGAGATTGAAGTCCAATTCTTTGACATAATTTACCTTATCAATACTCATTCTTTCATTTGACACAGTCCCTTGTCCAGTAATAGATCCTCCTTTTGAGTCACTTCCAAAGGCAACATATCCTCCATTGAAGTGTCTGAAGTTGGAGAGGATGGATCTGTTGCCTGTCATGTGCCTGGAACAACCACTGTCTACCACCCAGGTGTTATTCTTGTGACCTGGCTGCCCCTGCACATGAGAGAGATCTAGTTAGTGGGAGGAATCCAATAGCTTGCATCCTTTAAGAAAAGGGTTCTCGGAATATCAGATTCAACATGTGTGCATTCAACAGAGCCAATGATGATTCTTGGAGGGATAGAAGCTGGGATCTTGGCTTTCCATTGCTGAGGAGATGGTTTTCCAGTTCTCTTTGCTCTGTCAGCAGCTGATGTTGCTTTGGCTGCTGATGGATTTGCTTTATCAGCAGCAGATTTTACTGCAGATGACTGTAGCTTATCAGCAGCCAATTTTGTTGCTGCTGAGGACTTCGGCTTATCAGCAGTAGATTTTGTTGCTGCTGATGGTTTTGCTTAAGCAACAGGAGACTTGGTTGCTGCTGAAGGCTTGTCCTTTGGTTTCGTGGGCTTGGCTTGATTACCAACATTTTTGCTGGCTGCTGATGGTTCAACAACCAATGTATGCTTATCCTTCTTTACCTTGTTGACGGTGGGATTCTCTGTAGAAGTTCTCATGCTGATGGGCTTTTGTTTAGGAGGGGCTTGATGAAGGATCTGGTTGAAGGGATTAAATTCACAATTTGCAGCAAAGTGGTCTGATTCACCACAGATGATGCAAGATTGTTAAGGCTTTGGCAGCTGCTTCCTTGGTGGGGAAAGAGATTTTCTAAAATGAGTTGCCTTGGCTTCAGAACTCCTTACTTTTATGTTCTTGTTTGTCTTCTCAAAAGCATGTTGTTTGAGGTTTCTTTGCTGCTGAAGGTAGTAGAAGCAGGTGCTGGCAGTGTGGTTGTATTTGCCACAGACAAAGAATGATTTTGCCAGTTTGTCCCTTGAAAGGTAAACATAGTCCTTTCTTTTGAACAAGTCTTTGAAGTTCCAGGGGTGAGCTTTGTTGTGCTCAAAGGTGGCTTCTTCCAATGTCTTTTGAACATATGGAACTCTTTCTCTAGGCACATGACATATGTCAAACACCTTTCTTTGAGGCTTTGAGTTGGTGGAGGTTGAAGACTGTCCCTTTTCAACAGTTAGCTTTCTTTCTTCCGGAGGATAGCTGATTTTGATTTGGTTGAAAGGCATAGGAACCGGAACAGCTGGTAAAGGGATAGGAGCACTTGTTTGAATGACTTCAAGAACAGGCGGTGCTGGTACTTGTACTGTTGATGAGGCCTCCTCAGTTTTAGTGAACTCTGAGCAAGTTGACTTAGATTCTGATGAGGTAGTGCATTCTTGCCCCAATGGTTCATGCCTTGAAGGATCAAGATCTCGGTTGGCCTTTTCAAGATTTGAGAGATTGAAGCTTGGTTCATGGATGGCAACGTAATCAGCAGGAGGTGCAACGGCTTGGTATTGTTCAGCATGATACCCCAGACCAGTTTTTACCTTGTCATGAATTTGAGCATCCAAAAGTCTTTGCAGCTTTTTGGATGCAAATTCATATTTGTCAACATGAACTTTCTGTTCTGCCAATTCTACTCTGGTAGCTTTTAATCTAGCCAGTAGATCATCAATCTAAGTTTCAAGATTGGTTTGTTCATGTTTTACTAATGAAATCTCTTTCTTTAGGCAGTTAATTTTTTCTTTATAACTCTTTTTGACTTTTGTGAATTCAGATTTCATTTAATGAAACTCTTCATTTTGATATATAAGGTTTTGATTATGCTTTCTGTAGCCTAACACCTTATCAATACAAGCTTGGGAACAGAGATGTTCATATACCTGAGGCGGTATCTTAGTTGTGTCTGCCATAAGAGCTTGGTTGTTAGTAAGCAGATCTTCATACTGGAAGCTCCAGTCAAAGTCAAAAGTTCCAACAGTTGCACAAGCAGCAGTTTGAGCTGGAGGAGTAGCTTGTTGCTGTTGTTGTCTTGGTTGGGCTTGGTGAGCTTGTCTGGATTGAGGAGCTTGCCCTAGGTGCCTTGCATTCTCTAGCATAATGACCCAGTTGGTGACAGTTGTAACATCTTAATTTGTTTTTATCCAAGCCAACTCTGGTGTTGGAGTTGTTACTTGGAATAGGTCTTCCGGTTCTAGAGTAGAACCTTTTTGCTCTTATAGAGAACATGGCATACGAGTGCTGTATGTCCATTTCTTCTAAGTCATCTGGATGGAAGCATTCCAGATCCTTCTTGATAAAGGACATGTTGCTTGAGTTTTCAGAAACAAAAGCAGCAGAGGTTGAGGTTTGAGGAGGAGCTTCTAGGAGAAATGGTGATGTGTTTGTTTGAGAGGTTGGAGTTTGGGGATGAGTGACGATGGGAAGATAATAGTTGCTTGAACTAGGACCTGAGTGGTCAGAGTGGAGGGCAGAAGAGGTGGTGGTGGATGTTGAGGCTGTTTGGTAGCTTGAGCTTCTTTTGTTTGCTTGAATCATCTCTAGCTCATAGGTTTTTAGCATTCCGAAGAGCTCAGTCATCTGGAGAGTCTTCAGATTCTCAGTTCTTCTGATGGACACTGTGTAGAGTGTCCAGCAACTCGGTAGAGACCTGATGAACTTCTTGAGAATATCTTCATTCTCCAGCTTCACCTTTGAGCACTGCAGCTCACCTACAAGATAGGTATATCTGTTATATAAAACAGTTAGAGACTCACCTTCCTTCCAGACGAAGTTTTCATATTGCTGCTTTAGGATGTCTCTTCTATTTTCTTTGACTTCTTCTGAACCAGCAAACATCTTCTCAAGAGCCTCCCATAGCTCCTTTGCAGTTTTATAACCTCTTAAGTTATGAAAAACTTCATTAGGTAAGCACATCTGGATAGCTCCCAAGGCTTTGAAATCTACCTCCATTTTCTTGATGTCTTCATTAGAGTACTTGGAGGATTCTTTGGGAACTAGTGTACCTCCGGAATCAGCTGAGGCCACCATGGGTATGTATGGTCCATTTTTAATGGATTTCCACATCCCATATTCTTGATAGCAGAAGAAGCTTTCCATTATGTTCTTCCACATATCATAGTCTTCTCCAGACACCAGTCTTGGTGGTCTGGAGATGCTTCCAATATCTTCAAATCCATTGTTTTGTGCCATTTTTTTATTTATGATAATGAGAGACTTTAGCAAAGAGATAGTTTAGAATAGAACCGAAGAATGATTAAACAAGTGTGAGTTTGTTTAATCTGTGAGCCAAAGCTCTGATACCACTAGTAGGATCGGTGAATACAAGATGGTTCTATTCTAGTTGAGATTGGCGGAAACAATCACAACTAAGAAATGTAAACAAGTAAATAATAAGAATACTGATAAAAGCAATTTGTATTAAGCTTCAAGGTTTACAAGATTACAGAGAAAACTCTTAAGCAAAAAGCACTACTTTACAATGACTCTCATTACTGCTTATATAGTAACTTAGAATCAATACAGACCCTTCATTCTAAAGATCAGATCTAACACAAACCGTTGATCTTGTATTGAAGCTATTCTACATATAATGACAATAAACACTACAAAAGTTAACTTTACTCAAACTTCTTCTTAGGCATCATTGCTTGCATGCTTGGAGAAGAGCGTTGTAGTTCTTTATTGTCTGCACCAGTGACATTCTTTCTGCGTGGAGTGTGTCAGTGTTGCAGCAGAAAGTTGTCAGTGGTAATGGTTGCTTTATCGAAGCCAGTCAGCTGCAACGTTTGATCTTCAGTGGAAATGGCTATCAGCTGCAAAGTTGGAGATCAGCAGCAAGACACAATTGTCCACAGCTACTGATGATATGCCTATCAGCAGCAACTTTGGTCTTCAGCAGATAAGGCTTATCCGCAGCAGGTTTATTCTTCAGCAGAAGAACAAGTATCCGCTGCAGATAAGCTTATCCGCAGCAACTTGTTGGTCAGCAACAAACTCTGAGGTAAGCAGCATTTGTACTTAGAAAGTTTTGTAGCCATCAGTCTTTATTTCTACAGGTGGAATGGAAGATAATACCAGTGATCGGTTCAAATGGGATCGCTTAGTTGGCACAATATCATTGGTTGTATGAGTTAATAGGTTAACATAAAAAAGGTGGGTTATTTTTAGACCCATCAAATTTTTATCTTTAATTTTGTTATAATTTCGACAAAAAAATTATTTTTTCAGAGGTCTGTAGTTACATTAATGTAACGAACCCTTACATCAATGCAACATGGGGGTATTACAATAATTTCGCCAGTGTTTTTAATTGTAAATTACATTGATGCACGTTATGTTTCGTGTTTAATTTCCTAAGTTTTTTTTTATTAAAATTACATTGATACAAGTTGTGTAAATTACATTGATGCAAGTGGTGTTAACAAAAATAAAATTACACTGGTGTAATCTTAACTATTGATGCAAGATATAAGACAAAAATAACATAAAGTATAAAAAAACAAATGTTTTAAGAGGTCTTTCCAAAAAGTTCATTAGGATCAACAACATATTGTTTTTTACAATCCATTGTAAATACATAAACTGCCAACTTACACCAGGGTAACAACACAAAAGTAACCACCTGAGTTTGGCAAAAAAAAAAGACATCCTACATGAAACTTAATCCCTAACATAAACCAGAACTAAAATAACGAAAAATGTTTGCCAACTTAACCACAATATTCAAAGGGGTAAAACCTAATGAGAACAAAATATGAGATCCTAAATATTTGGTTCAAAAAAAGATGTTAATGGCAAACATAATAGAGAACACAGATTACTCGTGCGAAGAAGATGCACCGGCATTCTCCTTCTCAGGGCAGTTGCGAGGATCATGGAAACCCCATTCGTTACAAGTATGGCACAAACTTGGGTTCTTTTTGCTTCGTTCAACAACTCTCTACCCAGGTCCAACTAGCCTTCTATTAGTCCCACAACCCTTTTTCCGAATTCCTTGGGGTGGCGTCATTATAATATCTTGGTTACCAATAGTACCAAACAAATCCTCCATCGTAGCAGCCCTCCTTTTTGAACTAAAGCGAGCAGGGTTGTCATCCAATATACCCTTTTGAATATCCCTCAACTTATCAGCAAAAACACACAGACCATCAACATTACCACTTAAACGATCAACACAAAGGTTAGCACAATCATTCACATCATTCCTCAACACAAACTGCTTGGTGTTATCAACACCAAGCCTGCTCGAAATGCTATAAATAGTGGAGGGCAGAATTCCTCTACGCAAATGCCTAGCCACAGGAATCTTGTTGATTTTGTGGACCCTAAACACACAAAATATGTGCCGACAAAGATATCCAATACGAATAAAGCCCTTACATGAACACTCATAAGAAGTTTCATATTTATGAAAACGAACCTACAATAGATAAAAAAATGGAGGGTTAAAAACAGCAAACATATATTGATAAATATATAAAATTACCAATTTACACCAATGTAAAAAACAGTTAACGGTGTTACCTTATAAATTTTAAAGGTTACCCTAAATTGAAAGGTTAGAAACTATAAAAAATATAAATTAAACAGTTGTGTAAACCAGTAAATTTATAAGGTTACGCCAATGTAAAAACAATTTTTTATCATGATACAATTTTAAGGTTACACCAAAATGTAATATAGGTTAAAAATGTATATGATACTGACGGAGATAAGGTACTTTACCTTGAACGTGGAAACATGGTCAAACCTCTTGTCCATATGAGAAATGGTATACACCTTATATTGATCAACTTCTTCAACATTTGTGATAAAACACATCAACATACCTTTGCAAAATTCAGATGCATTCCCTTACGAGTAAGATCCATATTATCGGAAGAAACCAAATTGTGATTGTGATTTTCAGAAAACTCATAAAGCAGATACTGGTTAGAACCTTTAATCAACTTCACCCTGATAAGGGCCTTGCAATCTGTTACTTTGAAAGGCCTACCACGAGTTCCAACCATAGAGCTTGGATCCAAGGAATTAAAGATTTTGCTCTTAGGCTTTCCAGATTTGTTACAAACCAACACTCTATGGGTTATCTCCCCTTTCCATTTCTTATAACCGCTAATGCGTATCCCAAAGCAAGACATCTCACCATAACTGTCGTATATATGGTAAACATCATCCCACGAACTATAAATCGTAGCAACAATTGGTTTTTCCTCTGAGTTAACATTAGGATACTAGTACCTTGTACCATTGGGAGTTTGGTAAATAGAAGATGAATGAGAACCTAAAAAAATATACATGAAAAAAGTAGAATTAGAAAAAAACAATAAAAAATGATGTTAAAAGAGAATCTTATTTGATACAAAATGTATACTCCAGAGATATAAACGAACCTAACATACATGTATGTTTCTATAAAAAAAATTGCATAAAAAAACTAAATAAAATTCGGGCTTTAATATGTGGAATAATAGTACACTATATAAAGTAAATTATTTATCATAAATCTAGAGAAACTTAAATATTAAGAAAATTATAAATGCCTACAAAACCTAAAACTAAATGAAAGGTGATCGTTAGTGCTATAAGATCTTATATCGATGTAAACATATCACTGTCTAAAAAAATATATAGAGATGCTTTTAAAAACATGGAATTCATGTATGCAGGAATTCTTTAAAAAAAACTAGGAATTCATAGAGAAAATAAGGCACAAAACAGAAAAAAAAAAACATAATGAATCTCATATATAATAAAGGATGAATATTAAAGAAGAAATATAAAATAAAAAACGAACCTTGTTGATCATAACCAAGAAATCGCAGAGGAGGATTGGAAACAAGGTTATCAACTGCTTCAGCCACAGGAAGATCAAAACTCTCCGGATGTAACTCAGAATCGACATCAACAAGAACCATTGAACCATTACCTTCGTCGACTTCATCACCAAAATCGACATCAACAAACACTAGTGTACTATTACCATCTTCGACTGCATCACCAGCCATTGTAAGATGCTGCTGTGGAGACAAAGGAAAACTCAATTGAAGTAATGGTAGAATAAGGGATGATCTAGGGAAGGTTATAAGAAAAAAATTTGGAAAAGAGGTGTCCATAAAGATCGTACATATGGTACAATGAAAAAGAGAAAAAAAGGTGGAGAAGGATATCGGGAAAGGTTCTACAACATATGGTAGTCTTGCGCAGGGAAGTTGGTGGTGTGAGATGGGGTGAATTGTGATTGATAAAGAAAGAGTCATTAAATGAGGTGCAGGAAGCAAATTACTAAATTACCCTTATTGGGGGTTAAAAGAACAAGTGAGGTTGCACAATGTAGTCCATTAAAATGGGTTAACGAGTTAAAATATTAAACCTGGGTTATTAATTGAACTCAGCCATATATATATATATATATATATATATATATATATATATATATACTAGGTTAGAAACTTGTGTATTACACGAGTTGAATAAATGAAATATTAAATAGTTAGTAATAAGCGGAAAAAATAAAGGAAATCGTTAAGAAAGAAAATATTAAAGAAAGAAAATATTAATAAAGGAAATATTGAATAGTTGAATAAAGGAAAAGAAATATCAAATAGTTAGAGAAAAAATAAGCGGAAAAAATAATCTTGGGCTCACAAAATTGTGACACGTGGCGTAACCAGTTACTTATTTATTAGGCATAGTTATAACCCGAACGAGTCTCTCTATATTAAATATGTGTGTTTTACGGCCCGTTAATATTTATCATTAAATTAATATTTAATTTTGTTGTTAATAAGTCGTTTCAGGCTCAACTCAAATCACCGTACACTCGTTTAACCTTTACGTAACTAAATATAATTACTATATTGCGCGTTTTATACCTTTGCGCTCACTCGGTTCGCATACGTAACTCGTCCGTATCCGTTGACTCGCATTAACCATCGTTGACCAGCGATGAACGGGTTTGACCACGACTCGAAATGCTCAAATCTGTCAAAAACTACGTATTTAATACTCGGGAATGAAACTCAGCCACCAAATCAATTAGATCTAATACGGAAACGACAAACTATCCAAATATTAATCTAATACTTCAAACAAACCTTGATCATTGAAGACGGGGACGCTCAAACACCCCATAAAACAATATTTGTTCGTGTAGAACTTGTCGGAGAGTCGGGTATCGTCGAAAAACGGTTCTGTTCACCGGAATTATTCTAAAACAGAAACTTTAACATTCTGAATGTGTAAACCTAAACCCGAACAACGAGTAAACGAGATGGGGATTTACCTGAGTCATCGGAACAACCGAAAACATCTCTGGTTGCCGGATTTTGTAGCTGGAAGATCGATATAGCCGGAAACACTTTCATTTGCAGGATCTAAGTGGATCTGGACTCATAACTACCTGATCCGATGTCGACACCTGACGCCATCGGAGGGACCTCCACCTCCACCTTTTCCCTGCTGCCGAAAAAGCAATTTGGGTCAGACCCAGGCAAGCAAGAGCCACCTCCATGCCAGCCGTCGTTCGGGGAGCTTGAGTCCACCATAGATCTTCGCCGGAAAAGCGGGACAGCCGACGCCACTGCCGTCGTCTGTGGCTTCTAGCATCTCCGATCGTTTAGAGGAAACAAGACCCAGTCGTCTCCACCCTTCCTCCACTTCCTAGTTGTTCCCGTCGTTGCCGGTGGCCACGCCGGAGCCGGAGGTCGGCTCCTCCTCCTCAGTCTTTCTCATCTGGCTCTCTCTCTCTCTCTCTATATATATATATATATATATATATATGTGTGTGTGGGTGGTGCTAGGGTTTGGGAAAATGAGAGGAAGAAGAGATAATATCCATTTTATACCTAGAGTTTAAAGTGGTGAAAAAGTGTAGGTGAATACCGCGTGTCAGACCCGTAGGTTACCAGTAAACCCGTTCTTGTTTAATTATTTCACGTACTAATAACACTGAAATAAATATTTGAAATACTTATTTCATTATAATGTATTATTAGAGGATATCCGAGCCGTTACAGGTGAACAACGCGTTTGAATTTATCTATCGAATTTAACATCTCGCACTCCGAACATTAACATTATTTTCTAATAGTATTATAATAAGTCTATTTTAATGTTTTCCGTAACAATTTACTGGTTGGTAGCACTTATACTATTAATGTTGCTCGTTTGCGCGTCTAACGCGTATTAACGTTCGTATACACTTACCACACGTGCATTTATCTGAACAGTTTCTAAATGAATATTAATACTTAATATTAATAATTCGTTATCTTAGTTAATCGTTTTTCCGAATATCCGGTAATAACCGACGTCTGACGTGGTTAAACATTTAAAATACCGAATCGCGTACGTACATCTATCTTTTCTTAAATTCTCAGGATCGCGTAACGAGTCATTAGATGAAATCGAGTGGCTAGTGTGATGTTCGGATTATGTAAATTGGGTCTATAACGGGCTTGGTTCCTTATTGGGCCTAGTTAGGTTTAACCTAACAACTCGGTTTTAGATTCTGAAATTTGTGCAGGTGTCACACTATCCGCCAAGCTAAGAGAGTTAAACCGGTTAGTTTAGCTACTCCAAACGAAAATGATAAGAAAACTGAAGCTGGAAAGATCATAAACAAGCAAAATGAAAATGCTTACACGGATAACAACCCTAATGAGGAGATTGAGATGGGATCCGCCACATTTCTGCCCCTGGAAGATCAAGCACAACCTTCCATTGTTCCTCCAGTGGATTTTGAGAAACAAGAATCGCCTGTGGTTAACCCTACAGTTAGAAACACAATTCCACAAGACGCGTATGGTCATGGAGGTGATATGCAGTCTGACTCGCCAATCCACTTTTCTATGAAGGATTTATGGACCTACCCGTGCATCGAATTTGCTGTAAAAACACTCACAGGTTCAATCCCATTTGGGGATTTGAATAAACCTGAAAACTTATCGCCATCGCCATTACAGGAGCTCTGGACAGATCCATGCATTGAATTTGCTGTAAAAACTCTCACATGTGCAATTCCTGTTAGGGGAAGATGATTATTTACAGCACCTACCCGCTACACATGGCTTGAGTTTCTATCAAACAAATGTGTTGTTAAAGTAGTAGGATTCGACATTTGGAAATGGCGGTTTACAATAATCAGGTAATATTGTGAAGGGGCAGTGTTCGAGATCAAGGTTGTTTCAGTAAGTTTCAAGTTAAAATGTGCAGTTAGAATGTTTGTTTTAACTAAGGTGTTGTGTCTGATTAATTGATGTTGTAAACTGTATTTTGAGATGATAAATGCTTACTATTTTCAGGTAGTTTTTGACACATTCTATAACTTTCACTGAATCCGAATCTATACTGCATCTACCTATGTACCCTTGTGCACAGGGTGTGAAGCTTTGCTTGGTTCTGAACAAACCAACTATAAAAATCAGTTATATATTTTTTATAACCGACTTTTTTAGTGGTTTCAGATATGGTTATTCTGATCACAAACAGAACCGATCTAACCGACCGACTCAATGGAACTGTAGAAATAAAGACTGATGGCTATAAAACTCTCTAAGTCCAATTGCTGTGGACCTCAGAGTTTGCTGCAGATCGACAAACCGCTGCGAATAAGCTTATCTGCTACGGAAACTTGTTCTTCTGCTGAAGAAAAAATCTGATGTGGATAGCCTTATCTGCTGAAGAACAAAGTTGTTGCTGATAGGCAAATCATCAGCAGCTGTGGACAGTTGTGTCTTGCTACTGATCAACAACGTTGCTGATGATAGCCATTCCCTCTAAAGATCAAACATTACAGCTGACTGGCTTCGATAAAGCAACCATTACCACTGACAACTTTCTGCTGCAACACTGACACACTCTACGCAGAAAGAATGTTACTGGTACAAGACAATAAAAGACAACGACGCTCTTCTTCCAAGGACTCAAGCAATGATGCCTAAGAAGACGTTTGAGTAAAGATAACTTTTGTAGTATTTATTTTCGTTACATGTAGAATAGCTTCAATACAAGATCAACGGCTTGTGTTAGATCTGATCCTTAGAATCAAGGGTATGTCTTGATTCTAAGTTACTATATAAGTAGTACTTAGAGTCATTGTATAAGTGTGCTTTTTCTTAGGAGTTTTCTCTGTAATCTTGTAATCTTTGAAGCTTAATACAAATTGCATTTATCAGTATTCTTCTTGTTTACTTTGCTTAGTTGTGATTGTTTTCGCCAATCTCAACTAGAATAGAACCATCTTTATTCACCGATCCTACAAGTGGTATCAGAGCTTTGGCTCACATATTAAACAAACTCACAGTTGTTTAATCATTCGCTGGTTCTATTCAAAATCATCCCTTTGCTAAAGTCACCCATTATCACAATAAAAAATGGCACAAAACAATGGATTTGAAGACATTGGAAGCGTCAGCAGACCACCAAGACTGGTGTCTGGAGAAGACTATGATATGTGGAAGAATATAATGGAAAGCTTCTTCTGCTATCAAGAATATGGGATGTGGAAATCCATTAAAGATGGACCATACATACCCATGGTGGCCTCCGCTGATTCCGGAGGTACACTTGTTCCCAAAGAATCCTCCAAATACTCTGATGAAGACATCAAGAAAATGGAGGTAGATTTCAAGGCCTTGGGAGCCATCCAGATGTGCATACCAAATGAAGTTTTTCACAACTTCAGAGGATACAAAACTGCAAAGGAGCTATGGGAGGCTCTTGAGAAGATGTTTGCTAGTTCAGAGGAAGTAAATGAAAACATAAGAGACATCCTAAAGCAGCAATATGAAAACTTCGTCTGGAAGGAAGGTGAGTCTCTAACTGTTTTATATAACACATATACTTATCTTGTAGGTGAGCTACAGTGCTCAAAAGTGAAGTTGGAGAATGAAGATATTCTCAAGAAGTTCATCAGGTCTCTACCCAGTTGCTGGACACTCTACACAGTGTCCATCAGAAGAACTGAGAATCTGAAGACTCTATAGATGACTGAGCTTTTCGGTATTATAAAGACCTATGAATTATAGATGATTCAGGCCAAGGAAAGAAGCTCAAGCTACCAAACAGCCTCAACATCCACCACCACCTCTTCTGCCCTCCACTCTGATCACTCAGGTCCTAGTTCAAGCAACTATTATCCTCCCATCGTCACTCATCCCCAAACTCCAACCTCTCAATCAAACAACTCGCCATTTTTTCTTGAAGCCCCACCCCTGTGTATACTACTAAGGATGCACATGCACAGAAATTACTTACACCTGTTTTGGATGTTATCGTTCAATTGGAACAAAGGGCCCCAGTTGTGGCAAAATATACTAGAAAAAGGAGTAAGAAGACTCCTTCTCTTCTTGTCTCAAAGGCCCAATCCCAACCTAAAAGCCCTCATTCAGAATCCCAAAATTCTGATTAGAATATCAAAAAGGATAGCCACATATTTAGAGAGACTTCCTTGGAAGCTTCTCTATTAGGATCAGGATCACATCCCGGATCCATAAAACCACCCACTGCGCCATTCCATTATTTTTCTTCTCTGAACTTAAGTGTAGAGGCACCTTGCCAAGATGATATACCTTCTCAAACAACCACTATCTCGGAGGTATTGATTGACTTGGCTGCTAGTGCACCTAACCCAAGTTCATCACCCAAGAAGGTTCACTCTGGGAGTACTAATAGAGTGAATGTGGAAAGGGCTGTCACTATTCCTGGTACATCAACTAACCAGGAGGACAGTGATAACATCACTAAGACCCTAACCACGCAACTCACAGTGAGGATGTTTCCTTTGAAACACTCTTCATTGAGAGGAATCCCAGGTGCCAAGAAAACCAGGGTGATGGGGATGCAGAGGCTAGGCCTAAGACCCCATCCAGCTCCAAGGATTCCACAACTATGGATGAGGACAGTCTGAAACTCAAAAATATGGAATTGACGGCCCGGGTGGCTATGCAAGAGGCTGAAGTGTCCAAACTAAGGCACTAAGTCTCTATGCATGAAGCCCATCAATGCCCAATTGTGCCTACTCCTTCCCTTGTATCAGTGGGAACTCAAACAGATGCAACCCTTTACACTGATGCAACCAAAAAGGGGGAGATAGTCACAGTAGAAGATGATGCTGACAGCCTTGAGGACTGGATACAAGAGCATGCTGCATTTCAAAGTTCCTTATTCAAACCTGCCTTTGTTCAAGTTCATGACTTGCCAGACTCGGTAGATGAAGAGGAAGAAATCACTGAGGTTTGGAAGTTGGTTGTTCAAGCCTGTGATGAGGTGTTGACAAATACAAGTCACCATGAAGACACACCTCCATCAGTCAGCATTCTTCATGAAGCAGCGACCATAATAAGTCTAAACACTGCCCCCAAATTCACACTGACTGCAGACAAGCTAGATTTTAACTCCATACTAGATTGGGGGTATGAGTCAACCTGAGAGATTCTGGATTGGGAAAGAGTTCAGCGGAGTAGAAGAGCTGAACTGGGATGCACTAAATCCTCTTCAAGTGCTTGAACTGTATTTATCCAGCTGCATCAACACCTCTTCATATCTCTCAGCAAAACTTGCAATCTGCAGGTTCCAAGACTTAATGGAGGAAAATATGCCCTGGTTTGAAGCACTATTAGAAGAAGCAAACAGGGTGGCATATCCTAAAGACCGCGCCGAATCTTCTACAGCAGCAGCAGCATAAAGACTGGCTACAAGTAGACTTGACCTGATCAGGAGCAGTAACTGACGAAGAAACTGTTTGCTAGAGAAGTTTCATACACAATGAGATGGTCAGGGGACTGGCAGTGCTAGGATGGTCATGCACTGGGCCCTCTGGCTTCACCTTCTTTCTGAGTGATGGATCATCTGTCTTCTTCAACCACATCAATGAGATCATACTCCTCAACTCAGACTTCCTATACAACATTTTTGAGCTCAGAACACATATCTGCAATGTCAACTCCTTAGAGAGCCAAGCAATGATCAAGACTATCAAAGCTCATCTTGAAAAGGAGGGACGCCTTGCAGAAGATGCCTCCTCTGACTCAGATTTCTCTTTTATCTCCTCACCAACCGCCACTCTGAACACCGCAACAGAATCTAGAAGAACAGAGTTGGAGGATATAAGGAAAAGTTGGAAGGAAGTAACTGGGTGTGAATGGGAAGAAGATGAAGCAAGAAACCTTCCCCCATCCACTCCCCAAACTGCCAATGAAGCTGAAGCAGAGATCCCAACAGTATCTAAAACATCTGCTGTTGTGATCCATGAAGCTGAAGCAGAGGCATCAACCAAAGCCAAGGGGAAGGGAGTAATAACTGAAGAGGTAGAAGAGAGACTGATGAAAGAGCAAAGGGAAAGGGAGGAAAGAAGAAGAAGAAGAGAAAAAGAGGAGATTGCAGAGCTAAAAAAAATTCAAGAAAGAAAAGCTGCCATGCTCTTCAGAGAACAACAAATCCAGCTATATGCTAAACAGCTGGATGATCTCAAAGCCAGATTTCCTACAGCTTCTCAATTACAAGAAGATGAAGCTCTAGCTCTTCAGCCGCAGGAACAGTTTAAAGAAGAAGAAGAAGAAGAAAAGGGAAGAGGCTAAGTTCAGAATAACTGATTCTGAACTAGCCAAAGAAATGAAAGAAGAATGGATAGCGGCTCTGATTTCTCAAGGTGAGGATGCAGACTACCTTGAGAAACTATCAAATAAAGAAATCTACAGAGCCTTCATGGGTCAGCAAGGTCAATTGACAAATAAGAAAAGGGGTGAAGAAGAAGAAGAAAAAGCCAAGCAAAAATCAAAGAAGACCATTAAATTCAACATAAGGACCCATGAAGAAAGGAAGGTCATGACTGACTTCCTGAAGGCCAGAGGAGAAAGTGGAAAAAGGCTAGGCCCCATGAGTTTCATGAACTTGTAAGACTTGTACTCCAAAGTCATGAAGGAAGAGGAAGAAAGATTGGGGAAGACAGGCTCCAAGAAAAGGGTGATAACTCAAACTGCTGCACACAAATCAAAGAAACCCAAGCCTTCTCCCTCATCCACTACTTCCTCCTCCCACCATACTTCCACTCTCTAGCCTAGAACTCATTCTTCTCTTCCCACAAAGTCCAAATCCCTCCACCCAGCTCCTCCTCATCAGCAGCCTTCCAAGAAGAAAACCAAACCTACCATCACACCAGAAGACTCAAGAGAAATAGTTGTCTGGTTCTACAACACTCAAGACAAATGGTTTGAAGTCTTCAGGGGAAAGGAAGAACTGAAAAGATCTATCTATAAATCTGTTGATGAGGTACTTCAACTCCCAGACTCAGATCTAAGAAGAATATTGGAGTTGGGTGAAGCCCATAAGCCAGAGAATGAAGGTGGGAGACATCTTTTGCTAGCAATCAAACATCACTTCAACCCTAGTAAAGATGTAATCATTGATGCCAAACCTCTTCAATCCCATTCTCCATTCACCAGTTGGTCCTTCAAGGCTGATACCAACGAGTTTATCTTGATTGATGTTAAAGGACAGAAGATGATATGTTCAAGCAAGGACATCTTCAAAATGCCAAGCAAAGACATAAAGACTCTATCTGAGCTTCCTCTAAACAATCTCAGCCAGGACCCAAGAGGCTATGAGGTAGAAAGGATAGGCTGTAACATGGAAAAGCTTCAGCAGCAAAAGCAATAAGAGAGTTTTGGTAGCATCAGTCTAGGGGGAGTTTGTAGAAATAAAGACTGATGGCTACAAAATTCCTTAAGTACAACTGCTGTGGACCTCAGAGTTTGCTGCAGATTGACAAACTGTTGTGGATAAGCTTATCTACTGCGGATACTTGTTCTTCTGCTGAAGAACAAATCTGCTGCGGATAGCCTTATCTGCTGAAGACCAAAGTTGCTGCTGCTAGGCAAATCATCAGCAGCTGTGGACAGTTGTGTCTTGCTATTGATCAACAACATTGCTGATGATAGCCATTCCCTCTAAAGATCAAACATTGCAGCTGACTGGCTTCGATAAAGCAACCATTACCACTGACAACTTTCTGCTGCAACACTGACACACTCTACGTAGAAAAAATGTTACTGGTATAAGACAATAAAAGACAAAGACGCTCTTCTTCCAAGGACTCAAGCAATGATGCCTAAGAAGACGTTTTAGTAAAGATAACGTTTGTAGTAATTATTGTCGTTACATGTAGAATAGCTTCAATACAAGATCAACGGCTTGTGTTAGATCTGATCCTTAGAATCAAGGGTATGTCTTGATTCTAAGTTACTATATAAGTAGTACTTAGAGTCATTGTATAAGTGTGCTTTTTCTTAGGAGTTTTCTCTGTAATCTTGTAATCTTTGAAGCTTAATACAAATTGCATTTATCAGTATTCTTCTTGTTTATGTAGGTCCCTCGGGTGTGGCGGATCGTCACATGCAAGTGTGTTCCTGAGTCGGACCGGGTGCGGAATGCCCATGACTAGGTGGAGAGTCTTACAACACAAAGTAAACTGACAAGAGAATCACTTTAAACTTTCATCTATTATAAACACTTGAAGGTTACAGAGAGAAATACTGAGTATACAATGTCTGCGTGTATGACTGCGTGCTTGTCTACTGTCAACCTATCCTATTTACACATGACCTGATCTCTGCGCACTTAGCAAGTGCGCAGGGCAAATTGCTCATGCGTACTTAGCAAGTACGCAGAGTATTCTTGTGTACTTGCTAAGTACGCAGGAGCTAATTCCTGCGCACTTACTAAGTGCACAAAACACTTAGAGATTTTAGCAACAATCAATATGCATTAGTAAATACAACTCGATAACTAATACATACAGACTCTTACAAACAAAGACAAATACATACAATTAAAGTACAAAACTAAGACTCTATCCAGAGTGTTTGTCACACAAAAGTGTTTTAACAAACTCTCCCTTGACAACAGCTCTGGATCGTCTTCGGTCTTCAGTCTTCGGTCTTCACAGCTCTGCATCTTTAGCTTCCATCTTCTTCTTGTAGTCAATGCAAAACTTGATCACCTTGTCATATTTAGAAGCAAGGAATTTCGTTCATTCGTCCGTATGCATGCAATACATGTCTGCTAGTGACTCCAGATCTTTCATAGAGAAATTTATGAAGCAGACTTCATCAAATACTCTGATTAGTTCCCTCGGCACTAAGCATCCACTTTCTGACTGTACCTTTCCTATCACCACAGCCTCGCCCGTTTTAGGATCTACGTACCAGTACCACATGTCACCGAGGATATCCTGAGATAACTTGCTCAGGGGAATCTTGGTTTCACATAGCACTGGCTTGTATACCAGTTTCTTTAAGTGTTTCTTAGTCACAGGATGTCTAGCATTCTTATCCTTGACTCGCTTGGGCCCTTGAGGCTTGAACACTTCAAACTTCCCAGATTTTGCTTCCCGCTGTAGAACCTGCAACAAACCCATCGCCACTGCGTGATTTGAGTGACCCAGTAGCTCTTGGTTTGCTAGGTTCACGAGGTCGAATTTAGGTAAGGAGTTGAGCGCTTCACTGGTTGGTTTCAAGTATTGAACCCCCCCCAGATCGTTTGGTTGCGAACAACTGCTTATCTTCCTCAAACCTTACAGCTAAGATCATCCCTGTTGCTCCTTGTTTGTCTATGATAGACGTCTTTTGCCAAACAGGAGCCGGATCCTTTGATGAACTATCAGGCATATCTTTATCTTTTTGTGCCTCTGGATCCACAGGTGTAGGGTCGGCTGGGGAGGCTTCAGTCGATGCTTCAACATTACTAGCAGACTCGACTGAACCTGTGTTGAGCTGAGATTCAAAGGATGGAACTTCAAAGATCTCTCCATCTTTGAACTCATACTCTCCTTCCCCGTTACCCTTGGGAACTTCAATAACTACATCATCTTCATCCCAGTCATCACCAGAGTTGATCTCTCCTTATTCAAGATTGTAGAGAGCCTCGATCTGTGCTTCCTTGGAATAGTCAGGCTCTTAGTATAAGATCTCATCGTCAGATAGATCCTTTAGAACATCAGCCGCTGACTTTCCTTTATCACCACCAGAAGTATCACCACCTTCTGGACGAGTAGACTCCCCCTAAGCCATTGGAATAGCATAAATGGGCACGATTACCAAAGCTTGATGCTCACTTCCACTAGGACCGACTTCGGGATCCTTGTCTTTGTCATCATCCTTCATCAAATCAACAAGATGACAAGGCTCGTCACCGGTAGGTTTAGATGTCTTCTCCTTCTCTTTCTTTTTATCTTTCTCCTTATCTTTCTCCCCCTGAGCATCAAGCTTCTTGGTCAGATCAGCAATTAATTTGACCATCATGTCATGCTCTTTTCGCTGCACATCAAACCGAAGCTCAAGAGACGACCTGTGTCCCAGAATCATGTTGTTTGTCTCGATCAGTATCTCATTCTGGGCCATCACATTTTTCAGTGTCTCTTCAGTCCCCGTCCTTTGGCTTTTCAGAATTGTAACTTCGTCCACCAATGAATTTATCTAAGCCTGTTGGGCATCAGATTCCTCCTTTGATTTCTGAACAGTTTCCAGTAGAGTAGCCACTTGGGTTTCCAGAGTTTCTATCCTTGCATCATTAGGATCAGGTTTCCTGGACGAAGACGCTTCAGCATTATGAAGTGGGGATGAGAAGATAGTATCGAAGTCAAAACCCTGAGTAAAATCGCCATAGTTGTAGGGTTGACTGATCGGTTCAATGGTGGTTGTTGGGATTGTGGATGTGATGATGGTTGTAGGAGTGATGGAAGGTGTGATGGTGACTAACTCTGTAAGAATCGGAGTAGTCACCGCCAAAAGAACAGATGATATAGGGAGGGTCACTATCACAGGAACCTCCTCTGTGATAGAAGTGACCGCCACATCAGGTTGTACATGTGGCCTTCTCCGCTGTCGCCGGTATAGTTGCTGTGAAGGTGGGGTAGAGGCTGAATCAGTACTCGCAGCCATAACTTGTACTTCCTGTGGAGCACTAACCACTACCTCACTAGGAATAGCATGTTGCTGCCTATCCCCCCACGTTTGTTTACACTTTCACGTCTTTGTCTTTGAATAGCAGCGTTCGAGTCAGAATCTGGCTCGTACTCACTGCTTGTTGATTGTTGCTTTCTCTTTGAAGATGACTCAGGAAGGGTCACCTTCTTCATTCTTCTCGGGTGTGCCTGTGATGGTGCATCATCAGAATCAGAGGAATCAGACTCTGTAGCTTCGGAGTCGGATCCTTCAGCACCATCATGAACTGCTTCTTCGTCTCCATTTTCAGATGATTCATCCACACTTTCAGTTTCCTCCTCTTCTTGTTGTTCATCCTAATGTTCACTTAGTTCTGGCTCCGAGTCGTGGCTAAACCATCTCCAGTCAGCCGGTGCCACATACGCTTCATTTATCAGGTGGCCAAAGAGTGTTGTGTGCTCAGGGGTAGTTTCTACACTGCCTGGCTTTAAGAATTTTGCAAACACCCTCTTGTCCACCCGCTTGACTTACAATCTCTCCCTATTAGCAGGTAGATTTGGCAACGCATCATCAATCAGTAGTTTCACAAACCTTGGGTATAACAGTAATCGAAACCTCTCAGCCGTATTTATCTGATCATTTAAGGCTTTGAAGACGTATCTTGAGAAGTTGTAACCCTTGTTGAGAGATAAGCCAACCATGGCTGCTGCAAGATCATGACCCATTGCATCCTTCCCTGCCTTTCTTGAAGAGATGCACATTATCATCACGTGGGCAAAAATATCTCCATTGATCGAGCACCCACATTTTCTTGTATGAAGCATAATCTCTTGCACCGACGTATCCCATACGCTACTTCCAACATCCATCCATAAAGTAGTCAGGATAAGATGTTGGGTCGATCGAGAGATCTCGGAATTTCAAGACCCGTCTAATGGTGTCCTCAGAAAAGGCGATGTCATGACCCGCCACGTTAGCCCGTATAACATTAGGGTTTACCGTGCAGTCATGTTTCGCGGTCTCCCAGAACTGCTCCAGATACGGTCTTGATACTATCTGGTCTGCTGAAATAGCATAGCTGATTCTTGAACGGTTCAAGAAGTCAACTATCTCTCGGTATTGTAATGCATCACATTTCCATTTCGGTTCAGTATGTGCTAAGAGGTTGAACTCACTTGTAAACGCACGAGTCATAACTGCAAAAACACATAGAAAAACATAATAAGAACAAGAAGATTCATTGGAATTGAATACACATGACTAAGTATAGCAGTTACTCATTGAACTGAATTTTCAGACTTAGAAAATTTTCACAAGTGTTGGTCCTGCGTACTTAGCAAGTACGCAGGAATTTGTTCTTGCATACATAACAAGTACGCATGAATTACTTCTTGTGTACTTGTTAAGTGCGTAAGAATTGCACTTGTTCAAATTTTCAGAAATCCAATTTTTTCAACTGATGATGAACATTGATGTGGATTAGGTCACCACAAGGTCGAAATCAGTGATCAAGACCCATGGAACCAATATCAACACCAAATAGCCACTACATTAGTCACATTTTGACCTAAATGACTACCTAGATGAATGACGGTCAATCGAGGGGTCAAGGTCAAAATCAAGAATCAATAAGGACGATTAAGTACTGATTAAGGTTCGATTGATGATTTTAAACATGTTTTAATCTTAATGTGTTACCAAATCGACTAATAAACGTCCAAAATGAAGATTCAAACCCTTAAAAATATCAAAATCTATAATGGTCCTTAATTCTCGATTTAGCTGATGAAATGCCTTTAGATTCTCACCAAATGATGTTAAGACAATGATGATACTAGAAACGGGACGAAAAACCAGTTAGGAACACACAAAATTTTCTGAGTAGAAGGAGCAGAGAGAATACAACAGTCAAAATGATTTGAATGTGATAAACTTCTGAAATTTTTCTAAGTCCTGTATATATACCCAACACAAAATGGTCTTGCGTACTTGCTAAGTGCACAGGACTTAACTCCTGTGTACTTACTAAGTACGCATGACTTAAGTCTTGCGTACTTGTTAAGTACGCAGGATTTACCTCGTGTGCTTATCAAGTATGCAGAGACCCTTGTGTGCTCAAACTTTCAACTCAAATTATGAAGATTTCAAGTCAAATAACGAACAAGATAAAAACATTCAATCAAGAAGATTCAAAATCAATTCAGGAAGGTTAAACATAAATATTTTTTTTTGGATTTTCTGATTAAACTTGAACTATACACAAACTTAAAATCTTTTTGATCATTTCTAGATAGAAATATACACATATTCGCACAAACCATTTTGATCAAATACACGAGCAGAGGATCATATCAGGCTAACATATAGCAAAAACGATACAATATAAACATCAAAGAATATGGGATCATGTCATGGATTACTATTTATTCATACGTAATAAGCACATAAACAAGTAATTCAAGTTGACAATATTATAAGATTTGAAACTATAAGCATCTTTGTATCACGTTCTTGTGTGTTAAGGTATTAATTAAAAGATATACAACGTGTACCCCACTGATATGCTACAGTATTGTAAGTTGCACTATCTCAAGGCATCTAAGATTTTCCCAATTATTTTCCAAATTATCAGAATGAAGCTACATCAATTAGCACAGGAAAAATCAAGCAGAATCCATAAGGATTATCAGGAATCATAAGATTCAGAATCGAGTGATTCATTTATCTTGGTTTCATTTGATTTCTTCAGAGAATATCGGTATGATGATTCAGGATAATGAATATGGTGTTTGAGTATTAGGGTAGGGGAATCCAACTTTTATCTGGATTTGATTTCAATGAATCAGGAGTGATTCAAGGGTGAAAACATGCTCAACGGTTGATGTAGAGACATGTCTTGATTCAATCTCTCATTGCATACTTGTGAGTATGGGCAGTGAGATGAACCGCATTAATTGTGCTAATGACATAACCCGAAACTGATCTCAGAAGAAAAATTATTGCCAAAATCTAACATCCTTTGTCTGATAATGATCTTTTCTATTCTTTTACGCACACACACTAGCAAACATGGGTTCAAATCACAGTTGTAATTTAGATTTAGTTTCCACCCTACTAGTGATTCAAAAATGCCTACAGTCTACTGACAATTCAAATTACTTGTAAATAAGCAGATTAAAAACATAACAATTTAAACAATTAAGTAAGCATGACGCAACCATTTCCCATATGAGCAGTCTATGGCATTTAGATCATTTCTGATGTACTATCATTTCCTCTTTTCTCAAGATTACTTTGAAAATTTTCTCCATTTTCTGTTTTGTTCGAAGTTTTGTAAAATATTTGAAAATTAAAAGAACTATACAGAAAATTTAAAAGAAATAAAATTTAACTTTCATGAATTGAGTTGATTTAAGAAAAACAAGTTTTCACTCAGGATTGAACATTCCTATCAAGTTGACAAGATGCTCAAAACGGGATCGGTCAAACGCCTTAGTGAAAAGGTCAGCAAGATTGTCATCCGTGTAAACCTTTACAAGTTCAATTAAATGCTTTTCAACACAATCACAGATGAAATGATGGCGAATTTCTATATGTTTAGTTTTGGAATGTTTCACTGGGTTATTTGTGATGGGCATGGTGGCATTGTTGTCAATGAACAGAGGAGTTCCAGTGAAGTTTAAGCCATAGTCTCTCAATTGCTGCTGAATCCATAATATCTAAGAACAACCGCTCGCTGCAGCAATGTATTCTGCTTCACATGTTGAGACAGAAACCGTTGACTGCTTCTTACACTGCCAGGAAACCAGTCTGTCTCCCAAGAATTGACATCCACCAGAAGTTGACTTTCTATCAAGGTTACAACCGCCATAGTCTGAATCAGTGTAGGCTTTGAAGTCAAATGACTGCTGCTTAGAGTACCAAAGACCCAATCGGGGTTTCCCTTTCAAGTATCTGAAAATCCTCTTCACAGCTATCATATGGGACTCCTTCGGTTGTGACTGAAACCGTGAGCACAAGCACACAGCGAACATTATGTCGGGTCTTGAAGCTGTGAGATATATAAGTGATCCGATCATCCCACGGTACAATCTGTAATCCACATTCTTTCCATCTTTGTCAGGATGCAGACCATGATTGACTGGGATAGGTGTGCCATAAGTACTGCTATCATTCATCTTGTATTTCGATAAGATGTCCTGCACATACTTTGTTTGATGCAGATAAATGCCATCCTCTCTTTGACTGACTTGCAGACCCAGGAAGAACGACAATTCACCCAAGTTACTCTTTTCAAACTTGGACTTCATCACCTGTTCGAATTCCCTACACATCCCTTCATTTGTAGATCCAATAATGTCGTCGACATACACTTGTACAAGAAGAATGTCACCTCCTGCTTTCCTAATGAAGAGGGTCGAGTCAATCTGTCCACGGTCGAAACCATTTGACAGTAGATGTTTAGATAATGTCTCATACCATGCCCGAGGCGCTTGATGAAGACCATAAAGTGCTTTGTCGAGCTTGTACACTTTATTGATATTATGCGGATCTTCAAAGCCGGGAGGTTGAGTGACATAGACCTCTTCATGTACTTTTCCATACAGGAAAGCACTCTTCACGTCAAGTTGATAGACCTTGAAGCCAACATATGAGGCATAAGCCAGAAACAGTCGAATGGCTTCAAGTCTAGCAACTGGGGCAAATACTTTTGTGTAATCCAAGCCCTCTTGTTGATAAAAACCCTGAACAACAAACCTTGCTTTGTTCTTCACCACAACATGACGATCATCTGTCTTGCATTTAAACACCTATCTGGTTCCAATTGGTTGAAAGCCTCTTGGCAAGTCAACCAAATCCCACACATGCAACTTTTGGAATTGAGACAATTCATCTTGCGTCGCCTCAATCCAGCAGTTGTCAGTGAGAGCCTCTTTCATATTCTTTGGCTCTAACTGGGACACGAATGCAGCATGCAGACATGTTTTCATGACACCAGTGTCAAGTATCTCCGAGTATAGACTGGTGTTCTCAGTAATGGTTCGATGACAAGTTTGAACACCGGCATGAGGATCACCAATAATGTTGTCAATTGGATAATTCTTATGCACTCTCGCCTCTGGTACATTCGGTTCCTGAATTTCTGAATCGAGGTTCGTGCTTAACTCCCCCATATCCTGTGTTCCAGAAGAAGAAGATTCAATGTTAATTGGATTAGCTGGAGCTTCATTTCCTATACTAGCGTTAGGATTAGCTTGAGCGTCATCTCCATCAACATGAACATCATCACTGTTATCATTGTCATGAGTTCCAGATGCAGATGCAGCATTGGAGTCAGGAGTTATAATCGGTACAATAGCACGAGTTGAGAAACCGGAGTCATCACCGCCACCCAATAATTCATATACATTTGCGGCATCATTTGCAGACAAATCTGGAAGATTGAAAGATTTGAATAGTGCATCATAATCAAAACCCCAAGCTGGACTAGTTGGTTCTGGTGGAATGCTGTGCTTACTACAATCCACTTCAAACCATTCCTCGACAGTATGAGTTCCTATGTTGTACACTCTCTTGCAAGGCGAGTTGGCAACGTATCCTAAGAAGATGCCTTCCACCGCTTCTGCATGAAACTTAGACTTGCGGTCTTTGTACTATAGCAACAAGGAACAGGGACTACCAAAAGGAACTAGGCAATCAAGATTGGAAAGTCAATTGTTGATCAACTCATAACAAGTCTTGTTGTGCCTCTTCATAACCAGAACTCTGTTCAAGACGTGACAAGCTGTATTAACTGCTTCTGCCCAGAAAGTGACAGGAAGCTTTGCATCCGACAGCATTCTGCTGTGGCATGTACGGGGCACTAAATTCGTGACGGATCCCCTTCTTGAGACAGAAAAGTTCCATCAAGTTATTCTTGAATTCAGTTCCGTTGTCACTCTTTATTCTTCTAACCTTCAACTTTCAAAGAGATTCCAAGCTCAGGATCAGGTATTGAAGAATATCAGCAGTCTCGTCCTTTGTACCTAAAAATTGCACCCAAGAAAAACATGAGAAATCATTAGTTACACCCAGACAGAATGACTTACCTCCAATACTCCTGATACTTATGGGGCCAGACAGATCCATATGTAATAGCTCCGAAGGGGTATCAATGTAGTTTTGGAGCTTGGGCTTATGAGACTTCCATTGCTGTTTACCCTTTTTACAAGGCATGCAATCATCTGTAACGGTAAATCTCAACTTAGGAACACCGGTTACCAAACCGTTTCAGACCAGATGATTTATTTTATGATAAGAAATATATCTGAGTTTCCTATGCCACAAGATAGAGTCAAGCTCTGTCGCTTTGGTAAGCAAACAAGTAGCAACTGCTGAGGTGGTTGTTGCCACGCTCATATCAATCTGATAGGTGTCGTTTGTCCTTGGCGCTCTCATCAGAATCCAGTCTTCAGGAACTTCAAAACCAGGTTTGAGAATCAGGCATTCATTGTTGTCAAACATCACCGAGTACTCCTTGTCGCACATTTGGGAGACACTCAACAGGTTATGCTTCAGCTGCTCGCAAAAGTTGATATTGTCAAAGATGACACAACCATTTGACACCACGCCTTGACACGTGATACTGCAGCCTTTCTCTCCATCAAAGGCCACATAGCCGCCTCTGAATGGTTTCACGTCTTGAAGCAAGGCCATGTTTCCTATCATGTTCCGGGAGCATCCACTATCTACATACCAACGGTTAGAGGTATTACCCTTCGGGTGTCCCTGCACGAGTCACAAAAAGAATTAGTTAGATTTGGAGACCCAAGCCATAGTGGTCTTGGGTCGTCCGTCTTTTTCAAAATAAACAACCTCTTTTAACTCACAGTCGTGACTGTTCAAAATGGATGAATCCTTAGAAGAATTAGGACTAGGAGATTGAGAACTTTTAGATTTGGCAATCCAGGATCTCTTTTCTTTCTTAACTGGAACAGTAGACTTAGGTTCAACAACAACCGGTGAACTAATGGAAGTTTCACCTGATTGAACTCCAGTCAGCTGTTCTAGCTTTCTCAACCTCTTATTCCTTCTCCTCCTCTGTGGCTTAGAGAGTTTCACCACAGATTTCTCACCAGTAGGTGTACTACTAGAGGTAGATACACAAGGTATAGCAGATTGCTTTCCCTTTCTTGAAACATATGGTTTAGCCTCAGAGGTTATCTTTGACTTTACCATTGGTTTTACTGGTGGTTTCATCACATTTGCTTTTGGACTTTTGGGATGCTTCACTGGTGGTGACTTAGGGATGACAGCCGGTTATGAAACAATAGGCCGTTTCCCTTGGTTCTTAGAAGGGCAGTTCACAAGGATGTGACCTAGCAAACCACAGTGAAAGCAAGTCCTCTTGTCTGTGTAAGTCCTCCTATAAGGCTCATTAGATCTGGCATTAGATGACTCAGCATTATGAGCAGGAGGAGTTGGTTTGTGAACAGGAGTTTGACCCGATATAGATTTGTTTTTGGGAGTATAGTATTTTTGCAAATTTTCTTTATAATCAAGCCCATAGTGAGCTGAAATAGCTTCTTTCTTAACTTGATTAAGATTTTTATACCCCCCATAAAGCATTACCTTTAATTTATCATTTGATTCAATGATATCGGGTTCAGTTAAAATACAATTGTCACTATTAGTGATAATGTTTTTCATGACATTCTGTTCAGATAACAACTCCTCAAATACTACTCCTTCAGGGCAGGTGTTAACCGACCCATCATCAGAAGAAGTAAAGAACTCCTCATTAGATGTGGAGTTGGCCTTACTTGAGGAATCATCCTTGTTAGAGGAATCATCCTTACCAGAGGACTCATCAAGGCAAGTTAGATCAATGTCTACTAAGTCGTTGACAAATTTCCCGTTAACTGGTGGAGGAATGGCATTAGTACCCAACCCTAAGCCATTCATTTGTCTCACTACAGATTCGTTGTGTTCCACCACAAAACGAGAATTTTTCAACTTCTCATTAGTACATTTCAACTGCAAGATCTCATTTTGCAGCTTGTTGATCTCATTGTTCCTTTTCTCTAACCCCTTGTATGCAATATCCAAGTGAAGCTGTTGATCGTTCATTTAAAGTGAATAATCACGTTTTTCTTTCTTCAACGTTTCAATTGAATCTTTAAATCGTTTTTCGTTTTCTTTGTAGCTTAAAGCTGCAATACGAAGGGGTTTGACTTTGTCTTGAAGCTTAGAGTTTTCAATTTTTAAGCCTAGACATTTGGAACAAGAAATGACAGTAAAAGGATTAGAATCTACCTCATTCGATGAATGTGAAGCCTCTCCGATAGCCATGAGGGCAACAACAGTTGTAGACTTTTCTCGGTCAGCCACAGAAGCTTCCCGTTCCTCAGCTTCCATCATCTCCATAATCTCAGCCATGAGACCAACCTGAGTTTGTGCAATAATGGCATCCTCCAGATGTACACCCCAATCAAAGCTTTCGTCCTGTTGAGCTACCAATGCATTGGACGATCCACTTTGGCTTTGATTGTGGTTGTTTGAGTTGTTGTAGCCTTTGTTGTTTCCTTGGCTAGGTCTGGTGAAACCCGAAGCCGGTGCTCTGTCTTTTTGACATTCACGAGCAAAGTGTCCATAGTTCAGACACTTGTAGCACTTGGCCTTGGATTTGTCAAAACCAACCTTCGCATTAGAGTGCCCGCCAATGAACTTTCTTCCTGTTCTGTTCAGGAAACGCTTGGCTCTCCTCAATATCATGGCCATATTCCACTAAATATCCATGTCCTCCATGTCATCTGGATCCACTTGATTAAAATATTCTTCAATTGTTTCAGTATCTGTAAGCTTGCCACCAATGAAGTTCTCATAGGCAAGCATACACGACGAAAATAAAGCTACATGATCTTCAGCTTTTTTGGCTATAGCTGACTGGTTAGCTGAAGATGTAGCGGGAGGATTTCTTGAGGGATGTTGTTGATGAGATCCACAACCTGATCCGGATGCTGCATAGCATGCATGACCGCCACAAGCCTTCACAGTTTCTTCCTTATGGGAGTTTCCAGAGAAAAGGGCAATTCCAGAGACTGATGACTTGGTTGTAGAAGACGTCCCATGATACATTGAAGGGTCTTGTATCTGTGGTCTTCCTGAGCTCTCCATCCTTTTTAGGTTCATGTCATGAGCTTGAACCTTTCCATTTGCCTCATCAATTGTCATCTCATAGAACTTAGGATTCTCTCTCATCAGGGTTGTATACATCTCAAACTTGGGAGGCAAAGCATCCAGAAACTTTTCAACTAATTCTTCATCAGGATACTTTAGCTAAAAAATTTTCAACTCGTCTGCAGATGATAGAATCTAGAGATGAGCTCGTCTATAGATTCGTTCTCTAGAAATCTGAAGCACTCATATTGCTTCCTGAGGAGATCCCGTTTACTTTTCTTGATGTCACTATTGCACTCGAATCTTTTCTGTAACGCCTTCCAAAGATCCTTGGAGTTATCATATCCTCTGAAACTGTGGAATAACTCCCTAGTCAAGGCCGTAGTGATAGGACCGTGAGCCTTCTTCTCTCGATCATAAACTTTCTTTTCTTCTTCATCGAGTTTAGAGATAGGCTTGGGCATTAATTCATCAAGGTAAATGTGTGTGGGTTGCTTATATCCCTCTAGAATTGGTATCCATAACGAAGAATCGGTATAAGAAATGTAATGCTCAAAGCGCTTTCCAGTTAGAATAATCATTTACATTTAGCAACTTTAGCGGTTTCTGAGGTGTTCCGATCTCGTTGTCATAGTTCATAAGGTTACCGAGGTTCTGAAGATTCGACATGGTGAACACTTAGTCAAATTTCAGAAAGGTCAAAGACACTTGCGCACTTGATACATGCCTTGCGCACTTAGAGAAATGGTCTTGCGCACTTATGATTTGCTCTTGCGTACTTGATAAGTACGCATGAGTAGAAGATAAGTACGCAGGAGTTAACTTATGTACGCAGAAAGATTAGTCTTGCGTACTTGATAAGTACGCAACAAGACTGGACTTTTTGCCAGATATGGTAAGTACGCAGATAACCTTTTCACCAACTCTCACCAAACTATTCCGGTCACTGGAATCTCACCGGAGATGGAAAAAATCGGACAGATTAACAAACAAAATGAGCCAAAGGGTCAGGAACTTGTTTCTAACCAACCTTTGTTGCTCAAAACACTCAAATACACAACAAAAGTCGGTTTTTGAGTGATTTTCGCTTCTAAAATAGTGCTCAAGAGCTACCCCTATTTTATCAAAAAAATCAACAAAAATACCCACCTTTGCTTATAAAATCTCTGTAGAAAACTCTCCAAACACACTCACAACACTTGAAATCAAGAGCAACGCTCTGATACCACTTGTAGGTCCCTCGAGTGTGGCGGATCGTCACATGCAAGTGTGTTCCTGAGTCGGACCGGATGCGGAATGCACGTGACTAGGTGGAGAGTCTTACAACACAAAGTAAACCGACAAGAGAATCACTTTAAACTTTTGTCTATTATAAACACTTGAGGGTTACAGAGAGAAATACTGAGTATACAATGTCTGCGTATATGACTGAGTACTTGTCTACTGTAAACCTATCCTATTTATACACGACCTGATCTCTGCGCACTTAGCAAGTGCGCAGGGCAAATTGCTCATGCGTACTTAGAAAGTAGGCAGAGTATTCTTGCGTACTTGCTAAGTACGCAGGAGCCAATTCCTGCGCACTTACTAAGTGTGCAAAACACTTAGAGATTTTAGCAACAATCAATATACATTAGTAAATACAACTCGATAACTAATACATATTGCACAAACTTACAGACGCTTACAAACAAAGACTCTATCCAGAGTGTTTTTCACACAAAAGTGCTTCAACAGTTTACTTGTTTACATTGCTTGGTTGTGATTGTTTCCGCCAATCTCAACTAGAATAGAACCATCTTTTATTCACCGATCCCACAGGAACCCCTTGAACTGAGTCCAACTGAACTGCCATTTTATTTTTTATTATAGTTTGATACAAGGGAATTCAATAGATACCGATTTTTCAATATTTGTGTCGATTATGAGATTAGTTTTGATGAAGACTGATTCAAACTGAAGATGATATTCAGGAATGTCACACCCCAACCGACGGCGGAAACATCGGGGCGTGAAGCGTGCAGACTGTTCATTGCTCATGGTTTGCTAATGTTTAACTAATTAATAATCGTTTTCATTGCAATCAAACAAGTTCAACAAAACATAGATTCAATCCACCAAACAATAATGAAAATTACATCAAAATATAACTGGTTCAATTAAAACTAGGTCAAAATCCTATGTGTAGCATATCTTGATCACTTCAAACATTGGTACCTGAAACATGGTTAAAACAGGGTCAACTAGAAAGTTGGTGAGAGTACATAGGTTTAATCGTGTGATAGCAAAATACGTGTTGTGTGCATACAGTTCAATACAACCATGACAATTAAGGCATTTATGGAGAGGAAAACATCGTGTGACCTATACAATCAAACCTTTGTAACTTGCACTCAAAATTTGTGTTGTCAGTAACAGTCACCCTACCTGGGTGGGTTTGTCAGACTCAATAGATCTACCACTGTTCACTGTCGGCTGTTAGTTAATGATTGTACATGAAGAGCATAATAATTGGTCTACAAAATGTACTCAAGCACAAAGCGCAAAACTGTAAACATGTATAGGATGGAACTGTATATGTGTATAATTGAAAACATGTAAATAGAACGCATGTTCCACCCCAAAACGTTTGTAAAATAGAGTAAAAGAGGGGCTATGTAACTCACGTGTTATGTAGCGTGTAGGTTGCACAAGCAAATGGAAAACAGCGATGTGTTGTAGATTGCTAAGTTCGACCTAATGAACAATGTATATGTGTTATTGATTTGCGTTATTTAATGACGGAAGTGAACTTGTCATTCTTAAACGCGTAGGGTTTGTCTTAAAATCATTATTTAAACTGTTATTTATTTATCAAATTAACAGAATAAAAATAAAAGTAAAGATTCTGTTTAAGGGATGAGCACGACCGTGCTTGTATATGGCACGACCGCGCCCGGCACGTACGCGACCGCGCTTGGTCGGTAACGCGCCCGTGGTTGGTCAGAAGTCAAAACAAGAGTCTGGTCCTGAGACACGACCGCGTCCGTATCCGGCACGACCGCGCCTAGGGTTTTGACTAGGTCAGGACTTGGTTTGATCGGTAACACGACCGGGCCTCTTACGGGGCACGACTGTGCTTGGTCAGACACGACCGCGCTCATAGGCTGGCGCGACCGTGTCTGGTCAATTCCAGAAGCAATTCGCCTGATTCTTGTAATAACACATATTATAAACTTAGGGTTTTCATTGATATGATGTTTGCGAATCGAATTACACCATTTAATTAGGTTTATATCCTGTTTAACGTGTCGATCGTTTAAAACCATTTTTTTATCAAAACTCATATTCAATTCTGAAGAATCATGTAATGTGGTTACGAATTGAGTTAGGGCTTTCGATTAACTTGGAGAGACGATCCTAATGAACTATTACTAACCTGTTTTGAATGGGCAACAAGTGCAGACGGCTACGGGGAGACTTCGCGGCTTTTTCTTGATCGACAGACGAGATAGAGATGATGGAATGATGGATTTAGGGTTTAGAGAAGTTTATATATGTCTCGGGTAGGTATGGGCTTAACTTAATTCGTTTGATTCTTGCCCCAATTACTTGATTTGTTTTAAAAAAAGAGTCGGTTTAGGATTTGCGAGTATTGGGACGATTGCATGTGTATTTGGTCGTGTTTTAGTCTCAATTAGCCGAATATCTTCTTCTGCAAGTTTCGCAAACTTCTAAACGTGTTTACAATCTATTTTTGGACAAGATTTGAGTCGGTTTGACTTTGCGGAGTCAAACTGTGAACGAGGCGCGACCGTGCTTAATGTTAAGCACGACCGTGTTAATGGCACAAGCGCGACCGTGCCTAGGACTAGGCGCGACCGTGCTTGTGTTGGTTTTTGGAAGTTTCAAGACTAGTCCTTGTAGTTTTGTAATATTGATGTTGTTTTGAGTTTTGGTCAAGTTTGGTCCTCGAGGTTTGTAAGATTGTTTTCGTTAATATTGTATTATAATGAACGCGTGTATGCTTGTAAGTGTATATGAACAATAAATGTAAGGTTGAAATCTTTTATTGCACGGCATAAAATACATAGGAAAAACATGAAAATCAGAAAGGTTACAGTATCCCCATGTTGAGGGAATTTCGTCCCGAAATTCAACTGGTTGAGGCTACTGCTTCAGCAAAAAGATGTGGGTACTTGAGCTTCATTTGGTCTTCTCGTTCCCAAGTAAACTCGGGTCCTCGTTTAGATTCCCAACGAATCTTGACAATAGGAATACGGCTGCGCTTGAGTTGTTTTATCTCGCGATCCATAATCTCGACTGGTTTTTCAACGAAGTGCATCGTCTCATCAATGCGCACATCGTCAAGAGGTATATGAAGGTTCTCATCAGCAAGACACTTCTTGAGGTTGGATACATGAAATGTAGGATGTACGCTGCCAAGTGATGGAGGTAACTCGAGCTTGTAAGCCACTTTCCCAAACCTTTCAAGGATCTTGAATGGACCCACATAGCGAGGTGCTAGCTTGCCTTTCTTCCCAAAACGGATCACCCCCTTCCAAGGAGACACCTTTAGAAGTACAAGATCACCAACTTGGAATTCCAAGGGTTTGCGTCGTTTGTCGGCATAGCTCTTTTGCCGACTCCTCGCAACTCGAATGTTGTCACGGATTTGGATAATCTTGTCGGAGGTTTCTTGAATTAACTCGGGACCGGTGATTTGTGCTTCACCAATCTCGTTCCAACAGATGGGAGAACGACACTTACGACCATAGAGAGCTTTAAACGGAGCCATGTCGATGCTGGTGTGGTAACTATTGTTGTAGGAAAATTCGATAAGTGTCAAATGTGAATCCCAATTGCCACCAAAGTCGATGACACAGGCTCTCAGCATGTCTTCCAGGGTTTGGATTGTTCGCTCGGTCTGACCATCAGTTTGGGGATGGTAGGCCGTGCTCAAATCCATTCGTGTACCAAGTGCCTTTTGGAGAGATTGCCAAAATCGAGAAGTGAAACGAGCATCTCTATCGGAGATTATGTTCAAAGGAACGCCATGACGACTCACGATCTCGTCAATGTAAATTCGGGCCAATTTCTCAACCTTATAGTCTTCACGGATAGGCAAGAAGTGTGCGGACTTAGTGAGACGGTCAATGATCACCCAGATGCTATCATAACCGCTGGAAGTGCGAGGGAGTTTAGTGATGAAATCCATAGCTAGATTCTCCCATTTCCACACGGGGATTTCCGGTTGTTCAAGTAACCCAGAAGGACGTTGATGCTCAGCTTTGACTTTAGAACATGTGAGACATTTTGCTACAAACAAAGCAATGTCTTTCTTCATACCGGGCCACCAATATTGTGGACGAAGATTTTGGTACATTTTATCCGCACCAAGATGGATAGAATATCGAGACTTGTGTGCTTCGGTCATGATGAATACTCGGAGATCGTTACGATCGGGAACCCAAATACGATTTAGAAAATAAAGCAAGCCATTGGTTTTAGTCTCTAATTGGAATTCAGCACCACAAGACATTTCCTCATACATATTGCCCTCGGTAACCGAGACATGTTGAGCGGCTAGAATACGACTTGAATATCGGAATTGATCTTGACACTTTGAAGCATGACATGTTCCTTGCGGCTTAGTGCATCGGCTACAACATTAGCCTTGCCGGGATGATAACGAATTTCGCAATCGTAATCGTTGAGGAGTTCAACCCAACATCGTTGTCTCATGTTGAGTTCCTTTTGGTTGAAGATATGTTGGAGGCTTTTGTGGTCGGTGAACACCACACATTTCGTGCCATAGAGATAATGTCTCCAAATCTTCAACGCAAATATGACAGCACCCAACTCCAGATCATGCGTCGTATAATTCTTCTCATGGATTTTGAGTTGTCTTGATGCATAAGCGATCACCTTGCCTCGTTGCATGAGAACGCAACCAAGACCTTGGTTTGAAGCATCACAGTAAACAACTAGATCATCTTCACCTTCAGGAAGGGTGAGGATAGGAGCATTGCACAACTTTTGCTTGAGAATTTGAAAGGCTTCTTCTTGTTTCGGTCCCCACTCATAGGGTTTACCTTTTTGGGTTAAGGCAGTGAGGGGAACAGCGATCTTGGAGAAATTAGAGATGAATCTTCGATAGTAACCCGCTAAACCCAGAAATGAACGAACTTCGGTAGGGGTTTTAGGAGCTTTCCAATTCTTAACAGCTTCAATTTTGGCGGGGTCAACATGAATTCCCTTTTCATTGACAACGTGACCCAAAAATTGAACTTCTTTTAGCCAAAATTCACATTTGGAGAACTTGGCGTATAGCTGTTCGGTTTTCAAGAGATCCAAAATCAACCTAAGGTGTTGTTCATGCTCTTCCTTAGTCTTTGAATAGATCAAGATGTCATCAATGAACACGATCACAAATTTATCAAGGTATGGTTTGCACATGCGATTCATGAGGTCCATGAAAACAGCAGGTGCATTGGTTAGCCCAAAAGGCATAACCATGAACTCGTAGTGACCATATCTCGTTCGGAAGGCAGTCTTGGGAATATCATCCTCTTGCACACGGAGTTGATGATAACCAGATCGAAGATCAATCTTCGAGAAGTAGGTAGAACCTTGGAGTTGATCGAAGAGGTCGTCAATCCTAGGTAAAGGGTAGCGGTTTTTTATTGTAAGCTTGTTGAGTTCTCGATAGTCAATACACATGCGGAAAGAACCGTCCTTCTTTTTAACAAATAAGACTGGTGCACCCCACGGTGAATGACTCGGCCGTATGAAACCTTTGTCGGAGAGTTCTTGAAGTTGACTTGCAAGTTCTTGCATCTCGGAAGGTGCAAGCCGGTATGGAGCTTTAGCCACCGGGTTTGCTCCAGGTACGAGATCGATGCGAAATTCCACTTGCCGAACAGGTGGAAGACCGGGCAAGTCATCAGGAAAGACTTCGGGAAAATCCCGAACGATGGGGATGTCTTGTACACTCCTCTTTTTGATTTCTTTTTGGATAACATGGGCTAGGAAAACCATGTACTCCTTTCGTATATACTTTTGGACGGTAATGCATGACATTAGTTTGAGTCCTTTGCAAGGTTTCTCACCAAGGACCTTCAACGTTTCGCCGGATGGGAGTGGTATACGGATGCATTTTTCAAAGCACATGACTTCGGCGTGGTGCTTCGACAACCAATCCATACCTACGATGACATCAAAACTTCCTAATGGCATTGGTATGAGGTTGATTGGAAAGGTGTGTTTATTTAGTTCTAGGGAGCAATCATAAATGATGGTGTCAATTGCAACGGTGTTACCATCGGCTACCTCAACGGTAAAGGTTTTCTCTAGTTTAGACCGGGTTTTTGCAAGTAACGGTTCGAAGTCTAGTGACACAAAAATTTTATCGGCTCCGGTATCAAATAGTATAGAAGCATAATGATTATTCATAAGGAACGTACCGTTAACCACATCAGTGTTGGCCTGAGCCTCATTGGCGTTGATGTTGAAAGCACGCCCATGAGCTCCGCCTCGATTAACATTGATCAGTCTTGGGCACTGGTTACGGAAGTGGTTCGGGTCACCACATTCGAAGCAAGCACGTCCATTTGCAATGGCAGGGATGGCTTGGTTAGTTGCTGGATGATTGGCTTGATTTGCTGGGTTGGTTTGGTTGGCAAGTGCCTTGGCTCGACAAATATTGGCTGTGTGGCCATGTTTCCCGCAGTGGTTGCAAAGGCGACAAGGTATGTTTGGAGGGTGATGGTAGTTGCAGGTGTTGCAAAGTGGGTAGCTGCCCCCATAGGGCTTCTTTGCTGGGTTTGGAGCTATGGGCGTAACTTGATTCACTGGAGCAGCCGGAGTGATTACAGCACAGTTCTTGACCTTTCTCTTCCTAGTATTGTGGTACGGTTCAGTTTGGACTTCTTTGACATGAGCGGAAGGTGTTGTTGTTTCAGAAACTTTCTTGGCACCCTTTCTTGTAAGTGTACCCGCTTTAACATGATTGTCAGTAAGTGTAGCTGACAAACGGATAGCATCCTCCAGAGTAGCAGGATTTCCTCCTACCACAGTATCTTGAATTTGTCTAGGTAGACCACCAATGTACTTTTCAATACACCTAGACAGAGGTGTAACCATGTGTGGCACAAGTAGACTCAGCTCGTGAAAACGGGTGGTGTATGCTAAGCTTTCACCACTATCTTGAGCAAGATCCCAAAATTCCGCTTCTAGCTTTTTCATCTCATTTCGAGGATAGAATTCCTCAGTCATGATCCTTTTCAACTCATCCCACGGCAGTGCCACTGCTACATCCACTCCCCTAGTCCTTTTCTCACCATTCCACCATGTAAGCGCCCTTTTTTGAAAGACACTAGTAGCATGACGAGTACGGAGGTTGTCGGGACAGTCGCTATTGAGAAAAGTGCTCTCAATGCTTTCAAACCATTGAAGGAGTCCCGTGGCTCCTTCGCTGCCATAGAATTTGAGAGGATTACAGGAGTTGAAGTGTTTGAAGGTGCATTGTGGCGGGTTGGCACCACCACCACCTCCAGTAGCAGCACTTCCACTGGCATGGCCATTATTGTTGTTGTTGGCTTGGGTAATTTGGTTCACCAGCTGTGTGAGTAAAGCAGCCAGGTCAGTGTTATTGCTGTTGTTGCTGTTGTCACGACGGGGAGGCATTCTACAGATTTAGACACAATAAGAGTTGTGAGATTTTTCCTGGATTAAATAGAAGAATAAATAGATGCAAGTAGTTCATAGTTTGGATTGTACTCAAATAGTGACATAATCACTCGAGTACTATGACATATTAAGGTTAATTCAAACTCAGATAATTATCAAGGAGACGTGCTTTAGCCTATAAGTAAACACTCATCCCGGGAATTCCCAGGAAAGCATACGGGTCCCTCGGTTGGTTGGGATTTATACGAAATGCTTTCCTAGACAGAAAACCCAGAATACAGGTGTCACTCTTCCAGATTGCACGTGTCCTTTAACAATTAAACAAAGTCTAAAAACCTTAACGGGTGTAAAAGAAAATTTTATAAACATGGAAGCAGGCAAGAAGGATGTGTGGCTTAGGATATGGGTAGGGATATTGTTTATTTTATATTTATATTTACATATAAAAACATATAGTATATATCATATAGCATGTAGCACATAGCATGTAAATCATGTAGCATGGCATAAGTGGGTATCCTAAAGTTATAGTCTAGGTCAAAGGTGTCTAATAACCTAATTCCCTATAACCAAGGCTCTGATACCAATCTGTCACACCCCAACCGACGGCGGAAACATCGGGGCGTGAAGCGTGCAGACTGTTCATTGCTCATGGTTTGATAATGTTTAACTAATTAATAATCGTTTTCATTGCAATCAAACAAGTTCAACAAAACATAGATTCAATCCACCAAACAATAATGAAAATTACATCAAAATATAACTGGTTCAATTAAAACTAGGTCAAAATCCTATGTGTAGCATATCTTGATCACTTCAAACATTGGTACCTGAAACATGGTTAAAACAGGGTCAACTAGAAAGTTGGTGAGAGTACATAGGTTTAATCGTGTGATAGCAAAATACGTGTTGTGTGCATACAGTTCAATACAACCATGACAATTAAGGCATTTATGGAGAGGAAAACATCGTGTGACCTATACAATCAAACCTTTGTAACTTGCACTCAAAATTTGTGTTGTCAGTAACAGTCACCCTACCTGGGTGGGTTTGTCAGACTCAATAGATCTACCACTGTTCACTGTCGGCTGTTAGTTAATGATTGTACATGAAGAGCATAATAATTGGTCTACAAAATGTACTCAAGCACAAAGCGCAAAACTGTAAACATGTATAGGATGGAACTGTATATGTGTATAATTGAAAACATGTAAATAGAACGCATGTTCCACCCCAAAACGTTTGTAAAATAGAGTAAAAGAGGGGCTATGTAACTCACGTGTTATGTAGCGTGTAGGTTGCACAAGCAAATGGAAAACAGCGATGTGTTGTAGATTGCTAAGTTCGACCTAATGAACAATGTATATGTGTTATTGATTTGCGTTATTTAATGACGGAAGTGAACTTGTCATTCTTAAACGCGTAGGGTTTGTCTTAAAATCATTATTTAAACTGTTATTTATTTATCAAATTAACAGAATAAAAATAAAAGTAAAGATTCTGTTTAAGGGATGAGCACGACCGTGCTTGTATATGGCACGACCGCGCCCGGCACGTACGCGACCGCGCTTGGTCGGTAACGCGCCCGTGGTTGGTCAGAAGTCAAAACAAGAGTCTGGTCCTGAGACACGACCGCGTCCGTATCCGGCACGACCGCGCCTAGGGTTTTGACTAGGTCAGGACTTGGTTTGATCGGTAACACGACCGGGCCTCTTACGGGGCACGACTGTGCTTGGTCAGACACGACCGCGCTCATAGGCTGGCGCGACCGTGTCTGGTCAATTCCAGAAGCAATTCGCCTGATTCTTGTAATAACACATATTATAAACTTAGGGTTTTCATTGATATGATGTTTGCGAATCGAATTACACCATTTAATTAGGTTTATATCCTGTTTAACGTGTCGATCGTTTAAAACCATTTTTTTATCAAAACTCATATTCAATTCTGAAGAATCATGTAATGTGGTTACGAATTGAGTTAGGGCTTTCGATTAACTTGGAGAGACGATCCTAATGAACTATTACTAACCTGTTTTGAATGGGCAACAAGTGCAGACGGCTACGGGGAGACTTCGCGGCTTTTTCTTGATCGACAGACGAGATAGAGATGATGGAATGATGGATTTAGGGTTTAGAGAAGTTTATATATGTCTCGGGTAGGTATGGGCTTAACTTAATTCGTTTGATTCTTGCCCCAATTACTTGATTTGTTTTAAAAAAAGAGTCGGTTTAGGATTTGCGAGTATTGGGACGATTGCATGTGTATTTGGTCGTGTTTTAGTCTCAATTAGCCGAATATCTTCTTCTGCAAGTTTCGCAAACTTCTAAACGTGTTTACAATCTATTTTTGGACAAGATTTGAGTCGGTTTGACTTTGCGGAGTCAAACTGTGAACGAGGCGCGACCGTGCTTAATGTTAAGCACGACCGTGTTAATGGCACAAGCGCGACCGTGCCTAGGACTAGGCGCGACCGTGCTTGTGTTGGTTTTTGGAAGTTTCAAGACTAGTCCTTGTAGTTTTGTAATATTGATGTTGTTTTGAGTTTTGGTCAAGTTTGGTCCTCGAGGTTTGTAAGATTGTTTTCGTTAATATTGTATTATAATGAACGCGTGTATGCTTGTAAGTGTATATGAACAATAAATGTAAGGTTGAAATCTTTTATTGCACGGCATAAAATACATAGGAAAAACATGAAAATCAGAAAGGTTACAAGGAACTCGTCATACGCACGTGGAGTTATATTTGTTATGTTTTGAATAAGTCCCTAACGGTCTAGTTGTTAGACTTGGCTAGTCTTTAGGGTAGTTGAGCATTTCCCGTTTATTTCCTTTCCTATTTAAGTTTGTGTTCTCTCCATGTATTCGTATGTACTTTCATCATCATATTGAATAAACAAAGAGTTCTTGATTACTTTGCTTTCAGTCTTCCTTTGCATCCCCTGTTTGGTTCAGGATATCTAAGTTCTAATACCAATATTATAGTATGAGAGTGTAACATCCCAGAAATTCTAAACAAGTAGTCGGGTTAGTGGACGACCCGAACATATATTAAATGAGAAGAAGTTGAAAGTATTCTTATACTAGGTGCGCTTAACTACCGGGAATATCACAGTTAGTCGTTAAATAAAGATTCGAGATCGATGCGTGCGCGAGAGAAGTATATACACCACATTAGTGCAAACCCTAGGGCCATTCTTGACTCTTGGTGTGCGACGGCAGCAGGGGAGCCGGAGAAGCCAAACACCGGCGACGATGGTGATCGGATTTGGAGGAAGAAAGAAGAGACGCGCGGGTTTTGACCGGGAAGCTTCCATAAAACACTAAGGTAATCCTCTTCTATGTTTTAATACAAGTTTTGATAGTTTTTCTGTTTGAAACGATTATAGTGTGGATTTCTTGATCGTGCACGTCGACTAAGCCGGCTGTAGTGGTGGAGTGTGATGGGGAGACACACTAGGGATGGTGCTCGTCGGTCAAGGAAGAAAAAAAGGAGGGGGACGGGCTGAGAGGTTGTGGGTGTGCGGCAAGGAGGTGGCAGTGGCGTCGGACGACTGCGGTGGCGGCTGTAGGGATGCCCTACGACGGTTCACGACGGGAACGACGACGGTGATGCTTCCAGTGGGAGGAAGAGGTCGAGTGGAGTCCCATGGTGGTTGGTAGTGGAGATAGTAGACGATTAGGGTATGCTAGACGAGGAAGACAATGGTGGTTCACGGTGGTGAACGAGAGGGGGCATGGAGTCGGATTACACCCGAATAGGGTTTTGTGAACGCAGTGTTTGCATATGGAGTTTTGAGCATGCATTGGGAGCTCGGACCGTGTGAAAGTGACCCGTGAGGCTAAGATTCATGCATGGCACATGTATGTGCATGTATGCGGGTTCTAAACAGGTCCAGGATAACCCTGTTGGGGCGGACACATGAGTTAGGGTTTTTGCAAGGATGTACGGACGAGACGAGTATCAGGAATGTTAATTATACTGATACGTAATGGACCACACGTATAGGGCGTACTCTGACTGTGTGATCATACGTTGACAGGTTCGGGTTTTGTGCGAGGAGATCGTTGCAGTGCAAGAGTTTGATCTTTGTAACGGTGAGTTTCTAATCCCCTCTTTTAACGTTTTAGTGTTTTGGGGCTATCGTACATACTCGCATGATTATTAAACGAACGTATTACGAGTTATGATTTAAACTTTAAGTGTTATATGAGATCGTTATGTAATAATGAAGCTAAGGGTCGTTATGGGGTCCTTAGGGTGAGTGAACAAGAGTGTGATGATCTGGGTGTGTTATCTTATGAGTTAGTCGGGGTAAGTAGGGAATTTTGCTAAACCTGTAATGGTCATATAAGGAGAGTTAGCATGGAAACCCGTACGTGGTTCATTAACGAGTCAAGTAGGTGCTAGTATGATGTCATGCGTCATGTGCTTGATGTACTGTGTATTGTGTCGTTGTCCTCGTGACACGACGGGTATCGTTTTTGCATGAGTCTATGTGGTGTCCATAGTATGTATGGACTAGAAGTCAGTATAGTGTTTGTGTGTCGTATAATTTCCTATTCAGAAAGAGTTGGGTAATGTGTCTATACGTTATGAGGATACGTCTAAATAAGCGTTGGATTACACACGTAAGTGATCTGTAAATGGTGGTGAGTCGTAGTACATGTCCAGATAGTTTCATGTGTATATATGTGTTGCTTTGTGTGCTTGCATTGTTGTCCATGTATACGTCTAATAGTGATGTGGAGGACGGAGTCCTTCACGGTCATCATTATACGTGTGATGTGTCAGCAACCGTATTGTAGATGATATAGTCACCGTGTGGTGGCTGGGTAGTCATCATAGATGACGAGTTTATCGCTATGTTTAGCGGCGGGGCCCTGTAACAAGGGTGGAGCTGAGCTTATGAAGAGTATCCCGATGGGGATAACCCTGACGAGGGTGCAGTGATGAGGTATGTATTTGTGTGCTGATATATGTGTTAAATTGCATGCAAGCGATGAGTTATATTAATTGTATATGAGATGATATTGATGTGATAATTAGATGGAATCAATGTGGTGTGTCGAGTTAGATTAACCGTTGTGTCGGGCTGAGTACATTGTGTACAACTGTTGAGTCAATTGGTTTATGAGAGTCCTGGTTAGGACTGGTAAGTCGGTGTCTAGTGGTTGATTGAGTTAACCAGTGTATGGTTAATATATATATATGGTAAATTATGAGTTGTCAGAATAGTAAGTTCGTTCTATGTCAGAGAGACTTACTGAGTTAAAATGGTGGGTAGAGTCTAGGTGGTGAATCCTTTGGGATATTATAAAATAACGGGGGTTATTTTTATGATGAAAATCTATACAACTTTTTTCTATTGACCAGAGGGTCTTGAGTGGAGATAAAAAATAAATGAGATGAGTTAGATTTTGTTAATTTAAACTATTAGAACTCACTCAGCATAGCTGACTTTGTATGTACGTTAGATTATTTTGCAGGTGAGTCTGTTAGATGAGGTATCTTGGCTTGCGAGCGGACTACTTGGGTTGGTGAGCATGCATTCGTCAGGTAACGTTATGAAAATTAATGAATTTAAAGATAATACTCTTTCGAGAAAGACTTCCGCTGTTTATGTAAATGAAAGTTAGATTTTTTTAAAGAGTATAACCAGTTATGACTACCAACTGTAGGGTCCCTGGTTTGGGGCCTTTCAAGTTGGTATAAGAGCCTAGGTTTAAGAGAAAACTGGTGTTTTTACACAAATAAAATGCCTTAACTTAAACTGAAAATGGGACGAGGGGGAAACGAATGCCACCACGAGTAACCGCGAGCCAGGAGGTACGTCTTTTGAGTTGAGAAGTAATTATTAACCATTTGTGTAGTGTTACACTAGGTAAAGCGATTGGTGTGAGTAAGTGATTTATGGTTCCGTGTGGGATCATGATGTGTGCTATGTGTTATAGTAGTATGTAGAACTACGTGAAGTTGTGTGGTGTGATTAAATGAGACCATGATGTGAGTTGATTAATGTGGAGTAGCATTAATTGTATCTATGTGAGATAGTTTGGTGTGTCGATATGATTTAGTAATTTTGTGTGTAGCTTGGATATGTGAAGTCGTGATAAATATGATGACTTGTTAGATTATTGTGTGGTGTTATGTGAGTTGTGTGGGGGTGCATGTGCATCCGGGGATGTGAAAGATAGAAAGCTAGTGTGAATATGATGGGGAAGATTTAGAATCCAAGCAGTAATGTGGACCACCAAATTGCATTTGATCACCGCGATTTGGCAGTCTATGATTACTCTCATATTCTGAATTTGACGCCAATCGTAATCACTCCAACATTCTATCTTGTGACGGTACTGGTGGCCATGACGATTTGGACTAGATGGATTAGGCGAGGTGCTCTCATCAGGAGGTTGACAGAACGACGGGCTAGACTTGCGGCTGCTGTTTGTATTTGTATCTTTGGGAGAAGATGGATCTTAGCACATGTTCCTTTGACGGTGGTTCCACCGACAGCTGAGGATGAGCAGGAGCTACCAGCACAGGAGGTGATCTTGGTGCTTCCGGCGCCTAATGATCCCGATACTACCAGGGCTGTTATGAGGGGTGGACTTAGTAGCTCCTTTTACAGGAGAAGTGGTTGGCGAGGATGGAATGCATATACGGTCAGGAATCAGCCTCCGAGGCAGGATTCGGGATTGGGAAACGGATGGCTGGAGGAATCTGACGAAAAGGAACAAGTGGGTGATAACTTTGAATTGTTCAGTGATTAGAGAAGTGGTGGTTACCACGAGAGGACTAGAGCATCTTGAGTAGTGGCCGTCAGGCACTTTTGTGATGAAATACTTGTTCTTGGTTTTCAATTGCTTGATTTTAACCTTGACAGTGAATCTTACCATGGGATGGTTTGAAACGTAGTTAATGATAGTTGCATGTGTGATAGCTTGTTATTGGTGGTGCAGTGTAAATTATGTGTGATTGTGTGATTACCTTTTGAACAACGTGAGTTCATACTAAATGTAATATTTGATGTGATGCTAGAGCTTGGTTGATTAGACTGTATGAGTAGACCTGTGTAGACCTGAGTTTTGATTATTTGTGTGTGACTATGGTCTTAAGATAGTGTCACCTATGTGTTATGTTTAGGTGATGTTTGAAGTGTAAGGGGTGTGTTGCACCTGGTGTAGTTGTTCAGTACGAAGTCCTGTGGGAAATCTTAAATATACATCTTTAGTATGTATAAATGTTCAGGACGAGGTCCTGTGGGAAATTATAGTTACATACCTTATGTCTAGGTATACATGTTCAGGACCAGATCCTATGGGGAAGTAAGATATTTTATATCTTGTGTGTATGAATGTTTAGAGTGATGTTTTGTGTCTTGACTGAGTAGTGTGTCATCTTGAAGTATGGGTACTACCCGTATTGGTGTACGAACGAGTAAATTCTATATGGGTATATGATGACGTGTGGCAGGGGCTACCATTGTAGTGAGTAAGAGGTAAGGTTCAAGAGTTTGTGTGTTGATAAATGACGAGGCCATATTGTATGCACGTAGATTTACTCAGATCTAGTAGTTGTGTATGTGCACGTGATGTGTGTTTAGAGTTTGGGGTTACTAGTACATGTGTAGAAAATTGTGTGTTCTGTAGATATGTGTGTCGATGTGTGTTCTTGTAGTACACGTTTAGTCGTGCATAGGACGGGTGGTCAATATGCTCAAGTATAGTATTTCTATCTTGACGATTTTCTCGGCGTTGATGCATCGAGGTGGTGCGAGGAGTTTTGACGTCTTCTAGGCGACCAGTGAGGTGCTCTTATGAGATGCCTGTGCTTATATCTCGGGAATTCGGAGCACGAAGCCAATGGGCGAAGCTGAGGAGTTAGTGATGAAAGCGGTTACGTAGACGCTGGACCAGAGATATCCATGATGAGATTAAAGTGATGACGCTAAAGAATTTAGCACGAAGTAAACAAGGTGACGAAGGACCTTCATGGAACACGTTCCATATAAAGAATTCATTCGATGCGAGACACTAGATGAATAGGGTTGCTTTCCCTGGACGGGACGATGAATAGCTGAGGCTGGTGAGCAGACGGACTTCGTGTTCGTAAATTATAAACGAGATGCGGTCGATGATCGCATGGTAATGAAGTAAAGAGATACTATGGTAAAGGAATTTTGTGGAGACCAGTGTAGCTTTGTACAAGCTCATGGAGATCATCAGAGAAGGGCAAAAGTAATACCCTTATGGGTAAGCAGTGGGCTTGAGTTTGAAAACTTATCGCAGGATGGTGATCAAGGTGTGAGGCGAGAAGCATGATGAATTCAGTAGGGAAGAATGACAAACGTCCTTAGACATGAGAGGCAAGAAGCCATTTGGGGAGATGACCGTTAGAGTAACGAGATCACCAGGATTATACAAAGAATGACGGCAAAGATGCCCGTGAGTAAAGTAGGAAAATGGGATAAACGAGCAGGTAGTTGACGGCGTTGTCCCGTCTGAGTAATAATTGGAAGGACGAAAACGAGGGAATGCGTAGGTGAAACCTACAAGCCACAAAGTTGAAAGCTGGCAACGAAGAAGGCTTCTTTAGACACCAATGGGGATGGTCGTATTACAAGCAAAGTAATGAAAACAGGTAGTGTCAATGTGAATATTTGGCATCGAATGAATTTGGGGCACAATTGAAGACAGAAGGATATGTCGGGGTGGTTTGTACCGACACAGGATTCGAGGACGAATCCTCTTTTAGGGGGGTAGACTTGTTACATCTCGAAAAATCTAAACTAGTAGTTCGGGTTAGTGGACGACCCGAACCTATATTAAATGAGAAGAAATTGAAAGGGTTCTTAAACTAGGTGCGCTTAACTACCGGGAATATCACAGTTAGTCGTTAAATAAAGATTCAAGATCGATGCGTGCGCGAAAGAAGTAAAGGGACCCGAAACAAAACTAGGGGGCATATATACACCACATTAGCGCAAACCCTAGGGCCATTCTTGACCCTAGGCATGCGACGGCAGCAGGGGAGCCGGAGAAGCCAAACGCCGGCGAAGATGGTGATCGGATTTGGAGGAAGAAGGCGGTGACGCGCGAGTTTTGACCGGGAAGCTTCCAAAAAACGCTAAGGTAATCCTCTTGTACGTTTTAATACATGTTTTGATAGTGTTTATGTTTGAAACCCGATTATGGTGTAGATTTATTGATCGTGGACGGCGACTAAGCTAGCTGTAGTGGTGGAGTGTGATGGGGTGACACACTAGGGATGGTGCTCGTTGGTCAAGGAAGAAAAAGATGAGGGGGACGGGCTGAGAGGTTGCGGGTGTGTGTCACACCCCTAAATTTATTCACTTAATAAATAAATAAAGGTTGCAACGATTGATTCATTACATGCTTGTGGAAGCTGTAATAGTGATTTCTAAGACTTGAATACATACACAAATACTAAGATTAAGTAATACAATGATCTAAGTACTTCAAGATCAACGATAGACTTGAGACCGGATACTCTATGTCCTTCCAGCTAGTAGGAATTTATCCAATTATAGCTAGCCTATTCCAACCGCGCCATGGCTATGGGTTACCTAAGAAACATACTTGAAAGTGTCAACACAAAGGTTGGTGAGTTCACAGAGTTTGTTAATTTAGTACAGTTAGTTTTCCTTGAAAACGTATAAATGACTTAACCGTCATAAAATAAGTAGTTTTCTTTTGAAAACATGCCCATGACTTTACCGTCATAAAATAAGTAGTTTTCTTTTGAAAACATGCCCATGACTTAACCGTCAAAAAATAAGTAGTTTCCTTTGAAAACATGCCCATGACTTAAATGTCATAAAATATGTAGTTTTCCTTTGAAAACATATACATGACTTAACCGTCATAAAATAAGTAGTTTTCCTTTGAAAATATATACATGACTTAACCGTCATCAAATAAGTAGTTTTCTTTTGAAAACATATACATGACTTAACCGTCATCAAATAAGTAGTTTTCCTTTGAAAACATGCCCATGACTTTACCGTCATAAAATATGTAGTTTTCCTTTGAAAACATATACATGACTTAATCGTCAAAAAATAAGTAGTTTTCCTTTGAAAACATATACATGACTTAAAAGTCATCAAATAAGTAGTTTTCCTTTGAAGACATGCCCATGACTTTACCGTCATAAAATAAGTACAAATAATTCTAAACCCATATGACAACAAATGTTATTGTTCCATTCGTAAGCTAGCTAGTCTTACAAATACCTATGTCCATACATGAAACCGTAACCAAACCCCAACAATTTAATGCCCCTCCTCGCCTTTCTGCGAGTAAGATAATATGCGGTCATTCGGCCATTTGGACCCCTGGTTAGCGCGACTAACCATGACCGGGGGCGTCACCCCCAATAGTACTATCCATAGAATCCCGGGCTAAGTCCAAAGCTAATGGTTACTAAGTTTTTACTCCGGGGACTTTAAGCGTTATATTGTTCACCATGTATGACATAGTGTTAGTGTGTTATTTCCATGTTATCATATAAAAATGTTTGCAATGCTTTCCCAATTGTATAAAACAACAATATTTCGACATATATTAAACAATACTGTAATACTTAATGTAAGTATATTTCTCCCCCGCAGTTTACAAAACTTTAAAAAAACAAAAGGGAGCCGTGAACTCACCTTGTGTCCGATGAAATCCTAGCAAATTACCTTGTGCTAATAGTTCCTGTCTATCTGTACCCTAATCACACAAGGGTACTAATGTGTTAAGACTACCCGTCTTATACGTAAGTTGTTCATCAGACTTAACGAATCCCGTTAAGTACGCCTCTGTTTAGTAAAAATAGGGTTTTCATTTACGACCCATTGGTGATTATTATTCCAGTCTAGACGCTTACATATTTCCCGAGAAAATAATATGTTTCCCTATTGGTGACTTATTAAGTGTACCAAAAATAAATATTATTTTTTTGTAACAACTTAAAATATATTCACATATGTTCTATGATGTTATGTGATTATTTATTTTTAACCGAATCTCTTCATATGTTCCATGTACATATAACAAATGTTCATATTAGGATACTAATCTTTAATTCTTAGAACATTTCCATGATTTAACCAAAACCGTATACCAACACATATATATCACAAATTTTATCCATAAACATATATTTTTAGTAACACCTTTCACGTTCATATGTTGATGATAATCCTTCGTATGTCTTCTTGAATCATAGGACACTACCTCGGGTCTTGCCAGGTAAGTCACACATGATCATATAACTTCACGAACATGTATCCTTCAACATAACACATGAATGGAATGAAGGGTTTATGAAGAACACCATCATCCAAGTGTTATTTTATGTGATAGTATATATATATGTAGTTTATATTTGATGTGTCCTTGTCTTGTCCATAGTCCTTCCAGTTTGGTATTTTAAGTATGAACATGTACGTGTATAAATATATGTATTCAAACATGACTCATGAAGACATAAAGCAAAACCCATCAAGACTTTTATGTTTTATTTTGTTCTTGAAAACTCAGATTTTAGGCGTACTCCGAGTAGACTTTTAGATGGTTTTAGAAGACCAAATGACTTGGGGTTTTCTTCTAATATCAAGTTTATTGAAACCAAAGGAGATGTGAAAAAGAATTACTAGATTTGGAGTTGTGTAGGTACCTCAAAACAGGAAAATGAAAAGAGGTGTCCAGATTCAACTTGCACTGAGTGGCCTTCTTGTGCCGGTTGTTTGGAGGTTGAATACTCCATGGATTCGAGTGATTCCACTTGGGTTCTTCCTTTTAAAATGGAGCTTCATTCTAGAAGAAGAATGGACCGATTTGGCCAAGTAACGAAGGAGATATGGTCTTGCAAAGTTGGCAAAAAATATGGCAGAAGCTGAGTTACGGGATTTTTGGGTATTCTTTTGGTTTTGGGGCTGGTTAAAACCGAGGGAAAGAGGGGGATAGAGGGTGATTTCTACTTCAAGTACTAGGGCTTGGCACTTGAATTTGTGGGTATGTGTGTCTGTTATTTGAGCCGAGAAAGGGAGAAAGGACAAGAGCAAAGCTCTTGTTTTTCTTCCACACACACCTCTTTATATAGTAAATAGGTGGAGTATTGAGTTGGTGATAATCATGGGACATCATTACAAGATATGGGGGATGTAGTGAAGTGTCAACTATCTCAAATTAATACAAGGATGGTGGACATGATAGACATGACTCTTGCTTGACCAAAAGGATGAAAGAGCATGGTTCTATGACAATGGTCATGGGGTGTGATGGTTTTGGTAGAGATTGTGGATGGCCCCCAAATCTCGGCCGTAAATGTAGTGTGGGGGGGGGGTTGGGTCTTGTTCTAATCACTAGTTGAATTCTAATGGCTAGTTAGATAGGTTTGGATGGTGTAAACTCGGTAGGTGCTCCTGTGATCTAGTATTTGGTGTAGTAACTTTAATGATTTAAACTTTATATATCTATATACCTAGATATATATATATATATATATATGTAAATATTAGATGAAACAGGGGTTGAGTGTAGATCTCAACAAGTCATCATCATTACAACTTGATGTTGGAGTGAATTGTAAGCAAAAAAGTCATCATGATGATGATGTGATTGATTTAGATGCGGTATATTACCCGAAATTAATACGCGCTTTAATATCTTTGATTATTAAGACGTTCTACATTTTGTGTAGTTTGACTAGCTTTAATAATCTACTACTGAATTCCCGACATAGTTATTACTTTAACTATAGTATACATGTATTCACATAAAATAACTCAATGTCATGAAACCAACATTTTTATGTCCATGTTTTAAGGTTTAGTCACCAATATATACGTTTTTATATTTAAACGTGTCGGAATAAAATCTCGTTAATCACCAACGAACGTTCAATGCGGGTTATTATCATTTATTTCCTAGTAATTCTTAAAAATTACTAAATATGACACTTGCCCCTTTGCTAGACTTCTGACAATACTATGTCAAATATAATATTCCAAGAAATATAAAATAGGAATGTGCAAATATGACTATGGGTATTGACCTGGACTACTGGGTGTCACATTCTCCCCATGTTAAAGAGAATTTCGTCCCGAAATTCAGTTGATGTTACCTTAAATTGGTGTATTTGTGAACAAGGACTGGTATTTGGTTTTCATTTGATCTTCGTGTTCCCATGTATATTAACCAATTCAATACAGTTACGCCCTGTCCCCTGGACTTTTTAGCCAGTGGTTTCAATAGGTTCCTGAACAGGGTGTGGTTTGTCACCTATGTGAATCTCACCAGACGGTATGATTAACGTTTCGTCTAATAAACACTTCTTGAGATTTGACACATGAAACGCATCGTGTATATTGCTTAGTTCCCTGTGACAACGTAAGCTTGAAGGTTACTGGGCCAACCCTAGCCCGTATATCAAACGGTCTGATGTATTTATGGTTATGTTTAGTGAGACCTTTAACAAGGCTCGGTCTCCAATTTAGAATTCTAATGGCTTTCGTCTGTTTCTAGCACAACTCTCTTTCGTCTGTCTTGAGTGGCTTTCAGACGATCTTTGATTTCGACGATCTTGTCAATGGTTTCCTGGCCAATCTCAAGACCAGTCAAATGTTTTTTGCCAACTTCCACCTAACATAGCGATGAACGACACTTACAACCATACAAAGCCTCAACGGAGCGGCTTTAATGCTGGTATGGTAGTTGTTATTATATGAAAACTCAGCCAACGGCGGTGAGTATCCCTATTTCCTCTAAAATCGATTACACACGCACGGAGCACATCTTTTAAAGTTTGGATGGTCCTTTTACCTTGACCGTTCATCTGGGGATGATATGCAGTGCTCATGTCAAGGCGTGTGCCCAAGGCTTCTTGTACAGGCTGTCAGATTCTTGACATGAATCGACTGTCCCTATTAGAGAAAATAGAAACTGACATACCATGCCTAGCCTCAATTTCCTTAATATTTAGCCTTGCACGCTTCTTACTTTTATTTGTCTCCTTGATTGGTAGGGAGTGAGCGGATTTCGTCAAACGACTGATGATTACCCATATAGTATCATAGCCGCTAGATGTTCTGGGTAGATTTGTAATGAAATCTATGGAATTCTCCTCCCATTTCCATTGAGGAATCTGCGGTTGTTGTGTTCACTCAGGTGATTCCTAACATTCTGCTTTTACTGTCGTGTATCTCCCAACATAGATAGCAATTTCTCCTTTCATATTTTCCCACATAATGGAGTTCCTCGGGATCCTTATACGTTTTATTCGATTCTGGATAAACGGAGTACTTGGGCTTATGGACTCCATCCATAACCTCCCACATAGGCTACCAATACCTGGTACCCAAATTCTATCAGTATCATCCAACTTAGGCTTCAATTGTTTGATTCCATTTACTTGGTAGTCGGTATTCAAAAGAAAAGCGAATACTTCTCCGACTAACGATATTAAAGATGCAAGAACCCATTTATTTGATTACCCTCAATATGGTAGGGTTATGTGATGCTCATTCCTGGTAATGAAAGGAATGGTGCCTGCGAATCTTGAGCGTATGTTGACACATACCCTCTATTCGTCTACGCACTTTGTCACAAAAGCAGATCTCTATAGATCCTAGGAAAGAATTACTCGACGAGGTGTTTTAGTTGAATATTGGGTAGTAATGACACAGTACGGAAATGAAACTTTATGTTTGTCCCTCTTATGCTTTTCGAAAGCATTTTCTAGGACTAAGACTTTATTCTTAACTCAGGTTTCGTGTTATCTATGATCTTCCATTAAAATGGGTCATAATGGATTTAATATTTCAAGGTTCCTTGTGTGCTCTTACTAGCAAAGTTTGAGTCTAATCACCACTTTACCCTTTGCTTGTACCACCTTTCTGACCAGCCTTTGGGTTGTAACGTCCTGATATGTAAACTCATGGCTTGACGACCATACTCTTGAAGTATGTAAGCCTTACGAAGTTCTATGTTTGTTTGGAATATTCACATTCCGTCTAGGTGAGGAAGTGAACAGTGATACTGTTAGAATGGTCTCATCGAATTAGTGCTTTCCCCAAAATGGGCTATGGGTTTGTCAACCCATTAAGTTGGCAGAAAGGGTTGATAGCCAACTATTAGTCATACAGTGTGTATGCACTTCCTTAGTGTTTGAATGGTGCATTGGTGACTTACTGTACGTATTCCATTCATATAGGTTATAGCCTCAAAATCCTTAGCACAAGGATAAAATTGAGGTAATGGGTGTTAAACATTAAAAACTTTATACTCTTACTGAGCCTGCGTTAAGAGGTCATTTCTTAACAATAGATGATCTAAAGCTTCCTAATTATAGAAAATTAGGAGCGAAAGATGTGATCACGCCTCTCCTCTATGCTGAAATCTAGGATCCATTCAACACGATGATCTTTGGGAAAGTGCGGGTACAAACGGTATCAAACTATCCTTCTCGAATCTTTATGGACAGTGGTCTGTAGTGAACAACTCATGATCATGAGCAAATGAGATTAGCAAGAACTTCCGCATTTGGGACTCCTTTAAGAGTTTTGTACGTAGTCCTTCTGTTATTGCATCAATAGTCGTTACTCCACACCTAGGTTTCTTTGGCATTCGCTTGTGAATAAATCACGGCTTATTCATCACCGAGAGGATAGTCGGTCTTGAAGGTGTACTGAATGTCAATGGTTGTGAGAGCAACCCTGTTTGACCAATATTCTGAAATTTAAGATTACCTACTTGTCTCATGTCGAGCTTCCACAATACCCTATCGGTGCTATGTGTATGCGGGTCAGAACAAATTTTTTGCCCGATCACCGAAGTTAGGGCATAACACTCCTAACATAAATTTCAAGTAATTGTGAGACTGAACGGTGTGATGGATCCTGAGATTACGCTATAATCTCCCACAATAACTATGCAATTATTGTAAGTGTTGGTTGTGGTAATGCTTAAATTAAAGCTATCTCGAAAAGTAGAATCTCAAAGAATGAATGTGCGAAATCCTTCGCCGTTCAAGATTCACAAAAATTGGTTGATTTCAATTTGAATTTCTCTCGTTCCTCCCAAACTATGAGATTGCTTTGAGAGCACCTAATTGAGAAGTCTGATTTGTTAAGATCCAATCCTTAATCAAGTGACTGAAAACATGGGTTGATCATTAGCTTAGACAGCAAGACTCACTAAAGTTCCCATGTACTACAAATTATGATTACGTGTGCACCCGTAATGATAATTTACTTTGCATGATCCCTGTAGTGTTCCTTCTATCCCCAACTTTTAAATCAATGGGATTTGAAATGTTCATTAGATCATGTTGCACACTTGTGCAGGAGTGTGTATTGTTTTATTGGATTACTCTTAATTATGTGTACCAATACTCATGAATCTGTCGAATATGGCTATTGTCGGATGAGGCTAATGGTAGAGAGGCACCACCAGTGTCTCTTAAAATAAAATGTGTATGGTGAAAGTCAGGCACTATGTGTTGGGCAGAGATCCTCAAATGAGTGTCGAGCAACTCATGCTCCAAGTCAGTATATATGCATGGATCTACATGATCCTGATGTATGTCTGGGTCTCCTGACCCTTGGAGTTCTCTCCTATTTAGTCCTGCTTATCCACCTTGGATTCCCTTTTGTCTGGGCAATTTTGTCTGCCATATCTCATGGCGAAAGTCTAGGCATCTGATCCGACAACTTATGAAGGAGAGTATTTATACCGCAAATACGTTAAAAAGATAGCTGCCTCCATGGCTGGAGTAGTTGTGGTGCAGGTATAGGTACAGATTCTGGTACGGGTTCAGCCTGTTGTGATACCAAGATCTGTAACTGACGATTGCTGCCGTCGTCGCCCATGCTCAGCTCGTAACTCGATCTTCTAAGGTTGCAGTATGCTAAGTACCCGTTATTCTTGACTCGTAATCCGAACAGTAACATGTTGTAAGTGTTTATTATTTCCACATTGTTGTATGTGTTTAAGTGTTCATTACATGTGCCATGTAATTATATTAATGTAGCTAATGATACCCTAGTGTAACTCCATACACTAATAGTCTACACAAATTGTTCGGCAACGGTTGGAATTCCTATACTCAAGTCTTGGGTGTTTTTAATGTGATGCAAGTCTTAGAAATCTTGGTCTCTAAATGATTCTGGTTAGAGCCTAGGTGTCACTAAGGAAACCTAATTCGCTAAAACCATTGCTCTGATACCAATCTGTCACATCCCCAAATTTATTTACTTAAGATTAAGTAATACAATGATCTAAGTTCTTCTAGATCAACGACAGACTTGAGACCGGATAATCTATGTCCTTCCAGCTAGTAGGAATTTATCTAATTATAGCAAGCCTATTCCAACCGCGCCATGGCTAAGGGTTACCTGAGAAACATACTTGAAAGTGTCAACACAAAGGTTGGTGAGTTCACAGAGTTTGTTAATTTAGTACAGTTAGCTTTCCCCGAAAACGTATAAATGACTTAACCGTCATAAAATAAGTAGCTTTCTTTTGAAAACATGCCCATGACTTTACCGTCACAAAATAAGTAGTTTTCTTTTGAAAACATGCCCATGACTTAAACGTCATAAAATAAGTAGTTTTCCTTTAAAAACATGTCCATGACTTAACCGTCATAAAATATGTAGTTTTCCTTTGAAAACATATACATGACTTAAACGTCATAAAATAAGTAGTTTTCCTTTGAAAACATATACATGACTTAACCGTCATCAAATAAGTAGTTTTCCTTTGATAACATATACATGACTTAACCGTCATCAAATAAGTAGTTTTCCTTTGAAAACATGCTCATGACTTTACCGTCATAAAATATGTAGTTTTCCTTTGAAAACATATACATGACTTAACCGTCATAAAATAAGTAGTTTTCCTTTGAAAACATATGCATGACTTAACAGTCATCAAATAAGTAGTTTTCCTTTGAAGACATGCCCATGACTTTACCATCATAAAATAAGTAGAAATAATTCTAAACCCATATGATAACAAATGTTATTGTTCCATTCGTAAGCTAGCTAGTCTTACAAATACCTATGTCCATACATGAAACCGTAACCAAACCCCAACAATTTAATGACCCTCCTCGCCTTTCTGCGAGTAAGATAATATGCGGTCATTCGGCCATTTGGACCCCTAGTTAGCGCGACTAACCATGACCGGGGGCGTCACCCCCAATAGTACTATCCATAGAATGTCGGGCTAAGTCCATAGCTAATGGTTACTAATTTTTTATTCCGAGGACTTTTAGCACTATATTGGTCACCATGTATGACATAGTGTTAGTGTCTTGTTTCCTTGTTATCATATAAAAATGTTTGCAATGCTTTCCCAATTGTATAAAACAACAATATATTAAACAATACTGTAATACTTAATGTAAGTATGTTTGAAGTTTACAAAACTTTAAAAAGCGAAAGGGAGCCGTGAACTCACCTTGTGTCCGATGAAATCCTAGCAAATAACCTTGTGCTAATAGTTCCTTTCTATCCGTACCCTAATCACACAAGGGTACTAATGTGTTAGCACTACCCGTCTTATACGTAAGTTGTTCATTCGACTTAACGAATCCCGTTAATTACGCCTTTGTTTAGTAAAAATAGGGTTTTCATTTACGCCTTTGTTCCACGATGTCAAGTGAATATTTATTTTTAACCGAATCTCTTCATATGTTCCATGTACATATATCAAATGTTCATATTAGGATACTAATCTTTAATTCCTAGAACATTTCCATGATTTAACCAAAACCGTATACCAACACATATATATCACAAATTTTATCCATAAACATATATTTTTAGTAACACCTTTCACGTTCATATGTTGATGATAATCGTTCGTATGTCTTCTTTAATCATTGGACACTACCTCGGGTCTTTCCAGGTAAGTCACACATGATCATATAACTTCACGAACATGTATCCTTCAACATAACACATGAATAGAATGAAGGGTTTATGAAGAACACCGTCATCCAAGTGTTATTTTATGTTATAGTATATATATATATATGTAGTTTATATTTGATGTGTCCTTGTCTTGTCCATAGTCCTTCTAGTTTGGTATTTTATGTATGAACATGTACGTGTATAAATATATGTATTCAAACATGACTCATGAAGACATAAAGCAAAACCCATCAAGACTTTTATGTTTTATTTTGTTCTTGAAAACTCAGATTTTAGGCGTACTCCGAGTAGACTTTTAGATGGTTTTAGAAGACCAAATGACTTGGAGTTTTCTTCTAATATCAATTTATTGAAACCAGAGGAGATGTGAAAAAGAATTACTAGATTTGAAGTTGTGTAGGTAACTCAAACCAGGAAAATGAAAAGAGGTGTCCAGATTCGACATACACTGAGCGGCCTTCTTGCGCCGGCTGTAGGGAGGTCGAATGCTCCATGGATTTGAGTGATTCCACTTGGGTTCTTCCTTCTTAACATGGAGCTTCATTCTAGAGAATAATGGACCAATTTGGCCGAGTAACGAAGGAGATATGGTCTTGCAAAGTTGGCCAGAAATCTGGCAGAAGCTGAGTTACGGGATTTTTTGGTATTCTTTTGGTTTTGGGGCTGGTTAAAACCGAGAGAAAGAGGGGGATAGAGGGTGATTTCTTCTTGAAGTACTAAGGCTTCGCACTTGAATTTGTGGGTATGTGTGTCTGTTATTTGAGCCGAGAAAGGGAGAAAGGAGTGAAGTGTTCAACTATCTCAAATTATTACAAGATATGGGGGATGGAGTGAAGTGTTCAACTAAATATATGGGGGATGGAGTGAAGTGTTCAACTATCTCAAATTATTACAAGGATGGTGGAGATGATGAACATGACTCTTGCTTGACCAAGAGGATGAAAGAGCATGGTTCTATGACATTGGTCATGGGGTGTGATGGGTTTGGTAGAGATTGTGGGTGGCCCCACAAATCTCGGCTGTAAATGGGGTGTAGGGGGGGTTGGGTCTTGTTCCAATCACTAGTTACATTCTAATGGCTAGTTAGAGAGGTTTGGATGGTGTAAACTCGGTAGGTGCTCCCGTGATCTAGTATTTGGTGTATTAACTTTAATGATTTAAACTTTATATATCTATATACCTAGATATATATATATATATATATATATATATATATATAAATATTAGATGAAACAGGGGTTGAGTGTAGATCTCAACAAGTCATCAACATTACGACTTGATGTTGGAGTGAATTGTAAGCAAAGAAGTCATCATGATAATGATGTGATTGATTTAGATGTGGTATATTACCCGAAATTAATACCCGCTTTAATATCTTTGATTATTAAGACGTTCTACATTTTGTGTAGTTTGACTAGCTTTAATAATCTGCTAGTGAATTCCCGACATAGTTATTACTTTAACTATAGTATACATGTATTCACATAAAATAACTCAAGGTCATGCAACCAACATTTTTATGTCCATGTTTTAAGGTTTAGTCACCAATATATATGTTTTTATATTAAAACGTGTCCTTAGACTTCTACCTGAATAAAATCTCGTTAATCACCAACGAACGTTCAATGCGGGTTATTATCATTTATTTCCTAGTAATTCTTAAAAATTACTAAATATGACACTTGCCCCTTTGCTAGACTCCTGAAAATACTATGTCAAAGATAATATTCCAAGAAATATAAAATAGGAATGTGCAAATATGACTATGGGTATTGACCTGGACTACTGGGTGTCACAGTGTGCGGCAAGGAGGTGGCAGTGGCATCGGACGGTTGTCAGTGGCGGCTGTGGGGATGCCCTACGGCGGCGCACGGCGGGAACGGCGGCGGTGATGCTTCCAGCGGGAGGAAGAAGTCAAGTGGAATTCCATGGTGGTTGGTAGTGGAGATAGTAGACGATTAGGGTATGCTAGACGAGGAAGACGATGGTGATTCACGGTGGTGAACGAGAGAGGGCATGGAGTCGGATTACACCCGAATAGGGTTTTTGTGAACGTAGGGTTTGCATGTGGAGTTTTGAGCATGCATGGGGAGCTCGGCACGTGTACAAGTGACCCGTGAGGCTAAGATTCATGCATGGCACATGTAAGTGCATGCATGCAGGTTCTAAACGGGTCCAGGATAACCCAGTTGGGGCAGACACGTGAGTTAGGGTTTTTGCAAGGATGTACAGAAGAGACGAGTATCGGGAATATTAATTATACTTATATGTAATGGACCACACGTATTGGGCGTACTCTGACTGTGTGATCATACGTTGACAGGTTCGGGTTTCTGTGAGGAGATCGTTGCAGTGTAGGAGTTAGATCTTTGTAACGGTGAGTTTCTAATCCTATCTTTTAAACGTTTTACTATTTTGGGTCTATCGTACATACTCACATGATTTATTAAATGAACGTAGTATGAGTTATGATTTAAACTTGAAGTGTTATATGAGATCGTTATGTAATAATGAAGCTAAGGGTCGTTATGGGGTCCTTAGGGTGAGTGAACAAGAGTGTGATGATCTGGGTGTGTCATCTTATGAGTAGTTAGGGTGAGTCAGGAATTTAGCTAAACCTGTGATGGTTATATAAGGAAAGTTAGCATGGGAACCCGTACGTGGTTCATTAACGAGTCAAGTAGGTGCTAGTATGCTGTCACGCGTCGTGTGCTTGATGCTGTGTGTATTGTGTCATTGTCCTCGTGAGACTACGGGTATCGTGTTTGCATGAGTCTATGTGGTGTCCATAGTATGTATGCGCTAGAAGTCAGTATGGTGTTTGTGTGTCGTATAATTTCCTATTTAGAAAGAGTTGGTTATGTGTCTAGACGTTATGAGGATACGTCTAAATAAGAGTTGGATTACACACGTAAGTGATCCGTAAATGGTGGTGAGTCATAGTACATGTCCAGGTAGTGTCGTGTGTATATATGTGTTGCTTTGTGTGATTGCATTGTTGTCCGTGTATACGGCTAATAGTGATGTGGAGGACGGAGTCCTTCGGGGTCATCATTGTACGTGTGATGTGTCAGCCACCGTATGGTAGAATATATAGTCACCGTGTGGTGGCTGGGTAGTCATCATAGATGACGAGTGTGTCGCTATGTTTAGCGGTGGGGCCCTATAACAAGGGTGGAGCTGAGCTTATGACGAGTATCCCGACGGGGATAACCTTGACGAGGGTGCAGTGATGAGGTATGCATTTGTATGCTGATATATGTGTTAAATTGCATGCAAGTGATGAGTTATATTAATTATGTATGAGATGATATTGATGTGATAATTAGATGGAATCAATGTGGTGTGTCGAGTTAGATTGACCATTGTGTCGGGCTGAGTACATTGTGTACAACTGTTGAGTAAATTAGTTTACGAGTGTCCTGGTTAGGTGTGACATTTCAAAGATTTTCGTTGCGAAATTTATCGTGTAAATATTAACATTTTATTTCAAAACATATACACGTATATTTAATCAAATTTATACAAATCGGTGTATTGGCAAATTTCAATTTAGATATTTTTAATTTAAAAAAAATATATATATATATATTTGAAGGTTATAAACTATATAAATCATGTTATCAAATTAGATAATTTATATAAATAAATCAATGGTTTTCAATTTTATTAACCATTCAAAATGATTGATTTTAAATAAAAACATAAGTTTTATAAAATTCTATATGCTTAAGTTTTATTTGGTTTTATACAAATAGGTATCTTATTTTATGGATTTAAACTAATTAGAAATTTATAAATTTTAAAACTAATATAAAATTTTATATAAAAATCTAAGTAAAAAAAAAAAAAAAAAAGAAGTTACATATTTAATAAAATAACCCATTTGAATAAGATGAATAACCTTATAAAAATTATTTATAATAATAATAATAAGTAAGTTTATAAAAACATTTAAAATATAATGTTAAAGTAAATTGATTTAAAAGAAATTAAATTAATTTATTTAATAAAAAGTTTAGGGTTCGTTTTGTAATTAACTAAACTAGAAGGTTTTAAAACTAAAATCGTTTGAGGGACTATTTCTGGACAAATGAAACCACAAGGATCCATCCGTAATTATTTTAAGGGTTGTTTCGAATTAAATCAAACCACAGGGACTAAACCTGCCATTTTCCTATTCGCGTTTCCGGTCACCCCCAACCTTGGTCCGGCGGTCCGAAGCTTTCTCCGGCGAACACCCCGACAGGGCTGTTCCCTGCACCTCAACGCCCGACAAAAGTTTCCCCGACTTCGTCTCCCCCACGCGAACTAGACCCCTCGACCAATTGGTCTCCCCATCACACGGATTGTCTGATCCTGTTGGTGGCCGAGAACCCACGCCCGAATTCAGGCCCGACAGGCCACCTCCACGCCTGTCGATGGTCTGGTTAGCTTTGTCTCGTCCAGACGAATGTTCAGGCATGCTCAATTGCTTGCCTTATTATCAGGTTTAGGCTCGACTATAAATAGCCATTAACGAACCTGTTCGAACTCGATGCCCCTCTTACACCCACTCTCACCCCAAATTGAAGGCACCATTGCATTCGTCGACTCTGAGTGAAGCTTGGACCAGGATATCAAGGCCTGATTCCACCCCGAAGTCTGATTCCCGTTTTGGACATTTCGATTCAAAAGTCTCTGCCGACCAAGCCCTTCGCGACTGGGTTCGAGCCTCGATTCGATTCCTGTACCTTCTGTTATCATCAGGTAACCTCCCCAAATCGAAATCACGGCAATAAACCGTTGATTACCGGGCAAACCAATGTCCTCGGACACGGTTTGCCGGTTGCCGAGGACCAGCGACCAGGGTCGCGTTTGTGTATATCAATTAAATGACACACACATAACCAGCGATGGGCAGTAGCCCGGCTGGTTATGCGTGTGTGGGTTTGTGTCAAAGGTCGCGGGTTCGATCCCGGTTAGCCTACGGCCAAATTTTTTTTTTATTTATTTTTAATTCTGTTTTCATTTATTTATTTTATTTAATTATCATAATACTCTTTTTATGCAATAAATACTAAAACGAGTCGGTTTACTCGTTCGTTTATTTTAAAATCAATTTAAACTATATTTTTATAAACCATCCCATTTATTTTATATATATATAAACTTATTAAAATACATTATAATATATATAAAATATCACATACTTTTATAAATCTTACAATATTTATATAAACTTAATTAATTACATTTTTAGACATAAAATATCCTATATTTTTATAAATCTTGTAATATTTTTATAAACTTACTTAATTACATTTTTAGATATAAAATGTCCATATTTATATAAATCTTGAAATATCTTTATAAACTCACTTAATTACATTTTTAAATATAAAATGTTCTATATCTTTTTATAAATCTTGTAACATTTTATAAACTTATTAAAATACATATAATATATAAAATGTCTCATTATTTTTATATGAACCTAGCATTATATTTTTTTTTATTTTATGAACTTGTTTAAATAAATAAAGACTTTTCTTTTGTTATTATTATATAAATACATTGAATATAATAATACTTGTTTAAAACAATATATATATATATATCCTTATAAGTTAAAGTTTTACAAAAAAACCCATTATCATTCTATTTCTATACTTTATACAAATAAATATTAAAGAAAATTATATTAGAGCCTATATACATTTAAATACAAATACACACCTATACGCATACAATAATACCCATTTGTCTACATAGGGTATCAACGTGCTTAGGCTTCCGCATACTTATCACCTACGCGCGTGGAAAATACCCGCTTGCAAGGTGAGTTACATAGCCCCTATTTCACATTTTTATAAGTTTTGGGGTGAAACATTATACATGCTACTCACACTGTTTATACGTGTTATACATGAGACTATATGCTTATTCTTTGGATGTACATACATTTAAACACAAGACAACCAACTGTAATATTGATAGATCTATTGTGCCTGACCAGCCCACCCGGTTAGGGTGTTTATTACTGCATACTCGGATATAACCGCGTGTTATATTCAATCATACCGGATATAGTGGGTAACTATATTCAAGCATACCGGACTTAGCTGTTGTGCTCTGTTCAAGCGCGTCAAACTCGGTTTGAATTATGATTTAAATAAATGTTACATCATATGCTATGTTTAACAAGATAAACAATGAGTTGCAAAACGATTTACAACTACTATTTACAGGAAATACTAAACCTATGTACTCACCAACTTTTTAGTTGACACTTGATTTAAATAATGTTTCAGGTTTGGATATGTGACTGCTTGCCGAAGATCTCTCCACTTAGGAACTATGGACCTAGTTAAATAAATTAATGTTTTGAACTAGACTAGGTTATTTGAAATGTATTGTATTTGGAACTTGTTGTCTTTAAATTAAATGAATGAATTATGCAACCTTTAGTTATCATGTGCTTTTGAACAATCATCACATTGTCCGCCTCGATGATTCCGCCATCGATCGGGGTGTGACAGATTGGTATCAGAGCCATGGTTATAGGGAATTAGGTTATTAGACACAATGACCTAGACTATAACCCTAGGACTCCCTTTTATGTGTTATGTGCTAAATGATTAATTGCTATGTGAATTATTTGTAGTTAGGTATTATTTGAATTTTCCCAAGTTTGGTACATGAGACTTATACACATACATACAAGACTTTGATACATGATACATACTTTACATACACATTTGATCAACACACTTATGCAAACAAATACACTACAAATCCTTGTCCATACTCTCTCCTCATCCATATAAATTGCAACATTTCTACACATTTTATACACATAAACTCTCAATTCTACTAAAATCTTAAAATCTCGTCAACGACTTAATTTCTTGAAACCAGTAAAGGACACGTGCAATCTGGAAGGGTGACACCTGTACATTGGGTTTTCTGTCTAGGAAAGCATTTCGTATAAATCCAAATAAACGGACCCGTATGCTTTCCTGGGAATTCCTGACGTGAGTGTTTACCTATAGGCTAAAGCATGTCTCTTTGGAAGTTTTGAGGAATTATTTAACGTTGATAAGTCAATGTATTCGCAAGGATACAATCCGAACTTAAACTCAAAATCTGGGGACATTATAGCAAAATAGGAAAAACTAGACGAACATGCAAAACAAATCATTATTACGGGTGCACACGTAATAACAATTTGTAGTGCATGCAAGTCCCGGCAATTCCTATTACGCGAATAATGACCTATAACATCATGTTCTATCCGGAATAGATGACTTAGTTTCCCCCATCAACCTAGAATAAATACACATGCACTGGCACGCGTCATGATGAATCCCGTTTTTCTGCTTACATTATTTCCCGCTATAACTCATATATATCCATCTTATCTAAAATATCATTGTCTTTTCTTATGGTGTTAGAATGCCTCCTCGACATGCTAACTCTAGCAACTCCAACGTTGACCTTGCTGCACTACTTACTCAACTAGTAGGCCAAATGATCCAAGCTAACAACAATGGTAATGGGTCTAATACGCAAGGGAAGGGTGCAAACCCACCATACTGCACATTCAAGCATTTCAATTCTTGCAACCCCACCAAATTCTTCGGGACGGAAGGTGCTACTAGCCTTCTTCAATGGTTTGAAAGTATGGAGAGTACTTTCCTAAACAGCGGTTGTCCCGACGTCCTCAAAGTCCGTTATGCTGCCAGCGTCTTCCAAAAACGAGCACTCACCTGGTGGAACGGTGGGAAGCGTACTCGAGGCAACGAATCTGCTATGTCCTTGTCTTGGGACGAAATGAGACGACTTATGACTGACGAGTTCTGTCCTCGCAACGAAATGAGGAAGCTCGAAGCTGAGTTTTGGGATCTCACCCAAGATAGCGGAGAAAATTTGGCTTACACCACTCGTTTTCAAGAACTAAGTCTGCTCGTGCCCCACATGGTTACTCCCTTAGCACGGAGAATTGAGAAATACATAGGTGGACTGCCTATGCCAATCCAAGACACCGTATCGGGAAGTGATCCCTCCACTCTCGGGGACGCTATCCGTTTATCTGCTGTATTGACTGACAATCACGTCAAAGCGGGTACCTTATCTAGGAAGAGTACCAAGAAGGTGGTCGACAAAGCTGCTACTTCTGTGTCCGACAAAAACGAAGAGCTCAAATCTTCCCATCATGATAGGAAGCGCAAGGCCCAAAACTTTGCGGCCATCATTCCTGCCATACCTATGACCCAAGTTACTCCTACGGGTCAAATTCCGAGAAACTATGTAGGTTCATTTCCCCAATGCCCTACTTGCAAGTATCACCATGCCCCGCATGCTGCATGCCGTCTATGCTCAAAATGTGGACGCTATGGGCACGTTGTTACTACTTGCCGTGCTCGCACTATCGTTAATCAAGCTACTCAAGGCAATCATTCAATGCCTCTCACTGTCACCTATGGACGGGCCTGTTACGAATGTGGAGACCCAAACCACTTTCGGAACCAATGTCCAAGACTTCAAAATCAAGGTGGTCCTCGTGGACGAGCCTTTAATATAAATGCTAACGAGACTCCGGCCAATGACGACACTGTTAACGGTACGTTCCTTTGTACACTATTTTTATACATCCGATTTATTCAATATTCATGCCAATAGAAAAATTGTGTCTCTTGCTTTTAACCAACTGTTTGCTAAACCATCAATCAATCTTGATAACTCGTATATCATGGAAATAGCGGATGGGAAATCCATTGCTATGAGTTTTATAACCCGTAATTGCATATAACAGCTATGCTATCACCATTCATCTCATTCCTATACTTTTGTGAGACAAACCTATTAGGTTTAAACTCGGTCATACAACTTGCTAGCTCTGTTAAAGTTTACCTAAATTGTTGAAGTTCCAAATCATAGTAATTATGCGCGGGGAATCCCCGGTATATCAAAGGGGTGGTGGGTTTGCCGCTGGTACACCCTATACATAAACCCACTTGATATAACGAGTATAAACCGTGCATAAGTACTAAGAGGAGGACCGGTTTTAGAAAATATTTTTGCAAAATTTGAAAATATGAACACCCGTGGGGTGGAGTTTTAAAGGAAAATGCCATGTCACAAAGTGATTGGCACCAATATTGTTAAATCTGGGTTCTAGTAGTTTACATTCATGCATTGTACGAACAATTGTATGCATAAATCTCATTATACTATTAGATCAACTAATTGACAACTCGACTCGAATTAGCATCGTCATCCGTTATCATACGATATTTCCCCGCTGAATCTTTCTCTTGTGAAGTAATTTTATTCTAAGTCTATTGGCACCCCTTTTCCCGTTCCCATAACCTTCGCTAATCGAATTTCGGGACGAAATTCCTTCAACTTGGGGAGACTGTGACATTTCAAAGATTTTCGTTGCGAAATTTATCGTGTAAATATTAACATTTTATTTCAAAACATATACACGTATATTTAATCAAATTTATACAAATCGGTGTATTGGCAAATTTCAATTTAGATATTTTTAATTTAAAAAAAATATATATATATATATTTGAAGGTTATAAACTATATAAATCATGTTATCAAATTAGATAATTTATATAAATAAATCAATGGTTTTCAATTTTATTAACCATTCAAAATGATTGATTTTAAATAAAAACATAAGTTTTATAAAATTCTATATGCTTAAGTTTTATTTGGTTTTATACAAATAGGTATCTTATTTTATGGATTTAAACTAATTAGAAATTTATAAATTTTAAAACTAATATAAAATTTTATATAAAAATCTAAGTAAAAAAAAAAAAAAAAAAAGAAGTTACATATTTAATAAAATAACCCATTTGAATAAGATGAATAACCTTATAAAAATTATTTATAATAATAATAATAAGTAAGTTTATAAAAACATTTAAAATATAATGTTAAAGTAAATTGATTTAAAAGAAATTAAATTAATTTATTTAATAAAAAGTTTAGGGTTCGTTTTGTAATTAACTAAACTAGAAGGTTTTAAAACTAAAATCGTTTGAGGGACTATTTCTGGACAAATGAAACCACAAGGATCCATCCGTAATTATTTTAAGGGTTGTTTCGAATTAAATCAAACCACAGGGACTAAACCTGCCATTTTCCTATTCGCGTTTCCGGTCACCCCCAACCTTGGTCCGGCGGTCCGAAGCTTTCTCCGGCGAACACCCCGACAGGGCTGTTCCCTGCACCTCAACGCCCGACAAAAGTTTCCCCGACTTCGTCTCCCCCACGCGAACTAGACCCCTCGACCAATTGGTCTCCCCATCACACGGATTGTCTGATCCTGTTGGTGGCCGAGAACCCACGCCCGAATTCAGGCCCGACAGGCCACCTCCACGCCTGTCGATGGTCTGGTTAGCTTCGTCTCGTCCAGACGAATGTTCAGGCATGCTCAATTGCTTGCCTTATTATCAGGTTTAGGCTCGACTATAAATAGCCATTAACGAACCTGTTCGAACTCGATGCCCCTCTTACACCCACTCTCACCCCAAATTGAAGGCACCATTGCATTCGTCGACTCTGAGTGAAGCTTGGACCAGGATATCAAGGCCTGATTCCACCCCGAAGTCTGATTCCCGTTTTGGACATTTCGATTCAAAAGTCTCTGCCGACCAAGCCCTTCGCGACTGGGTTCGAGCCTCGATTCGATTCCTGTACCTTCTGTTATCATCAGGTAACCTTCCCAAATCGAAATCACGGCAATAAACCGTTGATTACCGGGCAAACCAATGTCCTCGGACACGGTTTGCCGGTTGCCGAGGACCAGCGACCAGGGTCGCGTTTGTGTATATCAATTAAATGACACACACATAACCAGCGATGGGCAGTAGCCCGGCTGGTTATGCGTGTGTGGGTTTGTGTCAAAGGTCGCGGGTTCGATCCCGGTTAGCCTACGGCCAAATTTTTTTTTTATTTATTTTTAATTCTGTTTTCATTTATTTATTTTATTTAATTATCATAATACTCTTTTTATGCAATAAATACTAAAACGAGTCGGTTTACTCGTTCGTTTATTTTAAAATCAATTTAAACTATATTTTTATAAACCATCCCATTTATTTTATATATATATAAACTTATTAAAATACATTATAATATATATAAAATATCACATACTTTTATAAATCTTACAATATTTATATAAACTTAATTAATTACATTTTTAGACATAAAATATCCTATATTTTTATAAATCTTGTAATATTTTTATAAACTTACTTAATTACATTTTTAGATATAAAATGTCCATATTTATATAAATCTTGAAATATCTTTATAAACTCACTTAATTACATTTTTAAATATAAAATGTTCTATATCTTTTTATAAATCTTGTAACATTTTATAAACTTATTAAAATACATATAATATATAAAATGTCTCATTATTTTTATATGAACCTAGCATTATATTTTTTTTTATTTTATGAACTTGTTTAAATAAATAAAGACTTTTCTTTTGTTATTATTATATAAATACATTGAATATAATAATACTTGTTTAAAACAATATATATATATATATCCTTATAAGTTAAAGTTTTACAAAAAAACCCATTATCATTCTATTTCTATACTTTATACAAATAAATATTAAAGAAAATTATATTAGAGCCTATATACATTTAAATACAAATACACACCTATACGCATACAATAATACCCATTTGTCTACATAGGGTATCAACGTGCTTAGGCTTCCGCATACTTATCACCTACGCGCGTGGAAAATACCCGCTTGCAAGGTGAGTTACATAGCCCCTATTTCACATTTTTATAAGTTTTGGGGTGAAACATTATACATGCTACTCACACTGTTTATACGTGTTATACATGAGACTATATGCTTATTCTTTGGATGTACATACATTTAAACACAAGACAACCAACTGTAATATTGATAGATCTATTGTGCCTGACCAGCCCACCCGGTTAGGGTGTTTATTACTGCATACTCGGATATAACCGCGTGTTATATTCAATCATACCGGATATAGTGGGTAACTATATTCAAGCATACCGGACTTAGCTGTTGTGCTCTGTTCAAGCGCGTCAAACTCGGTTTGAATTATGATTTAAATAAATGTTACATCATATGCTATGTTTAACAAGATAAACAATGAGTTGCAAAACGATTTACAACTACTATTTACAGGAAATACTAAACCTATGTACTCACCAACTTTTTAGTTGACACTTGATTTAAATAATGTTTCAGGTTTGGATATGTGACTGCTTGCCGAAGATCTCTCCACTTAGGAACTATGGACCTAGTTAAATAAATTAATGTTTTGAACTAGACTAGGTTATTTGAAATGTATTGTATTTGGAACTTGTTGTCTTTAAATTAAATGAATGAATTATGCAACCTTTAGTTATCATGTGCTTTTGAACAATCATCACATTGTCCGCCTCGATGATTCCGCCATCGGTCGGGGTGTGACATTAGGACTTGTAAGTAGGTGTCTAATGGTTGGCTGAGTTCACCAGTGTATGGTTAATATATATATGGTAAATTGTGAGTTATCAGAATAGTAAGTTCGTTATATGTCAGAGAGACTTACTGAGTTAAAATGGTGGGTAGAGTCTAGAGTGGTGAATCCTTTGGGATATTATAAAATAACGGGAGTTATTTATATGATGAAAATCTATACAACTATTTTCTATTGACCAGAGGGTCTTGAGTGGAGATAAACAATAAATTAGACGAGTTGGCTTTTGTTAATTTAAACAATTAGAACTGTAGGTCCCTTCGTGTGTGTCGGATCGTCACATGCAAGTGGTCTACTAGTCGAACTGGGTTGCGGAATACCCGTGACTAGGTGGAGAGTCTTACTAAACAAAGTAAACCAAACACGAGAGTCACAATAAACGTTCTTTGTAATATAAACACTCGACGGTTACAGAGAGATTACAAGCTGCGTACTTAGCAAAATTGAGTTCGTCTAGAAAAATGGTTCTGCGTACTTATCCTCTGTCAACCTATCCTATTTATACAAACCTGATGCCTGCGCACTTAGCAAGTGCGCAGGAACAAATGCTCTTGCGTACTTAACAAGTACGCATGGGTCTTCCTGCGTACTTGCTAAGTACGCAGGAGCTTTCTCTTGCGCACTTACAAGTGCGCAAAACACTTAGAAGAAATGCAACAAACATTATGTAAAAGTAAATACAACTCGATAAACTATTACATAACAGCTCTTACATACAAAGACAAAATACAGACATTAGACATACAAACTAAGACTCTATCCAGAGTGTTGTCACAGGAAAGTGCATCAACAAACTCCCCCTTGACAACAGCTCGGGATCTTCATTGTCTTCAGTCTTCAATCTTCAGTCTTCACAGCACTGGTTCCTTAGCTTCCATCTTCTTTTTGTAATCAAGACAAAACTTGATTAACTTGTCGTATTTGGCCGAGAGAAGCTTTGTCCATTCGTCAGTGTGGATGCATAACTTGTCTGCTAGTACCTCCAGATCTTTCACAGAGAAATTGATGAAGCAAACTTCATCAAAAACCCTGATCACTTCCTTTGGCACTGTGTTTCCACTATCTGACTTACATTTACCCATAACCACAGCCTCGCCCGTTTTTGGATCAACGTACCAGTACCACATGTCACCAAGAATATCCTGAGGTAACTTGCTCAGGGGAATCTTAGTTTCACATCGCACTGGCTTGTATACCAATCTCTTTAAGGGTTTCTTAGTCACAGGATGCACAGCGTGCTTATCCTTGACTCTTCTGGGCACCTGAGGCTTGAGGTATTCAAATTTCCCTGATCTTGCTTCCCGCTGTAGTGTTACCCACGAACCCATTGCTACTGCATTACTCGAGTGACTCAGCAGGTCGCGGTTTGCGAGGTTCACAAGGTCGTACTTGGGCAAAGAGTTGAACGCCTCACTGGTGGGTTTCAAGTATTGAACCCCCCCAGATCTTTTGATGGCGAACAGCTGCTTGTCCTCCTCGAACCTTACAGCCAAGATCATACCTGTCGCTCCGTGCTTGTCTGTGATAGACGTCTTTTGCCACACGGGAGCTGGACCCTTTGTAGATGCAGAAGGCATGTCTTTCTCTTTCGGTGCCTCGGGGTCCACAGGTGTAGGGTCGACTGGGGAGGCTTCAGTTGTAGCTTCAACATTACTTGCCATGTCAACTGAGCCTGTGTCTGTTTCGAGCAGAGATTCGAGCGATGGTATTTCAAAGATCTCACCATCCTCTAACTCGTACTCCAGTTCCCCGTCGCCCTTGGGAATCTCGATTATCACATCATCATCATCGTTCCAATCATCACCAGAGTCGATCTCTCCTTCTTCCAGATTAAGGAGAGCATCGATCCGTGCTTCTTTAGAATAGTCAGGCTCGAGATAGAGAATCTCATCAGCCACTGACTTCCCTTTGTCACCGCCACCACCACCTGAGGTATCACCACCCTCTTGCTGAGTAGACTCCCCCTCAGCCAATGGAATAGAAGAGATGGGCACAATCGCCAAAGCTAGGTGCTCACCTCCACTAGGACCGACTTCAGGATCCTTGTCTTTATCAACATCCTTAGTCAGATCGACTGGATGACAAGACTCGGCACCGGTGGATTTCTTTTCTTTGTCTTTCTCTTTCTCTGTCTCCTTCTCCCCCTGAGCACCGAGCTTCTTGGTCAGTTCTTCAACTAATTTGACCATCGCTTCGTGCTCTTTTCTCTGCAAATCCATCCTTAGTTCAAGTGAAGTTCTGTGGCCTAGAATCATTTCATTCGTCTTCATTAAAAGTTCATTCTGTGCCATCACATTCTTCAGCCGCTCATTTGTCCCTGTTCTTTGGCTATGGAGAATCCTAACTTCATCGGCCAGAGAATTGATCTGTGCTTGTTGAGCATCAGACTCCTCCTTTGACTTTTGAATTGTCTTCAACAGTTCAGCAACTTGGGTCTCTAGCACATCGATCCTTGCATCATTCGGATCAGGATGCCTAGAAGATGAGGCTTCGGCATTATGGATGGGAGAGGAGAAGATTGTGTCAAAGTCAAACCCTTGTGAGAAATCACCATAGTTGAAGGGTTGACCTGACGGCTCTTTGGTGGGTGTTGGAATTGGGGATGTAATGATGGGAGTTATGGTTGGGGTGACGGTGACTGACTCCGTGAGAATTGGAGTAGTCACTGTCACCTGGACAGTTGGAGTAGGGAGGGTCACCGTCACAGGAATCTCCTCTGTGACCGCCGTGACTGCCACATCTGCTTGTACTAGTGGCCTTCTCCTCCGTCTATACAGTTGCTGTGCTGATGGGGTAGATTCTAACTCTGATCTGGCAGCTTCAACCTGTACTGGCTGCACAGTTGGAATCTCTTCAACCCTGGGGATAGCAACCTTTTGCCTATCGCCCCTTTCCTTGTTAGCACTCTCATGCCTCTGTCTTTGTAGAGCAGCGTCAGAGTCGGAATCCGGCTCATATTCGCTGCTTGAGCTTTGTCGCTTTCTTTTTGAAGATGACGCAGGCAGGGTAACCTATGCCAACCTTCTCGGATGGACCTGTGATGGTGCGTCATCGGAATCAGAAGAATCTGTAGGATCGTGAGATTACAAGGTGATTCTATTCTGGTTGATATTGGCGGAAACAATAACAACTACACAAATGTAATCGAACAGACAGAAAGAATACTAGTAAGATCACTGTTGTATTAAGCTTAGTGAATAAACGATTACAGATGAAAACTCTGAGAAGAAGCACACTTACAATGAAGTGGTTACACAGTATTTATAGTAACTCAGAATCAAGACAAACCCTTGATTCTGAGGATCAGATCGAACACAGACCGTTGATCTTGTTTATTAATCTAAATTATACGCAAAGGCTAATCTAGATAACTTTATTGAAGCGTCTTCTTAGGCATCATTGTTTGCATGCTTGGAGACGCGCAACAAGGTCCTTTATTGGTTGCACCACTGAGGTTCCTTCTGCTTGGAGTGTGGCAGTTGCTTTTGCAGAAAGTTGTCAGAGACGCTTGGCATGGATAGTCAGCTGCAACGTTTGGTCTTCAGTGAATAAAGCTATCAGCAGCAAAGTTGAGAATACTGCTGCTGATAAGCCCATCAGCAGCAACTTGTGTTGAAGGCTGCTGATAAGCCTATCAGCAGCAACAAGTGTTGAATGCTGCTGATAAGCCTATCAGCAGCAACAAGTGTTGACTGCTGCTGATAAGCCTATCAGCAACAATTGTACTTAGAATAATTTGGTAGCAATCAGTCTTTGGTTCTACAAACTCCCCCTAGACTGATGCAACCAAAATTCTTCTAATCACTTTGCTGCTGAAGCTTTTGCATGTGTCTGACTATCCTTTCAACCTCATATCCTCTTGGATCCTTGCTGGGATTGTTCAGTGGAAGTTCAGACAGAGTCTTGATGTCTTTGGGTTGCATTTTGAAGATTGCTTTGCTTGAACATCTCATCTGCTGCTTCTTGGCATCAGTTAGTGTGAACTCATCCAAGTCAGCATTGTAGGACCAAGATACAAATGGAGAGTGGGACTTGAGTGGTTTGATATCCATGACCACATCTTTGCTAGGGTTGAAGTAATGTCTGATTGCTAGCATAAGATGTTTCCCTCTCTCATTTGCAGGCTCATGAGCTTCACCCAGCTCCAAAATTCTTCTTAGTTCTGAATCTGGTAGTTGCAGAACCTCATCAACAGACCTGTATGTAGATCTTCTTCTTTCAGTTCTCCCCCTGAAGATCTCAAACCTTTGACCCTGTGGATTGTAGACCCATTTAACAATGTCTCTTGAGTCTTCAGGTTTAGATGAGGATTTTGATTTCTTCAAGGGAGGCTGTTGATGAGTGGGAGCTGGGTGGGATGATTTGGACTTGTTGGGTGGAGGAGTGGAAGGTTTGGGGAGGAGAGTGGAAGGATGATGGACTGAGGAAGAGGTAGGTGAGGGAGAAGGCTTGGGTTTCTTTGTCTTTGGTTTTTCTTCTTCTTTGATAAGTACCCTTTTCTTGGAGCCTTTCTTCCCTAGTCTTTCTTCCTCATCCTTTTTAACCTTGAAGTAGAGGGCTTGCAGGTTCATGAAATTCATTGGACCTAGCCTCCTTCCACTGTCTCCTCTAGCCTTAAGGAAGTCAATCATGACCTTCCTTTCTTCATGGGTTCTTTTATTCAGTGCAATGGTCTTCTTGGACTGTAGCTTGGCTTTTTCTTCTTCTTCAGCCTTTTTCTTGCTAGCCAATTGACCCTGCTGACCCATGAAGGCTCTGTAAATCTCTTTGTTTGAAAGTTTCTCAAGGTAGTCTGCATCCTCACCTTGAGAGATCAGAGCTTCAGTCCACTCTTCTCTTAATTCTTTTGCTAATTTAGAATCAGTGATTCTAAACTTAGCATCTTCCTTCTTCTTCTTTTCATTCTCTTCTTCTTCTTCCTTGGCAAACTTTTCCTGCAGCTGTCTGGCAAGTTTTTCATCTTCCTCAACTTGAGACCCTGCATGGATTTTAACTTTCATCTCATCCAGCTGTTTGGCATACAGCTGGATTGTTTGTTGTCTTAGGAGTAAGGCTGTCTTTCTTTCTTGATGCTTCGTTTGATAAGCCATCTCTTCAGCCATCTCTTCTTCTTCTCTCTTTCTTCTCCTTTCTTCTTTCTCCTTCTTTTCTTTTAGCAATCTCTCTTCATCCTCTTTAGTCATAGTGCCCTTTCCTTTATCAAAATTGGATGCCTCTGCTCTGGCTTCACTGATCACAGCAACAGTTGATTGTGGAACTGTTGGAATCTCAGCCTCGGCTTCATCGGCATCTTCGGAGATTGACAAGGAAAGCACATTTGGTTGGTTGGTTTGGGACTCATGATCTGTTATCTCTCTTAGTTGATCCTTAATTGATGATCTTAACCCATAGGCTGCAGAATTAATGTCAACTCTGGGAGAAGATGAGTTGGAGTCAGTGTCAGAGTTTGACACAGACTCATACCCCTCAATCCAACCTTCATTTACAAGATGGGCTCTGACAGTTTGCATCATTCCCTGACTCTCTGATGAATTGATGTTGCAGATGTTGAATCTTAGTTGGTAGATCTTTAGTAGAAAGTCTGAGGGTAGCTGAAGAATGTCCCTGGTGTTGATGGTGAGAGAGGTGCTGTTGCTTAGAAGAAGATTATGGTCAAAGGACTTATTGCTAGACCATCCAACCACATCTAAGTCCTTGACCATTGTCTTGTACAGGAGTCTTTTCAGGCTCAGAACTTCTTCTTCATTGAGAAGACTGCTCCTTGTGATTTGAAGATTGTTGGGAGACAGTCTTCTTTCTGCAGCCTGAGATGACTCAGGAGACTCTACCCGTTTTAGTTCTTTGATTAGTCTTATGAAGTTGGGTAGGTTGTCCTCCATCAAGTCATAGAACAAGTCAATGGAAAGGTCTGCTGAGAGGTCTGATGAGTTGTTGATGCAGATGAGATCATATAGGTCAAGGATTTCAAATGGATGAATTAAATCCCAGTCTAGCTCTTCTACTCCGCTAAACTCCCGACCTATCCAAAACCTCTCAGTTTTCCCATCGTACCCCCAAGCTAGTATAATATCAAACTCTAGCTGTGTGGATGTCAGTGGGAAGTGGGGGGCAGATGTATGACTTATGATGGCTGCTGCTTGTGGAAGGATGCTGAATGATGCATTTGTTTGTTCTGTGTCTTCAGCATCATTCAGCATTTCATTGACAGCCCTGACGACCAACTGCCAGTCTTCAGATATCTCTTCGTCTTCGTTATCTGGGGCTGGCAAGTCATGAACTTGGACAAAAGCTGGCTTGTATTGTGAGCTTTGAAGAACAAACTGCTCTTGAATCCAGTCGTCCAGACTGTCTGTATCTTCTTCCATAGAAACCATCTCCCCCTTTTTGGTTGCATCAGCAGACAGGTAAGCATCCGTTTGGGTGCCTACTGATACAAGAGAGGGAGTGGCTAGAGTTGGGCATTTATGGGCTGCATGCATAGCGACTTGGTGTCTTAGTTTGGACATTTCAGCCTCTAGCATAGCCACCCTGGCCGTCAATTCCAAGTTATGAAGTTTCAGTCTGTCCTCATCCACAGTTGTGGAATCCTTGGACCTAGATGGGGCCGTAGGCCTAGCCTCAGCATCCCCATCACCCATGGTTTCTTGGCGCCTGGGATTCCTCTCAGTGAAGGGAGTTTCCAAGGAAACACCCTCACCATGAGTTGCCGTGGTTGAGGTCTTAATGATGTTGTCACTGTCCTCCTGGTCAGTTGATGGACCAGCAGTAGTGACAGCCTCGTCCACATCCACTCTTTCAATACTCCCAGAGTGGACCTCCAAGGGTGAAGAACTTGGGTTGGGTGTTTTGGAAGCAAGACCAATCAGTACCTCCTGAATAGTGGTAGTTGGAGAAGGTACATCACTTTGGTCAGGTTCCTCAACACTTAAGTTCAAGGAAGATAGGAATGGCTCAAAGGGCTGATCTATGGATCCGGGAAGTGATCCTAATCCTAATAGAGAGACTTCCGAAGGAGTCTCTCTAACAATGTGGCATTCCCTTATGATATTCTCACTAGAATGTTGTGATTCTGAGTGAGGGATGTTGGCTTGGGTTTGGGCCTTGGAGGCAAGAGAAGAAGGAGTTCTCTTGCCCCTCTTTCTTGTATACTTGGCTGCAACTGGGGCCCTGTGTTCCAGTTGAGCAATCAAACTGTGGGAGAGTGATGTATGTGCCTGTGCATCCTCAGTAGAATGCACAGGGGTTCGATCAAGGGAAACAGTAGTTTGAATTTGTGGCAGTGAGGAGGAGGGTGTGGGATCAGTATCAGCTGGGTTTGCTGAACTGTCACCCTGGGCACTTTGCGTGTTCAACATTGTAGATAACAATGGAACATCGGCCCCTGAGAACTTTGATGAAACTGTTCTCATGCTCTGAAAAATGTTGTTCTTATGTCCCAGTATTGAGTAGATTCTTGCAGTTTTTGAAAGATCTTGGTGCTCAATATTGAACACTTCCTGCAAGAATCTTGGGTACATGAAGAACTGTGCTTTCACCCCTTCTTGAAGGTTGTATCTCAAACCTTCAAGAATGAGGTGGGAAAAATTGAAACCTGCCCCTGTTATCATACCGTGAACTGCCGACGCAAGTCCGGAGCTAAGTTGGTTCCAGCCACTCCTCTTCTGGGATATGCATTGGAGAAGAGTGTGGCAGAGATACTTCCATTTGGGACCCATGAGTGCCTTCTCTATTGTATACTCTGTTTGATTTCCAGTGTACCCTATGGATACAAAGGTCCTCATGTATACGTCTCTTGGGTAAGAGATGGCGTCCCCTTCATCCTGAAGCTTGAGGTGTTGGCGGAGCTTGGCTTCAGTGATGATTATCTCCTTGCCGTCTACTGTGCCTTTGATTTGAGGAGTGCCCTGTTCAGTGGAATACACGGCTGAGCTCCAAAAATTTTCCATGTGGGAAGTGTAGATGGTTGGGTTGACTGTTAGGGCATGGCGGATTTTGGACCGACAAAGGAAGTCGATCATATCATCGAATCCTTCGGATTTCTTGCCCTTGATTAGGTATGCAGTTAGGTTGTGATATGGGGAAAACTTGTCGTTGGGGTTGTTTATGTCCGCGCCTGCCATTGTTATGGATTTGGAGGGAAGAGGGAAGGGTGTTTGAATGGTGGTTAAGTATGGAGGGCTTGGAATGCTGTGGGGACGGGAGAGAAAGTGATGGAAGTTAGGTTTGAAATTGAATATGAAGAGGTTGTGGGGACGTTTGGGATTTTGATATAACGGCAGACGAGGGAAAAAGCAAATTTTCTTGTACAGTACAACCCTTTTTACTTTTCACTGTTACAGCTGTAAAACACTCGAGCAGTCATGGTAAAGACTGAGAGTAGTTTTTACCGTGGGTAAAAGTTAATGTAGACTTGTTTTACCCATCAGCAGCAAACTTGGTTGCTGCTGATGGTGAGCTATCCGTTGCAAACTTGGTTGCTGCGGATAGTTAAGTCTTTCAGCAGCAGATTTGGTAGCTGCTGATGGATGTATTCATCCGCAGCAAAGATGTTGCTGCTGACCGCCTTAAAGCTATCCGCAGGAAACTTGTTCCTGCTGATAACTTAAAGAGATCAGTGGCAAAGGCTTTGCTGCTGAAGAGTAAACCTGTCAGCAGTGAAAAAGTTCTGCTGATATTAACATTTTATTAAGAACAAAGACATAGACATATTTACAAGGAAAGATAAAAATTAGAGACATGTCTTATTCAAAGTTCATCATGCCAATTGATTCAACTAGATATCGAAATCTTGCTTCATCAAAAGGTTTAGTGAACAAATCAGCATATTGCTCATTTGTGTGAACCTTGGATAGGACAATTCTCTTTTTCTCAGCTTGATCCCTGATAAAGTGATACCTGATGTCGATGTGCTTAGTCTTGGAATGCTGGACTGGATTATTCGTGATGGAGATAGCACTCATGTTGTCAATGTGAATTGGAGTCTGCATGAAGGTCATTCCATAGTCAAGCATTTGATTTTGGATCCAGATGACCTGTGCACAGCAGCTTGAAGCTGCAATGTATTCTGCTTCAGCTGTTGAAGTAGAGACACATGTTTGCTTTTTGCATTGCCATGAGATGAGCCTTCCTCCAAGAAATTGACATCCCCCAGATGTGGACTTTTTGTCCAAGTTACAACCCCCATAGTCACTGTCAGTGTAGGCATAGAGATTGACATTTCCATTCTTTGGATACCATAGCCCAAGTTTTGGAGCTCCCTTTAGGTATCTAAAGATCCTTTTGACAGCTTGAAGATGAGACACTTTTGGAGCTGCTTGAAATCTTGCACAGAGACAAACTGCAAACATGATATCTGGTCGTGAGGCAGTGAGATACATAAGAGACCCTATCATTGCTCGGTACTGATGTTGATCAGTGTCCTGTCCTTCTTTGTCCGGAGATAATTGATGGTGCACTTGCATAGGAGTTCTTGCAGCAGAGCAGTCAGCCATTTTGAACCTCTCCAAGATGCTTTTGACATACTTGGATTGACTTATGAAGATTCCATTTGGTACCTGTTTGACTTGAAGTCCTAAAAAGAAATTTAGTTCACCCATTGAACTCATTTCAAATTTGGAATGCATCAGAACTTCAAAGTCTTTGCAGAGCTTCTTTCTTGTAGATCCAAAGATAATGTCATCAACATAAATCTGGACCAACAAAATTTCTCCCCCTTCATCTTTGATGAATAATGTCTGATCAATGGCCCCTCTTCTGAAGTTGTTGCTAAGTAGATATCCAGATAAAGTTTCATACCAGGCTCTTGGGGCTTGGTGTAAGCCATAGAGAGCTTTGTCCAGTTTTAAGACCTTATTTGGATGTGCAGGATCTACAAAGCCTGGAGGCTGTTTGACATAGACCTCTTCACCAATCTTGCCATACAAAAAGGCACTCTTCACATCCATTTGATATACCATAAAGCTTTTGGATGCTGCATATGCCAGAAAGATTCTGATGGCTTCCAGACGGGCAACAGGAGCAAAAACTTCATCATAGTCAATGCCTTCTTCTTGAGTGTAACCTTGAGCTACCAGTCTGGCTTTGTTTTTGACCACGATGCCCCTTTCATCTTGTTTGTTTCTGAAGACCCATCTTGTTCCAATGACTGTTTGACCAGGTGGAAGATCAACAAGCTTCCAAACATCTTGTCTTTCGAATTGCAGCAATTCTTCCTGCATTGCTTCAATCCAGCTGTTGTGTTTGAGAGCTTCATCAATCCTTTTGGGTTCTACCTGAGATAGAAAACAAGAGAACAAACAAATGTTGGCTTCATGAGACTTACTTCTTGTCTGGATACCTGTGTGGATTTGGCCAATGATGTTTTCCAGAGGATGCTCTTTGTTTATTTTCTGTGCTGGTATCACATCCAGCCGTATTCCCTCTTCAAGATTACTTTGGTTTAGATCAGGATTGTCTTCAGTTGTGAGGAGAGGAGCCTGGAGGTTCTGGTTATTGTGTTCCACATGGTCAGCAGTAGTAGCATCAGAGGCCTCTTCAGTATGAATTGAGGAGGCTTCATTATAGATTTCTTGGTTAGAGAGATTGCTTCTTGTGGTGTTGGAAGTGCCGGCTTCACCTGTACTGGCTTCAATAGCTTCTGCCACTGATGGAGGATCAATGGATGGCCTTTTCATCCTGATGTAGGGACTGGGAAAATCCAGTCTGTAGTCAGAAGAAGAGGTTGAGGCAGAAGATGTTGATTTTGAAGAAGAAAACTCCATATTTGAGAAAATGAGGGGCTCAAATATCTGGGTGAAGGAGTCTATATCAAAGAGCCAGTTAGGACCTTTGCCTTGTTCACAGACAACATGTTCCCTGCATTCCACATTGGCAGATTCTTCCACAATCCGAGTCCTAGAATTGAATACTCGGTAGGCCTTTGATTGAGAGGAGTAACCCACAAAGTAACCTTCATCAGACTTTGCACCGAATTTAGGAAGAACCCCATTTGTGATGAGGATGGTACATGGACATCCAAAAGGCTTTAGGAAGCCAATGTAGGGAACTCTTTTGAGCCATAGTTCGTAGGGTGTTTTCTGGAGAGGCTTAACAATAAGGACTCTATTCTGCACATAACAAGCTGTGCTTACTGCTTCCGCCCAGAAAGTAAGGGGCAGCTTTGAGTCAGCCAGCATAGATCTTGCTGATTCAATTAGAGTCCTATTTCTTCTTTCAGCAACCCCATTTTGTTGAGGGGTTCTTGGAGCACTGTATTGCCTTTCAATTCCCTTGCTCTCACAGAAACTGTTCAGAGTGTGATTTTTGAACTCTGTTCCCTGATCACACCTTATGATCTTTACCTTCAGATTGCTTTGATTCTCTACCCTGAGAATATAGGTTTTGAGAATCTCAGCAGTTTCATCCTTTGTTCTTAGGAAGAATACCCATGAGAATCTGGAGAAGTCATCAGTTATCACCAGACAATATGACTTTTTGCCCATTGACATGACATTCGTAGGACCGAAGAGATCCATATGCAGTAGCTGGAGAGGGGTGTCATTTGTGTTTAATGTCTTGGGCTTGTGGGAACTCTTGTGTTGTTTTCCCTTCAAGCAGGCAATGCAGTGATCATCTAGCTGGAATTCTTTGTCAGGAAGTCCTCTGACAAGATTGTCCTTCACTAATTTATTAATTGTTTTGATGTTAACATGGCTTAACCTCCTGTGCCAGAGAGCGGATTCATCAACTGATGCCTTTGACAGAAAACATGAAACACTACCAGAAGGAGTGACTTCATTCATGTCAAGCACATATAAGTTGTCCTTTCTATTAGCAGTTAGGAGAATCTTCTCTGCAGGGGGTTTAGATAGGCCAGGGGCTAACACGAAACACTCTTTGTCAGTGAAGAGCATCCAATGCTTTTGATCACATACTTGGGAAACACTCATGAGATTGAAGTCAAGTTCTTTAACATAGTTGACTCTTTCAATACTCATTCTTTCATTTGACACAGTTCCTTGTCCAGTGATAGATCCACCCTTTGAGTCACTCCCAAAGGCAACATATCCTCCATTGAAAAGTCTGAAGTTAGAGAGGATGGACCTGTTGCCTGTCATGTGCCTGGAACAGCCGCTATCTACCACCCAAGTGTTGTGTTTGTTGCCTAGCTGTCCCTGCACATGGGAGATATCTAATTAGTGGGAGGAACATTGTAGCTTGCAGCATTGTAGATAATCGTTGCTAATTTGCCATTGTCAGCAAGCTTGCAGTCAATGGAATCACTTGTTATGCTTGGAGATTGTTTGACCCTCCATTGCTGTGCTGGTGGTCTTCTAGCTTTCTTTACATTGTCGGCAGAAGATTTTGTTGCTAACAATTTTGGCTTATTTGCAGCCGATTTTGTTGCTGCTGATGCAGTTGTTTTTGATTTTCCTTTGTCAGCAGCAGAGACTTTTGCTGCTGAAGGCTTTGCTGGAGCAGTGGCAGTCTTTGCTTCTTGATGCTTTGTTTTGGATTTTGCTTTGTCAGCATCAGACACTTTTGCTGCTGATGTCGTTGTTTTTGATTTTCCTTTGTCAGCAGCAGAGACTTTTGCTGCTGAAGGCTTTGCTTTTGGTTTCCTGGACTTTACTTTATCAGCAGCGATTTTGTTTGCTGCTGATGGGCTGAACACAGATGGACGATTTGCAACTTGATTAAAAGGGTTGAACTTGCATGTTGCAGCAAAGTGGTTTGATTCCCCACATATGATGCAAGTTTGTTGAGGTTTCTGCATCTTCATTCTTTGAGGGGATAGAGACTTCCTGAACTTTGTTACCTTTGCATCATAGCTTCTTACCTGTTTGTTTCTGTTTGTTTTCTCAAAGGCATGCTGCTTTGAGTTTCTTTGGTGATCAAGGTAGTGAAAGCAGGTGCTGGCTGTGTGATTGTATTTGCCACACACAAAGCAAGATAGTGCTATCTTGTCCCTGTGAAAGTGCACATAGTCCTTTCTTTGAAACAAATCTTTGAAGTTCCAGGGATGAGCTTTGTTATGTTCAAAAGTGGCTTCTTCTAGTGTCTTTTGAACATAAGGAACCTTTTCTCCAGGTGCATGAAAGATATCAAACACCCTTCTCTTTGTGATTGGCTTTGACTGAGACTTTGGGTTGGTGAAACCTGATGTCTCTCCCTTTTCAATGTTTAGCTTTCTTCCACCTGGAGGATAGCTAATCTTGATTTGTTTGAATGGGATTGGTGCTGGAATAGCTGGAGTAACAACAGGAAATTCAGCTTTGTTTAGAACAGCTTCAGAGATAGGAGCAGATGGGACTGCACTAGTTTCACAATTGTCTGAGCAGGTTGACTCAGATTCTGAAGAGGTGGAGCAGTTTTCCACAACACATGCATCCATTAAAGGATCAAGGGTTTGGTTTGCCATGTCAAGGTTTGCAGTATTGAAGCTTGGTTGGTGAATGGCAACATAATCAGCAGGAGGAGGAACTGTCTGGTACTCGTCACTATGATATCCAAGTCCAGTTCTTACTCTTTCATGGACTTGAATATCTAACAATCTTTGTAGTTTTTTAGATGAAAATTCATATTTTTCAACATGAACTTTCTGTTCAGCCAGTTCAGCTCTGGTAGCTTTAAGTTTTACTAATAGATCATCAATCTGAGTTTCTAGATTAGTTTGTTCGTGTTTTAATGAAGAAATCTCTTTCTTAAGACAGTTAATTTTTTCTTTGTAAGTATCTTCGACCTTTTTGAATTCAGACTTCATTTGATGAAACTCTTCATTTTGATCTATCAGATTTTGGTTATGCTTTCTATAACCTAAAACTTTGTCAATGCAAGCTTGAGAGCAAAGATGTTCAAATACCTGAGGTGGTATCTCTGCATTGTCTGCCATAAGTGCTTGGTTGGAGGCAGAAACATCTTCATATTGAAAACTCCAGTCAAAGTCTGTAGTTCCAACATTTGAACATGCTGCAGTTTGTGCTGGAGGAGTTCCTTGCTGCTGCTGCTGCTGCCTGGGCTGTCCTTGATAGGCTTGCTGCTGATAGGCTTGTTTTTGATGGCTGGCACCCTGATTGGCTTTTGGTGCCTTGCACTCCCTGGCAAAGTGACCCATTTGGTTACAGTTGTAACACCGGATCTTGCTTTTATCCAAACCAACTCTGGTGTTTGAGTTGTTGTTTGGAACAGATCTTCCGGTTCTAGAGTAGAACCTTTTTGCTCTGAGGGAGAGCATTGCATAAGAGTGCTGAATATCCATTTCTTCCAGATCATCTGGATGAAAGCATTCCAAATCCTCCTTAATGAAGTACATGCTGCTTAAGCTGTCAGAGACAAAGGCAGTAGAGGTTGACTGTTGAGGAGGCGCTTCTAGAAGAAATGGAGATGAGTTGGATTGTGAAACAGTTGGTGTTTGAGGATGAGTGACAATGGGAGGATGGTAGTTGCTTGCACTAGGACCAGAATGATCAGAGTGAAGTGCTGAGGTGTTGGTGGAGGAAGTGGTGGCTGATTGATAACTGGAGCTCCTTTCTTTAGCCTGAATCATTTCTAATTCATAGGTTTTAAGCATGCCAAAGAGCTCAGTCATCTGGAGAGTCTTTAGATTCTCCGTTCTTCTGATGGACACAGTGTATAGTGTCCAACAGGTGGGAAGAGATCTTATGAACTTCTTCAGAATGTCTTCATTTTCCAGGGTCACCTTGGAGCACTGCAGTTCTCCTACCAGATACGTGTACCTGTTATATAAAACTGTTAGTGACTCACCTTCCTTCCAGGCGAAGTTCTCATACTGTTGCTTGAGGATGTCACGTCTGTTTTCTTTGACCTCCTCAGATCCAGCAAACATCTTCTCCAGGGCTTCCCATAACTCCTTTGCGGTTTTGTAAGCCCTGAAGTTGTGAAAAACTTCATTTGGAAGGCACATTTGGATAGCTCCTAATGCCTTGAAGTCCACCTCCATTTTCTTGATGTCTTCTTCAGAATACTTGGAGGGTTCCTTCGGGACTAGTGGTCCTCCAGAGTCAGCCGAGGCCACCATGGGGATATAAGGTCCATCCCTTATGGATTTCCACATTCCGTATTCTTGGTAGCAGAAGAAGCTTTCCATACGGTTTTTCCACATATCATAGTCCTCCCCAGACACCAACCTCGGTGGTCGGTTGATACTGCCGATGTCTTCAAATCCATTACTTTGTGCCATTTCTGTTTTGTGTGACTTGATTAAGAATAGAGTTTAGAATAGAATCAGAAAGTGATTAAACAAATGTTAGTTTGTTTAATCTTGAGCCAAAGCTCTGATACCACTTGTAGGATCGTGAGATTACAAGGTGATTCTATTCTGGTTGATATTGGCGGAAACAATAACAACTACACAAATGTAATCGAACAGACAGAAAGAATACTAGTAAGATCACTGTTGTATTAAGCTTAGTGAATAAACGATTACAGATGAAAACTCTGAGAAGAAGCACACTTACAATGAAGTGGTTACACAGTATTTATAGTAACTCAGAATCAAGACAAACCCTTGATTCTGAGGATCAGATCGAACACAGACCGTTGATCTTGTTTATTAATCTAAATTATACGCAAAGGCTAATCTAGATAACTTTATTGAAGCGTCTTCTTAGGCATCATTGTTTGCATGCTTGGAGACGCGCAACAAGGTCCTTTATTGGTTGCACCACTGAGGTTCCTTCTGCTTGGACTGTGGCAGTTGCTTTTGCAGAAAGTTGTCAGAGACGCTTGGCATGGATAGTCAGCTGCAACGTTTGGTCTTCAGTGAATAAAGCTATCAGCAGCAAAGTTGAGAATACTGCTGCTGATAAGCCCATCAGCAGCAACTTGTGTTGAAGGCTGCTGATAAGCCTATCAGCAGCAACAAGTGTTGAATGCTGCTGATAAGCCTATCAGCAGCAACAAGTGTTGACTGCTGCTGATAAGCCTATCAGCAACAATTGTACTTAGAATAATTTGGTAGCAATCAGTCTTTGGTTCTACAAACTCCCCCTAGACTGATGCAACCAAAATTCTTCTAATCACTTTGCTGCTGAAGCTTTTGCATGTGTCTGACTATCCTTTCAACCTCATATCCTCTTGGATCCTTGCTGGGATTGTTCAGTGGAAGTTCAGACAGAGTCTTGATGTCTTTGGGTTGCATTTTGAAGATTGCTTTGCTTGAACATCTCATCTGCTGCTTCTTGGCATCAGTTAGTGTGAACTCATCCAAGTCAGCATTGTAGGACCAAGATACAAATGGAGAGTGGGACTTGAGTGGTTTGATATCCATGACCACATCTTTGCTAGGGTTGAAGTAATGTCTGATTGCTAGCATAAGATGTTTCCCTCTCTCATTTGCAGGCTCATGAGCTTCACCCAGCTCCAAAATTCTTCTTAGTTCTGAATCTGGTAGTTGCAGAACCTCATCAACAGACCTGTATGTAGATCTTCTTCTTTCAGTTCTCCCCCTGAAGATCTCAAACCTTTGACCCTGTGGATTGTAGACCCATTTAACAATGTCTCTTGAGTCTTCAGGTTTAGATGAGGATTTTGATTTCTTCAAGGGAGGCTGTTGATGAGTGGGAGCTGGGTGGGATGATTTGGACTTGTTGGGTGGAGGAGTGGAAGGTTTGGGGAGGAGAGTGGAAGGATGATGGACTGAGGAAGAGGTAGGTGAGGGAGAAGGCTTGGGTTTCTTTGTCTTTGGTTTTTCTTCTTCTTTGATAAGTACCCTTTTCTTGGAGCCTTTCTTCCCTAGTCTTTCTTCCTCATCCTTTTTAACCTTGAAGTAGAGGGCTTGCAGGTTCATGAAATTCATTGGACCTAGCCTCCTTCCACTGTCTCCTCTAGCCTTAAGGAAGTCAATCATGACCTTCCTTTCTTCATGGGTTCTTTTATTCAGTGCAATGGTCTTCTTGGACTGTAGCTTGGCTTTTTCTTCTTCTTCAGCCTTTTTCTTGCTAGCCAATTGACCCTGCTGACCCATGAAGGCTCTGTAAATCTCTTTGTTTGAAAGTTTCTCAAGGTAGTCTGCATCCTCACCTTGAGAGATCAGAGCTTCAGTCCACTCTTCTCTTAATTCTTTTGCTAATTTAGAATCAGTGATTCTAAACTTAGCATCTTCCTTCTTCTTCTTTTCATTCTCTTCTTCTTCTTCCTTGGCAAACTTTTCCTGCAGCTGTCTGGCAAGTTTTTCATCTTCCTCAACTTGAGACCCTGCATGGATTTTAACTTTCATCTCATCCAGCTGTTTGGCATACAGCTGGATTGTTTGTTGTCTTAGGAGTAAGGCTGTCTTTCTTTCTTGATGCTTCGTTTGATAAGCCATCTCTTCAGCCATCTCTTCTTCTTCTCTCTTTCTTCTCCTTTCTTCTTTCTCCTTCTTTTCTTTTAGCAATCTCTCTTCATCCTCTTTAGTCATAGTGCCCTTTCCTTTATCAAAATTGGATGCCTCTGCTCTGGCTTCACTGATCACAGCAACAGTTGATTGTGGAACTGTTGGAATCTCAGCCTCGGCTTCATCGGCATCTTCGGAGATTGACAAGGAAAGCACATTTGGTTGGTTGGTTTGGGACTCATGATCTGTTATCTCTCTTAGTTGATCCTTAATTGATGATCTTAACCCATAGGCTGCAGAATTAATGTCAACTCTGGGAGAAGATGAGTTGGAGTCAGTGTCAGAGTTTGACACAGACTCATACCCCTCAATCCAACCTTCATTTACAAGATGGGCTCTGACAGTTTGCATCATTCCCTGACTCTCTGATGAATTGATGTTGCAGATGTTGAATCTTAGTTGGTAGATCTTTAGTAGAAAGTCTGAGGGTAGCTGAAGAATGTCCCTGGTAGACTCCCCCTCAGCCAATGGAATAGAAGAGATGGGCACAATCGCCAAAGCTAGGTGCTCACCTCCACTAGGACCGACTTCAGGATCCTTGTCTTTATCAACATCCTTAGTCAGATCGACTGGATGACAAGACTCGGCACCGGTGGATTTCTTTTCTTTGTCTTTCTCTTTCTCTGTCTCCTTCTCCCCCTGAGCACCGAGCTTCTTGGTCAGTTCTTCAACTAATTTGACCATCGCTTCGTGCTCTTTTCTCTGCAAATCCATCCTTAGTTCAAGTGAAGTTCTGTGGCCTAGAATCATTTCATTCGTCTTCATTAAAAGTTCATTCTGTGCCATCACATTCTTCAGCCGCTCATTTGTCCCTGTTCTTTGGCTATGGAGAATCCTAACTTCATCGGCCAGAGAATTGATCTGTGCTTGTTGAGCATCAGACTCCTCCTTTGACTTTTGAATTGTCTTCAACAGTTCAGCAACTTGGGTCTCTAGCACATCGATCCTTGCATCATTCGGATCAGGATGCCTAGAAGATGAGGCTTCGGCATTATGGATGGGAGAGGAGAAGATTGTGTCAAAGTCAAACCCTTGTGAGAAATCACCATAGTTGAAGGGTTGACCTGACGGCTCTTTGGTGGGTGTTGGAATTGGGGATGTAATGATGGGAGTTATGGTTGGGGTGACGGTGACTGACTCCGTGAGAATTGGAGTAGTCACTGTCACCTGGACAGTTGGAGTAGGGAGGGTCACCGTCACAGGAATCTCCTCTGTGACCGCCGTGACTGCCACATCTGCTTGTACTAGTGGCCTTCTCCTCCGTCTATACAGTTGCTGTGCTGATGGGGTAGATTCTAACTCTGATCTGGCAGCTTCAACCTGTACTGGCTGCACAGTTGGAATCTCTTCAACCCTGGGGATAGCAACCTTTTGCCTATCGCCCCTTTCCTTGTTAGCACTCTCATGCCTCTGTCTTTGTAGAGCAGCGTCAGAGTCGGAATCCGGCTCATATTCGCTGCTTGAGCTTTGTCGCTTTCTTTTTGAAGATGACGCAGGCAGGGTAACCTATGCCAACCTTCTCGGATGGACCTGTGATGGTGCGTCATCGGAATCAGAAGAATCTGATTCTGTTGCCTCCGAATCGGATTCCTCAGCACCACCAACACCACCTTCATCATTACCTTGATGTTCATCATCTTCATGTTCATCATAACCTTCATCATCCTCATTCTCTTCATCTTGTTCTTCATCAGAGTGATCACTCATCTCTGGTCCCGAGTTGGGACTATACCAGTTCCAGTCCTCCGGAGCGACGTATGCTTCATTAATCAGGTGGCCGAAGAGTTCAGTATGCTCAGGGGTAGGTTCTACACTGCCTGGCTTTAGAAACTATGCAAAGACTCTCTTGTCCAACCGTTTTACCTGCAGTCTCTCCCCGATAGCACGTAGGTTTGGCAGTGCATCATCAATCAGTAGCTGCACAAACCTCGGGTACATAAGGAACCTGAACCTCTCTACTGTATTTATCTGGTCATTTAGTGCTTTGAAAATATAGCGAGAGAAGTTATAGCCCCGATTGAGAGACAGGCCCACCATGGCCGCTGCTAGGTCATGACCCATGGCATCTTTCCCCGCTTTCCTGGATGAGATGCACATGATCATGATGTGGGCAAAATAACGCCATTGATCAAATACCCACATCTTCTTGTAAGAAGCATAGTCCCTTGCCCCGACATACCCCATTCTATGCCTCCAACACCCATCCATGTAGTAATCTGGATAGGATGTCGGGTCGGTAGCAAGGTCTCCGAACCGCAGTACTCTCCTGATTGTATCTTTAGAGAATGCAATTGCCCGATCATCAACGGTTGCCCTTATGACATTAGGGGACACCGTGCAATCGTGCTCTGCTGTCTCCCAGAATTGCTCCAGGTAAGGTCTTGAGACTGTTGGGTTTGCTGAGATTGCATAACTTATTCTTGATCTGTTGAGAAAATCCACAATCTCCCGGTATTGCAAGGCTGCGCCTTTCCATTCTGGTTTCGGTGTTAGCCACTAGGTTGAATTCGTCAGTGAATGCATGAGCCATAGCCTGCAAACACACACAGAAAACATATTCAGAATAGCTTATAACACTGGAAGTAGACACACATGACACGGTATAATAGTTACACTTTGAAAAATTTTTCAGACTTAGAAAAAATTTCTAAGTGTTGGTCCTGCGCACTTAGCAAGTGCGCAGGATTTTCCTCTTGCGTACTTAACAAGTACGCAGGAATTACTTCTTGCGTACTTGCTAAGTGCGTAAGAACAACCCTTAGCAAAATTTCAGAAACATGAAAAAAATCACAGAATGCATAATGACAGGTCGAGTAGGTCGCCACTGAGTCGGAATCAACGATTCTAACTTATGGGACCATTGTCGACACCAGCAACTACCAAAATACACCAAATTTTGACCTAGATAGTCTTCGACCCACTATCGGTTCATCTTCAACCAACAGATCAAATCGAGGGCAGGGGTATGATTAGAGATGCGATTAAGGTTTCCATTAGCATGTTAATGATAATAAGTTACCCAAACAATCCCAGATTATCCCAATTTTTGTCGGATTTAACCAAAAAAAAAATTTCTATGTCAAATCGGTCCAAAAGTCATGAATCTACGGTTGGAATTGCCCTAGATTCTCACCAATGAGATGTAATACGATGATGAAAGTATTGACGGGATGAAAAGAGGGTTTGAACACACTCGATTTTGAGAGAAAAATTGCAGGGGGAAAAAAATTAGGTTTGAAAGCGTAAAACCTGAAAATTTTCTAAGTGTCGGATTTATACCCCTCAGAAATTGTTCGTGCGTACTTGTTAAGTGTGCACGAATTAACTCTTGCGTACTTAACAAGTGTGCAAGGCTTAACTCTTGCGTACTTGCAAAGTGCGCAAGTTTTACTTCGTGCGTACTTTGCTAAGTGCGCAGAAACCTTAAGTGCGCAACTTTTCAACTCAGAATTTATGAAAATTTTTAAGTCAAATAACGAACAAGATAAAACTATTCAACCAAGAGGATTCAAATACAATTCATGAAGGTTAAACATAAAATATTTTTGGCTTTTTCTGATTAAACTTGAACAATGCATAAACTTAAACACTTAAAATCTTTTTGTGCTTTTCAAGATAGATATATACAATCATTTACACAAGCTATTTTTTTTATCAAAGACACGAGCAAAGGATCATATCAGGCTATCTTTTAGCAAAAACGATACAAAATAAAAATAAAAGAATATGGGATCATGTCAGGTATTACTCTTTATTCATACGTAATAAGCATATAAACAAGTAATTCAAGTTGACAATATTATAAGATTTGAGACTATACGCATCTTTGTATCATGTTCTTGTGTATTAAAGTATTAATTATAAGATATACAACGTGCACCCCCACTGAAATGCTATGATATTTTGCACTATCTTCAAGGCATCTAAGATTTTTCAATTATTTTCTTAATTTTCAGAATGAAGTTACATCAGTTAGCACAGAAAAATCAAGCAGAATCCATAAGGATTATCAGGAATCATAAGATTCGGAATCGATTGATTCGTTTGTCTTGGTTTCATGTGAGCTTCTTCTTTGAATATCGGTATGATGATTCGGGATAATGAACATGGTGTTTGATTATACGGTAAGGGGATCCAACTTTTATCTGGATTTGATTTCAATGAACCAGGAATGATTCAAGGGTGTATACATGCTCAACGGTTAATGTATAGACATGTCTTGATTCAATCTCTCCTTGCATACTTGTGAGTATGGGCAGTGAGATGAACCGCATTAATTGTGCTAACAACATAACCCGAAACTGATCTCAAAAGAAAATTATTGTCAAAATCTAACATCCTTTATCTGATAATGATCTTTTCTATTCTTTTACGCACACACACACTTGCAAACATGGGTTCAAATCACGGTTGTAATTTAGATTTAGTTTCCACACTACTAGTGATTCAAAAACGCATACAGCCTACTGACAATTCAAATTACTTGTAAATAAACAGATTAAAAACATAATAATTTTAAACAGATAAGTAAGCATGACGCAATCATTTCCCATATGAGCAGTCTATGGTGTTTAGATCATTTTTGATGTACTATCATTTCCTCTTTTCTCAAGTTAACTTTGAAATTTTCTCCATTTTTTTTTTTTTTTTTTTTGGTTTTTGTAAAATATTTTAAAGACTAAAAGAACTATACAGAAAATTTAAAGGAATAAAAAATTTAACTTCCATGAATTGAATTGAGTTAAGAAAACTTAGTTTTCACTCAGGATTGAACATTCCTATAAAGTTGACAAGATGCTCAAAACGGGATCGATCAAATGCCTTTGTGAAAAGGTCAGCAAGATTGTCATCTGTGTGAACCTTTACAAGTTCAATTAAATGCTTTTCAGCACAGTCACGGATGAAATGATGGCGAATCTCTATATGTTTAGTTTTGGAATGTTTCACCGGGTTATTTGTGATGGACATGGTGGCATTATTGTCAATGAATAGAGGAGTTCCAGTGAAGTTCAAGCCGTAGTCTCGCAATTGCTGCTGAATCCACAATATCTGAGAACAACCGCTAGCTGCAGCAATGTATTCTGCTTCACAAGTTGAGACAGAAACCGTTGACTGCTTCTTGCACTGCCAGGAGACCAGTCCGTCTCCTAAGAATTGACATCCACCAGAAGTTGACTTTCTGTCAAGGTTACAACCGCCATAATCTGAATCAGTGTAGGCTTTGAAGTCGAATGACTGCTGCTTAGAGTACCAAAGACCTAATCGGGGTTTCCCTTTCAGATATCTGAAAATTCTCTTCACAGCTATCATATGTGACTCCTTCGGTTGAGACTGAAACCTTGAGCACAAACATACAGCAAACATTATATCGGGTCTTGAAGCTATGAGATACATAAGTGATCCGATCATCCCACGGTACAACCTGCTGTCCACATCCTTTCCATCTCTGTCGGGATGCAAACCATGATTGACTGGGATTGGTGTGCCATAAGTAGTGCTATCACTCATCTTGTATTTTGACAAGATGTCCTGCACGTACTTAGATTGATGTAGATAAATTCCATTCTCTTTTTGACTGACTTGCAGACCTAGAAAGAATGACAGTTCACCCATATTGCTCATTTCAAACTTGGACTTCATCACCTTCTCGAATTCCCTACACATCCCTTCATTGGTCGACCCAAAGATAATGTCGTCGACATATACTTGCACAAGAAGAATGTCACCTCCTGCTTTTCGTATGAAGATAGTCGAGTCAATCTGTCCACGGTCAAAACCATTAGACAGTAAATGCTTAGATAATGTCTCATACCATGCCCGCGGTGCTTGATGAAGACCATAAAGTGCTTTGTCAAGTTTGTACACTTTATTGATATTATGCGGATCTTCAAAACCGGGAGGTTGAGTGACATAGACTTCTTCATGCACCTTACCATAAAGGAAAGCACTCTTCACATCACGTTGATAGACCTTGAAGCCGACATATGTGGCATAAGCCAAGAACAGTCGAATGGCCTCAATTCTAGCAACTGGGGAATATACCTCATTGTAATCCAAGCCCTCTTGTTGATAAAAACCCTGAATAACCAATCTTGCTTTGTTCTTCACAACAACATGACGATCGTCCGTCTTGCATTTGAACACCCATCTGGTACCAATTGGCTGAAAGCCTTTTGGTAAGTCAACTAAATCCCACACGTGCAACTTTTGGAATTGAGACAGTTCATCTTGCATCGCCTCAATCCAGCAGTTGTCAGTGAGAGCCTCCTTCACATTCTTCGGCTCTAACTGGGACACAAATGCAGCATGCAGACATGTTTCCATGACACCAGTGTCAAATATCTCTGTGTAAAGACTGGTGTTCTCAGTGATGGTTCTATGAAGAGTCTGAACACCGGCATAAGGATCACCAATAATGTTGTTGATTGGATGATTCCTATGCACTCTCGTCTCCGGTACAATCGGTTCCTGAATTTCTGGATCTAGATTCGTGCTTAACTCCCCCATTTCCTGTGTACCATAGGAAGACGATTCAATGTTTATTGGATCAGCTGGAGCTTCATTTCCTACAGTTGTGTTAGGATTGGCTGGAGCGACATCTCCAACAACACGAACATCTTCACTGTTATCACTGTCATGAGTTCCAGATGCAGATGCAGCATTGGAATCTGGAGTTATAATTGGTACAGTAGCACAAGTTGAAAAACTGGAGTCATCGCCGCCACCAAATAACTCATAAACATTTGCGGCGTCTTCTGCAGATAAATCAGGAAGATTGAAGGACTTGAATAGCGCATCATAATCAAAACCCCAAGCTGGACCTTTTGGTTCTGGTGGAATGCTGTGTTTACTGCAATCCACTTCAAACCATTCCTCGACAGTACGAGTTCCTATATTGTACACTCTCTTGCAAGGCGAGTTGGCAACGTATCCTAAGAAGATGCCTTCCACCGCTTTTGCATGAAACTTAGACTTGCGGTCTTTGTACTGTAGCAACAAGGAACAAGGACTACCGAAAGGAACTAGGTAATCAAGATTGGGAAGTCGATTGTTGATCAACTCGTAGCAAGTTTTGTTGTGCCTCTTCACAACCAGAACCCTGTTTAAGACGTGACAAGCTGTATTAACGGCTTCTGCCCAGAAAGTGACAGGAAGCTTTGCATCTGACAGCATAGTCCTTGTAGTCTCAATCAGTGTTCTGTTCTTCCTTTCAGCAACTCCATTCTGCTGAGGCGTGTACGGCGCGCTGAATTCGTGACGGATCCCTTTCTTGAGACAGAAAAGCTCCATCAAGTTATTCTTGAACTCAGTTCCGTTGTCACTCCTAATTCTTCTCACTTTCAGCTTGCAAAGAGATTCCAAGCTCAGGATCAAGTATTGAAGAATATCAGCAGTTTTGTTTTTAGTACCTAAAAAATGAACCCAAGAAAAACGTGAGTAATCATCAGTTACAACAAGACAGAATGACTTACCTCCAATACTCCTGATACTTATGGGGCCAAACAGATCCATGTGTAATAGCTCCAAAGGGGTATCGATAGAGTTTTGGAGCTTGGGCTTGTGAGACTTCCGTTGCTGTTTGCCCTTTTTACAAGGCATACAGTCATCTTCAACGGTAAACCTCAGATTTGGAACCCTGGTTACCAAACCGTTTCGGACAAGATGATTCATTTTACGATAAGAAATATGTCCGAGTTTCCTATGCCACAAGATGGAGTCAAGTTCTGTCGCTTTGGTAAGCAAACAGGTAGGAACTGATGAGGTGGTTGTTGCCACGCTCATATCGATCTGATAGGTGTCGTTTGTTCTTGGTGCTCTCATCAGGATCCATTCTTTCGGAACTTCAAAACCGGGTTTGAGAATCAGGCATTCTGACTTGTCAAACATCACCGAGTACTCCTTGTCACACATTTGTGAGACACTCAACAGGTTATGCTTCAGCTGCTCGCAAAAGTTGACATTGTCAAAGCTAACACAACCGTTTGAAACCACGCCTTGACACGTGATACTGCCACCTTTTTCTCTGGCAAAGGCCACATAGCCGCCTCTGAATGGTTTAACGTCTTGAAGCAAGGCCATGTTTCCTGTCATGTGCCGGGAGCATCCACTATCTACATACCAACGGTTAGAGATAGTACCCTTCGGACGTCCCTGCACGAGTAACAAAAGAATTAGTTAGATTTGGAGGTCTTGGGTCGTCCATCCTTCTCAAAATAAACTACTTCTTTCAACTCACAGTCATGATGACTGTTTGAAATTGGTGAATCTTTGGATGAATTTGGAACAGGAGATTGAGAACTTTTAACTTTCTTGTTCCAGGATCTCTTTTGATTCTTAACCAGAACAGTAGACTTTGGCTCAACCACAGCCGGTGAACTTGTGGAAGCTTCACTTGATTGAGTCTTAGTCAACTGTTCCAGCTTTCTCAACCTCTTATTCCTTCTTCTTCTTTGTGGCTTAGAGAGTCTAGCCACAGATTTCTCACCAGTGCGTGTACTACCAGATGTAGACACACGAGGTACATCAGGTTGCTTTACCTTTCTTGCAACAGATGGTTTGGCCTCAAACTTAATCTTAGGTTTTCCCAAAGGTTGTACTGATGGTTTCACCACATTCTGCTTTGGACTTTTGGGAGATGGTTTCATTGGTGGCGACCTGGGGATAACAGCTGGCTGTGAAACAACAGGCCGTTTCCCTTGGTTCTTAAAAGGACAGTTCACAAAAATGTGACCAACCAAGCCACAGTGAAAACAGTTCCTCTTGTCTACATAAGTTCTCTTGTAAGGCTCATTAGATCTGGCCTTAGAAAACTCTCCATTATGAGCAGGAGGAGTTGGTTTATGAACAGAAGTCTGACCTTTTTCAGTTTGGTTTTTAGGGGTATAATACTTTTGCAAATTCTCTTTGTAACCAAGCCCATAATTAGCTGAAAAAGCCTCATTCTTAACTTGGTTAGTGTTTTTATAACCCCCGTAAAGCATTACCTTAAGTTTATCATTTGTTTCAATGATATCAGGTTCAGTTAAGATACAGTTATCACCATTAGTGATAATGTTTTTGTGGACTTTCTGTTCAGTCAACAACTCCTCAGAAACTACTCCTTCAGGGCAAGTGTTAACCGACCCATCTTCAGAAGCAGTAAAATACTCCTCACTAGATGTGGAGTTAGCCTTACTTGAGGATTCATCCTTTTTAGGGGAATCATCCTTGTCAGAGGACTCATCTAGACAAGTGAGATCAATGTCTATCAAGCTATTGACAAACTTCCCACTTATTGGTGGAGGAATGGCATTGGTACCAAGACCTAGGCCCTTCAATTTCCTCACTACTGATTCATAGTGCTCCACCACAAAGCGAGAGTTTTTCAACTTTTCATTTGTACATTTTAACTGCAGGATCTCATTTTGCAGTTTGTTGATTTCATTGTTCCGTTTTTCTAACCCCCTGTACGCAATATCCAAGTGAACCTGTTGCTCACTTATTTGTAAAGAATATTCACATTTTTCTTTTTTCAACGTTTTAACAGACTCTTTAAAACGTTTTTCGTTTTCTTTGTAATTATGAGCTGCCATACTTAGGGGTTCAATTTTGTCTTGGAGCTTAGAAATTTCAAGCTTTAGCCCTGGACATTTAGAACAAGAAATAACAGAGAAAGGGTTAGAATCTACCTCAGATGATGAACTCTGTGCTTCTCCAATGGCCATGAGAGCAACGGCAGTGGTAGACTCCTCTTCAACGGCTACAGAAGCTTCCATCTCCTCAGCTTCTTTTCTCTCAGCCTCCATCAACTCCATGATCTCAGCCATGAGACCAACCTATGTTTGAGCAATGATGGCGTCCTCTAGATGAACACCCCAATCAAAGTTTTCGTCATGCTGAGCTACCAATGCATTTGACGAACCACCTTGGTGTTGATTGTGGTGGCTAGTGTTGTTGTGGCCTTGGCTGTTTCCCTGGCTAGGTCTGGTGAAACAAGAGGCCGGTGATCGGTCTTTTTGACACTCACGAGCAAAGTGTCCATAGTTCAGACACTTGTAGCATTTGGCCTTGGATTTATCAAATCCAACCTTGGCATTAGAATGTCCACCAATGAACTTTCTTCCTGTTCTGTTCAGGAAACGCTTGGCCCTCCTCAAAAGCATGGCCATATTCCATTGAATATCCATGTCCTCAATATCATCAGGATCCACTTGGTTAAAGTCTTCTTCAATAGTTTCGGGATCCGTTAGCTTGCCGCCTATGAAATTCTCATACGCAAGCATACATGATGAAAACAAAGCTACATGATCTTCAGCTATTTTGACTATTGCAGAATGGTTGGCTGAAGACGTAGCTGGAGGATTTCTTGAGGTGTGTTGATGATTAGTTCCCAACCCTGATCCGGATGCATAACAAGCATGACCACCACACCCATTTGAGTGGTCTTCTTCATTGGAGTGTCCAGTAAAGAGGGCAATTCCAGAGCCCGATGATTTTGAAGTGGAAGTCGTCCCATGATACATGGAAGGGTCCTGTATCTGAGGTCTTCCCGAGCTCTCCTTCTTCATAAGATTCATGTTATGAGCTTGAATCTTACCAATAGCCTCATCTACTGTTAACTCATAGAATTTAGGATTTTCCCTCATCATGGTTGTATACATCTCAAACTTTGGTGGCAAAGCATCAAGAAATTTTTCCACCAGTTCTTCATCGGGATATTTCAGTTCAAAAGCTTTCAACTCCGTTTGTAAATGATAGAATCTAGAGATGAGATCATCTAACGATTCATTTTCCATGAAATTGAAGCATTCATACTGCTTCCGGAGAAGATCCCGCTTACTCTTCTTAATGTCACTGTTCCCCTCAAATCTTTTCTGAAGTGCTTTCCAAAGATCCTTGGAGGTGTCATAGCCTCGGAAACTGTGAAACAATTCCCGAGTTAATGACATAGTGATTGAGCCAAGAGCCTTCTTTTCCCGATCATAAGCTTTCTTTTGTTCTTCATCAAGCTTAGAGATGGGCTTTGGCACCTCTTCATCAAGATAGATGTGTGTGGGATGCTTATATCCCTCAAGGATTGGTATCCATAATGATGAGTCGGTGTATGAAATGTAGTGCTCAAAACGCGCCTTCCAATTCGAATAATCGTTTACATTTAATAGTTTAGGCGGTTTCTGAGGTGTACCGATCTCATTATCATAATTTAACATGTTTTCCAAGATTCTGAAGGTTCGACATAGTGAATTACTTGGTCAAAAAATCAGAAAAGTCAGACACTTTTGCGCACTTGGTTTTGGCCTTGCGCACTTGAGAAATGGTCTTGCGTAGTTAAGATCTGCTCTTGCGTACTTGATAAGTACGCAGGAGGAAATATTAAGTACGCAGGATATAACTTAAGTTCGCACAAGTTCAGTCTTGCGCACTTGTAAGTACGCAGGAGATAACTCTTGCGTAGTTAGTAAGTACGCAGAAAACTGTACTTTTTACCAAAAATGGTAAGTACGCAGGACACCTTTTCAGCTACTCTCACCAAACTTTTCCGGTCACCTGAAACTCGCCGGAGATAGTGAAAAATAGGCTGATGATCAATGCAATCGAGCCAAAGGATCAGAAACAAGTTTCTAACCAAACTTTGATGCTCAAAACACACAAATACACAACAAAAAATCGGTTTTTGAGAGATTTTTGCTTCTAAAAAAGTGCTCAAGAGCTACCCCTTTTTTATCACAAAAATCAACAAAAATACCTCTTTTTGCTTGTAAAACTCAGTAAAACGTCTCCAAACTCACTTACAACACTCGAATTCAAGAGCAATGCTCTGATACCACTTGTAAGTCCCTTCGTGTGTGTCGGATCGTCACATGCAAGTGGTCTACTAGTCGAACCGGGTTGCGGAATACCTTTGACTAGGTGAAGAGTCTTACTAAACAAAGTAAACCAAACACGAGAGTCACAATAAACGTTCTTTGTATTATAAACACTCGACGGTTACAGAGAGATTACAAGCTGCGTACTTAGCAAAACTGAGTTCGTCTAGACAAATGGTTCTGCGTACTTATCCTCTGACAACCTATCATATTTATACAAACCTGATGCCTGCACACTTAGCAAGTGCGCAGGAACAAATGCTCTTGCGTACTTAACAAGTACGCATGGGTCTTCCTGCGTACTTGCTAAGTACGCAGGTGCTTTCTCCTGCGCACTTACAAGTGCACAAAACACTTAGAAGAAATGCAACAAACATTATGTAAAAGTAAATACAACTCGATAAACTATTACATAACAGCTCTTACATACAAAGACAAAATACAGACATTAGACATATAAACTAAGACTCTATCCAGAGTGTTGTCACAGGAAAGTGCATCAACAAGAACTCACTCAGCGTAGCTGACTTTGTATGTACGTTAGATTATTTTTGCAGATGAGTCTGCTAGATGAGGTATCTTGGCTTGCGAGTGGACTACTCGGGTTGGTGCGCATGCATTCGTTAGGTAACGTTATGAAAATTAACGAATTTAAAGATAATACTATTCGAGCAAGACTTCAGTTGTTTATGTAAATGAAACTTAGATGTTTTTAAAGAGTATAACCAGTGATGACTACCAACTGTAGGGTGCTTGGTTTGGGGTCTTACCCAGAGCATAGGTCTCATTAGTCTCAATCCCTCGATTCAACCAAACCCTAAAATGACTGAAAGCTCTGTTGCTGCTAACCCTAATGCTCCGACTATTCCGGTGTTCAAAGGAGAAGGGTATAAACACTGGAGCCTGCTATTGAAAACAATTCTGAGGTCACGAGAACTGTGGGATGTGGTTTACTTGGGGATAACGACTGCTGGGGATGGAGCGAATGATAACAGAGAGGCAAAGAAGAAAGTCGCTCAAGCTATGAGCATTATCCAGCAAGGTGTGCATGACAGTCTCTTTTCACGCATTGTTGCTGCTGAGAATGCCAAAGACACATGGTAAACCATGCAATTGGAATTTCAAGGAGATTCCCAAATTCAGTCAATTAAAATGCAGGGACTACGATAAGCATTTGAAAATCTAACCATGAAGGATGATGAAGTTGTAGGTGAATACTTCTCACGTGTTATGAACAACGTTGGATAACAGAGATCATATGGTGAGGACCTAACTGATCAGAAGGTAGTCGAAAAAATTCTTATAAGCGTGTCCCCCAAATTTGATTATGTTACACCATCCATAGAAGTGATGTTTGACCTGTCTAATATCACACATGTTAAGCTAATGGAGCTACTACAATCACAAGAGGAAAGAATCAACAGCAGGGTTTCTCTTGAAAAAACAAACAAAACAACTGAACGCTAGGATGAATAAGCACTTCAGGTTGTCCAAGAACAAAATAGATTCGCTCGTGGAAGAGGACGTGGCCGTACACCTCTTAGAGGAAGAGGTGTTAGACGTGGAAGAAGTGCTCTTGATAGAAGTAAGGTACCTCAATGCTGCTGCTGTAAAAAATATGGCCATTTGAAGAAAGATTGCTGGTACAATGATGAAGCACAAGTGAACATGGCAGAACATGAAGATAATGTAGAAAATGAGGAGGCTGATGACCAACACCTGTTACTTGCAGAACTTGTCTCAAATGATCAATTCATTTTCATGACTAGTACTTGTCAATCTGATAATACTAATCATTTGTGGTTTATAGAATCTGGATGCTCTAACTATATGACATGTTCTAAGGATATCTTTACCTCCCTTGATGAGTCATTCAAGCTAGAAGTTCGATTGGCTGACAGAAAATGACTTGTAGTTGAAGGAAAGGGAACTATAAGGATTGATACAAGTGACAACTCATTTAAGTTGCTGGATAATGTATACTATGCACCCAAGCTTGAATACAACCTGCTTAGTGTTGGCCAACCAATGAAGAAAGGATACGCTGTACACTTTGATGATGGAAAGTGTATGGTCAAGAATAAAGAAAACGAGAAGAACTTAATGGAGGTTGCAGTAGCCAGCAATAATATGTTTATCCTGGATACAAAGTGTATGCTCTCTGTACAAGACACTCCTTTCAACAAACAGGATGCTGAGGTGCTTAGATGGCACTGCGGGTATGGTCATATTCACCTTGATGGACTAAAGCAGCTTCATGACAAAGGGTTGGTTCTAGGACTGCCCAAAATCAACAACTTGCTAACCTGTGAAGCTTGCATCCTGGGCAAGCAAGCAAGGAATCCATTTCAACACTCATCTTAGCATGCAAAGAGCAAGCTGGAACTGATTCATACAGACCTATGTGGCCCTATGCAGGTTTCGAGCCTAGGTAACAGCTTATATTATTTGTTATTCGTAGATGACCTAACACGAATGTGTTGGGTTTACTTTGTGACTAACAAGTATGATGCTTTTGGAAAGTTCAAATTGTTTAAAGCCATGATAGAAAAAGAAAGTGGAAGTGCTATCAAGGTTTTACGGTCAGAGAGGGGAGGAGAATTTTGTTCACACGAATTTAACACATTTTGTGAGCAAGCTGGCATAAAGAGGGAGCTTACTGTTCCCTACACAACTCAACACAATGGGGTGTTAGAGAGAGAAAAAATCGCACCATCATGAACCTGACAAGAAGCATGCTGAGAGCCAAAGAACTTCCAAATTTCTTATGGGCTGAAGCAGTTGCCACTGCTGTCTATGCAATGAACCGTTCAACCACTAAAGCCCTTGTGAACCAGACTCCCTATGAGGCATGGTATGATAAAAAAAACCTTCTGTTACTCGCATGAAAATATTTGGCTGCATTGCATATGGTTTAGTACCCTCACAAATGAGAAGAAAACTTGATAACAAATCTGAAAAAAATATTTTCATTGGGTATTCAAGTCAAAGCAAAGGTTACCGGATTTACAATCCTGACACAAAGAAGTTTAGTACAAAAAGAGATGTAGTCTTTATTGAAGATACCAAATGGTCTTGGGAAAAGGACTCATCCCATACTAAAAATACCTATGCCTTTATTGACCCATTCCCTATGGAGTCCCACTCTTTACCCAACGGTTCAAACTCATTACCTGACCCTGGCACACCTAGTACCCCACATGCTAACTCTGACCCAGTAGATGCTAATGACAACACCTCTCCAGCCCCTGTTCAACCTACCACTAACATTGTTCCTCATGAATCCGGGCCCTCTAGAAGAGTGTCTAGATCTCCTGAATGGCTTAAAGACTACCACAGTGGTGAAGGATTGTCAGATGAAGAAAGTGAAATGGTGTCATGTCAGTTTGCCCTCAATGTTTCTGATCCCCTTACATTTGGTGAAGCTGCTAACTACAAATAATGGCAAGAAGCTATGCACATTGAATTACAAGCAATAGAAAGAAATAAAACATGGCAATTAGTGACTCTTCCACCTGAGAGAAATGTAGTAGGGGTCAAGTGGCTGTTCAAGACTACACCAGGATCAAATGGTGAGGTTCTGAGACACAAAGCCAGACTGGTTACCAAGGGGTACTCTCAACAGCAAGGTATTGATTTCTAGGAAACCTTTGCTCCAGTTGCTAGATTCGAAACTATTCGAGTCATTCTTGCTGTTGCTGCTCAAATGGAGTGGACTATACATCAATTAGATGTAAAGTCTGCATTCTTAAATGGTGACTTGTTTGAAGAAATATACATTGAGCAGCCGAAAGGATTCATTGTTAAAGGCAAGGAAGAGATGGTATACAAGTTGAACAAGGCCTTATATGGCCTAAAACAGGCTCCTCGAGCCTGGTATGCCAAGGTTGATGGGTATTTCATTTAGCATGGGTACTTAAGGAGCCATAATGAACCCACAATGTATGTTAAAAGAAACAATGCATGTGATGCCATCTATGTGTGCTTGTATGTAGATGACATCATATGTACATCTTCTTGTGACAATATGATAAATGAATTCAAGAGTGGGATGAATCAGGTTTTCCAAAATGACTGATATGGGTCTGCTTAAATACTTTTTGGGTGTTGAAGTGAGGTAGACTACTGATGGGATACATTTGTGTCAAGAAAAGTATGCACATACTCTTCTTGATCGATTTGGTTTGAAGAACTGTAAAGAAGAATCAACTCCAATGAATTGTAATGAGAAACTCCTACTTGATGATGGGGCAGATAAAGCTAATGAGCAAGTTTTCAGAAGTTTGGTAGGAGGGCTTATATACTTGACTCACACTAGGCTAGATGTGGCATATGATGTAAGTCTTGTAGCACGGTTTATGTAGAAGCCATCAAAAATTCACTTTGGAGCAGCTAGAAGAATTCTAAGATATGTAGCCAACATTGCATGCTTTGGGTTGTGGTACAGGAGGTCCAAAGAAGTTAAACTGATAGGCTACAGTGATAGTGATTGGGCCAGCAGTGTTAATGATCGGAAGAGCCTCTCAGCTTATGTGTTTACTCTTAGCAGTGATGTGATTGCTTGGAGTTCAAAGAAGCAGCAAATTGTGGCCTTATCAAGCACTGAGGCTGAGTATATCTCTTCTACAGGAGCTACGTGTGAAGCTATCTTGTTGAGAAGAGTACTTGAAGACCTTGGGTTTATTCAGAATGAGCCTACTATAATCTATTGTGATAACAAGTCAGCAATCAGTCTGTCCAGAAATCCTATAATGCACAGTCGCTTAAAGCATATAGAGTTGAAGCACCAATTTATCAGAGAGATGATCATTCAGAGATTATTGCAGTACTCACAATCAGCTTGCAGATGTTATAACAAAATCCTTAACAAGGGAGAAGTTCGTTTTCTTCAGACACAAGCTTGGAGTAATGGAGTTTGAATCAAGGGACGATGATGAAGACTGATTCAAATTGAAGATGCTATTCAGGAACATACGCACGCGGAGTTATCTTTGTTATGTTTTGAATAAGTCCCTAACGGTCTAGTTGTTAGACTTAGCTAGTCTTTAGGGTAGTTGAGCATTTCCCCGTTTATTTCCTTTCCTATTTAAGTTAGTGTTCTCTCCATGTATTCGTATGTACTTTCATCATTATCTTGAATAAACAAAAAGTTCATGATTACTTTGCTTTCAGTCTTCCTTTGCTTTCCCTGTTTATTCGTGATATCTAAGTTTTAATACCAACAAGTTTCCTAAATTTGTTTCAAGTTACATGTCCATTTTCCGATCGAAGAAATGATAAAAGTATTACCGCCGTTTCTATAATTTTCTGTTGACATTAACATGTTTAAATACCTCAATTGCTATAAATACCATAAGAATTTTTTAACAACTTTCATCGTTGATAGTTTTGTGTAGTATTTTTTTATCTTGTTGCCGATTTGTGTTTGAAAAATCAATGAAATGTGATTTTTCATAAAATTTATACACAAATAGTTATATTTATATATGGGTTGTATAATTAATTATATACAACTCTGCCTTGTCGTTGATGAGAACTTCGCAACGAGCTAAAGTGTCCAAAATGTAACTAAGATAATGAGATTCAATGTTCAAAGCAGTGAGTTTGATATGAAACTTAAAAGGAATGAATAAAAGTTGTCTTTATGTAGGTGGGTCGACAAACCTTGGAGTGATATATAAGTGTAAGTCTCCCTTGTAGATTGTTTCCTTAGAAGTATGGACAAATTAGGACTCTAAAGGGCGTGAAACGTCATAACTCGCATACACAACGATGGACGCAATATAGCGTATTGATAGTGCTCATGAACGAGTTATCCCTAATGGAGCGCGGTTGTTGTTGCTCGCGTATTGCAACTGCTTGTTGTCTCTTAGTTCCTCCTGCTCGGTAAGTAGGAAGTTGCTACTGCTGCTTGGTTAACGCTGAGTAGTTTTAACTAGTATCACGAATTGAAATAAGAGTGTTGGTTGTGCATTTATATGTAATTAAATTTTGTTTTTTACAAGACTAATGTGCATTTTCTGCTTCTCTTTTTTGTGTGGATGTAAAATAACCAAGATGGTTCTAATTTTTAATATGATGAAAATGAGATCACACGTAAGAACTGAGACCTACAAGCTACACTGAAAACCGCTCACAAACGTTAGAGAAAAGTACTCTTTACTCGCTCCACCATTCTTACTACCTTCTTCTTTTCCACCACAGAAAAAAATTAAAACACCAAAAAACCTAGTGTTATCTTTGGCGTGAGCTATCTCCGATAATGAACACTGCTTCGGCTGTTATGCTATGGGAGACGTACAACTTTTATTAGAGAAGACTCGAAATCTATTTTAACAGACCCGTATTGAATACGAAGCCTCAGCCAATACTAACTGATTTAGTTCGTTTGTTTCTTGCAAAAGGAAAATCTACTCGTCGAAGACATTAGTTTGAATCTATTTAGGCGTATTTAATGTTTATGTTTACATTTCCTGTAATTCGTTTCATCAAGGTATTATACTACGAATTTCCCACACGTTTAGAAAGAACAGATTTATTTTTATTAATTTATTTTAATAGAAAAAAACTCATATTTAAAAAAAATACAAAATTTAACCAGTGGAAAATTGATAATAAAGAGTTTGAAATCTATATCAAATAACATAAGCTTCGTAATTCATCTCTTATGTTATAAAAAAATAACAAGATTCTAAGTTGTAACAAATAACTTTTATTGTAATTAATCAGGTAAACGAGTTAAGTCGTGTTGAGTGTAGTTTGTCTAAACTTAAGGTCGACTTATTATGAACTTTATGTTTAAACTCGAGTCTGACTCGTTTATTATTTATTACCTATTTTATTTATATATAATTTTTATTTCAGATATATTTATAATTATAATGGTATATACAACATAAAATATATTATATAATTATTTTTATTATGACAATATATATTATAATATTTATTATCTTTATATAAATAATAGACTCACGGTTTTAATAAAGAATGGTATATGAAATTTGAGATCGAGCTCGTTTATTAAATAAACTCTAATTTAGTTAATTTATATTTGACTCTATTTAAATTTTAGTAAGCTGATTTTAAGTAGCTCCGGCTCGTTTGTATCTTAATCTTTACATTTACATTAATAAAAATCTCACGCCAGGTTGTTGTGGTATTCATGAAAGAATAAGACGAACGTAGTTGTTAAGGGTTAGAGCTTGGGTTCACCCTTGGGTTCGTAGGGGTTCATGGTAACATCGCCGCAACCCATTCGGGTGGTTGCGACACGGGTTGGTTTGACGGGTTCGTGAAGTCTTGGGTGGAGAACAAGAAGTGGACTGTTGCCACTAGCCGTTGGGAGCCAAAATAGATGTTGGGCTATTTAAAAAAAAGAATTTTCTCTAAATACCAATCTTTTATACACAATTTTTATACCAAACAAATACTCTCCCACTACTACTTTTCTAATATTTTTTTCTACTCTACTCATGAATCCAAGGAAACAATCATCCTCCGCCTGCAAAACATATAGACCAAAAGTCCGTTCAGGTCTAAGTGAACCAACTCCGCCACAATCGTTTCAATACCCCTGATTCTATCCAAATCCTCCAACCCAATCGTCCATGCCCGTCCAAATTGCACCGAGTCATTTTGTGCTTCCACAACCCGAAGGACCCAACCCGTTTCCATTCTACGAAAATCTATCATTTCGTAACCCAACCTAACCCGTTCCACAAACTGAATATGAGGTGGAACAAGATGAGGGTAATGAAGATGAGAAAGAACAAGGATTTGAGGTGGAAGAAGTTGACGAAGAAGAACAAGAATATGAGGTGGAAGAAGTTGACGAAAAAGAACAATATGACACCTTGTATTTTAATTTTATTTTTAATTTTTTATGTTTTATTTGTTTAGTTAATTTCAATTTTATAATTTTAATTAATGTATTTTATTTTTATGTTTTTAAAATTTATTTTAAAAAAATACTAGGATAGTTTAGGGTTCCACCCCTTATGTTTATGGTAAAAATAACCTGACATGTAGTGCTGTAAATGAGCCGAGCCAAGATGGACTCAAGCTCAGCTCGTGAAAAGTTCGAGTCAAGCCGGCTCGGCTCGAGTTTTCTAATGAGCTAAAAACTTGAGCTCGTGCTCGACTCATGAAAAGCTCGAGCTAGCTCGATATTTAATAAAAAATTGATTTTTTTTGACATTTTAAAATATATATGAAATAAAAAAAACATTATTAGAACTAATAAAAGAGTAAATAAAATAATATTAAGATTGTAAACAAAAAAAATATATTTTTTTAAAGATCGAGATACACCTAGACAGATTCAAAATATTATATTTTTTATTTTTATTTTTTTTTCAACTCTTTTATATGTTATTTATTATTATGATTATTATTAATAATCTTATTTCAAACGAGCTAAACGAGCGAGCCACGACCCGATCCTACACTGGCTCGGGCTCGACTCGTTTACAAATCGAGCCGGTTCTGCTCAGCTCGTTTTCAACCAAACTTTTTTCGAGCTGAGCTTTTTTTGAGCTGAGCTTTTTTCAAGCTTTATTCGAGCGAGCTGCGAGCTTTTTGAAAAGTCCTAAACTGGTATGACATGACGTATTTGATTGATTAATCTTTATGGTAATTTAGGGTTTAAAGGGTTCCACTGTAAAGCTTAAATACGAGAATAAGTTGCTATGAAACGAAAAGGGTCAGATTGGAATAAACAGTATATAGAAGGACCAAAAGCGACCTATTTTCCATTTACAAGGGGCATTATTAAACTTAAATATCCCTAACTTATAAAAAAGCAGACGGCATACAGGGTGCTAGGGTTTTTATTACTTTGCAAAAAGGGGAAGCTGCGGCCGTCAATATGGTTCTCAAGTACGTTCTCTCATCAATCTGTTCTTCTCTAATCTTCATTTTGATCCGTTAAACCTACTGATTCATCTTCTTCATCTGTATTGCAAGCATGAATTGTTCGTTTGATGTATAACAATCATAATATATCTGTTAGAGATTACTGTTTCCTTGATCTGTCTGCGTATATTAGGGTTTCAAACGCCATAAAATTCATCAAGTTCGATTCGTAACTTTCAATGACATTTTATTTCTTGTTCATAAGTAGTTTAAATTTCGATTTCATATATGCAATTTTAGTTTAAGAAGCCTGAAAAATGAGACTTTAATTGATATATTGTTTTATAATAGGCTATTAATGCTTGTTCTGTTTTTTAGAGTTCGGCTCCCTAAAAGCTTGAATGAAGCTGAGCTTAAACGAGCTCGAGCTGAGCCTAAAAGTAAGCTTGTTTATTAAACGAGCCCGAGTCAGAGCTTCACTTATCGAGAACGAGCCTATTATTTTTATAATTTTTGTTTAGTATATTAAAAATATGTATTTATATAACAATAATTAGTATATATAAAATATTAAAATTATAATGAAAATAGTATAAAATTTTAAATGAAAAATATATATAAATGAATTAATAAATAATAACGGAGCCAATCTCAAACTTCAAAAACTATTCATGAGCCGAGCTCAAGCTTTAGAAATAGAGCTCGAATCGAGCCGAGCTGAGCTCGAGCCTAGTCGAGCTACACCCCTAATATATGGATCGGTTATAATGTTCATTTTGCTTTGCCTGTTATATTAGGACTGAGCTTTGCCGATTCAGTGGCCAGAAAATATACCCTGGCAAGGGTATTAGATTCATCCGATCTGATTCACAGGTATATACTGCAGACTTTGTTTGGATATATTCACTTTAGTACAATTTCTGAATCTGGTTTTTGTATTTAGGTCTTTCTGTTTGCAAATTCCAAATGTAAGAGGTACTTCCATAACAAGCTGAAGCCCTCAAAGCTCACGTGGACTGCCATGTACCGAAAACAGCACAAGAAGGTGAGAAATATTTGCTGAGCTCAATGTTTCTTCATGTATTAAACATTGTTTTTATATAATCTGTTGATCACGTTTCAATGGTGTTAACAGGATCTTGCTCAAGAGGCTGTGAAGAAGAGGCGTCGTGCTACCAAGAAGCCTTATTCAAGGGCTATTGTTGGAGCCACCTTGGAAGTCATTCAGAAGAAAAGAAGCGAGAAACCTGAAGTCCGTGATGCCGCTAGGGAGGCAGCTCTCCGGTATGACTGTTTTCTTTTGTTTTAGTTGTTTTAGTTAGAAGTAGCTGGATAAATTGGGTTTGGATCAAAACATATACCTTTTTAACCTTTAAGGGGTGGCACAGGCTACGCGCATGATTCCTCTCTAGCAGAGGTCTCATGTTGAAATATAGCTTCCACTCGTTTTCTGCCTTAATCCCTTGAAGGTCACATGTGTTTTAGATTTTTTTAACTTGAAACATGTACTTTTAGGTCTGGTTTTGTTGACTTATAACCATTTTTTGACCAAATTGCAGTGAAATCAAGGAAAGGATTAAGAAAACCAAGGATGAGAAGAAAGCGAAGAAAGCAGAGGTGGTATCAAAACAGAAGGTCCAAGGCAAGGGTGGGAATGTGCCTAAAGGTAAGGGACCTAAGCTTGGAGGTGGCGGTGGGAAGCGTTGAATTCCCATTGCGGTTCTTCTTCTTTACTAGATATTACATGTTAGCCAAGATTGAGTATTTTGTATTTGTTCTTATCAGATTCTTTCAGTCAAACTTGTCTTTTAGATGTTTATCGTTCACGATGGTTTTGTGAAATTGAAACAACTTGATTTTATGATTTTGGTGCGACTTTCGGGTACCTTTCAGCTATGCATACTTACATACACATGTATTGAGAGCTACTAACTTGAATTGTGACCCGATTTAAAAACTAAATCCACGAACTGAACTAATTTTTAGGTCCTGGCATCATTGTCATTACTTGGATCTGTTTTTGCTGGCTCTTAAGCATGGTGTTACCATTAATCTGGCCTGCAATTGTTTTATATACCAAGAGTTTTTTTAAATGTTGGTTGATCTGTCTAAGTTTTTTATATGTTTGGTATTGCATTGCTCAAAGCAATTATTTCCTATACTGGATTTTGTCATTGAGAATGCCGTGTTCAAAAAATGCCGCACGGGCCAGAGGCGAGGCTCATACATCATGTACTGATGACATTTTACAAAAATGCTTCTAGTTTTTCAAGCACCATGTTCATACACTGACAAAATAGAACTGCGAAGCATTCGTCAATTGTGTTGTGTACTCACAACTAAGTGATAATCAATTAGGAAGAAGTACTGTGATTAGATTGATTCAATATAACGATTATAATGAGAAATCAAAACAATAACATAGAAGGAGATGGAAGACAGATTCTAGAAAAGGAGGTGGGAAGAACATATCACAAATTTCTAACCATTTTCATGAAAACTAGATCACCAATTTCTAACCATTTTCATGAAAACTATGCTTTTCCTCCCTCTAACATTATATCCGACGAGGGTTCTTTCAACAATCCCATGAGCTTGTTCACTTGTTGGGCTTCTTGGATTGGGCCGTCCAATTGGGTCCATCATATTCATAACATTACTTGACCCATTCAAATCCGCCTTGTCCTCAAGGTGTAAGGTTGTAAAAGAAGTGAACAAACTAAAACAAACCTTCCAAGTAACTGCCTTCTTTGCATTCAGACGAGCCCGAAGTAGTGGTAAATTTATGTTGAGAAAAGTGGGCACAGTAGCGTGTTCTAGCAGTGGGACTTCTAAAATGACACGGGCATGATAGTCATGGATGGGAGGAGCTATCTCTGGTGGTTTATGTCCATAAAGAGCTACAAAGGATAGTATAACATGAACTAAGATAGACCCGTGTGCCGTCTTAGAATAGCCATGAAATGCTTGTTTGACAATTGAAAGATCAAACGGACTTGACGGGTCAATGGGAAATTTTGGATCAAATGTCAAGAAACCGAATGTATGAAGAACCCAAATCCAATACGACTCTAGCCAAGAATAATCTGGACTTTGACGCATACTCGTTTCATAAGCAATCCACTGTTGACTATGACAAAGGTGACTATGACAAAGGTGACTTTGGCGAATATGACCTTGAATTTTGAAGACTTTGCCTATATTGTTCAAATTGTCATTCACACATTCGAACCACTTCAACATTTTAACTTTGAAATATGACTTAGTTTCATCAGAGCATTTAATCCTACACCTGCTTTGACTTTTGGGATCCTGCATTTGAATGGCATTGCTTTTCATAATTCTCCATTCAAATACCCACATTCTAGTCTTATTAATTCTAAAGGTGCATTCCAACATAACTTCCTTATAGAGTCCGTGTCCTGTTTGACTTAGTTTCATTTGACTTTGACTTTTAAAAATTGGGATCCCAGTAATATAATAATCGAGCAATGTCACACCCCAGTTTCAAGACACCGTGCGACCAGATTGGCACCTCCAATCTTATTTTATGAAATCCGAGTTAGTTTAGTAGCGGAAATACTTTTGGATCGAACTTGTAATAAACCTTAACCAGAGGGTTGATATTGTATATTTTTCAAATCCGGGGATAAACAAAATATCATTTCATTTCACTGGGGATTTAAATACCCCTTTTGTATACAAAAACCATGGTCCACGACCGTTTACATGTCACTTGCATAATTAATCATTAATTATTAAACCCTTATATTTTACTAATTATAAATAATCAGTAAAAATTTAATCTTTAAATGTTTAACACTTTAAACATTTATTCCACATAAATAATTATTTCACTAAATAATTAATTAACTCAATCACCGATAAATATTTCTCTAAATATTAATCCACTGTATAATAAATCCGTCTTTCGTGAATCATAATATTTAACAATTAAATATTATATATTTATTCGTTGCCTAAGGTGTAACTCTTTGGATCGTACCTTGTTAGTAACGTTGACTTAATTTATATTTGGACATCATATAGCTAACAATCTCCCACTTGGTCGAATCATTAATTAAGTTCAACGTATACAGTGGAGGACGTCTAGCTGCATCTCACTACCCCTAGCAAGGTATGACGTATTACAATTGTCAAACTATTTTCTTGTGTACAAGTAACCTTACTTTACCAAGTCTAATAGTCCTAGTAAGCATATGTATCCTTTCTGTTTAGGGCATTATTTGAACATGAGACATGGATATAATTCACTTCTCATATAATGTTCAACTATTCTTGTTCTCGTTCTCCAATTCAAAATGGTCTAAACAAACTGCTCTTTAGTTTGAGCATGGCCATACGTTTTACACCAGCTTGAATCAACGAGGGCGCCAAAATGTCCAACTACTAATTAAAGAAGAGCAGAATTCCTATAGCCACGTATAACTGTGACAACTGCCAAATTCAAGAATCTAAAACCTAATCATTGGGCTAAACCGACTGGGCCCAATAGAAATTCAAGCCCAATAAGGATCCAAGCCCGTTAGAGGCCCAATTTATATAATCCGAACATCATACTAGCCACTTGGTTTCGTCTAATGACTTGTTACGTGAATATGAGAATTCAAGAAAAGATGCAAGAACGTTTGCAATTAAGTGATTTTAAACGTTTAACGCGTCAAACGTAGGTTATTATCGAGTACTTGGCTGAACGATAACAAATTATTAATATTAATTATTCTTATTCACTTGGAAACACCATTCAGACAATTACACATGAAGTACGCGTACTTAAATGTTAAACCACGTTAGATGCTATAAGATTAATGATAGCGGTACGGCTATTATAAATATTTATTCTAATATTATCAGTAAGATAATAGCTATACTCGAGGTGCGAAACGTTTAATATGACAGAACAAATTCATATACACATTGTAAACTGGTACCGACTAAGATATCTCCTGGTAATAAATTTTTAACGAAATAAATATTATATGAAAATTTATTTTGATATTAATTATTCTAAACAAGAATAAATAATCGAGAACGAAATATCGTGACGTTACACTGGTGACTTACGATTTTGATACGCGATACTGGTAGGTGATTACCCAATTTAAAACCCTAAGTATAAATAGAAAAATTTCCTCCTTTATCCTCATTTTAAACCCTAAAATCCACTCAAGTGAGAGAGAGAGAGAGAGAGATGGGGGGGGGGGATTTCCGGCCGTCCTTTGGCGCGGCTCCGGCGACAAGGAACAACGGTGGAGCCGGTGGTGGCTCTCATGACGGCGAATGGCCGTTCCACGGTGGTGGTTTTGCAACGAAGCACGTCGGTAAGCAGAAAAGGCTAAGAGCGACGGCTAGGGTTCAGCCCAAGCTCACGAGGAGCAGATCCGAGACCCTCAGGCGAGTGAGGCCGTATGGGTTGCAAACGCCCCCATCGTGCAACACGTGGCCTTAAGATGAGGCCCCGTGCCTTGAAAACGCCCCACATCGTGCATCTTGTGGCGTGGTAATCAAGCAAGCTTGTGCATCATGTTGCCTTGACTTATGCCCACTCGACCAGTGACCAAGCCCCAATGACTAACAATTCTCAAATGTTATGATTCCTCAAAATTTTAATGTCTGTTCCTGTTAAGCATCACCCCTCACTCATTCCGACGACTGGAACAAGCACGGGGGGCCCTGCTCATTCCCAGCCATTCGCTGTGCAACCTTGCACTCAACCCCGCACCCCCCTCCACTTGGAGGATCAACATTAAGCCTGGGAGATCGTACCCCCTTGCCTTCCGGCTCTCAACATCCCCTCCTCGTGTTGGTAGTCTCGCGCTAACTTCAGATCGTGGGCATGAGGGAAGGCCGATGCTTAAACATAGGCCACGTGTTGCACGATGGGGGCGTCTGCAAGCCATACGGCCTCATTGACAGGCATCATGTTGCATTACGTGGGGCATTTACAAGCCACATGGCCTCATTGCTAGGTATCAAGTTGCATGATGTGGGGCATTAACAAGGCATCAGGCCTCATTCCTAGGCAACGTGTTGCACGATGTGGGGCGTTTGCAAGCCACAAGCTTCATTACTAGGCAACATGTTGCACGATGTGAGGCGTTTACATGCCACGGGCTTCGGCGTTTGCAAGCCACGAGCTTCATTACTAGGCAACATGTTGCACGATGTGGGGCGTTTGCATGCCACGGGCTTCGTTACTAGGCAACATGTAGCACGATGTGGGGCATTTACAGAGCACGAGGCTTTCTTACTAGGAAACATCGATGGGGATACCAAGCCGTGCTTGTTTATCATCTAACCTCCTACGTTTTGCTCCTTCTGACCCAGACATGGTCAGACATTGGGGGTTGCTCAAGCCCCCTGGTATCCCCTATATATACATTCTGAGAAAAAATCAAAGTGACAGGAACAGACATTAATTTTTCAAGGAATCATAATTTCCGAGGATTGCTAGTCGTTGGGGCTGTTCACGAGTCGATGTGTGAGAAAACCAAGTCGCACGCGAGTTTTGTAGGCAACTTGGGGCTGCGGGGCACTTGGTTCTCGGAATTCTCGGGTCAGAGGGGCTGTTTCAGAGTCAGCGTGCGAGAAACTAAGTCGTTGGGGCATGACGGCGAATGGCCGTTCCATGGTGGTGGTTTTGCAACGAAGCACGTCCGTAAGCAAAAAAGGCTAAGATCGGCGGCTAGGGTTCAGCCCAAGCTTACGAGGAGCAGATCTGAGACACTTAGGCGATTATTCGGCTAACCAGCCCGTCTTTCCGGACAGGTGGCTGATATGCAGGGTAAAATCCAAGCAGCGGCGGGGCCGCGTGTAGGCGAACCGGAGGTCGCCATTGATGTAGTGCAAAGTACACATCTTTTTTCCTATTGTTTTCATATGTTTTTTTATTAGTTTTATCTTTGTTTTGAGTCGTTTTTATATACTATTGAGTCTATTGCATATTTACATGTGCTCGTGTGAGATACAAGTCAATACATGAAGAAACCGAGAAAGAAAATGATTTCCAAAGTTTAAAAGAAGAAAATGTTGAAATTCAAGGCCTCGCGGTACGCGAGAGAGAAATAGGAGAGTCTCGCGGTACGCGAGGGAAGCAGAATCAAATCTTTATTCCTATTGTTTTCATGTGTTTTTGATTAGTTTTATATTTGTTTTGAGTCATTTTTGTATACTATTGAGTCTATTATATATTTACAGGTGTTCGTGTGAGATACAAGTCAATACATGAAGAAACCAAGCAAGAAAATGAAGCCCAAAGTTTAAAGGAAGAAAATGTTGAAATTCAAGGCCTCGCGGTACATGAGAGGAAAGAGGAGAGCCTCACGGTACGCGAGGAACCCATCCCAAGTTCTCGCGATACGCGGGAGACATAAATTCCGAGAAAAAAAACCCTAAATTCGTCCTAAATTTGATATCCATTATGCAAGGAGTTCAAATTATTGCCGTCCAGAGCAAAGTCTAGGGCGATTTTAGGAGCAAGAAGGTTAAATCAAGAGCAAAGATCAGAACTTTGGATTCCTGGTTCATTGTATTAGCGTTTTAGGGTTGTAAGTTTGAATCTTTGTATTTGATACCATGGTTTATGTTTATTACTTCTGTTTTGGTAGTTTGAACATGATCCTAGGCTAAAACATTGATATTGCCTGGGTCATATGATGATTGTTTGTTAAAGTCTTGATTTTTATCGGTTTTTGGATTATAATGATGGTTTATTGATTTTGTAAAAGGTTTCTTGATGATAATTATGATGAATATGTATGCTTAGATTTGATTTGTGATTGATTTTAATTCCGTACGTTGATTGTGGATGTGTTCCAGTTTGATTTGCATATCTAGGTCATAGACTTTAGGGTTTGTGATTTTTTGTATGGTTTGCTAGAAATAGTAGCCATAGGAGTTGTGATTGAGAGTCATTAGAACTGAGTGTGTATCCTGTCTCAATACCCGACAAGTGAGAGATAGTCGTTCATTCTTCGTTATTAGGAATTCGAGTGTCAACTGTCTGAGAGGAAGTTGGTATTAGGTGTCTAGTGATTGTTGCTATTCTGAACATAGTTCTTATCTTGAGATTACCCCGTGCATTCTTCGAATGTATTGTGGACAGAGAGACTGACAGGTGATCCGTCTTTCGGGTACTCTATCATTGTTGGAGAGACCGAAAGGTAATCCACTATCTGGTGAGTTATTGCATCTTTAGGTTTCTTAGTTGGTGACACCCTGAGAGTGATTAGGGATCCACTAGGTTATCCATCATAGTTTCCAGAATCGGTAGAAGTTGTGCTTTGCAAGTAGGATTCTAACCTAGGTAGTATTCTTCCCATCTCTGATATTTCCTTAGTTCTTTATCTTGATAGCTTGAGTCAATCTTATTTGCTTCATTAGTAGTTAATCTTTAGTGTAGTCAACCCCCCATCAAACAATCTTTAGTCCGAGTCAGAGTCTAGTATAGTTATAGTAGTGTCTCTAGGGTTCGATAACTTGGTTTACCATTAAGCTGTGCTACACTCGATAGGTCCACTTGCCTGTCAATGCGGTTTAGTCGAAGGTACTCCATTTATTACTTAGGAGTAGGTTAGGTTTTGTTAGTTTTTATATAGACCGTCTGGGCGACATAAGCCATCGACGGCGACGGCGGCTACATATGCCGGAAACCATTACAACGCCACTTTTTCAGGCTGTACACGTCTTTCCGGTGAAGCTCCGGCGGCGGAGCTAGGTTTTTAGAGGCTAAACCAAACAAAACAACCACAATGGTGAGCAGATCTATGATTTCCGACCATCAACCTTGAACTCCAACTGTCCCCTTCGTCCTTCCGGTAATCTACGGTAAAAACCTGAACCCGAACCCATACTTGTTAAATAAACGTCTCTAAACTCCAGATCCGTTGTTGCACATTGTAGATCTAGCTATTTTGGTAGTCACAGTTGTCGTTCAAAAGCCGGTCCACGAGTCAAACCAGTCAGATTTGGTCAACGCGAGTCAAACGATTTCGCGTACGCAGACAAAGTGAGCGGAAAGGTAAATAAACGCACTAAAATGGTTATATTTATTCATGCGGAAGTTAAACGCGTGTGCGGTTAAGATTATGTTGAGCCTAAAACTATTTGCTAACGGTAGATTAAATATTAACGTAGCAATTTATATTAACGAGCCGTACACCTGTATGTTTCATCAAGATAGGGTTGTTTTGACAAAATTATATATTTATTATTAGACAGGAAAGCATATTCGTAAACGTAATGCCGGTTAAAGGAGAATATTCAAGTCGGTTAACGAACGATATGTATTATTATTAAACATTATTACTTGGATGTGATAACAGTTATGTTATATTAGTAATATAAAATGGCTTATACAAGATAAATACCGGTGTGATGCGTTTAACGATAAGTAATTTATTCAAAAATATGTATATATATTTGGGTACATGTCAAATAATATGAATAGGTATAACCGAAGTTACTAAAAGGAAATTTGACCATTAACAAGAATTAATACGACTATAGTTTACATAAATAAGACATACCATATAAACTATATGTACTTACTTACATATAAAAATACCCATATAAACTATTATTTATGTAGGTACCTGGAGCCTCGTCGCGCAGCGAAAAATACAGAGATCTGCTCGTTGTTTCGTGTCGGAACGAAGGAACATAACAGAGAAAACCATGAACATAAAGACAAGAGAATCAACACAAACGAAACGTAATCCATAACAAAGAAGTCATCCCGTCGTTACAGACTACATACCGAAGGAGTACACATCTCTCATTTACGCTTACGGTTCACAGGGGCCGGGAGAGCTCATCCCGGCCAGAACCTCTCTCAACCTTGTCCCAAGTTCCACCTACAAATGAAGACAACACCTTCTATTTATAGGGGCACGAACAATACCTGCGTACTTGGCTAAGTATGCAGGTCATTGGTCATGCGTACTTGATAAGTACGTAGGGCAAAAGCCGTGCGTACTTACTAAGTACGCAACACCAATCTGGTGTACAAGCTAAGTACGCAGGAACACCATCCTGCATACTAGCTAAGTACACTGATATATAGAATTTTATCTATAGTTACTAAAACACGCTTCTACAGACTCCCTCTTAACTATAGCATCAAATTCTATCTATCACTAACACTGATAATCATCAATTTACAAAGAATGTACTAACAAACTCCCTCTAAACTAATGACATAACGTGTCTTATGGCGAGACTTGATCTTCTAGAATTCCATTTGTGATCTTCAAATCTTCAAACTTCAGTCTTCAGTTGCCGAGTGATTTGACAAAACCGACTCCCTCTTAATTGTAGCTTTCATTGTAGATCAAACTAAGTGCTTCAATAAGAACCAACTAACCCAACACACCTCATTGTAGTTCATCCTCTCAGCAGTAGCTTCCTCCAACCTGACTTAGACTTCCTCCAAATCAACTGGCATATTATAGAGAGTTTGAATTTCTAATAACCTGCATCAAACTAATCAGCTCCCATAGGAATTCCAGTAAGATAAACTTTAGTCTTCAAACCAGATGTGTCTAACTCTATCCTGTATCTTCACAAGTCAACTAGATTCCCAAAGATGTTCAATTCCAATTTCCCCTTTCACTTTAAGCTCCATCTGACTAGACCAGAAACAAGGGAACGTTTCCTATCCCGTCGAAAAATGATAAAGGTTCCATCTTCAACTAATAATCCAACAGATATCCAGCTTCATCTTGAAAACACTAGATAGAATCTAACATAAAATCATGCTCAACAGTGGTCATCCTGTATCTAGAGTCCAACATTGTATGGCCCCAAACCAAGCACCCTACAGTTGGTTCTCATAACTGGTTAAATTCTTTAAAAACATCTAACTTTCATTTACATAAACAGCGGAAGTCTTTCTCAAAATAATATTATCTTTAAACTCGTTAACTTTGATAACATTACCTGACGAATGCATGCACACCAACCCGAGTAGCCCCACTCCCAAGCCAAGATACCTCATCTAGCAGACTCACCTGCAAAACAATCTAATGTACATACAAAGTCAGCTACGCTGAGTGAGTTCTAATAGTTTAATTTAACAAAAGCCAACTCGTCTTTGTTTCATATTTATTCCACTAAAGACCCATAGGTCTTTATAAAAATAGTTTATTAAACTTCTATCATATAGATAACCCCTGTTATCTTATAATATCCCACAAGGATTCACCACCCCAGACTCTGCCCGTCATTTAAACCTAGTAAGTCTCTCCGACATGGATCGAGTTTACTACCCTGATAACTCACAGTTTAACATATATATACACCATACACTGGTTAACTCAACCAACCTCTAGACACCGACTTACCAGTCCTAACCAGCACTCTCATAAACCAATTAACTCAACAGTTGTACACAATGTACTCAGCTCGACACAACGGTCAATCAAACTCGATACACCACATTGATTCCATCTATTTATCACCTCAATACCATCTCATACACAATTAATATAACTCATCACTTGCATGAAATTTAACATATATATAAGCACACAAATACATACCTCATCACTACACCCTCATCAGGGTTATCCCCGTCGGGATACTCGTCTTAAGCTCAGCTCCACCCTTGTTACAGGGCCCCGCCGCTAAACATAGCGAAACATAGCGAAACACTCGTCATATATGATGACTACCCAGCCACCACACGGTGACTATATCATCTACCATACGGTGACTGACACATCACACGTACAATGATGACCCCAAAGGACTCCGTCCTCCACATAACTATTAGCTGTATACACGGACAACAATGCAAGCACACAAAGCAACACATATATACACATGACACTACTTGGATATGTACTAAGACTCACCACCATTTACGGAACGCTTACGTGTGTAATCCAACGATTACTTAGACGTATCCTCATAACGTCTAGACACATTACCCAAATCTTTCCGAATAGGAAGTTATACGACACACAAACACCATACTGACTTCTAGCCCATACATACTATGGACACCACATAGACTCATGCAAACACGATACCCGTCGTGTCACGAGGACAACGGCACAATACACACAACATCAAGCACATGACGCATGACAACATACTAGCACCTACTTGATTCGTTAATGAACCACGTACGGGTTCCCATGCTAACTCTCCCTATATAACCATCACAAGTTTAGCTAAATTCCCGACTCGCCCCGACTAACTCATAAGATGATACACCCAGATCATCACACTCTTGTTCACCCACCCTAAGGACCCCATAACGACCCTTAGCTTCATTATTACATAACGATCTCATAAAACACTTCAAGTTTAACTCATAACTCGTAATTACTCATAACTCGTAATACGTTTGTTTAATAAAAGATGCGAGTATGTACGATAGCCCCAAAACAGCAAAAACGTTTAAAAAGAGGGGATTAGAAACTGACCAGTTTGAAGATCCCACACAAGTACTGCAACGTCTCCTCGTACGAGCCCAAACCTGTTAACGTATGATCACATAGTCAGCGTACATCCTAAACATGTGTCACTACGTAAAAACACAACTGTTCCCGATGCTAGTCTCATCCGCATAACTCCTTCACCACGCAAAACCCTAATCCTCCCGCTTGCTCGAACTTGCCAGGAACCCGCATGCATGCATATTCACGTGAACCGCAACACCTTTAGCCTCAAGAGTTACACGTACACGATCCGAGACTCCCATGCACGTCCAAACCCTATCATGTAAACCCTACGCCTACAAAGCCCTAGTCGGTTTTAATCCGACTCCACTCCTCCTTCGTACTCCACCGTGAGCCACCACCACCGAGTGCCACCCTCACACTTCCGTCGTCCTTCTATCCATGTGAAGCCCTAGTCGGGTTCCCTCTCACATGGATGCACAATGACCACCCTCACCCCGACGTCCGCCGTCGTGAAGCACAACCACACCAACTTTCGTAGCCACCGTCACATCCTACCATAGCCGTCGGCTCCTCCTCGTCGTGCCTCACACCTGAGACCACCCCTTAACATCCGGCACTTCCCGTTCACCGCCACCGTCGCACGTCACTATCACCAAAACCGGCTGCTTCCCTTTTTCCCATCTCCGCCGTCGCCCATAGCCGTGAACACAACCCTAATCGGGTTTTTCATGCAATAACAGATACAAGAATCATGAACGGGTAGGTTAGAAGTGTACCTTACGTGTGGAGTTATTCCTATAATCGTCCGGCGCCTCTCCCCCTCTCATCCACCACAGCCGTGGGGCACCTAGGGTCAATAATGGCCCAAGGCTTTGCGCAAAAGTTGCATATAAACCTTCCAAGGTTTCTTTTCGGGTCCTTCCTCTTTCGTCTAGTTCGTTCCCATCCCGAACTATGAAATAAAGGCTAACCGAGTCCTTTAACTCTTATAACCGAGTCTTCCATGAAAACCTTATAGTCCATGCCAATTAAAAGAGATTCGATTCACTAATTACTCCGAACCATTAGTTTACGAATTTCGGGATGTTACAAGTCTACCCCCCCTTAAAAGTGGATTCATCCTCGAATCCTGTGTTGACACAAACCAACATAGCCCACTCTTTTGTTCCCATCGGTGCATACAAAGTCATTTGATACTATTTATTTACTTTCGTATACATCATCCCCATCAATTTACTTTATAGCTCGCCCACTGTCTTTGGTGTTTAAAGAAGTCTCCTCCATGGCCCACCCCAACTTTGGGACTTGTAGGTTTCATCACACATTCCCTCATCTCTTGTCTTTCCTGTCATAAACGGATGCCTTCCCAGCTCTCGCTATCCCGTCACTCGCTAGAAGTTGCCATCTATGATTACCTCGATTACTAACCCTTTCACGAAGGTTTCACTGTCATTGTCCTTGACAATACCTTTTCGCTCTTAATGTTCTTAAAAACGTCGTACGTAGTATTCCTAGTACTACGTAGCACAACGCTGCCAATTGTCCGGTCACTTGGCACAATTGCATTTCCGCTTACGGCACAACCGTCTTTATATCTTGTATAGTCCTGATAATCTCTAGAAGCTTGCTCAAGCTACACTGGTTTCTACAAGATTCCTCTACCAACATATCTCTGTACTTCAATATCACATGCGCAATACGTCCTTTAAGTATGCACGTACACCCAACGCTTGGGTCATCTTCCTCAGCTCTCGATGTTTTCTCAAGAGCTCACTTACCTCCGTTCTGTCTGTCTTGACAACAAAACACTTGCTTCACCTGAATGCTCCACTGGAGCTCACTTTAAGCTAGCCTTAAATTTACCAGCGTAGGCATCTCCTTCCTAGACACTTATGTGCAATCTTGCACGTACCTCTCCTGAGTTTTGCTTTTCTCATTAATGCTCTACTATTACCATACGATCACCGACCGCATCTCATTTATAATGCACGAACATGAAGTCCGTGTAGGTCCCTCGGGTGTGGTGGATCGTCACATACAAGTGGGTCTACTAGTCGGACCGGGTGCGGAATACCCGTGACTAGGGGGAGAGTCTTACGAAACAAAGTAAACCGACAAGATAATCACTTTAACCTTTCGTCTATTATAAACACTTGAAGGTTACAGAGAGAAGTACTGAGATTACAAGTTATGCGTATTTGCTACTATGACTGTCTATGATTGCGTACTTATCTACTGTCAACCATTCCTATTTATACATGACCTGATGCCTGTGCACTTAGCAAGTGCACAGGAAAATTTGCTCATGCGTACTTATCAAGTACGCATAGGTATTCTTGCGTACTTGCTAAGTACGCAGGAACTACTTCCTGCGCACATACAAGTGCGCAAAACACTTAGAGAAATCTGCAACAGTCAATATGTAAAAGTAAATACAACTTGATAACTAATACATACAGACACTTACAAACAAAGACAAATACATACATGAAAGTACTAAACTAAGACTCTAACTATCCATAATCTATCCAGAGTGTTTGTCACAGGAAAGTGCTTCAACAAACTCCCCCTTGACAACAGCTCTAGATCATCTTCGATCTTTAGTCTTCAGTATTCGGTCTTCAGTCTTCACAGCTATGCATCTTTAGCTTCCATCTTCTTCTTATAGTCAAGGCAGAACTTGATCACCTTGTCATATTTAGAAGCCAGGAATTTCGTCCATTCGTCAGTATGCATGCAATACCTGTCTGCTAGTGCCTCCAGATCTTTCACAGAGAGTTAATGAAGCAGACTTCATCAAATACTCTGATTAGTTCCCTCGGCACTAAGTATCCACTTTCTGACCTCACTTTTCCAATCACGACAGCCTCGCCCGTCTTTGGATCTACGTACCAGTAACACATGTCACCGAGGATATCTTGAGATAACTTGCTCAGGGGAATCTTGGTTTCACATAGCACTGGCTTGTATACCAATTTCTTTAAGAATTTCTTAGTCACAGGATGTCTTGCTGTCTTATCCTTGACTCTCTTGGGCACTTAAGGCTTGAACATATCAAACTTCCTAGATCTTGCTTCCCGCTGTAGAACAACCCACAAACCCATCGCCACTGCATGATTAGAATGACCCAGTAGCTCTCAGTGTGCTAGGTTCACAAGGTCGTATTTGGGTAAGGAGTTGAACGCTTCACTGGTTGGTTTCAAGTATTGAACCCCCCAGATCTTTTGATTACGAACAGCTGCTTATCCTCCTCGAACCTTACAGCCAAGATCATCCCTGTTGCCCCTTGTTTGTCTATGATAGATGTCTTTTGCCAAACAGGAGCTGGACCCTTAGATGAAGTAGAAGGCATATCTTTTTCTTTTGGTGCCTCCAGATCCACAGGTGTAGGGTAAAATGGGGAGGCTTCAGTCGAGGCTTCCACATTACTGGCATGCTCGACTGAACCTGTGTCGACTTGAGCTTCGAAGGATGGAAATTCAAAGATCTCTCCATCTTCTAACTCATACTCTCCTTTCCCGTCGCCCTTGGGAATTTCAATTATTACATTTTCATCATCATCATCCCAGTCATCACCAAAGTCTATCTCTCCTTCTTCTAGGTTAAAGAGAGCATCGATATGTGCTTCCTTGGAATAGTCAGCCTCTAAGTATAAGATCTCATCATCAGATAGATCCTTAAGCACCTCAGCCGCTGACTTTCCTTTGTCACCATCACCAGAGGTATCCCCACCCTCTTGATGAGTAGACTCCCCCTGAGCCATTGGAATAGCAGAGATGGGCACAATTTCTAAAGCTTGGTGCTCACCTCCACTAGGACCAGCTGCGGGATCCTTGTCTTTGTCGTCATCCTTAGTCAAGTCAACATGATGATAAGCCTCATCACCGGTAGTTTTCTCCTTCTCTTTCTCCTTCTCCTTATCTTTCTCCCCCTGAGCATCAAGGTTCTTAGTCAGATCAGCAATTAGTTTGACCATCAGCTCATGTTCTTCTTGAGACAGAAAAGTTCCATCAAATTATTCTTGAGACAAAAAAGTTCCATTAAATTATTCTTGAACTCAGTTCCGTTGTCACTTCTTATTCTTCTAACCTTCAGCTTGCAAAGAGATTCCAAGCTCAGGATCATGTATTGAAGAATATCAGCAGTCTCGTCCTTAGTACCTAAAAAATGCACCCAAGAAAAACGTGAGAAATCATCAGTTACAACCAGACAGAACGACTTACCTCCAATACTCCTGATACTTATGGGGCCAAACTGATCCATGTGTAATAGCTCCAAAGGGGTATCAATGGAGTTTTGGAGCTTTGGCTTGTGAGACTTCCGCTGCTGTTTGCCCTTTTTACAAGGCATACAATCATCTGCAACGGTAAATCTCAGCTTAGGACCCCGGTTACCAAACCGTTTCGGACAAGATGGTTCATTTTACGATACGAAATATGTCCGAGTTTCCTATGCCACAAGATAGAGTCAAGCTCTGTCGCTTTGGTAAGAAACAAGTAGCAACTGATGAGGTGGTTTTTGCCACGCTCATATCAATCTGATAGGTGTCGTTTGTCCTTGGCGCTCTCATCAGGATCCAATCTTCAGGAACTTCAAAACCAGGCTTGAGAATCAAGCATTCATTCTTATCAAACATCACCGAGTACTCCTTGTCGCACATTTGGGAGACACTCAGCAGGTTATGCTTCAGCTGCTCGCAAAAGTTGACATTGTCAAAACTGATACAACCATTTGATACCACGCCTTGACACGTGATACTGCCGCCTTTCTCTCTAGCAAAGGCCACATAGCCGCCTCTGAATGGTTTCACGTCTTGAAGCAAGGCCATGTTTCCTGTCATTTGCCGAGAGCATCCACTATCTACATACCAGCGGTTAGTGATAGTACCCTTCGGACGTCCCTGCACGAGTCACAAAAAGAATTAGTTAGATTTGGAGACCCAAGCCATAGTGGTCTTGGGTCGTCCATCCTTTTCAAAATAAACTACCTCTTTTAACTGACAATCGTGATGACTGTTCAAAATGGATGAATCTTTAAAAGAATTAGGACTAGGAGATTGAGAATTTTTGAATTTGTTAGTCCAGGACCTCTTCTGTTGTTTAACTGGAACAGTAGATTTATGTTCAACAACAGCAGGTGAACTAGTGGAAGCTTCACCTGATTGAACTCCAGTCAGCTGTTCTAGCTTTCTCAACCTCTTATTCCTTCTCCTCCTCTGTGGCTTAGAGAGTTTCACCACATGTTTCTCATCAGTACGTGTACTACCAGAGGTAGATACACAAGGTACAACATGTTGCTTTACCTTTGTTGAAACAGATGGTTTGGCCTCAGATTTGATCTTTGGCTTTCCCATCGGTTAAACATTGTGGTTTCACCACATTTTGTTTTGGACATTTGGGAGGTTTCACTGATGGCGACTTAGGGATGACAGCCGGTTGTGAAACAATAGGCCGTTTCCCATGGTTCTTTGAAGGACAGTTCACAAAAATGTGACCAACCAAGCCACAGTGAAAGCAAGTCCTCTTGTCTGTGTAAGTTCTCCTGTAAGGCTTATTAGATCTGGCATTAGATGACTCAGCATGATGAGCAGGAGGAGTTGGTTTGTGAACAGAAGTTTGACCCGATACAGATTGGTTCTTGGGAGTATAGTATTTTTGCAAATTTTCTTTGTAACCAAGCCCAAAGTGAGCTGAAAAAGCCTCTTTCTTTACTTGATTAAGATTTTTATACCCCCCATAAAGCATTACATTTAATTTATCATTAGATTCAATGATATCGGGTTCAGTTAAAATACAATTATCACTATTAGTGATAATGTTTTTCTTGACTTTCTGTTCAGATAACAACTCCTCAGATACTACTCCTTCAGGGCAAGTGTTAACCGACCCATCATCAGAAGCAGTAAAGAACTCCACATCAGATGCGGAGTTGGCCTTACTTGAGGAATCATCCTTTTTAGAGGAATCATCCTTTCCTGAGGACTCATCAAGACAAGTTAGATCAATGTCTACTAAGCTGCTGACAAACTTCCCGCTAATTGGTGGAGGAATGGCATTAGTACCTAACCCTAAGCCAATCATTTGCCTCACTACAGATTCGTAGTGTTCCACCACAAAACGAGAGTTTTTCAACTTCTCATTAGAACTTCAACTGCAAGATTTCATTTTGAAGCTTGTTAATTTCATTGTTCCCTTTCTACAACCCCTTATACGCAATATCCAAGCGAAGCTATTCATCGCTCATTTTTAGTGAATAATCACGTTTTTCCTTTTTCAATGTTTCAATTGAATCTTTAAAACGTTTTTCGTTTTCTTTATAACTTAGAGCTACAATGCGAAGGGGTTCGACCTTGTCTTGAAGCTTAGAATTTTAAAGTTTTAAGCCTAGACACTTAGAACAAGAAATAACAGAAAAAGGATTAGAATCTACCTCAGACGATGAACTTGTTGCTTCTCCAATGGCCATGAGGGCAACAACAGTAGTAGATTCCTCTTGATCAGCTACAGAAGCTTCCTTTTCTTCAGCTTCCTTCTTCTCAGCTTCCTTTTTCTCAGTTTCCATCAACTCCATGATCTCAGCCATGAGACCAACTTGAGTTTGTGCAATGATGGCATCTTCCAGATTAACACCCCAATCAAAGATGTCGTCCTGTTGAGCTACCAGTGCATTGGACGTTCCACTTTGGCTTTCATTGTGGTTGTTTGAGTTGTTGTAGCCATGGCTGTTTCCTTGGCTAAGTCTGGTGAAACCCGAAGCCGGTGCTCTGTATTTTTGACATTCATAAGCACAGTGTCCATAGTTTAGACACTTATAGCATTTGGCCTTGGATTTGTCAAAACCAACCTTGGCATTAGAATGCCCGCCAATGAACTTTCTTCCTGTTCTGTTCAGGAAACGCTTGGCTCTCTTCAAGATCATGGCCATATTCCATTGAATATCCATGTCCTCCATGTCATCAGGATCCACTTGATTAAAATCTTCTTCAATTGTCTTGGGATCTGTAGGCATGCCACCTATGAAGTTCTCGTAGGCCAGCATACAAGATGAAAATAGTGCTACATGGTCTTCAGCTATTTTGGCTATAGCTGACTGGTTAGCTGAAGTTGTAGCGGGAGGATTTCTTGAGGTGTGTTGTTGATGAGATCCACAACCTGATCTAGATGCATAGCATGCATGACCACCACAACCATTTGAGTGGTCTTCTTCAGTAGAGTTTCCAGAGAAGAGGGCAATTCCTGAGCCCGAAGATTTGGTTGTAGAAGACGTCCCATGATACATAGAAGGGTCTTGTATCTGAGGTCTTCCTGAGCTCTCCTTCTTTCTAAGGTTCATGTTATGAGCTTGAACCTTTCCAATTGCCTCCTCCACTGTCATTTCATAGAATTTTGGATTCTCTCTCATCAGGGTTGTGTACATCTCAAACCTGGGTGGCAAAGCATCCAGAAACTTTTCCACCAACTCTTCATCGGGATACTTGAGCTCAAAAGTTTTTAATTCTGTTTGCAGATGATAGAGTCTAGAGATGAGGTCATCTAAAGACTCATTCTCCAAAAATCTGAAGCATTCATACGGCTTCCTGAGTAGATCCCGTTTACTCTTCTTGATATCACTATTCCCTTCGAATCTTTTCTGTAACGCCTTCCAAAGATCCTTAGAGTTGTCATAACCTCTGAAGCTATGGAACAACTCCCGAGTTAATGCCATAGTGATTGAACCAAGAGCCTTCTTCTCTTGATCATAAGCTTTCTTTTCTTCTTCATCGAGTTTAGAGATAGGCTTAGGTAGTTCATCATCAAGATAAATGTGTGTGGGATGCTTATAGCCTTCTAGAATTGGAATCCATAACGAAGAATCAGTGTATGAAATGTAATGCTCAAAGCATGTCTTCCAGTTAGAATAATCATTTACATTTAGCAGCTTTGGCGGTTTCTGAGGAGTACCGATCTCATTGTCGTAGTTTAAAAGGTTTCCAAGGTTCTGAAGATTCGACATGGTGAACACTTAGTCAAATTTCAGAAAAATCAGAGACACTTGCGCACTTGATATTGGCCTTGCGCACTTAGAGGAATGGTCTTGCGTATTTAGGATTTGCTCTTTGGTACTTGATAAGTACGCATGAGTAAATGATAAGTACGCAGGATATAACTTAAGTACGCACAAGATTAGTCTTGCGTATTTAGTAAGTACGCAAGAGATTAGTCTTGCGTATTTAGTAAGTACGTAGCAAGACTGTACTTTTTGCTAGATATGGTAAGTACGCAGAACACCTTTTCACCAACTCTCACCAAACTATTTCGGTCACTGGAAACACACCGGAGATGGCAAAAATCGGACGGATGAACAATCAAAATGAGCCAAAGGGTCAGAAACTTGTTTCTAACCAACCTTTGATGCTCAAAACACTCAAAATACACAACAAAAGTCGTTTTTTGAGTGATTTTTGCTTCTAAAATAGTGCTCAAGAGCTACCCCTATTTTATCACAAAAATCAACAAAAAGCACCTCCTTTTGCTTGTAAAACTCTGTAGAAAACTCTCCAAACTCACTCACAACACTCGAAATCAAGAGCAATGCTCTGATACCACTTGTAGGTCCCTCGGGTGTGGCGGATCGTCACATGCAAGTGGGTCTACTAGTCGGACCGGGTGCGGAATACCCGTGACTAGGTGGAGAGTCTTACGAAACAAAGTAAACCGACAAGATAATCACTTTAAACTTTCTTCTAATATAAACACTTGAAGGTTACAGAGAGAAGTACTGAGATTACAAGTTGTGCGTATTTGCTATTGTGACTGTCTATGATTGCGTACTTATCTACTGTCAACCATTCCTATTTATACATGACCTGATGCCTGCGCACTTAGCAAGTGCGCAGGACAATTTGCTCATGCGTACTTATCAAGTACGCATAGGTATTCTTGTGTACTTGCTAAGTACGCAGGAACTACTTCCTACGCACATACAAGTGCGCAAAACACTTAGAGAAATCTGCAACAGTAAATATGTAAAAGTAAATACAACTCGATAACTAATACATACAAACACTTACAAACAAAGACAAATACATACATGAAAGTACTAAACTAAGACTCTAACTATCCATAATCTATCCAGAGTGTTTGTCACAGGAAAGTGCTTCAACAGTCTGTCTGCTCACATGCCTCAACTATCCGTTGTCCCGTTCAGGGAAAACATCCCTATTCCTCTGGTATCTCACCTCGACTGAATCCCGCATATGGAACGTGTTCCATGAAGGTCCTTCGTCACCTCGTTAACCCTGTCCTGAATCTTCAGCGTCATCACCTTGATCTCATCCTAACCTTTCTAGTCAAGCGTCTACATAAATGCTTTTATCATCTACTCTCACAGCTCCGCCCATTGGCTTCGTGCTCCGAATACCCAAGATATAAGCGTAGGCATCTCATAAGAGCACCTCACTGATCGTCTAGAAAGACGTCAAAACTACTCGCATCACCTCGATGTATCAACGTCGAGAAAATCGTCAAGATATAAATACTATACTTGAGCACACTTGTAACACCCCACTTTTAATACACCGGTTATAATAAACATTTGAACGCGAAGAAGCATTTCCCAAGAAAATTTTTATTTTTTATTTTATTTTCTCCCGCGTACCGCGAGAGAACAGATCCCTCCCCCTCCCGTACCGCGAGGGAACCTCAGAAAGCCAAGCCGGAAGACAGGACCCTCGCGTACCGCGAGAGAACCTCCTCTGGTTCTTCGCGTACCGCGAGGCACCTGTATTCACAGAAAGTTTACATGGACCTGCAGATTTCCATACTTAGTCAAATTTCCAACTTTTACCTATTCACTTGACACCCAAAGTTCCCAAACACTTGGGTTTTGACCAAAATCATAACAACATCATAAACATACACCAAAACACGATTATGTATCCAATTTACATCCATTTAAGTGGTTTCTAAATACCACCAAAATAACATAACGCATACGAGAATCCCACCAAAAGCCTTGGACTTAACTTTGACTACATCAGAGCTTTTCCTGCATAACCACGTAAACATAACACCATTAGTAATGAAGATAAAACATAACAACAAGTAAAATTCTACTTGTTTCACCCATTTGACCCGTTTCCACCCAATTTGTCATTAGGCAACCTATCACTTGCATATTCACCTATAAGTTTCATCCTTTTTCATTTTACATTCATGATCAACACATTTTTCCATTTCCATTATGGCACATAGGCCATAACTTCGTCATCTCATTTCCATTATGATTCTTAGATCATAACTTCATATCCACAAATCCATTATGGTACTTAGACCATAACTCCATAACCACATATCCATTATAGTATAAATACTATAACTACATTTCATTCACTTAATCATACACCTTATGCCCTTACATAGCACATAACACAATATGCAAATTTAACACATTATGCATACAACATTTGCATATAGCACCTTTTATCAATCGATTACTAAGTAAGTGCAAAAGCAATTACCTTTCGGGTTAGAAGATCCCGCACCACCAACACATTTCCATTATGGCACAATTTCCATTATGGCACATAGGCCATAACTTCATCACCACATTTCTATTATGATTCTTAGATTATAACTTCATATCCACATATCCCTTATGGTACTTAGACCATAACTCCATATCTACATATCCATTATAGTATTAATACTATAATTCACTTATTCATACACTTTCATACACATTCATACCACATAACACATTATGCCACTTAACACACTATGCATACAACATTATGCATACAACATTAGGCATACAACATTTTGCATACAACATTAGGCATACAACATTTTGCATACAACATTTTGCATATATTCAATTTAACAACCATTACCTAACATTACCAAGTAAACACAGCGCACTTACTTACTATCACCCTTATTATTATGCAAATAATATTTTCATAATAGTTACGAACATTTTTGTAACCTACTGGTTACTTTCACATATTTGGGATTTAAGAATCCCAACTCTATTTCCACCCTTTTTCCATATATATAACATATGCTAATCAACCTTACCAACATATACATATAATTACACATAAGATAAACTACCTATCCATATGCATAACTTACACGTATAACTACCGTCATCTAACATTACTAAGTAAGTGCAACGCGCTTACCTTTTAGCTAGAGAGCATCCCGCTTGATTATCCAAGCTAGCCTATTTTCCCACTTTGATCACCTATACAACTCATTTAAAATTAGTAATCCGTTGATTACCAATTGACACCCAACATACCTTTATGATCTTAAAGATCAACATTCTATATTTGTTTGGTTATTACACCCTTAACCAAACCTCAAATACCCATTTACCACTTTTCAATTCATTTAGGCATTTTATCAAACACCTTATGGGCACAATTAAATCACACTACTATCATACCCATATGAACTCTCCAATTTCACCGTTATCATCATTCATAAAAACAAATGAGTTTTCTTTCAATTATTGTGTCTTCTCTCATCTTTAGACACTTACAAAATCTTCCATTTATCATTGATAATTTTGAGATAAAAACTCCATAACATCCTCAAGAACACCAATTCATGAATCCTTGAATTTGATGTTTAGATGATGTTATTTATCTCCCTTTACCCTTATTCAAGCTAGATAAACACTTAACTAGCACCAATTTCATCAATTAAACTCCCATTTTCGTTTTCATCTTAAAACCCACCAATAACATAAAACCATGGAGTTTTAGAGATGAAGAACTACTTACTTGTTGCCTTGATGAAGATGGATGCTCCTAATCCTATTGATTTCACATGCAACCCATCAATCTATGGTCTTGAGCTTGTTTAATCATCACCATCTTCTCCCTCTCTTCTTTCTCTCATCCACGACACACACCACACACACACTTAGTGTGTGTAGGTTGATTTTTAATAACTAAAATCTGATTTTTAATAGTTACTTTCAGCCCCCTACACTTTGGTTTTTGAATCCTTCATCTCAAACTAGTAGCTAACTAGTTAAAACCATTGTTTACAACAAACTTCCATTTATCATTCAATTTATTTAAACCCCATTATAATACGTTAAAAATATTATATTACGAACCTAAAAATGGTTCGTTACAAATCTCTCCCCCTTATTTGGGTTTCGTCCTCGGAACCCGCCTTCTTATACACAATTTAGGGTAGTAACTCCACTCGCCTTCATTACTACCCCTAAATTATTTCCGCCTTACATGGTGCTTTCGACAAACAATACACATTTTGTCCACTTATTGCACCATTTGATTCATCACTATCTAAGATAGTCACCGTTTCGTTTAGACTAAAACGCTTATCATTTATCTCATCTTTACCACATGAAATAACAACAGTTCCATCCTCCTAACGATTTCGTGTATGGACACGTGAAATGTATTATGGAGTCCACTCATTTCATCCGAATAGCTCCAAACATTAATCTACTCACCAATAAAGTCCTTATGTTGGACGACTCAATGAAACGTGGACTTATCCTCCCATGATCTCAAACCCGAATCACCACTTTTCAAAGGAAAACTTTTATAACGTCAAGTTTCCCACTTTGAATTTCAACACTCCTAATCATGGGATACTTGGATTTTTGAACCACTTTATATGAGTAGTCAACACGTTTGACAACTAAGAAGTCCAAGTTCTAATCCCACGTCACCCACCTCGTAAAAGGAAGTTTCAAAACTACCTCGCCAATCCACTCATGGAGACTCTAGGTCTCAAGTTCATACCGCTTGGGATTCGAGGATCCCAACACCCATACATAATATCCCTTGAAGCTCGAGTCTTCAACTCAACCCCTTCTTATCCGAGAAAGCATGCGACCTCCTTAAGTAAGGATACAACAACTTCCTTACTTGAATCCCCTTTTACAACACTGGAAGGAAAATCCCTATCCGTGACCAAAACACCCTATGTATTTCCAATGACTTAATCATAAGTCATTCTTTGAGATTTAAGGGTCTCAATCACCGAATCCACCTTTTAAGTTCGAAGACTTGGTTTTCAAACACCGTTTGTGAAGTCCAAAAGACTTCCAATATCATTTATGAAGTTCTAAGACTTCAACCACCATTTATGTACACATTCCACCTATGTACATTTTAACATTTACCCCTTGACCATAAAGTCCACAAACCGCGAGACCTTTAGTCAGTTTTATCCTATCACCGACTGTCAGTGCCAAAACGCACTCTTCCATTTTCCCTTTCCACCGAAAATTTTATGTGCATTAGAACAAAGCACACAGGGGCAATGACCCATATCAAATCCCCTTTATCAACTAGAATACTAAGTATCCCTTTATATCCCTGGTTGATGTCAATGGCACAAGCCATGTGTATACACCAGATCGTAAACCTCGTGTTTCACTGTCTCTAATGAGAACAGATTAACACGTCACCCCTTGATCATACTTGACAATGATATGGTTACTAAGTAACCCAACACCTCTCTTATAATCATCAGATCAAAATCCATGTGATCAATTCTTTCACAACCTCATGTTATTAAAACATGTAAACATCAACATTAAGACACCCTCAATGTTGATCGCTCGAATCCACCGACCTGCTTAGCCTTTCATCTAAAACAGCGATAAAAAAGCTTCAGTCACGACTATAGTGATTAGAAATGCGTGACCCATAAGCCTAAGAAAATTTCTAATTTTCTCCCCATTTGTGTTATCCTCCAGACATATAGCAATGTCCGGCATTTCTTCCCATAAAGGGTTTCTAGCTCGGCTAGAATGTTTCGGCTTTCACGAAGCCACTTCTCATTTACTCTTCGTTTTCCATTTATCTCCTGTGTTCAACCTCCCCTTGCGCATTTAATAATGGAATCCACATGAGTTTTACTCCTATACGCAATGATCCCCTTTATAACGTCCACAGATAGAATAGAGAAACCCGATCTATCTACATTTCTTCGATGATTCCAAGATTCGAGCGACCTCGACAAGTCATAAAACACTTGCCCGAAATCTTGTTGATCACCTCTGCTGTCACTGCACGTGAAGGAACTCTTCCACTATGCCACCCACCATGGCTTGCAATCGATGGTATTTCAACGTTACCACTTGAGTCCCCCGATGCAGGTGCCTTCACGCCATTATGCCTTTCTCTCTACGAAAAAAAAAATCCACCAATCCTCTGCCACGACCCGAAGTCGACTCATCGCGAGTAATGCACCTTCTTTCAATCACAATGGATTGCCTCAAAGCCAATACCCTTATAGTGATTCATTACTGATTAATCAATGATTAACTCTCACCCTTTAACTCCTTTGATTCGCACACCACGAACCCCTTGTGAAAACAAGGTTTTCCTTCCACTTCGGTTCGCCAACCGTTATACTTCCCGCTCTCCAGGCTTCATACGGTTCCTCCCAAGGATCGCTTCAAAGATCACTATCTTCCTCGAAGGAAGATCGATACAACATGATAGAAAGCTATAGCCATCCTCCGCTAGATTGATGCATTCTATTTCTCGCAACCCATTCCATGTTCCTCACCACCCACGAGGTGATACACGTCTAGACTCTAACATACTTGAGTCCTTAAGATAACTTTCATCAACTATTTCTTCTACTTACACATGTGCCCCTTAGTCTCCCCGACCAATTTTAACTAAGTTGTAGATGTTCTACCTACTTATAGGACTTTAATCTACCCACTTGTTAAGTCACTATATCTTATTTATGTGTATATGTTTTACCCCCCATCTAATCATCCATATACATACATACATACACATATAACCACCTTCACCTACTCCTTGCTAATGTTCATTGTTATATGGTTATCATAATGATCCTTACACATATTGTCTTATCAATCACATTGGCTAGACATGTTTAATAATACAATATGCCAATTGTAATTATCATATCCATACAACAAATCACAAGAAAAGTTTCGGCACACATAACACTTCGTCATTCAATCGTACATATACATATACGTCATATATATCCACTTTATCAAATCATTACTAACCTTTCATTTTCGTAAGCTCCGAGTCTTAGTCAAGTCCTTCATGAATTCTCGTATCATTTCTCCCATATCAAGAGCATCCGGTTTGAGTTTGGTGCCATCCACACCAAATCCCTCAAGCCATTGCTCTGATACCAAGTTGTAACACCCCACTTTTAATACACCGGTTATAATAAACATTTAAACGCGCGAAAGCATTTCCCAAGATTTTTTTTTAATTTGTTATTTATTTTCTCCCGCGTACCGCGAGAGAACAGATCCCTCCCCCTCGCGTACCACGAGGGAACCTCAGAAAGCCAAGCCGGAAGACAGGTCCCTCGCGTACCGCGAGAGAACCTCTTCTGGTTCTCCGCGTACCGCGAGGCACCTGTATTCACAGAAAGTTTACATGGACCTGCAGATTTCCATACTTAGTCAAATTTCCAACTTTTACCAATTCACTTGACACCCAAAGTTCCCAAACACTTGGGTTTTGACCAAAGTCATAACAAGATCATAAACATACACCAAAACACGATTGTGTATCCAATTTACATCCATTTAAGGGGTTTCTAAATACCACCAAAATAACATAACGCATACGAGAATCCCACCAAAAGCCTTGGACTACCTCGGAGCTTTTCCTACATAACCATGTAAACATAACACCATTAGTAATGAAGATAAAACATACCAACAAGTAAAATTCTACTTGTTTCACCCATTCACCTATTTGACCCGTTTCCACCCAATTTGTCATTAGGCAACCTATCACTTGCATATTCACCTACAAGTTTCATCCTTTTTCATTTTACATTCATGATCAACACATATTTCCATTTCCATTATGGCACATAGGCCATAACTCATCATCTCATTTCCATTATGATTCTTAGATCATAACTTCATATCCACATATCCATTACGGTACTTAGACCATAACTCCATAACCACATATCCATTATAGTATAAATACTATAACTGCATTTCATTCACTTAATCATACACCTTATGCCCTAACATACCACATAACACAATATGCAAATTTAACACATTATGCATACAACATTTACATATAGCACCTTTTATCAATCGATTACTAAGTAAGTGCAAAAGCACTTACCTTTCGGGTTAGAAGATTCCGCACCACCAACACATTTCCATTATGGCACAATTTCCATTATGGCACATAGGTCATAACTTTATCACCACATTTCCATTATGATTCTTAGATCATAACTTCATATCCACATATCCATTATGGTACTTAGACCGTAACTCCATATCTACATATCCATTGTAGTATTAATACTATACCTGCATTTCATTCACTTATTCATACACTTTCATATACATTCATACAACATAACACATTATGCCACTTAACACATTATGCATACAACATTATGCATACAACATTAGGCATACAACATTTTGCATACAACATTATGCATATATTCAATTTAACAACCATTACCTAACATTAACAAGTAAAAGCAGCGCACTTACTTACTATCACTCTTATTATTATGCAAATAATATTTTCATAATAGTTACGAGCATCTTTGTAACCTATTGGTTACTTTTACATATTTGGGATTTAAGAATCCTAACTTTATTTCCACCCTTTTTCCATATATATAACATATGCTAATCAACCTTACCAACATACACGTATAATTACACATAAGATAAACTACCTATCCATATGCATAACTTACACGTATAGCTACCGTCATCTTACATTACTAAGTAAGTTTAACGCACTTACCTTTTAGCTATAGAGCATCCCGCTTGATCCTCCAAGCTAGCCTCTTTTCCCACTTTGTTCACGTATATAACTCATTTAAAATTAGTAATCCGTTGATTACCAATTGACACCCAACATACCTTTATGATCTTAAAGATCAACATTCTATATTTGTTTGGTTATTACACCCTTAACCAAACCTCAAATACCCATTTACCACTTTTAAATTCATTTAGGCATTTCATCAAACACCTTATCGGCACAATTAAATCTCACTACTATCATACCCATATGAACTCTCCAATTTCACCATTATCATCATTAATCAAAACAAATGAGTTTTCTTTCAATTATTGTGTCTAGTCTCAACTTTAGACACTTACAAAATATCCCATTTATCATTGACAATTTTGAGATAAAAACTCTATAACATCCTCAAGAACACCAATTCATGAATCCTTGAATTTGATGTTTAGATGATGTTATTTATCTCCCTTTACCCTTATTCAAGCTAGATTAACACTTAACTAGCACCAATTTCATCAATTAAACTCCCATTTTCGTTTTCATCATAAAACCCACCAAGAACATAAAACCATGGAGTTTTAGAGATGAAGAACTACTTACTTGTTGCCTTGATGAAGATGGATGCTCTTAATCCCATTGATTTCACATGCAACCCATCAATCTGTGGTCTTGAGCTTGTTTAATCATCACCATCTTCTCCCTCTCTTCTTTCTCTCATCCACGACACACACCACACACACACTTAGTGTGTGTGTAGGCTGATTTTTAATAACTAAAATATGATTTTTAATAGTTACTTTCAGCCCCCTACACTTTAGTTTTTGACTCCATCATCTCAAACTAGTAGCTAACTAGTTAAAACCATTGTTTACAATAAACTTCCATTTATCATTCAATTTATTTAAACCCCATTATAATACGTTAAACATATTTTATTGTGAACCTAAATATGGTTCCTTACAACACTGACCATCCGTCCTATGCACAACTAAGCGTGTACTGCAAGGACACACACACTGACACACATATCTACAAAACACACAATGTTCTACACATGTACTAGTAACCCCAAACTCTAAACACACATCACATGCACACACATAACTGCTAGACCTGAGTAAATCTACGTGCATACAATATGACCTCTTCATTTATAAACACACAAACTCCTGAACCTTATCTCTTACTCACTACAACGGTAGCCCCTGCCACACGTCATCATATACTCACACAGAGTTTACTCGGTCGTACCCATACTTCAAGATGACACACTACTCTGTCTAGACACAAAACATCACCATAACATTCATACACACAAGATATAAATTATCTTATTTCCCCAAAGGATCTGGTCCTGAACATGTATATCTAGACATAAGGTATGTAACTACAATTTTCCACAGGATCTTGTCCTGAACATTTATACATACTAAAATGTATACTCAAGATTTCCCATACGACCTCGTCCTGAACAGTTACACAAGGTGCAACACACCCCTTACACTTCAAACATCACCTAAACATAACTCATAGGTGACACTATCTGGAGACCGTAAACACATACAATTAATCAAAACTCATGTCTACACAGGTCTACTCATACAGTCTAATCAACCAAGCTCTAACATCACATCAAAGATTACATTTAGTATGAACTCACATTGTTCAAAAGGTAATCACATAATCACACATAACTGACACTAAATTTAACACTGTACCCACAGTAGTACGCTATCATAAGCACAACTATCATTAATCATACCTAAATCATCCCTGTTAGGACATAGATTGGAATGACAAAAGCTTGTAATAGTTAGATTTTATGTCTTTATGTTTTTGTTATGTAAATGTTAAAAGTCACTAAGTGTTTTACAAGTATAACCTAGAGGCGAACTTGTTAAGTTCGCCTGGTCTATAAGAGGCGAACTTAATAAGTTCGCTTAGGTCTAGCTGAGGCGAACTTGTTAAGTTCGCTTAAACCGTTAGAGGCGAACTTAATAAGTTCGCTTATATCAGATCAGTTGGTTATATATATGTATGTTTACAGAGTCAGTCATATCAGAACGAGAACGAATCAGAGAGAAGTCCGATTAAGTCTGTAAACATCATTGTGATTGGAATACGAATTGAGAAGTTTATTTACCTGTGTGTTTGCTTTGTCTTTTATGCGTATAAACATTGACTCGTTGGATTCCGCACTCCGAGTAAACATCACGTCTTATCACGAGATCGATCCGTAGACGCGCCATGGGGACCTACAAGTGGTATCAGAGCTATTGCTCGTGATTCTTGTTGATTCTAGATGATTTTATATGCAAATTGACATCAAATTCATCATTTTTGAGTTTTTCATTTCAATGGAGTTTTAAAGACTGATTTCAATCTGATTTGGAGTTTTTGAAGAGGATTATGATGAAATTGATCTGATAGAAAGCTTCTAATTGACAAATTACACAATCCTACGGTCCAATTAAGTTTAATTCCTTCAATTCTGTGTTTAATGATGATTTTTGAAAGTTTTTGGTTCGCGGCTGTGGTCTGAAGAAGTTCTTGATCAAGATTCTGTTACGGCAAGCGAACTTGCTGAATTCTGTGCAGGCGAACTTAGCAGCAGGCGAACTTGTCAAGTTCGCTTCTCACAGGGTTAAGCGAACTTATTTTAGGCAAACTTAAGCAGATTTCAAGTTTCTGGTTTAAGCGAACTTATTAAGTTCGCTTCTACTTAAGTTCGCTTGGGTGTAGTAAAGGCCAACTTATTATCTTCGCCTGAGGGTAAAGGAAGTTTAACACTTGGAAAATTTTTTAGAAAATTTTTTTAAATGGCAAATATGGTTCAAGTCACAAACATGTTCAATTATGATAATGAGATCGGTACATCTCAAAAACCTTCGAAGTTGTTGAATCTAGCTGATTATTCAAATTGGAAAGATCGGTTTGACCAGTTCGTATCTTTTACCGATACTAGTTTGTGGATTCCGATTTTGGAAGGATATACGCATCCTACTTATTCGTGGATGGGAAAGGATGATGTTCCAAAGCCGGTGTCAGCGTTAACTACTGAAGAGAAGTTGTTATTTGATAGGGAAAAGAAAGCAATGGCTAATATTTCTGTGTCTCTTTCGAAGGAAATATATCACAGTTTTAAACAGTTCAAGTCTTCTCAACAACTGTGGGAAGCATTACAGAAAAGGTGTGAAGGAAGTTTGGATGTGAAGAAGAGTAGAAAGGAGTTACTAAAGAAGCAGTTTTTGGTCTTTAAACATTTTCAAAATGAATCTTTGGATGATCTTGCTACAAGATTCTATCATCTTCTTAGTGAAATGGCTAGTGCATCTGTGGTATATGAGACTGAGGAAATCAATGATAAATTCTTGGAGGCTTTACCATCAAAGTTTTATGTGTATATGGTTTTGATCAAAGAAAATATTAAGTACAAAACCATGTCTCTTGAAGAAGTTCTAGGGAAGATTCAGTCACATGACATGAATATGAAGAAGAAAGAGACTAATATGGAGCATATCCAGGATCCCTCAATGTATTTTGCCAAATCTACTAGAAAATCTGGTACTGGAGTGGCATTCTTTTCTGGTGATGCTCAAGAGTCTTCAAATGATCAGTGTTCTGGAGTTCCAATTTATTCTGGTCATTCAAGCCATTCTGGATTTTCTGCTACTACAGCTTCAACATCATCTGGATCTCATGTGAATCAGAAAGTTGCTGATGATTATCTTGCTATGTTTTCTTCATTCATGGCATCATATGAAAATTTCATTGGAGGTAAAATACATGATCCTGAGGTTATAGAAGAAGATTTCAGACAGATTGACCCTGTTGATCTGGAAGAAATGAATATCCAATGGAATATGGTCATGTTAATGCGACAAGCTAAAGATTTTTTGAAGAGAACTGGCAGAAAATATATTGGTTCAAATAGTCGATCTCGTATGGGTTTTGATAAGAGCAAAGTTCGGTGTTACAACAGCCAAGAGTATGGTCACTTTGCTAAGGAGTGTGTGAAGCCGAAGATAGAATTTGATTCTCAAAAGAAACAGTCTAACTTTCAGCATAATAGGAATCAGTCACATGGTCCTTCGGGTAATACAAATCATGCATCTGCATCATCAGCTTTGGTTGATCAAAATGACGAAAACTATGACTGGGGCATTCATCTAGAAGATTTGGTGGGTGCTGTGAGTCAGGCTTTTGTTGCAGAAATTCATTCTGAAAAACCAGAGGAGTCTACTGATGATGAAAGTTCTAGTGATGATTCGTGTGACGATGATAGTGTTCCAAGCATTGATGATGAGGTAGAACAAGGGCAGAGTATTGATTCTGATGCTGCATCAGGGGTTGCTGAGGAGGGTATTGTTCTTACAGAAAATTCTTCAGTTGGTGATGATTCAGAGAATATTCCTATTGCCAAAGTATTCATGGCAGACATGTCTGATCCGTCTAAGGTAAAAGACTATGTTTGTCATATTTACTATTCAAACTGCATTTCTGTTAAAGATAAACTGCAAAAAGTCATGGATGATAACACAAACTTGATTTGTGACATGAAATCAATGCATTCAGTTAATCAGAAATTGAAAGATAATGATAAGCTGTGCATTGATAGAATTGTGTCTTTGAAAAGAGACTTAAATTCTCTTGGGCTAAAATACAAAGAGCAGGGTTATCATCTAGATATGGCTTATGCTGAAATAGAAAAACGTAATGAAATTGTTGCCCAAAAGAATAAAGAAATATCTGACAAGGAGTCTGAGGTGATCAAACTTAATCAAAGTTGGAACAATTTGAAAGTTCTTCAGTTGTTTTGGATTATTTTAACTCAAATGCTGATCCTACTAAGCGTGTTGCTGGTATTGGATTTATTCCTCCACCGTTTAATGCAAATTATGTGGTGGAACCTGAAATCATAAATGAAGAGGAGATAGATCCAAAAACTGTGTTAAAGGTGAATCCGGTAACCGGGGAAGATATGGTGTATGAGTCTGATTCTGAAGATGAGATGTTTGATGAAAAGAAGGTCGAGGGCATTCCAAAAGAAGTGAAAATTGATGACCCAACTGTTGTTAAAAATGTTACTCGGGATAGATGCATTATGACTGAACCTGAAGAGGTGAAAGTGGTTCCAACTAAACTTTCTCCAATCTTACAGTCAAGTGGGTTTGTTGCGGCTGGTTATCAAAAAGTGAATTCTTCAAAGGTGTCAAAACATACTTATGTTCCAAAGAAGCCGATAAATTATTCTGGGCATTCCTTCGAAGCTTATTCTTCTGATGGATCCTCAAATTCAAAGAAAACCTCTTATTTCAGAAGTTATCAAGAAAGAAGAGTGTGTTTTCATTGCAATGAGGCTGGTCATATATTGATTAATTGTCCATACAAGAACCAGGGTAAAATGAAGACCGTTCCTTCACAACCGAAAGTGGTGAAGATTCTGAAAAGAAAAGATGAGGGAAAGTCGTCTTCTAGTTTGGAGAAAAATATGCCTGGTCGATCTTTTGTTAAATCCCCTGGATTTAAACAACAGAATACATTGCATGCTAAATCTTTTGTATGCAAAGAGAAACTTGAGATTCCAAAAGTTGGGATTTCAAAAGATTCTTTTCAAGAGGTTAAATTGTCTAGACCTCAAATAAGAAGAAGAAACAGAAAATTAAAGAAAATTTTGGAAACATCTGCATCTGACAATAATATATCAAATAATGTTTTTCAAAATAATAAAAATGGTTCTTCTTTGAAAAAGTCTGATTGTCAAACTTTTGTTCCAAAAGTGAATGATAAAATTGATTGTAAATTACAAGAAGTTGTTTATTTTGATCAATCTGGACTACCCAAGACCACGTTGGCTTGGGTTCCACTTTCTAACTGATTCTCATTGTTTATGTAGGGACAACCAAGGAGGACTATCAAAAATACATGGTATGTGGATAGTGGTTGCTCTCGACATATGACAGGGAATGATAGATTACTTGAGGATGTAAAACAAATTGATGGTGGTTATGTCGCTTTTGCGGGCAATAAAGGCGGGTACATAACTGGCCAGGGTACGTTAAAGAATGACAAAGTCAAATTTGAAAAGGTGAATTATGTTAAGCAGCTGGAACACAATCTTTTAAGCATATCACAAGTCTATGACAAGAAGTTTTTGTTCAATTTCAACGATACTGAATGCTATATTCTGAAACCGGGTTTTATGATTCCTGATGAATGAATTCTCATGAAGGCTCCAAGGAGAAATGACACGTATGTCCTTGACATGAGTGTCGCCACTACAACGGATTCAATTCCAACATGTTTACTCTCCAAGGCGTCGGAATCTGATTCAATATTGTGGCACAGGAAGCTAGCTCACATTAACTTTAGGAAGATGAACTACATTGTTAGGAATGATTTGGTTCTTGGTATTCCGAAGATGAAATTCTCAGTTCCTGATGATTGTATTCCTTGCAAGAAGGGGAAGCAAAGAAGGAAATCTCACAAATCTAAATCGACGAATTCTACCGTAACTCCTTTGGAGTTGCTGCATATGGATTGGTTTGGTCCTATCAGTATCAGGAGCATCGGTGGGAAATCGTATTGCTTGGTAGTAACTGATGATTACTCTAGATTTTCATGGGTTAAGTTTCTTTCCTCTAAAGCTGAAACCACTGAGTTGGTACAATACTTAATCCTGGGTTTGGAGAATTTATTCAATCTGAAAGTCAGAAGAATCAGGAGTGACAATGGCAGCGAATTTAAGAATAGCAAAATGGGCTTATTCTGTCTACAAAAAGGAATTCATCATGAATTCAGTGCGCCATATGTTCCTCAACAAAACGGTGTCGCTGAACGAAAGAACAGGACGTTGGTCGAAACGGCTCGCACGATGCTTGCAGATTCTAAGCTTCCAGTCATCTTTTAGGTTGAAGCTGTGAATACTGCGTGTCATGTTTTGAACAGGGTCTTGACCGTCAAGCGACACAACAAGACTTGCTACGAGTTGCTGAATAATCGAAAGCCGAATCTGGAATATTTACTACCCTTTGGTAATCCTTGCACCATGTTGAAAGTTCGAGATATCCCAACAAAATTCAGTGCGAAGGCTATTGAAGGGATTTTTCTAGGGTATGTGTCTAATTCAACAACCAAGAGGGTTTATAACAAAGAGACACGCCAAGTTGAAGAATGGTTCCATATTGACTGTTCAAATCGGTCTTTACCACAAATGGCGATTGGTCCGGATTGGGCATTTGATTATGAAAATTTATTCAAGTCTTTTCATTTACCTTCTGATATTTTTGATGAAGATGCTGCTGTTCTTTATAATTCTTGTCAGGATGCACAGCACAATGGATTTCTACCAAATGCAGTTCCAAATTCATCGATTCCATCTACTTATGCTCCCGATCCTAATATTGCTTCTTGTTCAGGTCCACAAGACTCAGAAAGTGAGGAGGATAATGCTATTTTTCAAGATTCTTCTGCTGATCCGTTGTTGGGTGATGATCCATTACCTTCGACACAGGCTCAGGGGGAGATCCCTACAAATTTAGACTCGGATATTCTAATTAATCACGATTATTCTTATCAATCTGACTCTACTCAAGTTGACGTGTTGCAGGTGCCTGAAGTTGCATCCATCAAGGAGCTCAAAGATCATCCGATGACAAATATAATTGAAAATTTACAGGATGGAGTGAAAACACGTTCTCTTGTTGACAATACTTGTTTGTATACTTGCATTAAAGATTCTGGTGTTCTTGATGATTGCTCACATTCATGCTTTATTTCGCAGGTTGAACCTAAGAATGTTGAGATGGCTTTAAATGACAATAATTGGATAGAAGCTATGCAGGAAGAACTTGCTCAATTTGACAAACTTAAGGTTTGGAATCTTGTTGATCTTCCGAAAATGGGTGTTTAAATGTAAAAAAGACGATCGAGGTGTCGTGGTACGCAACAAGGCAAGATTAGTTGTCCAGGGCTTCAATCAACAAGAAGGAATTGATTACACCGAGGTTTATGTGCCTGTTGCGAGGCTCGAAGCTATAAGGCTGTTTCTAGCTTTTGCTTCTTTTAAAGGTTTTAAGGTGTTTCAATTAGATGTAAAAAGTGCGTTTTTATATGGAAAGGTCAAGGAGGAAGTCTATGTTTGTCAGCCGCCGGGGTTTGAAGATCCACTGAATCCGAACATGGTTTTCAAGCTTGATAAGGCCCTCTATGGTCTTCATCAGGCTCCTCGTGCGTGGTATGAAACTTTATCCACACATCTTTTGGCGAATGAATTTGTTCGTGGAAAGATAGACTCGACCTTATTCATAAAGAAATCAGGGGGAGATTACCTATTGGTGCAGATTTATGTAGATGATATTATTTTTGGCTCGACAAACGAAGGGTTATGCAAAGACTTTGAGGGTGTTATGAAGTCGAAATTTGAAATGTCTGCTATGGGAGAGTTATCGTTTTTATTAGGTTTACAAGTAAATCAAAGGGAAGATGGTTTCTTTATTCATCAATCCAAGTATGTCAAAGACATCTTGAGCCGGTTCAAGATGGAGGACTGTACCCCATACGATACTCCAATTCCGGTCAATCATAAGTTAAATTCTGACCCGGAAGGAAAAGATGTGGATTGTCGACTTTACAGAGCTATGATTGGATCCCTCATGTACTTAACCGCTTCAAGGCCGGATATAATGTTCGCCGTGTGTATCTGTTCCAGATTTCAGGCAAAGCCAAAAGAATCTCACTTAATTGCTGTGAAAAGAATCTTTCGGTATTTAAAAGGAAAACAACGTTTAGGGCTATGGTATCCTCATGGTTCTAACTTTGATTTCAATGCTTATACTGATTCTGATTTCGGTGGTTGTTGTCTGGACAGGAAATCTACAACAGGTGGTTGCCAGTTCTTAGGTAATCGACTTGTATCCTGGAAATGTAAAAAGCAAACCACAGTCTCGATTTCAACATGCGAAGCAGAATACATCGCTGCTGCAAGTTGTTGTTCACAGATCCTGTGGATACAACAGCAATTGAGAGATTACGGTTTGAATTTCACAGGAAACCCTATGCTTATTGATAATAATGATACTATGTCCATAACGAATAATCCTGTTAAACATAGTAAAACTAAGCACATCGAAATTCGATATCATTTTATACGTGATTGTGCAGAGAAAAGGTTGATTGAGCTGGTCAAGGTACACACAGAAGATAATTTTGCTGATTTGTTTACCAAAGTATTTGATTGTACCAGGTTTGAATTCCTAATTAAAATGATTGGTATGATCAATCCCGAATAAAAGCTTTTCAAAATCAGAATTTCATGGAAAATTTTGTTTTTAAGTTCTTTTATTGCTTTATTACATTTCTGTATTTACATTTTTAGTCAAAAAATGTAATTTATAAAAAGTCAAAAGAAATTGAAAAATATAAAATTTGACATCATTTGAGGTTAGAGAAGAAATGATAGTACATCAGTGATTAGTTTCTTTCACACGACCTTAGTAGACCTTGATATATGATTGATTAAAATAAGTTGTTTAGATCTAAATTTCAAAGTCTGCATAAATAAGAAATGATAGTGTTGTGAATGCTCTATTCTTGATAATTTGTTTTAAAATTTGTGTATAAAATTTGAAACTTGAATTGTAAATAGGCTAAAAGCGTTTTGAAACTAATAGTAGTGTGAAAATTAAATATAATATGATTACATCTGTGATTTAAATCCATTATATGCCTGGGTGTGTGTGTAAAAGATCATTATCAGATAAAGAATATATGGTTATAAAGAATTTCATGAGACCAATATCGAATTATAACTTTAGCACAAATTTATTTCAGTTCACTTCACTGCCCATGCCCCGGAAAACATGCAAGGTGTTGCTGAACTAAGATATGCTTTCAAAATATGTTGAAACATATATTCGCCCTTGGATCAGTTAGATACATCATCTAGTCTGATTCCATTGAATTTTATCAAGATAATAGTTGGATCCTCATACCTGAATCTGTTGATTCTCATTATACAGCCAATTCATTAGAATCTTCTGATTCTGAATCATCATGATTCTTATATCCTTTGGGATCTGCTTTTATACTTGTGCTAAAAGAGATAATTTCATCTTGGATATTGATCTAATCTTAACATTAACTGTATATGTCTTGAAGATAGTGCAATTTATATTTTTGTTTGGCATATATGTGGGGTACACGATGTTTTTCATCTAAATGGTACTAAATCACATGAATTTGGAGAATAAACGCTTATAGTTTCAAATCATATGATATTGACAAATTTAAGAATTCATGCTTTATATTTCAAATACGATATAAATAAAAGAGAAATTTATAACCTGATCTTATTTACTTTGAAATTTATCGCGTATCATTTCAAATATTATTCAATTTGAATGAGTTTCAAAATGAAAAAGATGCAAAGTGCACAAAACTGAGTTGAATGGTTTCATACTATAGGTTACCCTATGTTATTGCTAAAATGTGTGATGAATTAATTGAATACTGATATGATCTTCTTGCTCATGATGTTAATTCAAAAACATGTGTTTTCGTTTGTACAGATAAAATCTAAAAATATGTGTTTCTGTTTGTACAGATAAAATCCAAAAATACGTGTTTCAGTTTGTACATATAAAATCTAAAAATATGTGATTTCAGTTTATTCAGATAAAATTCAAAAATATGTGATTCTGTTTGTATAGATAAAATTCAAAAAGATTTTGATTTTGTTTTTTATTTTCCATGAAAATTCTAAACTTTTATTAAAATTGTTCGGGATTGGATCGGATACGTGTTGCTGACGGAAGTTCAAGATTTGACAGGTTGAAGTTGATAAAATTTTTGTTCAAGGCAAAAAGGTTGAAAAGCTATTAAGTTCACCTGTGTACAGTGAAGCGAACTTAGTGAAGCGAACTTAATCTGCTATCTGGGATGAAGCGAACTTAATCTGAAATAGGTGAAGCGAACTTATCATGTTCGCCTAGGGTTTGTTAAGCGAACTTAACAAGTTCGCCTAATCAAGCGAACTTAATCTGAATAAGAGTTTAACCAGGCGAACTTATCCACTTCATCGTCTTCTCAGATTCAAGCGAACTTATTCAAAATTTTTTTGAGATTTCAAATTACGTGGTTGTTGTGTTGTTAATCGTTTCCTTCTAAATCGAAATTGGATTGCGAATCTAACCAAGGTATTTTCATCGATTTTTGTCCGTTAATTTGAGAGAAAATCGAAGTTTGTGTCTCGGTTTCATCTCGAGACTGTTTTTTCCCAAATGGTGGATATTTCAATGTTAAATTGTGAAATTGTTCTTGGATATTGATTTAATAGTACACTTCGATTGCTTTCCAATGCTTATTTCAAGATTTTATTACAGATTGAAGAGTTTGATTTCTGTGATTGAATTCGAATCGACGGACAGTTCAGGCGAACTTGTTCAAGCGAACTTGTCCAGGCGAACTTAATAAGTTCGCCTCTTGCACTACTAAGCGAACTTATTAAGTTCGCCTAGGGGACAGTGAGGATTTGGACTTGTGAATTTTTTTTTTGAAAATTTTTTTGTTTGAAAATTTTAAATTTTTTTTTTCTTTGTTGTTTTGTTTTGTTTGTACTCGTTATTTTTTCTAATATGTTTGTTGTCCAAATGTTTCTGATGGCTCGATGTGTTGAATATAAACATAATCAAGTGGCATTGTTAGATCCGAACATGTCCGAGGCTGTGAATTTTCAAGGCATCATAGGATTTTTGAACAGATCACGTCTTCATGTTGCTTTATCTGCTGATCCTTACATAAGCCTCGTGTACATACAACAATTTTGGGAAGCTGTGCATCAAGATACGGACGTTGAACCTCATGTTCTTCGTGCCACTGTTAATAATACTGAGATTGCAATTTCTGAAGAGACGATTCGTGCTACTCTTGATTTGGGAGGAAATGCTGAAGATCCGATATCTTATCCTGGAACTCTTATTATGGGTTGTTTTCAACGGATGGGTTATCGTGGACGACAGAATGATACCCAAGCACGGAAAGGTGGATTAGTAGGTGAATGGAGGTATTTCATGCATGTGATTATTCAATGCATCTCTCCTCGCAAAGCTGGTACCGATGGATTGAAGATGGCTCTTCAAACTGCTATGGTGGCTTTAACATTGAATAAGAGATTCAATTTTCCACTTTACTTCTATCGGGAAATGGTCATGCAGATTAATCCAGCTGAAGGTCAAGGATTCTTGATGTATCCTCGTTTTATTCAAATGATTCTCAGTCACCTTATTCCTGATCTTCCACAACATCCTATACGATTAACGTTGACTCCAATGTCAAAGCGTATCTTTACCGACTACACGAAGGTGAAACAGCAGAATGCTGCTTTGATTCCAGTCAATACTCCATTGTTTGGGCACTTAATCAATCCTGATTATGTTGCACCACTGAATGACAACTGGTTTCATCCTGATGAAATTGCTCAAGCTCAAGGCTTCAATGTTCAACAACAACAACAGCAACAACCACAACAACCCGCACAAATACAAGTTCAACAACAACAGATACCAGTTCCACAAATACAAGTTCCCGTACAACCATAAATTCCTATTCCTGAACATGTTCCTATTCCACAAGCTGAAGTTGAAATACCTATCCAGGAACCAGTTCAAGAAGAGTTCGTTCATGATCCTAATCAAGATCTAGGAATGAACATGGATGATTTCGTTGATGATGCTGTGAACTCGCCAATTCCAGAAGCGGAAGGGAATGTGGTGACTGATGATGATTCTAGTTCCAGCTCAAGTGATACGATATTATTGGTTAATGAAAGCACTGATTCTGATGACTCTAGGGATTTTTCCTCAGGTCATTATGAACGGTTGGCTACACTTCCACTGGCTAATGCTGGCAAACGCATTAAATCTCAAGCCAGACGACCAAGAAGAAAGTCTGTTCGGGATCCTCCTTCTGGATCAGTACTTGGCAAAAGATCTTTGGTCGATGAGAGTACTGACACTGATAGTGATTTTAATCCAGATCCTACGCATTAAAAGTTGATGTCTGCTTCAATAGCTGCTGCAAAATCTTCTCAGGGAGTCGAGGATGCTAATTTTGTTGCTTCTTTGATAATTACTCCTCCAAGATCTAAGGATCCATCTCCAGTGATTTCTCCTATTCCTCCAGTTATTCCTACTACTTCAAGTCCTTCTATTCCACCATCAACAGCTGGTCCGTCAAAGCCTTCTGATTCTGACAGGATTACTTTCCTTGAATCTCAAGTGCTTTCTCTACAAACCCAGGTAAACACTCTTATGTCTACTAATTCACAACGACAACCGGTGATTCAGACTCAAGCTCAACAGATTGCTGACATGCAAGCATTAGTGTCCAAACTCATTCAGCGTCTTGACGCTCAGGGGGAGTTGAGGATACCTGATACTTGTCACACAGAGTCTATTCAAAGACGTGATGATGAAGACAATGATCCTGCTAGAAATATTGAGGGAAATCGTCAATACACTGACGCTAATCCTATATCTAGGGTTCAGGGGGAGTCGACATCATAATCACTTGAAGGAAACAAAGACAAAGATACTTCTGGTACTAATGAAGAAGAAATTCTATTATTGGAATTCTTTCAAGATTCAGAAGAAGAGGAAGCTGAAAAGATTGTATGTCTTCATGACATTGATGATTTATTCAATGACATGGAAGATGATATGTCGGATAATGAGATAGAATAAGGAGAGATAGTAGAGATTGAGATTGAGAAAGATAAAGATAGTGTCACCTATGAAGGTTGTGATGGTCTTAAAGTGCCGTATAACTTCATCTAGGATGATGTTATTCCTGAATTCACTTATGAAGGAGTAACAGATTCTATGGACTCTGTTGAAGACATCACATTGCCTGAAGACACTGCTGATTCAAAGATAGATACTGATGATGAGACTATTCAATCCAATAAAGAGGCTGAAACTGAAACTACTCACACTGAGTCTCCGAAGGTTAATGAAGAACCTGTGATGTACAGAGATACAGGGATGACAAGAGAACAGTGGAGAGAAGTTGTAAACAGTTGGATGAAGGTGCTACCCAAGTCTCCAGCACAACCTGCTCAGAAAGAGAAATATGTGAATAAAGAGTAGTGTGTAGGAAGGATCATAAGTTGGTTCTATGATGATGAATCAAAATTATTTGCAATCAAACGATCTGACGGTGTTCAATACTTAAAGCCGAGGATCAAATATTTCAATACATTGCCGAGGTGTGAAATAAATGGTCTAGCTTCAAAGCCACTCATTAATAGATTAAAGAATGGTTTGGCTGATGTGATAGCAAACCTGATTAAGAAAGACGGTAGTTCAGGAAAGTATGATCGGCTGAAACCACAAAAGGGAAAGAGAGTGAAGAACACAGATCCAAAGACTGGGAAAGTGACCTGGAGATACAAGTATAAACCAGTGCGTGCTATTCACAAGATACCATTAAAGAAGATTCCTCAAGACTTTCTTGGGAATATGAAATGGTGGTATGTTGATGTGAATACTGGTGAAGCAAGGATTGAAGATAAAGATAATAAGGTCATTGTGTTTCTTTGACGCAATGAATCTTATTAATTTTTCAAAGAAAGATCAGAGGACGATGAGAAAGAATGAAATCATGTACACCGATGTTTGGAGAGAACAAGGTCCACAGTACAAAAGAGTTTTGGAGATATGCAGAAGATATGGAGTGCATGCTGGCAGCAGACTACCAGATAACTGGAAGGGCTCAAGTTAAAGACTAAAGATAAAGCTATTGTCAAGGGGGAGTCTGTTAGGACATAGATTGGAATGACAAAAGCTTGTAATAGTTAGATTTTATGTCTTTATGTTTTTGTTATGTAAATGTTAAAAGTCACTAAGTGTTTTACAAATATAACCTAGAGGCGAACTTGTTAAGTTCGCCTGGTCTATAAGAGGCGAACTTGTTAAGTTCGCCTGGTCTATAAGAGGCGAACTTAATAAGTTCGCTTAGGTCTAGCTGAGGCGAACTTGTTAAGTTCGCCTAAATTGTTAGAGGCGAACTTAATAAGTTCGCTTATATCAGATCAGTTGGTTATATATATGTATGTTTACAGAGTCAGTCATATCAGAACGAGAACGAATCAGAGAGAAGTTCGATTGAGTCTGTAAACATCATTGTGATTGGAATACGAATTGAGAAGTTTATTTACTTGTGTGTTTGCTTTGTCTTTTATGCGTATAAACATTGACTCGTTGGATTCCGCACTCCGAGTAAACGTCACGTCTTATCACGGGATCGATCCGTAGACGCGCCATGGGGACCTACAATCCCGCGGTATAATTCGCAATCAATGTCAAAATCAAATAGTTAATATTTGAAATAAACATCACACCACGTAAACGCCTAATAAATCAAAACGTTAAATCACCTCACGATCTCTCGTGACAACCGTCACATCCAAAATCATCTGGAAGTCTAATGTCTCAAAAAACGCCCGCAGAATTACTACAGGACCACCTCAGGTGTATCTGGCGTGTCCTTCTATGGTTTCTCCTGAAACATAGCTCTCTTAGCCGCCCCAGATGGTCGGTCTCTCAACCATGCAGGTCCACATCCTTGAGGAAAATCACGTACAGCTGGCACTACTCTCCCTTTCCATCCCGTCTTTCCAATCATTACTCCACGCGGTATGTCGCCGACCGAAGCTCTAGTCACACTTGGCATGAGAAGCACCAACACTCCTCCCTTCTCACTAGCTGTTTCATCCGCAGCAGTCGTCGTCTTGACTGGTCGTTTTGCATTCCTCTTAGTAATAGTTCCATGCTTGTCCAATTTCGTACGTTTTGGCTTAGCCACCTAATCCTACTCAAGGTAGAACGTTGGAGTGATTACTTTGTGCATCAAATTTAGAATATGAGAGTAATCATAGACTGCCAAATCACGGTGATCAAATGCAATTTGGTAGTCCACATTACTACTCAGATTCTAAACCTTCCCCATTATATTCACACTAGCTTTCTATCACACACCCCGGATGCACATGCATCCCACACAATAATCTAGCAAGTCATCATCTTTATCAAAATTTCACACCATCCAAGGTTACACACAAAATTACTAAATCATATCAACACACTAAACTATCTCACATAGTTACAATTAATGCTACTCCACATTACTCAACTCACATAATGGTCTCATTTAATCACACCACACAACTTCACGTAGTTCTACATACTACTACAACACTTAGCACACATCATGATCCCACACGGAACCATAAATCACTTACTCACACCAATCACTTTACCTAGTGTGATACTACATAAATGGTAAATAATAATTACTGCTCAACTCGAAAGACGTACCTCTTGGCCCGTGGTTACTCATGATGGCATTCGTTTTACCCTCGTCCCATTTTCAGTTTAATTTAAGGCATTTTATTTGCTTAAAAACACCAGTTTTCTCTTAAACCACGACTCTTATACCAACTTGTAAGGCCCCAAACCAGGCACCCTACAGTTGGTTCTCATAATTGGTTAAATTCTTTAAAAACATCTAACTTTCATTTACATAAACAGCGGAAGTCTTTCTCAAAATAATATTATCTTTAAACTCGTTAACTTTGATAACATTACATGACGAATGCATGCGCACCAACCCGAGTAGCCCCGCTCCCAAGCCAAGATACCTCATCTAGCAGACTCACATGCAAAACAATCTAACGTACATACAAAGTCAGCTACGCTGAGTGAGTTCTAACAGTTTAATTTAACAAAATCCAACTCGTCTTTGTTTCATATTTATTTCCACAAAAGACCCTTAGTTCTTTATAAAAATAGTTTATTAAACTTCTATCATATAGATAACCCCTGTTATCTTATAATATCCCACAAGGATTCACCACCCCAGACTCTTCCCGTCATTTAAACCTAGTAAGTCTCTCCGACATGGATCGATCTTACTACCCTGATAACTCACAATTTAATATATATACACCAGACACTGGTTAACTCAACCAACCTCTAGACACCGACTTACCAGTCCTAACCAGGACTCTCATAAACCAATTAACTCAATAGTTGTACACAATGTACTCAGCTCGACACAACGATCAATCTAACTCGATACACCACATTGATTCCATCTATTTATCACCTCAATACCATCTCATACACAATTAATATAACTCATCACTTGCATGCAGTTTAACACATATATAAGCACACAAATACATACCTCATCACTGCACCCTCGTCAGGGTTATCCCCATCGGGTTACTCGTTATAAGCTCAGATCCACCCTTGTTACAGGGCCGCGCCGCTAAACATAGCGACACACTCGTCATCTATGACGACTACCCAGCCACCACATGGTGACTATATCATCTACCATATGGTGACTGACACATCACACGTACAATGATGACCTCGAAGGACTCCGTCCTCCACATCATTATTAGGTGTATACACGGACAACAATGCAAGCACATAAAAGCAATACATATATACCCATGACACTACTTGGACATGTACTACGACTCACCACCATTTACGGATCACTTACGTGTGTGATGTGTTGCAAAGCACACATGCATTTTTGTCCTATTTCGTGTCGTTTTTGTATAGTTTTAGAGTCGTATTGAGTCGTTTATGTTTACTACTGAGTTGTGTCTTGTTTTGTAGGTGATTGGGTGAGTTTGGAGCTTAAACGATCAAGATATGCGAAGGCACGAGCGAACTAGGCGAAACGAGAAAAAGGATAAAACTTTCTGTCAATATTTACTCCTCGCGATACGCGAGAAATTAGGTTCTTCCCCTTCGCGGTACGCGAGGGGCGTGAAAACCAAGCCCGACTATCTTGTCTCTCGCGGTACGTGAGAGACTTGGCTACTAGTCCTCGCGGTACGCGAGAGACCCCTGAATCGCGGTTTTTGCCTATTTTCTAGGTATAAAAGATTTGGTTCTATTCTAGGGTTCAGAATTCGATTCCAGACGCCAAGGTTGAAGCTTTTTGGCGATTTTGAGTGGGAGAAGTTTCAAGGGATCAAGAATTGAAGCGTTGGATGCGTGGATCGATTGGATTATCGTCTTTTCGATTTATGTTTCTTATCTTTTGTTATTTGATTCATCAATCTTGCCCTATGATTCTGAATATTAGACTTTGTGTTGATATTTTGATGATGGTAGTAGGCTAGATTTCTTGAACTACCTAGATTTTGATGATTGTGTTTTGTTAATTGGTTTGATTTTGGATTTCGTATATTTGTTGATGGATTAATGTTAAAGTAAAGAACTTGGTTTTGTTTGATTGGATGTTTATGCGTATTTGATCTTCATTTATGATGTGTTGAATGTTCCATATGCTGCTTTGTGAATGTCCTTCATGTATGGTTGCATATTAGGTCGCTAGCTGTGTGCATGTGATTTGTTTATGGTTGATTAACATCATATCAATAGGAACATCGATTGAGAGTCTATTAGGATTGAGTACTCTGCCTGCTTCAATAACTGAGAGGTGAGAAGTTGTCGGGTAATCTGTGGTGTTAGGGTTTTTAGGTCTACTGCTCTGAAAGGAGTGTTCCTAGGGTTTCTTAGCATTCATTGTTATTCTGTTTCTAGTCAAGTGAATTCAAGTTACTCCTTGCACTGAAAGGTGTTTTGAGATAGTGAGACTGAGAGGTAATCTGTCTAACGAGTACTTTAGTGTTGTTGGAGATAACTGAGAGGTGATCTAACTAACTGGTGAGTTTCATACGTCCCTTAGGGTTTCTATTTGGTTACACCTGGTGAATGATCCGGGATCCACTAGGTTGTCTATGTGTGTCGTATTCTAAGAGCCCGGTTGTCACACCCCCAACCACGGAGGTAGCTACCGCGGGGCATGACGGTCATGGAAATCATCGTCACCGATTACATCGAACGACCACTAAGTGGTTTGAAAATCATACGTAGTAAATCATTTCAAAATACATAATTGTTTTACAATTTTTAGTGCGGAAGCAAATGTGGAAGTAATAATAGTTTCAAAATACGACATTTGGTAATGTTAAATGTCCAAAAGTAATTGTGTCCCTAAGTGGAAATGCGACTCCATGCAAGTATGCAGCTACTTCCAAGCAATATCAATTACCTGAGAATACATGCGTAAAACGGGTCAACAAATAATGTTGGTGAGTTCACAGGTTTTAATTGTAAAGGTAAATCATTGTAATGGACCACAAGACTTTCTATGATTTGATTGTTGTACAGACAATGCTACAATATTACCATAAGCACACCGAAACCGAAGCTAGACTGTAACTGTAAATGTAACTGTAATCCCATGCCCCTACCCATGCCTACCGAATACATGGGGGTGTTTAGGCTAATGATGCACCCGTTTTGACCTACAATCAAAGTTAGCGCGACTAACTCGGGTGGGGGTTGTCAAACCCGATAGTACTATCCATAATCACCACGCTTTGTGAAATAACGAACGGTCCAGTTGTGAGGGGACTTAGTACGGTAAGTAAACCACTTATGTAATATGTGAAATCATATAAAGGTAATTGTGTCCAACGAAAATGTAAGTATGCATGTAATCTCCCCCAAAAGGAAAATATGTAAAAAGGGGGCCGTGAGACTCACCTGAAACGTGAGTACCGGAAACGTGCAAGTAGCAAAAGTCTGAGAGTAAACCGACCTATGCGTGCCCTAGAATATATAAGACACCTTACAGTCTAAGTAATGATTCTACATGCAAGTTGGTCACGTTACGGCGGAACCACTGGGACTGATGCCGCCGTCGTCTTTCTTCCCTGAAGCCGCCGTCAGAGAGGGCTGCCGGAAGAGGGCCGGCTCCCCTCTTTCCCTCTCTTCCCGTTTTCTCTATGAACACACATGTGGGTGTTTGTAATGGAAGAAAAGAATGAAAGAAGAGAATGTGTGCAGTGGTTTTAAGGAAATCGATCCGGTTAATGGTTTTCTAAAACCAGTTAATGGTTTTATTAAGTTAAAATAAAAGGAAATTAAATATAAAGTCAAATTTCTTGGGTTGTGAAGATTTTGTACAGAGAATAAATATTTCAAAGATACTGTAAGATTTTTAGAAGATATGGCATGAGAAAAAAATATATATAATAATATCTTGTAGTGTTGAGAAGTGGTAGGCAAAAACCAGTATAAATTAGACTGGTTTTGATATACCGCGTATTCTTTCGAGTCTCTGTCATTTAATTTGAATCCGAATATATATTTTTTTTAGTTCTATAATTCTTATAATAATAAGACGTGGTAATAAATGTAATTTAAATATTTATTTCATAAGATTTCCTGTTCGATTTTCGTCCAAGCAAGTATGCGTCGACATCGCGTGTCTCATACGCGTTTGCCTAAATAAACGTCTCTCGCCCGTTTAAATAATATTATTAGTAATAATAACTAATAAATATAAATAATGATTTAATTTATCCACTTAATCGCTTAGTCCTAAAATAGTCGGGTAACGCCCCTATACCACGTGTCTAATCGCGTATGCTCTATTTAAACGTTTCGCGTTCCAAAAATAATTATCATTTTATAATTCCTATAATTATATATTTTATTATGCAATTTCTAAAATAGTCGGTATCGCTCTTGCATCACGTGTTCACACGCGTCAGTTCGGGGTATATCGTGTTGCGTTCCACAAGTAGTTATTAATTCTTAAATAGTAATAATATTAATAATTTAATACGATAGGTATAGAATAACAACTTCTTTATTTTAGGTAGTTATACCGGATCTAGCAAGACCAGCTGATGTCTACACCGGTATTTGTCGCAGACGCGCTTCCAACGCCGCAGATCTCGTGTAAACTTCTAATCAATCACCCGAATTAAATACAAGTATTTATTAATATTATTTATTTGAGACTTGTCGTCTAAATATTTTATCGTGTCGGATAACCGGTATTAACCCGTACGAGCGCGTTAATCGTTCTAACAGTTCTCCATGTAAACGGTTTAGTTTGTAATTATTATATGTTATATCGAATCATGTAACGATCCGTCAAAAAAAATCTCTTAGTTTCTTTTGAATTTAACTCGTATATTGGACCTTTAGTTGAGTCGTTAATACTTAATGGGCCAAGTTCTGTTTATCTACAGTTGGGCCAAGCCCAATGGGCCTAGTTTATTTGTGTAAGCACAATATGTTTATTGAGTTCTAAATGGCAGCTAAAGTGTTCGAGTTTGCTATCCAATAGTTCAAGTATCAGAATGGGTAACACGTAAATAAAAAAAAACCAGGCCCTAAATTTGGGGTTGTTACACATGTTTAACTCTTTCTGGTCAAAGATGTGCTGGAGACTTTTGTGATCGGTAAAGATAGTGCATTTAGTACCGTAAAGATAATGTCTCCAAATCTTGAGTGCAAAAACTATAGCTCCCAATTCTAAGTCATGGGTGGGGTAGTTTTTCTCGTGCACCTTAAGCTGTCGGGACGCATAGGCAATAACCTTATCGTTTTGCATTAACACGCATCCAAGACCTTGGTGTGATGCGTCACAGTACACCACGAATCCGTCTGTTCCTTCTAGAAGGGACAAAATCGGAGCACAACATAGTTTCTGTTTCAACAGCTGAAAAGCTGCTTCTTGCTTATCGCCCCAATCGAACTTTTTGTCTTTCTGGGTTAAGGTCGTCATTGGCTGGGCTATCTTAGAGAAATTTTTGATAAACCGTCTATAGTAGCCTGCCAGACCTAGGAATTGTCGCACCTCGGTCGAAGTCTTTGGTGCTTCCCAATTCTTTATCGCATCAATCTTGGATGGGTCAACATGTATACCATTCTTGTTGACCACATGCCCGAGAAACTGCACTTCTTGAATCCAAAAATCGCATTTCGAGAATTTAGCGTACAACTTCTCGTTCTTGAGTAAGTCCAAGATCAGTCTCAAATGCTGCTCATGTTCTTTTTGAGTTCGAGAGTAAATCAAGATGTCATCGATGAAGACAATCACGAATTTATCCAAGTAGGGCTTGCACACCCTATTCATGAGGTCCATGAATACAGCTGGTGCATTGGTTAGCCCAAACGGCATGACCATGAACTCGTAGTGACCATAACGAGTTTGAAATGCGGTCTTAGGAACATCTTCTTCTTGGATCCGTAACTGATGATATCCTGAACGTAAGTCGATCTTTGAGTAATAACTGGATCCCTGAAGTTGGTCGAATAAGTCATCGATCCTCGGGAGGGGGTATCGGTTCTTAATAGTGAGCTTGTTTAACTCCCGGTAATCGATGCACATCCGGAAAGATACATCCTTTTTCTTGACAAACAAGACCAGGGAGAAACTCGGTCTTATGAAACCCTTGTCTAGCAGCTCCTGTAGTTGGTTAGACAATTCTTGCATTTCCGACGGCGCGAGTCGGTACGGTGATCGCGCTACCGGTGCAGCTCCGGGCACCAGATCAATTCGAAACTCGACTTGCCTCGACAATGGAAGTCCGGGCAAATCTTCGGGAAAGACTTCGGGATAGTCTCGAACGATCGGTATATCCTTGATTTTCTTTTCCTCCGTCTTCTTCTCCGTTACGTGTGCTAATATTGCATGATACCCCTTTCGTAAGTACATCCGGGCCTTCATACATGTTATGACTCTTAGCGTAGAGTCGCTCCTCTCACCTTGAATCGACAGTGTTTCTCCATTCGGAAGAGGAATGCGAATGATCTTTTCACGGCAAACGATCTCTGCTTGATTCTTCGATAACCAATCCATCCAGATAACGATATCAAAACTTCCAAGCGTTACGGGTAGCAAATCTATGTCGAAAGAGTGATCCGCCAAATTCAAAGTACATCCTTGCAACATCTCATTGGTTTCGATTAATTTACCATCGGCTAATTCTATTATGTACTTACAGGTTAATGCGGTTGGTTTAGTGCCGAGTAATGAACTAAATTCGTTAGACACGAAACTCTTATCAGCACCAGTATCGAACAAAATAGAAGCATAGTGATCGTTAACGAGAAACGTACCCGTGACAATGTTCGGGTCCTGACGGGCTTCTCTGGCTCCAATGGTAAATGCCCGGCCGCGTGCGTTGTTTCCACTAGTTTGCCTCAATTTTGGGCAGTCTTTTCGGAAGTGCCCAGTATTTCCACATTTAAAACATCCGCGGTTGGCTCCCGTGTTGGTGGTAGGGTCGGCCATTCGGCAATTTTTGGTTGCATGGCCAAAACGTTTACACTTTTGCCACTTGGAATCTTCACGTGTACCCTGATGATGGAAACCACACTTGTTACACTTGGGTAGGTTTCCGACATACCCACCTCTTGGCTTCTTCTCAGTTGGGCCTGCAGCAAAGGCCTTAACCGTTTCTTGTTTCCTCTGAACATGAGGCACATAAGTCTTGCCATGATTGTTATCCCATTTCCTCTTGTTATCATAGCTCTTCTCTACCGCAGCCTTCTTCACAAGCACACCCTGGCGTACCGCTTGATCTATCAAGTCATGAGCTATTCTAACAGCATCCGAAATGGTGGCTGGCTTGGAAGAAGTCACCATTCTCTGAATTTGGGGTGCGAGCCCCCAAATATACCTTTCAATTCGCTTGTATTTAGGGGTGACCATATGTGGGCACAAGCGAGCAAGATCATGGAAACGAGTGGTATAGTTTGCCACATCAGGTCCATTCATGGTGTGATTCCAGAACACAACTTCCAACTTCTGCAGTTCGTTACGTGGGCAATATTCGTCAGTAAGCATTTTCTTTAGTTCATCCCATGGGATTTGGTAAGCAGCATCAATCCCAATAGTCTGGGCATGAGTATTCCACCAGGAGAGTGCTTGGCCCTCAAAAGTACACGTGGCATACTTGGTCTTTTTTTCTTCAACACAGTTACTAATACGTTGGATAGATTCCATCTTTTCAATCCAGCGCATTAGTCCCACAGCTCCTTCGTTACCGCAAAAGTTAAGCGGTTTGCAGTTCAGGAAAGCTTTGTAAGAGCAGCCTCTTACAGGTTCCTCGGTTCCTGTATTGCAACAGTTGTTACGTTATTAGTTACGTAATCATAATTTGTGACCCTTACGATCACAATCAGTCAAACTATCCTTTTTACCTCCGTTGGACTCTCGGTCACCACCAGACCCATTGGGTCTTCCAGCATCGTACTGTGCGATCGCATCGACCACACGCTGCGCCACTAGCTGCTCGATTGCCTCCGAGCTCATGGGTGTTGTTGTGTCGGTGGTTCGATGGTCGGTACGTCTAGTTCCTCTCTTTGGTGCCATGGTTTTCTTCTAGTCATAGACGATAAAAGAAATAAGACAATACATAAATAATTGTCAACACATGAACAGGAAATGTAAACAACCATACAATCACAACAACAATCACAATAATAATCATAATGATAACCACAACAGTAATCACACTCATCACACACAGATAGCCCATAAGATAGAGCACATAATCAAACGGAAATACTTGATACATAGTTCACAAAAGAAACAAAATGGGTGAGGGTACAAAACCTCCCCAGTACAAGTTTTCCTACTATGCCTACACTAAGTGAGCACAACCCGCTCACATAGGTCTATCTACGCCAATGTGCCACTGCGCTAGTCTGCATCACGGCAGCAGCAACCATGATGCAAATAGTGGCAAGCGCGGCAGCAGACGTGGCACGCTCCTCGGCTGCCACTACTCGCTGCTCTAAGGCAGCAACTCTCCTCTCTGCAGCTGCCCTCTGCTGCTCCTCTACTAATAGTCTCATCTCCTGAGCGATTATCCTATCCTCCAGGTGAGTGAATCGCTGATCCAGAAGGCCAATGGCCATGATCTCCACATACTGTACCTCAGCTACCTGCTCCAGTCGTCCATTCACAGTCTAAATTCTCTCGTCCTCATGGAGAGCTCTGATCTCGCCCTGCAGGTTCTGCATATCGTGCTCGTGTCGCATGCCACGAGAAACAAGGATAGGGATAGTGTGCTCTACGGACTCCTCATAGTACGACAGTGGTCGTGGTGTGGTGGAGGACTCGCCAATCTCATGGGTAGAAGGTATCCACTCCTCATATGCCCAATCTCCCAAGGTTTGGGTCACCCAACCGAAACTCTCGTCATATCGGGGCCTCTTGGGCTCTCGATCAGTAGTAGTGCCTATAGTCTCGGCTGGCCTCTTCGCTCCACCACTAGGGGTGTGAGCGATAGGGGTGGTGTGGGCATCCATGGGAGCCTCCTCAGCTGCAGGTGCCTCAACAGTCTCATCTGAAGTGGAGTGTCCGTAGAGTACCGTGTGTGGCACAGACTCCCCGGATCCGGTGTGATCACCCCCGGTGGCAATCTCGCCTGTATTGCCCTCAACTGGGCTCTCTGGTATCTGCTCTGGGTCAGACTCACAGTCCTCCTCCGGGTCCTCATCAGTGTCAGGGATCTCCTCATCTGACACTGTAACCTCCTCCGTGGTGTCACTGGACACCTCCACATGTAGTGGTGTGGCGGGTGGCGTCCCTACTGGTGGCGGCGGCATAGCAGGTGGTGTCCCTGCTGGTGGCGGTGGTGGAAGTGATATGGACGGGGTGTAGTCCTCATCAGATGCATACACGTGGATGGGGTCAGATGCTGACGACATACCTGCAACATGGCAATTTCCGAATACTCCTAACGTGAGTTATGCAAGTGTATGTAATGTAATTGTAATGATGTGAGCCTACGGTTATAGTCCAAGTCCACTAAATGCAACATGGTTCTCTATAACCAATGGCTCTGATACCAATCTGTCACACCCCCAACCACGGCGGTAGCTACCGCGGGGCATGACGGTCATGGAAATCATCGTCACCGATTACATCAAACGACCACTAAGTGGTTTGAAAATCATACGTAGTAAATCATTTCAAAATACATAATTGTTTTACAATTTTTAGTGCGGAAGCAAATGTGGAAGTAATAATAGTTTCAAAATACGACATTTGGTAATGCTAAATGTCCAAAAGTAATTGTGTCCCTAAGTGGAAATGCGACTCCATGCAAGTATGCAGCTACTTCCAAGCAATATCAATTACCTGAGAATACATGCGTAAAACGGGTCAACAAATAATGTTGGTGAGTTCACAGGTTTTAATTGTAAAAGTAAATCGTTGTAATGGACCACAAGACTTTCTATGATTTGATTGTTGCACAGACAATGCTATAATATTACCATAAGCACACTGAAACCGAAGCTAGACTGTAACTATAATCCCATTCCCCTACCCATGCCTACCAAATACATGGGAGTGTTTAGGCTAATGATGCACCCGTTTTGACCTACAATCAAAGTTAGCGCGACTAACTCGGGTGGGGGTTGTCAAACCCGATAGTACTATCCATAATCACCACGCTTTGTGAAATAACGAACGGTCCAGTTGTGAGGGGACTTAGTACGGTAAGTAAACTACTTATGTAATATGTGAAATCATATAAAGGTAATTGTGTCCAACGAAAATGTAAGTATGCATGTAATCTCCCGCAAAAGGAAAATATGTAAAAAGGGGGCCGTGAGACTCACCTGAAACGTGAGTATCGGAAACGTGCAAGTAGCAAAAGTCTGAGAGTAAACCGACCTATGCGTGCCCTAGAATATATAAGACACCTTACTGTCTAAGTAATGATTCTACATGCAAGTTGGTCATGTAACAGAGTACTTATAAATATATATATATATATATTTAATAATATTTATATTATTTTCTACAATAACCATTTTTAAGAATATGACTTTAAATAAAATGTCAGATTTTGTTTTCACTATCAAAGTACTTATAAATATATATATTTAATAAGCTATATATATAGTTTAAAATCTGGTCTTAACTTTTCAAATACCATTGAGTTATTTTTAGTGTTTTTACATAAACTTAGTCTTAGGTAGTTATTACTTTAGAGAAACTCCATATTTTCCAAATATAGATTTTTGTTGGTAAAACTTGGTACATTAACACTTATAGGTAAAAGAATATATAACAAGAGCAAAAATATATATAAGTAGGAGTGTTTTCTCACTAGAAGCAAGCAAGGAAGAAGGATGAGTGAAGATGATGAACTTGAAGCTTGAAACTTGACTCGGTGTTGGATGTAAAAACCGTGAATGACACGTAGCACCCAAGGAAGATCAAAACCATTTCTAGAGAGAGTTTTGGTGTGTGTAGTGTCTTTTAAGTGAGGATTATATGTAGTGGAGTTGAGTGTAGGGTGGTCATATATATGGAAGAAGAATGGACTTCTTGAATTAAAAATTAAAGGTGTAGGAGGAGCCTTCAAATCTGTCGAAATCAAGGAAAGGAAAGATTTAGGAATGGCTTGCATTTATGACTAGATTTTGGGAGGTTTACGATTGTGTATAGGGTTACTGTTTGGTGATGTAAACAATAGGATGAAAAAGCTAACGGTATGGTTTAATTTGAACAAAATATATGTGCGGGGTAGGGTCCCTTATGGCCGTTAATTTGACAGAAGGAATGAATGGATTGTATGGATTTAGTAGTTAGACTTTGGGACTTGAAATTTGTGTAGGGGGGGGGTCCCTTTTTGAGTCGTGAATCAGGAAAAAAATCAAACAGAAGGTATGGCTTGTAGATTTGTAATATGATTCTAGAAACAAAACAAAGGGGTCCATCATTCAGTCGTTCATCGTGGAAAAGAATAGTATAGATTAAAGATTTAGTATTTTAAACAGGTATTAAGAAGGCAGCGGGTATAAACTGAACGCGATAAAAATCAGTCTTTTTATTAAAACTGAGTTTAATAAAACTCTACATTATAAATATTTAGTGGTTTACTAACATTGGAATATATGTTTAGTAATTTAATATTGTGAAATAGCGCGTTAACATAAGATATGCCAGTGAAACGGTAGAGATGCGCGTTAAAGTACCTCATTGAAATAAATATATATATACACATATATTTAGGTTCTAAAATGGTGTCAACACTTTGAAATATTTATTAAAACATAAATATTAATTATCCCCAATGTTCGTGTGTGCCGGTTATACTTGCATATGACCCGGTTATGAATGGACTTTGCTATGTATTAAACGAACTTAATTAACCATAATTAAGTCTAACACGTATATGATGTATGCAATTTATGACTGATACAAGGACACGTATTGACCTGAAATTGCCGGTTGTCACACCGGTTCCATCATAGTTTCCATATCCGAGAGATTTCCAAGGTACTTGCGTAGGATTCAGAGTCTAGGTAGTGCTTTTCCCATTTGTGAGTTGTCTAAAGTTTCTTGCTTTCTATTTGGTTGTCGATATTTAGAAGTTGATTAGTTATAGTTCACAACACAAAATCCCCCCAAATTCATTTCAGTTTAGTTAGTTGAGTCAAAGTCTAGATAGAGTTGTCGCTAGTGTCTCGTGGGTTCGATATCCGAACTTCATTTGACTTTGCTACATTGATCGGTACACTTGCCGGTTGTGTGGTCTAGTATTAGGTTGAGTCTAGATTTATAAATTTAAAGCTAGAGTGTCTAGGTTAGGTGTTATAGTTAGTTTTTATAGATCGTCCATCACACATCAGTGTGTAATCCAACGATTACTTAGACGTATCCTCATAACTTGAATTCACATAATTTATAAATTTAAAGCTAGAGTGTCTAGACACATTACCCAACTCTTTCCGAATAGGAAGTTATACGACACACAAACACCATACTGACTTCTAGCCCATACAAACTATGGACACCACATAGACTCATGCAAACACGATACCCGTCGTGTCAAGAGGACAACGACACAATACACACATCATCAAGCACACGACGCATGAAAACATACTAGCACCTACTTGACTCGTTAATGAACCACGTACGAGGTTCCCATGCTAACTCTCCTTAGATAACCATCACAGGTTTAGCTAAATTCTTGACTCGCCCCGACTAACTCATAAGATGACACACCCAGATCATCACACTCTTGTTCACCCACCCCAAGGACCCCATAACTACCCTTAGCTTCATTATTACATAAAGATCTCATAAAACACTTCAAGTTTAACTCATAACTCGTAATACGTTCGTTTAATAAAACATGCGAGTATGTACGATAGCCCCAAAACAGCAAAATGTTTAAAAATAGGGGATTAGAAACTCACCGGTTTGAAGATCCCACACAAGTACTGCAACATCTCCTCGTAAGAGCTCAATCCTGTTAACGTATGATCACATAGTCAGCGTACATCCTAAACATGTGTCATTACGTTAAAACACAACTGTTCCCGATGCTAGTCTCATCCACACAAATTTTCACACCCCGGCCGGCGGCGGATTATACGCCGGGGCTGACGCGGTTGTTCAAAAGCTCACGATCATCTATTTAATGTGAAAGTATTTATTAATCCATATTAAATTATCCGTTACAAGAACAATGAAAAGTTACAAGTTTAACATAACATCAATCCCAATTTATTAACTAGGTCCAAATCCTATGTGAGCAGTAAGGGCCTCAAGCAGGTACACCTGAAAACATGCGAGTAAAAGTCAACTACAAGTAGTTGGTGAGCAACATAGGTTTTGACACAAAAACTATAGTTTAAATAAAGTTTACGATTTAGAAGATTCTAATGCAGATCTAAAGCATATCTAAGAACACATAAGGCTCCAAGCGTACAGTTCAACCCTGGTAAATGAAATCTAGCTGCCACAATCCCACGGATTGCCGTTTTGATAAAAAGGGTTAGATAACACCCGAAGTTTTATAGTTCACGTCCAACATGGGGAGATACACCCATGCTAATAGTTCACATCCATCATGGGGAGATACACCCATGACAATAGTTCACACCAACAACAACCCGCCAGGGTCGTGTGGTAAGTTTAGTTTAGTTTCGGTTTCCCCTATAAATGATCATGTTAGGTACTACCTTAGGCTTGCAACACAAGTTAATGAACGTACTGGCATGCATTCATGCAATGGTCACCAAATAGTTAAAGATATAAGCATGTAGATCATAGCATAGAATCAAGTTAATGAATCGTGTAGATAAGATAGTTAATGCATGTTTCACCCCAAAAACAAAAGCAGTAAAAAGGGGCTATGTAAACTCACTCGTAACAAAGCTAGTAATGGTATGAATTGGTAGGGCTGGATAGGCCTCGTGAGGGTTCCTCACAATTAACCTACACGGATAAATTTGTTTTCCAACTCAATAAACGCGAAAATGGGGAAATTCTGAGATTTAGGATATCATAGGGTTTGGGATTTGTTATTGGATTGTATACATTTTGTAGGAAAATATTAGTCGGGACTACTATTGAAATAGTAAAAATAGTTTAAAGAGTTAGTTAGAATCAATTAAAGCTTTTTAATCCATTATATGGTAATTTGTTTGAATTTATTTATGTAGTTATTCTAAGAATTGATAGACAAATACATTGTGGGACGGAAAGGTTTTACATAATTATTTTAAATGGATATTTTATTAAACTCTTTTGCTTAATGGTCTACGGAAGAGATATTTGATAAATGTAAATGTTAAAAAAAAGAAAAGAAAAAAAAATTAACTCTTAAAATTATTTTTCTAAAAATAATTACTAGAGTGTTTCTATAAGTTTTGGAAATGTTTTAAATAGTTGCTCGTCCCAGAATTGATTATTTGTATGGTTAAAATACATTTAGAATGCTCAAGCATATAATTATAAATGTTCAACAACATCACTATTAATAATGCAATTAGATTTGTCTAAATAACTTGTTTATATTGTTTATTTAGGGATTTAAATATGTTTTTAGTAAAATAAAGTGGATAAAACCTTATTTTATATTTTCAGATTTTATAAAGAGGAGTCTGGTTGTATTTAAAAAGTTTTAAAAGAAAATATGAAATTTTGAAACTATTGTTTTGTGTGTTTAAAAAATGAAACAAAAAGAATAGCCCAAAATCGGCTTAGCCGGGATCGAACCCGGGTGGACTTCATGTGAGGTGAGTGTGCAAACCAAGTGATCTCGGCTAACCGCCATGCTTGAAGCCAGTTTCTAATTCCTTTATCAAACACTCGTTAAGTCCCTTCTTCCCCAATTCATTCTAGCCCGAATCCTAGCCCCCGAAACTCACGAATTCGCCTCTGAAACAAGGGGCTTTTTAAAAAGGGAGTTAAATCGAATAAAAAGGGGGGTTGGATTTACCTAAGTTTGATCCTTAATTCATCCGAAAAGATGGTCTCATGCTCTGTTGCAAGTCGCGACCGAGAGGGAGAAAGTGGGAGCAAATTCGAATACCAATTGGATGGGGATCGATTTGCAGGTGGTATGGGAGGTTAGATGGATGTCGCGAAGCCGTGGGCATCGGTTTTATAGCCGAATTTCGACTGGAATCGCGAATCAATTCGAGGGTTTGAATGGGGCGGTTACCCGTCGATTTGAATCCATTTCCTTGAATTCATTGATGTAATCGATTCGATTCGGATGGCTAGAACCGTCGTGTGTTGATTACGAGTCGTTTGATTAAGGGCACTCAATCGATTCGGCAGTTTTGGGATTGAATCCGCGCGAAGAAGATGGAAGGACACTTCCTTTGACTTTTTCGGAGTCAACCTTTAGAAATGGGTTTTTGAAATGACAGAATAGCCCCTGGAGTTTTTAATGTTAACATTTCATGTACAAAACTTTGATTCTTGGTTGAGTTAAGTTTCAAAAGTTGTAATCAAAACCCTAACTTTTTATAAGGTATAAAGATTTGCAATTTATAAATTTAAATAAGTTATTTAATGATAATATATATAAAAAAAAAGTAATAGATAAAATTATTGAATAATTAGTATCATCTAATAACTATAATTTGCTATTTTCTTCTTGTAAATCATTTATACATATATTTATTTGTATGTATTTATTGAGTAGGACATAAATAAGTAATATATAATTGTCTTAAATAAATATGTATATATATTTTGTAATAATGATATTAAATGTATGCATATAAAAGAAAATCAATTAATTCATTGGAATGCATAATTGTATTCATAAAAGTAAATAAGTTACAATGCCGGAATAGTTAAGATAAGGGTCGGAAATTTCTCGGGGATTACAGTCTCCCCTACTTTAGGAGATTTCGTCCCGAAATTCAACCGTTGGAGGCTACTGAATCAGGAAGAAGATGGGGGTATTGGATTCACAATGAGTTCTGACTACCGGTTTAGGAAGTACAATTGATAATTAGATTTAGGTTTGATAAAAAAAAAGTCAGGCATGAATGATATTAGTGGGTCTAGTTTGAAGAAGATTGAGGGGAGAATTGTTGAAGGATGTTCTGAGTCCCAAAGATGGAATGCATCAGTTGAAGTGGGGATGATGAGGATTTGATGATTAAGATTTGTTTAGAATATAGCCTAATGTGCTCAAGGATGTCACTGGGAGATTTCATAAACCTAGGTCACGGTCAAAACAACATAAAACTTTACGTGATATGAATGACGTCACTACTGACAATATGACAAGAACACTTATATATAGGAAGTACCAGCGGCGTATCCACCATGCTCTTATCATATCACACTAGTTCCGTTATTATATATCAAGATAGGTTCTACGTCACGATACACGACGGAATTCACTATATTTTCCATGCGCTGAACTTTATAATTACGTGTGCACCCGTAATTACTCAGTTCATCGTATGGTCCGTATAGATCATCCCATTGTGTGGGTAAAGAGGGGACACAAAATCACTTAGCACCTATTTTTTTCACATATGGGTTGCAAATAAATAACTGCTCCTAGATAGTGAGGTCAGTCAGAAGCTAAAGAGCAGTAATGTAACACGACTTAGGGTTTCACAGTTTCCTCATGTTTGAACAAGGATACGTCAAACCCCGAGTAGTTCCAAGTTTATAGTTATCAACTTTCAAAGTTAAGATGAATGACCGTACTTTATGTATACAGTCTTGTTTCGTATGTACCGTGGCATTAAATCTCCATGTATAACATCAATGATCTATTATCATGCGTATTGCAAACAATCAAGTATCGTGCATCAGGTAAATAAGCTAGTATCTTGCTTATTGCAAACGATCAGTTACCATGCATTAGGTAAACAAGCTATTATCATGCATATTACAAATGGGTACGATTTGAGTATCATGTGGACAATCTGGTATCATGCGTACTGTAAACAACCAAGTTTCGTGTATAGTGTGACCAATTAAGTTTTGTGTATTAGGTCAACAAATTTGTTTCCACGTATAGTGTGAATGTAGACTATCAAATTTCATAGATGATTGAGTTTGGCAGACAAGTGTGTTGTTTGACATTCATGTATTGTGCAGGTAGTGAGTATTTTATCAATTTTGTTGATCGGAATTTGTCCTTGTTTGTAAATCTTATAATTTAAATCAAGATAGTGAGTTGATTAGCCAGTTAAATGAGATAATTAAATATGAAACCTTATTTATTAGGAGGACTTTTATTTATACAAAACAGGGTAATGGTTAAAAGGGTCTTTTACTTATCAAAAGTTTAAATCAAGTCGAAATCAATTATTTAGCCGAGGTAACAAAATAATAATTGTGTCAGATTTCCTGACAAGATAAAAAGCGTTTATAAATATTTCATAGTCAAAATATCATTTACGACTCCTGATGAGGTTTTCGAGCCTTAAAGGGGTGATGTTTTGGGTGGTTTTGATGAAGGTATATCGAGCGTTAGATCAACAAGTGATGCTATTTAAGTAGTAGGGTCAAACTTAACCATTGAAAATCGTCAAATGCAAAAATTCAAACATAAGTTTTTAAACTGAAATTTAAAGTCAAACATATAGAGCCTGGCTAACGCCTTAGGTAACTTTCCACCAGGAAACAGACGAGCACCAAGATGAACATCGTGATGGTTACGCGAATAGCAAATCGGGACTCGGCTCGAGCTATCTCCGTACGTGCATCAAATATCTCTCGAACTTCTTTCATCATGTCGAGGCTGGTGCTCAGGTTTGCAATCAGGTCTTCCTGGTACTGCACCTGACCTAAAAGGCTGTCTATTCGCTGGCTTAACAGGTCATGCCTTATCCCCTGTTCCATCCCTTGCCTCATAAATTCTGCGGTCCTCACATACTGGTGAGTGGCATCCGCTGGAACGCCTATAGCACTGGAGGTCCCTATAGTCTGCCCGATTCTTGAGTTTAGGTGATAGGGGTCGGGTGTTAGGTAGGGGTCTCTCGGAGGGGTAGGTAGCAGGTTGTGTCGATGGGGTGCTTGATAGGGATCTCTAGACGAGTGTGGTTCAGATGCTCGCAGGCCGGTGTTTCTCATCCAATCTGCTCTTATGCCAAATATAGACCTGATAGATGGGGACATCGGTGGCTGGTGGTTTGGTGATAGAGTTCCGGTGTCTTCTTCATTTTCTAACTCTGTCTCGGGAGAGTATACTGGGGAGGGAGGAGGGTAGGAGTCCATTCCTGGCAGGGGCAAAAATAAAATATTGTGAGTGATAGTTAAACACTAATTGTTAATGAATTCAGAGTTTGACTTGACATAACGCCGAGCTTGCACATTAGTATGTTAGGAGTAACACTTGACCTATAAGTAGTGTACCCACAAAGAGGATTCCCAGGAAAGAGGGGTGGGTCACAAGGGACACACTTAAGTACCCAGTCTTTCCTTAGTCAGAACCTCTAATGGGTCTACACCCACTCTTCCAGCCATCATGTACTAATAACGCTATTATTTGGGCTCATGGTCATGTTGAGAATTATTATGGGGTGGGCTTTGAGGCTTAAAGGAGGGATTACTCCGGCGGGCTTTAGAGGGTGAGTGGACCCCTTTAGTTTCTTATTAATGGGCATTGGGTTCGAAGGTTAAGTTTTTTTTTTCACAATTGTTGATGGTGACATAATTCTTTGTGTGTAATGATGAGGGTGTATGAAGTCTTAGAATGAACTAGTGCATGGCAAGACTTAGGGTGATATTTGGTGGAAACAGTTAGGTAATGTGTGGATTAATCAAATAGCGTAGCAAATAAGGTGTCACAGGAGTAGTATGTAGGGTATCAAGTAACATAGCACATAAGGTAATTCATGTTGCATCATGCGATGTAATATGTTATATAGTATATAAGATAATCACACAATGGTACTCTAATGTCATGGACTGTAGGCTGGGAGCATGTTCCATGTAGTTTCAAATAGTTTCACGTAATTGTATCAAGCATTCAGAAATGGATAGATGTAGATAAGTATAGCATATAGTGGAGTTCCTAATGAAATACACGAGTTAAACTCATGTTGGGACTCCTAGGTTATAGTCTAGGTCATGTGTGCCTAATAACCTAATTCCCTATAACCATGGCTCTGATACCAATCTGTCACACCCCGGCCGGCGGCGGATTATACGCCGGGGCTGACGCGGTTGTTCAAAAGCTCATGATCATCTATTTAATGTGAAAGTGTTTATTAATCCATATTAAATTATCCGTTACAAGAACAATGAAAAGTTACAAGTTTAACATAACATCAATCCCAATTTATTAACTAGGTCCAGATCCTATGTGAGCAGTAAGGGCCTTAAGCAGGTACACCTGAAACATGCGAGTAAAGTCAACTACAAGTAGTTGGTGAGCAACATAGGTTTTGACACAAAAACTATAGTTTAAATAAAGTTTACGATTTAGAAGATTCTAATACAGATCTAAAGCATATCTAAGAACACATAAGGCTCCAAGCGTACAGTTCAACCCTGCTAAATGAAATCTAGCTGCCACAATCCCACGGATTGCCGTTTTGATAAAAAGGGTTAGATAACACCCGAAGTTTTATAGTTCACGTCCAACATGGGGAGATACACCCATGCTAATAGTTCACATCCATCATGGGGAGATACACCCATGACAATAGTTCACACCAACAACAACCCGCCAAGGTCGTGTGGTAAGTTTAGTTTAGTTTCAGTTTCCCCTATAAATGATCATGTTAGGTACTACCTTAGGCTTGCAACACAAGTTAATGAACGTACTGGCATGCATTCATGCAATGGTCACCAAATAGTTAAAGATATAAGCATGTAGATCATAGCATAGAATCAAGTTAATGAATCGTGTAGATAAGATAGTTAATGCATGTTTCACCCAAAAAACAAAAGCAGTAAAAAGGGGCTATGTAAACTCACTCGTATAGAATCAAGTTAATGACCATTGCATGCATTCATGCAATGGTCACCAAATAGTTAAAGATATAAGCATGTAGATCATAGCATAGAATCAAGTTAATGAATCGTGTAGATAAGATAGTTAATGCATGTTTCACCCCAAAAACAAAAGCAGTAAAAAGGGGCTATGTAAACTCACTCGTAACGAAGCTAGTAATGGTATGAATTGGTAGGGCTGGATAGGCCTCGTGAGGGTTCCTCACAATTAACCTACACGGATAAATTTGTTTTCCAACTCAATAAACGGGAAATGGGGAAATTCTGAGATTTAGGATATCATAGGGTTTGGGATTTGTTATTGGATTGTATACATTTTGTAGGAAAATATTAGTCGGGACTACTATTGAAATAGTAAAAATAGTTTAGAGAGTTAGTTAGAATCAATTAAAGCTTTTTAATCCATTATATGGTAATTTGTTTGAATTTATTTATGTAGTTATTCTAAGAATTGATAGACAAATACATTGTGGGACGGAAAGGTTTTACATAATTATTTTAAATGGATATTTTATTGAACTCTTTTGCTTAATGGTCTACGGAAGAGATATTTGATAAATGTAAATGTTAAAAAAAAGAAAAGAAAAAAAATTAACTCTTATAATTATTTATCTAAAAATAATTACTAGAGTGTTTCTATAAGTTTTGGAAATGTTTTAAATAGTTGCTCGTCCCAGAATTGATTATTTGTATGGTTAAAATACATTTAGAATGCTCAAGCATATAATTATAAATGTTCAACAACATCACTATTAATAATGCAATTAGATTTGTCTAAATAACTTGTTTATATTGTTTATTTAGGGATTTAAATATGTTTTTAGTAAAATAAAGTGGATAAAACCTTATTTTATATTTTCAGATTTTATAAAGAGGAGTCTGGTTGTATTTAAAAAGTTTTAAAAGAAAATATGAAATTTTGAAACTATTGTTTTGTGTGTTTAAAAAATGAAACAAAAAGAATAGCCCAAAATCGGCTTAGCCGGGATCGAACCCGGGTGGACTTCATGTGAGGTGAGTGTGCAAACCAAGTGATTTGGGCTAACCGCCATGCTTGAAGCCAGTTTCTAATTCCTTTATCAAACACTCGTTAAGTCCCTTCTTCCCCAATTCATTCTAGCCCGAACCCTAGCCCCCGAAACTCACGAATTCGCCTCTGAAACAAGGGGCTTTTTGAAAAGGGAGTTAAATCGAATAAAAAGGGGGGTTGGATTTACCTGAGTTTGATCCTTAATTCATCCGAAAAGATGGTCTCGTGCTCTGTTGCAAGTCGCGACCGAGAGGGAGAAAGTGGGAGCGAATTCGAATACCAATTGGATAGGGATCGATTTGCAGGTGGTATGGGAGGTTAGATGGATGTCGCGAAGCCGTGGGCATCGGTTTTATAGCCGAATTTTGACTGGAATCGCGAATCAATTCGAGGGTTTGAATGGGGCGGTTACCCGTCGATTTGAATCCATTTCCTTGAATTCATTGATGTAATCGATTCGATTCGGATGGCTAGAACCGTCGTGTGTTGATTACGAGTCGTTTGATTAAGGGCACTCAATCGATTCGGCAGTTTTGGGATTGAATCCGGCGAAGAAGATGGAAGGACACTTCCTTTGACTTTTCCGGAGTCAACCTTTAGAAATGGGTTTTTGAAATGGCAGAATAGCCCCTGGAGTTTTTAATGTTAACATTTCATGTACAAAACTTTGATTCTTGGTTGAGTTAAGTTTCAAAAGTTGTAATCAAAACCCTAACTTTTTATAAGGTATAAAGATTTGCAATTTATAAATTTAAATAAGTTATTTAATGATAATATATATATAAAAAAAAGTAATAGATAAAGTTATTGAATAATTAGTATCATCTAATAACTATAATTTGCTATTTTCTTCTTGTAAATCATTTATACGTATATTTATTTGTATGTATTTATTGAGTAGGACATAAATAAGTATTTATATATAATTGTCTTAAATAAATATGTATATATATTTTGTAATAATGATATTAAATGTGCATATAAAAGAAAATCAATTAATTCATTGGAATGCATAATTGTATTCATAAAAGTAAATAAGTTACAATGCCGGAATAGTTAAGATAAGGGTCGGAAATTCCTCGGGGATTACACAAATCCTTCACCACACAAAACCCTAATCCTCGTTCTTGCTCGAACCTGCCAGGAACCCGCATGCATGCATATTCATGTGAACCGTAACACCTTTAGCCTCAAGAGTTACACGTACATGAGCCGAGACTCCCATGCACGTCCAAACCCTATCATGCAAACCCTACGCCTACAAAGCCCTAGTCGGTTTTAATCCGACTCCATTCCTCCTTCGTACTCCACGGTGAGCCTCCACCACCGAGTGCCACCCTCACACTTCCGTCGTCCTTTTAGCCGCGAGAAGCCCTAGTCGGGTTCCCTCTCACATGGACGCACCATGACCACCTTCACCCCGACATCCGCCGTCGTGAAGCACCACCACACCAACTTCCGTATCCATCTTCACATGTCACCACAGTCGTCGGCTCCTCCTCGTCGTGCCCTCACACTCGAGACCACCTCTTAATAGCCAGCACTTCCCGTTCACAGCCACCGTCGCACGCCACTTTCACCAAAACTGGCCGCTTCCCTCTTTCCCATCTCCGCCGTCGCCCATAGCCAAGAACACAACCCTAATCGGGTTTTTCATACAATAACGGATACAAGAATCATGAACGGGCAGGTTAGAAGTGTACCTTACGTGTACCACTGTAGAACCACCGTCGCCGGCTTCCTATGATCGTCCGGCGCCTCTCCCCCTCTTGTCTACCACTACCGTCGCACACCTTGGCTCAAGAATGGCCCTAGGATTTGCGCAAAAGCTGCATATAAACCTTTTGAGGTTTCGTTTCGGGTCCTTCCTCTTTCGTCTGGTTCGTTCCCATCCCGAACTATGAAATAAAGGCTAACCGGGTCCTCTAACTCTTATAACCAGGTCTTCCGTGAAGACCTTATAGTTCATGCCAATTAAAAGAGATTCGATTCACTCATTAGTCTGAACCATTAGTTTACGAATTTCTGGATGTTACAAACATTCTTCAATTAGATCTTCATTCCTGGTTCACACCTCCTAATCTGTATACATTCACCGTGGTGAAGTTCCATAACTAGGTTGTCTATCAGGCATTCTGCCCAGATCCCAAATGAGAAATCTCATCATAATTAAATCACATCAAATCTTGAACACAGGCTTGACCAAGGAACATGAAAAAGATAATTTAAAAAGAAATCTTAGTTGAGATCCATGTTACGTTAAATATGCTTATATATAGGAAGTACCATCGGCTTATCCCCCAACCCTTTAACATCCAATGAATACTCCTTAGATTTTATCCCCTTAATTTCTCTGTAAAATATGACCAGCTTCATCACCGCTTCACTCAAATCCTCAAAAACCACAACTAGTCAACTCTTGGATTTTTTTTATTCCTTTGCAAAGATACAAAATAGCAAATCCTTAGGTTCAAGTTGTTCCAGTATTCATTCCCTATTAAAGAAGAATCATAGATATTCGTATCCTACATATTCAGAATACCTAAACAATATGATTCTTTTTTCAAAGACCCAAAGCAGCAACATTTTCACAAGTAAAACGAGACCTTTAGCTGATGACCTAGTTGCTCAAATTGATTCAACATTCATTCCCTATTAAAGAAGTATTCTGGATACTTGTAGCCTACATTTTCAGGTTTGAACACCTCACCAATATATGACAATTGGTATCATCCAACAAAAATCTCGTCCTTGTTTCGCCAAACCGTATCAAATACAAAATTCGGTCCCGAAAAACCAAAACTGCTATCTTCTCAAAAATGGCACGAAACAAGTGTACAAATGATTCGGCCAATATATATACATATATATATATATTTATATATATATATATTTAATCCTGGATGATAGTTCATGAGTACTTAGCAAGTTCGCACAACCAACTGTTCATGTGTACTTGATAAGTTCACAGAGCCAAATACACATGCGTACTTAGCTAAGTACGCAGGTCACTACTCATGCGTACTTAGTAAGTACGCAGGGCTCACCCATGCGTACTTAGTAAGAACACAGAAAAGGTGATTTTGCGTACTTAGACATTACAGCGGCGCATTTGACTGATAATGAGGATAATGCTCGAAAAGTGTTAGATCTGAGAAATTAATGCTTCCAAAAGCTTAGAAATCATCATCTAACAAACCCCTAGCCTTCCAAACACCAAATGAAGTGATAACGAACTCGAGCTTAAGGATTTTTGGTATGAAAAAGGTATGACTCGTATGAACTCAGATCTGCTAAAAGCCCTAAAAACTCGAATCTGGAACACAAATACGAACACCGATGCTCTGATACCAGTTGTAGGTCCCTGGAGCCTCGTCACGCAGCGGAAAATACAGAGATCTGCTCGTTGATTCATGTGGGAATGAAGGAACATGACAGGAACTTGGATAGTCCGTCACACATATAAATGTTCGCAGCGGAAAATACCAATCTGGTGTGGCTAAGTACGCAGGAACACCCTCCTGTATACTAGCTAAGTACACCGATACATAGAATTTTATCTATAGTTACTAAAACATGCTTCTACAATTTATATAAAAACCCAACAATTAGTAAGTAACACAAAGGTTAGATTTGGATAGAAAATATGTGTGTATATATAGATATACCGTCAAAGTCTTTAGAAAATGTCGGGAACTTGGATAGTCCATCACACATATAAATGTATTTATTTATGTAAATGTATGGTTATAAATACTTACGTGTTTCATAAACCAATGAATATCATGACACATGTTTAGCTGCAAATACAAAGGAATATATAAAAAAAATTATATATATATGCATATATATTACAAGTGTTCGCTTGAACGAATTATAAAATCTCGATACAATTTTATCAAAGTATTAGATTACACACATTTTGTTACGAGTCACCCGAATGGGGACTATCGTTACTGATTATAAGTACTTGTTATAAACAATTACGTGCATAACAAACTAGTACTTTTTAAAACATGACTTTGGGAACGTATTGGAGAAAAGAATCCCGACTTGATCTAAGTAACCATTATTACCGACCATTAAACCGACATCGTGTATTAAACTGGTTATACCTTACTAAATCAACAAAGCTCAACCGCACACGTGATAACTCAACACGAGTTTAGACTCGCTTTACATTATTAGGGTTAGTCTATAAAGCTCTTAAAGTACCTACAGGTATCGTAGGACTCGAGTAGGATGTAAACCCGTGACCATCATGTGCACATTGGTTTCCATTACTATTTGAAGGACATTAGTATTCCTGACATGTCACCAGGTGAGTTTCACGGCCCCTTTTTACTGTTTTAGAAACATCGGGGGAGAATATACTTGCTTTACACGTTTGAAAACATGAAACATATTTACTTGATACATTTGGAGAACACGAAATACACTTACAACTATTTTTTTTATGATAACAAGAAAACAATACACGACCTTTATGTATGCGTGAGTTAACACACATAGTGCGCTGGAAGTCCCCTGACCATCATATTTATAACCATTAGCTATAGATTATCCTGGGATTCTATGGATAGTACTATTGGGATTGACACCTCCGGTCATGGTTAGTCGCGCCAACCATGGGTCCCTTTGGCCAAATGACAGCATAGTGTTCAAACAATTGATCGTGAGGTACAAGCGAGGGGAAAAACACCTGTGTTATGGTTTGGTTATGCCTCATGTATGTATATATTATTTGTAATCCTAGCTAGTTTACAAATGGGTCAAACATTACTTGTTTTGTTTATCATATACACATGAAACCTCTACTTGTTTTGGTTAACGTTCTTATCTTTAACAATTTCATTACAGAGGGCTTAACATGGGCACAAATTCATTACATGTTTTAATTGGGGGAAAACGATTCATTTTATGACTGTGAAGTTACCACATGTTTTCATTTGAGAAAATGACTCATTTCATGACTGTGAAGTCACTACATGTTTTCATTTGGGAAAACGACTCATTTCATGACTGTGAAGTCACTACATGTTTTCATTGGGGAAAACGACTCATTTTATGACTATGAAGTCAACACATGTTTCAAGGAAAACGGTTTCATATTAAGCCCATGTACATATTTTCAATGTTTTCAAGGAAAACGGTTTCGTCTTATGGCCATGTACATATTCTCAATGTTTTCGAGGAAAACGGTTTCACACTTGGCCACGTATACATTATTGATGTTTTCAAGGGAAAACTACTTTACATTGAAACAATTAAACCTTTGAACTCACCAACCTTTGTGTTGACACTTTAAGTATGTTTTTCAGGTAATACATAGCCATGACAAGGTTGGAATAGGTTAACCACTCAGATTAAAACCCTAGAAGCCGAAGAGGCATAACTGTCAAACCTCAAGTCGGTTCTCACCTACATAGCTCTAGGTCAATGTACCGTTTCAATTTAGTAGTTGTAATGGTGTTCAACACCTTAGAAGTTTTTAGTTTATATTTCGCTGTTGTGTAATGTTACCAATCGTTGCAACCTTAATTTATTTATTAAGTAAATGAATTTGAAGGTTGACAACAACTCCCACTAAATTTCAGATTACTCTTGATCATACCTTTATTACTGCCTGTGAAGGTACAACATTAGATAAGATCAAAGAATAAACTTTAGTCAGAGTTAGTTCTAGTATGTGCCTCGGGTCAAGGATCGACATATCTTAAATTATTCAAAACATCTCAAGACGTTGATCCATGAAGATAGTTTTGAAACGAGTTACGTCCAATAATTATTCTCTAATAATTATCTATGAATATGGTTTCCAACTTCTTGGTCTTTCATTCACAATGAACCAACCATCCGATTCACAGTAGTCTTATGTTGAGATTGATTCCCATGAATCTGATCGACTACAGACATTTATAATAAAATATATTCAAGGATTTCTAAAACGTATAAACTATCGAACACGGTAACATCTATTTATAATGCATTTAACCATTAAATCAAATATAAAAATTAATGTAACTGTATTGTTCGAAAACACCAAATACTAAATACAGATCAAACCCACTGTCTAGCAAATCTAAGGCCTATCTTGTCAGCATGCTCCTCATGTTTAGAATGAGGCACATGCTTAGTGAACGGGTTGGCTAGATTCTGATCTGTGTGAACTTTGTTTAACACGATGTCTCCTCGTTGTAATATATCCCTGATATAATGAAATCATCTGAGTATGTGTTTCATGCTGTGATGTGACCTTGGTTCCTTAGTTTGGGCAATGACACCAGTATTGTCACACAGTATCTCGATCGGTTTCTGAATGCTAGGCATAACTCCGAGATCAGCAATGAACTTCTTCATCCAAGTAGCCTCCTTTGAAGCTTTCGAAGTGACAATGTATTCTGATTCAGTGGTGGATTGAGCAACAACACTTTGCTTAATACTTTTCTAAGTGATCGCACCACCATTCAGAAAAAATACAAATGCCGTTTGTGATCGAGATTCATCTCGATTAGTCTGGAAGCTAGCATCAGTGTAACATTTAACAGCTAGTTCTTCTTCTAGTCCTCCATATATCAAGAAAATGTCCTTAGTTTTTCTTAAGTATTTAAGGATGTTCTTCACAGCTATCCAGTGACTCTCACAAGGATTCTGTTGGTATCTGTTTGTCATGCTTAAAGCGTACAATACGTCAGGTCTAGTACATAGCATAGAATACATGATGGAACCAATCGCAGAAGCATATGGAACTCTTTCCATTTTCTTCTTGTCCTCGTCAGACTAAGGGCACTGTTTGTTATTCAGTATGGTTCCATGTGCCATAGGCAAAGACCCTCTCTTAGAGTCTTGCATGAAAAAGCGTCGAACGACTTTATCAATGTATGTACTTTGACTTAAACCTATAAGCCACTTTGATCTATCTCTATAGATGTTTATTCCCAGAATATAAGCAGCTTCACCAAGATCTTCTATTGCGAATCATTTACCCAGCCAATACTTTACGTCTTGTAGCATAGGAATATGGTTTACAATGAGCAGTATGTCATCTATATACAAAATAAGAAAAGTCACATGGCTCCCACTTGCCTTCTTGTAGACACACGGTTCATCTTCGTTCTTGACATAAACAAACTCTTTGATTTTCTAGTCAAAGCAAAGATTCCAGCTTCTGGATGCCTGTTTAAATCCATAAATGGATTTGTTTAACTTGCATACCTTATTAGGATTCTCTGGATCTTCAAAACCTTCTGGTTGAACCATATAGACATCTTCAGTATGATGCCCATTAAGGTTGCCATATCTCGTGGTCATAATACGCGGCAATGGCAAGAAAGATCCTAACAGAATTAAGCATGGCTATTGCCGAGAAGGTTTCATCATAATCTATTCCTTGAGTCTGAGTAAAGCCTTTCGCTACCAGCCTTGCTTTGAAGGTTTGCACATTCCTATCTATGTCGATTTTCTTCTTGAAAATCCACTTGCTTCCTACGGTCCGACTTTCGGGAGGAAGGTCAACCAAGTCCCATACATGGTTGTCGTACATGGATTGGATTTAAGCATCCATGGCTTCAAGCCATTTTTTGGATTCAGAATCTAAGACTGCAGATTTGTAACTAGTGGGCTCAGCCTGATCAACTATCAGGATGTCGTCAATTTGGTGAATCCCGATATACCTGTCGGGTTCATGACGATCCCTAGCACTTCTGCGAACAGCTTGTGTCACAGTTGAATCTTGAACATTTCTAGATTCAGTTTCAGCATTCTCATGCTGAACGGCAGGTTCAGTTTATGGTTCTTGGATCTCATCCATATCCATACGGTTATCTCCAATCCTTCTCGCAAGAAGTTCTTTCTCCAAGCAACTCGGTTTTCAGTAGGATTGTAGAAGTGGTGTTGGGTCTAGTTTGAGAATGATGTTAATCAGTTAATGCGATCACGAGATGTTTAGGTTCGCGTATAAACATGGGTCTGAGAGTCGCTAGCGACACTCTGAGAGTCGCTTGGCTAGTTTCAGCCGACTCTCTGAGAGTCGCTAGGTTATCTTCAGCCGACTCTCTGAGAGTCACTAGGCTGGCTTCAGCCGACTCTCTGAGAGTCGCTAGGTCGGTTACCGCCGACTCTCAGCGAGAATCGGCAATCTGCATGCCAACTCTCTCAGGTTCCTTATATATACCTGACCATTTTCATAGCTCAGAGACCCTCTTCTCCACCATTTTTCTCTGTTATTTCATTAGTTTAGCTAGCTATATAGAGTTTTTGGTTTGTGTTTGTTCCATCACCATGGGGGAGCTCACCCGTGGTGGATGGCGGTGGTAGATCATTGTAATCATTCCAGGAGCTTATTGTAATCATCCTTGTGGAATCATAATGAGATTTGAGAGTTTTTGTTCTTATTTTTCATGCTCTTTTTCTAGCTTTTCTCTTGATTTCATCAATAACAACTGATCTATAGTTGATTTGTTGATCAGATCTTGACTAGAATCATCATAGCACCGGGATCCTATCGTCAGGACCTACAAGTAGTAACCGATTGTTTTAGGGTATCTGACGAAGAAAACTTTATCGCCACAAGGATTTAGCTTATCTGTAGATTCACTTGTAACATATGCATTACATCCCCAAACCCTCGGGTAAGACACTTTGGGTTTCTCCCCATGCCATATCTCATAAGGCGTCTTATCCACCTTCTTTGTAGGAGCTAGATTTATGATTCGTGTGGCCGTCTCTAAAGCAAAACTCCAGAAGGAGTGTGGGAGGTTTGTACGACACATCGTAGATCGAACAGTATCTAAAAGAGTTCTATTTCTCCTTTCGGACACACCATTGAGTTGTGGTGTTGCTGGTGGAGTAAGCTAGGAAATGGTTCCACATTTTGTAGATGTTCATCAAACTCTTGACTAAGATATTCACCACCTCGATCAGATCGAAGCATCTTAATCGTCTTACCAAGCTGATTTTGTACTTCGTTTTGGTATTGTTTGAACATTTCGAACGTTTCATGTTTATGCTTCAGAAGATAAGTTTAACCATATCTACTGAAGACATTAGTAAATGTCATGAAGTATCTCTCTCCACTTCTAGACATTGTTCTAAATGGACCACAAACATCAGTATGTACAAGTCCTAACAGATCCTTAGCCCTTTGCCCGATACCGGTAAAAGGAGCCTTGGTTAGCTTTCCACTTAAACATGATTCACAATCATCAAATGAATCTTGACCCGTAGAATTCAGAATTCCGACGGTCTAGAGTTTCTTCATGCGATTCTGTTTATGTGTCCAAGTCTACAATGCCATAGATATGTATCATTGAAATCATATTTCGAACGTTTGGAGGAGATATTAAATAGAACGTTATTATCATGGACTTCTATCTCATAGATTCCATTATGGGGCTTTGCAGAAAAATAAAACAAACCATTCAAATATGCATAAATAAAATCATTGTCAAAAGCATAACTAAATCCTTGTTCCCGCAAAGCGGATACTGAAACAATATTCCTAGTCAAATTAGGAATGAAATAAACATTGTTCAAAACAAGTTCTAAACCAAAAGGAAGTAAAAGAGTGTATTCTCCTACAGCCTTCACAGCAACCTTTTGTCCATTTCCCACATGGAGCTCCAGGTCACCTTGCTTCAGCCTCCTAACCTTCTTTAGCCCTAGCAAATCATTACAAATGTGATAACCACATCTAGTGTCAAACACCCAAGATTTTCTAGAAAAAGAGAAGATCTTAATAACGATCATACATGAGGACTGTCCTCCAGCAGACTTCTTCTGCTTCAACTCGACTAGATATTTTGGGCAGTTCCTCCTCTAGTGTCCGACTTCATCACAATGAAAATATTTGACATCCTTTAGAGGTTTCTTGGCAACAGCTTTGCCTTTGCCCTTGCTCTTGAAGCTTTTCTTACCTTTTCCCTTGGCTTCAGATTTCTTGACCCCGATCCTCCTTGATCATTAGCACTAGACCAGACTTAGCAGGAGTTGGTATGTTCATCTCAGCAGTTTTTAACATCATATGCAACTCTAAGATGGTCTTGTCCCAAGCATTCAGATTGTAATACAAAGTGAACTGGTCATATGATTTTAGTAGTGAGTTGAGGATAATATCTGTAAAGATAAAGACTGATGAGTACAAAATTTTCTAAGTGTAAATGTTGCGGACTCCACAATTTTGGCACTGATGAAGTTGCTGCGGATAAGTGTTTATGCTGCGGATAGTTACTCTTTGCATCTAATAAAAAACTATTGCATCTAATAAAAAACTATGCTGTGTATAGACCTTATCTGTAGAAGTTCAAAGGTTGCTGCGGATAGGCTTCTCAGCAGCATCAAACATTGATGCTGCATATAGGTAAATCATCCGCAGCCTTGACTTTACTACTGACATCTCTTCTGCAACACTGACACACATATCAGCAGAAGGAATGTTATTGGTGCAGATGACAAAAGACAATGCTTCTATTTTGCTCTGTCCTACAATGATTACTGGGAAGACCTTTGTTTTGCTGTTGTCTTTTCATTGCAGAAAGTCTTTTCACTACCGTTGTCTTTTTGCTACTTGTCTCTATGTTGTAAACCAATAGTAATGTAGCTTCTCATCAATTCAAGATCAACGGCTTGTGTTTGATCTGATCCTTAGAATCAAGGGTCTGTCTTGATTCTAAGTTCCTTTATATGTATTGTTTCTCTTCATTGTACATGTATGCTTCCTTAGAGTTTTCTCTGTAATTTGTAAACTATGAAGATCAAAGGGAGGCTCTATCACCGGACAAGGAACTGTGTCTAATGAGAGGATGAGCATTGAAAGGGTGAATTATGTGAAGGAATTGAAGTTTAACCTCATGAGTGTATCACAAATCTGTGATCTGAGCAAACCTCCTCATGAGAAGATCTTGTTAACTGCTCAAAGAAAGGACAATCCATATGTGCTTGATATGAACAAGGTTACACTATCTAGCAATGTATCTTGCTTTCTATCCAAAGCATCAGTTGATGAATCTGCTCTATGGCATAGGAGATTGAGTCATGTCAATGTCAAAAACATCAACAAGTCGGTTAAAGGAAATCTAGTCAGAGGACTACCTGATATAGAATTTCAGCTTGAAGATCATTGCATAGCATTCCTAAAGGGGAAGCAAAACAAGAGCTCCTATAAGCCCAAGACACTAAACTCAAATGACACTCCACTACAACTGCTGCATATGGATATTTTTGGTCCTACAAATGTTATGTCTATGGGCAAGAAGTCATACTGTCTGGTGATAACTGATGACTACACCAGATTCTCATGGGTATATTTCTTGGGAACAAAAGATGAAACTGCTGAGATTCTCAAATCCTTCATTCTTAGTGTTGAGAATCAAAGTAATCAGAAAGTTAAGACAATAAGGTGTGATCAAGGGATGGAGTTCAAAAATCAAACCTTGAACTGTTTTTATGAGAACAAAGGCATTCAGAGACAATACAGTGCTCCAATAACCCCTCAACAAAATGGCGATGCTGAAAGAAGAAACATAACTCTAATTGAGTCAGCCAGATCCATGTTGGCTGACTCAAAGCCGCCTCTCACATACTGGGCTGAGGTAGTTACTACAACTTGTTATGTACAAAATAGAGTTCTTATTGTCAAGCCTCTAAACAAAACACCTTATGAAATGTGGTGTAATAAAGTTCCCTATATTGGCTTCCTAAAACCCTTTGGATGCTGATGTACTATTCTTACCACCAATGGTGTTTTTCCAAAATTTAGTGCCAAATCTGATGAAGGATACTTTGTGGGATATTCCTCTCAATCCAAAGCCTACAGAGTATTCAACTCTAGAACAAGAATAGTTGAAGAATCAGCAAATGTGGAATGTAGGGAACTCATTCCATGTGAAAAGGGACAAGGGCCAGACCGGCTGTTTGATATAGATTACTTCTCTCAAATATTTGAGCCTCTCATCTTCTCAAATATTGAGTCTTCATCCTCACACAACCCAGCCGCTTCATCAATTGATGACTACAGATTAGGCTTCAGTGGTCCATCTATAAGAATCAAAAGACCATCCATTGATCCTCCATCTATTGTTGATGCTATTGAAGCCAGTGAAGCTAGAACAAGCAACTCAAATGTCACCAGTAACAGTCTCTCTGACAATGAAGATCAAGATGAGGGTGTTGCATCTGATGTTGCTGATGCTGCGGATGCTGCTGATGCTGCTGATGCTGCTGACATCTCACTTGAAGATGTTGTTATGGTTGAAGATAATTCTGCAAACAACCCTCTTGAAAATGTTCCTGATCAAAACCAAAGCAATCTTGACCAAGAAATCTGGATGGATGTTGTTCCATCATAAAGAATGAATAGAACATATCCTCTAGAGAATGTCATTGGTTCAGTTCAACAAGGAGTTCAGACAAGAAGAAAGTCACATGAAGCCAATATCTGTCTGTACTCCTGCTTTCTGTCTCAAGTTGAACCAAAGAAGATAGATGAAGCACTGCAGCACAGCAGTTGGATTGAAGCAATGCAGGAAGAGCTTCTGCAATTCAAGAGACAAGAAGTGTGGACCCTAGTTGATCTGCCACCTAGACAAACTGCTATAGGCATAAGATGGGTCTTTAGAAACAAACAAGATGAGAGAGGGATTGTAATCGAGAACGAAGCCAGACTTGTAGCTCAGGGCTACACTCAGGAAGACGGAATTAAATATGATGAGGTATTTGCACCTGTTGCTAGGCTGGAGGCAATCAAAATCTTCTTAGCATATGCTACATCCAAGAGCTTTACTGTCTATCAGATGAATGTTAAGAGTGTTTTTCTATATGTGAAGATTGCTGAGGAAGTCTATGTTAGACAGCCTCCTGGCTTTGTAGATCCTTCACATCCTGACAAAGTGTTTAAATTAGACAAAGCTTTATATGGGTTACATCAAGCCCCAAGAGCCTGGTATGAAACCTTGTCAGGATATCTACCCAGCAACAACTTCAGAAGAGGTTCTATTGATCAAACCTTGTTTATCAAAGATGAACGGGAAGATATTCTACTAGTGCAAATCTATGTAGATGACATCACCTTTGGATCAACAAAGAAGAACCTATGCAAAGACTTTGAGATCCTAATGCACTTAAAATTTGAAATGAGTTCAATGGGTGAACTAAATTTCTTTTTGAGTCTCCAAGTCAAACAGGTTCCAAATGGAATCTTCATCAGCCAATCCAAATATGTCAAAAGCATTTTAAAAAGATTCAAGCTGGCTGATTGCTCTGCTGCAAGAACTCCAATTCAAGTGCACCATCAACTGTCCCAAGACAAAAATGGTTAAGACACTGATCAACGTCAGTACAGGGTAATGATTGGATCACTCATGTATCTGACTGCTTCCAGACCAGATATCATGTTTGCAGTATGTCTATGTGCAAGATTTCAAGCAGCTCCAAAGACATCTCATCTCCAAGCCGTTAAGAGAATTTTTAGGTACCTAAAGGGAGCTCCAAGACTGGGGCTTTGGTACTCCAAAAATGACAAATTCAATCTGTATGCATACACTGACAGTGATTATGGAGGCTGCAACTTGGACAAGAAATCCACATCAGGAGGATGTCAATTTCTAGGAGGAAGTCAATTTCTAGGAGGAAGACTTATCTCTTAGCAATGCAAGAAGCAGACATGTGTGTCAACATCAACAGCAGAAGCAGAGTACATTGCAGCTTCAAGTTGCTGTGCTCAAGTGATTTGGATTCAAAATCAAATGCTAGACTATGGACTGACATTCATGGCAACTCCCATTCATATTGACAACAAGAGTGCTATCTCAATCACCAACAATCCCGTGCAGCACTCCATGACAAAACACATTGACATCAGGTATCATTTCATTAGAGATCAAGCTGAGAAAAGGAGAATCATTTTAACCAAAATTAATACCAATGAGCAATATGCTGACTTGTTTACTAAAGCTTTTGATGAAGCTAGATTTAGATATTTAGTGGAGTCCATTGGAATGATGAATTTTTATTAAAATACTCCTCTAAAATTTTTTAATATTTGTTTGTCTTTCTTTTGCTGTTAATAAAATTCTTCTGAAAATTCAAAAAATATGTTTAAGTCATTGTTGATAACTTCATCTGTCAGCAGCAAACAACGTTGCTGCTGATAGGTTAAGTTATCAGCAGCAAAAGCTTTTGCTGCTGATAACTTTAGGCCATCCACAGGAACATTTTTGTTGCGAATAGCTTTAAGGTAATCAGCAGCAACATCCATTGCTACAAACCAGTAAAACCATCAGTAGCAACCTTGTTTGCTGCACATGGGTAAAAATGGTTCAAATTAACTTTTACCCGCTATAAAAAGTCACTATCAGTCTTTACCATGACTGCTACAGTGTGTTACAGCTGTAAAATAGTAAAAAGTAAAGCGTCACTGTAGATGACACACTTACGCTTCTTCTTTTTGTAATGTACAAGTGACCGTTGCCCAAACCCCTCAACCTTTGTCGTTATAGCAAAATCAAATTCCCTTCTTCACCTCTTCACATTCATTCTGACCTAACTCTCCATCTTTTCTCTCGTAATCAAGCCTTCAAAGCTCCCTACACCAATAACCAACTTTCAAATCTTCCCTCCAGTCATCATAAACATGGCAAACTTGGATATTAACAACCCTGATGACAAGTTCTCAACGTACCACAGACTTACAACTTATCTAATCAAAGGGAAGAAATCTGAGGGAATTGATGATATGATCGACTTCCTCTGTCGCTCAAAGATACATTTTGCTTTGACCATAAACCCAACAATTTACATCTCTCATATCGATAATTTTTGGAACTCCGCCTCTAACTCCATTGAACAGGGGATTCCTCAAATCAAGGCTAAAGTAGACGTCAAAGATATCATTGTAACTGAAGCAACACTCAGAAAACATCTCAAGCTTCAAGATGAAGGTGCTCCCAACTCCTACACCAAAAATGAATACATGAGGACCTTTGTATCCATATGGTACACTGGAAATAAAGAAGAATACACCATTGAGAAAGCTCTGCTGGGTCCTCCCTGGAAGTACCTTTGCCACACTCTTCTTTAATGCATATCTCAAAAAAGGAGTGGATGACATCAACTCAATTCTAGACTGGCATCTACATTTCATAGTCTGCTAACTGGCTTGCCCTTCAATTTCTCTCACTTAATATTTGAAGGTTTGAGATATAACCTTCAAGAGGGAGCAAAATAAGCCTTTTACATGTACCCCATGTTCTTGCAGGAAATTTTCAATAATGAACTAAAATATCTTTCCAAAACTGCAGGAATCTGTATGATTGGGGGACATAAAAATAACATTTTTAAAAGATGAGAACGGTTTCAGAAAAGCTCTCAGGGATCAATGTTTCATTGTTATCTACAATAAGGAACATACAAAGTACCCACGGTGATAGTTCAGCAGCCCCAACTGATATTGATCACACACCCTCCACTTCATAGCCTGAACATACAACCACTGCTTCCCTTGATCGAACCCCTGTGCAACCTACTGAGGGTGCACAGGTACAAAAAATACTCACCCCCACTCTTTAAGCCTAACTGGAACAAAGGGACCCAGTTGTGGCAAGTTATACTAGGAAAAGTAAGAAGAGTAAGAAGAATCATTCTATTCTTGGCTCAGAGGCCCAATCCCAATCTAAAAGCCCTCATCTAGAGTCACAACACTCTGATAAGAATATCATAAGGGATATCCACAATACTAGGGAGACTTCCTTGGAAGGATCCATATTAGGATCAGGACTACATCCCGAGTCCATAGAGAATCCACTTGAGCCCATACATTTTGTTTCTTATTTGAACTTAAGTACAGAGGCACCAAGTTAAGATGATGTACCTTCTCCCAATGCTACTATCAAGGAGGTACTGATTGACTTGGCTTCTAATATACCTAGCCCAAGTTCATCACCCGAGAAGGTCCACTCTGGGAGTCATGATAGAGTGGATATGGAAGGGGCTGTCACTACTCCTGGTACATCAATAGACTAGGAGGACAGTGACAACATCATTAAGACCCCAACCATGGCAACTCATGGTGAGAATGTTTCTTTTGAAATATTCTTCACTGAGAGGAATCCCAGGTGCTAAGAAAACCAGGGTGATGGGGATGCAGAGGCTAGGCCTAAGGCCCCATCTAGTTCTAAGGATTCCACATGTGGATGAGGATAGTCTGAAACTACAAAACATGGAATTTACAGCTGTTGAAGCACTTTCGTGTGACAAACACTCTGGATAGAGTCTTAGTTTTGTACTTTCATTGTATGTATTTGTCTTTGTTTGTAAGCGTCTGTATGTATTAGTTATCGAGTTGTATTTACTAATGCATGTTGATAGTTGCTGAAATCTCTAAGTGTTTTGCGCACTTGTATGTGCGCAGGAATTAGTTCCTGCGTACTTAACAAGTACGCAAGAATACTTTACGTACTTGCTAAGTACGCATGAGCAATTTGCCTTGTGCACTTGCTAACTGCGCAGAGCTCAGGTCGTGTATAAATATGATAGGTTGACAATAGACAAGTACGCAGGCATATACGCAGACATTGTATACTCAGTATTTCTCTCTGTAACCTTCAAGTGTTTATATTAGACGAACGTTTAAAGTGATTCTCTTGTCGGTTTACTTTGTGGTGTTTGACTCTTCGCCTAGTCAGGGGTATTCCGCACCCGGCCGAATAAGGAGCATACTTTCATGTGACGATCCACCACACCCGAGGGACCTACAAGTCGTATAAGAGCATTGCTCTTGATTTCGAGTGTTGTGAGTGTGTTTGGAGAGTTTTCTACAGAGATTTTACAAGCAAAAGTGGGTATTTTTGTTGATTTTTATGACAAAATAGGGGTAGCTCTTGAGCACTATTTTAGAAGCAAAAATCACTCAAAAACCGACTTTTGTTGTGTATTTGAGTGTTTTGAGCAACAAAGGTTGGTTAGAAACAAGTTTATGACCCTTTGGCTCATTTTGTTTGTTCATCTGACCAATTTTTGCCATCTCCGATGAGATTCCAGTGACCGGAATAGTTTGGTGAGAGTTGGTGAAAAGGTGTTCCGCATACTTATCATATCTGGCAAAAAGTTCAGTCTTGCTGCGTACTTACCAAGTACGTAAGACCAATCTTATGCGTACTTAAGTTATCTCCTGCGTACTTATCATTTACTTCTGCGTACTTACTAGGTTTGCAAGAGCAAATCCTAACTACGCAAGACCATTTCTCTAAGTGCGCAAGGTCAATATCAAGTGCGCAAGTGTCTCTGACTTTTCTGAAATTTGACTAAGTGTTCACCATGTCAAATCATCAAAATCTCGGTAATCTTCTGAACTATGACAACGAGATCGGAACCCCTCAGAAACCGCCAAAGTTGCTAAATGTAAATGATTATTCTAGTTGGAAAACACGCTTTGAGCATTACATTTCTTATACCAATTCTTCGTTATGGATACCTATTCTAGAGGGATATAAGCATCCCACACATATTTACCTTGATGAAGTAATGCCTAAGCCTATCTCTAAACTTGACGAAGAAGAAAAGAAAGTTTATGATCGAGAGAAGAAGGCTCACGGTTCGATCACTATGGCCTTGACTAGGGAGTTATTCCACAGTTTCAGAGGATATGATAACTCCAAGGATATTTGGAAGGCGTTACAGAAAAGATTCGAGGGCAATACTGACATCAAGAAAAGTAAACGGGATCTTCTCAGGAAGCAGTATGAGTGCTTCAGATTTCTAGAGAACGAATCTATAGGCGAGCTCATCTCTAGATTCTATCATCTGCAGACGGAGTTGAAAGCTTTTGAGATGAAGTATCCTGATGAAGAATTAGTGGAAATATTTCTGGATGCTTTGCCACCCAAGTTTGAGATGTATACAACCCTGATGAGAGAGAATCCTAAATTCTATGAGATGACAATTGATGAGGCAATTGGAAAGGTTCAAGCTCATGACATGAACCTAAAAAGAAAGGAGAGCTCAGGAAGACCTCAGATACAAGACCCTTCTATGTATCATGGGACGTCTTCTACAACCAAGTCATCGGGCTCTGGAATTGCCCTTTTCTCTAGAAACTCTCATGAGGAAGAAACTGTAAAAGCTTGTGGTGATCATGCATGTTATGCAGCATCCGGATCTGGTTCTGGATTTCATCAACAACATCCCTCAAGAAATCCTCCCGCTACATCCTCAGCTAATCAGTCAACTATAGCCAAAATAGCTGAAGATCATGTAGCATTATTTTCATCGTGTATGCTTGCCTATGAGAACTTCATTGGTGGCAAGCTTACAGATCCTGAAACAATTGAAGAAGATTTTAATCAAGTAGATCCAGATGACATGGAGGACATGGATATTCAATGGAATATGGCCATGATATTGAGGAGAGCCAAGTGTTTCCTGAACAGAACATGAAGAAAGTTCATTGGCCGGCATTCTAATGCCAAGGTTGGTTTTGGAAAATCCAAGGCCAAGTGCTACAAGTGTCTGAACATTGGACACTTTGCTCGTGAATGTCAAAAGGACAGAGCACCGGCTTCGGGTTTCACCAGACCTAGCCAAGGAAACAGCCATGGCTACAATAACTCAAACAACGACAATCAAAGCCAAAGTGGAACGTCCAATGCACCGGTAGCTCAACAAGACGAAAGCTTTGATTGGGGTGTTCATCTGGAGGATGGCATCATTGCACAAACTCAGGTTGGTCTCATGGCCGAGATCATGGAGATGATGGAAGCTGAGAAAAAGGAAGCTAAGGAAAAGGAAGCTGAGGAAAAGGAAGCTTCTGTGGCTGGCCTAGAAGAGTCTACTACTGCTGTTGCCCTCATGGCTATTGGAGAGGCAACAAGTTCATCGAATGAGGTAGATTCTAATCCTTTTTCTGTCATTTCTTGTTCCAAATGTCTAGGCTTAAAAATTGAAAACTCTAAGCTTCAAGAAAAAGTCAAACCCCTTCGTATTGCAGCTTTAAGCTACAAAGAAAATGAAAAACGATTTAAAGATTCAACTGAAACGCTGAAGAAAGAAAAACATGATTATTCACTTAAAATGAGCGATCAACAACTTCACTTGGATATTGCATACAAGGGGTTAGAGAAAAGGAACAATGAGATCAACAAGCTGTAAAATGAGATCTTGTAGTTGAAATGTACTAATGAGAAGTTGAAAAATTCTCGTTTTGTGGTGGAGCACTACGAGTCTGTAGTGAGGCAAATGAATGGCTTAGGGTTGGGTACTAATGCCATTCCTCCACCAGTTAGCGGGAAATTTGTCAACGGCTTAGTAGACATTGATCTAACTTGTCTTGATGAGTCCTCAGGTAAGGATGATTCCTCTAACAAGGATGATTCCTCAAGTAAGGTTGACTCCGCATCTAATGAGGAGTTCTTTACTGCTTCTAATGATGGGTCTGTTAACACCTACCCTGAAGGAGTAGTATCTGAGGAGTTGTTATGTGAACAAAAGGTTAAGAAAAACATTATCACTAATAGTGACAATTGTATTTTAACTGAACCTGATATCATTGAATCAAATGATAAATTAAAGGTAATGCTTTATGGGGGGTATAAAAATCTTTATCAAGTTAAGAAAGAAGCTTTTTCAGCTCACTATGGGCTTGGTTATAAAGAAAAATTGCAAAAATACTATAATCCCAAAAACCAATCTGTATCGGGTCAAACTCCTGTTCACAAACAAACTCCTCCTGCTCATAATGTTGAGTCATCTAATGTCAGATATAATGAGCCTTACAAGAGAACTTACACAGACAAGAGGACTTGCTTTCACTATGGTATGGTTGGTAACATTCTTGTGAACTGTCCTTCTAAGAACCAAGGGAAATGGCCTATTGTTTCACAACCGGCTGTCATCCCTAAGTCACCACCAGTGAAACATCCCAAAAGTACAAAAGCAAATACGGTGAAACCACCAGTAAAACCGATGATAAAGCCAAAGATAACCTCTGAGGCTAAACCATCTGTTTCAAGAAAGGGAGAGCAACCTGCTAAACCCTGTGTATCTACCTCTGGTAGTACACCTACTGGTGAGAAGCCTGTGGTGAAACTCTCTAAGCCACAGAGGAGGAGAAGGAACAAGAGGTTAAGAAATCTAGAACAGCTGACTAGAGTTCAATCAGGTGAAGCTTCCATTAGTTCATCTGCTGTTGTTGAACCTATGTCTAATGTTCCAGTTAAGAAACAGAAGAGGTCCTGGACTACCAAATCTAAAAGTTCTCTATCTCCTAGTCCCAATTCCTCTAAAGATTCATTCATTTTGAACAGTCACGACTGTGAGTTAAAAGAGGTTGTTTATTTTGAAAAAGACGGACGACCCAAGACCACTATGGCTTGGGTCTCCAAATCTAACTAATTCTTTTTGTGACTCGTGGAGGGACACTCGAAGGGTACTATCTCTAACCGTTAGTATGTGGATAGTGGATGCTCCCAGCACATGACAGGAAACATGGCCTTGCTTCAAGACGTGAAACCATTCAGAGGCGGCTATGTGGCCTTTGCTGGAGAGAAAGGCGGTAGCATCACGTGTCAAGGCGTGGTGTCAAATGGTTGTGTCAGCTTTTACAATGTCAACTTTTGCGAGCAGCTGAAGCATAACCTGTTGAGTGTCTCCCAAATGTGCGACAAGGAGTACTCGGTGATGTTTGATAAGACTGAATGCTTGATTGTCAAGCCTGGTTTTGAAGTTCCTGAAGACTGGATTCTGATGAGAGCGCCAAGGACAAACGACACATATCAGATTGATATGAGCGTGGCGACAACCACCTCATCAGTTGCTACATGTTTGCTTACCAAAGCGACAGAAGTTGACTCTATCTTGTGGCATAGGAAACTCGGACATATTTCTTATCGTAAAATGAACCATCTTGTCTGAAAAGGTTTGGTAACCGGTGTTCCTAAGCTGAGATTTACCGTTGCAGATGACTGTATGCCTTGTAAAAAGGCAAACAGCAACGGAAGTCTCAAAAGCCCAAGCTCCAAAACTCCATCGATACCCCTTTGGAGCTATTACATATGGATCTGTTTGGCCCCATAAGTATCAGGAGTATTGGAGGTAAGTCATACTGTCTGGTTGTAACTGATGATTTCTCAGGTTTTTCTTGGGTGCACTTTTTAGGTACGAAGGACGAAACTGCTGATATTCTTCAATACCTGATCCTGAGCATGGAATCTCTTTGGAAGAATAACTTGATGGAACTTTTCTGTCTCAAGAAGGGGAACCATCACGAATTTAGTGCCCCGTACACACCTTTGCAGAATGGAGTCGTAGAACAGAAGAACAGAACCTTGATCGAGACTGCAAGGACAATGCTGTCAGATGCAAAGCTTCCTGTCACTTTCTGGGCAGAAGCAGTTAATACATCTTGTCACGTCGTGAACAGAGTTCTGGTTGTGAAGAGGCACAACAAGACTTGTTATGAGTTGATCAACAATCAACTTCCCAATCTTGATTACCTAGTTCCTTTTGGTAGTCCCTGTTCTTGTTGCTACAGTACAAAGACCGCAAGTCTAAGTTTCATGCAAAAGCGGTGGAAGGCGTCTTCTTATGATACGTTGTCAACTCGCCTTGCAAGAGAGTGTACAACATAGGAACTCGTACTGTCGAGGAATGGTTTGAAGTGGATTGTATTAAACACAGCATTCCACCAGAACCAACTGGTCTAGCTTGGGGTTTTGATTATGATGCACTATTCAAGTCATTCAATCTTTCTGATTTGTCTGCAGTTGATGCCGCAAATGTATATGAATTATTGGGTGGCAGCGATGACTCCAGTTTCTCAACTCGTGCTACTGTATCGATTGTAACTCCTGATTCTAATGCTGCATCTGCATCTGGAACTCTTAATGGTTATAACAGTGAAGATGTTCATGTTGATGGAAATGACGCTCAAGCTAATCCTAACACTAGTATAGGAAATGAAGCTCCAGTTAATCCAATTAACATTGAATCTTCTTCTTCTGGAACACAGGATGTGGGGGAGTTAAGCACGAACCTTCATTCAGGAATTCAGGAACCGAATGTACTAGAGGCGAGAGTGCATAAGAATCATCCAATTGACAAAATTATTGGTGATACTCATGCTGGTGTTCAGACTTGTCATCGAACCATTACTGAGAACACTAGTCTGTACTCGGAGATACTTGACACTGGTGTCATGGAAACATGTCTGCATGCTGCATTCGTGTCTCAGTTAGAACTGAAGAATGTGAAGGAGGCTCTCGCTGAGAAATGCTGGATTGAGGCAATGCAAGACAAACTGTCTCAATTCCAAAAGTTGTACGTGTGGGATTTGGTTGACTTGCCTAAGGGCGTACAACCAATTGGCACCAGATGGGTGTTCAAATGCAAGACGGATGATCATCATGTTGTGGTGAAAAACAAAGCAAGGTTGGTTGTTCAGGATTTTTATCAACAGGGGGGCTTAGATTACACGGAAGTATATGCCCCAGTTGCTAGACTTGAAGCCATTCGACTGTTTTGGCTTATGCCTCATATGTTGGCTTCAAGGTCTATCAACTTGATGTGAAGAGTGCTTTCCTATATGGAAAAGTACATGAAGAGGTCTATGTCACTCAACCTCCTGGCTTTGAAGATCCGTATAATATCAATAAAGTATACAAGCTCGACAAAGCACTTTATGGTCTTCATCAAGCGCCACGGGCATGGTATGAGACATTTTCTAAACATCTACTGTCAAATGGTTTCGACCGTGGACAGATTGACTCGACCCTCTTCATTAGGAAAGCAGGAGGTGACATTCTTCATGGTCTTCATCAAGCGCCACGGGCATGGTATGAGACATTATTTAAACATCTACTGTCAAATGGTTTCGACCGTGGACAGATTGACTCGACCCTCTTCATTAGGAAAGCAGGAGGTGACATTCTTCTTGTACAAGTTTATGTCGACGACATTATTTTTGGATCTACAAATGAAGGGATGTGTAGGGAATTCGAACATGTGATGAAGTCCAAGTTTGAAATGAGTAACATGGGTGAATTGTCGTTCTTCCTGGGTCTGCAAGTCAGTCAAAGAGAGGATGGCATTTATCTACATCAAACAAAGTATGTGCAGGACATTTTGTCGAAATTCAAGATGAATGATAGCAGTACTTATGGCACACCAATCCCAGTCAATCATGGTCTGCATCCTGACAAAGATGGAAAGGATGTGGATTACAGATTGTACCGTGGGATGATCGGATCACTTTTGTATCTCACAGCTTCAAGACCCGACATAATGTTTGTTGTGTGCTTGTCCTCAAGGTTTCAATCACAACCGAAGGAGTCCCACACGATAGCTGTGAAGAGAATTTTCAGATACTTGAAAGGGAAACCCCGATTGGGTCTTTGGTACTCTAAGCAGTAGTCATTTGACTTCAAAGCCTATGCTGATTCAGACTATGGCGGTTGTAACCTTGATAGAAAGTCAACTTCTAGTGGATGTCAATTCTTGGGAGACAGACTGGTTTCCTGGCAGTGTAAGAAGCAGTCAACGGTTTCTATCTCAACTTGTGAAGCAGAATACATTGCTGTAGCGAGTGGTTGTTATTAGATATTGTGGATTCAGCAGCAATTGAGAGACTATGGCTTAAACTTCACTAGAACTCTTCTGTTCGTTGACAACAATGCCACAAGGTCCATCACAAATAACCCGGTGAAACATTCCAAAACTAAACATATAGAAATTCGCCATCATTTCATCTGTGATTGTGCTGAAAAGCATTTAATTGAACTTGTAAAGGTTCACACGGATGACAATCTTGCTGACCTTTTCATTAAGGCATTTGATCGATCCCGTTTTGAGCTTGTTGTCAACTTGATAGGAATGTTCAATCCTGAGTGAAAACTTATTTTCTTAAATCAATTCAATTCATGAAAGTTAAATTTTATTTCTTTTAAATTTTCTGTATAGTTCTTTTAATCTTAAAAATATTTTACAAAATCAAAAACAAAATAGAAAATGGAGAAAATTTCAAAGTTAACTTGAGAAAAGAGGAAATTATAGTACATCAGAAATGATCTAAACCTCATAGACTGCTCATATGGGAAATGATTGCATCGTGCTTACTTAATTGTTTAAATTATTATGTTTTTAATCTGTTTATTTACAAGTAATTTGAATTGCCAGTAGGATGTATGCATTTTTGAATCACTAGTAGTGTGGAAACTAAATCTAAATTACGACTGTGATTTGAACCCATGTATGCTAGTGTGTGTGCGTAAAAGAATGCAAAAGATCATTATCAGATAAAGGATGTTAGATTTTGGCAATAATTTTCTTATGAGATCAGTTTCGGGTTATGTCTTTAGCACAATTAATGCGGTTCGTCTCACTTCCCGTACTCACAAGTATGCAATGAGAGATTGCATCAAGACATGTCTCTACATCAACCGTTGAGCATGTATTCACCCTTGAATCACTCCTGATTCATTGAAATCAAATCCAGATAAAAGTTGGATTCCCTTACCTTAAAACTCAAACACCATATTCATTATCCTGAATCATCATACCGATATTCAATGAAGAAATCAAATGAAACGAAGACAAATGAATCACTCGATTCTGAATCTTATGATTCCTGATAATCCTTATGGATTCTGCTTGATTTTTCCTGTGCTAATAGATGTAGCTTCATTCTAAAAATTTAGAAAATAATTGGGAAAATATTAGATGCCTTGAGATAGTGCAAATTACATTACTGTAGGATATCAGTGGGGTACACGTTGTATATCTTATAATTAATACCTTAACACACAAGAACGTGATACAAAGATGCTTATAGTTTCAAATCTTATAATATTGTCAACTTGAATTACTTGTTTATGTGCTTATTACGTATGAATAAATAGTAATCCATGACATGATTCCATATTCTTTGATATTTATATTGTATCGTTTTTGCTATATGTTAGCCTGATATGATCCTCTGCTCGTGTTATTCATCAAAAATACTTTGTGTGAATATGTGTATATCTCTCTCTTGAAAAGATCAAAAAGATTTTAAGTTTGTGTATAGTTTAACTTTATTCAGAAAAGCCAAAAATACTTGCGTTTAACCTTCCTGAATTGATTTTGAATCCTTTTGATTGAATGTTTTTATCTTGTTCGTTATTTGACTTGAAATCTTCATAATTTGAGTTGAAAGTTTGAGCACACAAGGGTCTCTGCGTACTTGATAAGTGCGCATGAGGTAAACCCTGCGTACTTAACAAGTACGCAAGACTTAAGTCATGCGTACTTAGTAAGTACGCAGGAGTTAAGTCCTGCGCACTTAGTAAGTACGCAAGACCTTTTCGTGTTGGGTATAAAAACAGTACTTAGAAAATTTTCAGAATTTTTATCTTATTCAAATTTCTCTCAACTGTTAAATTTCCCTTCGCCATTTTTACTCAAAAATTCGAGTGTCCTAACCGATTTTTCGTCCTGTGTCTAGTTCCATCATCGTATTACAATCTCTTGGTGAGAATCTAAGGACATTCCATCCACAAAATCACAAATTATGGACCGATTTAGACTTTAAAAAGTTTTAGGGTTTAATTCGTGATTTTAGTCAAATGTTTGGTTGTTTTGGTAAAACATCATAATTAAAACTTGTTTAGAATCCGTAATCGACCCTTAATCAATCCTTAATCGTCATTGATTTTGACCTTTGACCCTCAATTGACCGATGGTTCGTCTGGGTCGTCAATTAGGTCAAAATTGTGTCAAATGTAGCAGTTGATTGGTGTTGATATTGGTCCCATAAGCTAGAATCATGTATTTCGACCTTGTGGTGACCTAATCTACATCAATTTTGAGCATCTGTTGAAAAAGTTGAATTTCTGAAAAATTGAACAAGTGCGTTTCTTGCGCACTTAACAAGTACGCAAGAAGTAATTCTTGCGTACTTGTTAAGTACGCAAGAACAAATTCTTGCGTACTTGCTAAGTACGCAGGAGCAACACTTGTGAAATTTTCTAAGTCTGGAAATTTAGTTCAATGAGTAACTGCTATACTTAGTCATGTGTATTCAATTCCAATGAAACTTGTTGTTCTTATTATTTTTTCTGTGTGTTTTTGTAGTTATGGCCCGTGCGTTTACAAATGAGTTCAATCTTCTAGCACATACTGAACCGGAATGGAAGGGTGCTGCACTACAGTACCGAGAGATAGTTGAATTCTTGAACCGTTCAAGAATCAGCTATGCTATTTCAGCAGACCCGATTGTTTCAAGACCGTATCTCGAGCAGTTCTGGGAGACCGCAGAGCATGACTGCACAGTAACCCCCAATGTTACACGGGCTACTATGTCGGGTCATGACATCGCCTTTTCTGAAGACACAATTAGACGGGTCTTGCAATTCCGAGATCTCTCCACCGACCCAACAGCCTATCCTGACTACTTTGTGGATGGGTGTTGAAGGCAGCGTATGGGGTACGTCGGTGCGAGAGATTATGCTTCATACAAGAAAATGTGGGTGCTCGATCAATGGAGATATTTTGCCCACGTCATGATCATGTGCATCTCTTCAAGAAAGGCGGGAAAGGATACAATGGGTCGTGATCTTGCTGCAGCCATGGTTGGCTTATCTCTCAACAAGGGCTACAACTTCTCAAGATACATATTCAAAGCCATAAATGATCAGATAAACGCGGCTGAGAGGTTCAGGTTCTTGTTATTCCCAAGGTTTGTGCAACTTCAGATAAATGATGCATTGCCAAACCTACCTGCTACTGGGAAGAGATTGCAAGTTAAGAGGGTGGACAAGAGGGTGTTTGCATAATTCTTAAAGCCAGGCAGTGTAGAACCTACCCCTGAGCACACCGCACTCTTTGGCCACCTGATAAACGAAGCGTATGTGGCACCGGCTGACTAGAGATGGTTTAGCCAAGACTCAGAGCCAGAGCTAAGTGAACATTCGGATGAATAACAACAACAACAAGAACAGGAAGTTGAAAGTGTGAATGAATCGTCAGAAAGTGGAGACGAAGAAGCAGGTCATGATGGTGCTGAAGGATCCAACTCCAAAGATACAGAGTCTGATTCTTCTGATTCTGATGATGCACCATCACAGGCACACCCGAGAAGAACGACGAAGGTGACCCTTCCTGAGTCATCTTCAAAGAGAAAGCGACAATCAACAAGCAGTGAGTACGAGCCAGATTCTGACTCGGACGCTGCTATTCAAAGACAAAGAAGAGAAAGTACTAACAAACAAATGGGGGATAGGCAACAACATGCTATTCCCAGTGAGGTGGAGGTCAGTGCCTAGCAGTAAGTACAAGTTTCGGCTACAAGTACTGATTCAGCATCTACCCCACCTTCACAGCAACTATACCGGCGACAGCGGAGAAGGCCACAGGTACAACCTGATGTGGCCATCACTTCTATCACAGAGGAGGTTCCTGTGATAGTGACCCTCCCTGTGTCATCTGTCCTTGTGACAGTGACTAATCCGATCCTTACTGAGTCAGTCACCATCACACCTTCCATCACTCCTACAACTATCATCACATCCACAATCCCAACAACCACCGTTGAACCGATCAGTCAACCCTACAACTATGGCGATTTTACTCAGGGTTTTGACTTCGATACTATCTTCTTATCCCCACTTCATAATGCTGAAGCGTCTTCATCCAGGAATCCTGATCCTAATGATGCAAGGATAGAATCTCTGGAAAACCAAGTGGCTGCTCTACTGGAAATTGTTCGGAAATCAAAGGAGGAATCTGATGCCCAACAGGCTAGGATAAATTCGTTGGTGGACGAAGTTACAATTCTAAAAAGCCAAAGGACGGGGACTGAAGAGAGACTAGCTAATGTAATGGCCCAGAACGAGCTACTGAACTAGACAAACACTATGATTCTGGGTCACAAGTCATCTCTTGAGCTTCGGTTTGATCTGCAGCGAAAAGAGCGTGACATGATGGTCAAATTAATTGCTGATCTGACCAAGAAGCTAGATGCTCAGGGGAGAAAGATAAAGAGAAAGAGAAGGAGAAGACATCTAAACCTACCGGTGATGAGCCTTGTCATCCTGTTGATTTGACGAAGGATGATGACGAAGGATGATGACAAAGACAAGGATCCCGAAGTCGGTCCTAGTGGAAGTGAGCATCAAGCTTTTGCAATCGTGCCCATTTCTGCTATTCCAATGGCTGAGGGGGAGTCTACTTATCAGGAAGGTGGTGATACTTCTGGTGGTGATTAAGGAGATTCAGGGGCTGATGTTCTAAAGGATCTATCCGATGATGAGATCTTATACTTAGAGCCTGACTATTCCAAGGAAGCACAGATCGAGGCTCTCTACAGTCATGAAGAAGGAGAGATCGACTCTGGTGATGATTGGGATGAAGATGATGATGATGTAGTTATTGAAGTTCCCAAGGGTGATGGGGAAGGAGAGTATGAGTTCAAAGATGGAGAGATCTTCGAAGTTCCATCCTTTGAATCTCAGCTCGACACAGGTTCAGTCGAATCTGCTAGTAATGTTGAAGCATCGACTGAAGCCTCCCCGGCCGACCCTACACCTGTGGATCCAGAGGCACAAAAAGATAAAGATATGCCTGCTAGTTCATCAAAGGATCCGGATCCTGTTTGGCAAAAGACATCTATCATAGACAAACAAGGAGCAACGGGGATGATCTTGGCTTTAATGTTCGAGGAAGATAAGCAGTTGTTCACAATCAAACGATCTGGGGGGTTCAATACTTGAAACCAACCAGTGAAGCGTTCAACTCCTTACCTAAATACGACCTCGTGAACCTAGCAAACCGAGAGCTACTGGGTCACTCAAATCACGCAATGGCGATGGGTTTGTGGCAGGTTCTACAGCGGGAAGCAAGATCTGGGAAGTTTGAAGTGTTCAATCCTCAAGTGCCCAAGCGAGTCGAGGATAAGAATGCTAGACATCCTGTGACTAAGAAACGCTTAAAGAAACTGGTATACAAGCCAGTGCTATGTGAAACCAAGATTCCCCTGAGCAAGTTATCTCAGGATATCCTCGATGACATGTGGTACTGGTACGTAGATCCTAAAACGGGCGATGCTGTGGTGATAGGAAAGGTACAGTCAGAAAGTGGATGCTTAGTGCCGAGGGAACTAATCAGAGTATTTGATGAAGTCTGCTTCATAAATTTCTCTGTGAAAGATCTAGAGGCACTAGCAGACAGGTATTGCATGCATACGGACGAACGGACGAAATTCCTTGCTTCTAAATATGACAAGGTGATCAAGTTTTGCCTTGACTACAAGAAAAAGATGGAAGCTAAAGATGCAGAGCTATGAAGACCGAAGACTGAAGATTGAAGACCGAAGACTGAAGATTGAAGACCGAAGACGATCCAGAGCTGTTTTCAAGGGGGAGTTTGTTGAAGCACTTTCGTGTGACAAACACTCTGGATAGAGTCTTAGTTTTGTACTTTCATTGTATGTATTTGTCTTTGTTTGTAAGCGTCTATATGTATTAGTTATCGAGTTGTATTTACTAATGCATGTTGATAGTTGCTGAAATCTCTAAGTGTTTTGCGCACTTGTATGTGCGTAGGAATTAGTTCCTGCGAACTTAGCAAGTATGCAAGAATACCTTACATACTTTCTAATTACGCATGAGCAATTTGCCCTGCGCACTTGCTAAGTGCGCATAGTTTAGGTCGTGTATAAATAGGATAGGTTGACAGTAGACAAGTACACATGCATATACGCAGACATTGTATACTTAGTATTTCTCTCTGTAACCTTCAAGTGTTTATAATAGAAGAACATTTAAAGTGATTCTCTTGTCGGTTTACTTTGTGTTGTTTGACTCTCCGCCTAGTCACGGGTATTCCGCACCCAGTCCGACTAAGGAGCATACTTGCATCTGAAGATCTGCCACACCCGAGGGACCTACAACAGTTAGGGTTGCTCTGCTGGAGGCTGAAGTGTCTAAACTAAGACACCAATTTTCTGTGCATGAGTCCCACCAATGCCCAACATTGACTCCTCATTCCCTTGTATCAGTTGGCACTCAAACAGACTCATCCATATGCACTGATGCAACCAAAAAGGGGGAGAAAATGTCTGAAGATGAGGATGAAAGCCTAGATACTTGGTTCAAAGAGAAGGAAGAATTTGAAAGAACACTCTTCCAACCTGCCTTTGTCCAAGTCCATGATCTGATGGTTTCCAGAGATGAAGAAGAAGAAGTCCCTGAGGATTGGAGATTGGTTGCCAGGGATGTAGATGAAGAATTCCCTGAGGGGATGGAGATTGAGAAAGAAGAGGAAGAGACACTTCCTACCATCTAAATACTTCAAGTTGTTGCAAGTATCTCATGGCAGGTCATTTCCCTCAATACCCTCTAATAGCAAACAATCTGGAGTTTGACTCTATTCTAGCATGGGGGTATGATGGCCTATTTGAAAGGTTTTGGATTAGATGGGAGTTTGCTGGAGTTCAAGAACTTAATTGGGACAACTTAAGTCTATTTCACATCTGGGCCATGCACCGGACTGAATGCATCAACACCTCCAAGAAGCTCTCTGCAAGGTTTGCCATTGAATGCTTTCATGATATATGTGAAGACAATATGCCTCGATTTGAGAGGTTTCTTGAAGAAACTAAGAAGGTGGCTTATCCCAGTCTTGAGGATGAAGAAGCAGAGACCTCAAGATAAGCACAAGAAAGAAGAAGTCAAAAACTGGGATTGATAAGAAGCAGGGTCCTGACTAAAGATCAAGTTTTGTGCTTAAGGAGACATCTGTATAATTAGGTAGTCGGAAGTCTTGAAGTCTATGGATGGTCCAACACTGATCCCTCAGGAATAAAATTAATCTTATGTAATGGATCATCCTTTGAAATCAACAACATCCAAGAGATATTAATGCTAAATCCTGACTTTCTTGTTAAAGTCTGGGAGCTAAGATCACAGATTTTTGCCTTTGACTTATCCAGAAGTCGAAAAATGGTAGAACTTGTTGAGTCTTTCCTTAAGAATGGTGGATGGATTGCAGTGGAGTCACCCTCTGAATCATCTGGGTCACCTCCTTCCTCTCCATAGGTTGTGCTTAATACTGAAACATTATCTGTAAAGACCACTGAACTGAATATCATGAAGGAATGGAAGTCTATGAGTGTTGATGAAGAAGAAGAAGTAGAAGAAAATGCTCCTCCCCTGTCTACTCTACAAATTGCCAATGAAGCTTATGCTAAGACTCCAATAGCAACCTCCTCATCTGCTACTGTGGTCTGCGAAGCAGAAGCAGAAGAAGAGGTATCCAACAAAGACAAGGGGAAGGGAATCATGATAGAAGAAGAAGAAGAAGAAGAGAAGTGGATTGAAGAAGAAAAGAGAGAAGTGGAAAGGAGAAGAAGGGAAAGAGAAGAAGAAGAAGAGATGACACAGCATAAAAGAGACCATGATAGAAAAGCTGCTATGCTCTTGAGAGAGCAACAAATTCAGCTAGCTGCAAAATCTCTAGATACAACAAAATTTTGAGTTCCTGTAGCTTCACAAATAGAAGAAAATGAAGCTCTAGCACTCCAGCTACAGGAACAACTGAATAGAGAAGATGAAGAGAGAGAGAAGTAGAAGGCTGAAGAAGCAAAATTTAGAATAACTGACTCCCAACTAGCAAAAGAAATAGGGGAGGAATGGATAGAAGCTCTTATTTCTCAAGGTGAGGATGCAGACTACCTTGAGAAGCTATCAAATAAAGAAATCTACAAGGCATTTATGGGTCAACAAGGAGAACTTGCCAATAAGAAAAAAGCTTAAGAAGAAGAAAAGGCAAGACAAAAGTCTAGGATAGCCACTACTTTTAATAAAAGAACTCATGAAGAGAAGAAAGTAATGATAGACTTTCTAAAGGCAAGAGGTGAGAGTGAAAAGAGGTTAGGTCCCATGAACTTCATGAACCTTCAATCCCTCTACAGACAAGTGAGAAAGGAAGAAGAGGAAAGATTGAAGAAGACAAATCTATTGAAAAGGGCTAATACCACTGCTGAAGAAAGAAAAACAAATAAGCCCAAAACTAATCCCTTAGTCCTTCCTCCTCCTGTCCAACAAGCTCCCTCTCACCCTCTTAGACTTCCCTCCTACACTCCCAAAGAGTCCAAATCCACTCACCCAGCTCCCTCTAATCAACAGCCTCCAAAAAAAAAATCAAACCTCCTACTATCTCTGAAGATTCAAGTATGATTGTGCAATGGATTTACAATGATCCAGATCAATGGTTTGAAGTGTTTAGAGGAAAGGTAGAAAAGAAGAGATCAGTCTACAAGTCTGTTGATGAAGTGATGCAACTTCTAGATTATGACTTAAAGAAAATTTTGGAGTTGGGTGAAAGTCATAAGCCTGAAAATAAAAGTTGGAGGCATCTCTTGCTAATAATAAAACATTACTTCAATCGTAGCAAAGATGTTGTCATTGATGCAAAACCTCTCCAATCCCACTTTCCTCTTGTCAAATGGTCCTACAATGCTGCCAAAGATGAATACACACTGGAAGATGTCAAGGGATATAAGATGAGGTGTTCCAGCAAGGCTATCTTCAGCATGCCAAACAGGGACATTAAGTCTTTGTTTGAAATTCCCTTTGACAATCCTAGCAAGGATCCAAGAGGCTATGAGACTGCAAGGATTGTCCTGAACATGCATATGCTTCAGGAACAAAGGCATTAAAGAGTTTTGGTAGCATCAATCTAGGGGGAGTTTGTAGAGATAAAGACTGATGACTACAAAATTGTCTAAGTGTAAATGCTACGGACTCCACAATTTTGGCACTGATGAAGTTGCTGCGGATAAGTGTTTCTGCTGCGGATAGTTACACTTTGCATCTAATCAACAACTATGCTGCGGATAGACCTTATCTGCAGAAGTTCAAAGGTTGTTGCGGATAGGCTTCTCAGCAACATCAAACATTGATGCTGCTAATAGGCAAATCATCCGCAACCTTGACTTTACTACTGACATCTCTTCTGCAACACTAACAAACCTATCAGCAGAAGGAATGTTATTGGTATAGATGATAAAAGACAATGCTTCTATTTTGCTCTATCCCGCAATGATTACTGAGAAGACCTTTGTTTTGCTATTGCCTTTTCATTGCAGAAGGTCTTTTCACCGAAGTTATCTTTTTGCTACTTGTCTCTATGTTGTAAACCAATAGTAGTGTAGCTTCTCATCAATTCAAGATCAACGGCTTGTGTTTGATCTGATCCATAGAATCAAGGGTCTGTCTTGATTCTAAGTTCCTTTATATGTATTGTTTCTCTTCATTGTATATGTATGCTTCCTTAGAGTTTTCTCTGTAATTTTAAACTTTGAATATCAATACAATTTGCATTTATCAGTACCTTCACTGTTTCTTGTTACTTTGCATAGTTGTGATTGTTTTCGCCAATCTCAACTAAACATAACTGTCTTGTAAAACATCGATCCTACAATATCCCCGACCAATTCATTGCTTAAAAGGGAGTCAAGACGTGCTAGATGATCAATGTATCCCTTCATCTTCAACACATGTGTGCTGACTAAAGAATCTTCTTGCATACGACAGCTTATTAGTGCTCTTATCACTTCAAAGTGTTCATGACAGGCCTGCTGCTGAAACATTTCTTGCAGTTGCCTAATCTTGTCGTATGATGGCATGTCCACCAGATTCTTTTGATGTTCTGGTATCAGAGACTCCAACATCAAGCAAGAGACCTTGATAGAGTCATCAACATGCTTATCCCATGTCTTACGGGCTTGGCCCGCAGCAGCAGCTGGTTCTTCTGGGGTTGGTTCCTCGAGAACATATAGTTTGTTCTCATCCTTGATAACAACTATCAAGTTTCGGTACCAGTCCATGAAGTTTGAGTTGACAAGCTTATCCTTCTCAAGGATAGATTTTAGGGAGACTGAGGAATTTGTATTAGATTCGTTAGACATCTACAAAAATTCAAAATAAATGTTTTAGTATATTCATGCAAAATTTCTTAATTAAAATTTTATAACCCAATTGCAAAATAATATAATTAGGAATGAGATACCGATTCCCCATGTCTCAGTGAATGGCTGAGCACTCTTCACTAGCATAGCTAGACAGGTAGGTAACGATTACCAACTGTATCGACTATACAATTCTCGGTTTGAGGGGCATGACGAGTAATGTCATGCTTTGGATACGTTTCCTTCAATTAGCCCACTTAAACGACTTAAGCGATATAGGTCCTTCAATTATAACTGTAGACCCGACCTAAGTAACTCAAGAATCGCGGTTCTACCTTCAACCAAAACCGTAAGGCCAGATGTAGGGTAATTCACTAACACTGGGGGTTCGGATAGATTAGTTGAAGTGTTACAATTAAGGGAGAAAATATCGATTTTTATATATTGGGATTTTCTTTAATGTTTTTAAATATTACCGTTTTGGGTCAAAAACATTTTGGACGATGAGTAGCATGATACAAGTCGTGCAAGTTTAGTAGACCAATTTTACTAATTTTAGTTCGTGAAACAACTTTCAACACTCGACACGATCCAATTTCAAATACCTTATTTAATCTTAATTGGTCATTCGTAACGAACCGATTTTAAACTAATCAACTTTTTTAATTAATTTAAAATTGTTTTAAATAAAACTAATAAATTTAAAAGTTGTTTTTACTTTTAAATAAAACGCCTTTTTATTTAATTACCTTTCCGAAAAAAAATAAAAAAATTAATTATCTCGTTGTTTTTTAAATTGTGTCAAAAGTTTTATAAAAATTTTGCGATTTAATTATTATCCTAAATAATTATATCACAACCACAAAAATAAATAAAACATAGAACCGAGCAACTAAGAAAAATTGTCCGGTTTCGTTCGAGCCATCAAACGATAAACCGGACTGGTCAGGTATAACAAAATAAATAAATCTGCTATCTCTCACTTAGTCCAATATGTCCATCTTTAATCCTGTCATTGTCCGCCTTGGTCTTCTAGTCTTCGTCTCTTTAGGATTACAATATTTATTTACAGATACACTAAAAATAAACCTAACTATTATATAGGGTTCCAAATAACCCATAAAAATACAAAGGGAAACAACCAACACAAACAATACAACCACAGGTCTCTAGTGCTCGATTCATTCAACAAAATAGCAATAAACGATAAAGGATCGATCTTTTGTCAAACAAAAGTTTTGACAAATAAAACAATAGATCGATATAATTTTTTGTTTGTCTAAACGCGTGTAAACCTGGCCCTGATACCACTGTTGGGAATCAAGTACCAGTTTTTAATTTTTAAAAACATTAATTATTTAAACCTTTTAAGTAAATAAATCAGATGTATTTAGTGGAAGCGATTTATGGTACAACAAACAGATCAGATCTGGATTCCTGTTAGTGATCCGATTACACGCGTATAAACAATATTACATAAACCAACCATAGGGTGTTCTAGGATAATACCTTTGACGATAACCATATCAGAACACCTTAGTACAACAAACGTCATGCTAGATGACACGTACACAAAAACTGCAACAAAACGTCACATGAGTTGCGCAGAGGGGAACCGATCACGGAGGTGGTGTGCGGCGGTGGCTTGTGGCGGTGGTGGTCGGCTCCACGGCGGCGCACGGTGGTGGTGGTTGCGTCGGAACTCCCAAGGGAGAAGGGGGGGAGATTAGCGTTTAGGTTTGATTATAATGTTATATTTATAAGCATTATAATTACACACCGATCCCCTGAGGTATTAATAGTTAATACCCTAGTAATAATTAATAATTAATTATTAAACCCTTGTATTTTACTAATTATAAATAATCAGTAAAACTCTAATCTTTAAATGTTTAACACTTTAAACATTTATTCCCCATAAATAATTATTTCACTAAATAATTAATTAACTCAATCACCGATAAATATTTCTCTAAATATTAATTCAATGTTTAATAAATCCGTCTTTCATGAATCATAATATTTAATAATTAAATATTATATATTTGTTCGTTGCCTAAGGTGGAACTCTTTGGATCATACCTTTTTAGTAACGTTGACTTAATTTATATTCGGACATCATATATCCAACACAGTGAACACTGTGAATCTGACTCCATAGAGATAGTGTCTCCATAACTTTAACGCAAAAATTATGGCACCAAACTCTAAATCATGAGTCGTGTAGTTCCGTTCATGAGTTTTCAATTGCCGAGATGCATATTCAATGACTTTGTTTCTTTGCATCAGCACACTACCAAGACCGGTGTGCGAAGCATCACAATAAACTTAAAAGTCTTCAGTTCCATCTAGCAACGCCAGTATTGGAGCATTCGTTAATTTTTGTTTTAGCGTTTTGAAATCTTCTTCCTGCTTTGGTCCCCACTCACACTTCATAGATTTCTTTGTTAAGGAAGTAAGAGGGACAACAATTCAGGAAAAATACTGGATAAACCTTCGGTAATATCCTACCAAACCTAAGAAACTCCGAACTTCAGTTGGCGACTTTGGGACTTCCCATTTAGTAATTGCTTCAATCTTAGCAGGATCCACTTGTATTCCATTGGCATTTATCATATGCCCAAGAAATTGAACTTCAGATAACCAGAATTCATATTTCGAGAATTTGGCATACAATTTCTCGTTCTTAAGTAATCCAAGAATTACCTTCAGATGTTCTGTATGTTCTTCCTTATTTTTCAAATAAATAAGTATATCGTCTATGAATACGATAACAATTTTATCCAAGTAAGGTTTGCGAATTCGATTCATCATATCCATAAATGTTGCTGGAGCATTAGTGAGTCCAAATGGCATCACAGTGAAATCATAATGTCCGTATCTTGTTCTAAACGCAGTCTTGGATATGTTTTCTTCTTGTACCTTTAGTTGATGGTATCCTGAACGAAGATCAATCTTTGAGAAACAAGCCGCTCCCTGAAGTTGATCAAATAAATCGTCAATTCGGGGTAGTAAATATCTATTCTAGATTGTAACTTTGTTCAGTTCACGGTAAACAATATACATACGCATTGATTTGATTCTGCAAGCGGTTCGGTACGAACAAAAAATTTTGAACAAAAGGGTTTCGAAAACAGGTTAAATATATAAATAGTTGGTGAGTTCGATGGTTTTGCGACTCTATAAAAAAGTTTCTAATAAAAATCCAAAGTGATCAAAAATTCATTAATCGAGTACACATGTATTAGACAACATATAACCATGAGCTGAAATCAAAGGCTCGACGAAAAATAAAGTACCCCATACGAAAGTCTAATGCAAACAACCGCCTAAAAATTGGCTAACTTTGCGCCCAAGTGACCCTACAAGTCTGGTTGGTGCGACCAAACCATGAGCGAGGGTGTCAACCCAAGTAGTACTACCCAAAATTCCCAATGGCTACGCTCAGCTAATTGATTGCCCAAAATTGGGGACTTTAAGGCATTAAAAAAAATAACTCATGTATCAATGTATCATATAACATGTGACTAAAAATAAATAAAGAAATAACTTTCCCCTAAAAACAATAAACAGTAAGTAAAGTGGGGCCGCGAAACTCACCAGGGCAATGCGGGCGAGTGATGCGACACAGTCGAAAAAAACCGATAAAATCCGATTTCTAACAGGGTCCTACAAGTCAAGTGGACACAAATGATGCATTTAGGACTCCTTAAGGTTGTGACCAAGTCAACAAAACAAAAATTGGCTATGTAATCGGTTGCATACCCAAAACCCGTGCATACGCATACGAACTGTTAGAAATTGTAAAACCGTCTTTTATATATATTCGTGACCTTAAAACCTTAAGTTTTAGATTTAAATAAATAAAATTAGTAGTTATAAAGTCATATATAATAAAATCTCAAGTTACGGTTTCGTTTGATCAAAAACGCGGTTACGCGCATAAAGTCTGGTTTGAAAATCCGATCCTTCTGAAATTAGAGTTTTAGTGTGATATTAGCACCCAATTTAAAAGTCCAAATTTATTTTTTTAATGTGACCATACTTCTGTCCAAAATCACCTAAAACTTTTCATAAAAACAATTTTATACAAAAATTTTCAAAAATAGTAACTTTTTATAACGTTTTAATGGGCCAAAATTCTAAAAGCATACTTAGGCATAAAGTTACTATTTGAAACCTTCACTAATTGATCGTATATATAAATAAGAATTTCTGACCAATTTTCATAATTTTTCGATATCCATATTATTTATTATGAATATAATATTATTAAAATTAATAAATTCTGGAAAAATAGTTAAGCTTGTCAAAACTTCACCAAATCTTTATCAGATTAGTTTTAGGTATGTATGAGATTTCATTAAAAGTTTCAAGTCCAGAGGTTGTCTAGAATTATATGATCCCAAATTTATTTGTTTAAACTTTCTAAATACTAAACACCTACTTAAACAACTCCAATTTTTTCGAAATTTGGATATGAGTCATCTTTTACAATGTACTAACCATTGTCCAAATTCCAGAATTTTCTAAGACACAGAGATATTTTTCCCAATTTTCATGTATTAAACTTGTTGTAATTTTAATAAATAATCCATAAAGAGTTTGGTTACCAAAATTTTCAGATCTTCATTTTAAAACATTACCTACTGTTTAAAAATGATTTTGGGTACTAGATCAACATTTAAAAAAAACAATCCATCAAAAACAATTGTTATATATAAAAAAATATATATATTAGTTTCATTATTTGTTCCACATGAACCGGGGTTGGGTTTATAACCTAATAACTACTCAAAATACCAAATATCTCAATACTAAATATTTTCAGGTTCAATTCCCAACCATTGAATCATAAAACTATTCTAACATAAAATCAAAGCTTAACGGGTAAAATTTATGCCTTTCGTATAAATGATTCGCGTACGCGGAACCTCCCGTATTTTACATGCTATACGAACCAAAACCACCATTAAGATCGTTTTTAACTCCTGAGCATTTTCACAAGCTCAAAATTGACACGCAATACCGTTTGGATGGCCATGCAACCCGATCAATTTCTTATTTTCGATCCTAGAAACTGTTACAATCTGTTTGTATTCAAAAACATACTTCCCAACATCTGATCAAAATTTCCTTTGGTGAAAACATTCATATATGTGTTTAGAAACTACTGTCCAAAAATCTTCACGATCCAATGGTCGGATCTCCAGGGATCGTCAATTCTTTGAGGGTACAAAAAGCATACATATAGAGCTCTGATAAAAAATCCCTCCGGTAGGGTTTTGCGTCTATGATTTGGGAACCTTCTGTCCAAAATTCATGCATTTTTAATGGTCGGATTTCCGGGGATCGTCCAATCTTTGAAACTGCGCATGCATAAAACTTTCTGGATAGATTTTACTATTTTTGGAAATTTTTGTATAAAAGAAACCACATAACTTGATGGAACTGATCTTGAATGAAGCCCATAAGTCGAGGTATTCCATTCATCCCAGAGCCGACAAGATGTACAAAGACTTAAAAGAATTTTATTGGTGGCCCAGAATGAAGAAAGAGATTGCAAGTTATGTCGGGAGGTGCTTGACCTGTTCTAAGGTCAAGGCGGTACACCAGAAACCGTCAGGACTTTTGCAGCAACCCGACATTCCAAAGTGGAAATGGGAGCAGATTGCTATGGATTCCGTCACCAAATTACCATGAACTTCTAGCGGTTATGATTTTGGGTCATTGTTGACCCATTGAAGAAATCTTCTCATTTTATTCCCATCCGAGAGGATTACAAGATGGAAAAGTTAGCCCGTTTGTACATTGGTGAGATTGTTTCTAGGCATGGAGTGCCCGTTTCCAACATCTTGGATAGAGATAGTCGTTTTACATCCCGATTTTGACAGACACTACAACGAGCTTTGGGAACGCGCTTGGATATGAGCACATCTTACCATCCTTATACTGATGGTCAAAGTGAACAGACGATTCACACTATGGAGGATATGCTAAGGGCGCGTGTAATAGACTTTGGCGGTTATTGGTATACCCATTTTCCGTTAATCGAATTTTCTTATAACAACAGTTATCACACTATCCTCAAATGTGCACTGTTTGAAGCTTTGTATGGGCGTAAGTGCCGATCACCACTTTGTTGGGCCGAAGTTGTTGACAACCGTTTGACTGGCATCGAGATTATCTAGGAGACTACAGATATGATTTTTAAGATTCGGGATAGACTAAAGACCGCACGAGACAGACAGAAAAGCTACGCTGACAATCAAAGGAAGCCCTTGGAATTTCAAATTGGCGACAAAGTGCTTTTAAAAGTTTCACCTTGGAAGGGCATTATTCGGTTCGGAAAAAGGAGTAAACTCAATCCGAGGTATATTGGACCGTATGAAATTGTTGATAGAATCGGTCCCGTGGCATACAAATTGAAATTGCCTCAGGAGCTCAACGGTATACACGATACTTTCCACGTATCAAATCTCAAAAAGTGTTTAGCCGATGAATCCTTGGTAATGCCATATGAGGAAGTCCGTGTCGACAAGAAACTTCATTTTATCGAGGAACTGGTCGAGATTTTGGATCGCAAGATCAAGACGCTTAAAGTAGCTGTATCCCTATTGTGAAGGTCCGATGGAACTCGTAGTGTGGACCTGAATTCACATGGGAACGAGATGACAAAATGAAGCAGAAACATCCTCAAATTTTTTAGAAGGAAGCGGTTACTACTTGGTGTCGGTCAAACGGTCTATAAAATTAAACACAAACTAACCTAGGCACTCTAGTTAAACTCTAGACAACCCTACTAAACTAGACCATAAAGACAAGCAAGTGTACCTATCAATTGTAACACAGCTAAAAGAAGTCCGGATATCGAACCCACGAGACACTGACTCTAACACAAATTAGACTCTAACTAGGAATTAATATTTGGTTTGGATTGGGGGGAATTCTATGAACTAAGATTAAACTTGGCAAATGATACTAAAGAAGACAAACTAACAAGGATCGGGATGGAATCAATAAGAATGGAAAGGACTACCTAGGCTGTGAATCATGAATGCTAAGCTCGGCTTCTATTGGTTAAGAAATATGATATAGAACTGGGATCTAAATATATGACACCCTCAAGACTGACTAATGGATTCCCGATCACTCTCGGTCTCGGGATGTGGCCAGAAGGCAATTCAAAGGCTATTAAACTCACCAGTTATCGGCTAACCTCTCGGTATTACATATTATGCTATAGACTCGAAAGATAGCTCACCTCTCGGTTATGATATCTCAATACATCAAAGATGCAAGGAGCAATCTGAATTCACTATATTTGACACGGATTAGCAACAACACTCGGAAACCATAACACTGAAGACTAGCAGATTACATATCACTTTTCTGCCCGACTAAACCCAAACACCAAAATCAAGCCCCCGATAAGTGTTCTAATCCAATTTATGCCCCAGATTAATCAAACTATAGATTTCACACTTAAAAGTTACACTTCCACCTAATCCCATCTCACGGTCATGTTTAGGCCAGAGTTAGATCAGATAGATCTTCCTACCACAGCAAACTAAAATCTTTATGTTTTCAAAATATAGATGATTTGATGGAATGAAATGGAATGAGTATTATTAGATGTATGAATCAACCTCACCTAGTAGTGCATCAACCGGGTCACCATCCTAGAAGGTAGCACATAGGTTGTAGCCTTATCAATCAAGCACATAAGAAATCAACTTAAAGGCGTATCCACAGAGTCACTATCCACATGGGAAACACATTAATCAAATCTTATTTATCCCAAATATTGATCATTCAAGTCCCGACCCATGGGTGTATCAACCGGGTCGCTATCCCGGAGGGTAACACGTATATCAAAACTTAAGCTTTCAATTACTTAATTATACTCATAATGGATGGAAAAATGGAATGCGGGCGCCACCAACTCTCGAATTTATTTTCATAAACGGAGAGTGGTGTGCAAAAAATATTTCAGAAACATAAAAATCTTAGCTTACCGTGGTACCTATCACCCTATGTTGACAGTTTCACCGTTTCCCTAAGATGAGAGCCCACAAGATTTAATTAAGTTATTAATCCTACGCAACACTTTCAGGATATTTAAGCTCTCACACTGGCTGGGCCTACCGATTCATCACAAATTAAAAACGCTTTCTATTGTTTATTTTTCTCATTTTATATCACACTATGCCCAGTTTTACCTATCATCTTCCATGTGCGTGCAAGACTTCTAATTCAAAGGACATTTTTGAAAACATTTCTACAATTTACAACAATAGACTCAAAATACAAAACCTAGACGAATGTCTCCCATCCCCACACTTAAAGTTTACACTGTCCTCAATGTGGACCGAGACACAACGGTAACACGAAAGAAAATTTACAAAAATAAAAATAAAAAATAAAGAAATTAAAGCAGAAATAAAATACAAAAATTAAATGCACAAAAATCGGAACAGACTTCCTTGGTATAATGATTGTGATATTCCTCGTAAATCGCGTTCCCTAGCTTTCCATTCGAACGCGCACAGCTGATCAAGTTTCCATAATTCCTCATGAATGAAAGCGGCTGATTCTAACACACTAGCAAAAAATTCAACCACGCATGGAATACAGCTATACAATAACAACCAACCCAACCGATCCCCAAACTATACAATAATATATAACCATCATATGTTAAATACAGACCAAAATACAAATGAAAAGAAATACATAAAAAGAACTACATAATGAAAATACAAGGAACCAAAATATACAACCCGGCATAAGGTGCTGATGATGATCACTGCGGGTCTCCACCTTTGTCTGGCTGACGCTGGTCTGGGTCTCCAAAAAATGGTGGGATCTCTATACCCTGATTAGTCATCATATAACGGATGGCCGCATCCTGACGGTCCATCCTATCGAACAACTTATCTCGAAGGTCATCTAGGGTAAGTGGTGTTGGTGGTCTCATACGCAGTGGGTGCTGAACCTAGGGGCGCTCTATGTGATGTAAAATTGTCACACCCCCAATTTCAACTAACGGAGTTTTACCATTTGGGAAGTGACAAACCAGGATCTCAGACATTAGTTACTTTGAACGACTCTACATGGGACTCAAAATGAAAATATCATTTAAATCAGAGTATCAATGCGGAAGCGTAAAGAAAGTAAATGCGCAAATTACACGCGCCCAAAACCAAAGTCCAAAAGCCTAAAAAGTCCAACCAAAATAAGTACAATAGGATAATTCAAACAAACATAAATAAGTCATAATCAAAGTAGTTGAATCCCATGCATGCCCTAACGTGCACCTGTATCTTATCTTAGCGACCTGAGAAAACATGTAAGAAAATATGTCAACACGAGGTTGGTGAGTCCACAGGTTTCAATATATGTAAATAAACGTTTACCAGATTTATGTTCATTCAGTACGTATCTATAGGTAGCTAACCTATGTTCATGTTCAGCTCAAGCGCTCGCAACTGAAGCTGACTGTTTGTTTAATGCCTCCTGCCAGGTCTATCAACACTGGCGGTGTGAGTAGGCTAACATTTCACCCGTTCGATATCTAATCGAGTTAGTGCGACTAACGCGGGTGGGATTTGTCAAACCCAGTAGTACTTCTAAATATTACCTCGCTAAGATCCATATTAACGGTTCGATATAAGATGAGGACTTTCTGTGATAGCGTGTTACGCTTAGCATATAACATTGATATCATACGAATTACAAAATCTAAATTTGTTTAATCATGTTTCCTCCCCCAAGTTAAAACAGTAAAAAGGGGCCGTGAAAGCTCACCTGCGTTGCGTTGTAGGTAGTATCACACAAAGGACAAGTTGGAACCACGTGTGTAAGTCTCAATGACTTACGAATGCCCTAAAATTATAAACACATAAATTAGGGACAAAAAATATGGGATTTATTGGGATACGTGACGACGACACGGAATGTTGAACGTCTTAAAAGGAACGCTCTAAAGATCAACTAGTAGACGAATTTGTCCATGGGAATAGGTTTTTCTTAATTTAATAATTAAGATAAACACGTTTTGTGTCGAGCGAATAATAATTTATAAATGTATTTATTCGTGTGTTCTTTTAAAATGGTCACGGGGAAATAATATAATTTAATATATTATTTTAAGTTTGTATGATTTACCAAATAATCCTTTGTGTGGAAAAAAAATACTTACATTATTTTTAATTCGAGTATATATACACTTAAGTAAATAATATAAAAATTTATATTATTTATAAAATTTTGAAACGTTACGTAGGGTTTACAAACATGGTAAAATAATATAAAATATATTATTTTTATTTGAGGTTACGGGGTGAAAATAATATACACATATTATTTATTCGGGGTCGTGGTTCGAAAATAATATAAATATATTATTTAAAAAGTGGGTAATAATATTAAAATATGTTATAAACCAAACCCAAGTCTACGGGTTGTTTCCGGAGCTAAAACACGTTAATATTTTATTATAATAAAATAACAATTGATTTAATAATGAAAATACCATTAAAATAACTATTTAAAAAGAAAACAGGGGAAGAGGGTTCGAACCCGGGTCTCCTCCCCATCAGTACATGCACTTAACCATCACCGCCCACTAGGGTATCGCGATGGTATCCAGATCAAATTGGTTTTGACACTTAAGTCCAGTGTATCTCCCTACCAAACCATGCATGATCGAACCCAGTCCCAAACAACGAATCTGATCGCGAACAAGGTTTGGATTCACAGGGGTTTAGTTGTTTAGAAAATTGCGAAACTGATGATGCAAACAAATGTAAAAACGGTTGAGATTTGAGTTGTTAATTTCTGTTTAAAAGAGTAAAAACCGTAGGTTACGAACACAAATCAAATAGATCAAACCCGATATTAAAACTTGTTAGAATCATGGGGCTTTTACTTATTACGAATTTGTCTATGGATTTTAATTTGATTGTGGTTGTGTTTAAGTTCAAAAGCCCCAAATTGTTTTAAGAACAAACCCTAGATTCAAGATTATGATCAATTCGATGTTGTTTGGTAAAATTAACATGGGGCCTTCACTGTTTGGAGGATTACGAAGCTAATGATATGATTTAATTGGATTTATACAGAGTCTAGGGTAGAGTTCGACCAAACCGGTTTCATATGAACCCTAGCATCTAGATTTTGATCGAATTGATGTTGTAAGCCCTAATAATGATGGGGCTTTCATTCAAAGAATAAAAACGAAGCTAGAGCTGTAAGTAGTTACCAGGATAGATGAAGAATTGAGTGTGGTCGATTAAAACCGAGGCCGACGATGACTGTTATTGGTTCCCGACGACTTCTGCTGGGATTCCGGTGCAATTGATATGTGCAAAAGCTTCGAGAGAGTTCGTACAAGATGCGTAGGTGATAAATTTGAGTGTAGACAATCGAATTGGTGCGAATTTGTGAGCATAAGGAATAAACTCGACGGTTTCAACTTGAATTCCCATAATTGGGATTGATTTCGAATCAATAGCCCGTTAATTGTTGTAGTAGTGGTCGTTTATGGCAATTAATGTGTTTTGCGGTTATGATTTCAAACGGAATTTGTTCAATCGCGTGGATTCAGATTAAGAACAATTGGGTTGACTTTCCAAAGTCAACCTAATCGAAAATGAGTAAATTACATGTCTAGTTCCTGTGGTTTCATGCTTTTAGGAATTTATAGAAAGTCAACAGAATTGGGTTTTGACTAATTACACCATTAGTCCTTGTAGTACCAAACCAAACCAAACCAAACGTACCCAGTATAATCCCACACATAGCTAACGCTATTAGTAGGGTCTGGGGAGGGTGTGATGAGGGCAAACCTTACCCCTATCCCAAGGGATAGAGAGGCTGCTCCCGTTTAGACCCCCGGCTCCCTGGGACCATTAGTACTTGTAGTCTATGTTAGAAAATGGGCAGAATTAGTCCCTGGGGTTTAATATTGGGTTAACTGGGTTAGGAATTAACTGAATATTTAACGGAATTACTAACGGAACTAGCTGAAAAGTCCGGATTGTCACATCATCCCCTAGTTGAAAGAATTTTCGTCCCAAAAATTAAAATAAAAAAATAAAATAAAATAAAATAAATAAAAAAATTTCCCGGGATATCACATCATCCCCTAGTTGAAAGAATTTTCGTCCCGAAAATTAAATAGTACCTTAAGAATTTGATATGGAGTGCTTGAACAGATAAGAATATTTGCGCATCATCTGATCCTCGTGCTCCCACGTGAATTCTGGTCCGCGTTCGAGTTCCAACGAACTCTGACAATAGGGATCTTACTGTGCTTTAACGTTTTAACTTCCCTATCCATAATTTCCACAGGTTCTTCGATGAAACGTAACTGTTCATCAACGTGTAGTTCCTCAAGAGGAACTGCTAGTGATTCGTCTGCTAGGCATTTCTTTAATTTTGAGACGTGAAAGACGTTGTGCACACCACTAAGTCCTTCAGGTAGGTCCAGTTGATACGCTACTGGTCCGATTCTCTTCATTATCTTGAATGGTCGAACATAACGAGGATTCAGTTTGCCTCGTTTCCCGAAACGAATGACACCTTTCCAAGGTGAGACTTTGAGTAAGACCAGGTCACCTATTTGAAACTCTAAAGGTTTACGACGCTTGTCGGCATAGCTCTTTTGACGATCACGAGCTGCCGCCATACGGTTTCTAATTTGGACGATCTTTTCAGAAGTTTCAACTACAAGTTCAGGACCTGTGAGTTGGCTATCCCCAACCTCGGTCCAAAAAATAGGAGAACGACATTTCCTTCCATAAAGTGCTTCAAATGGAGCTGCCTTGATGCTAGTGTGATAACTGTTGTTGTAGGAGAACTCCACCAACGGTAAGTGAGACTCCCAAGTGTTACCGAAATCAATCACACAAGCTCGTAGCATGTCCTCCAGAGTTTGGATTATACGTTCTGTTTGGCCATCAATTTGAGGATAGTATGCTGTGCTCATATCTAGACGCGTGCCTAAGGCTTTATGTAACGACTGCCAGAAACGAGAAGTGAATCGTGCATCACGATCCGAAATAATAGAGATTGGCACCCCGTGTCGAGAGACTATTTCTTTCAAGTAAGTACGAGTAAGCTTATCCATTTTGTCGGTCTCTTTGATTGCTAAGAAGTGAGCGGACTTTATTAATCGATCAACGATTACCCATATGGTATCACATCCGGTAAGGGTTCGTGGTAATTTGGTGATGAAGTCCATGGATATTTGTTCCCATTACCACATGGGAATTTCTGGTTGTTGGAGAAGACCGGATGGTTTTTGATATTCAACTTTGACCTTCGCGAAAGTCAGACACTTACTAACATAGGTGGCTATATCGGCCTTCATCTTTGGCCACCAATATAGCACCTTTAGGTCATCGTACATTTTGTCGGAACCTGGATGTATCGAGTAACGAGATTTATGAGACTCATCCATAACTAGTTCCCTTAGGTTTCCGAATACTGGAACCCATATTCGCTCGGCAAAGTAGCGAATACCGTCAGATTTGACTTCAAGTTGTGTTTCCATACCGCGTGTACTTTCTAGCGGTAGATTTTCTTCTTTTAGGGCTTCGAGTTGAGCACTGCGGATTTTGTCAGGTAATCCAGGGTGAATAGTAAGTTGTAATGCTCGAACTCGTTCGGGTTTCGTTTCCTTTCGACTCAGGGCATCAGCTACAACGTTAGCTTTACCCGGGTGATACCGGATCGCACAGTCACAATCGTTTAAGAGTTCAACCCAACGACGCTGTCACATGTTAAACTCTTTTTGTTCGAAGATATGCTGAAGACTCTTGTGATCGGTATAGATGGTGCATTTGGTACCGTACAAGTAATGTCTCCATATCTTAAGTGCGAAGACTACGGCTCCCAACTCTAAGTCATGAGTGGTGTAGTTTCTCTCGTGGTCCTTTAGTTGACGTGAAGCGTATGTGATCACCTTTTCGCATTGCATTAAGACGTAACCCAGACCTTGAATAGATGCATCACAATACACCACAAAATCATCGGTTCCTTCCGGAAGAGCTAGAATAGGTGCACTGCAAAGTTTCTGTTTAAGATGTTGGAATACTGATTCTTGGTTATCACCCCAATTATAGGCTTTACCCTTTCGAGTTAAAACAGTGAGAGGTTGAGCAATTTTTGAAAATCCTTCGATGAATCGACGGTAATATCCAGCCAATCCCAGAAATTGTCGCACCTCAGTCGGAGTCGTCGGTGCTGCCCAATTCTTGATGGCTTCTATCTTTGATGGGTCGACATGTATTCCTTTCTCGTTAACCACATGCCCTAGAAACTGAACTTCCCGGATCCAGAATTCACACTTGGAGAACTTAGCATACATTTTCTCCCACTCAAGTAATTCCAAAATTAGGCATAGATGTTCCTCATGTTCTTCCTTGTTTTTGGAATAAATGAGGATGTCATCGATGAAAACGATAACGAATTGGTCAAGGTAAGGCTTACACACACGGTTCATGAGGTCCATGAATATCGCAGGTGCGTTGGTTAACTCGAAAGGCATGACCATAAACTCGTAATGGCCGTACCTTGTTCTGAATGCAGTCTTAGAGATATCCTCTTCTCGGACTCTCAACTGATGGTAGCCGGACCTAAGATCTATTTTGGAATAGAAACTTGATCCTTGGAGTTGATCAAAGAGGTCATCTATGCGAGGCAAAGGGTAGCGGTTCTTGATTGTGACTTTATTTAGCTCCCGGTAGTCAATACACATACGGAAAGTTCCGTCCTTCTTCTTGACAAATAGTACCGGAGCTCCCCACGTTGATGAACTAGGTCGGATGAAGCCTTTATCCAACAAATCTTGCAGTTGAGTGGACAACTCTTGTAATTCACTGGGTGCCAGTCTGTAAGGTGCCCGAGCAATCGGTGCTGCTCCGGGTGCTAAATCAATTTGGAATTCAACTTGACGGTGCGGTGGCAGACCGGGCAGATCCTCGGGAAATACTTCCAAAAATTCACGCACGATGGGAATATCTTCAATCTTCTTCTCTTCTGATGGCTGCTCAGCAACGAGAGCTAAAATAGCCGTATGCCCCTTTCGAAGACATTTTTGTGCTTTCATAAAAGATATGATGCCCATGACTGCACCAACTCTTTCTCATTGGACGGAAAGGGTTTCTCCACTCGGGAGAGGGATACGGACAATCTTCTCATGACAGATAATTTCGGCTTGGTTTTTAGATAGCCAATCCATGCCGACAATTACATCAAAACTACCAAGTGTGACTAGCATAAGATCGATATCAAATATATGTCTAGCTAGCTCAAGTTTACATCCCTTAACAATGTGAGTAGCATCAATCATTTGACTATCAGCTATCTCTATTATATACTTAGCTTCTAATAGAGTTTGAGTTCCTTTTATCATATCACTAAGTTTCTTAGATATAAAACTTCTATCAGCACCAGTGTCAAAAAGGACAGAAGCAAAGTAATTATTTAAGAGAAACTTACCGGTGACCACATTATGATCGTAAGGGGCTTCTCCAGATCCCAGTACAAAGGCTCGTCCCTTCACACCATTTCCTCCACCATTGCAATTCTGGTTAGGGTTGTGGTTTCCATTACCCCCTTTCTTCAATTGAGGACAATTCTTCCGAATATGCCCTTCCTTTCCGCACTCAAAGCAACCCCTTGTGGATCCAGGTTGTTGAAAAGGTTGTTTAGCTTGTAACTCACCCATGCAATCCTTAGCAGCATGACCTATTTTTCCGCACCTCTGGTAACGATTGCAAAACCCGAAGTAGTGGAGGTTGCAATTGTTACACTTCGGAGACTTCCCCGCGTATCCACCTTGGTTTTGACCTGAAGAAGTCATCTGGTTGAAGTTCTTAGTAGGCTCAAACCTACGCTGTTGTTGCTGCTGTGGTTGATTAAACTGGGGTTGGTTGGGTTGGGGTCCTTTGGAATGAGAGTTGGAATTGTTGTGGGTGTTGGAATGGTGATCAAACTTGCGTTTGTGATTGTCGGTGGGTTTAGAGACCGAACCTCTCGGAGGTAGAGTCCCTTGTGTCACCGCTTGGTCGGTTAACTTATGGGCAAGTCGGATAGTTTGTTGGATAGTGGCAGGATTGGATGAAGTAACCATGCTTTGTATTTGAGGTACTAGACCTCCAATGTAAAGCTCAATTCTCTTGTAATCAGGAGTTACCATATGCGGGCACATAGTAGCAAGTTCATGGGAACGTGTGGTGTAGAGTTCAATTTCAGAACCCTCCATCTTTAGGTTCCAAAACTCTCCCTCTAAATTCTGGATTTCATCGCGAGGACAGTATTCCTTCTTCATCATTGATTAAAATTCCTCCCACGGGAGTCCATTCACCATGGCCAGACCCAACATTTGGACTTGGGCGTTCCACCATGTGAGTATCGGGACCTCAAAAGTTCCGGCGGCAAACTTTACCTGATTAGCCACAGGACAGTTGCACATGGCAATCACCGATTCAACCTTCTCAAACCAGCGAAGTAGTCCAACGGCTCCTTCAGCTCCACTAAAGGCGTGGGGCTTGCAATCCATGAATGCCTTGAAAGTGCAGGCGGGTTGTTGGTTTTGCTGGCCTAGATTTAGAAATAAAAATAGGATTGGAATTATAGAATTTAGGGCAGGCTTTTTAAGAGATGGTTTGACATCATTTATCAATTGCTAAAGCATTTACCTGCAGCATTCTGTGCTGCTAGAGCCTCTGCCACATTGTCGTTTATTAGTGCCGCTAGCTCTGCTGCAGTCATGTTAATGGTACCCCAACCACTGGCACGACCTCCGCGTCCTCTCCCTGACATGATTCTTCACAATCACAAATGAAAAACAATGAGAAATATATCGCATATTAAACATTATGTAGGTATGAGTAAGGAGATACAACATCTAATATTTTGAAAATTAAATAAATTGTAAGGCTACAAAATAAATAACTCAAACATTAAACTTCTCATGCTTTTATTGAATGAGAACAACCTTACCCATCTAGGTTTGAAAAGAGAAATAACATAAGGAAAAATATGCATGAAAAGGAAGATAGAATAGGAAGATCATCAAGCATCTTCGTCATCAGAAGAAACATACGATTGTGCATCGTCTATCTCTACTGGTTCCTCCTCCAAAGGCTCCTCCTCGAAGGGCTTTTCTTCAAAGGGCTCCTCCTCAAAAGGTTCCTCCTCAACAGTTTTCTCCTCAAAAGGTTCCTCCTCACCATCAGAAAATGGAATCTCCTCAGGAAATAGAGCGGCTTACAGTTGGGCTTCCAAGTGAGTCACCCTCTTTTGAAGACCTTCAGCAGTGGAACTCCTTCCATGTCATCATTCGAGGTGTCCACCCTCGTCTCCAAATGTGTCACACGATCCACCAAAACGTTATGGACATGGTCAGTTACTGCTAGTTCAACAGTTAAGAGTTCTATTCCTACTTTATTCTCCTCTATTTGAGGCTCCCTCTTCAGAATATCCGGTATCTCATCGGTAGCATCTTTCACAATGCTTAACTCTCTAGACATATAAAACACAAAGGTTGCAAAAGCTTGTTCCATAGTACATGGCAAGCTAGGCAAGGTAGATGATGAGGAAGTAGAACCGAAGTAAGGTGATGGGATATTTCCCATTTCGATCCATCTTTGGATCATTTGTGGGTATGTGTTCCAGTTTCAAGCAGGATTCATTGCTTGCGCGCTGCTCGTTTCCCCTTGGTCAACTGAATAGTCACTGGAAGTAGTCCGGCGCCTTTTGGGCTCCGGGGATGATAGGATAGGTGCCTTATGTCTTGGTGCCTTAGGTGATGAAGGTGGTGTTGACGACATGTTCCTGTGACAATACATATAAGTGCCAAACATCCAAATGATATGTAACTAATGTGTGAGGCTATAGTCTAGTATGCAATCCTAGTTCTCTATAACCAATGGCTCTGATACCAATCTGTCACACCCCCAATTTCAACTAACGGAGTTTTACCGTTTGGGAAGTGACGAACCAGGATCTCAGACATTAGTTACTTTGAACGACTCCACATGGGACTCAAAATGAAAATATCATTTAAATCAGAGTATCAATGCGAAACCGTAAAGAAAGTAAATGCGCAAAATACACGCGCCCAAAACCAAAGTCCAAAAGTCCAAAACGTCCAACCAAAACAAGTACAATAGGATAATTCAAACAAACATGAATAAGTCATAATCAAAGTAGTTGAATCCCATGCATGCCCTAACGTGCACCTGTATCTTATCTTAGCGACCTGAGAAAACATGTAAGAAAATATGTCAACACGAGGTTGGTGAGTCCACAGGTTTCAATATATGTAAATAAACGTTTACCAGATTTATGTTCATTCAGTACGTATCTATAGGTAGCTAACCTATGTTCATGTTCAGCTCAAGCGCTCGCAACCGAAGCTGACTGTTTGTTTAATGCCTCCTGTCAGGTCTATCAACACTGGCGGTGTGAGTAGGCTAACATTTCACCCGTTCGATATCTAATCGAGTTAGCGCGACTAACGCGGGTGGGATTTGTCAAACCCAGTAGTACTTCTAAATATTACCTCGCTAAGATCCATATTAACGGTTCGATATAAGATGAGGACTTTCTGTGATAGCGTGTTACGCTTAGCATATAACATTGATATCATACGAATTACAAAATCCAAAATTGTTTAATCATGTTTTCTCCCCCAAGTTAAAACAGTAAAAAGGGGCCGTGAAAGCTCACATGCGTTGCGTTGTAGGTAGTATCACACAAAGGACAAGTTGGAACCACGTGTGTAAGTCTCAATCGACTTACGAATGCCCTAAAATTATAAACACATAAATTAGGGACAAAAAATATGGGATTTATTGGGATACGTGACGACGACACGGAATGTTGAACGTCTTAAAAGGAACGCTCTAAAGATTTGTCCATGGGAATAGGTTTTTCTTAATTTAATAATTAAGATAAACACGTTTTGTGTCGAGCGAATAATAATTTATAAATGTATTTATTCGTATGTTCTTTTAAAATGGTCACGGGGAAATAATATAATTTAATATATTATTTTAAGTTTGTATGATTTACCAAATAATCCTTTGTGTGGAAAAATAATAATTACATTATTTTTAATTCGAGTATATACACTTAAGTAAATAATATAAAAATTTATATTATTTATAAAATTTTGAAACGTTACGTAGGGTTTACAAACATGGTAAAATAATATAAAATATATTATTTTTATTTGAGGTTACGGGGTGAAAATAATATACACATATTATTTTTCGGGGTAGTGGTTCGAAAATAATATAAATATATTATTTAAAAAGTGAGTAATAATATTAAAATAGGTTATAAACCAAACCCGAGTCTACGGGTTATTTCCAGAGCTAAAAGACGTTAATATTTTATTATAATAATATAACAATTGATTTAATAATTAAAATACCATTAAAACAACTATTTAAAAAGAAAACAGGGGAGGAGGGTTCGAACCCGGGTCTCCTCCCCATCAGTACATGCACTTAACCATCACCGCCCGCTATGGTAACACGATGGTATCCAGATCGAATTGGTTTTGACACTTAAGTACAGTATATCTCCCTCCCAAAACCATGCCTGATCAAACCCAGTCCCAAACAACGAATCTGATCGCGAACAAGGTTTGGATTCACAGGGGTTTTGTTGTTTAGAAAATTGCGAAACTGATGATGCAAACAAATGTAAAAACCGTTGAGATTTGAGTTGTTAATTTCTATTTAAAAGAGTAAAAACCCTAGGTTAAGAACACAGATCAAATCCGATATTAAAACTTGTTGGAATCATAGGGCTTTTACTTATAAGAACATTACGAATCTGTCTATGGATTTTAATTTGATTGTGGTTGTGTTTAAGATCAAAAGCCCCAAATTGTTTTAAGAACAAACCCTAGATTCCATATTATGATCTATTCGATGTTGTTTGGTAAAATTAACATGGGGCTTTCACTGTTTAGAGGATTGCGAAGCTAATGATATGATTTAATTGGATTTATACATGGTCTAGGGTAGAGTTCGACCACACCGGTTTCATATGAACCCTAGCATCTAGATTTTGATCGAATTGATGTTGTAAGCCCTAATAATGATGGGGTTTTCATTCAAAGAATAAAAATGAAGCTAGTGCTGTAAGTAGTTACCAGGATAGATGACGAATTGAGTGGTCGATTAAAACTGAGGCCGACGATGACTGTTATTGGTTCCCGGCGACTTCTGCTGGGATTCCGGTGCAATTGATGCGTGCAAAAGCTTCAAGAGAGTTCGTACAAGATGCGCAGGTGATAAATTTGAGTGTAGACAATCGAATTGGTGCGAATTTGTGAGCATAAAGAATAAACTCGACGATTTCAACTTGAATTCCCATAATTGGGATTGATTTCGAATCAATAGCCCGTTAATTGTTGTAGTAGTGGTCGTTTATGGCAATAAATGTGTTTTGCGGTTATAATTTCAAACGGAATTGGTTCAATCGCGTGGATTCAAATCAAGAACAATTGGGTTGACTTTCCAAAGTCAACATAATCGAAAATGAGTAAATTACATGTCTAGTCCCTATGGTTTCATGCTTTTAGGAATTTACAGAAAGTCAACAGAATTGGGTTTTGACTAATTACACCATTAGTCCTTGTAGTCTGAGTTTGAAAATGGGCAGAATTAGTCCCTGGGGTTTAATATTGGTTAACTGGGTTAGGAATTAACTGAATATTTAACGGAATTACTAACAGAACTAACTGAAAAGTCCGGATTGTCACAAAAATCCTCGGTCGTTGTGTGGGCGCCCCCATCTGAACTGCCTGGTCGGCAGGTGTCCTCGCAGGTGGTGGAACCTGTGGACCCTTCCGAATATCCATCATACGCGGCGGATCGTCCATCGTGATGATCCCTGCCAATCTCAGCTCAACCAAACCATATGGAATGGTATCCGGACCCGGTGTAAGTAGACGGCCCGGATATCTGTCAAAAACTCCTAAACGCTCCCCCAGCCTGCTGATGTACGGCCCGAGCTCAATCCTGGCCTCCGGCCCACCTCGACGACCCCTGGCGATGGATGAAATAAGAATGCTAGCCAGGTTGGCCTCTCGGTGGTCAATGATGCAATAAAGGCAGAAAAGATCGAGCCGATTGCACTTCTCAATACCGGACCGGCGTCCGATGAGAGTACAAGCCAGTATCCTATGAATGTAACGAATGAGGGGGTTGCGAATGGATGACTCGAAGAGGGATGAGGAGTATGGTCCATTGGCGATGGAATGCCAAAAGTCACGCAACTAACTGTCGCTGACCCCCTAATCGTGCCTCCACCTGAATAAGCCCCGCAGGCTCTGCAAAAATGGATGCTCTGCCACCTCGGCCTCGGTGTACCACCCCGTGGACACCAATATCTCGTAAACCTGTCATCCCAATGAAAAAGAAACTGTAGCCGGCTACTCGAACTGGCCTGTGACGTACCGGAATATAGAATGGAACTCGACGGTAAGCTCCTAGTACTTTGTCGCGTCACAGGCCAACGCCACTGTCCGTCGGGCGTCAATGAACCCCTGCAACCACTGCAGCTTCCCTAGCTCCTCCATCAGGCCCCAATCTATCCCACGATGTTGGTATGGCTCCATGTCGACAAACCTCTCTAGCCGGACGGCCTCCTCTATCATAGGGGTGTTGTTCGGGTAATTTAATCGGGTTTCGGGTTAATCGGTTTTTTCGTGAGTGTAAATTTATCCGATAACCGATCGGAATAACATTCGGGTAGATCAGGTTCGGGGTTAATCAGTTTTCAGTTTAATCGGGTCGGGTTTCGGGTAGGGACACATTGTTGAAAATAATAAATGAATCAAGTTTATAAACATAAAATAAAGGTGTATGTGAAACAAAAATAAGCATATTTCCAAGAGATTAAAGCTTCAACTAACAAGTGTTTTGTCCTATTCTAACAATAATCAATCAAATGTATACTTGATAAAAAAATATTAAGAAATATATTAATGAACAAGTATTAGATTATGCGAACCGATGTTGGTATAATTGTTTCTTCAACTTCATGAAAACTAAATGTTCGGCCATAGTAATAAGATTATAATTTGTAAATAGAAAGGTAAGAACAATTCCGTAATAATGATCTATTAATTTAGTGATATAGTAATAAGATTGTAATTTATAAACCATGTTTATAAATGTTCGGTTTATTCGGGTTAATCGGTTCGGGTTATTCGGTTTTTTGATGTTTGAAAGTCTAACCGAAACCTGACCCGAATAACAATCGGTTTAAATGGTTTTCGGGTTAATCGGTTACGGGTTATTCGAGTACGGGTTTAATCAGTTCGGGTGAAGGTTATTCGGGTCGGGTTAATCGGGTACGGGTAAAATCAACGGGCCTACTCTATCATAAGGTCGAATCGGAGGAGAGTGTGGTGCTACAAGATCCTAGCGTCTAGCGAAATCGGCTCCGCGTAAGCTGCCGGACGTGCCTCGGGAACTGTGTATCAAATGACACGCAACGCTCGACGAATCAGGCGCGGCTCCTCTGGCTCGCCCCTCGGTGTGGAATTAGACCCCGCCTGCGCCTGCCCGCGCTAGAAGACTCACCGCGATCAGACATGCCTGCATTTACAAGTTAGTACTACAAAAAAAATACAATAACAATTAAGATACCGGGCGAGACGACCGTATAGCATTTCATTCAGGGTCGTCCGGCCTGTCAGAATAGCACAAAGACACTACAGCTAAAAAAATGAAAAAATTCGGGATGCACTTTTTGTATATTTAGAAATCAGTCAACCTCGCCTGAATGGAGATTGAGTACGGGCGAGGCGGTCTAAACCTACAAAGAAAAACCAAGGCATATCCCAAGACACAATTTACCTTAAAGAACTGCGACAATTGACTGGACTAAAAGACACAAACGACTAACTCTACAATTGAACTAAAAGTAAAACTCAAACCCTCAACAACAGGTACAACTGACTCGATTCATGACTACACATTAATATTACTTGAACGATTCTAATCAAACAATATGATAACCACAAAATTACCTACTCATTATACACTGAGAGTTAATAGCAAACAAGTATACAGGGTAAATGACTCCAAGCATGTCTAAAAGACCCAAATGATGCATAATTTAACACGATTAGCAGCAATTGTTTACAGGGTACAAGACTTGACTCAATTTACATTGTACTCAACTCAAACCTATCTAATTACAAACCAAACAAAACTAAAATTATTGTACACTCTTCAATTTACAAATCCATATCCCACAACGACTCAATTCGATCATGAAACAGGAAATCGTACCTTGATGACGACCGAAAATGATGGTGAGGGTGGCGGAGAGTGGCGGCAACGGTGGTGGTAGCTCACGGTGGTCGAATGGTGACAGGTGGGTGCCGGTGAAGGGTTTTTTCGTGGAGGTGATAGATGGTGGTGTATGTTAGGACATGTTTTGTAACTGTTGATAAAATTCTGTATAAGTTCTGCTAGAGGGGAACTTAATAAGTTCGCCTAGCCTATCAGAGGCGAACTTAATAAGTTCGCCTGGTCTATCAGAGACGAACTTAATAAGTTCGCTTAAGTCTATCAGAGGCGAACTTATTAAGTTCGCTTAGTCTGTTAGAGGCGAACTTAATAAGTTCGCCTGGTGCAGAACAGTAGTTTATAAATAGACATAACAGAGTCAGTTTGTGAGCGTAGACAGGTGAGACGATATCAGAGTAGACGAGAGAGAAATCTTGTAACCTGATATTGTGGTGGAAATACAAAGCGTTTATTTACACCGTTGTTGTTGATTGAGTCACACGAGCACGTTGATCATGGATTCCGCACGTTATCACCGTGTCGTACCGCGAGTCTAGAGATCCGTCACGCACCGAATTAGGGACCTACAATGTATAACGGTGGTGATGGTGATGATGGAGAATGTGGTCACCGGAGTTCTTTCAGGTGGGTGGTAGACGGTGGTGAGAAGAGATGGTGGTGGTGGAGGTAGAAATCGCCAGAGGGAGAAAAAGAATGGTGTTGAGTGGTAGTGGTGGTACGCGAAGAAAAAAAAAGGGTTTTATTTTTCTGAATTTTCCAGGCTCTTGCATACCGCGGGAGACTTTTGCTTACAGTCTAACGTATCTCGAGAGCCGGTTGGGCGGTGGTGACTTTTCATTGCCCCGCATACCGCGAGAAAACCGATAGGATATCTCGCGTACCGCGGGGGACAAAGAGACTGGCAAACTTCTTTTGTCTCTCGCGTACTGCGAGAGATTCTCCCCAAATACGTCGCGTACCGTGAAAGGTGGTCAATCACAGAAAGTTAAGGCCGTTTTTTATACTTAGAAAAATTTTCACCACTTAAGATTTTTTTTTACTTGGTTTCAAAACTTTTTCCAGCCTTAGAATTTTGAGCAAACATACCTGGAACTTTGTCTTTGATGGCTCTCTCCCTCTGCTTTGGTCACGAATCCCTGAAACACACGAATACACAAGAACACACAAACCGAAAAATTTTCAAACTCTACACTCGGGTTCTATCCCGAGGACTTACTCTCCTTCAGTTTTGGTTTTTGGTCTTGTCAAAGAGGATCTCATCCCCCTCAACATTCTCAATCGATCCTCCGATGTAATGCTTCAACCTATGATCGTTTACCTTCCACGTGCTACCCTTCTCATCATGTAACTCCACCGTGTCATATTGAAATGCTTCTTTTACCGTGTATGGCCCTGTCCACCTAGACTTTAGCTTACATGGGAATAGTTTTAATCTAGAATTATATACCAAAACCCTATCCCCACACTTGAAGTCTTTCACTCCCTTCAACCGACGATCGTGCAACGCCTTTGTACGCTTTTTGTAATTCCAAGACCGTGCATTTGCCTCGACGCGTAATTCATCCAACTCATGCAACTGGAGAAACTGGTGTCATGTTGCTTGTGGCAAGTCTAGGTTCACTGCCTTTAAGGCCCAATACGCCTTGTGTTGTAGATCTACCGGGAGATGACAAGCCTTGCCATAGATCATCTTAAAGGGTGTGGCCCCAATAGGTGTTTTGAACGCGTTTCTAAACGCCCAAAGCGCATCATCTAACTTTTCAGACCAATCCTTCCTATTCTTCTCGACAGTTTTCTCCAAAATTCTCTTGACTCCCCTATTCGCATTCTCGACTTGCCCACTAGTTTGTGGATGATAGGCAGTTGAAAGCCGATAGGTGACCCCATAGCGTGACAACACTTTCTCCATATGGGTGTTGCAAAAGTGCGTGCCCCTATCACTGATTAGGGCTCTAGGAGTATAAACCAGCTGAACAACTTCTTCAGAACTCCCACCACAACTCGGGCATCGTTCATAGGTAGAGCTTGAGCCTCGACCCACTTAGATACATAATCTATCGCCACGAGAATGTACCAGTTCCCTCTTGACATAGGGAACGGACGCATGAAATCAATGCCCCAAATGTCAAACACTTCAACTACTTGAATCGGGTTTTGGGGCATTTCATTCCGGGGTGAGATATTACCGGTGCGTTGACACGCGTCACACCGCTTTACCAACTCATGAGCATCCTTAAACTCCGTCGGCCAATAGAATCCAGAATCAAACACCTTCTTGGCGGTGTAGGAAGGTCCGTTGTGACCTCCCGTCAAACCCTCATGACAATGCTTAAGGATCTCCACACCTTCTTCCTTGCTCGCATACCTCCGCAAAACTCTATCTGCTCCCACACAGAACAAATGAGGTGCATCCCATATGTAGTGGTTGGCATCCACAAAAAAATTACGTCTCTATTGTGATGTCATGCCTTTAACCACTATGCCATCCGCAAAGTAGTTTGCTATGTCAGAAAACCATGGCAAACCTTGCTCCTCTGCACTCATATATAACACTGGCTTCTCGGTCGGTCTCACACTCACCATCATCAAGGACTCATGTGGGAACATGTCCCCTATAGCTTCCTCCCGGATCACTTCCCTTCCGGGGTCCTCTAGCCTCGACAAATGGTCGGCCGCCACATTCTCTGCTCCCCTCTTATCTTTGATCACAATATCAAACTCGGAAAGCAAGAGAATCCATCGAATCAATCTAGGTTTGGCATCCTTCTTTGCGAACAGATATCGCAATGCCGCATGATCAGTATAAACGATGGTTTTAGAGAGCACTAAGTATAAACGAAACTTGTCAAATGCAAACATCACCGCTAACAACTCCTTCTCGGTAGTTGTGTAATTATTTTGAGCATCATTAATAGTTTTACTCGCATAATAGATTAGGTGGAAGTGCTTCTCTCTTCTTTGGCCTAAAACAGCCCCGACTGCATAATCACTCGCATCACACATGAGCTCAAAGGGTAGGCTCCAGTCGGGCGAAATCAAGATAGGAGCACAGACTAATGCTCCTTCTAATGCTCCTTCAAGAACTCAAATGCCCTCAAACAATCCGCATCAAAGTCAAATGGGATGTCTTTCTCCAGAAGGCGGGTCATGGGTCGGGTAATCTTTGAAAAATCTTTAATGAATCGCCTATAGAAACCCGCATGATCTAAGAAACTATGAACTGATTTTACACTAGTCGGTGGTGGCAGACTACTGAGTGTGTCAATTTTAGCTCTATCCACTTTGATACTGGCACGTGAAACCTTGTGCCCAAGCACAATCCCCTCAGTCACCATGAAGTGACACTTCTCCCAGTTAAGCATAAACTTCGTCTCTATGCACCTCCTCATCATCTTCTCGAAGCAATGATCGAAAGAACTCCCAAACACAGAAAAATCATCCATTAAAACCTCCATGGAAGTCTCGATCATGTCCTGAAAGATAGCCACCATGCACCTCTATCCATTAAAACCTCCATGGAAGTCTCGATCATGTCCTGAAAGATAGCCACCATGCACCTCTGGAAGGTGGCTGGAGCATTACACAACCCAAATGGCATACGCCGATACGTGAAGGTACCGTACGGGCATGTAAAGGTGGTTTTCTCCTGATCCTCCGGTGCAATAGGGATCTGGAAATAACCTAAGAAACCATCAAGGAAATAGTAGAACTGCTGCCCTGATAGGCGCTCCAGCATCTGGTTAATGAAAGGAAGGGGGAAGTGGTCCTTCCTTGTGGTATCATTCAGCCTCCTATAATCAATACACACTCTCCAACCGGTGACTGTCCTAGTAGGGATCAACTCCTCTTTCTCATTCTTCACAACTATTATCCCACCCTCCTTCAGGACGACCTGAGTCGGGCTTACCCATGTGGAGTCAGAAATCGGATATATCAATCCAGCATCTAGGAGTTTAAGGACCTCCTTCTTCACCACATCCGACATGTTCGGGTTAAGCCTCCTTTGAGGTTGCACAACTGGCTTGTGCTCCTCTTCCATCAATATCCTGTGCGTGTAGAAAGTTGGTTTGATGCCCTTTATGTCTATAAGCTTCCACACAATGGCTTGTTTATTCGCCTTCAAGACCTTTATCAATCTCTCCTTCTCCTCCTCCGTCAGTGCAGCAGAGATCACGATGGGCAAACCGGCCTCACCATCAAGAAAGCTTACTCCAAATGGGAGGGTAGCTCCTTAAGCTCAAGGGATGGCGGTGCCTCAACCGAGGGCTTCTTCTCCTCCTCGGTATTCTCAGCAACCTCAAATACGTCTTGGTACTCAGGAGGTTTACTAGCCGGGTGGCTCGGACTTTGCTCGGGGAGAGCATCAGTCTCAACCTCCTGGTCTTCCTCACCCAGGTGTTGTGTGTCAAGCAGGTCAGCGCCATACATGTTGTCAAGACAACGATCCATGTGAGATATGAAAGTCTCTAGAGAGAACACTGAATCATCCTGACCACTAGAATGCTTCATCGACTTCATGACATCAAATGTGACTTTCTCATTTCCCACATGAAGTGTGTTCTTACCGTTGAAGACATCGATCAATGCCTTGGCGGTGCGCAAGAAGGGGCATCCCAAAATAAGTGGGACTCTATTGTCAACCTCCATATCAAGAATGACAAAGGTCGTGGGGAAAACAAACTAATCAACCTTCAGCAACAGATTTTCCACTATTCCCCGTGGATATTTGACCGAGCGATAGGCCAAAGATATGCTTATGCCCGTAGGGGCAGGATCTCCAAGGCCTAGCTTCTCGAAGAGAGAGTATGGCATCAGGTTGATGATAGCACCGAGATCGGCCAACACGTGGTGCAGAGTCGAACCACTAAAAAAACACGGGATTGTGAAGACACCCGGATCTACTAATTTCTTTGGTGGCTTGTTCTGGACCACCGCAGAGCATCTTTCATTCAAAGTGACAGTTGAAAGGTCATCCAACTTCTTCTTATTGGACAGAAGATCTTTTAGGAATTTAGCATATTTCGGCATATGCCGGAGGGCTTCAACAAAAGGCAGATAAATTTTGAGCTGCATAAACAACTCTAGAAAGTGTCCATAATCCTTAGCATATTTCTGCTGCATCAGGCAAGCAGGATATGGAACACTAGTAAGATCAACATCGGGGGTCTTCTTCTTCCCCTCACTTTTCTCCTTCTCAGTAAGAGACTCACTATTGGGCACTGTACTTGCTGGGACTTGCCTCTCGTGCACCCCTCCAGGAGCCTCCATCTCTATCTCCTTATCAACCGGCTCATCATCATCATATGCCGGTGTCTGCTCACTTTCTCCTCCTTTACCACTGCGCGTGGTCACGGCCTTCAATGTGGCTTTCGGGTTAGTCTCAGTACTACCTGAAAATGAACCTCCAGATCGGTCAATCAGCTGGCACGCTATGTCTCCCACTGTGCGCTGCAAATCTAAGAATGCAGACTGCTGACTTCTCAGTAAAGTATCATGCTCCTTCAGCTTATACTGAGTATCCTGATCCGTCTTCACCAACTGAGCAAGCAACTGAGTCTGGGTAGCTAACGTATCCTCAATCCTCTTCTCACCAACACTGCTACCAGAATTCTGTCCTACTTCTCTATCTCCTCCATAATGATTTTGGCGGTTTTGAAACCCAGGTGGGTTCCCGCCAGATCTCCAATTAGAGTTGAGGTAGTTTCTCCATCCCGAGTTGAACAGAGGGGGTTTTTGGTTCCCTAGGAAGACTACCTGCTCCTGTTGGGTGACAGGACAATCGATGGTATCATGACCTCCTCTACATACCTCACACTTCATCGCGCTCATCTTCAACTCCTTAATCTCCTTCGCCATAGCTGCAAGTGCAACAGCCATGCTAGTCTCAGTAGTGACCTGATGAACACCTCTAGTGGTAGAAGTAGGTGTCCTAGCACTAGGAGTGGAATTCTTAGTAGAAGGTTGTTGTTGCTCAGCTTGAGCAAAACTCTCAAACATCTCCTCACACTCCTCCGACTCCTTCTTATCCATGATGTGGCCCCTGCAGCAGTATTGAACATCTGTTGTTTCTCAAATGTAAGACCATTATAGAACTTTTCAACCAATGCCCAATCAGAAAGGCCATGCTGAGGTCACTTGCTCAGCAGAGTATTGAACCGCTCCCAAGCCATGTGGTAAGGCTCATCGGGGTCCATACGGAAAGAATGGATCTGATCGCTCAGACGGGCGGCCTTAGATGGTGGATAATACTTCTTCAGGAATTTGGCCTTCAGATCTTCCCAAGTGGTAATGGAATCCTGGGGCAGGGTATCCAACCAAGTGGCAGAGCGACCAGATAGGGTGAATGGGAAGAGACGCAACAGGATGGCATCAGCAGTAGCACCAGTAATGCGAAAGGTATCGCAAATACGCTCAAAGCGGGACAGATGTCCTGATACATCCTCATCCTCGAGTTCATGGTACTAAGTAGAGTTACTGATAGTGTTCATCACATGAGACGATATCTGTCAAGTGTTAGTGTAAGATAGAGCAGGACGGGCAATAGAGGACCTAGCACCTGTGAAACCATTACATGTCCTATGGTGGACGGTACGCCTAGCAGGTGGATTAGCAAAACCCATGTCAGCAATAGGAATTGGAATGCGTACCTTTTTCTCAAATAACTCGCTCAAACGACTACGAAACTTCCGGCTGCGCTCCTGAAGCTCTCGCTCTGGCTCTGAATAGGCTTCAAAGTTGGGTGATCCCTGTGAGCGAGTATGTTGCATAAACTGGACAGAAAACAAAGAGGAAATAGAAAAACTAAGAACAAAGAAAGGACTCAAACTAAGACGCACACAAATAGCAAATAAGGACACAAAAAGGAAAAATAAAACAAATAACCAAACAAGAACTAATCAAAGCTAATTTTGCTATTGCCAAGTGTCACCGAAAACGGCGCCAAAAACTTGATGTCGGTCAAATGGTCTATAAAATTAAACACAAACTAACCTAGACACTCTGGTTAAACTCTAGACAACCCTACTAAACTAGACCATAAAGACAGGCAAGTGTACCTATCAATTGTAACACAGCTAAAAGTAGTCCGGATATCGAACCCACGAGACACTGACTCTAACACAAATTAGAATCTAAGTAGGAGTTAATATTTGGTTTGTATTGGGGGGGGATTCTACGAACTAAGATTAAACTAGGCAAATGATACTAAAGAAGACAAACGACTATCTAACAAGAATCGGGATGGAATCAATAAGAATGGAAAGGACTACCTAGGCTGTGAATCATGAATGCTAAGCTTGGCTTCTATTGGTTAAGGATTATGATATGTAACTGGGATCTAAAGATATGACACCCTCAAGACTGACTAATGGATTCCAGATCACTCTCGGTCTCGGGATGTGGCTAGAAGGAAATTCAAAGGCTATTAAACTCACCAGTTATCGGCTAACCTCTCGGTATTACCTATTATGCTATAGACTCGAAAGATAGCTCACCTCTCGGTTATGATATCTCAATACATCAAAGATGGAAGGAGCAATCTGAATTCACTATATTTGACACAGATTAGCAACAATACTAGACCTCTAAGGAAACGTCCTCTCAGACTGTTCAAACCTCGGAAACCCTAACACTGAAGACTAACCGATTACCTATCACTTTTCAGGTCTTTAGATAAGAAGAACACTTGATTTTAATTAAGTATTAGTTGATAATCCTATGGTGACTACGTCTAGACAACCACAAACTAATCGCAAACACATAGTAAGCGACCTACTACACACTTTTTCATCAAAGACATTCAACAAAGCATGTATGGATGAATCAACCAACAAACAATCAATAACAAGCATGCATAATCATCAAACACATTGAATCAGATCTGGACTAAAGCATAAAATCACATCAGTATCCCTAAAACCAATACAAATCCAAACTTTAACATGCAATCATCATAAACCTATGTAGCTTTAAGGTTTTAGCCAAGAGTCATAGTAAAACCAGAAGATCCAGAAGAAAAACTAGCAAACATGTTCATAAACAAAGATCAAACACCAATCTAATGATTAAACGTGACCGAATGATTGATTCTAACCCGTATCTTCTTCAATTCTTCAAACTCTCGATCAAAATCCTTTCTTTCTTGCTAATATCGCCCAAGATCCAAGCTTTGATGGAAATAATTTGATCCCCTTAAAGAAAAGCCTTTTTAAAAATTTTAAAACCCTAAAATTCCTTTTTTTGAGGATTAGCGGGTCTCTCGCGTACCGCGAGAGACATATGGTCGGTCCCTCGCGTACCACGAGGGACAAATTAGTCGGGCTGGCTTCTAGCTTCCCACGCGTACCGCGAGGGAATGCTTCCTCCTTCCTCGCGTACCGCGAGGGACTAACTTTCACAGAAAATTTCTCTTCCTCCTTTACTTCTTTCTCCAACCCCGTGTGCTCGATTTCTCCAGGATTTAGCTTCGTTTTCCGCTTCCTTTGCACACTATAACCTGCAACCGTAACCCGAACTCAGAACAAACTTAAAACAATACAAAACGATTACAAAACTATATGACTACACACAAAAATACATGGATAAATACATGTGTTTTGCAACACATCACTACCGACACTAGTTGAATTTCGGGACGAAATTCCTTTCAACTGGGTATAATGTGACAACCTCGGTTTTTCAGGTCCTTACCGTTTCTTGACTTTTATACGTTATATTTTTAAATATTATGGTTTTTTATATATTAAGTGTTTCTGGGGATTCTAGTAACTTTACCTTAGACGAACTAGAAAACCTGGTTTAGTGCATACACTGTATACCGCAAACGCGTTAAATAAACGGAAAAATTTAAATTCTCGAAAATAATTTTTATTTTTATATTTTAGTTAAGAATGATATTTTATAACATTATATGTGCTAACTTTTGTGATTCTTGATTAAACTAACGATCAGAGGTGGTTCTTCAAGTAAATAACCGATATAACTTTTTAAATTTTTTTGAGTTTTTATTTTTTAAAAATTTTCAAAATTCATTATTTTGGATACTAGATTTTTATTTTTGGATAAAAATATTTATTAAAGTGTTTAGGGGTGTAATTTTTATAAAAAGTGAGTATATTTGTATAATTTTTTTTTAAATTGCAAGACAACCCTCCACCTATAAATACCCACCCCCACCATTTCCTTTTCTCTTCTTCTCCCTCATAAAATTCGTGAAACCCACCACCACTACATCCAAACACTCCAAAATCTTCATCCAAGCTCAAAATCATCCAATTCCAAGCTTTATTCTTGTTTCTAATGGATTCATGAGCTTGTTATTAGTGTTTTGAAGGTATTTTAACATGATTTCATCTGTAAAATTTCTATTTTGATCTTGCATGTATTCTCAAGAACACACACACTCACTTTGATTTTCAAGTTGTATTGTTTTTAAGAGTTTTAAGCATGAATCTTGCATTTTTAACAATGATTTGTGGATGGAATTTTGTTATAATCATCCACAATGAGTTATCTAGTGAAAAGATTGCAAGATTTGATGATTAAAGTGTATTGATGTAATGCAAAGCACACATCTTTATTCCATTGTTTTTGTGCGTTTTTGATTAGTTTATCTTTATTTTGAGTCGTTTTGATATACATTTGAGTCTTTGTTGTGTTTTCAGGAACTCGAGTTAATTACAAGTGAATATACGATGAAACCGAGCAAGAGAAGAAAGTCCAGGGTTCAAAAGTGAAAAATGGGAAATTTTAACTCTTCGCGGTACGCGAAGACCCAGAAGAGAAAGCTTCGCGGTACGTGAGAAATCTCAGGAAGGGCCGCGACTATTTTGTTCCTCGCGGTACACGAGGAACCAAGTTAATTCTTTCACGGTACGCGAATAGTAGGAATTTTGGCAAAACCCTAAAAATCGATTTAAAATAGAATTTGATTCCCATTCAAAAAGAGTTCGTATCTTTGCTGTACAGAGGTAGTTCTTTGGCGATTTTGGGAGAGAAGAAGCTAATTGGAGTCAAAGTTTGGAACTTTAGGATCTGAGGTGGTTAGAGATAGCTTTTCGGGTTCCAATTCTCTTTAGTTTTATTTTGATTTGTCTGATTGAAACCATTACTATGTCTATTACTTCTATTTTGAATGTTTTAAGCATGTGTGTTGGCTAGATCTTTGATACTGCCTAGGTTCTATGATGATTACATGTTAAAGTATTGATTTTTATCCGGTTTTGGTTATTTTGAATGGACTAATGATTTTGTAAGCGATCTTTGTGTGATAATTGTGATGAATATGCATGCTCATGTCTGATTGTGTGGTTGATTATAATTCCTTGCGTTGATTGTGGTTGTCTGCCAGTTTGATTAGCGTATCTTGGTCATAGATCTTAGGGTTTGTGATTAGGGTGGTTTGCTAGACGAAGTAGCTATACGAGTTGTCCTTGATTACTAATTAGAGTTGAGTGTATATCCTAGTTCAATATCTGAAAGGTGAGAATCAGTCGTTTAGTCTTCGTCATTAGGATCCGAGTGTCAGTTGTCTGAGAGGAAGCCGGTATTATGTGTCTAGTGATTGTTGCTATTCGTGTCATAGTTGTTATCTTGAGATTACCCCATGCATTCTTTGAGTGTATTGGTGGACAATGAGACTGAGAGATAATATGTCTATTCGGGTACATTATCATTGTTGGAAATACCCGAGAGGTGATCTAACCATCTGGTGAGTTTATTACACTTTAGGTAGCTTAGTTGGTGACGCCCTGAGAGTGATTAGGGATCCACTAGATAGTCTTTAGTTGTCATCTTTAGAAACCCAGATCCGTCATAGTTTCCAGAACCGGTAGAAGTTGTGCTTTGCAAGTAGGATTCCGACCTAGGTAGTATTCTTCCCATCCTTTGATTTCACCTTAGTACTTGTCTTGATAGTTGAGTCGACCTTAGTTTGCTACATTCCTTAGTTTAATAGTAGCGTAGTAAACCCTCCCATAAATCATCTTTAGTCTGAGTCAGAGTCTAGTTTTGTTATCATAATGTCTCTAGGGTTCGATAACTCAGTTTACCATTAAGCTGTGCTACATTCGATATGTACACTTGTCTGTCAGTGCGGTTTAGTTCATAGGTATTCCTATTATTACTTAGGAGTCTAGGTTAGGTTTTGTTAGTTTTTATATAGACCGTCTAGACGACATCATGTATGAACACTTAGCTGTTTATACTTGCATTTCTTGAAATCAAAGAGCATTTTTGTTGAATTTGGAGTCTTTAATCTTGGAATTGAACCACATTGTGATTGTAGGTTAAAACTCAAGGATATAATAGTAGCTAAGCATCAAATTTCACCTCCATTTGCTGAATTGGAATGTATATTCTTGATTAAATTTGTTAAATAGCATGGCCAAGAACATTCATGTTCATGGTGGATTTTTAAAAATTATTGATTTGGTACCCAAATTTATTTTTAACCAGTAAGTTATGTTTTAAAATGAATATTGAAAACTTTTGGTGATCAAACTCTTTATGGATTATTTATTAAAATTCCTACAAGTTTGATACATAAAAATTAGAAAAAATACCTCTGAGTATTGAAAAATATGGAATTTGGACAGTGGTTAGTATATTATAAATGAAGACTCTTGTCCAAATTTCGTGAAAATTTGAGTTGTTTAAGTATGTGTTTAGTATTTATAAATTGTAAACAAATGATTTGGAGATGTTATACTTCTGGACAACTTCTGGACTTGAAACTTGGAATTGAATCTCATATGGACCTAAAACTAATCGGGTAAAAATTTGGTAAAGTTTTGATAAGTTTAACTATTTTTCTCAAATTTGTTAAGTTTTGATAATATTATATTCATAATAAATAATCTGAATATTGGAAAAAATATGAAATTTGGTCAGAAATTTTTATTTATGTATATACTCAATTGGTATAATTTTCAAACAGTAAATTTGTGTCTAAGTATGATTTTAAAATCATGGTCTATTAAAATTTTATAAAAAGTTACTAATTTTGGAAATGTTTATATAAAATTGTTTTTATAAAAGTTTTAGGGGATTTTGGACAGAATTATGATCACTTTAAAAACATAAATTTGGACTTTTAAATTGGGTACTAATATCACACTAAAACCCTAATTTCGGACGAACCGGATTTTCAAACCGTAAACCGGACTTTACGCGCGTTATCGCAATTTTGATCAAACAAAACCGTGACTTGAGATTTTTTCCTATATGAATTTTTAACTACTGATGTTTTTTATTAAAATCTAAAACTTAAAGTTTTAAGGTCACAAATTTATATAAAAGCCGGTTTTGCAATTTTTAACGGTTCATACGCGTGTACACGGGTTTTGGGTATGCGATTGATTGCATAGCCACTTTTGTCTTTTGTTGAATTAGCCAGACATATTAGATTTCCTAAATACATTTCGTGTCTACTTGTTAGTAGGACTCGGTCAGGATACCACCTTTGGCAGTTTCACTATTTACTGTATTTTTACGCGTTTCACTCTTAGGTGAGTTTCACGGCCACGTTGTTACTTTGGATTAGGGTTACGTGGGTTTACTTACAGATGCATTAAGTCCCCATTTTAACGCAATCAATTAGCTTAAATAGCCGATGAGAATTTTGTATAGTACTATTTGGGTTGATACCCTCGCCCAGGGTTGGTCGCGCCAACCAGACTTGTAGGATCATTTGGGCGCATAATTAGCCAGATTAGGTGTTCACATCCGACACCTGGATACAGGGGAAACAACTAGTCTGACGGTTTTGATTGTAGCTCAGGGTAATTAAATCTTAACACGTGTACTTGATCATCTGCGGATGGTTACTTTTATATTTTGAAATTTATTTACTTACTTTTATCGAGTCGCAAAAACCTGCGTGCTCACCAACTATTTTTATAGTTGACCGTTTTTAAAACATGCTTTTCAGGTAAACAGAATTGAAGCAAATGACTAGTTTGGTGAATTGCTTTTGGGGACTTTCTTTTGGATTATGACTTGGTTGTTGGTTTTGTATTTTGTATTTGGGATGTTGGATTTTGTAGACAATCTAGAATTGCATTTTGGTTTATGTGGTTTGCATGACACTTTAAATTTTTGGGTAAGAATGTAGTGGTTCTTTGAAATATGTAGTGTACCCATTAGCATTCTCTTACGCCTAAGTGTTCGATGCACCGCTCTCGTCTCACCTCCGTGTTTCCGCCTTTGGCGGGGTGTGACAGACTTGGTATCATATGTCACACCCGCCAAGGCGGAAGTACGGGAAGTAAACGGTATATCGCATTGAACACAAGTATAAGAGAAACTAAAAGTAAAATTATGCATTACATTGAACCATACTACAAGCTTCTATCAAAAGTCCAAAAACAAAAATCCAAAGTCAGTACAATGTGTCTAAAATGCCTGACTACAACCAAAGTACACATTCAAAACTAAAAAAAATAATTCTAATCCAAAAGCTAGCCCTCATAAAAATCTCTTCATCAATTCTGTTTACCTGAAAGCATGTTTCGAAAACGGGTCAACTATAAAAATAGTTGGTTAGTTCGCAGGTTTTGTGACTCTATAAAAAGTTTCTGATAAAAATATAAGGTGATAAAAAAAATCCGTTGATCAAGTACACATGTATTAACAACATATTACCATGAGCCACAATCAAAGCCTCGACGAAATAAAAATAAAGTACCCCATACGAAACTATAATGCAAACAACCGCCTAAAAATTGGCTAACTTTGCACCCAAGTGACCCTACTTTGCACCCAAGTGACCCTACTTGTCTGGTTGGAACCCAATTGATTGCCCAAAATTGGGGGCTTTAAGGCATTAAAAAAATAACTCATGTATCAATGTATCATATAACATGTGACTAAAAATAAATAAAGAAACAGCTTTCCCCCAAACACAGTAAACAGTAGTAAGTAAAGTGGGGCCGCGAAACTCACCTGGACAATGCGGGCGAGTGATACGACATAGTCGACAAAAACCGATAAAATCAGAGTCCTAACAGGGTCCTACTAGTCAAGTGGACACAAATAATTCATTTAGGACTCCTAAAGGTTGTGACCAAGTCAACAAAACAAAAAGTGGCTATGTAATCGGTTGCATACCCAAAACTCGTGCATACGCGTACGAACTACTCAAAGTTGTAAAACCGTCTTTTATATAAATTTGTGACCTTAAAACTTAAAGTTTAAGTTTTTAATAAAATAAATCAGTAGTTATAAAGTCATATATGATAAAATCTCAAGTCACAGTTTCATTTGACCAAAAGCGCGGTTACGCACGTAAAGTCTGGTTTACGGTATAAAATCCGATTCGTCCAAAATTAGGATTTTAGTGTGATCTTAGCATTCAAATTAAAAGTGCAAAATTATTTTTTTGATAAGTTATATCTTCTGTCCAAAACTTTTATAAATTTTATTTTTATATAAAAAATTCATAAAATTGTAATTTTTATAAAGATTTAATCTTTCAAAATTCTAAAACCATACTTGGACACAAAAGTAATGCTTAAAATTTTTACCAATTGATCATATATGTAATTAAAAATTTCTGACCAATTTCCACAATTTTTCATTATTCAGATTAGAGTAAATTTCGTTTTGCGTCCCTGTGGTTTGGTCAAATAATCTCTTTGAATCCAAAAGTTTCAATTGGACTTTTTGCGTCCTTGTGGTTTGTCAATTGTCCCAATCAACTCCCCCTCTCTAACGGCATCCAATTTTTCAGTTAAGTTTTTATGAAAAGATGAATATACCCCTAAAACAAAATAAAACCCTACCCCACCCCCTTTCTTTTTTGCCTGCAAACGTAAACCCCCTCTCAAATCTAGAACAGCTCCCACCTCCCACCATTTCATCCACCACCACCACCACCATCTCCGTCTATTATCACCATTGCACAAACTGTAAGCCAGATCGGAGCCATCTCCACTAACACCAATCTTCCCTCCACTCCCCTCTCTCTCTACAACATTCCCACCCTCCCCATACACTCACCGCCAATCTCGAATTTCAGTTGGATATTAGTGTTGTCTGGTCATCATAGCATCAAAAAAAAAGATTCATGGGTTATTACTGACCTATCCAAATGCTTGATCATACTAGGGGGAATACTTTAGTTTTTTAAGAAAAGGAATCACATCAGAACTTGTGGATAAGTGACTTGAGGAACTAAACAATCACTTCTTAAAAAACAAATCATATCCAATTTAAGTACCTTATGAAGCTAATTACCGCTAACATCATCCTGATGCTTAGACCAAAGTCCAGTCGACGATCATTTGCTGCTTCCGGCATTGTTTTTCTCAATCTTTCATACATACATGCATCGATGTTTGCTAGATTCAATAAAACCCTAATCTGAATGGCGATTGAGAATAGAAGAACGGCGATTGAGAAGGGAAGATGATAGGCGTGTGTGGGTTAAGTGGATCCGTGAATGATCCGCGTGTCTGGGTAAACGATTTAGGCGGGTAAACAGATATGGAAGAGGCCCTAGATCTGATGAGGTTGTGATGTGTTTAGGGTTGGAGTGTGGAGATTGGGGAAGATGATATGCAACACCACCATCTCTGTTATCCTGTGGTTTGGCCCAAGATCTGATGAGGTTCTGATGTGTTTAGAGGGGGTTTACGTTTGCAAGCAAAGAAGAAAAGGGGTGGGGTAGGGTTTTATTTTGTTTTAGGGGTATTTTCGTCATTTCATAAAAACTTAACTGAAAAATTGGATGCCGTTAGAGAGGGGGAGTTGATTGGGATTATTGACAAACCACAAGGACGCAAAAAGTCCAATTAAAACCTTTGGATTCAAAGCGATTATTTGACCAAACCACAGGGACGCAAAACGAAATTTACTCTTCAGATTATTTAGTATGAATATAATATTTTTAAACTTAACAAGTTCGGAAAAAATAGTTAAACTTCTCAAAACTTCACCAAATTTTTACTAGGTTAGTTTTATGTCTAAATGAAATTCCATTAAAAGTTTTAAGTCCAAAAGTTGTCGAGAAGTATATGATCAAATTTACACTTGTTAAAGCTTATTAAATACCAAAACCATACTTATACTACTTCAAAATTCACGAAATTTGGACATGAATCATATTATACCATATAACAAATACTGACCAATTGTTATAGTTTTTCAAAACTCAGAAGTATTTTTCCTAATTTCCTTGCATTAAACTTGTATTAATTCTAATAAATAATTTATATGGAGTTAAGTTGCCAAAATTTCCAGATCTTAATTTTAATACATATACTTCTGTTTAAAAATACTTTTGGGCGTTAGATCACACTTTTATAAACACCCATAAAAAACAATTGTTGTATAAAAATAAATATATTAGTTACATTATTTATTTCACGTGAACCGGGGTTGGGTTTATAACCTAATAACCACTCAAAATAGCAAATATCTCAATACTAAATATTTTCGGGTTCAATTCCCAACCAATGACTCATAAAACTATTCAACATAAAAACAAAGCTTAACGGTTAAAGTTTATACTTTTCGTATAAATGGTTCGCGTACGCGGAACCTCCCGTATTTCACATGCAATATGAACCAAAACCACCATTAGGATCGTTTTTATCTCCCGAGCATTTTCACAGGCTCAAAATTGACATACAATGTCGTTTGGAAGGCCATGTAACCCGATTAATTTCCTGTTTTCGATCCTAAAAACTTTTACAATATGTTCATATTCAAAAATATACTTTCCAACATCTGATCGGTTTTACTTCCGTGAAAAACATTCATATATTTGTTAAGAAACTACTATCCAAAAATTGTCATGATCCAATGGTCGGATCTCCGGGGATCGACGATTCTTTGAGACCCAGTTTTTCAAATCCGAAAATCCGATCATTCGCATTAGAGAGTACAAAAAGCATACCTAGAGAGCTCTGATCAAATATTCCTCCAGTATTCTTGTGCGTCTATGAGTTGTGAACCTTTTGTCCAAAATTCATGCATTTCTAACGGTCAGATTTCCGGGGATCGTCCGATCTTTGAGACTGCGCATGCGACAACATTCTGGACAGTTCATTTTCGACCTTCTTAACGAATTTAAGCAAGGATTTAGGGAAATGTGAGTTACCATTGTGTTCGTAGCGTCAAGAAATGGTTCCGGGTGAAAAACCGCATCTCCGGCCACCTTCGGCCACCGCCGAAATTGGTCTTATGAATCCTTTATTCAACAACTTTTCAAGTTGCTTATTCAATTCCGCCATTTCTGTGGGTGCTAATATGTACAGGACTTTAGCTATCGAATTTGTTCCCGGTACAAGATTAATTCTAAACTCCACTTCTTGATCTGGCAGTAACTCTGGTAGTTCATCCGGAAATATTTCCGGATACTCAGATACTACAGGTACTTTTTTCTAAAGGATTTGCTTCCTTGTGTGTCGTCACTAACACCAGTTATGCTAAGCATCCTTTCTTTAGATACTTTGTTGACTTAAGGAGTGATATAATTCCAATTGGATTGGAACATTTATCTCCTTTGATAGTAATTGTTTTGCCATCAGGTACATGGATTTCAATGGATTTCTTGTTGCAATTTATTTGGGCTTGGTTGGTAGATAACCAATCCATTCCCAGAACAATGTCGAACCCGGCTAATTTCATGGGTAACAATTGCACTGGTAAGACGTATCCGTATAGAAATCTTACAGTCGTTCAAGGAACTAGAGATTCTAACTAGATCTCCATTGGCAGTCTCGACTTCGTAAAATATGTCTGATCTAGTTAAAGGTTTATCTAATAGCTTACAGAATTTAACATCTATAAAGCTTTGGTTTGCACCAGAATAAAAAAAAACCTTTAAATAGATATTTTCGATAAGAAACGTACCGGTAAAGACATCCGACATTTTGGCTGCTTCATTTGCATTTAGAAAAAATGTGTAGATCCACATGACTCATCTCAGATAGATCTCGTGACAGGACGTATCGATAACACGGAGTGCGGAATCCTTCGTGTTAACGTATGTATATCAATTGACAATAGAAATAGCAGGTAAATAAACTTTCTCTTTTATATCACCAAACACATAGTTTACAGAATACTTAATCGTTCAATCTATCTTACGCTTACTAAACAGACTCTGTAAACTCTCTATTTATAGACACACGTTCTGCAATAGGCGAACTTAACAAGTTCGCTTCAAAGATGCTTAGGCGAACTTAACAAGTTCGCCTCTAATAGACCAGGCGAACTTATTAAGTTCGCCTCTAGCAGAACTTGTACTTATACTTGGACAAAACTAAACAATTACATACAAAACATAAAAATAATAAGACCTAAACTACTACAAAGCTTTTGTCATTCAATCTATGTCCTAACAGACTCCCCTTTGACAATAGCTTGATCTTCTGTCTTCAGTCTTTATGACGAACTCTTCCTATTGTCTGGTAATCTGCTTCCTACATGCACTCCATATCTTTGACATATCTCTAACACTCTTTTATACTGCAATCCTTGTTCTCTCCATTCATCAGTGAACATGATCTCATTCTTTCTTAACGTTCTCTGATCTTTCTTTGAGAAAAATTAATAAGATTCATTGCATCATAGAAACTAACAATGACGTTATTATCTTTATCATCAATCCAAGCTTCACCAGTCTTCACATCAACATACCACCATTTCATATTTCCCAGAAAATAATGTGGAATTTTCTTCAATGGTATCTTCTGTACAGCACGTACTGGCTTGAACTTATACTTCCAAGTCACATTCTTAGTCTTTTGATCTATAAGCTTCACTCTTTTTCCCTTCTGTGGTTTTAACCTTTCATACTTCCCTAATCCACCTTCTCTCTTTATCAAATTGGCAATCACATCGGCTAATCCACACTTTGATCTATTAATCAATGGTTTTGTAGCTAGACCATTCATTTCACACTTTTATCTATTGAAATACTTGATCCTAGGCTTGAAGTATTGAACACCATCGGATCTTTTAAGAGCAAACAACTTAGTTTCATCATCATAAAACCAACTTATGAACCTTCCAATACACCTCTCTTTATTCACATATCTTTCTTTCTGAGCAGGTTGTATAGGTGACTTTGGTAGTACCTTTATCAAACTGTTAACTACTTCTCTCCACTGTTCTCTAGTCATTCCTGTATTTCTATACATTACAGGTTCTTTATTCGGCTTAGAAGACACAACATGAGTAGTATCAACATCAGAATCTTTCTTGGATTAAGAAGTATCATCAAGTGTAGTGATGTCTTCAACAGAGTCCATAGAATCTGTTACTCCATCATAAGAAAACTCAGGAATAACATCATCTTGGATGAAGTTATACGGAACCTTCAGACCATCACTTCCTTCATATGTAGCCTTAGATTTACTCTTTTCTATTTCAATCTCTACAATCTCTCCTTTTTTCAACTTCGTTATCCAACACATCTTCTTCATCATCATCAAATAACTCGTCTATATCATCCTAACATTCTAATTTGTCAGCTTCTTCTTCAGAGTCTTGAAAAAAATTCCAATAACAATATTTCTTCATTCACTCTAGAATCATGCTTGGTTCCTTCAATAGTATGTGATGTCGACTCCCCCTGAGCTTTGGATATTGGATTCACGTCAGCGTATTAACGATCACCCTCAACATTATCACTAGGATCATTATCATCATTATCTCTTCGTTGAATTGATTCAGCATGACATGTATCATGTAGCCTTAACTCCCCTGAGCGTCAAGACGCTCAACAAGTTTAGATACCAATAACTGCATGTCAGCAATCTGTGTAGCTTGAGCTTGAAGGACCAACTGCCTCTGAGAATCAGTAGACACAAGAGTATCTACTTGAGTTTGTAAAGCTAGTACCTGTGATTCAAGGAATGTAATTCATTCAGAATCAGAAGGCTTTGAAGGACTAGCTTCAGATGTGTGTGGAATATGTGAAGAAAGCACTGGAGATGTATGTTTAGAAGCAAGAGGTGTAATCAATAAGGAAGCAACAAAATTAGCATCCTCTACACCCTGAGATGAATGAGCAGCAGCAATAGAAGCAGACATAAGCTTCTGTGCTTTAGGAACTGGAATAGCATCACTATCCGAGTCAGAACTTTCATCTATTAAAGTTCTCTTGCCAAGTACTGATCCAGAAGGAGGATTCCGAACAGACTTACGCCTCGGTTTTCTGGCTGTGGACTTAATACGTTTTCCCACATTAGCCAATGGTAACGTAGCCAACCTTGCATAATGATCTGAGCTAAAATCTCTAGACAAATCAGTATCGGTAGCTTCAGAATCAGGTAATCTAGTATCACCGAAACTCGTATCTTCAACATTGCCTTCAGCTTCATGAATAGGTGAGTTCACAGCTTCATGATCAAAATCATCCATATTCATACCTAAATCTTGATCATTATCTTGAGCAATCTCATCTTGAACTAGTTCATTAACAGGAACTTGAACATGTTCTTGTGGAATAGGAACTTGTTGTTGTAGTTGTTGTTGAGCAGGAACTTGTTGATGTTGTTGTTGAGGAACTTGTTGTTGTTGAGCTTGAACTGGTTGTTGAATTGGAACTTGATTCTGGAGTTGTCCTTATACTAACTCCTCAGGATGAAACCAATTATCATTAGGTGGCTCAACATAATCAGGATTGATTATGTGACCAAACAAAGGAGTAGGAACAGGAATGAGAGCAGCATTTTGTTGTTTCACCTTAGTACAATCAGTAAAGATCCTTTTTGACATAGGAGTCAATGTTAAACGGATTAGATGTTGAGGTAAATCCGAAATTAAATGGTTCAGAATCATCTGCACGAACCTAGGATCCATAAGGAACCCTTGTCCTTCTAGAGGATTTATTTGCATGACCAACTCACGGTAGATATATAAAGAAAAATTAAACCGTCTGTTGAGTGTCAAAGCAACCATAGCAGCCTGTAGTGCACTCTTCAATCCATCAGTACCAGCCTTTCTTGGAGACAGACATTGTATGATTACGTGCATAAAATATCTTCATTCGCCAACTAAACCTCCTGTTCTTGCTTGTGTATCATTTGGTCTTCCTCTGTAACCCATCCGCTGAAAACACCCCATTATTAGAGTTCCAGGATATGACATAGGATCGTCAACAACACCTCCTAATGCCAATGCAGCACGAATAGTTTCCACTGAAATAACAACCTCCGTATTATTAACTGTAGCACGAAGTACGTGAGGTTCAACATCCGTATCTTGATGAACGGTATCCCAGAATTGTTGAATATACGGTAAACTTATATACGGATTAACAGATAAAGCCACTTGCAATCTTGAACGATTTAGAAAATTGATAATTCCTTGAAAGTTAATAGCTTCAGACAAATTCGGATCCAATAACGCCACTTGAATATGTTTGTATTCAACACGACGAGCCATCTGTAAATGTAGAGGACAAAAAACATTAGTAAGCAAATCAAACAAAAAGAATTTAAAAAAAAATTTCAACAAAAAAAAATTTTTCAACAAAAAATCACAAGTCCAAAACACTCCTGACCCCTTAGGCGAACTTACTAAGTTCGCTTAGTGTTTCAAGAGGCGAACATAATAAGTTCGCCTAAACAAGTTCGCCTGAACTTGTATGTCGATACAAATTCCACACAGAATCACAAACATGTCTAAATCATGTATAAATTTTCAATTCAATTATAACACTATCATTGATTAGGATTTATGACTCAATTTAAATCATCAATTTCAAGTGTTAATACAGAAACTTTGCTCAAATCCCAGAAAACGTAAAACTTTTCAAACCGAATGAACACAGAGGTAAAAGACCAAAATCTAAACGATTTAACAGATAAAATTTTTTGAGATTACCTTAGAATTACTCGCAATAAAAAATCGATCAAGAAACAAACACAAAAAGTTTTAATCAGAAACCCTAGATTTGAAATCACAAATTCTCTAAATATTCTAGATGTTCGCTCTTTAAGTTCGCTAAAACAGTGAAAGAAGATAAATGAATAAGTTCGCCTGAACACAATACTAAATCACCATTAAGTTCGCTCCATTAGGCAAACTTGTTAAGTTCGCTTAACAAGCCTCAGGCGAACATATTAAGTTCGCTTACTCAGAACCAGGCGAACATAATAAGTTCGCTCCGAACCTTTTCCTTTGACCAAAATTCTTCACTTTCAACACGACACATTCTTGTGAACTTACATTTGTAGCATGTATCCGATCCAATCCTGAAACATTTTAAAAAATAAAATTTTCATGGAAGATAGAAACAAAATATTTTTTTGGATTTTATCTGTACAAACGGAATCACATATTTTTTGTTTTTATCTGAGCAAACTGAAAACACATATTTTTGGATTTTATATGAGCAAACTAAAATACATATTTTTGGATTTTATATGAGCAAACTAAAATACATATTTTTGGATGAACATCATGAGCAAGAAGATCATATCAGTATATGAGCAATTCATCACACCGTTTATAATCAACTATGGGTAACCTATGATATGAAACAATCAAACTTATACTTATGTAACTCAATACTTTTTCAAATTTTATGTAACTTTTGCAATCAATTTGAATAATACTTGAAATGATACACGATAAATTTCAAAGTAAACAAGATCAGGTCATGAAATGCTCAACTTTTCATTCCGAATTTGCAATACAAAGCATGATTTTTTTAAATTGGCAATATTATATGATTTGTCTATAAGCATTTTTCTTCCAAATTCATGTGAGTTAGTACCATTTAGATGAAAAACATCGTGTACCCCACATATATGCCAACAGAAATTAAATTTGCATTATCTTCAAGACATACACAGTTTATTGAAAGATTAGATCAATCTCCAAGATGAAATTATCTCTTATTAGCACAAGTATAGAATAGCAGATCCCAAAGGATATAAGAATCAGAATGATTCAGAATCAAAAGATTCTAATGAATTGGCTTTATAATGAGAATCAATAGATTCAGGTAGGAGGATCCAACTATTATCTGGATAAATTTCAATGAAACCAGAATAGATGATGTATCTAACTGATCCAAGGGTGAATATATGTTCTAACAGATGTTGTCAGAAACATATCTTAGTTCAGCAACACATTGCATGTTTTTCGGGGCATGGGCAGTGATGTGAACTGAAAGAGATTGTGCTAAAGACATAATTCGATATTGGTCTCATGAAATTCTTAAAACCATATATTCTATATCTGATAATGATCTTTTACACACACTCGGGCATATAATGGATTCAAATCACAGATGTAATCATATCATATTTAATTTTCACACTACTATTGGTTCAAAAATGCTTCTAGTCTATTGACAATTCAAGTTTCAAACTCATATTCAAATTAAAACATATTATCAATATTAGAGCATTCAAAACACTATCATTTCTTATTTATGCAGACTTTGAAATTTAGATCAAATCAAATTACTTTAAACTTTCATATATCAAAGGTCTACTAAGGTCACGTGTAATGAATTATTCACTGATGTACTATCATTTCTTTTATAACTTCAAATGATGTCAACTTTATATTTTTCATTTTGTTTTGAATTTTTATAAATAACAATTTTTGATTGAAATGTAAAATGCAGAAATGTAATAAAGCAATAAAAGAAATTGAAAACAAAATCTCCCATGAAAATTTGTTTCGAAAAACTTTTATTCGGGATTGATCATACCTATCATTTTGATCAGAAATTCAAACCTGGTACGATCAAATGCTTTGGTAAAAAGATCAGCAAAATTATCATCTGTATGTACCTTTACCAGCTCAATCAACTTCTTATCTGCACAATCACGAATAAAATGATATCTAATTTCAATGTGCTTTGTTTTACTGTGCTTAACATGATTATTTGTAATAGACATTGTAGCATTATTATCAATAAACATGGGGGTTCCTGTAAAATTCAAATCGTAATCTCTTAATTGCTGTTGGATCCACAAGATCTGTGAACAATAACTTGCAGCAGCAATGTATTCTGCTTCGCATGTTGAAATGAGACCGTAGTTTGCTTCTTGCATTGCCAGGAAACTAGACGATTACCTAAGAACTGGCAACCACCTGTAGTAGATTTCTTGTCCAAACAACAACCACCAAAATCAGAATCAGTATAAGCATTGAATTCAAAGTTAGAACCATGAGGAAACCATAGTCCCAATCTTTGTTTTCCTTTCAGATAATGAAAGATTCTCTTTACTGCAATCAAGTGAGACTCTTTTGGTTTTGCTTGGAACCTAGAACAAATACACACAACGAACATTATATCTGGCCTTGAAGCGGTTAAGTACATGAGAGATCCAATCATTGCACGGTAGAGTCGGCAATCAACTTATTTTCCATCCGGGTCAGAATTTAATTTATGGTTGACCGGAATCGAAGTATCATATGGGGTACAGTCCTCCATCTTGAATCGGCTCAAGATATCCTTTACATACTTGGACTAACGAATAAAGAAACCATCTTCCTTCTGATTAACTTGAAGACCTAGGAAAAATGATAACTCTCCCATAGCTAACATCTCAAAATTTGATTTCATAATACTCTCAAACTCTTTGCATAACCCTTCATTTGTAGAGCCAAAAATAATATCGTCTATATATCTGTACCAGTAGGTATTCTCCCCCTGCTTTCTTAATGAATAAAGTCGAGTCAATATGTCCACGAACAAAATCATTCTCGAGAAGATGTGTAGACAACGTTTCATACCATGCTCGAGGAGCTTGATGAAGACCATAGAGAGCTTTATCAAGCTTGAAAACTCTGGACGGATTAATTGGATCTTCAAACCCTGGCGGCTAACACACATAAACTTTCTCCTTGACTTTACTATATAAGAAAGCACTTTTTACATCTAATTGAAACACCTTAAACCCTTTGTCTGAAGCAAAAGAAAGAAACAACCTTATAGCTTCAAGCCTAGCAACAGGCGCATAAACCTCGATGTAATCAATTCCCTCTTGTTGATTGAAACCTTGTACAACTAATCTTGCCTTATTTCTCACCACAACACCTCGATCGTCCTTCTTGCATTTAAACACCCACTTTGTACCAATTGGATACACACCCTTTGGAAGATCTACAAGATTCCAAACTTTAAGTTTGTCAAACTGAGAAAGTTCTTCCTGCATGGCCTCTATCCAATTGTTATCACTTAACGCCATTTCGACATTTTTTGGTTCGACCTGAGAAATAAAACAGGAATGTGAGCATATATCAAAAACACCAGTCTCTTTAAAACCTATATACAAGCAAGTGTTGTCAAGAGTAGAACACGTTTGCACTCCATCACGCAAATCCCCAATGATATTTGAAATCGGATGAGCTTTGAGTTCCTTGATTGATGCAACCTCAGGAACTGGCAACACATCAACTTGAGTTGTATCAGATTGATAAGACAAATCTTGATTAACTGGTATCCCCGAGTCCAGATTTGTTGGAATCTCCCCCTGATCCTGCAACAAATTAGAAGGTTCATCAACTATCAACGGATCAGCAAAAGAATCTTGAAAAATAACATTTTCATCTTCACTATCAGACTCTGGTGTTCCCGAACAAGAAGCAGCATTAGGATCCAGAGCAGATGTAGAAGGAACAGACGATTGTGGAACCGCAGTCGGTAAAAAACCACTGTTATGTGCATCTTGACATGAGTCATATAAAACAGCAGCTTCCGCGGGAGAAATATCAAAAGGTAAATGAAAAAACATGAATAAATTCTCATAATCAAAAGCCCAGTCTGGTCCAATCGCCATTTGAGGTAAAGACCGATTAGAACAGTCAATATGAAACCATTCTTCAACCTGGCGAGTCTCTTTATTATAAACTCTCTTGGTAGTAGAATTAGCAACATACCCCAGAAAGATCCCTTCAATTTCCTTAGCACTAAACTTGGTTGGGACATCGCGAACTTTTAAAAGGGTGCATGGATTACCAAAAGGTAGTAAATAATCCAGATTCGGCTTACGATTATTAAGCAACTCATAGCACGTCTTGTTGTGTCGCTTAACGGTCAAGACTCGGTTCAAAACATGACACGTAGTATTCACAGCCTCAGCCCAAAAAGTTACTAGAAGCTTAGAATCAGCAAGCATCGTACGTGCAGTTTCAACTAAAGTCATGTTCTTTCGTTCAGCAACACCATTTTGTTGAGGTACATATGGCGCACTGAATTCATGATGAATTCCCTTTTAAAGACAAAATAACCCCATTTTGCTATTCTTAAATTCACTGCCAATGTCACTCCTAATTCTTCTAACTTTCTGTTTGAACAAATTCTATAAACCTAGGATTAAGAATAGTACCAACTCTGTGGTTTCGGCTTTAGAAGCAAGGAACTTAACCCATGAAAATCTAGACAAATCATATGTTACCACCAGACAGTAAGATTTACCACCAATGCTCCTGATACGGTCCAAACAAATCCATATGCAGTAGCTCCAAAGGAGTTATAATAGAATTCTTTGTCTTAGATTTGTTGGACTTCTTGTGTTGTTTCCCCTTCTTGCAAGGAATACAGTCATCAGGAACTGAAAACTTCATTTTCAGAACACCAAAAAACAGATCATTCTTCACAAGATAATTCATTTTCCGATAATTGATGTGAGCAAGTTTCCTGTGCCACAAAATAGAATCTGACTCAGACGCCTTGGAGAGTAGACATGTAGGAATTGAATCCGCAGTAGTAGCAACACTCATGTCTAGGACATATGTGTCATTTCTCCTTGGATCCTTCATTAGAAACCATTCGTCAGGAATCACAAAACCCGGTTTCAAGATATAACACTCAGAATCATTGAAATGAAATGAAAATTTCTTGTCACACACTTGAGGTACACTTAAAAGATTATGTTCAAGTTGCTCCACATAGTTCACTTTCTTAAATTTGAATTTTTCGTTCTTTAAAGTACCCTGACCAGTTATGTACCCGCCTTTATTACCAGCAAAAGCGACATAACCACCATCAATATTAATCACATCTTCCAACAAACGAATATTCCCTGTCATATGTCGAGAACAACCACTATCCACAAACCACGTATTGTTGATAGTCCTCCTTGGTTGTCCCTACATAAACAAAGACAATCAGTTAGAAATTGGAACTCAAGCCATTGTGGTCTTGGGTCGTCCAGATGGATCAAAATAAATAACTTCAAGCAATTCACAATCAACATTATCATCAACCTTTGGAACATAAGATTTATGATTAGACTTTCTCAAAGAAGACATAGAATGATTTGTTGGAAAAACATTATTAGATTTATGATTATCAGATTCAGGTATTTCCAAAAATTTCTTTAGTTTTCTGTTACGTCTTATTCGTTGTGGTCTAGAAAGTTTGACCTCAGGTTGAGACTCTATTGGAATTCCAACATGTGGAATCTCAAACTTCTTTTGAAAAACAACGGGTTTAAAAATACGCTTATCATGTTTCTTAAATCCCGTAGATTTAGCAAATGATTGACAAGGCATATTCTTTTCAACACTACACGTAGGTTTTTCCCCAGTTTATCTTTTCAGAATCGTCACTGCTTGTTTTTGTGAGGGATCACTCTTTAAGTTGCCTTGATTCTTCTAAGGATAGTGAATCAGAATATGACCTGCCTTATTACAATGAAAACAAACTCTTCTATCTTGATGATTTATGATATAAGGAGTTTTTCTTGAATTTGATGACCCGTCTGATGAACAAGCTTCAGAAGATTTTTCTGAACAGTTGACTGGCTTCTTTGGAACAAATACTTGTTTAGTCACCGTCGATGAATTCTTATTCTGATAACCAGCAGCAACAAAACCACTTGATTGTAGCATTTTTGAAAGATTAGGTTGAACAACTTTCACCTCATCCGGTTCTGTTAAAATGCATCTATCACGTGTAACATTCTTCACTACCTTTGGTTCATCAATTTGCACTTCCTTTGGAATGCCTTCAACCTTATTATCATCAAAAACCTCATCCTCAGAATCAGAATCATAGATCATATCTTCACCCGTTACTGGATTCACCTTCAACACTGTCTTTGGATCAATTTCCTCTTCATGAATAATTTCTGGTTCAACCACATAATTTGCATTGAATGGTGGAAGAACAAATCCAATTCCAGCAACCCTCTTAGTAGGATCAGCATTGGCATTAAAGTAATCCAATACTACAGATGAATTTTCAAAGTTTTCCAGCTTTCTATGTAATTTGATCACCTCAGATTCTTTATCAGAAATTTCTTTTTTCTTCTGAGCGACAATTTCATTTTGCTTCTCAATCTCAGCATAAGCCATATCCAGATGATATGCTTGTTCCTTATATTTCACTCCCAAAGAGTTCAAATCTCTTTTCAAAGACTCAATTCTATCTATACACAATTTATCATTATCTTTCAATTTTTGATTAACTAAATGCATCGATTTCATATCACAAATTAAATTTGTGTTATCATCCATTACTTTTTGCATTTTATCTTTTATACTTATGCAATTTGAACAATAAATGTGATAGACAGAATCTTTTACCTTTGAAGGATCTGACATATCTGTCATGAAGACTTTTGCAATTGGGATATTTTCAGAATCAGCACCATCAGAAGAATTTTGAGTTAAAACAATATCCTCTTCAGATACACCAGATGCAATCTCAGTCTCAACATTTTGTACTTGATCACTTTCTTCATCAGCACTTGGAAAACTCTCACCATCACATGAGCTATCATCATCAGTTGACTCTTCAGATTTTATAGAATGAATTTCAGCTACAAAAGCTTGACTTACCGAACAAACCAAATCTTCAAGATGAATACCCCAGTCATAATTTTCATCATTTTGAGCAACCAAAGCAGATGATGCAGATGCATGATTAGAATTTCCAGATCCAGAGGAGCCATGTGACTGATTACGATTATTCTGAAAGTTATTAGGCTTCTTTTGAGAATCAAATTCAACTTTCGGTTTCACACATTCTTTGGCAAAATGACCATACTCCTGACAATTATAGCAACGAACTTTGGTTTTATCAAATCCCATACGTGAAAGACTGTTAGACCCAATATACTTTCTTTCAGTCTTCTTCAAAAAATCATTTGCTTGTCGCATCAGCATAGCCATGTTCCATTGAATGTTCATTTCTTCTAGAACAACAGGATCAATCTGTCTGAAATCTTCTTCAATAACCTATGGATCATGAATCTTTCCTCCAGTAAAATTTTCATAAGAAGCCATAAAAGAAGGAAACATAGCTAAATAATCATCAGCAACTCTTTGATTCATGTTATGTGTTCCAGATGATGAAGAAGTTGTATTTGCAGAGAAACTTGAATGACTTGAAACCCCTGAACAATGATCATGAGAAACATCTTGATTATCACCAGAAAAGAATGCAACCCCTGCACCAGTTTTACCAGAAGACTTAGCAAAATACATTGAAGGATCTTGAATATGCTCCATATTGGTTTCCTTCTTCTTCATATTCAAATCATGTGATTGAATCTTGCCAAGAACCTCTTCAAGTGACATTGTTTTATACTTGACATTCTCTTTAATCAAAACCGTATACACATCAAATTTAGATGGTAATGCCTCCAAAAACTTATCATTTATCTCTTCAGTCTCATAAACCACTGAAGCACTTGACAACTCACTCACCAAATGATAGAATCTCGTTGCAAGATCATCTAAAGATTCATTTTGAAAGTGCTTGAATACTAAGAACAGCTTCTTCAGTAATTCTTTTTGGCTTTTCTTAACACCCAAACTACCTTCACATCTCTTTTGCAACGCCTCCCACAATTGTTGAGAAGTTCTGAATTGTTTAAAGCTGTGATAAATTTCTTTTGGAAGAGACATTGAGATACTTGCCATTGCCTTCTTTTCTCTATCAAACAATAATTTTTCTTCTGTGGTTAACGCAGATACTGATTTCAGAACATCATCTTCTCCCATCCAAGTATATGTCGGATGTGTATAACCCTCCAAAATTGGAATCCATAAACTTGTATCAGTAAAAGATATGAACTGATCAAACCGATCTTTCCAGTTGGAATAATCTGCAAGACTTAACAATTTGGGCGGTTTCTGAGATGTACCAATCTCGTTGTCGTAGTTTAACATATTAGTCACTTGCACCATATTTACCATTTTAAAAAAAATTTCCAAGTGTTGAACACAAAACTCCCTAAGGCGAAGATAATAAGTTCGCTTCAGCCAAACAAGCGAATTTGAATATCAAGCGAACTTGACAAGTTCACTTACCCAAGAAATCCAATAAGTTCGCTTACTGATAATTTTGCCTACTAAGTTCGCTTAAACTGAGAGAAGCGAACTTAATAAGTTCGCCTGCAACAACTTTCAGTAAGTTCGCCTAAAACAGCTGAAACAAACTCAGCAAGAACTTTAACCCAAACATGAACAAATAACACCAAAAATCATCATTTCTCACAGATTAGAAGGAATTTGAAGAAATTGAACCGTAGGATTTAGTATTTTATGATTTAGAACACTTCTATCAGATCAATTTCACCAAAATCAACCTCAAATTCACGAATTCAGCGGTAAAATCAGTTTCAAGAACTTGAAAACTCCATGGATACAAAAATGATCAATTTCTTGTCAAATTGTACACAAAAACGTCTCTAATCACCAAGAATCAAACGCAAATCACGAGCAAAAGCTCTGATACCACTTATAGGTCCACATGAATCATCTCAGATCGATCTCGTGACAGGACGTATCGATAACACGGAGTGCGGAATCCTTCGTGTTAACGTATGTATATCAATTGACAATAAAAATAGCATGTAAATAAACTTTCTCTTTTATATCACCAAACACAGAGTTTACAGAATACTTGATCGTTCAATCTATCTTACGCGTACTAAGCAAACTCTGAAAAATCTCTATTTATAGACACACGTTTTGCAATAGGCGAACTTAACAAGTTCGCTTCAAAGATGCTTAGGCGAACTTAACAAGTTCGCCTCTAATAGTTCGCCTCTAGCAGAACTTGTACTTATACTTAGACAAATCTAAACAGTTACATACAAAACATAAAGACAATAAGACCTAAACTATTACAAAGCTTTTGTCATTCAATATATGTCCTAACAAAATGCCCTGGCGTTTTTCTTAACGCCTTCAACAGGTTTTGCTCCAGACGTTCCTGCTTCCTTTACCTTTGGGCATTGGGTTTTTATATGACCCATCTCTCCACAGCCATAACAAACAATGGGCTTCATGTTCTTATAACAGTTCTTCGTAGAATGCCTAGGAATTTTACATGTGTTACAAAACATCTTTGAACCACATTTTCCAAAATGCCTCTTTTTGCATAGTCGGCATTCTGGGTCAGGGGCACGAGTATCTTTAATACTGAAATTGCTTTCAGGTCGTTTCTGCTCATTTCTATTTTGGTGCGTGTTATCTTTCTTCTTAAGCTCCTCTCTATTTCTTATCAATCCATAAATAAGCATAACACCAAGTTCAATGGCATCGTCCATTGATTTAATTTTAGAGGCTTTTACTAAGTCTCTAATTTCCAAAACTAAACCCCAAATGTATCTCTTAATGAGGTTTGATTAAGAAGTTGCTAGACGAGGTACTAATCTAGCGTAGTCGAACAATTTTGTCACATAATCTGGATGGTTTGTTCCCACCATTCTCAGATTCAGAAAATTATGCTCAACCTTTTCCCTCTCATTCATGGGACAAAACTTCTTCTACACTTTCTCTTTGAAGATAGGCCAACCCATGGCATATGCCCTATCTCTGCCCTTGGCGGATATAAATTGATTCCACCATTCTAAGGCTTGGCCTCTAAATAGATTCGAAGCATAGAGTACTTTTTCTTCCACAAGGTATTTACTTATAGCCAACACCGACTCAGTTTTCTCAAGCCATCTTAGTGCTGTTATCGCTCCTTCTTTTCCTGCAAATTCATAGGGTTTGCAGTCCTGAAAATTTTTATACGTGCATCCAAGATTTCTCTGCCTCTTGTATGCAGAGTCATACCCTTCCTTGGGAGTAGCCTTAGAGGAAACATGACTTTCTCGGTATGTTCTCTTGGTGGATTTACTATGGAAGTTCGAATGTCCTCCATCGGTATTTTTTGAAAACTGAGGAGTAGAGATTTTATTCTCAGTTTCTCCTGTTTTAGATCTATTAACAAGGATTCTCGTTTCTTAGCAGTTTTGCTTGCTTCTATTGCTGCTACTACTTTTGGAATTTCTTTTTCGATTCCATCATCGATCATTTTACTCACTTCTGCTTTCTGAGTTTCAGCAGTATCATTTTCAATTGTTTACTTCTTCTTACCATGGGTATTATTTGATATTCCACGTTTTGACATTCTAGAAATGAATAAAATAGGAATCAAAACAAAAATTTTATTAATAAAATTTATACAAGAGAAATACACATATAGAATCATTGTTCTAATAGTTATTATGATTATTTTCTTCCAAAGCTTGAACTAGAAGAGTATTTCGAGCTTCAATTTCTGTTTTCTCTCGTTCAAGTTCAGCTATTCGATTTAACAATATTCGTTCCCTCTCATTTCCATATGCTTCTTCATTTACATAAGGAGTAGGGAAATAAACTGTCTCATGATAAGGGATAAAAGGCTTGTTAGAATCTGCTCGTTCTTCATCTTCAGGAATATATCTATTTTCATAAGGTATTTCAGTGAATCTTTCATGAAAATTATGTGAGTATATTGGAGTAATGTTATAGCTTCCTACAGTAGGAGTGGAATGATAACTTATAGAATGATTATAAGGAATACTAGGATTCCCTATTTCTCCAAGGCTTCGGAAAGTAGAACTTTCAGTTTTTTCATTATTTTCTTTAGCTGTCTCGTTAGTTTTACGTTCAAAATATTTAGCTGGCGCAAATTTACGAATAAAACTAGGACCTTTGCCTATTCCAACCATATCTGTACAAAATAAAATGAAGTTTATTATATTAAAATATATGTTTACAAGAAAACAAAAATATACAACATAAGATTTTAATCCTTCAGTAGTTCTTTTCCAAGGGTAATTAGGTCTTCTCCATATTCATACACATGTTGTTCATAAAATTGTGTCCTTGCCTTTTTCATAATTCTCTCCCTGATTATTTCATCCGTTTGGCGTAACGAACGATCTAAACATTCTATGGGAGATGAAGGCATACTGTGTTAATACCCATACTTAGGCGGAGGTTCATGAAGACCAACCATTATATCATTATAGGTGTTTTGATACTCTGGTGGTGCTTGAAAGTAATCCTCAAAAGGACTAGTATATATATATATATTCAGGAACACCGTAGGGGTCATGAAGAATAGGAGACTCAGGATTATAAAAGGGATAATCCTCAAGATTTTCAGACACAGGAGCATACTGATGAGATTCTTCAAAGGTTTCCTCTACTGGTGCTTTTTGATAAGCTTCTTCCAATTCAACAGATGGAATAGAAAATCTCTTAGTGGGCACTCCCACTCTCATTCTAGGCTTTCGGGACATACTTGGCCCGACCTGATTATCTACTGGTGGAGGAGTAGTAATCTGCCAGTTACTAAAGTCAGAACCAATGTTCATCTAAGAATTCCCAGTATCAGATGATACTCAGGTGTAGGAGTATCTAGATTTATAATGAAAGGATCGTTATTGTCAGGAAATGTGATTGGCATCATCTGAAATCCGTAAACAGGATACTTAGGTGATTCTTGCTTGATTGGATGATTAGGATCGTAATACAGAATGCTATATTCTCCAGACGTCCTGAAAATCTTAAATATTAGGGCTACCTTAACAGGCATTCTGTCCTCATGTCGATCAAAACTTAGCTACTAAAGCTAGTATCCTTATCTTAATCTTAAGGTATAGAAATTTTAAACTATGGTTAAAGCTTAGATACTAAAGCTAGTATCTAATTCGCTAAAACCTTGGGCTCTGATACCAACCTATCACACCCCGGTTTCAGAACACCCTGGGCGTGCGACCAGATTGGCACCTCCAATCTTATTTTATGAAATCAGGGTTAGTTTAGCAGCGGAAATACTTTTGGATCGAACTTGTAACAAACCTCAACCCGAGGGTTGATATTGTATATTTTCTAAATTCGAGGATAAACAAAATATCATTTCATTTCACTTGGGATTTAAATACCCCTTTTGTATACAAAAACCATGGTGCACGACCATTTACATGTCACCTGTATAAGCAGGGTAAAACTAGAGCCACAAGGTAGTTGGTCTGTGCCTGAGGAGTTAACCCTGTCCAATACCAAGCTATACAAGCATCAGTATCTAGGGGTTTTACCTTTCGACACCTAACCCTGTGTATAACAAGGGAGTATCCATGTCTAGGAATACATATTCCTAACATCTCCTCTTGTTTTTATTCCTGCAGAGTTATCTCTATGCTAACAACATATAACCTTGTCAAAATCCCTTTATGTACACATTTATCCCCAAGACTATCCCGTAGGACTAGTCTTATAGATAATCATTGGTTACCTGAAAACATTTTGGAAAATAAAACTTCAGCGCGAACGCTGGTGAATATGTCCATCAGGACTCAATTCGTTTGGCAAATATAGTATCAAAACATTTAACCATAATACGGGTACAATCTACCATTCAGCAGAATTATTTCATCTGAGTGTACAACCACGGTATACACCGATAATTCCTGTAAAAGGACTGCTAGAATTTGGAGACTTACTTACCGCGATGTCTCTTACCTAAGACCCTGGCTTACATCCAGTTACAGACAATTACCAGCCCTAATATGGGAATTTCACCCATAAAGCGTGTATCCCTTGATCAAGTTTTACGTATACTTATGGCCTGAATGTTTTACGTAGACGCCCTTATGCATCAAACTTTTGAATACCAGTATTGCCATTTCGTAAACGTAAAACTTTCAAAGTTTTGAAGATAAAGACAGATAAACATATTCACCTTAACAGTAGCTTGATCTTACCTCAGGGGTATCTTCTGAAGGCTAGTGTAAACCTTAACACAAGTTCTAAGACAAGTTAGTATCTTAACGCACGAATTCGGAAATAAGCGAAAGTGCGGAAAATAAGCGAAAGTCAGATATTTTACTGGAACGAAGGCACGAGGATCGAGGAATGGTCGGCTCCAGAGATCTTGGAATTTGTTTGTGTGTTGGTGTGTGCAAAAATGAGAAGCCGTTGGCTTTCATTTATAGTAGCCCGATAGGACCGGTGGCGGACCGTTAACCTTAGTGGTGGCGGTCCGCTACCGCCCAGGGCTTGCGTCAGCCCTACATGTCTTGTCCGGATTGGACGGCGGACCGTTATGAAGAGCGTGGAGGTCTGCCACGATGACACGCGTCAGATTCTCCGGGTGAGTCATCAGACACATGGCAGCTTCAAATTATGCAACTAGATTGCGGCTAGCGGACCGTTAACCAGACGGTGGTGGTCCGCCACCCAATCTTTCAGCCTATAGCGGACCTGGCTAGTGGACCCCCAAGGAAACAACGGCCTTAGCGTACCGTTAGGGAAGAGGGCAGCGGTCCGCTACCAGTCCAATTTCAGAATTTTTCATTTTCAACCTGTGTACTTTAGGGACTTGGCATATCCAACCCCTAGGGTTTCAATATTGGCAAATGAGGACCTCGGAATTGGCCTGATGTTACAAGCAAGCTCCTTTCCATTGCTTCAAAACTGGATAAAAAGGAAACAACACCAATAATAACTGAAGTAGACTCAACCCCCACTTCAGAAGTGTTAGTTAAGTATAAAGCATCACCCATAATATGATCAAAATAGAGATTGACATCCATTATACTAGTGTTAATTAAATCCCATCTTCATTTATTCCGTTGACCTTGCGATTCTTTAGATAGTTGGGTCACATGGATAATCATCAAACCGTCATTAGATTGAAGTGAATGACTTACAGCAAGACTGACACGCTTCAGATTATTCTGCCAGTTCATCATCTTTATTCACCATGTGTTACGAATGCATTGCAACCCCAAAAAAATTAATACCATACTGACCAGCAACCCACGATTATCACAACTTTTAGTAACAATTTGGGAACATGAATCAACCGTTATGTCCCTACTAACTTCAAAAGTAACAACCCCAAAACTCCGGATCACAACAATTAGTTGAGTTTTGACAATATCAACAATAACACTAAGCAATGGTATCATCCAAATAACATAACCATCCTGCGAAAAAACTAAAGATGGTTGCATCCGAACAGCATAAACGATTTTTTTTACCTGAAAAGCATAATCAAAAGGCACAGCCATGGGTGTTGCAAAAGCAACCTCCATTTGAGGAACTAAGGAAGTAGGAATCAGGTCCAAAATCGAAGGAGACTCAAGAATGCCCTTACTGATTGGACCGGTAACAAAACGAAAATCCGTTGCTTGCAAACCAACACGAATAGGGGAATAAGGACCATCAATGACATTAAGATAGGAAGTGATCATGTAAGAGATCAAATAGGAAAGGACGCCAAATGGTAACTTGGATGTTCCTCCTTTCCAACCAATGTGTTTATTCCCTAATTGGAATTAAGCATCACTGTAGTGTCTTCTTGACCCATTCCAATATTAGCGGATGCAATGACAGCATGGAAAGATGGAATCAGATTGCAGCAGATTTGGTTTATAGATCCTATGTTTTCGCTCTTGAATTTCAGACGACCCTGTGTTAACCCTTCGTTAACGAGTGTACACAAAACCGTTGCATCTGGAAGATGATAATGGAACGAACAATTTTAAAGATCACAAATATTCTTAACAAAGTTGTTGATTCGTTCTGATAGAGCACCAACAACACCATTTGACACTTGCTCCAACAATACGAAGTCCACCGAAACACATTTTGCTGATGCATCCGTTAAGGTCTTCATTGCCATAGAGTCGAGATTTTCAAATAGACATGAACCAATATCGTCATTGTTGCCTCCCCATGAGTATAGCAATGTATCACTAAGAACAGTTTCACGGTTCATTTTCCCCCGGATTGGATTACCAAAGCTATAAGAGTCGAGTAACTTAGAGGACAACATGATATGCGGATATAAAAATTCAAAAGAAACAAGAGCAGAACCGAAAATAATCGAATCTGATGAGAAAAATCCCCAACCAAATTGTTGAATATCAATGCACAGAAGAACAGATTGCTGCTCAAATTCAGTATATTCAAGCTTATTTTCACGGTTACGAATATCAGTGCCATGGATAGCATCATTAACAACATCAAAACAATCATGAAATCTAGTCTGATAACAATCTAATTACAGTTGACACGTTTTAGTGACATCAATAACATCCATAACATCATGGTTAAAGTTGTGACTGGAAGGAAAATAAATGGGTTGAACATAATATGAATCCAATTGTAAAACCGAAGTAAAAGTAGGAAGCTCAATCGGATCGGATTGAATCAGGGTGACAACAATCATCCTTGTTGCCTTATCAAGCTCTAGATCAGAAGCATTTCCACTTTGAGTTTGTTGAACCGAGCACTCCTCAAAGTCAAACAATTCATTCACAATACCCAAATTAACATTGAAAGTTGAATTAAGAACCTCTTGTGACTCTTCAGTGAAAGGCATCAACACATTAGGGTTTAGCAGCTCAAAAACTTCATAGGAATCGTCATCAGTGGAATGAACTTGGTCATACATGGAATCATTTTTAATTACTGGAATTAGATCGTCCACAGATGTAGAAATTGAAGACGCGACAGTGACGGGATCAGTCTGATGGTCATCTAGGGCACTAACGTGGAATCGATGGAACATTGCCGCAGTGAAGGTTGTCCATTTGATGAATTCGGAACTTCGATGCCAGGAATTGAACCACCAAAAGGCTTCATCATCAAATAATTCAACAACATACAAAAATCGCTCATCATCATATATGGCGTAAGAAAGAAAATACCGTTCGGCTTTAGAGATTCATTGAATCGGATTTACACCTGAAAAGCGAGGCAGAGGAGCAGGTGCTAGATCAGAAAATGAGTGCAGATCATCGCTAAAACATTCCAAAGCCATATAAGCTGAGGATCAATGAAAGCATGAATGTTATGTACTCACAACTAAGCGATAATCAATTAGAAAGAAGTACTGTGATTAGATTGATTCAATAGAACGATTATAGTGAGAAATCAAAACAATAACATAGAAGGAGATGGGAGACAGATTCTAGAAAAGGAGATGGGAAGAACAGATCACCAATTTCTAACCATTTTCATGAAAACTATGCTTTTCCTCCCTTTAACGTTATATCCGGCGAGGGTCTTTCAACAATCCTGTGGGCTTGTTCACATGTTGGGCTTCTTGGATTGAGCCGTCCAATTGGATCCATCAGATTCATAACAAATTGCAACTTCACCAACAGTACCAGCCATATCGGTAGAACAATTTCATATACCTAGCCTATCAGGTATCTGATTTAAACCATTAGAATTGGTTGTGGATGTAGTTTATATGCTAATATGTATATATTATATATGTTGTTTGCATGAGTCTTTTGGTGATATATGACTCATGTAGAGATTTAACGACACAGATTTTTTTATATAACAAACAACTAGCTAGAAGCTGAACATCAATACGGACATCAATTGAAATTACATTACGATTCTCAATCCAGAAATGGATGGGATGCCTTGTTTTTTTTATCCAATTGAATGTATTTGTTTTAATTTCTTCCATGACTGGATGCATACTTTGATCTGTTAAACCGTTTCTCATTTTGAGCACACCATAGAAACCATATAGTAGCCAAGAAGATCGCCAGTATACCTTCTCTTAAAAGAGGCGAATTTGTTACCTGTTTTAGATCCGTCAAAATATCCTCCACCGAGTTTTATTTTGCATGAGCAAACCTGAGGCCATAATTGATTTGTAAATGTGCAGGAGATAAACAGGTGATTAGACATCTCAGCAACTTCTCCACACATCAGGCATGTGGAAGAGTTCGTATCCATTCCAAGCTTCAACAGTTCTTCCATTGTAGGAATTCTATTTTGCGCCGTTTTCCACCTAAAGCAATTAATTTTTATTGGAACCCAGTTGATCCAATCGTGAGAGTAGTGTTAGGAATCAGAGTCGGTAAAAACGGAAACAAACACACACACGCACAAACGATAAAAGTATAAAGCAAATAACGACACAAGAAGTAACGTGGTTCGATCAATATGACCTTCGTCCACGAGTGCAACTACGGTTTCTCTTTATTAGGTTCTCAAATATTACAATTACATAGCATGATATAAATAGGACTATATTAGGGTTAACAAACGTAGGCAACAAGAAAACTAAAACATGCTCAAAGCCAGTAGGGCCAGCCACTCCAATTGCTTCTTCATTCAGCCCAAAACCTAAGCCCAAGTTCAGGCCCAATAAGCCTTCACAACTCAACAATCTCCCACTTGAAGGCTTTCCACAATCCATGAAAACCATCCAAGTAAACCCAACACCAGTAACTCAAGTAATCTTCATAAAAAAATCCTCCAAGCCTCAATTCCCAAAAAATAAGCTAAGAATTCAATAATTTGATCCAGTCATAACCCCCTAGTTGCAACCACCCCTCTCATCAAGTACCTGAAAGGGCCAGTTGAAGCTCCCCGAAGCTCCAACTCAGCAGTCATAACAGACCCATCCTTTGTCTCAACCGGCTTGCACTCTCAACCGATTCCAGAGATACACCAAGGACCATCAACACTCTCCAAACTAGGCAAACAATCTCCAGGAGAGAACTTTTCTGTCGGAAATTGACTAGCAAATTCATTGGTACGTATACCATTGGTATAACCCTTTTCTCGAAATTAACTGGCAAAACTGTTTGTACGTTTACCATTGGCAAAATCCTTTGCTCGAAATTGACTAGCAAACCCATTGGTACGTATACCATTGGCAAAATCCTTTTCTCGAAATTGACTTTATGTACATGATAAAAAAAACAAGTTAGCGGTTGATTCATCGAAGTCTAGCTAGCACATACGAATTATGTGATACACAAGCCTATAACCAAACCTTTAACGAATTCTTGAATTTGCCCCAGCCAATTGTACCTTTAAACAATGAGAACAACAAGACCTAATATGCAATCATTTGACCATGCTGGTCATGGTTAGCGCGACTAACCATGATTGGGGGTGTCAACCCAAATTGTACCATTCATATCGATTTACGACTAAGTACATAGTTAATGGTTATAGTTCGAAATACCGATGACTTTTAGGTGTAACTCATGCACACAAAGGAATCAGATGCTTGTTTCTCGTTTTCTAGTTATCATACAATTTGAATTCAACATGTTTTCCCCTAAATATAGAAAACAATAAAAAGGGCCGTGAAACTCACCTGATACTGTTGCGGTAAACTGTATTCCTCGAATATGTGACAATGTTGGGTATACTTCCTACTTGAGTCCCACGATACATGTAGTTACTATAAGATTTATGGCTACCCTATGATCCATATAAATGGGTCAATATGTTTATGAATACATAAATATAATTATGCCCTAATTCTATATGTTCTTTGTTTAGCTCCATATTGCCGACACGTCTCTCAAGTTCTCATTATTAACGCTCGTGTCTATAAAATATATTCATGGAAATAAAATATACATGTCCTGTTCTTCGATCCATAATAATAGGTTCATATATAGAAAAGTTTTTCTTTACCTTGAAACATATCATATAGGTGAATATATATAGGTTTCGCTTCAAAGTCAAAAAATTGTAAAAAGTGTAAAAAGTTGTTTAAAACGCTTATAACCGGCTCATGCAAACTCTGATTTTACTCATTTTGGCGGCGTTGGAACCGCCTTGTTGAACTCTACGATATTAGCTTGTAGGGTTTAGTTTTTGCTATACAGTTTAGCCTTAGAGTTTAGTTTTTTTCTTAGGGTTTAGTTTTTAAGATTTAGGCTTTTTTTGGGGGGGTAGGGTTTTGGGGGTGGGGGTTAGGTTTTTTTTTAGGGGGGGTTTCGGTTGGGGGTTTAGGCTTTTGTGGGGGTGGTGGTGGTGTTTTTAGATGACTTGTTCGGCTTTTTAGGTTTTTTTGTTAGGATTTAGGTTTCTGGTGGTGGGTGGGGGTTTTAGGCTTTTTGGGAGGCGGTGGTGGGGTTTTTAAACGATTTTTTACACTTTTTTGACTTTGTAGAATAACTCTCCCCTATATATATATATATATATATATATATATATATTAAGACTAATCATGTATAAAATACTGAGTTTCATATCCAAATATGATTTTCAAGTTATACATACTTTAAATATTTATGAAATAGTGTGTTAAGTATAAATATCATAGTACGTGAGATCTTATAACCAAATCGTAAGAATCGTATTATTTGTCCAATAATATTAATAATATACTCGTTTACAAAAGTTTTCCCGATATTCATCATACTAAAAGGTTTGCTATTTATACAAAAAAATGATATTTATATTTTCTCTCTAATGAGATTATTACAGTTGATAATATTTGTTTGAAAATCATATTATAAATAAATCGCTAGTGTCGATACGGAAAATGTTACTATTGATAATATTGGTTATGCTACTAGACTTATACATGAAAGCATTGTTTATTATACTAATGATAATATTATTAGCATTTCCAAGAAAGATAGGAATATTGGATTACTGATTTCTAATGCATTATCTTAGGTTAATAATCTCATAACATTTCTAAATTCACAAGTGTAGGTAAATATATATACTTAACGAAATCATCGCTCGATATTGCGATTAGTAATTTATAACAAAACTAGTTGCGTACGTGTATGTATGATAGTTTTGCAAACTCGTTTTGAGAAATATATATTATATCAAAACATAATTGTTGTCCATTGTAAACAAAATTGTATTATTTTAAGTAAAAAGAGTAAGCATAAATATATTTATAAGAAAATATGACTGTTGGACAAGGTAGATATACACATATGTATACGTGTTAGAGCATTTACAACCGGTTTGCTATAATTTTGTGAGTGAGTTTTGTATATTTTAAGGAGTGGTTTAAAGTGCTTGTGAGTGGAGGAGAGAGAAACGATATAATTTTTTTATAAATATAAGGATAAAGGTAGTGGTTTTTAGTGTAATTATAAGGATAAGGATAAGGAGAGAGAAAATGAGAGAAAAAAGGTAGAAAAAGTAGTGATTTTTAGTGTAATTATAAGGATAAGGATAAAAAATATAAAGAACCGGCTGGGAATGCTCTGATAATGAAATATAAAATGCTATTTAATCTAAATAATATATTTTATATATATGAAAAACCCGCTAATAAAGTTATTCATTATCTCGTGATAATAGCAATTTGTTCGTCACATGTTAGCACATCACATTTTTAAACCAAGTCACCAACTAAAGTTAACGACAACACTGAAAAGTTATCAATAGTCCCAGTTTGTACGTTTGGTATTTATACCTGTAAAAATCGTATATATAAATGCAATTGATATTTCGTATGTCAAATTATTAATAATGGTACGTTATTCTATCTTAATCAATCGTGCACTTTTAATAGGGTACAAGTCTCGATAAATACGTTTTAAGTTTCCCGTTCACAATCACACCTTGTTGTTTGCTCTCATTTCGCTTTCTACCCACACGTGTTAGTATTAATATCTTATTGATGATTCAAATGTAATTATATACAAACATGTATTTAGCTCGCGTTAATACCTTTCGTACGTTTCATCGACAAACCGAAGCGTTCTAAACCTTACGGTTCACGTATTGACCATGTTGGACCGTCGTTGACCCGGTTTTGATTGAGTTTGACCACGTTTGACTAGGACTCGGGATGTCGTATCCTATCCAAAAAGCACATATTTAACATCCGGGAATGAAACCCGGCTACCAAATTTACTAGTTCTAATACGGAAAATGACTAACTATCCAAATTTAACCTAACATTTCAAACAAACCTTGAAAATTGTAGATCGGGATTATCGAGTACCACACGAAACAAGATCCGGTTCATTTTGAGTTCGTCGGAGACTTGTCGGAGCTTTAAACAAAAAAGTAACCATCATAACGTGTAGATCAAACTTTAAACAACTAGAAAAACGAGATAGGATCTCACCAGATTTCCGTTTAGGTCGGATCTAGGACAAGCAACAACCGATATGAGTTTCTACTTGCCGGGATATCTTCAGGAGCATTCAAATCGTCGTCATTTAGACAAGGGGTTAGACTCTTGGGGGGGGGGGATATCAGTCACTATGTGGACTTCATGTATTTGAATTTAATAACTTGTGTATCTAAAGTTGTTTATGAATTGTACTTTGCAACATTTACTTTTGTGTGTGTGAAACCTATGAACTCACCAACTTTATAGTTGACCCATTTTCGCAAGTTTTCATGTTCTGGAAATTAGCTTTGATGTTGATGTCATTCACACGCTAGGATGCATGGAAGGACCTAGATAATAATTAACTTGAGATCCTTGTTATTTGAATATTTTAATCTTATTAAAAACAATGGTTTGATTTATTTGAATGCCTTAGTATTTGTCTTTATTCCGAGTGTTGTGATTCAATTTCGTCGCTCCCTCATGTTTCCGCCTTGACGGGGGTGTGACAACCTGTCCCGAAAATTGTGATGTCAGGTTGTCTAAAACCTGAGCACCAAAAAATACTAACCCTATTGAGAAAAAAAAATCCTAACTCCACCGTTAGAAAAGGTAATAGAATAATAATAGTAAACTACCACTAGTAAAATATGGTAAGAGCAACAGGAATAAGAGAGGAGAGATCAAGAATTATTTAATGTCTACTAATAAAATAATATAATTTATATAAATGTCATACCAGTAACACATAACAGTTTTCTAACCAGAGTAGTACCTCCAACAGATATGTCCCAGTAAAGAACGACGGGTCTAGAAGAGATTTATACACCGCTCTTTCCTTAGACAGAACATTCCATTTGTCAGATAACTACACACCGGTCAGAAGGTCGCCTTCTAGTTACTGTGATGTTGATTCCAAATACACACAGCGGAAGACTTAAAACTATTTCATTTCATATAATAATGTTTTTACAATAAGAACTGACTGGAAAATACAACATATAACTCTGGACTTATAGTTCACGGAGAACGTGCCATCCACTCATGCCCTGCGGTTACACAAGAACCTGCCCTAAGTCATCCCTATCTCAAAACACATGTACACCTCTTGGAATGCCAACTACAAGCTAGTGGTCACCTGTGCTAAAAAATATTTGAAAACATTTTGAATCAGCACAAGGCTGGTGAGTTCATAAACAAAAATCATATTTCCACAAGTTGTATCCTCATTACAAGAATAACCCAAGACCTCAACTTTACTCAGATCTGTGTCTAATATTCTGTCACACCCTCAAATTTCCGCGACGGAGTTTTACCGCTGGGCGTGACGTGTCAGAATCAAAGTCGTTGGTTACATTGAATGACTTTTATATGCATTACAAAATATGTTTTAAAAAGCATCCAATACAACCAAATGTTTAATAAGTTTCAAGCTATGGAAAATAAAGAGTTGCGGAAGCGGAAAAGTTTAACAAAATCACACGACAAAATGTAAAGTTTTCAAAGTCCAAAACAGTTCAAAATGTAAATTAGTAAAAGACTCCATGCTCGTGACGTGCACCCTATCCTTGGTATGCCAGCTAACGACCTGAGAAAACATGCTTAAAATGTCAACATATTGTTGGTGAGTTCATATGTTTAAAGCAGTAAGTAAGTAGTTTATAAAACCAGACCACATATATTACATATTCATCTTATTGCATGCACACAATGCCTGTGATACTTTTAAGTGTATCGTAACCGAAACTGACAATATGTTGCTTACCTCTAGCCACCCTAGTATGTTTAGGTCAATATCGCACCCGTCTTGACCTCCAGTCAAAGTGTAACTACGACGGGTGCGGGTTATCAACCCCAATAGTAGTATTCAAGATTACCTCGCTGTTGAAAACGTTATTAACGGTACTATAAAGTAAGAGCTTTTATGTTGTATGTTGCACTTAAGTATTCGCAAGAGATTAGTTATGTATATGTGTCCAAACAAAAAATATAGGTTGAGCATGTTTCTTCCCTAAACGAAAAAGTATTTAAAAGTGGGGCCGTGAGACTCACCTGTGATCGGGTGAGTAGGATGCAAATGTATATGCTTAGCAAGTCCGAAAGCATCCTAACCAAGACCTATTACATAATGGTCCATAAGTTTCAATGTGTGTTGGATTCCTAGAATCCGTTCTATCCACATAACTTCCCAAGTTATTGTGTTTAAAAACGTGTGTTGACTAAAGTTGACTATGTTGACCAAGTTGACTTGGGTTGACCAATGTTGACTTAGTTTGACCAATGTTGACTTAGGTTGACCAATGTTTACTTAGGTTGACCAATGTTGACTTAACTTGACTCGACGACCCGTTGGTGACTTGGTATGCAAAAATAAAATATAATATATATTTATGTTGCATGTAACAAAAGTAGAAATCGTTTGCGTACTAACACGTCTTTCAGAAATATAACGTATATTTATAAAAAATATATATATATTGACAATGTGTACATAAGTTTCTAAAACCAAATAGTTTTTATGTAATCACAAAACAAACCAAGATGGACATCACTTGTGTCAAAATATGTCCTTTCGAATGTAACTTATATATTTATTCTAATGTAACTTATATATTTATTCTAAAAATAAATATTAATGGTATGAATATGTATCGTTCTAAAAATCAACGAGTCCTATGAATTCATGAAATGAATTCATTCAAATGTTTAGACAAGTTCTAAATAAAATAATAATTTAGAATACTCGAAACGTTTCTAAAATCAATTAAGATTATTGACACCAAAAATATATATAGTTTTTCTACAAAAAATCATACGGTTTTTCTTGAGAATCAAAACCACCAATGACATCCAATTTATCTAAATCCAAAAACATCATCCTACAAATGTTCTCAAGACCAAAAATACCACAAAATCTATATATGTTTCTAATTTCCAAAATATAATGTAAAACAATATTCTTTTAGAAAATATAATCATACCTATCTTTTATAACAAGATTCATATGAGAGATCTCAAGACACAATTACTAAAATGATTGATAAATGATGTCAACCAACAATTCAACAACAAAATTATAACTAATATAACTATCTCTAGAGAAATGAAATCATAAAATAAATATAATTATTACACCAACAATATACACCTTTATGTTTATTATAAAATTGAATGTTTCTTTTGAAAAATTGGGTTTTTCACTTGCAAGGTTTGTGATTGGATACAAGATTTCAATAGAATCATATGAGAATTAAATATTTCAAAATGATAAAGTATATAGAACTACCTCCTTGAATTTAGAAGATGGTGATGGATGATTACTTGTTTACACCAATCCTTGCTTTAGAATCAACAAAGAGAAGGCTTGATCTTGTGAGAATTTAGACAAGAATTATCAAAATGGTGGTGGTGTGGGTGTGGGATGGTGGCGACGCAAAGGGGAGGGGTGTGGGGTTTGTGATTTGTTTTGAGTCTTTGATTTTTACAAAAGAAGTTTCATTTTTGTGTAAATGGAATAGTTAATTAGGAATTAATGGCACTAACACTAATGAATTCAAATTTGAATAGGTAATTAGTGGGGAGGGGGTTTCGAAAATAATAAGAGAGAGGGAGAGAGATTCTTGCATTTTTATAAACTTTATAAATAAATATCTCCTATCTTGCATTTTTTTAAAAAGCTTTTAATTAATTTGTCAACATTTTAGTTTTATAAAATATTCATGCTTTTGTCTATTAAATAATTTATTTAACTTAAGATGAAACAATGATTTCTTGCAAGTTTTATGTTTCAAGGTGTATATCACGTGTAATACCAGACTGCGTATCAGACAAAACGTTTCCGAAAAATTCCGAAAAATTAAATATAGACACGAAATAATAAATCGCAGTATTACATATAAAATTCAAGCTCCAGATTTATGTCGGAGTATTAGTTTTGAAATTCACCAACGTTCGTGAGACAAATCGCGTGTGTGATCAGATAATTCTCTAAATTATCTATGCATGAAATGTTTGTGTTGGACCTTACTAAGTAATAAATGCACTTATTTAATTATAATTAAATGTAATGCACGTGTAAACGTTATGATCCCATAAATTTCGGTGGGTTAGTAACCTGAATTTTTGCCAGGTGTCATATCATCCCCTAGTTGAAAAGAATTTCGTCCCGAAATTCAACTCGTGTTATTAGTGTTTGGTGCTATATCAAACAGATGTGGGTATTTACGCTTCATTTGATCTTCACGTTCAGAGTTCCAGCGAACTTTAACAATGGGAATATAACTATGTTTAAGTTTCTTGACCTCTCGGTCCATGATTTCTATTGGTTTCTCGACGAAATGTAGTAGATCATCGATATGTATCTCATATAGCGGTATGACGAGTGTCTCGTCGGACAGACACTTCTTTAAGTTGGATATGTGGAAGACGTCGTGCACACTTCTAAGTTCTGCTGGCAATTTAAATTTGTAAGCCACGGGACCGATTCTTTTTTTAATCTCAAAGGGTCCAATGTAGCGAGGATTTAACTTGCCTCGTTTGCTAAAACGAATCACGCCTTTCCAAGGCGAGACTTTCAATAAAACTATGTCCCCTACTTGAAACTCCAAGGGTTTGCGTCTTATGTCAGCATAACTTTTCTGACTGTCTCGCGCTGCGACTAAGCGGTTTCTGATTTGCCCAATTTTCTCAGTTGTTTCGTACACAAGCTCGGGACTAGTGAGTTGACTATCACCCACTTCTGCCCAACAAATAGGAGATCGACACTTGCGTCCAAACAATGCCTCGAATGGTGAAGCTCCAATGCTTGAGTGGTAGTTGTTGTTGTAGTAGAACTCGACCAAAGGTAAGTGAGTTTCCCAGATGTTGCCAAAGTTGACTATGCATGCTCTCAGCATGTCCTCAAGTGTCTGGATAGTTTGCTCACTTTGGCCGTCGGTCTGTGGATGGTACACGGAACTCATAGCCAATTGTGTACCCAATGCTGTTTGTAGCGATTGCCAGAATCGAGATATGAAGCGACTATCTCTATCTGAGATGATGGAGATCGAAACCCCATGCCTAGAGACTACCTCTTTTAGATAAATCCTGGTTAGTCTCTCCATCTTATCATTCTCCTTGATAGGGAGAAAGTGTGCGGATTTTGTCAAGCGATAAATAATAACCCAAATCGTGTCACCTTCGCTAGGGGTTTTTGGTAACTTGGTGATTAAATCCATGGAGATTTGTTCCCATTTCCACTGGGGTATCTCAAGTTGCTGAAGTAGACCAGACGGTTTCTTGTATTCGACCTTAACCTTTGAACAGGTCAAACATTTACTGACGTATGTGCGATGTCAGCTTTCATGTTAGGCCACCAGTAGAGTGTCTTGAGGTCATGATACATCTTGTCAGAACCGAGGTGAACCGAATACCTAGATTTATGTGCCTCATCCATTACTAAGTCTCTTAAGTTTCCATAGTTTGGTACCCAAAGTCTATCCATGAAGTAGTGTATTCCATTGGTTTTGACCTCAAACTGTTTATCCATTCCTCTCAAGGGTTCCTGTTTCAAATTCTCCTCTTAAGAGCTTCAAGTTGAGCGTCTAAAATTCGGGCAGGTAATTCTATGTGAATTGTTAGTTGCAACGCTCGTACTCATTTTGGTTTCGATTGTTCCTTACGACTTAAGGCGTCTGCTACTACGTTCGCCTTTCCTGGGTGGTACTTGATTGCACAATCGTAGTCGTTCAGTAATTCGACCCAACGACGTTGTCTCATATTCAGCTCTTTTTGGTCGAATATATGTTGGAGACTCTTATGATCAGTGTAAACCGTACACTTCGTTCCATAAATATAGTGTCTCCAGATCTTAAGTGCAAAAACTACTGCTCCAAGTTCTAGGTCATGGGTGGTGCAGTTCTTCTCATGCGAAGCATACGCGATGACCTTCTCTCGTTGCATCAGAACACATCCGAGTCCTTGATGTGAAGCGTCGCAGTAAACTACAAAATCCTCGGATCCCTCGGGTAATATAATATTGTTGCACAACAAAGTTTCTGCTTCATCAGTTGAAACGCTACTTCCTGCTTCTCACTCCAATCATACTTCTTGTCCTTGTGAGTCAAATAGGTAAGTGGTTGCACGATTTTGGAGAAGTTCTCGATGAATCGGCGGTAATATCCCGCCAACCCTAAGAATTGTCGCACCTCCGTTAAAGTCTTGGGTGCCTCCCAATTCTTAATAGCATCAATTTTGGATGGGTCCACAAGAATTCCCTTCTCATTGACCATGTGTCCTAGAAATCGGACTTCACGAATCCAAAATTCACATTTGGAGAACTTTGCATATAGCCTTTCATCCTTTAATAACTCTAGTATCAGTTTCAAATGCTCCTCATGCTCGTCCTCAGTCTTTGAGTATATTAGGATGTCATCGATAAACACGATCACGAATTTATCCAGGTAGGGTTTGCACATGTGGTTCATGAGATCCATGAATACGGCTGGTGCATTGGTTAATCCGAATGGCATGACTATGAACTCGTAATGACCGTAACAAGTTTAAAAAGCGGTTTTGGGAAAATCATTCTCTTGTACCCTCAATTGGTGGTATCCCAAACGCAGATCGATCTTGGAGAAATCGCTCGATCCTTGTAATTGATCAAATAAATCGTCGATTCACGAAAGGGGATAGCGGTTCTTAATTGTTACTTTGTTTAACTCCCTTTAGTCAATTCACATGCGAAATGATCCATCTTTATTTTTGACATATAAAACCGGGACTCCCCAAGGCGAGAAGCTCGGCCTTATGAATCCTTTGTCTAAAAGTTCTTGAAGTTGGTTGGACAATTCTTGCATTTCCGATGGCGCAAGTCAATATGGTGCTCTTGCAATCGGAGCGGCTCCGGGTACGAGATCATTTCGGAATTCAACTTTTCGCGGTGGCGAAACTTCGGGTAGATCTTTAGGAAAGACTTCGGGGAAATCTCGGACGACTGGGATATCTTTGATTTTCTTCTCCTCGGAGTGCTTTTTGGTGATGAGCGCTAGAATTGCGGTATGACCCTTACTCAAGCACTTGTGAGCTTTCATACAAGAAATGATGCTCAAGGGTGTACCACTCTTATCTCCTTGAATAGATAAAGTCTCTCAGCTCGGAAGTGGAATACGAATGATCTTCTCATGGCATACAACCTCAGCTTGGTTCTTGGATAACCAATCCATGCCAATGACTATGTCGAAACTACCAACTGTTACTTGTAAAAGGTCGACGTTGAATTTATGATTTGCCATCTCCAAGACACAATCTTGAATTACGTGCTTGGTTTCTATTAGTTTACCATCGGCTAATTCTATCGTGTACTTTGTGTCTAGTGCAATTGGTGTGGTATCAAGTAAATGACTAAACTCGATAGATACAAAACTTTTATTAGCACCGGTGTCAAATAATACAGAAGCATAGCAATTGTTTAGAAGGAACGTACCGGTTAAAATGTTCGGGTCTTGCCTTGCTTCGCCCGATCCAATCACGAATGCTCTCCCATGGGCGTTGTTACCTCCAGTTTTCCTTAGGCGTGGGCAATCTTTACGAAAGTGATCAGGATTACCGCACTCAAAGCAAGTGCGTGGAGCTTCATTGTTATTGGCTCTAAGGTCCACTTTGAAATCTTTTGCGGCATGAAAGTTTCTTACATCGCCAATGTAGGTCCACATGACTCATCTACAGATCTATCTCGTGACAGGACGTCTCGATAACACGGAGTGCGGAATCCTACCGTGTTAACGTTTGTATACGAATTGACAATAGAAACAACAGGTAAATAAACTTTTCTTTGTATTCCACAAAACACAGAGTTTACAAAATTCTTAGAATACAATCGTTCAACTCCCTCTGCTCTCTCTTCTCCCTTGAACAGAATCTGTAAACTTCTATTTATAGACACAAACCTGCTATAGGCGAACTTAACAAGTTCGCTTCTAAAGATGCTTAGGCGAACTTGTTAAGTTCGCCTCTTTATGAACTTTTACAATATTCTTTAGGCGAACTTAACAAGTTCGCTCCTAAAGATGCTTAGGCGAACTTATTAAGTTCGCCTCTCTATGAACTTATACAGAATTTTATCAACAGTTACAAAACATGTCCTAACACACTCCTCTTTAACCGTTGCTAACAATTCTATCAATTACAAGTCAAAGACTCTAAGACTAAGACATAATATCTTCAAGCTCGTTGTCACCAGAATATGCTCCAACAGCTAACACCTGAAACTTTCACATGTTCCATTGTGATGGTAACCACACCGGTTACACTTAAGATTTTCCCCAGCATAAGTACCCTTTCCTTTCTGATCAGGTTGAGTTGCTGTAAAAGCCCGAACTGGTTCTTGTCTTTTCGCTGGTAGTGGTGGCGGTGGAGTGTAAGTCTTAACAGGTGTAGAATCCCACTTGTGTTTATAGTCAATGCTCCATGCTACTGCCCCTTTCTTGGGTAACGTAGCATGTGTGATTGCTTGGTCAGTAAGTTGGTGAGCAAGTCTCACCACAGGTTGAATTATGGTTGACCCAGCTGAAGTCACTACACTTTGAATTTGTGGCGCCAAGCCACTGATATACTTTTCTATCTTCTTGTATTCTGGGGTGACCATGTGAGGACATAATCTGGCCAACTCGTAAAACCTGGTAGTGTAACCCTCGATGTCGGAACCTTCCATCTTAAGATTCCAGAACTCGGCTTCTAGCTTTTGCAATTCACTACGCGGGCAGTACTTATCCTTTAACATTATATGGAAATCATCACAATGGATAGAGTTAGCAACATCGAGTCCTAAGGTTTGTACATGTGTATTCCACCATGTGAGGGCCTGTCCCTCGAGTGTTCCCGGCGCATACTTCACTCGATGCTCGGGTGCACAGTTACACATGCTAAAAACAAGCTCTATCTTCTCGATCCATTGTATCAACCCAACGGCTCCCTCAGAACAGTTATACATGTGAGGCTTGCAATTGAGAAAGGCTTTGAATGAACACGGGCGGGAATTTCCACCGGTCCCTGAATTGTATCAATCATAAAATTTAGAGTAAAATCACAGACTAAATAGTGGACTCGAAGGAATACCATCTTCTTAATATTCGTGGATAAATCTTTACCTCCATTCCCCTCGCATAAGTTGCCATAGCATCTGCCACATGCTAGGCTACTAGTGCTCGATGTGATTGGCATTCATTAAGTCGAGGTTCCTTCCTCTACTACGGTTGCTCCTTCACCTTCCGGACATGTTTAAACCACAAGGGTAACAATAATGAGAAAAATATGAGTCATATATTCAACATACATTGTATAAAGTAAACACAAGCACATAATCACAGTAGCGCAACAATCAATAAATAAAGCTTGATAAATAAATTGTAACGAGTTACAAAGTACTTTAAGAGCACACGCTCCTCTAAAACAAGTCTAAATATTCAAAATGTTGTGTGGCCACAGCCCGGCCACCTAGGCTAAGGAAAAGTACTCACTCTAGTGTCCGATGAACCCGTCATCATAGCAGCAATAGTCTCCTTTGCCACGGTCGCACGCTGCTCAGCAACTTCGACCCTCCTAGTGAGATCGACCATCTCATTCTTCATCTCCAACACTAGATCCATGATGTACTGCAAAGCATACATCTTTATTTCTTTGCATTCGCGTGTTTTTAGATAGTTTTGTATGTGTTTTGAATCGTTTTTGTTTCCTATTGAGTCTTTGTTGTGTTTACAGGAGCTCGTGTGGATTACAAGTCAAATCATGAAGATATCAAGCACGAGAAGAAGCCCAAAGGAAAAAGAAGAAAAACTTAGATTTTGGTTCCCTCGCGGTACGCGAAGGAGGAGAAGAAACATCGCGTGGTACGCGAGGAAAGTTAAAACCGGGCCCGACTAATTTGTCCCTAGCGGTACGCGAGGGAGTGGCCATGCTTTGTCACGGTACGCGAGGGCCCTAATTTCTGAGAAAAACTCTAATTTCAATTTAAATAGAATTAGATAGCCATTATGAGAGAGTTCGATTGTTTTGCCGTCTAGAGAGGTGCAAAGGGCAATTTTGGGAGCTAGGAAGCGGAATCAAGTGCAAAGTTGAAGACTTTGGATCCCGGGTTCGTTATAGTAGTGTATTCAGTTTTAAAGTTTGAATCCTTATTCGTTGTTTCTGTGTTTGAACCTATGTTTTGCTTATTTACTTCTGTTATGGATGTTCTAAGTATGATTGTAGGCTAAAACTTTGATACTATCTAGGTCTATGATGAATACTTGATAAAGTTATTAGTTTTTCTCGGTTTTTGGATTCTAATGTTGGTTGAATATTTTGTAAACAATCTTGATTTAATACTTATGATGAATATTGCATGTTTGAATTTGATGTGTGTTTGATTTCAATTTCGTATGTTATTTGTGGATGTATTCCAGTTTGAATAGCATATCTAAATCATAGACTTTAGGTTTGTGGTTGTTTGTGTGGTTTGCTAGACGTAGTAACCATAGGATTTGTGATTGAGTGTTATTTAGATCTGAGTGTGTGTCTTATCTCAATACCCGAAAGGTGAGAGATTGTCGGTTAGTCGTCTGTATTAGGATTCTGAGTGAAATCTATCTGATAGGAAGTTTCCCTTAGGGGTCTAGTATCCGTTGCTATTCCGAGTCATAGTTGTTATTATGAGATTACCCCGTGCATCTTCGATGTATTGTGGATAGTGAGACAGAGAGGTGATCTGTCTTCTGGGTATATTATCATTGTTGGAGAGACTGAAAGGTAATCCGACCATCTGCTGAGTTTAGTACTTCTTTAGAGTTTCTTAGTTGGTGACACCCTGAGAGTGATTAGGGATCCACTAGGTGGTCTAGAGTTGTCATCCTTAGAAACCCAAATCCATCATTCTTTCCTTAACCGGTAGAAGTTGAGCTTTTCAAGTAGGATTCTGACCTAGGTAGTGTTCTTCCCATTCCTGGTATTTCCCTGAGTCCTGTGTCTGATAGTTAAAGTCGATCTTTAGTATTCTGCATTAATATTATAATCAGTAGTGTAGAAAAACCCCAACCAAATCATCTTTAGTCCGTGTCAGAGTCTAGTTTAGCTATAGTAGTGTCTCTAGGGTTCGATATTCCAGTTTACCATTAAACTGTGCTACACTCGATAGGTACACTTACCTGTCAGTGCGGTTTAGTTCATAGGTACTCCATTTATTACTTTGGAGTCTAGGTTAGGTTTATTTGTTAGTTTCTATAGACCGTCTGGGCGACATCAAGTTTTTGGCGCCGTTGTCGGGAACACTTGGCAATAGCAACATTAGCTTTGACTAGTTCTTTTAGTGATTTTTGGTTTGTTTCTTTCTTTATTTGTGAGTCTTAATTGTGTGTCTTTGTTCTATCTGCTACTTATGTGTCCTATCTGAGTGTCTAACATAGGATCGAGTCTTTCTGTTTCTTAGTCTTTCTTATTTTTCTTTGTGTATTTCAGTTTATGCACCACACTTGTTCGCAGCGATCACCACCGTATTCTGCTTCTTTAGAGCCTGAACAAGAGCTTCACGAGCACACCCGTGACTTTCGGGAGCATTTGAAAATGTTGTGCACAAACCAGGTATGTTCTACTACCCCAGTTCCTTTTCCTAACATGGACGACGCTGACCCACCAACAAGGCGTACGGTGTACCAGAGAGCCAGTGATGGGGTCCTCGGGGCGAGATCTTCGATCACCCGCCCTGCTATCCCAAATGCTAATACTTGGCAGGACCCACCAACAGACGTGTTACACCTAAGGTTTTTAGCATTTTCATGCTAACTCGAATCGGGCTTGGCCCACGTATTTTGGCTTGGTCCATGATTTTAACTTGTCACAGGTGTTTTGGGTAAAAATTATTGAGGCTAATTTTGTAACCAAACTTAGTTTATAAGGTAGTGTGCTTGTAAAATCAATGAAAAAACAATATAATAATGTAAAAATTGACACGATTGTTTACGAGGAAAGCCCTTGATCTTTAAGGATCTCCGACATAAAACCTCGGGAGGTGACAATCGACACCTGCCTCGTTTCTTGAATAAATGGTAAAAGATTACAAGTGTGAGCAGCAAATGATCGAGATCTAAGTGTTACAGAGCTTGTTTACGAGTATTCGATAATGCTAAATGTTTGTGTGTGTTTTCTATTCGATCAAGCTGCTTAATTTATACAAGATATAAGCTAACTAACTATCCGAGAATCCCGGAATCGACCAAGTCTTCCACTGTGACCGTTGGGAGTCACTCTACGCGTCTTTTACACGTTCTCCTTGACTTCTAGACCGATTCTTCAGGAATGAGCTTGACTTCGCACATTTTACCTGCGTATTAGTCAATATAGCAGAAAGATATAACGGTTAAATATTGAGGATACTGAAACCTGTCAGGATACCAAAGTACGTTGAAGATCCAGGATCCTTAGCTGTAAAATGACCCCTAACAATTGTCCCCAAATTTAACAGCTGTCAGTTATATCGACATCTGTTAAATTTAAAAATTCAAATAGTAAATGATGATAGGGTTGCGATATGACCGTTTCCGATTTCTGAGGCGATTTAACTGTTGCCTTCCTGCAGGATAAATTCATTATTACCCTCTTCTTCTTCATTCCAACCTTCTCAAGGCTTTAGCAGGTAAAAATCTTCATTGATTTCTGATTTCTTCTTTCACTCTAAGCTTTCGTGATCATGGGTATGAAAATGATCAGATCGGCTGCTTCTATCGTTGCCGACACGATTGAGGATTTCACGGATCAAGGAATCCTTGACCATTCCGATCAGGAACTCTGCTCTTTCACTGATCAGGATGTTTTTACCAAAAAATCTATTTTTAGGACTTTCGATTCTAGTATGAAAGCCGACATGATTTCTGAAACTTGGGTTTGCTTCCTTGCATATCCTTTTACTCTCCGTCTGTCGTATCCTTTTTCTCTACTCATCACTGAGTTCTTCAAGCTTACCGGCCTGTGTTATTCCCAAACTATGCCCATGGTTTGGAGAATTTTGGCAACTGTTGAGAGGTTGAATCGTTCTCATTCTTTGGCCATTAGTGTCCTTGAGCTAGCTTATGCCTATAACTTAAGAACCCATGGCTCTACTCGTTTCGTCCTTCAGCTTAAGTCCGAGCGAACTCACCTAATCCCAAAAGCCACCCAAAATGACACCGACTGGAAGGGGAAATTCTTCTTTGTCAGGAGAGATTCAATTCCTGATGGGAATCTTTTGGCGCTTGAATGGGTTAAGAAGGGTAGAAAGTAGTTAGGATCCCTGTAATTTACGTTATTTGTAACTTGTTGCTAAAGATCTTGTTTTATCTTTACGTAGCCCCTAAGTTTGACGACTGGTTCATGCAAGAACCGACACAGAAAAGAGAATCGAAACCCTTTTAGAGATACCTGTTACGGAGAGGTCCTTTCGTGCTAAATCCACCATTAGTGAGCAAGCTTTGACACACAGCATTCCGAGTCAAATATGTCTTCAGGTATAGAACAATTCATAATTGTGTTATCAAACATCTTGATCTTGATTTACTCTATCCTTCTGTAGGAATCCCAAAATCAGGCTCCCAATTTGCATTGTTCGATCTTGATAGCCTTTTGTCCGGAGCCACCATCGTCAAGAAGGAGAATCCTACACCTGCGACCACCAAGTATCGTATCCTGGCCCTACGGTCTAAGGCTTCACGGAGCAAAAAGAGGAAGATGACTGATGTGATGGACCTGGAGGTCTTTGAGGGTATGGACTCTCCTGAAACCACCAAGAAACTTCAAGGCTTGTTGAACCTGGTAAGTAATTTTTTGGTATCCCTAATTTAATGTCAAGAGCCCTGAATAACTAATCTGTCTGAATTTTACAGGGTTTGGAGAAGCTGAATGCCAACTTGGCTGTGGCAGAGAAGAATGCTGAAGAAGCTTTGGAGAAGATTGAGGATCTGAAGAAAATCATTGCCTCCAAATCCAAATAAATGGAGAAAGAGATCAAGGCTCAAAAGGATAAGCTTTAGGAGAGTTCATCCCAATATGAATTGAATTTGAAGGAGAATTCGGCCTAGTACGAGCAGAGGTTGCAGGATACTTTGGATGATGCTAAGAAATCTGCGGCCATGGCTATTCTCTAATCCAGGATCCAGATGGCTAAGCAAGTTGTTGCTGAAGGCTTTGATCCTGCAGCTTGGGATCTTCAGGGATGGCGTTCTTCTTTAGCTAAGCTTGGTAGTGAAGCAGTGGAGACCAGTAAGACTGCTGAGGAGGTTGAAGCTGGCGAAGGTGAGAAGCAAGCTGACCAGGGTAATGAGGGTAATAACGCCTAGGCCTGAGCCTTGGAATTTGTGGTTCTTCGATTGTTCTTGTTGGTTATCTGTCTTAAAACAATTTCCTTTTATGTTTGTGGTTGTTGAACAGTTTACTTTTTCCTGCACTGGGATCCCTATATCATGATATACAATTTGACAAATTGTGAACAGGGTGGATGGGTTCAGGCTTTGGATGAATCCCGGGTCACTTTTCTTTCCTACACTTTAGTTATAATCAAGTATCTTTTGACTTACCTGCCATGATTGATATGAGTTTGGTTTGCTTTGACATGTTTTAGAAAATTAGGATCCTTAGGCGGTTAAGCCCTTGGATATTTTAGAAAAATAGGTTTATGTATATACTCAGGATACCGGATCGTTAATAACATCTTACGTTTTCACTAACTTGAATTTAGAATAATATAGTTTGGTTTTGATAAATGTTATGTAAGAATATCAAACATATCATGACTTAGTTATTCAAATCTAGAATATTCTTTTAATTAAAAAATAAGTAACACATACCTTTGTTGAGTATCAAGTCCGGTAGATATACATACCAGATTATAGCATGGAGTCCAAAAATACAACAACTGTTAGTTGTCCCCTGTGTATAGTCATTAAATACGTCGTAGACTTAGTAAGTGTACTTCAGGATCTTTATAAGTCTTCAATCCGTTTAAGGATCTAGAGTCAGCACATCGATGCTAAGTTCTTGGGTTAACACATAAGTGTTAGATACCTTTTGTTCGGGGTCATTTTACAGCTAAGGATCCTAGATCTTCAACGTACTTCGGTATCCTGACAGGTTTCGGTATCCTCAATATTTAGCCGCTATATCTTTCTGCTATCTTGACTAATACGCAGGTAAAATGTGCGAAGTCAAGCTCATTCCTGAATAATTGGTCTTGAAATCAAGGAGAACGTGTATAAGACGCGTGGAGTGACTCCCAACGGTCACAATGGAAGACTTGGTTGATTCCGGGATTCTCAGATAGTTAGTTAGCTTATATCTTGTATAAATCCAGCCGCTTGATCGAATAGAAAACACACACAAACACTTAGCATTATCGAATACTCGCAAACAAGCTCTGTAACACTTAGATCTCGATCATTTGACGCTCACACTTGTAATCTTTTTACCATTTATTCAAGAAACGAGGCAGGTGTCGATTGTTACCTCCCGAGGTTTTATGCCGGAGATCCTTAAAGATCAAGGGCTTTCGTCGTAAACAACCGTGTCAAGTTTTACATTCTTATATTGTTTTTTCATTGATTTACTACCTCACAAACTAAGTTTGGTTACAAAACTAGCCTCAATAATTTACACCCAAAACAATTTGGCGCCCACCGTGGGGCAAGTGGTGCTTTTTATCCTCAAATCTTTACTAAAGTTATTCAATCATTATTTTTCCAAATCGATTTAAAAAATGTCGTCCCAATCTAAAAATGTTTCTGTATCTACTCCATCTTCTAGCTCTGGGTTGAACAACCCTATTCCTCCTCCTCCATTCTAGAAGAATGTTAATCAGCCGAAGAAAACTACTTCTGCGTGTTTTTCGGGATCCGGGATACCTGCTGGGGGACCTGTGATCGTTTCAAACATTGATATCCTCGATCTATTCTCAGAAATGAAACAGCATATGGAGCAGAAGAAAAATACTAACCAAATGCTGTTCAGGGAGCTTGCAAAGGTCAAAGAATCAAAGAAACCAGTAGAAGTGACGACCCCGCTACAACCAAGGATCTTGGATTTCAACTATTCGGGATCCTCAGGAGTCCATTAGGGAGATTTTATTCCCATGCAAATAGGGATCACCCAAGTTGGCTCGACCCCGGCTATTAGAGTTACTACAAATCAGGATCATGGAGTTACTCCGGGATCATCATTCCGAAATCCTGAGAACGGTAACTCTTTCAATCAATTTTCAAACACTAATGAATTCGTGCAAGACACAGGAATCACTGCGTCCATGGCCAAGGAGTTAAAGAAATTAAGAGAGATGATCTCAAGTGTACCAGGCGTGGTCCAACCTATACTAGAGATGTCCTCTATCAGTCACAGGATCTTCAGATTTGCTCCACTGATATGTGACGCTGAGATCCCCAAGCGCTTCCATACTCCTAACATGAAGTTGTATGATGGAACTATAGATCCTGAGGAGCATGTCGCGCAGTACAAGGAAAGGATGGAAATAAACCCCATTCCCTTGGACCTAAAGGAAGCCTGCTTATGCAAAGGCTTTGGCTCTACCTTAACAGGATCACCCCTGAAATGGCTACTTAAGGTTAAACCTTATTTTATTACTTCGTTTACTCACTTAATCAATTTGTTTAACAATCAATTCTCTTGCAGTATAACTTTTGAAAGATTAACAAGTGACTTATACAGGTTAACTCAGAACAGTGGAGAGTCCCTTCGGGATTATGTCAGTAAGTTCGGCCGGGAATCCCTGGATATCTCGAACCTTGACATTGCCACTGCAGTCCATGCATTCAAGATGGGACTAAAGAAGGATTCTCAATTTTAATTAAACTTTGTCATGAATCCTTGCAGGAACCTTGATGAAGTCAGTAACCGGGCATTGAGGTTTATTAGGCTGGAAGAAGATAAAAAGATCCAGCAAAGGGTGGATGTTCCGACAGGCTACACTCAACCCAATCGGAAAGCTGAATTTGCACCTTTCAAGTCATACAGATCCAAGCAATATTCTAAGCCTGACAATCACAGGTTAACGCTGTAGAAGATGACGAGGAAGAGGAAGACCACCCTAAGTTGACCGAATATTGTTTTTCCCTTGATACAAAAGGTTTACTATTTGCTATGCAGGCTCTTGGAGAAAAAGCCAGATGACCTCACAAATTTGAGAAGCGTACAGGATTGAAGGACAAGTGCAAGTGGTGTGCTTTCCACGAGGACTTTGGTCACGTGATGGAAGATTGCATTGCGTTGCGGAAAGAGATAAGCTACCTCTTAAGCAAAGGGCATCTCAAAGAATTTATAGGAAAAGGAAAGAACAAGACTAAGCATCATGACAGGATCCCGCAAAAAGCAAAATCACCACCGCCGGATGCCAATGTAATAGGTTTCATATTTGGTGGATCTGATATTTGTGGTACTTCTTACTCTGTAGCAAAAAGGAATGCCAAAGAAGCGAAGACAAAAAAAGGGGACAGGCCTTTTAGAACCTCTAGCTTAACTAAGGAAAAGGTGATCTCTTTCGACAAGGATGACAGGGATGACGTACAAGATCCTCATTATGATGGTCTACTAATCACTTTGTATATTGCGAACCACTTCATCTGAAGGATACTGATCGACGGAGGGAACTCGGTGAACATAATTCAGCATGAAGTCATGAAGAGAATGGGGATCCCGGATTCTGAAATTATTTCTAAATCCTCAGTGCTGGTAGGATTCAGCGGAGAAGTCAAAAATACACTCGGAGAGATAAAGCTACAGATATATATCGAAGGGGTAAATGCTATACATAAATTTTGTGTAATAGATTTTTTGTCTTACTATAATATCATTTTAGGAAGGCCGTGGATACACGACATGAAGGTGGTACCCTCAACATACCATCAGTGTGTCAATGCCAACCCCTTGGGGGGTAGTGAAGATTAACAGTGATCAGCAAGAGGCTGAGGATTGCTACACCTCTTTGATGAAAGCCTCCGCCAAAATCAGGCAAGCATAACAACTAAAGAAACAAGCCCGAGACGTCCTGGAAACTAAAGAATAAGATGTTAAAGAAATATCCCTAAGTGTGGAGGATCCTTACATCAAGGTGCTTGTCGGAACCATTATCCCCAAGGATATTGAACAAGATCACTTAGAGCTACTAAAGAGCAAAACTTCAACCTTCGCTTGGAAAGATGAAGACATGACAGGTATCTCTAAAGATATTATTACACATAAATTGGGTGTTGATAATAGTTTCAGTCCAATACACCAAAAGAGAAGGAAGTTTGCGCCAGAAAGGAATGCAGTTATCTAAGAAGAGGTCGAGAGACTATTAAAAACAGGAATGGTAAGGGAAGTGAAATACCCAAGGTGGCTAGCTAAGGTGGTGGTGGTCCAGAAGAAGAATGGGAAATGGAGAGTCTGTGTAGACTTTACCGATTTGAACAAAGCATGTCCCAAAGACCTTTTTCCATTGCCACACATATACTCAATGGTTGACGCTACAGTGGTCCACGAGATGCTGACATTCATGGATGCTTCATCAGCATTCCAACAGATTCAGATGGAACCCTCAGACTAGGAGGATACCACGTTCATGACTCCTACAGTTATTTATTGTTATATTGCTATGCCTTTTGGCTTGAAAAATGCAGGTGCTAGATACCAAAGGCTGGTGAACATGATGTTCAAAGAGAAACTAGGGGACACCATGGAGGTCTACATAGATGACATGGTGGTAAAATCAAAGAAAGTTGAGGATCATCTCAGGGACCTTAGAGAAGCATTTGATATCCTAGACCAGTACAACATGAAGTTAAATCCTTCCAAATGCCACTTCGGAGTGGGGGCAGGAAAGTTCCTGGGCTATATGGTAAACAAGAGATGGATAGAAGCCAGTCCTAAACAAATCAAAGCGATCATCAATCTGAAATCCCCAGCAAACACCAAGGATGCCCAGAGACTAACCGGAAGGGTAGCAACACTCAACAGGTTCATATCAAGATCCTCAGAAAGGTGCAAAGAGTTCTATGACATCCTGAGGAAGAATAAAAGATTCGAATGGGAAGAGAAGCATGAACGAGCACTCCAATCATTGAAAGAATACTTGTCAGCAGCTCCTCTATTAATGAAACCAGAAGACGGCGAACCATTATCCCTATACTTGACAGTATCCCAAAGCAGCGTAAGTGCTGTACTAGTCAAGGATCACGAGGGACAACAACATCTTGTATACTATGTAAGTAAAAGTTTGCTGGCAGCAGAAACCAGGTACTCTCATTTAGAAAAGTTAATCTTAGCTTTAATAATGACATCCACTAAACTTAGACATTATTTTGAAAATCATGTTATTCATGTTAAGACTAACTATCCTATTAAGTGTGTCTTAAGAAAGTCAGAGATGTCAGGTAGGATGGCTAAGTGGTCAGTCAAGCTCAGCGCCTATGACCTCATATATGAACCTAGAACAGCAATAAAGTCTCAGGCACTTGCAGACTTTGTGGCTGATTTCAGCAGTGATATCCAACATGAAGCAGATCATGAAGTTCAACAATTGGAAGAATCCAGGGATAAGTGGACGTTATTCACTGACGGTGCATCAAATGTAAGAGGAACATGTCTAGGAATCATACTGAAATCGCCACGAGGGGACATAATACCCCAATCCATAAGTTGTGAATTCCAGGCTACGAACAATGAAGCAGAGTATGAGGCGCTGATAGCAGGATTGCAATTAGCTAGGGATATCAAGATCAGGTATCTCCAGGTATATTTAGACTCATTGTTAATTGCTAACCATTTCAATGGTTCATATGCAGTAAAAGGTACCTAGAGAAGACAATACCGAGGCTGATGCCTTAGCAAACCTTGCTTCTTCTCTTAGAATTCCAGAAGGTACCAAAATACCTATCATACATATTCTGAGGCCAACACTGAAGAAGAAGCAGACATACAGGATCTTAAACCTAGTCAAGGATCCTGGATTTCACCCATTAAGAAATATTTGCAGGATGGTGAGATCCCAAGTGGGGAAAAGAATCACAAAGCTTTTCGCATGAGGGTATCATGTTTTACAATATTACACAATGTCTTGTATATAAAGTCTATTGTAGGTCCATACTTAAGATGATTGGAGGATCCTGAAGCACGTGAAGTCTTGAAAGATATACATGAAGGTGACTGTGGTAATCACACTGGGGGCAGAGCATTATTTTCAAGGATCATGAGGACAGGATATTACTGGCCTACCATGAGGAAAGATGCTATGACTTACTCCCAGAAATGTGACGCATGCCAAAGACACAACAACATACTTCACCAACCAGCAGAGCCTTTATATCCAATTATCTCTCCATGGCCATTAATGAAATGGGGAATGGATATAGTTCGCAAACTTCCCAAGGCACCAAGAGGAAAGGTCTTTATGCTAGAAAGGACAGATTACTTCTCCAAATGGATTGAAGCTGAGGCATTTGTCCAAGTCAGAGAAAAAGAAGTAATCTTCTTTATCAAGCGCAATATCCTGACAAGATTTGGAATCCCGACGGAGATAGTTTGTGACAATGGATCTCAGTTCATTGGAAACAGAACAACTAACTTCTGTGCCAGTTAGGGAATCAAATTGATAACTTCCACCCTAGTACATCCTTAAGCCAACGGACAAGCGAAATCTAGCAAAAAGATCATCATTAATAACCTCAAGAAGAGATTGGGAGCAAAGAAAGGAAAATGGGCTGAAGAATCACCGTTTGTACTTTGGGTAGATAGGATAACCGCAAAGAATGCAACAGGACAAACCCCATTCTCATTGGTGTTTGGTACTGAAGCCATGATCCCTACGGAGATGGTTATCCCTACTGCAAGGACCAATCTGCAGAATCAAAAGACCAATGACGAGGCTCTTGCTTATGATCTTGACACTGTGGATGAGCTTAGGGATCTTGCCAAAATCCGTATCATAGCTTATCAGCAAAAGATAGCAAAGTCATATAACAAGAGCATAAGGATCAGAAGATTCCAAATAGGTGACTTAGTATTAAGAAAGGCATTTCAAAATACTACCAATCCCAGTGATGGAAAACTTGCACCAAAATGGGAAGGCCCATGCTTGATTGATTTGGAAGCAGGAAAGGGAGCCTATTGGTTAGCTACTATGGAAGGAGATAACCTGCCAAGATCCCGGAATGCTATCCACCTCAATGCATATTTTATGTAAGTTAGAACTTAAATTCTAACTAAGACTGGTATGTCTTCTATCCCTGACTATTTTCGTATTAATTATTCTTTATCAAAGTACTGACTTAAGGGTCGGAGGGGTGTTAGCTAACCTAACACCCACCTTCACCCAGGTTTCATGTTTTGTAGGAAGGATCGTCAAGGATACTGACAAAAGATAGAGATTGGCCATCTCTCCAAAGTTAAGGTATCATGCATACCTTCTAAGGTTTAAAGGTTTTCACCTTTCTAGGAATTGAGTTTAAACACTCCACCGGTAGCGCACGATATTCAAGTATAATTCAAGGTGGTGCGACCAGTCCATGTAACAGTGGCTGATAATTTCATCACTGTTGGCTATAACTTGAATCCTACGATTGTAACAGACGTGTTACACCTAAGGTTTTTAGAATTTTCATGCTAACTCAAATCTGACTTGGCCCATGTATTCTGGCTTGGCCCACGTTTTTCTGGCTTGGCCCACTATTTTAACTTGTCACAGGTATCTAACTCTTATGTGTTAACACAAGAACTTAGCATCGATGTGCTGAGTCAAGATCCTTAAACGGATTGAAGACTTATAAAGATCCTAAAGTACACTAACTAAGTATACGACGTATTTAGTGACTATACTTAGGGGACAACTAACAGTTGTTGCATTTTTGGACTCCATGCTATAATTTGGTATTTATATCTACCCGACTTGATACTCAACAAAGGTACGTGTTACTAATTTTTTAATTAAAAGACGATTCGAGATTTGAACGACTAAGTCATGATATGTTTGATATTCTTACATTACATTTATCAAAACCAAACTATATTATGCTAAATTCAAGTTTAGTGAAAACCTAAGATGTTATTAAGGATCCGGTATCCTGAGTATATACATAAACCTATTTTTCTAAAATATCCCAGGGCTTAACCGCCTAATGATCCTAATTTTCTAAAACATGTCAAAGCAAACCAAACGCATATCAATCATGATGGATAAGTCAAAAGATACTTGATTATAACTAAAGTGTAGGAAAGAAAAGTGACCCGGGCTTTATCCAGAACCTGGACCGATCCACCCGGTTCATAAATTGTCAAATTGTCTATCCTGATATAGGGATCCCAGTGCAGGAAAAAGTAAACTGTTCAACAACCACAAACATAAAAGGAAATTGTTTTAAGACAAATAACCAACAAGAACAATCGAAGAACCACAAATTCCAAGGCTCAGGCCTAGGCATTATTACCCTCATTGCCCTGGTCAGCTTGCTTCTCACCTTCGCCAGCTTCAACCTCCTCAGCAGTCTTACTGGTCTCCACCGCTTCACCACCAAGCTTAGCGAAAGAAGAACGCCATCCCTGAAGATCCCATGCTGCAGGATCAAAGCCTTCAGCAACAACTTGCTCAACCATCTGGATCCTGGATTGGAGAATAGCCATGGCCGCAGATTTCTTGGCATCATCCACAGTATCCTGTAACCTCTGCTCGTACTGGGCCGAATTCTCCTGCAACTTCAGTTCATATTGGGCTGAACTCTCCTGAAGCTTATCCTTCTGAGCCTAGATCTCTTTCTCCAAGTATTTGGATTTGGAGGCCATGATTTTCTTCAGATCCTCAATCTTCTCCAAAGCTTCTTTATCATTCTTCTCTGCCATAGCCAAGTTTCCATTCAGCTTCTCCAAACCCTGCAAAATTCAGACAGATTAGTTATTTAGGGATCCTGACATTAAATTAGGGATACCAAAAAATTACTTACCAGGTTCAACAAGCCTTGAAGCTTCTTGGTGGTTTCAGCACAGTCCATACCCTCAAAGACCTCTAGGTCCATCACATCAGTCGTCTTCCTCTTTTTGCTCCCTAAAGCCTTAGACCATAGGGCCGGGATACGAGGCTTGGTGGTCGCAGGTGTAGGATTCTCCTTCTTGACGATAGCAGCTCCGGACAAAAGGCTATCAAGATCGGACAATGCAAACTGGGAGCCTGATTTTGGGATTCCTACAGAAGGATAGAGTAAATCAGGATCATGATGTTTGATAACACAAATATGAATTGTTCTATACCTGAAGACATTTTTGACTTGGAATGCTATGTGTCAAAGCTTACTTCGCTGATGTTGGATTCAACACGAAAGGACCTCTCCGTAACAGGTATCTCTAACAGTGCTTCGATTCTTTTTTCTGTGTCGCTTCTTGCAGGAACCAGTTCGTCAACCTTAGGGGCCGCGCAAAGATAAAACAAGATCATTAGCAACAAGTTACAAATAACGTAAATTACAGGGATCCTAACTAGTTCCTACCCTTCTTAACCCATTCAAGCGGCAAAAGATTCACATCAGAAATTGAATCACTCATGACAAAGAAGAATTTTCCCTTCCGGTCGGTGTCATTCTGGGTGGCTTTTGGGATTAGGTGAGTTCGTCCGGACTTAAGCTGAAGGACGAAACGAGAAGACCCATGAGTTCTTAAGTTATAGGGATAAGCTAGCTCATGGACACCAATGGTCGAAGAATGAGAACGATTCTACCTCTCCAGAGTTTCCAAAATTCTCCAAACCATGGGCATAGTTTGGGAATAACACATGCCGGTAAGTGATATGCCCTATTTTATATATATATATATATATATATATATATATATTTCATGCATATGAAACCCTTGTTTTTAGTCATTTTATTATTAAATTCAGGTTAACCGATGTTTAATAAGTTTATATTTTAATTTTATAAGTTTTGAAAGAAAACAAGCTAAAATGCTTAAGATGTGATCAAATCTCATGTTAAAAATGCAAGTCACCTCACGTTGGTTTTAACTCACATGAAATAACTTAAAATATTAATTGGGTTAATAATTTATATCATTATGGTCATAGACTAATATGCATATGGATTTCAATTAATTGTTTGATCTGTTATCCATTTGACTTTGTAGTTCATAAGAAATTAAAGAAAGGCCCATAAAGAAAGTGGGTTTAGACGTGAAGCAGAGAAGGAATAAAAAGAAATGAAAAATAAAAGTTCTTTTGGGCCATGGAAGAAGAAATAAAGGACGGCAATTGGATTTGATAAAATAAAAAGCAGGTGACGCAAAAGAACGGGGAATAAAAGATGTGTTAGGGCACAATTTTCGAGAGGAATTGGGAGAGGTCAAACGCAGTTGGTGGTGGTGGCGGCTGTTTGTGGGTTACGAACAAAGGAAAGGAGAAAACTAAAGAATTTGAAGCAACTCAACATTTATTGAAGCAGGAGACCAAGCAAATAGCTCAAAGCTTTCGTCGTTTATCGATTTGAATTTATTGTTTTCATTTTGAATTCAGTTTCTGAACCAGTTTACTTTGTTTTGTTCTTGAGTATTATGATTGGCTAAACTTATTTAAGCTACCTAGATTAGGATGATTATTGACGGGGTTTGAATGTTTTTCGGTTTTTAATTACTCGTATGACGAATGCTATTGTGAAGGCTACTATTTTATTGATTATGAATGTGTATAAATGCTGAGTTTTTAATAATCTTGCATGAATTTGTTCCGCTTGTCATCTTGTTCGTTTCCTTTGTGTGTTTCGAGTAGGGTTTCGAGTTTGGGTCATTTACTTGGTGTTTTTGATCTAAACGATTCGATCGGTCATAGGAGAAGTTGTGTGGGTCTTTAAAAATAAGTGTTTTACCAACCTTGAGTCTGAGAGGAGATAGGTTGTTGGGTTGTCTCTTGGTTTTGGTGATTTGGGAAGCAATTGCACGAGAGTGAGTTGTCCAGGTTAGCGTTATCACTTGCAATTTCGTGTCATAGTCTGTATTTTAGTGCTTACTCCTTACCCTTAGGTCTGTCTAAGATAGTTTCTGGGTATAGTAACGGTTGAGACCGAGAGGTGAAGCTGTTTTCGAGTACTTGGTGTTCTAGGGAGTGGTGAGTTTGAGAGGAGATCCTACGTGTCTTAGCGATTCTTGAGTTAGTCTATCTTTAGAGTCGGTGTCGTACGGTTAGTTGTTCCCGAAAGCATTTAAACTAGTCAATAGGATTCCTGGTCTAGGTAGTGTTTATCTCATATCTAGTTCTCCTTCGTATTCTAGTTCGTTTGGTCTTCTTGGTGTTCACCTTTGTCTTCGTCTTTTCTCGTGTCTAGGTATTTTCGTGTCTTTCCAGTCATTGAGTCAGATCGGTGTTTCAGTTGTTTTAATATAATTTATATGCACTAAAAAATAATAAAAGTAAAATCATCATTTATATTTCTAGGTTAGGACTCGATAGAGGTTTAGTATTGAGAGCCGTCATAGGTGTCCACGGATTGATATCCGGTCTTGCCTACGCTTATTACATACCAACCGGTACACTTGCTGTTTGTGTGTTTTAGGATTGGTAATTCCTTTTTAAAACCATTGTGAGAATTTGACTTAATTTTATATATACTTTACAAACATCAAGTTTTTTGCGCCGTTGCCGGGGACACTTAGGCGATAGCGTATCTAACTTTGATTGAACTTAACTGATTATTTGGTCTTATTTCTGTTTTGAGTCGTAGAGCGTCTAGGGTCCGTGTCTTTTCTTTGTTTTTAGTGAGTCTCTGTGAATATTTGTTTATTTTCTTAGCTTAGTATTTTTCTTATTTCTTTAATCTTTTTTATTTTTATATATAACTGGTGCCCATGATCTTTTTGTTTGAGTGTCCTTTGCAGGGATTTATATGGACCGTTCTTACGGGAACAGCTACCAAGGACGTTATTTTGCTCAAGGGGATCAATACGTGGACGTGTGGTGTGAGGATTGTGGAGGTCCCCATTACACTCAGAATTGCTCTAATTCATCGGGGGTACTCCACAGACTACTATGGTAATCCTCATCCGCATCGACAGTCATATGAGAGTTCTGAACGAGAGGTAAGCCCATCCTTGATTGAAAGCCACAACGCCCTATGCGAGACTTTTAATCAATGGATGGAGGAGGATGAAGAGAGAAAGAGAGCTCAAGCTGGGAAAACCCCACTCTAGGAAGAGCTGCTTCAACAGTCCAATGACATGCTTACTCAAATGGTGGAAAATAGGAGAATTTAGGAGGAACAAAGAAGGATCGAAGAAGAAGAGCGTAGGGAACAAGAGGAGAAACTCCTTAGAATAGAGGCACTTGAAGCTGAATATCAGGAGATATGTGCTGATTATCGAGGGGAGAATTCATCTTGCAACACGAAGCTTACCAGGGATGAAGAAGATGATGTGTTTTTTGCTACCCCACGTAGTTCCACACAAGTCCCACATCCAGGTAAGTTTTCTGACTCTACTGTCGATTGTGACGACCTTTGATCACCAGATCCTATACAAGATTACATGTTTCATTATAACTCTTTACACTTGTCTTGTGAGATTGAGTCAGTGCAGGAAATACAGGTCGAAGAAACACTCCAGGACAAGCAAAGGAAAGTGCATGAGATAATGAGCACTCAATGGACCCGTTTAAGTAAGGCCGAGCAGCTGTACTTCCTAAAAGAAAATGGTAAGCTTACGGACGAGCTAGCAAGCCTAAGGCTAGCTAGAGAAACAGAGACTTTAATGGAAAAGGAACAAGTTAAAAGTGTACAACACTTTGTGCCAGACCCACCTCCGCTTCCTACACCTCAGAAATACGGACTAGAGCCCATCGAGGACGGTTTCTCAGTGACGATGAGATGGAGATAGAAGAGTCCTCGGATGACACTGTGAGTGATGGTCCAGGTAAGTTTTCAGAAGCTGTCTTTATTCAGTATGAGTGTGACATCCCTGAGTCATTTGATTGTCCGGATGACGAGCTTGAGTCTTCGAATATACTTGATACTTTACGTCGTTGAGAATGATGTGATGCAGGAACTAGAGAGCGAAGACGGGTGCATCGAAGAGGGTCTACCGGAGTTGGATGAGCAAGAGCAGGAGTTAAAAGAGGAGCAGGTCCCATCGTGGGAAAGTGAATTTAGAGACCAGTTGGGGGGCCTGCCAACTACTAGTGAAGAAAAGTTCAATCCACTTGGCGATCTAAGGCTCCTTGAAGATCTATTATATCAAGAGCTAAGTGTGGGGATAGAAGAGGAGGTGCAAGTGAGGGAGCTAGTGTCGGACCCACCACATTGCACCCGAGAGAACAAGAAGGAAATGGGTGTGGATGAAGCCGATGGCAGGTTGCCATAGGAACCAAAGGCACTACGGGAAAGAGAAAGGAAGACTGGGCACAAGGCCAACTCGGGAGTGAAGTGACAGCCACAGAAGCTGCTCAATGGTCCATCATAGGATAAAGCTGACCGTCTCCTTCACTATACATCGCGTATCAGGTTTGGCCCAGGTAATTTCAAATATTGGTGGACCGATCCGTTTAGATTTTTCAAAACCAATTTAAGGTCTGCCATCAGAGTTTGTCAAATCGGTGGTAGACCAATTACACTAAACGGGTCGGACGGGGGCGGCATAAAGAAGAAGCCTTCTGATCAGGCTTGTTTCTTGGTTTAGGACCCGAGGGTATAGTTTATATAAGTTGGTTTTATTTTGAGTCTATTTGATACTGTTTGGGTTTGGTGTAAGATTTATTTGTGCAGGTATAGATCACACCATCCGTACTCAATCTCCATTCGGACGGACACAATTTAAATATTATGTAAAGGGAACCCAACATAGTGTATGTGCAGTTGCGAATGAAATGCTATACAGTTGCACAAGTGGAAGAACGAAGTTGGATAGAATCATGCCATCATTACCAGCTAAGTCGTTTCCACTTTACTATTTTTGTCTATTTTTGAATCTTTATTTATATTTTTCGTTGTTTCTTGGTTTGCATTGAGGACAATGTGTCGTTCAAGTGTGGGGATGGGAAACGTCTTGAGTCTAGTTTGTTTAGTTTTTTTTTCTTTTACAAAAAGTCTAAAATACAAAAAAAAAATTAAAAAATTATCAAAAAAAAAATGTCCTTGAATTAGAGTTTTTGCAAATTAAATGGAAGATGATAGGTATAACTAAATCTGCTGTTCATTTTAAATGTGAAATAAATGATGGAAAACGCGTCTAATTTGTGATGTTTTGGTAGACCCAGCCGATTTGAAAGCTTAAATATCATGTGCGTGTTAATTAGGATAATTAATTGAACTTAAATCTTGAAATCTTGTGGGTATTCATCTTAGGGTGTCGGTGAAACTGAAACTGTCAACATAGGGTGATAGGTACCACGTTAAGCTAGAATTTATAGTTTTTTGAAATTTTCTTGGCACACCACTCTCTTTTTATGAAAATAAATCCGAGTTTGGTGGAGCCCGCATCCATATGTCCACAATTCATGAGTATTTGTTAGAACTGAGTTTTGCTTATGTGTTACTTTTCGGGATGGCCACTTGGAGAAAACACCCCTAAGTGATTCTTATGTGCTTAAATTGATATGACTTAGTCTATGTGTTACCTTCCGGGATAGTGACTTGGTTGAAACGCCTCTAGATGAAAGTTCATTTGCTTGAATTAATGCTCATTATCATACCATTCATACATGATTTCACCTTAATTTCTAAAACCTGTAAACTTTAGTTTAACGTGGTGGGAGAAATCTATATGGTTTAACCCGTGCCTAAACATGACCGTGAGACGGGATTAGGTGGAATTGTAGCTCTTAAGTGTGGGACCCATAGATAGATTGATATGCTTGGTAATGTCGAATTTAGAACACAATCGGGGGCTTGATAGTGGGTGTTTGGGTTTAATCGGAACGAAATACCAATTGTTGCATTTTAACGCGTGATTATATCTGTGCTAACGAAATTTATTAGATTGTTAAAGATTGTATTCCAGTTGTGATTCTATTGTAGAGATCTTTTTCAAGGACGAAAAAAGGTTAAATGTGGGATGTTTGATGTGTTGCAAAGCACACCTCGATTTCCTTTGTATTTCGTAGCGTTTTCCTATGTTTTTGAGTCGTTTTGAGTCATGTATAGCTTGAAATTAGTAATGTTATGTTTTGTAGGAGTTCGTGAGTAAATGAAGCTTAAACGAGCTAAAACAGTGTAACTAAGCTAAACTGCGACCAACATGAAATCTTCAAATATATTTTACTATTATCAACATTTTTAAAGTTAATTTTATTTGATATATTTATGGTTGACAATTTTAATATAATAATTTAATTTAACTATAAAAAAGACATGTGAATTAGAAAGTGGGCTAACATGTGTAATGAGAAATCTAATTTAATTATTTATAATTATTAGAAATCTAATTCATTTAATTATAATTGGGTTCTGAATGTGCTAAATTAGTTTTGAGGTGGACTTGTACAGGAAAAAAAAGAAAGAATTAAAAAAGGCAAAGCTAGGTCACGGGAATTGGGGAGCAAAGGCCAGAAAACGTTTTACACAATTTTGGGGAGCACGCATCACAATATAATTCGTGAAGGTTGGCGGCTAGTGTGGACGCAAGCAGGTGAACGGCGATTTAAGCAAAAAGGTCAAATTGAGAATAATCGTTCGCGGCTGTTTGGAAGTTTACGAATATGAAGCAAGAAAAGAATAGGAGAAAGTCAAAGCATGTCAATTTATTTAACAGTGAATATTAATTGAAACTATTTTTTAAGATTTAATATCATCAATGAGATTAACGGCAAGAAGTACCAAAATTACAAACTAATGGCAGGTAGACGGGCAACAAGCTGCGCCGCTACCCCCTTCTGAATAGCAAATCCTACTCTACTAAACACAAAGTTCCCCCCATAAATATATGCGGTGTTACTGCTGACCACCCGCTGAACCCGCTTAAGGAACCGCACCGCATCAGGGGCGAGAGCGCCAAAGGTGTCAAAGGCAAACGGTACGAACACGTGCTGATTCACAAGGCAAGCTTTTTCGTGCTTAGCTACTTTACCCGCCTCTGCCTTGTTTATCGCCTGACCCACCTTAAACCCATTGTCCCTTAACCCAACCAGGGGGGACACACCTGTCAAATCAACACATGCGTGTTTCCCTCCTTCCCATCCAAAAACAAGAATGTCAGCGGGCCGAAGGGTTGATTCCCATCTAATGGGTCGGTCAAGAAGTTCACCGGGGCTTCCTTTTTAGCCGAGATCCCTGCCCTCTTAAGGACATCAAAAAGCACATCTCGAACTAGGTCGTGTCGGTATTTGAAGCCCGGTAATTCTCTGCAATGGACAGCATGCTCCCCAAAAGAATCCAAGCAAGCCTTCCGACAAACGGGACACGGGTCATCAACCGGGAAAAGGGGTACCATCAGCCGGTATTTGAGGATAGCCCGATATTCCACTGGCGACATACATTGCCCTAAACCTTCGATGGGAACAACTGACAGGAAATCCTGAGCATGGGGGGCTCACAAACACTCGAGCACGGCTCGCTGCCGCGGGGACAAAGCGAACTTCTCTTCAAATGTCTTGACAATTTCACTATATAAAGCATTCGCCAAAATTTTCTGGGCTTTAAGAGGGGCGGTGTCTTTAATATAGAAACCGTCAATATCAAGATCGGGAAGAGAACTATGCAGAGTGTCCAACGCACTCCTGTAATCAGAGTCAAACAACCCACCACCACATTCGCGAAGAATGTGGTCTTGAAGAACCCAAGATTGGGCCCTTGAAGCCACAAAAGCGTAGGAAGAGGCGTCCCCAGCCGAGCAAATCCCAAGACCCCCAAAGCGGGTCGGGAGGGAAGCTAACCTCCATTGGAGGTCCCCAAAAAAGGCACCCCCACAAACAACAATGTCCTCAATCGTTTTCCGAAGACCTGTGTCAAAAACAGAGACGGCTTCCCCGACATAAGAAGGCTGACAAGTCCTGAGCCCAAACAGCAGTTTAGCAACCCCCATGCACGAACGAAGCAGGAGGAGTTCGCTCTGAGGGTTCCGAAGGCGTTTGAGGCATCCCATCAGGTCAACCGTACGTTTGGCTCTTTTGAGGGCCAAACCACTAATAAACTCCCCATCTCTGCTGACAGCACCACCTAAGAGTTTCACCCCATGCACCGGCCTACCAATTTCCCGCGGAAATAAGCTCTCTCGAGTCTTCACCCCGTCGCATGTAGGCCAAAAAACTTCAGTTTTTTTGATGTTGACAAGGAGGCCCAAAGATGGGCCCTCCACTCTAATGATGTCTAAAGCCTTGGCAACCTGAGTAGCATCTCCAATAAGGGTCCCATCATCCAGGTACCATGCGTGGAAAAGAAGCTTGCAGCGATCTCTGATCCGGAGGACAAGAGGGTGTAAAACAAGGGCAAAAAGGAGAGGCCCTAAGGGATCCCCCTGCTGAACCCCCGTGGAGGACCAAATATAATCATTCCCTACATAAAGTCTAGCTGGTTGGCCATATAAGAAATCAACCCAAGCAGAGATAGATGGACACATTTTCCTCACCTCATTTAAAAGAGCAGTTCTATCCACAAGATTAAAGGCATTCGAGAAATCGACGGTAAGCATAGCCAGCGACCCGTCTCGGTGGTGCGCATTCACGAACCTGTTCGCACTATGAAGAACCGCCTCAGCCCCGTTTGGAACCCCGACCCCAAACTGGAAGTCGCCAAGGTATTTGGCCATATCCCTCCCCACCCCCTTCATAGCAACCTTGGAGACTACTCTCCTCCAAATTGAACCCACTGCAATAGGCCGGATCCCATTATCGGGCTTGAGAAGGGGCGTAAGGGGAGCAGATGCAACGAATTCCGCCAAACTCCTTGGGCAACCCCCCCTCAAACATAAGTTAACCATAGCTGCAATCGCCCTGAGTAGACTAGCCGCAATCACGGACCCTTCCCCACAAAGGGCGTCCAAAAGGTGCTGAGCCCTCAAACCATCTCTCCCACATGACGTACCTTTAGGGAAAGATTTGATACACACTAGCACACTGTCAGTCTCTACGACAAGGGGAGGGTCGGTCGGTAAGAAAGCTGGCATGGTAGGCGGGGGCATACACGGGTGCTTATCCTCGAGAGCCTTCGAAGTTTTCTCATCGAGTGGTGCGACCCCCGAAGAACATAGAACCTTAACTGCAGCGGTAAAATGACCATCGGCAACCTTACGTAAACACTGCTTGATAGAACTCGTATCCTCTGTTTTATTTTTATCAGGCCCTTTCTTAAAACCCTCACAACCTTCCTTCACAGGCTGAGCAAACAAAGACTGAATGAGAGTGTCAAACCCCTCACGGTCGCCCCATTGAGCCAGCGCCCGCTGAATGCTGAGACATTGACCGTTCTTCCTGTTGCCCGACCTCTTATCTTGGCGGCTGACCGGCGTAAAAACACGTAAAATACACCGAGGTAATAGTAGAAGTCTAATCCAAGCATCAACCGAATCAGGCATAGCCACCACATTATCCAAAGCTGTGGTCAAGGCTTGGGCAAACGCCATGCGACAACTAAAGGGGATGCTCTTAACCGTTTTAACAGGGAGAGAAAAAACCCGGTCAAGAAGAGCAACATCAACACATACCTCTCCAGACGAGGAAGCCTCCGTAGCGACACACGGTCTAGGGACTCCCACAATAAAATCCTTCTCACCCCCTTCCCTTGGCATAGACCGAATAGCCTGATCTTCATGGTGACACGCCCGACTGAAGGAATGAAGGCGCATGCACTCCCAACACAACCATTGATCAGATAACCTCAGGGCTTCACAAGTAGAGGTAAAAAGATTAGAGTCTTCAGCAATAGCACGCCTCAAGGTATCTTTCCTATCATCAGAAACAAAATGGTGACTTTTAAAATGAGCAATGAGTCTTCGGATCCCCTTAGACCCAGCCACACCATCGGGGCAACAATGGAACCCCTTGAAGGGGCAAGGCTAAAAACCATTGGACATGGCCTAAAAAAGAAACCGACTAGCGAACAACATCAACTAAGACACTTAGGCAATGTCTCCACCTCCCAACGAGAAGGAAAAACGAAAGAAACCTAACACCCGATGGTTCAAAGGCTTTTTGAACCCGAGCTCATTGAAAACTTATTCCGAGCATTTCATCGAACACCTTGCGGGCACAAACACCATGGGAGATCAAAGAAGGTGAACAAGATTACAAAAATTAATTAGCGATCAAACTTGTGAGATCATTAGCAGAATTAGCAGAATCAATATAGAGCATGCCTTCATTGCAGAGCTCAGAATGTAATTCGCCATTTTCCGTACGCTCAAACTTCAATTCGCCATAATAATTGACACAAAAGTCAATTCAATTTGTTGTTTCTAAAAGCGGCTCAACTGCATATGAAAACTGGTGTGTTTTGAAGAAAGGGCCTGCAACAGTAGATGATGAATCGGTGATTAAACTTGTTATAGCTATCTAGGTTTTCGATGATTGTTTGATTGATTCGTGGATTTCTTTCGGTTTATGTTGGATTGTGATGGATTGATGGTAAAGCAAATAACTTGGATTCACTTAGTATTATGTCTTGCATGTTTAATTCTGATTTGCAATTGATTTGTGTTTCATATGTATCTTGTTGAATGTCTTTCAAATAATAGATGCATGTTATGCTACCTACTTTGTGTTTATAACTAGTTTGTGGATAATTGATTTCATCTTCCATAGAAACGCATATTGAGAGTATCTTAGGGTTGAATGTTCTTCCTACTTTAATAGCTGAGACGTGAGAAGTTGTCGGGTATTCCTTGGTGTTAGGGTTCTTAGGTAGATTGCTCTGAAAGGAGGGTTTCCTAGGGTTTCTTAGCAGCTTTGATATTCCGTGTCGTACTGAGAGTTTCCAGGTTATCCCGTGTGTCTTAGGGCATATAGAGATATTGAGACTAAAAGGTAATTTATCTATAGGGTACTTTAGCATCGTTGGAAATAGCTGAGAGGTGATCCGACCAACCGGTGAGTTTACACGTTCTTTAAGGTTTCCTATTCGGTCACACCCGGAGAATGATCTGGAACCTTAGGTTGTCTTAGGGTTTCGTATTCAAAGATCCCGGTTCCACCATAACTGTCATATCTGAGAGAAGTTGATGTTTGTCAAGCAGGATTCGTTACCTAGATTGTGCTTTCTCTTTTATTGATCTCATCTGTTTTGCCTGTCTGATATTTGGTGTCGTTAGTTAGAGAGTTCCATTAGTTATAATCAACACAAAATCCCCCCATATAATTCAATTCAATTAGTTGAGTCAGAGTCTAGATAGAGTTGTCGTTAGTGTCTTGTGGGTTCGATATCCGGACTTCATTTGACTTTGCTACATTGGTCGGTACACTTTCCGGTTGTGTCGTCTAGTATTATGTTGAGTCTAGATTTATAAATTTAAAGCTAGATTGTCTAGGTTAGATTTTATTGTTAGTTTTTATAGACCGTCCAAGCTACATCAGTAAGCTTGAAGAACTCAGTGATGAGTGGAGAAAAGGATACAACAGACCAAGAGTAATAGGATATGCAAGGAAGCAAACCCAAGTTTTAGAAATCACGTCGGCCTTCATCCTAGAATCAAAAGACCTAAAAATAGTTTTTTGGGAAAAACATTGTTTTATTTCAAAAGTTTTATATCTTGATCAGTGAAAGAGCAGAGTTCCTGATCGGAATGGTCAAGGATTCCTTGATCCGTAAAATCCTCAATCGTTTCGGCAATGATAGAAGCAGCCGATCTGGCCATTTTCTTATCCATGATCACGGAAGCTTAGAGTGAAAAAAGAAATCAGAAATCAATGAAGATTTTTACCTGGTTAAGCCTTGAGAAGATTGGAATGAAGAAGAAGAGGGTAATAATGAATTTATCATGCAGGAAGGAAATGGTTAAATCGCCTTGGAAATCAGGAACGGTCTTATCGCAACCCTATCATCATTAACTATTTGAATTTTTAAATTTTACAGATGTCGATATAATTCACAGCTGTTAAATTTGGGGACAATTGTTAGGAGTCATTTTATAGCTAAGGATCCTGGATCTTCAACGTACTTCGTTATCCTAACAGGTTTCGATATGCTCAATATTTAACCGTTATATCTTTCTATTATCTTGACTAATACGCAGGTAAAACGTGCGAAGTCAAGCTCATTCCCGAAGAATCGGTCTAGAAGTCAAGGAGAACGTGTAGAAGACGCATGGAGTGACTCCCAACAATCACAATGGAAGACTTGGTCGATCCCGGGATTCTCAGATAGTTAGTTAGCTTATATCTTGTATAAATCCAGCAGCTTGATCGAATAGAAAACATACACAAACACTTAGCATTATCGAATACATGCAAACAAGCTCTGTAACACTTAGATCTCGATCATTTGCTGCTCACATTTGTAATATTTTTACCATTTATTCAAGAAACGAGTCAGGTGTCGATTGTCACCTCCCGAGGTTTTATGCCGGAGATCCTTAAAGATCAAGGGCTTTCCTCGTAAACAATCGTGTCAGGTTTTACATTATTATATTGTTTTTTCATTGATTTTACAAGCACACTACCTCATAAACTAAGTTTGGTTACAAAATTAGCCTCAATAATTTTTACCCAAAACACCTGTGACAAGTTAAAATCATGGGCCAAGCCAGAAAAACATGGGCCAAGCCCGATTCGAGTTAGCATGAAAATGCTAAAAACCTTAGGTGTAACACGTCTGTTGGTGGGTCCTGCCAAGTATTAGCATTAGGGATAGCAGGGTGGGTGATCGAAGATCTCGCCCCGAGGAAGGTGAAAACCTTTAAACCTTAGAAGGTATGCAAGATACCTTAACTTAGGAGAGATGGCCAATCTCTATCTTCTGTCAGGATCCTTGAGGATCCTTCTTGCAAAACATGAAACCTTGGTGAAGGTGGGTGTTAGCTTTGCTAACACCCCTCCGACGCTCAGGTCAGTACTTTGATAAAGAATAATAAATACGAAAATAGTCAGGGATAGAAGACATACTAGTCTTAGTTAGAATTTAAGTTCTAACTTACATAAAATAGGCTTTGAGATGGATAGCATTCCAGGATCTTGGCAGGATATCTGCTTCCATATTATTTAACCAATAGGCTCCCTTGCTTGCTTCCGAATCAATCAAATATGGGCCTTCCCATTTTGGTGCAAGTTTTCCATCACTGGGATTGGTAGTATTTTGAAATGCCTTTCTCAATACAAAGTCACCTATTTTGAATCTTCTGATCCTTATGCTCTTGTTATATTACTTTGCTATCCTTTGCTGATAAGCTGCGATACGAATTTTGGCAAAATCCCTGAGCTCATCCACAGTGTCAAGATCATGAGCAAGAGCCTCGTCGTTGGTCTCTGGATTCTGGAGATTGTTCCTGGCAGTAAGGATAACCATGTCCGTAGGGATCATGGCTTCAGTACCAAACACCAATGAGAATGGGGTTTTTCCTGTTGCATTTTTCGCGGTTGTCCTATCTTCCGAAAGTACAAATGGTAATTCTTCAGCCCATTTTCCTTTCTTTTCTCCCAATCTTTTCTTGAGGTGGTTAACAATGAACTTGTTGCTAGATTCCGCTTTTCTGTTGGCTTGAGGATGTACTTGGGTGGAAGTTATCATTTTGATTCCCCAACTGACATAGAAGTTAGTTATTCTGTTGCCAATGAACTAAGATCCATTATCACAAACTAACTCCGCCAGGATTCCAAATCTTGTCAGGATATTGCGCTTGATAAAGGAGATGACTTCTTTTTCTCTGACTTGGACAAATGCCTCAGCTTCAATCCATTTGGAGAAGTAATATGTCATAGCTAGCATAAAGATCTTTCCTCCTAGTGCCTTGGGAAGTTTGCCAACTATATCCATTCCCCATTTCATGAATGGCCATAGAGAGATAATTGGATATAAAGGCTCTGCTGGTTGGTGAAGTATGTTGATGTGTCTTTGGCAGGCGTCACATTTCTTGGAGTAAGTCATAGCATATTTCGTGTATATCTTTTAGGACTTCACGTGCTTCAGGATCCTCCAAGCATCTTAAGTATGGACCTGCAATAGACTTTCTATACTAGACATTGTGCAATGTTATAAAATGTGATACCCTCATGCGAAAAGCATTGTGATTCTTTTCTTCACTTGGGATATCACCATCCTGCAAATATTTCTTAATGGGTGAAATCTAGGATCCTTGACTAGGTTCAAGATCCTATATGTCTGCTTCTTCTTCAGTGTTTGATACTTCATTTATCTTCTCAATTGCTGGGCTTAGAATATGTATGATAGGTTTGCTAAGGCATCAGTCTCAGTATTGTCTTCTCTAGGTACCTGTGTAATGTTAAAAATTTAGAATTCCATGGATAATTGCTTAACTATTGTGAGATATTTGGCTAACTTCTCACCTTTTACTACATATGAACCATTGAAATGGTTAGCAATTAACAATGTGTCTACATATAACTGGAGATACCTGATCTTGATATCCCTAGCAAATTGCAATCCTGCTATCAGAGGCTCATACTCTGCTTCATTGTTCGTAGCCTGGAACTCACAACTTATGGATTGGGGTATTATGTCCCCTTGTGGCTATTTCAGTATGATCCCTAGACCTGTTCCTCTTACATTTGATGCACCGTCAGTGAATAACGTCCACTAATCCATGGATTATTCCAATTGCTGAACTTCAAGATTTGCTTAATGTTGGATTTCACTGCTGAAATCAGGCACAAAGTCCACAAGTGCCTGACACTTTAATGCTGTTCTAGGTTCATATATGAGGTCATAGGCGCTGAGCTTGACTGACCACTTAGCCATCCTACATGACTTCTCTGGCTTTCTTAAGACACTTAATAGGATAGTTAATCTTAACATGAATAGCATGAGTTTCAAAATAATGTCTAAGTTTAGTGGGTGTCATTATTAAAGCTAAGATTAACTTTTCTAAATGTGAGTACCTGGTTTCTGCTGCCAGCAAACTTTTACTTACATAGTATACCGGATGTTGTAGTCCCTCGTGCTCCTTGACTAGTAAAACACTTACGGTGCTTTGGGATACTGCCAAGTATAGGGATAATGGTTCGCTGTCTTCTGGTTTCATTAATAGAGGAGCTGATGACAAGTATTCTTTCAATGATTGGAGTGCTCATTCATGCTTCTCTTCCCATTTGAATCTTTTGTTCTTCTTTAGGTTGTCGTAGAAGTCTTTGCAGTGCTGCTACCCTGCCGATTAGACTCTAGACATCCTTGGTGTTTGCTGGGGATTTCAGATTGATGATCGCTTTGATTTGTTCTGTACTGGCTTCTATCCCTCTCTTGGTTACCATATAGCCTATGAACTTTCCTGCCCCCACTTCGAAGTGGCATTTGGAAGGATTTAACTTCATGTTGTACTGGTCCAGGATATCAAATGCTTCTCTAAGGTCCCTGAGATGATCCTCATCTTGCTTTCATTTTACTACCATGTCATCTATGTAGACCTCCATGGTGTCCCCTACTTTCTCTTTGAACATCATGTTCACCAGCCTTTGGTATGTAGCACCTGTATTTTTCAAACCAAAAGGCATAGCAACATAACAATAAATACCTGTAGGAGTCATGAAGGCGGTATCCTCCTAGTCCGAGGGTTCCATATGAATCTGTTGGAATCCTGATGAAGCATCCATGAATGTCAGCATCTCGTGGCCTGCTGTAGCGTCAACTGTCACACCCCCAATTTCAACTAACGGAGTTTTACGGTTTTGGGAAGTGACAAACCAGGATCTCAGACATTAGTTACATTGAACGACTCTACATGGGACATAAGTGTAATATAATCAAAGTTCAGAGTTCAAATGCGGAAGCGTAAAGAAAATAAATGCGCAAAATACACGCACCGCAAAAAGAAAGTCCAAACGTCCAAGTCCAAACAATAATAAAAAGAAAACAATCAAAGTAGCAAGACATCAATAAATCAGGAGCATCCCATGCATGATCCTAGTTGTGCACCTGTGTCTTAACTTAGCGACCTGAGAAAACATGTAAGTAGAAATGTCAACACGAGGTTGGTGAGTTCACAGGTTTCAATATATAAATAAACGTTTACCAGATTTATTATACAATCAACAAATATATACCAATGAGTAGCTAACCCATGTTCATGTTTGCTATTACGCTCGCAACCGTAAACTGACTGTTTGTATTGCCTCCCACCAGGTCTATCAACCACGGTGCACGTTTAGGTCAATATTGCACCCGTTCGATATCCAATCGAGTTAGCGCGACTAACGCGGGTGAGGTTTGTCAAACCCAGTAGTACTACCCAACATACCTCGCTATATTCATATTTAAACGGTTTGATGTGAGGACTTTCATGATAGAGTTTACGCATAGTCATAACAAGTGATATAAAATGAAGTATAAAAATCAAAAAGAGTTTGCATCATGTTTTCTCCCCCAGTTTAAAAGCAGTAAAAAGGGGCCGTGAAAACTCACCTGATTGCGAAAGTAGTAATCACACCAGTACGAGATTAAAATCTCAAGCGATAGCCTGACACGGCTCACAAATGTCCTAGCATTACAACATAACAGTTAGGGACTCCAAGGAAATATGTGACGACGACACAGAAAATAGGGAACATCCTAAAAGAAACGTTCTAATGATTAAGAGTAGATAAACATATTCACGGGAATGAGAATTCTTAATTAGGATAAATACGTTTCACGATGAATGACAAATAATATATAATAAATATATTCGAGCGTTTTGTCATTAAATAGTAGTCTAGAAAAATAATATTATTATATTATTTTTAAACTTGCATAGTTAGTACGATAACTATTTATGTGGCAAAAATAATAATATATTATTTTTACTCTAGTAAATAGACGTGTGTAAATAATATAACATTTTATATTATTAAATAGTTTAAAACGTTACACGAGGTAAATAAACGAGGCAAAATAATATAAAATATATATTATTTTATACTAGAAGTCATGGGTTAAAAACAACGTAAATATATTATTTTGTTCGAAGTCGCGGTTTGAAAATAATATAAACATATTATTTTAAAATATGAGAATTTATACTAAAAATGGGTTACAAAATTTAACCAGAGCCCACGGGTGGTTTCCCGGGCTAAAACACTTTAATATGATATTATAATAATATAACAATTGATTTAAATATTAAAATATCATTAAAATAAATATTTAAAAAGAAAACAGTGGAGGAGGGTTCGAACCCGGGTCTCCTCCCCATCAGTCCAACGATCTAACCAACACAGCCCGCTAGGGAATCGCGTTAGAACCCGGTTCCAAAGGCTTTTAACAAACAACTCCGGGGTGTTCTTCCCTTTTACGCAAAACCGGACCCAAATTCCCCCCTGAATCCACTGAATTCGATCATGATTTGGTACCGGGGCATAGGGGTTTTGCTTATAGGTAAGTTGCGATTCTGAGAATAAGTTTAATTGCAAAAATCATCAAGTTTACTATCACCTATTGCTCGATTAAATCCCGAAAACGAAATTTTGAAACCACGAATCAAATTGATGAAATCCTATAAGATTATGGGTTGAAACCATGGGGCTTTTACTAAATAAAGGGTTTCGAAACTAATGACATAGTTTAATTGAATTAAGGTTAAGCCTAAGATTAAAACCCCCAAATCCGAATATGAAGAACCCTAATTTCCGGATCTTGTAAAATTGAGTGTTGTTTGATTTAATTAACATAGGGCTTTCATTATACAAGTGATTACAAGTCTAATGGTAAAGATTAATTGGATTATAAACATGTCTAGGACCAAAAGCCCCAAATCCGTTTACGAACAAACCCTAGAATCAAGATCATATTCAATTCGATAATGTAAGCCCTTAAAAGTATAGGGCTTTCAATCTAGGCGTCCAGACGAGTCTGTAGACATGATCAATTTTAGTATTAATTATCAATATGATAGGGTTCAATAAAACAGAATGCGTATGAACCCTAAGTTCTTGATTTCGATCGAATTGATATTTTAAGCCCTAGGTTTCGTAGGGCTTTTCATCAGGAAGTGTAAACGAAGGTGAGGGTGTGTTGAATTACCAGAAACAGTTACGAATCAACCGAGATCGACTAGGACGTCTCCGACTTCACGCACGGTTGTTCTCTTGCGGCTCCGGCTTCGATTTCCGTGGAATTGATGTATGCAGAAGTTTTAGTTTGATGCGACTTGTGTGAGTGTATGCTCAATTTGTGAAAACAATATAAGCATTCGCCGATTTGTATCAAAGGGGCGACGGTTTCGACTTGAACACCCATTATTGGGTTTAATTTGATATAATATGAGAGTTAAAGGTTCCATGATGATCGTGAATGGCATTTAAGTCTGTTTCAATTACGAATTCTAATCGAATTCGGCTAATATTCACGGATTCGAGCTTCAAGAACAACGGTTTGACTTTGAAAGTCAAACGAAATTGGAATTAAATCAATTACAGAATTGGTCCCTCTGATTTCTCATATTGAGTTTAGAAATTTGGCGGAATAAGTCCCTAGAGTTTGGATTGGGTTATATCAGTTAAGGTTTAATCGGATTTAGTTAACGGGGTTAAGTTTTTCTATAGGGTTTTTAACGGAATTGTTAACGGAGTTAACCGAAAAAGTCGGGTTGTCACATCATCCCATAGTTGAAAGAATTTTCGTCCCGAAAATTTAAGTAAATAAAAAAAAAAATTCCGGATGTCACATCATCCCCTAGTTGAAAGAATTTTCGTCCCGAAAATTAGAGTAGTACCTTAAGAATTTGAAATGGAGTGCTTGAATAGATTAGGATATTTGCGCATCATCTGATCCTCGCGTTCCCACGTGAATTCCGGTCCGCGTTTCGAGTTCCAACGGACTCTGACAATAGGGATCTTACTGAGCTTTAATGTTTTAACTTCCTTATCCATAATTTCCACAGGTTCTTCGACGAAGCGTAACTGTTCATCAACATGTAGTTCCTCCAGAGGAACTGCGAGTGATTCGTCTGCAGGCATTTCTTTAAATTTGAGACATGAAAGACGTTGTGCACACCACTAAGTCTTTCAGGTAGGTCCAGTTGATATGCAACTGGTCCGATTCTCTTCATTATTTTGAATGGTCCAACATAACGAGGATTCAGTTTTCCTCGTTTCCCGAAACGAATGACACCTTTCCAAGGTGAGACTTTGAGTAAGACCATGTCACCTATTTGAAATTCTAAAGGTTTATGACGCTTGTCGGCATAGCTCTTTTGACGATCACGAGCTGCCGCCATACGGTTTCTAATTTGAACGATCTTTTCGGAAGTTTCAAATACAAGTTCAGGACCTGTGAGTTAGCTATCTCCAACCTCGGTCCAACAAATGGGAGAACGACATTTCCGTCCATATAGTGCTTCAAATGGAGCTGCCTTGATGCTAGTGTGATAGCTGTTGTTGTAGGAGAACTCCACCAACGGTAGGTGAGACTCCCAAGTATGTCCTCCAGAGTTTGGATCGTACGTTCAGTTTGACCATCGGTTTAAGGATGGTAAGTTGTGCTCATATCTAGACGCGTGTCTAAAGCTTTATGTAATGACTGCCAGAAATGAGAAGTGAATCGTGCATCATGATCCGAAATAATGGAGGTTGGCACCCGTGCCGAGAGACTATTTCTTTCAGGTAAGTACGAGTAAGTTTATCCATTTTGTCGGTCTCTTTGATTGCTAAGAAGTGAGCGGACTTTGTTAATCGATCAACAATTACCCAAATAGTATCACATCCAGTAGGGGTTCGTGATAATTTGGTGATGAAATCCATGGATATTTGTTCCCATTTCCACATGGGAATTTCTGGTTGCTGCAGGAGACTAGAAGGCTTTTGGTATTCAACTTTAACTTTTGCGCATGTCAGACATTTACTCACATAAATAGCTATATCGGCCTTCATCTTTGGCCACCAATATAGTATCTTTAAATCATGGTACATCTTATCAGAACCCGGATGAATAGAGTAACGAGATTTATGAGACTCATCCATAACTAGTTCCCTTAGGTTTAAGAATACTGGAACCCATATTCGTTCGGCAAAGTATCGAATGCCGTCAGATTTGACTTCAAGTTGTGCTTCCAGACCGCGTGTACCTTCCAGTGGTAGGTTTTCTTCTTTTAGGGCTTCGAGTTGAGCACTACGAATTTTGTCAGGTAATCCGGGGTGAATAGTAAGCTGTAATGCTCGAACTCGTTTGGGTTTTGTTTCTTTTCGACTCAGGGCATCAGCTACAACATTAGCTTTACCCGGGTGGTATCGGATCGCACATTCGTAATCGTTTAAAAGTTCAACCCAACGACGTTGTCGCATGTTCAACTCCTTCTGCTCAAAGATATGCTGAAGACTCTTGTGATCGGTGTAGATGGTGCACTTGGTACCGCACAAGTAATGTCTCCATATCTTAAGTGCAAAACTACTGCTCCCAACTCTAGGTCATGAGTGGTGTAGTTTTTCTTGTGAATATTTAACTGATGTGAAGCGTATGCGATTACCTTTTCGCGTTGCATTAAGACACAACCCAGGCCTTGAATGGATGCATCACAATACACCACGAAGTCGTCCGTTCCTTCCGGAAGGGCTAGTATAGGTGCACTGCAAAGTTTCTGTTTAAGGAGTTGAAATGCTGACTCTTGTTTATCACTCCAGATATAGGCTTTACCCTTTTGAGTCAAAGCAGTAAGGGGTTGTGCGATCTTAGAAAATCCTTCGATGAAACGACGGTAGTAACCAGTCAATCCCAGAAATTGTCGCACCTCAGTCGGAGTTGACGGTGCTGCCCAATTCTTGATGGCTTCTATCTTCGATGGGTCGACATGTATCCCTTTATCGTTAACTACATGCCCTAAGAATTGAACTTCTCGAATCCAAAATTCACACTTGGAAAACTTGGCATAAAGCTGTTCATTCTTAAGCAGTTCCAGAATTAATCGAAGATGTTCTTCATGTTCCTCTTCACTTTGGAATAGATTAAGATATCGTCGATGAAAACGATGACAAACTGATCAAGATAAGGTTTACACACACGGTTCATGAGGTCCATGAATACCGCAGGTGCATTGGTTAACCCGAAAGGCATAACCATAAACTCATAATGGCTGTACCTTGTCCTGAAAGCAGTTTTAGAGATATCCTCATCTCGGACTCTTAGCTGATGGTAACCAGATCTAAGATCTATTTTGGAATAGAAACTTGACCCTTGGAGTTGATCGAAGAGGTCATCAATACGCGGCAGAGGATAACGATTCTTGATTGTTACCTTGTTCAATTCCCGGTAGTCAATGCACATACGGAAAGTACCGTCCTTCTTTTTAACAAACAGAACTAGAGCTCCCCATGGTGATGAGCTAGGTCGAATGAAGCCTTTATCTAACAATTCCTGTAACTGAGTAGATAGTTCTTGCAATTCACTAGGTGCTAATCGATAAGGTGCCCGAGCGATCGGCGCTGCTCCAGGTGCTAAATCGATTTGAAATTCCACTTGACGGTGCGGTGGTAAGCCAGGTAAATCTTCAGGAAATACTTCCAGTAATTCCCGTACAATTGGGATATCTTCAATCTTCTTCTCTTCGGATGGCTGCTCGGCAACGAGAGCTAAGATAGCGGTATGTCCTTTCCGAAGGCATTTTTGTGCTTTCATGAAGGATATGATACACATGACAGTACCAACCCTTTTGCCCTGAATTGAAAGAATTTCTCCACTCGGGAGGGGTATGCGAACGATTTTCTCATGACAAATGATTTCTGCTTGGTTTTTAGACAACCAATCCATGCCGACGATTACATCAAAACTACCAAGTGTGACCGGCATAAGGTCGATATCAAGAATATGGCTAGCTAGATCAAGCTTACAACCCTTAAGAATGTGGGTTGCTTCAATTATTTGGCCGTCAGCTATCTCTATTACATACTTAGCTTCTAACAGAGTTGGAGTTCCTTTTATCATATCACTAAGTTTCTTAGATATAAAACTCCTATCAGCACCAGTGTCAAAAATGACAGAAGCAAAGTAATTATTTAAGAGAAACTTACCGGTGACCACGTTATGATCGTAGCGAGCTTCTCCAGATCCCAGTACAAAAGCTCTTCCTTTCGCCCCATTCCCTCCATTACCACCGTTATTACCGTTATTCCCGTTATTCCCACCATTGTTGTTCTGATTGGGGTTGTTACCATTGTTGCCCTGGTTATTACCGTTACCACTACCACTGCCATTACCATTTCCACTCCTCTTCAACTGAGGATAATTCCTTTGAATGTGCCCCTCCTTGCCGCACTGAAAACATCCTCTCGTGAATCCTTGTGATTGAAATGGTAGTTTGTTCGGGAGTGCAACCCTACAGTCCTTCGCAGCGTAGCCCATCTTACCACACCGCTGGCAACGTTGTCGGTCACAAGTGCCCGTGTGGTGATAGCCACATTTGTTTCACTTGGGGTACCTCCCAACATATTCCCCCTGATTCGGACCTGATGAGGTCGTTTGACTAAAGTTTCTAGCAGGCTCGAACTTTCGCTGCTGTTGGTGCTGAGGTTGGTTGGGTTGGGATCCTTTGGAGTTAGAGTGGGAGTGAGAGTGATGGTCAAACTTGCGCTTATTATTTTCGGTGGGTTTAGAAACCGAACCTCTCGGAGGTAAAGTTCCTTGCGTCACCGCCTGATCGGTCAACTTGTGAGCAAGTCTGATGGTCTGTTGGATGGTGGTAGGGTTGGATGAGGTCACCATGCTTTGAATCTGAGGTACCAAACCTCCAATGTATAGTTCAATCCATTTGTAATCCGGAGTCACCATGTGTGGGCACATGGTAGCAAGTTCGTGCGAACGAGTGTTGTAGAGTTCAATTTCCGAACCCTCCATCTTAAGGTTCCAGAACTCTCCCTCTAACTTTTGAATTTCATCGCGTGGGCAGTATTCCTCCTTCACCATTGCTTTAAATTCCTCCCACGGGAGTCCATTTGCCATTGCCAGACCCAACATTTGAACTTGAGCATTCCACCATGTTAGGGCCGGGCCTTCTAATGTTCCAGCAGCAAACTTCACTTGGCTATTACTGATTCTACCTTCTCGAACCAGCGAAGCAATCCAACGGCTCCTTCAGCTCCACTAAAGGTGTGGGGCTTGCAATCCATAAATGCCTTGAAAGTACAGGCTGGTTGTTGGTTTTGCTGATTTTGCTGACCTGGATTTAGAAATACAAATAAAATTGGAGTTATAGAGTTAAGAAAGATGTCTTTAGAAGAAGATTGACACCATTTGTCAATAGCTAAAGCATTTACCTGCAGCATTCTGTGCTGCTAGAGCCTCTGCCACACTATCATTTATCAGTGTTGCTAGCTCTGCTGCCGTCATGTTAATGGTACCATGACCACCGGCACGGCCTCCGCGTCCTCTCCCAGACATGATTCTTCACAATCACAAATGAAAAACAATGAGAAATATATCGCATATTAAACATTATTCAGGTACGAGTAAGGAGATACAACATCTAATATTTTGAAAATTAAATAAATTGTAAGGCTACAAAATAAATAACTCATATATTAAACTTCTCATGCTTTTATTGGATGGGAACAACCTTACCCATCTAGGTTTGAAAAGAGAAATAACATAAGCAAAAACAAACATGAAAAGGAAGAAAGAATAGGAAGATCATCAAACATCCTCGTCATCAGAAGAGACGTATGACTGTGCATCATCGATCTCCACTGGCTCCTCCTCAGTTGGCTCCCCCGCTAAGGGCTCCTCCTCGAAGGGTTCCTCTTCAAAGGGCTCCTCTTCAAAGGGCTCCTCCTCAAAGGGTTCCTCTTCAAAGGGCTCCTCTTCATCATCAGATAATGGAATGTCTTCCGGGAATAGGGCCGCTTGCAGTTGGGCCTCCAAGTGAGTTACCCTCTCCTGGAGTCCTTCATTGGGATGGTTTGCTGCTTGGAGCTGGCCTTCCAGGTTAGCCACTCTCTCCAAAATTTCTCCTGTGTCCAGTTCCGAGGTGTCCGCCCTCGTCTCTAAATGTGCAACACGATCCACCAAAATGTTATGGACCTGATCAGTTAGTGCTAACTCAGCAGTCAATAGTTCAATTCCCGCCTTGTTTTCCTCCACTAGTGATTCCCATTTTAGAATGCTGGGTATCTTATCGGTAGATTCCTTCATCTCCTTTAATTCCTTAGTTATGATAAATACAAAGGATGCAAAAGCTTATTCCATGGTGCATGGCAAGCTTGGCAAAGTAGCGGATGAGGAAGTAGAACCAAAGTAAGGCGATGGAACATTTCCTAGTTCGATCCATCTTTGGTTCATCTTCGGGTATGCATTCCAATTTAGCGAGACGTTTCTTGCCTGCGCATTACTCGGTTCCCCTTGCTCCACCGAGTTGTCACTAGAACTAGTCCAGCGCCTTTTGGGCTCCGGGGACGATAAGATAGATCCCTTAGGTGATGGTGGCGGAGTTGACGACATAATCCTGTAATATAGTACATAAGTGCCAACCATACAAACGCTTATGACATGTAACTAATGTGTGAGGTTATAGTCTAGTATGCAATCCTAGTTCTCTATAACCAATGGCTCTGATACCAATCTGTCACACCCCCAATTTCAACTAACGAAGTTTTACCATTTTGAGAAGTGACAAACCAGGATCTTAGACATCAGTTACATTGAACGACTCTACATGGGACATAAGTGTAATATAATCAAAGTTCAGAGTTCAAATGCGGAAGCGTAAAGAAAATAAATGCGCAAAATATACGCGCCCCAAAAAGAAAGTCCAAACGTCCAAGTCCAAACAATAATAAAAAGAAAACAATCAAAGTAGCAAGACATCAATAAATCTGGAGCATCCTATGCATGATCCTAGTTGTGCACCTGTGTCTTAACTTAGCGACCTGAGAAAACATGTAAGTAAAAATGTCAACACGAGGTTGGTGAGTTCACAGGTTTCAATATATAAATAAATGTTTACCACATTTATTGTACAATCAACATATATATACCAATGAGTAGCTAACCCATGTTCATGTTTGCTATTACGCTCGCAACCGTAAACTGACTGTTTGTATTGCCTCCCACCAGGTCTATCAATCACGGTGCACGTTTAGGTCAATATTGCACCCGTTCGATATCCAATCGAGTTAGCGCGACTAACACGGGTGAGGTTTGTCAAACCCAGTAGTACTACCCAACATACCTCGCTATATTCATATTTAAACGGTTCGATGTGAGGAATTTCATGATAGAGTTTACGCATAGTCATAACAAGTGATATAAAATGAAGTACAAAAATCAAAAAGAGTTTGCATCATGTTTTCTCCCCCAGTTTAAAAGCAGTAAAAAGGGGCCGTGAAAACTCACCTGATTGCGAAAGTAGTAATCACACCAGTACGAGATTAAAATCTCAAGCGATAGCCTGACACGGCTCACAAATGTCCTAGCATTACAACATAACAGTTAGGGACTCAAAGGAAATATGTGACGACGACACCGAAAACAGGGAACATCCTAAAAGAAACGTTCTAATGATTAAGAGTAGATGAACATATTCACGGGAATGAGAATTCTTAATTAGGATAAATACGTTTCACGATGAATGACAAATAATATATAATAAATATATTCGAGCGTTTTGTCATTAAATAGTAGTCTAGAAAAATAATATTATTATATTATTTTTAAACTTGCATAGTTAGTACGATAACTACTTATGTGGCAAAAATAATAATATATTATTTTTACTCTAGTAAATAGACGTGTGTAAATAATATAACATTTTATATTATTAAATAGTTTAAAACGTTACACGAGTTAAATAAATGAGGCAAAATAATATAAAATATATATTATTTTATACTAGAAGTCACGGGTTAAAAACAACGTAAATATATTATTTTGTTCGAAGTCGCGGTTTGAAAATAATATAAACATATTATTTTAAAATATGAGAATTTATACTAAAAATGGGTTACAAAATTTAACCCAAGCCCACGGGTGGTTTTCTGGGCTAAAACACTTTATTATGATATTATAATAATATAACAATTGATTTAAATATTAAAATATCATTAAAATAAATATTTAAAAAGAAAACAGGGGAGGAGGGTTCGAACCTGGGTCTCCTCCCCATCAGTCCAACGATCTAACCAACACAGCCCGCTAGGGAATCGCGTTAGAACCCGATTCCAAAGGCTTTTAACAAACAACTCCGGGGTGTTCTTCCCTTTTACGCGAAACCGGACCCAAATTCCCCCCTGAATCCACTGAATTCGATCATGATTTGGTACCGGGGCATAGGGGTTTTGCTTATAGGTAAGTTGCGATTCTGAGAATAAGTTTAATTGCAAAAATCATCAAGTTTACTATCGCCTATTGCTCGATTAAATCCCGAAAACGAAATTTTGAAACCACGAATCAAATTGATGAAATCCTATAAGATTATGGGTTGAAACCATGGGGCTTTTACTAAATTGAATGTTTCGAAACTAATGACATAGTTTAATTGAATTAAGGTTAAGCCTAAGATTAAAACCCCCAAATCCGAATATGAAGAACCCTAATTTCCGGATCTTGTAAAATTAAGTGTTGTTTGATTTAATTAACATAGGGCTTTCATTATACAAGTGATTACGAGTCTAATGGTATAGATTAATTGGATTATAAACATGTCTAGGACCAAAAGCCCCAAATCCGTTTACGAACAAACCCTAGAATCAAGATCATATTCAATTCGATAATGTAAGTCCTTAAAAGTATAGGGCTTTCGATCTAGGCGTCCAGACGAGTCTGTAGACATTATCAATTTTAGTATTAATTATCGAATTGATAGGGTTCAATAAAACAGAATGCATATGAACCCTAAGTTCTTGATTTCGATCGAATTGATATTTTAAGCCCTAGGTTTCGTAGGGCTTTTCATCAGGAAGTGTAAACGAAGGTGAGGGTGTGTTGAATTACCAGAAACAGTTACGAATCGACCGAGATCGACTAGGACGTCTCCGACTTCACGCACGGTTTTTCTCTTGTGGCTCCGGCTTCGATTTCCGTGGAATTGATGTACGCAGAAGTTTTAGTTTGATGCGACTTGTGTGAGTGTATGCTCAATTTGTGAAAACAATATAAGCATTCGTCGATTTGTATCAAAGGGGAGACGGTTTCGACTTGAACACCCATTATTGGGTTTAATTTGATATAATACGAGAATTAAAGGTTCCATGATGATCGTGAATAGCATTTAAGTCTGTTTCAGTTACGAATTCTAATCGAATTCGGCTAATATTCACGGATTCGAGCTTCAAGAACAACGGTTTGACTTTGAAAGTCAAACGAAATTGGAATTAAATCAATTACAGAATTGGTCCCTCTGATTTCTCATATTGAGTTTAGAAATTTGGCGGAATAAGTCCCTGGAGTTTGGATTGGGTTATATCAGTTAAGGTTTAATCGGATTTAGTTAACGGGGTTAAGTTTTTCTATAGGGTTTTTAACGGAATTGTTAACGGAGTTAACCGGAAAAGTCGGGTTGTCACATCGTCAACCATTGAGTCTATGCGTAGCAATGGAAAAGGATCTTTGGGACATGCTTTGTTTAAATCTGTAAAGTCTACACAGACTCTCCATTTCCCATTCTTCTTCTAGACCACCACCTCATTAGCTAGCCACCTTGGGAATTTCACTTCCCTTATCATTCCTGCTTTTAATAGTCTCTCGACCTCTTCTTGGATAACTGCATTCCTTTCTGGCGCAAACTTCCTTCTCTTTTGGTGTATTAGCATGAAACTATTATCAACAGCCAATTTATGCGTAATAATATCTTTAGAGATACCTGTCATGTCTTCATGTTTCCAAGCAAAAGTTGAAGTTTTGCTCTTTAGTAGCTCTAAGAGATATTGTTCAATATCCTTGGGGATACTGATTCCGACAAGCACCTTGACGTCAGGATCCTCCACACTTAGGGATATTTATTTAACATCTTATTCTTTAGTTTCCAGGACGTCTCAGGCTTGTTTCTTTAGTTGCTATGCTTGCCTGGTTTTGGTGGAGGCTTTCATCGAAGAAGTGTAGCAGTCCTTAGCCTCTTGCTGATCACTGTTAACCTTCACTACCCCCAAGGGGTTGGCATCTTGACACACTAATGGTATGTTAAGGGTACCGCCTTCATGTCATGTATCCACGACCTTCCTTTAATGATATTATAGCAAGACAAAGAATCTATTACACAAAATTTGTGTATATCATTTACCCCTTCGATGTATATCGGTAGCTTTATCTCTCCGACTGTATTTTTGACTTCTCCGCTGAATCCTACCAGCATTAAGGATTTAGAAATAATTTCAGAATCCGGGATCCCCATTCTCTTCAGGACTTCATGCTGAATTATGTTCACCGAGCTCCCTCCGTCGATCAGTATCCTTCGGATGAAGTGGTTCGCAATATACAGAGTGATTACTAGACCATCATGATGAGGATCCTGTACATCATCCCCTGTCATCCTCGTCGAAAGAGATCACCTTTTCCTCAGTTAAGCTGGAGGTCTGAAAGGCCTGTCCCCTTTTTCTGTCTTTGCTTCTTTGGCATTCCTTTTTGCTGCAGAGTAAGAAGTGCCACAAATACCAGATCCACCAGATATAAAACCTATTACCTTGGCATCCGGCGGCAGGGATTTTGCTCTTTGCGGGATCCTGTCATGATCCTTGGTCTTGTTCTTTCCTTTGCCTAGAAATTATTTGAAATGCCCTTTGCTTAAGAGGTAGCTTATATCTTTCCGCAAAAGCAATGCAATCTTCCGTCACGTGAACAAAGTCCTCGTGGAAAGCACACCACTTGGATTTGTCCTTCCATCCTGTACCCTTCTCAAATTTGCGAGGTCATCTGGCTTTTTTTTCCAAGATCCTACATAGGGTATTCTTCCTCTTCCTTGTCATCTTCTACAGCGTTAACCCTGTGATTGTCAGGCTTATTCTTCCTCTTCCTTGTCATCTTCTACAACGTTAACCCAGTGATTGTCAGGCTTAGAATATGGCTTGGATCTGTATGATTTGTAAGGTGCAGATTCGGTTTTCCGGTTGAGTTGACTGTAGCTTGTAGGTCTTCCAGCCTAATAAACCTCAATGCCCGGTTCCTGACTTCATCAAGGTTCCTGCAAGGATTCATGACAAGGTTTTCGTAAAACTGAGAATCCTTCTTTAGTCTCATCTTGAATGCCTGGACTGCAGTGGCAACATCAAGGTTAGGGATATCCAGGGATTCCTGCCGAACCTGCTGACATAATCCCGAAAGGACTCTCCGCTGTTCGGAGCTATCCTGTATAAGTCACTTGTTAACTTTTCAAAAGTTCTACTGCAAGAGAATTGATTGTTAAACAAATTGATCAAGTGAGCAAACGAAGTGATAGAATAAGGTTTAACGTTAAGTAGCCATTTTAGGGCTGATCCTGTTAAGGTAGAGCCAAAACCTTTGCATAAGTAGGCTTCCTTTAGGTCAAAGGGAATGGGGTATATTTCCATCCTTTCCCTGTACTGCGCGACGTGCTCCTCGAGATCTATGGTTCCATCGTACAACTTCACGTTAGGAGTCTGGAAGCGCTTGGGGATATCAGCATCACATATCGGTGGAGCAAATCTGGAGATCCTGTGACTGGTAGAGGACATCTACGGTATAGGTTGGACCACGCCTGGTACACTTGAGATCATCTCTCTTAACTTCTTTAACTCCTTGGCCATGGACGGAGTGATTCCTGTGTCCTGCACAATTTCATTAGTGTTTGAAAATTGATTGAAAGTGTTACCATTCTCAGGATTTCAGAATGATGATCCCGAAGTAACTCCATGATCCTGATTTGTAGTAACTCTAACAGCTGGGGTCGAGCCAACTGCAGTGATCCCTATTTGCATGGGAAGAAAATCTCTCTTATGGACTCCTGAGGATCCCGAATAGTTGAAATCCAAGACCCTTGGTTGCAGCGGGGTCGTGACGTCTACTGGTTTATTTGATTCTTTGACCTTTTCAAGCTCCCTTAACAACATTTGGTTAGTCTTTTTCTTCTGCTCCATTTCATGTTTCCTCTCTGTGAATAGATCGAGGATATCATTGTTTGAAACACAGGTCCCTAAGCAGGTATCCCGGATCCCGAAAAACCCATAGAAGAAGTTTTCTTTGGCTAATTAACATTCTTCTGGAATGGAGGAGGAGGAATATGGTTGTTCAACCTAGAGCTTGAAGATGGAGTAGATACAGAAACATTTTTGGATTGGGACGACATTTTTGAAATCAGTTTGGAAAAATAATGATTGAATGCAAACTTTAGTAAAGATTTGAGGATAAAAAGCATCATTTTCCCCACGGTGGGCGAAAAATTGTTTCGGGTAAAAATTATTGAGGCTAATTTTGTAACCAAACTTAGTTTGTGAGGTTGTGTGCTTGTAAAATCAATGAAAAAACAATATAAAAGAATGTAAAACTTGACACGGTTGTTTATGAGGAAAGCCCTTGATCTTTAAGGATCTCCGACATAAAACCTCGGGAGGTGACAATCGACACCTGCATCGTTTCTTGAATAAATGGTAAAAAGATTACAAGTGTGAGCAGCAAATGATCGAGATCTAAGTGTTACAGAGCTTGTTTGCGAGTATTCGATAATGCTAAGTGTTTGTGTTTGTTTTCTATTCGATCAAGCTGCTGGATTTAGACAAGATATAAGCTAACTAACTATCCGAGAATGCCGAAATCGACCAAGTCTTCCAGTGAGACAGTTAGGAGTCAGTCCACGCGCCTTCTACACGTTCTCCTTGACTTCTAGACCGATTCTTTAGGAACTAGCTTGACTTCGCACATTTTACCTGCGTATTAGTCAAGATAGCATTAAGATATAAAGGTTAAATATTGAGGATACCGAAATCTGTCAGGATACCGAAATACGTTGAAGATCCAGGATCCTTAGCAGTAAAATGACCCCTAACAAGTACCATGGCCTCGAGGATGAGGAAGAACCCGGACATCTGTCCCGCTTCGTGCGCATATGTGATACCTTTAATATCACGGGTGTATCTAAGGACCAATCTACTTGCGTCTCTTTCCATTCTCGCTCTCTGGGCGTGCTTCCACTTGGTTTGACACCCTCCCCGACAATTCTATTACCACATGGGAAGACTTGCAAGCCAAGTTTCTTAAAAAAGTACTATCTACCTTCCAAGGCTGCTCGCCTTAGGGACTAAATCCACTCCTTCCGGATAGACCCTGACGAGCCTTATCACATGGCCTGGGAGCGGTTCAACACGCTGTTGAGCCGATGTCCCCAACATGGTCTTTCTGACTGGGAGATTGTGGAGAAGTTCTTTAATGGCCTTACCTTCGAGAAGCAGCAAATGTTCAACACAGATGCGGGAGGCCATATCATGGATAAACTGGAGCCAACTGAGTGTGAAGAGTTGTTCGAGAGCTTTGTCTAGCGAAACAACAGTGGCCATCTACTAGGACTTCCATTCCTAGTGATAGGGCACCCGCTTCTTCTCCTAGAGATGTGCATCAGGTCAACCCTGATACTAGCGTGGCTACTGCACTTGAAGCGATGGCGAATGAGATTAAGGAGCTGAAGCTGAGTGCTCAACGGTGTGAGGTGTGCAGAGGAGGCCATGACACCAGGGATTGCCCTATCAGTCAGCAAGAGCAAGTGCACTTTTCGGGCAACCAGAACCGAGGTTATAATAACTATAACAATTCTTTTGGCTATGGATGGAGATCTGGAAACAACCCGCCTGGGTTTAATGCCCGCTCTAACCAGTAGGGAAGAGGTGAAGCAGGAGCGAGTTCTGGGATCAGTTCTAGGGATAAGAAGATAGAAGAGATGCTAGGGAACCATACTCAGATGCCCACTCATTTAGTGCAGAATGATAAGGAGACTTGGCAGATTTTGGATGCGCTTGACACTTTACTGAAGAATCAGCAATCGGCAATCATGGATCTGCAGCGCACGGTAGTGGACATCGCTAAGAGTTTGAAGGAGAAGCAGGGATAAGCATCTATGGCTTATAAGAGTTCTAATGCTTCGGTGATGGCCGTGTCGACTAGGAGTCGAAGAATAGAGGAGGAAGAAGAAGTAGTGGAGACTGTTAATGATACATTGATTCCTACTGTAGAGGAAGTCTCCCACATCAATGTTCGCTACATTCCGTCACCGAAAGAGGTGAGGAAGATTGATTGGAGAGCCCACTTTGTTGAGATCGAGGCTAGGATGGTAGAGGAACCACTGGTAGAAGAGGAAGAGCCGGTGGACGAGGAGAGAGTGGTTGAGAAGCCTGCTAAGAAGGCATAGGAGAAGAAGAAGGGGGTGGAGATGAAGACCCCTCGAGATTGACCTTAGTCGTGTTCCCTACCCAGCGCGCTTGCTACCACATAAGTATGATAGGGAATATGGTAACTTCCTTAACATGTTCAAACAACTTAAGGTCAATCTCCTGTTCATAAAGGTCCTCCAGCATATGTCTAAGTATGGAAAGTTCTTAAAAGATCTTCTTTACAACAAGAAGAAGGTAGAGGCAGTCTCTAAAGTCTCACTAAGTGAGCGATGTTCTGCGGTGGTTCAGAACAAAATGCCAGAGAAAATCGCAGATCCGAGTCGTTTCACGATCCCGTGTCTGCTTGGCGGTTTGCCCTTGAACCACGCGTAGGCCGACCTAGCTGCTAGCATCAATCTGATGCCATATTCCATATATAAGCAGCTGGACCTAGGAGAACCGACGCCGACTTGCATGATCTTATCCTTGGCTGACCGTTCAGTCAAGTATCCACGGGGAATATTGGAGAATCTTTTAGTGAAAGTTGACAAATTCGTCTTCCCCAAGGATTTTGTCATTCTTGACATAGATGTGGATGATAGAGTCCTGCTCATCCTAGGACGCCCATTCCGACGTACCGCCAAGGCATTGATTGATGTCTTTGACGCGAAGCTCACACTTCGTGTGGGGGTTGAATTTGTTACATTCGATGCTGTGAAATCCATGAAGGAGGTTGGTGAGCAAAGCCATTCTGTGTGCTTGAATGATGCCTTCATGGACGACCATAGGGTCTCTGATCTACTAGAGGACGTAGTTGGTGAAACCGCCCCGGAATATGGAGAGTTATCTGAGTGGGCGGTTGAGTTAGAGGAGTTGTTGGATGCACCAGATGATTACGGTGATGAGGTTCCTGATGATCTGCTAGAGATGCTAGCGAAGTTAGAGGGAATCATAGGCAAAACCCCAAGTGTGGGGATGGTGGAGATAGTGGAGACCCCCGATGATTCGGATGAGAGCCTAGAGATCGTTTCAGTAGAAACACCTTCACCTGAGCCTTTTCCTGTCATTGTTGTGCATCCTAAGGGGGTAGAAACTGAGCAGAATCCTAGTTTTAGAGCCCCTAGGTCTAGGCCACCCCGTAAAAGAACCCGTTCTTTGAAAGATTCATCTAGTTTGAGGATAGTGTAAACCGCAAGTGTGGAGAGATTTAGGTATGACAGCTTGCTAGGGTATTTGAACCCGATTATTTTTGGATCTGGTAGGTTTAAGTGCTGGTGGACTGATTTGAGAGAAAGTGTGAGTAAATGGTTGAGGTTAGTTGATAGTAGTATGCTAGTGAGAGCCAATAAACTGTACAGGATGAAGGCGGTACCGGTTAGGATCAAAGAGAAGCCTCCTGATAGGCTTGGTTAAGTCTCAGGCAAGTGACTAGGATGTATAGTTTGTATAGTCCTTGGTTTAAGTTCGTGTCATTTTTGTGTTTTTTGGTATGTGTGTTTTGTTTCCTGTGTGTCTTTGCAGGGATTCGAGCTTGATTCGGTGAGGAAATATCATCAAAAACGAAGTTCCAAGTATGTTTTACATTGGTTTTTATTATTGGAGAAGGTTTTTATGAATTTGGATGAAGAAAGCTTTTAGGGGGTCAAAAATTTTCTAAGTATAAAAAACCCAATTACTTTCTGTCACCAAGGTTCCCCCGCGGTACGCGAGGGTTTGGTCTTGTGTTCTCGCGGTACGCGAGAGGTCATGGATATGGCCGGTTTAAAAAACCAACTCCCTGCGGTACGCGAGGAGTGGCCGCCACTACTTCGTGGTACGCGGGAAAATCCTGGTTCACCCCTTCTTCTTTTGTTTCCCACGGTGACCATTACTCACTATCATCCACTACCATACCATCTCTATCATCTTCATCCAATTCATCCACATCATTGACTACCTACCATGGGAAACTTAAGAACCACTCGTGATCGATGTTTAACCTTGCTTTTGGCATTCATGTCTATGTGTTTGCCACTTATCGAGTACGATTCCCTGCTATCTATCTTGAGTCTTAGTGAGTCAGTCGAGTCTTTTATTTTACTTTGAGTCTGTAACTTGTGTCAGTTTAATGTTGTGGGTTTGTTGTGAGTTTCATTGTGCAGGTATTAATCGCTCCATTCGTACTCAATCTCCATTCAGGCGGGGTCGACCTGATCTTATCTATCTTGTAAAGAGCAGCCCGACAGAGTTGTGTAACCGCAACCGAAATGTTATACGGTGTACAATAGGAAGAACGAAGCTGGATACATATCTTGCATACAATACCAGCTAAGTCGCTTCCTGTTTATTTTTGCATTTTTGTTATTAGTTGTTTCTTACTTCACATTGAGGACAGTGTGTCTTTCAAGTGTGGGGATGGGATACGTCGTAGAGTGTAGTTTTTCTAGGTTTGTTTCTTTATATAAAAAATCCAAAAATACAAAAACAATTGAAATATTTTTGAAAAATGTCCTTTGCAATCAAAAGTTTTGCAAACAAAAATGGAAAATGATAGTACAACTTGAGCTGCGTGTTGAGTTTAAATGAATAAATAATTGATAACACGTCTAATCAGTGATGTTTTGGTAGATCCAGCCAACTACTAGAGATTAAATAGCCTGTTTGTGTTGTTTAGGAATTAATTGAATTAAAATCATGATATCTTATGGGTATTCATCTTAGGGTAATCGGTAATACTGAAACTGTCAACATAGGGTGATAGGTACCACGTTAAGTTAAAATTTAGAGGTTTTTGAAATTTCTTGGCACACCACTCTCTTTTTATGAGAATAAATCTGAGTTTCGGTGGCGCCCGCATCCATATTCCATTTACGTGAGCTTATTTGATAGAAATCTAAGTTTCGTCTACGTGTCACACGTCGGGTTCCAGCCTGATTCAAACACCATTGGGTTGATTCTTATGTGCTTTATGATTAGGATTGTAGTCTATGTGTTACCTTCCAGGATAATGACTTGGTTGAAACGCCTCTTGTGATCCCTTCTGATCCTTTGATACTCAAGGCTCTAATCTTCAAACAGCTTCTGAAAAGGCGGAAACAATCCAGAAATCAATCAACACCAATAAAATAGAATCAAACACGAACTAAAATGAGAAACGCCACAATCATGAAAATGCACAATCAAACTATCGATTTACATTGATTATCTTTGGTAATTACACTTTGATCTATACTATTAAAGAATTTCGATCGAAAACTTCTGATCGAAAAGTGTTTTCGGTCGAAAACACTTTTCGATCGAAAATATCTGTTTTCCACCGAAAACCTTAGAGATACTATTTCAGTCTATAATTGATTTCTATGGACTACTAGGTTCTAACAATCTCCCCCTAGTCCACTGAACATCAATTCTTCACTTGTTGTCTTTATCAGGCTTGGCTTTGGCTTCGGCTTTTACTTTCTTGGAATCCAGTTCTGCAAGTCTTTTCTTGATTACATTTGCTTCATATCGTCTGGATAAACATCGAGCTACAAATCTCATATACAAATTCGCTTCAGCCTTTATCTTCACTCTCATATCACATTGAATCTTCAGATCTTCATCAAAGAAACTGAACAAATCCACCAGATCAAAGACTCTGACCTCTGGTGAGCTATGTTGTGTGATCACAGCTTCATGAGTTCTACTGTCATACTCCCATCTTTTGAAGCTCTTGATAAATACTTCCTTTCGTGCAGGAACGTAAACAGTAGAAACTGTATCAGCTGGCTTGACAATATACCTGAATATTCTTCTTCCATCTTTATCTTTCTTCTTTAACTTCTTACATTTAGGCACCTATGGTTTGAAGCTTTCAAATTTGTCTTTCGTACATTCTTTCTTTAGAAATTCTTCAAAGTTTCTAGCAAAAGTATTATTTGATGGATTGATCAACTTCTTATTACTCAGCTTCCGAATATCTCAGTACGGTAAAGTCTGTAACTTGGAGCTTCGGTCAAAGCACTGTATATTCCCTTCACCTTTCTTTATAACATACATCTTCTTCTCGTCATCATACATCCAACCTAAAATCTCTCCAGTTAAAGCTTGCTCTGGATTTATTATCTTCTAAGTAATTCGTTCAACAAGAGTCGGCTTTTCCGTTACTTTCCACCATGTACTCTTATCAACACATGTGGTTTTATGATGAACAGATGAACCTTCCACTTCATCAGGTACTTGAAAAGACTGGTCTTCATCTACCAAGTTGTCCATCTTTCCAATCACTGACCCATCTTCTTCTACGTAAATCTGTTTCTGTTCATATTCATACTTTTTATATTCTGTGTTGGACTCAGATTCTTTTTCAGTCTCTTCAGCTGTCTTTTCAATACCACCAACACTTCCAGCTCCACCACTGTCACTGTCATCATCAAAAGATTTATCATCATCTTTCTTTTCACCTGTTATCACCAACTCTTCATCATCTTCTTCTTCTTTCTTAGTCTCTTTATCGACCTCATCAGTCACCTCCATTCCTTCACCTTCATTATTCAGCAACATATTAATATCTACTATGGTATTGTCGTCATACATATCAGCATAAAATACTGGAGAAGGAATAGGTTCAGTAGCAACTGGACTATCTTGATTTTTAATGTTTACTTCTTGATTTACGTTATGTTTATTTGTTAGAGCACCAACATATGCTATCAAATCTTGCAACATCCTCTGAAGTTGATCAATTTTTTGTTGTTGTTGAGTAATAATACCCTGCTGCCTATTACTTTCAATCCTCAACTCCCTGATTTCTCTAGAATTAGCAGCTTCCCTGCTTTACAAGTTTGAAATTTGAGTCTTTAGCTGACTCACCACATCTGCGGTTTCTCTTGTAGCATAATTAAGAAACTCTTCATCTACAAGACTATAATCTTTTTACTTTTTAGACTTGTGATCTTTAGGAATTTCCTTAGCCTTGCCCTTGCCTTTGTCATGCTTTGTTGTAGTTATTGTCTTTTGCTTCTTCAACTCTAGATCAGTAAACACGATACCCTTAGACAGAAGAAGTCTAGAAGGTACGGTTTTAGTCATTTCAGGCTCTTTTCTCTTCTTTGAAGGTGTTGTTGCAGTTGCTTGAACATAAGATACTTCAATCACTTCAGTTTTTACACTTAACACCTCAACATTTTCAGCTACAAACTCTTCAGTATGGCTCAAAATTGGTTAAGTAATTTCAACATTACCTTCTGAAGTTATATTATCTCTAACATTAACATCAGTAGCTTCATAATCACCAACATTAGTATCAGTTTGCTTTTCTGCTTCTTGCACTTGTACTTCTAGTTGTACTTTTGTTACAACATTTCCAACACCACCATCATTACCCTGATCATCATCATCACCGTCACTATCACTATCAACACCATCTTCAATGTCACTTGCCATTAAATCATCTATCTCATCATCTATGTTGAATTCCGGATCAGGATTTTCCTCCAACATATTTGGAAACAAAGGTATTACTGTTCCACTAAACCTGCTTGTCTTTCTTATGTTGTTCATACTACTGAAAATAACTTCTTGCATTGGCTCAAGTGGAAGTTCAATCCCATCTATAGGTAGATCTGGCAGCAACGTGTTGATAAACATTTGAATGAATATTGGGTACATCAAAAACTTATAATTCTGCCTTGGTCCCATAAAATTACTAATCATCGCTTCAAAGATCATTTTTGAAAAGTTAAATCTTCTGTGAGTAGCCAAACATACCAATGCCCTACTAAACACTTCACCAATTTGATCAAACGCTACTGTTCTTGGACTCATGCAATGAATCAATATATGTACAAGATATCAAAATTGTTTTTTGAACATTGTCTTTGTGACCTGTATTCTAATAAAGTTCCCTTCATATCCCATAGTCATGATTATTCCAGAAACTGCAGCATGACTGATCTTGAATGGAAATTTTGGTGAATTCCTGAAGTTAAGTACTTCTCTGATTACTTTCTCAGTGATCTTTATAGTTTTTCCTCTAACCTTGCTTTCAATCCAAATTTACTTGTTCACATGTTTGTATTCCACATTATCCCAAAATTCTCAGACTTGATTTTCAAAAACTCTAACTTGAGTTGATATTGCTGTGTGAATCCTTGAGTTAATTAGAAAACGAACAATCTCTTCATAACCTCTTGATTTCTTTGTAGCTGTGGTCAAACAAGCACATATATTGTGTCTTGGCTCGAACTGTAAATGATTCATACCTGAAGGATATAGTCAGATCAAAGTTAGAAACTTATGAAAATTTTTCTGAAAAAGTCACAACTCCTGACATTTCGGTCGAAAACCCCTTAACATTCAACTTTTCAATCGAAAACTTTGTTTAACTTTTTGACCAAAAACTTGTATACCAAACACCACAAAAACTTTTCGATCGAAAACCCTTTTGATAAGAAACAAACATTTCGATCGAAAACTCAAATCAAACAATGTGAACATTTCGACCGAAAACTCCCGAACATTATCTTTTTCAATCAAAAACTCATTTCGGACAAATCAGATGACTCTTCATTTCCATCCGAAAACAGATTTCGATCAATTCATAGGACTTTTCGGGCAATTCATCAAACTTTTTGGGTGATTCAAAAATTCAAATATTTAAAATTAGTCTAAGGCTTTGGATCTACCCTATGCACCTCTACAAGTTGTTCGAAAAGCAATAAGAATCACGATGACGTCACAAACAACGATTTTTCGCTCGGAAACTTTGAACTTGTAAATCAACGATTACGACAGAGAGAAACAAGGTGGGAAAAGGTTTTTGATTGAAAATTCCAGAATATATAGAATTTGAGATTAATTCTGAAAACCTTCGGTTTAGAGATTTCGATCGAAAACACTTTTCGGACAATCTTATTCGGTCACAGATTTCGACCGGAAACTTTGAACTTTAAAAACGTTGAACAACAATAATTTTGATTTTCTTTTTCTTGTCCATGATGACATCAGTAAGACCTATTCCAGAACTTTATTTTTCACACACACACAAAACAAACAAAACAAAAACAAAAAAACTTTAAACATAAAATCTAGATTATAACAACTATTTTATTCACAGACATTTTCATAAACACTTGATATCACTGTAACCTTTAGTTTATTTTCTTTACTGACTTTTGTTAAACTGAAATGACATAGGATCATAAATGCACATTGTCTTAATCACATTGCATATCAAATCAGGATCTAAACAGTTCAACATTGATTGTCAGTATTGTTATCCACATAAACTCATGCATCACGTTTCAACAAATACTATGTGACATTTAAGGTTGTATTAATCAATACAGTGTGTACCCCACAATCGAGATGGAATGAACTTAGAATTAACACAAAATTTCACCAGATCATGATCCAATCTCCAGTATGAAGGTAGCGTTCTTAGCACAGGAAAAATAATCGAAGTGGATTTGACTGGAATCGTATTGATTCAGAATCATTTTGATTCATTGTCTTGGTTTCTAAGATAATAAGGAATCATATTGATTCATATGAGATGTGAAGAATCATGAATGATTCGGGTATGCGGATATCCGTAAGATATTGGATATGTCAATTGAAATCACGAATGATTCAAAGGGTGAAACAGACTGACTTCCTGGTTTCTATCCGAGATTTTCACCAGAACCATCAACTGTATGAAGGTGTTTAACTCTAAATCATATATTTGGCGTATATAGTCAATAGAGAAAACAAATTGTGCTAAGAACTCATCAAGATCCTGGTCTCACGGTATGACTAGATTCACTTTGCATTCGAATGATGAAAGTACCGATATTCGATGTAGGTAAAACACAAAGATTGCAATTTAGTTAATCACACAAATATCGCCTAATTTATACATGTAGAGCCTACCAACATATCAATAATTGTAACCGGTGTCACCATCATATCCAATTCATGTGTAAGCTCAATACACAAATATACTATCATTTCCTATTTGCATGTCAATCAGTCACACATAGTTCATTTTACAGCACAATATGAATTTCAACATCTCTTTTTCTCTTATGCACACAGATAAAACACACACTTCACAGATGATAGTTTCTTTTATTTTATTTTATTCTCCCCCTAAAATTGTGGTCTAATTAATTGAATCTAAACAAACACATAAAAAACACATTTAGAACAAACACACAATTCAACACAATTTTAATACTAAAAGAAAAATCTTTTTGAGGAACATTTAATGGTCTTTCACTCAACACATGAACAATACTTAATTTATTTTTAATAAAACATTTACTCAAAAAGATATCATCCCCAACATTTGTACCAGAGAGTTAAACCGATATGTTGAAAATGCTTTTGTAAAAATGTCAGCTTTTTGCTCTAAGGTATCAACGTGGACTACCTTAATTAAACCATTATCAAAACAATCATGAATAAAATGTAACCTGATGGTGATATGCTTTGTTTTCGAGTGCTGAATTGGATTTTTCACGATGCCTAGCACTGCCTTATTATCACAGTAAATTGGGGTTTCCAAGAGATTAATTCCAAAGTCCATCAGTTGATGCTGAATCCAGATGACCTGTGAACAACAGCTCGACGCGACTATGTATTCTGCCTCAGCAATTGAAGTGGACACATTTGTTTGTTTCTTACACTGCCATGAAACAAGTCTCTCCCCCAAAAATTGACAACCTCTTGATCTAGATTTCCTGTCCAAATTACATCCACCATAATCGCTATCAGTATAAGCATAAAAATTAAATTAAGAATCAGAAGAATACCATAAACCGAGATTAACTCGACCCTTAAGATACCGATAAATTATATTAACAGCCGATTCATGGGACTCTTTTAGAGCTGCCTGATATCTAGCACACGAGCAAATTGCGAACATAATATCAGGTCTACTTGCAGTAAAATACATCAAGGAGCCAATCATTGAACAATATGCTTTTTGATTAACTGCAACTCCAGATAAATCCACAGTGAGAGGTTCATGGGAGCAATGGGAGTGGATGCTGCCTTACACTCATTCATGTTGAATTTTGTCAAAATATCTTTAACATTCTTCGCCTGATGAATAAGAATTCCAGCATCAGATTATTCCACTTGCAATCCCAAAAAGAACTGCATTTGACCCATTAAACTCACTTTGAATTTTAGTTTCATAACAAGTTCCAAATCTTTATAAAGAGATATCTGGTTTATACCATAGATGATGTCATCAACGTAGACTTGAACAACCAGCAAATTAGAATCAACATTCTTTAGAAACAAAGTTTTGTCAATTGTACCACGAACAAAGCCATTAGATGTGAGATGTGTCGACAAGGTCTCATACCAAGCATGAGGTGCTTGATGTAACCCATACAATGCTTTATTGAGCTTGTACACCTGGAATGGATGATCAGGATCTTCAAAACCAGGTGGTTGATTAACGTAAACTTCTTCTTTACAACCCCATAAAGAAATGCAGTCTTCACATCCATTTGATAAACCTTAAACTTCATAAAAGAAGCATAGGCTAGAAAGATACGAATAGCTTTAATTCGGGCAACAGGAGCAAAAATATCCTCATAATCCAACCCTTCTTCTTGATAGAATCCTTGTATAACAAGTCGAGCCTTGTTCCGAACAACAATGCCACGATCATCCTTTTTGTTGTGAAAAACCCACTTTGTACCGATCGTGTACTTGCCTTCAGGAAGATCAACAAGATGCCACACATTCAGCTTCTTAAATTGAAGTAACTCTTCTTGCATCGCTTCAATCCAATTGAATCTTGAAGTGTGATTGTTACATTCTTTGGTTCTTCTTATGACAAGAAGCATGAATATAAACATAAAATAATGTTTCCAGATTGGCTTCTTGTTTTCACACATTCTTCAACAGATCCAATAATATTCTCAACATGATGAGCTAAATGAATTCTGTGAATTGGAATTTCTTCAATCTGAACTGATTCTGGCATACTAGTGCCATTTAACTCTGGTGATTGGTCACTTGAAACACTTGAAGAGTTTGATTGACAATCATTCTCAGCTTGAACATTGGAAACTTCTAGCTGATCTTCAGAAACAAATGGTTCATCATTAGTAACAGGAACCTGTACTTTAGTTTCATCACTTGTAGTTGAAATTTCAAGTTGCTCTTCTTGTGTTTGTGTAGATTTAGTAACGTCCTCAGAGTTTTCACTTTGAATCATTACTTTTTGTGGACCAACCAAGAAATTGTTAACAGTTTGATCAATCCTTGTTACTGACTCATCAACTGTATTTGAAGAACTTGCACCATCAGAATCAGATAAAGATTGTTGATCAAAAGTTTTGAAAACTATATCCGCATCAAAGAACAATTCTGGCCCATTTTGCTTAGGAGAAATAGATGACTCTTGCCACTCCACATAATACGACTCCTGAACAATCTTTGTTCTTTTATTATAAACTTTGAAAGCCTTTTGATAAGACGAGTATCCCAAGAAATAACATTCATCTCCAACTGCAGCAAACTTTGGCAAAGAATCTTGTGTATTTAGAAGTGTGTACGAACATCCAAATGCTCTGAAAAACTTGATATACGGCTTTCTTTTGAAAAACAAATCATAAGAAGTCTTTGTATGTTGCTTCACCATGAGAACTGTGTTCAACACATAACACGCCGTGTTTACAGCTTTAGCCCAGAAAATAATGGGCAATTTTTAATCCACAAGCATTGTACGAGCAGCTTCAATTAAAGTTATGTTCTTTCTTTCAGCAACTCCATTTTGTTGCGGAGTTCTTGCTGCACTAAATTGATGAGTTATGCCTTTTTCTACACAAAACAAATTTATCAGTTTATTCGTAAACTCTGTTCCATTACCACCGCGAATAATTGACACTTTGCTATCATAGATGTTTTCAATACGCTTTATAAATTCCATGATTGTTTCAGGTGTTTCATCCTTTGTTGCAAGGAAGAACACCCAGGAAAATCTTAAAAAATCATATGTGATAACAAGACAGTAAGATTTCTTTGCAATACTCTTTACTCGAACTGGACCAAATAAATCCATATGAATAAGAAATAAAGGTCAAGTAAATGTTGTCACAGTCTTCTTTGGATGAGACTTCTTGTGCTGTTTTCCCTTTGCAAATGACATGCAACTTTCTTGAATAATGAATTCCTTTCTGGGTAATCCATGCCCTAAGTCTTTATGACCCAAGTTGTTCATATTTTTCAAATTTACGTGTCCCATTCAACGATGCCACAGATAAGACTCCGAGCCAGTGGCCTTTGATAACAAACAAGAAACGCTCACTGCTGTAGAATGTTAGTTCATATCCACCACGTAAGTGTTGAAATTTCTTGGAGCTCTTATCAATATCATTTCTTCAGGGATAACCAGTCCTGGCTTTAAGACTAGGCACTCCTTTGCTGTAAAATGGACCGATATATCTTTATCGCATACTTGCGAAACACTTAGCAGATTAAACTCCAACTGTGATACATAATTGACTTTCTCAAGAGTTATTAAGTCATTTGAAACTGTTCCTTAACCAGTTATCTTACCACCTTTTTTATCTCCAGCAAAAGCAACAAAACCACCTTCAAAGGATCGAAAATCATTCAATATCTCTCTTTGTCCCGTCATATGCCTTGAGCAACCACTATCAACATACCAAACATTATTAGTAGTCCTCCCGGTTTTACTCTGCACATTTCAAGACAACTTAATGAGAAATAGGTACCCAGATCATCTTTGACCCGGGATGAATTTGACTTTTTACAGTCTTAGTCACAATGACTTGTTCCTTCAAATTCTCAACATTCTTTGTTCAAGATTTATGTGAAGTTTGTTCAATTTTAACTTTCCAAAAACAACCAACATTTATCACATATTTCTTATTATATAATTCTTTAGCAAAATAGCTTGGTTTGGTTGATATTTTCACATATATTGGACTGTTTTGGACCTTTTTGTCCACAAAATTAGGTAGCACATAATCATGACAAGCATTTGAATAAAGTTAACTATGATCTCTCTAAAGCAAGTAATCACGACTGTAAAGATGATTCACTCCGGGCTCAACCACACTGTCTTTCACAAATGCTTTATTGAACCACTTGTTGATATTGCTTTTGTTATCTTATTGTACCCTTTGACTCACTTGACTTGTGTTTGCAATTTCTAGCAAAATGTCCAACTTGACCACAAGTGAAACAATTTTGACTTTTAAACTTTGACTTTGGCTTTGTCTTTGACTTTGAACATTCGCCAACTTCAAACATGGATTTTCCTTTCTCACACTCTATTGAACTTTGACTTATTACTGACTTCCCTTTACTGTGAACGGGCTTATCTTTGACATCAATGAACTGGTCTTTGACATCATTTGATTTTCCTTTGACATTCATTTGAATTGACCTTCCATTAACGTTTTGACTCTTTGTTGGTGTACTGATTTAAATTTGTACAGAGTTCACATTCTCTCCTTCACTTGTCAGGATGTGATTTTCAGGAACTATGAATTCATTTTTCTTTGGCCTCTCATGAGAAAGATCATAATCTTGTATTAATGGATTTCCAAATTCATCCAACACGACATCTTTGGCTAGACATGACATTTTGTGAATTGGAATATACTCTCTCGCTGTATGCACCACTTTATCGAAGAAAGTAGAATCAGAAGAAACATCAGACATATAATCATAAACATCACACACAGATTTAGTAGAACAAGCAGAAACATATGAACTATCATAATCTGAAAAATTGTTTACATCAAAACCATTGTTAGCATGTAACTTAACAACCTTGTTTGCAATACATGTATAAACCACAAATTGTCTATAATCCCTTATTGTTTCTATCACACAAACTTTATTGAATTCATTAAAACTCCTCACATCATCAACTGAAACCTTCTCATCTACATGACCTGTGTTATTTGCTGCACTAACATATAAGTCATGAAAATTAGAGTTATCATCTCTAAGTAAATCATTTGAAACATGAGGTTCAGGAAATGGTTCGAAATGATCAGGATTAGGTACCGCTTTGTAACCAACACCATCTTTAATAAAACAACTTCTTTGCTTATCAACACAGTTTTCTAAAATTTTTCTTTGCATACCCCATTTAGAAATCAAAACCCTTTCTTTGATAAGATCGGATTGGGCAGCAATGAGTTTGTCTGTTAGATCCTTGATTAACACATCCTTTTTGTTTAAGTATTCTTTAAAGTTCATGCTATCTTTTAACAAAGCATTAATTTTTCTGGTGTAAGTGACCTCATTATGTTTTAATTCCTTATTTACCCTTTTTAATTTATCATTTTCAGCAATCAAGAATTTGTTTGCTGCATGATAATTCTGCATTTTCTCAATACAGTCAGAAGAACATATGAGTGAATCATCATCAGAAGTTACCTCACTGTCAGATGACTTTTCCTCAGAGGTAGAAGCTTCTGCTTTGCCTTTATCACCAGATTTCAAAGCACAATCACTTGGTTCTTCCTTCAGATACTCCAATTTATGCCATCAAGGCTTCATCGAAATCTTCTTGAGCATCTCCAATCTCAGACTCCCATTCACAATTGCTGAGCTGTTTCGACATCAAGGTTGTTGGAGCTTTCTTTGACTTCTCATCGTCATCGATCATTTCGATTAGCTTCACTCCATTACCATCAGCTTTCTTCTTTTTCTCCTTTTGACACTCTCTAGCAAAGTGTCCAAGTTGCTGACAGTTATAACATCTTAGCTTTGCCTTGTCAAAACCGACTTTCTTTTCGAACTGCAACTTATCCTTTCCAACCTTCTAAAGATACTTCTTAGCCCTTACTGCAATCATAGCCATTTGCCATTGTAGATCCATATATTCCAAATCATCAGGATTAATCTGCACTAGATCTTCAGCATCCAGAACAGCTGGTTGTAACTTTCCAGTAACAAATGCATCGTAGCTACTCATAAATGCCCAAAATAATGCAATCTGATCCTCAGGAATCTGAGTAGTTGCTTTTCCCTTTTCTCCAGAAGAATGCTCACAACACCCCTTACCCTTTTCAAACTTAGAACCACTGCTTCCATCACTTGTTCCAAAAAACAGAGCTGCATTAGCTGAACCCGAACCATTTGGCTTGTCTGGATTATTCAACTCTCGTTTCTTTGCATCCAGCTCATATGAATTAAGCAAGTAGATAATATCATCAAGTGACTTGTTCTTCAAATCTGGAGTAGTATTTTTGATCAACATACATGGTATGCTCCAGCAGTCTGGTAATGAATCCAGCAACTTCTTTTCCAAATCATACTCCTCTAACTTGACACCAATTTTCCTTAGTCTGTTAATCATAGTAGTAAACCTTGTGACCTGTTCACTCAGGGTTTCATTTTTTTGTAACTAAACATATTATACTGCTTCAACAAAAGATCAGTTCGGCTTTCTTACAGTGCTGCATTTCCTTCAAACCTTAGATATAATGCATTCCACAATCCCTGAGCAGTCTCATGTTGCTCAAAATTTAGATACAATTTAGTCGGAAGAGCTAAGATGATTGATCCCAAAGCTCTGTTATCTCTCTCAATCAGCTTCTTGTCTTCCTCGGAATACAAATCAGGATCTGCAATAGGAACTAACCCATCAGCATTCGCAGTTTTCGGTATATGAGGACCTTTCACAATTGACTCTCATAGAGTATGCTTAGTGAACTTGAAATATGCTTTCATCATAATTTTCCAGTTTAAGAACTTTGAGATTAACTTTAGCATCGGTGGCGACTTTCCCACAACTCTCTCAGTATCATAAACCTTACCAACCATCTTAAACTTGTACTTTGAATACTTAGTCAAAAACTGAAAACTTCCAACTCCGGATTTTTCGGTCGAAAATTATTTCATACAAGACTTTTTGGTCGAAAGGTCAAGCTTTCGAACAAAGGAGATTCCGGACACTTTTGAAAATTTTGAACACTTTTCGGTCGAAAAATGATGGCCAAACAACTTTTCGATCGAAAAGTAGATTTTGACTCCTTCAAAACAGACTTTTCGGACAATTCTTCCCAAGAACACTTCAATTGACCAAAAACTATTTGCAACAATCCGAATCCAAAATCAAGCATCCAAACCAAGTGTAGACTTCATCTCCATCACTTTTAGCTCTGAAAGTACAACAATGGCACATAAAAACACTCTGATTTGATCGAATTTTGATGAAAAACTTCTTAAATACCAAGAGCTTTAACCAACAGCTCTGATACCACTTGTGATCCCTTCTGATCCTTTGATACTCAAGGCTCTAATCTTCAAAGAGCTTCTGGTAAGGTAGAAACAATCCAGAAATCAATCAACACCAATAAAATCGAATCAAACACGAACTAGAATGAGAAACGCCAGAATCATGAAAATGCACAATCAAACTATCGATTTCCATTGATTTTCTTTGGTAATTACACTTTGAATTAACAACTACAAGCTCTGATTTCACTTGGATACTTCTAAATCAGTTTATACAAAAGACAACATGTTTATACTATTAAAGAAGTTCGATCGAAAACTTCTGATCGAAAAGTGTTTTCGGTTGAAAACATCAGTTTTTGACCGAAAACCTTAGAGACACTATTTCAGTCTATAATTGATTTTTATGGACTACTAGGTTCTAACACCTCTAGACGAAAGTTAATTTGCTTAATAATGCTCATATTCATGCATTCATTCCATAATTCATCTTAATTTCTAAAAACCTGTAAATTTTAGTTTAACGTGGTGGGTGAAATCTATATGGTTAAGTTCGTACCTAGACATGACCGTGAGATGGGATTAGGTAGAGCTGTAGCTTTTAAGTGTGAGTCCCATAGATAGATTGACTGATATGCTTTGTAATATGAATTAGAACACTAAACGGGGGCTTGAAAGTTGGTGGTTGGGTTTAATCGGATAGAAATACTGATTATTGCTTTTTAACACATGAGTATGTTTTGCTAATTGGTAATTGATGATTGTTAAGCTATGTCCAGTTATGATTCCATTGCAGACTTTTTCGAGGACGAAGAAAAGTTAAGTGTGGGAATGTTTGATGTAGTGCAAAGCATACATCTTTATTCCTTTGTATTCGTGCTTTTTTAGATCGTTTTGTATGTGTTTTGAGTCATTTTTGTTTCCTATTGAACCTTTATAATGTTACAGGAGCTCATGTGGATTACAAGTCAAATCATGAAGATATCAAGCACGAGAAGAAGCCCGGACAAAAAAAAAGAAAAAAGTTGGATTTTGGTTCCCACGTGGTACGCGAAGGGGGAGAAGAAACATCTCGCGGTACGCGAGGAAAGTTAAAACCGGGCCTGACTAATTTGTCCCTCATGGTACAGGAGGGACTGGCCATGCTTTTCTCGCGGTACGCGAGGGCCCTATTTTCCGAGAAAAAACCCTAATTTCAATTTAAATAGAATTGGATAGCCATTATGAGAGAGTTCGATTGTTTTGCCATCCAGAGAGGTGTAAAGGACGATTTTGGGAGCTAGGAAGCATAATCAAGTGCAAAGTTGAAGACTTTGGATCACGGGTTCATTGTAGTAGCGTATTCGGTTTTAAATTTTGAATCTTTATTCGTTGTTTCTGTGTTTGAACCTATGTTTTGCTTATTTACTTCTGTTATGGATGTTCTAAGTATGATTGTAGGCTAAAACTTTGATACTATCTAGGTCTATGATGAATACTTGATAAAGTTCGTAGTTTTTATTGGTTTTTGGATTCTAATGTTGGTTGAATGATTTTGTAAACAATCTTGATTTAATACTTATGATGAATATTGCATGTTTGAATCTGATGTGTGTTTGATTTCAATTCCGTATGTTATTTGTGGATGTCTTCCAGTTTGAATAGCATATCTAAATCATAGACTTTAGGTTTGTGGCTGTTTGTGTGGTTTGCTAGACGTAGTAACTATAGGATTTGTGATTGAGTGTTATTTAGATCTGAGTGTGTCTTATCTCAACACCTGAAAGGTGAGAGGTTGTCGGTTAGTCCTCAGTATTAGGATTCTGAGTGAAATCTGTCTGAGAGGAAGTTTCCCTTAGGGGTCTAGTATCCATTGCTATTCCGAGTCATAGTTGTTATTCTGAGATTATCCCGTGCATCTTCGATGTATTGTGGACAGTGAGACTGAGAGTGATCTGTCTTCTTGGTACATTATGATTGTTGGAGAGACTGAAAGGTAATCCGACCATCTGGTGAGTTTAGTACTTCTTTAGAGTTTCTTAGTTGGTGACACCCTGAGAGTGATTAGGGATCCACTAGGTGGTCTAGAGTTGTCATCCTTAGAAACCCAGATCCATCATTGTTTCCATAACCGGTAGAAGTTGAGCTTTGCAAGTAGGATTCCGACCTAGGTAGTGTTCTTCCCATTCCTGGTATCTCCCTAAGTTCTGTGTCTGATAGTCAAAGTCGATCTTTAGTATTTTGCATTATTAGTATAATCAGTAGTGTAGAAAACCCCCAACCAAATCATCTTTAGTCCGAGTCAGAGTCTAGTTTAGCTATAGTAGTGTCTCTAGGGTTCTATATTCCGGTTTACCATTAAGCTATGCTACTCTCGATAGGTACACTTGCCTGTTAGTGTGGTTTAGTTCATAGGTAATGATGTAGTGCGAAGCACACATCTTTATTCCTATTGTTTGTGTCACACCCCCAAATTCCACTAACGGAGTTTTACCGTTTGGAAGGTGACACACCAGGATCTCAGTCATTAGTTACATCAAACGACACTATATGGGACTTGAAATGTCAAAACATAAAAGTTCAGAGTTAATGCGGAAGCGTAAACGTTAATATGAAATCAAGAGTAATTACACGCAATAGGCGTCAATCAATGTAAATAAGTAAACTGTTTCAAATGTTTGAAATGGATGATATGACAGTAGGACTCCATACATGTCCTAAGTGTGCAACCTGTGCCTTAGCGACCTGAGAAACATGTAAGAAAAAGTGTCAACACGAGGTTGGTGAGTTCACAGGTTTCAAGTTTACAATAAGAGTGTGTTTGCCAGATTATGTACATTCAATATGCATATCTATAGGTAGCTAACCTATGTTCATGTTTTACTAAAGCGCTCGCAACCGAAGCTGACTGTGTTTGTATGCCTCCTGCCAGGTCTATCAACTCTGGCAAATGTGAGTAGGCTAACATTTCACCCGTTCGATATCCAATCGAGTTAGCGCGACTAACGCGGGTGGGATTTGTCAAACCCAGTAGTACTACTAAACATTACCTCGCTAAGATCCATATTAACGGTTCGATGTATGATGAGGACTTTCTGTGATAGTGTGTCACGCTTAGCCTCAACAGTAATGACATATGAATTATAATAATCTAAAATAGTTGTGTCATGTTTTCTCCCCCAACGGGAAAAACATGTAACATAATGTTTGTCTGCGTACCTGTTTCTCCCTCACGAGGAAAACAAGTAAAAGTATGATAGTTTGTGTACGCGTTTGTTTCTCCTTAACAGGAAAACAAGTAAAATATATTTGTGTGTAAGCATGTTTCTCCCCCAATAGTAAAACAAGTAAAAAGGGGCCATGAAACTCACCTGCGTTGCGTTGTAGGTAGTATCACACAAGTAAGAGATTTGGAACCTTAAGTGTTAGCCTGCACGGCTTACGTATGCCCTAGAATTATAAACACATAAATTAGGGATAATAATGAGAATTGTGACAGCGACACGGAATGAGAGACGTCCTAAAGAAACGCTCTAATATTCAAGAGTGGAAGAACGCGTCCACGGGAATAGGAATTCTTCGAATAATTAAGATATATATACGCTACGCGACGAATATAAATATACTCGAGCGTTTTGTCGTTAACTGAAAGTCTAGGAAAATAATATAATTTATTATATTATTTTTAATTTTAGCGAAGTAATGTAAATAATTAACTCGCGTGACAGAAATAATAATTTATTATTTTTATTCGAGGATGTAACGAGTGTAAATAATACGAATAACTATGTTATTCATAACTTGAAACGCTACAAAAATGTTTATGAACGTGATGAAATTAATATATATATATATATATATATATTATTTTTAGTTAGAGTTTTGGGTTGAAAATAATATAAATATTATTTTAGAAATGTGTTTTTAATAATATATATGGTTTACAAACCAAACCCGAGCCTACGGGTTGTTTTCCGGGCTAAAGCGCTTTAATATAATATTATAATAATATAACAATTAATTTTTATATTAAAATGATAACTAAAAACGGGTTTTAAAAAGGAATGGGTGTGGGGAGACTCGAACCCGGGTCTCCTCCCTACCAGCACACTGACTTAACCACTCCAGCCCGCTAGGGAGTCGCAACAGAGATTGCATCTAACCGGTTTTAATCGAAGGTCCGGAGAACCCTTCTCCCCATACTCAATCGCGATCGGTCAAGCCAAAACCCACTGGTTCAATCGTGATTTCACAAGGTGACATGGGGGTTTTGATAATCAGGTTATACGAATTTACGCGTGAGTTTAATTGCAAATTCGTTGAATACAACACCGTTAGTTACCCGAATTAAAACCCGAAACCCTAGATTAAAAACCACAAATCAAATTGATTAAATTGGATGTTAAAATCCAACGAAAACATAGGGCTTTTACTAAACAGGACATTTCGAGTCCAATGATATGATTTAATTTGATTGAGATAACGTTTAAGATTGAAACCCCCAAATTGAATTACGAACAAACCCTAGTTTCGGGATCTTGAAAAAATCGATGTTGTGTGATCAAATTATCATAGGGGTTTCAATGAATGATGAATTTCGAAGCTACTCATTTGATTTAATTGAATTACAACCGTGTTTAGGTTAGGGTTCGACTAAACCGTATTCGGATGAACCCTAGAAATTGGTTTATGATTGATTCGATGTTATAAGCCATAATTAGGTTAGGGCTTTCATGCTAGAGATGAAAAAGAATCTAGAGGTGTGTTCAATTACCAGAACAAGACGCGAATTGATCGAGATTGACTAGGATGCAGGTCCGGTTGCGCGAGTTTGTACTCCGGCGACTCAAGCAGCTTCTCTGATCGAATTGAGTAATGTAATAGGTTCCAACTGATGCGACAAAGATGTTTTTACGCTCAATTCATGAGGATAATACATGAATCCGTCGAATTTGATGCTAATCGATAAGGAGGTCGACAGTTTTGATTCACCATAATTGAGGTCTTTTGCACGTAATAACGAGGTTTAATGGCTCAATGATGGCCGTGAATGCCATTAATCATCTACTTCGGTTATGGGTTCCAACGAATTTTGATTTTTGCCTTGAATTTGAATAGAAGCTACAAGTTTGACTTTCTGTTAGTCAACCAGAATCGAGAAATCAGTAATTACAAGGTTAGTCCCTGAAATTTCATGTTCATATGTTTAGGAATAGTCAGAGTTGGTCCCTCTGGTTTGGATGGAGTTTTTGAATAGTAAAGGTTTAACTGGATTGCTAACTAAGTTAACAGGAAAATGTCCGGATTGTCACAGTTTTCGTGCGTTTTTACTTAGTTATGTGTTCGTTTTGAGTCGTTTAAGTCTGTATTTGAGTCTATTGTATATTTACAGGTGCTCGTAAAGATTTCAAGTGAATACATGAAGATACCGAGCAAGAAAGTGAAGCCGGAATATTAAAATAGAAAATATTGGAAATCCAAGTTCTCGCGGTACGCGAGAGAAGAAGATCAGTGCCTCGCGGTACGCGAGGGAAGCAGAAACTGGCCCGACTAATTTGTTCCTCGCGGTACGCAAGGAACCCAACCCATGTTCTCGCGGTACGTGAGAGACAGGAAAATCAAGAAAAACCCTAAATTCAAATTTTAATAGAATTGTAATGCCATAATACCATAAGTTCGAATTTTAGTCGTCCAAAGGGGAGCCAAGGGCGATTTTGGGAGAAAGGAAGCTAATTGGAGTGAAAAGCTTGAGTCTTTGAATCTGGGTTCGTTAGTAATAGCGTATTCGATTTCAAGATTTGATTTTTATCTTTGATTTGTATGTTTGATACCATGATTCTGTCTTTTACTTCTGTTTTGGTTGTTTTGAGTATGATTCTTGGCTAGATCAATGATACTGCCTGGGTATTATGATGAATACTGCGTAAAGTTATGATTTTTATTGGTTTTGGATTCTATTTTATGGTTTAATGATCTTGTAACGATTCTTACGATATTGGTTATGATGTATATGCATGCTTAGATCTGATTTATGGTTGATCATTGATTTCGTACGTTGATTGTGGATGTCTTCCAACTTTATTAGTGTATCTAGGTCATAGACTTTAGGGTTTGTGATTATTTGTGTGGTTTGTAAGAGATAGTGATCCATAGGAGTTGTGACTGAGTATAGATTGGACTGAGTGTGTATCCTGTCTCAATACCCGAGAAGTGAGAGATAGTCGTTTAGTCTTCGTCGTTAGGAATCCGAGTGTCAGCTGTCTGAGAGGAAGTTAGTATTAGGTGTCTAGTGATTGTTTCTATTCCCGAGAAGTGAGAGATAGTCGTTTAGTCTTCGTCATTAGGAATCCAAGTGTCAGCTGTCTGAGAGGAAGTTAGTATTAGGTGTCTAGTGATTGTTTCTATTCTGAGTCATAGTTCTTATCTTGATATTACCCCGTGCATTCTTCGAATGTATGGTGGACAGTGAGACTGAAAGGTGATCTGTCTATTCGGGTACATTATCATTGTTGGAGAGACCAAAAGGTAATCCACTATCTGGTGAGTTTATTACATCTTTAGGTTCCTTCGTTGGTGACACCTTGAGAGTGATTAGGGATCCACTAGGTTTTCTAGAGTGGTTTCCTTAGAAACCCAGATCCATCTTAGTTTCCAGAACCGGTAGAAGTTATGCTTTGTAAATAGGATTCCGACCTAGGTAGTATTCTTCCCATCTCTAATTTCTTAGTTAATCTTGATCTTGATCTTGATAGTTTGAGTCGACTTAGTTTGCTGTATTCTTAGTTAATCTTTAGTGTAGTCAACCCCCCAATCATTAACCTTTAGTCCGAGTCAGAGTCTAGTATTAGTATTCAGTGTCTCTAGGGTTCGATAACTCGGTTTACCATTAAGTTGTGCTACACTCGATAGGTACACTTTCCTATCAGTGCGGTTTAGTTGAAGTTACTCTTTTACTACTTAGGATTCTAGTTAGTTTTTTGGCGCCGTTGCTGGGGACACTTAGCAATAGCAATATTAGATTTGACTAGTTATTTTAGTGATTTTCAATTTGTTTTGTTTTTGAGTCTTAATTGTGTGTCTTTGTCTTCTGTGCTACTTGTGTGTCCTATCTGAGTGTCTAATATAGGATCGAGTCTTTCTGTTCTTGAGTCTTTATTTATTTTCTTTTATTCTTGTGTTAGTTTATGCACCACACTCGTTCGTAGGAATCACCACCATATTCAGCTTTTCAGCTACACGAGCGCACCCGTGACTTCCGGGAGCGTTTTAAAGAGCCGTGCAAATCCTAGGTACGTTCTACTAGCCCAATTCCAGTTCCTATCATGGGCGACGCTGTTCCACCAGCGAGGCGTACCGTGCACCAGAGGGCTAGTGACAGGGTCACCGGGGTGAGATCTTCGATCACACGCCCTGCTATTCCGAACACCAATACATGGCAGATCCCGTCACATGTAACATCCATGATTTTTCGGATAAATTTTTAGTTCATTTCACAATCCATTTCAATTCCATATTAATATGTCACGTTAATCACCATCTTGAAAGTTTTCAACTTTGCACATTATACACATTTCTTTCTATTAAATACATATCATAGCATGAATATTTATATATATATAGATGGATATATATATATATATATATATATATATGATTCTACTCAAATCAAATAAATTTTGTAAAGCCTTAATTATGTAAATACATTTTATTTATATAAATGTATTATGAATAAATATGTGCATATACATTTAGTTATAAAATAATTCATTTACACAATTTTTTATTTTATAAAAATGAAAAAATTTCCTTTATAAAATATTTATAATTAAATAGATATTAAATTAGACTTTTGCAAATGATATAAATAAAGAAAATAAAAGCTAGTCATGAACCTCATGGAATCAACTTTGAACCCCACCTTTGAACTTGAACCCTCAAATCGAACCTTCAACCTTGATCCTTGACCCCATCCATCCTAAATTGATCTATTTTGACTTGAAGAAGTCAAACAATTCGAATGTTTGAAAATTCAATTGCAAAACTAACCCAACCCGATGGATCTGAACTTGCCTTGGTTACCAGGATGATTATCGAGCAACTTACAGCATATGTAACATAACAATTTAATCAATTTCATGGTCAATCATAGATTTAAACCAATTCAAAGCAGGTTTGACTTCTCAGAGTCAAACCAGGTGTAAATCGGTTTCAAATCATAGAATTAAGACGCGTTAATTTCCGCAAATCACGAACGGATGATCCTCCTACGTATTCGAACCTTAGTCACGACCAGATTGACTCTCATACAATCGGATTTATGCGTGATCACCGTTGGCAGCACCCTCCGTCAAACCCAAATCAATTGGAGTTTTTAAAATGAAATTAAATTGTAAAAATCACTCCACACCTTCACATACTCTCACCCAACCTCTCTGAATACTCCCACGACCCGCATTTCATGTATGGAACCCTGTCGAGTAGCACGAGCAGTCGGAATTGTGTTTCAGCCGAGCACCCTCAACTCTGCACCAAATCACGTAAGTTTTGTGTCCTTGAATTCTCTCCAATAGCCCTATACCTATTGGAAAAGAAAGAATCAATCGGACCAAAATTGAACCTAGGGTTCATGTTTTAAATAACACCGATTCGATTTGGGGCTTTGATTAAGTTAGCGTATTAATGAATTTCGAATCCTTATACGACCAGCGAAACCATCTAACCCAGCCGGTAAGCCACTGCACCGCTAGGCTAGATGGCGTGGGTTCGAAACCCACACTCAGCGAGTTTTTTTTTTTGCGTCCCTTAAACCCAGACCCGGGCTCCCTTCCACTTCAGATTAAATCAGTTTTAAACCGGGTTAGTAACGCGGTCGGCCCCCTGGTCTGGTGGTAAGGTACATTAACATTACAGAACCCACCCGGGTTCGAATCGGATGGCGTCTTTTATAAAATTATCTATAAAACCTCTTATCATTTAGAACTAGTTTATTAAAAAAATAAACAGATTCTAATTAAGATCTAGTATTTAAAATTTAGAAGATTATAAGGCCTCACTTACAATAAAAAATAAATTAAGGAGAAATCGATACTTTTATTTCTAAAACTATCGGTTTTTAATTAAAGCCGACATATTACATATTTTATAAGAATGGTGACAAAACTTTTATAAAATAAAATACAATATCATTTAAATAATTTCATAAGAAATTTTATAAACCATTTCATTTAGTACATGTAAATAATAATGTTTAAAATTCATTCAAACAAATTTAACCTTCCTAAATATATATATAATGTCACTTCCTATATTTTATTTTTAGGACATACTATTTTAATAATTAATAAATAAAAAGAATTTATTTATTTCATCTAAGTTAGTCATCGTAGTACAACCCGCTTAGGATTAAATACATAGTTCACATTAATTTTATGTATCAATATTATTTACGCATCTTTATAAATAAATAAATAAAATAAAAAAATTTTATTTAAATAAATTCCCACGCTATTTTCTAGCTAAATAAATAAAATCAACTAAATGATTTATTTAGTTATTCAAACTCAAACTCTAAATTTTTTATTTTAAAACCATTCATTTCAACTTTTCATTTTATAAAACCCTCATTCAAACATAAACCACAATCACCTACACATTCCTTTACATTATACCCTAGGGTTTGCTTTAGACTATTGTGCAAATTATTAATCTAGATTCATATATATTACAATCTAGGTTAACGTTGTAAATTACAAGGAAAACTTTGCTACGTAGACACTAGTGCTAGAAACATCTTTGATACAGGTGAGTTTTACATATCCCCTTTTACACTGTTTTACATTTTTGGGGTGAAACATGAACAATTACAATGATTTACACAAACTACACAATACAAATCCACTTTACATTTTGTGTGCAATTTGAGCTTTATGTTTGAGTACTAGGTGTGTTAACTACTTTGTGTATGTTGGAGCATATTCTGGTGACAACGAGCTTGAAGATATTATGTCTTAGTCTTAGAGTCTTTGACTTGTAATTGATTGAATTGTTAGCAACAGTTAAAGGGGAGTCTGTTAGGACATGTTTTGTAACTGTTGATAAAATTCTGTATAAGTTCATAGAGAGACGAACTTAATAAGTTCGCCTACGCATCTTTAGGAGCGAACTTAATAAGGCCTATTAGAGGCGAACTTGTTAAGTTCACCTAAGCATCTTTGAGGCGAACTTGTTAAGTTCGCTTAGTCTATCTGAGGCGAACTTGTTAAGTTCACCTACTGCAGAACTGGTGTCTATAAATAGAGTTTACAGAGTCAGAGAGCAAATAAGACGAGAGTAGCAGGGAGGCTTTGAATGAGTGTAATTATGAGATTCTTGTAAACTCTATGATTGTTGGAATACAAGCTTGAATGTTATTTACGTGATTGTTTCTATTGTATTTTGTGTATATAATTGTTGATTCGGTTGGATACCGCACTCCGCGTTAACAATACGTCTTATCACGAGAACGATCCCTAGAAGAGCCATGTGGACCTACAAGTGGTATCAGAGCTTACGCTTGTGATTCTTGGTGATTTGAGAGGATTTTTATGTAAATTGACAAGAAATTGATCACGTTTTCGATATTTCATTTCCATGGAGTTTTCAAGTTCTTGAAGATTATTTTGCTGCTGATTTGGTGTTTTTGAAGTGGATTTTGAAGAAATTGATCCGATAGAAAGGTTCTAATTGAGAAAATACACAATCCTACGGTTTAATTTGGTCTAATTCCTTCAAATCAGTGAGATATGAAGATTTTTGGTAAATTTTTGTTCGTGTTTTTGGGATAGAGCTGTTCTTGATTTTGATTCTGTTGAAGCAAGCGAACTTGCTGAATTTGTGTGCAGGCGACAAGTTCGCTTCTCTCAAATTAGGCGAACTTAATCAGATTTCTGGATTCTGGTTTAAGCGAACTTATTAAGTTCGCTTCATATTAAATTCGCTTGGGGTCAAGTTCGCTCAGAGTATTTTGGCGAAAAATTTCTTCTTGTCTAAATTTTTTAGGGAAAACTTATATGGTTGGTTTATATCATTTTTGAAATTTTGAATTTTTGAAATTAAAAAAAAAAGTATTTTGGCGGGAAATTTTTTTTTCCAGATATTTTCGCAAAAATTTCAAAATGTCAATTTCATGTAATGATAATGCAATTGGAACTATGCCACCGAGGCTTTTGTGCATATCAGATTACCGTAGCTAGAAAGTCCAGTTCGAACAGTTCGTATCAGAAACTGATGAAAATTTTTGGAGACCAATAACAGAAGGATATGTGCATCCTACTTTTGACTTTCTGGAATTTCGTGATGTTCCTAAACCAGTGACAGCTCTTACTAAAGTAGAAATGCAGAAGTTTGATCGAGAGATGAAAACGTGTGAAACTTTAACGATGTCTTTACCAAAAGAAATCATTCATAGTCTCGGGAAGTGTCCAACTTCAAGAGATCTATGGGAAGCATTGAAGAAAAAGGGTGAAGCAACTTCTCAAGCGTTTGTAGTCTTGATCAAAGAAGTATTGGAGAAGCATAGTGATTCTCAAAGTGATTTTTCTGCAGAGTTAAGTGATAGTGAGAGTATTCGTTCTGGTGAAAGTACTCATTCTACTGAGACTGATGTGATGACTGAAGAAAGCTTTCAGACTATTGAAGATGATCTGAGTGAATTAGAAACTGATGCAGAGCCTGTCATTGTTGATCAAATGAGTGAAGCTGATAATGACGTATTCATGGCTCCTAGTGCATCTTCTTCAGAAGTAAAAGCTGAGGTAGTTTCTAAATCTGAAACGTTTTGTTCTGACTGTGTTTCAGTGAAGGATACAATGATGAGGGTTATGGATGATAACATAAACCTCATTTGTGATATGAAATCCATGCACACGGTAAATCAGAAATTAAAGGATAATGAGAATGTGTGTATTGAGAAAATAGAATCACTGAAGAGGGATATAAGTTCTCTGACTTTGAAGATCAAAGAGCAGGTATATCACCTGGATATGTCCTTTACAGAAATTGAGAAAAGAAATAACGATCTTGTTGAGAAAGATAAGGAACTAGCTGAATCTAAAGCAGAGGTAATCAGATTGCGTAGAAAGTTAGAAAGCTTTGGAAATTCATCATTCTTATAAGGACATTATCATAATAATACTAAAGAGGGGAAGGGAACTAAAGGTATTGGTTATGTTCCTCCACCATTCAACGAAAATTATTCTGTTACACCTGAGATTATAAATGTTGAGGATTTAGATCCTAAGACTCTGTTGAAAGTGAATCCAGTTACAGGTGAAGATATGGTGTATTCTGATGAGAGTGATGATGAATATTTTGATGAAGCTAAGGTAGAGAGGATATCGAAAGAGGTTAAGAAAGAATACTCAAAGGTTGATTCTAATTCATCTGAAAATTATACATTTGGAAGTTCTTCAAATTCAAGGAGAGTTTCATATGTCAGAGATTATAAAGACAGGCGTACATGCTTTCATTGTAATGAGATGGGATACATTGTGGTGACCTTTCCTTACAAAAATAAAGGAAAGAAGCATGTAGTTCCTGAGAAGATGAAGCCTGAATCAAAACCTGTTGCGAAAAAGTTTATTCATTCTCAAACTCCAAAAGAAGTTCATGTAGGAGAATCTTCTTCAAGTGCATCTTATCGTGTGAATATTCCTTATATGATAGAATATAGTGAGAAGAGATCTTGCTCTTACTGTGTGTGACATTTCGGGTTTTTATTCACGTTTTTATAACATATGTCATGTAATCATTTTCTATTCAATGAAATGCAAGTGTTTTTATTTAATTTTTGTACAAAGTATATATTTTTAATTTACGGATTTAAAATAATTAAAATTTTATAAGTTTTAAACTTATATAAAATTTTATAAAAATCTAAATTTAAAAGGTTCATAACATAAATATGATAATCTATCTAAAATAACTTTTATAAAAATATATTTATAATAATAATATAAGTTTATAAAATATAATTGAAATTAAAAAGGAAATCTAATTAATTATTTTTATAAAAGTTAAGGGTCTGTTTTGAAAATAATTAAACTACAAGGTTTTAAAACAGAAATCAGTTAAGGGACTAAATGTGGACAAATCAAACCACAAGGACTCATCCGTAATTTTCTCAGGGACCAAATAGATTCAGAAGTAAACTCCAGGGACCAAAATTGCCAAATCCCAATTCGCAAATCCGGTCATCATTTCCCTTGTCCGGCGGTCCGAGCGTTTTTCCGGCGAACCCTCGACACGCTTGTTCCCTGCACCTCGACAGCCGAAAAGGGTCCCTCTGAGCTCGTCGTCCACACGCGAACAAAAGCCCCCGACCAATTTGTCGTTTAAACATATGAAAAGTCTGATCGTGTGTGTGGCCGAAAGTCCACGCCGCGAATTCGTCCTCGTCAAGAAACCTCCACGATTGCAAGACGGCTCGATAGCTTCGTCTTGCCCAGACGAATGTCCAGACACACTCAATTGCATGTCTCATTATTGGGAGCGAGCTCGGCTATAAATAGCCATTACCGGACCTGCTCGAGCTCGCCATCCCCTCTTCACCCACTCTCACTCAAAATTGAAACTACCATTGTGTTCGTCGCCTCTGAGTGAAGCTGTGACCAGATTTTTAGGGCCCAATTCATCCCGAAGCATAGATTCCCGATCTTGGTATTTTCGGACCATCGGCCCTGTCGTCCAGACCATTCGCGACCAAATAAGAGTCTCAAAATCGTTCCTTTACCTTCTGTTATCATCTGGCCATAGGTTCCAATCGACAACCCAACCTCAAACCTTCGATTACCGGGCAAACCAGTGTTCTCGAACACGGTTTGCCGGTTGCCGAGAACCAGCGACCAGCTTTGCGTGTGTGTTTATAAATTAAATGATACACACATAACCAGCGATGGGCAGTAGCCCGACTGGTTATGCATGTGTGTGTGTTTGAGTCTTAGGTCGCGGGTTCGATCCTGATGGCCTCCGGCCCAACCCAAATTTTTTCTGTTTTTATTTTATTTATTTATTTTATCATATTTTAATATTATATCTATACAATAAAAACTATTACGGGTTGGTTGACTCGTTCGTTTATTTTCAAAACCATTAAATAACTTTTTCTTCACATATTTAACCCGTCCAATTTTTATAAAATAATAAACCCTATATTTTATAAACTTGTTAAAATAATTTTAACTCACAAAAATATATAATAATCAAACAAATAGAAACTTTTCCTTTTATTTATTATTATATATAAATACAATAAACATAATAACAAATTATTTAAAATATAAATATCTAACAAGATCAAATATATATTTAGATGTTAAATTTTACAAAAAAAAATCATTATTTTATACAAATAATTTTAAGGAATGTTATTATAAACCTATGCACATTTAAATACGAATACACATATACAAACATACAATAATACCCATTTATCCACATAGGGTTTCAACGTGCTTAGACTTCAACATCCTTATCACCTACCCACGTGGATTAAAACATCCGCTAGCCAGGTGAGTTACATAGCCCCTATTTTACATTTTTACATACTTTGGGGTGAAACATTATTTCATGCTACTCAATCAAATTGTTTATACGTGTTATTCATGTGGATTATATGCTTATTATCTTTGGTGTACAATCATTTACTTTAATCACAAGAAAACCAACAGTAATATTAATAGATCTATTGTGCCTGACCAGCCCACCCATGTAGGGTGTTTATTACTCCATACTCGGATATAGCCGCGTGTTATATTCAAACATATCGGATATAGTGGGTAACTATATTCAAACATACCGGACCTAGCTGTTGTGCTATGTACAAGCGCGTCAATCAAGGTTTGAATTGTGCTTAGATAAATGATACAACCATATATGCTATGTTTAACAAGATAAACAATGAGTTGCAAAACGTTTTTATCTACTATTTATCGGTTCCACTAAACCTATGTGCTCACCAACTTTATAGTTGACACTTGATTTAAATAATGTTTCAGGTTTGGATATGTGATTGCTTGCTGAAGATTCTACCACTTAAGAACTTATGGACCTAGTAATTAAATCAATGTTTTGAAATAGACTAGGTTATTTGAATTTGTATTGTACTTGAATGTTTGTTGTCTTTAATTAAATTAATGAATTATGCAATATTTTATTTATCATGTGCTTTTGAACAATCATTCCATTGTCCGCCTCGATGATTCTGCCATCGGTCGGGGTGTGACAGATTGGTATCAGAGCCATGGTTATAGGGAATTAGGTTATTAGACACAATGACCTAGACTATAACCCTAGGACTCCCTTTTATGTGTTACGTACTAAATGATTAATTGCTATGTGAATTATTTGTAGTTAGGTATTATTTGAATTTTCCCAAGTTTAGTACATGAGACTTATACACATACATACAAGGCTTTAAACACGTAATACATACTTTACATACACATTTGAAAAAAAAAATATGCAAACAAATACACTACACATCCTTATCCATACTCTTTCCTCATCCATACTATTTGCAACATTCCTACATATTTTATATTCATAGACTCACAAGTCTATTAAATTCTTGAAAATCTCGTCAACGACTTAATTCCTTGAAACCAGTAAAAGACATGTGCAATCCAGAAGGGTGACACCTGTACATTGGGTTTTCTGTCTAGGAAAGCATTTCGTATAAATCCAAATAAACGGACCCGTATGCTTTCCTGGGAATTCCTGGAGTGAGTGTTTACCTATAGGCTAAAGCATGTCTCCTTGAAAGTTTTGGAGGAATTACTTAACGTTGATAAGTCATTGTATTCGCAAGAATACAATCCGAACCTAAACTCAAAATTTGGGGACATTATAGCAAGATAGGAAGAACTAGATGAACATGCAAAACAAATCATTATTACGGGTGCACACGTAATAACGCTTTGTAGTGCATGCAAATCCTGGCAATTCCTATTACGCGAATAATGATCTATGACATCATCTCCTACCCGGAATAGATGGCTTATTTTCCCCATCAACCTTGAATAAATACACATACATTGGCACACAACATGATGAATCCCGCATTTTCTGCTTACATTATTCCCACTATAGCTCATGTATACCCACTTTATCTAAAATATCATTGTCTTTTCTTATGGTGTTAGAATGCCTCCTCGACGTGCAAACTATAGCACTTCCAACCCGGATCTTGCTACTCTTCTTGCCCAACTGGTAGGACAAATGACCCAAGCCAATAATAATAGTGACGGGTCTCACAACATCCAAGGAAACGGTGGTACTAACCCGCCTCAATGCACGTTTAAGCACTTTAACTCGTGCAATCCTACAAAATTTTACGGGACTGAAGGTGCTACCGGCCTACTACAATGGTTTGAAAGCATGGAAAGCATGTTCTTAAACAGTGACTGTCCCGATAATCTTTGGGTTCACTATGCCACAAGTGTACTACAAAAGAGAGCCCTCCCCTGGTGGAACGGTGAGAAACGCACTCGTGGTGTTGAGGTTGCTACATCTTTATCATGGGATGATCCGAAGAAAGCCATGACTGATGAATTTTGTCCTCGAAATGAAATGAGGAAGCTCGAGACTGAGTTTTGGGATCTTGCCCAAGACAACGGGGATAATCTGGCTTACACCACCCGATTTCAAGAGCTGAGCCTACTAGTACCTCATATGATCACTCCCCTTGCTCGGGAAATTGAAAAATACATAGGCGGGCTGCCTATACAAATTCAGGATGCTATGTTAGGAAGCAATCCTCCTACACTTGAAGCTGCTATTCGTCTATCTGCTACGCTATTCGATAACCACATCAAAGCCGGAACCTTAACAAGAAAGGGTTCCAAAAAGGTTGTTTCTACTCTTGCGGCCGTCAAAGATGTAAAGCCCGAGTCTTCTAACCGCAATAAGAAACGAAAGGTTGAAACTTCGCAGCCGTAACTCCCACCGTACCTGCTATTCAAGTGGCCCCTTTGGGTCAAAACCCGAAACCTTATTTGGGTCCAAATCCCCAATGTCAGACCTGCAAGTACCACCATCCTGCCAACTTACCATGCCGATTGTGTTCAAGCTGCGGACGATATGGACACGTGGTCACTACTTGCCGTACCCGTCCTCCCGTCCATCAAGCTGCTCCGGCCAACCGTCCAAACTATCCGGCACCTCTCAATGGTCGGGCATGTTACGAATGTGGAGACCCAAACCATTTCCGTGACCGATGCCCAAAACTTCATCATCAAGGTGGTCCCCAAGGACGAGCATTTAATATAAACGCTAATGAGGCACAAGCAAACAACGACGTGATAAACGGTATGTTTCTCGTAAACAATCATTATGCATCCATTTTATTTGATACCGGTGCCGATAGGAGTTTTATGTCTCTTACCTTTGAATCTCGACTTGCTAAACAAAGAACGAAACTTGACAATTCTTATTCCGTGGAGATAGCAAACGAAAACTCTATTACTAAAAATTCTGTTATCCGCGACTGCAATCTCGAGCTTAATAATCATGAATTCTCTGTTGATCTCCTTCCAATGCAATTGGGAAGCTTTGATATTATAATTGGCATGGACTGGTTATCCAAGCACCATGCCGGGGTTATTTGCTACGAAAAGTGCATTCGTATACCTCTCCCTTCGGCGACACGTTAGTTATTTTCGGTGAAAAACCGTGTCGTGGTCTTCAACTCATGTCTTGCACATTGGCACAAAAGTACTTGCGGAAAAAGTACGTTGCCTTCTTGGCCCACGTAGTTGACACGAAAGACAAAGGTAAGAAATTGCAAGATATTCCGATCATTCGAGGCTTTCCCGAGGTATTCCCCGAAGATTTACCCGGTCTTCCTCCCCCTAGACAAGTAGAGTTTCGTATTGACCTTGTGCCCGGAGCAACTCCCGTGGAAAAAGCTCCCTGTCGTCTTGCACCTTCCGAGATGCAAGAACCTTCAAGTCAATTACAAGAACTCTCATCCAAAGGATTCATCCGACCAAGCCATTCACCTTGGGGTGCTCCCGTGCTGTTCGTAAAGAAAAAAGGATGGTTCGTTTCGAATGTGCATTGATTATCGTGAACTCAACAAGCTTACAATCAAGAACCGTTATCCTTTACCCCGTATCGACGATCTTTTCGATCAACTTCAAGGTTGAACATGTTTCTCCAAGATTGACCTTCGTTCCGGATACCATCAACTTCGTGTTCTCGATGAAGACATTCCGAAGACTGCCTTTCAGACTAGATATGGTCACTACGAGTTCATGGTCATGCCTTTTGGCTTGACTAATGCACCTGCGGTTTTCATGGATCTCATGAACCGGGTATGCAAACCTTATTTGGACAAGTTCGTGATCGTTTTCATTGACGACATTCTCATATATTCTAAAACGAAAGCGGAGCATGAACAACATCTTCGTTTGATTTTGGAGCTCTTGAAGAAAGAACAACTATACGCCAAGTTCTCCAAGTGTGAATTCTGGCTAAAGGAGGTTCAATTTTTGGGACACATAGTCAACGATAAGGGGATTCATGTGGACCCGGCAAAAATCGAAGCGGTAAAGAATTGGAGTACTCCTAAGACTCCTACCGAGATTCGTTCCTTCCTTGGACTAGCGGGTTACTATCGTCGCTTCATCTCAAATTTCTCCAAGATTGCGGTTCCGCTCACTGCCTGACTCACAAAGGTAAACCTTATGAGTGGGGACCCAAACAAGAGGAAGCTTTTCAAACTCTCAAGCATAAGCTCTGCAACGCTCCTGTTCTAACTCTTCCTAGTGGTAATGACGACTTTGTCGTTTACTGTGATGCATCCAACTAATGTCTTGGTTGTATTCTTATGCAGCGTGGTCAAGTAATTGCATACGCATCACGTCAGCTCAAAATCCATGAGAAGAACTATACGACCCATGATCTCGAGCTGGGTGCTATCGTTTTCGCCTTGAAAATTTGGAGACACTATCTTTATGGCACCAAATGCGTGGTTTTCACCGACCACAAAAGTCTCCAACATATTTTCAATAAAAAATAACTTAATATGAGGCAACGACGATGGGTCGAACTTCTTAACGACTACAACTGCGAGATTCGCTACCACCCCCGCAAAGCAAATGTTGTAGACGACGCCTTGAGTCGTAAGGAACGTATCATGCTTCATAGTGTTCATATTCATAACGATATCCAAGCCCGCATTCTCCAAGCACAACACACCTCGGTTACCGAGGGAAACATGTACCAAGAAATGGCATGTGGTGTAGAACTCTTGTAGAAACCAAAGCCAACGGCCTATTGTATTACTTGGATCGTATCTGGGTTCCCTATCGCGACGACCTTCGTATATTTTTGATGAACGAGTCCCATAAAACTCGATATTCGGTACATCCCAGAGCTAATAAGATGTACATGGGTCTTCGTCAACAATATTGGTGGCCCGGCATGAAAAAGGATATTGCCCTCTTTGTGGTAAAATTCTTAACTTGTTCTAAAGTAAAGGCCGAACATCAGAAGCCTTCCGGACTCCTCGAACAACCTGAAATTCCCATGTGGAAGTGGGAGAACCGTGCTATGGACTTCATCACCAAACTCCCACGCACTTCTAGTGGGCACGATAGTATCTGGGTTATTATCGATCGACTCACAAAGTCTGCTCATTTCTTGCCTATTCGTGAGGACTATCGAATTGAGAAATTGGCTCGGATCTACATTGATGAGATCGTAAGTCGTCACGGAATCCCATTGAACATCATCTCCGATCGTGATTCGCGTTTTACTTCCCGATTTTGGCAATCATTACAATCTGCGCTTGGTACTCGTTTGGATTTAAGTACGGCTTACCATCCTCAAACTGATGGACAAACCGAGCGAACCATCCAAACCCTCGAGGATATGCTTAGAGCTTGTGTCATTAACTTTGGTGGCAGTTGGAATTCTCACCTACCACTGATCGAATTTTCCTACAACAACATCTACCACACAAGTATTAACATGGCACCGTTTGAAGCTCTTTATGGACGAAAGTGTCATTCACCAATTTGTTGGAACGAAATTGGTGAAGCACAAATCACCGGTCCCGAGCTTATCCAAGAGACCACCGATAAAATCTCTCTTATTCGTGACAACATTCGAGTAGCAAGGAGTCGGCAAAAGAGCTATGCCGATAAACGACGAAAACCCTTGGAATTTCAAGTTGGGGATATGGTTCTTCTAAAGGTATCACCTTGGAAAGGCGTAGTCCGATTTGGAAAGAAAGGAAAACTTGCACCTCGATATGTGTGTCCATTCAAGGTACTCGAAAGGGTAGGAAAAGTGGCCTACAAACTCGATCTTCCTTCAGAGCTCAGCAACGTTCATCCGACTTTTCACATATCTAATTTGAAAAAGTGCCTAGCCGACGAGAATCTCCATATCCCTCTTGATGAAGTGCGCATTGACGAAAAAATGCACTTTGTTGAGAAACCCGTGGAAATCATGGACCGTGAAGTCAAGAAACTCAAACGTAGTCGCATCCCCATTGTCAAAATCCGTTGGGAGTCTAAATGTGGACCCGAGTTCACTTTGGAACGTGAAGACCAAATATCCGCATCTCTTTTCATAGCCTCCACTAGTTGAATTTTGGGGCGAAATTCCTTTAACATGGGGAGACTGTGACATTTCGGGTTTTTATTCACGTTTTTATAACATATGTCATGTAATCATTTTCTATTCAATGAAATGCAAGTGTTTTTATTTAATTTTTGTACAAAGTACATATTTTTAATTTACGGATTTAAAATAATTAAAATTTTATAAGTTTTAAACTTATATAAAATTTTATAAAAATCTAAATTTAAAAGGTTCATAACATAAATATGATAATCTATCTAAAATAACTTTTATAAAAATATATTTATAATAATAATATAAGTTTATAAAATATAATTGAAATTAAAAAGGAAATCTAATTAATTATTTTTATAAAAGTTAAGGGTCTGTTTTGAAAATAATTAAACTACAAGGTTTTAAAATAGAAATCAGTTAAAGGACTAAATGTGGACAAATCAAACCACAAGGACTCATCCGTAATTATCTCAGGGACCAAATAGATTCAGAAGTAAACTCTAGGGACCAAAATTGCCAAATCCCAATTCGCAAATCCGGTCATCACTTCCCTTGTCCGGCGGTCCGAGCATTTTTTCGGCGAACCCTCGACACGCCTGTTCCCTGCACCACGACAGCCGAAAAGGGTCTCTCTGACCTCGTCGTCCCCACGCGAACAAAAGCCCCCGACCAATTTGTCGTTTAAACATACGAAAAGTCTGATCGTGTCTGTGGCCGAAAGTCCACGCCGCGAATTCGGCCTCGTCAAGAAACCTCCACGCTTGCAAGACGGCTCGATACCTTCGTCTTGCCCAAACGAATGTCCAGACACACTCAATTGCATGTCTCATTATTGAGAGCGAGCTCGGCTATAAATAGCCATTACCGGACCTGCTCGAGCTCGCCATCCCCTCTAAACCCACCCTCACTCAAAATTGAAACTACCATTGTGTTCGTCGCCTCTGAGTGAAGCTGTGACCAGATTTTTAGGGCCCAATTCATCCCGAAGCATAAATTCCCGATCTTGGTATTTTCGGACCATCGGCCCTGTCGTCCAGACCATTCGCGACCAAGTAAGAGTCTCAAAATCGTTCCTTTACCTTCTGTTATCATCTGGCCATCGGTTCCAATCGACAACCCGACCTCAAACCTTCGATTACCGGGCAAACCAGTGTTCTCGGACACGGTTTGCCGGTTGCCGAGAACCAGCGACTAGCTTTGCGTGTGTGTTTATAAATGAAATGATACACACATAACCAGCGATAGGCAGTAGCCCGGCTGGTTATGCGTGTGTGTGTTTGAGTCTTAGGTCGCGGGTTCGATCCTGATGGCCTCCGACCCAACCCAAATTTTTTCTGTTTTTATTTTATTTATTTATTTTATCATATTTTAATATTATATCTATACAATAAAAACTATTACGGGTTGGTTGACTCGTTCGTTTATTTTTGAAACCATTAAATAACTTTTTCCTCACATATTTAACCTGTCCAATTTTTATAAAATAATAAACCCTATATTTTATAAACTTGTTAAAATAATTTTAACTCACAAAAATATATAATAATTAAACAAATAGAAACTTTTTCTTTTATTTATTATTATATATAAATACAATAAACATAATATCAAATTATTTAAAATATAAATATCTAACAAGATTAAATATATATTTAGATGTTAAATTTTACAAAAAAAAAATCATTATTTTATACAAATAATTTTAAGGAATGTTATTATAAACCTAATGCACATTTAAATATGAATACACATATACAAACATACAATAATACCCATTTATCCACAGAGGGTGTTAACGTGCTTAGACTTCAACATCCTTATCACCTACCCACGTGGATTAAAATATCCGCTAGCCAGGTGAGTTACATAGCCTCTATTTTACATTTTTATATACTTTGGGGTGAAACATTATTTCATGCTACTCAATCAAATTGTTTATACGTGTTATTCATGTGGATTATATGCTTATTATCTTGGGTGTACAATCATTTACTTTAATCACAAGAAAACCAACATTAATATTAATAGATCTATTGTGCCTGACCAGCCCACCCATGTAGGGTGTTTATTACTGCATACTCGGATATAGCCGCGTGTTATATTCAAACATATCGGATATAGTGGGTAACTATATTCAAACATACCGGACCTAGCTGTTGTGCTATGTTCAAGCGCTTCAATCAAGGTTTGAATTGTGCTTACATAAATGATACAACCATATATGTTATGTTTAACAAGATAAACAATGAGTTGCAAAACGTTTTTATCTACTATTTATCGGTTCCACTAAACCTATGTACTCACCAACTTTATAGTTGACACTTGATTTAAATAATGTTTCAGGTTTGGATATGTGCTTGCTTGCTGAAGATTCTACCACTTAAGAACTTATGGACCTAGTAATTAAATCAATGTTTTGAAATAGACTAGGTTATTTGAATTTGTATTGTACTTGAATGTTTGTTGTCTTTAATTAAATTAATGAATTATGCAATATTTTAGTTATCATGTGCTTTTGAACAATCATTCCATTGTCCGCCTCGATGATTCCGCCATCGGTCGGGGTGTGACACTGTGGTTTTGTGGGTCATATTCAGATTGCTTGTCCTCACAATGCCAAAGGTAACCGACATGTTACTCCAGAAAAGGTAAGAACTCTTGGTAAGCCTTATGTTAACCCAAATGTGGTTAAACCTCATGATACATTAAAGAGTAACTCAAAATCTGAGGTTAGGCTTTCTAGACCTCAAAGACGGAGGATAAACAGAAGATTGAGAAAACTGTTAGAACAACAAGAGTTTTCACAATCTACACAATTTTCAAATGAAAGAAAATGTTCAAACACTTCACATTTTAAGCAAAAAGAACTTAATGAACAGAAGTATGTTTGGAAATCTAAAGTTTCTGTTTCTGACTCGTCGAAACAATCTCCAAAAATCGATGAGATATTCGATTGTGAATGGAGTGAGGTTTATTATTTTGATACAGATGGACGACCCATGACTACCATGGCTTGGGTCCCAATTTCAAATTAATGTTTCTTGTTAGATGTGCAGGATTAACCAAGAGGGACTATTAATACCATTTTGGTTGTTGATAGTGGTGGTTCTAAGCACATGATAGGGAATGCCATTTGCATGAGTAATGAGTTGTTGATAACTGCGAATATATTTTATTCAACGACTTGATGCTCAAGGGGGAGAATATGTCACACATAATGTTTTGGAAACAATTTTACAAAGTCCAAATGATAACCTGAAACTTAGGATGACGATGGTGAGCATAAAGTCATTGATGCAACCATTTGACTAGTTGAGAGGGAGTCTACAGGACAGGGGGAGTACAGAACTGTGTTGGTGATAGAGGCAATGACATTCAATTACAGGATTACATCGGTTTGAGTTTTTAATTGATTTACTTTCTTAAATTGAGTAACCAAGTAAAATGTTTTTCTTAAAATGTTTTCATGGAAGATTTTATTTTCGTTTGTTTTACTTTCTTTTATAAAGATTTTGAAAAAGCCAAACAAATTAAAAAAGATAAAATTGACATTACTTGAAGTTAAAGAAGAGATGATAGTACACCAGTAGATGTTCTATCACACATGACCTTAGATTGACTAGTTGGTGCTTTATGTTAATATATCTGAATTATATATTTTGATCTAAACTTCAGAGACTACACAAATAGGAAATGATAGTGTTGTGTATGCATATAATTTGAATTGTCAGTAGACTAAAAGCGTCACTGAACCATTAGTAGTGTGAAAACATAATTGCGTATGTTACAACTGTGATTTAAACCCATTTTATGCCTGGGTGTGTGTGTTAAAAGATCACTATCAGATAAAGAATATTAGCTTTTAATAAAGATTTTCCTATGAGTTCAGTTTCGGGTTATGTCCTTAGCACTATTCATTCGATTTGCTTCAGTGCCCATGTCCCGAAAATCATGCAATTTGAAGTATAATCAAGATATGTACTTGACAACATCTGTCAAACATATACTAGCCCTTGGATCATATTGATAAATCATCTTTACTGATTCCATTGAATTCATAATCAAGATAACAGTTGGATCCACGTACCTGAATCTTATGATTCCACATATATAAGCCAAGACATTGAATCATTCGATTCTGAATCTCATTGATTCCTATACAATCCAATTTGGATTCTGCTATTCATGTGCTAAGTGATGTCTCCTCATTCTGGAAATTTGGATAATCTTTAGTAAAATCTCATATGTCTTGAAGATAGTGCATTTACTTTCTGTTGGCATACTAGTGGGTTACACGTTGTATTTCATACTTAAATGGTACTCACAAGAAAGTAGGAATGAGATGCTTTAGTTTCAAATCTTATAATATTGACAATTTGAATTTGTGTGTCATAGCCTGATCCTATTTTCTTTGAATGTTTATCGCGTATCATAACATACAATATGAAAGTCTTGAAAAGATAGAGTGTGATAATGTTGAAAGATATTGGTTTGATTGGTCAAGGCTTGAAAGAATGACATAGGATACCATTTGATACTATATGAATTTTATATCCAAGATGTGTGATTGATATCTCATATATACTGATATGATCTTCTTACTCGTGATGTTCGACCAAAAAGATGTGATTTTGTATTTTACATTTCAGTTTATATAGAGAAAAACCAAAAAGATTTTGTGTTTCTTATGTTTGAAAAACCAAAAAGATTTTATTTTTCCAGCTTCCATGGAAATCTTAATTGTTGGTTTTTCTTGGTTGTTCTCCTTTGCTTAAACTGAATATTGCAGACATAAGTTGACAAGGGGTCCTTCTCTCAAGTTTTCTTCTAGATAGAAAGAGAAAGTGCAGATGAACATGATGAAGACTACAGTGTGTTTGTTGATATATGAAGACGGATGACAATCTTCTAAAGTTGTTGTCAAGGGGGAGTCTGTTGGAGCATATTCTGGTGACAACGAGCTTGAAGATATTATGTCTTAGTCTTAGAGTCTTTGACTTGTAATTGATTGAATTGTTAGCAACAGTTAAAGGGGAGTCTGTTAGGACATGTTTTGTAACTGTTGATAAAATTCTGTATAAGTTCATAGAGAGGCGAACTTAATAAGTTCGCCTAAGCATCTTTAGGAGCGAACTTAATAAGGCCTATTTGAGGCGAACTTGTTAAGTTCGCCTAAGCATCTTTGAGGCGAACTTGTTAAGTTCGCTTAGTCTATTTGAGGCGAACTTGTTAAGTTCACCTACTGCAGAACTGGTGTCTATAAATAGAGTTTACAGAGTCAGAGAGCAAATAAGACGTGTGCAGCAGAGAGGCTTTGAACGAGTGTAATTCTGAGATTCTTGTAAACTCTATGATTGTTGGAATACAAGCTTGAATGTTATTTATGTGATTGTTTCTATTGTCTTTTGTGTATACAATTGTTGATTCGGTTGGATTCCTTACTCCTTGTTAACAATACGTCTTATCACAAAAACAATCCGTAGAAGAGCCATGTGGACCTACAGTGTGCAATTACATGTACAGTCATTAACTATTCAAGTCGACGGTTAACAATGATAGATCTATTGAGTTTGACAAACCCACCCAGGTAGGGTGATTGTTATCGACAACACACTTTGTTTTGCATGCTAGTTACAAAGTTTGATTGTACTACTTGGTTACACAATAGTAACTCCCCATAAATGCCTTGTTAATCATGACTTGTATGGATTTGTTTACACACAACACTTTGATGCTATTTAGAGTCAAAACCTATGTATGCTCACCAACTTTTTAGTTGACCTCGTTTTCATCATGTTTCAGGTACAAAAGTTTGAGTTGATCAAGTTGCTACACTTAGGTTGTGGACCTAGTTAATTGAAACAAATGAATATGTTTTGTATTTCAAATATTATTGTATTGTTGTATTTAGAAATTGTGAATGGAAATGTAACGTTTTAATATATTAAATTTTAGTCAACCGTGTGCTCATGAACAGTCTACATGTCCCGCCCCGATGTTTCCGCCATCGGTTGGGGTGAGACAGATTGGTATCAGAGCCTTGGTTATAAGGAATTAGGTTATTAGACACTCTTGACCTAGACTATAACCTTAGGACACCCATACAATGCCATGCTACTACATGTTACATGATTAATTCTTGTGTAAATATTTCTACATGATATCATAAGTTATTACACTACATGATACAATACATAAAAACTTATGTGTCACACTACTTGATAACTCTTGTGCTTACACTCATTACTATCTACATGCTACCTATGTGTTTCATTAAGTGATATCCTAAGTTTAACACACACACATACACACCAAATTCTTCATATATCTTTGAACTCACATACATAATACCATCACCTCTTGTGAACAAAAAATTAAACTATTAGGCCTAATGTCCATCAATAATAAACTAAGAAGCCCATCTATCCTCCAAGAAGAAGAAGCCCACTGAAATGCATAAACCTTACTTTCGGGCCTCAAAGCCCAGTCCACAACAATTCTCATCATGACCATGAGCCCAACAATGGTACTATTAATACATGATGGCTGGAAGAGTGTGTAGGCCCATGAGGGATTCTGGCTAAGGAAAGACAGGGTACTTAAGTGTGTCCTTGTGACCCACCCCTCTTTCCTGGGAATTCTCCTCTGGGATGCACTGCCTATAGGTCAAGTGTATTTCTAAAATACTATTGTGAAGACTCGGTGTTATGACTATTCAAACTCTAAACCTATGAGAACTCTTATACTTAACACCCCATATTTCACTATCACTTACAACCTTTTCAATGTTTTTCTACTAGACATGGACTCCTACTCTCATTCCTCCCCAGTCTACCATTCCAGAGCAGAGTCTGATTGGGAAGAAGACACTGGGCCACCGGTGTATCGGTCACCAACACCCCCAGCTGCTAGACCAAGGTTTGATGTAAGGGCAGACTGGATTAGGAACACTGGCCCGAGACTTCGAATACCTGGATCACCCCCACCCAGAAACTAGTACCAAACACCCCATCTACACACCCAGATACCACCCCCACTCAGAGACCCGTATCTAGTACCTGACCCGTATCATTCATCCCTTGGGTAAGGCATACCATGGCACCCACTAGTGTTATGGGAATTCCAATCGATGACATTCACCACTATGTGAGGACCTCAGAGTTTGAGAGGCAAAGAATGGAGCACGAGATAAGGCATGACTTAAAGGGACAGAGAATGGATAGCCTAGTGAATCAATTAGGGTACCCGAAAGAGTTAATTTCTTCCCTCGAAAAAGAAATGTCGGAGAATCGCACGAAAGCAGCTAGAGCTGAGGCCAGGTCGGCTACCCGAATGACCATAGCGGTGCTCGTCTTGGTGATTATCTTCCTCCTAGTGGAAAGCTACCAGCAACGTTAGTAGAAATTCCTATTTATTGTCTTTAAATTTTCAGTTTGAGAACCATTTCCCTATATTTTGAATAATGTTTGACATTTCAGCATTTAATAAATTTTATATATTCCAACTCTAAAGTTATTATTCATTGATTTGACACGTTTGGTACACCCAGCGTATTTCCATCAAGGTTCTCCTAGTATCACATTATTCGTCCATCACGATTTAGTACACTACCGACAATCTCCTTCACAAACAAATCCCCCTATTACATTTAAGAAACCTCATTATTTTTGTTCAAACAAAACGTTTATCAAACTTTTAGAGAGTATCAAAAATATAAATTTTTTGTAAACATTTTTACTTTGTAAATGGAACTTAATACAACCTATTTTATAAAAATATTATTTCAAATTGATAAATAATTATGATCTTCTCGTTAAAGTAACTATTTCTAAACCTTGGCTAAACTAATATACGACTACTTGTTTAGCCAATAATTCCTCTTGAAAATATTCTCTTTATAATGATTGAAAATTTAATAAAAAGATTTTTTCTATAAATTGCCTATTTATTTAGATTATTTAACTCAATAGTTTTACTACTTATTATATCTACAACCACGAACAATTTAAAATTTTCAAATAAAGATCAGTTATTTGTAAACACATTTCCCTGAGTGTTTTCAGAACCTCCTCATTACCTTCACTTGCCGCTCCAAGAGACGATCCATACCGCGTAGACATTAACCATCCCCACAAACCTCAACGAGAGTTAAAGAGGTAGAACCTGACTACCACATTATACATGAACGCCAAACAACACAACACATGATTACATACAAAACTCGTTAGTATATGTCACACACGAAATCCAATAACTTACGTATACACGTTCACAAAAACACAATATGATCACATAAGACTTAGTGTTTGCAATATACATGATACATAACAATTGGTTGGTTGATATACAATACTTGATTAACCACATTGAACATGAGACTTATTTGATTACAAAATACATGATACTAAGTTGGTAACATCATACGTGAAATTCATTTCTTACAATATACATGATGCCTAACAATTGGTTGTTAGATACACAATCCTTGAGTGACCACATTGAACATGAGACTTATTTGGTCACAAAATACATGATCCTAAGTTGGTAACATCATACGTGAAATTCATTTCTTGCAATACATATAATGCCTAACAATTGGTTGTTAGATACACAATACTTGAATGACCGCATCGAACATGAGATTTATTTGTTTACAAAATACATGATGCTAAGTTTCTCACGTTACACACGAAACCTATTTGATTACAAGCTACATGAGACTTTTGTGTCTACATTATACACGAAACTAAGTTGTTTACAATTGTTGCAATTGATTGATTACATTATACACAAAGAATGGCCATACACTTTGTTTACCAAGGTGGAAAACCATAACACATCGAAGCTACCTGGGTTTGACGTATTCTTGTTCAGACACGAGAAAGCTGTAACACATTAAAACAACTCGGTGTTTGACGTATACTTGTTCAAACACAAGTAAACTATGGAGCTCTAGGTTATACTACTTTATTACCCTTTAGTTGCTAACTGACCTGTCTACTGACCTGTCTACTTAAGGACATAGTTACTTTTTAGCAACTCTTATGTAAAAGCAATAGACATGAACTGAGTGAAATCGTGCCCCTCTTGACCCGCACACAACGGAAGGATCTACATGGACCATGAGATGATTTGAATAATTACGGGTGCACACGGAATTATAAAAAATCAGCGTACGGAAAATATAGTAAATTTTGTCGTGTGTTGTGTCACACCCCAACCGACGGCGGAATCATCGGGGCGGGACATGTAGGCTGTTCATGAGCATAAGGTTGACTAAATTGAAATATATTAATCAGTCAAATTCATTTCAAGTATTCAAGATAAAACCAAATCAAACCAAGTACATAAAATGAAATACATAATCCTTTATTTAGAATTATCAAGGTCCAAAACTTAATTGTAGCAAGTCTTGATCAAAATCACACATTAGTACCTGAAACATGAATAAAATAAGGTCAACTAAAAAGTTGGTGAGCATACACAGGTTTGTATATAGATATCATATAGATTATGAATAAACAAATCCTTACATAGCATGATAAAATAAGGCATTTATGGAGAGCAGTTATTATGTAACAAAGTACAATCAAACCTTTGTAACTAGCATGCAAAATTGTGTTGTCGGTAACAATCACCCCAATGTGGGTGGGTTTGTCAGACTCAATAGATCTATCATTGTTTACCGTCGGCTTGAATAGTTAATGATTACACATAAATTGCACACAAAAGTTAGCACAACTAGCACTCAGGCATAAAGCTCAAATTGCATGATCACCTCAGACTCTTTGTCAGAAATTTCTTTATTCTTTTGAGCAATAACTTTAGTTCGTTTTTCTATTTCAGCATAGGCCATATTCTGATGATAAGCTTGTTCTTTATATTTCAACCCCAGAGAATTTAAGTCTCTTTTCAAAGACTCAATTCTATCGATGCACAATTTATCATTATCTTTCAGTTTTTTATTAACAGAATGCATCGATTTCATATCACAAATCAAGTTTGTGTTATCAACCATGACCTTTTGCAATTTATCTTTAACAGTAATGCGGTTAGAACAGTAAATATGACAAACAGAGTATTTTACTTTTGACGGATCAGACATGTCTGCCATGAAAACTTTGGCAATAGGAATATTCTGTGAAGCAGCACCATCAGAAGCATTTTGTGTTAGAACAATATCATCTTCAGCAACACCTGGTGCAACATCATAATCAATATTCTGCTCTTGTTCTATCTCTTCATCAACAATCTGCACACTTTCACCATCACTCGAACCATCACTTGAACTCTCACTCGAACCATCACTTGTACCATCATCATCAGCCACCTCTTCTGATTTTTCAGAATGAATTTCTGCTACAAAGGCTTGACTTACAGCACCCCCTAAATCTTCCAAATGAATACCCAGTCATAGTTCTCATCATTTTGTGCAACCAATGCCGATGATGCAGATGCATGATTTGAATTTCCAGATGAACCATGTGATTGGTTACGATTATTCTGAAAATTATTCTGCTTCTTCTGAGAATCAAACTCTACATTTTGCTTCACACACTCTTTAGCAAAGTGACCATACTCTTGACAGTTATAACAACGCACTTTGGTTTTATCAAATCCCATGCGTGATCGACTATTAGATCCAATATACTTTCTGCCAGTTTTCTTCAAGAAATCTTTTGCTTGACGCAATAACATAGTCATATTCCATTGGATGTTCATTTCTTCCAGATTAACAAGGTCAATCTGTCTGAAATCGTCTTCAATAACCTCAGGATCATGAATTTTCCCTCCAATAAAATTCTCATATGAAGCCATGAATGAGGAAAACATAGCTAGATAATCATCAGCAAGCTTTTGATTTACATGAGATCCAGAAGATGTAGAAGTTGTTGTTGCAGAAAAACCAGAATGACTAGAATGACCAGAATGAATAAGAACTCCAGAACTCTAATCTTTAGAAGAATCTTGAGCATCTCCAGAAAAGAATGCAACTCATGTACCAATTTTACCAGTAGTCTTGGCAAAATACATTGAAGGATCCTGGATATGCTCCATGTTAGTCTCCTTCTTCTTCATATTCAGGTCATGCGATTGAATCTTCCCAAGAACTTCTTTAAGATACATGGTTTTGTACTTGATATTTTCTTTGATCAAAACCGTATACACATCAAATTTTGATGGTAATGCCTCCAAGAACTTATCATTAATTTCTTCAGTTTCATACACCACAGAAGCACTCGACAGTTCACTAAGCAGATGATAGAATCTGGTAGCAAGATCATCCAAGGATTCATTTTGAAAATGTTTGAAGACCAAGAATTGCTTCTTCAATAGCTCTTTTCTACTCTTCTTTACATCCAAACTGCCTTCACATCTTTTCTGTAATGCTTCCCACAGTTGTTAAGAAGACTTGAATTGTTTGAAACTGTGATATATTTCCTTCAGAAGAGACATCGAAATACTTGCCATCGCTTTCTTTTCCCTATCAAACAACACCTTTTCTTCATTTGTTAACGCAGACACCGGCTTTGGAACATTATCCTGTCCCATCCATGAATAAGTCGGATGCGTATAACCTTCTAAAATAGGAATCCAGGGACTGGTGTCGGTAAAAGATACGAATTGATCAAACCTGTCTTTCCAATTTGAATAATCAGCAAGATTCAACAACTTCTGTGGTTTTTGAGATGTACCTATCTCATTATCATAATTGAACATATTCGTTACTTGAACCATATTTGCCATTTTCTTGAAAAATTTTCTGAAAAATTTCCAAGTGTTTAACCCTCACTACCCTGAGGCGAAGATAATAAGTTCGCTTCTGTGATACCCAAGCGAACTTAATATGAAGCGAACTTAATAAGTTCGCTTAAACCAGAAACCTGAAAATCCGATTAAGTTCGCCTAAAAACAAGTTCGCTTAAATTGTGAGAAGCGAACTTGACAAGTTCGCCTGCACAAGAAATCAGCAAGTTTGCTTGCTTCAACAGATTCAAACTCAAGAACAGTTCAAACAGAAACCACGAACCAAGAATCACCAAAAATCTTCATAATTCACTGATTTGAAGGAATTAACCAAAATTGAACCGTAGGATTGTGTAATTTCATAATTAGAACCTTTCTATTGGATCAATTTCTTCAAAATCCTCTTTAAAAACACCAAATCAGAACCAAATTAAGCTTGAAAACTCCATGGAAATGAAAATGTCAAAGACGATAAATTTCTTGTCAATTTGCATGCAAAACCGTCTCAAATCACCAAGAATCACGAGCAATTGCTCTGATACCACTTGTAGGTCCCTATGGAACTTCTACAGATCGTTCTCGTGATAAGACGTGTCGTTAACTCGGAGTGCGGAATCCACCGAATCAACGATTGAATACACAAAAGACAATAGAGACAATCATGTAAATAAACTTCACGTTTATATTCCAATTCACAATAGAGTTTACAGACTCAATCTATCTTGTTCTACTTCGATTCTATTTTCTGTTACAAACTGACTCTGTAAACATCTATATATAGACTACTGACCTGCATTAGGCGAACTTAACAAGTTCGCCTCTAATAGACTAAGCGAACTTAACAAGTTCGCCTCTGTTAGACTAGGCGAACTTAAGTTCGCCTCTAGCAACTTGCATAAAAACACGTAGAACATTAATACATTACAAAAACATAAAGACATAAGATCTAAACTATTACAAATCTTTTGTCATTACAATCTATGTCCTAACAGTTTGAAAATTCAATGGCTAAACCAACCCAACCCGATGGATCTGAACTTGCCGTGGTTACCAGGATGATTATCGAGCAACTTACAGCATATGTAACATAACAATTTAATCAATTTCGCGATCAATCACAGATTTAAACAAATTCAAAGCACGTTTGACTTCTCAGAGTCAAACCAGGTGTAAATCGGTTTCAAATCACAGAATTAAGACGCGTTAATTTCCTTAAATCACGCACGGATGATCCTCCTATGTATTCGAACCTTGGTCAAGACCAGATTCACTCTCATACAATCGGATTTACGCGTAATCACTGTTGGCAGCACCCTCCGTCAAACCCAAATCAATTGGAGTTTTTAAAATGAAATTAAATTGTAAAAATCACTCCACACCTTCACATACTCTCACCCAACCTCTCTGAATACTCGCATGACCCGCATTTCATGTCTGGAACCCTGTCGAGTAGCACGAGCAGTCGGAATTGTGTTTCAGCCGACCACCCTCAATTCTGCACCAAATCACGTAAGTTTTGTGTCTTTTGAATCATTTTCGAATGCTCTCCAATAGACCTATACCTATTGGAAAAGACAGAATCAATCGGACCAAAATTTAACCTAGGGTTCATGTTCTAAATAACGCCGATACGATTTGGGGCTTTGATTCAGTTACCATATTAATGAATTTCGAATCCTTATACGACCAACGAAACCATCTAGCCTAGCCGGTAAGCCACTGCACCCTTCCACTTCAAATTAAGTCAGTTTTAAACCGGGTTAGTAACGTGGGTCGGCCCCCTGGTCTGGTGGTAAGGTACATTAACATTATAGAACCCACCCGGGTTCGAACCCGGTGGCGCTTTTTATTTTTTTAAACACTGTTGAGGCCCCACTGAATTTATAAAAAAATTTATCTATAAAACCTCTTATCATTTAGAACTAGTTTATTAAAAAATAAACAGATTCTAATTAAGATCTAGTATTTAAAATTTAAAAGATTATAAGGCCTCATTTACAATAAAAAATAAATTAAGGAGAAATCAATACTTTTATTTCTAAAACTATTGGTTTTTAATTAAAGCCGACATATTACATATTTTATAAGAATGGTGACAAAACTTTTATAAAATAAAATACAATATCATTTAAATAATTTCATAAAGAAATTTTATAAACCATTTCATTTAGTACATGTAAATAATAAGGTTTAAATTTCATTCAAACAAATTTAACCTTCCTAAATATATATTAATATATATAATGTTACTTCCTATATTTTATTTTTAGGGCATACTATTTTAATAATTAATAAATAAAAAGAATTTATTTATTTCATCTAAGTTAGTCATCGTAGTACAACCCGCTTATGATTAAATACATAGTTCACATTAATTTTATGTATCAATATTATTTACGCATCTTTATAAATAAAGAAATAAAATAAAAATTATTTATTTAAATAAATTCTCATGCTATTTTCTAGCTAAATAAATAAATATCAACTAATTGATTTATTTTGTTATTCAAACTCAAACTCTAAATTTATTGTTTTAAAACCATTCATTTCAACTCTTCATTTTATAAAACTCTCATTCAAACATAAACCACAATCACCTACACATTCCTTTACATAATACCCTAGGCTTGGCTTTAGACTATTATGCAAATTATTAATCTAGATTCATATATATTACAATCTAGGTTAACGTTGTAAATTACAAGGAAAACTTTGCCACGTAGACACTGGTGCTAGCAACATCTTTGATACAGGTGAGTTTTACATATCCCCTTTTACACTGTTTTACATTTTTGGGGTGAAACATGAACAATTACAATGATTTACACAAACTACACAATACAAATCCACTTCACAATTTGTGTGCAATCTAAGCTTTATGTTTGAGTAATAGGTGTGTTAACTACTTTGTATGCAATTACATGTACAGTCATTAATTATTCAAGTCGACGGTTAACAATGATAGATCTATTGAGTCTGACAAACCCACCCAGGTAGGGTGATTGTTACCGACAACACACTTTGTTTTGCATGCTAGTTACAAAGGTTTGATTGTACTACTTGGTTACACAATAGTAACTCCCCATAAATGCCTTGTTAATCATGACTTGTATGAATTTTTATACACACAACACTTTGATGTTATTAAGAGTCAAAACCTATGTATGCTCACCAACTTTTTAGTTGGCCTCGTTTTCATCATGTTTTAGGTACAAAAGTTTGAGTTGATCAAGTTGCTACACTTAGGTTGTGGACCTAGTTAATTGAAACAAATGAATATGTTTTGTTTTTCAAATATTCTTGTATTGTTGTATTTTGAAATTGTGAATGGAAATGTAACGTTTTAATATATTAAATTTTAGTCAACCATGTGCTCATGAACAGTCTACATGTCCCGCCCCGACTTTTCCGCCATCGGTTGGGGTGTGACATCACATGTCATGAGCACGATCACTCATGCCACTCAATTTCATGGCCTTGAGGATGAGGATGCACTCAGACATCTTTCCCGCTTCGCGCGGATATGTGATACCTTTAATATCACGGGTGTGTCTAAGGACTCTATCTACTTGCGTCTCTTTCCATTCTCGCTCTCTAGGCGTACATCTACTTGGCTTGATGTAGGTCCCCAGGTGTCTCGGATCGTTACGTGTGGGTGTGTGACTAGTCGGACCGGGTGCAAAATGCCCATGACTAGGTGGAGAATCAAACAACACAAAGTAAACCGACAAAGAAATCACTTTAAAGTTCCTTCTATTATAAACTCGAACGGTTACAGAGAGAAAATACTGAGTGCAAATGTCTGCGTACTTATCTTCTGTCAACCTATTCTATTTATACAAGACCTGATCTCTGCGCACTTAACAAGTGCGCAGGGCAAATTGTTCATGCGTACTTAGCAAGTACGCAGAGTATTCTTGCGTACTTGCGAAGTACGCGGGAACTAATTCCTGCGCACATGCTAAGTGTGCAAAACACTTAGAGAATAATTACAACAATGACATGCATTAGAAATTACAACTCGATAACTAATACATACAGACATTACAATACAAAGACAAAACATACAAGACAGGTACAATAAAATAAGACACTATCTAGAGTGCTTTTCACACAAAAGTGCTTCAACAAACTCCCCCTTGACAACAGCTCTGGATTGTCTTCGGTCTTCACTGCTCCCCAGCTTTAACTTCCATCTTCTTCTTGTAGTCAAGGCAGAACTTGATCACCTTGCCGTATTTAGAAGCAAGGAACTTTGTCCACTCGTCCGGGTACATGCAGTACTTGATAGCTAGTGCCTCCAGATCTTTCACAGAGATGTTTATGAAGCAGACTTCATCAAACACTCTGATCAGTTCCCTTGGCACTAAGCTTCCACTATCGGACCACACCTTTCCAATCACTACCGCCTCGCCCGTTTTAGGATCTACGTACCAGTACCATATGTTACTGAGGATATCCTGAGATAACTTGCTCAGGGAATCTTGGTTTCACATAGAACTGGCTTGTATACCAGTTTCTTTAAGCTTTTCTTAGTCACAGGATGTCTAGCATTGTTGTCCTTGACTCGCTTGGGCACTTGAGGCTTAAACGTTTTGAATTTCCCAGATCTTTCCTCATGTTGTAGAACCTGCCACAAACCCATCACTACTGCGTTATTTGAGTGACCCAGCAGCTCTCGATTTACTAGGTTCACGAGGTCGTATCTTGGTAAGGAGTTGAAAGCTTCGCTGGTTGGTTTCAAGTATTGAACCCCCCAGCTCGCTTGATTGCAAACAACTTCTTATCCTCATCGAACCTCATAGCTAAGATCATCCATGTCGCTCCGTGTTTGTCTATAATTGAAGTCTTTTGCCATACCGGAGCCGGATCCTTTGATGAACTTTTAGGCATATGTTTTTCTTTCTTTGCCTCTAGATCCATAGGTGTAGGGTCTGCAGGGGAGGCTTCAGTCGACGCCTCAACAGTACTAGCAGGCTCAACTGAACCTGTGTCAATATAAGATTCAAAGGATAGAACTTCGAAGATCTCTCCATCTTCAAGCTCATACTCTCCTTCCCCGTCGCCCTTGGGAACTTCTATCACCACATCATCATTTCCTCATCCCAATCGTCACCAGAGTCGATCTCTCCTTCTTCAAGATTGCAGAGAGCTTCGATCTGTGCTTCTTTGGAATAGTCTGGCTCTAAGAATAAGATCACATTATCCGACACGTTGTCAGATAGATCTTTCAAAACGTCAGCTACAGACTTTCCTTTATTTCCACCTGAAGCATCACCACCTTCCTGGTGAGTCGACTCCCCCTCAGCCATTGGAACAGCATAAATGGGCACTATCGCCAAAGCTTGTTGCTCACTTCCACTAGGACCGACTTCAGGATCCTTGTCTTTGTCAACATCCTTTGTCAGATCAACCGGATGACAAGGCTCATCACCGGTAGGTTTAGATGCCTTCTCCTTCTCTTTTTCTTTCTTTTTTTCTTTCTCCCCCTGAGCAGCAAGCTTCTTGGTCAGGTCAGTTACTAACTTGACCATCATTTCATGTTCTTTCCGCTGCATGTCAAACCAAACCTCTAGAGACGACCTGTGTCCCAGAATCATATTGTTTGTTTTGATCAGTAGTTCTTTTTTTGAGTGATTTTTGCTTCTAAATTTTGATGCTCAAAACACTCAAATACACCACAAAAGTCGGTTTTTGAGTGATTTTTGCTTCTAAATTAGTGCTCAAGAGCTAACCCTATTTTATCACAAAAATCAACAAAAAACACCCACTTTTGCTTGCAAAAACTCTGTAGGATGTGTAGAAGATACTCCTAACACACTCACAACACTCGAAATCAAGAGTTATGCTCTGATGTCACTTGTAGGTCAGTTTATAATAGAAGGAACTTTAAAGTGACAAAAAAGAACATGAAATGATGGTCGTCTCTAGAGGTTTGGTTTGACATGCAGCGGAAAGAACATGAAATGATGGTCAAGTTAGTAACTGACCTGACCAAGAAGCTTGCTGCTCAGGGGGAGAAAGAAAAAAGAAAGAAAAGGAGAAGGAGAAGGCATCTAAACCTACCGGTGATGAGCCTTGTCATCCGGTTGATCTGACAAAGGATGATGACATAGACAAGGATCCTGAAGTCGGTCCTAGTGGAAGTGAGCAACAAGATTTGGCGATAGTGCCCATTTCTGCTATTCCAATGGCTGCAGGGAGTCGACTCACCAGGAAGGTGGTGATGCTTCAGGTGGAAATAAAGGAAAGTCTGTAGCTGACGTTTTGAAAGATCTATCTGACGACGTGTGGGATAATGCGATCTTATTCTTAGAGCCAGACGATTCCAAAAAAGCATAGATCGAGGCTCTCTACAATCTTGAAGACGGAGAGATCGACTCTGGTGACGATTGGGATGAGGAAGATGATGATGTGGTGATAGAAGTTCCCAAGGGCGACGGGGAAGGAGAGTATGAGCTTTAAGATGAGGAGATCTTCAAAGTTCCATCCTTTGAATCTTATATTGACACAGGTTCAGTCGAGCCTGCTAGTACTGTTGAGGCGTCGACAGAAGCCTCCCCTGCCGACCCTACACCTGTTTATCCAGAGGCAAAGAAAGACAAACATATGCCTGAAAGTTCATCAAAGGATCCGGCTCCGGTATGGCAAAAGACTTCAGTTATAGACAAACACAGAGCGACAGGGATGATCTTATCTTTGAGGTTCGATGAGGATAAGAAGTTGTTTGAAATCAAGCGTGGGGGGGTTCAATACTTGAAACCAACCAGCGAAGCTTTCAACTCCTTACCAAGATACGACCTCGTGAACCTAGTAAACCGAGAGCTGCTGGGTCACTCAAATAACACAATAGCGATGGGTTTGTGGCAGGTTCTACAGCGTGAGGTAAGATCTTGGAAATTCAAAACGTTTAAGCCTCAAGTGCCCAAGCGAGTCAAGGACAAGCATGCTAGACATCATGTGAGTAAGAAAAGCTTAAAGAAACTGGTATACAAGCCAATGCTATGTGAAACCAAGATTCCTCTGAGCAAGTTATCTCAGGATATCCTCGGTAACATATGGTACTGGTATGTAGATCCTAAAATCGGCGAGGCGCTAGTGATTGGAAAGGTGTGGTCCGATAGTAGAAGCTTAGTACCAAGGGAACTGATCAGAGTGTCTGATGAAGTCTGCTTCATAAACTTCTCTATGAAAGATCTGGAGGCACTAGCTGACAAGTACTGCATGTACACGGACGAGTGGACAAAGTTCCTTGCTTCTAAATACGACAAGGTAATCAAGTTCTGCCTTGACTACAGGAAGAAGATGGAAGCTAAAGCTGGGGAGCAGCGAAGACCTAAGACAATCCATAGATGTTGTCAAGGGGGAGTTTGTTGAAGCACTTTTGTGTGACTGTAGGTCCTCATGGCGCGTCTACGGATCGATCTCGTGATAAGACGTGACGTTTACTCAGAGTGCGGAATCCAACGAGTCAACGTTTATACGCATAAAAGACAATTCAAACAAGCAAGTAAATAACCTTCTCAATTCGTATTTCAAATCACAATGATGTTTACAGACTCAATCGGACTTCTCTGATCTGATCACTCTAGTTCGTTATGACTGACTCTGTAAACACACATATATATAACCAACTGACCTGATATAAGCGAACTTATTAAGTTCGCCTCTAACAGCTTAAGCGAACATAACAAGTTCGCCTCAGTTATACCTAAGCGAACTTATTAAGTTCGCCTCTGATAGACAGGCTATACTTGTAAAACACTTGGAGACATTTTACATTTACATAACAAAAACATAAAGACATAAAATCTAACTATTACAAGCTTTTGTCATTACAAACTATGTCCTAACAGACTCCCTTTGACAATAGCTTGATCTTCAGTCTTCAGTCTTTATCTTGAACTCTTCCAGTTATCCGGTAGTCTGCTGCCAGCATGCACTCCATATCTTCTGCATATCTCCAAAACTCTTTTGTACTGTAGACCTTGTTCTCTCCAAACATTAGTGAACATTATTTCATTCTTTCGCAATGTCCTCTGATCTTTCTTTGAGAAATTGATAAGATTCATTGCATCATAGAAACATACAATGACCTTATTGTCTTTATCTTCAATCCTTTCTTCACCAGTATTAACATCAACGTACCACCATTTCATATTCCCAAGAAAGCCTTGAGGAATCTTCTTTAACGGTATCTTGTGAATAGCACGCACTGGTTTATACTTGTATCTCCAGGTCACTTTCCCAGTCTTTGGATCTGTGTTCTTCACTCTCTTTCCCTTTTGTGGTTTCAGCCGATCATATTTTCCTGAACTACCTTCTTTCTTGATCAAGTTTGCTAACACATCAGCCAAACCATTCTTCGATCTATTAATGAGTGGCTTTGAAGCTAAACCATTTATTTCACACCTTGGCAAGGTATTGAAATACTTGATCCTCGGCTTTAAGTATTGAACACCGTCAGATCGTTTAATTGCAAATAATTTTGATTCATCATCATAGAACCAACTTATGATCCTTCCTACACACTGCTCTTTATTCACATATTTCTCTTTCTGAGCAGGTTGTGCTGGAGACTTGGGTAGCACCTTCATCCAACTATTTACATGTTCTCTCCACTCTTCTTTTGTCATCCATGTATCTCTGTACATCACAGGTTCTTCATTAACCTTCTGAGACTCAGTGTGAGTAGTTTCAGTTTCAGCATCTTTATTGGATTGAAAAGTCTCATCATTAGTATCTATCTTTGAATCAGCTGTATCATCAGGCAGTGTGACGTCTTCAACAGAGTCCATAGAATCTGTTACTCCTTCATAAGTGAATTCAGGAATAACATCATCCTGGATGAAGTTATACGGCACTTTAAGACCATCACAGCCTTCATAAGTAACACTATCTTTATCTTTCTCTATTTCAATCTCTACTATTTCTCCTTCTTCTATCTCATTATCCGACATATCATCTTCCATGTCATTGAATAAATCATCAATATCATCAAGACATGCAATCTTTTCAGCTTCCTCTTCTTCTAAATCTTGAAAGAACTCCAATAATAGAAATTCTTCTTCATTAGTACCAGAAGTATCTTTGTTTCCTTCAAGTGATTGTGATGTCGACTCCCCTGAACCTTTGATATAGGATTAGCGTCAGTGTATTGACGATCACCTTCAACATTTCCAGCAGGATCATTATCTTCATCATCACGTCTTTGAATAGACTCTGTGTGACATGTATCATGTATCCTCAACTCCCCCTGAGCGTCAAGACGCTGAACGAGTTTAGACACCAATGCTTGCATGTCAGCTATCTGTTGAGCTTGAGTCTGAATCACCAGCTGCCGTTGTGAATCAGTAGAAACAAGAGTGTTAACTTGTGTTTGTAGAAAAAGCACTTGAGATTCAAGGAAAGTAATCCTTTCAGAATCAGAAGGATTTGACGGACCAGCTGACGATTGTGGAATAGGAGGACTTGAAGTAGTAGGAATGACTGGAGGAACAGGAGTAATCACCAGAGATGTATCTTTTGATCTTGGAGGAGTAATTATCAATGAAGCAACAAAATTAGCATCCTCGACTCCCTGTGAAGATTGTGCAGCAGCAATCGAAGTAGACAATAACTTTTGAGTCTTAGGATCTGGATTAAAGTCACTATCAGACTCAGTACTCTCATCAACCAAGGATCTTTTTTCAAGTACTGAACCGGAAAGAGGATCCCAAACAGACTTTCTTCTTGGTCGTCTGGCTTGAGAATTAATGCGTTTTCCAGCATTAGCCATGGAATAGCAGCTAACCGTTCATAATGACCTGAGGAAAAATCCCTAGATTCATCAGAGTCAGTGCTTTCAGTATCAGATAATATCGTATCACTTGAGCTTGAACTAGATTCATCATCGGTCACCACATTCCCTTCAGCTTCATGAATGGGCGAGTTCACAGCATCATCAACGAAATCATCCGTGTTCATTCCTAGATTGTGTTCAGGTTCATGAACGACCTCTTCTTGAACTGGTTCCTGAATAGGTATTTCAACCTCAGCTTGTGGAATAGGAACGTGTTCAGGAATAGGAATTTGTGGTTGTACGGGAACTTGTACTTATTGAACTGGTTGTTGTGGTTGTTGCTGTTGTTGTTGTTGTTGAACATTTAAGCCTTGAGCTTGAGCAATTTCATCAGGATGAAACCAGTTGTCATTAGGTGGTGCAACATAATCATGATTGATTAAGTGACTAAATAATGGAGCATTGACTGGTATCAATGCAGCATTCTGCTGTTTCACCTTCGTACAGTCGGTAAAGATACGCTTTGACATTGGAGTCAAAGTTAATCTTATTGGATGTTGTGGAAGATCCGAAATAAGGTGATTCAAAATCATTTGAATAAAGCGAGGATACATCAAGAATCCTTGACCTTCAGCCGGATTAATCTGCATGACCATCTCCCGATAGAAGTAAAGTGGAAAATTGAATTGCTTGTTCAACGTTAAAGCCACCATAGCTGTTTGAAGAGCCATCTTTAAACCATCGGTTCCAGCTTTACGAGGAGAAATGCATTGAATAATCACATGCATGAAATACCTCCATTCACCGACTAAGCCACCTTTACGTGCTTAGGTATCATTCTGTCTCCCACGATATCCCATTCGTTGAAAACAACCCAGAATAAGAGTTCCTGGATAAGATAACGGATCTTCAGCATTTCCACCCAAATCAAGAGCAGCACGAATCGTCTCTTCAGAAATGGCAATCTCGGTATTATTAACAGTGGCATGAAGAACATGAGGTTCAACGTCCGTATCTTGATGTAATGTGTCCCAAAACTGTTGTATGTACAAGAGACTTATGTAAGGATCAGCAGATAAAGCAACGTGAAGACGTGATCTGTTCAAAAATCCTATAATGCCTTGAAAATTCACAGCCTCGGACATGTTAGGATCTAACAATGCCACTTGATTATGTTTATATTCGACACGTCGAGCCATCTGAAAAAGTTGGACAACAAACATATTAGTAAAAAATAACAAACACGAACAAACAACAAAACAAAACAAAATTTTTTAAAAAAAAATTTACTTGAAAAAAAAAATTAACAACCAAATAGGATGATTAGTTTTATAAAATTAACAGACTATGTTACTGTATATATAAGCATCAGTTCTGCAGTAGGCGAAGTTCGCCTCATAGATGCTTAGGCGAACTTATTAAGTTCACCTCTAAAAGGCTAAGCGAACTTAATAAGTTCGCCTCTGATATACTAGGCGAACTTAATAAGTTCGCCTCTGATAGGCTAGGCGAACTTGTTAAGTTCGCCTCTAGCAGAACTTACACATAATTTTATCAACAGTTACAAAACATGTCCTAACAGACTCCCCTTTAACTATTGCTAACAATTCTATCGAATACAAGTCAAAGACTCTAAGACTAAGACATAATATCTTCAAGCTCGTTGTCACCAGAATATGCTCCAACAGACTCCCCCTTGACAACAGCCTTAGGAGATTGTCATCCGTCTTCAAATATCATCAAACAAGTTGTAGCCTTCGTCTTGTTCATCTACACACTCTCTCTCTATTTAGAAGAAAACTTGGGAGAAGGACCCCTTGTCAACTTCTGTCTGCAATATTCAGTTTTTGCACAGGAGAACAACCAAGAATAACCAACAATTAAGATTTCAATGGAAGCTAGAAAAATAAAATCTTTTTGGTTTTTCAAACATAAGAAACACAAAATCTTTTTGTTTTTTTCTCTATATAATCTGAAATGTAAAAAACAAAATCACATCTTTTTGGTCGAACATCACGAGTAAGAAGATCATATCAGTATATATGAGATATCAATCACACATATTGGATATAAAATCCATATAATATCAAATGGTATCCTATGTCATTCTTTCAAGCCTTAACCAATCAAACCAATATCTTTCAAGATTATCACACTCTATCTTTTCAAGACTTTCATATTGCATGTTATGATACTCGATAAACATTCAAAGAAAATAGGATCAGGCTATGACACACAAATTCAAGTTGTCAATATTATAAGATTTGAAACTAAAGCATCTCATTCCCACTTTCTTGTGAGTTAAAGTACCATTTAAGTATGAAATACAACGTGTACCCCACTAGTATGCCAACAGAAAGTAAATGCACTATCTTCAAGACTTATGAGATTTTACTAAAGATTATCCAAATTTCCAGAATGAGGAGACATCACTTAGCACATGAATAGCAGAATCCAAATTGGATTGTATAAGAATCAATGAGATTCAGAATCGAATGATTCAATGTCTTGGCTTATATATGTGGAATCATAAGATTCAGGTACGTGGATCCAACTGTTATCTGGATTATGAATTCAATGGAATCAGTAAAGATGATTTATCAATATGATCCAAGGGCTAGTATATGTTTGACAGATGTTGTCAAGTACATATCTTGATTATACTTCAAATTGCATGCTTTTCGGGACATGGGCACTGAAGCAAATTGAATGAATAGTGCTAAGGACATAACTCGAAACTGATCTCATAGGAAAATCTTTATTAAAAGCTAATATACTTAATCTGATAGTGATCTTTTAACACACACACCCAGGCATAAAATGGGTTCAAATCACAGTTGTAACATATGCAATTATGTTTTCACACTACTAATGGTTCAGTGACGCTTTTAGTCTACTGACAATTCAAATTATATGCATATACAACACTATCATTTCCTATTTGTGCAGTCTCTGAGGTTTAGATCAAAACATATAATTCAGATATATTAACATAAAGCACCAACCAGTCAATCTAAGGTCATGTGTGAAAGAACATCTACTGATGTACTATCATCTCTTCTTTAACTTCAAGTAATGTTGATTTTGTCTTTTTCAATTTGTTTGGCTTTTTCAAAATCTTTTTCAAAGAAAGTAAAACAAACGAAAATAAACCTTCCATGAAAACATTTTAAGAAAAACATTTTACTTGGTTACTTAGGATTAAGCAATTCAATCAATTAAAAACTCAAACCGATGTAATGCTGTAATTGAATGTCATTGCCTCTGTCACCAACACAGTTCTGTACTCCCCCTGCCCTGTAGACTTCCCCTTAACTAGTCAAATGCTTGCATCAATGACTTTATGCTCACCATCGTCATCCTAAGTTTCAGGTTATCATTTGGACTTTGTAAAACTCTTTCCAAAACATTGTGTGTGACATATTCTCCCCCTTGAGCATCAAGTCGTTGAATCAAATAGATTTCTTAGTTATCAACAACTCTTTACTCATGCAGATTTCATTCCCTGTCATGTGCTAAGAACCACCACTATCAACAACCAAAATGGTATTAATAGTCCCTCTTGGTTAATCCTGCACAACTAACAAGAAACATTAATTTGAAATTGGGACCCAAGCCATGGTAGTCATGGGTCGTCCATATGTATCAAAATAATAAACCTCACTCCATTCACAATTGAATCTCTCATCAATTTTCAGAGATTGTTCAGACGAGTCAGAAACAGAAACTTTAGATTTCCAAACATACTTCTTTTCATTAAGTTCTTTTTGAATAAAATGTGAAGTGTTTGAACATTTTCTTTCATTTGAAAATTGATTTGATTGTAAAAACTCTTGTTGTTCTAAAAGTTTTCTCAATCTTCTGTTTCTCCTCCGTCTTTGAGGTCTAGAAAGCCTAACCTCAGATTTTGAATTACCCTTTGGTGTATCACGAGGTTTAACCACATTTTGGTTAACATAAGGCTTACCAAGAGTTCTTACCTTTTCTTGAGTAACTTGTCAATTACCTTTGGCGTTGTGAGGACAAGCAATCCGAATATGACCCACAAGACCACAGTAAAAGCAAGATCTCTTCTCACTATAGTCTCTCATATAAGGAATCTTCACACGATAAGACGCACTTGAAGAAGATTCTCCTACATGAACTTCTTTTGGAGTTTGAGACGGAACAAACTTTTTCTCAACAGGTTTTGATTCAGGGTTCATCTTCTTAGGAACTACATGCTTCTTCCCTTTATTTTTGTAAGGACAGTTCACCACAATGTGTCCCATCTCATTACAATGAAAGCATGTACGCCTGTCTTTATAATCTCTAACGTATGGAACTCTCCATGAGTTTGAAGAACGTCCAAATGTATTATTTCCAGATGAATTATAATCAACCTTTGAGTCTTCTTTCTTAACCTCTTTCGGTATCCCCTCTACCTTAGCTTCATCAAAATATTCATCATCACTCTCATTAGAATACACCATATCTTCACCTGTGTTAGGATCTAAATCCTCATCGTTTATAATCTCAGGTGCAACAGAATAATTTCCGTTGAATGGTGGAGGAACATAGCCAATACCACTAGTTCCCTTCCCCTCTTCAGTATTATTATTATAATGTTCTAATAAAAATGATGAATTTGCAAAGCTTTCTAACTTTCTATGTAATCTAATCACCTCTGCTTTAGATTCAGCTAGTTCTTTATCTTTCTCAACAATATCATCATTTCTTTTCTCAATTTCTGCAAAGGACATATCCAGGTGATATGCCTGCTCTTTGATCTTCAAAGTCAGAGAACTTATATCCCCTTCAGTGATTCTATTCTCTCAATACACACATTCTCATTATCTTTTAATTTCTGATTTACCGTGTGCATCGATTTCCCTCATCATTTTATCCTTCACTGAAATACAGTTAGAACAAAATGTTTCAGAGTTAGAAAATACCTCAGGTTTTACTTCTGAAGAAGATGCACCAGGAGCCATGAAAACGTCATCATCAGCTTCACCCTTTTGATCAACAATGACAGGCTCAACATCAGTGTCTGATACACTCAGATCATCTTCAACTGTCTGGAAGCTTACTTCAGTCTCTACATCACTCTCGGTAGACTGAGTACATTCACCAGATCTAATACTCTCACTATCACTAAACTCGGTAGAAGAATCACTTTCAGAAACACTCTGCTTTACTACTTCTTCTTTGATCAAGACCACAAACGCTTGAGTAGTAGCTTCACCCTTTTTCTTCAAAGCTTCCCATAGTTCTCTTGAAGTTGGACACTTCCCGAGACTATGAATGATTTCTTTTGGTAAAGACAACGTTAAAGTTTCACGCGTCTTCATCTCTCGATCAAAGTTCTGCTTTTCTAGTTTACTAAGAGCTGTCACTGGTTTATGAACATCATAATATCCCATATAGTCATAAGTAGGATGCACATATCCTTCAAATATGGATGTCCAAAAGTTTTCATCAGTTGCTGATACGAACTGTGCGAACCGGACTTTCCAGCTACGAAAATCTGATATGTACAAAAGTCTCGGTGGCGTAGTTCCAATCTCATTATCATCACATGAAATTGACATTTTGAATTTTTTGCGAAAATATTCCGAAAAAATTTCCCGCAAAAATATTCTTTTTAAAAAATTTCAAAAATTCAAAATTTCAAAAACGATCATATAAGCTTTCCCTAAAAAATTTGGACAAGAAGAATTTTCCCGCCAAAATACTGATGAAAACTAGCAAATAGATAAGTTCGCCTGATAATGTACAAGCGAACTTAATAAGTTCGCCTAACAGACACCCAAGCGAACTTCATGTGAAGCGAACTTATTAAGTTCGCCTAATACTGAGTGAAGCGAACTTATTAAGTTCGCCTACTAAGTTCGCCTGCAACAGAATTTTAAGTTCGCCTGGTTCAGCTGTTCAACCCAAACACGAACCAAAAATTCTGAAAATCATGATTTCTTGATGAATTGATTGAATTTGAAGAAATTGAACTGTAGGAATGTGTAGTAACTAATTAGGAACACTTCTATCGGATCAATTTCATCAAAAGAATTCAAAATCAATCCAATGTGATAAAAAATTCTCCATTTTTATCAAGAACACAAAAAAGATGAAAAATCTTCAAAATCTCTGAAATTTGATGTTGATTGGACACGAAAACACCACGAATCTTCTGCTAATCAAGAGCAAAAGCTCTGATACCACTTGTAGGTCCTCATGGCGCGTCTACGGATCGATCTCGTGATAAGACGTGACGTTTACTCAGAGTGCGGAATCCAACGAGTCAACGTTTATACGCATAAAAGACAATTCAAACAAGCAAGTAAATAACCTTCTCAATTCGTATTTCAAATCACAATGATGTTTACAGACTCAATCGGACTTCTCTGATCTGATCACTCTAGTTCGTTATGACTGACTCTGTAAACACACATATATATAACCAACTGACCTGATATTAGCGAACTTATTAAGTTCGCCTCTAACAGCTTAAGCGAACTTAACAAGTTCGCCTCAGTTATACCTAAGCGAACTTATTAAGTTCGCCTCTGATAGACCAGTCGAACTTAACAAGTTCGCCTCTAGGCTATACATGTAAAACACTTGGAGACATTTGACATTTAGATAACAAAAACATAAAGACATAAAATCTAACTATTACAAGCTTTTGTCATTACAAACTATGTCCTAACTGTGACAAGCACTCTGGATAGTGTCTTAGTTTATTGTACTTGTCTTGTATGTTTTGTCTTTGTATTGTAATGTATGTATGTATTAGTTATCGAGTTGTAATTTCTAATGCATGTCATTGTTGTAATTATTCTCTAAGTGTTAAGTGCGCGGGAATTAGTTCCTGCGTACTTAGCAAGTACGCAAGAATACTCTGGGTACTTCCAAAGTACGCATGAACAATTTGCCCTGCACACTTGTTAAGTGCGTAGAGATCAGGTCTTGTATAAATAGAATAGGTTGACAGAAGATAAGTACGCAGACATTTGCACTCAGTATTTTCTCTCTGTAACCGTTCGAGTTTATAATAGAAGGAAATTTAAAGTGATTTCTTTGTCGGTTTACTTTGTGTTGTTTGATTCTCCACCTAGTCACGGGCATTCCGCACCCGGTCCGACTGGTCACACACGCACACGTAACGATCCGAGACACCCGGGGACCTACATATTTTCTGGGGAATATGAAATGGTGGTACGTAGATGTGAATCATAGTGAAGCTAGAATTGATGATAAAGATAATAAGGTCATTGTTAGTTTCTATGATGTAATGAATCTTATTAACTTCTCAAAGAAAGATCAGAGGACGTTAAGAAAGAATGAGATTATGTTTACTGATGAATGGAGAGAACAAGGATTGCAGTATAAAAGAGTGTTAGAGATCTGTCAGAGATATGGAGTGCACGCAGGAAGCAGATTACCAGATAACTGGAAGAGCTCCTCAAAAAGACTGAAAACAGAAGATCAAGCTATTGTCAAGGGGGAGTCTGCTAGGACATAGAATGTATGATAAAAGCTTTGTAATAGTTTAGGTCTTATTGTCTTTATGTTTTTATGTAATTGTATAGAGTTTGTCTAAGTGTTAGAATAAGTTCTGCTAGAGGCGAACTTGTCTAGTTCGCCTAGTCTATTAGAGGCGAACTTGTTAAGTTCGCCTAGTCTCATGTGAGGCGAACTTGTTATGTTCGCCTAGTCTATTTGAGGCGAACTTGTTAAGTTCGCCTACTGCAGAGCTTGTGTCTATAAATAGGTGTTTACAGATTCTGTTCAGAAGGACTTAATAAATCGTATTCAGTGAATCTTGTAAACTCTGTGTTTGGTGATATACAAAGAGAAAGTTTATTTACCTGCTGTTTCTATTGTCAATTCGTATACATACGTTAACACGAAGGATTCCGCACTCCGTGTTATCGAGATGTCCTATCACGAGATAGATCTGCAGATGAGTCATGTGAACCTACAATGATAACAAATACATGGATTCCCTTTCTTTCTAACTTGGGAATCTATCATGTCATAAACCACCGATCGAGAATGATCAGTTGTCTCGATTGTTAGTTTGGTGTTTTCCAATTGAGTCATAGCATTATTCAACTTTAAGCTAAGGTTGTCTATTCGTTTTAAAGCATCACGATAAAGACATTCCTTATTGCTAAAGTCCATTTCAAGTTTTAAAAATTATTTTTACCTGCCTCAATTTTATCTTTGAAAATCTTTTCTGATAGCTTGTGCACAGCATTGGCATACCGAAGTTGAGTTATTTCTTTTATAAGCATTTCATTATCACATTTATATCTATTTATCTTTTCTACACAATTATTTGAATTGGTATATGTGTGTACCTCAGCTTCTTCAATTTTTGCCATGAGCGAATGATTTGACATCTTCATTTTCCAAAGCATGCATCTGATCTCCCCAATCATATCTGGTAGTCTGCTGACTAACCAACGCTTTGCTGTCACTTATGGCAGCTGTTTCCTTCTCTTCTGTGCTACCTGATGAGCTTCCCTTTTCAACTTTAGGCTCAGGGCATTCCCTAGCAAAGTGTTCAGGTTTGCTGCAGTTGTAGTACCTCAAGTTAGATTTATCAAACCCAATCTTCTTAGTCCCAGACTACAGACCATCAAAGGAATTCTTCCTGTTCTTTTGATGAACTTCTTAGCATGATGCACAGCCATTGCCATCCACTTGATATCCATCTCTACCAGATCATCAGGATGAATCTGCTCCACATCATCTTGCACTAGGTTGGCTGGAGAGAGTTTTCCAGCGAGCATTGCATTGTAGCTGTTTAAGAAAACAATGAACAAAGCAACATTCATTTCTACAGCTTTGACAGTATTTATGCATGGTGATGAATTTTGCTGAACAAGAGCAGCAAAGGCTGTTTGGTTGGAGACAGTAGAAACATTTGGAGTATGAGCAGATGACATGTTGGAGAGTAGTACACTCCCTTGAGATACTAGATTTTCTGTCTCAGACATGAACATGATTTGCCTCTGTTGATCGTCCATCTCAAAGGACCACAAAAGGGAGATTAATTCACTCAGTGAGGTAGAATACATGTCCTTGGTTCTCTTGATGGTAGTAATGTTAAAATTCCAATTTATCGGCAGAGAATTTAGCAGCTTCTTGTTTATCTCACCCTTGGTCATGTCAATACCATCAATGCTCATTTCAGTCATCTGGTGAGTGAACCTGTTTATCTGTGATTCAAGGCTCTCTCCTTTAACATATTTGAGCATGTTAAACTTTTGCATTAACATGTCCTTTCGGCTTTCACGCATATCCAAGTTTCCCTCAAATGGCAGTGTCATGACATTAGTTGTATGCCTGCCATATGAATAACTGAGGCAGTGCTCAGCATGCACTGTAACGGGGATGTTGTACAACTGACGTAATGAGTAATAACGATTACTCTGGTTATAACGGTCATCTAAGAAAGAGATGGGTATCGGCCCTTGGACGATGAGCCTTGGGGAACATTACCTATATAGGTAATGTGTGGAGATAAAAAGAGAGTATCAGCCTCTGGATGTTGAGCCTTAGGGAACAATACTTGCTATCACCCGAGGTCCTTTGTGGACAATAAAAAAAGGAACGAAATGTAGATTATTAATGTATGACTTAAAAGTAAAAGGTACATGAATTGCTAAGTATTTAATTGCAAGTTGTATAGTAATGTAATTACTTAGTAGTATGAGGTATGTTTAAGGAATGTCTAAAGTATGTTTTCATTAAATGAATGACATGAGAATGAAAGGTTATGTCACACCCCAACCGATGGCGGAATCATCGGGGCGAGACATGTAGACTGTTCATGAGCTCAAGGTTGACTAAATTGTAATATGTTAAATCCATTTACATCCAAACAATCATGAATCAAGTTCAAAGTACATAATGAAATACAATTTGTTTTTGAATTAAGATTAACTAGGTCCAAAGCCTATGTGTAGCATGTCTTGATCTACTCATATGAAAACACCTGAAACATGAATAAAATAAGGTCAACTAAAAAGTTGGTGAGTATAACACAGGTTTGTATATAGATATCATATAGTTTGTAAAACAAATCCTTACATAACATGATAAATAAGGCATTTATGGGGAGCAGCTATTGTGTAACCAAGTACAATCAAACCTTTGTAACTAGCATGCAAAATTGTGTTGTCGGTATCAATCACCCCAATCTGGGTGGGTTTGTCAGACTCAATAGATCTATAATTGAAAACCGTCGGCTTGAATAGTTAATGATTGCACATAATCGCATACAAAAGTTAGCACAACTAGCACTCGGGCATAAAGCTCAAATTGCACACATGAATGTAAATAGGATTTGTATTTGTGTTGTTTGTGTAAATGTAAACATGTAATTTGATAGAGTTCATGTTTCACCCCAAAAATGTAAAAAAGTAAAAGGGGCTATGAAATACTCACTTGATTCGAAGGCGTAGCTAACACGAGATACTAGATAGTAATGTGATCCTTGTATTGCACAATGTTAACCTAGAGTGTAATGTATATTGCATTAATAATGCACAATAGTCTAAGTCTATATCTAAAGTTAAAGTGGATAAAGTTAGTGATTGGTACTTGAAAGTATTGTATAAAATAGAAGGTTTGAAATGAATATTTTTAGAACATTTTTTAATAAGGTTTGAGTTTGGAATAATTAAATATATAAAATAAATAATTACTGTTTATGAAAATAATGTAAGTGTTAGATGTAATTAAGTATAACTAAATAAATGTTTTTGTTTAATTATAAATCAAATAAATAAATATTACCTTATTCATTTATTTATATAATGTAATTTAGACATTAAAATATTATTTAAGTGTAGGGTTTATAAATTAAATGTTGAACTTTAAATAATTTTCATTTATTTTAAGATTAAATATTTGATCTTTTCTAAATAAAAATAATACAGATTTTTTTATAAATTCAATTATTTTTATTTTAGAAATTAATCTGAAATACTAATTGTTTAGAAATATAAAAAAAAAATTATAAACATTCTGCCAACACACACGACCATGCCTAGGGTAGGGCACGATCGTGCTAGGCCGGGCGCGACCGTTCTAGACAGGGCGCGACCGTGTTGGTCAAACAGACGACAACTAGCCAAACCACTAGGTGTCACACCCTCGCCAAGGCGGAAACGCGAGGCGTGACGTAACATGGTTTCCAAAGCATATGATTACCGCAAACACATACATGATAAATGGATACATAAACAAGTTTAAAGTTTTACATTCCAAAATGTAAATTGAGTTTACAAAAAAAAAAGCGAAGATTTCGCAAATATGACTCTATTACAAAGAGTTATACAAGAGAAATCTCCCAAAAGTTGTATCCATCGTGCATGCATGTATCCTACATTGCTAACCTTGCGGTCACATTCAATTTCCTGAAAAACATACTTAAAATTGTCAACACTAGGTTGGTGAGTTCACAGGTTTAATCAAATAGTTCTTTATAAAAATTCAATTGATCGTAAATAGTTTCAGGTGTATGTGATAAACAGAATAAGAGTTGTTGACCCATTTGTAAACTAGCTAGGAAAACAAATAATATGTTCATACATGAGGCGTAACCAAACCATGACAATTGTACACGCCCCTAATTTCGTTATCCGGTTCTATGCGGCCATAAATCCTCCAGATTATGGTTAGCGCGACTAACCATGACCGGGAGACGTCACTCTCCATAGTACTATTCATAGGACCCTAGGCTACAGTTAATGGTTACTACATTATTCCAGGGGACTTTAGCGGCCTCTCTTGTTGTTCTCATCTCATGTAAACATAAAAGTCGTGCCTTATTCTCTTGTTATCCCATAAAATAGTTATAAGTATGTTCTTCCCCCAAATATTGAAAAATAGTAAAAAGGGGCCGTGAAACTCACCTTGAGTTTGTGTATACTTGTATGATACTTGTTGTAGTCAACCTTGACTATTCGTACCCTAGATACCAAGGGTAAATTGTGTTAAGACCAAACGTCTTATATTGCAAATTGTTCACCGACTTTGTAAATCTGGTCGTTTTTGTTTGAATATCTCCTTAGTTGTTCAACACTTGTTTTGTTATAAAAACAGTTTTGAGTTACTGCCCAAATGGGACTGTTGACCAGGTGTCGAAACTTCTTAGTTTCGATGGAGTATTTGAGTGTCGAAACTTCCTAGTTTCGATTGAGTAGTTGGGTATCGAAACTATCTAGTTTCGATTGAGTTGGACAGTTGTCGAAACTTCCTAGTTTCGATTGTGCAGATTAGATATCGAAACTTCCTAGTTTCGATTTGAGCAATATGCATCGAAACTACTTAGTTTCGATTGGGCAATAGGTATCGAAACTTCCTAGTTTCGATTGAGTAGACAGGTATCGAAACTATAGTTTCGATTGAGTTAACTGGTATCGAAACTTCTAGTTTCGATTACTGGACTTCTGTTTGACAGAATTAGTCCTGCACATTTATGTTTTAAAACTTGAATTTGACACACTTTTCTTGTTATCTTACTTGCGATTTGAACATTTTGTATGCTTAGATACGGTTTTAAAGAAAATAAAGTGGATAGTATTGAGTTTTTACCTTAAAACCAAGATGAAAATGATGAGAGAAACAGAGAACGGTCTTGACTCTTTTACAGAATTTTCTTTAAAACACTTGAAATCCTTCTTCAAATACCGAAATAAAGTGAATTTCACCTTAAAACTTGACTTCGAATTCGAAGAGAATGGAAACGTTTGCCGTAGAAAATGAGTGATAAAATGGGAATTGTGAGGAAATTGAGTGAGGTGGTATGGTTTTACTTGAGTTTTTTTTTCTCAGGAGAGGTATGGGTCGAGGTGTGGGTTTTCTCTGGCTTCGGCCGAGAAAGTCAAGAAAAATGATTTGAATGTTAATAATTAAATTTAAGTATTAGTTTATTATTATGTAGTGTTTCAATTGGGTAATTAAATTCGGTTTATACTGGTATGTGCACCGGTAACTCCCAGAATTTCCAAAAATTTAAAATGAGACCATGTACGGTCTTTGTAGGACCTTAATGTCCTTGTTTGTGAAATTAAATAAATCACAAAAATAATTATAACGTAAACTTGTTTATAATGTGTACGGATATTGACCTGAAATGTCGGGTGTCACATTCTCCCCTTGTTAAAAGAATTTCGTCCCGAAATTCATTTCGTGTTATCTTGAACTGGTGTATCCTTAAACAAGGATGGGTATTTTGTTTTCATTTGGTCCTCTCGTTCCCATGTATACTCAGGACCACGCTTTGAGTTCCAACGTACTTTAACCAGTTTGATCCGACTGCGTCTCAGCTTTTGAACCTTCCAATCTGATATCTCAATCGGTTCCTCGATGAAATGAAGTTTATCATCAATGTGAATTTCTTCAGGCGGTATGATCAAAGTCTCGTCTGATAGACACTTTTTAAGATTCGACACATGAAACGTATCATGTACATTGCTTAGTTCTTGTGGCAATTTGAGCTTGTAAGCTACAGGGCCAACCCTAGCCAGTATTTCAAACGGTCCAACGTATCTAGGGTTAAGCTTACCACGGTTACCAAACCTCGCAACGCCTTTCCATGGTGAGACTTTTAACATTACTCGGTCACCAATTTGAAATTCTAATAGTTTCCGTCTGTTATCAGCATAGCTCTTCTGTCTGTCTCGTGCCGCTTTCAGACGGTCCTTAATTTTGAAGATCTTATCAGTGGTTTCCTGGACAATCTCAGGGCCTGTCAAATGTTTTTCACCAACTTTCGCCCAACATAGCAGTGAGCGGCATTTACGACCATATAAAGCTTCAAACGGCGCTGCCTTAATGCTCGTGTGGTAGCTGTTATTATAGGAAAACTCCGCCAACGGTAAATGAGTATCCCAATTACCTCCGAAATCAATTACACACGCACGGAGCATATCTTATAAGGTTTGGATAGTCCTTTCACTTTGACCGTCCGTTTGTGGATGGTATGCCGTGCTCATGTCAAGACGTGTGCCCATGGCTTCTTGTAATGATTTCCAGATTCTAGACACGAATCTGCTGTCTCTATCAGAGATAATAGAAATTGGCACTCCATGCCTAGCCACAATTTCCTTGATGTAAAGCTTTGCAAGTTTCTCGGTTTTATCCGTCTCCTTGATAGGTAGAAAATGAGCTGATTTTGTTAAACGGTCGACAATTACCCATATGGTATCATAACCACTGGACGTCTTGGCTAACTTCGTGATGAAATCCATAGAAATTTGTTCCCATTTCCATTGAGGTATCTTGGGTTGTTGTATCAATCCCGACGGTTTTTGATGTTCTGCCTTTACCTTTGAACATGTCAGGCATTTACCGACATAAATAGCAATTTCTCCTTTCATGTTCGGCCACCAATAGTGTTCTTTCAGATCCTTATACATCTTATCTGAACCTGGGTGAATGGAGTACCTGGACTTGTGGGCTTCGTCCATAACCAACTCCCGTAAATTACCAAAACATGGCACCCAGATTCTATTCATGAAGTATAAAGTGTCATCTGACTTTGGTTCCAACTGTCTTATCATTCCTCGTAAAGCTTCCTCATGAATGTTTTCTTCTTTGCTTGCCTCTTGTTGTGCCATCCGGATTTGAGTCGTGAGACTCGTATGAATTGTCAATCCTAGGGTACGAACACGAAGAGTTTTAACTCGTTCCTTGCGACTTAAGGCATCTGCTACGACGTTTGCCTTACCCGGGTGATACTTGATATCACAGTCGTAATCATTCAGTAGCTCTACCCAACGACGTTGTCTCATGTTGAGTTCCTTTTGATCGAAGATATGTTGGAGACTCTTGTGATCAGTAAAGATAGTGCATCTTGTACCGTAAAGATAATGTCTCCAAATCTTGAGTGCAAACACATCTGCGCCCAACTCCAAGTCATGGGTCGTATAATTCTTTTCGTGCACTTTTAGCTGTCGTGAGGCATATGCGATGACTTTGTCTCTTTGCATTAACACACAACCAAGTCCTTTGTGTGATGCATCGCAGTATACGACAAAGTTGTCGATTCCCTCAGGAAGGGATAAGATTGGTGCACTACACAGCTTCTGCTTCAGTAATTGAAAAGCTGACTCTTGCTTGTCACTCCAATCATACTTCTTTTCTTTCTGGGTTAATGTGGTTAAAGGCAGGGCTATCTTTTAAAAATTCTCGATGAATCGCCTGTAATAGCCTGCCAAACCCAGAAATTGACGCATTTCAGTTGGAGTTCTTGGTGCTTCCTAGTTTTTGATAACTTCAATCTTGGATAGATCTACGTGAATACCGTCCTTATTGATGACGTGTCCGAGAAAGTGAACCTCTCGGATCCAAAACTCACACTTTGAGAATTTAGCATAAAGCTTCTCCTTCCTAAGTAGTTCTAAGATTAATTTCAGATGCTGTTCATGATCCTCCTTGGTTCGTGAATATATCAATATGTCATCGATAAACACAATCACGAATTTATCCAAGTACGGCTTGCACACGCGGTTCATGAGATCCATGAAAACAGCTGGTGCGTTCGTCAAACCAAATGGCATAACTAGGAATTCGTAGTGGCCATATCGAGTCCTAAATGCTGTCTTTGGTACATCTTCTTCTTGGATTTTCAGTTGATGATACCCTGATCGTAGATCAATTTTAGAATAGAAACTGGAACCTTGAAGTTGATCAAACAAATCATCTATTCGAGAAAGAGGATACCGGTTTTTGATTGTAAGTTTATTTAATTCTCGGTAATCAATACACATCCTAAAGGTTCCATCCTTTTTCTTTACGAATAGGACCGGAGCTCCCCAAGGTGAGAAACTCGGTCTTATGAAACCTTTATCAAGCAACTCTTGCAGTTGATTAGATAATTCCTGCATCTCGGAAGGTGCTAGTCGATACGGTGACCGCGCAACCGGTGCGGCTCCTGGTACCAAGTCGATTCGGAATTCTACTTGCCTCGGTGGTGGTAATCCAGGTAAGTCTTCAGGAAAAACTTCGGGGTAATCTTTAATGATTGGTATGTCTTCAAGTCGACGTTTCTCGGGTTTCTTCTCGACGACGTGAGCTAGGAACACGCAATAGCCTTTACGTAGGTACTTACGAGCTTTCATGCAGTTTATCATCCTCAATGTCACTCCACTCTTCTCACCTTGAACCGAAAGAACTTCTCCGTTCGGGAGGGGAATATGAACAATCTTCTCAAAAAAAACGATCTCGGCGTGATTCTTCGACAACCAATCCATACCAATAACAACGTCAAAACTTCCCAAGTCAATAGGTAACGGGTCTATACTAAAGATGTGGTCTTTCAAACATAGAGTACAACCTTGAATGACTTCTCCAGTTTTAATTAATTTTCCGTTTGCTAATTCAATTGTATACTTTTGTTCTAGTTTGCTGGCCTTAATACCGAGTAGGGACTTAAAGTCATTTGACACAAAACTCAAATCAGCACCCGTATCGAAAAGTATAGAGGCATAGTGATTATTTATCGGGAACGTACCAGTGACAATGTTCGGATCTTGTCGTGCGTCACCGGCCCCTATCACAAATGCTCTTCCACGTGCCTGATTGTCGTTTCGATTCTTCAACTTTGGACAGTCTTTTCTAAAGTGCTTTGGATCTCCACACTCAAAGCATCCCTGATTCATCCTTTCTGTTCCTGGGTTGACCTTTCCTGCTATTTGATTGATCTTATTAGAGTTCGCATTGTTCCAACAGTTATGGGCTAGATGTCCATGCTTTTTACACTTTCCACATTGGGTACACCTTCCACTGTGATGATACCCACATTTGTCACACTTCGGTAGAGTCCCCAGATATCCTTTTTGTTCCATAGTGTTGACAGCATAGGCTTTCATAGTTTCGGGTCTCTTGTAAGCTTGATTCTTGTTTTGATTACTGGGTTTTCCAAACCATTTCCTCTTTTTTCCAGACCTTCCTTCCTCGGTCTCCTTCTTCTCAAACAAACATCACGCACAGCATTATCCCTTAGCTTAAATGCTAGACTTATAGCGCTCTTGGCATCCATGGGGTTCGATGAAGTCACCAGGCTTCGGATTTGAGGTGCGAGACCCCACAAGTATCTTTCAACCTTCTTGTATTCTGGGGTAACCATGTGTGGAACCAAACTTGCTAACTCATTGAATCGGTCAGTGTAACCAGCCACATCATCTCCTATCATTTGTAAATTCCACATTTCAGATTCGATCTTTTGCAACTCATTTCGAGGACAGTACTCCTCGATCATCATGGCTTTTAGATCATCCCAAGATAGCTGGTAGGCAGTCTGCCTTCCCAAGGTTTTCGTCTGAGAATTCCACCAGGTTAATGCTTTGTCAGCAAGTGTGCAAGTGGCATATTTCACCATACAGTCAGTTGTGCATTCACTAATATCAATTACAGATTCCATCTTCTCAATCCACCTCATCAGGCCTACTGCACCCTCGGTGCCATTGAAGTTGCGAGGGTTGCAGGATAGAAAGGCCTTATAAGTGCACTTCTTGTTTGAAGCATCTGTAGGGTCACAAGTCAATATTTTAATAATGTTGTTAACTTAGATCGCGACTGTGTTACGGAGGTGTTTACACATCCTATTACCTCCAGAACCTCCGGCTGTACCGCTACCTCCTGCACCTCCTCCGCCGGTACCACTGCCGTTTCCTCCTCCACTATTTCGGTTTGCCTCATATTGTTCCATGGCAGCAGCTACTCGCTGTGCTATGAGTTGCTCCACGTTTGGAGAAATCATCTCGTTGTTATCAGCAGTAGTGTTACGGTTGTCCTACGCTTAGGTGCCATGACATTCTTTCTAACATATCGATTAAAAAGAAACATCATTATATGACAATAATGATAGCACACGACATAAGGATACAACAACATCAAACGTAAACAACCATATCACAGCAGAAACCATTACATATATAGTCAAAACATACATAGTACATTGTTCCAAAAGATAAGGATACAAAAAGGGATGGGTTCACATGACCACATCAGTACTAAAGTTTTTAAACTACATAATGTACTACAGGCACAACCCGCCCGTAATAGGTTTAAAAGAAGAAGTGGGAGTACAATCCAATCATCATGGCAAGTCCCGCCATGACAAAGCTAGCTCTCGCCACAAATTCTGCAGCCAAAGTCCTTTCTTCCAGCGCCTCCACCATGTCTCGGACCGTAACAGTGAACTGCCCGTCCATGTCAGCTCTCAACTCTAGATAGTTTGTGGCACCCTGTATGTCTCGGGTGCTGTCCTCCAGAGTCTGAACTCGAGATCCGAGCCCTTGACGAAGTCGCGTGGCTGCATCCCCATGTGCCCGGATGTCATCTAGGAGATCATCAAGACGCTCTTCATGCGCACGAACTCGTGCTACTAATGTAGGCACGGTGAGCTCCATGGCTTCCCCAGTGTGGGGTAGAGGTGTTGGGGAGTTAGAAGACTCTCCGAGTTCAAAGGTAGATGGGATGCTCTCCGTCTCCCTCCATCGTGCCAAGGTACTGGGCATCCAACGGATAGTTCCCACAGTAGGGTGGTAGCAGGGTCGTTTCTTAGGTGGTTCCTCACCGGTCTCCAAGTCTTCCGGGTCATGGGCTGCTAGAGTCCTTTTGCGAGGAAGTCGAACCTTCTTCCTAGCACTTTGTACTTTAATTGGTCCTCCGCTTTTCTTTCGGTAGATTATAGGCGGTTCTCCCAAGGCGACATTAGGTGGTGTGGAGCTACGGGTTTGTACTCGATTTTTGGGACGTGAGGTGGAAAGTTCCTCGTTTGATTCAGTGTCGGAGACGGGATCAGAATGTGAATGTGACGACATACTTGTGACTACAATATCCATATAACATGATGACTGGTTATGCAATGCTTATGCAATTAAAACGTTTTAGTGAGTCATTTAAATTATAGACTAGGTTCAATTTTTAGACTCCTAGTTCGCTATAATCAATGGCTCTGATACCAATCTGTCACACCCTCGTCAAGGCGGAAACGCGAGGCGTGACGTAACATGGTTTCCAAAGCATATGATTACCACAAACACATACATGATTCATGGATACATAAACAAGTTTAAAGTTTTACATTCCAAAATGTAAATTGAGTTTACAAAAAAAAAAAGCGAAGATTTCGCAAATATGACTCTATTACAAAGAGTTATACAAGAGAAATCTCCCAAAACTTGTATCCATCGTGCATGCATGTATCCTACATTGCTAACCTTGCGGTCACGTTCAATTTCCTGAAAAACATACTTAAAATTGTCAACACTAGGTTGGTGAGTTCACATGTTTAATCAAATAGTTCTTTATAAAAATTCAATTGATCGTAAATAGTTTCAGGTGTATGTGATAAACAGAATAAGAGTTGTTGACCCATTTGTAAACTAGCTAGGAATACAAATATTATGTTCATACATGAGGCGTAACCAAACCATGACAATTGTACACGCCCCTAATTTCGTTATCCGGTTCTATGCGGCCATAAATCCTCCAGATTATGGTTAGCGCGACTAACCATGACCGGGAGACGTCACTCTCCATAGTACTATTCATAGGACCCTAGGCAACAGTTAATGGTTACTACATTGTTCCAGGGGACTTTAGCGGCCTCTCTTGTTGTTCTCATCTCATGTAAACATAAAAGTCGTGCCTTATTCTCTTGTTATCCCATAAAATAGTTATAAGTATGTTCTTCCCCCAAATATTGGAAAATAGTAAAAAGGGGCCGTGAAACTCACCTTGAGTTTGTGTATACTTGTATGATACTTGTTGTAGTCAACCTTGACTATTCGTACCCTAGATACCAAGGGTAAATTGTGTTAAGACCAAACGTCTTATATTGCAAATTGTTCACCGACTTTGTAAATCTGGTCGTTTTTGTTTGAATATCTCCTTAGTTGTTCAACACTTGTTTTGTTATAAAAACAGTTTTGAGTTACTGCCCAAATGGGACTGTTGACCAGGTGTCGAAACTTCTTAGTTTCGATGGAGTATTTGAGTGTCGAAACTTCCTAGTTTCGATTGAGTAGTTGGGTATCGAAACTATCTAGTTTCGATTGAGTAGGACAGTTTTCGAAACTTCCTAGTTTCGATTGTGCAGATTAGATATCGAAACTTCCTAGTTTCGATTTGAGCAATATGCATCGAAACTACTTAGTTTCGATTGGGCAATAGGTATCGAAACTTCCTAGTTTCGATTGAGTAGACAGGTATCGAAACTATAGTTTCGATTGAGTTAACTGGTATCGAAACTTCTAGTTTCGATTACTGGACTTCTGTTTGACAGAATTAGTCCTGCACATTTATGTTTTAAAACTTGAATTTGACACACTTTTCTTGTTATCTTACTTGCGATTTGAACATTTTGTATGCTTAGATACGGTTTTAAAGAAAATAAAGTGGATAGTATTGAGTTTTTACCTTAAAACCAAGATGAAAATGATGAGAGAAACAGAGAACGGTCTTGACTCTTTTACAGAATTTTCTTTAAAACACTTGAAATCCTTCTTCAAATACCGAAATAAAGTGAATTTCACCTTAAAACTTGACTTCGAATTCGAAGAGAATGGAAACGTTTGCCGTATGAAAATGAGTGATAAAATGGGAATTGTGAGGAAAATGAGTGAGGTGGTATGGTTTTACTTGAGTTTTTTTTTTCTCAGGAGAGGTATGGGTCGAGGTGTGGGTTTTCTCTGGCTTCGGCCGAGAAAGTCAAGAAAAATGATTTGAATGTTAATAATTAAATTTAAGTATTAGTTTATTATTATGTAGTGTTTCAATTGGGTAATTAAATTCGGTTTATACTGGTATGTGCACCGGTAACTCTCAGAATTACCAAAAATTTAAAATGAGACCATGTACGGTCTTTGTAGGACCTTAATGTCCTTGTTTGTGAAATTAAATAAATCACAAAAATAATTATAACGTAAACTTGTTAATAATGTGTACGGATATTGACCTGAAATGTCGGGTGTCACATTCTCCCCTTGTTGAAAGAATTTCGTCCCGAAATTCAATTCGTGTTATCTTGAACTGGTGTATCCTTAAACAAGGATGGGTATTTTGTTTTCATTTGGTCCTCTCGTTCCCATGTATACTCAGGACCACGCTTTGAGTTCCAACGTACTTTAACCAGTTTGATCCGACCGCGTCTCAGCTTTTGAACCTTCCAATCTGATATCTCAATCGGTTCCTCGATGAAATGAAGTTTATCATCAATGTGAATTTCTTCAGGCGGTATGATCAAAGTCTCGTCTGATAGACACTTTTTAAGATTTGACACATGAAACGTATCATGTACATTGCTTAGTTCTTGTGGCAATTTGAGCTTGTAAGCTACAGGGCCAACCCTAGCCAGTATTTCAAACGGTCCAATGTATCTAGGGTTAAGCTTACCACGGTTACCAAACCTCGCAACGCCTTTCCATGGTGAGACTTTTAACATTACTCGGTCACCAATTTGAAATTCTAATGGTTTCCGTCTGTTATCAGCATAGCTCTTCTGTCTGTCTCGTGCCGCTTTCAGACGGTCCTTAATTTTGAAGATCTTATCAGTGGTTTCCTGGACAATCTCAGGGCCTGTCAAATGTTTTTCACCAACTTCCGCCCAACATAGCGGTGAGCGGCATTTACGACCATATAAAGCTTCAAACGGAGCTGCCTTAATGCTCGTGTGGTAGCTGTTATTATAGGAAAACTCCGCCAACGGTAAATGAGTATCCCAATTACCTCCGAAATCAATTACACACGCACGGAGCATATCTTATAAGGTTTGGATAGTCCTTTCACTTTGACCGTCCGTTTGTGGATGGTATGCCGTGCTCATGTCAAGACGTGTGCCCATGGCTTCTTGTAATGATTTCCAGATTCTAGACACGAATCTGCTGTCTCTATCAGAGATAATAGAAATTGGCACTCCATGCCTAGCCACAATTTCCTTGATGTAAAGCTTTGCAAGTTTCTCGGTTTTATCCGTCTCCTTGATAGGTAGAAAATGAGCTGATTTTGTTAAACGGTCGACAATTACCCATATGGTATCATAACCACTGGACGTCTTGGGTAACTTCGTGATGAAATCCATAGAAATTTGTTCCCATTTCCATTGAGGTATCTCGGGTTGTTGTAACAATCCCGACGGTTTCTGATGTTTTGCCTTTACCTTTGAACATGTCAGGCATTTACCGACATAAATAGCAATTTCTCCTTTCATGTTCGGCCACCAATAGTGTTCTTTCAGATCCTTATACATCTTATCTGAACCTGGGTGAATGGAGTACCTGGACTTGTGGGCTTCGTCCATAACCAACTCCCGTAAATTACCAAAACATGGCACCCAGATTCTATTCATGAAGTATAAAGTGTCATCTGACTTTGGTTCCAACTGTCTTATCATTCCTCGTAAAGCTTCCTCATGAATGTTTTCTTCTTTGCTTGCCTCTTGTTGTGCCATCCGGATTTGAGTCGTGAGACTCGTATGAATTGTCAATCCTAGGGTACGAACACGAAGAGTTTTAACTCGTTCCTTGCGACTTAAGGCATCTGCTACGACGTTTGCCTTACCCGGGTGATACTTGATATCACAGTCGTAATCATTCAGTAGCTCTACCCAACGACGTTGTCTCATGTTGAGTTCCTTTTGATCGAAGATATGTTGGAGACTCTTGTGATCAGTAAAGATAGTGCATCTTGTACCGTAAAGATAATGTCTCCAAATCTTGAGTGCAAACACAACTGCGCCCAACTCCAAGTCATGGGTCGTATAATTCTTTCCGTGCACTTTTAGCTGTCGTGAGGCATATGCGATGACTTTGTCTCTTTGCATTAACACACAACCAAGTCCTTTGTGTGATGCATCGCAGTATACGACAAAGTTGTCGATTCCCTCAGGAAGGGATAAGATTGGTGCACTACACAGCTTCTGCTTCAGTAATTGAAAAGCTGACTCTTGCTTGTCACTCCAATCATACTTCTTTTCTTTCTGGGTTAATGTGGTTAAAGGCAGGGCTATCTTTTAAAAATTCTCGATGAATCGCCTGTAATAGCCTGCCAAACCCAGAAATTGACGCATTTCAGTTGGAGTTCTTGGTGCTTCCTAGTTTTTGATAGCTTCAATCTTGGATAGATCTACGTGAATACCGTCCTTATTGATGACGTGTCCGAGAAAGTGAACCTCTCGGATCCAAAACTCACACTTTGAGAATTTAGCATAAAGCTTCTCCTTCCTAAGTAGTTCTAAGATTAATTTCAGATGTTGTTCATGATCCTCCTTGGTTCGTGAATATATCAATATGTCATCGATAAACACAATCACGAATTTATCCAAGTACGGCTTGCACACGCGGTTCATGAGATCCATGAAAACAGCTGGTGCGTTCGTCAAACCAAATGGCATAACTAGGAATTCGTAGTGGCCATATCGAGTCCTAAATGCTGTCTTTGGTACATCTTCTTCTTGGATTTTTAGTTGATGATACCCTGATCGTAGATCAATTTTAGAATAGAAACTGGAACCTTGAAGTTGATCAAACAAATCATCTATTCGAGGAAGAGGATACCGGTTTTTGATTGTAAGTTTATTTAATTCTCGGTAATCAATACACATCCTAAAGGTTCCATCCTTTTTCTTTACGAATAGGACCGGAGCTCCCCAAGGTGAGAAACTCGGTCTTATGAAACCTTTATCAAGCAACTCTTGCAGTTGATTAGATAATTCCTGCATCTCGGAAGGTGCTAGTCGATACGGTGACCGCGCAACCGGTGCGGCTCCTGGTACCAAGTCGATTCGGAATTCTACTTGCCTCGGTGGTGGTAATCCAGGTAAGTCTTCAGGAAAAACTTCGGGGTAATCTTTAATGATTGGTATGTCTTCAAGTCGACGTTTCTCGGGTTTCTTCTCGACGACGTGAGCTAGGAACACGCAATAGCCTTTACGTAGGTACTTACGAGCTTTCATGCAGTTTATCATCCTCAATGTCACTCCACTCTTCTCACCTTGAACCGAAAGAACTTCTCCGTTCGGGAGGGGAATATGAACAATCTTCTCAAAACAAACGATCTCGGCGTGATTCTTCGACAACCAATCCATACCAATAACAACGTCAAAACTTCCCAAGTCAATAGGTAACGGGTCTATACTAAAGATGTGGTCTTTCAAACATAGAGTACAACCTTGAATGACTTCTCCAGTTTTAATTAATTTTCCGTTTGCTAATTCAATTGTATACTTTGGTTGTAGTTTGCTGGCCTTAATACCGAGTAGGGACTTAAAGTCATTTGACACAAAACTCAAATCAGCACCCGTATCGAAAAGTATAGAGGCATAGTGATTATTTATCGGGAACGTACCAGTGACAATGTTCGGATCTTGTCGTGCGTCACCGGCCCCTATCACAAATGCTCTTCCACGTGCCTGATTGTCGTTTCGATTCTTCAACTTTGGACAGTCTTTTCTAAAGTGCTTTGGATCTCCACACTCAAAGCATCCCTGATTCATCCTTTCTGTTCCTGGGTTGACCTTTCCTGCTATTTGATTGATCTTATTAGAGTTCGCATTGTTCCAACAGTTATGGGCTAGATGTCCATGCTTTTTACACTTTCCACATTGGGTACACCTTCCACTGTGATGATACCCACATTTGTCACACTTCGGTAGAGTCCCCAGATATCCTTTTTGTTCCATAGTGTTGACAGCATAGGCTTTCATAGTTTCGGGTCTCTTGTAAGCTTGATTCTTGTTTTGATTACTGGGTTTTCCAAACCATTTCCTCTTTTCTCCAGACCTTCCTTCCTCGGTCTCCTTCTTCTCAAACAAACATCACGCACAGCATTATCCCTTAGCTTAAATGCTAGACTTATAGCGCTCTTGGCATCCATGGGGTTCGATGAAGTCACCAGGCTTCGGATTTGAGGTGCGAGACCCCACAAGTATCTTTCAACCTTCTTGTATTCTGGGGTAACCATGTGTGGAACCAAACTTGCTAACTCATTGAATCGGTCAGTGTAACCAGCCACATCATCTCCTATCATTTGTAAATTCCACATTTCAGATTCGATCTTTTGCAACTCATTTCGAGGACAGTACTCCTCGATCATCATGGCTTTTAGATCATCCCAAGATAGCTGGTAGGCAGTCTGCCTTCCCAAGGTTTTCGTCTGAGAATTCCACCAGGTTAATGCTTTGTCAGCAAGTGTGCAAGTGGCATATTTCACCATACAGTCAGTTGTGCATTCACTAATATCAATTACAGATTCCATCTTCTCAATCCACCTCATCAGGCCTACTGCACCCTCGGTGCCATTGAAGTTGCGAGGGTTGCAGGATAGAAAGGCCTTATAAGTGCACTTCTTGTTTGAAGCATCTGTAGGGTCACAAGTCAATATTTTAATAATGTTGTTAACTTAGATCGCGACTGTGTTACGGAGGTGTTTACACATCCTATTACCTCCAGAACCTCCGGCTGTACCGCTACCTCCTGCACCTCCTCCGCCGGTACCACTGCCGTTTCCTCCTCCACTATTTCGGTTTGCCTCATATTGTTCCATGGCAGCAGCTACTCGCTGTGCTATGAGTTGCTCCACGTTTGGAGAAATCGTCTCGTTGTTATCAGCAGTAGTGTTACGGGTTGTCCTACGCTTAGGTGCCATGACATTCTTTCTAACATATCGATTAAAAAGAAACATCATTATATGACAATAATGATAGCACACGACATAAGGATACAACAACATCAAACGTAAACAACCATATCACAGCAGAAACCATTACATATATAGTCAAAACATACATAGTACATTGTTCCAAAAGATAAGGATACAAAAAGGGATGGGTTCACATGACCACATCAGTACTAAAGTTTTTAAACTACATAATGTACTACAGGCACAACCCGCCCGTAATAGGTTTAAAAGAAGAAGTGGGAGTACAATCCAATCATCATGGCAAGTCCCGCCATGACAAAGCTAGCTCTCGCCACAAATTCTGCAGCCAAAGTCCTTTCTTCCAGCGCCTCCACCATGTCTCGGACCGTAACAGTGAACTGCCAGTCCATGTCAGCTCTCAACTCTAGATAGTTTGTGGCACCCTGTATGTCTCGGGTGCTGTCCTCCAGAGTCTGAACTCGAGATCCGAGCCCTTGACGAAGTCGCGTGGCTGCATCCCCATGTGCCCGGATGTCATCTAGGAGATCATCAAGACGCTCTTCATGCGTACGAACTCGTGCTACTAATGTAGGCACGGTGAGCTCCATGGCTTCCCCAGTGTGGGGTAGAGGTGTTGGGGAGTTAGAAGACTCTCCGAGTTCAAAGGTAGATGGGATGCTCTCCGTCTCCCTCCATCGTGCCAAGGTACTGGGCATCCAACGGATAGTTCCCATAGTAGGGTGGTAGCAGGGTCGTTTCTTAGGTGGTTCCTCACCGGTCTCCAAGTCTTCCGGGTCATGGGCTGCTAGAGTCCTTTTGCGAGGAAGTCGAACCTTCTTCCTAGCACTTTATACTTTAATTGGTCCTCCGCTTTTCTTTCGGTAGATTATAGGCGGTTCTCCCAAGGCGACATTAGGTGGTGTGGAGCTACGGGTTTGTACTCGATTTTTGGGACGTGAGGTGGAAAGTTCCTCGTTTGATTCAGTGTCGGAGACGGGATCAGAATGTGAATGTGACGACATACTTGTGACTACAATATCCATATAACATGATGACTGGTTATGCAATGCTTATGCAATTAAAACGTTTTAGTGAGTCATTTAAATTATAGACTAGGTTCAATTTTTAGACTCCTAGTTCGCTATAATCAATGGCTCTGATACCAATCTGTCACACCCTCGCCAAGGCGGAAACGCGAGGCGTGACGTAACATGGTTTCCAAAGCATATGATTACCGCAAATACATACATGATTCATGGATACATAAACAAGTTTAAAGTTTTACATTCCAAAATGTAAATTGAGTTTACAAAAAAAAAAAGCGAAGATTTCGCAAATATGACTCTATTACAAAGAGTTATACAAGAGAAATCTCCCAAAAGTTGTATCCATCGTGCATGCATGTATCCTACATTGCTAACCTTGCGGTCACGTTCAATTTCCTGAAAAACATACTTAAAATTGTCAACACTAGGTTGGTGAGTTCACATGTTTAATCAAATAGTTCTTTATAAAAATTCAATTGATCGTAAATAGTTTCAGGTGTATGTGATAAACAGAATAAGAGTTGTTGACCCATTTGTAAACTAGCTAGGAATACAAATAATATGTTCATACATGAGGCGTAACCAAACCATGACAATTGTACACGCCCCTAATTTCGTTATCCGGTTCTATGCGGCCATAAATCCTCCAGATTATGGTTAGCGCGACTAACCATGACCGGGAGACGTCACTCTCCATAGTACTATTCATAGGACCCTAGGCAACAGTTAATGGTTACTACATTGTTCCAGGGGACTTTAGCGGCCTCTCTTGTTGTTCTCATCTCATGTAAACATAAAAGTCGTGCCTTATTCTCTTGTTATCCCATAAAATAGTTATAAGTATGTTCTTCCCCCAAATATTGGAAAATAGTAAAAAGGGGCCGTGAAACTCACCTTGAGTTTGTGTATACTTGTATGATACTTGTTGTAGTCAACCTTGACTATTCGTACCCTAGATACCAAGGGTAAATTGTGTTAAGACCAAACGTCTTATATTGCAAATTGTTCACCGACTTTGTAAATCTGGTCGTTTTTGTTTGAATATCTCCTTAGTTGTTCAACACTTGTTTTGTTATAAAAACAGTTTTGAGTTACTGCCCAAATGGGACTGTTGACCAGGTGTCGAAACTTCTTAGTTTCGATGGAGTATTTGAGTGTCGAAACTTCCTAGTTTCGATTGAGTAGTTGGGTATCGAAACTATCTAGTTTCGATTGAGTAGGACAGTTGTCGAAACTTCCTAGTTTCGATTGTGCAGATTAGATATCGAAACTTCCTAGTTTCGATTTGAGCAATATGCATCGAAACTACTTAGTTTCGATTGGGCAATAGGTATCGAAACTTCCTAGTTTCGATTGAGTAGACAGGTATCGAAACTATAGTTTCGATTGAGTTAACTGGTATCGAAACTTCTAGTTTCGATTACTGGACTTCTGTTTGACAGAATTAGTCCTGCACATTTATGTTTTAAAACTTGAATTTGACACACTTTTCTTGTTATCTTACTTGCGATTTGAACATTTTGTATGCTTAGATACGGTTTTAAAGAAAATAAAGTGGATAGTATTGAGTTTTTACCTTAAAACCAAGATGAAAATGATGAGAGAAACAGAGAACGGTCTTGACTCTTTTACAGAATTTTCTTTAAAACACTTGAAATCCTTCTTCAAATACCGAAATAAAGTGAATTTCACCTTAAAACTTGACTTCGAATTCGAAGAGAATGGAAACGTTTGCCGTATGAAAATGAGTGATAAAATGGGAATTGTGAGGAAAATGAGTGAGGTGGTATGGTTTTACTTGAGTTTTTTTTTCTCAGGAGAGGTATGGGTCGAGGTGTGGGTTTTCTCTGGCTTCGGCCGAGAAAGTCAAGAAAAATGATTTGAATGTTAATAATTAAATTTAAGTATTAGTTTATTATTATGTAGTGTTTCAATTGGGTAATTAAATTCGGTTTATACTGGTATGTGCACCGGTAACTCTCAGAATTACCAAAAATTTAAAATGAGACCATGTACGGTCTTTGTAGGACCTTAATGTCCTTGTTTGTGAAATTAAATAAATCACAAAAATAATTATAACGTAAACTTGTTTATAATGTGTACGGATATTGACCTGAAATGTCGGGTGTCACATTCTCCCCTTGTTGAAAGAATTTCGTCCCGAAATTCAATTCGTGTTATCTTGAACTGGTGTATCCTTAAACAAGGATGGGTATTTTGTTTTCATTTGGTCCTCTCGTTCCCATGTATACTCAGGACCACGCTTTGAGTTCCAACGTACTTTAACCAGTTTGATCCGACCGCGTCTCAGCTTTTGAACCTTCCAATCTGATATCTCAATCGGTTCCTCGATGAAATGAAGTTTATCATCAATGTGAATTTCTTCAGGCGGTATGATCAAAGTCTCGTCTGATAGACACTTTTTAAGATTTGACACATGAAACGTATCATGTACATTGCTTAGTTCTTGTGGCAATTTGAGCTTGTAAGCTACAGGGCCAACCCTAGCCAGTATTTCAAACGGTCCAATGTATCTAGGGTTAAGCTTACCACGGTTACCAAACCTCGCAACGCCTTTCCATGGTGAGACTTTTAACATTACTCGGTCACCAATTTGAAATTCTAATGGTTTCCGTCTGTTATCAGCATAGCTCTTCTGTCTGTCTCGTGCCGCTTTCAGACGGTCCTTAATTTTGAAGATCTTATCAGTGGTTTCCTGGACAATCTCAGGGCCTGTCAAATGTTTTTCACCAACTTCCGCCCAACATAGCGGTGAGCGGCATTTACGACCATATAAAGCTTCAAACGGAGCTGCCTTAATGCTCGTGTGGTAGCTGTTATTATAGGAAAACTCCGCCAACGGTAAATGAGTATCCCAATTACCTCCGAAATCAATTACACACGCACGGAGCATATCTTATAAGGTTTGGATAGTCCTTTCACTTTGACCGTCCGTTTGTGGATGGTATGCCGTGCTCATGTCAAGACGTGTGCCCATGGCTTCTTGTAATGATTTCTAGATTCTAGACACGAATCTGCTGTCTCTATCAGAGATAATAGAAATTGGCACTCCATGCCTAGCCACAATTTCCTTGATGTAAAGCTTTGCAAGTTTCTCGGTTTTATCCGTCTCCTTGATAGGTAGAAAATGAGCTGATTTTGTTAAACGGTCGACAATTACCCATATGGTATCATAACCACTGGACGTCTTGGGTAACTTCATGATGAAATCCATAGAAATTTATTCCCATTTCCATTGAGGTATCTCGGGTTGTTGTAACAATCCCGACGGTTTCTGATGTTCTGCCTTTACCTTTGAACATGTCAGGCATTTACCGACATAAATAGCAATTTCTCCTTTCATGTTCGGCCACCAATAGTGTTCTTTCAGATCCTTATACATCTTATCTGAACCTGGGTGAATGGAGTACCTGGACTTGTGGGCTTCGTCCATAACCAACTCCCGTAAATTACCAAAACATGGCACCCAGATTCTATTCATGAAGTATAAAGTGTCATCTGACTTTGGTTCCAACTGTCTTATCATTCCTCGTAAAGCTTCCTCATGAATGTTTTCTTCTTTGCTTGCCTCTTGTTGTGCCATCCGGATTTGAGTCGTGAGACTCGTATGAATTGTCAATCCTAGGGTACGAACACGAAGAGTTTTAACTCGTTCCTTGCGACTTAAGGCATCTGCTACAACGTTTGCCTTACCCGGGTGATACTTGATATCACAGTCGTAATCATTCAGTAGCTCTACCCAACGACGTTGTCTCATGTTGAGTTCCTTTTGATCGAAGATATGTTGGAGACTCTTGTGATCAGTAAAGATAGTGTATCTTGTACCGTAAAGATAATGTCTCCAAATCTTGAGTGCAAACACAACTGCGCCCAACTCCAAGTCATGGGTCGTATAATTCTTTCCGTGCACTTTTAGCTGTCGTGAGGCATATGCGATGACTTTGTCTCTTTGCATTAACACACAACGAAGTCCTTTGTGTGATGCATCGCAGTATACGACAAAGTTGTCGATTCCCTCAGGAAGGGATAAGATTGGTGCACTACACAGCTTCTGCTTTAGTAATTGAAAAGCTGACTCTTGCTTGTCACTCCAATCATACTTCTTTTCTTTCTGGGTTAATGTGGTTAAAGGCAGGGCTATCTTTTAAAAATTCTCGATGAATCGCCTGTAATAGCCTGCCAAACCCAGAAATTGACGCATTTCAGTTGGAGTTCTTGGTGCTTCCTAGTTTTTGATAGCTTCAATCTTGGATAGATCTACGTGAATACCGTCCTTATTGATGACGTGTCCGAGAAAGTGAACCTCTCGGATCCAAAACTCACACTTTGAGAATTTAGCATAAAGCTTCTCCTTCCTAAGTAGTTCTAAGATTAATTTCAGATGTTGTTCATGATCCTCCTTGGTTCGTGAATATATCAATATGTCATCGATAAACACAATCACGAATTTATCCAAGTACGGCTTGCACACGCGGTTCATGAGATCCATGAAAACAGCTGGTGCGTTCGTCAAACCAAATGGCATAACTAGGAATTCGTAGTGGCCATATCGAGTCCTAAATGCTGTCTTTGGTACATCTTCTTCTTGGATTTTTAGTTGATGATACCATGATCGTAGATCAATTTTAGAATAGAAACTGGAACCTTGAAGTTGATCAAACAAATCATCTATTCGAGGAAGAGGATACCGGTTTTTGATTGTAAGTTTATTTAATTCTCGGTAATCAATACACATCCTAAAGGTTCCATCCTTTTTCTTTACGAATAGGACCGGAGCTCCCCAAGGTGAGAAACTCGGTCTTATGAAACCTTTATCAAGCAACTCTTGCAGTTGATTAGATAATTCCTGCATCTCGGAAGGTGCTAGTCGATACGGTGACCGCGCAACCGGTGCGGCTCCTGGTACCAAGTCGATTCGGAATTCTACTTGCCTCGGTGGTGGTAATCCAGGTAAGTCTTCAGGAAAAACTTCGGGGTAATCTTTAATGATTGGTATGTCTTCAAGTCGACGTTTCTCGGGTTTCTTCTCGACGACGTGAGCTAGGAACACGCAATAGCCTTTACGTAGGTACTTACGAGCTTTCATGCAGTTTATCATCCTCAATGTCACTCCACTCTTCTCACCTTGAACCGAAAGAACTTCTCCGTTCGGGAGGGGAATATGAACAATCTTCTCAAAACAAACGATCTCGGCGTGATTCTTCGACAACCAATCCATACCAATAACAACGTCAAAACTTCCCAAGTCAATAGGTAACGGGTCTATACTAAAGATGTGGTCTTTCAAACATAGAGTACAACCTTGAATGACTTCTCCAGTTTTAATTAATTTTCCGTTTGCTAATTCAATTGTATACTTTTGTTGTAGTTTGCTGGCCTTAATACCGAGTAGGGACTTAAAGTCATTTGACACAAAACTCAAATCAGCACCCGTATCGAAAAGTATAGAGGCATAGTGATTATTTATCGGGAACGTACCAGTGACAATGTTCGGATCTTGTCGTGCGTCACCGGCCCCTATCACAAATGCTCTTCCACGTGCCTGATTGTCGTTTCGATTCTTCAACTTTGGACAGTCTTTTCTAAAGTGCTTTGGATCTCCACACTCAAAGCATCCCTGATTCATCCTTTCTGTTCCTGGGTTGACCTTTCCTGCTATTTGATTGATCTTATTAGAGTTCGCATTGTTCCAACAGTTATGGGCTAGATGTCCATGCTTTTTACACTTTCCACATTGGGTACACCTTCCACTGTGATGATACCCACATTTGTCACACTTCGGTAGAGTCCCCAGATATCCTTTTTGTTCCATAGTGTTGACAGCATAGGCTTTCATAGTTTCGGGTCTCTTGTAAGCTTGATTCTTGTTTTGATTACTGGGTTTTCCAAACCATTTCCTCTTTTCTCCAGACCTTCCTTCCTCGGTCTCCTTCTTCTCAAACAAACATCACGCACAGCATTATCCCTTAGCTTAAATGCTAGACTTATAGCGCTCTTGGCATCTATGGGGTTCGATGAAGTCACCAGGCTTCGGATTTGAGGTGCGAGACCCCACAAGTATCTTTCAACCTTCTTGTATTCTGGGGTAACCATGTGTGGAACCAAACTTGCTAACTCATTGAATCGGTCAGTGTAACCAGCCACATCATCTCCTATCATTTGTAAATTCCACATTTCAGATTCGATCTTTTGCAACTCATTTCGAGGACAGTACTCCTCGATCATCATGGCTTTTAGATCATCCCAAGATAGCTGGTAGGCAGTCTGCCTTCCCAAGGTTTTCGTCTGAGAATTCCACCAGGTTAATGCTTTGTCAGCAAGTGTGCAAGTGGCATATTTCACCATACAGTCAGTTGTGCATTCACTAATATCAATTACAGATTCCATCTTCTCAATCCACCTCATCAGGCCTACTGCACCCTCGGTGCCATTGAAGTTGCGAGGGTTGCAGGATAGAAAGGCCTTATAAGTACACTTCTTGTTTGAAGCATCTGTAGGGTCACAAGTCAATATTTTAATAATGTTGTTAACTTAGATCGCGACTGTGTTACGGAGGTGTTTACACATCCTATTACCTCCAGAACCTCCGGCTGTACCGCTACCTCCTGCACCTCCTCCGCCGGTACCACTGCCGTTTCCTCCTCCACTATTTCGGTTTGCCTCATATTGTTCCATGGCAGCAGCTACTCGCTGTGCTATGAGTTGCTCCACGTTTGGAGAAATCGTCTCGTTGTTATCAGCAGTAGTGTTACGGGTTGTCCTACGCTTAGGTGCCATGACATTCTTTCTAACATATCGATTAAAAAGAAACATCATTATATGACAATAATGATAGCACACGACATAAGGATACAACAACATCAAACGTAAACAACCATATCACAGCAGAAACTATTACATATATAGTCAAAACATACATAGTACATTGTTCCAAAAGATAAGGATACAAAAAGGGATGGGTTCACATGACCACATCAGTACTAAAGTTTTTAAACTACATAATGTACTACAGGCACAACCCGCCCGTAATAGGTTTAAAAGAAGAAGTAGGAGTACAATCCAATCATCATGGCAAGTCCCGCCATGACAAAGCTAGCTCTCGCCACAAATTCTGCAGCCAAAGTCCTTTCTTCCAGCGCCTCCACCATGTCTCGGACCGTAACAGTGAACTGCCAGTCCATGTCAGCTCTCAACTCTAGATAGTTTATGGCACCCTGTATGTCTCGGGTGCTGTCCTCCAGAGTCTGAACTCGAGATCCGAGCCCTTGACGAAGTCGCGTGGCTGCATCCCCATGTGCCCGGATGTCATCTAGGAGATCATCAAGACGCTCTTCATGCGTACGAACTCGTGCTACTAATGTAGGCACGGTGAGCTCCATGGCTTCCCCAGTGTGGGGTAGAGGTGTTAGGGAGTTAGAAGACTCTCCGAGTTCAAAGGTAGATGGGATGCTCTCCATCTCCCTCCATCGTGCCAAGGTACTGGGCATCCAACGGATAGTTCCCACAGTAGGGTGGTAGCAGGGTCGTTTCTTAGGTGGTTCCTCACCGGTCTCCAAGTCTTCCGGGTCATGGGCTGCTAGAGTCCTTTTGCGAGGAAGTCGAACCTTCTTCCTAGCACTTTGTACTTTAATTGGTCCTCCGCTTTTCTTTCGGTAGATTATAGGCGGTTCTCCCAAGGCGACATTAGGTGGTGTGGAGCTACGGGTTTGTACTCGATTTTTGGGACGTGAGGTGGAAAGTTCCTCGTTTGATTCAGTGTCGGAGACGGGATCAGAATGTGAATGTGACGACATACTTGTGACTACAATATCCATATAACATGATGACTGGTTATGCAATGCTTATGCAATGAAAACGTTTTAGTGAGTCATTTCAATTATAGACTAGGTTCAATTTTTAGACTCCTAGTTCGCTATAATCAATGGCTCTGATACCAATCTGTCACACCCTCGCCAAGGCGGAAACGCGAGGCGTGACGTAACATGGTTTCCAAAGCATATGATTACCGCAAACACATACATGATAAATGGATACATAAACAAGTTTAAAGTTTTACATTCCAAAATGTAAATTGAGTTTACAAAAAAAAAAGCGAAGATTTCGCAAATATGACTCTATTACAAAGAGTTATACAAGAGAAATCTCCCAAAAGTTGTATCCATCGTGCATGCATGTATCCTACATTGCTAACCTTGCGGTCACGTTCAATTTCCTGAAAAACATACTTAAAATTGTCAACACTAGGTTGGTGAGTTCACAGGTTTAATCAAATAGTTCTTTATAAAAATTCAATTGATCGTAAATAGTTTCAGGTGTATGTGATAAACAGAATAAGAGTTGTTGACCCATTTGTAAACTAGCTAGGAATACAAATAATATGTTCATACATGAGGCGTAACCAAACCATGACAATTGTACACGCCCCTAATTTCGTTATCCGGTTCTATGCGGCCATAAATCCTCCAGATTATGGTTAGCGCGACTAACCATGACCGGGAGACGTCACTCTCCATAGTACTATTCATAGGACCCTAGGCTACAGTTAATGGTTACTACATTGTTCCAGGGGACTTTAGCGGCCTCTCTTGTTGTTCTCATCTCATGTAAACATAAAAGTCGTGCCTTATTCTCTTGTTATCCCATAAAATAGTTATAAGTATGTTCTTCCCCCAAATATTGGAAAATAGTAAAAAGGGGCCGTGAAACTCACCTTGAGTTTGTGTATACTTGTATGATACTTGTTGTAGTCAACCTTGACTATTCGTACCCTAGATACCAAGGGTAAATTGTGTTAAGACCAAACGTCTTATATTGCAAATTGTTCACCGACTTTGTAAATCTGGTCGTTTTTGTTTGAATATCTCCTTAGTTGTTCAACACTTGTTTTGTTATAAAAACAGTTTTGAGTTACTGCCCAAATGGGACTGTTGACCAGGTGTCGAAACTTCTTAGTTTCGATGGAGTATTTGAGTGTCGAAACTTCCTAGTTTCGATTGAGTAGTTGGGTATCGAAACTATCTAGTTTCGATTGAGTAGGACAGTTGTCGAAACTTCCTAGTTTCGATTGTGCAGATTAGATATCGAAACTTCCTAGTTTCGATTTGAGCAATATGCATCGAAACTACTTAGTTTCGATTGGGCAATAGGTATCGAAACTTCCTAGTTTCGATTGAGTAGACAGGTATCGAAACTATAGTTTCGATTGAGTTAACTGGTATCGAAACTTCTAGTTTCGATTACTGGACTTCTGTTTGACAGAATTAGTCCTGCACATTTATGTTTTAAAACTTGAATTTGACACACTTTTCTTGTTATCTTACTTGCGATTTGAACATTTTGTATGCTTAGATACGGTTTTAAAGAAAATAAAGTGGATAGTATTGAGTTTTTACCTTAAAACCAAGATGAAAATGATGAGAGAAACAGAGAACGGTCTTGACTCTTTTACAGAATTTTCTTTAAAACATTTGAAATCCTTCTTCAAATACCGAAATAAAGTGAATTTCACCTTAAAACTTGACTTCGAATTCGAAGAGAATGGAAACGTTTGCCGTATGAAAATGAGTGATAAAATGGGAATTGTGAGGAAAATGAGTGAGGTGGTATGGTTTTACTTGAGTTTTTTTTTTCTCAGGAGAGGTATGGGTCGAGGTGTGGGTTTTCTCTGGCTTCGGCCGAGAAAGTCAAGAAAAATGATTTGAATGTTAATAATTAAATTTAAGTATTAGTTTATTATTATGTAGTGTTTCAATTGGGTAATTAAATTCGGTTTATACTGGTATGTGCACCGGTAACTCCCAGAATAACCGAAAATTTAAAATGAGACCATGTACGGTCTTTGTAGGACCTTAATGTCCTTGTTTGTGAAATTAAATAAATCACAAAAATAATTATAACGTAAACTTGTTTATAATGTGTACAGTTATTGACCTGAAATGTCGGGTGTCACACTAAGCATGACCGTGTCTATGCTTCTGGGGTACGATCAAGTCTAGCCAACGAGCATGACTGGGTCTGAGCAGGAGGCACGACCGCGCCGAAAGTCGACACGACCGCGTCTCCCGAGGCACGACCGCGCCAGATGATTAGCGCGACCGTGTCTCTTTCAAAACAGGATCGAATTGATTGATTCTTATATTGATAGTGCTGGAATGTATAGGTCTTTCATTCACAAGGTTAGTACGAGTCTGTTAGTGTAGATTAATTGTGTTTAAAACATGTTTAAAGTTGGATTCGATTAAACCATTTTTAAATGAAACTTAGGATCGGGTTCGTGTAAATTTCGATATTGAGAGTCTAAATTGGATTAGGGCTTTTGATCTATAGAATAAATAGATAGTTTTGAAAGTTTCAATTACCCTGTGAGACGATGAATTGATGGCCTACGGTGGGGACGAGTTCCGGCTATGACGGGTGTGGTCTTCGGTGCTTTTTGCTGCAACTCCGACTAACCCAATGTGTTCTAAAGCTTTAGGGACGATCGAATGATGTGTTTGTGTGTTTGTTTGAGAGGATTGCAATAAATCGCTGGTCACATGGAGGATATAGATAGTTTAGGAGAGGGATCGACCAAAATGGGTTTATTTGTTATAATTAAAATGATTAAACTCTTAATTGGGTCTGTTAATACGAGAAACGGTTACGAAATCGAATGGTCTTGCGATTAAAGGCTGCATTTACGTTTCAACTGATGTGAGGCGCGACCGTGCCTATAAGAGGTGCGACCGTGCCAAGCTGAGGCGCGACCGTGCCAAAACGTGGCGTGACCGTGCCTACTAGGGTTTCTGGTTATTTACAAAATCAGCCCTTGCAACTTCAGCTTTGACAGAATTAGCCTGGTTAGGATTTATCAGAACACCTAACGGGATTACTAACTGGATTAACTCTAGGAGGTGTTACCACATGATTATGAGTTCAAAATATTTGAATTGAATACGATCGGCTAACGATTAATGAGGTGTAGGTTTGAACAAGTATATTGTCACACCCCGACCGATGGCGGAATCATCGGGGCGGGACATGTAGACTGTTCATAAGCACAAGGTTGACTAGATTGAATATATTAAACATCAAATTTCATAACAAGTAGTCCAAACACAACCAAATCCAAGATAGAATAAAATTGAAATACATAGAGTTCTTCTATTTAAATTAAATAAGTCCAAGCCTATGTGTAGCACATCTTGATCAATCTCACAAATTAGAACCTGAAACATGAATAAAATAAAGTCAACTAAAAAGTTGGTGAGTATAACACAGGTTTGTATATAGATAGCATATAGTTGTAAAACAAATCCTTACATAATATGATAAATTAGGCATTTATGGGGAGCAGCTATTGTGTAACCAAGTACAATCAAACCTTTGTAACTAGAATGCAAAATTGTGTTGTCGGTATCAATCACCCCAATCTGGGTGGGTTTGTCAGACTCAATAGATCTATCATTGAAAACCGTCGGCTTGAATAGTTAATGATTGCACATAAATTGCACACAAAAGTTAGCACACATAGCACTCGGGCATAAAGCTCAAATTTGCACACATGAATGTAAATAGGATTTGTACTTGTGTTGTTTGTGTAAATGTAAACATGTAATTTGAATAGTGTTCATGTTTCACCCCAAAAGTGTAAAAGAGTAAAAGGGGCTATGAAATACTCACTTGGTTTGAAGGCGTAGCTAACAAAGATACTAGATAGAATAAGGATCCTTGAAATGCACAAGTTAACCTAGTGTGTAATGCGTATTGTATCAATAGTGTGCACAAAAGTTTAAGTTTAAAGTTGAACTTGAATTTGTGTATAAGGTCATTGATTTGTACTTAAAAGTATTGAATAAAATATAAGGTTTCGAAATAAACATTTTTGAAGCATTTTGTTTAAGGTTTGAGTTTGAATAATTGGTTAAGTAAATTAAATAATTATCGTTTGTGAAAATATTGTAAGTGTTAAATATAATTAAGTGTAAATAAATAAATGTCTTTGTTTAAATATAGAGTAAATAACTAATCATTATTTTATTTATAAAATCTAACTTAACCATTTAAATACTTTTTAAATGAGAGGTTTAGCAATAATTGTAAATTTAATTTTTATAAACTTTAAATAAATAATTTTCTATTTATTACAAGATTAAATATTTGATCTTTAAATAGAATTAAATGCATTTTTATAAAAATCAACTATTTTTATTTTATAATTTAATCAGAAATATTTATTGTTTGAAAAATACATAAAATTATAATTCTTCCAAAAAATTTAACTCACACACGACCGTGCCTGGGAAGGGCACGATCGTGCTCGAACCACGGGCGCGACCATGCTAGTTAGGGCGCGACCGTGTTGATCAAACAGAGGCTTAACTAACTAAATCATTAGGCACGACCGTGCCTTGGCCAGGCACGATCGTGTCTATGATTCTAAGACACGACTGAGATTAGCCAAAGGGCATGATTGGGTCTGGACAGGAGGACACGACCGCGCTGGTAACCAGTACGACCGCGTCTCATGAGGCACGACCACGCTAGATGATTAGCGCGACCGCGTCTGTTCCAAATCAGGAACGAATTGACTAATTCTTATAATAACAGGGTTGGAAATTATAGGGCTTTCACCCATTAGATTATTTCGAGTCTTTTTGCATAGATTAATTGGATTTAAAACGTGTCTATAGTCGGATTCGATTAAATCATTTTTGAACGAAACTAGATTCGGGTTTAAGATGATTTCCATATTAGAAGCCCAAATTAACATGGGGCTTTTGATCTAAAGACTAAATCGATAGAGTACAAGGTTACAATTACCCGGAATACTGGCGAATTGATAGCGAACGGTAGGAAGGAGTTCCGCCGTCGGCGAGCTTGGTTTTCGGTGCTCCTTGCTGCGATTCCGGCTATCTCAAAGCTTTCGGGAGTTGCTGAGAAGGTCGATGGAGCGTTTGGTTGGGGAAATTTCACTCCAGGATAGAATAATCGATGTTCAAAGGAGAGGATTTTCAAATTAGGAGGTTTTGATTTTCTGGAATCGGTTTTCTGATGTTAATGGTTAGAATTGATATTATTCGTTTCTTTGTTAATGAAAGTGAAACGTATATCGGTTACGAGACTCAACGATCTCGCGTTTAAAACTGATTTTACGTTTCAACTGGTACTAGGCGCGACCGTGCCAAAGCACTTGGCGCGACCGTGCCTATTAGGGTTTCTTGCTATTTTTTAACATCAGACCTTGTAACTTTAGTCTCTTGCCATATTTGTATAATTAGTTACTTATGTATTGTTTTAACAGGATATAACCAAGTAAAATTTGCGGATTTGCATTGAAATATAGTATTAAATTGATGGTACGAAAATAAAGAAAACAGTGTACTAGAATTGAGTTTGAAATGTATTACATTGAATTGAAAATACCGATACTAAAAATCAGAAATGTTACAGTCTCGCATGTTGAGGGAATTTCGTCCCGAAATTTAGTTAGAGGAAGCTACGACATCAGTAAAAAGATGGGGGTACTTGAGTTTCATTTGGTCCTCTCGTTCCCAAGTGAATTCAGGACCACGCTTAGACTCCCAACGAACTTTGACAATAGGAAACGACTTCGCTTGAGTTGCTTGATTTCACGATCCATAATTTCTACCGGTTTCTCAACGAAGTGCATCGTTTCATCAATGAGCACGTCATCAAGTGGTATATGGAGATTCTCATCAGTGAGACATTTCTTCAGATTAGATACATGAAATGTAGGATGCACATTGTCAAGATATGGAGGTAACTCGAGTCTGTAAGCCACTTTCCCAATCCTTTCACGGATCTTGAATGGACCAACATAGCGAGGTGCTAACTTGACTTTCTTTCCAAAATGGATCACACCCTTCCACGACGACACCTTAAGAAGAACGAGGTCACCGACTTGGAATTCCAAGGGTTTTCGTCGTTTATCGGCATAACTATTTTGCCGACTTCTCGTTACTCGAATGTTGTCACGGATTTGGATAATTTTGTCGGATGTTTCTTAAATTAGTTCGGGACCGGTGATTTGTGCTTCACCAATCTCGTTCCAACAGATAGGAGAACGACACTTGCGACCATAGAGAGCTTCAAATGGAGCCATGTTGATACTCGTGTGGTAGCTATTGTTGTAGGAGAACTCAATGAGGGATAAATGTGAATCCCAATTTCCACCAAAATCGATTACACAAGCTCTAAGCATGTCTTCAAGAGTTTGGATTGTTCGCTCGGTTTGACCATCAGTTTGAGGATGGTAAGCCGTGCTCAAATCCAATCGTGTGCCAACAGCAGTTTGGAGAGATTGCCAAAATTGAGAAGTGAACCGGGCATCTCGGTCGGATATTATGTTCAAGGGAACACCATGACGGCTTACAATTTCATCAATGTAAATTCGGGCTAGTTTCTCAACCCGATAGTCTTCACAGATAGGCAAGAAATGAGCAGATTTGGTGAGACGATCAATGATTACCCAAATGCTATCATAACCACTCGAGGTACGAGGGAGTTTGGTAATAAAATCCATGGCTAAGTTCTCCCATTTCCACACGGGAATTTCCAGCTGTTCAAGTAATCCGGAAGGACGTTGGTGTTCGGCTTTGACTTTGGAACACGTTAGACATTTGGCAACATAGTGAGCAATGTCTTTTTTCATACCAGGCCACCAATATTGTTGGCGAAGATCTTGGTACATTTTATCCGCACTAGGATGAATAGAATAACGAGTCTTGTGAGCCTCGTTCATGAGAAATGTACGGAGATCATCGCGATCGGGAATCCAAATATTGGTCAAGTAATAAAGTAAGCCATTGGTTTTGATTCGAGTAGGAGTTCAACACCACACGACATTTTCTCATACATGTTACCCTCGGTGACTGAGACGTGTTGAGCCTCTAAGATGCAGTTTTGAATGTCGGTTTGAATGCGAACACATTGAAGCATGACATGATCCTTTTGACTCAAAGCGTCGGCTACAACATTCGCTTTGCCGGGATGGTAACGAATCTCGCAGTCATAGTCGTTAAGGAGTTCGACCCAACGTCGTTGTCTCATATTGAGTTCTTTTTGGTTGAAAATGTGTTAAAGACTTTTATGGTCGGTGAACACCACACATTTTGTGCCATAGAGGTAATGTCTCCAAGTTTTCAATGCGAATACGACCGCACCCAACTCGAGATCGTGCGTCGTATAATTTTTCTCATGAATCTTAAGTTGCCTTGATGCATAAGCGATTACTTTGCCTCGTTGCATGAGGACACATCCAAGACCTTGGTTAGAAGCATCACAGTAGACAACTAAATCATCATTCCCATCAGGGAGAGTCAAAATGGGAGCATTGCACAACTTTTGCTTAAGGGATTGGAAAGCTTCTTCTTGTTTTGGTCCCCATTCATAAGTCTTACCCTTGTGGGTCAAAGCGGTAAGGGGGACAACAATCTTAGAGAAGTTTGAGATGAAACGGCGGTAATATCCCGCAAGACCAAGAAATGAACGAACTTCAGTGGGAGTCTTCGGGGTATTCCAATTATTAACCATCTTAATCTTAGCAGGGCCAACATGAATACCCTTGTCGTTGACGATGTAACCAAGAAATTGAACTTCCTTTAGCCAAAATTCACATTTGGAGAATTTGGCATATAGTTGTTCTTTCTTCAAGAGATCCAAAACCAATCTAAGGTGTTGCTTATGATCGGCTTTAGTCTTGGAATAGATTAAGATGTCATCGATGAAAACGATCACGAACTTATCAAGGTACGGTTTGCACACACGATTCATGAGGTCTATGAAAACTGTGGGTGCATTGGTTAGTCCAAAAGGCATAACCATGAACTCGTAATGACCATACCTTGTTCGGAAGGCAGTCTTTGGAATATCGTCTTCTTTCACACGGAGTTGGTGATAACCAGATCGAAGATCAATCTTCGAGAAGCAAGTAGAACCTTGAAGTTGATCAAAGAGGTCATCAATTCTAGGTAAAGGATAATGGTTTTTGATAGTAAGCTTGTTGAGTTCGCGGTAGTCAATACACATGCGAAATGATCCATCCTTCTTTTTGATGAATAAGATGGGTGCACCCCACGGTGAATGACTTGGACGAATGAATCCCTTGTCGGAGAGCTCTTGGAGTTGACTTGCAAGTTCTTGCATTTCAGAAGGTGCAAGACGGTATGGAGCTCTAGCCACGGGGTTAGCTCCGGGCACAAGATCAATGCGAAATTCTACTTGTCGAACGGGTGGAAGACCGGATAAATCTTCGGGGAACACTTCGGGAAAATCTTGGATAATGGGGATGTCTTGAATACTCTTCTTTTTGACATCTTTTTGAACGATATGGGCCAAAAAGGCTATGTACTTCTTTCGTAAGTACCTTTGAGCAGTAGTGCATGGCATTAATTTAAGCCCTTTGCAAGGCTTTTCACCAAAGACTCTTAGTGTTTCTCCCGATGGTAGGGGTATTCGAATACACTTCTCGAAACAGATGACTTCGGCATGATGATTTGATAGCCAATCCATGCCTATGATGATATCAAAACTTCCTAATGGCATTGGTACAAGATTGATTGGGAATGTATGTTCATTAAGTTCTAGAGAACAGTCATAGATAATAGACTCGATTGTAAGTGAATCACCATTTGCTATTTCGACAGTGAAGGTTTTCTCTAATTGAGATCGTGTCTTGGCAAGTAAAGGTTCAAAGTTAAGTGACACAAACTCTTATAGGCACCAGTATCAAATAAAATGGAGGTATATTGACTATTTACAAGGAACGTACCATTGACCACGTCATTGTTGGCTTGAGCTTCGTTGGCGTTTATGTTGAAAGCACGCCCACGAGCTCCACCTTGTCTAGCATTGGCAAATCTTGGGCATTGATCACGGAAATGGTTCGGGTTGCCACATTCATAACATGCACGCCTATTTGCAATAGCGGGAGTACCTTGATTAGTCACTTGGGTGTTGGTTTGGTTTGGTGGGTTGACTTGGCCCGCAAGAGCTTTGGCCCTACAAACATTGACAGTATGGCCATATCTCCCACAATGAGTACAAAGGCGACATGGGATGCTTTGGGGATGATGGTAGCTGCAGGTGGCACAAAGTGGGTAGATTCCAACATATGGCTTTTTGGCCGGTGCTTGAACCATAGGTGCGGCTTGGTTAACAGAAATAGCAGGAGTGACCACAACAAAATTTTTAGCCTTTCTCTTCTTATTATGTTGGGAGGGTTCAGTTATGGCTTCTTTGTTGTGGGTGGAAGGAGTTGCGGTGTCGAAGACTTTCTTGGTGCCTTTTTTAGTAAGAGTCCCCGCCTTCACTTGATTATCGGTTAAGGTAGCGGACAAACGGATCGCATCCTCAAGTGTTGCAGGATTTCTTCCTAGGACATTATCTTGAATTTGCCTAGGTAGTCCCCCAATATACTTTTCAATGTAGCGGGACAAAGGAGTGACCATGTGGGGCACGCGAAGACTTAACTCGTGAAACCGAGTTGTATATGCCAAGCTTTCGCCACTATCTTGGGCAAGATCCCAAAATTCGGCTTCTAGTTTCTTTACTTCATTTCGAGGACAGAATTCCTCGGTCATTAGCCTTTTAACCTCATCCAAAGATAAGGCCATTGCTACATCCACACCTCTATTTCTCTTCTCCCCATTCCACCACGTGAGTGCCCGTTTTTGTAGGACACTTGTGGCATGACGAACACAAAGGTTGTCGGGGCAGTCACTTTTGAGAAAGGTGTTCTCAATGCTTTCGAACCATTGAAGGAGTCCAGTAGCTCCTTCGGTACCACAGAAATTTGGGGGGGTTACACGAGTTGAAATGTTTGAAAGTGCATTGAGATGGGTTGTTACCACCATTACCACTATTACTACCATTTCCACCATTGTTGCCATTGGTGGCACTATTAGCTTGAGTGAGTTATGTCACGAGTTGTGCAAGAATAGCAGCAATGTCGGTATTGGTGTTGGCCGCGGGAGCACGACGAGGAGGCATTCTACATATTTTCACAAGACAAGAAAAGATGTAAGAACTTATGCGAATTGTTTGGATTTAATAGAATAAGATAACAAAATAAATAGATAATCATAGTTTGGATTGTACTCAAATAGTGATGTAATCACTCGAATACTATGACACATTAAGGTTAATTAAACTTATATAATTTTCAACGAAACATGCTTTAGCCTATAAGTAAACACTCATCTCGGGAATTCCTAGAAAAGCATACGGGTCCCTCGGTTGATTGGGATTTATGCGAAATGCTTTCCTAGACAGAAAACCCAAAACACAGGTGTCACTCTTCCAGATTGCACGTGTCCTCAAATATTAACAAAGCTTAAAAACCTTAACGAGGAAATAAAGAAATTTTATGGATCTAGCTTCATGAAGTTTCCACATGCTTAGAAAGATAAAGATAGAGAAGAAGATAAGAATATTATGAGGTTTTAGGATATAGGAAAGAATATTGTTTATTTAATTTATCATTTAAGTATATACTAATAAGTCATGGATTTTTAACAATTAAGTAATCAAATAAAATAATAACTAATCATAGTAAGCATGTAGCACATAGCATGTAACACATAGCATGTAACACATAACATATAACATATAGCATGTAGCATATAACATGTAATCAAGAAACATAGCATAAGTAGGTTTCCTAAAGTTATAGTCTAGGTCAAGGTGTCTAATAACCTAATTCCCTATAACCAAGGCTCTAATACCAATCTGTCACACCCCGACCGATGGCGGAATCATCGGGGCGGGACATATAGACTGTTTATAAGCACAAGGTTGACTAGATTGAATATATTAAACATCAAATTTCATAACAAGTAGTCCAAACACAACCAAATCCAAGATAGAACAAAATTGAAATACATAGAGTTCTTCTATTTAAATTAACTAAGTCCAAGCCTATGTGTAGCACATCTTGATCAATCTCACACATTAGAACCTGAAACATGAATAAAATAAAGTCAACTAAAAAGTTGGTGAGTATAACACAGGTTTGTATATAGATAGCATATAGTTGTAAAACAAATCCTTACATAATATGATAAATAAGGCATTTATGGGGAGCAGCTATTGTGTAACCAAGTACAATCAAACCTTTGTAACTAGCATGCAAAATTGTGTTGTCGGTATCAATCACCCCAATCTGGGTGGGTTTGTCAGACTCAATAGATCTATCATTGAAAACCGTCGGCTTGAATAGTTAATGATTGCACATAAATTGCACACAAAAGTTAGCACACATAGCACTCGGGCATAAAGCTCAAATTTGCACACATGAATGTAAATAGGATTTGTACTTGTGTTGTTTGTGTAAATGTAAACATGTAATTTGAATAGTGTTCATGTTTCACCCCAAAAGTGTAAAAGAGTAAAAGGGGCTATGAAATACTCACTTGGTTTGAAGGCGTAGCTAACAAAGATACTAGATAGAATAAGGATCCTTGAAATACACAAGTTAACCTAGTGTGTAATGCGTATTGTGTCAATAGTGTGCACAAAAGTTTAAGTTTAAAGTTGAACTTGAATTTGTGTATAAGGTCATTGATTTGTACTTAAAAGTATTGAATAAAATATAAGGTTTCGAAATAAACATTTTTGAAGCATTTTGTTTAAGGTTTGAGTTTGAATAATTGGTTAAGTAAATTAAATAATTATCGTTTGTGAAAATATTGTAAGTGTTAAATGTAATTAAGTGTAAATAAATAAATGTCTTTGTTTAAATATAGAGTAAATAACTAATCATTATTTTATTTATAAAATCTAACTTAACCATTTAAATACTTTTTAAATGAGAGGTTTAGCAATAATTGTAAATTTAATTTTTATAAACTTTAAATAAATAATTTTCTATTTATTCCAAGATTAAATATTTGATCTTTCTAAATAGAATTCAATGCATTTTTATAAAAATCAACTATTTTTATTTTATAATTTAATCAGAAATATTTATTGTTTGAAAAATACATAAAATTATAATTCTGCCAAAAAATTTAACTCACACACGACCGTGCCTGGGAAGGGCACGATCGTGCTCGAACCACGGGCGCGACCGTGTTGATCAAACAGAGGCTTAACTAACTAAATCATTAGGCACGACCGTGCCTTGGCCAGGCACGATCGTGTCTATGATTCTAACACATGACTGAGATTAGCCCAAGGGCATGATTGGGTCTGGACAGGAGGACTCGACCGCGCTGGTAACCTGTACGACCGCATCTCATGAGGCGACCGCGTTAGATGATTAGCGCGACCGCGTCTGTTCCAAATCAGGAACGAATTGACTAATTCTTATAATAACAGGGTTGGAAATTATAGGGCTTTCACCCATTAGATTATTTCGAGTCTTTTTGCATAGATTAATTGGATTTAAAACGTGTCTAGAGTCGGATTCGATTAAATCATTTTTGAACGAAACTAGATTCGGGTTTAAGATGATTTCCATATTAGAAGCCCAAATTAACATGGGGCTTTTGATCTAAAGACTAAATCGATAGAGGACAAGGTTTCAATTACCCGGAATAATGGCGAATTGATAGCGAACGGTAGGAAGGAGTTCCGGCGTCGGCGAGCTTGGTTTTCGGTGCTCCTTGCTGCGATTCCGGCTGTCTCAAAGCTTTCGGGAGTTTCCGAGAAGGTCGATGGAGCGTTTGGTTGGGGAAATTTCACTCTAGGATAGAATAATCGATGTTCAAGGTAGAGGATTTTCAAATTAGGAGGTTTTGATTTTCTGGAATCGGTTTTCTGATGTTAATGGTTAGAATTGATATTATTCGTTTCTTTGTTAATGAAAGTGAAACGTATCTCGGTTACGAGACTCAACGATCTCGCGTTTAAAACTGATTTTACGTTTCAACTGGTACTAGGCGCGACCGTGCCCAAACGAGGTGCGACCGTGCCAAAGCACTTGGCGTGACCGTGCCAAAACGAGGCGCGACCGTGCCTATTAGGGTTTCTTGCTATTTTTCAACATCAGACCTTGTAACTTTAGTCTCTTGCCATATTTGTATAATTAGTTACTTATGTATTGTTTTAACAGGATATAACCAATTAAAATTTGCGGATTTGCATTGAAATATAGTATTAAATTGATGGTACGAAAATAAACAAAACAGTGCACTAGAATTGAGTTTGAAATGTATTACATTGAATTGAAAATACCGATACTAAAAATCAGAAATGTTACATATATGTTTTAATGTCGTGTTGTTATTTTATTAGTTAAAATAAATTTAAAATAGGGTCGGAAAATCAGAAATGTTACAGTCTCCCCATGTTAAGGGAATTTCGTCCCGAAATTTTACTAATGGAGGCTGCAAAATCAAGAAGAAGGTGAGGGATTTGGGTTCAGTGAGTTTTGACTGTTGGATTTTTGGGGGAGTGTAACCGTTGATATGGATCAGGCCTGATACTCAAAGTTGAATATGAAGGTGATAATAAATTTTGTTTTAAGATGAATTTAAGGAGGAGATTGTCGAATAGAAATTTTGAATTCTAAATGTGAGGTGTATTATTTGGAATGAGTTTAATGAGATTTTGAAATCTAAAGTTTGTGTAAGATATAGTCTAATATGCTCAAAATTGTTAGTGGGTAAGAGATTTCATAAAAATTGGTCTGGGTCAAAACTTAACGTGACACGAGCAACGCTACTCATGATAATATGATAGGACACTTATGTATAGGAAGTACCATCGGCGTATCCACCATGTCCTTGTCATAACACATCAGTTTCGTTGTTACATATCATGATAAGTTTTAGGTCACGACAAAATTTCATTATGCTTTCCGTATGCTGATTTTCATAATTCCGTGTGCACCCGTAATTACTCCAATCATCGCATGGTCCGTATAGGTCATTCTGTTGTGTGCGGTTCAAGGGGGCACAATTTCACTCCGTCCATGTCCATTGTTTTCACATAAAAGTCGCTAACAAGTAACTATGTCCTTAAGCAGGTAAGTTCACAACTAAAGAGCAGTAAAGTATCATAACTTAAAGTTTCTTAGTTTGTTCGTGTTTGAACAGGAATACGTCAAACCCCGAGTCGTTTCCATGTATTATGGTCTTCAACTTTGGTGAACAAAGTGCATGACCATGTCTTGTGTATAATGTAATCAATCAATTGTAATAATTGTAAGCAATTTGGTTTCATTTATAAAGTAAACACACAAGTCTCATGTATGATCTAGTGTCACGTAGCTCGAAATCAAATAAGTCTCATGTATCGCGTGAACAATTTAGCGCCATGTATTTTGTAAATTATTAATCTCCCGTGCGGAATGTAAGCAACATAGTATCATGTGTATTGTAGGAGATGAAGTTCATGTATAGTGTCGATAACTTAGCATCGTGTATTTTGTAAGTCAATAAGTTCTCACGTGTAATGTGAACAACCTAGTATCACATGTATTGTAGGAAACGAATTTCATGTATGGTGTTGACAACTTAGCATCATGTATTTTGTAAACCAGAAGCTCTCATGTGGAATGTAAACAATATAAAGTCATGTGTAATATAAAAAGTTTAGTATCATGTATATTGCATAATGTGCAATGTTTAATATGATGCACCTTCTAACCACATGAGTTTCATGTTAATGTGGTCAATCTAGAATTATGTATCAAACAACCAACGGTTATGTATATTGCAAATAAATAAGTTTCGTGTATTATGTGCTCAATCTAGTAGCATGTGTATTGCAATTTAGCATGTTTCGCGTGTTATGTGATCAATCCAGTAAATTATGATTTGTAGGCAAACTAGTTTCATGTATTATGTAATTTGTGTAGCAGTGGGTATGTTGAGAATAATTGAGTTTCATGTACCATGTGGTTGCGTTGGGTAATATTGTGAACGTGTATGCGTAAGTTGTTGGACTTCGTGTGTGATGTATACTAACGGGTTTTGCATGTGATCGAGTGTTGCGGATAAGCGTGTTGTTTGGCGTTCCTTTATAATGTGGTAGTTAGGTTGTAGCTCTTAAATCTCATTGAGGTTGATGGGGGGGTTAACGCTTACGCTGTACGATCGTCTCTTGAAGTGACAAGTGAAAGGTAACGAGGAGGTTCTGAAAATATTCGGGGAAATGTGTTTACAATTACTGATCTTTGTTTGAAAATAGGAAGTGGTAAATTATTCTTGATTGTGGATATATAAAGTAGTGAATCCATTGATTCACATAATTTAAATAAATAGACAATTTATGGAAAAATCTTTTAATTTAGATTTTCAGCTATTAATAAAAGGATATTTCTAAGCGGAATTATTGGCTAAACAAGTAGTCGTATACTAATTTAGCCAGGGTTTAGGAATATTTTTCTTTAATGAGGAAAATCATAATTATTTATCAATTCGGAATAATATTTTTATAAAATAGATTGTGTTAAGTTTCTCTATCAGGAGAGAAGTTTTATGGAAAAAAAAATTTTACCATCTAAAAGTTTGATAAACATTTTGTTTGAACGAAATAACGAGGTTTGTTTAAATCAAATAATTGGATGATTTGTTTACGAAGGAGATTGCTGGTAGTGTACTAAATTGTGGTGAATGGGAAAAATAATACTTGGAGAATTTTGATGAAAATATGATGGGTGTAATTCACACTCAACGTATTGAATTTATGAATAATAACTTTGGAAAATATAAAATTTAGTAATGCTGAAATGTATTCAAAACACAGGGAAATGGTTCTCAAACTAAAATAAATAAGAAAAATAATCTTGTTAACGCCTCCTGTAGCTCTCCACTAGAAGGAGAATAATTCCCAAGGCGAGCACCGCTTCGAGGATGGAGATTAATTCCTTTTGGTACCCTAATTGGTTTGCTAGGCTATTCATTCCTTGTCCTTGTAAGTCGTGCATTAACCCTTGCTCCATTCTTTGCCTCTCAAATTCTGAGGTCCTTACATATTGGTGCGTGTCATTGATTGGAAATTCGATAGTACTAGTGAGTGCCATGATATGCCCTACTCAAGGATTAGAGTAATACGGGTCGGGCATTAGATATGGGTCTCTTAGTGGGAGTGGTAATTGATTGTGGAGATAGGGTGTCTGGTATGGGTTTCTGGGTGCGGCTGACCCAGGTGTTTGAAGTCTTGGACCGGTGTTCCTAATCCAATCTACCCTTACATCAAACCTTGGTCTAGCAGCTACGGGTGTTGGTGATCGATGTACGGGTGATCCGGTGTCTTCTTCCCAATCAGACTCTTCTTCGGGACGGCATATCGGTGAGGTAGGAGAGTAGGAGTCCATGCTTAGCAGGAAAACAATGGAAAGGTTATAAGCGATAAATAAATACTGAGTGTCAAACATAGGATTTCTCATAGGTTTAGAGTTTGACTAGTCATAACGTCGAGTCTTCACAATAGTATTTTAGGAGTACACTTGACCTATAAGTAGTGTATCCCTGAGGAGAATTCCCAGGAAAGAGGGGTGGGTCACTAGGACACACTTAAGTACCCTATCTTTCCTTAGTCAGAATCCCTTATGGGTCTACACACTCTTCCAGCCATCATGTATTAATAACACTATTGTTGGGCTCATGGTCATGATGAGAATTGTTGTGAACTGGGCCTTGTGGCCCGAAAGTAAGCTTTATGCATTCCAGTGGGCTTTTGCTTCTTGGGGGATAGATGAACTGCTCAGTTTATTATTGATGGTCCTTAGGTCCAATAGTTTAAAAAAAATTTGTTGTTCACAAGAGGTGTGGTATTATGTATGTGAGTTTAGGTGTGCATGAATAACTAAGTGTGTATGAGTGTGTGTGGAAACTTATGATAGCACTTTTTAATAGCTTAAATAGGCAGCAATGAATAGGAGAAAAAGTTGGCAGGTAATGTGACACATAGATTATTAGGTATTGTATCATATGATGTAGTTATATAGTATAATATGTAAGAATATTCACATAAAAATAATCATATGGCATGTAGATAGTAATGAGTGTAAGCACAAAAGTTATCAAGTAGTGTGACACATAAGTCATTATGTATCGTATCACGTAGTGTAAATACTAATGATAGCATGTAAAATTATTTACACAAGAACTAATAATGTAACATGTAGTAGCATGACATTGTATGGGTGTCCTAAAGTTATAGTCTAGGTCATGGGTGTCTAATAACCTAGTTCCCTATAACCAAGGCTCTGATACCAATCTGTCACACCCCAACCGATGGCGGAATCATCGGGGTGAGACATGTAGACTGTTCATGAGCTCAAGGTTGACTAAATTGTAATATGTTAAATCTATTTACATCCAAACAATCATGAATCAAGTTCAAAGTACATAATGAAATACAATTTGTTTTTGAATTAAGATTAACTAGGTCCAAAGCCTATGTGTAGCATGTCTTGATCTACTCATATGAAAACACCTGAAACATGAATAAAATAAGGTCAACTAAAAAGTTGGTGAGTATAACACAGGTTTGTATATAGATAGCATATAGTTTGTAAAACAAATCCTTACATAACATGATAAATAAGGCATTTATGGGGAGCAGCTATTGTGTAACCAAGTACAATCAAACCTTTGTAACTAGCATGCAAAATTGTGTTGTCGGTATCAATCACCCCAATCTGGGTGGGTTTGTCAGACTCAATAGATCTATAATTGAAAACCGTCTGCTTGAATAGTTAATGATTGCACATAATCGCATACAAAAGTTTGCACAACTAGCACTCGGGCATAAAGCTCAAATTGCACACATGAATGTAAATAGGATTTGTATTTGTGTTGTTTGTGTAAATGTAAACATGTAATTTGATAGAGTTCATGTTTCACCCCAAAAATGTAAAAGAGTAAAAGGGGCTATGAATTACACTCTTGATTCGAAGGCGTAGCTAACACGAGATACTAGATAGTAATGTGATCCTTGTATTGCACAATGTTAACCTAGAGTGTAATGTATATTGCATTAATAATGCACAATAGTCTAAGTCTACATCTAAAGTTAAATTGGATAAAGTTAGTGATTGGTACTTGAAAGTATTGTATAAAATGGAAGGTTTGAAATGAATATTTTTAGAATATTTTTTAATAAGGTTTGAGTTTGGAATAATTAAATATGTAAATTAAATAATTACTGTTTATAAAAATAATGTAAGTGTTAGATGTAATTAAGTATAACTAAATAAATGTTTTTGTTTAATTATAAATCAAATAAATAGTTATTACCTTATTCATTTATTTATATAATGTAATTAGACATTAAAATATTATTTAAGTGTAGGGTTTATAAATTAAATGTTGAACTTTAAATAATTTCCATTTATTTTAAGATTAAATATTTGATCTTTTCTAAATAAAAATAATACAGATTTTTTTATAAATTCAATTATTTTTATTTTAGAAATTAATCTGAAATACTAATTGTTTAGAAATATAAAAAAAAATTATAAACATTCTGCCAACACACACGACCGTGCCTAGGATAGGGCATGATCGTGCTAGGGCGGGCGTGACCGTTCTAGACAGGGTGCGACCGTGTTGGTCAAACAGAGGACAACTAGCCAAACAACTAGGCACGACCGTGCCTTCGATAGGCACGACCGTGCCTTCGATAGGCACGACCGTGTCTATGCTTCTGGGGTACGATCAAGTCTAGCCAACGACCATGACTGGGTCTGAGCAGGAGGCACGACCGCGCTGAAAGTCGACACGACCGCGTCTCTCGAGGCACGACCGCGCTAGATGATTAGCACGACCGTGTCTCTTTCAAAACAGGATCGAATTGATTGATTCTTATATTGATAGTGCTGGAATGTATAGGGCTTTCATTCACAAGGTTAGTACGAGTCTGTTGGTGTAGATTAATTGTGTTTAAAATATGTTTAAAGTTGGATTCGATTAAACCATTTTTAAATGAAACTTAGGATCGGGTTCGAGTAAATTTCGATATTGAGAGTCTAAATTGGATTAGGGCTTTTGATCTATAGAATAAATAGATAGTTTTGAAAGTTTCAATTACCCTGTGAGATGATGAATTGATCGCCTACGGTGGGGACGAGTTCCGGCTATGACGGGTGTGGTCTCCGGTGCTTTCTGCTGCAACTCCGGCTAACTCAATGTGTTCTGAAGCTTTAGGGAGGATCGAATGATGTGTTTGTGTGTTTGTTTGAGAGGATTGCAATAAATCGCTGGTCACATGGAGGATATAGATAGTTTAGGAGAGGGATCGACCAAAATCGGTTTATTTGTTATAATTAAAGTGATTAAACTCTTAATTAGGTCTATTAATACGAGAAACGGTTACAAAATTGAATGGTCTTGCGATTAAAGGCTGCATTTACGTTTCAACTGATGTGAGGCGCGATCGTGCCTATAAGAGGCGCTACCGTGCCAAGCTGAGGCGCGACCGTGCCAGACGAGGCGCGACTGTGCCAAAACGTGGCGCGACCGTGCCTACTAGGGTTTCTGGTTATTTACAAAATCTGGTTAGGATTTAACAGAACACCTAACGGGATTACTAACTGGATTAACTCTAGGAGGTGTTACCACATGATTATGAGTTCTAAATCTTTGAATTGAATACGATCGGCTAACGATTAATGAGGTGTAGGTTTGAACAAGTATATGTTTTAATGTCGTGTTGTTATTTTATTAGTTAAAATAAATTTAAAATAGGGTCGGAAAATCAGAAATGTTACAGGTTACGTATTAAATTATTTGAAAACTTGAACTCACCAGCGTTAGCTGACTATTTTAGTACGCACATCAGGTAGTAAAGGAAAGAAACCTATTGGAGGCTGAAGGACCTTGAAAGGGATGGTTGGATGGCTACTGTTGATCAAGACTGACGTTAAGAGAATGAATGCTTCAAGTTTTAATTAACTCTGAATTATGTAATAGACTTCCGTTGTTGACTTTAAATGTTTTATTCAAAGGTTGAGAACTATGTTTATGCGATGTTTGCCAACTATGACAGGTACCTGGGCTCGTGGGTCCTTTCAAGTTGGTATCAAAGCCATAGTTTGAGAGATTCGGACATTCACCAAAATGTCTGAACTTAAATTGAGAATGGGGCAAAGAATGGGATGTTAGTCAGAGCAGCCAAGCCATGAAAATAGAACAGTAAGGCCTTTGTAATATAAGGTAGTCCATGTCCTAGCTTAGAACATACACAATACATGCCTTAGAAAGGAAAATAGATAGGACGTTCCTTAATATGGAAACAATGGACTTGAGTACAAATGTTACCCTGACAGGAAATGTTCAGAACCGAGTAGTAAAGTAAATTAGTAATTTCATACCGGTCTATGCAATTAGTCATTTTAATTACTCGAGATGTTTTAAATGATTGCCTATCATGATGATATGAGTATTCCTTGTACAAAGTTAGTAAACAAAATGGCTGAAAAGAGAGGTGCGAAGAGAGGAGAACGAACTGGACGCAGGGGTAGACCCCGTGTCAACCGAGTTGAAAGAGATGAAAGTGAACTTTCATTCCATGGATCGGTGTCGGTTTATACTGCAAACGAGAATGATCATAACGACCATGGAGTACATGATGAAGAGGGCTTGGTTTTGGAGCCAATTGTCAAAAAGGCCATAGCTGATGAAGTAGTAGCAGTTCTAAAGAGCACCCCATCAGCAGAGCTGACAGAGGCTCTGAAGACGGTAGAAGGAGAAAGAGGAAGGGGCCTAAGGGCCGAGAACAGAAACATGATTGGAACTGAGTCTGAGAGTGATGATTTTCACTATGATGAGAAGCGTGGATGTGACTATAAGTCTTTCGGGAACTGTGATCCACCCACTTTTGATGGCATGAAAGATGCAATTGCCGCATACTACTGGATTGACCGCATGACCGTGGTGATCAAGATGAGCGAATGCCATGCTGACCAGGCGTTAAAATTCCATCATATTCATTTGCCTTTGAAGCATTGGGTTGGTAGGAGAATATGAATAAATCCAAATGGGATGATTTGAAGACGCTGATAATTCAGAAGTTCTGTCCCCAAAACGAGATTGACAAAATGGAGGAAGCTTTAGTGGAACTCAAGGCCGGTAGCATGACGCACCGACAGTTCACCTCTAAATTTAACGAACTAACACAGTTAGTTCTTCACATGGTGAACAAGGAAGAGAGGAGGATCAATTGTTACATTTAGAAACTACCTTCGAGAGTTCGCATGATCATCAATGCCAACACACTTGGATATTTTGACTCTCTGGTGGCCATGAGTGGGAAGTTCTTTGATGATGTGGCCGCTGAGGGCACAACACTCGCTGAAACTCAAAAGAAACGGTCTAGTACCACTAAGCGCTTGGGTGGGGACTGGTCTACATCAAAGAACAAGAAGCCTAGAGTTGAGGCGTATGTGGAGTGTGGGAAGTGTGGTAAAAAGCACCCAGAGGAGTGCAGATATGGGCTAAACATATGCTACCGTTGTGGCAAAACAGGCCACTACTCCCGTGACTGTACCAATGCCCCAAGTTCTGGAAACTATGGGAAATGCCACAACTATGGTGAAACGGGGCATCTTTCCAAGGATTGCCGCAAACCAAGGGCCGTAAACAATGACAAGACAAAGGAAGCTGAGAAAGGGAGAGCAAGGACCAAAACGTATGCCCTAACACAAGAAGAAGCAAGGGGAGATCCCAACGTGGTGTCAGGTACGTTTATCCTTAACCACGCCTTTGTTTCTGTTCTGTTTGATTCAAGTGCTGGTCAAAGTTTTATATCATCTTCGTTCTGTAAAAGACTGAAATACAAGACCTTTGTAATAGAATGGGCCTTTAGTGTAGAATTTGCTGTGGGTAGAACCACTAAGGTAGTTGAACTGGTAGACGACCTTACCATAAAGATAGATGGCCATAGATTCCCTGTTAAGTTATTCATTATAGCCTTTGGAGGTTTCAATTTAGTGTTAGGAATGGATTGGCTAGCTGCCTATGAAGCTCGAATTGTGTACAAACGAAAGGTGATTCAGCTCAACGCTCCTGATGACAGCGAGGTTGTGATTTACGAGGATTGCGCCATCCTGCTGACAAATGTAATTATAAGGTTTCAACGAAATAGGCTAATGCATCAAGAAATCACCAGGAAGTTCGGAAGACATAGAATTATAGAAGCATTGAAGTATACGACCGCATACTTCAAGATGGCCACATACTTCATGGGTTGTGTCACACCCCCAATTTCAACTAACGGAGTTTTACCGTTTGGAAGGTGACACACCAGGATCTCAGTCATTAGTTACATCAAACAACACTATATGAGACTTGAAATGTCATAACATAAAAGTTCAGAGCTAATGCGGAAGCGTAAACGTTAAAATGAAGTAAAAATAATTACACGCAACGAGCGTCAATTAATGTAATTAAATAAACTATTTAAAATATTTGAAATGAATGATATGACAGTAGGACTCCATGCATGTCATAAGTGCGCAACCTGTGCCAAAGCAAACTGAGAAACATGCAAGAAAAAGTGTCAACACAAGGTTGGTGAGTTCACAGGTTTGTATGTAAATAAATTGTTTGAGTGTTGCTGGATCCACATACGTAAGTCACACCTATTGCTAGCTAGACAATGTACAAGTTACTCTAAGCGTTCGCAACCGAACCTGACTGTTTGTGTTTGGGTGCCTTCCGCCATTGCTAACATCAACAATGGCAAGTGTTAAGGACAATTTACACCCGTTAGACCTCCAATCAAGTTAGCGCGACTAACCCGGGTGGGGTTTGTCAAACCCAGTAGTACTACTCAAATTTCCACGCTATATTCCATATATTAACGGTCCGAGTGTGTAAGGACTTTGCATGTTATGTTTGCACTTAGGTACACAAGTGGTAATGAAATACTATGTGATCTATGTCCGTGTGTATGTCTCTCCCTGGCTTGGAGACAAGTAACGGATGCCTGTTCGTATGCATGTTTCTCCCCAACGGGAAAACAAGTAAAATACTGTTTGTGTGTATGCATGTTTCTCCCCAACGGGAAAACAAGTAAAATACTGTTTGTGAGTATGCATGTTTCTCCTCAACAGGAAAACAAGTAAAATAATGTTTGTGTGTAAGCATGTTTCTCCCCTAATAGTAAAACAAGTAAAAAGGGGCCGTGAAACTCACCTGAGCTTGAGTAGAGATTTGAATCACACAAGAGAAAAGTTGGAACCACGAGTGTAAGTCTCAGACGACTTACGTATGCCCTAAAATTATAAACACATAAATTAGAGACATATGGGATTTGTGACGACGACACGGAAGTTAGAACATCTTAACGCTTTCTAAGGATTTAAGAGTAGACGAACGTGTCTACGGGATTATATAAATTTCTTAATATAGTCATTAAGGAAAAAGCGTTACGTGTCGTACGTTAATAACGAATAATAAATAAAAAATATACATTCGTACGTTAAAGTCGTTTACAAAAGTTAGGAAAATAATATAATTTAATATATTATTTTTAGGTTCGGAGGATTAACTAAATAGTCATTTGTGTGAAAAAATATAATAAATATATTATTTTTAATCGAGTATATAAACGTGGGTAAATAATATAACAATTATATTATTAATTGGTTTGAAACACCACACGAGGTATAAAACGATACAAAATAATATACACATATATATTATTTAATAAGATTAGTCACGGTTTAAAAATAATATAAACATATTATTTTATACGAAGTTACGGTTTGAAAATAATATAAATATATTATTTCTATTCGATAATAACATAAATATATTATTTATAAAAGTGGGAAAGATAATAAAATGGATTAATAACTTAAACCCGAGCCTACGGGTCGTTTCCGGAGCTAAAAAACTTTAATATAACAATATAATAATATGGGGGTGGGTTTTATAATTAAATAATGCTTTAAAAATAATTAAAAACCGAAACAGGGGGAGGGAGACTCGAACCCGGGTCCCCTCCCTGTTAGCATACTGTCTTAACCAGTCCGCCCGCTAGGGTCATCGCGATATGATCCGAATTGAAATGCTTTTAATCATCTATTACCGAGAGTCCCCTTCCCCATTTCAAGTCGCGATTGAACCCAATGCCACCCCCAAATCCGACCGATTCCGATTACGATCGATCCTGTGGACATAGGGGTTTTGCAAATCGGTGTCATACGACCCTGAGGACAAGTTTAATTCCAAAGATATCAATCCTATAGTCGAAATTTCCGTATGAACATACTAAAACCCTAGTTTATGGATTGTGTTGAATTCGATGATATGAGTTCAATATTTCATAGGGCTTTCAATCCAGTTACTGGGACGACTCTAAGGACACGTTCAATTTCATTAATCGATATCGGATTGCTAGGGTTCGACAAAACTAGAAACGTATGAACCCTAGAATCTGGTTTGATTAGAATTTGATAATATAAGCCCTAATTAGGTTAGGGCTTTCATTCTATAGACTAAAACGAATCAGAGGAAGGTTTCAATTACCAGATTGGATGTCAGGTTGATAGTGCTCGACCAAAACTGAGTCCGACGACGTGCGGGTTAGTCTCCGTCGATCACGGCCTTGTTTCCGACTGAACTGGGGTATGGCTTTGCTACTGATGGATGCAGCTAGAGTGTGTGAGAGTTCAATTTCAGGAATGATGCACGAATTGATCGAGTTCGGTTGATAATGGTTATTGAAATCGACGGTTACATGATTAATATTCATAATTCGTTTTAATTCGTGCAATGATGATGAGAGACTGTTCATAATCGATCGTTCCAAGCATTAATGTGTAATTTGGTTATGGATTGGGATAGGATACGGCTCAAGGAGTTTGAATTGGAAATCAAAGGTATGATTTTGACTTTTAAAAGTCAACAAAATTGATTTTGGCTTTATTACAAGACTAGTCCCTGATCTTTCATATTTCTATGTTTGAAAAATGTTCAGAGTTAGTCCTTGAGATTTGATTTCGTTAATTATGTTAGGACTTAACCGGATAATCTTAACGGGGTTAAGTTTTAAAAGAAAATTTTAACGGAGTTGCTAACGACGTTAACATAAAAAGTCGGGTTGTCACAGGTTGGCTGAATACTTGAAGTATGCTGCTCAATCCCTAGCCCACCGAATACTCAGAATACTTTTGTTTAGCTATAAATAGATGTTTTGTAATAGTATTTGGGTTAGACGAGTAGTTAAACGTTTTGTACTGTAATCAAAGGTGTTATTCAGTAATACAAAAATCATTTGATAATCATTGTTTCTCATTCTCTTTGTTTACCTACAAGTCACGTGTCGAGTCTGTTTCCACCAGGTTCAACACGCCGTTGAATCCGTTTATTGAAGATCCTCAGGAATCCAGACCTTACAATTGGTATCAGAGCCTTAACGCTCATTCGGTGAAGCTTACAATGGATTTCTTTGACTCGTGAGGTATCAAAGTTACTGTTTTCGTTTAAATAAACTAACTTGTTTGTTTTGGAAGAGTTTCTGTACATATTCACAGGTATTAGACCTCAGTTCCGTCGTGTTTGTTGAAGAATTGGATTGATTATTTGATTTTTCCTGCTGTTTAATCAAAGTATTTTGTTAAATCTTTATCTGCAAAGTAATTGTCATTCATAGTTTGCGGGTATTGAAGTTTACGGTAACTCCAAGTTTGCGGTATTGAAGTTTACAGTAATTCAAAGTTTGCTGTATTTGAAGTTTACAGTAATCTCAAGTTTGCGGCTTTCAAGTTTGCGATTTTCTCAGTTTTCAACTTTTACTTCTATTTGTTGCAATCTCGTGCTGTTCTTTTGTTTATTAAGTCATGACTGCTCAAAACCTTACTGCTGCTATGGATAATGAGATCAGTACCACAAATAGACCTCCCCGTCTCACTAACGCTGATGATTTTGATAACTGGAAATACAGATATGACAACTTCGCTAGTTTAACTATTGATCTGTATGGAAGTCCATTGAGAAGGGTCCTATGATCACTATGGTTCGAAATGAAAATAATGAGTTTGTTCTAAAGGATCCTGATCTTTACGTAGGTGAAGAAATTACTCAAAGGGAGAAGGATGAAAAGGCTTATGCTGGTTTGACAATGGCTCTGTCAACAGAAATTGCTCAGGTCTTCAAGGAGTTCAAGACTGCAAAATCTCTCTAGGATGCATTGGTGGAAAGATAGGCTTCGGGTAGTACCAGTCACAAAGACTATGCTACTACCTCAAGACTTGCTTCGGTGGTAACCATACTGTTACAGATTAGACAATGTATTTGACTTATCACTTTCTTTCTGTTTATAAGATATATAGTTAAATAAACCATTCTTTCTTTTCTTTTTTTGCAAAAGTTTAAGTACTGAAATACATTTATTATAAATGTTTAATTCTTGAGTATGCACACCACCCTAAAACAGTAAAAATGGGGATTCTTGAACTCACCCGAATATGTTAGCCTCAAGGTGTTAACTACTGTCCGAATGATCTCACGAACAATCTGGATACATGGATAATGATCAGGTCTATATGACATTATTTGGTTCTATATTTCTGTTCTAGCGAACTTAAGCTAAGTTCTCCCTTTTAGCATTAAGCAAACATAACAGGTTCGCCCTGCTGTGGCCAGCGCACATGTCAGATTCGCTCGTTAGGTTCGCTTAAGAGGGCACAGCGAACCTACTAGGTTAGCCAACTATGACCCAAGGGAACATGCTAATTTCGCTGATTTCATATCAAGAAAACATGGTAAGTTCACCACCCCATGCTCAGGCGAACATATTAAGTTCGCATGCGTCAACTTCTTTTCCAAGAAAACCCTAAGTTTGCATGTCTATGGCGGCTCAGTTCAAGCTTGATCAAGACGCATACTTTTTATGTCCAAAACATTCCTTATACTTTCGTGATATTAGATCTATGATTAGTTTCTTAATCCGTATGTAAAACCCTTTCCTTTTAATCGAAATAACCCGAAAACCCGTAAATATATAAAAACTCATATTTGAGTTGAAAGTTACCTCTGATCCGCTCAACTCCTCGGAGTTCCTGTTTGTAGACGATGGAGAGACGTGTAACGACGATCTGGACTTGAAACCGGCTCTTTCTCTCTCTAAGATATCTCTCTCTCTCTTTCTCTCTCTGGAAATCGCAAGAAGACTAGCCACGAATAAACATACAAGTGACACTACTAACCCTTACATCATGTCTGGAAGTCATCAAACACCAAGGGAGAGTAGGTATAGGTTGCCTCTTGTTTACTCGAATGAGGAGAATCGTTCCATATTACAAAACTAGAAAAAGAAAATAAACAAAGAAAAAGCTAAAAATGGAACAAAACCGAGAGAGTTTCGGCCCTAGCAAAGCACCAGGGCTTCCACTAACCCGATCTTGAACATCTAAATGGGAGACTTGAGCTTGCTATTTATAGACAAAGTGTTAGGGTTTGCATGGGCATGCATTCAAATACAGGGTTGTGAACTTGGTACACTGGTACTCTGGTAAGGGAGTGTTCTACTTGTGGGGGCATAGGTACACACATACAATGGAAGAATCTCTTGCTTTTATGGTGCACACGGGTATAATGCATGGCCTGGTTTCTGACTTCCACATTTTCTTCAATTTCTTGGTTTTTTTCGCTTCTTTTTGTTCGGGAAGCGATTTACCCTGCAAAAATAAAACCGAGAGATTCGAGAATTTTGATGAGGTAATGGAGGAGTAACAGACCTTCGGCGAATAACGCGTGTTCGCTCGAATCGACGGTTGAAACCCTAGCGATTCCCGTGACGGTTTTCTCTCTGATTTCCGGCGAAGATCCGGAGTCAAGTAGACGAACGAGCACTAACAGTGGTGGTGCTAGGACAGTGGTGGTGCTCAGATCGGAGGGGGTTGTGCGATGGTCAAGTGGTGGTGGTGGTGTTTGGCGGTGGTGGGCATCTGATTTTAGAGAGAGAAAGTTGAGAGAGGGAAAGAGATGAGAGAGGGTTTATTATTTTTGTTTATATATATATATATATATATATATATATATATATATATATATATATATATATATATATTTTGTGAGTAAAAAGACCAAAACACCCTCATGTGCAAGGCACATGACTGGAGTTAACTGAAAAACTTAACGCCCGTTAGGCTAAAGGACGTAAACCGCAACAAATTTAAACGTAAAGGATGATTTCTGACGTTTTTTGGGCTAAAGGACATACAGTGAATAATGGTATAAATATAAAGGACGATTTCTGTAATTTACTCTATAAAATATGTATAATTTTGGACATATCACTTGTCTATGTGGTATTTTTTTCTTTTTTAATTGATGCTAGTATGGAATTAATATATATATATTTCAGTAGCAAATTCCAAATTCTTAAATATCACTGTACCAAAAAAAAATGCATATTCCAAATATCACTCTTCTAAAAAAAATTGCAAATTCCTGTTTAAAAAAAATTCAAATTCCTAAATATCTTTTTTTTAGTTGTTCCAAATTCCTATTTCAAACAGCACTATTCGAAAAAAAAATCAAACAAACGAACAAATAAACCAACCGTTAATCTCCTATTGTTCACGTTTGTTCTTCCCGTTCACCGAGTTCATGGTCGGTCTGCCCCCAGTTCGCGTTCCTGCCGTCGTAAGGTGTAAGTTTGTTTCTTCGGCGTTCTTGTTATACAACCGCCGTTCACGTTCACCGAGTTCACAGCCCCAGTTCACGTTCCTGCCGTCGCCAGGTGTACGTTTGTTTCTTCCGGCGTTCTTTTTCTACAGTCGTCGTTGACGTTCACTGAGTTCACGTTTGTTTCTTCTTGGAACCCTAATTCTTGAAAGTTCGTTTACGTAGTCCCAGAATGAATTTGGCCGGTTGTTTGAATATAAATTTTTTTATTATTTTAATTAATAATTCATAAATATATATATATTAATTCCAAATCAGCATCAATTAAAAAAAAGAAGAAAAAAAATGTCACATAGGTAAGTTAACCTGTTGTTTAGATAAAAAAACATAGTATTAGAACAAACATAAAAAAATTGAGTGACCTAATTGAGATAAAAAAAAGTATGTTTGACTTAATTGTAATAAACTTAAAAGTTGGTTACTATTGTAAGAAGTTTTCCCTTAAAAAATTAGTATTTATATTTTAGAGATGAAAAGTGTTAATATTTAAGTTAAATTATTTTGATTTTTAAATTTTCCTTTAATTATTAACTTATAAAACTAAAATTAATTTTCTCTTTTGAACCTTTTCATTAACCATTGACTTCCAACAATTTATTTTATTAGTTCAAATTGCCCACCACGGATTAAATTGATAAACAAAATCACAAATACACTCAATTTGATGAACTCTAGTATTATTATAACCAATAAACAGACTCAAAACTTAGTTACAATCATCTCTCATAGAATAACCTTAAACTTGGTTATGTATTTATAGAAAACCCAAACTTGGTCAACAAGAAAACATTAAACCCTAGTACACCCCATAAACCCATTAACTACACTTAATGAAACTTCGTAGGTCTATTGGGTCCGGGCCTTCCACCTACTCGTGTTGGGCCCTCCCTTTGAGATCGTAAATTATCAACACTCACCCCTTAATTTCTGACTCGAAACTAGGAGGTCTTCAACGCCAAGCAGTCTTCGCATTTCATCTAACTTGATGTTGTTCCTTGCCACTTACGTGCTCCACCATGATCCCGTTTCGTTCCACACACTCTCGTATATAGTGAAAACAAGACTTGATATGCTTGCTCCGATTATGGAATATCGGGTTTTAACCAATGTAATCGCCGATGTGTTATCAATCCGTAACATAACTCCTTGCAACTTTACCCCGGTCAAATCGCTTAGTAATTCCTGTAACCACACGGCTTGCGACGAAGCCGTGCTTGCCGCCATATCTTCTGCCTCGCATGATGAAACCGCCACGGTGTTTTGTTTTTGTAAGGACCAAGTGATAGGAGCATCACCATAATAAAACACATGCCCTATGGTTCTTCTTCCATCATCGTGATCAATGTTGTGGCTACTATCACTATACCCAATCAATGTCTTTGATCCTCCCCTTTCATATTTAATTCCAAACTCGCTTGTACATTTGACATACCTGAGGATTTGCTTTATTGCAGCCATGTGAGATTGCTTTGGAGTTTTCATGTATCTACTCACCATCCTAACCGAAAATGTCATGTCGGGTCGCGTGTGCATCACTACAAAAATTGGGTTGTTTACCAACACATAATTTACCTACACATGTAAATGTGTGAGAAAATACCTTATGTGTGGGTAATGGTTGATGATACCTTTTCATAATGACTAACACTTAATATATGTTGGTAATACGTTTTAACGACACTTGGCGTTGGTGAAAAAATTTCCACCTAAAATTGACGACCAATTAAATGTTAAATTACCCACATATGTGACAAATTTTTGTTATGTGTTGGTAAAGTATCTACACATATGTAAAAAAAACTAAAATATGTGTAGGTAATTGATTATATTTTACCAACACATAATATTTGTAAATAAATATATAGATAAATTAAGTAAATAATTTTTTATTTTATTTTTTTAAAATAACGTTGCAAAATAAATAACTACACATATTTAAAAATGTACAATATGTGTAGATATTGGATACATATTACATACACAAAATATGTTAATTAAAATGTGTAATAAAAATAGAATGACATGGAAATAAATATTTAAAACAAAAATTAAATCCAAATTAAAATTAGTAAGTACCCACACAAAATTTACACATGTAAATGTGTAGGTAAATACTTACACATGTGTATATGAGGGTAATGGTTCATGATATCTTTTCATAATGATTAACACGTAATATTTGTTGGTAATACGTTTTAGTCACACTTGGTGTTGGTGGGAAAATACATCCCTCCCCCCCTAAAAAAAAATTGACAATCAATATAATGTTTTGGAGGGAAATTATTAACTTATAAAACTAAAATTAATTTTCTCTTTTGAACCTTTTCATTAACCATTGACTTCCAACAATTTATTTTATTAGTTCAAATTGCCCACCACGGATTAAATTGATAAACAAAATCACAAATACACTCAATTTGATGAACTCTAGTATTATTATAACCAATAAACAGACTCAAAACTTAGTTACAATCATCTCTCATAGAATAACCCTAAACTTGGTTATGTATTTATAGGAAACCCAAACTTCTTCAACAAGAAAACATTAAACCCTAGTACACCCCATAAACCCATTAACTACACTTAATGAAACTTCGTAGGTCTATTGGGTCCGGGCCTTCCACCTACTCGTGTTGGGCCCTCCCTTTGAGATCGTAAATTATCAACACTCACCCCTTAATTTCTGACTCGAAACTAGGAGGTCTTCAACGCCAAGCAGTCTTCGCATTTCATCTAACTTGATGTTGTTCCTTGCCACTTACGTGCTCCACCATGATCCCGTTTCGTTCCACACACTCTCGTATATAGTGAAAACAAGACTTGATATGCTTGCTCCGATTATGGAATATCGGGTTTTAACCAATGTAATCGTCGATGTGTTATCAATCCGTAACATAACTCCTTGCAACTTTACCCCTGTCAACTCGCTTAGTAATTCCTGTAACCACACGGCTTGCGACGAAGCCGTGCTTGCCGCCATATCTTCCGCCTCGCATGATGAAACCGCCACGGTGTTTTGTTTTTGTTTGGACCAAGTGATAGGAGCATCACCATAATAAAACACATGCCCTATGGTTCTTCTTCCATCATCGTGATCAATGTTGTGGCTACTATCACTATACCCGATCAATGTCTTTGATCCTCCCCTTTCATATTTAATTCCAAACTCGCTTGTACATTTGACATACCTGAGGATTTGCTTTATTGCAGCCATGTGAGATTGCTTTGGAGTTTGCATGTATCTACTCACCATCCTAACCGAAAATGTCATGTCGGGTCGCGTGTGCATCACTACAAAAATTGGGCTGTTTACCAACACATAATTTACCTACAAATGTAAATGTGTGGGAAAATACCTTATGTGTGGGTAATGGTTGATGATACCTTTTCATAATGACTAACACTTAATATATGTTGGTAATACGTTTTAACGACACTTGGCGTTGGTGAAAAAATTTCCACCCAAAATTGACGACCAATTAAATGTTAAATTGCCCACATATGTGACAAATTTTTGTTATGTGTTGGTAAAGTATCTACACATATGTAAAAAAAACTAAAATATGTGTAGGTAATTGATTATATTTTACCAACACATAATATTTGTAAATAAATATATAGATAAATTAAGTAAATAATTTTTTATTTTATTTTTTGAAAATGACGTTGCAAAATAAATAACTACATATATTTAAAAATGTACAATGTGTGTAGATATTGGATACATATTACATACACAAAATATGTTAATTAAAATGTGTAATAAAAATAGAATGACATGGAAATAAATATTTAAAACAAAAATTAAATCCAAATTAAAATTAGTAAGTACCCACACAAAATTTACACATGTAAATGTGTAGGTAAATACCTACACATGTGTATATGTGGGTAATGGTTCATGATATCTTTTCATAATGATTAACACGTAATATATGTTGGTAATACGTTTTAGTCACACTTGGTGTTGGTGGAAAAATACACCCCTCCCCCCTAAAAAAAAATTGACAATCAATATAATGTTTTGGAGGGAAACTTATTGGATGCTAATGATCATTTAGAACCGTTGATGGTTACTTAAGAGCATGTTGATGATCAATTAACATTAGTATTGATTTATTACGATCAAATAGTGGCAATAAGGGAAATTAGCGCAGATTAGTGTTAGTTAGGATCGGTTAGGGACCACTATGGTCAATCAAGGTCAATATTGGTTAGCTAATGGTGTTTAGGGTTAATTAGGGCCAATATTGGTCAATGATGGTAAATAATATTAAATGATGGTCAATTATGAGCTATTAGTATCAATATTGGTTAATGATAATCAACTAGTGTTAATTAGTGCCAACTTAGGTTAATAGGGGCGGTCATAGGCAGCTGGGATCGATTACGATGGTTAATAGGGGTAATTAGGGTTGATAATGGTTAATAGGGGTAATTAGGGTTGATAATGGTTAATAGCACTAAATATGATCAATGAGGGTAAATTAGGGTAAACCAGTACCAATTAGGTTAATTAGGCTTTATAAAGGTCAACGAGGTTAAGTATTGATCAATAATGGTCAATTAGGGGCAATTACAGTCACCTAATTTTAATTTGGGGCAATTAGGGTCACTTGGCTTAAAGTAGAGGCATTTAGAATCAATAAGGGTCAATATTGGTCAATGATCACCTATTTAAATCAATTAGGGGCAATTATAAACAATTTGAGTCAATTAAGTTCAATAAGGATCAATATCTGTCAACAATCACCCTTTAGGATTATTTAGGGGCAGTTAGAGACAATTATAGTATCTATATGTTATTACATGTACTATCTTCACTCTCTCACTACTCATACTTTTTCACATTTTCATGGTTTTATTAATACTATTTTTATCAGCTGACTTATTGTTTGTTGTGTAGATGCAACGTGGTGAACGCTATGATATTAATATACTTTTTCAGGTCCTGACAAGGTTTTTTGAGATGGGGGTCTCCCTGTAAGCAGTCTCTCTATCGTATAAGATAGGGGTATGGCTTGCCTACATCCCACCTTCCCAGACCCTACCAATAGCTTGGCTATGGATGAGATTTTACTAAGTATGGTTGTTGTTGTTGTAGTTAGAGACAATTATAGGTAATTTATGACAATTAGGGTTATTTAGGGTCATTTAGTGTCAATATTGGTAAATTAGCCGAGCCCGATCTCATCTAGGCTCGGCTCGGGGAAAATTTTCGAGCTCGAGTTCAGCTCAGGCTTGACTCGTTTATTGTTTAATTTATATATTTTTATAATTAATTTTATATATGTTCATAATTATACATTTTTATATAACATAATACATATCATTTGTTTTCTATCATAATTTTATAATATATATATATATACATATATATATATATTTAATAAACTAAAGTATATATAAAGATAAAAAGCTCGTTTAGACTCGTGAGCCAGCTCGAGCTCGATATGTGAAACTCGGACTCGAGCTCGTTTTTATGACAATTAGGGTTATTTAGGGTCATTTAGTGTCAATATTGGTAAATTAGCCAAGCCCGATCTCATCTTGGCTCGGATTGGGGAAAATTTTCGAGCTCTAGTTCAGCTCGGGCTTGACTCGTTTATTTTTTAATTTATATATTTTTATAATTAATTTTATATATGTTCATAAGTAGTTTGTTACCATCCGCGCTTCACGCCGGGTTCGAAACGTAGATAAAAATAAGCAAATCACGACGATATGGCGTTAAAAATAAACACGTTTCAGCAGTATATTCGATAGTAACGAAAAAGTTAGATCGTTGTATACGAAAGTGAAGTTATTCGGAAAAAAGTCACACCGAGACGTAGATAAAAATAAGCATGCCGATGGTGCATTACGACGGGTCAGTTTAAACTTAGAAAAAAAACGTCACAATGGTGTATTTTTAGATAGGCGTCAGACGGTTTAAAAAACGTTTAAAACAATCGGTTGGTTTAAAAATAATGTTACGAAAATTCACGTCGAAACGTAATAAAAACAGGCACGTCGCAATGTCAATTTCGAAATTTTATAAAACATCATAGCTCAAAGTTGTCAAAGTAAAGCATTTCCTTTTTTTAATTAAAACGGCGCATTCCGCGGCGAGTTCGAAATGTAGATACAGATGAGGTTGTAGTGCGTGTACGTACGTGAATCACCGGGCCATGGACGCTATTTGTTTATTTTTATGAAAAAATTGTATTTAAATAAAAAGAAAAAGGTAGAATAAAAAAATTAAGTTACGTTAATACGGACCACGTTGCGGTGGATAACGTAGATACAATAAAAAAGAGGAACCCCACAACGGTATATTTAAAAACCAGATGGTTTAACGGTTTAAAAACGTTTAAAACAACCATTGGTTTAAAAATGACGTTACGAAAATTCACGTCGAAACGTAGATAAAAGTAGACATGTCGCAACGTCATATTCGAAATTGTATAAAACATTATATTTTAAAAGTTGTAAATGAAAAACAAAAAAACAACTATGAAAAAACTGAAACCTTGAAGCAGCTTTTAATAACTCGTACGTTTAACGTTTATGATTCGATAAGTTGTACATTATTACGCCCAACTCCGTTACAAAGTAAAAAATTAGTCAAGAAATAAAGTTATTAGAGAAAATGTAAATTAGTAGAAATTTATTCGGGCTAAAGTCGTATATTATACCTAAATATATGGGTGAAATTGAAAGGTAGGAAAAAAAAACCAAATGGCCACATGTGGACCAATTATGTAGCCACTGATAAATAGTGTCTAACCGACACTGCAAATTGTTTCTTAGTGTAATTATACATTTTTTATATAACATAATACATATCATTTGTTTTTTATCATAATTTTATAATATATATATATACATATATATATATATATATGGGACGGTTATTTTACAAAGTGATTTTGGCGTACGAAGGCACCAGCATGTGACACGTGTTTAGTGGGCGAGGGGTAAATGCGTCCGCGTAATAATAACGCATCAACATTTGTATAATCACGTAATCACTCTCAGCACATCAAAACATTTGTATAATCACGTAACCACGCATGTTGTATAATAACATATTTTCATAAATTAATCACATAATCACGTAATCACGCAATCACGTAATCACATAATCACTCTCAACATATCAACATTTCAAAAAAAAAAGTCGATTTTTTGTTTTTAAAACTACAGCAAAAGTGTACTCAAATTAAAGAGAATAAAATGCTCGATTTTATAGTGTAATTTTTTTAAAAAAGTAATGTCGTATAAAAAAATTATACATGTTTTTAAAAATTTGGGGAACTTGAAAAAGTCAACAAATGTAGGCTATAGCTATTTTACCCTTTCAGACTCTTTTCACGCTTAAAAACAATATGACTAGGCACGCTCTTGATCTAAACCCTTGAATTCTTAGATCAATTGTCTATAATCACTTCGTACTCTTCGCACCAAAAAACACTTTGTGTTTTAAACTTTCTCTCTCTCTCTATATATATATATATATTTAATAAACTAAAGTATATATAAAGATAAAAAACTCGTTTAGACTCGTGAGCCAGCTCGAGCTCGATATAATAAACTCGGACTCGAGCTCGTTTATTAAACGACCCTGTGGACCATCTTTTCCGGCTTCACATACAAACGCACCTTGCCCTTCCCAGTTCTCGGGTTAATCTCTTTCTTCGACCTTCTTCGCTTTGGCTGCTGAGGTTTAAAGGTAGTGAAACCTTCTAGGCTCTGTTGGCGAATGAAATTCTGTAGGTTGCTGGCCTGAGATAGATTGTGAGGATTGATGTTGTCAAGCTATGATAGGGTTCTAATATTCAAATCTAGGAAGTGTTTGAAGATCGTGTTGTGACTGGAAGTATTGAATCTCCCCGCCACACCTCTTCATCACAAACGTCTCCTTGACAGGTTCATACTTCCATAAAATTATCTTGTTAGTTTTAGCCTTCTTATTGATCATGATGTTCTGGTAGATTTTCAATGGAGCGGGTTTAGACGGTTTGAACCATCCAGAGCAATCTTTAGGACGTTCAGCATCGACAATTTTGACGTCAGCGGTTTCATACTCAGGCATATCGGATTGGCCCTCTTGTATAAACCCTTCAGGCATATCATCACCACCGTCGTCGTCATCCATAAGTGTCCTCATCATCGTCTCCAGCAGCTCCCGAGACTCCTTCACCATCATTACCGTAGGGTTTATCATCTTTACCCTCTTCATCTTCTTTTTCTATCACTCCCTATTCCCCTTCTTCTTCATCATCTTCAGCTTCAATGATTTCTTCATCAGAATCTCCAGCCAAAAGATCTTCCCAGTTTTCAACATTTTTAAGTTCACCAAACAGACGTGTGCGCTTCTTCTTCAATTGGGACCCTTCAGGACGTGTAACTGGAGGAGACATAACACAAGCCTTCAGGGCGGCCCCAGCTAGGGCATCTTCCTCGGCTTCTTCCTCAGTGATGAGGAATGGGTCGAGAGTAGGAAATCTGGTTTGTTGCATTCTTCTCTCTTCTTCCACCATCCTTGGCGCTCTGCATGAAACCAATGCCAATCCTTTCACCGCCTGTTCTACCCACTTTCTTTCTTCTGTTGCAGACCTCAACAATCAACCCTAAATCTCTTCTTTCTTTTACGCCACCATCACACAAGAAATTACAACGCCGCATCCACTTCTACTTGATTGAGATATCATGTTACGCTGGTTTCAATATGCAACTTGGTTTATACTTATGATGGCAGGTTACGATGGTGCATGGTGGTGGATGTTCATGGTGGGGGTGGAACCGGTGGTGTGGTCATCGATGTGAGTTGTAGGTGGTGACAGGGGTGAACGATGGTGGTGACGGGAGTTTAGGGTTTCTGGTTGAAGGTTTGTGGTGCAGGGGTGTGGTTGCACGGTGATGGTCCGGTGGTTCAGATCAGAGATGGTGGGTTTTGGTTTGTTTCTCAATCTACTCTCTCTCAAAATCTGACCACATCTCGGTATCCTCCTACGTCTTCATCAAGTAAGGCGACCACATTATGCCTTGTATCGAGTATTATTTGTTCCTTTAATCTGCACAGATAAGATCAAAAATTAGAAATACCGTAAAATAAATAAAAAATTTAACAAAAAAAATTAAAAATTAAACTAAGTGTCGTCGGGCAAAGATCAGGCGACAATGATATTGTCGTCGGGAATGTCGCTGTTCCTAGACACGGGCGACACAAGGGAATGTCGTCGGACACAATGTCGCCAGACTAAGTCTTGGCGACACAAGGAAGTGTCGCTGAACAAAAGGTCGCCAGACACATGAAGTGTCGCTGGCGAGTGTAGCTAACGAGTTATGAACTTGTGTTCATGAAGAATGTCACCGTAAGAGTGTCGTCGTTTGAAGAAAGTCGCCCAAAGAACTAAATTAGCGTCAAAAACCCTAGAATTTCGTTTATGTTCATTTCACACTCTCAAATGAAGTTGTTTGACCTCCAAATGCTATACAAAACATTTATAAACACTATTAGTACCCTTTCTACGAGAAATCTGGGAAGAAATCAAACACTTTGCGTAAAATTTTTAAATCAGAGTGAGAGTGAGTGTGAGTCGGTGAAGAAAGCTTGGGGAAGAAGAAAAGTTCAAATGAATTTCAAAAACGATATTTATAGACAAACAAAGATTCCTCTACGACAATTCTGGGAGTGTCGCCAAGTGTTACTGGCGACACAGGATGTGTCACCAGAGGTTACCGGCGACACTCATAAGTGTCACCAAAACAAGGCCAAACTTAGAAAAATGAAAATTTTTAAACCCGACACCTCCAACACATAATTCGTTCAACACATTGACTCAAAATAAAGATATAAAAGAGAAGAGACATTGAAATACCTGTACAGCACAAAGAAATCGCATTTTTGTTAGATTTTCTAATAATAAATGGAACAAACGACTATATGTATCAAATCGTTTAAGATTAACCGATGTATGAGATCATACTAACTTGAAAAGTTAGTCAACACTTCAATTTCATCCGGATAGTTACAGCTCAACGATGATTTATGGTATGTCTGTCCTCTTAAGCTCATGCATCTTTGATTTCAATCGAGAAACACGTGACGGTTTATCATGTTTGATAAGATTTAGATAAAATCAGTGGACCCCACACTCAGAAAGGTAAAACCTACCCTTCCTCATTGTCTTTTGAGGAGAGATCTAGGTATATGTTCCCACATAAAACAAAGGAGATGATCACCGAAAAACTTAGGATATATCTATTAGGGCATAACTAGCACGGGTTTTGCTTAGGACACAGCACAACGGACATACATCCCCTGATTTATGAAATAAGCTGGACTTACATGTGCGACAGACTTACAAGCCATGTTTTTGTCAAGAAACCCTTAGATCAGTCACAAGAGCCCAGAAATGAAACAATATATACTTATAACTATGTATGTGGGGGAAGTTGTTTGTGTTTTTGACAAGGGCCTTCGGGGGCAATCGAGGATAATGTGGTTTGTGGGGGTGCTTTTTTTTGAGATTTTTAATGGAGGTTGGCATCACTTTCGACCTGTTTTGGGGGTTTGGGTCTATGTTTGGCTGAGGATGTATCTACATATACTTTTATGGCCTCGAGGGCACAATCTTGGAGTTTGCATGATCACATTCTTCGGGGTTATGGTATTGTTGGCTTAGACTCTAATTTTGGGTGTGCGATGGATCACTTGCACTTGTGTAACATCCCGAACTGCTAACAACAAGTTAGGACAAGTGTCGGCTAAGAAACGTGACACTAGAACGTAACCAAACGCGAAAACAGAAAGACGATTCAACCGGAAATAAACCAAAACTTCAACTAGGCATATCTCAGGCTAGAAAAATGAGTTACGGAAGCCATAAAATATGAAACTTGGGTGCCACGGCGAGAATAATTTGAAAATGGTGCTATAACGGACCATCACCTGGTGTAACGGTCCGTCATGACCAACAGAAGCCATAACGGACCGTCACCGGCCGTGACGGTTCGTCATGCCGCAAAATTGAGAAAAGTCGTCATTTTTCTCCACGTATCACTGACTCATCCCACCCTAAGGCCATGACGGACTGTCATGGGCTGTGACGGTCCGTTATGTGGTAAGAAAGTGCTTGGAGGCCAAGAAAACGGTGACGGACCGTCGCCGACGGTAACAGTCCGTCACGGACTAAGAATTTTGCCTATAAATAGTTTGAGTTGGTCGTTCACTTGGAAACATCACAGACACAAACACCCTACTACACACATACAACCTGATGAGAATTAGAAGAGTCGGTGCGGTGCGTTAAAGTCCGAGTGCAGTACGTTATGATGTGGTTCGTACTCGGAGAAACGTTTAAGCAAGGAACGAGCGTAGGAAACGACCCGATTTTATTGTAAGTACACTGAACCCGTACCTAGTTAATTTATTATGTGATTATGTGTTATGTGTAACACTAAGGTACGGGGTGAATGGTAAATTAATCTAAACCAGAGTAATGGAGTAACCACGAGATATCAAAGGGGTGGTGGGCACGCTACGGTATACCTTATATATAAACCTCTTTGATACCTCGGGGTGAAACCATTACAAAGGTTTATGGTAGGGATTAATGTTGAATAGCATGATATAAATGCATGCTAAATATATGTGAATACAAGATGGAAACTCTAAATCTAAGTAAAGGAGTATTCACGAAACATCAAAGGGGTGGTGGGCACGCTGCGGTATACCCTACATATAAACTTCTTTAATGTATCGAGGAGAAACCTTTACGAGGAATTAGAGTAATGACTAGTTGAAAAACGTGATAAGAAATCATGTTATACGTGATAAATGTGAATGTGTGATGTGAACGAGTCATGTTATACGTGATAAATGTGAATGTGTGATGTGAACGAGTCTAAACCCTAAAACGGAGTAACAGAGTATTCACGAAGTATTAAAGGGGTGGGGCACGTTGCGGTAACCCTATATATAAACCTCTTTAATGCATCAGGGAGAAACCGTTATAAAGTTTTAAGGTGAGGACTGATTAAGGGTGGATGAAGCATAAGCGTGCATGATAAAAGTGAACATGCACGTTATAAATAAATGCTTGATAAATTGGGAGGCTATGAGTCTATGACACTAAAGATCCCAGTGAAATGAGATGTCCAGCCTACAGTGTCAGTCTCTAAAGGAATGAATGTAACGAGATGTCCAGCCTACGGGGCGGGTCTCGAGGATGTAATGAGGTGTCCAGCCTACGGGGCGGGCCTTATAAAATAATAAATAAGGTGTCCAGCCTATGGGGCGGGCCTATAATCAAAATGTCTAGCCTATAGGGTGGGTCTTGTGTAAAATCATCGAATGACGTGACTTGATGTACGTCCGACGATGGTCACGGAGGCATGTATCCCTCGTGACTTGAATAAGGAATTTAAAGGGTTCCATAATAAAAAGGCAGTGTACTTATTTAGCATAAGCTAACGTAAAAATGTTTTCTAAACACTGAAGGAAAAGGCACTGAAAATGATTGAAGCTTCCTGAGGATATGGCCTGTCAGAGCAAGAGAATCCCTAGATCTTGTACAATGTAATATTGTATGTAAACCAATATTTTATATAATAAAATATGCCCATGTCACTACGGTGGCAAGGTTGTGAAAAATTTGGGACCGATTTCCGTATAATAACTCTGATAGAATATAGAAATGAAAGTAGGGTGTTTCAACATGTCCCTTCCCAATTTCTATCTTAGCGGTTTCTCTAATAAGGACACCGCCCCCTAAAGCCCAGCATGCTTTGGCGCGTGCCTATTGTAGTAGAATCGTCTAAAGTTTGGGAGTAAAGTTTGATTTATCCCCTCACCAAAAAGCGGTTTTTGAATATCTCCGAGCTCTTCGGGCTCAGGATTTCCTGACAGTCATCCCCATTGAAAGACTTTGATAGGTCGGCTTTGGAGTACCGGACTATCCTCAAGAACTGGTGTATCCGGCTGATGAGCCCTGGCCCGTTTGCCGCAAGGTTTGTTGGTTAGTTACGTCCTATGTGATGTTCTTAAGCGGGTAGTAACTTCTGCTAAAAGGTAGGCCCATGTGAACTTTCTGTCGGATCCGTTTGAAGGGAGGTCTACTTTACGGGCAGCTGATATTCTTGTGTTTGGGTGGGCAAGGGGGAAACACGCTTGTGTGGACTTTACAGGAGTGTCCCCTTTGGTTAGGCTCAGGAACAATGGGTTTGTTGCACGCCAGACTGCGTTAAAGGCGGAATCAGACAAAGTTGCTAAACAAGAGAAATCTTGTTTAGAGAATCAACATATGTTTATCCCTTTTGCTTTTGATACATTTGGTTTTCTAACCCCGAAGGCTGTGGAATTTCTGAACAGGGTTCAGCGGATCGTGCATAGTAATTTTTCGGCTCCTAAGACCCAAAGCTTTCTTTTTAGTAGGATCAGTTTTGCTATTCAAAAGAAGGTTGCGACGCAGCTTATTACCCGTTTACCTACCACTTTATTGTAGTAATCCTTCTAAAATAATATATTTGAGGAAAAATTTTCTAAGTGACTATTAATAGACGCATATAGTTATGAACAATTTCATTAATTTCTATAAAAAAAAAGCAAATTATTTGAGTAAATATTTTTAATCTAATATACTTTTTAAAATATATTTAGTATAACATTAGTTTTGACAGAATTGAGGTAAAATAACTATGATGTTGGAAATATATTATCATATAGTTACAAAATATTAATCATAACAAAATTTCATCACCTCATCACACAAAAATCTTCTAATTTAGCCCATGATCTTCAACTATATGGCTAATTTACCAGAGTGGTCTAGTGCTGAGTTTGTGCAAAAATTTGATTTTGAAACTGTATACATGTTTGTTCCATGTAACCTTCATCAATCGACATCGCAACGATGAATCGTTATATATTTTGACAAGCGAAATAAACATATCATAAACACAATCCGACTCGAAAAACCAATCAAATCCTGAAGAAAACTATGCAAATATCCACAAGATACCACACATATAGAGTTATATAGCAACCCTATGTCCTATTGCATTCCCATTTGGAAGTTGGTATGCAGTTCAAGTATCGACACCAATTACACCGTTTGTACCCATTTTCTCCATGAAACAGCATCACTAAACCAACCGTAAACCTGCATTTCAAGTCGCGAAAATGAACACGCAGTCGTTTAAAATGCCACAAATTTCAGATTTTTAAGTGGATTCAACACTTACCCTGCAACTACGAGAGCTAATGCAAGCAAACCGAGCACATACTGATAAACTTTGTACTTGGATTTGACACGAACATCAGCTGGAAGACTGTATCTTTCCAACCATCCAAACCGAGGGCGAGGTAGTAAAATGAAACCTAGGAGGAAACCCGTAAAGAAACCGCCAATGTGGGCGAAATTGTCGACAAACGGCAGAATTCCCACGGCTAGGTTGACCACAACTATTACTACAAGAGTTAACAATGCTGCAGCCTATAAAAAGATAATTTTTTTTAAATATACCAATTTTTATTTAGCGAAATGTAATGAGACAATCCTACAATCCAACCAACCTTGTTGGAGTAGATGGTCCAGTTTGTGATGAGTTCAGAGAGCATTGTCCCGAGTAACCCGAACAGAGCCCCCGAGGCACCAACAGAGATGTTTTGTTGAATAAATAAAGAAGAAAGAATACTCCCGCCAAAACCCGACAATAAATAGATCACTCCTACACGTACTATCTTAAGAACAGTTGGATAAAATATAAAATGTAACTTAAATTTGAAAACATGACAAGAATCCATGAAAAGAAAGCTTACAAAATCCAAACTGCTGCTCGAGTCGAATGCCGATGAGCACAAGGCTCAACATATTAGCAACAAGATGAATCAAACCGGCATGTAACCAGTTTGCAGTGACAAGTCTCCATGCTTGATGTCCATGGACTATTTTCCCCCATTGAAGAGCTCCTAATTTCTCTAGCCTTCACATTAATAACAAAAAAGTAAACTGGAATATAGGAACTAATAGCAAAATAAATAAGAAAAACTTCATCAAAGCAACATTAGCAATGTTTTCAGAACCAGACCAGTGAACCGGACAGGATTTCCAAAATTTTTCACCTTTTACTTTCAAAACCTCATTTTTATTTTTATTTTTATTTCATTTTTTTCTTTTTACGGGTGAGTCAGGTGAACCGGACCGGACAATGAACCGACCAGCGGACTCTGAGGCAGCCGGTTCGCTATCCGGTCCGATTCTAAAAACATTCATCATAGGTTTCTGACATTCAAGAAAAGAGGTTAACAAGATATGAATTCTAAAGTCAAAATAGATACTTCCGAGATATAGATTTAGTTATATACTTATATACCTAACACCCATCTAGTTTTAATCGATCAATTTCGCATACAGATTTAAAAAATTAGGGTTGAAACCGATTTTGACCTAAAAAGTACCAATTTGACACCGCGGTCAATTTGATCTCAATTCTACTCTAAACCATCATCAAAAACATAACAAAAAAGAAAAAGAGAAAAGAAAACTGAACCGAAATAAGTAATTGCACAGTACGTGTTCGACGAAGCGCCGAAGAGAGGATTCTCCTTAAGCGGCTGAAACGAGAATCGACCAAGAAACCTCGCGACGCACTTGCCATCGGCACGTGATCGGCTGTGCTTAGGGCAATTATTGACGTACATGATCACAACAAAAACAGCGATATTCGCCACCACGAACACCGGGATCAACCATGAAGTCCAATGAGTTTCCGTATGCACAAAATTCTCTGTTCTGTTACTGTCTTTTGATCTTCCCCGGCGCTCCAAATCATCGCCGGACATCATCGTCTATATCCGGAGAAGCTGCGATTTAGATTTAGAGAACAGAGAGCTCAAAATTGAAGGTGTTTAGGGGGGTGGGAGAAATTACTGGAAGATCGTGCGCGTAGTGGGGACGGTGAGATGACCGGGTGGACGTGGAGTTGTTGAGTCGACGGCGTATTTAGCCGGTTTTCCGGTTTTATTGCTGAATGCTTGCCACGTAAATGGTGATATACTGAGGTAGGAGTTTGTACTTCGTAGGATAGGGATGTAGGATCTGAATGTAGGTGTCGGTTACAAGTTAAAATGTATTAGTTTGTAAATAACTTAGCATATTCATACATCTTACCCTCACTTGATGGTGGTCACGGTGTGAGCATGGTTAGCACACCACCCTTCTTTGGCGTTAGGGGGGCGTGAGTGTTGTGACGGAAGGGGTTTCACGGGTGTTATCTCGCTTTACGACCGTTCAACGACTATTTCCATTAAATGTTTTTACCGTTTGAAAATTAAAAAAAAAACTTTAATCTAATTTTTTTTACCCTATAAATAACCCATTTAACCAAATTTTTATATTTAATATTTTTTTTATTTAATGTTTTTTTATTTATTATTTTAATAAAATTTGAATTTATTTTAAATTGATGCATTTAATACTTAATTGGGTATCGCTCACATGAGTATACCCTTTGCCATGTAAGAGCCAAGTGAGTGATACACCAATATAATGTGACATCTAGGTGTCAAAAAAGGTACTCTCACTTGGGAGAGCCAAGTGAGAGTATACCTCATAGCCTTAAGATGGCTAATGATTAAATGAAGATTTTAGTTAGGCTTTGGATATTCGGACACTCTGATAGATATTTTGACACACTGACACACGCTTACTAGTTGTATGTACGCATACTAGTGGTATGTGTGTCAGTGTGTTAGATCTTGTCTGGCACTAAAATCACATACTACTAGTATGGCAGAATACTACTCGTATGTATATAATTTTTTTAGGGGCTGTCACATACTACTAATATGGCTGAATACTATCTCTATACGACTAGTATAGGGCAATACTACTAGTATACCTCTGTAATTGTTAATTTATTTCCTCGATTATAAATATGTAGCCAAGCTAATTCAGTTTATGAGAATAATTCATTATTTTAAAATGAGTATACGACTCGCTAAACCAGAAGATAATATGTCGTTTAACAGGATAAACAGAAACAAGTAGAAGAAACGGAAGGCGTCCTAACGGGTCATCTTCTAATGCACCAGTAGAAAACGGGTCATCTTCTAATGCACAATACGTTATTTTCTTGGGAATATTATTCGAACAAATTATTGGGAATATTATGTCACGCCAAACACTTTTAAATAATTAAATACATAAAAAAATAAACTAACGTGGTTTTTTTATTATAAAAGAAAAGAAAATTATCTGTTATTATTTATTTTGAACAATACGTTATTTTTTCTATAAAAGAAAGATAATTATCTATTATATTTTTTAAAAAAAATTTAAGTAATATTAGTCGTATTACGTTATAGTAGTCGTATAGGGAAAGAATACTGGTCGTATGTACCTATCTACTCGTATACACAAACATGAATGATTGATTTGACCAGCATTCATTGTGTCGTATGTGGGGTGTTAAAGGCTAGTGTCATACGACTAGTATGGCCACATACTAGTATGTAGGGTGTCAAAAGATCGGATAAGATGTACTAATAATAGGCGCTAGCGTAACATCCCGAAAATAATAAAAATAATAATAATAGGAAATAAAGCTTACGGACGAAGTTCGGGAAATAACGAAAGAACCACAACGGACTCGTGGGCTTGGATCGTGGGCCGGGTATGGGAGGCGCAAGGAGGAGGGGGTAAAACCCTGACTTCCTTCCTCCTTGTCACTACAACCATCATCTTCACAACATTCTAGAGAGAGTAGAGAGAGAAAGCTCTAAACCGACACCTGAGGCCTTCATATTCGACCCAAGATCATTGTTGAACACTATTGGAGGTTGGAGAAAGAAAGATCAAACGATAACAGGTAACAACTCGTTCTCAGATTCTAATTCTGAATTTAAATGGGTTCTTAGGGTTTCAAAGGGGTTTTCTATAAAAGGATGGGATTTTTACGTAGGAATTGCTCCAAAAAGTAGATATCTAGCGTCATGGAAGCTTGATATAAGCTTTGGACATAAAAATATCGAAGCTTGGATCAAAAACGAAGAATTTGATCAAGGACGGTTGAATCGTCCGAAAACTCGGATACGTCCGAAAAGTATGTCGGAACACCATGGATTTCAGATAGAACTTTTCGGTCGAAAAGTATCTCGGACGGAACATTTCGGACGAAAAGTATTTTGGACAGAAAAGGATTTCGGACAGATGTTTTCGAGCAAAACAGTTCTCGGACAAAAATTTTCGAAAGAAAAAGCCATTAATAGAAAATAGTTCTAACACTAGAGTTTTCGGCCGAAATAGATTACGACCGAAAAAGATGTCGAACATAGGAGTTTTCAGATGAGATATGTAGGTTAAACTTGTTCCATTCGTGACTCTTGAAACAGATATATTAGCATCCCACCTAGCTTGAAGTTTCAGTGCTAAGTGAGATAGACACAGTAGAAGTCAGGTGAGTTCTTATTGCTCTTTTCCCTAAACGGTTTTGGGCTGGCATGCATACTGTTAAAGAGATAGTTTTCAAAGTTAAAGAATTTTTTATAAAAATTATATATTTTTATAAAATGAAAGATAAAGAGTTAAAGAGTATTAGCGGCTTTGATTTTACTACTGACATCCTCTGTTGCAACACTGACACACCAATCAGCAGAAGGAATGTTATTGGTGCAGATGATAAAAGACAATGCTACTACTTCTGAAGTCTCCTGCAAAGATTCATGAGAAGACTTTTTGTTTTGCAGCTGTCTTTTCGCTGCAGTTGTCTTCTTGTTATCCTCCAATTGTACTGTAGCTTCCATCTGTAAAAGATCAACGTCTTGTGTTTGATCTGATCCTTAGAATCAAAGATCTGTCTTGATTCTAAGTTCCTTTATATGTATTACTTCTCTTTAGTTGTAGATGATGCTTCCTTAGAGTTTTCTTTGTAACTTGTTAACATTAAAGAGTAGTACAATTTGCATTTATCAGTATTATCATTGTTGCTTGTTGCATTGCATAGTTGTTATTGTTTCCGCCAATATCAAGTAAACATAACCATCTTGTAATACATCGATCCTACAGTTCTGATCATTTAAACAAACAGATGCTCTAGACCAACCGGTTAAAGTGCTAACCACATATACACGAGGTCGCGGGTTCGAAACCTGTCCTGCCCGTTTTTTTTTAGTTTAATTGTTATTTCCTTGTAGTTACTCTCAAACTCACACAACGAATAGTATTCGAACACTATTATTATTACGCGTGTATAAATTTGTTATTAATACATATTTGTAAAACATGACAAACATTGTATTTTAACATAAACCCTATTATTCTGTTTATATAACTTTAAAACTATAAAACTATTGAAGCACGTTTATGTGACAGACACTCTGGATGTTGTCTTAGTTTTTGTACTTGTCTTTATGTATTTGTATTTCTATTTAAGTATCTGTATGTATTGATTATCGAGTTATAATCACATTTGTATGTATTTAGTCTTGTCTGTTTATGTTAAGTGTTGTGCGCACTTAGTAAGTGCGCAGGATGTATATCCTGCGTACTTAGCAAGTACGCAAGAACAAAGTCTGCGTACTTGCTAAGTACGCAGGAACAATAGTCCTACGCACTTGCTAAGTAAGCATGAAACATGTCTAGTATAAATAGCAGGTCTTGACAGAATGTATGTACGCACTCATTCTCTATGTAACCGGCTGTGATTATTAATAGACGAAGTTTGAAAGTATCTTGTGTCTTTGTTGTCGGTTTACTTTGTGTTGTTTAATACTCCACCTAGTCACGAGCATTCCGCACCTGGTTCGACCAGGAACACACTTTCATGTGACGATCCCAGACACCCGAGGGACCTACAAGTGGTATCAGAGCGTTTACTCTTGATTTCAAGTGTTGTGAGTGTGTTAGGAGCATTTTTGACACATTCTACAGCCTTTCTACAAGGAAAAGTGACCGATTTTGGTGATTTTTATGATAAAATAGAGGTAGCTCTTGAGCGCTATTTTAAAAGCAAAAATCCTTCAAAATCCGACTTTTTTCTTGTTTGTTTGAGTGTTTTGATCTTAAAGGGTTTGTTAGAAACAAGTTTCTAACCTTTTGGCTTGATCAATTTGTTCATATCTTCAAAATTTGAAGATCTGAGTTATTTCTGGCGATCGGAAAAAGTTGGTGGGGCAGGTGGATAAAGCATTCTGCGTACTTACCCTTTTGGCAAAAAGGACCGTCTTTGTGCGTACTTTCCAAGTACGTAAGACCATTCTTGTGCGAACTTAACATTGCCTCCTGCGTACTTAACATTTACTCCTACGCAAGAGGAAATCTCAAGTGCGCAAGACCAATTTCTTAAGTGCGCAAGGCCATTCGTAATTGCGCAAGTTGTGATTAATTAACTTTGCTTCCTGCGTACTTAACATTGACTTTCTAAGTTTTTGACTAAGTTTTACACTATGGCAAATCTTCAGAATCTTGGTAACCTGCTTAATTATGATAACGAGATAGGTACTTCGCAAAAACTGCCAAAGCTGCTGAATGTTAATGACTATTCGAATTGGAAAGCACGCTTTGAGCATTATATCTCATACATTGATTCCTCTTTGTGGATACCTATACTTGAGGGTTATAAGCATCCGACTTATACATATCTTGATGAGATTGTTCCCAAGCCTATATCTAAGCTAGATGAAGAAGAAAAGAAAGTTTATGACAGAGAAAAGAAGGCACATGGATCTATCATAATGGCACTAAGTAGAGAGCTTTTTCATAGCTTCAGAGGATATGATAAATCGAAAGATCTCTGGAAGGCATTGCAGAAAAGATTTGAGGGGAACAGTGATATCAAGAAGAGCAAAAGAGGTCTCCTGAGAAAGCAGTATGAGTGCTTCAGATACCTGGAGAATGAATCTACAGATGAACTTATATCTAGATTCTCTCATCTACAAACTGAGTTAAAAGCTTTTGAGCTAAAGTATCCTGATGAGGAATTAGTTGAAATTTTTTTGGATGCATTACCACCAAAGTTTGAGATGTATACCACTCTGCTAAGAGAGAACCCCAAGTTCTATGAGATGAAGATTGAAGAAGCAATTAGAAAGGTTCAAGCACACGATATGAACCTGAAAATAAAAGAAAGCTCAGGGAGACCTCAAATACAAGACCCTTCTATGATTATGGGATGTCTTCCACAACTAAGTCATCGGGTTCAGGAATCGCTTTATTCTCAGGGAATTCTCATGAAGAAGATAACTCGAATGTTTGTGGTGGTCATACATGCTTTACAGCATCTGGATCTGGTTCTCACCACCAACATTCCTCAAGAAATCCTACATCCACATCTTCATCTAACCAGACTGCTATAGCCAAGATAGCTGAAGATCATGTTGCATTATTTTCATCGTGTATGCTTGCCTATGAGAACTTCATTGGTGGCAAGCTTACGGATCCTGAAACCATTGCAGAAGATTTTAATCAGGTGGATCCAGATGACATGGAGGACATAGATATTCAATGGAATATGGCCATGATCTTGAGAAGGGCCAAGCGTTTCTTGAATAGAACGGGCAGTAATTTCATTGGTGGGCATTCAAATACCAAGGTGGGCTTTGATAAATCCAAAGCCAAGTGCTACAAGTGTCAGAACTTTGGACACTTTGCTCGTGAATGTTAGAAGGATAAAGCACCTGCTTCAGGATTCACTAGACCAAGCCAGGGAAACAACCAAGGAAATGGTCAAGGGTACAACAATTCTAACAACCGCAATCAAGGTCAAGGTGGAACATCCAATGCTTTGGCAGCTCAACAGGATGAAAGCTTTGATTGGGGTGTTCATTTGGAGGATGCCATTATTGCTTAAACACAAGTTGGTCTCGTGGCTGAGATCGTTGAGATGATGGAAGCAGAAGAGAGGGAAGCTTCTGTAACTGACCAAAGGGAGTCTTCAACTGCAGTTACCCTCATGTCTATTGGGGAGGCATCAAATTCGTCAACTGAGGTAGACTCTAACTCTTTTGCTGTTATTTCATGTTCCAAATGTCTTGGCTTGAAAGAAGAAAATTCTAAGCTTCAGGACAAGGTCGAACCCCTTCGTATTGCAACTTTAAGCTACAAAGAAAATGAAAAACGTTACAAAGATTCAATTGAAACTTTAAAGAAAGAAAAACGTGATTTTTCACTTAAAATCAGTGAACAACAGTTTCATTTGGATGTTGCGTACAAGGGGTTGGAAAAGAGAAATAATGAAATTACCAAGCTGCAGAATGAGGTTTTGTAGTTGAATGGTAAAATTGAGAAGTTGAAGAATTCTCGCTTTGTGGTGGAACATTATGAATCAGTAGTGAGACAAATGAATGGCTTAGGGTTGGGTACTAATGCCATTCCTCCACCAGTAAGCGAGAAATTTGTCAACAGCTTAATTAATATTGACTTGTCATGCCTTGATGAATCCTCAAGTCAGGATGATTCCTCTAACAAGGATGATTCCTCAAGTAAGGCTTACTCTGCATCTGATTAGGAGTTCTTCACTGATGAAGGCTCTGAGAACACCATCCCTGATGGTGCTGTCTCAGAGGAGCTGATTGATGAACACAAAGTTGTGAAAAACATTGTCACTGATCGTGATAATTGTATTTTGACTGAGCCTGATACCATTGAAACAAATGAAAAACTAAAAGTAATGCTTTATGGGGGATATAAGAATATTAACCAATTTAAGAAAGAAACCTTTGCATATCATTATGGGCTTGGGTATAAAGCAAATTTGGAAAAATATTACACTCCCAAAAATGAATCAACATCAGGTCTATCAAAAACCACTACTCATGTTCATCAAGCAACTCTTCCTGCTCATCATGCTGAGTCATCAAATGCTAGATCTAATGAGCCCTACAGGAGAATCTATAAGGAAAAGCGTGCTTGCTTTCACTGTGGTATCGTTGGTCACATCCTTGTGAACTGCCCTGCTAAGAACCAAGGGAAACGGCCAATTGTTTCACAACCGGTTGTTATCTCTAAGTCACCACGAGTGAAGAAACCCATGAATCCCAAATCAAATGTGGTGAAACCACCAGTGAAACCTATGGTGAAGCCAAAGACCACATCTGAGGCTAAGCCATCTGTTCCAAAAAGGGAAAAGCAACCTGCTAAACCTTGTGTGTCTACCTCTGGTAGTGCACCAACTGGTGAGAGGCCTGTGGTTAAACTTTCTAAGCCACAGAGGAGAAGAAGGAACAAGAGATTGAGAAAGCTGGAACAGCTGGTTGGAATTCAATCAGGTGAAGCTTCTATTAGTTCACCTGGTGCTTCTGAATGCAAGCCGACTGTTCCAGTAAAACAAAAGAAAAGGTCCTGGAACAAGAAAAATAAAAGTTCTTAATCTTCTAATCCCAAATCTCCAAAGGATTCACCATTTTTTCATAGTCATGAGTGTGAATTAATTGAAGTAGTTTATTTTGAGAAAGACGGACGACCCAAGACCACCATGGCTTGGGTCTCCAAATCTAATTAATTTCTATTTCTCGTGTAGGGACATCAGAAGGGAACTGTCTCTAATCGTTGGTATGTAGATAATGGATGCTCCCGGCATATGACAGGCAACATGGCCCTGCTTGAAGATGTAAAACCATTCAGAGGCGGCTATGTGGTCTTTGCAAGCGAGAAGGGCGGTAGTATTACTTGTCAAGGTGTAGTTTCCAATGGATGTGTAAGCTTCGACAACGTCAACTACTGCAAGCAGCTAAAGCATAACATGTTCAGTGTTTCTAAGATGTGTGATAAGGAGTACTCAGTCATGTTTGACAAGTCTAAATGCATGATTCTCAACCCTGGGTTTGAGGTTTCTGAAGACTGGATTTTGATGCATGCGCCAAGAACGAATGATACCTATCAGATCGACATGAGCGTGGCGAAAACCACATCTTCAGTTGCTACTTGTTTTCTTACGAAAGCGACAGAGCTTGACTCAATCTTGTGGCATAGGAAACTCGGACATATTTCTTACAGAAAAATTAATCATCTTGTCCAAAATGGTTTTGTTACCGGGGTTCCTAAGCTGAGATTCTCCGTTACAGATGACTGTGTGCCTTTTAAAAAGAGCAAACAACAACGGAAGTCTCACAAGCCTAATCTCCAAAACTCCATCGATACCCCTTTGGAGCTCTTACATATGGATATGTTTGGGCCCATAAGTATCAGGAGTATTGGTGGGAAGTCATACGTCTAGTTGTAACCGATGATTTCTCACGTTTTTCTTTGGTGCATTTTTAGGTACCAAGGATGAGACTGCTGATATTCTTCAATACCTGATCTTGAGCTTGGAATCTTTATGCAAGTTGAAGGTTAGAAGAATAAGGAGTGATAACGGAACCGAGTTCAAGAATAATTTGATGGAGCTTTTCTGTCTCAAGAAGGGTATTCGTCACGAATTTAGTGCCCCGTACACAACTCAGCAAAACGGAGTTGTAGAAAGGAAGAACATAACTTTGATCGAGACTGCAAGGACAATGCTATCAGATGCAAAGCTTCCTGTCACTTTCTGGGCAAAAGCAGTCAACACAACGTGTCACGTCTTGAACAGAGTCCTGGTTGTTAAGAGGTACAATAAAACTTGTTATGAGCTGATCAACAATCGACCTCCAAATCTTGACTACCTAGTTCCTTTTGGTAGTCCCTGCTCTTTATTGTTACAGTACAAAGACCGCAAGTCTAAGTTTCATGCAAAAGCGGTGGAAGGCATCTTCTTAGGATATGTTGTCAATTCGCCATGCAAAAGAGTGTACAACAATGAGAGTAGGTCTATAGAGGAATGGTTCGAAGTGGACTCCAGTAAACACAACATTCCACTAGAACCAACTGGTCCTGCTTCGGGATTTGATTATAATGCTCTGTTCAAGTCTTTTAATCTTCCTGATTTATCTGTCATAAAGGCATGTCATAAATGCGTGTTATAAAAAGATGACACGCACACACGCATGTTGTAGGTCCCTCGGGTGTGGCGGATCGTCACATGCAAGTGGGTCTACTAGTCCAACCAGGTGCGGAATGCCCGTGACTAGGTGGAGAGTCAAACTAAACAATGTAAACCAACAAGAGAATCACTTTAAACGTTCTTTTGTATTATAAACACTTGAAGGTTACAGAGAGAAGTGCTGAATTTACAATCTGCGTATTTGCTACTGTGACTGCGTACTTATCCTCTGTGAACCAAAAGACCTGATGCCTGCGCACTTAGCAAGTGCGCAGGACCAAATGCTCTTGCGTACTTAGCAAGTACGCATGGGTCTTCCTGCGTACTTGCTAAGTACGCAGGAGCTTTCTCCTGCGCACATGTAAGTTTGCAAAACACTTAGAAGAAATGCAACATACATTATGTAAAAGTAAATACAACTCGATAAACTATTACATAACGACTCTTACATACAAAGATAAATTACAGACATTAGAAATACAAACTAAGACTCTATCAGAGTGTTGTTACAGGAAAGTGCTTCAACAAACTCCCCCTTGACAACAGCTCGGGATCTTCATCGTCTTCAGTCTTCAATCTTCAGTCCTCACATCTGTCCATCCTTAGCTTCAATCTTCTTCTTGTATTCAGAGCATAACTTGATCACCTTGTCATATTTTGAAGCAAGGAGCTTTGTCCATTCGTCCGTGTGGACACAATACCTATCAGCTAGTACCTCCAGATCTTTCACAGAAAAGTTGATGAAGCAGACTTCATCAAATATTCTGATCAGTTCTTTTGGTACTATGTTCCCACTTTTGGAACGTCCCTTTCCCATGATCACAGCCTCGTCCGTTTTTGGATCTACGTACCAGTACCACATGTCACCAAGAATATCCTGAGATAACTTGCTCAGGGGAATCTTAGTTTCACATCGTACTGGCTTGTATACCAATTTCTTTAAGTGCTTCTTAGTCACAGGATGCACATCGTGCTTATCCTTGACTCTCTTGGGCACCTTAGGCTTGAACATTTCCCAGTTCCCAGATCTTGCTTCACGCTGCAGAACCACCCACAAACCCATCGCCACTGCGTGATTGGAATGACCCAGCAGCTCTCGGTTTGCTAGGTTCACCAGGTTGTATTTAGGCAAGGAGCTGAACGCTTCACTGGTGGGTTTCAAGTATTGAACCCCGCCAGATCTTTTGATGGCGAACAACTGCTTGTCCTCCTCGAACCTTACAGCCAAGATCATCCTTGTTGCTCCGTGCTTGCCTATGATAGACGTCTTTTGCCACACAGGAGCTGGACCCTTTGATGAGGTAGAAGGCATGTTAGTATCTTTCGGTGCCTCTGGGTCCACAGGTTTAGGGTCAACTGGGGAGGCTTCAGTCGAGGCTTCTACATTACTAGCCTGCTCGACTGAACCTGTGTCGAGCGGAGCGTCGAAGGATGGAACTTCAAAGATCTCTCCATCTTCTAGCTCGTACTCTCCTTCCCCGTCACCCTTGGGAATCTCTATCACCACGTCTTCATCATCATCATTCCAGTCATCACCAGAGTCGATCTCTCCTTCTTCCAGATTAAGGAGAGCATCGATCTGTGCTTCCTTGGAATAGTCAGGCTCAAGATAAAGGATCTCATCATCAGATAAGTCCTTGAGCACCTCGGCTGCTGACTTCCCTTTATCACCACCACCACCAGAGGTATCACCACCCTCTTGCTGAGTAGACTCCCCCTCAGCCATTGGAATAGCAGAGATGGGCACAATTGCCAAAGCTTGGTGCTCACCTCCACTAGGACCGGCTTCAGGATCCTTGTCTTTATCGTCATCCTTAGTCAAGTCGACTGGATGACAAGGCTCAGCACCAGTGGATTTCTTTCTCTTTCTCCTTCTCTTTCTCCTTATCTTTCTCTTTCTCTTTCTCCCCCTGAGCATCAAGCTTCTTGGTCAGTTCTGCAACTAATTTGACCATCGCTTCGTGCTCTTTTCTCTGTAAATCCAGCCTTAGCTCAAGTGACGTTCTGTGGCCTAGAATCATTTCATTCGTCTTCATTAATAGCTCATTCTGTGCCATTACGTTCTTCAGTCGCTCATTAGTCCCCGTTCTCTGGCTATGTAGAACCCTAACTTCATCGGCCAATGAATTAATCTGTGCTTGTTGAGCATCAGACTCCTCCTTTGACTTCTGAATAGTCTTCAGCAGTCCAGCAACTTGGGTTTCTAGCACATCGATCCTTGCCTCATTCGGATCAGGATGCCTAGACGATGATGCTTCGGCATTATGGATAGGGGAGGAGAAGATGGTACCAAAGTCAAACCCTTGTGAGAAATCTTCATAAGTGAATGGTTGACTTGGAGGATCAATGGTGGGTGTTGGGATTTGGGATGAGATGATGCGAGTGGGTGTTATGGTAGGGGTGATGGTGACAGACTCCGTGACAATTGGAGTAGTCACCGCCACTTGGACTGATGTTGTAGGGAGGGTCACCATAACAGGAACCTCCTCTGTGACTGCCGTGACAACCACGTCAGCTTGAACTTGTGGTCTTCTCCTCCTACGGTATAACCGCTGTGAAGGTGGGGTAGAGGCTGAATCTGGACTGGCAGCTGGAACTTGTACTTGCTGCACAGTCGGGACCTCTACTACCCTGGGGATAGCAACCTCTTGCCTATCTCCCCTGTTCTTATGAACACGCTCTCGTCTCTGTCTTTGTAGAGCAGCGTCAGAGTCAGATGTTGGCTCATATTCGCCGCTTGAGCTTTGTAGCTTTCTTTTGGAGGTCGACTCAGGTAGGGTTACCTGTGCCGATCTCCTGGGGTGTGCCTGTGATGGTGCGTCATCGGAATCAGAAGAATCTGATTCTGTTGCTTCTGAATCGGATTCCTCAGCACCACCATCACCACCTTCGTCATCACCTCCATCACTTTCATTCATTTCTTCTTGTTGTTCATCAGAATCATCACTCATCTCTAGTGCCGAATTGGGACTATACCAATTCCAATCTTCTGGCGCGACATATGCTTCATTAAGCAGGTGGCCAAAGAGTTCAGTATGCACAGGGGTAGGATCTACACTGCCTGGCTTTAGAAACTGAGCAAATACTCTCTTGTCCACCCGTTTTACTTGCAGTCTCTCCCCAATAGCACGTAGGTTTGGCAATGCATCATCAATCAAGAGTTGCACAAACCTCGGGTACAATAGGAACCTAAACTTCTCTGCTGTATTGATCTGATCATTGATTGCTTTGAAGATGTAGCGAGAGAAGTTGTAGCCCATATTAAGAGACAAGCCCACCATGGTTGCTGCAAGGTCATGACCCATGGCATCTTTCCTCGCTTTTCTTGACGAGATGCACACGATCATGACGTGGGCAAAATACCGCCATTGATCCAACACCCACATCTTTTTGTAAGAAGCATAGTCCCTCGCTCCGACATATCCCATTCTATGCCTCCAACACCCATCCACATAGTAATCTGGATAGGATGTCGGGTCGGTAGCGAGGTCTCCGAACCGCAGGACCCTTCTTATTGTATCTTCAGAGAAAGCAATAGCCCGACCATCAACGGTAGCCCTTACGACATTAGGGGATACCGTGCAGTCATGCTCTGCCGTCTCCCAGAATTGCTCCAAGTAAGGTCTTGAGACTGTTGGGTCAGCTGAGATTGCATAACTTATTCTTGATCGGTTCAAAAAATCAACGATCTGCCGATATTGCAAAGATGCCCCTTTCCACTCAGGTTGAGTGTTCGCTAACAAGTTGAATTCGTTAGTGAATGCCCGAGCCATAGTCTGCAGAAACACACAGAAAACATAATCAGAACAACGTATATTATTGGAAATGAACAAACATGACACGGTATAGTAGGTACACTATGAACAAAAATTTTCGACTTGGAAAATTTTCTAAGTGTTGGTCCTGCGCACTTAGCAAGTGCGCAGTCTTTTCCTCTTGCGTACTTAACAAGTACGCAGGAATTGCTTCTTGCGTACTTGCTAAGTGCGCAAGAACAACACTTGGCAAAAATTTCTGATTTTCAACGAGATGACAGATTGCTCAAAAACCGGGTCAAGTAGGTCGCCACTAGGTCAGAATCGAGGATTCGAACTTATGGGACCATTATCAACACCAGTAACTACCAAACCAAGACTAATTTTGACTTAAAAACGTCGCCCAACCCACTGCCGATTAAGATTCAACCGACGGCTAGAATCGAGGACGAAATGGATGAATATGGAGTCGATTAAGAATCCTATTAGCATAGAAATGTCAATAAGTTACCCAAACAACCCCAATTTTACCCAAAATATTTCGAATTTAACCTAAAAACTTCTAAGTCACGAATCGGTCCAATGTCACGATTGTATGGATGGAAATCGCCTAGATTCTCATCAATGAGATGAAATGAGATGATGAAACTATAGACGGGACGAAAATATGGTTTAGACACACTTGATTTTGAGTTAAATTTGCAGAGGGAAAGTGAATGGTTTGAAAGCTTGAAACTGAAAAAATTTTCTAAGTGTCACTTTTATACCCCTCACTTATCGGTCGTGCGTACTTGTTAAGTGCGCACGAGTTAAGTCTTGCGTACTTACAAGTACGTAGGACTTAACTCTTGCGCATTTACAAGTGCGCAAGACTAACTCTTGCGTACTTGCTAAGTGCACAAGGTTTACTTCGTGCAAACTTGACAAGTACGCACAAGCCTTAAGTGCGCAAATTTGAAACTCAGAGTTATGAAGATTTTCAGGTCAAATAACGAACAAGATAAAAAAGATATTCAATCACGAGGTTTCAAATACAATTCATGAAGGTTAAACATAAAATATTTTTGGCTTTTTCTGATTAAACTTGAACAATGCATAAACTTAAAATCTTTTTGTTCTTTTCTAGATAGATATATACAAGTATTCACACAAACTATTTTTGATCAAAGACACGAGCAGAGGATCATATCAGGCTATCTTTTAGCAAAAACGATACAAAATAAACATCAAAGAATATGGGATCATGTCATGGATTACTCTTTATTCATACGTAATAAGCACATAAACAAGTAATTCAAGTTGACAATATTATAAGATTTGAAACTATACGCATCTTTGTATCATGTTCTTGTGTATTAAGGTATTAATTATAAGATTTACAATGTGTACCCCACTGAAATGCTATTTTAACTTGCACTATCTCAAGGCATCTAAGATTTTCCCAATGATTTTCTAGATTTTCAGAATGAAGCTACATCTATTAGCACAGGAAAAATCAAGCAGAATCCATAAGGATTATAGGGAATCATAAGATTCAGAATCGAGTGATTCATTTGTCTTGGTTTCATGTGATTTTCTTCTTTGAATATCGGGATGATGATTCAGGATAATAGATATGGTGTTTGATTAAGGTAAGGTGATCCAACTTTTATCTGGATTTGATTTCAATGAATCAGGAGTGATTCAAGGGTGAAAACATGCTCAACGGTTAATGTAGAGACATGTCTTGATTCAATCTCTCCTTGCATACTTGTGAGTATGGGCAGTGAGATGAACCGCATTAATTGTGCTAACGACATAACCCGAAACTGATCTCAAAAGAAAATTATTACCTAAATCTAACATCCTTTAGCTGATAATGATCTTTTCTATTCTTTTACGCACACACACTTGCAAACATGGTTTCAATTCACAGTTGTAATTTAGATTTAGTTTCCACACTACTAGTGATTCAAAGATGCATACAGCCTACTGACAATTCAAATTACTTGTAAATAAACAGATTAAAAACATAATAATTTAAACAATTAAGTAAACATGACGCAATCATTTTCCATATGAGCAGTCTATGGTGTTTAGATCATTTCTGATGTACTATCATTTCCTCTTTTCTCAAGTTAACTTTGAAATTTTCTCCATTTTCTATTTTTTTTATTTTTGTAAAATATTTTAAAAACTAAAAGAACTATACAGAAAATTTAAAAGAATTAAAAATTTAACTTCCATGAATTGAATTGAGTTAAGAAAACTTAGTTTTCACTCAGGATTGAACATTCCTATCAAGTTGACAAGATGCTCAAAACGGGATCGATCAAATGCCTTTGTGAAAAGGTCAGCAAGATTGTCATCCATGTGAACTTTTACAAGTTCGATTAAATGCTTTTCAGCACAATCACGGATGAAATGATGACGAATCTCTATATGTTTAGTTTTGGAATGTTTCACCGGGTTATTTGTGATGGACATTGTGGCATTGTTTTCAATGAATAGAGGAGTTCCAGTGAAGTTTAAGCCATAGTCTCTCAACTGCTGCTGAATCCACAGTATCTGAAAACAACTGCTCGCTGCAGCAATGTATTCTGCTTCACAAGTTGAGACAGAAACCGTTGACTGCTTCTTGCACTGCCAGGAGACCAATCTGTCTCCTAAGAATTGACATCCACCAGAAGTTAACTTTCTGTCAAGGTTACAACCGCCATAATCTGAATCAGTGTAGGCTTTGAAGTTGAATGACTGCTGCTTAGAGTACCAAAGACCTAATCGGGGTTTCCCTTTCAGGTATCTGAAAATTCTCTTCACGGCTATCATATGTGACTCCTTCGGTTGAGACTGAAACCTTGAGCACAAGCACACAGCAAACATTATATCGGGTCTTGAAGCTGTGAGATACATAAGTGATTCGATCATCCCATGGTACAACCTACTGTCCACATCCTTTCCATCTTTGTCAGGATGCAAATCATGATTGACGGGGATAGGTGTGCCATAAGTACTGCTATCATTCATCTTGTATTTTGACAAGATGTCCTGCACATACTTGGTTTGATGTAGATAAATGCCATCCTCTCTTTGACTGACTTGCAGACCCAGGAAGAACGACAGTTCACCCATATTACTCATTTCAAACTTGGACTTCAAAACCTTCTCGAATTCCCTACACATCCCTTCATTGGTAGACCCAAAAATGATGTCGTCGACATATACTTGTACAAGAAGAATGTCACCTCCTGCTTTCCTAATGAAGAGAGTCGAGTCAATCTGTCCACGGTCGAAACCATTAGACAGTAAATGCTTAGATAATGTCTCATACCATGCCCGCGGTGCTTGATGAAGACCATAAAGTGCTTTGTCGAGCTTATACACTTTATTGATATTATGCGGATCTTCAAAACCGGGAGGTTGAGTGACATAGACTTCTTCATGAACTTTACCATAAAGGAAAGCACTCTTCACATCAAGTTGATAGACCTTGAAACCGACATATGTGGCATAAGCCAAGAACAGTCGAATGGCTTCAATTCTAGCAACTGGGGCATATATTTCGGTGTAATCCAAGCCCTCTTGCTGATAAAAACCCTGAACAACCAATCTTGCTTTGTTCTTCACAACAACATGATGATCATCCGTCTTGCATTTGAACACCCATCTGGTTTCAATTGGCTGAAACCCTTTTGGCAAGTCAACCAAATCCCACACGTGCAACTTTTGGAATTGAGACAATTCATCTTGCATCGCCTCAATCCAGCAGTTGTCAGTGAGAGCCTCCTTCACATTCTTCGGCTCTAACTAGGACACGAATGCATCATACAGACATGTTTCCATGACACCAGTGTCAAGTATCTCTGTGTACAGACTGGTGTTCTCAGTGATGGTTCGATGACGAGTCTGAACGCCGGCATACGGATCACCAATAATGATGTCGATTGGATGATTCCTATGCACTCTCGTCTCCGTTACAATCGGTTCCTGAATTTCTGGATCAAGATTCGTGCTTAACTCCCCCATTTCATGTGTTCCAGAGGAAGAAGATTCAATGTTAATTGGATCAGCTGGAGCGTCATTTCCTACAATTGTGTTAGGATTGGCTTGAGCGTCTTCTCCAACAATATGAACATCTTCACTGTTATCACTGTCATGAGTTCCAGATGCAGATGCGGCATTGGAATCAGGAGTTACAATCGGTACAGTGGCACGAGTAGAGAAATTGGAGTCATCGCCGCCACCCAATAATTCATAAACATTTGCGGCGTCATCTGCAGATATATCAGGAAGATTGAATGACTTGAATAGCGCATCATAATCAAAACCCCAAGCTGGACCTGTTGGTTCGGGTGGAATGCTGTGTTTACTACAATCCACTTCAAACCATTCCTCGACAGTACGAGTTCCTATGTTGTACACTCTCTTGCAAGGCGAGTTGGCAACGTATCTTAAGAATATGCCTTCCACTACTTTTGCATGAAACTTAGACTGGCGGTCTTTGTACTGTAGCAACAAGGAACAGGGACTACCAAAAGGAACTAGGTAATCAAGATTGGGAAGTCGATTGTTGATCAACTCGTAACAAGTCTTGTTGTGCCTCTTCACAACCAGAACTCTGTTTAAGACGTGACAAGCTGTATTAACGGCTTCTGCCCAGAAAGTGACAGGAAGCTTTGCATCCGACAGCATAGTCCTTGCAGTCTTAATCAGTGTTCTGTTCTTCCGTTCAGCAACTCCATTCTACTGAGGCGTGTACGGCGCGCTGAATTCGTGACGGATCCCTTTCTTGAGACAGAAAAGCTCCATCAAATTATTCTTGAACTCAGTTCCGTTGTCGCTCCTTATCCTTCTAACTTTCAGCTTGCAAAGAGATTCCAATCTCAGAATCAAATATTGAAGGATATCAGCAGTCTCGTCTTTAGTACCTAAAAAATGCACCAAGAAAAACGTGAGAAATCATCAGTTATAACTAGACAGAACGACTTACCTCCAATACTCCTGATACTTATGGGGCCAAACAGATCCATGTGTAATAGCTCCAAAGGGGTATCAATAGAGTTTTGGAGCATGGGCTTGTGAGACATCCATTACTGTTTGCCCTTTTTACAAGGCATACAGTCATCTGCAACGGTAAATCTCAGCTTAGGAACCCCGGTTACCAAACCGTTTCGGACAAGATGATTCATTTTGCTATACGAAATATGTCCGAGTTTCCTATGCCACAAGATGGAGTCAAGCTCTGTCGCTTTAGTAAGCAAACAAGTAGCAACTGATGAGGTGGTTGTTGCCACGCTCATATCGATCTGATAGGTGTCGTTTGTTCTTGGCGCTCTCATCAGGATCCAATCTTTCGGAACTTCAAAACCGGGTTTGAGAATCAGGCATTCTGACTTGTCAAACATCACTGAGTACTCCTTATCACACATTTGGGAGACACTCAACAGGTTATGCTTCGGCTGCTCGCAAAAGTTGACATTGTCAAAGCTGACACAACCGTTCAAAACCACGCCTTGACACGTGATGCTGCCGCCTTTTTCTCCGGCAAAGGCCACATAGCCGCCTCTGAAAGGTTTAACGTCTTGAAGCAGGGCCATGTTTCCTGTCATGTGCCTAGAACATCCACTATCTACATACCAGCGGTTAGAGATAGTACCCTTCGGACGTCCCTGCACGAGTAACAAAAAAATTAGTTAGATTTGGAGACCCAAGCCATTGTGGTCTTGGGTCGTCCGTCTTTCTCAAAATAAACTACTTCTTTCAACTCACAATCATGATGACTGTTCAAAATTGGTGAATCTTTGGAGGAATTGGGAACATGAGATTGAGAACCTTTTACTTTCTTGTTCCAGGATCTCTTTTGATTCTTAACCAGAACAGGAGACTTTGGCTCAACCACAGCCGGTGAACTTGTGGAAGCTTCACCTGATTGAGCTTTAGTCAGCTGTTCCAGCTTTCTCAACCTCTTATTCCTTCTTCTTCTCTGTGGCTTAGAGAGTCTAGCCACAAATTTCTCACCAGTACGTGTACTACCAGATGTAGACACACGAGGTACATCAGGTTGCTTTACCTTTCTTGCAACAGATGGTTTGGCCTCAGATTTGATCTTTGGCTTTGCCATCGGTTGGACTGGTGGTTTCACCACATTCTGCTTTGGACTTTTGGGAGATGGTTTCACTGGTGGCGACCTGGGGATAGCAGCTGGTTGTGAAACAACAGGCCGTTTCCCTTGGTTCTTAGAAGGACAGTTCACAAAAATGTGACCAACCAAGCCACAGTGAAAACAGTTCCTCTTGTCTACAAAAGTTCTCTTGTAAGGCTCATTAGATTTGGCCTTAGATAACTCAGCATTATGAGAAGGAGGAGTTGGTTTATGAACATTAGTCTGAACCTTACTAGTTTGGTTTTTGGGAGTATAATATTTTTCCAAATTTTCTTTATACCCAAGCCCATAAAAAAGCCTCTTTCTTTACTTGGTTAAGACTTTTATACTCCCCGTAAAGCATTACCTTTAGTTTATCATTTGTTTCAATGATGTCGGGATAAGTTAAAATGCAGTTATCACCATTAGTGATAACGTTTTTCTTTACCTTATGTTCAGTTAACAACTCCTCTGATACTACTCCTTCAGGGCAAGTGTTAACCGACCCATCTTTAGAAGCAGTAACAAACTCCTCACTAGATGTGGAGTTAGCCTTACTTGAGGATTCATCCTTTTTAGGGAAATCATCCTTATCAGATGACTCATCTAGACAAGTGAGATCAATGTCTATTAAGCTATTGACAAACTTCCCGCTCACTGGTGGAGGAATGGCATTAGTACCCAGCCCTAACCCATTCAATTGTCTCACTACAGATTCGTAGTGTTTCACCACAAAGCGAGAGTTTTTCAACTTCTCATTAGTGTATTTTAACTGCAAGATCTCATTTTGTAGTTTGTTGATTTCATTGTTCCGTTTTTCCAACCCCTTATAAGCAATATCCAAGTGAAGCTGTTGATCGCTCATTTTTAAAGAATACTCACGTTTTTCCTTTTTCAACGTTTCAATAGACTCTTTAAAACATTTTTCGTTTTCTTTATAGTTTAGAGCTGCCATACTTAGGGGTTCGATTTTGTCTTGGAGCTTAGAATTTTCAAGTTTTAGCCCTAGACACTTAGAACATGTAACAACAGAAAAGGGATTAGAATCTACCTCAGACGATGAACTTGTTGCTTCTCCAATGGCCATGAGAGCAACAACTGTGGTTGATTCTTCTTCATCAGCTACAGAAACTTCCTTTTCTTCAGCTTCCTTTACCTTCTCTGTAGCAGCAGTTTCCCTTCTCTCTGCTTCCACCATCTCCATGATCTCAGCCATGAGACCAACCTGTGTTTGTGCGATGATGGCATCCTCCAGATGAACACCCCAATCAAAGTTGTCGTCCTGTTGGGCTACCAGTGCATTGGACGTTCCACCTTGGCTTTGATTGTGGTGGTTTGGATTGTTTTGGCCATGGCTGTTTCCTTGGCTGGGTCGGGTGAAACCAGAGGCAGGTGCTCTGTCTTTCTGACACTCACGAGCAAAGTGTCCATAGTTCAGACACTTGTAGTATTTGGCCTTGGATTTGTCAAACCCGACCTTGGCATTAGGATGCCCGCCAATAAACTTTCTTCCTATTCTGTTCAGGAAACGCTTGGCTCTCCTCAAAAGCATGGCCATATTCCATTGAATATCCATGTCCTCCATGTCATCAGGATCCACTTGATTAAAATCTTCTTCAATAGTCTCTGGATCAGTAAGCTTGCCACCTATGAAGTTTTCATATGCAAGCATGCAAGATGAGAATAGTTGTACATGATCTTCAGCAATTCTGGCTATAGCTGAGTTGTTAGCTAAAGACGTAGCAGGAGGTTTTCTTGAGGTATTTTGATGATATGACCCCAACCCTGATCCTGAAGCATAGCAAGCATGACCACCACACCCGGTTGAGTGGTCTTCTTCAGTAGGATTTCCAATGAAGAGGGCAATTCCAGAGCCAGATGACTTGGATGTAGAAGACGTCCCATGATACATATAAGGGTCTTGTATCTGGGATCTTCCAGAGCTCTCCTTTCTTCTTAGGTTCATTTCATGAGCTTGAACCTTTCATATTGCCTCTTCAACTGTCAGCTCATAGAATTTAGGATTTTCCCTCATCAGGGTTGTGTACATCTCAAATTTGGGTGGTAAAGCATCCAAAAACTTTTTCACCATCTCTTCAGCTGGATACTTGAGATTAAAAGCCTTCAACTCAGTCTGTAAATGATAGAACCTAGAGATGAGGTCATCTAAAGATTCATTCTCAAAAAATCTGAAGCACTCATACTGCTTCCTGAGAAGATCCCACTTACTCTTCTTGATGTCACTATTTCCTTCGAATCTCTTCTGTAAAGCTTTCTAGAGATCCTTAGAATTGTCATACCCTCGAAAACTGTGGAACAATTCCCGAGTTAATGCCATAGTGATCGAACCAAGTGCCTTATTCTCTCGATCATATGCTGTCTTTTCTTCCTCATCGAGTTTAGAAATAGGCTTGGGCAATTCATCATCAAGATAGATGTGTGTGGGATGCTTATATCCCTCAAGGATTGGTATCCATAATGATGAGTCGGTATAAGAAATGCAGTGCTCGAAACATGCTTTCCAATTAGAATAATCGTTTACGTTTAGCAACTTTGGCGGTTTCTGTGGTGTACCGATCTCATTATCATAGTTTAACATGTTTCCCAAACTCTGAAGATTCGACATAGTGAACACTTAGTCAACTTTCAGAAAAATCAGACACAGTTGCGCACTTGACTTTGGCCTTGCGCACTTGAGAAATGGTCTTGCGTATTTATATTTGCTCTTGCGTACTTGTAAGTACGCAGGAGTAGATGTAAGTACGCAGGATATAACTTAAGTTCGCACAAGTTCAGTCTTGCGCACTTATAAGTACGCAGGAGATGAGTCTTGCGTATTTAGTAAGTACGCACAAAACTGTACTTTTTACCAGAAATGGTAAGTACGCAGGACACCTTTTCAGCAACTTTCACCAAACTTTTTCGGTCACCTGAAACTCGCCGGAGATGGTAAAAATTCGTCTGATGATCAATGCAAATGAGCCAAAGGGTCAGAAACTTGTTTCTAACCAACCTTTGATGCTCAAAACACTCAAATACACAACAAAAATCAGTTTTTGAGTGATTTTTGCTTCTAAAATAGTGCTCAAGAGCTACCCCTATTTTATCACAAAAATCAACAAAAATACCTCTTTTTGCTTGTAAAAACTCTCCAAACTCACTCACAACACTCGAAATCAGGAGCAAATGCTCTGATACCACTTGTAGGTCCCTCGGGTGTGGCGGATCGTCACATGCAAGTGGGTCTACTAGTCGAACCGGGTGCGGAATGCCCGTGACTAGGTGGAGAGTCAAACTAAACAAAGTAAACCAACAAGAGAATCACTTTAAACATTCTTTTGAATTATAAACACTTGAAGGTTACAGAGAGAAGTACTGAATTTACAATCTGCGTATTTGCTACTGTGACTGCGTACTTATCCTCTATGAACCAAACCTATTTATACAGACCTGATGCCTGCGCACTTAGCAAGTGCGCAGGACCAAATGCTCTTGCGTACTTAGCAAATACGCATGGGTCTTCCTGCGTACTTGCTAAGTACGCAGGAGCTTTCTCCTGCGCACATGTAAGTGCGCAAAACACTTAGATGAAATGCAACATACATTATGTAAAAGTAAATACAACTCGATAAACTATTACATAACGACTCTTACATACAAAGACAAATTACAGACATTAGAAATACAAACTAAGACTCTATCTAGAGTGTTGTCACATGAAAGTGCTTCAACACATGTCATTTATTTTCTTGACATGGACTTCCTTAACACGCGCTGGCGTGTCATCTAACCCTTTTTATGACACGCAATGCATGTCATCTAAGGTTTTTTTTCTAGTAGTGGCAGATTATATAACAAGGCAGATTAGAACTGAAGGAAGCAGTGGAAAATATGAAAGATTGAAACCACATAAATGAAAGAGAGTAAATAGTGGTGTGATAGATCCAGTTACTCAAAAGCAGATAAAAAGATATAAGTATAAACAAGTGAAATAACTTGAGAAGATTCCTTTAAAGAGATTTCATTAAGATTGGATGGCAAACATGAAGTGGTGATATGTTGATGTAGATACTGGTGAAGCTGTAGTGGAAAACAAAGATAGACAGTTTTTAGCTCGTTTTTATGATGCTATGAATCTTGTTAACTTTTCAAGGAAAGACCAGCTTACACTCAGACATAAAGAAATCGTGTACACAAAGGAGTAGAGAGAACAAGCCATGAGGTATAAGAGAGTTCTGTATGTTTGCATAGACAAAGGAGTATATGCTGGAAGACAAGGACTGAAGAGTTAGATGAAAACATGAAGACCAAAGACCCAGAAGATCAAAGGAGCAAGCTATTGTCAAGGGGGAGTCTATAGAGACATTTTTGTGACAATGAGCTTTGTAATAGAATAGGTCTTTGTATTGTCTTTTATGTTTTGTGTTTGTCTTTTATGTTTGAATTTGTTAAGTGTTAGTTAAGTTTTGACATAGGTGAACTTAGCAAGTTCGCCTAGGATAAGTTTCTGACGAACTTGTTAAGTTCGCCTGTTGCAGTTTATGAGTCTATAAATAGGTGTTTACATGTTCTAGTTGATAGCATTTTGATCATTCAGTATTGTAAACACTTAGAGCAATAGAAGAGAAAGTTTATTTACATTATGTGTTCATTACTAGTCTTCTTGTCATCTACATACAAGCATGCATATGTCGGATTCCGCATTCCGTGTGCGTGTCGAGTCGCTCTTCTAGACCGATCCGTATTGACCTTACAGGGACCTACATAACACATATTAACACATAAGCATTTAACATGGCATTTGTCACTGTCACTGTCACTGTCGAGCTGTACCGAGATACAACTCCTTTAACCTTCTTTACTTTCTTTAAAACATGTTTTAAAGATTGTACTTTACCCTTTTACACTTTCTCTTTCATTTTTACAAAAACACATAATTCTTATAAAAATATACTTTAACTTTCAAAACCATCTCTTTAGCAGTATGCATACCAACCCAAAACCGTTAGGGAAAAAGGGCAATAAGAACTCACCTGACTATTGGTATTCAACTTGTATTTGACGTCTTATCTATCGCTAACGCGTAAACAAATCTACACAAAAGTCAAGACCCAGATTCTATTATTTGTGCAAGAGTTGGCCAAGACTATCGCTAGCGACACCAGAGTGTCGACCGAGACAATCGTCAGCGACACTAGAGTGTCGGCCGGGAGTATCGCCCGAAACACTTTGAGTGTCGGCCGATACTATTGCCGGCAACACCAAAGTGTCAGCATGGAGTATTGGAAGGAAGACTTTGAGTGTCGCCTGAACTTTCATTCAGGACATGTGTTAAGAGCGTCGACACTCGTCGACACTCTGAGAGTTGGCTCTCTCAGCTTCTTCTTCCTCGTCCAGTGTCAGCACATTGCAGGTGGCTAACACTTGAGTGTCGGCTCAAGAACACAGCCCTCATTCAGGCCTGTTTTTGATCCAAAACTCATATCTTTACGTTCAAAGCCTTTATCTATATTCCAAGAAGCTAGATCTATACTTTACCCAACGTTTAACACGTAAAAACCAATCTTTATGTTAAAACCCATGAAAAACCCTAAAACCACTTTTGAAACAGAAACTCGGATATGAGGGTGTTTTGTTACCTGTCGATTCTTGTTTCCTTCTTCTCCAACCCCAAGGAATGTCCAACAATGAATCTTGGTACAAGACGAAGGCCAAAAATGGTGATCTTAAGCTTTCTCTCTCTAGATTCCAAAAAGGGTGACTAGGGTTTTACCCTACTCCCTCCCTCCGCGCTGCCAAAAAGGTGACTAGGATTTAAAAAAAAAATCATTCTATTATCAAACTATTGAATGATAATTCTAATTTTGTGGTTTTTACTTCTAGGAGTTTGTTCTTTGTTAAACTTGTTGATTAAAGTTGAAGCTTAAACTTGTTAAACATGTTAAATGTATATTCGGTTCGGTTCGGTTAATTCGGTTATGCTATACGTCAAAACCAAAACCGAACCAATATGTTCGGTTAATTGTTTATGGTTAACCGAACCATCGGTTAATTGTTCAGTTTGATTAATTCAGCAATGAATCTTGGTACAAGATGAAAGCCAAAAATGGTGATCTTAATCTTTCTCTCTCTAATTTCTCTCTCTAGCTTCCAAAAAGGGTGACTAGGGTTTCACCCCACTCCCTCCCCCTGCGCTGCCAAAAAAGGTGACTAGGATTTAAAAAAAAATCATTCTGTTATCAAACTATTGAATGATAATTCTAATTTTGTGGTTTTTACTATGTATCCTTTCTGTTTAGGGCATTTGTTGAACATGAGACATGGATACAAATCATTTCTCATATGTTGTTCAACTATTCTTGTTCTCATCTCCATTTCAATGTGGTCTAAACAAACTAATATTAGTTTGAGCATGGCCACGCGTTTTATATCGAATTAACGAACATATAAACATCTATTTATAATGCATTTAATCATTAAATCAAAATATAATACCAATGTAACTATATTGTTCGAAAGCACCAAATACTAAAAACATATCAAACACACTGTCTAGCAAATCTAAGGCCTATCTTATCAGCATGCTTCTCATGTTTAGCTTGAAGCATAGACTTAGAGAATGGTCCGCTAGATTCTGATCTGTGTGAACGTTGTTTAATACGATGTCTCCCCATTCCAGTATATCTCTGATATAATAAAAGTTCTTGAGTATGTGCTTCGTGCTATGTGTGACTAGGGGTGAGCAAAAAACGGTTTCGACCCTCAAAAACCATGAATCCGGCCCTTAGAACTGTGGGTTAGAACCTTTCTAGCAAAAAGGGTTGGTTCAAGGTTCTGAGATTTCAGGTTTTAAAGGGTCCGGGTCGGTTCCGGGTAGAACCATGGGTCAAAACCTTAAGAACCTTAATATTTTAAATGAATAAAAAAACCTAGATTTTGTTGGGATTAGGGAACCAATTAGCAAACGATGTTTACTCATATAATCATAAAAAAAGAGCCACACTACATCTTCTTTCTTCAACATATAACCGACACTTCATCTTCTCTTCATGTAAGAACTGATCTTCATCTTTGCTTCATCTTTATTAAGTTTGTGTGTATGTATACGATTACATTGTTGTATGTATGCGATTACATTGTTGTATGTATGCGATTAGTTTCAATATCTTCAATTGCAAATAAAATGGATAACACAGGTGAAAACTGAAAACCTACTTTGTATGAATGCGATTACAGTGCAAATAGAAATATATAATGGATAACATGGGTATGGCACCTACATGGCATGCAATTACTCATTTAACTTTTATACTTGTATGTATGGCATGTCATCATTATTCACCACCTAGCTATAAGACCTATTGTATGTATACATTGCAAATATAAAACCTTACTATATGTATACATTACAAATATAAAACCTACTGTATGTATACAACATTGTGATATATACTTTTTTTAATAGAATGGACGCAAAAAATATTTCGAGTGACGATATTGAGTTAACTGTTGATAAAACACAAGCCAAAAAAAGAAAAGTGACACACTAAAGAGTCGGACCCTTAGACCTTTTAGACTCTTTAGACACTTACCCGGACTCTCCTTATAGGGGTCGGTTCCCGGTTCTAGAATTTTTATGATTTCAAGGTTCCGGGTCGGGTCGGGTCGGTCCGGTTCCTGAAGGGTCGGACCCTTTGATCACCCCTAGATGTGACCTTGGTTCCTTGGCTTGAGCTATGGCACCAGTATTGACACACAGTATCTTGATCGGTTTTTGAATGATAGGTACTACCCCGAGATCAGCAATGAACTTCTTCATCCAAGCCTCTGAAGTGGAAATGTATTCTGATTCGGTGGTGGATTGAGTAACAACGGTCTGCTTGATACTCTTCCAAGTAATCGCACCACCATTTAGAACAAACACATATCCCTTCTGAGATCAAGAATTATCTCGATCCGTCTAGAAGTTAGCATCATTATAACATTTAACAACTAGTTCTTCTTCTAGTCCTCGATATATCAAGAACATATCCTTAGTTCTTCTCAAGTCCTTCAGGATGTTCTTCATGTTAGGAATCGTGCACCGGTTTTAACATTTAAAACAATTAGTTTAAAAAATCAGGATTGCAAGGCGGAAGCAATAAAAGGCACACGATTATAAAGTTTCAAACTTTATCTGACAGTGATACGATTACACGACAAATAGACAATAATTAATAATAAATAATATAACCAACCATGGTGAGTAAAAGGTAATATCTTTGACGAAAAACCCAAAAGCTTCACACTTTATAACAAAGAGCGTCTCGCTAGTGACACGTTCACGAACACCACAGATATACGAACCCGTCTCACGGGTCTAGCTCAAAACCGGTTCATGGTTAGGCGGCAACGGCAGGAGAGCGGCGGCGGCGGCTTGACGGTGGTACGGTGGCTGTGTGGTGGTTCCGACGGCAGCTAGAGATGGTCGGCGCTAGTGGGTTGTAAAACGGAGGTAGGGAGGATCAACTTAAGGATGTATATATAGTCGCCATAATTACAAGTTGCACCTATTGAGAATGAACTCTTAATTCCTTGTAATTAACTGTTAATTACTTTCAATCCTCGCAATTTACTAATTACAAATAACTAGTGAACCTCAATCATTTAACTCTTAAACGTTTAAAGCCTTTCCGTTTAATTATTTCTCTAAATAATTAATCCACGATTCAACGATTAATATTTTCTCTAAATAATTAATATCCGAATCCACCATTTAAATATTTCTCTAAATATTTATCCACCGATTATTAAATCCGTGTTTTGTTAACTATAATGTTTACCACTAAACATTATTGATTGCTCGTTGTCCAAAGTGTAACTCTTTGGATCGTAACGTTGATATTAATGATGATCGGATATCTAATATCCAACATTCTCTCACTTGGATGATTCATCGATTAATCGGTTCAACGTAGACAGTGGTGAACGCCTAGCTGCATTTGACTGCCCCTAGCAAGGTATGATGTATTACAATCGTCAACTATTTCCTTGTGTACAAGCAACTCTTACTTGACCGAGTACAACAATCATGGTAAACATATCTATGTATCCTTTCTGTTTAGGGGTTCCACTGAACATGTGACATGGATACAAGTCATTTCTCATATGTTGTTCAATCATTCTTGTTCTCGTTCTCCAATTCAAAGTGGTCTAAACAAACTACTCTTAGTTTGAGTGTCACACCCCCAATTTCAACTAATGGAGTTTTACCGTTTGGGAAGTGACGAACCAGGATCTCAGACATTGGTTACTTTGAACGACTCTACATGGGACTCAAAATTAAAATATCATTTAAATCAGAGCATCAATGCGGAAGCGTAAAGAAAGTAAATGCGCAAAATACACGCGCCCAAAACCAAAGTCCAAAAGTCCAAAAAGTCCAAACGTCCAATTAAAACAAGTACAATAGAATAATTCAAACAAACACAAATAAGTTATAATCAAAGCAGTTGAATCCCATGCATGCCCTAACGTGCACCTGTGTCTTATCTTAGCGACCTGAGAAAACATGTAAGAAAATATGTCAACACGAGGTTGGTGAGTCCACAGGTTTCAATATAAGTAAATAAGCGTTTACCGGATTTATGTTCATTCAGTATGTATCTATAGGTAGCTAACCTATGCTCATGTTTAACTCAAGCGCTCGCAACCGAAGCTGACTGTTTGTTTATTTACCTCCTGCCAGGTCTATCAACACTGGCGGTGTGAGTAGGCTAACATTTCACCCGTTCGATCTCTAATCGAGTTAGCGCGACTAACGCGGGTGGGATTTGTCAAACCCAGTACTACTACTAAATATTACCTCGCTAAGATCCATATTAACGGTCCGATATAAGTTGAGGACTTTCTGTGATAGCGTGTTACGCTTAGCTTTAACATTGATATCATATGAATTACAAAATCTCAAAAATCGTTTAATCATGTTTTCTCCCCCAAGTTAAAACAGTAAAAAGGGGCCGTGAAAACTCACCTGCGTTGCGTTGTAGGTAGTATCACACAAAGGATAAGTTGGAACCACGTGTGTAAGTCTCAAACGACTTACGAATGCCCTAAAATTATAAACACATAAATTAGAGATAATAATGGGAATTGTGACGACGACACGAAAAGTTAGACTGTCCTAACGCATTCTAAGGATTTAGGAATAAACGAAAGTGCCGACGGAGCTTTATCTATATAAATATATACATATCTTATTATATCTAGCTTAGAGAATTTGCGTCACGCGCCGAATGTTGATAACGGATAATAATTAAATAATTGTTTTCATGCGTTTGAGTTGTTTACAAAGATTAGGGAAATAATATAATTTATATATTATTTTATTAATATTGGTTACGGGTTGAAAATAATATTCTTATATTATTTTATACGAGATTACGGTTTGAAAAATACATAAATACATATTTTTTTTAAAAGTGGAAATCCTAGAAAAATTGGTTACAAAGTTCAAACCCGAGCCCACGGGTTGTTTCCCAGACTAAAACTCATTTATATATTATTATAATAATATAGGGTTTGATTTTTAATATTTAAATATACCAAAAAATGGCTTAAAAATGAATTGTGGGAGCCCGGTCTCGAACCCGGGTCTCTCCCACACACGCACAAGTCTCTAACCACTCCCGCCCGCTAGGGTATCGCGTTAGATACCCGGATCCAAAGGCTTTTAACAAACAACTAACCGGTGTTCTTCCTTTTTACGCGAAACCGGAACCAAATTAGTCCCAAAACCCACCAAATCGATCACGATTCGAATCCAAAGTTCAGGGGTTTTAAAATAAAGTATAGACGACTGTGTGTGAGAGTTTAATTTGAAAATCATCAATCATAGGGTCGTTAAATTTCCAAATCAATTTTCGAAACCCTAGTCTTGAACACAGAATCAATTTGATAAAATATTGTAATAACAGTTGATGAATTGATGGGGCTTTCAATGAGTGATGGATTGCGAACCTATCCCCATAAATTAATGGAATTAAAATCGTGCCGAGGTTAGAGTTCGATTAACCAATCCCGACGAAGAACTCTAGTTATCAGATAGTTGTGAAATCGATGATAAATGTTCTAATTAAGATGGGGCTTTTAAAGTGTAATTGTTTGCGAAACTAACCATATAGTTCAATTTCATTTTGAATAACCCTAGGTTCGAAATCCCGAAATTGAATAAGGACGAACCCTAGAATTCGGATTATGAAAACTTCGATGATAGAATGTTAAATTGATAAAGGGCCTTTACTTTGTGAGTTGTTGCGAATCTACAGGTGTGAATTGATTGGATTAATAATACGTTTAGAATAGGGTTCGATTAAACGGGTTTCGTATGAACCCTAGAAATCGGTCCATGATTAATTTGAAAATGTAAGCCCTAATTAGGTTAGGCCTTTCATTCTAAAGACTAAAAAGAATCAAAGGAGTGTTTCAATTACCCGATTGGATGTCGGGTTGATAGTGTTCGACCAAAACTGAGTCCGACGACGGCGGGTTTGATCTCCGGTGCTTCTGGCTGTTTCTCCGGCGCAACTGATGTAGGCAAAATCTTCTGGGGAACTCGAACAAGGTGTGCAGTGCGTTTGATTTCGAAAATGGTAGGACCACTGATTGAATTGATCGATCTTTATTATGTGTTCGCCGGTTATAACTCGCATGACCATAATGAGATTTAATTCGAATAAATGTTGATAATTAGAGGCTGTAATGCTGAACGTTAATGATGTTAATGCCCAATTCGGTTATAAGTTTAAACGAATTTTAGCTATAATTCAATAATTTGGATCAACACATACACGGTTTGACTTTTAGAAAGTCAACAGGATGTGATTTTGACCTTCCTAGGTCAACAGAAGGAGTTTTGCCAAATCACCACATTTGTCCCTGAAGTTTGAGTTGGAAAGATGACAGAATTAGTCATTGGGATTTAATATCGAGTTAACTAGGTTAGGTTTTAACAGGTAACTTAACGGAATTTCTAACGAAACTAACTGAAATGTCCGAATTGTCACATCATCCCCTAGTTGAAAGAATTTTCGTCCCGAAAATTAACTAATAAAAAAAATTTCCGGGATATCACATCATCCCCTAGTTGAAAGAATTTTCGTCCCGAAAATTAAAATAGTACCTTAAGAATTTGACGCAGAGTGCTTGAACATATTAGGATATTTGCGCATCATCTGATCCTCGCGCTGCCACGTGAATTCCGCTCAGTGTTTTGAGTTCCAACGAACTCTGAAAATAGGGATTTTACTGTGCTTTAATGTTTTAACTTCCCTATCCATAATTTCCATGGGTTCTTCGATGAAACGTAACTGTTCATCAATGTGTAGTTCCTCAAGAGGAACTGCGAGTGATTCGTCTGCTAGACATTTCTTCAAATTTGATATATGAAAGACATCGTGTACACCACTAAGTCCTTCAGGTAAGTCCAGTTGATACGCTACTGGTCCGATTCTCTTCATTATCTTGAATGATCCAACATAACGAGGATTCAGTTTGCCTCGTTTCCCGAAATGAATGACGCCTTTCCAAGGTGAGACTTTTAATAAGACCATATCCCCTACTTGAAATTCTAACGGTTTACGACGCTTATCGGCATAGCTCTTTTGAAGATCACGAGTTGCTGCCATACGGTTTCTAATTTGAACGATTTTCTCAGAAGTTTCAAGTACGAGTTCAGGACCTGTAAGTTGACTATCCCCAACCTCGACCCAACAAATAGGAGAACGAAATTTCCATCCATAAAGTGCTTCAAATGGAGCTGCCTTGATGCTAGTGTGATAACTGTTGTTGTAGGAGAACTCCACCAATGGTAGGTGAGACTCCCAAGTGTTACCGAAATCGATCACACAAGCTCGTAGCATGTCCTCAAGAGTTTGGATAGTACGTTCTGTTTGGCCATCCGTTTGAGGATGGTATGTTGTGCTCATATCTAGACGCGTGCCTAAGGCTTTGTGTATTGACTGCCAGAAACGAGAAGTGAATCGTGCATCACGATCTGAAATGATAGAGATTGGCACCCCGTGCCGAGAGACTATTTCTTTCAAATAAGTACGAGTAAGCTTATCCATTTTGTCGGTTTACTTGATTGCTAAGAAGTGAGCGGACTTTGTTAAACGGTCAACAATTACCCAAATGGTATCACATCCGGTAGGAGTTCGTGGCAATTTTGTATTAAAGTCCATGGAGATTTGTTCCCATTTCCACATGGGAATTTCTGGTTATTGGAGAAGACCAGATGGTTTTTGATATTCAACTTTGACCTTCGCGCAAGTCAGACACTTACTAACATAGGTGGCTATATCGGCCTTCATCTTCGGCCACCAATATAGCACCTTTAGATCATTGTACATTTTGTCGGAACCTGGATGTATCGAGTAACGAGATTTATGAGCCTCATCCATGACTAGTTCCCTTAGGTTTCCGAATACTGGAACCCATATTCGCTCGATGAAGTAGCGAATACCGTCAGATTTGACCTCGAGTTGTGCTTCCATACCGCGTGTACCTTCCAGCGATAGGTTTTCCTCTTTCATGGTTTCGAGTTGAGCAATACGGATTTTGTCAGGTAATCGGGGTGAATAGTAAGTTGTAATGCTCGAACTCGTTTGGGTTTCGTTTCTTTTCGACTTAGGGCATCAGCTACAACGTTAGCTTTACCCGGATGATATCGGATCGCACAGTCATAATCATTTAAGAGCTCGACCCAACGACACTGTCGCATGTTCAACTCTTTCTGCTCGAAGATATGCTGAAGACTCTTGTGATCGGTATAGATGGTGCATTTGGTACCGTACAAGTAATGTCTCCATATCTTAAGAGCGAAGACTACGGCTCCCAACTCTAAGTCATGAGTGGTGTAGTTTTTCTCGTGGACCTTTAGTTGACGTGATGCGTATGCGATCACCTTTTCGTGTTGCATTAAGACACAACCCAGACCTTGAATAGATGCATCACAATACACCACAAAATCATCGGTTCCTTCCGGAAGAGCTAGAATAGGGGCACTGCAAAGTTTCTGTTTGAGGTGTTGGAATGCTGATTCTTGGTTATCGCCCCAACTATAGGCTTTACCCTTTTGAGTCAAGACAGTGAGAGGTTGTGCAATCTTTGAAAATCGTTCGATGAATCGACGGTAATATCCAGCCAATCCCAGAAATTGTCGCACCTCAGTCGGAGTCGTCGGTGCTGCCCAATTCTTGATGACTTCTATCTTTGATGGGTTAACATGTATTCCTTTCTCGTTAACAACATGCCCTAGAAACTGAACTTCCTGGATCCAGAATTCACACTTGGAAAACTTAGCATACAGTTGCTCTCGCTTAAGTAATTCCAAAATTAGGCGTAGATGTTCTTCATGTTCTTCCTTGTTCTTGGAATAAATGAGGATGTCGTCGATGAACATGATGATGAATTGGTCAAGATATGGTTTACACACACGGTTCATGAGGTCCATGAATACCGCAGGTGCGTTGGTTAATCCGAAAGTCATGTCCATAAACTCGTAATGGCCGTACCTTGTCCTGAATGCAGTCTTAGAGATATCCTCTTCTCGGACTCTTAACTGATGGTAACCGGACCTAAGATCTATTTTGGAATAGAAACTTGATCCTTAGAGTTGATCAAAGAGGTCATCTATGCGAGGCAAAGGGTAGAGATTCTTGATTGTGACTTTATTCAGCTCACGGTAGTCATTACACATACGGAAAGTCCCGTCTTTCTTCTTGACAAATATTACCGGAGCTCCCCACGGCGATGAACTAGGTCGGATGAAACCTTTATCCAACAAATCTTGCAATTGAGTGGACAACTCTTGTAATTCACTAGGTGCTAACCTATAAGGTGCTCGAGCGATCGGTGCCGCTTCGGGTGCTAGATCGATTTGGAATTCAACTTGACGGTGCGGTGGCAGACCAGGCAGATCCTCGGGAAATACTTCCAAAACTTCACGAACGATGAGAATATCATCAATCTTCTTCTTTTCTGGTGTCTGCTCAGCAACGAGAGCCAAAATAGCCATATGTCCCTTTCGAAGGCATGTTCGTGCTTTCATAAAAGATATGATGCCCATGACTGCACCAACTCTTTCGCCTTGAACGGAAAGGATTTCTCTATTCGGGAGAGGAATATGAACAATCTTCTCATGACAGATAATTTCAGCTTGGTTTTTAGTTAGCCATTCCATGCCGACAATTACATCAAAACTACCAAGTGTGACCGGCATAAGGTCGATATCAAGTATATGTTTAGCTAGCTCAAGCTTACATCCCTTAATAATGTGAGTTGCTTCAATTATTTGGCCATCAGCTATCTCTATTATATACTTAGCTTCTAACAGAGTTGGAGTTCCTTTTATCATATCACTAAGTTTCTTAAATATAAAACTTCTATCAGCACCAGTGTCAAAAAGGACAGAAGCAAAGTAATTATTTAAGAGAAACTTACCGGTGACCACATTATGATCGTAACGAGCTTCTCCAGATCCTAGCACGAAGGTTCGTCCCTTCGCACCATTTCCTCCACCATTGCCATTGTTACCCCCATTGTTGTTATTCTGGTTAGGGTTGTGGTTTCCATTACCCACTTTCTTCAATTGAGGACAATTCTTCCGAATATGTCCTTCCTTTCCACACTCAAAACAACCCCTTGTGGATCCAGGTTGTTGAAAAGGTTGTTTAGCTTGTAACTCACCCCTACAATCCTTGGTAGCATAACTATTTTGCCACACCTCTGGCAACGGTTGCAAAACCCAAAGTGGTGGAAGTTGCACTTGTTACACTTAGGAGATTTCCCTTCGTAACCACCCTGGTTTTGACCTGAAGAGGTCGACTGATTAAAGTTCTTAGCAGGCTCAAACCTACGCTGCTGCTGCGGTTGATTAAACTAGGGTTTGTTGGGCTGGGGTCTTTTGGAGTGAGAGTTGGAGTGATTATTTGTTAGGACATAGATTTGTAATGACAAAAGCTTGTAACAGTTAGATTTTGTGTCTTTATGTTTTTGCTATGTAATTGTATAAAGTTGCTAAGTGTTTTTACAAATGTGCCTAGAGGCGAACTTGTTAAGTTCGCCTGGTCTATCAGAGGCGAACTTAATAAGTTCGCTTAGGTCTAACTGAGGCGAACTTGTTAAATTCGCTTAGTCTGTTTCAGGCACATCAGGTTAGTTTCTATATATATGAGTTTACAGAGTCATTAGATAGAACACCGAACAGAGAGAACAGAGAGAACGATTTGTCTGATTGAGTCTGTAAACCATTGTGAATCTGAATATATTGGAGAAGTTTATTTACGCGTGTTGTTTTGAATTGTCGGTTAGTATACAAACGTTAACACGAAGGATTCCGCACTTCGTGGTATAGAAACGTCATATCACGAGTTCGATCAGTAGTTGAGTTACCCAGACCTACAAGTGGTATCAGAGCTTATGCTCGTGAAGTAAGTACGATTCTCGGTGATTAGTGACGGTTTTTGTGTACAATTCGACAAGAAATTCAACATTTTTGAAGTTTCTGCAACAATGGAGTTTTTCAAGTTCTTGAAGATCGTTTCTCTGCTGAATTCGTGATTTTGGAAGTGTTTTTGACGAAATCAGTCCGATAGAACTGTTCTATTTGATAAAATTCATAATCCTACGGTTCAATTTCCTTAAATTCCATCAATTCGCTGAGAAATCATGATTTTTGATGTTTTCGGTTCGTGTTTGGATGAAGATTATGTTGAATCTGTTACAGCAGTTTAAGCGAGCTTGCTGAGTTCCTGTGCAGGCGAACTTAGCAAGCGAACTTATTAAGTTCGCTTCTCACATTTTAAGCGAACTTAGCTGTTAAGCGAACTTACCAGATTTCCTCCTTAAGCGAACTTGTCTTGTTCGCCTGATATCAAGTTCGCTTAGTACTCACTAAAGCGAACTTATTATGTCACACCCCCAAATTCCACTAACGGAGTTTTACCGTTTGGAAGGTGACACACCAGGATCTCAGTCATTAGTTACATCAAACGACACTACATGGGACTTAAAATGTCATAACATAAAAGTTCAGAGTTAATGCGGAAGCGTAAATGTTAATATGAAATCGAAAGTAATTACACGCAATAGGCGTCAATCAATGTAAATAAGTAAACTGTTTCAAATGTTTGAAATGGATGATATGATAGTAGGACTCCATGCATGTCCTAAGTGTGCAACCTGTGCCTTAGCGACCTGAGAAACATGTAAGAAAAAGTGTCAACACAAGGTTGGTGAGTTCACAGGTTTCAAGTTTACAATAAGAGTGTGTTTGCTAGATTATGTACTTTCAATATGCATATCTATAGGTAGCTAACCTATGTTCATGTTTTACTAAAGCGCTCGCAACCGAAGATGACTGTGTTTATATGCCTCCTGCCAGGTCTATCAACTCTTGCACATGTGAGTAGGCTAACATTTCACCCGTTCGATATCCAATCGAGTTAGCGCGACTAACGCGGGTGGGATTTGTCAAACCCAGTAGTACTACTAAACATTACCTCGCTAAGATCCATATTAACGGTCCGATATAAGATGAGGACTTTCTATGATAGTGTGTTACGCTTAGTCTCAACAGTGATATCATATAAAGTACCATAATCAAATAGTTGCGTCTTGTTTTCTCCCCCGGCGGGAAAAATAATATTTGCTTGCGTACCGGTTTCTCCCCCATGGGGAAAACAAGTAAAAGTATGATAGTTGGTGTTCATGTTTGTTTCTTCCTCAACAGGAAAACAAGTAAAAATACATTTGTGTGTAAGCATGTTTCTCCCCCAATAGTAAAACAAGTAAAAAGGGGTCGTGAAACTCACCTGATTGCGAAGGTAGAAAATCACACAAGTACGAGATTAAAATCTCAAACGGTAGCCTAACGCGGCTCACAAATGTCCTAGCATTATAACATAACAGTTAGGGACTTAATGGGAATATGCGACGACAACGCGGAAGATTGAACGTCCTAAAGAAACGTTCCAATGATTTAGAGTAAACGGACATATCCACGGGAATGAGAATTCTTAATTAGGATGAATACGTTTTATGACAAATAATATATAACAATTATATTCTACCGTTTTCGTCATTAAATAGTAGTCTAGAAAAGTAATATTATTATATTATTTTTAAAAAGTGAGAATTTATACTAAAGATGGGTTATGAAATTTAACCCGAGCCCACGGGTGGTTTTCCCGGGCTAAAACACTTTAATATGATATTATAATAATATAACAATTGATTTAAATATTCAAATATCATTAAAATAAATATTTAAAAAGAAAAGAGAGGAGGAGGGTTCGAACCCGGGTCTCCTCCCCAAAAGCATACAGACTCAACCAATCCACCCGCTAGGGCCATCGCAACCAAACCCGAGTAGGAAAGGTTTTAATCAGAAAATCCCGTGACCCCCCCTTTCTTGCGAGAGCCAAAGCCAAACCCAGTCCGATTGTGTTGATTTCGGCCGCGATCAAGTAATAGGGCAGAGGGGTTTTGATTGTCAATGAAAATGGAGTTTGAGGATAGTTTTAATTTCAAAAATAACAAGTTTAAATCCGTTAAATTCTCGTTTTTAGAAATCGAACCCTAGATATGAACTACGAATCAAATTGACCGATTTGTATGTTAAATCTTTCTGGAATCATGGGGATTTTACTAAAAAAGAAGATTTCGAAACTAATGATATAGTTTAATTGCATTAAGGTTAAGCCTAAGATTAAAACCCCCAAATCGAATCAAAGATAAACCCTAATTTACAGTTCAAACACAATTCGATGCTATAACTTGAAATTGATAGAGGGTTTTTATTTTACACAAGATTTCGAAACTGTTGATGTAGGTTAATTCGATTGAGATTAGTTGTTGGGTCGGAACCCCCAAATCGGTTTTGTGATGAACCCTAGATTAAGGTTGTGTTAGATTCGATAGATATAGCCCCAATTAGGTTAGGGCTATTGTTCTAGAGATTGAGACGAAGCTACAGGAGTAGTGAATTACCAGAATAACGCCTGAATTGACAGAGGTCGAGTAACTTGGCTCCGACTTCGCGCGCGGTTGCTCTCTCGCGACTCCGGCTTCAATTACAGTGGAAATGATGTGTGGAAACGCTCCAGAGAGTTGCGTCTATCGTGTACAGAGCTTCAATTCACGAATTGGTATACGAAAAATGGTGGATTTGATTGCATTTGACATGAAGTCGACGGTTACGAGATAAATTCGTATTATTAGTATTAATTCGATTCAATACCCGGATTAAAAGCTTCATGATGATCGTGATTAATATTGAATTTGATTTCGGTTATGAATTTCAACAAGCATGATCGAAATATACGGATTTGAGTTGATTTGGTTACGGGTTTGACTTTTAAAAGTCAACTGAACACAAAATTCTTAATTTTGACTTAGAAAGTCAATCAAATAGGTTTAGGGTAATTACAGTCCTAGTCCTTGTAGTTTTGAGTTGATATTGTGACCGAATTAGTCCTTGGGGTTAGATTTGATTAACAGGGTTAAGTTTTTAATAAGAAACTTAACGAAATAGTTAACGGGGTTAGGTTTTTAACAGCAAGTTAACGGAATTTACTAACTGAGTTAACCCGAAAAGTCGGGTTGTCACATATTAAGTTCGCCTGAGGGTAAAACAGCTCCATACTTTGAAATTTTTCAGAAATTTTTTTTTTTAACATGGCAAATATGGTTCAAGTCACAAACATGTTCAATTATGACGATGAGATTGGTACATCTCAAAAACCTCCGAAGTTGCTGAATCTAGCTGATTATTCAAATTGGAAAGATCGGTTTGACCAATTCGTATCTTTTACCGATACTAGTTTGTGGATTCCGATTTTGGAAGGATATACGCATCCTACTTATTCATGGATGGGAAAGGATGATGTTCCGAAACCAGTGTCAGCTTTAACTATTGAAGAGAAGTTGTTATTTGATCGAGAAAAGAAAGCAATGGCTAGCATTTCGATGTCTCTACCAAAGGAAATTTATCACAGTTTTAAACAGTTCAAGTCTTCTCAACAACTGTGGGAAGCATTACAGAAAAGGTTTGAAGGGAGTTTGGATGTGAAAAAGAGTAGAAAGGAATTACTAAAGAAGCAGTTCCTAGTCTTTAAACATTTTCAAAATGAATCTTTGGATGATCTTGCTACAAGATTCTATCATCTTCTTAGTGAACTGGCTAGTGCATCTGTGGTATATGAGACTGAGGAAATCAATGATAAATTCTTGGAGGCTTTACCATCAAAGTTTGATGTGTATACGGTTTTGATCAAAGAAAATGTTAAGTACAAAACCATGTCTCTTGAAGAAGTCCTAGGGAAGATTCAGTCACATGACTTGAATATGAAGAAGAAAGAGACTAATATGGAGCATATCCAGGATCCCTCGATGTGTTTTGCCAAATCTGTTGGTAAATCTGGTACTAGAGTGGCATTCTTTTCTGGTGATGCTCAAGAGTCTTCAAATGAATAGTGTTCTGGAGTTCCAATTTATTCTGGTCATACAAGCCATTCTGGATTTTCTGCTACTACTGCTTCAACATCATCTGGATCTCATGTGAATCAGAAAGTTGCTGATGATTATCTGGCTTTGTTTTCTTCATTCATGGCATCATATGAGAATTTCATTGGAGGAAAAATACATGATCCTGAGATAATAGAAGAAGATTTCAGACAGATTGACCTGTTGATCTGGAAGAAATGAATATCCAATGGAACATGGCCATGTTAATGCAACAAGCTAAAGATTTCTTGAAGAGAACTGGCAGAAAATATATTGGTTCAAATAGCAGATCGCGTATGGGTTTTGATAAGAGCAAAGTTAGGTGTTACAATTGCGAAGAGTATGGTCACTTTGCTAAGGAGTGTGTGAAGCCAAAGGTAGAATTTGATTCTCAAAAGAAGCAATCTAACTTTCAGCATAATAGGAATCAGTCACATGGTTCATCTGGTAATCAAAATCACAGTCCTTCTGGTAATACAAATCATGCATCTACATCATTAGCTTTAGTTGCTCAAAATGACAAAACTATGATTGGGGCATTCATCTGGAAGATTTGATGGGTGCTGTGAGTCAGGCTTTTGTTGCAGAAATTCATTCAGAAAAACCAGAAGAGTCTACTGATGATGAAATTTCTAGTGATGATTCATGTGATGGTGATAGTGTTCCAAGTGTTGATGATGAGGAAGAAAGAGAGCAAAGTATTGATTCTGATGCTATGTCAGGGGTTGCTGAGGAAGAAATTGTTCTTACAGAAAATGCTTCAGTTGGTGAAGATTCAGAGAATATTCCGATTGCCAAAGTATTCATGGCAGACATGTCTGACCCGACTAAGGTAAAAGACTCTGTTTGTCATATATTTTGTTCTAATTGCATTTCTGTTAAAGATAAACTACAAAAAGTCATGGATGATAACACAAATTTGATTTGTGACATGAAATCAATGCATTCAGTTAATCAGAAACTGAAAGATAATGATAAACTGTGCATTGATAGAATTGAGTCTTTGAAAAGAGACTTAAATTCTCTTGGGTTAAAATACAAAGAGCAGGGTTATCATCTAGATATGGCTTATGCTGAAATTGAAAAACGAAATGAAGTAGTTGCTCAAAAGAACAAGGAGATTTCTGAAAAAGAATCTGAGGTGATAAAGTTACATAGAAAGTAGGAACAGTTTGAGAATTCATCTGTAGTTTTGGATTATTTTAATGCTAATGCTGATCCCACAAAAAGGGTTGCTGGTATTGGGTTTGTTCCTCCTCCGTTCAATGCAAATTATGTGGTTGAGCCTGAAATCATTCATGAAGAGGAGATTAATCCCAAGACAGTATTAAAAGTGAATCCAGTGACGGGTGAAGACATGGTGTATGATTCTGATACAGAGGATGAAGTGTTTGATGAGTCAAAGGTTGAAGGAATTCCGAGAGAAGTGAAAATTGAGGAACCAAAGGTTGTGAGGAATGTTACTCGGGATAGGTGCATCTTGACAGAACCTGAAGAGGTGAAAGTGGTTTCAACTAAACTTTCTCCAATCTTACAGTCAAGTGGGTTTGTTGCGGCTGGTTTTCAAAAGGTGAATTCTTCAAAGGTGCCAAATCAGACTTATGTTCCTAAGAAGCCGATAAATTGTTCTGGGCATACATCCGAAGCTTATTCTTCTGATGGTTCTTCAAATTCAAAGAAAACATCTTATTTCAGAAGTTATCAAGAAAGACGAGTGTGTTTTCATTGCAATGAGGCTGGTCATATTTTGAATAATTGTCCATACAAGAACAAGGGTAAAATGAAGACTGTTCCTTCACAACCGAAAGTGGTGAAAATTCTTAAAAGAAACGATGAGGGAAAGTCGTCTTCTAGTTTGGAGAAAAATGTGATTGGTCATTCTTTTGTTAAATCCCATGGATTTAAACAACAAACTTTATTGCATGCTAAATCCTTTGTTTGCAAAGAGAAACTTGAGATTCCAAAAGTTGGGATTTCAAAGGATTCTGTTCAGGAGGTTAAATTGTCTAGACCTCAAAGAAGAAGAAGAAACAGAAAATTAAAGAAAATTTTTTAAACATCTGAATCTGACAATAATATATCACATAATGTTTTTCAAAATAATAAAAATGGTTCTTCTTTGAAAAGGTCTGATTGTCAAACATCTGTTCCAAAAGTGAATGATAAAATTGATTGTAAATTACAAGAAGTTGTTTATTTTGATCAATCCGGACGACCCAAGACCACGATGGCTTGGGTTCCACTTTCTAACTGATTCTCGTTGTTTATGTAGGGACAAACAAGGAGGACTATCAACAATACATGGTATGTGGATAGTGGTTGCTCTCGACATATGACAGGGAATGTGAAATTGCTTGAGGATGTGATTAAAATTGATGGTGGTTATGTCGCTTTTGCGGGTAATAAATGCGGGTACATAACAGGCCAGGGAACGTTAAAGAACGACAAAGTAAAATTTGAAAAGGTGAATTATGTTGAGTAGCTGGAACACAATCTTTTAAGCGTATCACAAGTCTGTGACATGAAGTTTTCGTTCCATTTCAACAATCATGAATGCTATATTCTGAAACCGGGTTTTGTGATTCCTGATGAATGGATTCTCATGAAGGCTCCAAGGAGAAATGACACGTATGTCCTTGACATGAGTGTCGCCACTACAACAGATTCAATTCCAACATGTTTACTCTCCAAGGCGTCGGAATCTGATTCAATATTGTGGCACAGGAAGCTAGCTCACATAAACTACAGGAAGATGAACTACATTGTTATGAATGATCTTGTGCTTGGTATTCCGAAAATGAAATTCTCAGTTCCTGATGATTGTATACCGTGCAAGAAGGGGAAGCAAAGAAAGAAATCTCACAAATTGAAATCGACGAATTCTATCGTAACTCCTTTGGAGTTGCTGCATATGGATTTGTTCGGTCCTATCAGTATTAGGAGCATTGGTGGAAAATCGTATTGCTTGGTCGTAACTGATGATTACTCCAGATTTTCATGGGTTAAGTTTCTTTCTTCTAAAGTTGAAACCACTGAGTTGGTTCAATACTTAATCCTGGGTTTGGAGAATTTATTCAATCTGAAAGTCAGAAGAATCAAGAGTGACAATGGCAGCGAATTTAAGAATAGCAAAATGGGCTTATTCTGTCTACAAAGAGGAATTCATCATGAATTCAGTGCGCCATATGTTCCTCAACAAAACGGTGTCGCTAAACGAAAGAACAGGACGTTGGTCGAAACAGCTCGCACGATGCTTGCAGATTCTAAGCTTTCAGTCACCTTTTGGGCTGAAGCTGTGAATACTGCGTGTCATGTTTTGAACAGGGTCTTGACCGTAAAGTGACATAACAAGACTTGCTATGAATTGCTAAATAATCGAAAGCCGAATCTGGATTATTTACTACCTTTTGGTAATCCGTGTACCCAACTGAAGGTTAGAGATGTCCCAACAAAATTCAGTGCAAAGGCTATTGAAGGGATTTTTCTGGGGTATGTGGCTAATTCAACAACAAAGAGGGTTTATAACAAAGAGACACGCCAAGTTGAAGAATGGTTCCATATTGACTGTTCAAATCGGTCTTTACCACAAATGGCGATTGGTCCGGATTGGGCATTTGATTATGAAAACTTATTCAAGTCTTTTCATTTACCTTCTGACATTTCTGATGAAGAAGCTGCTGTTATCTATGATTCTTGTCAAGATGCTCAGCACAATGGATTTCTACCAAATGCAGTTCCCAATTCATCGATTCCATCTACTTCTGCTTCAGATCCAAATGTTGCTTCTTGTTCAGGTCCACCAGATTCAGAGAGTGAGGAGGATAATGCTATTTTTCAAGATTCTTCTGCTGATCCGCTGTTGAGTGATGATCCATTACCTTCGACACAGGCTCAGGGGGAGATTCCAACAAATTTAGACTCGGAAATTCTAATTCCTCAAGATTATTCTTATCAATCTGACTCTACTCAAGTTGATGTGTTGCCGGTTCCTGAGGTCGCATCCATCAAGGAACACAAAGATCATCCAGTAACAAATATAATTGGAAATTTACAGGATGGAGTGAAAACTCGTTCTCTTATTGACAATACTTGTTTGTATACTTGCATTAAAGATTCTGGTGTTCTTGATGATTGCTCACATTCTTGCTTTATTTCACAGGTTGAACCCAAGAATGTAGAGATGGCTTTAAATGAAAATAACTGGATAGAAGCTATGCATGAAGAACTTGCTCAATTTGACAAACTTAAGGTTTGGAATCTGGTTGATCTTTCGAAAGGTGCGTATCTGATAGGAACAAAATGGGTGTTTAAATGTAAAAAGGATGATCGAGGTGTCGTGGTACGCAATAAGGCAAGATTAGTTGTCCAGGGCTTCAATCAACAAGAAGGAATTGATTACACCGAAGTTTATGCGTCGGTTGCGCGGCTTGAAGCTATAAGGCAATTTCTAGCTTTTGCTTCCTTTAAATGTTTTAAGGTGTTTCAATTAGACGTCAAGAGTGCATTTTTATATGGAAAGGTCAAGGAGGAAGTCTATGTGTGTCAGCCACCGGGGTTTGAAGATCCACTGAATCCGAACATGGTTTTCAAGCTAGATAAGGCCCTCTATGGTCTTCATCAGGCTCCTCGTGCGTGGTATGAGACTTTATCTACACATCTTTTGGCGAATGACTTTGTTCGTGGAAAGATAGACTCGACCTTATTCATAAAGAAATCAGGGGGAGATTACCTACTGGTGCAGATTTATGTGGATGATATTATTTTTGGCTCGACAAATGAAGGGTTATGCAAAGACTTTGAGGGTGTAATGAAGTCAAAATTTGAAATGTCTGCTATGGGAGAGTTATCGTTTTTCTTAGGTTTACAAGTAAATCAAAAGGAAGATGGTTTCTTTATTCATCAGTCCAAGTATGTCAAAGACATCTTGAGCCGGTTCAAGATGGAGGACTGTACTTCATACGATACTCCAATTCCGGTCAATCATAAGTTAAATTCTGACCCGGAAGGAAAAGATGTGGACTGTCGACTTTACAGAGCTATGATTGGATCCCTCATGTATTTAACCGCTTCAAGGCCGGATATAATGTTCGCCGTGTGTATTTGTTCCAGATTTCAGGCAAAGCTAAAAGAATCTCACTTAATTGCTGTGAAAAGAATCTTTCGGTATTTAAAAGGAAAACAACGTTTAGGGCTATGGTATCCTCATGGTTCGAACTTTGATTTCAATGTTTATACTGATTCTGATTTTGGTGGTTGTTGTTTGGACTGGAAATCTATAACAGGTGGTTGCAAGTTCTTAGGAAATCGACTTGTATCTTGGCAATGCAAAAAGCGAACCACAGTCTTGATTTCTACATGCGAAGCAGAATACATTGCTGCTGCAAGTTGCTGTTCACAAATCCTGTGGATACAACAACAATTGAGAGATTACGGTTTGAATTTCACAGAAACCCCCATGTTTATTGATAATAATGCTACTATGTCCATAACGAATAATCCTGTTAAACATAGTAAAACTAAGCACATCGAATTTCGATATCATTTTATACGTTATTGTGCAGAGAAAAGGTTGATTGAGCTGGTCAAGGTACACACTGAAGATAATTTTGCTGATTTGTTTACTAAGGCATTTGATCGTACCAGGTTTGAATTCCTGATAAAAATGATTGGTATGATCAATCCCGAATAAAAGTTTTTCAAAATCAGAATTTCATGGAAAATTTTCTTTTAAGTTCTTTTATTGCCTTATTACATTTCTGCATTTACATTTTCAGTCAAAAAGTTTAAATTATAAAAAGTCAAAACAAATTGAAAAATATAAAATTTGACATCATTTGAGGTTTTGAGAAGAAATGATAGTACAACAGTGATTAGTTCATTTCACACGACCTTAATAGACCTTGATATATGAATGATTAAAATAAGTTGATCTGATCTAAATTTCAAACTCTGCATAAATAAGAGATGATAGTGTTGTGAATGCTCTATTCTTGATAATTTGTTTTATAATTTGAGTTTAAAATTTGAAACTTGAATTGTCAATAGGCTAAAAGCGTTTTGAAGCTAATAGTAGTGTGAAAATTAAATATAATATGATTACATCTGTGATTTAAATCCATTATATGCCTGGGTGTGTGTGTTAAAAGATCACTATCAGATAAAGAATATTAGCTTTTAATAAGGATTTTCTTATGAGATCAGTTTCGGGTTATGTCCTTAGCACTATTCATTCGATTTGCTTCAGTGCCCATGTCCCGAAAAGCATGCAATTTGAAGTATAATCAAGATATGTACTTGACAACATCTGTCAAACATATACTAGCCTTTGGATCATATTGATATATCATCTTTACTGATTCCATTGAATTCATAATCCAGATAACAGTTGGATCCATGTGCCTGAATCTTATGATTCCACATATATAAGTCAAAACATTGAATCATTCGATTATGAATCTCATTGATTCCTATACAATCCAATTTGGATTATGTTATTCATGTGCTAAGTGGTGTCTCCTCATTTTGAATATTTGGATAATCTTTAGTAAAATCTTATATATGTCTTGAAGATAGTGCATTTATTATTTGGCATATATGTAGGGTACATGATGTTTATCATCTAAATGGTACTAAATCACATGAATTTGAAGAATAAACGCTTATAGTTTCAAATAATATAATATTGACAATTTTAAGAATTCAGGCTTTATATTTCAAATTCGGTATAAATAAAAGATTATTTTATAACCTGATCTTATTTACTTTGAAATTTATCGCGTATCATTTCAAATATTATTCAAATTAAATGCGTTTCAAAATGAAAAAGATGCAAAATGCATAAAGTTGAGTTGAATGGTTTCATACTATAGGTTACCCTTTGTCATTGATAATATGTGTGATGAATTAACTGAATACTGATATGATCTTCTTGCTCATGATGTTCAAATCAAAAATATGTGATTTCAGTTTATTCAGATAAAAATCAAAAATATGTGATTCTGTTTGTATAGAGAAAAACCAAAAATATGTGATTTCAGTTTGTACAGAGAAAAATCAAAAATATGTGTTTCCGTCTGTATAGATAAAATTCAAAAAGATTTTGATTTTTACTTTTCATGAAAATTCTAAACTTTTATTAAAATTATTCGGGATTGGATCAAATATGTGTTGCTGACGGAAGTTCAAGATTTGAAAGGTTGAAGTTGGTAAAATTTGTGTTCAAGGCAAAAATGTTGGAAAAGTAATTAAGTTCGCGTGTGTACAGTGAAGCGAACTTAATAAGTTCGCTTAAATCAGTGAAGCGAACTTAATTTTCAGTCTAGGGTGAAGCGAACTTAATTTTCAGTCTAGGGTGAAGCGAACTTATCTTGTTCGCCGAAGGCTTGTTAAGCGAACTTAACAATCAAGCGAACTTAATCTGATTAAGTGTTGAATCAGGCGAACTTGTCCTTCTTATCGTCTTCATCAGACTCGACCGAACTTAACCCAAATTTCTCAAAATTTTAAAACTGTGGTGTGAGTGTTAATTGCTGTTTGTATCTTGATCGAAATTGCATTGCGAATCTAACAAAGGTATTTTCATCAATTTTCATCCGCTAAATTGAGTGTATTTGATGGTTTTTCATCTTGGTTTTCGTCGGCCTATTTCAAGGACATTTTTGACCTAAATTTTGACCTAAATATAAAATTGATCATCATTTTTTATTCTAATGTGATATTCGATTGATTTTATATGTGTATTTCACAATTTCTATCGATTTGCCGAAGTTTGAGAAATCTGTGTTTGAATTTGAAACGTCTCAGGTTCAGGCGAACTAGTTCCAAGCGAACTTGTTCGAAGCGAACTTGCTAGGCGAACTTAATAAGTTTGCCTCTTGCACTACTAAGCGAACTTATTAAGTTCGCATAGGGGTCAGAAGTGAAAAGGACTTGTGATTTTTTTTATGTTGGAAATTTTGTTTTAATTTTTTTTTGTTTGAAAATTTTTTTTGTTTTTGTTTGTGTGTATTATTAAATGTGTGTTTCATATATGTGTAAGTACACTAATGTTTGTTGTGTTGTCCGATATTTTCACAGATGGCTCGACGTGTCGAATATAAGCATAATCAGGTGGCGTTGTTAGATCCTAATATGCCAGAAGCAGTTCATTTTCAAGGCATCATCAATTTTCTGAATCGATCAAGACTACATGTTGCATTATCTGCGGATCCCTATATTAGCTTGGTGTATATACAACAATTCTGGGATACAGTACATCAAGATATCGATGTGGAACCACATGTACTTCGTGCAACAGTAAATAATACCGAGATTGCAATTTCAGAAGAGATGATTCGTGCTGCTCTTGATTTGGGAGGAAATGCTGAAGATCCAATATCTTATCCTAACACTCTTATTATGGGTTGTTTTCAAAGGATGGGATATCGTGGACGACAAAATGATACACAAGCTAGGAAAGGTGGTTTAGTGGGTGAATGACGGTACTTTATGCATGTGATTATACAATGTATCTCTCCACGAAAAGTTGGTACAGATGGCTTGAAGATGACTCTTCAAACAGCAATGGTGGCATTAACATTGAATAAAAGATTCAATTTTCCTCTTTATTTTTATCGGGAGATGGTAATGCAGATAAATCCGGCTGAAGGTCAAGGTTTCTTGATGTATCCTCGATTCATTCAAATGATACTCAATCATCTTATTCTGGATCTTCCACATCAGGCTATAAAGTTGAGTTTGACTCCGATGTCAAAACGTATCTTTACTGACTGTACAAAGGTGAAACAGCAGAATGCTGCTTTGATTCCAGTCAATACTCCACTGTGGGCACTTAATCAATCCTGATAATGTTGCACCACCTAATGACAACTGGTTTAATCCTAATGAACTTGCTCAAGCTCAAGGAGTTAACGTTCCAGCACAACAACAACAGCAACAACCACAACAACCTGTATAACAACAACAGATACCAGTTCCACAAATACAAGTTCAACAGCCATAAATACAAGTTCCTGTACAACCTCAAATTCCTATTCCTGAACAAGTTCCTATTCCACAAGTTGCAGTTGATATTCCGATTCAGGAACCAGTTCAAGAAGAGGTCGTTCATGATCCTATCAAGATCTAGGTATGAACATGGATGATTTTGTTGATGAAGCTGTGAACTCACCCATTCATGAACAAGAAGGGAATGTGGTGACAGATGCTGAGTCTAGTTCCAGTTCAAGTGATACAATATCATCTGATGATGACAGCACTGATTCTGATGAATCTAGGGATTTTTCTCCAGGTCATTATGAACGGTTGGGTGCTATTCCACTGGCTAATGCTGGAAAACGCATTAAATCTCAAGTCAGACGACCACGACGCAAGTCTGTTCGGGATCCTCCTTCCGGATCAGTACTTGGAAAAAGATCTTTGGTCGATGAAAGTTCTGACACTGACAGTGATTTTAATCCAGACCCTACACGTCAAAAGTTAATGTCTGCATCGATTGCTGCTGCCAAATCTTCTCAAGGAGTTGAGGATGCAAATTTTGTTGCTTCTCTGATCATTAGTCCTCCACGATCTAAGGATCCATCTCCAGTTCATACTCTTGTTCCTCCAGTCATTCCTACTACTTCAAGTCCTTCTATTCCACAATCAACAACTGGTCCGTCAAAGCCTTCTGATTCTGACAGGATTACTTTCCTTTAATCTCAAGTGCTATCTCTACAAACACAAGTTAACTCACTTGTATCTATTGATTCACAATGACAACTGGTGATTCAGACTCAAGCTCAACAAATTGCTGATATGCAAGCATTAGTGTCCAAACTCGTTCAGCGTCTTGACGCTCAGGGGGAGTTGAGGATACCTGAAACTTGTCACACAGAGTCAATTCAAAGACGTGATGATGAAGACAATGATCCTGCTGGAAATATTGAGGGTGATCGTCAATACACTGACGCTAATCCTATATCTAGAGTTCAGGGGAGTCGACATCATAATCTCTTGAAGGAAACAAAGACAAAGATACTTCTGGTACTAATGATGAAGAAATTCTGTTATTAGAATTCTTTCAAGACTCAGAAGAAGAGGAAGCTGAAAAGATTGAATGTCTTGATGACATTGATGATTTATTCAATGACATGGACGAAGATATGTCAGATACTGAGATAGAAGAAGGTGAAATAGTAGAGATTGAAATAGAGAAAGATAAAGACAGTGTTACCTATGAAGGTTGTTACGGTCTTAAGGTGCCGTATAATTTCATCCAAGAGGATGTTGTTCCTGAGTTCTCTTATGACGGAATAACTGACTCTATGGACTCTATTGAAGACGTTACACTGCCTGATGATACAGTTGAGTCAAAGATGGATACTGATGATGAGAATCTTCAATTCAATAAGGGTGCTGAAACTGAAACTACTCACACTGAGTCTCCGAAGATTAATGAAGAACCTGTGATGTTCAGAGATACAGGAATGACACGAGAACCGTGGAGAGAAGTTGTAAACAGTTGGATGAAGGTGCTACCCAAGTCTCCAGCACAACCTACTCAGAAAGAGAAATATGTGAATAAAGAGCAGTGTGTAGGAAGGATCATAACTTGGTTCTATGATGGTGAATCAAAAATATTTGCAATCAAACGATCAGACGGTGTTCAATACTTAAAGCCAAGGATCAAATATTTCAATACCTTGCCGAGGTGTGAAATAAATGGTCTAGCTTCAAAGCCACTCATAAATAGATCGAAGAATGGTTTGGCTGATGTGATAGCAAACCTGATAAAGAAAGAAGGTAGTTCGGGTAAGTATGAACGGCTGAAACCACAGAAGGGAAAGATAGTGAAGAACACAGATACTAAGACTGGGAAAGTAACCTGGAGATACAAGTATAGACCAGTGCGTGCTATTCACAAGATACCATTAAAGAATATTCCTCAAGACTTTCTTGGGAATATGAAATGGTGGTATGTTGATGTTAATACTGGTGAAGCAAGGGTTGAAGATAAAGATAATAAGGTCATTGTGTGTTTCTATGATGCAATGAATCTTATTAATTTTTCAAAGAAAGATCAGAGGACGCTGTGAAAGAATGAGATCATGTATACTGATGAATGGAGAGAACAAGGTCTACAGTACAAAAGAGTTTTGGAGATATGCAGAAGATACGGTGTGCATGATGGAAGCAGACTACCAGACAACTGGAAGAGTTCAAGATAAAGACTGAAGACAGAAGATCAAGCTATTGTCAAGGGGGAGTCTGTTAGGACATAGATTTGTAATGACAAAAGCTTGTAATAGTTAGATTTTGTGTCTTTATGTTTTTGCTATGTAATTGTATAAAGTTGCTAAGTGTTTTTACAAGTGTGCCTAGAGGCGAACTTGTTAAGTTCGCCTGGTCTATCAGAGGCGAACTTAATAAGTTTGCTTAGGTCTAACTGAGGCGAACTTGTTAAGTTCGCTTAGTCTGTTTCAGGCGAACTTAACAAGTTCTCTTACAGCAGGTTAGTTTCTATATATATGAGTTTACAGAGTCATTAGATAGAACATCGAACAGAGAGAACGATTTTTCTGATTGAGTCTGTAAACCATTGTGAATCTGAATATATTGGAGAAGTTTATTTACGCGTGTTGTTTTGAATTGTCGGTTAGTATACAAACGTTAACACGAAGGATTCTGCACTTCGTGGTATAGAAACGTCATATCACGAGTTCGATCAGTAGTTGAGTTACCTGGACCTACATTATTGGAGTGGTGGTCAAACTTGCGTTTATGATTATCGATGGATTTAAAGACCGAACCTCTCAGAAGTAGAGTCCCTTGCATCACCGCTTGGTCGGTTAACTTATGGGCAAGTCGGATAGTTTGTTGAATAGTGGTAGGATTGGATGAAGTAACCATGCTTTGTATTTGAGGCACTAGACCTCCAATGTAAAGCTCAATTCTCTTATAATCAGGAGTTACCATATACGGGCACATAGTAGCAAGTTCATGGGAACGTGTGGTGTAGAGTTCAATTTCAGAACCCTCCATCTTTAGGTTCCAAAACTCTCCCTCTAACTTCTGGATTTCATCGCGAGGACAGTATTCCTCCTTCCTCATTAATTTGAATTCCTCCCACGGAAGTCCATTCGCCATGGCCAGACCCAACATTTGGACCTGGGCGTTCCACCATGTGAGTGTCGGGCCCTCCAAAGTTCCGACGACAAAATTAACCCGATTAGCCACGGGACAGTTGCACATGGCAATCACTGATTCAACCTTCTCAAACCAACGAAGTAGTGTAACGGCTCCTTCAGCTCCACTAAAGGCGTGGGGCTTGCAATATATGAATGCCTTGAAAGTGCAGGCTGGTTGTTGGTTTTGCTGATTTTGCTGGCCTGGATTTAGAAATAAAAATAGTATTGGAATTATAGAGTTTAGGAAGATGTTTTTAGGAGATGGATTGACATCATTAGTCAATAGCTAAAGCATTTACCTGCAGCATTCTGTGCTGCCAAAGCCTCCGCCACACTATCATTTATCAGTGCCGCTAGCTCTGCTGCCGTCATGTTAATGGTACCACCACCACCGGCACGGCCTCCGCGTCCACTCCCTGACATGATTCTTCACAATCACAAATGAAAAACAATGAGAAATATATCGCATATTAAACATTATTCAGGTATGAGTAAGAAGGTAAAACATCTAATATTTTAAAAATTAAATAAATTGTAGGGCTACAAAAAAAAATAACTCAAACATTAAACTTCTCATGCTTTTATTGAATGGGAACAACCTTACCCATCTAGGTTTGAAAAGAGAAATAACATAAGCAAAAACATGCATGAAAAGGAAGATATAATAGGAAAATCATCAAACATCTTCGTCATCGGAAGAAACATACGATTGTGCATCGTCCATCTCCACCGGTTCCTCCTCGGGTGGCTCCTCCTCCAAGGGCTCCTCCTCGAAGGGTTCTTCCTCAAAGGGCTCCTCCTCAAAGGGCTCCTCCTCACCATCAGAAAGTGGAATCTCCTCAGGAAATAGAGCGGCTTGCAGTTGGGCTTTCAAGTGAGTCACCCTCTCTTGAAGACCTTCAGCAGTATGGTTTGCTACATGTAGCTGAGCTTCCAGAGCAGCCACTCTCTCCAGAACTCTTTCCATGTCATTGTCCGAGGTGTCCACCCTCTTCTCCAAATGTGTTACACGATCCACCAGAAGGTTATAGACCTGGTCAGTTATTGCTAGTTCAGCAGTTAAAAGTTCTATCCCTACTTTATTCTCCTCTATTTGAGGCTCCCTCTTCAGAATATTCGGTTTCTCTTCGGTAGCATCTTTCACAATGCTTAACTCTCTAGACATATAAAACACGAAGGCCGCAAAAGCTTGTTCCATAGTACATGGCAAGCTAGGCAAGGTAGGTGATGAGGAAGTAGAACCAAAGTAAGGTAATGGAACATTTCCCATTTCGATCCATCTTTGGATCATTTGTGGGTATGCGTTCCAATTGCGAGCAGGATTCATTGCTTGTGCGCTGCTCGTTTCCCCTGGTCAACTGAATAGTCACTGGAACTAGTCCGGCGCCTTTTGGGCTCCGGGGATGATAGGATAGGTGCCTTATGTCCTAGTGCCTTAGGTGATGCAGGTGGAGTTGACGACATGTTCCTGTAACAATATATATAAGTGCCAAACATCCAAATGACATGTAACTAATGTGTGAGGCTATAGTCTAGTATGCAATCCTAGTTCTCTATAACCAATGTCTCTGATACCAATCTGTCACACCCCCAATTTCAACTAACGGAGTTTTACCGTTTGGGAAGTGACGAACTAGTATCTCAGACATTAGTTACTTTGAATGACTCTACATGGGACTCAAAATTAAAATATCATTTAAATCAGAGTATCAATGCGGAAGCGTAAAGAAAGTAAATGCGCAAAATACACGCGCCCAAAACCAAAGTCCAAAAGTCCAAAAAGTCCAAACGTCCAATCAAAACAAGTACAATAGAATAATTCAAACAAACACAAATAAGTTATAATCAAAGCAGTTGAATCCCATGCATGCCCTAATGTACACCTGTGTCTTATCTTAGTAACCTGAGAAAACATGTAAGAAAATATGTCAACACGAGGTTGGTGAGTCCACATGTTTCAATATAAGTAAATAAGCGTTTACCGGAATTATGTGCATTCAGTATGTATCTATAGGTAGCTAACCTATGCTCATGTTTAACTCAAGCGCTCGCAACCAAAGCTGACTGTTTGTTTATTTGCCTCCTGTCAGGTCTATCAACACTGGTTGTGTGAGTAGGCTAACATTTCACCCGTTCGATCTCTAATCGAGTTAGCGCGACTAACGCGGGTGGGATTTGTCAAACCCAGTAGTACTACTAAATATTACCTCGCTAACATCCATATTAATGGTCCGATATAAGTTGAGGACTTTCTGTGATAGCGTGTTACGCTTAGCTTTAACATTGATTTCATATGAATTACAAAATCTTAAAATCGTTTAATCATGTTTTCTCCCCCAAGTTAAAACAGTAAAAAGGGGCCGTGAAAACTCACCTGCGTTGCGTTGTAGGTAGTATCACACAAAGCATAAGTTGGAACCACATGTGTAAGTCTCAAACGACTTACGAATGCCCTAAAATTATAAACACATAAATTAGAGATAATAATGGGAATTGTGACGACGACACGGAAAGTTAGAATGTCCTAACGCATTCTAAGGATTTAGGAATAAACGAAAGTGCCGACGGAGCTTTATCTATATAAATATATACATTTCTTATTATATCTAGCTTAGGGAATTTGCGTCACGCGCCGAATGTTGATAACGGATAATAATTAAATAATTGTTTTCATGCGTTTGAGTTGTTTACAAAGATTAGGGAAATAATATAATTTATATATTATTTTATTAATATTGGTTACGGGTTGAAAATAATATGCTTATATTATTTTATACGAGATTACGGTTTGAAAAATACATAAATACGTATTTTTTTTTAAAAGTGGAAATACTAGTAAAATTGGTTACAAAGTTCAAACCCGAGCCCACGGGTTGTTTCCCGGGCTAAAACTCATTTATATATTATTATAATAATATAGGGTTTGATTTTTAATATTTAAATATACCGAAAAGTGGCTTAAAAATGAATTGTGGGAGCCCAGCCTCGAACCCGGGTCTCTCCCACACACGCACAAGTCTCTAACCAGTCCCGCCCGCTAGGGTATCGCGTTAGATACCCGGATCCAAAGGCTTTTAGCAAACAACTAACGGGTGTTCTTCCTTTTTAAGGGAAACCGGAACCAAATCAGTCCCAAAACCCACCAAATCGATCACGATTCGAATCCAATGTTCAGGGGTTTTTAAAATCGAGTATAGACGAGTGTGTGCGATAGTTTAATTTGAAAATCATCAATCATAGGGTCGTTAAATTTCCAAATCAATTGCCGAAACCCTAGTCTTGAACACAGAATCAATTTGATAAAATCTTGTAATAACAGTTGATGAATTGATGGGGCTTTCAAAGAGTGATGGATTGCGAACCTATCATCATAAATTAATTGAATTAAAATCGTGCCGAGGTTAGAGTTCGATTAACCAATCCCAACGAAGAACTCTAGTTATCAGATAGCTGTGAAATCGATGATAAATGTTCTAATTAAGATGGGGCTTTTAAAGTGTAATTGTTTTCGAAACTAACCATATAGTTCAATTTCATTTTGAATAACCCTAGGTTCGAAATCCCCAAATTGAATAAGGACGAACCCTAGAATTCGGATTATGAAAACTTCGATGATAGAATGTTAAATTGATAAAGGCCTTTACTTTATGAGTTGTTGCGAATCTACAGGTGTGAATTGATTGGATTAATAGTACGTTTAGAATAGGGTTCGATTAAACGGGTTTCGTATGAACCCTAGAAATCGGTCCATGATTAATTCGATAATGTAAGCCCTAATTAGGTTAGGCCTTTCATTCTACAGACTAAAAAGAATCAGAGGAGTGTTTTAATTACCCGATTGGATGTCGGGTTGATAGTGTTCGACCAAAACTGAGTCCGACGACGGCGGGTTTGATCTCTGGTGCTTCTGACTGTTCCTCCGGCGCAACTGATGTAGGCAAAATCTTCTGGGGAACTCGAACAAGGTGTGCAGTGCGTTTGATTTCAAAAATGGTAGGACCACTGATTGAATTGATCGATCTTTGTTATGTGTTCGCCGGTTATAACTCGCATGACCATAATGAGGTTTAATTTGAATAAATGTTGATAATTAGAGGCTTTAATGCTGAACGTTAATGATGTTAATGCCCAATTAGGTTATAAGTTTAAACAAATTTTAGCTATAATTCAAGAATTTGGATCAACACACACACTGTTTGACTTTTAGATAGTCAACAGGATGTTATTTTGACCTTCCTAGGTCAACAGAAGGAGTTTTGCCAAATCACCACATTAGTCCCTGTAGTTTGAGTTGGAAAGATGACAGAATTAGTCCTTGGGATTTAATATCGAGTTAACTGGGTTAGGTTTTAACAGGAAACTAAACGGAATTTCTAACGGAACTAACTGAAAAGTCCGGATTGTCACATTGAGCCTGGCCACACGTTTTATACTAGTTCAAATTAACGAGGGCGCCAGAATGTCCAACTCCTGATCACAGGAGAACAGAATTCCTTTGGTCACGTACAACTCCCACTTAACTTCAGATTTATTCCCAATCATACCCTTATTACTGCCTTTCATGGAACATCGTTGGGTATGGTCAAAGAACAAACTTCAGTCAAAGTTAGTTCTAATATGTACCTCAGGTCGAAGGATCGACAGATCTTACCATATTCAAAACTTCTCAAGACCTTGATCCATGAAGATAGTTTTGAAACGAGTTACGTCCAATATTCATTCTCTAATAAACATCTATGAACATGATCTCCAACTACTTAGACTTTCATTCAAAATGAACTAATCATCTAATTCACAAATAGTCTTACATTCATATTGATTCCCATGAATCTGATCGACCACAGACATTCAGAATACAATATTCAAGGATTCTAAAACGTATAAAATATCGAACATAGAAACATCTATTGCATGTAACCATTAAATCAAGATAAAATACCAATGTATCTATATTGTTCGAAAGCACCCAATACTAACATACAAATCAAACTCAAAGTCTAGCTAATCTAAGACCTATCAGCATGCTCCTCATGTATAGCTTGAGGTATAGGCTTAGTGAATGGGTCAGTTTGATATGGATTTGTGTGAACTTTGTTAAATATGACGTCAAAGAACAAACTTCAGTCAAAGTTAGTCCCAATCTTACTAATGCCAATGGATTGTTGTGACTCTAACTCTAGAATCTTTCCTTCATATATCTCATATATGGTTGCAATCAGTACAAATTTGAAATACACTCTTTTAAGGTTCTTTATCTTTCAGTGATATGTTAAACTCGAAATTTTGCAATGTATCACTATACACTCTATGATAACACTTATCTTCCCCTTTCATGGTATTCCGTGTATCTCTATACACTCCTCATTATTATGTGTCTCGACACATTTCATTGATGTAGGTACTCGTTCCCATTAGCCTTTGCATCTACCATATTGAATATTCCTTTGAGTTGATCTTATCAATCTAAAGATTCAGTAGTCTCAGACATATTCGGACTTTCATACTTTCTTTGAAGCTTCTTTATTACAAAAAACATTCGTGTATTCACAATACATATTTATTTTGATTAGTTTATTCAACCGTTCAAAACTTGTAATATGTCTCCTATCCAAGGAACTTTGATCAAGATTCCTTTATTATTAACTGTTGATAATGTATTAAACTTCTAGTATGAATAATCCATATATTTTTTCTGAAACAATTTCTACCTATTTATGAATCATATTCATATTGTAGTCTGATCAAATCTCATTTGTACCATTATGGATTATGCATGTAAGTTATTATGAAATGATTTGCTAAAGAATCTCATTCTTTTCATGATTTCATATGTCTGTTCTAAAAGATCTTATCTCTTGTTTATGATTTCATATAATTTCATATATCCTTAAAGATCTCATCTTTGCGTATATGAATCCATATGTTTATGCAATTGAAAAATATCTTTTATTCAGAACTTGAGCAACATTTGCTTATTGTTCAAGAATCAGGTGCAAACTTGGTCATGAATAGTTTCAGTCTTACTCTTAAGATTCTAAAAACATTAATGACTTATAAAGGTAACATACGAAACTCTTTCATACAGGAGTTCATAACATCCTATCCTTAATTGTTCGTAGGACTCTTTCTAATTTCATATCTCATATGATATAGTGTATTTGTTCTGGATGAACCTTTTGGTTCAAGGCTAGTGTTAGTATTTAAGTTCTGTCAATTTTGGGTAGCTGGTTTCTTATGACTAACTATTTAGTCGTAGAGTAATGATAACTTTTATCGTTCTTTATATCTTACCTCATAAGATCGTTCTTAGAGAATTTATTGAAACATTTTCAATCATTTAAATTGATTAAGTCATGCATGAAACATCATACCTCATATGACGTTTTATAAGACATAGTGAATTAATTTTGTTTTAAAGTTATTCATGGCATCTATTAGAACCGATCTAACATTTTATCTACTTGACTTGAGTAACATGTCTCACATGTTTAACAACTCATATCTGATAGATATTTTGAATTCTCAATTCAAATGAAGCAACAAAATATTGCATAAATGATTTTGCAATGACAAGTCTCACTTACAAAAATAATCATTTGTTCATGCAATACGTAAAAGAAAATTAAACCGAAAATTAATTTGTTCTAAACAAATTAATCGTAACATCATCTAATGGTATCCTGAAACTTGAATCATATGAATCTTCACTGCAACGTGATCTTCAAGTCTCATCCGTCTTCCTTTTCTTCTCGTTTCCATCATTTTTGCAAAAACAAGTTTGCATATATTAAAAGTCTAACTTTTAAATAATAAAGAAATAGAGAACTGTTGCCAGGATACCTGAAGTAAATGCCTTAAAACATTCTCTAGCTTCAGCTGCATCGGGCATCTCTCTACTACGACATCTTGGTTCAGAGATATGCATCTTGGTTTTACCAATAGCTTTGCCCATGTCCCTGCTCTCGACAATATCTTCTTGTACCTCTTTGCTTGTGACGGACATGTGAATACCATCATTAAATATTCCTCTAATGATGTCGTCACTAGGGTATATCCCAGTCCGCTCAAGCTATTTGACAAAGCATATCATGCTCCATGCATCTCGGGGATTCATTCTTGCATACTAAGAGATGAAACCCCTTACCTCATCTTAGCAACTCGGTTGGAGCATCTTGCTTTTATAGTTGTCACAAATGTCATTAACAAATATGTTAGTGACTAAGTGACCATCCAAAGGAATACATGCTTTCTGGAGGTCTTCTACTTTGTCCTTCATTATAGGATCCTTTATTGCGACTTTCTCAATGTGTTCCTCTAAAGAGGAAAACGCATCCTTGTTGTACTCTTGATGGTATCTCTTTTTCAAGTAATGAATAATGTCATAAATAGTCCAGCGCATTGGCACTGATCTAATCCCCGGGTTGATAGATGCCAACATTAGGTCTGATACGACTCTCGCATCATCCTTAAATTTGTTCCAAGCTTCTAGAACAAATTCACTAGCATGCCCAGATGGCTGCTTAGGCAATTGAAACTTTAGAACGTGCAACTTCTTGTTGGCCTTGAGGACTTTCTTCAAGTTGTAGTACCAATCCAGTAAGTTCGTTCCATCAAGTTTAACTCTCAGAATATCGGAAATAGGCTCTAGCACACTCTCGTTATAAGTTTGAGGCATCTACAAAAATTCAAAAGGTTTAGTATTTTCATGCTTAACGTCCTAATTAAATTTATGACCCAATTGAAAAAATATATAATTAGGAATGAGATCCCGGTTCACCATTGCTCAGTGAAGGGCTGAGCACTCTCCACTGGCACAGCTAGGAAGGTAGGTATGAAATACCAATTATGTCAACTACACAATTCTCGGTTTGAGGGGCATGATGAGTATCGTCAAGCTTTGGATACATTTTCCCTCAACTACACCCACTTAAACGACTTAAGTGATATTTGTCCTTCAATCGCAACCGCCGAGCCGACCTAAGTAACTCAGGAATCGCGGGTGTACTTTTAACCAAAACTGTAGGGACGGATGCAGGGTAATTCACTAACATCGGGGGTTCGGATAGATTAGTCAAAGTGTCACAATTTAGGTTAGTGCAAAACTATAGATTTAAATTGGGATTTGCTTTAATGTTTTGAATTACCGTTTAAGGGTCAAAAACATTTTGGATGACGAGAAGCATGAGCCAAGTCGTGCAATTTTAGTAAACCAATTTTACTATTTTAGTTCGTGAAATGATTGTAAATAATTAGCCTTGCTAAATAATTATTATCCTAAATAATTGTAACTAGGGGCGTTCAATATTTGATTTCAAACCGAATAAACCGATAACCAAATCGAAACCGAAACTGAAACCGTTTAAAACCAAACTGAATTATATATTTGGTTTTCAGTTTGGTTCAAACCGAAAAATGAACATGTAATTTGGTTTTTGGTTTGGTTTAGGTTTCAAGATTTTGAATTCGGTTTGAACCGAAAAAACCGAATTGGGTTATACCACTAATTTAATCCATATTTTATAGTTAACCCAATTCATTTTTATCAATAACCAATACCCAATATGGATTATACATCATTAATTTTAGTCGTGTTGTTTGAACCGAACATGTTATTTGATGAAGGTATGTTTTTGTTTAGACTTTCCTAAAATGTTATGTTGTTTTAACCGAACTTTTTATAGCTACTCAAAAGAAAAGAAAAAAATGTATTTTTTTTTAGCTAATTCGGTTTGTTAGGTTCAAATTGAAAACCAAACCGAATTATAAAATGGTTTTAGGTTTGGATTAGGTTTCCACGAATTAGGTTTGGTTCGGCTTGCGGTTCCAACAAAAAAATAAATTAACCTGAAAAACCTAAATCAAAAAACCGTAACCCGAACCGATGAACACCCCTAATTGTTACAACCACAAAACAATATAAAACAAACAATCGAGCCACCACTAAGGTTGTTCGGATTCTTTCAACCCATCAAACAGAAACCGAACCAATCTAAGGGACAACAAATAATAAACAAGCTTGTCGTCTCCCACTTAGTCCAAGATCTCTATCTTCATGTCCCGTCCATGTCAGTTTTCGGTCTTCAAGTCTTCGTCTTGTTAGGTTTACAAATTATATACTTTTATAATAAAAATAAATAAATAAAAATAATCCTAACTATTACATCGGGTTCCAAATAACCCATAAAATACAAAGAATATAAAAACCAAAAATCATGACAAACACAACCACGGGTCATTATGGCTCGATGTTCCAAACACAATCAATCCAAACGAAAAAGGTTTGATCTTTTGTCAACCAAAAGTATTGACAAATAAAACGAAGATCGAAAAATAAATAAATATGTCTAAACGCGCGTAAAGGTGGCTCTGATACCACTGTTGGGAATCGTGCACCGGTTTTAACATTTAAAACAATTAGTTTACAAAATCAGGTTTGCAAGGCGGAAGCGATAAAAAGCACACGATTATAAAGTTCCAAACTTTATCCGACAGTGATCCGATTACACGACAAATAGACAATAATAAATAATATAACCAACCATGGTGAGTAAAAGGTTATACCTTTGACGAAAAACCCGAAAGCTTCACACTTTGGAACAAAGAGCGTCTCGCTAGTGACACGTTCATGAACACCACGCATATACAAACCCGTCTCACGGGTATAGCACAAAACCGGTTCACAGGGAATCTGGTTCAAGGTTAGGTGGCGACGGCGGCTCGGCAGCGTTGCGGTGGCTGCATGTTGGTTCCAGTGGCAGCTAGAGGTGACCGACATTGGTGGATCGCAAACTGGGAGCAGGGAGGATCTCCCTTCTTGCGCAAATAAGAGTGGAGGCAAGAGATTAGATTAGGGTTTCAACTTAAGGATGTATATATATAGTTGCCATAATTACAAGTTGCACCCATTGAGAATTAACTGTTTATTCCTTGTAACTAATTGTTAATTACTTTCAATCCTCGCAATTTACTAATTACAAATAACTAGTAAATCTCAATTGTTTAACTCTTAAACGTTTAAATATTTTCCGTTTAATTATTTCTCTAAATAATTAATCCCCGATTTAACGATTAATTATTTCTCTAAGTAAGTAATAATCGAATCCACCATTTAAATATTTCTCTAAATATTTATCCACCGATTATTAAATCCGTGTTTCATAAACTATAATGTTTACGACTAAACATTATTGATTGCTCGTTGTCCAAAGTGTAACTCTTTGGATCGTACCTCGATAGTAACATTGATATTAATGATGATCGGACATCTAATATCCAACACTTCACAGTTGTCTAATGACTCACCAGGATTCTGTTGATATCTAGTAGTGATGCTTAACGCGTACGATACGTTGGGTCTAGTACGTATAGCATACATAATAGAACCAATAGCAGAAGCATATGGAACCTTTTCCATTCTCTTCTTTTCATCGTCAGACTGAGGTCACTGCTTATTATCCAGTATGGTTCCGTGTACCATAGGCAACGATCCTCTCTTGGAATCTTGCATTGAAAAGCGTCGAATGACCTTATCAACCTATGTAATTTGACTTAAACCTATAATCCGCTTTGATCAATCTCTATAAATCTTTATTCCCAGAATATAGGCGTCTTCACCAAGATCTTTCATTGCCAAACATTTACCTAGCCAAGATTTTACATCTTGTAGCATAGGAACATTGTTTCTAATAAGCAGTATGTCATCTACATACAGAATCAGAAAAGTGATGTAGCTCCCACTTGCCTTCCTGTAAACACACGGTTCATTTTCTTTCTTGACAAAACCAAACTCTTTGATTTTATGGTCAAAGCAAAGATTCCAGCTTCGAGACGCCTATTTTAATCAATAAATGGATTTGTGAAACTTGCATACCTTATTAGGATTCTTTGGATCCTCAAAACCTTCTGGTTGAACAATATAGACATCTTCAGTAAGGAGTCCGTTTAGGAATGCGGTTTCGACATCCATTTGCCATATTTCGTAGTCAAAATACGCTACAATGGCAAGCAAGATCCTAATTGATTTAAGCATGGCTACTGGCGAGAAGGTTTCCTCATAATCAATTCCTTGAGTCCGAGTAAAGCCTTTCACTACTAGCCTTACTTTTAAGGTTTGCACATTTCCATCCATGTCAATTTTCCTCTTGAAAATCCACTTGCTTCCTACAATCTGTAATCCCAGGAAATTCCGACCTTTATTTTAACTATTCTGGCAATTTGTAATTTCATTATTTTATGGTTCGCATTTATGAAAGTATCATATTTATTCATTATAATTCATGAGTGTGCATAAATACTTATATGATTGTTATGAAATAAATATATATACCTTATTATAATAACCAAATCTAAACTTACAAGTTTTGATTATGAATTGATATCATTTATGTGTCTAGTTATAAATATATATGCAACTATATATATACACATGATAAATAAACCATTTAAACAATTTATTATGAAAATATAACATTGTTAATTAACATTACTAGTGTTTTAAATTACTAAAGATAAATAAAACAAATAAATATATAATTACATTTATGATGAAATTGAGTTATAAACATAAAATTTGTGAGCACTTAAGTTAGTATATGTTATGAAATTAAAAACTATTATTCATCTTTTGCAATCTAGTCCTTACAACAAATTAAATTTCGCGAATAAGCCCCTGATCCTACCCTATAAATAGAGCTCTTATTCTTATGTATTATTCGCAGCTCAACGATCCTCTAGGGTTCTCTAGCTACTAAAGGTCGTTCTTCTCATCTTTTGAAAGATTCTAGCTTAAATCCTTCCATTCTAAGTAACTTCATCTTATGTTCTTGCTTGTTCATACTTTTCATTTCAAAAATCCCTCATAACTAGTTAGATCTATGATCCCTAACATGTTTACGTTATAATCATAAACCTATCCAAGATCAAAAGCACTATTTTAATTAAACTTGTTCAAAACTTTTATTTAAAAGCTTGGTTTGACCTTTCTTGTTACATTCAATTTCAAAAATCATGTTTTTACTAAAACCCCTTATTTTCAAATTAAATTATTTAACATTCAATTTTTATCTTTACTAAACTCATATTTCCACTTTAGCCCATATACTTTCCAAACAGAGCTTAAACTTGGTTAAGTATGCAAATGAAATAAATTTAAAACCCGTATGTAGTTATCTAGCAAACCATAAAGTTCTGGCTATGAAAGACGGAGTTCTGATCCGGCCAACTCTTTCCTTGAAACTTTTCTGTTGGAGGTACTACTCTGGAATGATAACCATTCTAGTGTACAACAACCATTTTCAACTAATTATGATTATGATTTTAAACCCATTTCTTTGCAAATATTTATACAAACTTTTATATCATTTATTTTTATTATATGAGAACATTTAAAACACAATTCTATACTTTTAATTAATAATTTATTTAGATTAATTATTACTTAATTAGAACATCATTATTATACTTTAAATTTTGGTTTAGTTATCAATTAATTAAATCATTATTTCTTTTTTTTACATCTATTTTCAAAAATTAAATGAAAGGTTTTGTTCACTTATTTATGTAGTAAATTATTTAATTACTCAACTAATTATTACTCATTTATTTATTTACCCATTTATTAATTTATGAGATTGCAAATAAAAGAAAACTACTCGTTTACTTATTTGTGTATTTATTTACAAACAAAAAACTAATTATTTATTTATACGTATTTATAATTATTACAAACAAACAAAATCCTTATTCATTGTTTCACTTATTACAATACAATTATTTATCAAATATTTACATAAAATATTATTTACAACTCAAATGATTATTTTATTATTAAAATAAGGACACCTACATCAATCTTCTAGCACATTAGGATTCCTTATTTCTTTTGTACAAATCATTGATACATATATTCCATCAAACATAGGTTAACCTTGTAGTTAGCTAGAACATTTGTGCAACAAACAACATACTTGTGTGACATTCAAGCTACTCATTGCAAGCTGAGTTTACATAGCCCCTTTTTTCCTTTTTATACTTTTGGGGTGAAACATGTTTACAATTACATTACATACACAATTCCATACCTTTGTTCTTATGCTATGGTCTTTATGATTTATGTCTTAAACAACTTGGTGACCATAGATATGTTCATGTCTAGTACAATCATTAACTTGCACGGCAGGCCTAAGGTAGTACCTAACCTGATCATTTATAGGGGAAACCGATACATTACTTAACACGAACCTTGGCGGGTTAGTGTATACATTTTGGTACTCCACGTAGTCTAGGGGACTGTGCATACATATTACGTGGTTTGATTGTACACTTTGGAACCTCGTGTGTTTTCACATTTATGCTTTAGACATGCTTTGAACATATTGAATTATAAACTTTACTTAACTTTGTTTGGTGTCAAAACCTATGTTACTCATCAACTACTTGTAGTTGACATTTACTCACATGTTTCAGGTGCACCAGTTGAGGACACTACATGATCACATAGGACTATGGACCTAGCCTTAATAAATATTGAATTTAACTTGTGTTATGTTTGAATTCCTTATTTTCCATTTCTACTTGTAACGGATGTTTTAATTATGTTGAAATAATATTATCACTTATTAATAGATGATCATGTGCTTATTAACAATCGCTTCAGCCCCGACGTATAATCCGCCGCCGGCCGGGGTGTGACAGATTGGTATTAGAGCCATGGTTATAGGGAATTAGGTTATTAGACACACATGACCTAGACTATAACCTAGGAGTCCCAAACATGAGTTTAACTCGTGTCTTTGTCTTGAACTCCACTCTATACTCATTATACACATACCTACATCCACTTACCCATCTACATCTACCTATTTCTATATACGTAGTGCAAATACATGAACTGCAACATTCAAGAGACTACATGAAACTATTTGAAACTACATGGATTACTTGAAACATATTCTTAGTCTATAGTCTATAACCTTAGGATACCTTGGTGTAATTATCCTACATATTATCTAGTGTATTACATTGCATGATACAATACGAATTATCTTATGTGCTATGTTACTTGATAACCTACATGTTTACAAAGACTACTACTCATGTGATACCTTATTTACTACACTATTTGAATTGTTTGCACAATACCTATTTGATATCACTAAATACTATCTCAAGTTTTTCTATGCACACCTTCATCTTTACACATCATCACAAATCACTTATGGAAAGATTCAAACCCCTAGACCCAATGCCAATTAAAATTTTAAAATCTCGTCAAAGTTTTGGGTTCTGAAAACTAGTAGAGAACATGTGCAATCCAGAAGGGTGGATGCTTGTACTTTGGGTCTTCTGTCTAGGAAAACATTTCATATAAATTCAAATCAACCAAAGGATCCGTATGCTTTCCTGGGAATTCCCAAAGTGAGTGTCCACCTATAGGCTAAAGCATGTCTTCTTGAAAGTATATAAACTCAAATCACTTTGATTTGTCACAGTATCCATTGGGTTATGCCCCAAATGAATACAAGCTAAACATCATTCGCTTAATTATTATAATTTGGTACACAAGTGTAAACCTCCTATCTGATTCTTACACTTAATCATATTTAAGTCAACTGCACTCCATCATTCTAATGCCTTGAAAATTTTATCACCCTTATTATCATTTGCAAAGGATTTAAACCCTTAAACCATACCATCCAAGGAAAGGAAGCTGCTTGAATAGATGAAACACACCTTTGTGCCACAAGACACAATCCTTAATGATTCTCATCATAACCATGAGTTCAAATAATAATGTTAATGGTACATGATGGCTGGAAGAGTGGGTGTAAGTCCATGAAAGGTTCTGATTAAGGAAAGACTGAGTACTTCAGTGCATGTCCCTTGTGACCCACTTCTCTTTCTTGGGAATCCTTTTCGTGATTACACTACTTATAGGTCAAGTGTTACTCCCGACAAATTATTATGAGAACTCGGTGTTATAATTAGTCAAATTTTAAACTCATGAGCACCTTTAACACTTATCATTACACTTATGACCTTTACAGTGCTAGACATGGCCTCTTACTCCTCTAAGAATCACCCAGAAGCAGAGTCAACACATGAAGAAGACTTTGAGCCCCCATCACCAGAAAACCAGTTACCGACACGACTAGCTGCCAGATCCATGTTTGACCACAGAACAAATTGTCTTAGGGGCAGGCTTGAGACTCTGAGCAGCTGAATCACCACCTTCGAGAGACCCTTATCTAACACCTAACCTATACCATCCAGACCCAGGAGCAGGACAGGCCAAGGAACCTACCAATGCCTTAGGAGTTTCAACGGATACCGCTCACCTATATGTGAGGACCGCAGAGTTTCTGAAGCAATGAATGGAGACAAGAGAAAACTTGATGCACAAACAGACATAACTAGGGCTTAATCCCGGTTTGCAATACGAATAACCACATCGATACTCGTCTTGGTGCCCATCTACTTCCTGGTGAAAAACTATCTGAGATATTAGCCTGATACTCCATTTCTCGTTTTCTAAAATTTTTAGTTTGATGTCCATATCCTGCACCCAAATATAAATATTATTATTGGCTAGCCTTAGTGGTTGACATCTAAACCTTCCTTGTAAAATAAATATTTTGTTTATCGATTTAAATAATGTAGTTATTTTCTTCAAACAAAACTTTTATCAAACCCTTGGTTTATGAATTTTATCTAGATTATAAATTCTTTACAAACCCTGTACCTCGTAAAGAAACTTAATACCCGTCTGGTGCAAATTATTTTATAAAAGCGTTAATAAATATTTCATCCTTTTAATAATGACTGGATTAATTATTTCATTACGGCCTCTTAATTCGTTACCTTTAAATTCTTGGCCTAATTGCAAAACAATTTGACCATTATTTTCTTTTGAAACATTCCCTTTATGATAACTAAATAAATAAAATGGTTTTTATTTACCCAATTACCTATTTATTCAACCTATTACTTTCGCTTATTAATTTACAAACAAGGATAAATTTCAATCACTTGTCATTTGCAAACAAAAAGCTCAAATCAGTATTCATGTGCGTATTATTCTAAATACATGTAAAACTTCCTCATAACCTTGCACCTTAAAAATGTATGAACTTACTAGCCACTTCGAAAAGATGAATCATCTCACATAGGTGTTAACCATCCATCAAAAAAGTTGAAAACTTGAAACCCAACTACCTACATTATACAACACACTTGTCCGCCCCACTTGATCACCAACAAGATTTGATAGTTTACGTTACTCATGAGGTTCAATTATTTACATATGAACGTCCATAATATACCTGAGACTAAATTGTTTACATTATACACGCAACTTGATTATTCACGTTATACATGAAACTTGGTTGTATACAATATACATGATTATTTACATTATACATGAAACTTGATTACTTGCAACATACATGATACTAGATTGTTCACATTATAGAAGAAACTTGTTTGCTTGCAATATACGTGATACTAGATTTTTCACATGATATATGATACTTGGTTGTTTGCAATATACACGATACCGTATTATTTACGTTATACATGAAACTTGAGTGTTTACATTACACACGAAACCAGACCGTTTACATTGTTTGCAATTGGTTATCCACTATATACATGAGGCATGATTATTCACATTATCCATGAAAGTTGATAGCTATAAACTTTGAGTTACTCGGGGTTTGGCGTATTCTTGTTCAAACACGAGGAAGTTGTAAAACTTTAAACCACTCGGGGTTTGATGTATTCTTGTTCAAACACGAGAGAGCTATAAACTTTATGGGTAATCTGGAGAGTTATGCCATCTACCTAGGGCACCCATGTATGGGGTTGTGCGAACTTGTTAGTCTTTACTCCCTGATTGACTTTACCATGTAGACACACAATTACTTATTAGCAACTCATATATGAAAAGAATAATAAACCGAATGTTTTTGGCTGTTTCCTCCACCTCTGTACTCACACGTAATAGAATGATCTATACGGACAATATGATGATTTGAGTAATTACGGGTGCACACGTAGTTATAAAAGTCGGCGCATGGAAAACATAGTAAATTCTGTCATGGGTGATGACATAAAACCTATGGTGATATACAGTAATGAAACTAATGGGATATGATCAGGGCATAGTGAATATATCGCTTGTATGTCCTACATATTAGTGCTCCTGTCATATTGTCAGAAGTAACGTTGTCCGCATCACGTAGGGTTTCCTATTACTTTGACCTTGACCAATAATTGTAAAATTCTTATCCAGTGACATTACTCGAACATCTTAGACTATATCCTAGACAAGTTTAGATCTTAAAATTCCCATCATCCGCATTACAAGTAATGCATCCCATCATTTGAATCCAAAATCATTCTAGGGCAATCTTCTCCTTATTTTTCACTGAAACAAAATTCACTACCACCACCCATACCTGACGCGATGACCTGACCTGAACCTTGTCATCAACTATGCTCCTCAAACCGACAAGCAAAACTAGTTGAGAATCCAAACACACATCTCTCTTTCTTGAACCCTCTTCTTAATCAATTTCGTGATAAAATTTTCTAAAGTAGGGGAGACTGTAATCCCCAGAAAATTCCGACCTTTTATACATACTTATATGATTGTTATGAAATAAATATATATACCTTGTTATAATAACCTAATCTAAACTTACAAGTTTTGATTATGAATTTATATTCTTTATGTGTCTACTTATAAATATATATATGTAACTATATATATATATATATATATATATATATATATATATACACAAGATAAATAAAACATTTAAACAGTTTATTAAGAAAATATAACATTGTTAATTAACATTACTAGTGTTTTAAATTACTAAAAATAAATAAAACAAATAAATATATAATTACATTTATGATGAAATGGAGTCATAAACATAAAATTTATGAGCACTTAAATTAGTATATGTTATGAAATTAAAAACTATTATTCAACTTTTGCAATCTAGTCTTTACAACAAATTAAATTTCATGAATAAGCCCCAGATCCTACCCTATAAATAGAGCCCTTATTCTCATAATTTATTCGCACCTCAACGATCCTCTAGGGTTCTCTAGCTACTAAAGGTCGTTCTTCTCATCTTTTGGAAGATTTTAGCTTAAATCCTTCCATTCTAAGTAAGTTCTTGCTTGTTCATACTTTTCATTTCAAAAATCCCTCATAACTAGCTAGATCTATGCTCCCTAACATGTTTATGTTATAATCATAGACCTATCCAAGATCAAAAGCCCAATTTTAATTAAACTTGTTCAAAACTTTTATTTAAAGCTTGGTTTGACCATTCTTGTTCCTTTCAATTTCAAAAATCATGTTTTTTACTTAAACCCCTTATTTTCAAATTAAATTATTTAATATTCAATTTCTATCTTTACTAAACTCATATTTCCACTTTAGTCCATATACTTTTCAAACACACCCTAAACTTGGTAAAGTATGCAAATGTAATATATTTCAAACCAGTATGTAGTTATCTAGCAAACATAAAATTTCTAGCTAGGAAAGACGGGGTTCTGATCCGGCCAACTCTTTCCTGGTAACTTTTCTGTTGGATGTACTACTCTGGAATGATAACCATTCTAGTGTACAACAACCACTTTCAACTAATTATGATTATGATTATAAACCCATTTCTTTGTAAATATTTATACAAACTTTTATATAATTTATTTTTATTATATGAAAACATTTAAAATACAATTCTATACTTTTAATTAATAATTTATTTGTCTTAATTATTACTTAATTAGAACATCATTATTATACTTTAAATTTTGGTTTAATTACCAATTAATTAAATCATTATTTCTTCTTTTTTACATCTATTTTTCAAAAATCAAATGAAAGGTTTTGATCACTTATTTATGTAGTAAATTATTTAATTACACAACTAGTTATTACTCATTTATTTATTTACCCATTTATTAATTTATGTGATTGCAAATAAAAAAAAACTACTCATTTACTTATTTGCGTATTTATTTACAAACAAAAACGTAATTATTTATTTATACTTTTATATAATTATTACAAACAAACAAAATCCTTATTCATTGTTTCACTTATTACAATACAATTATTTATCAAAGATTTACATAAATTATTATTTGCAACTCAAATGATTATTTTATTATTAAAATGAGTACACCCACATCAATCTTCTCGCACATTAGGATTCCCTATTTTTTTGTACAAATCATTGATACCTATATTCAATCAAACATAGGTTAACCTTGTAGTTAGCTATAACATTTGTGCAATAAACAAAATACTTGTGTGACATTCAAGCTACTCATTGCAAGGTGAGTTTACATAGCCTCTTTTTTCTTTTTATACTTTTGGGGTGAAACATGTTTACAATTACATTACATACACAATTCAATACCTTTGTTCTTATGCTATGGTATTTATGCTTTATGTCTTAAACAACTTGGTGACCATACATGTGTTCATGTCTAGTACAATCATTAACTTGCACGGCATGCCTAAGGTAGTACCTAACATGATCATTTATAGGGGAAACTGATACATTACTTAACATGAACCTTGGCGGGTTAGTGTATACATTTTGGTACTTCACGTAGTCCGGGGGACTGTGCATACATATTACATGGTTTGATTGTACACTTGGAACCTCGTGTGTGTTTCACATTTATGCTTTAGACATGCTTTAAACATATTGAATTGTAAACTTTACTTAACTTTGTTTAGTGTCAAAACCTATGTTACTTACCAACTACTTGAAGTTGACATTTACTCACTTGTTTCAGGTGCACCAGTTGAGGACACTACATGATCACATAGGACTATGGACCTAGCCTTAATAAAGATTGAATTTAACTTGTGTTATGTTTGAATTCCTTTTGTTCCATTTCTACTTGTAACGGATGTTTTAATTATGTTGAAATAATATTATCACTTATTAACCGCGTCAGCCTCGGCGTATAATCCACTGCCGGCTGGGGTGTGACACAGTCCGAATCTCGGGAGGAAGATCAAACAAGTCCCATACATGGTTGTCATACATGGATTGGATTTTGGCATCCATGGCTTCCAGCCATTTCTTAGATTCAGAATCTAGGATTGTAGACTTGTAACTAGCAGGCTCAACCTGATCAACTATCATGATGTAGTCAATCTCGTGAATCTTGATATACCGGTCGGGTTCATGACGATCCCTAGAACTTCTCTGGATGCTTTGTGTTACAGTCGAATCTTGAACACTTACAGATTCAGTTTCAACAGTCTCATTGTCACACCCGTCATGTTATGTATAATCGAATATGAATAACGCATGTATGTGTGTAATCACATATGCTCAAAACTTTGCATGTAAACATATAATTTTTATATTCTAATCATGTTAATTAATTATTCATGTAAGCATGCAAATTCTATATTCTAATCATGTAGTTTTAAATTTTTATGTGAGCATGTAATTTCAATGTTTTTAACTATCATGAGCCTACTGATTATAGACTAGGTTTTTAAGCTTAATTCACTACAACCAATGTCTCTGATACCAATCTGTCACACCCATTATGTTCGTGCACAATCAGGACGAAACTTTGGGATTGAAACACATTGATATTGCAGCGGAAATAAGTAATAAGTGGTAGGGTTTTATATTAAACCCAAAATTTATCCTCTTTATAATTTAGAGGATTATAAGTTTTAGAGTATTACATGCCCAAAAGATTAAAAGTCGTACTACATGATCATAACAACTACATAGCTAGTAAATAGTCGCATTCACTTCGACACCATCCAAGTTGAACATCATGCACACATGGACTTCACGTAAAGCAAACCCATCAAAAACATAGCAAGTGAGATGTAAGCTAGTAAACATAGTTAACCTGAAAGTATACACCAAAACATGTCAACAAATAATGTTGGTGAGTTCACAAGTATGTATTTTAAGAAAAATCATTGTTTCGTAAAGTGAATACGGTTAATGAACCAATTATGCTCATAATGACTTGGTTTACCAAGATGTTATTCATGTATTTGTAACATCCTAAATTCCCTTTCACTTAAACACGAGACATTCTCTGGGACTAAGGTTGTCAAAGAATGAAGTATGGTAGGGTAGTTTAACAACTAATAAAATTAAAAGCTAATAATGTAAATTTCACCAAAATAGGGGGGGGGTCTAAGTGAAAATTTCTGAAAAACCTAAAACCCATTATCATAAGTTCAAGCCGCCACCCCCGTTTTGTATTTGTTTCCCTAGCTCTCGCCGCCAGCTACCTCCCCACGCAACCCCACGTCCGGCCAATTGCCAACATTTCATCTCCGTTTCAGGGCACGAAGCACGGCGACGTGCAAGAAGTTCACGTCAGGTGATGGCGGTGGGCTGGAGCTCACGACGGCGATGGTGGTTCGTAAAGGATGAGGGGCAATAGCGGGGTTGTTGGGCTGCTGCCATAGCTCCGACAGCAGCAGCAAACGCTTATGTTGACAGAGAACTAATATGCAGCAGGTTACAGTGGTTAAAACGCAACTCGGTGGAGGAGGTGATGGTGGTTGGTAACATGTTACAGTGGTGGTGGAGGCGCGGACTTGACTGTGATGTTGTTATGGCTATGGCAGCTCGATGGTGGTTAAGGGTGTTGATGATATGGATCTCACGGCGGAGAAGAGGGGGTGACAACAGCCCTTGACGGTGTTAGTTTGGGATGATGACGAGAATGATTGGTTCTACAAGGATGGAGATACGGGTTGATGATGCCTCACGTTGGGAGTAGTAGCAGTTATCAGCCTTAATGGTAAGCTTCATGGAGGTGAATGGTGGTAGTGGGGACTGTTAGAGGTTGTTGAAGGTGGTTAGTGGTGGCTTATGGTAGTGGATATGGTGGTAAATTCAAGGTTAAGGTGACCGGCAAACCGGGACGAGTTGCGGGTATTTTTGAAAAGAGCGGTTCGGGTTGAGTCTCGGTTACCTTACGTGTTCTTGTTCGGGAAGGAATATCCTTACTCGTAGAACGCTAATTATCATTAATAGTTCATGTTACGAATATCGTATTTGAGGAAGATGTATAAATATATTTTTATTTGATAAATGATAACCGACAAGAGATTTAATTAGTTTTTATAAAGGATAATTGATAAAGTATAGAAAGATGGATATCGATGCTAGATGGTTAAAACACGATTTGTTATGGATTATTATCCGATTTTCGTTAGAATTAAATAATAGTATTTTACAACTTAGACGACCTCATTACGGTTCAAGAAAGGACCCAATTAAGGCAAACCTATCATGTTCGTCTGAAGCAAAGGTAGTGAACTTAGTCCAAGTTCGCTAAACAAAGAGAACTTAACATCTTCGCTTAAGTATGTTCGCTAAAACCAATGTGGCGAACTTAACATGTTCGCTTAGCGATAAACATGGCGAACTTACCATGTTCGCCCAAGACAAAATTGGCGAACTTATCATATTCTCTTAGCATCAAACATAGCGAACTTATCAAGTTCGCTTAAGCTAAGTATGGCGAACTTACCTAAGTTCGCCTAACCCTAAAGATAGAAACGAAATATCAGTTAGTTCAGTTATCTTAACATATACGAATGATTTATACAGATTATGTGTGACACCTAGAGACGCCTACTGACCAGTGATATTATCTCAGAACCCGCTTATAAGGTGAGTTCTATGTGCCCCTATGTGTTACGTGCAAACGATTTTAAATGTTTTGAGGATGAAGTGTATACATGATATGAATGAATGTTATGATATGTGTTATATGACAATACATGATGATTATAAGTATGACAAGTTTGTTTATAAACATAGAAATATGACAAGTATGTTTCTGAATAAAGAAATGAAAGTATGACATAACGTATTAGAATGAAATCTTGTTTTATACACACACACATATATATATTGCTTGCTATGTATGAATAAATGTTATGGACGGAAACGATGATAACAACTAATTCGGTAGATGGACGACCACTCGACTATTATGCAGCCAGAATTAAAGGTATAGAAAGGTAGACTAAACTAAGGCTACTTCGGTAGAGTCAGTCCCTCAATCGATGCACGGTTGTATAATTCATTCGAATGGGAAACGGATGCCTTAGGGCAGACAGGCAAATCAGACGGACTACGACGGTAGGACGGTTAAGACGGCCAGCCAAAGGTTTGTCGTGCGGTTAATGAAATGGGCTACGGCGGTAGTTCGAGGATGTTTGTCTTTGTGACATACGTAGTCAAATGACAAGTTGATCACCCATATGTGTATGGCCAATGAATGTTCACCAAGAAATAAGCATGTATGTATTTATATATGTACTCATTTATGAATGTTATACGAAAGCATTAAAGTAAAGAAGTACAAATATACGTATGCATATATATATATATTTATACTCATAAGATTAATGTTAATGTCTACTTGTTTTAAACTAGAACTCACAGGCGTTAGCTGACTTTTAATATCCACTTCAAGTAGCGAAGAAGGAAAGAACGTGCCAAGGCGTGAAGGCTTCCCAACACAAGACTGACATCCTATTATGTGATTATGTGTTTTTCAGACAATTGTTTACTTTAATTGTTGAAGACTTCCGCTGTTTTATGTAATAGAGTGATGTACGCTTCCGTTATGTTTTAAAAGTTATAGTTTATTTCGTTTTCAACACTATGTTTATGAGTAAATCCAACAAGTGAGGTCTCCCGGGTTTGGGGCCTTTCAAGTTGGTATCAGAGTAATAGTTTTAGAGATTCATACATCCCTAAAAGTCTGGACTCAAGCTGATAATGGGACCAACGCAAGGATGTCAGTACGGGTAGCCAACGCCAACGCCAAAACAGTAAATAAGTATCAAGGTTACTATATGTAGCTTAGGGTAGATGCCTTAACATAGAACACATGCCTTAGATACCAACGTCACTACCAATATGAATAGTTACACATAGCACATATGATGGTAGACGATTTAAGCACATAAGTATAGTAGATGTTTAATAACACGTAGCTACTATTATTAAGCTTTTGTTGTGTAAGTGTGTCTTGATTTTTCATCCGTCATATGAACTCGTCACAGAGACTGAAAGAGATGTAAGCATAGTACTACGAATGACTCACGAATTATAAGAACTGTGCGATCCATGTGAGGTGAATCACAAACAACGAGTAGAAGTTCGATAAACCATAACGAATGAAAGATGACGGATTATCAACTGTCCTAGTAGATCAGTGACAAATAGTCATGAACGACTCCCGTCAACTAGGAGTTCGAAAAGGGAAGAAGGATACATGGTCTAGACGCTGTTTATAGAAGGCATTCACATTATGAAGCACGATAAGACGAGTCAGGAATTCACGAGTAAGGTAAGTTGGCGATTACGTCAGGATCCACGTAATTGTGAATTTACAGGTGCTCCTGCATACTTATGAACCTTATCGTGTGGATTAGTACACATGTCACCGAAAATAATTAAATCACTCCAACTATGACTATGATATTAGTCACTTGAAGTAACGATGATCATAGCAAATTAGTAACATGAATGATGGAAACAACGACATACCAAAGGTGGAACGAGAAGGAGTGAGACTTTAAACGAAGTTTGCTAAAGTTGAGTAACACCAAGGAACAAGTTTAGAAAGTTTAACGAAACCTGGTCCGGAACCTGATGCAACAGTGATGAGAGTATTAAATCAAGCAAAGACAGGGAGATGGAAAGGTCGCACTTGAAGATAATTAGTATGAGGACGATAAGAGAGCCTATCAATCCCCAGTGAGAAGATTACTTCGTATGGCAACCTGAGATTGGCGAGACCGATTAAGTAGAATTTGAAGGGCTCAACACTTGTTTGTTTCAAATTGAGGAAGTAGCTACCAAGGATCACACATTAGTGCGAGATGTGAGTACAACATACGTTAGATGAACATATGTTTAGAGAACTGCTTTTGAACAGGAATTGTTGATGCTTAACACAAACACGATATGATGAATAAACGATGGTCTCCTTTCGAGGTATGTATGAGTATGCAAGGAATAACCACATAAGTATATGTCCACGAAATATATGAGTACACGAATACACAAATGGCATCTCTCCATGCATAAGACGACTTTAGATAAACTACTATGAGTACCCACTAAAATGAGAAGATAGATATACCAACGATAACAAGTGACGTGAACCGCGATGTTAATTAGGGCGTGCAAGCAAAACCAAATAAAACCAGATCCGACCTAGGGATTGTTTGTTCATAATTAATGTGAAGTTCAAGTTTTAAACAATGATGTGAAGTAAGGAATAAGTACCAGCAAGGACTCAACACGAGTCAAAAAACACTCTACAATGATTAAGTCAAGTCAATAGCACGTGAGAATGCCGGAATTGAATAGCCGATAAAGAACCCAATGAGACCAGAATGAAAAGGAATGGTCGAGTATCACCACACGTGTCATCTATTTGTAACAAGACTTAATGAACGTAATTCTAAATGAATCACATACGAAAAATGCTAATGTTCACGAAAGGATAGGGAATGAACACTGTTAAGTCAAGAGGGGATGACAATCCCTAAGACCATCTAGTGACATGAAGTAAAAGTAGTGCACAATAGACTAATGATGATAAATGTAAAACCCTACCTTTGGGCATCACATGAATGGCATCGAATGATCACTATCCAAATAACAGGAGACCTACTAGTTCAAAGGAACATGAGAGGCAACCGAGTCATGAGAAACAAAGTTTAGTCGGGTATAAGAGGCACCGAATTTTGAGGATGAGATTCTTATTAGGATGGTAGACTTGTAACATCCTAAATTCTCTTTCACTTAAAACACGAGACATTTTCTCGGACTAAGGTTGTCAAAGAATGAAAGTATGTTACGGTAGTTTAACAACTAATAAAAATAAAAGGTAAAAATGTAAATTTCACCAAAATGGGGGTGGTGGCTAAGTGAGAATTTCTAGAAAACCTAAAACCCATTATTAAGTTCCAGCAGCCACCCCCGTTTTGTATTTGTTTCCATGGATTTCGCCGGCCGCTACCTGCCCACGCAACCCCACCTCCAGCCAATTGCCAACACTGCAACTCCGTTTCAGAACACTAAGCACGATGACGCGCAAGAAGTTCACGGCAGGTGATGGTGGTGAACGGGAGCTCACGATGGCGATGGTGGTTCGTAAAAGATGAGGGGCAATAGCGGGGTTATTGGGCTGTTGCCATAGCTCCGGCAGCAGCAGCAAACACATATGTTGACAAAGAACTAATATACATCAGGTTACGATGGTTAAAATGCAACTCGATGGAGGAGGTGATGGTGGTCGGTAACATGTTCTAGTGGTGGTGGAGGCGCGGACTTGACTGTGATGGTGTTATGGCGATGGCAGCTCGATGGTGGTTAAGGGTGTTGATGATATGGATCTCACGACGGAGAAGAGGGGGAGTGGAGGCTCATGGCCATGGTGACAGGGAGGTGGTGGATGACTCACGGTCATGGCAGAGGGTGACAACAGCCCTTGACGGTGTTAGTATGGGATGATGACGAGAATGATTGGTTCTACGGGGATGGAGATACATGTTGATGGTGCCTCACGGTGGGAGTAGTGGCAGTTATCAGCCTTGATGGTGAGCTTCATGGAGGTGAGTGGTGGTAGTGGGGACTATTAGAGGTTGTTGAAGGTGGTTAGTGGTGGCTTATGGTAGTGGATATGGTGGTGAATTCATGGTAAAAGGTGACAATGGTGTTACTTGAAAGTATAACCGGTGAACCGGGACGAGTTGAGGATATTTTCAAAAAGTGCGGGTCTGGTCGAGTCTTGGTTACCTTACAGGTTCATGTTCGGGAAGGTATATCCTTTAAACTCGTGGAACGCTATTTATCATTATTAGTTCGTGTTACGAATATCGTATTTAAGGAGGATGTATAAATATAATTTTATTTGATAAACGATAACCGACAAGGGATTTAATTAGTTGTTATAAAGGATAATTGATAAGTATAGAAAGATGGATATCGATGCTAGAAGGTTAAAACATGATTCGTAATGGATTATTATTAATTGATTTGGTACATGAAATGGACAAGTTATATTGTCGGGTTTTAGATAAAAACAAAGGGGACTCTGTCCGATTTTCGATTCGTAATGGATTATTATTTTACAACTTAGACGTCCTTATTATGGTTCGGGAAAGGACCCAGTTCAGGCGAACCTAGCATGTTCGCCTGAAGCAAAGATAGCAAACTTAGCAAGTGTTCGCTAAACAAAGCGAACTTAACATTTTCGCTTAAGTATGTTCGCTAAAACCAATGTGGCGAACTTAACATGTTCGCTTAGCGATAAACATGGCGAACTTACCATGTTCGCCCAAGACAAAATTGGCGAACTTATCATATTCTCTTAGCATCAAACATAGCGAACTTATCAAGTTCGCTTAAGCTAAGTATGGCGAACTTACCTAAGTTCGCCTAACCCTAAAGATAGAAACGAAATATCAGTTAGTTCAGTTATCTTAACATATACGAATGATTTATACAGATTATGTGTGACACCTAGAGACGCCTACTGACCAGTGATATTATCTCAGAACCCGCTTATAAGGTGAGTTCTATGTGCCCCCTGTGTGTTATGTGCAAACGATTTAAAATTTTTTGGGGCTGAAGTGTATACATGATATAAATGAATGTTATGATATGTGTTATATGACAATACATGATGATTATAAGTATGATAGGTATGTTTATGAACAAAGAAATATGAAAAGTATGTTTATTAATAAAGAAATGAAAGTATGACATAACGTATAAGAATGAAATCTTGCTTTATATACATATATATATTGCTTGCTATGTATGAATAAATGTTATGGACGGAAACGATGATAATGGCTACTTCGGTAGACGGACGATCACTCGACTATTATGCAGCCAGAATCATGGACGGAAACGATGATAACGACTACTACGGTAGAGTCAGTCCCTCAATCAAAGCATGGCTGTATAAATAGTTCGAATGGGAAACGGATGCCTTAGGGCAGACGGGTAAATCAGACGAACTACAATGGTAGGACAGTTAAGACGGATGACCGAAGGTTTGCCGGACGATTAATACAGACGGACGGTATCTAGTTCCGGAAGGTTAATGAAATGGGCTATGCCGGTAGTTCAAGGACGTTTGTTTTTGTGACATACGTAGTCAAATGACGGGTTGATCACCCATATTTGTATGACCAATGAATGTTCACCAAGAAATAAGCATGTATGTATTTATATACGTACTCATTTATGAATGTTATACGAAAGCAGTAAAGTAAAGAAGTACAAATATACATATATATATATATATATATATATATATATACTCATAAGAATAATGTTAATGCCTACTTGTTTTAAACTAGAACTCAACAGCGTTAGCTTACTTTTAGTATGCACTTCAGGTAGCGAAGAAGGAAAGAACGTGCCAAAGCGTGAAGCCTGCCTGACACAAGACTGACATCCTATTATGTGATTATGTGTTTTTCAGACAATTGTTTACTTTGATTGTTATAGACTTCCGCTGTAAATGTAATAGAGTGATGTACACTTCCATTATGTTTTAAAAGTTATAGTTTATTTAGTTTTCAACACTATGTTTATGAGTAAATCCAACAAATGATGTCTCCCGGGTTTGGGGCCTTACAGTATTGCCCCGAGGGCATAAGTAAATGTTTCAAGTATGAATCCGTATTATATGTTGGTATCATAAGTGTATCCATAACCAAACCTTGTGTCTAAACTCAACCCCTCATGTCCTTGGATTGAGAACTAGGCATTGATAAAATAAACCACACTTGTTAAAATATCGCACGTGGTGAATGAAATGTAAATGCGGACGTAATATGACGCGTAACTTGCAATTAGTCAAGATTAAATATATTCAGTGGGGCTTCCCAACTGTGCGTGGGAATCACCCAAGTAGTACTACCCAATTACCCGTTGGCTCAAACTAGAGTTAATGATTATGTTGTAACAAAGTGGGTATAATGAACAAACATGTATTACTTATGAGATGCTAGTCAAGTTTCAATAATGAGACTTGTGGTTTCATGTCTTTCCACCCAAGTAGTACTACCCAATTACCCGTTGGCTCAAACTAGAGTTAATGGTTATGTTGTAACAAAGTAGGTATAATGAACAAACATTTATTACTTATGAGATACGAGTCAAGTTTCAATAATGAGACTTGTGGTTTCATGTCTTTCCATAAAAGGAAGTTGTTTCATGTCTTTCATAAAAATGAAATTTGTATTCCTTATCATAAGGATGATAAACAAAGTTACTATCAAAATGTTTTATTTGATTTGTGTTAAACGTTTATAGCTTGCAAAATCATGTTTGTGTATACTCCCTCAAAATGCTTGTAAATAAATAAAAAGAGTGGGGTTATGAACTCACCTGGTGACGGCTACAAATAAGTTTGCACGTTTGAAGTTAAAGTCCTAAATTGAACGTATGTATGTTAACAAACAAATCACATATTTCATAAAATGATGTTCACAAGTTAATAAATAAATTCTATGTATTCTGATTTTAAAAAGTAATTTCTAACAAGTTTGCCTAAATGACACGTTTAGTCCCTTTAGTTTAAATTTGTCACTTTTAGGCCGTAAGGTTTCATAAGTTGTCTTTTTGAATGATTTTTTTTATTTATAGTATCAACATATAATTCTAAGTCAGATTTCATCCATATAAATATGTATACTAAGTTTTATAACAAAAGATTATAAAGTTTTAATTCAATTTTCCTTCTTTTTCCATCCATCTCCTTTATCATTTCTACTTAATTATAAAAGTTATATTCATTATTATTTTTTAATAATTTTTATAACTTTATACTACTGATATGGTGGTAAATATTATTTTTTCTAAAATTTTAAATATTTAATTAATATTTTATACATTAATTATTCTATTTAATAAAACTATTCATACTAATTAATCTACAAGTCTAAAAATTATGTAATCTCATCAGTAGTCTTATAATTTCCATATGAGTCTATATTAGAAATCTTATATCCAGATTTTATCAAAATGTATGGTGCGATAAAACCGGGTCGTTAAACTTGTCGTATTTTTATAAAATCTAATAAATTCCCAAATATTGCCAATTTTCGTTTATAAGATTTTACATAAGTCCTAAGCTTCTAGAAATATTTTGGTTAATTTTTTAGTTCCGTAACTATCATTTTTGAATTTCCCTATTAAAACCAATATTTAATTAATATTTAAATCATTAATTCGTTTTTAATGATTCCAATTCTAAGTTTATTATTTTTATCATATTACATATTGTTTCAAATGAATTAAAGAATAAAATATGTTATATCAAGTAGAAATCACATAATCATGTCTTAAAAGTATCTAAATCAAGCTTTTAACAACTTAAATCCATACCTTGATGAATTGAGTCTAGTTTTTAGAGATAGATGACTTGGTTTCTGTCCTTAATCCACCAAATAGCTTCTTACATCATGAACCAACCATATTCATGTAAGGCCTCAAACCCGGGAGGTCTCACTTATTGGATTTAATCATTCACAAACAGTTTTTAAACTTGAATATCAAATAACGCAGCCGAAAACTTTCATATAAACATAACCGTAACATTGTCAGACATGCAGAAGCGTTAACATTTTCTAAAATATTCATTACATAACATAAACATAACGTAACGTGATGCCAGTTATCATATCAGCTGGGTAACTCTTCATCGCTTGCCAAGCATCACCGTCCCTCCGTACATGTCCTTAACCTGAACGTGCATACTAAAAGTTAGCTATGCTGGTGAGTTCTAGATTTACATAAAACCTTAACATAATCATTTTGCCAAAAACATAACATACATTTATCTATAAAAAGCGTACGTAACTTGCAATAACTTAACATCATCAAAACATCGTAACATAGCATCATAACATAAGTCAACATGAACTGAATCTGCGCCTTCTTGTAACCATCAATTCCATACATCGCATACCAGCGGATGAACTTAAGGCTCGTTACCTATAAGTCATCCGTCACCCAGGTCTCCTAAGGCTCGTTACCTCTAGGTGGACCAAACATATGTTTCCTAAGGCTCTTTACCTCTAGGTAGAAAGAACATAACTTAGGCACTATTTCCCCGCAAAGGAATAGTACCTTCCATCGGGATCCCTGTAATCCCATGGGTGACCGTCTTCACCCCATCCTTAACCAGTTGTACAACCGTTAGCCAGCCACAAAGGCCCCCCGTAAGGGTGAGGCCAATACATACATACCTTAGCTCCCGTAGGAACTCGTGGCAGATTCGTTCATTCATGTCTTTCATTAAACCTTTACCTCATTTTAGTTAAAGCATTCGTATGTTTTATTAAACAAAACATCATATCTTTCGTAAACCTTTCGTAAACTTCATTTGGCAAAATATTTCATAAACATCATTTCTTAAACATCATTTTAAAAACATCATTTCGTATGTATGCACACCAGCCCAAAGACATTTTATTAAAACATTTAAAGAAGGGCTTCTAGAACTCACCTGATAAGCTAGTCTCGGTTGTCCTAAACAAATGCCCAACAACGTCACATACGATCTGAATTAGGTAGTTAAACACACATCAGACCCAACCCCAACTCTAAGGGTTTCGAACATACTGACTTTACTAACCAGCTACATATTCCCATATACCTGATGCCTGCGCACTTAGCAACTTCACAGGGCCTTGTTCTTGCGTACTTAATAAGTTCACAGACTTCGCTTCTTGCGTACTTGATAAGTACGCAAGACCTGCTTCTTGCGTACTTGATAAGTACATAGGACATTCTTCCCCGCAAAATTCCTAACTTTTTGCATGCAAATCCGACCTCGTCAAGATCCGAACTGTTTACATTTAAAAACATTTGATTTTCATTCTAGATGCTAGATATATGTTTACATTCAAGTTTCATACGTAAAAATGCCATCTTTTTTATCCAAAACCCGAAAACCCCAAAACGAACAAAAACTTAGATCTAGATCAGATCGTTACCTGTATCGAGCTTCTGATTTGGGGAATTTGATCATGAGCTATGGAGTAACACACTTCTTCAATCTCGGGTCGATCCGCCAACTTTCTCTCTACGGTTTCTCTCTCTAGATGTTGCAAATAAGAGAAATGGAGGTGACTTGGGCTATTTATAAGAAAGGGACTCCTCCCCTCATGTTCGCCTGCCCGTCACTCCTCGTTCATTTATTCCATTCGTCTCGCTTTAAACTCTTTATTTTAACCATCGTTTTATTTTTGGGATGTTACAAGTCTACCCTCCTTACAATAGGTTTCGTCCCCGAAACCTATCATAAGTTAAATAGTTGAGGGTACGACTCCCTCATTTTCGTCTCCGTTTCCCAAGTAGATTCCGATCCCTTTCGGTGCTTCCATTGGACTTTAACCAATTGAATAACCTTATTATGTAAACGCTTCTCCTTCCTGTCTAAGATGTCCATGGGTTCCTCAATGTAGTTATGGCTGTTGTCGACCTCGTTGTCAGTAAGCGGTACGTGTGCCGATTCATCCGCCAAACACTTTCGCAAGTGTGATACATGGAAGGTAGGATGAATCCCACTTAACTCATCAGGTAACTCCAACCGATAAGCGACTTCACCAACCCGTGCCATTATCCTGAATGGTCCGACAAACCTCGTACTTAACTTTCCTCTCTTTCTGAATCGTATGATTACCTTCTAGGGTGACACTTTAAACATTACGCTGTCCCCAACATCGAACTCAATAGGCCTTCGTCGTTTATCCGCATAGGATTTCTGACGATCCTGTGCGGCCTTCATTCGTGCTTTGATTTGATAAAACCTTTCCGACGTTTATCTTACGACTTCAAGACTTCCTAATTCATCCTGTCCAATCTCACCCCAACAAACCGGGGTCCTGCATCTTCTCCCATACAACATTTCGTAAGGCGGCATGCCTATCATCGTGTGATAACTGTTGTTGTAGGAGAATTTGGCTAACGGCAGATGACTATCCCAACTTCTGCCAAAATCGATAATACAAGCACGAAGCATATCCTCCAACGACTGAATGGTCCTTTTGGACTGACGATCCATTTTTGGTGGTATGCCGTACTAATATTGAGTCTCGTACCCATCGCCTTGTGAAATCGTTTCCAGAACCTTGATGTGAATCGTGTGTCCCGGTCAGATACGATCATCAAAGGCATCCCATGCCATGCTACGGCTTCGTTAATAAATACCTCTGCTAACCTTTTCGACGAGAACGTCTCGCGAATAGGTAAAAATAAGCACTCTTCGTTAGACGGTCCACAATTACCCAAATGGTGTCATGACCTTTAGCTGTGCGAGGTAGCTTCGTTATGAAGTCCATTGTAATGTGTTCCCACTTCCATTCCGGTATATCAAGAGGTTGAATCTTTCCAAAAGGTTTCTGGTGTTCGGACTTTACTTACGAGCAAGTCAGACGCATGCTTACGTATTTTGTCACCTCATGCTTCATCCCAGGCCACCAGTATTCCTTCCTTAGATCTTAGTACATTTTGTTGGTACTAGGATGGATAGAGTAACGAGACTTATGAGCCTCATCTAAGATCTTGGTTCTAAGCTCGCCACCCATAGGTATCCATACCCTTCTAAAACGTATCCTAACACCAAGGGTGTTATATTCCAACTTGTCTTGTTGGCCGACCATCCTTTCCTTCTTTGTATTTCCCTCTTTAAGTGCTTCATCTTGAGCCTTTTCAATTTCCCTCATCACATCCAATGTTACCACCAGCTGGCAAGCTTTCACTCTAATAGGAGCAGGCACATCCTTTCGGCTTAGAGCATCAGCCACCACGTTTGCCTTTCCAGGATGATATATGATTTCAAAGTCATAATCTTTCAGGAGTTCCAACCATCGTCTCTGCCTCATATTAAGCTCCCTTTGTTCGAAGAAGTACTTCAAACTTTTGTGGTCGGAGTAAATAGTAAACTTCACCCCGTAAAGGTAGTGACTCCAGATTTTCAATGCAAATACGACAGCAGTAAGTTCCAAATCATGAGTCGGATAATTGACTCCGTGAACCTTCAGCTGTCGTGATGCATACGCGATCACACTCCCGCGTTGCATCAGCACACACCCCAATCCCTGACCCGAAGCGTCAGAGTATACCACCAAGTCTTCATTGCCCCCGGGAAGGGCCAAGACTGGAGCTTGGGTTAGCTTCTCTTTCAATTCCTTAAACGCCTCATCCTAGTTCAAACCCCATTCGTAGTTTACCTCCTTACGAGTCAACTTTGTCAACGGTGAAGCTATTTTCAAAAACTCCTGGATGAATCTCCGATAGTAGCCCGCCAACCCCAAGAAAGTAGGAACCTCTGTTGGCGTCTTAGGAATATCCCTTTCTCTTACTGTCATTATCTTTGCTGGATCAACCATAATGGAGTTTGGGTTAATGACGTGACCTAGGAATTGGACTTCTCTAATCCAGAACGCGCATTTGGAGAACTTAGCATACAACTTTTCCTTCTTCAGAGACTCCAACACCTCCTTTAAGTGACATGCGTGATCACCCTCATTCTTGGAGTAGATGAGTATATCATTGATGAACACTATTACCGATCGGTCTAGCATCGGTCGACATACCCTATTCATTAAGTCCATGAATGATGCGGGGGCGTTCGTCAATCCGAAGGACATCACGCGTAACTTGAAATGTCCATAACGCGTGCGAAACGCGGTTTTCGGTGTGTCTTCTTCCCTTACCTTTAACTGATGGTACCCGGATCGAAGGTCGATTTTTGAGAACCAACTTGCGCCTTGTAATTGATCAAACAAGTCGTCGATCCTCGGTAAGGGGTACTTGTTCTTCATGGTACGTTTGTTCAACTCGCGATAATCAATACACATTCTCATCGAACTATCTTTTTTTCTTTACAAACAACACTGGAGCACCCCATGGCGAGATTCTCAGTTAGATAAATCCTTTCCCAAGTAACTCGTCTAGTTGTGCCATTAGCTCTTTCATCTCCACTGGTGCTAGTCGATATGGAGCCTTAGCCATGGGCTGGGCATATGGTACTAAGTCAATTCGGAACTCAATTTCTCTGTCAGGTGGTATCCCAGGCAAGTCCTCTTGAAACACCTTCGGGTACTCACACACCACGGGTACATCGTCTAGTTCCTTCACTTCCTTACAGTTTTCAATCATGTACACCAGATAAGCCTCGCATCCACACTTCAGGTAATCTGCTGCCTTAATCATCAAGATGACATTAGGCATCGGGGCATCACGATCTCCAAAAACCTCGACTTCGCTACCATCCGGAGCCTTGAGTCGGATTATCTTCCGTTTGCATATAATTTGTGCTTCATTGGCAGTTAGCCAATCCTTACACAAAACCATAACAAACAATCTGACAGGGAACCTATGACCTTCTATTTTTATCGTGGAGTTGTCAACTACATCGGTCACTCTTGCAGTTCTACCCTTAGCGGTTTATACACTAAACACTCGTTCTATTTTACTAACTGTGTACTTTACTCGTTTACAGAAAGTGGCTGATATAAACTTTTACTGGCACCCAGATCAAATAATACAGAAACAAAAGTATTGTCAAGGATGAACGTACATGATGCCACATCAGGGTCCACCCTGGCATGTTCATGCGTCAGCGCATAGGCTCGAGTCTTTGTTAGGACATAGATTTGTAATGACAAAAGCTTGTAATAGTTAGATTTTATGTCTTTGTGTTTTTTATATGTAAATGTATAAAGTTGCTAAGTGTTTTTACTAGTGAGCCTAGAGGCGAACTTGTTAAGTTCGCCTGGTCTACTAGAGGCGAACTTATAACTGAGGCGAACTTGTTAAGTTCGCTTAGTCTGTTTCAGGCGAACTTAATAAGTTCGCTTACAGCAGGTTAGTTTTATATATATATGTGTTTACAGAGTCATTAGAGTATAGAACAGAACAGAGAGAACTAGAATTGTCTGATTGAGTCTGTAAACCATTGTGAATCTGAATATAATGAGAAGTTTATTTACGCGTGTTGTTTGAATTGTCGGTTAGTATGCAAATGTTAACATGAAGGATTCTGCACTTCCTGTTATAGCAACGTTATATCACGAGTTCGATCAGTAGTTGAGTTACCTGGACCTACAAGTGGTATCAGAGCCATATGCTCGTGAATTAAGTACGATTCTTGGTGATTAGTGACGGTTTTGCGTACAATTCGACAAGAAATTCAACATTTTTGAATTTTCTGCATCAATGGAGTTTTTCAAGTTCTTGAAGATCGTTTCTCTGCTGAATTCGTGATTTTGGAAGTGATTTTGACGAAATTAGTCCGATAGAACTGTTCTATTTGATAAAATTCATAATCCTACGGATCAATTTCATTAAATTCCATCAATTCGCTGAGAAATCATGATTTTTGAAGTTCTTGGTTCGTGTTTGGGTAAAGATTCCTCTGTGTCTGTTACAGCAGTTTAAGCGAACTTGCTAGTTCTTGTGCAGGCGAACTTAGCAAGCGAACTTATTAAGTTCGCTTCTCACATTTTAAGCGAACTTGATTGGTAAGCGAACTTAACGGATTTCCTCCTTAAGCGAGCTTGTCTTGTTCGCCTAATCTCAAGTTCGCTTAGTACTCACTAAAGCGAACTTATTAAGTTCGCCTGAGGGTAAGACTGCTCAATACTTGGAAATTATTTCAGAAAATTTTTTTAAACATGGCAAATATGGTTCAAGTCACAAACATGTTCAATTATGACAATGAGATTGGTACATATCAAAAACCTCCGAAGTTGTTGAATCTAGCTGATTTATCAAATTGGAAAGATCGGTTTGACCAGTTCATATCTTTTACCGATACTAGTTTGTGGATTCCGATTTTGGAAGGATATACGCATCCTCCTTATTCATGGATGGGAAAGGATGATGTTCCGAAACCAGTGTCAGCTTTAACTACTGAAGAGAAGCTGTTATTTGATCGAGAAAAGAAAGCAATGGCTAGCATTTCGATGTCTCTACCAAAGGAAATTTATCACAGTTTTAAACAGTTCAAGTCTTCTCAACAACTGTGGGAAGCATTACAAAAAAGATTTGAAGGGAGTTTAGATATGAAGAAGAGTAGAAAGGAGTTATTAAAGAAGCAGTTCCTAGTCTTTAAACATTTTCAAAATGAATCTTTGGATGATCTTGCTACAAGATTCTATCATCTTCTCAGTGAACTGGCTAGTGCATCTGTGGTATATGAGACTGAGGAAATCAATGATAAATTCTTGGAGGCTTTACCATCAAAGTTTGATGTGTATACGGTTTTGATCAAAGAAAATGTTAAGTACAAAACCATGTCTCTTGAAGAAGTCCTAGGGAAGATTCAGTCACATGACATGAATATGAAGAAGAAAGAGACTAATATGGAGCATATCCAAGATCCCTCAATGTATTTTGCCAAATCTACTGGTAAATCTGGTACTGGAGTGGCATTCTTTTCTGGTGATGCTCAAGAGTCTTCAAATGATCAGTGTTCTGGAGTTCCAATTTATTCTGGTCATTCAAGCCATTCTGGATTTTCTGCTACTACTGCTTCAACATCATCTGGATCACATGTGAATCAAAAAGTTGCTGATGATTATCTTGCTATGTTTTCTTCATTCATGGCATCATATGAAAATTTCATTGGAGGTAGAATACATGATCCTGAGATAATAGAAGAAGATTTCAGACAGATTGACCATGTTGATCTGGAAGAAATGAATATCCAATGGAATATGGCCATGTTAATGCGACAAGCTAAAGATTTCTTGAAGAGAACTGGGAGAAAATATATTGGTTCAAATAGTCGATCGCGTATGGGTTTTGATAAGAGCAAAGTTAGGTGTTACAACTGCCAAGAGTATGGTCACTTTGCTAAGGAGTGTGTGAAGCCAAAGGTAGAATTTGATTCTCAAAAGAAGTAGTCTAACTTTTAGTATAATAGGAATCAGTCACATGGTTCATCTGGTAATCAAAATCATGGTCCTTCTGGTAATACAAATCATGCATCTGCATCATCAGCTCTGGTTGCTCAAAACGACGAAAACTATGATTGGGGCATTCATCTGGAAGATTTGGTGGGTGCAGTGAGTAAGGCTTTTGTTGCAAAAATTCATTCAGAAAAACCAGAAGAGTCTACTGATGATGAAAGTTCTAGTGATGATTCGTGTGATGGTCATAGTGTTCCAAGTGTTGATGATGAGGAAGAAAGAGGGAAAAGTATTGATTATGATGCTGTGTCAGGAGATGCTGAGGAAGAAATTGTTCTTACAGAAAATGCTTCAGTTGGTGATGATTCAGAGAACATTCCAATTGCCAAAGTATTCATGGCAGACATGTCTGATCCGTCTAAGGTAAAAGACTCTGTTTGTCATATATACTGTACTAATTGCATTTCTGTTAAAGATAAACTGCAAAAAGTCATGGATGATAACACAAACTTGATTTGTGACATGAAATCAATGCATTCAGTTTATCAGAAACTGAAAGATAATGATAAGCCGTGCATTGATAGAATTGAGTCTTTGAAAAGAGACTTAAATTCTCTTGGGTTAAAATACAAAGAGCAGGGTTATCATCTAGATATGGCTTATGCTGAAATTGAAAAACGTAATGAAGTTGTTGCCCAAAAGAACAAGGAAATTTCTGAAAAAGAATCTGAGGTGATAAAATTACATAGAAAACTGGAATAGTTTGAGAATTCATCTGTAGTTTTGGATTATTTCACTGCTAATGCTGTTCCCACAAAAAGAGTTGCTGGTATTGGGTTTGTTCCTTCACCATTCAATGCAAATTATGTGGTTGAGCCTGAAATCATTAATGAAGAGGAAATTGATCCTAAGACAGTATTAAAAGTGACTCCAGTGACGGGTGAAGACATGGTTTATGATTATGATATAGAGGATGAGGTGTTTGATGATTCAAAGGTTGAAGGCATTCCGAAAGAAGTGAAAATTGATGAACCAAAAGTTGTGAAGAATGTTACTCGGGATAGATGTATTTTGACTGAACCTGAAGAGGTGAAAGTGGTTCCAACTAAACTTTCTCCAATCTTACAGTCAAGTGGGTTTGTTGCAGCTGGTTATCAAAAAGTAAATTCTTCAAAGGTGCCAAAACAGACCTATGTTCCAAAGAAGCAAATAAATTGTTCTGAGCATTCCTCCAAAGCTTATTCTTCTGATGGTTCTTCAAATTCAAAGAAAACATCTTATTTCAGGAGTTATCAAGAAAGAAGAGTGTGTTTTCATTGCCATGAGGCTGGTCATATTTTGATTAATTGTCCATACAAGAATCAGGGTAAAATGAAGACTGTTCCTTCACAACCGAAGATGGTGAAGATTCTGAAAAGAAAAGATGAGGAAAAGTCGTCTTCTAGTTTGAAGAAAAATATGCCTGGTCGATCTTTTGTTAAATCCCCTGGATTTAAACAACAGAATACATTGAATGCTACATCATTTGTATGCAAAGAGAAACTTGAGATTTCAAAAGTTGGAATTTCAAAAGATTCTTTTCAGGAGGTTAAATTGTCAAGACCTCAAAGAAGAAGAAGAAACAGAAAATTAAAGAAAAATTTGAAAACATCTAAATCTGACAATAATATATGAAATAATGTTTTTCAAAATAATAAAAATGGTTCTTCTTTGAAAAGGTCTGTTTGTCAAACTTCTGTTCCAAAAGTGAATGATAAAATTGATTGTAAATTACAAGAAGTTGTTTATTTTGATCAATCCGGACGACCCAAGACCACGATGGCTTGGGTTCCACTTTCTAACTGATTCTCGTTGTTTATGTAGGGACAACCAATGAGGACTATCAACAATACATGGTATGTGGATAGTGGTTGCTCTCGACATATGACAGGGAATGTTAGATTGCTTGAGGATGTGATTAAAATTGATGGAGGTTATGTCGCTTTTGCGGGTAATAAAGGCTGGTACATAACTGGTCAGGGAACGTTAAAGAATGACAAAGTCAAATTTGAAAAAATGAATTATGTTGAGCAGCTGGAACACAATCTTTTAAGCGTATCACAAGTCTGTGACAAGAAGTTTTCGTTCCATTTCAACGATCATGAATGCTATATTCTGAAACCTGGTTTTGTGATTCCTGATGAATGGATTCTCATGAAGGCTCCGAGGAGAAATGACACGTATGTCCTTGACATGAGTGTCGCCACTACAACGGATTCAATTCCAACATGTTTACTCTCCAAGGCGTCGGAATCTGATTCAATATTGTGGCACAGGAAGCTAGCTCACATAAACTACAAAAAGATGAACTACATTGTTAGGAATGATCTTGTGCTTGGTATTCCGAAAATGAAATTCTCAGTTCCTGACGATTATATACCGTGCAAGAAGGGGAAGCAAAGAAAGAAATCTCACAAATCGAAGTCGACGAATTCTATTGTAACTCCTTTGGAGTTGCTGCATATGGATTTGTTCGGTCCTATCAGTATTAGGAGCATTGGTGGGAAATCGTATTGCTTGGTCGTAACTGATGATTACTCCAGATTTTCATGGGTTAAGTTTCTTTCCTCTAAAGCTGAAACCACTGAGTTGGTACAATACTTAATCCTGGGTTTGGAGACTTTATTCAATCTGAAAGTCAGAAGAATCAGGAGTGACAATGGCAGCGAATTTAAGAATAGTAATATGGGCTTATTCTGTCTACAAAAAGGAATTCATCATGAATTCAGTGCGCCATACGTTCCTTAACAAAACGGTGTCGCTGAACGAAAGAACAGGACGTTGGTCGAAACAGCTCGCACGATGCTTGCAGATTCAAAGCTTCCAGTTACCTTTTGGGCTGAAGCTGTTAATACTGCGTGTCATGTTTTGAACAGGGTCTTGACCGTCAAGCGACATAACAAGACTTGCTACGAGTTGTTGAATAATCGAAAGCCGAATCGGGAATACTTACTACCTTTTGGTAATCCGTGTACCCTACTGAAGGTTCGAGATGTCCCAACAAAATTCAGTGTAAAGGCTATTGAAGGGATTTTTCTGGGGTATGTGGCTAATTCAACAACCAAGAGGGTATATAACAAAGAGACACGCCAAGTTGAAGAATGGTTCCATATTGACTGTTCAAATAGGTCTTTACCACAAATGGCGATTGGTCCGGATTGGGCATTTGATTATGAAAACTTATTCAAGTCTTTTCATTTACCTTCTGACATTTCCGATGAAGATGCTGCTGTTCTTTATGATTCTTGTCAAGATGCACAGCACAATGGATTTCTACCAAATGCAGTTCCCAATTCATCGATTCCATCTACTTCTGCTCCCGAGCCTAATGTTGCTTCTTGTTCAGGACCACAAGATTCAGAGAGTGAGGAGGATAATGCTATTTTTCAAGATTCTTCTACTGATCCGTTGTTGAGTGATGATCCATTACCTTCGACACAGGCTCGGGGGGAGATTCCAACAAATTTAGACTCGAAAATTCCAATTCCTCAAGATTATTCTTATCAGTCTGAATCTACTCAAGTTGACGTGTTGCCGGTTCCTGAGATCGCCTTCATCAAGGAACACAAAGATCATCCAGTAACAAATATAATTGGAAATTTACAGGATGGAGTGAAAACACGTTCTCTTGTTGACAATACTTGTTTGTATACTTGCATTAAAGATTCTGGTGTTCTTGATGATTGCTCACATTCATGCTTTATTTCGCAGGTTGAACCAAAGAATGTTGAGATGGCTTTAAATGACAATAACTGGATAGAAGCTATGTAGGAAGAACTTGCTCAATTTGACAACCTTAATATTTGGAATCTTGTTGATCTACTGAAAGGTGTGTATCCGATAGGAACAAAATGGGTGTTTAAATGTAAGAAAGACGATCGAGGTGTCGTGGTACGCAACAAGGCAAGATTAGTTATCCAGGGCTTCAATCAACAAGAAGGTATTAATTACACCGAGGTTTATGCGCCGGTTGCGAGGCTTGAAGCTATAAGGCTGTTTCTAGCTTTTGCTTCTTTTAAAGGTTTTAAGGTGTTTCAGTTAGACGTCAAGAGTGCATTTTTATATGGAAAGGTCAAGTAGGAAGTCTATGTGTGTCAGCCACCGGGGTTTGAAGATCCACTGAATCCGAACATGGTTTTCAAGCTAGATAAGGCCCTCTATGGTCTTCATCAGGCTCCTCGTGCGTGGTATGAGACTTTATCCACACATCTTTTGGCGAATGACTTTGTTCGTGGAAAGATAGACTCGACCTTATTCATAAAGAAATCAAGGGGAGATTACCTACTGGTGCCGATTTATGTGGATGATATTATTTTTGGCTCGACAAATGAAGGGTTATGCAAAGACTTTGAGTGTGTAATGAAGTCAAAATTTGAAATGTCTGCTATGGGAGAGTTATCGTTTTTCTTAGGTTTACAAGTAAATCAAAAGGAAGATGGTTTCTTTATTCATCAGTCCAAGTATGTCAAAGACATCTTGAGCCGGTTCAAGATGCAGGACTGTACCCCATACGATACTCCAATTCCGGTCAATCATAAGCTACATTCTGACTCGGAAGGAAAAGATGTGGATTGTCGACTTTACAGAGCTATGATTGGATCCCTCATGTACTTAACCGCTTCAAGGCCGGATATAATGTTCGCCGTGTATATCTGTTCCAGATTTCAGGCAAAGCCAAAAGAATCTCACTTAATTGCTGTGAAAAGAATCTTTCGGTATTTAAAAGGAAAACAACGTTTAGGGCTATGGTATCCTCATGGTTCTAACTTTGATTTCAATGCGTATACTGATTCTGATTTTGGTGGTTTTTGTCTGGACAGGAAATCTACAACAGGTGGTTGCCAGTTCTTAGGTAATCGACTTGTATCCTGGCAATGCAAAAAGCAAACCACAGTCTAGATTTCAACATGCGAAGCAGAATACATCACTGCTGCAAGTTACTGTTCACAGATTCTGTGGATACAACAACAATTAAGAGATTACGGTTTGAATTTCACAGGAACCCCCATGCTTATTGATAACAATGCTACTATGTCCATAACGAATAATCCTGTTAAACATAGTAAAACTAAGCACATTGAAATTCGATATCATTTTATACGTGATTGTGCAGAGAAAAGGTTGATTGAGCTGGTCAAGGTACACACTGAAGATAATTTTGCTGATTTGTTTACCAAGGCATTTGATCGTACCAGGTTTGAATTCCTAATACAAATGATTGGAATGATCAATCCTGAATAAAAGATTTTCAAAATCAGAATTTCATGGAAAAAATTTTTTTTAGTTCTTTTATTGCTTTATTACATTTCTGCATTTACATTTTCAGTCAAAAAGTTTAAATTATAAAAAGTCAAAACAAATTGAAAATTATAAAATTTGACATCATTTGAGGTTTGAGAAGAAATAATAGTACATCAGTGATTAGTTCATTTCACACGACCTTAGTAAACCTTGATATATGATTGATTAAAATAAGTTGATCTGATCTAAATTTCAAAGTCTGCATAAATAAGAAATGATAGTGTTGTGAATGCTCTATTCTTGATAATTTGTTTTAAAATTTGTGTATAAAATTTGAAACTTGAATTGTCAATAGGCTAAAAGCGTTTTGAAACTAATAGTAGTGTGAAAATTAAATATAATATGATTACATCTGTGATTTAAATCCATTATATGCCTGGGTGTGTGTGTTAAAAGATCATTATCAGATATAGAATATTAGCTTTTAATAAATATTTTCCTATGAGATCAGTTTCGGGTTATGTCCTTAGCACTATTCATTCTATTTGCTTCAGTGCCCATGTCCCGAAAAGCATGCAATTTGAAGTATAATCAAGATATGCACTTGACAACATCTGTCAAACATATACTAGCCCTTGGATCATATTGATATATCATCTTTACTGATTCCATTGAATTCATAATCCAGATAACAGTTGGATCCACGTACCTGAATCTTATGATTCCACAAATATAAGCCAAAACATTGAATCATTCGATTCTGAATCTCATTGATTCCTATACAATCCAATTTGGATTCTGCTATTCATGTGCTAAGTGATGTCTCCTCATTCTGAATATTCGGATAATCTTTAGTAAAATCTTATATATGTCTTGAAGATAGTGCATTTACTTTCTATTTGGCATATATGCGGGGTACACGATGTTTTTCATCTAAATGGTACTAAATCACATGAATTTGGAGAATAAACGATCATAGTTTCAAATAATATAATATTGACAAATTTAAGAATTCAGGCTTTATATTTCAAATTCGGTATAAATAAAAGAGCATTTTATAACCTGATCTTATTTACTGTGAAATTTATCGCGTATCATTTCAAATATTATTCAAATTGAATGAGTTTCAAAAAGAAAAATGTGCAAAATGCACAAAATTGAGTTGAATGGTCTCTTACTATAGGTTACTCTTTGTTATTGATAATTTGTGTGATGAATTAATTGAATACTGATATGATCTTTTTGCTCATGATGTTCAAACCAAAAATATGTGATTTCGGTTTATTCAGATAAAAGTCAAAAATATGTGATTTCAGTTTGTAAAGAGAAAAACCAAAAATATGTGATTTCAGGTTGTACAGGGAAAAACCAAAAATATGTGATTTCGGTTTATTCAGATAAAAGTAAAAAATATGTGATTTCAGTTTGTACAGAGAAAAACCAAAAATATGTGATTTCAGGTTGTACAGAGAAAAACAAAAAATATGTGATTTCAGTTTATTCAGATAAAAGTCAAAAATATGTATTTCCGTCTGTATAGATAAAACTCAAAAAGATTTTGATTTTTATTTTCCATGAAAATTCTAAACTTTTATTAAAATTGTTCGGGATTAAATCAAATATGTGTTGCTGACGGAAGTTCAAGATTTGACAGGTTGAAGTTGGTAAAATTTGTGTTCAAGGCAAAAGGGTTGAAAAGCAACTAGGTTCGCCTGTGTATAGTGAAGCGAACTTAATAAGTTCGCTTAAATCAGTGAAGCGAACTTAATTGATAGTCTGGGGTGAAGTGAACTTAAGGGTGAAGCGAACTTATCTTGTTCGCTGAAGGCTTGTTAAGCGAACTTAACAAGTTCGCTTAATCAAGCGAACTTAATCTGAATAAGGGTTTAATCAGGCGAACTTGTCATTCTCGTCGTCTTCCTCAGATTAAGCGAACTTGACAAAACTTTTCAAAAATTTTAAACTGAGTCATGGGAGTTATTTGCTGGTTGTATCTTATTCCAAATTAGATTGTGAATCTAACAATGGTATTTTCATCGATTTTCATCCGCTAAATTGAGAGTATTTGGGGTTTTAGTCTCGGTTTTCGTCGAACGATTCCAAGGATGATTTTGACCTAATTTTTGACCGAAATATAAAACTGATTATCATATTTGGTTATAAATTGATATTCGATTGATTGTATATGCTTATTTCTTGATTCTCTATCGATTTGCCGAAGATTTAAAAATCTGTGTTTGAATTTGAAACGTCTCAGGTTCAGGCGAACTTGTTCGAAGCGAACTTGTCAGGCGAACTTAATAAGTTCACTTCTTGCACTACTAAGCGAACTTATTAAGTTCGCCTAGGGGTCAGAAGTGAAATGGACTTGTGATTTTTTTTGTTTGATTTTTTTTTTTTAAATTTTTTAAAATTTTTTTGTTGTTTTGTTTGTGTGTATTATTAAATGTGTGTTTCATATATGTGTAAGTGTACTAATGTTTGTTGTGTTGTCCGATATTTTCACAGATGGCTCGTCGTGTCGAATATAAACATAATCAAGTGGCGTTGTTAGATCCTAATATGCCAGAAGTAGTTCATTTTCAAGGCATCATAAATTTTCTGAATCGATCATGACTGCATGTTGCTTTATCTGCAGATCCCTATATCAGCTTGGTGTACATACAGCAATTCTGGGATACGGTACATCAAGATACTGACGTGGAACCGCATGTACTTCGTGCAACAGTAAATAACACTGAGATTGCAATTTCTGAAGCGACGATTCGTGCTGCTCTTGATTTAGGTGGAAATGCTGAAGATCCAATATCTTATCCTAACACTCTTATTATGGGATGTTTTTAACGGATGGGATATCGTGGAAAACAAAATGATACTCAAGCTCGGAAAGGTCGATTAGTTGGTGAATGGAGGTATTTTATGCATGTGATTATTCAATGCATTTCTCCGCGAAAAGCTGGTAACGATGGATTGAAAATGGCTCTTCAAACAGCAATGGTGGCTTTAACATTGAATAAACGATTCAATTTTCATGTTTATTTCTATCGGGAGATGGTAATGCAGATCAATCCAGTTGAAGGTCAAGGTTTCTTGATGTATCCTCGATTTATTCAAATGATACTCAATCATCTTATTCCTGATCTTCCACAACATGCAATAAGATTAACTTTGACTCTGATGTCAAAACGTATTTTTACCGACTGTACAAAGGTGAAACAGCAAAATGCTGCATTAATTCCATTTAATACTCCACTGTTTGGGCACTTAATCAATCCTGATTATGTTACACCACCTAATGACAACTGGTTTCATCCTAATGAACTTGCTCAAGCTCAAGGCGTTAATGTTCAACCACAACACCAACATCAACAACCCGCACAACAACAACAGATACCAGTTCCTGTACAACCACAAATTCCTATTCCTGAACAAGTTCCTATTCCACAAGCTGCAGTTGATATTCCTATTCAGGAACCAGTTCAAGAAGAGGTCGTTCATAACCCTAAACAAGATCTAGGAATGAACATGGATGATTTTGTTGATGATGATGTGAACTCGTCAATTCCAGAAGCTGAAGGGAATGTGGTGACTGAAGCTGATTCTAGTTCCAGCTCAAGTGATACTATATCATCTGATGATGACAGTACTGATTCTGATGAATCTAGGGATTTTTCCCCAGGTCATTATGAACGGTTAGCTGCTATTCCACTGGCTAATGCTGGAAAACGCATTAAATCTCAATCCAGACGACCACGACGCAAGTCTGTTCGGGATCCTCCTTCCGGATCAGTACTTGGTAAAAGATCTTTGGTCGATGAGAGTTCTAACACTGACAGTGACTTTAATCCAGATCCTACACGTCCAAAGTTAATGTCTGCGTCGATTGCTGCTGCAAAATCTTCTCAAAGAGTTGAGGATGCTAATTTTGTTGCTTCTCTAATCATTACTCCTCCACGCTCTAAGGATCCATCTCCAGTTCAATCTCCTGTTCCTCCAGTCATTCCTACTACTTCAAGTCCTTCTATTCCACAATCAACAGCTGGTCCGTCCAAGCCTTCTGATTCTGACAGGATTACTTTCCTTGAATCTCAAGTGCTGTCTCTACAAACACAAGTTAATTCTCTTGTATCTATTGATTCACAACGGCAGCTGGTGATTCAGACTCAAGCTCAACAGATTGCTGATATGCAAGCATTAGTTTCCAAACTCGTTCAGTGTCTTGACGCTAAGGGGGAGTTGAGGATACCTGATACTTGTCACACAGAGTCAATTCAAAGACGTGATGATGAAGACAATGATCCTGCTGGAAATATTAAGGGTGATCGTCAATACACTGACGCTAATCCTATATCTAGAGTTCAGGTGGAGTCGACATCACAATCCCTTGAAGGAAACAAAGACAAAGATACTACTGGTACTAATGACGAAGAAATTCTGTTATTAGAATTCTTTCAAGATTCAGAAGAAGAGGAAGCTGAAAAGATTGAATGTCTTGATGACATTGATGATTTATTCAATGACATGGACGAGGATATGTCAGATACTGAGATAGAAGAAGGAGAAATAGTAGAGATTGAAATAGAGAAAGATAAAGACAGTGTCACATATGAAGGCTGTGATGGTCTTAAGGTGCCGTATAACTTCATCCAAGAGGATGTTGTTCCTGAGTTCTCTTATGACAGAATAACTGACTCTATGGACTCTATTGAAGATGTCACAATGCCTGATGATACAGCTGAGTCAAAGATAGATACTGATGATGAGAATCTTCAATTCAATAAGGATGCTGAAACTGAAACTACTCACACTGAGTCTTCGAAGATTAATGAAGAACCTGTAATGTACAGAGATACAGGGATGACACGAGAATAGTGGAGAGAAGTTGTAAACAGTTGGATGAAGGTGCTACCCAAGTCTCCAACACAACTTGCTCAGAAAGAGAAATATGTAAATAAAGAGCAGTGTGTAGGAAGGATCATAAGTTGGTTCTATGATGGTGAATCAAAATTGTTTGCAATCAAACGATCTGACGGTGTTCAATACTTAAAGCCAAGGATCAAATATTTCAATACCTTGCCAAGGTGTGAAATAAATGGTCTAGCTTCAAAGCCACTCATAAATAGATCGAAGAATGGTTTGGCTGATGTGATAGCAAACCTGATAAAGAAAGAAGGTAGTTCGGGTAAGTATGAACGGCTGAAACCACAGAAGGGAAAGAGAGTGAAGAACACAGATCCTAAGACTGGGAAAGTAACCTGGAGATACAAGTATAGACCAGTGCGTGCTATTCACAAGATACCATTAAAGAATATTCCTCAAGACTTTCTTGGGAATATGAAATGGTGGTATGTTGATGTTAATACTGGTGAAGCAAAGGATTAAAAATAAAGATAATAAGGTCATTGTGTGTTTCTATGACGCAATGAATCTTATTAATTTTTCAAAGAAAGATCAGAGGACGCTGCGAAAGAATGAGATCATGTATACTGATGAATGGAGAGAACAAGGTCTACAGTATAAAAAAGTTTTGGAGATATGCAGAAGATATGGAGTGCATGCTGGCAGCAGACTACCAGATAATTGTAAGAGTTCAAGATAAAGACTGAAAACAGAAGATCAAGCTATTGTCAAGGGGGAGTCTGTTAGGACATAGATTTGTAATGACAAAAGCTTGTAATAGTTAGATTTTATGTCTTTGTGTTTTTGATATGTAAATGTATAAAGTTGCTAAGTGTTTTTACTAGTGAGCCTAGAGCCTTGTCTACTAGAGGCGAACTTAATAAGTTCGCCTAGGTCTAACTGAGGCGAACTTGTTAAGTTCGCTTAGTCTGTTTCAGGCAAACTTAATAAGTTCACTTACAACAGGTTAGTTATATATATATATATATATATGTGTTTACAGAGTCATTAGAATATAGAACAGAACAGAGAGAACTAGAATTGTCTGATTGAGTCTGTAAACCATTGTGAATCTGAATATAACGAGAAGTTTATTTACGCGTGTTGTTTGAATTGTCGGTTAGTATGCAAATGTTAACATGAAGGATTCCGCACTTCCTGTTATAGCAACGTCATATCACGAGTTCGATCAGTAGTTGAGTTACCTGGACCTACAGTCTTCGCTCGGGGCCTCTCTTCTTTCTTCTCAGGGCCTTTCCCTTTTCCCGTTTCACCCATTCTTGGTTTAGTGCATTCCTGGTTCATGTGGCCGCCTTCGCCACAATTATAACATTTAATTCCTTGCATGCATTCACGTGAGTAGTGCCCAGTCTTGCCACATTTGTAGCACATATTTGTCCCTAGCCTGCATTCACCTAGATGCCTACTGCCACACTTCCCACATGTCGCGGCCTCACTCACTCTAGCCTGTTTCTCTCGACCTCCAAATAGTCTTTCGCTAGATCGTTTTGGCAGGAAAACTTGGTTTCTTCTTCGGCTCATCAGTAGCGACAACATTCAGTGCTAAATCATCAAATACCATGCCACTCAGTTCTACAACCGAATCGTAGGTGATAGGAGCGTTTGCCCTAACGTAGGTGCGAAACTTGTCCGGCAGTCCCTGAATGTAGCAGGCAATCTTTCTTTCCTCAGTCGTGACAAGATGTGCCACCAGACGTGCCAGTTCTTTGAGTTGGGTTGTGTACTGCTCGTGCATCATGCTCCCGGCCTTCAAACCCAGAAATTCCCTCTCTACCTTCCCGATCTCGTTCCTCGGGCAGAAATTCGTGATTACCAGAGTTTTCAAGTCATTCCACATCATCGAGTCAACAACCTCGTCCGGGTAGTTGAAATCTCATACTCAATCGATTTAGTCTATAAATCAAAAGCCTCAACTTAATTTGGGCATACAATATGGAAATTAACACGAACCCGAATCTATGTTTCGTTCAAAAATAGTTTAATTGAATCCGGTTCTGGACATATTTTAATTACGATTAATCTATACAAAAAGACTCGTAATAACCTAATGGGTGAAAGCCCTATGATTTCTAACACTGTTATCATAAGAAATAGTCAATTCGTTCCTGTTTTGGGAACAGACACGGTTGCGCTAATCATTTAGCGCGGTCATGCTTCATGAGACACGGTCGTGCTAATCCCAGCGCGGTCGTGCCTCACACACTCAGACCCGGTCGTGCCTCTTGGCTAGACTTGGTCGTGCCTCATAACCCTAGACACAGTTGTGCCTGGCTAAGACACGGTCGTGCTTAGTGAGCATATTAGTTATGTTTTATGTTTGATCAACACGGTCGCGCCCTGACTAACACGGTCGCGCCCGTGGTCCTAGCACGATCGTGTCTTGTCCCAGGCACGGTTGTGTGTGTGAGAAAATCTTGGCAGAATACTAAATTTTATATTTTAAAAACAATAAGCATTTCAAATGAATTTTCAAATAAAAATAATTGATTTTATAAAGATTTATATTAACCTTATTTAAAAAGATCAAATTCCTGTTCTAAAATAAACAGAAGTTATTTATTTAAACCTACAAAATTAAATTTATACTTATTATTAAACCCTACACCTAGATATTATTTATACAACCCATTTACACATATTTATAAAAATAGATTAACAAAAGCTATTTACTAAATTTATACTTAATATAAAACGCTCGATACATTTTTATCACTAAATGACTAAGTACATATTTTTATAAATAAATAAATAAAGTATCAATTATTTATTTAATCTATATTTAAACAAAAATTGTTTATTTAGGTTATACTTAACAAAACTTAACGCGTACAACTCCAACTCTCTGAACACACATCCAATTCGACCTTAGACTAAGACATTGACTATTGTGCACACTATTAATTCAATACATATTACACTCTAGGTTAACATTGTGCATTACAAGGACCTCGTTACTATCTAGTCTCTCGTGTTAGCTACGCCTTTTGAATCAAGTGAGTATTACATAGCCCCTTTTACTCTTTTACTCTTTTACACTTTTTGTGGTGGAACATGAACACTATACAAACTATTACTTACATTTACACAAACTACACAAATACAAATCCTCTTTACATTCATGTGCATAATTTGAGCTTTATGCCTGAGTGCTAGTTGTGCTAACTTTTGTGTGCAATTTATGTGCAATCATTAACTATTCAAGCCGACGGTAAACAATGATAGATCTATTGAGTCTGACAAACCCACCCAGATTGGGGTGATTGTTACCGACAACACAATTTTGCATGCTAGTTACAAAGGTTTGATTGTACTTGGTTATAAATGCCTTATTTTATCATGCTATGTAAGGATTTGTTTATTCATAATCTATATGCTATCTATATACAAACCTGTGTATGCTCACCAACTTTTTAGTTGACCTTATTTTATTCATGTTTCAGGTGCTAATATGTTAGTTTGATCAAGACATGCTACACATAGGCTTTGGACTAAGTTAAATTTAAATAAAGAATATCATGTATTTCCATTATGCACTTGTTTGAATTTGTTTGTGGTTGAATTGTTTGAAATGAAATTTGATGATTAAATTATTGAAATCTAGTCAACCTTGTGCTCATGAACAGTCAACATGTCCCACCCCGATGTTTCCGCCGTCGGTTGGGGTGTGACAGATTGGTATCAGAGCCAGGTTATAGGGAACTAGGTTATTAGACACCCTTGACCTAGACTATAACTTTAGGACACCCACTTATGCCATGCTTCATGATTATGTGATATGTGCTACATGTTATGTGTTAAATGCTTACTATGATTAGTTATTATTTCCTTTTTGATGCCTTACTTGTTAAAAATTCATGACTTATTAAGATATACTTAAATAATAATTAAATAAACGATATCCCTACCTATAGCCTAAAACCACACAATATTCTTACCTACTCCTCTATCATCATCTTCTTAGCATGTGGAAACTTCATGGATCTAAATCTTTGTTAATTATTTGAGGACACGTGCAATCTGGAAGGGTGACACCTGTATTCTGGGTTTTCTGTCTAGGAAAGCATTTCGTATAAATCCCAATCAACCGAGGCACCCGTATGCTTTCTTGGGAATTCCCGGGATGAGTGTTTACTTATAGGCTAAAGCATGTCTCCTTGAAAATTATATGAGTTTAATTAACCTTAATGTGTCATAGTATTCAAGTGATTATATCACTATTTGAGTACAATCTAAACCATGATTAACAATTTTATTTGTTATCTTATTCTTTTAAATCCAAACAACATTCATAAGTTCTTACATCTTTTCTTGTGTTGTGCAATTCTGTATAATGCCTCCACGTCGTGCTCCCGTGACCAACAACAAAACCGACATTGCTGCTATCCTTGCACACCTTGTAACTCAACTCACCCAAGCTAATGGAGCCATTAATGGTACCCATGGAACTAATGGTGGTGGTGGTGCCAACCCACCGCAATGCACCTTCAAGCACTTCAATTCGTGTAATCCTCTTAAGTTCTATGGTACCGAGGGAGCCACAGGCCTTCTTCAATGGTTCGAAAGTATTGAGAATACCTTCCTCAATAGTGACTGCACCGATAACCTTCGTGTTTGTCATGCCACAAGTGTCTTACAAAAACGGGCACTCACGTGGTGGAATGGGGAAAAGAGAACTAGAGGTGTGGAAGTAGCAATGGCCTTACCTTGGGATGAGGTAAAAAGGCTAATGACCGAAGAATTTTGTCCTTGAAATGAGGTAAAGAAACTGGAAGCCGAGTTTTGGGATCTTGCCCAAGATGGTGGTGAAAGTCTAGCTTATACAACTCGATTCCATGAGTTGAGTCTCCTTGTGCCCCATATGGTCACGTCTTTATCCCGCTGCATTGAGAAGTATATTGGTGGATTACCTAGGCAAATTCAAGATACTGTCTTAGGGAGGAATCCCGCAACACTCGAAGATGCTATCCGCTTATATGCTACATTAACCGACAACCATGTGAAAGCGGGAACTCTGACTAGAAAAGGCACCAAGAAAGTTCCCGACACCACAACCCCTCCTACGCACGTCAAAGAAGCCAAAACTGAACCCCACCACAATAATAAGAAAAGAAAGGCTAGGAATTTTGCTATGGTCACTCCTGCTATCCCTGTTAACCAAGCTGCTCCGATGGTCCAAGCACCAGTCAAAAAGCCATATGTGGGGATCTACCCACTCTGTGCCACATGCAATTATCACCACCTCCAACACATTCCCTGTCGCCTTTGCACTCACTGTGGGAAATATTGCCATACGGTCAACGTTTGTAGAGCCAAAGCACCTGCAGGTCAAGTCAACCCACCAACTCGAACCAACTAACAAGTGACTAATCAAGGTGTTCCCGCTATTGCAAATGGGCGTGCTTGTTATGAATGTGGTAACCCAAATCATTTTCGTGACCAGTGCCCAAGGTTCATCAATGCTAGACAAGGTGGAGCTCCTGGGCGTGCTTTGCCAACAATGATGTGGTCAATGGTACGTTCCTTGTTAATAGTCAATATGCCTCCATTTTATTTGATACCGGTGCCGATAAAAGTTTTGTGCCACTTAACTTTGAACCCTTACTTGCAAAGACACGATCCCAATTAGAGAAAACCTTCACCGTCGAAGTAGCAAATGGTGGCTCCCTTACAATTGACTCTGTTATTCACGACTGCTCTCTGGAACTTAATGATCATACATTTCCAATCAACCTTGTACCAATGCCACTAGGAAGTTTTGATATCATCATAGGCATGGATTGGCTATCAAATCATCATGCCGAAGTCATTTTTTCGAAATGTGCATCTGAATAAGTCTACCGTCGGGAGAAACGTTAAGAGTATTTGGTGAAAAGCCTTGAAAAGGACTCAAGTTAATGTCATGCACTACCGCCCAAAAGTACTTACGAAAGAAGTACGTAGCCTTCTTAGCTCATGTTGTTCAAAAGAATGTCAAAGAGAAGAGTATCCAAGACATTCCCATCATTTGGGATTTTCCTGAAATATTTCCCGAAGATCTATCTGGTCTTCCACCCGTTCGACAAGTAGAATTTCGCATTGACCTTATACCCAGAGCTAACCCCGTGGCTAGAGCTCCTTACCGTCTTGCACCTTCTGAAATGCAAGAACTTCCGAGTCAACTCCAAGAGCTCTCCGACAAGGGATTTATTCGTCCAATTCATTCACTGTGGGGTGCACCCGGCTTGTTCGTCAAAAAGAAAGATGGATCATTCAGCATGTGTATTGACTACCGTGAACTCAACAAGCTTACCATCAAGAACCGTTACCCTTTGCCTAGGATTGATGACCTCTTTGATCAACTTCAAGGCTCTACTTGCTTCTCGAAGATTGATCTTCGATCTGGTTATCACCAACTCCGTGTACAAGAGGAAGATATTCCAAAGACTGCTTTCCGAACAAGGTATGGTCACTACGAGTTCATGGTCATGCCTTTTGGACTAACCAATGCACCCGCGGTCTTCATGGACCTCATGAATCATGTGTGCAAACCATACCTTGATAAATTTGTGATCGTCTTCATTGACGATATCTTAATCTACTCCAAGACTAAAGCCGACCATGAGCAACACCTTAGACTGGTTTTGGACATCTTGAGGAAGGAACAACTATATGCCAAATTCTCCAAATGTGAATTATGGCTAAAGGAAGTTCAATTTCTTGGTCATATCGTCAACGACAAGGGAATTCATATTGACCCTGCTAAGATCGAAGCGGTTAAGAATTGGAATGCCCAGAAGACCCCCACCGAAGTTCGTTCATTTATTGGTCTTGAAGGATATTATCGTCGCTTCATCTCAAATTTCTCTAAGATTGATGTCCCTCTTACCGCTTTAACCCACAAGGGTAAACCTTATGAATGGGGACCAAAACAAGAATAAGCTTTCCAAACTCTCAAACAAAAGTTGTGCAATGCTCCTATTTTGACTCTCCCTGATGGGAATGATGATCTAGTTGTCTACTGTGATGCTTCCAACCAAGGTCTCAGTTGTGTCCTCATGCAACGAGGCAAAGTAATCGCTTATGCATCAAGGCAACTTAAGATTCATGAGAAGAATTATACGACGCACGACCTCGAGTTGGGTGCGGTCGTATTCGCATTAAAGATTTGGAGACATTACCTCTATGGCACAAAATGTGTGGTGTTCACCGACCACAAAAGCCTCCAACACATTTTCAACAAAAAAGAACTCAATATGAAGCAACGACGTTGGGTTGAACTCCTTAACGACTATGACCGCGAGATTCATTACCATCCCGACAAAGTGAATGTTGTAGCCGACGCTTTGAGTCGAAAGGACCATATCATGCGTCATTGTGTCCGAATTCAAATCGACATTCAAAATCGTATCTTAGAAGCTCATCACGTCTCAGTCACCGAGGGTAACATGTATGAGGAAATGTTGAGTGGTGTTGAACTCCAACTTGAACCAAAACCCAATGACTTACTTTATTACGTGAACCGCATTTGGGTTCCCGATCGCGATGATCACCGCACATTTCTAATGAACGAGGCTCACAAGACTCGTTATTCTATTCATCTTGGTGCGGATAAAATGTACCAAGATCTTCGCCAACAATATTGGTGGCCCGGTATGAAGAAAGACATTGCTCTCTACGTTGCCAAATGTCTAACTTGCTCCAAAGTAAAAGCCGAACACCAACGTCCTTCCGGTTTGCTTGAACAACCAGAAATTCCCATGTGGAAATGGGAAAATTTAGCTATGGACTTCATTACCAAACTCCCTCGCACCTCAAGTGGTTATGATAGCATTTGGGTGATCATTGACCGCCTCACCAAATCTGCTCATTTCTTGCCTATCCGTGAAGACTATCGAGTTGAGAAATTGGCCCGAATTTACATTGACGAAATTGTGAGCTGTCACGGTGTGTGTCACATTACCTGCCCACTTTTTCTCCTATTCATTGCTACCTATTTAACTTATTTAAAAGTGATATTCTAAGTTTCCTCACACACTCATACTCACTTAGTTATTCATGCACCCCTAAACTCACATACATAATACCACACCTCTTCTAAACAACAAATTTTTTTAAAACTATTGGGCCTAATGTCCATCAATAATAAACTAAGCAGTCAATCTATCTTCCAAGAAGCAAAAGCCCACAGAAATGCATAAACCTTACTTTCGGGCCACAAGGCCCAGTTCACAACAATTCTCATCATGACCATGAGCCCAACAATAGTGTTATTAATACATGATGGCTGGAAGAGTGTGTAGGCCCATGAGGGATTCTGGCTAAGGAAAGATAGGGTACTTAAGTGTGTCCTAGTGACCCACCCCTCTTTCCTGGGAATTCTCTTCAGGGATGCATTGCTTATAGGTCAAGTGTATTTCTAAAATACCATTGTGAAGGTTCGGCGTTATGACTAGTCAAACTCTAAACCTATGAGAACTCCTACATTTGACACTCAGTATTTTATTATCGCTTACAACCTTTCCATTGTTTTCCTGCTAAGTATGGACTCCTACTCTCCTACCTCCCCGGTATGCCGTCCCGAAGAAGAGTCTGATTGGGAAGAAGACACCGGATCACCCGTACATCGATAACCAACACCCGCAGCTGCTAGATCAAGGTTTGATGTAAGGGTAGATTGGATTAGGAACACCGGCCCAAGACTTCGAACACCTGGATCAGCCGCGCCCAGAAACCCGTATCAGACACCCCATCCCCACAATCAACTACCACTCCCACTAAGAGACCCATATCTAATGCCCGACCCATATTACTCAAATCCTTGAGTAGGGCATATCATGGCACTCACTAGTACTATCGAATTTCCAATCAATGTCACGCACCAATATGTAAGGACCTCAGAATTTGAGAGGCAAAGAATGGAGCAAGGGTTAATGCACGACTTGCAAGGACAAGGAATAGCCTAGCAAACCAATTAGGATACCAAAAGGAATTAATCTCCATCCTCGAAACGGTGCTCGCCTTGGGAATTATTCTCCTTCTAGTGGAAAACTACATGAGGCGTTAACATGATTATTTTTCTTATTTATTTCAGTTTGAGAACCATTTCCCTGAGTTTTGAATACATTTCAGCATTACTAAATTCTATATTTTCCAAAGTTATTATTCATAAATTCAATACGTTGAGTGTGAATTACACCCATCATATTTTCATCAAAATTCTCCAAGTATTATCTTTCCCATTCACCACAATTTAGTACACTACGAATAATCTCCTTCGTAAACAAACCATTCAATTATTTGATTTAAACAAACCTCGTTATTTCGTTCAAACAAAATGTTTATCAAACTTTTAGATAATATCAAAAACATAAATTTTCCATAAAACTTTCCACCTGATAAGGAAAGTTAATACAACCGATTTTATAAAAAAAAAATATATATATATATATATATATTATTTCGAATTGATAAATAATTATGGTTTTCCTCGTTTAAGTAAATATTTCTAAACCCTTGCTAAATTAATATACGACTAATTGTTTAGCCAATAATTTCGCTTAAAAATATTCTCTTATTAAATAGCTGAAAATTTAAATTAACATATTTTTCCCATAAATTGTCTATTTATTTGAATTATGTGACTCAATGGATTCACTACGTTATATATCTACAATCAAGGACGACTTACCACTTTCAAATTTCAAACAAAGATCCGTATTTGTAAACACATTTCCCCAAACGTTTTCAGAACTTCCTCATTACTTTTCACTTGTCGCTTCAAGAGACGATCCATACCGCATAGACGTTAACCTTTCCCACCAACCTCAACGAGATTTGAGGATTCGAACCCAACTACCACATTATGCAAGAACGCCAAACAACACGTTTGTCCGCAACACTCGAACACATGCGAAACCCGTTAATATACATCGCACGCGAAGTTCAATACTTACGTATACACGTTCATAATATATCCAACGCAACCACATGGTACATGAAACTCAAATATTCTCAATATATCCAATGCTACACAAATTACATGATACATGAAACTAGTTTCCTACAAATCACAACTTACTCGATTGATTACGTAATGCACGAAACACGTTTATTTGCAATACACATGCTACTGGATTGAACACATAATACACGAAACTTAGTTGTTTGCAATATACATGATACATAAGAATTGCTTCATTGATACATAATTCTAGATTGACCACACTATACATGAAACTTATTTGGTTACGAAGTACATTACACTAAGATGTGCACATTGTACAATATACATGATGCTAAGTTGCCAATACTCTACATGAAATTCATTTCCTACTATACACAAAATACTATGTTGTTTACATTACACATCAGAGTTCATTGACTTACAAAATACAAGACGGTTAATTATTTACGCTATATATGAGACTTATTTGATTACGAGCTACGTGACACTAGATCATACATGAGACTTGTGTGCTTACTATATACTCGAAACAAAAATTTGCTTACAATTATTGCAATGGATTGATTACATTCTACACAAGACATGGTCATGCACTTTATACACCAAAGTTGAAGACCATAATACATTGAAACGACTTGGGGTTTGACGTATTCTTGTTCAAACACGAGCAAACAAAGAAACTTTAAGTGTTACTACTTTACTACTCTTTAGTTGCGAACTGACCTGATTAGGGACATAGTTACTTGTTAACGACTTTTTATGTGTAAACAATAGACGTGATCATAGTGAAATTATGCCCCCTTACCCGCACACAACGAAACAAATCTATACGGACCATACGATGATTTAAATAATTACGGGTGCACACGGAATTATAAAAATCAGCGCATGGAAACTAAGTGAAATTTTGTCATGTGTTATGACCTAAAACTTATCATGATATGTCACAACGAAACTGATGTAATATGACAAGGGCATGGTGGATACGCCGATGGTACTTCCTATATATAAGTGTCCTATCATATTATCATAAGTAGCGTTGTTCGTGTCACGTGAGGTTTTGACCCAGACCAATGGTTATGAAATCTCTTACCCACTAACAATTTAGGACATATTAGACTATATCTTACACAAACTCTAAATATCAAATCCCATTAAATCAATTCCAAGTAACACATCTCACATTTAGAATTCAAATTTTTATTCGACAGTCTTCATTTCAAAACAAAATTTATTATCACTCTTCATATTCAAAGTATCAGGCTTAAGTCATGTCAACGGTTACACAGCCCAGAATCCAACACTCAAAACTACCCGAGAACCCAAAACTCCCTCCTCTTTTTTGATTTTTTTTGCAGCGTCCATTAGTTAAATTTCGGGACGAAATTCCCTTAACATGGGGAGACTGTAACATTCCTGATTTTCCGACCCTATTCTAACTTATTTTAATAACAATACAATGCTAGACCCTATACTTGTTCAAACCTACGCCTCACTAAATTGTTAGCCGATCATACTTTAATTCAAAGTTTTAGAACTCAAATCACATGGTAACACCTCCTAGAGTTAACTCAGTTAGTAATCCCGTTAGGTGTTCTGTTAAATCCTAACCAAGCTAATTCTATCAAAGCTGAAGTTGCAAGGGCTGATTTTGTAAATAACCAGAAACCCTAGTAGGCACGGTCGCGCCTCATGTTGGCACGGTCGCGCCTCGTCTGGCACGGTCGCGTCTATTGTTGGCACGGTCGCGCCTCATGTCTGAGAAAACGTAACTGCAGCTTTAATCGCCCGATCGTTGGTTTCCCGTAACTGATTTCCGCTTAATATCCATTAACAAAGACAATTACACTGCCAATTACAACCATTATCATTTGGAACCGATTCATCTCAAGAAAACTAAATGAAACCACAAATTTCTTCCTTTCGATCCATATTCTCTCAAGTAAACAAACGATAAACATCACACGATCCTCACTGAAACTCACGAGTACACCAGTTGAGTCGAAATTGCAGCAGGAGACGCCAGAGACAAAATTCATCACGGCGGAACTCCTTTCTACCGTAAGCTACCAATCCATCGTCGTATAGGGTAATTGAAACCTTCTAAACCTTCTATTTATTCTATAGATCAAAATCCCCAATCTAATTTGGGCATTCAATATCGAAATCTACTCGAACCCGAAACCATATTTTCATTCAAAAGAGTTTAATCGAATCCGGTTCTAAACATCTTTTAAACATAATTAATCTACACCAACAGATTCGTAATAACCTTGTGAATGAAAGCCCTATAAATTCCAGCACTATAAATATAAGAATCAATCAATTCGTCCCTGTTTTGAAAGAGACACGGTCGCGCTAATCGTCTAGCGCGGTCGTGCCTCAGGAGACGCGATCGTGCCGACTTCCAGCGCGGTCGTGCCTCCTGCTCAGACCCAGTCATGCTCGTTAGCTAGACTTGGTCGTGCCTCCTGCTCAGACCCAGTCATGCTCGTTGGCTAGACTTGGTCATGCCTGTACAAGGCACGGTCGTGCCTAGTGATTTGTCTAGCTATGTCCTCTGTTGATCAACACAGTCGCGCCCTGACTAACGCGGTCGCGCCCGTGACCCGAGCACGATCGTGCCCTGTCTAGGCACGGTCGTGTGTGTTCACAGAATCCTTAAAATTTCTATATTTTTAAACAATTAGTATTTCAAGTTAATTTTCAAAATAAAAATAGTTGAATTTATAAAAATGCGTATTATCTTTATTTAAAAAGATCAAGTATCTAATCTTAAAATAAATGGAAATTATTTAATTAAAGTTTCAACCTTTAATTATAAACCCTACACTTAAATAATATTTTAATGTCTAAGTTACATTTTATAAATAGATGAGTAAGGTAATAATTACTTATTTGATTTATAATTAAACAAAAAACATTTATTTAGTTATACTTAATTACATCTAATACTTACATTATTCTCATAAACAATAATTAATTAATTTACTTATTTAATTATTCCAAACTCAAACCTTATTCAAAATGTTGTAAAAATATTCATTTCAAATCTTCCGTTTTATACAATACTTTCAAGTACCAATCACTAACTTTATCCAATTCAACCTTAGACTTAGACTTAGACTATTGTGCATTATTAATGCAATATACATTACACTCTAGGTTAACGTTGTGCGATACAAGGATCACATTACTTTCTAGTATCTCATGTTAGCTATGCCTTCGAATCAAGTGAGTATACATAGCCCCTTTTACTCTTTTACATTTTTGGGGTGAAACATGAACACTATTCAACTTACATGTTTACATTAACGCAAACAACACAAGTACAAATCCTATTTACATTCATGTGTGCAATTTGAGCTTTATGCCCTAGGGCTAGGTGTGCTAACCTTTTGTATGCGATTATGTGCAATCATTAACTTTTCAAGCCGACGGTTTTCAATGATAGATCTATTGAGTCTGACAAACCCACCCAGGTGCGCGGTGATTGAAACCGACAACACAATTTTTGCATGCTAGTTACAAAGGTTTGATTGTACTTGGTTACACAATAGCTGCTCCCCGTAAATACCTTATTTATCATGTTACGTAAGGGATTTGGTTTACAAATTATATGCTACCTATATACAAACCTGTGTTATACTCACCAACTTTTTAGTTGACCTTATTTTATTCATGTTTCAGGTTCTTTCATATGAGTTTGATCAAGACATGCTACACATAGGCTTTGGACCTAGTTAATCTTAATTCAAGAACGAATTGTATTTCATTATGTATTTGAACTTGATTATGTTTGTTTGAATGGAAATGGATTTAACATATTACAATTTAGTCAACCTTGAGCTTATGAACAGTCTACATTGTCCCGCCCCGATGATTCCGCCATCGGTTGGGGTGTGACAAATATCCAATGGAATATGGCTATGTTGATGCGCCAAGCTAAAGATTTCTTAAAGAAAACTGGCAGAAAATATATTGGTTCAAATAGTCGATCTCGTATGGGTTTTGATAAGAGCAAAGTTCGTTGTTACAACTGCCAAGAGTATGGTCACTTTGCTAAGGAGTGTGTGAAGCCGAAGGTAGAATTTGATTCTCAAAAGAAGCAGAATAATTTTCAAAACAATCAGCCTAACTTTCAGCATAATCGGAATCAATCACATTGTTCTTCTGGTAATACAAATCATGCATCTGCATCATCAGCATTGGTTGCTCAAAACGACAAAAACTATGACTGGGGCATTCATTTGGAAGACTTGGTGGGTGCTGTGAGTTAGGCTTTTGTTGCAGAAATTCATTCTGAAAAACCAGAGGAGTCTACTGATGATGAAAGTTCTAGTGATGATTCGTGTGATAGTGATAGTGTTCCAAGCGTTGATGATGAGGTAGAACAAGGGCAGAATATTGATTCTGATGCTGCATCAGGGGTTGCTGAGGAGGATATTGTTCTTACAGAAAATGCTTCAGTTGGTGATGATTCAGAGAATATTCCCATTGCCAAAGTATTCATGGCAGACATGTCTGATCCGTCTAAAGTAAAAGACTATGTTTGTCATATTTACTGTTCTAACTGCATTTCTGTTAAAGATAAACTGCAAAAGGTCATGGATTATAACACAAACTTGATTTGTGACATGAAATCAATGCATTCAGTTAATCAGAAACTGAAAGATAATGATAAGCTGTGCATTGATAGAAGTGAGTCTTTGAAAAGAGACTTAAATTCTCTTGGGCTAAAATACAAAGAGCAGGGTTATCATCTAGATATGACTTATGCTGAAATAGAAAAACCTAATGAAGCTGTTGCCCAAAAGAATAAAGAAATATCTGACAAAGAGTCTGAGGTGATCAAACTTCATCGAAAGTTGGAACAATTTGAAAGTTCTTCAGTTGTTTTCGATTATTTTAACTAAAATGCTGATCCTACTAAGCGTGTTGCTGGTATTGGATTTATTCCTCTACCGTTTAATGCAAATTATGTGGTGGAACCTGAAATCATAAATGAAGAGGAGATAGATCCAAAAACTGTGTTAAAGGTGAATCCGGTAACTGGGGAGGATATGGTGTATGAGTCTGATTCTGAAGATGAGATGTTCGGTGAAAAGAAGGTCGAGGGCATTCCAAAAGAAGTGAAAATTGATGAACCAACAGTTGTTAAAACTGTTACCCGGGATAGATGCATTATGACTGAACCCGAAGAGGTGAAAGTTGTTCCAACTAAACTTTCTTCAATCTTACAGTCAAGTGGGTTTGTTGCGGCTGGTTATCAAAAAGTGAATTCTTCAAAGGTGCTAACACAGACTTATGTTCCAAAGAAGCCGATAAATTGTTCTGGACATTCCTCTGAAGCTTATTCCTCTGATGGATCCTCAAATTCAAAGAAAACGTCTTATTTCATAACTTATCAAGAAAGAAGAGTGTGTTTTCATTGCAACGAGGCTGGTCACATTCTAATCAACTGTCCATACAAGAACCAGGGTAAAATGAAGATTGTTCCTTCATAACCGAAAGTGGTGAAGATTCAGAAAAGAAAAGATGAGGGAAAATCATCATCTAGCTTGGAGAAAAATTTGCCTGCTCAATCTTTTGTTAAATCCACTGGACTTAAACAACAGGATAAATTGAATTCTAAATCTTTTGTATGCAAAGAGAAACTTGAGATTCCTCATGTTGGAATTTCAAAAGATTCTTCGCAGGAGGTTAAATTGTCTAGACCTCAAAGGAGAAGAAGAAACAAAAAATTAAAGAAAATTTTGAAAACATCCGAATCTGACAATAATATATCAAATTATGTTTTTCAAAATAATCAAAATGGTTCTTCTTTGAAAAAGTCTGAAAGTCAAACTTCTGTTCCAAAAGTGAATGATAAGATTGATTGTAAATTACAAGAAATTATTTATTTTGATCAAACTGGTCGACCCAAGACCACGATGGCTTGGGTTCCGATTTATAACTGATTCTCGTTGTTTATGTAGGGACAACCAAGGAGGACTATCAACAATACTTGGTATGTGGATAGTAGTTGCTCTCGACATATGACAGGGAATGTTAGACTGCTTGAAGATGTTAAAAAATTGATGGTGGTTATGTCGCTTTTGCGGGTAATAAAGGCGGGTACATAACTGGACAGGGAACATTAAAGAATGACAAAGTCAAATTTGAAAAGGTGAATTATTTTGAGCAGCTGGAACACAATCTTTTAAGCGTATCACAAGTCTGTGACAAAAAGTTTTCGTTCCATTTCAACAATACTGAATGCTATATTCTGAAACCGGGCTTTGTGATTCCTAATGAATGGATTCTCATGAAGGCTCCAAGGAGAAATGACACGTATGTCCTTGACATGAGTGTCGCCACTACAACGGATTCAATTCCTACCTGTTTACTCTCCAAGGCGTCTGAATCTGATTCAATATTGAAGCAAGAAGCTAGCTCACATTAACTACCGGAAGATGAACTATATTGTTCGGAATGATCTGGTTCTTGGTATTCCGAAGATGAAATTCTCAGTTCCTGATGACTGTATTCCTTGCAAGAAGGGGAAGCAAAGAAAGAAATCTCATAAATCCAAATCAAAAAATTCTATCGTAACCCCTTTAGAGTTGCTGCATATGGATTTGTTCGGTCCTATCAGTATTAGGAGCATTGGTGGGAAATCATACTGCTTGGTAGTAACTGATGATTACTCCAGATTTTCATGGGTTAAGTTTCTTTCCTCTAAAGCTGAAACCACTGAGTTGGTACAATACTTAATCCTGGGTTTGGAGAATTTATTCAATCTGAAAGTCAGAAGAATCAGGAGTGACAATGGAAGCGAATTTAAGAATAGCAAAATGGGCTTGTTCTATCTACAAAGAGGAATTCATCATAAATTCAGTGCGCCATATGTTCCTCAACAAAACGGTGTCGCTGAACGAAAGAACAGGACTTTAGTCGAAACGGCTCGCACGATGCTTGCAGATTCTAAGCTTCCAGTCACCTTTTGGGCTGAAGCTGTGAATACTGCGTGTCACGTTTTGAACAGGGTCTTAACCGTCAAGCGACATAACAAGACTTGCTATGAATTACTGAATAATCGAAAGCCGAATCTGGATTATTTACTACCTTTTGGTAATCCTTGCACCGTATTGAAAGTTCGAGATGTCCCAACAAAATTCAGTGCAAAGGCTATTGAAGGGTTTTTTCTAGAGTATGTGGCTAATTCAACAACCAAGAGGGTTTATAACAAAGAAACGCGCCAAGTTGAAGAATGGTTCCATATTGACTGTTCAAATCGGTCTTTACCACAAATGGCGATTGGTCCGGATTGGGCATTTGATTATGAAAACTTATTCAAGTCTTTTCATTTAACTTCTGATATTTCTGATGAAGATGCTGCTATTCTTTATGAGTCATGTCAGGATGCACAACACAATGGATTTCTACCAACTGCAGTTCCAAATTCATCGATTCCATCTACTTCTGTTCCCGATCCTAATGTTGCTTCTTGTTCAGGTCCACAAGATTCAGAGAGTGAGGAGGATAATGCTATTTTTCAAGATTCTTCTGCTGATCCGTTGTTGGGTGATGGTCTATTACCATCGACACAGGCTCAGGGGGAGATTCCTACAAATTTAGACTCGGAAATTCCTATTAATCACGATTATACTTATCAATCTGACTCTACTCAAGTTGACGTGTTGCCGGTTCCTGATGTTGCATCCATCAGGGAACTCAAAGATCATCCAGTGACAAATATAATTGGAAATTTACAGGATGGAGTGAAAACACGTTCTCTTGTTGATAATAATTGTTTGTATACCTGCATTAAAGATTCTGGTGTTCTTGATGATTGCTCACATTCATGCTTTATTTCGCAGGTTGAACCCAAGAATGTTGAGATGGCTTTAAATGACAATAATTGGATAGAAGCTATGCAGGAAGAACTTGCTCAATTTGACAAACTTAAGGTTTGGAATCTTGTTGATCTTCCGAAGGGTGCGTATCCGATAGGAACAAAATGGGTGTTTAAATGTAAGAAAGACGATCGAGGTGTCGTGGTACGTAACAAGGCAAGATTAGTTGTCCAGGGCTTCAATCAACAAGAAAGAATTGATTACACCGGTGTTTATGCACCGGTTGCAAGGCTCGAAGCTATAAGGCTGTTTCTCGCTTTTGCTTCTTTGAAAGGTTTTAAGGTGTTTCAATTAGACGTCAAAAGTGCATTTTTATATGGAAAGTTCAAGGAGGAAGTCTATGTGTGTCAGCTGCCGGGGTTTGAAGATCCACTGCATCCGAATATGGTTTTCAAGCTTGATAAGGCTCTCTATGGTCTTCATCATTCTCCTCGTGCGTGGTATGAAACATTATCCACACATCTTTTGGCAAATGACTTTGTATGTGGAAAGATAGATTCGACCTTATTCATAAAGAAATCAGGGGGAGATTACCTACTGATGCAGATTTATGTGGACGATATTATTTTTGGCTCAACAAACGAAGGGTTATGTAAAGATTTTGAGGGTGTAATGAAGTCGAAGTTTGAAATGTCTGCTATGGGAGAGTTATCGTTTTTCTTAGGTTTGCAAGTAAATCAAAAGGAAGATGGTTTCTTTATTCATCAGTCCAAGTATGTCAAAGACATCTTGAGTCGGTTCAAGATGGAGGACTGTACCCCATATGATACTCTAATTCCGGTCAATCATAGGTTGAATTCTGACACGGATGGAAAAGATGTGGATTGTCGACTTTACAGAGCTATGATTGGATCCCTCATGTACTTAACCGCTTCAATGCCAGATATAATGTTCGATGTGTGCATCTGTTCCAGATTCCAGGCAAAGCCAAAAGAATCTCACTTAATCGCTGTGAAAAGAATCTTCCGGTATTTAAAAGGAAAACAACGTTTGGGGCTATGGTATCCTCCTGGTTTTAACTTTTATTTCAATGCTTATACCGATTCTGATTTTGGTGGTTGTTGTCTGGACAGGAAATCTACAACAGGTGGTTGCCAGTTCTTAGGGAATCGACTTGTGTCCTGGCAATGCAAAAATCAAACTACAGTCTCTATTTCTACATGCGAAGCAGAATACATAGCTGCTGCAAGTTGTTGTTCACAGATCCTGTGGATACAACAGCAATTGAGAGATTACGGTTTGAATTTCACAGGAACCCCTATGCTTATTGATAATAATGCTACTATGTCCATAACTAATAATCCTGTTAAACATAGTAAAACTAAGCACATCGAGATTCGATATCATTTTATTCGTGATTGTGCAGAGAAAAGGTTGATTGAGCTGGTCAAGGTATACACTGGCGATAATTTTGCTGATTTGTTTACCAAGGCATTTGATCGTACCAGGCTTGAATTTCTAATTAAAATGATTGGTATGATCAATCCCGAATAAAAGTTTTTCAAAATCAGAATTTCATGGAAAATTTTTATTTTTAATGTCTTTTACTGCTTTATTACATTTTTGCATTTACATTTTCAGTCAAAAAGTTGTTATCTTATAAAAAGTCAAAACAAAGTGAAAAAATATAAAATTTGATATCATTTGAAGTTAGAGAAGAAATGATAGTACATCAGTGATTATTTCATTGCACATGACCTTAGTAGACCTTTGATTTATGATTGCTTAAAATGAGTTGATTTGATCTAAATCTCAAAGTCTGCATAAATAAGAAATGATAGTGTTTTGAATGCTCTAATTTTGATAATCTGTTTTTTAAATTTGTGTATGAGTTTTGAAGCTTGAATTGTCAATAGACTAGAAGCGTTTTGAAATTAATAGTAGTGTGAAAATTAAATATGATACGATTACATCTGTGATTTGAATCCATTATATGCATGTGTGTGTGTAAAAGATCATTATCAGATAAAGAATATATGGTTTTAAAGAATTTCATGAGACCAATATCGAATTATATCTTTAGCACAAATCTATTTCAGTTCACTTCACTGCCCATGCCCCGAAAAACATGCAAGGTGTTGTTGAACTAAGATATGCTTTCAAAATCTGTTGAAACATATATTCTCCCTTGGATCAGTTAGATACATCATCTAGTCTGACTTCATTGAAGTTTATCCAGATAATAGTTGGATCCTCATACCTGAATCTGTTGATTCTCATTATCAGCCAATTTATTAGAATATTCTGATTCTGAATCATCTTGATTCTTATATCCTTTGGGATCTGCTTCTATTCTTGTGCTAAATGAGATAATTTCATCTTGGAAATTGATCTAATCTTAATATAAGCTGTATATGTCTTGAAGATAGTGCATTTTATTTTTTTTGTTTGGCACATATGTAGGGTACACGATGTTTTTCATCTAAATGGTACTAAATCACATGAATTTGGAATATAAACGCTTACAGTTTCAAATCTTATAATATTGACAAATTTAAGATTTCATGCTTTATATTACAAATTCGGTACGAAGTATTGAGCATTTCATAACCTGATCTGATTTACTTTGAAATTTATCGCGTATCATTTCAAATATGTTGAAGTTTTAAAATTCTGAAACGAAAATATCAAAATGAAAAAGAGGCAAAGTGCATAAAACTGAGTTGAGTGTTTCACATTATTGTTTACCTTTTATTATTGCGTAAATGTGTGATGAATTAATTAGATATTGATATGATCTTCTTGCTCATGATGATCATTCAAAAATATGTGATTTTAGTTTATACAGATAAAATCCAAAAATATGTGTTTCTGCTTGTACAGATAAAATCCAAAAATATGTGATTCCGTTTGTATAGATAAAACTCAAAAAGATTTTGGTTTTTATTTTCCATGAAAATTCAAAACTTTTATTAAAATTGTTCGGGATTGGATCGGTTAGGTGATGCTGACGAAAGTTCAAGACTTGAAAGGTTGAAATTGGTAAAATTTTGTTCAAGGCAAAAGTGATTAAATATTAAGTTCGTTTGTGTACAGTGAAGCGAACTTAATCTGTGTGTCTGTGGATGGTGAAGCGAACTTATCATGTTCGCCGAAAGCTTGTTAAGCGAACTTAACAAGTTCGCCTAAATAAGCGAACTTAATGTGTTTAAGGCTCTTGGCCAAGCGAACTTGACTGTCATCGTCTTCATTTACATGAAGCGAACTTGTCTGAAAATTCTTTGAAATTCTTAATCTGTGTTGTTAGGGTTGTTTACTGGTTCTATCATATTCTAAATTGAATTGCGAACACAACCAAGGTAATTTTGTTGAATTTCATCAGCTCAATTGTGAGTATTTGGTGGTTTTATTCTCGGTTTCCGTCGAAAGTTTAAAAGGATGGTTTTTGACCTAATTTTGACTGGAGATATAAAATTGATCATTCTAATTGATTGCAAAGTGATAATCGACTGATATTCATTTCTTATTTCATGTGCTTCACTTAATTAGCCGATTATGTTTAATTCAGTGTTTGAATTTGAATCGTCACAGGTTCAGGCGAACTTAATAAGTTCGCCTCTTGCAATACTAAGCGAACTTATTAAGTTCGCCTAGGGGTCAGGGAAGATTTGGACTTGTAAATTTTTTTTTTTAGTGTGTTCAAAATATTTTTTTTGTTTAAAATTTTTTTTATTTTGTTTTGTTGTTTGTCCGTGTTTGTTATTTTTGCTAATATGTTTGTTTTCCAACTTTTTCAGATGGCTCGACGTGTCGAATATAAACATAATCAAATGGAATTGTTAGATCCTAACATGTCTGAGGCTATAAATTTTCAAGGCATTATAGGATTTTTGAACAGATCACGTCTTCACGTTGCTTTATCTGCTGATCCTTACATAAGTCTCGTGTATATACAGCAATTTTGGGACACAGTACATCAAGACACGGACGTTGAACCTCATGTTCTTCGTGCCACGGTTAATAATACCGAGAATGCCATTTCTGAAGAGACGATTCGTGCTGCTCTTGATTTGGGTGGAAATGCTGAAGATCCGTTATCTTATCCAGGAACTCTTATTCTGGGTTGTTTTCAAAGAATGGGATATCGTGGGAAACAGAATGATACACAAGCACGTAAAGGTGGCTTAGTTAGTGAATGGAGGTACTTTATGCATGTGCTTATTCAGTGCATCTCTCCTCGCAAAGCTGGTACCGATGGCTTGAAGATGGCTCTTCAAACTGCAATGATTGCTTTAACGTTGAATAAATGGTCATGCAAATTAATCCAGCTGAAGGTCAAGGATTTCTGATGTATCCTCGTTTTATTCAACTGATTCTTAATCATCTAATTTCGGATCTTCTACAACATCCTATAAGATTAACTTTGACTCCGATGTCAAAGCGTATCTTTACTGATTGTACAAAAGTTAAACAACAGAATGCCGCATTGATACCGGTTCCTGCTCCATTGTTTGGGCACTTAATCATTCCTGATTATGTTGCACCACTGAATGAAAACTGGTTTCATCCAGAAGAAATTGCTCAGGTTCCAGGCTTCAATGTTCAACAACAACAACAGCAACAACCACAACAACCAGCATAACAACAAGTTCCACAACAACATATACTAGTTCAACAAGTACAAGTTCCCGTACAACCACAAATTCCTATTCCTGAACAAGTTCCTATTCCACAAGCTGAGGTTGAAATACCTATTCCAGAACCAGTTCAAGAAGAGGTCGTTCATCAACCTGAACACGATCTAGGAATGAACATGGATGATTTCTTTGATGATGCTGTGAACTCGCCCATTCAAGAAACTGAAGGGAATGTGGTGACTGATGATGAATCTAGTTCCAGCTCAAGTGAGACGATATTACCTGTTACTGAATCTACTGACTCTGATGAATCTAGGGATTTTTCCTCAGATCATTTTGAGCGGTTGGCTACAATTCCACTGGCCAATGCTGGAAAACGTATTAAATCTCATGCCATACGACCAAGAAGAAAGTCTGTTCGGGATCCTCCTTCCGGTTCAGTACTTGGAAAAAGATCATTGGTTGATGAAAGTACTGAGTCTGATAGTGACTTTAATTCGGATCCCAAGACTCAAAAGTTAATGTCTGCATCCATAGCTGCTGCAAAATCTTCACAGGGAGTAGAGGATGCACAGTTTGTTGCTTCCTTTTTTATTACTCCTCCACGATCTAAGGATCCATATCCGGTGATTACTCTTGTTCCTCCAGTCATTCCTACTACTGTAAGTCCTTCAGTTCCACAATCGACAGCTGGCCCGTCTAAGCCTTCTGATTATGAAAGGATTACTTTCCTTGAATCTCAAGTGCTTACACTTGGTGACTAAACTCGTTCAGCGTCTTGACGCTCAGGGGGAGTTGAGGATACCTGATACTTGTCACACAGAGTCTATTCAAAGACGTGATGATGAAGACAATGATCCTGCTAGAAATATTGAGGGTGATCGTCAATACACTGACGCTAATCCTATATCTAGGGTTCAGGGGGAGTCGACATCACAATCACTTGAAGGAAACAAAGATACTTCTAGTACTAATGAAGAAGAAATTATATTATTGGAGTTCTTTCAAGATTCGGAAGAAGAGGAAGCTGAAAAGATTGCATGTCTTGATGACATTGATGATTTATTCAGTGACATGGAAGAAGATATGTCGGATAATGAGATAGAAGAAGGAGAAATAGTAGAGATTGAGATAGAGAAAGATAAAGATAGTATTACGTATGAAGGCTGTGATGGTCTTAAAGTGTCGTATAACTTCATCCAAGATGATGTTTTTCCTGAATTTACTTATGAAGGAGTAACAGACTCTATGGACTCTGCTGAAGACATCACAATGCCAGAAGATACTGCTGATTCAAAGATGGATACTGATAAAGATGCTGAAACTGAAACTACTCACACTGAGTCTCCGAAGGTTAATGAAGAACCTGTGATGTACAGAAATACAGGGATGACACGAGAACAGTGGAGAGTTGTAAACAGTTGGATGAAGGTGCTACCCAAGTCTCCAGCACAACCTGCTCAGAAAGAGAAATATGTGAATAAAGAGCAGTGTGTAGGAAGGATCTTAAGTTGGTTCTATGATGATGAATCAAAATTATTTGCAATTAAACGATCTGACGGTGTTCAATACTTAAAGCCGAGGATCAAGTATTTCAATACGTTACCAAGGTGTGAAATAAATGGTTTAGCTTCAAAGCCAATCATTAATAGATCGAAGAATGGTTTGGCTGATGTGATAGCAAAGTTGATCAAGAAAGAAGGTAGTTCAGGAAAGTATGATCGGCTGAAACCACAAAAGGGAAAGAGAGTGAAGAACACAGATCCAAAGGCTGGGAAAATGACCTGGAGATACAAGTATAAACCAGTGCGTGCTATTCACAAGATACCATTAAAGAAGATTCCTCAAGAATTTCTTGGGAATATGAAATGGTGGTATGTTGATGTTAATACTGGTGAAGCAAAGATTGAAGATAAAGACAATAAGGTCATTGTATGTTTCTCTGATGCAATGAATCTTATCAATTTCTCAAAGAAAGGTCGGAGGACGTTGCGAAAGAATGAAATAATGTTCACTGATGTTTGGAGAGAACAAGGTCTACAGTACAAAAGAGTTTTGGAGATATGAAGAAGATATGGAGTGCATGCTGGCAGCAGACTACCGGATAACTGGAAGAGTTCAAGATAAAGACTGAAGACTGAAGATCAAGCTATTGTCAAGGGGGAGTCTGTTAGGACATAGTTTGTAATTACAAAAGCTTGTAATAGTTAGATTTTATGTCTTTATGTTTTTTTTATGTAAATGTCAAATGTCACTAAGTGTTTTACAAGTATAGCCTAGAGCAAGTTCGCCTGGTCTATCAGAGGCGAACTTAATAAGTTCGCTTAAGTCTAACTGAGGCGAACTTGATAAGTTCGCTTAAGCTGTTAGAGGCGAACTTAATAAGTTCGCCTATATCAGGTCAATTATCTATATATATGTTTACAGAGTCAGTCGTTCAAAAAAAGATCAGAACAGAACAAAATAGAACAGAGAAGTCTTATTGAGTCTGTAAACATCATTGTGATTTGAAATACGAATTGAGAAGGTTATTTACTTGCTTGTTTGCATTGTCTTTTATGCGTATAAACGTTGAATCGTTGGATTCCGCACTCCGAGTAAACATCATGTCTTATCACGAGATCGATCTGTAGACGCGTCATAGGGACCTACAGTGGAACTGTAGCTATTAAGTATGGGACCCATAGATGGATTGATGTTCTTTATAAATTGAATTTAGAACACAAATTGGGGGCTTGATAGTTGGTGTTGGGTTTAGTCGAATCGAAATATGATTTGTTGCATTTTAACGCGTGATTATATCTGTCACACCCCAACCGATGGCGGAAACGTCGGGGCGGGACATGTAGACTGTTCATGAGCACAAGGTTGACTAAATTTCAATATATTAATCATCAAATTTTATTTCAAACAAAGCAAACACAACCAAGTTCAAAAGTACATAATTGAAATACAAATGGTTCTTCATTTAAGATTAACGAAGTCCAAAGCCTATGTGTAGCAAGTCTTGATCAAACATTAGCACCTGAAACATGAATAAAATAAGGTTAATTAAAAAGTTGGTGAGCATACACAGGTTTGTACATAGGTAGTATAAATGAATGTGAATAAATCAAATCGTTACATAACATGATAAAATAAGGCATTTATGGGGAGCAACTATTGTGTAACCAAAGTACAATCAAACCTTTGTAACTAGCATGCAAATTGTGTTGTCGGTAACAATCACCCCAATCTGAGTGGGTTTGTCAGACTCAATAGATCTATCATTGTTAATCGTCGGCTTGAATAGTTAATGATTGCACATAAATTGCACATAAACAGTTAACACACCTAGCACTCAAACATAAAGCTCAAATTTTGTGTACATGAATGTAAAGAGGATTTGTGTTTGTGTAGTTTGTGTAAATGTAAGCAATTGTGTGTATAGAGTTCATGTTTCACCCCAAAAAGTGTAAAAGAGTAAAAAGGGCTATGTAATACTCACATGTATTAAGTAGCTTGGAGATCACACGAACAAGAGGTTGCACAAGTGATTAGTTACTCCGCGAGATTAACCTATGATTGAATTGTATATATGTATCAATGGTGTGTTCAAAAGCCTAGAGGGAATTCAAACGTATAAAGGAATTGGGTGTGGGTTTGGTTTGGTATGAGTGTGTACTTGTTTGAATCTCAAATGATGGTTATAAAATTCCATGTAAAAAGTTTTCATTTGTTTGTACGCAATTGAGTAGGTGTAAATATTGATAAACAAATTATGTACCTTTGTTTATAATGGGTAAATAAATAAATAATTAGTTTGATTTATAATTTAAAATGATTTAAACCGCTGTTAATTAAATCAAATTTGAAAGTATAAAAGTATTGTTTCGAATGAATTAGTACTTAAACAAAATCAATTATTAATTAAGGGTATAGTAGTGAGTTTCAAATGTTGAAAACAGATTATGTAGAAGATGTATAATATTACATTGTTAAAAGAGTTTTCATAAGAATAATATATATATATATATATATAAATGATCACGATTATGGTCTACTCATAATTTACGAATTAAAGATTTGAAAAGACTAGATGTTATTTAAGATAATATAGTTATAACTCTCAAAACAGAATAAGTGTAACATCCAAAAAATAGTAAATAAGTAAATAATAATACGATAGAGATTTAAACGTCATAAAACGAAATAAGAACGGATGGGCTTGGGCTCGGCTCCAACGGGCCGATGGAAGCCCAGGTATATAAGGGGCAAGGCAGCTCACTTTCTCCACTTCACCTTCATTTCACCATCCTAGAGAGAGAAAGGAGATCTCGGGTCTACAGAGAGAAAGTCGACGGATCGACACGAGATTGAAGGAGCACGTTACAACTGAGCTCGTGAGCAAAACCTTCGAATCAAAGTTCCAATCCAGGTAACGATTCAACCACAATCTGAGTTTTTGTTCGTTTTTGGGTTTCTCGGGTTTTAGCTAAATAGGAGACGTTTTTATGGATGAAACCTGATAATAAGCCTAGAACTAGCATCTAGAATGAAAACCGCACGTTTTGATCAAAGAAAATTGTAAGATTGGCATGATCGGGTTAGCATGCAAGAATTTTGGATTTTTGGTCCAGGAACCGGGTATTGCGTACTTACCAAGTGTGCAAGAAGGACTTCCTGCGTACTTACCAAGTACGCAGGAGGAAGATCGTGCGTACTTACCAAGTGCGCAAGAAGTATTCTCTGCGCACTTGTCAAGTGCGCATGAGTATGGTCTTGCGCATTTAGCAAGTGCGTAGGCAACAGACAGCAGGCAGCAGGCTGGTTAAGTAAAGTCAGTAAGTTTAGAATGATTTAACCATTAGAGTCGGGGTTGGGTCTAATGTGTATTTAACTACCTAATCCAGATCAGAAGTGACGTTGTTGGACCTTTGTTTAGAACAACCTAGAGAAGCTTATCAGGTGAGTTCTATGTGCCCTATTCTATGTTATGTGCAAACCTTATTAAATGTTTTGGGGCTGAAATGTATACATTAAATGAATAAATGATATGAATGCTAATGTGATCATACGTGATATACTAATATATTATATATATATATATATGAGAATGAATTATGAACAAAGGATGAAACGTATGTTTACAAAGAATGAATGAAAGAATGACATAACGTAAATAAATGAAATCTTGCTTTATAATTATTTATATTGCATGTTATGAATGTATGTATACATTTTGGACGAAAACGAAGCTAACGGCTACTTCTGTAGACAAACGACCACGTGACTATTTTGCAACCGGGAAAGATACGTTCCTTAGCAAGCTAGGACGTACAAAAAGCATAAATGGGCGGTCGAAGTAAATGCTAAAATAGTATAACGGTTGCATAAACAATAGTTCGCGTGGGAAACGGATGCCTTAGGGCAGACGGGCGAATATGACGGACTACGACGGTAGGACGGGTAAGACGGACGACCGAAGGTTGGCCGGACCAAAGTTATGGCGGACGGTTTCTAGGACCGGACGAGTAAAAGGGCTACGACGGTAGCTTAAGGGCGTATGTCTTTGTGATATACGCACCGTAAGATGGGTTGATCACCCTTATGTGTATGACCAATGAATGTTAAGGAAAGAAAAGGTGAATACATATCTATGTAATCATATAAGAATGAAGAAAGAAAAGTAAAAGCTATGAATACGTATTTGTAGAAATGTATGTATATAATTATGTATACTTATAAAGAAAAGAATGATCATACATAGTAGTTTTAAACTAGAACTCGCCAGCGTTAGCTGACTATTAGTATACATTTCAGGTACAGAAAGGAAGGGTCGTGCGAAGGCGTGAAGATTACCAGGCACAAGACTGACATCCCATATTTATATATGTTAAGACAAATGTTATGTACTCAATTTTAAAGACTTCCGCTGTTATGTCATGTCACGTTACGTTATGTAATGAATGAATTCGAATGTTTTAAATTTAAGCTCAGTGATAATGACTATGTTTATGAGTAAATCCAACAAGTAAGGTCACCCGGTTTTGGGGCCTTCCAATAAGGATTTGTCATAATAGAAATTATATTACCCAACAAAAACATATATATGTATTTGCATAATCACAACGTTGATAAAGCATTGATGCAAATATTTATTTGTTTGGTTATGATGGGAACATAAATATTTTACTATCTAGTCTATATAAGAGTATGTGTGAATATATATAAATATGTATCTATGTGTGTATGAGAGTTTAAAACAAGGATTTCATCAAAAAAAAAAAAAAGCCTTGGTCTGACGGGTTCGAACCTGAGACCCGGCTCTAGGAGTGTAAGAGCATAACCACTAGACCACATCCCGCTTTTGTTTAATGATTCAGAAAGAAAATGTTTAAATCCAAACAATCGGTTCATCATCATCTTCTCTAATGAACCAACCCAAGCCCTAGCCCTAAATGGGCCATGAAAGACCACCTGCTTGCAAACGAATCTATGGGGCTTTTTTTCAGAGGATCAAAACGAGTAGAGAGATGTTTTTATTACCTGAAATGGTTACGCAGAGGGTGCGTTCGAATGGATGTGCAGCTTCGAGTGGCATTCGGCTGAGATCGTATTCCAGAGATGAATTGATGCAGGTTGGAGGTCCCAAGGAGTAAAAGTAAGGTGTCGCGATGCAGTTTGATTCAAGAATGAGATTCAATTCCATATGAAATGTATGAAATGATTCGGGTTAGAGGGTGGGACGGTTACGGGGAGAACTTGAATCAGTTCTCGTAATTTACAATGAATTGGGTATTGATTTGGGTTTGGAAATACTCGAGTAACGTCTGAGCATGATTTCAGGCCTTTAAGCGTCTTAATTTCCCTGATTTGAAGTTGAAATTGGTTCGGTTTGACTCTGGGTAGTCAAACCTGCGTGCAAATGATCCCAGCAGTGAAATTTGTTAATTTAGTCCGATAAATGGGTTGAGGATCAATCAGTCAAAAAAAGGCAAGTCTTTGGTGTCAATTTTGATCGATTAAGGTTGAGAATTTAAGGGAATAATCGTCCCTGTTGAGTTTTTGCAGTCAAAGAGGGGGGAGGTTTAAGGTTCATCATCTTGAATGGGTTTAGTTTTTGGTGAAAGGGTTCAAATGAAGGTTCAGATGAAAATAGGGGGGTTCAAGACTTGATTTACTTGTTTCAAAACTATTTTAATAAATTGCCTTTTTATATAAGAAAAATCTTATTATTACTTGTTTAATATTTTATAAAGGGATAGGATCTATTTTTTTTTATAAAATTATAAATTATATAAAAACATATGTCCCTATAATAAGGATATAGAAACATGATTAAAGATTTGTAAGTTTTATTTTCTTTCATTTAGTTATATTAATAAAGAATATATATATATATATATGTATATATATATATATATATATATATAAAATTAATATGTTAATGAGAGGTTAAAATTTTTTTGAATTGGTATACATTTAAATAGAAACTAATGTGGTAAATACGGGTTATGAAGTGTTATTATTGTATAAAATATAATAATACCATAAAATCTTGGATGTTACAATATCTGTGCTAATGAAATTTATAAGATTGTTAAAGCTTGTATTCCAGTTGTGATTCCATTGTAGAGATCTTTTTCGAGGACGAAAAAGGGTTAAGTGTGGGGATGTTTGATGTGTTGTAAAGCACACATACATTTCTGTCCCATTTCATGTCGTTTTTGCATAGTTTTAGAGTCATTTAGAGTCGTTTAAAGTTATTATTGATTTGTATCTTGTTTTTTAGGTAATTGGGTCACTTTGGAGCTAAAATGATCTAAATTGGTGAAGGCACGAGCGAACGAGGCAATACGAGAAAAAGAACAAAAACTTTCTGTCAAAGTGCTTCCCTCGCGGTACGCGAGATATGTAGGCCTTCCCCCTCGCGGTACGCGAGGGGTGTGATTTCAGGTCGCGACTATCTTGTCTCTCGCGGTAAGCGAGAGACTGGACCCATGGGCCTCGAGGTACGCGGGAGTCCCCAATTACGCAGATTTTTACCTATTTTCTTGGTATAAAAGATTAAGTCTGTTTCTAGGGTTGAGGATTCGATTCTAGACGTAAAGTTAAGGACTTTTGGGCGATTTTGAGTGGGAGAAGTCACAAGGGATCAAAGATTGAAGCGTTGGATGCGTGGATCGATTGTATTATCGTCTTTTCGGTTTACGTTTCTTATCTTTTGGTTTTTGATTCATATATCTTGCATCATGATTCTAAATATTATACTTTGTGTTGATGTTTTGATGATGGAAGTAGGCTAGATTTTATGAACTACCTAGATTTTGATGATTATGCATTGTTATTTGGTTTGATTTTGGATTTCGGTTTCTTTTTGATGGATTAACAATAAAGTAAAGAACTTGGTTTTGTTTGATTGGATGTATATGCGTATTTGATCTTGATTTATGATCTATTGATTGTTCCATATGCTGCTTTGTTAATGTCTTTCATGTATAGTTGCATATTAGGTCACTAGCTGTGTGCATGTGGTTGGTTTATGGTTTACTATCTTGTATCCATAGGAACAATGATTGAGAGTCAGTTAGGGTTGAGTATTCTGCCTGCTTCAATAGCATAAAGGTGCGAAGTTGTTGGGTAATCATTGGTGTTAGGGTTTTAGGTTAACTGCTCTGAAAGGAGGGTTTCCTAGGTTGTCTTAGCGTCATTGTTATTTTGTGTCTAGTCAAGTGAATTCAAGTTACTCCTTGCACTGAAAGGTGTATTGAGATAGTGAGACTGAGAGGTAATCTGTCTAGCGAGTACTTTAGTGTTGTTGGAGATAGCTGAGAGGAGATCCGACTAACTGGTGAGTTTCACTCGTCCCTTAGGTTTCTTTTTAGGTCACACCCGGAGAATGATCTGGGATCCACTAGGTTGTTTAAGTGTGTCGTATTCTAAGAGCCCGGTTCCATCATAGTTTCCGTATCCGAGAGATTTCCAAGGTACATGCATAAGATTCAAGGTCTAGGTAGTGCTTTCCCCATTTGTGAGTTGTCTAAAGTCTCTTGCTTTCTATTTGGTGTTGTTAGTTAGAGAGTTCCATTAGGTTACAACACAAACCCCCCCCCCCCCAATATAATTCAGTTTAGTTAGTTGAGTCAGAGTCTAGATAGAGTTGTCGCTAATGTCTCGTGGGTTCGATATCCGGACTTCATTTGACTTTGCTACATTGGTCGGTACACTTGCCGGTTATGTGGTCTAGTATTAGGTTGAGTCTAGATTTATAAATTTAAAGCTAGAGTGTCTAGGTTAGGTTTTATAGTTAGTTTTTATAGACCGTCTAGCACACATCAGAATCCGAAACTATAACTTACCACAAAACCTTGGCGGGTTTTGCAGAGTATCATTTTACTACTTTGGTATCATCTTACCCCTTTTTCTTAAAATGGCAATCAGCTGGATTGCGTATCTAGTTTTTTATTACCAGGCTTGAATTGTACGCTTGGAACCTTGTGTGTTTTCACATATATGCTTTAGACATGCTTTGAACATATTGAGTTGTAAACTATACTTAACTTTGTTTGGTGTCAAAGCCTATGTTACTCACCAACTACTTGTAGTTGACATTTACTCACACGTTTCGGGTGCACCAGTTTGAGGACTCAACTTGATCACATAGGACTGGACCTAGTTAAATTTGAATTATGATATATTTTGAAAACTTTGTTTTTCATTTACTATTGTAACGGATGCTTTAATTTCAATGAACAAATAGGCATGTAAACGAACCGAACGAACACGAACATCGACGTGTTCGTGTTCGTTTATTTAGTTTTAACCGAACACGAACACGAACACGAACACGAACACATAATCGAACACATTTTTTGTGTTCGTGTTCGTTTATTTAGTTTTAACCGAACACGAACACGAACACGAACACGAACACATAATCGAATACATTTTTTTGTTCGTGTTCGTTCATTAAGAAAATGAAAATGTTCGTGTTCGTTCGTTAAAAAGCTAAACAAACGTAAACGAACACAGATGAACAAACATAAAACGAACACAAACGAACAAATATAAACAAACACAAACGAACATAAATGAACATTAATGAACACACATGAACAAGTCTAATTAATAATTCATCCAAAACACATGTAAATTAGTGGTTCAAATGTACATGATTTATCCAAAAACAAATGAAAACAAACAAACGAACATAAATGAACATATATGAACGAACATAAATGAACGTTCACGAACATAAATGAACGAACACGACATGTGTTCATGTTCGTTCATTTAATTAAATGAACAAAAAAAATTTGTTCGTGTCCGATCGTTTATAAATGAACGAACATAAACGAACTTCCCGCTGAACAGTTCGTGAACGTTCGGTTCATTTACAGCCCTATGAACAAATATTGTAACTTATTAATAGATGATCATGTGCTTATGAACAACCTTGTCAGCCCCGGCGTATAATCCGCCGCCGGCCGGGGTGTGACACATTGGTATCAGAGACATGGTTATAGGGAATTAGGTTATTAGACACACATGACCTAGAGTATAACCTAAGAGTCCTAAACATGAGTTTAACTCATGTATATTATTAAGAACTCCACTCTATACTATACTTACCTACGTTTATCTATTTATGACTACCTGATACAACTACATGAACTACAACATTCAAGGGTCTACATGAAACTATTTGAAACTACTTGAACTACATGAAACCTACCCTAGACTTAACAGTCAAATCCAAAAGAAACTCTCATGAAAGGTATGTAAGTTCTAACTAATGAATGAGAACTTGTGCAATCTGGAAAGGTGGATGCATGTATTCTAGGAGTTCTGTCTAGAAAAGCATTTTGTATAAATCCAAGTCAACCGATGGACCAGTTATGCTTTCCTGGGGATTCTTGAGATGAGTGTCCACTTATAGGCTAAAGCATGACTTCCCAGACATTAGATGAACTTAAAATACTTGGATTAGTCAATGTGCCCATTAGGATACCATCCATGTTTGATCTAATATCTCATGACTTACTTACAAACCCTTATGCATGATTCACATCTTATGAACTTTCTATTCATCCCTTTTGTAGAATACCTCCCCGTCATGCACGTAGAAACAACCTCACCGATAGGATCATTAAGTGAATGGTTACAATTCTACCGACTATGGTCAACCAGCTGAACCAGAATTCTGCACCAAGAAATCTTGTGTGTACATTCAAACACTTCAATTCCTGCAACCCCACCAAGTACTATGGGAACGAGGGAGCCACTGGACTTATCCAATGGTTTGAAAGCATTGAGGGAACCTTCATCAATGCTGACTGTCCCGAGAACCTGATGGTTCGTTATGCTACTAGTGTCTTCCAGGGAAGGGCACTCACCTGGTGGAACGGGGAAAAACGTAACCGTGGGATACAAGTTGCTCTAGCTCTACCTTTGGCTGATATTAAGACACTCATGACCGATGAGTTTTGCCCCGGTAATGAGGTCAAGAAGCTGGAGGCTGAGTTCTGGGATTTGAAACAAGATAGTGGCGAAAGCCTTGCCTACACCACCCGTTTTCATGAGCTTAGTCTCGTAGTGCCTCATATGGTTACTCCTCTTTCCCGATCCATTGAGAAATACATTAATGGTCTGCCTAAGCAGATTCAGGATACTATCTTGGGTAGCAATCCAGCCATTCTTGAAGAAGCTATCCGTCTTGCTGCCACCCTATCAGATAATCACGTTAAGGCAGGAACTTTGTCTAAAAATGGTGCCAAGAATACCCTTGAGAAAACCACTACTGAACCCAACAAAGAGACTAAGTCTGAGTCCTCCTTCAATTGCAAGAAGCGAAAAGGCAGGAATTTTTCTATTATCACACCTGCTGCTCCTTTAACCCAAGTAGCTCATGCTCCTATCAACCCCAACAAGAAAATGTATGGGGGAACCTCACCACTTTGTAACACATGCAAACTTCATCACCCTGCTCACGTACCATGTCGTCTGTGCACTACTTGTGGACGTTATGGGAGTTGGGCAAACACATGTCGTATTCCACCAACTAATCAAGTCTACCAGCCTACTACTCCTGTTCCTGTCCCTGCTGCTATCAACCAGGGTCGCGCTTGTTACAAATGCGGTGTCCCAAATCATTTCAGGAATCGTTGTCCTAGGTTGGTCATTGTGAAGCAAGCCAACCTGAACCAGGGCAACAAGATTCAGGGAAATATGAACCAGGGGAATATGAACCGGGGAAATGTGAATCAGGGAAATGCAAACCCTGTAGGTCATGGACGTGCCTTTAACATCAATGCCAATGATGCTCAAGCCAACAACGATGTGGTGAACGGTACGTACCTAATTAATCATCAATATGCTTCCATCGTGTTTGATACTGGTTCCGATATAAGTTTTGTGTCCTTTGACTTTGAACCACAACTTGCTATGAGTCGATCTAAGTTAGACAAACCCTTTGATATATTAGTAGCAAATGTATATTCTGTTTAATGTGACACAATTATTAGGGATTGTACCCTAAACTTGAACGGTCATGACTTCTCAATCAACCTTATTCCTATGGCTCTCGGAGGTTTCGACATCATAGTAGGCATGGATTGGCTGACTAAGAATCATGCTGAAGTCGTCTGCTTTGACAAGTATATCCGTATCCCTCTTGACTAGGGTGATATTTTGAACGTCTACGGTGAGAAGCCGTTAAAGGGACTCAAGCTTATGTCTTGCACCACCGCACAGAAGTACTTACGAAAGAAATGTGTGGCATTCTTGGCCCATATTGTGGAGCGGAAAGGCAAAGACAAGAGTCTCCAAGACATTCCTGTAATCAAGGACTTTCCTGAAGTTTTTCCCGAAGATTTACCCGGTCTTCATCCCACACGTCAAGTTGAATTCCGTATTGACCTAGTGCCAGGAGCAAAACCCGTGGCCAAGTCGCCTTATCGTCTTACACCATCAGAGAAGCAAGAGCTTTCAAGCCAGCATTGAGAATTTTTCGACAAAGGATTTATTCGTCCTAGTATATCTCCTTAGGGGGCACCCGTCTAATTTGTCAAGAAGAAGGATGGTTCTTTCCAGATGTGCATCGACTATCGGGAACTCAACAAGCTTACTGTGAAGAATCGTTATCCACTTCCGAGGATTGATGATTTATTTGATCAACTTCAATGCCCGACTTATTTCTCTAAGATTGATCTTCGTTCTTGTAACATTTCCGATTTTTAGTATCCGTATTTCAATTCAATGTAATGCATTCCAAGTCCAATTCTAGTGCACTGTTTTGGTTCTATTCGTACCATCAATTAAATACTATATTTCAATGCAAATCCGCAAATTTTACTCGATTATATCCTATTAAAACAATACATAAGTATCTAATTTTACAAATAGGACAAAAGACTAAAGTTAAAAGGTCTCACGTTGAAAATTTACAAGAAACCCTAATAGGCACCGTCGCGCCAAGTGCTTTGGCACGGTCGCGCGACTAGCTTTGGAACGATCGCGCCCGGTGCCTAGGCACGGTCGCGCCTCAAATGGACACGGTCGCGCCTCTCAGCAGTTGAAACGTAAAAACAACCTTTAATCACAGGAACGTTTGGTTTCATAACCGTTCTACACGTTTTAGTCATTAACCAACTCCATTATGCCCTTTAATCATCACCATTACAACAAATGAACTTATTTTCATCGAATTACCTCATAATCACCAAATTCTCTCACGAAATCACCAAATTCACCAATTTGATTGCAATTCTTCCAAGCCAACATACCATCGATCCTCTATAAGGCTTCTGGACATGCTGGTTTAGTCGGAATTGCAGCAGAGGACGTCGGAAACGAACCCGTCGTCGCCGAAATTTCTCTCTATCGAACACTGCTAATTCGTCGTCCTTCCGGGTAATTGAAACCTCTCACACTTACGTTTTAGTCTACTAATCAAAAGCCCTAATCTAATTTGGGCTTACAATACGGGAATCATCACGAACCAGCGTCTAGTTTTCGTTCAAAATGGATTTAATCGAATCAAATCTTAGACACGCTTTAAATACAATTAATCTCTACAAAAAGATTCGTGATGATCTAATGGGTGAAAGCCCCATGAATTCCAACGATTACAATATAAGAATTAGTCAAATTGAATCTGTTTTGGAACAAACACGGTCGCGCTAATCATATAGCGCGGTCGTGCTTCATGAGAATTAGCCAAATACCAGCGCGGTCGTGCCTCACAAACTCAGCCCCAGTCATGCCTTTGACTAGACCTGGTCATGCCTCAAAACCCTAGACACGGTCGTGCCTAGTCCAGAACACGATTGTGCCTAGAAAATAACCCAATTGTGCATTCTGTTTGATCAACACGGTCGCGCCCTGACTAGCATGGTCGCACCCGTGGTTCGAGCACGATCGTGCCCTTCCCAGGCACGGTCGTGTGAGAGTTAAATTTTTGGCAGAATTATAATTTTATATACTTTTCAAACAATAAATATTCTGATTAAATTACAAAATAAAAATAGTTGATTTTTATAAAAATGCATTTAATCCTATTTAGAAATATCAAATATTTAATCTTGGAATAAATAGAAAATTTTTATTTAAAGTTTATAAAATTTAATTTACATTTATTGTTAAACCTTAAAAAGTATTTTAATGGTTATATTACATATATTATAAATAAATAAATAAAGAAATGATTATTTATTTAATTTATATTTAAACAAAAACAATTAATTATTTATACTAAATTATAACTAATACTTATAATGTTTTCATAAACAATAATCATTTACATTACTTAGTTAATTATTCAAACTCAAATCTTAATCAAAATATTCTAAAAATATTCTTTCAAACTTTATATTTTATTCAATACTTTCAATTACAAATCAATTACTTTTTGCACAAGTCCAAATGCAACTTTAGACTTAAACTTTTGTGCACACTATTAATACCGTATACATTACACTTTAGGTTAACTTGTGCATTTGAAGGATCTTTATTCTATCTAGTATCTTTGTTAGCTACGCCTTTAAACCAAGTGAGTATACATAGCCCATTTTACTCTTTTACATTTTTGGGGTGAAACATGAACACTATTAAAATTACATGTTTACATTTACACAAATAACACAAGTACAAATCCTATTTACATTCATGTGTGCAAATTTGAGCTTTATGCCCGAGTGCTATGTGTGCTAACGTTTGTGAACACTTATGTGTAATCATTAACTATTCAAGCCGACGATTTTCAATGATAGATCTATTGAGTCTGACAAACCCACCCTGATTGGGGTAATTGATACCGACAACACAATTTGCATGCAAGTTACAAAGGTTTGATTGTACTTGGTTACACAATAGCTGCTCCCCATAAATGCCTTATTTATCATGTTATGTAAGGATTTGTTTTTCAAACTATATGCTATCTATATACAAACATGTGTTATACTCACCAACTTTTTAGTTGACTTTATTTTATTCATGTTTCAGGTTCTAATGTGTGAGATTGATCAAGATGTGCTACACTTAGGCTTTGGACTTAGCTAATTTAAATAAAGAAATCTATGTTTTGAAATATTGTTTCTGTCTTGGATTTGGTTTTGTTTGAATGATTGTAATGGAATTTGAAGTTTAATATATTTCAATTTAGTCAACCTCGTGCTTATGAACAGTCTACATGTTCCGCCCCGATAATTCCGCCATCGGTCGGGGTGTGACAGATTGGTATCAGAGCCTTGGTTATAGGGAATTAGGTTATTAGACACCTTGACCTAGACTATAACTTTAGGACACCTACTTATGCTATGTTTCATGATTACATGTTATATGCTACATACTATATGTTATATGTTATGTGTTACATGCTATGTGCTACATGCTTACTATGATTAGTTATTATATTATTTAATGACTTAATTGTTAAAAATCCATGACTTATTAGTATATACTTAAATGATAAATTAAATAAACAACATCCTTTCCTAGATCCTAAAACATCATAATATTCTTATCTTCTTCTCTATCTTTATCTTTCTAAGCATGTGGAAACTTCATGAAGCTAGATCCATAAAAATTTCTTTATTTCCTCATTAAGGTTTTTAAGCTTTGTTTATTATTTAAGGACACGTGCAATCTGGAAGAGTAACACCTGTATTTTGGGTTTTCTGTCTAGGAAAGCATTTCGCATAATTCCCAATCAACCGAGGGACCCGTATGCTTTCCTGGGAATTCCCGAGATGAGTGTTTACTTGTAGGCTAAAGCATGTCTCCTTGAAAATTATATGAGTTTAATTAACCTTAATGTGTCATAGTATTCAAGTGATTATATCACTATTTGAGTACAATCTAAACTATGATGAACTATTTTATTTCATTATCTTGTCCTTTTAATCCAAGCAATTCTCATAAGTTCTTACATCTTTTCTTGTCTTGTTAAATTCTGTAGAATGCCTTCTCGTCGTGCTCCAGCGGCTAGCACCAAAACTGACATTGCTGCTATTCGTGTACAACTCGTGACACAACTCACTCAAGCTAATGGTGCCACCAATGGCAACCATGGTGGAAATGGTAGCAATAGTGGTAATGGTGGTAATGGTGGTAACAACCCATCTCAATGCACTTTCAAGCATTTCAACTCGTGTAATCCCCCCAAGTTCTATGGTACCGAAGGAGCTACTGGACTTCTTCAATGGTTCGAAAGTATTGAGAATACCTTTCTCAATAGTGACTGCCCTGACAATCTTCGTGTTCGTCATGCACACAAGTGTCTTACAAAAACGGGCACTCACGTGGTGGAATGGGAAGAAGAGAAATAGAGGTGTGGATGTAGTAATGGCCTTACCTTGGGATGAGTTTTAAAGGTTAATGGTCGAGGAATTCTGTCCTCAAAATGAAGTAAAGAAACTTGAAGCCGAATTTTGGGATCTTGCCCAAGATAGTGGTGAAAATTTGGCATATACAACTCGGTTTCACGAGTTAAGTCTTCTTGTGGCCCACATAGTCACTCCTTTGTCCCGCTGCATTGAAAAGTATATTGGGGGACTACCTAGGCAAATTCAAGATACTGTCCTAGGAAGAAATCCTGCAACACTTGAGGATGCGATCCGTTTGTCCGCTACCTTAACCGATAATCATGTGAAGGCGGGGACTCTTACTAAAAAGGGCACCAAGAAAGTCTCCGACACTGCAACTCCTTCCACCCAAAACAAAGAGGCCATAATTGAACCCTCCTGGCATAATAAGAAGAGAAAGGCTAGAAATTTTGATGTGGTCACTCCTGCTATTCCTATTAACCAAGCTACACCTATGGTTCAAGCACCGGCCAAAAAGCCATATGTTAGAATTTACCCGCTTTATGCCACCTGCAACTACCATCATCCCCAAAGCATCCCATGTTGCCTTTGTACTCATTGTGGGAGATATGGCCATACGGTCAATGTTTGTAGGGCCAAAGCTCTTGCGGGCCAAGTCAACCCACCAAACCAAACCAACACCCAAGTGACTAATCAAGGTACTCCCGCTATTGCAAATGGGCGTGCATGTTATGAATGTGGCAACCCGGACCATTTCCGTGATCAATGCCCAAGATTTGCCAATACTAGACAAGGTGGAGCTCGTGGGCGTGCTTTCAACATAAACGCCAACGAAGCTTAAGCCAACAATGACGTGGTCAATTGTATGTTCCTTGTAAATAGTAAATATGCCTCCATTTTATTTGATACCGGTGCCGATAAGAGTTTTGTGTCACTTAACTTTGAACCTTTACTTGCCAAGACACGATCTCAATTAGAGAAAACCTTCACTGTCGAAATAGCAAATGGTGATTCACTTACAATCGAGTCTATTATCTATGACTGTTCTTTAGAACTTAATGAACATACATTCCCAATCAATCTTGTACCAATGCCATTAGGAAGTTTTGATATCATCATAGGCATGGATTGGCTATCAAATCATCATGCCAAAGTCATCTGTTTCGAGAAGTGTATTCGAATACCTCTACCATCGGGAGAAACACTAAGAGTCTTTGGTGAAAAGCCTTGAAAAGGGCTTAAATTAATGTCATGCACTACTGCTCAAAAGTACTTACGAAAGAAGTACGTGGCCTTTTTGGCCCATATCGTTCAAAAAGATGTCGAAAAGAAGAGTATTCAAGACATCCCCATTATCCGGGATTTTCCCGAAGTGTTCCCCGAAGATTTATCCGGTCTTCCACCCGTTCGACAAGTAGAATTTCGCATCGATCTTGTGCCCGGAGCTAACCCCGTGGCTAGAGCTCCATACTATCTTGCACCTTCTGAAATGCAAGAACTTACAAGTCAACTTCAAGAGCTCTCCAACAAGGGATTCATTCGTCCAAGTCATTCACCGTGGGGTGCACCCGTCTTATTCGTCAAAAAGAAGGATGGATCATTTCGCATGTGTATTGACTACCGCGAACTCAACAAGCTTACTATCAAAAACCGTTATCCTTTGCCTAGAATTGATGACCTCTTTGATTAACTTCAAGGTTCTACTTGCTTCTCGAAGATTGACCTTCGATCTGGTTATCACCAACTCCGTGTGCAAGAAGACGATATTCCAAAGACTGCCTTCCGAACAAGGTATGGTCATTACGAGTTCATGGTTATGCCTTTTGGACTAACCAATGCACCCGCAGTTTTCATGGACCTCATGAATCGTGTGTGCAAACCGTACCTTGATAAGTTCGTGATCGTTTTCATCGATGACATCTTAATATATTCCAAGACTAAAGCCGATCATGAGCAACATCTTAGATTAGTTTTGGATCTCTTGAAGAAAGAACAACTATATGCCAAATTCTCCAAATGTGAATTTTGGTTAAAAGAAGTTCAATTTCTTGGTCATATCGTCAACAACAAGGGTATTCATGTTGACCCTGCTAAGATCGAAACGGTTAAGAAATGGAATGCCCCGAAGACTCCCACTGAAGTTCGTTCATTTCTTGCTCTTGCGGGATATTACCGTCATTTCATCTCAAACTTCCCAAAGATTGTTGTCCCTCTCACCGCTTTGACCCACAAGGGTAAAACTTATGAATGGGGACCAAAACAAGAAGAAGCTTTCCAAACCCTTAAGCAAAAGTTGTGCAATGCTCCCATTTTGACTCTCCCTGATGGGAATGATGATCTAGTTGTCTACTGTGATGCTTCTAACTAAGGTCTCGGTTGTGTCCTCATGCAACGAGGCAAAGTAATCGCTTATGCATCAAGGCAACTTAAGATTCATGAGAAAAATTATACGACGCACGATCTCGAGTTGGGTGCGGTCGTATTCACATTGAAGATTTGGAGACATTATCTCTATGGTACAAAATGCGTGGTGTTCACCGACCACAAAAGTCTTCAACATATCTTCAATCAAAATGTCACACCCCGACCGATGGCGGAATCATCTGGGCGGGACATTTAAGACTGTTCATAGCACATGGTTGACTAGATTGAAATATATTAAAATCAAATTTCCATTACAAATAATCCAAGTACAAATCAAATTCAAACAAAGAAACATAAAACAACTCATAGAATTCTTGATTTAAATTGCTAAGTCCAAATCCTATATTGAGCACGTCTTGAATCATTCTCACATATTAGGGCCTGAAACATGAATAAAATAAAGTCAACTAAAAAGTTGGTGAGTATAACACAGTTGTATATAGATAGCATATAGTTGAAAACAAATCCTTTATAAAACATGATAAAATAAGGCATTTATGGGGAGCAGCTATTGTGTAACCATGTACAATCAAACCTTTGTAACTAGCATACAAAAATTGTGTTGTCGGTTTCAATCACCGCGCACCTGGGTGGGTTTGTCAGACTCAATAGATCTATCATTGAAAACCGTCGGCTTGTATAGTTAATGATTGCACATAATCGCATACAAAGGTTAGCACACCTAGCACTCGGGCATAAAGCTCAAATTGCACACATGGATGTAAATAGGATTTGTACTTTGTGTTGTTTGTGTAAATGTAATGTGTAATTTGAATAATGTTCATGTTTCACCCCAAAAGTGTAAAAAAGTAAAAGGGGTTGTGAATAGTCACTTGGTATGGAGATGTAGCTAACAAAGAGTATAGATAAAATAAGGGTTCTTGATACGCACGGGTTAACCTAGATAATAATGTATATTGAATAAAATCGGTGTACAAAGTTTAAGTCTAACATTGAAGGTTGAATTTGTGTATAAAAAATATTAAATGAAATATATAAAGATGTAGTAACCATTTTTTGGAACATTTGATTAAAGTTTGGAATTTAAATAATAAAATAGAATTTTTATAAAATTGTTGATTATGAAAATAATGCATGTGTTAAATGTAAATTAATAAACAAATAAATGATTATAGTTTATGAAATAATGTAAATATTGATTGTAATTAAGTATAAATAAATAAATGATTTTTGTTTAAATATTAAATAAATAATTATTATCTTATTTATTTATAAACTTTGTAACTTAATCATTTAAAACATCATTTAAGTGTAAGATAAATATAAATTTAATTTTTATAAATTTTTAAATAAACTTTTAAATAATATTTATCTCCAGATTAAACTTTAAATCTCTTCAAATACAGAAAACATATTTTTATAAAATTTGAAACATTTATTGATTGAAAAATATAAAATTATAATTCTGTTAAAATTTCTGAGTCACACACGACCGTGCCTCGGAAGGGAACGATCGTGCTCAAGCCACGGGCGCGACCGCGCTAGTCGGGGCGCGACCGGGTTGATTAACAGAGGGCACAAACTAGACCAGTCAACAGGCACGACCGTGCCTTGGCCTGGCACGGTCGTGTCCAAGATTCTTAGACACAACAGAGATTAGCCCAAAGGGCATGACTTGGTCTGGACAGGAGGACACGACCGCGCTGCTACTCGGCACGACCGCGTTTCATGAGGCACGGCCGCGCTAGATGATTAGCGCGACCGTGTCTCTTCCAAATCAGACACGAATTGACAAATTCTCGTATTGTAAATGCTGGAATTGTTAGAGCTTTTGTTTATTGAGTTTTTATGACTATTCTGGGATATTTTAATTGTATGAAGAACATGATTAAAACCGGATTTGATTAAACCATTTTTAATAAGAAAAGGATTCTGGTTCTGGATGATTTCTGTAATGAAAACCCAAATTAATATGGGGCTTTTGATATATGGACTGAAATGAATAAGAGGAATGTTTCAATTACCCAAAACAGTAGAGAATTGATAGAGATCGGTAGAAGGAAGTTCCGGCGTCGACTGCTTGAGTTCCGGCGACCTTTACTGCAACTCCGGTCAATCCAGATAGTCCGGGAGCTTCAGGGATGTTTGAATATCGTGACTCTGTTGCTGGATTGAGGGAATTCGGGTTGAAAGGCGTATTCCGAATTTTCTTGAAATATTTTGAGAGGTTTTTCGAGATTGATAGGATTAAGTTGGAGCGTTTGTGAATTCGAAAGTTGTATTACTCACGTAAATGGAAAAGAAACGGTGGACGGTTACGGATTCTCGACGATCAGTGATTAAAAGTGTATTTACGTTTTAAAAGTTATGCAGGCGCGGCCGTGCCCAATAGAGGCACGACCGTGCCAAGGCACCGGGCGCGATCGTTCCAAGGCTAGTCGCGCGATCGTGCCAAAGCAATTTGGCGTGACCGTGCCGGGACAAGCGCGACCGTGCTTAGCTAGGGTTTCTTGTTATTTTTCAACTTTAGTCCTTGACCTTTCAGGTTTGACTAGTTTGAATAAGATAGCTACTTGTATAGTGTTTAAGTGTATATAACCCAGTAAAACTTGCGGATTTGTATTGTATCATTGTATTTAATTTATGGCGAAAATATAATAAGACAGTGCACGAGTATTGAGTTTGAAATGCATTACATTGAATCGAAATATGGCTACTAAAAATCAGAAATGTTACAGTCTCCCCATGTTGAGAGAATTTCGTCCCGAAATTTAGCTAGAGGAAACAACAGTATCATTAAAAAGATGAGGGTACTTGAGCTTCATTTGGTCTTCTCGTTCCCAAGTGAACTCAGGACCACGCTTAGATTCCCAACGAACTTTGACAATAGAAATGCGACTTCGCTTGAGCTGTTTGACTTCACGATCCATAATTTCCACCGGCTTCTCAACGAAGAGCATCGTTTCATCAATGCGCACGTCGTCAAGCGGTATATGGAGATTTTCATCAGCGAGACACTTCTTCAGATTAGATATATGAAATGTAGGATGCACATTGGCAAGAGATGGAGGTAACTCGAGCTTGTAGGCCACTTTCGCAATCCTTTCAAGGATCTTGAATGGACCAACATAACGAGGTGCTAACTTGCCTTTCTTTCCAAAATGGATCACGCCCTTCCATGGAGACACCTTAAGAAGAACAAGGTCACCGACTTGGAATTCCAAGGGTTTTCGTCGTTTATCGGCATAACTCTTTTGCCGACTTCTCGCTGTTCGGATGTTATCACGGATTTGAATAATCTTGTCGGATGTTTCTTGAATTAGTTCGGGGCCGGTGATTTGTGCTTCACCAATCTCGTTCCAACAGATAGGAGAACGGCACTTGCGACCATAAAGAGCTTCGAATGGAGCCATGTTGATACTTGTGTGGTAGCTATTATTGTAAGAGAACTCAATGAGGGATAAATGTGAATCCCAATTGCAACCAAAATCGATTACGCAAGCTCTAAGCATGTCTTCAAGAGTTTGGATTGTTCACTCGGTTTGACCATCAGTTTGGGGATGGTAAGCCGTGCTCAAATCCAATCGTGTGCCAAGAGCAGTTTGGAGAGATTGCCAAAATCGAGAAGTGAACCGGGCGTCTCGATCAGATATTATGTTCAATGGAACACCATGATGGCTCACAATTTCATCAATGTAAATTCAGGCTAGTTTCTCAACCCGATAGTCTTCACGGATAGGCAAGAAATGAGCAGATTTGGTGAGACGATCAATGATCACCCAAATACTATCATAACCACTCGAGGTGCGAGGGAGTTTGGTAATAAAATCCATGGCTAAGTTCTCCCATTTCCACACGGGGATTTCCGGTTGTTCAAGCAAACCAGAAGGACGTTGATGTTCGGCTTTGACTTTGGAGCAGGTTAAACATTTGGCAAAATAGAGAGCAATGTCCTTTTTCATACCGGGCCACCAATATTGTTGGCGAAGATCTTGGTACATTTTATCCGCACCAGGATGAATAGAATAACGAGTCTTGTGAGCCTCGTTCATGAGAAATGTACGGAGATCATCGCGATCGGGAACCCAAATACGGTTCAAGTAATATAGTAAGCCATTGGGTTTTGATTCAAGAAGAAGTTCAACACCACACGACATTTCTTCATACATGTTACCCTCGGTTACCGAGACGTGTTGAGCTTCTAAGATACGGGTTTGAATATCGGTTTGAATATGGGCACAGTGAAGCATAACATGGTCCTTTCGACTCAAAGCATCGGCTACAACATTCGCTTTGCCGGGATGGTAACGAATCTCGCAGTCATAGTCGTTAAGGAGTTCGACCCAACGTCGTTGCCTCATATTGAGTTCTTTTTGGTTGAAGATATGTTGAAGACTTTTGTGGTCGGTGAATACCACACATTTTGTGCCATATAGGTAATGTCTCCAAATCTTTAACGCGAATACGACCGCACCCAACTTGAGATCATGCGTCGTATAATTCTTCTCATGAACTTTGAGTTGCCTTGATGCATAAGCGATTACTTTGCCTCATTGCATGAGAACACAACCAAGACCTTGGTTAGAAGCATCACAATAGACAGCTAAATCATCATTTCCATCGGGGAGAGTCAATATGGGAGCATCGCACAGCTTTTGCTTGAGGGTTTGAAAAGCTTCTTCTTGTTTCGGTCCCCATTCATAAGTCTTACCCTGTGGGTCAAAGCGGTAAGAGGGACAACAATCTTTGAGAAGTTTGAGATGAAACGACGATAATAACCCGCAAGACCAAGAAATGAACGAACTTTGGTAGGAGTCTTCGGGGCATTCCAATTCTTAATCGTTTCAATCTTAGCAGGATCAACATGAATACCCTTGTCGTTGACGATGTGACCAAGAAATTGAACTTCCTTTAGCCAGAATTCACATTTGGAGAATTTGGCATATAGTTGTTCTTTTCTCAAGAGGTCCAAAACCAATCTAAGGTGTTGTTCATGATCGGCTTTAGTCTTGGAATAGATTAAGATATCGTCAATGAAGACGATCACGAATTTATCAAGGTACGGTTTGCACACATGATTCATGAGATCCATGAAAACTGCGGGTGCATTAGTTAGTCCAAAAGGCATAACCATGAACTCGTAATGACCATACCTTGTTCGGAAGGCAGTCTTTGGAATATCGTCTTCTTGCACACGGAGTTGGTGATAACCAGATCGAAGATCAATCTTTGAGAAGCAAGTAGAACCTTGAAGTTGATTAAAGAGGTCATCAATTCTACGCAAAGGATAACGGTTTTTGATAGTAAGCTTGTTGAGTTCGCGGTAATCAATACACATGCGAAATGATCCATCCTTCTTTTTGACGAATAAGACGGGTGCACCCCACGATGAATGACTTGGGCGAATGAAACCTTTGTCGGAGAGCTCTTGAATTTGACTTGTAAGCTCTTGCATTTCGGAAGGTGTAAGACGATAAGGAGCTCTAGCAACGGGGTTAGCTCCAGGTATAAGATCAATACGAAACTCTACTTGATGAACCGGAGGAAGACCGGATAAATCCTTAGGAAAAACTTCGGGGAAGTCCCGAATGATCGGAATGTCTTGGACACTCTTCTCCTTGACATTCTTTTGAACAATATGAGCTAAGAAAGCAATGTACTTCTTTCGTAAGTACTTTTGAGTGGTAGTACACAACATCAATTTAAGTCCCTTGCAAGGCTTTTCACCAAAAACCCTTAAGGTTTCTCCCGATGGTAGTGGAATTTGGATACACTTTTCAAAGCAAATGACTTCGGCATGATGATTCGATAGCCAATCCATGCCTATGATGATATCAAAGCTTCCTAGTGGCATTGGAACAAGGTTGATTGGGAATGTGTGATCATTAAGTTCTAAAGAGCAATCATAGATAATGGACTCAATTGTAAGGGAGTCACCATTTGCTAATTCAACGGTAAATGTTTTCTCTAATTGAGACCGAGTCTTTGCAAGTAAAGGTTCAAAATTAAGTGACACAAAACTTTTATCGGCTCCGGTATCGAATAAAATGGAGGCATATTGACTATTAACAAGAAACGTACCATTGACCACGTCATTGTTGGCTTGAGCTTCATTGGCGTTTATGTTGAAAGCACGCCCACGAGCTCCACCTTGTCTAGCATTGACTAACTTTGGGCATTGATCACGGAAATGGTTCGGGTTACCACACTCATAACATGCTCGCCCATTTGCAATAGCGGGTACACCTTGATTAGCCACTTGGGTGTTGGTTTGGTTTGGTGGGTTGACTTGGCTCGTAAGAGCTTTGGTCCTACAAACACCAACTGTATGACCATATCTCCCACAATAAGTACAAAGGCGACATGGGATGGTTTGGGGATGATGGTAGTTGCAGGTGACACAAAGTGGGTAAATTCCAACATATGGCTTTTTGACCGGTGTTTGAACCATAGGTGCAGCTTGGATAACCGGAATAGCAAGAGTGACCACATCATAGTTTCTAGTCTTCCTTTTCCTATTATTGCGGGAGGGTTCAGTTGTGGCTTCTTTGTTATGGGTAGGGGGGTTATAGTGTCAGAAACTTTCTTGGTACCCTTCTTAGTAAGTGTTCCCGCTTTCACATGGTTATCAGTTAAGGTAGCGGATAGACGAATAGCATCCTCCAGAGTAGCAGGATTTCTACCTAAGACAATATCTTGGATTTGTCTTGGTAGCCCACCAATATACTTTTCGATACAACGGGACAAAGGAGTGACCATGTGGGGCACTAGAAGACTCAACTCATGGAACCGAGTTGTATATGATAAGCTTTCCCCACTATCTTGGGCAAGATCCCAAAATTCAGCTTCTAACTTTTTCACTCCATTTCGAGGGCAGAACTTCTCGGTCATAAGCCTTTTGACCTCATCCCAAGGTAAGGCCATAGCTACATCAACACCCCTATTCCTTTTCTCCCCATTCCACCATGTAAGTGCCCGTTTTTGTAGGACACTTGTAGCATGACGAACACGGAGGTTGTCGGGACAATAACTATTGAGAAAGGTATTCTCAATGCTTTCAAACCATTGAAGGAGTCCAGTAGCTCCTTCGGTACCAAAGAACTTGAGGGGATTGCACGAGTTGAAGTGCTTGATGGTGCATTAAGATGGATTGTTACCACCATTTTTGCCATTGGTGGCACCATTGGCTTGGGTGAGTTGTGTCACCAATTGGGTAAGAATAGCAGCAATGTCGGTGTTGGCGTTGGTTGCGGGAGCACGACGAGGAGGCATTCTACAGATTTTCACAAGATAAGAAAGATTGTAAGAACTTATGAGATTTGATAGGGTTTAATAGATTGAGATAACAAAAATAAAAATAGATATTCTTAGTTTGGATTGTACTCAAAAGTGACAAAATCACTTGAATACCATGGCACATTAAGGTTAATTAAACTTATATAATTTTCAAGGAGACATGCTTTAGCCTATAAGTAAACACTCATCTCGGGAATTCCCAGGAAAGCATACGGGTCCCTCGGTTGATTGGGATTTATGCGAAATGCTTTCCTAGACAGAAAACCCAAAATACAGGTGTCACCCTTCCAGATTGCACGTGTCCTCAAATAATTTAACAAGTTTAAAAACCTTAACGAAGAAATAAAAATTTTAGAGATTTTTGCTTCAAGAATTTTTCCACATGCTAAGTAGGATAGAGATAGAAAAAAAATAGAAATATTATGATGTTTTAGGATATATGAAAGGATATTATTTATTAAATTATTATTTAAGAAGATCCTACTAAGTCATGAATTTTTAACAAGTAAGGTATCAAATATAATAATAATTAATCATGGTAAGCATGTAGCACATAGCATGTAACACATAGCACAAAAATCATGAAACATAGTATAAGTGGGTGTCCTAAAGTTATAGTCTAGGTCAAGATGTCTAGTAACCTAATTCCCTATAACCAAGGCTCTTATACCAATCTGTCACACCCCGACCGATGGCGGAATCATCGGGGCGGGACATGTAAGACTGTTCATAGCACATGGTTGACTAGATTGAAATATATTAAAATCAAATTTCCATTACAAATAATCCAAGTACAAACCAAATTCAAACAAAGAAACATAAAACAACTCATAGAATTCATGATTTAAATTGCTAAGTCCAAATCCTATATTGAGCACGTCTTGAATCATTCTCACATATTAGGGCCTGAAACATGAATAAAATAAAGTCAACTAAAAAGTTGGTGAGTATAACACAGTTGTATATAGATAGCATATAGTTGAAAACAAATCCTTTACAAAACATGATAAAATAAGGCATTTATGGGGAGCAGCTATTGAGTAACCATGTACAATCAAACCTTTGTAACTAGCATGCAAAAATTGTGTTGTCGGTTTCAATCACCACGCACCTGGGTGGGTTTGTCAGACTCAATAGATCTATCATTGAAAACCGTCGGCTTGTATAGTTAATGATTGCACATAATCGCATACAAAGGTTAGCACACCTAGCACTCGGGCATAAAGCTCAAATTGCACACATGGATGTAAATAGGATTTGTACTTTGTGTTGTTTGTGTAAATGTAATGTGTAATTTGAATAATGTTCATGTTTCACCCCAAAAGTGTAAAAGAGTAAAAGGGTTTGTGAATACTCACTTGGTATGGAGATGTAGCTAACAAAGAGTATAGATAAAATAAGGGTTCTTGATACGCACGGGTTAACCTAGATAGTAATGTATATTGAATCAAATCGGTGTACAAAGTTTAAGTCTAACATTGAAGGTTGAATTTGTGTATAAAAAGTATTAAATGAAATATATAAAGTTGTAGTAACCATTTTTTGGAACATTTGATTAAAGTTTGGAATTTAAATAATAAAATAGAATTTTTATAAAATTGTTGATTATGAAAATAATGCATGTGTTAAATGTAAATTAATAAACAAATAAATGATTATAGTTTATGAAATAATGTAAATATTGATTGTAATTAAGTATAAATAAATAAATGATTTTTGTTTAAATATTAAATAAATAATTATTATCTTATTTATTTATAAACTTTGTAACTTAATCATTTAAAACATCATTTAAGTGTAAGATAAATATAAATTTAATTTTTATAAATTTTTAAATAAACTTTTAAATAATATTTATCTCCAGATTAAACTTTAAATCTCTTCAAATACAGAAAACATATTTTTATAAAATTTGAAACATTTATTGATTGAAAAATATAAAATTATAATTCTGTTAAAATTTCTGAGTCACACACGACCGTGCCTCGGAAGGGAACGATCGTGCTCAAGCCACGGGCGCGACCGCGCTAGTCGGGGCGCGACCGGGTTAATCAACAGAGCGCACAAACTAGACCAGTCAACAGGCACGACCGTGCCTTGGCCTGGCACGGTCGTGTCCAAGATTCTTAGACACAACAGAGATTAGCCCAAAGGGCATGACTTGGTCTGGACAGGAGGACACGACCGCGCTGCTACTCGGCACGACCGCGTTTCATGAGGCACGGCCGCGCTAGATGATTAGCGCGACCGTGTCTCTTCCAAATCAGACACGAATTGACAAATTCTCGTATTGTAAATGCTGGAATTGTTAGAGCTTTTGTTTATTGAGTTTTTATGACTATTCTGGGATATTTTAATTGTATGAAGAACATGATTAAAACCGGATTTGATTAAACCATTTTTAATAAGAAAAGGATTCTGGTTCTGGATGATTTCTGTAATGAAAACCCAAATTAATATGGGGCTTTTGATATATGGACTGAAATGAATAAGAGGAATGTTTCAATTACCCAAAACAGTAGAGAATTGATAGAGATCGGTAGAAGGAAGTTCCGGCGTCGACTGCTTGAGTTCCGGCGACCTTTACTGCAACTCCGGTCAATCCAGATAGTCCGGGAGCTTCAGGGATGTTTGAATATCGTGACTCTGTTGCTGGATTGAGGGAATTCGGGTTGAAAGGCGTATTCCGAATTTTCTTGAAATATTTTGAGAGGTTTTTCGAGATTGATAGGATTAAGTTGGAGCGTTTGTGAATTCGAAAGTTGTATTACTCACGTAAATGGAAAAGAAACGGTGGACGGTTACGGATTCTCGACGATCAGTGATTAAAAGTGTATTTACGTTTTAAAAGTTATGCAGGCGCGGCCGTGCCCAATAGAGGCACGACCGTGCCAAGGCACCGGGCGCGATCGTTCCAAGGCTAGTCGCGCGATCGTGCCAAAGCAATTTGGCGTGACCGTGCCGGGACAAGCGCGACCGTGCTTAGCTAGGGTTTCTTGTTATTTTTCAACTTTAGTCCTTGACCTTTCAGGTTTGACTAGTTTGAATAAGATAGCTACTTGTATAGTGTTTAAGTGTATATAACCCAGTAAAACTTGCGGATTTGTATTGTATCATTGTATTTAATTTATGGCGAAAATATAATAAGACAGTGCACGAGTATTGAGTTTGAAATGCATTACATTGAATCGAAATATGGCTACTAAAAATCAGAAATGTTACAGTCTCCCCATGTTGAGAGAATTTCGTCCCGAAATTTGGCTAGAGGAAACAACAGTATCATTAAAAAGATGAGGGTACTTGAGCTTCATTTGGTCTTCTCGTTCCCAAGTGAACTCAGGACCACGCTTAGATTCCCAACGAACTTTGACAATAGAAATGCGACTTCGCTTGAGCTGTTTGACTTCACGATCCATAATTTCCACCGGCTTCTCAACGAAGAGCATCGTTTCATCAATGCGCACGTCGTCAAGCGGTATATGGAGATTTTCATCAGCGAGACACTTCTTCAGATTAGATATATGAAATGTAGGATGCACATTGGCAAGAGATGGAGGTAACTCGAGCTTGTAGGCTACTTTCGCAATCCTTTCAAGGATCTTGAATGGACCAACATAACGAGGTGCTAACTTGCCTTTCTTTCCAAAATGGATCACGCCCTTCCATGGAGACACCTTAAGAAGAACAAGGTCACCGACTTGGAATTCCAAGGGTTTTCGTCGTTTATCGGCATAACTCTTTTGCCGACTTCTCGCTGTTCGGATGTTATCACGGATTTGAATAATCTTGTCGGATGTTTCTTGAATTAGTTCGGGGCCGGTGATTTGTGCTTCACCAATCTCGTTCCAACAGATAGGAGAACGGCACTTGCTACCATAAAGAGCTTCGAATGGAGCCATGTTGATACTTGTGTGGTAGCTATTATTGTAAGAGAACTCAATGAGGGATAAATGTGAATCCCAATTGCAACCAAAATCGATTACGCAAGCTCTAAGTATGTCTTCAAGAGTTTGGATTGTTCACTCGGTTTGACCATCAGTTTGGGGATGGTAAGCCGTGCTCAAATCCAATCGTGTGCCAAGAGCAGTTTGGAGAGATTGCCAAAATCGAGAAGTGAACCGGGCGTCTCGATCAGATATTATGTTCAATGGAACACCATGACGGCTCACAATTTCATCAATGTAAATTCAGGCTAGTTTCTCAACCCGATAGTCTTCACGGATAGGCAAGAAATGAGCAGATTTGGTGAGACGATCAATGATCACCCAAATACTATCATAACCACTCGAGGTGCGAGGGAGTTTGGTAATAAAATCCATGGCTAAGTTCTCCCATTTCCACACGGGGATTTCCGGTTGTTCAAGCAAACCAGAAGGACATTGATGTTCGGCTTTGACTTTGGAGCAGGTTAAACATTTGGCAAAATAGAGAGCAATGTCCTTTTTCATACCGGGCCACCAATATTGTTGGCGAAGATCTTGGTACATTTTATCCGCACCAGGATGAATAGAATAACGAGTCTTGTGAGCCTCGTTCATGAGAAATGTACGGAGATCATCGCGATCGGGAACCCAAATACGGTTCAAGTAATATAGTAAGCCATTGGGTTTTGATTCAAGAAGAAGTTCAACACCACACGACATTTCTTCATACATGTTACCCTCGGTTACCGAGACGTGTTGAGCTTCTAAGATACGGGTGAATATCGGTTTGAATATGGGCACAGTGAAGCATAACATGGTCCTTTCGACTCAAAGCATCGGCTACAACATTCGCTTTGCCGGGATGGTAACGAATCTCGCAGTCATAGTCGTTAAGGAGTTCGACCCAACGTCGTTGCCTCATATTGAGTTCTTTTTGGTTGAAGATATGTTGAAGACTTTTGTGGTCGGTGAATACCACACATTTTGTGCCATATAGGTAATGTCTCCAAATCTTTAACGCGAATACGACCGCACCCAACTTGAGATCATGCGTCGTATAATTCTTCTCATGAACTTTGAGTTGCCTTGATGCATAAGCGATTACTTTGCCTCATTGCATGAGAACACAACCAAGACCTTGGTTAGAAGCATCACAATAGACAACTAAATCATCATTTCCATCGGGGAGAGTCAATATGGGAGCATCGCACAGCTTTTGCTTGAGGGTTTGAAAAGCTTCTTCTTGTTTCGGTCCCCATTCATAAGTCTTACCCTGTGGGTCAAAGCGGTAAGAGGGACAACAATCTTTGAGAAGTTTGAGATGAAACGACGATAATAACCCGCAAGACCAAGAAATGAACGAACTTTGGTAGGAGTCTTCGGGGCATTCCAATTCTTAATCGTTTCAATATTAGCAGGATCAACATGAATACCCTTGTCGTTGACGATGTGACCAAGAAATTGAACTTCCTTTAGCCAGAATTCACATTTGGAGAATTTGGCATATAGTTGTTCTTTTCTCAAGAGGTCCAAAACCAATCTAAGGTGTTGTTCATGATCGGCTTTAGTCTTGGAATAGATTAAGATATCGTCAATGAAGACGATCACGAATTTATCAAGGTACGGTTTGCACACATGATTCATGAGATCCATGAAAACTGCGGGTGCATTAGTTAGTCCAAAAGGCATAACCATGAACTCGTAATGACCATACCTTGTTCGGAAGGCAGTCTTTGGAATATCGTCTTCTTGCACACGGAGTTGGTGATAACCAGATCGAAGATCAATCTTTGAGAAGCAAGTAGAACCTTGAAGTTGATTAAAGAGGTCATCAATTCTACGCAAAGGATAACGGTTTTTGATAGTAAGCTTGTTGAGTTCGCGGTAATCAATACACATGCGAAATGATCCATCCTTCTTTTTGACGAATAAGACGGGTGCACCCCACGGTGAATGACTTGGGCGAATGAAACCTTTGTCGGAGAGCTCTTGAATTTGACTTGTAAGCTCTTGCATTTCGGAAGGTGTAAGACGATAAGGAGCTCTAGCAACGGGGTTAGCTCCAGGTATAAGATCAATACGAAACTCTACTTGATGAACCGGAGGAAGACCGGATAAATCCTTAGGTAAAAACTTCGGGGAAGTCCCGAATGATCGGAATGTCTTGGACACTCTTCTCCTTGACATTCTTTTGAACAATATGAGCTAAGAAAGCAATGTACTTCTTTCGTAAGTACTTTTGAGTGGTAGTACACAACATCAACTTAAGTCCCTTGCAAGGCTTTTCACCAAAAACCCTTAAGGTTTCTCCCGATGGTAGTGGAATTTGGAAACACTTTTCAAAGCAAATGACTTCGGCATGATGATTCGATAGCCAATCCATGCCTATGATGATATCAAAGCTTCCTAGTGGCATTGGAACAAGGTTGATTGGGAATGTGTGATCATTAAGTTCTAAAGAGCAATCATAGATAATGGACTCAATTGTAAGGGAGTCACCATTTGCTAATTCAACGGTAAATGTTTTCTCTAATTGAGACCGAGTCTTTGCAAGTAAAGGTTCAAAATTAAGTGACACAAAACTTTTATCGGCTCCGGTATCGAATAAAATGGAGGCATATTGACTATTAACAAGAAACGTACCATTGACCACGTCATTGTTGGCTTGAGCTTCATTGGCGTTTATGTTGAAAGCACGCCCACGAGCTCCACCTTGTCTAGCATTGACTAACTTTGGGCATTGATCACGGAAATGGTTCGGGTTACCACACTCATAACATGCTCGCCCATTTGCAATAGCGGGTACACCTTGATTAGCCACTTGGGTGTTGGTTTGGTTTGGTGGGTTGACTTGGCTCGTAAGAGCTTTGGTCCTACAAACACCAACTGTATGACCATATCTCCCACAATAAGTACAAAGGCGACATGGGATGGTTTGGGGATGATGGTAGTTGCAGGTGACACAAAGTGGGTAAATTCCAACATATGGCTTTTTGACCGGTGTTTGAACCATAGGTGCAGCTTGGATAACCGGAATAGCAAGAGTGACCACAGCATAGTTTCTAGTCTTCCTTTTCCTATTATTGCGGGAGGGTTCAGTTGTGGCTTCTTTGTTATGGGTAGGGGGGTTATAGTGTCAGAAACTTTCTTGGTACCCTTCTTAGTAAGTGTTCCCGCTTTCACATGGTTATCAGTTAAGGTAGCGGATAGACAAATAGCATCCTCCAGAGTAGCAGGATTTCTACCTAAGACAATATCTTGGATTTGTCTTGGTAGCCCACCAATATACTTTTCGATACAACGGGACAAAGGAGTGACCATGTGGGGCACTAGAAGACTCAACTCATGGAACCGAGTTGTATATGATAAGCTTTCCCCACTATCTTGGGCAAGATCCCAAAATTCAGCTTCTAACTTTTTCACTTCATTTCGAGGGCAGAACTTCTCGGTCATAAGCCTTTTGACCTCATCCCAAGGTAAGGCCATAGCTACATCAACACCCCTATTCCTTTTCTCCCCATTCCACCATGTAAGTGCCCGTTTTTGTAGGACACTTGTAGCATGACGAACACGGAGGTTGTCGGGACAATAACTATTGAGAAAGGTATTCTCAATGCTTTCAAACCATTGAAGGAGTCCAGTAGCTCCTTCGGTACCAAAGAACTTGAGGGGATTGCACGAGTTGAAGTGCTTGAAGGTGCATTAAGATGGATTGTTACCACCATTTCCACCATTTTTGCCATTGGTGGCACCATTGGCTTGGGTGAGTTGTGTCACCAATTGGGTAAGAATAGCAGCAATGTCGGTGTTGGCGTTGGTTGCGGGAGCACGACGAGGAGGCATTCTACAGATTTTCACAAGATAAGAAAGATTGTAAGAACTTATGAGATTTGATAGGGTTTAATAGATTGAGATAACAAAAATAAAAATAGATATTCTTAGTTTGGATTGTACTCAAAAGTGACAAAATCACTTGAATACCATGGCACATTAAGGTTAATTAAACTTATATAATTTTCAAGGAGACATGCTTTAGCCTATAAGTAAACACTCATCTCGGGAATTCCCAGGAAAGCATACGGGTCCCTCGGTTGATTGGGATTTATGCGAAATGCTTTCCTAGACAGAAAACCCAAAATACAGGTGTCACCCTTCCAGATTGCACGTGTCCTCAAATAATTTAACAAGTTTAAAAACCTTAACGAAGAAATAAAAATTTTAGAGATTTTTGCTTCAAGAATTTTTCCACATGCTAAGTAGGATAGAGATAGAAAAAAAATAGAAATATTATGATGTTTTAGGATATATGAAAGGATATTATTTATTAAATTATTATTTAAGAAGATCCTACTAAGTCATGAATTTTTAACAAGTAAGGTATCAAATATAATAATAATTAATCATGGTAAGCATGTAGCACATAGCATGTAACACATAGCACAAAAATCATGAAACATAGTATAAGTGGGTGTCCTAAAGTTATAGTCTAGGTCAAGATGTCTAGTAACCTAATTCCCTATAACCAAGGCTCTTATACCAATCTGTCACACCCCGACCGATGGCGGAATCATCGGGGCGGGACATGTAAGACTGTTCATAGCACATGGTTGACTAGATTGAAATATATTAAAATCAAATTTCCATTACAAATAATCCAAGTACAAACCAAATTCAAACAAAGAAACATAAAACAACTCATAGAATTCATGATTTAAATTGCTAAGTCCAAATCCTATATTGAGCACGTCTTGAATCATTCTCACATATTAGGGCCTGAAACATGAATAAAATAAAGTCAACTAAAAAGTTGGTGAGTATAACACAGTTGTATATAGATAGCATATAGTTGAAAACAAATCCTTTACAAAACATGATAAAATAAGGCATTTATGGGGAGCAGCTATTGAGTAACCATGTACAATCAAACCTTTGTAACTAGCATGCAAAAATTGTGTTGTCGGTTTCAATCACCACGCACCTGGGTGGGTTTGTCAGACTCAATAGATCTATCATTGAAAACCGTCGGCTTGTATAGTTAATGATTGCACATAATCGCATACAAAGGTTAGCACACCTAGCACTCGGGCATAAAGCTCAAATTGCACACATGGATGTAAATAGGATTTGTACTTTGTGTTGTTTGTGTAAATGTAATGTGTAATTTGAATAATGTTCATGTTTCACCCCAAAAGTGTAAAAGAGTAAAAGGGTTTGTGAATACTCACTTGGTATGGAGATGTAGCTAACAAAGAGTATAGATAAAATAAGGGTTCTTGATACGCACGGGTTAACCTAGATAGTAATGTATATTGAATCAAATCGGTGTACAAAGTTTAAGTCTAACATTGAAGGTTGAATTTGTGTATAAAAAGTATTAAATGAAATATATAAAGTTGTAGTAACCATTTTTTAGAACATTTGATTAAAGTTTGGAATTTAAATAATAAAATAGAATTTTTATAAAATTGTTGATTATGAAAATAATGCATGTGTTAAATGTAAATTAATAAATAAATAAATGATTATAGTTTATGAAATAATGTAAATATTGATTGTAATTAAGTATAAATAAATAAATGATTTTTGTTTAAATATTAAATAAATAATTATTATCTTATTTATTTATAAAATTTGTAACTTAATCATTTAAAACATCATTTAAGTGTAAGATAAATATAAATTTATTTTTATTAATTTTTAAATAAACTTTTAAATAATATTTATCTCCAGATTAAACTTTAAATCTCTTCAAATACAGAAAACATATTTTTATAAAATTTGAAACATTTATTGATTGAAAAATATAAAATTATAATTCTGTTAAAATTTCTGAGTCACACACGACCGTGCCTCGGAAGGGAACGATCGTGCTCAAGCCACGGGCGCGACCGCGCTAGTCGGGGCGCGACCGGGTTGATCAACAGAGGGCACAAACTAGACCAGTCAACAGGCACGACCGTGCCTTGGCCTGGCACGGTCGTGTCCAAGATTCTTAGACACAACAGAGATTAGCCCAAAGGGCATGACTTGGTCTGGACAGGAGGACACGACCGCGCTGCTACTCGGCACGACCGCGTTTCATGAGGCACGGCCGCGCTAGATGATTAGCGCGACCGTGTCTCTTCCAAATCAGACACGAATTGACAAATTCTCGTATTGTAAATGCTGGAATTGTTAGAGCTTTTGTTTATTGAGTTTTTATGACTATTCTGGGATATTTTAATTGTATGAAGAACATGATTAAAACCGGATTTGATTAAACCATTTTTAATAAGAAAAGGATTCTGGTTCTGGATGATTTCTGTAATGAAAACCCAAATTAATATGGGGCTTTTGATATATGGACTGAAATGAATAAGAGGAATGTTTCAATTACCCAAAACAGTAGAGAATTGATAGAGATCGGTAGAAGGAAGTTCCGGCGTCGACTGCTTGAGTTCCGGCGACCTTTACTGCAACTCCGGTCAATCCAGATAGTCCGGGAGCTTCAGGGATGTTTGAATATCGTGACTCTGTTGCTGGATTGAGGGAATTCGGGTTGAAAGGCGTATTCCGAATTTTCTTGAAATGTTTTGAGAGGTTTTTCGAGATTGATAGGATTAAGTTGGAGCGTTTGTGAATTCGAAAGTTGTATTACTCACGTAAATGGAAAAGAAACGGTGGACGGTTACGGATTCTCGACGATCGGTGATTAAAAGTGTATTTACGTTTTAAAAGTTATGCAGGCGCGGCCGTGCCCAATAGAGGCGCGACCGTGCCAAGGCACCGGGCGCGATCGTTCCAAGGCTAGTCGCGCGATCGTGCCAAAGCACTTCGGCGTGACCGTGCCGGGACAAGCGCGACCGTGCTTAGCTAGGGTTTCTTGTTATTTTTCAACTTTAGTCCTTGACCTTTCAGGTTTGACTAGTTTGAATAAGATAGCTACTTGTATAGTGTTTAAGTGTATATAACCCAGTAAAACTTGCGGATTTGTATTGTATCATTGTATTTAATTTATGGCGAAAATATAATAAGACAGTGCACGAGTATTGAGTTTGAAATGAATTACATTGAATCGAAATATGGCTACTAAAAATCAGAAATGTTACAGTCTCCCCATGTTGAGAGAATTTCGTCCCGAAATTTAGCTAGAGGAAACAACAGTATCATTAAAAAGATGAGGGTACTTGAGCTTCATTTGGTCTTCTCGTTCCCAAGTGAACTCAGGACCACGCTTAGATTCCCAACGAACTTTGACAATAGAAATGCGACTTCGCTTGAGCTGTTTGACTTCACGATCCATAATTTCCACCGGCTTCTCAACGAAGAGCATCGTTTCATCAATGCGCACGTCGTCAAGCGGTATATGGAGATTTTCATCAGCGAGACACTTCTTCAGATTAGATATATGAAATGTAGGATGCACATTGGCAAGAGATGGAGGTAACTCGAGCTTGTAGGCTACTTTCGCAATCCTTTCAAGGATCTTGAATGGACCAACATAACGAGGTGCTAACTTGCCTTTCTTTCCAAAATGGATCACGCCCTTCCATGGAGACACCTTAAGAAGAACAAGGTCACCGACTTGGAATTCCAAGGGTTTTCGTCGTTTATCGGCATAACTCTTTTGCCGACTTCTCGCTGTTCGGATGTTATCACGGATTTGAATAATCTTGTCGGATGTTTCTTGAATTAGTTCGGGGCCGGTGATTTGTGCTTCACCAATCTCGTTCCAACAGATAGGAGAACGGCACTTGCGACCATAAAGAGCTTCGAATGGAGCCATGTTGATACTTGTGTGGTAGCTATTATTGTAAGAGAACTCAATGAGGGATAAATGTGAATCCCAATTGCAACCAAAATCGATTACGCAAGCTCTAAGCATGTCTTCAAGAGTTTGGATTGTTCACTCGGTTTGACCATCAGTTTGGGGATGGTAAGCCGTGCTCAAATCCAATCGTGTGCCAAGAGCAGTTTGGAGAGATTGCCAAAATCGAGAAGTGAACCGGGCGTCTCGATCAGATATTATGTTCAATGGAACACCATGACGGCTCACAATTTTATCAATGTAAATTCAGGCTAGTTTCTCAACCCGATAGTCTTCACGGATAGGCAAGAAATGAGCAGATTTGGTGAGACGATCAATGATCACCCAAATACTATCATAACCACTCGAGGTGCGAGGGAGTTTGGTAATAAAATCCATGGCTAAGTTCTCCCATTTCCACACGGGGATTTTCGGTTGTTCAAGCAAACCAGAAGGACGTTGATGTTCGGCTTTGACTTTGGAGCAGGTTAAACATTTGGCAAAATAGAGAGCAATGTCCTTTTTCATACCGGGCCACCAATATTGTTGGCGAAGATCTTGGTACATTTTATCCGCACCAGGATGAATAGAATAACGAGTCTTGTGAGCCTCGTTCATGAGAAATGTACGGAGATCATCGCGATCGGGAACCCAAATACGGTTCAAGTAATATAGTAAGCCATTGGGTTTTGATTCAAGAAGAAGTTCAACACCACACGACATTTCTTCATACATGTTACCCTCGGTTACCGAGACGTGTTGAGCTTCTAAGATACGGGTTTGAATATCGGTTTGAATATGGGCACAGTGAAGCATAACATGGTCCTTTCGACTCAAAGCATCGGCTACAACATTCGCTTTGCCGGGATGGTAACGAATCTCGCAGTCATAGTCGTTAAGGAGTTCGACCCAACGTCGTTGCCTCATATTGAGTTCTTTTTGGTTGAAGATACGTTGAAGACTTTTGTGGTCGGTGAATACCACACATTTTGTGCCATATAGGTAATGTCTCCAAATCTTTAACGCGAATACGACCGCACCCAACTTGAGATCATGCGTCGTATAATTCTTCTCATGAACTTTGAGTTGCCTTGATGCATAAGCGATTACTTTGCCTCATTGCATGAGAACACAACCAAGACCTTGGTTAGAAGCATCACAATAGACAACTAAATCATCATTTCCATCGGGGAGAGTCAATATGGGAGCATCGCACAGCTTTTGCTTGAGGGTTTGAAAAGCTTCTTCTTGTTTCGGTCCCCATTCATAAGTCTTACCCTGTGGGTCAAAGCGGTAAGAGGGACAACAATCTTTGAGAAGTTTGAGATGAAACGACGATAATAACCCGCAAGACCAAGAAATGAATGAACTTTGGTAGGAGTCTTCGGGGCATTCCAATTCTTAATCGTTTCAATCTTAGCAGGATCAACATGAATACCCTTGTCGTTGACGATGTGACCAAGAAATTGAACTTCCTTTAGCCAGAATTCACATTTGGAGAATTTGGCATATAGTTGTTCTTTTCTCAAGAGGTCCAAAACCAATCTAAGGTGTTGTTCATGATCGGCTTTAGTCTTGGAATAGATTAAGATATCGTCAATGAAGACGATCACGAATTTATCAAGGTACGGTTTGTACACATGATTCATGAGATCCATGAAAACTGCGGGTGCATTAGTTAGTCCAAAAGGCATAACCATGAACTCGTAATGACCATACCTTGTTCGGAAGGCAGTCTTTGGAATATCGTCTTCTTGCACACGGAGTTGGTGATAACCAGATCGAAGATCAATCTTTGAGAAGCAAGTAGAACCTTGAAGTTGATTAAAGAGGTCATCAATTCTACGCAAAGGATAACGGTTTTTGATAGTAAGCTTGTTGAGTTTGCGGTAATCAATACACATGCGAAATGATCCATCCTTCTTTTTGACGAATAAGACGGGTGCACCCCACGGTGAATGACTTGGGCGAATGAAACCTTTGTCGGAGAGCTCTTGAATTTGACTTGTAAGCTCTTGCATTTCGGAAGGTGTAAGACGATAAGGAGCTCTAGCAACGGGGTTAGCTCCAGGTATAAGATCAATACGAAACTCTACTTGATGAACCGGAGGAAGACCGGATAAATCTTTAGGAAAAACTTCGGGGAAGTCCCGAATGATCGGAATGTCTTGGACACTCTTCTCCTTGACATTCTTTTGAACAATATGACATGTACTTCTTTCGTAAGTACTTTTGAGTGGTAGTACACAACATCAACTTAAGTCCCTTGCAAGGCTTTTCACCAAAAACCTTTAAGGTTTCTCCCGATGGTAGTGGAATTTGGATACACTTTTCAAAGCAAATGACTTCGGCATGATGATTCGATAGCCAATCCATGCCTATGATGATATCAAAGCTTCCTAGTGGCATTGGAGCAAGGTTGATTGGGAATGTGTGATCATTAAGTTCTAAAGAGCAATCATAGATAATGGACTCAATTGTAAGGGAGTCACCATTTGCTAATTCAACGGTAAATGTTTTCTCTAATTGAGACCGAGTCTTTGCAAGTAAAGGTTCAAAATTAAGTGACACAAAACTTTTATCGGCTCCGGTATCGAATAAAATGGAGGCATATTGACTATTAACAAGAAACGTACCATTGACCACGTCATTGTTGGCTTGAGCTTCATTGGCGTTTATGTTGAAAGCACGCCCACGAGCTCCACCTTGTCTAGCATTGACTAACTTTGGGCATTGATCACGGAAATGGTTCGGGTTACCACACTCATAACATGCTCGCCCATTTGCAATAGCGGGTACACCTTGATTAGCCACTTGGGTGTTGGTTTGGTTTGGTGGGTTGACTTGGCTCGTAAGAGCTTTGGTCCTACAAACACCAACTGTATGACCATATCTCCCACAATAAGTACAAAGGCGACATGGGATGGTTTGGGGATGATGGTAGTTGCAGGTGACACAAAGTGGGTAAATTCCAACATATGGCTTTTTGACCGGTGTTTGAACCATAGGTGCAGCTTGGATAACCGGAATAGCAAGAGTGACCACAGCATAGTTTCTAGTCTTCCTTTTCCTATTATTGCGGGAGGGTTCAGTTGTGGCTTCTTTGTTATGGGTAGGGGGGTTATAGTGTCAGAAACTTTCTTGGTACCCTTCTTAGTAAGTGTTCCCGCTTTCACATGGTTATCAGTTAAGGTAGCGGATAGACGAATAGCATCCTCCAGAGTAGCAGGATTTCTACCTAAGACAATATCTTGGATTTGTCTTGGTAGCCCACCAATATACTTTTCGATACAACGGGACAAAGGAGTGACCATGTGGGGCACTAGAAGACTCAACTCATGGAACCGAGTTGTATATGATAAGCTTTCCCTTTCACTTCATTTCGAGGGCAGAACTTCTCGGTCATAAGCCTTTTGACCTCATCCCAAGGTAAGGCCATAGCTACATCAACACCCCTATTCCTTTTCTCCCCATTCCACCATGTAAGTGCCCGTTTTTGTAGGACACTTGTAGCATGACGAACACGGAGGTTGTCGGGACAATAACTATTGAGAAAGGTATTCTCAATGCTTTCAAACCATTGAAGGAGTCCAGTAGCTCCTTCAGTACCAAAGAACTTGAGGGGATTGCACGAGTTGAAGTGCTTGAAGGTGCATTAAGATGGATTGTTACCACCATTTCCACCATTTTTGCCATTGGTGGCACCATTGGCTTGGGTGAGTTGTGTCACCAATTGGGTAAGAATAGCAGCAATGTCGGTGTTGGCGTTGGTTGCGGGAGCACGACGAGGAGGCATTCTACAGATTTTCACAAGATAGAAAGATTGTAAGAACTTATGAGATTTGATAGGGTTTAATAGATTGAGATAACAAAAATAAAAATAGATATTCTTAGTTTGGATTGTACTCAAAAGTGACAAAATCACTTGAATACCATGGCACATTAAGGTTAATTAAACTTATATAATTTTCAAGGAGACATGCTTTAGCCTATAAGTAAACACTCATCTCGGGAATTCCCAGGAAAGCATACGGGTCCCTCGGTTGATTGGGATTTATGCGAAATGCTTTCCTAGACAGAAAACCCAAAATACAGGTGTCACCCTTCCAGATTGCACGTGTCCTCAAATAATTTAACAAGTTTAAAAACCTTAACGAAGAAATAAAAATTTTAGAGATTTTTGCTTCAAGAATTTTTCCACATGCTAAGTAGGATAGAGATAGAAAAAAAATAGAAATATTATGATGTTTTAGGATATATGAAAGGATATTATTTATTAAATTATTATTTAAGAAGATCCTACTAAGTCATGAATTTTTAACAAGTAAGGTATCAAATATAATAATAATTAATCATGGTAAGCATGTAGCACATAGCATGTAACACATAGCACAAAAATCATGAAACATAGTATAAGTGGGTGTCCTAAAGTTATAGTCAAGGTCAAGATGTCTAGTAACCTAATTCCCTATAACCAAGGCTCTTATACCAATCTGTCACACCCCGACCGATGGCGGAATCATCGGGGCGGGACATGTAAGACTGTTCATAGCACATGGTTGACTAGATTGAAATATATTAAAATCAAATTTCCATTACAAATAATCCAAGTACAAACCAAATTCAAACAAAGAAACATAAAACAACTCATAGAATTCATGATTTAAATTGCTAAGTCCAAATCCTATATTGAGCACGTCTTGAATCATTCTCACATATTAGGGCCTGAAACATGAATAAAATAAAGTCAACTAAAAAGTTGGTGAGTATAACACAGTTGTATATAGATAGCATATAGTTGAAAACAAATCCTTTACAAAACATGATAAAATAAGGCATTTATGGGGAGCAGCTATTGAGTAACCATGTACAATCAAACCTTTGTAACTAGCATGCAAAAATTGTGTTGTCGGTTTCAATCACCACGCACCTGGGTGGGTTTGTCAGACTCAATAGATCTATCATTGAAAACCGTCGGCTTGTATAGTTAATGATTGCACATAATCGCATACAAAGGTTAGCACACCTAGCACTCGGGCAAAAAGCTCAAATTGCACACATGGATGTAAATAGGATTTGTACTTTGTGTTGTTTGTGTAAATGTAATGTGTAATTTGAATAATGTTCATGTTTCACCCCAAAAGTGTAAAAGAGTAAAAGGGTTTGTGAATACTCACTTGGTATGGAGATGTAGCTAACAAAGAGTATAGATAAAATAAGGGTTCTTGATACGCACGGGTAAACCTAGATAGTAATGTATATTGAATCAAATCGGTGTACAAAGTTTAAGTCTAACATTGAAGGTTGAATTTGTGTATAAAAAGTATTAAATGAAATATATAAATTTGTAGTAACCATTTTTTGGAACATTTGATTAAAGTTTGGAATTTAAATAATAAAATAGAATTTTTATAAAATTGTTGATTATGAAAATAATGCATGTGTTAAATGTAAATTAATAAATAAATAAATGATTATAGTTTATGAAATAATGTAAATATTGATTGTAATTAAGTATAAATAAATAAATGATTTTTGTTTAAATATTAAATAAATAATTATTATCTTATTTATTTATAAAATTTGTAACTTAATCATTTAAAACATCATTTAAGTGTAAGATAAATATAAATTTATTTTTATTAATTTTTAAATAAACTTTTAAATAATATTTATCTCCAGATTAAACTTTAAATCTCTTCAAATACATAAAACATATTTTTATAAAATTTGAAACATTTATTGATTGAAAAATATAAAATTATAATTCTGTTAAAATTTCTGAGTCACACACGACCGTGCCTCGGAAAGCACTCACGTGTGATATTCTACGGGCGCGACCGCGCTAGTCGGGGCGCGACCGGGTTGATCAACATAGGGCACAAACTAGACCAGTCAACAGGCACGACCGTGCCTTGGCCTGGCACGGTCGTGTCCAAGATTCTTAGACACAACAGAGATTAGCCCAAAGGGCATGACTTGGTCTGGACAGGAGGACACGACCGCGCTGCTACTCGGCACGACCGCGTTTCATGAGGCACGGCCGCGCTAGATGATTAGCGCGACCGTGTCTCTTCCAAATCAGACACGAATTGACAAATTCTCGTATTGTAAATGCTGGAATTGTTAGAGCTTTTGTTTATTGAGTTTTTATGACTATTCTGGGATATTTTAATTGTATGAAGAACATGATTAAAACCGGATTTGATTAAACCATTTTTAATAAGAAAAGGATTCTGGTTCTGGATGATTTCTGTAATGAAAACCCAAATTAATATGGGGCTTTTGATATATGGACTGAAATGAATAAGAGGAATGTTTCAATTACCCAAAACAGTAGAGAATTGATAGAGATCGGTAGAAGGAAGTTCCGGCGTCGACGGCTTGAGTTCCGGTGACCTTTACTGCAACTCCGGCCAATCCAGATAGTCCGGGAGCTTCAGGGATGTTTGAATATCGTGACTCTGTTGCTGGATTGAGGGAATTCGGGTTGAAAGGCGTATTTCGATTTTTCTTGAAATGTTTTGAGAGGTTTTTCGAGATTGATAGGATTAAGTTGGAGCGTTTGTGAATTCGAAAGTTGTATTACCCACGTAAATGGAAAAGAAACGATGGACGGTTACGGATTCTCGACGATCGGTGATTAAAAGTGTATTTACGTTTTGACAGTTACGCAGGCGCGACCGTGCCCAATAGAGGCGCGACCGTGCCAAGGCACCGGGCACGATCGTTCCAAGGCTAGTCGCGCGATCGTGCCAGAGCACTTTAGCGCGACCGTGCCGGGACAAGCGCGACCGTGCTTAGCTAGGGTTTCTTGTTATTTTTCAACTTTAGTCCTTGACCTTTCAGGTTTGACAAGTTTGAATAAGATAGCTACTTGTATAGTGTTTAAGTGTATATAACCCAGTAAAACTTGCGGATTTGTATTGTATCATTGTATTTAATTTATGGCGAAAATATAATAAGACAGTGCACGAGTATTGAGTTTGAAATGCATTACATTGAATCGAAATATGGCTACTAAAAATCAGAAATGTTACACAAAAGGAACTCAATATGAGGCAACGACGTTGGGTCGAACTCCTTAACGACTATGACTACGAGATTCGTTACCATCCTGGCAAAGCGAATGTTGTAGCCGACGCTTTGAGTCGAAAGGATCATGTCATGCATCAATGTGTCCGAATTCAAACCGACATTTAAAACCGCATCTTAGAAGCTCAACACGTCTCAGTCACCGGGGGTAACATGTATGAGGAAATGTCGTGTGGTGTTGAACTTCAACTTGAATCAAAACCCAATAGCTTACTTTATTACATGAACCGTATTTGGGTTCTCGATCGCGATGATCTCCGTACATTTCTTATGAATGAGGCTCATAAGACTCGTTATTCTATTCATCCTGGTGCGGAAAAAATGTACCAAGATCTTCGCCAACAATATTGGTGGCCTGGTATGAAGAAAGACATTGCTCTTTATGTTGCCAAATGTTTAACCTGCTCCAAAGTCAAAGCCGAACATCAACATCCTTCTGGTCTGCTTGAACAACCGGAAATTCCCGTGTGGAAATGGGAGAACTTAGCTATGGATTTCATTACCAAACTCCCTCGCACCTCGAGTGGCTATGATAGCATTTGGGTGATCATTGATCGTCTCACCAAATCTGCTCATTTCTTGCCTATCCGTGAAGACTATCGGGTTGAGAAACTAGCCCGAATTTACATCGACGAAATTGTGAGCCGTCACGGTGTTCCCTTATACATAATCTCCGATAGAGATGCTCGGTTCACCTCTCGATTTTGGCAATCTCTCCAAACTGCTCTTGGCACACGATTGGATTTGAGCACGGCTTACCATCCTCAAACTGATGATCAAACCGAGCGAACGATCCAAACTCTTGAAGACATGCTTAGAGCTTGTGTAATCGATTTTGGTTGCAATTGGGATTCACATTTACCCCTAATTGAGTTCTCTTACAATAATAGCTACCATACAAGTATCAACATGGCTCCATTCGAAGCTCTTTATGGTCGCAAGTGTCGTTCTCCTATCTGTTGGAACGAGATTGGTGAAGCACAAATCACCGGTCCTGAGATAATTCAAGAAACATCTGATAAGATCATTCAAATCCATGATAATATTCGAGTGGTGAGGAGTCGGCAAAAGAGTTATGCCGACAAGCATCGAAAACCCTTGGAATTCCAAGTCGGTGACCTTGTTCTTCTTAAGGTGTCTCCGTGGAAGGGTGTGATCCGTTTTGGAAAGAAAGGCAAAGTATCACCTTGCTATGTAGGTCCATTCAAGATCCTTGAAAGGATTGGGAAAGTGGCTTACAAACTCGACTTACCTCCATCTCTTGTAAATGTGCATCCTACATTTCATGTATCTAATCTGAAGAAATGTCTCGCTGATGAGAATCTCCATATACCACTTGATGACGTGCGCATTGATGAAACTATGCACTTCGTTGAGAAACCGGTAGAAATTATTGATCGTGAAATCAAGCAACTCAAGCGAAGTCGTATTCCTGTTGTCAAAGTTCGTTGGGAGTCTAAGCGTGGTCCTGAATTCACTTGGGAACGAGAGGACCAAATGAAGCTCAAGTACCCCCATCTTTTTACTGATGCCGTAGCTTCCTCTAGCTAAATTTCGCGATGAAATTCCCTCAGCATGGGGAGACTGTAACATTTCCGATTTTTAGTATCCGTATTTCAATTCAATGTAATGCATTCCATGTCCAATTCTAGTGCACTGTTTTGGTTCTATTCGTACCATCAATTAAATACTATATTTCAATGCAAATCCGCAAATTTTACTCGATTATATCCTATTAAAACATTACATAAGTATCTAATTATACAAATAGGACAAAATACTAAAGTTACAAGGTCTCATGTTGAAACTTTACAAGAAACCCTAATAGGCACGGTCGCGCCTCGTTCTGGCACGGTCGCGCGACCAGCTTTGGAACGATTGCGCCCGGTGCCCAGGCACGGTCGCGCCTCAAATGGACACGGTCGCACCTCTCAGCAGTTGAAATGTAAAAACAACCTTTAATCACCGGAATGTTCGGTTTCATAACAGTTCTACTTGTTTTCGTCATTAACCAACTCCATTAAGCCCTTTAATCATCATCATTACAACAAATGAACTTATTTTCATCAAATTACCTCATAATCACCAAATTCTCTCACGAAATCACCAAATTCACCAATTTGATTACAATTCTTCCAAGCAAACATACCATCGATCCTCTATAAGGCTTCTGAACACGCTGGTTTAGTCGAAATTGCAGCAGAGGACGCCGGAAACCGAACCCGTCGTCGCCGGAATTTCTCTCTACCGAACACTGCCAATTCGTCGTCCTTCCGGGTAATTGAAACCTCACACTTACGTTTTAGTCTACTAATCAAAAGCCCTAATCCAATTTGGGCTTACAATACGGGAATCATCACGAACCAGTGTCTAGTTTTCGTTCAAAATAGATTTAAATCTTAGACACGCTTTAAATACAATTAATCTCTACAAAAAGATTCGTGATGATCTAATGGGTGAAAGCCCCATGATTTCCAACAATTACAATATAAGAATTAGTCAAATTGAATCTGTTTTGGAACAGACACGGTCGCGCTAATCATATAGCGCGGTCGTGCTTCATGAGACACGGTCGCGCCAAATACCAGCGCAGTCGTGCCTCACACACCCAGACCCAGTCATGCCTTTGACTAGACCTGGTCATGCCTCAAAACCCTAGACACGGTCGTGCCTAGTCCAGAACACGATCGTGCCTAGAGAATAACCCAATTGTGCATTCTGTTTGATCAACACGGTCGCGCCCTGACTAGCATGGTCGCGCCCGTGGTTCGAGCACGATCGTGCCCTTCCCAGGCACGGTCGTGTGTGAGTTAAATTTTTGGTAGAATTATAATTTTATATATTTTTCAAAAAATAAATATTCTGATTAAATTACAAAATAAACATAGTTGATTTTTATAAAAATGCATTTAATCCTATTTAGAAAGATCAAATATTTAATCTTGGAATAAATAGAAAATTTTTATTTAAAGTTTATAAAATTTAATTTTCATTTATTGTTAAGCCTTAAAAAGTATTTTAATGGTTATGTTACATATATTATAAATAAATAAATAAAGAAATGATTATTTATTTAATTTATATTTAAACAAAAACAATTAATTATTTATACTAAATTATAACTAATACTTAGAATGTTTTCATAAACAATAATCATTTACATTACTTAGTTAATTATTCAAACTCAAATCTTAATCAAAATATTCTAAAAATATTCTTTCAAACTTTATATTTTATTCAATACTTTCAATTACAAATCAATGTCTTTTTACACAAGTCCAAATGCAACTTTAGACTTAAACTTTTGTGCACACTATTAATACCATATACATTACACTTTAGGTTAACTTGTGCATTTGAAGGATCTTTATTCTATCTAGTATCTTTGTTAGCTACGCCTTCAAACCAAGTGAGTATACGTAGCCCCTTTTACTCTTTTACATTTTTGGGGTGAAACATGAACACTCTTCAAACTACATGTTTACATTTACACAAACAACACAAGTACAAATCCTATTTACATTCATGTGTGAAAATTTGAGCTTTATGCCCGAGTGCTATGTGTGCTAACTTTTGTGAACACTTATGTGCAATCATTAACTATTCAAGCCGACGGTTTTCAATGATAGATCTATTGAGCCTGACAAACCCACCCAGATTGGGGTGATTGATACCGATAACACAATTTGCATGCTAGTTACAAAGGTTTGATTGTACTTGGTTACACAATAGCTGCTCCCCATAAATGCCTTATTTATCATGTTATGTAAGGATTTGTTTTTCAAACTATATGCTATCTATATACAAACCTGTGTTATACTCACCAACTTTTTAGTTGACTTTATTTTATTCATGTTTCAGGTTCTAATGTGTGAGATTGATCAAGATGTGCTACACTTAGGCTTTGGACTTAGCTAATTTAAATAAAGAAGTCTATGTTTTGAAATATTGTTTCTGTCTTGGATTTGGTTTTGTTTTAATGATTTTAATGGAATTTGAAGTTTAATATATTTCAATTTAGTCAACCTCGTGCTTATGAACAGTCTACATGTCCTGCCCCGATGATTCCGTCATCGGTCGGGGTGTGACAGTTCTAGTTATCACCAGTTACGAATCCTTGAATCTGATATCCCTAAGACAGCCTTTCGTACAAGATACGGTCATTATGAGTACATGGTTATGCCTTTCGGACTAACCAATGCACCCGCGGTATTCATGGATCTTATGAACCGCGTGTGTAAGCCGTACTTTGACAAGTTCGTGATCGTCTTCATTGACGATATTCTCATCTATTCAAAATCAAAAGCAGAGCACGAAGAACACTTGCGTTTAGTTTTGGATCTCTTGAAAAAGGAGCAGTTATATGTTAAGTTCTCGAAGTGTGAATTTTGGCTAAAGGAAGTCCAATTCTTGGGACACATAGTCAACGAGAAGGGTATTCACGTGGATCCCGCTAAGATTGAAGCGGTGAAGAACTGGCAAGCACCAAAGACCCCTACTGAAGTCCGCTCATTTCTTGGTTTAGCGGGCTATTATCGTCGTTTCATATCAAAATTTTCAAAGATCGCGGTGCCACTTACAGCCTTAACACATAAAGGCAAGTCCTACGAGTGGGGACCAAAGCAAGAAAAAGCCTCTCAAACCCTAAAGAAAAAATTATGTGAGGCTCCCATTTTGACTCTTCCCGATGGAACCGAAGACTTTGTCGTTTACTGTGACGCCTCCCACTTAGGCCTTGGATGTGTTATAATGCAACGAGGCAAAGTGATTGCTTATACATCCCGGCAACTCAAAATCCATGAGAAGAATTATACGACTCATGATCTTGAGCTGGGTGCGGTCGTATTCGCCCTCAAAATTTAGAGGCACTACCTATATGGTACCAAGTGTGTAGTCTACACTAACCATAAGAGTCTACAACACATTTTCAACCAAAAATAACTCAACATGAGGCAAAGGCGTTGGGTTGAACTTCTAAACGACTATGACTGCGATATTCGTTACCATCCTAGTAAGGCGAATGTCGTAGCCGATGCTCTTAGTCGTAAAGAATCTATTAGGATTCACAGCTTTCAGATTCAGAATGACATTCAAACTCGCATACTTGAAGCACAACACCTTTCCGTCACTGAAGGAAACATGTACAATGAAATGTCATGTGGTGCAGAACTCCAACTTGAAACCAAGCCCAATGGATTACTTTACTTCCTGAATCGTATCTGGATTTCAGACCGTGACAGTCTTCGTACTTTCATCATGAACTAGGCTCACAAGACACGTTTTTCCGTGCATCCTGGTGCAGACAAAATGTACAAGGATCTTCGTACTCAATATTGGTGGCCTATTATGAAAAAGGACATTGCATTATACGTGTCCAAGTGCCTTACTTGCTTGAAGGTTAAGGCCGAGCACTAGCGCCCATCTAGTTTACTTGAACAACCCGAGATTCCCATGTGGAAATGGGAGTGCATTGCCATGGAGTTCATAACCAAACTCCCGCACACGTCTCATGGTCATGATAGTGTTTGGGTAATCGTCGACCGTTTGACAAAATCTGCTCATTTTCTACCCATTCGTGAAGACTATCGAGTTGAGAAATTAGCTCGAATCTATATTGATGAGATCATCAGTCATTACGGTGTACCCCTCAACATTATTTTTAATCGTGATGGACGAGTCACTTCTCATTTCTGGCAATCTTTGCAATCAACTTTGGGTACTTAACTGAATCTTAGTACGGCTTACCATCCGCAAACTGATGGTCAATCCGAACGAACGATTCAAACCCTCGAAGATATGCTTAGAGCTTGTGTCATTGACTTCAAGGGAAATTGGGATTTGCATCTACCCTTAGTTGAGTTCTCGTATAACAACAGCTATCACACGAGCATTGACATGGCTCCTTTTGAAGCACTTTATGGTCGGAAGTGCCGCTCTCCTATCTGCTGGACTGAAATTGGGGAATCACAAATCACTGGTCCCGAACTCATTCAGGAGACTTCTGACAAGATCATGTTAATCCGAGACAGCCTTCTGGTAGCAAGTAGTCGGCAAAAGAGCTATGCTGACAAACGTCGAAAACCATTGGAATTTCCAGTCGGCGATCTAGTTCTTCTCAAGGTATCCCCTTGGAAAGGTGTGGTTTGTTTTGGAAAGAAAGGAAAACTTGCACCAAGATTTGTAGGTCCTTTTAAAATCCTTAGGCGGATTGGGAAGGTAGCTTACAAGTTGGATTTACCAGAAGAGCTCAGCAACATCCATCCGACAATTTATGTCTCAAACCTAAAGAAATGCTTAGCCGACGAAACCTTCACATACCACGTGACGAGGTGCACATTGACGAATCAATGCACTTCATGGAGAAACACGTGGAGATCATGGATCGAGAGGTTAAGCAACTCAAGCGAAGCCGTATTCCAATCGTTAAGGTTCGGTGGGAATCCAAGCGTGGCCCTGAGTTCACTTGGGAACATGAGGATCAAATGAAGGCCAAGTACCCACATATATTTTCAGGACCCTCTTCCTAATCAATTTCGGGACGAAATTTCCTAAAGTAGGGGAGACTATAATCCCCAGGAAATTCCGGCCTATATTTCCGGCACTTGTAATTCCATTGTCTTATGGTTTGCATCTATGAAAGTACCTTATTTATCCATTACTTTAAGGAGTGTTCGTACATTGGATGCAATAAATTCAAATACCAAAAATGATAAAGGAATTATATAAATAATTGGCACCATTCTATTAAATATATATATATATATATATATATATATATATATTAAGCTGTTCTAAACCTATATACATATATATATACAAATATACTTAGAAATAAACAACTTACAAAAAGTTAAATAATAAATTCTATAAAAATTAGGGTTTATATGTTTTAACCAAAATAAAAATTTATTCTATTTAATAAACTACATTTATATACTTATAACATTTATTTATAACTTAATGATGTGTTAGATTTTATATAAATTGAAAGGTTTAATAAATTTATGTTTTTATAAAGGTCTAGGGTTCTTATTGTAAATCCTGAAACTTGATAGAACTCTGAAACATTAGGGGCATGTTTTGCCAAACCCTGAAACTTCAGGGGCCTAATTGCAAAAGCTAGTTGAAAACCCCCCCTTTCTCCCTGATCACGAGTTCGAGTCCCCCAGAGACAGGTTTTGGGGCAATTCCACCCGAACTCGACATCGACATATTTTCGTGCGAAACCGATCACGGCAAAACGCTCAGGACACTCAATCGGTCCATTTCCTAAGCGTAATTGAGTTTTTATGAACTCGTCATGGTGTAACTCATAACCGTTTGAGACCTTGAATGCCATTTAATTGATCGAACACTTACCGTCCAAATTGGCTATAAATAGGTGCCCCAAATCATCAACAACACCCACCACCAACTCCCTACACTCTCAAATCCATCGCATTATGTCCCTGAGCTCGTATTACAGTCGATGGAAACCGAAGCTGTGTATCGAGCTATTCTCCCTCTTGGCGTGACCATTGCAGGTGTAGTTTGTGCTATGTCCCAAATTATACATGTTTTGCATGCATAATAATCCCCATATTATGGTACTAATTGATTAATAACCTTGCAATTGCTACTTAAAACGTTAATATTTCATAATTGCAGGTTATTCGGTGGTCCAAGATAAACAAAGCAAAAAGCAGCTTAAAACATGAAGAAATCAAGCTTTTGGAGGAGCAAACCCAAGCATTGACCCCCAAGAAGTCAAACCATGTCAACACAAGTCAACCAGCAGCTAAAAGACGAGCCTAGGGAGCAGACAGGGGCTTGCACGCCCGTGCATCCCTTTGCACGATCGTGCATTGCCCATCTGGCCTCCCTAGACTCCGGTACACTGTCATTTGTACCCTGTTTGATTCCCGAGGTTTTTGCACGCCTGTGCAATCTAATGCACAGCCGTGCATTGCTCATTTTGAGGCCTATAAATAGTTGGTATGAGTTCTTTATTGAAATACCCCTTACACACCCCAAGAACACACCAGAGAAAGCTTATTTTGTAGTTAGAGTGTAGTAGTAGTGAGTAGAGGGGCTCTTCCTCCTTGTTTCGTAATAAGGGAGCCTACGAAACTCAGCGTTATGCTAGTTAGTATGGCCATTCGTGGCAAGACTCTTTATATTGCTATGGTGAAGATGAAGTTTGGTGCATATTAATGTTTAATGTATTAATCCAAGTGATGTGTTTATGTCTTTAACTATTCGTCCTTAAAACCACCATTTTGGTGGGGTTATATTATTTTCTAAATCCGTCTTTATATTTGTGAGTGTTGTTGATTTTTAAAGTGTAAAACCATTTTAATCAAACTTCTCTTGAAGCTTCGTGTTTATACGAACTCATGTTGGGAACGGTACGTCTTTATACTTGGTACCATTGTTACACCGCCTCCCGGTGAGCAAAATATAATCACCTATTTAACTCTAATACAAAGCATTTTACGTTCGATGTCTTAAACCAACGCGAAGATGACCATTCAAAGTGTTGAGGGTAATTGTTGTCCTTAATGGGAGGCACTACCACTTGTTAAAGCTTTTAAATTTTCAAATTAAAGGTAGTGAGAACGAGGCTCTAGCGGTGACCCGGGTCACATTGAAGTAGTAGTATCATTGGATTAGTTAACTTAACATTATCACATACCAAGCGGATTCAAAACCCAAAATAATACTATTCATAACATGATCATTTCCGACATATTTACTTTCCTGTTTTTTACTACTCTGTTCGTACATTTCTGTTACACACTTCAAGCACGTTTTTCTTTTCTGCTATTTACTTTACCGCCATTTACTTTTCTGTCATTTACTTTCTTGTTCCACAAGCATACAAAACTCACTCACTAATTAAACCAGCTAAACTTTAACAAAAGTTGAGTATTGGAATTCGACCGTGTCCGTTGGTTCGATACTTGGTTCTTACCTAAACTATATTACGCTGCGATAGGTACACTTGCCTATTGTGTGTGTTTTTAAGTTAAACTAATTATCATTTTATAAATTTAAAACCTGATCTCGTGAAACCATAATCTTTAAATATTATTATATAATATTTAACTACATCAAAATTCACACATCAAGTTTTTGGCGCCGTTGCCGGGGATACGGTGATTTCAAGAAAAATTCAAGTTAACGGATTAACCTATCAATTTCCATCTGTTTTTCTGTTATGTTTGTTGCAAGTAGTGTATGATCCGTAGCTCCACTACTAGTTTATATCAACCTTTAGAAGGGACCGAAAGTTTCTTTCACCGCCGAATACGAGAAAACCGTACTAGAAGAATGGCCGTAGAAAACATCACTATTTCTGATTTCGCAACACCGTCACTAGAGGCTTTGGGGTCTAGTATCACAAGGTCAACGGTTGATGCTAACAACTTTGAGATCAAATCTCATGTGATCCACATGATCTAGTCATCATGCAATTTCCATGGATTACCTGATGAGGATCCACATGCCTACATTGCAAATTTCCTTGAAATTTGTGACACTTTCAAACTGAACGGAGTGTCGAATGACGTAATTCGCCTCCGAATGTTTCCCTTTTCCTTAAGGGAACGAGCTAAGGCATGGCTAAACTCTCTTCCTACCGGGTCAATCACTACATGGGATGATCTAGCTCACAAATTCATGTCGAAATACTTCCCGCCAGCTAAAACTGCTAAACTAAGAAATGATATCACCACTTTCACTCAGGATGATGGTGAATCACTATATGAGGCATCAGAACGCTTTAAGGACATGTTAAGGAAATTTCCTCACCATGGGCTAGAAGTTTGGTTACAAGTATCATCATTCTATAATGGGTTGCATAATCAAGCTCGTCAGACACTCGACGCTACCGCAGGTGGTATTTTTGGAAACAAGAGGCCACAAGAAGCTTACAACCTAATTGAGGAAATAGCTATGAACAACTATCAATGGTACAGTCCAAGAAACACAATGGGAGCCAGTCAAGGAGTTCATTATGTCGATACTGTCACATCACTTTCTTCTCAAGTAGACGCCCTCACCACTCGACTCAATCAACTTAGTAAGGGCAAGACCTCCGCTGAGGCTACTGAAGAAGTGAAGAGTATCACCACTAATACCGAGCAGGTTGACTTTATCGAAACAAATCGCCTACAAAACAACCCCTATAGTAACACCTACAGTCCTGGTTGGAGGAACCATCCAAACTTCAGCTGGAAGGATAACAACAATCAGGGACAATCTGGCTTCGGACAACAACATCAACAGTTTCAACAAAGACCACCTCAAAACTATCAGCCTTGTCAACAATTTCAAGGAACTAGCAAACCAAGCAACGGGTTAAGTTTTGAGGACGCGGTAACTAAGTTAATCTCTACAACTGAAAGTAAAGCCCTTCTAGCGGATTCCCGTCATAAACAATATGAGGGGAAGTTTAGTCTTCACGAAGCTGAGTTTAGGACAGAAAAAGCAACCCTACAATCCATTGAAACACAATTAGGGAAAATTGCAAAACTCCTATCCAAAAGACAACCAGAATGTCTTTAGAGTAATACCGAAACCAATCCAAAAGCAAATGTAAGTGCTATCACGCTGAGGAATAACAAGGTTTATCCAGAGCCACCAATGCCAGACGAAGAGGTTCAATCAACAAGGAGAGAGATATTCACCGGAGTACCACTTCGTCCACATATCATAGAAACAACTACCCAAGAACCACAATCAAAGATAACTCCACCTCTGGCTCAAGTAGATATTCCTCCAAAAGTTCCGACAAAGAGAACGTTCCATTCCCACATACCATACCCAGGAAGGTTAGTAAAGCAGAATACTGACGAACAATATGAGAAATTCATCGAACTATTAAGCCAGATCCATGTCAATCTTCCTTTCCTGGATATTATACAACAAATGCCTAAGTAAGGACGTTTCTTGAAAGATTTCCTTACAAACAAAAGAAACATGGAGGAAGCAGTAAAAATGACTAACCATTGTGTCGCTCTCATTGAAAGATGCCTTCCAAAGAAACTTTCAGATCGTGGAAAGTTCTCTCTACCTTGTTCTATTAGACCATTACCAATAACTTTTACGCTGGCTAGGAGCAAGTGTGAATGTAATGCCTTATGTCATGTTTAAAAGGTTAAATATTGGGAATCCATGACTTTTCAATGCAACTATCGAACTCACATAGGGATCAGTTAAACCACCCATAAGAGTCATTGAGAACTTACCAGTAAAAGTCGGCAAGTTTGTCTTCCCCGCCGATTTCATGGTTTTAGAAATGGGACCTGACTATTCCGTACCTCTGATTTTGGGTCACCCATTTTTAGCCACTACTAGAGCCTTTATTGATATGAATGAAAGAATCTTGACACTTCGTGTCAGAAAACAATCAGTGACCTACAACATAGGGGGAAATGAATGCGTATCTAATGATCCATTTGAAATTGCCCAATTCATCGATACTAATCTGGACTACCAACTGAAGAAAGCTAAGGAATTCAACAAAGGAAAGAAACTAAATCTTGGGAAGGATTTTGAAAAAACTGACTTGATCGATGAGTACTTTGACAAGCTACCAAAACTGAAGGATTTGAATGAAGGAACAGGAGATACGGTGGAAGTCGATGGCTCACACCCAAAGAAAGACTAATGAAACACGTACGGGTCGGGCTAAAGACCCTTAAATAAACGTAGTGCTTCCGGGAGGCAACCAAATGATCATGAATAAATTGAGAGGTTGGTGCATACGGCAGAATCATAGACCTCAGGTTTGACTTTTCAAATTTAAGTTTCTCATACTTCAGCCCCAGGTATGCCCTCTAGATACTAGGACCTTAGTAGCTTAACTACTATCCTTTATTTTCCTTTTTTGCTTTTATGTTTTCCCTTATGTGTCAGGTAGAATAGCATCACCAGATAGTTTCTCTACTTCTTTGAGGAATCACATTCCATCTCTACAACCTGAGGAATCAGAAACCATATCAAATTTATGAGAAATTCGATGAAGTCTTTGAAGCAAAGTGTTGACAGCACCAATAAGTTTTGGCCTTAGGTTATACACCGAATTGACCGAGGGAGTACCAGTTTCTTTTCCCTTAAAACTTCATGAATTTAAATTCTTGCATAGCATTTCATTACATGCATTTGTACATTCAGGGCAATGCACAGTTTTAAGTGTGGGGTGGGGAATTAAGAGATTCAGGACTACTTGTAACCTCAAAGCAGTAAAATTTCAACTTGTGATTTTCTAACCATTTGACTAAATTTTTACAAAACCTACCTTTTGTAAAACCTGAAAAATTTTAAACCCTAATATTTAAAGACTCTTTGAGTTCGCACCTAATTAAATAAAATGAATACATGGCAAGTAGAAACAAATGAATATTATGCATAACGATTCTTTAAACCATATCCCATCCGTTTTCATGTGAGGAAAATCAAGCCTATTACACAGCATCAAATTTTTGGCGCAATATATAATTATTCGCACGCTCTTGCGTTTGGCATTACTGAGTGTTTTTTGATTGAATTTTATGCATAATTAGAACTTGTGTGACTTATACATATGAAAACTATGAACTAGTAGAAGTGTGAAAGTGATTGAGGCACCTAGGACTTTAGTACCCTTATCCTTAAATCCAAAAATCCCAAAAATACAATCCGCTTAGATAGCCCTTTGAGCCTTAGCCTTTTCTTTTATACTACCTACAATTATCACCCAACCAGCTTTTCATAGACACCGGTTATTGGCTAACTGTCTCCAAAATGGAAAAATTATCTTATGTCATCATTTCAAGTTTATTACCATTGAGTCCACTTTGGAAAGAATCTGTTTCACTCAAGGGAATTGGAATATACAAGAAGGTGGATGTATTATGAAGAAACAGCCGAACTATCTATAAGGAATTGAAGAAAAATTATTTTAAGGAAATTGAGGAAAAAGAATTATTGAAAAATTTGTCTTGATATAAAAAAAAATAGACAAAGAAGAAAAGAAAAAGAAAAAGAGAAGTGGGTCTTTTACCGGTCAAACCTTAAAGAGCTAGACATGCATTCCTTTGATTTCAATTTTCTTTTCAGCCTTCATTTCGCAAAGCCTGAATTACCGCCCGAACTCAGAGAGAAGATTTTCAAAGCAACTAGTGATGTAAGAAAACGGTGGCGCAAGCAAGAAAAACTGCCACCATTCTACGACTTGTCAAAAAGTGTCGCCAAAAGAAAAGCCAAAAGATACGAAAAATGTGTGAAGTCTGGCAACTAGAGCCATGATGGAAAATGTAGCAAGAATCAAACTTATTCCCAAAGTGAGTATACGCATCTAATCAAAGTAAGAGCTGTTAGGCTACAAGCCGAAAGTTCCATACGGAGAGGCAGCAATGTGTACTACGCAGTAAGGAAGGAGTTGGCACTAATGAGAGATCTTGGTCTTGGCAATCTGACCATAAACAAGCCCTCGGATTAGTTATATCCTCATGATCCGAGTACTGTAAAGGGACCTACTAATATTTTCCATTTTTATCCATGAAGCCGTAGCTTTGTGGTTCAAGATAGTTGCAGCCCTTCAAACCTTTTAAATCCCAAAAAAACCAAAAATATTTTCTTCTTCACCCCTTTATTTTTATTTTAGCCACATTACAACCCATTTTAAAGTTCTCTTGATTCATGCATACTACTTAGTTAATTGGTGGAGACTTGATTTGCGTACAAGCTTATAATCATTGCATAATTCGATTCGAACTTGAGTGTTCTACTTGACTTACATTATCCATACATATAACCCTAGAGTTGAGTGAACATTGTGAGGAGTGAAAGTTTATGCATAATTGATGTTCTAGTAGGCTTGTCATGGATTCCATCCTAGAAAAATACAAAAATAGAATAAGGAACTCAAGCGTTATCCCACAATTTCCAACTACTTGGAGTTCCATTTCCCTTGTAAAGTTTTTAGTTATGGGTATGATCATGCATGAGTTTGCTTGAGGACAAGCAAATTCTAAGTGTGGGGTATTATGATATGTCCTAAATTATACATGTTTTGCATGCATAATAATCCCTATATTATGGTACTAATTTAATAATAACCTCGCAATTGATACTTAAAACGTTAATATTTCACAATTGCGGGTTATTCGTTGCTCTAAGATAAACAAAGCAAAAACCAACTTAAAACATGAAGAAAGCAAGCTTTTGGAGGACCAAACCCTAGCATTGACCCCCAAGAAGTCAAATCAGGTCAACACAAGTCAACCAGCAGCTAAACGACGAGCCTGGGGAGCAGACAGGGGCTTGCACGGGCGTGCATTGCCCATCTGGCCTCCCCAGACTCTGGTACACTGTCCTTTGTACCTTGTTTTATTCTCGAGGTGTTTGCACGGCCGTGCAATCCAATGCACGGCCGTGCATTGCTTATTTTGAGGCCTATAAATAGATGGCTTGAGTTCTTCATGGAAGCACCCTTACACACCCCAAGAACACACTAGAGAAAGCTTATTTCGTAGTTAGAGTGTAGTAGTAGTGAGTAGAGGGGCTCTTCCTCCTTGTTCCGCAATAGGGGAGCCTACGAAACTCAGCGTTCTGCTAGTTAGTATGGCCATTCGTGGCTAGACACTTTGTATTGCTAGGGTGAAGATGAAGTTTGGTGCATGTTAATGTTTAACGCATTAATCTAAGTGATGTGTTTACGTCTTTAACTATTAGTCCTTAAACCACCATTTTGGTGGGCTTTTATCATTGTCTAAATCTGTCTTTATATTTGTGAGTATTCTTGATTTTTAAAGTGTAAAACTTTTTTAATCAAACTTCTCTTGAAGCTTGTACGTCTTTATAAAAGTAGAGATTAATAAGCCAAGGCTTGGTCAACACTATTAAGGTCGTACGTCTTTATACGAACTTATTATGCGACCAAGAATTGGTGAACTCATGTTGAGAACGGTACGTCTTTATACTTGATCCCATTGTTGCACCACCTCCCGGTGAACAAAATATAATCACCTATTTAACTCTAATACAAAGCATTTTACGTTCGATGTCCTAAACCAACCCGGTGATGACCATTCGAAGGTTGAGGGTAACTGTTGTCCTTAACGGGAGGCACTACTACTTTATAAAGATTTTAATTTGCAAATCAAATATCGTGAGGAAGAGGCTGTAGCGGTGACCCGGGTCACAAGTTTTTAGTAGTCATATCACTAGATTAGTCAACTTAACATTATCACGTACCAAATGGATTCGAATCCCGAATCAATACTCTCCGTGACATGATCATCTCCAAGATATTTACCTTTCTGCTATTTATTATTCTGTTCGTTACATTTTTGTTACACACATCACACACGTTTTTACTTTTATGTTATTTACTTTATCGTTATTTACTTTTCTTTCATTTACTATTCTGCTTCACAAGCACACATCCGGCTAAACGATAACAAAAATTGAGTACTGGTACTCGACCGTGTCTATTGGTTCAATACTTGGTTCTTACCTGAACTATATTACGCTGCGATAGGTACACTTGCCTATTATGTGTGTTTTAAGTTAAAGTAATTATCATTTTACAGATTTAAAACCTGATCTTGTGAAACCATAATATCTAAATATTATTATATAATATTTAACTTCATCAAAATTCACACATCAGTTTGCGGCATTGAGTTCGTCTTGAGTTAGGGATTAAAAGCCCTATGAAATTGCGTTCGATCTGTTGCTCGATCAAGACAATCCGATGGCTAGGGTTACGGGATACGTTTGGGGAAGATGATGACCGGGGTATGTTGCTTAAAACTTAAACACAAGCCCACTGGACACGACAACACATGCCTTGGTCCAGCCCCCTTTTTAATCCTTTTTTCTTTTTAAGCCTATTTTAATACTTTATCTAATATTAAAAATTCTAAATAAAATTTTTATAAACTATATAAATATAATCTGAGAGTTTTATAAGAACTAAATTATAAAATAATATTTATTTATTTTGTTTTAATTAAAAACACATTATAAAATATTTATATTCATAAATAAATAATAGAAGTGGTTTTGTTTGAAACAAATTAATTATGTATTTATTTATAATGTTATTACATAAATTTAAATTAAAATGTTTAGACATTTATTATATTCTTTAAAGGTTACAAATAATTATTCTTGTAAGGGTAATTATTTAAAAATACTTTTAGACTTATAAATATTCAAATAATGATTGTAAATAATTATTTTATCAAAAATCCAGTAATCATATTTAATTTTTGTAACTCAATTATAATGAACTTGTTAATAAATTAATTAGCTAAATTAATTTCATTAACCAATCATTTCATTTACATTTATTAATAATCAACCATTTTATTTACCTTAACTATTAACTATTTTAATAACAAAAATTTATTGATTTAACTGTAGGTCCATCGGGTGTGGCAGATCGTCACATGCAAGTGGGTTTACTAGTCGGACCGGGTGCGGAATACCCGTGACCAGTTGGAGAGTCTTACAACACAAAGTAAACCGACAAGAGAATCACTTTAAAATTTCGTCTATTATAAACACTTGAAGGTTACAGAGAGAAATACTGAGATTACAAGTTCTGCGTATTTGCTACTATGAATGCGTCTAATATTGCGTACTTATCTACTGTCAACCATTCCTATTTATACACGACCTGATGCCTGCGCACTTAGCAAGTGCGCAGGGCAATTTGCTCATGCGCACTTTGCAAGTACGCAAAGGTATTCTTGCGTACTTGCTAAGTACGCAGGAACTATCTCCTGCGCACATACAAGTGCGCAAAACACTTAGAGAAATCTGCAACAGTCAATATGTAAAAGTAAATACAACTCGATAGCTAATACATACAGACACTTACAAACAAAGACACATACATTCATGAAAGTACAAAACTAAGACTCTATCTATCCAGAGTGTTTGTCACAGGAAAGTGCTTCAACATTAACTTTTCATTTCATAAATTATTTAATAAAAAAATCCTAAGGTATTATTTTTGCTCCATAAATCTTATTTAGTATCTTTAGAACAATCATGTAAATTAAATTACTAAATGAGTTACTAAATTAATTTTTACAAACTATTTTATTACCATTGTTTCTAAAGTAAGTCAATAACTTATAAATTCTACAAAACAACCAAGAAAGTCCATCTCCAACCCAAACCCTACCAACCCTAGGATTTCATTATCTTATTTTAACTTATTTTGAACTTAGAAAGCAAATTATATATGTAGGTTTGTTGTGAGAAATTTTCACAATACTTATTCATCTTACCAAATCCTATCACTACCAGCTTCAACTCAAGTGAGTTTACATAGCCCCTTTTTACTATTTTACTTTTTGGGGAGAAACATGTCATTATCTATATTTCTTACACATTTCAATACATTTTCTCTTATTCTTGATCTTTATGCTTTTTGGGGTGAAACTGCCTGGTGACTATTACATGTGTTCATGTCAGTACATTCATTAACTTGCAACCCAAGCCTAAGGTAGTACCTTTTTATGATCATTTATACGGGAATCCGAAACTATAACTTACCATAAAACCTTGGCGGGTTTTGTTGAGTATCATCTTACTACTTGGGTATCATCTTACCCCTTTTTCATAAAATGGCAATCAGTTGGATTGCGTATCTAGTTTTCTATTACCAGGCTTGAATTGTACGCTTGGAACCTTTTGTGTTTTCATGTCTATGCTTTAGACATGCTTTGAACATATTGAGTTGTAAACTATACTTAACTTTGTTTGGTGTCAAAACCTATGTTACTCACCAACTACTTATAGTTGACATTTACTCACATGTTTCAGGTGCACCAGTTTGAGGACTCAACTTCATCACATAGGACTGGACCTAGTTATATTTGAATTATGATATGTTTTGAACACTTTGTTTTTCATTTACTATTGTAACAGATGCTTTAATTTTAATGAACAAATATTGCCACTTATTAATATATAATCATGTGCTTATGAACAACCGCGTCAGCCCCGGCGTATAATCCGCCACCAGGCGGGGTGTGACAAGTGTAGGTAGGGATCAAACCTATGCTTTAAATGTGGAAAGTCAAGACACTTTACCCAAGACTATAAAGGCACCTCGAAATGCTACAACTATAGGGGAACGAGACCCATGAGCAGTGAGTGCCAGAAACCAAAAGTTGTCTGGAAAATGAAGTAGGCCGAAAGGCCGAGAACGCGTACTAGGGCGTATGCCCTGACTCAGGAGGAACCAAGGGGAAATCCGGACGTGGTGTCAGGTACGTTTATCCTTTGTAACATCCCGAAAATAATATAGAATGTCATGGGTCTTGATATGCCCTAAATTATACATGTTTTGCATTCATAATAAACCCCATATTATGGTACTAATTGATTAAAAGACTTGCAATTGTTACTTAAAAATTTAATATTTCACAATTACAGGTTATTCGGTGTCCCAAGATAAACAGAGCAAAAACTAGCTTAAAACATGAAGAAATCAAGCTTTTGGAGGACCAAACCCGAGTATTGACCCCCTAGAAGTCAAACCTTGTCAACACAAGTCAACCAGCAGCTAAAAGACAAGCCTGAGGAGCAGACATAGGGATGCAAGACCGTGTATCCCTTTGCACGGTCGTGCAATGCCCATATGTCCTTCCTAGACTCCGGTACACTATCCTTTGTACCCTGTTTGATTTCAGAGATGTTTGCACGCCCGTGCAATCCAATGCACGGCTGTGCATTGCTCATTTTGAGGCCTATAAATAGATGGCTTGAGTTCTTCATTGAGATATCCCTTACACACCCCAAGAACACACCAGAGAAAGCTTATTTCGTGGTTAGAGTGTGGTAGTAGTGAGTAGAGGGGCTCTTCCTCGTTGTTCCGCAATAAGGGAACGCATGAAACTCAGCGTTATGCTAGTTGGTATGGCCATTCGTGGCTAGACTCTTTGTATTACTAGGGTGAAGATGAAGTTTGGTGCATGTTAATGTTTGACGTATTAATCCAAGTGATGTGTTTATGTCTTTAATCATTCGTCCTTAAAACCACCATTCTGGTGGGTTTTTATTATTGTCAAAATCCGTCTTTATATTTGTGAGTGTTCTTGATTTTAAAGTGTAAGATCGTAAAACTTTTTTAATCAAACTTCTCTTGAAGCTTGTACGTCTTTATACAAGTAGTGATTAATAAGCCAAGGCTTGGTCAACACTATTAAGGTTGTACGTCTTTATACGAACTTATTATGCGACTAAGAATTGGTGAACTCATGTTGGGAATGGTACGTCTTTATACTTGATCCCAATGTTGCACCACCTCCCGGTGAACAAAATATAATCACCTATTTAACTATAATACAAAGCATTTTGCGTTCGATGTCCTAAACCAACCCGGTGATGACCATTCGAAGGGTTGAGGGTAACTGTTGTCCTTAACAGGAGGCATTACTACTTTTTAAAGATTTTAATTTGCAAATCAAATGTCATGAGGACGAGGTTGTAGCGGTGACCCGGGTCACAAGTTTTTAGTAGTCATATCATTGGATTAGTCAACTTAACATTATCACGTACCAAGCGGATTCAAATTCCGAATCAATACTCTCCGTGACATGATCATCTTCGAGATATTTACCTTTCTGCTATTTACTATTTTGTTCATTACATTTCTGTTACACACATCACACACGTTTTTACTTTTATGTTATTTACTTTATCGTTATTTACTTTGTCATTTACTATTCTGCTTCACAAGCACACAAAATCCACTCACTAATTGATCCAGCTAAACGATAACAAAAATTGAGTACTGGAACTCGACCGTGTCCATTGGTTCGATACTTAGTTCTTACCTGAACTATATTACCCTTCGATAGGTACACTTGCCTATTCTGTGTGTTTTTAAGTTAAAGTAATTATCATTTTATAAATTTAAAACCTGATCTCGTAAAACCATCATAAAAATATATTTATTATATTTTTATATATTAAAAACAACACATTACGTTTTTGGCGCCATTGCCGGGGATACGGTGATTTCAAGAAAAATTTGAGTTAACGGATTAGCCTTTTTAACGTTAACAATTACTTTTATGGTTTGTTTTGATTATTCCTTACAGCAACTTTCATGGTTGAAAACTTCGAGGGTTGTTATGGAGGATACCAAGACGACTATGAGTACCACTATTCGGAGGTTTGGTGTGAGATCTGTGGGGAACCCCACTACACTCAAGATTGTTATCACTATCAAGGGTATTCTACAGATTTTCACCAACCCTACTGGCAACCATATATGGAAACCACACCGCCCCAAGAAATTCAACACTCAGCTCTAGATTCCGACTCATGGACCCCAGGAAATCTGTTTCATCATTTGAAAGAAATTAAGCTTCAAATCCTAAAGAGCTTTCCAACTGAACAACAAGATGATTCCTTCAAAGTCCAAGAATCGGAAGTCATAGTTCCAACATCTGAAGTAAGGTCACGTGACTCTAAGGAGCAAGAACCTTCCATCTTCACAAGCACGGATCACTCGGAAGTGAGACCGGATGATTCAGAGGAAAAGGCTACTACAACTTTACAATCACTTCCTGACTTTTCTAAGAATGTCAAAGCTAAACAATTAAAGCAGTCAGAAGAATTGGTGGGAATCCTAAATATGGAAGCACAGGAAGGATGTATTGAGCAGTCTGGAGTTCCTGTCACTTCAGAGACAACATAATATGAAGATCCAAATTTTGAGACCTACATCCAGGAGGAGATTATGTAGGAGAATTTGATCACCAAAAAACAAATGATAATGGTGGCAGCTCTTCCTTGCAACAGTGATAGCTGGCCTGTGACCAAGCATGTCAGTGAATCAATCCATGAATCACATATGCCACAGGATAGGGCACATCACTATGAGGACCACTTCTCATGGAGGAAGCAACATTCATCCAACGAAAATCACGTGACAAAATTATCATACCGGTGTGACAGTCTCCTTCACTACATGAGATTCTTGAAGTTTGGTCTGGGAAATTCAAGTGGTGGTGGCATGATTTAATTGCATTGTTTTGTTTAAGTGCTCTTCTATAGAGCATTCTAAATTTGGCAGTTTTACCAAAATTTTCAAAATTTCAAATCAATCCATCCAAACTAAAATTAAAACTATAAAAAGACTTTGGAAATACATAAATCAATGATTCACCCGTTTTAGCACAAAGAAGTTGAAGACATTAACAATAGAAAATTGGGGAAAATTTTTGATTTATAAAATTGGGCCACTTAATGGGGAATTTTTACTCGGACCACTGGGACAAACCGCCTACGGCGGTTTGCCACATGATCCGGCTTGTCAAAATGTTTTCGTCCCCTGTCAAGGGCCCTGTAACTAAAAACGTAGCTCAAGTTATGACCGTTTAAAGTTTGAACTCTTTTTACCCTGTTTTCCCTTGTCCAGCTGGTCTAGGATGGGCTTCCTTAATTCCTGGATCAGCTTATCATCACATCGTACGCAAGGTTATCAAATGGGTTGGATGAACCTCTCCATATTACAAGCCACCCATTTGACTGATTATTCCACCACGAGCACTAAACTATAAATTCACGAAGCACGTACGGGTCGGGCCAAAGACCCTTAAATAAAAATGGTGCTTCTGAGAAGCAACCCGATAATCATGAATACATTGAGAGGTTGGTGCATACGGCAGAATCATGGACCTCAGGTTTGACTTTTTAAATTTAGGTTTCTCATACTTCAGCCCCAGGTATGCCCTCTCGAGACTAGGACCTTAGTAGCTTAACTACTACCTTTTATTTTCCTTGTCTACTTTTATGTTTTCTTTTTGTGTTAGGTAGAATAGCATCACCAGATAGTCTCTCTACTTCTTTGAGGAATCACACTCCATCTCCACAACTTGAGGAATCGAAAACCACATCAAATTTCTTTGAAGCAACGTGTTGACAAGCAGCTGATAGGCATAGCCTGACAACAGCAATAAGTTTCGGACTTAGATTATACACCGAATTGACCGGGGGAGTACCAGTTTCTTTTCCCTTAAAAGCTCAGCATTAAATTCCTGCAAAGCATTCCATTACATGCATTTGTACATTGAGGGCAATGCACAGTTTTATGTGTGGGTGGGGAATTAGAGATTCAGGACAACTTGTAACCTCAAAGCAGTAAAAATTAACTTGTGATTACCCATTTGACTAAAACATTACAAAAATCTACCTTTTGAAAAACCCGAAAAATTTTCAAAAGTTTTAAACCTTAAATCTAAACATCTTTGAGTTCGCACCTAATTAAATAAAACGAATACATGGCAAGTAGAAACAAATGGATATTATGCATAACCAATCACTAAACCCTATTCCATCCATTTTCATGTGAGAATAATTTGAGCCTTTTCACGAGCATTATTATCATTATTTTCGCATGCTCTTTCGTTTGGTATATTGAGTGTTTATTCGATCGAATTTTATGCATAATTAGAATTTATATGACTTATACATATCAAGATCATGAACTAGTGGAAGTATGAAAATGATTGAGGCACCTAGGACTTTATTACCCTTATATATTATCCTTAAACCCTAAAAATCCTAAAAATATTATCCGCCTAGATAGCCCTCTGAGCCTTAGCCTTTTCTTTTCTACTACCCACATTTATCACCCAACCAGATTTTTGTAAACACCGGTTATTAGCTGAATGACTTCAAAATGGGAAAATTATCTCATGTCATTATTTCAAGTTATTACCATTGATGCAACTTTGGAAATAATCTGTTTTACTCAAAGAATTGGAATATACAAAAGGTGGATGTATTAGGAAGAAATAGCCGAACTATCTACAAGGAATTTATGGAAATATTATTTTAAGAAAATTGAGGAAAAATAGTTATTGAAGAAATTGTCTTGATATAAAAAGAAAAGAAAAAAATAGAAAAAGAAGAAAAGAAAAAGAAAAAGAGAAGTGGGTCTTTTACCGGCAAGACCTTAAAGAACTGGACATGCATTCTTTTGATTTCAATTTTCTTTTCTTCCTTCATTTCGCAAAGCCTGAATTATCATCTGAACTCCGAGAGAAAGTTTTCAAAGCAACTAATGATGTTAGAAAACGGTGGCGTAAAGCAAGAACAATTACCACCATTCTGCGGCTTTTTAAAAAGTGCCTCCAAGAGAAGAGCCAAAAGAAACAGCAAATGTGTGAAGTGTGGCAAATGGAGCCACAATGGAAACTGTAGCAAGAATCAAACTTATTCCCAAAGTGAGTATACGCACCTGATCCAAGTAGGAGCTCTTAGGCTACAAGCTAAATGATCCATGCGCAAAGGCAGCAATGTGTATTACGCAGTAAGGGAAGAGTTGAGAATGATAAGAGATCTTGGTCTTGGCAATTTGACCATAAACGAGCCCTCAGATTAGTTATACCCTCATGATCTGAGTACTATGGAGGGACCTGCTAGTATTTTCTTTTTTAAGCCATGAGGCCGTAGCTGTGTGTTTCGCGATAGCTACGGCCCTTCAAAACCCTTTTAAATCCCTAAAAATCCAAAAACATTTTCATTTTCACCCTTTATTTTTACTTTAGCCACATTACAACCCTTTAAAGTCCTCTTGATTCATGCATACTATTTAGTTAATTGATGGAGACTTGATCTACATACAAGCTTATGACCATTGCATAATTCGATTCGAACTCGAGTGTTCCACTTAACTTACATTATCCATACATATATAACCCTAAGAGTTGAGTGAACATTGTGAGAAGTAATGGGTTATGCATAATTAAAGTTCTAGTAGGCTTGTCATGGATTCCATCATATTGAAACAGAAAAATACAAAAAATAGAATAAGCAACTCAATAGTTATCCTGACGCTTCGACTTGTTTGGAGTCCCATTACCTTTGTAAAGTTTTTAGTTATGGGTATGATCATGCATGAGTTTGCTTGAGGACAAGCAAAGTTTAAGTGTGGGGTATTATGATATGCCCTAAATTATACATGTTTTGCATGCATAATAATCCCCATATTACGGTACTAATTGATTAAAAGCCTTGCAATTGATATTTAAAACGTTAATACTTCACAATTGCAGGTTATTCGGTGTCCCAAGATAAACAGAGCAAAAACTAGCTTAAAACATGAAGAAATCAAGCTTTTGGAGGACCAAACTCGAGCATCCCCCCAAGAAGTCAAACCAGGTCAACACAAGTCAACCAGCAGCTAAAAGATGATCCTGGGGAGCAGACAGAGGCGTGCATCCCTTTGCACGGTCGTGCAATGCCCATATGTCCTTCCCAAACTCCGATACACTGTCCTTTGTACCCTGTTTGATTCCCGAGGTGTTTGCACGCATGTGCAATCCAATGCACGGCCGTACATTGCTCATTTTGAGGCCTATAAATAGATGGCTTGAGTTCTTCATTGAGATATCCCTTACACACCCCAAGAAACCAGAGAAAGCTTATTTCGTAGTTAGAGTGTAGTAGTAGTGAGTAGAGGGGCTCTTCCTCCTTGTTCGGCAATAAGGGAGCCTACGAAACTCAGCGTTATGCTAGTTGGCCATTCGTGACTAGACTCTTTGTATTGCTACGGTGAATATAAAGTTTGGTGCATGTTAATGTTTGACGTATTAATCCAAGTGATGTGTTTATGTCTTTAATCATTCGTCCTTAAAACCACCATTTTGGTGGGTTTTTATTATTATCTAAATCCGTCTTTATATTTGTGAGTGTTCTTGATTTTAAAGTGTAAGATCATAAAACCTTTTCAATCAAACTTCTCTTGAAGCTTGTACGTCTTTTTACAAGTAGAGATTGATAAGCCAAGGCTTGGTCAACACTATTAAGGTCGTACGTCTTTATATGAACTTATTATGCGACCAAGAACTGGTGAACTCATGTTGGGAACGGTACGTCTTTATATTTGATCCCATTATTGCACCGCCTCCCGGTGAACAAAATATAACCACCTATTTGTAGGTCCACGTGACTCATCTTAGATCCATCTCGTGACAGGATGTCTCGATAACACGGAGTGCGGAATCCTTCGTGTTAACGTATGTATATCCATTGACAATAGAAACACCGTGTAAATAAACTTTCTCTTTTTGTATTCACCAAACACAAAGTTTACAGATTCACAGAATACACTCGATTCAGTCCCTCTGCTTCATTCTAGTCTGTCCTGAACAGACTCTGTAAACTCTCTATTTATAGAGACATGCTCTGCAATAAGCGAACTTAACAAGTTCGCTTCTAATGATGCTTAGGCGAACTTATTAAGTTCGCCTCTCTATGAACTTACACAATATTCCTTAGGCGAAGTTAACAAGTTCGCTCCTAAAGATGCTTAGGCGAACTTGTTAAGTTCGCCTCTCTATGAAGTTATACAGAATTTTATCAACAGTTACAAAACATGTCCTAACAGACTCCCCTTTAACTATTTCTAACGATTCTATCAATTACAAGTCAAATACTCTAAGACTAAGACATAATATCTTCAAACTCGTTGCCACCAGAATATGCTCCAACAGACTCCCCCTTGAAAACAGCTTTAGAAGATTGTCATCCATCTTCAAATATCATCAAACAAGTTGTAGTCTTCGTCTTGTTCATCTGCACTTTATCTTTCTATCTAGAAGAAAACTTGGGAGAGGGACCCCTTGTCAACTTCTATCTGCAATTCTCAGTTTATGCAAAAGAGAACAACCAAGAATAACCAACAATAAAGATTTCCATGGAAGCTGGAAAAATAAAATCTTTTTGATTTTTCAAACATAAGGCTCACAAAATCTTTTTGTTTTTTCTTTGTATAAACTGAAATGTAAAATACAAAATCACATCTTTTTGGTCGAACATCACGAGTAAGAAGATCATATCAGTAAAAACAATGCATCAATCACACATTTTGGATATAAAATCCATATAATATCAAATGGTATCCTATGTCATTCTTTCAAGCCTTGACCTATCAAACCAATATCTTTCAAGATTATCACACTCTATCTTTTCAAGACTTTCATATTACATGTTATGGTACGCAATAAACATTCAAAGAAAATAAGATCAGGCTATGACACACAAATTCAAATTGTCAATATTATAAGATTTGAAACTAAAGCATCTCATTCCCACTTTCTTGGGAGTTAAGGTACCATTTAAGTATGAAATACAACGTGTACCCCACTAGTATACCAACAGAAAGTAAATGCACTATCTTCAAGACATATGAGATTTTACTAAAGATTATCTGAATTTTCATAATGAGGAGACATCACTAAGCACATGAATAGCAGAATCCAAATTGGATTATATAGGAATCAATGAGATTCAGAATCGAATGATTCAATGTTTTGGCTTATATATGTGGAATCATAAGATTCAGGTACGTGGATCCAACTGATATCTGGATTATGAATTCAATGGAATCAGTAAAGATGATTTATCAATATGATCCAAGGGCTAGTATATGTTTGACAGATGTTGTCAAGTACATATCTTGATTATACTTCAAGTTGCATGTTTTTCGGGACAGGGCACTGAAGCAAATCGAATGAATAGTGTTAAGGACATAACCCGAAACTGATCTCATAGGAAAATATTTATTAAAAGCTAATATTCTTTATCTGGTAGTGATCTTTTAACACACAGACCCAGGCATAAAATGGGTTCAAATCACAGTTGTAACATATGTAATTATTTTTTCACACTACTAATGGTTCAGTAACGCTTTTAGTCTATTGACAACTCAAATTATATGCATACACAATACAATCATTTCCTATTTGTGCAGTCTCTGAAGTTTAGATCAAAACATATAATTCATATATACTAACATAAAGCACCAACCAGTCAATCTAAGGTCATGTGTGACTGAACATCTACTGAAGTACTATCATTTCTTCTTTAATTTTAAGTAATGTCAATTTTAACTTTTTTCAATTTGTTTGGCTTTTTCAAAATCTTTTTCAAAGAAAGTAAAACAAATGAAATTAAACCTTCCATGAAAACATTTTATGAAAAACATTTTACTTGTTACTCAGGATTAAGAAAGTCAATCAATTAAAAACTCAAACCAATGTAATGTAATTGAATGCCTTTGCCTTTGTCAACACAGTTCTGTACTCCCCCTGTCCTATAGACTCCCCTCAACTAGTCAAATGGTTGCATCAATGACTTTATGCTCACCATTTTCATCCTAAGTTTCAGGTTATCATTTGGACTTTATAAAACTCTTTCCAAAACATTGTGTGAGACATATTCTCCCCCTTGAGCATCAAGTCGTTGAAGCAAATAGAGTTCTCAGTTATCAACAACTCTTTACTCTTGGAGATGTCATTCCCTGTCATGTGCTTAGAACCACTACTATCAACAACCAAAATGGTATTAGTAGTCCCTCTTGGTTAATCCTGCACATCTAACAAGAAACATTAATTTGAAATTGGGACCCAAGCCATGGTAGTCATGGGTCGTCCATCTGTATCAAAATAATAAACTTCACTCCATTCACAATCGAATCTCTCATCGATTTTCGAAGATTGTTCCGACGAGTCAGAAACAGAAACTTTAGATTTCCAAACATACTTCTGTTCATTAAGTTCTTTTTGCTTAAAATGTGAAGTGTTTGAACATTTTCTTTCATTTGAAAATTGATTTGATTGTGAAAACTCTTGTTTTTCTAAAAGTTTTCTCAATCTTCTGTTTCTCCTCCGTCTTTGAGGTCTACAAAGCCTAACCTCAGATTTTGAATTACCCTTTTGTGTATCATGAGGTTTAACCACATTTGGGTTAACATAAGGCTTACCAGGAGTTCTTACATTTTCTGGAGTAACAAGTCGGTTACCTTTGGCGTTGTGATGACAAGCAATCTTAATGTGACCCACAAGACCACAGTAAAAGCAAGATCTCTCCTCACGATATTCTCTCATATAAGGAATCTTCACAAGATAAGATGCACTTGAAGAAGATTCTCCTACATGAACTTCTTTTGGAGTTTGAGACGGAACAAACTTTTTCTTAATAGGTTTTGATTTAGGCTTCATCTTCTCAGGAACTACATGCTTCTTTCCTTTATTTTTGTAAGGACATGTCACCACAACGTGTCCCATCTCATTATAATGAAAGCATGTACGTCTGTCTTTATAATCTCTGACATATGGAACTCTCCTTGAGTTTGAAGAATGTCCAAATGTATTATTTCCAGATGAATTAGAATCAACGTTTGAGTCTTCTTTCTTAACCTCTTTCGGTATCCCCTCTATCTTTGCTTCATCAAAATATTCATCATCACTCTCATATAATACACCATATCTTCACCTGTGACTTGATTCACTTTCAACATAGTCTTAGGATCTAAATCCTCATCATTTATAATCTCAGGTGTAACAGAATAATTTCTATTGAATGGTGGAGGAACATAGCCAATACCACTAGTTCCCTTCCCCTCTTCAGTATTCTTATGATAATGTTCTAATAAGAATGATGAATTTGCAAAGCTTTCTAACTTTCTATGCAATTTGATGACCTCTGCTTTAGATTCAGCTAGTTCTTTATCTTTCTCAGCAAGATCATCATTTCTTTTCTCAATTTCTGCAGAGGAGATATCCAGGTGATATGCCTGCTCTTTGATCTTCAAAGTCAGAGAACTTATATCCTTCTTCAGTCATTCTATCCTCTCAATACACACATTCTCATTATCATTTAGTTTCTGATTTACCGTGTGCATCGATTTCATATCACAAATGAGGTTTACGTTGGCATCCATAACCCTCATCATTTTATCCTTCACTGAAATACAATTAGAACAAAACGTTTCAGAGTTAGAAACTACCTCAGCTTTTACTTCTGAAGAAGATGCACCAGGAGCCATGAATACGTTATCATCAACTTCACCCTTTTGAGCAACAATGACAGGCTCTGCATCAGTTTCTGATTCACTCAAATCATCTTCAACTGTCTGAAAGCTTTCTTCAGTCATCACATCAGTCTCAGTAGATTGAGTACTTTCATCAGAATGAATTCTCTCACTATCAGTTAAATCTGCAGAAGAATCACTTTGAGAATCACCCTGCTTCTCTAATACTTCTTTGATCAAGACCACAAACGCTTGGGAAGTTGCTTCACTCTTTTTCTTCAATGCTTCCCATAGATCTCTTGAAGTTGGACACTTCCCGAGACTATGAATGATTTCTTTTGGTAAAGACAATTTTAAAGTTTCACACGTTTTCATCTCTCAATCAAACTTCTGCTTTTCTACGTTGTCACTGATTTAGGAACATCACGAAATTCCAGAAAGTCAAAAGTAGGATGCACATATCCTTCTATTATTGGTCTCCAAAAATTTTCATCAATTTCTGATACGAACTGTTTGAACTTTCTGATATGCACAAAAGCCTCGATGGCATAGTTCCAATCTCATTATCATCACACGAAATCGACATTTTGATTTTTTTGCGAAAATATCCGGAAAAATTTTTTTCCGCCAAAATACTCGTTTTAAAAATTTCAAAAATTCAAATCTTCAAAAATGATATAAACCATCCATATAAGCTTTCCCTAAAAAATTTAGACAACAAAAAATTTCCCATTATCATCACACGAAATCGACATTTTTTTTATAAGAACACAAGCGAACAAGATAAGTTCGCCTGATACTGCCTGAGCGGACTTAATAAGCTCGCCTGAACCTCACTGAGTGAAGCGAACTTAATAAGTTCGCTTGCTAAGTTCGCCTGCAAGTTCACTTAAACTGAGAGAAGATAACTTAATAAGTTCGCTTGCTAAGTTCGCCTGCAACAAATATCAGCAAGTTCGCTTGCTTCAGTTGTAACAAACTCAGCAACCCAAACACGAACTCATAGCGCCGAAAATCATCATTTCTCATAGATTTGAAGGAATTTAAAGAAATTGGACTGTAGGATTTAGTATTTTATGAATCAGAACACTTCTATCGGATCAATTTCACCAAAATCCACCTCAAATTCACGAATTCAGCAGTAATATCAGTTTCAAGAACTTGAAACTCCATGGATACAAAAATAATCAATTTCTTGTCAAATTGTACACAAAAACGTCTCTAATCACCAAGAATCAAACACAAATCACTAGCAATAGCTCTGATACCACTTGTAGGTCCACATGACTCATCTCAGATCCATCTCGTGAAAGGACGTCTCGATAACACGGAGTGCGGAATCCTTCGTGTTAACGTATGTATATCAATTGATAATAGAAACACCGTGTAAATAAACTTTCTCTTTTTATATTCACCAAACAAAGAGTTTACAGATTCACAGACTACACTCGATTCAGTCCCTCTGCTTCGTTCTAGTCTATCCTGAACAGACTCTGTAAACTCTCTATTTATAGAGACACGCTCTGCAATAAGCGAACTTAACAAGTTCGCTTCTAAAGATGCTTAGGCGAACTTATTAAGTTCGCCTCTCTATGAACTTACACAATATTCCTTAGGCGAACTTAACAAGTTCGCTCCTAAAGATGCTTAGGCGAACTTGTTAAGTTTGGCTCTCTATGAACTTCTACAGAATTTTATCAACAGTTACAAAACATGTCCTAACACTATTTAACTCTAATATAAAGCATTTTACGTTCGATATCTTAAACCAACCCGATGATGACCATTCGAATGGTTGAGGGTAACTATTGTCCTTAACGGGAGGCACTGCTACTTTTTAAAGACTTTAATTTGCAAATCAAATGTCACGAGGACGAGGCTCTAGCGGTGACCCGGGTGACAAGTTTGTAGTAGTAACATCATTGGATAAGTCAACTTAACATGGTCACATACCAAGATGATTCGAATCCCGAAACAATACTCTCCGTGACCTGATCATCTCTGAGATATTTACTTTTCGGCCATTTACTATTCTGTTCGTTACATTTATGTTACACACATCACGCACGTTTTTACTTTTCTGTTATTTACCTTTCTGTCATTTACTATTCTTCTTCACAAGCACACAAAAACCCACTCACTAATTGATCCGGCTAAACGATAACAAAAGTTGAGTACTGGAACCCGACCATGTCCATTGGTTCGATACTTGGTTCTCACCTAAACTATATTACGCTGCGATAAGTACACTTGCCTATTGTGTGTGTTTTTAAGTTAAAGTAATTATCATTTTATAAATTTGAAAGCTGATATCGTAAAACCATCCTAATAATATATTTATTATATTTTTATATACTAAAAACGACACATCAGGTCTGAAATAATATCAAATAAGAGAACGGTTCTCAAAATAGAACGAAAGGAAGGAAATAAACCAGACGGACACATGGGCTCGTGGGCACAAAGCCATGGGCTGGTTGTGTGAGGGGAGGGGCTTTAACCTAGCCACCCACCTCCTCCCTCTCACTTCATCTTCTTCACCTTGATACTTGTAGAGAGAGAAAGAAAAAAGCTAGAGAGAGAGTTCCAAAACCCGCAACTGAGGCCGTCACCTTGGCTCGAGATCGTTGCTGGAGCTTACTGTGGATCGGAGAAGGAGAAACACATGGAAATTAGGTAATGAAACGCTTCCAGATTCGGGTTTTGGATTGAAGGTGGGGTATTAGGGTTTCGAATGCTTTTTCTTAAAAAGATGAGATTTTTACGTAAGAAACAGATTAAAAACGGTGGATCTAGCTTCATGGAAGCTAGATAAGAGTTTTGGATGTAAAAAGATTTAAACTTGGATAAAAAACGACGATTTTGGCCAACAACAGATGAATCATTCAAAAACATGATTAATCGTCCGAAAACTCTAGCCGTTGATGTGACGTAAATTATACATATTTTGCATTCATAATTATCTCCATAATCATCACAATTAGAGAAAATATGATGAGAATTGATACCTAATCTATTCAATTGTGTCAGAATAGGATAACTACCCTTGATGTACAAAAATATCAAGAAATCACTCAAAACCAAGGGAAAATCAACATCCGAAAGTCAATTGAACGAACCTGGACGCAGGAAGTCAAAAAGTCAACATGGAGCAAAAAAGGGCAATGCACGATTCCCATTCCTGCTCCCCTGTACTCTCTAAAGCTACCAGATTCCGCACGAGAAAAAAAGGTACTTTGCACGTTTGTGCAATCTAATGCACGACAGTGCATTGCCAAACTCTTAGCATATAAATAGCAAGCTCATTCTAATGTAATAGATGTCCAAGACCAAGGGTTGTGAAGGCCCTAGTTGTAACATCCCAACTCTTAAAATAAGTTGGGACACGTGTTGGCTAAGAAACAAGAAGCTAGAACATAACCGAAAGCGAAAACAAAAAGTCGGTTCGACCAGAAATTGCCCAAAACTTCCCATAAGCATATCTCGGGCTAGAAAATGAGTTTCAAAAACCATAATGTAGGTCCCTCGGGTGCGTCACATGCAAGGGACCTACAAGTGGTATCAGAGCCTTGCTCTTGATTTCGAGTGTTATGAGTGAGTTTGGAGAGTTTTCTATAGAGTTTTACAAGCAAAAGGAGGTGTTTTTGTTGATTTTTGTGATAAAATAGGGGTATCTCTTGAGAAATATTTTAGAAGCAAAAATCACTCTAAAACCGACTTTTGTTGTGTATTTTGAGTGTTTTGAGCATCAAAGGTTGGTTAGAAACAAGTTTTTGACCCCTTGGCTCATTTTGATTGTTCATCCGTCCGATTTTTGCCATCTCCGGTGTGTTTCCAGTGACCAGAATAGTTTGGTGAGAGTTGTTGAAAAGGTGTTCTGCGTACTTACCATATCTGGCAAAAAGTACAGTCTTGCTGATTACTTTCTAAATACGCAAGACTAATCTCTTGCGTACTTAATAAATACGCAAGACTAATCTTGTGCGTACTTAAGTTACATCCTGCGTAATTATCATTTACTCCTGCGTACTTATCAAGTACGCAAGAGAAAATCTTAAATACCCAAGACCATTCCTCTAAGTGCTCAAGGCCAATATCAAGTGCGCAGGTGTCTCTGATTTTTCTGAAATTTGACTAAGTGTTCACCATGTCGAATCTTCAGAACCTTGGAAACCTTTTAAACTATGACAATGAGATCGGTACTCCTCAGAAACCAGCAAAGCTGCTAAATGTAAATGATTATTCTAACTGGAAGGCACGCTTTGTGCATTACATTTCTTACACTGATTCTTAGTTATGGATTCCAATTATAGAAGGCTATAAGCATCCCACACACATTTATCTTGATGATGAACTGCCTAAGCCTATCTCTAAACTCGATGAAGAAAAAAAGAAAGCTTATGATTGAGAGAAGAAGGCTTTTGTGGCATAAAATCGGGAGTTGTTCCACAGCTTCAGAGGTTATGACAACTCTAAGGATCTTTGGAAGGCGTTACAGAAAAGATTCAAAGGGAATAGTGATATCAAGAAGAGTAAATGGGATCTACTCAGGAAGCGGTATGAATGCTTCAGATTTTTGGAGAATGAGTCTTTAGATGACCTCATCTCTAGATTCTATCATCTGCAAACAGAATTGAAAGCTTTTGAGCTCAAGTATCCCGACGAAGAGTTGGTGGAAAAGTTTCTGGATGCTTTGCCACCCAGGTTTGAAATGTACACAACCCTGATGAGAGAGAATCCAAAATTCTATGAAATGACAGTGGAGGAGGCGATTGGAAAGGTTCAAGCTCATAACATGAACCTTAGAAAGAAGGAGAGCTCAGGAAGACCTCAGATACTAGACCCTTCTATGTATCATGGGACGTCTTCTACAACCAAATCTTCGGGCTCAGGAATTGCCCTTTTCTCTGGAAACTCTACTGAAGAAGACCACTCAAATGGTTGTGGTAGTCATGCATGCTATGCATCTGGATCAGGTTGTGGATCTCATCATCAACACACCTCAAGAAATCCTCCCGTTACAACTTCAGCTAACCAATCAGCTATAGCCAAAATAGCTAAAGATCATGTAGCACAATTTTCATCTTGTATGCTGGCCTACGAGAACTTCATAGGTGGCAAGCTTACAGATCCTGAGACAATTGAAGAATATTTTAATCAAGTGGATCCTGATGACATGGAGGACATGGATATTCAATGGAATATGGCCATGATCTTGAGGAGAGCCAAGCGTTTCCTAAACAGAACAGGATGAAAGTTCATTGGCGGGCATTCTAATGCCAAGGTTGGTTTTGACAAATCCAAGGCCAAATGCTATAAGTATCTAAACTATGGACACTTTGCTCGTGAATGTCAAAAAGACAGAGCACCGGCTTCGGGTTTCACCAGACCTAGCCAAGGAAACAGCCATGGCTACAACAACTCAAACAACCACAATCAAAGCCAAAGTGGAACGTCCAATGCACTGGTAGCTCAACAGGACGACATCTTTGATTGGGGTGTTCATCTGGAAGATGCCATCATTGCACAAACTCAAGTTGGTCTCATGGCTGAGATCATGGAGTTGATGGAAGCTGAGAAAAAGGAAGCTGGGGAGAAGGAAGCTGAATAAAGGGAAGCTTCTGTAGCTGATCAAGAGGAATCTACTACTGCTGTTGCTCTCATGGCTATTGAAGAAGCAACAAGTTCATCGTCTGAGGTAGATTCTAATCCTTTTTCTGTTATTTCTTCTTCTAAATGTCTAGGCTTAAAACTTGAAAATTCTAAGCTCCAAGACAAGGTCGAACCCCTTCGCATTGCAGCTGTAAGTTATAAAGAAAATGAAAAACTATTTAAAGATTCAACTAAAACGTTGAAAAAGGAAAAACGAGATTATTCACTAAAAATGAGCGATCAACAGCTTCACTTTGATATTGCATATAAGGGGTTGGAGAAAAGGAACAATGAAATTAACAAGCTGCAAAATGAAATCTTGCAGTTGAAATGTTCTAATGAGAAGTTGAAAAACTCTCGTTTTGTAGTGGAACACTACAAATCTGTAGTGAGGCAAATGAATGGCTTAGGGCTGGGTACTAATGCCATTCCTCCACCAGTTAGCGGGAAGTTTGTCAACAGCTTAGTAGACATTGATCTAACTTGTCTTGATGAGTCCTCATGAAAGGATGATTCCTCTAAAAAGGATGATTCCTCAAGTAAGGCTAACTCCACATCTAATGAGGAGTTCTTTACTACTTCTGATGATGGGTCGGTTAACACTTGCCCTGAAGGAGTAGTATCTGAGGAGTTGTTATCTGAAAAAAAGTCAAGAAAAACATTATCACTAATAGTGATAACTGTATTTTAGCTGAACCTGATATCATTGAATCTAATGATAAATTAATGGTAATGCTTTTTGGGGGTTATAAAAATCTTAATCAAGTAAAGAAAGAGGCTTTTTCAGCTCACTATGGGCATGGTTACAAAGAAAATTTGCAAAAATACTATACTCCCAAGAACCAATCTGTATCGGGTCAAACTCCTGTTCATAAACCAACTCCTCCTGCTCATAATGTTGAGTCATCTAATGCCAGATCTAACGAGCCTTACAGGAGAACTTACACAGACAAGAGGATTTGCTTTCACTGTGGCTTGGTTGGTCACAGTTTTGTGAACTGTCCTTCAACAACCAAGGGAAACGACCAATTGTGTCACAACCGGCTGTCATCCCTAAGTCGCCATCAGTGAAACCTCCCAAATGTCCAAAACAAAATGTGGTGAAACCACCAGTTAAACCGATGGCAAAGCCAAAGATCAAATCTGAGGCCAAACCATCTGTTTCAAGAAAGGTAAAGCAACATGCTGTACCTTGTGTATCTACCTCTGGTAGTACACGTACTGGTGAGAAACCTGTGGTGAAACTCTCTAATCCACAGAGGAGGAGAGGGAATAAGAGGTTGAGACAGCTAGAGCAGCTGACTTCAGTTCAATCAGGTGAAGCTTCCACAAGTTCACCTGCTGTTGTTGAACCAAAGTCTACCGTTCACGTTAAGAAAAAGAAGAGGTCTTGGATTGCCAAATCTAAAAATTCTCAATCTCCTAGTCCTAATTCGTTTAAAGATTCATCCATTTTGAACAGTCATCACGACTGTGAGTTAAAAGAGGTAGTTTATTTTTAAAAGGATGGACGACCCAAGACCACTATGGCTTGGGTCTCCAAATCTAACTTGTGACTCGTGCAGGGACGTCCGAAGGGTACTATCTCTAACCGCTGGTATGTTGATAGTGGATGCTCCCAGCACATGACAGGAAACATGGCCTTGCTTCAAGATGTGAAACCATTCAGAGGCGGCTATGTGGCCTTTTCTAGAGAGAAAGACGGTAGTATCACGTGTCAAGGCGTGGTATCAAATGGTTGTGTCAGTTTTGACAATGTCAACATTTACGAGCAGCTGAAGCATAACCTGCTGAGTGTCTCTCAAATGTGTGACAAGGAGTACTCGGTGATGTTTGATAAGAATGAATGCTTAATTCTCAAGCCTGGTTTTGAAGTTCCTGAAGATTGGATCCTGATGAGAGCGCCAAGGACAAACGACACCTATCAGATTGATATGAGCGTGGCAACAACCACCTCATCAGTTGCTACTTTTTTCTTACCAAAGCGACAGAGCATGACTCTATCTTGTGGCATAGGAAACTTGGACATATCTCGTATCGTAAAATGAATCATCTTGTCCGAAACGGTTTGGTAACCGGAGTTCCTAAGCTGAGATTTACCGTTGCAGATTACTGTATGCCTTGTAAAAAGGGCAAACAGCAGCGGAAGTCACCCAAGCCCAAGCTCCAAAACTCCATTGATACCCCTTTGGAGCTATTACACATGGATCTGTTTGGCCCCATAAGTATCAAAAGTATTGGAGGTAAGTCGTTCTGTCTGGTTGGAACTGATGATTTCTCACGTTTTTCTTGGGTGCATTTTTTAGGTACCGAGGACGAGACTGTTGATATTCTTCAATACCTGATCCTGAGCTTGGAATCTCTTTGCAAGCTGAAGGTTAGAAGAATAAGGAGTGACAACAGAACTGAGTTCAAAAATAATTTGATGGAACTTTTCTGTCTCAAGAAGGGGATCCATCACGAATTCAGCGCCCCGTATACACCTCAGCATAATGGAGTTGCAGAACGGAAGAACAGAACATTGATTGAGACTGCAAGGACTATGCTGTCGGATGCAAAGCTTCCTGTCATGTTCTGGGCAGAAGCAGTTAATACAGCTTGTCACGTCTTGAACAGAGTTCTGGTTGTGAAGAGGCACAATAAGACTTGTTACGAGTTGATCAACAATCGACTTCCCAATCTTGATTACCTAGTTCCTTTTGGTAGTCCCTGTTCCTTGTTGCTACAGTACAAAGACCGCCAGTCTAAGTTTCATGCAAAAGCGGTGGAAGGTATCTTCTTAGGATACGTTGCCAACTCGCCTTGCAAGAGAGTGTACAATATAGGAACTCGTACTGTCGAGGAATGGTTTGAAGTGGATTGCAGTAAACACAGCATTCCACCAGAACCAACAGGTCTAGCTTGGGGTTTTGATTATGATGCGCTATTCAAGTCATTCAATCTTCATGATCTATCTGCAGTTGACGCCACAAATGTTTATGAATTATTGGGTGTCGGCGATGACTCCAGTTTCTCTACTCGTGCTACTGTACCGATTGTAACTCCTGATTCCAATGCTGCATTTGCATCTGGAACTCATGACAGTGATAACAGTGAAGATGTTCATGTTGATGGAGATGACGCTCAAGCTAATCCTAACACAACTGTAGGAAATGAAGCTCCAGCTGATCCAATTAACATTGAATCTTCTTCTGGAACACAGGAAATGGGGGAGTTAAGCACGAATCTCCATTCAGAAATTCAGGAACCAAATGTACCAGAGATGAGAATGCATAAGAATCATCCAATCGACAACATTATTGGTGATCCTTATGCCGGTGTTCAAACTCGTCATCGAACCATTGTAGAGAACACTAGTCTTTACTCAGAGATACTTGACACTGGTGTCATGGAAACATGTTTACATGTTGCATTCGTGTCCCAGTTAGAGCCGAAGAATGTGAAGGAGGCTCTCGCGAACAACTGCTGGATTGAGGCGATGCAAGATGAATTGTCTCAATTCCAAAAGTTGCACGTGTGGGATTTGGTTTACTTGCCAAAAGGCTTTCAGCCAATTGGAACTAGATGGGTGTTCAAATGCAAGACGGATGATCGTCATGTGGTTGTGAAAAACAAAGCAAGGTTGGTTGTTCAGGCTTTTTTATCAACAAGAGGGCTTGGATTACACGGAAGTGTATGCCCCAGTTGCTAGAATTGAGGCCATTCGACTGTTCTTGGCTTATGCCACATATGTCGGCTTCAAGGTCTATCAACTTAATGTGAAGAGTGCTTTCCTATATGGAAAAGTACATGAAGAGGTCTATGTCACTCAACCTCCCGGCTTTGAAGATCCGCATAATATCAATAAAGTGTATCGACAAAGCACTTTATGGTCTTCATCAAGCACCGCGGGCATGGTATGAGACATTATCTAAGCATCTATTGTCTAATGGTTTCGACCGTGGACAGATTGACTCAACCCTCTTCATTAGGAAAGCAGAAGGTGACATTCTTCTTGTACAAGTCTACATCGACGACATTATTTTTGGATCTACCAATGAAGGGAAGTGTAGGGAATTCGAACAGGTGATGAAGTCCAAGTTTGAAGTGAGTAACATGGGTGAATTGTCGTTCTTCCTGGGTCTGCAAGTCAGTCAAAGAGAGGATGGCATTTATCTACATCAAACTATGTATGTGCAGGACAACTTGTCAAAATATAAGATGAATGATAGCAGTACTTATGGCACACCTATCCCAGTCAATCATGGTCTGCATCCTGACAAAGATGGAAAGGATGTGGATTGAAGATTGTACCATGGGATGATCAGATTACTTATGTATCTCACAGCTTCAAGACCCGATATAATGTTTGCTGTGCGCTTATGCTCAAGTTTTAGTCTCAACCGAAGGAGTCACATATGATAGCCGTGAAGAGAATTTTCAGATACTTGAAAGGGAAACCTCGATTGGGTATTTGGTACTCTAAGCAGCAGTTATTCGACCTCAAAGCCTACACTGATTCAGATTATGGCGGTTGTAACCTTGACAGAAAGTCAACTTCTGGTGGATGTCAATTCTTAGGAGACAGATTGGTTTCCTAGCAATGTAAGAAGCAGTCAACGGTTTCTGTCTCAACTTGTGAAGCAGAATACATTGCGGCAGTGAGCAGTTCAGCAGCAATTGAGAAACTGCGGCTTGAACTTCACTAGAACTCTTTTGTTCATTGACAACAATACCACAATGTCCATCACAAATAACCCGGTGAAACATTCCAAAACTAAACATATAGAAATTCGCCATCATTTCATCCGTGATTGTGCTGAAAAGCATTTAATTGAACTTGTTAAAGTTCACACGGATGACAATCTTGCTGACCTTTTCACAAAGGCTTTTGATCGATCTCGTTTTGAGCATCTTGTCAACTTGATAGGAATGTTCAATCCTGAGTGAAAAATTGTATAAATTATTATGGTTTTAATCTGCTGATTTACAAGTAATTTAAATTGTCAGTAGGTTGTATGCGTCTTTGAATCACTAGTAGTGTGGAAATTTAATCTAAAATTAGAACTGTGATTTGTACCCATGTTTGCTAGTGTGTGCGCGTAAAAGAATAGACAAGATAATTATCAGATAAAGGATGTTAGATTTTGGAAATATTTTTCTTTTAAGGTCAGTTTCGGGTTATGTCGTTAGCACAATTAATGCAGTTCATCTCACTGCCCATACTCACAAGTATGCAAGGAGAGTTTGAATCAAGACATGTCTCTACATCAACCGTTGAGCATGTATTCACCCTTGAATCACTCCTGATTTATTGAAATCAAATCCAGATAAAAGTTGGATTCCCTTACCTTATTCAAACACCATATTCATTATCCCGAATCATTATACCGGTTTTCAATAAAGAAATCAAATGAAACCAAGACATATGAATCACTCGATTCTGAATCTTATGATTCCTGATAATCCTTATGGATTCTGCTTGATTTTTCCTATGCTAATTGATGTAGCTTCATTCTGAAAATTTAGAAAATCATTGGGAAAATCTTAGATGCCTTGAGATAGTGCAATTTACATTATTGTAGCATATCAGTGGGGTACACGTTGTATATCTTATAATTAATACCCTAATACACAAAAACGTGATACAAAGATGCTTATAGTTTCAAATCTTATAATATTGTCAACTTGAATTACTTGTTTATGTGCTTATTATGTATGAATAAATAGTAATCCATGACATGATCCCATATTCTTTGATGGTTTTTGCTATAAGTTAGCCTGATATGATCCTTTGCTCGTGTCTTTGATCAAAAATAGTTTGTGTAAATACATGTATATTTCTATCTAGAAACGATCAAAAAGATTTTAAGTTTATGAACAGTTCAATCTTAATCAGAAAAACCATAAATATTTTTGTTTAACCTTCCTGAATTGATTATGAATCCTCTTGATTGAATGTTGTTTATCTTGTTCCTTATTTGACTTGAAAAATCTTCATAATTTGAGTTGAAAGTTTGCGCACATAAGGGTTTCTGTGTACTTGTCAAGTGCGCATGAAGTAAGCCCTGCGTACTTAACAAGTACGCAAGAGTTAAGCCTTGTGCACTTGTAAGTACGCAGGAGTTAAATCTTGCGCACTTAGCAAGTACGCATGACCGTTTTGTGTTGGGTATAAATACTGGACTTAGAAAATTTTTAGAGTTCTTATCACTTTCAAATTTTCTAAGCCGGTTCATTTCCCTTCGAGTGTTCGTAACCGATTTCTTGTCCCATCTCTAGTATCATCATCGTGTAACATTCAATCAGTGAGAATCTTGAGCCAATCCATCCACAAAATTCGCGATTTTGGACCGATTAAGAGAATTAAAACTTGGGGTTTTTGATTCGAGTTTTTAGTCATAAGTTTGGTTGTCTGGGTAAAAACTGATAATTAAAACTTAATTAAAAGCAGTAATCGACTCTTAATCATCCGTCTAATCTTTGATTTTGACCATTAGCCTTGGATTTGACCGACGGTTCGTCAGGGTCATCGATTAGGTCAAAATTACACTAGTGTAGCAAGTATTTGGTGTGAAGGTTGGTCCCATGGGTCGTGATCACTGATTTCAACCTTGTGGTGACCTAATCCACCTCTTTTTTGAACATCTGTTGATTTTTACAAACTTCTGAAATTTTTGAACAAGTATGTTTCTAGTGCACTTAGCAAGTACGCAAGAAGTAATTCTTGTGTACTTGTTAAGTACGCAAGAGGAAATTTCTGCGTACTTGCTAAGTACGCAGGACCAACACTTGGGAAAAATTTCTATGTCTGAAATTTCAGTTCAAAGAGTAACTGCTATACTGCATCATGTTTATTCATTTCCAACGAAACTTGTTGTTCTGATTATGTTTTCTGTGTGTTTTTGCAGATTATGGCTCGGGCGTTTACGAACGAATTCAATCTGTTAGCTAATACTCAACTAGAATGGAAGGGTGCAGCGCTTCAGTATCTAGAGATAGTTGATTTCTTGAACCGTTCAAGAATCATCTACGCTATTTCAGCCGACCCGATAGTTTCAAGACCTTATCTGGAGCAATTTTGGGAGACTACGGAGCATGATTGCACGGTAACCCCTAATGTTATAAGGGCTACCGTGGCTGGTCATGACATCGCCTTCTCTGAAGAATCAATTAGAAAGGTCCTACAATTCCAAGATCTCTCGACCGACCCGACAGCCTATCCAGACAACTTTGTGGATGGCTGTTGGAGGCAACGAATGGGATATGTCTGTGCGAGAGATTATGCTTCGTATAAGAAAATGTGGGTGCTTGACCAATGGAGATATTTTGCCCACGTCATGATCATGTGCATCTCCTTAAGAAAAGCTGGAAAGGATGCAATGGGTCATGACCTTGCTGCAGCCATGGTTGGCTTATCTCTCAACAAGGGCTACAACTTCTCACGATACATATTCAAAGCCATCAATGACCAGATCAACACGGCTGAGAGGTTCAGGTTCTTGTTATACCCTAGGTTTGTGAAACTTCTGATAAACGATGCGTTGCCAAACCTACCTGCTAGTGGGGAGAGATTGCAAGTTAAAAGGGTGGACAAAAGGGTGTTTGCACAATTTTTAAAGCCAGACAGTGTAGATCCTACCCCTGAGCACACAGCACTCTTTGGCCACCTTATAAATGAAGCATACAAGGCACCAGGTGACTGGAGATGGTATAGTCATGATTCGGAGCTAGAGTTGAGTGAACATTCAGATGAACAACAACAACAACAAGAGGAGGAAGTTGAAAGTGAAGATGAATCGTCGGATAGTGGAGACGAAGGAGCGGGGAATGATGGTGCTGAGGGATCTGACTCCGAAGAGACAGATTATGATTCTTCTGATTCCGATGATGCACCATCGTAGGTTCACCCGAGGAGAACGAAGAAGGTCACCCTTCCTGAGTCGTCCTCAAAGAGAAAGCGACAATCCACTAGCAGTGAATATGAGCCAGATTCTGACTCTGACGCTGCTATTCAAAGGCATAGACGTGAAAGTGTTCGCAAGAACAGGGGTGATAGGCAGCAATAACCTATTCCTAGTGAGGTGGTGGTGAGTCCTCAGCAGCAAGTACAATTTTTAGCCACGAGTTCTGATTCAGCTTCCACCCCACCTTCACAACAACTATACAGGAGACAGAGGAGGAGGCCACAGGTACAACCTGACGTGGCAGTCACTTCAATCACAGAGGAGGTTCCTGTGATAGTGACCCTCCCTATCACATCTGCCCAGGTGGCGGTGACTACTCCAATTCTCACGGAGTCAGTCACCATCACCCCTTCCATAACACCTACAACCGTCATCACATCCACAATCCCAACAACCACCATTAATCCTTTAAGTCAACCCTTCAACTATGGGGAATTTACTCAAGGGTTTGACTTCGACACCATCTTTTCCTCCCCAATTCACAATGCCAAAGCATCATCATCCAGACATCCTGATCCTAATGATGCAAGGATAGATGGTCTGGAAACCCAAGTTGCTGGATTATTGGAAAATATTCGAAAGTCAAAGGAGGAATCTGACGCTCAACAAGCACAGATTAATTCATTGGTGGATGAAGTTAGGATTCTAAGAAGCCAGAGAACGGGGACTGCTGAGAGACTGAAGAACGTCATGGCCTAGAACGAGCTTCTAATCAGGGCAAATGAAATGATTTTGGGTCACAGGTCATCTCTAGAGCTGAGATTTGATACTCAACGGAAAGAGCATGAGCTGATGGTCAAACTAATTGCTGATCTGACCAAGAAGCTTGATGCTCAGGGGGAGAAAGATAAGGAGAAGGAGAAAACTACTGGTGATGAGGCTTGTCATCCTGTTGACTTGACTAAGGATGACGACAAAGACAAGGATCCCGAAGCCGGTCCTAGTGGAGGTGAGTACCAAGCTTTAGCAATTGTGCCCATCTCTACTATTCCAATGGCTCAGGGGGAGTCTACTCATCAAGAGGGTGGTGATACCTCTGGTGGTGGTGACAAAGGAAAGTCAGCGGCTGATGTGCTTAAGGATCTATCTGATGATGAGATCTTATACTTAGAGCCTGAATATTCCAAGGAAGCACAGATCGATGCTCTCTTTAATCTAGAAGAAGGAGAGATCGACTCTGGTGATGATTGGGATGAAGATGATGAGGATGTAGTGATTGAAGTTCACAAGGGCGACGGGGAAGGAGAGTATGAGTTAGAAGATGGAGAGATCTTTGAATTTCCATCCTTCGAAGCTTAGCTAGACACAGGTTCAGTCGAGCATGCTAGTAATGTGGAAACCTCGACTGAAGCCTCGCCAGTTGACCCTACACCTATGGATCCGGAGGCACCAAAAGAAAAAGATATGCCTTCTACTTCATCTAAGGGTCCAGCTCCTCTTTGGCAAAAGACGTCTATCATAGATAAACAAGAGGTAACAGGGATGATCTTGGCTGTTTGGTTCGAGGAGGATAAGCAGTTGTTCACAATCAAAAGATTTGGGGGGTTCAATACTTGAAACCAACCAGTGAAGCGTTCAACTCCTTACCCAAATACGACCTTGTGAACCTAGCGAACCGAGAGCTGCTGGGTCATTCTAATCATGCAGTTGCGATGGGTTTGTGGGTGGTTCTACAGCGAGAAGCAAGATCTGGGAAGTTTGATATGTTCAAGCCTCAAGTGCCCAAGTGAGTCAAGGATAAGACAGCAAGACATCCTGTGACTAAAAATTCTTAAAGAAATTGGTATACAAGTCAGTGCTATGTGAAACCAAGATTGCCCTGAGCAAGTTATCTCAGGATATCCTCGGTGACATGTGGTACTGGTACGTAGATCCAAAGATGGGCGAGGCTGTGGTGATTGGAAAGGTGAAGTCAGAAAGTGGATGCTTAGTGCCGAGGGAACTAATCAGAGTATTTGATGAAGTCTGCTTCATTAACTTCTCTGTGAAAGATCTGGAGGCACTAGCAGACAGGTATTGCATGCATACGGACAAATGGACGAAATTCCTTGCTTCTAAATATGACAAGGTGATCAAGTTCTGCCTTGACTATAAGAAGAAGATGGAAGCTAAAGATGCATAGCTGTGAAGACTGAAGACCGAAGACTAAAGATCGAAGATGATCCAGATCTGTAGACAAGGGGGAGTTTGTTGAAGCACTTTCATGTATCAAACACTCTGGATAGATAGAGTATTAGTTTTTTACTTTCATGTATGTATTTGTCTTTGTTTGTAAGTGTCTGCATTTATTAGTTATCGCGTTGTATTCACTTTTACATATTGATTGTTGCAGATTTCTCTAAGTGTTTTGCGCACTTGTATGTGCGCAGGAGATAGTTCCTGCGTACTTAGCAAGTATGCAAGAATACCTATGCGTACTTGCTAAGTACGCATGAGCAAATTGCCCTGCGCACTTGCTAAGTGCGCAGGCATCAGGTCGTGTATAAATAGGAATGGTTGACAGTAGATAAGTACGCAATCATATACTCAGTCACAGTAGCAAATACGCACAACTTGTAATCTCAGTACTTCTCACTGTAACCTTCAAGTGTTTATAATAGACGAAAGTTTAAAGTGATTATCTTGTCGGTTTACTTTGTTTCGTAAGACTCTCCACCTTGTCCGTGATGGTCCGTCACACTGTAAAATCATGAAAACGCACCGTTTTAAGCCACGTATCACTGAGTCATCGCACCCTAAGACCATGACGGACCTTCATGAGCCATGATGGTCCGTTACGTGGTCAGAAAGCCCTTGGGCAAAGAAAACGGTAATGGACCGTCACCAATTGTAACGGTCCGTTAAATTTGCTTATATATTGATTCTTGGAGTCGTTCAAATGAGAAACATCACACACCAAACACCATATACAGCTAACACAATCTGGGAAGGATTAAGAAGCAAGTGTGGCGCGTTTAAGTGCGAGTGTGATACACTGCGAGTGCGGTTCGAGTTCGGAGAAGCTTTTAAGCAAGGAACGAGCGTAGGAAAATGACCCGAGACTATTGTAAGTACACTGGACCCATACCCTAGACACGATTATGTGAATTACGTGCTTAAATGATATGTGTTATGTGATATTGATATAATGAGGGTACGCGGTAATGAAGGGTTAGTCTAAACACTAAACGGGAATAATAAAGTAGCCATAACATATCCTAGGGGTGGTGGATACGCCGCTGGTACTTCCTATATATAAATATCTTGGTGCTTCATGGTGAAATCATTATGAATGTTTAGGAGTATAGACTAAAATACAGAAATAAAAATATAGTAAAGAACGGGAGAACTTTCGACTGGTATGTAGTTATCTGACAAATGGAATGTTATGTTTAAGGAAAGAGTGGTGTATAAATCTCTCCTAGACCCGTCACTCTTTCCTAGGAACATCTCTGTTAGAGGTACTGCTCTGGAAGGATAATCACCCTAGTTTACAATATATAACAACTATGAATATGTGATGAAGATTAATGCATGAACACATGAATATGTGATGCATGATAAAGATGAATACATGAATGCATGATGATACATGCAAAAATTAATGAGTATGATGGAACGAGTCTAAATCCTAAAATGTAATAACGAAGTACTCACGAAGTGTTAAATGGTGGGTGGATACGCCGCTGATATTTCCTATATATAAACCCTTTTAATGCATCGTGAAGAAACCGTTACGAAGTTTTAAGACTGGTTTGGAAATAAATCAACCATATACATGAATGAAAATAAATGCTTGATACATTTGGGAGGCTATGATTCTAAGATACTCAAGGTCCCAAATGAAATGAGATACCCGGCCTATAAGGTGGATCTAAATAAAAAGGAAGAAAACTAAAAATATTCCAAGCCTATGGGGCTGAGGAAAATGATTCCAAGCCTACGGGGCTGAGGAAAAGATTGAGTCTTCATGACAAATGCAAGGGGTCTATACTGATGAGTATATGAACCTTGCTAAAAACTTGGACCGGAGGTAAGTCCGAAGATGGTCGCGAGGGGGTTAGCGCACCCATAAAATATACGAATGACGTGACCGGAGGTACGTCCGGAGATGGTCACGGGGGTGCCGAGGGCCTGGGAAACTTGAACAATGATAAGAACCTAAAGGGTTCAAAATAAAATGAACGGTGAAGTGTACTTACTTAGCGTAAGCTAATTCAAAAATGTTTTCCAAACACTGCAGGAAAGAAGCACGTGGAATGAAACTTCCTGATGATGGAACGATCGGAGTTGAAAGATCCCTATATAATATGATGTAATTATATCATCTTTTGTAAAACAATATTATAATAAAAAGTTACCTTAACCAGTTATGGCAAGGTTTTGTTAAACTGGGACCATTTTCCGCATTATAAAAACTCTGATAAAATATGAGATAAGTAGGGTGTTTCAGGTTGGTATTAAAGCACGGTTTGAGGGATTTAAGTATCAAAAGAGGATACTTAAACTCAAACCATAAGTGGTCATGATATAAATAGGGATTCAATCCGAGGCCATCCAAGAAAGCATGTATGTTTAAATTCCAGTGCTAGAACATAAATGTATGAGTATACGTGGGCAGAAATTTGTATGAGATAAGCTCCATGTGATAGTTGGGAGTATCATGATATGTAACACACATTGTCTTATACCTGGCCAGTATTGGAGCTAATTTATGGGACCATCATGATATCATAAACATCATATGATTACTTATGTCAACAGATAGTAAGCCGGAAGTGTGTTTATGCATGATTAAAATACATGAATGAATGTGCATATGTGTAACATGCATAGATAGGGCCTTATGTGAAACCCTAGAATACTTGAATAGGGTTAAACTAATAATAGGCCTGTAGACTCTGATTAGGGTAATCGAACGAGAGATTAAACGAAATTCATGTATCAGCAAACGATGGCTGAACATCATAACGACAAAATACGTGACGAGGGAAGCCACAGGAGAGCTGATTCTCCACTTCATGATGAGAACAAAGTCGAGCAAGTCCCGAAAAATATCCGGAGACAAATTGCAATAGAAGTAGGAAAGGCATTCGATGCAAATTTCCCGATCTTACAAGCAGATCTAGAGAACTCATTAGAAAGCTGGTTTGAAAGCCATAAAGATGTTACTCATAATGGAGAAGGAAGAAATCCAAAAGTTGATACGAAGTCAACTCGTTGTACGTGTAAGGATTTCATGACTTGTAAACCTTTAGAGTTTAGGGGAGCTATTAATCCCTTAGAAAGTTAGAGATGGATCGCTTCAATAGAAAGGGCATTCGATACATGTCACTGTGAAAAGGAATATGAGGTTACCTTCGCTACCAACCAATTAAAAGAGCGAGCTGACAATTGGTGGGGAGTATTAAAGAGAGAAAAAGGTAGAAAAATAATTAAAGAGATGAGTTGGGAAGAGTTCAAGGATCTTTTCTTAAAACACTATTGCCCTCGAGCGGCAATTGAAAGAATTACTAAGGAGTTTCTTCAACTTCGTCAAACAACTGAGACTTTGGATAAGAACACAGGGATCTTCTTTTACAAGGCCCGATTCTGTCCGGCCTTGTTAACAACCCCTGAGATGTGGATGACGAGATACGATCTCATTTTGAAAATAGAGATTAGAGAGTTTATTCATCCGTCCAAGTGCGCAAACTTGGAGGAGATGATTAATTAGGCTCGGGAACGTGAGACAGAGCTCAAAAGGCAGACTAAAAGGGATGGAAAGAGGAAAGGAGAGAGTTATCCTTCTCCTATGCCTCTTAAGAAATTTAAGTTTAATAAACCGGGAAGTGGTTCCTCCCAGAGGAAAGGTGTACACGATTGCAAAACTTGTGGAAGAAGGCACCCGGGAGAGTGCCGATTCAAGTCTATGACTTGCAACAAGTGTGGGAAGGCAGGGCACACTACATTGCAGTGTATGAGTGGAACCAGATTGTGATACAACTGTTATAAGCCAGGACACTTTAGCAGGGAATGTCCTGAGCTACGATCTCAAGCAAAAAAGACCAGAGAAGGATCGAGGGTAGTAGAAAATGAAGTCAAACGGATCGAAGCTCCAAAGCCAAGAGTTAGGGCTTTTCAGATCACTACTGAAGAAGCGAAAGATGTTCCTGACGTTGTATCAGGTACATTACTCTTGAATTCCCTACCTGCTTGTATTTTGTTAGATACGGGAGCTAGTCGATCATTTATTTCATTAAAATATGAAAACACTAGAAACTTCAATAGAAGTAAGTTGGCTAAGGCATTAGTGGTTGAAATCGTGAGTGATCGAAACTGCGTAGTAACTGAAATATGTCGAGATTGCCGACTACTAATAGAAGGAGAAGAATATCTCGTCGACTTAATCCCGATGCCAATACAAGAATTCGACGTGATCATTGGAATGGACTGGTTATCTTCGCATGCTGTAACGATTATATGCAACCAAAAGATCGAGCAATTCACGATGCCTTCAGGAAAGGAAGTTAGCATCATTGGCGAACGACGAAACCAGATCACGTTATGTACAATGGCTAAGATAAGTAACTACGTGAGGCATGGTCACCAAGTGTTCTTAGCTGATGTAGCTGAGACGAATATGAAAGAGATGGAACTGAATCAAGTCCCGGTGGTGAATGAATTCCCCGAGGTACTTCCAGGTTATCTTCCAGGTGCTCCACGTAAGAGAGAGATCGAATTCAAAATCGATTTAATTCATGAAGCTAAACCGGTAGCTAAGGCTTCATACAAAGATCAAGAATATGTATCCTTTACCTAGAATTAATGATCTGTTTGATCAATTACAAAGATCAAGTTGGTTTTCCAAAATCGACTTGAGATCTGGTTATCATCAAGTCAAGGTACGGGAGAAGGATGTGCCTAAGACAGCATTCTGAACTCGTTATGGACACTATGAATTTGTAGTGATGCCTTTTGTAGTGACGAATGCTTCGGCAGTCTTCATGGACCCCATGAATAGAGTATGCCGGCCAATGTTAGACAAATTCGTTATTGTCTTCATTGATGACATTTTGATTTACTCAGAAAGTGAAGAAGAAAATGCATAATATCTTCATGAAGTACTTAGTACTTTATGAAGAGAGAAATTATACGTAAAGTTCTCAAAGTGTGCATTGTGGTTAAGAGAAGTTCAATTTCTAGGCCATGTTGTAAATGTAGAAGGCATCTTAGTAGACCTAGCAAAGGTAGAGGCTGTAATGAAATGGTCTCCACCTAAGAACCCATCAGAAGTTAGAAGTTTCTTGGGGTTAGCTGGTTATTATAGAAGATTCCTCTAGGATTTTTCCAAGATAGCCACCCCATTAACTAAGCTAACTCGAAATACGAATGGAATGCGGAACAAGAGAAGGCATTCCATACTTTGAAAGAAAGGTTGACACAAGATCCGGTTCTGGCATTGCTAGAAGGAGTTGAAGACTTTGTGGTATACTCTGATGCCTCAAAACTTGGATTTGGATGTGTTTTAATGCAAAGAGGAAAGGTAATAGCCTATGCCTCTCGACAGTTAAAGACACATGAAGTAAACTATCCAACCCATGATCTGGAACTAGCTGCGGTGGTGTTCGCACTAAAGATCTGGAGGCATCACTTGTATGGAACGAAGTGCACGATTTACACAGACAACAAAAGTCTTAAGTATTTCTTTGACCAGAAGGACTTAAACATGAGGCAACTATGATGGTTAGAACTGGTCAAGGATTATGATTATGCAATCTTATAACATCCCGGAAAGGATAACGTGGTTGCCGATGCTCTAAGCCGCAAGGAAGAGCATCATCCTATTCGGGTGAAAGCATATAAGTTAGTGATAACTGCTGATTTCATGAGCCAGCTTCAGGACGCACAAATCGAAGCATTAAAAGGCGAGCATGTTAAGAAAGAAAGGATGGTTGGTCAGGAGAAGTTTCTAGAAGAGAATGAGTGTAATGTCAAGACTCGATTTGATCGTACGTGGATACCACGATCAGGTGAGTTTAGACTTATAATTCTCGATGAAGCTCATAAATCACGATATTATGTTCGTCCAGGTACTACAAAAATGTACCAAGATTTGAGCAAAGATTATTGGTGGCCCTGAATGAAATTTGATGTCATGAAATATGTGGCTAAATGCTTAACTTGTCTTCAAGTTAAAGTAGAACATCAGAAACTTTACTGAAGATTTCAACCATTAGAAATCCCAGAATGGAAGTGGGAACATCTCACTATGGATTTTATAACCAAGCTACCAAAAATAGCTAGGGGTTATGATATCATTTGGGTAGTTGTAGATTGGCTAACTAGGAGTGCTCATTTTCTAGCTATACGTGAGACATATTCTTCAGAAAAGTTAGCTGATTTGTTCATTAAAGAGGTTGTTTCAAGACATGGAGTGTCAGTCTCAATTGTTTCCGATCGAGATACTTGTTTCACTTCATGTTTCTGGAAGAAGTTCCACGAAGAGATGAGAACTAGATTATTAATTAGCACAGCATATCATCCTCAAACTGACGGTCAAAGTGAGAGGACAATACAAACCCTCGAAGATATGCTACGTGCTTTTATAATTGATTTTGGCGGAAGTTGGGATAATCATTTACCGTTAGCAGAATTCTCATACAATAATAGCTACCATTCAAGTATTGGTATGCCACCATACGAGATGCTATATGGTAGAAGATGTAGGACTACTATATGTTGGGGTGAAGTTGGTCAGAAAGAGTTGGACAGCAAAGAAATAGTTCAAGCCACATGTTGAAGCACTTTCCTGTGACAAACACTCTGGATAGATTATGGACAGATAGAGTCTTAGTGTAGTACTTTCATGTATGTATTTGTCTTTGTTTGTAAGTGTCTGTATGTATTAGTAATCGAGTTGTATTTACTTTTACATATTGATTGTTGCAATTTGCTCTAAGTGTTTTGCGCACTTGTATGTGCACAGGAAGTAGTTCCTGCGTACTTAGCAAGTACGCAAGAATACCTTTGCGTACTTGCTAAGTACGCATGAGCAAATTGCCGTGCGCAGGCATCAGGTCATGTATAAATAGGAATGGTTGACAGGAGATAAGTACGCAATCATAGGCATTCAGATTAGCAAATACGCAGAACTTTGTAATCTCAGAACTTCTCTCTGTAACCTTCAAGTGTTTATAATAGACGAACGTTTATAGTGATTATCTTGTCGGTTTACTTTGTTTCGTAAGACTCTCCATCTAGTCACGGGTATTCCACACCCAGTCCGACTAGTAGACCCACTTGCATGTGACGATCCGCCACACCCGAGGGACCTACAAGTGGTATCAGAGCGTTGCTCTTGATTTCGAGTGTTGTGAGTGAGTTTGGAGAGTTGTCTACAGATTTTTACAAGCAAAAGTAGGTGTTTTTGTTGATTTTTGTGATAAAATAGGGGTAGCTCTTGAGTACTATTTTAGAAGCAAAAATCACTCAAAAATCGACTTTTGTTGTGTATTTTGAGTGTTTTGAGCATCAATGGTAGGTTAGAAACAAGTTTCTGACCCTTGGCTCACTTTGATTGTTCATCCATCCAATTTTTGCCATCTCCGGTGTGTTTTTCCGGTGACCGGAATAGTTTGGTGAGAGTTGATGAAAAGGCGTTCTGCGTACTTACCATATCTGGAAAAAAGTATAGTCTTGTTGCGTACTTACTAAATACGCAAGAATAATCTCTTGCGTACTTACTAAATACGCAAGACTAATCTTGTTCGTACATAAGTTATATCCTGCGTACTTATCATTTACACATGCGTACTTATCAAGTACGAAAGAGCAAATCTTAAATACGCAAGACCATTCCTCTAAGTGCGCATTGCCAATATCAAGTGCGCAAGTATCTCTGATTTTTCTGAAATTTGACTAAGTGTTCACCATGTCGAATTTTTAGAACCTTGGAAACGTTTTAAACTATGACAATGAGATTGGTACTCTTCAAAAACCGCCAAAGCTGCTAAATGTAAATGATTATTCTAACTGGAAGGCACGCTTTGAGCATTACATTTCATACACTGATTCTTCGTTATGGATTCCAATTCTAGAAGGCTATAAGCATCCCACACACAGTTATCTTGATGATGAACTGCCTAAGCCTATCTCTAAACTCGATGAAGAGGAAAAGAAAGCTTATGATCGAGAGAAGAAGGCTCTTGGTTCAATCACTATGGCATTAACTCGGGGGTTGTTCCACAGCTTCAGAGGTTATGACAACTCTAAGTATCTTTGGAAGGCGTTACAGAAAAGATTCGAAGGGAATAGTGATATCAAGAAGAGTAAACGGGATCTACTCAGGAAGCAGTATGAATGCTTCAGATTTTTGGAGAATGAGTCTTTAGATGACCTCATCTCTAGATTCTATCATCTGCAGACAGAATTGAAAGCCTTTGAGATCAAGTATCTCAATGAAGAGTTGGTGGAAAAATTTCTAGATGCTTTGCCACCCAGGTTTGAAATGTACACAACCTTGATGAGAGAGAATCCAAAATTCTATGAGATGACAGTGGAGGAGGCAATTGGAAAGGTTCAAGCTCATAACATGAACCTAAGAAAGAAGGAGAGCTCATGAAGACCTCAGATACAAGACCCTTCTATGTATCATGGGACATCTTGTACAACCAAGTCATCGGGTTCTGGAATTGCCCTTTTCTCTGGAAACTCTACTGAGGAAGACCACTCAACTGGTTGTGGTGGTCATGCATGATATGCATCTGGATCAGGTTGTGGATCTCATCAACAACACACCTCAAGAAACCCTCCCGCTACAACTTCAGCTAACCAATCAGCTATAGCCAAAATAGCTGAAGATCATGTAGCACTATTTCATCTTGTATGCTGGCCTACGAGAACTTCATAGGTGGCAAGCTTACAGATCCCAAGACAATAGAAGAAGACTTCAATCAAGTGGATCCTGATGACATGGAGGACATGGATATTCAATGGAATAGGGCCATGATATTGAGGAGAGCCAAGCGTTTCCTGAACATAACAGGAAGAAAGTTCATTGGCGGGCATTCTAACGCCAAGGTTGGTTTTGACAAATCCAAGGCCAAATGCTACAAGTGTCTGAACTATGGACACTTTGCTCGTGAATGTCAAAAAGACAGAGCACCGGCTTCGGGTTTCACCAGACCTAGCCAAGGAAACAGCCATGGCTACAACAACTCAAACAACCACAATCAAAGCCAAAGTGGAACGTCCAATGCACTGGTAGCTCAACAGGACGACAACTTTGATTGGGGTGTTCATCTGGAAGATGCCATCATTGCACAAACTCAAGTTAGTCTCATGGCTAAGATCATGGAGTTGATGGAAACTGGGAAAAAGGAAGCTGAGGAGAAGGAAGCTGAAGAAAAGGAAGCTTCTGTAGCTGATCAAGAGGAATCTACTACTGCTGTTGCCCTCATGGCCATTGGAGAAGCAACAAGTTCATCGTCTGAGGTAGATTCTAATCATTTTTCTGTTATTTCTTGTTCTAAATGTCTAGGCTTAAAACTTGAAAATTCTAAGCTTCAAGACAAGGTCTTACCCCTTCGCATTGCAGCTCTAAGAAAATGAAAAACATTTTAAAGATTCAATTGAAACATTGAAAAAGGAAAAACGTGATTATTCACTAAAAATGAGCGATCAACAGCTTCACTTGGACATTGCATATAAGGGGTTAGAGAAAAGGAACAATGAAATTAACAAGCTGCAAAATGAGATCTTGCAGTTCAAATGTTCTAATGAGAAGTTGAAAAACTCTCGTTTTGTGGTGGAACACTACGAGTCTGTAATGAGGCAAATGAATGGCTTAGGGTTGGGTACTAATGCCATTCCTCCACCAGTTAGCGGGAAGTTTGTCAACAGCTTGGTAGACATTGATCTAACTTGTCTTGATGAGTCCTCAGGAAAGGATGTTTCCTCTAAAAGGGATGATTCCTCAAGTAAGGCCAACTCCGCATCAGATGAGGAGTTCCTTACTTCTTCTGATGATGGGTCGGTTAACACTTGCCCTGAAGGAGTAGTATCTGAGGAGTTGTTATCTGAACAGACAGTCAAGAAAAACATTTTGTAGAAATAAAGACTGATGGCTATAAAATTCTCTAAAAATGCTACTGATCTCAGAGTTTACTGCTGACCAACAAACTGCTGCGGACAAACTTATCTGCAGCGGATACTTGTTCTTCTGCTGAAGAACAAATCTGTTGCGGATAGCCTTATCTGCTGAAGACTAGAGTTGCTGCGGATAGGCTTATCAGCAGCATCAACACTTGATGCTGTTGATAGGCAAATCATCAGCAGCTTTGGATGGTCACATCTTGCTGCTGATCCTCATCAATGCTGTTGACAGACTTGTGCCTTGAAGATAAATCGTTGCAGCTAACTATCCATTCCAAGCGTCACTGACAACTTTCTGCAAAAGCTACTGACACACTCAAAGCAGAAGGAACCTCAATGGTGCAACCAATGACGGACAACAATGCTCTTCTCCAAGCATGCAAGTAATGATGCATAAAGAAGATGCTTCAATAAAGTCAGCTAGTTTAGACTAAACTTTTATTGTTAGCTTTATACAAAAGATCAACAGTCTGTGTTAGATCTGATCCTTAGAATCAAGGGTCTGTCTTGATTCTAAGTTAGTATAAATACTGTGTAAACACTTCATTGTATGTGTGCTTTTTATGATTGAGTTTTCATTTGTAATCGTTTATTCACAAAAGCTTAATACAACAGTGTTGTTATTAGTATTTTTTCTGTTTACTCGATTATACTTGTGTAGTTGCTATTGTTTTCGCCAATTTCAACTAAGAACAGAACCATCTTGTACTTTCATGATCCTACAAGTGGTATCAGAGCTTTGGCTCATATTAAACAAACTCACACTTGTTTAATCACTTCTGGTTCTATTCTTAACTCTCTCTTTAATCAAGTCACCTAAAATCACAAAAACAAAGATGGCACCGAGAAATGGATTTGAAGACATCGGCAGCAACAACCGACCACCAAGATTGGTATCTGGGGAAGACTACGACATGTTGAAGAACCGCATGGAAAGCTTTTTCTATTATCAGCAATACGGAATGTGGAAATCCATCAGGGATGGACCCTACACTCCCATGGTGGCCTCTTCTGATTCTGGAGGACCACTAGTTCCGAAGGAGCCCTCCAAGTACTTAGAAAAGGACATAAAGAAGATGGAGGTGGACTTCAAGGTACTAGGAGCTATCTAAATGTGCCTTCCAAATGAAGTTTTTCATAACTTCAGAAGTTACAAAACTGCTAAGGAGGCTCTTGAGAAGATGTTTGCTGGCTCAGAGGAAGTCAAAGAAAATAGAAGGGACGTCCTGAAACAGCAATACGAAAACTTCGTCTGGAAGGAAGGTGAGTCACTAACCATTTTGTATAACAGGTACACTTACCTGGTGGGAGTACTGCAGTGCTCCAAAGTAAAGCTAGAGAATGAAGATATTCTCAAAAAGTTTATCGGATCTCTCCCAAGCTGCTGGACACTATATACAGTGTCTATAAGAAGAACGGAGAATTTAAAAACTCTTCAGATGACATAGCTCTTTGGCATGTTGAAAACATATGAATTAGAAATGATTCAAGCCAAGGAAAGGAGCTCCAATCATCAATCAGCCTCTTCTTCCTCCACCATCTCATCTGCGCTTCACTCCGACCACTCAGGTCCTAGTTCTAGCAACTACTATCCTCCCATTGTCACCCATCCACAAACTCAAACCTCTCAATGTTAGGACATGTTTTGTAACTGTTGATAAAATTCTGTATAAGTTCATAGAGAGGCGAACTTAATAAGTTCGACTAGCCTATTAGAGGCGAACTTAATAAGTTCACCTGGTTTATCAGAGGCGAACTTAAAAAGTTCGCCTAGTCTAACAGAGGCGAACTTAATAAGTTCGCTTAGTCTATCAAAGGCGAACTTAATAAGTTCGCTTAGCCTATTAGAGGCGAACTTAATAAGTTCGCCTAAGCATCTATGAGGTGAACTTATTAAGTTCTCCTACTGCAGAACAGGTGCTTATATATACAGAACAGAGTCTGTTAAACAGAGTTTAGAGGAGAGAATAGATGATATCAGGAGGAACTGATTAAAGACTGAATCTTCTAAACTGATATTGTGGTGGAAATACAAAGCGTTTATTTACACCGTTGTTGATTGAGTCACACGAGCACGTTGATCATGGATTCCGCACATTATCACCGTGTCGTACCGCGAGTCTAGAGATCCGTCACGCACCGAATAAGGCACCTACACTCAAACAAACACCTCACCATTTCTCGTAGAAGCTCCTCCTCAAACCTCAAACTCTACTGCTTTTGTTTCGGAAAACTCAAGCAACATGTCCTTTATCAAGGAGGATCTGGAATGCTTCCACCCAGATGACTTAGAAGAAATGGACATACAGCACTCGTATGCCATGCTCTCTATAAGAGCAAAAAGGTTCTACTCTAGAACCGGAAGACCCATTCCAAGCAACAACTCCAACACTAGAGTTGGATTGGATAAAAGCAAACTAAGATGTTACAAATGTAACCTACTGGGTCACTTTTCTAGAGAATGCAAGGCACCAAGAGCAAATCCAGCTACTCCTCAGTCAAGACAGACCAACCAAGCCCAACCCAGACAACAACAACAACAAGCTACTCCTCTAGTTCAAACAGCAGCCTGTGCAACTGTTGGAACTTCTGACTTCAACTGGAGCTTCCAGTATGAAGAGCTGCCTGCCAACAACCAAGCTCTTATGGCAAGCACTGCAGAGATACCACCTCAGGTATTTGAACATCTTTGCTCTTAAGCCTGTATTGATAAAGTTTTGGGTTATAGAAAGCATAACCAAAACCTTATAGATCAAAATGAAAAGTTTCATCAGATGAAATCTGAGTTCAAAAAGGTTGAAAATACTTATAAAGAAAAGATTAAATGCCTTAAGAAAGAGATTTCATTGTTAAAACACGAACAAACTAATCTTGAAACTCAGATTGATGATCTATTGGTCAAACTAAAAGCTACCAGAGCTGAACTGGCGAAACAGAAAGTTCATGTTAAAAAATATGAATTTTCCTCCAAAAAGTTACAAAGACTTTTAGATATTCAAGTCCATGAGAAGGTAAAAACTGGACTTGGGTATAACAATGATCAGTACAAATCTGTTCCTCCTCCTGCTGACTATATTGCCATTCACGAACCAAGCTTCAATGTTGCAAATCTTGACACTGCAAACCGAAACCTTGATCCTTCAACGGATGAACCTTTCATCGAAGACTGCACTATCTCATCAGAATCTGAGTCAACCTGCTCAGACAATGATGAAACCAATGCAGCCCCATCTGAAGCTGTTCTGAATAGAGTTGAAGTTCTTGATATTATTTCAGCTATTCTAGCCCCTGTCCCATTCAAACAGATCAAGATCAACTATCCTCCAGATGGAATAAAGCTAAACATTGAAAAGGGAGAGACATCAGGACCCATAAACCCCAAGCCTCAGTCAAAGCTGATCATAAATAGGAAGGTGTTTGATATATGTCATACGCCTGAAGAAAAAGTTCCATATGTTCAAAAGACCCTAGAAAAAGCCACTTTTGAACATAACAAAGCTCATCCATGGAACTTCAAGGATCTGTTCCAAAGAAAGGACTATGTCTACCTTTCAAGAGACAAACTGGCAAGATCATGCTTTGTGTGTGGCAGATATAACCACACTGCCAGCACCTGGTTTCATTACCTGGAATACCAAAGAAATTCAAAGCAGCATGTCTTTGAAAAGACTAACAAAAACAAGAAGGTAAGAAGCTACGAGGTCAAAGCAACTAAGTTCAGGGAGTTTCTATCTCACCCAAGAGTGAAGCTGCCTAAATCTCAATAAACTTGCATCATTTGTGGCGAATCAGACCACTTTGCTGCAAATTGTAAATTTAACCCTTTCAACCAGATCCTTCATCAAGCCCCTCAAAGACAAAAGGTAAAGAAGGATCAGCATACATCGGTTGTTAAACCATCAGCAGCCATAAAAAATGTTGGTAGTCAAGTGAAGCCCAAGAAAACAAAGCAGAAGCTTTCAGCAGCAAGCAAATCTGCTACTGATAAGCTAAAATCCTCCGCAGCCAAATCTGCTGCTGATAATGCAAAGCCATCAGCAGCAAGAGTGTCCACTACTGATAAGCTAAAATCCTCCGAGCAAAATCTGCTGCTGATAAGGCAAAGCCATCAGCAGCAAGAGTGTCCACTGCTGATAAGGCAAAATCCAAGGCAAAGCCTTCAGCAGCCAAGAATGCTTCAACTTCAGCAAAGCTATCAGCAGCAGGATCTACTGTTGACAAGCCAGAAACATCAGTAGCAAAATCCGTTGCTGACAATGTGAGGAAAACTAGAAAATCACCAACAAAGCAATGGAAAGCCAAACCATCTCCAAGCATTATCATTGGTTCCATTGACTGCAAACATACTGAAAAGGATAAACTAACAACCATCTTTTTTAAGTCTGCAGACACTTGGGTTCCTCCTACTAATTAGAAATCTATCATGTGCAAGGACAGCCAGGTCACAAAAACAACACCTGGGTGGTAGACAGTGGTTGTTCCAGGCACATGACAGGCAACAGATCCATCCTCTCCAACTTCAGACATTTCAATGGAGAATATATTGTCTTTGGAAGTGACTCAAAGGGAGGATACGTTACTGGACAAGGAACTGTGTCCAACGAAAGAATGAGCATTGATAAGGTCAACTATGTCAAAGAATTGGACTTCAATCCCATGAGTGTTTCCCAGGTCTGTCACAAAAAACATTGGATGCTCTTCACAGATAAAGAATGCTTTGTACTGTCTCCAGGCTTATCCATACCTCCTCCAGAAAGCATTTTATTAACTGCTCAGAGAAAAGAAAATCTCTATGTACTGGACATAAATGAAGTCACTCCATCTGGGAGTGTTTCCTGTTTTCTATCAAAAGCCTCAGTTGATTAATCAGCTCTCTGCCACAGGAGATTAAGCCATGTTAATATCCAAACTATTAACAAATTGGTGAAGAAAAATCTTGTCAGAGAGCTTCCTGACAAAGAATTTCAGCTAGAAGACCACTGCATTGTGTGCTTAAAGGGGAAGCAACACAAGAGTTCTCACAAGCCCAAGACCTTGAATACAAATGACACTTCACTACAACTGCTGCATATGGATCTCTTCGGTCCTACAAATGTCATGTCAATGGTCAAAAAGTCATACTGACTGGTGATAACTGATGACTACACCAAATTCTCTTGGGTATACTTCTTGAGAACTAAAGATGAAACTGCTGAAATTCTCAAATCCTACATTCTGAGGGTAGAAAATCAAAGCAATCAAAAGGTGAAAATCATAAGGTGTGATCAGGGCACAGAGTTCAAAAACCACACTTTGAAATGTTTCTGTGAAAGCAAGGGGATAGAAAGACAATACAGTGCTCCAAGAACTCCTCAACAAAATGGAGTTGCTGAAAGGAGAAACAGAACTCTAATTGAGTCAGCAAGATCTATGTTGGCTGACTCAAAACTGCCACTCACATTCTGGGCAGAAGCAGTTAGCACAGCCTGTTTTGTGCAAAATTGAGTTCTAATTGTCAAACCCCTTAACAAGACACCTTATGAACTTTGGTTTCAAAGAGTTCCCTACATTGGGTTTCTAAAACCTTTTGGGTGTCCATGCACCATTCTCATCACACATAGGGTTCTTCCTAAGTTTGGTGCCAAATCTGATGAAGGATATTTTGTGGGCTATTCCTCTCAATCAAAGGCCTACAGAGTATTCAATTCAAGAACAAGAATTGTGGAAGAATCAGCAAATGTGGAATGTGGAGAACACATAGTCTGTGAGCAGGGAAAAGTTCCAAACTGGCTCTTTGACATAGAATCCTTCTCCCAAATATTTGAGCCTCTCACCTTCTCAAATATGGAGTCTACGTCTACACAAACACCTGCCTCCACTTCATCCACTGACTACAGACTGGAGTTTCCTAAATCTTCTATCAGTCTGAGAAGACCATCAATTGATCCTCCATCAGTTGTAGAAGCAATTGAAGCAAGTGAAGCCGGCATAAGACTGTCTAATGTAACCAGCAGCAGCCTGTCTGAAACTAAAAATCTAAATAAAGACTCTTCGGTAAATGCTGCAAATGCTGATGATGCTATTGCTGAAAATATTGATGTTGCTAATAATGTTGAAGACTCTTCCACCATGAATGAAGAGACCCCTGATCAAAATCAAAGCAATCTGGTGCAAGGGATACAGCTGGAGGTGGTACCAGCACAGAGGATCCACAAAGAACATCCTCTTGAAAATATTATTGGCCAAGTCCACCAAGGAGTTCTCACAAGATGCAAATCTCACGAGGCCAATGTATGCTTGTTTTCATGTTTCCTATCTCAGGTGGAACCCAAGAAGATAGATGAAGCACTCAAACACAACAGCTAGATTGAGGCAATGCAGGAAGAATTGCTGCAATTCAAGAGGCAGGATGTCTGGAAACTTGTTGATCTTCCACCAGGTAAATATGCTATTGGCACACGATGGGTTTTCCGGAACAAGCAAGACGAGAGAGGCATTATAGTCAAGAAAAAAGCCAGACTTGTAGCTCAAGGCTACACTTAGGAAGAAGGAATTGACTATGATGAAGTCTTTGCTCCTGTTGCCAGGCTGGAGGCCATCAGAATCTTCCTGGCATATGCTGCATCCAAGAATTTCACTGTCTATCAAATGGACGTAAAAAGTGCCTTTCTGTATGGGAAGATTGGTGAGGAAGTATACGTCAAACAGCCTCCAGGCTTTATAGATCCTACACATCCTACTCAAGTGTTCAACCTAGACAAAGCTATGTATGGCCTACATCAGGCACCAAGAGCCTGGTATGAAACCTTGTCAGGATATCTACTAAGCAACAACTTCAGAAGATGTTCCATTGACCAGACCTTGTTTATCAAATATGAAGGGGGAGAAATCTTACTTGTTCAAATTTATGTTGATGATATCATCTTTGGATCAACAAGGAAACAGCTGTGCAAAGACTTTGAGATTCTGATGCACTCAAAGTTTGAAATGAGTTCAATGGGTGAACTAAATTTCTTCTTGGGTTTACAAGTCAAACAGGTCCCAAATGGAATCTTCATCAGCCAATCCAAATATGTAAAGAGCGTTTTAGAAAGATTCAAAATGGCTGACTGCTCTGCTGCAAGAACCCCTATGCAAGTGCATCATCAGCTGACTCCAGACAAAGATGGCCAAGACACTGATCAACATCAGTACCGTGCTATGATTGGGTCTCTCATGTATCTCACTGCCTCAAGGCCAGATATCATGTTTGCAGTATGTCTCTGTACAAGATTTCAAGCAGCTCCAAAAATTTCACATCTTCAAGCCGTCAAGAGAATCTTTTGATACCTAAAGGGAGCCTCAAGACTTGGGCTATGGTACTCTAAAAATGACATGTTTAATCTGTATGCATACACTGACAGTGACTATGGGGGATGCAACTTGGACAAAAAGTCCACTTCAAGGGGATGTCAGTTTCTGGGAGGAAGACTAATTTCATGGCAGTGCAAGAAGCAAACATGTGTTTCAACTTCTACAGCTGAAGCAGAATACATTGCAGCTTCAAGTTGCTGTGCATATGTCATCTCGATACAAAATCAAATGCTAGATTACGTGATGACTTTCATGGCAACTGCAATTCACATTGACAACATGAGTGCTATATCAATCACAAACAATCCGGTGCATCACTCCAAGACAAAGCACATTGACATCAGGTATCATTTCATAAGAGATCAAGCTGAGAAAAAGAGGATTATTTTAACCAAAGTTCATACGAATGAGCAATATGCTAATTTGTTTACAAAACCCTTTGATGAAGCTAGATTTAGATATTTAGTTGAATCCATTGGTATGATGAACTTTGATTAAAATCTATCTCTAAAATTCTATTTTAAAATGTGTTTTGTCTTATGTTGTAAATAAAACTTATAAGTCAGCAGCATTTTTTGTCCTTCAGCTGCTGACAGGTTTAATCTTCAGTAGCAAAAGATTTGCAACTGACTGCTTTAAGTTATCAGCAGGAACAGGTTTCCTGTGGATATCTTTAAGACTGTCAGCAGAAACATCCTTGCTGCGGATTATTAAATCCATCAGCAGCAGATGAGTTTGCTGCTGACAGACTTAACCTTCCGCAGCAACCAAGTTTGTAGCGGACATGCTTATTCATCCACAGCAACCAAGTTTGCTGCTGATGGGTTGGGTAAATTTAAGTCCAAAATTAACTTTTACAAGGCAAAGGTCCTAACTGGCTCTTTGATATAGACTCCTTCACCCAGATATTTGAGCCCCTCATTTTCTCAAATATGGAGTTTTCTTCTTCAAAATCAACATCTTCTGCCTCAACCTCTTCTTCTGACTACAGACTGGATTTTCCCAGTCCCTACATCAGGATGAAAAGGCCATCCATTGATCCTCCATCAGTGGCAGAAGCTATTGAAGCCAGTACAGGTGAAGCCGGCACTTCCAACACCACAAGAAGCAATCTCTCTAACCAAGAGATCTATAATGAAGCCTCCTCAATTCATACTGAAGAGGCCTCTGATGCTACTACTGCTGACCATGTGGAACACAATAACCAGAACCTCCAGGCTCCTCTCCTCACAACTGAAGACAATCCTGATCTAAACCAAAGTAATCTTGAAGAGGGAATACGGCTGGATGTGATACCAGCACAGAAAATAAACAAAGAGCATCCTCTGGAAAACATCATTGGCCAAATCCACACAGGTATCCAGACAAGAAGTAAGTCTCATGAAGCCAACATTTGTTTGTTCTCTTGTTTTCTATCTCAGGTAGAACCCAAAAGGATTGATGAAGCTCTCAAACACAACAGCTGGATTGAAGCAATGCAGGAAGAATTGCTGCAATTCAAAAGACAAGATGTTTGGAAGCTTGTTGATCTTCCACCTGGTCAAACAGTCATTGGAACAAGATGGGTCTTCAGAAACAAACAAGATGAAAGGGGCATCGTGGTCAAAAACAAAGCCAGACTGGTAGCTCAAGGTTACACTCAAGAAGAAGGCATTGACTATGATGAAGTTTTTGCTCCTGTTGCCCGTCTGGAAGCCATCAGAATCTTTCTGGCATATGCAGCATCCAAAAGCTTTATGGTCTATCAAATGGATGTGAAGAGTGCCTTTTTGTATGGCAAGATTGGTGAAGAGGTCTATGTCAAACAGCCTCCAGGCTTTGTAGATCCTGCACATCCAAATAAGGTCTTAAAACTGGACAAAGCTCTCTATGGCTTACACCAAGCCCCAAGAGCCTGGTATGAAACTTTATCTGGATATCTACTTAGCAACAACTTCAGAAGAGGGGCCATTGATCAGACATTATTCATCAAAGATGAAGGGGGAGAAATTTTGTTGGTCCAGATTTATGTTGATGACATTATCTTTGGATCTACAAGAAAGAAGCTCTGCAAAGACTTTGAAGTTCTGATGCATTCCAAATTTGAAATGAGTTCAATGGGTGAACTAAATTTCTTTTTAGGACTTCAAGTCAAACAGGTACCAAATGGAATCTTCATAAGTCAATCCAAGTATGTCAAAAGCATCTTGGAGAGGTTCAAAATGGCTGACTGCTCTGCTGCAAGAACTCCTATGCAAGTGCACCATCAATTATCTCCGGACAAAGAAGGACAGGACACTGATCAACATCAGTACCGAGCAATGATAGGGTCTCTTATGTATCTCACTGCCTCACGACCAGATATCATGTTTGCAGTTTGTCTCTGTGCAAGATTTCAAGCAGCTCCAAAAGTGTCTCATCTTCAAGCTGTCAAAAGGATCTTTAGATACCTAAAGGGAGCTCCAAAACTTGGGCTATGGTATCCAAAGAATGGAAATGTCAATCTCTATGCCTACACTGACAGTGACTATGGGGGTTGTAACCTGGACAAAAAGTCCACATCTGGGGGATGTCAATTTCTTGGAGGAAGGCTCATCTCATGGCAATGCAAAAAGCAAACATGTGTCTCTACTTCAACAGCTGAAGCAGAATACATTGCAGCTTCAAGCTGCTGTGCACAGGTCATCTGGATCCAAAATCAAATGCTTGACTATGGAATGACCTTCATGCAGACTCCAATTCACATTGACAACATGAGTGCTATCTCCATCACGAATAATCCAGTCCAGCATTCCAAGACTAAGCACATCGACATCAGGTATCACTTTATCAGGGATCAAGCTGAGAAAAAGAGAATTGTCCTATCCAAGGTTCACACAAATGAGCAATATGCTGATTTGTTCACTAAACCTTTTGATGAAGCAAGATTTCGATATCTAGTTGAATCAATTGGCATGATGAACTTTGAATAAGACATGTTTCTAATTTTTATCTTTCCTTGTAAATATGTCTATGTCTTTGTTCTTAATAAAATGTTAATATCAGCAGCACTTTTTCACTGCTGACAGGTTTACTCTTCAGCAGCAAAGCCTTTGCCACTGATCTCTTTAAGTTATCAGCAGGAACAAGTTTCCTGCGGATAGCTTTAAGGCGGTCAGCAGCAACATCTTTGCTGCGGATGAATACATCCATCAGCAGCTACCAAATCTGCTGCTGAAAGACTTAACTATCCGCAGCAACCAAGTTTGCAGCGGATAGCTCACCATCAGCAGCAACCAAGTTTGCTGCTGATGGGTAAAACAAGTCTACATTAACTTTTACCCACGGTAAAAACTACTCTCAGTGTTTACCATGACTGCTCGAGTGTTTTACAGCTGTAACAGTGAAAAGTAAAAAGGGTTGTACTGTACAAGAAAATTTGCTTTTTCCCTCGTCTGCCGTTATATCAAAATCCCAAACGTCCCCACAACCTCTTCATATTCAATTTCAAACCTAACTTCCATCACTTTCTCTCCCGTCCCCACAGCATTCCAAGCCCTCCATACTTAACCACCATTCAAACACCCTTCCCTCTTCCCTCCAAATCCATAACAATGGCAGGCGCGGACATAAACAACCCCAACGACAAGTTTTCCCCATATCACAACCTAACTGCATACCTAATCAAGGGCAAGAAATCCGAAGGATTCGATGATATGATCGACTTCCTTTGTCGGTCCAAAATCCGCCATGCCCTAACAGTCAACCCAACCATCTACACTTCCCACATGGAAAATTTTTGGAGCTCAGCCGTGTATTCCACTGAACAGGGCACTCCTCAAATCAAAGGCACAGTAGACGGCAAGGAGATAATCATCACTGAAGCCAAGCTCCGCCAACACCTCAAGCTTCAGGATGAAGGGGACGCCATCTCTTATCCAAGAGACGTATACATGAGGACCTTTGTATCCATAGGGTACACTGGAAATCAAACAGAGTATACAATAGAGAAGGCACTCATGGGTCCCAAATGGAAGTATCTCTGCCACACTCTTCTCCAATGCATATCCCAGAAGAGGAGTGGCTGGAACCAACTTAGCTCCGGACTTGCGTCGGCAGTTCACGGTATGATAACAGGGGCAGGTTTCAATTTTTCCCACCTCATTCTTGAAGGTTTGAGATACAACCTTCAAGAAGGGGTGAAAGCACAGTTCTTCATGTACCCAAGATTCTTGCAGGAAGTGTTCAATATTGAGCACCAAGATCTTTCAAAAACTGCAAGAATCTACTCAATACTGGGACATAAGAACAACATTTTTCAGAGCATGAGAACAGTTTCATCAAAGTTCTCAGGGGCCGATGTTCCATTGTTATCTACAATGTTGAACACGCAAAGTGCCCAGGGTGACAGTTCAGCAAACCCAGCTGATACTGATCCCACACCCTCCTCCTCACTGCCACAAATTCAAACTACTGTTTCCCTTGATCGAACCCCTGTGCATTCTACTGAGGATGCACAGGCACATACATCACTCTCCCACAGTTTGATTGCTCAACTGGAACACAGGGCCCCAGTTGCAGCCAAGTATACAAGAAAGAGGGGCAAGAGAACTCCTTCTTCTCTTGCCTCCAAGGCCCAAACCCAAGCCAACATCCCTCACTCAGAATCACAACATTCTAGTGAGAATATCATAAGGGAATGCCACATTGTTAGAGAGACTCCTTCGGAAGTCTCTCTATTAGGATTAGGATCACTTCCCGGATCCATAGATCAGCCCTTTGAGCCATTCCTATCTTCCTTGAACTTAAGTGTTGAGGAACCTGACCAAAGTGATGTACCTTCTCCAACTACCACTATTCAGGAGGTACTGATTGGTCTTGCTTCCAAAACACCCAACCCAAGTTCTTCACCCTTGGAGGTCCACTCTGGGAGTATTGAAAGAGTGGATGTGGACGAGGCTGTCACTACTGCTGGTCCATCAACTGACCAGGAGGACAGTGACAACATCATTAAGACCTCAACCACGGCAACTCATGGTGAGGGTGTTTCCTTGGAAACTCCCTTCACTGAGAGGAATCCCAGGCGCCAAGAAACCATCGGTGATGGGGATGCTGAGGCTAGGCCTACGGCCCCATCTAGGTCCAAGGATTCCACAACTGTGGATGAGGACAGACTGAAACTTCATAACTTGGAATTGACGGCCAGGGTGGCTATGCTAGAGGCTGAAATGTCCAAACTAAGACACCAAGTCGCTATGCATGCAGCCCATAAATGCCCAACTCTAGCCACTCCCTCTCTTGTATCAGTAGGCACCCAAACGGATGCTTACCTGTCTGCTGATGCAACCAAAAAGGGGGAGATGGTTTCTATGGAAGAAGATACAGACAGTCTGGACGACTGGATTCAAGAGCAGTTTGTTCTTCAAAGCTCACAATACAAGCCAGCTTTTGTCCAAGTTCATGACTTGCCAGCCCCAGATAACGAAGACGAAGAGATATCTGAAGACTGGCAGTTGGTCGTCAGGGCTGTCGATGAAATGCTGAATGATGCTGAAGACACAGAACAAACAAATGCATCATTCAGCATCCTTCCACAAGCAGCAGCCATCATAAGTCATACATCTGCCCCCCACTTCCCACTGACATCCACACAGCTAGAGTTTGATATTATACTAGCTTGGGGGTACGATGGGAAAACTGAGAGGTTTTGGATAGGTCGGGAGTTTAGCGGAGTAGAAGAGCTAGACTGGGATTTAATTCATCCATTTGAAATCCTTGACCTATATGATCTCATCTGCATCAACAACTCATCAGACCTCTCAGCAGACCTTTCCATTGACTTGTTCTATGACTTGATGGAGGACAACCTACCCAACTTCATAAGACTAATCAAAGAACTAAAACGGGTAGAGTCTCCTGAGTCATCTCAGGCTGCAGAAAGAAGACTGTCTCCCAACAATCTTCAAATCACAAGGAGCAGTCTTCTCAATGAAGAAGAAGTTCTGAGCCTGAAAAGACTCCTGTACAAGACAATGGTCAAGGACTTAGATGTGGTTGGATGGTCTAGCAATAAGTCCTTTGACCATAATCTTCTTCTAAGCAACAGCACCTCTCTCACCATCAACACCAGGGACATTCTTCAGCTACCCTCAGACTTTCTACTAAAGATCTACCAACTAAGATTCAACATCTGCAACATCAATTCATCAGAGAGTCAGGGAATGATGCAAACTGTCAGAGCCCATCTTGTAAATGAAGGTTGGATTGAGGGGTATGAGTCTGTGTCAAACTCTGACACTGACTCCAACTCATCTTCTCCCAGAGTTGACATTAATTCTGCAGCCTATGGGTTAAGATCATCAATTAAGGATCAACTAAGAGAGATAACAGATCATGAGTCCCAAACCAACCAACCAAATGTGCTTTCCTTGTCAATCTCCGAAGATGCCGATGAAGCCGAGGCTGAGATTCCAACAGTTCCACAATCAACTGTTGCTGTGATCAGTGAAGCCAGAGCAGAGGCATCCAATTTTGATAAAGGAAAGGGCACTATGACTAAAGAGGATGAAGAGAGATTGCTAAAAGAAAAGAAGGAGAAAGAAGAAAGGAGAAGAAAGAGAGAAGAAGAAGAGATGGCTGAAGAGATGGCTTATCAAACGAAGCATCAAGAAAGAAAGACAGCCTTACTCCTAAGACAACAAACAATCCAGCTGTATGCCAAACAGCTGGATGAGATGAAAGTTAAAATCCATGCAGGGTCTCAAGTTGAGGAAGATGAAAAACTTGCCAGACAGCTGCAGGAAAAGTTTGCCAAGGAAGAAGAAGAAGAGAATGAAAAGAAGAAGAAGGAAGATGCTAAGTTTAGAATCACTGATTCTAAATTAGCAAAAGAATTAAGAGAAGAGTGGACTGAAGCTCTGATCTCTCAAGGTGAGGATGCAGACTACCTTGAGAAACTTTCAAACAAAGAGATTTACAGAGCCTTCATGGGTCAGCAGGGTCAATTGGCTAGCAAGAAAAAGGCTGAAGAAGAAGAAAAAGCCAAGCTACAGTCCAAGAAGACCATTGCACTGAATAAAAGAACCCATGAAGAAAGGAAGGTCATGATTGACTTCCTTAAGGCTAGAGGAGACAGTGGAAGGAGGCTAGGTCCAATGAATTTCATGAACCTGCAAGCCCTCTACTTCAAGGTTAAAAAGGATGAGGAAGAAAGACTAGGGAAGAAAGGCTCCAAGAAAAGGGTACTTATCAAAGAAGAAGAAAAACCAAAGACAAAGAAACCCAAGCCTTCTCCCTCACCTACCTCTTCCTCAGTCCATCATCCTTCCACTCTCCTCCCCAAACCTTCCACTCCTCCACCAAACAAGTCCAAATCATCCCACCCAGCTCCCACTCATCAACAGCCTCCCTTGAAGAAATCAAAATCCTCATCTAAACCTGAAGACTCAAGAGACATTGTTGAATGGGTCTACAATCCACAGGGTCAAAGGTTTGAGATCTTCAGGGGGAGAACTGAAAGAAGAAGATCTACATACAGGTCTGTTGATGAGGTTCTGCAACTACCAGATTCAGACCTAAGAAGAATTTTGGAGCTGGGTGAAGCTCATGAGCCTGCAAATGAGAGAGGGAAACATCTTATGCTAGCAATCAGACATTACTTCAACCCTAGCAAAGATGTGGTCATGGATATCAAACCACTCAAGTCCCACTCTCCATTTGTATCTTGGTCCTACAATGCTGACTTGGATGAGTTCACACTAACTGATGCCAAGAAGCAGCAGATGAGATGTTCAAGCAAAGCAATCTTCAAAATGCAACCCAAAGACATCAAGACTCTGTCTGAACTTCCACTGAACAATCCCAGCAAGGATCCAAGAGGATATGAGGTTGAAAGGATAGTCAGACACATGCAAAAGCTTCAGCAGCAAAGTGATTAGAAAAATTTTGGTTGCATCAGTCTAGGGGGAGTTTGTAGAACCAAAGACTGATTGCTACCAAATTATTCTAAGTACAATTGCTGCTGATAGGCTTATCAGCAGCAGTCAACACTTGTTGCTGCTGATAGGCTTATCAGCAGCACTCAACACTTGTTGCTGCTGATAGGCTTATCAGCAGCCTTCAACACAAGTTGCTGCTGATGGGCTTATCAGCAGCAGTATTCTCAACTTTGCTGCTGATAGCTTTATTCACTGAAGACCAAACGTTGCAGCTGACTATCCATGCCAAGCGTCTCTGACAACTTTCTGCAAAAGCAACTGCCACACTCCAAGCAGAAGGAACCTCAGTGGTGCAACCAATAAAGGACCTTGTTGCGCGTCTCCAAGCATGCAAACAATGATGCCTAAGAAGACGCTTCAATAAAGTTATCTAGATTAGCCTTTGCGTATAATTTAGATTAATAAACAAGATCAACGGTCTGTGTTCGATCTGATCCTCAGAATCAAGGGTTTGTCTTGATTCTGAGTTACTATAAATACTGTGTAACCACTTCATTGTAAGTGTGCTTCTTCTCTGAGTTTTCATCTGTAATCGTTTATTCACTAAGCTTAATACAACAGTGATCTTACTAGTATTCTTTCTGTCTGTTCGATTACATTTGTGTAGTTGTTATTGTTTCCGCCAATATCAACCAGAATAGAATCACCTTGTAATCTCACGATCCAACATAACAGTAAAAGGTTAATTAGGTTGTACTGTACAAGTCATTTTGCTTTTTCCCTCCTCTGCTGTTATAAGAACAAATCAAATTTCCTTACCACCTCTTCACCTTCAATTTCACCCTAAACCCACATCACTTTCTCTCAAGTCCCCACCACATTAAAAGCCCTTCTTCCTTAAAACATTCAAAGCCTTCCATATTCTAAAACTTCAAACCTTCCCTCCAAATCAAACAGCAATGGCAGACATCAATAACCCTGACGATAAGTTCTCCCCATACCATAACCTTACAGCATACCTAACCAAGGTAAAGAAATATGAAGGATTCAATGATATGATCGACTTCTTATGTCGATCAAAGATCCATTTTGCCCTCACAACCAACCCTACCATATATATCCCTCATATGGAGGATTTCTTGAGTACCGCCGTCTACTCTACCGAACAGGGGATTCCCCAAATTAAAGCCAAGGTAGACGGCAAGGATATCACCATCTCGAAAGCCACACTCAGAAAATATCTTAAGCTTCAAGATGAGGGAGCAGCCATCTCTACTCAAAGGATGAGTATATGAGGACCTTTGTATCCATAGGGTACATTGGAAATCAAAATGAGTATACAATTGAGAAGGCGCTGATGGGCCCTCCATGGAAGTATCTCTGCCACACTCTTCTCCAATGCATATCTCATAAGAGAAGTGGATGGCATCAGGTGAGCTCCGCACTTGCCTCCGCCTTTCATGGTATGACCACTGGCCTAGGCTTCAACTTTGCACACCTCATTTTTGAGGGTTTGAGATATAACCTTCAACAGGGTGCAAAGCAACAATTTTTCATGTACCCAAGATTCTTGCAGGAGGTTTTCAATCAAGAAATAAAAGAACTTTCAAAACCTGCAAGAATCTACATCATGCTGGGACATAAAAATAATATTTTTCAAAGCATGAGAACTGTTTCCAAAAAGTTCTCAAGGGTCAATGTTCCATTGTTATCTACAATGTTGAACATACAAAGTACCCCGGGTGACAGTTCAGCAATCCCAGCTGATACTGATCCCACACCCTCCACCTCACATCCTGAACAAGTATCCGCATCCACCATTCGAGCCCCTGTGCATACCACTAAGGATGCACAGGTATAAAAATTACTTACACCTGTTTTTGATGTTATTGTTCAACCGGAACACAGGGCCCCGGTTGCAAGGACATATACTAGGAAAAGGGGCAAGAGAACTCCTTCTTCTCTTGCCTCCAAGGCCCAAACCCAATCTCTAAGCCCTCATTCAGAATCCCAACATTCTGATGAGAATATCAAAAGGGATAACCACAAAACTAGAGAGACTTATTTGGAAGCCTCTCTTATAGGATCAGGATCACATCCTGGTTCCATAGACCAACCCCCTGAGCCACCCATCTCTCTTCTGAACTTAAGTGTTGAGGAACCTGATCAAGATGATGTACCTTCTCCAACTACCACTATCTCGGAGGTTCTGATTGATCTTGCTTCCAACACACCCAACCCAAGTTCTTCTCTCCTGAAGGTCCACTCTAGGAGTTATGATAGAGTGGATGTGGAAGAGGCTGTCACTACTGCTGGTCCATCAAATGACTAGGAGGACAGTGACAACATCGCTAAGACCTCAACCACGGCAACTCACAGTGAGGATGCTTCCTTGGAAACTCCCCTCACTGAGAGGAATCCCAGGCACCAAGAAACCATGGGTGATGGGGATGCAGAGGCTAGGCCTAAGGCCCCATCTAGATCCAAGGATTCCTCAACTGTGGATAAGAACAGACTGAAACTTCATAACTTGGAATTGACGGCCAGGGTGGCTATGCTAGAGGCTGAAGTGTCCAAACTAAGACACCAAGTCTCTATGCATGAAGCCCAACAATTCCCAACTATGCCTACTCCCTCTCTTGTATCAGTGGGCACCCAAACTGATGCTTATTTGTCCACTGATGCAACCAAAAAGGGGGAGACGGTCCCAATGGAAGAAGACTCAGACAGTCTTGACGACTGGATTCAAGAGCAGGCTGTATTTCAAAGTACACTTTTCAAGCCAGCTTTTGTACAGGTTCATGACTTGCCAGCTTCAGATGAGGAAGAAGAAGAGACATCTGAAGACTGTAAGTTAGTCGTCTGGGCTGTTGATGAGATGCTGACTGATGCTGAAGACATAGAACAAACATATACATCTTTCAGCATCATCCCTGAAGCAGCAACCATCATAAGTAAATCCACTGCCCCTAATTTTCACTGACTTCAACACAGCTAGAGTTTGACACAATACTAGCTTGGGGGTATGATGGAAAGTCTGAGAGGTTCTGGATTGGTTGGGAGTTTGGCGGAGTAGAAGAGCTAAACTGGGACTTTCTCAACAGCATCCAAGTCCTTCACCTATACCATCGACAATGCATCAACAACTCTACGGACCTCTCAGTAGAACTTGCTATTGGCAGGTTCTATGACTTGATGGAGGATAATCTACCCAACTTTGAAAGATAAATACAAGCAGCAAAAAGGGTAGCCTATCCTGAATCTTCAGCAGCAGTAGAAAGAAGACTGACTCCTAGAAGACTTGAAATAATAAGGAGCAGTCTTCTCACTGAAGAAGAAGAAGTTCTGTGCTAGAGAAGATTCCTGTACAACAGAATGGTCAGGGATGTAGAAGTGCAAGGATGGATAAGCACTGACTCCCATGACTTCACCTTCTTCCTGAGCAATGGATCTTCTCTATCAATCAACATAAAAGAGATCTTGCTCCTACCTTCAGCCTTCCTGCACAAGGTCTTTGAGCTCAGATCACTCATCTTCAATGTCAACTCCTTAGAAAGTCAAGACATGATCAAAATCATCAAGGCTTCTCTTTATATGGAGGAGTCTGGATCTGACTCAGACCTATCCTTTCTCTCTTCTCCAACAGTCAGACTGAACACAGAAGAAGAATCAAAAAGAATAGAAGAGGAAAAGATGAAAGAGGCATGGAAAGATGTGACAGGAATGGAATGGGAAGAAGATGAAGAAAGTTCCCCTCCCTTGTCCATTCCTCAAAATGCCAATGAAGCTGAGGCTGAGATTCCAACAGCAGCACCATCATCTGCTGTTGTGATTAGTGAAGCCGAAGCAGAGGCATCCAACAAAGATAAGGGAAAGGGAATTATGACCAAAGAAGATGAAGAGAGGTTGCTCAGAGAGAAAAGAGAGAAGGAAGAAAGAAGAAGAGAAGAAGAGGAGATGGCTTAAATAAAGAAAGCTCAAGATAGACTCACAGCCATTCTCCTTAGAGAACAACAGATCCAGCTGTATGCAAAACAACTGGATGATCTGAAAGTAAAGATTCCTGCATTTTATCAAATTGAAGAAGATGAAGCCCTTGCTCTTTAACTGCAGGAACAATTCGATAGAAAAGAAGAAGAGATTCAGAAGAAGAAGAAGAAGAAGAAAGAGGCTAAGTTCAGAATAATTGATTCTGAACTAGCCAAAGAAATGAGAGACGAATGGGTAAAGGCTCTGATTTCTCAAGTGACGATGTAGACTACCTTGAGAAACTATCCAATAACGAAATCTACAGAGCCTTCATGGGTCAGCAGGGTCAATTGGCAAAGAAGAAAAAGGCTGAAGAAGAAGGAAAAGCCAAACAAAAGTCTAAAAAAACTATTTCCTTTAATCAAAGAACCCATGAAGAAAGGAAGATCATGATTAACTTCCTTAAGGCTAGAGGAGAGAGTGGAAAGAGGCTAGGTCCCATGAATTTCATGAACCTACAAGCCCTCTATTTTAAAGTCAAGAAGGATGAGGAAGAAAGATTGGAGAAGAAAGGCTCCAAGAAAAGGGCAATCATTCAAGAAGAAGAAAGGAAAACAAAGAAACCCAAGCCTTCTCTCTCACCCAAGACTTCCTTAATCCAACAACCTTCCACTCTCCATATTAGACCTCCCTCCTCTCCTCCCTCAAAGTCCAAATCCTCACACCCAACTCCTACTCATCAACAACCTCCCAAAAAGAAAAAGAAAAACCCACCTCCAAACCAGAAAGACTCAAGAGAAATAATCAAATGGTCATACAGCCCTCAAGACCAATGGTTTGAAGTGTTCAGGGGGAGGACAAAAGCTAAAATATCAATATATACATCTGTTGATGAGGTACTACAGCTTCCAGATTCTGATCTAAGAAGAATGATGGAGCTGGGTGAAGCCAATGAGCCTGTGAATGAAGGTGGGAGACATCTATTGCTGGTAATCAAACATCAATTCAACCCCAGCAAAGATGAAATCCTCATCAATGCTGCTGACAGACTTGTGCCTTGAAGATAAATCGTTGCAGCTAACTATCCATTCCAAGCGTCACTGACAACTTTCTGCAAAAGCTACTGACACACTCAAAGCAGAAGGAACCTCAATGGTGCAACCAATAACGGACAACAATGCTCTTCTCCAAGCATGCAAGTAATGATGCATAAAGAAGACGCTTCAATAAAGTTAGCTAGTTTAGACTAAACTTGTATTATTAGCTTTATACAAAAGATCAACGGTCTGTGTTAGATCTGATCCTTAGAATCAAGGGTCTGTCTTGATTCTAAGTTAGTATAAATATTGTGTAAACACTTCATTGTATGTGTGCTTTTTTGATTGAGTTTTCATTTGTAATCGTTTATTCACAAAAGCTTAATACAACAGTGTTCTTATTAGTATTCTTTATGATTACTCGATTATACTTGTGTAGTTGCTATTGTTTCCGCCAATTTCAACTAAGAACAGAACCATCTTGTACTTTCACGATCCTACATATTATCACTAATAGTGATAACTGTATTCTAACTGAACCCGATATCATTGAATCTGATGATAAATTAAAGGTAATGCTTTATGGGGGGTATAAAAATCTTAATCAAGTAAATAAAGAGGCTTTTTCAGCTCACTTTGGGCTTGGTTACAAAGAAAATTTGCAAAAATACTATACTCCCAAGAACCAATCTGTGTCGGGTCAAAATCCTGTTCACAAACCAACCCCTCCTGTTCATAATGCTGAGTCATCTAATGCTATATCTAATGAGCCTTACAGGAGAACTTACACAGACAAGAGGACTTGCTTTCAATGTGGCTTGGTTGGTCATATTTTTGTGAACTGTCCTTCAAAGAACCAAGGGAAACGGCCTATTGTTTCACAACCGGCTGTCATCCCTAAGTCGCCATCAGTGAAACCTCCCAAATGTACAAAACAAAATGTGGTGAAACCACCAGTTAAACCGATGGAAAAGCCAAAGATCAAATCTGAGGCCAAACCATCTGTTTTAACAAAAAGTAAAGCAACATGTTGTACCTTGTGTATCTACCTCTGGTAGTACACGTACTGGTGAGAAACCTGTGGTGAAACTCTCTAAGCCACAGAGGAGGAGAAGGAATAAGAGGTTGAGAAAGCTAGAGCAGCTGACTTCAGTTAAATCAGGTAAAGCTTCCACAAGTTCACATGCTGTTGTTGAACCAAAGTCTAATGTTCCGGATAAGAAAAAGAAGAGGTCCTGGACTGCCAAATCTAAAAATTCTCAATCTCCTAGTCCTAATTCTTTTAAAGATTCATCCATTTTGAACAGTCACCACGACTGTGAGTTAAAAGAGGTAGTTTATTTTGAAAAGGATGGACGACCCAAGACCACTATGGCTTGGGTCTCCAAATCTAACTAATTCTTTTTATGACTCGTGCAACGACGTCCGAAGGGTACTATCTCTAACCGCTGGTATGTTGATAGTGGATGCTCCCGGCACATGACAGAAAACATGGCCTTGCTTCAAGATGTGAAACCATTCAGAGGCGGCTATGTGGCCTTTACAGGAGAGAAAGGCGGAAGTATCACGTGTCAAGGCGTGGTATCAAATGGTTGTGTCAGTTTTGACAATGTCAACTTTTGCGAGCAGCTGAAGCATAACCTGCTAAGTGTCTCCCAAATGTGCGACAAGGAGTACTCGGTGATGTTTGATAAGAATGAATGCTTGATTCTCAAGCCTGGTTTTGAAGTTCCTGATGATTGGATCATGATGGACAAACAAAACTTATTAGATTGATATGAGCGTGGCAACAACCACCTCATCAGTTGCTACTTGTTTGCTTACCAAAGCGACAGAGCTTGACTCTATCTTGTGGCATAGGAAACTCGGACATATTTCGTATCGTAAAATAAACCATCTTGTCCGAAACGGTTTGGTAACCGGAGTTCCTAAGCTGATATTTACCGTTGCAGATGACTGTATGCCTTGTAAAAAGGGCAAACAGCAGCGGAAGTCTCAAAAGCCCAAGCTCCAAAACTCCATTGATACCCCTTTGGAGCTATTACACATGGATCTGTTTGGCCCCATAAGTATCAGGAGTATTGGAGGAAAGTCATTCTGTCTGGTTGTAACTGATGATTTCTCACGTTTTTCTTGGGTGCATTTTTTAGGTACTAAGGACGAGACTGCTGATATTCTTCAATACTTCATCCTGAGCTTGGAATCTCTTTGCAAGCTAAAAGTTAGAAGAATACGGAGTGACAACGGAACTGAGTTCAAGAATAATTTGAAGGAACTTTTCTGTCTCAAGAAGGGGATCCGTCATGAATTCAATGCCCCGTACACACCGCAGCAGAATGGAGTTGCAGAACGGAAGAACAGAACACTGATTGAGACTGCAAGGACTATGCTGTCGGATGCAAAGCTTCCTGTCACTTTCTGGGCAGAAGCAGTTAATACAGCTTGTCACGTCTTAAACAGAGTTCTGGTTGTGAAAAGGCACAACAAGACTTGTTACGAGTTGATCAACAATCAACTTCCCAATCTTGATTACCTAGTTCCTTTTGGTAGTCCCTGTTCCTTGTTGCTACAGTACAAAAACCGCCGGTCTAAGTTTCATGCAAAAGCGGTGGAAGGCATCTTCTTAGGATACGTTGCCAACTCGCCTTGCAAGAGAGTGTACAATATAGTAACTCGTACTGTCGAGGATTGGTTTGAAGTGGATTGCAGTAAACACAGCATTCCACCAGAACCAACAGGTCCATCTTGGGGTTTTGTTTATGATGCGCTATTCAAGTCATTCAATATTCCTGATTTATCTGCAGTTAACGCTGCAAATGTTTATGAATTATTGGGTGGTGGCGATGACTCCAGTTTCTCTACTCGTGCTACTGTACCGATTGTAACTACTGATTCCAATGCTGCATCTGCATCTGGAACTCATGCCAGTGATAACAGTGAAGATGTTCATGTTGATGGAGATGACGCTCAAGCTAATCCTAACACAACTGTAGGAAATGAAGCTTCAGCTGATCCAATTAACATTGAATCTTCTTCATCTGGAACACAAGAAATGGGGGAGTTAAGCACAAATCTTGATTCAGAAATTCAGGAACCGAATGTACCAGAGACGAGAGTGCATAGGAATCATCCAATCGAAGACATTATTGGTGATCCTCATGCCGGTGTTCAAACTCATCATCGATCCATTGCAGAGAACACTAGTCTTTACTCGGAGATACTTAACACTGGTGTCATGGAAACATGTCTGCATGTTGCATTCGTGTCCCAGTTAGAGCCAAAGAATGTGAAGGAGGCTCTCGTGGACAACTGCTGGATTGAGGCGATGCAAGAAGAATTGTCTCAATTCCAAAAGTTGCACGTGTTGGATTTGGTTGACTTGCCAAAAGGCTTTCAGCCAATTGGAACCAGATGGGTGTTCAAATGCAAGATGGATGATCGTCATGTGGTTGTGAAGAATAAAGCAAGATTGGTTGTTCAGGGTTTTTACCAACAAGAGGGGTTGGATTACACGGAAGTATATGCCCCAGTTGCTAGAATTGAGGCCATTCGACTGTTCTTGGCTTATGCCACATATGTCGGCTTCAAGGTCTATCAACTTGATGTGAAGAGTGCTTTCCTATATGGAAAAGTTCATGAAGAGGTCTATGTAACTCAACCTCCCGGCTTTGAAGATCCGCATAATATCAATAAAGTGTACAAGCTCGACAAAGCACTTTATGGTCTTCATCAAGCACCGCGGGCATGGTATGAGACATTATCTAAGCATCTACTGTCTAATGGTTTTGACCGTGGACAGATTGACTCGACCCTCTTCATTAGGAAAGCAGAAGGTGACATTCTTTTTGTACAAGTCTACATCGACGACATTATTTTCGGATCTACCAATGAAGGGATGTGTTGGGAATTCGAACAGGTGATGAAGTCCAAGTTTGAAATGAGTAACATGGGTGAATTGTCATTCTTCCTGGGTCTGCAAGTCAGTCAAAGAGAGGATGGCATTTATCTACATCAAACTAAGTATGTGCAGGACATCTTGTCAAAATACAAGATGAACGATAGCAGTACTTATGGCACTCCTATCCCAATCAACCATGGTCTACATCCAGACAAAGATGGAAAGGATGTGGATTGCAGATTGTACCGTGGGATGATCGGATCACTTATGTATCTCACAGCTTCAAGACCCGATATAATGTTTGATGTGTGCTTGTGCTCAAGGTTTCAGTCACAACCGAAGGAGTCACACATGATAGCCGTGAAGAGAATTTTTAGATACCTGAAACGGAAACCCCGATTGGGTCTTTGGTACTCTAAGCAGCAGTCATTTGACTTCAAAGCCTATACTGATTCAAACTATGGTGGTTGTAACCTTGACAGAAAGTCAACTTCTAGTGGATGTCAATTCTTAGGAGATAGACTGCTTTTTTGGCAGTGTAAGAAGCAGTCAACGGTTTCTATCTCAACTTGTGAAGCAGAATACATTGCGGCGGCAAGCGGTTGTTCTCAGATATTGTGGATTCAGCAGCAATTGAGAGACTACGGCTTAAACTTCATTGGAACTCCTTTATTCATTGACAACAATGCCACCATGTCCATCACAAATAACCCGGTGAAACATTCCAAAACTAAACATATAGAAAGTAGCCATCATTTCATCCGTGATTGTGCTGAAAAGCATTTAATTGAACTTGTAAAAGTTCACACGGATGACAATCTTGCTGACCTTTTCACAAAGGCATTTGATCGATCCCGTTTTGAGCATCTTGTCAACTTGATAGGAATGTTCAATCCTGAGTGAAAACTTGTTTTCTTAAATCTATTCAATTCATGAAACTTAAATTTTATTTCTTTTAAATTTTCTGTATAGTTCTTTTAATTTTCAAAATATTTTACAAAATCAATAAAAAAATGGAGAAAATTTCAAAGTTAACTTGAGAAAAGAGGAAATGATAGTACATCAGAAATGATCTAAACATCACAGACTGCTCATATGGGAAATGATTGCGTCATGCTTACTTAAGTGTTTAAATTATTATGTTTTTAATCTGCTTATTTACAAGTAATTTGAATTGTCAGTAGGCTGTATGTGTCTTTGAATCACTAGTAGTGTGGAAACTAAAGTCTAAATTACAACTGTGATTTTAACCCATGTTTGCTAGTGTGTGTGCATAAAAGAATAGAAAAGATCATTATCAGATAAAGGATGTTAGATTTTGGCAATAATTTTCTTTTGAGATCAGTTTCGAGTTATGTCGTTAGCACAATTAATGCGGTTCATCTCACTGCCCATACTCACAAGTATGCAATGAGAGATTGAATCAAAACATGTCTTTACATTAACCGTTGAGAATGTATTCACCCTTGAATCACTCCTGATTCATTGAAATCAAATCCAGATAAAAGTTGGATTCCCTAACCTTATTCAAGCACCATCCTCATTATCCTAAATCATCATACCGATATTCAATGAAGAAAATCAAATGAAACCAAGACAAATGAATCACTCGATTCTGAATCTTATGATTTCTGATAATCCTTATAGATTTTGCTTGATTTTTCCTGTGCTAATTGAAGTAGCTTCATTCTGAAAATTTAGAAAATCGTTGGGAAAATCTTAGATGCCTTGAGATAGTGCAATTTACATTATTGTAGCATATCAGTGGGGTACACGTTGTAGATCTTATAATTAATACCTTAATACACAAGAACGTGATACAAAGATGCTTATAGTTTCAAATCTTATAATATTGTCAACTTGAATTACTTGTTTATGTGCTTATTATGTATGAATAAATAGTAATCCATGACATGATCTGTCATACCCCGACCGATGGCGGAATCATCGAGGCGGACAATGAAATGATTGTTCAAAAGCACATTATAACTAAAATGTTGCATAATTCATTAATTAAATTTAAAGACAACAAAGATCCAAATACAATACATTTCAAATAACCTAGTCTAGTTCAAAACATTGATTTATTTAACTAGGTCCATAGTTCTTAAGTGGAGGAATCTTCAGCAAGCAATCTCATATCCAAACCTGAAACATTATTTAAATAAAGTGTCAACTAAAAAGTTGGTGAGTACATAGGTTTTGTAGTTCCGATAAATAAAAACGTTATGCAACTCATTGTTTATCTTGTTAAACATAACATATATGGTGTATCATTTGTCTAATCACAATTCAAACCTTGATTGGCGCGCTTGAACATAGCACAACAGCTAAGTCCGGTATGTTTGAATATAGTTACCTACTATATCCGATATGTTTGAATATAACACGCGGCTATATCCGAGTATGCAGTAATAAACACCCTAACGGGGTGGGCTGGTCAGGCACAATAGATCTATTAATATTACTGTTGGTTTTCTTGTGTTTAAAGTAAATGTATGTACACCCAAGATAATAAGCATATAGTCCACATGTATAACACGTATAAACAAAGTGAGTAGCATGTATAATGTTTCACCCCAAAATGCGTAAAAATGTAAAATAGGGGCTATGTAACTCACTGGGCTAGCGGATATGATAATCCACGAGTGCGGGTGATAAGGACGTTGAAACCTAAGCATGTTGGAACCCTATGTGGATAAATAGGTATTATTGTATGTTTGTATGTGCGTATTCGTATTTAAATGTATATAGGTTTTATAATAATATTCCTTAATATTTATTTGTATAAAATATGGTAGGAAAATGATAATGGTTTTGTAAAACTTTAACATATAAATATATATATATATATATATTGTTAAAATATTACATTTTTAAATAAGTAGTTATTATGTATTTATAAAAGTTTCTATTTATTTATTTATTTTTTTATCATTATTTATATATATTATTTGTAAGTTAAAACTATTTTAACAAATTTATAAAAAATATAGTGTTTATTATTTTATTAAAATTTGGGTAGGTTAAATATGTATAAAAGAATTTTAATGGTTTCCGAAATAAATGAACGAGTAAACCGACTCGTTTTAGCCTTTATTGTATAAAAAGAATATTAAAACAAGTTAAAATAAATAAAATAAAAACAGAAGCAAAAAGTTTGGGCCGAAGGCCAACTGGAATCGAACCCGCGACCTCTGCCTTAAACACACACACGCATAACCAGCCGGGCTACTGCCCATCGCTGGTTATGTGTGTATCAGTTTATTTAAATACACAAAGGCAAATCAGGTCGCTGGCCCTCGGCAACCGGCAAACCGTGTCCGAGGACACTTGGTTTGCCCGGTAACTCACGGGCGATGGTCGTGTTTTCGATTGGAATTGCTTACCAGGTGATAACAGAAGGTAATGAAACTGATTTGAGGCTCGAACCTAGTCGTGAAAAGTCTGCTCGGCGGTATTCTTTTTCCGAAAAATGTCCAGAATGGGAATCGAACTTCTGGATGAAATTTGCCTCTGAAACCTTGGTCACAGCTTCACTCAGGGATGACGAATGTGATGTTGTCTTCAATTTGAGGTGAGAGTGGGTGGAAGAGGGGTAGCGAGCTCGTGTAGGTCCGACTATGGCTATTTCGTTTCTTATGACAAAACGTGCAATTGGGCACGTCCCGATACTCGTCTGGACGAGACGAAGCTAACAAGCTATCAAACACGCGTGGAGGTTGACTGTCGGGCTTGAATTCGGGCGTGGGTTCTCGGCCACCAACAGGATCAGACGATCTGTATGTTGGGGAGACCAATTGGTCGGGGCCTTTTGTTCGCGTGGGAGAGACGAGGCGAGAGCTGCCTTTAGCAGCTGTCGAGGTGCAGGGAACAGCCCTGTCGAGGTGTCGCAGGAAAATGCCTCGGACCGCCGGACAAACGTAGGGGATAACCGGAATTGCGAATTGGGTTTTGGCAGATTTAGTCCCTGTAGTTTAGTTTTGGTTTAATCTAGTCCCTGGAATAAATACGGATGAAACCTTATGGTTTGATTTGTACAGAAATAGTCCCTTGACTGATTTTTGTTTAAAACCCTTTAGTTTGATAAATTCCAAAATAGCCCCCCAACTTTTATAAAAATTAATTTCTTTAATTTCTTTTAATTTCAAATATATTTTATAAACTTATTTTATTATTATTATTATAAATAATTTTTTTATAAAAGTTATTTATCTTATTTAAACAGGTTATTTTATTAAATATGCAACTTTTAAATTTAGATTTTTATATAAAATTTTATATAAGTTTTAAAACTTATAAAATATTTAATTAATTTAAATCCGTAAAATAAAAATACCTATTTGTATAAAACTAAATAAAACACTTGTATTTTATTTAATTTGGGAATGATTACACGATAATTATATTACAAGTGCGCGAATGAAAAATCCGAAACGTCACAGTCTCCCCATGTTAAAGGAATTTCGCCCCGAAATTCAACTAGTGGAGGCTATGAAAAGAGATGTGGATACTTGGTCTTCATTTGGTCTTCACGTTCCCAGGTGAACTCGGGTCCACGTTTAGACTCCCAACGGACCTTGACAATGGGGATGCGGCTACGCTTGAGTTTCTTGACTTCTCGGTCCATGATTTCCATGGGTTTCTCAACAAAGTGCATTTTCTCATCAATACGCACTTCGTCAAGAGGGATGTGGAGATTCTCGTTGGCTAGACACTTTTTCAAATTAGATACATGAAAGGTCGGATGAACGTTGTTGAGTTCTGAAGGAAGATCGAGTTTGTAGGCCACTTTTCCTACCCTTTCGTGTATCTTGAATGGACCCACATATCGAGGTGCAAGTTTTCCTTTCTTTCCAAATCGGACTACGCCCTTCCAAGGTGATACCTTTAGGAGAACCATATCTCCAACTTGAAATTCCAAGGGTTTTCGTCGCTTATCAGCATAGCTCTTTTGCCGACTCCTTGCCACCCGAATGTTGTCACGGATAAGAGATATTTTATCGGTGGTCTCTTGGATAAGCTCGGGACCGGTGATTTGTGCTTCACCAATTTCGTTCCAACAAATCGGTGAACGATATTTCCGTCCATAAAGAGCTTCAAACGGTGCCATGTTAATACTTGTGTGGTAGCTGTTGTTGTAGGAAAATACGATCAGTGGTAGGTGAGAATACCAATTGCCACCAAAGTCAATGACACAAGCTCTAAGCATATCCTTGAGAGTTTAGATTGTTCGCTCGGTTTGTCCATCAGTTTGAGGATGGTAAGCCGTACTTAAATCCAAACGAGTACCAAGCGCAGATTGTAACGATTGCCAAAATCGGGAAGTAAAACGCGAATCACGATCGGAGATGATGTTCAAAGGGATTCCGCGACGACTTATGATATCATCAATGTAGATCCGAGCCAATTTCTCGACTCGATAGTCCTCACGAATAGGCAAGAAATGAGCAGACTTTGTAAGTCGGTCGATAATAACCCAGATACTATCGTACCCACTAGAAGTGCGTGGAAGTTTGGTGATGAAGTCCATAGCGAGGTTCTCCCACTTCCACATGGGAATTTCAGGTTGTTCGAGGAGTCCGGAAGGCTTCTGGTGTTCGGCCTTCACTTTAGAACAAGTTAAGCATTTTGCCACAAAGAGGGCCACATCCTTTTTCATGCCGGGCCACCAATATTGCTGACGAAGACCCATGTACATCTTATCAGCTCCGGGATGTACCGAATATCGAGTTTTGTGGGACTCGTTCATCAAAAATATACGAAGGTCGTCGCGATCGGGAACCCAGATACGGTCCAAGTAATACAATAGACCGTTGGCTTTGGTTTCTAGCAAGAGTTCTACACCACATGCCATCTCTTGATACATGTTTCCCTCGGTAACCGAGGTGTGTTGTGCTTGGAGAATACAGGCTTGGATATCGTTATGAATACAAACACTATGAAGCATGCTACGTTCTTTACGACTCAAGGCGTCGGCTACAACATTTGCTTTGCCGGGGTGGTAGCAAATCTCGCAGTCGTAGTCGTTAAGAAGTTCAACCCATCGTCGTTGCCTCATATTAAGCTCTTTTTGATTGAAAATATGTTGGAGACTTTTGTGGTCGGTGAAAACCACGCATTTGGTGCCATAAAGATAGTGTCTCCAAATTTTCAAGGCGAAAACGACAGCACCAAGCTCGAGATCATGGGTCGTATAGTTCTTCTCATTGATTTTGAGATGACGTGATGCGTATGCAATTACTTAGCCACGTTGCATTAGAACACAACCAAGACCTTGGTTGGATGTATCACAGTAAACGACAAAGTCGTCATTACCACTAGGAAGAGTTAGAATAGGAGCATTGCAGAGCTTGTGCTTGAGAGTTTGAAAAGCTTCCTCTTGCTTTGGTCCCCACTCATAAGATTTACCTTTATGAGTCAAGGCAGTGAGCGGAACCGCAATCTTGGAGAAATTTGAGATGAAGCGATGATAGTAACATGCTGGTCCAAGGAATGAACGAATCTCGGTAGGAGTCTTAGGAGTACTCCAATTCTTTACCGCCTCGATCTTTGCCGGGTCCACATGAATTCCCTTATCGTTGACTCTCTGTCCCAAAAATTGAACTTCCTTTTGCCAGAATTCACACTTGGAGAACTTGGCGTATAGTTGTTCTTTCTTCAAGAGTTCCAAAATCAAACGAAGATGTTGTTCATGCTCCACTTTCGTTTTAGAATAGATGAGAATGTCGTTAATGAAAACGATCACGAACTTGTCCAAATAAGGTTTGCATACACGGTTCATGAGGTCCATGAAGACCGCAGGTGCATTAGTCAAACCGAAGGGCATGACCATGAACTCGTAATGACCATATCTAGTCCGAAAGGCAGTCTTCGGAATGTCTTCATCGAGAACACGAAGTTGATGGTATCCGGAACGGAGGTCAATCTTGGAAAAACTTGTTGAACCTTGAAGCTGATCGAAAAGATCGTCGATACGGGGTAAAGGAAAACGGTTCTTAATTGTAAGCTTGTTGAGTTCACGATAATCGATGCACATTCAAAACGATCCATCCTTTTTCTTTACGAACAGCATGGGAGCACCCCAAGGTGAATGGCTCGGGCGGATGAATCATTTGGATGAGAGTTCTTGTAATTGACTTGCGAGCTCTTGCATCTCGAAAGGTGCAAGACGGTAGGGAGCTTTTGCCAAGGGAGAAGCTCCGGGCACAAGGTCAATACGAAACTCTACTTGTCTAGGAGGAGGAAGGCCGGGTAAATCCTCGGGGAATACTTCGGGAAAATCTCGAATGATCGGAATATCTTTCAATTTCTTACCTTTGTCTTTCATGTCAACTACGTAGGCCAAGAAGGCAACGTACTTTTTCCGCAAATACTTTTGTGCCAGTGTGCAAGACATGAGTTGGAGACCACGACACGGTTTTTCACCGAAAAAAACTAACGTGTCGCCCGAAGGGAGAGGTATACGAATGCACTTTTCGTAGCAAATAACCTCGGCATGGTGCTTGGATAACCAGTCCATGCCAATTATAATATCGAAGCTTCCCAATTGCATTGGAAGGAGATCAACAGAGAATTCATGATTATTAAGCTCGAGATTGCAGTCGCGGATAACAGAATTTATAGTAATAGATTTTCCGTTTGCTATCTCCACGGAATAAGAATTGTCAAGTTTCGTTCTTTGTTTAGCAAGTCGAGATTCAAATGTACGAGACACAAAACTCCTATCGGCACCGGTATCAAATAAAATGGACGCATAATGATTGTTTACGAGAAACGTACCGTTTTATCACGTCGTTGTTTGCTTGAGCCTCATTAGCGTTTATATTAAACGCTCGTCCTTGAGGACCACCTTGATGATGAAGTTTTGGGCATCGGTCATGGAAATGGTTTGGGTCTCCACATTCGTAACATGCCCTACCATTGAGAGGTGCCGGATAGATTGGACGGTTGGCTGGAGCAGCTTGATGGACGGGAGGACGGGTACGGCAAGTAGTGACCACGTGTCCATATCGTCCGTAGCTTGAGCACAATCGGCATGGTAAGTTGGCAGGATGATGGTACTTGCAGGTCTGGCATTGGGGATTCGGGCCCAGATAAGGTTTTGAGTTTTGACCCAAAGGGGCCACTTAAATAGCAGGTACAACGAGAGTTACGGCTGCGAAGTTTCGATTCGTTTCTTGTTGTGTTTAGAAGACTCGGTTTTTACATCTTTGACGGCCGCAAGAGTGGAGACAACCTTCTTGGAACCCTTTCTTGTTAAGGTTCCGACTTTGACATGGTTGTCGGATAGTGTAGCGGATAGACGGATAGCAACTTCAAGTGTAGCAGGATTGCTTCCTAACACAGCATCTTGAATTTGCATAGGCAGCCCGCCTATGTATTTTTCAATTTCGCGAGCAAAGGGAGTGATCATATGAGGCACCAATAGGCTCAGCTCTTGAAATCGGGTGATGTAAGCCAGATTATCCCCAATATCTTGGGCAAGATCCCAAAACTCAGTCTCGAGCTTCCTCATTTCATTCCGAGGACATAATTCATCAGTCATGGATTTCTTCAGATCATCCCGTGATAGAGATGTAGCAACCTCAACACCACGAGCGCGTTTCTCACCATTCCACCAGGTGAGGGCACTCTTTTAAAGTACACTTGTGGCATAGCGAACCCGAAGATTATCGGGACAGTCACTGTTTAGGAATGTGCTTTCCATGCTTTCAAACCATTGCAGTAGGCCGGTAGCACCTTCAGTTCCGAAGAATTTTGTAGGATTGCATGAGTTAAAGTGCTTAAACGTGCATTGAGGCGGGTTGGTACCACCGTTTCCTTGGATGTTGTGAGACCCGTCACTGTTGTTATTGTCTTGGGTCATTTGCCCCACCAGCTGGGCAAGAAGAGTTGCAAGATCCGGGTTGGAAGTGCTAGAGTTTGCACGTCGAGGAGGCATTCTAACACCATAAGAAAAGACAATGATATTTTAGATAAGATGGATATATATGAGTCATAGTGGGAAATAATGTAAGCAGAAAAGCGGGTTTCATCATGACGCGTGCTAGTGCATGTGTATTTATTCAAAGTTAATGGGGGAAACTAAGCCATCTATTCCGGGTAGAACGTGATGTTATAGATCATTATTCGCGTAGTAGGAATTGCCGGGACTTGCATGCACTACAAATCGTTATTACGTGTGCACCCGTAATAATGATTTGCTTTGTATGTTCGTCTAGTTCTTCCTATCTTGCTATAATGTCCCCAAATTTTGAGTTTAAGTTCGGATCGTATCCTTGCGAATACATTGACTTATCAACGTTAAATAATTCCTCAAAACTTTCAAGGAGACATGCTTTAGCCTATAGGTAAATACTCACTTCAGGAATTCCCAGGAAAGCATACGGGTCCGTTTATTTTGATTTATACGAAATGCTTTCCTAGACAGAAAACCCAATGTACAGGTGTCACCCTTCCAGATTGCACGTGTCCTTTACTGGTTTCAAGAAATTAAGTCGTTGACGAGATTTTCAAGATTTTTATAGTCTTGGGAGTCTATGAGTATAAAATGTGTAGGAATGTTGCAATTAATATGGATTAGGAAAGAGTATGGATAAGGATGGATAGTGTATTTGTTTGCATAAGTTTGTTTGTCAAATGTGTATGTAAAGTATGTATCATGTATTTAAAGCCTTGTATGTATGTGTAAAGTCTCATGTATTAGACTCGGGAAAAATTCAAATAATACCTAACTACAAATAATTCACATAGCAATTAATCATTTAGCACACAACACATAAAAGGGAGTCCTAGAGTTATAGTCTAGGTTGTAGAACCAAAGACTGATTGCTACCAAATTATTCTAAGTACAAATGCTGCTGATAGGCTTATCAGCAGCATTCAACACAAGTTGCTGCTGATAGGCTTATCAGCAGCATTCAACACTTGTTGCTGCTGATAGGCTTATCAGCAGCATTCTGCACAAGTTGCTGCTGATAGGCTTATCAGCAGCGGTCATCCATGTTTGCTGCTGATAGGCTTACCAGCAGCAACCTTCACTCTTTGCAGCTGATAGCCTTATTCACTGAAGACCAAACGTTGTAGCTGACTATCCAGGCCAAGCGTCTCTGACACCTTTCTGCAAAAGCAACTGACAGACTCAAAGCAGAAGGAACCGCTATGGTCAACCAATGACGGACAACAATACACTTCTCCAAGCATGCAAACAATCATGAATAAAGAAAACGTTTCAGTAAAGTTAACTAGATTAGCCATTACATGTAATGTAAATTAATAAACAAGATCAACGGCTTGTGTTCGATCTGATCCTTAGAATCAAGGGTCTGTCTTGATTCTAAGTTACTATAAATACTGAGTTACCACTTCATTGTAAGTGTGTCTTGATAGTGCTAGTAGTGCTTGTCATACTTATTCATTGAGTTTCTCACTTGTAATCTTTGCATTCACGAAAGCTTAATACAACAGTGTTTATCAGTATTCTTTGTGTTTACTTGATTATAAATTGTGTAGTTGATTTTGTTTCCGCCAACCTCAACTAAGAACAGAACCATCTTGTATTCTCATGATCCTACAAGTGGTATCAGAGCTTTGGCTCAGATTAAACAAACTAACATTTGTCTAATCATCTCTGGTTCTATTCTAAACTCTCTCTTTGATCAAGTCACCCAAAATCAAAAACAAAAATGGCACAAAGCAACGAGCCTAAAGACATCCTGAAGCAGCAATACGAAAACTTTGTCTGCAATGAAGGTGAGTCACTAACCAGTGTGTATAACAGGTACACTTACTTGGTAGGAGAGCTGCAGTGCTCTAAGGTGAAATTGGAGAATGAGGACATTCTCAAAAGGTTCATCAGATCTCTTCCTAGTTGCTGGACACTTTACACAGTGTCAATAAGAAGAACTGAGAATCTAAAGACTTTGCAGATGACCGGGCTCTTTTGTATACTAAAAGCCTATGAATTAGAAATAATTCAAGACAAAGAAAGAAGCTCAAGCCATCAATCAGCCTCGTCCTCCACCTCTCCCGCGCTTCACTCTGACCACTCTGGTCCTAGTTCAAGCGACTACTATCCTCCAGCACAAACTGCAGCCTGTGCAAATGTTGGAACTACTGACTTTGACTGGAGCTTCCAGCCTGAGGATCTTTCTACCAACAATCAAGCTCTCATGGCAGACACATCAGAGGTATCCTCTCTAACTTCAGACACATCAGAGGTACCACCAAAGGTATATGAAAATCTATGTACTCAAGAGTGCATTGATAAGGTCCTTGGATATAGGAAACATAAGCAGAAGCTCATAGATCAAAATGAAGAATTTTACCAAATGAAATCTGAATTTAAAAAGGTTGAAAATAGTTACAAGGAAAAGAATGATTGTTTAAAGAAAGAAATTTCATCATTAAAACCTGAACAAACAAACCTTGAAACTCAAATTGATGATATTCTGGTTAAGTTGAAAGCTGCAAGGGCTGAATTGGCAGACCAAAAGGTCCATGTGGAAAAATATGAATTTGCATCCAAAAAGCTGCAAAGACTTTTGGATATTCAAATCCATGAAAATGTAAAAACTGGGCTGGGATATCATACTGTCCAGTATAAAACCGTCTCACCTCCTGCTGATTACGTTGCCATCCATGAACCAAGCTTCAATCTAGCAAATCTTGACATGGCTAACCGAAATCTTTACCCTACTGTCAAAGAAATCCCTGTGCAAGAATGCACTACTTCATCAGAGACTGAGTCAACTTGCTCAGACTCCACTGAAACAAGTAATGCCTCATATCCTCCTGCCCCTCAAGTGATAGTCACTAAAGATGAAGTCCCCATTATCCCTTCAATACCAGTTCCTAAACCCTTCAAACAAATCAGAATTAGCTATCCTCCAGAAGGAAGAAAGCTAACTATTGAAAAGGGACAGTCTTCCACCTCCACCAACTCAAAGCCTTCTTCCAATTCAGTCCAGCCAAGGAAGGTGTTTGACACATATCATGCGCCTGAAGAAAGGGGTCCATATGTTCAAAAAACATTGGAAGAAGCTACTTTTGAGCACAACAAAGCTCACCCTTGGAATTTCAAAGACCTTTTCAAAAGAAAGGATTATGTGTATCTTTCAAAGGATAAACTGGCAAAATCATGTTTTGTCTGTGGAAAATATAACCACACTGCCAGCACCTGCTTCTACTACCTACAGCAGCAAAGAAACCTCAAGCACCATGCTTTTGAGAAGACAAGGAAGAACAAACAGGTAAGAAGCTTTGAAGCTAAGACAACTCAATTCAGAAAATCTCTTTCTCCACCAAGGGAGCAGTTGTCAAAACCTCAAAAATCCTGCATCATCTGTGGAGAATCAGACCACTTTGCTGCAAACTGTAAGTTCAACCCTTTCAACCAAATTCTTCATCAAGCCCCTCAAGGACAAAGGTTAAAGAAGAATCAGCATACATCAGTTGTTAGTCCAGCTAAGCCCAAGAAAACAAAGCAGAAGCCTTCAGCAGCAACCAAGTCTGCTGCTGAAAAGCTAAAATCCTCCGCTGCTGGTAGTGTGAGGAAAACTAGAAAAACACCAATAATGCAATGGAAAGCCAAATTATCAGATACAACGTCTGTTGCTGAAAAGACAAAGAAAGATGGAAAACCACCATCTCAACAATGGAAGGTAAAGAAAAAACCAAGCATCATCATCGGTTAAGCTGAATGCATCTATCTTCTATTGTAAATATGTCTGTCCCTTGTTGTAAATAAAAGTTATGGGTCAGCAGCATTTTTGTCCTTCAGCTGCTGACAGGTAAAAGCACCAGCAGCAAAAGTTTTGCCACTGATAGCTTTAAGTTATCAGCAGGTACATGTCTCCTGCGGATAGCTTTAAGGCTTTCAGCAACAATTTCTTTGCTGCAGATCTTTAAACCTTTCAGCAGCAAAATCTGCTGCTGACAGACTTATCTTTCCGCAGCAACCAAGTTTGCAGCTGATAGGCTTATCCATCAGCTGCAACTAATTTTGCTGCGGATACTCTTATCTTTCAGCAGCAACCAAGTTTGCTGCTGATGGGTGATCATAAGTCTAAATTAACATTTACCCGCTGTAAAAGTAAATATCGTCAGTCTTCACCATGACTGCTCGACTGTTTTACAGCTGTAACAATGAAAAGTGAAACAGGTTGTACTGTACAAGTAGAGTTGCTTTTTCTCCGTCTGCCGTTATATCACCAACTCAAATCATCCCTCTACCTCTTCATATTCAATTTCAAACCTAGCTCCCATCACTTTCTCTCCCGTCCCCACAGCATTCAAAGCCCTCCACAATTAACCACCATTCAAACACCTTTCTCTCTTCCCTCCGAATCCATAACAATGGCAGGCGCAGACATAAACAACCCCAACGATAAGTTCTCCCCATATCACAACCTAACTGCATACCTAATCAAGGGCAATAAATCCGAAGGTTTCGACGGTATGATCGACTTCCTTTGTCGGTCCAAAATTTACCATGCCCTAACCGTCAACCCAACCATATATACTTCACACATGGAAGATTTTTGGAGCTCAGCCGTGTATTCTACTGAACAGGGCATTCCTCAAATCAGAGGCACAGTTGACGGTAAGGAAATGATCATCACTGAAGCAAAACTCCGCCAACACCTCAAGCTTCAGGATGAAGGGGACGCCCTCTCTTACCCAAGAGACGTATACATGAGGACCTTTGTATCCATAGGGTACACTGGGAATCAAACAGAGTATACGATAGAGAAGGCACTCATGGGTCCCAAATGGAAGTATCTCTGCCACACTCTTCTCCAATGCATATCTCAAAAGAGGAGTGACTGGAACCAACTCAGCTCCGGACTTGCGTCGGCAGTTCACGGTATGATAACAGGAGCAGGTTTCAATTTTTCCCACCTCATTCTTGAAGGTTTGAGATACAACCTTCAAGAAGGGGTGAAATCACAGTTCTTCATGTACCCAAGATTCTTGCACGAAGTGTTCAATTTTGAGCACCAAGATCTTTCAAAAACTGCAAGAATCTACTCCATACTGGGACATAAGAACAACATTTTTCAGAGCATGAGAACAGTTTCATCAAAGTTCTCAGGGGCCGATGTTCCATTGTTATCTACAATGTTGAACACACATAGTGCCCAGGGTGACAGTTCAGCAAACCCAGCTGATACTGATCCCACACCCTCCACCTCACTGCCACAAACTCAACCTACTGTTTCCCTTGATCGAACCCCTGTGCATTCCACTGAGGATGCACAGGCACATACATTACTCACCCCCAGTTTGATTGCTCAACCGGAACACAGGGCCCCGGTTGCAGCCAAGTATACAAGGAAGAGGGGCAAGAGAACTCCTTCTTCTCTTGCCTCCAAGGCCCAAACCCAAGCCAACATCCCTCACTCAGAATCACAACATTCTAGTGAGAATATCATAAGGGAAAGACACATTGCTAGGGAGACTCCTTCGGAAGTCTCTCTATTAGGATTAGGATCACTTCCCGGATCCATAGAACAGCCCTTCGAGCCATTCCTTTCTTCTTTGAACTTTAGTGTAGAGGAACCTGACCAACGTGATGTACCTTCTCCAACCACCACTATCAAGGAGGTACTGATTGGTCTTGCTTCCGACACACCCAACCCAAGTTCCTCACCCTTGAAGGTCCACTCTGGGAGTATTGAAAGAGTGGATGTGGACGAGGCTGTCACTACTGCTGGTCCATCAACTGACCAGGAGGACAGTGGCAACATCTTTAAGACCTCAACCACGGCAACTCACGGTGAGGGTGTTTCCTTGGAAACTCCCTTCACTGAGAGGAATCCCAGGCGCCAAGAAACCGCGGGTGATGGGGATGCTGAGGCTAGGCCTACGGCCCCATCTGGGTCCAAGGATTCCACAACTGTGGATGAGGACAGACTGAAACTTCATAACATGGAATTGACGGCCAGGGTGGCTATGCTAGAGGCTGAAATGTCCAAACTAAGACACCAAGTCGCTATGCATGAAGCCCATCAATGCCCAACTTTAGCCTCTCCCTCTCTTGTATCAGTAGGCACCCAAACTAATGCTTACCTGTCTGCTGATGCAACCAAAAAGGGGGAGATGGTTTCTATGGAAGATGATACAGACAGTCTTGACGACTGGATTCAAGAGCAGTTTGTACTTCAAAGCTCACAATACAAGCCAGCTTTTGTCCAAGTTCATGACCTGCCAGCCCTAGATAACGAAGACGAAGAGATATCTGAAGACTGGCAGTTGGTCGTCAGGGCCGTCGATGAAATGCTGAATGATGCTGAAGACACAGAACAAACAAATGCATCATTCAGCATCCTTCCACAAGCAGCAGCCATCATAGGTCAATCCACTACCCCCCAAATCTTAAAAGAAGCTAGAGTTTGACTCTATTCTAGCTTGGGGGTATGATGGATTAGCTGAGAGGTTTTGGATTGGATGGGAGTTCAGCGGAGTAGAAGAACTGAACTGGAACTCTCTCAATGCCCTCCAAGTCCTAGAACTGCATCTAACTGACTGCATCAACACTTCAGCAGATCTCTCAGCTGAACTTGCCATTGGCAGGTTCCATGACCTGATGGAGGATAATCTACCCAGGTTCCAAAGATTCCTACAAGCAGCACATCGGGTAGCTTATCCTGAATCCTCGGCGGCCGCAGAAAGAAGACTAACTCCTAGCAATCTTGAAATAACAAGGAGCAGTCTTCTCACTGAAGAAGAAGTTCTGGGCCTTCGAAGATTCATGTATGCCTTCCTGGTCAAGGACTTGGATGTGCTAGGTTGGGTGAGCACTAAGTCTCTTGACCACACTTTTCTGCTCAGCAACGGCTCCTCTCTCATCATCAACACCAGAAACATCCTTCATCTGCCCTCAGACTTTCTTTTCAAAACATCTGCAATGTCAACTCACTTGAAAGCCAGGCAATGATAGATACTGTCAGAGACAAACTTGAACAAGTAGGAAGAATTACTGAGGCAGTATATGTGTCAAACCTTGACACTGACACTGACTCAGCTTCCCCTCGAGTTAACATCTGCACTGCAGCTTATGAGTCAAGATCAACTATCAAAGAAAAACTGAGAGAAATAGAAGGTCCTGAGTATCAACTTGATGAAGACAATGACCTTCCCCTATTCACATCTCAAATTGCCAATGAAGCCGAGGCAGAGATCCCAACAGCACAACAATCAGCTGTTTCTGTGATCAGTGAAGCCAGAGCAGAGGCATCCAATGTTAATAAAGGGAAGGGCATCATGACAAAAGAGGATGAAGAGAGGTTGCAAAAGGAAAAGAAAGAGAAAGAAGAGAGAAGAAGGAAAAGAGAAGAAGAAGAGTTGGCTGAAGAGATGGCTCAAAAACAAAGGCATGAAGATAGAAAGGCAGCCATACTTCTCATACAACAGACAATCCAGCTGTATGCCAAACAGCTGGATGAAATGAAGGTAAAAGTCCTTACAGGGTCTCAAGTTGAGGAAGATGAACAACTTGCTAGACAGTTGCAGGAACAGTTTGCAAAAGAAGAAGAAGAAGAAGCTAAAGAGAAAAGGAAGGAAGATGCTAAGTTTAGAATCACTGATTCTAAATTAGCAAAAGAATTAAGGGAGGAGTGGACTGAAGCTCTGATCTCTCAAGGTGAGGATGAAGACTACCTTGAAAAATTTTCAAACAAAGAGATCTACAGAGCCTTCATGGGTCAGCAAGGTCAGTTGGCAAAGAAGAAAAAGGCTGAAGAAGAAGAAAAAGCCAAACAACAGTCCAAAAAGACCACTGCCTTCAATAAAAGGACCCATGAAGAAAGGAAGGTCATGATTGACTTCCTTAAGGCCAGAGGATATAGTGGAAAGAGGCTAGGTCCTATGAATTTCATGAACCTGTAAGCCCTCTACTTTAAAGTTAAAAAAGGATGAGGAAGAAAGACTAGGGAAGAAGGGCTCCAAGAAATGGGTACTTATCAAAGAAGATGAAGAACCAAAGACAAAGAAACCCAAGCCTTCTCCCTCACCTACCTCTTCCTCAGTCCATCATCCTTCCACTCTCCTCCCCAAACCTTCCACTCCTCCACCCAAAAAGTCCAAGTCATCCCACCCAGCTCCCACTCATCAACAGCCTCCCTTGAAGATACCCAAACCCACTCCTAAACCAGAAGACTCAAGAAATATAGTTAACTGGTTCCACAATTCACAAGATCAAGTGTTTGAGATCTTCAGGGGGAGAACTGAGAGAAGAAGATCCACTTACAGGTCTGTTGATGAGGTTCTGCAACTACCTGATTCTGATCTTCAAAGAATTTTAGAGCTGGGTGAAGCTAATGAGCCTGCAAATGAGAGTGGGAAACGTCTTGTGCTAGCAATCAAACACTACTTCAACCCTAGCAAAGATGTGATCATAAACATCAAACCACTCATGTCCCACTCTCCATTTGTATCTTGGTCCTACAATGCTGATTTGGATGAGTTCACACTGACTGATGTAAAGAAGCAGCAGATGAGATGTTCAAGCAAAGCAATCTACAAAATGCAACACAAAGACATCAAGACTCTGTCTGAACTTCCACTGAACAATCCCAGCAAGGATCCAAGAGGCTATGAGGTTGAAAGGATAGTCAGCCACATGCAAAAGCTTCAGCAGCAAAGTGATTAGAAGAATTTTTGGTTGCATCAGTCTAGGGGGAGTTTGTAGAACCAAAGACTGATTGCTACCAAATTATTCTAAGTACAAATGCTGCTGATAGGCTTATCAGCAGCATTCAACACAAGTTGCTGCTGATAGGCTTATCAGCAGCATTCAACACTTGTTGCTGCTGATAGGCTTATCAGCAGCATTCTGCACAAGTTGCTGCGGATAGGCTTATCAGCAGCGGTCATCCATGTTTGTTGCTGATAGGCTTACCAGCAGCAACCTTCACTCTTTGCAGCTGATAGCCTTATTCACTGAAGACCAAACGTTGCAGCTGACTATTCAGGCCAAGCGTCTCTGACACCTTTCTGCAAAAGAAACTGACAGACTCAAAGCAGAAGGAACCGCTATGGTCAACCAATGACGGACAACAATACACTTCTCCAAGCATGCAAACAATCATGAATAAAGAAAACGTTTCAGTAAAGTTAACTAGATTAGCCTTTACGTGTAATGTAAATTAATAAACAAGATCAACGGCTTGTGTTCGATCTGATCCTTAGAATCAAGGGTCTGTCTTGATTCTAAGTTACTATAAATACTGAGTTACCACTTCATTGTAAGTGTGTCTTGATAGTGCTAGTAGTGCTTGTCATACTTATTCATTGAGTTTCTCACTTGTAATCTTTGCATTCACAAAAGCTTAATACAACAGTGTTTATCAGTATTCTTTGTGTTTACTTGATTATATATTGTGTAGTTGATTTTGTTTCCGCCAACCTCAACTAAGAACAGAACCATCTTGTATTCTCACGATCCTACATAGGTCATTGTGTCTAATAACCTAATTCCCTATAACCATGGCTCTGATACTAATCTGTCATACCCCGACCGATGGCGGAATCATCGAGGCGGACAATGAAATGATTGTTCAAAAGCACATGATAACTAAAATGTTGCATAATTCATTAATTAAATTTAAAGACAACAAAGATCCAAATACAATACATTTCAATTAACCTAGTCTACTTCAAAACATTGATTTATTTAACTAGGTCCATAGTTCTTAAGTGGAGGAATCTTCAGCAAGCAATCACATATCCAAACCTGAAACATTATTTAAATCAAGTGTCAACTAAAAAGTTGGTGAGTACATAGGTTTTGTAGTTCCGATAAATAAAAACGTTATGCAACTCATTGTTTATCTTGTTAAACATAACATATATGGTGTATCATTTGTCTAATCACAATTCAAACCTTGATTGACGCGCTTGAACATAGCACAACAGCTAAGTCCGGTATGTTTGAATATAGTTACCCACTATATCCGATATGTTTGAATATAACACGCGGCTATATCCGAGTATGCAGTAATAAACACCCTAACCGGGTGGGCTGGTCCAGCACAATAGATCTATTAATATTACTGTTGGTTTTCTTGTGTTTAAAGTAAATGTATGTACACCCAAGATAATAAGCATATAGTCCATATGTATAACACGTATAAACAAAGTGAGTAGCATGTATAATGTTTCACCCCAAAATGCGTAAAAATGTAAAATAGGGGCTATGTAACTCACTGGGCTAGCGGATATGATAATCCACGAGTGCGGGTGATAAGGACGTTGAAACCTAAGCGTGTTGGAACCCTATGTGGATAAATAGGTATTATTGTATGTTTGTATGTACGTATTCGTATTTAAATGTATATAGGTTTTATAATAATATTCCTTAATATTTATTTGTATAAAATATGGTAGGAAAATGATAATGGTTTTATAAAACTTTAACTTATAAATATATATATTGTTAAAATATTACATTTTTAAATAAGTAGTTATTATGTATTTATAAAAGTTTCTATTTATTTATTTATTTTTTTATCATTATTTATATATATTATTTGTAAGTTAAAACTATTTTAACAAATTTATAAAAAATATAGTGTTTATTATTTTATAAAAATTTGGGTAGGTTAAATATGTAAAAAAGAATTTTAATGGTTTCCGAAATAAACGAACGAGTAAACCGACTCGTTTTAGTCTTTATTGTATAAAAAGAATATTAAAATAAATAAATAAAATAAAAACAGAAGCAAAAAGTTTGGGCCGAAGGCCAACCGGAATCGAACCCGCGACCTCTGCCTTAAACACACACACGCATAACCAGCCGGGCTACTGCCCATCGCTGGTTATGTGTGTATCAGTTTATTTAAATACACAAAGGCAAATCAGGTCGCTGGTCCTCGGCAACCGGCAAACCATGTCCGAGGACACTTGGTTTTCCCGGTAACTCACTGGCGATGGTCGTGTTTTCGATTGGAATTGCTTACCAGGTGATAACAGAAGGTAATGAAATCGATTTGAGGCTCGAACCTAGTCGCGAAAAGTCTGGTCGGCAGTATTCTTTTTCCGAAAAATGTCCAGAATGGGAATCAAACTTCTGGATGAAATTTGCCTCTGAAACCTTGGTCACAGCTTCACTCAGGAACGACGAATGTGATGTTGCCTTCAATTTGAGGTGAGAGTGGGTGGAAGAGGGGTAGCGAGCTCGTGCAGGTCCGACTATGGCTATTTATAGCCGAGCTCGTTTCTTATGACAAAACGTGCAATTGGGCACGTCCCGACACTCGTCTGGACGAGACGAAGCTAACAAGCTATCAAACACGCGTGGAGGTTGACTGTCGGGCTTGAATTTGGGCGTGGGTTCTCGGCCACCAACAGGATCAGACGATCCGTATGTTGGGCAGACCAATTGCTCGGGGCCTTTTGTTCGCGTAGGAGAGACGAGGCCAGAGCTGCCTTTAGCAGCTGTCGAGGTGCAGGGAACAGCCCTGTCGAGGTGTCGCCGGAAAATGCCTCGGACCGCCGGATAAACGTAGGGGATAACCAGAATTGCGAATTGGGTTTTGGCAGATTTTGTCCCTGTAGTATAGTTTTGGTTTAATCTAGTCCCTGGAATAAATACGGATGAAACCTTATGGTTTGATTTGTACAGAAATAGTCCCTTGACTGATTTTTGTTTAAAACCCTTTAGTTTGATAAATTCCAAAACAGCCCCTCAACTTTTATAAAAATTAATTTCTTTAATTTCTTTTAATTTAAAATATATTTTATAAACTTATTTTATTATTATTATAAATAATTTTTTATAAAAGTTATTTATCTTATTTAAACAGGTTATTTTATTAAATATGCAACTTTTAAATTTAGATTTTTATATAAAATTTTATATAAGTTTTAAAACTTATAAAATTTTTAATTAATTTAAATCCGTAAAATAAAAATACCTATTTGTATAAAACTAAATAAAACACTTGTATTTTATTTAATTTGAGAATGATTACATGATAATTATATTACAAGTGCGCGAATGAAAAATCCGAAACGTCACATGATCCCATATTCTTTGATGTTTATATTATATTGTATCGGTTTTGCTATAAGTTAGCCTGATATGATCCTCTGCTCGTGTCTTTGATCAAAATTAGTTTGTGTAAATACGTGTATATTTCTATTTAGAAAAGATCAAAAAGATTTTAAGTTTATGAACAGTTCAATCTTAATCAGAAAAACCAAAAATATTTGTGTTTAACCTTCCTGAATTGATTTTGAATCCTCTTGATTGAATATGTTTTATCTTGTTCGTTATTTGACTTGAAATCTTCATAATTTGAGTTGAAAGTTTGCGCACTTAAGGGTTACTGCGTGCTTGACAAGTGCGCATGAAGTAAGCCCTGTGTACTTAACAAGTATGCAAGAGTTAAGCCTTGCGCACTTGTAAGTACGCAGGAGTTAAGTCTTGCGCACTTTGCAAGTACGCACGACCGTTTGGTGTTGGGTATATAAGTAGGACTTAGAAAATTTTCAGATGTTATCTCATTCAAACTTAAGAACGCCTGCTCATTTTCCCTCTCCAAATCATACTCAAAAATTTGAGTGTCCCTAACCGATTTCTCGTCCCATCTCTAGTATCATCATAGTGTAACAATCAATCGGTGAGAATCTAGACTCAATCCATCCGCAATAGTCGCGCTTTTGGACCGATTCTGAGACTGAAAAAACCTAGGGTTTAAATCGAGAGTTTTAGTCAAATTTTAGGTTGTTTGGGTAAATCCTTATAGTTAAAACTTGATTAGAACATGTAAAAGACCCTTAATCTGTTCTTAATCATCCGCTTAATCCGTTAATTTTGACCTTGGGCTTGGATTGACCGTCGGTTCATCTTCGGTCGTCATTTAGGTCAAAATTTGACGAGTGTATCAAGTGTTTGGTATAGATGTTAGTCCCATAGGCTAGAATCATAGATTCCGACCTTGTGGTGACCTAATCTAACCATTATTTGAACATCAGTTGAATTTTTAAAACTTCTGGAATTTTGAACAAGTGTAGTTCTTGCGCACTTAGCAAAAATTCCTGCGTACTTGCTAAGTACGCAGGACCAACACTTGGGAAATTTTCTAAGTCTGAAATCTCACTTTAAAGAGTAATTGCTGTACTGCGTCATGTTTATTCATTTCCAATAAAACTTGTTGTTCTGATTATGTTTTCTGTGTGTCTTTGCAGATTATGGCTCAGGCGTTTACTAACGAACTCAATTTGTTAGCTAATACTCAACCGGAATGGAAGGGCGCTGCTCTATAGTACCGCGAGATAGTTGATTTCTTGAACCGTTCAAGAATCAGCTACGCTATTTCTGCAGACCCGATCGTTTCAAGACCCTATCTGGAGCAATTTTGGGAGACGGCGGAGCATGATTGCACGGTAAACCCCAATGTTATAAGGGCTACCGTGGCTGGTCATGACATCGCCTTCTCTGAAGATACAATTAGAAGGATCCTGCAATTTCGAGATCTCTCGTACGACCCGACAGCCTATCCAGACTACTTTGTGGATGGCTGTTGGAGGCAAAGAATGGGATATGTCGGGGCGAGAGACTATGCTTCGTATAAGAAAATGTGGGTGCTTGACCAATGGAGATATTTTTCCCACGTCATAATCATATGCATCTCCTCAAGAAAAGCTGGAAAGGATGCCATGGGTCATGACCTTGCTGCAGCTATAGTTGGCTTATCTCTCAATAAGGGCTACAACTTCTCACGCTACATCTTTAAAGCCATCAATGACCAGATCAACACAGCTGAGAGGTTCAAATTCTTATTATACCCTAGGTTTGTACAACTTCTGATAAACGATGCGTTGCCAAACCTACCTGCTACAGGGGAGAGATTGCAAGTGAAAAGGGTGGACAAGAGGGTGTTCGCACAATTCCTTAAGCCAGGCAGTGTAGATCCTACCCCTGAGCACACAGCACTCTTTGCCCACCTTATAAATGAAGTGTACGTGGAACCAGATAGTCACGATTCAGAGCCAGAATTGAGTGAGCATTTAGATGAACAACAACAACAAGAAGAAGAGGAAGATGAAAGTGAAGATTGATCGTCTGATAATGGAGACGAAGAAGGAGGACATGATGGTGCTAAGGGATCCGACTCGGAAGAGACTGAGTCTGATTCTTCTGATTACGATGATGCACCATCTCAGGCACACCCAAGGAGAACGACAAAGGTAACCCTACCTGAGTCATCCTCAAAGAGAAAGCGACAAGCTTCAAGCAGCGAATATGAGCCAGATTCTGACTCTGATGCTGCTATACAGAGACAACGACGTGAAAGCATTCATAAGAACAGGGGGGATAGGTAGCAACAACCTATTCCTAGTGAGGTGGTGGTGAGTCCTCAGCAGCAAGTACAAGTTTCAGCTGCGAGTTCTGACTCGGCTTCCACCCCACCTTCACGGCAGTTATACCGAAGACAGAGGAGGCCACGTACAACCTAACATGGCAGTCACGTCAGTTACAGAGGAGGTTCCTGTGATAGTGACCCTCCCTATCACATCTGCCCAGGTGGCGGTGACTACTCCAATTCTCACGGAGTCAGTCACCATCACCCCTTCCATAACACCTACAACCGTCATCACATCCACAATCCCAACAACCACCATTGAACCTTTAAGTCAACCCTTCAACTATGGGGAATTTACTCAAGGGTTTGACTTCGACACCATCTTCTCCTCCCCCAATTCACAATGCCAAAGCGTCATCATCAAGACATCCTGATCCTAATGATGCAAGGATAGATGTTCTAGAAACCCAAGTTGATAGATTATTGGAAACTATTTGGAAGTTAAAGGAGGAATCTGATGCTCAACAAGCACAGATTAATTCATTGGTGGATGAAGTTAGGATTCTGAGAAGCCAGAGAACGGGGACTGAAGAGAGATTGAAGAACATCATGGCCCAAACGAGCTTCTAATCCGGACAAATGACATGATTCTGGGTCACAGGTCATCTCTAGAGCTGAGGTTTGATACTCAACAAAAAGAGCATGAGCTGATGGTCAAACTAATTGCCGATCTGACCAAGAAGCATGATGCTCAGGGGGAGAAAGAGAAGGAGAAAACTACTGGTGATGAGGCTTGTCATCCTGTTGACTTGACTAAGGATGATGACAAAGACAAGGATCCCGAAGCCGGTCCTAGTGGAGGTGAGCACCAAGCTTTAGCAATTGTGCCCATCTCTGCTATTCCAATGGCTCAGGGGGAGTCTACTCATCAAGAGGGTGGTGATACCTCTAGTGGTGGTGATAAAGGAAAGTCATTGGCTGATGTTCTTAAGGATCTATCTGATGATGAGATCTTATACCTAGAGCATGACTATTCCAAGGAAGCACAGATCGATGCTTTCTTTAACCTAAAAGAAGGAGAGATCGACTCTGGTGATGATTGGGATGAAGATGATGAGGATGTAGTGATAGAAGTTCCCAAGGGTGACGGGGAAGGAGAGTACGAGTTAGAAGATGGAGAGATCTTTGAATTTCCATCCTTCGAAGCTCAGCTCGACACAGGTTTAGTCGAGCATGCTAGTAATGTGGAAGCCTCGACTGAAGCTTCCCCAGTTGACCCTACACCTGTGGATCCGGAGCACCAAAAGAAAAAGATATGCCTTCTACTTCATCTAAGGGTCCAGCTCCTGTTTGGTAGAAGACGTCTATCATAGACAAACAAGGGGCAACGGGGATGATCTTGGCTGTAAGGTTCGAGGAGGATAAGCAGTTGTTCGCAATCAAAAGATCTGGGGGGGGGGTTCAATACTTGAAACCAACCAGTGAAGCGTTCAAATCCTTACCCATATACGACCTTGTGAACCTAGCGAACCGAGAGCTGCTGGGTCATTCTAATCATGTAGTGGCGATGGGTTTGTGGGTGGTTCTACCGCGGGAAGCAAGATCTGGGAAGTTTGATATGTTCAAGCCTCAAGTGCCCAAGAGAGTTAAGGATAAGACAGCAAGACATCCTGTGACTAAGAAATTCTTAAAGAAATTGGTATACAAGCCAGTGCTAAGTGAAACTAAGATTCCCCTGAGCAAGTTATCTCAGGATATTCTTGGTGACATGTGGTACTGGTACTTAGATCCAAAGACGGGCGAGGCTGTGGTGATTGGAAAGGTGAGGTCAGAAAGTGGATACTTAGTGCCGAAAGAACTAATCAGAGTATTTGATGAAGTCTGCTTCATTAACTTCTCTGTGAAAGACCTGGAGGCACTAGTGGACAGGTATTGCATGTATACTGACGAGTGGACGAAATTCCTTGCTTCTAAATATGACAAGGTGATCAAGTTCTGCCTTGACTATAAGAAGAAAATGGAAGCTAAAGATGCATAGCTGTGAAGACTGAAGACCGAAGACTCAAGACTAAACATCGAAGATGATCCAGGGCTGTTGTCAAGGGGGAGTTTGTTGAAGCACTTTCCTGTGACAAACACTCTGGATAGATTATGGATAGATAGAGTCTTAGTTTAGTACTTTCATGTATGTATTTGTCTTTGTTTGTAAGTGTCTGTATGTATTAGTAATCGAGTTGTATTTACTTTTACATATTGATTGTTGCAATTTTCTCTAAGTGTTTTGCGCACTTGTATGTGCGCAGGAAGTAGTTCCTGCGTACTTAGCAAGTACGCAAGAATACCTTTGCGTACTTGCTAAGTACGCATGAGCAAATTGCCCTAGGCACTTGCTAAGTGCGAAGGTATCAGGTCATGTATAAATAGGAATGGTTGACAGGAGATAAGTACGCAATCATAGGCATTCAGATTAGAAAATACGCTGAACTTTGTAATCTCAGAACTTCTCTCTGTAACCTTCAAGTGTTTATAATAGACGAACGTTTACTTTGTTTCGTAAGACTCTCCACCTAGTCACGGGTATTCCGCACCCGGTCCGACTAGTAGACCCACTTGCATGTGACGATACGCCACACCTGAGGGACCTACACCACATCAGAAAAGCTAGACTTGATCAAGGCACGTTTAAAAGCTACACAAGATAGACATAAGTCATATGCAGATAAGAGACATAGACCAATAGAAATCCAAGAAGGAGATTTTGTTTTGTTAAAGGTATCTCCTTGGAAAGGTCTAATCCGATTCAAGAAACATGGAAAACAGAGTCCATGATTCATTAGTCCTTTCAGAATCCTCAAACGAGTCAGAAAATTAGCCTATCAATTAGATCTACCTGAAGAATTGAATAAGATACACAACATGTTTAACGTATCTTATTTAAGAAAATGTTTGGCGTATGAAACTGCTCGTATCCCTCTAAAAGAGATAGAAGTTGATGATAAACTAACCTATGTTGAAGAACTTATCAAGATTCTAGACATAAAGGAAAACAAGCAACGTCACAAAACAATCAAACAAGTGTTAGTTCGATGGAAACACAGAAAAGGGTCGGAGATGACCTGGGAAAGCGAGGAAGAAATGAGGAAAACTTATCCTCAACTATTTAAGGATTAACAGGTTTCGGGGACGAAAACCATATTAAGGGGGGTAGATTTGTAACATCCCAAACACTTAAAATAAGTTGGGACATGTTTCGGCTAAGAAACACGACGCTAGAATGTAACCGAACGTGAAAACAAAAAGTCGGTTTGACTAGAAATAGCCCAAAACATCCCATAAGCATATATCGGGCTAGAAAATGAGTTACGGAAGCCATAATATATAAAACTTGGGTGACTTGGCGAGAAGAATCTGAAAATGGGGTCATAACGGACCGTCACCAGGTGTAACGGTCCATCACGGGGGTCAAAAAGTCATAATGGACCTTTACCGTCCGTGACGGTCCGTCACGCCGCAAAATCGTGAAAACGCACCGTTTTAAGCCACGTATCACTAAGGTATCGCACCCTAAGGCCATCACGGACTGTCATGAGCCGTGACGGTCCGTTACGTGGTCAGAAAGCCCTTGAAGGCCAAGAAAACGGTAATGGACCGTCACCAACGGTAACGGTCCGTTACGGGCTCCGAAAGTTGCCTATAAATTGATTCTTGAAGCTGTTCAATTGAGAAACATCACACACCAAACAACATATAGAACACACACAATCTGAAAAGGATTAAGAAGCAAGTGTGGCGCGTTTAAGTGCGAGTGCGGTTCGAGTTCAGAGAAGCGTTTAAGCAAGGAACGAGCGTAGGAAAACGACCCGAGACTATTGTAAGTACACTGGACCCGTACCCTAGACACGATTATATGAATTACATGCTTAAATGATATATGTTATGTGATATGTATATAACGAGGGTACGGGATAATGAAGGGTTAGTCTAAACACTAAACGAGAATAATGGAGTAGCCACGACGTATCTAAGGGTTGGTGGATACGCCACTGGAACTTCCTATAAATAAATCTCTTGGTGTTTCGTGGTGAAACCATTATGAATGTTTAGGAGTACAGACTAAAAGACAGAAATAAAAAAATATTAAACATACGGGAGAACTTTCGACCGGTATGTAGTTATCTAACAAACAAAATGTTCTGTCTAAGGAAAGGATGGTGTATAAATCTCTCCTAGACCCGTCGCTCATTCCTAGGAACATCTCTGTTGGATGTACTGCTCTTGAAGGATAATCAACCCAGTTTACAATATACGACAAGTATGAATATGTGATGAAGATGAATGCATGAACACATGAATATGTGATGCATGATAAAGATGAATACGTAAATGCATGATGATACGTGCAAAAATGAATGAATATGTTGGAACGAGTCTAAACCCTAAAATGGAATAACGAGGTACTTACGAAGTGTTAAAAGGGTGGTGGATACGCCGCTGGTACTTCCTATATATAAACCCTTTTAATGCATCGTGAAGAAACCGTTACAAAGTTTTAAGACTGGTTAAGAAATAAATCAAGCATATACATGAATGAAAATAAAGGCTTGATACATTTGGGAGGCTGTGATTCTAAGATACCCAAGGTCCCAAATGAAATGAGATACCCGGCCTGTAAAATTGATCTCAATAAAAAGGAAGAACACTAAAAATATTCCAAGCCTACGGGGCTGAGGAAAAAGATTCCAAGCCTACGAGGCTGAGGAAATGATTGTGTCTCCGTGACAAATGCAAGGGGTCTATACTGATGAGTATAAGAACCTTGCTAAAAACACAGACCAGAGGTACGTCCGAAGATGGTCGCGAGGGGGTTAGCACACCCATAAAATATACGAATGACGTGACCGGATGTACGTCCGGAGATGGTCACAGGGGCGCCGAGAGCCTGGGAAACTTAAACAATGATAAGAACCTAAAGGTTTCAAAATAAAATAAATGATGCAGTGCACTTAATTAGCGTAAGCTAATTCAAAAATATTTTCCAAACACTGCAGGAAAGAAGCACGTGAAATGAGGCTTCCTGGGGACGAAACGATCGGAGTTGAAAGATCCCTATATAATATGATGTAATTATATCATCTTTTCTAAAAAAAATATTATAATAAAAAGTTAACTTAGCCAGTTATGGCAAGGTTTTTTTAAACTGGTACCATTTTCCCCATTATAAAAACTCTCATAAAGTATGAGATAAGTAGGGTGTTTCACTAGTGCTCTACTAGAGCCGGAACTCTCTCGGTTTTGGTCAGTTTTAGCTTTTCTTTGTTTATTTTATGTTTTTAGTATTATAATATGGAATGATTCTTCTAAAACAAGAGGCAACCTATACCCACTCTCCCTTGGTATTAGAACTCTTCCACACATTGTCTAAGGGTTAGTGGAGTCACTTGTATGGTCATTCGTGGCTAGTCCTCTTTCGTTACTTGGGTTGGTTGAACTTTATCAAATTAATGAAGTATTTTCGTATGTTATGTTCTTGAAGTCTTCCTTTTAATTTATTTTAAAAAGACTAGAGTAAGTGATCTTTATACCAACTTAATAAGCTTAAATCTTGTTAGTTTATTAAGCAAGATCTCTTGTTTGGAAAGCTTATTCGAGTTTGTACGGTCTATATACAAATCTTGGTGTTAGCAACGGCCGAGCTAGTATAGGTTTAATCTTATGGGTTAATTGGCGGTTTGGGTATTCAATGAGTCATTCGAGTCTTAGCTAGACCTTATGGTTCGTGTCGGTATTTCTTTACCTCTCTTGTGTTAGCTTGCAGAGGACTTCTAGCGGGAGCCATGAGGCTTGATCTTGAGAATAAGAGTTATACTTATTTAAAATATTATTATAAGTAAAGACAACTATTTTAAGAATATAAATTGTTAGGTCCGAGCGTACATAAAGTACGTTTGGAGGAAGTTGCGCATTCTGACTTTGCAAAAGAAGTTACACTACTCGGCATACTCCAGTCGATAGGATAATCTTAGTCCGAATAATAAATCACGGGACAGCCGACGAATTTGAGACCCCGTTAGGATCCCGAGAATTATTAGGAACACTTGGCCGACCGTATCCACTATTCCGTTACGAACTAGTAACTCCCCCATCGAAAAGTTTAGTACTAGTAACTATGACCAACCTTACTAAAATACAACATTAATTAACAAGTGATAACAACCAGAGTAACACCTTAAATGAGATAATATTTCTCATTACTTTTCTTTTCCTTTTTCCTTTCTTTTAAACAAAACCTCATTTTCCAACTTATTATGCTAGTCAGACAATAGCGACGGTTGAGTAAGGAATACGTGTCCATGTTTTGATACTTGGTTCTTATTCAGACTATATTACGCTGCGATAGGTACACTTGCCTATTTATGAGTGTTTTAAGTTTAAGTAATTTTCATTTTAATGTTTAAATTTAAAACCTGATTATGTAACTCTAAACTGAACATTATTAAATATATATTTATATTTATATATTTATATTATCTACACTAAAAAACAAGCCTATCAAGTTTTTGACGCCGTTGCAGGGGATACGGTAATTCTTCGAAAGATCTAAGCCGTTTGACTGACTATTTAATTCTATTTTTTTTTGTTTTATTTCTGCATTATTTTTATTTTTGTTTTTCACTTTCATCTTTATTTTCTCTTTGTTTTATTTCAACTTTATTTTCATTTTTATTTTTCTTTTTATTCTTCTTACTTTTATTTTTATTTTTATTTTGGTGCTTGTATTAATTGATATATCTTTGCATGAACTTTTAAGGATCGTGACTGCAAAATTATTGTTAAGAAAAATGAATGGATATGTGTTACACCCCGCCAAGACGGAAGTACGGGATGTAACCGGTATATCGCATTGAACACAAGTACAAGAGAAACTAAAAGGAAAATTGTGCATTACATTGAACCATACTACATGCTTCTAAAAAAAGTGCAAAAACAAAAATCCAAAATCGGTACAATGTGTCTAAAATGCCTAACTACAACCAAAGTACATATTCAAAACTAAAAACAATAATTCTAATCAAAAAGCGAGCCCTCATAAAAATGTCATCTTCAATTCCGTTTACCTGAAAGCATGTTTCAAAAACGGGTCAACTATAAAAATAGTTGGTGAGTTCGCAGGATTTGCGACTCTATAAAATGTTGTTGAAACACGTTTGTGTGACAGACACTCTGGATGCTGTCTTAGCTTATGTACGTGTCTTTATGTATTTGTACTTCTATTTAAGTATCTGTATGTATTGATAATCGAGTTGTAATCACATATGTATGTACTTAGTCTTGTCCCTTTCTGTTAAGTGTTGTGCGCACTTACAGTGCGCAGGATATAAGTAAATGCGCAGGATGTATATCCTGCGTACTTAGCAAGTACGCAAGAACAAAGTCTGCGTACTTGCTAAGTCTGCGTACTTGCTAAGTACGCATGAGTTAAACCCTGTGCACTTGCTAAGTGCGCAGGCAACATGTCTAGTATATATAGCTGTTAGTGACAGAATGTATGTACGTACTCATTCTCTCTGTAACCGGCTGTGATTATCGATAGACGAAGTTTGAAAGTATCTTGTGTCTTTGCTATCGGTTTACTTTATGTTGATTGATACTTCACCTAGTCACGGGCATTCCGCTCCCGGTTCGACCAGGAACACACTTGCATGTGACGATCCGAGACACCGAGGGACCTACAAATGTTTCGTATAAAAATCCAAAGTGATAAAAAATCTGTTGATCAAGTACACATGTATTAGACAACATATTACCATAAGCCGCAATCAAAGCCTCGACAAAATAAAAATAAAGTATCCCAAATGGAAGTATAACGCAAACAACCGCCTAAAAATTGGCTAACTCTGCACGCAAGGGACCCTACAAGTCCGGTTGGCGTGACCAACCATGGGCGGGGGTGTCAACACAAGTAGTACTATCCAAAATTCCTAATGGCTAAGCTCAGCTAATTGATTGCCCAAGCTTGATGACTTTAACACATTAAAATATAACTTATGTATTTATGCATCCTATAACATGTGACTAAAAATAAATAAAGAAACAACTTTCCCCAAAAAATATTAAACATTAAGAAAAATGGGCCCGCGAAACTCACCTAAAAAATGCGGCGAGTACTGCGTCACAAACGACAAAATACTGGAAAAATTCAAGTCCTAATCGGGTCATACTGGTCAAGTGGACACAAATGATACTTTCAGGACTCCTAAAGGTTGTGATCAAGTCAACAAAACAAAACGTGGCTATGTAATCAGTTGCATACCCAAAACTCGTGTATACGCGTACGAACCGCTTAAAGTTGTAACTCCGACTTTTACATAACTACGTCACTTCAAAAATTTAAAGTTTAAGTTTTTAATAAAGTACATCAGTAGTTATAAAATTTTGTTAGATAAAATCTTAAGCCACGGTTTCGTTCGTCAAAAAACGTCGTTACGCGCGCAAAGTCCAATTAACAGTCAAAAAGTCCGATTCGTCCGAAAATAGTATTTTAGTGTGATCTTAGCATCCTAAACTTTTAATTTTACAAAAACTTCTGTTCAAAACGTATAAAAAGTTTAAAAATACTTTTTTATACCGACAAACACCAAAATGGCCATTTTTATAAAAGATTTAATAGATCATAAATCCAAAACCATACTTAGACCCAAAAAAATATTTCAAACTTTTACCGAATATTTATATATGTGAAAATTAATTACTGACCAAGTTTCATAATTTTTAATTATCCGGATTATTTATTATGAATATAATATGCTTGAAAATCTATAAATTAGGGAACAATAGTTAAACTTGTCAAAAATTTACCAAATATTTACCAGGATATTCATTAGTCTATATGAAGTCTCATTAATAATTTCAAGTCTAAACACTGTCCAACAGTCTATAATCCAACTTCCACTTATTAAAATTTAATAAATAACAAAACCATACTTATACTACTCCAAAATTTATGAAATTTGAACATGAGTCATTTTATATCATATACCAACCACTGACCAAGTTTTAGATTTTTCCAAGTGTCAGAAGTATTTTTTCCAATTTTCTTACATTAAACTTGCATTAAATCTAGTAAATAATATACAAGGAGTTAAATCACCAAACTTTTCAAATCTTACTTTTTGTATAAATACTACTGTTTGAAAATAAATTTGGGTGTTAGAACATATTTTTAGAAAAATCCATCAAAAACAATTGTTTTATAAAAATAAATATATTAGTTCCGTTTTTTGTACCACGTGAACCGGGGTTGGGTTTATAACCTAATAACCACTCAAAATACCAAATATCACAATAGTAAATATTTTTGTATTCAATTGTCAACCAATGACTCATAAAATTATTCAACATAAAATCAAAACTTAACGGGTAAAGTTTATTCCTTCCATATAAATGGTTCGCGTACATGGAACCTCCCGTATTTCACATGCAATATGAACCAAAACCACCGTTAGGATCGTTTTTATCTCCCGAGCATTTCCACATGCTCAAAATTGACATGCAATGTCGTTTGGATGGCCATGCAACCCGATCAATTTCCTGTTCTCAATCCTAAAAACTAATACAATCTGTTCGTATTCAAAAATATACTTCCTACATCTGATCGGAATTTCCATCTTTTACAACATTCATATATGTGTTAAAAAACTACTATCCAAAAATCGTCACGATCCAACGGTTCGATCTCCAGGAATCGACGATTCTTTGAGACCCAGTTTTTCATATCCGAATTTTCGATCAGTCACGTTTGAGGGTATGAAAAGCATACCTAGAGATTTCTGATTGAAATTTATACAGGTAGGGTTGTGCGTCTATGTGTTAGGAACATTATTTCCAAAATTCATGCATTTCTAACTGTCGGATTTCGGGGGATCGTCCGATCTTTGAGACTGCGCATGCAATAACATTCCGGACATATTCATTTTTCACCTTTTTAACAAATTTAAGCAAGGATTTCGGGAAATCTGAGCTTGCCATTGCGTTCGTAGCATCGAGAAATGGTTCCGGGTGAAAAACCGCATCTCCGGCCACCGCCAGACCACCGCGGTCTACCGTCGGCCCCCACGGGACCACCACCACCACCTGAATTCTCTGCCCTCTCTAACTTTTTTTCTAAAATAGTTTGCAAAGGAGCTAGTGGAGATGGAGTTGAGGTATTTATAGCTTCCGTGGTCTCCGATCGTGTGTCGATTTTTCGCTTAAATGAACCCGATTAAAATAGAGGCGTTATTTTACCCAAAAATAACTTATTATAATTTATTATTTTCCCTCAAGTCCTTGCGTCTCGTAAATATACTTATCCTTTCGAATTTAAATTAAAATTTATGAAACCCGCTCGACTAAGGTGTTAACGCGTATAGACCCGAACTTGATCAAAATTTTGACATTATAACACCCAAATAAATCTTGCTTTTATCTTTCGTTCACAGACGAGTTCCTTTTGTTTGAAAGTATATTTCAACATAATAATACTATTATTATTATTATTATTATTATTATACGAACTCGTTGAACGCGGGTGTTTACCTGAAAAGTCGCAGTTGTCACATTATCCCCAGTTGAAGGAATTTCGTCCCGAAATTCAACTGATATTATAATTGAAAGGTTCTTTTTTTTTTAAATTTGATTCAAGTATGATTGTTAAGAGAGATCTGGTTCCCTAGAGATAGTAGGGAGGCTTGACAAATCGTGAGCGAAGAATCACAGAGAATAGGTTACGAGTAGTTAGTCTTAAAAGTCAATTGAATAACACGTGAGAGAGATCCTTCTAATTCCAAAGAATCTATAGATCATTGTTTCCTAGGTTTAGTCAAAAGGTACATTGTTGGTGTCATTCAGAAGATTAAGAAATCCACCATATGATTGATATACCTAGGTATACAAAGTTGGCACGAATCCACCATGATATCACGATATAAAATTCCGGTGATTCAGTATCCTTTTATGAGCAATGAAAGTATCATTCTACTAGTGAAATCAAGGAATATTACCATATATAGTAAACATTAAATTTTAACAGGAGATGTGCTATTAAGGTTCAAAGAGTCGGTAGACTCACCATGACTCATTGGAATAAAAATGTGTCACAACGATAACCAATGCCATAGGTTATGAAGGATGATCATATCATGTACTTAGAATACAGAGAGATAACACCTCGTTAAAATGAAACTTGTCGACAATACGAACTTCCTCTGGTGGTATAATTACAGATTCATCGGCTAAACACTTTTTGAGACTCGATATACGATAAGCATGGTATATACCATTAAGCTCCTGAGGTAGTTTCAGTTTGTACACAACAAGACCAATAAAATGATTATTACCAGCCTTAGCACAGCAAAATGGTGATAAACATTTGTGTCAAAACAGAGCTTCCAACGGCACTCATTTAATGCTAGTCTGATAAATGTTAGTGTACGAAAATCGGACCAAAGGTAAAAGAGTATACAAATTACCAACAAATTCTATCACACAAGCCCTGAGCATATCCTCCAAGGTCTGAATAGTTCGTTCACTTAGACCGTTAGTTTGAGGATAGTAAGCGGTGCTCATTTCTAAGCGCGTTCTCAAAGCTTTCTGTAGTGTCTGCCAGATATGAGATGTAAAGAGACTATCCCTATCGGAGATAAAGGAAACATGCACTCCATGCCTTGCTACATTTTCACTACTATATGTTAGGACATGTGTTTGTAACTGTTGATAAAATTCTGTGTAAGTTCTGCTAGAGGCGAACTTAACAAGTTCGCCTAGCCTATCAGAGGAGAACTTATTAAGTTCGCCTAGCTTATCAGAGGCGAACTTAACAAGTTCGCCTAAGCACAGTGAAGCGAACTTGTTTAGTTCGCCTGGTGCAGGATTGTGGCTATAAATAGGAGATATCAGTAGACAGAGTAGCAGAACACAGAGACAGATTAGACGATATCAGAGAAGACAGACTAGAGAACTAAGAGGTGAGACAGAGAGATCAGGGGGAACTGATTAGAGTGAATTCTTGTAAACTGATATCATGGTGGAAATACAAAGCGTTTATTTACACCGTTATTGTTGATTGAGTTACACGAGCACGTTGATCATGGATTCCGCACGTTATCACCGTGTCGTACCGCGAGTCTAGAAATCCGTCACGCACCGAATTTAGGGACCTACAAGTGGTATCAGAGCCATTGCTCTCGATTAGCAGCAGATTCGTGGTGTTTTCGTGTCCAATCAACATCAAAATTCAGAGAATTTGAAGGATTTTTCATCTTTTTCGTGTTATTGATAAAAATGGAAGATTTTTGATCAATTTGGATTGATTTTGGATTGGTTTGAAGAAATTGATCCGATAGGATTGTTCCTAATCAGTTTCTACACAATCATACGGTTCAGAATTGCTTAATTCCATCATTTTGATCAGAAATCATGATTTTCAGCCGAGTTTGTTCGTGTTTGGGTTGAACAGCTGAACCAGGCGAACTTAACATTCTGTTGCAGGCGAACTTAGTAGGCGAACTTAATAAGTTCACTTCACTCAGTATTAGGCGAACTTAATAAGTTCGCTTGGTGAAGATCAGACGAACTTAACAAGTTCGCTTGGGGTCAAGTTCGCTCGGGTCAAGTTCGCTCAGTCAGGCGAACTTATTAAGTTCGCTTAGGTAGGCGAACTTAGCTAGTGTTCTTAAAAAAAAAAAGTTTTCGTAGCTGAAACTATGTCCAGGTATTTTGGCGGGAAATTTTTTTCCGGATATTTTCGTAAAAATTTCAAAATGTCAATTTCATGTGATGATAATGAGATTAAAACTATGCCACCAAGACTTTTGTGCATATCAGATTTTCGTAGCTAGAAAGTCCGGTTCGAACAGTTCGTATCAGCAACTGATGAAAACTTTTAGACATCCATATTTGAAGGATATGTGCATCCTACTTATGACTATATGGGATATTATGATGTTCCTAAACCAGTGACAGCTCTAAGTAAACTAGAAAAGCAGAAGTTTGATCGAGAGATGAAGACGCGTGAAACTTTAACGTTGTCTTTACCAAAAGAGATCATTCATAGTCTCGGGAAGTGTCCTACTTCAAGAGATCTATGGGAAGCATTGAAGAAAAAAGGGTGAAGCAACTTCTCAAGCGTTTGTGGTCTTGATCAAAGAAGTATTGGAGAAGCCGAGTTATTCTCAAAGTGATTCTACTGCAGATTTAATTGATAGTGAGAGTATTCGTTCTAGTGAAAGTACTCAATCTACTGAGACTGATGTGATGAGTGAAGAAAGTTTTCAGACAGTTGAAGATGATCTGAGTGAATTAGAAACTGATGCAGAGCCTGTCATTGTTGATCAACAGAGTGAAGCTGATGATGACTTTTTCATGGCTCCTAGTGCATCTTCTTCAGAATTAAAAGCTGAGGTAGTTTCTAACTCTGAGACGTTTTGTTCTAACTATATTTCAGTTAAGGATAAAATGATGAGGGTTATGGATGACAACGTCAACCTCATTTGTGATATGAAATCGATGCACACGGTAAATCAGAAATTAAAGGATAATGAGAATGTGTGTATTGAGAGGATAGAATCATTGAAGAAGGATATAAGTTCTCTGACTTTGAAGATCAAAGAGCAGGCATATCACCTGGATATCTCCTTTGCAGAAATTGAGAAAAGAAATGATGATCTTGCTGAGAAAGATAAAGAACTAGCTGAATCTAAAGCAGAGGTCATCAAATTGCATAGAAAGTTAGAAAGCTTTGCAAATTCATCATTCTTATTAGAACATTATCATAAGAATACTGAAGAGGGGAAGGGAACTAGTGGTATTGGCTATGTTCCTCCACCATTCAACAGAAATTATTCTGTTACACCTGAGATTATAAATGATGAGGATTTAGATCCTAAGACTATGTTGAAAGTGAATCCAGTCACAGGTGAAGATATGGTGTATTATATGAGAGTGATGATGAATATTTTGATGAAGCTAAGGTAGAGGGGATACCGAAAGAGGTTAAGAAAGAAGACTCAAAGGTTGATTTTAATTCATCTGGAAATAATACCTTTAGACATTCTTCAAACTCAAGGAGAGTTCCATTTGTCAGAGATTATAAAGACAGGCATACATGCTTTCATTGTAATGAGATGGGACACATTGTGGTGACCTGTCCTTACAAAAATAAAGGGAAGAAGCATGTAGTTCCTGAGAAGGTGAAGACGGAATCAAGACCTGTTGAGAAAAAGTTTATTCATTCTCTAACTCCAAAAGTAGTTCATGTAGGAGAATCTTCTTCAACTACATCTAATCGTGTGAAGATTCCTTATATGAGAGATTATCGTGAGACGAGATCTTGCTTTTCTTGTGGTCTTGTTGGTCATATTCGGATTGCTTGTCCTCACAAAGCCAAAGGTAACCGACATGTTACTCCAGAAAAGGTATGAACTCATGGTAAGCATTATGTTAACCCATATGTGGTTAAACCTCATGATATACCAAAGGGTAATTCAAAAACTGAGGTTAGGCTTTCTAGACCACAAAGACGGAGGAGAAACAGAAGATTGAGAAAACTTTTAGAACAACAACAGTTTTCACAATCAAATCAATTTTCAAATGAAATAAAATGTTCAAACACTTTACATTTTAAGCAAAAAGAACTTAATGAACAGAAGTATGTTTGGAAATGTAAAGTTTCTGTTTCTGACTCGTCGAAACAATCTCCAAAAATTGATGAGAGATTCGATTGTGAATGGAGTGAGGTTTATTATTTTGATACAGATGGAAGACCCATGAATACCATGGCTTGGGTCCCAATTTCAATTTAATGTTTCTTGTTAGATGTGCAGGATTTACCAAGAGGGACTATTAATACCGTTTTGGTTGTTGATAGTGGTGGTTCTAAGCACATGACAGGGAATGACATCTGCAAGAGTAACGAGTTGTTGATAACTGAGAATATATTTTATTCAACGACTTGATGCTCAAGGGGGAGAATATGTCACACACAATGTTTTGGAAAGAGTTTTACATAGTCTAAATGATAACCTGGAACTTAGGATGACAAGGTGAGCATAAAGTCGTTGATGCAACCATTTGACTAGTTGAGAGGGAGTCTACAGGACAGGGGGAGTACAGAACTGTGTTGATGACAAAAGGCAAAGGCATTCAATTACATTACATCGGTTTGAGTTTTTAAATTGATTGATTTGCTTAATCCTGAGTAACCAAGTAAAATGTTTTCATGAAAGGTTTATTTTCATTTGTTTTACTTTCTTTATTGAAAAAGATTTTGAAAAATCCAAACAAATTGAAAAAGATAAAATCAACATTACTTGAAGTTAAAGAAGAGATGATAGTACATCAATAGATGTTCTTTCACACATGACCTTAGATTGACTGATTGGTGCTTTATGTTAATATATCTGAATTTTATATGTTTTGATCTAAACTTCAGAGACTACACAAATAGGAAATGATAGTGTTGTGTATGCATATAATTTGAATTGTCAGTAGACTAAAAGCGTCACTGAACCATTAGTAGTGTGAAAACATAATTGCATATGTTACATCTGTGATTTAAATCCATTATATGCCTGGGTGTGTGTGTAAAAGATCATTATCAGATAAAGAATATTTGCTTTTAATAAAGATTTTCTTATGAGATCAATTTCGGGTTATGTCCTTAGCACTATTCATTCGATTTGCTTCAGTGCCCATGTCCTGAAAAGCATGCAATTTGAAGTATAATCAAGATATGTACTTGACAACATCTGTCAAACATATACTAGCCTTTGGATCATATTGATAAATCATCTTTACTGATTCCATTGAATTCATAATCCAGATAACAGTTGGATCCACATACCTGAATCTTATGATTCCATATATATAAACCAAAACATTGAATCATTCGATTCTGAATCTCATTGATTCCTATACAATCCAATTTGGATTATGTTATTCATGTGCTAAGTGATGTCTCCTCATTCTGAAAATTCGGATAATCTTTAGTAAAATCTCATATGTCTTGAAGATAGTGCATTTACTTTCTGTTGGCATACTAGTGGGGTACACGTTGTATTTCATTAAAATGGTACCTTAACTCACAAGAAAGTAGGAATGAGATGCTTTAGTTTCAAATCTTATAATATTGACAATTTGAATTTGTGTGTCATAGCCTGATCCTATTTTCTTTGAATGTTTATCGCGTATCATAACATGCAATATAAAAGTCTTGAAAAGATAGACTGTGAAAATCTTGAAAGATATTGGTTTGATTGGTCAAGGCTTGAAAGAATGACATGGTATACCAATTGATATTATATGAATTTTATATCCAAGATGTGTGATTGATATATCATATATACTGATATGATCTTCTTACTCGTGATGTTCGACCAAAAAGATGTGATTTTGTATTTTACATTTTAGTTTATATTGAGAAAAACCAAAAAGATTTTGTGTTTCTTATGTTTGAAAAACCAAAAAGATTTTATTTTTCCCGCTTCCATAGAAATCTTAATTGTTGGTTATTCTTGGTTGTTCTCCTTTGCAAAAACTGAATATTGCAGACGAAAGTTGACATGGGGTCCTTCTCCCAAGTTTTTTTCTAGATAGAAAGAGTGTGCAGATGAACAAGATGAAGACTACAACTTGTTTGATGATATTTGATGACTGATGACAATCTTCTAAAGCTGTTATCAAGGGGGAGTCTGTTGGAGCATATTCTGGTGACAACGAGCTTGAAGATATTATGTCTTAGTCCTAGAGTCATTGACTTGTAATTGATAGAATTGTTAGCAACAGTTAAAGGGGAGTCTGTTAGGACATGTTTTGTAACTGTTGATAAAATTCTGTGTAAGTTCTGCTAGAGGCGAACTTAACAAGTTCGCCTAGCCTATCAGAGGCGAACTTATTAAGTTCGCCTAGCTTATCAGAGGCGAACTTAATAAGTTCGCCTAACCACAGTGAAGCGAACTTGTTAAGTTCGCCTGGTGCAGGTCTGTGGCTATAAATAGGAGATATCAGTAGACAGAGTAGCAGAACACAGAGACAGATTAGACGATATCAGAGAAGACAGACTAGAGAACTAAGAGGTGAGACAGAGAGATCAGGGGGGAACTGATTAGAGTGAATTCTTGTAAACTGATATCTTGGTGGAAATACAAAGCGTTTATTTACACCGTTGTTGTTGATTGAGTTACACGAGCACGTTGATCATGGATTCCGCACGTTATCACCGTGTCGTACCGCGAGTCTAGAGATCCGTCACGCACCGAATTTAGAGACCTACACTATACAGTCCAACTAGCTTTATGTAACAAACCAACTTTTGGGTTTGCCCTATAATATATTAATTATATTTTGTGGGTATACTTAAATTAAAGAAAGTTGGAGGTTTTAGTTGCAAATAAATGGTTTTGACCAAACTTATCTTATAAGGAGTCAAATTTGAAAGATGAAGGACTAATTGTGTAAATAAGGCATTTTGCCTTGTTTTGGTGGAGAAAAAAGATGAAAATGTGTGTGTGTGTGTCTTGTTATTTTGGGAAGAAAGAAAGGGGAGGAAGAGAAGATCTTGATCAAATCAAGTTTCTGGAGTTGCATTCTCGGATTTGAAGGAGTTGGTGTGCTCATCTCCTTCCTAGCATCAAGTAAGACTCTTCTTTCCTTTTGATTCCACCATTTTTTTGTTCTTGGTGGGTTTTCATGAAAATCAAGCAAGGGGTTGAATTGACGGTTGTTTATGATTAAGAACATGTTATCTAGCTTGATTAAGGGTGTGTAATGCTTAATAACATCCTTGAACCATCCAATTTGGAGATCCAAGAATTAGGTCTTGAAGGGAATTTGGGAGTATTCTAATTGGGGATTTTTATATGATGAATTGAAGGTTGGTAAGTGTCTATGGTGGTAATAGACACATTAATTGATAAGAAACCTCAATCAATTTGATGATTTAGAAATTAGGGTTCTTGAGAACCTAATTTGGGGTTTTTATAATTAGAGGTGTTTAAATGGTGAATTGAGTATGGATAAGTGTTTATGGTGTAATATAAATACATTTTCATGTAGAAAACCCAATTGAATTGGTGATTTATGAATTGATGAAATTGTGGAAATTTGGGTGAAACCCTTAACGGGTCAAAATAGGTAGAATTGGATTCATAATTGTTAAAAGCTAGTAGGGATCTTAATAAACCAAGATTAGATGATAGTGAAGATCATAAGATCTTGGGTGGGAGTTAAACTTCAATCGGTGAATGTATTGGGGTAACTTAGATTACTAAAACATGTGGAATATTTAGGTGATCAAGGCGATAAAGGTGTTAGCTTTGAAGACGGATTGGAATCTTCATTGGCCAAGGTAAGTGCTTTGTACTTACTTAGTATTAGATACGTAGTTTTGTGTAAGTAGTATGTGTGGTATGCTATTTACATGTTATTATATGTTTGACTCAATGTGGATATTTAGTCAAGCTAAGCCATTGATGTGTGGCAATGTGGTAAATGGTCAAAGTAAAGTGTGAACGTGGTAGGATTGTTGTAGTTCACATAATGAGGAAATTAGTGAAACTAATGAATGACAATTGATAAAAGTGGTGTAGTTGAACTATGTGGAATATAGTCAAACTAAACGTGGTAAATTGGTGTAGTTGACTAGTGTGGCACATAGTCAAACTAAAATATAGAATGTGGTGATTTGTTGTAAGTTGACTTAGAGTGGTATAAGTCAAACCATTTTTGGATAAATGGTGAAATTGATATAAAATTGACTTTCTGTGGTATAAGTGAAACCATTAAGGATAATGGCGAAATTGGTGTAATTTAACTTTAGTGGTATAGGGTCAAACTATTATGTTGAAATAGGTGTAATTAGACTATGTGGTTAATAGTCAAACTTGAATGTGCAAATGTGTTAAATATGTGTAATTAGACTATGTGGTTAATAGTCAAACTTGAATGTGTAAATGCAGTAAATAAATAAAAGTTGACTTGTGTGGTTATTGGTCAAACTAATGTCTTATATGTCGATAATGGTGTAAATGACTCAATGTGGTCAAGAGTTAACTAAAATGTAGAATGTGGTAACATTAGACTAAAATTGACTTAATGCGGAAAAAGTCAACCGTTGATAGTAAAACGGTAATTGGTTGATTACATGAAGTGTGGATACTTCATGGAGGTGTTTACGTGATGTGTGGATACTTCACGGGTGGTAGTGAGGTCAAGTACTTCACCGGTGAAAGTGAAGTCAAATACTTCACGGATGACATGAAGTGTGGATACTTCATGGGTCGGCATGGAGTCAAATACTGCATGTGAGAAAGCGAGAGGTGGATCTCTCGTTAGAATGTGGATACGTCAAGTTGAAAGAATGGTAAAACATAATATGTGTATGGATCGTTATGTATCTAAAGTTGTAAGTTTTTATGTACCTAAACTAACGAATTGATAGAACTTGTGTTAAACTCTTAATGAGTGAGAAACGAGTAGTGGTACTCAGGTTTGGGGATGAAAAAGTAACAAATATATGTTAGTATATGAGGGTAGGCTTATATGGAGTATATATATAACTTTATGTCCAATAACGCTTAAAAATGCAAACGGGTTGAGTCGGGAGGGTCGAAAATGCCAAAAGTGCAAATTTGGGTTTGCTGAACTGGGCTGGAGTCTTGGACGGTGGTCAGACTAGGCCCGTCGATTTTATCTGTACCCGATTAACCCGATCCGACACCACCCGAACCGAATAAACCCGTACCTGAATAAACCGTATCCGATTAACCCGAAAACCGATTAAACCAATTGTTATTCGGGTCGGGTTTCGGTTAGACTTTCAAATATCAAAAATCGAAATAACCCGAACCGATTAGCCCGAATAAACCGAACATTTGTAAACACGGTTTAAAAATTACAATCTTATTCCTATATAACTAAATTAATTGATCAATATTACGGAATTATTCTTATCTTTCTATTACAAAACATGTATAATATGATATCTAGTTTGTGTTGAGTTTGGAATGATGAAGAGCTTGGAAAGCTTTTGGCTGCTGTGACGATTGCTCATGGTGGTGTTCTTCCGAACATTAATCAAGTTCTTCTGCCTAAGAAGTACGACAAAGGAGCTTTCAAAATCTCCAAAGAAGGCAACGAAGTCGCCAAAAGTAATAATGACCCTCCTCAACCAAGACTAGATATCATATTATACATGTGTTGATAAATTTAGTTAAACATAATTTGTGTGTCTAATAATAGATCAATAATTTTTATTTGCATAGGTTTGCATAATCTATTACTTCTTCATTAATTTATTTCTCAATATTTTTTATTTAGTATACATTTGATTGATTAATGCTAGACTATGATAAAACACTTGTTATTTGAAGCTATAATCTCTTAGAAATATGCTAATTTTTGTTTGAAAACGTGTTTATTTTATGCTTTTTAAACTTGATTTATTTATTTTGTTCAACATATGTGTCCCTACCCGAAACCCAACCCGAAACCCAACCCGATTAACCCGTAACCAATTAACCCGAAAACCGATTAAACCGATTGTTATTCGGGTCGGGTTTCAGATAAATTAACACAAATTAAAAAACCGATTAACCCGAACTGATCTACCCGAAACCCGATTAAATAACCCGAACAACACCCCTAGGTTAAACGCCAACCTAGGCTGTTGGACACCAAGTTGGACGCAAGTTGGCTGAATTTTGGGGTTTTGGCTTGTTATTGTTGTAGGGACTTGTGGGAGGTCCCTAAGACTTCTTATCTAAACTAACCATGTTAAAATTAATGTTTTGAATGTAGGGAAAGCTCCGGAGTGATCCCGGGTCTCGCATAGAGTGGATTGGATTCAATTGGTCGTGATTTGCAATTGTTTTGTTAATATTCTCGTGTGGAGTCTTTGAAAACTATTTGGACTTATTACAAGTTGTGGATAACTTGTTGGTATCTTTTTTAAACTAATTAAGGTAATTATGTTAGTTTATTTCGTGTTTGTAAATCTTAACGTGTGGATACATTAAATGTCGTCTTGGGACCAAACTTACGCGTTGTTTTAAAATTTTAAACCAGGTTAAATTTTTGGGTGTTACAACTTGGTATCAGAGTAATGGTTTGAGGGATTTGGTGTGCGAGACACCGAACTCAAACCTATATTGCTCTTGATATGGTCGGAGAAACGAGAATCCAATGATGGCGTGACCGAGACACGGAGCTTAAGAGGCGAGGTTAGTATTGAATATGATGTTGTATGTATTAATTGGTGTCCAATGTGAACTAGTTGTGCTGAAAGTTGTTAAGGGATTCGTTATATGGAGATAGTGAATGTAATTGGGCATATTACATTTGTAACATATGCGACTTTCATGTTTAACTTATCTTGTACTAGACTTATTTAATCAATGTAAACCATTTTGAATACACTTGGATTACCCATACAACGTACTTGTTGATCATACGTTACCTTATGCTCTTGATGCTTATTGATGGATAAATCGTGAATTGGGCCAATTTTAGGCCCAATAGACCCATCATAACCTGTTAACAATCTTGCAAACGTCAAACATGTTAAATTAAAGTTGTTATACCTTGTTACACTTGAAACGTTAAACAAAAGCTTGTAAATCTATGCATTGTGCCTTCGCAGCTTGTTATGACGTAGAAAGCCCGTTTTCTCATCCGCCGACAGTTAATTACCGTACGTAACTAACATAATCTTAACTTAAATACTTTTAGCTAAACATACTCATTTTATTATGACAATCAACTTTCATGTTGAAAGCATTTGCCTATTTCGCTTAGAAATGCTTAAAATCGCGAATTTCGAATGCGCGCACTCAACCGAGTCAAGCTAGGACCCAACCCACTTACACATGCACCTAGCCCAAGCCAAATTTCACAAAATCTCACCCTAATTCAGATGAATTTCGCAAACCTTGAGGCCTCGTCAAACCCTAATCCTTTTCTTGTTTTCCAAGGCTTGACTCAACTATAAATACCCTTTTAATCCCCCTTGTTTTTTATTTACTCCTCCCATCAAATCCTCCACTCCCCTCCACGATTTCTAGCCCTTCTCTACAGCCAAGAAGTTTCAAGAAAACTCTCCTCCAAGCCTTGAAGAAATCGCAATAAGCCAAGAACTAAGATCGGGTAACGAATCGAGTTTAACCGTTCTTATTTTTCCCCTTTTTATTTCTTTCTTATTATTTTGATTCTAACTCTTATACTAACTTGTTTATATTTATTCTAAACCTATGATCCTAACTTTAATCTAACATAAATTAACCACACGCTAATTTAAAACAGAATCTGTTTGCGCTTGGCTGCTATGCCGTTTTGCATTCTATGATTCTCCAAAACGTTTCTGTGAATATCATGGCTAGACCGGTGACACGGGACATTTTGGCTAACCTAATCTGACTATATAATGTATTATAATGAAATTAAAACTAACATAAATTAATCGATTATAGGATCCCGTTTGTAATGGCGGCTATGCCGCCGCATTCCGTGAATCCTCCATACGTTCTTCGGTAATAGTGTGCTCTGTCGATACCTTAGAACGTATGGGTTAACATAATCACACCGTATCTACTATATATTAACCCTATATACATCGTCTAATTTTTATTTACATTTTCGGTTACCTTAAAACCCTAAACGGTCCACTTAAGTGCAACCGTTGATTTTGGACTGAAAATGTGCTGAATTTAACTAAGCATAACTTGATCATAATTAAACGAAACTGAGAAAAATCAAATTCCAAGACGTAGTTCGTCAAATTGTACTTTCAACCGTATTTGGGTCGTTTTCTATTTCAAAAGTATGACTCCGTAGTAGCCAAAACGGGACAGAAACCTTTTTCAGTACCTTCTGTCTTGTTTGACCGTTTTGACTATGATCCGAGTCTTAAACGGAGAAACTCTCTAAACAAAACTTTTTCGAAACATTATAAACTAGTCTCTTGTAAAATTTCATGATTTTATCACATCGTTTGATATTTTTTAATAAACCCGTTTCTGTTCATCTCTTATGCTGTCCAAATCATAAAATTTACAGCATTAACAATTATATATTCAACCCTCTTTTTCTCGCATCCGTTAACGTTCTAACTTCCGATAAACGCCATCCAAAACCCTAACTAACTATATCATGATCTTTTAGGGTGTTGATTTAAATCCTACAACCCTCAAGCTTCACGAGTCATTCACCTCTCAACACAAATGTGAGTTTTACATAGCCCATTTTTACATTTTTGCATACATAGCCCCTTTTTACATTTTTTCACACTTTTGGGGTGGAACATGATTACTCTTAGAAAACTCTTTGCACTTACACATATACAATTCTTCATTATGATTCCATGTGTTATTTGTGCTTTATGCTTGAATGTTATTAGTTAAGACTACATATACATGACAGACTCGTGCAATCATTAACTCTGTACACGCCAACGGTTAACAAGAATAGATCTATTGTGTCTAACAAACCCACCCAGGTAGGGTGTTTGTTACCGACAATACATTAGGGTAACCTGCGTGTTATGCCTCGGTCACAAGGTTTGATTGTACACTTAGTTTAACTATAGATTCTTCATAAGTGCCTTATATACCATGTATCATATGAATTGTATAACACACTTGAAAACATTATTTGTGGTGTCAAAACCTATATATGCTCACCAACTTTTTAGTTGACCTTGTTTTTATCATGTTTCAGGTCCGAATGTTTGAATATGATCAAGTTGCTTCACATAAGTTTTGAAGACCTAGAATTTTAATTTTAATGAACTTGTTTATGTATTTTTCAATTCTTGTAATGTGGGATTTGACTATTTGATTTATGAAATGAAAATTTGATATTTAAATATTTCAACTTTAGTAAACCATGAGCTTATGAACAGTCTACATGTCCCGCCCGGACGTATTCCCCCGTCGGTTAGGGTGTGACAGATTGGTATCAGAGACTTGGTTATAGGGAATTAGGTTATTAGACAACTTTGACCTAGACTATAACCTTAGGACACCCATCTATGACATGCTCTATGATTATATGATATTTGCTACATGCTATGTGTTACATGCATACTACCTTATGTGTTAGTTTAATTGGTGCCTTATTTGTTAGACTTTATGACTTACTAGGTTTCATCTAAATAATAAACTAAATAACAATACCCATACCCATATCCTAAGCCTCATATCCTTCTTGCCTACTTCCATATCATCATCACCATAGCATGTGGAACGTCATACTCATACACACGAGTCTATTAAACTTTATTTTACACCTCGTTAAGGTTTTTAAACTTTATTAATTAGTAGAGGACACGTGCAATCTGGAAGGGTGACACCTGTATTCTGGGTTTTCTATCTAGGAAAGCATTTCATATAAATCCCTATCAACCGAGGGATCCGTATGCTTTCCTGGGAATTCCCGGGATGAGTGTTTACTTATAGGCTAAAACATGTCTCCTCGAAAGTTATATAAGATTAGTTAACCTTAATATGTCATAGCATTCAAGTGATTATGTTACTATTTGAATGTAATCCGAACTATGATTACTTATGTTTATTTATTCTCTTATTTTTAATCCAAGCAATCCTCATAAATTCTCACATCTCTCCTTGTATTGTTTAAATCTATAGCATGCCTCCCCATCGTGCCAATGAGACCAACAACAACAACACTGATCTTGCTACTCTTCTCACCCAGCTTGTGATCAACTCACTCAGGCCAACAACAATAATAGTGGTAATGCTACTGGTGGAGGTGGTGGTGGTGCTAACCCGCCCCAATGCACTTTCAAGCACTTTAACTCATGCAACCCCATCAAGTTTTATGGCACCGAAGGAGCTACGGGTCTCCTTTAATGGTTTGAAGGCACTGAAAACACCTTCCTCAATAGTGATTGCCCTGACAATCTCCGACGTCTTTAAAAAACGGACGCTCACTTGGTGGAATGGTGAGAAAAGGAACCGGGGTGTAGATGTGGCAATGGCCTTGCCATGGGATGAGGTGAAGAGACTCATGACCGAGGAGTTCTGTCCTCGTAATGAAATGAAGAAGCTGGAGGCTGAGTTTTGGGATCTTGCCCAAGACAGTGGTGAGAACCTGATCTACACCACTCGTTTCCATGAGCTGAGTCTCCTTGTACCTCACATGGTTACACCACTATCCCGGTGCATTGAGAAATACATCGATGGTTTGCCCATGCAAATCCAGGATACTGTTCTAAGATGGAATCCTGCTACACTTGAATATGTTATCCTTCTAGCTGCCACGTTAACTGATAATCATATTAAGGCGGGCACATTAACAAGAAAGGGTGCAAAGAAAGCCTCAGACATAGCAACCCCCTCTGTACCCACTAAAGATATCAAGCCCGAACCTTATTACAAAAACAAGAAACGAAAGGCTAAAAATTTTGCTGTTGTCACACTGGCTGCCCTAGTCAATCAAGTTGCACCTATGGCTCGGAATTTGGTCAAGAAGCAGTATGTGGGCAACAACCCCTTGTGCAACACATGCAACTATCATCACTTCCCAAACATACCATGCCGCCTATCTGCCAATTGTGGGAGGTATGGCCATGTAGCCAACGTTTGCTGGTCTGGACCACCTGGTAATCAAGCTAACCAAGGAAATAGAGCTAATCAACAAGTGGCCAATCCGGTGGTTCCGGCTATTGCTAACGGGCGTGCCTGCTTTGAATGTGGTAACCCAAACCACTTTCGAAACCAATGCCCAAAGCTAGCTAATGCTAATCAAGGTGGAGCTCGTGGGCGTGCTTTCAACATAAACGCCAATGAAGCTCAGACCAACAATGAAGTGGTAAATGGTACGTTCCTCGTTAATAATCAATATGCTTCCATATTATTTGATACCGGTGCTGATAGGAGTTTTGTGTCCTTTGAATTTGAGCCCTTACTTGCTAAAACACGAACTAAGCTAGAGAAAATCCATACTGCTGAAGTAGCGGATGGAACTCCCATCATCATATACTCCGTTATCCGTGACTGTTTCGTTGAACTTAATGCACACTCCTCTCCCATCAACCTCATCCCTATGCAATTGGGAAGCTTTGACATCATCTTAGGCATGGATTGGTTATCCAGTCATCATGCCGAAGTCGTTTGTTTTGAAAAGTGCATCCGAATCCCTCTCCCTTCGGGCAATACATTAAAAGTCTTTGGTGAAAAAACATGTGGTGGACTCAAACTCATGTCATGCAATACGACCCGAAAGTACTTACAAAAGAAGTATGTGGCCTTCTAGGCCCATGTTGTCCAACAGGATGACAAAGAGAGGAGTATTCAAGACATCCCCATCATTCGGGATTTTTCTGAAGTGCTCCCCGTAGATCTATTCGGTCTTCCACCCGTTCGACGAGTGGAGTTTCATATTGATCTTGTACCCGGAGCTAATCCTGTAGCCAAAGCTCCATACCGACTCGCACCTTCTGAAATGCAAGAGCTTGCAAGTCAACTCCAAGAACTTTCTAATAAAGGTTTTATCCGTCCCAGTCATTCACCATGGGGTGCACCTGTCTTATTCGTCAAGAAGAAGGATGGCTCATTCCGCATGTGTATTGACTATCGTGAGCTCAACAAGCTTACTATCAAAAACCGTTATCTTTTGCCTAGGATTGATGATCTTTTTTATGAACTCCAAGGTTCTACCTACTTCTAAAAGATTGATCTTCGATCCGATTATCACCAACTTCATGCGCAAGAGAAAGATATTCCAAAGACTGCCTTCCGAACAAGATACGGTCACTATGAATTTATGGTTATGCCTTTCGGGTTAACCAATGCACCCGTAGTTTTCATGGACCTCATGAACCGTGTGTGCAAACCATACCTAGATAAATTCGTGATCTTTTTCATTGACGACATCTTGATCTACTCCAAGACTAAAGCAGATCATGAGCAACACCTTAGGTTGGTTTTAGACCTTTTGAGGAAAGAAAAACTATATGCCAAATTCTCCAAGTGTGAATTTTGGCTAAAAGAAGTTCAATTCTTGTGTCATATCGTCAACTAAAAGGGAATTCATGTTGATCCTACTAAGATTGAAGCTGTTAGGAATTGGAGTACTCCTAAGACCCCTACCGAAGTTCGTGCATTTCTTGGGGTAGCAGGTTATTACTGTTGGTTCATCTCAAACTTTTCCAAGATTGCTGTCCCTCTCACCGCCTTGACCCACAAGGGTAAACCTTATGAGTGGGGACCAAAGTAAGAGCAAGCCTTTCAAAACCTCAAGCATAAGCTGTGCAATGCTCGTATTCTCACTCTTCCTGATGGCAATGATGATCTTGTTGTCTCGGTTGTGTTCTCATGCAACGAGGCAAAGTGATCACTTATGCATCAAGACAACTTAAGATTCATGAGAAGAACTATACGACGCACGATCTTGAGTTGGGTGCGGTCGTCTTCGCATTAAAGATTTGGAGACACTACCTCTATGGCATAAAATGTGTGGTGTTCACCGACCATAAGAGTCTCCAACACATCTTCAATCAGAAAGAGCTCAACATGAGGCAACGACGTTGGGTTGAACTTCTTAACGACTATGATTGTGAAATTCGTTACCATCCCTGCAAAGCGAATGTTATGGCCGATGCTTTGAGTCGTAAGGATCACGTCATGCTTCATTGTGTCAGAATTCAAACCGATATTCAAATTCGTATTCTAGAAGCTCAACACGTCTTGGTCACCGAGGGTAACATGTACGATGAAATGTCATGTGGAGTTGAACTTCAATTAGAAACCAAACCGAATGGTTAACTCTATTACTTGTATCGTATTTGGGTTCCTGATCATTATGATCTCCGTGCATTCCTCATGAACGAGGCACACAAGACTCGTTATTCTGTTCATCCTGGTGCGGATAAGATGTACAAAGATCTTCATCAACAATATTGGTGGCCTGGTATGAAGAAAGACATTGCACTTTATGTTGCAAAGTGTCTAACTTGTTCTAAAGTCAAAGCTGAACATCAACGTCTTTCTGGTTTACTTGAAAAACTGTAAATTCCATTATGGAAATGGGAGAATCTATCCATGGATTTCATTACCAAACTCCCTCGCACTTCAAGTGGTTATGATAGCATCTAGGAGAACATTGACCGTCTCACCAAATCAGCTCACCTCTTGCCCATCCGTGAAGACTATCGGGTTGAGAAATTGGCCTGAATCTACATTGACGAAATTGTGAGTCGTCACGGTGTCCCACTAAACATAATCTCCGATCGAGATGCTCGTTTCACCTCTAGTTTTTGGCAATCCCTCCAAATTGCTCTTGGTACACGATTGGATTTAAGCACGGCTTACCATCCTCAAACTGATGGTCAAACTGAGCGAACAATCCAAACTCTCGAGGACATGCTTAGAGCTTGTGTAATTGATTTTGGTGGCAATTGGGATTCACATCTACCCCTCATTGAATTCTCTTAGAACAATAGATACCACACAAGTATCAACATGGCTCCATTTGAAGCACTCTATGGTCGTAAGTGTCGTTCTCCTATCTATTAGAACGAGATTGGTGAAGCACAAATCACCGGTCCCGAGTTAATCCAAGAAACGTCTGATGGATCATTCAAATCCGTGACAACATCCGAGTAGCGAGGAGTCGGCATAAGAGATATGCCGACAAACGACGAAAACCCTTGGAATTCCAAATCGGTGACCTTGTACTTCTAACAGTGTCCCCTTGGAAGGGCGTGATCCATTTTGGGAAGAAAGGCAAACTAGTACCTCGCTATGTGGGTCCATTAAAGATCCTTGAAAGGATAGGGAAAGTGTCTTACAAACTCGGGTTACTTCGGTCCCACCCCGACCGATGGAGGAATCATCGAGGCGGACAATGGAATGATTGTTCAAAAGCACATGATAACTAAAATATTGCATAATTCATTAATTTAATTAAAGACAACAACCATTCAAGTACAATACAAATTCAAATAACCTAGTCTATTTCAAAACATTGATTTAATTAACTAGGTCCATAAGTTCTTAAGTGGTAGAATCTTCAGCAAGCAATCACATATCCAAACCTGAAACATTATTTAAATCAAGTGTCAACTATAAAGTTGGTGAGTACATATGTTTAACCGATAAGTAGTAGATAAAAACGTTTTGCAACTCATTGTTTATCTTGTTAAAATAGCATATATGGTTGTATCATTTATCTAAGCACAATTCAAACCTTGATTGACGCTCTTGAACATAGCACAACAGCTAGGTCCGGTATGTTTGAATATAGTTACCCACTATATCCGATATGTTTGAATATAACACGCGGCTATATCCGAGTATGCAGTAATAAACACCATAACCGGGTGGACTAGTTAGGCACAATAGATCTATTTATATTACTGTTGGTTTTCTTGTGTTTAAAATAAATAAGTGTACACCCAAGATAATTCATGATGAACAAGCATATAATTCACATGTATAACACGTATAAACAATTTGATGAGTGGCATGTATAATGTTTCACCCCAAAGTATGTAAAAATGTAAAATAGGGGCTATGTAACTCACCTAGCTAGCGGATGTTTTAATCCACGTGGGTAGGTGATAAGGATGTTGAAGTCTAAGCATGTTGAAACCCTATGTGGATAAATGGGTATTATTGTATGTTTGTATACGTGTATTCGTATTTAAATGTGTATAGGTTTATAATAACATTCCTTAAAATTATTTGTATAAAATATTGTAGTAAAATAATGATGATTTGTTTTGTAAAATTTAACATCTAAATATATATATTTAATCTTGTTAGATATTTATATTTTAAATAATTTATTATTATGTTTATTGTATTTATATATAATAATAAATAAAAGAAAAAGTTTCTATTTGTTTAATTATTATATATTTTTGTGAGTTAAAATTATTTTATCAAGTTTATAAAATATAGAGTTTATTATTTTATAAAAATTGGACGGGTTAAATATGTGAAGAAAAAAAAAGTTATTTAATGGTTTCGCAATAAACGAACGAGTCAACCAACCCGTAATAGTTTTTATTGTATAGATATAATATTAAAATATGATAAAATAAATAAATAAAATAAAAACAGAAAAAATTTGGGTTGGGCCGGAGGCCATCAGGATCGAACCCGCGACCTAAGACTCAAACACACACACGCATAACCAGCCGGGCTACTGCCCATAGCTGGTTATGTGTGTATCATTTAATTTATAAACATACACGCAAATCTGGTCACTGGTTCTCGGCAACCGGCAAACCATGTCCGAGAACACTGGTTTGCCCGGTAACTGTGACACCCGACATTTCAGGTCAATATCCGTACATGATATAAACGAGTTTATATTATATTAGTTTTCGTGATTCACCTAATTTCATAAATAACGACATTAAAGTCTAACAAAAGCCGTACATTGTCTTATTTCATATTTGGTAATTCTAGGAGTTACCGGTTAACATACCAGGATAACCCGACTAAATACGAACACTAGTGGTTAAATTAAATAACCAGAAATATATATATATATATAAATATATATTACACAAAATTTACGTTGAACTATAATTTAGTTTAAGACTAAATCATATAATATACGTAAAAGTAAAATAATGGACTTTTCGAAGACGTTACTATGTAGCGCCACCTTTAGGTACTCATACCTACAAATAATCACCTCAACAAATTATACAATTCAAGATTTCAATATTTTTCTTTAACGAGCCATAAACTTGATAAATTTGTAATACCGTGAAGAACTCAAACCAAATTTATTTACCATTTAAAAACTCTAATCAATATTAAGTTACACTTAAATCTAATTATTTGATTTAATTAACCCAACCCAACCCCTTGACTTTCTCGACCAAAATCCCAGGGAATGCTCCATTCCCACTTCCTGCGACCCATACCTCATGCCTTGGAGAATTAGATAAAAACCATACCACTTCAATCAAAAATCTCACAAACCCTTTTTATCTCCATTTTCTTCTACTGCCAACAACAAGAATAGCTATCTTCACTCTCTTTTGGTGATCTTCCATAATCGAAGACTCGAATCCTTTATTTCGGTATTATAAGGAGAGTTCCAAGTGTTTTCTCAAAGGTTTTTAGCAGGAGAAGTCAAGATCATTCTCTGTTTCTCTCAAAAATCATCATCTCTGTTTGGAGGTAAAAACTCGATACCCTCCATATTATTTTCTTTAAAATCGTAGCTAAACAACCAGTTTACTCGAACGTAAGAAAAATAATCAGAAAAGTGTGTCGAATTCAAGATTAAAACATGAATATATGCGTATATGTATGAATAAAGTTTTGAAACTGATTCTGTCAATCAAAATTTCAGTAATCGAAACTATAGTTTCGATACCTATTACTCAATCGAAACTAGGTAGTTTCGATACCTGTTGTTCAATCGAAACTAGGTAGTTTCGATACCTATTACTCAATCGAAACTAGGTAGTTTCGATACTTGTTGTTCAATCGAAACTAGGTAGTTTCGATACCTATTACTCAATCGAAACTAGGTAGTTTCGATACCTATTACTTAATCGAAACTAGGTAGTTTCGATACCAGTTTTGCTCAATCGAAACTAGGAAGTTTCGACATCTGTTCTGTTCAATCGAAACTAAGAAAGTTTCGATACCTGTTCATCAGTCGCATGGGGCAGTAACTTAGAACTATTTTATAACGAAACAAGTGTTGAAAAACTAAAAATATATTTAAACAAAAGCAATCAGATTTTCTAAGTCGGTGAACAATTTGTATATGAGACATTCGGTCATAACACGAATTACCCTTTTTGTAATTAGGGTACGAATAGTCAAGTTTGACAAGAACAATTTTCACACCCCAATTGTTCCGAGGGAGTCAGGGCGAGACGTCAGGGTCGAGGCACATTGGTTATGCAACGGAATTTGAAGCGTAAGGATTGAAACAAAAACTTTTCCCCAAATAGCACATAAACATTTACTTCATGCATGTAGTGATCATCAAGCAGGTAAAACTAATGTGCACGTAGGTAGTTAATTTCTTTATCCTAAAAAAAAAGCATACACGAAAACGAGTCAACAATAATGTTGGTGAGTTCATAGGTTTGAGTTGAGAAAAATGTTGTTTCAATATGTTTATCTCTGAGGTTTATAAATATAAACCAAATATAATGATTAATCAAAATGTAATGTATGGACTACATTGTATCATGTATTCGTATCATAAGCAAGTCCATAACCAAATCTTGTGTCAAAACCCAATCTTACGTTTTGGATTGAATTCTAGGCAATGATGAAATAAGCCACCCTTGTCAAATGTTCGCAGGTTTAAATGAATACGATTTCAAAACCATTTGCACGAAAAACGATTTTTGTGTATATGATAAACAAAACAAGTAATGTTGACCCATCCGTAAACTAGCTAGGAATACGAATAATATGTACATACATGAGGCATAACCAAACCAAGACTAGGTGTTTTGCCCCTCACTCGTACCTCACGAGCAATTGTTTGAACACTATGCAGTCATTTGGCCAGAGGGACCCATGGTTAGCGCGACTAACCATGACCGGGGGTGTCAATCCCAATAGTACTATCCATAGAATCCTAGGCTAATCTATAGCTAATGGTTATTAATATGATGATCAGGGGACTTTACGAGCTCCAAATGTGTTCACTCATGCAAACATAAAGGTCGGGTCTTGTTTTTTTGTTACCATATGAAAATGTTTGTATGTATGTTTCATGTTCTCGAACGTAATAAAGCAAGGATGTTTCAAGAATATTTGTATGTATGCTTTTCCCCAAAATGATTGAAAATAGGTAAAAAGTAGGGGCTATGAACTCACCTTGATATTCCAGCTAAATGTTGTCAGTGTAACAAGCAATCCTATTGTACACAAATAATCACCATCATAACCCTAAATGCAATTATAGTAACAACTTATGTTATTAGGGTTAATCTAATTTACATACTCTTGAGCTCTATTGATTCGTTAAGCTGTTGTATAAATTTGATGTCCGCTAATGAATTACTATTTATTGATTCGGTAATGATTACCTATCTCGAGTAGGGATTTCCAACTAGTATATCTCTATTTGTATAAATGTTATGTTTTCCAATTGGCCGTCTATCTTCGTATTATAAGCATGAGCATATATATTTACAAGTTCGTATATGACGGCTTTTATTTCATATAATATGTATATATCAAGTGTTATTCATGTAAAAGTTTTGGTTTCAATGTGTATTAATGATTATTTGTATGCATACGTATGGGCTAGAGCTCAAGTCTTATAACCGAACACGTGCCTAATTTAAATGATTAAATACAAAGTATTTAACACGTATGTACCTTTTCGTACGATCTGCTTATGAACCGACACGTCCTAAACCGCACCATTTTACACAATAGCCAAATTTGATCGTCTTTGACTTTTGTTGACCAATGTCCAAAACTATCCAAACGAACCAATCTTTTTAGTATAGTTCGTAAACGGACTCCGAATCGGGTGATTCAAAAGCCTATGGTCTCGTATCGTCTCACCGGTTGCTAGAAAACTGTCACCACCTCTGTATGACGCCTCCGCCGCCGTCTGTCACCACGGCAGTGGCCGGAATCCGACATGTGTCCAAAAAATATCTCCGTTTCGCGACCAAACCTTTTTGCATAGATTATACTAGTCGCTAGAAGCCCGGAAATATAAATTTCGTGGAAAAGCCCCAAAACGGAATGTCGTCGGAATCACGTAACTCACCGGAAAACTTTTATATACCTATTTTTCTGTTTCAAATCAACCAATCAATACACGGGAATGAAACCCGGCTACCCAATTCAACAAATCTTCAACTATTAACCAGAAAAATAACCCAAATCGTATATCTAGAGATTGATCAATTACAAGTGTTTAATCCTTCTAAAAATCTAAATCAAAAAATGAAACTCACCCCTAATCGCCAGGAACCGCCTCTGTTAACCACCGACTACCACCGCTTTCATCTATTTTTTCTGTCAAAACACCACAAACCGATGTCATCGGAAGCTAACACCATCACCGCCATGGTTTTGTGCCATCAAAGAGAAGAGGAGGAGGCATAGATGGGTCGCTGGATATGACCGGCCTCCATCTTTTTGCTCTCTTTCTCCCTTGCGTAACACACACATATAGGTGTGTGTGTCGTGGTTTGTTTGGAAGATAAGAGAAGATAAATATTAAATAGTTTTTCTTTTTTTTTTACTTCGCTTCTAAGGAAGAAAGATTATATAAGATCTTTTTATTTTTATCATTATTATTATTATTATTTAGGTTCTCCACTGGTATTGCGTGTTCACTTGAATCCCGTTGCGCCTAAAACTCTCGAATTTATATTTCTAGATAAGCCAACTCAATAAGTATTAGTTATTAAAATTGTTGTCGTAACGGGTATGAGTTATTAACTGTATGCACGTTTATTTAATTTAACATTACACCGTAAGAGTATATATTATGTATTTATCGTATGTTATTTCGAATCATTAAACGATCTGTCAAGCAAAGTGGCGTATGAAGTTCACCTATTGGGCTTATGACTAGATCGTTAATGGACCGAGCCTGTCTACGGTGAATTAAACATCAATAGTAACTGACTCTAATTTTGGGGTTGTCACATTCTCCCCCCGTTAAAGAAGTTTCGTCCTCGAAACTTGGTTTGGATGAGGATTTTTTTTTTCCAATTCAATTTTTTTTTAGGAAGGATTCCTAGTTTGTTATACTCACTGCTATATGAAATCCATCACTTGTACTAAATATTCCCTAATGTATAGAACCAAAAATAATGGATATCCTTTTAATTAAGATTGCTATCGAGTAATGACAAATATGTCATTAAGAGTTAATCAACAAATACAAATAGTTATTCTGACTCGCAAGAATAACCAATAGATTGGAAGGTTATGTTTACGTAAAAGGTCCAAGCGTGATGTGAGCAAAATGTTAGGAATGATTGCACTATGAAGTAGAATCTAGGTGATTCTTTACTTTTTCACAAGTAATGATAATGTTGTAACACACGTAGTAATTCTATATAGGAAAATGAAGTAACATTTTGATCAATGAGTTAGTAAGCTATGTTACAATAACTCACACAAATCCTAATGTGTTAAAGTAATAGTAGACATGAAGTATCTTTGAAGGAATGAGTCAAGAAATTGAATCAAGACTTCATCCACGAAACACATTTGTATTGTTTTACCCTGATATTCCTCCTTTGAGATAAGAGGAAAGTCTAGGCAGAATATTGAAGAGAGTTGTATTTGTACTTGTGTTAGAGTTTAAATATAATATCAACACATTAAATCTTGACAGTTAAGGTGTACTAGAAAGAAATGTTGTTGTAGCTATCCATTGTTTATAGTAATAACTATTTTCAAAGCTAGAACATCATTATGTGCAAATCATATGAGATTTACATATTTAAAGGTGTGAAGGCTACCTCTTTGGATTTTGAATGAAAGATAGTATGGCGATCAAATCATTGAAAGGAATGACTGATCGATGGAAGATTCCATTGTCAAGTTTCTCAAGTACTGCGTCAAGATAACAATAATTACAACACCACGGGGTGGTAAAGTTCTAACTAGATTCTTGTAAATTGACAATGTCTTAATAAGGTAAGTCATCAATTAAGGAGGAACAAAAGGATGTGATTTCTCATATAGGCTATATGTTGAACAATTATTTCGGAACAACGGATTCCGAAACAATGTACGTCTTATTAATTCCAGTCTTAAATAATAAGGAAAGATAACTATGAGTCTAGACAGGGAAGGAAAATAAGTGAAAATGAAACTGAAAAGGCTCGGTTATTTTAATTTCACATAATATGGAAAGTAGATGAACCAGCATGGGGTTCAAAGAAAAGTGAAATTGATCTACAAGTTAAGTATTGTATATTCATTATTTTGTTATAATCGAATAGCAATGATAGGTTAGAAGAACAAATTTTATGGGTTGTTCTTTTGTGCTTTAGAAGTTCTAGAGTGTGTGATGCGAGTGTATCACCATGTGGTTGACTTCCGGGAGTCTACCAAAATAATGATTGGTGCAAACGTATATTCACTTCAAAGGAAATCGATTAATAATTATAAAGATAGTTTACTGATTGTCAATGAACTATTCATGGACATAGCAAGATTCACTATCGAATCTTTGTAAACAGTGAGTTGTCGGGAACAACGCATCCTTAGTTTGCTATACTAGCATAATAGACGAAGAGGTTGATAAGAATGTATGCATGTGAAGTAAGCTCCACAGTTTTGTGTGTCAGTCCTATGTGTGTCTAAATGTATTAGACGTTTCACACTTAAAAGATTGGAATTCGTTTGTACATAAGCATAGCTTATTGATCATCGAAGGAGTATTTAAAGTTAATGATTCACTAACCATTTCAGGCTATGTGAACAACTTCATTAATGAAAGTCAAATTCCGTACTTAGCTCAACTTAGGTTTTTATAGATTCACATAATTGTTTTGTGAAAGAAAACCTAAATCTATGTATCATTTTGCAATAGAAAGTGCAAAGCACTTGCAAATAGTGTCTTGTGCGTCGATGAGATAGTTGAATTATTTTACCAAAACGCTGGTAACTGTTTTAGTATCAGAGAATGCAATTGTTCTCGTGAGTTAACGGAATATGTTATCTAATGAATATTGCCATATAAGGCATACAGTTACGATAGTAAAACAAATAGATTGAATTTATTGGCGTTCACTGCTAAATGAAAGTGTTGTTTAGCTATTCAACACTTAATGATTCTTAAAAGTAGAAACTGAAATATAAATACGCAAGTCTGACATACTATGATAATGGCAATTATTGAGACAGAAAGTCATACGATGACTTGAAGCAAAAAAAAGGATTACACAGATCATATGAGGAAATCAACAAGACTGAAGGAAATTCAGCACTTCGTTGTAGTTTAATTGAAAAGGATTTGGTCGTACTCTCAGCAGTTTGCGAGATGTTGTCCGAACTCTAGGTGTCAGCCGTACTTACGAAAGGAATGTCGAATGTCACCAAAAGCTAATCGGAAAGCTTTTCCAGCATATGTATTATCATGGAGTTGTGTCCAATAAACAAGTGTAGCAAAACAGATTACTATTGTTTTGGTTTAGTAGATGCGCCTACTTAACCAATATATTGTCAGCTCCTTTCATAAGGTATGAGTACAATCTGAATTTTAATTGATCATAAAATAGAGTCGGCATATGATTTGTAATTGACAGCAAGTTAATACACATATATACAGAGATAGAAGACAATAACTGTATTTACAACACTATGTTTGCTGTAATGCCATAAATTCTGAACTGGTCTGAATATGAAATCAGAGAATTGAATAGATCAATATTTTTAAGTTCCAAGCAAAATGGATGTATTGCTGAACTATAACACAGTATTAAGTTCAAAGAACACAACACAGAAGGAATGATGAATACTGACATGTCACCAGAACACGTGCATTGATCGACACAACGGGATTTACTAGAATTCACATGCACCTGTAAATTCACCATTACGTGGATCCTTGCGTAATCGTCAATTTACCTTACATGCTTACTCTAATGTTCTCCCATCATGAATCAAAATACAGATGTTCCTAGTTGAAATAAGTTCAGTTAATGTTCACGATTTGACCTGGTAGGTCTGATGCTAGACAAGGATAGTTGAGAGAGGATATTGTCGAGCTTTTCTCAAAGTTGGAACATATAAGGGAAGTCCAATTTTGGATATTGGAAGAGTAGTCCTCCATTCATCTTAAGCACATCCTGCTCCTTGTCCTTGAATTTGTGTGAATCAGAGTGTCCGTCCTTCCTACATTGAATTTAACACATCGCGGACAAAAGCGTACAATCAAGCAATGATGTACGCAATCGAAGAGAAACGTAAACTGAATTATCGTCCCTTATAAATGAAGGAAACGACTACTGATGACTAGAGGTATTGTGTTAGCATATAGAATGCGTAATAGAGTTTTCATGTTTCAAGCAATGTGAGCAATCACATTTTATGTTTAAAATATTATGAGCATAAAAGTTCTCATGTTTTGTTTATTATGACCAACTTGGAAAAAGTTGTATGTTCTGTTTGTATAAGCATTTATGATTTCAAACCTTAATTGTTGTCATTAATTAGGTTTCATGCTTATAAATAATGTATGAATCAACTAATATAATTAGTCATGTATCAAGTAGTATGTTTAAGCACATAACAAGTAATCATGTCTCGAATCATGTACCAAATAGTCATGTATGGAAATATTTCAAATAATATTTCATGCGTATAATCATGTTTCATATTATCACATAATGCAAGCAATTAGCATTCTTGTTTAAAATAATATGCACTACATTGTTTTCAAATATGTGCTTATGTATGCTAGTAATTATCCATGTTTTACTAGTGTTCATGTTATGTTTATCACATAAATCATGTCTAGCATCCTTGTATAATGCTACTAATGTATTATCACATAAATCATGTTTCGATTAGCAATTCTGCACTTTGAATATAGCTAACAATGTATGTCTCCATGTAAGAGAAAAATGTCTATGTTTCAAATGTGTGTAATCACATATGTTCAATTAAATAACGCATGTATATGCGCACATAGTTTCTATGTTCTAATCATGCGAATTCAAATATTCATGAAAGCATGCAATTTCTATGTTTTTAACTATTATGAGCCTATCGGTTATAGACTAGGTTTTTACACCTAATTCACTACAACCAATGGCTCTGATACCAATCTGTCACACCCCAATTGTTCCGAGGGAGTCGGGGCGAGACGTCAGGGTCGAGGCACATTGGTTATGCAACGGAATTTGAAGCGTAAGGATTTAAACAAAAACTTTTCCCCAAATAGCACATAAACATTTACTTCATGCATGTAGTGATCATCAAGCAGGTAAAACTGATGTGCACGTAGGTAATTAATTTCTTTATCCTGAAACAAAAGCATACACGAAAACGAATCAACAATAATGTTGGTGAGTTCATAGGTTTGAGTTGAGAAAAATGTTGTTTCAATATGTTTATCTCTGACGTTTATAAATATAAACCAAATATAATGATTAATCAAAATGTAATGTATGGACTACATTGTATCATGTATTCGTATCATAAGCAAGTCCATAACCAAATCTTGTGTCAAAACCCAATCTTACGTTTTGGATTGAATTCTAGGCAATGATGAAATAAGCCACCCTTGTCAAATGTTCGCAGGTTTAAATGAATACGATTTGCAAAACCATTTGCACGAAAAACGATTTTTGTGTATATGATAAACAAAACAAGTAATGTTGACCCATCCGTAAACTAGCTAGGAATACGAATAATATGTACATACATGAGGCATAACCAAACCAAGACCAGGTGTTTTGCCCCTCACTCGTACCTCACGAGCAATTGTTTGAACACTATGCAGTCATTTGGCCAGAGGGACCCATGGTTAGCGCGACTAACCATGACCGGGGGTGTCAATCCCAATAGTACTATCCATAGAATCCCAGGCTAATCTATAGCTAATGGTTATTAATATGATGATCAGGGGACTTTACGAGCTCCAAATGTGTTCACTCATGCAAACATAAAGGTCGGGTCTTGTTTTCTTGTTACCATATGAAAATGTTTGTATGTATGTTTCATGTTCTCGAACGTAATAAAGCAAGGATGTTTCAAGAATATTTGTATGTATGCTTTTCCCCAAAATGATTGAAAATAGGTAAAAAGTAGGGGCTATGAACTCACCTTGATGTTCCAGCTAAATGTTGTCAGTGTAACAAGCAATCCTATTGTACGCAAATAATCACCATCATAACCCTAAATGCAATTATAGTAACAACTTATGTTATTAGGGTTAATCTAATTTACATACTCTTGAGCTCTATTGATTCGTTAAGCTGTTGTATAAATTTGATATCCGCTAATGAATTACTATTTATTGATTCGGTAATGATTACCTATCTCGAGTAGGGATTTCCAACTAGTATATCTCTATTTGTATAAATGTTATGTTTTCCAATTGGCCGTCTATCTTCGTATAATAAGCATGAGCATATATATTTACAAGTTCGTATATGACGGCTTTTATTTCATATAATATGTATATATCAAGTGTTATTCATATAAAAGTTTTGGTTTCAATGTGTATTAATGATTATTTGTATGCATACGTATGGGCTAGAGCTCAAGTCTTATAACCGAACACGTGCCTAATTTAAATGATTAAATACAAAGTATTTAACACGTATGTACCTTTTCGTACGATCTGCTTATGAACCGACACGTCCTAAACCGCACCATTTTACACAATAGCCAAATTTGATCGTCTTTGACTTTTGTTGACCAAGGTCCAAAACTATCCAAACGAACCAATCTTTTTAGTATAGTTCGTATCTAGACCAAACGGACTCCGAATCGGGTGATTCAAAAGCCTATGGTCTCGTATCGTCACACCGGTTGCTAGAAAACTGTCACCACCTCTGTATGACGCCTCCGCCGCCGTCTGCCACCACGGCAGTGGCCGGAATCCGACATGTGTCCGAAAAATATCTCCGTTTCGCGACCAAACCTTTTTGCATAGATTATACTAGTCGCTAGAAGCCCGGAAATATAAATTTCGTGGAAAAGCCCCAAAACGGAATGTCGTCGGAATCACGTAACTCACCGGAAAACTTTTATATACCTATTTTTCTGTTTCAAATCAACCAATCAATACACGGGAATGATACCCGGCCACCCAATTCAACAAATCTTCAACTATTAACCAGAAAAATAACCCAAATCGTATATCTAGAGATTGATCAATTACAAGTGTTTAATCCTTCTAAAAATATAAATCAAAAACTGAAACTCACCCCTAATCGCCGGGAACCGCCTCTGTTAACCACCGACTACCACCGCTTTCATCTATTTTTTCTGTCAAAACACCACAAACCGATGTCATCGGAAGCTAACACCACCACCGCCATGTTTTGTGCCATCAAAGAGAAGAGGAGGAGGCATCACCGGAGGCATAGATGGGTCGCTGGATATGACCGGCCTCCATCTTTTTGCTCTCTTTCTCCCTTGCGTAACACACACATATAGGTGTGTGTGTCGTGGTTTGTTTGGAAGATAAGAGAAGATAAATATTAAGTAGTTTTTTTTTTTTTTTACTTCGCTTCTAAGGAAGAAAGATTATATAAGATCTTTTTATTTTTATCATTAATATTATTATTATTTAGGTTCTCCACTGGTATTGCGTGTTCACTTGAATCCCGTTGCGCCTAAAACTCTCGAATTTATATTTCTAGATAAGCCAACTCAATAAGTATTAGTTATTAAAATTGTTGTCGTAACGGGTATGAGTTATTAACTGTATGCACGTTTATTTAATTTAACATTACACCATAAGAGTATATATTATGTATTTATCGTATGTTATTTCGAATCATTAAACGATCTGTCAAGCAAAGTGGCGTATGAAGTTCACCTATTGGGCTTATGACTAGATCGTTAATGGGCCGAGCCTGTCTACGGTGAATTAATAATCAATAGTAACTGACTCTAATTTTGGGGTTGTCACAACAATTATCATTGCAAGCATACACAAACTCAAGGTGAGTTCACGACCCCTCTTTTAGCTTTTTAATGTTTTATAAACATCGGGGGAGAAACATACTTACATAACATATTTGAAAATATGAAACATATTTGCTTACATGTTTGACAACACGAACATTTTGGTTTAACTTTTGTGACACAATTACTTACAATATCTGAAAGCATGAAAAATAAATGTTTGATACATTTGAGAAAACATGAAACACATTTACAAACATTTTCATATGATAACAAGAGAACAAGACCTGACCTTTATGTTTGCATGAGTTAACACATATAGAGTGCTGGAAGTCCCCTGGCCATCATATTTATAACCATTAGCTATAGGTTAGCCTGGGATTCTATGGATAGTACTATTGGGATTGACACCCCCGGTCATGGTTAGTCGCGCTAACCATGGGTCCCTCTGGCCAAATGACCGCATAGTGTTCAAACATTGCTCGTGAGGTATGAGCGAGGGGCAAAACACCTGTGTCATGGTTTGGTTATGCCTCATGTATGTACATATTATTTGTATTCCTAGCTAGTCTACAAATGGGTCAACATTACTTATTTTGTTTATCATATTCATTGAAACGTTTTCGTGCAGATGGATCTGCCAATCACTTATACACCAATGGTTTTGCCATTCGTTTACATGGAAATGTTTTCAAGAAAAATGACTTATTTTATGACTATGAAGTCATCACATGTTTTCATGGGGAAAACTACTCGTTTTATGACTATGAAGTCATCACATGTTTTCATTGGGAAAACTACTCGTTTTATGACTATGAAGTCATGAGATGTTTTCATTGGGAAAACTACTCGTTTTATGACTATGAAGTCATCACATGTTTTCGAGGAAAACAACCTTACATTAAACCCGTGTACATATTTTTAATGTTTTCAAGGAAAACAGTTTCGTATCATGGCTATGTACACAATATCAATGTTTTCAAGGAAAATCACTTTACATTGCAACAATCAAACCTGTGAACTCACCAACATTTGTGTTGACATTTTTAAGTATGTTTTTCAGGTAATTCATAGCCATGGCACAGTTGGAATAGGTTAGCTATGTTGGATCAATTCCTAGTAGCTGGAAGGACGTAGAATATCAAGTCTCAAGTCTATCGTTGATCTAGAAGAACTTAGATCATAGTATTACTTAGTTTTAGTAATTGTATATGTAATCAAGTCTTAGAAATCACTATTACAGCTTCCGCTACCGTGTAATGAACCAATCGTTGCAACCTGTATTTATTTAATAAGTAAATAAATTTGGGGGTGTGACAAATTGGTATCAGAGCAATGGTTTTAGCGAATTAGGTTTCCTTAGTGATACCTAGGCTCTAACCGGACTCATTTAAGGACCAAGATTTCTAAGACTTGCATCACACTAAAAACACCCAAGACTTGAGCATAGGAATTCCAACCGTTGCCGAACAATTTGTGTAGACTATTAGTGTATGGAGTTACACTAGGGTACCATTAGCTACACTAATACAATTACATGGCACATGTAGTGAACACTTAAAAACATACAATAATGTGGAAATAATAAACACTCATAACATGTTACTGTTCGGATTACGAGTCAAGAATAACGGGTACTCAGCATACTGCAACCTTAGAAGATCGAGTTACGAGCTGAGCTTGGACGACGACGGCGGCGATCGTCAGTTACAGATCTTGGTATCACAACAGGCTGAACCTGTACCAGAATCTGTACCTATGCCTGCACCACGACTACTTCAGCCATGGAGGCAACTATCTTTCTAGCGTATTTGCGGTATAAATACTCTCGTTCATAAGTTATCGGATTGGATGCCTAGACTCTCGCCATGATATATGGCAGGCATGATTGCCCAGACAGAAGGGAATTCAAGGTGAATAAGCAGGACTAAATGGGAGAGAACTCCAAGGGTTAGGAGACCCAGACATACATCAGGATCATGTGGATCCATGCATATATACAGACTTGGAGCATGAGTTTCTCGACACTAATTTGAGGATCTCTGCCCTACACATAGTGCCTGACTTCCATACACATTTTATTCTTGAGAGACACTGGTGGTGCCTCTCTACCATTAGCCTCATCCGACAACTGCCATATTCGGCAGATTCATGAGTATTGGTACACATAATTAAGAGTAATCCGATAAAACAATACACACTCCTGTACAAATGTGCAAACACAATCTAATGAACATTTCAAATCCCATTGATTTAAAAGCTGGGGATAGAGGGAACACTACTGGGATCATGCAAAGTAAATTATCATTACGGGTGCACACGTAATCATAATTTGCAGTGCATAGGAACTTTAGTGAGTCTTGCTGTCTAAGCTGATGATCAACCCATGTTCTCAATCACTTGATTAAGGATTAAATCTTAACAAATCAGACTTCTCAATTAGGTGCTCGCAAAGCATTCTCCTAGTTTTGGAGGAACGATAGAAATTCAAATTGAATTCAACCAATCCTTAGTGAATCCTAAACGGCGAAGGAATTCACACATTCATTCTTTGAGATTCTACTGGTCAAGATAGCTTTAAATTGAGCATTACCACAACCCACGCTTACAATAATTGCACAATTATTGTGGGAAATTATAGCATAATCTCAAGATCCATCGTACAATTTAGTCTCACATATACTTGAAATTTTCGTCAGGAGTGCCAGGCACTAACTCCGGTAATGGGGCAGAAAATATTTCTGACCCGCACACATATTACCTATGAGGTATTGTGGAAGCTCTATGTGAGACAAGTAGCTAATCTGACATTTCAGAATATCGGTCAAACAGGGTTGCTCTCGCAGCCATTGACATTCAATATACCTTTAAGTCTAACTATTCTCTCGGTAATGGATAAGCCGGGGTTGATGCTCAAGCGAATGCCAAAGAAACCTAGGTGTGGACTAACGACTATTGATGCAATAACAAAAGGACGACATACAAAACTCTTAAAGGAGTCCCAAATGCAGAATTTCTTGCTAATCTCATTAGCTCATGATATGCATAAGGGACGTAAGCATGAGTTGTTCACTATAGACCACTGTCCATAAAGATTCGAGAAGGATAGTTTGATACCCTTTTGTACCCGCACTTTCCCAAAGATCATCTTGTTGAATGGATCCCAGATTTCAGCCTAGAGGAGAGGCGTGATCACATATTCTGCTCCTAATTTTCTATAATTAGGAAGCTCTAGATCACCTATTGTTAAGAAATGACCTCTTAACGCAGGCTCAGTAAGAATATAAAGTTTTCGATGTTTAACACTCATTACCTCAATCTTATCCTTGTGCTAAGGATTTTGAGGCTATAACCTATATGAATGGAATACGTAACAGTAAGTCACCAAAGCACCATTCAAACACTAAGGAAGTGCATACACACTGTATGACTAATAGTTGGTTATCCACCCTTTCTGCCAACTTAATGGGTTGACAAACCCATAGCCCATTTTGGGGAAGCACTAATTCGATGAGACCATATTCACAGTATCACTGTTCATTTCCTCACCTAGATGAAATATGAATATTCCAAACAAACATAGAACTTTGTATGGCTTACATACTTCGAGAGTATGGTCGTCAAGTCATGAGTTTACATATCAGGACGTTACAAACCAAAGGCTGGTCTGCCTCAGAAGGGTGGTACAAGCAAAGGGTAAAGTGGTGATTAGACTCGAACTTTGCTAGTGAGAGCACACAAGGAATCTTGAAATATTAAATCAATTATGACCCATTTAAAAGGATGATCATAGATAACACGAAACCTGAATTAAGAATAAAGTCTTAGTCTGAGAAAATGCTTTCGAAAAGCATAAGAGGGACAAACATAAAGTTTCATTTCCGTACTGTGTCATTACTACCCAGTATTCAACTAAAACCTAGACACCTCATCGAGTAATTCTTTCCTAAGATCTATAGAGATCTGCTTTTGTGACAAAGTGCGTAGACGAATAGAGGGTATGTGTCAACATACGCTCAAGATTCACAGGCACCATTCTTTTCATTACCAGGAATGAGCATCACATAACCCTACCATATTTATGGTAATCAAATAAAGGGGTCCTTGCACATTCAATATCGTTAGTCGGAGAAGTATTCGCTTTGCTTTCGATTACCGACTACCCAGTAAATGGAATCAAACAATTGAAGCCTAAGTTGGATGATACAGATAGAATTTGAGTACTAGGTATCGATAGCCTATGTGGGAGGTTATGGATGAAGTCCATAAGCCCAAGTACTCCGTTCATCCAGAATCGAATAAAATGTATAAGGATCCCGAGGAACACCATTATGTGGCGAAACATGAAAGAAGAAATTGCAATCTATGTTGGGAGATACCCGACAGTAAAAGCAGAATGTTAGGAATCACCTGAGTGAACACAAAAACTGCAGATTCCTCAATGGAAATGGGAGGAGAATTCCATAGATTTCATTACAAATCTACCCAGAACACCTAGCGGCTATGATACTATATGGGTAATCGTCAGTCGTTTGACGAAATCCGCTCACTCCCTACCAATAAAAGAGACAGACAAAAGTAAGAAGCGTGCGAGGCTAAATATTAAGGAAATTGAGGCTAGGCATGGTATGCCGGTTTCCATTTCCTCTAATAGGGACATACGATTCATGTTAAGAATCTGGCAGTCTGTACAAGAAGCCTTGGGCACACGCCTTGACATGAGCACTGCATATCATCCCCAGATGAACGGTCAAGGTAAAAGGACCATCCAAACATTAAAAGATGTGCTCCGTGCGTGTGTAATCGATTTAAGAGGAAATAGGGGTACTCATTGCCGTTGGCTGAGTTTTCATATAATAACAACTACCATACCAGCATTAAAGCCGCTCCGTTGAGGCTTTGTATAGTTGTAAGTGTCGTTCATCACTATGTTGGGCGGAGGTTGGCGAAAAGCATTTTACTAGTCTTGAAATTGGCTAGGAAACCATTGACAAGATCGTCGCAATCAAAGATTGTCAGAAAGCTACTCAAGACAGACGAAAGAGAGTTGTGCTAGCAACAGACGAAAGCCATTAGAATTCCAATTGGGAGACAAAGTCATGTTGAAAGTCTCACCTTGGGAAGGAGTTACAAGATTTGGCAACCGTGGCAGGCTTAACCCTAGGTACGTTGAACCATTTGAATTTTTGACTAGGGTTGGCCCTGTAGCATACAAGCTCAATTTGCCACAAGATCTAAGCAATGTACATGATACGTTTCATGTATCAAATATCAAGAAGTGCTTATCAGAAGAGACATTAATTATACCGCCTGATGAGATTCACATAGATAACAAGCTACACTTCGTTGAGGAACCCATTAAAGTCTCAGATTTGAAGGTTCAGAAAACAAGGCGTAGCCGGATTAAATTGGTTAAAGTATGTTGAAACTCAAAACGTGGTCCTGAGTATACATGGGAACGAGAGGATCAAATGAAAACAAAATACCCCTCCTTGTTTAAGGATACACCAGTTCAAGATGGCACGAATTGAATTTCGGGACGAAATTCTTTTAACATAGGGAGAATGTGACACCCGACATTTCAGGTCAATATCCGTACATGATATAAACGAGTTTATATTATATTAGTTTTCGTGATTCACCTAATTTCATAAATAAGGACATTAAAGTCTAACAAAAGCCGTACATTGTCTCATTTCATATTTGGTAATTCTAGGAGTTATCGGTTCACGTACCAGGATAACCCGACTAAATACGAACACTAGTGGTTAAATTAAATAACCAGAATATATATATATATATATATATATATATATATATATATATATTACACAAAATTTACGTTGAACTATAATTTATTTTAAGACTAAATCATATAATATACGTAAAAGTAAAATAATGGACTTTTCGAAGACGTTACTATGTAGCGCCACCTTTAGGTACTCATACCTACAAATAATCACCTCAACAAATTATACAATTCAAGATTTCAATATTTTTCTTTAACGAGCCATAAACTTGATAAATTTGTAATACCGTGAAGAACTCAAACCGAATTTATTTACCATTTAAAAACTCTAATCAATATTAAGTTACACTTAAATCTAATTATTTGATTTAATTAACCCAACCCAACCCCTTGACTTTCTCGAACAAAATCCTGCGACCCATACCTCATGCCTTGGAGAATTAGATAAAAACCATACCACTTCAATCAAAAATCTCACAAACCCTTTTTATCTCCATTTTCTTCTACTGCCAACAACAAGAATAGCTATCTTCACTCTCTTTTGGTGATCTTCCATAATCGAAGACTCGAATCCTTTATTTTGGTGTTATAAGGAGAGTTCCAAGTTTTTTCTCAAATGTTTTTAGCAGGAGAAGTCAAGATCATTCTCTGTTTCTCTCAAAAATCATCATCTCTGTTTGGAGGTAAAAACTCGATAACCTCCATATTATTTTCTTTAAAACCATAGCTAAACAACCAGTTTACTCGAACATAAGAAAAATAATCAGAAAAGTGTGTCGAATTCAAGATTAAAACATGAATATATGCGTATATGTATGAATAAAGTTTTGAAACAGATTCTGTCAATCAAAATTTCAGTAATCGAAACTATAGTTTCGATACCTATTACTCAATCGAAACTAGGTAGTTTCGATACATGTTGTTCAATCGAAACTAGGTAGTTTCGATACCTATTACTCAATCGAAACTAGGTAGTTTTGATACTTGTTGTTCAATCGAAACTAGGTAGTTTCGATACCTATTACTCAATCGGAACTAGGTAGTTTCGATACCTATTACTTAATCGAAACTAGGTAGTTTCGATACCTGTTTTGCTCAATCGAAACTAGGAAGTTTCGACATCTGTTCTGTTCAATCGAAACTAAGAAAGTTTCGATACCTGTTCATCAGTCGCATGGGGCAGTAACTTAGAACTATTTTATAACGAAACAAGTGTTGAAAAACTAAAAATATATTTAAACAAAAGCAATCAGATTTGCTAAGTCGGTGAAAAATTTGCATATGAGACATTCGGTCATAACACGAATTACCCTTTTTGTAATTAGGGTACGAATAGTCAAGTTTGACTAGAACAATTATCATTGCAAGCATACACAAACTCAAGGTGAGTTCACGGTCCCTCTTTTAGCTTTTTAATGTTTTATAAACATCGGGGGAGAAACATACTTACATAACATATTTGAAAATATGAAACATATTTGCTTACATGTTTGACAACACGGACATTTTGGTTTAACTTTTGTGACACAATTACTTACAATATCTGAAAGCATGAAAAATAAATGTTTGATACATTTGAGAAAACATGAAACACATTTACAAACATTTTCATATGATAACAAGAGAACAAGACCCGACCTTTATGTTTGCATGAGTTAACACATATAGAGCGCTGGAAGTACCCTGACCATCATATTTATAACCATTAGCTATAGGTTAGCCTGGGATTCTATGGATAGTACTATTGGGATTGACACCCCCGGTCATGGTTAGTCACGCTAACCATGGGTCCCTCTGGCCAAATGACCGCATAGTGTTCAAACATTGCTCGTGAGGTATGAGCGAGGGGCAAAACACCTGTGTCATGGTTTGGTTATGCCTCATGTATGTACATATTATTTGTATTCCTAGCTAGTCTACAAATGGGTCAACATTACTTGTTTTGTTTATCATATTCATTGAAACGTTTTCGTGCAGATGGATCTGCCAATCACTTATACACCAATGGTTTTACCATTCGTTTACGTGGAAATGTTTTCAAGAAAAATGACTTATTTTATGACTATGAAGTCATCACATGTTTTCATGGGGAAAACTACTCGTTTTATGACTATGAAGTCATCACATGTTTTCCTTGGGAAAACTAATCGTTTTATGACTATGAAGTCATCACATGTTTTCGAGAAAAACAACCTTACATTAAACCCGTGTACATATTTTTAATGTTTTCAAGGAAAACAGTTTCGTATCATGGCCATGTACACAATATCAATATTTTCAAGGAAAATCACTTTACATTGCAACAATCAAACCTGTGAACTCACCAACCTTGTTGACATTTTTAAGTATGTTTTTCAGGTAATTCATAGCCATGGCACAGTTGGAATAGGTTAGCTATGTTGGATCAATTCCTAGTAGCTGGAAGGACGTAGAATATCAACTCTCAAGTCTATCGTTGATCTAGAAGAACTTAGCTCATAGTATTACTTAGTTTTAGTAATTGTATATGTAATCAAGTCTTAGAAATCACTATTACAGCTTCCGCTACCGTGTAATGAACCAATCATTGCAACCTGTATTTATTTAATAAGTAAATAACTTTGGGGGTGTGACAGTAACTCAAGGCCTGAGGTCGTGATTTCGATTGGAATAGCTTGCCTGATGATAACAAAAGGTAAAGGAACGGGTTTGAGGATTCTTACTTGGTCGCAAAGGGTCGAACGGCAGATCTTTTAATCCAAGAATATCAAGAATGGGAATTCATGCTTCGGGATGGAATTGGGCTCTAAGAATCTAGTCACAGCTTCACTCAGAGGCGATGAACACAATGCCGTCTTCAATTCGAGGTGAGAGTGGGTGAAAAAGGGGTGGCGAGCTCGAGCAGGTCCGGTAATGGCATTTTATAGCCGAGCTCGATCCCGATAATGAGACAAGCAATTGAGCATGTCCAGACACTCGTCCGGACGAGACGAAACTGTCGAGCCATCATTCAGGCGTGGAGGTTTCTTGTCGAGGCCGAATTCGTGGCGTGGACTTTCGGCCACAGACACGATTAGACTTTTCGTATGTTTAAACGACAAATTGGTCGAGGGCTTTTGTTCGCGTGGGGACGACGAGGTCAGAGAGACTCTTGTCGGCTGTCGAGGTGCAGGGAACAGGCGTGTCGAGGAGTCGCCGGAAAATGGCTTGGACCGCCGGTCAATGGGGGAGACGACCGGAAACGCGAATTGAGATTTGGCAATTTTGGTCCCTGGAGTTTACTTCTGAATCTATTTGGTCCCTGAGATAATTACGGATGAGTCCTTGTGGTTTGATTTGTCCACATTTAGTCCCCTGACTAATTTCTGTTTTAAAACCTTGTAGTTTTATTATTTTTAAAACAGACCCTTAACTTTTATAAAAATAACTAATTAGATTTCTTTTTAATTTCAATTATGTTTTATAAACTTATATTATTATTATAAATATATTTTTATAAAAGTTAATTATTATTTAGATAGATTATCATATTTATGTTATGAACCTTTTAAATTTAGATTTTTATATAAAATTTCATATAAGTTTAAAACTTATAAAATTTTGATTATTTTAAATCCATAAAATAAAAATTTATATTTTGTACAAAATTAAATAAAAACACTTGCATTTCATTTAATAGAAAATGATTACATGATATATATTACAAATGCGTAAATAAAAATCCGAAATGTCACAGTCTCCCCATGTTAAAGGAATTTCGCCCCGAAATTCAACTAGTGGAGGCTATGAAAAGAGATGCGGATATTTGGATTTCATTTGGTCTTCACGTTCCCAAGTGAACTCGGGTCCACGTTTAGACTCCCAACGGACCTTGACAATGGGGATGCGGCTACGCTTGAGTTTCTTGACTTCACGGTCTAAGATTTCCACGGGTTTCTCAAAAAAGTGCATTTTCTCGTCAATGCGCACTTCATCAAGAGAGATGTGAAGATTCTCGTCGGCTAGGCACTTTTTCAAATTAGACACGTGAAAAGTCGGATGAACGTTGCTGAGCTCTTAAGGAAGATCGAGTTTGTAGGCCACTTTTCCTACCCTTTCGAGTATCTTGAATGGACCCACATATCGAGGTGCAAGTTTTCCTTTCTTTCCAAATCGGACTACGCCTTTCCAAGGTGATACCATTAGAAGAACCATATCCCCAACTTGAAATTCCAAGGGTTTTCGTCGATTATCGGCATAGCTCTTTTGCTGACTCCTTGCTACTCGAATGTTGTCACGAATAAGAGAGACTTTATCGGTGGTCTCTTGGATAAGCTCGGGACCGGTGATTTGTGCTTCACTAATTTTGTTCCAACAAATCGGTGAACGACATTTTCGTCCATAAAGAGCTTCAAACGGTGCCATGTTAATACTTGTGTGGTAGCTGTTGTTGTAGGAAAATTCGATCAGTGGTAGGTGAGAATTCCAATTGCCGCCAAAGTCAATGACACAAGCTCTAAGCATATCCTCGAGAGTTTGGATTGTTCGCTCGGTTTGTCCATCTGTTTGAGGATGGTAAGCCGTACTTAAATCCAAACGAGTACCAAGCGCAGATTGTAATGATTGCCAAAATCGGGAAGTAAAACGCGAATCATGATCGGAGATGCTATTCAAAGGGATTCCGTGACGACTAACGATCTCATCAATGTAGATCCGAGCCAATTTCTCGACTCGATAGTCCTCACGAATAGGCAAGAAATGATCAGACTTTGTGAGTCGATCGATAATAACCCAGATACTATCGTGCCCACTAGGAGTGCGTGGGAGTTTGGTGATGAAGTCCATAGCAAGGTTCTCCCACTTCCACATGGGAATTTCAGGTTGTTCGAGGAGTCCGGAAGGCTTCTGATGTTCGGCCTTTACTTTAGAACAAGTTAAGCATTTTGCCACAAAGAGGGCAATATCCTTTTTCATGTCGGGCCACCAATATTGTTGACGAAGACCCATGTACATCTTATCAGCTCCGGGATGTACCGAATATCGAGTTTTGTGGGACTCGTTCATCAAAAATATACGAAGGTCGTCGCGATAGGGAACCCAGATACGATTCAAGTAATACAACAGACCGTTGGCTTTGGTTTCTAGCAAGAGTTCTACACCACATGACATTTCTTGGTACATGTTTCCCTCGGTAACCGAGGTGTGTTAGGCTTGGAGAATACGGGCTTGGATATCGTTATGAATATGAACACTATGAAGCATGATACGTTCCTTACGACTCAAGGCGTCGGCTACCACATTTGCTTTCCCGGGGTGGTAGCGAATCTCGCAGTCGTAGTCGTTAAGAAGTTCGACCCATCGTCGTTGCCTCATATTAAGCTCTTTTTGATTGAAAATATGTTGGAGACCTTTGTGGTCGGTGAAAACCACACATTTGGTGGCATAAAGATAGTGTCTCCAAATTTTTAAGGCGAAAACGACAGCACCAAGCTCGAGATCATGGGTCGTATAGTTCTTCTCATGGATTTTGAGCTGACGTGATGCGTATGCAATTACTTGGCCACGCTGCATAAGAACACAACCAAGACCTTGGTTGGATGCATCGAAGTAAACGACAAAGTCGTCATTACCACTAGGAAGAGTTAGAATAGGAGCGTTACAGAGCTTGTGCTTGAGAGTTTGAAAGGCTTCCTCTTGTTTGGGTCCCCACTCGTAAGGTTTACCTTTGTGAGTTAAGGCAGTGAGCGGAACCGCAACTTGGAGAAATTTGAGATGAAGCGACGATAGTAACCCGCTAGTCCAAGGAAGGAACGAATCTCGGTAGGAGTCTTAGGAGTATTCCAATTCTTTACCGCTTCGATTTTTGCCGGGTCCACATGAATCCCCTTATCGTTGACTATGTGTCCCAAAAATTGAACCTCCTTTAGCCAGAATTCACACTTGGAGAACTTGGCGTATAGTTGTTCTTTCTATAAGAGCTCCAAAATCAAACGAAGATGTTGTTCATGCTCCGCTTTCGTTTTAGAATAGATGAGAATGTTGTCAATGAAAACGATCACGAACTTGTCCAAATAAGGTTTGCATACACGGTTCATGAGATCCATGAAAACCGCAGGTGCATTAGTCAAGCCAAAAGGCATGACCATGAACTCGTAGTGACCATATCTAGTCCGAAAGGCAGTCTTTGGAATGTCTTCATCGAGAATACGAAGTTGATGGTATCCGGAATGAAGGTTAATCTTAGAGAAACATGTTGAACCTTGAAGTTGATCGAAAAGATCGTCGATACGGGGTAAAGGATAACGGTTCTTGATTGTAAGCTTGTTGAGTTCACGATAATGAATGCACATTCGAAACGATCCATCCTTTTTCTTTACGAACAGCACGAGAGCACCCCAAGGTGAATGGCTTGGTCGGATGAATCCTTTGGATGAGAATTCTTGTAATTGACTTGCGAGTTCTTGCATCTCGGAAGGTGCAAGACGATAGGGAGCTTTTGCCACGGGAGTTGCTCCGGGCACAAGGTCAATACGAAACTCTACTTGTCTAGGGGGAGGAAGACCGGGTAAATCTTCGAGGAATACCTCGGGAAAGTCTCGAATGATCGGAATATCTTGCAAGTTTTTACCTTTGTCTTTTGTGTCAACTACGTGGGCCAAGAAGGCAACGTACTTTTTTCGCAAGTACTTTTGTGCCAGGGTGCAAGACATGAGTTGAAGACCACGACATGGTTTTTCACCGAAAATAACTAACGTGTCGCCCGAAGGGAGAGGTATACGAATGCACTTTTCATAGCAAATAACCTCGGCATGGTGCTTGGATAACCAATCCATGCCAATTATAATATCGAAGCTTCCCAATTGCATCGGAAGGAGATCAACAGAGAACTCATGATTATTAAGATCGAGATTGCAGTCGCGGATAACAGAATTTATAGCAATAGATTTCCCGTTTGCTATCTCCACGGAATAAGAATTGTCAAGTTTCGCTCTTTGTTTAGCAAGTCGAGATTCAAAGGCAAGAGACACAAAACTCCTATCGGCACCGGTATCAAATAAAATGGATGCATAATGATTGTTTACGAGAAACGTACCGTTTATCACGTCGTTGTTTGCTTGTGCCTCATTAGCGTTTATATTAAACGCTCGTCCTTGGGGACCACCTTGATGATGAAGTTTTGGTCATCGGTCACGGAAATGGTTTGGGTCTCCACATTCGTAACATGCCCGACCATTGAGAGGTGCCGGATAGTTTGGACGGTTGGCTGGAGCAGCTTGATGGACGGGAGGATGGGTACGACAAGTAGTGACCACGTGTCCATATCGTCCGCAGGTTGAACACAATCGGCATGGTAAGTTGGCAGGATGGTGGTACTTGCAGGTCTGACATTGGGGATTTGGACCCAAATAAGGTTTCGGGTTTTGACCAAAAGGGGCCACTTGAATAGTAGGTACGGTGGGAGTTACGGCTGCAAAGTTTCGGCCCTTTCATTTCTTGTTGCGGTTAGAAGACTCGGGCTTTACATCTTTGACGGCCGCAAGAGTAGAAACAACCTTCTTGGAACCCTTTCTTGTTAAGGTTCCGGCTTTGACGTGGTTGTCGGAAAGCGTAGCGGATATTCGAATAGCAGCTTCAAGTGTAGGAGGATTGCTTCCTAACACAACATCCTAAATTTGCATAGGCAGCCCGCCTATGTATTTTTCAATTTCCCGAGCAATGGGAGTGATCATATGAGGTACCAGTAGGCTCAGTTCTTGAAATCGGGTGGTGTAAGCCAGATTATCCCCGCTGTCTTGGGCAAGATCCCAAAACTCAGTCTCGAGCTTCCTCATTTCATTTCGAGGACAAAATTCATCAGTCATGGCTTTCTTCAGTTCATCCCATGATAAAGATGTAGCAACCTCAACACCACGAGTGCGTTTCTCACTGTTCCACCAGGTGAGGGCTCTCTTTTGTAGTACACTTGTGGCATAGCGAACCCGAAGATTATCGGGACAGTCACTGTTTAGGAATGTGCTTTCCATGCTTTCAAACCATTGTAGTAGGCCGGTAGCACCTTCAGTCCCGTAAAATTTTGTAGGGTTGCACGAGTTAAACTGCTTAAACGTGCATTGAAGCGGGTTGGTACCACCGTTTCCTTGGATGTTGTGAGACCCGTCACTGTTGTTATTGGCTTGGGTCATTTGTCCCACCAGTTGGGCAAGAAGAGTAGCAAGATCCGGGTTGGAAGTGCTAGAGTTTGCACGTCGAGGAGGCATTCTAACACCATAAGAAGAGACAATAATTTATAATATTTTAGATAAAGTGGATATATATGAGCTATAGTAAATGCGGGATTCATCATGTCGCGTGCCAATGTATGTGTATTTATTCAAGGTTGATGGGGAAAATAAGCCATATATTCCGGGTAGGAGATGATGTCATAGATCATTATTCGCGTAATAGGAATTGCCGGGATTCGCATACACTGCAAATCGTTATTACGTGTGCACCCGTACTAATGATTTGCTTTGCATGTTCATCTAGTTCTTCCTATTTTACTATAATGTCCCCAAAATTTTGAGTTTAGGTTCGGATCGTATTCTTGCGAATACAATGACTTATCAATGTTAAGTAATTCCTCGAAACTTTTAAGGAAACATGCTTTAGCCTATAGGTAAACACTCACTTCAGGAATTCCCAGGAAAGCATACGGGTCCATTTATTTGGATTTATACGAAATGCTTTCCTAGACAAAAAACCCAATGTTCAGGTGTCACCCTTCCAGATTGCACATGTCCTTTACTGGTTTCAAGAAATTAAGTCGTTGACGAGATTTTCAAGATTTTAATAGTCTTGAGATTCTATGAGTATAAAATGTGTAGGAATGTTGTAAATAGCATGGAAAGAGTATGGATAAGGATGGGTAGTGTATTTGTTTGCATACGTTTGTTTGTCAAATGTGTGTGTAAGGTATGTATTATGTGTTTTAAAGCCTTGTATGTATGTGTATAAGTCTCATGTACCAAACTTGGGGAAATTCAAATAATACCTAACTACAAATAATTCACATAGCAGATAATCATTTAGCACGTAACACATAAAAGGGAGTCCTAGGGTTATAGTCTAGGTCATTGTGTCTAATAACCTAATTCCCTATAACCATGGCTCTGATACCAATCTGTCATACCCCGACCGATGGCGGAATCATCGAGGCGGACAATGGAATGATTGTTCAAAAGCACATGATAACTAAAATATTGCATAATTCATTAATTTAATTAAAGACAACAACCATTCAAGTACAATACAAATTCAAATAACCTAGTCTATTTCAAAACATTGATTTAATTAACTAGGTCCATAAGTTCTTAAGTGGTAGAATCTTCAGCAAGCAATCACATATCCAAACCTGAAACATTATTTAAATCAAGTGTCAACTATAAAGTTGGTGAGTACATAGGTTTAGTGTAACCGATAAGAAGTAGATAAAAACGTTTTGCAACTCGTTGTTTATCTTGTTAAACATAGCATATATGGTTGTATCATTTATCTAAGCACAATTCAAACCTTGATTGACGCGCTTGAACATAGCACAACAGCTAGGTCCGGTATGTTTGAATATAGTTACCCACTATATCCGATATGTTTGAATATAACACGCGGCTATATCCGAGTATGCAGTAATAAACACCCTAATCGGGTGGGCTGGTCAGGCACAATAGATCTATTTATATTACTGTTGGTTTTCTTGTGTTTAAAATAAATAAGTGTACACCCAAGATAATTCATGATGAACAAGCATATAATTCACATATATAACACGTATAAACAATTTGATGAGTGACATGTATAATGTTTTACCCCAAAGTATGTAAAAATGTAAAATAGGGGCTATGTAACTCACCTAGCTAGCGGATGTTTTAATCCACGTGGGTAGGTGATAAGGATGTTGAAGTCTAAACACGTTGAAACCCTATGTGGATAAATGGGTATTATTGTATGTTTGTATACGTGTATTCGTATTTAAATGTGTATAGGTTTATAATTACATTCCTTAAAATTATTTGTATAAAATATTGTAGTAAAATAATGATGATTTTTTTTGTAAAATTTAACATCTAAATATATATATTTAATCTTGTTAGATATTTATTTTTTAAATAATTTGTTATTATGTTTATTGTATTTATATATAATAATAAATAATAGAAAAAGTTTCTATTTGTTTAATTATTATATATTTTTGTGAGTTAAAATTATTTTATCAAGTTTATAAAATATAGGGTTTATTGTTTTATAAAAATTGGATGGGTTAAATATGTGAAGAAAAAAAAAGTTATTTAATGGTTTCGAAATAAACGAACGAGTCAACCAACCCGTAATAGTTTTTATTGTATAGATATAATATTAAAATATAATAAAATAAATAAATAAAATAAAAACAGAAAAAATTTGGGTTTGGCCGGAGGCCATCAGGATCCGCGACCTAAGACTCAAACACACACACGCATAACCAGCCGGGCTACTGCCCATCGCTGGTTATGTGTGTATCATTTAATTTATAAACATACACGCAAAGCTGATCGCTGGTTCTCGGCAATCGGCAAACCGTGTCCAAGAACACTGGTTTGCCCGGTAACTTAAGGTCTGAGGTCATGACTTCGATTGGAATAGCTTGCCTGATGATAACAGAAGGTAAAGGAACGGGTTTGAGGATTCTTACTTGGTCGCAAAGGGTCGAACGGCAGAGCTTTTAATCAGAGAATATCAAGAATGGGAATTCATGCTTCGGGATGGAATTGGGCTCTAAGAATCTGGTCACAGCTTCACTCAGAGGCGACGAACACAATGTCGTCTTCTATTTGAGGTGAGAGTGGGTGAAAAAGGGGTGGCGAGCTCGAGCAGGTCCGGTAATGGCATTTTATAGCCCAGCTCGATCCCGATAATGAGACAAGCAATTGAGCATGGCCAGATACTCGTCTGGACGAGACGAAACTGTCGAGCCATCTTTCAGGCGTGGAGGTTTCTTGTCGAGGTCGAATTCGTGGCGTGGACTTTCGACCACAGACACGATCAGACTTTTCGTATGTTTAAACGACAAATTGGTCGAGGGCTTTTGTTCGCGTGGGGACGACGAGGTCAGAGAGACTCTTGTCGGCTGTCGAGGTGCAGGGAACAGGCGTGTCGAGGAGTCGCCGGAAAATGGCTTGGACCGCCGGTCAATGGGGGAGACGACCGGAAACGTGGATTGAGATTTGGCAATTTTGGTCCCAGGAGTTTACTTCTGAATCTATTTGGTCCCTGAGATAATTACGGATGAGTCCTTGTGGTTTGATTTGTCCACATTTAGTCCCCTGACTAATTTCTGTTTTAAAACCTTGTAGTTTTATTATTTTCAAAACAGACCCTTAACTTTTATAAAAATAACTAATCAGATTTCTTTTTAATTTCAATTATGTTTTATAAACTTATATTATTATTATAAATATATTTTTTTAAAAGTTAATTATTATTTAGATAGATTATCATATTTATGTTATGAACCTTTTAAATTTAGATTTTTATATAAAATTTCATATAAGTTTAAAACTTATAAAATTTTGATTATTTTAAATCCGTAAAATAAAAATATATATTTTGTACAAAATTAAATGAAAACACTTGCATTTCATTTAATAGAAAATGATTACATGATATATATTACAAATGCGTGAATAAAAATCAAAAATGTCACAACTTCCATCACTTGGCAATGTGCATCCTACATTTCATGTATCCAACCTTAAGAAATGCCTTGCGGATGAGAATCTTCGTATACCTCTTGACGATGTTCGCATTGATAAGACGATGCACTTCGTTGAGAAACCTATGGAGATCATGGATCGTGAAGTTAAACAACTCAAGCGAAGACGTATTCCTATTGTCAAAGTTCGTTGGGATTCTAAACGTGGTCCTGAGTTCACTTGGGAATGTGAGGATCAAATGAAGCTCAAGTACCCACACCTTTTTACTGATTTAGTAGCCTCAACTAGTTGAATTTCGGGACGAAATTCTCTTAACTAGGGGTGACTGTAACTTTTGTGACTTTCGTGTTTAACTTATCTTGTACTAGACTTATTTAATCAATGTAAACCATTTTGAATACACTTGGATTACCCATACAATATACTTGTTGATCATACGTTACCTTATGCTCTTGATGCTTATTGATGGCTAAATCGTGAATTAGGCCCAATAGGCCCATCATAACCCGTTAACAATTATGAAAATGTAAAACATGTTAAATTAAAGATGTTATATCTTGTTACACTTGAAACGTTAAACAAAACCTTGCAAATCTATGCATTGTGCCTTCATATCTTGTTATGCCCTAGAAAGCCCGTTTTATCGTCCGTCGACCGTTAATTACCATACGCGACTAACATAATCTTAACTTAAATATTTTTAGCTAAACATACTCATTTTATTATGACAATCCACTTTCATTTTGAAAGCATTTGCCAATTTCGCTTAGAAATGCTTAAAATCGTGAATTTCGAATGCGCGCACTCAACCGGGCCAAGCTAGAACCTAACCTACTTACACATGGACCTAGCCCAAGCCAAATTTCATAAAATCCTAGCCCTAATTCAGTTGAATTTCACAAACCTTGAGGCCTCCTCAAACCCTAATCCTTTTCTTGTTTTCCAACGCTTGATTCAACTATAAATACCCTTTTAATCCCCCTTGTTTTTCATTTACTCATCCCATCAAATCCTTCACTCCCCTCCACTATTTCTAGCCCTTCTCTACAGCCAAAAAGTTTTAAGAAAACTCTCCTCCGAGCCTTGAAGAAATCGCAATAAGCCAAGAACCAAGATCGGGTAACGAAACGAGTTTAACCGTTCTTTTTTTTTCCTTTTTATTTCTTTCTTATTCTTTTGATTCTAACTCTTATACTAACTTGTTTATATTTATTCTAAACCTCTGATCCTAACTTTAATCTAACTTAAATTAACCACACGCTAATTTAAAATAGAATCCGTTTGCGTGTTGCGGCTATGGCGTTTTACGCGTGGCGCCTATGCCGTTTTGCATTATGTGATTCTCCAAAATGTTTTTGTGAATATCATGGCTAGACCGGTGACATGGGACATTTTGGCTAACCTAATCTGACTATATAATTTATTATAATAATATTATAACTAACATAAAACAATCGATCATAGGATCCCGTTTGCAATGGCGGCTATGCCGCCGCATTCCATGAATTCTCCATACGTTCTTCGGTAATAGTGTGCTCTGCCGCTACCTTAGAATGTATGGGTTAACATAATTACACCGTATCTACTATATATTAACCCTATATACATTTTCTAATTTTTATTTATACGTTCGGTAACCTTAAAACCCTAAACGGTCCACTTAAGTGCAACCGTTGATTTTGGACAGAAAATGTGCTGACTTTAACTAAGCATAACTTGATCATAATTAAATGAAAATGCGCCAAATAAAATTCCATGACGTAGTTCGTCGAATTGTTCTTTCAACCGTATTTGTCTCATTTTCTAGTTCAAAAGTATGACTCCGTAGTAGCCAAAACGGGACAGAAACCTTTTTCAGTACCTTATGTCTTGTTTGATCGTTTTGACTATGATCCAAGTCTCAAACGGAGAAACTCTCTAAACGAAAATTTTTCGAAACATTATAAACTAGTCTCCTATAAAAGTTCATGATTTTATCATGTCGTGTTATATTTTTTAACAAACCCATTTCTGTTCAGCTCTTATGCTGTCCAAATCTGAAAATTTACAACAATAACAATTATATATTCAACCCTCTTTTTCTCGTATCCGTTAACGTTCTAACTTCTGATAAGAACCTTCCAAAACCCTAACTAACTATATCATGATCTTTTAGGGCATTGATTTAAATCCTACAACCCTCGAGCTTCGCGAGCCCATCACCTCTCAACACAAATGTGAGTTTTACATAGCCACTTTTTACATTTTTGCACACTTTTGGGGTGGAACATGATTACTCTTAGAAAACTCTTTGCACTTACACATATACAATTCTTCATTATGATTCCATGTGTTATTTGTGCTTTATGCTTAAATGCTATTAGTTAAGACTACATATACATGACACACTCGTGCAATCATTAACTCTGTACAAGCCAATGGTTAACAAGGATAGATCTACTGTGTCTGACAAACCCACCAAGGTAGGGTGTTTGTTACCGACAATACATTAGGGTAACCTGCGTGTTATGCCTCGGTCACAAGGTTTGATTGTACACTTAGTTTAACTATAGATTCTCCATAAATGCCTTATATACCATGTATCATATGAATTGTTTAACACACTTGAAAACATTATTTGTGGTGTCAAAACCTATGTATGCTCACCAACTTTTTAGTTGACCTTGTTTTTATCATGTTTTAGGTCCGAATGTTTGAATATAATCAACTTGCTTCACCTAGAATTTTAATTTTAATGAACTTGTTTATGTATTTTTCAATTCTTGTAATGTGGGATTTGACTATTTGATTTATGAAATGAAAATTTGATATTTAAATATTTCAACTTTAGTAAACCATGATCTTATGAACAGTCTACATGTCCCGCCCTGACGTATTCCGCCGTCGGTTGGGGTGTGACAACATTATCAATCATGCCTGGCCAGTATGATTCATATTGTAACATGTGCGAATACCTTCGTGATAACCATAAGATGATGAACACCGACAATGAGTAAATGAAGGTGGTTATATGTGTATATGTATATATTATGTGTTTGTGCATAGATGATTATGCAGGGGTAATTAATATAAACATAGGAAGAAGTAGAGCGTTATAGAGTAAGACTAGAGGCCTATAAGTAGGTAGAACACCTACAAACTTATTACTTCACGATCCGGGATGACTGGGGAAAACATAATTTAGTGGAAGAAATATGTATATAGAAGTTGATTTGAAGGCTCATGTATGAAGGAGTCTATGTGGGTATCACCTCAAGGATGGGGATGAGCTTGGGATTTGTCGGGAGAAATAGAAGGCAACATTCTAGAGGGGATTGTTAAAGCTTTCCGTGATGTCGTGTCAATCTTCCTTCAAGGAAGATAGGAGCTCTTTGAGGCAGTACTTTGAAGAACCACATGAAGCCTTAAGGGCGGGAGGATCAAACATATATGATAATCAAGTCACCACAAGATCTAGATAGAGAAAGTGACTAAAGATCCAGAATGATCTAATTAAGTAGTTTAGTTAAAAGACTAGGTGCAAGTTCAATATTTGGACATTGAATTGACTACCACCAGAAATCGAATTTGGTTAACGATCAGAAATGGAATTCTGAAATTTTAACAAGAAGTCCATATAAAAAAGATGGTCTACTCCTCACATCGAGTCGGCCAAATTTGATAGGATAACATTAGACGTCTACATCTTTCTTGATGTGTATTGAAATGATTCGGAAGTAATACGCTATTCATCTAGATGAGGAAATAAACAGTCACGTTGTGGAAATAATCTCATAAAAATAGTGTCCCCCCCCCCCCCCGAAAATGATTATGAGCTTGCTAACCCACAAAATGGGTAGACTTTGATGTAATATCATTGTCAATTTAGCCTGGGGTTTGATTCTCATAAAGTAGACGTCAGAAAATAGGAGAGGACCAAGTAAAACTTCAGGAATTTGCCAAATGTGAGGACGTCATGCTCATAGGTCCCTTAAAGATAATGCAATCCCAAGCGGATCTTCAAGAGAGTAGAGTCAACTATGATTCGTCCCTTTGTTCCTCTTCCTGGTAGCGTATAGCGTTAATCAGTTAAGAATCATAGAACACAGAAATAAATTCAACATTGCCCTCCTATGATTTTAGGACGCATCTTTAAAATGTTAAGGTTTTCAAATTTCAACTTAGGTCCCCGCTTTCCCATTAAAGTCGGTGGGAATGGACCATAAGGTTTCAAATTTTGTCCTTAAATCTCACTTTGAAGAGGGTCGAATTGATTATCTGCCAATAACTGGTAATACAGTATGCCTGCAACTTCCTTGGCTTTCAAACGGTACCACTATGACTTACCATTTCGTATTTCACCCATACTGGTTATAGACATAAAATCCTTTACATAATGGTTTAAGCCATAAAGTTGATGGAATGAGTGTTTAAATGTCATAGATTCGTATTCCCTCAGGGCACGTGTTAAGAAGTTGTTTCTAAACAGTAGTTGCTCTAAGGCTTTCTAATTACAGGAGACTGAGAATAAGGGATGCATATATGTGTCTACCTAGTTGGAAATCAGAAAGTCAATCAACAAAATGACCTTTGAGGGAGAGTAAGTACAAAAGGGATATGTGACTATCCTATTCGGATCTATAAGGACAGTATATGTAGAGTAACAAATAGGGATAATCACCATGAATAAACTTTGAATGATGACTAATAAAATTTTCGGTACACTAAGAATCATTCCAACATAAAGTTTCATTTTCTCCTTCAAAATGGTTTTCAATAAGACATCGAAGCACCAGGGAAATCAAGATTTGCAAAACATACGTAGCAATGTTCACCAAAAAGGGCATTTGTTTCATACTAAGCTATAGCTATCCCAAAATGAAAAGCTTTTATAAATCCAACCAAAAGAAACCTGAGCATAAACCGCTCAGTGACCATAGTAGAAATACAACATGATAGAAATAAACACGACAATCAACGTCGTAAAGATGGCTCCTCCCAAGTAAACAAGTTTCTAAAGTCAGGTTTCCACAATATGAGTGTCGCAGTTTAGAGAATCGGGATTGAGTGAACCAAATTACCATAGTGAGTGCAGAGCACTTGCAATGGAAATTTCAAGTAGGTGTGAAACTGAATTCTTAAGAATATTTATCAAGAGTATAGTGAAAATGGCATACCCCGAAATGATGATTTAAACGAACGATCATATAGAAAGGTTGTATTGTGCAACAAAAATAAGCTAAAATTGCTTTAAGGAATTTCTCCATCCTATTGTTACTCCATCGATGTTAGAGTGCGTTTGGATTATAAGATAAAATCCAAGATTATGACGGGACCTCTGATGATAGCCGTACACTTACTGCAAGTGTTGAGCGTTGTAAATAAGCATACTAAATGTACGTGGGTAGTAATATCTCAAGGGATATGATTTAGCAAGTAAAGTAGATGAGAGAAAATCTTCGTTGCTCAAGATCCACTAAGGAGCTGATTAGATCAAATTAAAATTTCTCTTCTTCCTTTAGAATTGCGAGAACGTTACACGAAGATCCATTAGGGGAGTCAGAAATGTCGAGGTCTGATTCACGCTAGACCGAGGGTCGTCACATGCGTTGATAAACATATAACAAAATTGAAATGGGAAAATCTTTAGCTGGATCTCAAAGGTGATGCAATACTTTACAAATAATTGCCAAATTCGGTCCAAATACCGAGGTTAAATCAACTGAGAACATGTCTCTTCAGTGTCTCGGTCTAAATTGTCGTGCAAAAGAAATCTCGATAATAGTTTCGAATCCATTAGGATTCAAAGATGAAAGAGACGATGTAAATTCCCATGTCACCTGAGGTAGCCCATCGCAATATTTGATGTCTTTGGCTTAACCCTAAGGTTACGATAGTTTTGATCAATATTCGAATGACTGGGAATCGGGATTGGAAATATGGATTAATCATGAACATTAACTCGAACAGTAAGACTCACCAGAGTTTTCATGCACTGCAAATTATGATTACGTGTGCACCCGTAATGATTATTTACTTTGCGTCATCCTTATAGTGTTTCCCCTATCCCAAGCTCTCAGCTCAAAGGGATCTGAACTGTTCATTAGATCGTGTCATCGTGTTGCACTTTTACATAAAAGTGTGAATGTTCTATCTGATCACTTTTAATTATTTGTATCAATACTTATGGATCTGCCGACTGAGGCTGTTGCTGGATGGATGTAATGGTAGAGGGGCATAACCGACGTCCTTTAAGAAAAGAAAAAAAAATGTGCGGTGGAAGTCATTCACTAATAATAGGGTAGAGATCCTCAAATCAGTGTTGAGCAAGTCATGCTACAAATTGATACGTATACGTGGATTCAATGATCCAACAAAAAAAACCTATGGGTCTCTTGACCCGTAGAGTTCTCTCCCGTTTAGTCTTGCTTCTCCACCTCGGGTTCTCTTTAGATCGAGTAATTATGTCTGCCATATCTAATGGCGAAAGTCCTAGCCGTCCAATCTAGCAGATCACGAAAGCAAGTATATACCACACCAAGTGAAAACAAAAGATGTCAATTAAAAAAGCTGACTCCACATCTGGAGTAGATGCAGGTGTGGTGTAGGTACAGGTACATCTTGTCACACCTCGACCGATGGCGGAATCATCGGGGCGGGACATGTAAGACTGTTCATAGCACATGGTTGACTAGATTGAAATATATTAAAGTCAAATTTCCATTACAAATAATCCAAGTACAAAACAAATTCAAACAAAGAAACATAAAACAACTTGTAACATCTCTGAATTTAGTATTCATATTTCAATTTAATGTAATGCAATTTCAAATTCAATGTCCGTGCACTGCCTTATTATTTTGCTTACCTTAAACGAAATACAATGATTCAATACAAATTTACAAGTTTTGCTCGATTATATACACTTAAACGCTATACAAGTAACTATTTATTTCAAACTTATCAAACCTGAAAAGTCAAGGACTAAAGTTGAAAAAAAAAATATTAAGGAACCCTAGTATAGCACGGTCGTGCTTCGTCCTGGCACGGTCGCGCCAAGTGCCTCGGCACGATCGCGCGACTGGTCCTGGAACGATCGCGCCCGGTGCCTAAGCACGGTCGCGCCTCTCTTGGGCACGGTCGCGCATGCGTAACAGTTGAAACGTAAATGCAGTTTAATCACCCAATCATTTAAAATCCGTAACAGTCGTCCGTTTCTTTTCCCCTTAACGAATGAATCAACTATCGAATTCCTCAAACGTCTCAGTTCATATTACCAATTTCGAAAAACTCTCTCAAGCTTTCCAAGAAACAAAATCCCGCTGTTCGATCCGAATCCTCTCAATCCAGCAGCAGAAACTCGATACTCAATCATCCCTGAAGTTCCCAGACTATTTGGATTGGCAGGAGTTGCAGTAAAGATCGCCGGAACACAAGTCGTCGACGCCGGAACTCTTTCTTGCTATCTCTATCAATCCTCAACTGTTTCGGGTAATTGAAATCATTTATTTCAGTTAAGTAGTCTCTGTATCGAAAGCCCCTATTCAATTTGGGCTTCCATTATAGAAACCGATCCGGATCAGAACTCATGCTTTATTAAAAATGATTTAATCGAACCCCTACTTAAACGCGATGTACATACAATTAGATTATATGAAAAGGCTTGTAATAACCCATTAATCAAAAGCCCTAACAATTCCAACGTTTAAAATACAAGAATTGGTAAATTCGTGTCTGATTTGGAAAAGTCACGGTCGCGCTAATCATCTAGCGCGGCCGTGCCTCATCGAGCGCGGTCGTGTTCTCCTGTCCAGACCTTGTCATGCCCTCAGGGCTAGTCTCTGTTGTGTCTAAAGATCATAGACACGACCGTGCCGGGCCAAGGCACGGTCGTGCCTGTTGACTTGTCTAGATTGTGCCCTCTGTTGATCAACCCGGTCGCGCCCCGACTAGCGTGGTCGCGCCCGTGGCTCGAGCACGATCGTGCCCTTCCGAGGCACGGTCGTGTGTGTGACTCAGAAACTTTAACAAAATTATAATTTTATATTTTTCAATCAATAAATGTCTCAAATTTTATAAAAATATGTTTCCTGTATTTGAAGAGATAAATAGTATTTAAAAGTTTATTTAAAAATTTATGAAAATTAAATTCATATTTACTATCTTACACTTAAAAGATATTTTAAATAATTAAGTTACAAAATTTATAAATAAGATAATGATTATTTATTTAATTTACATTTTAAATCAAAATCATTTATTCCATTATACTTAATTACAATTAATATTTACATATTTATTCAATTCAAACCTAATTAAATAGTTTCAAAAGTATTTTACTTCAAACTCTATATATTTTATTCAATACTTTTTAAATAAAAATCAATAGTTTATACACAAATTCAACTTTCATTTTAGAATTAAACCTTTTGCACTATTTGATACAACATACATTACTCTTTAGGTTGATTTGTGCACTCGAGGATCTTTATTTTTCTATCTATTATCCTTGTTCGCTACACTTCCTTATCATGTGAGTATTCACAACCCCTTTTTACTCTTTTACACTTTTAGGGTGGAACATGAACTCTATACTCATTACACATTACACATTTACATTTACACAAACAACACAAGTGTAAAAATCCTATTTACATACATGTGTGCAAAAATTTGAGCTTTGTGCCCGAGTGCTAGGTGTGCTAACCTTTGTATGCTCTTATGTGCAATCATTAACTATACAAGCCGACGGTTTTCAATGATAGATCTATTGAGTCTGACAAACCCACCCATGGTACGCGGTGATTGAAACCGACAACACAATTTTTGCATGCTAGTTACAAGGTTTGATTGTACATTTGGTTACACAATAGCTGCTCCCCATAAACGCCTTATTTATCATGTCATGTAAAGGATTTGTTTTCATCTATATGCTATCTATATACAACTGTGTTATACTCACCAACTTTTTAGTTGACTTTATTTTATTCATGTTTCAGGCCCCAATATGTGAGATTGATTCAAGACGTCTTCAACATAGGATTTGGACTTAGCAATATAAATCAAGAACTTTATGAATTATTTTATGTATCTTGTTTGAATTTGGTTTTGTACTTGGATTATTTGAAATGCAAATTTGACTTTAATATATTTCAATTTAGTCAACCATGTGTTATGAACAGTCTACATGTCCCGCCCAGATGATTCCGCCATCGGTCGGGGTGTGACAGATTGGTATCAGAGCCTTGGTTATAGGGAATTAGGTTATTAGACGCCTTGACCTAGACTATAACTTTAGGACACCCACTTATACTATGCTTCATGATTTTTGTGCTATGTGTTTCATGCTATGTGCTATATGTTATGTGTTACATGTTTAGTATGATTACTTATTATTGCATTATGATGACTTATGTGTTTTAAATCCATGAATTATTAGGATATTCTTAACAATTAAATAAATAATATCCTTTCCTATATTCTAAAACCCCATAATATTTCTATTTTCTTTTCTATCTTTATCCTTTCTTAGCATGTGGAAAATTCTTGAAGCAAAAATCTTTAAAATATTTTTATTTCTTCGTTAAGGTTTTTAGACTTGTTAAATTATTTGAGGACACGTGCAATCTGGAAGGGTGACACCTGTATTTTGGGTTTTCTGTCTAGGAAAGCATTTCGCATAAATCCCAATCAACCGAGGGACCCGTATGCTTTCCTGGGAATTCCCGAGATGAGTGTTTACTTATAGGCTAAAGCATGTCTCCTTGAAAATTTTATAAGTTTAATTAACCTTAATGTGCCATAGTATTCAAGTGATTTTGTCACTTTCGAGTACAATCCAAACTAAGAATATCTATTTTTATTTTGCTAACTCATTAAATCCTATCAAATCTTATAAGTCCTCACAATTTTTTTTCTTGTCTTGTGACAATCTGTAGAATGCCTCCTCGTCGTGCTCCCGCAACCAACGCCAACACCGACATTGCTGCTATTCTCACATAATTGGTGACACAACTCACCCAAGCCAATGGTGCCACCATTGGCAACAATGGTGGAAATGGAAGCAATAGTGGTAATAATGGTGGAAATGGTGGAAATGGTGGTAACAATCCACCTCAATGCACCTTCAAACACTTCAATTCGTGCAATCCCCTAAAGTTTTATGGAACCGAAGGAGCTACTGGACTCCTTCAATGGTTTGAAAGCATTGAGAATACCTTTCTCAATAGTGACTGTCCCGACAACCTCCGTGTTCGTCATGCTACAAGTGTCCTACAAAAACGGGAACTTTCTTGGTGGAATGGGGAGAAAAGAAATAGGGGTGTTGACATAGCTATGGCCTTACCTTGGGATGAGGTCAAAAGGCTCATGACCGAGGATTTCTGTCCTCGAAATGAAGTGAAAAAGTTAGAGGCCGAATTTTGGGATCTTGCCCAAGATAGTGGGGAAAACTTAGCATATACAACTCGGTTCCATGAGTTGAGTCTTCTAGTGCCCCACATGGTCACTCCGTTATCCCGTTGTATCGAAAAGTACTTTGGTGGGCTACCAAGACAAATCCAAGATACTGTCTTAGGTAGAAATCCTGCTACTTTGGAAGATGCCATCCTCCTGTCTGCTACCCTAACTGATAATCATGTAAAAGCTGGAACTCTTACCAAAAAGGGTTCTAAGAAAGTTTCTGAAACCGTAACCCCTACTGCTCACAACAAAGAAGCCACAACCGAGCCCTCTCGCAATAATAGAAAGAGGAAAGTTAGAAATTTTGCTGTGGTTACTCCTGCTGTTCCTGTCAACCAAGTTGCACCTATGGTTCAAGCACCGGTCAAAAAGCCATATGGTGGAATTTACCCACTTTGTGCCACCTGCAACTACCATCATCCCCAAAACATCCCATGTCGCCTTTGTACTTATTGTGGGAGATATGGTCATGCGGTTAGTATTTGTAGGACCAAAGCTCTTACGGGCCAAATCAACCCTCCAAACCGAACCGTACCTCAAGTGGCTAACCAAGGTGCTCCCGCCATTGCTAATGGGGGTGCTTGCTATGAGTGTGGTGACCCGAACCATTTTCGTAATCAATGTCCAAGACTTGCAAATGCTAGACAAGGTGGAGCTCGTGGGCGTGCGTTAAACATAAACGCCAACGAAGCTCAAGCCAACAATGACGTGGTCAATGGTACGTTTCTTGTTAATAGTCAATATGCCTCCATTTTGTTCGATACGGGTGCCGATAAAAGTTTTGTGTCACTTAATTTTGAGCCTTTACTTGCAAAGACACGATCCCAATTAGAGAAAACCTTCACCGTTGAAATAGCAAATGGTGACTCCTTTACCATTGAGTCCATTATTTATGATTGCTCCTTAGAACTAAATGACCATTCATTCCCAATCAACCTTGTTCCAATGCCACTAGGAAGCTTTGATATTATCATAGGTATGGATTGGCTATCAAATCATCATGCCGAAGTCATTTGCTTTGAAAAGTGTATTCGAATTCCGCTACCATCGGGAGAAACCTTAAGGGTTTTTGGTGAAAAGCCTTGCAAGGGACTTAAGTTGATGTCGTGTACTACCGCTCAAAAGTACTTACGAAAGAAGTACATTGCTTTCTTAGCTCATATTGTTCAAAAGGACGTCAAGGAGAAGAGTATCCAAGACATTCCTATCATTAGGGATTTTCCCGAAGTGTTTACTAAAGATTTATCCTGTCTTCCTCCTATTCGTCAAGTAGAGTTCCGTATTGATCTTATACCTGGAGCTAACCCCGTTGCTAGAGCTCCTTATCGTCTTGCACCTTCCGAAATGCAAGAGCTTGCAAGCCAACTTCAGGAACTCTCCGATAAAGGTTTCATTCGCCCAAGTCATTCACCGTGGGGTGCACCCGGCTTATTTGTTAAGAAGAAGGATGGATCATTTCGCATGTGTATTGAATACCGCGAACTCAACAAGCTTACTATCAAGAACCGTTACCCTTTGCCTAGAATCGATGACCTCTTTGATCAACTTCAAGGTTCTACTTGTTTCTCAAAGATTGATCTTCGATCCGGTTATCATCAGCTTCGTGTTCAAGAAGATGACATTCCTAAGACTGCTTTTCGAACAAGGTATGGTCATTACGAGTTCATGGTTATGCCTTTCGGGTTAACCAATGCACCCGCAGTTTTCATGGATCTCATGAATCGTGTGTACAAACTGTACCTTGATAAATTCGTGATCGTTTATATTGATGATATCTTAATCTATTCCAAGACTAAAGCCGACCATGAAGAACACCTTAGATTGGTTTTGGACCTTTTAAAGAGAGAACAACTATATGCCAAGTTCTCCAAGTGTGAATTTTGGCTAAAAGAAGTTCAATTTCTTGGTCACATCGTCAACGACAAGGGTATTCATGTTGATCCTGCTAAGGTTGAAACGATTAAGAATTGGAATGCCCCGAAGACTCCTACCGAAGTTCGTTCATTTCTTGGTCTTGCGGGTTATTATCGTCGTTTCATCTCAAACTTCTCAAAGATTGCTGTCCCTCTTACCGCTTTGACCCATAAGGGTAAAACTTATGAATGGGGACCGAAACAAGAAGAAGCTTTCCAAACCCTCAAGCAAAAGTTGTGCAATGCTCCCATATTGACTCTCCCTGATGGAAATGATGATTTAGTTGTCTATTGTGATGCTTCTAACCAAGGTCTTGGTTGTGTCCTCATGCAACGAGGAAAAGTAATCGCTTATGCATCAAGACAACTCAAAATTCATGAAAAGAATTATACGACGCATGATCTCGAGTTGGGTGCGGTCGTATTCGCGTTAAAGATTTGGAGACATTACCTATATGGCACAAAATGTGTGGTATTCACCGACCACAAAAGTCTTCAACATATCTTCAACCAAAAAGAACTTAATATGAGGCAACGACGTTGGGTCGAACTCCTTAGCGACTACGACTGCGAGATTCGTTACCATCCCGGCAAAGCGAATGTTGTAGCCGATGCTTTGAGTCGAAAGGACCATGTTATGCTTCATTGTGCCCGTATTCAAACCGATATTCAAACCCGTATCTTAGAAGCTCAACACGTCTCGGTGACCGAGGGTAATATGTATGAAGAAATGTCATGTGGTGTTGAACTCCTTCTTGAATCAAAGCCCAATGGCCTACTCTACTACTTGAACCGTATTTGGATTCCCAATCGCGATGATCTCCGTACATTTCTCATGAACGAGGCTCATAAGACTCGTTATTCTATTCATCCTGGTGCGGATAAAATGTACCAAGATCTTCGCCAACTTTATTGGTGGCCCGGTATGAAGAAAGACATTGCTCTTTATGTGGCCAAATGCTTAACCTGTTCCAAAGTCAAAGCCGAACATCAACGTCCATCTGGTTTACTTGAATAACCAGAAATTCCCATGTGGAAATGGGATAACTTAGCCATGGATTTTATTACCAAACTCCCTCGCACCTCGAGTGGTTATGATAGTATTTGGGGGATCATTGATCGACTCACCAAATCTGCCCACTTCTTGCCTATACGTGAAGACTTCAAAGTGGAGAAACTAGCCCGAATTTACATTGATGAAATTGTGAGCCGTCATGGTGTTCCCTTGAACATAATATCCGATAGAGATGCTCGGTTCACTTCTCGATTTTGGCAATCTCTCCAAAAGGCTCTTGGTACTCGATTGGATTTGAGCACGGCTTACCATCCGCAAACGGATGGTCAAACCGAGCGAACAATCTAAACTCTTGAAGACATGCATAGAGCTTGTGTAATCGATTTTGGTGGCAATTGGGATTCACATTTATCCCTTATTGAGTTTTCTTACAACAATAGCTACCACACAAGTATCAACATGGCTCCATTCGAAGCTCTCTATGGTCGCAAGTGTCGTTCTCCTATCTGTTGGAACGAGATTGGTGAAGTACAAATCACCGGTCCCGAGTTAATTCAAGAAACATCCAACAAGATCATTCAAATCCGTGACAATATTCGAGTAGCGAGGAGTCGGCAAAAGAGTTATGCCGACAAACGTCGAAAACCCTTGGAATTCCAAGTCGATGACCTTGTTCTTCTAAAGGTGTTTCCATGGAAGGGCGTGATCCGTTTTGGAAAGAAAGGCAAGTTAGCACCTCGTTATGTTGGCCCATTCAAAATCCTTGAAAGGATTGGGAAAGTGGCTTACAAGCTCGAGTTACCTCCATCTCTTGACAATGTGCATCCTACATTTCATGTATCTAATCTGAAGAAGTGTCTCGCCGATGAAAATCTCCATATACCGCTTGACGACGTGCGCATTGATGAAACGATGCATTTCGTTGAGAAGCCGGTGGAAATTATGGATCGTGAAGTCAAACAGCTCAAGCGAAGTCGCATTCCCATTGTCAAAGTTCGTTGGGAATCTAAGCGTGGTCCTGAGTTCACTTGGGAACGAGAAGACCAAATGAAGCTCAAGTACCCTCATCTTTTTACTAATACTGTTGCATCCTCTAGCTAAATTTCGGGACGAAATTCTCTCAACATGGGGAGACTGTAACATCTCTGAATTTAGTATTCATATTTCAATTTAATGTAATGCAATTTCAAATTCAATGTTCGTGCACTGCCTTATTATTTTGCTTACCTTAAACGAAATACAATGATTCAATACAAATTTACAAGTTTTGCTCGATTATATACACTTAAACGCTATACAAGTAACTATTTATTTCAAACTTATCAAACCGGAAAAGTCAAGGACTAAAGTTGAAAAAAAAAATATTAAGGAACCCTAGTATAGCACGGTCGTGCTTCGTCCTGGCATGGTCGCGCCAAGTGCCTTGGCACGATCGCGCGACTGGTCCTGGAACGATCGCGCCCGGTGCCTAAGCACGGTCGCGCCTCTCTTGGGCACGGTCGCGCCTGCGTAACAGTTGAAACGTAAATGCAGTTTAATCACCCAATCATTTAAAATCCGTAACAGTCGTCCGTTTCTTTTCCCCTTAACGAATGAATCAACTATCGAATTCCTCAAAAGTCTCAGTTCATATTACCAATTTCGAAAAACTCTCTCAAGCTTTCCAAGAAACAAAAACCCGCTGTTCGATCCGAATCCTCTCAATCCAGCAGCAGAAACTCGATACTCAATCATCCCTGAAGTTCCCAGACTATTTGGATTGGCCGGAGTTGCAGTAAAGATCGCCGGAACACAAGTCGTCGACGCCGGAACTCTTTCTTGTCTTTCTCTATCAATCCTCTACTGTTTCGGGTAATTGAAATCATTTATTTCAGTTAAGTAGTCTCTGTATCGAAAGCCCCTATTCAATTTGGGCTTCCATTATAGAAACCGATCCGGAACAGAACTCATGCTTTATTAAAAATGATTTAATCGAACCCCTACTTAAACGCGATGTACATACAATTAGATTATATGAAAAGACTCGTAATAACCCATTAATCAAAAGCCCTAACAATTCCAACGTTTAAAATACAAGAATTGGTAAATTCGTGTCTGATTTGGAAAAGACACGGTCGCGCTAATCATCTAGCGCGGCAGTGCCTCATCGAGCGCGGTCGTGCCGACTAGCAGCGCGGTCGTGTTCTCCTGTCCAGACCTTGTCATGCCCTCAGGGCTAGTCTCTGTTGTGTCTAAAGATCATAGACACGACCGTGCCGGGCCAAGGCACGGTCGTGCCTGTTGACTTGTCTAGATTGTGCCCTCTGTTGATCAACCCGGTCGCGCCCCGACTAGCGCGGTCGCGCCCGTGGCTCGAGCACGATCGTGCCCTTCCGAGGCTCGGTCGTGTGTGTGACTCAGAAACTTTAACAAAATTATAATTTTATATTTTTCAATCAATAAATGTCTCAAATTTTATAAAAATATGTTTCCTGTATTTGAAGAGATAAATAGTATTTAAAAGTTTATTTAAAAATTTATGAAAATTAAATTCATATTTACTATCTTACACTTAAAAGATATTTTAAATAATTAAGTTACAAAATTTATAAATAAGATAATGATTATTTATTTAATTTACAATTTAAATCAAAATCATTTATTCATTTATACTTAATTACAATTAATATTTACATATTTATTCAATTCAAACCTAATTAAATAGTTTCAAAAACATTTTACTCCAAACTCTATATATTTTATTCAATACTTTTTAAATACAAATCAATAGTTTATATACAAATTCAACTTTCATTTTAGACTTAAACCTTATGCACTATTTGATACAACATACATTACTCTTTAGGTTGATTTGTGCACTCGAGGATCTTTATTTTTCTATCTATTATCCTTGTTCGCTACACCTCCTTATCATGTGAGTATTCACAACCCCTTTTTACTCTTTTACACTTTTGGGGTGGAACATGAACTCTATACTCATTACACATTACACATTTACATTTACACAAACAACACAAGTGCAAAAATCCTATTTACATACATGTGTGCAAAAATTTGAGCTTTGTGCCCGAGTGCTAGGTGTGCTAACCTTTGTATGCTCTTATGTGCAATCATTAACTATACAAGCCGATGGTTTTCAATGATAGATCTATTGAGTCTGACAAACCCACCCATGGTACGCGGTGATTGAAACCGACAACACAATTTTTGCATGCTAGTTACAAGGTTTGATTGTACATTTGGTTACACAATAGCTGCTCCCCATAAACGCCTTATTTATCATGTCATGTAAAGGATTTGTTTTCATCTATATGCTATCTATATACAACTGTGTTATACTCACCAACTTTTTAGTTGACTTTATTTTATTCATGTTTCAGGCCCCAATATGTGAGATTGATTCAAGACGTCTTCAACATAGGATTTGGACTTAGCAATTTAAATCAAGAACTTTATGAATTATTTTATGTATCTTGTTTGAATTTGGTTTTGTACTTGGATTATTTGAAATGCAAATTTGACTTTAATATATTTCAATTTAGTCAACCATGTGCTATGAACAGTCTTACATGTCCCGCCCAGATGATTCCGCCATCGGTCAGGGTGTGACACAACTCATAGAATTCTTGATTTAAATTGGTAAGTCCAAATCCTATATTGAGCACGTCTTGAATCATTCTCACATATTAGGGCCTGAAACATGAATAAAATAAAGTCAACTAAAAAGTTGGTGAGTATAACATAGTTGTATATAGATAGCATATAGTTGTAAACAAATCCTTTACATATCATGATAAATAAGGCATTTATAGGGAGCAGCTATTGTGTAACCATGTACAACCAAACCTTGTAACTAGCATGCAAAAATTGTGTTGTCGGTTTCAATCACCGCGCACCTGGGTGGGTTTGTCAGACTCAATAGATCTATCATTGAAAACCGTCGGCTTGTATAGTTAATGATTGCATATAATCGCATACAAAGGTTAGCACACCTAGCACTCGGGCATAAAGCTCAAATTGCACACATGGATGTAAATAGGATTTGTACTTTGTGTTGTTTGTGTAAATGTAATGTGTAATTTGAATAATGTTCATGTATCACCCCAAAAGTGTAAAAGAGTAAAAGGGGTTGTGAATACTCACTTGGTATGGAGATGTAGCTAACAAAGAGTATAGATAAAATAAGGGTTCTTGATACACACGGGTTAACCTAGATAGTAATGTATATTGAATCAAATCGGTGTACAAAGTTTAAGTCTAACATTGAAGGTTGAATTTGTGTATAAAAAGTATTAAATGAAATATATAAAGTTGTAGTAACCATTTTTTGGAACATCTGATTAAAGTTTGGAATTTAAATAATAAAATATAATTTTTTTATAAAATTGTTGATTATGAAAATAATGCATGTGTTAAATGTAAATTAATAAATAAATGATTATAGTTTATGAAATAATGTAAATATTAAGTATAAATAAATAAATGATTTTTGTTTAAATATTAAATAAATAATTATTATCCTATTTATTTATAAACTTTGTAACTTAATCATTTAAAACATCATTTAAGTGTAAGATAAATATAAATTTAATTTTTATAAAATTTTAAATAAATAATATTTATCTCCAGATTAAACTTTAAATCTCTTCAAATACAGAAAACATATTTTTATAAAATTTGAAACATTTATTGATTGAAAAATATATAATTATAATTCTGTTAAAATTTCTGAGTCACACATGACCGTGCCTCGGAAGGGCACGATCGTGCTCAAGCCACGGGCGCGACCGGGTTGATCAACAGAGGGCATAAACTAGACCAGTCAATAGGCACGACCGTTCCTTGGCCTGGCACGGTCGTGTCCAAGATTCTTAGACACAACAGAGATTAGCCCAAAGGGCATGACTTTGTCTGGACAGGAGGACACGACCGCGCTGCTACTCGGCACGACCGCTTTTCATGAGGCACGGCCGCGTTAGATGATTAGCGCGACCGTGTCTCTTCCAAATCAGACACGAATTGACAAATTCTCGTATTGTAAATGCTGGATTTGTTAGGGCTTTTGTTTATTGAGTTTTTATGAGTATTCTGGGATATTTTAATTGTATGAAGAACATGATTAAAACCGGATTTGATTAAACCATTTTTTATAAGAAAAGGATTCTGGTTCTGGATGATTTCTGTAATGAAAACCCAAATTAATATGGGGCTTTTGATATATGGACTGAAATGAATGAGAGGAATGTTTCAATTACCCAAAACAGTAGAGAAATTATAGAGATCGGTAGAAGGAAGTTCCGGCGTCGACGGCTTGAGTTCCGACGACCTTTACTGCAACTCCGGCCAATCCAGATAGTCCGGGAGCTTCAGGGATGATTGAGTATCGTGACTCTGTTGCTGGATTGAGGGAATTCGGGTTGAATGGCTTATTCCGAATTTTCTTGAAATGTTTTGAGAGGTTTTTCGAGATTGATAGGATTAAGTTGGAGCGTTTGTGAATTCGAAAGTTGTATTACTCACGTAAATGGAAAAGAAACGGTGGACGGTTACGGATTCTCGACGATCGGTGATTAAAAGTGTATTTACGTTTTGACAGTTACGCAGGCGCGACCGTGCCTAATAGAGGCGCGACCGTGCCAAGGCACCGGGCGCTATCGTTCCAGGACCAGTCGCGCGATCGTGTCAAGGCACTTGGCGCGACCGTGCCAGGACGAAGCACGACCATGCTAGACTAGGGTTTCTTGACATTTTTCAACTTTAGTGCTTGACTTTTCAGGTTTGATATGTTTGAATTAAATAGTTTCTTGCATAGTGTTTAAATGTATATAATTGCGTAAACTTGTGAATTTGTATCAAATCAATGCGTTTAGTTTACGGTGAGAAAAATAATAAGACAGTGCACGAGTATTGAATTCGAAATTGCATTACATTGAATTGAAATATGAATACTAAAAATCAGAAATGTTACAGTCTCCCCATGTTGAGAGAATTTGGTCCCGAAATTTAGCTAAAGGAAACAACAGTATCAATAAAGAGATGAGGGTACTTGTGCTTCATTTGGTCTTCTCGTTCCCAAGTGAACTCCGGACCACGCTTAGATTCCCAACGAACTTTGATAATAGGAATGCGACTTCGCTTGAGCTGTTTGACTTCACGATCCATAATTTCCACCGGCTTCTCAACGAAGTGCATCGTTTCATCAATGTGCACGTCGTCAAGCGGTATATGGAGATTTTCATCAGCGAGACACTTCTTCAGATTAGATATATGAAATGTAGGATGCACATTGCCAAGAGATGGAGGTAACTCGAGTTTGTAAGCCACTTTCCCAATCCTTTCAAGGATTTTGAATGGACCAACATAACGAGGTGCTAACTTGCCTTTCTTTCCAAAACGGATCACACCCTTCCACGGGGACACCTTAAGAAGAACAAGGTCACCGACTTGGAACTCCAAGGGTTTTCGTCGTTTATCGGCATAACTCTTTTGCCGACTTCTCGCTGTTCGGATGTTATCACGGATTTGAATAATCTTGTCGGATGTTTCTTGAATTAGTTCGGGACCGATGATTTGTGCTTCACCAATCTCGTTCCAACAGATAGGAGAACGACACTTGCGACCATAGAGAGCTTCGAATGGAGCCATGTTGATACTTGTGTGGTAGCTATTGTTGTAAGAAAACTCAATGAGGGATAGATGTGAATCCCAATTGCCACCAAAATCGATTACACAAGCTCTAAGCATGTCTTCAATAGTTTGGATAGTTCGCTCGGTTTGACCATCAGTTTGGGGATGGTATGCCGTGCTCAAATCCAATCGAGTACCAAGAGCAGTTTGGAGAGATTGCCAAAATCGAGAAATGAACCGGGCATCTCGATCAGATATTATGTTCAAGGGAACACCATGACGACTCACGATTTTGTCGATGTAAATTCGGGCTAGTTTCTCAACCCGATAGTCTTCACGGATAGGCAAGAAATGAGCAGACTTGGTGAGACGATCAATGATCACCCAAATACTATCATGACCACTCGAGGTGCGAGGGAGTTCGGTAATAAAATCCATGGCTAAGTTCTCCCATTTCCACATGGGAATTTCTAGTTGTTCAAGCAAACCAGAAGGACGTTGATGTTCGGCTTTGACTTTGGAGCAGGTTAAACATTTGGCAACATAAAGAGCAATGTCCTTTTTCATACCGGGCCACCAATATTGTTGGCGAAGATCTTGGTACATTTTATCCGCACCAGGATAAATAGAGTAACGAGTCTTGTGAGCCTCGTTCATGAGAAATGTACGGAGATCGTCATGATCGGGAACCCAAATACGGTTCGAGTAATAAAGTAAGCCATTGGGTTTTGATTCAAGAAGGAGTTCAACACCACATGACATTTCTTCGTACATGTTACCCTCGGTCACCGAGACGTGTTGAGCTTCTAAGATACGGGTTTGAATATCGGTTTGAATACGGGCACAATGAAGCATAACATGGTCCTTTCGACTCAAAGCATCGGCTACAACATTCGCTTTGCCGGGATGGTAACGAATCTCGCAGTCGTAGTCGTTAAGGAGTTCGACCCAACGTCGTTGCCTCATATTGAGTTCTTTTTGGTTAAAAATATGTTGAAGACTTTTGTGGTCGGTGAACACCACACATTTCGTGCCATATAGGTAATGTCTCCAAATCTTTAACGCGAATACGACCGCACCTAACTCGAGATCGTGCGTCGTATAATTCTTCTCACGAACTTTGAGTTGCCTTGATGCATAAGCGATTACTTTGCCTCGTTGCATGAGAACACAACCAAGACCTTGGTTAGAAGCATCACAATAGACAACTAAATCATCGATTCCATCGGGGAGAGTCAATATAGGAGCATTGCACAACTTTTGCTTGAGGGTTTGGAAAGCTTCTTCTTGTTTCGGTCCCCATTCATAAGTCTTACCCTTGTGGGTCAGAGCGGTAAGAGGGACAGCAATCTTTGAGAAGTTTGAGATGAAACGACGATAATAACCCGCAAGACCAAGAAATGAACGAACTTCGGTAGGAGTCTTTGAGGCATTCCAATTCTTAACCGTTTCAATCTTAGCAGGATCAACATGAATTCCCTTGTCATTGACAATATGACCAAGAAATTGAACTTCCTTTAGCCAAAATTCACATTTGGAGAATTTGGCATATAGTTGTTCTTTTCTCAAGAGGTCCAAAACCAATCTACGGTGTTGTTCATGATCGGCTTTAGTCTTGGAATAGATTAAGATATCGTCAATGAAGACGATCACGAATTTATCAAGGTATGGTTTGCACACACGATTCATGAGATCCATGAAAACTGCGGGTGCATTGGTTAGTCCAAAAGGCATAACCATGAACTCGTAATGACCATACCTTGTTCGGAAGGCAGTCTTTGGAATATCATCTTCTTGCACACGGAGTTGGTGATAACCAGATCGAAGATCAATCTTTGAGAAGCAAGTAGAAGCTTGAAGTTGATCAAAGAGGTGATCAATTCTAGGCAAAGGATAACGGTTTTTGATAGTAAGCTTGTTGAGTTCGTGGTAATCAATACACATGCGAAATGATCCATCCTTCTTTTTGACGAATAAAACGGGTGCACCCCACGATGAATGACTCGGACGGATGAATCCCTTGTCGGAGAGCTTTTGAAGTTGACTTGCAAGTTCTTGCATTTCAGAAGGTGCAAGACGATAAGGGGCTCTAGCCACGGGGTTAGCTCCGGGCACAAGATCAATACGAAATTCTACTTGACGAACGGGTGGAAGACCGGATAAGTCTTCGGGGAATACTTCAGGAAAATCTCGGATAATGGGGATATCTTGAATACTCTTCTTCTTAACATTCTTTTGAACGATATGGGCCAAAAAGGCCACGTACTTCTTTCGTAAGTACTTTTGAGCAGTAGTGCATGACATTAATTTAAGCCCTTTACACGGCTTTTCGCCAAAGACTCTTAACGTTTCTCCCGATGGTAGAGGTATTCGAATACACTTCTCGAAGCAAATGACTTCGGCATGATGATTCGATAGCCAATCCATGCCTATGATGATATCAAAGCTTCCTAGTGGCATTGGAACAAGGTTGATTGGGAATGTGTGATCATTAAGTTCTAAAGAGCAATCATAGATAATGGACTCAATTGTAAGGGAGTCACCATTTGCTACTTCAACGGTAAATGTTTTCTCTAATTGGGACCGAGTATTTGCAAGTAAAGGTTCAAAATTAAGTGACACAAAACTTTTACCGGCTCCGGTATAGAATAAAATGGAGGCATATTGACTATTAACAAGAAACGTACCATTGCCCACGTCATTGTTGGCTTGAGCTTCGTTGGCGTTTATGTTGAACGCACGCCCACGAGCTCCACCTTGTCTAGCATTTGCAAGTCTTGGACATTGATCACGAAAATGGTTCGGGTCACCACACTCATAACAAGCACGCCCATTAGCAATGGCGGGAGCACCTTGGTTAGCCACTTGAGGTACGGTTCGGTTTGGAGGGTTGACTTGGCCCGTAAGAGCTTTGGTCCTACAAACACTAACCGTATGACCATATCTCCCACAATAAGTACAAAGGCGACACGGGATGTTTTGGGGATGATGGTAGTTGCAGGTGGCACAAAGTGGGTAGATTCCAACATATGGCTTCTTAGCCGGCGCTTGAACCATAGGTGCAGCTTGGTTGACGGGAACAGCAGGAGTAACCAAAGCAAAATTTCTAACCTTCCTCTTTCTATTATTGCGAGAGGGTTCAGTTGTGGCTTCTTTGTTGTGAGTAGGAGGGGTTACGGTTTCAGAAACTTTCTTAGAACCCTTTTTGCTAAGAGTTCCAGCTTTCACATGATTATCAGTTAAGGTAGCGGATAGACGAATAGCATCCTCCAGAGTAGCAGGATTTCTACCTAAGACAGTATCTTGGATTTGTCTTGGTAGCCCACCAATATACTTTTCGATACAACGGGACAAAGGATTGACCATGTGGGGCACGAGAAGACTCAACTCATGGAACCGAGTTGTATATGCTAAACTTTCCCCACTATCTTGGGCAAGTTCCCAAAATTCAGCTTCTAACTTTTTCACTTCATTTCGAGGGCAGAACTCCTCGGTCATAAGCCTTTTGACTTCATCCCAAGGTAAGGCCATAGCTACATCAACACCCCTATTCCTTTTCTCCCCATTCCACCATGTAAGTGCCCGTTTTTGTAGGACACTTGTAGCATGACGAACACGGAGGTTGTCGGGACAGTCACTATTGAGAAAGGTATTCTCAATGCTTTCAAACCATTGAAGGAGTCCAGTAGCTCCTTCGGTACCAAAGAACTTGAGGGGATTGCACGAGTTGAAGTGCTTGAAGGTGCATTGAGATGGATTGTTACCACCATTTCCACCATTATTACCACTATTGCTTCCATTTCCACCATTGTTGCCATTTGTGGCACCATTGGCTTGGGTGAGTTGTGTCACCAATTGGGTAAGAATAGCAGCAATGTCGGTGTTGGCATTGGTTGCGGGAGCACGACGAGGAGGCATTCTACAGATTTTTCACAAGACAAGAAAGATTGTAAGAGCTTATGAGATTTGATAGGGTTTAATAGAATGAGATAACAAAAATAAAAATAGATATTCTTAGTTTGGATTGTACTCTAAAGTGACAATCACTTGAATACCATGGCACATTAAGGTTAATTAAACTTATATAATTTTCAAGAAGACATGTTTTAGCCTATAAGTAAACACTCATCTCGGGAATTCCCAGGAAAGCATACGGGTCCCTCGGTTGATTGGGATTTATGCGAAATGCTTTCCTAGACAGAAAACCCAAAATACAGGTGTCACCCTTCCAGATTGCACGTGTCCTCAAAAAATTTAACAAGTTTAAAAACCTTAACGAAGAAATAAAAACTTCAGAGATTATTTTTTATTTATTTATTTTTTTTATTTTTTTTTTGCTTCAAGAGTTTTTCCACATGCTAAGAAGGATAGAGATAGAAAAGAAAATAGAAATATTATGAGGTTTTAGGATATATGAAAAGATATTATTTATTAAATTATTATTTAAGAAGATCCTACTAAGTCATTATAACATGTAAGGTATCAAATATAATAATAATTAATCATGGTAAGCATATAGCACAAAGCATGTAACACATAACACAAAAATCATGAAACATAGTATAAGTGGGTGTCCTAAAGTTATAGTCTAGGTCAAGGTGTCTAATAACCTAATTCCCTATAACCAAGGCTCTGATACCAATCTGTCACACCTCGACCGATGGCGGAATCATCGGGGCGGGACATGTAAGACTGTTCATAGCACATGGTTGACTAGATTGAAATATATTAAAGTCAAATTTCCATTACAAATAATCCAAGTACAAAACAAATTCAAACAAAGAAACATAAAACAACTCATAGAATTCTTGATTTAAGTCCAAATCCTATATTGAGCACGTCTTGAATCATTCTCAAATATTAGGGCCTGAAACATGAATAAAATAAAGTCAACTAAAAAGTTGGTGAGTATAACACAGTTGTATATAGATAGCATATAGTTGAAAACAAATCCTTTACATATCATGATAAATAAGGCATTTATAGGGAGCAGCTATTGTGCAACCATGTATAACCAAACCTTGTAACTAGCATGCAAAAATTGTGTTGTCGGTTTCAATCACCGCGCACCTGGGTGGGTTTGTCAGACTCAATAGATCTATCATTGAAAACCGTCGGCTTGTATAGTTAATGATTGCACATAATCGCATACAAAGGTTAGCACACCTAGCACTCGGGCATAAAGCTCAAATTGCACACATGGATGTAAATAGGATTTGTACTTTGTGTTGTTTGTGTAAATGTAATGTGTAATTTGAATAATGTTCATGTATCACCCCAAAAGTGTAAAAGAGTAAAAGAGGTTGTGAATACTCACTTGGTATGGAGATGTAGCTAACAAAGAGTATAGACAAAATAAGGGTTCTTGATACGCACGGGTTAACCTAGATAGTAATGTATATTGAATCAAATCGGTGTACAAAGTTTAAGTCTAACATTGAAGGTTGAATTTGTATATAAAAAAGTATTAAATGAAATATATAAAGTTGTAGTAACCATTTTTTGGAACATTTGATTAAAGTTTGGAATTTAAATAATAAAATAGAATTTTTTTATAAAATTGTTGATTATGAAAATAATGCATGTGTTAAATGTAAATTAATAAATAAATGATTATAGTTTATGAAATAATGTAAATATTAAGTATAAATAAATAAATGATTTTTGTTTAAATATTAAATAAATAATTATTATCCTATTTATTTATAAACTTTGTAACTTAATCATTTAAAACATCATTTAAGTGTAAGATAAATATAAATTTAATTTTTATAAAATTTTAAATAAACTTTTAAATAAATAATATTTATCTCCAGATTAAACTTTAAATCTCTTCAAATACAGAAAACATATTTTTATAAAATTTGAAACATTTATTGATTGAAAAATATATAATTATAATTCTGTTAAAATTTCTGAGTCACACATGACCGTGCCTCGGAAGGGCACGATCGTGCTCAAGCCACGGGCGCGACCGGGTTGATTAACAGAGGGCACAAACTAGACCAGTCAACAGGCACGACCGTGCCTTGGCCTGGCAAGGTCGTGTCCAAGATTCTTAGACACAACAGAGATTAGCCCAAAAGGCATGACTTGGTCTGGACAGGAGGACACGACCGCGCTGCTACTCGGCACGACCGCGTTTCATGAGGCACGGCCACGCTAGATGATTAGCGCGACCGTGTCTCTTCCAAATCAGACACGAATTGACAAATTCTCGTATTGTAAATGCTGGAATTGTTAGGGCTTTTGTTTATTGAGTTTTTATGAGTATTCTGGGATATTTTAATTGTATGAAGAACATGATTAAAACCGGATTTGATTAAACCATTTTTAATAAGAAAAGGATTCTGGTTCTGGATGATTTCTGTAATGAAAACCCAAATTAATATGGGGCTTTTGATATATGGACTGAAATGAATGAGAGGAATGTTTCAATTACCCAAAACAGTAGAGAATTTATAGAGATCGGTAGAAGGAAGTTCCGGCGTCGACGGCTTGAGTTCCGACGACCTTTACTGCAACTCCGGCCAATCCAGATAGTCCGGGAGCTTCAGGGATGATTGAGTATCGTGACTCTGTTGCTGGATTGAGGGATTTCGGGTTGAAAGGCGTATTCCGAATTTTCTTGAAATATTTTGAGAGGTTTTTCGAGATTGATAGGATTAAGTTGGAGCGTTTGTGAATTCGAAAGTTGTATTACTCACGTAAATGGAAAAGAAACGGTGGACGGTTACAGATTCTCGACGATCGGTGATTAAAAGTGTATTTACGTTTTGACAGTTACGCAGGCGCAACCGTGCCACGGCACCGGGCGTGATCGTTCCAGGACCAGTCGCGCGATCGTGCCGAGGCAGTTGGCGCGACCGTGCCAGGATGAAGCACGACCGTGCTAGACTAGGGTTTTTTGACATTTTTCAACTTTAGTCCTTGACTTTTCAGGTTTGATATGTTTGAATTAAATAGTTTCTTGCATAGTGTTTAAATGTATATAATTGCGTAAACTTGCGAATTTGTATCGAATCATTGCGTTTAGTTTACGGTGAGAAAAATAATAAGACAGTGCACGAGTATTGAATTCGAAATTGCATTACATTGAATTGAAATATAAATACTAAAAATCAGAAATGTTACACATCTCGTGGTAACACCAAGACCGGTGACTGGTGATTACTACCGTCATCACCCGAGTTCAACTCATAACTCGATCTTCCAGGCTTAATGTGCCGAATCTCCGTCATCCTCGGCTCGTAATTAGATCTGTGATATTCTGCGGGGTCCTCCTTACTGGTAACCATGACCAAAAGGTGCGGATATGGACTACCGCAAACATAACTGAAATCATCAAAAGAGTACGCATAGTGCTGTGACGACGACATGATTATGACGAAGCAATGTTTAGTAGATAAGCAAAAGGTAGTATGCAATGCACACATAATTCCTAAGGTTCAATGCAATAAACTTAGATTTATAGTTTAGGTCTAATCTCGGGTAGACCTAATTCCCTATAACCAGTGCTCTGATACCAAGTCTGTCACACCCCGCCAAGGCGGAAGTACGGGATGTAACCGGTATATCGCATTGAACACAAGTACAAGAGAAACTAAAAGGAAAATTTTGCATTACATGGAACCATACTACATGCTTCTAACAGAAGTACAAAAACAAAAATCCCAAATCGGTACATATTGAAAACTAAAAACAATAATTCTAATCCAAAAGCGACCCTTATAAAAATCTCATCTTCAATAATGTTTACCTAAAAGCGTGTTTCAAAAACGGGTCAACTATAAAAATAATTAGTGAGTTCGTAGGTTTTGCGACTCTATAAAAAGTTTCATATAAAAATCCAAAGTGATCAAAAATCCGTTGATCAAGTACACATGTATTTGACATTATATTACCATGAGCCGCAATCAAAGTCTCGACAAAATAAAAATAAAGTTCCCCATACGGAAGTCTAATGCAAACAACCGCCTAAAAATTGGCTAACTCTACGCCCAAGTGACCCTACAAGTCCGGTTGTCGCGACCAACCATGGGCGGGGGCAGGGGCGGCCCCCCCCATTTTTCGCTCAGTAGTGTTAATTTATACGTATTCGGCCGATTTTTTGCTCGACAGTGTTAATTTATATGTATTCGGCCGCATATTTTATAGTACCGGCCCCCCCGATAGGAAAAAAAAATCCCAGCCCCCCCCCCCCGAGTTTTTATTGAAGCTTCGCGGGGTGTCAACCTAAGTAGTACTACCCAAAATTCTCAACGGCTACGTTCAGCTAATTGATTGCCTAAAATTGAGGACTTTAATGCATTAAAAAAATAACTCATGTATTTATGCATCATATAACATGTGACTAAAAATAAATAAAGAAACAACTTTCCCCCAAACATAGTAAACAGTAAGAAAAATGGGGCCGTGAAACTCACCTGAAAAGTGTGGCGAGTACTGCGTCACACACGACAAAATAATGGAAAAATCCAAGTCCTAATCGGGTCCTACTGGTCAAGTGGACACAAACGATGCATTCAGGACTCCTAAAGGTTGTGATCAAGTCAACAAAACAAAAAAGTGGCTATGTAATCGGTTGCATACCCAAAACCCGTACATACGCGTACGCACCGCTTAAAGTTGTAAATCCGACTTTTATATAACTACGTGACTTCAAAACATTAAAGTTTAAGTTTTTAATAAAGTACACCAGTGGTTATAAAATTTTTTTAGATAAAATCTAAAGTCACGGTTTCGTTCGTCAAAAAGGGCCGTTACGCGCGTAAAGTCCGCTTAACAGTCAAAAAGTCTGATTCGTCTGAAAATAGGATTTTAGTGTGATCTTAGCATCCAAATTAAAAGTTTAAAATTAAGTTTTTAATATGAAAAAAACTTCTGTTCAAAACTTATAAAAAGTTTAAAAATAAATTTTTATACCGAAAAGCCCCAAAATGGCCATCATAAATCCAAAACCGTACTTAGACCCAAAATAAATGTTTGAAACTTTGAATCTTCAATGTAAAGTGATTTTCAAGTTTCACCCATATTTCTTTTCTTCTCGCTTCCCTCCTTTCCATTCATATCTGCAAAAATGAATTTTCATTTCTTAGAAGTCCAACTTTTAAAAGATAAAATAAATAGGGAACTGTTGTCGGGATACCTGAAGTGAATGCCTTAAAACATTATCTTGCTGCAGCTACCTCGGGCATCTCTCTAACACGACATCTTGGTTTAGAGAATTGCTTCTTGGTCTCATTAATAGCTTTCCCCGTGTCACTGGCCTCGATAGTCTTTTCTAGTACCTCTTTGCTCATGCCGGACAAGTGAAGATGATGTGTAACACCCGGATTTTCAAACCTATTTAAAATTTGAAAACAACACGGAATTTAGGTCCGAGTCAAACATTACCATGTAAACATGGTTCCACGATTTACAACATTAAGTAATACGTTCCATGATCCAAAACAAGTTTCAAATGACCATAAATTCAAACGACATACATGATGTATTCCCATCCACGGGAATAGTTTAAAAGAAACAAAACATTAAAAACAAGCATTGAGAATCCAATATCCGACTTTGGCAAGACCCAAGATCATTCCGGAGCTTTTCCTACATCAAAACATCCCATAAATGAAGTTAGTAATGATATAAACATCCCCCAGGAGTCCCAAGGGTTAATACATGGTAAAAACCCAAAATTTCAGTTTGGGCGTACGGGTTTTTCCATTAGCGCACCATATGCCCATACGAGCGTACCATACGCCCAACCTGCAGAAGTTATCCCTTTTTAATATTTTTCATGTCGAGGCACCCCAAATTCATATATTATGGCTTTCGTAGCTCATTTTGTAGCCCAGGATACACTCAAAAGGAGTTTGGGCTTTTTCCGACAACATGTAATAACACCCTTACATGTTTAGTCCTGACCCATTTGCATATTTAAGCCATTAACAATCATAAATCCATATTTTAACTACATATGAGTTTACCCATATGTTGTAACATATAATTGTTACTTATCTACCCCCAAACCCGAGCACCACTACTCGTTTTCCACGCTTGAAGTATTTGACTTTAAGTTCTACCAAATTCATTATTTATGCATATAACAACCTACGACTTAGACATGTATTAATCCCATACAAGTCCTAAGTTTTACCATTCACAAACTAGACATTTTCACAAGTCTAATGCGAGGACCACCACTCGCTTTTCCCACATGGAGTATTTGACTACATGCCGACACGTGAAGTATTTGACTTCACTTTCACCATGAGGTATTTGACCTCACTACCACCCGTGAAGTATTTGACTTCACGTTAAACACCCCATGAAGCAATTTAACTTCATGTAACCAATCAATTTACCGTTTTACCACCAACGGTTGACTTCTACCAATCTAAATCAATTTTAGTCTATTGTTTCTACATTTTACAATTTAGTCCATATTTAGTCATTCACACCATTTATTCACACTCATTTATCAAGTTTGGCTAATTCCCACCATAAGCCAACCACACCAATTCACCACGTGTCATTCATTTAGTTTGACAAATTTCTACATTAAGTCAACTACACAATAACTACCACATTCATCATGCAAATGACTATTTATCACATAAGTCCAATGACACAAATTCCACATATTTGTTAGATTCTTTTACCGCCTATGTAAAATTACACCACATCACCGTTATTACACAATGGCTTGACCTATACCACATGTTAGTCCATTTACACCAATTTCACCATTTTTTCACAAATGGTTTGACTTATACCACACTAGTCAACTACACCTATTTACCACATTATGTTTGATTATTTACCACATTAGTCAACTACACCAATTCTACCATACTCACATTTTAGTTTGACTATATACCACATAGTCAAAATCAACATACAACATGTAAATAGAATTTACAACATAATCTACTATATATAAACTACTTATCCATTACTAAGTAAGTGCAAAGCACTTACCTTTGCAAATGAAGATTCCAATTCGTCTTCCAAGCTAACCACTCCATGCCTTAATCACCTAAACAATCCACTTGTTTAGTAATCTAGTAAATCCCCAATTATTCCTCAATTAAGGTTTGACACCCACCCAGAATCTATTGATCTTCACCCTCAATAAATCTTGGTTTAATAAGCTCCGCATAAGCTTTTAACCATTCCTAAACCAAGTCCACCCATTTTGACCCGTTAAGGTTTCACATAATTTCCACAATTTCATCCAATTTATAAATCATCAAAACAATTGAGTTTTAAACATGTAATTGTGTTTATCTAGCACCATAAACATTTATACATACTCAATTAACCAATCTAACACCCCCAATTGAAAACCCCCCAATTTGGGTCTCTAGAACCCTAATTTTCAAATCAACAAATTGGACGTTAAAACAAAATAATTCTTGATTCTCCAACATCATTAACACTAGATTAAAGCTTTTAAACAATATTCAATCCAAATCACTCCACCAATTTGACCCATTTAGGGTTTTTACCAAAACCCACTAAAACTCCATCAATGGAGGTTCAAGAGATGGATATGGAGAAGATGAAAGTACTTGATCCATGCTTGAACCACAAACACCTTCAAAGCTTCAATCACCATCACCAAATTTCTAGAATTTAAGACCTTGGCTTTTCCCTTTCCCCTTCTTGATTTTCATGATCACAAACACACACACACCATGTGTATGTCGTGACCCCTTCCTCGCCATATATCAGACTTAATTTTTCTTTATAAAATGTTACACATAGCCCCTTGAACTTCCATTATTGACTCCTTGCATCAAAACTAGTTAAAACCCCTTTTTTTACAATAAACCTCCAACTATCAATAATTTAAAAAACATCCCCACAATATAATTAATATATTATGGGGCAAACTCGAAAGTTTGTTCGTTACAAATCACACCCCCTAATTTTGGGTTTCGTCCCCAAAACCCGATCAACCAATAGATTAGGGTAACCACCTCAGGAACTATTCCACAGATTCCCAAGTAGTTTCCGCCCCTTATCTAATGATCCCACATAACCAACACTTGGTTAATACACTTATACCATAAGCGTTTCACCTAGCTACCTAAGGTAGCCACCAGTTCCTCTAGAGTAATATTCATCATCCACCTCAACACCGCTAAGAGAAGCAACATCCACTTCTCTCGCCACACATTCCCGTGGATGAACCACGAGTAATGTATGATGGAGTCTACACGATGCCCCGAGTAACTCCTAATGAGATACCACTTTACAAACTAAAGTGAAGTTTAAACGGTCCCACTAAACGGGGACTTGGCCTCCCTTGTTTTTCGAACCCGATACACCTTCTTATAATGGAAACTTTTATATCGCCAAAGTTCCCATTTGAATTTCAATACACCTCCTCCCTAAATCTACTTAGGGTTTTCTATCCACCTTGAGTGGATTTTTCAATCACACTCAGTAAACAAGATCTTTCACGCAAAGTCTTGAATTACACCATGATTCTTAGTTCACAACAACCAATAGCACCCAACCAAACGATATTCGGCACCGTTCACCGTTTAGTAATTCATTCCATCAAAAATGAATACTCAAATGGTAGATAAGATGACACCATTTTTCAACTAATGGTAATTAGTCACCTGGTTTCCTCCGAATCGAACAAGAAACTAACACCTCAATCCGACTCAACAAGCACAATTGTACCATGTCGTATCACACCTTTATTGAACCAGAGTTCTCCGACCAGTCAGAAGAGTAGGTTCCCTTTTGGTATTCGGCCTTAACCCGTAGGCAAGTAAGACACTTTTAGCCACATACTCGATTGTGTCTCCTTTCATCCCTAGACACCAAAAATTAAACTCCAAAACAAACATACAATAACCCATGAGACTTTAAAGTCTCCGTTATAACCCAAGAAGTACAAGGACTTCAGGAACACCGATGAAGTTCTAGGACTTCAATTCAACCGTCTAACGCTCGCCCGCGTATAGATTCATCAGTACCTTCTCCAAGTTCTCTCATTTAGTTGCTACAATCAAGCTCACAACTGACTAGGAGAATATGCGATACTCCTGCCTTATTGCATATAGACAAAACCGAGTCTAATGCACGAGGCACCAAAACAACCGACAAGGCATACAGTCTTTCTATGGAAGGACCCGTGAAATGCCATAGCCAAATCCTCTTTCATACATCTGAAGGGCGGATCCTTATCCGTAATCCACACCCTTTTAATTTCCAATAACTTCAAGGTAAGTCATCCATTGAGATTCTAGGATCTCAATCATACCATCCCCTTTTTGAAGTTCAAAAACTTCATTTTCAATCATCGGTTGTGAAATTCTACGACTTCAAACGCCACTTATGAAGTTCAAGGACTCTAACACCATATACCCCTTGATTACTTTAATCATATAAGTGTTAGAACTCACCGCTTTATCCACAAATGGATTTCCACCAAAGCCAAAATGGCACACCAAAACATTCCAAAGAAAGGCCTCTCCTTTTAGGGAATTTCAGAAAACTCACAAAAATAATGAGCTTAACGACCTTGCTTCGAAGATAAAAAATGACTATCATCGAATAAACGACCGCTGTATATTAGCAAACATGGGTCTACACACCTTTCACATTGATCTACATAAACCACATAACTTCTAATAAGCCAGAAAGTTACATCCGTAATTCCAAAGTATTCATAACGAAAATGATACCATTCATGGGATAACGTCCTCCTCTACCTTTATTGTTGAACTAGGACTTAGACACATGTTCAAACCCGACAAATATACGTTTACATTCTTCAATTCTTCTTTTCCTCAAGAGAACGGTTACACCCCAAAAAGTGGCATTCGGTTAAAGAACCCTTATGAACTTCTTCACGACTGGAACATCAAGTATTCCATTGCTCCTGTTGGTGTCAATGGCATGAGCCAGGCATACACCAATTCATGTGCCACCTGTTTCACCGTCTCTAGGCGAGAACGGGTCAACACATCACCCTTTAGTCATACACGACATTGATACGGTTACCACACAATTTCCACTACAATCGTAGGAATCCAATCCAAGTGATTGTTTCACCCACATCCTTCAATGTTGATCGCCACCGATTCATGTAAAAAATCTCATCCGATAAAAGTATCAAAAGACTTCATTCACATTTTTGTAGTTAGAAATGTTCGGCTCGACAGCCTTAAAATTTCTAATTTCTTCCCCTTTTAGTCGTGTGCTTTAAACTCGAGACATTCACTTAGAATGCGTCCCGATTTGTAAACACTGAAGCACACATGATTAGGATTAGAACATTAATGGCCTAGTGTGTCCCATCATTCCACCTGTATATCTTCCCACACATATGGCTATGACAAGTATTGTCTCCCAAAGGGGTTTCAAGCTCAGCTAGAATATTTGGCTTTCCTGAAGCCACCACAAACTCCTTCTCACACCCCACTAGTTTCCCGAGTTTGATCTTCTTGCATCACATAATAATCAACTCCACCCGAGTTGTACACCACGAATGAGAATCCACTCTAAAAGCCAACCGATAGTATCGAGAAAGCCGATCTCTCTTCATTCCCTTCGATATTATAAGATTCGGGCAAGACCACACTTAGTCATTCAACATGCCCACAACTTTTTAATTAATCCATCGGTAAGAAACTTCCAGTTGCAAGATCCACAACGGCTTGTGGACATGCTAATTCAAAAACGTGTCTTGAATTCACCCCGTTGCATTATGTTCACGCCTTTAAGCCTTTCTCCAAATGGATAACTCCAGTCTAATATCCACCATTTTCCGGAGTCGACTCTACGCGAGTAGTACTCCATCCACCCATCTTAGTGGATTGCTTCAAGTCAGTACCATAATAGCGATGTATCGCTGATTAATCAACAAATTAAACTCCCACCAATTTACTCCTTTGGCTCGCCCACCACGAACCCCTTGTGAAGACAAGGTTTCCTTCCTCCACGTATTCGACTACGTTTGATCCTTTCGCCGTTAAGGTTTCATGTGGTTCTTCAAAGTAAATGAGCTCCTATCTTCCTTGAAGAAGGTTTGGCACAACATTATGAAAAGCTTTAGCCATCCTCCACTAAATCTATGCTTTCCATTTCTCCTGACTGATCCAAAGTTCATCCCCATCCTCGAGGTGATACCCTTTAGACTCCTTCAAATATGAGTCCTTAAATCAACTTCTATCTACAAATTCTGCCCACTAAGTTATAATTTCCACCAGTTATCCCCTATCGTGAAGTAATAAGTTTGTAGGTGTTCTACCCACTTATAGGCCTCTATTCTTACTCTTAAGGATCTACCTCTTCCTATGTGTATATTAATTTCCCCCGCATAATCATCTATGCACAAACATATATTATATACATATACACATATAACCACTTTCACTTACTCATTATTGGTGTTCATCATCATATGGTTATCTTGAAGGTATACACACATGTTACATTAAGAACCATATTGGCCAGGCATGATTGATAATGTAATATGTCCAGTTACATTCACTATCTCCATATAACGAATCCTTTAACAATTTTTGGCACAATTAGTTCACATTTGACACCAATTAAAACATACAACACATAATCAATACTTACCTCTCCCTTTAAGCTCCGTGTCTCGGTCACGCCATCATTGGATTCTCATTTCATCCACTTATCAAGAGCATTAGGTTTGAGTTTGGTGTCCCGCACACACAAATCCCTCAAACCATCGCTCTGATACCAAGTTGTAACACCCGAATTTTCAAACAAATTTAAAATTTTAAAACAACACGGAATTTAGGTCCTAGTCAAACATTACCATGTAAACATGGTTCCACGATTTACAACAATAAGTAATACGTTCCATGATACAAAACAAGTTTCAAATGACCATAAGTTCAAAAGACATCCACATTATCTATTCCCACCAACAGGATTATTTAAAAGAAACAAAACATTCAAAACAAGCATTGAGAATCCAATATCCGACTTTGGCAAGACCCGAGAACATCCCAGAGCTTTTCCTACATCAAAACATCCCATAAATAAAGTTAGTCATGATATGAACATCCCCCAGGAGTGCCAAGGGTTAATACATGGTATAAACCCAAATTTTCAGTTTGGGCGTACAGGTCACCGTACGGGTAGTAAGTTGGGCGTACGGGATATGCCCATACCAGCGTACCATACGCCCATACCAGCGTACCATTTCTCATATTTTTCATGTCGAGGCACCCCAAATTCGTATATTATGGCTTCCGTAGCTCATTTTCTAGCCCAGGATACACTCAAAAGGAGTTTGGGCTTTTTCCGACAACATGTAATAACACCCTTACATGTTTAGTCCTGACCCGTTTGCATATTTAAGCCATTAACAATCATAAATTCATATTTTAACTACATATGAGTTAACCCATATGTTCTAACATATAATTGTTAGTATCTACCCCCAAACCCGAGCACCACTACTCGTTTATCACTCTTGAAGTATTTGACTTCAAGTTCTACCAAATTTATTATTTATGCATACAACAACCTACGACTTAGAAATGTATTAATCCCATACAAGTCCTAAGTTTTTCCATTCACTAACTAAACATTTCCACAAGTGCGAGGACCATCACTCGCTTTTCCCACATGGAGTATTTGACTCCATGCCAACCCATGAAGTATCTAACTTCATGTCACCCGTGAAGTATTTGACTTCACTTTCTGCCATGAGGTATTTGACCTCACTACCACCCGTGAAGTATTTGACTTCACGTTAAACACCCCATGAAGCAATTCAACTTCAAGTAACCAATTAATTTACCGTTTTACCACCAATGGTTGACTTCTACTACGTAAATCAATTTTAGTGTATTGTTTCTACATTCTACAATTTAGTCGACTCTAACCATATTCAGTCATTCGCACCATTTAATCACACTCATTTATCAAGTTTGGCTAATTCCCACCTTAAGCCAACTACACCAATTCACCACGTGTCATTCAATTAGTTTGACTAATTTCTACATCAAGTCAACTTCACAATATCTACCACATTCATCATTCAATTGACTATTTATCACATAAGTCCAATGATACAAATACCACATATTTGTTAGATTTTTTTACCGCCTATGTCAAATTACACCACTTCACCAATATTACATAATGTCTTGACCTATACCACATGTTAGTCCATTTACACCAATTTCACCATTTTTTTCACAAATGGTTTGACTTATACCACATTAAGTCAATTTACATTAATTTTACCAAATCCTATATTTTAGTTTGACTATATACCACACTAGTCAACTACATCTATTTACCACATTATGTTTGACTATTTACCACATTAGTAAACTACACCAATTCTACCATACTCACACTTTAGTTTGACCATATACCACATAGTCAAAATAAACATACATTATGTAAATAGAATTTACCACATAATCTACTACATATAAACTACTTATACATTGCTAAGTAAGTGCAAAGCACTTACCTTTGCCAATAAAGATTCCAATTCGTCTTCCAAGCTAACCACTCCATGCCTTGAATACCTAAATAATCCACGTGTTTAGTAATCTAGTAAATCCCTAATTATTCCTTAATTGAGGTTTTACACTCACCCAAGATCTGTTGATCTTCACCCTCAATAAATCTTGGTTTAATAAGCTCCACATAAGCTTTTAACCATTCCTAAACCAAGTCCAACCATTTTGATCCGTTAAGGTTTTCACCCAATTTCCACAATTTCATCCAATTTATAAATCATCAAAAAAATTGTGTTTTAAACATGTAATTGTGTTTATCTAGCACCATAAACACTTATACATACTCAATTAACCAATCTAGCACCCCCAATTTGGGTTTCAAGAACCCTAATTTTCAAATCAACAAATTGGATGTTAAAACCAAATAATTCTTGATTCTCCAACATCATTAACACTATATTAAAGCCTTTAAACAATATTCAATCCAAATCACTCCACCAATTTGACCCAATTAGGGTTTTTACCAAAACCCACTAAAAACTCCATTAATGGAGGTTCAAGAGATGGATATGGAGAAGATGAACTTACTTGATCCATGCTTGAACCACAAACTATAGGTCCCTGGAGCCTCGTCGTGCGGCGAAAATACAACGATCTGCTCGTCGATTCGTGTGGGAACAGTGAAGAACGAGACAGAGAAGAACACGAGCGTAAAGAAGAGAATCAACACAAAAACGATACGTAATCCATAACAACGAAGTCATCTCACATTATATACTGAAGAAGTACACATCTCTCGTCTGAGCTCACGGTCCAGGAGTGGGATAGCTCATCCCGCCCGGACACCTCTCGACCTAGTTCCCAAAAGTTCCACCTACAAATGAGGCAATCATTTCTATTTATACGGGAGGGAACACTACCTGCGTACTTGGCTAACTACGCAGGGCATTGGTCATGCGTACTTATCAAGTACGCAAGGCAAAAGCCATGCGTACTTACTAAGTGTGAAGCACCAATCTGGTGTACTTGCTAAGTACGCTGGAACACCTTCCTACGTACTAGCTAAGTACACCGATACATAGAATTTAATCTATAGTTACAAAAACATGCTTCTACAGACTCCCTCTTAACTATAGCATCAAATTCTATCTATCACTAACACTGATAATCATCAGTTTACAAAGAATGTCCTAACAGACTCCCTCTAAACTAATGACATCACGTGTCTTCTTGTGAGACTTGATCTTCTGGCATTCCACTTGAGATCTTCAAACTTCAGTCTTCAGTTGTCGAGTAATCTGACAAACCCGACTCCCTCTTAGCAGTAGCTTCTTCTAACTTGACTTCGGAATCTAAGTCTGAACGAGTCTTCCTCGCAAGGTAACATCAGTAGACTAAGACATCTCCAAATCAACTGGCATATTATATAGAGTTTGAATTTTCAATAACCTGCATCAAACTAATCAGCTCCCATAGGAATTCCAGTAAGATAAACTTCAGTCTTCAAACCAGATGTGTCCAACTCTATCCTGTATCTTCACAAGTCAACTAAATCCCCGAAGATGTTCTTTTCCAATTTCCCCTTTCAACGTAAGCTTCTCCTGACTAGACCAGAAACAAGGGAACGTTTCCTACCCCGTCGGAAAATGATAAAAGGTTGCATCTTCAACTAATATTCCAATGAATATCCAGCTTCATCTTGAAAACACACGATAGAATCAAACACAAAATCATGCTCAACAGTGATCATCCTGAATCTAAAGTCCAACATTCTTCAATTCGATCTGCATTCCTGGTTAACACCTCCTAATCTGTATACATTCACCACGGTGAAGTTCCATAACTAGGTTGTCTATCTGGCATTCCGCCCAGATCCCAAATGAGAAATCCAATCATAACTAAATCACATCAAATCTTGAACACAGGCTTGACCAACGAGCATGAAAAATATAGTTTACACGAGAAATCATAGTTGAGATCCATGTTACGTCAAAGAGGTATATGTATAGGAAGTACCAACGGCTTTTCCACCACCACTTTAATATCTCATGAATACTTTTAGATTTTTATCCCCCTCATTTCTCTGTAAACTATGACCAGCTTCATCACCACTTCACTCAAATCCTTAAAAAGCACAACTAGTCAACTCTAGGATTTTATTCCTCTTATTTATTTTCTTTATTCCTTTGCAAAGATCCAAAATAGCAAATCCTTGGGTTCAAGTTGTTCCAGTATTCATCCCCTATTAAAGAAGTATCATAGATACTCGTAGCCTACATATTCAGGTTTGAATACCTAAACAATTTGATTCTTTTTCCAAAGACCCAAAGCAGTAACATATTCACAAATAAAACGAGATCTTTAGCCGATGACGACCCGGTTGCTCAACTTGATTCAGCATTCATTCCCTATTAAAGAAGTATCCTGGATACTCGTAGCCTACATTTTCAGGTTTGAACAGTTAAACAGTGTATGACAATTGGTATCATCCAATAAAAATCTTGTCCTTGTTTTATCAAGCCATACAAATTTCAGTCCCGAAAAAAGAAAATTGCTATGTTCTCAAAAATGGCCGGAAACAAGCGTACAAACGATCCCAAAAAATTTGGCCAAGAAAAGTTTTCCCGAAACAAGCGTACAAACGATCCCTAAAAATCTCGTCCTTTTTTTTTTGAAATATTTTTTTCTAAAAAGAAACGAAGTATACAGAAATAAAAAGAAATAAAATTTGACTTCCATGAAAATATTTTGATATGGAAATGAGTTTTCTCACTCAGGATTGAACATTCCTATCAAGTTGACCAAATGTTCAAAACAGGTACAGTCAAATGCCTTAGTGAAAAGGTCAGCAAAATTGTCATCCGTGTGAACTTTGACAAGTTCAACCAAATGCTTTTCAACACAGTCATGGATGAAATGATGACGAATCTCTATATGCTTAGTTTTAGAATGTTTTACCGGTTTGTTCGTGATAGACATCGTGGCATTGTTGTCAATGAACAGAGGAGTTCCAATGTAGTTCAAGCCATAATCTCTCAATTGCTGCTGGATCCACAAAATCTGAGAACAACAGCTCGCGGCTGCAATGTACTCTACTTCACATGTTGAGACAGAAACCGTTGACTACTTCTTACACTGCCAGGAGTCCAGCCTGTCTCCCAAGAATTGACATCCACCTGAGGTTGATTTTCTATTAAGGTTACAACCGCCATAATCAGAATCGTATAGGCTTTGAAGTCGAATGACTGCTGCTTTGAGTACCAAAGACCCAATCGGGGTTTCCCCTTCAAGTATTTGAAGATCCTCTTAACAGCTATCAGCTGAGACTCCTTTGGTTGTGATTGAAACCTTGAGCACAGTCATACAGCAAATATTATGTCGGGCCTTGAAGCTGTGAGATACATAAGAGATCCGATCATCCCACGGTACAAATTACAATCCACATCTTTTCCATCATTGTCTGGATGCAGACCATGATTGACTGCAATAGGTGTGCCATAAGTACTACTATCATTCATCTTGTATTTTGTCAAGATGTCCTGCACATACTTAGTTTGATGTAGATAAATGCCATCCTCTCTTTGACTGACTTGCAGACCCAGGAAGAACGACAATTCACCCATGTTGCTCATTTCAAACTTGGACTTCATCACCTGTTCGAATTCCCTACACATCCCTTCATTTGTCGTTGACATAGACTTGTACAAGAAGAATATCACCTCCTGCTTTCCTAATTAATAGAGTGGAGTCAATTGGTCCTCGGTTGAAACCATTGGACTGTAGATGTTTTGATAAAGTCTCATATCATGCTCTAGGTGCTTGATGAAGACCATAAAGTGCCTTATCCATGTTGGAGCAAATTCTGGTGACAACGAGCTTAAAGATTTTATGTCTTAGTCTTAGAGTCTTTGACCTGTAATTGATAGAATTGTTAGCAACAGTTAAAGGAGAGTCTGTTAGGACATGTTTTGTAACTGTTGATAAAATTTTGTATAAGTTCATAGAGAGGCGAACTTAACAAGTTCGCCTAAGCATATTTAGGAGCGAACTTGTTATGTTCGCCTAAGGAATATTGTTCAAGTTCATAGAGAGGCGAACTTAACAAGTTCGCCTAAGCATCTTTAGGAGCGAACTTGTTAAGTTCGGCTAAGGTGCTGTGTATTCCTATAAATAGGAGTTACAAGTTCATATTCCATAGAACACTAGAGAAGAAAAAGGTGTTAGTGTGTGTTTTGGATAGAACTGTTGTAATCAAGGATTATAGTAATACAAAGCATTTATTTACACCGTGTTGTTGATTGAGTTACACGTTGCACGTTGATCATGGATTCCGCACGTTATCACCTTGTCGTACCGCGAGTCTAGAGATCCGTCACGCGAATCGGGACCCACAAGTGGAATCAGAGCTTTTGCTCTTAATTAGCAGAAGATTCGTGGTGTTTTCGTGTATAATCAACATCAAATATCACTGAATTTGTTGAGGATTTGAAGGATTTTTCATCTTTTTAGTGTTCTTGATAAAAATGTAAGAATTTTGATCATTTTGGATTGATTTTGGATTCTTTTGATGAAATTGATCCGATAGAAGTGTTCCTAATCAGTCCCTACACATTCCTACGGTTCAGATTTGTCTAGTTTGATCATATACATCAGAAATCATGATTTTTCAGAGGTCTGAGTTCGTGCTTTCATTTTTCTGAAGTTTCAGTGTTTTAGGCGAACTTGCTGATTCAGTTGCAGGCGAACTTAGGGAGGCAAACTTAATAAGTTCGCTCAGTGAAGATCAGGCGAACTTAACCAGGCGAACTTAACAAGTTCGCTCGGGTCAAGTTCACTTGGGGTCAAGTTCGCTCAGTGAAGTTCAGGTGAACTTATTAAGTTCGCTTGTGCAGTATCAAGCAAACTAATTTCAGGCCAACTTATCTAGTTCGCTTGTGTTCTTAAAAAAAATAACATTTGAACTATGTCACCGAGGCTTTTGTGCATATCAGATTACCGTAGCTGGAAAGTCCGGTTCGAATAGTTCGTATCAGAAACTGATGAAAATTTTTGGAGACCAATAACAGAAGGATATGTGCATCCCACTTTTGACTTTCTGGAATTTCATGATGTTCCTAAACCAGTGACAACTCTTACTAAAGTAGAAAAGCAGAAGTTTGATCATGAGATGAAAACGTGTGAAACTTTAACGATGTCTTTACCAAAAGAAATCATTCATAGTCTCGGGAAGTGTCCAACTTCAAGAGATCTATGGGAAGCATTGAATAAAAAGGGTGAAGCTACTACACAAGCGTTTGTGGTCTTGATCAAAGAAGTATTGGAGAAGCAGCGTAATTCTTAAAGTGATTCTTCTGCAGATTTAACTGATAGTGAGAGTATTCATTTTGGTGAAAGTACTCAATCTATTGAGACTGATGACTGAAGAAAGCTTTCAGACAGTTGAAGATGATCTGAGTGAATTTGAAACTAATGCAGAGCCTGTCATTGTTGATCAAAAGAGTGAAGCTGATGATGACGTATTCATGGCTCGTGGTGCATCTTCTTCAGAAGTAAAAGCTCAGGTAGTTTCTAACTCTAAAACATTTTGTTCTAACTGTGTTTCTGTAAATGATAAAATGATGAGGGTTATGGATGACAACGTAAACCTCATTTGTGATATGAAATCGACGCACACGGTAAATCAGAAATTAAAAGATAATGAGAATGTGTGTGTTGAGAGAATAGAATCATTGAAGAGGGATATAAATTCTTTGAGTTTGAAGATCAAAGAGCAGCCATATCACCTGGATATGTCCTTTGCAGAAATTGAGAAAAGAAATAATGATCTTGCTGAGAAAGATAAGGAACTAGCTGAATCTAAAGCAGAGGTGATCAGATTGCATAGAATGTTAGAAAGCTTTGAAAATTCATCATTCTTACTAGGATATTTTAATAATACAGAAGAGGGGAAGGGAACTAATGGTATTGGTTATGTTCCTCCACCATTCAACGAGAATTATTCTATGACACCTGAGATTATAAAAAGATGAGGATTTAGATCCTAAGACTGTGCTGAAAGTGAATCCAGTCACAGGTGAAGATATGGTGTATTCTAATGAGAGTGATGATGAATATTTTGATGAAGCTAAGGTAGAGGGGATACCGAAAGAGGTTAAGAAAGAAGACTCAAAGGTTGATTCTAATTCATCTGGAAATTATACATTTGGAAGTTCTTCAAATTCAAGGAGAGTTCCATATGTCAGAGATTATAAAGACAGGCGTACATGCTTTCATTGTAATGAGATGGGTCACATTGTGGTGAAATGTCCTTACAAAAATAAAGGGAAGAAGCATGTAGTTCCTGAGAATATGAAGCCTGAATCAAAACCTATTGAGAAAAAGTTTGTTCAGTCTCAAATTCCAAAAGAAGTTCATATAGGAGAATCTTCTTCAAGTGCATCTTATCGTGTGAAGATTCCATATATGAGAGAGTATAGTGAGAAGAGATCTTGCTTTTACTGTGGTCTTGTGGGTCACATTAAGATCAATTGTCCTCACAATGCCAAAGGCAACCGACTTGTTACTCTAGAAAAGGTAAGAACTCCCGGTAAGCCTTATGTTAACCCAAATGTGATTAAACCTCATGATACACCAAAGGGTAATTCAAAATTCTGAGGTTAGGCTTTCTAGACCTCAAAGACGGAGGAGAAACAGAAGATTGAGAAAACTTTTAGAACAATAAGAGCTTTCACAATCTACACATTTTTCAAATGAACGAAAATGTTCAAACACTTCACATTTTAAGCAAAAAGAACTTAATGAACAGAAGTATGTTTGGAAATCTAAAGTTTCTGTTTCTGACTCGTCGAAACAATCTCCGAAAATCGATGAGAGATTTGATTGTGAATGGTGTGAGGTTTATTATTTTGATAAAGATGGACGACTCATGACTACCATGGCTTGGGTCCCAATTTCAAATTAATGTTTCTTGTTAGATGTGCAGGATTAACCAAGAGGGACTATTAATAACATTTGGTTTGTTGATAGTGGTTCTTCTTAGCACTTGAAAGGGAATGACACTGCAAGAGTAAAGAGTTGTTGATAACTGAGAATCTATTTGATTCAACGACTTGATGCTCAAGGGGGAGAATATGTCAACACAATGTTTTGGAAAGAGTTTTACAAAGTCCAAATGATAACCTGAAACTTAGGATGTTTTGGAAAGAGTTTTACAAAGTCCAAATGATAACCTGAAACTTAGGATGATAATGGTGAGCATAAAGTCGTTGATGCAACCATTTGACTAGTTGAGAGGGAGTCTACAGGATAGGGGGAGTACAGAACTGTGTTGGTGACAGAGGCAATGACATTCAATTACAGGATTATATCGGTTTAAGTTTTTAATTGATTGACTTGCTTAATCCCAAGTAACCAAGTAAAATGTTTTTCATAAAATGTTTTCATGGAAGGTTTATTTTCGTTTGTTTTACTTTCTTTGAAAAAGATTTTGAAAAAGCCAAACAAATTGAAAAAGATAAAATCGACATTACTTGAAGTTAAAGAAGAGACGATAGTACATCGGTAGATGTTCTTTCACACATGATCTTAGATTAACTGGTTGGTGCTTTATGTTAATATATCTGAATTATATGTTTTGATCTAAACTTCAGAGACTACACAAATAGGAAATGATAGTGTTGTGTTTGCATATAATTTGAATTGTCAATAGACTAAAAGCGTCACTGAACCATTAGTAGTGTGAAAACATAATTTCATATGTTACAACTGTAATTTGAACCCATTTTATGCCTGGGTGTGTGTGTTAAAAGATCACTATCAGATAAAGAATATTAGCTTTTAATAATGATTGTCCTATGAGATCAGTTTCGGGTTATGTCCTTAGCACTATTCATTCGATTTGCTTCAGTGCACATGTCCCGAAAAGCATGCAATTTGAAGTATAATCAAGATATGTACTTGACAACATCTGCCAAACATATACTAACCCTTGGATCAGATTGATAAATCTTCTTTACTGATTCCATTGAATTCATAATCCAGATAACAGTTGGATCCACGTACCTGAATCTTATGATTCCACATATATAAGCCAAAACATTGAATCATTCGATTCTGAATCTCATTGATTCCTATACAATCCAATTTGGATTCTGCTATTCATGTGCTAAGTGATGTCTCCTCATTCTAGAAATTCGGATAATCTTTAGTAAAATTTCATATGTCTTGAAGATACTGCATTTACTTTCTGTTGGCATACTAGTGGGTACACGTATTTCATACTTAAATGGTACCTTAACTCACAAGAAAGTGGGAATGAGATGCTTTAGTTTCAAATCTTATAATATTGACAATTTGAATTTGTGTGTCATAGCCTGATCCTATTTTCTTTGAATGTTTATCGCGTATCATAACATGCAATATGAATGTCTTGAAAAGATAGAATGTGATAATCTTGAAAGATATTGGTTTGACTGGTCAAGGTTTGAAAGAATGACATAGGATACCATTTGATATTATATGGATTTTATATACAACATGTGTGATTGATATCTCATATGTAGTGATATGATCTTCTTATTCGTGATGTTCGACCGAAAATATTTATCTTTCTAATGTTTGAAAAACCAAAAAGATTTTATTTTTCCAGCTTCCATGGAAATCATAATTGTTGGTTATTCTTGTTGTTCTCCTCTGCAAAAACTGAATATTGCAGATAGAAGTTGACAAGGGGTCCTTCTGCCAAGTTTTCTTCTAGATAGAAAGAGAAAGTGTAGATGAACAAGACGAAGACTACAATGTGTTTGATGATATTTGAAGACTGAAGACAATCGTCTAAATCTGTTGTCAAGGGGGAGTCTGTAGGAGCATATTCTAGTGAAAATGAGCTTGAAGATTTTATGTCTTAGTCTTAGAGTCTTTGACTTGTAATTGATAGAATTGTTACCAACAGTTAAAGGGGAGTCTGTTAGGACATGTTTTGTAACTGTTGATAAAATTCTATATAAGTTCATAGAGAGGCGAACTTAACAAGTTCGCCTAAGCATCTTTAGGAGCGAACTTGTTAAGTTCGCCTAAGGAATATTGTTCAAGTTCATAGAGAGGCGAACTTAACAAGTTTGCCTAAGCATCTTTAGGAGCGAACTTGTTAAGTTTGCCTAAGGTGTTGTGTGTTCCTATAAATAGGAGTTACAAGTTCATATTCCATAGAACACTAGAGAAGAAAAAGGTGTAAGTGTGTGTTTTGGATAGAACTGTTGTAATCAAGGATTATAGTAATACAAAGCGTTTATTTACACGGTGTTGTTGATTGAGTTACACGTTCCACGTTGATTATGGATTCCGCACGTTATCACCGTGTCGTACCGCGAGTCTAGAGATCCGTCACGCGAATCGGGACCTACTGATATTATGCGGATCTTCATAACCTGGTGGTTGAGTGACATAGGCCTCTTCATGAACTTTCACATATAGAAAAGCACTCTTCACATCCAGTTGATAGACCTTGAAGCCGACAAAGGAGGCATAAGCCAGAAACAGTCGAATGGCCTCAAGTCTAGCAAATGGGGCATACACCTCTGTGTAATCTAAGCCCTCTTGCTAATAAAAACCCTGAAAAACCAACCTTGCTTTATTCTTCACTACAACATGTCGATCATCCGTCTTGCATTTGAACACCCATCTGGTTCCAATCGGATGCATACCCTTTGGAAGGTCAACCAAATCCCACATTTGCAACTTTTGGAATTGAGACAATTCATCTTGCATAGCCTCTATCAAGAAGTTGTCAGCGAGAGCCTCTTTTACATTCTTCGGCTCTAATTGGGATACGAAAGAAGCATGCCGACACGTTTCCATGACACCTGTGTCATGTATCTCAGCGTACAGACTGGTGTGTTCTCAGTAATGGTTCTATGACGAGTTTGAACATTGGCATCAGGATCACCAATAATGTTCTCAATTGGATGATTTTGATGCACTCTCGTCTCTGGTACTTGCGGTTCCTGGATGTTTGAATCTAGATTCTTGCTCAACTCTCCCATATCCTGTGTTATAGAAAAAGAAGATTCAATGTTGATTGGATCAGCTGGAGCTTCATTTCCTACGCGATTGTTAGGATCAGCTTGAGCGTCATTTCCATCAATATGAACAACTTCAATGTCATCACTTTATTGAGTTCCAGATGAAGAAGTAGCATTGGAATCGGGAGATACAATAGGTACGGTGGCACATGTTGAGAAGTTGGAGGCATCGCCGCCATTAACGAAATTGTACACATTTGTGGCATCATCGACAGATAAATCAGGAAGATTAAAAGACTTGAACAGAGCATCATAATCAAACCACCAAGCACGACCAGCTAGTTCTGGTGGAATGCTGTGTTTACTACAGTCCACTTCGAACCATTCTTCCACAGACCTACTAACAATATTGTACACTCTTTTGCATGGCGAGTTGGCAACAAATCCTAAGAAGATGCCTTCCACCGCTTTTGCATCAAACTTAGACTTGCGGTCTTTGTACTGTAACAATAAAGAGCAGGGACTACCAAAAGGAACTAGGTAGTCAAGATTTGGAGGACAATTGTTGATCAGCTCATAACAAGTTTTGTTGTGCCTTTTAACAACCAGGACTCTGTTCAAGACGTGACACGCTGTGTTGACTGCTTTTGACCAGAAAGTGAAAGGAAGCTTTGCATCTGACAGCATTGTCCTTACAGTCTTGATCAAAGTTTTGTTCTTCCTTTCTGCAACTCCGTTCTACTGAGGTGTGTACGGGGCATTAAACTCGTGACGGATACCCTTCTTGAGACATAAAAGCTCCATCAAATTATTCTTGAACTCAGTTTCGTTATCACTCCTTATTCTTCTAACCTTCAACTTGCATAAAGATTCCAAGCTCAAGATCAGGTATTGAAGAATATCAACAGTCTCATCCTTGGTACCTAAAAATTGCACAAAAGAAAAATGTGAGAAATAATCAGTTACAACTAGACAGTATGACTACCCTCCAATACTCCTGATACTTATGGGCCTAAACAGATCCATATGTAAGATCTCCAAAGGGGTATCGATGGAGTTTTGGAGCTTGGGCTTGTGAGACTTCCGTTGCTGTTTGCCCTTTTTACAAGGCATACAGTCATCTGCAACGGAGAATCTCAGCTTAGGAACCCCAGTAACTAAACCGTTTTGGACAATATGATTAATTTTTCTATATGAAATATGTTCGAGTTTCCTATGCCATAAGATTGAGTCAAGCTCTGTCGCTTTGGTAAGCAAACAAGTAGCAATTGAAGATGTGGTTTTCGCCACGCTCATCTCGATTTGATAGGTATCATTCGTTCTTGGCGCACGCATCAAAATCCAGTCTTCAGGAACCTCAAACCCAGGTTTGAGAATCATGCATTCAGACTTGTCAAACATGACTGAGTACTCCTTATCACACATCTGAGAAACACTCAACATGTTATGCTTTAGCTGCTCGTAGTAGTTGACGTTGTCGAAGCTTACACATCCATTCGAAACTAAGCCTTGACACGTAATACTACCGCCTTTCTCGCTTGCAAAGGCCACATGGCTGCCTCCGAATGGTTTAATGTCTTGAAGCAGTGCCATGTTGCCTTTTATGTGTCGGGAGCATCCACTATCTACATACCAACGATTAGGGATAGTTCCTTTCGGATGTCCTTGCATGAATCATAAGAAATTAATTAGATTTGGAGAACTTTTTATTTTTTTTAATTTTTTTTAATCCTAGAAGCTAGTTCATGTGTACATAGAAAATACGCAGATATAGGGTATTCATGCGTACTTAGTAAGTTCGCAAAGCCAAGTTTACATGCGTACTTGATAAGTTCGCAAAGCCAAATGCCCATGCGTACATGCTAAGTTCGCATAGCCAAATACTCATGCGCACTTAGCAAGTACGCAGGACAACTACTCTTGCGTACTTATTAAGTACGCAGGGCAATACCCATGCGTACTTAGTAAGTACGCAGAAAAGCTGAAGTTGCGTACTTATCAAAAAAGTAACAACGTTCTTGATAGATCTTGTGGAGAAAGCTCGAAAAGTGTTGGATCTGAGAAATTGATGCTTCCAAAAGCTTAGATATCATCATCTAACAAACCCTCAGCATTCCGAACACCAAATGAAGCGATAACAAACTCGAATTTAAGGATTTTTGACAGAAAAAGTAGCGCCCAGTGACGAACTCATATCTGCTCAAAACCCTAAAAACTCGAATCTGGAACACAAATCAACGAACACCGAGGCTCTGATACCAGTTGTAGGTCCCGGGGCCTCGGTCGAGCAGCGGAAAAACACAGATCTGTTCGTCGATTCGCGTGGGAACAAAAAGGAACGAGACAGAGAAGAACACGAGCATAAAGAAGAGAATCAACACAAAAATGATACGTAATCCATAACAACGAAGTCATCTCACATTACATACCGAAGAAGTACACATCTCTCGTCTACGCTCACGGTCCAGGGGCGGGAGAGCTCATCCCGCCCGGATACCTCTTGACCTAGTTCCCAAAAGTTCCACCTACAAATGAGGCCATCATCTCTATTTCTAGGGGAGGGAACACAACCTGCATACTTAGATAAGTATGCATGGCATTGGTAATGCGTACTTATGAAGTACGCAAGGCAAAAGCCATGCGTACTTACTAAGTGCGCAACACCAATCTGGTGTACTTGCTAAGTACGCAGGAACACCCTCCTGCGTACTAGCTAAGTACACCGATACATAGAATTTAATCTATAGTTATAAAAACATGCTTCTACACAAACACCTTCAAAGCTTAAACCACCATCACCAAATTTCCAGAATTTAAGACCTTGGCTTTTCCTTTCTCCCTTCTTGATTTTCATGATCACAAACACACACACACCATGTGTGTGTCGTGACCCCTCCCCCTCCATATATCAGACTTTATTTTTCTTTATAAAATGTTACACATAGCCCCTTGAACTTCCATTATTGACTCCTTACATCAAAACTAGTTAAAACCCCTTGTTTTACAATAAACCTCTAACTATCAATAATTTAAAAAACATCCCCACAATATAATTAATATATTATAGTGCAAACCCGATCCTTGCATCAAAACTAGTTAACACTAGTTAAAACCCCTTGTTTTACAATAAACCTCTAACTATCAATAATTTAAAAAAACATCCCCATAATATAATTAATATATTATAGTGCAAACCCAAAAGTTGGTTCGTTACATGATGTGTGTAAACTATATTTATTTTTTTTAATAAGATTTTTACACAATTAGTTTTAAAAAGGGTTTTCACCAAAGATTAATCACACACACACACCGGGCAAGTGTACCCGTCGGATAGCAATATAGTAAAGGCAAGAACCGGATATTAATCCGTGGATTCGCTGGAATGCAATAGTAAACCAGAACTAAAATTCAATCAAGTGATGAGTAAAAGATATTTTGGAGGGTTGTTTAAATAACTAGCATGCAAATGTATAAAAAGCTAAACTAAAATTACAAGTCAAACAATCAAGGAAGGAAGATCACTTCGGTGCCGAATCCATCTAAAATACATTCAATACACTCATGGAAGCATGGCAAATACACGAAACACAGATTGACTAAATTCTCGTCAAAGACATCTAATCAAATGACCATTCGGAAGGCTAGAATGAATGATACCAACTAACCACGTAAAATCATTCAATGAAGCTCACGTGTTGTAATCATGTCAATTTTTATAAAGATTGAACTAGTTTCCGATCAAGGTACATAATCCAATAACGAGTTGGAAAGATAATATGAATAACACACTACCCACCTCAATTTTATTTAACTAGACAACAATATGCACTTCTTCAACATACAATGTCCATACAAAGTTTATATATATTAGGAGATTGTGTCAACAAATCCTAGATAAACATATACCTAAGCATGAAACATCATAACAAACACTTTGTCTTTCCAAACATAAGCATAAGGATACGCCATAAACTAGCATACAAACATACACCAATTCATGAATATAAGCATAAACCATAATTTTTCCAACATAATATGGCATACACAAATACAAGTCTTACAAACAACTTCAAATTCTTGAATACATAATTTCATTGAAGAATAATCATACGATTGTCATAACAATAACATAATGATTTCCAATAATCCATAATTGTTGTGAAATGATTCTAAACTTCATCTAAACCAAAGTGAACAAGAGTTTTAGCTCATCATGAGCACAAGAATGACAAACATGCGGAGAAAAATGGTAAGAAACATGATAGAAATACAAGAATCAAACCACTCCTCAAGCCTAGATGTTGTTGTTAATGTATGGTGATCCTCTTGATGTAATAATCCTTCCTAGAAGCTTGAAATATGACTAGAAGAAGGTTGGTTCATAGCTCAAACAGTGAGTTTTTGCTCTGGTTGCTGAATGTTCAATGCTGAGAAAAAGTTATGTATTTATGCAATTGGGGAGGCACGACCGTGCCTGTCACTAGGGCACGACCGTGCTTGGTGATTAGCGCGGTCATGAGACAGGAGGTTGACTGATCCGTAGCTTCCATTGGATCCTTTCTTCAAGGTGGTACGGGAATGAGGTCATGGATCAGACTCACGGGGTAACACGCGGGCGTGGGGCTGTAGGAGCACGGTTGTGCTCGAGAATCTGGCTTGGCGCGGTCGTGCCAAATGCGGGGTGCTACCGTGCCTAGGGTTTACAAACATGGCGCGACCATGCCAGGTAGGGGGCACGACCGTGCCTCCAACTCAGAAACCCTAAAACTTCAAATTAATTCCTGGAATCTCCTTCTTTGTTCACTTAGCTCCACAAAAACCTACAAAATTGGAAATGAAGCGGATAAGTGTCTAAACTCGGAAAATAACCAAGAATTGATCATGAAATGAGCGAAGTTTTGTGCCTAAAAGATGTGTAAATCCTAACACATCAAACAATCCCACACTTGAACATTGCTTGTCCTCAAGCAAATCAAACTAAAACAAAACTTCCAATGGCACTATGGATCAATTCGGAAAACCGTTAGCATTAATAAAATTATAAAAGTTTGACAAGCTTTTCAAGAAATGAAAAGTTGACTAAATGAAACCCAAGGAGCCCAATGAAGTAACAACCAAAGAGCAAATGAATATGCCTAAGAAATCAGTATCGTACAACCTTATACTGCTCACAATATTCACACACACTCGGGTATATATATGATCATACAAATATGATGTATGTATAGAACACTCAAATGCCAAGACAATGAATCATACATAAATCATAAACTTGCTAAAAGATCAAATCTCTACCAACTAACATGGAAACAAGGCAAAAATCAAGAGGGCTTTGAATGGGTTGTAACTTGGCAATGGTTAAGGGTAAGGAAGTGGAATCTGAAAGTGGCTAAATGGCTAAAACCTTGGCGGCTATACTAACTCCAAAACTATTACAACATTCAACATAAAAATAAACTAAATAATATTTTCCTATATATAAGAGCTAACAACCGGATTATTTTTCGTATTTGCTCACAAAATGCTCTAATCGGCTATATTTCACCTAATTTTGGTGAATTTTTTTATTATTTTATTTATTTACTTATTTTTTTATTTTTTTATATATATAAATCTCTATTTATTTTGAAGGGAACTAAGTCAATATGCATCTTTTTTTAGCTAAAAACCTCTCAAGAAATATAAAATTGTAACAATAATACAAACTAAAAAAAAGTCAACATTAGCCAACCGGATTTCTAACGCGGGTAAAAATAAAATAAATAAAAGGCTAATGTGGCTATGTGGCGGTGTAAATGTGGGTGAAAATAAGAAAAACGCAAAATAGGCTCAACGTGGCTAACTAGTGGATGTGTTCGGGTGAGGGAAGACAAAAATAAAAGGCTCACAAGATGGTTTAATCCTAATGCCTCAATCATTTTTATGCAATATTTATGTTCATGATTTTGAAATGTATACCAAAAGCAAGTTCTAATAAACATGAAATATCCGGCACACTCAAATCCACAAAAATGAGAGCAAATAATGTCTAAAGCTATCAAGGCTCAAAAATAAACTCATGGAAACGGAAAGGAATTGGTATAAGCAAAAGGTTAACATGCAATTCATTCATTTAGCCCACTAAAACTCACGGTTATCACAAAAAATTGGGTTTGACTCGATGGAATTTCTATCTCGATTGCTTTCAAAAAATCAAACCTCTAATATTTACTAAAAATGTGAGTGATAAACTGTTAACTTTTATTCTATTTTTTTGTTTTTAAATTTTTTAACGAGTCTTAGAAACAGACTAAGTTTATTAACGAGTTTATTAACGAGTCATTAGCTAGACTCAAGTCCCATAATTAATTAGTCCATGGGGTGGAGGTCCACTACCTCCTGTAGGTCCCACGGGGTATGACGGATCTCTAGACTCGCGGTACGACATGGTGATGACATGCGGAATCCATGATCAACGTGCAACGTGTAAAGTATAAGTCTCTATGGCGTCCTCAAATGAGTATAACGCACACGATCACAACGAATTACTCGATGATTCTACTATGAGACGGAAGCATGAAGCGAATCAAGCATAAACACGAACATAGAAGATAGATGAAACAGAATCTGATCTTTATTCATAATGAACGAGTCATACGAATACAATATCGAATGAGTATACATCTCTACGTTTAAGCTCCATTTCCAATCCCTAGGTGAACTCTCACCAGGGTTGGTGACTATTATATTAATATATTATAAGGTTTTAACTCGGAAAATCTCCCGTAGACTCGGTTTAGTTTTATAACACATTTTAATAATAATTCCCATGATTATAATAGTATATTATATTATTATTCAAACCCTTGTTTCCTATTAAAATAATTATTTATATTATTTTCAAACCGTGACCTCGATTAAAAAGAATATTTTATTATATTATTTTCGCCACATTAATAATCTTGAGTAACGTTTCAAACTTATAAATAATGTAATTATTTCTCATGGAGACTCACTCCCTCTCTGTGGATGCTAACTCTAGCATTGGTTACCGACAAATGAAGTCTTTATGTTCTGGTTATAGGTAAACCGAGTCTACAGGCAAACTTATGCATTGGTTACCCACTTAAGAAGTTCGCCAATAAGTCTATAGGAGAACTTAGTAAGTTCGCTAGTTAAGTTCGCCCGAACATTCTTAGGCAAACTTAACATGTTCGCTACATATACACTTAGAATTTTTGCTACAGTTACAAAAACATGCTCTAACAGACTCTCTCTTAACTGTTGCAAACAATTCTATACAAATACTAATAAACCATCAGTCACAAACTGTGCTTCAACAAACTCCCTCTTGACTGATGATCTTGGGTCTTCATTTTACTTGGTAAGACTTGATCTTTGAAATTGCACTATGATCTCCAACCGACAATGCTTAAATCTTGAGGCAAAAGACTCCCTCTAAACTGATGCATCCGTTGAAGAACAAATTTTGTTTGGCCTCTTCATGAAAACTGATGAATCCAACACTTTTCATTGTAGTCCATCCGCTCAACAGTAACCACCTCCGCATTGAACCAATAATCTAGCCCATAATGCTTAGACATCAGTAAACCAACCGGCATAAGATAGAGATTCTGAATTTCCAACAATTAGCATCAAACAAATCAACTTCCACAAAGACAAGAATCCCAGCTTGAAAACAAACTGAAACTCCAATATAGTGTGCAAAACCACTCTTTTCTTTGATTTTCATCTTCACCAGAAGTGTTTGACTTTGTCTCGTACTTTATCCACTCTACCAATAACTCGAAGTCTTTCATATCCGATATCCCCTTCATGACACAAGAATCTCATCATTAAACCAGAAACATAAGGATGTTTCTTAGTTAATCGACATATAATAAAGGTTCCATCTTCATCTAGTTAACAACAGATAACCAGCTTCATTTCAAACGTACTTGACCAAGTCTCACACAAACATTCAGTAGTAATCACCGTGAATCCAACAATCTTCAATCTGATTTTCATTCCTAGTTAACACCTCCTGCCCAGATCCCAAATGAGAAATCAAACCATAATCGAATCACGTCGAATCATTTTGATGATCTTGATCACTTGAACCGTTTTTGCAAAGAAACATAATATTTCTTGAAATTTTTATCTCCCTCTTTTCTTTGCAAAGACCCAAACAGTATATCCTCACAATCAAATCCGAGACCTTCCGTTGATAACAACCCTTTTGTTCAAACTGTTTCAGTATTCATCCCCTGATAAAGAAGTATCCCAGATACTCGTAGCCCACATTTTCAGGTATGAATACCTTAACAATAAGATTCCTCATTCAAAAATCATCATCCAACAAAAATCTCTCAATGTTTCACCAAGCCATTTCCCTCCAAAAATATGAATTTTGGTCACGAAAATAACCAAAATTACCATCTTCTCAAAAATGGCCCGAAACAAGCATAGAAAAGTTCCCTCAAAATATATATATATTATATTTATCACTCTCTCAACAATTTCGCTTAAACAGTGTCAACGAACATAACAAGTTCGCTTGAACAGTACGGCGAATATACCAACTTTGCCTAAGAACAACCTCTAGCGAACTTGAGAATCTTCCAGTGAACTTAATAAGTTTACCTGTAACTGCTCAACAGACCCTAAGTTCGCCTGACGCGGCTGTTTCAGCAAAAATCATTGAATCTTCATGTTTTGGCGGTAAAAACTTCAAATCTTCAAGCTCTTGAAGTTCTGGAATCATCAAACTCATAAAATACACCGAATTTGACAAATTACAACCGTAAAAATCATTCTTTTAACATCTCAATGATGAATATGAGTAATTAAACACCGAATTAGGAGTAATTTGAACCGAAAAGCTGTTATTCTCTTCGATTCTAAGCCTGAGGCTCTGATACCAGTTATAAGTCCTTGTGGCATCTCCTAACGAGCAGAACGCACACGATCAAACGCATTACTCGATGATTCAACGTATGAGACGGAAGCATGAAGTGAATCAAACATAAACACAAACATAGAAGATAGATGAATTAGAATCCGATCTTTATTCATAACGAAAGAGTCATACGAATACAATACCGAATGAGTATATATCTCTACGTTTAAGCTCCATTTCCAATCCCTAGGTGAGCTCTACCTAGGGATGGTGACTCACTTCTCACAAAGACTTACTCCCTCTCTGTGGATGCTAACTCTAGCATGCTTACCCACAAATGAACACTTGATGTTCTATTTGTAGGTAAACTGAGTCTGCAGGCGAACTTAAGAAGTTCGCCCATAAGTCTATAGGTGAACTTACTAAGTTCGCTAGTTAAGTTCGCCCAAACATTCTTAGGCGAACTTAACATGTTCGCTACATATACACTTAGAATTTTTGCTACAGTTACAAAAACATGCTCTAACAGAGAAAACATAAAGCAATCAACACAACACAAGGTAAATAATCTCCTTTGTATTTCTCCACACAAACACTGTTTACAAGTTCACTAGTTCTTGCACTCTCCTACTGTCTAATTCTAACTTGTAAACACCTATTTATAGGGACTCACAAAGACCGGGCGAACTTAACATGTTCGCCACCAAAGTTTCTTAGGCGAACTTGACAAGATTGCCTATCAAGTTCGCCTCCCTAAGAACATTAGGTGAACTTGACAGGTTCGCTAACTTACAACACAGAATTTTAGCGACAGTTACAAAACATGCTCTAACAGACTCCCTTTTAACTGTTGCTAACAATTGCATCACAATACAAGTCAAAGACTCTAAGACAAAGACACAAAATCTTCAAGCTCGTTGTCACCAGAATACGCTCCAACAGACTCCCCCTTGACAACAGCTTCAGAAGATTGTCATCAGTCTTCAAAAGCATCAAACAGATTGTAGTCCACGTCTTGTTCATCTACACACTCTCTCTTTCTACAAGAAAACTCGAGAGAAGGACCCTTTTTCAACTTCTGTCTATAATTTTCAATTTAGGCAAAGAAGAACCACCAAGTAACCATCAAGTAAAATTTCCATGGAAGCTGGAAAAATAAAATCTTTTTTGTTTTTCAAACTTCGTATCAAAACACACCTAAAATCTTTTTGGTCTTTTGTTTTGGCTTTTATCTGTACAAACAAAAATGAAATGAACTGTAAAACTGTAAAGCACATATTTTTGTTGAACTGTTGGAACATTTGTGTGACAACTAGTCTTGTATTAGATTAGGTCTTTATGATTTCTTGTATGTAATGTTTTCTAAGTGTGTTAAGTTTGTTGTAACAGGCGAACTAAACAAGTTCGCCTGATATAGTTGTGACGAACCTACTAAGTTTGCCTAAGGCTAGTTCTGGCGAACTTGCTAAGTTTGCCTGTAGTAGTGTGTTGCCAATAAATAGTGCTTAGTTTGTGTTGTTTTATAGATCTGGGATTTGTAACTTGAAAGCACTTCTATCAGAGCAATACAACAGAGTTCACTGGAGATCTTGTCTTTGTGTGTGATTCTAGTGTATGTGTTTTTGCTCGAGAATCATCTATTCGTTAAGATTCCACACAACGAGTTCACGTTGCGTGTTATACGTCTGAGATCGATCCGTAGACCCGCTGGGACCTACAATTGGTATCAGAGCTTTTTCTCTTGATTAGAGATCGTCGTGTGACATTGTTTAGATTGGATTTGCATTAAAAGACTAAGATTTTCGATTGTATTCATGGAGTTTCATACTGTTTTTGAAGAGTTTTTGGATTGATTTCATCATTTTCAGTGTTGTTTTGCCAAAACTGATTCGTTAGAAGTGTTATATTTCACAGATTGAAGAATCATACGACTTGAATTTGATCAATTCTTTCAAAATCATAAAATATGATGATTTTCAGTCTGGTTCGCGCGTTTGGGTGTTCAGAACAATCATTCTTGTTCTTCAGCTGAAACAGGCGAACTTATCCAAGCAGTTACGGGTGAACTTGTTCAGACGAACTTGTTAAGTTCGCTTTTCCCCTGATCTGGCGAACTTTTTGTCACACCCCAACCGATGCGGAATCATCGGGGCGAGACATGTAGACTGTTCATGAGCTCAAGGTTGACTAAATTGTAATATGTTAAATCCATTTACATCCAAACAATCATGAATCAAGTTCAAAGTACATAATGAAATACAATTTGTTTTTGAATTAAGATTAACTAGGTCCAAAGCCTATGTGTAGCATGTCTTGATCTACTCATATGAAAACACCTGAAACATGAATAAAATAAGGTCAACTAAAAAGTTGGTGAGTATAACACAGGTTTGTATATAGATAGCATATAGTTTGTAAAACAAATCCTTACATAACATGATAAATAAGACATTTATGGGGAGCAACTATTGTGTAACCAAGTACAATCAAACCTTTGTAACTAGCATGCAAAATTATGTTATCGGTATCAATCACCCCAATCTGGGTGGGCTTGTCAGACTCAATAGATCTATCATTGAAAACCGTCGGCTTGAATAGTTAATGATTGCACATAATCGCATACAAAAGTTAGCACAACTAGCACTCGGGCATAAAGCTCAAATTGCACACATGAATGTAAATAGGATTTGTATGTGTGTTGTTTGTGTAAATGTAAACATGTAATTTGATAGAGTTCATGTTTCACCCCAAAAATGTAAAAGAGTAAAAGGGGCTATGAAATACTCACTTGATTCGAAGGCGTGGCTAACACGAGATACTAGATAGTAATGTGATCCTTGTATTGCACAATGTTAACCTAGAGTGTAATGTATATTGCATTAATAATGCACAATAGTCTAAGTCTATATCTAAAGTTAAATTGGATAAAGTTAGTGATTGGTACTTGAAAGTATTGTATAAAATGGAAGGTTTGAAATGAATATTTTTAGAACATTTTTTAATAAGGTTTGAGTTTGAAATAATTAAATATGTAAATTAAATAATTACTGTTTATGAAAATAATGTAAGTGTTAGATGTAATTAAGTATAATAAATAAATGTTTTTGTTTAATTATAAATCAAATAAATAATTATTACCTTATTCATTTATTTATATAATGTAATTTAGACATTAAAATATTATTTAAGTGTAGGGTTTATAAATTAAATGTTGAACTTTAAATAATTTCTATTTATTTTAAGATTAAATATTTGATCTTTTCTAAATAAAAATAATACGGATTTTTTTATAAATTCAATTATTTTTATTTTAGAAATTAATCTGAAATACTAATTGTTTAGATATATAAAAAAATTATAAACATTCTGCCAACACACACGACCGTACCTAGGGTAGGGCACGATCGTACTAGGGCGGGCGCGACCATTCTAGACAGGGCGCGACCGTGTTGGTCAAACAGAGGACAACTAGCCAAACCACTAGGCACGGCCGTGCCTTTGATAGGCACGACCGTGTCTATGCTTCTGGGGTACGATCAAGTCTAGCCAACGAGCATGAATGGGTCTGAGCAGGAGGCATGACCGCGCTGAAAGTCGACACGACCGCGTGTCCCGAGGCACGACCGGGCTAGATGATTAGCGCGACCGTGTCTCTTTCAAAACAAGATCGAATTGATTGATTCTTATATTGATAGTGCTGGAAGGCTTTCATTCACAAGGTTAGTACAAGTCTGTTGGTGTAGATTAATTGTGTTTAAAACATGTTTAAAGTTGGATTCGATTAAACCATTTTTAAATGAAACTTAGGATCGCGTTCGAGTAAATTTCAATATTGAGAGTCTAAATTGGATTAGGGCTTTTGATCTATAGAATAAATAGATAGTTTTGAAAGTTTCAATTACCCTGTGAGACGATGAAATGATGGCCTACGGTGGGGACGAGTTCCGGCTATGACGGGTGTGGTCTCCGGTGCTTTCTACTGCAACTCCGGCTAACTCAATGTGTTCTGAAGCTTTAGGGAGGATCGAATGATGTGTTTGTGTGTTTGTTTGAGAGGATTGCAATAAATCGCTGGTCACATGGAGGATATAGATAGTTTAGGAGAGGGATCGACCAAAATGGGTTTATTTGTTATAATTAAAATGATTAAACTCTTAATTGGGTCTGTTAATACGAGAAACGGTTACGAAATCGAATGGTCTTGCGATTAAAGGCTGCATTTACATTTCAACTGATGTGAGGCGCGACCGTGCCAAGCTGAGGCGCGACCGTACCAAAAATAGGCGCGACCGTGCTAGACTAGGCGCGACCGTGCCAAAACGTGGCGCGACCGTGCCTACTAGGGTTTCTGGTTATTTACAAAATCAGCCCTTGCAACTTCAGCTTTGACAGAATTAGCCTGGTTAGGATTTAACAGAACACCTAACGGGATTACTAACTGGATTAACTCTAGGAGGTGTTACCACATGATTATGAGTTCTAAATCTTTGAATTGAATACGATCGGCTAACGATTAATGAGGTGTAGGTTTGAACAAGTATATGTTTTAATGTCGTGTTGTTATTTTATTAGTTAAAATAAATTTAAAATAGGGTCGAAAATCAGAAATGTTACAGTCTCCCCATGTTAAGGGAATTTCATCCCGAAATTGTAACTAATGGAGGCTGCAAAATCAAGAAGAAGGTGAGGGATTTGGGTTCAGTGAGTTTTGACTGTTGGATTTTTGGGGGAGTGTAACCGTTGATATGGCTAAGGCCTGATACTCAAAGTTGAATATGAAGGTGATAATAAATTTTGTTTTAAGATGAATTTAAGGAGGAGATTGTTGAATAGAAATTTTGAATTCTAAATGTGAGGTGTATTATTTGGAAGGAGTTTAATGAGATTTTGAAATCTAAAGTTTGTGAAAGATATAGTCTAATATGCTCAAAATTGTTAGTAGGTAAGAGATTTCATAAAAAATTGTCTGGGTCAAAACTTCACGTGACACGAGCAACGCTACTCATGATAATATGATAGGACACTTATGTATAGGAAGTACCATCAACGTATCCACCATGTCCTTGTCATAACACATCAGTTTCGTTGTTACATATCATGATAAGTTTTAGGTAACAACACACAACAAAATTTCACTATGCTTTCCATACGCTGATTTTCATAATTCCGTGTGCACCCGTAATTACTCAAATCATCGCATGGTCCGTATAGATCATTCCGTTGTGTGCGGTTCAAGGGGGCACAATTTCACTCCGTCCATGTCCATTGTTTTCACATAAAAGTCGATAACAAGTAACTATGTCCTTAAGCAGGTAAGTTCACAACTAAAGAGCAGTAAAGTAGCATAACTTAAAGTTTCTTAGTTTTTTCGTGTTTGAATAGGAATACGTCAAACCCCGAGTCGTTTCCATGTATTATGGTCTTCAACTTTGGTGAACAAAGTGCATGACCATGTCTTGTGTATAATGTATTCAATCAATTGTAATAATTGTAAGCAATTTAGTTTCATGTATAAAGTAAACACACAAGTCTCATGTATGATCTAGTGTCACGTAGCTCGAAATCAAATAAGTCTCATGTATCGCGTGAACAATTTAGCGCCATGTATTTTGTAAATTATTAATCTCCCGTGCGGAATGTAAGCAACATAGTATCATGTGTATTGTAGGAGATGAAGTTCATGTATAGTGTCGATAACTTAGCATCATGTATTTTGTAAGTCAATAAGTTCTCACGCGTAATGTGAACAACCTAGTATCACATGTATTGTAGGAAACGAATTTCATGTATGGTGTTGACAACTTAGCATCATGTATTTTGTAAACCAGAAGCTCTCATGTGGAATGCAAACAATATAGTGTCATGTGTAATATAAACAGTTTAGTATCATGTATATTGCATAATGTGCAATGTTTAGTATGATGCACCTTCTAACCACATGAGTTTCATGTTAATGTGGTCAATCTAGAATTATGTATCAAACAACCAACGGTTATATATATTGCAAATAACTAAGTTTCGCGTATTATGTGCTCAATCTAGTAGCAAGTGTATTGCAATTTAGCATGTTTCGGGTGTTATGTGATCAATCCAGTAAATTATGATTTGTAGGCAAACTAATTTCATGTATTATGTAATTTGTGTAGCAATGGGTATGTTGAGAATAATTGAGTTTCATGTACCATGTGGTTGCGTTGGGTAATATTGTGAACGTGTATGCGTAAGTTGTTGGACTTCGTGTGTGATGTATAGTAACCGGTTTTGCATGTGATCGAGTGTTGCGGATAAGCGTGTTGTTTGACGTTCCTGTATAATGTGGTAGTTAGGTTGTAGCTCTTAAATCTCATTGAGGTTGATGCTGTACGATCGTCTCTTGAAGTGACAAGTGAAAGGTAACGAGGAGGTTCTGAAAATATTCGGGGAAATGTGTTTACAATTACTGATCTTTGTTTGAAAATAGGAAGTGGTAAATTATTCTTGATTGTGGATATATAAAGTAGTGAATCCATTGATTCACATAATTTAAATAAATAGACAATTTATGGAAAAATCTTTTAATTTAGATTTTCAGCTATTAATAAAAGGATATTTCTAAGTGGAATTATTAGCTAAACAAGTAGTCGTATACTAATTTAGCCAGGGTTTAGGAATATTTTTCTTTAATGAGGAAAATCATAATTATTTATCAATTCGGAATAATATTTTTATAAAATAGATTGTGTTAAGTTTCTCTATCAGGAGAGAAGTTTTATGGAAAATTTATGTTTTTTTTTACTATCTAAAAGTTTGATAAACATTTTGTTTGAACGAAATAACGAGGTTTGTTTAAATCAAATAATTGGATGATTTGTTTACGAAGGAGATTGCTGGTAGTGTACTAAATTGTGGTGAATGGGAAAAATAATACTTGGAGAATTTTGATGAAAATATGATGGGTGTAATTCACACTCAACGTATTGAATTTATGAATAATAACTTTGGAAAATATAAAATTTAGTAATTTTGAAATGTATTCAAAACACAGGGAAATGGTTCTCAAACTAAAATAAATAAGAAAAATAATCCTGTTAACGCCTCCTGTAGCTCTCCACTAGAAGGAGAATAATTCCCAAGGCGAGCACCGATTCGAGGATGGATATTAATTCCTTTTGGTACCCTAATTGGTTTGCTAGGCTATTCATTCCTTGTCCTTGTAAGTCGTGCATTAACCCTTGCTCCATTCTTTGCCTCTCAAATTCTGAGGTCCTTACATATTGGTGCGTGTCATTGATTAGAAATTCGATAGTACTAGTGAGTGCCATGATATGCACTACTGAAGGATTAGAGTAATACGGGTCGGGCATTAGATATGGGTCTCTTAGTGGGAGTGGTAATTGATTGTGGAGATGGGGTGTCTGGTATGGGTTTCTGGGTGCGGTTGATCCAGGTGTTCAAAGTCTTGGGCCGGTGTTCCTAATCCAATCTACCCTTACATCAAACCTTGGTCTAGCAGCTGCGGGTGTTGGTGATCGATGTACGGGTGATCCGGTGTCTTCTTCCCAATCAGACTCTTCTTCGGAACGGCATACCGGGGAGGTAGGAGAGTAGGAGTCCATGCTTAGCAGGAAAACAATGGAAAGGTTGTAAGCGATAAATAAATACTGAGTGTCAAACATAGGAGTTCTCATAGGTTTAGAGTTTGACTAGTCATAACGCCGAGTCTTCACAATAGTATTTTAGGTGTACACTTGACCTATAAGTAGTGTATCCCAGAGGAGAATTCCCAGGAAAGAGGGGTGGGTCACTAGGACACACTTAAGTACCTTATCTTTCCTTAGTTAGAATCCCTTATGGGTCTACACACTCTTCCAGCCATCATGTATTAATAACACTATTGTTGGGCTCATGGTCATGATGAGAATTGTTGTGAACTGGTCCTTGTGGCCCGAAAGTAAGGTTTATGCATTCCAGTGGGCTTTTGCTTCTTGGGGGATAGATGGACTGCTTAGTTTATTATTGATGGTCCTTAGGCCCAATAGTTTAAACAAAAATTTGTTGTTCACAAGAGGTGTGGTATTATGTATGTGGTCTCCGGTGCTTTCTGCTGCAACTCCAGCTAACTCAATGTGTTCTGAAGCTTTAGGGAGGATCGAATGATGTGTTTGTGTGTTTTTTTGAGAGGATTGCAATAAATCACTGGTCACATGGAGGATATAGATAGTTTAGGAGAGGGATCGACCAAAATGGGTTTATTTGTTATAATTAAAATGATTAAACTCTTAATTGGGTCTGTTAATACGAGAAACGGTTACGAAATCGAATGGTCTTGCGATTAAAGGCTGCATTTACGTTTCAACTGATGTGAGGCGCGACCGTGCCTATAAGAGGCGCGACCGTGCCTACTAGGGTTTCTGGTTATTTACAAAATCAGCCCTTGCAACTTCAGCTTTGACAGAATTAGCCTGGTTAGGATTTAACAGAACACCTAACAGGATTACTAACTGGATTAACTCTAGGAGGTGTTACCACATGATTATGAGTTCTAAATCTTTGAATTGAATACGATCGGCTAACGATTAATGCGGTGTAGGTTTAAACAAGTATATGTTTTAATGTCGTGTTGTTATTTTATTAGTTAAAATAAATTTAAAATAGGGTCGGAAAATCAGAAATGTTACACTTTTTATGTTCGCTTGCTAAGTTCGCTTTTGACAGAATTTGTTCAAAATTTTTCTAAGTGTTGAATTTTTCTAGGTTGTAAAGATGTCAAGTTCAAATCATGCTAGTGTGAACAACATGACTCATTTACTGAATTAAGATAATGAAATTGGTACTCTAACTAAGCCACCGAGGCTGATGAACTTAAAAGACTACTCTAACAAAGTCATTTTGAAAACTATGTTAGAATTAGTGATACGAGCTTGTGGATTCCAATTAGTGAAGGATACAAACATCCTATTCATTCTCATATGGGAAGAGCATATTTTCCGAAACCAGTTTCAGCTCTTAGACTTGAAGAGAAGCTTTTGTATGATAGAGAAAAGAAAGCACTGGCTACTTTATCAATGTGTCTGCCTTTAGATATATATCATACTTTCAAGAAGTTTACTACCTCGCGTGATCTTTGGGAAGGGTTAGCCAAGGGATGTGAAGGGAGTACTGGTATAAAGAAGAGCAGGAGAGAGTTGTTGAAAAAGCAGTTTAGTGTGTTCAAGCATTTTGATGGAGAAACTATTGATGAATTATTATCCAGATATTATCATCTTTTGAGTGAGATGGTGAACAATGATATTTCATTCAAGAATAGGAAGGTACTTGAGAAATTTCTGGATGCTCTACCAGCTCATTTTGAGATGTATACCATAGTCATTAAAGAGCAGCTTGGATTTGATGAACTGAGTCTTGAAGATCTTTTGGGAAATATTCAATCATATGATTTGAATAAACAAAACAAGGATACAGTCTATCATGATCCAAGCATTTATTTTGGTAAAGCTACATCTACATAGAAATCTGGAGTTGCATTGTTTTCTTGAGATATTTCTGAAAGTCCCAAGGAGAGTTCGTGTAATGAAGGTTCATGTTTTGTTGCTTCAAGTTCTGGATGTTCTAAAAATTCCAAGTGTGAAAATCATTCATGGTCTCAAAAGATGTCTCCTAAAGCTGCAGATGATATGATGGTTATGATTGCTTCATTTCTGACTTCATATGAAACTTTATACGAGGCAAAATAACTGATCCTGTCATGATTAAGGAAGATTTCAAACAGTTGAATAAAGATGCTTTAGAAGAGATGAATATACAGTGGAACTTGGCTTTATGGATGCGAGAAGGAAAGGAACATTTGATGAAAACCGGAAAGAAGTTTATTGTGGGCATCTAGCAAAACAAGGATGGGTTTAGACAAGTCAAAAGTGAAATGTTACAACTGTCAGGAGTTTGGACACTTTGCTAGGGAATGCACAAAACCAAAAGTTCAGAATCAGAGTTCTTCAAGTAACCAGAACAATCAGATAAGCAGAATACTTCCACAGCCTTGATGTTTCAACAAGATGAAAACCATGACCGGGGTATCCATTTGGATGATATTATTGGTCATGTCAGCCAAGCGTTTCTTGCTGGAGTTCATTCAGAAGATGGTACTGATAGTAGTTCTTATTATGGCGAATCAACTGATTCTGGGAGTGTTGCTGAGGTTGAAGAATGTATTATTGAGAATGATGATACTATGTTTTCAACAAAAGAATTGCTTGAAGATAATGGGGCTGCTGGAAAAGTGACTGAGAAGATTGCTGATATGTTGAATGAAGCTAATGCATTCATGGCCGATTCTAAACAGGTGCAAAAGTTGTTTCTTGCACTAAATGCATTGAATCTGATTTGAAAATTACCATATTGTGTGATGATAACACAAATCTAATCTGTGATATGATGGCAATTCACACATCTAATCAAATTTTGAAAGAAAATAAAAAACTTTTGAACATTAGAACTGAATCTTTAAAGAAACATTGCTTGAAGATAATGGGGCTGCTGGAAAAGTGCTGAGAAGATTGCTGAGATGTTGAATGAAGCTAATGCATTCATGGATGATTCTAAACAGGTACAAAAGGTTGTTTCTTGTTGTGACGTTTAGGATTTTTCATTCGCGCACTTGTAATATAATTATCGTGTAATCATTCTCAAATTAAATAAAATACAAGTGTTTTATTTAGTTTTATACAAATAGGTATTTTTATTTTTCGGATTTAAATTAATTAAAATTTTATAAGTTTTAAAACTTATATAAAATTTTATATAAAAATCTAAATTTAAAAGTTGCATATTTAATAAAATAACCTGTTTAAATAAGATAAATAACTTTTATAAAAAAATTATTTATAATAATAATAATAAAATAAGTTTATAAAATATATTTGAAATTAAAAGAAATTAAAGAAATTAAAGAAATTAATTTTTATAAAAGTTGAGGGGCTGTTTTGGAATTTATCAAACTAAAGGGTTTTAAACAAAAATCAGTCAAGGGACTATTTCTGTACAAATCACACCATCAGATTTCATCCGTATTTATTCAAGGGACTAGATTAAACCAAAACCAAAACCAAACTACAGGGACTAAATCTGCCAAAACCCAATTCACAATTCCGGTTATCCCCTACGTTTGTCCGGCGGTCCGAGGCATTTTCCGGCGACACCTCGACAGGGCTGTTCCCTGCACCTCGACAGCTGCTAAAGGCAGCTCTGGCCTCGTCTCTCCCACGCGAACAAAAGGCCCCGACCAATTGGTCTCCCCAACATACAGATCGTCTGATCCTGTTGGTGGCAAAGAACCCACGCCCGAATTCAAGCCCGACAGTCAACCTCTATGTATGTTTGATAGCTTGTTAGCTTCGTCTCGTCCAGACGAGTGTCGGGACGTATCCAATTGCACGTTTTTTCATAAGAAACGAGCTCGGCTATAAATAGCCATAGTCGGACCTGCACGAGCTCGCTACCCCTCTTCCACCCACTCTCACCTCAAATTGAAGACAACCTCACATTCGTCGTCCCTGAGTGAAGCTGTGACCAAGGTTTCTGAGGAAAATTTCATCCAGAAGTTCGATTCCCATTCTGGACATTTTTCGAAAAAAGAATACTGCCGACCAGACTTTTCGCGACTAGGTTCGAGCCTCAAATCGATTTCATTACCTTCTGCTATCACCTGGTAAGCAATTCCAATCGAAAACACGACCATCGTCCGTGAGTTACCGGGCAAACCAAGTGTCCTCGGACACGGTTTTCCGGTTGTTGAGGACCAGCGACCTGATTTGCCTTTGTGTATTTAAATAAACTGATACACACATAACCAGCGAAGAGCAGTAGCCCGGCTGGTTATGCGTGTGTGTGTTTAAGGCGGAGGTCGCGGGTTCGATTCCGGTTGGCCTTCGGCCCAAACTTTTTGCTTATGTTTTTATTTTATTTATTTATTTTAACTTGTTTTAATATTCTTTTTATACAATAAAGACTAAAACGAGTCGGTTTACTCGTTCGTTTATTTTGGAAACCATTAAAATTCTTTTATACATATTTAACCTACCCAAATTTTTATAAAATAATAAACACTATATTTTTTATAAATTTCTTAAAATAGTTTTAACTTACAAATAATATATATAAATAATGATAAAAATATAAATAAATAAATAGAAACTTTTATAAATACATAATAACTACTTATTTAAAAATATAATATTTTAACAATATATATATATATATATATATATATATATATATATATATTTATAAGTTAAAGTTTTACAAAACCCTTATCATTTTCCTACCATATTTTATACAAATAAATAGTAAGGAATATTATTATAAAACCTATATACATTTAAATACGAATACGCACATACAAACATACAATAATACCTATTTATCCACATAGGGTTCCAACACGCTTAAGTTTCAACGTCCTTATCACCCGCACTCGTGGATTATCATATCCGCTAGCCCAGTGAGTTACATAGCCCCTATTTTCCATTTTTACGCATTTTAGGGTGAAACATTATACATGCTACTCACTTTGTTTATACGTGTTATACATGTGGACTATATGCTTATTATCTTGGGTGTACATACATTTACTTTAAACACAAGAAAACCAACGGTAATATTAATAGATCTATTGTGCCTGACCAGCCCACCCAGTTAGGGTGTTTATTACTGCATAGTCGGATATAGCCGCGTGTTATATTCAAACATATCAGATATAGTGGGTAACTATATTCAAACATACCGGACTTAGCTGTTGTGCTATGTTCAAGCGCGTCAATCAAGGTTTGAATTGTGATTAGACAAATGATACACCATATATGTTATGTTTAACAAGATAAACAATGAGTTGCATAACTTTTTTTATTTATCGGAACTACAAAACCTATGTACTCACCAACTTTTTAGTTGACACTTGATTTAAATAATGTTTCAGGTTTGGATGTGTGATTGCTTGCTGAAGATTCCTCCACTTAAGAACTATGGACCTAGTTAAATAAATCAATGTTTTGAACTAGACTAGGTTATTTGAAATGTATTGTATTTAGATCTTTGTTGTCTTTAAATTTAATTAATGAATTATGCAACATTTTAGTTATCATGTGCTTTTGAACAATCATTTCATTGTCCGCCTCGATGATTCCGCCATCGGTCGGGGTATGACAGATTGGTATCAGAGCCATGGTTATAGGGAATTAGGTTATTAGACACAATGACCTAGACTATAACCCTAGGACTCCCTTTTATGTGTTATGTGCTAAATGATTAATTGCTATGTGAATTATTTGTAGTTAGGTATTATTTGAATTTTTCCCGAGTCTAATACATGAGACTTATACACATACATACAAGGCTTTAAATACATGATACATACTTTACATACACATTTGACAAACAAACTTATGCAAACAAATACACTATCCATCCTTATCCATACTCTTTCCTAATCCATATTAATTGCAACATTCCTACACATTTTATACTCATAGACTCCCAAGTCTATAAAAATCTTGAAAATCTCGTCAACGACTTAATTTCTTGAAACAAGTAAAGGACACGTGCAATCTGGAAGGGTGACACCTGTACATTGGGTTTTCTGTCTAGGAAAACATTTCGTATAAATCCAAATAAACGGACCCGTATGCTTTCCTGGGAATTCCTGAAGTGAGTGTTTACCTATAGGCTAAAGCATGTCTCCTTGAAAGTTTTGATGAATTATTTAACGTTGATAAGTCAATGTATTCGCAAGGATACGATCCGAACTTAAACTAAAAATTTGGGGACATTATAGCAAGATAGGAAGAACTAGACGAACATGCAAAGCAAATCATTATTACGGGTGCACACGTAATAACGATTTGTAGTGCATACAAGTCCCGGCAATTCCTACTACGCGAATAATGATCTATAACATCACGTTCTACCCGGAATAGATGGCTTAGTTTCCCCCATTAACTTTGAATAAATACACATGCACTGGCACGCGTCATAATGAAACCCGCTTTTCTGCTTACATTATTTCCCACTATGACTCATATATATCCATCTTATCTAAAATATCATTGTCTTTTCTTATGGTGTTAGAATGCCTCCTCGACGTGCAAACTCTAGCACTTCCAACCCGGATCTTGCTACTCTTCTTGCCCAGCTGGTGGGGCAAATGATCCAATCCAATAACAACAGTGACGGGTCTCACAACATTCAAGGAAACGGTGGTACCAACCCGCCTCAATGCACGTTTAAGCACTTTAACTCGTGCAATCCTAAAAAATTCTTCGGGACTGAAGGTGCTACCGGCCTACTGCAATGGTTTGAAAGCATGGAAAGCACATTCCTAAACAGTGACTGTCTCGATAATCTTCGGGTTCGCTATGCCACAAGTGTACTTCAAAAGAGAGCCCTCACCTGGTGGAACGGTGAGAAATGCACTCGTGGTGTTGAGGTTGCTACATCTTTATCATGGGATGATCTGAAGAAAGCCATGACTGATGAATTCTATCCTCGGAATGAAATGAGGAAGCTCTAGACTGAGTTTTGGGATCTTGCCCAAGACAGCGCGGATAATCTGGCTTACACCACCTGATTTCAAGAGCTGAGCCTATTGGTGCCTCATATGATCACTCCCCTTGCTCGCGAAATTGAAAAATACATAGGCTGGCTGCCTATGCAAATTCAAGATGCTGTGTTAGGAAGCAATCCTCCTACACTTGAAGCTGCTATCCGTCTATCCGCTACACTATCCGACAACCATGTCAAAGCCGGAACCTTAACAAGAAAGGGTTCCAAGAAGGTTTTCTCCACTCTTGCGGACGTCAAAGATGTAAAACCCGAGTCTTCTAACCACAACAAGAAACGAAAGTGTCGAAACTTCGCAGCCGTAACTCCCGCTGTACCTGCTATTCAAGTGGCCCCTTTGGGTCAAAACCCGAAACCTTATCTGGGCCCGAATCCCCAATGCCAGACCAGCAAGTACCATCATCCTGCCAACTTACCATGCCGATTGTGCTCAAGCTGCGGACGATATGGACACGTGGTCACTACTTGCCGTACCCGTCCTCCCGTCCATCAAGCTGCTCCAGCCAACCGTCCAATCTATCTGGCACCTCTCAATGGTAGGGCATGTTATGAATGTGGAGACCCAAACCATTTCCGTGACCGATGCCCAAAACTTCATCATCAAGGTGGTCCTCAAGGACGAGCGTTTATAAACGCTAATGAGGCTCAAGCAAACAACGACGTGATAAATGGTACGTTTCTCGTAAACAATCATTATCCGTCCATTTTATTTGATACCGGTGCCGATAGGAGTTTTGTGTCTCTTACCTTTGAATCTCGACTTGCTAAACAAAGAACGAAACTTGACAATTCTTATTCTGTGGAGATAGCAAACGGAAAATCTATTACTATAAATTCTGTTATCCGCAACTGCAATCTCGAGCTTAATAATCATGAATTCTCTGTTGATCTCCTTCCAATGCAATTGGGAAGCTTCAATGTTATAATTGGCATGGACTGGCTATCCAAGCACCATGCCGAGGTTATTTGCTACGAAAAGTGCATTCGTATACCTCTCCCTTTGGGCGACACGTTAGTTATGTTCGGTGAAAAACCGTGTCGTGGTCTTCAACTCATGTCTTGCATATTGGCACAAAAGTACTCTTGGAAAAAATACGTTGCCTTCTTGGCCCACGTAGTTGACACGAAAGACAAGGGTAAGAAATTGCAAGATATTCCGATCATTCAAGATTTTCCCGAAGTATTCCCCGAGGATTTACCCGGCCTTCCTCCTCCTAGACAAGTAGAGTTTCGTATTGACCTTGTGCCCGGAGCAACTCCCGTGGCAAAATCTCCCTACCGTCTTGCACCTTCCGAGATGCAAGAGCTCGCAAGTCAATTACAAGAACTCTCATCCAAAGGATTCATCCGCCCGAGCTATTCACCTTGGGGTGCTCCCGTGCTGTTCGTAAAGAAAAAGGATGGATCGTTTCGAATGTGCATCGATTATCGTGAACTCAATAAGCTTACAATTAAGAACCGTTATCCTTTACCCCGAATCGACGATCTTTTCGATCAGCTTCAAGGTTCAGCATGTTTTTCCAAGATTAACCTCCGTTCCGTATACCATCAACTTCGTGTTCTCGATGAAGACATTCCAAAGACTGCCTTTCGGACTAGATATGGTCACTACGAGTTCATGGTCATGCCCTTCGGTTTGACTAATGCACCTGCGGTCTTCATGGACCTCATGAACCGTGTATGCAAATCTTATTTGGACAAGTTCGTGATCGTTTACATTGACGACATTCTCATCTTTTCTAAAATGAAAGCGGAGCATGAACAACATCTTCGTTTGATTTTGGAACTCTTGAAGAAAGAACAACTATACACCAAGTTCTCTAAGTGTGAATTCTGGCTAAAGGAAGTTCAATTTTTGGGACACATAGTCAACGATAAGGGAATTCATGTGGACCCGACAAAGATCGAGGCGGTAAAGAATTGGAGTACTCTTAAGACTCCTACTGAGATTCGTTCATTCCTTGGACTAGCAGGTTACTATCGTCGCTTCATCTCAAATTTCTCCAAGATTGCGGTTCCGCTCACTGCCTTGACTCATAAAGGTAAATCTTACGAGTGGGGACCCAAGCAAGAGGAAGCTTTTCAAACTCTTAAGCACAAGCTCTGCAATGCTCCTATTCTAACTCTTCCTAGTGGTAATGACGACTTTATCGTTTATTGTGATGCATCCAACCAAGGTCTTGGTTGTGTTCTAATGCAACGTGGCCAAGTAATTGCATACGCATCACGTCAGCTCAAAATCCATGAGAAGAACTATACGACCCATGATATCGAGCTTGGTGCTGTCGTTTTCGCCTTGAAAATTTGGAGACACTATCTTTATGGCACCAAATGCGTGGTTTTCACCAACCACAAAATTCTCCAACATATTTTCAATCAAAAAGAGCTTAATATGAGGCAAAGACGACGGGTTAAACTTCTTAACGACTACGACTACGAGATTCGCTACCACCCCGGCAAAGCAAATGTTGTAGCCGACGCCTTGAGTCGTAAAGAACGTAGCATGCTTCATAGTGTTTGTATTCATAACGATATCCAAGCCCGTATTCTCCAAGCACAACACACCTCGGTTACCGAGGGAAACATGTATCAAGAGATGGCATGTGGTGTAGAACTCTTGCTAGAAACCAAAGCCAACGGTCTATTGTATTACTTGGACCGTATCTGGGTTCCCGATCGCGACGACCTTCGTATTTTTTTGATGAACGAGTCCCACAAAACTCGATATTAGGTACATCCCGGAGCTGATAAGATGTACATGGGTCTTCGTCAGCAATATTGGTGGCCCGGCATGAAAAAGGATATTGCCCTCTTTGTGGCAAAATGCTTAACTTGTTCTAAAGTGAAGGCCGAACACCAGAAGCCTTCCGGACTCCTCGAACAACCTGAAATTCCCATGTGGAAGTGGGAGAACCTCGCTATAAACTTCATCACCAAACTTCCACGCACTTCTAGTGGGCACGATAGTATCTGGGTTATTATCGACTGACTTACAAAGTCTGCTCATTTCTTGCCTATTCGTGAGGACTATCGAGTCGAGAAATTGGCTCGGATCTACATTGATGAGATCGTAAGTCTTCACGGAATCCCTTTGAACATCATCTCCGATCTTGATTCGCGTTTTACTTCCCGATTTTGGCAATCATTACAATCTGCGCTTGGTACTCGTTTGGATTTAAGTACGGCTTACCATCCTCAAACTGATGGACAAACCGAGCGAATAATCCAAACTCTCGAGGATATGCTTAGAGCTTGTGTCATTGACTTTGGTGGCAATTGGGATTCTCACCTACCACTGATCGAATTTTCCTACAACAACAGCTACCACACAAGTATTAACATGGCACCGTTTGAAGCTCTTTATGGACGGAAATGTCGTTCACCGATTTGTTGGAACGAAATTGGTGAAGCACAAATCACCGGTCCCGAGCTTATCCAAGAGACCACCGATAAAATCTCTCTTATCCGTGACAACATTCGGGTGGCAAGGAGTCGGCAAAAGAGCTATGCTGATAAGCGACGAAAACCCTTGGAATTTCAAGTTGGAGATATGGTTCTCCTAAAGGTATCACCTTGGAAGGGCGTAGTCCGATTTGGAAAGAAAGGAAAACTTGCACCTCGATATGTGGGTCCATTCAAGATACTCGAAAGGGTAGGAAAAGTGGCCTACAAACTCGATCTTCCTTCAGAACTCAACAACGTTCATCCGACCTTTCATGTATCTAATTTGAAAAAGTGTCTAGCCGACGAGAATCTCCACATCCCTCTTGACGAAGTGCGTATTGACGAGAAAATGCACTTTGTTGAGAAACCCGTGGAAATCATGGACCGAGAAGTCAAGAAACTCAAGCGTAGCCGCATCCCCATTGTCAAAGTCCGTTGGGAGTCTAAACGTGGACCCGAGTTCACTTGGGAACGTGAAGTCCAAATGAAGACCAAGTATCCACATCTCTTTTCATAGTCTCCACTAGTTGAATTTCGGGACGAAATTCCTTTAACATGGGGAGACTGTGACGTTTCAGATTTTTCATTCGCACACTTGTAATATAATTATCGTGTAATCATTCTCAAATTAAATAAAATACAAGTGTTTTATTTAGTTTTATACAAATAGGTATTTTTATTTTACAGATTTAAATTAATTAAAATTTTATAAGTTTTAAAACTTATATAAAATTTTATATAAAAATCTAGATTTAAAACTTGCATATTTAATAAAATAACCTGTTTAAATAAGATAAATAACTTTTATAAAAAAATTATTTATAATAATAATAATAATAAAATAAGTTTATAAAATATATTTGAAATTAAAAGAAATTAATTTTTATAAAAGTTGAGGGGCTGTTTTGAAATTTATCAAACTAAAGGGTTTTAAACAAAAATCAGTCAATGGACTATTTCTGTACAAATCAAACCATAAGGTTTCATCCGTATTTATTCCAGGGACTAGATTAAACCAAAACCAAACTACAGGGACTAAATCTGCCAAAACCCAATTCGTAATTCCGGTTATTCCCTACGTTTGTTCGGCGGTCCGAGGCATTTTCCGGCGACACCTCGACAGGGCTGTTCCCTGCACCTCGACAGATGCTAAAGGCAGCTCTGGCCTCGTCTCTCCCACGCGAACAAAAGGCACCGACCAGTTGGTCTCCCCAACATACGGATCGTCTGATCCTGTTGGTGTCCGAGAACCCACGCCCGACAGTCAACCTCCACGCGTGTTTGATAACTTGTTAGCTTCGTCTCGTCCAGACGAGTGTCAGGACGTGCCCAATTGCACATTTTGTCATAAGAAACGATCTCGGCTATAAATAGCCATAGTCGGACCTGCACGAGCAAGCTACCCCTCTTCCACCCACTCTCACCTCAAATTGAAGACAACGTCACATTCGTCGTCCCTGAGTGAAGCTGTGACCAAGGTTTCAGAGGCAAATTTCATCCAGAAGTTCGATTCCCATTCTGGACATTTTTCGGAAAAAGAATACTGCTGACCAGACTTTTCGCGACTAGGTTCGAGCCTCAAATCGATTTCATTACCTTCTGTTATCACCTGGTAAGCAATTCCAATCGAAAACACGACCATCGCCCGTGAGCCGGTTGCCGAGGACCAGCGACCTGATTTGCCTTTGTGTATTTAAATAAACTGATACACACATAAGCAGCGATGGGCAGTAGCCCGGCTGGTTATGCGTGTGTGTGTTTAAGGCAGAGGTCGCGGGTTCGATTCCGGTTGGACTTCGGCCCAAACTTTTTACTTCTGTTTTTATTTTATTTATTTTATTTATTTATTTTAACTTGTTTTAATATTCTTTTTATACAATAAAGACTAAAACGAGTCGGTTTACTCGTTCGTTTATTTCGGAAACCATTAAAATTCTTTTATACATATTTAACCTACCCAAATTTTTATAAAATAATAAACACTATATTTTTTATAAATTTGTTAAAATTGTTTTAACTTACAAATAATATATATAAATAATGATAAAAAAATAAATAAATAAATAGAAACTTTTATAAATACATAATAACTACTTATTTAAAAATGTAATATTTTAACAATATATATATATTATAAGTTAAAGTTTTACAAAACCATTATCATTTTCCTACCATATTTTATACAAATAAATATTAAGGAATATTATTATAAAACCTATATACATTTAAATACGAATACGCACATACAAACATACAATAATACCTATTTATCCACATAGGGTTCCAACACGCTTAGGTTTCAATGTCCTTATCACCCGCACTCGTGGATTATCATATCCGCTAGCCCAGTGAGTTACATAGCCCCTATTTTACATTTTTACGCATTTTGGGGTGAAACATTATACATGCTACTCACTTTGTTTATACGTGTTATACATGTGGACTATATGCTTATTATCTTGGGTGTACATACATTTACTTTAAACACAAGAAAACCAACAGTAATATTAATAGATCTATTGTGCCTGACCAGCCCACCCGGTTAGGGTGTTTATGACTGCATACTCGGATATAGCCGCGTGTTATATTCAAACATATCGGATATAGTGGGTAACTATATTCAAACATACCGGACTTAGCTGTTGTGCTATGTTCAAGCGCGTCAATCAAGGTTTGAATTGTGATTAGACAAATGATACACCATATATGTTATGTTTAACAAGATAAACAATGAGTTGCCTAACGTTTTTTTATTTATCGGAACTACAAAACCTATGTACTCACCAACTTTTTAGTTGACACTTGATTTAAATAATGTTTCAGGTTTGGATATGTGATTGCTTGCTGAAGATTCCTCCACTTAAGAATTATGGACGTAGTTAAATAAATCAATGTTTTGAACTAGACTAGGTTATTTGAAATGTATTGTATTTGGATCTTTGTTATCTTTATGCAACATTTTAGTTATCATGTGCTTTTGAATAATCATTTCATTGTCCGCCTCGATGATTCCGCCATCGGTCGGGGTATGACACTTGTACTAAATGCATTGAATCTGATTTGAAAATTACTAGATTGTGTGATGATAACACAAATCTAATCTGTGATATGAAGGCAATTCACACATCTAATCAAATTTTGGAAGAAAAAGAAAAATTTTTGAACATTAGAACTGAATCTTTAAAGGAAGATATTAAAGTTTTACAAATTAAAGTAAATGATCAAGCTTTTCATCTTGATGTGGCATATTCTAAATATGAAAAGAAAATTAATGAACTTGCCCAATCATAGATAGAAGTAACAAAATTGTTGAGAAACCTTAAAAGCTATAAGAATTCCAGCTTTCTATTGGAATATTATAATGAGAAAGCTACAAATTAAAAAGTGGTGGGAGGTATAGGTTATTGTCCTTCTTTTGATGATAAGGCAATTGGTGGGGGAGTTGGTTTTTGTCCTCCATTTAATGGTAACTATACTTCTCGTAGCATTGAGAAAGTGACAGATGAAGATCTAGAGCCAAAAACCATCCTCAAGGTGAATCCAGTTACTAGAGAGGATATGGTTTATGATGATTTGAGCGATGATGAAATCTTTGATCCAACAAAGGCTAAAGGCATTGTGAAAGAATGTAAGGTTGATGAACCTATTGTGGTCAAGAAGGTAACAAGTGATAGATGCATCATGACTGAACCAGAAGAGAATATTGAACAATCTCAACATAAATCATTGAAATTATTTGTTAGCAGTGCTTCTGATTTTCAAGAAACTAAGGAGATTGAGAGGATTTCAAATATTGGGTTTGTGAAAAAGAAGGTTGATTCAGATAAACCCAAGGTTATTCAAACATTCAACACTGACTCTCAGCGTGAATCATCTAGTTCGAAGGGAATTCAGAAAGAAAAGTATGTTAGGGTGTACAAGGAAAGGCGTGCTTGTTTTCATTGCGGGGCTGTTGGTCATATTCTGAAAAACTGTCCAGAGAAAAACCAAGGAAAATGTCTAGAAGTTCCTAGGTTGGGAAGACCTTGTGTTGAATCACCAGCAAGGCCAGTAGTGAAAATAATGGATGGAAAGCCTAGTGCGATTAAGGTTGTGAAGAAACCAGTTATCAAAGCACCTTTTTTAGTGAAGACTGTTTATGAAAAGATTGAGTCTACTGGAGTTGAACCAAATGGTTCATCTGGTGTGATTGATCAGGAGAAAGTAAAACTATCAAGACCTCAAAGAAGGAGGAGAAACAAAAGGTTGAAGAAGCTTTTATATCAATCTGTGGTCAAATAAAATGTTGAATCTTCTGCATCATCAAAACAGAATGAAACAGTTCAAGTGCAATCCAAATGGTAACCAAAGAAACAAATTTCTGATTCTAAAAAACAATCTCTTAAAATAGAGGAGAGATTTGATTGTGTCTTAAAAGAAATTGTTTATTTCGATGAGTCAGGCCGACCCAAGACCACTATGGCTTGGGTCTCCATTACTAACTGAATTTTACTTTTTATGTGCAGGGGACTCCAAGGAGTACTGTCGGCAACCATTGGTACGTTGACAGCGGATGTTCTCGACACATGATAGGAAACATTAACTTATTATATGTGAAAGAGATTCAAGGTGGATATATAGCCTTTGCAGGGAAAAAAGGAGGCAACATTTCTTGTCAAGGAACTGTGTCCAATGGAAGATTGAGTTTTGAGAAAGTCAGCTATGTGGAGCAGATCGAACATAATCTGTTATCTGTTTCACAAGTCTGTGATAAAGATTTCTCATTTCACTTTAACAAGTCAGAATGTTTGGTGTTGAAGCCTGGTTTTGAGATACCTGAAGATTGGATCCTAATGCGAGCTCCAAGGAAGAATGATATATACATGCTCGACATGAGCACGGCGACGACAACTTCTTCTGTCCCGATGTGTCTTCTTTCTAAAGCTTCTGTGTCCGAATCAACTTTGTGGCACCGGAAGATGGCTCACATAAATATCATAAAAATGAACTTTTTAGTGAAGAACGGGCTAGTTTCAGGTGTTCCAGTCATGAGTTTTCAAGTGAACGAAGACTGTATTCCATGCAAGAAGGGGAAGCAACACAGGAAATCTCTTAAATCTAAGTTTATTAATTCAATTGCGACTCCTCTCGAGTTGTTGCATATGGATTTATTAGGACCTGTTAGTAATAAGAGTGAAGGTGGCAAATCATACTGTTTGGTAGTGACTGGCAATTATTCAAGATTCTCTTGGGCAAAATTTCTAGTTTCAAAGGATGAGACGTTTGAGATTCATAAGTTCCTGATTATGGGGCTTGAGAGTTTGTTCAAACTGAAGGTCAAGAGGATTCGTAGTGACAATGGGACAGAATTCAAGAATGGAAATATGGGTTTATTTTGTTTATAAAAAGGCATCCATCATGATTGTAGTACTCCTTATGTTCCTCAACAGAATGGTGTGGCTGAAGGGAAGAATCGAACGCTGATTGAGACGTCTCGTACAATGTTATCCGACTCAAAGTTGGCAGTGACATTTTTTGCAGAGGCGGTGAACACGGCGTGTCATGTCCTTAATTGTGTTTTGACCGTGAAGAAACACAACAAAACTTGTTATGAATTGCTGAACAATCGAAAGCCGAATCTAGATTATTTGTTGCCCTTTGGAAATCGGTGCACTTTATTGAAGACTAGAGATGTTCCAACGAATTTCGGTGCGAATGCAATTGAAGGAATTTTTTTGGGATATGTTGCAAATTCTCACAACAAACGGGTGTTCAATGAAGAGAGGAGACATATTAAGGTATGGTTTCACATTGGTTGTGATAATCGCTCAGTTCGATGCCAAAGGACCGTCAAGGGCTTTTGATTATGACGCGCTGTTCAGATAAATTAACGTTCCTCCTGTAGTGTCTCATGTTGAAGCAGAAATTTTGTATCAGTCCTGTTGTAACGATGATTCAATTGTCGAGCCACGATCGGTTGTTCCAATTTTGGTTACTCCTCCCATTGATCCGAATGTAGCTTCAACCTCGGGTACAACACAAGACAGTGACAGTGATGGTGATGAAACTGTGTTTCAGGAGACTTCTATTCCAGAACATAGTTGATGATTCATCTACACAGGCACAGTCTGAGGGGGAAATGCCTTCTAATCTTGATGCTGTGATTTAAACTTCTGATATTCCTCAAACTCGTGTGTATAAACATCATCCGAATAGTAACATTATTGGTGATTTGAATACAGTTGTTCAAACTAGACATCGTTCACTTGCTGAAAATTCACGTTTATATGCATAGATCGCGGACACAGTTACTATGGAAACATGTTTGCATGCTTGCTTTATTTATGAAATAGAGCCAAAGAACGTGGCTGAAGCGCTTAATGATGATTGTTGGATCTAGGCGATGCAAGAGGAGCTAACTCAATTTGACAAACTACATGTTTGGGATATAGTTGATTTACCCAAAGGTTCAAGATCAATTGGCATGAAATGGGTGTTTAAGTGCAAACATGATGATCGAGGCATGGTGGTACGCAATAAGGCAAGACTTCTTGTTCAAGGATTTAACCAACAAGAAATGATTGACTACACGGAAGTTTATGCTCCAGTTACAAGGATTGAGGCGATTCGTTTATTTCTTGCTTACGCATCTTTCAAGGGGTTCAAGGTATTCCTGCTAGATATGAAAAGTGTTTTTCTGTATGGAAAGGTGAAGGAGGAGGTATACATTAAACAACCGCCTGGTTTTGAAGTGTCACACCCCGACCGATGGCGGAATCATCGAGGCGGACAATGTGATGATTGTTCAAAAGCACATGATAGCTAATGGTTGCATAATTCATTAATTAAGTTTAAAGACAACAAGATCCAAATACAATACATTCCAAATAACCTAGTCTAGTTCAAAACATTGGTTTATTTAACAAGGTCCATAGTTCTTAAGTGGAGAATCTTCGGCAAGTAGTCACATATCCAAACCTGAAACATTATTTAAATCAAGTGTCAACTAAAAAGTTGGTGAGTACATAGGTTTTGTAGTTCCGATAAATAAAAAAACGTTATGCAACTCATTGTTTATATTGTTAAACATAGTATGTATGATGAATCATTTATTTAATCACAATTCAAACCGAGTTTGACGCGCTTGAACAAAGCACAACAGCTAAGTCCGGTATGTTTGAATATAGTTACCCACTATATCCGATATGTTTGAATATAACCCGCGGTTATATCCGAGTATGCAATAATAAACACCCTAACCGGGTGGGCAGCTCAGGCACAACAGATCTATTAATATTACCGTTGGTTTTCTTGTGTTTAAATGTATGTACATCCAAGATAATGAGCATATAGTCCACATGTATAACACGTATAAACAATATGAGTAGCATGTATAATGTTTCACCCCAAAATGTGCAAAAAGGTAAAATAGGGGCTATGTAACTCACCTTGCAAGCGGGTGTTTTTAATCCACGCGTGTAGGTGATAAGTATGTTGATGTTTATGTACGTTGAAACCCTATGTAAATAAATGTGTATTAATGTGTGTTTGCGTATGTATACTTTTTGTTTTGAAAGTGTGTGGATAAATAAATCCATTTCTTGAAATTATTTGTATAAAAATATTGAAAAATGATAACACTTTTAATATCATTTTATATAAAAATGTATTTTATACTTTGTTAAAATATTATATATCTTTAAACAAATAAATGTTGTGTTTATCGTAAAAAAAATATCAATCGATTATTTTTCATGGGTTAAAATGATTTAAATAAGTTTAAAAATGTCGGGTTTATTATTTTTTAAAGTTTTAACGGGTTAATACGTGTAAAAAGTCGTTTAGTGGTTTAATAAATAAACGAACGAGTTAACGGGTTTGAAATTTTTATTAGTGTGTCAAAAATACTTTTAAAATAATTAAAAATTATTTATTTTTGTGGACCGGGTCGGGTCGGGTTGACTCAGACCCGAATCCAGGTTCAAATAGAAAAATTAAAAAAAAGATGGTTGAGCCGGAGGCCAACAAGGATCGAACCCGGGACCTATCGATCATCGGACACAAGTCTTACCAGCCGGGCTATAGCCCATCGTTGGTCAAGAATAGGATAATTAATATGTAAGCATTCTACGTTTTGACCACTGGTTCTCGGCAATGGTCTGAACCAGTGTCCGGGACATGGTTTGGCCAGGAATCAGTGGTCTGAGGTCGCGATGGTGTTCGGAATCGATGGCTAGGTGTTAACCGCATATTATGGAACAAATTTTTGGGCGTTTACCTGATCGAAATAGGCTGCGAAGTGGGGAACAAATGTCCGAAAATACCGAAGTTGAAATCCGAGTTCAAGAGTGAGTTAGGCCGTCGGTAGGGGTGGTATAGCTTCGCACAGGAGAGACGAACACGATGGTGGTTTCAATTTGAAGTGAGAGCAAGAGTCGAAGGGGGAATGAGCTCGAGATGGTCCGGTAATGGCTATTTATACCCGAACTTGATCCCGACAGTGAAACATGCAATTGAGCATGCCTAGACACTCGTCTGGACAAGCCGAAACTAACGAGCCGTGTTGCAGACGTTGAGGTCCATCGATGAGGCCAATTCGCGGCGTTGACTTTCGAGTCAGATGACGCGCGTGATAATTATGATAATAAAAAGTCAAATTGGTCGGGGGCTTAGGTTCGCGTGGAGGCGACGAGATCAGAGAGCCCTTTTTCGGCTGTCGAGGGGCAGGGGACAAGCATGTCGGAGTTTGCCGGAAAGGGGTCTTGGACCGCCGGTCTTTGCACAGGGGTGACCGGAGATGCGATACGGATATTGGCAACTTTGGTCCCTTAGGTTTGCTTTTGTTTTAAATTAGCCCTCGAGATAATTACGGATGAGTCCTTGAGGTTTTGCTTAGTCCGAAATAGCCCCTTGACTTGAATTTTGTTAAAAACCTTCAAGTTTTGTTTATTTAAAATCTGCTCCAAAACTTTATTTAAATAATTTTATTTAATTTATTTAAAAACCAAATTTAATTTAATTTACATTTAAATGATTTTCATAAACTAATTTTTTTTTATAAAAATTAATTACTGTATATTAGTCAAATTATTTTATTTATTTATTTAAACCTATTAAACTTTATATTTTTATATAAAATTTTATATAAGTTTAAAACTTATAGTATTTTAATCATTTTAAATCCATAAATTAAAATACATACTTTGTACATTATATACATACAAAATTAAATAAATATACCTGTATTTCATCAAATTGGAAATGCTTATACATTATAAAGTGTGTACCGGAAACCCGAAATATCACATGAAGACTCCAAGTTCCCAGACAAAGTTTTTAAACTTGATAAGGCGTTATATGGTCTTCATCAGGCTCCTCGTGCCTGGTATGAAACTTTGTCCGTGCACTTACTCGATAATAGATTTGAGAGTGGTCAGATCGATTCCACACTTTTCATCAGAAAAGCAGGGGGAGATATCTTACTAGTTCAAGTTTATGTAGACGACATAATTTTTGGGTCGACGAATGTTGACATGTTTAAAGATTTTGAGAGAGTGATGAAGCTGATATTTGAGATGAGCAGCATGGGAGAGCTATCTTTCTTTTTGGATATTCATGTTGATCAGAAAGAAAATGGTTTCTATATTCATCAAACGAAGTATTTGTCGGATATTTTGAAGAAATTTGAGATGTCAGATACCTCAGCGTTCAGTACCCCTATTCTTGTAAATAACAAATTAGATTCTGACTCGAAAGGGAAGGAAGTGGATTGTAGGTTATACAGAGGAATGATCGGGTCTTTAATGTATTTGACTACGTCTAGGCCTGATATTATGTTCACGGTATGCTTGTGTTCGAGATTTCAGTCCAAGCTGAGGGAATCTCATCTAATTTTTGTAAAGCGGATCTTTCGATACTTAGAGGGTAAACCAAGGTTGGGATTGTGGTATCCTAATAATTCTGAATTTGATTTCAAAGCTTTTACATATTCAGATTATGGAGGTTGCAGTTTGGATAGAAAATCGACGTCTGGTGGTTGTCAATTCTTGGGAAACAGACTCGTGTCCTGGCAATGCAAAAAGCAAACATCGGTTGCAATTTCAACGTGCGAGGCGGAATACATTGCAGCAGCCAGTTGTTGTCCCCAAATCCTATGGATTCAGCAACAATTAAGGGATTATGGTCTGAACTTCACAGAGACACCAATGTTCATTGATAACACTGCCATGATGTCCATCACAAACAATCATGTGAAGCACTAAAAAACAAAGCATATCGAGATTCGTCATCATTTCATTCGAGATTGTGCAGAGAAAAGATTGATTGATTTGGTGAAAGTTCATACTGATGACAACTTTGCTGACCTGTTTACCAAAGCGTTTGATCGCTCACGGTTTGAATTCCTTACTCAAATGATTGGAATGTTTAATCCAATGTGAAAATGGTTTTGAAAAGGGTTTTTCATGGAAGTTTTTTTTTTATTTTTAAGTAAATTTTTTTCATGCTTTAGTTTACTTGCTTTCTTAAAAACCAAACAAATTGAAAAAGATAAAAATCGACACTACTTGAAGTTAGAGAAGAAATGATAGTACATCAGTAGGTGATCATACACACATGACCATAGAATGACTACCTGGTTTCTGTATTTATGTTTGAAGTGTGTGCTTATATGATTTGATCTAAACTTCTTACTTTGCACAAATAGGAAATGATAGCTTCATGACTGATTGACATTGATTCTAAAATTTATTAATTTGGATATGTGCATGTAATTTGAATTGTCAGTAGGCTAGAAGCGTTTTTAGACCATTAGTAGTGTGAAAACATAATGATCTATGTCACAACTGTAATTTGAACCCATTATATGCTGGGTGTGTGTGTTAAAAGATCATTATCAGATAAAGAATATGAGACTTTAAGAATTTCATGACACCAGTATCGGATTATGTCATTAGCACAATTTTTCAGTTCACTTCACTGCCCATGCACCGAAAAACATGCAATGTGTTGTTGATCTAAGATATGTCTTGATAACATCTGTCAACCATATACTAGCCCTTTAATCAAAATCACTTGTTTATCCTGATTCATTGAAGAGATCCAGATAACAATTGGTCCACATTACCCTGAATTATTGAATCAATTGATTCTTTATTCAATCTTTCATCTGTTACTTGATATCATTGAGAATCATCAAAGCTAAACCAACCTTTATGAATCACTTGATTCTGAATCTTTATGATTCTTTATATCCTTTGGGATCTGCTTCTTTTCCAGTGCTAATTGATGTAAAAATATGTGTTTTACTTATTCTATTTCGTTTAAATAGAAAATTCCAAAAAGATTTTATTTCTATCTTCCATGAAAAATTCTAAATTTCTGTAATTAAGTTGCTGAACAGGTTGAAGATTGATTGGGTTGAGAGTTACAGTTGAAAAGTGGAAAATTTCAAACTTTTGGTTAAATTTGTGAATAGGCGAACTTGTGGTATGTTCGCTTGTTAAGTTCGCCTAGGGTGACGAACTTGTTTAGTTCGCTTAAATTGGAGAACTTATTCAGATGGGTATATAAAGGAATTAGCGAACTTGTCCTCATTCACTGATGTTTTTCATATGGCGAACTTGTTTAGCGATCTTAACTGATTTTTAGCGAACTTGATTGATTTCACTTCTTTGTGAGTAAAAGTGGAAAGTTTGTTCCTGTGATATATTTCAAATCGATTCACGATTCAAACCAAGGTAGAATCATATCATTCCATCCATAGATTCATTCAGAATCATTGTTCTTTTTCGTCGAGGGTTTGTCGGAATGTGTTCAAGGGTGTTTGATATGGTTTTGGTGGTTATAACTGAAATTGATTGATCCTTAATACTCGTTGAGTATTGGTGATGGAGTATTGACCTTGATTCCAGCTTATTACTTCGTTTTAGTGAAGTTTGAATTTATGAGTTGATTCGAAGGTTTGAGCGAACATAATAAGTTCGTCTCTTGTAACTCTAAGCGAACTTCTTAAGTTTGCCTCAGGGTTAGTACTGCCATGACTTAGCATTTTTCAAATGTTGTGTTTTTTTTAAACTTTATTTTTATCTTTTGTTATGAAAATTGCAAATGTCTAATCATGAATTCTATGCAGGTGATGGATAGACGTGTTGAGTATAAACATAATCAGGTGGCATTGCTGGATCCTGATATGGCTGAAACTGCACACTATCAGGACATAATCAATTTTTTGAATTGGTCCCGAATCATAATTGCTTTATCGGCCAATCCTATTATCAGCTTGCTTTACATTCAAAAATTCTAGGAGACTGCTATTCATGACACCAATGCTGATCCAAGTGTGATTCGTGCTACTGTGAATAATCAGGAGATTGCAATTTCTGTAGATACAATCAGAGCTGCTTTGAATTTAGGAGGAGTTAACACAGACCCTATTATGCTACCAAATGTTCTTATTACTGGGTGTTTTCAAAGAATGGGTTACCGTGGAAGACCGAATGATTCTCAACAACGTAAGGGAGGTCTAGTGGGTCAGTGGCTATACTTTATGCATGTGATTATTCAATGCTTATCTCCAATAAAAGCCGGTACTGATGGCTTGAAACCATCTCTACAAAGCCATGGTGGCTTTAACATTGAATCGTCCGTTTAACTTTGCTCTTTATATCTTCGGGAGTTGGTTACTCAAATTACACCGCCTGAGGGTCAAGGTTTCTTCATGTACCCTAGATTCTTGTAGGTCATTATTAACCATCTTATTCCCAACTTGCCCCCACTGAATCCAAGATTGACTCTTACTCCAATGACCAAGAGTATATTCTCTGATTGTAACAACATCAAACAACAAAATCCAACATTGATTCCGGTTGTTACGTCAATGTTTGGGCACATTATTAATCCTAATTATGTTGCACCACCAAATGATAATTGGATTCATGCTGATCCTGCCATGGAGTTACCTCCTGCACAACAACAAGATGAACCTGAAGATGATGGTGCTGATGATGAAGGTAATGATAATGATGAAGGAGATGATAATGATAATGGTGATGATGATGCTAATGATAATGATAATGATGCGGGTAATGGTGAAAATGTTATGAACAAACAAGTTGATCAGCCAGTTAATGACAACGAAGAACTATTGATTGAGGAGAATGTTGATGTTAATGTTCCGTCTCCATATCAGGCAGAACATGTTCAAGCTGAAGATACAAGCATTAGTTCAAGTTCGAGTTCTAGTACAGACTCGAGTTCTACTGAGAGTGATGGGAATGAGGCTACTGGTGATAGATCACAGGACTTTAGTCCTGAGCATTATGCTCAGTTGGCAAAAGCTCCTTGTAGTAACATTTTGCCCAATACTTATTTTCCTAAACGAAAGAAGTCACTAGGAAAGAAGAAGGTGAAATTACCAAGACGCAAGACTGCCAGGGGTCCTCCTCCCGGTGCAGTTCTTGGAAAGAGAACATTACAAGATGAATCTTTGGATTCTGATTATGCTCCTCCAGATCCAAAAGCTCCAAAGTTGATAGTTGTGGCTATCCGAGCTGCATAAACTGATGTGGACTTTGTGGACTCGTTGATTATCAGTCCAGTTCCATCAAAATCTCCTACACTACAAAGAACTCCTACTGTTTCTCGTCCTCAAGATGAAGCAGGTACTTCTACCTCTACGGATCCTAGAGATGCCAAGATTAATGCTTTAGAATCTTAGGTGCATGGTTCAAAATCAAGTAACGAGTTTGCAGACTCAAGTTGATGTGCTTCAAGCAAGTGATTCCTAACATCAGCAAGAGATTAATGCTAAGAATAGACAGATTGCTGAAATGCAAATCTTGTTATCACAACTTTAAGAGCATGTTGACGCTCAGGGGGAGAAAGTTGTTGGTGCTGTGGATGATGCTTGCATGCAACTGAAATAAATAAACATAATGATGATAACGAACCAAATGTTGGTGGTGGTTCAGGTGAGCATCAAAACGCTGATTCCTCTATGACATCATTAATTCTGGGGGAGTCTGATAAGATTGTTGAAGCTGAGACTATAGTTGAGAAACAAAATTTTGGAGTTGACGCTGATATATTAGATAATTCATTTTTAAAGATTCTGATGTAGATGAAGCTGATAAGCTAGAGTGTTTGTTGAATCTTGATGAGCTTGTTGATGATGAAGAAATGGATGGTGGAAGTGAGTCTGAGATTGAGGAAGGAGAGATAGTGGAATTAGAGGTGGTGAATGACACACATAAGATTGTTTATGAAGGCTATAATGGATTGAATATTGAAATGGACTTATTCCATGATAATGTGATATCTGAAGAGATTTTTGAGGGTATTACAGAGTCAGAAGAATCAGATCATGATTTTACAAAGTCCAGTTCTGATACCGCTGAAGACAAGCCTGGAGATCAAGTGCTATATAAGGAAACCGACATGACCAAAACATAGTGGTTGGAAGTGATTAAGAGTTGGAAGAAGGTTTTACCCGCTTCTCATTCAGTTCAAATTCAGAAAGAAAGATATGTGAACAAGGTAAGGTGTGTTGGTAGGATTGTTAGTTGGTTTTATGAAGATGAGTTCAACCTTCTTGCCATAAAGAGAACTGACGGTGTTCAGTATCTGAAGCCACAGCTGAAGTACTTTAACTCTTTGTCGAGATGTGAAGTCAATGGATTATCAACAAAATCCTTGAGTAACAGATCAGGCAATGGCATAGCTAATTCAATTGCCAAGCTGATAAGAATTGAAGGAGGATCAGGGAAATACGAGAGATTGAAGCCACAACAGGGAAGAAGATTTAAGGATATCGATCCAGTTTCAAAGAAAATGATCTGGAGATATAAGTTCAAACCTGTTAAAGTTGTTCCCAAGATTCCTTTAAAGATGCTTTCTTAAGATTGTTTGGGTGAAATGAAGTGGTGGTACGTTTGATGTTAATACAGGTGAAGCAGTGTTTGAAGATTTGCATGGTAAGGTTCTAGAAAGATTCTTTAATGCCATGAATCTTGTAAATTTTTCTAAGAATGATCAAAAGATGCTGAAGTGTAGAGAAATTATGTACACCAATGAATGGAGAGAACATGCGATGTAGTATAAGAGAGTACTTTGTGTGTGTGTTAAGTATGGAGTGTGTGTAGGAAACTCGTTACCAGAAAGTTGGAAGAGTAAGACTTGAAGATAAAGACCAAGTTGTTGTCAAGGGGGAGTTTGTTGGAACATTTGTGTGACAACCAGTCTTGTAATAGATTAGGTCTTTATGATTTCTTATATGTAATATTTTCTAAGTGTGTTAAGTTTGTTGTATCAGGCGAACTTAACAAGTTCGCCGGATATAGTTGTGGCGAACTTACTAAGTTCGCCAAAGGCTAGTTCTGGCGAACTTGCTAAGTTCGCCTGTAGCAGTGTGTTGCCTATAAATAGTGCTTAGTTTGTGTTGTTTTATAGATCTGGGATTTGTAACTTGTAAGCACTTCTATCAGAGCAATACAACAGAGAGTTTACTGGAGATCTTGTCTTTGTGTGTGATTCTATTGTATGTGTATCTGTTCGAGACGCATGTATTCGTTAGGATTTCGCACTACGAGTTCACGTTGCATGTTATACGTCTGAGATCGATCCGTAGACCCGCTGGGACCTACATGAACGTCATGAGCAAGAAGATCAAATCAGTATAAGATATATCAATCACATATCTTGGATATAAAATCCGCATAACACAGCAATCTGGTATCCTATGTCATCCATATATGTCTTTATTTTGCAGTCTAACAAACATGCATCTTGTGCAAGCATCAACAAACTTTCAAGATTATGACAGTCTATGTTTTAAGACATTCAAATTGCATGTTATGATACGCGATAAACATTCAAAGAAAACATGATCAGGCTATAACACATAAATTTAAATTGTCAATATTATATAATTTGAAATTAAAAGCATCTCATTCCCACTTTTCTTGTAAGTTAATGTACCATTTAAATATGAAATACAATGTGTACCCCACTAGTATGCCAAAGAAAAATAATTGCAACTATCTCAAGACATACAAGATTTTACTAAAGATTATCCTAATTTCCAGAATGAGGAGACATCACTTAGCACATGAAGAGCATAATCCAAATTGGATTATATAGGAATCAATGAGATTCAGAATCGAATGATTCAATGTCTTGGCTTATATATGTGGAATCATAAGATTCGGGTACGTGGATCCAACTGTTATCGGGATTAAGAATTCAATTGAATCAGTATAGATAGAGTATCAATATAATCCAATGGTAATATATGTTTGACAGATGTTCTCAAGAACATATCTTAGTTTAACTTCAAATTGCATGCTTTTTGAGACATGGGCAATGAAGCAAACCGAATGAGTTGTGCTAAGGACATATATTAAAAGCTAATATTATTTATCTGATAGTTTAGCTGCAACACACACACCCAGGCATAAAATGGGTTCAAATCACAGTTGTAACATATGCAATTATGTTTTCACACTACTAATGGTTCAAAAACGCTTTTAGCCTATTGACAAGTTAAATTATATGCATACACAACACTATCGTTTCCTATTTGTGCAATCTCTGAAGTTTAGATCAAAACATAAATAAATCAGGTATATTGAATAAACATAAACTACTAGCAAGTCAAACTAAGATCATGTGTGAATGATTATCTATTGATGTACTATCATTTCTTTTCGGACCTCAATGATGTCAATTTTAAAATTTTTCAAATTTGTTTGGATTTTTCAAAAACTTTTTGAAAGAAAATAAAACTTTCATGAAAATAATTTTAAAACATGTTACTCGGTTACTCAGGATTTAGCATTCCAATCAATCAAAAACTCAAAGCAGTGTAATCGAATGCCTTTGCCCTTGTCACCAACACAACACTGTACTCCCCCTGTCCTATAGACTCCCCCTCAACTAGTGAAAATGTTGCATCAACGACTTTCTGCTCACCATCGCCACCCTAAGTTTCAGGTTGTCTTTTGGACTTGGTCAAAATCTTTCCAAAACAACATTTTGTGTGACATTTTCTCCCCATGAGCATCAAGTCGTTGAATCAAATAAAATTACCAATTGTCAAACAACTATTTTCCCCTGCATATGCCATTTCCCGTCATGTGCTATGAACAACCACTATTAATGAACCAAATGGTGTTAATATTCCCTCTTGGTTAATCCTGCACATTCAACAAGAAGCATTAATGTGAAAGTGAGACCCAAGCCGTGGTGGTCCTGGGTCGTCCATCTGTATCAAAATAAACGACTTCACGCAATTCACAGTCGAATCTTTCATCAATTTTTGGAGATTTCTCCGACGAATCCGAAACAGAAACTTTAGATTTCCAAACACTCTTTCGTTCATTAAGTTCTTTCTTCTTAAAATGTGAAGTGTTTGAATATTCTGGTTCATTTGAAACATGTTTAGATTGTGAAACCTCTTGTTGTTCTAAAAGTTTTCTCAATCTTCTGTTTCTCCTCCGTCACTGAGGTCTAGAGAGCCTAACCTCTGATTGTGAATTACCCTTTGGTACAACACTCGGTTTAACCACATTTGGTTTAACCTTAGTAGGTTTTGCAACAGACTGCACCTTCTCAGGAACTACATGCCTCTTCTCCTTATTTTTGTATGGACAATTCATCAGAATGTGTCCTACTTCATTACAATGAAAGCATGCACGCCTTTCCTTGAACTGCCTAACATATGGAACTTTTGAAATGATGAATTTCTTAAACCATCTAATTTTCTGTTCAATCTAAGAACCACAGCCTCAGATTCAACAAGCTCCTTGTTTTTTCTTAGCAAGATCATTATTTCTTTTCTCAATCTCAGCATAAGACATATCCAGATGATACGCCTTCTCTTTGATTTTTAAAGTAAGAGAATTTATATCCCTTTTCAACGACTCAATCTTTTCCACGAACAATTTCTCATTATCCTTCAAGGTTTGATTTACCGTATGCATCGATTTCATATCACGAATGAGGTTTGTGTTATCATCCATTACCCTCATCATTTTATCCTTCACAAAAATATAGTTAAAACAAAATATTTCATAGAGAACATCTTTTACCTTTGTAGAATATGACGTATCAGCCATGAATACATGCTCCTTTGCTGTACAAATATCTTCTTTCATCTCAGGTTCTCTAGCCTTAAAAACAATTTCATCCTCAGAGGCACTTTTTGTAGAAATATTATCTTTAGAATTGTTTACTTCAGAACCACTAACTTCAGAAATACCCGCTTCATCTTCTGACTTTTCAAGTTCACTCTGATCCTCTTCAACTGTCTGGAAGCTTTCCTCAGTCTTCACCTCTCGCTCGACTGAGTGCTTTCACCAGATTGAACACTCTCACCATCACTTGATTCTGCAGAAGAATCACTTTCAGAATCATTTTGCTTCGCTAATTCTTCTGTGACGAAGGCCATGAACGCTTGAGTAGTAACTTCTTCTTTGAGTACAACCTTGACACTCTCTTTATCACTTTTGTCACTAACTTTAGTCACATCAACATTGCCTTCACACTTCTTCTTCAATGCTTCCCATAGATCTCTTTAAGTTGTAAAATTCTTGAAGTTATGGGAAAATTCATTTGGTAAATACATTTGTAAAATCGCAAGCGTCTTCATCTCTCGATCATACATCTTCTATTCTCTTTTAGTAAGAGCTGACACTGGTTTAGGAATAATATTTTGACCCATAAACAAATATTTAGGATGTGTATATCCGTCCAAGATGGGTATCCAAAAACTTGTATCAGTGTGTGACATGAACTGCTCGAACCGGTCTTTCCAGCTAGTGTAATATTCTATGCATATAAGCCTCGGTGGCTGTGTTCCGATCTAATTATCATAGTTCAGCATAGTCGAGTCATCAGAAAAATTCGGTATCTTGAGAATCTTGTGTAAATGACCAAGAAAATTTTTCCCTAAAAAAATATAGATTTTAGTGAAGTAAAAATCCAAAATTGCTATCTTCTCAAAAATAGCTTGAAACAATCATATAAACGCCTCCTCAATTTTTTGTCCAAGAAAAATTTCCTCAATTTTTTTTAAACAACTCTAGCGAACTTGCTAAGTTCGCCTGAAATAACCTCTAAGCGAACTTGGTAAGTTCGCTTGAATCAGCAAACACTCAGAAGATCAGCGAAGATGCTTAAGCGCACTTGAGTAAGTTCGCCTGAACTGCACTGAGCGAACTTGTTAAGTTCGCTAGGCTAAGTTCCCCTGCAACAGAATCAGCAAGTTCTCCAGAAACAGCTGAAACTCCAAACGCCAACCAACACTTAAGAAAATCATGATTTCTGACTGATATGATTGAATTTGACAAATCTGAACCGTAGGAATGACCAGGAGTTGATAAGGACTAATTCTATCCGATCAAAATCTTCAAACGAATCCAAAATTAAACCGAAATGATCAAAATCAATCCATCTCTGTCAAGAACTCGAAAAAGATGAAAAAAAATCTTCAAAAGCAATGAACTTTTATGTTGATTGTACACGAAAACACCATGAATCTGCTGCTAATCGAGAGCACAAGTAGGTCCCACGGGGTATGACGGATCTCTAGACTCGCGGTATGACAGGGTGATGACGTGCGGAATCCCTGATCAACGTGGAACGTGTAAAGTAATCAACACAACACAAGGTAAATAATCTCCTTTGTATTTCTGCACACAAACACTGTTTACAAGTTCACTAGTTCTTGCACTCTCCTACTGTCTAATTCTAACTTGTAAACACCTATTTATAGGGACTCACGAAGACCAGGCGAGCTTAACAAGTTCATCCCTTAATATCCTTAGGGGAACAGGACAAGTTCACCTACCTAAGAACCTTAGGCAAACTTGACAGGTTCACTAACTTACAACACATATATTTAGCGACAATTACAAAACATGCTCTAACACCTCCAATGCCGAGTCAAACGGTCCGTCAATGTATGGTTTGAGATGATTACCGTTGACTTTGAAGATTCTCCCATATTCATGCTCAGTCTCACCGGCCCGATAGAGAAATTCCTCCCATATTTAACTTGTAAATCGTAACCTAGAGTTATAAAGCAACACACGACCACCCACTTAGAATTCCTCCTTGTCCTTCAAGCGTCGGTCATGTAAACTCTTAGTGCGCTCCTTGTAAATCATGGAGTTTTCATAGGCTTGATTCCTCAACTCATCAAGCTCATGAATCTTAGTAAACCGGTTCTCACCCGTGTTCACCAAGTCAAGATTCACCGCCTTCAACGCCCAATAAGCCTTGTGCTCTAACTCCACTAGAAGAAGGCACGCTTTCCCATAGATCAACCTAAATGGTGTGATACCAATAGGCAACTTATACGCAGTACAGAAAGCCCAAAGTGCATCATCTAACCTTTCCGACCAATCCTTACGGTTCTGACCAACCGTTTTCTCCAAAATCCGCTTTATGCCCCGGTTCGTGACCTCAACCTGTCCACTGGTCTGTGGATGGTAAGCTGTGGAAAATATATGTTTTACACCATATAATGCTAATGCTTTCTCTAACTGGGAGTTGCATAAATGAGTCCCATGGTCACTAATAAGAGCTTTAGGGGCACCAAAGCGAGAGAAGAGCTTCTTCAAAAATCAAACAACCACCCTAACATCATTAGTGGGCAAGGCTTGAGTGTAACATTTCCGATTTTTAGTATCCGTATTTCAAATCAATGTAATGCATTCCAAGTCCAATTCTAGTGCACTGTTTTGGTTCTATTCGTACCATCAATTAAATACTATATTTCAATGCAAATCCGCAAATTTTACTCGATTATATCCTATTAAAACAATACATAAGTATCTAATTATACAAATAGGACAAAAGACTAAAGTTACAAGGTCTCATGTTGAAAATTTATAAGAAACCCTAATAGGCACGGTCGCGCCTTGTTCTGGCACGGTCGCGCCAAGTGCTTTGGCACGGTCGCGCGACCAGCTTTGGAACGATGTGCCTAGGCACGGTCGCGCCTCAAATGGACACGGTCGCACCTCTCAGCAGTTGAAACGTAAAAACAACCTTTAATCACAGGAACGTTCGGTTTCATAACCGTTCTACACGTTTTCGTCATTAACCAACTCCATTAAGCCCTTTAATCATCACCATTACAACAAATGAACTTATTTTCATCGAATTACCTCATAATCACCAAATTCTCTCACGAAATCACCAAATTCACCAATTTGATTACAATTCTTCCAAGCCAACATACCATCGATCCTCTATAAGGCTTCTGGACACGCTGGTTTAGTCGGGATTGCAGCAGAGGACGCTGGAAACCGAACCCGTCGTCGTCGGAATTTCTCTCTACCGAACACTGCCAATTCGTCGTCCTTCCGGGTAATTGAAACCTCTCACACTTACATTTTAGTCTACTAATAAAAAGCCCTAATCTAATTTGGGCTTACAATACGGGAATCATCACGAACCAGAGTCTAGTTCTCGTTCAAAATAGATTTAATCAAATCGAATCTTAGACACGCTTTAAATACAATTAATCTCTATAAAAAGATTCGTGATGATCTAATGGGTGAAAGCCCCATGAATTCCAACAATTACAATATAAGAATTAGTCAAATTGAATCTGTTTTGGAACAGACACGGTCGCGCTAATCATATAGTGCGGTCGTGCTTCATGAGACACGGTCGCGCCAAATACCAGCGCGGTCGTGCCTCACACACTCAGACCCAGTCATGCCTTTGACTATACCTGGTCATGCCTCAAAACCCTAGACACGGTCGTGCCTAGTCCAGAACACGATCGTGCCTTGAGAATAACCTAATTATGCATTTTGTTTGATCAACACGGTCGCGCCCTGACTGGCATGGTCGCGCCCGTGGTTCGAGCACGATCGTGCCCTTCCCAGGCACGGTCGTGTGAGTTAAATTTTTGGCAGAATTATAATTTTATATATTTTTCAAACAATAAATATTCTGATTAAATTACAAAATAAAAATAGTTGATTTTTATAAAAATGCATTTAATCTTATTTAGAAAGATCAAATATTTAATCTTGGAATAAATAGAAAATTTTTATTTAAAGTTTATAAAATTTAATTTACATTTATTGTTAAACCTTAAAAAGTATTTTAATGGTTATGTTACATATATTATAAATAAATAAAGAAATGATTATTTATTTAATTTATATTTAAAGAAAAACAATTAATTATTTATACTAAATTATAACTAATACTTACAATGTTTTCATAAACAATAATCATTACATTACTTAGTTAATTATTCAAACTCAAATCTTAATCAAAATATTCTAAAAATATTCTTTCAAACTTTATATTTTATTCAATACTTTCAATTACAAATCAATGATTTTTTACACAAGTCCAAATGCAACTTTAGACTTAAACTTTTGTGCACACTATTAATACCATATACATTACACTTTAGGTTAACTTGTGCATTTGAAGGATCTTTATTCTATCTAGTATCTTTGTTAGCTACGCCTTCAAACCAAGTGAGTATACATAGCCCCTTTTACTCTTTTATATTTTTGGGGTGAAACATGAACACTATTCAAATTACATGTTTACATTCACACAAACAACACAAGTACAAATCCTATTTACATTCATGTGTGCAAATTTGAGCTTTATGCCCGAGTGCTATGTGCAATCATTAACTATTCAAGCCGACGGTTTTCAATGATAGATCTATTGAGTCTAACAAACCCACCCAGATTGGGGTGATTGATACCGACAACACAATTTGCATGCTAGTTACAAAGGTTTGATTGTACTTGGTTACACAATAGCTGCTCCCCATAAATGCCTTATTTATCATGTTATGTAAGGATTTGTTTTTCAAACTATATGCTATCTATATACAAACATGTGTTATACTCACCAACTTTTTAGTTGACTTTATTTTATTCATGTTTCAGGTTCTAATGTGTGAGATTGATCAAGATGTGCTACACTTAGGCTTTGGACTTAGCTAATTTAAATAAAGAAGTCTATGTTTTGAAATATTGTTTCTGTCTTGGATTTGGTTTTGTTTGAATGATTGTAATGGAATTTGAAGTTTAATATATTTCAATTTAGTCAACCTCGTGCTTATGAACAGTCTACATGTCCCGCCCCGATGATTCCGCCATCGGTCGGGGTGTGACAGATTGGTATCAGAGCCTTGGTTATAGGGAATTAGGTTATTAGACACCTTGACCCTTGTTAGGACATAGTTTGTAATGACAAAAGCTTTGTAATAGTTTAGATCCTATGTCTTTATGTTTTTGTAATGTATTAATATTCTAAGTGTTTTTATACAAGTTTCTAGAGGCGAACTTGTTAAGTTCGCCTAGTCTAACAGAGGCGAACTTGTTAAGTTCGCTTAAGTCTATCTGAGGCGAACTTGTTAAGTTCGCTTAGTCTGTTAGAGGCGAACTTGTTAAGTTCGCTTAATGCAGGTCAGTAGTCTATATATTGATGTTTATAGAGTCAGTTTGATATAGTGAACAGAATCGAAGTAGATGAGACGATATCAGGAGGAACTGATTAGAGACAGAATTATTGTAACCTGATATTGTGGTGGAAATACGAAGCGTTTATTTACACCGTTGTTGTTGATTGAGTTACACGAGCACGTTGATCATGGATTCCACACGTTATCACCGTGTCGTACCGCGAGTCTAGAGATCCGTCACGCATCGAATTGGGGACCTACAAGTGGTATCAGAGGAAATTATGTGGTTAAACCTGAAATCATACATGAAGAGGAAATAGATCCAAAAACAGTATTGAAAGTGAACCCGGTAACTGGTGAGGATATGGTGTATGAATCTGATTCTGAGGAAGAGGAATTTGATGAGAAGAAGGTGGAAGGTATTCCAAAAGAGGTGAAACTTGATGAACCAACTGTTGCAAAAGTTGTTACCCGTGATAGATGAATTCTGACTGAACCTGATGAGGTGAAGGTTGTTACCCATAAGCTTTCTCCAATTTTACAGTCAAGTGGGTTTGTCGCTGCTGGTCATCAAAAGGTGCATTCATCAAAGGTGCCTACACAGGTTTATGTTCCAAAGAAGACAGTAAAATGTTCTGAAAAATCTTCTAAAGCTTATTCCTCTGATGGTTCCTCAAATTCAAAGAATTCTTCTTACTTCAGAACTTTTAAAGAGAGAAGAGTTTGTTTCCATTGCAACAAAGCTGGTCACATTCTGGTCAATTGTCCTTATAAGAACAAGGGAAAATTGAAGACTGTTCCTTCACAACCAAAAGTGGTGAAGATTCTGAAAAGAACAGATGAGGGAAAGTCATCATTTAGTTTGGAGCAAAATATGTCCTGTCGATCTTTTGTTAAATCCTCTGGATTTAAACAGCAGGATAAATTGAACTCTAAAACATTTGTGTGTCAAAAGAAACTTGAGATTCCTCATGTTAGAATTTCAAAATATTCTCAATCTGAAGTAAAGTTGTCTAGACCACAAAGGAGAAGACGAAACAGAAAATTGAAGAAAATTTTGGAAACATCTGAAACTGATAATAATATATCAAATAATGTTTTTCAAAATAATAAAAAATTGTCTCCTTTGAAAAAGTCTGTTGGTAAAACTTCTATTCCCAAGGTTAATGATAACATTGATTGTGAATTACTAGAAGTTGTTTATTTTGATCAATCTGGACGACCCAAGACCACAATGGCTTGGGTTCCTATTTCTAATCGATTTTCGTTGTTTATGTAGGGACAACCAAGGAGGACTATCAACAATACATGGTATGTGAATAGTGGTTGTTCTCGACATATGACAGGGAATATCAGATTGCTTGAAGATGTTAAAAAGATTGATGGAGGTTATGTCGCTTTTGCAGGGAATAAAGGCGGGTACATAATTGGACAGGGAACTTTAAAGAATGATAAAGTCAAATTTGAGAAGGTGAATTATGTGGAGCAGCTGGAACACAATCTTTTGAGTGTATCACAAGTTTGTGACAAGAAGTTTTCGTTCCATTTCAATAATGTTGAGTGTTATATCTTGAAACCTGGTTTTGTTATTCCTGATGAATGGATTCTCATGAAGGCCCCGAGGAGAAATGACACGTATGTCCTTGACATGAGTGTCGCTACTACAACGGATTCAATTCCTACATGTTTACTCTCCAAAGCGTCGGAATCAGATTCTATTTTGTGGCACAGGAAGCTAGCTCACATCAACTATCGGAAGATGAACTATATTGTTAAGAATGATCTGGTTCTTGGTATTTCGAAGATGAAATTCTCAGTTCCTGATGATTGTATTCCGTGCAAGAAGGGGAAACAACGGAAGAAATCACACAAATCTAAATCGAAGAATTCTATCGTAACTCCTTTGGAGCTGCTGCATATGTATTTGTTCGGTCTGATTAGTATCAGGAGCATTGGTGGAAAATCATATTGTTTGGTAGTAACAGATTATTTCTCTAGATTTTCATGGGTTAAGTTTCTTTCTTCTAAGGCTGAAACCAGTGAGTTGGTACAATACTTAATCCTGGGTTTGGAGAATTTGTTCAATCTGAAGGTCAAAAGAATTAGGAGTGACAATGCAGCGAGTTTTAGAATAGCAAAATGGGCTTATTCTGTCTACAAAAGAGAATTCATCATGAATTCAGTGCGCCATATGTTCCTCAACAAAACGGTGTTGCTGAACGAAAGAACAAGACGCTGGTTGAAACGGCATGCACGATGCTTGCAGATTCTAAGCTTCCAGTTACTTTTTGGGCTGAAGCTGTGAATACTGCGTGTCATGATTTGAACAGAGTCTTGACCGTCAAGCGACACAACAAGACTTGCTACGAGTTGTTGAATAATTGAAAGCCGAATCTGGATTATTTACTACCTTTTGGTAATCCTTGCACCCTGTTGAAAGTTCATGATGTCCCAACAAAATTCAGTGCTAAAGCTATTGAAGGGATTTTTCTGGGGTATGTTGCCAATTCGACTACCAAGAGGGTTTTTAACAAAGAGACGTGCCAAGTTGAAGAATGGTTCCATATTGACTGTTCAAATCGGTTCTTTACCTCAAATGGCGATTGGACCAGATTGGGCATTTGATTATGAAACCTTATTCAAGTCTTTTCATTTACCTTCTGATATTTCTCCCGATGAAGCTGTTGTTCTCTATGAGTCATGTCAGGATGCACAGCACAATGGCTTTCTCCAAATTTATCGGTTCCATCTACTTCTGCTCCCGATCCTAATGTTGCTTCTTGTTCAGGACCACAAGATTCAGAGAGTGAGGAAGATAATGCTATTTTTCAAGATTCTTATGCTGATCCTTTGTTGGGTGATGATTCATTACCTTCGACACAAGATTCGGAGGAAATTCCTACAAATTTAGACTCGAAAATTCCAATTAATCATGGTTTATCTTATCAATCTGATACAACTCGTGTTGAAGTGTTACAGGTTCCTGAGGTCGCTTCCATCAAGAAACTCAAAGATCATCCAGTGACAAATATAATCGGAAATTTGCAGGATGGAGTGAAAACACGTTCCCTTGTTGAAAATACTTGTTTGTATACATGTATTAAAGATTCTGGTGTTCTTGATGATTGCTCACATTTATGTTTTATTTCTCAGGTCGAACCCAAAAATGTTGAAATGGCTTTAAATAATAACAATTGGATAGAGGCTATGCAGGAAGAACTTGCTCAGTTTGACAAACTTAAGGTTTGGAATCTTGTAGATCTTCCGAAGGGTGTATATCCGATTGGTACTAAATGGGTGTTTAAATGTAAGAAAGATGATCGAGGTGTCGTGGTAAGAAACACGGCAAGATTAGTTGTCCAGGGCTTCAATCAACAAGAGAGAATTGATTACACCGAGGTTTTTGCGCCTGTTGCAAGGCTTGAAGCAATACGGTTGTTTCTAGCTTTTGCTTCTTATAAAGGTTTTAAGGTATTTCAATTGGATGTGAAAAGTGCTTTTTTATATGGTAAGGTCAAGGAGGAGGTTTATGTTTGCCAGTCGCCGGGGTTTGAAGATCCACTTCATCCGACTAGGGTTTTCAAGCTTGATAAGGCCCTCTATGGTCTTCATCAGGCTCCTCGCACGTGGTATGAAATGTTGTCTACCCATATTTTGGCAAATGATTTTGTTCGTGGCAAGATTGACTCGACCTTATTCATAAAGAAATCAGGGGGAGATTTTCTACTGGTGCAGATATATGTGGACGATATTATTTTTGGCTCAACAAATGAAGGGTTATGCAAAGATTTTGAGAGTGTAATGAAGTCAAAGTTTGAAATGTCAGCTATGGGACAGTTATCGTTTTTCTTAGGTTTACAAGTAAATCAAAAGGAAGATGGTTTCTTTATTTATCAGTCCAAGTATGTCAAAGTCATCTTGAGCCGGTTCAACATGGAGGACTGTACCCCATATGATACTCCGATTCCGGTCAATCATAAGTTGAAGTCTGACCCGGATGGAAAAGATGTGGATTGTCGACTTTACAGAGCAATGATTGGATCTCTCATGTACTTAACCGCTTTAAGGCCAGATATAATGTTCGTTGTGTGCATCTGTTCCAGATTCCAGGCAAAACAAAAAATATCTCACTTAATAGCTATAAAAAGAATCTTTCGTTATTTGAAAGGAAAACAGAGATTGGGACTATGGTATCCACATGGTTCTAACTTTGATTTCAATGCTTATACTGATTCTGATTTTGGTGGTTGTTTGGACAGGAAATCTACAACAGGTGGTTGCTTGTTCTTGGGTAATCGAGTTGTTTCCTGGCAATGCAAAAAGCAAACCACAGTCTCAATTTCTACATGTGAAGCAGAATACATCGCTACTGCGAGTTGTTGTTCACAGATCCTGTGGATACAACAGCAATTAAGAGATTACGGTTTGAATTTCACAGGAACCCCTATGCTTATTGATAATAATGCTACAATGTCTATAACTAATAATCGTGTTATGCACAGTAAAACAAAGCACATTGAGATTAGATATCATTTCATTCGTGATTGTGCAGAGAAAAGGTTGATTGAGCTGGTAAAGGTTCACACTGATGATAATTTTGCTGATTTGTTTACCAAGGCATTTGATCGTACCAGGTTTGAATTTCTAATCAAAATGATAGGTATGATCAATCCCGAATAAAAGTTTTTCAAAATCAGATTTTCATGGCAAATTTTGTTTTTAATTTTTTTTTATTGCTTTATTACATTTCTGCATTTTAAATTTTCAGTCAAAAAGTTCTTAACTTATAAAAAGTCAAAACAAATTGAAAAATATAAAATTTGACATCATTTGAAGTTAGAGAAGAAATGATAGTACATCAGTGATTAGTTCATTTCACACGACCTTAGTAGACCTTTGATATATGATTGATTAAACTGAGTTGATTTGATCTAAATTTCAAAGTCTGCATAAATGAGAAATGATAGAGTTGTGAATGCTCTAATCTTGGTAATCTGTTTTCAAATTTGTGTATGAGTTTTGAAAGTTGAATTGTCAATAGACTAGAAGCGTTTTGAAACTAATCGTAGTGTGAAAATTAAATATGATATGATTACATCTGTGATTTGAATCCATTGTATGCCTGGGTGTGTGTAAAAGATCATTATTAGATAAAGAATATATGGTTTTAAAGAATTTCATGAGACCAATATCGAATTATATCTTTAGCACAAATCTATTTCAGTTCACATTACTGCCCATGCCCCGAAAAACATGCAATGTATTGTTGAACTAAGATATGCTTTCAAAATCTATTGAAACATATATTCGCCCTTGGATCAGTTAGATACATCATTTAGTCTGACTCCAATGAAACTTGTCCAGATAATAGTTGGATCCTCATACCTGAATCTATTGATTCACATTATACAGCCAATTCATTAGAATCTTCGGATTCTGAATCATCATGATTCTTATATAATTTGGGATCTGCTTCTATTGTTGTGCTAAATGAGATAATTTCATCTTGAAAATTGATCTAATCTTAAAATAAGCCGTATATGTCTTGAAGATAGTGCAAATTATATTTCTGTTTGGCATATACGTGGGGTACACGATGATTTTGCATCTAAATGGTACTAAATCACATGAATTTGGAGAATAAACGCTTATAGTTTCAAATCATATAATATTGACAAATTTAAGAATTCATGCTTTATATTTCAAATTTGGTATAAATAAACAAGCATTTCATAACCTGATCTCATTTACTTTGAAATTTATTGCATATCATTTCAAATATTATGCAAATTGAATGATTTACAAATACTTAAAAAGACACATAAAGTACAAGATGACTTGGATAGTTTCATATCATAGGTTACCCTTGGTTATTGCTAAAAGTGTGATGAATTACTCAGATACTGATATGATCTTCTTACTCATGATGTTCATTAAAAAATATGTGATTTCAATTTGTACATATAAAAATCCAAAAATATGTGATTCCGTTTGTATAGATATAATTCAAAAAGATTTTGTTTTTATTTTCCATGAAAATTTTAATCTTTTATTGAATTGTTCGGGATTGGATCAAATACATGCTGCTAACGGAAGTTCAAGACGTGACGGATTGAAAGTAGGTAAAATTTTGATCAAGGAAAATGTTGAAGGCATTAAGTTCGCCTCCTTCTGGTGAAGCGAACTTAATATGTTCGCCTGAAATTGGTGAAGCAAACTTATTATGTTCACCTAGGGATTGTTAAGCGAACTTAACAAGTTCGCCTAATTAAGCGAACTTAATCTGAATAAGGGTTGTCCAGGCGAACTTATTCACTTCATCTTCTTCACGATTAAGCGAACTTGTCCGGGTGTTCAAAATTTTTTGAAATTTCAAATTACGTGGTTGTTGGGTTGTTAAACAGTAATTTCTGAATCGAAATTGGATTGCGAATCTAACCAAGGTATTTTCATCGTTTTTCATCCGTTTATTTGAGAGAAAATTGAAGTTTTTGTCTTGGTTTTCATCCCGAGATTGCTTTTGCACAAATTGTGGATATTCCAGTTTTAAATCATGAAATTGTTCGTGGATATTGACTTAGTAGTACAAGTCGATTGATTTCCAATGCTTATTTCATGATTTCCACATGTTTTGAAAGATTTGTGAATTCCGAGATTGAATTTGAATCGACAGACAGTTCAGGCGAACTTGTTCAAGCGAACTTGTCCAGGCGAACTTAATAAGTTCGCCTCTTGAAACACTAAGCGAACTTATTAAGTTCGTCTAGGGGTCGGAAGGTTTTGAACTTGTAAAAGTTTTTTTTGTGTGTTTAAATTTTTTTTTTAAAATTGTTTTTCATATTGTTTGTGTTTTGTTAATTGTCTAATATGTGTTTGTTGTCCAAATATTTTTCAGATGGCTCGTCGTGTCGAATACAAGCACAACCAGGTGGCATTGTTAGATCCTAACATGTCAGAGGCCATACACTTTCAAGGGATTATAGGATTTCTGAATCGCTCATGCCTACGTGTCGCATTATCTGTCGATCCATACATCAGTCTGGTGTATATTCAACAGTTTTGGGACACAGTTCACACAGATACTGACGTAGAGATACTGACGTAGAGATACTGACGTAGAACCTCATGTTCTTCGTGCCACTGTCAATAATATAGAGATTGCTATATCTGAAGACACTATTCGTGCAGCTCTTGCATTAGGTGGTGCTGATGAAGATCCTATATCCTATCCTAATCCTTTGATCATGGGATGCTTTCAAAGAATGGGTTACCGTGGTCGCCCTAATGACACACAAGCACGTAAAGGTGGTTTGGTGGGTGAATGGAGATACTTCATGCATGTGATTATTCAATGTCTCTCTCCTCGTAAAGCCGGTACTGATGGCTTAAAGACTGCTCTTCAAGCTGCAATGGTAGCTTTGATATTGAATAAGCGCTTCAATTTTGCAAGATATATCTATAAGGAGATGGTTATGCAAATCACACCTGCTGAAGGTCAAGGATTTTTGATGTATCCAAGATTTATCCAGATGATTCTGAATCATATTCTTCCTGATCTCCCACAGCATCCGATTAGATTAACTTTGACGCCGATGTCTAAGCGTATCTTTACGGATTGCACTAAAGTGAAACAACAGAATCAAGTGTTGATTCCAGTTATGCTCCATTGTTTGGTCACTTAATCAATCCTGATTATGTTGAACCACCAAATGATAACTGGTTTCATCCTAATGAGTTAGCTCAAGAGCAAGGTCAGAATGTTCAACCACAACAACAACCTATTCCACAAGTACAAGTTCCACAACAACAAGCTCACCAACAACAACAAGTTCCCGTACAACAACAAATTCCTATTCAAGAACAAGTTCTAATTCCAGAAGCTCAGGTTGATATACCTGTTAATGAACCTGTTCTAGAAGAGGTCGTTCAAGAACATGAACAAGTTCTAGGGATGAATATGGATGACTTTGTTGATGACGCTGTGAACTCGCCCATTCATGAAGCTGAAGTGAATGTGGTGATAGAGAACGAGTCGAGTTCTAGCACAAGTGATACAATCTTACCTATTTCTGAAGATACAGATTCTGATGAGTCTAGAGATTTCTCTTCAGATCATTATGAACGGTTGGCTCGTAACCTTTGGCTAATGCTGGTAAACGCCTTAAATCTTCAGCCAAAAGACAACGACGAAAGTCTGTTCGGGATCCTCCTTCCGGATCAGTACTTGGTAAAAGGACATTAGTGTATGAGAGTTCGGATAGTGATTTCAATCCGGATCCTAAAGCTCTAAAGCATATGGCTGCTTCAATTGCTGCTGCCCAATCTTCACAAGGTGTGGAGGATGCTACTTTTGTTGCTTCCTTGATTGTCACACCTCCAAGCTCTAAAGAACAATCTCCTGTTCTCACTCCTGTTCCTCCAGTGATTCCTACTCCCAGTACTTCCGTTCCTCAATCGTCAGCTAGTCCTTCTAAGCCATCTGATTCTGATAGGATTACTTTCCTTGAATCGCAAGTGCTTGCTTTACAAACCCAGGTGGATACTCTTGTATCTACTGATACTCAATGACAGCTGGTGATTCAGACTCAAGCTACACAAATTGCTGCTATGCAGGCATTAGTATCCAAGCTTGTTGACCGTCTTGACGCTCAGGGGGAGTTAAGGATACGTGATGCATGTCATACTGAGTCTATTCAACGACATGATGATGAAGACAATGATCCTTCTGGTAATATTGAGGGTGGTCGTCAATACGCTGACGTTGATCCTATTTCTAAAGTTCAGGGGGAGTCGACATCACAATCAATTGATGGAAACAAAGATACCTCTGGAGTTAATGACAAAGAAATCTTATTATTGGAGTTCTTTGCTGAGTCTGAGGAGGAAGAAGTTGAAAAGATAGCATGTCTTGATGACATAGATGAATTATTCAATGACATAGAAGATGATGTGTCAGATACTGAAATAGAAGAAGGAGAGATAGTGGAGATAGAGATAGAGAAAAGTCAAGATAAAGTGATTTATGAAGGTTGTGATGGTCTTAATGTCCCTTATAACTTCATCCAAGATGATGTTATTCCTGAGTTTAATTATGAAGGAGCAACAGATTCTATGGACTCATTTGAAGACATCACACTGCCTGAAGATACTACTGATTCCAAGATTGATACTGATGATGAAAACATTCAATCCAATACAGATGCTGAAGCTAATACTACTCACACTGAGTCTCCAAAGATGAATGAAGAACCTGTAATGTACAGAAATACAGGTATGACCAGAGAACAGTGGAAAGAAGTAGTGAATAGTAGGATGAAGGTGCTACCCAAGTCTCAAACACAACCTGCTCAAAAAGAAAACTATGTGAATAAAGAGAGGTGTGTAGGAAGAATCATAAGCTGGTTTTATGATAATGACATAAAACTATTTGCTATTAAAAGATCTGATGGTGTTCAGTACTTAAAGCCGAGGATCAAGTATTTCAATACCTTGCCAAGGTGTGAAATGAATGGTCTATCTTCAAAGCCACTTATTAATAGATCCAAGTTTGGATTAGCTGATGTGATAGCAAATCTGATCAAAAGAGAAGGTGGTTCAGGGAAGTATGAAAGGCTAAAGCCTCAAAAGGAAAGGAGTGAAGAATATAGATCACAAGACTGGGAAAGTGACGTGGAAGTACAAATTCAGACCAGTACGTGCTGTACACAGGATACCATTGAAGAAGATTCCTCAAGATTTCCTTGGGAATATGAAATGGTGGTATGTCGATGTTAATACTAGTGAAGCAAGGACTGAAGACAAAGAGAATAAGGTCATTGTATGTTTCTATGATGCAATGAATCTTATAAATTTTTCAAAGAAAGATAAGAGAACACTGAGAAAGAATGAAATCATGTTCACTGATGAGTGGAAAGAACAAAGATTTCAGTACACGCGAGTATTGGAGATATGTAGAAGATATGGAGTGCATGCAGGAAGCAGATTGCCGGATAATTGGAAAAGCTCATCATGAAGACAGAAGACTGAAGATCAAGCTATTGTCAAGGGGCAGTCTGTTAGGACATAGTTTGTAATGACAAAAGCTTTGTAATAGTTTAGATCTTATGTCTTTATGTTTTTGTAATGTATTAATGTTCTAAGTGTTTTTATACAAGTTGCTACCTAGTCTAACAGAGGCGAACTTGTTAAGTTCGCTTAAGTCTATCTGAGGCGAACTTGTTAAGTTCGCTTAGTCTGTTAGAGGCGAACTTGTTAAGTTCGCCTAATGCAGGTCAGTAGTCTATATATATATGTTTACAGAGTCAGTTTGATATAGTGAACAGAATCGAAGTAAATGAGACGATATCAGGAGGAACTGATTAGAGACAGAATTATTGTAACCTGATATTGTGGTGGAAATACGAAGCGTTTATTTACACCGTTGTTGTTGATTGAGTTACACGAGCACGTTGATCATGGATTCCGCACGTTATCACCGTGTCGTACCGCGAGTCTAGAGATCCGTCACGCACCGAATTGGGGACCTACAACCCTTGCTATTGTCTGACTAGGATAATAAGTTGGGAGTTTAAAGGAAAATAAAAAGGGTAAGAAATGTAATTAGAAATATTATCTCATTTAAGGTGTTACTCCAGTTGTTATCACTTGTTAATTAACGTCATATTTAAAGTAAGGCTAGTCATAGTTAATAGTACTAACCATTTCGATGGGGAGGCTAGTAGTTTGTAACGGAACAGTGGATACGGACGGCCAACTGTTCCTAATGAATCTCGGGACCCTAAACGGGGTCTCAAGTCTGCCGACTATCGCGTGATTCATTATTCTGACTAATATTATCCTCTGACTGATGTACGTCATGTCTTGTAACTTCTTTTGGTAAGTCGGAATGCACAACTTCCTCCAAAGGTACTTTATGAACGCTCGGACCTAACAGATTGTATTCTTAAAATAGTTGTATTTACTTATAATAATATTTTAAATAAATAAAGCTTTCATCCTCAAGATCAAGCCCCATGGCCCCAGCTAGGAGTCCTCTGCAAGCTAACATGAGAGAAGTAAAGAAATATCGACACGTTCCATAAGGTCCAGTCAGGACTCGAACGATCCGTTGAATACCCAAACCTCCAATCAACCCATAATAATAAATCAATACTAACTCGGTCGTTGCTAGTACCAAGATTTGTATAAAGACCGTACAAAGTCGAATAAGCTTCCCGAACAAGAAGTCTTGCTTAGGTAACTCACAAGTTTTAAGATTATTAAGTTTGTTTAAAGATCACTTATTCTGGTTTTTTAAGATAAACTATAAGAAAGATTTCAAGAACATAACTTACTAAAAATACTTCATTAATTAATTAAAGTTCAACTAACCCGAGCAACACAAGAGAAGTAGTCATAAATGACCATACAAGTGACTCCACTAAACTTTAGACATTGTGTGGAAGTATTCCAACATCAAGGGAGATTGGGTATAGGTTGCCTCTTGTTACTTGAACGAGAAGAATCATTTCATATTACAAGACTTGGAAAAGAAAATAAACAAAGAAAAACTAAAATGGACCAGAACCGAGGGAGTTCCGGCTCTAGCAGTTAGTTTCTGACAATATGAAAGTATGCAATATGATGTGTCATGAAAAATAAGAATGTGGTAAAACTAATACAACCCTGATGAGACGTCATTGTCATGCGTATGATCGATTTTCACCAATGCCTAGATTGTATTTCCGGGCACGAACCAAAATCTGTATTACCTGAAATACTATGCAATGCTCAAAATATAAAATAAGTACCGAAAAGGAAATTAAACTAATATTCGCCAATTAGCGGCGGCCGAATAGGATTGTTGGTTGTGCCACCATGTCAACGGTTAAACCATGTAACCGGTAAAAATGATATTGTGTCTAGTCAACCACAAAACAAACAAAAAGTTATCAAGAGTTAAGATCCAGAAATTTTAAAAGAACCATAAGCATCAGGGATAGAGGGAAAACTGCTACTTGAATGGGGGACGCTGCCACTGTTGGTGTGGGTCGGGAGGCTGCTAGTGCTACTGATGGGCATGCGGGTCGTGGGTATGATCGTAGAAGTCCTATCGCATGCCAAACATCGTCTTTCCCAATTTTACTCATCCGGATTATCAAATCTAACATAGTGGGATCAGCAGTCGTGTGGTACATACCTGGGCCTTGATACCCCAGTTGTCTTATAGGGGCACCCTCATCCTCTGATTCTTCGACTACACTAGTCCAAATATTCCCCCGATGTCCTACTAATCGGTACACCCATTAAAATTTTTCATCATATGCATGTTAATTAATACTTGGGTGTCCACATGTAGAATGGGTAGGTCCATTTCTGTAAGTATGCCAAGATTTGCAGGAGACAAAATGCCCAAATATGAGGCCAGGTGAGTAATGTAAGGTCCACCAAAAACATGGTTGTTGGAACAGTAGCCAGTGGCTCGAGTAAAGAACTTGGCCAAGCTGTAGGCCAGGTTACAAGGAACCCCATCAATCAAGCAGTGTAAGTGAAGGAGGTCTCTAACACTCACAACCCATGTGCTATCCTTCCTTCCCCCAATGGGAGGGATAATACATCGGTGCAGGTAACGGTGGAGAGGATGTCTGATCTCGGTGCTCTTTTGGCTATGTGGATCAAAAGGTCCGGATCCGATCCTATGCCAAAATGTTGATGCCTCTCCTTCTACAAACTCCCATTTACTATCAGTAGAGATTGGCTCTGTGATTTCCTAGTGCCTATATAGTCCCATTCATACCCAAAATTGTGCCAAGGACATTACATACCAATGTCTAGCCATCCTGAAACGCACACAGTCGTGCATTTCCATACTCACCACTGGCCTATCAAACTAAAAAGATGTTAAAAACTCGAGAGTGAGTTCATAATAGGTGGTCTCTCTGGTGGCAAAGAACCACTATCATGGCTTTGTGATAAGAGGTACAACGCCGTCTAAGAGATTCACTTCCTCCAAAGTTGGGTAGCAAATGGTTTTGCACGCTCCGAAGGTTTGTCTTAGTAATGCTGGTAGAGTCTAGTAAGCATGGACTTCGATAGCTTCGCTGGGGTAAAAAATAAGCCATGGGTGTAAGTCCCATGGCAGTTCAGGCATAGGTTGTGGGTTAAAAGGTGGAGGAGGTGATGGTGGAGTTTGTGGTGAGCCACCTGTGTGATCAGACGAGGATGAACCCGACCTTGAGCCCGATCGATTTTCTTCTCTTTCGTCCCGCTTGTTTGGAAGACTCAGCCATGTCCTATAGAATCACCAATTGAAGTAGTTAGTATAAGGAAACAAGAGTGATTCAACATATATATTTCAACGATGCCAAAAACTTGATGGTATGTAATTGTCAAAGCATAGTGGTGCCAAAAACTTGATAAGAGTCATGTTTTTATAAAATATATAAGTATATAATTTTTAGACTACCAAAAGAAACACAAATTCGTGCATGTTAATGGCACGTTTATGTCCCTCGAGTCCTAAAGTGGTCAATTGCAAATAATTAAAAAAGGCGCAAATTCAAATGGTGCAATATGACTATAATCATAGACTGATGGCAAGTTAACTTTTGAAAAGTCAAACCCGTCAAAATTCTTCTCCTAATTCAATTAATCAACAATTTCCCACAAACTAAACTAAAACTTAAACACTTAAGAACAAGATTCATGCTTCAATTCGTGTTTTCAAGTTTAAGAGTTCAATTCAAAATTCAAAAACCCATCCATACGAGTAAAACAAATCCGCGAAATGAGTTACATTATGATCTAACAAGGTTAAATGTGTGTTTAGTGCAAGCATTAAGTCAATATTCATTCACATTCAAACCAAAGTTCAAAATGAAACCCTAGCCTCATTCAACCAAAATTAGCTCTTTTTGGAGCATAAATCACACTAAAAATGATAATGGAAAAGTTTACATATCTTGGGGAAGATATTAGAAGCATGAAACAAGAGAAACCGCGAGAAATCAGTGTTGTTTGGTGATTTTTGGCAAGGTCCGAACGAGTTTGGGGTGTGGGTTTTGGTAAAAGTGAAGCCGTTGTCCCATTTAAGACCAGTACGCCCGGAGGGCAAAGCACGGTCGTGCAAGAGGATGCACGGTGTTGACCAATTTTGACTTTTTGACTTCATTTTTCAAGTTAATGTTTTTAGAAAAATAAAAATACATATTGACTTTTTGACTTTTTGACCAATGTTGACTTTTGACTTTTTGACTTCATTAAAGATTAATTAAAAATAATTTAAATTCTCCAAAAAGTATTATCTTTATATTGAAAATAAATTTGGTTAACGGGTAATGTTAGCAATAAAAATTTCGATTTCGAGTTCGAAAACTTAGCTCGTTCGTTAGCATCCAATTTCAAAGTATCGAGCTTGTCATCATCAAAAATAAAGAAAAAGATAAAATCTAAATACGTAAACCCATTCGAAAGCGTTACGCTTAAAGGAAATTTTTTCGTTCGAATGGTGGTGTTTATATCTATTCATTTCTATTGACAAAAAATTCGCGGACGCGATCCTTAAAAATTCCTGGAAAGATATATTAGCTAACAAAAACACCAAAATAAAAGGAAAATAAGATTGAAAATAGAAAATAAAAATAGTCAGTCCAACGACTTAGATCTTTTGCAGAATTATCGTGTCTCCGGCAACGGCGCCAAAAACTTGATAGCGAATTTTTAGTGTATAAAATGTATTCTATTTTGAGTTATACAAAATCAGGTTTTAAATTTATAAATTAAAATGATAAATACTTCAAATAAACACACACACAATAGGCAAGTGTAACTATCGCAGCGTAGTATAGTCTGGGTAAGAACCAAGTATCGAACCATGGACAAGGATCCGGTACTCAACCCTTGCTATTGTCTGACTAGGATAATAAGTTGGGAAAGGGCGTTTTGTTTAAAGAAAAATAAAAAGGGTAAGAAATGTAATTAGAAATATTATCTCATTTAAGGTGTTACTCCGGTTGTTATCACTTGTTAATTAACGTTATATTTAAAGTAAGGCTGGTCATAGTTACTAGTACTAACCCTTTCGATGGGGGAGCTAGCAGTTCTTAACAGAACAGTGGATACGGTCGGCCAATAGTTCCTAATGAATCTCGGTACCCTAAACGGGGTCTCAAGTCCGCCGGCTATCCTGTGATTCATTATTCAGACTAATATTATCCTTTGACGGACATACGTCATGTCTTGTAACTTCTTTTGGTAAGTCAGAATGCGCAACTTCCTTCAAAGGTACTTTATGAATGCTCGGACCAAACAAATTATATTCTTATAGTAGTTGTCTTTACTTATAACAATATTTTAAATAAATAAAGCTTTCATCCTCAAGATCAAGCCCCATGACCCTAGCTAGAAGTCCTCTGCAAGCTAACACGAGATAAGTAAAGAAATATCGACACGTTTCATAAGGTCCAGTCAGGACTCGAACGATCTGTTGAATACCCAAACCTCCAATCAACCAATAATAATAAATCAATAATAACTCGGCCGTTGCTAGCACCAAGATTTGTATAAAGACAATACAAACTCGAAAAAGCTTCTCAAACAAGAAGTCCTGCTTTGGTAACTCACAAGATTTAATATTATCAAGTTGGTTTAAATATCACTTATTCTGGTCTTTTTAAGATAATTTATAAGAAAGACTTCAAGAACATAACTTACTAAAAATACTTTATTAATTAATTAAATTTCAACATACCCGAGCAACACAAGAGGACTAGTTATAAATGACCATACAAGTGACTCCACTAACCTTTAGACATTGTGTGGAAGTATTCCAACACCAAGGGAGATTGGGTATAGGTTGCCTCTTGTTACTCGAATGAGAAGAATCATTTCACAATCCAAAGGGCATCCGTCGATAAGCAAATGTGCCATAGGGACATGTGAATGTCGTCTTATCCTTGTCCTTGGGAGCAATCGGGATCTGGAAGTAGCTAGAGAATCCATCTAGGAAATAGTAGAACATCTTCCCCAACAATCTCTCCAACATCTGATCAATGAATGGGAGGGGAAAATGGCCCTTCCTAGTAGCATCATTGAGTTTGCGATAGTCGATGCAAAATCGCCAACCTGTGACTGTACAAGTAGGAATTAACTCATTCCTCTTGTTGGTGATGGAAGTCATACACAACCTAAACCGGGCTGACCCAAGGTGAATCGGAGATGGGATAAATCAAACGTGCATCAAATAAGTTGATAACCTCTTTCTTCACCACCTCTTGCATGTTCGGGTTCAACATCCTCTAGTGCTGCACAACTGGCCTGAAATCATCCTCCATACGAATCTTATGGGTGCAAAAAGAGGGATTAATACCCTTAATATCCATGATCTTCCATGCAATGTGTCATACCCCGCTAAGGTGAAAACGCGAGTTGTAACGTTCAGTGGTTTCCAAAGCATATGATTACCGCAAACACATACATGATAAATGGATACATAATTATGTTTAAAGGTTTTACATCCCAAAATGTCTTTTGAGTTTACAAAATATCAAGATTTCGCATATATGACCCATATACCACGATTTATACAAGAGAAATCCCCAAAAGTCGTATCCATCATGCATGCATGTAACCTATACTGCTAAACTTGTGACCACATTCAATTTCCAGAAAAAACATACTTAAAATGTGTCAACACGAGGTTGGTGAGTTCACAGGTTTTGTTTAAATGTTCTTTTAATTCCAACGTTAACAAAATGTTCAAATGTATTTATAAATCCAACGTTCACGGTGTATGTAGTTATCAGAACAAACAATATGTGAATAACCAATGAATTGAACAATGAAGGAATGACCAACTGAACCCATTTGTAAACTAGCTAAGAATACAAATAATATGTTAATACATGTGACCGTAACCAAACCATGACTGGTGAATGCCCTTCCCTCGCTTTACCACGAGAACGGAATAAGACAATATGCGGCCATTATACCATCCAGGTCGCCGGTTAACGCGACAAACCATGACCGGGGGCGTCGCCTGTCACACCCCAACTGACGGCGGAATACGTCGGGGCGGACGTGTAGACTGTTCATAAGCACACGATCAAGCTAAAGTTGTATATTTCATTTAATTCAAATTCATAACAATTGTTTTATCAAAACAAAGACAAACAATGAACAAAGTACTTCAAACAAGTTTAATTAATTAACTAGGTCTTGCAATTTCCTACGTGATGAATCTTGAACATAACTCTCAATTATTGGTACCTGAAACATGATGAAAACAGAGTCAACTAAAATAGTTGGTGAGCATACATAGGTTTTAGCATATCAAGTGTTATCAAGTTTGTATACAATTCATATGATATCATGGTTTAATAAGGCAATTATGGAGAATCACTATAGGTAAAACTGGGGCGCACAATCAAACCTTTTGACTGATAGGCATAACACAACAGTTATCCTTAAGTGTTTTCGGCAACAATCACCCTAACCGGGTGGGTTGGTTAGACATAATAGATCTACCACTGTATACCGTCGACTTGTACTAAGTTAATGAATGCACTTGCACTATGTAAAAAAATATGTAAATGTAGTTTGCACTAATAGTGTTCAAGCATAAGACACAAATTGCACACATGATCATAATGTTTGAATAGTAATAATTGAAAATAGTTTGAATGTGATCATGTTTCACCCCAAAGATGTAAAAGTGAAAAAGGGGCTATGTAAACTCACATTGGATTTATAGCTTGAAATCACAAGTACGGGTGGTTGCGCAAGTTGTTTAGCTAACACGGGGTTAACCTATGTTTAAATATATAAATATATATATATATGTATCAATGACATGCTCAAAAAGGCTAATGCATAAGGTTATTGGGCTTCGTTGGTTGATGTATCTCTATTTGTTGTAAATAATACGTTTATTTAATAAGGAATTGAATATGTATGTATACATATATAAATATTTATTTCATTTACAAATAAGTGTTTAAATAATATTAAATTAATTATATTACTAATTAGGTTAAAATGTTTCACTTAATTAAATAGTTACATAACTCCTCATTAAAGTAAATAACGAGAAAAATATAAGTTGTATAAAGTGATTGGGTAAGAAAATATCTCGTAGAGGTTTTATATAAATAATTATATAAATTTTTATTAAAATTTATTAGTTTTTAACTCTCTAAAATGATTAAACAATTACTTAAGTTGTAGGTTAATAATTTGGTTCATAAATATTTTCGGGTCTTGGGAGTTGTATAAAATAATTTTTACAAGCAAAATGGGGTTAGAATTTAGTTTTAAAAAAAGTTTTAAAAATTAAAAAAATGGACCAGGGACTCAAACCCGTGCCGCCACCATGAAACCACAAACGCGCAACCACTAGACAAGGAAGGTCTAGTGTTTAAATGACCAGACCACAAATTGTTAACCCGTATACGCATGAGGGTCGGGTTTCAGGATCAGATCACATGCAAAAACAAGGTGTGGGGCAGGGATCAAACCCGCGACCTTGCCTGAGTGGCACTAAAGACTTAATCGGTTGCTCTGGGCATATGCCTTGGTTAATAACAGGCGCGCAAAATATTTAACACCCAACCCCCGTTCATCTTCTTCCCCAAATATCCCCATCCCAAACCCTAACCTCAATTCAACCCAATTCAATACTGATCGATTACGAATTTTGGGGGCTTTTAATCTATGGATCAAAACGAAACTAATGGTACCAACCTTACCTGAAATGGTGGCGGATGGAGGGAGAACGACCACAAGGCTGAAGTCGGCAAATCGTGAGCTTGATAGAACAATAGAGATGAAACACGAGGTGTACGAGTGTTCAGGGAGTTCGTAATGAGTGTTATGAAGGTGTGGCACTAGGTTTTATAGGCCAATTTCAGGTTTAATGCCTGACTTAAAGTCGCGATTGATTGAGGACGGTTACGAGTTGTTTGGACTCAAATTCATTGATTCCAGTTGTAATTAGCTCGTCATGGGCGACTAGAACAGTCGCACGTTGTTTCCAGATGATTGATTTCAGTTTTAACGCTCGAAATCAAGGGATTCATGAACAATTTCGTGTGATTTGGTTTGTTTGACTTTCATAAGTCAAACTTGCATGGAGTGGGTTCAAAGTCATAATGGGGTCCAAATAGGGGGTCCAAAGTGTTCAAAGGGTTAATTGTTTCAAGTGGGGGTTTAATGTGACCAATGCAGGGGGGGGGTTCAAGCCAAGTTTATACAATCTTAAAACTGCAAGTTTGAAATGTTTTATATAATTTTGTCAAACATATATTTTTAAAACTAAATAATATGCACCTATATATTGTCATGAAAACATAAAATATATATATATATCTGTTTGGAATTTAAATAACTTGCATACATGGATGTTTATACAATTGTGGAACTTTAATCAATATTTTACTTAAAAATACTTTGTCATGCATTTATACCTAATCATATTATATGCATCATAATGAAATTTAATTCCTTAATTAAATGAAATAAATATGTGTAGATATTAAACCATAGTAATGATGCATATACAACTTGCAATTAGTATGATAAATTGAAATGATCTAAAACTGATATTGAAATAATGTTATTGCACAAATCAAAGCATAAGAAAAAAAAATTAAATGTTACAGTATCCCCTAGTTGAGGGAATTTCGTCCCGAAATTCAACTAGTTGAAGTTGCCGAATCAGAAAAGAGGTGAGGGTATTTGAGCTTCATCTGATCCTCACGTTCCCAAGTGAACTCTGGGGCACGCTTAGATTCCCAACGAATCTTGACAATAGGAATACGGCTTCACTTGAGTTGTTTAATCTCACGATCCATAATATCCACAGGTTTTTCAACAAGGTACATAATGTCATCAATGTGCACTTCGTCAAGCGGAATGTGAAGATTCTCGTCAGTTAAACATTTCTTTAGGTTAGATACATGAAATGTAGGATGCACATTGCCAAGTGCTGGAGGTAAATCGAGTTTCTAAGCCACTTTTCCAATCCTTTCAAGGATCTTGAATGGACCCACATAGCGAGGTGCTAGCTTACCCTTTTTCCTGAAGCGAACCAAGGAGACACCTTTAGAAGTACAAGGTCCCCGACTTGGAATTCCAAGAGCTTTCTACGTTTGTCGACTTGGAACTCCTCGCTACTCAAATGTTGTCACGAATTTGAATGATTTTGTCGGATGTTTCTTGTATTAACTCGGGACCGGTGATTTGTGCTTCACGAATCTCGTTCCAATAAATGGGTGAATGACATTTGCAACCATAAAGGGCTTCAAAAGGGGCCATGTTGATGCTCGTATGGTAGCGGTTGTTGTATGAGAATTCAATCAAGGCTAGATGAGAATCCCAATTGCCACCAAAGTCAATAAAACACGCTCTAAGCATATCCTCAAGAGTTTGGATTGTTCATTCGGTTTGACCATCAGTTTGAGGATGGTAAGCCGTACTTAAATCCAATCGTGTTCCAAGGGCAGTCTGGAGGGATTGCCAGAATCGGGAGGTGAATCGGGCATCTTGATCAGAAATTATATTCAAAGGAACACCGTGAAGACTCATAATTTTGTCAATGTACATTCGAGCTAATTTCTCAACTCGATAGTCTTCATGGACTGGCAAGAAGTGAGCTGATTTGATGAGACGGTCAATGATCACCCATATACTATCATGACTACTTGAGGTGCGAGGGAGTTTGGTAATGAAATCCATGGCTAGATTCTCCCATTTCCACACAGGAATTTCTGGTTGTTCAAGTAATCCAGAAGGACGTTGATGTTCGGCTTTGATATTTGAGCAAGTAAGACACTTTGCTACATAAAGGGCAATATCCTTCTTCATACCGGGCCAACAATATTGCATGTGAAGGTCTTTGTACATTTTATCCGCACCAGGATGTATGGAATAACGGGTTTTGTGTGCCTTGTTCATAAGGAATGTACGGAGATCGTCATGATTGGGAACCCATATACGATCTAAGAAGTAAAGTAAGCCATTGGGTTTGGTTTCCAACTGAAGTTCAACTCCACATGACATTTCTTCGTATATGTTACTCGCGGTAATCGAGACGTGTTGTGCATCCAGTATGCAGATTTGAATGTCGGTTTGAATCTTGACACTATGTAGCATAATGTGCTCTTTACGACTTAGTGCATCGGCTATGAAATTTGCCTTACCGGGATGGTAACGAATCTCGCAATAGTAGTCGTTAAGAAGTTCAACCCAACGCCGCGATCGCATGTTGAGTTCCTTTTGATTGAAGATATGTTGGAGGCTCATGTGGTCGGTAAACACCACACATTTTGTGCCATAAAGGTAGTGTCTCCAAATCTTCAATGCGAAGACAACCGCACCTAGCTCAAGATCGTGCGTCGTATAATTCTTCTCATGGATCTTAAGTTGAATTGATGCATAAGCGATCACCTTGCGTCGTTGCATAAGGACACAACCAAGACCTTGGTTTGATGCATCACATTAGACAACAAGATCGTCATTTCCATCAGGATGGGTTAGAATAGGGGCAATGCAAAACTTCTGTTTGAGAGTTTTAAACGCTTCTTCTTGCTTTGGTCCCCACTCCTAAGGTTTACCCTTATGGGTTAAGGCAGTGAGAGAGACATCAATCTTGGAAAAGTTGGAGATGAATCGATGATAATAACCTGCTAGACCAAGGAAAGAATGAACCTCGGTAGGGGTTTTAGATGTACTATAATTCTTTACAGCTTTGATCTTAGTAGGATCTACATGAATTCCCTTTTCGTTGACAATATGACCCAAGAATTGAACCTCATACAACCAAAATTCACACTTGGAGAATTTGGCGTAGAGATGTTCTTTCTTCAAAAGGTCCAAAATCAGCCTAAGGTGTTGCTCATGATCTGATTTAGTCTAGGAGTAGATCAGGATTTCGTCAACGAACACGATTACAAATTTATCCAAATAAGGTTTGCACACACGGTTCATAAGGTCCATGAAAACCGCAGATGCATTGGTTAGTCCAAAAAGGCATAACCATAAATTCGTAGTGGCCGTACCTTGTACGAAAGGCAGTCTTTGGAATATCTTCATCATGTACACGAAGTTGGTGATAACCGGACCTAAGATCAATCTTCGAGAAGTAGGTTGAACCTTGAAGTTGGTCAAAAAGATCGTCAATCCTTGGTAATGGGTAACGGTTCTTGATGGTAAGTTTGTTAAGTTTGCGATAGTCAATGCACATCCAAAATGAACCGTCTCTCTTTTTGGCGAATAAGACAGGTGCACCTCAAGGTGAATGACTTGGACGGATGAAACCTTTATCAGCAAGTTCTTGGAGTTGGCTTACAAGTTCTTGCATCTCCAAAGGTGCGAGTCGGTATGGAGCTTTAGCTATAGGATTAGCTCCAGGTACAAGGTCGATGAGAAACCCCACTTGTCGTACGGGCGGCAGACTGGATAGATCTTCAGGAAATACCTCAAGAAAATCTCGAATGATCGGAATGTCTTGAATCTCTTTCCCTTTGTCCTTCTTTTCCACAACATGTGCCAGGAAGGCTACGTACTTCTTTCGCAAGTACTTTTGTGCCATGGTGCAAGACATGAGTTTGAGTCCACTATTAGGCTTCTCACCAAATATTCGTAACGTGTCGCCCGAAGGAAGAGGAATTCGTATGCATTTCTCAAAACAAATGACTTCGGCATGGTCGTTGGATAACCAATCCATACCTATGATGATATCGAAGCTTCCCAATTGCATTTGTATGAGGTTAACAGGGAAAGTGTGTTCGTTAAGCTCAAGAGAACAATCGCGGACGATAGAGTCTATAGTGATGGGATTTCCATCCGCTACTTCAACGGTAAATGTTTCCTTTAACTTAGTTCATGTTTTTGCAAGTAATGGCTAAAATTTGAGTGATACAAAACTCCTATCAGCACCGGTATCAAATAAAAAGGAAGTATATTGGTTATTGACAAGAAACATACCATTAACATCATCGTTGTTGGCTTGGGCTTGATTAGCCTTTATGTTGAAAGCACGCCCACGGGCACCATCCTGATTTGCATTAACCAACCTTGGGCAACGATCTCGGAAGTGGGTTGGATCACCACACTCATAGCAAGCACGCCCATTAGCAATAGCTGGTATAACTTGGTTGTCAACTGGTAGATTGGCTCAGTTTCCTGGGTTGGTTTGGACAATGGGGGATCTGGCTCGGCAAGTGTTAGCCACATGGCCATATTTCCCATAAGTTGTACATAGACGGCACCGTACAGTCGGGTAGTGATGATACTTGCAGGGGTTACATTGGGGATTGACACCTACATATGGCCTTTTGTTAGTGTCCTGAGCTACAGGAGCAACTTGGGTGATGGGTGTAGCAGGGGTAACGACGACAAAGTTCTTAGCCTTGCGCTTCTTATTATTGAAAGAATTTTCGGGCTTGTCTACCTTCGTCGTTTCAGATGGGGTTATCTGGTCACTGATCTTCTTCGCACCCTTTCTTGTCAACATACCTGCCTTCACGTGGTTTTCAGTTAACGTGGCTGCTAGGAGTATAGCGTCTTCAAGAGTGACGGGGTTTTTCCCAACACTGTGTCTTGGATATTCATAGGTAGTCCCCCTATGTACTTCTCAATAACCTAACATAGAGGTGTGACCGTGTGTGGCACCAGGAGACTCAACTCATGGAAACGAGTTGTATAGACCAAGTTTTCACCACTGTTTTGGGTAAGATCCCAAAACTCAGCTTCCAGTTTCTTCATTTCAGTCCAAGGACAGAACTCCTCAGTCATCAGTCTCTTCACATCATCCCATGGCAATTCCAATGCCACATCAATACCTCTATTCCTTTTCTCACCGTTCCACCAAGTGAGCGCTTGTTTCTTGAAGACGCTCGTAGCATAACGGACTCTGAGATTATCAGGGCCCTCACTATTGAGGAAAGTGTTTTCAATGCCTTCAAACCACTGAAGGAGACATGTAGCTCCCTCAGTACCATAGAACTTGATGGGGTTGCAGGAGTTAAAGTGTTTGAAGGTGCATTGGGGTGGGTTGGCACCACCACCACCACCACCACCAGTAGCATTTCCATTACTGTTATTGTTGGCCTGAATGAGTTGGTTCACAAGTTGGGTAAGGAGGGCAGCAAGGTCATTTTTGTTGTTGTTGGTCTCGTTGGCACGACGGGGAGGCATGCTATAGAAGAAAATAACACAAGGGTAAGAATAATTATATTTGTATTGTACCATGTGAATACTATGACTTATCAAGGTTATTCAAATTCATATAATCTTTGAGAAGATATGCTTTAGCCTATAAGTGAACACTCATCTCGGGAATTCCCAGGAAAGCATACAGGTCCTTTGGTTGATTTGGATTTATACGAAATGCTTTCCTAGACAGAAAACCCAGAATACAGGTGTCACCCTTCCAGATTGCACATGTTCCCAACTAGCTAATAGAATTTAAAGTCTTGATGAGGTTTAAGGATTTTTGTTATGTTTGTGTCTATGAGTATGACGTTCCACAGGCGAAGGTGATGATGACATAGGTAGGGGTAAGAAGGATGAGAGTCTTAGGATAGAAGTAATAGTAAGTAATGTAAAAATTAAGGCATCACATATCATGTAGTATGGTATGAAATGGGTGTCTTAAGGTTATAGTTTAGGTCATGGATTTCTAATAACCTAATTTCCTATAACCATGGCTCTGATACCAAACTGTCACACCCCAATCGATGGCGGAATACGTCGGGGCGGACATGTAGACTGTTCATAAGCACATGATCAAGCTAAAGTTGCATATTTCATTTAATTCAAATTCACAACAATTGTTTCATCAAAACAAAGATAAACAGGGAACAAAGTACTTCAAACAAGTTTAATTAATTAACTAGGTCTTGCAATTTCCTACGTGATGAATCTTGGACATAACTCTCAATTATTGGTACCTGAAACATGATGAAAACAGAGTCAACTAAAATAGTTGGTGATCATACATAGGTTTTAGCATATCAACTGTTATCAAGTTTGTATACAATTCATATGACATCATGGTTTAATAAGGCAATTATGGAGAATCACTATAGGTAAAACTGGGGCGCACAATCAAACCTTGTGACTGTTAGGCATAACACAACAGTTATCCTTAAGTGTTTTCGGCAACAATCACCCTAACCGGGTGGGTTGGTCAGACACAATAGATCTATCAAGTATACCCATGCATGTTTACATATCTTTATTATCCCATGTATGAGCAAACTCATGTTACTATCTCCAAATGCAAAATGCATATTTCAAAACGACATTTATTAACTCATTTGCGTTCAATCATGCTTATAATTATATTTATTCTTTCCAAACGTATGAATGCATACATACATGTATTTCCACACTTCTAAATTGTTTGGCCATTTTTATAAAGATTAACATGTAGTAACTTTAAACGAACTTGTCAACATGCTTTCAAGATTTATGTATCTACACATACATATACTTTATGTATATACACATACTTATACTTTATTCATATATACATATTTATGGTTTCTCATGCATTCATATATTTATATATGTGTTGTTATATCATGAACTTATATATATATATATATATATATATATATATAATACACATGAATCCACACATTCACATACATATTCATGCCTAATATTAAGGTTTTTAATAAATCATTTTAATATTTATTCTGGATTTTATCAAATCACAACATGCATATACTTTACCATGTTTATATCACATAACATGAACTCTTTTATAAATCTATTTCAAAAACATGTATATATACATACATATTTCGGCCACATGTATACATACTCATTTTTCATGCTTTGTTACTAAATACCATAAAGTTATAAGCATATATTGGTATGTTTTCAGATCATCTGAACATTTCATAAAACATTTCCATGATCGAACTATAAAGTATACACCCATGTATGCATATGCTATGGGTTTTATGTACATATATATATATATATATATACACATACACTTAACAAGTTCCAAGTCAACAAACTACAATCATACGCATATATATATATATATATATATAGGGGATGGATATTTTAAAAACCCACATGAGTTGAGAAAACATTGAAAACTCTCCCAAACAATGTGTTTTTACATTTTTTTTCCTTAAAAAAATTGAAAATCATTTTAAGCAACTTTTATAAAATTTTCGTCAAAAAAAATACAAAAAACGCCGAGCGGTTTTTTAAAAAAAGGACAAAAATCCCCTTTTTTGTGTAAAAAATCGTGTTACTTATGTAACACAACATGTTACATATGTAAAAACAAATGTTACATATGTAAAACAAATAAGCATAATTTTTATAATTTTTTTTATAAAAACATCTGGTCGGCGCTTTTTTGATTTTTTTTTATAAAAAGTTTTCAAATTACATATAAAAGCGTTCTAAAAAAAAACTTGTAAAAATCCGTTTTTTGGAATGTTTTCACAAATAGGGGGAGTTTTCATCCTATACATTCCCTATATATATATATACTCTACTTGTTTCAAATCTTGAATCCTTAAAGTTACTACATGTTAATCTTTATAAAAATCGTCAAACTTATAAACCCTTACGTTTTTAAGGTGAACAACATGCTAGATTCAAGATTAGTAAACGAAAAGCTAAAGATGAAGTGTCGGTTTTCATACCACTAGTACAGCTAGGGAAGAACAACAAGTAGAAGGTGGTAATGGCTTGATTCCTCTAGTGAAAGCTTCCTAGAACTCCAAGACTCTTTGAAACTCCAGGACTTCTAGCTAGTTCTCTCTTATTGACTTATTCTTGATTTTCAATGTGGGAGTTTGTGTGTGCATATGTAATGCCGAAATAAAGAGGAAGAGAGAGAATTGGGTGAAGTGTTCAACTACCCAACCTTTATTACAAGTGAAAGACGGATTTGACCTTTGCTTGCATCTTTTTATTAAAGGGGTATGGATTTGTATGACACAATCATAATTAGATTAGGGATTTAATGTGGGGTGGCCCCCACTTGGGCTTGGATATAATACTTGGTTTAAGAACTTTAATGATAGAAAAATGTCATTTATTTTGTGTAGGTATGACTAGTTGTGATAATTTACTAATGAACCTCGACATAGTTAATAATTTAACTATTTTTTTATAAATGTTTGAATATAGATAAATAATTAAGATACGTGTGAACCAAAGTTTTTGTATTCATCCTTAGAATCACCAATATATTTCATGTAAAAATATATTTCTAGACTTTACGTGTCTTATTATTTGTTAATCACTAATGACGGTACATTGCGGGTTTTAAAATTTCACGACTTAGTAATTCTCATAATTACTAAAATGTAACATCTGTTTCTTATGCTAGACTCATGACAATACTTAGTCAAAATAATGATCCAGGAAATATGAAATATGAACATGCTAATACGAGTATGGATATTGACCTGAAATGTTGGGTGTCACATAATGGCCCGCTTATGCTGCTTCAGCACCTCCAATAGCATCTCCTTCCCATCACTAGTCAAATTAGAGGCGATGATGACAGGTAATCGTGACTCACCATCCAAAACGACATACTCCAAATGGCTCGAGAGCTCCTTAAGCTCAACAGATGGTGGGTCCTCAACAGAAGGCCGTTCCTTCGGGTCAAACTCTCTATCAACAATCTCAAACACCTCTTGACACGGGGGAATCTCATGGCCTTTCCGGCTGGCCATCTGCTCCTCAAGATGGTCCTCACCAACTGGATCAACTGTCTCCCCTCTTACTATCTGCGTGTCTAGGGACTCCTCATCAGCTGTGTCTTGGAGATGATCTCTCACACAAGAATATACAGTCTCGATGAAGTAGAGTGAATCATCCTGATTCTGGGTGTGCTGCATGGATCTCCTAATGTCAAATGTCACCTCCTCATCATCCACCCTTAGTGTAAGCTTGCCCGAAAAAACATCAATCAGGGCCTTGGCGGTGGCTAGGAACGTTAACCAACATGTTCTGCACTATCCCTCGCGGATACTTAACTGAGCGATCGGTAAGCTGGATACTCTTGCATGTTGGCTTAGGTTCTCCCAACTCAAGCTTAGCAAAGACTGCATATGGCATGAGGTTAATGCTAGCACCAAGGTAAGCTAAAGCATTGCTGACTGACAAGCTACCAATCAAACAGGGGATAGTAAAACTCCCCGGTTCTCTCATATTCTCTGGCAGCTTGTTCTGAATCATAGCCAAACACTCCTCGTTCAGCGTCACATGAGATAACTCCTCCAATTTCCTCTTGTTCATGAGGATGTCCTTCAAGAACCTCTCATACTTAGGCATATGAGTTAGAGCCTGCACAAATGGCAAGTTTATATGCAACTGCTTAAAAAGCCCTAAAAACATGCCATATTACTCCTCCATCTTCTACTTCTTCAACCTTCCTAGGTATGGAGTGGAAGGAGTATAATCTCTCATAACCTCTTAGGGGCGTGATGCACTCACCGGCTTCTCCCTCAGTGGTGTCTTATCCGGAATATCAACCACAATCTCCTCCTCGGATGATGCTGGTACAGGAATCGGTGGATCTGTCCCTGTAGCTCTACCGCTCCTAAAGATGAAAGCCTTCGCGTGAGACTTTGGATTGGTCTCAGTGTTACTCGGGAGGCTACCTTGTGGTCTCTCAGAAAGAAACTTCACGATCTGTCCGACCTGGTTCTCATTGTTCTGGATCGAAGCCTTCTGATTCCTCAGCTAAGTCTCATGCATGTGAAAACGCTCTTCCATGTAACGGTTCTGCTTCTCGGCCAACTGACTCTCACTCTCCGAGTTGGGAAGCAGTCGTGCAACCATGTCCTCTAGAATGGATTTACCCTCAGGTGCGAGCTGTGGACCGCTGCTAGAACCTTGACCTTGGAATTGGTTCTGCTAAGGTCTGGAATGGGAGGACTGTCCCTGAGACTGGTGGGACTGATGCTGGAATGGTGGGCGGTGAGTGAATCCGGGTGGTTGCCGGCTATTGTTGCCAGACTTCTAACTAAAATTCGGGTGATTCCTCCACCCCAGATTATATGTGTTGTTGTACGGATTTTGCTGGGGATGATTTTGGTTGGATATGAAGTCAACCTGCTCATGGGTCCCCAGATCCCCGATATGACAAGCACTCATGGGATGCACCCCACCACATAACTCACACAGGGACTAGGCCTTGTGGACCTGCATCTGTTCGATCTTGGTGGAAAGTGCTTCCACCTGGGCAGCTAAGGAGGTGATTCCATTCACGTGATGGACACCCTGCCTCTGAGTCCTCGCTCGGGAAGTGTGCTGAGTTTAACCTTCGACGCCACTCTGTCTAGTAATTCATACGCCTCCTAGGGAGTCTTCGTCCCGATGTCTCCACCCGCGTATGCGTCGATCTGCTGCTTCCCCGTCAAATCTAGACCATTGTAGAAGGTCTCACACTGCTGCCACCTCAACAATCCATGGTGGGGAACCTTCCTCATCAGCTCCTTGAACCTCTCCCTGTCATCCTGCTGGAAAGAAAGAATCATAGCCCTCAATTTTGCTGTTTTCTCCGGATGGAAGTATTTCTCTAAGAATTTAGTGGCCATCTGATCCCAAGTGCTGATGGAACCAGGGGGAAGTGATAGTAGCCATGCCTTGGCTAGGTCCCGTAAGGAAAACGGGAACAACCGGAGCCGAATAGAATCGTCGGTAGCGTCACGGATTTTGAATGTGGCGCATGTCTCTAGGAAACTGGCAAGGTGAGTATTGGGATCCTCGTGATCCTTTCCATCAAACTCCCACATGTTTTCACCATTTGAATGATGCTGGATTTGATCTCGAACTGATGCACTCTAACAGTCGGCCTATTAATGCTTGAATCCAAACCTATAAGTGTCGGTTTGCCAAAATCCGAAAGCGTCCGACCCTCATCCTCGTTTGCCATCTCATCAACCTCATCAACAACAACCTCGTCAAGCTCGATCGCCTAGGCCACTAATCGGAAATGGGCCCGTAATTTCTGATGAAGATCGTGCTCCGGCTCGGAAGACGGCTCAAGAACCTCCTCAGCGGGATTTGAGGACAACGACGATCTGCAAGACAAGTTAGATTAAATGACGAACCTAAGGAAAAGAAAACACAAATTAGACAAAATAATAATTACAAATAAAAATGAAAATGAAAAATAAAATAGAAATTAAATCAAATTAAATTAAAAAATATGTATAAAAAAGCGACTAAAAATAAAAAATAAGAATGCAAACTATCTATACACGAAAGATACAAATAACAATAAAGAAGATACGATATGCACAAATATATACTAAATGACTAAATAATAATTTCAATCGTTCTTGCAAAACCGTATCCCCGGCAACGGCGTCAAAAACTTGATGTGTGTAAACTATATATATAATTTTTAATAAAATTTTTACACAATTAGTTTTAAAAATGGTTTTCACCAAAGACTAATCACACACACACAAGGAGCAAGTGTACCCGTCGGATATCAATATAGTAAAGGCAAGAACTGGATATCAATCCGTAGATACGGTGGAATGGAATAGTAAACCGGAACTAAAATTCATTCAAATGATGGGTAAAAGATATTTTGGAGGGTTGTTAAAATAACTAGCATGCAAATGTATAAAAAGCTAAACTAAAATTACAAGTCAAACGATCAAGGAAGGAAGATCACTTCGGTGTCGAATCCATCTAGAATACATTCAATACACTCATGGAAGTATGGCAAATACACGAAACATAAATTGACTAAATTCTCGTCAAAGACATCTAATCAAATGACCATTCGGAAAGCTAGAATGAATGATACCAACTAACCACCCAAAGTCATGCAATGAGCCTTACGTGTTGTAATCATGTCAATGTTTATAAAGATTGAAGTAGTTTTCGATCAAGGTACACTAATCCAACAACTAGTTGGAAAGATAATATGAATAACACACTACCCACCTCAAGTTGATTTAACTAGATAAATATGCACTTCTTCAACATACAATGTTCATACAAAGTTCATATAAATTAGGAAAATGTGTCAACAAATCCTAGAAAAACATAAAACTAAGCATGAAACACCATAACAAACACTTTGTCTTTCCAAACATAAGCATAAGGATACACATACAAGAATCATAAATCATAGACAAGACTTCATCCACCATTCATAGTCAAATGCCATAAACTAGCATACAAACATACACCAATTCATGAATATAAGCATAAACCATAAGTTTTCCAACATAATATGGCATACACAAATACAAGTCTTACAAACAACTTCAAATTCTTGAATACATAATTTCATTGAAGAATAATCGTACGATTGTCATAACATTAAAACAATGATTGCCAATAATCCATAAATGTTGTCAAATGATTCTAAACTTCATCTAAACCAAAGTGAAGAAGATTTTGAGCTGATCATGAGCACAAGAATGACAAACAAGCTGGGAAAAATGGTAAGAAACATGATAGAAATACAAGAATCAAATCACTCCTCCAAGCCTAGATGTTGTTGTTGATGTATGGTGATCCTCTAGATGTAATAATCCTTCCTAGAAGCTTCAAATATGGCTGGAACAAGGTTGGTTTGGAGCTCAAACAGTGGGTTTTTGCTCTGGTTACTGAATGCTCATTGTTGAGAAACGGTTATGTATTTATAAAATTAGGGAGGCACGACCATGCCAGGTGGTAAGGCACGATCGTGCCTGTCACTGGGGCACGACCATGCTTGGTGATTAGCGCGGTCATGGGACAGGAGGTTGACCGATCCATAGCTTCCATTGGATCCTTTCTTCGAGGTCGTAAGGGCATGAGGTCATGGATCAGACTCACGGGGTAACACGCGGCAGTGGGGCTGTAGGAGCACGGTTGTGCTCGAGAATCTGGAGTGGCGCGGTCGTGCCAAATGCAGGGCGCGACCGTGCCTAGGGTTTGCAAACATGGCGTGGGCATGCCAGGTAGGGGGCACGACCGTTCCTCTAACTCAGAAACCCTAAAACCACAAATTAATTCATTGAATCGCCTTCTTTGTTCCCTTAGCTCGACAAAAACCTAGAAAACTGGAAATGAACCGGATAAGTGTCTAAACTCGGAAAATAGCCAAGAATTGACCGTTGTAACATTTCTGATTTTTAGTAGCCATATTTCGATTCAATGTAATGCATTTCAAACTCAATACTCGTGCACTGTCTTATTATATTTTTCGCCATAAATTAAATACAATGATACAATACAAATCCGCAAGTTTTACTGGGTTATATACACTTAAACACTATACAAGTAGCTATCTTATTCAAACTTGTCAAACCTGAAAGGTCAAGGACTAAAGTTGAAAAATAATAAGAAACCCTAGCTAAGCACGGTCGCGCTTGTCCCGGCACGGTCGCCCCGAAGTGCTCTGGCACGATCACGCGACTAGCCTTGGAACAATCGCGCCCGGAGCCTTGGCACGGTCGCGCCTCTGTTGGGCACGGTCGCGCCTGCGTTACTGTCAAAACGTAAATACACTTTTTATCACCGATCGTCGAGAATCCGTAACCGTCCACCGTTTCTTTTCCATTTACGTGAGTAATACAACTTTCGAATTCACAAACGCTGCAACTTAATCCTATCAATCTCGAAAAACCTCTCAAAACATTTCAAGAAAATTCGAAATACGCCTTTCAACCCGAATTCCCTCAATCCAGCAACAGAGTCACGATATTCAATCATCCCTGAAGCTCCCGGACTATCTGGATTGGCCGTAGTTGCAGTAAAGGTCGCCGGAACTCAAGCCGTCGACGCCGGGACTTCCTTCTACCGATCTCTATCAATTCTCTACTGTTTTGGGTAATTGAAACATTCCTCTCATTCATTTCAGTCCATATATCAAAAGTCCCATATTAATTTGGATTTTCATTACAGAAATCATCCAGAACCAGAATCCTTTTCTTATTAAAAATGGTTTAATCAAATCCGGTTTTAATCATGTTCTTCATACAATTAAAATATCCCAGAATACTCATAAAAACTCAATAAACAAAAGCTCTAACAATTCCAGCATTTACAATACGAGAATTTGTCAATTCGTGTCTGATTTGGAAGAGACACGGTCGCGCTAATCATCTAGCGCGGCCGTGCCTCATGAAACGCGGTCGTGCCGAGTAGCAGCGCGGTCGTGTCCTTCTGTCCAGACCAAGTCATGCCCTTTGGGCTAATCTCTGTTGTGTCTAAGAATCTTGGACACGACCGTGCCAGGCCAAGGCACGGTCGTGCCTGTTGACTGGTCTAGTTTGTGCCCTCTGTTGATCAACCCGGTCGCGCCCCGACTAGCGCAGTCGCGCCCGTGGCTTGAGCACGATCGTGCCCTTCCGAGGCACGGTCGTGTGTGACTCAGAAATTTTAACAGAATTATAATTTTATATTTTTCAATCAATAAATGTTTCAAATTTTATAAAAATATGTTTTTTGTATTTGAAGAGATTTAAAGTTTAATCTGGAGATAAATATTATTTAAAAGTTTATTTAAAAATTTATAAAAATGAAATTTATATTTATCTTACACATAAATGATGTTTTAAATGATTAAGTTACAAAGTTTATAAATAAATAAGATAATAATTATTTATTTAATATTTAAACAAAAATCATTTATTTATTTATACTTAATTACAATCAATATTTACATTATTTCATAAACTATAATCATTTATTTATTTATTAATTTATATTTAACACATGCATTATTTTCATAATTAACAATTTTATAAAAATTCTATTTTATTATTTAAATTCTAAACTTTAATCAAATGTTCCAAAAAATGGTTACTACAACTTTATATATTTCATTTAATATTTTTTATACACAAATTCAACATTCAATGTTAGACTTAAACTTTGTACACCGATTTGATTCAATATACATTACTATCTAGGTTAACCCGTGCGTATCAAGAACATTTATTTTATCTATACTCTTTGTTAGCTACATCTCCATACCAAGTGAGTATTCACAACCCCTTTTACTCTTTTACACTTTTGGGGTGAAACATGAACATTATTCAAATTACACATTACATTTACACAAACAACACAAAGTACAAATCCTATTTACATCCATGTGTGCAATTTGAGCTTTATGCCCGAGTGCTAGGTATGCTAACCTTTGTATGCGATTATGTGCAATCATTAACTATACAAGCCGACGGTTTTCAATGATAGATCTATTGAGTCTGACAAACCCACCCAGGTGCGCGGTGATTGAAATCGACAACACAATTTTTGCATGCTAGTTACAAAGGTTTGATTGTACATGGTTACACAATAGCTGCTCCCCATAAATGCCTTATTTTATCATGTTTTGTAAAGGATTTGTTTTCAACTATATGCTATCTATATACAACTGTGTTATACTCACCAACTTTTTAGTTGACTTTATTTTATTCATGTTTCTGGCCCTAATATGTGAGAATGACTCAAGACGTGCTCAATATAGGATTTGGACTTAGCAATTTAAATCAAGAATTTTATGAGTTGTTTTATGTTTCTTTGTTTGAATTTGGTTTGTACTTGGATTATTTGAAATGGAAATTTGACTTTAATATATTTCAATTTAGTCAACCTTGTGCTATGAACAGTCTTACATGTCCCGCCCCGATGAATCCGCCATCGGTCGGGGTGTGACAGATTGGTATCAGAGCCTTGGTTATAGGGAATTAGGTTATTAGACATCTTGACCTAGACTATAACTTTAGGACACCCACTTATACTATGTTTCATGTTTTTTGTGTCACGTGTTACATGCTATGTGCTACATACTTACCATGATTAATTATTATTATATTTGATACCTTACTTGTTAAAAATTCATGAATTAGTAGAATCTTCTTAAATAATAATTTAATAAATAATATCCTTTCATATATCCTAAAACCTCATAATATTTCTATTTTCTTTTCTATCTCTATCCTTCTTAGCATGTGGAAAAATTCTTGAAGCAAAAATCTCTAAAATTTTTATTTCTTCGTTAAGGTTTTTAAAGTTGTTAAATTATTTGAGGACACGTGCAATCTGGAAGGGTGACACCTGTATTTTGGGTTTTTGTCTAGGAAAGCATTTCGCATAAATCCCAATCAACCGAGGGACCCGTATGCTTTCCTAGGAATTCCCGAGATGAGTGTTTACTTATAGGCTAAAGCATGTCTCCTTGAAAATTATATAAGTTTAATTAACCTTAATGTGCCATGGTATTCAAGTGATTTTGTCACTTTTGAGTACAATCCAAACTAAGAATATCTATTTTTATTTTTGTTATCTCATTCTATTAAACCCTATCAAATCTCATAAGTTCTTACAATCTTTCTTATCTTGTGAAAATCTGTAGAATGCCTCCTCGTCGTGCTCCCGCAACCAACGCCAACACCGACATTGCTGCTATTCTTACCCAATTGGTGACACAACTCACCCAAGCTAATGGTGCCACCAATGGCAACAATGGTGGAAATGGAAGCAATAGTGGTAATAATGGTGGAAATGGTGGAAATGGTGGTAACAATCCATCTCAATGCACCTTCAAGCACTTCAACTCGTGCAATACCCTCAAGTTCTTTGGTACCGAAGGAGCTACTGGACTCCTTCAATGGTTTGAAAGCATTGAGAATACCTTTCTCAATAGTGACTGTCCCGACAACCTCCGTGTTCGTCATGCTACAAGTGTCCTACAAAAACGGGCACTTACATGGTGGAATGGGGAGAAAAGTAATAGGGGCGTTGATGTAGCTATGGCCTTACCTTGGGATGAGGTCAAAAGGCTTATGACCGAGGAGTTCTGCCCTCGAAATGAAGTTAAAAAGTTAGAAGCTGAATTTTGGGATCTTGCCCAATATAGTGGGGAAAGCTTAGCATAAACAACTCGGTTCCATGAGTTGAGTCTTCTAGTGCCCCACATGGTCACTCCTTTGTCCCGTTGTATCGAAAAGTATATTGGTGGGCTACCAAGACAAATCCAAGATACTGTCTTAGGTAGAAATCCTGCTACTCTGGAGGATGCTATTCGTCTATCCACTACCTTAACTGATAACCATGTGAAAGCGGCAACACTTACTAAGAAGGGTACCAAGAAAGTTTCTGACACTATAACCCCCTACCCATAACAAAGAAGCCACAACTGAACCCTCCCGCAACAATAGGAAAAGGAAGACTAGAAACTATGCTGTGGTCAATCCTACTATTTCGGTTATCCAAGCTGCACCTATGGTTCAAACACCGATCAAAAAGCCATATGTTGGAATTTACCCACTTTGTGCCACCTGCAACTACCATCATCCCCAAAACATCCCATGTCGCCTTTGTACTTATTGTGGGAGATATGGTCATACAGTTAGTGTTTGTAGGACCAAAGCTCTTACGGGCCAAGTCAACCCTCCAAACCGAACCGTACCTCAAGTGGCTAACCAAGGTGCTCCCGCCATTGCTAATGGGCGTGCTTGCTATGAGTGTGGTGACCCGAACCATTTTCGTGATCAATGTCCAAGACATGCAAATGCTAGACAAGGTGGAGCTCGTGGGCGTGCTTTCAACATAAACGCCAATGAAGCTCAAGCCAACAATGACGTGGTCAATGGTACGTTTCTTGTTAATAGTCAATATGCCTCCATTATATTCGATACCGGAGCCGATAAAAGTTTTGTGTCACTTAATTTTGAACCTTTACTTGCAAAGACTCGGTCCCAATTAGAGAAAACATTTACCGTTGAAGTAGCAAATGGTGACTCCATTACAATTGAGTCCATTATCTATGATTGCTCTTTAGAACTTAATGATCACACATTCCCAATCAACCTTGTTCCAATGCCACTAGGAAGCTTTGATATCATCATAGGCATGGATTGGCTATCGAATCATCATGCCGAAGTCATTTGCTTTGAAAAGTGTATCCGAATTCCACTACCATCGGGAGAAACCTTAAGGGTTTTTGGTGAAAAGCCTTGCAAAGGACTTAAGTTGATGTCGTGTACTACCGCTCAAAAGTACTTACGAAAGAAGTACATTGCTTTCTTAGCTCATATTGTTCAAAAGGATGTCAAGAAGAAGAATATCCAAGACATTCCCATTATTCAAGATTTTCCTGAAGTTATTCCTAAGGATTTATCCGGTCTTCCTCCCGTTCGTCAAGTAGAGTTCCGTATTGATCTTATACCTGAAGCTAACCCCGTCGCTAGAGCTCCTTATCGTCTTGCACGTTCCGAAATGCAAGAGCTTGCAAGTCAACTTCAAGAGCTCTCCGACAAAGGTTTCATTCGCCCAAGTCATTCACCGTGGGGTGCACCCGTCTTACTCGTCAAAAATAAGGATGGATCATTTCGCATGTGTATTGATTACCGCGAACTCAACAAGCTTACTATCAAAAACCGTTATCCTTTGCCTAGAATTGATGACCTCTTTGATCAACTTCAAGGTTCTACTTGCTTCTCAAAGATTGATCTTCGATCTGGTTATCACCAACTCCGTGTGCAAGAAGACGATATTCCAAAGACTGCCTTCCGAACAAGGTATGGTCAATACGAGTTCATGGTTATGCCTTTTGGACTAACCAATGCACCCGCAGTTTTCATGGATCTCATAAATCGTGTGTGCAAACCGTACCTTGATAAATTCATGATCGTCTTCATTGACGATATCTTAATCTATTCCAAGACTAAAGCCGATCATGAACAACACCTTAGATTGGTTTTGGACCTCTTGAGAAAAGAACAACTATATGCCAAATTCTCCAAATGTGAATTCTAGCTAAAGGAAGTTCAATTTCTTGGTCACATCGTCAACGACAAGGGTATTCATGTTAATCCTGCTAAGATTGAAATGATTAAGAATTGGAATGCCCCGAAGACTCCTACCGAAGTTCGTTCATTTCTTGGTCTTGCGGGTTATTATCGTCGTTTCATCTCAAACTTCTCAAAGATTGCTGTCCCTCTTACCGCTTTGACCCACAAGGGTAAGACTTATGAATGGGGACCGAAACAAGAAGAAGCTTTTCAAACCCTCAAGCAAAAGCTGTGCGATGCTCCCATATTGACTCTCCCGGATGGAAATGATGATTTAGTTGTCTATTGTGATGCTTCTAACCAAAGTCTTGGTTGTGTTCTCATGCAAGGACGCAAAGTAATTGCTTATGCATCAAGGCAACTCAAAGTTCATGAGAAGAATTATACGACGCACGATCTCGAGTTGGGTACGGTTGTATTCGCGTTAAAGATTTGGAGACATTACCTATATGGCACAAAATGTGTGGTATTCACCGACAACAAAAGTCTTCAACATATCTTCAACCAAAAAGAACTCAATATGAGGCAACGACGTTGGGTCGAACTCCTTAACGACTATGACTGCGAGATTCGTTACCATCCCGGCAAAGCGAATGTTGTAGCCGATGCTTTGAGTCGAAAGGACCATGTTATGCTTCACTGTGCCCGTATTCAAACCGATATTCAAACCCGTATCTTAGAAGCTCAACACGTCTCGGTAACCGAGGGTAACATGTATGAAGAAATGTCATGTGGTGTTGAACTTCTTCTTGAATCAAAACCCAATGGCTTACTATATTACTTGAACCGTATTTGGGTTCCCGATCGCGATGATCTCCGTACATTTCTCATGAACGAGGCTCACAAGACTCGTTATTCTATTCATCCTGGTGCGGATAAAATGTACCAAGATCTTCGCCAACAATATTGGTGGCCCGGTATGAAAAAGGACATTGCTCTCTATGTTGCCAAATGTTTAACCTGCTCTAAAGTCAAAGCCGAACATCAACGTCCTTCTGGTTTGCTTGAACAACCGGAAATCCCCGTGTGGAAATGGGAGAACTTAGCCATGGATTTTATTACCAAACTCCATTGCACCTCGAGTGGTTATGATAGTATTTGGGTGATCATTGATCGTCTCACCAAATCTGCTCATTTCTTGCCTATCCGTGAAGACTATCGGGTTGAGAAACTAGCCCGAATTTACATTGATGAAATTGTGAGCCGTCATGGTGTTCCATTGAACATAATATCTGATCGAGACGCCCGGTTCACTTCTCGATTTTGGCAATCTCTCCAAACTACTCTTGGCACACGATTGGATTTGAGCACGGCTTACCATCCCCAAACTGATGGTCAAACCGAGCGAACAATCCAAACTCTTGAAGACATGCTTAGAATTGCGTAATCGATTTTGGTGGCAATTGGGATTCACATTTATCCCTCATTGAGTTCTCTTACAATAATAGCTACCACACAAGTATCAACATGGCTCCATTAGAAGCTCTTTATGGTCGCAAGTGCCGTTCTCCTATCTGTTGGAACGAGATTGGTGAAGCACAAATCATCGGTCCCGAACTAATTCAAGAAACATCCGACAAGATTATTCAAATCCGTGATAACATCCGAACAGCGAGAAGTCGGCAAAATAGTTATGCCGATAAACGACGAAAACCCTTGGAATTCCAAGTCGGTGACCTTGTTCTTCTTAAGGTGTCTCCATGGAAGGGCGTGATCCGTTTTGGAAAGAAAGGCAAGTTAGCACCTCGTTATGTTGGTCCATTCAAGATCCTTGAAAGGATTGGGAAAGTGGCCTACAAGCTTGAGTTACCTCCATCTCTTGGCAATGTGCATCCTACATTTCATATATCTAATCTGAAGAAGTGTCTCGCTGATGAAAATCTCCATATTCCGCTTGACGACGTGCGCATTGATGAAACGATGCACTTCGTTGAGAAGGCGGTGGAAATTATGGATCGTGAAGTCAAACAGCTCAAGCGAAGTCGCATTCCTATTGTCAAAGTTCGTTGGGAATCTAAGCGTGGTCCTGAGTTCACTTGGGAATGAGAAGACCAAATGAAGCTCAAGTACCCTCATCTTTTTAATGATACTGTTGTTTCCTCTAGCTAAATTTCGGGACGAAATTCCCTCAACGTGGGGAGACTGTAACATTTCTGATTTTTAGTAGCCATATTTCGATTCAATGTAATGCATTTCAAACTCAATACTCGTGCACTATCTTATTATATTTTTCGCCATAAATTAAATACAATGATACAATACAAATCCGCAAGTTTTACTGGGTTATATACACTTAAACACTATACAAGTAGCTATCTTATTCAAACTTGTCAAACCTGAAAGGTCAAGGACTAAAGTTGAAAAATAACAAGAAACCCTAGCTAAGCACGGTCGCGCTTGTCCCGGCACGGTCGCGCCGAAGTGCTCTGGCACGATCGCGCGAGTAGCCTTGGAACGATCGCGCCCGGTGCCTTGGCACGGTCGCGCCTCTATTAATCTCGAAAAACCTCTCAAAACATTTCAAGAAAATTCGGAATACGCCTTTCAACCCGAATTCCCTCAATCCAGCAACAGAGTCACGATATTCAATCATCCCTGAAGTTCTCGGACTATCTGGATTGGCCGGAGTTGCAGTAAAGGTCGTCGGAACTCAAGCCGTCGACGCCGGGACTTCCTTCTACCGATCTCTATCAATTCTCTACTGTTTTGGGTAATTGAAACATTCCTCTCATTCATTTCAGTCCATATATCAAAAGCCCCATATTAATTTGGGTTTTCATTACATAAATCATCAAGAACCAGAATCCTTTTCTTATTAAAAATGGCTTAATCAAATCCGGTTTTAATCATGTTCTTCATACAATTAAAATATCCCAGAATACTCATAAAAACTCAATAAACAAAAGCTCTAACAATTCCAGCATTTACAATACGAGAATTTGTCAATTCGTGTCTGATTTGGAAGAGACACGGTCGCGCTAATCATCTAGCGCGGCCGTGCCTCATGAAACGCGGTCGTGCCGAGTAGCAGCGCGGTCGTGTCCTTTTGTCCAGACCAAGTCATGCCCTTTGGGCTAATCTCTGTTGTGTCTAAGAATCTTGGACACGACCGTGCCGGGCCAAGGCACGGTCGTGCCTGTTGACTGGTCTAGTTTGTGCCCTCTGTTGATCAACCCGGTCGCGCCCCGACTAGCGCGGTCGCGCCCGTGGCTTGAGCATGATCGTGCCCTTCCGAAGCACGGTCGTGTGTGACTCAGAAATTTTAACAGAATTATAATTTTATATTTTTCAATCAATAAATGTTTCAAATTTTATAAAAATATGTTTTCTGTATTTGAAGAGATTTAAAGTTTAATCTGGAGATAAATATTATTTAAAAATTTATAAAAATTAAATTTATATTTATCTTACACTTAAATGATGTTTTAAATGATTAAGTTACAAAGTTTATAAATAAATAAGATAATAATTGTTTATTTATTATTTAAACAAAAATTATTTATTTATTTATTTATACTTAATTACAATCCATATTTACATTATTTCATAAACTATAATCATTTATTTATTTATTAATTTACATTTAACACATGCATTATTTTCATAATCAACAATTTTATAAAAATTCTATTTTATTATTTAAATTCCAAACTTTAATCAAATGTTCCAAAAAATGGTTACTACAACTTTATATATTTCATTTAATACTTTTTATACACAAATTCAACCTTCAATGTTAGACTTAAACTTTGTACACCGATTTGATTCAATATACATTACTATCTAGGTTAACCCGTGCGTATCAAGAACCCTTATTTTATCTATACTCTTTGTTAGCTACATCTCCATACCAAGTGAGTATTCACAACCCCTTTTACTCTTTTACACTTTTGGGGTGAAACATGAACATTATTCAAATTACACATTACATTTACACAAACAACACAAAGTACAAATCCTATTTACATCCATGTGTGCAATTTGAGCTTTATGCCCGAGTGCTAGGTGTGCTAACCTTTGTATGTGATTATGTGCAATCATAACTATACAAGCCGACGGTTTTCAATGATAAATCTATTGAGTCTGACAAACCCACCCAGGTGCGCGGTGATTGAAACCGACAACACAATTTTTGCATGCTAGTTACAAAGGTTTAATTGTACATGGTTACACAATAGCTGCTCCCCATAAATGCCTTATTTTATCATGTTTTGTAAAGGATTTGTTTTCAACTATATGCTATCTATATACAACTGTGTTATACTCACCAACTTTTTAGTTGACTTTATTTTATTCATGTTTCAGGCCCTAATATGTGAGAATGACTCAAGACGTGCTCAATATAGGATTTGGACTTAGCAATTTAAATCAAGAATTTTATGAGTTGTTTTATGTTTCTTTGTTTGAATTTGTTTGTACTTGGATTATTTGAAATGGAAATTTGACTTTAATATATTTCAATTTAGTCAACCTTGTGCTATGAACAATCTTACATGTCCCGCCCCGATGATTCCGCCATCGGTCGGGGTGTGACAACCGTGAAATGAGCGAAGTTTTGTGTCAAAAAGATGTGTAAATCCTAACACATCAGAAGACCTTCATTAAAGATTCCTATAACGATGTCATCACTAGTGTATAACCATGTCCCCTCAAGCTGGTTAACAAGCATGTCATGCTCCATGCATCTTGGGGATTCGCTCTTGCATACGAAGAGATGAATTCCCTTACCTCATCATAACGACTTGGACGGAGCATCTTCCTTTCATAGTTGTCACAAACATCATCAACAAATATGTTAATGACTAAGTGATCATCTAAAGGAATACTTGCTTTCTTGAGGTCTTCCACCTTGCACCTCATGATCATATCACGCCTAGGATCCTTCATTGTGATTTTCTCAATGTGTTCCTCGAATGAACTATAAGGATTCTTGTCGTACTCTTGATGTAATCTTTCCTTCAAGTCTTTGATCATTTCATAAGAAGAACAACGTCGTAGGGCATATCTAATCCCTAGGTTGATAGATGCCAACATTAGGTCTGATACGACTCTCGCATCATCCCTAATTTGTTCCAAGCTTCTTGATGAAACTTGCTGGCATGCCCAGATGGCTGCTTAGGTAAATGGAATTTTAGAACATGTAACTTCTTGATGGCCTTAAGAACTTCCTTCAAGTTGTAGTACCAATCCAAGATGTTCGTTTCATCGACTTTGTTCAAGAAGCTTGGACAATATGCTCCAGCACACTCTCGACTTTAGTTTGAGACATCTAAAAGAAGAATGACCCTTTAAAATAATTAATATTATTTAATTAAAAACTTAGATCCATGTTTCACCATATCTAATGAATGGGAGGCATTCTCCATGAGTCATGGCTATGTAGGTTGGTAACGGTTACCAACGGTATCCAATACAATTCTTTGACTTTCTGGTGTCGTTTAGATAACGATTATATAGGTCGGTACGTCTAACCCCATCTATTCCCACTCTTCCTAATAATTGGCTAAGGCACTTCTTATAAAGTTGATTGATAGTCGTCCTATTTTAGCGATGCGTGGCAATTGGCCCAAGACTCTTGGGAATCACGATACCACAATGTCCAGACACCCGAAGGCCCAAAGGTAAGGCTGAGGCACATGCATTCAGAGGTTCGGGTGTATCGGTTCAAGTGTCCTAACAATGGGTGGCACATACCCATCAATTTTCTAAGGAATTTATTTAGTGTTTTACTGGTTATGGGTCAAAAACACATTGTGACAACAATCCACATGCAAGACTTTCGTCCGGGTTTGTAAAATTCTAAATTTTACGTTTTGGTTTGGGATCGCGATAAAACTCATTTTATCTCTCGAGACGCTTAATTTTAATATTCTATATTAATTTAAGTGAGTCGATATAATCGCGAATCCAAATTCATTAACTATTAATAAACCCTTTTATTAATAATTAATACTTAAATCACTATTTAATATATATTCAAAACTCTAGGTTTTACATTTAAAATCACTCTTTATTTTAAATAACATTTTCGAGATAACTAAAATCTCTATTTTAAAATCTCGAGTTCTAATTGTTTTGAACTGTTTTAAAACCATTTTGAAACTTATTTGGTTGTTATTTAAAAAATGAATTTTAACCTAAAAGTTTAAGCATACAACAAACACAACCAAACATGCGGTGAATCAAGCCACTAAAACTGTTCGGTTTTTTCCCGAGTAAGAGTGATGAACCGAACGGGTCAAATGGGACAGACAATCAAACATCCAATCTTCGTGGTTTTGATTTCTCCCACTTGCTTCAAGATCTCCATCTTGTCCTCCTTGTCGTCTTTGATTTATTCATCTTTAATTCCTTCTCGTCTTTCCCGTCTCGGTTACAATTTATAATATTTTACAATAAAATAAAATTGACAAAGTCTAATATATTACAACAAGGCTTTCAAAACAACCGAAAAATACAAGATGTATTAAATAAACAAACAAACAACCACGGGTCTAGGGCTCGATTTACCAATCAACACAATCACAACAAACATAAGGATGCAATCTTTTGTCAAATAAAACACTTTTACAAAATAAAACCCGATTGTAATTAAAAGTAAATATTGAACTATTTCTTCTCATAAGTGGCTATGATACCACTATTGGGGTTTTGTGCTAGGGTTTCAAAACTCTTTTAAAATGCGCAGCGGAAAAACAAGCACGAACTAATCTAGGCCAAACCCTAGATCACCCCACCAGGAGTCCAGATGCAAACCAAATAATCAATACACACAACCATATGATGTTTTAGGGTTATACCTTTCATGAGTAGGAGACGACAACCTAAGATGTAACACCACGTGACAACAACCCAGTCGCTAGATCCGGTTCCATGAACTAAAAACCCGTAACTGCTAATCCCCTTGTACAAGCACGGATCTCTATCCGTCTTTTCTTTCCAATGCTCCCGATCACTAAAAACAAACCCTGTTCATTTAACTCCTTCACTCGGTGTCACCACCTACGAAACCGGTGTAAACAACACCTATCAATACTGGTGGTACACGACGGTTCCTAGCGGCTCACGGAGACAACCCGGCTAACAGGTTTCTCGGTGGCGGCTTGCACGGCGCAAAAGGGTGGAAACAAAGACGACGGCGGAGGCCGGTGAGATGAAGCAGATAGGGCTTACGACAGCGGTGGCCCTAGGTGGCGGCGACACAAGAGAAAGGGGAGCTTAATTAGTGTTTCCAACTTGTTTTCCAAGAACTCCCTAATCGTGGTCTCTTTTTCCCTAGCCTACACATTTGTATTTATAGAAGATTAGTAACTTAATCCCTAAGTCAAGGGTTTCAAGTTACTAATTAATCTCGTGTGATTATCTAATAATCAAAACTAACCCAAAACTTTTGTTAGCGGGTCTACGAATCGATCTCAGACGTATTACACGCATAGTGAACTTCTAGTGCGGAATCCTAACGAATACACGCGTCACGAATTGATAAGAACACACAAGACAAGATTCTCCAAAAGCTCTTTGTATTGCTCTGATAAATGTGCATACAAGTAAATCACAGAAGTTACAAATGAAAAAACTAAGCACTGTTTATAGGCAAACATCTTACATAGGCGAACTTAATAAGTTCATCATAATTAGGCTTAGGCGAACTTATTAAGTTCACCATTTCCGAAAATTATCTACACACTTACAAATTCAAATATTAAGACCTAATCTATTACAAGGTGGGTTGTCACACATCATGTTCCAACAAACTCCCCCTTGACAACAGCTTGGTCTTCATCTTCAAGTCTTGCTCCTCCAATTATCTAGTAACGAGCTTCTAGCACACACTCCATACTTGATACACACGTACAAAACTCTCTTATACTGCATCGCATGTTCTTTCAACTCGCTTGTATACATGATCTCTTTGCATTTCAGCATCCGTTGATCCTTCTTCGAGAAATTAATAAGATTCATGGCATCAAAGAATCTAGCCATAACTTTCCCATTAAATTCTTCAACTACTGGTTCACGAGTATTTACATCCACAAACCACCATTTCAAATCCCCCAGACAATCTTGAGTAAACATCTTCAATGGAATCTTTGGGACAACTCTCACATGTTTGAATTTATATCTCCAGATCGTTTTCTTTGAAACTGGATCTACTTCCTTTATTCTTTTACCCTGCTGAGGCTTCAATCTTTCATATTTACATGAACCTCCTTCAATTATTATCAGCTTAGCAATTGAATCAACTATGCCATTGCCTGATCTATTAATCAAGGGTTTAGATGATAACCCATTGATTTCACTTCTTGGCAGAGAATTAAAGTACTTCAGCTTTGGTTTAAGATACTGAACACCGTCAGATCTCTATAAAGCAAACAACTTGAACTCTTCTTCATAAAACTAACTCAAAATTCTACCAACACATTTCTCTTTATTCAAATATTTCTCTTTCTGAATTGGAGCCGGTGGAGATACTGTTAACACTTTCTTCCAACTCTTCACCATCTCAAGCCGTTGAGCTTTAGTCATTCCTGTATCTTTGTACATCACAGGATCTTCAGGCACCTTACTTGCAGTATCAGAGATAGGCTTAGTAACCTCATGATCATATTCTTCAGACTCTACAATCCCTTCAGAAACATCTTCAGGTATCACATTGTCAAGAAACATATCCATATCTACATTCATTCAGTTACAGCCTTAATATACAATCTTCTGTGTGTCTCTCTCCACTTCTAATTCAATATTTCTCCCTCCTTAATCTCAGACAAGCTACCATCATCCACTTGATCATCATCAAGTAGATCTTCTAGACCAACCAAACACTCTAGCTTATATGCTTCGTCTACATCAGAATCTTCAAAAATTGAAATATCTAACATCAACATATCAGCATCAACTCCAGAGGTTCCTTTGTCCAAAATCATCTCAGCTTCATTAACTTTATCTGACTCCCACTGAGATGTAAAATTAACATCAACGTTTGCATTTTGACGCTCACTTGAAGTACCACCAACATCTGGTTCATCATCATCGTTGTTCCTATTCACAGCAGTTGTATAACAGGCATCATCCACAACAACAACTTTCTCCCCCTGAGAGTCAATACACTCTAATAATTGTGATAACAAGATTTGCATTTCAGAAATCTGTCTATTCTGGGCATTAATGTCTTGTTGATGCTGGAAATCACTTGCCTGAAGTACATCAACTTAAGCCTCTAAGCCTATCACTTGGCTTTGTAAAACTTGACACTTGAGACTCTAAAGCTGTGATCTTTGCATCCTGAGGATCTGAAGTAGATGGACCTGCTTCATCTTGAGTACGAGGTATAGATGGAGTACCTTGTGGAGTAGGAGCTTGTGATAGAACTGTACCAATAATAAAAGAATCCACAAAGCCCACCTCAGTTTGTGCTGCTTGGATAGCCGAAGCCATCAGTTTTTGTGATTTTGGAGAAGGAGCATAATCAGAATCAGACGATTCATCTTGTAATGTTCTCTTGCCAAGAACTGCACCGGGAGGAGGACCCCTGGCAGTCTTGCGTCTTGGTAATTTCACTTTCTTCTTACCTAGTGACTTCTTTCTTTTAGGAAAACAAGTAGTAGGAAAAATGTTACGACAAGGAGCATTTGCCAACTGAGCGTAATGCTCAAGACTAAAGTCCTGTGTTCTTTCACACGTAGCATCATTCCTGTCACTTTCAGTAGAACTTGAACTAGAATTCGTGCTAATGTCTTCAGCTTGTATTTGTTTAGCCTGAGGCGGAGATGGAACATTAACTTCAACATTTTCCTCAATTAATACATGTTCCGCTTCTTCATTCTCATTAACTAGCTGATCAACATTGTCATTCACAACATTCTCACCATTACCAGCATCACTGTTATCATCATCATTATCATCATCACCTTCATCATTATCATTCCCTTCAACATTATCATCACCTTCATCTTCAGGTTCATCTTATTGTTGTGCAGGAGGTAACTCCATGTTAGGATCAGCATGTATCCAAATATCATTTGGTGGTGGAACATAATTAGGGTTAATAATGTGTCCAAACATCGGAGTAACAACCGGAATCAACACTGCATTTTGTTGTTTAACATTGTTACAATCAGTGAATATCCTCTTGGTCGTTGGAGTAAGAGTCAATCTTGGATTCAGCGGGGGCAACATGGGAATAAGATGGTTAATAATGCATGAATCTAGGGTACATTAACAAACCCTGACCCTCAGGCGGTGTAATTTGAGTAACCAACTCAAGAAAGATGTAAATAGCAAAGTTAAACGGTCGATTTAGAGTTAAAGCCACCACGGATGCTTGCAAAGACGCTTTCAATCCATCAGTGCCTGCTTTCCTTGGAGATAAACTCTGTATCATCACATGCATAAAATACCGCCACTAACCCACAAGACCTCCCTTACGAGCTTGAGAATCATTCGCTCTACCCCGATAACCCATTCTCTGAAAACATCCAGTAACTAGAATATTTGGTAACATTATTTGATCGTTATTTTCTCCACCCAAACTTAAAGCTTCCCTGATTGTTGCCACCGAAATTTGTATCTCTTGATTGTTAACGGTAGCACGAATCACATTCGAATCCACATTGGTGTCTGAACAGCAGTCTCCGAGAATTGTTGAATGTATAGCAAGCTAATGATAGGATTAGCCGATAAAGCAACTCTGATTCAGGACCGATTCATGAAGTTGATTATCTCTTAGTAATTTACAGCTTCAGCCATATCAGGATCCAACAAATCCACCTGATTATGTTTATCCTCAACACGTCTATCCATCACCTACTCAGAATTCATGATTAGACATTTGCAATTTTTATAACAACAAAAATAATAAAATAAACTTAGAAAAAAAAATATCAAAAACAAATAAAAAAAAACAACGTTTGAAAAATTGTTATGTCCTGGTAGTACTGACCCTGAAGCGAACTTAATAAGTTCGCTTAGAGTTACAATAGGCAAACTTTATAAGTTCGCCTAAGCAAGTTCGCTCAATCCTTCGAACAACTCAGAAATTCAAACTTCATCAATTTGATGTAATAACCAAGAATCGGGGTCACAAATACCATCACCAATACCCGACGAAAGCGTAGGAACAATCAATTTCATTTTTCACACCATACAAGTACCTCAATTTCACACACAAACAGATACGATGAAACCCTAAGATAAACACGATGACAATGAACAATTCAACAGATGAAAGACTGTCACACCCCAACCGACGGTGGAAACGTCGGGGCGGGACATGTATACTGTTCATGAGCACAAGATTGACTAGATTTCAATATTTATTCATTAATTTCATTTCAAACAATCCAAACACCACCAAATTCAAGAAAGTACATAAATGAAATACATAGTATTCTTTATTTAAATTTAACTAAGTCCAAAGCCTATGTGTAGCATGTCTTGATCAAACTCACACATTAGCACCTGAAACATGAATAAAATAAAGTCAACTAAAAAGTTGGTGAGCATACACAGGTGTATACATAGATAGTTTATAGATATAAATAATCAAATCCTTACATAACATGATAAAATAAGGCATTTATGGGGAGCAGCTATTGTGTAACCAAAGTACAATCAAACCTTTGTAACTAGCATGCAAATTGTGTTGTCGATAACAATCACCCCAATCTGGGTGGTTTGTCAGACTCAATAGATCTATCATTGTTAACCTTTGGCTTGAATAGTTAATGATTGCACATAAAATGCACACAAAAGTTAACACACCTAGCACTCAAACATAAAGCTCAAATTTGCACATATGAATGTAAATAGGATTTGTATTTATGTAGTTTGCGTAAATGTAAGCAATTGTTTGTATAGAGTTCATGTTTCACCCCAAAAAGTGTAAAAGAGTAAAAGGGGCTATGTAATACTCACTTGATTCAAAGGTGTAGTTAACACGAGAGACTAGGTAGTAACGTGATCCTTGTAACGCACAATGTTAACCGAAAGTGTTGCGTATGAACATAAATTAATAAAATGTCTAAATCAAAGTCTAGGGTTTCAATGGATATGAGTATAAGGAATTATATACCGAGTTCGTGATGAATTATGAAAAGGGGTTGTGTAGGTGTTGACTAAAATGAAAACAATTTGAAATTAATAGTTTAATTATATTATTTATGAATTTGAAACGTTACAAAATGCTTATAATACGGAGGAAATGATATATAAAGTGTATTATTTTTAATTTGAGTCACGGTACAAAATAATGGGAAAATATATTATTTTATAAATGGATTATAATAATAATTACGGTTTGCAAGACCAAACCCGAATCCACGGGTGGCTTCCGGGTTCAAAACACCTTTATACTTATTGTTGTGAAAATATAAATATAAATATAAATCAAACAATCTGACAAAGGTTTTCTCACACATGACCGTGCCTAAGACAAGGCACGACCGTGTTAAGATCACGGACGCGACCGTGCTGGTCAGGGGCATGACCAAGTTGATCAAAACAGAAGACACAAAAAAGTCTGGTCCTCAGGCACGACTGTGCTTGTGTCGGGCACGACCGTGTATAGGGTTCTCTAGGCATGACCTTGTCTGGCTAGTAGGCACAACTAGGTCATATATGGGGTACGACTGTGCTCGGATAGGCACGACAGCGCTAGCAGATTAGCGCGACCGTGTTTGACTAATTTCATAAACAAATCGATTAAATCTTATAATATTAACGTTGGAATTCATGGGGCTTTTGATAATCAAAGAATTGTGAATTTAACCATGCAGTTTAATTGAGTTACAAACGTGTCTAGATTAGATCCGATCAAGCCAAAAGTGTATGAACCCTAGGATCTGGTTCGCAACAGTTTCGATAATATTAACCCAAATTAACAAGGGGTTTTTGATCTATGAATAAAAACGAAGGTGTAGGGTGTTTCAATTACCAGAAAGGATGATGGATTGATAGCGTTCAACTAAAAAGAGCTCCGACTTACGCAAGCCTCGTCTCCGGCGACTCCGACTTCAACTCCGGTGAGATTGATGTGTGTAAAAACTTCAGAGAGGGTTAATTACGGTGCGCAGTTGCTTGATTTGAGAGAGTAACAATAGAAATGAACGAATTCGATGAGTAAAAGATGAAGAGGTCGACGGTTTCAGTTTAAAATTCCATAATTGGTTTTAATTCAAGTGTAATGTCGATGTTTAATTGACTAATGATGGTTGTTAATAGATGAACGTGTATAACGGTTACAAAGTTGAATGAATTTAGGATTAAAGACTTTTTTTACGTTTCAACTGACAAGGGGCGTGACCGTGCCAATAAGAAGCGCGACCGTGCCAATAAGAGGAGCGACCGTGCCAAAACAAGGCGCTTGGTGTGACCGTGCCAAAACAAGGCGCGACCGTGCCTACTAGGGTTTCTGGTTATTTACCAAATCAGCCCTTGCAACTTCAGCTTTGACACATTTATATAAATATTTACCTATATAGGATTCTAATAGAATATACCCGTGTAAAACTCGCGGATTTGTATTGGAACCTAGTATTTAATAGTTGGTACGAATAGAATAAATCAGTGTACTAGAATTGGATTTTGAAATGTGTTACATTAAAAAAATACCGATAATAAAATCAGAAATGTTACAAAGACAGTGAATCTACCTTAGAATGAAACGCAATACGATTTGGATAAGAAATGGAACACAAATGCAACCAATCACATACACAATTTGAAAATAAGACAAGTTCGCACAATCAGATAAAGTAGCTCAGCAAGTTCGCATGAGTAAGAAAATGAGGTAAATAGATCAAGTTCCCTAAAAACCCTTATATACTCATCTGATTAAGCTCGTCAACTTAAGCGAACTTAACAAGTTCGCCACCCCAGGCGAACATAACAAGTGAACATAACACAAGTTCGCCTATTCACAAACTTATCCAAAAATTTAAAATTTTTCACTTTTCAACTTTACCTCTCAATCCAATCAACCTTCAACCTGTACAGTAACTTAATCCCAGAAACTAAGAATTTTTCATAGAAGATAAAAATAAAATCTTTTTTGAATTTTCTATTTAATTGAACTAGAACAAGTAAATGGCATATTTTTTATTTTTTTAACTTTTGCTAAAACACACTAAATTTTTTTTAATTTTTCAAAATGAAGTAAAGCAGTAAAACAATAAAAGCAAATCTTTTTGGTATTTATATGTACATACCGAATCACATGTTTTTGGTCGAACACTGCGAGTAAGAAGATCATATCAGCGTCTTTGATAAATCACACACACATTCTGGGTATAAATACCTAGCATATTTAAGGTGACCTAAGGTATTCTGTGTACATACAAATCTTGAGTCATCAATTATGTAACTTGTACAACTCACTATGATATCTCAGCAAAACATTTCTCAGGACTAACAATTTTATCATTCACAAACTACCAAACCTTTTGAAAATCATGAAATGATACGCGATAAACTTCAAAGTAAACAAGATCAGATCATGACATGCTAACTTATTCATACCGAATTTGCAATATATTACATGTCAATTCAAGTTGTCAGCATTATAAGATTTGAAACCAAAAGCGTTTTTATCCCACGTTCTTGGGAATTAGTACCGTTTATATGAAAACAACGTGTACCCCACAAATATGCCAACAGAAAGTAAATTGCACTATCTTCAAGACATATAAGACTTTGTGAAAAAAAATATGTATATCAATCTCCAGGATGAAATTACATCAATTAGCACAGGAAAAGAAGCAGATCCCAAAGGATATAAAGAATCAAAAAGATTTAGAATCAAGTGATTCATATAGATTGATTTGGCTTTGATGATTCTTAATGATATCATGTGACCGATGAAAGATTGAATAAAGAATCAATTGATTCAATAATTCAGGGTAATGTGGTCCAACTGTTATCTGGATCTCTTCAATGAATCAGGATAATCAAGTGATTTTGATTCAAGGGCTAGTATATGCTTGACAGATGTTATCAAGACATATCTTAGTTCAACAACCCATTGCATGTTTTTCGGGGCATGGGCAGTGAAGTGAACTGAAAAATTGTGCTAATGACATAATCCGATACTGGTGTCATGAAATTCTTAGTCTCATATTCTTTATCTAATAATGATCTTTTAACACACACACCCGGCATATCTGGGTTCAAATCACAGTTGTGACATAGATCATTATGTTTTCACACTACTAATGGTCTAAAAATGCTTCTAGCCTACTGACAATTCAAATTACATGCATATATCCAATTTAATAAATTATAGAATCAATGTCAAGCAGTCATGAAACTATCATTTCCTGTTTATGCAGACTAAGAAGTTTAGATCAAATCATATAAGCAAAAACTATAAACATACATACCGAAACTAGGTAGTCATTCTATGGTCATGTGTATATGATCACCTACTGATGGACTATCATTTCTTCTAAAACTTCAAGCAGTGTCGATTTTTATCTTTTTCAATTTGTTTTGTTTTTCAGAAAGCAAGTAAACTAAAGAAACTAAAACATGAAAATAATTTACTTAAGAAAAATAAAAGAAAACTTCCATGAAAAACCCTTTTGAAAACCATTTTCACGTTGGATTAAACATTCCAATCATTTGAGTAAGGAATTCAAACTATGAGCGATCAAACGCTTTGGTAAACAGGTCAGCAAAGTTGTCATTAGTGTGGACATTCACCAACTCAATCAATCTTTTCTCTACACAATCTTGAATGAAATGATGACGTATCTCAATATGCTTTGTTTTCGAGTGGTTCAATAGATTGTTTGTGATGGACATCGTGGCAGTGTTGTCAATGAACATTGGTGTCTATATGAAGTTCAAACCATAATCCCTTAATTGTTGCTGAATACACAGGATTTGGGAACAACAACTGGCTGCAGCAATATACTCTGCCTCACACGTTGAAATTGCAACCGATGTTTGCTTTTTGCGTTGCCAGGACACAAGTCTGTTCCCTAAGAATTGATAACCACCAGATGTCGACTTGCTATCCAAACTGCAACTTCCATAATCCAGTCAGAATTATTAGGATACCACAATCCCAACCTTGGTTTACCCTTTAAGTCTCGAAAGATCCGCTTTACAGCAATCAGATGAGATTCCTTCAGCTTGGACTGAAATCATGAACACAAGCATACCGCGAACATAATATCAGGCCTGGACGAAGTCAAATACATTAAAGAACCAATCATTCCTCTATATAACCTATAATACACTTCTTTTCATTTTGAATCAGAATCGAGCTTGTGATTTACAGGAATCGGAGTACAGAACGTTGAGGTATCTGACATCTCAAATTTCTTCAAAATACCTGACACGTACTTCGTTTGATGAATATAAAAAGCCATCTTCTTTTTGATCGACTTGAAGACCCAAAAAGAAAGATAACTCTCCCATACTGTTCATCTCAAACTTCAACTTCATCACTCTCTCAAAATCTTTACACATATCAACATTCGTCGACCCAAAAGTTATGTCGTTCACATAGACTTGAACAAGTAAGATATCTCCCCTGCTTTTCTGATGAAAAGAGTGGAATCGATCTGACCACGCTCAAATCCATTCTCATGTAAATGCATGAAAAAAGTTTCGTACCAGGCACGAGGAGCCTGATGAAAACCATATAACGCCTTATCAAGTTTAAAAACTTTGTCCGGGAACTTGGAGTGTTCAAAACCAGGTGGCTGCTTCACGTACACCTCTTCCTTTACCTCTCCATATAGAAAAGCACTTTTCACATCTAGTTAGAATACATTAAATGATCTGAACAAAGCATCATAATCAAAAGCCCATGAAGGTCCTTTGGTATCCTGAGTAACCACGGGATTATCACAATCAATGTGAAACCACTCCTCAATCTGTCTGCTCTCTTTATTAAACACCCATTTGTTGTGAGAATTTGCAACATATTCCAAGAAAATTCCTTCAATTGCCTTCGCAATGAACTTCATTGGAACGTCTCTAGTCTTCAATAAAGTGCACGGATTTCCAAAGGGCAACAGATAATCTAGATTCAGCTTTTGATTGTTCAGCAATTCATAACATGTTTTGTTGTGTTTCTTCACGGTCAAAACATGATTAAGGACATGACACACCGTGTTCACCGCCTCTGCCCAAAATGTCACTAGCAACTTCAAGTTGGATAACATTGTGCCAGCCGTCTCAATCAGCGTACGATTCTTTCGCTCAGCCACACCATTCTGTTAAGGAACATAAGAAGCACTGAATTCATGATGGATGCCTTTTTGTAAACAAAATAAACCCATATTTCCATTCTTGAATTTTGTCCCATTGTCACTACGAATCCTCCTGGCCTTCTGTTTGAATAAACTCTCAAGTCCCACGACCAGGAACTTAAGAATTTCGGTAGTCTCATCCTTTGAAATAAGAAACTTCACCCAAGAGAATCTAGAATAATCATCAGTCACTACCAAACAGTATGATTTTCCGCCTTCACTCTGAACACTTATAGGTCCGAATAAATCCATATGCAACAACTCGAGAGGAGTCACAAATGAATTAATCAACTTAGATTTGTGAGATTTCCTGTGCTGCTTCCCCTTCTTGCATGGAATACAGTATTTGTTCACATGATATCTCATGGCAGGGACACTAGAAACTAGCCCATTCTTTACTAAAAAGTTCATTTTTCTGAAATTTATGTGAGCCATCTTCCGGTGCCACAAAGTTTATTCGGACTCAGAAGCTTTAGAAAGAAGACACGTCGGGACAGACGAAGTTGTCGTCGCCATGCTCATATCGAGCATGTATGTATCATTCTTCCTTGGAGCTCGCAGTAGGATCCAATCTTCAGGTATCTCAAATCCAGGCTTCAACACCAAACATTCTGACTTGTTAAAGTGAAATGAGAAATCTTTATCATAGACTTGCGAAACATATAACAAATTATGTTCAAGCTGTTCCAAATAATTGACTTTCTTAAAGCTTAATCTTCCATTTGACACAGTTCCTTGATCGGAATTATTGTCTTCCTTCTTTCCTGCAAAGGCTACATATCCGCCTTGTATCTCTTTCACATTTTCCAATAAATTAAGATTTCTTGTCATGTGGCGAGAACATCCACTGTCGACGTACCAATGGTTGTCTACAGTCCTCCTTGGAGTTCCCTACACACAGACATTAAGATTCAATTAGTAATGGAGACCCAAGCCATTGTGGTCTTGGGTCGGCCCGATTCATCAAAATAAACAATTTCTCTTAGAATACAATTAAATCTCTCCTCAATCTTAGGAGATTGTTTCATAGAATCAGACACTTGAACTTTTTCTTTCCACTTTGATTGACCACTCGCACTTGGCTTCGAACTCTCAGAAGTTTAACCAATTTCTTTCACAAAATGTTGTTCGAAAAGTTTCTTAAGCCTCTTGTTTCTTCTTCTTCGCGGTCTTGACAATTTAACCTTTTCCTTTGTATCTCCACTTGATGATACACTAGATTTAACTCCAGATGAGTCAACCTTGTCAATTTTTGCCTTTACCTGAACCTCTGAAACTTTGACAACTGGTTTTACTTCAACAGATTTCAAAACTAATTTAACTGCAGTAGATTTCATCACAGATTTTGTCTTTGTCTCAACAAATGGTGTTCCCATCCTACGATCTTCCAAACACTTTCAAACATTCTTGTCTGGACAGTTCATCAGAATGTGACAAACTATTCCCCAATGAAAACATGCATGTTTTTCCTTGTACACACGAGCATACCTTTCTTTCCAGATGATTCACACTGAGAGATAGTTTTAGACGTTTGAACAAACTTGGGTTTATCAGCTTCAACCTTTTCTTTTATAAACTCAACAGTTTAAATTTTCTCAATTTCTTGAAAATCAAACCTACACAAAAGGTTTTAATGATTTAGGTTTTGGTTGCTCAATATCTTCATCAGGTTCTGTCAAGATACACCTATCACGTGTAACTTTCTTGACAATAACCGGTTCATCAACCTTACACTCTTTGACTTTTCCTTCAACCTTCTTTGAATCAAAAGATTCATCATCACTGGAGTTATCATAAACCATGTCTTCTACCGTCACCGGATTAACCTTGAGAATAGTTTTTGGCTTTAGATCTTCTTCAATCACTACTTCAACACTTGTAGTTGTGTAGTTTCCAATGAATGGAGGACAATAACCAACTCCACCAACAACTTTATCATCATGTGAACAATAACCAACTCCAACGACTACTTTCTCACCCCTAGCTTTCTCATTATAATATTCCAACAAAAAACTGGAATTCTTATAACCCTCAAGCATTCTCATCAATTTGGTGACTTCACTCTGTGACTGGGCAAGTTCATTTATTTTCTTTTTCTACTCAGAGTATGCCACATCAATGTGAAAAGCTTGTTCATTTACTTTTGATTGTAAAACTATGATATCATCTTTCAATGATTCAATTCTTTTATTTAAAAGCTTCTCATTATCTTTCAAAGTTTGATTAGTTAAGTAGCTTGCCTTCAAGTCACAGATGAGGTTAGTATTGTCATCACACAATCTCAGAATTTTTAAATCAGAATCAATGCATTTAGAACATGAAATAGAAACAACCTCATTTACCTGTTTAGAATCAACCATGAATCATCTGGCTTCAGCAAACATCTCAGCAACTTTCTCTGTCACCTTTCCTGCAGCTACATTGTCATTCATGAGTTCTTCATTAGTCACTTTTGCTTTCAGACTCTGACTTGTAGATTCATCGTTTTCAGTAACACTCCCAGAATCACTTGAGTTACCGTTTGATGAACTACTATCAGAACCAATAATATCTTCAAGAACTTCAGCAAGAAAGCTTGACTGACATGAGCAACAATATATTCTAGATGAATTCCCCAATCATAATTTTCATCCTGTTGGGAAATCAATGCTGTACAAGAACACTGTTTATTCTGATTGTCTTGGTTTCCTGAAGAAGCATTTTGATGTTGAACTTTAGGTTTGGTACATTCCCTAGCAAAGTGTCCAAATTCCTGACAGTTATAACACTTTACTTTAGATTTATCCAACCCCATCTTTGTCTTCCTTGTCGTTCCAATGAACTTCTTTCCGGTTTTCTTCAGATGTTCCTTGCCCTGTCTCATCCACAATGCCAAATTCCATTATATGTTCATATCTTCAAAAGCATCCTTATCCAATTGCTTGAAATCTTCTTCGATCATACCTAGATCAGTTATTTTTCCACCAATGAAATTCTCATACGAAGTTAAAAACAAAGCAATCATGGCTATCATGTCATCAACATCTTTAGGAGACACCTTTTGAGAACACGAATGAGTATCATTGTGACAATTCTTTGAACAACAAGAACTAGAACCAACATAGCATGATGATTCACCATATGAACTTTCTTTTGAACCTCGACCTTCAGAAATTTCTCCTAAAAATAAAGCAACCCCATACTTTGGTGTCGATGTTCCTTTTCCAAAATAAATGCTAGGATCTTGATAAACTGTATCTTTCTTCTGCTTGTTCAAATCATACGATTGAATCTTTCCCATAACATCTTCAAGACTCAATTCATCAAACCCAAGCTGTTCTTTAATAACTATGGAATACATCTCAAAGTGGGGAGGCAATTCATACAGAAATTTCTCAAGTACCTTCCTATTCTTGTAAGATATGTCATTCTTCACCATTTCACTCAACAAGTGATAATACCTAGACATCCACTCATCAATAGATTCTCCTTCAAAAGATTTAAAACACTGAATTGTTTCTTCACTAATTCCCTTTTTCTCTTCTTGACATCTGTGCTTCCTTCACATCTCTTCGCCAAACCTTCCCAAAGATCACGCGACGTTTTAAACTTCTTGAAAGTGTGATAGATGTCTAAAGGTAGACACATAGATAAAGCAGCAAGTGCCTTTTCCTCTCGATCATACAAAGTTTTATCTTCCATAGTAAGAGCTGAAACTGGTTTTTCTGAATCTGATACACCCATATGAGAATGAGTAGGATGTTTATATCCTTCTACAATTGGAATCCACATACTAGTATCACTGATGTTGACATAATTCTCAAAGCAACTTTTCTAGTTCGAGTAATCTTTTAAATTCATCAACCTCAGTGGTTTGGTTGGAGTACCAATCTCATTATCATTGTTCAAAATGTTAGTCATGTTGTTCACACTAGCATTAGAAGTCGACATCTTAGCAACCTTGAAAATCTTCAACACTTAGTAAAATTTTGAACAAAATCTTTAACTAGTGAACTTAGGTAGCGAACACGTTCGCCTGATCAGGAAGAAGCGAACTTAACAAGTTCGCCTTAACAAGTTCGCCTGAACAAGTTCGCCTGAACAAGTTCGCCCGTAACTGCTTTGACAAGTTTGCCTGTTTCAGCTGAAAAACAAGGAGGAGTTGTTCTTCACCAAAACACATGAATCAATACTGAAATTCATCATAAGTTGCAATTTTGAATGAATTAATCAAATTCCAGCCGTAGGATTCTTCCAAAAGTGAAATAAAGTGATTCTATTAGATCAATTTTGCTAATAACACTCCACAAATGATGAAATCAATCCCAAAATCCATGAAAAGCAGTAAGAAACCCACGAGAACAAGAAACTTAGAAAAATCTCAATATTTGGATGCGAACCAGAAAGAAACGATGTCACACGTCGATCTCTAATCAAGAGCAATAGCTCTGATACCAATTATAGCTCCCAGCGGGTCTATGGATCGATCTCAGACGTATAACACGCAACGTGAACTCGTAGTTCAGAATCCTAACGAATACACGTGGCACGAACTGATAAGAACATAAAGTAGAACACACAAGACAAGATTCTCCGAAAGCTCCTTGTATTGCTCTGATAAATGTGCTTACAAGTAAATCACATAAGTTACAAATGAAACAAACTAAGCACTATTTATAGGCAAACAGCTTACACATGCGAACTTAATAAGTTCGCCATAACTAGGCTTAGGCGAACTTATTAAGTTCGCCATTTCCAAAACTTATCTACACACTTAGAAAACATTACAACTCTAAACATTAAGACCTAATCTATTACAAGGCTGGTTGTCACACATCATGTTCCAACAATATATAACTCTTATATATATATAAATACAAATAATTAACTTTTATAATTAGTTATATACATATATCCAATATATATAAAACTTAATTATTCCGTAATTCTAAATTACTGGATCAGTTAATTTAGTCATTCGTAATTCCAAATTTTGATCTCTCTTTGCCATCAATTATCCCAGATAATATTTAGATTATTATTTCACAAATAATTATTTGCCTTTCGGTTTAGCTTTGTGTAAGGCTCGTTTAACTCTTAAACATCCTTTAATATATATTATTGTTCGTGGTGTAACTCTTTGAATCTTATCTCGATGGAAGTTTTGTCGAATGTCGTTACTCGGGCATATAAGTCCAACACCAAGGAGATACTTTTAATAGCACAAAGTCCCCGGCCGGGAATTCGAGGATCTTCGCCTCCTATCGCCGTAAGATTTCTACCTATCTTGCACGACCTTCATTAATGCCTTGACCTGATTAAACTTATCGGATGTAGCTTTAACGACTTCCAAGCTTCTAAATTCTTTCTAAACGATTTCCACCTAACATAGCGTCGTTCAGCATCGCCTACCATGCAACGTCTCCATAGGCGGCATGCCTATCGTCGAGTGATAACTGTTAATGTATGAGAATTCTGCTAGTGGCACGTGGATGTCCCAACTACCACCGAAGTCAATGATATATGCACGAAGCATGTCCACTATGGTCTGAATGGTCCTTTCGGACTGAGCATCTATTTGAGGATGATATGTTGTGCTTATGTTTAGTCTAGTGCCTATCGCTCCATGAAACTTCTTCTGAAACCGCGAAGTGAACCGCGTGTCCCTGTCCTAAACAATAGACACCGGCACACCGTGATGAGCCACAACTTCTTTGATGAACACCTCCACCAACTGTTCTGATGAAAAATTTTCGTGTATCGGCCGAAAGTGTGTGCTCTTTGTTAGTCAGTCCATGATCACCCAAATAGTGTCAAAATCTTTAGCTGTGCGAGGTAGCTTGGTGATGAAGTCAAGCGTGATGTGTTCCCACTTCCACTCTAGTATCTCCAAGGGTTGGATTTTATCGCAGGGCATCTAGTGATCGGCCTTTACTTGCAAACAAGTCAGACACTTGCTCACATAGGAGATCACATCGTTTTTCAGTCCCAACCACCAATAATTATTCGTTAAAACTTGGTACATTTTTGTGGTTCCCAGATGTATGGAATAACGAGACTTATGGGCTTCGTCGAGGATCTTAGCTCTAAGCTTGCCTCCCTCATGTATCCAGATTAGGCCAAACCTAGTCCGTACACCGAATGTGTTAACTTCAAGTGAATCTTGTTGGCCTACAATTCTCTCCTTCTTTATGTTCTCCATTTAAGTGATTCAATTTGTGCCCTTTCAATTTCGGTCATGAAACCAGGCTTCATGACTAGTTGGCACGCTTTCATTCTGATAAGAGTTTGTCTCTCCTTTCGGCTCAGAGCGTCAGCCACCACGTTCGCCTTCACAGGGTGGTACAATATCTCGCAGACATAATCTTTCAACAACTCCGACCACCGCCTTTGTCTCATGTTCCACTTCTTCTGTTCAAAGAAATACTTCAGACTCTTGTGATCAGAGTAGATGGTGCACTTAACCCACTAAAGGTAATGCCTCCCGATCTTTAGTGCAAAGACAACTTCCGCGAGATCCAAGTCGTTAGTCGGGTAGTTAACTTCGTGAGTTTATTGTTGTCGTGAAGCATATGCAATCACCTTTCCTCGTTGCATCAACACACAGCCTAATCCTTGATTTGAAGCAACGGAATAAACCACTAGGTCTTCATTGCCCTCAGGTAGGGTTAAGACCAGTGCTTGGGTCAATCTTTTCTTCATCCCCTCAAACTCCTTCGCCTGATTTAGACCCCATTCATAATTAACTTCCTTTCTGGTCAATGTTGTTAGAGGCGAGGCAATTCTCGAGAAATCCTGTATGAATCTTCGATAGTAGCCTGCCAGTCCCAGAAATCTCCATATTCGGCTAAGTGTTTTCGGGATGTCCCATTCCTTCACCATCACAATCTTTGCCGGATCAACCATAATGTCATTCGCGTTAAAAACGTGACCTAGGAATTGAATTTCCCTAAGCTAGAACGCGCATTTGGAGAACTTGGCATACAATCCTTCTTTCTTCAGAGTTTGTAGTACTTCTCGCAGGAGACAGGCATGATAGGCATCACTCTTTGAGTAGATGAGAATATCATCTATTTATACTTCTGCCGGCCGATCCAACATCGGAGTGTCCGTAGCGAGTGCGAAACGCAGTTTTTGGTACCTCATCTTCCCTAACTTCAACTGGTGATACCCCGACCGCAGATCAGTCCTAGAGAACCAACTTGAGCCTTGCAATTGGTCAAACAGATCATTGATCCTAGGTAGCGAGTATTTGTTCTTCAATGTACGCTTATTCAACTCTCTGTAATCGATGCACATTCTCATAGATCCATCTTTCTTCTTCACAAACAAAACCAGAGCACACCAAGGTGAAATGCTTGGTCTGATAAAGCCTTTGTCCAAAAGTTCTTTCAATTTTGTCATAAGCACCTTCATCTACAACGGTGCTAGTAGGTATGGTGCCTTCGCAGCGGGCTGGGCCCGTGGCAATAGATCAATCTGGAACTCTATCTCCCGATCAGGAGGCACTCTATCTCCCGATTAGGCAGCACTCTAGGCAAGTTCCCTGGGAACACTTTCGGATAGTTACACACCCCAGGTACGTCATTTAGTTCCGTAACTTTCTTCCTTTCGTCAATCACACCTAGGTTGTCCTCGCATCCGCGCGTTATAAAATTTTTTACCCTGATCATTGATATGGTGTTCGGCATCAGGATATCCCTATCCCCATAGATCATGACTTGTCTACCATCAGGAGTGTTGAGCTGAATCACCTTTCGTTTATATATAATCTGCGCTTCATTGGCAGTAAGCCAATCCATTCTCTATACCATGTCAAACCCTCCTTAGGCTACTACGAATAACCTAACAAAGAATCTATGGCCATCTATTTTTATAAGGCATTTGTCTACGACTTCTATCACTTTCGTGGTTTTGCCCACAACAATCTCCACGCTAAAGGCCTGTTCTACATTGTCAATTTTGCACTTTATTTGATTACAAAAAACGGAGGCTTTAAAACTTTTACTTGCCTTGGAGTAAAATTGTTGACGCATAAGTGTTATTAACAAGGAACGTACCCTACACAACAATAGGGTCCCTCCTTGCCTCCTTCTACTTAAGCGTGCGGGCTCCTGTCATCAATCGCGACCTCTCATCATTCCTTTCAATGCTTATCTCTTTTCTAGTTCCACCGGTCCTCAATTTCATACAAGCCTTTCTCAAATGCTCAGTCTCATGACAGTTATAGCACTTATGGTTGTTCGGGCAATCCCGAGAGTAGTGGCCGGTCTCCCCACACTTATAGCACTCATTTGATCCCGTTCGGCATTCACCACCGTGTCCCTTTCCACACTTACCACACAAGCTCTCTATTTGCACTCTTGCTTTCTAGCCTTTTGTTTCTGAATAGTTTTGTCTGGTTCGCTTCGATGGGTTGGACCCCTTGTTCTCAAGTCCAACATCCGAATCATCGCTATCAATTTTCTTTTCCTCCATGATGCCTCCGTTGAGCTTCTTTTTTTATTCAACTCCAATCCATCTTACATCCTCTATCGTCTTTCTAATCACCTCCATAGCGTTGGCTACCACTGCAAGCAAGATTTCTCAAAGGACCCGAGCGATTGCTTTTACTATAGTTGTTTCCTTTGCAAGCTCCAAAGTTGTTCGTTCATCGGATCCCTTTTCGTGATCAGTCGCACATCCACTATGTTTTCAACCTTGTAGGTTTCCGACTCGTAGGGAGAGTACTCATCCTCTCTTATTTGCCTTCTAGTGAATGACGACCTCCCTTTACATTCGACACAACCTCCTTCTTTCAACCTCTTTGAAAGATTTGAGTCTTACCAAGGGTTCTATCATCCTGATACGAATAAGGACATGTTTCTTAAATTCTGTTTTATTGAACGTACATGACAGTACCAATATCCACCAATCGTTGTTTCCAGATACGGTTGCCGGTTGACATCTCTTCTAATTCGTCGATACGAGAAGCAAATTGTTGTGTGGAGGAATCAATGCTTTCCCTCCCACCATAGTTAAATGAAAAGTACCCTTCAACTGAAAGATCAGGAAAAAGGAACTTAACGTCATCCTTCTATTTAACAAATAGAACACAACAAGCAAGGCAAGTTGTTAATATACATTCGCCATCTTTAATTAACTACTACACCAATTCTTGGTTTCTATTCTGTCACATTTATGATTACATTAAAAATCCTCATCCAAATTTATCTTGTCTAACAGGGAAAAAACTGTACTTACTACACTGGTCTGATTCTTGGCTGCGAGTTACCCGTATCTGCATCCTTTACCTGGTCCCATTCTCAGTTTAAGTCCAGACATTGGGAATGTCTGAATCTCTCAAACTATTGCTCTGATACCAACTAGTAAGGCCGCAAACCCGGGATTCCTCACTTGTTGGATTTACTAATTTACAAACAGTTCTTAAACTTCAAAATACCATTAAAGCAGCAGAATAAACGTCATTACATTGTACTAAATTGTCAACAAACTAAAACATTGTTCAACAACATCAAACATTGATAACAATTCATAAATGGATGCCAGATCTCTATCGTCGGGTAACTCTTCATAATAGCTATGCATGCATCTACCCTTCATCCTTTTAACCTTAACCTAACATGCATACTAAAAGTCAGCTAACGCAGGTGAGTTCAAGTTTTTGATTTATTTTAGGAAAATGGTTTCTTTGTACATTCATTCATTAGGGTTTAAATCATTTATAAGAAAACAAGGCTGATCATTCATTATTCATCCGTTCAATCATTCAATCATTGTCAAAAGATAGTTTAACGGAACATTCTTTTATCATTACCATTCATTTAAGTCGTACATTTATTATCTAAATCTGTGTCATCATTCTTTCCATTCATTTCATTCATTATTGTCCCTAAGGCTTTGGTGGTTCCCGAAACGATGGATCAGAGTGCTATGATGATTATATACAAGATTTGATCAACAAATCAGCTATAGATCCGCTGTTATTGATGAATTAAACATAAAAGCAAGAAGAAGAGCATAAAAAGCAACAAAAACATCCAAATATAATTGATAATCCACAAAGATGATTACAATAAGCTCCTGGACAGAAACGATTACATCGATCAACCACCATCCACCCTGGGTGAGCTCCCCTGGGGTGGTGGAACAAACACTAACCTATAACCTCTTTAAACAACCCTAGAAACAAGAAAATACTCTCTTACAAAGAAATTTAGGTGAATAGGAAGGTCCATTTGCTATGAAAATGGTCAACTATATATAGAAGATAGTGACAGTCGGCCAATAAATTGCCGAATCTCGCTGAGAGTCGGCTGACACCGATCTAGCGACTCTCAGAGAGTCTGCTGGGATCAACCTAGTGACTCTCAGAGATTCGGTTGAAGTCAGCCTAGCAACTCCCGGAGAGTCGGCTGAAACCAGCCTAGCGACTCTCAGACCAATTTTCATACGCGAACCAAAACTTCTCGTGATCTCTTGAATTGATAAACATCATTCTCAAACTAGACCCAACAATCTCCCCCTGAGAATGACGTTATCAATGATATCCAAAGATCGTGAAATGTCTTCTCAGCAGTTGATAATACGTTTCCTCTTCCTTTCTCTCTCCTTTCTCCTTCCCTCTCCCCCGAAATTTTTTTTTCTTTTTCGGGGGATCGTTATCTAACATTGTCTCATAACTTCATGAATCTACCGATAACCCAAATACTCTCATTGTCGATCTCCCTCGCTCATGTAGCTCCCCTATATATATTTCAGTCAAAGTCTCGTATCTCTTCATTAGAATAATCTTGTAATAGGCTAGCATAAATGTTCAATCTTCCAATAATCAACTCCAAGTAAACGGCTTTATCACAAATTTCTTTGACTCAGTCAGATAGGGCTCATTATGATCATCACATAATCTAACAATCTTCAATTCAGTTCTCGTTCATTGTGAAAACCTTCCATTTAGGACTAAGATGAGAATTCAAACCTCATTGACTAATGTTAAATCACATGATCCTGATCATTTTAAACATGGATGAGCTCCCCCATTTTGGCAACCTGATCTTCAACAATTCAGAAAACGATAAAAGCCATTCTTTAAATATTCTAATGATCCGATATTGCCGAAAACACAAAAATTCTAAACAGTTGTTTCCAAGTTTTTGGACAATATCCACTAAAAATTCATCTAAGAAATTTTTTCAAAAATACTTTTTTTTAGGTTTGGAATTGTGTTTCAAAGAAAAAATGAGAGAGTCGGCTTGACCAAAGAGAGAATCGGATCGAGAGAGTCGACTGATCAAAGTGAGTAGTGACACTCACCTTAAAGATTCTAGGAAAAACTCACACCGAGTGTCGACCCGAGAGAGTCGGCCCTCACTTAAAGTATTTGGCAGACAGAGTCGGCTAGATAAACTCATTGACGATGAACTTAAATTCAAGTGACTCGTAAAGTTGCATTTACTAGAGAATCGTTAGCATAAACATAGAGTCAACCCGGATAGTCGGCCAGAACAAGCAACTGTCGGCTGATCAAACAAAGAGTCGGCCAGAGCAAGCATCAGCCGGCTCAAGCAAGAGAGTCGGCTCTGGAGAGTCGGCTCAGGAACAAACTCATACCCTTTTTCTCAAAAACACACAAAATCAAACCAAAAACGCTCAGATCTAAACCAAAATGCAAACCAGATCTATCAAGCTCCTCAAAAACAAGTTTTTAAACGAAGTTCAATGCCAATTTCTGAACTTGATGCAAATCAAATCCAGATTTGAAGAAACTCATATCTATTCAAAAATAATAAAACCCTAAGTTTTTCACTAAAATCAAAAGCATAGAGGCTCTGATACCAATTGGTAGATCCTAAAACGATGGATCTGAGTGATATGATGATTCTAGACAAGATCTGATCAACAAATCAGCTATAGATTAGTTGTTATTGATGAATCAAACAGAAAAGCAAGAAGAAGAGCATAAAAAGCAAGAACAAAAACACCCAAATCTGATTGATAATCCATAAAGATGATTACAATAAGCTCCTAGACAGAAACGATTACATCGATCAACCACCATCCACCCCGGGGTGGTGGAACAAACAAAAACCTATATCCTCTCTAAACAACCCTAGTAACAAGCAAATACTCTCTTACAAGGAAATTTAGGTGAAAAGGAAGGTCCGTTTGCTATGAAAATGGTCAGCTATATATAGAAGATAGAGAGTGTCGGCCAGCATATTTCCAACTCTCGTTGAGAGTCGGCTGACACCGACCTAGCGACTCTTAGAGAGTCGGTTGGGATCAACCTAGCGACTCTCATAGAGTCGGCTGAAGTCAGCCTAGCGACTCTCAGAGAGTCGGCTGAAACCAGCCTAGCGACTGTCGGAGTGTCGCTAGCGATTCTCAGACCAATTTTCATACGCAAACCTAAACTTCTCTTGATCGCTTGAATTGATAAATATCATTCTCAAACTAGACCCAACAGGCTTCACTGCACGAAGGCTGACAATACGTTCCCAGTTCTTTCATCACCCTTATCACTCATAAGTCCATAAGCTACTTCGATGAGTATGGCACTTACGTCCACAACACCATCGGATCATTCATTTATCCCTTACGGTTCACGTTAACCCGAGTGACTACCGCCACTTCCATCACCAGTTATACAACCGTAATACCATTGACAGGCCACATAGGCACTGCCCCTATTGTACTTATGGCACTATGGCTTTCTCAAAAGCTGCCATAAGGCTGGGAAAGTACATTCCCATACTTCTTTTATGAATTCGTTCATCCAACAGATTAGACATGTAAATGTCTTCTTTAAAACATTTGCCCTTTTCTTTTCGTAAAAAAATTCATTCTTTTGTAAACCCTTTCTTTAGTTTATAAACCATTCCATTACAAACATTCTATTTCGTAAACATTCTTGTTTCGTAAACATTCCTTTCATAAACATTCTTATTTCGTAAAACATTCCTTTCATAAACCTTTCATTTCATAAACATTTTATTTCCTAAAACATTCCTTTCATAAACGTTCATTCACAATTATTCCATTTCATATATTCGTCATTTCATAAACATTTTGTTTGAGTATGCACATCACCCTAGAAACAAGTAAATATGGATTCTTGACTAACCTAATTAACTGTACGTAAGCCTGAACTGGACGTCTAATAATGGTAGTGTGCTAAACGATCTGCATATAACTCCATACGCGAAATCTATCAATTCTAGGCTAGTGTCCCCTACCCTAGTGCCGTCATTAGTGTCGCTGACACTAATGTAGTGAAAGTGTCGTTGGACAGTGTAGCCACAATCAGTGGGGCCTAACTTTCTTTAAGGTCTTAGTGTCGCCACGTGCTAGTGTCGCCACTTGCTAGTGTCGCCACATATTAGTGTCTTCACGCCTAAGTATTGTTCCATTTGGGCTCGTCTTCTTCAAGTGGATGCGACAAGTATCGCCACATGAACTAGTGTCGCCACATGAACTAGTGTCGCCACTTAATGCGCCACTGGAAGATCTTTTTCATAAAGGCTCATTTTCGATCCAAGTTCGCAACTTTTTACATCTAAAACGTTTATCTAGCTTTCGTGAAGCTAGATCTAGTCTTTGTTTGTCCATTGACATGTAAAACCTTTGCATTTGAGATGAAAACCCTATTTTTACCCCAAAACTCGGGTTTGATTCTTACCTCAAATCAGACGTTTCATCTTGTATTCTTGCTCACAAACAATGGAGAAACAGACTGGAAGCAAGCTTCAAGCCTTTTGGAGCAAATATTGACCTTCTCTATCTAGATATCTCTACTTTCTCTCTCTAGACGAATTTGGTGATTTTGTGTGAATGGAGACTAGTCTAAGGGTGATTAGGGTTTATCCCCACCCTTCACCATGCATCTTGGGCGTAAACCCGCTTCCCTCAAGCCCATGATCTTTTCCCTTTGTTTCATTCGGCCCAAATATAAATGTCGGGATTTTGTGGATGTTGCATCTGATGTCGTGTCAGGTACATTTCTAATCAACAATGTTCATGCATGATATATTGCAAAACACACCTCTTTATCCTTGTATTATACAACGTTTTTAGTAGAGTTTTATGGTCGTTTAGAGTCATTTATAGTCGGTACTTGGTTTTGTTATGTCTTGTAGGTTTCGAGAGAAAACGAGCTAAAGTGATGAACTTATATAAATTGGGAGCTCAAGTCGGTGATCACGGATTAAAGTCAATATTAAAGGCATTGCAAGATAATTTAGTACAAGAAATAATTTAGATTGTATAATTAATTTTGGGCTCATATAATTAAACGTATTATCAAAAGTAATACAAGTGGGCTCAAATTAAGTTGATTAATTGTTGGATCATTGTGGGCCGTAAAAGAGGGTTACGGTATATTTGGTGGAGCCGTGAAAAAGGAATGGGACGCAAGAAGGGTTACGGCAGAATTTTGGGAGGTGCCACTGGCACCATTTTCAAGGTCGGAAGAAAGCAATTGGTGGTGGCGGCTTTTCATGTTTTAAACGGAAAGTCAACAATAGCATACGGCAATTTGTGATTGGGAAACAAGGAGGTCAAAAGTCAAAAGCGTTTATTTACGATAAATATTCATAATGACTTTTTAGGATAATATTTTTTCATGAGTGGCAAAATTTGTTTATACTATCTAGATTTGAAAAATATTTGTGTTTTAGATTTTTATCGGTTTTATGGATTATTATTGATGGATTAATGCTATTGTAATGAATCTCTTGATAATTGATTAATGTTTATGCATGCTTAGATCAGATTTGTATTTGGTTTTGAATTTCATATGTTACCTGTTGAATGTCTTTCAGTTAGGGTCTCATGTTAGATCATTGAGTTCGTGTTATGATTAGTTTATGGTTTGTGAATTTGCAATCCATAGGAATAGGAATCGTTTATCTGTTTGATCCTAGTATTCTGCCTATCTAGATAGCTGAAAGGTGATAGATAGTCGGGTTATCTTTGGTATTAGGTGTCTAAGTGTAAAGGCTCTAAAAGGAGGTTTCCCCTAGGGTTCTTTGTATCTGTGCTATCCCGTGTCAATTCGATTGTTCTTAGATTACCCCGTGCATTCCTTGAATGTATTGAGACAGTGAGACTGAAAGGTAATCTGTCTTTTGGGTACTTTAGTATTGTTGAAGAAACTTAAAGGTGATCCAACCAACCAGTGAGCGTCACACACCCCTTAGGTCCTCCTTTTAGGTCACACATTGAGAATGATCAAGGATGCTATAGGTGGTTTGAGGGTGTAGCAATCATAGATCCTGGTTCCATAATAGTTTTCATAACCGAGAGAAATCCAAGATTCACAAATAGGATTCTTACCTGGGTAGTGCCTTCCTCATTCTTGAATTCGTCTAAACCCTTTGCTTAATAGTTGGTTCTTGTTAGTTAGTTATCCTTAGTTTGTTAGGTTAGAATCACAACACAACCCCCCCCCCCTTCACATCAGTTTAGTTAGTTGAGTCAAAGTCTAGATTAGTTGTCACTAGTGTCTCGTGGGTTCGATATCCGGACTTCCATTAGGCTGTACTACGATTGATAGGTTCACTTGCCTATCATTGTGGTCTAGTTTATAGAATTTCTAGAGTATTACTAGAGTGTCTAGGTTAGGTTTTTATATTAGTTTTTATATACCGTCCAGCACACATCAATGCATCTATTCTTTTTTATTCCGGTGCAAGTAAACGTTTTGTAGCTTCTACTTTTTCTCTATTGCTAAGTGAACACCTAAATTGATAAAAATGGCCATTGAAGTAGAAACTGCCATTGGTAAGTCACTGAAAGTAATAGAACTCATAGATGATTGCTTAATAGAACTGGAGGGTTATAAATTTCGTTTTAAGTTATTTCAAATGAGGAGGGTTTGATATAGTGTTGGGAATGAATTGGCTAGCTGCCAATGAAGCACAGGTAATATGTAAGAGAAAGATGATTCATCTCAAAGCACCTGATGGTAGTCAAGTAACGGTCTATGGTGACAAAGTTTGCATAGTGTCATCGATTATTTTTTGATCAAGGTTGAAAAGTTCATGAAGCGAGGATGCGGAGCCTATATGGCGTATGTTATTGATGCTAAAGCTAAAATGAAAGTGTAGGTCCCAGCAGGTCTACAGATCGATCTCAGACGTATAACACACTACACGAACTCGTAGTGTGGAATCCTAACGAATACACGCGTACGTAATGATATGAACTCAAGATAGAACTCAAAAATACACAAGATTATCAAACTCTCTCTGATATTGCTCTGTCAATAGTGCATACAATTGTAAACAATTGATTACAAACAAAGAAAACTACGCACTATATATAGGAAAACAAACTGCCACAGGCGAACTTAAAAAGTTCGCCACATCTAGCTTAGGCGAACTTGTTAAGTTCGCCTGTTACAAAGCTTAACCACTTAACACAAATTACAAACTTAAAGATGAAAAATGATGTAATGTATTACAAAGCTAATTGTCACACAACATGTTCCAACAAACTCCCTCTTGACAATAGCTTGGTCTTTAATCCTCAGGTGTTCTTCTGATTCTTTAACTGTTTGCTCCCGGCATGTACTCCATGATTGAAACACACAAACAATATCCTCCTGTACTGCATCGCCTGCTCTCTCCACTCACTGGTATACATAATCTCATTACGTTTAAGCGTCAGCTAATCTTTCTTAGAAAAGTTGATTATATTCATGGCATCGTAGAAACGAAACAGAATATGTCCATCTTTATCTTCAATTACAGCTTCACCAGTATTAACGTCCACATACCACCACTTTATATTACCAACAAAGTCTTGTGGCACTTTCTTCAATGGAATCTTTTTCACAGCTTTTACCGGTTTATACTTGTATCTCTTGACATGTTTCATGCTCACGGGATCTACATCACCAAACACTATAACTCTCTTACCAATCCGAGGCTTCAATTGTTCGTACTTTCCAGCACTTCCTTCAGTATAAATCAATCTGGCAATTGCATCATCTATACCATCCTTCGATCTTTTGATTAATGGCTTAGTTGATAAACCACTAACTTCACATTTTGGTAATGAATTAAAATACTTCAGCTTTTTTTAGGTACTGAACGCCATCAGTCCTCTTTATAGCAAACATCTTAAACTCTTCTTCATAAAACCAACTCAAAATTATGCCATTACAATGAACTTGGTTCACATATCTTTCCCTCTGAACAGGTGAAGATGGAGTCACTAGTAACACCTTCTTCCAGCTTCTCACAACCTCTAACCATTTTTCTTTGGTCATTCCCGTATCTCTATACAACACATGCTCTTCATTTTGATTATCATTAGTAGTACTCGAGGTATTAGGTTTAGTGACTTCATGATCTTTATCCAAAGATTCTGTAATACCTTCAGAACTATCTTCGGGAATCACATTATCCTGTATAAACTCCAATATAACTTGTAGTCCATCACAACCTTCATATGTAACATCAGCAATGTCTTTCTCTATCTCAACCTTCACTATCTCTCCTTCCTCAACATCAGATAAAACATCTTCATCATCAAGCAAATAATCCAGATCAGATAAGCATTCAAGCTTGTCAGCCTCATCCAAATCAGAATCTTCATAGAAAGAATTATCTAACATGTCTGTAGCTTCCACAGTCTTATCTTTTTCTCTTGAGTGGATATTTTCAACAGACGTAGACCCCCCTGAGTCAGAGACTTAGGATTAACATCAGCGTCTTGACGTTCACCCTGATCACCTGCCTCGGGATCATCATCTTCATCGTTGGTCTTGTTTAGATAAGATGTATGACAAGCATTCTTCCCAGACATCTCCCCGTGAGCGTCAAGACGCTCGATCAGTTGTGAAACAAGAATTTTCATTTATGCAATTTGTCTGTTTTAAAAATTAATCTCTTGTTGTCGTTGGAAGTAATTTGCTTGCAAAACATCAACTTGTCCTTGTAGGCCTACTACTTGAGCTTCACAATTAGCAACCTTAGCTTCAAGTACTTTAATATTTTTATCTTTACCACTTGTTGAAGGCTCTGCTTGAGTAGTTGATGTGGGAGGAATAAATGGAGTACCAATCGGAGTAGTAGTATGTGATGGAGTTGGAGTAATAATCAATGAATCAAAAAACTCAACATCATCAACTACTGTTGTACTAGCCGTAGCCTTTGTCTTCTTCGTTTTAGGAGAATCAGGAACGTAATCAGAATCTGAAGACTCATCACGTAATTTTCTTTTTCCATGTACAGCACCAGGAGGAGGACCCCGAGCTGACTTCCTTCTAGGTAATCTTACCTTCTTCTTGCTCATTGATTTCTTTCTCTTTGGAAAACAAGATGTACATAAAATGCTCAGGACCAAAGTCCTGTGATCCTTCACCTTCATTATCATTATTATCATCTCCATCACTTTCAGTTTCACTTGAATCATCACTAGAACTGGAACTTATGCTTGTATCTTCAGCTTCCACATGTTCACCTTGAGGTGGAGATGGTACATTAACTTCAACATTTTCCACATTCTCTATATTCTCATTATTCTCAGAATTCTCTACATTCTCTGCATTTTCTTCCACTTGTGGTTCAATGACATTTTCAATTTCAGGTTCTTCTTGTTGTGCTTATTGTTGTTGTGCTGGAGGTTGTTCTAGGGCATCATTAGCATGAATCCAATGGTGATTTGGTGGTGCAACATAATTGGGATTAATTATGTGCCTGAATAAAGGAGTAGGTATAGGAATTAATGCTGGATTTTGTTGCTTCACATTGTTGCAGTCGGTAAACAATCTCTTTGTCATAGGAGTCAAAGTCAATCTTGGGTTCAATGGTGGTAGATTAGGAATGAGATGGTTGATAATAACCTCCAAAAACCTAGGGTACATGTTGAATCCTTGTCCCACTGGCGGTGTTATCTAAGCGACCAACTCCTTATAGATATACAAAGCAAAGTTAAACGGTCTATTCAAAGTCAATGCCACCATGGCTGCTTGAAGTGATGATTTTAAGCCATCGGTTGCCGCCTTCCTCGGAGACAAGCATTGAATGACAACATGCATAAAATACCTCCACTGTCCAACAAGTCCTCCCTTCCTGGCTTGAGAATCATTTGCTTTACCTCTATAGCCCATCCGGTGGAAACACCCAGAGATAAGAGTGTTCGGGAGCATTAGCGGATCTGTATCAGCACCTCCAAGATGTAATGCCTCCCTGATAGTCTGCACCGAGATTACAATTTCTTGATTGGTGACAGTAGCACGAATCACATTGGGATCAACAGTACAGTCGTGATCTGCAGTATCCCAGAACTGTTGAATGTATTGCAGGCTTATAATAGGATTAGCAGATAAAGCAACCCTTAATTTGGAACGGTTCAGAAATGTTGTTATCTCCCAGTAGTTAACTGCTTTAGCCAATTCCGGATCAAGTAAGGCAACTTGATTATGCTTGTATTCAACCCGTCTATCCATGACCTGCACATGACAAGTGATCAGACTTTTTGCAATTTATAAAACAAAACAAGAAATAAAAAACAAAATAAAACTAAGTTTAAAAAATCACAAAAAAACTGCTAAGTCAAAGTCAGTACTATCCCCTGAGGCGAACTTAATAAGTTCGCTTAGAGTTACAAGAGGCAAACTTGTTAAGTTCGCCTGAGCAAGTTCGCTCAAACACTTAAACAAATCCAGAAATTCAGTTCCACAAATTTTATGATAAACGATTGAATCAAAGCCCCAATCACACTCGCCAACACCCGATTAATACTAATACACCATCTATTTCAGTCTAAAACCCCTAACAAACACTCACAAGCACAGAACAAGTAAACTCGAAGAACCCTAAGTATAGATCCGTCAAATCAGAAGAAATCATCGGATAAAATGTAATGATTCTACCTTCTATGATCTCCCAAACAATTATAAGCTAAGAATCAAGATGATTAACACCTCAAATCACACTTCAAAACAATCACAGACAAATTCGCTCGAAAGTCAGTAAGTTCGCTCAATAAGTTCACACAACAAGTTCAGAGTAAATGATCAAGTTCACTGAACTAATCCTTATTTACTCAGCAAGTTAAGTTCGCCAACCAAGCGAACTTAATATATTCGCCACTCCAAGGAACATATCCAAACGAACAAGACAAGTTCGCCAGTTCCACTTACGTAATGACAAATTTGAACTTTGCAAATTCCAACTGAAATCCCGGTCCAACCATCTTCCAAACGTCAACCTGTATGAAATGCAATTCCTAAAAATTAAACAAAATAAGAAATTTCATGGAAGAACGAAATAAAATCTTTTTGGAATTTTTCTATTAAACTGTAACAACCCAAAATGTCGAGAAATAAAGTTAACGAGTTCAAGCAGGCCGAAGTCGGGCCGGGTCAGTCGCGAACCGGGCTTAGGGAGGTCTCCCCTATAAATTGCCAAGGTCACCACATGTTTCTCTCATTTGCAATTCTAGAGAGAGAAAAACCGTAGAGAGAGAAAGTGTCGGAATCACACAAGATTACACCCGATCATGTCTCTTGCACTCGTGAGAAGAACCTCCAGATCAGAAGCTCGATTCAGGTAACGATCCGACCTAAATCTGAGTTTTTGTTCGTTTTTGGGATTTTCGGGTTTTGGCTAAAAAGGCAACGATTTTGCGGATGGAACTTAAAAATGAGCTTAGGTATAGCATCTAGAATGAAAACCGAACGTTTTGATCTAAGAAAAGTTGAGAAACTAACTCGATCAGACTCACATGCAAAAGCTTCGGATTTTTGGGAAGACAATCTGTGCAGGTCCATCGAAACTACAAGTTTCGATACTTGCAGGTCCATCGAAACTACAAGTTTCGATACGTGCAGGTCCATCGAAACTACAAGTTTCGATACGTGCAGGTCCATCGAAACTACAAGTTTCGATACGTGCAGGTCCATCGAAACTACCTAGTTTCGATATGTGCAAACTCCATCGAAACTACCTAGTTTCGATATGTGCAGACATCAGAACTGATTAAGTGAAGTCAGTATGTTTAGAAGGGTTAAACCGTTAGAGTCGGTATTGGTCTGATGTGTATCTAACTAATCAATTCAGATCGGAAGTGAAGTTGTTGGACCTTTGTTTAGGACAACCGAGACTAGCTTATAAGGTGAGTTCTAGAAGCCCTCTTTTAAATGTTTTAATAATGTTTTTGGGCTGGTGTGCACACGTGATGATTTTATAAAACGATGTTTATGAAACGATGTTTATGAAACGATATTTACGAAGGTTGTATGTAACGTTTTATAAAATGATGTTTACGAAGGTTGTATGTAACGTTTTATAAAATGATGTTTATGAAGGAAGTGTTTATGAAATATTTTGCCAAAAGAAGTTTACGAAGTGTTTTAACGAAGAGAATGTTTTTAATAAAACGTACGAATGCTTTAACTGAAGTTTTTGAAGTAAAAGAAGCGAAGGTTTACGAAAGTCACAAACGAACGAATCTGCCAATATTCCTTAGGGAATGAAGGTTAAGGGATGGGAAGTATGTTATGGGCCTTTACCTTTTAGGGGCCTCTGTGGCTGGCCAACTGTTGTACAAGTGGGGTGATGACGGTCACCAAGGGGATTATCGTGATCCTTGAAGTTTGGTACGATTTACCTTACGGGGTAGTCGTGCTTGAAGTTTGGTACTTGCGCCCGACGGGGCGCAGTGCTTGAAGTTTGGTACGCGCTATCCTTTGGGACGCCGTGCTTGAAGGGTTGGATGACCTAAGTATCGGGCCCTAGGAGTTCCTCACCCGAAGGACAGTACGGTGATGATGGGCCTAGTGGTGGTGATCCTTAAGTTATTCGACCAGTATGTAACGTTTGGAGTTGACGGTTACGAGAAGGCGCAGATTCTATATGTTCGTTGACTTATGAAGTGTTATGTTTGTTATTGCATTATTTACGTACGCTTTTTATTAAATGAAGTATGAAGTGATGTTTTTGGCAATTTATTTGAAGTTAAGGTTTATGTTAAAACTAGAACTCACCAGCGTAGCTGACGTTTTTAAGTGTGCACATTCAGGTTAAGGTAGGTTATGAGGATGGACGGTGATGCTTGGCAAGCGAGAAGAGTTACCCGGCTGATCATGAAGACTGGCATCCCGTTACGTTTAGCTATGATGTAAATATGTTTTAAACTATGTTTACGCTTCCGCATGTATGAACAAGTTTTAATTATGATGAATGAATGAAGTTTTCCGCTGCGTTATTTGATATTCATGTTTAAGAACTGTCTGTGAATGAGTAAATCCAACAAGTGGGGCCTCCCGGGTTTGGGGCCTTACAAGTTGGTATCAGAGCAATAGTTTGAGAGATTCTGACACTCCTAGTGTCTGAACTTATACTTTGAATGGGACCGAAAGCGGATGCCAGTACAGGTAACTCGAGCCACAGCATCAGGTATGAAGGTAGTATATATATTACGTATATAGTATGCCTTAGAAGAGGTTAAGTAAGGACTTATGTTCTGATGGAATCACAAAGGTGGTCAAATAGAAATCGAAAGGTAGTGTAATGGTTAATTACAGATGGCCAGTGTATATTAACATCTTACAGTACTTATTGAATTTTATTTGTTAACTAGCATGATGACATTGGATTTCTTGTCTTATAGAACGAAATGGCGAGAAGAGGAAACGGAAGGCGTGGTGGCCGTACCGGTGGTCGTACCGGCGGACGAAATGGTGGGCGTGGCAGGATCCCTGCGCGCCAAGAGTATAGTGAAGAGGGAAGTGTTCACACTGAACCGGCGGTTAGTGTGCATGGAGCTGAGCAGACACAGGTTGAAGAACAACCTTTCACTTTTGAACCAGAAGTGAGAGCAGCCATAGCTAGAGAGTTTATGGAGTTGATGAAGACTTCTCTGCCAGGTCTGTTGGCAGAAGCATTGAAGCAGGTCAATGCGGTGGGTGGGTCTAGCGCAGCAGTTGGTGCTCAGAACAATGAGACCGACAATGCACCGCCTGCTCGCGGATGCGACTATAAGTCCTTTAAGGCATGTGACCCACCGGTCCTGACTGGGAAGAAGGACGCGGTGGCTACTTTTGATTGGGTAATACGTATGGAAGCCGCCATTCGTCTGAGCGAGTGTCGAACGGATCAAGTTGTAAAATTTGCTGCTAACTCCTTGAGGGAGGAAGCATCCCATTGGTGGGAAGGTATACGTCAGGCAAAAGGGAGCGAGATTGTGGATGCGATGGTGTGGGCTGACTTGAAAACTTTGGTGATAAAGAATTTCTGCCCAAGGAACGAGATTGAGAAGGTAGAGAGGGAATTTCTGGGTTTGAAGGCCGGGAGCATGACGCACCGGCAGTACACAACCCGATTTAATGAACTGGCACGTTTGGTGCCACACCTTGTCACGACGGAAGAAAGAAAGATTGCCTGTTATATTCAAGGGTTGCCGGACCAGGTCCGCACCTATGTTAAGGCAAACGCCCCTACTACCTATGATTCGGCGGTAGAGCTAAGTGGCGTGGTATTCGATGATCTGGCGCTGAATGTTGTTGCCATTGAAGAGCCTAAAAAGAAGTTGAGTTTTCCCGCTAAACGATCGGGTGGGAAGTTGTTTGGGGCTCGGGACAAGCAGGCCAGGGTAGGCGAGATGACAGTCTGTGGGAAATGCGGGGTAAGACATGCGGGTGAATGTCGGTTAGGATCGAATCTGTGCTTTAAATGCGGCAAGACCGGACATTACTCCCGTGAATGCCCGCAAGGTTACAAATGCTACAATTGTGGGGAGAATGGTCATATGAGTCGGGAATGCACCAAGCCCAGGATGGGGGAAACCGGGAAGGGAAAGGGCCCGGAAAAGAAGGGAGAAGGATCTCGTGCAAAGACTCGTGCGTACGCACTGACGCAGGAACAAGCCAGGGCGGATCCCGATGTGGCGTCAGGTACGTTCGTCCTTGACAACACTCTTGTTTCTGTGTTATTTGATTCGGGTGCCGGTAAGAGTTTTATATCTGCGTCTTTTTGTAAGAGAATGAAGTACGCTGCCAGTAAGTTAGAAAGGGCCTTTAGCGTAGAAACCGCAGAGGGTAGAACTGCGAGAGTGACCGATGTAGTTGACAACTCCACAATAAAAATAGAAGGACATAGGTTCCCTGTCAGATTGTTTGTTATGGTTTTGGGAGGGTTTGATGTCGTGTTGGGTATGGATTGGCTAACTGCCAATGAAGCGCAAATTATTTGTAAACGAAAGATAATCCAACTAAGGCTCCGGATGGTAGCAAAGTCGAAGTCTTTGGAGATCGTGACGCCCCGATGCCAAATGTCATCTCAATGATTAAGGCAACGAATTATTTGAGGCGCGGATGCGAGGCTTATCTGGTATATGTAATTGATAAGTGTAAGGAAGTGAAGGAACTAGACGATGTACCCGTGGTACGCGAGTACCCGGAGGTGTTTCCAGAGGATTTGCCTGGGATACCACCCGATAGAGAAATTGAGTTCCGAATTGACTTAGTACCAGATGCCCAGCCCGTGGCTAAGGCTCCATATAGACTAGCACCAATGGAGATGAAGGAACTTATGGTTCAACTAGACGAGTTACTTGAGAAAGGATTTATTCAACCGAGCATCTCACCGTGGGGTGCTCCGGTGTTGTTCGTAAAGAAGAAAGATGGTTCGATGAGAATGTGTATCGATTACCACGAGTTGAATAAACGAACGGTGAAGAACAAGTACCCTTTAGCAAGGATCGATGACCTGTTTGACCAATTACAAGGTGCAAGTTGGTTCTCGAAAATCGACCTTCGTTCCGGGTACCATCAGTTGAAGGTGAGGGATGAAGACATACCGAAAACTGCATTTCGCACGCGTTATGGACATTTTGAGTTCCGCGTAATGTCTTTCGGATTGACGAACGCCCACGCAGCGTTCATGGATTTAATGAATAGGGTGTGTCGACCGATGCTGGATCGATCGGTAATCGTGTTCATCGATGATATCCTTATCTATTCCAAGAATGAGGGTGATCACGCGTGTCACTTGAAGGAAGTATTGGAAGCTCTGAAGAATGAGAAGTTGTATGCTAAGTTCTCCAAATGTGCGTTCTGGCTTAGGGAAGTCCAGTTCCTAGGTCACGTTATTGGCCCGAACGGCATTATGGTTGACCCAGCAAAGATAGTAACGGTAAGTGAATGGGACATTCCTAAGACGCCAACTGAAATCCGCAGTTTCTTAGGATTGGCAGGCTACTATCGGAGATTCATTCAGGATTTCTCGAAAATAGCTTCGCCATTAACAAAGTTAACTCGGAAGGAAGTAAAGTACGAATGGGGTTCGACCCAGGATGAGGCGTTTAAGGAATTGAAAGAGAAGCTAACACAAGCTCCAGTCTTGGCCCTTCCCGAGGGCAATGAAGATTTGGTGGTATACTCTGACGCTTCGGGTCAGGGATTGGGGTGTGTGTTGATGCAGCGTGGTAGAGTGATTGCATATGCGTCGCGGCAGTTGAAAGTTCACGAAGTCAACTATCCGACTCACGATTTGGAACTTGCTGCTGTCGTATTTGCATTAAAAATCTGGAGGCACTACCTGTACGGGGTAAAGTTTACTGTTTACTCCGACCACAAAAGTTTGAAGTACTTCTTCGAACAAAAGGAGCTTAATATGAGGCAGAGGAGATGGTTGGAACTCCTGAAGGACTATGACTGTGAAATAATGTACCATCCTGGAAAGGCAAACGTGGTGGCTGACGCTCTAAGCCGAAAGGATGTGCCTACTCCTATTAGAGTGAAAGCTTGCCAGTTGGTGGTAACATCGGATGTGATGAGCGAGATCGAAAAAGCTCAAGATGAGGCACTTAAAGAAGAAAACATAAAGAAGGAAAGGATGGTTGGCCAACAGGACAAGTTGGAATATAACACCCTTGGTGTTAGAACACGTTATGGACGGGTATGGATACCTATGGGTGGCGAGCTTAGAACCAAAATCTTGGATGAGGCTCATAAGTCTCGTTACTCTATCCATCCCGGTACCAACAAAATGTACCAAGACCTGAAGAAGGACTACTGGTGGCCTGGAATGAAATGTGATGTAACGAAGTATGTAAGCAAGTGCTTGACTTGCTCGCAAGTAAAGGCTGAACACCAGAAACCGTATGGAAAGATTCATCCACTTGATATACCAGAATGGAAGTGGGAACACATTACCATGGACTTCATAACCAAGCTACCTCGCACAGCTAAAGGTCATGACACCATTTGGGTAATTGTGGACCGATTAACAAAGAGTGCTCATTTCCTACCTATTCGCGAGACGTTCTCGTCGGAAAGGTTAGCGGAAGTATTTATTAACGAAGTAGTAGCACGGCATGGGATGCCTTTGACGATAGTATCCGACCGGGACACACGATTCACATCGAGGTTCTGGAAAAGATTTCACGAAGCGATGGGCACGAGGCTTAATATCAGCACAGCATACCACCCGCAAACAGATGGTCAGTCCGAAAGGACCATTCAGACATTGGAAGATATGCTCCGTGCTTGTATTATCGACTTTGGTGGCAGTTGGGACAGTCATCTGCCGTTAGTCGAATTCTCCTACAACAATAGTCATCACACGACTATAGGCATGCCGCCTTACGAAATGTTGTATGGTAGAAGATGCAGGACCCCGGTTTGTTGGGGTGAGATCGGACAGAAGGAGTTAGGAAGTCATAAAAGAAACGTCGGAAAGGTTTGATCAAATCAAAGCTCGAATGAAGGCCGCGCAAGATCGCCAGAAATCCTATGCGGATAGACGACGAAGGCCTATCGAGTTTGATGTTGGGGACATAGTAATGTTGAAAGTGTCGCCCTGGAAGGGAATCATACGATCCAGGAAGAGAGGAAAGTTAAGTCCGAGGTTTGTCGGACCGTTCAGGATAATGGCACGGGTTGGGGAAGTCGCTTATCGGTTGGAGTTGCCTGATGAGTTAAGTGGGATTCATCCTACCTTCCATGTATCACACTTGCGAAAGTGTTTGGCGGATGAATCGGCTCACGTACCACTTACTGACATCGAGGTCGACAACAGCCTTAATTACATCGAAGAACCCGTGGCTATCTTAGACCGAAAGGAGAAGCGTTTGCGTAATAAAGTTATTCCATTGGTTAAAGTCCAATGGAGGCACCGAAAGGGATCAGAGGCTACATGGGAAACGGAGGCGGAAATGAGGGAGTCGTACCCTCAATTATTTGACTTGTGATAGGTTTCGGGGACGAAACCTATTATAAGGGGGGTAGACTTGTAACAACCCAAAATGTCGAGAAATAAAGTTAACGAGTTCAAGCAGGCCGAAGTCGGGCCGGGTCAGTCGCGAACCGGGCTTGGGGAGGTCTCCCCTATAAATAGCCAAGGTCACCACATGTTTCTCTCATTTGCAATTCTAGAGAGAGAAAAACCGTAGAGAGAGAAAGTGTCGGAATCACACAAGATTACACCCGCTCGTGTCTCTTGCACTCGTGAGAAGAACCTCCAGATCAGAAGCTCGATTCAGGTAACGATCCGACCTAAATCTGAGTTTTTGTTCGTTTTTGGGATTTTCGGGTTTTGGCTAAAAAGGCAACGATTTTGCGGATGGAACTTAAAAATGAGCTTAGGTATAGCATCTAGAATGAAAACCGAACGTTTTGATCTAAGAAAAGTTGAGAAACTAACTCGATCAGACTCACATGCAAAAGCTTCGGATTTTTGGGAAGACAATCTGTGCAGGTCCATCGAAACTACAAGTTTCGATACGTGCAGGTCCATCGAAACTACAAGTTTTGATACGAAACTACAAGTTTCGATACGTGCAGGTCCATCGAAACTACAAGTTTCGATACGTGCAGGTCCATCGAAACTACAAGTTTCGATACGTGCAGGTCCATCGAAACTACAAGTTTCGATACGTGCAGGTCCATCGAAACTACCTAGTTTCGATATGTGCAGACTCCATCGAAACTACCTAGTTTCGATATGTGCAGACATCAGAACTGATTAAGTGAAGTCAGTATGTTTAGAAGGGTTAAACCGTTAGAGTCGGTATTGGTCTGATGTGTATCTAACTAATCAATTCAGATCGGAAGTGAAGTTGTTGGACCTTTGTTTAGGACAACCGAGACTAGCTTATAAGGTGAGTTCTAGAAGCCCTCTTTTAAATGTTTTAATAATATTTTTGGGCTGGTGTGCACACGTGATGATTTTATAAAACGATGTTTATGAAACGATGTTTATGAAACGATATTTACGAAGGTTGTATGTAACTTTTTATAAAATGATGTTTACGAAGGTTGTATGTAACGTTTTATAAAATGATGTTTATGAAGGAAGTGTTTATGAAATATTTTGCCAAAAGAAGTTTACGAAGTGTTTTAACGAAGAGAATGTTTTTAATAAAACGTACGAATGCTTTAACTGAAGTTTTTGAAGTAAAAGAAGCGAAGGTTTACGAAAGTCACAAACGAACGAATCTGCCAATATTCCTTAGGGAATGAAGGTTAAGGGATGGGAAGTATGTTATGGGCCTTTACCTTTTAGGGGCCTCTGTGGCTGGCCAACTGTTGTACAACTGGGGTGATGACGGTCACCAAGGGGATTATCGTGATCCTTGAAGTTTGGTACGATTTACCTTACGGGGTAGTCGTGCTTGAAGTTTGGTACTTGCGCCCGACGGGGCGCAGTGCTTGAAGTTTGGTACGCGCTATCCTTTGGGACGCCGTGCTTGAAGGGTTGGATGACCTAAGTATCGGGCCCTAGGAGTTCCTCACCCGAAGGACAGTACGGTGATGATGGGCCTAGTGGTGGTGATCCTTAAGTTATTCGACCAGTATGTAACGTTTGGAGTTGACGGTTACGAAAAGGCGCAGATTCTATATGTTCGTTGACTTATGAAGTGTTATGTTTGTTATTGCATTATTTACGTACGCTTTTTATTAAATGAAGTATGAAGTGATGTTTTTGGCAATTTATTTGAAGTTAAGGTTTATGTTAAAACTAGAACTCACCAGCGTAGCTGACGTTTTTAAGTGTGCACATTCAGGTTAAGGTAGGTTATGAGGATGGACGGTGATGCTTGGCAAGCGAGAAGAGTTACCCGGCTGATCATGAAAACTGGCATCCCGTTACGTTTAGTTATGATGTAAATATGTTTTAAACTATGTTTACGCTTCCGCATGTATGAACCATTTTTAATTATGATGAATGAATGAAGTTTTCCGCTGCGTTATTTGATATTCATGTTTAAGAACTGTCTGTGAATGAGTAAATCCAACAAGTGGGGCCTCCCGGGTTTGGGGCCTTACATAAACGAACTAGAACAAATAACAAACATATTTTTGATTTTTCTAACTTTAAGCTAAAACATACCAAAAATCTTTTTGAATTTTTAAGTAAAGTAAAGCAGTAAAAAGAATTTATCTGTACATACTGAATCACATATTTTTGGTCGAACACTGCGAGTAAGAAGATCATATCAGTATCTTGATGAATCACACACACATTGCATGTTTTCCGGGGCATAGGCAGTGAAGTGAACTGAAAAAATTATGCTAATGACATAATCCGTTACTGGTGTCATGAAATTCTTAAATCCATATATTCTATATCTAATAATGATCTTTTAACTCACACCCCCGGCATAATATGGGTACAAATCACAGTTGTGACATAGATCATTATGTTTTCACACTACTGATGGTCTAAAAACTCTTCTAGCCTACTGACAATCTAAATTACATGCAAATATCCAAATTAAAAACAATATACAGATGCAATGTTAAGCAATCATGAAGCTATCATTTCCTGTTTGTGCAGACTAAGAAGTTTAGATCAAATCATATAAGCATAAACACAAATATAAATACAGAAACTAGGTAGTCATGCTATGGTCATGTGTGTATGATCACCTATTGATGTACTATCATTTCTTCTCTAATATCAAGCAATGTCGATTTTATCTTTTCTAATTTTTTTGGGTTTTTCTGAAGAATATTTCAATGAATGAAAATAAAGTATTCTAAACTATAAGAAATAAAAAATAACTTCCATGAAAATCCATTTTGAAAACCTTTTTCACAAAGGATTATACATCCCAATCATTTTAGTAAGAAATTTAAACCGTGAGCGATCAAACGCTTTGGTAAACAGCTCAGCAAAATTGTCATCAGTGTGGAGTTTCACCAACTCAATCAATCTCTTTTCTGCACAATCTCTGATAAAGTAATGACATATCTCAATATGCTTTGTCTTCGAAAGCTTCACTGGATTGTTGGTGATCGACATCGTGGCAGTGTTATCGATAAGATCGGTGTCTCTTTGAAGTTCAAACCATAATCCCGTAATTGTTGTTGAATCCATAGGATTTGGGAACAACAATTGGAAGCAGCAATATACTCAGCCTCACATGTAGAAATTGCAACTAAGGGCTGCTTCTTGCATTGCCAGGACATAAGCATGTTTCCTAAGAATTAACACCCACTAGACGTCGACTTCTGATTCAAGCTGCAACCTCCATAATCTGAATCTGTAAAAGCTTTGAAATCAAAGTCAGAATTATTAGGATACCACAACCCTAAATTTGGTTTACCATTTAAATATCTAAAGATTCTCATCACAGCAATCAGATGAGATTCTTTCGGCTTGGACTGAGACCTCGAACAAAGACATACATCGAACATAATATCAGGCCGGGACGTAGTCAAGTATATCAAAGACCCGATCATCCCTATATACAACCGACAATCTACTTCTTTCCCTTTCGAGTCTGAATCAAGCTTGTGGTTTACTGGAATTGGAGTACTGAACGCTGAAGCATCTGTCATTTCGAACTTCTTCAAAATATCAGACATATACTTGGTTTGATGAATATAAAAACCATCTTCATTCTGATCCACTTGAAGACCCAAAAAGAAAGATAATTCTCCCATACTGCTCATTTCAAACTTTAGCTTCATAACTCTTTCAAATTCTTTGCACATCTCAACGTTTGTCGACCCAAAAATTATGTCATCATCATAAACTTGAACTAGAAGAATATCTTCCTCTGCTTTCGGTATGAAAAGCGTTGAGTCAATTTGACCACGTTCAAATCTATTCTCGAGCAAGTGCACGGACAATTTTTCATACAAGGCACGAGGAGTCTGATTAAAACCGTATAACGCTTTGTCAAGCATAAACACTTTATCTGGAAACTTTGAGTCTTTAAAACCAGGCAGATGTTTCACGTAAATCTCTTCCTTCACTTTTCCATACATGAAAGCACTATTTACATCAAGTTGAAAAACTTTAAATCCTTTGAAAGACGCAAAGGCAAGAAATAAACATATAACCTCAATCGTCGCAATCGGAACATAAACATCCGTATAATCAACACCTTCTTGTTGGTTAAATCCCTGAACAACTAGCCTCGCCTTATTGCGTGCCACAACACCTCGATCATCACGTTTGCATTTAAACACCCATTTTGTTCCAATTGACCTTGAACCCTTCTGTAAGTCAACTAAATCCCAAACATGTAGTTTGTAGAACTAAGCTAGCTCTTCTTGCATAGCCTCTATCCAACAATCATCATCAAGCACTTCAGCCACATTCTTTTGCTCTGTTTGAGAAATAAAACAAGCATGCAAGCACGTCTCCATTATACCCGTATCCACAATCTGCACATATAAACAATAATTTTCAGCAAGTGTTCGATGACGGGTCTGAACACCAGCATTCAAATCACCAATAATATTGTGAGTAGGATGGTTCTTATGCACACGAGTTTGAGTATATCTGAATTTTGAATCACTGCATCAAGATTAGAAGGCAACTCCCCCTCAGATTGTGTCTGTGTGGATGAATAATCGACAATGTTCTGAATATCATTAGATGACTCCTGGAATATAATCTCATCATCTTCACTGTCACTTTCATGAGTTGTACCTGAGGTCGAAGTTACATTCGGGTCAACAAGAGGAGGAACCACAATGGGGACAACCGATCGCGGCTCGACAATTGAATCATTGTTACAACAAGACTGATACAAAATTTCTACTTTAGCAGGAGACATTTCAGGAGGAACATTAAATGATCTGAAAAAAGCATCATAATCAAAAGCCCATGAAGGTCCTTTGGCATCATGAGGAACCGTGCGATTATCACAATCATTGTGATACCACTCGTCAATCTGTCTGCTTTCTTTATTGAACACTCGCTTGTTGTGTGAATTGGCAACATAACCCAAGAATATTCCTTCAATTGCCTTTGTACTAAAATTTGTTTGAACATCTCGAGTTTTCAATAAAGTGCACGGATTCCCAAAGGGCAACAGATAATCCAAGTTCGGCTTTCGATTGTTTAGCAATTCATAGCAAGTTTTGTTGTGTTTCTTCACGGTCAAAACACGATTAAGATCATGACATGTCGTGTTCACCGCCTCTACTCAAAACGTCACTTGCAACATAGAGTCAAATAACTTAGTATGAGCCTTCTCAATCAGCGTTCGATTCTTCCATTCGGCTACACTATTCTATTGAAGAACATAATGAGCACTAAATTCATGGTAAATGCCCTTTTGAAGACAAAATAATCCCATATCATCATTCTTGAACTCCGTTCCATTATCACTACGAATTCTCCTAACCTTCTGTTTAAATAAACTCTCAAGTCCCACGATCAAGAACTTAAGAATTCCAGCAGTCTCATCTTTCGAAGCAAGAAACTTCACTCAAGAAAACCTTGAGAAGTCACCAGTCACTACTAAACATTATGATTTGCAACCTTCACTCTTGAACCTAGCTGAAACAGACTCGACACGTGACTTGTAGGTAGAAACAAAGAGGACAAGACAAAATCAAATATCAAACGATTCGTATATTGAATAAACACTGAAAACACAATACAATATCGTTCAACAACTTGTTTAAATATGTCTAACCCGAATACGATTACATAAACATCTATTTATAACAAAACAGAATGTATTCGGTGGGTGTGGGCCGGGGCCGCATACTTCAAGTATGCGGTTGAGCATCGCATACTTCAAGTATGCGGCTGGCCTTTGAAGTATGCGGCCGCATACTTCATGCAATCTCCAAAAAACGTCTTCCTAACATCTTAACAACTCAGTGATTCTTTAATGCATCAGCCTATTATATTTTTGGTCCTTACAATCTCCCCCTAGGCTGATGCCTTCAAAGCAGTCTTCAAATTTCAAAATCGACTTATGATCACCACCTCTTGCAATAACTTCTTTCCCAGAGCCATTCCCAAAACCTTCACGAACGACATTGCGGTTGTTGAGGCTGTTGTTTTGTTCACTTGCTTTCGTTCTTTTCTTTGGAGTTCGATCCACAAAAAGATCATAATCAACATCATTAAAATCATCACACATGTTGAGAATAGTTGTTAGGAGGGGGATTCCCAATAGCCTTTCTCTTTTGCAATATCACTTTACAATATTTGTTGATCGGTACCTTCTCTCTATCACTTTCGGTTTTTGAAAAGTCAACATCTTCTTCTTCATTTTCCTTTTGGAAGACATTTTCTTGAAACATATGAACATCGTGCTTTTCGACAGTGATGACGTTTGGTGCAACAATGTTGATATGTTCTTAATCAACCTTTGGTGTTGGAATGTTAACTTGTTGCTCTTAGAAGTTCACTTAAATACAAGTATGTGCAAAATGCAATTATGCTCAAACATATAAAAACTTTGAACCTTTCCTCCATTTTATAAAACCTCTTTTTCACGATTATTGAATCAAACAAGAATGGTCATTTTCTGATGAAAAACAGAATAAACACAAAAGTAAGACAAATAAAATGACTCAAACTAAGTTAAAAATACAAAATCTTTTTGTTCTTTTGACAACATACGACACTTACAGAAACACATTATTTTTTAGAGAAACTCTGTGATGGGATCATATCATTCTAGTGCAGACCAAGGCATATTTATTAGCCATTCATTTTCTTAGATAGGTCTCGGTGATTGCCAATATACAGTATCCTTCCAAACTCAAGCCTCAATACCTTAGTTGAGAAGAAAGAGGTGAATAGATTTATCATGTTTTCTGGGTAATAATTATTCATGGCTTAGTGGGTCCCACACTCACATCTCGAAAACCTGCATTTACTATAATGTGAATTAAATGAGTTTTTGATGAACTGAATGTACCCCACAACTTGTCAGATAAACCTTCCATTCCTCATGATCTTTTGAGCACCTAAATATTAACTAAAAGAGCATAACTAGCACGGGTCTTTAAAAACATAACACGACAGACTTACATGTTCAAACACATTATGCCTTGATAAGAGATTCCATCCCTGTCACATATTCCCAAAGAGAAAAATATTTACAAGTATACTTATATGTACGTCTTTAGACATAGCTTTTTGAAGTTTTTCTATAGCACGACATTAACATTGCATGTCTTTTTGCACATAATTCTGCTTTGCAGAGTAGCTTTGCACTATCATTAAGTGTCTTTTCACCTATTGCATGTCAATGCATGTCTTTTATCTATATATACATATGTACAGACTTGTATCAAGTCAGCTCGCAACCCCTTTGTGACGGGGTTTGTGCAATACAAATATATTATGTTCATCCACAGTTCACCAATCTTTATGTTTAAGTGCTCGATTATTAACAGGCAATAATTATTCTACCAATCTATGAGATGTTCCCCACTATGACAATGACATTTATGTTTAAGTAAAACACTATCATGCTGTCTTTCCAGTTTTAGCAGAGCCTATCAATATATCACCCTAAGATCCTAATCTTTTCAACTATACCCCTTACATATGATGATCCAACCTCTAAAATGATGTACTATCATTTCCCATTTGACAGAGTTCTCAATTTTCATAGTAATAAAACAAGACATAAACATGAAAAAAAAATTTTTGTATTTTTCTGGACTTAAAAATAGAAAGACTTAAAAATAAAATTGAATTTTCTCCCCCAAAACTTTTTCTTTTGTACAACTAACAAACAAAACAAAATTATATCCTAAGAAAGACAAAATAAACAAAAAATATTTTTGGTGATCGAACTTGTGACTCGTTAATCGAAGCAGAACATTTTAAAACATTGAACCAGAAAAATGAATCTGGTCAGATCAAAGGATTTGGTAAAAACATCTTAAACATAAATGTCATCCTCAAAGCAAAGAGTACCATTAGTGACCGTACCTTTCATGATGATCTTACCTCATTTATCTAATGCAAAGGAAACATACCCTCCATCAAAGTGTTTGATATCATGTAGTAGAGAGATGTCCCGCATTATGTGCCTGGAACAACCACTATCAATGTACCATAGGTTGTTGACAGTCCTCCTTGGCTGTTCCTGCATGATTCAAGCAAGTTAGTTAGAAAGAGGTACCTAAGACATAGTGGTCCTGGGTACGCCCAAAGCATCAATGTAAGATACTTCTTGTAAGCACATATCCTTATCGTTCTCTAACACTGGTGATCCAACTGCTTTTGATTTCCAAACTGGTGTAGGTTTAACAAACTTTTTAGTTACTTGAGGAGTACCAACTTTAGGTTTGTCTTCCTGTTTAGATTTTTTACATTGCTTGTTTTCACGAAAAACCTTTTGTTTGTTATTAGCAGCATTCCAATCACCATCGGAAGGCTTAACTTTGGGATGCTTATTCTTCATTGCCTTAGGTCTTTCAACCTTGGCTTAGAATAATAATTTTCCCATGGTGTAGCCCTCTGATTTTGTAGGGCTCATAAGGACGATGTATGCAGTTTCTTGCAATGTGACCACCTTTGCCACATGTGTAGCATGTCCGTTTCCTAGCATAAGGAGCATATCCCGATCATTCGAACCATGATGATGACTGAGGAGGTGACCTTTTCAAGTAAACTGTATTCTCAGTGTGTCTGTGATCTCTTATAACAGACTCTCTATCATAATCTCTATGATTTCTCCTGATACAATCTCTCTCTTCTCTTCTAAAGTTTTATTCAAAAACTCTATGATGATTATCAAATTTTGAATAAAACTCATTCTTTGTAAACTTTTGAGGAGATTTTTTATGGTTTAATTGACTTACAGAACCTTTTTAGAATTTGTAACCTTGTTTTTGACTAAAATATGATTACTTTCATACAAGATATTTTCTTCTTTTTCAAACTCACCACCCTTCACAAACTTAATTTTCTTTCCTTTTCCAAAAATGTCATCAGTTTTTCTAGGGACACCCTTCCTAACACTCTTAGGCTCTTTTTCCTTACTCTCTTCCTCATCATCGGTATCCCAATCTTCAACTAAACCTTCTTCTTCATAAGGCTTAAAATCATTAGTAATATTCACACAGGGGGTCACGAGACTAGCAGTCGCAGGAGTTAACTACTTGGATGATGAAGGCTCACATCCCAGACCGTAAGCCATCTCAACATTTTTAGGGTAGTCATTTGGTAAAGATGAAAATTTTCCACAGCATGATAACCCACAGCATGATAACCCACCCCCGGATTTCCCTTTCTTCTAACTTGGGAATCGATCATGTTATACACCACTGATCAAGAGTGTTCAATTTTCTCGATCGTTAGTTTGGTGTTTGCCTATTGACTCACACCATCATTTAATTTTAAGCTAAGGTCATCTATTCGTTTTAATGCATCACGATAAAGACATTCCTTATTGTTAAAATCCAACTCAAGTTTTGAAAAATTATTTTTGCTTGCTTCAATTTTATCTTTGAAAATCTTTTCTGATCGTTTGTGTTCTGATTTGGAATATCTAAGCTTTGTTATTTCTTGATTTGAGATATCGTTATCATGTTTGTAACGATTGACTTTCTCAATACAAATAGCAGAGCAAAGATCTTTGGTTACCTCAGCGTCGGTGACCTCGACCACGAAGGCATGATGTTGTTTCACTTCCAAATTTTATCACACCTGTCCTGCTAGCTCACAAGTGCTTTTGATTCACATGAAGTAGATGTACTAGCTCCAACAATTTTAGAAACATCCATTGGACTCATATGATTAAGGTGGCACTGTTTATCATCCATATCATAAGAGTAGAAAATAGAAATCAGCTCACTTAAGGATGTTTGATACATATCCTTGGTTCTCTTAATGGCGGTGCAATTGAAGTTCCAGGTTATTGGTAAAGACTTGAGTAGCCTTTTTTTGATTTCTACCTTTGTCAACTCTATTTCAGCACTCTTCATCACCGTTATCAAGTGCGTTAATCTGTTAATCTGAGCCTCTAAATTTTCACCTCTAACATGATTGAACATATTAAACTCTTGCTTCAGCATCTCCTTTCTACTTTCTCCCATGTCGTAAGTTCACGTGAAAAAATAAGTAACAAAAAGTATTCACACCAAATACTTTGAAAAACCGCAAACTTTAAAAACCCGTATACTTCAAGACCGTATACTTCAAGACCGCAAACTTCAAATTACCACAAACTTCGAATACCGCAAACTTGAGGTAACCGCAAACTTGAGTGGCCGCAAACTTGAAGTAACCGCAAACTTGATGGTACCGCAAACTTGGAAAGCGCAAAGTTACTAAACCGCAAACTTGCCGAACCGCAATCTTTCAGATGAAGAAATTTTACCAGTAAGTTTGATTTTCAAGCCGAAACAACAACTGATCAACCGTAAACTTCAACAGACGTGACAAAAACAACGTCCAAAACCGGTCAATCTGTCTAGAAACTCTTCCAAAAACACAACTCAGTTCAAATAAACTCAAAATCAGTAACTTTGATACCTCACGAGTCAAAGAAATCCATTGCAAGCTTCACCGATTGAGTGCTAAGGCTCTGATACCAATTGTAAGGTCCGAAATCCTGAGGATCGTCAATCAACGGATTCAACGGCATGTTGAACCTGGCAGAAACAGACTCGACACGTGACTTGTAGGTAGAAACAAAGAGGATGAGACAAAATCAAATATCAAATGATTCGTATATTGAATAAATATTGAAAACACAATACAATATCCTTCAACAACTCGTCTAAAACTGTCTAACCCGAATACGATTATAATAACATCTACTTATAAACAAAACAGAAAGTATTCGGTGGGCCTGGGCCGGGGCCGCATACTTCAGGTATGCGGTTGGGCATCGCATACTTCAAGTATGCGGCTGGCCTTTGAAGTATGCGGTCGCATACTTCATGCAATCTACAAAAATCATCTTCGAACATCTTAACAACTCAGTGATTCTTTGATGCGTCAGCCTATTATATTTTTTGTCCTTACAACGCATTACAATATGATGTGAATTCAAGGTTATACAGTAGAACTCTATGATCATTGGTGATGAGGCAATGTAAATATTATACCGACCAAGTGTTATACAAAGGATACAAGTCCAGGATAGAAATAATATCAAAGTTACACATTATGTCATGTCAACGCGTTTTAAGATTTTAAACGTAATATTTTATGAATTTGAATTATTACGTCATCATTTTTATAAACCTAGCTAACATTAATTCGTATAAATATATATATATATATATATATATATATATATATATATATATATTTGAGGCAATTCTTATTTCATGACACCATACGTCATTATTTTTAGACCATTTGATGCATTTACGATGAAACGCACGATTATTTTGTAAAAATAAATGTACATATATATTTTTACATCCAGGACTACTTATGTTAATGCAAACACATCTATATTTATTTTTATACAAGTATTAGTATAAGTTTACAAGACTTGGATTACTAGCTATCATTTTATGAACCATGAACTACCAACTTATTTATTTGTGACATTTCGGGTTTTTATACACACTTTTATAATATATGTCATGTAAACAATTTCTATTCAGTGAAATATAAGTGTATTTATTTAATTTTTGTATGTATATAATGTACAAAGTATATATTTTTAATTTATGGATTTAAAATGATTAAAATTTTATAAGTTTTAAACTTATATAAAATTTTATATAAAAATCTAAATTTAAAAGGTCCATATATAAATAAATAAAATAATCTATTTAAATAAAATAATTAACTTTATAAAACCATTTAAATATAATTTAAATTAAAGAGAAATTTAATTAATTTAATTATTAAAGTTAAGGGGTCTGTTTTGAAAATTATTAAACTAAAAGGTTTTAAAATAGAAATAAGTCAAGGGGCTATTCGTGGACAAACTAAACCACAAGGGCTTATGGGTATAAATAGCAGGGACCATTTTAACCCAGAAGCAAACTCCAGGGACCATAATTGCCAAATCCCAATTCGCAATTCCGGTCATCTCTCCCATTGTGCGACGGTCCAAGCGCTTTCCGGCGAACCCCGACACGCTTGTTCCCTGCACCTCGACAGCCGAAAAAGGGCTCTCTGAGCTCGTCGTCTCCACGCGAACCTAAGCCCCCGACCAATTCGTCTTTTTAACATACGAAAAGTCTGCTCGCATTTATGATCGAAAGTCAACGTCGCGAGATTGGCCTCGTCAATAGACCTCAACGCCTGCAAGACGGCTCGATAGCTTCGGCTTGCCCAGACGAGTGTCTAGGCATACTCAATTGCATGTTTCACTGTCGGGATCAGGTTCGAGTATAAATAGCCATTACCGGACCTTCTCGAGCTCACTCTCCCTTCAACACTTGCTCTCACATCAAATTGAAACTGTCATTGTGTTCGTCTCTTCTGTGCGAAGCTGTGACTGGATTTTCAGAGCCCAATTCATCCCGAGTCTTAATTTTCCCATTCTTGGTATTTTCGGACTATCGGACCAGTCATCTAGGCCCTTCGCGATCAGGTAAGAACCTCAAATGCGTTCCTTTGCCTTCGTTTATCGACTGGCTATTTGTTCCAGGCACCATCTCGGCCTCAGTCCTCCGATTACCGAGCAAACCAGTGCTCTTGGACACTGGCTTGCCGGTTGCCGAGAACCCAGTGACCAAAAGCTTGAATAGTTATAAATTAAACACCCCACACACAACCAGCGATGGGCGACAGCCCGGCTGGTTAGGCGTGTGCCCGTTTGTGTCCAAGGTCCCAGGTTTGACCCTTGTTGGCCTCCGGCCCAACCATTTTCTTTTGTTTTATTATTTTCTTTACGCACTAAAGATTATTTCGAACCTGTTAACTCGTTCGTTTATTTTGAAACCATTAAACGACTGTTTACACGTATTTAACCCGTCAAGGTTCATAAAATAATAAGCCCAATATTTTTATAAACTTGTTTAAATAGTTTTACTCACAAAAAAAAATAAACAAATAGAAATTTTTATAAATACTAAAAAACATAATAGCTACTTATTTAAAAATATAATATTTTAACAAGATTAAAATATATTTTAGATGTTAAGTTTTACTAAAATCGTTATCATTTTACTATAATATTTTATACAAATAATTTCAAGGAATGTTTTTATTTATAAACCCATACACGTTTAAACACGAATACACATACACAAACATACATTAATACATATTTATCTACATAGGGTTTCAACGTGCTTAAACACCAATATCCTTATCACATGCAAGCGTGGATTTAAAACACCCGCTAGCAAGGTGAGTTACATAGCCACTATTCTATATTTTTACATGCTTTGGGGTGAAACATTATTACCTATACACTTCATGCTACTCAACAAATTGTTTATACGTGTTATACATGTGGATTATATGCTTGTTCATCGTGAATTATCTTGGGTGTACATTCATTAACTATAAAAACAAAGAGAGCCAACGGTAATATTGATAGATCTGATGTGCCTGACCAGCCCACCCGGGTAGGGTGTTTATTACCGCATAGTTGGGTATAGCCGCGTGTTATATTCAAACATATCGGATATAGTGGATAACTATATTTAATCATACCGGGCCTAGCTGTTGTGCTATGCTCAATCGCGTCAATCAAGGTTTGAATTGTACTTAGATAAACATGAAGGATTCAATCATATATGCTATGTCTAACAAGTTAAACAATGAGTTTGCAAAACGTTTTTATCTACTATTTATCGGGTCCACAAAACCTATGTACTCACCAACTTTATAATTGACACTTGATTTAACTAATGTTTCAGGTTTGGATATGTGATTGCTTGCTGAAGATTCTTCCACTTAAGAACTTATGGACCTAGTTAATTAAATCAATGTTTTGAAATAGACTAGGTGATTTGACTCATATTGTACTTGAATATTTGTTACTTTTAATTAAATTAATGAATTATGCAACGTTTTGGTTATCATGTGCTTTTGAACAATCACCCATTGTCCGCCTCGATGATTCCGCCATCGGTCGTGGTGTGAAAGATTGGTATCAGAGCCATGGTTATAGGGAATTAGGTTATTAGACACAATGACCTAGACTATAACCCTAGGACTCCCTTTTACGTGTTACATGCTAAATGTTTATTTGCTATGTGAATTATTTGTAGTTAGGTATTATTCGAATTTCCCCAAGTTTAGTGCATGAGACTTATACACATACATACAAGGCTTTAAACACACAATACATACTTTACATACACATTTGACAAACAAACATATGCAAACAAATACACTACACATCCTTATCCATACTCTTTCCTCATCCATACTATTTGCAACATTCCTACATATTTAATTATACTCATAGACTCACAAGTCTATTAATTTCTTGAAAATCTCGTCAACAACTTAATTTCTTGAAAATCAGTAAAGGACATGTGCAATCCGGAAGGGTGACACTTGTACATTGGGTTTTCTGTCTAGGAAAGCATTTCGTATAAATCCAAATAAACGGACCCGTATGCTTTCCTGGGAATTCCTGAAGTGAGTGTTTACCTATAGGCTAAAGCATGTCTCCTTGAAAGTTTTAAGAAATTACTTAACGTTGATAAGTCATTGTATTAGCAAGAATACAATCCGAACCTAAACTCAAAATTTGGGGACATTATAGTCAGATAGGGAGAACTAGATGAACATGCAAAGCGAATCATTATTACGGGTGCACACGTAATAACGATTTGTAGTGCATGCGAATCCCGGTTATTCCTATTACGCGAATAATGATCTATGACATCATATCCTACCACGAATAGATGGATTATTTCCCCTATCAACCTTGAATAAATATACATATATTAGCACGCGACATGATGAATCTCGCATTTCCGCTTGCATTATTCCCACTGTGGCACATATATATCCACTTTATCTAAAATATTATAAACTTTTGTCTTTTCTTGTGGTGTTAGAATGCCTCCTCGACGTGCGGTCAATACAAACTCTAGCACTTCCAATCCGGATCTTGCTACTCTTCTTGCCCAACTGGTGGGACAAATGACCCAAGCCAATAACAACAGTGACAGGTCTCATAACATCCAAGGAAACGGTAGTGCCAACCCGCCTCAATGCACGTTTAAGCACTTTAACTCGTGCAACCCTACAAAACTTTACGGGACTGAAGGTGCTACCGGCCTTCTACAATGGTTTGAAAGCATGGAAAGCACGTTCTTAAATAGTGACTGTCCCGAAAATCTTCGAGTTCGCTATGCCACAAGTGTACTTCAAAAGAGAGCCCTCACCTGGTGGAACGGTGAGAAACACACTCGTGGAGTTGAGGTTGCTAAATCTTTCTCATGGGACGACCTGAAGAAAGCCATGACCGATGAATTCTGTCCTCGAAATGAAATGAGGAAGCTCGAGACTTAGTTTTGGGATTATGCCCAAGACAGCGGGGATAATCTGGCTTACACCACCCGATTTCAAGAGCTGAGTCTATTGGTACCTCATATGATCACTCCCCTTGCTCGGGAAATTGAAAAATACATAGGCGGGCTGCCTATGCAAATTCATGATGCCGTATTAGGAAGCAATCCTCCCACACTTGAAGCTGCTATCCGTCTATCCGCTACGCTATCCGGCAACCACGTCAAAGCCGGAACCTTATCAAGAAAGGGTTCCAAGAAGGTTGTTTCTACTCTTGCGGCCGTAAAAAATGTAAGGCCCGAGTCTTCTAACCGCAACAAGAAACGGAAGTGTCAAAACTTCGCAGCCGTAACTCCCACCGTACCTGCTATTCAAGTGGCACCTTTGGGTCAAAACCCAAAACCTTATATGGGCCTAAATCCCCAATGTCAGACGTGCAAATACCACCATCCTACCAACGTACCATGCCGATTGTGTTCAAGATGCGGACGATATGGACACCTGGCCACTACTTGCCGTACCCATCCTCCCGTCCATCAAACTGCTCCAGCCAACCGTCCAAACTATCCAGCACCTCTCAATGGTCGGGCATGTTACGAATGTGGAGACCCAAGCCATTTTCCATGACCGATGCCCAAAACTTCAGCAACAAGGTGGTCCCCAAGGACGAGCGTTTAATATAAATGCTAATGAGGCACAAGAAAACAATGACGTGATAAATGGTACGTTTCTCGTAAACAATCATTATGCATCCGATTTATTTGATACCGGTGAGTTTCGTGTCTCTTACCTTTGAATCTCGACTTGCTAAACAAAGAACGAAACTTGACAATTCTTATTCTGTGGAGATAGCAAACGGGAAATCTATTACTAAAAATTCTGTTATTCGCGACTGCAATCTCGATCTTAATAATCATGTGTTCTCTGTTGATCTCCTTCCAATGCAATTGGGAAGCTTCGATATTATAATTGGCATGGATTGGTTATCCAAGCACCATGTCGAGGTTATTTGCTACGAAAAGTGCATTCGTATACCTCTCCCTTCGGGCGACACGTTAGTTATTTTCAGTGAAAAACCATGTCATGGTCTTCAACTCATGTCTTGCACATTGGCACAAAAGTACTTGCGAAAAAAGTATGTTGCTTTCTTGGCCCACGTAATTGACACGAAAGACAAGGGAAAGAAATTGCAAGATATTTCGATCATTCGAGACTTTCCTGAGGTATTCCCCGAGGATTTATCCGTTCTTCCTCCCCCTAGACAAGTAGAGTTTCGTATTGACCTTGTGCCCGGAGCAACTCCCATGGCAAAAGCTCCTTATCGTCTTGCACCTTTCGAGATGCAAGAGCTCGCAAGTCAATTACAAGAGCTCTCATCCAAAGGTTTCATCCGACCAAGCCATTCGCCTTGGGGTGCTCCCGTGCTTTTCGTAAAGAAAAAGGATGGATCGTTTCAAATGTGCATTGATTATCGTGAACTCAACAAGTTTATGATCAAGAACCGTTATCCTTTACCCCGTATCGACGATCTTTTCGACCAACTTCAAGGTTCAACATGTTGTTCCAAGATCGACCTTCGTTCCAGATACCATCAACTTCGTGTTCTCGATGAAGACATTCCGAAGACTGCCTTTCGGACTAGATATGGTCACTACGAGTTCATGGTCATGCCTTTTGGTTTGACTAATGCACCTGCGGTTTTCATGGATCTCATGAACCGCGTATGCAAACCTTTTTTGAACAAGTTCGTGATCGTTTTCATTGACGACATTCTCATCTATTCTAAAACGAAAGCGGAACATGAACAACATCTTCATTTGATTTTGGAACTCTTGAAGAAAGAACGACTATACGCCAAGTTATCCAAGTGTGAATTCTGGCTAAACGAAGTTCAATTTTTGGGACACATAGTCAACGAAAAGGGGATTCATGTGGACCCGGCAAAAATCGAGGCGGTAAAGAATTGGAGTACACCTAAGACTCTACCGAGATTCGTTCCTTCCTTGGACTAGCGGGTTACTATCGCCGCTTCATCTCAAATTTCTCCAAGATTGCGGTCCCGCTCACTGCCTTGACCCACAAAGGTAAACCTTACGAGTGGGGACCCAAATAAGAGGAAGCTTTTCAAACTCTCAAGCACAAGCTTTGCAACGCTCCTGTTCTAACTCTTCCTAGTGGTAATGACGAATTTGTCGTTTATTGCGATGCATCCAACCAAGGTCTTGGATGTGTTCTTACGCAGCGTGGCCAAGTAATTGCATACGCATCACATCAGCTCAAAACCCACGAGAAGAACTATACGACCCATGATCTCGAGCTTGGTGTTGTCGTTTTCGCCTTGAAAATTTGGAGACACTATCTTTATGGCACCAAATGCGTGGTTTTCACCGACCACAAAAGTCTCCAACATATTTTCAATCAAAAAGAGCTTAATATGAGGCAATGACGATGGGTCGAACTTCTTAATGCCTACGACTGCGAGATTCGCTACCACCCCGGTAAAGCAAATGTTGTAGCCGACGCCTTGAGTCGTAAAGAACGTATCATGCTTCATAGTGTTCGTATTCATAGCAATATCCAAGCCCGCATTCTCCAAGCATAACACACCTCGGTTACCGAGGAAAACATGTATCACGAGATGGCATGTTGTGTGGAACTCTTGTTAGAAACTAAAGCCAACGGCATGTTGTATTACTTGGATCGTATATGGGTTCCCGATCGCGACGACCTTCGTATATTTTTGATGAACGAGTCCCACAAGACTCGATATTCGATACATACCGGGGCTGATAAGATGTACATGGGTCTTCGTCAACAATATTGGTGGCCCGACATGAAAAAGGATATTGCCCTCTTTGTGGCAAAATGCTTAACATGTTCTAAAGGAAAGGCCGAACACCAGAAGCCTTCCGGACTTCTCGAACAACCTAAAATTTTCTTGTGGAAATGTGAGAACCTTGCTATGGACTTCATCACCAAACTCCCACGCACTTCTAGTGGGCACAATAGTATCTGGGTTATTATCGATTGACTCACAAAGTCTGTTCATTTCTTGCCTATTCGTGAGGACTATCGAGTCGAGAAATTGGCTCGGATCTACATTGATGAGATCGTAAGTCGCCACAGAATCCCATTGAACATCATCTCCGATCGTGATTCGCGTTTTACTTCCCGGTTTTGGCAATCATTACAATCTGCGCTTGGTACTCGTTTGGGTTTAAGCACGGCTTACCACCCTTAAACCGATGGACAAAACGAGCGACCAATCCAAACTCTCGAGGATATGCTTAGAGCTTGTATCATTGACTTTGGCGGCAATTGGGATTCTCACCTACCACTGATCGAATTTTCCTACAACAACAACTACCACACAAGTATTAACATGGCACCGTTTGAAGCTCTTTATGGACAAAAATGTCGTTCACCGATTTGTTGGAGCAAAATTGGTGAAGCACAAATCACGGGTCCCGAGCTTATCCAAGAGACCACCGATAAAATCTCTCTTATTCGTGACAACATTCGAGTAGCGAGGAGTCGGCAAAAGAGCTATGCCGATAAACGACGAAAACCCTTGGAATTTCAAGTTGGGGATATGGTTCTTCTAAAGGTATCACCTTGGAAAGGCGTAGTCCGATTTTGAAAGAAAGGAAAACTTGCACCTCGATATGTGGGTCCATTCAAGATACTCAAAGGGGTAGGAAAAGTGGCCTACAAACTCGATCTTCCTCCAGAGCTCAGCAATGTTCATCCGACTTTTCACGTATCTACTTTGAAAAAGTGCCTAGCCGACGAGAATCTCCACATCCCTCTTGATGAAGTGCGCATTGACGAGAAAATGCACTTTGTTGAGAAACCCGTGGAAATAATGGACCGTGAAGTCAAGAAACTCAAGCGTAGCTGCATCCCCATTGTCAAGGTCCGTTGGGAGTCTAAACGTGGACCCGAGTTCACTTGGAAACGTGAAGACCAAACGAAGACCAAATATCCGCATCTCTTTTCATAGCCTCCACTAGTTGAATTTCGAGGCGCAATTCCTTTAACGTAGGGAGACTGTGACATTTTGGGTTTTTATACACACTTTTATAATATATGTCATGTAAACAATTTCTATTCAGTGAAATACAAGTGTATTTATTTAATTTTTGTATGCATATAATGTACAAAGTATATATTTTTAATTTAAGGATTTAAAATGATTAAAATTTTATAAGTTTTAAACTTATATAAAATTTTATATAAAAATCTAAATTTAAAAGATCCATATATAAATAAATAAAGTAATCTATTTAAATAAAATAATTAACTTTTATAAAACCATTTAAATATAATTTAAATTAAAGAGAAATTTAATTAATTTAATTATTAAAGTTAAGGGGTCTGTTTTGAAAATTATTAAACTAAAAGGTTTTAAAATAGAAATAAGTCAAGGGGCTATTCGCGGACAAACTAAACCACAAGGGCTTATGGGTATAAATCGCAGGGACCATTTTAACCCAGAAGCAAACTCCAGGGATCATAATTGCCAAATCCTAATTCGCAATTCCGGACATCTCTCCCATTGTGCGGCGGTCCAAGCGCTTTCCGGCGAACCCCGACATGCTTCTTCCCTGCACCTCGACAGCCGAAAAAGGGCTCTCTGAGCTCGTCCTCTCCATGCGAACCTAAGCCCCCGACCAATTCGTCTTTTTAACATACGAAAAGTCTGCTCGCATTTATGATCGAAAATCAACGTCGCGAGATTGGCCTCGTCAATAGACCTCTATGCCTGCAAGACGGCTCGATAGCTTCGGCTTGCCCAGACGAGTGTCTAGGCATACTCAATTGCATGTTTCACTGTCGGGATCAGGTTCGAGTATAAATAGCCATTACCGGACCTTCTCGAGCTCACTCTCCCTTCAACACTCGCTCTCACTTCAAATTGAAACTGTCATTGTGTTCGTCTCTTCTGTGCGAAGCTGTGACCGGATTTTCATAGCCCAATTCATCCCGAGTCATAATTTTCCCATTCTTGGTATTTTCGGACTATCGGACTAGTCATCTCGGCCCTTCGCGATCAGGTAAGAACCTCAAATGCGTTCCTTTGCCTTCGGTTATCGACTGGCTATTTGTTCCAGGCACCATCTTGGCCTCAGGCCTCCGATTACCGAGCAAACCAGTGCTCTCGGACACTGGCTTGCCGGTTGCCGAGAACCCAATGACCAAAAGCTTGAATAGTTATAAATTAAACACCCCACACATAACCAGCGATGGGCGATAGCCCGGCTGGTTAGGCGTGTGCCTGTTTGTGTCCAAGGTCCCAGGTTCGACCCTTGTTGGCCTCCGGCCCAACCATTTTCTTTTGTTTTATTATTTTCTTTACACACTAAAGATTATTTCGAACCTGTTAACTCGTTCGTTTATTTTGAAACCATTAAAAGACTGTTTACACGTATTTAACCCGTCAAGGTTTATAAAATAATAAGCCCAATATTTTTATAAACTTGTTTAAATAGTTTTAACTCACAAAAAAAATAAACAAATAGATATTTTTATAAATACAAAAAAACATAATAGCTACTTATTTAAAAATATAATATTTTAACAAGATTAAAATATAATTTAGATGTTAAGTTTTACTAAAATCATTATTGAAGAGATGTAAAAACTCCACTTTGATAATAATTCCCGAATTCAATCAAGTACAAGCTCTGGATCCCTTTCATCTATGAGATCACCATCTATTTATAGGATTTTTACATTCTCTTTCCTTTAAATGTATGATAGTGACAGCCCCTTTCTTATTGGTTCCTTCTTCTCATGGGCCCTCATGGTGGTTAAGAAGTTAGATTTCTTTCTTTTAGGCCCCTTATGTATGATCCTTTCATCATATGTTGTCAAGTCCCCCTAGTCAATTTGATTTTCTTTGTTTCTTCAAAAAATTAAATTGACTATAAAAACTTTTTTCAGAAAATGAAGAAACTTGACACGTGCGGGCAACGCTTCTTTCAAACCTGCCGCACGTCCCATCCATCAGTCCCATAACCCTTCCTAGGTCGCCGCTGTCTGTCTTCTCTTCTTTTCTATAAAAAGGGGGGGTAAGGCATTGTTGCCTTTTACTCGTCTTCTACAAACCCTTTTTGATTTCTCCTGAAACCTTGCTTCTTTAATTCCTTCCGATCTTGTTAATTTTTTCGACGAATGGGTGATAACGCCGACGTGGCTTTGATTCCCATAAATTGGAGCGTGGAGCGCTTCGAGAGATTGAAAGCTTCGTATGGAATTCCTAACAATTTGGAACCCGAGTACCCTTCTTCAAGAGGCACGGCGGCCAAACCTCCTCCTGGCAAGATTACCTTATATGCTGACTTTTTCTCTAAGGCTAATTTCAGAGTTCCGGTCACCTCTTTTGTTATCGATCTCCTTCAGTTCTACAAAATTCACCTCTCCCAAGTTCACCCTCTTGGAATATGCCGTATTAGGCATTTTGAGTTCTGCTGTATCGCCTTGAAACATGACCCTTCCGTCGCCATTTTTCATCATTTTTACAAGCTATATTTGAAAGATAGCTGGTTTTCCTTCTCTAAACGCCCCGGGGTGATTCCTTATGCCAAAGAGACCCCTCAGGGATTCCGGGGTTGGAAAGAAAGGTTTTTCTACATAACTGCCCGGATGGTTCCCGCCAGCATGCAGATCCGGTCACTTCGTCTGGATGTGGTGGACATTCCCCCTAATCTGGATGCTATTAAGAAAACTCTTGTTTTCTCTCTATTGACCTCCCGTCCAGCCAACATTCAGGAGATTCCGAAACATGCCCTTGTCGGTGTTGGTATGAGTCGGAACTGGGGAAGGCTTGATCGTGTCCCGATTTACTCTGTGGGAAAAGAACATAAGTGTATGTTGTCTCACATTTCTCCTCGATAGATGGCGCTTTCTCTCCTGTATATATTATGTTTGTATTTTCTGTGTTTTCCCTTTTTCACTTGCAGCAGTTGCTAGTTATTATGATGTTCTTTTTCCGGATTCCTTTAAAAATCTTACCCGGACACATTTGAGTGTGGGGCCGGGTGAAAGGAATGTTCTTGAAGTTTTTCATGAACGTTTCTTTTTTCCCCGTGCTAGTCTGCAAGAGGCTGAAGAGGTTCTAGTAACTGGTTAGTTGATATGCAATGAATGTTTGGTTGTTTCCTTCCTTTTTCTCCTACTCTTTGTTTTAAGTTGATGCATTGTTTCAGAAAGTCAAGAAGATGAACCTGAAGAGGTTCTAGTAAGGAAAAAAGCTTCTGGGAGTGCTTCCGGAGAGAAAGTACTCTCGCCCCAGAAGAAAAGGCGAAAGCTGACCGAGGCTTATGCTGCTGGAAAGAAGGCCCTAGGAGCGAGTCCCGAAGGTATGTATCCGTTCTGTTTTTCTTTGTTAAGTGTAAAGAATATTTTTCCTGATATTCTCCTTTCCGATGCTTTTTAGGCTTAAAAACTGGTGAAGGGGTTACTCCAACTTGCCCAGTCATGCAAACAGCCAAAACTGCTGTTAAAAACCCGGAAGGTCCTAATCTTCAACCTTCTGTCCCTAGGGTCAAACCTTCCCCTGTTCCCAAGAGCATGCCGACGGGGACTCAAATCCCTCCCCGGGATAAAGGGAAGGAGAAGGAGAAGACACCGGCGAGAACTGGGGAGGTTCATTCCCCCAGATCTTCTTGTGTGCACACGAGCCAATCCGATTTTAGGATGCCCACCCAATCTGAGCCTTGGACTCCGGCAGATTCTAAATCCAAACATGTTCCTAACTGGAATATTTTGCAGGGTGACTGTTTGACAGATCCCCACCTGTGCCGGACGTTCTTGTTGCAGGCTTTTCCCCCAGCTGAGCGACTACGCCACTCAACCTGTTCCCGGGAAGTGTTGTCCGATAGAGCTGCTTTGAGCTGGGTTGAGAGTATGGCGGTTGTGCCCGAGATATGTCGGCAATGGGATGAGGGTCGCAGGGAAGTTGCTCATCTGAGGAAAGCTTTGGCTTAGAAAATGAAGATGCGGGTAAGGTGCTGACGCTCACACAGGAGGTGAAAAAACTAGATTGGCAATTGAAAGAGAGGGATGCCGCTCACTCGAAAGCCCGTGCAGAGTTTACTAAGGCCTGCTCGCGGACAAATAAAGAGCTTGAGAAACGTGCCCAAATGATCCGGGAAGCAAAGGAATGTTCCGAGGAGCTGGCATTTCAGGTGGCGGAGAAAGATGAGTAGTTGAGGGTGTCCAAGGGAAGGTTGGATATGTTGGAGGGAAAGATTGTGTCTTTTGAAAAGGAGAGAGAGGGTTTTGAGGTGGAGAAGGCTAAAATGGTGAAAGAATTATCTTTGTTGAAGGAGGATAGGAAGTGGTTGGTGGTGGAAGGGTTTTCGAGGGTGGTGGAGGCAGTCAGGGGCAGTGATGAGTTTATTGATGGGGTAGTTGGTTTGAACGGAGTTGCGGAAGCGGCGGGTTATCATGATGGGCTATCCGATGGATTCCAAGCAGGGAAAACTGGTTTTTCTTTGGTGAGCCTCCCTGGCTGGAGCCCGGAAGCCCGAACCATACTTACTCAGAGGCAAGATGCCTTTGATACTATGGAGTTCCCCGTAGTAGGTACTCTTGCCTCTTTGGCTGATCAATCGGATCTTAGGGAGATCAGGGTGTTCTTACCATTGAAGACTGATTCCTTTGTATATTTATCTTTTTTTTTTTGAGCCTACGTGCCCTTTTACTTTTTGATATTGTAATCTTGTTTATGTACTTACTTATTTTCCTTTGAATGCAAGTATCATTTTTATGCTTTTCATCTGTGCTTTTAAGAATATTTGCAATTTGTACAATCTTTTTTATCATGTTGACTGTCCTGATCCGGTTTTGTGCCGGACACGTGGTCCGGCCTTGTTCCTTGCGTTTTCTTTGTACCGTGCTCCCCCTTATGATGTAGTATGATTATCCCCTTTTTGTGTTATGCTTTGGTTCATCCTTAAATATTTGCAATCCGATCTTTTCATGGTGCCGGATACGTGGCCCGATCTTTTATGGTGCCGGATACATTGATCCGGTCTTTTTAAGATGGATTAAAATCTAATCTTCTTGGTGCCGGACACGTGGTCCGGTCTTTTATGGTGCCGGATACATTGATCTGGTCTTTTTTAATGTTGGATTAAAATCCAATCTTCTTGGTGCCGGATGTATTGATCCGGTCTTTTATGGTGCCGGATACATTGATCCGGTCTTTTTTAATGTTGGATTAAAATCCTTCTTTATGGTGCCGGATACATTGATCCGGTCTTTTTTAATGTTGGATTAAAATCCAGTCTTCTTGGTGACGGATACATTGATCCGGTCTTTTTAAGATGTTGGATTAAAATCCAATCTTCTTGGTGCCGGAAACGTGGTCCGGTCTTTTATGGTGCCGGATACATTGATCCGGTCTTTTTCAATGTTGGATTAAAATCCAATCTTCTTGGTGCCGGATGTATTGATCCGGTATTTTATGGTGCCGGATACATTGATCCGGTCTTTTTTAATGTTGGATTAAAATCCAATCTTTATGGTGCCGGATACATTGATCCGGTCTTTTTTAATGTTGGATTAAAATCCAGTCTTCTTGGTGCCGGATACATTGATCCGGTCTTTTTAAGATGTTGGATTAAAATCCAATCTTCTTGGTGTCGGACACGTGGTCCGGTCTTTTATGGTGCCGGATACATTGATCCGGTCTTTTTTAATGTTGGATTAAAATCCAATCTTCTTGGTGCCGGATACATTGATCCGGTCTTTTATGGTGCCAGATACATTGATCCGGTCTTTTTTAATGTTGGATTAAAATCCAATCTTTATGGTGCCGGATACATTGATCCGGTCTTTTTTAATGTTGGATTAAAATCCAGTCTTCTTGGTGCCGGATACATTGATCCGGTCTTTTTAAGATGTTGGATTAAAATCCAATCTTCTTGGTGCAGGACACGTGGTCCGGTCTTTTATGGTGCCAGATACATTGATCCGGTCTTTTTTAATGTTGGATTAAAATCCAATCTTCTTGGTGCCGGATACATTGATCCGGTCTTTTATGGTGCCAGATACATTGATCCGGTCTTTTTTAATGTTGGATTAAAATCCAATCATCTTGGTGCCGGATACATTGATCCGGTCTTTTTTAATGTTGGATCTTCTTACAGCTCATACATTTTACTATAATATTTTATACAAATAATTTCAAGGAATGTTTTTATTTATAAACCCATACACGTTTAAACACGAATACACATACACAAACATACATTAATACATATTTATCTATATAGGGTTTCAACGTGCTTAAATATCAATATCCTTATCACATGCACGCGTGGATTTAAAACACCCGCTAGCAAGGTGAGTTACATAGCCCCTATTCTACATTTTTACATGCTTTGGGGTGAAACATTATTACGTATACACTTCATGCTACTCAACAAATTGTTTATACGTGTTATACATGTGGATTATATGCTTTTTCATCGTGAATTATCTTGGGTGTACATTCATTAACTGTAAAAACAAAGAGAGCCAACGGTAATATTGATAGATCTATTGTGCCTGACCAGCCCACCCGGGTAGGGTGTTTATTACCGCATACTCGGGTATAGCCGCGTGTTATATTCAAACATATCGGATATAGTGGATATCTATATTCAATCATACCGGGCCTAGCTGTTGTGCTATGTTTAATCGCGTCAATCAAGGTTTGAATTGTACTTAGATAAACATGAAGGATTCAACCATATATGCTATGTCTAAATGTCTAACAACTTAAACAATGATTTTGCAAAACGTTTTTATCTACTATTTATCGGGTCCACAAAACCTATGTACTCACCAACTTTATAGTTGACACTTGATTTAACTATTGTTTCAGGTTTGGATATGTGATTTCTTGCTGAAGATTCTTTCACTTAAGAACTTATGGACCTAGTTAATTAAATCAATGTTTTGAAATAGACTAGGTGATTTGACTCATATTGTACTTGAATATTTGTTACTTTTAATTAAATTAATGAATTATGCAACGTTTTGGTTATCATGTGCTTTTGAACAATCACCCATTGTCCGCCTCGATGATTCCGCCATCGGTCGGGGTGTGAAATTATTTGTCATAGTTTTTATAAAAAAACTCAAGATTTATATAAATCTTGAACACCACCTATACTAAAAATCATGTAAGACACCATCTAAATCACTACAATTTGTCCTCACCCTCTCTGTCCTCTCCCTTCCCCTCTTTTACGGTTACAACATACATACACATACGCACTTCACCTGCTAAAGTTTGACTCATTATGGATGGTGTAAGACTTGGCTTTTCAAGTCAAGACGGAGACACTTAAACTATATATAAATAGGAGGTCATACAAGGATTAAAATTGCTCACACAACTCACAAACATACACACTCTACTCCTCTCTTTCTCTCGGCTCTAGCTGCCCCAAAACCGCCACCACCCTACACCACATTGAAGCTCCAATTTCAAGTCCTATTGCAAGTGTTTTCAAGTTCTACCTTGATTCCTTTCTTTGGTAAGTATACTTCTATTATTTCATGCAAGAACACATGCATAACACCCTCCATATCCAGCTCATTACACATATATATTGCGCATATATATATATATACACTTATATTATAACATGAAATAGCACTTTGGATGATGGTGTTTTTCATAACTCTTCATACCATTCATGTGTTATGTTCAAGGATTGATGTTCGTGAAGTGATATGTTCATGTGTGACTTACCTGGCACGTTGAAGGTAATGTCCTATGATAGAAGAAAACATACGAACCATTATCATCAGCATATAAACATGTAAGGTGTTATCAAGTATATATATAAGTAACAATCATTCTATGTAGATTCATTCATTCATACAAAGTTCATCATCTTCATACAAAGTATATATATGTAAATAAAAGTGTACTAATCTTTTAGACATGCATTATCTTGTCCAAAACTCAATAACGAGGCCCGTTTGTAAAACCCGGTAATATATTATTAACGTGCGAAGTCAAGAATACTTATTCTAGAAATTCACACACTAAAATGTATATAATCATAGACTTAAACCTCGAAGCATTCATTAAATGAATTGTAAGTAATCCTTGTCATATAAAATATAAGTTCCAGGAAATTTACACGAGACATTTAAATGTACAAATTAAAAACTGGTTCATTTATACATATATGTATCATACAAAAATAAAGGATTCATGCATATTCATTCATATTCAGGCATCATTATTTTCCTACAAGAATACTAAATATATATTATGCATCCACATTAGAAGGATTTTCGAATGATAGAACGTCTTAAAAAGTATTTTAAACGAGTTACAACGAAAGTCGTCATAATATTTATTTTTCGTCGAAAAAGCTTTATTTATTGACAACTATGGATTTTATACAAAGTCTTAACTATATGTGATTTTATGTACATTAAAATGAATATAAAGATATATAAATGTGATGATTTGCACCTTATATTTTAATCGTTTCATACGATCGTCGTTGAAAAATAAAGTAAATACTTAACGTTATGTAGAAAGAAATCGTGTTTGGAAATAGAACCCATGTAACATTATCTACACATAAGTATTTATTTTGATACAAAGAGTTCTCTAATTAGTACTCTATGACTTCAAATCATGTATAAACATAAACGATATTAATACATGTATGAAATCATTAACAGATATAAAACCCGAAAAAATAAGTCTTTAACGTGCCTGCATCTATAAACTCAAGTAGTTTCATTTGCTTATAGAATTCGAGTAGGATGTTCCGGTTTCGTTCATAATATATTATCACTATTCAAGACTCAAGGTGAGTATTCGTAGCCCCGTTTTCGTTTTACATATTTGGGGGAAATACACGCTTGAAATACATTGTTTTACATACTATGATTCAAAAACTCGTTTTACTTTATACTTTACATCAGACACATGGTGTACATTACATGTGGCAAGAATATCACATTAAGGCCCTATGATTACATAACCAATTAACTCATGGATTTTGAGCCAATGGATAATATAGAAAGTGCTATTGGAGCCCGGCAAACTCCCATTCATGGAATTGGTCACGCCTTTCCATTAACTACATTGTTAAATGAATGCTTATTTCCACCTAGAACTAATGTTTTGTGATAAGGAATTAGCATCGGGGCAATGCAAGCGTCAATAGGTTTGGTTATAGACCCATAAAGATTGCATCTATTACTTGATCGGACTTGTATAGTAAACATATTATATTCAATTAATTGATTGAGTCCCAATCCTGCGAACTCACCAACCATTTTGGTTGACACTTTTTAGCATGTATTCCAGGTACCAATTAAGTGGTTCACAAAAGCATACAAGGATAGAAGTAGCTGAGGAGATTACTACATATTGCCTTTTGCATTAGGATTACATTTTGAGATTACTACAATGTAATGACTATAGTCTTTGGACGGAATGTAAATTTAGTTTCTCTTGTAAAAATGTGTTCTCGATAAATAGTTTTGTTACATTCCCGTGTTTCCGCTTTAGCGGGGATGTGACAATATGTGTAAAGAATGTGGTAAATGTCGTTGTGTATGTTGCAAGTAAATGATAAATGTTAAAGGAGTCTTGCAAGAAAATGAGAAAGGAGTCTCGCATATGTTGCAAGAAGATAAAGGAAAAAGGAGTCTTGCCTTGTACAAACAGATAAAGGATAAAGGATTCATCAGGTTAAACCTTTTAAATCCCAAAAAAGCCAAGAAGCCGTAGATGTGTGTTTCATGATAGCTGCAGCACTTCAAACCTTTTAAATCCCTAAAAATCCAAAAAGATTTTCATTTTCACCCTTTATTTTTATTTTAGCCACATTACAACCCTTTTAAAAGTCCTCTTGATTCATGCATACTACTTAGTTAATTGGTGGAAAGTTGATTTGCATACAAGCTTATGACCATTGCATAATTCGATTCGCACTTGAGTGCTCGAGTTAACTTACATTACCCATACATATATAACCCTAGAGTTGAGTGAACATTGTGAGGAGTGAAAGTTTATGCATAATTGAAGTTCTAGTAGGCTTGTGCTTCCATTTTCCAAATACTTGGACTTCCATTTTCCTTGTAAAGTTTTTAGTTATGGGTATGATCATGCATGAGTTTGCTTGAGGACAAGCAAAGTTTAAGTGTGGGGTATTATGATATGTCCTAAGTTATACATGTTTTGCATGCGTAATAATCCCCATATTATGGTACTAAATGATTAATAACCTTGCAATTGTTACTTAAAATGTTAATATTTCACAATTGCAGGTTATTCGGTGCTCCAAGATAAATAAAGCAAAAACGAGCTTAAAACATGAAGAAATCAAGCTTTTGGAGGACCAAACCCGAGCATTGACCCCCAAGAAGTCAAACCAGATCAAAACAAGTCAACTAGCAGCTAAAAGACGAGCCTGTGGTGTAGACAGAGGGATGCATGGCCGTGCATCCCTTTGCATGGTCGTGCAAAGCCTGTCTGGCCTCCTCACACTCCGGTACACTGTCCTTTGTACCGTGTTTGATTCCTGAGGTGTTTGCATGCCCGTGCAATCCAATGCGCGACCGTGCATTTCTCATTTTGAGGCCTATAAATAGATGGCTTGAGTTCTTCATTGAATCATCTCTTACACACCCCAAGAACACACCAGAGAGAGCTTATTTCGTAGTGAAAGTGTAGTAGTAGTGTGTAGAGGGGCTCTTCCTCCTTGTTCCGCAATAGGGGAGCCTACGAAACTCAGCGTTATGCTAGTTAGTATGGCCATTCGTGGCTAGACTCATTGTATTGTTAGGGTGAAGATGAAGTTTGGTGCATGTTAATGTTCAACGTATTAATCCAAGTGATGTGTTTATGTCTTTAACTATTCGTCCTTAAAACCACTATTTTGGTGGGCTTTTATTATTGTCTAAATCCGTCTTTATATTTGTGAGTGTTCCTGATTTTTAAAGTGTAAAACATTTTTAATCAAACTTCTCTTGAAGCTTGTACGTCTTTATACAAGTAGAGATTGATAAGCCAAGGCTTGGTTAACACTATTAAGGTGGTACGTCTTTATACGAACTTATTATGCGACCAAAAATTGGTGAAATCATGTTGGGAACGGTACGTCTTTATACTTGGTTCCATTGTTACACAGCCTCTCGGTGAGCAAAATATAATCACCTATTTAACTCTAATACAAAGCATTTTACGTTCGATGTCTTAAACCAACCCGGAGACGACCATTCGAAGGGTTGAGGGTAATTTTTGTCCTTAATGTGAGGCACTACCACTTGTTAAAGCTTTTAAATTTGCAAATCAAATGTCGTGAGGACGAGGCTCTAGCGGTGACCCGGGTCACACATTTGTAGTAGTCATATCATTGGACTAGTCAACTTAACATTATCACATACCAAGCGGATTCGAAACCCAAAGCAATACTATTAGTAACCTGATCATTTCCGACCTATTTACTTTCCTGTTATTCACTATTCTATTAGTTACATTACTGTTACACACTTCACGCACGTTTATACTTTTCTGCTATTTACTTTACCGCCGTTTACTTTTCTGTCCTTTACTTTCCTGTTCCATAAGCACACAAAACTCACTCACTAATTAAACCGGCTAAACATTATCAAAAGTTGAGTATTGGAATTCGACTGTGTCCCTTGGTTCGATACTTGGTTCTTACCTAAACAATATTACGTTTTGATAGGTACACTTGCCTATTGTGTGTGTTTTAAGTTTGAGAATTTATCATTTTATAAATTTAAAACCTGATCTCATGAAACCATCTTAAAAATATATTTATTATATTTTTATATATTAAAACAAAACCCATCAAGTTTTTGGCGCCGTTGCAGGGGACACAGTGATTTCAAGAAAAATTCAAGTTAATGGATTAGCCTTATCATTTTCCATCTATTCTTCTTCTACATTTTTGTTGCAGGTAGTGTATGATCCATAGCTCCACTACTGGTTTATATCAACCTTTAGAAGAGCCGGAAAGATTCTTTCACCGCCGAATACGAGAAAACCGTACTAGAAGAATGGCCATTGAAAACCGCACTATTTCAGATTTCGCAAGGCCATCACTACAGGCTTTAGGATCTAGTATCACGAAGCCAATGGTTGACGCTAACAACTTTGAGATCAAATTTCATGTGATCCACATGATCTAATCATCATGCACTTTCCATGGATTACCCGATGAGGATCCACATGCCCACATTGCAAATTTCCTTGAAGTTTGTGACACTTTTAAACTGAACGGAGTGTCGAATGACCCAATTCGCCTCCGAATGTTTCCCTTTTCCTTAAGGGAACGAGCTAAGGCATTTCTAAACTCTCTTCCTACGGGGTCAATCACTACATGGGATGATCTAGCTCAGAAATTCTTGTCGAAATACTTCCCGCCAGCTAAAACTGCTAAACTAAGAAATGATATCACCACTTTCACTCAGGATGATGGTGAATCACTATATGAGGTATGGGAACGCTTTAAGGACATGTTAAGGAAATGTCCTCCACATGGGCTAGAAGTTTGGTTACAAGTATCATCATTATACAATGGGTTGTATAATCAAGCTCGCCAGACACTAGACGCTACTGCAGGTGGTATTTTTGGAAACAAGAGGCCACAAGAAGCTCAAGATCTAATTGAGGAAATAGCTATGAACAACTATCAATGGTACAGTCCAAGAAACACCATGGGGCTAGTCAAGGAGTTCATTCTGTCGATACTGTTACATCACTTTCTGCTCAAGTAGACGCCTTCACCACTCGACTCAAACAACTTAGTAAGGGCAAGACCGCTGCTGAGGCTACTGCAGAAGTGAAGAGTATCACCACTAATACCGAGCAGGTTGACTTTATCGGAACAAATCGCCTACAAAACAACCCCTATAGTAAAACCTACAATCCTGGATGGAGGAATGATACAAACAATCGGGGACAATCTGGCTTCGGACAACAACAACACTTCCAATAAAGACCACCTCAAAACTATCAGCCTGGTCAGCAATTTGAAGGAACTAGCAAACCAAGCAACGGGTTAAGCTTGGAGGACGCGGTAACTAAGTTAATCTCTACAACTAAAAGTCAAGCCCTTCTAGCGGATTCCCGTCACAAACAATATGAGGAAAAGTTTAGTCTTCACAAAGCTGAATTGAGGACACAAAAAGCAACTCTGCAGTCTATTGAGACGTGATTAGGACAAAATTCAAAACTTCAATCCGAAAGACAACTAGGGTGTCTCTCGAGTAATACCGAAACCAATCCAAAAGCAAATGTAAGTGCTATCACTCAGAGAAATAGCAAGGTTTATCCAGAGCCACCAATGCCAGAAGAAGAAGTTCAATCAACAAGGAAAGAGATATTCATCGGAGTACCGCTTCGTCCACATATCACAGAAACAACTACCCAAGAACCATAATCAAAGATAACTCCACCTCCTTCTCAAGTGGATACTCCTCCAAAAGTTCCGACAAAGAGAACGTTCCATTCTCATATACCCTACCCAGGAAGGTTAGTAAAGCAGAAGACTGACGAACAATATGAGAAATTCATCGAACTATTAGGCTAGATCCATGTCAATCTTCCTTTCCTAGATATTATACAACAAATGCCTAAGTATGGACGTTTCTTGAAAGATTTCCTTACAAACAAAAGAAACATGGAGGAAGCAGTAAAAAAGACTAATCATTGTGTCGCTATCATTGAAAGATGCCTTCCAAAGAAACTTTCAGATCCTAGAAAGTTCTCTCTACCTTGTTCTATCGGACCATTACCGATAACCTTTGCACTCGTTGACCTAGGAGCAAGTAGGAATGTAATGCCTTACGTCATGTTTAAACGGTTAAAAAGTGGGAATCCACGACCTGTTAATGTAACTATCAAACTCGAAGATGGATCAGTCAAATCACCCATAGGAGTCATTGAGAACTTACTAGTAAAAGTCGACAACTTTGTCTTCCTTGCCGACTTCATGGTGTTAGAAATGGGACCCCACTATTCCGTGCCTCTGACTTTAGGTCGTCCATTTTTTGCCACTGCTCGAGCCGTTATTGATATGAATGAAGGAATCTTGACACTTCGTGTCGAAAAACAATCAGTGACCTACAACATATAGGGAAATGAATGCATGTCTCATGATCCATTTGAAATTGCCCAATTCATCGATACTAATCTGGACTACCAATTGAAGAAAGATAAGGAATTCAACAAAGGAAAGAAACTGAATCTTGAGAAGGACTTTGAAAACACTAACTGGATCGATGAGTACTTTGACAAGCTACCAAAACTAAAGGACTTGTATGAAGGAACAGGAGATACGGTGGAAGTTAATGGCTCCCACCCAAAGAAAGACTGATGAAACACATACGGGTCTGGCCAACGACCCTTAAATAAACGTGGCACTTCCCGGAGGTGTTAGGACATAGTTTGTAATGACAAAAACTTGTAATAGTTAGATCTTATGTCTTTATGTTTTTGTTATGTAAAAGTCACTAAGTGTTTATTCAAGTTTACCTAGAGGCGAACTTGGTCTAACAGAGGCGAACTTATTAAGTTCGCTTAAGTCTATATGAGGCAAACTTGTTAAGTTTTCTTAGTCTGTTAGAGGCGAACTATATCAGGTCAGATGGCTATATATATGTGTTTACAGAGTCAGTCGAAAAAAGAAGTAGAGAATATACATAACAAGTCTGATTGAGTCTGTAAACACCATTGTGATTTGGAATACAATTGAGAATGTTATTTACTTGATTGTCTACATTGTCTTTTGTGCGTATAAACGTTGATTCGTTGGATTCCGCACTTCGAGTTAACGTCACGTCTTATCACGAGATCGATCCGTAGAAGCGCCATGAGGACTTACAGGAGGCAACCCGATGAACATGAATAAATTGAGAAGTTGGTGCATACGGCAAAAAGCATGTATCTCAGATTTGTTTTTTCCAAATTTAAAGTTTCTTTTACTTCAGCCCCCATGTATGCCTTCTCGATACTAGAACCTTAGTAGCTTAACTACTACCTTTTATTTTCCTTGTCTGCTTTTATGTTTTCCTTTATGTGTCAGGTAGAACAACATCACCAGATAGTCTCTCTACTTCTTTGAGGAATCAAACTCCATCTCTACAACCCGAGTGTAGGTCCAGATTTCAGTCGGAAATCACGAAAGTGATCGATTACCCACACACACAGGCGGAATCTGTATGTATGGTGTGGTAACAGAGGATTAGAGACAGACTTGGTGAAGAAGACAGCCAAACACACTAAGAATCAATGCAAATAATATGTGAAAGTGTAAGAACAAGCATTAAACGAATGCAAATTGTATTGATTCAAAAAACAAATCTGAAAGAGAGAATTCAGGGTTACAGCCGCAACTCACACCCTAGAAATTCTCTAACTAGGCTATTTATAGTAGTTTCACAAGTATCGAAACTATGTTCCTCGAAACTACTAGTTTCGAGTGAACATTTACAAGTGGAAAAAGTGCCTGTCGAAACTACTATCGATCGAAACTACTAGTTTCGAGTGAACAAATCTCACTCGAAACTATAGTTTCGATGGCCCAGACTTGGTAAAACAAACAGTAAATTACAGAAAAACTAAAATTACAATAATGAAATGACAGAAAGTAAACTAGTCTAAAATTGTTTAAACATACAATAAATGACAACAGCTTATACAAAATATATGACTCTACAATCTCCCCCTAAGCTGTTGCATTACTGTCTTCAGCTCTTCTTCAAGCAGCTGGTCCTTCAGTTGTCCTAGGGATGAAAGGTTTTACATGTAGAGACACAACCCTTTGATAGGCTTTGGCATCAGCTTCATCTTCATCACTATATGCCTGAATGTGATTCTGGAATAGCACCTCCAGATCTTCAGGTTGAAATTTCAGCAGCTCCATGGGCTCAAAGATGATGATGTCTTCCTTGCCCTTACACTCGATCACTGCACTGCCAATGACTGGGTTATAGAACCACTTTCTGAAAGTTTGTAGCTGGACAGGTACAGATTTTGGAATGGTGATAGTCTTGTGGGTTTGGGCAGGCTTGTATCTCAAGAACACATAAGGCTTATTGGTTTTAGGGTGAAACCTTGTCTTTGAGATCTTCTTCTGAGTTTTCCTTGGCTTCATCCCTTTGAAATCATTATTGACTTGAGAGTGCAGAAACTTCTCGAAGTCATAAGCCATCATAACCTTCCCAGGGTTTTGAAGTGGAAGCTTGGCTAAATCCCTGAGGTCATAGAAAGGAAGTGTCTGGAAGTCAGTCATATTTTTGAAGTGCTGAACTCCCCCTCTATATCTTCTAATGATAAAGAGCTTCCTTTCTGCATCATATTTCCAGCCAATTGGGGGCCTCTTTAGCTCCTGATGCTCAGCTATCCATTCATATGTTTTAGGAGACTCTTCCTGAATGATTTTTCTGAACCAAGATTTTCTTGAAGTTGGAGGTTCAGGTGCAACAGACGGTGGATCTTGTGCTGGAATAGACTCAGAGGCTGTAGTGGTTGGTTCAGGAGTGACTTTCTTGATGAGATTAACCAGAACCTCTTCTTCATCTTTTTCTTCATCAGACAAGGTTTGAATTTCTTCTCCTTCTTCGGTGAAGTATCTTGTTCTTTCAGTCTCCTTTTCCTCTGTAGTCAGAATTTCTGGGTAAAGATCGTTATACCCAAAGTTTTCAATTTCATTCAAGAGGGCATTCAGCTCGTCATCAGATGGGATGTCTTCTTCATCTAGTATAACAGTCTCTATTTCTGTTGACGTCCCTTTTCCTTTCTTCCTAGCATCTCTTCTCTCACTTGCTGAGGGAAGGTCTAGTTCTGGTCCTTCAACCTTAACTTCAACTGCCTCCTTTGTCTTTTCAGCATGCCCGGTAAAGATGGTCATTGTAGACTCTGGATCAGTGATGATGGCAGGAGACAAAGGTTCAACCACAGATGTGATCTCCCCCAGAGCCATTGAAGTGGTTGCTTGTTGTTGCACAGGCTTATCAATAGAAGCTTTAAGCTGTTTCACTGCTTCAGCTAAAACCTTGAAGTCTTCATTTTGTTTTGAGATAAAATTCTGTTGTTCTTCAAGTTGGGTTTGTTGAATGTCAATCTGTGTATGTAGACCCCCAACTTCCAGCTTTAAGTCTTTTACTTCTTCCTGGACATCATGCAGGTTAGATTTCAGACCTTCAATCTCTTCATCTTTCTTTTGAAGCTGATCCTGCATCCTTTTTAGTTCAAGGCTTAATGTTTTAACTCTGGGAACAGGGGAGGTTGAATTATGAGATGGTGATGTGGGAGAAGTATGGATGGGTGATTGTTGTGGAGATGGTTGTGGAGTTGGTTGAGGGGTGGTAGCAGCATGAATGGGTGAATGAATAGGAGTTAGGTTTTCAGGAATGTCATCTAAGGACTCTGAGGAGGTGCTTAAAGGCTCCAGTCCAGTCTTAATCTTCTTAGCCAGTGGTTCTTCTAGCTCATAGTCAGATTCAGACTCAGCTTGTCTCTTAGAAGATGATGCTGGAGGTTCAGTGTGATCTTCAGTTTCAGTTTCATAATCTGAGACGTCATACTTGGTGCCATAAATGCCTTCATCCAAGGTGTCTTCTGAATCAGCTTCTGCCTCAACATGTTCTTCCTGAATAATTGGTTCAGAATTCTCCAATACTTGATCTATCATAGGAGCTTCAAAGATAAGATCTTCTTCATTTAGTCCCATTTCCTGTTGTACATTCTCCTGAATTTCTACTTCAACATTTTGATTTTCAGCCTCTTGGTTTTCTTGCTCATTATGAGGTTCTTCTTCTTCTGCTGATGATGATGAAGATTCAACAGGTAGTTCTGGATCAACATCAGGTATGGCTTCTTCTTCTTCTCCCAGAATGTGTCCAAATAAAGGAACATTGGCAATGACTCGGTTTGTTCTTGAACTGGAGCTTTTCATGTAGCTCAGAGTCTTTGCATTCATATGATCAAGAATCAGGAGAGGACCATCTTGTTGAAGATCTGGGTGGAGATGATTGATGACCATCTGTAAGAACCTTGGATATGCAAGAAATTTGTCTTTGACTCTCCCAGTTAGGTTCTCAATCAGTTGTCCGAACACTAGACCAGAGAAGTTGTACTCCCTTCCCTTGACTAAGCCAAGAATGGCCGAAGCTATCAAAGCATTTGCTGAGTCAAATCCTCCTTTTCTAATAGAGATGCAATGAATAAAAATATGCACGATGTATCTCCAGAGTGGAGGAAGAGCATTCTTGATGACTTGCCCTCCTATGAATTTATTTGGGTGACCCATTCTTCTGAAACATTCTCGAATGTAAAAACTTGGAAATTCAATTGGGGCTTCAGGGTTATCATTAAATTGTAGCACCTCTCTGATAGTAGCCTCAGAAAATAACACTTCTTGGTTGTGAACAGTGGCTCTAATGTGTCTTGTATTGTTAACGGAGACACTTGTAGCAGTAGCCCAGAACTGTCTTATAGTGGTCTCAAAAACTGGCAGATTGTTGTTTATGGCAAAGCTAATATTAGAATTGGCTAGGAAATTGAGAACTGGTGTGAACTCTGCATTCTTGGGGTCAGTGGCATTCAAGTAAGCACAGATATTGTGCTTCTTGGCAAATAAAAGATCCATATCTACACAAGAAAATCACAAAGGAAATTTCTTACATAAGTCTCAATACTTAGAAAAATTCTGAGAAAGACACTATCGAAACTATAAGTTTCGAACGAAACTACTTATTTCCAACACTTAGAAAATATCAGAAAAAGGGACTATCGAAACTAAGATTCGAGTGAAGAAACCATATCGAAAGTACTAGTTTCGAGCACCAAGGGTATCGAAACTACAGAGTTTCGAGCATCAGGGGTTATCGAAACTACAGAGTTTCGAGTGAAGACAGATCAAAACCTAAAAACCTTTCAAATTCTTAAAATCCCTCTTTTACTTGAAACTACCTAGTTTCGATGGCAAACCCTTGAAAATATCAACAGACTCAAAAAGCACAGAAAACAAACGAAACTTATATGCAGACTCAAACTTAGAAATAAGAAACAAATGCAAAATAAAACAAAGAAAAAGGTTAATAAAGGCCTGAGAGTGTCGAAACTCCTTCTTACCGATGAATCAACCTAAATCTGCAAAATTAAACACATAAAGAGTGAGATATTAACAAAGGTGATCTCAAAAACATGAAATGAACACCAGACGACCTAGATTATGAAGAACTAGTCGTAAACGCTTGTGAAATCAAACCCAAGGGCCTGTTCATTCACATAAATCACTTTCAAAAACCCACAAACCATTACCTGATGAAGAAGACGACGAGGGATTCAGATGAGAAACACTGAAATCGCAAGCTTAGACCGAGGGTTTGAGAGAATTTGTGTGTGAAAGCAAAGGTGTGAGAGAGTTTCGGGTGAGTGATGAAGACACGCCGCATGAATATGGATTATGAAGACATTTAATTTGAGTTTGTGAAAAGACTGAAATGTCCCTCTCGAAACTACTAGTTTCGAGTGAGCGAGGAAGTTTCGAGTGGACAGGGTAGTTTCGAGGGACTTGGAAGTTTCGAGCAAATGTTTTAGGGGCAAACCTTTCAAGTATGATCATAGTTTCGATAGGTAGGTCAAACTGGGTCAAAGGCAAAAGACATAAACTCAAAAACTATGTACAATTTAAACAAGTTAATAAGGAAGATAAAGATATTTTTAATAACCAAAATAAGATATAAACACTTATCCTTGGAAAAGATCCAACGTGAGATCATGTCTGGTCAAACTCTTGAAACACTTCATTTTTGCACTCAGCTACTGTGAATCCCTGAAGATAGCCGATATGTGTGCAAGATAAACCCGAGCATTTGTTTATACAAAAATTTCATGTGATTAAAAGGTACCATTTAATGCACGAAACACGGTGTACCCCACATATTGAAATAAAATGGTTTTGAAAGCCTATCAATCCTCAAGACATACCCACATTCATCTTATCATTTCTTGCAGGTTAACCAGGGTACCATCTTGGTAAGTTGAATTCACCGCCAAAAGTAAAATAAAATCCAACAGGATGTAAGATGGGTGTAAAATGAAAAATATCCAAGTGGATATTAAAAAAGGTACGAACATTCTAGATCTTTGCGTAAGCAAAACAGAAGAAGTCGTAAAATTATCCAAGCGGATAGGAAAAAGTTGAACACCCGAGGTCTTTGCGTAAGCAAAACAGACGGGGTCAAATCATCCAAGTGGATGGGAAAAAGATGAACTCCCGAGATCTTTGCGTAAGCAAAACAGACGGGGTCATCGGCGGTAATTTTCGTTACTTTGACGGTCACCTGGTGCATGAATCAGAATCCAACACGTAAGCCTGTATCTGATTGAATCAGTTTTCTTAGCTTAAAATGGGTTAGATGTTTCAAGAATGGGTTCAAACACACGTGTACGGTAGAGAATTAGGTTTTCACACTACTAGAGAGTTATAACCATATGTCGGGCCTACCGGCTATACCTCAGTAAGCACCATCGCTTGTGGTCCATTCCATGTTCAAGAAGTGTGATCAGACTCTATCATTTCTCACAAGGTCAGATCCGATTTTCCTGAAACAAACAAAAAGCAATAAAGAGATTTTTTTTTTTTTTTTTTTTTTTTTTTTTTTTTTTTTTTTTTTTTTTTAACTATACGAAGCAAAACTTTTACTTTCCGACATAACTATCTAATTCTCCCCCAAAAGTTATGCTATCAAAAATAAAGAAGAAAATAACTGTACAAAGCAGAAAATCTTTTTGAAAATCTTCCCGATTAACAAGTTTAAACAGAAAAACAGTATGCACAAGGGTTATTGAAAGTTTATCATGCCGAGCATCTCCACCAGTTTCTCAAATCTGGCAGAATCGAAGGCCTTAGTGAAGATGTCAGCGGTCTGCTTGTCGGTTTTCACTTCAACGATCTTGATATGTTTCTTTTCGACACAATCGCGAATGAAATGGTGTTTGATCTCAATGTGCTTGGTTTTAGAGTGCTGAACGGGATTTTTGGTGATGTGAGGAACGGCGGTGTTGTCACACAAGATGGGGGTTTCATGAAAAGTGATCCCGTAATCAAGCATCTGGTGGTGGATCCATCTCACTTGAGAACAACAGAGGGCTGCAGCAATGTATTCAGCTTCGGCTGTGGATTGAGAAACGGTGGTTTGTTTCTTACATTGCCAGGAAATGAGACGGTTGCCAAGGAACTGACAACCCCCAGAAGTGGATTTTCGGTCTAAGTTGCATCCCCCGTAGTCTGAATCTGAATAGGCAACAAGGTCAAACAAATTAGTTTTAGGATACCAAAGCCCAAGTTTTGGCTTGTGCTTTAAGTATCTTAAAATACGTTTAACAGCAATCAAATGAGAGAGTTTAGGATTAGCCTGAAAGCGTGCACACAAGCACACTGCAAACATGATGTCTGGTCTGCTGGCAGTGAGATACAGAAGAGATCCTATCATTGAGCGATAGAGGTGCTGATCCACGCTTTCACCATCCAAATCAGGAGATAGACAATGACGAACTTCCACGGGAGTCTTGTAAGGATGAGATTCAGTCATTTTGAACTTGGTCAGGATTTCTTTAACATACTTTTCTTGATGGATAAGGATTCCTGACTCAGACTGATCTACTTGTAAACCGAGAAAGAACTTCATTTCTCCCATGGAGCTCATCTCAAACTTAGATCGCATCACTTCCTCAAACTCCTTGCATAACCGAGGATTGGCGGATCCGAAAATGATATCATCCACGTAGATCTGCACCATAATAGTGTCCGCACCATCCTTACGCTTGAACAAAGTTTGGTCAATTGCCCCTCGTGTGAAACCATTATCCAGCAGATGCGTAGATAACGTTTCATACCACGCACGAGGTGCTTGATGAAGACCGTACAGTGCCTTGTCAAGTTTGTAAACTTTATCAGGATAGCTTGGATCAATGAAACCCGGTGGCTGCTTGACATAAACTTCTTCTTGAACCTTTCCATACAGAAATGCACTTTTCACATCCATTTGATGAACCGTGAAGTCCATGTAGGCTGCGTAGGCGAGAAACATTCTTATGGCTTCCAAGCGAGCCACTGGTGCAAAGACATCCTCAAAATCAATTCCCTCTTCTTGATAAAACCCCTGAACCACCAAGCGGGCTTTGTTACGAATTACAATTCCACCTTCATCCTTCTTGTTACGAAATACCCAACGAGTGCCGATTGGGACTTTGTTCTTCGGAAGATCTACAAGATTCCACACATGTAACTTGCTGAACTGCTGCAGTTCTTCTTGCATGGCCTCCACCCAACTGTTCTCGAGCAAAGCAGCTTTAATATTTTTGGGTTCGATTTGAGATATGAAACAGGTGAAAAGACCATCATTTATTGCTTCTATGGCACTTCTTGTTTGTACTCCCACATTGAGTGGACCAATGATATTTTCTGTGGGATGATTCTTGTGAACTCTCAACTGTGGAATCTCATCTTCTTCTACAAGTTCATCCAGATTGGTAAAGTTGTGATCAGGAATAACGGCTTCTTCATTACTTGAGCTGTCAACAGAAGATTGTGGAGCAACATCCACTATTGGAGGAGTTTCTTCCTCAACAATTTCATTTGTTGCTACAGAATCTGAAGAATCTGGAGTGGATGATGAAGAGGAGCTTGAAGCAGAAGCAGAAGCAGTACCTAAGAAATTTACAGGCAAAAGAGGATTAGCTGAAACAGATATATTAGTAACATCAGAAAGATTAAAAGATTTAAACAATGAGTCGACATCAAAAAGCCAATCAGGACCGTCCCCAGCGTCCGTATGATTGCTTTCATGCCAATTGACATCAATGGACTCCAGCACAATCCTTCGTCTCTTGTTGTAAACACGAAAAGCTCTTTGGTTAGACGAATATCCCACAAAATAACATTCATCTGCTTTGGCTTCAAACTTGTTCAGCTGATCAGAAGTATTCAGCATTGTGCAAACACATCCAAATTTCCTGAAGAAGTCAATAACAGGCTTGCGCTTGTACATGATTTCATAAGGAGTCTTGTTACAGCTTTTGGTTATGAGAACTCTATTTTGTACGAAACATGCGGTATTGACTGCTTCGGCCCAGAACGTGACAGGAAGTTTAGAATCGACGATCATAGTTCTTGCAGCTTCAATCAACGTGCGGTTTCTTCTTTCAGCTACACCATTTTGTTGAGGAGTACGTGGTGCACTGAATTGCCGAGCAATACCCTTACTTTCACAAAAAGAATCGAGAGTGACATTCTTGAATTCTGTTCCATGATCGCTGCGGATAATCTTCACATTTAGATTGAACAAATTCTCGATTTGAAGCAAGTGAATCTTCAGAATCTCTGGTGTCTCTTCTTTCTTTGCCAGGAAGAATACCCAAGTAAATCGTGAGAAGTCATCGGTTACCACCAAACAGTATGATTTCCTTCCATGACTCATGACACTGACAGGACCGAAAAGATCCATGTGAAGCAATTGAAGGGGAGAGTCAATGGAATTTGTGGTTTTGGGTTTGTGAGATGATTTGTGCTGTTTGCCTTTGGAGCAGGAGAGACAATGTTCTACTGGTGAGAAGTCTTTCAGAGGCAAACCGGTGACAAGGTTTCCTCGAACAAGGCGATTCATTGTCTTGAAATTAACGTGTCCTAATCTCTTGTGCCAGAGAAAAGATTCATCTTCTGAAGCTTTGGAAAGAAAACAGGATTCGATTCCTGATGGATTGTTCATATCCAGACTGTAAGTGTTGTATCTTCGAGGAGCTCGCATAAGAATGAGTTCTTCTGGAATTACTACACCAGGCTTCAAAATCAGACATTCTTTTGAGTTGAACAAGGCACTAAAGTCTTTATCACAGATCTGAGAGACGCTCATCAGATTGTACTTTAGCTGTGGAACGAAGTTGACATTTTCCAAACTATTTACACCATTCGACACAGTTCCTTGACCTTCAATCTTTCCTCCTCTTGGATTTCCAGCAAAAGCTACATAATCTCCATCCTCTTGATGATAATCTTGCAGCAGATTGAATTGACCAGTCATGTGCCTTGAACATCCACTATCTACATGCCAGATGTTGTCTCCGGTTCTTCTTGATTGACCCTATACACAACGAACCATTTATACATTTTGACCAAAATTGTTTCAATCAAGAGATTTTAGTGTCAGGATATGACATTTCATGGGAATCAGAATTGCAACCATCCTTTGATGAAGCACTGTCATCAAATAGAACATTATTTTTAATTTTCCAGGTTCGTTTTAAATAATTTTTAGCATTTTTAATTCTTTTACGCCTAGATTTCCTATTGTGAGAAGATTTAGGCAACACATATGAATTTAATGAACTTTTGAAAGCCGATTCTTCATTAGAATTTGTGGTTAACAATGTACAACTTCTTGAAACATGATTTGAGGCACCACAACTAAAACAAACAAAGTCACAATGTCTCTTAGCCTGATAATAATCATCAAAAGATGAAGATGATTGTGATGTTGAGGAATCTGAACATGAGACGGTTCTCTCATCAATAACTTTGTCTTGAAGACGATGTGCTTCCTTTAATCTGAAAAAATCCATGTTGCTCATGGTTTCACGTGGCACATCATTCACAATAATTCCTGCACTTTTAAACTTGGTAACACATGGCACAACATTCAAAGATTTAGGAACAAAAGGCAAAGCATTTTTAAACTTAGAAACATCACATCCCAATCCCGTATGCTCAGCAGGCATAGAATCAAAATACAAGTTTTCAACGTGTTCACAAAGATTTTGTTTAGACACGGACATATTATTACAATCATCCGACTCAAGTTCTTTTAAAATAGTTCTATCATTAGTACTCTCATCACAATCATCTTCGGAAATTACACAATTTGATTCTGCACAAGAAGCAAAACTGTCAGAATCACAGGATGTAATATAATCATCAGGAGATAATTTGCAAACAAAAGGTGTTGAAACATGTGGAGTTGGCATATCAGCAAATCTCCCTGATTTAGAATAAGGAGGTGGGTGAGAGTTATACCCAAGACCTTCTTTACCTTTTCTATTAAATTGTTTATCAATAATTCCAAATAAAATTTTCTGATCCAAATCCATGTGGTCAATCTGTAATTTGGCCTTTTCTGCCTTTTGGACTCTTTCAGTTAAAATCGTATTGTTAATAGTTTGAGTATTAAGTTGCACGATTAAAGAACGATTTTCACCAGATATGTCACGAATTTTCTTTAAATAAAGTTTCTCATTTTTGGCAACAGAGTCATACATTACTTTAAAGTGATCTCGTTCATCGACCAAGGCCTGGTTGATGAATCTATATTTCTGAACTTCATTTAAGCAAGATTTAGCGCTACAAAGTCTAGATATTACCTCGGTAGGCACGGCAGTAAGATCTGTAGCTGGTTCAATCATGACACATTTATCCTTTTCTTTAATGTCAGCCATCAGTGCCTTGTCAGCTGCATCACCTTCCTGATCACCCCAATGATAATGTCCATCAGCTTGACAGACCAAAGCTGTGGAACTTGAAGATGTAGAAGATTTGGGAGGGACAGCAGCTTGCTTTCCAGAGGAAGTCTTCTGTTCATGCTGCTCCTTTGAAGACGGTACCTTGCAATTTCTGGCAAAATGACCTAGCTGGTCACAATTGTAGCATCGTACTTTCTTGATATCAAACCCAAGAGTCTTTCCTTGCTTGAACCTGTCCATTCCGGTTCTTTTGATAAATCTCTTGGCCCGTAGAGTCAACATTGCCATGCACCAATCAATGTCCATTTTCTCTAAATCATCAGGATTGATCTGCTCCAGGTCATCAGGTTGAAAACTGACCGGCGTCAAGTTTCCAGAAATCAGTGCATCATAGCATGACATGAAAGCAGTCATGATCGGGACATATTCATCAGGAATCATGGTAGTAGTCTTTGGAGGAGCAGAGGAACCAGTTGGTTGAATTGCAGCAGCAGATGGAGGAACATCAGTTTGAAAATAGGCCATTGTAGATTTGGACGAAGTGGAGGAGCCTTGACCTGCAAGAAGAGCTGTGTTGCCAGACTGATTAGTTGGAGTAACTGCACCCCTTTTTATCTCCAACTCATATGACTCCAGGATGCTGAAGAGTTCTTGTTGTGACAGATCACTTAGCTTCTCAGTTTTCTTTATCATAATCCGGTACATGTTCCATTCTTCAGGCAATGAATCAAGCAGCTTCTTGTTTAACTCAAGAACGGGATACTCAGTTCCCAAAACCTTCAACTTGGAGACAATACTTGAGAAACGGTTGATTAATTCTGACATGGGTTCACCAGGGACACTGCTAAACATTTCATACTGCTTCTTGATTAAATCCCTCTTGCTTTCTCTGATATCAGCACTTCCCTCATATCTTGTACATAGAGCAACCCAAAGATCTTTGGCAGTAGTGTACTCAGCAAAAATGTTGAAAACATCCATAGGAAGTGCCATAGCAATAGATCCATAAGCTTTGTTATCTCTGGCAATTAAGGCATTATCTTTGTCATCATACTCAGACACAAGTTTCGGACGTTGAACATCAGCAGTAGTAGTAACTGGCTTATGTGGACCATCAGTGATAGATTGCAAGAGAGTGTGATCATGAAACTGGAAGAAAGTCTTCATCTTCTTTGTCCAGTCATCAAAATCTCTGGTAGACACCAAGACAGGTGGTTTGTTTCCTCCGGCATACTCATTGGTGCTTGAAGATGCCATAGTCTTAGAAATGAAATTTCAACAGTAGCTAGTTTCGAGTGAACAGTTTTGGTCGAAACAACAAGTTTCGAGTGAAGAAAATTTGCTCGAAACTACCTAGTTTCGAGTGAGACTAGTTTCGATTGAAACTAGTTTCGATTGACCAAGCTTGCTCGAAACTCCTAGTTTCGAGTGAGAAATCTTGCTCGAAACTTCTCAGCTTCAAGTGAGACTAGATTCGAGTGGGAAATCTGCAGGGTAAGTTTCGATATAACAGGACAAAAATGCTAGTTTCGATTGTACCTTCAACAGACAAAGGTACAGACAAGTAGTTTCGATGATCAACAGATAGCAGAAAATGTCTCCCTGAAGTTTCGATACCTTCTTCTTCAAGCTTCAGCAGACTCCATTGAAGAAAAGTTTCAATAAATAATAATGACGAAATAAGAATCCAATCCAGCGAAAAGCTTCCAAGTAACCTCTCGAACACAAAACAGTCTTCAGATCCGAAAAACCCGAATAAATAAAGCCAGAAATCAATGAAACAGTGCTCCAAAAACTCGAGTGCAGAAAAACTTCGAGAAACTTCACAAAACACCTAGAATCGATCACAAAACCTGATAATACTCAGAAATCACGAGCATAATGCTCTGATACCAATTGTAGGTCCAGATTTCAGTCGGAAATCACGAAAGTGATCGATTACCCACACACACAGGCGGAATCTGTATGTATGGTGTGGTAACAGAGGATTAGAGACAGACTTGGTGAAGAAGACAGCCAAACACACTAAGAATCAATGCAAATAATATGTGAAAGTGTAAGAACAAGCATTAAACGAATGCAAATTGTATTGATTCAAAAAACAAATCTGAAAGAGAGAATTCAGGGTTACAGCCGCAACTCACACCCTAGAAATTCTCTAACTAGGCTATTTATAGTAGTTTCACAAGTATCGAAACTATGTTCCTCGAAACTACTAGTTTCGAGTGAACATTTACAAGTGGAAAAAGTGCCTGTCGAAACTACTATCGATCGAAACTACTAGTTTCGAGTGAACAAATCTCACTCGAAACTATAGTTTCGATGGCCCAGACTTGGTAAAACAAACAGTAAATTACAGAAAAACTAAAATTACAATAATGAAATGACAGAAAGTAAACTAGTCTAAAATTGTTTAAACATACAATAAATGACAACAGCTTATACAAAATATATGACTCTACACCGAGGAATAAAAAACCACATCAAATTTCTTTGAAATTCGATGAAGTCTTTGAAGCAACGTGTTGACAAGAAGCTGATAGGCACAACCTGACAACAACAATAAGTTTTGGCCTTATGTTATACATCGAATTGACCGGGGGAGTACAAGTTTCTTTTCCCTTAAAACTTCATGCATTTAAATACTACATAGCATTTCATTACATGCATTTGTACATTGAGGGAAATGCAAAGTTTTAAGTGTGGGGTGGGGAATTAGAGATTCAGGACTACTTGTAACCTCAAAGCAGTAAAATTTCAACTTGTGATTTTCTACCCATTTGACTAAAACGCTACAAAACCCTACCTTTTGTAAAACCCGAAAAACTTTCAAAATTTTAAACCCTAATATTTAAAACCTCTTTGAGTTTGCACCTAATTAAATAAAATGAATACATGGCAAGTAGAAACAAAAGAATATTATGCATAACGATTCGCTAAACCCTATCCCATCCGTTTTCATGTGAGGAAAATCAAGCCTATTACACAGCATCAAGTTTTTGGCGCAATATATAATTATTCGCATGCTCTTTCATTTGACATTACTAAGTGTTTTTCGATTGAATTTTATGCATAATTAGAACTTGTGTGACTTGTACATATCAAGACCAAGAACTAGTAGAAGTATGAAAGTGATTGAGGCACCTAGGACTTTATTACCCTTATCCTTAAACCCAAAAATCCCAAAAATATAATCCGCCTAGATAGCCCTTTGAGCCTTAGACGTTTCTTTTCTACTACCCATAATTTTCACCCAACCAGCTATTCGTAAACACCAGTTATTGGCTAACTGTCTTCAGAATGGAAAAATTATCTTATGTCATTATTTCAAGTTTATCAACATTGAGGCAACTTCGGAAAGAATCTGTTTTACTCAAAGGAATTGGAATATACAAGAAGGTGGATGTATTAGGAAGAAACAACCGAACTATCTGCAAGGAATTCTTTGAAATATTATTTCAAGAAAATTAAGAAAAAAGAACTGTTGAAGAAATTGTCTTAATTTAAAAAAAATAGAAAAAAGAAAAAGAAAGAAAGAAGTGGCTCTTTTGACGGTTAGACCTTAAAGATCTTGATATGCATTCTTTTGATTTCAATTTACTTTCTTGCCATCATTTCGCAAAGCCTGGATTACCAACTGAACTCCGAGAGAAAGTTTTCAAAGCAACAAATAATGTAAGAAAACGGTGGCGCATGCATGAACAACTGCCACCATTCTGCGGCTTGTCAAAAATTACCGCCAACAGAAGAGCCAAAAGATACGACAAATGTGTGAAGTTTGGCAACTGGAGCCACGATGGAAAGTGTAGCAAGAATCAAACTCATTCCCAACATGATTATAGGCATCTGATCAAAGTAGGAGCCGTTAGGCTACATGCCGAAAGATCTGTATGGAAAGGTAGTAATGTGTACTACGCAGTGAGGAAAGAGTTGAGAATGATAAGAGATCTTTGTCTTGGCAATATGACCATAACCCTCAGATTAGTTATACCCTCATGATCTGTGTACTGTAGATGGATCTGCTAGTATTTTCCATTTTAAGTCATGAAGCCGTAGCTGTGTGTTTCACGATAGCTACGGCCGTTCAAACCTTTTAAATCCCTAAAAATCCAAAAAGATTTTCATTTTCACCCTTTATTTTTATTTTAGCCACATTATAACCTTTTAAAAGTCCTCTTGATTCATGCATACTACTTAGTTAATTGGTGGACACTTGATTTGCATGCAAGCTTATGACCATTGCATAATTCGATTCGAACTTGAGTGTTCCAGTTACATATATAACCCTAGGGTTGAGTGAACATTTTGAGGAGTGAAAGGTTATGCATAATTGAAGTTCTAGTAGGCTTGTCATTGATGCAATCATAGAAAAATACAAAAATAGAATAAGCAACTCAAGAGTTATCCCGTAGTTTCCAAATACTTGGAGTTTCATTTCCCTTGTAAAGTTTTTAGTTATGAGTATGATCATGCATGAGTTTGCTCGAGGACAAGCAAAGTTTAAGTGTGGGGTATTATGATATGTCCTAAATTATACATGTTTTGCATGCGTAATAATCCCCATATTATGGTACTAAATGATTAATAACCTTGCAATTGATACTTAAAACGTTAATATTTCACAATTGCAGGTTATTCAGTGCTCCAAGATAAACAAAGCAAAAACCAGCTTAAAACATGAAGAAATCAATCTTTTAGAGGACCAAACCCGAGCATTGACCCCCAAGAAGTCAAACCAGGTCAACACAAGTCAACCAGCAGCTAAAAGATAAGCCTTAGGAGCAGACAGAGGGATGCACGTCTGTGCATCCCTTTGCACAGTCGTGCAAAGCCTGTCTGGCCTCCCTAGACTCCGGTACACTGTCATTTGTACCGTGTTTGATTCTTGAGGTGTTTGCACGCCCGTACAATCCAATTCACGGCTGTGCATTGCTCAATTTGAGGGCTATAAATAGATGGCTTGAGTTTTTCATTGAATCATCCCTTACACACCCCCAAGAACACACCAGATAGAGCTTATTTCGTAGTTAGAGTGTAGTAGTAGTGAGTAGAGGGGCTCTTCCTCCTTGTTCCGCAATAGGGGAGCCTACGAAACTCTGCGTTATGCTAATTAGTATGGCCATTCGTGGTTAGACTCTTTGTATTGCTAGGGTGAAGATGAAGTGTGGTGCATGTTAATGTTTAACGTATTAATCCAAGTGATATGTTTATGTCTTTAACTATTCGTCCTTAAAACCACCATTTTGGTGGGCTTTTATTATTGTCTAAATCCATCTTTATATTTGTGAGTGTTCTTGATTTTTAAAGTGTAAAACCTTTTTAATCAAACTTCTATTGAAGCTTGTACGTCCTAATACAAGTAGAGATTGATAAGCCAAGGCTTGGTTAACACTATTAAGGTCGTGCGTCTTTATACAAACTTATTATGCGACCAATAACTAGTGAACTCATGTTGGGAACGGTACGTCATTATACTTGGTCCCATTGTTACACCACCTCTCGGTAAGCAAAATATAATCATCTATTTAACTCTAATACAAAGCATTTTATGTTCGATGTCTTAAACCAACCCGGAGATGATCATTCGAAGGGTTGAGGGTAATTGTTGTCCTTAACGGGAGGCACTTCCACTTGTTAAAGCTTTTAAATTTGCAAATCAAATGTCATGAGGACGAGGCTCTAGCGGTGACCCGGATCACACATTTGTAGTAGTCATATCACTGGATTAGTTAACTTAACATTATCACGTACCAAGCGGATTCTAAACCCAAAGCAATAGTATTCGTAACCTGATCATTTTCAACCTATTTACTTTCCTGTTATTCAGTATTCTGTTCATTACATTTCAGTTACACACTTCACTCACATTTTTACTTTTCTACTATTTACTTTACCGCCATTTACTTGGAAAGGGAAAGAATGGTAGGTAAACAAGAAAAGTTGGGTAATGTGCCGTCATTTATACATGTTTTGCATGCATAATAATCCCAATATTATGGTACTAATTGATTAATAACCTTGCAATTAATACTTAAAATGTTTATATTTCATAATATAAATCAAGATGAAACGATTCAAAAACACAAGAAATCAAGCATTTTGGAATATCATTCCCGAGCTTTGACCCCCCAAAAGTCAAAATTGGTCAACACAAGTTAAATCAGCAGCTAAAAGATGAAACTGGGAAGCAGGGGAGGGATGCACGGTCGTGCATCCCATTGCACGGTCGTGCAAAGCCTCTCTTGCTCCCCAAGGCTCAAGTACATTGTCCTCTGTACCCTGTTTGATTTCTAAGGTGTTTGCACGCCTGTGCCATCCAATGCACGGCCGTGCATTGCTCATTTTAAGGCCTATAAATAGAAGGCTTGAGTTCTTGGTTACACACACCCTTCCATACATTACCAAAGCTCAAGAGAGTCCGTTTCTGTAGTTTAGAGTAGAGAGTATAGAGTAGAGAGGCGCCTCCTCTTTGTCCGCAATAGGGGAGTCTATGAAACTCAACGTTATGCTAGTTAGTATGGCCATTCGTGGCTAAACTCTTTGTATTGCTAGGGTGAAGTTGAAGTTTTGTGCATGTTAATGTTTGACGTATTAATCTAATGATATGTTTATGTCTTTAACTATTCGCTCTTAAAACCACCTCTTGGTGGGCTTTTCATTGTTTTCTGAATCTATATTTATATTTGTGAGTGTTATTGATTTTAACAAACTTCTTTTGAAACTTGTACGTCTTTATAAAAGCAGATATTGATAAGACAAGGCTTGTACAATACTAGTAAGGTCGTACGTCTTTATACGAACTTATTATGTGACCAAGAATTGGTGAACTCATGTTGGGAATGGTACGTCTTTATACATGGTCCCATTGTTACACCGCCTCCCATTGAGCAAAGTATAATCACCTATTTAACAATAATGCTTAAGCATTTAAGTTTCATGTTCAAAACCAACTTGGAGATAACACCAAAGATTTGAGGGTAAATGGTGTCCCTAACGGGAGGCACTACTATTTTAATTTAAAGATTTTAATTCGTGAATCAAATGTCGTAAGGACGAGGCTCTAGCGGTGACCCGGGTCACAAGTTTGTAGTAGTCATTCCACTGGATTAGTCAACTTAACATTATCACGTACCAAGCGGATTCGAATCCCAAAGCAATACCCGTCGTAACCTGATCATTTCAGAGATATTTACTTTCCTGCTATTTACTATTCTGTTAGTTACATTTCTGTTACACACATTACACACTTTTTTACTTTCCTGTCATTTACTTTACCGTCAATTACTTTTCTGTCATTTACTTTTCCACTTCACAAGCACACAAAAGCCACTCACTAACTAAACCGGCTAAACGATAACAAAAGTTTCGTATTGGAACTCGACTGTGTCCATTGGTTTGATACATGGTTTGATACATGGTTCTTACCTAAACTATATTACACTGCGATATGTACGCTTGCCTATTGTGTGTGTTTTAAGTTTGAGTATTTATCATTTTATAAATTTAAAACCTGATCTCATGAAACCATTTCTAAAACAAATATATATTTATATATATTTTATATACTTATCACGTGCACCATCAAGTTTTTGGCGCCGTAGCCGAGGATATGGTGATGTCAAGAAAAAATCAAATTAACTGATTAGCCTTATCATTTTCCTATCAATTTTTCTATTACATTTTGTTGCAGGCAGTGTATGATCTGTAGCTCCTCTGCTGGTTTATATCAACCTTTAGTAGAGCCCGAAAGATTCTTTCACTGTCGAATACGAGAAAAGCATACTAGAAGAATGGTCGTAGAAAACCGCACTATTTCGGATTTCGCAAGACCGTCACTAGAGGCTTTGGGGTCCAGTATCACAAGGCCAAAGGTTGATGCTAACAACTTTGAGATCAAATCTCATGTTATCCACATGATCCAATCATCATGCACTTTCCATGGATTACACGATGAAGATCCACATTCCCACATTGCAAATTTCCTCGAAATTTGTGACACTTTCAAACTGAACGGAGTTTCGAATGACGCAATTCGCCTCCGAATGTTTCCCTTTTCCTTATCGGAACAAGCTAAGGCATGGCTACACTCTCTTCTCACATGGTCGATCACTACATGGGATGATCTAGCTCAGAAATTCCTGTCAAAATACTTCCTGCCAGCAAAAACTGCAAAACTGAGAAATGATATTACCACTTTCACCCAGGAAGATAGTGAGTCACTATATGAGGAATGGGAACGTTTTAAGGACATGTTAAGGAAATGTCCACATCATGGGCTAGAAGTTTGGTTACAAGTATCATCATTCTACAATGGGTTGCACAATTAAGCTCATTAGACACTCGATGCTACCGCAGGTGGTATTTTTGGAAACAAGAGGCCACAAGAAGCTTACAACTTAATTGAGGAAATAGCTATGAACAGCTATCAATGGTACAATCCAAGGAGTAATAGGGGAGCCATGTAAGGAGTTCACTCTATCGATACTGTCACTTCACTTTTTGCTCAAGTAGACGCCCTCACCACTCGACTCAATCAACTTAGCAAGGGCAAGGCAACTACTGAGGCTACTGAAGAAGTAAAAAGTATCACTTCCAATACTGAGCATGTTGACTTTATCGGAACAAATCGCCTATAGAATAACCCCTACAGTAATACTTATAATCCTGGATGAAGGAACCATCCAAATTTCAGCTCGAAGGATAACAATAACCAGGGACAATCTGGCTTCGGACAACAACAGTTTCAACAAAGACAATCTCAAAACAATCAGCCTCGTCAACAATTTCAAGGAACTAAAAAGCCAAGTAATGGTATAAGCTTGGAGGACACGGTAACTAAGTTAATTTCTACTACTGAAAGTCAAGCCCTTTGATGTCGCCCAGACGGTCTATAAAACTAATGAATAAAAACCTAACTAGACTCCTACGTAATAAATGGAGTACCTTCAAATGAAACCGCACTGACAGTGTTGGAGCATATTCTGGTGACAACGCGCTTGAAGATATTATGTCTTAGTCTTAGAGTCTTGGACTTGTAATTGATAGAATTATAAGCAACAGTTAAAGGGGAGTCTGTTAGGACATGTTTTGTAACTGTTGATAAAATTATGTATAAGTTCATAGAGAGGCGAACTTAATAAGTTCGCCTAAGCATCTTTAGGAGCGAACTTGTTAAGTTCACCTAAAGAATATTGTTCAAGTTCATAGAGAGGCGAACTTAACAAGTTCGCCTAAGCATCTTTGAAGCAAACTTAGCAGGTCTTGTGTCTATAAATAGATGTTTATGGTTTCAGTTTTAAAAGTAACAGCAGAGGGACTGAATCGATTGTAATCAGTGAAACTTGTAAACCTATGTTTTGTGAATACAAAGAGAAGTTTATTTACCTGCTGTTTCTGTTGTCGATTCGTATACATATGTTAATACGGTAGGATTCCGCACTCCGTGTTAACGAGACGTACTGTCACGAGATCGATCTGAGATGAGTCATGTGAACCTACAAGGGGTATCAGAGCTATTGCTTGTGATTTTCGTTTGATTCTTGGTGATTAGAGACGTTTTTGTGTACAATTTGACAAGAAATTGATCATTTTTGTATCCATGGAGTTTTCAAGTTCTTGAAACTGATTTTACTGCTGAATTCGTGGATTTGAGGTGGATTTTGGTGAAATTAATCCGATAGAAGTGTTCTAATTCATAAAATACTAAATCCTACGGTCCAATTTCTTCCAATTCCATCAAATCTGTGAGAAATGATGATTTTTGGCGCTATGAGTTCGTGTTTGGGTTGCTGAGTTTGTTACAGCTGAAGCAAGCGAACTTGCTGATATTTGTTGCAGGAGAACTTAGCAAGCGAACTTATTAAGTTCGCTTCTCTCAGTTTAAGCGAACTTAGCAGGCGAACTTATCAAGTTCGCTTCACTCAGTTCAGGCGAACTTATTAAGTTCGCTCAGGCAGTATCAGGCAAACTTATCTAGTTTGCTAGTGTTCTTAAAAAAAAGGTATCATTTTTGAAATTTTTTGAAATTTTTAAAAAAGAGTATTTTGGCGGGAAATTCTTTTTTCTGGATTTTTTCACAAAAATTTCAAAAATGTCAATTTCATGTGATGATAATGCAACGGAACTATGCCACCGAGGCTTTTGTGCATATCAGATTACAGTAGCTGGAAAGTCCGGTTCGAACAGTTCGTATCAGAAACTGATAAAAAATTTTGGAGACCAATAACAGAAGGATATATGCATCCTACTTTTGACTTTCTGGAATTTCGTGATGTTCCTAAACCAGTGACAGCTCTTACTAAAGTAGAAAAGCAGAAGTTTGATCATGAGATGAAAACGTGTGAAACTTTAACGATATCTTTACCAAAAGAAATCATTCTTAGTCTCGGGAAGTGTCCAACTTCAAGAGATCTATGGGAAGCATTGAAGAAAAAGGGTGAAGCAACTTCTCAAGTGTTTGTGGTCTTTATCAAAGAAGTATTGGAGAAGCAAGGTGATTCTCAAAGTGATTCTTCTGCAAATTTAACTGATAGTGAGAGTATTCGTTCTGGTGAAAGTACTCAATCTACTGAGACTGATGTGATAACTGAAGAAAGTTTTCAGACAGTTGAAGATGATCTGAGTGAATCAGAAATTGATACAGAGCCTGTCATTGTTGCTCAAAAGGGTGAAGCTGATGATGACGTATTCATGGCTCCTGGTGCATCTTCTTTAGAATAAAAGGATACGGTAGTTTCTAACTCTGAAACGTTTTGTTCGAACTGTATTTCAGTGAAGGATAAAATGATGAGGGTTATGGATGACAACGTAAACCTCATTTGTGATATGAAATCAATGCACATGGTAAATCAGAAATTAAAAGATAATGAGAATGTGTGTGTTGAAAGGATAGAATCACGGAAGAGGGATATAAGTTCTTTGACTTTGAAGATCAAAGAGCAGGCATATCACCTGGATATGTCCTTTGCAGAAATTGAGAAACGAAATAATGATCTTGCTGAGAAAGATAAGGAACTAGCTGAATCAAACGCAGATGTGATCAGATTACATAGAAAGTTAGAAAGCTTTGGAAATTCATCATTCTTATTAGGACATTATCATGATAATACTAAAGAGGGACTTTGAACGAGTGTAATTCTGAGAATCTGTAAACTCTATGTTTTGTGGAATACAAAGAGAAGTTTATTTACATGCTGTTTCTGTTGTCGATTCCTATACATATGTTAATACGGTAGGATTCCGCACTCCGTGTTAACGAGATGTCATGTCACGAGATCGATTTGAGATGAGTCATGTGGACCTACAGACAGGCAAGTGTACCTATCGAGTGTAGCACAACTTAATGGTAAACCGGAATATCGAACCCTAGAGACACTATTATAGATAAACAAGACTATGCCTCGGACCTAAGATGATTGATTGGGGGTTTACTACACTACTGATTATACTAATAATGCAGAACTAAAGATCGACTCTAACTATCAAACAAAGGACTTAGGAAATATCAAGAATTGGGAAGAATACCACATAGGTCGGAATCCTACTTACAAAGCTCAACTTCTACTGGTTGTGAAAACTATGATGGATCTAGGTTTCTAAGAATAAAAGCTCTACACAGCCTAGTGGATCCCTAATCACTCTCAAGGTGTCACCAACTAAGAAACCTAAAGATGTACTAAACTCACAAGATGGTCGGATTACCTTTCAGTCTCTGCAAAAATGATAAAGTACCCAAAGGACAGTTCACCTCTCGGTCTCACTATCCACAATACATCGAAGATGCACGGGGTAATCTCGGGATAACAAGTTTGACACTGAATAGCAACAAATACTAAGACAAACTAAGGGAAACTTCCTTTCAGACAGATTTCACTCAGGATCCTAATACCGAAGACTAACCGATTACCTCTCACTTCTCGTGAATTGAGATAAGTCAAACACTCAGATCTAATGAACACTCAATCACAATCCCATGGTTACTATGTCTAGCAAACCACACAAACAACCACAAACCTATGTCTATGATCAAGATATGCTAATCAAACTGGATGACATCCACAATTAACATACGAAATTGAAATCAAACATAGATTAGATTCAAACATGCACTATTCATCATAATTATTATCAAAAAGATCTTTACAAAATCATTAACCCATTCAACGAATCCAAAACCGAATAAAAATCTAAAATTTATAAATATTCATCATATGACCTAGGCAATATAAATGTTTTAGCCTAGGATCATACTCAAAACATCAATGACAGAAGTAAAATCATAAAACATGGTTCAATCAAAGCAATCAAATAAAAAAATCAAGACATTGAAATCGAATACGCTATTAATAACGAACCCGGATCCAAAAGCTATGAACTTTCACTCCAATTGGCTCCTAAACTCCCAAAATCGTCCAATGTAGCTCTATAGACGGCCAAAACTCGAACTCCCCTAATTGTGGCATTAGAATCCTATTAAAAATCGATTAGGGCTTTTTTCACGAATTACGGGTCTCTCACGTACCGTGAGAGACTGGCCATGTTTCCTCGCGTAGCGCGAGAAACCAATTTAGTTGGGCCCAGTTTGTGGTTTCCTCGCGTACCACGAGGTCTTCACTCTCCTCCCTCGCGTACCGCGAGGGAATGATTTTCACATTTTTTCACTTTTCTCTTGGGCTTTCTTCTCTTGCTCGGTTTCTTCACAATATAGCTTCCTATTCCACATGAGCTCCTGGATACAATAGACTCAAATACAAACTTAAAAGACTCAAAATGAATATAAAACTAAGTAAAACGCACGAAAACAATAGGAATAAAGATGTGTGCTTTGCACTACATCAAACATCCCCACACTTAACCTTTTTTCGTCCTTGAAAAAGTCTGCAATGGAATCATAACTGGAATCTAACTTAACAACTTCAATTATTCAATAATCACAAACATACTCAAGCGTTAAAAAGCAATAATCAGTATTTCTGTCCGATTAAACCCAAGCACCAACTTTCAAGCCCACGTAATGTGTTCTACTTCCATTTTATACAATTATTAATCAATCTATGTGACTCATACTTAATAGTTACAGCTCTACCTAATCCCGTCTCACGGTCATGTCTAGGCACGGATTAAACCATACAGATTTCACCCACCACGTTAAACTAAAATTTACTGGTTTTTAGAAATCAAGATGATCAATGAATGAATGGATGAAATATCAATAAGCATTCTTAAGCAAATGAACTTTCGTGAAGAGGCGTTTCAACCAAGTCACTATCCCGGAAGGTAACACATAGACTAAATTCGAACAATTAAGCACATAAGATTCACTCAGTGGTGTATCCTCCAAGTCGCCATCCTAGAGGGTAACACATAAGCAAGACTCAGATTCTAATCAAATAAGCTCATGAATATGGAAAAATGGATTATGGAACGGGCAACACCGAAGCTCGGATTTATTCTCATATAAAGAGAGTGGTGTGCCATGAAATTTCAAAAACCTCTAAATTTTAACTTAACGTGGTACCTATCACCCAATGTTGACAATTTCAGTATTACCGATTACCCTAAGATGAGTACCCACAAGATATCATGATTTTTATTCATTATTAATCCTAAACAACACAAACAAGATCTTTAAGCTTTACTAGTTGGCCGGGTGTACCAAAACATCACAATTTAGACGCGTTTTCAATTATTTAAATCATTTAAAACTCAATAGCAGATCCAGTTCTACTATCATTTTCCATTTATTATGCAAAAACTTACGATTTCAAAGGACATTTTTTTCAAAATTTTTCAATTGTTTTTATTTTTTATTTTTTTTTGAATTTTTATAAACTAAACAACCTAGACAAACTAGACTCACTAGATGTAGTCCCATCCTCACACTTGAAACAAACATTGTCCCCAATGTGAACTGAGATACAACTAAAAATAAAAATGCAAAATTACACAGGAAGCGACTTAGCTGGTAATATAGTAGTGAATGGTCCAGCTTTACTCTTCCTCTTGTGCACCATAGAGCATTCCGGTCATGGTTGCACACACTACTGTCGGGTTACCTTTACAAGATCAGGATCAACTCCGTCTGAATAGAGATTGAGTACAGACGGAATGATGTACACCTGCAAAACAAACTCACACAATACCCGTAGCATCAAACTGACACAAATACATACTCAAAGTAAAAATAAAAGACTCGACTGACTCACTAAGAGTCAAGATAAAAAAGGGAATCGCACCTGATGAGTGGCAAACACATAGACATGAATGCCACTAGCAAGGTGAAACATCGGTTACGAACGGTTTCTAATTTCCCATGGTAATGATGGTAGGTGAACGATATGAATGATGATGGATGTTATGGTAATGGATGATGTGGTATGAATGATGATGATGGATGAAAATGGTCATGAAGGATGGTGTATGGTTGTGGAGGTAGTGGTGAGGGCGGGTACGGAAATGGGTACGAAAAACCATGGTTAACAAAGGAAAAAGGAGGATCCAAGACTGCCTCGCGTACCGCGAAGGGTGGGGTGCCACTTCTCGCATATCACGAGGGAGTGGATTTCAGGCTGGCCATATTTCCTAGACTTCGCGTACCGTGACGGATTTCCCCCAAGATCTCGCGTACCGCAAGGAAGCTCAATTCACAGAAAGTTAAGGGCATTTCCCATACTTAGCCAAATTTATCACCGCCAGTTTTTTTTCAAATTCTTGTTCCAATGATAAAACCAAATTCATACATACTTGGAACTTCGTTCCTGAATATTTTCCTCACCAAATCGAGCATGAATCCCTGAAAAACACGACACAGATGAAGCACACATACTGAAAAACATGAAAATAGCAGGAAATTAAAACCAAGAACTATACGAACTATACATCCCGGGCACCTGCCCGAGATTCAAACAAGCCTATCAGGAGGCTTCTCTTTGATTCTAACCAGAACCGCCTTCATCTTGCGCGGTCTACCGGCTCTCCACAGCACCAACAAACTAACAAACCCCGACCATATATTATAATTATCACTCAGGTCCTTCCACCAAAATTTAAATCTACCCGGCCCGAAGATATCACGGTTTAAGTACTCAAGCAGCTTGTTACCCCTGAACATCCCAACATTTAGGGTTTGCACTATCATCTAATCACAAGACTCACTCAATGCTCGGGTCCTCTTATGGGGTGGCCTAGTCCTAGGGGTTTTAGAACTCGGGGTCGGTTCAGCAGTTATCCCCTCAGAATGAACAATGGTGATGGGAAAAGTTTTAAGAATAGGATTTACTAGGTGTATGACCCTAATGCTCTCACCAGGATGCACAAAAAGGGCGGGCAAGGCTCGGGTCAAGGTGTTTCTACTGAAATGATCTCTAGGCTCTCATCCGGATCTCCTGGTTCTTCTACACTCTCCACCTTCTCAATCATCCCCACACTTAGGGTTTTTCCTATGATATCTTCTAATTCTGCCATCATCTCCAGCCGATCTTTAGGCACCTCCTCACCATAATTATCAGGTGCATCCAACAACTCTTCCAGCTCTACCGTCCAATCAGATAACATCCCTAAGTCAGGGGCGGGCTTGCCAACTTCTACCTCTGGATAAGAGTCCCGATGGTAGTCCATGAAGGCATCAATCATGCACACATAGTGGCTCTGCTCAACTGCCTCCTTCATGGATTTCATAGCATCGAATGTAACAAACTCATCCCCCACACAAAGTATGAGTTTCCCGTCAAAGACATCGATCAATGCCTTAGCGGTACGTAGGAACGGGCGTCCTAGGATGAGCGAGACTCTATCATCCACATCCATATCCAGGATGACAAAATCCACGGGGAAGGAAAATTTGCCTACTTTCACCAAAAGATTCTCCACTATTCCAAGTGGATGCTTGATTGAAGGGTCAGCCAAGGAGATGCTCATGCGTGTCGGCTTTGGGTCTCCTAGGTCCAGCTTCTTATATATGGAATATGGTATCAGATTGATGCTAGCACCTAGGTCGGCCAACGCGTGGTTCAAGGGAAAACCGCCAAGCAGACATGGGATCGTGAAGTGACCTGGATCTGCCATTTTCTCAGGTAGTTTGTTCTGAACCACTATAGAACATCGCTCACTAAGTAAGACTTTAGAGACCTCATGTAGCTTCTTCTTGTTGGAAAGAAGAACTTTTAAAAACTTGCCATACTTAGGCATATTCTAGAGGACCTCTATGAACGGGAGATTAACTTTGAGTTATTTAAAGATATTCAGGAAGTGACCATATTCCCTAGCATACTTATGTGGCAGCAAGCGTGCTTGGTAGGGAACACGGCTCAAGTCAATCTCGAGGGTATTTATCTCACCCCCATTCTTCTTCTCCTCTGCCTTCTTGGCAGGTTTCTAAACTATTATCTCCTCGTCCACCGGCTCTTCCTCTTCTACCAGTGGCTCCACTTCCATCCTAGCATCGATCACAGCAAAGTGGGCCTTCCAATCTATTTTCCTCACCTCTTCGTGCGAAGGAATATGACGAGCAATGTTGTGGGAGACTTCCTCTACGGTAGGAATAAATGTATCAATAACAGTCTCCACTGCTTCTTCCTCCTCCTCTATTCTTCGACTCCTAGTTGACACGGCCATCACTGAAGCATTAGGGCCTAAAGACGGACCTCCCTATCTATCCTTCAAGCTCTTAGCGATGTCTCCTACCGTGCGCTGCAAATCCTGGAATGGTGACTGCTGATTCTTAAATAAAGTGTCGTGGGCATCTAGTCTCTACTGAGTCTCCTTGTCCTTAACCACCAAGTGGGTGAGCATCTTTGTCTGTGTCTCTAACATCTCCTCGATTTTCTTCGTGTTGACACTGCTTCCTCCACTTGGTCCTGCTTCTCCTCCACCATGCTGACTAGGGCGGGCATTGAACCCAGGTGGGTTATTTCCAGATCTCCATCTCGAGCCATAAGCATTATTTTAATTATTGTACCCTCGGTTCTGGTTGCCCGCAAAGTTTACCTGCTCTTGCTGACTAACGGGGCAGTCCCTAGTGTCATGGCCTCCTCTTCACACCTCTAACCATTGAGCACTAAGCTTTAGCTCCTTTATCTCATTCCCCATAGCTGCGAGTGAATCAGCAACGCTAGTATGAGGGTTGACCTGATGCACACCTGTAGGAGAAGAGGCGGGTGCCCTAGCACTAGGAATGGAAGTCCTACTAGATGGCCGCTGTTGTTCCGCCAGAGCAAAGCTCTCGAACATTTCTTCACACTCAGCTGGCTCTAGCTTGTCCATGATATGGCCTACTGCAGCTGTGTTGAACATTTGCTGCATCTCGGAGGTAAAACCATTGTAGAACTTCTCCACGATCTCCCAGTCGGAAAAACCATGCTGGGGAGATTGGGTCAACAGCGCGTTGAATCTCTCCTAGGCCAAGTGTTAAGGCTTATCAGGGTCCATCCGGAAGGAGGGGATTTGGTCCCTAAGGTGAGCGCCCTGGAAGGTGGATAGTACTTTTTTTAGAAACATCGCTTTCAAGTCCTCCCATGTGGTGATAGAATTGATGGGGAGGGTGTCAAGCCAAGTAGAAGCATGCCCAGAGAGCGAGAATGGAAAGAGGCGCAAGTAGATTACGTCCTTAGATACACCCGTGATATTAAAGGTATCACATATACGCACGAAGTGGGACATATGTCCTCGTGCATCCTCATCCTCGAGGCCATGGTACCGAGTAGAATGAGTGATCATACTCATGACATGTGATGGGACCTGCCAAGTATTGGTATTAAAGATAGCGGGTGGGCGATCGAAGATCTCGCCCCGATAACCCCATCAATGGCTCTCTGGTGCACGGTACGCCTCGCTGGTGGGTCAGCGTCACCCATATTAGGAAAAGGAACTAGGCTAGTAGGACATACCTTGTTTTTGCAAAACTCTTTCAAACGCTACAAGAAGTCTCTGGTGCGTTCGTGAAGCTCTCGTTCGGGCTCTTCGTAAGCTGAATATTTTGGCGATCCCTGCGAACGAGTACGTAGCATAAACTGACACACAAAAATCAAAGGAAATAAAATAAAGACTCGATCCTATGTCAGACACTCAGATAGGACACACAAGTAGCAAATAGGACAAAGACACACAATTAAGACTCACAAATAAAAGAAACAAAACAAACCAAAAATCACAAAAAGAACTAGTCAAAGCTAACAATGCTATTGCCAAGTATCCCCGGCAACGACGCCAAAAACTTGATGTCGCCCAGACGGTCTATAAAACTAATGAATAAAAACCAAACTAGAGTCCTAAGTAATAAATGGAGTACATTCGAACTAAACCGCACTGACAGGCAAGTGTACCTATCGAGTATAGCACAACTTAATGGTAAACCAGAATATCGAACCCTAGAGACACTACTATAGCTAAACTAGATTTGATTGATTGGGGGTTTACTACACTACTGATTAAACTAATAATGCAGAACTAAAGATCGACTCTAACTATCAAACAAAGGACTTAGGAAATATCAAGAATTGGGAAGAATACCACCTAGGTCGGAATCCTACTTGCAATGCTCAACTTATACCGGTTGTGGAAAATATGATGGATCTGGGTTTCTAAGAATAACAGATCTAGACAGCCTAGGGGATCCTTAATCACTCTTAGGGTGTCACCAACTAAGAAACCTAAAGATGTACTAAACTCACCATATTGTCGGATTACCTTTCAGTATCTCCAACAATGATAAAGTAACCAAAAGACAGTTCACCTCTCGGTCTCACTGTCCACAATACATCGAAGATACACTGGGTAATCTCAGGATAACAAGTATCACACTGAATAGCAACAAATACTAAGACAAACTAAGGGAAACTTCCTTTCAGACAGATTTCACTTAGGATCCTAATACCGAAGACTAACCGATTACCTCTCACTTCTTGGGTATTGAGATAAGACACACACTCAGATCTAATGAACACTCAATCACAATCCCATGGTTACTATGCCAGAGCCGTCATTGATATGCATGAAGGAATTTTGACACTTCGTGTTGAAAAAAAATCAGTGATCTACAACATCGGAGGAAATAAGTGCTTGTCCAATGATCCCTTTGAAATTGCACAATTCATTGACACTAATCTGGACTACGAGCTGAAAAAAGCAAAAGAATTCAACAAAGTAAAGAAACTGGATCTTGGCAAGAATTTTGACAACACTAATTGGATCGACGAATACTTTGATAAGCTACCAAAACTAAAGGACTTGAATGAAGGAACATGAGACACGGGGGAAGTCGATGGCCCCCACCTAAAGAAAGACTGATGAAGCACGTACGGGTCTGGGCAACGACCCTTAAATAAACGTGGCGCTTTAGGGAGGCAACCCGATAATCACGAATAAATTGAGAAGTTGGTGTATATGGCAGAACACATGGACCTCATGTTTGGTTTTTCCAAGTTTAAGTTTCTCATACTTCAGCCCCAAGGTATGCCTTCTCGATACTAGGACCTTAGTAGCTTAACTACTACCTGTTATTTCCATTTATGTTTTTATGTTTTTCTTTATGTGTTTAGTAGCATAGCATAACCAAATAGTTTCTCTACTTCTTTGAGGAGTTACACTCCACCTCTACAACCTGAGGAGTCGAAAGCCAAATCAAATTTCTTAGAAATTCGATGAAGTCTTTAAAGCAAAATGCTGACAAGCAGCTGATAGGCACAACCTGACAGCAGCAATAAGTTTTGACCTTCGGTTATACACCGAATTGACGGGGGGGAGTACCAGCTTCTTTTCCCTTAAAACTTCATGCATTTGTACATTGAAGGCAATGCACAGTTTTAAGTGTGAGGTGGGGAATTAGAGATTCAGGACTACTTGTAACCTCAAAGCAGCGTGGGGTGGGGAATTAGGGATTTAGGACTACTTGTAACGTCAAAGCAGTAAAACTAAGCTTGTGATTTTCTACCCATTTGACTTAAACGTTACTAAAAACCTACTTTTCGTAAAACCTGAAAAATTTTCAAAAATTTTAAACCCTAAAATCTAAACCTTTTTGAGTTCGCACTTAATTAAATAAAATGAATACATGACAAGTACAAACAAATGGATATTATGCATAACGAATCACTAAACCCTATCCCATCCATTTCCATGAGAGAATAATCTGAGCCTTTTCACGAGCATTATTATCACTATTTTTCGCATGCTCCTTCGTTTGGTATAGTGAGTGTTTTTTGGTCGAATTTTATGCATAATTAGAACTTATGTGACTTATACATATCAAGACCAAGAACTAGTAGAAGTATGAAAATGATTAAGGCACCTAGGATCTTATTACCCTTATATATCATCCATAAATCCCAAAAATATTATCCACTATATAGCCCTTTGAGCCTTAGCTTTATTTTTTCTACTACCCATATCTATTACCAAACCAGCTTTTCGTAAACACCCGTTATTGCCTAACTGTCTTCAAGATGGAGGAATATTAGACTATCTTATGTCATTACTTCAAGTTTACAACCATTAAGGCAATTTGGAAAGAATCTGTTTTACTCAAAAAAATTGGAATATGCAAGAAGAAAATGGATGTATTAGGAAGAAACAACCGAATGATCTACAAGGAAGATATGAAAAAATTATTTCAGGGAGATTGAGAAAAAAGAATTATTGAAAAATTAGTCTTGATGATATTAAAAAAATAGAAAAATGAGAAAAGAAAAAGAAAGAGAGAAGTTGGTCTTTTACTGGTTTGACCCTAAATAGCTGGATATGCATTCTTTTGATTTCAATTTGTTTTCTTGTATTTATTTCGCAAAGCCTGAATTACCACCTGAACTCCGAGAGAAGATTTTCAAATCAACTAGTAATGTAGGAAAACGGTGGCGCAAGCAAGAACAACTGCCACCATTCAGCGACTTGTCAAAAAGTGCCGCCAAACGAAGAGTGAAAAGATACAACAAATTTGTGAAGTGTGGAAACTGTAGCCATGATGGAAAATGTAGCAAGAATCAAACTTATTCACAAAATGAGTATACGCACCTGATCAAAGTAGGAACTGTTAGGCTACACGCCGAAAAATCCATACGAAAAGGCAGCAATGTGTATTACACAGCAAGGGAAGAGTTGAGAATGATAAGAGATCTTAGTCTTGGCAATCTGACTATAAACGAGCCCTCGAGTTAGTTATTGTTGGAACTGTATGCTCAAGGAACAACTTTCAATATTATTGCTAGTGATATATGATCCTAAAGGGTCACACACTTAGCAATTATCAAGGATACGTTTAAACGTATTTAAACATTTTAACCCGATCAAGATATGTATTTAGTAATTGTCATTTGTAACAATTATTTAAGGTCACATATTTATTATATGTGTATGTATTTATGTTTACATGGATGTAAATATATATATTTAACATTTTGTTAAAACATACATATGCTTAAATTATGTGACTTCATTTAAACTAGTCTATCTATGCTTACTACAATATTGATCATGCATACGTAAATTTACATATGTATTTACATGAATATATATATATATATATATATTAGAAATTATATTCATGCATCAACCTTGTAGGTAACTAGTTAGTTTGGATGTAACTATAAGACTTGTAGCAATTTAATGGAAGTATGGAAAGTGTAATGATTATCTACACCATGCTCTTGCTTTTTCCATCTTTTGGATCGAGAATCTGAGCAGAAAAAGGGCCCTCCCTTTTGCTCTTTTTCTTCAAGACATGGCAAAGTATTATGACAAAACATGGTGTGAAAGTAAGGCAAAAGGACACGCTCCATACCTTTTATTAAATAGACACTTTGAACCACGTTTCCATCATTATTTTCTAGTATATATACGGCTGGAATATGGCTGTTTGAACACAGCAAAATTCGAACAATCCAAGAGAAAAAGAGTGTTTTGGTTTTTACTACCAATTGTTTAAAATGTTAGGGTAATTGGTGAAAGGTTCTAATAGTTCTTGAGTGTTCTTTCTACATTTATATACACATATCTAGAAGGCATATCAAGAAGGAGTTCTTGAAGTTTCTAATATATATCTTCACAAGCCTTTAAGGTTTAGTTGGCTTAGCACCATCCTTGGAGCTTCATTGCTTGGTAGGGATACGTTTTGGAGGAGCATCTACTTTGATCTTTCCATCCACCATCTTCAAGTGTTCAATCAACCACTTCTCTGCAAAGGTTGTAATCTTAAACCCACTATGGTTGTTTTTTTTGTTGCATTATTTTGCAATTGGATCCATGGGGGAAATCTTTAAATGAATAAAAGTTTATGTGTTTTTGCTTCCATTGCTAAAATTTTTAAAACATACACATGCAAGATTCCCTTCAGTAGTATCAGAGCCACTTTGCAAATAATGAATGTTAGAACCTAATAGTCCATAGAAATCAATTAGGTTTTAGAAGTATCAACTTTAGAGTTTTCGGTCGAAAACTTTATGTTTTCGGTCAAAAACATTTTTCCATCAAGAAGATTTCGATCGAAAACTCTCTAGTATAAATAGTTGTGTCTTTTGTATTTCAAGTAACTTTTCTCATTTTGTACTTGGATTTAACAAGTTAATCAAGAGAATTTCTATGTGTTTCTGCGGTTAATACTTAATTATATTACTTGATTAACGAAGCTAATCATCATGAATTATGCATTTGGTGTGATTGATAGTATTGAGATTGTTCTTCTTTGATTTGTTCAATTTGATGTAGATTTGATTTCTGAATTGATTCCGCCAATTCAGAGAGTAATTGAAGACTTTATCCTTCAATATCAACAGATCTGAGGGAATTACAAGTGGTATCAGAGATGTTGGTTAATAGCTCTTGGTATTCAAGAAGATTTTAGGTCAAATCTGATAAAATTGATGTAATTTGGGTGCCATTGTTGCTGATTTGAAGCTAGTTTTGATGGAGATGAAGTTTGCATCAAGTTTGAAGACTTGATTCTTTACTCGAATCATCACAGAAAGTTGTTAATCAATTCAAGTGTTCTTCTGTTGAATTGTCTGAAAAGTTTGTTTGAAGTAGCCGAAAACTCTGTTTGAAGAAATCAAAAAGTATGTCGTTCGAAAAGTATTTTCCAAAATTTCATCTGTCCGAAATATTTGGACTTTTCGATCGAAAGTATTGTACTAAGTTTTCTACCGAAAAGTTATAAGTTGGAAATTTTTCTGATTTAGACCAAGTTTCAAATTAAAAGTAAAGAATGGCTGGAAAGGTATACGATACTGAGAGGGTTATTGGGAAATCACCACCAATGCTAAAATCAATATCAGAATTTTCAAATTGGAAGATAATGATGAAGGCTTATTTCAAGTTTACTGAAGACACACTTTGGGAATCAATTGTAAAAGGTCCTCACATTCCTAAGACTGTAAATGCTGATGGGTTAGTCCCGATTGTTGATCCTCATCTTTATTCAGAGGAAGATAAGAAGTTAATCGAAAGGGACAACGTAGCATTGGGTTCTATTAGTCTAGCACTTTTGACTGAGTTGTATTTGAATTTTGAGCAACATGAAACTGCTCAGGGTCTATGGAACACTTTGTGTTTAAGATTTGAAGGTAATGCAGCTCTTCAGGAAAACAGAACCGATCTTATACTGAAGCAATATAACATGTTTAGTTATAAAAATAATGAGACTCTCAGTGGGCAGGTGACTAGGTTTACAACCATGATCAACAGGTTGAGAAAAATGGGAGTAAAATTTGACGAGTATGAGCTAGGAAAGAAGCTGTTAGACTCACTGCCAGATTGCTGGAGCATACCTTGTATGCTAATCATGAACACAACTCCAGATCTGAAGAGTAAAACACTTGATGATATTATTTGTTTACTCGAGTCTTATGAATTAGATGCAAAGAAGAGAGAACTGAATAACAAAGATAAACAAAATAACTGAAGTTCAACAAATGTAGCATTATTTTCTAGAAGTAATGAAGGAAATAGTGGAACAAAACCTGAGAAAAACAAAGGTTGTTGTGAACACTCCACTGCTGAGAAAGTCAAGTCATCTGGACAAATCCCTGAAGATCAGATTGCTCTGTTTGGAGCTTTCATGAGCAGCTACGACGCACTGATGACAAGAAAGTTACAACCAGTCGTGCATGATGTAGAAGATCTTGTTCAGATTAATCCTGATGATTTGGAATACATGGAATTGCAATGGCAGATGGCCATGATAGTTGTAAGGGATAAAAAGTATTTACAGAAGGTTGGGAAGGATAAGTTGCTGTTTGGTAAAAAGGTTGGTTTTGACAAAGCTAAACTCAGGTGCTACAACTATCAACAGCTTGGTCACTTCGCTCGTGAGTGTACCAAGGACAATAAAAAGAAGGTTGAGGGAAGCGTGGTTAAGCTGGTGGAAATGATTGATGAATATGATAAGTCAAAGAAGGCTCCAACTGCATTCCAGTCCAAACAGCTGAGTAATTGTGAATGGGAGGATGAGATCGAGGATGCTGAGGATGAAATGGATGAAGCCTTGATGGCTGAAATTGAAGATTCAATGAAACCAGTTGATATTACCGGTGATTGTGCGCTCAAAACCGATTCTAAAGGAAAGGGCAAAGCTGATGTTTATCATGAAACTTCATCTGAGAATGAGGTAAATTATGAAAATAAATTTGATATATGTTCCTCATTGTGTGTAGATCGAATGCAAAATTATCATGCAGCAAACACGTTTCTGATTGCTGAAAACGATAAACTAAAAAGAGTAAACAAAGAATTGAAACAAAATGAAGTAAATTTTACAAGAAAAATTAAAGCATTATTGAAAGATAATGTAACATTTAAAGAATATTTGGATAAAAAGGACGTTTTAATCAAAGATCTTTCAGAAAAACTTATCAAATCTGAAACTGATTTAATAAAAGAAAGGGTAATTGTTTCAAAGTGGAAGATGCAACAAAATGTCTTTGATGAATGTGTGAGCAAACCGAGAACTGTTTATATCAAAGACGGGTTACGTTACAACAAGGTTCCACATCCTGAGAATTTTATACCTTTTCCTGAACCGCATGAATCGAATGACTTGATGAATGTCAAAAATTCTAACTTTCATGATATGTATATTAGTGCAGATATAAACTCAGGGTGTGTGGATGATGAAAATGAACTTGATAGAGTGAAAATTTTTTCAGCTTTCATTAAACAATGCACTAGGGAGTTTATTAGGGACTGTAAACAGTACCTAGATGTTGACTGTAATCTAGATAAATTTGTTTCAATTTCTAGTTTAAATACTAATGCAAAAAATATTAATGCTTCTGATTCTGATTCTGATATTTCTTATGTTTCGGCATGTTCTACTAACGGTTGTGTTGAGTTTGACTGTGTGTCTAAAGTGTCATCAACATCAACTTTCTTTGATAAAGTGGTGCATACAGCTAGAGATTATGTCCCACTTAAAAAACTCTCTAGTCTAGTTGGTGATGTGGTGTTAAATGAGTTTGGAAATCCTCTGATTGAAGAGTATGATTTGTCAAGTGAGAGACCAAAGAAAAATAACGTCATAGCACTAGAGAATCATATTCTTACCAGTGAGACAGAGAATAATAAAGTTGTCAAAGTTAAAGTGAGTGTACCAACAAATGTCTAAAGAAAGTCTTGTTGTGTCAAAGGCAAAACCATTTATGTCAACGACAAGTTCTTTGATGTCAAAGATAAGTCTATTCAAATCAAAGAACAATTTAGAAAGAAAAATTGTGGCCTAAAGAGTGTAGTAGGCGAGTGTTCAAAGTCAAAGCCTAAGAGCTACAATTGCTTTGTTTGTGGTCAGGTTGGTCATTTTACGAGAAATTTCAAACACAACTCTAGTGAGTCAAGGTTCACAAAGAACAAAGCGAAAGTTAAGAGCAATGTTATTCGGCATTTCAAGCGAGCATCTGAGAATGACAGTGTGTCAGAGTCCAGAGTGATACAAAGATACAGTCGTGATTACTTGCTTTCCAGAAATTGTCATGCCTTATATTCTAATGTTTGCCGGGATTATGTGCTAATAAAGTTTGAGGATAAACGTGTCCCAAAAGTTTCATAATATGTGAAGAAGTTTAACCAACCAATCTATTTTGCTAAAGAAAAAATTACTATGAAATATGCGAAAAATGTTGGTTATGTTTGGAAAGTTAAAAATGAACAGTCTTCACATATGGCTGGATTAAAGAAAAATATAAAATTGATAAAATTGAAAGAACAAGATGTTAAAGATGTTAAGACTGTAAAAGGTAAAATTCAGCTCGGGTCAAAGATGATTTGGGTACCTGTTTATCATTAATTTTGTCTTGAATGTGCAGAGTTTAACCGGGAGGACAATTAATAATGGTTGGCATGTTTATAGCAGTTGCTCAAGGCACATGACTGGACAAAGAAAAATTCTAGAAAATTTTTGAACTTTTGATGGAGGTTTTATTGCATTTGCTGGAGGTAAAAAGGGAGGAAAAATAACTGGTCAAGGAACAGTGTCGAATGAACTCATAACATTAGAAAAAGTAAATTTTGTGTCTCAATTGGAATTCAATTTACTAAGTGTTTCTCAAGTTTATGATAAAGACATACCAGTTCATTTTACTGCAAAGGAATGCTTGTTCTTAAAGCTGGATTGGTTATTCCAGAAGAAATGATTCTGATGCGTGCTCCAAGGAAATTCAACACATATGTGGTTGACATGAATGATCATACTACACCAGTAAATGTTTCATGCTTATTATCAAAGGCAACTAGTTCAGAATCTTATTTGTGGCATCGAAGAATGGGTCATGTGAATTTAAAGAACATGAATAACTTGGTGCATAAATATTTGGTGCGAGGATTGCCAAAGAAAGAGTTCACAATTGAAGAAAATTACATGTCATGTGCAAAGGGAAAACAGCACAAGAAGTCCCATCCAAGAAAAACTATAACAACTTTTACTAGACCTTTATTTCTTATTCATATGGATTTGTTTGTCCAGTTCGAGTTAAAAGCATTGCGAAAAAGTCATATTGTCTTGTTATCACAGATGATTTTTCAAGATTTTCATGGGTGTTTTTCCTTGCAACAAAGGATGAAACACCTGAAACAATTATTGATTTGTCAAACGAATAGAAAACATCTGTGATAGCAAAGTTTCAATCATTCGCAGTGACAATGGAGCAGAATTTAAAAATAAACCGATAAGTTCGTTTTGTGCAGAAAAAGGAATAACACATCAGTATAGTGCTGCAAGAAAACCACAACAGATGGAGTAGCTGAAAGGAAGAACAGAACTTTAATAGAAGCTGCTTGAACAATGCTTGTCGATTCCAAGTTGCCCATTATCTTCTGGGCTGTAGCAGTAAACACTGCATGTTATGTTTTAAACAGAGTTCTTATGGTGAAGCAACTTACAAAGACTTCGTATGAACTATTCTATAAACAAAAGCCATAAATCAAGTTCTTCAGAGCATTTGGTTGTTCTTGCACATTGTTGAATACACAAGATTCATTGCCAAAATTTGCAGCTGTCGGTGATGAATGCTATTTTTTTGGGTTATTCTTCATATTAGAAAGCTTATAGAGTGTACAACAAAAGAACCAAAATTGTTCAAGAATCGTTTTATGTGGGGTGGCAAGAACTAAATACTCCTACGGATCAAAATGGACCTGACTGGTTCTTTGATGCTGAAGTAATCTTCAAAACTTTTGATCAACAACTTCAAATTGATTCTTATGAAGTAAGTACTTCGGGTACTGTAACTGAGTCTTCTACAAGTAGTGATCTATCTGTTGGAAAGTTTTTGGTTGGGCCACAAAATTTCATGATTCAGAATGAGATGTCTGAGAATGTTACTACATCAACTCAAACACAAGAAGATCTTGTTAATAACTCTGTCACTAATGTTGATTCTGAAGTAAAAGAAATTCCAAGTACAAATGATGAACCAACAGTTAATGAAGTTCAGTTGGATCCTGTAAATGAATCAGACTGAGGATGTAATTCAGACAAGTTCTTCTAGTGTTGACTATTCAAATGATCAATTACCAGAGTTGAATGATACAAACATGCCAGAATCTGTGGAAGTTGAGCCTATTCAATATCATCAAATCCATTCTGCTCATCTAGTTGAGAATATTATTGGATCTCTTGAAGATGGGGTAAAGATAAGAAGTCAAACCGGAAATATAAATGTGTTGGAGCATGTTTTATAACAAGCAGCTTGAAGATTGTTTGTAGTTTATGAGAGTCATTTGTATCTGATCGAGTTGTATATTCGAGTCCATGTTTATATATGTTTTGGTTAAGTTGCACCTGAGTACTTAGCATGTACTCCGGAAGTTATCCCTGCGTACTTAGGGTTAAGTACGCAGGAAGGTATTCCTGCGTACTTAGGGCCAAGTATGCAGGAGCTGACAAGTGGTCCCGCGTACTTAGAGGCTAAGTATGCAGGAATTGGGTCTGTTAGTATATATAGATGGTTCAAGTCATTTGTATGTGGCTCTCACTTTGGTCTTGTAAGAAATATACTTTGGAGAGCAAAACTTGTAATCGTTTGTTGAATGCTAGTAGACAAGTGTTTATTTACTCGTGTTTGTTTGCGTTCGTCTTAGTCGTCTTGTAGACCTAGTTAACCGAGGATTCCGCACTCATGTTTGAATAGTTACACCACCTATACGTAACAATTCGAGACACCCGGGGACCTACAAGTGGTATCAGAGCCTTTGCTCTTGATTTCGAGTGTTGTAGGAGTGTTGTTGACAAATTTCTACTAAGAAACACAACGATTAACAAGCTTTTTGGTTCAAATTTGAGGATTTGTTAGTTTCAGATCTATTTTTTTTGTGTCACTCTAGATTAATCCTAGTGGAACTATTAATCGGTTAGGGTTTTTTAGTTGTCACTCTAGATTAATCCTAGTGGAACTATTAATCGATTTCATCAAGTTTTGAGGATTTGAAATTTTTAGGTTGAAAAAGTGTAACAGAAGCTTAATACGCAGGTTGCTTATCTGGTTTCTAAGTACGCATGTATCATAATCTGTAAGTACGCAAGAACTGATGTTCACTAGTACGCATGTATCACAAATTGTAAGTACGCATGAAGAATCACAAATACGCATGAAGTGTTCTCAAAGTTTGATTATTTCACTCAACTATAATATGCGTCTTATTTTACGGTGTTTTGCTGCTTGATTTTGGGACCATAACGTGTATGTTCGGGAAAACGGAAGTTATCTCAAGTCTCTCGGGTTTGATGCAAACTGATTCGGGAAAGATGTGATTGATTTCGAGCTTGTTTCGAACTGTTTCGGATAGCTTCAAACTGAGTCAATGAAACATAAAAGTTATTTTTCGAGATTTACGGACTCTATTTTTGGTTATTTAACGTTGTTTTCGGGAAATACCAGTTGTTTTTCTAGAGACACGAACAAGACTACTAGTTGTGCGGTGAATATTAGATCATTCAGTACTTGTTTGAAGTTGTTTTGGTTCGTCTCAAAGTGTGTCAAAAGTGTTCATATATATATATATATATATATATATAATCTGCAATCATGATGAGTTACACTAATGTGCTTGGAGCATGGTCTCAGCCTCCTAGACTCGTATCTCTAAATGATTATACTACTTGGAAAGCTCAGCTTACTAAGTAGGTTTCTTTGACCGATGAAGGTTTTTGGAAACCAATAGAGAAAGAATATACCCCTCCTACCTACACTTTCTTGGGTGATCCGAACACTCCAAAACCTCCATCAAAGTTCACGATGAAAGAAAAGAAAGAATTTGATAGAGAAAAGAAGACTAGAGAGGTTCTTGAAATGGCTCTTTCACAAGAATTCAACCATAAATTTAGCAGTTACTACACTTCAAAAAGCTTATGGGAAGCAGTTCAAATGAAGTGTGAAGGATGTTTGAACGGGAAAGAAAAGACGATGAATTATGTGGATTCACCAAAATCTTCGGTTGCTCAAATGGATGAGAATAGTGAATGTGAAATTCCTCTTGAAGGTGTAGAAGTAAGCCATAACCAAGTTTTTGATGATCGTATTGTTTCTGAAGAAAGTTTTTGGTCAGAAGAAAGTATGATACAGAAAATGCTCAGTCTGAAGAAAGTGAAACAAATGATGAGTCTGAGAAGAAGAAGTCTACAAAGACATTTATGGCAGATGGAGCCTCATCTAGTTCATCATGTGAGGTAGATTCTAATCAATTTGTTCAAATTATCTGTTCTAAATGTTAATTTATTAAAACAGAAAATGATCGTGTACATGATCAACTCGAACCTCTTCGTGTGGCAGCATTACTTTATAGAGAAAATGAAAAACGTTTCAAAGAGAAAATTGAAAATCTTAAAAAGAATAAACATGATTTTTCAATTAAAATGAGTGATCAACAGTTTCATTTGGATGTTGCCTACAAAAAGCTAGAGGAAAGGAATCTTGAATTGGCTAAGTTGAAAAATGTGATATTGCAACTGAGTGGCAAACTCGAGAAGTTGAAAAACTCTTGTTTTCTAGTGGAACACTACGAGGCTGTAGTGAGACAAGTGAATGGCCAAGGTTTGGGAACAAACGCCATACCTCCACCAATAAATGGCAAGTTTGTCAACGGGCCAGTTGAAATTGATCTCTCTTGTTTAGATGATAAGAGTGCAAGAAAGGAAAACTCAAAGTCTGGTGTGACTGGGGAATCTGATTCTGATGAATCATTCGATGACAATAAAGTTGAGGGTGTTTTCAAAGAGGTAAATGTTGATAATGAATGTAAGGTGCAGAAGAATGTTATCACTAACCGTGACAACTGCATCCTTATTGAACCGAATGTCATTGAAACTAATGACAAACTGAAAAACATGCTTTATGGAAATTTTCAAACTCTAAAAACAACCAAAGTTGAAAATTTTGTTAACAGATTTTCAAAGGGTTATGAAGAAAATTTTCAAAATAATTTTCAATCAAATGCTCAAAAACAATCGGTTCAAACGCCAAGTGTTATTCATCAAACACCAAGTGGTGTTCATCAGAATGAGACATCAACTTCAAGTGTCCAAGTTCCTTACAGAAAGATTTACAAAGAGAAGAGAGCTTGTTTTCATTGTGGTATTGTAGGACATATTGTGGTGAAGTGCCCTCACAAGAACCAGAGTAAGAAACCATTTGATCCACAACAAGCTAAATCATCTGTGAAGCCACCGGTCAAACAAGTGGATAGATTTGTTGCTCCACAGGTTCAGAAAGATAAAAGACCACCAGTTCAGAAAAAAAGGTATCTCAAAAGGACAACCTGGTAGAATACCAAAGGCTAGTCTAAATGTGCCCAAATCAGTTGGTGAACAATATTTTGAGACACATGTGGTGAAGCTTTCTAAACCACAGAAATGGAGATTGAACAAACATTTGAGAAAATTAGAAAGAGAATTTCTTGAGGGTAAGTTTACCCTGTTTCTGGAAAGCTAACTGGTGAAAGACCAAAGTTTTCAAAACCTGATTTTATAGAGTATAACAACAAAACGGTTGTACCTGAGTTTTCAAAACACCAAAGTTTTCAAAAGAAAGAGGTTCAAAACAAGAAGGTTTGGAAAAGAAAAGATCCAGTCTCTGATTCTGGTTCTAACTCTAAGTTACAATAAAGATGGACGACCCAAGACAACGATGGCTTGGGTTTCTATTTCAAACTAATGTGTTAGTTTTTGTATGTGCAGGGTCAACCAAAGAGAACTGTTACCTGAAATGTTTCTTTATTAACATTGATTTGATGTAGGTCGATAGTGGTTGTTTCATGGCACATAATAGGCATGTCACACTTCTACAAAATGTCAAAAATCAGTTGGATGTGGCGACATGTCATAACCATTGCACTAAATGAGTTGTTGAGATATTTCAACGACTTGATGCTTAGAGGGAGAAGTTGAAGAAGGTATCTGGATTTTGAGGTCACACATTAGATTAGTCTAAGATGACAATGAATCTTGACACAAGAAGTAGGTGAGTGGGCATCAAGCTTTTGATGTTGTACCTAGTTCTAGTGTTCAAGGGGAGTCATCTGGACAGGGGGAGTCTACCACTCAGGTGATAAAATTTTAATTTTTATTGTGTTGACATATCACTATTATTGGTAACTTCTGATGATATCTTCTATCTCATCTTGAACATTTTGCCCAAGTAAAAAAAAATAAAACAAACGGTTTTTCATGGGAGTGTTTATTTTTAATTTTTCTTTCATTTAAGGTCTTTTTAATTTAATTTACTTTCACATGGACAGTTCCTTTTATTTTGTACATTTCTTTTAATTTTGTACACATCTCAAAACAAAAATCCATAATATATATATATATATATATATATATATATATATACAGAAAAATTTGAAAAAAAATCAAGGTCGTTTGAAGTTTTAGCGGAAATGATAGTACATCGGGTGATTGTTTGACACACTAGACCATAGGATTTGACTGAAATGGTAATTTAAGTGTTTAATTGAAGTTTACTTTGATCTAGACATCTAAGACTGCACAAATAGGAAGTGATTGTCTCATGATTACCTGATTTATTAGAAAATTACAAAAATAGAATAAAGGTCTGTAATTTGGATTGTTGATAGGCTATAAGCGTGTTCATAGCTTGAGTAGTGTGAGAATATAATTAACATGATTCATATGTGACGTAAACCCGCGTCTAAGTATGTTTAACATCTATGGTAAGCTCTATCATATATAGAATGTGTGATGAATCTTAGATATTTCATGAGATTACCGTCATGGAGAAGTTTTAGCACAATTGGATTGATTTCATGCATATGCCACAAGAATAGAATTGGAATTTAATTCAGAGATGACCTCCTCTGCTTTGTTTACGCAATGACCTGGAGTGTTCATCTCACCTAAATAAATGTGTTGATCAAGTGATCAAAAAATGAGTCAATCTTTGCAAATGCAAAGTATTTGAAAGATAGAAATTAAAAAAAATACATATATTAAGGTTTCATCCACTTGGATATTTTCCTGTGCTAAAACAAATTCATCACTGTAAAGATTGAATGTCTGCATGAAGTCTAGCATGTCTTGAGGATAGATAAAGACTTAGATTGTGGGTAACATGATGATATCTACTAAAAGTACCATAATCACATGAAATTAGGGACTAAACGTGATTTTAGTTTCAAGTCTTATAATATCGGCAACTTAAATTATATGCTATGGGGTTTAAATTGCAACACCTTGGTAATTCATGATATGATCCCATTTTCTATGATGTCTATAGTATCATTGTTATTTAATCCTGAAATAATGAAATATAATGAATTATCTAACTGTTTGGAGTTCATGATTAAGGCTGAAATTGATACTAGAACCCATAGAAGTTAGTTCAATGTGTGTGTCATTCAATTTATATCTGGTATGATCCCCTTTCTCGCGACTCTTGAACAAAAAGAAGTTGCTTGGTAAATAGCTTTCTGTAAATAACTTTGTTATTTTCCTGTATATTCTAATCTCTTTCTCATTTATTAAAAAAAAATCTAAACTTCCATGAAGTTCACATTTTTATGACATGGGAAATTAAGAGTTTGAGAATCCTTGAATGTAGACAAATTGTCACAACCCGACCGATGGCGGAATCATCGAGGCGGACAATAGGTGATTGTTCAAAAGCACATGATAACTAAAACGTTGCATAATTCATTAATTTAATTAAAAGAAACGAATATTCAAGTACAATACGAGTCAAATAACCTAGTCTATTACAAAACATTGATTTAATTAACTAGGTCCATATGTTCTTAAGTGGAGGAATCTTTAGCAAGCAATCACATATTCAAACCTGAAACATTGGTTAAATCAATTGTCAACTAAAAAGTTGGTGAGTACATAGGTTTATGGACTCGATAAATAATTGATAAATATGTTTTGCAAACTCGTTGTTTAACTTGTTAAACATAGCATATATGGTTGAATCCTTCTTGTTTATCTAAGTACAATTCAAACCTTGATTGATGCGATTGAACATAGCACGACAGCTATGCCCGGTATGATTGAATATAGTTACCCACTATATCCGATATGATTGAATATAACACAAGATTATATCCAAGTATACAATAATAAACACCCTACCCGGGTGGGCTGGTCAGGCACAATAGATCTATCAATATTACCGTTGGCTTTTTACAGTTAATGAATGTACACCCAAGATAATCAAAATGAACGAGCATATAATCCACATGTATAACGCGTGTAAACAATTGTTCGAGTTGCATGAAATGTATATGTAACAATGTTTCACCCCAAACACATGTAAAAATGTAAAAGAGGGACTATGTAACTCACCTTGCAAGCGGGTATTTTAATCCACACGTGTAGGTGATAAGTATGTTGATGTTTATGCACGTTGAATCCCTATGTAAATAAATGTGTATTAATGTATGTTTGCGTATGTGTACTTTGTGTTTTGAAAGTGTATGGATTTATAGATAAATCCATTTCTTGAAATTGTTTGTATAAAAATATTGAAAAATGATAACACTTTTAATATCATGTTATATCTAAAAATGTATTTTATACCTTGTTAAAATATTATATATCTTTAAACAAATAAATGTCGTGTTTATTGTATTTATAAAAATATTAGTTGATTATTTTTCATGGGTTAAAACGATTTAAATAAGTTTAAAAATATCGGGTTTATTATTTTATAAAATTTTAACGGGTTGATACGCGTAAAAGTCGTGGGTTCGTTTTAAAAATAAACGGAACGAGTTTACGGGTTTGAAGTATTTATTAGTGTGTTAAAAATACTTTTAAAATAATTAAAAATTATTTATTTTTGTGGACCGGGTCGGGTCGGGTAGACCCAGACCCGAATCCGGGTTCAGATGGTGAAGCGGGTCAATGGTTCAAAGGTTGGAAGGGTCCAGTGGGGGTCAGGGGTTCAAAATGAGGAAAAATGGTTGGGCCGGAGGCCACAGGTTTCGAACCCGGGACACCACACTCGCCGCACACGACACTGACCAGCCGGGCTATAGCCCATCGCTGGTTAGGAATAGGTTAAATAAATTATAAGCACCGAGTGGATTGACCACTGGTTCTCGGCAATGACCAGGACTCGTGTCCGGGCAACCTCGTTTGGCCGGGAATCAGTGGGCTGTGGTCTAGATGGTGTTCGGAATCGATAGCACCATGATAAACGAAGGTTAAGGAATGAAATTGGGCTAATTACCTGGTCGAATTGAGCTACGAAGGGGGGGGGACGATTGTCCGAAAATACCAAATAATCGAAATCACGATATGGGATGAATTGGACTCTGAAAATCCGGTCACAGCTTCGTACAGAAGAGACGAACACGATGACAGTATCAATTTGAAGTGAGAGCGAGTGTTGTAGGGGGAATGAGCTCGAGATGGTCCGGAAATGGCTATTATACCCGAACTTGATCCCGACAGTGAAACATGCAATTGAGTATGCCTAGACACTCGTCTGGATAAGCCGAAACTAACGAGCCGTCTTACAGTGGTCGAGGTCCAGCCGCGTGGGTGTATTGCAGCGTTGACTTTCGGGTCAGCTGATGTGTGTGCACAATCTGATGATGAAAAGGAAAATTGGTCGGGGGCTTAGGTTCGCGTGGTGTCGAGGGGCAGGGAACAGGCGTGTCGGGGTTCGCCGGAAGAGAGCTTGGACCGTCGGACAATGGAGGAGTTGACCGGAAATACGAATCGGGATTTGGCAACTATAGTCCCTGAAGTTTGATTCTGTTTTAATTAAGTCCCTGGGATAATTACGGATGAGTCATTGTGGTTTGATTTGTCCCTATTCAGTTCCTTGACTTATTTTCCTTTTAAAACCTTCAAGTTTTGTTTATTTAAAATCTGCCCCAAAACTTTATTTAAATAATTTAATTTATTTTATTTTAAAAATCAAATTTAATTTAATTTTTATTTAAATGATTTTCATAAACTAATTTTTATATTAATTACTTTATATTAGTCAAATTATTTTATTTATTTATATAAACCTATTAAATTTTATATTTTTATATAAAATTTTATATAAGTTTAAAACTTATAAAATTTTAATCATTTTAAATCCATAAATTAAAATACATACTTTGTACATTATATACATACAAAATTAAATAAATATACTTGTATTTCATCAAATTGGAATTGTTTATACATTATAAAAGTGTGTACCGAAAACCCGAAATGTCACAGTCTCCCCAAGTTGAAGGAATTTCGCCCCGGAATTCAACTAGCGAAGGCTATGAAAAGAGATGCGGATATTTGGTCTTCATTTGGTCTTCACGTTACCAAATGAACTCGGGTCCACGTTTAGACTCCCAACAGACCTTGACAATAGGGATGTGGCTACGCTTGAGTATCTTGACTTCACGGTCTATGATTTCCACCGGTTTCTCAACAAAGTGCATTTTCTCGTCAATGCGCACTTCATCAAGAGGGATGTGGAGATTTTAGTCGGCTAGGCACTTTTTCAAATTAGACACGTGAAAAGTCGGATGGACGTTGTTGAGCTCTAGAGGAAGATCGAGTTTGTAGGCCACTTTTTCTACCCTTTCGAGTATTTTGAATGGACCCACATATCGAGGTGCAAGTTTCCCTTCTTTCCAAATTGGACTACGCCTTTCCAAGGTGATATCTTTAGAAGAACCATATCCCCAACTTGAAATTCCAAAGGTTTTCGTCATTTATCGGCATAGGTCTTTTGCTGACTCCTCACTACTCGAATGTTGCCACGAATAAGAGAGATTTTATCGGTGGTCTCTTGAATAAGCTCGGGACCGGTGATTTGTGCTTCACCAATTTCGCTCCAACAAATCGGTGAACGACATTTTCGTCCATAAAGAGCTTCAAACGGTGCCATGTTAATACTTGTGTTGATGCACTTTCCTGTGACAACACTCTGGTTAGAGTTTTAGTTTGTATTTCTAATGTCTGTAATTTGTCTTTGTATGTAAGAATCATTATGTAATAGTTTATCGAGTTGTATTTACTTTTACATAATGTATGTTGTTTTTCTACTAAGTGTTTTGCGCACTTACAAGTGCGTAGGAGAAAGCTCCTGCGTACTTAGCAAGTACGCAAGAACACCTCTGCGTACTTGTTAAGTACGCAAGAGCAATTGGTCCTGCGCACTTGCTAAGTGCGCAGGCATCAGGTCAGTATAAATAGGATAGGTTCACAGAAGCTAAGTACGCAGAATCATTTGTTTAGACGAACTCAGTTTTGCTAAGTACGCAGCTTGTATTCTCTCTATAACCGTCGAGTGTTTATTATACAAAGAACGTTTATTGTGACTCTCGTGTTTGGTTTACTTTGTTTAGTAAGACTCTCCACCTAGTCACGGGTATTCCGCAACCCGGTTTGACTAGTAGACCACTTGCATGTGACGATCCGACACACACGAAGGGACCTACAAGTGGTATCAGAGCATTGCTCTTGAATTCGAGTGTTGTAAGTGAGTTTGGAGACGTTTTACTGAGTTTTACAAGCAAAAAGAGGTATTTTTGTTGATTTTTGTGATAAAAAAGGGGTAGCTCTTGAGCACTTTTTTAGAAGCAAAAATCTCTCAAAAACCGATTTTTGTTGTGTATTTGTGTGTTTTGAGCATCAAAGTTTGGTTAGAAACTTGTTTCTGATCCTTTGGCTCGATTGCATTGATCATCAGCCTATTTTTCACTATCTCCGGCGAGTTTCAGGTGACCGGAAAAGTTTGGTGAGAGTAGCTGAAAAGGTGTCCTGCGTACTTACCATTTTTGGTAAAAAGTACAGTTTTCTGCGTACTTACTAACTACGCAAGAGTTATCTCCTGCGTACTTACAAGTGCGCAAGACTGAACTTGTGCGAACTTAAGTTATATCCTGCGTACTTAATATTTCCTCTTGCGTACTTATCAAGTACGCAAGAGCAAATCTTAACTACGCAAGACCATTTCTCAAGTGCGCAAGGCCAAAACCAAGTGCGCAACAGTGTCTGACTTTTCTGATTTTTTGACCAAGTAATTCACTATGTCGAACCTTCAGAATCTTGGAAACATGTTAAATTATGATAATGAGATCGGTACACCTCAGAAACCGCCTAAACTATTAAATGTAAACGATTATTCGAATTGGAAGGCACGTTTTGAGCACTACATTTCATACACCGACTCATCATTATGGATACCAATCCTTGAGGGATATAAGCATCCCACACACATCTATCTTGATGAAGAGGTGCCAAAGCCCATCTCTAAGCTTGATGAAGAACAAAAGAAAGCTTATGATCGGGAAAAGAAGGCTCTTGGCTCAATCACTATGTCATTAACTCGGGAATTGCTTCACAGTTTTCGAGGCTATGACACCTCCAAGGATCTTTGGAAAGCACTTCAGAAAAGATTTGAGGGGAACAGTGACATTAAGAAGAGTAAGCGGGATCTTCTCCGGAAGCAGTATGAATGCTTCAATTTCATGGAAAATGAATCGTTAGATGATCTCATCTCTAGATTCTATCATTTACAAACGGAGTTGAAAGCTTTTGAACTGAAATATCCCGATGAAGAACTGGTGGAAAAATTTCTTGATGCATTGCCACCAAAGTTTGAGATGTATACAACCCTGATGAGGGAAAATCCTAAATTCTATGAGTTAACAGTAGATGAGGCTATTGGTAAGATTCAAGCTCATAACATGAATCTTATGAAGAAGGAGAGCTCAGGAAGACCTCAGATACAGGATCCTTCCATGTATCATGGGACGACTTCCACTTCAAAATCATCGGGCTCTGGAATTGCCCTCTTTACTGGACACTCTAATGAAGAAGACCACTCAAATGGGTGTGGTGGTCATGCTTGTTATGCATCCGGATCAGGGTTGGGAACCAATCATCAACACACCTCAAGAAATCCTCCAGCTACGTCTTCAGCTAGCCATTCTGCAATAGCCAAAATAACTGAAGATCACGTAGCATTGTTTTCATCATGTATGCTTGCGTATGAGAATTTCATAGGCGGGAAGCTAACGGATCCCGAAACTATTGAAGAAGACTTTAACCAAGTGGATCCTGATGATATTGAGGACATGGATATTCAATGGAATATGGCCATGCTTTTGAGGAGGGCCAAGCGTTTCCTGAACAGAACAGGAAGAAAGTTCATTGGTGGACATTCTAATGCCAAGGTTGGATTTGATAAATCCAAGGCCAAATGCTACAAGTGTCTGAACTATGGACACTTTGCTCGTGAGTGTCAAAAAGACCGAGCACCGGCCTCTGGTTTCACCAGACCTAGCCAGGGAAACAGCCACGGCCACAACAACACTAGCCACCACAATCAACACCAAGGTGGTTCGTCAAATGCACTGGTAGCTCAGCATGACGAAAATTTTGATTGGGGTGTTCATCTAGAGGACGCCATCATTGCTCAAACACAGGTTGGTCTCATGGCTGAGATCATGGAGCTGATCGAGGCTGAGAGAAAAGAAGCTGAAGAGAAGGAAGCTTCTGTAGCTGTTGAAAAGGAGTCTACCACTGCCGTTGCTCTCATGGCCATTGGAGAAGCACAGAGTTCATCATCTGAGGTAGATTCTAACCCTTTCTTTGTTATTTGTTGTTCTAAGTGTCTAGAGCTAAAGCATGAAATTTCTAAGCTCCAAGACAAACTCGAACCCCTAACTATGGCAGCTCATAATTACAAAGCAAACGAAAAACGTTTTAAAGAGTCTGTTGAAACGTTAAAAAGGGAAAAATGTGAATATTCTTTACAAATAAGTGAGCAACAAGTTCACTTGGATATTGCGTATAGGGGGTTAGAAAAACGAAACAATGAAATCAACAAACTGCAAAATGAGATCCTTCAGTTAAAATGTACAAATGAGAAGTTGAAAAACTCTCGCTTTGTGGTGATGCACTACGAATCAGTAGTGAGGAAAATGAAGGGTATAGGTCTTGGTACCAATGCCAATCCTCCACCAATAAGTGGGAAGTTTGTCAATAGCTTGATAGACATTGATCTCACCTGTCTAGATGAGTCCTCTGATAAGGATAATTCCCCTAAAAAGGATGAATCCTCAAGTAAGGCTAACTCCAAATCTAGTGAGGAGTATGTTACTGCTTCTGAAGATGGGTCGGTTGACACTTGCCCTGAAGGAGTAGTCTCTGAGGAGTTGTTGACTGAACAGAAAGTCCACAAAAACATTATCACTAATAGTGATAACTGCATTCTAACTGAACCTGATATCATTGAAACAAATGATAAACTTAAGGTAATGCTTTACGGGGGTTATAAAAATATTAACCAAGTTAAGAAAGAGGCTTTTTCAGCTCATTATGGGCTTGGTTAGAAAGAGAATTTACAAAAGTATTATACCCCCAAAAACCAAACTGAAAAAGGTCAGACTTCTGTTCATAAACCAACTCCTCCTGCTCACAATGGAGAGTTTTCTAAGGCCAGATTTAATGAGCCTTACAAGAGAACCTATGTATACAAGAGGAACTGTTTTCACTGTGGCTTGGTTGGGCACATTGTTGTGAACTGTCCTTCTAAGAACCAAGGGAAACAGCATGTTGTTTCACAGCCTGCTGTTATCTCCAGGTCGCCACCAGTGAAACCATCTCCCAAAAGTCCAAAGCAGAATATGGTGAAACCACCAGTACAACCCATGGGAAAACCGAAGGTTAAATCGGAGGCCAAACCATCTGTTGCAAGAAAGGTAAAGCAACCTGCTGTACCTCATGTGTCTACATCTGGTAGTACACACACTGGTGAGAAATCTGTGGCTAGACTCTCTAAGCCACAAAGAAGAAGAAGGAATAAGAGGTTGAGAAAGCTGGAACAGCTGACTAAGACTCAATCAGGTGAAGCTTCCACAAGTTCACCGGCTGTGGTTGAGCCAAAGTCTACTGTTCTGGTTAAGAATCAAAAGAGATCTTGGAACAAGAAATTTAAAGGTTCTCAATCTCCTGTTCCAAATTCATCCATAGATTCACCAATTTTGAACAGTCATCATGACTGTGAGTTGAAAGAAGTAGTTTATTTTGAGAAGGATGGACGACCCAAGACCACAATGGCTTGGGTCTCCAAATCTAACTAATTCTTTTGTTATTCGTGCAGGGACGTCCGAAGGGTACTATCTCTAACCGTTGGTATGTAGATAGTGGATGCTCCCGGCACATGACAGGAAACATGGCCTTGCTTCAAGACGTTAAACCATTCAGAGGCGGCTATGTGGCCTTTGTCGGAGAAAAAGGCGGCAGTATCACGTGTCAAGGCGTGGTTTCGAACGGTTGTGTCAGATTTGACAATGTCAACTTCTGCGAGCAGCTGAAGCATAACCTGTTGAGTGTCTCCCAAATGTGTAACAAGGAGTACTCGGTGATGTTTGACAAATCTGAATGCCTGATTCTCAAACCTGGTTTTGAGGTTCCCGAAGACTGGATTCTGATGAGAGCACCAAGATCAAACGACACTTATCAGATCGATATGAGCGTGGCAAAGACCACCTCATCAAGTGCTACTTGTTTGCTTACAAAGCGACAGAACTTGACTCCATCTTGTGGCATAGGAAACTTGGACATATTTCTTATCGTAAAATGAATCATCTTGTCCGAAACGGTTTGGTAACCGGGGTTCCTAAGTTGAGGTTTACCGTTGTAGATGATTGTATGCCGTGTAAAAAGGGCAAACAGCAACGAAAGTCTCACAAGCCCAAGCTCCAAAAATCTATTGATACCCCTTTGGAGCTATTGCACATGGATCTGTTTGGCCCCATAAGTATCAGGAGTATTGGAGGTAAGTCGTTCTGTCTAGTTGTAACTGATGATTTCTCACATTTTTCTTGGGTGCATTTTTTAGGTACAAAAGACGAGACTGCTGATATTCTTCAATACCTGATCCTGAGCTTGGAATCTCTTTGCAAGCTGAAAGTTAGAAGAATAAGAAGTGACAACGGAACTGAGTTCAAGAATAATTTGATGGAACTTTTCTGTCTCAAGAGAGGGATCCGTCACGAATTCAGCGCGCCGTACACACCTCAGCAGAATGGAGTGGCTGAACGGAAGAACAGAACACTGATCGAGACTGCAAGGACTATGCTGTCAGATGCAAAGCTTCCTGTCACTTTCTGGGCAGAAGCAGTTAATACAGCTTGTCACGTCTTAAACAGGGTTCTGGTTGTGAAAAGGCACAACAAGACATGTTATGAGTTAATCAACAATCGGCTTCCCAATCTTGATTACCTAGTTCCTTTTGGTAGTCTTTGTTCCTTGTTGCTATAGTATAAAGACCGTCAGTCTAAATTTCATGCGAAAGCGCTGGAAGGCATCTTCTTAGGATATGTTGCCAATTCGCCCTGCAAGAGAGTGTACAACATAGGAACTCGTACTGTCGAGGAATGGTTTGAAGTGGAATGTAGTAAACACTGCACTCCACCAGAACCAAAAGGTCCAGCTTGGGGTTTTGATTATGATGCGCTATTCAAGTCTTTCAATCTTCCTGATTTATCTGCAGAAGACGCCGCAAATGTCTATGATTTATTACGTGGAGACAATGACTCCAGTTTTTCTACTCGTGCTACTGTACCAATTATAACTCCTGATTCCAATGCTGCATCTGCATCTGGAACTCATGACAGTGATAACAGTGAAGGTGTTCATGTTGTTGGAAATGACGCTCAAGCCAATCCTAACACAATTATAGGAAATGAAGCTCCAGCTGATCCAGTTAACATTGAATCTTCTTCCTTTGGAACACAGGAAATGGGGGAGTTAAGCACGAATCTAGATCCAGAAATTCAAGAACCGATTGTACCGGAGACGAGGGTGCATAGGAATCATCCAATCGACAACATTATTGGTGATCCTTATGCCGGTGTTCAGACTCGTCATAGAACCATCACTGAGAACACCAGTCTTTACACAGAGATATTTGACACTGGTGTCATGGAAACATGTCTGCATGCTGCATTTTTGTCCCAGTTAGAGCCGAAGAATGTGAAGGAGGCTCTCACTGACAACTGCTGGATTGAGGCGATGCAAGATGAACTGTCTCAATTCCAAAAGTTGCACGTGTGGGATTTAGTTGACTTGCCAAAAGGCTTTCTTGGTACCAGATGGGTGTTCAAATGCAAGACGGACGATCGTCATGTTGTTGTGAAGAACAAACCAAGATTGGTTGTTCAGGGTTTTTATCAACAAGAGGGCTTGGATTACAATGAGGTATATGCCCAAGTTGCTAGAATTGAGGCCATTCGACTGTTCTTGGCTTATGCCACATATGTCGGCTTCAAGGTCTATCAACTTGATGTGAAGAGTGCTTTCCTTTATGGTAAGGTGCATGAAGAAGTCTATGTCACTCAACCTCCCGGTTTTGAAGATCCGCATAATATCAATAAAGTGTACAAACTCGACAAAGCACTTTATGGTCTTCATCAAGCACCGCGGGCATGGTATGAGACATTATCTAAGCATTTACTGTCTAATGGTTTTGACCGTGGACAGATTGAATCGACTCTCTTCATACGGAAAGCAGGAGGTGACATTCTTCTTGTGCAAGTATATGTCGACGACATTATCTTTGGGTCGACCAATGAAGGGATGTGTAGGGAATTCGAGAAGGTGATGAAGTCCAAGTTTGAAATGAGCAATATGGGTGAACTGTCATTCTTTCTAGGTCTGCAAGTCAGTTAAAGAGAGAATGGAATTTATCTACATCAAACTAAGTACGTGCAGGACATCTTGTCAAAATACAAGATGAGTGATAGCACTACTTATGGCACACCAATCCCAGTCAATCATGGTTTGCATCCCGACAGAGATGGAAAGGATGTGGACAGCAGGTTGTACCGTGGGATGATCGGATCACTTATGTATCTCACAGCTTCAAGACCCGATATAATGTTTGATGTATGTTTGTGCTCAAGGTTTCAGTCTCAACCGAAGGAGTCACATATGATAGTTGTGAAGAGAATTTTCAGATATCTGAAAGGGAAACCCCGATTAGGTCTTTGGTGCTCTAAGCAGCAGTCATTCGACTTCAAAGCCTACACTGATTCAGATTATGGTGGTTGTAACCTTGACAAAAAGTCAACTTCTGGTGGATGTCAATTCTTAGGAGACAGACTGGTCTCCTGGCAGTGCAAGAAGCAGTCAACGGTTTCTGTTTCAACTTGTGAAGCAGAATACATTGCTGCAGCGAGCGGTTGTTCTCAGATACTGTGGATTCAACAGCAGTTGAGAGACTACGGCTTAAACTTCACTGGAACTCCTCTATTCATTGACAACAATGCCACCATGTCCATCACAAATAACCCGGTGAAACATTCCAAAACTAAACATATAGAGATTCGCCATCATTTCATCCGTAACTGTGCTGAAAAGCATTTAATTGAACTTGTAAAGGTTCACACGGATGACAATCTTGCTGACCTTTTCACAAAGGCATTTGATCGATCCCGTTTTGAGCATCTTGTCAACTTGATAGGAATGTTCAATCCTGAGTGAAAACTAAGTTTTCTTAACTCAATTCAATTCATGGAAGATAAATTTTTTTATTCCTTTAAATTTTCTGTATAATTCTTTTAGTTTTAAAATATTTTACAAAAATCAAAAACAAAATAGAAAATGGAGAAAATTTCAAAGTTAACTTGAGAAAAGAGGAAATGATAGTACATCAGAAATGATCTAAACTTCATAGACTGCTCATATGGGAAATGATTGCGTCATGCTTACTTATCTGTTTCAAATAATTATGTTTTTAATCTGTTTATTTACAAGTAATTTGAATTGCCAGTAGGCTGTATGCGTCTTTGAATCACTAGTAGTGTGGAAACTAAATCTAAATTACAACTGTGATTTGAACCCATGTTTGCAAGCGTGTGTGAGTAAAAGATTAGAAAAGATCACTATCAGATAAAGGATGTTAGATTTTGACAATAATTTTCTTTTGAGATCAGTTTCGGGTTATGTTGTTAGCACAATTAATGCGGTTCATCTCACTGCCCATACTCACAAGTATGCAAGGAGTGATTGAATCAAGACATGTCTCTACATTAACCGTTGAGCATGTATACACCCTTGAATCATTCCTGGTTCATTGAAATCAAATCCAGATAAAAATTGGATCCCCTTACCGTATAATCAAACACCATGTTCATTATCCCGAATCATCATACCGATATTCAAAGAAGAAGCTCACATGAAACCAAGACAAACGAATCAATCGATTCTGAATCTTATGATTCCTGATAATCCTTATGGATTCTGCTTGATTTTTCTGTGCTAATTGATGTAACTTCATTCTGAAAATTAAGAAAATAATTGAAAATAATCTTAGATGCCTTGAAGATAGTGCAAAATATCATAGCATCTCAGTGGGGTACACGTTGTATATCTTATAATTAATACCTTAATACACAAGAACATGATACAAAGATGCGTATAGTTTCAAATTTTATAATATTGTCAACTTGAATTACTTGTTTATGTGCTTATTACGTATGAATGAAAAGTAATACATGAGATGATCCCATATTCTTTGATGTTTATTTTGTATCGTTTTTTGCTAAAAGCTAGCCTGATATGATCCTTTGCTCGTTTCTTTGATCAAAAATAGCTTGTGTAAATGATTGTATATATCTATCTTGAAAAGCACAAAAAGATTTTAAGTTTTTAAGCTTATGCATTGTTCAAGTTTAATCAGAAAAAGCCAAAAATATTTTATGTTTAACCATCATGAATTGTATTTGAATCCTCTTGGTTGAATAGTTTTATCTTGTTCGTTATTTGACTTGAAAATCTTCATAAATTCTGAGTTGAAAAGTTGCGCACTTAAGGTTTCTGCGCACTTAGCAAAGTACGCACGAAGTAAAACTTGCGCACTTAGCAAGTACGCAAGAGTTAAGCCTTGCGCACTTGTTAAGTACGCAAGAGTTAATTCGTGCGCACTTAACAAGTACGCACGAACAATTTCTGAGGGGTATAAATCCGACACTTAGAAAATTTTCAGGTTTTACGCTTTCAAACCTAATTTTTTCCCCCCTGCAATTTTTCTCTCAAAATCGAGTGTGTTCAAACCCTCTTTTCATCCCGTCAGTACTTTCAGCATCGTATTACATCTCATTGGTGAGAATCTAGGGCAATTCCAACCGTAGATTCATGACTTTTGGACCGATTTGACATAGAAATTTTTTTGGTTAAATCCGATAAAGTTTTTGGGAAAATGGGATTGTTTGGGTAACTTATTATCATTAACATGCTAATAGATAGCTTAATCGATCCTATAATCATCTTTCTGGTCCTCGATTTGATCCTTCGATTGAAACTGAACTGTCATTGGATCGAGAGACTGGCTAGGTCAAACTTGGTGCTAGTGTTGGTAGTTTTTGGTGTCGAGAATGGTCCCGTAAGTTAGAATCCTTGGTTCCGACTGATTGGCGACCTATTCGACCCAATTTTGTGCAATCTGTATTATTTTCAAAACTTCTGAAAAAGTTTTTGCTAAGGGTTGTTCTTGCGCACTTAGCAAGTACGCAAGAAGTAATTCTTGCGTACTTGTTAAGTACGCAAGAGGAAAAACCTGCGCACTTGATAAGTGCGCAGGACCAACACTTAGAAATTTTTTCTAAGTCTGAAAATTTTTTCAAAGTGTAAACTACTATACTGTGTCATGTGTGTCTACTTCCAATGTTATAGGTTGTTCTGAATATGTCTTCTGTGTGTGGTTGCAGGCTATGGCTCATGCATTCACTGACGAATTCAACCTAGTGGCTAACACCAAACCAGAATGGAAAGGCGCAGCCTTGCAGTACAGGGAGATTGTGGATTTTCTCAACAGATCCAGAATAAGTTTTGCAATCTCAGCAATCCCAACAGTCTCAAGACCTTACCTGGAGCAATTCTGGGAGACTACAGAGCATGATTGCACGGTGTCCCCTAATGTCATAAGGGCAACTGTTGATGGTCGGGCAATTGCATTCTCTGAAGATACAATCAGGAGAGTACTGCGGTTCAGAGACCTTGCTACCGACCCGACATCCTATCCAGATTACTACGTGGATGGGTGTTGGAGGCATAGAATGGGGTATGTCGGGGCAAGGGACTATGCTTCTTACAAGAAGATGTGGGTATTGGATCAATGGCGTTATTTGCCCACATAATGATCGTGTGCATCTCATCTAGGAAAGCGGGGAAAGATGCCATGGGTCATGACCTAGCAGCGGCCATGGTGGGCCTGTCTCTCAATCGGGGCTATAACTTCTCTCGCTATATTTTCAAAGCACTAAATGACCAGATAAATACAGCAGAGAGGTTCAGGTTCCTTTTGTACCCGAGGTTTGTGCAGCTACTGATCGATGATGCACTGCCAAACCTACGTGCTATCGGGGAGAGACTGCAGGTAAAACGGGTGGACAAGAGAGTCTTTGCACAGTTTCTAAAGCCAGGCAGTGTAGAACCTACCCCTGAGCAAACTGAACTCTTCGGCCACCTGATTAATGAAGCATACATCGCTCCGGAGGACTGGAACTGGTATAGTCCCAACTCGGGACCAGAGATGAGTGATCACTCTGATGAAGAACAAGAGAATGAGGATGATGAAGGTGATGATGAACATGAAGGTGATGATGAAGGTGGTGTTGGTGGTGCTGAGGAATCCGATTCGGAGGCAACAGAATCAGATTCTTCTGATTTCGATGACGCACCATCACAAGTACATCCCGAGGAGGTTGGCACAGGTTACCCTGCCTGCGTCGTCTTCAAAAAGAAAGCGACAAAGCTCGAGCAGCGAATATGAGCCGGATTCCGACTCTGACGCTGCTCTACAAAGACAGAGGCATGAGAGTGCTAACAAGGAAAGGGGCGATAGGCAAAAGGTTGCTATCCCCAGGGTTGAAGAGATTCCAACTGTGCAGCCAGTACAGGTTGAAGCTGCCAGACCAGAGTTAGAATCTACCCCATCAGAACAGCAACTGTATAGATGGAGGAGAAGGCCACTAGTACAAGCAGATGTGGCAGTCACGGCGGTCACAGAGGAGATTCCTGTGACGGTGACCCTCCCTACTCCAACTGTCCAGGTGATAGTGACTACTCCAATTCTCACGGAGTCAGTCACCGTCACCCCAACCATAACTCCCATCATTACATCCCCAATTCCAACAACCACCAAAGAGCCGTCAGGTCAACCCTTCAACTATGGTGATTTCTCACAAGGGTTTGACTTTGACACAAACTTCTCCTCTCCCACACATAATGCCGAAGTCTCATCCTCTAGGCATCCTGATCCGAATGATGCAAGGATCGATGTGCTAGAGACCCAAGTTGCTGAACTGTTGAAGACCATTCAAAAGTCAAAGGAGGAGTCTGATGCTCAACAAGCACAGATTAATTCCCTGGCCGATGAAGTTAGGATTCTCCACAGCCAGAGAACAGGGACAAATGAGCAATTGAAGAAAGTCATGGCACAGAATGAACTGTTAATGAAGACTAACGAAATGATTCTAGGCCACAGAACTTCCCTTGAGCTGAGGATGGACTTGCAGAGAAAAGAGCACGAAGCGATGGTCAAATTAGTTGAAGAACTGACCAAGAAGCTCGGTGCTCAGGGGGAGAAGGAGACAGAGAAAGAGAAGGAGACAGAGAAAGAGAAAGAGAAAGAGAAAGAGAAAGACAAAGAAAAGAAAACCACCGGTGCCGAGTCTTGTCATCCAGTCGATCTGACTAAGGATGATGATAAAGACAAGGATCCTGAAGTCGGTTCTAATGGAGGTGAGCACCTAGCTTTGGCGATTGTGCCCATCTCTTCTGTTCCATTGGCTGAGGGGGAGTCTACTCAGCAAGAGGGTGGTGATACCTCAGGTGGTGGTGGTGGAGATAAAGGGAAGTCAGTGGCTGATGAGATTCTCTATCTCGAGATTCTAAAGAAGCACAGATCGATGCTCTCCTTAATCTGGAAGAAGGAGAGATCGACTCTGGTGATGAATGGAACGATGATGTGATAATCGAGATTCCCAAGGTCGACGGGGAACTAGAGTACGAGTTAGAGGATGGTGAGATCTTTGAAATACCATCGCTCGAATCTCTGCTCGAAACAGACATAGGCTCAGTTGACATGGAAAGTAATGTTGAAGCTACAATTGAAGCCTCCCCAGTCGACCCTACACCTGTGGACCCCGAGACACCAAAAGAGAAAGACATGCCTTCTGTATCTACAAAGGGTCCAGCTCCCGTGTGGCAAAAGACGTCTATCACAGACAAGCACGGAGCGACAGGTATGATCTTGGCTGTTAGGTTCGAGGAGGACAAGCAGTTGTTCGCCATCAAAAGATCTGGGGGAGTTCAATACTTGAAACCCACCAGTGAGGTGTTCAACTCTTTGCCCAAGTACGACCTTGTGAACCTCGCAAACCGCGACCTGCTGAGTCACTCGAGTAATGCAGTAGCAATGGGTTTGTGGGTTACACTACAGCGGGAAGCAAGATCAGGGAAATTTGAATACCTCAAGCCTCAGGTGCCCAGAAGAGTCAAGGATAAGCACGCTGTGCATCCTGTGACTAAGAAACCCTTAAAGAGATTGGTATACAAGCCAGTGCGATGTGAAACTAAGATTCCCCTGAGCAAGTTACCTCAGGATATTCTTGGTGACATGTGGTACTGGTACGTTGATCCAAAAACGGGCGAGGCTGTGGTTATGGGTAAAGGTAAGTCAGATAGTGGAAACACAGTGCCAAAGGAAGTGATCAGGGTTTTCGATGAAGTTTGCTTCATCAATTTCTCTGTGAACGATCTGGAGGTACTAGCAGACAAGTTCTGCATCCACACTGACGAATGGACAAAGCTTCTCTCGGCCAAATACGACAAGTTAATCAAGTTTTGCCTCGATTACAAGAAGAAGATGGAAGCTAAGGAACAAGTGCTGTGAAGACTGAAGAATGAAGACTGAAGACGATGAAGATCCCGAGCTGTTGTCAAGGGGGAGTTTGTTGATGCACTTTCCTGTGACAACACTCTGGATAGAGTCTTAGTTTGTATTTCTAATGTCTGTAATTTGTGTTTGTATGTAAGAGTCATTATGTAATAGTTTATCGAGTTGTATTTACTTTTACATAATGTATGTTGTTTTTCTGCTAAGTGTTTTGCGCACTTACAAGTGCGCAGGAGAAAGCTCCTGCGTACTTAGCAAGTACGCAAGAACACCTCTGCGTACTTGTTAAGTACGCAAGAGAAATTGGTCCTGCGCACTTGCTAAGTGCGCAGGCATCAGGTTAGTATAAATAGGATAGGTTCACAGAAGCTAAGTACGCAGAACCATTTGTTTAGACGAACTCAGTTTTGCTAAGTACGCAGCTTGTATTCTCTCTGTAACCGTCGAGTGTTTATAATACAAAGAACGTTTATTGTGACTCTCTTGTTTGGTTTACTTTGTTTAGTAAGACTCTTCACCTAGTCACGGGTATTCCGCAACCCGGTTTGACTAGTATACCACTTGCATGTGACGACCCGACACACACGAAGGGACCTACAACTTGTGTGGTAGCTGTTGTTGTAGGAAAATTCGATCAGCGGTAGGTGATGTCACACCCCGACCGATGGCGGAATCATCGAGGCGGACAATGTGACGATTGTTCAAAAGCACATGATAACTAAAGGTTGCATAATTCATTAATTAAATTTAAAAGTAACAAGTTCCAAATACAATACATTTCAAATAACCTAGTCTAGTTCAAAACATTAATTTATTTAACTAGGTCTATAGTTCCTAAGTGGAGAGATCTTCAGCAAGCAGTCACATATCCAAACCTGAAACATTATTTAAATCAAGTGTCAACAAAAAAGTTGGTGAGTACATAGGTTTAGTATTTCCTGTAAATAGTAGTTGTAAATCGTTTTGCAACTCATTGTTTATATTGTTAAACATAGTATGTATGATGTATCATTTATTTAATCACAATTCAAACCGAGTTTGACACGTTTGAACAGAGCACACCAGCTAAGTCCGGTATGTTTGAATATAGTTACCCACAATATCCGATATGTTTGAATATAACACGCGGTCATATCCGAGTATGCAGTAATAAACACCCTAACCGGGTGGGCTGGTCAGGCACAATAGATCTATCAATATTACAGTTGGTTGTCTTGTGTATAAATGTATGTACATCCAAAGAATAAGCATATAGTCTCATGTATAACACGTATAAACAATGTGAGTAGCATGTATAATGTTTCACCCCAAAACTTATAAAAATGTAAAATAGGGGCTATGTAACTCACCTGGCTAGCGGATATGTTAATCCACGAGTGCGGGTGATAAGGATGTTGAAACCTAGGCACGATGAAACCCTATGTGGATGGATAAGTATTATTGTATGTTTATGAGCGTATTCGTATTTAATGAGTATAGGTTTTATAATAATATCCTTAATAATTATTTGTATAAAATAGGGTAGAAAATGATAACGGTTTTGTAGAACTTTAACTCATAAAAATATATATATATATATATATATATATATATATTGTTTTAAACAAATATTTATTATGTTTAACGCATTTATATATAACAATATCAAATAAAAGAAAATTCTTTATTTGACTAATCATATATTATATATATATTAATATTTGTTTTAACAAGTTTATTAAAAAATATTGCAAGACTTATAAAGGTGGGACATTGTATATGTGAAAGGTATTTTGATAAGTTTTATAAAAATGTTACAAAGTTTATAAAAATTGGACATTTTGTATATTATAATGTATTTTAATAAGTTTATAAAAATATTACACGGTTTATAAAAATAGGACATTTTATATATTATAATGTATTTTAATAAGTTTATAAAAATGGGATGGTTTATAAAAATATAGTTTAATCGATTTTAAAATAAACGAACGAGTAAACCGACAGGTTTTAGTATTTATTGTATAAAAATGGTATTAAAATAAGTTAGGTTAATTAAATAAAATAAATAGAATGAAACAGAAGTAAAAAAAAATGGGTCGAAGGCCAACCGGATTCGAACCCGCGACCTGTAACTCGAACACTCACACGCATAACCAGCCGGGCTACTGCCCATCGCTGGTTATGTGTGTATCGAATAATTTAAGTACACAAAGGAAAAGTTGGTCGCTGGTCCTCGGTGACCGGCAAACCGTGTTCGAGGACACTGGGATTGCCCGGTAACTCTCGTGCGAATGCCGTGTTTTCGACTGGGATTGTTTACCTGATGATAATAGAAGCTAATGGAACCGAAATGAGGTTCGAACTTGGTCGCGAAGGGCCTGGATGGCAGGGCTTTGGAACTCGAAAAAGTCACAAGCGGGGATCGATTTCTGAGTGGAATTAGCTCTTGTAACCCTGGTCACAGCTTCACTCAGGGTCGACGAAGGTGATGGAGTCCTCAATTTGGAGTGAGAGTGTGTGGAAGGAGGGTAGCCAGTTCGTGAAGGGCCGACCATGGCCATTTATAGCCGGGCTTGATTCTTATGTTCAAACGTGCAATTGGGCACGTCCCGACATTAGCCTAGACGAGACGAAACTAATTAGACATTCAACAGGCGTGGAGGTGGCTTGTCGGGCACGAATTCGAATGTGTATATCTCGGCCACCAAAAGGATCAGACGATCCTTATGTTGGGGAGACCAATTGGTCGAGGGGTATTGTTCGCGTGGGGGAGACGACGCCAGAGAAGCCTTTGTCGGCTGTTGAGGTGCAGGGAACAGTCCTGTCGGGCGTTCGCCGTTGAAAGCCTTGGACCGCCGGACTATTGTTGGGGGTGACCGGATAAACGAATTAGGTATTGACAGTTTTAGTCCCTGGAGTTTGATTTCGTTTTAATTAGGTCCCTGCGATAATTACGGATGGGTCCTTGTACTTTAACTTGTCTAGGAATGGTCTCTCGACAGATTTTAGTTTTTATAACCTTCTAGTTTGATTAATTACAAAATAACCCTTGAACTTTTATTTAACTAAATTAATGTAATTTCTTTTAAATAAAATTAATTTAAAAATGTTTTTATAAACTTATTTTATTTATTTTTATTATTATAAATAATTTTTATAAAAGTTATTTATCTTATTTAAATAGATTCTTTAATTAAATATGCAACTTTTAAAATTTAGATTTTATATAAAATTTTATATAAGTTTTTAAAACTTATAAAATTTTAATTAATTTATATCTGTGAAATAAAATACCTAATCGTATAAAACTCTTACACTTTATTAAAATAGGAGATGATTACACGATAAATATAACACAAGTGCGTGAATGAAAATCCGAAACATCACAGTCTCCCCATTTTAGAGGAATTTCGCCCCGAAATTCAACTAGTGGAGGCTATGAAAAGAGATGCAGATACTTGGTCTTCATTTGGTCTTCACGTTCCCAAGTGAACTCGGGTCCACGTTTAGACTCCCAACGGACCTTGACAATAGGGATGCGGCTACGCTTGAGTTTCTTACCTTCTCGGTCCATGATTTCCACGGGTTTCTCAACAAAGTGCATTTTCTCGTCAATACGCACTTCGTCAAGGGGGATGTGGAGGTTCTCGTCGGCTAGACACTTTTTCAAATTAGACACATGAAAAGTCGGATGAACGTTGCTGAGTTCTGAAGGAAGATCGAGTTTGTAGGCCACTTTTCCTATCCTTTCGAGTATCTTGAATGGACCCACATATCGAGGTGCAAGTTTTCCTTTCTTTCCAAATCGGACTACGCCTTTCCAAGGTGATACCTTTAGAAGGACCATATCTCCAACTTGAAATTCCAAGGGTTTCCGTCGCTTGTCGGCATAGCTCTTTTGCCGACTTCTTGCTACCCGAATGTTGTCACAGATAAGAGAGACTTTATCAGTGGTTTCTTGGATAAGCTCGGGACCGGTGATTTGTGCTTCGCCAATTTCATTCCAACAAATTGGTGAACGACATTTTCGTCCATAAAGAGCTTCAAACGTTGTCATGTTAATACTTGTGTGATAGCTGTTGTTGTAGGAAAATTCAATCAGTGGTAGGTGAGAATCCCAATTGCCACCAAAGTCAATGACACAAGCTCTAAGCATATCCTCAAGAGTTTGGAGTGTTCGTTCGGTTTGTCCATCAGTTTGAGGATGGTAAGCCGTACTTAAATCCAAACGAGTACCAAGTGCTGATTGTAAAGATTGCCAAAATCGGGAAGTAAAACGCGAATCACGATCGGAGATGATGTTCAAAGGGATTTCATGACGACTTACGATCTCATCAATGTAAATCCGAGCCAATTTCTCGACTCGATAGTCCTCACGAATGGGTAAGAAATGAGCAGACTTTGTAAGTCGGTCGATAATAACCCAGATACTATCGTGCCCACTAGAAGTGCGTGGTAGTTTTGGTGATAAAATCCATAGCAAGGTTCTCCCACTTCCACACGGGAATTTTAGGTTGTTCGAGGAGTCCGGAAGGCTTTTGGTGTTCGGCCTTCACTTTAGAACAAGTTAGGCATTTTGCCACAAAGAGGGCAATATCCTTTTTCATGCCGGGCCACCAATATTGCTGACGAAGACCCATGTACATCTTATCAGCTCCAGGATGTACCGAATATCGAGTCTTATGGGATTCATTCATCAAAAACATACGAAGATCGTCGCGATCGGGAATCCAGATACGATCCAAGTAATACAATAGGCCGTTGGCTTTGGTTTCTAGCAAGAGTTCTACACCACATGCCATTTCTTGATACATGTTTCCCTCGGTAACCGAGGTGTGTTGTGCTTGGAGAATGCGGGCTTGGATATCATTATGAATACGAACACTATGAAGCATGATACGTTCTTTACGACTCAAAGCGTCGGCTACAACATTTGCTTTGCCGGGGTGGTAGCGAATCTCGCAGTCGTAGTCGTTAAGAAGTTCGACCCATCGTCGTTGCCTCATATTAAGCTCTTTTTGATTGAAAATATGTTGGAGACTTTTGTGGTCGGTGAAAACCACGCATTTGGTACCATATAAATAATGTCTCCAAATTTTCAAGGCGAAGACGACAGCTCCAAGCTCGAGATCATGGGTCGTATAGTTCTTCTCATGAATTTTGAGTTGACGTGATGCATATGCAATTACTTGGCCACGTTGCATAAGGACATAACCAAGACCTTGGTTGGATGCATCACAATAAACGACAAAGTCGTCATTGCCATTAGGAAGTGTTAGAATAGGAGCATGGCAGAGCTTGTGCTTGAGAGTTTGAAACGCTTCCTCTTGCTTGGGTCCCCACTCGTAAGGTTTACTTTTATGAGTCAAGGCAGTGAGCGAAACCGCGATCTTGGAGAAATTTGAGATGAAACGATGATAGTAACCCGCTAGTCCGAGGAAGGAACGAATATCGGTAGGAGTCTTAGGAGTACTCCAATTCTTTACCGCTTCGATTTTTGCCGGGTCCACATGAATTCCCTTATCGTTGACTATGTGTCCCAAAAATTGAACTTCCTTTAGCCAAAATTCACACTTGGAGAACTTGGCGTATAGTTGTTCTTTCTTCAACAGTTCTAAAATCAAACGAAGATGTTGTTCATGCTCCGCTTTCGTCTTAGAATAGATAAGAATGTCGTCAATGAAAATGATCATGAACTTGTCCAAATAAGGTTTGCATACATGGTTCATGAGGTCCATGAAGACCGCAGGTGCATTAGTCAACCCGAAGGGCATGACCATGAACTCGTAGTGACCATATCTAGTCCGAAAGGCAGTCTTCGGAATGTCTTCATCGAGAACACGAAGTTGATGGTATCCGGAACGAAGGTCAATCTTGGAGAAACATGTTGAACTTTGAAGCTGATCGAAAAGATCGTCGATACGGGATAAAGGATATCGGTTCTTAATTGTAAGCTTGTTGAGTTCACGATAATCAATGCACATTCGAAATGACCCATCCTTTTTCTTTACAAACAGCACGGGAGCACCCCAAGGTGAATGGCTCGGGCGGATGAATCCTTTGGATGAGAGTTCTTGTAATTGACTTGCAAGCTCTTGCATTTCGGAAGGTGCAAGACGATAGGGGGCTTTTGCTACAGGAGTTGCCCCGGGCACAAGGTCGATACGAAACTCCACTTGTCTAGTGGGAGGAAGACCAGGTAAATCCTCGGGGAATACCTCGGGAAAATCTCGGATGATTGGAATGTCTTGCAATTTCTTACCCTTGTCTTTTGCGTCAACTATGTGGGCCAAGAAGGCAACGTACTTTTTCCACAAGTACTTTTGTGCCAATGTGCAAGACATGATTTGAAGACCACGGCACGGTTTTTCACCGAAAATAACTAATGTGTCGCCCGAAGAGAGAGGTATGAGAATACACTTTTCGTAACAAACAACCTCGGCATGGTGCTTAGATAGCCAGTCCATGCCAATTATAATATCGAAGCTTCCCAATTGCATTGGAAGGAGATCAACAGAGAATTCATGATTATTAAGCTCGAGATTGCAGTTGCGGATAACGGAGTTTATAGCAATAGATTTCCCATTTGCTATCTCCACGGAATAAGGATTGTCAAGTTTCGTTCTTTGTTTAGCAAGTCGAGATTCAAAGGTAAGAGACACGAAACTCCTATCGGCACCGGTATCAAATAAAATGGATGCATAATGATTGTTCACGAGAAACGTACCGTTTATCACGTCGTTGTTTGCTTGTGCCTCATTAGCGTTTATATTAAACGCTCGTCCTTGGGGACCACCTTGATGATGAAGTTTTAGGCATCGGTCAAGGAAATGGTTTGGGTCTCCACACTCGTAACATGCCCGACCATTGAGAAGTGCCGGATAGTTCGGACGGTTGACTGGAGCAGCTTGGTGGACGGGAGGACGGGTTCGGCAGGTAGTGACCACGTGTCCATATCGTCCGCAGCTTGAACACAATCGGCATGGTAGGTTGGCAGGATGATGGTACTTGCAGGTCTGACATTGGGGATTTGGACCCAAAGAAGGTTTCGGGTTTTGACCCAAAGGGGCCACTTGAAGAGCAGGTACAGCGGGAGTTACGGCTGCGAAGTTTCGACCCTTTCGTTTCTTGTTGCGGTTAGAAGACTCGGGTTTTACATCTTTGACAGCTGCAAGAGTGGAGACAACCTTCTTGGAACCCTTTCTTGTTAAGGTTCCGGCTTTGACGTGGTTGTCGGATAGTGTAGTGGATAGACGGATGGCAGCTTCAAGTGTAGGAGGATTGCTTCCTAACACAGCATCTTGAATTTGCATAGGCAGGCCGCCTATGTATTTTTCAATTCCCCGAGCATGGGGAGTGATCATATGAGGCACTAGCAGACTTAGCTCTTGAAACCGGGTGGTGTAAGCCAGATTATCCCCGCTGTCTTGGGCAAGATCCCAAAATTCAGCCTCGAGCTTCCTCATTTCATTCTGAGGACAGAATTCATCAGTCATGGCCTTCTTTAGATCATCCCATGATAAAGATGTAGCAACCTCAGCACCACGAGTGCGTTTCTCACCGTTCCACCAGGTGAGGGCTCTCTTTTGGAGTATACTTGTGGCATAACGAACCCGAAGATTATCGGGACAGTCGCTGTTTAGGAATGTGCTTTCCATGCTTTCAAACCATTGAAGTAGGCCGGTAGCACCTTCAGTCCCGAAGAATTTAGTAGGATTACACGAGTTAAAGTGCTTAAATGTGCAATGAGGCTGGTTGGTACCACCGTTCCCTTGGATGTTGTGAGACCCGTCACTGTTGTTATTTGCTTGGGTCATTTGCCCTACTAGCTGGGCAAGGAGAGTAGCAAGATCCGGGTTGGAAGTGCTAGAGTTTGCACGTCGAGGAGGCATTCTAACACCATAAGAAAAGACAATGATAGTTTAGATAAGACGGATAAATATGAGTTATAGCGGGAAATAATGTAAGCAGAAATGCGAGATTTATCATGACGCGTGCCAGTGCATGTGTATTTATTCTAAGTTGATAGGGGAAACTAAGTCATCTTTTCCGGGTAGGACATGATGTTATAGATCATTATTTGCATAATAGGAATTGCTGGGACTTGCATTCATTACAAATCGTTATTACGTGTGCACCTGTAATAATGATTTGTTTTGCATGTTTGTCTAGTTCTTCCTATCTTGCTATAATATCCCCAAATTTTAAGTTTAAGTTCGGATTGTATCCTTGCGAATACATTGACTTATCAACGTTAATTAATTTCCTGAAACTTTCAAAGAGACATGCTTTAGCCTATAGGTAAACACTCACTTCAGGAATTCCCAAGAAAGCATACGGGTCCGTTTATTTGGATTTGTACGAAATGCTTTCCTAGACAGAAAACCCAATGTACAGGTGTCACCCTTCCAGATTGCACGTGTCCTTTACTGGTCTCAAGAAATTAAGTTGTTGACGAGATTTTCAAGATTTCGAGAGTCTATGACCATAAAACGTGTAGGAATTGTTTCAATTAATACGGATTAGGAAAGAGTATGAATAGGGATGGGTGGTGTATTTGTTTGCATAAGTTTGTTTGCCAAATGTGTATGTAAAGTATGTATCATGTATCAAATTCTTGCATGTATGTGTATAAGTCTCATGTACCAAACTTGGGAAAATTCAAATATTACCTAACTACAAATAATTCACATAGCATTTAATCATTTAGCACAAAGCACATACAAGGGACTCCTAGGGTTATAGTCTAGGTCATTGTGTCTAATAACCTAATTCCCTATAACCATGGCTCTGATACCAATCTGTCACACCCCGACCGATGGCGGAATCATCGAGGCGGACAATGTGAAGATTGTTCAAAAGCACATGATAACTAAAGGTTGCATAATTCATTAATTAAATTTAAAAGTAACAAGTTCCAAATACAATACATTTCAAATAACTTAGTCTAGTTCAAAACATTAATTTATTTAACTAGGTCCATAGTTCCTAAGTGGAGAGATCTTCGGCAAGCAGTCACATATCCAAACCTGAAACATTATTTAAATCAAGTGTCAACAAAAAAGTTGGTGAGTACATAGGTTTAGTATTTCCTGTAAATAGTAGTTGTAAATCGTTTTGCAACTCATTGTTTATATTGTTAAACATAGTATGTATGATGTATCATTTATTTAATCACAATTCAAACCGAGTTTGACACGCTTGAACAGAGCACAACAGCTAAGTCCGGTATATTTGAATATAGTTACCCACTATATCCGATATGTTTGAATATAACACGCGGTCATATCCGAGTATGCAGTAATAAACACCCTAACCGGGTGGGCTGGTCAGGCACAATAGATCTATCAATATTACAGTTGGTTGTCTTGTGTATAAATGTATGTACATCCAAAGAATAAGCATATAGTCTCATGTATAACACGTATAAACAATGTGAGTAGCATGTATAATGTTTCACCCCAAAACTTATAAAAATGTAAAATAGGGGCTATGTAACTCACCTGGCTAGCGGATATGTTAATCCACGAGTGCGGGTGATAAGGATGTTGAAACCTAGGCACGATGAAACCCTACGTGGATGGATAAGTATTATTGTATGTTTATGAGCGTATTCGTATTTAATAAGTATAGGTTTTATAATAATATCCTTAATAATTATTTGTATAAAATAGGGTAGAAAATGATAACGGTTTTGTAGAACTTTAACTCATAAAAATATATATATATATATATATATATATATATATATATTGTTTGAAACAAATATTTATTATGTTTAACGCATTTATATATAACAATAACAAATAAAAGAAAATTCTTTATTTGACTAATCATATATTATGTATATATGAAAATTTGTTTTAACAAGTTTATTAAAAAATATTGCAAGACTTATAAAGGTGGGACATTGTATATGTGAGAAGGTATTTTGATAAGTTTTATAAAAATGTTACAAAGTTTATAAAAATAGGACATTTTGTATATTATAATATATTTTAATAAGTTTATAAAAATATTACACGGTTTATAAAAATAGGACATTTTATATATTATAATGTATTTTAATAAGTTTATAAAAATGGGATGGTTTATAAAAATATAGTTTAATCGATTTTAAAATAAACGAACGAGTAAACCGACTCATTTTAGTATTTATTGTATAAAAATGGTATTAAAATAAGTTAGGTTAATTAAATAAAATAAATAGAATGAAACAGAAGTAAAAAAAATGGGCCGAAGGCCAACCGGATTCGAACCCGTGACCTGTAACTCGAACACTCACACGCATAACCAGCCGGGCTACTGCCCATCGATGGTTATGTGTGTATCGAATAATTTAAGTACACAAAGGAAAAGTTGGTCGCTGGTCCTCGGTGACCGGCAAACCGTGTCCGAGGACACTGGGTTTGCCCGGTAACTCTCGTGCGAATGCCGTGTTTTCGACTGGGATTGTTTACCTGATGATAACAGAAGCTAATGGAACCGAAATGAGGTTCGAACTTGGTCGCGAAGGGCCTGGACGGCAGGGCTTTGGAACTCGAAAAAGTCACAAGCGGGGATCGATTTCTGAGTGGAATTAGCTCTTGTAGCCCTGGTCACAGCTTCACTCTGGGTCGACGAAGGTGATGGAGTCCTCAATTTGGAGTGAGAGTGTGTGGAAGGAGGGTAGCCAGTTCGTGCAGGGCCAACCATGGCCATTTATAGCCGGGCTTGATTCTTATGTTCAAACGTGCAATTGGGCACGTCCCGACATTAGCCTAGACGAGACGAAACTAATTAGACATTCAACAGGCGTGGAGGTGGCTTGTCGGGCACGAATTCGAATGTGTATATCTCGGCCACCAAAAGGATCAGACGATCCTTATGTTGGGGAGACCAATTGGTCGGGGGGTATTGTTCGCGTGGGGGAGACGAAGCCAGAGAAGCCTTTGTCGGCTGTTGAGGTGCAGGGAACAGTCCTGTCGGGCGTTCGCCGGAGAAAGCCTTGGACCGCCGGACAATTGTTGGGGGTGACCGGATAAACGAATTAGGTATTGACAGTTTTAGTCCCTGGAGTTTGATTTCGTTTTAATTAGGTCCCTGCGATAATTACGGATGGGTCCTTGTACTTTAACTTGTCTAGGAATGGTCCCTCGACAGATTTTAGTTTTTATAACCTTCTAGTTTGATTAATTACAAAATAACCCTTGAACTTTTATTTAACTAAATTAATGTAATTTCTTTTAAATAAAATTAATTTAAAAATGTTTTTATAAACTTATTTTATTTATTTTTATTATTATAAATAATTTTTATAAAAGTTATTTATCTTATTTAAATAGATTCTTTAATTAAATATACAACTTTTAAAATTTAGATTTTATATAAAATTTTATATAAGTTTTTAAAACTTATAAAATTTTAATTAATTTATATCTGTGAAATAAAATACCTAATCGTATAAAACTCTTACACTTTATTAAAATAGGAGATGATTACACGATAAATATAACACAAGTGCGTGAATGAAAATCCGAAACGTCACAGGTTTGAATCCCAATTGCCACCAAAGTCAATGGCACAAGCTCTAAGCATATCCTCGAGAGTTTGGATTGTTCACTCGATTTGTCCATCGGTTTGAGGATGGTAAGCCGTGCTTAAATCTAAACGAGTACCTTGCGCAGATTGTAATGATTGCCAAAACCTGGGAGTAAAACGTGATTGCCAAAACCTGGGAGTAAAATGTGAATCACGATCGGATATGTTGTTCAATGGGATTCCGTGGCGACTTACAATCTCATCAATGTAGATCCGAGCCAATTTTTCAACTTGATAGTCTTCACGAATAGGAAAGAAGTGAGCAGACTTTGTGAGTCGATCGATAATAACCCAAATACTATTGTGTCCACTAGAAGTGTGTGGGAGTTTGGTGATGAAGTCCATAGCAAGGTTCTCCCATTTCCACATGGGAATTTCAGGTTGTTCGAGAAGTCCGGAAGGCTTCTGGTGTTTGGCCTTTACTTTAGAACAAGTTAAGCATTTTGCCACAAAGAGGGCAATGTCCTTTTTCATGCCCGGCCACCAATATTGTTGACGAAGACCCATGCACATCTTATCAGCTCCGGGATGTACCGAATATCGAGTCTTGTGGGACTCGTTCATCAAAAACATACGAAGGTTGTTGCGATCGGGAACCCAGATACGATCCAAGTAATACAACAGGCCGTTGGCTTTAGTTTCTAACAAGAATTCCACACCACATGCCATCTCGTGATACATGTTTCCCTCGGTAACCGAAGTGTGTTGTGTTTGGAGAACGCGGGCTTGGATATCATTATGATTACGAACACTATGAAGCATGATACGTTCTTTACGACTCAAGGCGTCGGCTACAACATTTGCTTTGCCGGGGTGGTAGCGAATCTCGCAGTCGTAGTCGTTAAGAAGTTCGACCCATCATCGTTGCCTCATATTAAGCTCTTTTTGATTGAAAATATGTTGGAGACTTTTGTGGTCTGTGAAAACCACGCATTTAGTGCGATAAAGATAGTGTCTCTAAATTTTCAAGGCGAAGACGACAACACCAAGCTCGAGATCATGGGTCGTATAGTTCTTCTCGTGGATTTTGAGCTGACGTGATGCGTATGCAATTACTTGGCCACGCTGCATAAGAACACAACCAAGACCTTGGTTGGATGCATCACAATAAACGACAAAGTCGTCATTACCACTAGGAAGAGTTAGAACAGGAGCATTGCAGAGCATGTGCTTGAGAGTTTGAAAAGCTTCCTCTTGCTTGGGTCCCCACTCGTAAGGTTTACCTTTGTGAGTCAAAGCAGTGAGCGGGACTGCAATCTTGGAGAAATTTGAGATGAAGCGGATATAGTAACCCGCTAGTCCAAGGAAGGAACGAATCTCGGTAGGAGTCTTAGGAGTACTCCAATTCTTTACCGCCTCGATTTTTGCCGGGTCCACATGAATTCCCTTATCGTTGACTATGTGTCCCAAAAATTGAACCTCCTTTAGCCAAAATTCACATTGGGAGAACTTGGCGTATAGTTGTTCTTTCTTCAAGAGCTGCAAAATCAAACGAAGATGTTGTTCATGTTCCGCTTTCGTTTTAGAATAGATGAGAATGTCGTCAATGAAAACGATTACGAACTTGTCCAAATAAGTTTTGCATACGCGGTTCATGAGATCCATGAAAACTGCGGGTGCATTAGTCAAACCAAAAGGCATGACCATGAACTCGTAGTGACCATATCTAGTCCGAAAGGCAATCTTCGAAATGTCTTCATCAAGAACACGAAGTTGATGGTATCCGGAACGAAGGTCGATCCTGGAAAAACATGTTGAACCTTGAAGTTGGTTGAAAAGATCGTTGATACGGGGCAAAGGATAGCGGTTCTTGATCGTAAGTTTGTTGAGCGCACGATAATCAATGAACATTCGAAATGATCCATCCTTTTTCTTCACGAAAAGTATGGGAGCACCCCAAGGCGAATATCTTGGTCGGATGAAACCTTTGGATGAGAGCTCTTGTAATTGACTTGCGAGCTCTTGCATCTCGGAAGGTGCAAGTCGATAAGGAGCTTTTGCCACGGGAGTTGCTCCGGGCACAAGGTCAATACGGAACTCTACTTGTCAAGGGGGAGGAAGACCGGGTAAATCCTCGAGGAATACCTCGGGAAATTCTTGAATGATCGGAATATCTTGCAATTTCTTAACCTTGTATTTCGTGTCAACTACGTGAGCCAAGAAAGCAACGTACTTTTTCCGCAAGTACTTTTGTGCCAATGTGCAAGACATGAGTTGAAGACCACGACACGGTTTTTCACCGAAAATAACTAACGTGTCGCCCGAAGGGAGAGGTATACGAATGCACTTTTCGTAGCAGATAACCTCGGCATGGTGCTTAGATAACCAATCCATGCCAATTATAATATCGAAGCTTCCCAATTGCATCGGAACGAGATCAACAGAGAACACATGATTATTAAGATCGAGATTGCAGTTGCGGATAACATAATTTATAGTAATAGATTTCCCGTTTGCTATCTCCACGGAATAAGGATTGTCAAGCTTCGTTCTTTTCTTAGCAAGTCGAGATTCAAAGGTAAGAGACACGAAACTCTTATCGGCACCGGTATCAAATAAAACGGATGCATAATGATTGTTTACAAGAAACGTACCGTTCACCACGTCATTGTTTGCTTGTGCCTCATTAGCGTTTATACTAAACGCTCGTCCTCGGGGACCACCTTGTTGCTGAAGTTTTGGGCATCGGTTACGGAAATGGTTTGGGTCTCCACATTTGTAACATGCCCGACCATTGGGAGGTGCTGGATGGTTGGGATGGTTGGCTGGAGCAGCTTGATGGACGGGAGGACAGGTACGGCAAGTAGTGGCCATGTGTCCATATCGTCCGCAGCTTGAACATAGTCGGCATGGTATGTTGGCAGGATGGTGGTATTTGCAGGTCTGACATTCGTGATTTGGACCTACATAAGGTTTTGGGTTTTGTCCAAAAGGTGCCATTTGAATAGAAGGTACGGTGGGAGTTACGGCTGCAAAGTTTCAGCCCTTTCGTTTCTTGTTACGGTTAGAAGACTCAGGCCTTTCATTTTTTACAGCCGCGAGAGTAGAAACAACCTTCTTGGAACCCTTTCTTGATAAAGTTCCCACTTTGACGTGGTTGTCAGATAGCATAGCGGATAGACAGATAGCAGCTTCAAGTGTGGGAGGATTGCTTCCCAATACGACATCCTGAATTTGCATAGGCAGCGCTCCTATGTATTTTTTGATTCCCCGAGCAAGGGGAGTGATCATATGAGGTACCAATAGGCTCAGTTCTTGAAATCGGGTGGTGTAAGCCAGATTATCCCCGCTGTTTTGGGCAAGATCCCAAAACTCAATCTCAAGCTTCCTCATTTCGTTTCGAGGACAGAATTCATCGGTCATGCCTTTCTTCAGGTCGTCCCATGATAAAGATGTAGCAACCTCAATCCCACGAGTGCGTTTCTCACCGTTCCACCAGGTGAGGGCTCTCTTTTGAAGTACACTTGTGGCGTAGCGAACTCGAAGATTATCGGGACAGCCATTATTTAAAAACGTGCTTTCCATGCTTTCAAACCATTGTAGAAGGCCGGTAGCACCTTGAGTCCTGTAGAATTTTGTAGGGTTACACGAGTTAAAGTGCTTAAACATGCATTGAGGTGGGTTTGCACCACCGTTCCCTTGGATGTTGTGAGACCCGTCACTGTTGTTATTGGCTTAGGTCATTTGTCCCACCAGTTGGGCAAGAAGAGTTGCAAGATCCGGATTGGAAGTGCTAGAGTTCGTATTGACAGCACGTCGAGGAGGCATTCTAACACCACAAGAAAAAAGCAAAAGTTTATAAGATTTTAGACAAAATGGATATATATGTGCCACAGTGGGAATATTGCAAGCGGAAATGCGAGATTCATCATGTCGCGTGATAATGTATGTATATTTATTCAAGGTTTTATAACACAAAGGGGAAATAAGCCATGTATTCCTGGTAGGATATGATGTCATAGGTCATTATTTGCGCAATAGGAATCGCCGGGATTTGCATGCACTATAAATTGTTATTACGTGTGCACCCGTAATAATAATTCGCTTTGCATGTTCATCTGGTTCTCCCTATCTTGCTATAATGTCCCCAAATTTTGAGTTTAGATTCGGATCGTATTCTTGCGAATACAATGACTTATCAACGTTAAGTAATTTCTCAAAACTTTCGAGGAGACATGCTTTAGCCTATAGGTAAACACTCACTTCGGGAATTCCCAGGAAAGCATACGGGTCCGTTTATTTAAATTTATACGAAATGCTTTCCTAGACAGAAGACCCAATGTACAGGTGTCACCCTTCCGGATTGCACATGTCCTTTACTGATTTTCAAGAAAATAAGTCGTTGACGAGATTTAGACTTGTGAGTCTATGAGTATAATTAGATATGTAGGAATGTTGCAAATAGTATGGATGAGGAAAGAGTACGGAATATGGATAAGGATGTGTAGTGTATTTGTTTGTCAGACATGTATGTAAAGTATGTATTGTGTGTTTAAAGCCTTGTATGTATGTGTATAAATCTCATGCACTACACTTGGGGAAATTCAAATAATACCTAACTACAAATAATTCACATAGCAAATAAACATTTAGCACGTAACACGTAAAAGGGAGTCTAAGGGTTATAGTCTAGGTCATTGTGTCTAATAACCTAATTCCCAATAACCATGGCTCTGATACTAATATGTCATAACCCGACCGATGGCGGAATCATCGAGGCGGACAATGTGTGATTGTTCAAAAGCACATGATAACTAAAACGTTGCATAATTCATTAATTTAATTAAAAGAAACGAATATTCAAGTACAATACGAGTAAAATAACCTAGTCTGTTACAAAACATTGATTTAATTAACTAGGTCCATAGGTTCTTAAGTGGAGGAATCTTTAGCAAGCTATCACATATCCAAACCTGAAACATTGGTTAAATTAAGTGTCAACTAAAAAGTTGGTGAGTACATAGGTTTTATGTAACATCCTGAGTTTTAGGGCGCGAAAGAATTTATGAGAATTAAAAATTTTAAATAAGAAAAAGGGAAGCGGGCTTGGGCCGGGGTGTATGGGCCGAAAGAGGCAAGGGTTTGGGTCCTTATAAGCCTCAAGACAAGCCCAAAACCCTCACTTCTAACACATTTTTGGATTCTAGAGAGAGAAAGTGAGAAAGAGCCTAGAGAGAGAAAGTCTCGGTTTTCAGATTAGAGCTTCAAGGATCACTAGCAAGAGTCTCTTGAGTGTTTAGCAACGAAAAGGAAGTGATTACAGGTAACTGATTCTCCTAGATCTGAGTTTTTGTTCGTTTTTGGGTTTTTCAGGTTTTGGTTGAAAATGTAATGTTTTTACGGATGAAACTGGAAGAAAATCATATATTTGAGTTCCTAAACGAAAAGTAAACGTTTTGAATGGAAACAAGTTCGGAAACTTGACGGGATCAGACCCGAATGCGAAAGTTAGGGTTTTTGCGGAAGAACAGACCCTGCGTATTTATCAAGTACACAGGAAGAGGATCCTGCGTACTTATCAAGTACGCAGGAATAGGATCATGCGTACTTAACAAGTACGCAAGAAGATAGGTCATGCGTACTTGTCATGTGCGCAAGAGGAAGGTCATGCGCACTTACCAAGTGCGCATGAAGCAGAGTCTGCGCACTAATTAAGTGCGCAAGAACAAAGCCCTGCGCACTTGCTAAGTACGCAGGCATCAGGCTGGTAAAGTCAGTATAGTCGCCTAAATCAGAATGGTTAAACCATTTAGCGTTGAGTTAAGTCTGATACGTGTCAATTGTTATGATTGTTCAGATTATGTGAGATACAGTAGACCATTGCAGTTAAGATACCAGGTGAGTTCTAATCCCCTTTTTGCCTGCTTTAGGGGTGGTGTGCTTACTTAGTGTAAAGCGTTTATTATATTTTATATATTATAAACTGAAGGGAAAAGCTATGTTTTAGTGAAAAGTTTAAAAGAGGCAAAAGTACATTTTAGTAAAGTATGATTATATTATTGGCAAGCGTTTACTATATTTATTATACATAAACAAAGGCATAATATAAGTGCTAGTATGTTTTCAGTAAAGCAAGATAATATTATTTGGCAAGCTTTTACTATATTTATTATACATAAACAACGGCATAATATATGTGTTAGTATTTTCAAGTAAGCAAGATATATCATTTGGCAAGCGTTTACTCATGATATATGTGTTAAGATATATTTCAGTAAAAGCAAAGGTATTTATGGCAAGCGTTTACTATATTTTTATATACATAAACAAAGGCATAATACATGTTAAGTTATGAACAAGATTTACAGAAAGTTTTATGAATAGTAAAGTGAACAGTTTTCCTTCGGGAATGTGTACCAGCTATAAAGGTGCTTGGGACAGATGTTACTTATACAAGATGTCAAATATGGGTTCTACCCATTAGTAAGAACCTTTGGGTTCGGTAACGGTTGTACAACTGGGATGAGTGACGGCGGTTGCTCGGGAGGTCCACGAAACCTCCCCGTAGTGTTAAGCGGTATTGTCGGTTCATGGTCGTTGATCATGGGGGCATTGACCAGGGTATTGTCGGTTCATGGTCGTTGACCATGGGGGCATTGACCAGGTACTCGTCGGTTCATGGTCGTTGACCATGGGGGCGGTACAGTAGTGACAAGGAATTGACGGATAAGCGGTATTTTCGGTTCATGGTCGTTGATCATGGGGGCATTGACCAGGTACTTGTAGGTTCATGGATGTAAGCCATGAGGGCAGTATAGTAAAGAGGAATTGACGGTTTATTATACGTTTTAAACTGTTTGAAAAGCAAAGTGTGTTAAGTTTAGCCTTAGTGGCAATATATATGTATGTTTTAGTAAATCTTTTGTATAATTGTTTTAAAGTAAACGTTAGAACTCACTCAGCATTGCTGATTTTTAGTATGCACATCAGTTAAGTGTAGGTGGCAGTAGATGGCAGTGGATGCTTGGCTTGGCGAGAAGAGTTACCCTAAGATCAGAATCTGGCATCTTGTTTATGTTTCTTTTGATTATGTTGATTAAGACTAGTTTCAGTTGTATTTGGAATGTTATGTTTAGACATGTATGTTTCCGCTGTGTATGTTGAAGTTTTAAATCGTTTCCGCTGTGTTAATGAATGTCTTATGTTTAAAGTGCTATGTGTTGATGAGTAAATCCAAAAAGTGAGGCCTCCCGAGAAAGGGGTCTTACAAGTTGGTATCAGAGCCTTAGTTTGACAGATTTGGACATCCCCGATGTCCAGACCTAAACTGAGAATGGGACCAAGTAGTGGATGCCAGTAAAGGGTAACTCAAGCCAAAGCACCAGAAGTGTATAGTAAGTAAAGTTTCTTTCCTTGTTCTAGAGTGTCAAGATAAGAATAGAGGCTTTAGTGGAACCATGAAAGCGAATAAATAGAACAACGAGAAGTGACCTAATGGTTAATTGCAGATGGCCAGTGTATATTAACATCTTACCTTACTTATTGTGTTCTACATATTCCCTAGCATGATGAAATTAAATCCGTTTGTTCTCTATCTTTCAGTTACAAATGGCTAGACGTGGAGGAACTAGAGGAGGAGGAGGAAGACGTGGTGGGCGTACAGGCCACCGCGGTGGAGCTAGAACTAACAAAAAGATTGAGGGGAGTGTTCACACTACCCATACTGATACGGTAGTCAGTCAGCACAATGTTGAGCATACGGCAGAAGATGATCAGACATTCGAGTTCGAGCCGGCCGTGCAAGTAGCTCTTGGCCGTGAATTTACCCGACTGCTGAAGGAAACCTTACCGGCCATACTAGATGAAGCCTTGAGGAAGGCCAAGGAGAACCCCAACACAACTGAAGAGCCTGTTGTGCTTCCAACAATGGGAGAAACAAATCTAGTAGAGAATGTTGCACCGCCTGCTAGGCGTTTCGGGGTTGTGATTCACCCGTGGTTACTAGGGAGAAGGAAGCATCAGATACCTTAGACTGGATTAACGGCATGGAGTCGACCATTCGTCTTAGTGAATGTCGACCGGAACAAGCAGTCATGTTCGCTGCGAAGTCATTAAAAAGGGAAGCAGCACACTGGTGGGAAACTATGAAACAGGCTAAGGGTGACCAAGCGATCAGATTGATGAGGTGAAGTGACCTGAAAGCGTTGGTAACTGAAAAGTTTTGTCCTAAGAATAAGGTCCACAAGGTAGAAAGGGAATTCTTGACCCTGTAAGCCGGACTCATGACTCACCGGAAATATACTTCAAAGTACAATGAGTTGGCGCGTCTAGTGCCCCATCTAGTGACGACTGAGGAAAGGAGAATTCACTACTATGTCCAAGGATTGCCACCAAAGATCCGTACCTTTGTCAAGACCAACACAGGCAGTACCTTTGATTCGGTGGTTGTTCTGAGCGGGGTTGTGTACGATGACATCACCTCTGAAGTCATTGCTGAAGCACCCAAGAAACAGGCATCTAAGCTCGCTGCTGAGGAACTCCAGGGTCCTAACGATAGGATGGCAAGGGTAGAAGCTGAGGGTCTATGCGGCAAATGTGGAAGGAGACATGGAGGTGAATGTAAGGCGGGTTAGGTGGGATGTTTCAGGTGTGGCAGGTTTGGACAACAATCACAGGACTGCCCGGAAAAGCCAAGATGCCACAATTGTGGGGAACAGGGACACATGAGCCGAGATTGCAGGAAACCCAAGGAAGCGGAAGCGGGGGGATCTGGAAAGGGAAAGGGTGCAGAGAAGGAACCCTACACTAACAGAGTCAAGGCGAGGGTCTACCAGATGACTCAGTAAGGTACGTTGCAAGCTCTTATTTGTGATATGGCAAGTTTATGTTATTATTTCCTTACTAAATTAGTTAGCCCCATTAGTGTAGATGCCTTAGAATTTGAGATCGTCCAAGGTTAAGCTCCCAGTGGTAGTTAATCACAATGGCCTTCATGACCAAGCTGCCTTGCATAGCTACGGTTTATGCCACCCATTATGTGATTAGCTATCAGTTTAGCTTATGGCAGGTTTCGAGGACGAAACCTGTTGTAAGGAGGGTAGACTTGTAACATCCTGAGTTTTAGGGCGCGAAAGAATTTACGAGAATTAAAAATTTTAAATAAGAAAAAGGGAAGCGGGCTTGGGCCGGGGTGTATGGGCCGAAAGAGGCAAGGGTTTGGGCCCTTATAAGCCTCAAGACTAGCCCAAAACCCTCACTTCTAACACAATTTTGAATTCTAGAGAGAGAAAGTGAGAGAGAGCCTAGAGAGAGAAAGTCTTGGTTTTTGGATTAGAGCTTCAAGGATCATTAGCAAGAGTCTTTTGAGTGTTTAGCAACGAAAAGGAAGTGATTACAGGTAACCGATTCTCCTAGATCTGAGTTTTCGTTCGTTTTTGGGTTTTTCAAGTTTTGGTTGAAAAGGTAACGTTTTTACGGATGAAACTGGAAGAAAATCATATATTTGAGTTCCTAAAAGAAAAGCAAACGTTTTGAATGGAAACAAGTTCGGGAACTTGATGGGATCAGACCCGAATGCGAAAGTTAAGGTTTTTGCGGAAGAACAGACCCTGCGTACTTATCAAGTACGCAGGAAGAGGATCCTGCATACTTATCAAGTACGCAAGAACAGGATCATGCGTACTTAACAAGTACGCAAGAAGATAGGTCCTGTATACTTGTCATGTGCGCAAGAGGAAGGTCATGCGCACTTACCAAGTGCCCATGAATTAGAGTCTGCGCACTTATTAAGTGCGCAAGAACAAAACCCTGCACACTTGTTAAGTGCGCAGGCATCAGGTTGGTAAAGTCAGTATAGTCGCCTAAATCAGAATGGTTAAACCATTTAGCGTTGAGTTAAGTCTGATACGTGTCAATTGTTATGATTGTTCAGATTGTGTGAGATATAGTAGACCATTGTAGTTAAGATACCAAGTGAGTTCTAATCCCCTTTTTGCCTGCTTTAGGGGTGGTGTGCATACTTACTGTAAAGCGTTTATTATATTTTATATATTATAAACTGAAGGGAAAAGCTATGTTTTAGTGAAAAGTTTAAAAGAGGCAAAAGTACATTTTAATAAAGTATGATTATATTATTGGCAAGCGTTTACTATATTTATTATACATAAACAAAGGCATAATATAAGTGCTAGTATGTTTTCAGTAAAGCAAGATATATATTATTTGGCAAGCGTTTACTATATTTATTATACATAAACAACGGCATAATATATGTTTTAGTATTTTCAAGTAAGCAAGATATATCATTTGGCAAGCGTTTACTATATTTATTGTAAATAAACAAAGGCATGATATATGTGTTAAGATATATTTCAGTAAAAGCAAAGGTATTTATGGCAAGCGTTTACTATATTTTTATATACATAAACAAAGGCATAATACATGTTAAGTTATGAACAAGATTTACAGAAAGTTTTATGAACAGTAAAGTCAACAGTTTTCCTTCGGAAATGTGTACCAGCTATAAAGGTCCTTGGGACAGATGTTACTTGTACAAGATGTCAGATATGGGTTCTACCCATTAGTAAGAACCTTTGGGTTCGGTAACGGTTGTACAACTGGGATGAGTGATGGCGGTTGCTCGGGAGGTCCACGAAACCTCCCCGTAGTGTTAAGCGGTATTGTCGGTTCATGGTCGTTGATCATGGGGCATTGACCAGGGTATTGTCGGTTCATGGTCGTTGACCATGGGGGAATTGACCACGTACTCGTCGGTTCATGGTCGTTGACCATGGGGGCGGTACAGTAGTGACAAGGAATTGACGGGTAAGCGGTATTGTCGGTTCATGGTCGTTGATCATGGGGGCATTGAACAAGTACTTGTCGGTTCATGGATATAAGCCATGAGGGCAGTACAGTAAAGAGGAATTGACGGTTTATTATACGTTTTAAACTGTTTGAAAAGCAAAGTGTGTTAAGTTTAGCCTTAGTGGCAATATATATGTATGTTTTAGTAAATCTTTTGTATAATTGTTTTAAAGTAAACGTTAGAACTCACTCAGCGTTGCTGATTTTTAGTATGCACATCAGTTAAGTGTAGGTGGCAGTAGATGGGAGTGGATGCTTGGCTTGGCGAGAAGAGTTACCCTAAGATCAGCATCTGGCATCTTGTTTATGTTTCTTTTGATTATGTTGATTAAGACTAGTTTCAGTTGTATTTGGAAAGTTATGTTTAGACATGTATGTTTCCGCTGTGTATGTTGAAGTTTTAAATCGTTTCCACTGTGTTAATGAATGTCTTATGTTTAAAGTGCTATGTGTTGATGAGTAAATCCAATAAGTTAGGCCTCCCGGGAAAGGGGTCTTACAAGTTGGTTTCAGAGCCTTAGTTTGAGAGATTTGGACATCCCCGATGTCCAGACTTAAACTGAGAATGGGACCAAGTAGTGGATGCCAGTAAAGGGTAACTCAAGCCAAAGCACCAGAAGTGTATAGTAAGTAAAGTTTCTTTCCTTGTTCTAGAGTGTCAAGATAAGAATAGAGGCTTTAGTGGAACCATGAAAGCGAATAAATAGAACAACGAGAAGTGACCTAATGGATAATTGTAGATGGCCAGTGTATATTAACATCTTACCTTACTTATTGTGTTCTACATATTCCCTAGCATGATGAAATTAAATCCTTTTGTTCTCTATCTTTCAGTTACAAATGGCTAGACGTGGAGGAACTAGAGGAGGAGGAGGAAGACGTGGTGGGCGTACAGGCCATCGCGGTGGAGCTAGAACTAACCAAAAGATTGAGGGGAGTGTTCACACTACCCATACTGATACGGTAGTCAGTCAGCACAATGTTGAGCACGCGGCAGAAGATGATCAGACATTCGAGTTCGAGCCGGCCGTGCAAGTAGCTCTTGGCCGTGAATTTACCCGACTTCTAAAGGAAACCTTACCGGCCATACTAGATGAAGCCTTGAGGAAGGCCAAGGAGAACCCCAACACAACTGAAGAGCCTGTTGTGCTTCCAACAATGGGAGAACCAAATCTAGTAGAGAATGTTGCACCGCCTGCTAGGCGTTTCAGGGTTATGATCCACCCGTGCTTACTGGGGAGAAGGAAGCATCAGATACCTTAGACTGGATTAACGGCATGGAGTCGACCATTCGTCTTAGTGAATGTCGACCGGAACAAGCAGTCATGTTCGCTGCGAAGTCATTAAAAAGGGAAGCAGCACACTGGTGGGAAACTATGAAACAGGCTAAGGGTGACCAAGCGATCGGATTGATGAGGTGGAGTGACCTGAAAGCGTTGGTAACTGAAAAGTTTTGTCCTAAGAATAAGGTCCACAAGGTAGAAAGGGAATTCTTGACCCTGCAAGCCGGACTCATGACTCACCGGCAATATACTTCAAAGTACAATGAGTTGGCGCGTCTAGTGCCCCATCTAGTGACGACTGAGGAAAGGAGAATTCACTACTATGTCCAAGGATTGCCACCAAAGATCCGTACCTTTGTTAAGACCAACACAGGCAGTACCTTTGTTCTGAGCGTGGTTGTGTACGATGACATCGCCTCTGAAGTCATTGCTGAAGCACCCAAGAAACAGGCAGCTAAGCTCGCTGCTGAGGAACTCCAGGGTCCTAACGAAAGGAGGGCAAGGGTAGAAGCTGAGGGTCTATGCGGCAAATGTGGAAGGAGACATGGAGGTGAATGTAAGGCGGGTCAGGTGGGATGTTTCAGGTGTGGCAGGTTTGGACACCAATCACAGGACTGCCCGGAAAAGCCAAGATGTCACAATTGTGGGGAACAGGGACACATGAGCCGAGATTGCAGGAAACCCAAGGAAGCGGAAGCGGGGGGATCTGGAAAGGGAAAGGGTGCAGAGAAGGAACCCTACACTAACAGAGCCAAGGCGAGGGTCTACCAGATGACTCAGTAAGGTACGTTGCAAGCTCTTATTTGTGATATGGCAAGTTTATGTTATTATTTCCTTACTAAATTAGTTAGCCCCATTAGTCTAGATGCCTTAGAATTTGAGATCGTCCAAGGTTAAGCTCCCGGTGGTAGTTAATCACCATGGCCTTCATGACCATACTGCCTTGCATAGCTACGGTTTATGCCACCCATTATGTGATTAGCTATTAGTTTAGCTTATGGCAGGTTTCGAGGACGAAACCTGTTGTAAGGAGGGTAGACTTGTAACATCCTGAGTTTTAGGGCGCGAAAGAATTTACGAGAATTAAAAATTTTAAATAAGAAAAAGGGAAGCGGGCTTGGGCCGGGGTGTATGGGCCGAAAGAGGCAAGGGTTTGGGCCCTGATAAGCTTCCTACACATTTTTGGATTCTAGAGAGAGAAAGTGAGAGAGAGCCTAGAGAGAGAAAGTCCTGGTTTTCGGATTAGAGCTTCAAGGATCATTAGCAAGAGTCTTTTGAGTGTTTAGCAACGAAAAAGAAGTGATTACAGGTAACCGATTCTCCTAGATCTGAGTTTTCGTTCGTTTTTGGATTTTTCGAGTTTTGGTTGAAAAGGTAACGTTTTTACGGATGAAACTGGAAGAAAATCATATATTTGAGTTCCTAAACGAAAAGCAAACGTTTTGAATGGAAACAAGTTCGGGAACTTGATGGGATCAGACCCGAATGCGAAAGTTAGGGTTTTTGCGGAAGAACAGACCCTGCGTACTTATCAAGTACGCAGGAAGAGGATCCTGCATACTTATCAAGTACGCACGAACCGGATCATGCGTACTTAACAAGTACGCAAGAAGATAGGTCCTGCGTACTTGTCATGTGCGCAAGAGGAAGGTCATGCGCACTTACCAAGTGCGCATGAAGCAGAGTCTGTGCACTTATTAAGTGCGCAAGAACAAAGCCCTGCGCACTTGCTAAGTGCGCATGCATCAGGTTGGTAAAGTCAGTATAGTCGCCTAAATCAGAATGGTTAAACCATTTAGCGTTGAGTTAAGTCTGATACGTGTCAATTGTTATGATTGTTCAGATTCTGTGAGATACAGTAGACCATTGCAGTTAAGATACCAGGTGAGTTCTAATCCCCTTTTTGCCTGCTTTAGGGGTGGTGTGCATACTTAGTGTAAAGCATTTATTATATTTTATATATTATAAACGGAAGGGAAAAGCTATGTTTTCGTGAAAAGTTTAAAAGAGGCAAAAGTACATTTTAGTAAAGTATGATTATATTATTGGCATGCGTTTACTATATTTTTTATACATAAACAAAGGCATAATATAAGTGCTAGTATGTTTTCAGTAAAGCAAGATATATATTATTTGGCAAACGTTTACTATATTTATTATACATAAACAAAGGCATAATATATGTGTTAGTATTTTCAAGTAAGCAAGATATATCATTTGGCAAGCGTTTACTATATTTATTATAAGTAAACAAAGGCATGATATATGTGTTAAGATATATTTCAGTAAAAGCAAAGGTATTTATGGCAAGCATTTACTATATTTTTATATACATAAACAAAGGCATAATACATGTTAAGTTATGAACAAGATTTATAGAAAGTTTTATGAACAGTAAAGTGAATAGTTTTCCTTCGGGAATGTGTACCAGCTATAAAGGTCCTTGGGACAGATGTTACTTGTACAAGATGTCAGATATGGGTTCTACCCATTAGTAAGAACCTTTGGGTTCGGTAACGGTTGTACAACCGGGATGAGTGACGGCGGTTGCTCGGGAGGTCCACGCAACCTCCCCGTAGTATTAAGCGGTATTGTCGGTTCATGGCCATTGATCAAGGGGGCATTGACCAGGGTATTGTCGGTTCATGGTCGTTGACCATGGGGGCATTGACCAGGTACTCGTCGGTTCATGGTCATTGACCATGGGGGCGGTACAGTAGTGACAAGGAATTGACGGATAAGCGGTATTGTCGGTTCATGGTCGTTGATCATGGGGGCATTGACCAGGTACTTGTCGGTTCATGGATGTAAGCCATGAGGGCAGTACAGTAAAGAGGAATTGACGGTTTATTATACGTTTTAAACTGTTTGAAAAGAAAAGTGTGTTAAGTTTAGCCTTAGTGGCAATATATATGTATGTTTTAGTAAATCTTTTGTATAACTGATTTAAAGTAAACGTTAGAACTCACTCAGCGTTACTGATTTTTAGTATGCACATCAGTTAAGTGTAGGTGGCAGTAGATGGGAGTGGATGCTTGGCTTGGCGAGAAGAGTTACCCTAAGATCAGCATCTGGCATCTTGTTTATGTTTCTTTTGATTATGTGATTAAGACTAGTTTCAGTTGTATTTGGTAAGTTATGTTTAGACATGTATGTTTCCGCTGTGTATGTTGAAGTTTTAAATCATTTCCGCTGTGTTAATGAATGTCTTATGTTTAAAGTGATATGTGTTGATGAGTAAATCCAATAAGTGAGGCCTCCTGGGAAAGGGGCCTTACAATTTATGGACTCGATAAATAGTTGATAAATATGTTTTGCAAACTCATTGTTTAACTTGTTAAACATAGCATATATGGTTGAATCCTTCTTGTTTATCTAAGTACAATTCAAACCTTGATTAACGCGATTGAACATAGCACGACAGTTATGCCCGATATGATTGAATATAGTTACCCACTATATCCGATATGATTGAACATGACACAAGATTATATCCAAGTATACAATAATAAACACCCTACCCGGGTGGGCTGGTCAGGCACAATAGATCTATCAATATTTCCGTTGGCTTTTTACAGTTAATGAATGTACACCCAAGATAATCAAAATGAACGAGCATATAATCCACATGTATAACGCGTGTAAACAATTGTTCGAGTTGCATGAAATGTATATGTAACAATGTTTCACCCCAAACACATGTAAAAATGTAAAAGAGGGACTATGTAACTCACCTTGCAAGTGGGTATTTTAATCCACACGTGTAGGTGATAAGTATGTTGATGTTTATGCACGTTGAAACCCTATGCAAATAAATGTGTATTAATGTATGTTTGCGTATGTGTACTTTGTGTTTTGAAAGTGTATGGATTTATAGATAAATCCATTTCTTGAAATTATTTGTATAAAAATATTGAAAAATGATAACACTTTTAATATCATGTTATATCTAAAAATGTATTTTATTCCTTGTTAAAATATTATATATCTTTAAACAAATAAATGTCGTGTTTATTGTATTTATAAAAAAATTAGTTGATTATTTTTCATGGGTTAAAACGATTTAAATAAGTTTATAAATATCGGGTTTGTTATTTTATAAAATTTTAACGGGTTAATACGCGTAAAAGTCGTGGGTTCGTTTTAAAAATAAACGGAACGAGTTTATGGGTTTGAAGTATTTATTAGTGTGTTAAAAATACTTTTAAAATAATTTATTTTTGTGGACCGGGTCGGGACGGGTTGACCCAGACCCGAATCCGGGTTCAGATGGTGAAGCAGGTCAATGGTTCAAAGGTTGGAAGGGTCCAGTGTCACACCCCGACCGGCGGCGGATTATACGCCGGGGCTGACACGGTTGTTCATAAGCACATGATCATCTATTATTAAATGACAATATTTATTCATCAACTTAAAATAATCCGTTTCATAGGAAATGGAAAACGAAACGTTCAAAACATAACATAATTTGAATTTAATCTTTACAAGAGCTAGGTCCAAAGCCCTAGGTGATCAAGTAGTGTCCTCAAACTGGTGCACCTGAAACATGTGAGTAAATGTCAACTACAAGTAGTTGGTGAGTAACATAGGTTTTGAAACCAAACAAAAGTTAAGTATAAGTTTACAATTCAATATGTTCAAAGCATGTCTAAAGCATATATGTGAAAACATACAAGGTTCGTACAATTCAAGCCTAATAATAGAAAACTAGATACGCAATCCCACTGATTGCCATTTTGAAAAAAAAAGGGAGCAAGCGGATACTCCAAGTTATAGTTGATACCCAACAAAACCCGCCAAGGTCTTGTGGTAAGTTATAGTTTCAGTTTCCCATATAAATGATCATGTTAGGTACTACCTTAGGCTTAGGCTGCAAGTTAATGAATGTACTGGCATGAAAAACATGCAATGGTCACCAAGTAGTTCAAATATAAAGCATAAAGATCAAGCACAAGAACATAGATATTGAATTATTTAAATAGATAAAGTTGATAACATGTTTCACCCCAAAAGCAAAAACAGTAAAAAGGGGCTATATAAACTCACCTGTAATGAAGCTAACAAGCTATATGAATTGTAAATGAAAGATTGACTCGTAAGGATTCCTCACAATCAACCTACACAGTTAATTTGTATTCTAGACTCAACGTACGTCTAATGGAAATGAGAATAAAGAATCCTAAGTGTATTTTGAGTTTCTAGGGATTCTTGGAGTTTGGGGTCGGATATAGGGTTTGTACAAGTTTGTAGGAAAATATATATATAATGATAAGTTAATACTAATTAGAATTATTTAAAAGCTCTAATTAATTACATAGCATTTACAATAACAATAGGTTTGGATGTAATTATTCTAAATTAAATAAACAATTTAGTTAAAAGCTTATATAATAATACGTTTGGATTTATTTATATAATTACTCTAGAAATAAATAATAAATAATTTTACGGAATGGAAAAATGGTTTAAATAGTTTATTTTATGTAAATAAAATAATTAATTTCGCTATTTAAATAATCCATTTAAGTTTAAATGAATTAAAAGAGATATTAATTTAAATACAAAAGTTAAATGAAATTGATTAAATTTTGTATAACCATTTATCTAGAATAAGTCGAAATTGTAAAGTTTTTTTAAATAATTATTCTTGCTAAAATAATTATTTATGTGTTTTTTAAAAATATGAATGTTTAAACAATTAATCAAAGTTGGTTTAATAAACATTATTATTTTATAACTAAAACCACATAATTAGATTTGTCGAATTAACTCATTTATTTCGTTCGTTTAAGGGTTTATAATAAAATAAAGTAGATAAAATGTTATTTTGTGTATTCTGTTTTTATAAAGATCACAAAACATATTTATTAAATTTATAAGAATTTAATTAGAATTTTAAAACATTAATAATAGCATTTAAAACATTTAAAAGGGAATAATTGCCAAAAAAATAAAAAGGGCCACCGGGACTCGAACCCGCGACCTCGGAGACATGGGAAGTGTCTTAACCAATGAACCTGGGCATGTGCCTTGGTTAAGAACCCTGTACAATATTCTAAATACACCAAGCCTAAACCCTTCGTCCCCAAGTGAAATTCCGAACCCTACTCCTCCAAATCGGCTCGTCCTAAGCAACGATTGGCACGATAACCATGGGGCTTTTGATCCTGACATCAAGGCGATTCTAAATGTACAAGAAATACCTGTAATGGTTGCGTGAGGAGGACGAACGGCTGGAACCTCTAGTTCGGTTATCTTCGAGTTCGATCGCGTTCCCGGAGTATTAAGAGAGGTGTTTGAGGGCTTAGGAGGATTTAGGAAGGTGTCGTGAGTATATATGATCAGGTTACATAGTCTAATTTCGTTCGAATCGCACCAATTAGTAGTGGGTTTAAGGATGTCGGTTACGGGATTGATTAAGGGTTAATAGGTTTAAATTCGTTTCAATTGATTCATCATTGGCATTTAGTATTGATTGTATAACGTCTTAGCACGAGTTCCGATCATTAACAGCTCCGAATTTCAAACGTTTGGATTGAATTCGATGGCAGTTTGACTTGGGAAAGTCAACTGTCGCATGAGGGGTTTGGAGTCGGGTTTTTTTTTTTCATTGTTCTCTGTCCAATTGGTTTGTTAAACGCATATGGATTTAGCCGTGAAATGTTCCAGCAAGACTGGCAATCATTAACATCAAGGAATCGGTCCGATTATGAAACTGAAATGATGATTGTTGACTCTGAAAGTCAACTGACGGGTGGTGGGGGTTCATTCCTTGGTAACTGTTCAAAATTGATATGTGGGGGGGGGGGGGGTGGTTCAAAACTCTTTAATTGCTTAAAATTCATTTGTGGATGTAAAACTAAATAGATTTTATAAACTTTATAAAAACTAAACTTATTAGGTTTAATCTAAACAAATTCATAAGGTTTTATTTTAACATGTTCAAATATGTGACTTTGTTTTAAAAACCAAACAACTAATTTTAAGAGGATATGGTTAATAATTGTAAGTATATAAGTATGTCTATATTCATGATTATATATATATATATATATATATATATATATATATATATATATATATGAGTGAAGTTATATGAATTGAAATCCATGGTTTGCATTTTTGTACATTTATAGTAATAAAATGTTTACTGATATACATAAGTAAATATACCTATACATTTTATACATAAAATAAAGAAATAATATGTAATACAAGGTTAAAAGATTTCGAATTGATATATGTAAATAAAGAAAATAATAGTTAATATGGCATAATATATATATATATATATATATATATATATATATATATATATATATATATATATATATATGGACAAGTATAGGGTTTATGTGTGGTGTTATTATTGCATGAGGTGATAAAAAAAATATAGGGCCGAAAAATCATAGATGTTACAGTATCCCCTAGTTGAGGGAATTTCGTCCCGAAATTCAACTGTTGGAGACTACTGAATAAGGAAAAGGTGTGAGTTTGGATTTTTAACGAGTTTTGACTGTCGGTTTAATGAGTACAATTGGATACAAGATTCAGGCATGTTACTCAAAGTTAGGCATGAATGGTAATAGTGGATTTTGGTTTGGGGTAAATTAGGGAGAAAGTTGTTGAGGAATATTTTGGACTCAAATGATGGGATACCTCACTTGATGAGAGATTGAGGGTTAAGACTTGTTTAGGATGTCTTCTAATTTGTTCAAAAAGTATCATTGGGTAAAGAATCCATAGACATGGTCAAGGTCAAAATGATAGAAGATTCTACGTGACACGAACAACGTTACTTCTGACATTATGACAGAAACACCAGTGGCGTATCCACCATTGCCCTTATCATATTGTCTTAGTTTTGTTACTATGTATCACGATAGGTGTTATGTCATCACACACGACTAAATTCACTATGTTTTTCCATACGCTGACTTTTATAATTACATGTGCACCCGTAATTACTCAAATCGTCGTATCGTCCGTATAGATCATTCTGTTGTGTGTGGGCACAGAGGTGGAGGAAACACCCAAAACATTTAGTTTATTATTGTTTTCATATATGAGTTGCTAATGAGTAATTGTGTGTCTAGATAGTAAAGTCAATCAGGGAGTAAAGACTAACAAGGTGGCACCACCCCATACATGGGTGCCCTAAGTAAGTGGCATACCCTCTAGGTTGTCCATAAAGTTTATAGCTCTCTCGTGTTTGAACAAGAATACGTCAAACCCCGAGTAACTCAAAGTTTATAGCTTTCTCGTGTTTGAACAAGAATACGTCAAACCCCGAGTAGCTCATAGTTTATATCTATCAAGTTTCATGGATAAAGTGAACGATCATGTATCATGTATATAGTGGGCAATTAATTTCAAACAATGTAAACAGTCTAGTTTCGTGTGTAATGTAGGCACTCAAGTTTCATGTATAGCGTAAATAATATAGTGCTATGCATATTGTGAATAACCACGTATCATGTATCGTGTGAACAATCTAGTATCATGCATATTGCAAGTAATAAAGTTCCTTATATATAATGTGATCAATCTAGTATTATGTGTATTTCAAGTAATCAAGTTTATATCACAGGTAATTAAGTTTCATGTATAACGTAAATACTCATATATTTTGTATACAACCAAGTTTCATATATAACGTGAACAATCAAGTTGCGCCTATAATGTAAACAATTTAGTCTCAGGTATATTATGAACATTAGTATGTAAATAGTTGAACCTCATGAGTAACGTAAACTATCGAATCTTGTCGGTGATCGAGTGTTGCGGATAAGCGTATTGCTTGACATTCATGTATCATGTAGGTAGTTGGGTTTTAAGTTTTCAATTTTTGTTGAGGTTTATCTGGGTGGTTAACGTCTACGCGAAATGATTCATCTCCTGAAGCGTCCAGTGAAAGGTAACGAGAAGGTTTTGAAAACATTCGGGAATTGCGTTTACAAATACGGGTCTTTGCTTGAACATAGAAAGTGGTAATTCGTTCTTGATTGTAGATATATAAAGTAGTGAAATCATTGAATCGCATATTTTAAATGAATATGCAATTTATGGAAAAAAATATTTTTAATTTAAACTTTCAATTATTAATAAGAGAATATTTTTAAGTGGAACCATTGGCTAAACAAGTAGTCGCATATAACTTAGCCAAAGTTTAGAAATATTTATTTTAATGAAGAAACATCATAATTATTTATCAATTTGAAATAATATTTTTATAAAATTGGTTGTACTTTCCTTATCGGATGAAAAGTTTTTGTGGAAAATTTATATTTTTGATACTATCTAAAAGTTTGGTAAGCGTTTTGTTTAAACAAGATAACGAGGTTGTGCTTGAGTCACATAATAGTATGATTTGTTTATGAAGGAGGTTATTGGTAGTGTACTAAATCGTATTTGAATGAAGAAGGTGATATTTGAGAAATTTTGATGGAAATATAGCGGGTGTAGTTTACGCTCCACGGGTCAAATCAATGAACAATAACTGTAAAGTTGAAATATTTGGAATTGATGAAATGCTAAAATGTTAAACATTACTCAAAACATAAGGAAATGGTTCTCAAATCGAAAATTTAGAGGAAATCAGTCGAAGCTTCTTCTAACATTTCTGGTAGCTTTGCACTAGGAAGAAGATAATCGCCAAGATGAGCACCGCTATGGTCACTCGAGTAGCAGGTCTGGCTTCAGCCCTGGCGGTCTCCTTGCGATGTTCTTGTACCTCCTTTTCGAGGATGGAGATTAACCACTTTTGGTACTCTAATTGGTTTGCTAAGTTATACATTCTTTGTCTTTGCAAGTCGTGTATCACTCCCTGCTCTATCATTTGCCTCTCAAATTCTGAAGTTCTTACATATTTATGGAAGTCATTGATTGGAATCCCTATAACACCCGTGGGTGCCATGGTATTCCTTACCCAAGGGTTAGTAAGGTACGGGTCGGGCATTAGATATGGGTCTCTTAGTGGGGGTGGTAATTGATTGTGGGGGTGAGGTGTCTGATACGGGTTTCTGGGTGCGGGTGATCTAGGTGTTCGAAGTCTCGGGCCGGTGTTCCTAATCCAGTCCGCCCTTACATCAAACCTTGGCCTAGCAGTTGGGGGTGTTGGTGACCGATACACATGTGTCTCCGTGTCTTCTTCCCAATCAGATTCGGTTCCGGGATGGTATACCGGGGAAGAAGGAGGGTAGGAGTCCATGTCTAGCAGAAAACAATGAAAAAGTTGTAAGTGATAATGAAATATTGCGGGTTGAACATAGGAGTACTTATAGGTTTTAGAGTTTGACTAGTCATAACACCGAACCTTCACGATAGTATTTTAGAAATACACTTGACCTATAAGCAATGTATCCCTGAGGAGAATTCCCAGGAAAGAGGGGTGGGTCACTAAGACACACTTAAGTACCCTATCTTTCCTTAGCCAGAATTCCTCGTGGGCTTACACACTCTTCCAGCCATTATGTATTAATAATACTATTGTTGGGTTCATGGTTATGATGGGAATCGTTGTGGACTGGGCTTTGAGGCCCAAAGGTAAGGTTTATGCATTTCAGCGGGCTTCTTCTTCTTGGGGGATAGATGGGCTTCTTAGTTTATTATTAGTAGGCATTAGGCCCAATAGTTTAAGTCTTTGTTCCTAAAGGGTGACGGTATCATGTATGTGGGTCCAAAGGTGTGTGAATAATTTGGTGTGTATGTGTGTGTGTTAAACTTAAGATAGTACTTTTAATATATCTAATAGGTAGAAATAAATAATAGAAAAAGTTGGCGGGTAATGTGTCACATAGACTATTAAGTGTTGTATCATAGGATGTATAATATAACATGTAAAAATATTCGTCTAAGAAATAATCACGTAGCATGTAGATAGTGATGTAAGCACAAAAGTTATCAAGTAGTGTGACACATAAATCATTATATATTGTATCATGTAGTGTAATTACTTATGATGGCATATAAAAATATTCGCATAAGAATTACTAATGTAACATGTAGTAGCATGGCATTGTATCGGTGTCCTAAAGTTATAGTCTAGGTCAAGAGTGTCTAATAACCTAGTTCCCTATAAACATGGCTCTGATACCAATCTGTCACACCCCGACCGGCGGCGGATTATACGCCGGGGCTGACACGGTTGTTCATAAGCACATGATCATCTATTATTAAATGACAATATTTATTCATCAACTCAAAATCATCCGTTACATAGGAAATGGAAAACGAAACATTCAAAACATAACATAATTTGAATTTAATCTTTACTAGAGCTAGGTCCAAAGCCCTAAGTGATCAAGTAGTGTCCTCAAACTGGTGCACCTGAAACATGTGAGTAAATGTCAACTACAAGTAGTTGGTGAGTAACATAGGTTTTGACACCAAACAAAAGTTAAGTATAAGTTTACAATTCAATATGTTCAAAGCATGTCTAAAGCATATATGTGAAAACATACAAGGTTCCAAGCGTACAATTCAAGCCTGATAATAGAAAACTAGATACGCAATCCCACTGATTGACATTTTGAAAAAAAAAGGGAGCAAGCGGATACTCCAAGTTATAGTTGATACCCAACAAAACCCGCCAAGGTCTTGTGGTAAGTTATAGATTCAGTTTCCCATATAAATGATAATGTTAGGTACTACCTTAGGCTTGGGCTGCAAGTTAATGAATGTACTGGCATGAAACACATGCAATGGTCACCAAGTAGTTCAAATATAAAACATAAAGATCAAGCACAAGAACATAGATATTTAATTGTTTAAATAGATAAAGTTGATAACATGTTTCACCCCAAAAGCAAAAATAGTAAAAAGGGGCTATGTAAACTCACCTGTAATGAAGCTAACAAGCTGTATGAATTGTAAATGAAAGATTGACTCGTAAGGATTCCTCACAATCAACCTACACGGTTAATTTGTATTCTAGACTCAACGTACGTCTAATGGAAATGAGAGTAAAGAATCCTAAGTCTATTTTGAGTTTCTAGGGATTCTTGGAGTTTGGGGTCGGATATAGGGTTTGTACAAGTTTGTAGGAAAATATTTATATAATGATAAGTTAATACTAATTAGAATTATTTAAAAGCTCTAATTAATTACATAGCATTTACAATAACAATAGGTTTGGATGTAATTATTCTAATTTAAATAAACAATTTAGTAAAAAGTTTATATAATAATACGTTTGGATTTATTTATATAATTATTCTAGAAATAAATAATAAATAATTTTACGGAATGGAAAAATGGTTTAAATAGTTTATTTTATGTAAATAAAATAATTAATTTCGCTATCTAAATAATCCATTTAAGTTTAAATGAATTAAAAGAGATATTAATTTAAATACAAAAGTTAAATGAAATTGATTAAATTTTGTATAACCATTTATCTAGAATAAGTAGAAATTGTAAAGTGTTTTTAAATAATTATTCTTTCTAAAATAATTATTTATGTGTTTTTTAAAAATATGAATGTTTAAACAATTAATCAAAGTTGGTTTAATAAACATTATTATTTTATAACTAAAACCACATAATTAGATTTGTCGAATTAACTCATTTATTTCGTTCGTTTAAGGGTTTATAATAAAATAAAGTAGATAAAATGTTATTTTGTGTATTCTGTTTTTATAAAGATCACAAAACATATTTATTAAATTTATAAGATTTTAATTAGAATTTTAAAACATTAATAATAGCTTTTAAAACATTTAAAAGGGAATAATTGCCAAAAAAAAATAAAAAGGGCCACCGGGACTCGAACCCGCGACCTCGGGGACATGGGAAGTGTCTTAACCAATGAACCTGGGCATGTGCCTTGGTTAAGAACCCAGTACAATATTCTAAATACACCAAGCCTAAACCCTTCGTCCCCAAGCGAAATTCCGAACCCTAGTCCTCCAAATCGGCTCGTCCTAAGCAACGATTGGCACGATAACCATGGGGCTTTTGATCCTGACATCAAGGCGATTCTAAATGTACAAGAAATACCTCTAATGGTTGCATGAGGAGGACGAACGGCTGGAACCTCTAGTTCGGTTATCTTCGAGTTCGATCGCGTTCCCGGAGTATTAAGAGAGGTGTTTGAGGGCTCAGGAGGATTTAGGAAGGTGTCGTGAGTATATATGATCAGGTTACATAGTCTAATTTCGTTCGAATCGCACCAATTAGTAGTGGGTTTAAGGATGTCGGTTACGGGATTGATTAAGGGTTAATAGGTTTATATTCGTTTCAATTAATTCATCATTGGCATTTAGTATTGATTGTATAACGTCTTAGCACGAGTTCCGATCATTAACAGCTTCGAATTTCAAACGTTTGGATTGAATTCGATGGCAGTTTGACTTGGGAAAGTCAACTGTCGCATGAGGGGTTTGGAGTCGGGTTTTTTTTTCATTGTTCTCTGTCCAATTGGTTTGTTAAACGCATATGGATTTAGCCATGAAATGTTCCAGCAAGACTGGCAATCATTAACATCAAGGAATCAGTTTGATTATGAAACTGAAATGATGATTGTTGACTCTGAAAGTCAACTGACGGGTGATGGGGGTTCATTCCTTGGTGACTGTTCAAAATTGATATGTGGGGGGGGGGGTTTCAAAACTCTTTAATTGCTTAAAATTCATTTGTGGATGTAAAACTAAATAGATTTTATAAAAACTAAACTTATTAGGTTTAATCTAAACAAATTCATAAGGTTTTATTTTAACATGTTCAAATATGTGACTTTGTTTTAAAAACCAAACAACTAATTTTAAGAGGATATGGTTAATAATTGTAAGTATATAAGTATGTCTATATTCATGATTATATATATATATATATATATATATATATATATATATATATATATATATATGAGTGAAGTTATATGAATTGAAATCCATGGTTTGCATTTATGTACATTTATAGTAATTAAATGTTTACTGATATACATAAATAAATATACCTATACATTTTATACATAAAATAAAGAAATAATATGTAATAAAAGGTTAAAAGATTTCGAATTGATATATGTAAATAAAGAAAATAATAGTTAATATGGCATAATATATATATATATATATATATTTATATATATATGGACAAGTATAGGGTTTATGTGTGGTGTTATTATTGCATGAGGCGATAAAAAAAAATATAGGGCCGGAAAATCATAGATGTTACATCCAGTGGGGGTTAGGGGTTCAAAATGAGAAACATGAGGAAAAATGGTTGGGCCGGAGGCCACAGGTTTCGAACCCGGGACACCACACTCGCCGCACACGACACTGACCAGCCGGGTATAGCCCATCGCTGGTTAAGAATAGGTTAAATAAATTATAATCACCGATTTGATTGACCACTGGTTCTTGGCAACGACCAGGACTCGTGTCCGGGCAACCTCGTTTGTCCGGGAATCAGTTGGTTGTGGTCTAGATGGTGTTTGGAATCGATAGCACCATGATAAGCGAAGGTTAAGGAACGAAATTGGGCTAATTACCTGGTCGAATTGAGCTGCGAAGGGGGGGGGGGGACGATTGTCCGAAAATACCAAATAATCGAAATCACGATCTGGGATGAATTGGACTCTGAAAATCCCGTCACAGCTTCGCACAGACGAACACGATGACAGTATCATTTTGAAGTGAGAGCGAGTGTTGAAGGGGGAATGAGCTCAGATGGTCCGAAAATGGCTATTTATACCCGAACTTGATCCCGACAGTGAAACATGCAATTGAGTATGCCTAGACACTCGTCTGGACAAGCCAAAAGTAACGAGCCGTCTTACAGTGGTCGAGGTCCAGCCGCGTGGGTGTATTGCGGTGTTGACTTTCGGTCAGCTGATGTGTGTGCACAATCTGATGATGAAAAGGCAAATTGATCGGGGGCTTAGGTTCACGTGGAGGCGACGAGCTCAGAGAGTCCTTTTTCGGCTGTCGAGGGGCGGGGAACAGGCGTGTCGGGGTTCGCCGGAAGAGAGCTTGGACCGCCGGACAATGGAGGAGGTGACCGGAAATACGAATCGGGATTTGGCAACTATGGTCCCTGAAGTTTGATTCTGTTTTAATTAAGTCCCTGGGATAATTACGGATGAGTCCTTGTGGTTTGATTTGTCCCTATTCAGTTCCTTGACTTATTTTCCTTTTAAAACCTTCAGGTTTTGTTTATTTAAAATCTGCCCCAAAACTTTATTTAAATAATTTAATTTAACTTATTTTAAAAATCAAATTTAAATTAATTTATATTTAAATGATTTTCATAAACTATTTTTTATATTAATTACTTTATATTAGTCAAATTATTTTATTTATTTATATAAACCTATTAAATTTTATAATTTTATATAAAATTTTATATAAGTTTAAAACTTATAAAATTTTAATCATTTTAAATCCATAAATTAAAATACATACTTTGTACATTATATACATACTAAATTATATAAATATACCTGTATTTCATCAAATTGGAATTGTTTATACATTATAAAAGTGTGTACCAAAAACCCGAAATGTCACACAAATAGTTCTCTTTCTTATGTCTTGTTCGAGATTAAGTGCAGATATACTAGGCAAGGACTGCAGATACAAGCTTGACTTCATGATTTGAGCAGACTTGAAGACAACTTCTGAAGACTTCTGAAGCTGTTGTCAAGGGGGAGTCTGTTAGAGCTTATTTTTAAGCATGTGACAAACATCTTCAAAGCTGTTGTCAAGGGGGAGTCTGTTGGAGCATGTTTTGTGACAAGCAGCTTGAAGATTGTTTGTAGTTTATGAGAGTCGTTTGTATCTGATCGAGTTGTAAATTCGAGTCCATGTTTATATATGTTTTGGTTAAGTTGCACCTGAGTACTTAGCTTGTACTCCGGAAGTTATCCCTGCGTACTTAGTGTCACACCCCCAATTTCAACTAATGAAATTTTACCGTTTGGGAAGTGACAAACCAGGATCTCAGTCATTAGTTACATCAAACGACACTATATGGGACTCAAATTGAAATATTATAAAAGTTCAGAGTAGATTCGAAAGCGTATAAAGAAGGTAAATGCGCAAAACAACGCACCCAAGTCTAACAATAACGGAAACATAATAAATGATCAGTAGATTGAAAATTATTGAATACATCATGTTGACACCATGCATGCCCTAACGTGCACCTGTGCCTTAACTTAGCGTCCTGAGAAAACATGTAAGAAAAGTGTCAACACAAGGTTTCAGGTTGCAACAAAATTCAATAGGTTAATGTACATTCAATATATAAATCAATGGGTAGCTAACCCATAAGCATGTTAACTAATGCGCTCGCAACCAACAGCTGACTGTTTATATGCCTCCCCCCATCATGGTGCATGTTTAGATCAATATTGCACTCGTTCGACCTCCAATCGAGTTAGCACGTGTAACGCGGGTGAGGTTTGTCAAACCCAATAGTACTACTCAAATTAGCTCGCTATGTTCATATTAAAGGTCCGATGTGAGGACTTAAAAGATAATGTGTACGCATAGTCATACAACTGATATCATATATGAATTACAAAAAATCAAAAGCATTTACGACATGTTTTCTCCCCCAGTTTAAAAACAGTAAAAAGGGGCAGTGAAAACTCACCTGGGTTGCGTAGTAGGTAGTGTCACACAAGTATGAGATTTAGAACCTCGAGTGTTAGCCTGCACGGCTTACGTATGCCCTAGAACTATAAACACATAAGTTAGGGACATATGAGATTTTTTGACGACGACACGGAAGATTAGAACGTCTGTAAACATTCTAAAGACTAACGGGTAGACGAACGTGTCTACGGGAAATTGGATTTCTTAATATAATAATTAGATCAATGTGTTACGTGTCGAACATTGATAACGAATGAGAATTCAATAAATAATAATATCGTACTTTTGAGTCGTTTATAAAAGTTAGGAGGGATAATATAATTTAATATATTATTTTAGGGTTCACAAGATCAACCAAATAATCATGAGTGTGGAAAAATAATAAATATATTATTTTTAATCGAATAAGTAAACGTAGGTAAATAATATTACCAATTATATTATTTATAGCTTAAAACGTCACACGAGGTAATTAAATGAGTCGAAATAATATAATATATATATTATTTTATTAACATTGATTACAGGTTGAAAATAATATAAATATATTATTTTATACGGAATTATGGTTTGGGAATAACATAAATATATTATTTTTAAAAGTGGGGTTAATAATAAAAATAGGTTATAAATCCAAACCCGAGCCTACGGGTGGTTTCCCGGGCTAAAACGCATTTATATAATGTTATAATAGTATAGGGATTGATTATTAATAATTTAATATAATTAAAAATGTAAAAAAAATGATTGTGGGAGCCCGGGTCTCTCCCACACATGCACTGAGTTTTAACCAGTCCACCCGCTAGGGCCATCGCACAAGAATCCGGCTTGGAAGGGTTTTAACTTTCATATCCTGTGGGTTCTTCTCCCCCACGTAGGCGAGCCAAAACCAGTCCCAAAACCCGTGATTTGGACATCGATCGAACTAGAAAGCAAAGGGGTTTTGATATTTGGTCTATTACGAGTCTGGGGTTGGGTTTATATTCAGAAACAACATGTTCAAAGGCGTTAAATCCCGGTCTGGAAACGCCGAATCCCTAGGTATGATCCCAGAATTAAATTGGTCAATTTTGATAATGAAAACGGTTGGAATCAAAGGGCTTTCATTGATTAGGATCTTGCGAAGCTACGGGGATAGTTTAATTTCATTTAAAAAGTTGCTAGTATCAAAATCCCCAAAATGTTTTTATGAATAAGCCCTAGATCTAGGTTAAGGTAAGTTCGATGTTATAAGGCTGAATTGGCATAGGATTTTCATTAGACAGACGATTACGAGTCTAATGGTGTAGGTTAATTGGATTTAAATGGGGTCAAAGGTGGTGTTCGATTAAACCGGTTATATACGAACCCTAGATTCTGGTTTGACTCGAATTCGACGATGTAAGCCACAATAATCATAGGGCTTATGTTCTAGAGATTAAAACGAAGCTAAAGAAGTGTTTGATTACCAGAATAGATGTCAAATTGTTGGTTCCCGACAACCACAGGTGCCGGCTGTGTCTGGTAGATCCCCGACGAGTCTGGTGCTACTTCCGATTGAATTGACGCGTGAAAGAACTTCATTGGGATTCGATTAAGGTGTGCAGGTAGCTCGTTCGTGATATTATCACATAAGTTTGTCAAATTTGATGGCTAAGTTATGAATATGACGACGGTTTCACAATAACTACCCATAATTGGGTTTAATTCGAAGTAATATCACTGATTAAGACTTTAATAGCGTCATGAATGTTATTAGCATGCATAACCGTTACTAATTGTAACGAATTTCAGGTGTGGCAATCGAACTCGAGTCAAGAACGGGTGAGTTGACTTCCCAAAGTCAACAGAAATCGAAATATAGCTATTTACAATTGTAGTCCCTCTGGTTTCATGCATTAGGGTTTGAAACTTGGCAGAATTGATCCCTGAGGTTTGAACTTGGTTAATTAGGTTAAGATTTGGTTAGTTTGACTTTATAAAAGTCAACAGGAAACAATTTTGACTTTAGAAAGTCAATGTAATAGTGTAAGGGTATTACACAACTAGTCCCTGGAGTTTATGTTTGGATTATTGACAGAATTAGTCCCTGAAGTTTGAGTTAAGTTAATTTAAGTTAACTTTAATTAGATTTTGTTAACGGAGTTAACTGGAAAGGTCCGGATTGTCACATCATCCCCTAGTTGAAACAATTTTCGTCCTGAAAATTAAAATAAAGAAAAAAAAATTTGAGCTGTTTACGGGATCGAGCCAAGGCTTGGTTACTGTCACTTCCCCCTAGGTCCATTAGTACTTGGGACCATATGGCCGCTAAATTCTTAGAAAAGTACTTCCCTCCGGAGAAAACATCAAAGTTGAGGGCTAGGATTCTTTCTTTCCAGCAGGACGACGGGGAGACGATCGATGAGGCGTGGGAGAGATTCAAGGAACTGATGAGGAAGGTTCCCCACCATGGATTGTTGAAGTGGCAACAGTGTGAGACCTTCTACAATGGTCTAGAGGTGACTGGGAATCAGCTGATTGACGCATACACGGTTGGAGACATTGGAACAAAGACACCCCAGGAGGCGTATGACTTGCTAGAGAAGGTGGCATCGAAGAGCTACACTCAGCATACTTCCCGAGCGAGAACCCAGAGGCAGGGTGTCCATCACGTGGATGGAATTACCTCTTTAGCTGCCCAGGTGGAAGCGCATTCCACCAAGATTGATCAGATGCACGTCCACAAGGCCCAGTCCTTGTGTGAGTTTTGTGGTGGGGCGCATCCCACGAGTGCTTGTCAGGTTGGGGATCAGGGGGCCCACGAGTAGGTTGATTTCATGTCCAACCAGAATCGTCCCCAGAATAATCCCTACAGCAACACATATAATCCGGGGTGGAGGAATCACCCGAATTTCAGTTGGAAGTCTGGCAACAATAGCCAGCAACCACCCGGATTCACTCAGCGCCCCCCATTCCAGCATCGGTCCCACCAGTCTCAGGGATAGAGTTCCCAGTTTCGACCTCAGCAGGGCCAGTTTCAAGGCCAAGGTTCTAGCAGCGGTCCACCACCCGCACCTAAGGGTAAATCCAGTTTAGAGGACATGGTTGCACGGCTACTTGCCAACTCTGAGAGTCAGAATCAGTTCACAGAGAAGCAGAACCGGTACATGGAGGAGCGTTTCCACACACATGAGACTGAGTTGAGGAATTAGAAAGCTTCGATCCAGACCATAGAAAATCAGGTCGGGCAGATCGCGAAGCTTCTTTCTGAGAGACCGCCAGATGGCCTGCCTAGCAACACTGAGCCCAATTCCAAGGCTCATGTGAAGGCCATCACTTTGAGGAGCGGTAGAGACACAGGACCGGATCCACAAGTTCCTGTGCATGAGTCATCTGAGGAGGAGGTTGTGATTGAGATTCCTGATGAGACACCGCCGAGGGGTAAACCGGCGAGCACATCGCGTCCTCGTGAGCCTGTGAGAGATTACACTCCCGCCATTCCATACCCACGCAGATTGAAGAAGCAGAAGATGGAGGAGCAGTATTGTAAGTTTCTAGGGTTGTTTAAGCAGTTGCATATCAACTTACCATTTGTGGAGGCTCTAGATCAGATGCCTAAGTATGCGAGATTCTTGAAGGATATCCTCACGAATAAGAGGAAATTGGAGGAGTTGTCTCAGGTGACGCTGAAGGAGGAGTGTTCGGCGGTGATTCAGAACAAGCTACTGGAGAAGAGGATCCGGGGAGTTTTACCATCCCTTGCTTGATAGGTAGCATGTCGGTCAGCAACGCCTTAGCTGACCTTGGTGCTAGCATTAACCTCATGCCATATGCGGTCTTTGCTAAGCTTGAGTTGGGAGAACCTACACCGACACGCATGAGTATCCAGCTGGCCGATCGCTCGGTCAAGTATCCGCGAGGGATAGTGGAGAATATGTTGGTTAAGGTTGATCGTTTTGTGTTTCCTGTAGACTTTGTGATTCTGGACATGGATGAGGACAAGAATGTCCCTATTATCCTAGGTCAACCGTTCCTGGCCACTGCCAAGGCCCTGATTGATGTGTATTCGGGGAGGCTTACATTGAGGGTGGATGAAGAGGAAGTGACCTTTGATGTAGGGAGATCCATGCAGCATACCCAGAATTAGGATGATTCACTTTACTTTGTTGAGGCTATTTATTCTTGTGTCAAAATCAACCTTGGCATTATAGTGCCTGCCAATGAACTTTCTTCCTGTTCTGTTTAGGAAATGCCTGGCTCTCCTCAAGATCATGGCCATATTCCACTGAATGTCCATGTCCTCCATATCATCCGGATCCACCTGCTTGAACTCTTCTTCTATTGTTTTAGGATCCGTTAGCTTGCCGCCAATGAAGTTCTCATAGGCAAGCATGTATGAAGAGAATACAGCCACATGATCTTCAGCTATCTTGGCTATCGCTGATTGGTTAGCTGAAGATGTGGGTGAAGGATTTCTTGAGGGATTCTGGTGATGAGATCCAGAACCAGAACCAGATGCTGCATAGCATGCATGACCACCACAGCCTTTTACAGTTTCTTCCTCGTGAGAGTTTCAAGAGAAAAGGGCAATTCTAGAGCCCGATGACTTGGTTGTAGAAGACGTCCCATGATACATTGAAGGGTCTCGTATCTGAGGTCTTCCTGAGCTCTCATTCTTTTTAGGTTCATGTTATGAGCTTGAACCTTTCCAATTACGTCATCAATTGTTATCTCATAGAACTTAGGATTCTCTCTCATTAGGGTTGTATACATCTCAAACTTGGGAGGAAAAGCATCCAGAAACTTTTCCACTAATTCTTCATCAGGATACTTTAGCTCAAAAGCTTTCAACTCCGTCTGCAGATGATAGAATCTAGAGATGAGCACGTCTTTAGATTCGTTCTCTAGAAATCTGAAGCACTCATACTGCTTCCTGAGAAGATCCCTTTTACTTTTCTTGATGTCACTATTTCCCTCGAATCTTTTCTATAATGCCTTCCAAAGATCCTTGGAGTGATCATATCCTCTGAAACTGTGGAACAACTCCCGAGTCAATGCCATAGTGATAGAACCGTGAGCCTTCTTCTCTCGGTCATAAGCTTTCTTTTCATCTTCATCGAGTTTAGAGATAGGCTTAAGAAGTTCATCATCAAGATAAATGTGTGTGGGATGCTTATAGCCCTTTAGAATTGGAATCCATAACAAAGAATCGGTATAAGAAATGTAGTGCTCAAAGCGTGCTTTCCAGTTAGAATAATCATTTACATTTAGCAACTTTGGCGGTTTTTGAGGGGTTCCGATCTCGTTGTCATAGTTTAAAAGGTTTCCTAGGTTCTGAATATTTGACATGGTGAACACTTAGTCAAATTTTAGAAAAGTCAGAGACACTTGCGCACTTGCAATTGGCCTTGCACACTTAGAGAAATGGTCTTGCGTAGTTAGGATTTGCTCTTGCGTATTTAGTAAGTATGCAGGAGATAACTTAAGTACGCACAAGATTGGACTTGCGTACTTGGTAAGTACGCAGCAAGACTGAACTTTTTGCCAGATATGGTAAGTACGCAGAACACCTTTTCACCAACTCTCACCAAACTCTTCCGGTCACTGGAATCTCACCGAAGTTGGCAAAAATCGGACAGATGAACAAACAAAATGAGCCAAAGGGTCAGAAACAAGTTTCTAACCAACCTTTGCTGCTCAAAACACTCAAATACACAACAAAAGTCGGTTTTTTGAGTGATTTTTGCTTCGAAAATAGTGCTCAATAGCTACCCCTATTTTATCACAAAAATCAACAAAAACACCCACTTTTACTTGTAAAATCTCTGTAGAAAACTCTCCAAACACACTCACAACACTCGATATCAAGAGCAAAGCTCTGATACCACTTGTAGGTCCCTCGGGTGTGGCGGATCGTCACATGCATGTGGGTCTACTAGTCGGACCGGGTGCGGAATACCCGTGACTAGGTGGAGAGTCTTACAACACAAAGTAAACCAACAAGAGAATCACTTTAAACTTTCATCTATTATAAACACTTGAAGGTTACCGAGAGAAATACTGAGTATGTATGCCTGTGTACTTGTCTACTGTCAACGTATCCTATTTATACACGACTTGGTCTCTGCGCACATAGCAAGTGCGCAGGGAAAATTGCTCATGCGTACTTAGCAAGTACGCAAGGTATTCTTGCGTACTTGCTAAGTACCATACAAGTGCGCAAAACACCTAAAGATTTCAGCAACAGTCAATATGTAAAGTAAATACAACTCGATAACTATTATATACAAACACTTACAAACAAAGACAAATACATACATGAAAGTACAAAAACTAAGACTCTATCCAAAGTGTTTGTCACAGGAAAGTGCTTCAACAGTTTTTGTATACATTGAGGGCAATGTATGTTTCTAAGTGTAGGGTTGAGTGTTTATTCTTCGTTTTACATTATTTTTTGTTGTACATTGAGGGCAATGCACGATTCTAAGTGTAGGGTGGGAATTTATTCACGTGATGTTTGTCCTTTTAGCATTTTATCACTTCATTTTTTTTGCAAAATCTTCCTTCATAATTTTTATTGGCATTAAATCAATTTTATAAAAATTTAAAAACACAAAAATATAATAAAAGTTAACCGTTTAGCCTTCACAATTTTTAGTAAATAATAGAGGTTTGATTTTTCGAAAGCAATTGAGATAGAAATTCTATCGAGTCAAACCTAATTTTTTTGTGATAACCATGAGTTTTAGTGGACTAAACGAATGAATTGCATGTAACCTTTTGCTTACACCCATTTATTTCCGTTTCCGTGAGTTTATTTTTGAGCCTTGATACCCTTAGACATTGTTTGCTCTCGTTTTTGCGGATTTCAGTGTGCCTGATGTTTCATGCTTGTTAGAACTTGCTTTTAGTATACATTTCGAAATCATGAACATAAATATTGCATAAAAATGGTTGAGGCATTAGGATAAACCACTTTGTTAGCCATTTATTTTTATTTTTCCCCTCATCCGAACATATCCACTAGTTAGCCAAGTTGAGCCTATCACATGTTTTTCTTTTATTACCCACATTACATCGCCATTAAACCTTCATTAGCCTTTTTATTTATTTATTCTATTTTTCACCAATGTTAGAAATCCGGTTGGCTAATGTAAATTTTATAGCTTTTATTTTGTTGTAATCTTCAAATTCTTGAGAAGTTTTTAGCTAAGAAAAGATGTATATTGACTTAGTTCCCTTCAAAAGAAAAGAAAAGAAATAGTGTAAAAAAAATCACCAAAATTAGGTGAATTATAGCCGATTAGAGCAATTTTGTTAGCAAAGATGGAAAGAATTCGGTTGTTAGCTCTTATATATATGTAAGTATTAGTTAGTTTATTTTTCATATTAGAAGTTGTTTTAGTTTTTGAGTTAGCATAGCCGCCGAGTTTTTAGCCATTTAGCCACTTTTAAATCCCACTTCCTTACCCTTAGCCATTGCCAAGTTACAACCCGTTTAAAGCCCTCTTGATTTGTGCTTTGTTTCATGTTATTTGGTAGAGATTTCATCTTTTAGCAAGCTTATGATTTTTGCATGATTCATTGTCTTGGAATTTGAGTGTTCTATACATACTCCATTACTTGTATGATTATATTTATTCCCGAGTGTGTGTGAACATTGTGAGAAGCATAAAGTTGCATGCCAATGATTTCCTAGGCATATTCATTTGCTCGTTCGGTTGTTACTTCATTGTGCTCCTTGGGTTTCATTTAGTTAATTTTGCATTTCTTGAAAATCTTGTCAAACCTTTATAAGTTTATTAATGCTTACGGTTTTCCGAATTGATCCATAGTCCTATTTAAGTTTTGTTTTATTTTGATTTCTTCAAGTGTGGGGTTGTTTGATGTGCTTGAAATTACACATCTTTATTGCACAAAACTTCGCCCGTTTTATTATCAATTCCCGGTTATTCCCCAAGTTTAGACACTTATTTGCTTCATTTTCAGTTTTATAGGTTTTTGTGGATCTAAGTGGATAAAGGAGGAGATTCCAGGAGGAAAATTAGGTTTTCTGAGTTGGAGGCACGGTCGCGCCTCTACCTGGCACAACCGCGCCCACCTAGACAGGGTCGCACCCCGCATTGGCATAACTGCGCTAGCCTAGGCACGGTCGCGCCCATAATTAGCAATGTCGTGCCAACATCAAAATCCGAGCACAACCGTGCTTTTGCTTCCCTATGGTCACGTGTAAACCCGTGAGTCTGAAAGCCATACTTCCTTGAAGAAAGAGAGCCAATGGCAGAAGCAGATCGGTCAACCCTACTGTCACACGACCGCGCTAAAAGAAGGCACGGTCGTGCCCCATGCTCAGGCACGGTCGTGCCTCCTTGCTTTTATATATATCAGAAGTTTTCCCAAAGCATTCAGTCTGGAGACCTGGAGAGTTAGAGCCCTGAGCACTGTTTTGTGCTCCAATTTCCTTGTTTCTAGCCACATTTCAAGCTTCTAGGAAGGACTACAACATCAAGAGGATCACCATACATCATCATCATCATCTAGCTTGGGGAATTTGGTTTGATTCTTGGCATTTCTTTATGAGTCTTGTAGCTTTTCCTTACTTTGTTCTTGTTCTTATGCTCACCATGAGCTAACTCTTGATATCACTTTGGTTTAGATGAAGTTTAGTAACGTTTGACAACATTTATGGATTTTTGGCATAGTTTATGTTAATGTTATAGCAATGGCATGATTATTCTTCAATGAAATTGTGTATTTTAGAGTTGATATTGTTTACAAGACTTGTATATGTGTAGGCTTTGTATGTTAGAAAACCCATGGTTTATGCATGTATTCATTGATTAGTGTAGGTATGTATGCTAGTTTATGGCTTTTGACTAGGAATGGCGGATGAAGTCTTGTTTATGGTTGAAAACTCTTGAATGTGCATCCTTATGCTTGTGTTTGGAAAGGCAAAGTGCTTGTTATGGTGTGTCATATTTAGTAGTATGTTTATCTACGACTTGCTGACGCAATCTTCTAATTTATGTAATCTTGATATGAACTTTGCATGTTGAGGAAGGGCATGTTGTTGTTTACTTTAATCAACTTGAGGTGGGTTATGTGTTGATTCGTGTAATCTTTCCAACTAGTTGTTGAGTTAGTCAACCTTGACAGGACGCTAGTTCAATCTGTATTAAACATTGACATATTCATAACATGTGAGCTTCATTGTATGATTTTTGGTGGTTAGTTTGTATAATTCATTCTTGCTTTCCGAATAGTCATTTGATTAGATGTCTTTGAGAGAATTTAGTCAACATATGTTTCGTGTATTTGGCATGTATCCATAGTTGTTGTTGGGTGTTTACTAAAGGGATTCAAGACCGAAGTGATATTCCTTCCTTGATTGTTTGACTTGTGTTCTTAGTTTAGTTTTATATTCTTGCATATTAGTTTAATTAAAAATCAACTTAAACATCTTTTACCCATACTTGATTGAATTTTAGTCCCGGTTTATTATCGCATTCCACCGTGTCTACGGATTGATATCCGGTTCTTACCTTTACTATATTGCCATTCGACGGGTACACTACCCGGTGTGTGTGTGTGATTAGTCTTTGGTGAAAACCCTTTTTAAAAGTAATTGTGTAAAAATCTTTAGTAAAATATATACAATTTCATACACATCATGTGCATACTAACGAAATGGTTTACGAAACCGTTTACGAAATGATGTTTACGAAATGATGTCTACGGAATGATGTTTACGAAATGTGTTACGAAATGTTTTGTCAAAAGAACTTTAAGAAGTGTTTACGAAAGAAATGTTATTTAATAAAACGTATGATGCTTTAACTGAAGAGTAGTAAAGGTTTTTATGAAGGTCACTAAAATGAACGAATCTACCATGGTTCCCTTGGGAATCGAAGTATGTATGTTATGTAAAGGCCTTAACTTTATAGAGGCCTTTGTGGCTGGCCAATGGTTGTACAACTGGGTGGGAAAGGGGTGACGACGGTCATCAAGGGGATTACCGTGATCCTTGAAGTGGGTATCGTTCTCTGCGAGGGAACGGTGCTTGAAGTTTGGTACGTGCTATCCTTTGGGACGCCGTGATTGAAAGGAATTGACGTTTATGTATGGTAAAGGTTACAATGGTTTACGTTGGTGCGTGTGCTCTATTGAGCGCCGTACTTGAAGTTGGAATTGACGGTTACGAGAAGGCGCAGAATTGGTTTATTATTGACTTTTGTTTTATGATTATGTTACTGCATTATTTACGTACGTTTTTATAAAATGAAGTTTGAAGTTATGTTTTTGACAAAACGTTTAAAGTTAATGTTTTACGTAAAGCTAGAACTCACCAGCGTAGCTGACTTTTAGTATGCACATTCAAGTTAAGGCAGGTATGGAAGTTGAACGATGATGCTTAGTAAGCAATGAAGAGTTACTCGGCTGATACGATGACTGGCATCCCGTTACGTTATGTTATGTAATGAATGTTTTAGATAATGTTACGCTTTTGCATGTTTGAACAAGTTTTAATGGTTTTTGAATAAATGTTCCCGCTGCGTTATTTGATATTCAAGTTTAAGAACTATTTGTGAACGAGTAAATCCAACAAGTGAGGCCTCCCGGGTTTGGGTCCTTACAAGTTTAAGACATAAAGCACATAGTAATAGCATGAGAACAAACGGTATTGAATTTGTATGTATTGTAATGTAAACATGTTCCTCCCCGAGTATTTGTAAACAATAGTAAAGAGAAAGGGGCTATGAAACTCACATGAGTTAGGTACTAGTAGTGGATAGCACCACACAAGAATGCAATAGAAAGCACATAAGTTTGCTTATGAACCGTCTACGTATGTCCTAGAATTATAAGCATAATAATTAGGGACACATGAGAGATTGTGACGACGACACGGAAGAGTGAACGTCCTAAGACGCACTAACGATTAAAGAGTAGACGAACTTGCCCACGGGAATGAGGTTTCTATATATATAATAATTAGGATAAAATTATGTTACGTGTCGAACGTCTCTAATTATGAATAATAAATAAATAAAATCATGTGTTTGTACCATTTAAATTATGGCTAGAAAAATAATATAACTATATATATTATTTTTAAGTTCGTAGGATTAATGAAATAATAATTTATGTGGCAAGAATAATAAATATATTTATTTTTATTTGGAGATATAAACGTGGGTGAATAATATAAATAATTGTATTATTTATTAGTTTGAAACGTTACACAAAATTTATAAACGTGGCGAAAATAATATATATTATTTTTAATTGGATTGGTTTTAACATAAACGCTCCAGTGGTTTCCCTCCCAAACACACCCGCGATCGATCCCAATCCCACACCCTTCAATTTCGATCTTCAATCGAAGGCAACACATAGGGGTTTTGTTCGTTGGAGTTAAACGAGTCTGTAGGTGAAGTTAATTTGAAAAACAACAGGTTTAATATCGTTTAATTGTCGTTTCTAGAACCGAAAACCCTAGGTATGAACCTAAAATCAAATTGATGAATTTCGATATTGGAATCAGTTGAAAACATAGGGCTTTTACTAAAAGAAGGGTTGCGAATCTGATCATCTGGTTTAATTCCATTTACGTTGTGTCTAAGATCAAAAGCCCCAGATCTGATTATGAACAAACCCTAGTTATTAGATCTTACACAATTCGATATTATTTGATTCGATAAACATAGGGCTTTTACTATACAGAGGATTGCGAAGCTAATCGTGTAAATGAATTGGATTTAAAATAGGTCGGGAGTAGGGTTCGATTAAACTGGAATTGTATGAACCCTAGATTACTGGATCGTATCAATTCGATGTTGTAAGCCCTGGAAATGATAGGGCTTTCAATTAACAGATGCAACGATGGTAAGGGTGTAGGTAATTACAAGAATTGATGTCAAATTGTAGGTGTCCGACTAAAACTGAACTCCGACTGATTATGGCTTGGTCTCAGGTGACTTCCGATGCGATTCCTACAAGTTTGATGTGTGCAATTGCTTCAGAGGTGTTCGACTAAGGTGCGCAGGGTGTTCAATTGTGAGATTATCACAAGAATTCAACGAATTTGATTGTCAAGCCATGAATGTGTCGACGGTTTTAGTTTAATGATCATAATTGAGATTAATTCGATGTAAAAGCGATGATTAAAGCATTAACTAGGTTCGTTAATAGCTTAATCGTGCAAAACGGTTACTAATTCGAACAGAAATGGGTTATGGGACTTGAATTTGAATCAAAACCATGATTTTGACTTTCAAAGGTCAAACAAAATAAAAAATGAGTTATTTACAAGTTTAGTCCCTGTAGTTTCATGTTCTTAAGTTTAGGAATTGGCGGAAATGGTCCTTGTGGTTTGGATTGAGTTAAGGACTAGTTTGTTTGACTTTCAAAAAGTCAACAGAAACTTAAATATTTAATTTTGACTTTACAAAGTCAATTAGCGTTGAGTTTGGGCTAATAACATAATTAGTCCTTGTAGTTTTAAGTTTAGATAATGACAGAATTAGTCCCTGGGGTTTGAGTTAGGTTAACTAAGTTAAGATTTAACTTGATTTTGTTAACGGAGTTAACTTGAAAAGTCCGGATATCACACCATTGCAAAGAAAAAGGGCACTAGAAACGTAACTGCCCTAAATACCTAGCCGAGTTGAAGGCAAAGAAGGCTAGTGAGGCCAGCACCTCAGGTATCTTTGTAATAGAATTGTATGCATTTTCTACATAATCTTGGGTATTTGATACTGGTTGTGGAACTCACATTTGTAATAATGTATAGGGGTTAAGGAATGATAGGCAGCCGCGGACAGTCAATTTGGATTTACATGTCGGCAATGGAGCAAGAGTTGCAATGGAATCCATAGGACAGTATAATATTTTGTTACCAAATAGCATGTCTATTATTTAGAACAACTGTTGTTTTGTACCTAGTCTAACTAGAAACATAGTGTCAGCTGCTAGGTTGTATGAACAAGGATATCGATGTGGCTTTTGTAATGACAATATTACGATATATATGGATAATATGTTTTATTTTGAGGCTTGCCCACATATTGGAATATATGAAATTGATATTAATAGTTCATATGACAACAGTTCTATTTATTCCTTGAATACCAAAAGGGCATAGCATGACTTTAATCAAAACTATATGTGGCATTGTCGTTTAGGTCAAATAAACAAGAAGCGCATATCTAAACTCCAATCTGTTGGTATTTTAGAATCAACAGGATCTGAATCCTTTGATATTTGTGAATCTTGTCTCAATGGAAAAATTACCAGAGCTCCTTTCACCGGTACTAGTGAGAGAACTTCAGATCTATTAGGTCTTATACATACTGATGTATGTGGACCTTTTAGGACTATGTCCAGAAATGGTGATTGATACATCATTACTTTTACTGATGATTACAGTAGATTTGGATATGTGTATTTAATGAAGCACAAACATGAAGCTTTTGATTTCTTTCAGGTATTCCAAAATAAAGTAGAGATTCAACTTGGGAAAAAGATAAAAGCCATTAGATCAGATCGAGGTGGCGAGTACCTCAGCTATGAGTTTGGCGAACATCTAAAAGGATGTGGTATAATATCTTAACTCACTCCACCTGGAACACCACAACATAATTCTGTGTCCGAAAGGAGAAACCGAACTTTATTAGATATGGTTCGATCAATGATGAGTCAAACCACCTTGCCTCTATCCTTTTGGAGCTATGCCCTTGAGACTGCTGGTCGGATAGTCAACATGATACCAACCAAGAAGGTGAATAAAACCCCATATGAAATTTGGTTTGAAAAAATGTCCAAATTGTCGTATTTAAGAATATGGGGATGTGAAACCTATGTTAAATGTGAGACGTCTAACAAGCTTGAAGCTAGAGCTGAAAAACGTATTTTTGTGGGATATCTCAAAGAAACAATGGGATATTATTTCTTTCATAAGGGAGAAAACAAAATATTTATTTCTCGACATGCCGAGTTGTTGGAGAAATATTTTATTATGAACAAGGTAAGTGGGAGCACTATTGAACTTGAAGAAATTCGAGAGCCACAAAATAATTCACCTGAAGCTGAGATTTCACATCAACAAGAGTTTTTTGAACCAGCACCTCTTCGGAGATCTATTAGGACTCGTATGGAGCCTGATAGATACAGATTTGTTATACCAAAAGGGGAAGTCTTTACTGAGGATTCATGCAAACCCATTAACTATAAGGCATCAGTTGAGGATGCTGAATCTGACAAATGGCATGATGCTGAATCTGACAAATGGCATGATGCCATGATGTCAGAAATTTAATCCAGGTATGGGAATCAAGTCTGAGACTTGGTTGATTTACCTCCTGATACCAAGGTTATAGGAAGCAAATTGGTCTTCAAGAAAAAGGCCATACACACATTTAAAGCAAGGTTAGTGATGAAAGGTTTCACTCAGATTCAAGGCATTGATTATGATGAGACCTTCTCGCCAGTAGCAATGCTAAAGTCAATCCGGATTTTAATTGCCATAGCCGCATATTATGATTATGAGATATGGAAAATGGATGTGAAAACAGCTATCTTAAATGGACATCTTGATGTAGATGTTTATATGGAACAGCAAGAAGGTTTCATCAGTTCCAAACATCATGAAAAGGTGTGTAAATTGAAGAAGTCCATTTATGGACTGAAGCAAGCATCAAGAAGCTAGAATCTCCGTTTGGATGAGAAAATCAAAGAGTCTGGTTTCATCAAGAATGAAGATGAACCCTGTGTATACATGAAGACTAGTGGGAGCACCGTGATTTTCTTAATACTGTATGTGGATGACGTACTTCTGTAGGTCCACATGGCTCTTCTACGGATCGTTCTCGTGATAAGACGTATCATTAATGTGGAGTGCGGAATCCTACCGAATCAACGATTGCATACGAAATAGACAATATAAACGGCAGGTAAATAAACATTCTCTTTGTATTCACAAACATAGAGTTTACAGATTCTCAGAATTACACTCGTTCAAAGTCCCTCTGCTGCTCTCGTCTTTTTCACTGAATTTGTAAACTCCTATTTATAGACACACGCTCTGCCATAGGCGAACTTAACAAGTTCGCCTCAAAGATGCTTAGGCAAACTTATTAAGTTCGCCTCTAATAGGCTAGGCGAACTTAACAAATTCGCTCCTAAGGATGCTTAGGCGAACTTATTAAGTTCGCCTCTCTATGAACTTATACAGAATTTTATCAACAGTTACAAAACATGTCCTAACAAACTCCCCTTTAACTGTTGCTAACAATTCTATCAATTACAAGTCAAAGACTCTAAGACTAAGATATAATATCTTCAAGCTCGTTGTCACCAGAATATGCTCGAACAGACTCCCCCTTGACATCAGCTTTAGAAGATTGTCATCCGTCTTCATATATCATCAAACACACAGTAGTCTTCGTCTTGTTCATCTGCATATTCTCTCTTTATTTCTAGAAGAAAACTTGGGAGAAGGACCCCTCGTCAACTTATGTCTGCAATATTCAGTTTTTGCAATGGAGAACAACCAAGAATAACCAACAATTAAGATTTCCATGGAAGCTGAAAAAATAAAATCTTTTTGGTTTTTCAAACATAAGAAAGACAAAATCTTTTTGGTTTTTCTCTATACAAACTGAATTGTAAAATACAAAATCACATCTTTTGGTCGAACATCACGAGTAAGAAGATCATATCAGTAAAAACAATGCATCAATCACACATTTTGGATAAACATCCATATAATATCAAATGGTATCCTATGTCATTCTTTCAAGCCTTGACCAATCAAACCAATATCTTTCAAGATTATCACACTCTATATTTTCAAGACTTTCATATTGCATGTTATGATACGCGATAAACATTCAAAGAAAATAGGATCATGCAATGACACACAAATTCAAATTGTCAATATTATAAGATTTGAAACTAAAGCATCTCATTCCCACTTTCTTGTGAGTTAAGGTACCATTTAAGTATGAAATACAACGTGTACCCCACTAGTATGCCAACATAAAGTAAATGCATTATCTTCAAGACATATGAGATTTTTGTAAAGATTATCCGAATTTCCAGAATGAGGAGACATCACTTAGCACATGAATAGCAGAATCCAAATTGGATTGTATAGGAATCAATGAGATTCAGAATCGAATGATTCAATGTTTTGGCTTATATATGTGGAATCATAAGATTCAGGTACGTGGATCCAACTGTTATCTGGATTATGAATTCAATGGAATCAATAAAGATGATTTATCAATATGATCCAAGGGCTAGTATATGTTTAACAGATGTTGTCAAGAACATATCTTGATTATACTTCAAGTTGCATGCTTTTCGGGACATGGGCACTAAAGCAAATCGAAAGAATAGTGCTAAGGAAATAACCCAAAACTGATCTCATAGGACAATCTTTATTAAAAGCTAATATTCTTTATCTGATAGTGATCTTTTAACACACACACCAGACATAAAATGTGTTCAAATCACATTTATAACATATTCAATTATGTTTTCACACTACTAATGGTTCAGTGACGCTTTTAGTCTACTGACAAATCAAATTATATGCATACACAAGACTATCATTTCCTATTTGTGTAGTCTCTGAAGTTTAGATCAAAACATATAATTCAGATATATTAACATAAAGCACCAACCAGTCAATCTAAGGTCATGTGTGAAAGAACATCTACTGATGTACTATCATATCTTCTTTAACTTTAAGTAATGTTGATTTTATCTTTTTCAATTTGTTTGGATTTTTCAAAATCTTTTTCAAAGAAAGTAAAACAAACGAAAATAAACCATCCATGAAAACATATTATGAAAACCATTTTACTTGGTTACTCAGGATTAAGCAAATCAATCAATTAAAAACTCAAACCGATGTAATCCTGTAATTGAATGCCTTTGCCTTTGTCACCAACACAAATCTATACTCCCCCTGTCCTGTAGAATCCCCCTCAACTAGTCAAATGGTTGCATCAACGACCTTATGCTCACAATCGTTGTCAAGTTCGCTTCTCCCAATTCAGGCAAACTTAATTTTCCAGGCGAACTTAATAAGTTCGCTCGGTGAAGAACAGGCGAACTTAGGGAGGCGAACTTAATAAGTTCGCTCGGTGAAGAATAGGCGAACTTAACAAGTTCGCTTGGGGTCAAGTTCGCTTGAGGTCAAGTTCGCTCAATGAAGTTCAGGCGAACTTATTAAGTTCGCTTGTGCAGTATCAGGCGAACTTATCTAGTTCGCTAGTGTTCATAAAAAAAAGCTTATATGGTTGGTTTATATCATTTTTTTAAATTTTGAATTTTTAAAATTTAAAAAAAAAGTATTTTGGCGGGAAATTTTTTTCCGGATATTTTCGCAAAAAATTCAAAATGTCAATTTCATGTGATGATAATGCAATTGGAACTATGCCACCAAGGCTTTTGTGCATATCGGATTACCGTAGCTTGAAAGTCCGGTTTAAACAGTTTGTATCAGAAACTGATTAAAATTTTTGGAGACCAATAAGAGAAGGATATGTGCATCCTACTTTTGACTTTCTGGAATTTTGTGATGTTCTTAAATCAGTGACAGCTCTTACTAAAGTAGAAAAGCAGAAGTTTGATCGAGAGATGAAAACGTGTGAAACGTTAACGATGTCTTTACCAAAAGAAATAATTCATAGTCTCGGGAAGTGTCCAACTTCAAGAGATCTATGGGAAGCTTTGAAGAAAAAGGGTTCAAGTGGTATCAGAGCTTATGCTCGTGATTCTTAGTGATTTGAGACGGTTTTGTATGCAAATTGACAAGAAATTGATCACCTTTTCGATTATTCATTTCCATGGAGTTTTTCAAGTTCTTGAATCTTATTTTGCTGCTGATTTGGTGATTTTGAAGTGGATTTCGAGGAAATTTATCCGATAGAAGTGTTCTAATTGATAAAATACATAATCCTACATTTTAATTTTGTATAATTCCTTCAAATCAGTGAGATATGAATATGTTTGGTAAATTTTTGTTCGTGTTTTTGAGTTGAAGCTGTTCTTGATTTTGATTCTGTTGAAGCAAGCGAACTTGTTGAATCTGTGTGCGGGCGAACTTAGCAGGCGAACTTGTCAAGTTCGCTTCTCCAAATTTAGGCGAACTTATTTTCTAGGCGAACTTACTAAATTTTCTGGATTTTTTGATTTAAGCGAACTTATTAAGTTCGCTTGATATCAAATTCGCTTGGGTGTATTTGAAGCGAACATATTATCTTCGCCTAAGGGTAAGCTTGCTCAACACTTGGAAACTTTTCTTGAAAAATGGCAAATATGGTGTAGGTGACTAACATGTTCAATTATGATAATGAGATCGGTACATCTCAGAAACCCCCAAAGTTGTTAAATCTTGCAGATTATTCTAACTGGAAAGATCGGTTTGATCAGTTTGTATCTTTCACTGATACAAGTCTATGGATTCCAATCTTGGAAGGTTATACGCATCCGACATACACTTGGATGGGAAGGGATGATGTTCTAAAACCGGTGTCTGTGTTAACCACAAAAGAAAAGTAATTGTTTGATAGGGAAAAGAAATTGATGGCAAGTATCTTGATGTCTCTTCCATAGGAAATTTATCACAGTTTTAAACAATTCTAGTCTTCTCAACAATTGTGGGAAGCATTACAAAAGAGATGTGAAGGGAGTTTGGATGTAAAGAAGAGCAGAAAGGAATTACTGAAGAAGCAATTCTTAGTATTCAAGCACTTTCAAAATGAATCTTTGGATGATCTTGCTACAAGATTCTATCATCTGCTAAGTAAATTGTCGAATGCTTCAGTGGTGTATGAGACAGAAGAGATAAATGATAAGTTCTTGGAGACATTACCATCTAAATTTGATGTGTATACAGTTTTGATAAAAGAGAATATCAAGTATAAATCAATGTCTCTGGAAGAGGTTCTTGGAAAGATTCAATCTCACGATATGAATATGAAGAAGAAGGAGACTAATATGGAACATACAAGATCCTTCAATGTATTTTGCCAAGACTTCTGGTAAAACTGGTACAGGGGTTGCATTCTTTTCTGGTGATGCTTAAGATACTTCTAATGATCAGTGTTCTGGAGTTCCTATTCATTCTGGTCATTCTAATCATTCTGGTTTCTCTGTAACTATAGCGTCTTCATCGTCTGGAACTCACAATATGAATCAAAAGATTGCTGATGATTATTTGGCTATGTTTTCCTCATTCATGGCATCGTATGAAAATTTTATTGGATGAAAAATTCATGATCCAGAGGTTATTGAAGAAGATTTCAGACATATTGATCCTGTTGATCTGGAAGAAATGAACATTCAATGGAATACGGCTATGCTGATGCGACGAGCAAAAGATTTTCTGAAGAAGACTGGAAGAAAATATATTGGCTCTAACAGTCGATCACGCATAGGATTTGATAAAACCAAAGTGCGTTGCTATAACTATCAAGAGTATGGTTACTTTGCTAAAGAATGTGTGAAGTCAAAAGTTGAGTTTGATTCTAAGAAAAAGCCAAACAACTTTCAAAATAATCATAATCAGTCACATGGTTCATCTGGAAATTCTATTCATGCATCCGCATCATCGGCTTTGGTTGCTCAGAACGATGAAAACTATGACTGGGTATTCATCTTGAAGATTTGGTGGGTACGGTAAGTCAAGCATTTGTAGCAGAGATTCATTCTGAAAAATTTGAAGAGTCAACTGATTATGATAGTTCGAGTGATGGTGAAAGTGTGCCGTGTGTTGATGAAGAGATTGAACAAGTACAGAATGTTGATTCTGATATCGCATTAGGTGTTGCTGAAGATGATATTGTTTTAACTCAAAATGCTTCAGATGGTGCTGATTCAGAAAATATTCCTATTGCAAAAGTATTCATGACAGACATGTCTGATCCGTCAAAGGTAAACGATTCTGTCTGTAACATTTATTGTTCTAATTGCATTAGTGTAAAAGATAAAATGCAAAAAGTCATGGATGATAACACAAATTTAATTTGTGATATGAAAATGATGCATTCAGTTAATCAAAAACTGAAAGATAATGATAAACTGTGTGTCGATAGAATTGAATCTTTGAAAAGAGATTTGAATTATTTGGGGTTGAAATATAAGGAACAAGCATATCATTTGGATATGGCTTTTGCTGAGATTGAGAAACGAAATGAAACTGTTGCTCAAAAGAACAAGGAAATTTCTGATAAAGAATCTGAGGTGATCAAACTACATCGAAAGCTGGAAAATTTTGAAAACTCTTCTGTAGTATTGGATTACTTTAATGCTAATGCTGATCCTACTAAGAGAGTTGATGGGATTGGATTTGTTCCTCCTCCATTCAATGCAAGTTATGTGGTTGAACCTGAAATTATTCATGAAGAAGAAATAGATCCAAAGACAGTGTTGAAAGTCAATCCAGTAACTGGTGAAGATATGATATATGATTCTGAGGATGAGGCTGAGGTTTTTGATGATAAGAAGGTTGAGGGCATCCCCAAGGAAGTGCAACTTGATGATCCAAAGATAGTGAAAAATGTTACTCGTGATAGATGTATTTTGACAGAACCTGATGAGGTGCAAGTTGAACAACCTAAGCTGTCAAAAATGTTACAATCAAGTGGTTTTGTTGCTACTGGTTATCAAAAGCGGCTTTCATCAAAGGTGCCTACACAAATTTATGTTCAAAAGAATCCAATTAACTGTTCAGTAAATTCTTCTGAAGCTTATTCATCAGAGAGTTCTTCAAATTCAAGAAACACTCCTTATGTCAGAAAATATCAAGAAAGAAGAGTGTGTTTTCACTGTAATGATGCTGGTCACATTCTGATTCATTGTCCTTATAAGAATCAAGACAAGTTAAAGACTGTTCCTTCACAACAAAAAGTGGTGAAGATTCTGAAAAGAACAAATGAGGGAAAGTCGACTTTTAGTGTGGAGAAGAATATGCCTTGTCAATCATTTGCTAAATCTTCAGGATTTAAGCAGCATGATAAACTTAGTTCTAAATCATTTGTTTGTCAAGAGAAATTTGAGATTCCACATGTTGGAATTCCAAAAGATTCTCAACCTGAAGTTAAACTTTCTAGACCACAACGAAGAAGACATAATAGAAAATTAAAGAAACTTTTGGAAACATCTGAATCTGATAAACATATATCTAATAATGTTTTTCCAATTAATCATAATGTGTCTTCTTTGAAAAAGTCTAATTGTGAATCTTCTGTTCCAAAGGTTAATGATAAGATTGATTGTGAATTGCTTGAAGTTATTTATTTTGATCCATCTGGATGACCCAAGACCACAATGGCTTGGGTTCCTATTTCTAACTGATTTTATTTGTTTATGTAGGGACAACCAAGGAGGACTATCAATAATACGTGGTATGTGGATAGTGGTTGTTCTCGACATAAGACAGGGAATATTTGGTTGCTTGAAAATGTCAAAAATATTGATGGAGGTTATGTTGCTTTTGCGGGAAAAAAAGGCGGGTACATAACTGGTCAGGGTACTTTAAAGAATGATAAAGTCAAATTTGAGAAGTGAATTATGTGGAGCAACTTGAACACAATCTTTTGAGTGTATCTCAAGTGTGTGACAAGAAGTTTTCATTTCATTTCAATGATTCTGAGTTTTATATCTTGAAACCGGGCTTTGTTATTCCTGATGAATGGATTCTAATGAAGGCTCCGAGGAGAAATGACATATATGTCCTTGACATCAGTGTTGCTACTACAACGGATTCAATTCCTACATGTTTACTCTCCAAGGCATCAGAATCAGATTCTATTTTGTGACACAGGAAGCTTGCTCACATCAACTATCAAAAGATGAACTATTTTGTTAAGAATGATCTGGTTCTTGGTATTCCGAAGATGAAATTCTCTGTTCCTGATGATTGTATTCCTTGCAAGAAGGGGAAACAACGCAAGAAATCCCACAAATCTAAATCAAAGAATTCTATTGTAACTCCTTTGGAGCTGCTGCATATGGATTTGTTCGGTCCGATTAGTATCAGGAGCATTGGTGGTAAATCTTACTGTTTGGTAGTAACAGATGATTTCTATAGATTTTCATGGGTTAAGTTTCTTGCTTCTAAAGCTGAAACCACTGAGTTGGTACAATTCTTAATCCTGGGTTTGGAGAATTTGTTCAATCTGAAAGTCAGAAGAATTAGGAGTGACAATGGCAGCGAGTTTAAGAATAGCAAGATGGGTTTATTCTGTCTACAAAAGGGAAATCATCTAGAATTCAGTGCGCCATATGTTTATCAACAAAATGGTGTTGCTGAACGAAAGAACAGGACGTTGGTTGAAACAGCCTGCACGATGCTTGCAGATTCTAAGCTTCCAGTAACTTTTTGGGCTGAGGCTGTAAATACTGCGTGTCACGTTTTAAACAGAGTCTTGACCGTTAAGCGACACAACAAGACATGCTACGAGTTGCTGAATAATCGGAAGCCGAATCTGGAATATTTACTACCTTTTGGTAATCCATGCACCCTATTGAAAGTTAGAGATGTCCCAACCAAGTTCAGTGCTAAGGCTATTGAAGGGATTTTTCCGGGGTATGTTGCAAATTCTACTACCAAGAGGGTTTATAACAAGGAGACTAGCCAAGTTGAAGAATGGTTCCATATTGACTGTTCTAATCGGTCTTTACCTCAAATGGCGATTGGACCAGACTAGGCTTTTGATTATGAAAACTTATTCAAGTCTTTTCATTTACCTTCTAATATTTCTCTAAGGAAGCTGTTGTTTTAAATGATTCATGTCAGGATGCACAGCATAGTGGTTTTCTACCAAATGCAGTTCCACATTCATCGGTTCCATCTACTTCTGCTCCCGATCCTAATGTTGCTTCTTGTTCAGGACCACAAGAGTCTGAGAGTGAGAAAGAAAATGATATTTTTCAAGATTCTTTTGCTGATCCTTTGTTAGGTGATGAACCATTTACTTCGACTCAGGATCAGGGGGAGATTCCTACATTTCTAGACTCGAAGATTCCAATTATTTATCTTATCAATCTAATTCAACTCAAGTTGATGTGTTGCCGGTTCCTGAGGTTGCATCAATCAAGGAACTCAAAGATCATTCGGTGACAAATATAATTGGGAATTTGCGAGATGGAGTGAAAACGCGTTCTATTATTGATAATACTTGTTTGTATACATGTATTAAAGATTCTAGTGTTCTTGATGTATGCTCACATTCCTGTTTTAGTTCTCCGGTCGAACCAAAGAAAGTTGATATGGCATTAAATGATAACAATTGTATAGAGGCCATGCATGAAGAACTTGCTCAGTTTGACAAACTCAAAGTTTGGAATCTTGTAGATCTTCCGAAGGGTATGTATCCAATTGGTACAAAGTGGGTGTTTAAATGTAAGAAAGACGATCGAGGTGTCGTGGTAAGAAATAAGGCAAGATTAGTTGTCCAAGGTTTCAATCAATAAGAGGGTATTCATTACACCGAGGTTTAAGCGCATGTTGCTAGGCTTGAAGCAATAAGGTTGTTTCTGGCTTTTGCTTCTTATAAAGGGTTTAAGGTGTTTCAATTGGATGTGAAATGTGCTTTCTTATATGGTAAGGTCAAGGAGGAAGTTTATGTGTGTCAGCCGCCGGGGTTTGAAGATCCACTTAATCCGAATAAAGTTTTCAAGCTTGATAAGGCTCTCTATGGTCTTCATCAGGCTCCTCGTGCGTGGTATGAAATGTTGTCCACACATCTTATGGCTAATGATTTTGTTCGTGGCAAGATTGACTCGACCTTATTCATAAAGAAATCAGGGGGAGATTACCTACTGGTGCAGATATATGTAGATGATATTATTTTTGGCTCTACAAATGAAAGGTTGTGCAAATATTTTGAGAGTGTTATGAAGTCGAAGTTTGAGATGTCAGCTATAGGAGAGTTATCATTTTTCCTAGGTTTACAAGTGAATCAAAAGGAAGATGGTTTCTTTATTCATCAGTCCAAGTATGTCAAAGACATCTTGAGCCGGTTCAAGATGGAGGACTGTACCCCACATGACACTCCGATTCCGGTCAATCATAGATTGAATTTAGACCCGGATGGAAAAGATGTTGATTGTCGACTTTACCGGGCAATGTTTGGATCTCTCATGTACTTAATTGCTTCAAGGCCAGATATAATGTTCGCTGTGTGTATTTGTCCCAGATTCCAGGCAAAACCAAAAGAATCTCATTTGATTGCAGTAAAAAGAATCTTTCGTTATTTGAAAGTAAAACAAAGATTGGGTCTATGGTTTCCACATGGTTCTAACTTTGAGTTTAATGCATATACTGATTCTGATTTTGGTGGTTGTTGTTTGGACATGAAATCTACTATAGGTGGTTGCCAGTTCTTGGGTAATCGTCTAGTTTCCTGGCAATGCAAAAAGCAAACTACGGTCTCCATTTCAACATGCGAAGCAGAATACATTGCTGCTGCATGTTATTGTTCACAGATCTTGTGGATCTAACAGCAATTAAGAGATTACGGTTTGAATTTTACAGGAACCCCCATGGTTATTGATAATAATGCTACAATGTCTATCACAAATAATCCTGTTAAACACAGTAAAACAAAGCACATTGAGATTAGATATCATTTTATTCGTGATTGTGCAGATAAAAAGTTGATTGAGTTGGTAAAGGTTCATACATATGATAATTTTGCTGGGCTTTTTACCAAGGCATTTGATCGTACCAGGTTTGAATTTCTGATCAAAACGATAGGTATGATCAATCCCGAATAAAAGTTTTTCAAAATCAGATTTTCATGGAAAAATTTGCTTTTAATCTCTTTTATAGCTTTATTAAATTTCTGCATTTTAAATTTTAGTCAAAAAGTTTTTATTTATAAAAATCCAAAACAAAATGAAAAATATAAAATTTGATATCATTTGAAGTTAGAGAAGAGATGATAGTACATCAGTGATTAGTTCATTACACACGACCTTAGTAGACCTTTGATATATGATTGTTTAAAGTAATTTGATTTGATCTAAATTTCAAAGTCTGCATAAATGAGAAATGATAGTGTTTTGAATGCTCTAATCTTGATAATCTGTTTTAAATTTGTGTATGAGTTTTGAAACTTGAATTATCAATAGACTAGAAGCGTTTATAAACCAATAGTAGTGTGAAAATTAAATATAATATGATTACATCTGTGATTTGAATCCATTCTATGCCTGGGTGTATGTTGTAAGGCCCCAAAACCGGGTAACCTCACTTGTTGGATTTACTCATAAACATAGTCATAAATACTGAACTTAAATTTAAAACATTCATCATTCAATTACATAATCATAACAGCGGAAGTCTTTACAAATAAATCATAACATTGTTCTAAGACATATAAAACAAAAGTGGGATGTCAGTCTCGTGCCGGGTAACCTTCACGCCATCGCACGACCTTTTCTTCCTTTACATGAAATGTATACTAAAAGTCAGCTAACGCTGGTGAGTTCTAGTTTAATACAATTAGGTATAAACATTCTTTTCTTTATAAGTATGCATAATTATATATACATTTATATAAATACACATTGACTTGAATTGCTTTTCTTTTATCATTCTTCGCAAATACATATAAATATATATTCACATCATTTGTCTCATTTACTTTCATAACTTTTGCTTTTCTTTCATCTTTCTTTGTGACTACATATATATGCATTCACCCTTTTCTTTTCTTTTCTTTTCTTTTCATTCATGGGAGATCAACCCGTCATTTATTTGCGAATGTCACAAAGACAAGCGCCACGGTCCATCGTCATGGTCCGCCTATTCTTACAACCGTCCGGCAACTAGTGTCCGTCCATATTTTTCGTTCTTACAACCGTCCGGCAACTTGTGTCCGTCCGTAATCTTACAACCGTCCTACCGTCGTAGGCCGTATTTCGCCCGTCTGCCATAAGGCATCCGTTTCCCACTTAAACTAATTATACAGCCGAATATTGATTTAGCGCCTTACTCCACCGTAGTGGCCTTTATTTAGTCTACCTTTCTAGACTTACTTTTTCTGGCTGCATAATAGTCAAGTGGTCGTCCGTCTACCGAAGTAGCCGTTATCATTGAAGCGTTCATAACGTTTTCTGTTACTTGGCAAGCAATATATACATTGATATAAAGCAGGATTTCATTCTTACACGTTATGTTATTCTTTTCATTCATTCTTGATAATCATACGATTCATTCTTTGTTCATAATTCATTTTTGTACTTGGGTATATATATATGTTTGTATACCACGTATGATCACATTAACATTCATTACATTTATTCACGTAGTGTATACACTTCAGCCCCAAAACATTTATAAATTATTTGCAGATAACATAGAAGGGGGCACATAGAACTCACCTGATGGGCTACTTTAGGTTGTCCTAGACAAAGGTCCAACAGCGTCACTTTCGATCTGGATTAGGTAGTTAAATACACATTAGACCCAACCCCGACTTTAATGGTTTAATCATTCTAAACTTACTGACTTTACTTAACCAACCTGCTGCCTGCTGTCTGCTGCCTGCGCACTTAGTAAGTGCGTAGGGACTTGCTCTTGCGCACTTGGCAAGTGCGCAGGAGCCTTCCTCCTGCGTACTTGGTAAGTACGCAGGGTCTGCATCCTGCGTACATGGTAAGTACGCAGGGATTCCCTCCTGCGCACTTGGTAAGTGCGCAGGACCTGGTTCTTGGACCAAAAATCCGAAGTTCTTGCATGCAAACCCGATCGTGCCAATCTTACAATTTTCTTTGATCAAAACATGCGGTTTTCGTTCTAGATGCTATTTCTAAGCTTATTATCAAGTTTCATCCGTAAAAACATCATCTATTTAGCTAAAACTCGAGAAACCCCAAAATGAACAAAAACTCAGATTATGTATGAATCATTACCTGGATTGAAGTTTTGATTCGGAGGTTTTGCTCACGAGCTCAGCTGTAACGTGCTCCTCTAATCTCGTGACGATCCGTCGACTTTCTCTCTCTAGACCCGGGCTTCCTTTCTCTCCCTAGAATTGGTGAAATGGAGGTGAAATGGTCAAATGGGCTGTCTTGCCCCTTTTATACCTGGGCTTCCCTCGGCCCGTTAGAGTCGAGCCCAAGCCCATCCGTCTTTCTTTCGCTTTATGACGTTTAAATCCCCATCGTATTATTATTTACTATTTTTGGGATGTTACAAGTCTACCCTCCTTAAAGAGGTTTCGTCCTCGAAACTGTTTATACGTCAAACAATTGAGGGTATAGTCCCCTCATCTCGTCTTCTTTTTCCCATGTAGCTTCCGACCCTTTTCTGTGCTTCCATTGTATTTTGACTAAAGGGATCGACTTATTGCGTAGTCGCTTTTCAGCTCGATCAATGATGGCTATTGGTTCCTCTACATAATTTAGGCTGTTATCCACCTCGATCTCGTCGTAAGGTATGTGAGCTGTGTCATCGGCTAGGCATTTACGTAAGTGAGACACGTGGAACGTAGGGTGTATTCCACTAAGCTCAACGGGTAGGTCGAGTCTGTAAGCAACTTGACCCACTCATGCTAAAATCTTGAAAGGTCCGACAAACCTTGGACTCAGTTTGCCACGCTTCCTGAATCGGATGATTCCTTTCCACGGTGATACCTTTAACAGTACCATGTCCCCTACCTGAAACTCTAAATCCCTTCTTCTCTTGTCCGCGTATGATTTTTCTGCCTGTCCTTTGCGGCTTTCATTCGAGCCTTGATCTGATCAAATTTCTCGGAAGTAGCTTTGACCACTTCGAGACTCGCAAAATCCTTTTGTCCAATTTCCCCCCAACAAACCGGGGTCCTACATTTCCTCCCATACAACATTTCAAATGGCGGCATGTCAATAGTTGAGTGATAGCTGTTGTTATATGAAAATTCTGCCAATGGTAGGTGGCTGTCCCAGCTCCCACCAAAATCAATGATACAGGCCCGGAGCATGTCCTCCAAGGTCTGAATGGTCCTTTCCGATTGTCCATCGGTTTGGGGGTGGTAAGCGGTGCTGATGTTCAATCTAGTGCCCATCGCTTCATTGAATTTCTTCCAAAACCTTGACGTGAATCTAGTATCCCTGTCGGACACAATCGACAGCGGCATACCATGTCTGCTCACAATTTCTTTGATAAATACTTCGGCTAGCTTTTCGGACGAAAAAGTCTCACGTATTGGCAAGAAGTGAGCACTCTTTTTCAAGCGGTCGACGATCACCCAAATGGTTTCATTGCCTTTAGCTGTTCGCGGTAGCTTGGTAATGAAGTCCATTGTGATCTCCTCCCACTTCCATTCCGGTATTGGTAAAGGTTGCATTTTACCACATGGTTTCTGGTGCTCGGCCTTAACTAGTGAACACGTTAAGCACTTGTTCACGTATTCAGTCACATCGTTCTTCATGCCAGGCCACCAGTACTCTTTCTTCAAGTCTTGATACATTTTGTTTGTCCCGGGGTGGATAGAATAACGAGACTTATGGGCCTCATCGAGTATTTTGGCCCTAAGTTCGCCAATCTTAGGTATCCACATCCGGCCAAACCTAGTTCGTACTCCGTATGAATTTGCACTTAAGTTCCCTTGTTGTCCTACTATTCTTTCCCGTTTCACATTTCTTTCTAACAGTGCTTCATCTTGTGCCTTTGTTATTTCACCCATCAAATCTGGTGTTATAATCAGCTGACACGCTCTGATCCGGATGGGTGCCGATTCTTCCTTTCTACTTAAAGCGTCAGCCACTACGTTTGCCTTGCCTGGATGGTACAATATTTCATAGTCATAGTCTTTCAGTAGCTCTAACCACCTTCTTTGCCTCATGTTTAGTTCCTTTTGTTCAAAAAAATATTTCAAGCTTTTGTGATCGGAGTAGATGGTGCATTTAACTCCATACAAGTAGTGCCTCCATATTTTCAACGCAACAAACCACTGCTGCTAACTCTAGATCGTGCATTGGGTAGTTAACCTCGTGAATCTTTAGTTGTCGTGAGGCATAAGCAATTACCTTTCCTCGTTGCATAAGTACGCAACCTAAACCTTGCCCCGAAGCGTCAGAGTAGACTACCAAGTCTTCATTTCCTTCAGGTAGTGTTAAGACTGGAGCTTGAGTTAATCGTGCCTTAAGTTCCTCAAACGCGTTGTTTTGGGTTTGACCCCATTCATATTTTACTTCCTTACGTGTTAATTTAGTTAGTGGCGAGGCTATTCTTGAGAAATCTTGAATGAACCTTCGATAGTAGCCTGCCAAACCCAGGAAACTTCGTATCTCTGTTGGTGTGTTTGGGATGTTCCATTCCTTTACTGTTTAGATCTTTGCAGGATCTACCATGATGCCGTTTGGGTTTATCACATGACCTAGGAATTGGACTTCCCTAAGCCAAAACGCACATTTGGAGAATTTTGCGTACAACTTTTCCTTCTCTAGCACCTCCAGAACTTCTCTTAGGTGACAGTGATGATCACCCTCGCTTTTCGAATATACCAGTATGTCGTCTATAAAAACTATCACCGATCGATCCAACATGGGTCGACACACTCTATTCATCAAATCCATGAACGCTGTTGGTGCGTTAGTTAATCCGAAGGACATCACGAGAAATTCATAATGCCCATAACGCGTGCGAAATGCGGTCTTTGGTACGTCTTCCTCTCTTACTTTCAACTGATGGTAACCCGACCTAAGATCGATCTTTGAGAACCAACTCGCACCTTGCAGTTGATCAAAAAGGTCGTCTATTCTAGGCAGTGGGTATTTGTTCTTTACTGTCCTCTTGTTCAGTTCGCGGTAGTCAATGCACATGCGCATGCTACCGTCTTTCTTCTTTACGAATAGTACCGGAGCGCCCCATGGTGAGATGTTCGGTCTAATAAATCCCTTTTCTGTTAATTCTTGTAGTTGAGACATCAATTCTTTCATTTCTGACGGAGCCAATCGGTAGGGGGCTTTGGCAACGGGCTCAGCTCCTGGCAGTAAGTCAATCTGAAATTCTATTTCCCGATCGGGTGGCAACCCAGGTAGATCCTCAGGGAATACTTTCGGAAAGTTGCACACCACGGGTACATTCTTGAGTTCTTTAGTTTTCATTCTATCATCAATAACATATGCCAAATAAGCTTCGCAACCGCGCCTCATGTAACTTTCGGCCTTGATCATCGAGATGACGTTCGGCATCGTGCAATTCCAATCCCCATAAACCGTAATTGGACTGCCGCTTGGAGCTTTGAGGTGTATCCTCTTACGTTTACATATGATTTGAGCTTCATTGGCAGCTAGCCAATCCATTCCCAGTACTATATCGAATCCTCCTAAGGTGAGAAGGAATAATCTAGAAGGGAACTTATGACCCTCTATTTCTATTATGCAATCCTCTGTTACTTGGAATACTGCCGAATTTTTACCAACGGCAGTTTGTACGCTAAAGGCCTTTACTATGATGTTAATAGTGCAATCCAGTTTACGACTAAATGCATTTGATATAAAGCTTTTACTAGCACCAGAGTCGAATAAAATAGCAGCATGTTCATCATTTATTAGAAACATACCTGACACGACATCAGGGTTTCCCCTTGCCTCTTCCTCCGTTAAGGCATAGACGCGAGTCCTTGCCTTTTGCTGTTCCTGCTCCTTATCCTTTCCCGAACCAGATTGGCCGGCCTTCCTGCAGTATTTTGTCAGATGCCCAAATTGTCCACCGCTTTGGCATTTAGTGTCTCTCAACCAGTCGCGAGAATAGTGTCCCGCCCTTCCACACCTATAGCAGGTGGTGGTGCCGACTCGACACTCGCCAAGATGTTGCCTTCCACATTTCTTGCAAGTTTCATATTCATTGGACCTTGGTTTCTTGCTCTCAGTTGTTACGTTCCCTCTTCCGGTGCCTCTGGACGGGTTCTCCCACTTTCTCTTTTGTGTCTCAGGTGCCGGGTCCTCATTGGCGTAGTCGTCGTAGACGATTCCGCTCAGATTCACTACCGACTCGAAGGTCGAGGGTAGGTTAGCTTTCACATGGACACGGACCCGCTGTGGCAACCCCTTAACATAATACTTGATCAAAAGGTCTTCAGTTTCTACCAGATGGGGTACTAGTTGAGCCAGTTCATTGAATCTTGATGTATACTGGCGATGAGTCTTGTTGCCAGCCTTAAAGTTCAGGAATTCATTCTCAACTCGGTCGATTTCATTCTGGGGACAAAACTTTTGGATGACCAGCTTCTTCAAGTCGTCCCATGTCATTCTGTTTATAGCATTCGGTGACTTAGTTCTCTGAATATTCCTCCACCAACTTAGTGCTTCGTTGGTGAAAGAATGAGCGACGTACTTAACAGCTTGGTCGGGTCGACACTCGCTGATGTTGATTACAGCATTCATACTCTCTATCCATTCAAGCGTTACCACTGAATCCTTGCTCCCATCGAACTTGGGTGGGTCTCCGTCCTTAAAGCCCTTATAAGTACACCCACGGTTGCTCGATCCTATCTTTATTTCATCCCCATCACTATCATATACTTTCTCTTCCTTGTCTCCTTCATCCTCCTCCCTACTTTTCTTTATTGCCTCAGATAGTAGATCAGGCAATACCTTCTTCAAAGTGAGCACAACTTCACGGGCAATAGCATCCCTGACTTCAGGTTCCAACTGTATAGGCCCTGGACTGTCGTCCCTAATTGGGGTCACTTCCGTTTCGTGCACACTTTCGGTGTGCTCTGCGTGTACACTCTCTTCTTCTTCAAATCTTGGGTTCAACGGAGGTCTACCTACTCGGCCAGTGCGACCGCCTCGGCGACCCGTTCTTCCTCCACCAGCCATAATCCTTAATTTCCTGATAGTTATAAAGGGAATATATCAATGTCATTTCTTCAGATCATAGTTTGGAACAGTACGAGCAAGGTAAATTCTTAATTACAGTGACCGGTTTGTGATTACTAATTTACATTGCTTTTCGGGTTCAAAACTCTTCAAATCAGTCATGGCATTAACATCTATTTGTTCTAAGTTATGGTATCTATTCTTATGTAAGAGCATTAACTTTATTCTTACTTACCGTGCCGGCGTTAGCGTTGGTTACCCATACTGACATCCGTGTGTTGGTCCCATAATCAATTTGAGTCTAGACATTTAGGGATGTCTAAATCCCTCAAACTATTGCTCTGATACCAACTTGTAAGGCCCCAAAACCGGGTAACCTCACTTGTTGGATTTACTCATAAACATAGTCATAAATACTGAACTTAAATTTAAAACATTCATCATTCAATTACATAATCATAACAGCGGAAGTCTTTACAAATAAATCATAACATTGTTCTAAGACATATAAAACAAAAGTGGGATGTCAGTCTCGTGCCGGGTAACCTTCACGCCATCGCACGACCTTTTCTTCCTTTACCTGAAATGTATACTAAAAGTCAGCTAACGCTGGTGAGTTCTAGTTTAATACAATTAGGTATAAACATTCTTTTCTTTATAAGTATGCATAATTATATATACATTTATATAAATACACATTGACTTGAATTGCTTTTCTTTTATCATTCTTCGCAAATACATATAAATATATATTCACATCATTTGTCTCATTTACTTTCATAACTTTTGCTTTTCTTTCATCTTTCCTTGTGACTACATATATATGCATTCACCCTTTTCTTTTCTGTTCTTTTCTTTTCATTCATGGGTGATCAACCCGTCATTTATTTGCGAATGTCACAAAGACAAGCGCCACGGTCCATCGTCATGGTCCGCCTATTCTTACAACCGTCCGGCAACTAGTGTCCGTCCGTATTTTTCGTTCTTACAACCGTCCGGCAACTTGTGTCCGTCCGTAATCTTACAACCGTCCTACCGTCGTAGGCCGTATTTCGCCCGTCTGCCATAAGGCATCCGTTTCCCACTTAAACTAATTATACAGCCGAATATTGATTTAGCGCCTTACTCCACCGTAGTGGCCTTTATTCAGTCTACCTTTCTAGACTTAATTTTTCTGGCTGCATAATAGTCAAGTGGTCGTCCGTCTACCGAAGTAGCCGTTATCATTGAAGCGTTCATAACGTTTTCTGTTACTTGGCAAGCAATATATACATAGATATAAAGCAGGATTTCATTCTTACACGTTATGTTATTCTTTTCATTCATTCTTGATAATCATACGATTCATTCTTTGTTCATAATTCATTTTTGTACTTGGGTATATATATATGTTTGTATACCACGTATGATCACATTAACATTCATTACATTTATTCACGTAGTGTATACACTTCAGCCCCAAAACATTTATAAATTATTTGCACATAACATAGAAGGGCGCACATAGAACTCACCTGATGGGCAACTCTAGGTTGTCCTAGACAAAGGTCCAACAACGTCACTTTCGATCTGGATTAGGTAGTTAAATACACATTAGACCCAACCCCGACTTTAATGGTTTAATCATTCTAAACTTACTGACTTTACTTAACCAACCTGCTGCCTGCTGTCTGCTGCCTGCGCACTTAGTAAGTGTGCAGGGACTTGCTCTTTGTAATAGTTTAGATCAAAATGTCTTTATGTTTTTGTATTAAATGTTTTCTAAGTGTTTATACAAGTTATGCTAGAGACGAACTTGTCAAGTTCGCCTGGTTTATCAGAGGCGAACTTGTTAAGTTCGCCTAGCCTATTAGAGGCGAATTTATTAAGTTCGTCTAAGCATCTTTGAGGCAAACTTGTTAAGTTCTCCTGGTGCAGAACTTGTGTCTATAAATAGGAGTTTACAGTTTATGAGTAGAAGAGGAGAACAGCAGAGAGAGTAGTGAGACTGATCGAACAAGAATTCTATAAACTCTATGATTGTTGAAATACAAGTGAATGTTATTTACTTGATTGTTTCTATTGTTTATTTCATATGCAATCGTTGATTCGGTAGGATTCCTGTAACATTTCTGATTTTTTTTAGTATTCATATTTCAAATTCAATGTAATGCAATTTCAAACCCAATACTCGTGCAATGTCTCATTATTTTCTCGCCGTAAATTAAATACAATGATTCTATACAAATTCGCAAGTTTTACTCGATTATATACATTTAAACACTTTACAAGAAACGATTTTATTCAAACTCATCGAACCTGAAAAGCCAAGGACTAAAATTGAAAAATGTCAAGAAACCCTAGTCTAGCACGGTCGTGCTTCGTCCTAGCACGGTCGCGCCAAGTGCTTTGGCACGGTCGCGCGATGCGCTACCTGCTTTGGAACGATCGCGCCCGGTGCCTACGCACGGTCGTGCCATATTTAGGCACGGTCGCGCCTGTGAAACAGCTGAAACGTAACTGCAATTTTAATCGTCCGATTGTTCGAATCCATAACCGTTTTACGTTATACTTTCAAAATAATACTACCAATCATTTCTTTTTCGACCAAATAACCAAAATTCGTTCAACCCAAAGGATTCTCTCTCAAATATTTTCAAGGAAACTCTCTCAAGCAATTCGATCCAAGTTCTCTCAAATTCAGCATCATCGTCACGCCATCTGATCTCTCCTGAAGCTACGGAACCGTTGAAACAGTCGGGATCACATCAGAAGACGCCGGGGCTCAATCCCGCCGTCACCTGAACTCCCTCTCTATCGTTCTCTATCGATTCGCTTCTATTCAGGTTAATTGAATCCTCTAATTTATTCATTCCAGTATCTGAATCAAAAGCCCTTTATTAAATTGGGTTTTCAATTCGTAAATCTGTCTAAACTAGACACCATGTTTTAATAAAAATAATTTAATCGAATCCATACTTAAGCACGATTTCCATACAATTAAATTAAATGAAAAGACTCGTAATAACCCATTAATCAAAAGCCCTAACAATTCCAGCGTTTAAAACACAAGAATTTATCAATTCGTGTCTGATTTAGAAGAGACACGGTCACGCTAATCATCTAGCGCGGCCGTGCCTCATGTAGCGCGGTCGTGTTGAATAGCGTCGCGGTCGTGTCCTCCTGTCCAGACCTAGTCATGCCCTTCGGGCTAGTCTCTGTTGTGTCTAGGAATCATAGACACGACCGTGCCGGGCCAAGGCACGATCGTGCCTGTTTGACTGGTCTAGTTTGTGCCGCTATTGATCAACCCGGTCGTGCCCTTACTAGCGCGGTCGCGCCCCTGACTTGAGCACGATCGTGCCCTTCCGAGGCACGGTCGTGTGTGACTCAGAAACTGTAACAGAATTATAATTTTATATTTTTCGATCAATAAATGTTTCAATTTTATAAAAATATGTTTACTGTATTTAAAAATGGATTAAAAGTTTAATCTTGACATAAATATAATTTATTTAAAAGTTTATAAAAAAATTAAATTTATATTTACTATCTTACACTTAAATGATATTTTAAATAATTAAGTTACAAAATTTATAAATAAATAAGATAATGATTATTTATTTAATTTACATTTAAATCAAAATCATTTATTTATTTATACTTAATTACAATTAATATTTACATTATTTCATAAACTATAATTATTTATTTTTTCAATTATCCAATTCAAACCTAATCAAGTTGTTTCAAAAATATTTTTACTTCAAACTCTATATATTTTATTCAATACTTTTAAATAAAAATCAATAGTTTTATACACAAATTCAACTTTCATTTAGACTTAAACTTTATGCATCTATTTGATTCAATACACATTACTCTTTAGGTTAAATTGTGCATTTCGAGGATCATATTTGCTATCTATAATCCTTGTTAGCTACACTTTCATACCAAGTGAGTATTCACAACCCCTTTTTACTCTTTTACACTTTTGGGGTGGAACATGAACTCTATACACATTACACATTACACATTTACATTTACGCAAACAACACAAGTGCAAAAATCCTATTTACATACATGTGTGCAAAATTTGAGCGTTGTGCCCGAGTGCTAGTTGTGCTAACCTTTGTATGCGATTATGTTCAATCATTAACTATACAAGCCGACGGTTTTCAATGATAGATCTATTGAGTCTGACAAACCCACCCATGGTGCGCGGTGATTGAAACCGACAATACAATTTTTGCATGCTAGTCACAAGGTTTGGTTGTATATGGTTACACAATAGCTGCTCCCCATAAATGCCTTATTTTATCATGTTTTGTAAAGGATTTGTTTTCAACTATATGCTATCTACATACAACTGTGTTATACTACCAACTTTTTAGTTGACTTTATTTTATTCATGTTTCAGGCCCCAATATGTGAGATTGATTCAAGACGTGTTCAACATAGGATTTGGACTTAGCAATTTAAATCAAGAATTTTATGAGTTGTTTTATGTTTCTTGTTTGAATTTGGTTTTGTACTTGGATTATTTGTAATGGAAATTTAACTTTAATATATTTCAATTTAGTCAACCATGTGCTATGAACAGTCTTACATGTCCCGCCCCGATGATTCCGCCATCGGTCGGGGTGTGACAGATTGGTATCAGACCCTTGGTTATAGGGAATTAGGTTATTAGACACCTTGACCTAGACTAAAACTTTAGGACACCCACTTATACTATGCTTCATGATTTTCGTGCTATGTGTTACATGCTAGATGCTATATGTTATATGCTACATGTTTAGTATGATTACTTATTTCATTATGATGACTTATGTGTTTTAAATCCATGACTTATTAGGATATTCTTAATAATTAAATAAATAATATCATTTCCTATATTCTAAAACCTCATAATATTTATATTTTCTTTTCTATCTTTATCCTTTCTAAGCATGTGGAAAATTCTTGAAGCAAAAAAAAAATCTTTAAAAATTTTTATTTTCTTCGTTAAGGTTTTAAACTTGTTAAATTATTTGAGGACACGTGCAATCTGGAAGGGTGACACCTGTATTTTGGGTTTTCTGTCTAGGAAAGTATTTCGCATAAATCCCAATCAACCGAGGGACCCGTATGCTTTCTTGGGAATTCCCGAGATGAGTGTTTACTTATAGGCTAAAGCATGTCTCCTTGAAAATTATATAAGTTTAATTAACCTTAATGTGTCATGGTATTCAAGTGATTTTGTCACTTTTGAGTACAATCCAAACTAAGAATATCTATTTTATTTTGTTATCTCATTCTATTAAATCCTATCAAATCTCATAAGTTCTTACAATTTTTCTTGTCTTGTGACAATCTGTAGAATGCCTCCTCGTCGTACTCCCGCAACCAACGCCAACACCGACATTGCTGCTATTCTTACCCAATTGGTGACACAACTCACCCAAGCCAATGGTGCCACCAATGGCAACAATGGTGGAAATGGAAGCAATAGTGGTAATAATGGTGGAAATGGTGATAATAATCCATCTCAATGCACCTTCAAGCACTTCAACTCGTGCAATCCCCTAAAGTTTTATGGAACCGAAGGAGCTACTAGACTCCTTCAATGGTTTGAAAGCATTGAGAATACCTTTCTCAATAGTGACTGTCCCGACAACCTCCGTGTTTGTCATGCTACAAGTGTCCTACAAAAACGGGCACTTACATGGTGGAATGGGGAGAAAAGAAATAGGGATGTTGATGTAGCTATGGCCTTACCTTGGGATGAGGTCAAAAGGCTTATGACCGAGGAGTTCTGTCCTCAAAATGAAGTGAAAAAGCTAGAAGCTGAATTTTGGGATCTTGCCCAAGATAGCGGGGAAAGCTTAGCATATACAACTCGGTTCCATGAGTTGAGTCTTCTAGTGCCCCACATGGTCACTCCTTTGTCCCGATGTATCGAGAAGTATATTGGGGGGCTACCAAGACAAATCCAAGATACTGTCTTAGGTAGAAATCCTGCTACTCTGGAGTATGCTATTCGTCTAGCCGCTACCTTAACTGATAATCATGTGAAAGCTGGAACTCTTACCAAAAAGGGTTCTAAGAAAGTTTCTGAAACCATAACCCCTCCTGCTCACAACAAAGAAGCCACAACCGAGCCCTCTCGTAATAATAGAAAGAGGAAGGTTAGAAATTTTGCTGTGGTTACTCCTGCTGTCCCCGTCAACCAAGCTGCACCTATGATTCAAGCGCCGGCTAAAAAGCCATATGTTGGGATCTACCATCTTTGTGCCACCTGCAATTTTCATCATCCTCAAAACATCCCATGTCGCCTTTGTACTTATTGTGGGAGATATGGTCATACGGTCAGTGTTTGTAGGACCAAAGCCCTTACGGGCCAAGTCAACCCTCCAAACCGAACCGTACCTCAAGTAGCTAATCAAGGTGCTCCCGCCATTGCTAATGGGCGTGCTTGCTATGAGTGTGGTGACCCGAACCATTTTCGTGATCAATGTCCAAGACTTGCAAATGCTAGACAAGGTGGAGCTCGTGGGCGTGCGTTCAACATAAACGCCAACGAAGCTCAAGCCAATAATGACGTGGTCAATGGTACGTTTCTTGTTAATAGTCAATATGCCTCCATTTTATTCGATACCGGAGCCGATAAAAGTTTTGTGTCACTTAATTTTGAACCTTTACTTGCAAAGACTCGGTCCCAATTAGAGAAAACATTTACCGTTGAAGTAGCAAATGGTGACTCCCTTACAATTGAGTCCATTATCTATGATTGCTCTTTAGAACTTAATGATCACACATTCCCAATCAACCTTGTTCCAATGCCACTAGGAAGCTTTGATATTATCATAGGTATGGATTGGCTACCAAATCATCATGCCGAAGTCATTTGCTTTGAAAAGTGTATCCAAATTCCGCTACCATCGGGAGAAACCTTAAGAGTTTTTGGTGAAAAGCCTTGCAAGGGACTCAAGTTAATGTCGTGTACTACCGCTCAAAAGTACTTACAAAAGAAGTACATTGCTTTCTTAGCTCATATTGTTCAAAAGGATGTCAAGGAAAAGAGTATCCAAGACATTCCGATCATTCAGGATTTCCCCGAAGTTTTTCCTAAGGATTTATCCGGTTTTCCTCCCGTTCGTCAAGTAGAGTTCCGTATTGATCTTATACCGGGAGCTAACCCCGTTGCTAGAGCTCCCTATCGTCTTGCACCTTTTTAAATGCAAGAACTTGCAAGTCAACTTCAAGAACTCTCCGACAAGTGATTCATCCGTCCGAGTCATTCACCGTGGGGTGCACCCGTCTTATTTCTTAAGAAGAAGGATGGATCATTTCGCATGTGTATTGACTACCGCGAACTCAACAAACTTACTATCAAGAACCGTTATCCTTTGCCTAGAATCGATGATCTCTTTGATCAACTTCAATGTTCTACTTGCTTCTCAAAGATTGATCTTCGATCCGGTTATCATCAGCTTTGTGTTCAAGAAGATGACATTCCTAAGACTGCTTTTCGAACAAGGTATGGTCATTACGAGTTCATGGTTATGCCTTTCGGGTTAACCAATGCACCCGCAGTTTTCATGGATCTTATGAATCGTGTGTGCAAACCGTACCTTGATAAATTCGTGATTGTCTTCATTGTCGATATCTTAATCTATTCCAAGACTAAAGCCGACCATGAAGAACATCTTAGATTGGTTTTGGATCTCTTAAAGAAGGAACAACTTTATGCCAAATTCTCCAAATGTGAATTTTGGCTAAAGGAAGTTCAATTTCTTGGTCATATTGTCAATGACAAAGGAATTCATGTTGATCCTGCTAAGATTGAAACGATTAAGAATTGGAATGCCCCGAAGACTCCTACCGAAGTTCGTTCATTCCTTGGTCTTGCGGGTTATTCTCGTCGTTTCATCTCAAACTTCTCAAAGATTGCTGTCCCTCTTACCGCTTTGACCCACAAGGGTAAGACTTATGAATGGGGACCGAAACAAGAAGAAGCTTTCCAAACCCTCAAACAAAAGTTGTGCAATGCTCCTATATTGACTCTTCCCGATGGAATCGATGATTTAGTTGTCTATTGTGATGCTTCTAACCAAGGTCTTGGTTGTGTTCTCATGCAACGAGGCAAAGTAATCGCTTATGCATCAAGGCAACTCAAAGTTCATGAGAAGAATTATACGACGCACGATCTCGAGTTGGGTGTGGTCATATTCGCGTTAAAGATTTGGAGACATTACTTATATGGCACGAAATGTGTGGTGTTCACCGACCACAAAAGTCTTCAACATATTTTCAACCAAAAGAACTTAATATGAGGCAACGACGTTGGGTCGAACTCCTTAGCGACTACGACTGCGAGATTCGTTACCATCCCAGCAAAGCGAATGTTGTAGCCGATGCTTTGAGTCGAAAGGACCATGTTATGCTTCATTGTGCCCGTATTCAAACCGATATTCAAACCCGTATCTTAGAAGCTCAACACGTCTCGGTAACCGAGGGTAACATGTATGAAGAAATGTCGTGTGGTGTTGAACTTTTTCTTGAATCAAAACCCAATGGCCTACTATATTACTTGAACCGTATTTGGGTTCCCGATCGCGATGATCTCCGCACATTTCTCATGAACGAGGCTCACAAGACTCGTTATTCTATTCACCCTGGTGCGGATAAAATGTACCAAGATCTTCGCCAACTTTATTGGTGGCCCGGTATGAAGATAGACATTGCTCTTTATGTGGCCAAATTCTTAACCTGTTCCAAAGTTAAAGCCGAACATCAACGTCCATCTGGTTTACTCGAACAACTAGAAATTCCCGTGTGGAAATGGGAGAATCTAGCTATGGATTTTATTACCAAGCTCCCTCGCGCCTCGAGTGGTTATGATAGTATTTGGGTGATTATTGATCGACTCACCAAATGTGCTCATTTCTTGACTATCCGTGAAGACTATCGGGTTGAGAAACTAGCCCGAATTTACATTGATGAAATTGTGAGCCGTCATGGTGTTTCCTTGAACATAATATCTGACCAAGATGCCCGGTTCACTTCTCGATTTTGGTAATCTCTCCAAACTGCTCTTGGTACACGATTGGATTTGAGCACGGCTTACCATCCCCAAACTGATGGTCAAACCGAGCGAACAATCCAAACACTTGAAGACATACTTAGAGCTTGCATAATCGATTTTTGTGACACCCGACAATTCAGGTCAATATCCGTACATGTTATAAACAAGTTTACATTATAATTGTTTTTGTGATTTACTTAATTTCACAAACAAGGACATTAAGGCCTAACAAAAACCGTACATGGTCTCATTTCATATTTTGGTAATTCTAGGAGTTACCGGTTCACGTACCAGGATAACCCGACTAAATACGAACACTAGTGGTTAAAATTACACTTAAATCAAATGGTTTGATTTATTTAAATCCCAACCCACTTGCTTGACTTTCTCGACCGAAAGTCAGGGGAGCCATTCCCCCACTTGCTAATTCACTCAAATTCAGATAAAAACCATACCTCCTCAATCGAAATCCCACAATCCCTTTCATACTTCTCATTTTCTTACGGCAAATTCCCAATTCTCCTTCAAGTCGAAGTCCAGTTTAAGGTAAAAATCCACCGTATTTCGGTGCTATAAGAAGAGTTCCAAGTGTTGTCTCAAGAATCAAGATAAGGAGCTCAAGATCATTCTCTGTTTCCCTGAAAATCATCATTCTCTGTTTGAGGTAAAAACTCGATATTATCCATTTCATTTTCTTTAAAATCGTAGCTGAGCATACAAAAGGTTCAATCGCAAGTAAGATAACAAGAAAAGTGTGTCAAATTCAAGATTTGAACATAAAAATATACAGGACGAATTCTGTCAATCAAAGTGCAGTAATCGAAACTAGGAGTTTCGATACCTGTTATTCAATCGAAACTAGGAGTTTCGATACCTATTCAATCGAAACTAGGAGTTTCGATACTAGTTGTTCAATCGAAACTAGGTAGTTTCGATACATATTGCTCAATCGAAACTAGGTAGTTTCGATACCCTTCTTGCCAATCGAAACTAGGTAGTTTCGATACCAGTTTTTGCTCATTCGAAACTAGGAAGTTTCGATATCTAATCTGCGCAATCGAAACTAGGAAGTTTCGACATCTGTTCATCAGTCACTTTGGGCAGTAGCTAAGATCTGTTTTATAACAAAACAAGTATTGAACAACTTACGTATAAGACGGGTAGTTTAACACATTAGTACCCTTGTGTGATTAGGGTACGGATATACAAGAACTAGCACAAGTTGGTTTGCTAGGATTTCATCGGACACAAGGTGAGTTCACGGCCCCCTTTTAACTCTTTACTGTTTTGTAAACATCGGGGGAGAAACATACTTACTTGTTATGTTTTGAAAATACGAATTACATTGTTTATACGTTTGACAATATGAACATTTTGGTTTAACTTCTTGTGAGTCTCCCAACCCCACTTTTACTACTGGTTTTTAAATTGTTTTTAAACAAACGGGGAGAAAACTTGCTCAACTAAACAGCTGGACAAGAACACACAACGATTGTTCGGATGAACAACACACAACGATTGTTCGGATGAACAACACACAACGATTGTTCGGATGAACAACACTCAACGATTGGGGGAAACACATACTTACAGTTATTTTATGGGATAACAAGAGAATAAGGCACGACTTTATGTTTACATGGGATGAGAACAACACATTGGAGGCCGCTAAAGTCCCCTGGAACAACATAGTAACCATTAACTGTAGCCTAGGGTCCTATGAATAGTACTATGGAGAGTGACGTCTCCCGGTCATGGTTAGTCGCGCTAACCACAATCTGGAGGATTTATGGCCGCATAGAATCTGATAACGCTTAATAGGGGCTCACACATGTCATGGTTTGGTTACGCCTCATGTATGAACATATTATTTGTATTCCTAGCTAGTTTACAAATGAGTCAACAATTCTTATTCTGTTTATCACATACACCTGAAACTATTTACGAACAATTGAATTTAAACAAAGGGTTCTGATCAGGTTAAAGTGATCAGGTATAAACAAAGGGTTCTGATCAGGTTAAAGTGATCAGGTTTAAACAAAAGAGTTTTGATCCGGATAAAGTGATCATGTTTATACAAAAGGGTTCTGATTAGTTAAAATGATCAGGTTTAAACATATTTTATGACGGTTAAGTCATGAGAATGTTTTCAATTGAAAACTACTTAGTTTTATGACGGTAAAGTCATGAACAGGTTTTCGGGGAAAAACTATAAGCACTAATATAACTAACTCTGTGAACTCACCAACCTTTGTGTTGACACTTTCAAGTATGTTTCTCAGGTGACCTCTAGCCTTGGCGCGGTTGGAATAGGCTAGCTATGTTGGATCAATTCCTAGTAGCTGGAAGGACGTAGAATATCAAGTCTCAAATCTGTCGTTGATCTAGAAGAACTTAGATCATAGTATTTCTTAGTCTTAGTATTTGTGTATGTAATCAAGTCTTAGAAATCATTATTACAGCTTCCGCTATCGTGTAATGAACCAATCGTTACAACCTGTATTTATTTAATAAGTAAATAAAATATGGGGGTGTGACAGATTGGTATCAGAGCAATGGTTTTAGCGAATTAGGTGTCCTTAGTGATACCTAGGCTCTAACCGGACTCATTTAGGGACCAAGATTTCTAAGACTTGCATCACATTAAAAACACCCAAGACTTGAGCATAGGAATTCCAACCGTTGCCGAACAATTTGTGTAGACTATTAGTGTATGGAGTTACACTAGGGTACCATTAGCTACACTAATACAATTACATGGCACATATAGTGAACACTTAAACACATACAATAATGTGGAAATAATAAACACTTATAACATGTTATTGTTCGGGTTACGAGTCAAGAATAACGGGTACTCAGCATACTGCAACCTTAGAAGATCGAGTTACGAGCTGAGCTTGAACGACGACGGCGGCGATCGTCAGTTACCGATCTTGGTATCACAACAGGTTGAACTCGTACCAGAATCTGTACCTATACCTGCACCACAACTACTCCAGCCTTGGAGGCAACTATCTTCCAAACGTATGTACGGTATAAATAATCTCCTTCATAAGTTGTCGGATCGGATGCCTAGACTCTCGCCATGATGTATGGCAGGCATGATTGCCCAGACAGAAGGGAATCCAAGGTGAATAAGCAGGACTAAATGGGAGAGAACTCCAAGGGTCAGGAGACCCAGACATACATCAGGATCATGTGGATCCATGCATATACATGGACTTGGAGCATGAGTTGCTCGACACTCGTTTGAGGATCTCTGCCCAACACATAGTGCCTGAATTTCACCATGCACATTTTTTTTTAAGAGACACTGGTGGTGCCTCTCTACCCTTAGCCTCATCCGACAACAGCCATATTCGGCAGAGTCATGAGTATTGGTACGCATAATTAAGAGTAATCCGATAAAACAATACACACTCATGTACAAATGTGCACACGCAATCTAATGATTATTTCAAGTCCCTTTTGATTAAAAGCTAGGGATAGAAGAAACACTATAGGGATCAGGCAAGGCAAATTATCATTACGGGTGCACACGTAATCATAATTTGCAGTGCATGGGAACTTTAGTGAGTCTTGCTGTCTAAGCTGATGATCAACTCATGTTCTCAATCACTTGATTAAGGATTGGATCTCAACAAATCAGACTTCTCAATTAGGTGCTCACAAAGCATTCTCCTAGTTTTGGAGGAACGAGAGAAATTCAAATTGAATTCAACCAATCCTTAGTGAATCCTGAACGGCGAAGGAATCCGCACATTCATTCCTTGAGATTCTACTGGTCAAGATAGCCCTAAATTGAGCATTACCACAACCCACGCTTACAATAATTGCACAACTATTGTGGGAGATTATAGCGTAATCTCAGGATTCATTATACAGTTCAATCTCACAATTGCTTGAAAGTTACGCCAAGAGTGTTATGCGCTAACTTCAGTAATAGGGCAGGGTATTATTCTGACCCGCATACACATGGCACTTATGGATATTGTGGAAGCTCGTCATGAGACAAGTAGGAAATCGGACATTTCAGAATGTCGGTCAAACAGGATTGCTCTCGCAACCATTGACATTCAATATACCTTTAAGTATGACTATTCTCTCTGCAATAGATAAGCCGGGGTTGATGCTCAAACGAATGCCAAAGAAACCTAAGTGTGGACTAACGACTATTGTCGCACTAACCAAAACGACATGCAAAACCCTTAAAGGAGTCCCAAATGCGGAATCTCATGCTAATCTCATTAGCTCATGATATGCATAAAGGACGTAAACTCGAACTATTCACAACAGGCCACTGTCCACAAAGAGTTGAGAAGAATAATCTATTACTCTTTTGTACTCGCACTTCCTCAAAGTTCATCTTGTTGGATGGATCCCAGATTTAGCCTAGAAAAGATGTGTGATTGCATCTTTCACTCCTAGTTTTCTATAATTGGGAAGCTCTAGAGCATCTATTGTTAAGAAATGATCTCTTAGAGTAGACTCAGTTAGAATACAAAAGTCTCGACGTTCAACACTCATTACCTCAAGTTTATCCTTGTGCTAAGGATTTTAAGGCTATAACCTGAATGAGTGGAATACGTAATGGTAAGCCACCAAAGTACCATTCAAACACTAAGGGAGTGCATACACACCGTATGACTAATAGTTGACTATCAGCTCTTTCTGCCAACTTAATGAGTTGACAAACCCATAGCCCATTTTGGGGAAAACACTAATTCGATGAGACCATTCTTACAGTATTATTATTCATTCCCTCAGCTAGACGGAATATGAATATCCCAAACAAACATCAAACTTCGTATGGCTTACATACTTTGAAGGTATGGTAGTCGAGACATGAGTTTACATATCAGGACGCTACAACCCAAAGGCCAGTCTGCCTCGAAAGGTAGGGCGAGCAAAGGGGTAAAGTGGTGATTAGACTCGAAGTTCGCAAATAAGAGCTCCCGAGGAACATCAATTCCTAGCTCCATGAAGGCACATGGAGAGGAAAATCATAGAAAACATGAAATCTGAAATAAGAGAAAAGTCTTAGTCCGGGAAAATGCTTTCGAAAAGCATAAGAGGGACAAACATAAAGTTTCATTTTCATACTTTTTCATTTCTACCCAATATACAACAAAAACTTAGACACCTCGCCGAGTAATTCTTTCATAAGACCGAGTTTCTCACCATGGGGAGTTCCGGTCCTGTTTGTAAAGAAAAAAGGATGGAACCTTTAGAAGGTGCATCAATTATCGGGAGTTGAACAAGCTGACAATCAAAAACCTGTATCCTCTTCCTCGAGTAGACGATTTGTTTGATCAACTTCAAGGGTCCAGTTTCTATTCTAAAATTGATCTACAATCAGGATATCCTCAACTGAAAATTCAGGAAGAAGATATAACAAAAACGACTTTTAGGACTCGTTACGGTCACTACGAGTTCCTAGTTATGCCATTTGGCTTGACTAATGCACCGGCCGTTTTCATGGACCTAATGAACCGCGTGTGCAAGCCATACTTGAATAAATTCGTGATTGTATTTATCGATGACATATCAATATATTCACAAACCAATGAGGAACATGAACATCATTTGAAATCAATCTTGGAACTACTCCGGAATGAGAAGCGTTATGCTAAATTCTCTAAGTGTGAGTTTCGGATTCGAGAGGTTCACTTTCTCGGACACGTCATCAATAAGAAGGGTATTAACGTAATCCCAACCAAGATTGAAGCTATCAAAAACTGGGAAGCACCAAGAACTCCGACTGAGGTGCGTCAATTTCTGGGTTTGGCAGGATATTACAGGCGATTTATCGAGAATTTTTCAAAGATAGCCTTGCCTTTGACCACGTTAACTCAGAAGGACAAAAAGTTTGATTGGACTGATAAACAAGAATCAGCGTTTCAATTGATGAAGGAAAAAAAAAAAAATAAAAAAATTTGCAGTACACCAATCCTATCCCTTCCCGAAGGAACTGACAATTTCATCGTGTATTGCGACGCATCACACCAAGGTCTGGGATGTGTATTGATGTAGGAAGAAAAAGTCATAGCGTATGCATCCAGACAGCTAAGAGTACATAAGAAAAATAATACGACTCACGATCTGAAATTGGGTGCTGTCGTGTTTGCACTCAAGATTTGGAGACATTTTTTTTTATATGGTACAAAATGTACTATCTTTACAAACCACAAGAGTCTCCAGCACATCTTTAATCAGAAAGAACTCAACATGAGTCAACTTCGTTGGGTAGAACTACTGAATGATTACGACTGGGACACCAAGTATCACCCTGGTAAGGTAAATGTCGTAGCAGATGCCTTGAGTCGTAAGGAACGAGTTAAAACTCTCCGTGTTCGTGCCCTAGGATTGACAATTCATGCGAGTCTCACGACTCAAATCCGGATGGCACAACAGGAGGCAATCAAAGAAGAAAACATTTAGAGTGAAGCTATACGAGGAATGATCAGATAATTAGAGCCAAAATCAGATGATACTTTATACTTTGCAAATAGAATTTGGGTGCCATGTTTTAGTAACTTACGGGAGTTGGTTATGGACGAAGCCCACAAGTCCAGGTACTCCATTCACCCAGGTTCGGATAAAATGTATAAGGATCTGAAAGAACTCTACTGATGGCCGAACATGAAATGAGAAATTGCTATTTACGTCGGTAAATGCCTGACATGTTCAAAGGTAAAGGCAGAACATCAGAAACCGTCGGGATTGTTATAACAACCCGAGATACCTCAATGGAAATGGGAACAAATTTTAATGGATTTCATTACAAAGTTACCCAGAACACCTAGCAACTATAATACTATATGATAATTGTCAGTCGTTTGACGAAATCCGCGTATTCACTACCAATAAAGGAGACAGATAAAAGTAAGAAGCGTGCAAGGCTAAATATTAAGGGAATTAAGGCCAGGCATGGTATGCCAGTTTCCATTTTCACAAAAAGGGACAGTCGATTCATGTCAAGAATCTGGCAGTCTGTACAATAAGCCTTGGGCACACGCCTTTACATGACCACTGCATATCATCCCCAGATGAACGGTCAAAGTAAAAGGACCATCCAAACTTTAAAAGATGTGCTCCGTGTGTGTATAATCGATTTCAGAGGAAATAGGGATACTCACCGCCGTTGGATGAGTTTTCATATAATACCAACTACCATACCAACATTAAAGCCGCTCCGTTGAGGCTTTGTATAGTTGTAAGTGTCACTCATCGCTATATTGGGCGGAGGCTAGCGAAAAACATTTGACTGGTCCTGATATTGACTAGGGAACCGTTGACAAAATCTTTGAAATAAAAGATCGTCTGAAAGTCACTCAAGACAGACGAAAGAGAGTTGAGATAGCAACAGACGAAAACCATTAGAATTCCAAGTGGGAGACAAAGTCATGTTAAAGGTCTCACATTGGAAAGGGGTTGCAAGATTTGGCAACCGTGGCAAGCTTAACCCTAGGTACGTTGAACCATTTGAACGAGAGGATCAAATGAAAACAAAAATACCCATCCTTGTTTAAGGATACAACAGTTCAAGAGGACACAAATTGAATTTCGGGACGAAATTCTTCTAACATGGGGAGAATGTGACACCCGACAATTCAGGTCAATATCCGTACATGTTATAAACAAGTTTACATTATAATTGTTTTTGTGATTTACTTAATTTCACAAACAAGGACATTAAGGCCTAACAAAAACCGTACATGGTCTCATTTCATATTTTGGTAATTCTAGGAGTTACCGGTTCACGTACCAGGATAACCCGACTAAATACGAACACTAGTGGTTAAAATTACACTTAAATCAACTGGTTTGATTTATTTAAATCCCAACCCACTTGCTTGACTTTCTCGACCGAAAGTCAGGGGAGCCATTCCCCCACTTGCTAATTCACTCAAATTCAGATAAAAACCATACCTCCTCAATCGAAATCCCACAATCCCTTTCATACTTCTCATTTTCTTACGGCAAATTCCCAATTCTCCTTCAAGTCGAAGTCCAGTTTAAGGTAAAAATCCACCGTATTTCGGTGCTATAAGAAGAGTTCCAAGTGTTGTCTCAAGAATCAAGATAAGGAGCTCAAGATCATTCTCTGTTTCCCTGAAAATCATCATTCTCTGTTTGAGGTAAAAACTCGATATTATCCATTTCATTTTCTTTAAAATCGTAGCTGAGCATACAAAAGGTTCAATCGCAAGTAAGATAACAAGAAAAGTGTGTCAAATTCAAGATTTGAACATAAAAATATACAGGACGAATTCTGTCAATCAAAGTGCAGTAATCGAAACTAGGAGTTTCGATACCTGTTATTCAATCGAAACTAGGAGTTTCGATACCTATTCAATCAAAACTAGGAGTTTCGATAGTAGTTGTTCAATCGAAACTAGGTAGTTTCGATACATATTGCTCAATCGAAACTAGGTAGTTTCGATACCCTTCTTGCCAATCGAAACTAGGTAGTTTCGATACCAGTTTTTGCTCATTCGAAACTAGGAAGTTTCGATATCTAATCTGCGCAATCGAAACTAGGAAGTTTCGACATCTGTTCATCAGTCACTTTGGGCAGTAGCTAAGATCTGTTTTATAACAAAACAAGTATTGAACAACTTACGTATAAGACGGGTAGTTTAACACATTAGTACCCTTGTGTGATTAGGGTACGGATATACAAGAACTAGCACAAGTTGGTTTGCTAGGATTTCATCGGACACAAGGTGAGTTCACGGCCCCCTTTTAACTCTTTACTGTTTTGTAAACATCGGGGGAGAAACATACTTACTTGTTATGTTTTGAAAATACGAATTACATTGTTTATACGTTTGACAATATGAACATTTTGGTTTAACTTCTTGTGAGTCTCCCAACCCCACTTTTACTACTGGTTTTTAAATTGTTTTTAAACAAACGGGGAGAAAACTTGCTCAACTAAACAGCTGGACAAGAACACACAACGATTGTTCGGATGAACAACACACAACGATTGTTCGGATGAACAACACTCAACGATTGGGGGAAACACATACTTACAGTTATTTTATGGGATAACAAGAGAATAAGGCACGACTTTATGTTTACATGGGATGAGAACAACACATTGGAGGCCGCTAAAGTCCCCTGGAACAACATAGTAACCATTAACTGTAGCCTAGGGTCCTATGAATAGTACTATGGAGAGTGACGTCTCCCGGTCATGGTTAGTCGCGCTAACCACAATCTGGAGGATTTATGGCCGCATAGAATCTGATAACGCTTAATAGGGGCTCACACATGTCATGGTTTGGTTACGCCTCATGTATGAACATATTATTTGTATTCCTAGCTAGTTTACAAATGAGTCAACAATTCTTATTCTGTTTATCACATACACCTGAAACTATTTACGAACAATTGAATTTAAACAAAGGGTTCTGATCAGGTTAAAGTGATCAGGTATAAACAAAGGGTTCTGATCAGGTTAAAGTGATCAGGTTTAAACAAAAGAGTTTTGATCCGGATAAAGTGATCATGTTTATACAAAAGGGTTCTGATTAGTTAAAATGATCAGGTTTAAACATATTTTATGACGGTTAAGTCATGAGAATGTTTTCAATTGAAAACTACTTAGTTTTATGACGGTAAAGTCATGAACAGGTTTTCGGGGAAAAACTATAAGCACTAATATAACTAACTCTGTGAACTCACCAACCTTTGTGTTGACACTTTCAAGTATGTTTCTCAGGTGACCTCTAGCCTTGGCGCGGTTGGAATAGGCTAGCTATGTTGGATCAATTCCTAGTAGCTGGAAGGACGTAGAATATCAAGTCTCAAATCTGTCGTTGATCTAGAAGAACTTAGATCATAGTATTTCTTAGTCTTAGTATTTGTGTATGTAATCAAGTCTTAGAAATCATTATTACAGCTTCCGCTATCGTGTAATGAACCAATCGTTACAACCTGTATTTATTTAATAAGTAAATAAAATATGGGGGTGTGACAATTTTGGTGGCAATTGGGATTCACATTTGTCCCTCATTGAGTTCTCTTACAATAATAGCTACCACACAAGTATCAACATGGCTACATTCGAAGCTCTATATGGTCGCAAGTGTCGTTCTCCTATCTGTTGGAACGAGATTGGTGAAGCACAAATCACCGGTCCCGAGTTAATTCAAGAAACATCTGACAAGATTATTCAAATCCGTGACAATATTCGAGTAGCGAGGAGTCGGCAAAAGAGTTATGCCGACAAATGTCGAAAACCATTGGAATTCCAAGTCGGTGATCTTGTTCTTCTTAAGGTGTCCCCGTGGAAGGCTGTGATCCGCTTTGGAAAGAAAGGCAAGTTAGCACCTCGTTATGTTGGTCCATTCAAAATCCTTGAAAGGATTGGGAAAGTGGCTTACAAGCTCGGGTTACCTCCATCTCTTGGAAATGTGCATCCTACATTTCATGTATCTAACCTGAAGAAGTGTCTCGCTGATGAAAATCTCCATATACCGCTTGACGACGTGCGCATTGATGAAACGATGCACTTCGTTGAGAAGCCGGTGGAAATTATGGATCGTGAAGTCAAACAGCTCAAGCGAAGTCGCATTCCCATTGTCAAAGTTCGTTGGGAATCTAAGCGTGGTCCGGAATTCACTTGGGAACGAGAAGACCAAATAAAGCTCAAGTACCCTCATCTTTTTACTAATAATGGTGTTTCCTCTAGCTAAATTTCGGGACGAAATTCTCTCAACATGGGGAAACTGTAACATTTCTGATTTTTTTTAGTATTCATATTTCAAATTGAATGTAATGCAATTTCAAACCCAATACTCGTGCAATGTCTCATTATTTTCTCGCCGTAAATTAAATACAATGATTCTATACAAATTCGCAAGTTTTACTCGATTATATACATTTAAACACTATACAAGAAACGATTTTATTCAAACTCATCGAACCTGAAAAGCCAAGGACTAAAATTGAAAAATGTCAAGAAACCCTAGTCTAGCACGGTCGTGCTTCGTCCTAGCACGGTCGCGCCAAGTGCTTTAGCACGGTCGCGCGACCTGCTTTGGAACAATCGCGCCCGGTGCCTAGGCACGGTCGTGCCATATTTAGGCACGGTCGCGCCTGTGAAACAGCTGAAACATAACTGCAATTTTAATCGTCCGATTGTTCGAATCCATAACCGTTTTACGTTATACTTTCAAAATAATACTACCAATCATTTCTTTTTCGACCAAATAACCAAAATTCGTTCAACTCAAAGGATTCTCTCTCAAATATTTTCAAGGAAACTCTCTCAAGCAATTCGATCCAAGTTCTCTCAAATCCAGCATCATCGTCACGCCATCCGATCTCTCCTGAAGCTACGGAACCGTTGAAACAGTCGGGATCACATCAGAAGACGCCGGGCTCAATCCCGCCGTCACCGGAACTCCCTCTCTATCGTTCTCTATCGATTCGCTTCTATTCAGGTTAATTGAATCCTCTAATTTATTCATTCCAGTATCTGAATCAAAAGCCCTTTATTAAATTGGGTTTTCAATTCGTAAATCTATCTAAACCAGAAACCATGTTTTAATAAAAATAATTTAATCGAATCCATACTTAAGCACGACTTCCATACAATTAAATTAAATGAAAAGACTCGTAATAACCCATTAATCAAAAGCCCTAACAATTCCAGCGTTTAAAACACAAGAATTTGTCAATTCGTGTCTGATTTAGAAGAGACACGGTCGCGCTAATCATCTAGCGCGGTCGTGCCTCATGTAGCGTGGTCGTGTTGAATTGCGTCGCGGTCGTGTCCTCCTGTCCAGACCTAGTCATGCCCTTCGGGCTAGTCTCTGTTATGTCTAGGAATCATAGACACGACCGTGCCGGGCCAAGGCACGATCGTGCCTGTTTGACTGGTCTAGTTTGTGCCGCTATTGATCAACCCGGTCGTGCCCTGACTAGCGCGGTCGCGCCCTTTACTTGAGCACGATCGTGCCCTTCCGAGGCACGGTCGTGTGTGACTCAGAAACTGTAACAGAGTTATAATTTTATATTTTTCGATCAATAAATGTTTCGATTTTATAAAAATATGTTTACTGTATTTAAAAATGGATTAAAAGTTTAATCTTGACATAAATATAATTTATTTAAAAGTTTATAAAAAAATTAAATTTATATTTACTATCTTACACTTAAATAATATTTTAAATAATTAAGTTACAAAATTTATAAATAAATAAGATAATGATTATTTATTTAATTTACATTTAAATCAAAATCATTTATTTATTTATACTTAATTACAATTAATATTTACATTATTTCATAAACTATAATTATATATTTTTTCAATTATCCAATTCAAACCTAATCAAGTTGTTTCAAAAATATTTTTACTTCAAACTCTATATATTTTATTCAACACTTTTAAATAAAAATCAATAGTTTTATACACAAATTCAGCTTTCATTTAGACTTAAACTTTGTGCATCTATTTGATTCAATACACATTACTCTTTAGGTTAAATTGTGCATTTCGAGGATCATATTTGCTATCTATAATCCTTGTTAGCTACACTTTCATACCAAGTGAGTATTCACAACCCCTTTTTACTCTTTTACACTTTTGGGGTGGAACATGAACTCTATACACATTACACATTACACATTTACATTTACGCAAACAACACAAGTGCAAAAATCCTATTTACATACATGTGTGCAAAATTTGAGCGTTGTGCCCGAGTGCTAGTTGTGCTAACCTTTGTATGCGATTATGTTCAATCATTAACTATACAAGCCGACGGTTTTCAATGATAGATCTATTGAGTCTGACAAACCCACCCATGGTGCGCGGTGATTGAAACCGACAATACAATTTTTGCATGCTAGTCACAAGGTTTGGTTGTACATGGTTACACAATAGCTGCTCCCCATAAATGCCTTATTTTATCATGTTTTGTAAAGGATTTGTTTTCAACTATATGCTATCTACATACAACTGTGTTATACTACCAACTTTTTAGTTGACTTTATTTTATTCATGTTTCAGGCCCCAATATGTGAGATTGATTCAAGACGTGTTCAACATAGGATTTGGACTTAGCAATTTAAATCAAGAATTTTATGAGTTGTTTTATGTTTCTTGTTTGAATTTGGTTTTGTACTTGGATTATTTGTAATGGAAATTTAACTTTAATATATTTCAATTTAGTCAACCATGTGCTATGAACAGTCTTACATGTCCCGCCCCGATGATTCCGCCATCGGTCGGGGTGTGACAGATTGGTATCAGAGCCTTGGTTATAGGGAATTAGGTTATTAGACACCTTGACCTAGACTAAAACTTTAGGACACCCACTTATACTATGCTTCATGATTTTCGTGCTATGTGTTACATGCTAGATGCTATATGTTATATGCTACATGTTTAGTATGATTACTTATTGCATTATGATGACTTATGTGTTTTAAATCCATGACTTATTAGGATATTCTTAATAATTAAATAAATAATATCCTTTCCTATATTCTAAAACCTCATAATATTTCTATTTTCTTTTCTATCTTTATCCTTTCTAAGCATGTGGAAAATTCTTGAAGCAAAAAAAAAATCTTTAAAAATTTTTATTTTCTTCGTTAAGGTTTTAAACTTGTTAAATTATTTGAGGACACGTGCAATCTGGAAGGGTGACACCTGTATTTTGGGTTTTCTGTCTAGGAAAGCATTTCGCATAAATCCCAATCAACCGAGGGACCCGTATGCTTTCTTGGGAATTCCCGAGATGAGTGTTTACTTATAGGCTAAAGCATGTCTCCTTGAAAATTATATAAGTTTAATTAACCTTAATGTGTCATGGTATTCAAGTGATTTTGTCACTTTTGAGTACAATCCAAACTAAGAATATCTATTTTATTTTGTTATCTCATTCTATTAAATCTTATCAAATCTCATAAGTTCTTACAATTTTTCTTGTCTTGTGACAATCTGTAGAATGCCTCCTCGTCGTACTCCCGCAACCAACGCCAACACCGACATTGCTGTTATTCTTACCCAATTGGTGACACAACTCACCCAAGCCAATGGTGCCACCAATGGCAACAATGGTGGAAAAGGAAGCAATAGTGGTAATAATGGTGGAAATGGTGGAAATGGTGGTAATAATCCATCTCAATGCACCTTCAAGCACTTCAACTCGTGCAATCCCCTAAAGTTTTATGGAACCGAAGGAGCTACTGGACTCCTTCAATGGTTTGAAAGCATTGAGAATACCTTTCTCAATAGTGACTGTCCCAACAACCTCCGTGTTTGTCATGCTACAAGTGTCCTACAAAAACGGGCACTTACATGGTGGAATGGGGAGAAAAGAAATAGGGGTGTTGATGTAGCTATGGCCTTACCTTGGGATGAGGTCAAAAGGCTTATAACCGAGGAGTTCTGTCCTCAAAATGAAGTGAAAAAGCTAGAAGCTGAATTTTGGGATCTTGCCCAAGATAGCGGGGAAAGCTTAGCATATACAACTCGGTTCCATGAGTTGAGTCTTCTAGTGCCTCACATGGTCACTCCTTTGTCCCGATGTATCGAGAAGTATATTGGGGGGCTACCAAGACAAATCCAAGATACTGACTTAGGTAGAAATCCTGCTACTCTGGAGGATGCTATTCGTCTAGCCGCTACCTTAACTGATAATTTTGTGAAAGCTGGAATTCTTACCAAAAAGGGTTCTAAGAAAGTTTCTGAAACCATAACCCCTCCTGCTCACAACAAAGAAGCCACAACCGAGCCCTCTCGTAATAATAGAAAGAGGAAGGTTAGAAATTTTGCTGTGGTTACTCCTGCTGTCCCCGTCAACCAAGATGCACCTATGATTCAAGCGCCGGCTAAAAAGCCATATGTTGGGATCTACCATCTTTGTGCCACATGTAATTTTCATCATCCTCAAAACATCCCATGTTGCCTTTGTACTTATTGTGGGAGATATGGTCATACGGTCAGTGTTTGTAGGACCAAAGCCCTTACGGGCCAAGTCAACCCTCCAAACCGAACCGTACCTCAAGTGGCTAATCAATGTGCTCCCGCCATTGCTAATGGGCGTGCTTGCTATGAGTGTGGTGACCCGAACCATTTTCGTGATCAATGTCCAAGACTTGCAAATGCTAGACAAGGTGGAGCTCGTGGGCGTGCGTTCAACATAAACGCCAACGAAGCTCAAGCCAATAATGACGTGGTCAATGGTACGTTTCTTGTTAATAGTCAATATGCCTCCATTTTATTCGATACCGGAGCCGATAAAAGTTTTGTGTCACTTAATTTTGAACCTTTACTTGCAAAGACTCGGTCCCAATTAGAGAAAACATTTACCGTTGAAGTAGCAAATGGTGACTCCCTTACAATTGAGTCCATTATCTATGATTACTCTTTAGAACTTAATGATCACACATTCCCAATCAACCTTGTTCCAATGCCACTAGGAAGCTTTGATATTATCATAGGTATGGATTGGCTATCAAATCATCATGCCGAAGTCATTTGCTTTGAAAAGTGTATCCAAATTCCGCTACCATCGGGAGAAACCTTAAGAGTTTTTGGTGAAAAGCCTTGCAAGGGACTCAAGTTAATGTCGTGTACTACCGCTCAAAAGTACTTACAAAAGAAGTACATTGCTTTCTTAGCTCATATTGTTCAAAAGGATGTCAAGGAAAAGAGTATCCAAGACATTCCGATCATTCAGGATTTCCCCGAAGTTTTTCCTAAGGATTTATCCGGTCTTCCTCCCGTTCGTCAAGTAGAGTTCTGTATTGATCTAATACCGGGAGCTAACCCCGTTGCTAGAGCTCCCTATCGTCTTGCACCTTCTGAAATGCAAGAACTTGCAAGTCAACTTCAGGAACTCTCCGACAAGGGATTCATCCGTCCGAGTCATTCACCGTGGGGTGCACCCGTCTTATTTGTTAAGAAGAAGGATGGATCATTTCGCATGTGTATTGACTACCGCGAACTCAACAAACTTAATATCAAGAACCGTTATCCTTTGCCTAGAATCGATGATCTCTTTGATCAACTTCAAGGTTCTACTTGCTTCTCGAAGATTGATCTTCGATCCGGTTATCATCAGCTTCGTGTTCAAGAAGATGACATTCCTAAGACTGCTTTTCGAACAAGGTATGGTCATTACGAGTTCATGGTTATGCCTTTCGGGTTAACCAATGCACCCGCAGTTTTCATGGATCTTATGAATCGTGTGTGCAAACCGTACCTTGATAAATTCGTGATTGTCTTCATTGACGATATCTTAATCTATTCCAAGACTAAAGCCGACCATGAAGAACATCTTAGATTGGTTTTGGATCTCTTAAAGAAGGAACAACTTTATGCCAAATTCTCCAAATGTGAATTTTGGCTAAAGGAAGTTCAATTTCTTGGTCATATTGTCAATGACAAAGGAATTCATGTTGATCCTGCTAAGATTGAAACGATTAAGAATTGGAATGCCCCGAAGACTCCTACCGAAGTTCGTTCATTCCTTGGTCTTGCGGGTTATTATCGTCTTTTCATCTCAAACTTCTCAAAGATTGATGTCCCTCTTACCGCTTTGACCCACAAGGGTAAGACTTATGAATGGGGACCGAAACAAGAAGAAGCTTTCCAAACCCTCAAACAAAAGTTGTGCAATGCTCCTATATTGACTCTTCCCGATGGAATCGATGATTTAGTTGTCTATTGTGATGCTTCTAACCAAGGTCTTGGTTGTGTTCTCATGCAACGAGGCAAAGTAATCGCTTATGCATCAAGGCAACTCAAAGTTCATGAGAAGAATTATACGACGCACGATCTCGAGTTGGGTGTGGTCGTATTCGCGTTAAAGATTTGGAGACATTACCTATATGGCACGAAATGTGTGGTGTTCACCGACCACGAAAGTCTTCAACATATTTTCAACCAAAAGAACTTAATATGAGGCAACGACGTTGGGTCGAACTCCTTAGCGACTACGACTGCGAGATTCGTTACCATCCCAGTAAAGCGAATGTTGTAGCCGATGCTTTGAGTCGAAAGGACCATGTTATGCTTCATTGTGCCCGTATTCAAACCGATATTCAAACCCGTATCTTAGAAGCTCAACACGTCTCGGTAACCGAGGGTAACATGTATGAAGAAATGTCGTGTGGTGTTGAACTTTTTCTTGAATCAAAACCCAATGGCCTACTATATTACTTGAACCGTATTTGGGTTCCCGATCGCGATGATCTCCGCACATTTCTCATGAACGAGGCTCACAAGACTCGTTATTCTATTCACCCTGGTGCGGATAAAATGTACCAAGATCTTCGCCAACTTTATTGGTGGCCCGGTATGAAGATAGACATTGCTCTTTATGTGGCCAAATGCTTAACCTGTTCCAAAGTTAAAGCCGAACATCAACGTCCATCTGGTTTACTCGAACAACCAGAAATTCCCGTGTGGAAATGGGAGAATCTAGCTATGGATTTTATTACCAAGCTCCCTCGCGCCTCGAGTGGTTATGATAGTATTTGGGTGATCATTGATCGACTCACCAAATCTGCTCATTTCTTGACTATCCGTGAAGACTACCGGGTTGAGAAACTAGCCCGAATTTACATTGATGAAATTGTGAGCCGTCATGGTGTTCCCTTGAACATAATATCTGACCGAGATGCCCGGTTCACTTCTCGATTTTGGCAATCTCTCCAAACTGCTCTTGGTACACGATTGGATTTGAGCACGGCTTACTATCCCCAAACTGATGGTCAAACCGAGCGAACAATCCAAACACTTGAAGACATACTTAGAGCTTGCGTAATCGATTTTGGTGGCAATTGGGATTAACATTTATCCCTCATTGAGTTCTCTTACAATAATAGCTACCACACAAGTATCAACATGGCTACATTCGAAGCTCTCTATGGTCGCAAGTGTCGTTCTCCTATCTGTTGGAACGAGATTGGTGAAGCACAAATCACCGGTCCCGAGTTAATTCAAGAAACATCCGACAAGATTATTCAAATCCGTGACAATATTCGAGTAGCGAGGAGTCGGCAAAAGAGTCATGCCGACAAATGTCGAAAACCATTGGAATTCCAAGTCGGTGATCTTGTTCTTCTTAAGGTGTCCCCGTGGAAGGGTGTGATCCGCTTTGGAAAGAAAGGCAAGTTAGCACCTCGTTATGTTGGTCCATTCAAAATCCTTGAAAGGATTGGGAAAGTGGCTTACAAGCTCGGGTTACCTCCATCTCTTGGAAATGTGCATCCTACATTTCATGTATCTAACCTGAAGAAGTGTCTCGCTGATGAAAATCTCCATATACCGCTTGACGACGTGCGCATTGATGAAACGATGCACTTCGTTGAGAAGCCGGTGGAAATTATGGATCGTGAAGTCAAACAGCTCAAGCGAAGTCGCATTCCTATTGTCAAAGTTCGTTGGGAATCTAAGCGTGGTCCTGAATTCACTTGGGAACGAGAAGACCAAATGAAGCTCAAGTACCCTCATCTTTTTACTAATAATGTTGTTTCCTCTAGCTAAATTTCGGGACGAAATTCTCTCAACATGGGGAGACTGTAACATTTCTGATTTTTTTAGTATTCATATTTCAAATTCAATGTAATGCAATTTCAAACCCAATACTCGTGCAATGTCTCATTATTTTCTCGCCGTAAATTAAATACAATGATTCTATACAAATTCGCAAGTTTTACTCGATTATATACATTTAAACACTATACAAGAAACGATTTTATTCAAACTCATTGAACCTGAAAAGCCAAGGACTAAAATTGAAAAATGTCAAGAAACCCTAGTCTAGCACGGTCGTGCTTCGTCCTAGCACGGTCGCGCCAAGTGCTTTGGCACGGTCGCGCGACCTGCTTTGGAACGATCGCGCCCGGTGCCTAGGCACGGTCGTGCCATATTTAGGCACGGTCGCGCCTGTGAAACAGCTGAAACGTAACTGCAATTTTAATCGTCCGATTGTTCGAATCCATAACCGTTTTACGTTATACTTTCAAAATAATACTACCAATCATTTCTTTTTCGACCAAATAACCAAAATTCGTTCAACCCAAAGGATTCTCTCTCAAATATTTTCAAGGAAACTCTCTCAAGCAATTCGATCCAAGTTCTCTCAAATTCAGATCATCGTCACGCCATCCGATCTCTCCTGAAGCTACGGAACCGTTGAAACAGTCGGGATCACATCAGAAGACGCCGGGCTCAATCCCGCCGTCACCGGAACTCCCTCTCTATCGTTCTCTATCGATTCGCTTCTATTCAGGTTAATTGAATCCTCTAATTTATTCATTCCAGTATCTGAATCAAAAGCCCTTTATTAAATTGGGTTTTCAATTCGTAAATCTGTCTAAACCAGACACCATGTTTTAATAAAAATAATTTAATCGAATCCATACTTAAGCACGATTTCCATACAATTAAATTAAATGAAAAGACTCGTAATAACCCATTAATCAAAAGCCCTAACAATTCCAGCGTTTAAAACACAAGAATTTATCAATTCGTGTCCGATTTAGAAGAGACACGGTCACGCTAATCATCTAGCGCGGCCGTGCCTCATGTAGCGCAGTCGTGTTGAATAGCGTCGCGGTCGTGTCCTCCTGTCCAGACCTAGTCATGCCCTTCGGGCTAGTCTCTGTGGTGTCTAGGAATCATAGACACGACCGTGTCGGGCCAAGGCACGGTCGTGCCTGTTTGACTGGTCTAGTTTGTGCCGCTGTTGATTAACCCGGTCGTGCCCTAACTAGCGCGGTCGCGCCCCTGACTTGAGCACGATCGTGCCCTTCCGAGGCACGGTCGTGTGTGACTCAGAAATTGTAACAGAATTATAATTTTATATTTTTCGATCAATAAATGTTTCGATTTTATAAAAATATGTTTACTGTATTTAAAAATGAATTAAAAGTTTAATCTTGACATAAATATAATTTATTTAAAAGTTTATAAAAAAATTAAATTTATATTTACTATCTTACACTTAAATGATATTTTAAATAATTAAGTTACAAAATTTATAAATAAATAAGATAATGATTATTTATTTAATTTACATTTAAATCAAAATCATTTATTTATTTATACTTAATTACAATTAATATTTACATTATTTCATAAACTATAATTATATATTTATTCAATTATCCAATTCAAACCTAATCAAGTTGTTTCAAAAATATTTTTACTTCAAACTCTATATATTTTATTCAATACTTTTAAATACAAATCAATAGTTTTATACACAAATTCAACTTTCATTTAGACTTAAACTTTATGCATCTATTTGATTCAATACACATTACTCTTTAGGTTAAATTGTGCATTTCGAGGATCATATTTGCTATCTATAATCCTTGTTAGCTACACTTCCATACCAAGTGAGTATTCACAACCCCTTTTTACTCTTTTACACTTTGGGGTGGAACATGAACTCTATACACATTACACATTAAACATTTACATTTACGCAAACAACACAAGTGCAAAAATCCTATTTACATACATGTGTGCAAAATTTGAGCTTTGTGCCCGAGTGCTAGTTGTGCTAACCTTTGTATGCGATTATGTGCAATCATTAACTATACAAGCCGACGGTTTTCAATGACAGATCTATTGAGTCTGACAAACCCACCCATGGTGCGCGGTGATTGAAACCGACAATACAATTTTTGAATGCTAGTCACAAGGTTTGGTTGTACATGGTTACACAATAGCTGCTCCCCATAAATGCCTTATTTTATCATGTTTTGTAAAGGATTTGTTTTCAACTATATGCTATCTACATACAACTGTGTTATACTCACCAACTTTTTAGTTGACTTTATTTTATTCATGTTTCAGGCCCCAATATGTGAGATTGATTCAAGACGTGTTCAACATAGGATTTGGACTTAGCAATTTAAATCAAGAATTTTATGAGTTGTTTTATGTTTCTTGTTTGAATTTGGTTTTGTACTTGGATTATTTGTAATGGAAATTTAACTTTAATATATTTCAATTTAGTCAACCATGTGCTATGAACAGTCTTACATGTCCCGCCCCGATGATTCCGCCATCGGTCGTGGTGTGATAATTCCGAACTCCGCGTTAACGATACATCTTGTCACGAGAATGATCTGTAGAAGGGCCATGTGGACCTACGAGAACGATACGTTAACAACTTCTCATCAGGAATGACATTCAAACACTGAAAGATGTCAAATCTAATATTGGAAAGTCTTTTGCTATGAAGGACCTTGGTGAAGCAGCATACATCCTTGGAATCAAGATCTATAAATATAGATCAAGACGACTTATTGGATTACGTCAAAGTACCTACATTGATAAAGTTATGAAACAATTTTCGATAGAGAGCTCTAAACGTGGATATTTGCCCATGTCTCTTGGTATTGTCTTATGCAAATCTCATTGTCCAGCTACAGACGAAGAGATTGAAAGGACGAAAAGGATCACATATGCATATGCAATTGGATCTATTATGTATGTTATGCTTTGCACTAGACCTGACGTATCTTATGCTTTAAGCATGACTAGTAAATACCAGCAAAACCCTGGTGAGAACCATTGGACAGCAGTAAAAACATACTAAAGTACTTAAATAGGACTAAAGATATGTTCTTGATTTACGGAGGAATAGATGAGGAGCTCATTGATGAGAGCTTCCAAACTGATGCACACTGATGCGAGCTTCCAAACTGATCAAGATGATTCTCGATCTCAATTGGGACATGTTTTCACCCTGAACGGAGGAGCTATCACTTGGAAGAGTTCTAAGCAGAAGGTTGTTGCCCAATCAACTACAGAATTAGAATACATAGCTGTGTCAGAGGCCGCACAGGAAGCTGCTTGGATGAAGAAGTTAATTACTGATCTTGGTGTGGTGTCTAGCATCACAAAGCCCATTGAGATATTTTGTGATAACAATGGGGCTATCGCTCAGGCGAATGAACCAAGATCACATCAGAGGACCAAGCACATTCTTAGGAAATTTCACTATATCCATGAGATTGTGGAGCGAGGAGACATATGTATCAATAAAGTTCATACAGGCATAAATTTGGTGGATCCGTTCACAAAGCCTTTACCTCAATCCAAACAAGAGGAGCATGCACGAAATATAGGGCTTCGATATGCTAGTAATTGGATGTAGTCTATATGATTAGTATTTGGATATTTCTGAACGTTAAACAGTCACTTTCTAAATGAATTGACCTTTTGGAATTCTCTCTTTCATTAATGTTTACTGTGTTCTATGTTAGCATGTTTAAATCCACGAATAAAATTATTATTCTAAAATTTCATAGTCGATCATAGTTATGGGAATAACTATTGAATTAAGACTATTTTGAATTAGAATGGTTGACATTCACAACAATGAATGTATAAGGAGTTAAAAACCAAATTCACAGATGTTTACTAGAGAGTAAGCATTGTGCGTGACCCGCTTCAAAATTACTTCATGGATCATAATCATGAGTGAATTTCGTAAAATGGTATTATCGTTGTATCTTCTGACTTGAGATACACATTAGGGTCTCAATTATACCAAGGTTGTACTTTAACGTAGTTTAACTAGGTAGTTATAAGGAATGCGATTGCGTGCAATACGAGGTTTAGTGAGAGGCATGTGTAGTCAACATAGGATTTGTTCCCTTATTTTAATAAGTAGTTGACATCTTAGGCCACTCGATTATTCAAACTGACCTAAATGCATGCCCGTGCTCAAACCTAGTTTGTTACATCACTTTGAATCCGTATCAAGATAAAGAATTGTTGAACACTAAGTGAGATTGACCTTGATCCATGTCTCATGTTCAGCTAGATGTCTAAAACAGAAAGGATACCTAGTAAATTACCATATAATATTACCTTTGTAGCGCATGTTTTTTAAACACTTGGTTTCAGTGGATGACTGAAGTCATATATCATTGGGAGTAGTGGGGCGTTGCTAGACGTACTACACTGTTTATACTATTGCATGATTAGACCTTGTGCAAGTGGGAGATTGTTGGATCTGTATGCTCAAGGAACAACATTTAATAGTATTGCTAGTGATATATGATCCTAAAGGGCACACACTAAGCAATTATCAAGGATACGTTTAAACATATTTAAACGTTTTAACCCGATCAAGATATGTATTTAGTAATTGTCATTTGTAACAATTATTTAAGATCACATATTTAGTATATGTGTATGTATTTATGTTTACATGGATGTAAATATATATATTTAACATTTTGTTAAAACTTATATATGCGTAAATTATATGTGACTTCATTTAAACTAGTCTATCTATGCTTATTACAATATTGATCATGTATACGTGAACTTACATGAATATGTGTAGGTAACTAGTTAGTTTTGATGTAGCAATTTAATGCAAGTATGGAAAGTGTAATGATTAACTACACCATGCTCTTACCTTTTCCATATTCTGGATCAAGATTCTGAGCAGAAAAAGGGCCCTCCTTTTTGCTCTTTTTCTTCCAAGTCAAGACAAAGTATTACGACAAAACATGGTGCGAAAGTAAGGCAAAAAGTCATCCTCCATACCTTGCATTAAATAGACACTTTGAACCACTTTTTCATCATTTTTTTCTTGTATATATACGGCAGGAATATGGCTGTTTGAACAAAGCAGAATTCGAACAATCCAAGAGAAAAAGTGTGTTTTGGTGTTTACTTCCAATTATCTAAAATGTTAGTGTTATTGGTGAAAGGTTCTAATAGTTCTTGAGTGTTCTTTTTACATTTATCTACACATATTTAGAAGACATATCAAGAAGGAGTTCTTGAAGTTTCTAACATATATCTTGACAAGCCTTTCGGGTTTAGTTGGCTAACACCATCCTTGGAGCTTCATTGCTTGGTGTGGATACGTTTTGGAGGAGCATCTACTTTGATATCTCCATCCACCATCTTCAAGTGTTTAAGCAACCACTTCTCTGTAAAGGTTGTAATCTTAAACCCACTATGGTTGTTTTTGTTTTTGGTTTCATTATTTTGCAATTGGATCCATGGTGGGAATCTTTAAATGGATAAAAGATTATGTGTTTTTGCTTTCGTTGCTAAAGTTTTTAAAACCTACACATGCAAGATTCCCTTCAGTTATACCCTCATGATCTAAGTACTGTAGAGGGACCCACTAGTATTTTCCATCTTAAGCCATGAAGTCGTAGCTCTGTGTTCCACGATAGCTGCAACCCTTCAAAACCCTTTTAAATCCTTAAAAATCCAAAAACATTTTCATTTTCACCCTTTATTTTTCTTTTAGCCACATTACAACCCTTTTAAAGTCCTCTTGATTCATGCATACTACTTAGTTAGTTGGTGGAGACTTGATTTGCATACAAGTTTATGATCATTGCATAATTCGATTCGATCTTGAGTGTTCCACTTAACATACATTATCCACACATATATAACCCTAGAGTTGAGTGAACAGTGTGAGAAGTGATGGATTATGCATAATTGAAGTTCTAGTAGGCTTGCCATGGATTCCACCATCCTAAAGATAGAAAAGCACAAAAATAGAATAAAGCGACTCATGAGTTATCCCGGAGGGTCCAACTACTTGGAGCTCCATTACCTTTGTAAAGTTTTTAGTTATGGGTCTGATCATGCATGAGTTTGCTTGAGGACAAGCAAAGTTTAAGTGTGGGGTGTTATGTTGTGCCATCGTTTATACATGTTTTTCATGCATAATAATCCCCATATTATGGTACTAATTGATTAATAACCTTGTAATTGATACTTAAAACGTTTATATTTCATAATTGCTGGTTATTTGGTGTTCTAAATATAAATCAAGATGAAACCAGTCAAAAACACAAGAAATCAAGCCTTTTGGAAGATTATTCCCAAGCCTTGACCCGCAAGAAGTCAAAATTGGTCAACACAAGTCAAACCAGCAACTAAAAGACGAAACTGGGAAGTTGGGGAGGGATACACGGCCGTGCATCCCATTGCACGGTCGTGCAAAGCCTCAACTGCTCCCCAAGGCTCAAGTACATTGTCCTCTGTACCCTATTTGATTCATAGGTATTTGCACGCCCGTGCATTGCCCATTTGAGGCCTATAAATAAAGGGCTTGAGTTCTTGGTTACACACACCCTTCCATACATTACCATAACTTAAGAGAGTCCTTTTTTGTAGTTTAGAGTAGAGAGTAGAGAGGCTCCTTCTCTTTGTCCGCAATAGTGGAGCCTATGAAACTTAACGTTATGCTAGTTAGTATGGCCATTCGTGGCTAAACTCTTTGTATTGCTAGGGTGAAGTTGAAGTTTGGTGCATGTTAATGTTTGACGTATTAATCTAATGATATGTTTATGTCTTTAACTATTCGCTCTTAAAACCACCTCTTGGTGGGCTTTTTATTGTTGTCTAAATCTGTATTTATATTTTTGAGTGTTATTGATTTTAAAGTGTAAGACCGTAAAACCTTTTTATTCAAACTTCTTTTGAAACTTGTACGTCTTTATACAAGCAGATATTGATAAGCCAAGGCTTGTTCAATACTAGTAAGGTCGTACGTCTTTATACGAACTTATTATGCGACCAAGAATTGGTGAACTCATGTTGGGAACGGTACGTCTTTATACATGTTCCCATTGTTACACCGCCTCCCGGTGAGCAAAGTATAATCACCTATTTAACAATAATACTTAAGCATTTATGTTTGATGTTCTAAACTGTGACGCTCTACATTTCAAGTCGATATCCGTACTTATTATAAACGCGTTTACATTATTTATGTTTCCTGACTTACCTAATTGCATAAATTAGGACATTAAAGTCTAGCAAAACCATACGTTGTTTCATTTTATATTTTGGTAATTTTGGGAATTACCGGTTCACATACACATATAACTCGTCTAATACGAACGTTGATGATTAAATTAAATAACCAGATTAATACCTAAAGATACATAACGCGTGAAATTTCGTCTAGATAATAATTATATATTATTTTTTCTTCTCTTTGCTAAAACTTATGATACAAAATAATTTATAACGAACCCTCTAACGAGTTTTATCGTGTACCGCCACCTTTAAACACGTACACACAAAATTAGTCATGTATATGCTTAAACGACACATGAATTATACATATATTTCAAATTGGACCTAAGCTAGTTAATCATTAATTTGAAAAGCCATTAGGCACCTAAAACTGAGCTAAAACGTCGTTTCGAATCCAAGTCATGATTAAGCACCTAACTATCTAAATATCTAACAACTAAACTAGCTTAACAACCTAAACTACCCAACCCCCCTAATCCCCTTGACTTTCGGCCGAGAACCCCCTGGTGGGCCATCCTACACTTTCAAAAAAAAATAAATAAATAAAATCCTTCATATTTGATTTGTTGTTACAAGACCATACTTATTCACCTACTTGAACACTCCAAGTTCTTTTCAAAACCTCCATGCCTATCCATCAAATCTCACTTTTAAAATCACTCCAACTTATTTCTTTTTCTTTCCCTCTCTTTACGGCAACAACACCAGCACTTTCATCCACCATATTTTAAAGAAGCTCATCCATTTAAAGCACAAAATCATCAACATTTTGGAGTTCTATGAAGCAGACAAGGGTTTTCTCTAGGGATTTTGGTTAAAAACTAAAGATCTTCCTCTTTTTTTTCTCAAAAATCATCATCTCTTACTTGTTATTTTCCTTAGATTGTCTAGAGGTAAAAACTGGACCCTTCACATCTTTATATATTTGTGTTATTTTCTTTGATTCATGACAAAAATGCACTTGGTTCACCTAAAAAGTGGAATGTTTTTATAAAACTTTCTTAAATAAATATACTAAAGTGAAAAGTGGCTTGATCTAACGTTTAATACATGTTTATATATATATGTGTGTGTCGTGAGTATATATAAATATATATATATATATATATATATATATATATTTGTGTGTGTCGTGGGTATGTATATATGCATATGTGTAGTTGTTGTTCACAAAAATTACTAAAGGAAAGATGTAAACATGTGTAGAGTTTTACAAAATCTTGCTAGTCATGAACTTCAGTTACTTAACACATGAAAAATAAATAAATAAATAAATAAAAATGCATAGATCTATGTATGATGAAACCATGAGAATGTATGTATATATGTATATGGGTATGTAAACTAGAATTCCATAAAGATATAGATCTATGTAGGTATGTGAAGTATTTGTTCATAATATGTTATGTTGTCAAAATGGTTAGTTTGGTTAAAAGAAACACAAGGCTTGAATGTTAATGGATAAAAATAAGTTTTATAAAAATATCGACTTTTATGGCCTTAAATATATTTTGTTGGTAAAACTTGGTGATCTATGCATATAATGGTATTTTGGAAAGGACCAAGCCTTGGAAATATTTTTATGACAAAACAAGTGTTGAAAAACTTAAGAATATATATTGGATAAAAATAACCGATAAAAGTGTTAAAATGATTATTTGAATAGTTTCCTGTCGCATGGTAAATTATAGGCTTCGGTGATATAACATGGAATAATATGTATTTGTGTATAAATATGTAGACATAGGAAGAATATATAAGTTGTTAAGGGATGGAAACACTTATGTAATTAGCGTAATAACAATGACGATAATCGTTCAAACAAGGTTATATATAGATCAATACATGTGTATAAATGATTATGTATATGTACAAGTCTAGATGTAACGTCAAGTTCGATCATGTGTTAATGCAAGAGATAGTATTTCTAAGAAATATATAGTGTTATATTATAAATTATATTATCTACGCTATTACGACGAAAATGGAATATTCCTTTAAGAATAATTATAAAATTTTGTAAATATATCATTATTTGATGATTATGACTTGTATCTCTATGTCTACTTGTATAGATATATTATGTGTATAAATATTTATAAAAAGTAATAAATATTAATCAACAACGAGTCGTAAACACACCATTTTCCTTATACAAAAGCATTCTCAACCAAACCTAATGTGTTGGGTGAACAACTTGTATATGAGACGTCCATTCTCAACCCTAAGATGTCTTTTGTATTTAGGGTACGAGTAGTCGAGTCTCTCTATTACGGACCTTTATTTGTTTGTTGCACGGACACGAGGTGAGTTTCACGGCCGCTTTTTACTGATTTGCATAATTTGGGGGAAGAACATACTTAGAACTACTTTTATATGATAACAAGAAAACAAGACCCGACCTTTATGTTTGCATGAGTTAATACATTTGGAGCTCATAAAGTCCCCTGACCATCATATTTATAACCATTAGCTATGGATTAGCCTAGGATTCTATGGATAGTACTATTGGGTCTGACACCCCCGGTCATGGTTAGTCGCGCTAACCATGGGTCCCTCTTGCCAAATGACTGCATAGTTTTCTAAGATTGCTCGTGAGGTACGAGTGAGGGGAAAAAACCCGGTCTTGGTTTAGTTATGCCTCATGTATGTACATATTATTTGTATTCCTAGCTAGTTTACAAATGGGTCAAACATTACTTGTTTTGTTTATCATATACGTAAAATCATTTTCATGCAATTGGTTTGCTCATTGTGTCTATATATAAAACCTGTGAACTCACCAACCTAGTGTTGACATTTTCAAGTATGTTTTTCAGGAAACTGAACGCGATAGCAAGGGTAATACTACGTAGGGTTCATGCATACATGGTGGATATAACTTTTGAAGATTTTTCTTGTATAACCCATAATGTTCGGGTCATATTTGCAAAATCTTAATAATTTGTAACTTCAACTAATATTTTGGGCTGTAAAACCTTAAACATAATTTATGTATCCTGTTTGCATGTATGCGTTTGTGATAATCATATGCTTTGGAAACCATGAACGTTACGCCTCGCGATTCCGCCTTGGCGGGTGTGACAGATTGGTATCAGAGCCATTGATTATAGCGAACTAGGAGTCTAAAATGGAACCTAGTCTATAATTTAAATGACTCACTAAAACGTTTTCATTGCATAAGCATTGCATAACCATTCATCATGTCATATGGATATTTTGTTCACACCATGTCACACACTAACCCCACTTAAAATCCATAGTTAGGAAGCGACATTCAAAAATGACTGTTTCCACTTGTGAGACTATGCCCAGAGGATCGAGGATCGACATATCGTACTGGGATTGGCTTCGCCAAGCAATCCAGATGTGGATGGTGGAGGAGGACATCCCTACGACCTTCGACTCTATCGGAGCAGCATGCAGTTCACAGCCCGTGCCGCTCACTGGGGAGTGCGTGGGATGCATCATCCCCCTACTAGTGTCCCGCAATAAGCAAGAGGTAGAAATTCACTATCTGGATAAGGATGTGAAGTCCATCCAAAGAGACTTGACCACCGTTCCGACCCTACTGGGAAATGTTGCTGGAATGATGGAAGATCAGAGGCTGATCGACCAGTCCCTTCAGCATGCATCTAGTCACATGATGGAGTTCGAGAAAAGACTAACGGAGATGGAGAGGAGGACCGCCGCAGCTGAGCGGAGGGCAGAGGCAGCCGAGCAGAGGGCGATTGATGCTGAACTCCGGGCTACTCTAGCCGAGGCACGTGTAGAGGCTATGATCACTGCAGCTGCTGCCCCACCGAGAGTACCTTACTACTTTTAGACCTATTACGGGCGGGTTGTGCCCGTAACACATTATGTAGTTTGAAAATTTGGTACTGATGTGGTCATGTGAACCCATCTCTTTTGTATCCTTTTCTTTTGGGAACAATGTATTGTGTATGTTTTTAACTATTTATGTGATGGTTTATGTTGTGATTATGGTTGTTTACGTTTGATGTTGTTGTATCCTTATGTCATGTTATATCATTATTATTATATAATGTTGTTTCTTTTTAAATGTTATGTTAGAAAGAACACCATGGCGCCTAAATGAAGGATGCCCCATGACACCACAGGTGAAAACAATACGACGATTTCCGCAGAAGTGGAGCAACTCATATCATAGCGTGTAGCCGCCGCCTTGGAGCAGTACGAAGCCAATCGGAATAACGGCGGAGGAAATGGTAGTGGTATCGGCAGAGGAGGTGCAGGAGGCAGTGGCACCGCTGGAGGTTCTGGAGGTAATAGAATGAGTAGTCACCTCTGTAACACATAGTCACGACCTAAATTAACAACATTATTAAAAATATTCACATAAGAAATAATCATGTAACATGTAGTAGCATGGCATAGTATGGGTATCCTAAGGTTTTAGTCTAGGTCAAGAGTGTCTAATAACCTAATTCCCTATAACCAAGGCTCTGATACCAATCTGTCACACCCCAACCGACGGCGGAAACGTCGGGGCGGGACATGTAGACTGTTCATAAGCTCATGGTTTTCTAAAGTTGTGATAATTAAACAATAACTTTCATTTCATAGATCAAGTAATCAAGTACAACTCTTACAATAATAAAATACATGAATAACTTTATTAAATTTAAAACTAGGTCCTCAATCCTAAGTGAAGTGACTTGAAATCTTAACTCAACACTGTACCTGAAACATGATAAAATGAGGGGGTCAACTATAAATAGTTGGTGAGCATACATAGGTTTTGACACCACAAGTAAAGTTCAAATGTTTTGTGTACAATTCATATGATGCATGGTTTATAAAGCATTTATGGATAATCTAAGTTAAGCTAGATGCACAAATGAAACTTTGTAATTGAAGGGCATAACAACACATGTTATCCTAATGTAGGGCATAACAACACAAGTTATCCTGATGTAAATGTAGGGCATAACAACACATGTTATCCTAATGTAAATGTAGGGCATAACAACACATGTTATCCTAATGTAGGGCCTAACAACACATGTTAGTCTGAAGTAATGTATTTGTGTTTGCACGTGTATATCATGTATATGTAGCCTTAAGAATTAGCATTCAAGCATAAAGCACAAATAAACACATATAATCATATTGTAGAATTGTACGTTTGTAATTGCAAATGGTATTTAAATGTAATCATGTTTCACCCCAAATATGTAAATACGAAAAAGGGGCTATGTAAACTCACCTATAATAATGGTGTATATAGCACGAGCAATTAAGTAGCACAAATGATTTTGTAATCACAAAGTCAACCTAGAGTGAATTTGTATGAATTTGAATTAGAAACATGCAAAGAGTTCTCAGGCGAGATCTAGGGTTCAATTGGGTTTTGAGTGCAGGGAATTGTACGAAGGATTCGTGTTATTTTTTGAAAAAGGATTGTGTAGGTGTTTGTGTTTTGCAAGTGTTTTGTAAAAATGGAAAGTTGAAGTATGAGATCTTAAAATATAAGTTATTTAGGGTTTAAATTTGAATGTCTAAATAAATAAGTGTCATTTATTTATTTAAAATCATGTGTCTAAATATAGGGTAAGTATATACTAATGCATATTAAAACCCTTAAGTAAATTTGTTAATGTAAAAGATATCTAATAAATAAACTCATGTGTCTATTTATTATCAAAGTAATGTGTTCTTAAAATCGTGAACATAGTCGTACATTTTAGAAAAAGTCTTATTTGTTTTTAAACTCTAATACGTACATGTAGTTTAATAGGAAAACAATTGTTTTATGAGATTGCATCTTTATAAAAATCTTGTCATAATATTGGTAACATTTGGAAATAAAATGCTTTGTTTTTAATTTAAATAATTTCATTAGAATATATACTTTTAAATGGAAAAAATAGGATTTTAAATAATATAAATGTGTAAAATGGATGTTTTATGCTAGAGATTGCAAATTATTGTTTTAATCCGATCTAAATAATGTTAGGTTTGTAAAAATAATTTTATACCATTTTAGGAGTTTATAAATCGGTTATAAAAATTAAATGGGGCTTGCCCGGGTCGAACCCGGGTCTCCCCGGTGAGGACATTCAAGACTAACCACTGGACCAGGGGAACTGATACTGTTAGAAACCGGCTCTCAGTAGTGTTAACATGGAATCAGAAAGGGTTCGAGTCTGATTACATGAAATGAGTAAAAAGGCTGCTGAGTATGGGTTTCGAACCCACGCCACATGGTTCGGCGGTGCAGTGGCTTACCGGCCGGACCAGGTGGATTCGCTGGTATTACAAGAAACCTAAAATTATAAATATGCTAAAAGAATCAAAGCCGAAATCCAAATCGGGAATACGTATGAATTGATCAAGAACCCTAATCGAAATAGGATCTGATACAATTCGATGTCACAAATTGATAGAGGGGTTTTGGAAAGCATTGAATTACGAGTCTAATAACATAGTTCTTACTTGATTAGGTGGAGTATTGGAATCGAACGGCCAAGTCAAAACTTCTGCTGTTCTTGATGCTCGACCGGGGTCCAGAGGTGTAATGCGATGGGTGTGGGAGTTTAGAGAGGTTGCAAAAGATTTTGCAAACGTTTGGGAGGGGTGTTTATACGCCAATTTCCTTACAATCACTCAGTTGATTCGAAAACGACAGGAATAGTCCACGGGTTTGATTTGCGGATCGATTTGATAAATTCCCGGTGTACTGGGTCGCGATTTTTGTTTAGGTTCATACGAGAATAGTCTACACGTAATTTGCGGCCATTAACACGCTTTAATTCCATGATTTAGGGATGGTTAAGGCTCGGTTTGACTTTGGAGGGTCAAACCTGTTTGAGTTTTGAATTAAGCCGCGCAAATGTTGAATTGAGACGACTAATAGGGTCGGATACATGCGAGATTGACATACGCGTGATTCAGGAATGATAACCGCGTTTGATTTCATTAATTTGAAACCGAATTTGACTCGGTTTGACTCAAGAAGTCAAATCCGTTCAACTCATTTTAAATTTTGAATTAACCCACGTATTGGGTTGAATTGGATTGTTATTTGGGTTTAGGAGAGGTCAATACCTGATTGTGTAAATATTGAAAGGCCTATATCAAATGAATCTGATTGATTTCGGTCTTGATTTTTGAGGTTCTTGTGTGGTTTGACTTTTAAAGGTCAAAATTTGGTCCCATGACTTGAATGGGGTCAAAATAGGGTGGATGGGTTTAAATCTAAAGATGGGGTTCAAAATAGGTTCAATCATTTTAATTTCTTGGTGATTATATATATATATATAGATTGAATTATTCTTTTATATATAAAAAAAATGAAATAAAACTAAATATATTATAACTTTTTAATATATATATTTGCTAAACAAATATTCTTTTAAAAGATTTTAAATACATAAGAATATTTGTATACATATAATTGTAAATTATATGTACACAAACATGTATCATAGAAATTAATATGTAAACGCAAGTTTTTAAAATTTTAAATAGAAATGTTAATTAGAGTAATAACTCATGTGACATAATGTGCTTGTACAATTATAGAGTTTTAAATGTAGTGTTATTATTGAAGTAAATAAAATAAAATATAACCGAAAAACTTATGGATGTTACAGTCTCCCTATGTTAAAGGAATTTCGTCCCGAAATTGAACTACGGGAGACTACCGAATCAGGAAGGATGTGAGTTTAAGTTGGTTGGTTGGAGAAGTATAACTGATGAAAAAGATTTAGGTATGTTTCTCATGGTCAGGTATGAATGATGATAATGAACTTAGATTTTAAATGAACTCAAGGAGGAAAACCGTCGAATAAAAATTTGGATTCTGAAGGTGAGATGCATTACTTGGGATGGAATTGATAGGAATTTGACGGTCATGGTTTGTTTAAGATGTAGTCTAATATGATCAGGAATTGTAAGTTGATAAGATATTTCACAAACATTGACTCGTCAAACAACATAAAACTTTACGTGACACGAATAACGCTACTTATGATTTTATGACAGGAACACTTATATATAGGAAGTACCAGCGGCGTATCCACCATGTCCTTATCATATCACATTAGTATTGTTACTATATTCCATGATAGGTTTCATGTCATAACACACGACAGATTTCATTATGTCTTTCATGTGCTGATTTTTATAATTACGTGTGCACCCGTAATTATCCAAATCATTGCATGGTCCACATAGTTCATCCCATTGTGTGTGGGGTCCAGGAGGTAACACAAAAACACTTAATTCATAACTATTACTTTCACGTATGTGTTGCTAACAATAACTATGCGCATAGATAGTAGAGCCAGTCAGGTACTAAAGAGTGATAACGTGGCATAGTTTAGGGTTCCATAGCTTCCTCGTGTTTGAACAAGAATACGTCAAACCCCAAGTAGCTTTCATGGATAGGGTGTGACACTTCTTATTTTCACTACTTGTACTCATTCTAGACTTATCAATGAAAATCCGCATGACATTTCATTTTACTTGAAATCCTATTCAGACGTTGTTACAATACTAGTTCACATGTGAAACATTACGTTTATGCTTGATTTCAAAGACTTATACTTATCTGTGATTGATTCATGGTTCGCACGTAGACTTAATTGATCTTTATGACACATTAAATACACATGAACCACCCCCATACATCTCAAACATGTTCTTACAACCCATTCAATGTGAATTGATGCTTAAAAGTACTAGTTAGTACTTTTGTGCGATCGTTCGCCTTTTAAACCGTCGTTAACTACGTACCGTCCACGACTGACAAATTGTTTAACATGACATTAATTTATGTTTTAAATGTTTAAAATATTAATTTTTTAATTAAAACAAAGTTTGTTTGCAAAACTTTCCTTAAATAAATCCTGAAATTCAAAAAACGATCAAAAAGTCCGTTTTCTCGCCCACCGATCGCCAACTACTATACATGAATAACGTAACTTTAACTTAAATGTTTTTAGCTAAACATACTCTTTTTGTTATGACAATCAACTTTAATGTTGAAAACATTTGCCAATTTCGCTTAGAAATGCTTAAAATCGCAATTTTCGAATGCGCGCACTCAACCGGATCAAGCTAGGACCCAACCCACCTACTCTTGGACCTAGCCCAAGCAAGAAATCACAAAAAACCCAGCCCCATTGAGGAAAATTTCACAGATTTGAGGGCCCTAAAACCCTAAATTGCTTTTCAAGACATTCCATATTTACACCCCTTCAACCATTAGTATAAATAGGAGACTTAGGATCTTGTTTTCTTTGCTAATTCTCCCTCAAACACTCCCAACCCCTCCTAAGTTGTGAAATCCCTTCCCAACCTTGAAGATTTCAAAAATCCCTTAGAGGATTCCAAGGTTTGAAGATCAAAACAAGGTCTGGTCCGTGATTCATCTCGTCTATTCGTTCAAGTTTCTTATCTCGTCTAGCTTTCAAGGTGAGACTTCATAGCCCCACTTTATTCAAATCGTTTTGGGGGAAACATGTACGCGTTGGCACGCATTAAAACACGTTTTCAAACAATTCTAAAACAAGCGAATCATATATGTATGTGAGTAAATGAACACAACATGATAAACGTTAAACTTGCAAATCCTTAACTTGAAACTTTCAAGCCAACGGTAGTACAGATATGGGCCATAGGATGGAAACCGCATATACCTTATGGACAACTTTTGGTTGGACATCTTATTCGTTATTAGTGCAACTTGCGAGTTGTACCACTTATTCGTTATTCATCATTTTAGGTTGGATTTGCTAATCATGTGTTTGTTTTATTACGTGCTATATGATGATCTTGGAATATGAATTGTCACCTTTTCCAAACTTATACTTTTATTAAACCTGTGATTTCTCACCAACTATTTTTAGTTGACACTTGTTTTTCGTACATGTTTCAGGTGATTAGCTCGTGATAGGTCAAGTCAATATCACATAGGATTTGCCTAGATATCAATTGAAGAATCTTATTTTAAGTTGGTTGTCTTTTGAAAATGTTATCTGTTTGGTTTAATTCGAAACTTATGTAATTGGGATTTTTTTAATATTATGAAACTTTAATAGTAAATGTCTTTATTCCATTGTGTTCTTTTGTCAATTAAGTCGCACCCGTGGTTAAGATGCACGGTTGGGGTGTGACAGATTGGTATCAGAGCCGTGGTTATAGAGAATTAGGCAACCATATAACCTAGACTATAACCTAAGCTCCCCTTTGAAACTTATATGCTTATGTGATTCTAATCCACTAACTCTCTTATCTTTAGTATGTCGTCGTACTCTGCTGACATCTCTAGCAATTCAAGCCTTATTTCCGATGATGGGTCCCAAAGCCCAATTAGTTGGAGTAGGCTAATCTCACCACAATCATCTTTCTCTGGAAGCCTGCTACCCTCGAAACATAATGTCAAGCCCGAGTTAATCTCCGATGCGACAAGCCGGCCTGCACCGAAGCTTGAAGTAATCAACATATCAAGTGATTCGGAATCTGAAGACCAAGAGAGCCATGTTGGAACCACTTCTGAGGCCCAACTCCCGTTCAAGAAAAGAAAGCTGACTTGTGAAGCTGAATCCAACTCTTGGGCAAGGCCCAATCCATAATGTTCTCATCAAAATCAAAGGCTTGGATAGTGATACTAGAGACACGTGTAATCTGGAAGGGTGAGCGCCTGTACACTGGGGGTCTTGTCAAAGGAAAGTGAGGCACGTTCGTTACGAGTCGCACTTACCTGGGGACCCTTGGAGTGAGTGCTCACTTATAGGCTAAAACACGTCTCACTAGTATCATTCATTCGAATCTTGAATTTTGACTACTCAGTTTTGTCTTTATATTTCATTTGTAATTCAACATATATGTTTTAAATATATGTTTTATTTATCTTGTAAGACATTAATATTAATGAATGAGTGATTTATTTATAAATATTGTCACTTTTAATTCTTGAATGTCTATCCTAACTACCGACTTATGATTTCTTTTTAGTAGAATGCCTCCTCGTCGTGATCCTGATAACACCGTGGCTAACACCAGTGAAGCCTTCGCTGAAACCACTGCCATAGCCACCCTGCTCACTCAACAACTTGCTGCGGTCTTACCCACTATTGTCACTCAAATCAACAACTCCACCGGAGGATCTAGTGTGAATGTTTGTACTTTCAAGCACTTCAACTCTTGTAACCCACACAAGTACCTTGGATGTGAAGGTGCGACAGGGCTATTGCAATGGTTTGAAGGCATGGAGAACACATTTGAGATGAGTGACTGCCCCGATGAACTTAAGGTAAAATATGCTTCAAGTGCCTTCCAAATGAGGGCACTGACTTGGTGGAATGCTGAAAAGAAAATTCGGGGTAGGGAAGGAGCTCTTGCTATGACTTGGGATAAGCTCAAGGAAATTATGATCGAGGAGTTCTGTCCTAGCAATGAGATGAAGAAGTTGGAGATTGAGCTGTGGGACCTTACCCAGGATAGTGGGGAGAGTGAGGCGTACACCACACGCTTTCATGAACTCTGCATCCTAGTCCCTCATCTGGTTACACCCTTGACCCGAATGATTGATCGTTATATTGGAGGCCTTCCGCCTCAAATTCGGGGTACTGTCATGGGTAGTAGCCCATCAACACTTGAAGCTGCTATTCGTTTATCTGCGTCCTTAACGGACGATCTAGTTAAGTCTGGAGTTCTATTCAGGAAAGGTGACAAGAGAGTTAAGGAGGAAGTGGCGAAAAAGCCTGAGTATCGCCACAAGAAGCAAAAGACCTCTAAAAGCTTTGCCATGGTTACCCCAGCTCTTCCTGTTACCCAAGTAGCACCTAGACCTGCACCTGGCTGGAAGCCACATAGTGGACCTCACCCGCTGTGTGCAAGGTGTCAATACCATCACCCTACTACTGTTCAATGTCGTTCGTGTACTAAATGTGGAAGGCTTGGTCATTTTACTAACGCTTGTCGCGTAGCTGAAAAGGCTGCTACTACCCAAACTGCCACTCCTGCCATCATCAATGGTAGGGCCTGTTATGAATGTGGTGCTCCTGATCACTACAAAAACCAATGCCCGAAGCTCAACAACAATAACCGAGGTGCACGTGCTCGCACTTTTGCCATAGGAGCAACCGAGGCCAGAAATGACAATACCGTGATTACTGGTACGTTTCTCATCAATAATCGTTATGCCTCTATCTTATTTGATACCGGAGCGGATAAAAGCTTTGTCTCCTTAGAATTTGAACCTTTACTTAAAACTTGTCGTACCGCTCTTGAACCTTCTTATACTATAGAAATAGCTGATGGCAAACTAACTGTTGTGCATTCTGTTGTCCGAGGTTGTGCTCTAACTCTCAACGATCACACATTCTTTATCGACCTGATTCCCATCACTCTTGGGAGTTTTGATATCATCGTGGGAATGGATTGGCTATCCCACAATCATGCGGAAATCAACTGTTCGGAGAAACTCATTCATATCCCTCTACCATCCGGTGAGACCTTGAAAATCTTTGGAGAGAAACCTTGCAAAGGTTTGAAATTCATCTCCTGCATGAAGGCACGTAGTTATTTAAGGAAGCGATACTATGCTTTCTTGGCACATGTGGTCGAGAAATCTTAAGAAAAGAAATTACAAGATATACCGATCATCCGAGATTTTCCGGAAGTATTCCCTGATGACTTGCATGGACTCCCTCCAACTCGACAAGTTGAATTTTGGATTGATCTTTTACCGGGAGCTAACCCCATTGCCAAATCTCCGTACCGCCTAGCCCCTTCTGAGATGCAAGAACAACTGCAAGAGCTGCTGGACAAGGGATTCATTAGACCGAGCTTCTCACCTTGGGGAGCTCCGGTTCTCTTTGTCAAGAAGAAGGATGGGTCCTTCCGCATGTGCATCGACTACCGTGAACTAAACAAGCTTACCATCAAGAATCGTTACCCGCTACCTAGGATCGATGACCTTTTTGACCAACTGCAAGGAGCAACTTGTTTCTTGAAGATTGACCTCCGATCTGGGTATCATCAACTCCGAGTCCATGAAGAGGACATTCCCAAAACTGCTTTTAGAACTCGTTATGGACACTACGAGTTCATGGTTATGCCTTTTGGGTTAACCAATGCGCCCGCGGTGTTCATGGACCTCATGAACCGTGTCTGCAAACCCTACCTAGATAAATTTGTCATTGTCTTCATCGATGACATCTTGATCTACTCCCGAACCAAAGAGGATCATACAACCCACCTTAAGCTGATTTTGGAACTCTTGAAGAAGGAACAACTTTATGCTAAATTCTCCAAGTGTGAATTCTTGCTTAGAGAAATTCATTTCTTGGGTCACGTGATCAACAACCAGGGTATACACGTCGATCCAGCCAAAGTCACCGCTATCAAGAATTGGAGTACACCATCCACACCCTCTGAGATCCGTTCGTTTCTGGGTTTGGCGGGTTATTATCGAAGATTCATCCCGAACTTTTCGAAGATTGCCCTGCCTCTCACTACATTAACTCAGAAAAATAAGCCTTTCGTCTGGGAACAAAAGCAAGAAGATGCGTTCCAAACTCTTAAGCAGAAATTGTGCAACTCCCCTATTCTAAGTCTTCCCGATGGCAATGATGATTTCGTTGTATACTGTGATGCCTCAAACCAAGGTCTTGGTTGCGTGTTGATGCAACGAGACAAGGTCATAACCTATGCATCCGGACAACTCAAGGTTCACGAAAAGAACTACACCACTCATGACCTTGAGTTGGGTGTGGTGGTCTTTGCTTTGAAAATCTAGAGACATTATCTCTACGGCACTAAATGTGTGGTTTTTACTGATCACAACAGCCTTCAACATATTCTGAACCAGAAAGAACTCAACATGAGGCAGTGACGTTGGGTTGAATTTGTCACACCCCGCCAAGGCGGAAACGCGAGGCGCGACGTTCACTGGTTTCCAAAGCATATGATTACCGCAAACACATACATGATAAATGGATACATAAACAAGATTAAGATTATACATTACAAAAAAATAATAATCTGAGTTTACAAAAAGTTAAGATTTCACAAATATGACTCAATTCAATGAGTTATACGAGGGAAATCCTCCTTGAGTAGTATCCATCGTGCATGCATGTAATCTACATTGCTAACCTTGCAGTCATCATTCAATTTCCTGAAAAACATACTTGAAAACGTCAACACGAGGTTGGTGAGTTCACAGGTTTAATCAAATAGTTCTTGGTAAAACTCAGTTGTTCATAAATCGTTTCAGTTGTATGTGATAAACAGAATAAGAATTGTTGACCCATTTGTAAACTAGCTAGGAATACAAATAATATGTTCATACATGAGGCGTAACCAAACCATGACATGTGTGAGCCCCTATTAAGCGTTATCAGATTCTATGCGGCCATAAATCCTCCAGATTGTGGTTAGCGCGACTAACCATGACCGGGAGACGTCACTCTCCATAGTACTATTCATAGGACCCTAGGCTACAGTTAATGGTTACTATGTTGTTCCAGGGGACTTTAGCGGCCTCCAGTGTTGTTCTCATCCCATGTAAACATAAAGTCGTGTCTTATTCTCTTGTTATCCCATAAAATAGTTGTAAGTATGTTTCTCCCCCAAATATTTGAAAACAGTAAAAAGGGGCCGTGAAACTCACCTTGAGTTTGTGTATACTTGTATGATACTTGTTGTAGTCAACCTTGACTATTTGTACCCTAGATACCAAGGGTAAATTGTTGTTAAGACCAACGTCTTAATTGTAAATTGTTCACCGACCTTGTAAATCTGATTGTGTTTGTTTAAATATCGTTTTAGTTTTCCAACACATGTTTTGTTATAAAATAGTTTTGAGTTACTGCCCAACTGGGACTGTTGTACAGGTGTCGAAACTTCTTAGTTTCGATTGGGCATATGTGTGTCAAAACTACTTAGTTTCGATGGAGTGGTCAGGAGTCGAAACAACCTAGTTTCGATTGAGAAAAGGTATCGAAACTCCTAGTTTCGATGGATCAACAGGTATCGAAACTCCTAGTTTCGATGGATCAACAGGTATCGAAAATCCTAGTTTCGATTGAGTTAACTGGTATCGAAACTCCTAGTTTCGATTACTGGACTTCTGTTTGACAGAATCAGTCCTGCATATTTTTATGTTTTAAACTTGAATTCGACACACTCTTCTTGTTATCTTTCTTGCGTTTAAAGAAGATGTAAGTTTAGCTACGGTTTTAAAGAAAATAATGTGAAAATGTCGAGTTTTTACCTTAAAACCGAGATGAAGATGATGAAATAAAACAGAGATGATCTCGACTCTTTTGTAGAAACACTTGAGATTCTTCTTAAAATACTGGGTTGTGGTAGGATTTCGCCTTAAAGCTCGGCTTCGGTTTGAAGAGAAATGGAGAACTTGCCGTATGAAATGAGTGTGATGAATGGAAATTGTGAGAAAAATGATTGAAGCGAGTATGGTTATATGTGAGTTTTCTCAGTGTAGTATGGGTCGAGTAAGGGAGGGGGTGTGGGTTTTCTCTGGCTTCCGGCCGAGAAGTCAAAGAGTAGGTTGGGTTATAATAATAAAACAATTAGATTTAGGTATTAATATCAATTATAGTTTTAAAGGGGTAAATAAATCCGGTTTAGATCCTCCACGGTATTATAAATTTATTCTGAAAATAATTTATTGTTCTACGCAAAGTTTGTGGAAATAAAATATATATTTCTCTGGTTATTTAAATTAACCACTAGTGTTCGAATTTGTCGGTGTATATAACACGTGATCCGGTAACTCCTAGAATTACCAAATATGAAGTGAGACCATGTACGGTTTTTGATGGACCTTAATGTCCTTGTTTGTGAAATTACGTAAATCACAAAAATAATTATAATGTAAAATTGTTTAATACATGTACGGATATTGACCTGAAATGTCGGGTGTCACACTCTCCCCTTGTTAAAAGAATTTCGTCCCGAAATTCAATTCGTGTCGTCTTGAACTGGTGTATCCTTAAACAAGGATGGGTATTTTGTTTTCATTTGGTCCTCTCGTTCCCATGTATACTCAGGACCACGCTTTGAGTTCCAACGTACTTTAACCAGTTTGATCCGACTACGTCTCAGCTTTTGAACCTTCCAATCTGAAATCTCAATCGGTTCCTCGATGAAATGAAGTTTATCGTCAATGTGAATCTCGTCAGGCGGTATAATTAGTGTCTCGTCTGATAAACACTTCTTGAGATTTGATACATGAAACGTATCATGTACATTGTTTATTCTTGTGGTAGCTTGAGTTTGTAAGCTACAGGGCCAACCCTAGCTAGTATTTCGAACGGACCAACGTATCTAGGGTTGAGCTTACCACGGTTACCAAACCTTGCAACGCCTTTCCATGGTGAGACTTTTAACATTACCCGGTCACCAATTTGAAATTCTAATGGTTTCCGTCGGTTATCAGCATAGCTCTTTTGTCTATCTCGGGCCGCTTTCAAACGGTCCTTAATTTTGAAAATCTTATCAGTGGTTTCCTGGACAATCTCAGGGCCTGTCAAATGTTTTTCACCAACTTCCGCCCAACATAACGGTGAGCGGCAATTACGACCATATAAAGCTTCAAACGGAGCTGCCTTAATGCTCGTATGGTAGCTGTTATTGTAGGAAAACTCAGCTAATGGTAAATGAGTATCCCAATTTCCTCCGAAATCCATTACACATGCACGGAGCATATCTTCTAATGTTTGAATGGTCCTTTCGTTTTGACCATCTGTTTGTGGATGATATGCCGTGCTCATGTCAAGACGTGTGCCCATGGCTTCTTGTAATGATTTCCAGATTCTAGACACGAATCTGCTGTCTCTATCAGAGATAATAGAAATTGGCACTCCATGCCTAGCCACAATTTCCTTGATATAAAGCTTGGCAAGTTTCTCGGTTTTATCCGTCTCTTTGATAGGTAGGAAATGAGCTGATTTTGTCAATCGATCGACAATTACCCATATGGTATCATAACCACTGGATGTCTTGGGTAATTTTGTGATAAAATCCATAGAAATTTGTTCCCATTTCCATTGGGGAATTTCAGGTTGTTGTAACAAACCAGACGGTTTCTGATGTTCGGCTTTTACTTTTGAACATGTTAAGCACTTACTGACATATGTGGCAATATCTCCTTTCATATTGGGCCACCAATATAATTCTTTTAGATCCTTATACATCTTATCTGAACCTGGGTGAATGGAGTACCTGGACTTGTGGGCTTCGTCCATAACTAACTCCCGTAAGTTACCAAAACATGGCACCCAAATTCTATTCATGAAGTATAAAGTGTCATCTGACTTAGGCTCCAATTGCTTTATCATTCCTCGTAAAGCTTCATTCTGAATGTTTTCTTCTTTGATTGCCTCTTGTTGTGCCATCCGAATTTGAGTAGTAAGATTCGTATGAATTGTCAATCCTAAGGCACGAACACGAAGAGTTTTAACTCGTTCTTTGCGACTTAAAGCGTCTGCTACGACATTGGCTTTCCCGGGATGGTACTTGATATCACAATCATAATCGTTTAGTAGTTCTACCCAACGACGTTGTCTCATGTTAAGTTCCTTTTGATCAAAGATATGTTGGAGACTCTTGTGATCAGTAAAGATAGTACATCTTGTACCGTAAAGATAATGTCTCCAAATTTTGAGCGCAAACACAACTGCACCCAATTCCAAGTCGTGGGTCGTATAATTCTTTTCGTGCACTTTTAGTTGTCGTGAGGCATATGCGATGACTTTTTCTCTTTGCATTAACACACAACCAAGTCCTTGGTGTGATGCATCGCAGTATACGACAAAATTGTCGATTCCCTCAGGAAGGGATAGAATTGGTGCACTACACAGCTTCTGCTTTAGTAATTGAAAAGCTGACTCTTGCTTGTCATTCCAATCATACTTCTTTTCTTTCTGGGTTAATTTGGTTAAAGGCAGGGCTATTTTTGAAAAATTCTCGATGAATCGTCTGTAATAGCCGGCCAAACCTAAAAATTGACGTACTTCTGTCGGAGTCTTTGGTGTTTCCCAGTTTTTGATCGCTTCAATTTTAGATGGATCAACGTGAATTCCTTCCTTGTTGATGACATGTCCAAGAAAATGCACTTCTCGGATCCAAAACTCACACTTAGAGAATTTAGCGTAAAGTTTCTCGTTTCTGAGTAGTTCTAAGATTAATTTAAGATGATGTTCATGATCCTTCTTGGTTCGTGAATATATTAATATGTCATCGATAAACACAATCATGAATTTATCCAAGTATGGTTTGCACACGCGGTTCATGAGATCCATGAAAACAGCTGGTGCGTTTGTCAAACCAAATGGCATAACTAGGAATTCGTAGTGACCATAACGAGTCCTAAATGCTGTCTTTGGTACATCTTCTTCTTGGATTCTTAGTTGATGATACCCTGACCGTAGATCGATCTTAGAGTAGAAGCTAGAACCTTGTAGTTGATCGAACAAATCATCTATTCGAGGAAGTGGGTATCGGTTTTTGATTGTAAGCTTGTTTAATTCTCTGTAATCAATACACATCCTAAAGGTTCCATCCTTTTTCTTTACGAATAGGACCGGAGCTCCCCAAGGTGAGAAACTCGGTCTTATGAAACCTTTATCAAGCAACTCTTGTAGTTGATTTGATAATTCTTGCATTTCAGAAGGTGCTAATCGATACGGCGATCGCGCAATTGGTGCGGATCCTGGTACCAAATCGATTTGGAATTCGACTTGCCTCGGTGGTGGTAAACCAGGTAAGTCTTCAGGAAAAACTTCGGGGTAATCCCTAACGATTGGAATATCTTCAAGTCGACGTTCCTTGGGTTTCTTTTCGACGACGTGAGCTAGGAATACGCAATAGCCTTTACGTAGATACTTACGAGCTTTCATGCAGTTTATCATCCTTAACGTTACTCCACTCTTCTCACCTTGAATCGAAAGAACTTCTCCATTTGAGAGTGGGATTTGGACAATCTTCTCAAAACAAACAATCTCGGCATGATTCTTTGACAACCAATCCATGCCTATAACAACGTCAAAGCTTCCTAAATCAACGGGTAACAGATCTATACTAAATGTGTGGTTTTTAAGACATAAGGTACAACCCTGAATGACTTCTTCGGTATTAATTAATTTTCCGTTCGCTAATTCAATTGTATACTTTTGTTCTAGTTTGCTGGGCTTAATACCGAGTAGGGACTTAAAGTCATTAGACACAAAACTCAAATCAGCACCCGTATCGAAAAGTATAGAAGCATAGTGATTATTTATCGGGAACGTACCAGTGACAATGTTTGGATCTTGTCGTGCGTCACCAGCCCCCATCACAAATGCTCTTCCACGGGCCTGATTGTCGTTTCGGTTCTTCAACTTTGGACAATCTTTTCTTAAGTGCTTTGGATCTCCACACTCAAAGCATCCATGATTCATCCTTTCCGTTCCTGGGTTGACTTTTCCTGCTACTTGATTTATCTTATTAGGGTTCGCATTACTCCTACAGTTATGGGCTAGGTGTCCATACTTTTTACATTTTCCACATTGGGTACACTTTCCATTGTGATGATATCCACAATTGTCACACCTTGGTCGTGCTCCAAGGTATCCTTTTTGTTCCACAGTGTTGGCGACAAAAGCTTTCATAGTTTCAGGTTTCTTGTAAATTTGATTCTTGTTTTGACTAATTGGTTTTCCAAACCATTTCCTCTTTTCCCCAGACCTCCCTTCTTCGGTCTCCTTCTTCTCAAACAAACCATCACGTACAGCATTATCCCTCAGCTTGAAAGCTAGAGTTATGGCGCTCTTGGCATCCATAGGGTTTGATGAAGTCACTAGACTTCGGATTTGAGGTGCGAGACCCCACAAATATCTTTCAATCTTCTTGTATTCCGGGGTAACCATGTGTGGAACCAAGATTGCTAACTCGTTGAATCGGTCAGTGTAGCCAGCAACATCATCTCCTGTCATTTGCAAATTCCACATTTCAGATTCGATCTTTTGCAACTCATTTCGAGGACAGTATTCCTCGATCATCATGGCTTTTAGGTCTTCCCATGACAACTCATATGCTGTCTGCCTACCCAAAGTCTTTACTTGTGAATTCCACCAAGTTAAAGCTTTATCAATGAGTGAGCATGTAGAATACTTCACCATGCAGTCAGCGGTGCATTCACTAATATCAATCACCGATTCCATCTTCTCTATCCATCTCATTAGTCCAACTGCACCCTCGGTGCCATTGAAGTTACGGGGTTTGCAAGATAGAAAGGTCTTGTAGGAGCACTTCCTATTTGGAGCATCTGTAGAATTTCAAGTCATAACGTCATTAATTCGGATCATGACTAGGTGTTACGACTTATTTATTCTATTACCTCCGGAACCTCCAGCTGTACCGCTACCTCCTGCACCTCCTCCGCCGGTACCACTGCCGTTTCCTCCTCCACTATTTCGGTTTGCCTCATACTGTTGCATGGCAGCAGCTACTCGCTGTGCTATGAGTTGTTCTACATTTGGAGAAATCGTCTCATTGTTGTCTCCAGTAGTGTTACGGGGTGTGCTACGCTTTGGTGCCATGACGTTCTTTCTAACACATCAATTAAAAAGAAATAACATTATATGACAATAATGATAGCACATGGCATAAGGATACAACAACATCAAAACATAAACCATTATATACATAGTTAAAACATTCATAGTACATTGTTCCCAAAAGAAACGGATACAAAAGAGATGGGTTCACACGACCACATCAGTACTAAAGTTTTTAAACTACATAATGTACTATGGGCACAACCCGCCCATAATAGGTTTAGAAGAAGAAGTGAGAGTACAATCCAATCATCATGGCAAGTCCTGCCATGACAAAGCTTGCTCTAGCCACAAATTCTGCAGCCAAAGTCCTTTCCTCCAGTGCTTCCACCATGTCTCGGACCGTGACAGTGAACTGCCAGTCCATGTCGGCTCTCAACTCCAGATAGTTAGTGGCATCCTGTATGTCTCGGGTGTGGTCTTCCAGAGTCTGAACTCGAGATCCGAGCCCTTGACGAAGTCGCGTGGCTGCATCCCCCTGTGCCCGAATGTCATCTAAGAGATCATCAAGACGCTCCTCATGCGTACGAACGCGAGCTACCAAGGTAGGCACAGTGAGCTCTATGGCTTCCCCAGTGTGGGGTAGGGGTGTTGGGGAGTTAGAAGACTCTCCAAGCTCAAAGGTAGATGGAATGCTCTCCATCTCCCTCCATCGTGCCAAAGTACTAGGCATCCAACAGATAGTTCCCACGGTAGGGTGGTAACAGGGTCGTTTCCTAGATGGCTCCTCATCAGTCTCTAAGTTCTTCGGGTCACGGGCTGCTAGAGTCCTCTTGTGCGGAAGTCAAAACTTCTTTCTAGCGCTTTGTACCTTCACTGGTCCTCCGCTTTTATTTCGGTAGACAATAGGCGGTTCTCCCAAGGCGACATTAGGTGGTGTGGAGCTACGGGTTTGTACTCGATTTTTGGGATGTGAGGCGGAAAGTTCCTCGTTTGATTCAGTGTCAGAGACGGGATCAGAATGTGAATGTGACGACATGCTTGTGACTACAATATCCATATGACAAAATGACTGGTTATGCAATGCCTATGCAATGAAAACGTTTTAGTGAGTCATTTAGATTATAGACTAGGTTCCAATTTAGATTTCTAGTTCACTATAATCAATGGCTCTGATACCAATTTCTGTCACACCCCGCCAAGGCGGAAACGCGAGGCGCGATGTTCACTGGTTTCCAAAGCATATGATTACCGCAAACACATACATGATAAATGGATACATAAACAAGATTAAGATTATACATTACAAAAAAATAATAATCTGAGTTTACAAAAAGTTAAGATTTCACAAATATGACTCAATTCAATGAGTTATACGAGGGAAATCCTCCTTGAGTAGTATCCATCGTGCATGCATGTAATCTACATTGCTAACCTTGCAGTCATCATTCAATTTCCTGAAAAACATACTTGAAAACGTCAACACGAGGTTGGTGAGTTCACAGGTTTAATCAAATAGTTCTTGGTAAAACTCAGTTGTTCATAAATCGTTTCAGTTGTATGTGATAAACAGAATAAGAATTATTGACCCATTTGTAAACTAGCTAGGAATACAAATAATATGTTCATACATGAGGCGTAACCAAACCATGACATGTGTGAGCCCCTATTAAGCGTTAACAGATTCTATGCGGCCATAAATCCTCCAGATTGTGGTTAGCGCGACTAACCATGACCGGGAGACGTCACTCTCCATAGTACTATTCATAGGACCCTAGGCTACAGTTAATGGTTACTATGTTGTTCCAGGGGACTTTAGCGGCCTCCAGTGTTGTTCTCATCCCATGTAAACATAAAGTCGTGTCTTATTCTCTTGTTATCCCATAAAATAGTTGTAAGTATGTTTCTCCCCCAAATATTTGAAAACAGTAAAAAGGGGCCGTGAAACTCACCTTGAGTTTGTGTATACTTGTATGATACTTGTTGTAGTCAACCTTGACTATTTGTACCCTAGATACCAAGGGTAAATTGTTGTTAAGACCAACGTCTTAATTGTAAATTGTTCACCGACCTTGTAAATCTGATTGTGTTTGTTTAAATATCGTTTTAGTTTTCCAACACATGTTTTGTTATAAAATAGTTTTGAGTTACTGCCCAACTGGGACTGTTGTACAGGTGTCGAAACTTCTTAGTTTCGATTGGGCATATGTGTGTCGAAACTACTTAGTTTCGATGGAGTGGTCAGGAGTCGAAACAACCTAGTTTCGATTGAGAAAAGGTATCGAAACTCCTAGTTTCGATGGATCAACAGGTATCGAAACTCCTAGTTTCGATGGATCAACAGGTATCGAAACTCCTAGTTTCGATTGAGTTAACTGGTATCGAAACTCCTAGTTTCGATTACTGGACTTCTGTTTGACAGAATCAGTCCTGCATATTTTTATGTTTTAAACTTGAATTCGACACACTCTTCTTGTTATCTTTCTTGCGTTTAAAGAAGATGTAAGTTTAGCTACGGTTTTAAAGAAAATAATGTGAAAATGTTGAGTTTTTACCTTAAAACCGAGATGAAGATGATGAAATAAAACATAGATGATCTCGACTCTTTTGCAGAAACACTTGAGATTCTTCTTAAAATACTGGGTTGTGGTAGGATTTCGCCTTAAAGCTCGGCTTCGGTTTGAAGAGAAATGGAGAATTTGCCGTATGAAATGAGTGTGATGAATGGAAATTGTGAGAAAAATGATTGAAGCGAGTATGGTTATATGTGAGTTTTCTCAGTGTAGTATGGGTCGAGTAAGGGAGGGGGTGTGGGTTTTCACTGGCTTCCGGCCGAGAAGTCAAAGAGTAGGTTGGGTTATAATAATAAAACAATTAGATTTAGGTATTAATATCAATTATAGTTTTAAAGGGGTAAATAAATCCGGTTTAGATCCTCCACGGTATTATAAATTTATTCTGAAAATAATTTATTGTTCTACGCAAAGTTTGTGGAAATAAAATATATATTTCTCTGGTTATTTAAATTAACCACTAGTGTTCGAATTTGTCGGTGTATATAACACGTGATCTGGTAACTCCTAGAATTACCAAATATGAAGTGAGACCATGTACGGTTTTTGATGGACCTTAATGTCCTTGTTTGTGAAATTACGTAAATCACAAAAATAATTATAATGTAAAATTGTTTAATACATGTACGGATATTGACCTGAAATGTCGGGTGTCACAGAATTACTTAGTGACTACGATTGCGAAATTCGTTACCACCCGGGGAAAGCTAATGTGGTAGCTGACGCCCTTAGCCGTAAGGACCGAATCAAACCCACCCGTGTGCAAGCCATGGGAATGTTGGTCCAAACCAGTCTCAAAGATAAGATCCTCCAAGCTCAAAAACAAGTTGTTGCAAATGATGAGTTGAAGAAGGATTTGGATTATGGTGTCGAAAAGCACTTGGAACCCAAACCCGATGATCTCCTTTACTTCATGGGTCGAATTTGGATCCCCGACTCAAGTGAGCTCCGAACCCTTATCCTTGATGAAGCACATAAATCCCGTTATTATGTTCATCCCAGTGCTGATAAGATGTATCACGACTTGAAAGAGTTTTATTGGTGGCCAGGAATGAAGAAAGACATCGCCCTCTATGTAGGGAAGTGTCTTACTTGCTCTAAAGTTAAAGCTGAGCACCAAAAACCATCTGGTCTTCTCCAACAACCCGAAATCCCACAATGGAAATGGGAGCAAATTTCCATGGACTTCATCACTAAGCTTCCGCGAACCTCTAGTGGTCATGACTCCATCTGGGTCATTGTTGACCGCTTAACCAAATCCGCTCATTTTCTCCCAATCTTGAGGACTACAAAATGGAGAAGCTTTCCAGACTCTATATCAATGAGGTCGTGACATGTCACGGTGTCCCTCTATCCATTATCTCTGACCGTGATAGCCGTTTTACCTCCCGATTCTGGCAATCTTTACAGAAAGCTTTGGGAACTCGTTTGAACCTTAGCACGGCTTACCATCCCCAGACTGATGGTCAAAGTGAAAGGACCATACAGACCTTGGAAGACATGCTCCGTTCTTGTGTGAATGACTTTGGAGGAAGTTGGGATCAACACTTGCCACTCATCGAATTCTCTTACAACAATAGTTACCATACGAGCATCAAGTGCGCCCCTTTCAAGGCTCTGTATGGTAGGAAGTGTCGATCTCCGGTGTGTTGGACCGAGATCGGAGACGCTCAAATCACCGGTCCCGAACTCATTCAAGAAACCACCGACAAGATACTTCAAATTCAAGAAAGACTCAAGGCCTCTCGCGATCGTCAAAAGAGTTATGCTGACAACCGTAGGAATCCCCTTGAATTTCAAGTCAGTGATAGAGTCTTACTCAAGGTTTCCCCCTAGAAAGGTGTTGTCCGATTTGGTAAGAAGGGAAAGCTAGCCCCTAGGTTCGTTGGGCCGTTCGAAATTCTTGAAAGGATTGGCCCAGTAGCCTATAGACTCAAGCTACCAACCAAACTTTGTAACGTTCATGACGTTTTTCATGTATCAAACCTTAAAAGGTGCCTTGCTGATGACACACTTCAAGTTCCTCTTGATGATGTTCGTATCGACAACTCTATGCATTTCGTCGAAAAGCCCGTTGAAATCATGGACCGTGAAGTCAAGCAACTCATGCGTAGCCGCATCCCTATCGTGAAAGTTCTTTGGGAAGCCAAGAATGGTCCTGAGTTCACCTGGGAACGTGAAGACCAAATGAAACATAAGTACCCTCATCTCTTTCTAGACCCTACAGCCTCTACTAGTTGAATTTCGGGGACGAAATTCTTTTAACTAGGGGAGACTATGACACTTCTGATTTTCACTACTTGTACTCATTCTAGACTTATCAATGAAAATCCGCATGACATTTCATTTTACTTGAAATCCTATTCAGACGTTGTTACAATACTAGTTCACATGTGAAACATTACGTTTATGCTTGATTTCAAAGACTTATACTTATCTGTGATTGATTCATGGATCGCACGTAGACTTAATTGATCTTTATGACACATTAAATACACATGAACCACCCCCATACATCTCAAACATGTTCTTACAACCCATTCAATGTGAATTGATGCTTAAAAGTACTAGTTAGTACTTTCGTGCGATCGTTCGCCTTTTAAACCGTCGTTAACTACGTACCGTCCACGACCGACAAATCGTTTAACATGACATTAATTTATGTTTTAAATGTTTAAAATATTCATTTTTTAATTAAAACAAAGTTTGTTTGCAAAACTTTCCTTAAATAAATCCTGAAATTCGAAAAACAATCAAAAAGTCCGTTTTCTCGCCCACCGATCGCCAACTACTCTACGTGAATAAAGTAACTTTAACTTAAATTTTTTTAGCTAGACATACTCTTTTTGTTATGACAATCAACTTTAATGTTGAAAACATTTGCCAATTTCGCTTAGAAATGCTTAAAATCGCAATTTTCGAATGCGCGCACTCAACCGGATCAAGCTAGGACCCAACTCACCTACTCTTGGACCTAGCCCAAGCAAGAAATCACAAAATACCCAGCCCCATTGAGGAAAATTTCGCATATTTGAGGGCCCTAAAACCCTAAATTGCTTTTCAAGACATTCCATATTTACACCCCTTCAACCATTAGTATAAATAGGAGGCTTAGGATCTTGTTTTCTTTGCTAATTCTCCCTCAAACACTCCCAACCCCACCTAAGTTGTGAAATCCCTTCCCAACCTTGATGATTTTGAAAATCCCTTAGAGGATTCCAAGGTTTGAAGATCAAAACAAGGTCTGGTCCGTGATTCATCTCGTCTATTCGTTCAAGTTTCTTATCTCGTTTAGCTTTCAAGGTGAGACTTCATAGCCCCACTTTATTCAAATCATTTTGGGGGAACATGTACGCGTTGACACGCATTAAAACACGTTTTCAAATAATTCTAAAACAAGCGAATCATATATGTATGTGAGTAAATGATCACAACATGATAAACGTTAAACTTGCAAATCCTTAACTTGAAACTTTCAAGCCAACGGTAGTACAGATATGGGCCATAGGATGGAAACCGCATATACCTTATGGACAACTTTTGGTTGGACATCTTATTCGTTATTAGTGCAACTTGCGAGTTGTACCACTTATTCGTTATTCATCATTTTAGGTTGGATTTGCTAATCATGTGTTTGTTTTATTACGTGCTATATGATGATCTTGGAATATGAATTGTCACCTTTTCCAAACTTATACTTTTATTAAACCTGTGATTTCTCACCAACTATTTTTGGTTGACACTTGTTTTTCGTACATGTTTCAGGTGATTAAGCTCGTGATAGGTCAAGTCAATATCACATAGGATTTGCCTAGATATCAATTGAAGAATCTTATTTTAAGTTGCTTGTCTTTTGAACATGTTATCTGTTTGGTTTAATTCGAAACTTATGTAATTGGGATTTTTTTAATATTATGAAACTTTAATAGTAAATGTCTTTATTCCATTGTGTTCTTTTGTCAATTAAGTCGCACCCGTGGTTAAGATGCACGGTTGGGGTGTGACATAGGGTGAGTAGTCATGCTTTGTGTATGACGTACTTAGTCAATTGCAACAATGTAAACAATCTACTTTCGCGTATAATGTAAACACTAATGTCATGTAGCTTGTAATCAAATAGGTTTCATGGGTAACGTGAACAATTTAGCATCATGTATTGGTAAGAGATGAATTTCATGTATGATGTTAACAACTTAGTATCATGTATTTTGTAACCAAATAAGGTTTCAGGTGTGATGTAAATGATTTAGTATCATGTATATTGTGCACAATTTAGTATCATGTACTTTGTAACTAAATGAGTTTCATGTGTTATGTGATCCATCTAGTAAATTGTGACTTGCAATAAACTAGTTTCATGTATCATGTGATTGTGTTGTGTATCTTGTGAACGTGCATACGTAAGTTATTGAATTTCTTGTGTGATGTATACTAACGAGCTTCGTATGTGATCGAGTGTTGTGGAGAAGCGTGTTTGTTGGCGTTCATGTAAAATGTGGTAGTTAGGTTCTAGCTCTTTAAATCTCGTTGAGGTTGATGGGGATGGTTAAGGTCTACGCGGTATGGATCGTCTCTTGAAGCGGCAAGTGGAAGGTAACGAGGGGTTTTGAGAACACTTAGGGAAATATGTTTACAAATAAATGATCTTTGTTTGAAAACATGAAGTTGTAATTTGTTCTTGGTTGTAGATATATAAAGTAATGAAACTATTGGGTTAAATAATCTAAATAAATAGACAATTTATAGGAAAAATCTTTAAATGTAAACTTTCAATTATTAATAAGAGAATATTTTTTTTAAGATAATTTATTGGTTTAAACAAGTAGTCGTATATTTATTTAGCCAGGGTTTAGAAATAATTATTTTAATGAGGAAAAATCATAATTATTTATCAATTTGAGATAATATTTTTTATAAAATAGGTTGTATTAAATTATTCTTGCAAGGTGTAAGTGTTTATAGAAAATTCATATTTTTAGTACCCTCTAAAAGTTTGATAAACGTTTGGTTTGAACAAAATAACGAGGTTGTTTAAATCTAATTGGATGATTTGTTTATGAAGGAGATTGCCGGTAGTGTACCAATTCGTGTTGGATGAAGAAGGTGATACTTGGAGGATCTCAATGAAAATATAATGGATGAAGTTCACATTCAACGTATTAAATCAATGAATAATGACTTTAGAGTTGGAAAAACATAAAATTTATTAAATGCTGAAATGGTAAACATTATTCAAAACATAGGAAAATGGTTCTCAAACTGAAAATTTAAAGACAATAAATAATGAAAAAAAATAATTTTTGTTAACGTCCCTTGTAGCCTTCCACTAGAAGGAGAATAATTCCCAAGACGAGTACCGCTATGGTTACTCGGGTAGCCGATCTGGCTTCAGCTTTAGCTGTCTCCATGCGATGCTCCATTATTTCTTTTTCGAGGATGGAGATTAACTCCTTTTGGTACCCTAATTGTTTTGCTAGGCTATCCATTCTTTGTCCTTGCAAATCGTGCATTACCCCCTGCTCCATCCTTTGCCTCTCAAATTCTGAGGTCCTTACATATTGGTGGATGTCATTAGTTGGAATTCCCATAACACTAGTCGGTGCCGTGGTATGCCTTACCCAAGGGTTAGGATGATATGGGTCGGGCACCAGATACGGGTTTCTTAATGGGGGTGATCTAGGTGTTCGAAATCTTGGGCCGGTGTTCATAGCCCAATCTGCCCTTACATCAATCCTTGGCCTATCAGCTGGGGGTGGTGGTGACCGATACACGGGTGACCTGATGTCTTCTTCCCAATCGGACTCTGCTCCGGGACGGTATACCGGGGAGGAAGGAGAGTAGGAGTCCATGTCTAGTAAAGAAAAGGCTGTAAGTGATAATAAGATACTGAGTGTTAAGTATAGGAGTTCTCATAGGTTTAGAGTTTGACTAGTCATAACACCGAGTCTTCACAATAGTATTTTAGAAATACACTTGACCTATAAGCGATGCATCCCTAAGGGGAATTCCCAGGAAAGAGGGGTGGGTCACTAAGACACACTTAAGTACCCTGTCCTTCCTTAGTCATAATCCCTCATGGGCCTACACACTCTTCCAGCCATCAGGTATTAATAATACTATTGTTGGGCTCATGGTTATGATGAGAATTGTTGTGGACTGGGCTTTGAGGCCCGAAAGTGAGGCTTGTATATTGTAGTAGGTTTCTTCTTCTTGGAGGGTGTGTGGGTTTCTTTTTATTATTAATGGGCTTTAGGCCCAATAGTTTAGATTTAGATCACAAGAGGTGGTGACATTATATGTGTGAGTTTAAGGGTGCATGAAGAACTAAGTGTGTATGAGTGTGTGTGGAAACTTAGGATAACACTTTAAATAAATCAAATAGGTAGCAATGAGTAGGAGGCAAAAGTTGACGTGTAATGTGACACATAGACTATTAAGTATTGTATCATATGATGTAATTATATAATATAACATGCAAAAATATTCACATAAGAAATAATCATGTAACATGTAGTAGCATGGCATAGTATGGGTATCCTAAGGTTATAGTCTAGGTCAAGAGTGTCTAATAACCTAATTCCCTATAACCAAGGCTCTGATACCAATCTGTCACACCCCAACCGACGGCGGAAACGTCGGGGTGGGACATATAGACTGTTCATAAGCTCATGGTTTACTAAAGTTGTGATAATTAAACAATAACTTTCATTTCATAGCTCAAGTAATCAAGTACAACTCTTACAAGAATAAAATACATGAATAACTTTATTAAATTTAAAACTAGGTCCTCAATCCTAAGTGAAGCGACTTGAAATCTTAACTCAACACTGTACCTGAAACATGATAAAATTAGAGGGTCAACTATAAATAGTTGGTGAGCATACATAGGTTTTGACACCACAAGTAAAGTTCAAATGTTTTGTGTACAATTCATATGATGCATGGTTTATAAAAGCATTTATGGAGAATCTAAGTTAAGCTAGATTCACAAATGAAACTTTGTAATTGAAGGGCATAACAACACATGTTATCCTAATGTAGGGCATAACAACACATGTTATCCTGATGTAAATGTAGGGAATAACAACACATGTTATCCTAATGTAAATGTAGGGCATAACAACACATGTTATCCTAATGTAGGGCCTAACAACACATGTTAGCCTGAAGTAATGTATTTGTGTTTGCATGTGTATATCATGTATATGTAGCCTTAACAATTAGCATTCAAGCATAAAACACAAATAAACACATATAATCATATTTTAGAATTGTACGTGTGTAATTGCAAATGGTATTTGAATGTAATCATGTTTCACCCCAAATATGTAAATACGAAAAAAGGGCTATGTAAACTCACCTATAATAATGGTGTATATAGCACGAGCAATTAAGTAGCACAAGTGATTTTGTAATCACAAAGTCAACCTAGAGTGAATTCGTATGAATTTGAATTAGAAACATGCAAAGAGTTCTAAGGCGAGATCTAGGGTTCAATTGGGTTTTGAGTGCAGGGAATTGTACGAAGGATTCGTGTTATTTTATGAAAAAGGATTGTGTAGGTGTTTGTGTTTTGCAAGTGTTTTGTAAAAATGGAAAGTTGAAGTATGAGGTCTTAAAATATAAGTTATTTAGGGTTTAAATTTGAATGGCTAAATAAATAAGTGTCATTTATTTATTTAAAATCATGTGTCTAAATATAGGGTAAGTATATACTAATGCATATTAAAACCCTTAAGTAAATTTGTTAATGTAAAAGATATCTAATAAATAAACTCATGTGTCTATTTATTATCAAAGTAATGTGTTCTTAAAATCGCGAACATAGTCGTACATTTTAGAAAAAGTCTTATTTGTTTTTAAACTCTAATACGTACATGTAGTTTAATAGGAAAACAATTGTTTTATGAGATTGCATCTTTAAAAAATCTTGTCATAATATTGGCAACATTTGGAAATAAAATGCTTTGTTTTTAATTTAAATAATTTGATTAGAATATATACTTTTAAATGGCAAAAATAGGATTTTAAATAATATAAATGTGTAAAATGGATGTTTTATGCTAGAGATTGCAAATTATTGTTTTAATCTGATCTAAATAATGTTAGGTTTGTAAAAATAATTTTATACCATTTTAGGATCATATAAATCGGTTTTAAAAATTAAATGGGGCTTGCCCGGGTCGAACCTGGGTCTCCCCGGTGAGGACATTCAAGACTAACCACTGGACCAGGGGAACTGATACTGTTAGAAACCGGCTCTCAGTAGTGTTAACATGGAATCAGAAAGGGTTCGAGTCTGATTACATGAAATGAGTAAAAAGGCTGCTGAGTATGGGTTTCGAACCCACGCCACATGGTTCGGCGGTGCAGTGGCTTACCGGCCGGACCAGGTGGATTCGCTGGTATTACAAGAAACCTAAAATTATAAATATGCTAAATGAATCAAAGCCGAAATCCAAATCGGGAATACGTATGAATTGATCAAGAACCCTAATCGAAATAGGATCTGATACAATCCGATGTCACAAATTGATAGAGGGCTTTTGGAAAGCATTGAATAGTCCACGTGTTTGATTTGCGGATCGATTTAATAAATTCCCGGTGTACTGGGTCGCGATTTGTGTATAGGTTCCTACGAGAATAGTCTGATTTCCTTAATTTGAAACCGAATTTGACTCGGTTTCACTCAAGAAGTCAAATTCGTTCAACTCATTTTAAATTTTGAATTAACCCACGTATTGGGTTGAATTGGATTGTTATTTGTGTTTAGGAGAGGTCAATACCTGATTGTGTAAATATTGAAAGGCCTATATCAAACGAATCTGATTGATTTTAGTCTTGATTTTTGATGTTCTTGTGTGGTTTGACTTTTAAAGGTCAAAATTTGGTCCCATGACTTGAATGGGGTCAAAATAGGGTGGATGGGTTTAAATCTAAACATGGGGTTCAAAATAGGTTCAATCATTTTAATTTCTTGGTGATTATATATATATATATAGATTGAATTATTCTTTTATATATAAAAAAATGAAATAAAACTAAATATATTATAACTTTTTAATATATATATTGCTAAACAAATATTCTTTTATTTGATTTTAAATACATAAGAATATTTGTATACATATATTTGTAAATTATATGTACACAAACATGTGTCATAGAAATTAATATGTAAACGCAAGTTTTTAAAATTTTAAATAGAAATGTTAATTAGAGTAATAACTCATGTGACATAATTTGCTTGTACAATTATAGGGTTTTAAATGTAGTGTTATTATTGAAGTAAATAAAATAAAATATAACCAAAAAACTTATGGATGTTACAGAACTCTCATATGAAAACTGTGGGAAGGCAAACCGCTTATCAGCTATCATGGGATGAATTGAAAGCCATGATGATCGAGGAGTACTGTCCTTGGAATGAGCTGCAGAAAATCAAAACTGAATTGTGGAATCTGCAAACGATAGGAGATGACGTTGCGGGTTACACCGACCGATTCAATGAACTGGCGATCCTAGTGCCGCACATGGTCACACCGGAATACAAAAGGGTTGAAAGGTACCTCTGGGGTCTTACACCCCAAATTCGTAGTATGGTGACTTCGTCGAATCCGATGGACGCCAAGAGTGCCATAGTCTTGGCCTACAAACTGAGAGATGATGTTGTACGCAATGGGTTGCTTGGGAAGAAAGAAAGTGAGGAAAAGAAGTTAGGTGAAAATAGAAAATGGGGAAATGCACACAATGCGAAAGGTGTAGAAAGTTTGGACATCGAGCGCAGACGTGCCGACTCAATGCCACTCCCTTTGACAAAATTAAGAAAGGCTGCTATGAGTGTGGAGATCCAAAGCACTACCAAAAAGATTGCCCCAAGTTGAAGAATCAGAACATTAATCAGGCTCACGGAAGGGCGTTTGTGATGGGGGCTGGGGACTGTCACACCCCAACCAACGGCGGAATCATCGAGGCGGGACATGTAGACTGTTCATGAGCACAATGTTGACTAGATTTCAATATTTTAATCATCAAATTTAACTTCAAATAATTCAACACAACCAAATTCAAACAAGTACATAAACGAAATACATAATAGTCTTTATTTAAATTTAACCAGGTCCAAAGCCTATGTGTAGCATGCCTTGATCAAATTCACTCATTAGCACCAGAAACATGAATAAAATAAGGGCAACTAAAAAGTTGGTGAGCATATACAGGTTTGTACATAGATAGCATATAGATTGTAAATAAACAAATCCTTACATAATATGATAAAATAAGGCATTTATGGAGAGCAGCAATTGTGTAACCAAGTACAATCAAACCTTTGTAACTAGCATGCAAAATTGTGTTGTCGGTAACAATCACTCCAATCTGGGTGGGTTTGTCAGACTCAATAGATCTATCATTGTTTACCATCGGCTTGAATAGTTATTGATTGCACATAAATTGCACATAAAAGTTAGCACAACTAGCACTCAGGCATAAAGCTCAAATTGCACACATGAATGTAAAGAGGATTTGTATTTGTGTAGTTTGTGTAAATGTAAGCAATAGTTTGTATAGTGTTCATGTTCCACCCCAAAAAGTGTAAAAGAGTAAAAGGGGCTATGTAATACTCACTTGATTCAAAAGCACAACGTTAATGATCCTTGTAATGCACAACGAGAGACTAGATAGTAAGATGATCCTTGTAATGCACAACGTTAACCTAATGTGGAATGTATATTGAATTAATAGTGTGCACAATAGTCTATGTCTAAGTCTAGGGTTGAATTGGATGTATGTATAAAGTTTGTGGTTTGTACTTGAAAGGTATTGTATAAAATGAAAGATTTGAAATGGATATTTTTAGAACATTTTGATCAAGGTTTGAGTTTGAATATCTAAATAAATAAATTACATAATTATTATTTATTCACTTAGTTATAAAAATAATGTAGGTATTAGGGATAATTAAGTATAACCTAAATAATTTTTGTTTAAATGTAAATTAAATAAATAATTGTTACCTTATTTATTTATTTATAAAATATGTAACTTAGTCATTTAGTTATAAAAATGTATCGTATGTTTTATATTAAATATAAATTTCTTTACTTTATTTTCATAAAGGTGCGTAAATAAGTTGTGTAAATAATATTTAAGTGTAGGGTTTAACAATAAGTATAAATTTAATTTTGTAAATTTAAATAACTAACTTCTATTTATTTTAGGATTAAGAATTTGATCTTTTTAAATAAAGTTAATATAAATCTTTATAAAATCAATTATTTTTATTTGAAAATTAATCTGAAATACTTATTGTTTTTTTTTAAATATAAAAATAATTATTCTGCCAAGATTTTTCTCACACACACGACCGTGCCTGGGACAAGGCACGATCGTGCTAGGACCACGGGCGCGACCGTGGTAGTCAGGGACGCGACCGTGTTGACCAAACAAAAGACATAGCTAAGCTGTTCACTAGGCACGACGGTGTCTGGGCCAGGCACGACCGTGTCTAGGGTTCTGAGGCATGACCTAGTCTAGCCAAGAGGCATGACCGGGTCTGAGTGTGTGAGGCACGACTGCGCTGGTATTAGCACGACCGTGTCTCAAAAAGCACGACCGCGCTAAAAGACTAGCGCGACGGTGTATGTTCCAAAACAGGAACGAATTGCTTAAATCTTATATTGTTAATGTTGGATTTCATAGGGCTTTCATCTATAAGGTTATTACGAGTCTATTGGAATATATTAATTGTATTTAAAACGTGTTCAAAGCAGGGTTCGATTAAACCATTTCGAACGAAACATAGATTCGGGTTCGTGATGATTTCCATATTGTAAGCCCCAATTAAGTTAGGGCTTTTGATCTATGGACTAAAACGAATGAGTATGAGCTTTCAATTACCCGGGAAGACGATGAATGGATAGCGTACGGTAGAGGTGAGTCCCGGCGTCGACGGGTTTGATTTCCGGTGCTCTTTGCTGCAACTCCGGCTAAACCAGCGTGTCCAGAAGCTTTAGAGAGGATCGAGTGGTGTGGTTCGTTTGTTTGCTTGAGAGAATTTGGATCGTAATGGAGGAATTTGTGGTCTTGTGAAATTGAATTGACGGTTTTGAGGCTAATCGAATTTCACCGGGTTATTGGTTGTAATTGTGGTGTGTATCCGATTAATTGTTTTCGTTAATGGTAATGATACGTATATCAGTAACAAATTCAAATGATTCTGCATTTAAAACTGCATTTACGTTACAACTGACGCGAGGCGCGACCGTGCCCTTATGAGGCGCGACCGTGCCTATTAGGGTTTCTGGTTATTTTACAAAGTCAGCCCTTGCACTTTCAGTATTGACAGATTTGTATAAATATGAACTTATGTAGAATTTAATAGGATGTACTCGTGTAAAACTTGCGGATTTGCATTGGAACATAGTATTTAATTGTTGGTACGAATAGAACAAGTCAGTGTACTAATTTTGAATTTGAAACGTGTCACATTGAATTGAAATACAGATAACAAAAATCTGAAATGTTACAGTATCACCATGTTGAGGGAATTTCTTCCCGAAATTTAGCTAGTGGAGGCGCCGACATCAGTGAAGAGATGGGGCTACTTGAGCTCATTTGGTCCTCTCGTTCCCAAGTAAACTCAGGACCATGTTTAGATTCCCAATGAACTTTGACAATAGGAATACGGCTTCGTTTGAGCTGTTTGACTTCGCGATCCATGATTTCCACTTGTCTCTCAATGAAGTGCATCGTTTCGTCAAAGTGCACGTCGTCAAGAGGTATGTGGAGATTCTCATCGGCAAGACATTTCTTCAGATTAGACACGTGAAAAGTAGGATGCACATTGCCAAGTGATAGAGGTAAGTCGAGTTTGTAAGCCATTTTCCCAATCCTTTCAAGGATCTTAAATGGACCCACATAGCGAGGTGCTAACTTCCCTTTCTTTCCAAAACGGATCACACCCTTCCACGGAGAAACTTTTAGAAGAATAAGGTCACCGACTTGGAATTCCAAGGGTTTTCGTCGTTTGTCGGCATAACTCTTTTGTCGACTTCTCGCTACTCGAATGTTGTCACGGATTTGGATAATCTTGTCGGATGTTTCTTGAATTAGCTCGGGACCGATGATTTGTGCTTCACCAATCTCGTTCCAACAAATAGGGGAACGACACTTGTGACCATAGAGAGCTTCAAATGGAGCCGTGTTGATACTCGTGAGGTAGCTATTATTGTAGGAGAACTCGATTAGTGATAGATGTGAATCCCAATTTCCACCAAAATCAATTACACAAGCTCTAAGCATATCTTCAAGAGTATGGATTGTTCGCTCGGTCTGACCATCAGTTTGGGGATGGTAGGCCGTGCTCAAATCCAATCGTGTACCAAAGGCAGTTTGGAGAGATTGCCAAAAACGAGAGGTGAACCAAGCATCTCTATCGGAGATTATGTTTAAGGGAACACCGTGACGGCTCAAAATTTCATCAATGTAAATTCAGGCTAGTTTCTCAAATCGATGGTCTTCACAGATAGGCAAGAAATGAGCAGATTTGGTGAGACGGTCAATGATCACCCAAATGCTAGCATAACCACTTGAGGTGCGAGGGAGTTTGGTAATGAAGTCCATAGCTAAATTTTCCCATTTCCATACGGGAATTTCCAGTTGTTCGAGTAAGCCGGAAGGACGTTGATGTTCGGCTTTAACTTTGGAGCAAGTTAGACATTTGGCAACATAGAGAGCAATGTCTTTCTTCATACCGGGCCACCAATATTGTTGGCGAAGATCTTGGTACATTTTATCCGCACCAGGATGAAAAGAATAACGAGTCTTATGAGCCTCGTTCATGAGAAATGCACGGAGATCATCGCGATCGGGAACCCAAATACGGTTCAAGTAATAAAGTAAGCCATTGGGTTTCGGTTCAAGCTGGAGTTCAACACCACACGACATTTCCTCGTACATGTTACCCTCGGTGACTGAGACGTGTTGAGCTTCTAAGATGCGATTTTGAATGTCGGTTTGAATTCGGACACATTGAAGCATGACATGGTCCTTTCGACTCAAAGCGTTGGCTACAACATTCGCTTTGCCGGGATGGTAACGAATCTCGCAGTCATAGTCGTTAAGGAGTTCAACCCAATGTCTTTGCCTCATATTGAGTTCCTTTTGGTTGAAGATGTGTTGGAGACTTTTGTGGTCGGTGAACACCACACACTTTGTGCCATAGAGGTAATTATCCAAATCTTCAATGCGAATACGACCGCACCCAACTCAAGATCGTGCGTCGTATAATTCTTCTCGTGAATCTTGAGTTGTCTTGATGTATAAGCGATTACTTTGCCTCGTTGCATGAGGACACAACCGAGACCTTGGTTGGAAGCATCACAGTAGACAACTAGATCATCATTCCCATCAGGGAGAGTCAAAATAGGAGCATTGCATAACTTTTTCTTGAGAGTTTGGAAAGCTTCTTCTTGTTTTGGTCCCCATTCAGAAGTTTTACCCTTGTGGGTCAAAGCGGTAAGAGGGACAGCAATCGTAGAGAAATTTGAGATGAAACGACGTTAATATCCTGCAAGACCAAGAAATGAACGAACTTCGGTGGGGGTCTTCGGGGCATTCCAATTCTTAATCGCTTCGATCTTAGCAGGGTCCCTTGTCTTTAATGATATGACCAAGAAATTGAACTTCCTTTAACCAAAATTCACACTTAGAGAATTTGGCATATAGTTATTCCTTACTCAAGAGGTCCAAAACCAGTCTAAGGTGTTACTCATGGTCGGCTTTAGTCTTGGAGTAGATTAAGATATCGTCAATGAAGCCGATCACGAATTTATCAAGGTACGGTTTGCACACACGATTCATGAGGTCCATGAAGACTGCGGGTGCATTGGTTAGTCCAAAAGGCATGACCATGAACTCGTAGTGACCATACCTTGTTCAGAAAGAAGTCTTTGGAATATCTTCCTCTTGTACACGGAGTTGGTGATAACCAGATCGAAGATCAATCTTCGAGAAGTAAGTAGAGCCTTGAAGTTGATCGAAGAGGTCATCAATCCTAGGCAAAGGGTAACGGTTCTTGATGGTAAGCTTGTTGAGTTCGCGGTAGTCAATACACATGCGGAATGATCCATGCTTCTTCTTGAAGAATAAGACGGGTGCACCCCACGATGAATGACTTGGACGAATGAAGCCCTTGTCGGAGAGCTCTTGGAGTTGACTTGCAAGTTCTTGCATCTCAGAAGGTGCAAGACGGTAAGGAGCTCTAGCCACAGGGTTAGCTCCGGGTATAAGGTCAATGCGAAATTCTACTTGTCGAACGGGTGGAAGACCGGATAGATCTTCAGGAAGTACTTCGGAAAAATCCCGAATGTTGGGAATGTCTTGGATACTCTTCTCTTTGACATCCTTTTGAACAACATGAGCTAAGAAGGCTACCTACTTCTTTCACAAGTACTTTTGGGCGGTAGTGCTTGACATTAACTTAAGTCCTTTGCAAGGCTTTTCACCAAAGACTCTTAACGTTTCTCCCGACGGTAGAGGTATTCGGATGCACTTCTCGAAACAGATGACTTTGGCATGATGATTTGAAAGCCAATCCATGCCTATGATGATATCAAAACTTTCTAGTGGCATTGGTACAAGGTTGATTAGAAATGTATGATCATTAAGTTCTAGAGAGCAGTCGTGAATAACAGAATCAATTGTAAGGGAGTCACCATTTTCTACTTCGACGGTGAAGGTTTTCTCTAATTGGGATCGTGTCTTTGCAAGTAAGGGTTCAAAGTTAAGTGACACAAAAATTTTATCGGCACCGGTATCAAATAAAATGGAGGCATATTGACTATTAACAAGGAACGTACCGTTGACCAGATCATTGTTGGCTTGAGCTTCATTGGCGTTTATGTTGAAAGCACGCCCACGAGCTCCGCCTTGTCTAGTATTGATTAATCTTGGGCACTGATCACGGAAATGATTTGGGTTGCCGCATTCATAACAAGCACGCCCATTTGCAATAGCGGGAACACCTTGATTTACCACTTGTGGGTTGATTAGGTTTGGTGGGTTGGCTTGGCCTGCAAGTGCTTTGGCTCTACAAACATTGACTGTTTGGCTATATTTCCCACAGTGAGTGCAAAGGCGACATGGAATGTTTTGGAGATGGTGATAGTTGCATGTGGCACAAAGTGGGTAGATCCCAACATATGGCTTTTTGGCTGGTGCTTGAACCATAGGTGCAGCTTGGTTAACAGGGATAGCAAAAGTGACCATAGCATAGTTTCTAGCCTTTCTTTTCTTATTATTACGGGAGGGTTCAATTGTGGCTTCTTTGATGTGTATGGGAGGAGTTGTGGTGTCGGGAACTTTCCTGGTGCCCTTTCTAGTCAGGGTCCCCGCTTTCACATGGTTGTCGGTTAATGTAGCAGATAAGGGGATAACATCTTATAGTGTTGCGGGATTTCTCCCTAAGACAGTATCCTGAATCTGCCTAGGTAATCCACCAATATACTTCTCAATGCAGCGGGATAAAGGTGTGACCATATGGGGCACAAGGAGACTCAACTCATGGAAACGAGTTGTATAAGCTAGACTTTCACCACCATCTTGGGCAAGATCCCAAAACTCGACTTCCAGTTTCTTTACCTCATTTCGAGGGCAAAATTCTTCGGTCATTAGCCTTTTAACCTCATCCCAAGGTAAGGCCATTGCTACTTCCACACCTCTAGTTCTCTTTTCCCCATTTCACCACGTGAGTGCCCGTTTTTGTAAGACAATTGTGGCATGACGAACACGAAGGTTATCGGGGCAGTCACTATTAAGGAAGGTATTCTCAATACTTTCGAACCATTGAAGAAGTCCCGTAGCTCCTTCGGTACCATAGAACTTAAGAGGATTACATGAGTTGAAGTGCTTGAAGGTGCATTGTGGTGGGTTGGCACCACCACCCCATTAGCTCCATGGTTACCATTGGCGGCCCCATTAGCTTGAGTGAGTTGATTTAGAAGTTGTGCAAGGATGGTAGCAATATCGGTGTTGTTGTTGGTCACGGTAGCATGACGGGGAGGCATTCTACAGAATTGCACAACACAAGAAAAGATGTAAGAACTTATGAAAATTATTTGGATTTAAAAGGATAAGATAGTAAATAAAATAGTTAATCATACTTTGGATTGTACTTAAATACACATTAAGGTTAATTAGACTCATATAATTTTCAAGGAGACATGCTTTAGCCTATAAGTAAATACTCATCCCAGGAATTCCCAGGAAAGCATACGGGTCCCTCGGTTGATTGGGATTTATGCGAAATGTTTCCTAGACAGAAAACCCAGAATACAGGTGTCACTATTCCAGATTGCACGTGTCCTCAAATAATTAACAAAGTTTAAAAGCCTTAACAAGAAAATAAAGAAATTTTATAAATTTAGATCCATGGAGTTTCCACATGCTAAGAGAATGATGACAGAGGAGTAGGTAAGAATATTATGAGGTTTTAGGGTATAGGTAGGGATATTGTTTATTTAATTATTATTTAAGTATATCTTAATATGTCATGAATTTTTGACAAGTAAGGCATCAAAACGAAATAATAACTAATCATAGAAAACATGTAACACATAACATATAACACATGCATGTAGCACATATCACATAATCATGAAGCATGGCATAAGTGGGTGTCCTAAAGTTATAGTTTAGGTCAAGGGTGTCTAATAACCTAGTTCCCTATAACCAAGGCTCTGATACCAATCTGTCACACCCCAACCGACGGCGGAATCGTCGGGGCGGGACATGTAGATTGTTCATGAGCACAAGGTTGACTAGATTTCAATATTTTAATCATCAAATTTAACTTCAAATAATTCAACACAACCAAATTCAAACAAGTACATAAATGAAATACATAATAGTCTTTATTTAAATTTAACTAAGTCCAAAGCCTATGTGTAGCATGCCTTGATCAAATTCACTCATTAGCACCTGAAACATGAATAAAATAAGGTCAACTAAAAAGTTGGTGAGCGTACACAGGTTTGTACATAGATAGCATATAGATTGTAAATAAACAAATTCTTACATAACATGATAAAATAAGGCATTTACGGAGAGCAGCTATTGTGTAACCAAGTACAATCAAACCTTTGTAACTAGCATGCAAAATTGTGTTGTCGGTAACAATCACCCCAATCTAGGTGGGTTTGTCAGACTCAATAGATCTATCATTGTTTACCGTCGGCTTGAATAGTTAATGATTGCACATAAATTGCACACAAAAGTTAGCACAACTAGCACTCAGGCATAAAGCTCAAATTGCACACAAGAATGTAAAGAGGATTTGTATTTGTGTAGTTTGTGTAAATGTAAGAATAGTTTGTATAGTGTTCATGTTCCACCCCAAAAAGTGTAAAAGAGTAAAAGGGGCTATGTAATACTCACTTGATTCAAAAGGCGTAGCTAACACGAGAGACTAGTGTCCCACCCCCAATTTCAACTAACGGAGTTTTACCGTTTGGGAAGTGACGAACCAGGATCTCAGACATTAGTTACTTTGAACGACTCTACATGGTACTCAAAATGTAAATACCATTCAAATCAGAGTATCAATGCAGAAGCGTTAAAAAAGTAAATGCGCAAAATACAAGTGCCCAAAACCAAAGTTTAAAAGTCCAAAAAGTCCAAACGTCCAATTAAAAACAAGTACAATAGAATAATTCAAACAAACATAAACAGTTATAATCAAAGTTGTTGAATCCCATGCATGCCCAAACGTGCACCTGTGTCTTATCTTAGCGACCTGAGAAAACATGTAAGAAAATACGTCAACACGAGGTTGGTGAGTCCACAGGTTTCAATATATGTAAATAAGTGTTTACCGGATTTATGTTCATTCAGTACGTATCTATAGGTAGCTAACCTATGTTCATGTTCAGCTCAAGCGCTCGCAACCAAAGCTGACTGTTTGTTTATTGTCTCCTGCCAGGTCTATCAACACTGGCGGTGTGAGTAGGCTAACATTTCACCCGTTCGATATCTAATCGAGTTAGAGTGACTAACGCGGGTGGGATTTGTCAAACCCAGTAGTACTACTAAATATTACCTCGCTAAGATCCATATTAACGGTCCGATATTAGTTGAGGACTTTCTGTAATAGCGTTTTATGCTTAGCATTTAACATTGATATCATACGAATTAAAAATCCAAAATTGTTTAGTCATGTTTTCTCCCCCAAGTCAAAACAGTAAAAGGGGCCGTGAAAACTCACCTGCGTTGCGTTGAAGGTAGTTTCACACAAGTGACAAATTGGAACCACGAGTGTAAGTCTCAAACGACTTACGTACGCCCTAAAATTATAAACACATAAATTAGGGACAAGATGGGATTTGTGACGACGACAAGTAATAAGGAACTTCCTAAACATAACGCTCTAATGACCATGAGTAGACGAATGTGTCCACGAGAATACAAGATTCTTGAATTATACCATTAAGGAAAACTACGGTTCATGACGAGTGACAAATAAAAATAATAAAATATATATGTTTTTTTTAATTGAGTTCCAGGATTGAAAATAATAGATTATTTTATAAACGAGTTTTAAATAACGGTTACGAGTTACAAGACTAAAACCGAGCCTATGGGTGGTTTTTCGGCTCTAAAACATATTAATATAATATAATAATTATTGTTTTGAAAATATAAATATTAATCAAACATTCTGACAAAAGGCTTTCCCTTACACGACCGCGCCTAAGACAAGGCACGACCGTGTTCAGGACACGGGCGTGACCGTGCTGGTCAAGGCGCGACCGTGTTGATCAAACAGAAGGTACAACAAAGTCTGGTCATCAGGCACGACCGTGCTTGTGTCGGGCACGACCGTGTCTAGGGTGTTCTAGGCATGACCTTGTCTGGCGAGCAGGCACGACCAGGTCAGGTACGGGGCACGACTGTGCTCGGATAGGCACGACCGTGCTAGTCTATTAGCGTGACCGTGTCTGAATAATTTCATAATCGAATCGATTAAATCTTATAATATTAACGTTGGAAATCATGGGGCTTTTGATAAACAAAGAATTTCGAACATAATCATGTATTTTAATTGGATTAACAACTTGTCTAGATTAGTATTTCATTAACCCGAAAGTGTATGAACCCTAGGTGTCTGATTGAGTTAAATTCGATAATGCAAGCCCGGAATATGATAGGGCTTTCTATTAGGAGATTGAAACGAAGCTAAGGATGCAAAAAGTTACCAGATTATTTTGGTTGCCGGCGCTAACGGGTTCTATCTCCGGCGAGTGTGAATGCTTCTCCGATCAATTCAACGTGTGCAGAAGCCCTAGTGGGGTGCGATAGAGGTGTCTGATCGTTCAATTTGTGAGAGTAATACGAGAATTGATCGAATGTGTTGATCTTTGGTAAAGGGTTGATGGTTACGGTTTGATTTCCCATAATTGGGGTTTAATTCGATTAATGCCGATGTTTAAAACCTTAATGATGGTCGTTAATATATGAGACGTGTATAACGGTTAAGAATTCAAACAAATTTGCGATTAAAGACTGCGTTTATTATTCAACTGACAAGAGGCGCGACCGTGCCAACAGGAGGTGCGACCGTGCCAAAACAAGGCGCGACCGTGCCTACTAGGATTTCTATATAATTACAAAACTAGTCCTTGCAACTTCAGCTTTGACAGAAATGATCCCTTGGTTTTAGAATTGGGTTAACTTGGTTAGGATTTAATAGGATCTTAAACGGAATTACTAACGGGATTAACTTGAAAAGTCGGATTGTCACATCATCCCATAGTTAAAAGAATTTTCGTCCTGAAAATTAAATAACTATATAAAAAAAATTTCCCGGGATATCACATCATCCCCTAGTTAAAAGAATTTTCATCCCAAAAATTTAAATAGTACCTTAAGAATTTGACACGTTGTGCTTGAACAGATTAGGATATTTGCGAATCATCTGATCCTCGCGCTCCCACGTGAATTCCGGTCCGTGTTTCGAGTTCCGACGAACTCTGACAATAGGGATTTTATTGTGCTTTAACTTTTTGACTTCCCTATCCATAATTTCCACGGGTTCTTCGATGAAACGTAACTGTTCATCAATGTGTAGTTCCTCAAGAAGAACTGTGAGTGATTCGTCTACTAGACATTTCTTCAAATTTGAGACGTGAAAGACGTTGTGTACACCACTAAGTCCTTCAGGTAAGTCCAGTTGATACGCTACTGGTCCGATTCTCTTCATTATCTTGAATGGTCCAACATAACGAGGATTCAGTTTGCCTCGTTTCCCGAAACGAATGACACATTTCCAAGGTGAGACTTTTAATAAGACCATATCCCCTACTTGAAATTCTAACGGTTTATGACGTTTATCAGCATAGCTCTTTTGACGATCACGAGATGCTGCCACACGGTTTCTAATTTGAACGATTTTCTCAGAAGTTTCAAGTACGAGTTCAGGACCTGTAAGTTGACTATCCCCAACCTCGGCCCAACAAATAGGAGAACGACATTTCCATCCATAAAGTGCTTCAAATGGAGCTGCCTTGATGCTAGTGTGATAACTGTTGTTGTAGGAGAACTCCACCAACGGTAGGTGAGACTCCCAAGTGTTACCAAAATCAATCACACAAGCTCGTAGCATGTCCTCCAACGTTTGAATAGTACATTCTATTTGGCCATCAGTTTGAGGATGGTATGCTGTGCTCATATCTAGACACGTGCCTAAGGCCTTATCTAACGACTGCCAGAAACGGGAAGTGAATCGTGCGTCACGATCCAAAATAATAGAGATTGGCACCCCGTGCCGAGAGACTATTTCCTTCAAGTAAGTACAAGTAAGCTTATCCATTTTATCGGTCCCTTTGATTGCTAAGAAGTGAGCGGAATTTGTTAATCGATCAACGATTACCCATATAGTATCACATCCGGTAGGGGTTCGTGGTAATTTGGTGATGAAGTCCATAGATATTTGTTCCCATTTCCACATGGGAATTTCTGGTTATTGCAGAAGACCGGATGGTTTTTGATATTCAACTTTGACCTTCGCGCAAGTCAGACACTTACTAACATAGGTGGCTATATCGGTCTTCATCTTCGGCCACCAATATAGTACCTTTAGATCATGGTACATTTTGTCGGAACCTGGATGTATTGAGTAACGAGATTTATGAGACTCATCCATAACTAGTTCCCTTAGGTTTTCGAATACTAGAATCCATATTCGCTCGGAAAAGTAGCGAATACCGTCAGATTTGACTTTAAGTTGTGCTTCCATACCACGTGTACCTTCCAGCGGTAGATTTTATCCTTTTAGGGCTTTGAGTTGAGCACTACGGATTTGTCAGGTAATCCGGGGTGAATAGTAAGCTGTAATGCTCGATCTCATTTGGGTTTCATTTCCTTTCGACTCAGGGCATCAGCTACAACGTTAGCTTTGCCCAGGTGATATCGGATCGCACAGTCATAATCGTTTAAGAGTTCGACCCAACGATGCTGTCGCATGTTCAACTCTTTCTGTTCGAAAATGTGCTGAAGACTCTTGTGATCGGTATAGATGGTGCATTTGGTACCGTACAAGTAATGTCTCCATATCTTAAGTGCGAAGACTACGGCTCCCAACTCTAAGTCATGAGTGGTGTAGTTTCTCTCGTGGACCTTTAGTTGTCGTGAAGCGTATGCGATCACCTTTTCGCGTTGCATTAAGACACAACCCATACCTTGAATAGATGCATCACAATACACTACAAAATCATCGGTTCCTTTCGGAAGATCTAGAATAGGTGCACTGCAGAGTTTCTGTTTAAGATGTTGGAATGCTGACTCTTGGTTATCGCCCCAATTCTAAGTTTTACCTTTTTGAGTTAAAGCAGTGAGAGGTTGAGCAATTTTTGAAAATCCTTCGATGAATCGACGGTAATATCCAACCAATCCTAGAAATTGTCGCACCTCAGTCGGAGTCGTCGGTGCTGCCCAATTCTTGATGGCTTCTATTTTGGATGGGTCGACATGTATCCCTTTCTCGTTAACCACATGCCATAGAAACTGAACTTCCCGAATCCAGAATTCACACTTAGAAAACTTAGCATACAGTTGCTCTCACTTAAGTAATTCCAAAATTAGGCATAGATGTTCCTCATGTTCTTCCTTGTTCTTGGAATAGATGAGGATGTCGTCGATGAAAACGATAACGAATTGGTCAAGGTACGGCTTACACACATGGTTCATGAGGTCCATGAATACCGCAGGTGTGTTGGTCAATCCGAAAGGCATGACCATAAACTCATAATGGTCGTACCTTGTTCTGAATGCAGTCTTAGAGATATCCTCTTCTCAGACTCTTAACTGATGGTAGCCGGACTTAAGATCTATTTTGGAATAGAAACTCGATCCTTGGAGGTGATCAAAGAGGTCATCTATGCGAGGCAAAGGGTAGAGATTCTTGATCGTGACTTTATTCAGCTCCCGGTAGTCAATACACATACGGAAAGTTCCGTCCTTCTTCTTGACAAATAGTACCGGAGCTCCCCACGGCGATGAACTAGGTCGAATGAAACCTTTATCCAAGAAATCTTGCAATTGAGTGGACAACTCTTGTAATTCACTGGGTGCCAGTCTGTAAGGTGCCCGAGCAATCGGTGCTGCTCCAGGTGCTAGATCAATTTGGAATTCAACTTGACGGTGAGGTGGCAGACCGGGCAGATCCTCGGGAAATACTACCAAAAATTCACGTACGACAGGAATACCTTCAATCTTCTTCTCTTCTGAGGGCTGCTCAGCAACGAGAGCCAGAATAGACGTATGCCCGTTTCAAAGGCATTTTTGTACTTTCATAAAAGATATGATGCCCATGACTGCACCAACTCTTTCACCTTGGATGGAAAGGGTTTCTCCACTCGGGAGAGGGATACGAACAATCTTCTCATGACATATAATTTCGGCTTGGTTTTTAGATAACCAATCCATGCCGACAATTACATCAAAACTACCAAGAGTGACCGGCATAAGGTCGATATTAAATGTATGTTTAGCTAGTTCGAGTTTACATCTCAATTATTTGGCCATCAACTATCTCTATTGTATACTTAGCTTCTAATAGATATGAAGTTCCTTTTATCATATCACTAAGTTTCTTAGATATAAAACTTATATCAACACCAGTGTCAAAAAAGACAGAAGCAAAGTAATTATTTAAGAGAAACTTATCGGTGACCACATTATGGTCGTAACGGGCTTCTCCAGATCCTAGTACGAAGGCTCGTCCCTTCGCACCATTTCCTCCACTATTTCCATTATTACCACCATTGCCATTGTTATTCTGGTTAGGTTTGTGGTTTCCATTACCCCCTTTCTTCAATTGAGGACAATTCTTCCGAGTATGCCCTTCCTTTCCGCACTCAAAGCAACCCCTTGTGGATCCCGATTGTTGAAAAGGTTATTTAGTTTGTTACTCACCCCTGCAGTCTTTAGCAGCATGACCTATTTTGCCGCACCTTTGGCAACGATTGCAGAACCCAAAGTGGTGGAAGTTACACTTGTTACACTTCGGAGACTTCCCCGCGTAACCACCCTGGTTTTAACCTGAAGAGGTCGACTGGTTAAAGTTCTTGGTAGGCTCAAACCTACGCTGTTGCTGCTGCTGCGGTTGATTAAACTGGGGTTGGTTGGATTAGAGTCCTTTGGAGTGAGAGTTGGAATGGTTGTGGGTGTTGGAATGGTGATCAAACTTACGTTTGTGAGTGTCGATGGGTTTAGAAACTGAACCTTTTGGAGGTAGAGTCTCTTGTGTCACCGCTTGGTCAGTTAACTTATGGGCAAGTCGGATAGTTTGTTGGATAGTGGTAGGATTGGATGAAGTAACCATGCTTTGTATTTGATGCACTAGACCTCCAATGTAAAGCTCAATTCTTTTGAAATCAGGATTTACCATATGCAGGCACATAGTAGCCAGTTCATGGGAACGTGTGGTGTAGAGTTCAATTTCAGAACCCTCCATCTTTAGGTTCCAAAACTCTCCCTCTAACTTATGGATCTCATCGCGAGGACAATATTCCTCCTTCATCATTGATTTAAATTCCTCCCACGGGAGTCCATTCGCCATGGCCAGACCCAACATTTGGACCTGGGCGTTCCACCATGTGAGTGTCGGGCCCTCTAAAGTTCCGGCAGCAAACTTTACCTGATTAGCCACGGGGCAGTTGCACATGGAAATCACCGATTCAACCTTCTCAAACCAACGAAGTAGTCCAAAGGCTCCTTCAGCTCCACTAAAGGCGTGGGTCTTGCAATCCATGAATGCCTTGAAAGTGCAGGCTGGTTGTTGATTTTGTTGGTTTTGCTGATTTTGCTGGCCTGGAATTAGAAATACATATAGGATTGGAATTATAGAGTTTAGGACAGACTTTTTAAGAGATGGGTTGACATCATTAGTCAATAGCTAAAGCATTTACCTGCAGCATTCTGTGCTACTAGTGCCTCCGCCACACTATCATTTATCAACGCTAGCTCTACTTCCGTCATGTTAATGGTACCACTACCACCGACACGGCCTCCGCGTCCTCTCCTGACATGATTCTTCACAATCACAAATGAAAAATAATGAGAAATATATTGCATATTAAACATTATTCAGGTATGAGTAAGGAGATACAACATCTAATATTTTGAAAATTAAATAAATTGTAAGGCTACAAAATAAATAATTCAAATATTAAACTTCTCATGCTTTTATTGGATGGGAACAACCTTACCCATCTAGGTTCGAAAAGAGAAATAACATAAGCAAAAGCAAACATGAAAAGGAAGATAGAATAGGAAGATCATCAAGCATCTTCATCATCGAAAGAAACATACGATTGTGCATCGTCTATCTCTACTGGTTCTTCCTCCACGGGCTCCTCCTCGAAGGGCTCTTCTTCAAAAGGTTCCTCCTCAAAAGATTCCTCCTCACCATCAGAATGTGGAATCTCTTCAGGAAATAAAGCGGCTTGCAGTTGGGCTTCTAAGTGAGTCACCCTCTCTTGAAGACCTTCAGCAGTGTGGTTTGCTACATGTAGCTGAGCTTCCAGAGCAGCTATTCTCTCCAGAACTCCTTCCATGTCATCGTCCGAGGTGTCCACCCTCGTCTCCAAGTGTGTCACACGATCCACCAAAAGATTATGGACCTGGTCAGTTACTGCTAGTTCAGCAGTTAAAAGTTCTATCCCTACTTTATTCTCCTCTATTTGAGACTCTTTCATCAAAATATTCGGTATCTCGTCGGTAGCATCCTTCACAATGCTTAATTCTCTAGATATATAAAAGACAAAGGCCGCAAAAGCTTGTTCCATTGAACATGAAAAGCTAGGCAAAGTGGGTGTTGAGGAAGTAGAACCGAAGTAAGGTGATGGGACATTTACCATTTCAATCCATCTTTGGATCATTTGTGGGTATGCATTCCAGTTCAGAGCAGGATTCAGTGCTTGCGCGCTGCTTGCTTCCCCTTGGTCAACCGAATAGTCACTGGAAGTAGTCCGGCGCCTTTTTGGCTCCGGGGATGATAGGATAGGTGCCTTGTGTCTTGGTGCCTTAGGTGATGAAGGTGGGGTTGACGACATGTTCGTGTAACAATGCATATAAGTGCCAAACATCCAAATGACATGTAACTAATGTGTGAGGCTATAGTCTAGTATGCACTCCTAGTTCTCTATAACCAATAGCTCTGATACCAATCTGTCACACCCCCAATTTCAACTAACGGAGTTTTACCATTTGGGAAGTGATGAACCAGGATCTCAGACATTAGTTACTTTGAACGACTCTACATGGGACTCAAAACGTAAATACCATTCAAATCAGAGTATCAATGCGGAAGCGTAAAGAAAGTAAATGCGCAAAATACATGCGCCCAAAACCAAAGTTCAAAAGTCCAAAAAGTCCAAACGTCCAATCAAAAACAAGTACAAAAGAATAATTCAAACAAACATAAACAGTTATAATCAAAGCAGTTGAATCCCATGCATGCCCTAACGTGCACCTGTGTCTTATCTTAGCGACATGAGAAAACATGTACGAAAATATGTCAACACGAGGTTGGTGAGTCCACAGGTTTCAATATATGTAAATAAGCGTTTGCCGAATTTATGTTCATTCAGTACGTATCTATAGGTAGCTAACCTATGTTCATGTTCAACTCGAGCGCTCGCAACCGAAGCTGACTGTTTGTTTATTGCCTCCTGCTAGGTCTATCAACACTGGCGGTGTGAGTAGGCTAACATTTCACCCGTTCGATATCTAATCGAGTTAGAGCGACTAACATGGGTGGGATTTGTCAAACCCAGTAGTACTACTAAATATTATCTCGCTAAGATCCATATTAATGGTCCGATATTAGTTGAGGACTTTCTGTGATAGCGTGTTACGCTTAGCATTTAACATTGATATCATACGAATTAAAAATCCAAAATTGTTTAGTCATGTTTTCTCCCCCAAGTTAAAACAGTAAAAGGGGCCGTGAAAACTCACCTGCGTTGAAGGTAATTTCACACAAGAGACAAGTTGGAACCTCGAGTTTAAGTTTCAAACGACTTACGTACGCCCTAAAATTATAAACGCATAAATTAGGGACAAGATGGGATTTGTGACGACGACAAGTTATAAGAAACTTCCTAAACATAACACTCTAATGACCATGAGTAGACGAATGTGTCCACGAGAATACAAGATTCTTGAATTATACCATTAAGGAAAACTACGGTTCGTGACGAGTGACAAATAACAATAATAAAATATATATATTGTTTTTAATTGAGTTCCAGGATTGAAAATAATAGATTATTTTATAAACGAGTTTTAAATAACGGTTACGAGTTACAAGACTAAAACCGAGTCTATGGGTGGTTTTTCGGCTCTAAAACATATTAATATAATATAATAATTATTGTTGTGAAATTATAAATATTAATCAAACATTGTGACAAAAGGCTTTCCCTCACACAACCGCGCCTAAGACAAGGCACGACCGTGTTCATGACACGGGTGCGACTATGCTGGTCAAGGCACAATCATGTTGATCAAACAGAAGGTACAACAAAGTCTGGTCATCAGGCACGACCGTGCTAGTCTATTAGCGCGACCGTGTCTGAATAATTTCAGAATCAAATCGATTAAATCTTATAATATTAACGTTGGGAATCATGGGGCTTTTGATAAACAAATAATTTCGAACATAATCATGTATTTTTATTGGATTAACAACATGTCTAGATTAGTATTTGATTAACCAGAAAGTGTATGAACCCTAGGTTTCTGATTGAGTTAAATTCGATAATGCAAGCCCGGAATATGATAGGGCTTTCTATTAGGAGATTGAAACGAAGCTAAGGATGCAAAAAGTTACCAGATTACGATCCGAATTGATGGTTCCCGACATGTTTGGTTGTCGGCGCTAACGGGTTCGATCTCAGGCGAGTGTGAATGCTTCTCCGACCAATTCAACGCGTGCAGAAGCTCTAGTGGGGTGCGATAGAGGTGTGTTATCGTTCACTTTGTGAGAGTAACACGAGAATTGATCGAATGTGTTGATCATTGGTAAAGGGTCGACAGTTACGGTTTGATTTCCCATAATTGGGTTTTAATTCGATTAATGCCGATGTTTAAAACCTTAATGATGGTCGTTAATAGATGAGACATGTATAATAGTTAAGAATTCGAACAAATTTGCGATTAAGGACTGCGTTTATTATTCAACTGACAAGGGGCGCGACCGTGCCAACAGGAGGCGCGACCGTGCCAAAACAAGGCGCGACCATGCCTACTAGGATTTCTAGATAATTACAAAACTAGTCCTTGCAACTTCAGCTTTGACAGAAATGATCCCTTGGTTTTAGAATTGGGTTAACTTGGTTAGGATTTAACAGGATGTTAAACGGAATTACTAATGGGATTAACTTGAAAAGTCAGATTGTCACAACTAGATAGTAAGATGATCCTTGTAAAGCACAACGTTAACCTAGTGTAGAATGTATATTGAATTAGTAGTGTGCACAATAGTCTATGTCTAAGTCTAGGGTTGAATTGGATGTGTGTATAAAGCTTGTCGTTTGTACTTGAAAGGTATTGTATAAAATGAAAGATTTGAAATGAATATTTTTAGAACATTTTGATCAAGGTTTGAGCTTGAATAGCTAAATAAATAAATTACATAATTATTATTTATTCACTTAGTTATAAAAATAATGTAGGTATTAGGGGTAATTAAGTATAACATAAATAATTTTTGTTTAAATGTAAATTAAATAAATAATTGTTACCTTATTTCTTTATTTATAAAATATGTAACTTAGTCATTTAGTTATAAAAATGTATCGGATGTTTTATATTAAATATAAATTTCTTTACTTTATTTTCATAAAGGTGCGTAAATAAGTTGTGTAAATAATATTTAAGTGTAGGGTTTAACAATAAGTATAAATTTAATTTTGTAAATTTAAATAACTAACTTCTATTTATTTTAGGATTAAGAATTTGATCTTTTTAATTAAAGTTAATATAAATCTTTATAAAATCAATTATTTTTATTTGAAAATTAATCTGAAATACTTATTGTTTTTTTTAAAATATAAAAATAATTGTTCTGCCAAGATTTTTCTCACACACACGACCGTGCCTCGGACAAGGCACGATCGTGCTAGGACCACGGGCGCGACCATGCTAGTCAGGGACGTGACCGTGTTGACCAAACAGAAGACATAGCTAATGTCACACCCCAAAATTCCACTAACGGAGTTTTACCGTTTGGAAGGTGACACACCAGGATCTCAGTCATTAGTTACATCAAACGACACTATATGGGACTTGAAATGTCATAACATAAAAGTTCAGAGTTAATGCGGAAGCGTTTAAACAAAATAGATGATGCGCAAAACAAATACGCTCAAGTTTAATTTAATAAAAAAAAATAAGTGAATTGTCTCAAATGTTTGCATATGAAGGAAATAACAGTAGGACTCCATGCATGCCCTAGATGTGCAACCTGTGCCTTAGCGACCTGAGAAACAAGTAAGAAAAAGTGTCAACACGAGGTTGGTGAGTTCACAGGTTTCAAGTTTGCAATAATAGAGTGTTTGCCAGATTATGTACATTCAATATGCATATCTATAGGTTGCTAGCCTATGTTCATGTCTTACTAAAGCGCTCGCAACCGAAGCTGACAGTGTTTGTATGCCTCCTGCCAGGTCTATCAACTCTGGCAAATGTGAGTAGGCTAGCATTTCACCCGTTCGATATCCAATCGAGTTTGCGCGACTAACGCGGGTGGGGCTTGTCAAACCCAGTAGTACTACTAAACATTACCTCGCTAAGATCCATATTAACGGTCCGATATAAGATGAGGACTTTCTGTGATAGTGTGTTACGCTTAGCCTCAACATTGATATCATATAAAGTACCATAATCAAATAGTTGCGTAATGTTTTCTCCCCCAACGGGAATAACATGTAAAATGATATTTGCTTGCGTACCTGTTTCTCCCCCACGGGGAAAGCAAGTAAAAGTATGATAGTTGGTGTTCATGTTTGTTTCTTCCTCAACAGGAAAAACAAGTAAAATACGTTTGTGTGTAAGCATTTTTCTCCCCCAATAGTAAAACAAGTAAAAAGGGCCGTGAAACTCACCTGTGTTGTGTAGTAGGTAGTATCACACAAGTATGAGATTTAGAATCTCAAGTGTTAGCCTGCACGGCTTACGTATGCCCTATAATTATAACACATAAGTTATGGACATATGGGATTTGTGACGACGACACGGAAGTTAGAACACCTTAACGCTTTCTAAGGATTTAAGAGTAGACGAACGTGCCTATGGGATTATATAAATTTCTTAATATAATCATTAAGGAAAAAGCGTTACGTGTCGTACGTTAATAACGAATAATAATTAAATAAATACATTCGTATGTTAAAGTCGTTTACAAAAGTTAGGAAATAAATATAATTTAATATATTATTGTTAGGTTCGAAGGATTAACTAAAATAGTCATTTGTGTGGAAAAATAATATATATATTATTTTTAATCGAGTATATAAACGTGGTTAAATAATATAACAATTATATTATTAATTGGTTTGAAACTTCGCACGAGGTATACGAAATAATATAAATTATATATTATTTTATAACACGAATCACGGGTTAAAAATAATATAAATATATTATTTTATACGAAGTTATGGTTTGAAAATAATATAAATATATTATTTTAAAAGTGGATAATTAATATAAAAATGGGTTATAAAATCAAACCCGAGCTTACGGGGGTTTCCGGGTTTCAAAACATAATTATCTATTAACATAATAGTATAGGGAATGGTTTTTAAATATATCAAATACTTAAAAATAATTAAAACTAAAACAGGGGGGAGGGAGACTCGAACCCGGGTCCCCACCCTATGAGCACACTGTCTTAACCAGTTCCGGCCGCTACGCTATCGCAACAGAACCCGGATCGAGAATGGTTTTAATCAAAACTCAGGTATCTCCCTCATACGAACCCGAATCAAATCACCCTCCAAATCCATCGATTTTGATAACGAATGATTCAATTGACACAGGGGTTATGTTCCTTACAAAATTCCGAACCTGGGGTGAGTTTTAATTTGAAAAACATCAAGTTCTGAATCGATTAATTAGCGATTGAAGGCCGAAACCCTAATTTGAAAACGTGGGATCGATTTGAATATTTCTGATGTTAGAAATCCTTGAAATCATGGGGCTTTTACTCATTCGATCATTACGAATCTAACCAAGTAATTTAATTTGATTGTGGTTGAGTTTAAGGTCGAAACCCCCAAATTGATTTTATGAAGAACCCTAGATTCCGGATCGTGGTCAATTCGATATTATGGCAGTGAACTGGCATAGGGCTTTCATCAAATGGAGGATTACGAATCTAATGATATAATTTAATTGTATTTAAACAGGTTCTAAAATAAAGTTTGATTAAATCGGTTTCGTACGAACCCTAGAATCGGGTTCTTGTCCAAATCGATAATGTAAACCCTAATAAGGACAGGTCTTATACTCTAGACATCAAAACGAATGTGATCGTGCAAGGAATTACTAGTATGCGACTTGAATTGATGGGGATCGAGTGCCACCGTTCTGACCACGACCGAATTCAAACTCCGGTGACCGCGACTGCCTTTCTGGTCAAAATGGCATGTGAATTGGCTTTAGAAGGGCTCGGTTTAGGAGTGCAGACTGTCAATTTTGATTGTAGTAATCGAATTGAAGTGAATTCGAGAATAGAAATGGTGAAGTCGACGGTTATGCTATGAATCACCATAATTGTGCTTAATTCCGTGAATTAACTGAGATTGAATGTTCCATGATGATTGTGATTATCATTGAAATCTATTTCGGTTACGAACTTCAATCGACAAGATCAAGATAATCGGATTTGAGTCACTATGGTTACGGGTTTGACTTTTCAAAAGTCAACAAATTCGTTTTTCTTTTATTGCTGACTTTGGAAGTCAATAAATCGAGTTTTACAATTTCGCAGGACCAGCCCATAGGGTTTGAGATTAAACATTACCAGAATTAGTCCCTGGAGTTTGAATTTAACTGGATTAGCTAACGGGGTTAGGTTTTTAACAGGAAGTTAACGGGATTTGTTAACCGAGTTAACCTGAAAGGTCAGGTTGTCACATCATCCCCTAGTTAAAATAATTTTCGTCCCAAAAATTAAACAAAATAAAAAAAATTTTCCGGATGTCACATCATCCCCTAGTTAAAAGAATTTTCGTCCCGAAAATTAGAATAGTACCTTTAAGAGTTTGACGCGGTGTGCTTAAACAGATTAGGATATTTGCGCATCATCTGATCCTCGTGCTCCCACGTGAATTCCGGTCCGCGTTTCGAGTTCCAACGGACTCTAACGATAGGGATTTTGCTATGCTTTAACGTTTTGACTTCCCTATCCATAATTTCGATAGGTTCTTCGATGTAACGTAACTGTTCATCAATGTGTAGTTCCTCAAGAGGAATTACGAGCAATTCGTCTGCTAGACATTTCTTCAAGTTTGAGATGTGAAAGACGTTGTGTACACCACTAAGTCTTTCAGGTAGGTCCATTTGATACGCCACTGGCCCGATTCTCATCAAAATCTTGAATGGTCCGACATAACGAGGATTCAGCTTGCCTCGCTTCTCAAAACGAATGACACCATTCCAAGGTGAAAATTTTAACATGACCATATCCCCTACTTGAAATTCAAATGGTTTACGACGCTTATCGGCATAGCTCTTTTGACGATCACGAGCTGCTGCCATACGGTTTCTAATTTGAACGATTTTCTCAGAAGTTTCAAGTACGAGTTCAGGACCTGTAAGTTGACTATCCCCAACTTCGGCCCAACAAATAGGAGAACGACATTTTCGTCCATATAATGCTTCAAATGGAGCTGCCTTGATACTAGTGTGATAACTGTTGTTGTAGGAGAACTCCACCAACGGTAGGTGAGACTCCCAAGTGTTACCGAAATCAATCACACAAGCTAGTAGCATGTCTTCCAGAGTTTGAATAGTACGTTCTGTTTGGCCATCGGTTTGAGGATGGTAAGCCGTGCTCATATCTAGACGCGTGCCTAAAGCTTTATGTAACGATTGCTAGAAACGAGAGGTGAATCATGCATCACGATCCGGCATGACAGAGATTGGCACCCCATGCCGAGAGACTATTTCTTTCAGGTAAGTACGAGTAAGTTTATCCATTTTGTCGGTCTCTTTGATTGCTAAGAAGTGAGCGGACTTTGTTAGTCGGTCAACGATTACCCATATGGTATCACATCCGGTAGTGGTTCGTGGTAATTTGGTGATGAAGTCCATGGATATTTGTTCCCATTTCCACATAGGAATTTCTGGTTGTTGTAGAAGACCGGATGGTTTTTGATATTCAACTTTGACCTTCGCGCAGGTCAGACATTTACTAACATAGGTGGCTATATCGTCCTTCATCTTCGGCCACCAATATAGTACTTTTAGATCATGGTACATTTTATCGGAACCTGGATGAATGGAGTAACGAGATTTATGAGCTTCATCCATGATTAGTTCCCTTAAATTTCTGAACACTGGAATCCATATTCGTTCGACGAAGTATCGAATTCCGTCAGATTTTACTTCAAGTTGGGCTTCCATGCCGCGTGTACCTTCTAGTGGTAGGTTATCTTCTTTCAAGGCTTCAAGTTGAGCATTACGGATTCTGTCAGGCAATCCAGGGTGAATAGTAAGTTGTAACGCTCGAACTCGTTTGGGTTTCGTTTCCTTTCGGCTTAGTGCATCAGCCACATCGTTAGCTTTACCCGGATGATACCAGATCGCACAGTCGTAATCATTTAAAAGTTCAACCCATCGACGTTGTCGCATGTTCAACTCCTTCTGCTCGAAGATATGCTGGAGGCTCTTGTGGTCGGTGTAGATGGTGCATTTGGTACCATACAAGTAATGTCTCCATATCTTAAGTGCAAAAACTACTGCTCCCAACTCTAGGTCATGAGTGGTGTAGTTTTTCTCGTGAACCTTTAACTGACGTGAAGCGTATGCGATTACCTTTTCGCGTTGCATTAAGACACAACCCAGGCCTTGAATGGATGCATCACAATACACCACAAAATCATCGATTCCTTTCGGAAGAGCTAAAATAGGTGCACTGAAAAGTTTCTGTTTGAGGTGATGGAAAGCTGACTCTTGGTTATCACCCCAATTATAGGCTTTTCCTTTTTGAGTTAGGGCGGTGAGAGGTTGAGCAATTTTGGAAAATCCTTCGATGAATCGACGGTAATATCCAGCCAATCCCAGAAATTGTCGCACCTCAGTCGGAGTCGTCGGTGCTGCCCAATTCTTGATGGCTTCTATCTTTGATGGGTCGACATGTATTCCTTTCTCGTTAACCACATGCCCTAGAAACTGAACTTCCCGGATCCAGAATTTACACTTGGAAAACTTAGTATACAGTTGCTCTTGCTTAGGTAATTCCAAATTTTAGGCGTAGATGTTCCTCATGTTCTTCCTTGTTCTTGGAATAAATGAGGATGTCGTTGATGAAAACGATAACGAATTGGTCAAGGTAAGGCTTACACACACGGTTCATGAGGTCCATGAATACCGCAGGTACGTTGGTTAACCCGAAAGGCATGACCATAAATTCGTAATGGCCGTACCTCGTTCTGAATACAGTCTTAGAGATATCCTCTTCTCGGACTCTCATCTGATGGTAGCCGGACCTAAGATATATTTTTGAATAGAAACTTGATCCTTGGAGTTGATCAAAGAGGTCATCTATGCGAGGCAAAGGGTAGCGGTTCTTGATAGTGACTTTATTCAACTCCCGATAATCGATACACATACGGAAATTTCCGTCCTTCTTCTTGACAAATAGTACCGGAGCTCCCCATGGCGATGAGCTAGGTCAGATGGAACCTTTATCCAATAACTCTTGCAGTTGTGTAGATAGTTCTTGTAATTCACTATGTGCAAGTCTTTAGGGTGCCCGAGCAACAGGCGTTGTTCCGGGTGCTAGATCAATTTGAAATTCGACTTGACGACGTGGCGGAAGACCAGGCAGGTCTTCGGGAAATTCTTTCCGATAATCACGAACGATCGGTATGTCGTCAATCTTTTTCTCCTCAGATGGCTGTTCGGCGACGAGAGCCAAAATGGCAGCATGACCATTACGTAGCCACTTTTGTGCTTTCCTGAAAAATATGATGCCACGACAGCACCACTATTTTCGCCTTGGACAGAAAGAGTTTCTCCACTCGGGAGAGGAAGGCAGATTGTTTTCTTATGACAGATAATCTCGCCTTGGTTTTTAGATAACCAATCTATTCCGAAAATTACGTCAAAACTGCCAAGTGTGATGGGTTGCCCAAGAAAACCGTACCAAGATATTGTCCGCTTTGCCCCCGATGGGTTGCCCATCCAGGAACTCACGGTTTTGTTTTCACCCGACGAGTTGCTCGCCCAGGCAAAGCGCGTCTCAATAGAGAAGGTACCCACCTCCTAATAAGGAATGTATCGTTCTCCCCCTCAACCGATGCGGGATATTACAGTCTGCTATCTCAATAGTATACTTGGCTTTTAATAGAGTTAGAGTACGACGCACTAATATGGAATTTGTGAAGTCATGTTGAGACTTCTAGTGAGACTCGCGCTTATAAAGCAAGTGTCAGCCAATTCATAGGCCAAGGGAAAAGGTTCACATATAGGAGAGAAAAGTCTAATGAGACATAGATTCCAGTAGCATAAGAGATAGGATGTATGTTTAAGTAGTCACGTTCAACTGATGGTTGGTCAGATTAAATCCCCGTTTCTAATGTCAGTGGATCCACTGGATCATTTCGTGAAGAAAGAAATGCGTTTACAGGATTGAATATGCTGGAGTAAAATTCGAAGTTAGACTAAGGATTAGTCACATGATGAGGTAATGGGATCTATTGTAGGAGTGTAAGAAATAACGCGTTAGCATAGAAAGAATTCCTCAAATTCTATGTACATAGTTGGAGTCGGTGGTTTTACTCTGAGGTTCTACTAGAGTTTCACTCTAGGTGGTTCTATTGATTAAGATTGAATGAGAGTTGTAAGATCACTAAGACTCTTACATGGGTGAAAATAACATTGATGGATCCCATTGATGATAATTCAGTGTATCTGTAAACATTTTCAACCTGATAGTCGCGTCTATCAATTGTTGAACAGGTTTAACGATACCAACTAATCGTTGAGTGGGTTATGAGAGTCTCTACAGATAGTGGAAACCTAAGTCTGTAAATCACTGATTAGGACCATTCATCCACACACTAGGTTTCACCAGGACTTACATGCACCTCAAATTATTATTACGTGAGCACCCGTAATGATAATTTGCTTTGCATGCTCACCCTTGTTCTCCCTGTCATGTGTCATAATGTCCTTTAGGTTATATTGTTGAGTATAGAGTGTTGTCAGATATGATAAGTCATTGAAAGGAGTAGTCATCAACCATAAGTCGATCGACTAGGACTCATATCAGTATGAGTAGTCGGGAATAGGTTGATACGAGTATTCACCAAAATTGAAACACAATACGATAGTCCAATCCAGCGGATTGTAGATGAGAACATGGAACAAACATGTACATGAAATGCGACTTCAAGAAATGAAACTAATTCATGAATACAAGTTATAGGAAGCAGCATAGTAGCCGTCCTTTCAACTGAGTCAAGATAGGGTTTAAGTATGCATTGAACAATGCGTTCTCAGATTTGTGTTCGATCCATTCTCAACAAAATATCGATCAAAGACGCGAGTCCGTGGCTCGGGAAAGTGATGACATCTACGTGTCAATGGATTCTGCAATAATGCGTGTAACGGTATGCCTTCATTCGACGTATTGTTGCTAGTGGGTACAGTAGGGACTCGCCTCCGACGATCCCAACTCCCAAAGAGATATGCGTTAGTGCTGAGTATCGTCCATAACATGGACCTGAGAAAGCCCACTATACCCAACGGGTGATGGTGATGTAAGTGACTCCTCCGAAGGCTCCGTCTCGCTGCCCTCGGACGGGAGTGGATGATGTTCTGGTGATTCCCCGAGTGTCGCAACTGGGAATAATGATGCAATGAAAATGATGTGTCCCTCACCAACTGAGGGTGATACGGATGGTGTTACATGCCTGCACTACAATGTACGTATAGGTGCTATGTGTATCGGGTATAAATGTCTGTGCCATGTAACTAATGTGTGAGGCTATAGTCTAGTATACAATCCTAGTTCTCTATAACCAATGGCTCTGATACCAATCTGTCACACCCCCAAATTCCACTAACGGAGTTTTGTCGTTTGGAAGGTGACACACCAGGATCTCAGTCATTAGTTACATCAAACGACACTATATGGGACTTGAAGTGTCATAACATAAAAGTTCAGAGTTAATGCGGAAGCGTTTAAACAAAATAGATGCTTCGCAAAACAAATACGTTCAAGTTTAATTTAATAAAAAAAAATAAGTGAATTGTCTCAAATGTTTGCATATGAAGGAAATAACAGTAGGACTCCATGCATGCCCTAGATGTGCAACCTGTGCCTTAGCGACCTGAGAAACATGTAAGAAAAAGTGTCAACACGAGGTTGGTGAGTTCACAGGTTTCAAGTTTGCAATAATAGAGTGTTTGCCAGATTATGTACATTCAATATGCATATCTATAGGTAGCTAGCCTATGTTCATGTCTTACTAAAGCGCTTGCAACCGAAGCTGACTGTGTTTGTATGCCTCCTGCTAGGTCTATCAACTCTGGCAAATGTGAGTAGGCTAGCATTTCACCCGTTCGATATCCAATCGAGTTTGCGCGACTAACGCGGGTGGGGCTTGTCAAACCCGGTAGTACTACTAAACATTACCTCGCTAAGATCCATATTAACGGTCCGATATAAGATGAGGACTTTCTGTGATAGTGTGTTACGCTTAGCCTCAACAGTGATATCATATAAAGTACCATAATCAAATAGTTGCGTCATGTTTTCTCCCCCAACGGGAATAACATGTAAAATGATATTTGCTTGCGTACCTGTTTCTCCCCCACGGGGAAAACAAGTAAAAGTATGAAAGTTGGTGTTTATGTTTGTTTCTTCCTCAACAGGAAAAACAAGTAAAATACGTTTATGTGTAAGAATGTTTCTCCCCCAACAGTAAAACAAGTAAAAAAGGGCCGTGAAACTCACCTACGTTGCGTAGTAGGTAGTATCACACAAGTATGAGATTTAGAATCTCAAGTGTTAGCCTGCACGTCTTACGTATGCCCTATAATTATAACACATAACTTTGTCGTATACTGCGATGCATCACACCAAGGACTTGGTTGTGTGTTAATGCAAAGAGATAAAGTCATCACATATGCCTCACGACAACTTAAAGTTCATGAAAAGAATTATACGACTCACGACTTGGAGTTAGGCGCAGTTGTGTTTGCGCTCAAGATTTGGAGACATTATCTTTACGGTACAAGATGCACTATTTTTACTCATCATTAGAGTCTCCAACATATCTTCGATCAAAAGGAACTTAACATGAGACAACGTCGTTGGGTAGAACTACTAAACGACTATGATTGTGATATCAAGTACCATCCCGGGAAAGCCAATGTTGTAGCAGACGCCGTAAGTCGCAAAGAACGAGTTAAAACTCTTCGTGTTCGTGTCGTTGGGTTAACAATTCATACGAGTCTTACTACTCAAATCCGAATGGTACAACAAGAGGCACTTAAAGAAAAGAACATCCAAAATGAGGCACTACGTGGAATGATCAAACAATTGGAGTCTAAGTCAGGTGATACGTTTTACTTCATGGACAGAATTTGGGTGCCGAGTAACGGTAACTTACGTGGGTTGGTTATGGATGAAGCCCACAAGTCCAGGTACTCCATTCACCCAGGTTCGGATAAGATGTATAAGGATCTAAAAGAATTCTATTGGTGGCCCAATATGAAAGGAGATTTTGCCACATATGTTAGTAAATGCTTAACGTGTTCAAAAGTAAAGGCCGAATATCAAAAACCGTCTGGCTTGTTACAACAACACGAAATTCCCCAATGGAAATGGGAACAGATTTCTACGGGTTTCATCATGAAATTACCCAAGACGTCCAGTGGTTATGATACCATATGGGTAATTGTCGACCGTTTAATGAAATCTGCTCACTTTCTGCTAATTAAAGAAATCGACAAGACAGAGAAACTTACAAGAGTCTACGTTAAAGAAATTGTGGCAAGACACGGAGTGCCAGTTTCTATTATCTCTTATAGGGATAGTCGTTTCGTGTCAAGGATTTGGAGGTCGTTACAAGAAGCCCTAGGCACGCGCCTAGACATGAGCACAGCCTATCATCCACAAACGGATGGTCAAAGTGAAAGGACTATCCAAACATTAGAAGATATGCTCCGTGCGTGTGTAATTGATTTCGGAGGAAATTGGGATACTCATTTACCGTAGGCGGAGTTTTCCTATAATAACAGCTACCACACCAGCATTAAGGCAGCTACGTTTGAAGCTTTATATGGTCATGAATGTCGTTCACCGCTATGTTGGGCGAAGGTCGGTGAAAAACATTTGACAGGTCCTGAGATTGTCCAGGAAACCACTGATAAGATCTTCAAAATTAAGGACCGTCTGAAAGCGGCCCGAGACAGACAAAAGAGCTATACTGATAACAGACGGAAACCATTAGAATTTCAAATTGGTGACCGAGTAATGTTAAAAGTCTCACCGTGGAAAGGCGTTGCAAGGTTTGGTAACCGTGGTAAGCTCAACCCTAGATACGTTGGACCGTTTAAAATTCTGGCTAGGGTTGGACCTGTAGCTTACGAGCTCAAACTACCGTAAGAACTAAACAACGTACATGACACGTTTCACGTATCGAATCTCAAGAAGTGCTTGGCAGACGAGACCTTGATCATACCGCCAGATGAAATTCATATTGATGATAAACTTCATTTCATCGAGGAACCGATTGAGATTACATTTCGGAAAGTTCAAAGGCTGAGACGTAGTCGTATCAAACTGGTTAAAGTACGTTGGAACTCAAAGCGTGGTCCTGAGTATACATGGGAACGAGAGTATCAAATGAAAACAAAATACCCCTCCTTGTGTTAAGGATGCACCAGTTCAAGATGACACGAATTGAATTTCGGGACGAAATTCTTTTGACATGGGGAGAATGTGACACTCGACATTTCAGGTCGATATCCGTACTTATTATAAACGCGTTTACATTATTTATGTTTCCTGACTTACCTAATTGAATAAATTAGGACATTAAAGTCTAGCAAAACCGTACGTTGTTTCATTTTATATTATAGTAATTTTGGGAATTACCGGTTCACATACACATATAACTCGTCTAATACGAACGTTGATGATTAAATTAAATAACCAGATTAATACCTAAAGATACATAACACGTGAAATTTCGTCTACATAATAATTATATATTATTTTTTCTTCTCTTTGCTAAAACTTATGATACAAAATAATTTATAACGAATCCTCTCACGAGTTTTATCGTGTACCACCACCTTTCAACACGTACACACAAAATTAGTCATGTTTATGCTTAAACGACACATGAATTATACATATATTTCAAATTGGACCTAAGCTAGTTAATCATTAATTTGAAAAGCCATTAGGCACCTAAAACTGAGCTAAAACGCAGTTTCGAATCCAAGTCATGATTAACCACCTAACTATCTAAATATCTAACAACTAAACTAGCTTAACAACCTAAACTACCCAACCCCCCTAATCCCCTTGACTTTCGGCCGAGAACCCCCTGGTGGGCCATCCTACACTTTCAAAAAAAATTAAAAAGTCCTTCATATTTGATTTGTTGTTTCAAGACCATACTTATTCACCTACTTGAACACTCCAAGTTCTTTTTAAAACCTCCATGCCTATCCATCAAATCTCATTTTTAAAATCACTCCAACTTATTTCTTTTCTTTCCCTCTCTTTACGGCAACAACACCAGCACTTTCATACACCATATTTTAAAGAAGCTCATCCATTTCAAGCATAACATCATCTACATTTTGGAGTTCTATGAAGAATACAAGGGTTTTCTCTAGGGATTTTAGTTAAAAACTCAAGATCTTCCTCTTTTTCTCTGAAAAATCATCATCTCTTACTTGTTATCTTCCCTAGCTTGTCTAGAGGTAAAAACTAGACCCTTCACATCTTTATATATTTGTGTTATTTTCTTTGATTCATGACAAAAATGCACTTGGTTCACCTAAAAAGTGGAATGTTTTTATAAAACTTTCTTAAATAAATATACTAAAGTGAAAAGTAGCTTGATCTAACGTTTAATACATGTTTATATATATATATATATAGGTGTGTGTCGTGAGTATATATATATATATATATATATATATATATATTTGTGTGTCGTGGGTATGTATATATGCATATGTGTAGTTGTTGTTCACAAAAAATACCAAAGGAAAGATGTAAACATGTGTAGAGTTTTACAAAATCTTACTAGTCATGAACTTCATTTACATAACACATGAAAAATTGTTAAAGCACTTTCATGTGACAAACACTCTGGATAGATAGAGTCTTAGTCTTAGGTTGTTTTGTCTTGTTTGTAATTGTCTTTGTATGTAAGAGTCTTTATGTTTTAGTTTATCGAGTTGTATTTACTTTTACATATTGAATGTTGCAAAATTCTCTAAGTGTTTTGCGCACTTGTAAGTGCGCAGGAGAAAGCTCCTGCGTACTTGGCAAGTACGCAAGAGTAACTTTGTGTACTTGCTAAGTACGCAAGAGCATTTTGCCCTGCGCACTTGCTAAGTGCACAGGCATCAGGTCTTGTATAAATAGGATAGGTTGACAGAAGTTAAGTACGCAGACATAGATCCAGGCATTATAGCAAATACGCAGATTGCAATCTCAGTGCTTTTCTCTATAACCTTCAAGTGTTTATAATACAAAGAACGTTTAAAGTGTTTTCTCTTGTCGGTTTACTTTGGTTTGAATCTCCGCCTAGTCACGGGTATTCCGCACCCGGTCCGACTAGTAGACCCACTTGCATGTGACGATCCGCCACACCCGAGGGACCTACAAGTGGTATCAGAGCATTGCTCTTGATTTCGAGTGTTGTGAGTGAGTTTGGAGAGTTTCTACTGAATTTTGACAAGCAAAAAGAGGTATTTTTGTTATAAAATAGGGGTAGCTCTTGAGCACTATTTTTAGAAGCAAAAATCACTCAAAAACTGATTTTTGTTGTATATTTGAGTGTTTTGAGCATCAAAGGTTGGTTAGAAACAAGCTTCTGACCCTTTGGCTCATTTGCATTGATCATCAGTTCAATTTTTACCATCTCCGGTGACTTTCAGGTGACCAGAATAGTAAGGTGAAAGTTGCTGAAAAGGTATCCTGCGTACTTACCATTTCTGGCAAAAAGCACAGTTTTGTGCGTACTTACTAAATACACAAGACTTATCTCCTGCGTACTTACAAGTACACAAGACTAATCTTGTGCGAACTTAAGTTATATCCTGCGTACTTATTATTTACTCCTGCGTACTTACAAGTACGCAAGAGCAAATCTAAATACGCAAGACCATTTCTCAAGTGCGCAAGGCCAAAAATCAAGTGCGCAACGGTGTCTGATTTTTCTGAAATTTGACTAAGTGTTCACTATGTCGAATCTTCAGAATTTGGGAAACCTGTTAAATTATGATAATGAGATCGGTACACCACAGAAACCACCAAAGTTGCTGAACGTGAACGATTATTCTAATTGGAAAGCAAGTTTTGAGCACTACATTTCTTATACCGACTCATCACTATGGATACCAATCCTTGAGGGATATAAGCATCCCACACATCTATCTTGATGAAACCATGCCCAAACCTATCTCTAAGCTTTCTAACGAAGAAAAGAAAGCTTATGATCATAAAAAGAAGTCACTTGGTTCGATCACTATGGCATTAACTCGGGAATTGTTCCACAGTTTCTGAGGTTATGACAATTCCAAGGATCTTTGGAAAGCTTTACAGAAAAGATTCTAAGGAAATAGTGACATCAAGAAGAGTAAGAGGGATCTTCTCAGGAAGCAGTATGAGTGCTTCAGATTTTTAGAGAACGAATCTCTAGATGACCTCATCTCTAGATTCTATCATTTACAGACTGAGTTGAAGGCTTTTGAACTCAGGTATCCAGATGAAGAGATGGTGGAAAAGGTTTTGGATGCTTTACCACCCAGATTTGAGATGTACACAACCCTGATGAGGGAAAATCCTAAATTCTATGAGTTGACAGTAGAGGAGGCAATAGGAAGGGTTCAAGCTCATGACATGAACCTAAGAAGAAAGGAGAGCTCAGGAAGACCCCAGATACAAGACCCTTCTATGTATCATGGGATGAATTCTACATGCAAGTCATCGGGCTCTGGAATTTCCCTCTTCACTGGAAATCCTACTGAAGAAAACCACTCAACTGGGTGTGGTGGTCATGCATGCTATGCTTCAGGATAGGGTTGGGATCTCATCATCAACATACCTCAATAAATCCTCCTGCTACGTCTTCAGCTAACCAATCAGCTATAGCCAGAATAGCTGAAGATTATGTAGCACTATTCTCATCTTGTATGCTTGCGTATGAGAATTTCATAGGTGGCAAGCTTACTGATCCAGAGACGATTGAAGAAGATTTTAATCAAGTGGATCCTGATGACATGGAGGAGATGGATATTCAATGGAATATGGCCATGCTATTGAGGAGAGCCAAGCGTTTCCTGAACAGAACAGGAAGAAAGTTTATTGGCGGGCATCCTAATGCCAAGGTCGGGTTTGACAAATCTAAGGCCAAATGCTACAAGTGTCTGAACTATGGACACTTTGCTCGTGAGTGTCAGAAAGACATAGCAGCTGCCTCTGGTTTTACCCGACCCAGCCAAGGAAACAGCCATTGCCACAACAACTGAAACCACCACAATCAAAGCCAAGCTGGAACGTCCAATGCACTTGTAGCCCAACAGGACGAAAGCTTTGATTGGGGTGTTCATATTGAGGATGCCATCATCGCACAAACACAGGTTGGTCTCATGGCTGAGATCATGGAGATGATGGAAGCGGAGAAAAGGGAAGCTTCTATGGCTGACCTAGAAGAGTCTACTGCTGCTACAGAGGAAGCTGAAGAAAAGGAAGCTTCTGTAGCTGAGAATGAGGAATTGACTACTGATGTTGCTCTCATGGCCATTGGAGAAGCAACAAGTTCATCTTCTGAGGTAGATTCTAATCCTTTCTCGATTATTTCATGTTCTAAATGTCTAGGGCTTAAAATTAAAAATTCTAGGCTCCAAGACAAAATCGAACCCCTAAGTATGGCAGCTCTAAACTATAAAGAAAATGAAAAACGTTTTAAAGATTCTATTGAAACGTTGAAAAAAGAAAAATGTGAATATTCTTTAAAAATAAGTGATCAACAGCTTCACTTAGATGTTGCATACATGGGGTTGAAAAAACAGAACAATGAAATCAACAAACTGCAAAATGAGATCTTGCATTTAAAATGTGCTAATGAGAAGTTGAAAAACTCTCGCTTTGTGGTGGAACACTACGAATCTGTAGTGAGACAACTGAATGGGTTAGGTTTGGGTACTAATGCCATTCATCCACCAGTGAGCGGGAAGTTTGTGAATATCTTAATAGACATTGATCTCACTTCTCTAGATGAGTCCTCTGATAAGGATGATTCCCCTAAAAAGGATGAATTTTCAAGTAAGGCTAACTCCACATCTAGTGAGGAGTTCGTTACTGCTTCTGAAGACGGGTCGGTTAACTCTTGCCCTGAAGGAGTAGTATCTAAGGAGTTGTTGACTGAACAGAAAGTAAAGAAAAACATTATCACTAATAGTGATAATTGCATTTTAACTGAACCCAATATCATTGAAACAAATGATAATCTAAAGGTAATGCTTTATGGGGGTTATAAAAGTCTTAACCAAGCAAAGAAAGAAGCTTTGTCAACTCATTATAGGCTTTGGTATAAAGAAAATTTGGAAAAATATTATACTCCCAAAAACCAAACTGTAAAGGTTCAGACTAATGTTCTTAAACCAACTCCTCCTTCTAATAATGATGAGTTATCTAAGGCCAGATCTAATGAGCCTTACAAGAGAACTTATGTAGACAAGAGGAACTGTTTTCATTATGGCTTGGTTGGTCACATTCTTGTGAACTATCATTCGAAGAATCAAGGGAAACGGCCTGTTGTTTCACAACCAGCTGTTATCCCCAGGTTGCCATCAGTGAAAACTCCCAAACATCTAAAGCAAAATGTGGTGAAACCACCGGTCAAACCGATGGTAAAGCCTAAGATCAAATCTGAAGCTAAACCATCTGTTTCAAGAAAGGTAACGCAACCTGCTGTACCTTGTGTACCTACCTCCGGTAGTACACGTACTGGTGAGAAACCTGTGGCGAGACTTTCTAAGCCACAGAGAAAAAGAAGAAACAAGAGGTTGAGAAAGCTTGAACAGCTAACTTCAGTTCAATCAGGTGAAGATTCCACAAGTTCACATGTTGTAGTTGAACCAAAGTCTCCTGTTCCGGTTAAGAAACAGAAGAGATCCTGGACTGCTAAATCCAAAACTTCTCAATCTCCTAGTTCTATTTCTTCTAAAGATTCATCAATTTTGAACAGTCATCATGACTGTGACTTAAAGGAAATAGTTTATTTTGAAAAGGATGGACGACCCAAGACCACAATGGCTTGGGTCTCCAAATCTAACTAATTCTTTTGTGACTCGTGCAGGGACGTCCGAAGGGTACTATCTCTAACCGCTTGTATGTAGATAGTGGATGCTCCCGGCACATGACAGGAAACATGGCCCTGCTTCAAGATGTTAAACCATTCAGAGGCGGCTATGTGGCCTTTGCCGGAGAAAAAGGCGGCAGCATCACGTGTCAAGGCGTGGTTTTGAACGGTTGTGTCAGCTTTGACAATGTCAACTTTTGCGAGCAGCTGAAGCATATGTAGGATCGTGAAATTACAAGATGGTTCTGTTCTTAGTTGAAATTGGCAGAAACAATAACAACTACAGAAGTGTAATCGAGTAAGCATAAAGAATACTTTTAAGAACACTGTTGTATTAAGCTTTTGCAGATAAACGATTACAATTGAAAAACTCAATCAAAAGACATACAACGCACACTTACAATGAAGTATTCACAGATTATTTATACTCACTTAGAATCAAGACAGCCCCTTGATTCTAAGGATCAGATCTAACATAGATCGTTAAGCTGTTGTATCTAGCTAACTATTACACGTGTTGTCTATATCTAGTTAACTTTATTGAAGCGTCTTCTGTATACATCATTACTTGCATGCTTGGAGAAGAGCATTGTTATCCGTCATTGGTTGTGCCATTGAGGTTCCTTCTACTTTGAGTGTGTCAGTTGCTTTTGCATAAAGTTGTCAGTGACGCTTGGTATGGATTGTCAGCTGCAACGATTTATCTTCAAGGCACAAGACTGTCAGCAACAAAGATGTTGATCAGCAGCAAGATGTAACCATCCAAAGCTGCTGATGATTTGCTTGTCAGCAACATCAAGTGTTGATGCTGCTGAGAAGCCTATCCGCAGCAACTTTGGTCTTCATTAGATAAGGCTATCCGCAGCAGATTTGTTCTTCAGTAGGAGAACAAGTATCCGCAGCAGATAAGCTTGTCCACAGCAGTTTGTTGGTCAGCAGCAAACTCTGAGATCAACAGCATTTGTACTTAGAGAATTTTGTAGCCATCAGTCTTTGGTTCTACAAACTCCCCCTAGACTGATGCTACCAAAATTCTTTTACTGCCTTTGTTGCTGAAGCTATTTCATATTGCTGACTATTCTTTCAACCTCATATCCTCTCTGGTCCATGCTAGGATTGTTAAGAGGAAGCTCAGATAGAGTCTTGATGTCTTTGCTTGCCATTTTAAAGATAGCTTTGCTTGAACACCTCATCTTCTGTCCTTTAACATCTGTTAGAGTGAATTCATTCTTCTCAGCATTTTTGGACCAGCTGATGAATGGAGTGTGGGATTGAAGAGGTTTGGCATCAATGATTTCAACTTTGCTGGGGTTGAAGTAATGTCTGATTGCCAGCAAAAGATGTCTCCCACCTTCATTCTCAGGTTCAGAGGATTCACCCAGCTCCATCATCCTTCTTAGATCAGAATCTGGAAGCTGTAGCACCTCATCAACAGAAGTATAGATTGATCTTTTAGCTTCTGTCCTCCCCCTGAACACTTCAAACCATTGGTCTTCAGGGCTGTATGACCATCTGATTATTTCTCTTGAGTCTTCAGTTTTGGAAGTGGGTTTATTTTTCTTTTTAGGAGGTTGTCGATGAGTAGGAGCTGGGTGTGTGGATTTGGACTTTGAGGGAGGAGAGGAGGGAGGTCTAGGAAGGAGAGTGGAAGGTTGTTGGATTGAGGGAGTGTTGGGTTTCTTTGATTTCCTTTCTTCTTCTTGAATTTTTACCCTTTTCTTGGAGCCTTTCTTCTCCAATCTTTCTTCCTCATCCTTCTTGACTTTAAAATAGAGGGCTTGCAGGTTCATGAAATTCATGGGACCTAGCCTCTTTCCACTCTCTCCTATAGCCTTAAGGAAGTCAATCATGACTTTCCTTTCTTCATGGGTCCGTTTATTAAAGGCAATTGTCTTTTTAGACTTTTGTTTGGCTTTTTCTTCTTCTTCAGCCTGTTTCTTCTTTGCCAATTAACTTTGCTGACCCATGAAGGCTCTGTAGATTTCTTTATTTAATAGTTTCTCAAGGTAGTCTGCATCCTCACCTTGAGAAACTAGAGCCTTTACCCACTCATCTCTCATTTCTTTGGCTAGTTCAGAATCAGTTATTCTGAACATAGCCTCTTCCTTCTTCTTCTTTTCTATTTCTTCTTCTTCTTTATCAAATTGTTCCTGCAGTTGAAGAGCAAGAGCTTCATCTTCTTCAATCTGATAAACTGCAGGAATCTTTACCTTCAGAGCATCCAACTATTTTGCATACAGTTGGATCTGTTGTTCTCTGAGGAGAATGGTTGTGATTATATCTTGAGCTTTCTTAGTTTCAGCCATCTCCTCTTCTTCTTCTTCTTTTTCTTTCTTCTTTCTCTTTTTTTTCTATTTGTAACCTCTCTTCGTCTTCTTCGATTATAATTCCCTTTCCCTTTTCTTTGTTGGATGCCTCTGCTTCGGCTTCACTGATCACAACAGCAGATGATTGTGCCGCTGTGGGAATCTCAGCCTCAGCTTCATTGGTAATTTGAGAGGTTGATAAGGGAAGGTCATTAGCTTCATCTATTTTACACTCAGGACTTGTAAGTTCTATCAGCATTTCTTTAACAATGGATCTTGATTCATAAGCAGCAGCAAAGATGTCTACTCGAGTGGAAGCTGAGTCAGAATCAGTGTCAGAATTTGACACATATACTCCTTCAGCAATCCTTCCTACTTGTTCAAGATGTGCTCTGACAGTAGCCATCATTGCCTGGCTTTTGAGGGAGTTGACATTGCAGATATTTGCTCTGAGTTGAAAGATCTTGTAAAGAAAGTCTGTAGGCAGTAGCAGGATGTTCCTGGTGTTGATGGTGAGAGATGAGCCGTTGCTTAGCAGAAAGGTGTGGTCAAGAGACTTGGTGCTTACCCATCCCAGCACATCTAAGTCCTTGACAATAGAGTTGTACAGAAATCTTCTTAAGCACAGAACTTCTTCTTCAGTGAGAAGACTGCTCTTTATTATTTCAAGTCTTCTAGGAGTCACTCTTCTTTCTGCTGCTGTTGAAGATTCAGGATAGGCTACCCTTTTTGCTGCTTGCATTTGTCTTTGAAAGTTGGGTAGATTATCCTCCATCAAGTCATAGAACCTGCCGATGGCAAGTTCTGCTGAGAGGTCCGTTGAGTTGTTGATACATTGTAGATGGTATAGGTGAAGGACTTGGATGATGTTGAGAAAGTCCAAGTTTGGCTCTTCTACTCCGCTAAACTCCCAACCAATCCAGAACCTCTCAGATTTTCCATCATACCCCCAAGCTAGTATTGTATCAAACTCTAGCTGTGTCTAGCTGTGTTGAAGTCAGTGGAAATTGGGGGGCAGTGGAGTGACTTATGATGGCTGCTGCTTCAGGGATGATGCTGAAAGATGTATATGTTTGTTCTGTGTCTTCAGCATCATTCATCATCTCATCAACAGCCCTGACGACTAACTTCCAGTCTTCAGATGTTTCTTCTTCTTCGTTATCTGAAGCTGGCAAGTCATGAACATGTACAAAAGCTGGCTTGAAAAGTGTACTTTGAAATACAGCCTGCTCTTGAATCCAGTCATCAAGACTGTCTGAGTCTTCCTCCATTGGGACCATCTCCCCCTTTTTGGTTGCATCAGTGGACAAATAAGCATCAGTTTGGGTGCCCACTGATACAAGAGAGGGAGAAGGTACAGTTGGGCATTGATGGGCTTCATGCATAGAGACTTGGTGTCTTAGTTCGGACACTTCAGCCTCTAGCAAAGCCACCCTGGCCGTCAATTCCAAGTTATGAAGTTTCAGTCTGCTCTCATCCATAGTTGTGAATCCTTGGATCCAGATGGGGCCTAAGGCCTAGCCTCTTTATCCCCATCACCCATGGTTTCTTGGCACCTGGGATTCCTCTCAGTGAGGGGAGTTTCCAAGGAAGCATCCTCACTGTGAGTTGCCGTGGTTGAGGTCATAGCAATGTTGTCACTGTCCTCCTGGTTATTTGGTGGACCACCAGTAGTGACAGCCTCTTCCACATCCATTCGGTCATAACTCCTAGAATGGATCTTCATGGTAGAAGAACTTGGGATGGGTGTGTTGGAAGCAAGATCAATCAGTACCCCCGAGATGGTGGTAGTTGGAGAAGGTACATCATCTTGATCAGGTTCCTCAACACTTAAGTTCATAAGAGAAAGGAAAGGCTCAGGGGGCTGTTCTATAGATCCGGGAAGTGATCCTGATCCTAATAGAGAGACATCCAAAGGAGTCTCCCTAATAATGTGGCTTTCCCTTATGATATTCTCACCAGAATGTTGTGATTCTGAGTGAGGGCGGTTAGGTTGGGTTTGGGCCATGGAGGCAAGAGAAGAAGGAGTTCTCTTGCCCCTTTTCCTAGTATATGTCGTTGCAACCGGGGCCCTGTGTTCTGGTTGAACGATAACATCCAAAACAGGTGTAAGTAATTTTTGTGCCTGTGCATCCTCAGTAGTATGCACAGGGGTTCGAATGGTTGAAGCAGACTGTTGTTCAGGATGTGGGGGGAGGGTGTGGTATCAGTATCAGCTGGGATTGCTGAACTGTCACCCGGGGTACTCTGTATGTTCAGCATTGTAGATAACAATGGAACATTGACCCCTGAGAAATTTTTGGAAACAGTTCTCATGCTTTGAAAAATATTATTTTTATGTCCCAACATGATGTAGATTCTTGCAGGTTTTGAAAGTTCTTTTAGTTTTTGATTGAAAACTTCCTGCAAGAATCTTGGGTACATAAAAAATTGCTGCTTTGCACCCTCTTGAAGGTTATATCTCAAACCCTCAAAGATGAGGTGTGCAAAGTTGAAGCCTTGGTTAGTGACCATACCATGGAAGGCGGAGGCAAGTGCAGAGCTCAACTGATGCCATCCACTCCTCTTCTGAGATATGCATTGGAGAAGAGTGTGACAAAGATACTTCCATGGAGGGCCCATCAGCGCCTTCTCCATCGTATACTCGGTTTGATTTTCAGTGTATCCAATGGAGACAAAGGTCCTCATATATTCGTCCTTCGAGTATGAGATGGCTGCTCCCTCATCTTGAAGCTTAAGATGTTTTCTGAGTGTGGCTTCCAAGATGGTGATATCCTTGCCGTCTACTTTGGCTTTAATTTAGGAAATTCCCTGTTCAGTTGAGTAGACGGCGGTACTCCAGAAATCCTCCATATGAGGGATATATATGGTAGGATTGGTGGTGAGGGCAAAGTAGATCTTTGATCGACATAAGAAATCGATCATATCGTCAAATCCTTCGGATTTCTTTCCTTTGGTAAGATATGTTGTAAGGTTGTGGTATGGGGAGAACTTATCATAAGGGTTATTGATGTCTGCCATTGTTGTTTGATTTGGAGGGAAGGTCAGAATATGGGAGGCTTTGAATATGGTGGGGACTTGAAAGAAAGTGATGTGGGATTAGGGTGAAATTGAAGGTGAAGAGGTGGTAAGGAAATTTGATTCGTTCTTATAACGGCAGAAGAGGGAAAAAGCAAAATGATTTGTACAGTACAACCCAATTCACTTTTTATTGTTACAGCTGTAATACACCGAGGCAGTCATGGTAAAGACTGACGGGAATTTTAACAGCGGATAAAAGTTAATTTGGACTTAAATTTACCGATCAGTAGCAAACTTGATTGATGTGGATGCGGAAGGTTAAGTCTTTCAGCTGCTGCAATACTTTTGCTGCTGAGAATTAAACCTGTCAGCAGCTGAAGGACAAAAATGCTGCTCACTTATAACTTTTATTTACAATAAGGGACAGACACATTTACAACAAAGGATAGACGCATTCAACTGAACCAATGATGATGCTTTATGGTTTCTTTGCATTCCATTGAGGAGTTGGTGGTTTTCCAGCTCTCTTTGCCTTTTCAGCAGCAGAAGCTGCATTTGAGGACTTTGACTGATCAGAAGCAGATTTTGTTGCTGCTGATGGTTTTACTTGAGCACCTCCAGACTTTGCTGCTGAAGGCTTTCCTTTTGGTTGCTTGGGCTTTACTCGATCGTAGCAGTTTTGTTGGCCGCTGATGGTTTAAGAACAGACTTATGCCTATCCTTCTTCACCTTACTAATGGGCTTTTGTATAATTTGGGGTGGAAGAGGTATCTGACTGAAAGGATTAAACTTACAGTTTGCAGCAAAGTGATCTGATTCACCACAGATGATGCAAGATTGTAGAGGTTTTGACAACTGCTCCCTTGGTGGAGAAAGAGAGTTTCTGAATTGAGTTGTCTTAGCTTCAAACCTTCTTACCTGTTTGGTCTTCTTTGTCTTCTCAAAAGCATGTTGCTTGAGGTTTCTTTGCTGCTGAAGGTAGTAGAAGCAGGTGCTGGCAGTGTGATTGTATTTCCCACACACAAAGCATGATTTCGCCAGTTTGTCCCTTTGAAAGTACATATAGTCCTTTCTTTTGAACAAGTCTTTGAAATTCGAGGGGTGTGCTTTGTTATGCTCAAAGGTGGCTTCTTCCAATGTCTTTTGAACATATGGAATCCTCTCTCCAGGCGCATGACATATGTCAAACACCTTCTTTGGTTGGATTGAAGTGGAGGACAGGATAACTAATTTTGATTTGTTTGAAAGGTGTAGGAACTGGTACTGAAATGGCTGGCACTGGTGCTGAATGGATAATGGGGACTTCATCTTTAGTCAGAATAACTTGAGGTGCAGGAGGAGATGAAGCTTCACTTGTTTCAGAGGAGTCTGAGCAAGTTGATTCAGACTCTGATGAGGTAGTGTATTCTTGCACCAAAGGTTCATCTTTAGAGGGATCAAGATTTCTATTGGCCATATCAAGATTTGCAAGATTGAAGCTTGGTTCATGGATGACAACGTAGTCAGCAGGAGGTGCAACGACTTAATATTGTTCAGCATGATACCCCAGACCAGTTTTTACCTTTTTCATGAATTTGAGCATCCAAAAGTCCTTGCAGCTTTTTGGATGCAAATTCATATTTTTCGACATGAACTTTCTATTCTGCCAATTCTGCTCTGGTAGCTTTTAATCTGGCCAGTAGATCATCAATCTGAGTTTCAAGATTGGTTTGTTCATGTCTTAATGATGAAATCTCTTTCTTTAGGCAGTTAATTTTTTCTTTGTAACTGTCTTTGACCTTTTTGAATTCAGATTTCATTTGATGAAACTCTTCATTTTGATCTATGAGGTATTGATTATGCTTTCTGTAGCCTAAAACCTTATCAATGCAGGCTTGGGAACACAGATGTTCATATACCTGAGGTGGTATTTCAGTTGTATCTGCCATAAGAGCTTGGTTGTTGGTAGGCAGATCTTCATACTGAAAGCTCCAGTCAAAGTCAGAAGTTCTAACAGCTGCACAAGCTGCAGTTTGAGCTTGTGGAGTAGCTTCTTGATGTTGTTGTCTAGGTTGGCTTTGGTGAGCTTCTCTTGTTCGATCATCAGCTGGGTTTGCCCTGGGTGCCTTGCATTCTCTAGCAAAATGACCCAGTTGGTTACAGTTGTAACATCTCAATTTACTTTTATCCAAGCCAACTCTGGTGTTGGAGCTGTTGCTTAGAATGGGTCTTCCGGTTCTATAGTAGAACCTTTTGCTCTTATAGAGAGCATGGGATACGAGTGCTGTATATCCATTTCTTCTAGATCATCTGGATGGAAGCACTCAAGATCCTCCTTGATAAAGTACATGTTGCTTGAGTTTTCAGAAACAAAAGCAGCAGAGGTTGAGGCTTGAGAAGGAGCTTCAAGAAGAAATGGTGATGTGTTTGTTTTAGAGGTAGGAGTTTGAGGATGTATGACTATAGGAGGATAGAAGTTGCTAGTACTAGGACCTGAGTGCTCAGAGTGAAAAGTAGAAGAGGTGGTGGTGGATGTTGAAGCTGTTTGGTAGCTTGAGCTCCTTTCCTTGGCCTGAATCATTTCTAATTCATAGGTTTTGAGCATACCAAATAGCTCAGTCATCTGAAGAGTTTTCAGATTCTCAGTTCTTCTGATGGACACTGTGTAGAGTGTCCAGCAACTAGGTACAGATCTGATGAATTTCTTAAGAATGTCTTCATTCTCCAACTTCACTTTTGAGAACTGCAACTCACCTACAAGATAAGTATATCTGTTATATAGAACAGTTAGAGACTCTTCTTCCTTCCAGACGAAATTTTCATACTGCTACTTATGGATGTCTCTTCTGTTTTCTTTGACTTTCTCAGATCCAGCAAACATCTTCTCGAGGGCCTCCCAGAGCTATTTGGCGGTTTTGTAACTTCTGAAGTTATGAAAAATTTCATTTGGAAGGCACATTTGGATAGCTCCTAGTGCCTTGAAGTCCACCTCCATCTTTTTTATATCCTCTTCTGAGTACTTGGAGGGCTCCTTTGGAACTGATGGTCCTCCAGAGTCAGTAGATGCCACCATGGGAATGTAGGGTCCATCCTTGAAGGATTTCCACATTCCGTACTCCTGATAGCAGAAAAAATTTCCATGCGATTTTTCCACATGTCGTAGTCTTCACCAGACACCAATCTTGGTGGTCGGTTGATGCTGCCGATGTCTTCAAATCCGTTGCTTTGTGCCATCTTTGTTCTTGGTGACTTGATGAAAGAGAGAGAGTTTAGAATAGAACCAGAAGTGATTAAACAAGTGTGAGTTTGTTTAATCTGAGCCAAAGCTCTGATACCACTTGTAGGATCGTGATTAAACAAGTGATTAAAAAGGAGAACAAGTATTCGCAGCAGATAAGCTTGTCCGCAGCAGTTTGTTGGTCAGTAGCAAACTCTGAGATCAGCAACATTTGTACTTAGAGAATTTTGTAGCCATCAGTCTTTGGTTCTACAGCATAACCTGTTGAGTGTCTCCCAAATGTGTGATAAGGAGTACTCGGTGATGTTTGACAAGTCATAATGCCTGATTCTCAAACCTGGTTTTGAAGTTCCTGAAGACTGGATCCTGATGAGAGCGCCAAGAACAAACTACACCTATCAGATCGATATGAGCGTGGCAACAACCACCTCATCAGTTGCTACCTGTTTGCTTACAAAAGCGACAGAGCTTGACTCCATCTTGTGGCATAGGAAACTCGGACATATTTCGTATCGTAAAATGAATCATCTTGTCCGAAACAGTTTGGTAACCAGGGTTCCTAAGCTGAGATTTACCGTTGCAGATGACTGTATGCCTTGTAAAAAGGGCAAACAGCAACGGAAGTCTCACAAGCCCAAGCTCCAAAACTCTATTGATACCCCTTTGGAGCTATTGCACATGGATCTGTTTGGCCCCATAAGTTTCAGGAGTATTGTAGGTAAGTCGTTCTGTCTAGTAGTAGCTGATGATTTCTCACGTTTTTCTTGGGTCCATTTTTTAGGTACGAAAGACGAGACTGCTGATATTCTTCAATACTTGATCCTGAGCTTGGAATCTCTTTGCAAGCTGAAAGTTAGAAGGATAAGGAGCGAAAACGGAACTGAGTTCAAAAATAATTTGATGGAGCTTTTCTGTCTCAAGAAAGGGATCCGTCACGAATTCAGCGCGCCGTACACGCCTCAGCAGAATGGAGTTGCTGAACGGAAGAACATAACACTGATTGAGACTGCAAGGACTATGCTGTCGGATGCAAAGCTTCCTATCACTTTCTGGGCAGAAGCCGTTAATACAGCTTGTCACGTCTTAAACAGAGTTCTGGTTGTGAAGAGGCACAACAAGACTTGTTACGAGTTGATCAACAATCGACTTCCCAATCTTGATTACCTAGTTCCTTTTGATAGTCCATGTTTCATGTTGCTACAGTACAAAGACCGCCAGTCTAAGTTTCATGCAAAAGCGGTGGAAGGCATCTTCTTAGGATACGTTGCCAACTCGCCTTGCAAGAGAGTGTACAACATAGGAACTCGTACTGTCGAGGAATGGTTTGAAGTGGATTGCAGTAAACACAGCATTCCACCCGAACCAACAGGTCCAGCTTGGGGTTTTGATTATGATGCGATATTCAAGTCATTCAATCTTCCTGATCTATCTGCAGTTGACGCCGCAAATGTTTATGAATTATTGGGTGGAGACAATGACTCCAGCTTCCCTACTCGTGCTACTATACCGATTGTAACTCCTGATTCCAATGCTGCATCTGCATCTGGAACTCGTGACAGTGATAACAGTGAAGATGTTCTTGTTGTTGGAGATGACGCTCAAGCTAATCCTAACACAACTATAGGAAATGAAGCTCCAACTGATCCAATTAACATTGAATCATCTTCCTAGGGAACACAGGAAATGGGGGAGTTAAGCACGAATCTTGATCCGGAAATTCAGGAACCGATTGTACCAGAGACGAGAGTGCATAAGAATCATCCAATCGACAACATTATTAGTGATCCTTATGCCGGTGTTCAGACTCGTCATCGAACCATCACTAAAAACACCAGTCTTTACACAGAGATAGTTGACACTGGTGTCATGGAAACATGTCTGCATGCTGCATTCGTGTCCCAGTTAGAGCCGAAGAACGTGAAGGAGTCTCTCACTGACAACTGCTGGATTGAGGCGATGCAAGATGAACTGTCTCAATTCCAAAAGTTGCACGTGTGGGATTTGGTTGACTTGCCAAAAGTCTTTCAGCCAATTGGAACCAGATGGGTGTTCAAATGCAAGACGGATGATCGTCATGTTGTTGTGAAGAACAAAGCAAGATTGGTTGTTCAGGGTTTTTATCAGCAAGAGGGCTTGGATTACACGGAAGTATATGCCCCAGTTGCTAGAATTGAAGCCATTCGACTGTTCTTGGCTTATGCCACATATGTCGACTTCAAGGTCTATCAACTTGATGTGAAGAGTGCTTTCCTTTATGGTAAAGTTCATGAAGAGGTCTATGTCACTCAACCTCCCGGCTTTGAAGATCCGCATAATATCAATAAAGTGTATAAGCTTGACAAAGCACTTTATGGTCTTCATCAAGCACCGCAGGCATGGTATGAGACATTATCTAAGCATTTACTGTCTAATGGTTTCGACCGTGGACAGATTGACTCAAATCTGTTTATTAGGAAAGCAGGAGGTGACATTCTTCTTGTACAAGTATATGTCAACGACATTATCTTTGGATCTACCAATGAAGGGATGTGTAGGGAATTCGAGCAGGTGATGAAGTCCAAGTTTGAAATGAGTAATATGGGTGAACTTTCGTTCTTCCTGGGTCTGCAAGTCAGTCAAAGAGAGGATGGCATTTACCTCCATCAAACCAAGTATGTGCAGGACATCTTGTCAAAATACAAGATGAATGATAGCAGTACTTATGGCACACCTATCCCAGTCAATCATGGTCTGCATCCTGACAAAGATGGAAAGGATGTAGATAGCAGATTGTACCGTGGGATGATCGGATCACTTATGTATCTCACAGCTTCAAGACCCGATATAATGTTTGCTGTGTGCTTGTGCTTAAGGTTTCAGTCTTAACCGAAGGAGTCACATATGATAGCCGTGAAGAGAATTTTCAGATACCTGAAAGGGAAACCCCGATTAGGTCTTTGGTACTCTAAGCAGCAGTCATTCGACTTCAACGCCTACACTGATTCAGATTATGGCGGTTGTAACCTTGATAGAAAGTCAACTTCTGGTGGATGTCAATTCTTAGGAGACAGACTGGTCTCCTGGCAGTGCAAGAAGCAGTCAACGGTTTCTGTGTCAACTTGTGAAGCAGAATACATTGCTGCAGCGAGCGGTTGTTCTCAGATATTGTGGATTCAGCAGCAATTGAGAGACTACGGCTTGAACTTCACTGGAACTCCTCTATTCGTTAACAACAATGCCACCATGTCCATCACAAATAACCCGGTGAAACATTCCAAAACTAAACATATAGAGATTCGCCATCATTTCATCCGTGATTGTGCTGAAAAGCATTTAATTGAACTTGTAAAAGTTCACACGGATGATAATCTTGCTGACCTTTTCAGAAAGGCATTTGATCGATCCTGTTTTGAGCATCTTGTCAACTTGATAGGAATGTTCAATCCTGAGTGAAAATTAATTTTTCTTAAATCAATTCAATTCATGGAAGTTAAACTTTATTTCTTTTAAATTTTCTGTATAGTTCTTTTAATTTTCAAAATATTTTACAAAATCAAAAACAAAATAGAAAATGAAGAAAATTTCAAAGTTAACTTGAAAAAAGAGGAAATGATAGTACATCACAAATGATCTAAAAGTCACAGACTGCTCATATGGGAAATGATTGCGTCATGCTTACTTAATTATTTCAATTATTGTGTTTTTAATCTGCTTATTTACAAGTAATTTGAATTGTCAGTAGGCTGTATGCGTCTTTGAATCACTAGTAGTGTGGAAACTAAATCTAAATTACAACCGTGATTTGAACCCATGTTTGCAAGTGTGTGTGCGTAAAAGAATAGAAAAGATCATTATCAGATAAAGGATGTTAGATTTTGGCAATAATTTTCTTTTGAGGTCAGTTTTGGGTTATGTCGTTAGCACAATTAATGCGGTTCATCTCACTGCCCATACTCACAAGAATGCAAGGAGAGATTGAATCAAGACATGTCTCTACATTAACCGTTGAGCATGTATTCACCCTTGAATCACTCCTGATTCATTGATATCAAATCTAGATAAAAGTTGGATCCCCTTACCTTAAAACTCAAACACCATTTATATTATCCTGAATCATCATACCAATATTCAATGAAGAAAATCAAATGAATCACTCGATTCTGAATCTTATGATTCTTGATAATCCTTATAGATTCTGCTTGATTTTTCCTGTGCTAATAGATGTAACTTCATTCTGAAAATTTAGAAAATCATTGGGAAAATCTTAGATGCCTTGAGATAATGCAATTTACAATATTGTAGAATATCAGTGGGGTACACATTGTATATCTTATAATTAATATCTTAATTCACAAGAACGTGATGCAAAGATGCTTATAGTTTCAACTCTTATAATATTGTCAACTTGAATTACTTGTTTATGTGCTTATTACGTATGAATAAATAGTAATCCATGACATGATCCCATATTCTTTGATGTTTATATTGTATCGTTTTTGCTAAAAGATAGCCTGATATGATCCTTTGCTCGTGTCTTTGATAAAAAATAATAGTTTGTGTGAATACTTGTATATGTTTATTAGAAAAGATCAAAAAGATTTTAAGTTTATGCATAGTTCAATTTTATTCAGAAAAGCCAAAAATATTTGTGTTTAACCTTCATGAACTGTATTTGAATCCTCTTGATTGAATATTTTTAACTTGTTCGTTATTTGACTTGAAAAACTTCATAAATTTGAGTTGAAAGTTTGCGCACTTAAGGGTTTGTGCGTACTTGTAAGTGCGCATGAAGTAAGCCCTGCGTACATAATAAGTACGCAAGAGTTAAGTCTTGCGCACTTGTAAGTACTCAAGAGTTAAGTCTTGCGCACTTGTAGGTACGCACGAGTTAAAACGTGCGCACTTGCTAAGTACGCACGACCTTTTTGTGTGGGGTATATAAACCGGACTTAGAAAATTTTCAGAACCTTATCACTTTCAAACCGGTTCATATTCCCTCCGACTTTCACTCGAAAATTCAAGTGTTCCAATATGATTTTTCGTCCCATTGCTAGTTTCATCACTTCATTACATCGATTTGGTGAGATTTTAGGCTTAATCCATCCACAAAAATCTTGATTTTGGACCGATTATCTTAGGTTTTTGTTCGAGATTTTTAGACAATTTTTGGGTTGTTTGGGTAATACCTAATAATTAAAACTTGTTAATAATCATTAATCGATCACTAATCGACCTTTAATCATCCATTCGAGTCTTTGATTTTGACTTTGGGCTTGAATTTGAACCGACGGTTGCTTCGTTCGACTGTTAGAACAAAATAGGTCAAGATTAGCAGGTACTTGGTGTTGATATTGGTCCCATAAGATAGAATCTTCGATTCCGACCTAGTGGCGACCCTATACACACCAAATTTTGAACATCATTGAATTTCAAAATTCTGAAATTTTTCACGTAGTTCTTGCGCACTTAGCAAGTACACAAGAAGTAATTCTTGCCTACTTGTTAAGTACACAAGAGGAAACCCCTGCGTACTTGCTAAGTACGCAGGACCAACACTTGGCAAAAATTCCTAAGTCTGAAATTCAGTTCATAGAGTAACTGCTATACTGAGTCATGTTTATTCATTTCCAATGATACGTTTTGTTCTGATTATGTTTTTTGTGTGTTTTTGCAGATCATGGCTCAGGTGTTTACTAACGAATTCAACCTGTTAGCTAACACTGAACCAGAGTGGAAGGGTGCAGCATTGCAGTACAGAGACATAGTTGATTTCTTGAACCGTTCAAGAATCAGCTACGCCATTTCTGCTGACCCGATCGTGTCAAGACCCTACCTCGAGCAGTTTTGGGAGACTGCGGAGCACGACTGCACGGTAACCCCCAACGTTATAAGGGCTACCATTGCTGGTCATGCTATTGCTTTCTCTAAATATACTATAAGAAGGGTCCTTCAATTCAGAGATCTCGCAACCGACCCGACAGCCTATCCAGACTACTTTGTGGACGGCTGTTGGAGACAAAGAATGGGCTATGTCGGTGCAAGGGACTATGCTTCATACAAAAAGATGTGGGTGTTAGACCAGTGTAAATACTTCACCCACGTCATGATCATGTACATCTCATCAAGGAAAGCTGGGAAAGATTCCATGGGTCATGACTTTGCAGCAGCCATGGTCAGCCTTTCTCTCAATAAGGGCTACAACTTCTCCCGCTACATCTTTAAGGCCATCAATGACCAGATCAACACAGCAGAGAGGTTTCGGTTCTTGTTATACCCTTGGTTTTTGCAACTTTTGATTAATGACGCGTTGCCAAACCTACTTGCTATATGGGAGAGACTACAAGTAAAGAGGGTGGACAAAAGAGTATTCGCCCAATTCCTAAAGCCAGGCAGTGTAGATCCTACCCCTGTGCATATAGAACTCTTTGGCCACCTCATCAATGAAGCATATGTGGCCCCAGGTGACTTGAGATGGTACAGTCACGACTCGGAGCCGGAATTGAGTGAACACTTCGACGAACAACAGGAACAACAAGGGGAGGAAATGGATAGTGATGATGGATCGTTTGATGATGGAGACGACGAAGGAGGAAATGATGGTGCTGAGGGATCCGACTCGGAAGCGACTGAGTCAGATTCTTCCTATTGCGATGATGCACCGTCGCAGGTACACCCGAGGAGAACGGCTAAGGTAACCCTACCTGAGTCGTCCTCCAAGAGAAAGCGACAGTCGTCTAGCAGCGAATACGAGCCAGACTCTGACTCTGACGCTGCTATACAAAGACAAAGAAGGGAAAGCATTCACAACAACAGGGGCGATAGGCAACAACACTATATCCCTAGTGAGGTGGAGGCTCCGCAGCCAGTACAAGTGTCAGCTGCTAGTCCTGATTCAGCCTCCACCCCACCTTCACAGTAGCTTTATCGTAAGAGGAGGAGGCCACAAGTGCAAAGTGAAGTGGCCATCACTACAATCACAGAGGTGATTCCTGTGATAGTGACCCTCCCTACCACTACTGTTCAGGTGGCGGTGACTACTCCAGTTCTCACGGAGTCAGTCACCATCACCCCTACCATTACCCCTACAACTCTCGTCACATCTTCCATCCCAACCACCACCAATGAGCCTTTAAGTCAACCCTTCAACTATGGAGACTTCACACAAGGATTTGGCTTTGATACCATATTCTCCTCCCCTACTCATAATGCCGAGGCGTCCTCATCCAGACATCCTGATCCGATTGATGCAAGGATAGATGTTCTGGAAACCCAAGTTGCTGACCTACTAGAGACTATTCAAAAATCAAATGAGGAGTCTAACGCTCAACAAGCACATATAAATTCTTTGGTAGACGAAGTCAGATTCGTAGCCAGAGAATGGGGACTGAGGAACGACTGAAGAACGTCATGGCCTAGAACGAGCTCCTAATCAAGACAAATGAAATGCTTATGGGTCACGGGTCATCCTTGGAGCTGAGGTTTGACACTCAAAGGAAGGAGCATGAGCTGATGGTCAAGCTGATTGCTGATCTGACCAAGAAGCTTGATGCTCAGGGGGAGAAGGACACAGAGAAAGAGAAAGAGAAAGAGAAAGAAAAGAGGACTACTGGTGACGAGGCTTGTCATTCGGTCGACTTGACTAAGGTTGACGACAAAGACAAGGATCCCGGAGCTGGTCCTAGTGGAGGTGAGCACCAAGCTTTAGCAATCGTGCCCATCTCTGCTGTTCCAATGGCTCAGGGGGAGTCGACTCATCAAGAGGGTGGTGATACCTCTGTTGGTGGTGGTGGTGACAAAGGAAATTCAGTGGCTGAAGTACTTAAGGACTTATCTGATGATGAGATCCTATATCTAGAGCCTGACTATTCCAAAGAAGCACAGATCGATGCTCTCTTCAATCTAGAAGAAAGAGAGATCGACTCTGGTCTCGATTGGGATGATGATGATGAAGACGTTGTAATAAAAATTCCCAAGGGTGACGGGGAAGGAGAGTACGATTTAGAAGATGGAGAAATCTTTGAATTTCCATCCTTCGACACTCCGCTCGACACAGGTTCAGTCGAGCAGGCTAGTAATGTAGAAGCCTCGACTGAAGCCTCCCCAGTTGACCCTGCACCTGTGGAACCAGAGGCACCTAAAGAAACAGATATGCCTTCTTCTTCATCAAAGGGTCCAACTCCTATGTGGCAAAATACGTCTATAATAGACAAACACGGAGCAACATGGATGATCTTGGCTGTAAGGTTAGAGGAGGATAAGCAGCTGTTCGCAATCAAACGATCTGGCGGGGTTCAATACTTGAAACCCACCAGTGAAGCGTTCAGCTCCTTACCAAAATACGACCTTGTGAACCTAGCAAACCGAGAGCTGCTGGGTCATTCCAATCACGCAGTGGCGATGGGTTTGTGGGTGGTTCTGCGGCGAGAAGCAAGATCGGGGAAATTCGAGATGTTCAAGCCTCAAGTGCCCAAGAGAGTCAAAGATAAGCATGCAATACATCCCGTGACTAAGAAGAACTTAAAGAAATTGGTATACAAGCCAGTGCAATGTGAAACTAAGATTCCCCTGAGCAAGTTATCTCAGGATATTATTGGTGACATGTGGTACTGGTACGTAGATCCAAAGACGGGCGAGGCTGTGATCATGGGTAAAGGACGTTCAGAGAGTGGGAACATAGTGCCAAAGGAACTGATCAGAATATTTGATGAAGTCTGCTTCATCAACTTTTCTATGAAAGATCTGGAGGCACTAGCAGACAGGTATTGCGTCTACACAGATGAATGGACAAAGCTCCTTGCTTTTAAATACGACAAGGTGATTAAGTTCTGCCTTCAATACAAGAAGAAGATGGAAGCTAAAGATCAAGTGCTGTGAAGACTGAAGATGTGAAGACCGAAGACTGAAGATTATCCAGAGCTGTTGTCAAGAGGGAGTTTGTTGAAGCACTTTCCTGTGATAAACACTCTGGATAGATAGAGTCTTAGTCTTAGGTTTTTTTGTCTTGTTTGTAATTATCTTTGTATGTAAGAGTCTTTATGTATTAGTTTATCGAGTTGTATTTACTTTTACATATTGAATGTTGCAAAATTCTCTAAGTGTTTTGCGCACTTGTAAGTGCGCAGGAGAAAGCTCCTGCGTACTTGGCAAGTACGCAAGAGCGTTTTGACCTCCGCACTTGCTAAGTGTGCAGACATCGGGTCTTGTATAAATAGGATAGGTTGACAGAAGTTAAGTACGCAGACATAGACGCAGGCATTATAGCAAATACGCAGATTGTAATCTCAGTGCTTTTCTGTGTAACCTTCAGGTGTTTATAATACATAGAACATTTAAAGTGTTTTCTCTTGTCGATTTACTTTGTTTAGTTTGACTCTCCGCCTAGTCACGAGTATTCCGCACCCAGTCTGACTAGTATACCCACTTGCATGTGACGATCCGCCACACAATAGAGTTTTATCGTGTACCGCCACCTTTCAACACGTACACACAAAATTAGTCATGTATATGCTTAAACGACACATGAATTATACATATATTTCAAATTGGACCTAAGCTAGTTAATCATTAATTTGAAAAGCCATTAGGCACCTAAAACTGAGCTAAAACGCCGTTTCGAATCCAAGTAATGATTAAGCACCTAACTATCTAAATATCTAACAACTAAACTAGCTTAACAACCTAAACTACCCAACCCCCCTAATCCCCTTGACTTTCGGCTGACAACCCCATGGTGGGCCATCATGCACTTTAAAAAAAAATCCTTCATATTTGATTTGTTGTTACAAGACCATACTTATTCACCTACTTGAACACTCCAAATTCTTTTCAAAACCTCCATGCCTATCCATCAAATCTCACTTTTAAAATCACTCCAACTTATTTCTTTTTCTTTCCCTCTCTTTACGGCAACAACACTGGCACTTTCATCCGCCATATTTTAAAGAAGCTCATCCATTTCAAGCACAAAATCATCTACATTTTTGAGTTCTACGAAGCATACAAGGGTTTTCTCTAGGGATTTTAGTTAAAAACTCAAGATCTTCCTCTTTTTCTCTCAAAAATCATCATCTCTTACTTGTTATCTTCCCTAGCTTATCTAGAGGTAAAAACTGGACCCTTCACATCTTTATATATTTGTGTTATTTTCTTTGATTCATGACAAAAATGCACTTGGTTCACCTAAAAAGTGGAATGTTTTTATAAAACTTTCTTAAATAAATATACTAAATTGAAAAGTGACTTGATCTAACGTTTAATACATGTTTATATATATATATGTGTGTGTGTTGTGAGTATATATATATATATATATATATTTGTGTGTCGTGGGTATGTATATATGCATATGTGTAGTTGTTGTTCACAAAAATTACTAAAGGAAAGATGTAAACATGTGTAGAGTTTTACAAAATCTTGCTAGTCATGAACTTCAGTTACTTAACAAATGAAAAATAAATAAATAAATAAATAAAAATGCCTAGATCTATGTATGATGAAACCATGAGAATGTATGTATATATGTATATGGGTATGTAAACTAGAATTCCATAAAGATATAGATCTATGTAGGTATGTGAAGTATTTGTTCATAATATGTTATGTTGTCAAAATGGTTAGTTTGGTTAAAAGAAACACAAGGCTTGAATATTAATGGATAAAAATAAGTTTTATAAAAATATCGACTTTTATGGCCTTAAATATATTTTGTTGGTAAAACTTTGTGATTTATGCATATAATGGTATTTTGGAAAGGACCAAGCCTTGGAAATATTTTTATGACAAAACAAGTGTTGAAAAACTTAAGAATATATATTGGATAAAAATAACCGATAAAGGTGTTAAAATGATTATTTGAATAGTTTCGTGTCGCATGGTAAATTATAGGTTTCGGTGATATAACATGGAATAAAATGTATTTGTGTATAAATATGTATACATAGAAAGAATATATAAGTCGTTAAGGGATGGAAACACTTATGTAATTAGCGTAATAACAATGACGATAATCGTTCAAACAAGGTTATATATAGATCAATACATGCGTATAAATGATTATGTATATGTACAAGTCTAGATGTAACGTCAACTTCGATCACGTGTTAATACAAGAGATAGTATTTCTAAGAAATATATAGTGTTATATTATAAATTATATTATCTACTCTATTACGACGAAAATGGAATATTCCTTTAAGAATAATTATAAAATTTCGTAAATATATCATTATTTGATGATTATGACTTGTATCTCTATGTCTACTTGTATAGATATATTATGTGTATAAATATTTATAAAAAGTAATAAATATTAATCATCAACGAGTCGTAAACACACCATTTTCCTTATACAAAAGCATTCTCAACCAAACCTAATGTCTTGGGTGAACAACTTGCATATGAGACGTCCATTCTCAACCCTAAGATGTCTTTTGTATTTAGGGTATGAGTAGTCGAGTCTCTCTATTACGGACCTTTATTTGTTTACTACATGGACACGAGGTGAGTTTCACGGCCCCTTTTTACTGATTTGCATAATTTGGGGGAAGAACATACTTAGAACTACTTTTATATGATAACAAGAAAACAAGACCCGACCTTTATGTTTGCATGAGTTAATACATTTGGGGCTCATAAAGTCCCCTGACCATCATATTTATAACCATTAGCTATGGATTAGCCTAGGATTCTATGGATAGTACTATTGGGTCTGACACCCCCGGTCATGGTTAGTCGCGCTAACCATGGGTCCCTCTAGCCAAATGACCGCATAGTGTTCTAAGATTGCTCGTGAGGTACGAGTGAGGGGCAAAACACCCGATCTTGGTTTGGTTATGCCTCATGTATGTACCTATTAGCTGTATTCATAGCTAGTTTACAAATGGGTCAAACATTACTTGTTTTGTTTATCATATACGTAAAATCATTTTCATGCAATTGGTTTGCTCATTGTATCCATATATAAAACATGTGAACTCACCAACCTAGTGTTGACATTTTCAAGTATGTTTTTCAGGAAACTGAACGCGATAGCAAGGGTAATACTACGTAGGGTTCATGTATACATGGTGGATATAACTTTTGAAGATTTTTCTTGTATAACCCATAATGTTCGGGTCATATTTGCAAATTCTAAATAATTTGTAACTTCAACTAATATTTTGGGCTGTAAAACCTTAAACTTAATTTATGTATCCAGTTTGCATGTATGCGTTTGCAATAATCATATGCTTTGAATTGTACACAAAAACCGTCAATTATCACTAAGAATCGTACTAAATTCACAAGCACTTTGCTCTGATACCACTTGTAGGTCCAGGTAACTCAGCTACTGATCAAACTCGTGATATGACGCTGCGATAACACGAAGTGCGGAATCCTTCGCGTTAACGTTTTGTATACTAACCGACAATTCACAACAACACGCGTAAATAAACTTCTCGATTATATTCAGAATAACAATGGTTACAGACTCGATCAGACAATTGTTCACCTCTGTTCACGCTTCTGTTCCTCTCTGTCTAATGACTCTGTAACAACAATATATAGACCCAACACTGCTGTAAGCGAACTTAGCTAAGTTCGCCTGAAACAGTATAAGCGAACTTAACAAGTTCGCCTCAGCTATGCCTAAGCGAACTTATTAAGTTCGCCTCTGATAGGGCAGGCGAACTTAACTAAGTTCGCCTCTAGGCTCACTAGTAAAACACTTGGTAACTATTACAATTTCATGACAAATCATAAAGACATAAAATCTAACTATTACAAGCTTTTTTCATTACAAGTCTATGTCCTAACAGTTACGCCTCGCGATTCCACCTTGGCGGGGTGTGACATAAACCAACTTAGAGATAACACCAAAGAGTTGAGGGTAAATGTTGTCCTTAACGGGAGGCACCACTATTTTAATTTAAAGATTTTAATTCGTGAATCAAATGTCATTAGGACGAGGCTCTAGCAGTGACCCGGGTCACAAGTTTGTAGTAGTCATACCACTGGATTAGTCAACTTAACATTATCACGTACCAAGCGGATTCAAAGCCCAAAGCAAAACTCTTCGTAATCTGATCATTTCCAAGATATTTACTTTCCTGTTATTTACTATTCTGTTAGTTACATTTCTGTTACACACATCACACACATTTTTACTTTCCTGTCTTTTACTTTACCGTGAATTACTTTTTTGTCATTTACTTTTCCACTTCACAAGCACAAAAAATGTAACATTTGTAAAAATTTCACGTCAAAATAATAAAAATATAAAATATAAGGACCATAAATGCAATTACATCAAAGATCAAGGACTAAAAACGAAAAACTTGGAAAATGGTTAGATATCAGACTGATATCTCTTTCCATATCGGTCTGAAGAGAAATATGGTTGGATATCGGACCGATATCCATAACGGTCCGCTATGGAACGTCATGTCGGTTATCGGACCGACATCAATCTATAACGGTCCAACAACCTCCTCGCAGCCGCAATTTGTGATACTGACATGTGTCCTATGACTCAGCCCTAGAATCTGACGCGTGTCATGATATCGGACCGACATGGCCCACATTGGTCCGACATGAACCGAAAATATGTGCGGTCCAATCAGATGTTGACATTTAGGGCTGATGTGGGCATGGCTGGATGTCGGATCGACATACAATTGATATCGGTCCGACATGGGTCCAGAAATCAGCCTATAAATAGATTTCAATGTCGTTCAATTCCAAAACACACTAAACAAAAATCCAAGTTCTTATAAGCCATTTCCACTCTCATAAGACCATTCCCGCTCGTACGTTTATGTTCCCGAGGTGCCGGATCATCCTAGAAATACCCGAGAAGCTAGGAAACACTCATTTGGAGAAACCAAGTAAGGTTCTTAAGCAGAGACGTTGCCGACTAGGGTACTCAGTCTAGAAGATTCCTAAGTCCAACCTCTATCAAGGTGAATACTTGTATTTTTATAAAATGATTTCAAAACTGAAAATGGTTTTGATATACTCTGACATGAATGAATTAATACAACTATTAGTTGCATAAGGTGATTTACTATATAGCAATTATCCCATAGAGTCACGTATATATACACATGTTAAAAATGAGACGCTGTAACAGGGCTAGGGGTTGAACCCTTGGTTGTTGTAAAGCCCATCGCTGAAAGTGTAATGCAGATAGACATAAAAATATATCCAAGGTACCTGGTGTGGCTGGTGGTTAGTCCGTTGACTGTGTAAATTGACCAGAAACTATGGACAAATTATTCTATCTATTTACGCTTTTCAGATTATGATTTCCAATATACATGTATTCACTAGTTTATATTGATAAAATATTTTCAAATGTTTTTACAGGTAACCAAGGATGAATTGAATTTGATTAGACATGTGATGACAAAGAAAATGATGTCATGAAAAAGGGAACGTCCACCCTAGACATCAGTTGAAAGAAATGGCTAATGTAAAACCTTGGTTTTGTATATTAAACGTTTGGTACAATATCAGGGTTTATCCCTGTTATAATGAAAAGAAACGGGAGATTCCCCATCTTTTGAAAAGATCCTGAGTTATAAAAATATTCCGCTATGTTTATAAATCTCTGATGAGATAAAATAAGAAACATGTACCAATCATTGGTCGCATGCCCGGGTGGGCTAAATCCGAGGTGTGACAGGATGGTATCAGAGCCATTTGTTTCAGCATATTATGTACTAGATATTAGTATCTAAGCTGTAACTTGATTATGATATTATTTGGTTTAGCAAATTAAGATACTCAGGTAAGGTATCAAAGCTTAAACCAGTATAGACTGCCTGCTAAGAAAAGTAGGTAGATCTCCATAATAATTAAGTGATAACTATACAGATGTCTGGAAATAATTATTATGCTTATTTCTTCGGACGATCTGAAGAAGAACTTTATCATCCTACTGGATCCATGGAAAATCCTGTAGTTATTTCTGATATCGGTGAATCCCCTTTCTGATCCTATCATTGTCTCTGACAATGAATCTTATCATCAAAATCAATCTAGCTCATCCTGGATGGAAGCTACTTTGGATTTTGAAAATTAGAGAACTGATACTCCACCTTTAGTAAAACAAGTGGATATAAATGAGGCTGGACCCAGTAGGTCTTCTAAACCAAGGATACGTGTACGAACTCCGACCGAGCATGTGCATGTGTCTGCAGAAGAAATGGAGGGAGTCTACCAGGAAGTACCGAAAGAAAAGGAACCTAATGAAATGGAAATGAGAGATCCATATTTGTATCCTGAAGGTACTTCAAATCCTTATACTCTTCCAACAATGTTAGAGGAGTATATTGAAGAACCAGTTGATGGTCCTGATGACCCATACCATAATGTGTTTAACGACATATTATTTGGTATTCTTGAACCCCCTCCTCAGTATAATTATTCTTCAGCTCATCTTGGAACACCCATAAAATTCCTTGATCGTGCCTTAAGAGAAACTGATGAACTCAAGAAAGAATCAAGGCAGCTCAAGGAAATGATTCGTCAACAGGAGAAAGAAAAAGAAAAGAAAAATAAAAGAAAGATAGAAAGAAATAGTAAATTAACTAGACGTAAAGGTAACCATCCGACCGGTATGTAGTTATCTAGCAAACTGAATGTTCTATCAAAGGAAAGAGTGGTATATAAATCTCTTCTAGACCCGTAATTCTTTCCTGGGAACATTTGGTTGGAGGTACTATTCTGGGACGATAACCACCCTAGTCTACTAAATATAATAAATAGGACAATTTACTATTTTAGTATGTAAAGTTTAAAATATAAATAATAGTATTTTGTTTTATTCAGATGACTGGAAAAGGAAAAGGTCCCTTCTATGTTAAAAAATATGCTCCACCTGGATATGAATTCCAGCTTACAAATGAATGGGATTCAGAAACTGGAACAAGTTTAAGACATTCACGTAGTACATATCGAAGCTTAGGAGAATTAACACCTCCGACGAATCCTTATGTACCTTCTATCAGTTTTCATTCTGCTATTATAGCCACAGTCGAAATCCGGATTATGGAGAAAATCCATACTATAATCCTTATTATTATCAAGGGTTACCTGAAATTCATTATGAAAGTAATTCTGTTCCTGAAGGAGAAGAAAGAGAAGAATCGAATAGGCCATATGAGTATTATGAGCCTACGAATATACAAAATCCTCAAGAATATGAGGAAAGTTGTAATAATAATCATATTAGAGCCTTACAGGAATGAGTAACAGAATTGGAAAAAGAAAATCATAGATTAGCATCTGTAGCCGCCCAGAATATAGCGATAAGACAAATGCTAGAAAATGCTAGAAAATGCTCATAACCAGGGTTATATGTAAATTTCTTTCCGACTTCTATAATATGTATTATGAATATTAATAAAATTCCTCTTGTGAATAGAATTTCAAAACAAGGTCCTTCTTATAATACAAGGGGCAAGAGCAAACAAATTCAAAATGAAAATTCTGAACAACTGCAACAAAAAGCAGAAATAAAGAAAATGGTTGGAGAAGGAATAGAGAATGCTCTTCCTAAAATTCTAAAAGCTATGAAGGAAGATAAAATGAAAAATAAAGTGGCTGAATCTAAAAATAATTATCATGAAAAAAACCATAGTTAAAATGGAGAAAATTCATCAAGTAATGATAAAGAAATTAGCAAAAAAGAAAGAGAAGGAAAGGATGTACATTTCGTGCATTCCGAGCTTGTCAACCTCTGGAGTATGCTGGGAATGAGAGAGTAGTGGCAGCCCTGAGGTGGCTGGAGAAAACTGAATCTGTTATCTCCATCAGCAAAGGTGCTGATGAAGATATGGTGCTTTATGTATCAAATTTATTTAAAGATGAAGCGTTGGAATTCTGGAATTCTATTATACAAGCCATGGGACGGCATAAAGCCTATGCCATGGAATGGGAAGAATTTAAAGAAATGGTAATACAAAGATTTTGTCCCATCAATGAAAGAGAAAGAATTGAAACAAATTTTTTAAATCTCTGTATGGAAGGAACTAAACATCATGAGTATGTTTCCAAAATGTTTGAATATACTCGTTTGGTTCCACACTTATCTACTCCTGAACCCAATCTTATCAAGAGATATATTTGGGGTCTTGCGGAAGAAATCAGAGATATGGTCAAGCTACTATGCCTCAGACCATTGCATCTGCCGTGTAGTTAGGAGGAATTCTAACTGACGGTATGATAAGAAAACAGGAAGAAGGCAAGGCAAGGGAAGTGGCCAAGAAGGTTACGGAGAACCCAGAAAATAATTCTCCTTGGAAGAGAAGAAATCAGCCTATCAAAGGAGGATTTAATTCTTCGATCCCAGAATGCAAGATTTGTAGGAAAAGGCAAACGGGAGAATGCTTTTTCAAGAAAATTTATTGTCATTTTTGCAAACACACCGGACATGTGTTTGAGAACTGCCCAAGAAAGAAAAGTAACTCCTGTTTTAATTGTGGAGAGACTAGCCATTTTAAATCAGCTTGCCCAAAGCTTAATCAAGCAGGAGCTGGTGGGATAAAGGCCAATGAAGGAAATAGAAAGAATGTACGAGCTTTCGTACTTAATAATTGTGACGCTGCAGCTGTTCCAGATGCAGTCACTGGTGCATTCCTCATTGACAATATTTATGCTAGAGTATTATTTGACTCTAGTGCAAATTTAAGTTTTATAGATTATAAATTATGTAATCTATTAAATAAGCCTTTGTTAGGACATAGTTGTGTGACAATAGGCCTTGTAATAGTTTAGATCTTCTATGTCTTTATGGTTTTGTAATGTTTGTTTAAGTTTTGTTATAGGCGAACTTTACTTTAGGCGAACTTGTTAAGTTCTCCTGCACGGCTGTGTGAGTCTATAAATAGGAGTTTACATGTTAGTTTTAAAAAGCTTTTGCAATTTGTGTTCAAGATCTGTAAACTCAAAGTTTGGTGGAAATCAAAGAGGATATTATTTACATCTTCTGTTGATTATAGTCTTTGTGAATGTCTTGTTTACACAGTTACACGTACGTTGGATTCCGCACTCCGTATGTGTGATACACATCACGTCTCGAGTTAGATCCATAGAAGACCCGTGTGGACCTATATGTGGTATCAGAGCATCGTGCTCGTGATTTGTGATTGATTTGTGACGGTTTGTGTAAGATTTGACATCAAAAAGACTGAATTTTCGAGAAACTTTCATTTCCATGGAGTTTTCATGTTCTTAAGAAGATTTTGAGGCTGATTTCATCAATTTGGAGTAGTTTTTGAAGAAATTGATCCGTTCAAAGTGTTCTAATTCATATTATATTCAATCCTACGGCTAAATTTCATCAAATTTAATTAATTCAGCAAGTTATGATGATTTTTGAGGTTTCAAGTTCGTGTTTTGGTTGAAGAATTCATCTTCCTATGAGTTTTTAGCTGAAACAGGCGAACTTAGCTCAAATTCAGTTACAGGCGAACTTAGTCTAAGTTTTTGTTTAGCTGAACTTATCAAGTTCGCTTGTGGGTAAAGTTGTTTCAAATTTTGTTTTCTTGTGATATTTTGCATATATTTGTTGTTATGGCTAACATGGTGCAGGTTACAAACATATGCAACTATGACAATGAAATTGGAACTTCTCAAAAACCACCAAAGTTGCTGTCTTGCTGATTATCCTAACTGGAAGGATCGTTTTGATCAATTTGTTTCATTCACAGATACCAGTTTATGGATTCCTATTTTAGAAGGATATACTCATCCGACTTATTCATAGATGGATAGTGATAATGTTCCAAAGCCTGTATCTTCTTTAACAACTGAAGAAAAGCTGTTATTTAATCATGAAAAGAAGGCAATGGCGAGTATTTCAATGTCACTATCAAAAGAAATTTATCACAGTTTCAAGCAATTTAAATCTTCCAAACAATTATGGGAAGCTTTACAGAAGAGGTGTGAAGGTAGTTTGGATGTAAAGAAAAGTCGTAAAGAATTACTGAAGAAACAGTTTTTAGTATTGAAACAATTTCAGAATAAGAATTTGGATGATCTGGCTACAAGAGTTTATCATTTGTTAAGTGAATTAGCAAGTGCAAAGGTAGTTTATGAACCTGAAGAGATAAATGACAAGTTTCTGGAAGCTTTACCTTCAAAATTTGATGTGTATACAGTTCTCATCAAAGAAAATGAAAAATATAACTCAAATGAAAGTGGATCAAACAGTAGAACAAGGAAACCAATATGGAACACATGCTCATGATCTGAACATGAAGATGTTCTTGGAAAAATTCAATCTCATGATCTGAATTTAAAGAAAAAGGAAATCAATATGGAACACATGCAAGATCCGTCAATGTATTTTGCCAAAACATCTGGAAAATCTGGACCATGAGTTGCATTGTTTTCAGGAGATGGTCAATATAACTCAAATGAAAATGGTTATGAATGTTCTTATCAATCTGGCTTCTCTGCAACTATATCAAATTCTCCTGGATCACAACCAGTGAAATCACATCGTGTGACTCAAAGGGTAGCTGAAGATTATATGACAATGTTTTCATATTTTATTGCTTCATATGAAAATTTTATTGGAGGAAAGATTCATGATCCAGAAGCAATTGAAGAATATTATCTTCAAATTGATCCAGTTGATCTAGAAGAAATGCATATTCAGTGGAATATGGCAATGTTAATGAGACAAGCAAAGGATTTTCTTAAGAAGACTGGAAGGAAGTACATTGGATCAAACAGTAGAACAAGAATGGGGTTTGATAAGACTAAAGTTCGATGTTACAACTGTCAAGAATATGGTCAATTTGCTAAAGAATGTAATAAGCCAAAAGTTGAGTTTGATTCTCAAAAGAAGAACAACAATTATCAAAGTAACAGAAATCAACAAAGTTCAAGTGGTTCTGGAAATTCAGCAAATGTTTCAATAGCATCTGCTTTGGTTGCTCAAGGAGATGATAACTATGATTGGGGAATTCATTTAGAGGATCTAGTTGGTGCTATGAGTCAAGCGTTTGTGGCTGAAATTCATACTGATGATTCATCTAAAGATGAAAGTTCCAGTGATAGTGAAAGTTTAGAGAGTGGAGTAGAAAGTCAGAATGATGAATCTTCTAACAATGTCAATACAGAAGAAATTTTTGAAGAAATTTATACTGAAAGTGCTGATGAAGTTCATTCTGAAGAAAATGTGTCTACAACAAGTGTATTTGAGGATGAGATTTTGTTGACTAAAAGAGTTCCTAAGATGACTGAAGAGATTCCAACTGCTAAAGTCTTCATGGTAGACATGTCAGATCCATCAAAGGTAAAAGATGTTATCTGTAACATATATTGTTCTAACTATGTTTTGGTGAAGGACAAAATGATGAAAGTCATGGATGATAACACAAATTTGATTTGTGATATGAAATCGATCTACTCAGTGAATCAGAAATTAAAGGACAATGATAAGATATGTATTGACAGAATTGAATCACTGAAGCGAGATATTAATTCTCTAACTTTGAAGATTAAGGAACAAGCATATCGGTTGGATATGGCTTATGCTGAGATTGAAAAGAGAAATGAAATTGTTGCTGAGAAAAACAAAGAAATTTCAGACAAAGAAGCAGAGGTTATTAGATTACATAGAAAACTGGAATGTTTTGGAAATTCATCACTACTGTTGGGTTATTTCAATGACAATGCTAATCATTTTAAGAGAATAACTGGAATTGGATTTGCTCCTCCACCATTTAATGGAAATTATGTTGTAGAACAAGAGATCATTACTAAGAGGATATTGATCCAAAGACAGTTTTAAAGATTAATCCGGTCATAGGGGAAGAAATGGTTTATGATTCTGATAGTGATGATAAGATATTTGATGCTCAGAAAATTGATGGCGTTCCTAAAGATGTGAAGTTTGAAGAACCAAAAGTGGTAAAACAAGTCACAAAAGATCGATGTATTCTTACAGAGCCCGATGAAGCTGAACAACCTACTATTTCACCAATTTTATCTAAAAGTGGTTTTGTTAGTGCTGGTGATATCAAGAATGAGATTGAAAATAAATCAACAAGTGATTTCATTAAGCAAAAGGTGAATGTGGCAAAAACCAAAGACAGTCAATCGTTGGTTTCAAAGACTTATGTTAGTGAATCATTTAGAAAGATGTATGTTCCAAAGAAACAAGGAGGTAGTGATGCTAAATCTATTGAAGGTTATTCATTAGGAAGATCCTCAACTTCACCAAGGGTTCCTTACATCCAAGAATACAAGGATAAGAGAGTTTGCTTTCATTGTATTGAAGGTTATACTGTCCTTACAAAAGCAAAGAGAATAATTTTTTATTTCAGAAAAGGTTACACCTGCTGTTGTTCATGGTAAATCAAGAGTAGTAAAGATTTTGTAAAGACCAAAAGTGGAAAAGACTACATTTGATAATGTGATGAAACAATCTGTTAAGGAAAATTTGCCTAAGCAACATGTTACTAAACCATTTGGGTTTAAGAGAGAGATGACACAGAATGTTCATGACAGATTTGTTGATTCTAAACCAGAGTTTGTTCAATCTGGTGTTAGAAACAAAGTTGTTTTTCATAAGTTTGTTGAGAATCCTAAAGTTGGATTCACAAAAAATTCACAACCTGAGGTCAAACTTTCAAGACCTCAAAGCAGAAGAAGGAACAGACGGTTAAGAAAACTTTTAGAAAATGATCAATTTGAATCTGAATTTCAAAATTAATCAATTTTTGATAAGAAAAAGAATGTTTCAAAATCCAAATTGTCTGATTCTGATTTGCCTAAATCACCAAGGGTAGATGATAATAGAGATTTTGAATTGCTTGAGGTTGTTTATTTTGATGCTAATGGAAGACCTAAGACCACAATGGCTTGGGTCCCCGTTTCTAACTGATTTCCTTTGTTTGTGTAGGGTCAACCAAGGAAGACTATCAATAACAAATGGTATGTGGATAGTGGTTACTGCCGACATATAACAGGAAACATTCGTTTACTTGAAGATGTTATTAAATTTGATGGTGGTTATGTCGCTTTTGCGGGTAATAAAGGCGGGTACATAACAGGTCAAGGAACGTTAAAGAATGAAAAGGTGAAGTTTGAGAAAGTCAATTATGTTGAGCAACTCAAACATAATCTACTCAGTGTATCTCAAGTGTGTGATAAGAAGTTTTCATTTCATTTTAATGATGCTGAATGCTATATTCGGAAACTGGGATTTGAAATACCTGAAGAATGGATTCTGATGAAGGCTCCAAGAAGAAATGACACATATGTTTTAGACATGAGTGTTGCTACAACAACGGATTCAATTCCTACATGTTTACTCTCAATGGCATCTGAATCTGACTCTATTCTTTGGCATCGGAAGCTTGCTCATATCAACTTCAGAAAAATGAATTATTTGGCGAAGAATGATTTTGTATCTGGTATTCCAAAAATGAAATTTGATGTGCTTGATGACTGCATTCCTTGCAAGAAGGGCAAGCAACACAGGAAGTCTCACAAATCCAAGAAACATAATTCAATTGTTACTCCTTTGGAGTTACCGCATATGGATTTGTTCGGACCGATAAGTTATCGAAGCATTGGAGGTAAATCGTACTGTCTGGTGCTAACGGATGACTTTTCAAGATTCTCATGGGTTAAGTTTTTGGCAACAATGTCAGAAATGGCAAAGACAGTTCAATACTTAATTCTTGGGTTGGAGAATCTTTTGAATCAGAGAGTCATATGTTCCTCAATAAAACGGTGTTGTTGAGCGAAAGAACAACAAGATGGGACACTTTTGTTTACAAAAGGGTATACATCATGAATTTAGCATGCCAGATGTTCCTCAACAAAACGGTGTTGCTGAGCGAAAGAACAAAACTCTGATTGAGGCAGCTAGAACTATGTTGGCGGAATCTAAGCTACCGGTTACTTTTTGGGCCGAAGTTGTGAATACGGCATGCCATATCCTGAAACGTGTTCTGACCATCAAGCGACACAACAAGACGTGTTATGAGTTATTAAATGGTCGCAAGCCTCATTTGAATTATCTTCTTCCTTTTGGAAATCCGTGTACTCTTCTGAAGATCCGGGATGTTTCTACCATGTTTAGCGAAAAGGTGATTGAAGGAATTTTTCTTGGATATGTTGCCAATTCATTGAATAAAAGAGTGTATAACAAGGAAACACGACAGATCGAAGAATGGTTTCATATCGATTGTTCTAATCGATCTATTCCCTAGAAGGCGGTTGGTCCAGAGTGAGCGTTCGATTATGACAGCTTGTTCAAGTCTTTTAACTTTGCACCTGATTTATTTGATGAAGAAGTTGCTTTACTATACAATTCATTTCATGGTGATCAAGATTGTGGGTTAATTCCAAAATCAACGATTCCACATTCCATTCCATCATCATCATCAGTTCACCATGATCCGAATGCTGCATCGAGTTCGAGAACTCATGAGACTGATAGTGAGGATGATGAAGAAATTTTTCAGGATTCTTCAGCAGATCCGTTAATTGTTGATGATTCATCCAACACTACACATGTTCAGGGGGAGATTTCTAAAAATTTAGATTCAGAGACACTAGTTAATCAATCTTCTCAAGCATATACTTCTCAAGTTGATATTTTACCTGTTCCGGAGGTGGCTTCCATAAAAGAACACAAAGATCATTCGGCGACGAATATCATTGGGAATTTGCAAGATGGAGTTCAAACTCGTTCTTTAACTGAAAATACTTGTTTATATTCATACATTAGAGATACTGGAGTAATTGATGTTTGCTTACATTCTTGTTTTATTTCTCAGGTAGAACCTAAAAATGTGGAGATGGCTTTATAAGACAATAACTGGATAGAAGCAATGCAAGAAGAGCTTGCTCAATTTTATAAGCTAAAGGTGTGGGATTTAGTTGATTTACCAAAGGGAATGTATCCGATTGGCACCGAGTCGGTTTACAAATGTAAAAAGGATGAACGTGGTGTCGTGGTAAGGAACAAAGCAAGATTAGCTGTATAGGGCTTTAATCAACAAGGGGGAATTGATTACACTGAGGTGTACCCACCTGTAGCACTGTTGGAAGCAATTCTTTTGTTTTTAGCTTTTGCTTCGTTCAAAGGTTTCAAGGTTTATCAACTGGATGTCAAAAGTGCTTTCCTGTATGGCAAGGTGAAAGAGGAAGTTTATGTTTATCAACCATCGGAGTTTGAGGATCCATTGTATCCTTTTAAAGTGTTCAAGCTAGATAAGGCTCTTTACGGTCTTCATCAAGAAACCCGTGTGTGGTATGAAACGTTGTCGCAACACCTTTTAGACAATGGTTTCGACCGTGGTCGAATTGATTCCACCTTGTTCATAAAGAAAGTAGGGGGAGATTACCTGATGGTTCAGATCTACGTGGATGACATTATTTTTGGCTTAACAAACGAAGAGTTATGAAAAGAGTTTGAGAGTGTTATGAAATTGAAGTTTGAAATGTCCGCTATGGGAGATTTGTCATTCATTTTAGGATAACAAGTTAATCAAAAAGAGGATGGTTTCTTTATACATCAGTCTAAACACGTGTAAGACATTTTGAGCCGGTTCAAAATGGAAGACTGTACCCCATATGACACTCTGATTCCGGTTAATCACAAGATGAATCCAGATCCGGAAGGAAAGGATATTGACAGCCGCTTGTATAGGGCAATGATTGGATCTCTCATGTACTTAACTGCATCAAGGCCAGATATAATGTTTGCTGTGTTTCTCTGTTCTAGATTTTAATCAAAACCAAAGGAATCACATATGATTGCAGTCAAACGTATTTTTCGGTACTGAAAGGGAAACCGAGATTAGGATTATGGTTTCCGCATGTTCTAATTTTGAATTTAATGCATATAATGACTCGGATTTTGAAGGTTGTTGTTTAGACAGGAAATCTACAACAGGAGGTTGCCAATTTTTGGGTAATCGTCTTGTATCATGGCAATGTAAAAAGCAGACTACTGTCTCAATTTTAACATGTGAAGCAGAATACATCGACACTGCAAGTTGTTGTTCATAAATTTTGTGGATTCAGAAACAATTAAGAGACTATGGTTTGAATTTCACTTGCACCCCCATGTTCATTGACAATAATGCCACAATGTCTATAACAAATAATTCAGTTAAGCACAGTAAAACAAAGTACACTGAAATCAGATATCATTTCATTCATGATTGTGCAGATAAAAAATTGATTGAGCTGGTGAAAGTTCATACTGATGACAATCTTGCAGATTTGTTCACCAAGGCATTTGATCGTACAAGGTTTGAATTTCTGATAAAGATGATTGGTATGATCAATCCTGAATAATTTTTTTTGCTCAAAATAATTCTCATGGAGGTTTATTTTTTATTTTTTACTCGCCTTTTTTCTGAATTTCAATTTACTATCAAAAATTTTGTTATTTATAAAAAGCCCAAACAAATTGAAAAATCTTAAAATTGACATCAATAGATATTCATTCACACATGACCATAGATTGACTGGTTGGTACTTTATGTTTATTTAATATATCTGAATTATATATGTTTTTTATCTAAACTTTAGAGACTGCACAAATAGGAGATGATAGTGTTGTGTATGCATATAATTTAGCTTGTCAATAGGCTAAAAGCGTCTTTGAATCATTAGTTGCATATGTTGCAGCTGTGATTTGAACCCATTTTATGCTTGGGTGTGTGTTTTAAAAGATCATTATCAGATATAGAATATGAAGCTTAAAGTGTTTCATGAGACTAATATCGAAATATATTGATTAGCATAATTTTTCAGTTCACTTCACGACCCATGCCTCGAAAAACATGCAATGTGATGTTGAACTAAGATATGTTTCTGACAACATCTGTTGAAACATATACTAGACCTTGGATCATATTGATACATCATCTTTACTGATTCCATTGAATTCATATTCCAGATAATAGTTGGATCCATGTACCTGAATCTTTTGATTCCACATATATAAGCCTAGACATTGAGTCATTCTGATTCAATATATCCTTTGGGATCTGTTTCTTTTACTGTGCTAATTGAGATAGTTTCATCCTAGAGATTGATATTATCTTTACATAAGTCTCATATGTCTTGATGATAGTGCAATTTACTTTCTGTTGGCATACTAGTGGGGTACACGTTGTATTTCATACTTAAATGGTACATTAACTCACAAGAAAGTGGGAATGAGATGCTTTTAGTTTCAAATCTTATAATATTGACAATTTAAATTTTTGTGTCACAGCCTGATCTTGTTTTCTTTAAATGTTTATCGCGTATCATTACATGCAAAATGAAAGTCTTGTAAAAGATAGAGTTTGAAAATATTGAGAGATATTGGTTTGATTGGTCAAGACTTGAAAGAATGGCATATGATACCAAATTACTTTGTTATATTGATTGTTTAATCCAAGATGTGTGATTGATATATCATGTATACTGATATGATCTTCTTGCTCATGGTCTTCAACAAAAATATGTTCTTTAGTGCTTTACAGTTTAGTTTATTTCAGTTTGTATAGAGAAAAACCAAAATTATGTATTTTCAAATTTGTATAGATAAAATCCAAAAAGATTTTCTGTCATGCTTCGGTGAGAATTCCAAATTTTTTTAAAGGTTCGGGATTGGATCGGATAACAGGTTCTTGGTGATTGACAAGAAACATTGAGGAAGAGAAGTATGAAAAGTTTGAAAGAGTTGATAGTTTAAAAGTTCAAAATTTCTCTACGTGTGGAGAAGAAGTGAACTTATTGTGTTCGCCTAGGTTAAGTTCGCCTGGTAAGCGAACTTAATAAGTTCTCCTAGTAAGCGAACTTAAGGCTTGCTGCTTATATAGTTTGTTTGAAGCGAACCTGATCATATTTCTTAGAAAACTTGACTGAAGCGAACTTAGTTGTTTTTAAGCGAACTTGTTCTGAGTGTGATCGAAGTGACTGGATCTATGTTGTTGTTCTTAGTTTCTGATTATTCAAGGCTTTGCGCATCAAACCAAGGTAGTATCAAGGTTTATTATCCATTGAATTGTTCAAATCAAGCATGTTTATGATCTAGGTTACGGTTTATATTGCCTCGACTGGTTTTGGATCTAAACCTCGATCTAATATGTGTTATGCTTGAAATTGATGATTGATAAAGGTTCTTTGAGATGTTTTGATCATGTGGTGTTCCATTTTAACATCGGATTTCATCGATTGGAAGGTTTTTGATTTCTGTTGGTTTTTCTGAGCTTGGAGCGAACTTGCTCAGGCGAACTTAATAAGCTCGCCTCAGGGGAGAGAAGTAATTTTGACTTAGCATTTTTTTTGTATTTTTTTGTTTTTCATTTTTTTATTATTTGTTTGTATCATGTTTTAACATGTTTGGTGTGTGGTTGTGCTATGTCATTTTTTTTACAGATGGATCGTTGAGTTGAATATAAACATAACCATGTGGCGTTGGTGGATCCAAATTTATCTGAAGCGGTGAATTACCGAGAAATCATTAACTTTCTAAATAGATCAAGGATAAGTGTTGCTGTTTTGGCAAATTCCTACATCAGCTTGAATTACATTCAACAGTTCTGGGATATTGTACAACATAACTGTACTATGGATCCGAATGTTATTAGAGCTACTGTCAACAACACGGAAATAGCAATATCTATTGATACTATTCGTCAACCTCTTCATCTTGGAGGAAATGATGAAGAACCTTTTTGGGGTTACCTTCTACACTGATTATGGGTTGTTTTCAAAGAATGGGTTACAAAAGAAGAGCTAATGATACTCAAACGAGGAAGGGTGGTCTGGTAGGACAATGGAGATACTTTATGCATGTCATTATTCAATGTTTGACTCCTAGGAAAGCTGGAACTGATGGTTTGAAGACCACACTACAATCAACAATGGTGGCTCTTACTTTGAACAGGGGGTTCAACTTGGCTCATTATTTTTACAAGGAGATTGTTGCACAGATTACTCCACCGGCTGGTCAAGGATTTCTTATGTATTCGAGGTTTCTACAAATGATTCTGAATCATCTTATATGTAGAAGCATGTTTTGTAACTATAGATTAAATTCTATGTATCGGTGTACGTGGCTAGTCCATAGGAGGGTGTTCCTGAGTACTTAGCCCGCACACCAGTTCGGTCCTGCGTACTTAGTAAGTACGCAAGGCTTTTGCTTTCGTACTTGTCAAGTACGCATGACCAAACCATGCGTACTTAGTAAGTACGCAAGGCTTTTGCCTTGAGTACTTGTCAAGTACGCAGGTAGTGTTCCTTCCCTATAAATAGAAGACTTGTCTTCATTTGTAGGTGGAACTCTGAAACAAAGTTGAGAGGTGTCCGGGTGGGTCGGGACAAGCTCTCCCGACCCCTGGACCGTGAGCTTAGATGAGAGATGTGTGCTCCTTCGGTATGTAGTCTGTAATACGGGATTACTTCTGTGTTATGGATTACGTTTCGTTTCTGTATCTTTTGTCTTTGTTCGTGTTTTCTCTGTCTCGTTTCTTGGCTCCCACACAAATCACAGAACATGTCCGTGTAAATCCGCTGCGTGACCAGGCTCCCGGGACCTACAAGTGGTATCAGAGCCTCGGTGTTCGTTGATTTGTGTTCCAGTTTCGGGTTTTAGGGTTTTTTAAGCAGGTCTGAGATATAAAAGTCGCTACTTTTTATTGCAAAAATCCTCAAATCTGAGTTTGTTATCACTTCATTTGTTGTTTGGATGGCCGAGGGTTTGTTAGAAGATGATTTCTAAGCTTTTGGAAGCATCAATTTATCAGATCCGTCACTATTCGAGCATTCTCCTCATGATCCGTCAAGAAAGCTGTTACTTTTTGATAAGTTCGCAAATTCAGCTTTTCTGCGTACTTACTAAGTACGCATGGATTTTGTCCTGCGTACTTACTAAGTACGCAAGAGAAGTTGTCCTGCGTACTTGTCAAGTACGCATGAGTATTTAACTCTGCGTACTTTGCATGTACGCACTGGCATTTTGCGAACTTATCAAATACGCATGAGCACTTGGCGTTGCGTATTTACTAAATACGTATGAGCATCCTTTATGTGCGTATTTGCTAAGTATGCATGAACTAGCCCCTGGGATTCAAAAAAAAAAGTTTTTTGGCGGGAAAACTTTTCTTGGCCAAAATTTTTACGGATCATTTGTACGCGTGTTTCGGGCCATTTTTGAGAAGATAGTAATTTTGGTTTTTCCGGACCAGAATTTGTATACGATGTGGCTTAGCGAAACACGAACGAGATTTTTGTTGGATGATACCACTTGTCAAACATTGTTTAAGGGTCCATACCTGAAAATGTAGGCTACGACTACCCGGGATACTTATTTAATAGGGTATGAATGCTGAACTAATGGGAGCAATTGGGTCATCATCGGCTAAAGGTCTCGTTCTATTTGTGAAGATGTGGCTGCTTTGGGTCTTTTGGAAAGAGAATCATCTTGTTTAGGTATTCAAACCTGAATATGTAGGCTACGAGTATCTGGGATACTTATTTATTAGGGGATGAATACTGGAACAACATGAACCCAAGGATTTGCTGTTTTGGATCTTTGCAAAGGAATAAAAGAATAAAATCCTGGAGTTGGCAAATTGTGCTTTTTGAGGATTTGAGTGATGTGATGATGAAGCTGGTAATAGTTTACAGAGAAATGAGGGGGATAAAATCTAGTATTCATGAGACAATAAAGAGGTGGTGGAAAAGCCGTTGGTACTTCCTATATATATACCTCTTTGACGTAACATGGATCTCAACCGTGATTTCTCGTGTAAACTATATTTTTCGTGTTTGATTCTATCGTGTGTCTTCAAGATGAAGCTGGATATTCGTTGGATTATTAGTTGAAGATGGAACCTTTTATCATTGGCCGATGGGATAGGAAACATACCCTTGTTTCTGGTCTAGTTAGATGGACCTTAAACTGAAAGGGGATATTGGTAATGAACATCTTCGGGAATTTGGTTGACTCGTGAAGATACAGGATAGAGTTGGACACATCTGGCTGAAGACTTAAATTTATCTTACTAGAATTCCTATGGGAGCTGATTAGTTTGATGCAGGTTATTGGAAACTCAAACTCTCTATCATATGCCAGCTGATTTGGAGTTGTCCTAGTCTACTATTGTTACATGGTTAGGAAGACATTGTCAGACTCAGAGTCCTAAGTCAGGGTGGAGGTTGCTACTGCTGAGAGGATGAACTACAATGAGTTGTGTTGGGTTAGTTGGTTCTTATTGAAGCACTTGGTTCGGTCTACAATGAAAGCTACAGTTATGAGGGAGTCGGGTTTGTCATCACTTAGCAACTGAAGACTGAAGTTTGAATATTTGAAGATCTCAAGTGGAATGCCAGAAGATCAGGTCTCGCCAAAAGACACGTGATGTCATTAGTTTAGAGGGAGTCTGTAAGGACATTCTTTGTAAACTGATGATTATCAATGTTAGTGACAGATAGAATTTGATGCTATAGTTAAGAGGGAGTTTGTAGAAGCATGTTTTGTAACTATAGATTAAATTCTATGTATCGGTGTACGTGGCTAGTACATAGGAGGGTGTTCCTGAGTACTTAGCCCACACATCAGTTTGGTCCTGCGTTCCTTCCCTATAAATAGAAGACTTGTCTTCATTTGTAGGTGGAACTTTGGAACAAAGTTGAGAGGTGTCCGGGTCGGGACGAGCTCTCCCGACCCTTGGACCGTGAGCTTAGATGAGAGATGTGTGCTCCTTCGGTATGTAGTCTGTAATACGGGATGACTTCTTTGTTATGGATTACGTTTCGTTTAATTATCATTTGTCTTTGTTCATGTTTTCTCTGTCTTTTTTCTTGGTTCCCACACAAATCATAGAATAGGTCCGTGTAAATCCGCAGCGCGACGAGGCTCCCGGGATCTACATTATACCTAATTTCACTCAGTTAGCACAGCGTCTTACTCTCACTCCAATGACAAAAAGGATTTTCACTGATTGTAACAACATCAAGCAACAAAATCCAGCCATGATACCTGTTCCAACTCCTCAGTTTGGGCATATTATTAATCCTGCTTGTGTTGCTCCTCTAAATGATAATTGGATACAACCAGAAGAGGTTCAACAACAACAACCGCAACAATAAGTTCAACAGCAACCTCAACCACAACAAGTTGCACCTGAAGTACAACTAGAACAAGTTAATGTACAAGTTCATGATGCTGATCAAGATAATGTGATAGAACCTAATTTAGAGGTTCATGAGGAGGTTCATGTTGATATACCGGAAATTCAGAATGTTGAAAATGAGAATGTTAATGAAGAACAAGTTCATTCACCACAAGCAAATCAAGAAGGTCAAGTTAATGATACTAGCACAAGCTCATCCGGAAAAACAAATGATGCTGAATTTGATACTGATTCTGAAGCTACACACGATTTTGGTCCAGATTATTATGATAAACTTGCTAGTATACCATTGGCAAATGCTGGTAAATGACTGAAGTTTGTTGCTACTAAACCAAGACGGAAGTCTTTTCGGGGTATTCCTCCTGGAACAGCACTCGGTAAAAGATCGTTAAGAGATGAATCTTCTTCTGGTTCTAATTATGTTCCTACTCTAAAGTTACAGAAGCTATTGTCTGCTTCCATGACTACTTCTGCAACTGCTTGAGTAGCTGATGACTTGGATTTTGTGGATTCTTTGATTGTATCTCCACATCTGTCTCAGACTACTTCACCCCAAGGTACTCCTGCTCCAATTCCTTCACAAGCTGGTCTGTCTAGTTCCTCGAAGGATGCTAAAATTGTTGCTCTACAAAGCAAAGTCTCTTGGCTAGAAGCTCAAGTTGTGGGTCTTCAAGGTCAAGTAGATGTATTAAGGGCAAATAATTTTTAGAGAGAACAAACTCTTCAATCTCAAAGCAAGCAGATCTCTGAGATGCAAATTCTAATCTCACAATTGATAGAGCGTATTGACGCTCATGGGGAGATGCCTGTAGTGATTAAAGATGCTTGTCATATAGTGGCAGTTCAAAGAAATGATAATGAAGATAATGATCCCAGTGGAAACAAGGGTGATCGAATACATTGATGTGGCTCCAATATCTCAGTTTCAGGGGGAGTCTACTTCAAATCAAGTTGAAGCTTCTGGTGATAAAGTTACTGGAGAGAATGAAGAGGTATTGCTTCTAGAATTCTTTAAAGATGATTCTGATCTTGCGGAAACTGAAAAGATAGACTGCTTAGATGGTATAGATGAGTTAATTGATGACTTAGAAGATGAAGAAAGTGACTCAGATATAGAAGAAGGAGAGATAGTAGAAGTGGAGATTATGAAAGATACAACAAGTTTGATGTATGAAGGGTGTGATGGTCTAAATGTGACTTTTGACTTCATCCTAGATGAGGTTATTCCTGAAGTAACTTCTGATGGAATGGCTAACTCTATGGACTATACTGAAGATGTCACAATGTTTGATTCTAACCCAGATAATGCTCAGTCAAAGACTACTGAAGAACCTATGATGTATAAGGATACAAGTATGACGAAAGAAAAATGGTTAGAGATGGTAAAAGCCTGGAAGAAAGTGTTACCCAAGTCACCATCACCACCTGTTCTGAAACAAAAGTATGTGAATAAAGATAGATGTGTTGGTAGAATTATCAGTTGGTTCATTGATGAAGAAATCAATGTGTTTGCCTTAAAGAGATCTGATGGTGTTCAATATCTAAAACCAAGACTTAGGTATTTTAATACTTTGCCTAGATGCGAGCTAAATGGTTTGGCAACTAAATTCTTAATCAACAATTCAAAGAATGGTATTGCTTATGCTAGCAAGGTTGATTAGATTGGAAGGTAGTTCAGAGAAATATGATAAGATGAAACCACGGAAGGGTAAGAGGATAAAGAGTACTGACTCTAAAACTGGTAAATTGATTTAGAGTTACAAGTTTAAATCAGTCAAAGTTGTAAAGAAGATACCTTTGAAGAAAATTCCACAAGATTGTCTGGGAAATATGAAGTGGTGGTATGTAGATTGAACACTGGAGAGGCTAAGATTGAAGATCAAGACAATGCGATTATAACTTGTTTCTATGATGCTATGAGTCTTATTAACTTCTCAAAGAAAGACCAGCACATGTTAAAGAAAAAGGAGATTATGTTTACTAGTGAATGGCGTGAACAGGGTTTACAATATAAGAGAGTTTTGGAGATTTGCATCAGACATGTAGTGTGTGCTGGGAGTAAACTACCAGAGAATTGGAGGAGTTCAACATGAAGACAGATGATCAAGCTATTGTCAAGGGGGAGTCTGTTAGGACATAGTTTTGTGACAATAGGCCATGTAATAGTTTAGATCTTCTATTTGTGCAGTCTTTGAAGTTTAGATCAAAAGCATATATAATTCAGATATATTGAATAAACATAAAGTACCAACCTGTCAATCTATGGTCATGTGTGAATGAATATCTACTGATATATTATCATTTCTTATCATGCTCAAATGATGTCAACTTTAAGATATTTCAATTTGTTTGGGCTTTTTATAAATAACAAAATTTTTGACAGTAAATTGAAATTCATAAAAAAATAAAGAATAAACCTCCATGAGAATTATTTTGAGCAAAAAAAAATTATCCGGGATTGATCATACCAATCATCTTTATTAGAAATTCAAACCTTGTACGATCAAAAGCCTTGGTGAACAAATCTACAAGATTGTCATCAGTATGAACTTTCACCAGCTCAATCAACTTTTTATCTACACAATCACGAATAAAATTATATCTGATTTCAATGTGCTTTGTTTTACTGTGCTTAACTGGATTATTTGTTATAGACATTATGACAATATTATCAATGAACATGTGGGTGCAATTGAAATTCAAACCATAGTCTCTTAATTGTTGTTGAATCAACAAAATTTGTGAACAACAACTTGCAGCAGCGACGTATTCTTCTTCACACGTTAAAATTGAGACAGAAGTCTGCTTTTTACATTGCCATGATACAAGACGATTACCCAGAAATTGGCAACCTCCTATTGTAGATTTCCTGTCCAAACAACAACCTCCAAAATTTGATTCAGTATATGCATTAAATTCAAAATTAGAACCATGCGAAAACCATAATCCTAATCTCGGTTTCCGTTTCAGGTACCGAAAAATAAGTTTGACTGCAATCAGATGCGATTCATTTGGTTTTGCTTGAGATCCGGAACAAAGACACATGACAAACATTATATCTGGCCTTGATGCAGTTAAGTACATGAGAGATCCAATCATTGCCCTATACAAGCGGCTGTCAATATCCTTTCCTTCAGGATCTAGATTCATCTTGTGATTAACCGGAATCGGAGAGTCATATGGGGTACAGTCTTCCATTTTGAACCAGCTCAAAATGTCTTTCACGTATTTAGACTGATGTATAAAGAAACCATCCTCTCTTTGATTAAGTTGTAATCCTAAAAAGAACGACAACTCTCCCATATAGGACATTTCAAACTTCAATTTCATAACACTCTCAAACTCTTTGCATAAGTCTTCGTTTGTTGAGCCAAAAATAATATCATCTACGTAGATCTGAACCATCAGGAAATCTCCCCCTGCTTTCTTTATTAACAAGGTGGAATCAATTCTACCACGATTGAATCAATTGTCCAAAAGGTGTTGCGACAGTTTCATACCACGCACGGGGTGCTTGATGAATACCATAAAGAGCCTTATCTAGCTTGAACACTTTTGAAGGATACAATGGATCCTCAAACCCCGATGGTTGACAAACATAAACTTCCTCTTTCACCTTGCCATACAGGAAAGCACTTTTGACATCCAGTTGATAAACCTTGAAACCTTTGAACGAAGCAAAAGCTAAAAAAAAAAGAATTGCTTCCATCCATGCTACAGGTGCGTACACCTCAGTGTAATCAATTCCCTTTTGTTGATTAAAGCCCTATACAACTAATCTTGCTTTGTTCCTTACCATGACACCACGTTCATCCGTTTTACATTTCTAAATCGACTCGGTGCCAATCGGATACATTCCCTTTGGTAAATCAACTAAATTCCACACCTTTAGCTTATCAAATTGAGCAAGCTCTTCTTGCATTGCTTCTATCCAGTTATTGTCTTGTAAAGTCATCTCCACATTTTTAGGTTCTACCTAAGAAATAAAACAAGAATGTAAGCAAACATCAATTACTCCAGTATCTCTAATGTATGAATATAAATAAGTATTTTTAGTTAAAGAACGAGTTTGAACTCCATCTTGCAAATTCCCAACGATATTCGTCACCGGATGATCTTTGAGTTCTTTTACGGAAGCCACCTCCGGAACAGGTAAAATATCAACTTGAGAAGTATCTGTTTGAGAAGATTGATTAACCGCTATCTCTGAATCTAAATTTGAAGAAATCTCCCCCTGAACATGTGTAGTGTTGGATGAATCATCAACAATAAATGGATCTGTCGAAGAATCCTGAAAAATTTCTTCATCATCTTCACTATCAGTCTCGTGAGTTCCCGAACTCGATGCATCATTCGGATCAGGGTGAACTGATGATGTTGAAATGGAATGTGGAATCGTTGATTATGGAATTAACCCACAATCTTGATCACCATGACATGAATTGTATAGTAAAGTAACTTCTTCATCAGATAAATCAGGTGCAAAGTTAATAGACTTGAACAAGCTGTCATAATCAAACGCCCATTCTGGATCAACCGCCTTCTAGGGAATAGATCGATTAGAACAATCGATATGAAACCATTCCTCGATCTGTCGTGTTTCCTTGTTATACACTCTTTTATTCAACGAATTGGCAACATATCCCAGAAAAATTCCTTAATTGGCCTTTTCGCTAAACTTGGTAGAAACGTCCTAGATCTTCAGAAGAGTACACGGATTTCCAAAAGGAAGAAGATAATTCAAATGAGGCTTTCGACCATTTAATAACTCATAACACGTCTTGTTGTGTCACTTGATGGTCAGAACACTTTTGACATCCAGTTGATAAACCTTGAAACGTTTGAACGAAGCAAAAGCTAAAAAAAAAGAATTGCTTCCATCCATGCTACAGGTGCGTACACCTCAGTGTAATCAATTCCCTTTTGTTGATTAAAGCCCTATACAACTAATCTTGCTTTGTTCCTTACCATGACACCACGTTCATCCTTTTTACATTTGTAAATCGACTCGGTGCCAATCGGATACATTCCCTTTGGTAAATCAACTAAATTCCACACCTTTAGCTTATCAAATTGAGCAAGCTCTTCTTGCATTGCTTCTATCTAGTTATTGTCTTGTAAAGTCATCTCCACATTTTTAGGTTATACCTAAGAAATAAAACAAGAATGTAAGCAAACATCAATTACTCCAGTATCTCTAATGTATGAATATAAATAAGTATTTTTAGTTAAAGAACGAGTTTGAACTCCATCTTGCAAATTCCCAACGATATTCGTCACCGGATGATCTTTGAGTTCTTTTACGGAAGCCACCTCCAGAACAGGTAAAATATCAACTTGAGAAGTATCTGTTTGAGAAGATTGATTAACCGCTATCTCTGAATCTAAATTTGAAGAAATCTCCCCCTGAACATGTGTAGTGTTGGATGAATCATCAACAATAAATGGATCTGTGGAAGAATCCTGAAAAATTTCTTCATCATCTTCACTATCAGTCTCGTGAGTTCCCGAACTCGATGCATCATTCGGATCAGGGTGAACTGATGATGTTGAAATGGAATGTGGAATCGTTGATTATGGAATTAACCCACAATCTTGATCAACATGACATGAATTGTATAGTAAAGCAACTTCTTCATCAGATAAATCAGGTGCAAAGTTAATAGACTTGAACAAGGTGTCATAATCAAACGCCCACTCTGGATCAACCGCCTTCTAGGGAATAGATCGATTAGAACAATCGATATGAAACCATTCCTCGATCTGTCGTGTTTCCTTGTTATACACTCTTTTATTCAACGAATTGGCAACATATCCCAGAAAAATTCCTTAATTGGCCTTTTCGCTAAACTTGGTAGAAACGTCCTAGATCTTCAGAAGAGTACACGGATTTCCAAAAGGAAGAAGATAATTCAAATGAGGCTTTCGACCATTTAATAACTCATAACACGTCTTGTTGTGTCGCTTGATGGTCAGAACACTTTTGACATCCAGTTGATAAACCTTGAAACCTTTGAACGAAGCAAAAGCTAAAAAAAAAAGAATTGCTTCCATCCATGCTACAGGTGCGTACACCTCAGTGTAATCAATTCCCTTTTGTTGATTAAAGCCCTATACAACTAATCTTGCTTTGTTCCTTACCATGACACCACGTTCATCCTTTTTACATTTGTAAATCGACTCGGTGCCAATCGGATACATTCCCTTTGGTAAATCAACTAAATTCCACACCTTTAGCTTATCAAATTGAGCAAGCTCTTCTTGCATTGCTTCTATCTAGTTATTGTCTTGTAAAGTCATCTCCACATTTTTAGGTTATACCTAAGAAATAAAACAAGAATGTAAGCAAACATCAATTACTCCAGTATCTCTAATGTATGAATATAAATAAGTATTTTTAGTTAAAGAACGAGTTTGAACTCCATCTTGCAAATTCCCAACGATATTCGTCACCGGATGATCTTTGAGTTCTTTTACGGAAGCCACCTCCAGAACAGGTAAAATATCAACTTGAGAAGTATCTGTTTGAGAAGATTGATTAACCGCTATCTCTGAATCTAAATTTGAAGAAATCTCCCCCTGAACATGTGTAGTGTTGGATGAATCATCAACAATAAATGGATCTGTGGAAGAATCCTGAAAAATTTCTTCATCATCTTCACTATCAGTCTCGTGAGTTCCCGAACTCGATGCATCATTCGGATCAGGGTGAACTGATGATGTTGAAATGGAATGTGGAATCGTTGATTATGGAATTAACCCACAATCTTGATCACCATGACATGAATTGTATAGTAAAGCAACTTCTTCATCAGATAAATCAGGTGCAAAGTTAATAGACTTGAACAAGGTGTCATAATCAAACGCCCACTCTGGATCAACCGCCTTCTAGGGAATAGATCGATTAGAACAATCGATATGAAACCATTCCTCGATCTGTCGTGTTTCCTTGTTATACACTCTTTTATTCAACGAATTGGCAACATATCCCAGAAAAATTCCTTAATTGGCCTTTTCGCTAAACTTGGTAGAAACGTCCTAGATCTTCAGAAGAGTACACGGATTTCCAAAAGGAAGAAGATAATTGAAATTAGGCTTTCAACCATTTAACAACTCATAGCACGTCTTGTTGTGTCGCTTGACGGTCAGAACACGATTCAAAACATGGCATGCCGTATTCACAGCTTCGGCCCAAAAAGTAACCGGTAGCGTAGAATCCACCAACATAGTTCTAGCTGCCTCAATCAGAGTTCTGTTCTTTCGCTCAGCAACACCGTTTTGTTGAGGAACATATGGCGCGCTAAATTCATGATGTATACCCTTTTGTAAACAAAAGAGTCCCATCTTGCTATTCTTAAACTCGATGCCATTGTCACTTCTGATACGCCTGATTCTTTGATTCTAAAGATTCTCCAACCCAAGAATTATGTATTGAACTATCTCTGCTGTTTCAGACTTTGTTGCCAAAAACTTAACCCATGAGAATCTTGAGAGGTCATCTGTTACCACCAGACAGTACGATTTAACTCCAATGCTTCGAATACTTATCGGTCCGAACAAATCCGTATGCAGTAATTCCAAAGGAGTAACAATTGAATTATGTTTCTTGGATTTGTGAGACTTCCTGTGTTGCTTGCCCTTCTTGGAAGGAATGCAGTCATCAAGCATAACAAATTTCATTAAAATGAAATGAAAACTTCTTATCACACACTTGAGGTACACTTAGTAGATTATGTTCGAGTTACTCAACATAATTGACTTTCTCAAACTTCACCTTTTCATTCTTTAACGTTCCTTGACCTGTTATGTACCCGCCTTTATTACCCGCAAAAGCGACATAACCACCATCAAATTTAATAACATCTTCAAGCAAACGAATGTTTCCTAACCACTATCCACATACCATTTGTTGTTGATTGTCTTCCTTGGTTGACCCTACACAAATAAAGGAAATCGGTTAGAAACGGGGACCCAAGCCATTGTGGTCTTGGGTCTTCCATTAGCATCAAAATAAAAAACATCAAGCAATTCACAATCTCTATTATCATCTACCCTTGGTGATTTAGGCAAATCAAAATTAGACATTTTGGATTTTGAAACATTCTTTTTCTTATCAAAAATTTATTGATTTTGAAATTCAGATTCAAATTGATCATTTTCTAAAAGTTTTCTTAACCGTCTGTTCCTTCTTCGGCTTTGAGGTCTTGAAAGTTTGACCTCAGGTTGTGAATTTTTTGTGAATCCAACTTTAGTATTCTCAACAAACGTATGAAAAACAACTTTGTTTCTAACACCAGATTGAACAAACTCTAGTTTAGAATCAACAAATCTATCATGAACATTCTGTGTCATCTCTCTCTTAAACCCAAATGGTTTAGTAACATGCTGCTTAGGCAAATTTTCATTAACAAATTGTTTCATCACATTATCAGATGTAGTCTTTTCCACTTTCGGTCTTTGCAGAATCTTTACAACTCTTGATTGACCATGAACAACAGCAGGTGTAACCTTTTCTGAAATAAGAAAATTCTTTCTTTGCTTTTGTAAGGACAGTATAACACTATATGTCCCACCTCATTACAGTGAAAGCAAACTCTCTTATCCTTGTATTCTCAGTTGTAAGGAACCCTTGTTGAAGTTGAGGAGCTTCCTGATGAATAACCTTCAATAGATTTAGCATCACTACCTCCTTGTTTCTTTGGAACATACATCTTTCTGAATGATTCACCAACATGAATCTTTGAAACTGACGATTGACTGTCTTTGGTTTATGCCACATTCACCTTTTGCTTAATGAAATCACTTGTTGATTTATTTTCAACCTTTGAAACCTCCTTTTTGATATCACCAGCACCATTAAAACCACTTTTAGATAAAATTGGTGAAATAGTTGGTTGTTCAGCTTTATCTGGCTCTGTAAGAATACATCGATCTCTTGTGACTTGTTTTACCACTTTTGGTTCTCATCTTTAGGAACACCATTAATTTTCTGAGCATCAAATATCTCATCATCACTATCAGAATCATAAACCATTTCTTCCCCTGTGACTGGATTAATCATTAAAACTGTCTTTGGATCAATATCCTCTTCAGTAATAATCTCTGGTTCTACAAAATAATTTCCATTAAATGGTGGAGGAGCAAATCCAATTCCAGATGTTATCTTAACAGGATCAACATTGTCATTGAAATAACCCAACAATAGTGATGAATTTCCAAAACATTCCAGTTTTCTATGTAATCTAATCACCTCTGCTTCTTTGTCTGAAATTTCCTTGTTTATCTCAGCAACAATTTCATTTCTCTTTTCAATCTCAGCATAAGCCATATCCAACCGATATGCTTGTTTCTTAATCTTCAAAGTTAGAGAACTAATGTCTCTCTTCGGTGATTCAATTCTATCAATACACATCTTATTATTGTCCTTTAATTTCTGATTCATTGAGTGCATCGATTTCATATCACAAATCAAGTTTGTGTTATCATCCATAACTTTCATCATTTTGTCCTTCACCAAAACATAGTTAGAACAATATATATTATAGAGAACATCTTTTACCTTTGATGGATTTGACATGTCTGCCATGAAGACTTTAGCAGTTGGAATCTCTTCAGTCATCTTAGGTACTCTTTTAGTCAACAAAATCTCATCTTCAGATACACTTGTTGTAGACACATTTTCTTTAGAATGAACTTTATTAGCACTTTCAGTATCAATTTATTCAGAAATTTCTTCTGTAATGACATTGTTAAAAGATTCATCATTCTGACTTTCTACTTCACTCTCTGAACTTTCACTATCACTGGAACTTTCATCTTCAGATGACTCATCAGTATGAATTTCAGTCATAAACGCTTGACTCACAGCACCAACTAGATCTTCTAAATGAATTCCCCAGTCATAGTTATCATCTACTTGAGCAACCAAAGCATATGATATTGAAACATTTGCTGAATTTCCAGAACCACTTGAACTTTGTTGATTTATGTTACTTTGATAATTGTTATTCTACTTTTGAGAATCAAACTCAACTTTTGGCTTATTACATTCTTTAGCAAAGTGACCATATTCTTGACAGTTGTAACATCTAACTTTTAGTCTTGTCAAACCCCATTCTTGTTCTGTTGTTTGATCCAATGTACTTCCTTCCAGTCTTCTTAAGAAAATCATTTTCTTGCCTCATTAACATTGCCATATTCCACTGAGTATGCATTTCTTCTTGATCAATTTGATGATAATCTTCTTAATTGCTTCTGGATTGTGAATCTTTCCTCCAATAAAATTTTCATATGAAGCAATAAAAGATGAGAACATTTCCATATAATCTTCAGCTACCCTTTGAGTCACATGATGTGAATTCACTGGTTGTGATACAGGAGAATTAGATATAGTTGCAGAGAAACCAGATTGATAAGAACATCCAGAACCATTTTCATTTGATTTATCTTGACCATCTCCTGAAAACAAAGCAACTCCTGGTCCAGATTTTCCAGATGTTTTTGCAAAATACATTGACGGATCTTGCATGTGTTCCATATTGGTTTCCTTTTTCTTTAAGTTCAGATCATGAGATTGAATTTTTCCAAGAATATCTTCAAGTGACATTGTCTTATATTTTTCATTTTCTATGATGAGAACAGCATACACATCAAATTTTGATGGTAAAGCTTCCAGAAACTTGTCATTTATTTCTTCAGGTTCATAAACTACCTTTTCACTTGCTAATTCACTTAGCAAATGATAAAATCTTGTAGCCAGATCATCCAAATTCTCATTCTGAAAGTGTTTCTTCAGTAATTCTTTACGACTTTTTTTACATCCAAACTACCTTCACATCTCTTTTGTAAAGCTTCCCATAACTGTTTGGAAGATTTAAACTGCTTGAAACTGTAATAAATTTATTTTGGTAGTGACATTAAAATACTCGCCATTACCTTCTTTTCACGATCAAATAACAGATTTTCTTCAGTTGTTAAAGCAGATACAGGCTTTGGAACATTATCACTATCCATCCATGAATAAGTTGGATGAGTAGTTCCTTCTAGAATAGGAGTGAATGAAACAAATTGATCAAAACGATCCTTCCAGTTAAGATAATCAGCAAGGCTTTGCAACTTTTTTGAGAAGTACCAATTTCATTGTCATAGTTGAACATGTTGTAACCTGCACCATGTTAGCCATAACAACAAATATATGCAAAATATCACAAGAAAACAAAATTTTAAACAACTTTACCCACAAGCGTTTCCTTAAGAGAACTTGTGCCAAGCGAACTTGATAAGTTCTCCTAAACAAAAACTTAGACTAAGTTCGCCTCTTCAGTCCGCATGTAACTGAATTTGAGCTAACTTCGCCTTTTTCATCTAAAAACTCTCAGGAGATTGTTGCACAGATTACTCCACCGGCTGCTCAAGGATTTCTTATGTATCTGAGGTTTCTACAAATGATTCTGAATCATCTTATACCTAATTTACCTCAGTTGCCACAGCATCTTACTCTCACTCCAATGACCAAAAGCATTTTCACTGATTGTAACAACATCAAGCAACAAAATCCAGCCTTGATACCTGTTCCAACTCCTCTGTTTGGGCATATTATTAATCCTACTTATGTTGCTCCTCCAAATGATAATTGGATACATCCAGAAGAGGTGCAAAAACAACAACAACCGCAACCACAAGTTCAACAGCAACCTCAACCACAACAAGTTGCACCTGAAGTACTACCAGAACAAGTTAATGTACAAGTTCATGATGCTAATCAAGATAATGAGATAGAACCTAATTTAGAGGTTTATGATGAGGTTCATGTTGATATACCGGAAGTTTAGAATGTTGAAAATGAGAATGTTAACGAAGAACAAGTTCATTCACCATAAGCAAATCAAGAAGGTCAAGTTAATGATACTAGCACAAGCTCATCTGGAGAAACAAATGATGTTGAATCTGATACAGATTCTGAAGCTACACAGGATTTTGGACCAGATCATTATGATTAACTTGCTAGTATACTAGTGGCAAATGCTGGTAAACGACTGAAGTCTGTTGCTACTAAACCAAGACGCAAATTTGTTCTAGGTCTTCCTTCTGGAACAACACTTGGTAAAAGATCGTTAAGAGATGAATCTTCTTCTGATTCTGATTATGTTCCTACTCCAAAGTCACAGAAGCTATTGTCTGCTTCCATGACTACTGCTGCAACTACTCGAGTAGCTGATGACTTGGATTTTGTGGATTCTTTGATTATATCTCCACATCCGTCTCAGACTACTTCACCCCAAGGTACTCCTGCTCTAATTCCTCCACTTACTTCTTTTCAAGCTGGTCCGTCTATTTCCTCGAAGGATGCTAAAATTGCTGCTCTACAAGGCAAAGTCTCTTGCCTAGAAGCTCAAGTTGTGGGTCTTCATGGCTAAGTAGATATATTTAGGGCAAATGATTTTCAGAGAGAACAAACTCTTCAATCTCAAAGCAAGCAAATCTTTGAGATGCAAATTCTGATATCACAATTGATAAAGAGCATTGACGCTCAGGGGGAGATGCCTGTAGTGGTTAAAGATGCTTGTCTAACAGAGGTAGTTCAAAGAAGTGACAATGAAGATAATGATCCCAGTGGAAACAAGGGTGATCTTCAATATACTGATGTTGCTATGATATCTCAGTTTCAGGGGGAGTCTGTTTCAAATCAAGTTGAAGCTTCTGGTGATAAAGTTACAGGAGAGAATGAAGAGGTATTGCTTCTAGAATTCTTTAAAGATGATTCTGATCTTGATGAAGCTGAAAATATAGACTGCTTAGATGGTTTAGATGAGTTATTTGATGACTTAGAAGATGAAGAAAATGACTCAGAGATAGAGAAAGGAGAGATAGTAGAAGTAGAGATTATCAAAGATACAACAAGTTTGATGTATGAAAGGTGTGATGGTCTAAATGTGCGTTTTGACTTCATCCTAGATGAGGTTATTCCTGAAGTAACTTCTGATGGAATGGCTAACTCTATGGACTATACTGAAGATGTCACAATGTTTGATTCTAACCCAGATAATGCTCAGTCAAAGACTACTGAAGAACCTGTGATGTATAAGGATACAGGTATAACGAAAGAAAAATTGTTCGAGATGGTAAAAAGCTGGAAGAAAGTGTTACCCAAGTCACCATCACCACCAGTTCTGAAAGAAAAGTATGTGAATAAAGATAGATGTGTTGGTAGAATTGTCAATTGGTTCTTTGATGAAAAAATCAATCTCTTTGCCTTAAAGAGATATGATAGTATTCAATATCTGAAACCAAGACTTAGGTATTTTAATATTTTGCCTAGATGCGAGTTGAATGGTTTGGCAACTAAATTCTTAATCAACAATTCAAAGAATGGTATTTGTCACACCCCAACCGACGGCGGAAACGTCGGGGCGGGACATGTAGACTGTTCATGAGCACAAGATTCGCTAGATTTCAATATTTAATCATCAATTTCATTTCAAACTCAAATAGCAAAATTCAACAAGTACATAAATGAAAATACAAATTGTTCTTTGAATTTAAATTAACTAAGTCCAAACTTAAGTGTACTAAATAGTGATGCAATCACTTGAATACTGTGACACATTAAGGTTAATTAAACACATATAATTTTTCAAGGAGACATGCTTTAGCCTATAAGTAAACACTCATCCGGGGAATTCCAAGGAAAGCATACGGGTCCCTCGGTTGATTGGAATTTATACGAAATGCTTTCCTAGACAGAAAACCCAGAATACAGGTGTCACCCTTCCAGATTGCATGTGTCCTCAAATAATTAACTAAGTTTAAAAGCCTTAACGAGGAAATAGAAAAAAAAATTTATAGATTTTACTCCATGAAGTTTCCATATGCTATGATGATAATGATAAAGAAGTAGGCAAGGAGGTTATGAGGCCTAGGGTAAGGGTAGGGATATTGTTTTATTTAATTTATTATTTAGGTATAGTCTAATAAGTCATGAACTTTAACAAATAAGGTATCAAAATGAAACAAATATTAATATAATAAGCATGTAACTCATAGCATGTAGCATATAACACATACTCATGAAGCATGGTATAAGTGGGTGTCCTAAAGTTATAGTCTAGGTCAAGGGTGTCTAATAACCTAGTTCCCTATAACCAAGGCTCTGATACCAATCTGTCACACCCCAACCGACGGCGGAAACGTCGGGGCAGAACATGTAGACTGTTCATGAGCACAAGGTTCGCTAGATTTCAATATTTAATCATTAATTTCATTTCAAGCAATTCAAACTCAAATAGCAAAATTCAACAAGTACATAAATGAAAATACAAATTGTACTTTGAATTTAAATTAACTAAGTCTAAACTTAAGTGTAGCATGTCTTGATCAATACTCACACATTAGCACCTGAAACATGAATAAAATAAGGTCAACTAAAGTTCAACAGCAACCTCAACCACAACAAGTTGCACCTGAAGTACTACCAGAACAAGTTAATGTACAAGTTCATGATGCTAATCAAGATAATGAGATAGAACCTAATTTAGAGGTTTATGATGAGGTTCATGTTGATATACCGGAAGTTTAGAATGTTGAAAATGAGAATGTTAACGAAGAACAAGTTCATTCACCATAAGCAAATCAAGAAGGTCAAGTTAATGATACTAGCACAAGCTCATCTGGAGAAACAAATGATGTTGAATCTGATACAGATTCTGAAGCTACACAGGATTTTGGACCAGATCATTATGATTAACTTGCTAGTATACTAGTGGCAAATGCTGGTAAACGACTGAAGTCTGTTGCTACTAAACCAAGACGCAAATTTGTTCTAGGTCTTCCTTCTGGAACAACACTTGGTAAAAGATCGTTAAGAGATGAATCTTCTTCTGATTCTGATTATGTTCCTACTCCAAAGTCACAGAAGCTATTGTCTGCTTCCATGACTACTGCTGCAACTACTCGAGTAGCTGATGACTTGGATTTTGTGGATTCTTTGATTATATCTCCACATCCGTCTCAGACTACTTCACCCCAAGGTACTCCTGCTCTAATTCCTCCACTTACTTCTTTTCAAGCTGGTCCGTCTATTTCCTCGAAGGATGCTAAAATTGCTGCTCTACAAGGCAAAGTCTCTTGCCTAGAAGCTCAAGTTGTGGGTCTTCATGGCTAAGTAGATATATTTAGGGCAAATGATTTTCAGAGAGAACAAACTCTTCAATCTCAAAGCAAGCAAATCTTTGAGATGCAAATTCTGATATCACAATTGATAAAGAGCATTGACGCTCAGGGGGAGATGCCTGTAGTGGTTAAAGATGCTTGTCTAACAGAGGTAGTTCAAAGAAGTGACAATGAAGATAATGATCCCAGTGGAAACAAGGGTGATCTTCAATATACTGATGTTGCTATGATATCTCAGTTTCAGGGGGAGTCTGTTTCAAATCAAGTTGAAGCTTCTGGTGATAAAGTTACAGGAGAGAATGAAGAGGTATTGCTTCTAGAATTCTTTAAAGATGATTCTGATCTTGATGAAGCTAAAAATATAGACTGCTTAGATGGTTTAGATGAGTTATTTGATGACTTAGAAGATGAAGAAAATGACTCAGAGATAGAGAAAGGAGAGATAGTAGAAGTAGAGATTATCAAAGATACAACAAGTTTGATGTATGAAAGGTGTGATGGTCTAAATGTGCGTTTTGACTTCATCCTAGATGAGGTTATTCCTGAAGTAACTTCTGATGGAATGGCTAACTCTATGGACTATACTGAAGATGTCACAATGTTTGATTCTAACCCAGATAATGCTCAGTCAAAGACTACTGAAGAACCTGTGATGTATAAGGATACAGGTATAACGAAAGAAAAATTGTTCGAGATGGTAAAAAGCTGGAAGAAAGTGTTACCCAAGTCACCATCACCACCAGTTCTGAAAGAAAAGTATGTGAATAAAGATAGATGTGTTGGTAGAATTGTCAATTGGTTCTTTGATGAAAAAATCAATCTCTTTGCCTTAAAGAGATATGATAGTATTCAATATCTGAAACCAAGACTTAGGTATTTTAATATTTTGCCTAGATGCGAGTTGAATGGTTTGGCAACTAAATTCTTAATCAACAATTCAAAGAATGGTATTTGTCACACCCCAACCGACGGCGGAAACGTCGGGGCGGGACATGTAGACTGTTCATGAGCACAAGATTCGCTAGATTTCAATATTTAATCATCAATTTCATTTCAAACTCAAATAGCAAAATTCAACAAGTACATAAATGAAAATACAAATTGTTCTTTGAATTTAAATTAACTAAGTCCAAACTTAAGTGTACTAAATAGTGATGCAATCACTTGAATACTGTGACACATTAAGGTTAATTAAACACATATAATTTTTCAAGGAGACATGCTTTAGCCTATAAGTAAACACTCATCCGGGGAATTCCAAGGAAAGCATACGGGTCCCTCGGTTGATTGGAATTTATACGAAATGCTTTCCTAGACAGAAAACCCAGAATACAGGTGTCACCCTTCCAGATTGCATGTGTCCTCAAATAATTAACTAAGTTTAAAAGCCTTAACGAGGAAATAGAAAAAAAAATTTATAGATTTTACTCCATGAAGTTTCCATATGCTATGATGATAATGATAAAGAAGTAGGCAAGGAGGTTATGAGGCCTAGGGTAAGGGTAGGGATATTGTTTTATTTAATTTATTATTTAGGTATAGTCTAATAAGTCATGAACTTTAACAAATAAGGTATCAAAATGAAACAAATATTAATATAATAAGCATGTAACTCATAGCATGTAGCATATAACACATACTCATGAAGCATGGTATAAGTGGGTGTCCTAAAGTTATAGTCTAGGTCAAGGGTGTCTAATAACCTAGTTCCCTATAACCAAGGCTCTGATACCAATCTGTCACACCCCAACCGACGGCGGAAACGTCGGGGCAGAACATGTAGACTGTTCATGAGCACAAGGTTCGCTAGATTTCAATATTTAATCATTAATTTCATTTCAAGCAATTCAAACTCAAATAGCAAAATTCAACAAGTACATAAATGAAAATACAAATTGTACTTTGAATTTAAATTAACTAAGTCTAAACTTAAGTGTAGCATGTCTTGATCAATACTCACACATTAGCACCTGAAACATGAATAAAATAAGGTCAACTAAAAAGTTGGTGAGTATACATAGGTTTGTACATAGATAGTGTATAAACATGAATAAACAAATCCTTACATGTCATGATAAAATAAGGCATTTATGGGGAGCAGCTATTGTGTAACTAAAGTACAATCAAACATTTGTAACTAGCTTGCAAATTGTGTTGTCGGTAACAATCACCCCAATCTGGGTGGGTTTGTCAGCCTCAATAGATCTATCATTGTTAACCGTCGGCTTAAATAGTTAATGATTGCACATAATTTGCACACAAAAGTTAACACACCTAGCACTTAAACATAAAGCTCAAATTTGCACACATGAATGTAAATAGGATTTGTGTTTGTGTAGTTTGTGTAAATGTAAACTATTGTTTGTATAACATTCATGATTCACCCCAAAAGGTGTAAAAGAGTAAAGGGGGCTATGTAATACTCACTTGATTCAAGGTGTAGCTAACACGGGAGACTATGTAGTAAAATGATCCTTGTAACTCACCACGTTAACCTAGTGTGTAATGTATATTGAGTTAATAGCGTGTACAAAAGTCTATGTCTAAGTATAGGGTTCAACGAGTTTTGATGTATGTGGATTTGTACAAAAAAAGTTTGTGTTATTTCCTGTAAAGACATGCTATGCTTGTATAAGAATTTAATGTATGATATGAGTTCAAGGTATATATATATATATATGTTTGTATAAACTTAATAGTCATTGATTTAGGGTTGAATTTAAATAAATAAAATAAAGAAATAATTTTATTTATTTATTTATGAAAAATATGTTTAAAATATATAAAATGTAAATGTATATTTATATTTAGACAAAGAAATTTTGTTTGTGTAGATAGGGTTTAATTTAAATAAATAAAATAAATAAATAATTTTATTTATTTATTTATGAAAAATATGTTAAAATATATAGGATGTAAATATATATATTTATATTTAGAAAAAGGAGTTTTATTTGTGTAGATGGGGTTTAATTTAAATAAATAAAATAACAAATAATTTTATTTATTTATTTATGAAAAATATGTTAAAATATATAGAATGTAATTATATATCTATATTTAGGAAAAGAAATTTTATTTGTGTAGATAGGGTTTGATTTAAATATTTAAAATTTTGTTTTAAAACTTTAATACACTATTCTAGTCATAAATTCATAATAAATGAATTTATATTGAAAATTAATAAATCTGGTTTTATTATGTCAAAAATATTGTAAGGTTTATAAAAATATTTTTTATAAAATTTTTGGAGTTTTAGAAACGGGTTTTAAAAATAAATAGGCTCGCCCGGATCGAACCCGGGTCTGCCTGCTCAAGGGAAACAAGTACCAACCGCTAGACCAGTTGCGCGCCCTTGCTACAGACTGATTCGAATTTGTTTTAACATGTGATTGAGAGGGGATCGGGTTCAGGACAGGTTCCACGCGCAAAAGGTCAGGGTTGTGGGTTTCGAACCCACACCATCTAGTTCAGTCGCACACGCACCAAACCAGCTGAACTAGATGGTTCGCTAGTATAATACGAAAAGTAAAAAACTTAAATGGTTTACCCGAATTAAATCAAAATCCCCTTTTTAAAAGAAAACGTATGAACAAGTTGGAGAAATCATCAGAATTCGAATTCGATTTGGATTAGTTTAGTAAATTGATAAGGGGCTTTCGATGAGCGGGTCAGAACGAACTGAATGATGTAAACCATACCTGTAATGGTTGCGTAACGAAGGTCGTCGACTAGATGGACAGAGACGATGTTCTTGGTGATCGATCGGTAAGCTGGAGGTGAAATGAGGACCGATAGGGTGTTTAGGGAGTTTGTAATGATCTGTGCGAAAGTGTGGGAGTGTATAATTTCGTTTAATTCCCTCTTAATTACGTGATTCGAATGTGATTTGCAAGTAACACCCGTCGACTATGATTACGCTTAAATTCGATCTGCTGTGAATGAATTGGGTCGGTAAATAGGCTCTAATACATGCGAGATCAATCATGGAACGATGTACCGGTGTTAATTGCATTAAATGTCTTGATTTGGAAAGGTTTGAACGCGGTTTGACTATAGGAGGTCAAACTATTCGAAATTTGAAATAATCCGCGTAAATGGTCAAATTGGGCTGTTAAGTGGGTCAGGATGTGGTCGAATATGGATTGTTTTAAACTCTAGAAGCCCGAAACAGTCGGAATCCATCGAGGGCAGCTTTGATTTGCAAAGTTTTGATCTATTTGACTTTCAGGGTCAAACTGGGTCAACATAGGTCAAAATTTGAGGGTTTGAGGGTTCAAACCTAAAGGTGGGGGTTCAAAGTGGGTGTTCAATTGTCCAAGGGTTCAAATGAAAGAATTTTTACTTGTCAATTTAGTGTATATATGTGTATGTACTTGTGTGATGTATATATATAGATATACATACATTTATATGCTCATATATATATATATATATATATATATATATATATATATATATATATATACAGTGTTTTAACAGGACATACAAGTGAAAAAAATTTGTTAATTTGTTTCGAACTTAGGGTTTATTTATTTGTACGAATAAAATGACCATTGCACTAGAATTGGATTTCAAACATGATTAATTATACTGGAATGAAAATCATAAATGTTACAGTATCCCCATATTGAGGGAATTTCGTCCCGAAATTTATCTAGTTGGAGCGACTGCATCAGCAAAGAGGTGGGGGTACTTGAGCTTCATTTGGTCCTCACGTTCCCAAGTAAACTCAGGTCCACGTTTTGATTCCCAACGAACTTTGATAATAGGAATACGGCTTCGCTTGAGTTGTTTGATCTTGCGATCCATGATCTCTACAGGTTTCTCAACGAAGTGCATCGTTTCGTCAATGCGCACGTCGTCAAGAGGTATATGGAGATTCTCATCAGCAAGGCATTTCTTTAGGTTGGACACATGACATGTAAGATGCACATTGCCGAGTGATGGAGGTAACTCGAGTTTGTAAGCCACTTTCCCAATCCTCTCAATGATCTTGAATGGACCCACATAGAGGTGCTAACTTGCCTTTCCTTCCAAAACGGATCACACCCTTCCACGGAGACACCTTTAGAAGAACAAAGTCGCCGACTTGGAATTCCAAAGGTTTTCGTCGTTTATCGGCATAACTCTTTTGCCGACTCCTCGCTACTCGAATGTTGTCATGACTTTGAATGATCTTGTCGGATGTTTCTTGGATTAGCTCGGGACCGGTGATTTATGCTTCACCAATCTCGTTCCAACAGATAGGAGCACGGCACTTACGGCCATAGAGAGCTTCAAAGGGAGCCATATTTATACTTGTGTGGTAGCTATTCTTGTAAGAGAACTCAATTAGGGATAGATGTGAGTCCCAATTACCACCAAAATCAATTACACAAGCTCTAAGCATGTCCTCAAGAGTTTGGATTGTACGCTCGGTCTGACCATCAGTTTAGGGGTGGTAAGCCGTGCTTTAATCCAATCGTGTACCAAGAGCAGTTTGGAGAGATTGCCAGAACTGGGAGGTGAATCGAGCATCTCTATCGGAGATTATGTTTAATGGAACACCGTGCCGGCTCACAATTTCGTCAATGTAAATTTGGGCCAATTTCCTAACCCGATAGTCTTCACGGATAGGTAAGAAATGAGCAGATTTGGTGAGGCGGTCAATGATCACCCAAATGCTATCATAACCACTTGAGGTGCAATGGAGTTTGGTAATAAAATCCATAGCCAAGTTCTCCCATTTCCATACGGGAATTTCTGGTTGTTCAAGTAAACCCGAAGGGCGTTGATGTTCGGCTTTGACTTTGGAGCAAGTTAGACGTTTGGCAACATAGAGAGCAATGTCTTTCTTCATACCGGGCCACCAATATTGATGACGAAGATCTTGGTACATTTTATCCGCACCAGGATGGATAGAATAACGAGTCTTGTGGGCCTCGTTCATAAGAAATGCACAGAGATCATCGCGATCGGGAACCCAAATACGATTCAGGAAATAAAGTAAGCCATTGGGTTTTGATTCAAGCTGAAGTTCCACACCACACGACATTTCATCGTACATGTTACCCTCGGTGACCGAGACGTGTTGAGCTTCTAGGATACGATTTTGAATGTCGGTTTGAATTTGGATACCATGAAGCATGACATGGTCCTTTTGACTCAAAGCGTCGGCTACAACATTCGCTTTGCTGGGATGGTAACGAATCTCGCAGTCATAGTCGTGAAGGAGTTCAACCCAACATCGTTGCCTCATATTGAGTTCTTTTTGATTGAAGATGTGTTGGAGACTTTTGTGGTCGGTGAACACCACACATTTTGTGCCGTAAAGGTAATGTCTCCAAATCTTCAATGCGAATACAACCGCACCAAATTCGAGGTCGTGCGTTGTATAATTCTTCTCGTGAATCTTGAGTTGCCTTGATGCATAAGCGATTACTTTGCCCCGTTGCATGAGGATACAACCGAGACCTTGGTTGGAGGAATCACAGTAGACAACTAGATCATCATTCCCATCAGGGAGAGTCAAAATAGGAGCATTGCACAACTTTTGCTTGAGAGTTTGGAAAGCTTCTTCTTGCTTTGGTCCCTATTCATAAGGTTTACCCTTGTGGGTCAAAGCGGTGAGAGGAACATCAATCTTATAGAAATTTGAAATGAAACGACGATAATATCCCACAAGCCCGAGAAATGAACGAACTTCGGTGTGGGTCTTAGGGGCATTCCAATTCTTAACAGCTTCATTCTTAGCAGGGTTAACATGAATTCCTTTTTCGTTGACGATGTGACTAAGGAATTGAACCTCCTTTAGCCAAAATTCACATTTGGAGAACTTGGCATATAGTTTCTCTTTCCTCAAGAGGTCCAAAACCAACCTAAGGTGTTTCTCATGATCGGATTTAGTCTTGGAGTAGATTAAGATATCATCAATGAAGAAGATCACGAATTTGTCGAGGTATGGTTTGCACACACGATTCATGAGGTCCATGAAAACCGCGGGTGCATTGGTTAGCCCAAAAGGCATGACCATGAACTCGTAGTGACCATACCTTGTTCGGAAGGCAGTCTTTGGAATATCTTCCTCTTGTACACGGAGTTGGTGATAACCAGATCGAAGATCAATCTTCGAGAAACAAGTAGAGCCTTGAAGTTGATCAAAGAGGTCATCAATTCTAGGCAGTGGATAACGGTTCTTGATAGTAAGCTTGTTGAGTTCGCGGTAGTCAATACACATGCAAAATGATCCATCCTTCTTCTTGACGAATAAGACGGGTGCACCCCAAGGTGAATGACTTGGACGGATGTGTAGGTCCCTAATTTGGTGCGTGACGGATCTCTAGACTCGCGGTACGACACGGTGATAACGTGCGGAATCCATGATCAACGTGCTCGTGTGACTCAATCAACAACAACGGTGTAAATAAACTCTTTGTATTTCCACCACAATATCAGGTTACAAGATTCACAGAATATCAGGTTACAAGATTCACAGAATTCTCTCTCATCTACTCTGATATCGTCTCAACTCAAGTCTACTCTGATAACAGACTCTGTAACTGTATATATAAGCACATGATATTTACCAGGCGAACTTAATAAGTTCACCTAAAAGATGCTTAGGCGAACTTATTAAGTTCGCCTCTAATAGGCTAAGCGAACTTAATAAGTTCGCCTCTGATAAACTAAGCGAACTTATTAAGTTCACCTCTGATAAACTAAGCGAACTTATTAAGTTCGCCTCTGATAAACTAGGCGAACTTTTTAAGTTCGCCTCTCTACGAACTTACACAGAATTTTATCAACAGTTACAAAACATGTCCTAATAGACTCCCCTTTAACTGTTGCTAACAATTCTATCAATTACAAGTCAAAGACTCTAAGACTAAGACATAATATCTTCAAGCTCATTATCACCAGAATATGCTCCAACAGACTCCCCCTTGACAACAGCTTCAGAAGATTGTCATCCGTCTTCAAATATCATCAAATAGGTTGTAGTCTTCGTCTTGTTCATCTGCACACTCTCTCTTTATTTCAAGAAGAAAACTTGGGAGAAGGACCCCTTGTCAACATCTGTCTGCAAAATTTAGCTTTTGAACAGGAGAACAACCAAGAATAACCAACAATTAAGATTTCCATGGAAGCTAGAAAAATAAAATCTTTTTGGTTTTTCAAACATAAGAAAGACAAAATCTTTTTGGTTTTTCTCCATATAAACTGAAATGTAAAATACAAAATCACATCTTTTTGGTCGAACATCACGAGTAAGAAGATCATATCAGTATATATGAGATATCAATCACACATCTTGGATATAAAATCCATATAATATCAAATGGTATCCTATGTCATTCTTTCAAGCCTTGACCAATCAAACCAATATCTTTTAAGATTATCATACTCTATCTTTTCAAGACTTTCATATTGCATGTTATGATACGCGATAAACATTCAAAGAAAATAGGATCAGGCTATGACACACAAATTCAAATTGTCAATATTATAAGATTTGAAACTAAAGCATCTCATTCCCACTTTCTTGTGAGTTAAGGTACCATTTAAGTATGAAATACAACGTGTACCCCACTAGTATGCCAACAGAAAGTAAATGCATTATCTTCAAGACATATAAGATTTTACTAATGATTATCCGAATTTTCAGAATGAGGAAACATCACTTAGCAGATGAATAGCAGAATCCAAATTGGATTGTATAGGAATCGATGAGATTCAGAATCGAATGATTCAATGTCTTGGCTTATATATGTGGAATCATAAGATTCAGGTACGTATATCTAACTGTTATCTGGATTATGAATTCAATGGAATCAGTAAAGATGAATTATCAATATGATCCAAGGGCTAGTATATGCGTGACAGATGTTGTCAAGTACATATCTTGATTATACTTCAAATTGCATGCTTTTCGGGACATGAGCACTGAAGCAAATCGAATGAATAGTGCTAAGGACAAAACCCGAAACTGATATCTGTAGATCCAGGTAACTCAACTACTGATCGAACTCGTGATATGACGTTTCTATAACACGAAGTGCGGAATCCTTCTTGTTAACGTTTGTATACTAATCGACAATTCAAACAACACGCATAAATAAACTTCTCAAATATATTCAGAATCCCATTGGTTTACAGACTCAATCAGACAAATCGTTCTCTCTGTTCTCTCTGTTCGATGTATTTTCTAATGACTCTGTAAACTCATATATATAGAAACTAACCTGCTGTAAGCGAACTTATTAAGTTCGCCTGAAACAGACTAAGCGAACTTAACAAGTTCGCCTCAGTTAGACCTAAGCGAACTTATTAAGTTCGCCTCTAATAGACCAGGCGAACTTAACAAGTTCGCCTCTAGGCACACTTGTAAAAACACTTAGCAACTTTAAACAATTACATAACAAAACCTAAAGACATAAAATCTAACTATTACAAGATTTTGTCATTACAAATCTATGTCCTAACAGACTCCTCCTTGACAATAGCTTGATCTTCTGTCTTCAGTCTTTATCTTGAACTCTTCCAGTTGTCTTGTAGTCTGCTGCCAGCATGCACACCGTATCTTCTGCATATCTCCAAAACTCTTTTGTACTGTAGACCTTGTTCTCTCCATTCATCAGTATACATTACTTATTATCTTTATCTTCAACCCTTGCTTCACCAGTATTAACATCAACATACCACCATTTCATATTCCCAAGAAAGTCTTGAGGAATATTCTTTAATGGTATCTTGTGTATAGCACGCACTGGTCTATACTTGTATTTCCAGGTTACTTTCCCAGTCTTAGGATCTGTAATCTTCACTCTCTTTCCCTTCTGTGGTTTCAGTCGTTCATACTTACCCGAACTACCTTCTTTCTTTATCAGGTTTGCTATCACATCTGCCAAACCATTCTTCGATCTATTTATGAGTGGCTTTGAATCTAGACCATTTATTTCACACCTCGACAAGGTATTGAAATATTTGATCCTTGGCTTTAAGTATTGAACACCATCAGATCGTTTGATTACAAACAATTTTGATTCACCATCATAGAACCAACTTATGATCCTTCCTACACACTGCTCTTTATTCACATATTTCTCTTTCTGAGCAGGTTGTGCTGGAAACTTGGGTAGCACCTTCATCCAACTATTTACAACTTCTCTCCACTGTTCTCGTGTCATTCATGTGTCTCTGTACATCACAGGTTCTTCATTAATCTTTGGAGACTCAGTGTGAGTAGTTTAAGTTTCAGCACCCTTATTGAATTGAAGATTATCATCATCAGTATCCATCTTTGACTCGGCTGTATCATCAGGCAGTGTGACGTCTTCAATAGAATCCATAGAGTCAGTTATTCCGTCATAAGAGAACTCAGGAACAACATCCTCTTGGATGAAGTTATACGGCACCTTAAGACCGTCACAATCTTCATAGGTAACACTGTCTTTATCTTTCTCTATTTCAATCTCTACTATTTCTCCTTCTTCTATCTCAGTATCTGACATATCATCTTCCATGTCATTGAATAAATCGTCAATGTCATCAAGACATTCAATCTTTTCAGCTTCCTCTTCTTCTGAATCTTGAAATAATTCTAATAACAAAATTTCTTCATCATTAGTACTAGAAGTATCTTTGTCTTTGTTTCCTTCAAGAGATTGTGATGTCGACTCCCCCTGAACTCTAGATATAGGATTAGTGTCAGTGTATTGACGATCACCCTCAATATTTCCAGCAGGATCATTGTCTTCATCATCACGTCTTTGAATTGACTCTGTGTGACAAGTATCAGGTATCCTCAACTCCCCCTGAGCGTCAAGACGCTGAACGAGTTTGGACACTAAGACTTGCATATCAGCAATCTGTTGAGCTTGAGTCTGAATCACCAGCTGTCATTGTGAATCAATAGATACAAGTGAGTTAACTTGTGTTTGTAAAGATAGCACTTGAGATTCAAGGAAAGTAATCCTGTCAAAATCAGAAGGCTTTGACGGACCAGCTGTGGATTGTGGAATAGAAGGACTTGAAGTAGTAGGAATGACTGGAGGAACATGAGTATGAACTGGAGATGGATCCTTAGATCGTGGAGGAGTGATGATCAGAGAAGCAACAAAATTTGCATCCTTAACTCCTTGAGAAGATTTGGCAGCAGCAATCGATGCAGACATTAACTTTTGACGTGTAGGATCTGGATTAAAGTCACTGTCAGTGTCAGAACTCTCATCGACCAAAGATCTTTTTCCAAGTATTGATCCGGAAGGAGGATCCCGAACAGACTTGCGTCGTGGTCGTCTGGCTTGAGACTTAATGCGTTTTCCAGCATTAGCCAGTGGAATAGCAGCCAACCGTTCATAATGACCTAGAGAAAAATCCCTAGATTCATCAGAATCAGTGCTGTCATCATCAGATGATGTTGTATCACTTGAACTGGAACTAGACTCTGCGTCTGTCACCACATTCCCTTCTTGTTCATGAATGGGTGAGTTCACAGCTTCATCAACAAAATCATCCATGTTCATACCTAGATCTTGATTAAGATCATGAACGACCTCTTCTTGAACTGGTTCCTAAATTGAAATATTAACTGCAGCCTGTGGAATAGGAACTTGTTCAGGAATAGGAATTTGAGGTTGTACAGGAACTTGTATTTGTGGAACCGGTAACTGTTGTTGTTGGGCAGGTTGTTGTGGTTGTTGTTGTGTTGGAACGTTAACTCCTTGAGCTTGAGCAAGTTCATTAGGATGAAACCAGTTATCATTAGGTGGTGCAACATAATCAGGATTGATTAAGTGCCCAAACAGTGGTGTATTGACTGGAATCAAAGCAGCATTCTGCTGTTTCACCTTTGTACAGTCAGTAAAGATACGTTTTGACATTGGAGTCAAAGTAAATCTTATAACATGTTGTGGAAGATCCGAAATAAGATGATTTAGTATCATTTGAATAAATCGTGGATACATTAAGAAACCTTGACCTTCAGCCGGATTTATCTGCATTACCATCTCCCGATAAAAATAAAGCGGAAAATTGAATCTTTTATTCAAAGTTAAGGCCACCATTGCTGTTTGAAGAGCCATCTTCAAGCCATATGTACCAGCTTTTCACGGAGAAATGCATTGTATAATCACATGCATAAAGTATCTCCATTCACCTACTAGTCCACCTTTCCTAGCTTGTGTATCATTTTGTCGTCCACGATAACCCATCCTTTGAAAACAACCCATAATAAGAGTGTTAGGATAAGATATTGGATCTTCAGCATTTCCACCCAAATCTAGAGCAGCACGAATTGTCTCTTCTGAAATTGCAATCTCGGTATTATTGACTGTTGCACAAAGGACATGTGGTTCCACATCGATATCTTGATGTACAGTATCCCAAAATTGTTGGATGTACACCAAGCTAATATAAGGATCCGCAGATAATGCAACATGTAGTCTTGATCGATTCAGAAAATTGATAATGCCCTGAAAATGAACTGCTTCTGGCATATTAGGATCTAACAACGCCACTTGATTATGCTTATATTCGACACGTCTAGCCATTTGTGAAAAATTTCGGACAACACAACAATCATTAGTAGACTAACACATATATGAAACAACAAAAAATATCAAACAAAACAAAAAATTAAAAAAAATTTCAAACAAAAAAAAAATATCACAAGTCCTTTTCACAACTGACCCCTAGGCGAACTTAATAAGTTCGCTTAGTAGTGCAAGAGGCGAACTTATTAAGTTCGCCTGACAAGTTCGCTTCGAACAAGTTCGCCTGAACCTGAGACGTTTCAAATTCAAACACAGAATTCTCAAACTTCGGCAAATCGATAGACATTGTGAAATACACATATAAAATCAATCGAATATCACATTAGAACAAAAATGATGATCAATTTTATATTTAGGTCAAAAATGGCCTTCAAACAGTTCGATGAAAAACCGAGAGTGAAAACCATCAAATACACTCAATTTAGCTGATGAAAATCAACGAAACTACCTTTGTTAGATTCGCAATGCGATTTTAATCAAGATTCAACCAGAAATTAACACTCACAACACCGTTTTAAAATTTTGATAAATTTGGGCAAGTTCGCTCGTTCTGAGGAAGACGATGAGAGACAAGTTCGCATGATTCAACACTTATTCAGATAAAGTTCGCTTGATTAAACAAACCTTCGGCGAACAAGATAAGTTCGCTTCACCCTTAAGTTAGCTTCACCCAAACTGTAAATTTAAGTTCGCTTCACTGATTTAAGCGAACATATTAAGTTTGCTTCACTGTACACAGGCGAACTTAATTACTTTTCAACCTTTTTGCCTTGAACACAAATTTTACCAACTTCAACCTTTCAAATCTCGAACTTCCGTCAGCAACACATATTTGATCCAATCCCGAACGATTTTAATAAAAGTTTAGAATTTTCATGGAAAATAAAAATCAAAATCTTTTTGAATTTTATCTATACAGACGGAAACACATATTTTTGATTTTTCTCTGTACAAACTGAAATCACATATTTTTTAATTTTCTCTATACAAACAGAATCACATATTTTGGATTTTTTTTTACCTGAATAAACTGAAATCACATATTTTTGGTTTGTACATCATGAGCAAGAAGATCATATCAGTATTCAATTAATTCATCACACATATTATCAATAACAAAGGGTAACCTATAGTAAGAGACCATTCAACTCAATTTTGTGCATTTTGCATCTTTTTCTTTTGAAACTCATTTAATTTGAATAATTTTTGAAATGATACGCGATAAATTTCAAAGTAAATAAGATCAGGTTATAAAATGCTCTTTTATTTATACCGAATTTGAAATATAAAGCCTGAATTCTTAAAACTGTCAATATTATATAATTTGAAACTATAAGCGTTTATTCTCCAAATTCATGTGATTTAGTACCATTTAGATGATAAACATTGTGTACCCCACATATATGCCAAATAGAAAATAAATGCACTATCTTCAAGACATATATAAGATTTTACTAAAGATTATCCGAATATTCAGAATGAGGAGACATCACTTAGCACATGAATAACATAATCCAAATTGGATTGTAAAGGAATCAATGAGATTCAGAATCGAATGATTCAATATTTTGGCTTATATTTGTGGAATCATAAGATTCAGGCACGTGGATCCAACTGTTATCTGGATTATGAATTCAATGGAATCATTAAAGATGATATATCAATATGATCTAAGGGCTAGTATATGTTTGACAGATGTTGTCAAGGACATATCTTGATTATACTTCAAATTGCATGCTTTTCGGGACATGGGCACTGAAGCAAATCGAATGAATAGTGCTAAGGACATAACCCGAAACTGATCTCATAGGAAAATTCTTATTAAAAGCTAATATTCTTTATCTGATAGTGATCTTTTAACACACACACCCAGGCATATAATGGATTTAAATCACAGATGTAATCATATTATATTTAATTTTCACACTACTATTAACTTCAAAACGCTTTTAGCCTATTGACAATTCAAGTTTCAAATTTTATACACAAATTATAAAACAAATTATCAAGAATAGAGCATTCACAACACTATCATCTCTTATTTATGCAGACTTTGAAATTTAGATCAGATCAACTTATTTTAATCATTCATATATCAAGGTCTATTAAGGTCGTGTGAAATGAACTAATCACTGATGTACTATCATTTCTTCTCAAAACCTCAAATGATGTCAGATTTTATATTTTTCAATTTGTTTTGACTTTTTGTAATTTAAGACTTTTTAACTGAAAAAGTAAATGCAGAAATGTAATAAAGCAATAAAAGAACTTAAAAGAAAATTTTCCATTAAATTCTGATTTTGAAAAACTTTTATTCGGGATTGATCATACCAATCATTTTTATCAAGAATTCAAACCTGGTACGATCAAATGCCTTAGTAAACAAATCAACAAAATTCTCTTCAGTGTGTACCTTGACCAGCTCAATAAACATAGGGCTTTCTGTGAAATTCAAACCGTAATCTCTCAATTGTTGTTGTATCCATAGGATTTGTGAACAGCAACTTGCAGCAGCAATGTATTCTACTTCGCATGTAGAAATAGAGACTGTGGTTTGCTTTTTGCATTGCCAAGATACAAGTCGATTTCCTAAGAATTGGCAACCACCTGTTGTAGATTTCCTGTCCAGACAACAACCACCAAAATCAGAATCAGTATAAGCATTGAAATCAAAGTTAGAACCATGAGGATACCATAGCCCTAAACGTTGTTTTCCTTTTAAATACCGAAAGATTCTTTTCACAGCAATTAAATGAGATTCTTTTGGCTTTGCCTGAAATCTGGAACAAATACACACGGCGAACATTATATCCGGCCTTGAAGCGGTTAAGTACATGAGGGATCCAATCATAGCTCTGTAAAGTCGACAATCTACATATTTTCCTTCTGGGTCAGAGTTTAACTTATGATTGACCGGAATTGGAGTATCGTATGAAGTACAGTCCTCCATCTTGAACCGGCTCAAGATGTCTTTGACATAATTGGACTGATGAATAAAGAAACCATCTTCCTTTTGATTTACTTGTAAACCTAAGAAAAACGATAACTCTCCCATCGCAGACATTTCAAATTTCGACTTCATAACACCCTCAAAGTCTTTGCACAACCTTTCATTTGTCGAGCCAAAAATAATATCATCCACATAAATCTGTACCAGTAGGTAATCTCCCCCTGATTTCTTTATGAATAAGGTCGAGTCTATCTTTCCACGAACAAAGTCATTCGCCAAAAGATGTGTAGATAAAGTCTCATACCACGGACGAGGAGCCTGATGAAGACCATAGAGGGCCTTATCTAGCTTGAAAACCATGTTCGGATCCAGAGGATCTTCAAACCCCGGCGGTTGACACACATAGACTTCCTCCTTGACCTTTCCATATAAAAAGCACTCTTGACGTCTAATTGAAACACCTTAAAACCTTTAATGGAAGCAAAAGCTAGAAACAGCCTTATAGCTTCAAGCCTTGCAACTGGCGCATAAACCTCGGTGTAATCAATTCCTTCTTGTTGATTGAAACCCTGGACAACTAATCTTGCCTTATTGCGTACCACGACACCTCGATCGTCCTTTTTACATTTAAACACCCATTTTGTTCCTATCGGATACGCACCTTTTGGAAGATCAACCAGATTCCAAACCTTAAGTTTGTCAAATTGAGCAAGTTCTTCCTGCATAGCTTCTATCCAGTTATTGTCATTTAAAGCCATCTCTACATTCTTGGGTTCAATCTGTGAAATAAAGCAAGAATGTGAGCAATCATCAAGAACACCAGAATCTTTAATGCAAGTTTACAAACAAGTATTGTCAACAAGAGAACGAGTTTTCACTCCATCCTGTAAATTTCCAATTATATTTGTTACTGGATGATCTTTGTGTTCCTTGATGGATGCGACCTCAGGAACCGGCAACACATCAACTTGAGTAGAGTCAGATTGATAAGAATAATCTTGAGGAATTGGAATATCCGAGTCTAAATTTGTTGGAATCTCCCCCTGAGCCTGTGTCGAAGGTAATGGATCATCACTCAACAATGGATCAGCAGAAGAATCTTGAAAAATAGCATTATTCTCCTCACTCTCTGAATCTTGTGGACCTGAACAAGAAGCAACATTTGGATCTGAAGCAGAAGTAGATAGAATCGATGAATTGGGAACTGCATTTGGTAGAAATCCATTGTGCTGAGCATCTTGACAAGAATCATAGATAACAGCAGCATCTTCATCAGAAATGTCAGAAGGTAAATGAAAAGACTTGAATAAGTTTTCATAATCAAATGCCTAATCTGGACCAATCGCCATTGTGGTAAAGACCGATTTGAACAGTCAATATGGAACCATTCTTCAACTTGGCGTGTCTCTTTATTATAAACCCTCTTTGTTGTTGAATTAGCCACATACCCCAGAAAAATCCCTTCAATAGGCTTTGTGCTGAATTTTGTTGGGACATCTCTAACCTTCAGTAGGGTACACGGATTACCAAAAGGTAGTAAATATTCCAGATTCGGCTTTCGATTATTTAGCAATTCATAGCAAGTCTTGTTATGTCGTTTTACGGTCAAGACCCTGTTCAAAACATGACACGCAGTATTCACAGCTTCAGCCCAAAAGGTGACTGGAAGCTTAGAATCTGCAAGCATCGTGCGAGCTGTTTCGACCAACGTCATGTTCTTTCATTCAGCGACACCGTTTTGTTGAGGAACATATGGCGCACTAAATTCATGATGAATTCCTTTTTGTAGACAGAATAAGCCCATTTTGCTATTCTTAAATTCTCTGCCATTGTCACTCCTGATTCTTCTGACTTTCAGATTGAATAAAGTTTCCAAACCCAGGATTAAGTATTATACTAACTCAGTAGTTTCAGCTTTAGAAGAAAGAAACTTAACCCATGAAAATCTGGAGTAATCATCAGTTACGACCAAACAATACGATTTCCCACCAAATGCTCCTAATACTGATAGGACAAAACAAATCCATATGCAGCAACTCCAAAGGAGTTACGATACAATTCGTCGACTTCGATTTGTGAGATTTCTTTCTTTGCTTCCCCTTCTTGCATGGAATACAATCATCAGGAACTGAGAATTTCATTTTCGGAATACCAAGCACAAGATCATTCCTAACAATGTAATTCATCTTCCTGTAGTTTATGTGAGCTAGCTTCCTGTGCCACAATATTGAATCAGATTCCGACGCCTTGGAGAGTAAACATGTTGGAATTGAATCCGTTGTAGTGGCGACACTCATTTCAAGGACATATGTGTCATTTCTCCTTGGAGCCTTCATGAAAATCCATTCATCAGGAGTCACAAAACCCGGTTTCAGAATATAACATTCATGATCGTTGAAATGGAACGAAAACTTCTTGTCACAAACTTGTGATACGCTTAAAAGATTGTGTTCCAGCTGCTCAACATAATTCACCTTTTCAAATTTTACTTTGTCATTCTTTAACGTTCCCTGGACTGTTATGTACCCGCCTTTATTACCCGCAAAAGCGACATAACCACCATCAATTTTAATCACATCCTCAAGCAATCTAACATTCCCTGTCATATGTCGAGAGCAACCACTATCCACATACCATGTATTGTTGATAGTCCTCCTTGGTTGTCCCTACATAAACAACGAGAATCAGTTAGAAAGTGGATCCCAAGCCATCGTGGTCTTGGGTCGTCCAGATTGATCAAAATAAACAACTTCTTGTAATGTACAATCAATTTTATCATTCAATTTTGGAACAGATGTTTGACAAACAGACCTTTTCAAAGAAGAACCATTTTTATTATTTTGAAAAACATTATGTGATATATTATTGTCAGATTCAGATGTTTCCAAAATCTTCTTTAATTTTATGTTTCTTCTTCTTCTTTGAGGTCTAGACAATTTAACCTCCTGAACAGAATCCTTTGAAATTCCAACTTTTGGAATCTAAAGTTTCTCTTTGCAAACAAAGGATTTAGCATGTAATAAATTCTATTGTTTAAATCAATGGGATTTAACAAAAGAATGACTAATCACATTTTTCTCCAAACTAGAAGATGATTTTCCCTCATCATTTCTTTTAAGAATCTTCACCACTTTTGGTTGTGAAGGAACAGTCTTCATTTTACCCTTGTTCTTGTATGGACAATTAATCAAAATATGACCAGGCTCATTGCAATGAAAACACACTCGTCTTTCTTGATAACTTTTGAAATACGATGTTTTCTTTGAATTTGAAGAACCATCAGAAGAATAAGCTTCGGATGAATGCCCAGAACAATTTACCGGCTTCTTAGGAACATAAGTCTTCGGATGAAAACACACTCGTCTTTCTTGATAACTTTCACCTCTTCAGGTTCTGTCAAGATGCACCTATCCCTAGTAACATTCTTCTCAACCTTTGGTTCCTCAATTTTCACTTCTCTTGGAATTCCTTCAACCTTTGAATCATCAAACACTTCATCCTCCGTATCAGAATCATACACCATGTCTTCACCCGTCACTGGATTCACTTTTAATACTGTCTTGGGATCAATCTCCTCTTCATGAATGATTTCAGGCTCAACTACATAATTTGCATTGAACGGAGGAGGAACAAACCCAATACCAGCAACCCTATTTGTGGGATCTGCATTAGCATTGAAATAATCCAAAACTACAGACGAATTCTCAAACTGTTCCAGCTTTCTATGTAACTTTGTCACCTCAGATTCTTTTTCAGAAATCTCCTTGTTCTTTTGGGCAACTACTTCATTCTGTTTTTCAATTTCAGCATAAGCCATTTCTAGATGATAACCCTGCTCTTTGTATTTTAACCCAAGAGAATTTAAGTCTCTTTTCAAAGACTCAATTCTATCAATGCACAGTTTATCATTATCTTTCAGTTTCTGATTAACTGAATGCATTGATTTCATGTCACAAATCAAATTTGTGTTATCATCCATGACTTTTTGTAGTTTATCTTTAACAGAAATGCAATTAGAACAAAATATATGACAAACAGAGTCTTTTACCTTAGTCGGGTCAGACATGTCTGCCATGAATACTTTGGCAATCGGAATATTCTCTGAAAATTCACCAACTGAAGCATTTTCTGTAAGAACAATTTCTTCCTCAGCAACCCCTGGCACAGCATCTAAATCAATACTTTTCTCTCTTTCTTCCTCATCATCAACACTTGGAACACTATCATCATCACACGAATCATCACTAGAACTTTTATCATCAGTAGACTCTTCTGGTTTTTCTGAATGAATTTCTGCAACAAAAGCCTGACTCACAGCACCCACCAAATCTTCCAGATGAATGCCCCAATCATAGTTTTCGTCATTTTGAGCAACTAAAGCTGATAATGCAGATGCATGATTTGTATTACTAGAAGAACCATGATTTTGATTACCAGATGAACCATGTGACTGATTCCTATTATGCTGAAAGTTAGATTGCTTCTTTTGAGAATCAAATTCTACCTTTGGCTTAACACACTCCTTAGCAAAGTGACCATACTATTGGCAATTGTAACACCAAACTTTGCTCTTATCAAAACCCATACGCGATCGACTATTTGAACCAATATATTTTCTGCCAGTTCTCTTCAAAAAATCTTTAGCTTGTCGCATTAACATGGCCATATTCCATTGGATATTCATTTCTTCCAGATCAACAGGGTCAATCTGTCTGAAATCTTCTTCCATTACGTCAGGATCATGTATTTTTCCTCCAATGAAATTCTCATATGATGCCATGAATGAAGAAAACATAGCCAGATAATCATCAGCAACTTTCTGATTCACATGAGATCAAGATGATGTTGAAGCAGTAGTAGCAGAAAATCCAGAATGGCTTGTATGACCAGAATAAATTGAAACTCCAGAACACTGATCATTTGAAGACTCTTGAGCATCACAAGAAAAGAATGCCACTCCAGCACCAGATTTACCAACATATTTGGCAAAATACATCGAGGGATCCTGGATATGCTCCATATTAGTCTCTTTCTTTTTCATATTCATGTCATGTGACTGAATCTTTCCTAGGACTTCTTGAAGAGACATGGTTTTGTACTTAACATTTTCTTTGATCAAAACCGTATACACATCAAACTTTGATGGTAAAGCCTCCAAGAATTTATCATTGATTTCCTCAGTCTCATATACCACAAATGCACTAGCCAGTTCACTAAGAAGATGATAGAATCTTGTAGCAAGATCATCCAAAGATTCATTCTGAAAATGTTTAAAAACTAGGAACTGCTTCTTTAGTAACTCTTTTCTACTTTTCTTCACATCTAAACTCCCTTCACACCTTTTCTGTAGTGCTTCCCACAGTTGTTGAGAAGACTTGAACTGTTTAAAACTGTGATAAATTTCCTTTGGTAGAGACATCGAAATGCTAGCCATTGCTTTCTTTTCTCGATCAAATAACAGCTTCTTTTCAGTAGTTAAAGCTGACACCGGTTTTGGAACATCATCTTTTCCCATCCATGAATAAGTAGGGTGTGTATATCCTTCCAAAATTGGAATCCACAAACTAGTATCGGTAAAAGATACGAATTGATCAAACCGATCTTTCGAATTTGAATAATCAGCTAGATTCAGCAACTTCGGAGGTTTTTGAGATGTACCTATCTCATTGTCATAATTGAACATGTTTGTGACTTGAACCATATTTGCTGTCACACCCCAACCGACGGCGGAAACATCGGGGCGTGAAGCGTGCAGACTGTTCATTGCTCATGGTTTACTAAAGTTTAAAAATTAATAATCGTTTTCATTGCAATCAAACAAGTTCAACAAACATAGATTCAATCCACCAAACAATAATGAAAATTACATCAAAATATAACTGGTTCAATTAAAACTAGGTCAAAATCCTATGTGTAGCATATCTTGATCACTTCAAACATTGGTACCTGAAACATGGTTAAATGAGAGGGTCAACTACAAGAGTTGGTGAGAAAACATAGGTTTAATCGTGTGATAGCAAAATACGTGTTGTGTGCATACAGTTCAATACAATCATGACAATTAAGGCATTTATGGAGAGAAAAACATTGTGTGACCTATACAATCAAACCTTTGTAACTTGCACTCAAAATTTGTGTTGTCAGTAACAGTCACCCTACCTGGGTGGGTTTGTCAGACTCAATAGATCTACCACTGTTTACTGTCGGCTGTTAGTTAATGATTGTACATGAAGAGCATAATAATTTGTCTACAAAATGTACTCAAGCACAAAGCGCAAAACTGTAAACATGCATAGGATGGAACTGTATATGTGTATAATTGAAAACATGTAAATAGAACGCATGTTCCACCCCAAAACGTTTGTAAAATAGAGTAAAAGAGGGGCTATGTAACTCACGTGTTATGTAGCGTGTAGGTTGCACAAGCAAATGGAAAACAACGATGTGTTGTAGATTGCTAGGTTCGACCTAATGAACAATGTATATGTGTTATTGATTTGCGTTATTTAATGACGGAAGTGAATTTGTCATTCTTAAACGTGTAGGGTTTGTCTTAAAATAATTATTTAAACTGTTATTTATTTATCAAATTAACAGAATAAAAATAAAAGTAAAGATTCTGTTTAAGGGATGAGCACGACCGTGCTTGTATATGGCACGACCGCGCCCGGCACGTACGCGACCGCGCTTGGTCGGTAACGCGCCCGTGGTTGGTCAGAAGTAAAAACAAGAGTCTGGTCCTGAGACACGACCGCGTCCGTATCCGGCACGACCGCGCCTAGGGTTTTGACTAGGTCAGGACTTGGTTTGATCGGTAAACACGACCGGGCCTCTTACGGGGCACGACTGTGCTTGGTCAGGCACGACCGCGCTCATAGGCTGGCGCGACCGTGTCTGGTCAATTCCAGAAGCAATTCGCCTGATTCTTGTAATAAAACAGATTAGAAACTTAGGGTTTTCATTGATATGATGTTTGCGAATCGAATTACACCATTTAATTAGGTTTATATCATGTTTAACGTGTCGATCGTTTAAAACCATTTTTTATCAAAACTCAGATTCAAATCTGTAAAATCATGTAATGTGGTTACGAATTAAGTTAGGGCTTTCGATTACCTTGGAGAGACGATCCTAATGAACTATTACTAACCTGTTTTGAATGGGCAACAAGTGCAGACGGCTACGGGGAGACTTCGCGGCTTTTTCTTGATCGACAGACGAGATAGAGATGATGGAATGATGGATTTAGGGTTTAGGGAAGTTTATATATGTCTTGGGTAGGTATGGGCTTAACTTAATTCGTTTGATTCTTGCCCCAATTACTTGATTTGTTTTAAAAAAAGGAGTCGGTTTAGAATTTGCGAGTATTGGGACGATTGCATGTGTATTTGGTCGTGTTTTAGTCTCAATTAGCCGAATATCTTCTTCTGCAAGTTTCGCGACCTTCTAAACGTGTTTACAATCTATTTTTGGACAAGATTCGAGTCGGTTTGACTTTGCGGAGTCAAACTGTATCGAGGCGCGACCGTGCTTAATGTTAAGCACGACCGTGGTCGTGGCGCAAGCGCGACCGTGCTTAGGACTAAGCACGCCCGTGCTTGTGTTGGTTTTTGGAAGTTTCAAGACTAGTCCTTGTAGTTTTGTAATATTGATGTTGTTTTGAGTTTTGATCAAGTTTAGGTCAAGTTTGGTCCTCGAGGTTTGTAAGATTGTTTTCGATAATATTGTATTATAATGAACGCGTGTATGCTTGTAAGTGTATATGAACAATAAATGTAAGGTTGAAATCTTTTATTGCACGGCATAAAATACATAGGAAAAACATGAAAATCAGAAAGGTTACAGTATCCCCATGTTGAGGGAATTTCGTCCCGAAATTCAACTGGTTGAGGCTACTGCTTCAGCAAAAAGATGTGGGTACTTGAGCTTCATTTGGTCTTCTCGTTCCCAAGTAAACTCGGGTCCTCGTTTAGATTCCCAACGAATCTTGACAATAGGAATACAGCTGCGCTTGAGTTGTTTTATCTCGCAATCCATAATCTCGACTGGTTTTTCAACGAAGTGCATCGTCTCATCAATGCGCACATCATCAAGAGGTATATGAAGGTTCTCATTAGCAAGACACTTCTTGAGGTTGGATACATGAAATGTAGGATGTATGCTGCCAAGTGATGGAGGTAACTCGAGCTTGTAAGCCACTTTCCCAATCCTTTCAAGGATCTTGAATGGACCCACATAGCGAGGTGCTAGCTTGCCTTTCTTCCCAAAACGGATCACCCCCTTCCAAGGAGACACCTTTAGAAGTACAAGATCACCAACTTGGAATTCCAAGGGTTTGCGTCGTTTGTCGGCATAGCTCTTTTGCCGACTCCTCGCAACTCGAATGTTGTCACGGATTTGGATAATCTTGTCGGAGGTTTCTTGAATTAACTCGGGACCGGTGATTTGTGCTTCACCAATCTCGTTCCAACAGATGGGAGAACGACACTTACGACCATAGAGAGCTTCAAACGGAGCCATGTCGATGCTGGTGTGGTAACTATTGTTGTAGGAAAATTCGATAAGTGTCAAATGTGAATCCCAATTGCCACCAAAGTCGATGACACAGGCTCTCAGCATGTCTTCCAGGGTTTGGATTGTTCGCTAGGTCTGACCATCAGTTTGGGGATGGTAGGCCGTGCTCAAATCCAATCGTGTACCAAGTGCCTTTTGGAGAGATTGCCAAAACCGAGAAGTGAAACGAGCATCTCTATCGGAGATTATGTTCAAAGGAACACCGTGACGACTCACGATCTCGTCAATGTAAATTCGGGCCAATTTCTCAACCTTATAGTCTTCACGGATAGGCAAGAAGTGTGCGGACTTAGTGAGACGGTCAATGATCACCCAGATGCTGTCATAACCGCTCGAAGTGCGAGGGAGTTTAGTGATGAAATCCATAGATAGATTCTCCCATTTCCACACGGGGATTTCCGGTTGTTCAAGTAACCCAGAAGGACGTTGATGCTCAGCTTTGACTTTAGAACATGTGAGACATTTTGCTACAAACAAAGCAATGTCTTTCTTCATACCGGGCCACCAATATTGTGGACGAAGATTTTGGTACATTTTATCCGCACCAGGATGGATAGAATATCGAGACTTGTGTGCTTCGGTCATGATGAATGCTCGGAGATCGTTACGATCGGGAACCCAAATACGATTTAGAAAATAAAGCAAGCCATTGGTCTTAGTCTCTAATTGGAATTCAGCACCACAAGACATTTCCTCATACATATTGCCCTCGGTAACCGAGACATGTTGAGCTTCTAGAATACGAACTTGAATGTCGGAATGGATCTTGACATTTTGAAGCATGACATGTTCCTTGCGGTTTAGTGCATCGGCTACAACATTAGCCTTGCCGGGATGATAACGAATCTCACAATCGTAATCGTTGAGGAGTTCAACCCAACGTCGTTGTCTCATGTTGAGTTCCTTTTGGTTGAAGATATGTTGGAGGCTTTTGTGGTCGGTGAACACCACACATTTCGTGCCATATAGATAATGTCTCCAAATCTTCAACGCAAATATGACAGCACCCAACTCCAGATCATGTGTCGTATAATTCTTCTCATGGATTTTGAGTTGTCTTGATGCATAAGCGATCACCTTGCCTCGTTGCATGAGAACGCAACCAAGACCTTGGTTTGAAGCATCACAGTAAACAACTAGATCATCTTCACCTTCAGGAAGGGTGAGGATAGGAGCATTGCACAACTTTTGCTTGAGAATTTGAAAGGCTTCATCTTGTTTCGGTCCCCACTCATAGGGTTTACCTTTTTGGGTTAAGGCAGTGAGGGGAACAGCGATCTTGGAGAAATTAGAGATGAACCTTCGATAGTAACCTGCTAAGCCAAGAAACGAACGAACTTCGGTAGGGGTTTTAGGAGCTTTCCAATTCTTAACAGCTTCAATTTTGGCGGGGTCAACATGAATTCCCTTTTCATTGACAACGTGACCCAAAAATTGAACTTCTTTTAACCAAAATTCACATTTGGAGAACTTGGCGTATAGCTGTTCGGTTTTCAAGAGATCCAAAATCAACCTAAGGTGTTGTTCATGATCTTCCTTAGTTCTTGAATAGATCAAGATGTCGTCAATGAACACGATAACAAATTTATCAAGGTATGGTTTGCACATGCGATTCATGAGGTCCATGAAGACAGCAGGTGCATTGGTTAGCCTAAAAGGCATAACCATGAACTCGTAGTGACCATATCTCGTTCGGAAGGCAGTCTTGGGAATATCCTCCTCTTGCACACGGAGTTGATGATAACCAGATCGAAGATCAATCTTCGAGAAGTAGGTAGAACCTTGGAGTTGATCGAAGAGATCGTCAATCCTAGGTAAAGGGTAGCGGTTTTTGATTGTAAGTTTGTTGAGTTCTCGATAGTCAATACACATGCGGAAAGAACCGTCCTTCTTTTTAACAAATAAGACTGGTGCACCCCACGGTGAATGACTCGGCCGTATGAAACCTTTGTCGGCGAGTTCTTGAAGTTGACTTGCAAGTTCTTGCATCTCGGAAGGTGCAAGCCGGTATGGAGCTTTAGCCACCGGGTTTGCTCCAGGTACAAGATCGATGCGAAATTCCACTTGCCGAACAGGTGGAAGACCTGGCAAGTCATCGGGAAAAACTTCAGGAAAATCCTGAACGATGGGGATGTCTTGTACACTCCTCTTCTTGTCTTCTTTTCGGATAACGTGGGCTAGGAAAACCATGCACTTCTTTCGTATGTACTTTTGGACGGTAATGCATGACATTAGTTTGAGTCCTTTGCAAGGTTTCTCACCAAGGACCTTCAACGTTTCGCCGGATGGGAGTGGTATACGGATGCATTTTTCAAAGCACATGACTTCGGCGTGGTGCTTCGACAACCAATCCATACCTACGATGACGTCAAAACTTCCTAATGGAATTGGTATGAGGTTGATTGGAAAGGTGTGTTTATTTAGTTCTAGGGAGCAATCATAAATGATGGTGTCAATTGTAACGGTGTTACCATCGGCTACCTCAACGGTAAAGGTTTTCTCTAGTTTAGACCGGGTTTTTGCAAGTAACGGTTCGAAGTCTAGTGACACAAAACTTTTATCGGCTCCGGTATCAAATAGTATAGAAGCATAATGATTATTCATAAGGAACGTACCGTTAACCACATCAGTGTTGGCCTGAGCCTCATTGGCGTTGATGTTGAAAGCACGCCCACGAGCTCCGCCTTGGTTAACATTGATCAGTCTTGGGCACTGGTTACGGAAGTGGTTCGGGTCACCACATTCGAAGCAAGCACGTCCATTTGCAATGGCGAGGATGGCTTGGTTAGTTGCTTGATGATTGGCTTGATTTGCTGGGTTGGTTTGGTTGGCAAGTGCCTTGGCTCGACAAATATTGGCTGTGTGGCCATGTTTCCCGCAGTGGTTGCAAAGGCGACAAGGTATGTTTGGAGGGTGATGGTAGTTGCAGGTGTTGCAAAGTGTGTAGCTCCCCCCATAGGGCTTCTTTGCTGGGTTTGGAGCTATGGGTGCAACTTGATTTACTGGAGCAGCCGGAGTGATTACAGCACAGTTCTTGACCTTTCTCTTCCTAGTATTGTGGTACGGTTCAGTTTGGACTTCTTTGACATGAGCGGAAGGTGTTGTTGTTTCAGAAACTTTCTTGGCACCCTTTCTTGTAAGTGTACCCACTTTAACATGATTGTCAGTAAGTGTAGCTGACAAACGGATAGCATCCTCCAGAGTAGCAGGATTTCCTCCTACCACAGTATCTTGAATTTGTCTAGGTAGACCACCAATGTACTTTTCAATACACCTAGACAGAGGTGTAACCATGTGTGGCACAAGTAGACTCAGCTCCTGAAAACGGGTGGTGTATGCTAAGCTTTCACCACTATCTTGAGCAAGATCCCAAAATTCCGCTTCTAGCTTTTTCATCTCATTTCGAGGACAGAATTCCTCAGTCATGATCCTTTTCAACTCATCCCACGGCAGTGCCACTGCTACATCCACTCCCCTAGTCCTTTTCTCACCATTCCACCAAGTAAGCGCCCTTTTTTGAAAGACACTAGTAGCATGACGAGTACAGAGGTTGTCGGGACAGTCGCTATTGAGAAAAGTGCTCTCAATGCTTTCAAACCATTGAAGGAGTCCCGTGGCTCCTTCGCTGCCATAGAATTTGAGGGGATTACAGGAGTTGAAGTGTTTGAAGGTGCATTGTGGCGGGTTGGCACCACCACCACCTCCAGTAGCAGCACTTCCACTGGCATGGCCATTATTGTTGTTGTTGGCTTGGGTAATTTGGTTCACCAGCTGTGTGAGTAAAGCAGCCAGGTCAGTGTTATTGCTGTTGTTGCTGTTGACACGACGAGGAGGCATTCTACAGATTTAGACACAATAAGAGTTGTGAGATTTTCTTGGATTAAATAGAAGAATAAATAGATGCAAGTAGTTCATAGTTTGGATTGTACTCAAATAGTGACATAATCACTCGAGTACTATGACATATTAAGGTTAATTCAAACTCAGATAATTATCAAGGAGACGTGCTTTAGCCTATAAGTAAACACTCATCCCGGGAATTCCCAGGAAAGCATACGGGTCCCTCGGTTGGTTGGGATTTATACTAAATGCTTTCCTAGACAGAAAACCCAGAATACAGGTGTCACTCTTCCAGATTGCACGTGTCCTTTAACAATTAAACAAAGTCTAAAAACCTTAACGGGTGTAAAAGAAAATTTTTATAGACCCAAGTCTAAGAATATGATTCAGGTTATGTTGATGATGACATGGAAGCAGGCATGAAGGATATGTGGTTTAGGATATGGGTAGGGATATTGTTTATTTAAGTTGTTATTCATATATACATATAAAACATGTAGCATATATCATATAGCATGTAGCACATAGCATGTAAATCATGAAGCATGGCATAAGTGGGTATCCTAAAGTTATAGTCTAGGTCAAAGGTGTCTAATAACCTAATTCCCTATAACCAAGGCTCTGATACCAATCTGTCACACCCCAACCGACGGCAGAAACATCGGGGCGTGAAGCGTGCAGATTATTCATTGCTCATGGTTTACTAAAGTTTAAAAATTAATAATCGTTTTCATTGCAATCAAACAAGTTCAACAAACATAGATTCAATCCACCAAACAATAATGAAAATTACATCAAAATATAACTGGTTCAATTAAAACTAGGTCAAAATCCTATGTGTAGCATATCTTGATCACTTCAAACATTGGTACCTGAAACATGGTTAAATGAGAGGGTCAACTACAAGAGTTGGTGAGAAAACATAGGTTTAATCGTGTGATAGCAAAATACGTGTTGTGTGCATACAGTTCAATACAATCATGACAATTAAGGCATTTATGGAGAGAAAAACATCGTGTGACCTATACAATCAAACCTTTGTAACTTGCACTCAAAATTTGTGTTGTCAGTAACAGTCACCCTACCTGGGTGGGTTTGTCAGACTCAATAGATCTACCACTGTTTACTGTCGGTTGTTAGTTAATGATTGTACATGAAGAGCATAATAATTGGTCTACAAAATGTACTCAAGCACAAAGCGCAAAACTGTAAACATGCATAGGATGGAACTGTATATGTGTATAATTGAAAACATGTAAATAGAACGCATGTTCCACCCCAAAACGTTTGTAAAATAGAGTAAAAGAGGGGCTATGTAACTCACGTGTTATGTAGCATGTAGGTTGCACAAGCAAATGGAAAACAACGATGTGTTGTAGATTGCTAGGTTCGACCTAATGAACAATGTATATGTGTTATTGATTTGCGTTATTTAATGACGGAAGTGAATTTGTCATTCTTAAACGTGTAGGGTTTGTCTTAAAATAATTATTTAAACTGTTATTTATTTATCAAATTAACAGAATAAAAATAAAAGTAAAGATTCTGTTTAAGGGATGAGCACGACCGTGCTTGTATATGGCACGACCGCGCCCGGCACGTACGCGACCGCGCTTGGTCGGTAACGCGCCCGTGGTTGGTCAGAAGTCAAAACAAGAGTCTGGTCCTGAGACACGACCGCGTCCGTATCCGGCATGACCGCGCCTAGGGTTTTGACTAGGTCAGGACTTGGTTTGATCGGTAAACACGACCGGGCCTCTTACGGGGCACGACTGTGCTTGGTCAGGCACGACCGCGCTCATAGGCTGGCGCGACCGTGTCTGGTCAATTCCAGAAGCAATTCGCCTGATTCTTGTAATAAAACAGATTAGAAATTTAGGGTTTTCATTGATATGATGTTTGCGAATCGAATTACACCATTTAATTAGGTTTATATCCTGTTTAACGTGTCGATCGTTTAAAACCATTTTTTATCAAAACTCAGATTCAAATCTGTAAAATCATGTAATGTGGTTACGAATTAAGTTAGGGCTTTCGATTAGCTTGGAGAGACGATCCTAATGAACTATTACTAACCTGTTTTGAATGGGCAACAAGTGCAGACGGCTACGGGGAGACTTCGCGGCTTTTTCTTGATCGACAGACGAGATAGAGATGATGGAATGATGGATTTAGGGTTTAGGGAAGTTTATATATGTCTCGGGTAGGTATGGGCTTAACTTAATTCGTTTGATTCTTGCCCCAATTACTTGATTTGTTTTAAAAAAAGGAGTCGGTTTAGAATTTGCGAGTATTGGGACGATTGCATGTGTATTTGGTCGTGTTTTAGTCTCAATTAGCCGAATATCTTCTTCTGCAAGTTTCGCGACCTTCTAAACGTGTTTACAATCTATTTTTGGACAAGATTCGAGTCGGTTTGACTTTGCGGAGTCAAACTGTATCGAGGCGCGACCGTGCTTAATGTTAAGCACGACCGTGGTCGTGGCGCAAGCGCGACTGTGCTTAGGACTAAGCACGCCCGTGCTTGTGTTGGTTTTTGGAAGTTTCAAGACTAGTCCTTGTAGTTTTGTAATATTGATGTTGTTTTGAGTTTTGATCAAGTTTAGGTCAAGTTTGGTCCTCGAGGTTTGTAAGATTGTTTTCGATAATATTGTATTATAATGAACGCGTGTATGCTTGTAAGTGTATATGAACAATAAATGTAAGGTTGAAATCTTTTATTGCACGGCATAAAATACATAGGAAAAACATGAAAATCAGAAAGGTTACATTTGCCATGTTAAAAAATTTTCTGAAAAATTTCTAAGTATTTAGATGTTTTACCCTCAGGCGAACTTAATAAGTTCGCTTTAGTGAGTACTAAGCGAACTTGAGATCAGGCGAACAAAACAAGTTCGCTTAAGGAGGAAATCCGGTAAGTTCGCCTAACAGCTAAGTTCGCTTGAAAATGTGAGAAGCGAACTTAATAATTTCGCTTGCTAAGTTCGCCTGCACAGGAACTCAGCAAGTTCGCTTAAACTGCTGTAACAGATTCAACAGAATCTTCATCCAAATACGAACCGAAACCTTCAAAATTCATGATTTCTCAGCGAATTGATGGAATTTAAGGAAATTGAACCATATGATTATGAATTTTATCAAATAGAACAGTTCTATCAGACTAATTTCGTCAAAAACACTTCCAAAATCACGAATTTAGCAGAGAAACGATCTTCAAGAACTTGAAAAACTCCATTGTTGCAGAAAATTAAAAAATGTTGAATTTCTTGTCAAATTGTACACAAAAAACCGTCACTAATCACCGAGAATCGTACTTAATTCACGAGCATAAGCTCTGATACCACTTGTAGGTCCAGGTAACTCAACTACTGATCGAACTCGTGATATAACGTTTCTATAACACGAAGTGCGGAATCCTTCGTGTTAACGTTTGTATACTAATCGACAATTCAAACAACATGCGTAAATAAACTTCTCAAATATATTCAGAATCACAATGGTTTACACACTCAATCAAACAAATCGTTCTCTCTGTTCGATGTATTTTCTAATGACTCTTTAAACTCATATATATAGAAACTAACCTGCTGTAAGCGAACTTATTAAGTTCGCTTGAAACAGACTAAGCGAACTTAACAAGTTCGCCTCAGTTAGACCTAAGCGAACTTATTAAGTTCGCCTCTGATAGACCAGGCGAACTTAACAAGTTCGCCTCTAGGCACACTTGTAAAAACAGTTAGCAACTTTAAACAATTACATAACAAAACATAAAGACATAAAATCTAACTATTACAAGCTTTTGTCATTACAAATCTATGTCCTAACAATATCATAGGAAAATCTTTATTAAAAGCTAATATTCTTTATCTGATAGTGATCTTTTAAACACCCAGGCATAAAATGGGTTCAAATCACTGTTGTAACATATGCAATTATGTTTTCAAACTACTAATGGTTCAGTGACGCTTTTAGTCTACTGACAATTCAAATTATATGCATACACAACACTATCATTTCCTATTTGTGTAGTCTCTAAAGTTTAGATCAAAACATATAATTCAGATATATTAACATAAAGCACCAACCAGTCAATCTAAGGTCATGTGTGAAAGAACATCTACTGATGTACTATCATCTCTTCTTTAACTTCAAGTAATTTCGATTTTATCTTTTTCAATTTGTTTGGATTTTTCAAAATCTTTTTCAAAGAAAGTAAAACAAACGAAAATAAACCTTCCATGAAAACATTTTATGAAAAACATTTTACTTGGTTACTCAGGATTAAGCAAGTCAATCAATTAAAAACTCAAACCGATGTAATGTAATTGAATGTCATTGCCTCTGTCACCAACACAGTTCTGTACTCCCCCTGTCCTGTAGACTCCCCCTCAACTAGTGAAATGGTTGCATCAACGACTTTATGCTCACCATTGTCATCCTAAGTTCCAGGTTATCATTTGGACTTTGTAAAACTCTTTCCAAAACATTGTGTGTGGCATATTCTCCCCCTTGAGCATCAAGTCGTTGAATCAAAAAGATTCTCAGTTATCAACAACTCTTTACTCTTACAGATGTCATTCCCTGTCATATGCTTACCAAAATGGTATCAATAGTCCCACTTGGTTAATCCTGCACATCTAACAAGAAACATTAATTTGAAATTGGGACCCAAGCCATGGTAGTCATGGGTCGTCCATTTGTATCAAAATAATAAACCTCACTCCATTCACAATCGAATCTATCATCTATTTTCGGAGATTGTTCCGACGAGTCAGAAACAGAAACTTTATATTTCCAAACATACTTCTTTTCATTAAGTTCTTTTTGCTTAAAATGTTAAGTGTTTGAACATTTTCTTTCATTTGAAAATTGATTTGATTGTGAGAACTCTTGTTGTTCTAAAAGTTTTCTCAATCTTCTGTTTCTCCTCCGTCTTTGAGGTCTAGAAAGCATAACCTCAGATTTCGAATTACCCTTTGGTGTAACATGAGGTTTAACCACATTTGAGTTAACATAAGGCTTACCATGAGTTCTTACCTTTTCTGGAGTAACATGTCGGTTACCTTTGGCTTTGTGAGAACAATCAATCTGTATGTGACCCACAAGACCACAGTAAAAGCAAGATCTCGTCTCACGATAATCTCTCATATAAGGAATCTTCACACGATAAGATGCACTTGAAGAAGATTCTCCTACATGAACTTCTTTTAGAGTTTGAGACTGAACAAACTTTTTCTCAACAGGTTTTGATTCAGGCTTCATCTTCTTAGGAACTACATGCTTCTTCCCTTTATTTTTGTAAGGACAGTTCACCACAATGTGTCCTATCTCATTACAATGAAAACATGTACGCCTGTCTGTATAATCTCTGACATATGGAACTCTCCTTGATTTTGAAGAACTTCTAAATGTATAATTTCTAGATGAATTAGAATCAACCTTTGAGTCCTCTTTCTTAATCTCTTTCGGTATCCCCTCTACCTTAGCTTCATCAAAATATTCATCATCACTATCATCAGAATACACCATATCTTCACCTGTGACTGGATTCACCATCAACACAGTCTTAGGATCTAAATCCTTAAAGTTTATAATCTCAGGTGTAACAGAATAATTTCCATTGAATGGTGGAGGAACATAACCAATACCACTAGTTCCATTCCCCTCTTTATTATTCTCATGATAATATTCTAATAAGAATGATGAATTTTCAAAGCTTTCAAACTTTCTATGTAATCTGATTACCTCTGCTTTAGATTCAGCTAGTTCCTTATCTTTCTCAACAAGATCATTATTTCTTTTCTCAATTTCTGCAAAGGACATATCCAGGTGATATGCCTGCTCTTTGATCTTCAGAGTCAGAGAACTTATATCCCTCTTAAGTGATTATATTCTCTCAATGCACACATTCTCATTATCTTTTAATTTCTGATTTACCGTGTGCATCGATTTCATATCACAAATGAGGTTTACATTGTCATCCATAACCCTCATCATTTTATCCTTCACTGAAACACAGTTAGAACAAAACGTCTCAGAGTTAGAAACTACCTCAGGTTTTACTTCTGAAGAAGATGCACCAGGAGCCATGAAAACGTCATCATCAGCTTCATTCTTTTGATCAACAATGACAGGCTCAACATCAGTGTCTGATACACTCAGATCATCTTCAACTGTCTGAAAGCTTACTTCAGTCTCTACATCACTCTCGGTAGACTGAGTACTTTCACCAGATCTAATACTCTCACTATCACTTAACTCGATAGAAGAATCACTTTCAGAAACACTCTGCTTCACTACTTCTTCTTTGATCAAGACCACAAACGCTTGAGTAGTAGCTTCACCCTTTTTCTTCAAAGCTTCCAGTAGTTCTCTTGAAGTTGGACACTTCCTGAGACTATGAATGATTTCTTCTAGTAAAGACATCGTTAAAGTTTCACACGTTTTCATCTCTCGATCAAACTTCTGCTTTTCTAGTTTTGTAAGAGCTGTCACTGGTTTAGGAACATCATAATATCCCATATAGTCATAAGTAGGATGCACATATCCTTCAAATACGGATGTCCAAAAGTTTTCATCAGTTTCTGATATGAACTGTTCGAACCGGACTTTCCCGCTATGAAAATCTGATTTGCACAAAAGCCTCGGTTGCACAGTTCCAATCTCATTATCATCACATGAAATTGACATGTTGAAATTTTTGCGAAAATATCCAGAAAATTTTTTTGCACAGTTCCAATCTCATTATCCTTCACTGAAACACAGTTAGAACAAAACGTCTCAGAGTTAGAAACTACCTCAGGTTTTACTTCTGAAGAAGATGCACCAGGAGCCATGAAAACGTCATCATCAGCTTCATTCTTTTGATCAACAATGACAGGCTCAACATCAGTATCTGATACACTCAGATCATCTTCAACTGTCTGAAAGCTTACTTCAGTCTCTACATCACTCTCGGTAGACTGAGACTATGAATGATTTCTTCTAGTAAAGACATCGTTAAAGTTTCACACGTTTTCATCTCTCGATCAAACTTCTGCTTTTCTAGTTTTGTAAGAGCTGTCACTGGTTTAGGAACATCATAATATCCCATATAGTCATAAGTAGGATGCACATATCCTTCAAATACGGATGTCCAAAAGTTTTCATCAGTTTCTGATATGAACTGTTCGAACCGGACTTTCCCGCTATGAAAATCTGATTTGCACAAAAGCCTCGGTTGCACAGTTCCAATCTCATTATCATCACATGAAATTGACATGTTGAAATTTTTGCGAAAATATCCAGAAAATTTTTTTGCACAGTTCCAATCTCATTATCCTTCACTGAAACACAGTTAGAACAAAACGTCTCAGAGTTAGAAACTACCTCAGGTTTTACTTCTGAAGAAGATGCACCAGGAGCCATGAAAACGTCATCATCAGCTTCATTCTTTTGATCAACAATGACAGGCTCAACATCAGTATCTGATACACTCAGATCATCTTCAACTGTCTGAAAGCTTACTTCAGTCTCTACATCACTCTCGGTAGACTGAGACTATGAATGATTTCTTCTAGTAAAGACATCGTTAAAGTTTCACACGTTTTCATCTCTCGATCAAACTTCTGCTTTTCTAGTTTTGTAAGAGCTGTCACTGGTTTAGGAACATCATAATATCCCATATAGTCATAAGTAGGATGCACATATCCTTCAAATACGGATGTCCAAAAGTTTTCATCAGTTTCTGATATGAACTGTTCGAACCGGACTTTCCCGCTATGAAAATCTGATTTGCACAAAAGCCTCGGTTGCACAGTTCCAATCTCATTATCATCACATGAAATTGACATGTTGAAATTTTTGCGAAAATATCCAGAAAAAATTTCCCGCCAAAATACTCTTTTTTTAAAAATTTTGAAAATTCAAATTTTCAAAAATGATTCAAAACAACCATATAAACTTTCCCTAAAAAATTTGGACAAGATGAAATTTCCCGCCAAAATACTGTACAAGCAAATCGAATGAATAGTGGCTAAGAACATAACCCGAAACTGATCTCATTGGAAAATCTTTATTAAAAGCTAATATTCTTTATCTGATAGTGATCTTTTAATGCACACACCCATGCATAAAATGGGTTCAAATCACAGTTGTAACATATGCAATTATGTTTTCACACTACTAAAGGTTCAGTGACGCTTTTAGTCTACTAACAATTCAAATTATACGCATACACAACACTATCATTTCCTTTTTGTGTAGTCTCTGAAGTTTAGATCAAAACATATAATTCAGATATATTAACATAAAGCACCAACCAGTCAATCTAAGGTCATGTGTGAAAGAACATCTACTGATGTACTATCATCTCTTCTTTAACTTCAAGTAATGTAGATTTTATCTTTTTCAATTTGTTTGGATTTTTCAAAATCTTTTTCAAAGAAAGTAAAACAAACGAAAATAAACCTTCCATGAAAACATTTTATGAAAAACATTTTACTTGGTTACTCAGGATTAAGCAAGTCAATCAATTAAAAACTCAAACCGATGTAATGTAATTGAATGTCATTGCCTCTGTCACCAACACAGTTCTGTACTCCCCCTGTCCTGTAGACTCCCCCTCAACTAGTCAAATGGTTGCATCAACGACTTTATGCTCACCATTGTCATCCTAAGTTCCAGGTTATCATTTGGACTTTTTTTTTTTACACTAGCAAACAGATAAGTTCGCCTGATACTGTACAAGCGAACTTAATAAGTTCGCCTGACTGAGCGAACTTGACCCTAAGCGAATTTGACCCAAGCGAACTTGTTAAGTTTGCCTGATCTTCACCAAGCGAACTTATTAAGTTCGCCTAATGCTGAGTGAAGCGAACTTATTAAGTTCGCCTACTAAGTTCGCCTGCAACAGATTTTTAAGTTCGCCTGGTTCAGCTGTTCAACCCAAACACGAACCAAAAATTCCGAAAATCATCATATCTTGCTGAATTGATAGAATTTGATTAAATTGAATCGTAGGAATGTGTAGGAACTGATTAGGAACACTTCCATCGGATCAATTTCATCAAATGAATCCAAAATTAAACCAAAATGATCAAAAATTCTCCATTTTTATCAAGAACACAAAAAAGATGAAAAAACTTCAAAATCTCTGAAATTTGATGTTGATTGGACACGAAAACACCACGAATCTTTTGCTAATCAAGTGCAAAAGCTCTGATACCATTTGTAGGTCCCTAATTCGGTGCGTGACGGATCTCTAGACTCGCGGTACGACACGGTGATAACGTGCGGAATCCATGATCAACGTGCTCGTGTGACTCAATCAACAACAACGGTGTAAATAAACTCTTTGTATTTCCACCACAATATCAGGTTACAAGATTCACAGAATTCTCTCTCGTCTACTCTGATATCGTCTCACCTCAAGTCTACTCTGATAACACACTCTGTAATTGAATATATAAGCACCTGATCTGTACCAGGCGAACTTAATAAGTTCGCCTAAAAGATGCTTAGGCGAACTTATTAAGTTCGCCTCTAATAGGCTAAGCAAACTTAATAAGTTCGCCTCTGATAAACTAAGCGAACTTATTAAGTTCGCCTCTGATAAACCAGGCGAACTTGTTAAGTTCGCCTCTCTACGAACATACACAGAATTTTATCAACAGTTACAAAACATGTCCTAACAGGATGAAGCCCTTGTCGGAGAGTTCTTGGAGTTGACTTGCAAGTTCTTGCATTTCGGAAGGTGCAAGACGGTATGGAGCTCTAGCCATTGGGTTAGCTCCGGGTACAAGGTCAATGCGAAATTCTACTTGTCGAACGGGTGGAAGACCAGATAGATCTTTGGGGAATACTTCGGGAAAGTCCCGGATGATAGGGATGTCTTGAATATTCTTCTCTTTGACATCCTGTTGAACAATATGGGCTAGGAAGGCTACATACTTCTTTCGTAGATACTTTTGGGCGGTAATGCATGACATTAACTTGAGCCCTTTGCAAGGCTTTTCACCAAAGACTCTTAACGTTTCCCCCAGCAAAAGGAGTATTCGGATGCACTTCTCAAAACATATGACTTCGGCATGGTGATTTGACAGCCAATCCATGCCTATGATGTGACAACCCGACTTTTCGGGTTAACTCAGTTAGTAAATTCCGTTAACTTGCTGTTAAAAACCTAACCCCGTTAACTATTCCGTTAAGTTTCTTATTAAAAACTTAACCCTGTTAATCAAATCTAACCCCAAGGACTAATTTGGTCACAATATCAACTCAAAACTACAAGGACTAGGACTGTAATTACCCTAAACCTATTTGATTGACTTTCTAAGTCAAAATTAAGAATTTTGTGTTCAGTTGACTTTTAAAAGTCAAACCCGTAACCAAATCAACTCAAATCCGTATATTTCGATCATGCCTGTTGAAATTCATAACCGAAATCAAATTCAATATTAATCACGATCATCATGAAGCTTTTAATCCGGGTATTGAATCTAATTAATACTAATAATACGAATTTATCTCGTAACCGTCGACTTCATGTCAAATGCAATCAAATCCACCATTCTTCGTATACCAATTCGTGAATTGAAGCTCTGCACACGATAGACGCAACTCTCTGGAGCGTTTCCACACATCATTTCCACTGTAATCGAAGCCGGAGTCGCGAGAGAGCAACCGCGCGCGAAGTCGGAGCCAAGTTACTCGACCTCTGTCAATTCGGGCGTTATTCTGGTAATTCACTACTCCTGTAGCTTCGTCTCAATCTCTAGAACAATAGCCCTAACCTAATTGGGGCTATCTCTATCGAATCTAACACAACCTTAATCTAGGGTTCATCACAAAACCGATTTGGGGGTTCCGACCCAACAACTAATCTCAATCGAATTAACCTACATCAACAGTTTCCAAATCTTGTGTAAAATAAAAACCCTCTATCAATTTCAATTTATAGCATCGAATTGTTTTTGAACGGTAAATTAGGGTTTATCTTTGATTCGATTTGGGGGTTTTAATCTTAGGCTTAACCTTAATGCAATTAAACTATATCATTAGTTTCGAAATCTTCTTTTTAGTAAAAGCCCCATGATTCCAGAAAGATTTAACATACAAATCGGTCAATTTGATTCGTAGTTCATATCTAGGGTTCGGTTTCTAAAAACGAGAATTTAACGGATTTAAACATGTTATTTTTGAAATTAAAACTATCCTCAAACTCGATTTTCATTGACAATCAAAACCCCTCTGCCCTATTACTTGATCGCGGCCGAAATCAACACAATCGGACTGGGTTTGGCTTCGGCTCTCGCAAGAAAGGGGGGGTCACGGGTTTTTCTGATTAAAACCTTTCCTACTCGGGTTGTTGCGATGGCCCTAACGGGTGGGATTGGTTGAGTCTGTATGCTTATGGGGAGGAGACCCGGGTTCGAACCCTCCTCCCCTGTTTTCTTTTTAAATATTTATTTTAATGATATTTGAATATTTAAATCAATTGTTATATTATTATAATATCATATTAAAGTGTTTTAGCCCAGGAAAACCACCCGTGGGCTCGGGTTAAATTTCATAACCCATCTTTAGTATAAATTCTCACTTTTTAAATAATATGTTTATATTATTTTTAAACCGCGACTTCGAGCAAAATAATATATTTATATTGTTTTTTTTAACCCGTAACTTCTAGTATAAAATAATATATATTTTATATTATTTTGCCTCATTTATTTATCTCGTGTAATGTTTTAAATTATTTAATAATATAAAATGTTATATTATTTTCACACGTCTATTTACTGGAATAAAAATAATATATTATTATTTTATCACACAAATAGTATCGTACTAACTATGCAAGTTTAAAAATAATATAATAATATTATTTTTCTAGACTACTATTTAATGACGAAAACGCTCGAATATAATTGTTATATATTATTTGTCATAAAACGTATTCATCCTAATTAAGAATTCTCATTCCCGTGGATATGTCCGTTTACTCTAAATCATTAGAACGTTTCTTTAGGACGTTCAATCTTCCGCGTTGTCGTCGCATATTCCCATTAAGTCCCTAACTGTTATGTTATAATGCTAGGACATTTGTGAGCCGTGTTAGGCTACCGCTTGAGATTTTAATCTCGTACATGTGTGATTTTCTACCTTCGCAATCAGGTGAGTTTCACGGCCCTTTTTTACTGCTTTTAACTTGGTGGAGAAAACATGCTTAAACTGATTTTAGATTTTGTATTTCATATGCTATCAATGTTAAAACTAAGTGTAACATGCTATCACAGAAAGTCCTCATCTTATTTCGAACCGTTAATATGGATCTTAGCGAGGTAATGTTTAGTAGTACTACTGGGTTTGACAAATCCGACTCGCGTTAGTCGCGCTAACTCGATCGAATATCGAACGGGTGAAATGTTTGCCTATTCACATGGCCAGTATTGATAGAACGTGGCAGGAGGCAATAAAAAAACAGTCAGTTTCGGTTGCGAGCACTTGAGCTAAAACATGAACATAGGTTAGCTACCTATAGATACATATTGAATGATCATAAATCTGGTAATGCTTACTTATTTATTTGAAACCTGTGAACTCACCAACCTTGTGTTGACACTTTTTCTTACATGTTTTCTCAGGACGCTAAGCTAAGACACAGGTGCACGTTAGGGCATGCATGGGATTCAACTGCTTTGCTTTGTGTCTATTTATGTTGATTGAATTACTTTAATGTACTTTGTTTGGTTGGACGTTTGAACTTTTGGACTTTGGTTTTGGGTGCGTGTATTTTGCGCATTTACTTTCTTTACGCTTCCACATTGATACTCTGATTTAAAAGATATTTTCATTTTGAGTCCCATGTAGAGTCGTTCAATGTAACTAGTGTCTGAGATCCTGGTTTGTCACTTCCCAAAACGGTAATACTCCGTTAGTTGAAATTGGGGGTGTCACAAATTGGTATCAGAGCCATGGTTATAGGGAACTAGGATTGCATACTAGACTATAGCCTCACACATTAGTTACATGTCATTTGGATGTTTGGTACTTATACAAAATGTTGCAGGATCATGTCGTCAACACCACCTCCATCACCTAACGCATCAGGGCATAAGGCACCTGTACTCTCGTCCCCGGAGCCCAAAAGGCGCTGGACTACCCCAATTGACCAAAGCGAACCGAGCAACGCACGAGCATTGGATTATGCTCTCAATTTGGATATGTACCCACATATGATTCAAAGGTGGATCGAAATGGAAGATATCACCGTACTTTGGATCCACATCTTCATCGTCTACACTACCTAGCTTACCATGCACCATGGAACAAGCTTTCGCAGCATTTGTATCTTATATGTTGAAGGAGTTAAGTTTTGTACAAGATGCCACCGAGGAGATACCTAAACTCATGGAGAATGGACCCCAAGTGGAGAAGAATAAGGTAGGAATAGAAAATTTGACTACCGAACTAGCTGCAACGGACCATGTCCACAACCTTTTAGTGGATCGTGTTGCACACCTAGAGACGAGGGCTGACACTATGGATGATGATATGCAAGGAGTTCTGGAGAGATTAGCTGCTATGGAAGCTCAGCTACATGTGGCAAACCACACTGCTGAAGGCCTTCAAGAGAGGGTGACTCACTTGGAAGCCCAACTGCAAGCGGCCCTACACCCAGAAGACATTCCAGTCTCTGACGATGAGGAGGAAGCCTTTGAGGAGGAGCTCTTTGAGGAGGAGCCCTTCGAGGAGGAGCTCTTATAGGGGGAACCAGCTGAGGAAGAGCCAGTGGAGATTGATGATGCACAGTCATACGTCTCTTCTGATGACGAGGATATTTGAGGATCTTCCTAATCTACCTTCTTTTCATGTTTGTTTTTGCATATGTTATTTCTCTTTTCAAACCTAGATGGGTAAGGTTGTTCCCATCCAATAAAAGCATGAGAAGTTTAATATTTGAGTTATTTATTTTGTAGCCTTACAATTTATTTAATTTTTAAAATATTAGATGTTGTATTTCCTTACTCGTACCTGAATAATGTTTAATATGCGATATATTTCTCATTGTTTTCATTTGGGATTGTGAAGAAACATGTCTGGGAGAGGACGAGGAGGCCGTACCGGTGGTCGTGGTACCATCAACATGACTGCAGCAGAGCTAGCAGCTTTGATAAACAATAGTGTGGTAGAGGCCCTAGCAGCACAGAATGCTGCAGGTAAATGCTTTCAACTATTGACTAGTAGTGTCAATCCTTTCTCCTAAGAACATCTTTCTAAACTCTATAATTCCAACTCAATTTGTATTTCTAAATCCAGGCCAGCAAAATCAGCAAAATCAACAGCCAGCCTGCACTTTCAAGGCATTCATGGACTGCAAGCCCCACACCTTTAGTGGAGCTGAAGGAGCCGTTGGATTACTTCGCTGGTTTGAGAAGGTTGAATCAGTAATAGCCATGTGCAACTGCCCCGTGGCTAACCAAGTGAAATTTGCTGCCGAAACTTTAGAAGGCCCGGCACTAACATGGTGGAATGCCCAAGTGCAAATGTTGGGACTGGCAATTGCAAATGGACTCCCGTTGGAGGAATTTAAAGCAATGATGAAGGAGGAATACTGCCCACGAGATGAAATTCAAAAGCTAGAAGGAGAGTTCTGGAACCTTAAGATGGAGGGTTCAGAAATTGAACTCTACACCACCCGTTCGCACGAACTTGCTACCATGTGCCCACACATGGTGACTCCGGATTACAAACAGATTGAACTATACATTGGAGGTTTGGTACCTCAGATTCAAAGCATGGTGACCTCATCCAACCCTACCACCATCCAACAGACCATCAGACTTGCTCACAAATTGACCGATCAGGCGGTGGCGCAAGGAACTTTACCTCCAAGAGGTTCAGTTGCTAAACCCACCGACAGCCACAAACGCAAGTTCGATCACCATTCCAACACCCACAACCACTCTAACTCCCACCCCAACGGACCCCAACCCAACCAGCAACAGTTTAACCAACAGCAACAACAACAACAACGTATGTTCGAGCCTACCAAGAACTTCAATCAGTCGACCTCTTCTGGCCAAAACCAGGGTGGTTATGCGGGAAAGTCCCCGAAGTGTAACAAGTGTAACTTACACCACTTTGGGTTCTGCAATCATTGCTAGAGGTGCGGTAAAATAGGCCATGCTGCTAAGGACTGCAGGGGTGAATTACAAACTAAACAACCCTTTCAACAACCGGGGTCTACTAGGGCTTGCTTTGAGTGTGGAAAGGAAGGGCATATTCGGAAGAACTATCCTCAGTTAAAGAAAGGGGGTAATGGAAATCACAACCCTAATCACAATAACAATGGTAATGGTGGTAATAATGGCAATGGGGGAGGAAATGGTGCGAAGGGACGAGCCTTCGTACTAGGATCTGGAGAAGCCCGTTACGACCATAATGTGATTACCGGTAAGTTCCTCGTAAATAATTTCTTTGCTTCTGTCCTTTTTGACACTGGTGCCGATAGAAGTTTTATATCCAAGAAATTTAGTAATATGATAAAAGGAACTTCATCTCTATTGGAAGATAAGTATACAATAGAGATAGCTGACGGTCAAATAATTGAGGCAACTCACATACTTAAAGGATGTAAACTTGAGTTAGCTACACATACATTTGATATCGACCTTATGCCGGTCATACTTGGTAGTTTTGATATAATTGTTGGCATGGATTGGCTATCTAAAAACCAAGCTGAAATTATCTGTCGTGAGAAGATTGTACGTATACCTCTCTCGAATGGAGAAACCCTTTCCATCCAGGGTGAAAGAGTTGGTGCAGTCATGGGCATTATATCCTTCATGAAAGCACAAAAATGTCTTCGAAAGGGACATACGGCTATTTTGGCCCTTGTTGCTGAGCAGCCGTCAGAAGAGAAGAAGATCGAAGATATTCCCATTGTGCGTGAATATTTGGAAGTATTTCCCGAGGATCTGCCCGGATTGCCACCGCACCGTCAAGTAGAATTTCAAATCGATTTAGCACCTGGAGCAACGCCGATCGCTCGGGCACCTTATCGATTAGCACCCAGTGAATTGCAGGAACTGTCCACTCAATTGCAAGACTTATTGGATAAAGGTTTCATCCGACCTAGTTCATCACCATGGGGAACTCCGGTATTATTTGTCAAGAAGAAGGACGGTACGTTCCGTATGTGTATTGATTACCGGGAGCTGAATAAAGTTACAATCAAGAACCGCTACCCTTTACCTCGTATTGATGACCTTTTTGATCAACTCCAAGGATCAAGTTTCTATTCCAAAATAGACCTTAGGTCCGGCTATCATCAGTTAAGAGTCCGAGAAGAAGATATCTCTAAAACTGCATTCAGAACGAGGTACGGCCATTACGAATTTATGGTCATGCCTTTCGGTTTAACCAACGCACCCGCGGTATTCATGGACCTCATGAACCGTGTGTGTAAGCCTTACCTGGACCAGTTTGTTATCGTTTTCATCGATGACATCCTTATTTATTCCAAGAACGAGGAAGAACATGAGGAACATCTGCGTCTAATTTTGGAACTACTTAAGCAAGAGCAACTTTATGCTAAGTTTTCCAAATGTGAATTCTGGATTCGAGAAGTTCAGTTTCTAGGGCATGTGATAAATGAAAAAGGGATACATGTCGTCCCGTCCAAAATAGAAGCCATCAAGAATTGGGCAGCACCGACGACTCCGACTGAGGTGCGACAATTTCTGGGATTGGCTGGATATTACCGTCGTTTTATCGAAGGATTTTCAAAGATTGTGCAACCTCTCACCGCCCTAACTCAAAAAGGAAAAGCCTATAATTGGGGCGATAACCAAGAATCAGCTTTCCAACACCTCAAACAGAAACTTTACAATGCACCTATTTTAGCTCTTCCGGAAGGAACCGATGATTTTGTGGTGTATTGTGATGCATCTATTCAAGGTCTGGGTTGTGTCTTAATGCAACGCGAAAAGGTAATCGCATACGCTTCACGTCAGTTAAAGGTTCACGAGAAAAACTACACCATTCATGACCTAGAGTTGGGAGCAGTAGTTTTTGCACTTAAGATATGGAGACATTACTTGTACGGTACCAAATGCACCATCTATACCGATCACAAGAGCCTCCAGCATATCTTCGAGCAGAAGGAGTTAAACATGCGACAACGTCGTTGGGTTGAACTTTTAAATGACTACGACTGTGTGATCCGGTATCATCCGGGTAAAGCTAACGTTGTGGCTGATGCACTAAGCCGAAAGGAAACAAAACCCAAACGAGTTCGAGCATTACAACTTACTATTCACACTGGATTGCCTGACAGAATCCGTAGTGCTCAACTTGAAGCCTTGAAAGAAGATAACCTGCCGTTAGAAGGTACTCGCGGCATGGAAGCACAACTTGAAGTAAAATCTGACGGAATTCGTTACTTTGTCGAACGAATATGGATTCCAGTGTTCGGAAATTTAAGGGAACTAATCATGGATGAAGCTCATAAATCTCGTTACTCCATTCATCCGGGTTCCGATAAAATGTACCATGATCTAAAAGTACTATATTGGTGGCCAAAGATGAAGGCCGATATAGCCACTTATGTTAGTAAGTGTTTGACCTACGCGAAGGTCAAAGTTGAATATCAAAAACCGTCCGGTCTCCTGCAACAACCTGAGATTCCCACGTGGAATTGGGAACAAATATCCATGGACTTCATCACCAAATTACCCCGAACCCCTACCGGATGTGATACTATATGGGTAATTGTTGATCGCCTAACAAAATCTGCCCACTTCCTAGCCATCAAAGAAACTGACAAAATGGATAAACTCACTCGAGTATACTTGAAAGAAGTAGTCTCTCGGCACGGGGTGCCTATCTCTATCATTTCGGATCGTGATGCATGATTCACTTCCCGTTTCTGGCAGTCATGGCAAAAACCATTAGGCACGCGTCTAGATATGAGCACAGCATACCATCCTCAAACTGATGGCCAAACTAAACGTACTATCCAAACTCTGGAGGACATGCTACGAGCTTGTGTGATCGATTTCGGTAACACTTGGGAGTCTCACCTACCATTGGTGGAGTTCTCCTACAACAACAATTATCACACTAGCATCAAGGCAGCTCCATTTGAAGCACTTTATGGACGGAAATGCCGTTCTCCTATTTGTTGGACCGAGGTTGGAGATAGCCAACTCACAGGTCCTGAACTTGTATTTGAGACTTCCGAAAAGATCATTCAAATTATAAACCGTATGGCGGCAACTCGTGATCGTCCAAAGAGCTATGCCGACAAGCGTCGTAAACCTTTGGAATTTCAAATAGGTGACATGGTCTTACTCAAAGTCTCACCTTGGAAAGGTGTCATTTGTTTCGGGAAACGAGGTAAACTGAATCCTCGTTACCTTGGACCCTTCAAAATATTAAAGAGAATCGGACCAGTCGCGTACCAACTGGACCTACCTGAAAGACTTAGTGGTGTGCACAACGTCTTTCACGTCTCAAATTTAAAGAAATGCCTGGCAGACGAATCGCTCGCGGTTCCTCTTGAGGAACTACACGTTGATGAACAGCTGCGTTTCATCGAAAAACCCGTAGAAATCATGGATAGGGAAGTCAAATCGTTAAAACATAGTAAAATCCCTATTGTTAGAGTCCGTTGGAACTCGAAACGCGGAGCGGAATTCACGTGGGAGCGCGAGGATCAGATGATGCGCAAATATCCTAATCTGTTCAAGCACGCCGCGTCAAATTCTTGAGGTACTATTTTAATTTTCGGGACGAAAATTCTTTCAACTAGGGGATGATGTGATATCCGGGAAAATTTTTTTTTTATTTAATTTTCGGGACGAAAATTCTTTCAACTAGGGGATGATGTGACAACCCGACTTTTCGGGTTAACTCAGTTAGTAAATTCCGTTAACTTGCTGTTAAAAACCTAACCCCGTTAACTATTCCGTTAAGTTTCTTATTAAAAACTTAACCCTGTTAATCAAATCTAACTCCAAGGACTAATTCGGTCACAATATCAACTCAAAACTACAAGGACTAGGACTGTAATTACCCTAAACCTATTTGATTGACTTTCTAAGTCAAAATTAAGAATTTTGTGTTCAGTTGACTTTTAAAAGTCAAACCCGTAACCAAATCAACTCAAATCCGTATATTTCGATCATGCCTGTTGAAATTCATAACCGAAATCAAATTCAATATTAATCACGATCATCATGAAGCTTTTAATCCGGGTATTGAATCGAATTAATACTAATAATATGAATCTATCTCGTAACCGTCGACTTCATGTCAAATGCAATCAAATCCACCATTCTCCGTATACCAATTCGTGAATTGAAGCTCTGCACACGATAGACGCAACTCTCTGGAGCGTTTCCACACATCATTTCCACTGTAATCGAAGCCGGAGTCGCGAGAGAGCAACCGCGCGCGAAGTCGGAGCCAAGTTACTCGACCTCTGTCAATTCGGGCGTTATTCTGGTAATTCACTACTCATGTAGCTTCGTCTCAATCTCAAGAACAATAGCCCTAACCTAATTGGGGCCATCTCTATCGAATCTAACACAACCTTAATCTAGGGTTCATCACAAAACCGATTTGGGGGTTCCGACCCAACAACTAATCTCAATCGAATTAACCTACATCAACAGTTTCCAAATCTTGTGTAAAATAAAAACCCTCTATCAATTTCAATTTATAGCATCGAATTGTGTTTGAACGGTAAATTAGGGTTTATCTTTGATTCGATTTGGGGGTTTTAATCTTAGGCTTAACCTTAATGCAATTAAACTATATCATTAGTTTTGAAATCTTCTTTTTAGTAAAAGCCCCATGATTCGAGAAAGATTTAACATACAAATCGGTAAATTTGATTCGTAGTTCATATCTAGGGTTCGGTTTCTAAAAACGAGAATTTAACGGATTTAAACTTGTTATTTTTGAAATTAAAACTATCCTCAAACTCGATTTTCATTGACAATCAAAACCCCTCTGCCCTATTACTTGATCGCGGCCGAAATCAACACAATCGGACTGGGTTTGGCTTCGGCTCTCGCAAGAAGGGGGGTCACGGGTTTTTCTGATTAAAACTTTTCCAACTCGGGTTTGGTTGCGATGGCGGGTGGATTGTTTGATTATGTATGCTTATGGGGAGGAGACCCGGGTTCGAACCCTCCTCCCTTGTTTTCTTTTTAAATATTTATTTTAATGATATTTGAATATTTAAATCAATTGTTATATTATTATAATATCATATTAAAGTGTTTTAGCCCGGGAAAACCACCCGTGGGCTCGGGTTAAATTTCATAACCCATCTTTAGTATAAATTCTCACTTTTTAAATAATATGTTTATATTATTTTTAAACCGCGACTTCGAACAAAATAATATATTTATATTGTTTTTTTTTAACCCGTAACTTCTAGTATAAAATAATATATATTTTATATTATTTTGCCTCGTTTATTTACCTCGTGTAACGTTTTAAATTATTTAATAATATAAAATGTTATATTATTTTCACACGTCTATTTACTGGAATAAAATAATATATTATTATTTTACCACACAAATAGTTATCGTACTAACTATGCAAGTTTAAAAATAATATAATAATATTATTTTTCTAGACTACTATTTAATGACGAAAACGCTCGAATATAATTGTTATATATTATTTGTCTTAAAACGTATTCATCCTAATTAAGAATTCTCATTCCCGTGGATATGTCCGTTTACTCTAAATCATTAGAACGTTTCTTTAGGACGTTCAATCTTCCGCGTTGTCGTCGCATATTCCCTTTAAGTCCCTAACTGTTATGTTATAATGCTAGGACATTTGTGAGCCGTGTTAGGCTACCGCTTGAGATTTTAATCTCGTACTTGTGTGATTTTCTACCTTCGCAATCAGGTGAGTTTCACGGCCCCTTTTTACTGCTTTTAACTTGGGGGAGAAAACATGCTTAAACTGATTTTAGATTTTGTATTTCATATGCTATCAATGTTAAATCTAAGTGTAACATGCTATCACAGATGGTCCTCATCTTATTTCGAACCGTTAATATGGATCTAAGCGAGGTAATGTTTAGTAGTACTACTGGGTTTGACAAATCACACCCGCGTTAGTCGCGCTAACTCGATCGAATATCGAACGGGTGAAATGTTAGCCTATTCACATGGCCAATATTGATAGAACCTGGCAGGAGGCAATAAACAAACAGTCAGTTTCGGTTGTGAGCACTTGAGCTAAAACATGAACATAGGTTAGCTACCTATAGATACATATTGAATGATCATAAATCTGGTAATGCTTACTTATTTATTTGAAACCTGTGAACTCACCAACCTTGTGTTGACATTTTTTCTTACATGTTTTCTCAGGACGCTAAGCTAAGACACAGGTGCACGTTAGGGCATGCATGGGATTCAACTGCTTTGCTTTGTGTCTATTTTTGTTGATTGAATTACTTTAATGTACTTTGTTTGGTTGGACGTTTGGACTTTTGGACTTTGGTTTTGGGCGCGTGTATTTTGCGCATTTACTTTCTTTACGCTTCCGCATTGATACTCTGATTTAAAAGATATTTTCATTTTGAGTCCCATGTAGAGTCGTTTAATGTAACTAGTGTCTGAGATCCTGGTTTGTCACTTCCCAAAACGGTAATACTCTGTTAGTTGAAATTGGGGGTGTGACATATGATGATATCAAAACTTCCTAGCAGCATTGGCACGAGGTTGATTGGAAATGTATGATCATTAAGTTCTAGAGGACAGTCGTGGATAATGGAGTCTATTGTAAGGGAGTCACCATTTGCTACTTCGACAGTAAAGGTTTTCTCTAATTTGTACCGTGTTTTTGCAAGTAAGGGTTCAAAGTTAAGTGACACAAAACTTTAATCTACACCGGTATCAAATAAAATGGAGGCATATTGACTATTAACAAGGAACGTACCGTTGACCACATCATTGTTGGCTTGAGCTTCATTGGCGTTTATGTTGAAAGCACGCCCACGAGCTCCGCCTTGTCTAGCATTGATGAACTTCAGGCACTGGTCACGGAAATGATTCGGGTTGCCACATTCATAACAAGCACGCCCATTTGCTATGGCGGGAACACCTTGATTAGTCACTTGTTGATTGGTTTGGGTTGGTGGGTTGACTTGGCCTGCAAGTGCTTTGGCTCTACAAACATTGAGCGTATGACCATATTTCCCACAATGAGTGCAAAGGCGACAGGGAATGTTTTGGAGGTGGTGATAATTGCATGTGGCACAGAGTGGGTAGGTCCCCACATATGGCTTCTTGACTGGTGCTTGAGCCATGGGAGCAACTTGGTTAACAGGCATAGCAGGAGTGACCACAGCAAAATTTCTAGCCTTTCTTTTTTTATTATTGTGGTAGGGTTCAGTTTTGGATTCTTTGATGTGTACGAGAGGGGTTGTGGTGTCGGGAGCTTTCTTGGTGCCTTTTCTAGTTAGAGTACCTGCTTTCACATGGTTGTTGGTCAAAGTAGCAGATAATCGGATAACATCTTCGAGTGTTGCGGGATTTCTCCCTAAGACAGTATCTTGAATCTGCCTAGGTAATCCACCGATGTACTTTTCAATGCAACGGGATAAGGGTGTGACCATATAGGGCACAAGGAGACTCAATTCATGGAACCGGGTTGTATAAGCCAGACTTTCACCACTGTCTTGGGCAAGATCCCAAAACTCAGCTTCGAGTTTCCTCACTTCATTCCAAGGACAGAACTCTTTGGTCATTAGTCTCTTAACCTATCCCATGGTAAGGCCATGGTTGCCTCTATACCTCTAGTTCTTTTTTCCCCATTCCACCATGTGAGTGCCCGTTTTTGGAAAACACTTGTGGCTTGACGGACACGGAGGTTATCGGGGCAGTCACTATTGAGGAAGGTGCCCTCAAAACTTTCGAACCATTGAAGGAGTCTCGTAGCTCCTTCAGTACCATAGAACTTGAGAGGGTTACACGAATTGAAGTGCTTGAAGGTACATTGCGGTGGGTTGGCACCACCACCACCATTAGTTCCATGGTTACCGTTTGTGCCACCATTAACTTGAGTGAGTTGAGTTACAAGTTGTGCAAGGATAGCAGCAATATCAGTGTTGTTGTTGGCCACGGTAGCATGACGGGGAGGCATTCTACAGATTTGCACAACACAAGAAGAGATGTACAAACTTATGAAGGTTGATTGAATTTAAAAGATAAGATACAAATAAAATGGTAAATCATAGTTTGGATTGTACTCAAATAGTGATATAATCACTTGAATACTGTGACACATTAAGGTTAATTAAACTCATATAATTTTTCAAGGAGACATGCTTTAGCCTATAAGTAAACACTCATCCCGGGAATTCCCCGGAAAGCATACGGGTCCCTCAGTTGATTGGGATTTATACAAAATGCTTTCCTAGACAGAAAACCCAGAATACAGGTGTCACCCTTCCAGATTGCATGTGTCCTCAAATAATTAACAAAGTTTAAAAGCCTTAACGAGGAAATAGAAAAAAAAATTATAGATTTTACTCCATGAAGTTTCCATATGCTAAGATGATAATGATAAAGAAGTAGGCAAGGAGGTTATGAGGCCTAGGGTAAGGGTAGGGATATTGTTTTATTTAATTTATTATTTAGGTATAGTCTAATAAGTCATGAACTTTAACAAATAAGGTATCAAAATGAAATAAATATTAATATAATAAGCATGTAACACATAGCATGTAGCACATAACACATAATCATGAAGCATGGTATAAGTGGGTGTCCTAAAGTTATAGTCTAGGTCAAGGGTGTCTAATAACCTAGTTCCCTATAACCAAGACTCTGATACCAATCTGTCACACCCCAACCGACGGCGAAAACGTCAGGGCGGGACATGTAGACTGTTCATTAGCACAAGGTTCGCTAGATTTCAATATTTAATAATCAATTTCATTTCAAGCAATTCAAACTCAAATAGAAAAATTCAACAAGTACATAAATGAAAATACAAATTGTACTTTGAATTTAAATTAACTAAGTCCAAACTTAAGTGTAGAATGTCTTGATCAATACTCACACATTAGCATCTGAAACATGAATAAAATAATGTCAACTAAAAAGTTGGTGAGCATACATAGGTTTGTACATAGATAGTGTAGAAATATGAATAAACAAATCCTTAAATGTCATGATAAAATAAGGCATTTATGGGGAGTAGCTATTGTGTAACTAAAGTACAATCAAACCTTTGTAACTAGCATGCAAATTGTGTTGTCGGTAACAATCACCCCAATCTGGGTGGGTTTGTCAGACTCAATAGATCTATCATTGTTAACCGTCGGCTTAAATAGTTAATGATTGCACATAATTTGCACACATAACTTAACACACCTAGCACTCAAACATAAAGCTCAAATTTGCACACATGAATGTAAATAGGATTTGCGTTTGTGTAGTTTGTGTAAATGTAAACTATTGTTTGTATAACATTCATGATTCACCCCAAAAAGTTTAAAGAATAAAGGGGGCTATGTAATACTCACTTGATTCAAGGTGTAGCTAACACGGGAGACTATGTAGTAAAATGATCATTGTAACTCACCACGTTAACCTAGTGTGTAATGTATATTGAGTTAATAGCGTGTACAAAAGTCTATGTCTATGTATAGGGTTCAACGAGTTTTGATGTATGTGGATTTGTACAAAAAAAGTTTGTGTTATTTCCTGTAAAGACATGTTATGCTTGTATAAGAATTTAATGTATGATATGAGTTCAAGGTATATATATATATATATATATATATATATATATATATATATGTTTGTATAAACTTAATAGTCATTGATTTAGGGTTGAATTTAAATAAATAAAATAAAGAAATAATTTTATTTATTTATTTGTGAAAAATATGTTTAAAATATATAAAATGTAAATGTATATTTATATTTAGACAAAGAAATTTTATTTGTGTAGATAGGGTTTAATTTAAATAAAATAAAATAAACAAATAATTTTATTTATTTATTTGTGAAAAATGTGTTAAAATATATAGGATGTAAATATATATATTTATATTTAGAAAAAGGAGTTTTATTTGTGTAGATGGGGTTTAATTTAAAAAAATAAAATAACAAATAATTTTATTTATTTATAAAAAAATATGTTAAAATATATAGAATGTAATTATATATATATTTAGGAAAAGGAATTTTATTTGTGTAGATAGGGTTTGATTTAAATATTTAAAATTTTGTTTTAAAACTTTAGTACACTATTCTAATCATAAATTCATAATAAAATGAATTTATATTGAAAATTAATAAATCTGGTTTTATTATGTCAAAAATATTGTAAGGTTTATAAAAATATTTTTTATAAAATTTTTGGAGTTTTAGAAACGGGTTTTAAAAATAAATAGGCTCGCCCGGATCGAACCCAGGTCTGCCTGGTCAAGAGAAACAAGTACCAACCGCTGGACCAGTTGCGTGTCCTTGCTACAGACTGATTCGAATTTGTTTTAACATGTGATTGAGAGGGAACCGGGTTCAAGAGAGGTTCCACGCGCAAAAGTTCAGGGTTGTGGGTTTCGAACCCACACCCTCTAGTTCAGTCGCACACGCACCAAACCGGCTGAACTAGATGGTTCACTAGTATAATACAAAAAGTAAAAACTTTAATGGTTTACCCGAATTAAATCGAAATCTCCTTTTTAAAAGAAAACGTATGAACAAGTTGGAGAAATCATCAGAATTCGAATTCGATTTGGATTAGCTTTAGTAAATTGATAAGGGGCTTTCGATGAGCGGGTCAGAACAAACTGAATGGTGTAAACCATACCTGTAATGGTTGCGCAACAAAGGTCGTTGACTAGATGGACAGAGACGATGTTCTTGGTGATCGATCGGTAAGCAGGAGGTGAAATGAGGACCGATAGGGTATTTAGGGAGTTTGTAATGATCTTTGCGAAAGTGTGGGAGTGTATAATTTCGATTAATTCCCTCTTAATTAAGTGATTCGACTGTGATTTGCAAGTAACACCCGTCGACTATGATTACGCGTAAATTCGATCTGCTATGAATGAATTGGGTCGAGAAATAGGCTCTAATACATGCGAGATCAATCATGGAAGGATGTACGGGTGTTAATTGCATTAAATGTCTTGATTTGGAAAGGATTTGAACGCGGTTTGACTATAGGAGGTCAAACTATTCGAAATTTGAAATAATCCGCGTAAATGGTCGAATTGGGCTGTTAAGTGGGTCAGGATGTGGTCGAATATGGATTTTTTTAAACTCGAGAAGCCCGAAACAGTCGGAATCCATCGAGGGCAGCCTTGATTTGCAAAGTTTTGAGCTGTTTGACTTTCAGGGTCAAACTGGGTCAACATAGGTCAAAATTTGAGGGTTTGAGGGTTCAAACCAAAAGGTGGGGGTTGAAAGTTGGTGTTCAATTGTACAAGGGTTCAAATGAAAGAATTTTTACTTGTCAATTGAGTGTATATATGTGTATGTACTTGTGTGATGTAGATATATATAGATATACATACATTTATATGCTCACATATATATATATATGTATATACAGTGTTTTAATAGGACATACAAGTGAAAAAAATTTGTTAATTTGTTTCAAACTTAGGGTTTAATTAATTGTACGAATAAAATGACCATTGCACTAGAATTGGATTTCAAACATGACTAATTATACTGGAATGAAAATCACAAATGTTACAGTATTGTTGATGCTATAGCAAGGTTGATTAGATTGGAAGGTAGTTCAGGTAAATATGATAAGTTGAAACCACAGAAGGGCAAGAGAGTAAAGAGTACTGACTCTAAAACTTGTAAATTGATTTGGAGATACAAGTTTAAACCAGTCAAAGTTGTAAAGAAGATACCTTTGAAGAAAATCCCACAAGATTGTTTGGGAAATATGAAGTGGTGGTATGTAGATATGAACACTAGAGAGGCTAAGATTGAAGATCAAGACAATGAGATTATAGCTTGTTTATATGATGCTATGAATCTTATTAACTTCTCAAAGAAAGACTAGCACATGTTAAAGAAAAAGGAGATTATGTTTACTAGTGAATGGCGTGAGCATGGTTTATAGTATAAGAGAGTTTTGGAGATTTGAATCAGACATGGAGTGTATGTAGGGAGTAAACTGCCAGAGAATTGGAAGAGTTCAACGTGAAAATAGATGATCAATCTATCGTCAAGGGGGAGTATGTTAGGACATAGATGTGTGACAATAGGCCTTGTAATAGTTTAGATCTTCTATGTCTTTATGGTTTTGTAATGTTTGTTTAAGTATTGTTATAGACGAACTTAACAAGTTCGCCTAGGCCTAGTTCAAGATCTGTAAACTCAAAGTTTGGTGTAAATAGGAGTTTACATGATAGTTTTAAAAAGCTTTTGCAATTTGTGTTCAAGATCTATAAACTCAAAGTTTGGTGGAAATCAAAGAGGATATTATTTACATCTTATGTTGATTCTAGTCTTTGTGAATGTCTTGTTTACACAGTTACGTGTACGTTGGATTTCGCACTCCGTATGTGTGATACGCGTCATGTCTCGAGTTAGATCCATATAAACATCCTTTAGTTCCATTAGATAAAATTTATGAAGTAGAGACGGCCGAAGGAAATCTTGTCAAAATTTCTGTATTCCTAGACGATTGTGCTATCACAATATCAGGACACATCTTACCTGTACGATTAATACCTATGACATTAGCAGGAGTTGATGTTGTCATAGGAATGGATTGGTTAGCCAGTAACCAAGCCCATATCATTTGTGATAAAAAGGCCATAGAACTCCAGATTCCTTCTGGAAAACCTTTAATAATCTATGGCGACAAGTAAAACCGACCTCTAGGAATCATCTCAATGCTAAAAGCAACTAAATGCCTTCAGAAGGGATGCAATGCATACTTGGTTCAGATTTCTACTAGTACAAAAGAAAATAAGATTGAAGATGTACCGGTAGTAGATGATTATGCAGATGTATTTCCAAATTGGTATACCACCAGAAAGAGAAGTAGAATTCAAAATCAATCTTGTACCAGGAACGACTCCTATTCCTAAATCTCCATACCGTCTAGCCCCAACTGAAATGAAAGAACTGAAGAATCAATTGGATGAATTTCTTGAAAAAAGATTCATTCGCCCAAGTTCATCTCCTTGGGGTGCTCCAATTCTTTTCGCTAGTATAATACGAAAAGTAAAAACTTAAATGGTTTACCCGAATTAAATCAAAATCCCCTTTTTAAAAGAAAACGTATGAACAAGTTGGAGAAATCATCAGAATTCGAATTCGATTTGGATTAGCTTTAGTAAATTGATAAGGGGCTTTCGATGAGCGGGTCAGAACGAACTGAATGGTGTAAACCATACCTGTAATGGTTGCGCAATGAAGGCCGTTGACTAGATGGACAGAGACGATGTTCTTGGTGATCGATCGGTAAGCAGGAGGTGAAATGAGGACCGATAGGGTATTTAGGGAGTTTGTAATGATCTGTGCGAAAGTGTGGGAGCGTATAATTTCGTTTAGTTCCCTCTTAATTACGTGATTCGACTGTGATTTGCAAGTAACACCCGTCGACTATGATTACGCGTAAATTCGATCTGATGTGAATGAATTGGGTCAAGAAATAGGCTCTAATACATGCGAGATCAATCATGGAAGGATGTACGGGTGTTAATTGCATTAAATGTCTTGATTTTGAAAGGATTTGAACGCGGTTTGACTATAGGAGGTCAAACTATTCGAAATTTGAAATAATCCACGTAAATGGTGGAATTGGGCTGTTAAGTGGGTCAGGATGTGGTCGAATATGGATTTTTTTAAACTCGAGAAGCCCGAAACAGTCGGAATCCATCGAGGGCAGCCTTGATTTGCAAAGTTTTGAGCTGTTTGACTTTCAGGGTCAAACTGGGTCAACATAGGTCAAAATTTGAGGGTTCAAGCATAAAGGTGGGGGTTCAAATTGGGTGTTCAATTGTCCAAGGGTTCATATGAAAGAATTTTTACTTGTCAATTGAGTGTATATATGTGTATATACTTGTGTGATGTATATATATATATATATATATATATATATATATATACAGTGTTTTAATAGGACATACAAGTGAAAAAAATTTGTTAATTTGTTTCGAACTTAGGGTTTAATTATTTGTACGAATAAATGACCATTGCACTAGAATTGGATTTCAAACATGATTAATTATACTGGAATGAAAATCAGAAATGTTACAGTATTGTTGATGCTATAGCAAGGTTGATTAGATTAGAAGGTAGTTCAGGAAAATATGATAAGCTGAAACCACAGAAGGGCAAGAGAGTAAAGAGTACTGACTCTAAAACTGGTAAATTGATTTGGATATACAAGTTTAAACCCGTCAAAGTTGTAAAGAAGATACCTTTGAAGAAAATTCCACAAGATTGTCTGGGAAATATGAAGAGGTGGTATGTACATATGAACACTAGAGAGGCTAAGATTGAAGATCAAGACAATGAGATTATAGCTTGTTTATATGATGCTATGAATCTTATTAACTTCTCAAAGAAAGACTAGCACATGTTAAAGAAAAAGGAGATTATGTTTACTAGTGAATGGCGTGAGCAGGGTTTACAGTATAAGAGAGTTTTGGAGATTTGCATCAGACATGGAGTGTGTGTAGGGAGTAAACTACCAGAGAATTGTAAGAGTTCAACACGAAAACAGATGCTCAATCTATTGTCAAGGGGGAGTCTGTTAGGACATAGATGTGTGACAATAGGCCTTGTAATAGTTTAGATCTTCTATGTCTTTATGGTTTTGTAATGTTTGTTTAAGTATTGTTATAGACGAACTTAACAAGTTCGCCTAGGCCTAGTTCAAGATTTGTAAACTCAAAGTTTGGTGGAAATAGGAGTTTACATGTTAGTTTTAAAAAGCTTTTGCAATTTGTGTTCAAGATCTGTAAACTCAAAGTTTGGTGGAAATCAAAGAGGATATTATTTACATCTTATGTTGATTCTAGTCTTTGTGAATGTCTTGTTTACACAGTTACGTGTATGTTGGATTTCGCACTCCGTATGTGTGATACGCGTCATGTCTCGAGTTAGATCCATAGAAACATCCTTTAGTTCCATTAGATAAAATTTATGAAGTAGAGATGGCCGAAGGAAATCTTGTCAAAATTTCTGTATTCCTAGATGATTGTGCTATCACAATATCAGGACACATCTTACCTGTACGATTAATACCTATGACATTAGCAGGATTTGATGTTGTCTTAGGAATGGATTGGTTAGCCAGTAACCAAGCCCATATCATTTGTGATAAAAAGGCCATAGAACTCCAGATTCCTTCTGGAAAACCTTTAATAATCTATGGCAACAAGCAAAACCGACCTATAGGAATCATCTCAATGCTAAAAGCAACTAAATGCCTTCAGAAGGGATGCAATGCATACTTTGTTCAGATTTCTACTAGTACAAAAGAAAATAAGATTGAAGATGTACCGGTAGTATATGATTATGCAGATGTATTTCCAGATGAATTACCTGGTATACCACCAGAAAGAGAAGTAGAATTCAAAATCAATCTTGTACCAGGAACGACTCCTAATGCCAAATCTCCATACCTTCTAGCCCCAACTGAAATGAAAGAACTGAAGAATCAATTGGATGAATTTCTTGAAAAAGGATTCATTCTCCCAAGTTCATCTCCTTGGGGTGCTCCAATTCTTTTCGTTAAAAAGAAAGTCGGTACAATGCGGATGTGCATTTATTTCCGGGAGCTAAACAAAGTAACGATTAAAAATCGTTATCCTCTTCCTAGAATTAATGATCTGTTTGATCAATTGCAAGGTGCTTGCCATTTCTCAAAAATAAATCTTTGATCAGGATATCACCAACTAAAAGTTCAAGAAGAAGATGTTCCTAAAACCGCTTTCGGAACCAGATACGGACATTATGAGTTCACGGTTATGCCATTTGGACTTACTAATGCTCCTGTGCATTTATGGATATGATGAATCGTATCTGTCAACCCTATCTAGATAAATTTGTAATTGTCTTCATTGACGATATACTTATTTATTCTAGAAATGTGAAAGATCATGGAAATCATCTCAAAATAATACTGAACTTCTGAGAAAGGAGAAATTATATGCTAAATTCTCTAAATGTGAATTTTGGCTTAGATAAGTACAATTTCTCGGTCATATAGTGAATGCAGAAGCTATTCAAGTACACCCATCTAAAATTGAAGCTATATCCAAATGGGAAATTCCTAAATCTCTGATAGAAGTCTGTAGTTTCTTTGGTCTTGTAGGATACTACAGACGATATATTCAGGATTTCTTCAAGATTGCAGTTCCTCTAACTACTTTAACTCGTAAGAATATAAAGTATGAATCAGGAACAAAGCAAGAAGAAGCTTTCCAAACTCTGAAAGAGAAACTGACCCATGCACTAATATTGGCTTTGCCAAATGGCAATGAGGACTTTGTAATCTATTGTGATGCTTCTTACAACGGTATAGGTTGTGTGTTAATGCAAAGAAACAAAGTTATTGCCTATGCATCTCGTCAGTTAAAGACTTATGAAAAGAATTATACAACTCATGATCTAGAGTTAGGTGCCATAGTTTTCGCCATGAAATTATGGAGACACTATCTCTATGTAGTTAGATTTACAGTTTATACCGACCATAAGAGTTTGAAATACATCTTTGGTCAGAAAGAATTAAACATGAGACAAAGAAGATGGTTAGAGATCTTAAGTGACTATGATTGTGAAATCTGTTACCACGAAGGTAAGGCAAATTGTTAGAGTATTTTGTGTGACATGTAGATTTATATAATAGATTAGGTCTTTTGTAATCTTTAGTATTATAATTTGTCTATTTTGGTTAAGTTTTGTGAATGGCGAACTTAACAAGTTCGCTTATGCGATGTGAGTGGCGAACTTGTTATGTTCGCCTGTGACAGTTTAGTGTTACCTATAAATTGTGCTTCGTTGTAGAACTTAAACAGAATTGTACTTGTACACACATTTTGCAAAGTATTACAGAGAGATTTCAGAGAATCTTGTCTTGTGTGTTTGTATTGTGTTCTTATCTGTTCGAGACGCGTTTATTCGTTTGGATTCCGCACTACGAGTATACGTCGTGTGTTATACAAGAGAAATCAATCAGTAGACCCGCTGGGACTTACAATTGGTATCAGAGCTAGGTTCTTGATTAGAGATCATCGTGTGACACCGTTTCGTTCAAAGATTGAGATTTTCAAAGTTTTTCGCGTTGCTGGGTTTCTTGATAGTTTTCGATCATTTAGAGGCAGATTTTATCATTTATGGAAGTGTTTTGATAGAATTGATCCGTTAGAAGTGTTCTGATTCTTGTTAAGTTCGTGCGTTTGTGTGATAGAACAATTCCTCCTTGTTCTTCAGCTGATATAGGCGAACTTAATCATTCTTTTAGGAGGCGAACTTACCTAGCAAACTTATTAAATTCGCTTCATCTTGATCAGGCGAACTTTCTTAAGTTCGCCTAAGGTAGAACTTGTTCAGATTTTTTCTAAGTGTTGATTTTTTTTCAAGATTTCAAAGATGTCAACTTCTAATACTAATGTGAGCAACATGACTAATATTATGAACTATGATAATCATATTGGTACTCCAACTAAACCACCAAGGTTGATGAATTTAAAAGATTACTCGAACTGGAAAAGTCGCTTTGAGAATTATGTCAACATCAATGATACGGGTATGTGGATTCCAATTGCAGAAGGGTATAAACATCTTACTCACTCTTATATGGGTGTATCAGATGCAGAAAAACCAGTTTCAGCTCTTACGGTAGAAGAGAAAACTTTGTACGATTGAGAGAAAAAGGCACTTGCTGCTTTGTCTACGTGTCTGCCTTTAGACATCTATCACATGTTCAAGAAGTTTAAAACATCCCGTGATGTTTGGGAAGGTTTGGCAAAGATATGTGAAGGAAGCACAGATATCAAGAAGAGTAAAAGGGAATTACTAAACAAACAATTAGTGTCTTTAAATCTTTTGAAGGAGAATCTATTAATGACTTGATGTCTAGGTATTATCATGTGTTGAGTGAAATGGTAAACAATGACATATCTTACAAGAATAGGAAGGTACTTAAGAAATTTCTGGATGCATTGCCTGCACACTTTGAGCTGTATTCCATAGTGATTAAAGAACAACCGGGATTTGATAAATTGAGTCTTGAAGATGTTATAGGAAATATTCAATCATATTATTTGAATAAGCAGAAGAAAGATACAGTTTATTAAGATCCTAGCATTTATTTTGGAAAAGGAACATCGACGCCAAAGTCTGGGGTTGCATTGTTTTCAGGAGAAATTTTTGAAGCTCAAGGTTCAAAAAAAAGTTCATGTGGTGAATCATCATGCTATGTTGCTTCTAGTTCTAGATGTTCAAAGAATTGTCACAATGATACTCATTCGTGTTCTCAAAAGATGTCTTCTAAAGCTGTTGATGACATGACGGCCATGATTGCTTCGTTTTTAACTTCGTATGAGAATTTTATTGGTGAAAAAATAAGTGATCTGGATATGATCGAAGAAGATTTCAAGCAATTGGATAAAGATGTTATTGAAGAGATGAACAGTCAATGGAACATGGCATTGTGGATGAGACAGGGCAAGGAACATCTGAAGAAAATAGGAAAGAAGTTCATTGGAGCGACAAGCAAGACAAAGATGGGGTTGGATAAATCTAAAGTAAAGTGTTATAATTGTCACGAATTTTGACACTTTGCAAGGGAATGTACCAAACCTAAAGTTTAACATCAAAGTGTTTCTTCAGGAAACCAAAACAATCATATGACACCCGACAAATTTCAGGTTGATACCCACTCCCGAATGAGATACATATTACATTATTAGACATGCATCACACTTAATTTTATAGTAATTAAGTCCATTTCACACTTAGCAAGTCAATCCGTTACACGCGATGGTAATCCGGAAGATTACCCGGTCAAACACGCGTCCTACAGCACGACCGTTGGTGATATTTTTAAAACAAATACCTATATGTATAATTTGTGTGTGAAAATTACATGTAACACTGTGATTTAATTAATCATTCCTACATGAATTTTTTGGTGATTTATGGAAATACTTTTATTTTCAGCACAGTTCGGTAGACACGCAGTGTGCACTATCTAGATCCATAATTCTAAACCGACACTTAGAAATATATTTGGTGTACAAAAATTATATGTAGTACTGTGATATGTTATTTTAAGACTCTGTGAATTTTTCAGGAATTTTCTGAGAAACTTTATGTTTTAACGCTGTCCTGCCAGTCTGCAGTATGTACCGACATTTCCAAACAAAATCTGAAAACTTTATATGTTAAACATACCATTATGAGTCAAATTATTTTTAAATAATTTTATTCATACATATTCGGGAATTCCGTAAACAAATCGGTGACTATTCGTTTTCCACCACCTAGTACAAAACCCCCTATAAATACCCCTTTCCCCCTATTTCACTATTTCACTTCCATCTCTCTCTCTCCTCCCTCCCTTGAGCCGAGAAACCACCCACCACCACCATTCTTCACCATTTTTGTTGTTTTGATTCTTCATTCCATCCAAATCCAAGCTCCAAGTGAAGATTATCAAGTTTGCAAGAAGATTCATCCACCATTTCATCATAATCTTCAAGTTTGGTAAGATCAAAACTCACTTTTTCTCCATTTTCATCTTCATGTTCATATGAACATGCATAAAAAAACCCATTTTTATGAATGATTAGCCATGGATTCTTAAGGAAATGTGTTTTAAAACTCAAATGGTACATATTGTTGGTGATTTTGAACCCGGATTTTGTTCATAGGCTCGGTTTTCATTTAAGGAAACTTTATTATGTATGCATGTGCTAGATGATGATGCTTTGTTGATTAGTTGATGATGTTTTGTTGATTTGATGATGGATTATGTTGTAATAATAGTTGTAGATGCATAATATGTGCAAACTTTGTTGACAAAAGTGATGGATAATACATGCATGCTCGGTTTTGTAATTTTAGGAAACTTTAATTTTGGGTTTCATGCTAGATGCCATGTTATGGTGATTTGATGATGGAAAATTGTTAGATATGCATAAAGAATGGATAATATGTGTAGATTTACTATCTTGAACTTTTGATCATACGAGATTTCATGCTCGGTTCTATGTATAGTAACTTTAATTTTCGGGTTTTTGTTAAAAGAAGTTATGATGTGATTTGTTTGGTGGAAATGATGCATAAACACTAGATATAGAGATTGTATGATTTTTTTGGGGTAAAATCACATGTCCATGATGCTTTTAGGTTCGTTTTCTATTTTTAGAAACTTTATTTCTTCACATGTATGAAAACTTGGCGTTTAGGTGTACTCAAAGCATGAAACTAGTGTAGTGAACATTATGGAAGAATGATTGACTGAAATGATGGATTAAAATGCATGTGTACGAGTTTTAGAGCCCGGTTTCTAAATAAGGAAACTTTATTCTTTTAAGAGTTATGATTGCAAGTTATTAACATGATTAGATGGTCTAAATGGCTTAGTAACATGTAACTAAGTGCATTGTATGATAATACATGATGATTATCCATGAACTTGATAATTTGACATGATCTTGCTATAATAGGAAACTTTAATTATCCGAAACGCATGTTTGTTTATTTTTAGCAAGTAAACATTGAAATGTTCTATATATGTTATAGCACGCCTAATTTCATGTGTGAACATCAACTTTGCATAGTTGCCATGTTTAGGACTCAAAAACTTGACTTTCCTATTAAGGAAACTTTGAATGTACCAAAAGTTGTGTTTCAAGTTCTAAATTCCAATCGAATGTGCCAATGTGTTTATTAGACGATAATAGACTATTTCACAATAGGTTTGAATTCTATGTTAGGATTTGAATGCTTAAGTCCAACGTGTCACCAACGGGTCGCCAAGTCAAAACATCTTTGAAACGTCATAGTCACTTTTCAAACAACTCTTTGGATGCATAGAGTTCATAGTCAAGCACTTCCAATACTTAGACCTTAAAGTCCTAACTGTTTCCTAGGGCACGAGTAGGTCGCCTAATTTAATCGGATTTGCTAAGACTTTCATATCATTACCGCTTTATCAGGTGAGTACACACAGCCCCATTTCACTCATTTTCCAATTTGGGGTGAGATACATGCTCAAGTACATTTTTCAAAAATCATATTTCCATGCTTACACAGTTACATTAATTATATAAGTTGTACAAAGTCCTCTCAAAGTCAACCATTAATTTTTCCATAAGCGAGGTGATCATGAACAGTACTGTTGGGTTTAACAACCCCTGCCCGGGTTAGTAGCACTAACTTCGACTGGAGGTCGAACGGGTACATAATTGACCTAATCCATTCATGTGCGAGGCACAAAGAGGTGAACCACGTCCTTTTCCTTTTTCAGTGGCTACAGTTGAGCTTCGGTTGGCGGACTTATGATAATTTTTGGTTTTGTCTGATCAACAATGATTGTGTAGAGTATAGATGCTTTTCCATGCATTTTCAACATATGCTTTTCCATGCATTTCCAACATATGCTTTTCCATGCATTGTCAATATATGATTTTACAAAACATTCCATGATATGATTTCCATTACATACAACCTGTGAACTCACCAACTTTATGTTGACCCATTTTAGCATGTTTATCTCAGGTCGTTGAATGCATAGGATACGTGGCTAGGATGTACCCACTAGAGTCACACACTCATCATGTATGGCATCCTATTTTGATAAACAATATTTTATCATCCTTATTTTCAAATGTTGTAAACATTTAAACATTGCTTCCGCACTGTTACTTTGGACCATGTCAAACTTCATTTTGGACTCATTTGAGTCATGCATAAAAAAAGTATTTTGAAAACCATTTAGAAGTCATTCAAATTAATTCAATAGTAATGATCATCTCGAGTCACGCCCCTTGGGTATAGCCCGAAAGTGGAATTTAGGGGTGTGACAGACTGGTATCAGAGCCATTGGTTGCAGCAAACTAGGTTACATATAGTGGACTTAGACTATAACCGATGTCTCATGTGCATTTCACTTCTGTATGTACACTTAGTATTCTCACATACACTTAGAATACTTACGTAAGATAGAAATTGTGGTTGACCTGTTACAGGAACATGTCAGTTGCAAACCAGCCGATTGAGATTACGGACTCCGAGGACGAGTACGTGTACACGCCATCTGTCACACCCCCAAATTTCAACTAATGGAGTTTTACCGTTTGGGAAGTGATTAACCAGGATCTCAGACATTAGTTACTTTGAACGACTCTACATGGGACTCAAATGCAAATATCATATCAATCAGAGTTTCAATGCGGAAGCGTAAAGAAAAGTAAATGCGCAAAACACACGCGCCCAAACCAAAAGTCCAAACGTTCAAACGTTCAACCAAACCAAGTACAATACAAAATAATCCAAACAAACATAAATAAGCGACAATCAAAATAGATGAATCCCATGCATGCCCTAATGTGCACCTGTGCCTTATCTTAGCGACCTGAGAAAACATGTAAGAAAATATGTCAACACGAGGTTGGTGAGTTCACAGGTTTCAATATATAAATAAGCGTTTACCAGATTTATGATCATTCAATATGTATATGTAGGTAGCTAACCTATGTTCATGTTTAACTCAAGCGCTCGCAACCGAAGCTGACTGTTTGTTTATTGCCTCCTGCTAGGTCTATCAACACTGGCGATGTGAGTAGGCTAACATTTCACCCGTTCGATCTCTAATCGAGTTAGCACGACTAACACGGATGGGATTTGTCAAACCCAGTAGTACTACTATATATTACCTCGCTAAGATCCATATTAACAGTCCGATATAAGATGAGGACTTTCTGTGATAGCGTGTTACGCTTAGCTTTAACATCGATATCATATGAATTACAAAATCTTAAAATCGTTTAATCATGTTTTCTCCCCCAAGTTAAAACAGTAAAAGGGGCCGTGAAAAACTCACCTGCGTTGCGTTGTAGGTAGTATCGCACAAAGGATTTAAGTTGGAACCACGTGTGTAAGTCTCAAAAGACTTACGAATGCCCTAAAATTATAAACACATAAATTAGGGATAAAAATGGGAATTGTAACAGCGACACGGAATGAGAAACGCTCTAATATTCAAGAGTGGACGAAAGTGTCCACGGAGTTAGGAATTACTTTACGCGACGAGTGACACAAATAATAATAAATATAACCGGGTGTTTTGTCATTCACAAAAATTAAGAAAATAATAATATATATACGAGTAAATAATATAACTAATTATATTATTATTTAGTCTCAATCGATACACGATGTTATAAAATGATTCGAAATAATATAAATATGTATATTATTTAATATTACGGGTCACGGTTTGAAAATAATATAAACATATTATTTTATACGAAATTACGGTTTGAAAATAATATAAACATACTATTTGTAGTTGATAATAACAATAATATTTTATTTATAAAAGTGGGAATAATATAAAAATATGTTAATAATTCAAACCCGAGCCTATGGTCTGTTTCCCAGGCTAAAACACATTTATATAATAATATAATATTATAGAGTTTGATTTTTATTAATAAATATAACGGAAAAATGCTCAAAAAATAGTTGTGGGAGCCCGGTCTCGAACCCGGGTCTCTCCCACACACGCACACTGACCCAACCAGTCCCGCTCGCTAGGGTATTGCGTTAGAGATTAGGAAAAGGCAGAATTGGTCCTTTGGATTTGCTATCGAGTTAACTGAGTTAGGTTTTAACCGGAAACTTAACGGGATTTCTAACAGAATTAATTGGAAAGTCCGGATTGTCACATCATCCCCTAGTTGAAAGAATTTTCGTCCCGAAAATTAAATAATAAAAAAAAATAAAAATAAATTTTTTTTTTCCGAATGTCACACCATCGACACCAGTGGACACTTCATCCGATGAGACTCTACCGGAGTACCTTGTCTCCGACGACCCCACTGTTAACAAGTCGGGAGAAGAACCGACAGAGGACGATGAAGTTGAGTCAAAGATGGAGTCTGAGACTCCAGCAGCTGAAGAGACCCGAGAGTGGGGCATCTGTGACATCGCCTACCGGCACTGACATCGCCCTTACGGGCCACTAGTTCAGCATACCCCGATGAAGTGGGCACAACCCTCTCCTACGAGCACGCCTGTCCCTAAGCCCAAGCACAAGAAATCTAGAATTGACGTCAGAAAGTGGACGTTTGTTTCTGATACTTTGAGGGATTGGGCTAAGGAGGAAGGAGTACCTCCTATGACCGAGATCGGAGAATCTTCACATAGACCACGTATCTTACCGATTACCGGGGAGCCGATCGAGCGTACGATCCCAAAAATGGTAGCCCGATGCAACCGGTACGATAGATTGCTAGGGAACCTGCGATAGGAGCAGAAGAAGGTACTCGGCAACCTGAAGAAAGTGGAGCACCTTAAGAAGAAGGTTCTGTTGCTAGATGATCTAGGGAAACAAACTGAGCAGAGGATTGAGCATGTGCCTGTGCAAGTGTCCGAGACCGCACTGCAAACCCTACGGGAGCAGGTGTCCCGACTGACGGAGGATCGATAGAGGGATGCTGCCAGGATTACCATTTTATCTGACCGAGTATCTGAGGCTGAGAGGCACCTGATCCTCGAGAGACAGAGGACCACCATGGCAAAGCAGAGAGCTACACTTGCTACCCAGAGAGCCGTTGCAGTGGAGCTCAGGGTGGATGTAGTAGGGGAGCGGCTAGAGGCTACTAGTATTCCTGTTATGTTCTGCGCTGATTTGCTCTAGGCCGATGTGCGGAACGGCACACTTACTTGATCTATTTCATTTCCTATTTAGCCTATTATGGGCGGGCTATGCCCACATGATATTTGAAGTATTAAACTTTTTCTCATTTTTGAGGAGCGGAGACTCCTGGAATATTTTGTACCACTTACAATCTATTTTATCAAGATTACTATCTTTTTATATTTTGTGGTTGATTGGTGATGTGATGTGTTATTTTGAACACATGTGTTGGTTGTATGTTACATATAATCTAACTTTTGCTAACATTATAATATGAAGACACATGCCGCCCCACCAAGCAACAATGACGGCAGCACATATGGAGGCCCTGATTAACTAAAGAGTAGCTGCAGCTGTAGCAACCTTACCGAGAAACCAGAATGTAGGAGGACCAGGACAAAATCCCCCATTATGCACCTACAAGATTTTCCTTGACTGCAAACTGCTCTCTTTCAATGGACGGGATGTGGCAGTTAACTTGGAACGATGGATTGAGAAAGTAGAGTCTAGTTTCGAGATGTGCAACTGTCCAGAAACTTCAAAGGTGAAATTCGCTACTAGAACTTTTGAGGGACAAGCCCTCACCTGGTGGAAATCCAATATCCAAGCGATGGGCTTAGAAGCAGCGAATGTTATGCGGTGGGCAGACTTCAAGAAGCTATTAAGGGATTAGTAATGTACACGAAACGAGATCCAGGATCTTGAGGAAAAGTTTTGGAACCTGAAAATGAATGGACCAGATGTGGTGGATTACACGTCAAAATTTCATGATTTGTCTGGATTGTGTCCTCATATGGTAGCACCCGAAGAGAAGCGTATTGATCGTTATCCGTGGGGACTGGCCCCGCAAATCCAGGGAATGGTATCATCTTCTGAACCTACAACAATCCAGCAAGCAATCCGGTTAGCACACAACCTGACACCCCAGGTCGTTCGTCAGGGACTCTTTGACAAACCAGCGAATAACAAGAGAAAGTGTGAAGGTAGTTCTTCAAGGTCGTTTAATTTTCCACCACCACAAAAAAGACAAGAAACTACCAGAGCCTACATCGCAGGTCAAGCTCCAATAAGCCAAGGAGAGCTTACACGGGAACCCTACCAAGGTGCAATCGATGCAACTTTCACCACAACAGCACTTGTGAGGAAGCAAGGTGCCAGAAATGCAAGAGGATTGGCCATGCGGCCGAGGATTGGCCATGCGGCCATGGATTGTAGAGTGAGAGGACCAGTTCCAAACACTTGAGCAACCCATGCTTGTTACACTTGTGGGTAGAATGGACATTTTTCAATTGATTGCCCAAAGAACAGGAGGCCAGGAAACAACAACAACAACGCCAAAAGGGTGAGCTTTTGTAATTGGAGCAGGAGAAGCCAAACAGAACCCCGACACCACCACGGGTACGTTCCTTCTAAACAACCATTATGCATCTATGTTATTTGATATTGGTGCTGAAAGAAGCTTCGTGTCTAACGAGTTTAGTCCATTACTTGGTATCGAACCTACCATTCAAGATAACGAGTATACTATAGAACTAGCTGACGGTAAATTAATCAAAAGCCACCACATTATTCCGAGATGTGTCCTAGAATTAGCTAATCATTCCTTCGGAATAGATCTGTTACCCGTTAAACTAGGGAGTTTTGACGTGATTATCGGTATGGACTGGATGTCCAAGAATGGAGCGGAGATTGTATGCCGCGAAAAGATTATTAGATTACCCCTACCAGAAGGAGAAACACTTGAAATACAGGGAGAAAGGAGCGGGATTCCTCTAAATATCATCTCATGTATGAAAGCCCAGAAGTATCTACGGAAAGGATACTATGCCATCTTAGCACATGTAACGGAGAACCGGACAAAAGAAAGGAAGGTCGATGACATACCATTTGTTCGTGATTTTCCTGAAGTATTCCCTGAAGACTGACCAGGACTCCCACCACAGCGACAAGTCGAATTCCGAATCGACCTTACCCCAGGAGCTACCCCGATAGCGCGGTCACCGTACAGACTAGCGCCGTCAGAAATGTAAGAATTATCAAAGCAACTACATGAGTTGCTAGATAAAGGATTTATCTGACCAGGTCATTCGCATTGGGGAGCACCTGTCTTATTTGTCAAAAAGAAAGACGGATCATTTCGTATGTGCATCGACTACAAGGAGTTGAACAAAGTAACCATCAAGAACCGATACCCTCTACCCTGAATAGACGATTTGTTCGACCAACTACAAGGATCGAGTTATTACTAAAAGATAGACTTAAGGTTAGGATACCGTCAGCTGAGAATCCAAGAGGAGGATATACACAAGACGGCATTCCGAACTCGATATGGACACTATGAGTTTTTGGTTATGCCATTTGGTTTGACCAATACACTTGCAGTGTTTATGGATCTTATGAACCGTGTGTGCAAACCCTACCTACACAAGTTTGTTATTGTGTTCATTGACGACAACTTGATCTATTCTCGCAACGAGGAGGAACACGCTGAACATCTAAGACTCGTTCTAGAATTATTGAAAACCGAGAAGCTCTACGCTAAGTTCTCAAAGTGCGACTTATGGATCCAAGAAGTGCATTTCCAAGGTCACATGGTAAACAAGATGGGCTTAAACGTTGACCCAACCAAGATTGAAGCGATAAGAAACTGGCGAACACCCAAAACCGCAACCAAAATATGACAATTTTTGGGACTTGCCAGATATTACAGAAGGTTTATCGAAAAATTTTCAAAGATTGCAAAACCATTGACTTATTTGACACAGAAAGACGTGAGGTATGATTGGAATGAAAGAACTCAAGAAGCATTTCGGCTACGCAAGCAAAAACTTTGAAGCGCACCAATCTTAGCACTACCTGAAGGAAACGACGACTCCGTAGTCTACTGCGATGCGTCACACAAAGGAATCGGTTGTGTACTGATGCAAAGAGAGAAGGTTATCGCATATGCTTCACGACAACTCAAAGTGCACGAAAAGAACTACACCACCGATGACTTGTAATTGGGAGCCGTGATTTTTGTATTCAAAATCTGGAGACACTATCTGTATGGTACCAAATGAACGATTTTCACTTACCATAAAAGTCTCCAACACATCTTTGATCAAAAGGAGTTGAACATGCGACAGCGCAGATGGGTCGAATTGCTTAATGATTATGACTGCGCAATCCGTTACCATCCGGGAAAGGCAAACGTAGTTGCTGATGCCCTAAGTAGGAAAGAACAACTCAAACCACGTCGAGTGCGAGCGTTAACCTTGACAATCCACACGAATCTACCTATACAGATACGTGACGCTCAACTCGAGGCACTTAAGGAGGAAAATTTGGAAAATGAAGGCCTACGAGGCATGGAGAAACTGTTTGAGATCAAATCCGATGATGTACGTTACAACATGGACCAGATATGGGTACCGAACCATGGGAACTTAAGAGACTTAGTGATGGATGAGGAACATAAGTCGAGGTATTCAATTCACCCTGGTTCTAAAAAGATGTACCAAGACCTCAAGACAAACTACTGGTGGCCAAACATGAAAGCTGAGATTTCCACATACGTCCGAAAATGTCTAACATGTGCCAAGGTTAAGACGGAATACGAGAAACCATCAGGGTTACTACAACAGCTAGAAATTCCACAATAGAACTAGGAACAAATTTCAATGGACTTCGTCACGAAGTTACCCAAACCCCGAGCGGATACGACACCATCTGGGTGATCATTTATCGTTTAACCAAATCCGCACACTTCCTTCCAATCAAAGAAAATGACAAAATGGAGAAGTTGACCCGGCTTTACCTAAAGGAAGTAGTTTCAAGGCATGGAGTGCCGATCTCTATCATCTCTTATAGGGATAGTCGTTTTACTTCCCGATTCTGGCAATCGTTACAAGAAGCGTTGGGAACACGCTTAGATTTGAGCACTGCCTATCACCCACAAACAGATGGTCAAAGTGAACGAACCATCCAAACACTAGAAGATCTATTAAGAGCTTGTATGATAGATTTTTGGAAACAGCTGGGATACTCAACTACCATTGGTTGAATTTTCATTCAACAACAGTTACCACACGAGTATCAAGGCAGCACCATTTGAAGCACTTTACGGAAGAAAGTGCAGATCACCACTCTGTTGGGCTGAAGTTGGAGATAGTCAGCTCACTAGACAAGAGCTTGTCCACGAGACCACCGATACAATTTTCAAAATCCGAGATATACTAAAATGCACTCAAGATAGACAAAAAAGCTACGCTGATCAAAAGCGTAAACTAGTGGAGTTTCAAGTAGGTGACAAAGTGTTACTAAAATTTGGGCCTTGGGAAGGCATAATCCATTTTGGTAAACGTGGGAAACTGAACCCCCGCTACATATGACCATTCGAGATCCTACAAAGGATTTGCCATGTTGCCTAACGACTCAACCTACCGGAAGAGCTAAAGAATATCCACAATGTATTCCATGTGTCCAACTTAAAAAAGTGTCTACACGATGAGACACTGACAATACCTCTCGAGGAGGTACATATCGACGAACAACTACATTTCATCGAAAAACCTGTGGAAATCATGGACCGCGAGGTTAAGCAACTGAAACAAAATCGCATTCCGATAGACAAGGTCCAATGGAATTTCAGACGCGGACCAGAGTTCACATGTGAGCGTGAAGATCAGATGAAGCGCAAGCACCCATACTTGTTTCAGACCACACCATCAGCTATTACCGCAAGCTGAATTTCGGGACGAAATTCCTTTCAACCGGGGGATAATTTGACACCCGGCAAATTTCAGGTTGATACCCATTCCTGACTGAGATACATATTACATTATTAGACATGCATCATACTTAATTTTATAGTAATTAAGTCCATTTCACACTTAGCAAATCAATACGTTACACGTGATGGTAATCCGAAAGATTACCCGGTCAAACATGCGTCCTACAGCACGACCGTTGGTGATAATTTAAAACAAATACCTAGTCATATAATCTGTGGGTGAAAATTATATGTAACACTGTGATTTAATTAATCACGCCTACATGAATTTTTTGGTGATTTATGGAAATACTTTTATTTTCAGCACAGTCCGGTATACACGCATTGTGCACTAGCTAGATCCATTATTCTAAACCGACACTTAGACATATATTTGGTGTGCACAAATTTTATGTAGTACTGTCATATTTTATTTTATGACTCTGTGAATTTTTCAGGAATTTTCTGAGAAACTTTTTGTTTTAACGTTGTCCGGCCAGTCTGCAGTATGTACCGACATTTCCAAATAAAAATCCAAAAATTTTATATGTTAAGCATACCATTAAGAGTCAAATTATTTTTAAATAATTTCGTTCATACCTATTCGGTAATTTCGTAAACAAATCGGTAACTATTCGGTTTCCACCACCCGGTACAGAAACTCCCTATAAATACCCCTCCCCCCCTATTTCACTATTTCACCTACATCTCTCTCTCCTCTCTCCTTTGAGCTGAGAACCCACCCACCACCACCATTCTTCACCATTTTTGTTTTGATTCTTTATTCCATCCAAATCCAAGCTCCAAGTGAAGATTATCAAATTTTGCAAGAAGATTCATCCACCATTTCATCATAATCTTCATGTTTGGTAAGATCAAAACCCACTTTTTCTCCATTTTCATCTTCAAGTTCAATTGATCATGCGTCCAAAGAAAACCCATTTTTATGAAAGATTAGCCATGGATTCTTAAGGAAATGTGTTTTAAAACTCAAATGGTACATATTGTTGGTCATTTTGAACCCGAATATTGTTCATAGGCTCGGTTTCCATTTAAGGAAACTTTATTATGTTTGCATGTGCTAGATGATGAGGTTTTGTTAATTTGATGATGGATTATGTTGTAATAATAGTTGTAGGTCCCGGGAGCCTCGTTGCGCAGCGGATATACATGGACATGTTCTGTGATTTGTGTGGGAACCAAGAAACGAGACAGAGAAACACGTACAAAGACAGAAGATAATGAAACGACATGTAATCCATAACATAGAAGTCATCCTGTATTACAGACTACATACCGAAGGAGCACACATCTCTCATCTAAGCTCACGGTCCAGGGTTCGGAAGAGCTCCTCCCGACCCGGACACCTCTCGACCTAGTTCCAGAGTTCCACCTACAAATGAAGACAAGTCTTCTATTTATAGGGGAAAGAACATTACATGCGTACTTGTCTAAGTACGCAGGGTTTGGTCATGCGTACTTGACAAGTAAGCAAGGCAAAAGCCTTGCGTACTTACTAAGTACGCAGGACCAAACTGGTGTGCAGGCTAAGTACTCAAGAACACCCTCCTACGTACTAGCCATGTACACCGATACATAGAATTTAATCTATAGTTACAAAAACATGCTTCTACAAACTCCCTCTTAACTATAGCATCAAATTCTATCTATCTCTAACACTAATATACATCAGTTTACAAAGAATGTCCTAACAGGCTCCCTCTAAACTAATGACATCAAGTGTCTTCTGGCGAGACTTGATCTTCTGGCATTCCACTTGAGATCTTCAAATCTTCAAACTTCAGTCTTCACTTGTCGAGTGATGCACACGACTCCCTCATAACTGTAGCTTTAATTATAGACCAAACCAAGTGCTTCAATAGGAACCAACTAACCTAACACAACTCATTGTAGTTCATCCTCTCAGCAGTAGCAACCTCCACCCTGACTTAGAATTCCTCCAAATCAGCTAACATATGATAGAGAGTTTGAATTTCCAATAACCTATATCAAACTAATCAGCTCCCATAGGAATTCTAGTAAGATAAACTTAAGTCTTCAACCAGATGTGTCCAACTCTATCATGTAACTTCATGAGTCAGCCAAGTTCCCAAAGATGTTCATTTCCAATATCCCCTTTCAGTTTAAGCTCCATCTGACTAGACCAGAAACAAGGGTATGTTTCCTATCCCATCGGCCAATGATAAAAGGTTCCATCTTCAACTAATAATCCAACGGATATCCAGCTTCATCTTGAAAACACTTGATAGAATCAAAAACAAAATCATGCTCAGCAGTGATCACTTTATATCCAAAGTCCAACATTCTTCAATTAGATCTTCATTCCTGGTTCACACCTCCTAATCTGTATACGTTCACCGCGGTGAAGTTACATAACTAGGTTGTCTATCTGGATTCCGCCCAGATCCCAAATGAGAAATCCTATCATAATTGAATCACATCAAATCTTGAACACTGGCTTGACCAATGAGCACGAAAAATTTAGTTTACACGAGAAATCACGGTTGATGATACATTTATTTTTATTACGCAGGACCAAATTGGTGTGCAGGCTAAGTACTCAGGAACACCCTCCTGCGTACTAGCCATGTACACCGATACATAGAATTTAATCTATAGTTACAAAACATGCTTCTACAATTTCTCGTGTTGCTTTCATACCACTTCATCTCATTCCCATGTGAGTTTTCATGGCCCCTTTTTACTTACTTTTCCATTTGGGGGAGATACATGCTAAACCATTTCCTTTCATAGTCGTATGACATTACTTTGATTTTGCTTTAATATATATAAGTGGGTGCATTTCCCTCACATAAATTCCTCTCATAGTCGAACCGTTAATTATTTCACAAAGCAAGGTGATTCATTAATGGTACTAATGGGTTTAACAACCCCCACCTAGGTTAGTCGCACTAACTCTGATTGGGAGTCAAACGGGTGCATAATTGACCTAATCCATTGCGTCCTGGGCATGTAAGAGGCAAAATGCTAGTTTCTGCATTCCTTCGTTGAGCGTCGATTTCTATGTTGCTTATATAATTAATGTTTATTGTCTGATCAACAATCGAATCACTAGTATACATGCGTACTGTTACACTTTTTTCATTATTGTTTCTGTTACTTATACCTGTGAACTCACCAACCCTGTGTTGACACTTTAAGCATGTTTATCTCAGGTCGCTAAGCATTCATTCATGGACTGGGTGCACTTCAAGAGTCTCACAACATGTTTTTCATTAGAATCTTAGGTTTATGGGAACCTATTTATTTATGCTTCTGTATTTTGAAACAATTACTTTTGCTACCACACTTTACATTTCGCATTTTCAAACTCTGTATTCCTATTTAATTTTGTATGATGTTCAAAAGGGATGTCTTTTTTAAAATCATTTAGAGGTCGTTCGAAATGACCGGGACTGATGATCCTTGACAGTCATAACTCGCGGGTAACCCGCTGTGGAATTTCAGGGTGTGACAAACAGAGGGGAGGGCTTCGGCAATCTTTGAACACGACAGGTCCTTGGAGAGGGAATGCGATGTTAACAGGTGCGTAGGAAGTTTGTAGTGAATGTTATGAAGGTGTGGGATTAGTTTTTATAGACCAATTTCACATTAAATGCTCAAATTGATGTCCAGTTTGATTAAGGACGGTTACGGGTCGATTGGATATGAAATTCATTGATTGTTGATGTAATTGGCTTGTTATAAGTGACCATAATAGTCGTACGTGGGTTTGCAAGTGATTGATTACAATTTAACATTCGAATTCAAGAATTACATAAATGAATTTGTGAGAATTTGGCTCGGTTTGACTTTTGAAAGTCAAACCTGTACAAAAATGGGTTTAAGATTAGAAGGAGATTCAAATTGAGGGGTCCAATGCATTCAAAAGGGTTCAATGGTTCAAGGGGGTTCGAACTAAACTTATTTTCTTTAAATCTTTTGTGTTTATAAAATAACTTCTATTTTGTTCTTTATAAAATCTATAAAATTAAAACTATAAGTTTTGTAATGTTTTATAAAATTTTCAAACATACATACATATATATATATATATATATTAAAACTAAACAATTATTTATACGGGTTGCATATATTGTCATGATTTGTAAAATATATTTATATCTAGAATTTAATTAACTCACACACATATATATATATATATATATATATATATATATATATATATACATATATATATGTGAGTCACTAGAAGTGGCTTGGGTCACCACACTCATAGCAAGCGCCCATTAGCAATACCCGGTACAACTTGGTTGGCAGCTAGCGGATTGACTCGGTTTCCTGGATTGACTTAGGTAACGAGGGGCCTAGATCGGAAAGTGTTAGCCACATGGCCGTATTTTTCACAACTCGTACATATACGGCACCACACAGTCGGGTAAGGATGATACTTGCAGGTGTTGCACTGGGGATTGACGCCCACATATGGCCTTCTATCCAGATTCGGGGCCACGGGAGCAACTTGGGTGATGGGTGTAACAGGGGTAAAGACGGAAAAGTTCTTAACCTTGCGTTTCTTATTGTTGAAAGAAGGTTCGGGTTTGTCTACCTTGGTCATTTAAGTTGGGTTTACCTGGTCATTGGTCTTCTTTGCACCCTTTCTTGTCAACGTGCCTGCCATCACGTGGTTGTCCGTTAACGTGGCAGCTAGGCGTATATCGTCTTCAAGAGTGGCGGGATTTCTTCCCAACACTGTGTATTGGATTTTCATAGGGAGGCCACCTATGTACTTTTCAATACCCCGAGACAGTGGTGTGACCATGTGTGGCACCAGGAGGCTCAACTCATGGAAACAAGTAGTGTAGACTAGGTTTTCACCATTGTCTTGGGTAAGATCCCAAAACTCGTCTTTCAGTTTCTTCATCTCATTCCGAGGACAAAACTCCTCGGTCATCAGCCTCTTCACATCATTTCATGGCAGAGCCATTGCCACATCAATACCTCGAGTCCGTTTCTAACCCTTCCACAAGGTGAGCGCCCATTTTTGAAAAACGCTCGTAGCATAACAAACGCGAAGATTTTCAGGGCAGTCACTATTGAGAAAGGTATTTTCAATGCTTTCAAACCATTGGAGGAGGCTAGTAGCTCCCTCGGTACCATAGAACTTGATAGGGTTGTAGGAATTTAAGTGCTTGAAGGTGCATTGGGGTGGATTGGCACCACTACCACCACCACCATTGTTGTTGGCACTCCCACTGTTAATTCCACCGTTGTTGTTGTTTGATTGTGTGAGTTGATTCACAAGCTGGGTAAGGAGGGAAACAAGGTCATTGTTGTTGTTTTTGGTCTCGTTGGCACGATAGGGGGGGGGCACACTATATAATAAACAACACAAGAAGAAGGATGAGAATTCATGAGGATTTCTTGGATAAAGGTAAGAGATAAATAAGCATAAATAATCATAATTGGATTGTACTCCTTTGGTAGCATAACCATTTGAGTACTATGACATATCAAGGTTATTTAAACTCATATAATTTTCGAGAAGACGTGCTTTAGCCTATAAGTAAACACTCATCCCGGGAATCCTGAACAAAGCATACGGATCCTTCGGTTGATTTGGATTTATATGAAATGCTTTCCTAGCCAGAAAACCCAGAATACAGTTATCACCCTTCCAGAATGCACGTGTTCTCTAATAATTAACAAAGTTTAAAACCTTGACAGGGTTTAAGAATTTTAACAGACTTGCGTCTATAAGTATGACGTTCCACATGCGGAGGTGATGATGACATTGAAGGAGGTAAGAAGATACATAAAGCAGTAAACAAGTAGTGCATAGCATGTGGTATGGCATGAAATGGGTGTCCTAAGGTTATAGTCTAGGTTATGGGTTTCTAATAACCTAATTCCCTATAACCACGGCTCTGATACCAATCTGTCACACCCCAACCGACGACGGAATACGTCGGGGCAGACGTGTAGACTGTTCATAAGCACATGATCAAACTAAAGTTCCATATCTCATTAAATTCAAATTTCATAACAATAGTTTCAAACAACCATGAGCAAACAAGAAATAAAGTACTTCAAAATTCAATTTATTTAACTAGGTCTGCAAAATCCAATGTGAAGCAATCTTGAACATGACTCTTAATTATTAGCACCTAAAACATGATGAAAAAAAATGTTAACTAAAAATAGTTGTTGAGCATACATAGGTTTTGGCACGACAAGTGGAATCCGGAGTTTATGTACAATTCATACGATACATGTTTTAATAATGCAATTATGGAGAACCACTATAGTTAAAACTGGGGCACACAATCAAACCTTGTGACTGATAGACATAACACTAAATGTTATCCTTAAGTGTTGCCGGCAACAATCAACCTAACTGGGTAGATTGGTCAGATGCAATAGATCTATCATTGTTTACCGTCGGCTTGTACTGAGTTAATGATTGCACTTGCACTATGCACAAAAGTATGTAAATGTAGTTTGCACTAATAGTGTTCAAGCATAACGCACAAATTACACACATGATCATAATGTTTGAATTATATATGCTGCAAATAGTTTCAAATGAAAATCATGTTTCACCCCAAAGAAATAGAAATGAAAAAAGGGGGCTATGTAAACTCACATTGGGTTATGTAGCTTGAAATACACAAGCACGAGTAGTTGCACAAGTAGTTTAGCTAACCACAAGGTTACCCTAAGTTTGAATAATATATATCTATCAATGATATGCATAAGAGACTAATGAATTGGGTTTGGTTGAAAGGGGATGTATTTGTTTGTAGTAAATAATATGTTTGTTAATAAGAAATTGAATACATGGTTATATATATATATATGAATAACAAATTTTTGTTTATAAATAAACGAATAAGTGGTTATATAATATTTAATTTGAATGAGTAAGTAATTGGGTTTAAAAAGTACCTCATAGAGGTTTTAAATAAATTTATATGAGTTTTTAGTTAGAAATTATTTGTTTTTAAATCTCTTAAATGATTAAATAATAGTTTATATTTGATAAATTAATAGTTTGGTTCATAAAATATTCCCGAGACTTGCGAGTTTTATAAAATAATTTTTATAAATAAAAGTGGGTTAAAAATAGGTTTTAAAAACTGTTTTAAAAATAAAAACGGAGCATGGGACTCGAACCCGGGTCTCCACGGTCAGATTCAAGGAAGAAAACCACTGGACCAGTGGGCTGGTAGTGGTTTAAAGGTCGCTCGAATGGTTTTAAGCCAAAGGTGCAGTGGAACCGGGTTCAGGGGCGCACAAAAAGGGAAATGAGGTGTGAGGCTGGACTCGAACCCGTGACCTCATCCCTATGAGACAAGCACTTTAATCGGTGGACCTGGGCATGTGCCTTGGTCATTAACGGATGTGAAATCATTTTAACACCCAACACCCACTCGTCTTCTTCCCCAAATCGCAACCCGAACCCTAGCCTTCCAATTAACCTGATTGAGCAAATGATCGTCCCTGAATTTATGGGGCTTTCGTTCCCTGTATCAAAACAAAACTAATGACACCAAATTTACCTGTGATGGTTATGTATCGAAGGAGAACGACAGAGGCGAGGGCTTCAGCAATCTTCGAGCTCGACAGGGCCTTGGAGAGGGAATGTGTTGTTAACAGGTGCGTAGGAAGTTTGTAGTGAATGTTATGAAGGTGTGGGATCAGTTTTTATAGATCATTTTCACGTTAAATGCTCAAATTGATATCGAGTTTGATTAAGGATGGTTACAGGTCGATTGGATATGAAATTCATTGATTGTTGATGTAATTGGCTCGTTATAAGTGACCATAACAGTCGTACGTGGGTTGCAAGTGATTGATTACAGTTTAACATTCGAATTCAAGGATTACATAAATGAATTTGTGAGAATTTGGCTTAATTTGACTTTCCAAAGTCAAACCTGGGCAAAAATGGGTTTAAGATATTAAGGAGGTTCAAATTGAGGGGTCCAATGCATTCAAAAGGGTTCAATGGTTCAAGGGGGTTCAAACTAAACTTATTTTCTTTAAATCTTTTGTGTTTATAAAATAACTTCGATTTTGTTCTTTACAAAATCTGTAATATTAAAACTATAAGTTTTGTAATGTTTTATAAAATTGTCAAACATATATATATATATATACATATATTTTTAAAACTAAACAATTGTTTATACGGGTTGCATATATTGTCATGATTTGTAAAGTATATTTATATCTATAATTTAATTAACTCACACACACACACACACATATATACTTATATTCATAAAAGAGTGGAATCTAAATAAATATTGTAGGTGATTTATTAAAAATACATTGTCATGTATTTATACCTAATCATATTTATTTATATGCATCATAATGTAAGTTAAATTCTTGATTAAATGAAATAAATGTATATATATTATTTATATATAACCATAGTGATGACTTCACAACATGTAATTAACATAACAAAATGAAATGATCCAGAACAGAAATTGAAATAATATTATTGCACAAATCAAAGCATGAGAAAACCCTAGATGTTACACACCATCTTCACTCACCTTCACATATCCATCTATTATTATCACCCCACCATCTCTCAACCATTCACACCACCCATCACCATTCACACCAACACCACCATGGGAAACCTCTACATCGTTCGAGATTGATTATTCATTGTTGTGACATTCATGTCTATGTGTTTGTCACAATCAGGTACGTTTTTCCCTGCTTTATCGTGAGTCATGTCGAGTCAGTAGAGTCTTTTGTTTTCTTTATCAAGTATATAGATTGAGTCAGTTTAATGTTGTTTGGGTTTACAGTGAGTATAATTTTGCAGGTATATATCACACCACCTATACTCAATCTCCATTTGGGTGGAGTCGATTTAGAATTTATCATCATGTAAAGAGTAACCCTACAGAGTTGAGTTTCTACAACCGCGAATGAAATGCCATACGGTTATACATGTTTGATGTGGAAGAGAAAGGCTGCACAAGAAGATTGCTACATTACCAGCTAAGTCTATTCCAATCTATTTTTGTATATTTTATTTTCTTTATTTTTATTTTTCTGTTGTTTCTCTGTTCACATTGGGGACAATGTGCGTTTCAAGTGTGGGGATGGGAGACTGTGTCTATCTTATATTAGTGAGTCTGTTTAGTTTGTTTTTCTTTTATAAATATACAAAAAAAAATTTAAAAAATTTCACAAAAATGTCCTTTGAATTAGAATTTTTGCAACTAAATGGAAGATGATAGGTAGAACTGGAATGTGGTTGTTGAATTTAAATGAATAAATAATAGAAAACGCGTCTAATTTGGGATATTTTGGTAGACCCAGCCGACTTGAAAGCTTAAACATCCTATAAGTGTTAATTAGGAATAATTAATTGATTTATATCATGATATCTTGTGGTTCTCATCTTAGGGGAAACGGTAAAACTGAAACTGTCAACATATGGTGATATGTACCACTATAAGCTAAAATCTATTTGTTTTTGAAATTAATTGGCATACCGCTCTATTTTTATGAAAGTAAATCCGAGTGTTGGTGGCGCCCGCATTCCATAATCAACCATTACATGAGCATAAGTTAATAAATTGAGAGCTTAAGTTTCGCTTACGTGTTAACTTCCGTCTCCATCTCTTCTACAGAAGTTGAGTATATTGCTGCTTCCAGTTGCTGCTCTCAAATCCTATGGATTCAACATCAAATAATGGATTATGGTATCAACTTGAAGCATAATCCTATGTTCATTGACAATGAAGCCTGTGTGAAAATCATGAAAAACCCGATCTATCATTCTAAAACAAAGCACATCGACGTGCGGGTTCATGCCATTCAGGATGCTTATGAAAAGGAATACATTCAAGTACTTCCGGTGAATACCAATGATCAAAAGGCCGACATATTCATGAAGGAATTCGACAAGTCCAAGTCTCATGATCTCATCCAGAAATTGGGTTTGTTAAACTTTAAGTAACATCTTTTATCCCTCTTGCATAGTGTATATATCATTTTTCATATTTTCTTTCAAAAATCCAAAAATATTTTCTTGACCAAAATGAGTTCATAATCGAGCTGCAAAAATATTGTTTTTCGTTTAGAAAATTTCATTTACAGAAGGTTGTCCATAAATAAAATTTTTGGGGGAAAGTCTGTGATTAGAAAGAAATGAAAAGAAATAGGATTGGAAAAGATGTATATCAGAAAAAGGATTGAAAAGGATGTATATCAATTCTGCCTTTGCATAACTGTTATTATGGGAAATGGTGGTTGAACTGAAATACTTGATCACTGTTTGAATAGGATCAAAAGGAGCAAGCGGTTATACTGAAGGACATGTTGGTAGGCTCAGCATTCAAACAAATAGACTGCAACTCAGTGAAAAAGATAATGACTGCTGAAAAGTGTATGCCCATCTTGTCCAGGTCTGCATATAACCATAGTCCTATTTCAAAGGGGTTGCGAGTCTCTATTATATATATATTTAAAATAAAAGGCAAAAAGAACAAAAAGACACGCAATGACGTGCATTAGGTCAATAAAAGACATGCAATGACGTGCAAATCCAAGTAAAAGACAACAATGATGTGCACTGTAGTACTGAATTTGTCAATCTTGAGCAAAAGACATGCAATGTCAATGTCGTGCATTAGGAACAAAAATAAAAAAGATACACAATGTTAGTGTGTACATATATATTATATATTTTCTTTATGGGTTCCTGTGAATGTGAAGGAATTTTCTTAACAAAAACATGGCTTATAAGTCTGACGTGCAAGTCAGTCCAGTCTTATTTCAGAAATCTGGGTACGTAAGTCCGTCATGCTGTGTCCCTGAATCAAAACTTTAAAGATACCCTAAACTGTTCATGGACCCGTGCTAGTTATGCTCAGTTAGCTATCTTAGGACACTCGTTGATCAACTTCTCTGATTATGCATTGGCATAGACCTGAAGTTCTCATCATTACACTCAAAAGACCATGAGGATGGGTAGGTTACACCTGAAAAGTATGGGGAACACTGACTTCAAATTAATTCTACCAAAACATGATAAATGTTAGCTAGTTGTATGTTGAACGAATGGTGCATGAGCTTCAAAGGACAAACATACCAACAGTCGTTCGTAGGCCGTGGACATCCAAATGCAATAAGAAAAGGTTGAGTGACAAGTTATGTCGGTATGATTCCACATGATTAGGTTTGCACGTTCTATATCATTGATTGGATAGTTTCATCCCTGTTAGCCCCTTATTTTGTCTCACCGCTTGCAAAAAAGGCTTGTTGGTACATATATATCTTTGTATATAGTCTCATGGGTCGTTATTTCCAAAATTCTAGCTCGAAAATCGATTTGTTTTTCATTTTTGGTTTTGCCCTAGCGACTCTCTGGCCCACTACTGAGAGTCGGCCCCGCAAAATTATGTATATCTATATTCATTTGAAGAGGGGGAACACTATTTCTCTTGAAACCCTAGAATCCATCACAGGCGATTTTTCTCTCAGAACTCACCATCTCCTTCTTCACGCCTTAAGCTCGTATTTGTAACGATCAGTCGATTTTAAGGTGATTCTTTTAACTCATATTATCTCTGTGAATGAAATAACTTCTTAGCCAACTGTCACACCCCGCCAAGGCGGAAACGTGAGGCGTAACATTCACTGGTTTCCAAAGCATATGATTACCGCAAACACATACATGTAATTGGATACATAATCGAGTTTAAAATATTTACATCACAAAATATCAACTTGAGTTTACAAAAGTTTAAGATTTCGCAAATATGACTCAAGACCATGAGTTATACGATAGAAATCCTCCAAAAGCCGTATCCACATGCATGCATGTAACCTACATTGCTAACCTGATGACCACGTTCAATTTCCTGAAAACATACTTAAAACGTGTCAACATGAGGTTGGTGAGTTCACAAGTCATTATCAAGAGTTATCCTAAAACCAACGTTTAAACATGATCATTTTCTGATGAAAACTCTTTGTATGTAAAACCAATGAATCTGAACATTACCCTGATCAATTGACCCCATCTGTATGCTTGCAAGGAATACAAAATAATATGTAATGCACGAGACCGTAACCAAACCCCAACAATTTAGTGCCTCCCCTCGCCTTTCTGCGAGTAAGATAATATGCGGTCATTCGGCCATTTGGACCCCTGGTTAGTGCGACTAACCATGACCGGAGGCGTCACCCCCAATAGTACTATCCATAGAATCCCTGGCTAAATCCATAGCTATTGGTTACTAAGTTTTTATTTTGAGGACTTTAAGAGCTCTATGTTTCCCTCAATGCACACATATGGTCTGATCATTTGTTTGTTCATTTACATATGAAAATTCTTTACAAGTATGTTTCCACCCCAAAACATTTCAAAAACTTAGAAAAAGGGGTTAGTGAAACACACCTAGATAGAAGTATATGCTAGCAAATCTTTAAATAAAAGCAGACCCGCCTATCCGTATCCTATTTACACAAGGATACTATACCCGTTAAGACTACCCATCTTAAACGCAAGTTGTTCACCCGACTTAACTATTCCTGTTAAGTTTGTCTTTGTTTATTTAAAACATTGTTTTCTCATGACGACTCGTTGGTGATTATTATTCCAGTCTAGACACTTTATTTATTTTCCGGAAAAATATTATATTTCCATATTGGTGACTTGTTATGTTTGTCAAAAATAAATATTATTTTTACAACATCTTATAATATATTTATATTATAGTCCATGTATCATCATATAATTATTTCCTATCAATAATTATATAAATCACAAATATCGCTCAAGTTTGTACTAAGCATGTCGTTTATTCTACGAGCACATAAACCATGTTAGCACGTAACAAATTCTTGTTCCGAGCGACAATTAATAATTTGTCATGTATTTATATTCTTACCAAATACACACAAGTAAGTTTATTACTTCTACATATATTTCAATATGCTTTACGATAACACATATACATTTATACTTTTACCGAAACATCTTTAGTTTCATTCACATAATTTCTCTACAATTATTCTATAATAATATGTGAATATATGATTGTTATAATTACTAAATATCATAGACATTTTAATCACAACAAATTTCATGTCGATACATAACAATAACTTGCAAGTTCTAAATCTTTTAAGTGTGTTGTTCATGATTTATTTTCAAGATACGAATGTATTTCATTATTTTATGTCTATATACCCTTGATCATACAACTACACAATTATGTATAATACACATTTATCCCGGTTTCCCTATGCTTATATACATAGATACAACTTAACCTAATGATCATGCATATTTTTCTACCAATTTCTTCACGTCGTGCTTTAAACAATCAACCAAGCGCCATCATATATATATATCTTGCCATTTTTGACCTAATATGCATATACTTAAACAATTCTTAGTCTTTATGTCGCAAGTGTTTATTTTGTAAAATTTACAAATCATGTCTCTTATTTAACAATCCACATTTTACCATCAAATACCATTTGGCAATAATACATACATGTATTCATACAGTTTATTATTTCCAAGTTAACAAGTTTTTAAACACACATATATATACATATCACGATTCCTATACATGCATCCACATACTTGACCATTTTTCCGAGTTCACATCGGTCATCATCCACATGAACATAAAATTCCAATTTCGATATATATATATATATATATATATATATATATATATGTATATATATATATATACATATGTATATATATATATATATATATATATGTATATATATGTATATATATATATAGATATATTATCACATTTTCAAGCTAATATAACGACAATATCCATACATATATATACCCACAAATTTCGATCCTTTATATATATTTATACAAAGCTTTTGGTTAAACCATTTATAATTTATCATCATGGAATCAAAACAACAATATCTCATAAAATGTTTCAAAACAATGATCTATGCATATAAACTTATTATTTTCGGCCCATTACATATATTTTTATAAAACTTTTAGTTTTTAAACTTAATAAGTTACACCTTTATAAAAAGAAAACCTTTTTAATCTTTTAAATCTTTCTGTTACTTCGGTGAACAACAGGCTTTAAACTATAAATAAAGACAAATATGAAAATAAAGTGTGGTGTCGGTTTCATACCGCTAGACAAGCTAGGTGGGGATTCGTTAGTAGAAAATGGTAGATGCTCGAGTTGCTATCAAGAACCGCTCCTTAGAATTCCAAGACTTCCTTGGACCTATAAATTCTTAGTTAAACCTTCTGGTGTTTGTGTTCTTGAATCAAAGTGTGCAAAGTGTATGCACATATGTGTGCATCGATTTTTATAGGGTGAAAGGGATGGAGATAGTGTGTTGGTCACACTATCATCAATACCAATGATGGTGGCTCATGATGGATGGTACTTTTGGATAGATATTTAGGTAAAAGAATGTGTGTGTGCATAAGTGTATGTGTCGTATATATGATATGGAGAAAAAGAAGATGGAGTGTTTAACTCATTCAAATGATTGCAAGGTATGGTGTGTAGATTTTGATGTGATGGTGGCTTGCTCTACACTTAAAAGGGCATGGTCTTCCTATGACACAAAGATGGTAATGATGTGGTGTAGGTGATGTTGTGGGTGGGGTCCCCCCTTTTCTCGTTCGAATTGGGTAGAAGGGTGGGGGGTTGGGTCTTGCTCTACTTCTAGTTGGTTTATAGGTGTTTAGTTAGACATATTTTAGGTAGGTATACTCGGTAGTCGATCCCGTGATCTAATACTCAGTGTAAAACTTTTAACGATCACATATCTTATAAGTTTTTGTGAGGTTTGACTAGTCTTCATAATTTACTAGTTAACCTGTCATAGTTATTATTTTAACTATAATATAATACATGTATACACATATAAATAATATAGAGCCATGTAACAATTATTTATAAGTTAACTTTTTATAAATGCTTAGTCACCAATATTTATGTTTTTATGTTAAAGCGTCTCCCTAGACTTTTACTAGAATAAAATTCTTGTTAATCACCAACGACCGTACATTGCGGGTTACCACTTTTATTTTCCTAGTAATTCTTAAAAATTACTATTTTGGTATAAGTTCCTTTGCTAGACTCCTTGACTTTACTTAGTCAAAATAAAACTTTAGGAAATATATGTTATGAACGTGAATTTATGTAATATAGATATTGACCTGAAATACTGGGTGTCACATTCTCCCCATGTTAAAGAGAATTTCGTCTCGAAATTCAGTTCTTGTCATCCTGACTTGGAGTGTTCGTGAACAAGGACGGATACTTGGCTTTCATTTTATCTTCTCGCTCCCACGTATACTCGGGGCCGTGCTTTGAATTCCAACGTACCTTAACCAATTTAACCCGGCTACGCCTTGCTTTCTGAACCTTCCAATCTGTGACTTCAATCGGTTCCTCAATGAAGTGCAACTTGTCATCTAAGTGAATCTCATCAGGCGGATAATTAACGTCTCGTCTGATAAACAGTTCTTGAGATTTGATACATGAAATGTATCATGTACATTGCTTAGTTCTTGTGGCAACTTGAGCTTGTATGCTACAGGGCCAACCCTAGCCAATATTTCAAATGGTGCAACGTACCTAGGATTAAGCTTGCCACGGTTTCCAAATCTTGCAACTCCTTTCCAAGGTGACACCTTCAACATGACGCGGTCCCCAACTTGGAATTCTAAATGTCTTCGTCTGTTATCCGCGTAACTCTTTTGCCTGTCACGGGCGGCCTTCAGACGATCCTTGATCTTGAAGATTTTGTCTGTAATCTCCTGAATAACTTCAGGACCGGTTAAATGCTTGTCGCCAACCTCCGCCCAACATAGCGGTGAACGACATTTTCGACCGTACAAAGCCTCAAACGGAGCAGCTTTGATGTTGGTGTGGTAACTGTTATTATATGAAAACTTAGCTAGCGGCAAATGAGTATCCCAATTTCCTCCGAAATCAATTGCACATGCACGGAGCATATCCTCTAAAGTTTGAATGGTCCTTTCACTTTGACCATCTGTTTGTGGGTGATATGCCGTGCTCATTTCAAGACGTGTGCCCATGGATTCTTGTAATGATTTCCAGACTCTAGACACGAATCTGCTGTCTATATCAGAGATAATAGAAATTGGCACTCCATGCCTAGCCACAATTTCCTTGATATAAAGCCTTGCAAGTTTCTCGGTTTTATCCGTCTCTTTGATGGGTAGAAAATGAGCTGATTTTGTCAAACGATCGACGATTACCCGCATAGTGTCATACCCGCTAGATGTCTTGGGTAACTTTGTAATGAAATCCATGGAAATCTGTTCCCATTTCCAACGGGTTGTTGTAAAAATCCCAACGGTTTCTGATGTTCTGCCTTTACCTTTGAACATGTCAGGCATTTACCGACATAAATAGCAATTTCTCCTTTCATGTTCGGCCACCAGTAGAGTTCTTTCAGATCCTTATACATTTTATCTGAACCTGGGTGAATGGAGTACCTGGACTTGTGGGCTTCGTCCATAACCAACTCCCGTAAGTTACCAAAACATGGCACCCAAATTCTATTCATGAAGTAAGTATCATCTGACTTTGGTTCCAACTGCTTTATCATTCCCCGTAAAGCTTCATTCTGAATGTTTTCTTCTTTAATTGCCTCTTGTTGTGCCATCCGGATTTGAGTTGTGAGACTCGTATGAATTGTCAATCCTAGGGCACGAACACGGAGAGTTTTAACCCATTCCTTACGACTCAAAGCATCTGCTACGACGTTTGCCTTACCAGGGTGATACTTGATATCACAGTCGTAATCATTCAGTAGCTCTACCCAACGACGTTGCCTCATGTTGAGTTTTTTCTGATTAAAGATGTGCTGTAGACTCTTGTGGTCTGTAAAGATAGTACATTTTGTACCGTATAAGTAATGTCTCCAAATCTTGAGTGCAAACACGACAGCACCCAATTCCAGATCGTGAGTCGTATAGGTTTTCTCATGGACTTTTAGCTGTCTGGATGCATACGCTATGACTTTTTCTCTCTGCATCAATACACATCCCAGACCTTGGTGTGATGCGTCGCAGTACATGATGAAATTGTCAGTTCCTTCGGGAAGGGATAGGATTGGTGCACTGCAAAGTTTCTGCTTCAGCGATTGAAAAGCTGATTCTTGTTTGTTAGTCCAATCAAACTTTTTGTCCTTCTGAGTTAACGTGGTCAAAGGCAAGGTTATTTTTGAAAAATTCTTGATGAATCGCCTGTAATAGCCTGCCAAACCCAGAAATTGACGCACCTCAGTCGGAGTTCTTGGTGCTTCCCAGTTTTTGATAGCTTCAATCTTGGATGGATCCACATGGATACCCTTCTTATTGATGACATGTCCGAGAAAATGAACCTCTCGGATCCAAAACTCACACTTAGAGAATTTGGCATAAAGCTTCTCATTCCTGAGTAGTTCCAAGATTAATTTCAAATGATGTTCATGTTCCTCCTTGGTTCATGAATATATTAATATGTCATCGATAAATACAATCACGAATTTATCCAAGTATGGCTTGCACACGCGGTTCATGAGATCCATGAAAACGGCCGGTGCATTAGTCAAGCGAAATGGCATAACTAGGAACTCGTAGTGACTGTAACGAGTCCTAAAAGCCGTTTTTGGTATATCTTCTTCCTGAATTTTCAGTTGATGATACCCCGATCGTAGATCAATTTTAGAATAGAAACTGGAACCTTGAAGTTGATCAAACAAATCATCTATTCGAGGAAGAGGATACTGATTTTTGATTGTCAGTTTGTTTAATTCCCGGTAATCAATGCACATCCTAAAGGTTCCATACTTTTTCTTTACAAACAGGACCGGAGCTCCCCATGGTGAGAAACTCAGTCTTATGAAACCTTTGTCAAGTAATTCTTGTAGTTAGCTCGACAGTTCCTGCATCTCGGAAGGGGCTAGACGATACAGAGATCGTACAATTGGTGCGGCTCCTGGTACTAGGTCGATATGGAACTCGACTTGTCTTGATGGTGGTAATCCTGGTAAGTCCTCGGGAAATACTTCAGAGTAATCCCTAACGATTGGTATCTCCTCGAGTCGACGTTCCTCGGGTTTCTTCTCGACGATGTGAGCCAGGAATGCACAATAACCCTTGCGTAGATACTTATGAGCTTTCATGCAGTTTGTCGTCTTCAACATCGTTCTACACCTTTCGCCTTGAATTGAAAGAATTTCTCCACCTGGTAGTGGGATACGTACAATCTTCTCGAAGCATACGATCTCGGCATGGTTCTTTGATAACCAATCCATGCCAATAACAATATCAAAACTCCCTAGTTCGACGGGTAGAAGGTCTATACTGAATGTATGGTTTTCTAAACATAAAGTACAACCCTTAATGACCTTTCTGGTTTCTATTAATTTCGCATTTGCTAATTCAATTGTATATCTTTGTTCTAGTTTGCTGGCCTTAATACCGAGTAAGGATTTAAAATCATTCGACACAAAGCTCATATCCGCACCCGAATCAAAAAGTATAGAGGCATAGTGATTATTTATCGGGAATGTACAAGTGACGATGTTCGGGTCCTGGCGTGCGTCCCTTGCACCCATCAGAAATGCCCTCCCTGGTGCCTGAGCATTGTTCTGATTCTTCCACTTGGGACAATCCCTCTTGAAGTGCTTCAGGTCACCACATATGAAACATCCCGGCTTAAATTTCCCCAATCGGTTGTTAGTTCGACAAGCTTGTGTGGTGTGACCAAATTTGTCACATTTTCCACACTTGGTGCACCCATCGGCATGATGATTTCCGCACTTCTTACATCTCTGTAGGCCGCTATTATACTCCTTCCATTCCACTGTGTTGGCTGCAAAAGCCTTCACAGTTCCTTGTTTCTTAAACCCTTGCTTTTCAGACTTGCTACTTGAATTTCCCATCCACTTCCTTTTCTCTCCAAACCTACCTTCCTCGTTCTCCTTCCTTCCAAACAATTCAATACGCACTGCATCATCCCTTAGTTTGAAATGCTAAAGTTATAGTACTCTTGGCATCCATTGGATTAGATGAAGTTACCATACTGCGAATTTGAGGCGCAAGGCCCCACGGATACCTTTCCACACGCTTATGTTCTAGCGTTACCAGAATTGCCAATTCATTAAAACGGTAGGTGTACCCCGCCACATCATCTTCGATCATCTGTAGATTCCACATCTCAGTCTCAATCTTTTGCAATTTGTTTCGAGGACAATATTCATCGATCATCATGACTTTCAAATCTTCCCATGATAACTCATATGTTGTATGCCTTCCCAAAGTCTTTACTTGTGAATTCCACCAGGTTAAAGCTTTATTAGTGAGTGTGCAAGTAGAATACTTCACCATACAGTCAGCGGTGCACTCACTAATATCAATTACCGACTGTTAGAACATGTTTTGTAACTGTTGATAAAATTCTGTGTAAGTTCTGCTAAGTTCGCCTGGGCTATCAGAGGCGAACTTAATAAGTTCGCCTGGGCTATCAGAGGTGAACTTAATAAGTTCGCCTAGGCTATCAGAGGCGAACTTAATAAGTTCGCTTAAGTCTGTTAGAGGCGAACTTAATAAGTTCGCCTAGCCTGTTAGAGGCGAACTTAATAAGTTCGCCTAAGCACAGTGAAGCGAACTTATTAAGTTCGCCTGGTGCAGAACAGTTGCTTATATATAGAGGTAACAGAGTCTGTGAACAAACAGATTAAAGGTGAGACGATATCAGAGTAGACGAGAGAGAATTCTTGTAACCTGATATCTTGGTGGAAATACAAAGCGTTTATTTACACTGTTATTGTTGATTGAGTTACACGAGCACGTTGATCATGGATTCCGCACGTTATCACCGTGTCGTACCGCGAGTCTAGAGATACGTCACGCACCGAATCAGGGACCTACAAGTGGTATCAGAGCTTATGCTCTTGATTAGCAAAAGATTCGTGGCGTTTTCGTGTCCAATCAACATAAAAAATCTGAGATTTTGAAGCTTTTTCATATTTTCGTGTTCTTGATAAAAATGGAAGAATTTTGACAAATTTGGATTGATTTTGAATTGTTTTGATGAAATTGATCCGATAGCAGTGTTCCAAATCAGTTCCTACACATTCCAACGGTTCAATTTTATCAAATTCCATCAATTCAGCAAGAAATCATGATTTTCGGAATTTTTGGTTCGTGTAACTTAGCTAGTATTCTTAAAAAAAAATGTCAATTTTTGAAATTTTGGCGGGAAAATCCATCTTGTGCAAATTTTTTGGGAAAAGTTTATATGGTCGTTTTGAATCATTTTTGAATTTTTGAATTTTTTTAAAAAAGAGTATTTTGTCCGGAATTTTTTCCAAATATTTTCGCCAAAATTTCAAAATGTCAATTTCGTGTGATGATAATGATATTGGAAATATGCCACCGAGACTTTTGTGCATATCAGATTTTCTTAGCTGGAAAGTCCGGTTCGAACAGTTCGTATCAGAAACTGATGAAAACTTTTGGACATCCATATTTGAAGGATATGTGCATCCTACTTATGACTATATGGGATATTATGATGTTCCTAAACCAGTGACAGCTCTTACTAAAGTAGAAAAGCAGAAGTTTGATCGAGAGATGAAGACGCATGAAACTTTAACGTTGTCTTTACCAAAAGAAATCATTCATAGTCTCGAGAAGTGTCCAACTTCAAGAGATCTATGGGAAGCTTTGAAGAAAAAGGGTGAAGCTACTACTCAAGCGTTTGTGGTCTTGATCAATGAAGTATTAGAGAAGAAGAGTGATTCTCAAAGTGATTCTTCTACAGATTTAACTGATAGTGAGAGTATTCGTTCTGGTGAAAGTACTCAATCTACTGAGACTGATGTGATGAGTGAAGAAAGTTTTCAGACAGTTGAAGATGATCTGAGTGACTTAGAAACTGATGCAGAGCATGTCATTGTTGATCAAAAGGGTGAAGCTGATGCATCTTCTTCAGAAGTAAAACCTGAGGTATTTTCTAACTCTGAGACGTTTTGTTCTAACTGTGTTTCAGTTAAGGATAAAATGATGAGGGTTATGGATGACAACGTAAACCTCATTTCTGATATGAAATCGATGCACACGGTAAATCAGAAATTAAAGGATAATGAGTATGTGTGTATTAAAAGAATAGAATCACTAAAGAGGGACATAAATTCTCTGACTTTGAAGATCAAAGAGCAGGCATATCTCCTGGATATGTCCTTTGCAGAAATTGAGAAAAGAAATGATGATCTTGTTGAGAAAGATAAAGAACTAGCTGAATCTAAAGCAGAGGTAATCAGATTGCATAGAAAGTTAGAAAGCTTTGGAAATTCATCATTCTTATTAGGATATTATCATGAGAATACTGTAGAGGGGAAGGGAACTAATGGTATTGGTTATGTTCCTCCACCATTCAACGAAAATTATTCTGTTACACCTGAGATTATAAACGAAGAGGATTTAGATCCTAAGACTGTGTTGAAAGTGAATCCGGTCACAGATGAAGATATGGTGTATTCCGATGAGAGTGATGATGAATATTTTGATGAAGCTAAGGTAGAAGGGATACCGAAAGCTGTTAAGAAATAAGACTCAAAGGTTGATTCTAATTAATCTGGAAATTCTACATTTGGAAGTTCTTCAAACTCAAGGAGAGTTCCATATGTCAGAGATTATAAAGACAGGCGTATATGTTTTCATTGTAAAGAGATAGGTCACATTGTGGTGAACTGTCCTTACAAAAATAAAGGAAAGAAGCATGTACTTCCTGAGAAGGTGAAGACTGAATCAATACCTATTGAGAAAAAGTTTGTTCCGTCTCAAACTCCAAAAGAAGTTCATGTAGGAGAATCTTCTTCAAGTGCATCTAATCGTGTGAGGATTCCTTATATGAGAGAATATCGTGAGACGAGATCTTGCTTTTACTGTGGTCTTGTGGGTCATATTCAGATTGCTTGTCCTCACAATGACATAGGTAACCGACATGTTACTCCAGAAAAGGTAAGAACTCATGGTAAGCCTTATGTTAACCCAAATGTGGTTAAACCTCATGATACACCAAAGGGTAATTCAAAATCTGAGGTTAGGCTTTCTAGACCTCAAAGACGGAGGAGAAACATAAGATTGAGAAAACTTTTAGAACAACAAGAGTTTTCACAATCTAAACATTTTTCAAATGAACGAAAATGTTCAAACACTTCACATTTTAAGCAAAAAGAACTTAATGAAAAGAAGTATGTTTGGAAATCTAAAGTTTCTGTTTCTGATTCGTCGGAACAATCTCCAAAAATCGTTGAGAGATTCGATTATGAATGGAGTGAGGTTTATTACTTTGATACAGATGGAAGACCCATGACTACCATGGCTTGGGTCCCAATTTCAAATTAATGTTTCTTGTTAGTTGTGCAGGATTTACCAAGAGGGACTATTAATGACATTTGGTTTGTTGATAGTGGTGGTTCTAAGCACATGACAGGGAATGCCATCTGCGAGAGTAAAGAGTTGTTGATAACTGAGAAATCTATTTGATTCAACGACTTGATGCTCAAGGGGGAGAATATGTCACACACAATGTTTTGGAAACAGTTGTACAAAGTCCAAATGATAACCTGAAACTTAGGATGACAATGGTGAGCATAAAGTCGTTGATGCAACCATTTGACTAGTTGAGGGGGAGTCTACAGGACAGGGGGAGTACAGAACTGTGTTGATGATAAAGGCAATGACATTCAATTACATTACATCGGTTTGAGTTTTTAATTGATTGACTTGCTTAATCCTGAGTAACCAAGTAAAATGTTTTTCATAAAATGTTTTCATGGAAGGTTTATTTTCGTTTGTTTTACTTTCTTTGAAAAAGATTATGAAAAATCCAAACAAATTGAAAAAGATAAAATCGACACTACTTGAAATTAAAGAAGAAATGATAGTACATCAGTAGATGTTCTTTCACACATGACCTTAGTTGGACTTTATGATGCTTATCAAATATATCTGTGATAAATGTTTTGATCAGAACTTCTTAGACTGCACAGTATGAGAAATGATAGCTTCATAACTGCTTATGCTTAACAAAAATTGATGCTTGATGCTTATATTTTAATTTGGATACTAGTATGTAGTCTGAATTGTCAATAGGCTATGAGTATCTTTGATCCATTAGTAGTGTGACAACATAATGATCTTTATGACAACTGTGATTTGAACCCATGGTATGCCGGGTGTGTGTGTAAAAGATCATTATCAGATAAAGAATATAAGATCTAAAGTACTTCATGAGACCAGTATCGGTTATGTCGTTAAACACAATTTTTCAGTTCACTTCACTGCCCATGCCCTGAAAAACATGCAATGTGTTGTTGGACTAAGATATGTTTCTGACAACATCTGTTGGAACATATACTAGCTCTTGGATCAATATCCTGATTCCATTGAATATATCCAGAAAACAGTTGGATCACGCTACCTTATGTCATTGAATCGATCGATTCCTTGATCAATCTTTCTGTTACTATGAATCATGATACTTCATCCAAACCAAGACATTTGAATCATTCGATTCTGAATCATTATGATTCTCTGCTTGATATTTTCCTGTGTTTATCGGTATAATTCATCCTAGAGATTGAATATTATCTTGCAATGATCTTATATGTCTTGAAGATAGTGCACATTTAAATTTCTGTTGGCATATTTGTGGGGTACACGTTGTATTACAAAATAAATGGTACATTAATTCATAAGAACATGGGACAAAGATACTGATGGTTTCAATTCTTATAATATTGACAACTTAGATTGACATATTATGTGTTGCAAATTCGTATGTAATAAGCATGTTATGATCTGATCTCATCTTCTTTAAAGTTCTTCGCGTATCATTACATGTTTTGGTTGAAGCTTAAAAGATTTGATCTTAGCTGATATAAAGAAATGATGAATCTGGATAGGATACCCTTAGAACGTTTAGGGTTGTTTATCCAAAATATGTGATTGATACATTGTTTTTACTGATATGATCTTCTTACTCATGATGTTTGACCAAAAAGATGTGATTTTGTATTTTACATTTCAGTTTGTACAGAGAAAAACCAAAAAGATTTGTCTTTCTTATGTTTGAAAAACCAAAAAGATTTTATTTTTCCAGCTTCCATGAAAATCTTAATTGTTAGTTATTCTTGGTTGTTCTCCTTTGCAAAAACTGAATATTGCAGATAGAAGTTGACAAGGGGTCCTTCTCCCAAGTTTTCTTCTAGAAATAAAGAGAAAGTGTGCAGATGAACAAGACAAAGACTATAGTGTGTTTGATGATATATGAAGACAGATGACAATCTTCTGAAGCTGTTGTCAAGGGGGAGTCTGTTGGAGCATATTCTGGTGACAACGAGCTTGAAGATTATGTCTTAGTCTTAGAGTCTTTGACTTGTATTTTATAGAATTGTTAGCAACAGTTAAAGGGGAGTCTGTTAGGACACGTTTTGTAACTGTTGATAAAATTCTGTGTAAGTTCTGCTAGAGGCGAACTTGTATCAGAGGCGAACTTAATAAGTTCGCCTGGGCTATTAGAGGCGAACTTAATAAGTTCGCTTAAGTCTGTTAGAGGCGAACTTAATAAGTTCGCCTAAGCACAGTGAAGCGAACTTATTAAGTTCGCCTGGTGCAGAACAGTTGCTTATATATAGAGGTAACAGAGTTTGTGAACAAACAGATTAAAGGTGAGACGATATCAGAGTAGACGAGAGAGAATTCTTGTAACCTGATATCTTGGTTGAAATACAAAGCGTTTATTTACACCGTTGTTGATTGAGTTACACGAGCACGTTGATCATGGATTCCGCACGTTATCACCGTGTCGTACCGCGAGTCTAGAGATCCGTCACGCACCGAATTAGGGACCTTCACCGACTCCATCTTTTCTGTCCACCTCATTAGACCGACTGCTCCCTCGGTGCCATTGAAGTTGCGGGGGTTGCAGGATAGGAAGGCCTTGTAGGTGCGCTTCCTATTTGGAGCATCTGTAGAATCACAAGTCATAACGTCATTAATTCGGATCATGACTATGTGTTACGGCTGTGGTTATTTATATTAACTCCGGAACCTCTGGTTGTACCGCTACCTCCTGCACCTCCTCCGTCGGTACCGCTGCCGTTTCCTCCGCCACTATTTCGATTTGCTTCATACTGCTCCATGGCGGCGGCTACTCGCTGTGCTATGAGTTGTTCCACGTTTGGGGAAATCGTCTCGTTGTTGTCACCAGTAGTGTCACGGGGTGTCCTTTGCTTAGGTGCCATGACATTCTTTCTAACATAACATTTAAAAAGAACAACATTATATAATAATAAAGATATAACATGACATAAGGATACAACAACATCAAACGTAAACAACCATCATCACAACATCAAACGTAAACAACCATCATCACAACATAAACCATCATATAAATAGTTAAAAACATACACAGTACATTGTTCCCAAAAGATAAGGATACAAAAGAGATGGGTTCACATGACCACATCAGTACCAAAGTTTTAAACTACATAATGCGCTACGGTCACAACCTGCCCGTAATAGGTCTAAAAGTAGGAAAGCATTCCTGTCAGAACGGTAGCTGAGGTCAGCATCTCCTCCACACGTGCCTCAACTAGAGTAGCCCGGAGTTCAGCATCAATCGCCCTCTGCTCGGCTACCTCTGCCTTCTGCTCAGCTGTGGCGGTCCTCCTCTCCATCTCCGCTAATCTTTTCTCGAACTCCATCATGTGACTAGATGCATGCTGAATGGACTGTTCGATCAATCTCTGATCTTCCACCATTCCAGCAACATTTCCCATCAGGGTCGGAACGGTCGTCAAGTCTCTTCGGATGGACTTCACATCATTCTCTAGGTAGTGAATTTCTACCTCTTGTTTATTACTGCGGGACACTAGCAGGGGGATGGTGCATTCCACGCACACCCCGGTGAACGGCACGGGCTTTGAACTGCATGCTACTCTGACAGAGTCGCAGGTCGTAGGGATGTCCTCCGCCACCCTCCACATTTGGATTGCTTGGCGAAGCCAATCCCAGTATGATATGTCAATCCTCGGTCCTCTGGGCATACTCTCACCAGTGGGTTCAACCATTTTTTTGTAGGTTGCTTTCTAACTATGGATTTTAAGTGGGGTTAGTGTGTGACATGGTGCGACTACAATATCCATATGACATGATGAATGTTTATGCAATGCTTATGCCATGAAAACGTTTTAGTGAGTCATTTAAATTATAGACTAGGTTTCGTTTTAGACTCCTAGTTCGCTATAATCAATGGCTCTGATACCAAGTTCTGTCACACCCCACCAAGGCGGAAACGCAAGGCGTAACATTCACTGGTTTCCAAAGCATATGATTACCGCAAACACATACATGTAATTGGATACATAATCGAGTTTAAAATATTTACATCACAAAATATCAACTTGAGTTTACAAAAGTTGAAGATTTCACAAATATGACTCAAGACCATGAGTTATACGAGAGAAATCCTCCAAAACCCGTATCCACATGCATGCATGTAACCTACATTGCTAACCTGATGACCACGTTCAATTTCCTGAAAACATACTTAAACCGTGTCAACACGAGGTTGGCGAGTTCACAAGTCATTATCAAGAGTTATCCTAAAACCAACGTTTAAACATGATCATTTTCTGATCAAAACTCTTTGAATGTAAAACCAATGAATCTGAACATTACCCTGATCAATTGACCCCATTTGTAAGCTTGCAAGGTATACAAAATAATATGTAATGCACGAGACCGTAACCAAACGCCAACAATTTAGTGCCTCCCCTTGCCTTTCTGCGAGTAAGATAATATGCGGTCATTCAGCCATTTGGACCCCTGTTTAGCACGACTAACCATGACCGGAGGCGTCACCCCCAATAGTACTATCCATAGAATCCCGGGCTAAATCCATAGCTAATGGTTACTAAGTTTTTATTCTGAGGACTTTAAGAGCTCTATGTTTCCCTCAATGCACACATTCGGTCTGATCATTTGTTTGTTCATTTACATACGAAAATTCTTTACAAGTATGTTTCCACCCCAAAACATTTCAAAAACTTAGAAAAAGGGGTTAGTGAAACTCACCTCGATAGGAGTATATGCTAACAAATATTAAAATAAAAGCAGACCCGCCTATCCGTATCCTAATTACACAAGGATACTATACCCGTTAAGACTACCCGTCTTAAACGCAAGTTGTTCACCCGACTTAACTATTCATGCTAAGTTCGTCTTTGTTTATTTAAAACATTATTTTCTCATGACGACTCGTTGGTGATTATTATTCCAGTCTAGACGCTTTATTTATTTTCCGGAAAAATATTATATTTCCATATTAGTGACTTGTTATGTTTGTCAAAGATAAATATTATTTTTGCAACATCTTATAATATATTTATATTATAGTCCATGTATCATCATATAATTATTTCCTATCAATAACTATATAAATCACAAATATCGCTAAAGTTTGTACTAAGCATGTCGTTTATTCTACGAGCACATAAACCATGTTAGCACGTCACAAATTATTGTTTCGAGTGACATTTAATAATTTGTCATGTATTTATATTCTTACCAAATACACACAAGTATGTTTATTACTTCTACATATATTTCAATATGCTTTACGATAACACGTATACATTTATACTTTTACCGAAACATCTTTAGTTTCATTCACATAATTTTTCTACGATTATTCTATCATATTATGTGAATATATGATTGTTATAATTAGTAAATGTCTTAGACATTTTAATCACAACAAATTTCGGGTCGATACATAACAATAACTTGCAAGTTCTAAATCTCTTAAGGTTGTTCATAATTTATTTTCAAGATACGAATGTATTTCATTATTTTATGTCTATATACCCTTGATCATACAACTACACAAATATGTATAATACACATTTATCCCGGTTTCCCTATGCTTATATACATAGATACAACTTAACCAAATGATCATGCATATTTTTCTACCAATATCATCACGTCGTGCTTTAAACAATTAACCAAGTGCCATTATATATATATCTTGCCATTTTTGACCTAATATGCATATACTTAAACAATTCTTAGTCTTTATGTCGCAAGTGTTTATTTTGTAAAATTTACTAATCATCTCTCTTATTTAACAATCCACGTTTTACCATCAAATACCATTTGACAATAATACATACGTGTATTCATACACTTTATTATTTCCAAGGTAACAAGTTTTTAAACACACATATATATACATATCACGATTCCTATACATGCATCCATATACTTGACCATTTTTCCGAGTTCACATCGGTTATCATCCACATGAACATAAAATTCCAATTTCGATATATATATATATATATGTATATATATATATACATATGTATATATATATATGTATATATATATATATGTATATATATATATGTATATATATATATATGTATATATATATATATATATTCATGGATATATTATCACATTTTCAAGCTAATATAACGACAATATCCATACATATATATACCCACAAATTTCGATCCTTTATATATATTTATACAAAGCTTTTGGTTAAACCATTTATAATTTATCATCATGGAATCAAAACAACAATATCTCATAAAATGTTTCAAAACAATGATCTATGCATATAAACTTATTATTTTCGGCCCATTACATATATTTTTATAAAACTTTTAGTTTTTAAACTTAATAAGTTACACCTTTATAAAAAGAAACCCTTTTTAATCTTTTAAATCTTTTGTTACTTTCGGTGAACAAGGGGCTTTAAACTATAAATAAAGACAAATATGAAAATAAAGTGTGGTGTCGGTTTCATACCGCTAGACAAGCTAGGTGGGGATTCGTTAGTAGAAAATGGTAGATGCTCGTGTTGCTATCAAGAACCGCTCCTTAGACTTCCAAGACTTCCTTGGACCTCTAAATTCTTATTTAAACCTTCTTGTGTTTGTGTTCTTGAATCAAAGTGTGCAAAGTGTATGCACATATGTGTGCATCGATTTTTATAGGGTGAAAGGGATGGAGATAGTGTGTTGGTGTTAGGACATAGTTTGTAATGACAAAAGCTTGTAATAGTTAGATCTTATGTCTTTATGTTTTCGTTATGTAAAAAGTCACCAAGTGTTTATTCAAGTTTACCTAGAGGCGAACTTGTTAAGTTCGCCTGATCTATCAGAGGCGAACTTAATAAGTTCGCTTAAGTCTATCTAAGGCGAACTTGTTAAGTCCGCTTAGTCTGTTAGAGGTGAACTTAATAAGTTCACTTATATCAGGTCAGACGGCTATATATATGTGTGTTTACAGAGTCAGTCATAACAAACATATAGAACAGAGAATTATCGATTAGTCTGATTGAGTCTGTAAACACCATTGTGATTTGGAATACAATTGAGAAGGTTATTTACGTGATTGTCTACATTGTCTTTTATGCATATAAACGTTTATTCGTTGGATTCCGCACTCCGAGTTAACGTCACGTCTTATCACGAGATCGATCTGTAGAAGCGCAATGAGGACCTACAAGTGGTATCAGAGCTATTGCTCGTGATTCTTGTTGATTCTAGACGGTTTTATATGCAAATTGACATGAAATTCGTCATTTTTGAGTTTTTCATTTCCATGGAGTTTTCAAGACGGATTCAGATCTGATTTGGTGTTTTTGAAGAGGATTTTGATGAAATTGATCCGATAGAAAGCTTCTAATTGTCAAATTACACAATCCTACGGTCCAATTTTGATTAATTCCTTCAAATCAGTGATTAATGATAATTTCAGTCTATCTCTGGTTCGCGAAAGTGGTTTGAAGTGTTCTTGAGTTTGAATCTGTTGAAGCAAGCGAACTTGTTGATTTCTTGTGCAGGCGAACTTAGCAGGTGAACTTGTCAAGTTCGCTTCTCACAGGATTAAGCGAACTTATTTTAGGCGAACTTAAGCAGATTTTAAGTTTCTGGTTTAAGCGAACTTATTAAGTTCGCTTCTTATTAAGTTCGCTTGGGTGTCTCAGAGGCGAACTTATTATCTTCGCCTAAGGGTAAAGGAAGTTCAACACTTGGAAAATTTTTCAGAAAAAAATGGCAAATATGGTTCAAGTCACGAATATGTTCAATTACGACAATGAGATCGGTACATCTCAAAAACCTCCGAAGTTGTTGAATCTAGCTGATTATTCAAATTGGAAAGATCGGTTCGACCAGTTTGTATCTTTTACCGACACTAGTTTGTGGATTCTGATTTTGGAAGGTTATACGCATCCGACTTATTCTTGGATGGGACAGGATAATGTTCCAAAACCGGTGTCAGCGTTAACTACTGAAGAGAAGCTACTATTTAACAGGGAAAAGAAAGCGATGGCTAGTATTTTGATGTCTCTTCCTAAGGAAATATATCACAGTTTTAAATAGTTCAAGTCTTCTCAACAACTGTGGGAAGCATTACAGAAAAGGTGTGAAGGAAGTTTGGACGTGAAGAAGAGTAGAAAGGAGCTATTAAAGAAGCAGTTCTTGGTCTTTAAACATTTTCAAAACGAATCCTTGGATGATCTTGCAACAAGATTCTATCATCTTCTTAGTGAACTGGCAAGTGCTCTGTAGTGTATGAGACTGAAGAAATCAATGATAAATTCTTGGAGGCTTTGCCATCAAAATTTGATGTGTACACGGTTTTAATCAAAGAGAACATTAAGTATAAAACCATGTCTCTTGAAGAAGTTCCAGGGAAGATTCAGTCGCATGACATGAATATGAAGAAGAAAGAGACTAACTTGGAGCATATCTAGGATCCCTCAATGTATTTTGCCAAATCTACGAGTAAATCTGGCAATGGAGTGGCATTCTTTTCTGGTGATGCTCAAGATTTTTCAAATGATCAGTGTTCTAGAGTTCCAATTCATTCTGGTCATTCAAGCCATTCTGGATTTTCTGCGACTACAACTTCTACTTCATCTGGATCTCATTTGAATCAAAAGGTTGCTGATGATTATCTTGCTATGTTTTCTTCATTCATGGCATCATATGAGAATTTTATTGGAGGTAAAATACATGATCCTGAGGTTATAGAGGAAGATTTCAGACAGATTGACCCTGTTGATCTGGAAGAAATGAATATCCAATGGAATATGGCCATGTTGATGCGTCAAGCTAAAGATTTCTTGAAGAAAACGGGCAGAAAATATATTGGCTCAAATAGTCGATCTCGTATGGGTTTTGATAAAAGCAAAGTTCGGTGTTACAACTGTTAAGAATATGCTCACTTTGCTAAGGAATGTGTGAAGCCAAAGGTCGAGTTTGATTCTCAAAAGAAGCAGCTAAATTTTCAGCATAATAGGAATCAGTCACATGGTTCATCGGGTAATACAAATCATGTATCTGCTTCATCGGCATTAGTTGCTCAGAATGATGAAAACTATGACTGGGGCATTTATCTGGAAGACTTGGTGGGTGCTGTGAGTCAGGCTTTTGTAGCAGAAATTCATTCTAAAAAACTAGAGGAGTCGACTGATGATGAAAGTTCTAGTGATGATTCTTGTGATGGTGACAGTGTTCCAAGTGTTGGTGAAGAAGTAGAACAAGTGCAGAATATTGATTCTGATAATACATCAGGTGTTGCTGAGGAGGATATCGTTCTTACCCAAAATGCTTCTGATGGTGCTGATTCAGAAAATATTCCCATTGCCAAAGTATTCACGGAAGACATGTCTGATCCGTCTAAGGTAAAAGACTATGTTTGTCATATTTACTGTTCTAACTGCATTTCTGTTAAAGATAAATTGTAAAAGGTCATGGATGATAACACAAACTTGATTTGTGACATGAAATCGATGCATACAGTTAATCAGAAACTGAAAGATAATGATAAATTGTGCATCGATAGAATTGAGTCTTTGAAAAGAGACTTAAATTCTCTTGGGCTAAAATACAAAGAGCAGGGTTATCATCTAGATATGGCTTATGCTGAGATAGAAAAACGTAATGAAGTTATTGCTCTAAAGAACAAAGAAATATCTGACAAAGAATCTGAATTGATCAAACTTCATATAAAGATGGAAAAATTTGAAAATTCTTCAGTTATTTTGGATTATTTTAACTCAAATGCTGATCCTACTAAGCGTGTTGCTGGAATTGGATTTATTCCTCCACCGTTTAATGCAAATTATGTGGTGGAACCTGAAATAATACATGAAGAGGAGATAGATCCAAAGACTATGTTAAAGGTGAATCCGGTAACTGGGGAGGATATGGTGTATGAGTCTGATTCTGAAGATGAGGTGTTTGATGAGAAGAAGGTCGAGGGCATTCCAAAAGAGGTCAAAATTGATGACCCAACAGTTGTTAAATCTGTTACCCGAGATAGATGCATTCTGACTTAACCTGAAGAGGTGAAAGTTGGTCCATCTAAGCTTTCTCCGATTTTACAATCGAGTGGTTTTGTAGCGGCCGGTTATCAAAAAGTGTGTTCTTCAAAGTTGCCAACACAGGCTTATGTTCCAAAGAAGCCGATAAACTTTTCTGGACATTCCTCTGAAGCTTATTCCTCTGATGGATCTTCAAATTCAAGGAAAACTCCTTATTTCAGAACTTATCAAGAGAGAAGAGTGTGTTTTCATTGTCACGAGGTTGGTCATATTCTGATCAATTGTCCTTACAAGGACCAGGGTAAAATGAAGACTGTTCCTTCGCAACCGAAAGTGGTGAAGATTCTGAAAAGAAAAGATGAGGGAAAGTCGTCTTCTAGTTTGGAGAAAAATTTGCCCGGTCGATCTTTTGTTAAATCCTTTGAATTTAAACAACAAGATAAATTGAATGCTAAATCTTTTGTATGCAAAGAGAAGCTTGAGATTCCTAATGTTGGAATTTCAAAAGATTCTCATCAGGAAGTTAAATTGTCTAGACCTCAAAGGAGAAGACGAAACAGAAAATTGAAGAAAATTTTGGAAACATCTGAATCTGACAATAATATATTTTGAAACCGGGCTTCGTGATTCCTGATGAATGGATTCTTATGAAAGCTCCGAGGAGAAATGACACGTATGTCCTTGACATGAGTGTCGCCACTACAACGGATTCAATTCCAACATGTTTACTCTCCAAGGCGTCGGAATCTGATTCAATATTGTGGCACAGAAGCTAGCTCACATTAACTTTAGGAACATGAACTACATTGTTAGGAATGATTTGGTTCTTGGTATTCCAAAGATGAAATTCTCAGTTCCTGATGACTGTATTCCTTGCAAGAAGGGGAAGCAAAGAAAGAAATCTCACAAATCTAAATCGACGAATTCTATCGTAACTCCGTTGGGGCTGCTGCATATGGATTTGTTCAGTCCTATCAGTATTAGGAGCATTGGTGGGAAATCGTACTGCTTGGTAGTAACTGATGATTACTCCAGATTTTCATGGGTTAAGTTTCTTTCTTCTAAAGCTGAAACCACTGAGTTGGTGCAATACTTAATCCTGGGTTTGGATAATTTATCCAATCTGAAAGTCAGAAGAATAAGGAGTGACAATGGCAGTGAATTTAAGAATAGCAAAATGGTCTTATTCTGTCTACAAAAAGGAATTCATCATGAATTCAGTGCGCCATATGTTCCTCAACAAAATGGTGTCGCTGAACGAAAGAACAAGACTTTGGTCGAAACGGCTCGCACGATGCTTGCAGATTCTAAGCTTCCAGTCACCTTTTGGGCTGAAGCTGTAAATACTGCGTGTCATGTTTTGAACAGGGTCTTGACCGTCAAGTGACATAACAAGACTTGCTATGAATTACTGAATAATCGAAAACCGAATCTGGATTATTTACTACCTTTTGGTAATCCTTGAACCCTATTGAAAGTTCGAGATGTCCCAACAAAATTCAGTGCGAAGGCTATTGAAGGGATTTTTCTGGGGTATGTGGCTAATTCAACAACCAAGAGGGTTTTTAACAAAGAAACGCGCCAAGTTGAAGAATGGTTCCATATTGAGTGTTCAAATCGGTCTTTACCACAAATGGCGATTGGTCAGGATTGGGCATTTGATTATGAAAACTTATTCAAGTCTTTTCATTTACCTTCTGATATTTCTGATGAAGATGCTGCTGTTCTCTATGAGTCATGTTAGGATGCACATCACAATGGATTTCTACCATATCCAGTTCCAAATTCATCGATTCCATCTACTTCTGCTCCCGGTCCTAATGTGGCTTCTTGTTCAGGTCCACAAGATTCAGAGAGTGAGGAGGATAATGCTATATTTCAAGATTCTTCTGCTGATCCGTTGTTGAGTGATGATCTATTACCTTCGACACAGGCTCAGGGGGAGATTCCTACAAATTTAGACTCGGATATTCCAATTAATCAAAGTTATTCTTATCAATCTGACTCTATTCAAGTTGACGTGTTGGCAGTTCCTGATGTTGCATCCATCAAGGAACTCAAAGATCATCCAGTGACGAATATAATTGGAAATTTACAAGATGGAGTGAAAACACGTTCTCTTGTTGACAATACTTGTTTGTATACCTGCATTAAAGATTCTGGTGTTCTTGATGATTGCTCACATTCATGCTTTATTTTGCAGTTTGAACCCAAGAATGTTGAGATGGCTTAAAATGACAACAATTGGATAGAAGCTATGCAGGAAGAACTTGCTCAATTTGACAAACTTAAGGTTTGGAATCTTGTTGATCTTCCGAAAGGTGCGTATCCGATAGGAACAAAATGGGTGTTTAAATGTAAGAAAGACGATCGAGGTGTCGTGGTACGTAACAAGGCAAGATTAGTTGTCCAGGGTTTCAATCAACAAGAAGGAATTGATTACACAGAGGTTTATGCGCCTGTTGCAAGGCTTGAAGCTATAAGGCTGTTTCTAGCTTTTGCTTCTTTTAAAGGTTTTAAGGTGTTTCAATTAGACCTCAAAAATGCGTTTTTATATGGAAAGGTCAAGGAGGAAGTCTATGTTTGTCAGCCGCCGGGGTTTGAAGATCCACTGAATCCGAATATGGTTTTCAAGCTTGATAAGGCCCTCTATGGTCTTCATCAGGCTCCTCGTGCGTGGTATGAAACATTATCCACACATCTTTTGGCAAATGACTTTGTTCGTGGAAAGATAGACTCGACCTTATTCATAAAGAAATCAGGGGGAGATTACCTACTGGTGCAGATTTATGTGAACGATATTATTTTTGGCTCAACAAACGAAGGGTTATGTAAAGATTTTGAGGGTGTAATGAAGTCGAAGTTTGAAATGTCTGCTATGGGAGAGTTATCATTTTTCTTAGGTTTGTAAGTAAATCAAAAGGAGGATGGTTTCTTTGTTCATCAGTCCATGTATGTCAAAGACATCTTGAGCCGGTTCAAGATGGAGGACTGTACCACATATGATACTCCAATTCTAGTCAATCATAAGTTGAATTCTGACCCGGATGGAAAAGATGTGGTTGTCGACTTTACAGAGCTATGATTGGATCCCTCATGTACTTAACCGCTTCAAGGCCAGATATAATATTCGCCGTGTGCATCTGTTCCAGATTCCAGGCAAAGCCAAAAGAATCTCACTTAATTGCTGTGAAAAGAATCTTTCGATATTTGAAAGGAAAACAACGTTTGGGGCTATGGTATCCTCATGGTTCTAACTTTGATTTCATTGCTTATACTGATTCTGATTTTGGTGGTTGTTGTTTAGACAGGAAATCTACAATAGGTGGTTGCCAGTTCTTAGGTAATCGACTTGTGTCCTGGCAATGCAAAAAGCAAACCACAGTCTCGATTTCTACATGCGAAGCAGAATATATCACTGCTGCGAGTTGTTGTTCACAGATCCTGTGGATACAACAGCAATTGAGAGATTACGATTTGAATTTCACAGGAACCCCTATGCTTATCGATAATAATGCTACTATGTCCATAACTAATAATCTTGTTAAAGATAGTAAAACTAAGCACATCGAAATTCGATATCATTTTATTCGTGATTGTGCAGAGAAAAGGTTGATTGAGCTGGTAAAGGTACACACTGAAGATAATTTTGCTGATTTGTTTACCAAGGCATTTGATCGTACCAGGTTTGAATTCCTATTTAAAATGATTTGTATGATCAATCCCGAATAAAAGCTTTTCAAAATAAGAATTTCATGAAAAATTTTGTTTTTTAATTTCTTTATTAAATTTCTGCATTTATATTTTTAGTCAAAAAGTTTTTAATTTATTAAAAGTCAAAACAAATTGAAAAATATAAAATTTGACATCATTTGAGGTTAGAGAAGAAATGATAGTACATCAGTGATTAATTCATTTCACACGAACTTAGTTGACCTTTAATATATGATTGATTAAACTGAGTTGATATGATCTAAATTTCAAAGTCTTCATAAATAAGAAATGATAGTGTTGTGAATGCTCTAATCCTAATAATTTGTTTTCAAATTTGTGTATGAGTTTTGAAACTTAAATTGTCAATAGACTAAAAGCGTTTTGAAACTAATAGTAGTGTGAAAATTAAATATAATATGACTACATCTGTGATTTGAATCCATTATATGCCTGGGTGTGTGTGTAAAAGATCATTATCAGATAAAGAATATGTGGTTATAAAGAATTTCATGAGACCAATATCGAATTATATCTTTAGCACAAATTTATTTCAGTTCACTTCACAGCCCATGCCCCGAAAAATATGCAAGATGTTGTTAAACTAAGATATGCTTTCAAAATCTGTTGAAACATATATACACCCTTGGATCAGTTAGATACATCATCTAGTCTGACTCCATTGAATTTTTATCTAGATAATAGTTGGATCCTCATACCTGAATCTGTTGATTCTCACTATTCATCCTATTCATTAGAATCTTCTGATTCTGAATCATCATAATTCTTATATCCTTTGGGATCAAATTCTATTCTTGTGCTAAAAGAAATAATCTCATCTTGGAAATTGATCTAATCTTAACATTAACTGTATATGTCTTGAAGATAGTGCAATTTATATTTATGTACACGATGTTTTTCATCAAAATGGTACTAAATCACATGAATTTGGAGAATAAACGCTTATAGTTTCAAATCATATAATATTGACAAATTTAAGAATTCATGCTTTATATTTCAAATTCGGTATAAATAAAAGAGCATTTTATAACCTGATCTTATTTACATTGAAATTTATCGCGTATCATTTCAAATATTAATCACATTGAATGAGTTTCAAAATGAAAAAGGTGCAAAGTGCACAAGACTGAGTTGGATGGTTTCATATTATAGGTTACCCTTTGTTATTACTAAAATGTGTGATGAATTAATTGTATACTGATATGATCTTCTTGCTCATGATGTTTATCCAAAAATATGTGATTTCGGTTTATTTAGATAAAAATCCAAAAATATGTGTTTCTGTTTGTACAAATAAAATTCAAAAATATGTTATTCCGTTTGTATAGATAAAACTCAAAAAGATTTTGATTTTGATTTTCCATGAAAATTCCAAACTTTTATTAAAATTGTTCGGGATTGGATCAGATACATGATGCTGATGAAAGTTCAAGACTTGAAAGGTTGAAGTTGGTAAAATTTTGTTCAAGGCAAAAGTGAATAGATATTAAGTTCTCATGTGTACAGTGAAGCGAACTTAATAAGTTCGCTTAAAAACAGTGAAGCAAACTTAATCTGTTTGTCTGTGGAAGGTGAAGCGAACTTATCATGTTCGCCGATGGCTTGTTAAGCGAACTTAACAAGTTCGCCTAAATAAGCGAACTTAATGTGTTTAAGACTCTTGGTCAAGCGAAGTTGATAGTCATCGTATTCATTTCAAGCGAACTTGTCTGAAAATTTTTTTGAAATTTTTAATCTGTGTTGTTAGGGTTGTTTACTGGTTCTATCATATTCCAAATTGAATTGCGAACACAACCAAGGTAATTTTGTTGAATTTCATCCGTTAAATTGTGAGTATTTGGCGATTTTCTTTTAGGTTTCCGTCCAAAGTTTAAAAGGACTGTTTTTGACCTAATTTTGACAGGAATTATAAAATTGATCATTCTAATTGGTTGTTAATTGATATTCGACTGATGTTCATTGCTTATTCCATGAGTTTAACTCGATTTGCTGATATTTGAACTTCTATGTTTGAATTTGAATCGTCACAGGTTCAGGCGAACTTGTTCCAAGCGAACTTGTTTGAATCGAACTTGAAGTTCGCCTCTTGTAACACTAAGCGAACATATTAAGTTCGCCTAGGGGTCAGAGAGTATTTGGACTTGTGATTTTTGAGTGTTAGAAATTAAAAAATAAAAAATTTTTGTGTAAATTTTTTTTTGTGTTTGTTTGTGTTTGATATTTTTTTTACTAATGTATTTTGTTGTCCAAATGTTTTCAGATGGCTCGACGTGTCAAATATAAGCATAATCAAGTGGCATTGTTAGATCCTAACATGTCAAATGCAGTCAATTTCCAATGAATAATCGGATTTCTAAATCGTTCACGTCTTCATACTGCTTTATCTGCTGATCCTTACATCAGTTTGTTATACATACAACAATTTTGGGATACGGTTCATCAGGATACAGACGTAGAACCTCATGTTCTTCGTGCTACTGTCAATAATACTGAAATTACTATATCTGAAGAAACAATTCGTGCTGCTCTTAATTTGGGTGGTAATGCTGAAGACCCAATGTCTTATCCAGGCACTCTTATTATGGGTTGTTTTCAAAGAATGGGTTATCGTGGGAGACATAATGATACCCAAGCACGTAAAGGTGGATTAGTAGGTGAATGGAGATATTTCATGCATGTGATTATTCAATGCATCTCTCCTCGTAAAGCTGGAACCGATGGTTTAAAGATGGCTCTTCAAACAGCAATGGTGGCTTTAACGTTGAATAAGCGATTCAATTTTTCACTTTACTTCTATCGAGAGATGGTCATGCAGATTAATCCGGCTGAAGGTCAAGGATTTTTGATGTATCCTCGCTTTATTCAAATGATTCTTAATCATCTTATTCCGAATCTTCCACAACATCCTATAAGACTAACTTTGACTCCAATGTCAAAGCGTATCTTTACTGATTGCACGAAGGTGAAACAGCAGAATGCCGCATTGATACCAGTCAATGCTCCTTTGTTTGGTCACTTAATCAATCCTGATTATGTTGCACCACCTAATGACAACTGGTTTCATCCTGATGAAATTGCTCAAGCTCAAGGTTTAAATGTTCCACAACAGCAACCACAACAACAACCACAAGTTCCACAGCAACCGATACAACAACAAGTTCCGGTTTAACAAGTTCAGGTTCCCATACAACCACAAATTCCTATTCCTGAACAAGTTCCTATTCCACAAGCTGAGGTTGAAATACCTACTCATGAACCTGCTCAGAGAGGTGGTCGTTCATGCACATGAACATGATTTAGGAATGAACATGGATGATTTCGTTGATGATGCTGTGAACTCGCCCATTCATGAAGCTGAAGGGAATGTGGTGACTGATGATGAATCTCGTTCAAGCTCAAGTGATACGATATTACCTGTTAATGAAAGCACTGATTCTGATGAATCTTGGGATTTTTCCTCAGGTCATTATGAACGGTTAGCTGCTATTCCACTGGCTAATGCTGGAAAACGCATTAAATCTCAAGCCAGACGACCAAGAAGAAAGTCTGTTCGGGATCCTCCTTTTGGTTCAGTACATGGAAAAAGATCCTTGTTTGATGAAAGTACTGAGTCTGATAGTGACTTTAATCCAGATCCCAAGACTCAAAAGTTAATGTCTGCTTCAATAGTTGCTGCTCAATCTTCACAGGGAGTAGAGGATGCTAATTTTGTTGCTTCATTGATTATTACTCCTCCAAGATCTAAAGATACATCTCCGGTTAGAACTCCTGTTCTTCCAATCATTACTCCTGCTGCAAGTCCTTCTATTCCACAATCGTCAGCTGGTCCGTCAAAGCCTTCTGATTCTGAAAGGATTACTATCCTTGAATCTCAAGTGCTTACACTTCAAGCTCAGGTGAATACTTTTGTGTCTACTGATTCACAACGACAGATGGTGATTCAGACTCAAGCTCAACAGATAGCTGACATGCAAGCATTACTGTCCAAACTCGTTCAGCGTCTTGACGCTCAGGGGGAGTTGAGGATACATGATACATGTCACACTGAGTCTATTCAAAAACGTGATGACGAAGACAATGATCCTGCTGGAAATGTTGAGGGTGATCGTCAATACACTGACGCTAATCCTATATCAAAGGTTCAGGGGGAGTCGACATCACAATCACTTGAAGGAAACAAAGATACTTCTTGTGCTAATGAAGAAGAAATTCTATTATTGGAGTTCTTTGCAGATTCTGAAGAAGAAGAAGCTTAAAAGATTGCATGTCTTGATCACATTGATGATTTATTCAATGACATGGATGATGAAGTGTCTGAAAATGAAATAGAAGAAGGAGAGATAGTAGAGATAGAGATAGAGAAAGATAAAGATAATGTTACGTATGAAGGCTGTGATGGTCTTAAAGTGTCGTATAACTTCATCCAGGATGATGTTATTCCTGAATTCACTTATGAAGGAGTAACAGATTCTATGGACTCTGTTGAAGACGTCACACTGCCTGAAGACACTGCTGATTCAAAGATGGATACTGATGATGAGAATATTCAATCCAATAAAGATGCTGAAACTGAAACTACTCACACTGAGTCTCCGAAGGTTAATGAAGAACCTGTGATGTACAGAGATACAGGGATGACAAGAGAACATGGAGAAAAGTTGTAAATAGTTGGATGAAGGTGCTACCCAAGTCTCCGGCACAACCTGCTCAGAAAGAGAAATATGTGAATAACGAGCGGTGTGTAGGAAGGATCATAAGTTGGTTCTATGATGGTGATACAAAATTATTTGCAATTAAACGATATGATGGTGTTCAATATTTAAAGTCGAGGATCAAATATTTCAATACCTTGCCAAGGTGTGAAATGAATGGTCTAGCTTCAAAGCCTCTTGTTAATAGATCGAAGAATGGTTTGGCTGATGTGATAGCAAACTTAATCAAGAGAGAAGGTAGTTCAGGAAAATATGAACGACTGAAACCACAAAAAGGAAAGAGAGTGAAGAACACAGATCAGAAGACTGGGAAGGTGACCTGGAGTTACAAGTATAAACCAGTACGTGCTGTACACAAGATACCATTGAAGAAGATTCCTCAAGACTTTCTTGGGAATATGAAATGGTGTTATGTCGATGTTAATACTGGTGAAGCAAGGATTGAAGATAAAGACAATAAGGTCATTTTATGTTTCTATGATGCAATGAATCTTATAAATTTCTCAAAGAAAGATCAGAGGACGTTGCGAAAGAATGAAATAATGTTCACTGATGAATGGAAAGAACAAGGTTTACAGTACAAGAAAGTTTTGGAGATATGTAGAAGATATGGAGTGCATGTTGGCAGCAGACTACCGGATAACTGGAAAAGCTCATCATGAAGACTGTAGATCATGCTATTGTCAAGGGGGAGTCTGTTAGGACATAGTTTGTAATGACAAAAGCTTGTAATAGTTAGATCTTATTTCTTTATGTTTTTGTTATGTAAAAAGACACCAAGTGTTTATTCAAGTTTACCTAGAGGCTAACTTGTTAAGTTCGCCTGGTCTATCAGAGGCGAACTTAATAAGTTCGCTTAAGTCTATCTGAGGCGAACTTGTTAAGTTCGCTTAGTCTGTTAGAGGCGAACTTAATAAGTTCGCTTATATCAGGTCAGACGGCTAAATATATGTGTGTTTACAGAGTCAGTCATAACAAACATATAGAACAGAGAATTATCGATTAGTCTGATTGAGTCTGTAAACACCATTGTGATTTGGAATACAATTGAGAAGGTTATTTACGTGATTGTCTACATTGTCTTTTATGCATATAAACATTGATTCGTTGGATTCCGCACTCCGAGTTAACGTCACGTCTTATCACGAGATCGATCTGTAGAAGTGCCATGAGGACCTACAGTTGGTCACACTATCATCATTACCAATGATGGTGGCTCATGATGGATGGTACTTTTGGATAGATATTTAGGTAAAAGAATGTGTTTGTGCATAAGTGTATGTGTCGTATATATGATATGGAGAAAAAGAAGATGGAGTGTTTAACTCATTCAAATGATTGCAAGGTATGGTGTGTAGATTTTGATGTGATGGTGGCTTGCTCTATACTTGAAAGGGCATGGTCTTCCTATAACACAAAGATGGTAATGATGTGGTGTAGGTGATGTTGTGGGTGGGGTCCCCCCTTTTCTCGGCCGAATTGGGTAGAAGGGTGGGGGGTTGGGTCTTGTTCTACTTCTAGTGGGTTTATAGGTGTTTAGTTAGACAAATTTTAGGTAGGGTATATTCGGTAGTCGATCCCGTGATCTAATACTTAGTGTAAAACTTTTAACGATCACATATCTTATATGTTTTTGTGAGGTTTGACTAGTCTCCATAATTTACTAGTTAACCTGTCATAGTTATTATTTTAACTATAATATAATACATGTATACACATATAAATAATATAGAGCCATGTAACAATTATTTATAAGTCAACTTTTTATAAATGCTTAGTCACCAATATTTATGTTTTTATGTTAAAGCGTCTCCCTAGACTTTTACTAGAATAAAATTCTTGTTAATCACCAACGACCGTACCTTGCGGGTTACCACTTTTATTTTCCAAGTAATTCATAAAAATTACTATTTTGATATAAGTTCCTTTGCTAGACTCCTTGACTTTACTTAGTCAAAATAAAAGTTCAGGAAATTAATGTTATGAACGTGAATTTATGTAATATGGATATTGACCTGAAATACTAGGTGTCACACCAACTATCTCCCTGAAGAAGATGACAAGAGTCGGGTCTATTCATATCATTTCCTTCATATCTTCATGATCGACTCTTGTTTTTACTATCATCAGCCGACTATTGATTATTTTGAATGCAAGTTCACATCGTGCCCGTCTCTTAAGAGTCACCAAGGGGAAGGGGCGACTTTTCTGAGCAAATCCTTACAATACTACCGACTGTCTTCGTTTGCCGCCGACTGTCACTTCTTTTTCGGACGACTCTTTCATTAATCAAGGAAAACTCCAAATACGAAACCATCGACTCTCTCATGATTTTTTGGTGGATTGTTCCTTTGGGCCGACTGTCCCTTTTGAGACGACTGTCACATTCCTTCTCAGCCGACTATCGACGGGACATTTGACTAAAATCAAGGAATTTTTGGAATATTTTAATCAATTTCTTTTACTTTTCTTAAAGCATTTAATAAATAATTGATACACTTTTATTGTGTGCATAGATAATGGCTGTAGAAGGACTTGCTAGTGACAATCGTCACAATATGGCTATTAGCTTTCCTGATCCCATTCCAGAAGAATTCACTACTGTAATCAACTGGCTGCTACATAGCAGGATCTCGTATGCCATCTCCTGGAATGAAACCGTCTATAGAGATCTTATTAAGGAATTTTGGATAAATGCTGATGTATCATCACATCAAATCACTAACTATACTCTAAGCAAATCTACTCTTATTGGCCAAAAGGTGCTTGTCACTAAAGACGCAGTTAGGAATGCTTTAAGTTTGAGAGATAACTCTTCTGAAACGTACACCATTGACATGGAGGAAGTTAAAAGACGGTTTATTGAGGAATTTGGATAAGAAGGACCGTTCAGAAAAAGCGAAATCATGAAGCGTGGATTGTCCAAGGATTAGAAAGTAATCATGTATGTTTTCATCCACTCTATGTCACACAGAAAAGGAGGATATGATGCCCTAGGAATGAAGTGGGGAGGAACCCTGCAATGTGTCTCGTCACATCTTTGACTACATGAGCTGCAATGCTAAAGAGAACAAATGGCAGTTGTATCCTCGTTTCATTCAAATGATTCTCAATCTGTCTTTAAAAAACAAATTGACTTTTTCAAAAATTGACTCTCGTTTCTACACTGACCTGCTAAGAAACCATCAAAGTTTCTCAGGAAAGGTGACTCCGCTCTTTGAGAAAATGTGCAAAAAGGAAGTTATTCCTGAAATTCAAAGTTCGTCAGAAGAAAGCTACAATACCATGAAGAAAAGGGTCGAGGGAGAAGCTGCACAAGCAAAAGTAAAATCAAAAGAAACTGCTCCTGAAAACGAAAGTAAAAAAGATGCTGAGAAAAAAAAATCCAAAGGAAAAGATATTGAGATCAATGATGGAAAGAAGAAGAAGAGGGCATTAGTAACAAGCTAGGGAGAAGGACTGATGAGGTAAGCCAGATTTGTGTCAACCTAGACTTTCGAGGATAACTCCGTTAACCAATTACAGTTAAACCCTAACCTAGTTAACCTAATCTTAAACCTCGGGGACTGAGTCTGTCATAAATGAAACTCAAACTGCAGGGTCTAAAGCTGTAATTAGCGTAAAGTTAAATCTGATGACTCTGAAAAAGTCAAAATCAATTGATGTTGTTTCTGTTGACTTTTGGAAGTCAAAACCCTGACTTCTTAATTCCAATTCACGAATGATATCCGAAATGGATTAAATTTTATAACTGAATGTCATAGTATTGCAATAAACGATCATAGTTGATCAGTCTATCATTATCATAGTCTAATTAAACTCAATAATTGGAATTAAACCCCGTAACCGTCGAACTCAATGCTAAATCAACTGAATTCGACAAATTTAGATTATCAATTCCTGTACAAACACCCTGCGCACCTAAATCGAGCATCCCTAAACCTGTTGCACCATCCATTGTGATCAAAGACGCAGCCGTGAATGTCGGGGAGTAACTAGAGAAGCCGCGAATGACTTTTAGTCGATTTCCACTTTTCCGATATCATCACAGGTAATCGAATACACCACTAGCTTCGTTTTCACTTCTAGAACCAAAGCCCCATGTTAATTCGGGCTTTCGTTATCGAGATTAACACGATCCAGTACCTAGGGTTCAAGCAGTTTCAATCTAGTTGAACCCTACCAACCCGAGATCGATTAGTGTATTTGATCGTGTCCTTAGAGTCCTCTTTAGGTCTGGATTGAAAGCCCTATGAAACCCAGGGCTTACATCAGCGAATTAAACTCGAATCTGATCTAGGGTTCATCGCATTTTCGGTTTAATCAAACCCTAACTCAGACTCAACCTTAATCAAATTAAATTATATGTTTAGATTCGCAATCCCATTCTTGATAAAAGCCCTATGATTTCAATAACATCTAACATCAAATCAAACCAATTCGAATCTAGGTTCATGAACCTAGGGTTTCGGGATTTTGATCCAGAAATTAACAAACTTAAACTCTGTAATTTTACAATTAAAACCACCCAGACATTCGCACACCACTAATGAACGAATCCCCTCTATTATTTGGCTTAATCACGATCAGATTCAGTGGTTTGGGGAGGGAGTTTGGATCGGGTTCGTATGGGAGGGAAGAACTCAGGAAAGATTTGTGTTAAAAGCTTTTGAATCCGGTTTCATAATGCGAAACCCTAGCAGGCGTGATGATTAATACATTGGACTTGTAGGCAGGAGACCCATGTTCGAGTCCGGTCACCTGCATTATTTTTTTATTGGGCTTTTTCATTATATTAAATTTATAAAAATCTATTCCAATATTATTATAATAATATATTAATGTGTTTTAACTCCGGAGACCGCCCGAAGGCTCGAGTCTGAAATTATAACCTATTTTTATTATTATTCTCATTTTTATAATAATATATCTATATTGTTTTCAAACCGCTACTTCGTATAAAATGATATATTTACATTATTTCAACCCCATGATCTCAATTAAAAAGAATATATTTTTATATTATTTTTACCACGTTTATAAACCTTTTGAAACGTTTCAAATAAATAAATAGTATAATTATTTATATTATTTACCCTCGGTTTTCATCATCGATTAAAAATAATAGATTTATTATTTTTTACACAAAAAAGATTATTTGGTTAAACCTACAAACTTAAAAATAATATGTATAGTTATAATATTTTCCTAACCACTTTAAATGGCTAACGTACGAACATATTTGTTAATATTATTCGAAATTGGAAACGTTCGACACGAAATACCCATTCCAATTATTTATTAAGAAATCCTTATTCCCGTAGACACGTTCGTCTACTCGTAAATCGTATGTTAGGACGTTCAATCTTCCTTTTCGTCGTCACATATTCCCATTGAGTCCCTAACTGTTATGTTGTAATACTAGGACATTTGTGAGCCGTATCAGGCTACCGCTTGAGATCTTAATCTCGTACTTGTGTGACTACTACCTACGCCGTTCAGGTGAGTTTCACGGCCCCTTTTTACTTGTTTTACTATTGGGGGAAAAACATGCTTACACACAAACATATTTTACTTGTTTTCCTGTTGAGGAGAAACAAACATGAACACCAACAATCATACTTTTACTTGTTTTCCCCGTGGGGGAGAAACAGGTACGTAGACAAACATTATGTTACATGTTTTTTCCGTTGGGGGAGAAAACATGACACAACTATTTTAGATTATTGTAATTCATATGTTATTACTATTGAGGCTAAGCATGACACACTATCACAGAAAGTCCTCGTCATACATCGAACCGTTAATATGGATCTTAGCGAGGTATGTTTAGTAGTACTACTGGGTTTTACAAGCCCCACCCGCGTTAGTCGCGCTAACTCGATTGGAGGTCGAACGGGTGAAATGTTAGCCTACTCACATTTGCCAGAGTTGATAGACCTGGTAGGAGGTATACAAACACAAACGGTCAACTTCGGTTGCGAGTGCTTTAGTAAGACATGAACATAGGCTAGCTACCTATAGATATGCATAGTGAATGTACATAATCTGGCAAACACTCTATTATTGTAAACTTGAAACCTGTGAACTCACCAACCTCGTGTTGACACTTTTTCTTACAGCTTCTCAGGTCGCTTTGGCACATGTTGCGCACTGGACATGCATGGAGTCCTACTGTCATATCATTCATTTCGAATATTTTAAACATTTTATTTAATTACATTAATTGACGCTCGTTACATGTAATTATTTTTTACTTCATTTTAACGTTTACGCTTCCGCATTAACTCTGAACTTTTATGTTATGACATTTCAAGTCCCACATAGTGTCGTTTGATGTAACTATTGACTTAGATCCTGGTGTGTCACCTTCCAAACGGTAAAACTCCATTAGTGAAATTTGGGGGTGTGACAGATTAGTATCAGAGCCATTGGTTATAGAGAACTAGGATTGCATACTAGACTATAACCGCACACATGCATTAGTTACACGACACAGACAATCATACATGATACACACAACATCCAGACATACATTGCATTGCAGGCATGATGACAACATCCATATCACCCTCTTCTGACGAGGAACACGTCATTCTCACTATATCATCATTCCCGGTGGCGACACTCGGGGAGTCATCAAAACAACTTTCACTCCCGTCCGAGGGCAGCGAGACGGAGCCTTCGGAGTAGTCAGTTACATCACCATCACCTGTTGGGTATGGTGGGTTTTCTCAGGTCCATGTTATGGACGGCACTCAGCACTAACGCATATCTCTTTGGGAGTTGGGATCGTCAAAGGCGAGTCCCTACTGTACCCGCCAGCAACAATACGCCGAATGAAGGCAAACCGTTACACACATTATTGCAGAATCCATTGACACATAGATGTCATCACTTTCCCGAGCCATGGGCTCGCGTCTTTGGTTGATATACGGTTGAGAATAGATTAACCACAAATCTGAGAACGCAGTACTCAATGAATACTCAAACCCTATCTTGACTCAGTTGAAAGGACGGCTACTGTGCTGCTTCCTGTAACTTGTATTCATGAATTAGTTTCATTTCTCAAAGTCACATTTCATGTACATGTTTGTTCCTTGTTCTCATCTACAATCCACTGGATTGGACTCCTGTATTGTGTTTAAACTCGAGTGAATACTCGGATCAAACGATTCCTGACTACTCATCATGATATGAGTCCTAGTCGATCAACTTGTGGTGATGACTAAGCCTCTCGATTACTTATCATATCTGACAACACTCTGTACTTGGTAATACCAGCTAAAGGACATTTTGACACAGATGCAAAGCAAATTATCATTACGGGTGCACACGTAATAATAATTTGAGGTGCATATAAGTCCTAGTGAAACCTAGTATGTGGATAAATGGTCCAAATTTGTGATTTACAGACTGAAGTTTCCACCATCCGTAGAAATTCTCGCAACCCACTCAATGACAAGTTGGTATCATTAAACTCGTTCAACAGTTGATAGACGCGATTATCAGGTTGAAGACGTTTACAGACACACTGAATATCCCACATCGGTTGAACTCAATTGAAACTTTAGTAGAAGCTCATGGTAAACCCATCAACTCCAAGTATGTAAGCGGAATTGGAAGAATTCCTTCCTGTTAACACGTTATTCCTTACACTCCAACAATAAATTCCAGTTGACCCTAATGCATTATCCGGAGACTAATCCTCAGATTAATTTGATTTATACCCTAGGGTATCAAACTCTGTAAACGGGGTTCTTCTTTCACAAAAACGATCCAGTTGTTCTAATGACATTAGAAAACAAGGATTTCATCTAACTGATCATTAGTTGAACGCGAATACTTAAACAGACGTCCTATCCCTTGTACTCCTGATATCTATATATCATTAGACTTTTCTTCTCTACATGTGAACCTCTTCCCTTAGCCTATGCATTGGCTGACACTTGCTTTATAAGCGCGGGTCTCACTAGAAGTCTCAGCATGATTTCACAAATTCCATATTAGTGTGTCGTGCTCCAACTCTATTAAAAGCCAAGTATACTATTGAGATAGTAGACTGTAATATCCCACATCGGTTGAGGGGGAGAATGATGCGTTCCTTATTAGGAGGTGGATACCTTCTCTATTGAGACGCGTTTTGCCTGGGCGAGCAACTCGTCGGGTAAAAACAAAACCGTGAGTTCCTGGATGGGCAACCCATCGGGGGCAAAGCGGACAATATCTTCGTACGGTTTGCTTGGGATGTTACACAGACTCTCAGAAAATCGAAACAACTCGCATTCTTGCAGATGTAAACTAGCATTGGTTAGTAATAAACTTGACATTGACCGTCTGCCAGTTACACTTGGCAGTTTCGACCTTATTGTCGGTATGAATTGGTTATCCGAGAACCAACCTGAGGTCATCTGTTGTGACAAAAATGTTTACCTTCCTCTCCTTAGAGGGGAAATCCCTTCTGTCCAAGGCAAAAGGAGTGGTGTAGTCGCTGGCATCATATCCTTCATGAAAGCACAGAAATGTCTCGAAAAGGTCATACTACTATTTTGGCAGTCATCGCCGAGCAGTCATCTGAGGAGAAGAAAATTGATGATATACCAATCGTACGTAACTATCCGGAAGTATTTCTCGAGGAATTTCCTAGTGTGCCATTGCATCGTCTAGTAGAGTTTCAAATCGGCCTAGCACCCGCAGCAGCGCCGATTTCTCGGGCACCTTACAGACGGGCACCCAGTGAATTGTCAGAGCTATCCACTCAGCTACAAGAGTTGTTGTATAAAGCTTTCATTCAACCTAGCTCATCGCCATGGAGAGCTCTAGTCCATTCGTCAAGAGGAAAGACAGGACTTTCCGCATGTGCATCGACTACCGTGAGCTGAACAAAGTAACTATCAAGAATCATCATCCTACACCCCGCATAGATGATCTGTTTAATCAACTCCAAGGATCCAGTTTCTATTCCAAGATAGATCTTAGGTCCGGCTACCATCAGTTAAGAGTCCGAGAAGAGGATATCTCTAAGACGACATTCAGAACGAGGTACGGCCATTACGAGTTTATGGTCATGCCTTTCGGGTTAACCAACGCACCTGCGGTATTCATGGACCTCATGAACCGTGTGTGTAAGCCTTACCTTGACCAATTCGTTATCGTTTTCGTCGACGACATCCTCATTTATTCCAAGAACAAGGAAGAACATGAGGAACATCTATGACTAATTTTGGAATTACTTAAGCGAGAACAACTGTATGCTAAGTTTTCCAAGTGTGAATTCTGGATCCGGGAAGTTCAGTTTCTAGGGCATGTGGTTAACGAGAAAGGAATACATGTCGACCCATCAAAGATAGAAACCATCAACAATTGGGCAGCACCGACGACTCCGACTGAGGTGCGATAATTTCTGGTATTGGCTAGATATTGCCGTCGATTCATCGAAGGATTTTCAAAAAATGCTCAACCTCTCACTTCTTTAACTCAAAAGGGTAAAGCCTATAATTGGGGCGATAACCAAGAGTCAGCATTTCAACATCTTAAACAGAAACTCTGCAGTGCACCTATTTTAGCTCTTCCGGAAGGAACATATGATTTTGTAGTGTATTGTGATGCATCTACTCAGGGTCTGAGTTGTGTCTTAATGCAACGCAAAAAGGTGATCGCATACGCTTCACGACAACTAAAGGTCCATGAGAAAAACTACACCACTCATGACTTAGAGTTGGGAGCCATAGTTTTCGCACTTAAGATATGGAGACATTACTTGTACGGTACTAAGTGCACCATCTATACCAATCGCAAGAGTCTTCAGCCTATCTTCGAACAGAAAGAGTTGAACATGCGACAGCGTCATTGGGTCGAACTCTTAAACGATTATGACTGTGCTATCCAATATCACCCGGGTAAAGCTAACGTTGTAGTTGATGCCCTGAGTCGAAAAGAAACAAAACCCAAATGAGTTCGAGCATTATAGCTTACTATTCACCCCAGATTACCTGACAAAATCCGTAGTGCTCAACTCGAAGCCTTAAAAGAAGAAAATCTACCGCTAGAAAGTACACGCGGTATGGAAGCACAACTTGAAGTCAAATCTGATGGTATTCGCTACTTCGCCGAGCGAATATGGGTTCCAGTATTCAGAAACCTAAGGGAACTAGTTATGGATGAGTCTCATAAATCTCGTTACTCGATACATACAGGTTCCGACAAAATGTACCATGATCTAAAGGTATTATATTGGTGGCCGAAGATGAAGGCCGATATAACCACCTATGTTAGTAAGTGTCTGACTTGCGCGAAGGTCAAAGTTGAATATCAAAAACCATCTGGGTAATTGTTGATCGATTAACAAAGTCCACGAACTTCCTAGCAATCAAGGAAACCGACAAAATGGATAAGCTCACTCGTACTTACTTGAAAGAAATAGTCTCTCGGCACGGGGTGCCAAGCTCTATCATTTCGGATAGTGATGCACGATTCACTTCTCGTTTCTAGCAGTCGTTACATAAAGCCTTAGGCACGCGTCTAGATATGAGCACAACATACCATCCTTAAACTGATAGCCAAACAGAACGTACTATTCAAACGCTGGAGGACATGCTACGAGCTTGTGTAATCGATTTCGGTAACACTTGGGAGTCTCACCTACCGTTGGTGGAGTTCTTCTACAACAACAGTTATCACACTAGTATCAAGGCAGCTCCATTTGAAGCACTTTATGGACGGAAATGCTGTTCTCCTTTTTGTTGGACCGAGGTAGGAGATAGCCAACTCACATGTCCTGAACTTGTATTTGAAACTTCCGAAAAGATCGTTCAAATTAGAAACTGTATGGCGGCAGCTCGTGATCGTCAAAAGAGCTATGCCAACAAGCATCGTAAACCCTTAGAGTTTCAAATAGGTGACATGGTCTTACTCAAAGTCTCACCTTGGAAAGGTGTCATTTGTTTCGGGAAACGAGGCAAACTGAATCCTTGTTATGTTGGACCATTCAAAATAATGAAGAGAATCGGATCAGTCGCGTATCAACTGGACCTGCCGGAAGGACCTAGTGGTGTACACGATGTCTTTCACATCTCAAATTTGAAGAAATGTCTAGCAGACGAGTCTCTCGCGGTTCCTCTTAAGGAACTGCACATCGATGAACAACTACGGTTCCTTGAAAAACCGGTAGAAATCATGGCTAGGGAAGTCAAAACGCTTAAGCGTAGTAAAATCCCTAGTGTCATAGTCCGTTGGAACTCTAAACGCGGACCGGAATTCACATGGGAGCGCGAGGATCAGATAATACGCAAGTATCCGCATCTACTCAAGCAATCCACATCAAACTCTTAAGGTACTATTCTAATTTTAGGGACGAAAATTCTTTCAACTAGGGGATGATGTGACACCCTAGAAATTTTTATTTATTTATTTATTTTAATTTTCGGGACGAAAATTCTTTCAACTAGGGGATGATGTGACAACGCGGACTTTCCAGGATAACTCCGTTAACCAATTACAGTTAAACCCTAACCTAGTTAACCTAATCTTAAACCTCGGGGACTGATTCTGTCATAAATGAAACTCAAACTGCACGGTCTAAAGCTGTAATTAGCCTAAAGTTAAATCTGTTGACTCTGAAAAGGATCAATTGATGTTGTTTCTGTTGACTTTTGGAAGTCAAAACCGTGACTTCTTAATTCCAATTCACGAATGATAACCGAAATGGACTAAATTTCATAACTGAATGTCATAGTATTGCAATAAACGATCATAGTTGATCAGTCTATCATTATCATAGTCTAATTAAACTCAATAATTGGAATTAAACCCCGTAACCGTCGAACTCGATGCTAAATCAACTGAATTCGATAAATTTAGATTATCAATTCCTGTACAAACACCCTGCGCACCTAAATCGAGCATCCCTGAACCTGTTGCACCATCCATTGTGATCAAAGACGCAGCATTTAACGCCGGGGAGTAACTAGAGAAGCCGCGACTGACTTTTAGTCGATCTCCACTTTTCCGATATCATCACAGGTAATCGATTACACCACTAGCTTCGTTTTCGCTTCTAGAACCAAAGCCCCATCTTAATTCAGGCTTTCGTTATCGAGATTAACACGATCCAGTACCTAGGGTTCAGGCATTTTCAATCTAGTTGAACCCTATCAACCCGATATCGATTAGTGTGATTGATCGTGTCCTTAGAGTCCTCTTTAGGTCTGGATTGAAAGCCCTATGAAACCCAGGGCTTACATCAGCGAATTAAACTCGAATCTGATCTAGGGGTCATCGCATTTTCGGTTTAATCAAACCCTAACTCAGACTCAACCTTAATCAAATTAAATTACATGTTTATATTCGCAATCCCATTCTTGATAAAAGCCCTATGATTTCAATAACATCTAACATCAAATCAAACCAATTCGAATCTGGGTTCATGAACCTAGGGTTTCGGGATTTCAATCTAGATATTAACAAACTTAAACTCTGTAATTTTTCAATTAAAACCACCCACACATTCGCACACCACTAATGAACAAATCCCCTCTGTTATTTGGCTTATTCACGATCGGATTCAGTGGTTTGGGGAGGGAGTTTGGATCGGGTACGTATGGGAGGGAAGAACTCAGGAAAGATTTGTGTTAAAAGCATTTGAATCCGGTTTCATAATGTGAAACCCTAGCGGGCGGGATGGTTAAGGCATTGGACTTGTAGGCAGGAGACCCGGGTTCGAGTCCGGTCTCCTGCATTATTTTTTGGGGCTTTTTCATTATATTAAATTTATAAAAATCTCTTCCAATATTATTATAATAATATAGTAATATGTTTTAACTCCGGAGACCGCCCGAAGGCTCGAGTCTCAAATTATAACATATTTTTATTATTATTCTCATTTTTATAATAATATATCTATACTGTTTTCAAATCACGACTTCGTATAAAATGATATATTTACATTATTTCAACCCCATGATCTCAATTAAAAAGAATATATTTTTATATTATTTTTACCATGTTTATAAACCTTTTGAAACGTTTCAAATAAATAAATAGTATAATTATTTATATTATTTACCCTCGGTTTTTATCATTGATTAAAAATAATAGATTTATTATTTTTGACACACAAAAGATTATTTGGTTAAACCTACGAACTTAAAAATAATATGTATAGTTATATTATTTTCCTAACCACTTTAAATGGCTAACGTACGAACATATTTATTAATATTATTCGAAATTGGAAACGTTCGACACGAAATACTCATTCCAATTATTTATTTAGTAATCCTTATTCCCGTAGACACGTTCGTCTACTCGTAAATCTTAAGTATGTTAGGACGTTCAATCTTCCTTTTCGTCGTCACATATTCCCATTGAGTCCCTAACTGTTATGTTGTAATACTAGGACATTTGTGAGCTGTATCAGGTACGCAGACAAACATTATGTAACATGTTTTTCCCGTTGGGGGAGAAAACATGACACTACTATTTTAGATTATTGTAATTCATATGTTATTACTGTTGAGGCTAAGCGTGACACACTATCATAGAAAGTCCTCATCATATATCGAACGTTAATATGGATCTTAGCGAGGTAATGTTTAGTAGTACTACTGGGTTTGACAAGCCCCACCCGCGTTAATCGCGCTAACTCGATTGGAGGTCGAACGGGTGAAATGTTATCCTACTCACATTTTCCAGAGTTGATAGACCTGGCAGGAGGCATACAAACACAAACGGTCAGCTTCGGTTGCGAGCGCTTTAGTAAGACATGAACATATATGCATAGTGAATGTACATAATCTCGCAAACACTCTATTATTGTAAACTTGAAACCTGTGAACTCACCAACCTCGTGTTGACACTTTTTCTTACATGTTTCTCAGGTCGCTTTGGCACAGGTTGCGCACTTAGGACATGCTTGGAGTCCTACTGTCATATCATTCATTTCGAATTTTTAAACAGTTTATTTAGTTACATTAATTAACGCTCGTTACGTGTAATTATTTTTGACTTCATTTTAACGTTTACGCTTCCGCATTAACTCTGAACTTTTATGTTCTGGCATTTCAAGTCCCATATAGTGTCATTTAATGTAACTAATTACTAAGATCCTGGTGTGTCACCTTCCAAACGGTAAAACTCTGTTAGTGAAATTTGGGGGTGTGATAAGATTGGCCTATCACAAGGAACAAGAAAGAACTCATCAAGATGACTCTATCACCCCATTCCTCACCGAAGATGTCACACCCTGAAATTCCACTGCGGGTTACCCGCGGGTTGTGACTATCAAGGATCATCAGTCCCGGTCATTTTGAACGACCTTTAAATGGTTTTCGAAAAGGCATTCCGTTTGAACATCATACACAAAAATTAAGTAATACAGAGTTTGAAAATGTGGAATGTAAAGTGCGGAAGCAATAATAATGTAGCAAAATACGGAAGCATAACAAATTAGGTTCCCATAAACCTAGCTTCTAATGAAAACATGATATGCGACTCCAGACATGCAGTCCTAGTCCGTGCGTGAATGCTTAGCGACCTGAGATAAACATGCTTAAAGTGTCAACACAAGGTTGGTGAGTTCACAGGTTTAAGTAACAGAAACAGAAATGAAAACAGTGTAACAGTACGCATGTATACTATTGATTCGATTGTTGATCAGACAATAAACATTAACTATATAAGCAACACCGAAACCGAAGCTCAACGAAGGAATGCAGAAACTAGCATTTTGCCTCTTACGTGCCCAGCACGCAATGGATTAGGTCAATTATGCACCCGTTTGACTCCCAGTCAGAGTTAGCGCGACTAACCCGGGTGGGGGTTGTTAAACCCAATAGTACTATTCATGAATCACCTCGCTTTGTGTAATAATTAATGGTTCGAATATGAGAGGATTTTATGTGCGGGAAATGCACCCACTTATATAAATTAAAGCGAAATCAAAGTAATTGCCATACGACTAAGTAAGAAAATGGTTTAGCATGTATCTCCCCCAATTGGAAAAGTAAGTAAAATGGGGCCGTGAAAACTCACCTGGAATGCGGTGAATGAGAAATGAAAGCAACAAGAGAAATCGAGTAACTCCGGGTAACCGACCTAACCGAGCCCTAAGAATTAATAAGGCTATAAGGTCTATGAAAGTAAACATGGTTTATGTAACCACATTCATCCAAACGACTCAACGTTGAAAGGTTACATTGACGTTTTGAAAAGGTTTGACCAAAGTTGACCGAGGTTTGACCGGGGTTTGACCAACTTTGACCAAGTTTGACTAATGTTGACCAATGTTGACTAGTGTTGACCAAGGTTGACCAAGTTTGACCAATGTTGACCAATGTTGACCAATGTTGACTCATATTGAAGTCATGTATAAACAACACACAAGTAACATATAAGTTGTAAACATGTAACACATAAGCATCATACAAGTTGTACATGTGTAACACCTAAGTAGCACATAAGTTATACATGTGTGACACATAAGGAACATACAAGTTGTACCTAAGTAATGTATAAGTAATACCTTGTGACATAACATGCTTGTTTCAATTAGTTGCATAAGAAATCAACATGTGACAAGTAATTTAACATTTGCACATCTTTATGGCACATTTCATATATGTCAACCATTCCTACACATAACTCATGTCATCATATTAATAACCTATTAGTATCAATTCAACACTTTTAAACAAGTAGCATAACATGTCATAGAAATTCCATAACTCTTATCATAACAAAGTTTCCATTCTTTGACAATTAGGGTTTTAGTGTACTTTAAGTGTAATGGCTCAACTAAACAAGTTACACATGAATTTATACTAGTGACATACCATAAACATGATTCTACACACAAACTTTCTATTCTAAGCAAAGTTGAAGTTCACAAATTAATAAAGTTTCCTTATTTAGCAAGGTTCACCAAAACACGTCATAACACAACTCCAAATTACATATTCATGCACAAGTCATCTATTCATATGATAATGAAGCTATATAATCCATTTTAAACATTTATAACCTACACATACAAAATATGAACAAATAAAGTTTCCTTTTTAGGAAAGTGGTCCAAACGACCCTATTGCACATGTGTAACCCCAAATAACTCTTTTTATTACTTTGATATACATTATAGAACAATAATATCAAGTTTTTATTCATGAGAAACTCATAACACAAAATATGCAAAATTAAAGTTTCCTTATATAGTAAGTGGTCCATAACCGAGTGAAAAACGACATTTCAACCAAAAAAATTATATTTCCTATCTATTCTACTATTATGTGTACCATTTAAACCAACAAACATATCATACATCAAGTTTTGCAAAAATGCATCCAACAAAGTTTCTATAAATAGAAACGAGCAAATATCCACATAAACAAGCATTTCTAAACATAAAAAGTGCATATATGCATCAACAACATCATTTTATGAAATCTTTTGATGAAAACAAGTATTATAACACTTTTGAACATCAAAAATCGTTTGGATGATGGTTTTCCCATTTTGGCCGAAAATAATAAGAAATATATGGAGGGATGGTTACCTAATTCAAGTATGATGATGAAATGGAGGTGTTGATGCTTTGAATCACCTTGAATCCACTTGAAATCACCTTGGAATGGCTTGGATTGCTTGGATGATTTTTGAAGATGGTGGTGGCTAGGGGAGAGGGTGCGGCCGAGAAAAGAGAGGGAGGAGGGGAGAGTGGCTTTAGGGTTAGGGTAATCAAATGAGGGATAAATGGGTTTAAGGGAGTTTTAGTGTAAATGGTATTGGGCTTTAGTAATCTTTTAAGGCTTTTTAATAGCTAATGGGCTCTTAATTGATTTAGTTAACTTAAAAACTGAATTATTTAGCCCATAATGTAAATCAAAAATCATTTTTATAAATCCCCAAATTAATGTTGTTGGCACATATCGCGTATTCGCTTAAGAAGCGTTAAAATAAAAGATGCTCAATAAATTCCGGAAAAATTCACATAAGCATAAAATATTAAATCACAGTATTACATATAATTTATACACACCAAATATATGTCTAAATATTATTTCCAATATTCATTAATGTTCGTGTGACAGGACGCGTGTGTGACCCGGTAATCCGCCCGATTACCGATGCATGAAATGAAATGAAACGAATGGACTTGTTATATGATATATGTACTTAATTACTCTATAATTAAGTATGATGCAAGTGTAATCACATGAATTCAGGTAATAGTCGGGTATGGATATTAACCTGAATTTGCCGGGTGTCACATACTCCCCTTGTTAAAAGGAATAGCCCAGATTAGTTGGTTAACAACCATACCCTGCACACGACAGGTCGCTGGTTCGAGTCCCAGCACCTCCCTTTAAACAACTAATTGAAACAAGCATGTTATGTCACAAGGTATTACTTATACATTACTTAGGTACAACTTGTATGTTCCTTATGTGTCACACATGTATAACTTATGTGCTACTTAGGTGTTACACATGTACAACTTGTATGATGCTTATGTGTTACATGTTTACAACTTATATGTTACTTGTGTGTTGTTTATACATGACTTCAATATGAGTCAACATTGGTCAACATTGGTCAACATTGGTCAAACTTGGTCAACCTTGGTCAACACTAGTCAACATTGGTCAACATTAGTCAAACTTGGTCAAAGTTGGTCAAACCCCGGTCAAACCTCGGTCAACTTTGGTCAAACCTTTTCAAAACGTCAATGTAACCTTTCAACGTTGAGTCGTTTGGATGAATGTGGTTACATAAACCATGTTTACTTTCATAGACCTTATAGCCTTATTAATTCTTAGGGCTCGGTTAGGTCGGTTACCCGGAGTTACTCGATTTCTCTTGTTGCTTTCATTTCTCATTCACCGCATTCCAGGTGAGTTTTCACGGCCCCATTTTACTTACTTTTCCAATTGGGGGAGATACATGCTAAACCATTTTCTTACTTAGTCGTATGGCAATTACTTTGATTTCGCTTTAATTTATATAAGTGGGTGCATTTCCCGCACATAAAGTCCTCTCATATTCGAACCGTTAATTATTACACAAAGCGAGGTGATTCATGAATAGTACTATTGGGTTTAACAACCCCCACCCGGGTTAGTCGCGCTAACTCTGACTGGGAGTCAAACGGGTGCATAATTGACCTAATCCATTGCGTGCTGGGCACGTAAGAGGCAAAATGCTAGTTTCTGCATTCCTTCGTTGAGCTTCGGTTTCGGTGTTGCTTATATAGTTAATGTTTATTGTCTGATCAACAATCGAATCAATAGTATACATGCGTACTGTTACACTGTTTTCATTTCTGTTTCTGTTACTTAAACCTGTGAACTCACCAACCTTGTGTTGACACTTTAAGCATGTTTATCTCAGGTCGCTAAGCATTCACGCACGGACTAGGACTGCATGTCTGGAGTCGCATATCATGTTTTCATTAGAAGCTAGGTTTATGGGAACCTAATTTGTTATGCTTCCGTATTTTGCTACATTATTATTGCTTCCGCACTTTACATTCCACATTTTCAAACTCTGTATTACTTAATTTTTGTGTATGATGTTCAAACGGAATGCCTTTTCGAAAACCATTTAAAGGTCGTTCAAAATGACCGGGACTGATGATCCTTGATAGTCACAACCCGCGGGTAACCCGCAGTGGAATTTCAGGGTGTGACAGATTGGTATCAGAGCCCTGGTTATAGAGAACTAAGTTGCATTTAGTATACTTAGACTATAACTGTAGGCTCACATAGTTACATCACATCATACATGCATTTTCATACATGAATACAATGGATTACTGGATATTGACTTGTTACAGGATGTCGACCTCATCGGACCCCATTGTGATCTCGGACTCTGAGGAGTACACACCGGCTACCCCATCATCATCAGTGGAGCCACTCACCCCACCCTCATCACCCCACTCATCCACGGATGAGGAACAGACACATGACTCAGTGGATCTTGTAGAGTTGGATTCCGAAGAGGATCCTGAGAAGGATCCAGAGGAGGATCCTGAGGAGGAGTTAGAGAGGGAGGAGGGGAGAGTGGCTTTAGGGTTAGGGTAATCAAATGAGGGATAAATGGGTTTAAGGGAGTTTTAGTGTAAATGGTATTGGGCTTTAGTAATCTTTTAAGGCTTTTTAATAGCTAATGGGCTCTTAATTGATTTAGTTAACTTAAAAACTGAATTATTTAGCCCATAATGTAAATCAAAAATCATTTTTATAAATCCCCAAATTAATGTTGTTGGCACATATCGCGTATTCGCTTAAGAAGCGTTAAAATAAAAGATGCTCAATAAATTCCGGAAAAATTCACATAAGCATAAAATATTAAATCACAGTATTACATATAATTTATACACACCAAATATATGTCTAAATATTATTTCCAATATTCATTAATGTTCGTGTGACAGGACGCGTGTGTGACCCGGTAATCCGCCCGATTACCGATGCATGAAATGAAATGAAACGAATGGACTTGTTATATGATATATGTACTTAATTACTCTATAATTAAGTATGATGCAAGTGTAATCACATGAATTCAGGTAATAGTCGGGTATGGATATTAACCTGAATTTGCCGGGTGTCACAGAAGAAGTTATTGAAGCAGATTTTATAGCAAGTTTAACTCTAAATGCATTAAGGCATCCTCCGCCTATGCAAATAGAGGGAACTTCCGGAACACACCACTCTCCCACAAAGAAATAATCTCTCCCTCCTTCTGGAGATGTGAAACAATCAAACACTGCTGCCAGAAAAGGCGTTATGAAATCAAGGAAAGATGCTCCTCCTCAAAATAAACAAACAGACCATGAGGGTCTTGAAAAGGAAATTCAAGCGTTAAGAAAATCACATGAGAAGCAAAGAAAGGAGATAATGTGAATGAAGCTTCGTTGGAATAGACAGAAAAGGTAAAATTAGGTCCACAAGAAGAATATGATAGGTGTTGCTAAGATAATGGCAGCGATCAGGAAGGGAGCTGACAACATTCTGAATGAGCTTAACATCATGAGGGCAAGAAACAATGAAGAACCATTGACGTTCTAGGACGTCTTTGAAATTGCCAGCATTGAAGAAGAGGATGGATCTAAAGATGAAGATGAAAGTGAGTCAGAGGAATTCTGAGGAAGAAAGGCCCATGGAAGATTAATAGAATCAGGAGTGCAACGGTTTCGGGGGAAATTGTTGGAACATGAAAAACTGTTGTATTCCTGATAACTATAGGGGCTAGAGTGAATCTTTTGTAATAGCCAGGTCTTTGGTCAACCTATGTCAGTTGCCGGATATTGTTAGGACATAGATTTGTAATGACAAAAGCTTGTAATAGTTAGATTTTATGTCTTTATGTTTTTGTTATGTAATTGTATAAAGTTGCTAAGTGTTTTTTACAAGTGAGCCTAGAGGCGAACTTGTTAAATTCGCCTGCTCTATCAGAGGTGAACTTAATAAGTTCGTTTAGGTCTAACTGAGGCGAACTTGTTAAGTTCGCTTAGTCTGTTTCAGGCGAACTTAATAAGTTCGCTTAAAGCAGGTTAATTTCTATATATATGTGTTTACAGAGTCATAAGAAAAGGACTGATCAGAGAGAACCGAGAGAGAGATTTTTCTAATTGAGTCTGTAAACCATTGTGAATTGGAATATAATTGAGAAGTTTATTTAAGCGTGTTGTTTCAATTGTCGGTTAGTATGCAAATGTTAACATGAAGGATTCCGCACTTCGTGTTATAGCAACGTCATATCACGAGTTCAATCAGTAGTTGAGTTACCTGGACCTACAAGTGGTATCAGAGCTTATGCTCGTGAATTAAGTACGATTCTCGGTGATTAGTGACGGTTTTGTGTACAATTTGACAAGAAATTCAACTTTTTTGAATTTTCTGCATCAATGGAGTTTTTCAAGTTCTTGAAGATCGTTTCTCTGCTGAATTCGTGTTTTTGGAAGTGATTTTGACGAAATTAGTCCGATAGAACTGTTCTATTTGATTAAATTCATAATCCTACGGATCAATTTCCTTAAATTCCATCAATTCGCTGAGAAATCATGATTTTTGAAGTTCTTGGTTCGTGTTTGAGAAAAGATTCCTCTGAGTCTATTACAGCAGTTTAAGCGAACTTGCTGAGTTCCTGTGCAGGCGAACTTAGCAAGCGAACTTATTAAGTTCGCTTCTCACATTTTAAGCGAACTTAATTGTTAAGCGAACTTACCGGATTTCCTCCTTAAGTGGACTTGTCTTGTTCGCCTGATCTCAAGTTCGCTTAGTACTCACTAAAGCGAACTTATTAAGTTCGCCTGAGGGTAAGACTGCTCAATACTTGGAAAATTTTTCAGAAATTTTTTTTTAAAACATGGCAAATATGGTTCAAGTCACAAACATGTTCAATTATGACAATGAGATTGGTATATCTCAAAAACCTCTGAAGTTGTTGAATCTAGCTGATTATTCAAATTGGAAAGATCGGTTTGACCAGTTCGTATCTTTTACCGATACTAGTTTGTGGATTCCGATTTTGGAAGGATACACGCATCCTACTTATTCATGGATGGGAAAGGATGATGTTCCGAAGCCAGTGTCAGCATTAACTACTGAAGAGAAGCTGTTATTTGATCGAGAAAAGAAAGCAATGGCTAGCATTTCGATGTCTCTACCAAAGGAAATTTATCACAGTTTTAAACAGTTCAAGTCTTCCCAACAACTGTGGGAAGCATTACAGAAAAGGTGTGAAGGGAGTTTGGATGTGAAGAAGAGTAGAAAGGAGTTACTAAAGAAGCAGTTCCTAGTCTTTAAACATTTTCAAAATGAATCTTTGGATGATCTTGCTACAAGATTCTATCATCTTCTTAGTGAACTAGCTAGTGCATCTGTGGTATATGAGACTAAGGAAATCAATGATAAATTCTTGGAGGCTTTGCCATCAAAGTTTGATGTGTATACGGTTTTGATCAAAGAAAATGTTAAGTACAAAACCATGTCTCTTGAAGAAGTCATAGGAAAGATTCAGTCACATGACATGAATATGAAGAAGAAAGAGACTAATATGGAGCACATCCAGGATCCCTTAATGTATTTTGCCAAATCTGCTGGTAAATCTGGTACTGGAGTGGCATTCTTTTCTGGTGATGCTCAAGAGTCTTCAAATGATCAGTGTTCTGGAGTTCCAATTTATTCTGGTCATTCAAGCCATTCTGGATTTTCTGCTACAACTGCTTCAACATCATCTGGATCTCATGTGAATCAGAAAGTTGCTGATGATTATCTTGCTATGTTTTCTTCATTCATGGCATCATATGAAAATTTCATTGGAGGTAAAATACATGATCCTGAGGTTATAGAAGAAGATTTCAGATAGATTGACCCTGTTGATCTGGAAGAAATGAATATCCAATGGAATATGGCCATGTTAATGCGACAAGCTAAAGATTTCTTGAAGAGAACTGGGAGAAAATATATTGGTTCAAATAGTCGATCGCGTATGGGTTTTGATAAGAGCAAAGTTAGGTGTTACAACTGCCAAGAGTATGGTCACTTTACTAAGGAGTGTGTGAAGCCAAAGGTAGAATTTGATTCTCAAAAGAAGCAATCTAACTTTCAGCATAATAGGAATCAGTCACATGGTTCATCTGGTAATCAAAATCATGGTCCTTCTGGTAATACAAATCATGCATCTGCATCATCAGCATTAGTTGCTCAAAACGACGAAAACTATGATTGGGGCATTCATCTGGAAGAATTGGTGGGTGCTGTGAGTCAGGCTTTTGTTGCAGAAATTCATTCAGAAAAACCAGAAGAGTCTACTGATGATGAAAGCTCTAGTGATGATTCGTGTGATGGTGATAGCGTTCCAAGTGTAGATGATGAGGAAGAAAGAGGGCAAAGTATTGATTCTGATGCTGTGTCAGGGGTTGCTGAGGAAAAAATTGTTCTTATAGAAAATGCTTCAGTTGGTGATGATTCAGAGAATATTCCAATTGCTAAAGTATTCATGGCAGACATGTCTGATCCGACTAAGGTAAAAGACTCTGTTTGTCAAATATATTGTTCTAATTGCATTTCTGTTAAAGATAAACTGCAAAAATTCATGGATGATAACACAGACTTGATTTGTGACTTGAAATCAATGCATTCAGTTAATCAGAAACTGACAGATAATGATAAACTGTGCATTGATAGAATTGAGTCTTGAAAAAGAGACTTAAATTCTCTTAGGTTAAAATACAAAGAGCAGGGTTATCATCTTGATATGGCTTTTGCTGAAATCGAAAAACGAAATGAAGTTGTTGCCCAAAAGAACAAGGAGATTTCTGAAAAAGAATATGAGGTGATAAAATTACATAGAAAGCTGGAACAGTTTGAGAATTCATCTGTAGTTCTGGATTATTTCAATGCTAATGCTGATCCCACAAAAAGGGTTGCTGGTATTGGGTTTATTCCTCCACCGTTCAATGCAAATTATGTGGTTGAGCGTAAAATCATTCATGAAGAGGAAATTGATCCCAAGACAGTATTAAAGGTGAATCCAGTGACGGGTGAAGACATGGTGTATAATTCTGATACAGAGGATGAGGTGTTTGATGATTCAAAGGTTGAAGGCATTCCGAAAGAAGTGAAAATTTTTGAACCAAAGGTTGTGAAGAATGTTACTCGGGATAGGTGCATTTTGACTAAACCTGAAGAGGTGAAAGTGGTTCCAACTAAACTTTCTCTAATCTTACAGTCAAGTGGGTTTGTTGCAGCTGGTTATCAAAAAGTGAATTCTTCAAAGGTGCCAAAACAGACTTATGTTCCAAAGAAGCTGATAAATTGTTCTAGGCATTCCTCTGAAGCTTATTCTTCTGATGGTTCTTCAAATTCAAAGAAAACATCTTATTTCAGAAATTATCAAGAAAGAAGAGTGTGTTTTCATTGCAATGAGGCTGGTCATATTTTGATTAAGTGCCCAAACAAGAACAAGGGTAAAAGGAAGACTGTTCCTTCACAACCGAAAGTGGTGAAGATTCTAAAAAGGAAAGATGAGAGAAAGTCGTCTTCTAATTTGGAGAAAAATATGCCTGGTCGATCTTTTGTTAAATTCTCTGGATTTAAACAACAGAATACATTGCATGCTAAATCTTTTGTATGCAAAGAGAAACTTGAGATTCCAAAAGTTGGGATTTCAAAAGATACTTTTTAGGAGGTTAAATTGTCTAGACCTCAAAGAAGAAGAAGAAACAGAAAATTAAAGAAAATTTTGGAAACATCTGAATCTGATAATAATATATCAAATAATGTTTTTCAAAATAAGAAAAATGATTCTTCTTTGAAAATGTCTGATTGTCAAACTTCTGTTCCAAATGTGATGATAAAATTGATTGTAAATTACAAGAAGTTGTTTATTTTGATCAATCCGGACGACCCAAGACCACGATGGCTTGGGTTCCACTTTCTAACTGATTCTCGTTGTTTATGTAGGGACAACCAAGGAGGACTATCAACAATACATGGTATGTGGATAGTGGTTTCTCTCGACATATGACAGGGAATGTGAGATTGCTTGAGGATGTAAAACAAATTGATGGTGGTTATGTCGCTTTTGCGGGTAATAAAGGCGGGTACATAACTGGCCAGGGAACATTAAAGAATGACAAAGTCAAATTTGAAAAGGTGAATTATGTTGAGCAGCTGGAACACAATATTTTAAGCGTATCACAAGTCTGTGACAAGAAGTTTTCGTTCCATTTCAACGATCATGAATGCTATATTCTGAAACCGGGTTTTGTGATTCCTGATGAATGGATTCTCATGAAGGCTCCAAGGAGAAATGACACGTATGTCCTTGACATGAGTGTCGCCACTACAATGGATTCAATTCCAACATGTTTACTCTCCAAGGCGTCGGAATCTGATTCAATATTGTGGCACAGGAAGCTTGCTCACATTAACTACAGGAAGATGAACTACATTGTTAGGAATGATCTTGTGCTTGGTATTCCGAAAATAAAATTCTCAGTTCCTGATGATTGTATACCGTGCAAGAAGGGGAAGCAAAGAAAGAAATCTCACAAATCGAAATCAACGAATTCTGTCGTAACTCCTTTGGAGTTGCTGTATATGGATTTGTTCGGTCCTATCAGTATTAGGAGCATTGGTGGGAAATCATACTGCTTGGTCGTAACTGATGATTACTCCAGATTTTCATGGGTTAAGTTTCTTTCTTCTAAAGCTGAAACCACTGAGTTGGTACAATACTTAATCCTGGGTTTGGAAAATTTATTAAATCTGAAAGTCAGAAGAATCAGGAGTGACAATGGCAGCGAATTTAAGAATAGTAAAATGGGCTTAATCTGTCTACAAAAAGGAATTCATCATGAATTCAGTGCGCCATATGTCCTCAACAAAACGGTGTCGTTGAACGAAAGAACAGGACGTTGGTCGAAACAGCTCGTACGATGCTTGCAGATTCTAAGCTTCCAGTCACCTTTTGGGCTGAAGCTATGAATACTGCGTGTCATGTTTTGAACACGGTCTTGACCGTCAAGCGACATAACAAGACTTGCTATGCATTGCTAAATAATCGAAAGCCGAATCTGGAATACTTACTACCTTTTGGTAATCTGTGTACCCTACTGAAGGTTCGAGATGTCACAACAAAATTCAGTGCAAAGGCTATTGAATGGATTTTTCTAGGGTATGTGGCAAATTCGACAACCAAGAGGGTTTATAACAAAGAGACACGCCAAGTTGAAGAATGGTTACATATTGACTGTTCAAATCGGTCTTTACCACAAATAGCGATTGGTCCGGATTGGGCATTTGATTATGACAACTTGTTCAAGTCTTTTCATTTACCGTCTGATATTTCTGATGAAGATGCTGCTGTTCTTTATGATTCTTGTCAAGATACACAACACAGTGGATTTCTACCAAATGCATTTCCAAATTCATCGATTCCATCTACTTCTGCTCCCGATCCTAATGTTGCTTCTTGTTCAGGTCCACAAGATTCATAGAGTGAGGAGGATAATGTTATTTTTCAAGATTCTTCTGCTGATCCGTTGTTGAGTGATGATCCATTACCTTCGACACAGGCTCAGGGGGAGATTCCAACAATTTTAGACTCGGAAATTCCAATTCCTTAACATTATTCTTATCAATCTGAATCTACTCAAGTTGACGTGTTTCCGGTTCCTGAGGTCGTATCCATCAAGGAACACAAAGATCATCCAGTGACAAATATAATTGGAAATTTACAGGATGGAGTGAAAACAAGTTCTCTTGTTGACAATACTTGTTCGAATACTTGCATTAAAGATTCTGGTGTTCTTGATGATTGCTCACATTCATGCTTTATTTCGCAGGTTGAACCCAAGAATGTTGAGATGACTTTAAATGACAATAACTGGATAGAAGCTATGCAGGAAGAACTTGCTCAATGTAACATCTCGGATTTTTAGTATTCCTATTTCAATTCAATATAATGCAATTTCAAGTTCTATACTCGTGCAATGTCTCATTATTTTCTCGCCGTAAATTTAATGCAATGATTCTATACAAATTCGCAAGTTTTACTCGATTATTTACATTTAAACGTTATACAAGAAACTATTTGGTACAAACTTATCAAACCTGAAAAGTCAAGGACTAAAGTTGAAAAATATCAAGAAAACCCTAGTTAGCACGGTCGTGCTTCATCCTAGCACGGTCGCGCCAAGTGCTTTGGCACGGTCGCGCCTATCTTGGCACGGTCGCGCCTGCGTAACAGTCGAAACGTAAATGCAGTTTCAAAACGCCCGATCGAAATTCAAAACCGATACGTTTCATTTTCATTGACAAAGAAAATAATTTTGCCATTTACGATCATTACCATTCGATTGCATATTCTCTCAAGAAAAACGTCCAAATTATCTCCCAAGCCTCGAATCTCTGTTTTCGATCAAAATTCTACCAATTATTCAAGGAACTCGATCCTCCGATCGTTTCTAAGGTTTCTAAAGGGTTGGATCAGCCGGAATCGCAGCAGAAGCCGCCGGAAGCCAATCTTGCCGTCGCCGGAACTCCTTTCTTCTGATCGCTATCAATTCCCTTCTTTTTGAGGTAATTAAATCATTCCTCTCTTTCGTTTCGGTCCATGTACCAAAAGCCCTCCGTCAATTCGGGCTTTCATTACAGGAATCATTCAGAACCAGAATCCTTTTTATAAGAAAAATGGTTTAATCGGAATCACTCCTAATCATGTTATTAATACAATTAAAATATCTCAGAACACTCGTAATAACCCATAAATGAAAAGCCCTAACAATTTCACCAATTAAAATACAAGAAATTCTCGATTCGTGTCTGAATTGGAATAGACACGGTCGCGCTAATCATCTAGCGCGGCCGTGCCTCTTTTAGCGCGGTTGTGCCGTTTATCAGCGCGGTCGTGTCCTCCTGACCAGACCTTGTCATGCCCATGGGCTAGTCCCTGTTGTGTCCAAAGATCATAGACACGACCGTGCCGGGCCAAGGCACGGTCGTGCCTGTCAAACTTGTCTAGATTGTGCTCCTGTTGATCAACCCGGTCGCGCCCCGACTAGCTCGGTCGCGCCCGTGGCTTGAGCACGATCGTGTCCTTCCGAGGCACGGTCGTGCTAGACTCAGAAATTTTAACAGAATTTCAATTTTATTAATCAGTAAACATTACAGATTTTATAAAAACATGTTTTCTGTATTTAAAAAAATAGATTAAAAGTTTAATCTTGGCACAAAAAAATAATTTATTGAAAATTTTATAAAAAAAATTAATATTTATTATCTTTACTTAAATGATATTTTAAGTTACAAAATTTATAAATAATGATTAGTTATTTAATTTACATTTTAAATCAAAAATCATTTATTTAATTATACTTAATTACAATTAATATTTACATTATTTCATAAACTATAGTTATACACTTACTTATTTAATTCAAACCTAATTAAATTGTTTCAAACATATTTTACCTCAAACTTTATACGTTTTTCTTATCCAACACTTTTTAAATACAAACCAATGGTTTTATATACAAATCCAACTTTCATTTTAGACTTAAACTTTATGCATCTATGTGATTCAATACATATTACTCTTTAGGTTGATTTGTGCACTCGAGGATCTTTATTTTCTATCTATTATCCTTGTTCGCTACACTTCCATACCAAGTGACTATTCACAACCCCTTTTTCTCTTTTACACTTTTGGGGTGGAACATGAACTCTATACTCATTACACATTACACATTTACATTTACACAAACAACACAAGTGCAAAAATCCTACATACATACATGTGTGCAAAAATTTGAGCTTTGTGCCCGAGTGCTAGGTGCGTTAACCTTTGTATGCTCTTAAGTGCAATCATTAACTATACAAGCCGACGGTTTTCAATGATGGATCTATTGAGTCTGACAAACCCACCCATGGTACGCGGTGATTGAAACCGACAACACATTTGTTTTGCATGCTAGTTACAAGGTTTGATTGTACATTTGGTTACACAATAGTTACTCCCCATAAACGCCTTATTTATCATGTCATGTAAAGGATTTGTTTTCATCTATATGCTATCTATATACAACTGTGTTATACTCACCAACTTTTTAGTTGACTTTATTTTATTCATGTTTCAGGCCCCAATATGTGAGATTGATTCAAGACGTGTTCAACATAGGATTTGGACTTAGCAAAATAAATCAAAAATTTTATGAGTTGTTATGTTTCTTGTTTGAATTTGATCTTGTACTTGGATTTCTTGTAATGCAAATTTGACTTTAATATATTTCAATTTTGTCAACCATGTGCTATGAACAGTCTCACATGTCCCGCCCCGATGATTCCGCCATCGGTCGGGGTGTGACAGATTGGTATCAGAGCCTTGGTTATAGGGAATTAGGTTATTAGACACCTTGACCTAGACTAGACTATAACTTTAGGACACCCACTTATGCTATATTCCGTGATTTTTGTGCTATGTGTTACATGCTATGTGCTACATGCTTATCATGATAAATTATTATTATATTTGATGCTTTACTTGATAGAAATGCATCACTTATTAGGATCTTCTTAAATAATAATTTAATAAATAATATCCTTTCCTATATCCTAAAACCTTATAATATTTCTATCTTCTTTTCTATCTTTATTCTTTCTAAGCATGTGGAAAATTCTTGAAGCAAAGATCTTTAAATTTTTATGAGTTTAAATTATATGCTAAAGCATGTCTCCTTGAAAATTATAATATTTCTATCTTCTTTTCTACCTTATAATATTTCTATCTTCTTTTCTACCTATAGGCTAAAGCATGTCTCCTTGAAAATTATATGAGTTTAAATTAACCTTAATGTGCCATAGTATTCAAGTGATTTTATCACTTTTTGAGTACAATCCAAACTATGAATATCTATCTTTTTATTTGATTATCTCATTCTATTAAAATCCTAGCAATTCTCATAAGTTCTTACAATCTTTTCTTGTTTTGTGAAAATCTGTAGAATGCCTCCTCGTCGTGCTCCCGCCGCCAACGCCAATTCCGACATTGCTGCTATTCTTACCCAATTGGTGACACAACTCACCCAAGCCAATGGTGCCACTAATGGCAATGGTGGAAATGGAAGCAATAGTGGTAATAATGGTGGTAATGGTGGAAATGGTGGAAATAATCCATCTCAATGCACCTTCAAGCACTTCAATTCGTGCAATCCCCTAAAGTTTTATGGAACCGAAGGAGCTACTGGACTCCTTCAATGGTTTGAAAGTATTGAGAATACCTTTCTCAATAGTGACTGTCCCGACAACCTCCGCGTTCGTCATGCCACAAGTGTCCTCCAAAAGCGGGCACTTACTTGGTGGAATGGGGAGAAAAGGAATAGGGGTGTTGATGTAGCTATGGCCTTACCTTGGGATGAGGTCAAAAGGCTTATGACCGAGGAATTCTGTCCTCGAAATGAAGTGAAGAAGTTAGAGGCCGAATTTTGGGATCTTGCCCAAGATAGTGGGGAAAGCTTAGCATATACAACTCGGTTCCATGAGTTGAGTCTTCTAGTGCCCCACATGGTCACTCCTTTGTCTCGTTGTATTGAGAAATATATTGGTGGGCTACCAAGACAAATCCAAGATACTGTCTTAGGTAGAAATCCTGCTACCTTGGAAGATGCCATCCGCCTGTCTGCTACCCTAACTGATAATCATGTGAAAGCTGGAACTCTTACTAAAAAGGGTTCTAAGAAAACTGTTGAAACCGTAACCCCTCCTACCCACAACAAAGAAACCACAACTGAACCCCCTCGCAATAACAAAAAGAGGAAGGTTAGAAATTTTGCTGTGGTTACTCCTGCTGTTCCCGTCAACCAAGCTGCACCTATGGTTCAAGCACCGGTCAAAAAGCCATATGGTGGAATTTACCCACTTTGTGCCACCTGCAACTACCATCATCCCCAAAACATCCCATGTCGCCTTTGTACTTATTGTGGGAGATATGGTCATACGGTTAATGTTTATAGGACCAAAGCCCTTACGGGCCAAGTCAACCCTCCAAACCAAACCGTACCTCAAGTGGCTAACCAAGGTGCTCCCGCCATTGCTAATGGGCGTGCTTGTTATGAGTGTGGTGACCCGAACCATTTTCGTAATCAATGTCCAAGACTTGCAAATGCTAGACAAGGTGGAGCTCGTGGACGTGCGTTCAACATAAACGCCAACGAAGCTCAAGCCAACAATGACGTGGTTAATGGTACGTTCCTTGTTAATAGTCAATATGCCTCCATTTTGTTCGATACCGGTGCCGATAAAAGTTTTGTGTCACTTAATTTTGAGCCTTTACTTGCAAAGACACGATCCCAATTAGAGAAAACCTTCACCGTTGAAATAGCAAATGGTGACTCCCTTACAATTGAGTCTATTATCTATGATTGCTCTTTAGAACTTAATGATCATGCATTCCCAATCAACCTTGTTCCAATGCCACTAGGAAGCTTTGATATTATCATAGGTATGGATTGGCTATCAAATCATCATGCCGAAGTCATTTGCTTTGAAAAGTGTATCCGAATTCCGCTACCATCGGGAGAAACATTAAGGGTTTTTGGTGAAAAGCCTTGCAAGGGTCTTAAATTGATGTCTTGTACTACCGCTCAAAAGTACTTACGAAAGAAGTACATTGCTTTCTTAGCTCATATTGTTCAAAAGGATGTCAAGGAGAAGAGTATTCAAGACATTCCGATCATTCGGGATTTCCCCGAAGTTTTTCCTAAAGATTTATCCGGTCTTCCTCCCGTTCGTCAAGTCGAGTTCCGTATTGATCTCATGCCCGGAGCTAACCCCGTTGCTAGAGCTCCTTATCGTCTTGCACCTTCCGAAATGCAAGAGCTCGCAAGTCAACTTCAAGAACTCTCCGATAAAGGGTTCATTCGCCCGAGTCATTCACCGTGGGGTGCACCCGTCTTATTTGTAAAGAAGAAGGATGGATCATTTCGCATGTGTATTGACTATCGCGAACTCAATAAGCTTACTATCAAGAACCGTTATCCTTTGCCTAGAATCGATGATCTCTTTGATCAACTTCAAGGTTCTACTTGCTTCTTGAAGATTGATCTTCGATCTGGTTATCATCAGCTCCGTGTTCAAGAAGATGACATTCCTAAGACTGCTTTTCGAACAAGGTATGGTCATTACGAGTTCATGGTTATGCCTTTAGGGTTAACCAATGCACCCGCAGTTTTCATGGATCTCATGAACCGTGTGTGCAAACCGTACCTTGATAAATTCGTGATCGTTTTCATTGACGATATCTTAATCTATTCCAAGACTAAAGCCGACCATGAAGAACACCTTAGATTGGTTTTGGACCTTTTAAAGAAAGAACAACTATATGCCAAGTTCTCCAAATGTGAGTTTTGGTTTAAAGAAGTTCAATTTCTTGGTCACATCGTCAACGACAAGGGTATTCATGTTGATCCTGCTAAGATCGAAACGGTTAAGAATTGGAATGCCCCGAAGACTCCTACCGAAGCTCGTTCATTTCTTGGTCTTGCGGGTTATTATCGTCGTTTCATCTCAAACTTCTCAACGATCGCTGTCCCTCTTACCGCCTTGACCCATAAGGGTAAAGCTTATGAATGGGGACCGAAACAAGAAGAAGCTTTCCAAACTCTTAAGCATAAGTTGTGCAATGCTCCCATTTTAACTCTTCCCGATGGAAATGATGACCTAGTTGTCTATTGTGATGCTTCTAACCAAGGTCTTGGTTGTGTCCTCATGCAACGAGGAAAAGTAATCGCTTATGCATCAAGGCAACTCAAAATTCATGAAAAGAATTATACGACGCACGATCTCGAGTTGGGTACAGTCGTATTCGCGTTAAAGATTTGGAGACATTACCTATATGGCACAAAATGTGTGGTATTCACCGACCACAAAAGTCTCCAACATATCTTCAACCAAAAAGAACTCAATATGAGGCAACGACGTTGGGTCGAACTCCTTAACGACTACGACTGCGAGATTCGTTACCATCCCGGCAAAGCGAATGTTGTAGCCGATGCTTTGAGTCGAAAGGACCATGTTATGCTTCATTGTGCCCGTATTCAATCCGATATTCAAACCCGTATCTTGGAAGCTCAACACGTCTCGGTAACCGAGGGTAATATGTATGAAGAAATGTCGTGTGGTGTTGAACTTCTTCTTGAATCAAAACCAAATGGCTTACTATATTACTTGAACCGTATTTGGATTCCCGATCGCGATGATCTCCGTGCAATTCTCATGAACGAGGCTCATAAGACTCGTTATTCTATTCATCCTGGTGCGGATAAAATGTACCAAGATCTTCGCCAACTTTATTGGTGGCCCGGTATGAAGAGGGACATTGCTCTTTATGTTGCCAAATGCTTAACTTGCTCCAAACTCAAAGCCGAACATCAACGTCCTTCTGGTTTACTCGAACAACCGGAAATTCCCATGTGGAAATGGGAGAATTTAGCTATGGATTTCATTACCAAGCTCCCTCGCACCTCGAGTGGTTATGATAGTATTTGGGTGATCATTGATCGACTCACCAAATCTGCCCACTTCTTGCCTATTCGTGGAGACTTTAAGGTGGAGAAATTAGCCCGAATTTACATTGATGAAATTGTGAGCCGTCATGGTGTTCCCTTGAACATAATATCCGATAGAGACGCTCGGTTCACTTCTCAATTTTGGCAATCTCTCCAATCTGCTCTTGGTACTTGTTTGGATTTGAGCACGGCTTACCATCCCCAAACTGATGGACAAACCGAGCGAACAATCCAAACTCTTGAAGACATGCTTAGAGCTTGTGTAATCGATTTTGGTGGCAATTGGGATTCACATTTATCCCTTATTGAGTTTTCTTACAACAATAGCTACCACACAAGTATCAACATGGCTCCATTCGAAGCTCTCTATGGTCGCAAGTGTCGTTCTCCTATCTGTTGGAGTGAGATTGGTGAAGCACAAATCACTGGTCCCGAGTTAATTCAAGAAACATCTAACAAGATCATTCAAATTCGTGACAATATTCGAGTAGCGAGGAGTCGGCAAAAGAGTTATGCCGACAAACGTCGAAAACCCTTGGAATTCCAAGTCGGTGACCTTGTTCTTCTAAAGGTGTCTCCTTGGAAGGGTGTGGTCCGTTTTGGAAAGAAAGGCAAGTTAGCACCTCGTTATGTTGGTCCATTCAAAATCCTTGAAAGGATTGGGAAAGTGGCTTACAAGCTCGAGTTACCTCCATCTCTTGGCAATGTGCATCCTACATTTCATATATCTAATCTAAAGAAGTGTCTCGCTGATGAAAATCTCTATATACCGCTTGACGACTTGCGCATTGATGAAACGATGCACTTCGTTGAGAAGCCGGTGGAAATTATGGATCGTGAAGTCAAGCAACTCAAGCGAAGTCGTATTCCTATAGTCAAAGTTCGTTGGGAATCTAAGCGTGGTCCAGAGTTCACTTGGGAACGAGAAGACCAAATGAAGCTCAAGTACCCCCATCTTTTTACTAATAATGTTGTTCCCTCTAGCTAAATTTCGGGACGAAATTCTCTTAACATGGGGAGACTGTAACATCTCGGATTTTTAGTATTCCTATTTCAATTCAATATAATGCAATTTCAAGTTCTATACTCGTGCAATGTCTCATTATTTTTTCGCCGTAAATTTAATGCAATGATTCTATACAAATTCACAAGTTTTACTCGATTATTTACATTTAAACGTTATACAAGAAACTATTTGGTACAAACTTATCAAACCTGAAAAGTCAAGGACTAAAGTTGAAAAATATCAAGAAAACCCTAGTTAGCACGGTCGTGCTTCATCCTAGCACGGTCGCGCCAAGTGCTTTGGCACGGTCGCGCCTATCTTGGCACGGTCGCGCCTGCGTAACAGTCGAAACGTAAATGCAGTTTCAAAACGCCCGATTGTTCGAAATTCAAAACCGATACGTTTCATTTTCATTGACAAAGAAAATAATTTTGCCATTTACGATAATTACCATTCGATTGCATATTCTCTCAAGAAAAACGTCCAAATTATCTCCCAAGCCTCGAATCTCTGTTTTCGATCAAAATTCTACCAATTATTCAAGGAACTCGATCCTCCGATCATTTCTAAGGTTTCTAAAGGGTTGGATCAGCCGGAATCGCAGCAGAAGCCGCCGGAAGCCAATCTTGCCGTCGCCGGAACTCCTTTCTTCTGATCGCTATCAATTCCCTTCTTTTTGAGGTAATTAAATCATTCCTCTCTTTCGTTTCGGTCCATGTACCAAAAGCCCTCCGTCAATTCGGGCTTTCATTACAGGAATCATTCAGAACCAGAATCCTTTTTATAAGAAAAATGGTTTAATCGGAATCACTCCTAATCATGTTATTAATACAATTAAAATATTTCAGAACACTCGTAATAACCTATAAATGAAAAGCCCTAACAATTTCACCAATTAAAATACAAGAAATTCTCGATTCGTGTCTGAATTGGAATAGACACGGTCGCGCTAATCATCTAGCGCGGCCGTGCCTCTTTTAGCGCGGTTGTGCCGTTTATCAGCGCGGTCGTGTCCTCCTGACCAGACCTTGTCATGCCTTCTGGGCTAGTCCCTGTTGTGTCCAAAGATCATAGACACGACCGTGCCGGGCCAAGGCACGGTCGTGCCTGTCAAACTTGTCTAGATTGTGCTCCTGTTGATCAACCCGGTCGCGCCCCGACTAGCGCGGTCGCGCCCGTGGCTTGATCACGATCGTGTCCTTCCGAGGCACGGTCGTGCTAGACTCAGAAATTTTAACAGAATTTCAATTTTATTAATCAGTAAACATTACAGATTTTATAAAAACATGTTTTCTGTATTTAAAAAAATAGATTAAAAGTTTAATCTTGGCACAAAAAAATAATTTATTGAAAAGTTTATAAAAAAAAAATTAATATTTATTATCTTTACTTAAATGATATTTTAAGTTACAAAATTTATAAATAATGATTAGTTATTTAATTTACATTTTAAATCAAAAATCATTTATTTAATTATACTTAATTATAATTAATATTTACATTATTTCATAAACTATAGTTATACACTTACTTATTTAATTCAAACCTAATTAAATTGTTTCAAACATATTTTACCTCAAACTTTATACGTTTTTCTTATCCAACACTTTTTAAATACAAACCAATGGTTTTATATACAAATCCAACTTTCATTTTAGACTTAAACTTTATGCATCTATGTGATTCAATACATATTACTCTTTAGGTTGATTTGTGCACTCGAGGATCTTTATTTTCTATCTATTATCCTTGTTCGCTACACTTCCATACCAAGTGAGTATTCACAACCCCTTTTTCTCTTTTACACTTTTGGGGTGGAACATGAAATCTATACTCATTACACATTACACATTTACATTTACACAAACAACACAAGTGCAAAAATCCTACATACATACATGTGTGCAAAAATTTGAGCTTTGTGCCCGAGTGCTAGGTGCGTTAACCTTTGTATGCTCTTATGTGCAATCATTAACTATACAAGCCGACGGTTTTCAATGATGGATCTATTGAGTCTGACAAACCCACCCATGGTACGCAGTGATTGAAACCGACAACACATTTGTTTTGCATGCTAGTTACAAGGTTTGATTGTATATTTGGTTACACAATAGTTACTCCCCATAAACGCCTTATTTATCATGTCATGTAAAGGATTTGTTTTCATCTATATGCTATCTATATACAACTGTGTTATACTCACCAACTTTTTAGTTGACTTTATTTTATTCATGTTTCAGGCCCCAATATGTGAGATTGATTCAAGACGTGTTCAACATAGGATTTGGACTTAGCAAAATAAATCAAGAATTTTATGAGTTGTTATGTTTCTTGTTTGAATTTGATCTTGTACTTGGATTTCTTGTAATGCAAATTTGACTTTAATATATTTCAATTTAGTCAACCATGTGCTATGAACAGTCTCACATGTCCCGCCCCGATGATTCCGCCATCGGTCGGGGTGTGACACTCAATTTGACAAACTTAAGGTTTGGAATCTTGTTGATTTACCGAAAGGTGCGTATCCGATAGGAACAAAATGGGTGTTTAAATGTAAGAAAGACGATCGAGGTGTCGTGGTACGCAATAAGGCAATATTAGTTGTCTAGGGCTCCATAAGTTCGCTTAGGTCTAACTGAGGCGAACTTGTTTAAAGTTCGCTTAGGTCTAACTGAGGCGAACTTGTTAAGTTCGCTTAGTTTGTTTCAGACGAACTTAATAAGTTCGCTTACAACAGCTTAGTTTGTATATATATGTGTTTACAGAGTCATTAGAAAAGAACTGATCAGAGAGAACCGAGAGAGAGATTTGTCTGATTGAGTCTGTAAACCATTGTGAATTGGAATATAATTGAGAAGTTTATTTACGCGTGTTGTTTCAATTGTCGGTTAGTATGCAAATGTTAACATGAAGGATTCCGCACTTCGTGTTATAGCAACGTCATATCACGAGTTTGATCAGTAGTTGTGTTACCTGGACCTACAGATATCATCTCTATAAATAGCAGACAAAAAACCAAGTAAACCAACTCTTGAATCATACGTCATTACTTTAGTCAATTAGAGAGCCGGTAGGAGGATTTTGGTTGTAATCTTTGTAATCCAGGTGCTTATTGTAATCGTTTATCGGTGGATCTAATAGAATCAAGCTTGTTTATGTTCTTATTTGGTATGCTCTTCATCTTGTGTTTCTTATTTTCATCAACAATTAGCTTATCTATAGCTGATATGTTGATTGTTTCCTGTCTAGAATCATTCTAGCACAGGTACCCTATCATCAAGACCTATAGGAAGACTTTAAAATACTATTTTATATCATAACTTTTAATGTATATTCGAAAAGAAGTACAACACATCTATTCTAATGCCAGCTTGCCAGAGTTTGCCAGACAACCCTCAGATGCTTCTATCCTAGCCCCTTGCCTTTACTGCAGGAAGCTATATCTTTACCTGATACACCTGCTTAAACATATGCCAGCTTACGCAGGTGAGTTCTAAGATTTAGTCAAAATATCTTTGACCTCTGTCTCATACATAAGTGGATTTATATGACATGCATTAAAACATCACATTAACTTCTTACCCAAACATAATACTTTATACTTGCACCCTTGTCTTCCTGAGGTCACGTTAACCTCCAAGCGGTCGTCAGCACTTATACATACCCTTGCACAAGGTGTCTATACTACATTCCAAAAAGGAATGCAGTACATCTCTGCGTCTATCTAAGTTTCAAGAAATTATGTGGCATTTGGCCAGACGTGGCAAAATCTTTTCTTTCTTTACAGACCAATATCGTCAAAATATTTGACATGGTAAAACATGCCAAAAACTCTATCTCTTTCTCTTAACTCTTTGTCAAGATAATAATTGTAAAGACCTCTGCTAGTCAAGGTAAAATCCTGACTTCTTTGCCATTACTTATCTGGGCACACCATGATAAGTTCTAAAACGTTTTACGTGTCAAAACCATTTTCTTTCTCACAATCTTTTCTTTTATGAAATTATGCCAAAAGACAAGTATTCATTTCTTTCTTTCTCTCCCTTTTTTCAAAAATTAGTATTTATCTCAAATCCTCGTAAAGAAAGGTGGTTATATCAAAGTAGTACCTCGAACAAAAATGTTCTCAGGAAAGAATGACGGGTCCAGGAGATATTTATACACCACTCTTTCCTTAGACATAACATTCTGTAGGTCCCTTCGTGTGTGTCCGATCGTCACATGCAAGTGGTCTACTAGTCAGACCGGGTTGCGGAATACCCGTGACTAGGTGGAGAGTCTTACTAAACAAAGTAAACCAAACACGGGAGTCACAATAAATGTTCTTTCTATTATAAACACTTGATAGTTACAGAGAGAATACAAGCTGCGTACTTAGCAGAACTGAGTTCGTCTGAACAAAATGGTTTTTGCATACTTAGCTTCTGTGAACCTATCCTATTTATACAGACCTGATGCCTGCGCACTTAGCAAGTGCGCAGGACCAATTGCTCTTGCGTACTTAACAAGTACGCATAGGTGTTCTTGCGTACTTGCTAAGTACGCAGGAGCTTTCTCCTGCGCACATGTAAGTGCGCAAAACACTTAGCAGAAAAACAACAAACATTATGTAAAAGTAAATACAACTCGATAAACTATTACATAACGACTCTTACATACAAAGACAAATTACAGACATTAGAAATACAAACTAAGACTATATCCATAGTGTTGTCACAGGAAAGTGCATCAACAAACTCCCCCTTGACAACAGCTCGGGATCTTCATCGTCTTCAGTCTTCATTCTTCAATCTTCACAACACTTGTTCCTTAACTTCCATCTTCTTCTTGTAATCAAGGCAAAACTTGATTAACTTGTCGTATTTAGCCGAGAGAAGCTTTGTCCATTCGTCAGTGTGGATGCAGAACTTTTCTGCTAGTACCTCCAGATCGTTCACAGAGAAATTGATGAAGCAGACTTCATCAAAAACCCTGATCACTTCCTTTGGTACTGTGTTTCCACTATATGACTTACCTTTACCCATAACCATAGCCTCACCCGTTTTTGGATCAACGTACCAGTACCACATGTCACCAAGAATATCCTGAGGTAACTTGCTCAAGGGAATCTTAGTTTCACATCGCACTGGCTTGTATACCAATCTCTTTAAGCGTTTCTTAGTCACAGGATGCATAGCGTGGTTATCCTTGACTCTTCTGGGCACCTGAGGCTTGAGGTATTCAAATTTCCCTGATCTTGCTTCCCGCTGTAGTGTAACCCACAAACCTATTGCTACTGCATTACTCGAGTGACTCAGCAGGTCGCGGTTTGCGAGGTTCACAAAGTCGTACTTGGGCAAAGAGTTGAACGCCTCACTGGTGGGTTTCAAGTATTGAACTCCCCCAGATCTTTTGATGGCGAACATCTGCTTGTCCTCCTCGAACCTAACAGCCAAGATCATACTTGTCACTCCGTGCTTATCTGTGATAGACGTCTTTTGCCACACGGGAGCTGGACCCTTTGTAGATGCAGAAGGCATGTCTTTCTCTTTTGGTGCCTCGGGGTCCACAGGTGTAGGGTCGACTTGGGAGGCTTCAGTTGTAGCTTCAACATTACTTGCCATGTCAACTGAGCCTGTGTCTGTTTCGAGCAGAGATTCGAGCGATGGTATTTCAAAGATCTCACCATCCTCTAACTCGTACTCTAGTTCCCCGTCGCCCTTGGGAATCTCGATTATCACATCATCATCATCATCGTTCCAGTCATCACCAGAGTCAATCTCTCCTTCTTCCAGATTAAGGAGAGCATCGATCTGTGCCTCTTTGGAATAGTCAGGCTCTAAGTAGAGGATCTCATCATCAGATAAGTCCTTGAGCACGTCAGCCGCTGACTTCCCTTTATCTCCACCACCACCACCTAAGGTATCACCACCCTCTTGCTGAGTAGACTCCCCCTTAGCCAATGGAACAGAAGAGATGGGCACAATCACCAAAGCTAGGTGCTCACCTCCACTAGGACCGACTTCAGGATCCTTGTCTTTATCATCATCCTTAGTCAGATCGACTGGATGACAAGACTCGGCACCGGTGGATTTCTTTTCTTTGTCTTTGTCTTTCTCTTTCTCTTTCTCTGTCTCCTTCTCCCCCTGAGCACCTAGCTTCGCGGTCAGTTCACCAACTAACTTGACCATCGCTTCGTGCTCTTTTCTCTGCAAGTCCATCCTCAGCTCAAGTGAAGTTCTGTGGCCTAGAATCATTTCATTAGTCTTCATTAACAGTTCATTCTGTGCCATGACATTCTTCAATTGCTCATTTGTCCCTGTTCTCTGGCTGTGGAGAATCTTAACTTCATCGGCCAGGGAATTAATCTGTGCTTGTTGAGCATCAGACTCCTCCTTTGACTTTTGAATGGTCTTCAACAGTTCAGTAACTTGGGTCTCTATCACATCGATCCTTGCATCATTCGGATCAGGATGCCTAGAGGATGAGGCTTCGGCATTATGGATGGGAGAGGAGAAGATTATGTCAAAGTCAAACCCTTGTGAGAATTCACCATAGTTAAAGGGTTGACCTGACGGCTCTTTGGTGGGTGTTGGGATGGGGGATGAAATGATGGAAGTTATGGTTGGGGTGATGGTGACTGACTCCGTGAGAAGTGGAGCAGTCACCGTCACCTGGACGGTTGGAGTAGGGAAGGTCACCGTCACAGGAATCACCTCTGTGACCGCCGTGACTGCCACATCTGCTTGTACCAGTGGCCTTCTCCTCCTTGTAAACAGTTGCCATGCTGGCGTGGTAGATTCTGACTCTGGACGGGCAGCCTCAACTTGTACTGGCTACACAGTCAAAATCTCTTCAACCCTGGGAACCTCTTGCCTATCGCCCATTTTCTTGTTGGCTTTCTCTCGCCTTCGTCTTTGTAGAGCAGCGTCAGAGTCGGAATCCGGCTCGTATTCGCTGCTCGAGCTTTGTCGTTTTCTTTTTGAAGAAGACTCAGGCAGGGTTACCTGTGCCGACCTTCTCGGATGTACCTGTGATGGTGCGACATCGGAATCAGAAGAATCTGATTCGGTTGCCTCTGAATCGGATTCCTCTGCACCACCAACATCACCTTCATCATCACCTTCATGTTCATCATCACCTTCACCTTCAACATCCTCATTCTCTTCATTTTGTTCTTCATCAGAGTGATCACTCATCTTTGGTCCCGAGTTGGGACTATACCAGTTCCAGTCCTCTGGAGCGACGTATGCTTCATTAATCAGGTGGCTGAAGAGTTCAGTATGCTCAGGGGTAGGTTCTACACTGCCTGGCTTTAGAAACTGTGCAAAGACTCTCTTGTCCACCCTTTTTACCTGCAGTCTCTCCCCGATAGCAAGCAGATTTGGAAATGCATCATCGATCAGTAGTTGCACAAACCTCGGGTATAAAAGGAACCTAAACCTCTTTGCTGTATTTATCTGGTCATTTAGAGCTTTGAAGATATAGCGAGAGAAGTTATAGCCCCGATTAAGAGACAGGCCCACCATGGCCGCTGCTAGGTTATGACCCATGGCATCTTTCCCCGCTTTCCTAGATGAGATGCACACGATCATGATGTGGGCAAAGTAATGCCATTGATCCAATACCCACATCTTCTTATAGGAAGCATAGTCCCTTGCCCCGACATATCCCATTCTGTGCCTCCAACACCCATCCACGTAGTAATCTGGATAGGATGTCGGGTCAGTGGCAAGGTCTCTGAAATGCAATACTCTCCTTATAGTATCTTCCGAGATAGCAATAGCCCGACCGTCAACTGTAGGCCGTATGACATTCGGAGATACCGTGCAATCGTGCTCTGCAGTCTCCCAGAATTGCTCCGGGTACGGTCTTGAGACTGTTGGGTTTGCTGAGATTGCATAACTTATTCTTGATCCGTTGAGAAAATCCACAATCTCCCTGTATTGCAAGGCTGCGCCTTTCCATTCTGGTTCGGTGTTAGCCACTAGGTTGAATTCGTCAGTGAATGCACGAGCCATAGCCTGCAAACACACACAGAAAACATATTCAGAACAACTTATAACACTGGAAGTAGACACACATGACATAGTATAGTAATTACACTTTGAAAAATTTTTCAGACTTAGAAAAAATTTCTAAGTGTTCAGAATTTTAAAATCGTTCAAAGCGTGTGTTGATTAGGTCGCCAATAGGTCGGAATCGGGGATTCCAACCTATGGTACCATTATTAACACCACAAAACACTACACCACGAACAATTTTGACCTAGGTCAGTCGAACGACCCATTGACTGTTCAACTTCAATAGACGGATCAGACGATGACTAAGAGAATGAATAGATGATCGATTAGGCGTGTATTAGCAAATTAATGTCAATAAGTTACCCAAACAACCCCATTTCACCCCAAAATGTATCGGATTTAACCTAATATTTTCTAAGTAAAAAATCGGTCCAAATGTCAAGAATCGATGGACGGAATTGGCCTATAATCTCACCACTGAAATGAAATACGAAGATGACAATGTGATTGGGATCAAAAATCCGGTTGGAACACTCGAAATTTTTTGAGGAAAATGGTCGGAGGGAATATCACAGGAGAGAAAGTTTGAAAGTGATAAACCCTAAAAAATTTTCTAAGTCCTGTATTTATACCCAACACATATTTGTCGTGCGTACTTACTAAGTGCGCAGGACTTAACTCCTGCGTACTTACTAAGTACGCATGACTTAAGTCTTGCGTACTTGTTAAGTACGCTGGGTTTACCTCATGCGCACTTATCAAGTACGCAGAGACTCTTATGTGCACACACTTTCAACTCAAATTATGAAGATTTGCAAGTTAAATAACGAACAAGATAAAAATATTCAATCAAGAGGATTCAAAATCAATTCAGGAAGGTTAAATACAAATATTTTTGGCTTTTCTGAATAAAGTTGAACTATGCATAAACTTAAAAACTTCAAATCTTTTTGTTCTTTTAAAGATAGATATATACAATCATTTACACAAGCTATTTTTGATCAAAGACACGAGCAGAGGATCATATCAGGCTGACTTATAGCAAAAACGATACAAAATAAACATCAAAGAATATGGGATCATGTCATGTATTACTCTTTATTCATACGTAATAAGCACATAAACAAGTAATTCAAGGTGACGATATTATAGGATTTGAAACTATAAGCATCTTTGTATCACGTTCTTGTGTATTAAGGTATTAATTATAAGATATACAACGTGTACCCCACTGATATGCTATGATAGTTTGCACTATCTTCAAGGCATCTAAGATTATTTTCAATTATTTTCTTAATTTTCAGAATGAAGTTACATCAATTAGCACAGAAAAATCAAGCAGAATCCATAAGGATTATCAGCAATCATAAGATTCAGAATTGAGTGATTCTTTTGTCTTGGTTTCATGTGATTTTCTTCTTTGAATATCGGTGTGATGATTCGGGTTAATGAACATGGCGTTTGATTATAGGGTAAGGGGATCCAACTTTTATCTGGATTTGATTTCAATGAACCAGGAATGATTCAAGGGTGAATACATGCTCAACGGTTAATGTAGAGACATGTCTTGATTCAATCTCTCCTTGCATACTTGTGAGTATGGGCAGTGAGATGAACCGCATTAATTGTGCTAACAACATAACCCGAAACTGATCTCAAAAGAAAATTATTGTCAAAATCTAACATCCTTTATCTGATAGTGATCTTTTTCGAATCTTTTACTCACACACGCTTGCAAACATGGGTTCAAAACACAGTTGTAATTTAGATTTAGTTTCCACACTACTAGTGATTTAAAGACGCATACAGCCTACTGACAATTCAAATTACTTGTAAATAAACAGATTACAAACATAATAATTTTAAACAGATAAGTAAGCATGACGCAATCATTTCCCATATGAGCAGTCTATGAAGTTTAGATCATTTCTGATGTACTATCATTTCCTCTTTTCTCAAGTTAACTTTGAAATTTTCTCCATTTTCTATTTTGTATTTGATTTTTGTAAAATATTTTAAAACCTAAACAACTGTACAGAAAATTTAAAGGAATTAAAAATTTAACTTCCATGAATTGAATTGAGTTAAGAAAACTTAGTTTTCACTCAGGATTGAACATTCCTATCAAGTTGACAAGATGCTCAAAACGAGATCGATCAAATGCCTTTGTGAAAAGGTCAGCAAGATTGTCATCCGTGTGAACTTTTACAAGTTCAATTAAATGATTTTCAGCACAATCACGGATGAAATGATGACGAATCTCTATATGTTTAGTTTTGGAGTGTTTCACCGGGTTATTTGTGATGGACATGGTGGCATTGTTGTCAATGAATAGAGGAGTTCCAGTGAAGTTTAAGCCGTAGTCTCTCAACTGCTGCTGAATCCACAGTATCTGAGAACAACCGCTCGCTGCAGCAATGTATTCTGCTTCACAAGTTGAGACAGAAACCGTTGACTGCTTCTTGCACTGCCAGGAGACCAGCCTGTCTCCTAAGAATTGACATCCACCAGAAGTTGACTTTCTGTCAAGGTTACAACCGCCATAATCTGAATCAGTGTAGGCTTTGAAGTCGAATGACTGCTGCTTAGAGTACCAAAGACCTAATCGGGGTTTCCCTTTCAGATATCTGAAAATTCTCTTCACAGTTATCATATGTGACTCCTTCGGTTGAGACTGAAACCTTGAGCACAAACATACAGCAAACATTATATCGGGTCTTGAAGCTGTGAGATACATAAGTGATCCGATCATCCCACGGTACAACCTGCTGTCCACATCCTTTCCATCTCTGTCGGGATGCAAACCATGATTGACTGGGATTGGTGTGCCATAAGTAGTGCTATCACTCATCTTGTATTTTGACAAGATGTCCTGCACGTACTTAGTTTGATGTAGATAAATTCCATTCTCTCTTTGACTGACTTGCAGACCTAGAAAGAATGACAGTTCACCCATATTGCTCATTTCAAACTTGGACTTCTTCACCTTCTCGAATTCCCTACACATCCCTTCATTGGTCGACCCAAAGATAATGTCGTCGACATATACTTGCACAAGAAGAATGTCACCTCCTGCTTTCCGTATGAAGAGAGTCGAGTCAATCTGTCCACGGTCGAAACCATTAGACAGTAAATGCTTAGATAAAGTCTCATACCATGCCCGCGGTGCTTGATGAAGACCATAAAGTGCTTTGTCGAGCTTGTACACTTTATTGATATTATGCGGATCTTCAAAACCGGGAGGTTGAGTGACATAGACTTCTTCATGCACCTTACCATAAAGGAAAGCACTCTTCACATCAAGTTGATAAACCTTGAAGCCGACATATGTGGCATAAGCCAAGAACAGTCGAATGGCCTCAATTCTAGCAACTGGGCATATACTTCATTGTAATCCAAGCCCTCTTGCTGATAAAAACCCTAAACAACCAATCTTGCTTTGTTCTTCGCAACTACATGACGATCATCCGTCTTGCATTTGAACACCCATCTGGTACCAATTGGCTGAAAGCCTTTTGGCAAGTCAACTAAATCCCACACGTGCAACTTTTGGAATTGAGACAGTTCATCTTGCATCGCCTCAATCCAGCAGTTGTCAGTGAGAGCCTCCTTCACATTCTTCGGCTCTAACTGGGACACAAATGCAGCATGCAGACATGTTTCCATGACACCAGTGTCAAATATCTCTGTGTAGAGACTGGTGTTCTCAGTGATGGTTCTATGACGAGTCTGAACACCGGCATAAGGATCACCAATAATGTTGTCGATTGGATGATTCCTATGCACCCTCGTCTCCGGTACAATCGTTTCTTGAATATCTGGATCTAGATTCGTGCTTAACTCCCCCATTTCCTGTGTTCCAGAGGAAGAAGATTCAATGTTAATTGGATCAACTGGAGCTTCATTTCCTATAATTGTGTTAGGATTGGCTTGAGCTTCATCTCTAACAACATGAACACCTTCACTGTTATCACTGTCATGAGTTCCAGATGCAGATGCAGCATTGGAATCAGGAGTTATAATTGGTACAGTAGCACGAGTAGAAAAACTGGAGTCATTGTCGCCACGTAATAAATCATAGACATTTGCGGCGTCTTCATCAGATAAGTCAGGAAGATTGAAGGACTTGAATAGCGCATCATAATCAAAACCCCAAGCTGGACCTTTTGATTCTGGTGGAGTGCTGTGTTTACTACAGTCCACTTCAAACCATTCCTCGACAGTACGAGTTCCTATGTTGTACACTCTCTTGCAGGGCGAATTGGCAACATATCCTAAGAAGATGCCTTCCACCGCTTTCGCATGAAATTTAGACTGACGGTCTTTATACTGTAGCAACAAGGAACAAGGACTACCAAAAGGAACTAGGTAATCAAGATTGGGAAGTCGATTGTTGATCAACTCATAACATGTCTTGTTGTGCATTTTCACAACCAGAACCCTGTTTAAGACGTGACAAGCTGTATTAACTGCTTCTGCCCAGAAAGTGACAGGAAGCTTGCATCTGACAGCATAGTCCTTAAAGTCTCGATCAGTGTTCTGTTCTTCCGTTCAGCCACTCCATTCTGCTGAGGTGTGTACGGCGCGCTGAATTCGTGACGGATCCCTCTCTTGAGACAGAAAAGTTCCATCAAATTATTCTTGAACTCAGTTCCGTTGTCACTCCTTATTATTCTAACTTTCAGCTTGCAAAGAGATTCCAAGCTCAGGATCAGGTATTGAAGAATATCAGCAGTCTCGTCTTTTGTACCTAAAAAGTGCACCCAAGAAAAAGGTGAGAAATCATCCGTTACAACCAGACAAAATGACTTACCTCCAATACTCCTGATACTTATGGGGCCAAACAGATCCATGTGTAATAGCTCCAAAGGGGTATCGATAGAGTTTTGGAGCTTGGGCTTGTGAGACTTCCGTTGCTGTTTGCCCTTTTTACACGGCATACAGTCATCTGCAACGGTAATCCTCAACTTAGGAACCCCAGTTACCAAACCGTTTCGGACAAGATGATTCATTTTACGATAAGAAATATGTCCGAGTTTCCTATGCCACAAGATGGAGTCAAGTTCTGTCGCTTTTGTAAGCAAACAAGTAGCAACTGATGAGGTGATTTTTGCCACGCTCATATCGATCTGATAAGTGTTGTTTGATCTTGGTGCTCTCATCAGAATCCAGTCTTCGGGAACCTCAAAACCAGGTTTGAGAATCAGGCATTCTGATTTGTTAAACATCACCGAGTACTCCTTGTCACACATTTGGGAGACACTCAACAGGTTATGCTTCAGCTGCTCGCAGAAGTTGACATTGTCAAAGCTGACACAACCGTTCGACACCACGCCTTGACACGTGATACTGCTGCCTTTTTCTCCGGCAAAGGCCACATAGCCGCCTCTGAATGGTTTAACGTCTTGAAGCAAGGCCATGTTTCCTGTCATGTGCCGGGAGCATCCACTATCTACATACCAACGGTTAGAGATAGTACCCTTCGGACGTCCCTGCACGAGTAACAAAAGAATTAGTTAGATTTGGAGACCCAAGCCATTGTGGTCTTGGGTCGTCCATCCTTCTCAAAATAAACTACTTCTTTCAACTCACAGTCATGATGATTGTTCAAAATCGGTGAATCTTTGGATGAATTTGGAACAGGATATTGAGAACCTTTAACTTTCTTGTTCCAGGATCTCTTTTGATTCTTAACCAGAACAGTAGACTTTGGCACAACCACAGCCGGTGAACTTGTGGAAGCTTCACTTGATTGAGTCTTAGTCAGCAGTTCCAGCTTTCTCAACCTCTTATTCCTTCTTCTTCTTTGTGGCTTAGAGAGTCTAGCCACAGATTTCTCACCAGTGCGTGTACTACCAGATGTAGACACACGAGGTACAGCAAGTTGCTTTACCTTTCTTGCAACAGATGGTTTGGCCTCAGATTTAATCTTAGGTTTTCCCATGGGTTGTACTGGTGGTTTCACCACATTCTGCTTTGGACTTTTGGGAGATGGTTTCACTGGTGGCGACCTGGGGATAACAGCGGGCTGTGAAACAACATGTTGTTTCCCTTGGTTCTTAGAAGGATAGTTCACAACAATGTGCCCAACCAAGCCACAGTGAAAATAGTTCCTCTTCTCTACATAAGTTCTCTTGTAAGGCTCATTAGATCTTGGCTTAGATAACTCTCCATTATGAGCAGGAGGAGTTGGTTTATGAACAGAAGTCTAGCCTTTTTCAGTTTGGTTTTTGGGGGTATAATACTTTTGCAAATTCTCTTTGTAACCAAGCCCATAATGAGCTAAAAAAGCCTCTTTCTTAACTTGGTTAATATTTTTATAACCCCCGTAAAGCATTACCTTAAGTTTATCATTTGTTTCAATGATATCAGGTTCAGTTAAAATGCAGTTATCACTATTAGTGATAATCTTTTTGTGGACTTTCTGTTCAGTCAACAACTCCTCAGAGACTACTCCTTCAGGGCAAGTGTCAACCGACCCATCTTCAGAAGCAGTAACATACTCCTCACTAGATGTGGAGTTAGCCTTACTTGAGGATTCATCCTTTTTAGGGGAATCATCCTTATCAGAGGACTCATCTAGACAGGTGAGATCAATGTCTATCAAGCTATTGACAAACTTCCCACTTATTGGTGGAGGAATGGCATTGGTACCAAGACCTATTCCGTTCATTTTCCTCACTACTGATTCATAGTGCTCCACCACAAAGTGAGAGTTTTTCAACTTCTCATTTGTACATTTTAACTGCAGGATCTCATTTTGCAGTTTGTTGATTTCATTGTTCCGTTTTTCTAACCCCCTATACGCAATATCCAAGTGAACTTGTTGCTCACTTATTTGTAAAGAATATTCACATTTTTCCTTTTTTAACGTTTCAACAGACTCTTTAAAACGTTTTTCGTTTGCTTTGTAATTATGAGCTGCCATAGTTAGGGGTTCGATTTTGTCTTGGAGCTTAGAAATTTCATGCTTTAGCTCTAGACATTTAGAACAAGAAATAACAAAGAATGGGTTAGAATCTACCTCAGATGATGAACTCTGTGCTTCTCCAATGGCCATGAGAGCAACGGCAGTGGTAGACTCCTTTTCAACAGCTACAGAAGCTTCCTTCTCCTCAGCTTCTTTTCTCTTAGCCTCCATCAGCTCCATGATCTCAGCCATGAGACCAACCTGTGTTTGAGCAATGATGGCGTCCTCTAAATGAACACCCCATTCAAAATTTTCGTCATGCTGAGCTACCAGTGCATTTGACGAACCACCTTGGTGTTGATTGTGGTGGCTAGTGTTGTTGTGGCCGTGGCTGTTTCCCTGGCTAGGTCTGGTGAAACCAGTGGCCGGTGCTCGATCTTTTTGACACTCACGAGCAAAGTGTCCATAGTTCAGACACTTGTAGCATTTGGCCTTGGATTTATCAAATCCAACCTTGGCATTAGAATGTCCAACAATAAACTTTCTTCCTGTTCTGTTCAGGAAACGCTTGGCCCTCCTCAAAAGCATGGCCATATTCCATTGAATATCCATGTCCTCAATATCATCAGGATCCACTTGGTTAAAGTCTTCTTCAATAGTTTCGGGATCCGTTAGCTTGCCGCCTATGAAATTCTCATACGCAAGCATACATGATGAAAACAATGATACGTGATCTTCAGCTATTTTGGCTATTGCAGAATGGTTAGTTGAAGACGTAGCTGGAGGATTTCTTGAGGTGTGTTGATGATTGGTTCCCAACCCTGATCCGGATGCATAACAAGCATGACCACCACACCCATTTGAGTGGTCTTCTTCATTAGAGTATCCAGCAAAGAGGGCAATTCCAGAGCCCGATGATTTTGAAGTGGAAGTCGTCCCATGATACATGGAAGGGTCCTGTATCTGAGGTCTTCCCGAGCTCTCCTTCTTCATAAGATTCATGTTATGAGCTTGAATCTTACCAATAGCCTCATCTACTGTTAACTCGTAGAATTTAGGATTTTCCCTCATCAGGGTTGTATACATCTCAAACTTTGGTGGCAAAGCATCAAGAAATTTTTCCACCAGTTCTTCATCGGGATATTTCAGTTCACAAGCTTTCAACTCCGTTTGTAAATGATAGAATCTAGAGATGAGATCATCTAACGATTCATTTTCCATGAAATTGAAGCATTCATACTGCTTCCGGAGAAGATCCCGCTTACTCTTCTTAATGTCACTGTTCCCCTCAAATCTTTTCTGAAGTGCTTTCCAAAGATCCTTGGAGGTGTCATAGCCTCGGAAACGGTGAAACAATTCCCGAGTTAATGACATAGTGATTGAGCCAAGAGCCTTCTTTTCCCGATCATAAGCTTTCTTTTGTTCTTCATCAAGCTTAGAGATGGGCTTTGGCACCTCTTCATCAAGATAGATGTGTGTGGGATGCTTATATCCCTCAAGGATTGGTATCCATAATGATGAGTCGGTGTATGAAATGTAGTGCTCAAAACGCGCATTCCAATTCGAATAATCGTTTACATTTAATAGTTTCGGCGGTTTCTGAGGTGTACCGATCTCATTATCATAATTTAACATGTTTCCAAGATTCTGAAGGTTCGACATAGTGAATTACTTGGTCAAAAATCAGAAAAGTCAGACACTGTTATGCACTTGGTTTTGGCCTTGCGCACTTGAGAAATGGTCTTGCGTAGTTAAGATTTGCTCTTGCGTACTTGTAAGTACGCAGGAGGAAATATTAAGTACGCAGGATATAACTTAAGTTCGCACAAGTTCAGTCTTGCGCACTTGTAAGTACGCAGGAGATAACTCTTGCATAGTTAGTAAGTACGCAGAAAACTGTACTTTTTACCAAAAATGGTAAGTACGCAGGACACCTTTTCAGCAACTCTCACCAACCTTTTTCGGTCGCCTGAAAATCGCTGGAGATAGTGAAAAGTAGGCTGATGATCAATGCAATTGAGCCAAAGGATCAGAAACAAGTTTCTAACCAACCTTTGATGCTCAAAACACAAAAATACACAACAAAAATCGGTTTTTGAGAGATTTTTTCTTCTAAAAAAGTGCTCAAGAGCTACCCCTTTTTTATCACAAAATACCTCTTTTTGCTTGTAAAACTCAGTAAAACGTCTCCAAACTCACTTACAACACTCGAATTCAAGAGCAACGCTCTGATACCACTTGTAGGTCCCTTCGTGTGTGTCAGATCGTCACATGCAAGTGGTCTACTAGTCGGACCGGGTTGCAGAATACCCGTGACTAGGTGGAGAGTCTTACTAAACAAAGTAAACTAAACACGAGAGTCACAATAAACGTTCTTTCTATTATAAACACTCGACGGTTACAGAGAGAATACAAGCTGCGTACTTAGCAAAACTGAGTTCGTCTGAACAAAATGGTTTCTGTGTACTTAGCTTCTGTGAACCTGTCCTATTTATACAGACCTGATGCCTGCGCACTTAGCAAGTGCACAGGACCAATTGCTCCTGCGTACTTAACAAGTACGCAGAGGTGTTCTTGCGTACTTGCTAAGTACGCAGGAGCTTTCTCCTGCGCACATGTAAGTGCGCAAAACACTTAGTAGAAAAACAACAAACATTATGTAAAAGTAAATACAACTCGCTAAACTATTACATAACGACTCTTACATACAAAGACAAATTACAGATATTAGAAATACAAACTAAGACTCTATCCAGAGTGTTGTCACAGGAAAGTGCATCAACACATTCCGTTTGCCAAATAACTACACATCGGTCGGATGGTTACCCAACACTTCTTTGATATCTCATGAATACTCCGTTACTTAGTTTTAAGTTTTAGACATCTTTTATACATAGCCACTTGCAACATGAATTCTATCCCAATTATTTAAATCACGGTATATAGCATTTATGTAAATGTTTCTAGCATGCATACCGGCCCAAAAACATTTAAAGTAAAACATTTAAAAAGAGCCTTATAGAACTCACCTCTAACTTCTTTCTCCTTTAAATAATCTTTACATGCTAATGTAAACAGCACAATGACTTGGATCAGTGTTCTAAGCCATTATAACATTATTTAATCACAACTCCCTAGCTTAGCGAAAGTAACTAAGTCATTAGGAACTAGTTGAGACCTTACCACAGAACTGTCTCCTACGTATTGGGGTCGAAAAGCGGGAAACCAGACTTTTTTACGTGAATCGGGGTTTCTGGGCACGCCTACCGAGGCTAAGTGTGTGTTTTGAGAGTGTGGAATTGTGTCTAAAACCAAAATCCCGAGCTTTCTATTTACATGCAAGTCCAGGCTCTGTAACGGACCATTACCAATGGTGACGGTCCGTCACCCAATTTCTTGCGGTGTCCATAACGGACCGTTATCTCCCATGATGGTCCGTCACGAGGTGCTACACATCTAGACTCTAACATACTCGAGTCCTTAAGATGACTTTCATCCACCACTTCTTCTACTTACATAAGTGCCCCTTAGTCTCCCTAACCAATTTTGTTGTAGATGTTCTACCTACTTATAGGTCTTTAATCTACCCACTTGTTAAGGCACTATATCTTATCTATGTGTATATGTATTACCCCCATCTAATCATCCATATACATATATACATACACATATAACCACATTCACCTACTCCTTGCTAATGTTCATTGTTATATGGTTATCATAATGACCCTTACACATATTGTCTTATCAATCACATTAGCCAGACATGTTTTATAATACAATATGCACAATTGTAATTATCATATCCATACAACAATTCACAAGACAAGTTTCGGCACACATAACACTGTCATTCAATCGTACATATACATATACACCATATACATAACCACATTATTAAATCATTACCTTTCATTTCCGAAAGCTCCGAGTCTTAGTCAAGTCCTTCGTGGATTCTCGTATTATTTCCCCCATATCAAGAGCATCCGGTTTGAGTTTGGTGCCACCCACACCAAATCCCTCAAACCATTGCTCTGATACCAAGTTGTAACACCCATAATTTAAACACCAACTATAATAAACATTTTACACATGCGGAAGCATTTATCCCAAGACATTTTTTTTACAAAATTTTTGTCATGGTAATGTTCAGATGAACGCTACCATGTTCCCCTGAAGCCTAAACACAACTGTGCTCAGATGAACACAACCGTGTTCATATTCAGCTCTAGAAAATAAACAAGGTTGTTGTCATGGCTTTGTTCAAACCATGTTCCATGACGGCACCTTCCATTCTTACCATTTTTACAACTTTCATCTTTAACCCATTTTTCCATAAAATTTTCCCAACACTTAAGTATGGGTTCTAACATTCAAAATAACGTACATTTGCATCAAAATGCCACACCCAAACGCGAGGTGTCACACATATAGTTCATAGCACAAGGTATAAAGACAAATACTAAGGCATCACATAAATTATTAAATTTCATATTTAATGTCAACACTTGTTTCAATAAAACAAACAAACATCAAAAGTAATATTGTTCAAATTTATTAGCTAAGTCAAAGAGCATTCCTATGTGATCCTCCAACGTCCTAGTTGTCATTTCCTGAAACATGTAAAGTAAACTGTCAACATAAAATTGGTGAGAAACATAGGTTTTATAAGTCATAAAAACAAGTAAGCATGAAAAGATATAAAAAAATTCAATACAAGTTCAATCAAATGTGCAAACATATTAACACAAAATTTTATTGCAATCAACCCTTAATGTTATATGCTTCCACAATCCCAAAGATTGTGCCATTGAAATGTTATTGCATCCACAATCCCAAAGATTGTGCCGTTGAAATATTATTGCATCCACAATCCTAAAGATTGTGTCGTTGTTATATCAGTTTCCCCTATATGGTCATACTAGTACTTCCTTAGGCTTATAAACAAGTTAATGATTGCAACGTTATTATGGTGTTCAAATATCAAGAACATAATTGAAATCACTTGTTTAAGAATATTTTTTTGATAAAAAGGTTAAGTTATCTAGACATATGTATACATGTTTCCCCAAAATGTAAAAAGAAAAAAAAAGGCTATGAATCTCACCTTGATATGAAGTCTCAAACTTGAACTAGATCGAGAGGACGGGTGAACCGGTTTAACGATCCAATAAATAAATATGATATGTTAATTTAATATAAAGGAACGATTAAAAGGAATAAAGACGGAACGGAACGATTTGGGAAGATAGGATTTTTGGAACGAACGGGCGAACGAAAATGTTAAAGATTCGAATTAAGACAATGTTGGAACAATATTTATATGGATATGATTTGAAATAAGTAAATAAATTAGTTATACAAGTTTTCTATTTTTGAAAAATTCCAATTAATAATTATTAAAATAATCTTTCAACCGTTAATACCATATAATAATAAAATATACTAATAAAAAAATTATTAAAACACTAATAAAATCGTATTATTAATAATATATTATTGATCAAGTCGTTATAAAGGTTTAGGTTATAACTCTTTTGATTAATAAAACTTATGACGTTAACGAAACACAACCATTATTTTATGGTTTTAAAAGTTACATATATAAGATAATAGGGTTTATGTTAGTACAATAACGTTCGTCACGTTCTTGAAATATATAATGGTAACGAAATAATACATGCTTAATAATAATGTTCATATACTCTAAGTTATACGTTTGTGATAATCATAATGTGTAACAAGCTAATATAAGTAAAATCATTAAATATATATATGTATACATTCTTTAAATATTTAAATCGGTTTTATATAAATAATTACATACTTTAAGTGAGTCTTAAATCAAAAAAAAGAAAGAAAGGTAATGGGTTTAGCAGCCGCGACCATAGCTACATGAATCAAAGGTTTTAACCACTAGACCATGTTCGATTTGTTTAAAATTCTAGTAAAGCAAAATTATAAACCAATGCTCAGTTCATCTTCCTCAAATAAAAAAAAAGAACAGATCGTATTCCAGGTTCTTAAAACCCTAGACCCAAATGATTACCGGAAGAAAAAGAGATCAGGGATGAACGTGATTAACAGGGATGATTCGTTACCTGGTTCCTCGCAATCCAAGTTGTACGAGAGGTTCTCCACAGGGCCGATCACGACGAGGAGGAGAAAGAGGGCGAATTCGAGTGGTGATTTCGAGTTGTAAGATGGTAGGGATATTTATAGGACATTTTAACGTGTATTACAGCTAGAGAATCGAACGAGATCGTGAGATTGGGGTTCGATTTAGGTGATTTTGCAAATCTAATCCCCATTTACGTGACATACCAAAATTGGGTCCCAAATCTCACGATTTTGGTTCTAACCTCTCAAATTGGGGAATGATACATAATTAATACACGATCTTGAACGTTTAGGATTCAAAAGAATTGAATTTTGGTTGCTAATTCGTTGGAAATAGGAGAGAAAAAAATGGGTTTTTGACTTTTACAAGTCAAACTTTTGTTGAGTTCTAACCAGGGTTCAACCAAAAGAGAAGAGGTTCAAAATTTGGAGAGTTCAAACATTTTGAGGGGGTTTAAAAGCTGAAACGAGGGGGGTTCAAACCTCAAACCTTTGACAAACTATCATTTAAATTAAGAAATTTGCTTTATAAAACTTATAAGACTTAAAACTTATTTATTTATTATTCATTTTATTGTTATTATTATTTTTCTTTTATAAAAATAAAACCTCATTTTATAAAATTAAAGTTTATAGTTTGTCTATTTAATTTAACAAAATAAATATATATATATATATATATATATATATATAAATAAAAGGAGAACACAAAATAAAAGTTTAAAAATCTCAAAAACTCCGAATCGTTATTTGTTTGAAAGTAATGGCATAATGAAATATACGGGTGTGTTATAACGAGGTTGAAATAATGTGGCAGTCACGAATGTTATTATTGCATAAAAATGAAATAATTAATTTAAGCAAAAGTCACGGATGTTACAGTATCCCCAAGTTGAGGGAATTTCGTCCACGAAATTCAACTGGTGGAGGCTACTGAAGAAGAAAAGAGATGAGAGTACTTAAGATTCATTGTAGAGGAATACGAATGGGATTTGAACATAAAGAAAGTTTATTGATTTAGCAACCATCTTCAATCCCACAGTTGAGATTGACGTTCTAGAGATGTGGGGGGTTGAAATCAAATGTTCATAGAGATAATGACTATTGTTTACAGGATAAGGTTTACTAAGATTTGCATGCACTGCAAACCTTTATTACGTGTGCACCCGTAATAATTGTTTACTTTGCATGATCATCTTCGTTTCTCTTATCCCTCTACAACGTCCATTAGATTGGATTGTCGAAGGAAAATAGTTATCTATGCTTAGAGATATTGAAGGTGTTTAGTTATTGCTCGAGTAATCGCGTTAGATATCGAGTTGCTTTAAAATACAAATAGCCAGTTTAGTAATCTTGATGGTAACATGACAAAAGTAATTTATGCTTGTAAGGTTGAATTGGTGTGTGAGTAGTGGCATTCACATAAAACATTTCATGAAATTAACACTAAAGTAGTAAAATTGAGATAACAATTCATAGAATAAGGCAGATGGACATAAAATTGAGATAAATCCAAGTAGTGAACAAAACACAATGAAAAATAAAGGTTAACAAGTCTCCCCTAGTTAAGGAAATTTCAGCCAAAACTTAACTAGTGGAGTCTGTGTTATCCTAGATAACTGGATCTCGGCGGTTTCCAAGTGCTCCTAAGACAAAAATCGACTTCGAGAAGCTTGATTGTTGGTAGGATTCAGATTGGGGAAATGGTTTCTGAGGTGGTCGGTGGCACCGCACGCATAGCAAGCTCTACCATTTGTAAATGTGTCAGTCATGGTAGAAGTAGTACCAGTCACAAGACAAGTATCCACCAGGTGACCCCCTCTACCACACTTAGTACATATGCGGCAGGGGTAGGTAGCATGATGATGATATTGGCATTTAGCACATAAAGGGGAGGTCCCGCCATAAGGTTTCTTCATGGAAACTTGGGTTCGAGTTGGTGCCACTTGGGTAATTGGAGCAGCAGGGGTTACCATGGCGAAATTCTCTACCATTTTTTGTTTCTTGAACTGATGTTCAGGTTCCTTAGTTTATTCAACCCGAGCCTTCTTACCACTTTTTAGGGTTAAAATGCATTCTTTGACAAGATCGTCCGTGAGGGACGCGGCTAAACGTATGGCGGCTTCGAGAGTAGCAGGATTGCTGCCCATTACGGTACCCCTAACTTGGTGAGGTAGGCCACCAATGTAACGGTCGATTTGACGACTTAACGGGGGACCATGTGAGGGACTAATATGCTCAATTCATGAAAATGGTTGTTGTAAGCTTCGTTTTCACCACTATCTTGAACAATATCCCACAGTTTCACCTCAAGTTTCTTCATCTCATTCTTCGGGCAGAATTCCTCTATCGTGAGTTCTTTAAGTTGATCCCATATCAAGGACAAAGCATCAATCATTCCCCGAGTACGTTTCTCGGCATTCCACCAAGTAAGTGCCCTCTTTTGGAAGGCACTTGTAGCATACTTCACCTTTAAATTGTCGGGACACTCACTCATGATCAGGGTTGCTTCCATGCTTTCGAACCATTGAAGTAAACTGGTGGCACCCTCAGAACCACTGTACTTAAGAGGGTTGAACGAGTTGAAGTTCTTGTAAGTGCATGAGTTTCCGCTGGATTCTTTGATACTGCTTGTGATCAAAGTGACCACGGTAGGCAACACAGCAGCAAGTTGCTACGTTAGGAGTGTGGCTATTGCGGTGGTATCCAAAGTTGGAGCAGTCAGGGTGGTATCACTGGGGCCAGAGTTAGTGGAGTCGTTGGGATCACAGCGAGGAGGCATTCTACGAAGACAAAGATCATAGTCGGGTTAGAGAAAGACATATAAATAGTGGAAGTGACATTATATGACGTTTAGTGTTGGGTACAAAAATAAAATTTGACTAGTCATAACACCGAGTTCTCATAATAACATGTTAGAAGTATACTTGACCTATAAGCAGTGTAGCCGTGAGAAGATTCCCAGGAAAGAGAGGTGGGTCACAAGGGACACCCTTAAGTACCAAATCTTTCCTTAGTCAGAACCATTCATGGACCAACACCCACTCTTCCTGCCTCATATACCACTAACACCTATCACTTGAACCCATGGTTATGATGAGAACATCATGGATTTGGTCTTTAAGGCCCACGAGTAGGATCCATCTTCTTGAGCAAGATTCCTTTTTCATGAGTGGTAAGTAGGTGGAGAAAGATCTGAGTGGACATACGTGTTATGGGATACATTGGCTGAATAGGATGACATGGCTAAGAAGAAATAAGGTTAGCATATAAATCACATAAAGTTCCTATGAAAGTGTAAGGGAGTCTTAGGTTATAGTCTAGGTCTTTCTAAGCCTAATTCTCTAAAACCAAGGCTCTGATATCAATCTATCACACCCCGCCAGAGGCGGAAACGCGAGGTGTCGCACATATAGTTCATAGCACAAGGTATAAAGACAAATACTAAGGTATCACATAAATTATTAAATTTCATGTTTAATGTCCACACTTGTTTCAATAAAATAAACAAACATCAAAAGTAATATTTGTTCAAATTTATTAGCTAAGTCCAAGATCATTCCTATGTGATCTCCAAGAGCATTCCTATGTGATCCTTCAACGTCCGAGTTGTCATTTCCTGAAACATGTAAAGTAAACTATCAACATAAAGTTGGTGAGAAATATAGGTTTTATAAGTCATAAAAATAAGTTGGCATGAAAAGATATAAACAAATTAAATACATGTTCAATCAAATGTGCAAATATATTAACACAAAATTTTATTGTAATCAACCCTTAATGTTATATGCATCAACAATCCCAAAGATTATGCCTTTGAAATGTTATTGCATCCACAATCCCAAAGATTGTGCCGTTGAAATGTTATTGCATCCACAATCCCAAAGATTGCGTCGTTGTTATATCGGTTTCCCCTATATGGCCATACTAGTACTTCCTTAGGCTTATAAACAAGTTAATGATTGCAACGTTATTATGGTGTTCAAATATCAAGCACATAATTGAAAATCACTTGTTTAAGAATATTTTTTTGATAAAAAAGGTTAAGTTATCTAGACATATGTATACATGTTTCCCCCAAATGTAAAAAGAAAAAAAAAGGCTATGAATCTCACCTTGATATGAAGTCTCAAACTTGAACTAGATCGAGAGGATGGGTGAACCGGTTTAACGATGCCCTAAATAAATATGATGTGTTAATTTAATATATAGGAACGATTAAAAGGAATAAAGACGGAACGGAACAATTTGGGAAGATAGGATTTTTGGAACGAACGGGCGAACGAAAATGTTAAAGATTTGAATTATTACGATAACAAGTTAAATGTATAAATCAAGTTATATGAAATAATGTTTTACAGATTTTATTTATAAAAGAGATTTTGGGTGTTAAATATTAATTTCAAATTTAATCTAATAAATGTCCTATTAAGAAAATGTTGGAACAATATTTATATGGATATCATTTGAAATAAGTAAATAAATTAGTTATACGAGTTTTCTATTTATGAAAAATTCCAATTAATAATTATTAAAAGAATCTTTCAACTATTAATACCATATAATAATAAATATACTAATAAAACAATTATTAAAACACTAATAAAATGGTATTATTAATAATATATTATTGATCAAGTCGTTATAAAGGTTTAGGTTATAACCCTTTTGATTAATAAAACTTATGACGTTAATGAAACACAACCATTATTTTATGGTTATAAAAGTTACATATATAAGATAATAGGGTTTATGTTAATACAATAACGTTCGTCACGTTCTTGAAATATATAATGGTAACGAAATAATACATGCTTAATAATAATGTTCATATACTGTAAGTTATACGTTTGTGAAATGTGTAACAAGATAATATAAGTAAAATCATTAAATATATATATGTATACATTCTTTAAATATTTAAATCCATTTTATATAAATAATTACATACTTTAAGTGAGTCTTAAATCAAAAAAAGAAGAAGAAAGGTAATGGGTTTAGAACCCGCGACCATAGCTACATGAATCAAAGGTTTAAACTACAAGACCATGTTCCATTTGTTTAAAATTCTAGTAAAGCAAAATTATAAACCAATGCTTAGTTCATCTTCCTCAAATAAAAAAAAAGAACAGATCGCATTCCAGGTTCATAAAACCCTAGACCCAAATGATTACAAGAAGAAAAAGAGATCAGGGATGAACGCGATTAACAGGAATGATTCGTTACATGGTTCCTCGCAATCCAATTTGTACAAGAGGTTCTCCACAGTGCCGATCGCGACGAGGAGGAGAAAGAGGGCGAATTCGAGTGGTGATTTTGAGTTGTAAGATGGTAGGAATATTTATAGGATGTTTTAACGTGTATTACATCTAGAGAATCGAACGAGATCGCGAGATTGGGGTTCGATTTAAGTGATTTTGCAAATCTAATCCCCATTTACGTGACATACCAAAATTGGGTCCCAAATCTCACGATTTTTGTTCTAACCTCTCAAATTGGGGATTGATACGTAATTAGTACACGATCTTGAACGTCTAGCATTCAAAAGAATTGAATTTTGGTCGCTAATTCGGTGGAAATAGGAGAGAAAAAAATGGGTTTTGACTTTTACAAGTTAAACTTTTGTTGAGTTCTCACCAGGGTTCAACCAAAAGAGAAGAGGTTCAAAAGTTGGAGGGTTCAAATATTTTGAGGGGGTTTAAAAGCTGAAATGAGGGGGGTTCAAACCTCAAACCTTTGACAAACTATCATTTAAATTAAGAAATTTGTTTTATAAAACTTATAAGACTTAAAACTTATTTATTTATTATTCATTTTATTGTTATTATTATTTTTCTTTTATAAAAATAAAACCTCATTTTATAAAAATTAAAGTTTATAGTTTGTCTATTTAATTTAACAAAATATATATATATATATATAAAAGGAGAACACAAAATAAAAGTTTAAAAATCTCGAAAACTCCGAATCGTTATTTGTTTGAAAGTAATGGCATAATGAAATATACGGGTGTGTTATAACGAGGTTGAAATAATGTGGCGGTCACGAATGTCATTATTGCACAAAAATGAAATAATTAATTTAAGCAAAAGTCACGGATGTTACAAAAAACTACAAATTCAATTATCTATTTACATCCACGAGATGGACTTCTAATTACACCTGAAATCACCAAAAAGTGCATATGAGTATCTAACATTCGCCATAGACTGGACCTTGACTATCTTGGAGTTTTTCCTACATAACACCACATGTAACAACCATTAGTAATGAAGATAAATATATCAAATAAGTAATTACAACTTGTTTTCTTTGACTTTCTCAGATCCAGCAAACATCTTCTCGAGGGCCTCCCAGAGCTCTTTGGCGGTTTTGTAACTTCTGAAGTTATGAAAAATTTCATTTGGAAGGCACATTTGGATAGCTCCTAGTGCCTTGAAGTCCACCTCCATCTTTTTTATATCCTCTTCTGAGTACTTGGAGGGCTCCTTTGGAACTGATGGTCCTCCAGAGTCAGTAGATGCCACCATGGGAATGTAGGGTCCATCCTTGAAGGATTTCCACATTCCGTACTCCTGATAGCAGAAAAACTTTCCATGCGATTTTTCCACATGTCGTAGTCTTCACCAGACACCAATCTTGGTGGTCGGTTGATGCTGCCGATGTCTTCAAATCCGTTGCTTTGTGCCATCTTTGTTCTTGGTGACTTGATGAAAGAGAGAGAGTTTAGAATAGAACCAGAAGTGATTAAACAAGTGTGAGTTTGTTTAATCTGAGCCAAAGCTCTGATACCACTTGTAGGATCGTGATTAAACAGGAGAACAAGTATTCGCAGCAGATAAGCTTGTCCGCAGCAGTTTGTTGGTCAGTAGCAAACTCTGAGATCAGCAGCATTTGTACTTAGAGAATTTTGTAGACATCAGTCTTTGGTTCTACAGCATAACCTGTTGAGTGTCTCCCAAATGTGTGATAAGGAGTACTCGGTGATGTTTGACAAGTCAGAATGCCTGATTCTCAAACCTGGTTTTGAAGTTCCCGAAGACTGGATCCTGATGAGAGCGCCAAGAACAAACTACACCTATCAGATCGATATGAGCGTGGCAACAACCACCTCATCAGTTGCTACCTGTTTGCTTACAAAAGCGACAGAGCTTGACTCCATCTTGTGGCATAGGAAACTCGGACATATTTCGTATCGTAAAATGAATCATCTTGTCCGAAACAGTTTGGTAACCAGGGTTCCTAAGCTGAGATTTACCGTTGCAGATGACTGTATACCTTGTAAAAAGGGCAAACAGCAACGGAAGTCTCACAAGCCCAAGCTCCAAAACTCTATTGATACCCCTTTGGAGCTATTGCACATGGATCTGTTTGGCCCCATAAGTTATAGGAGTATTGTAGGTAAGTCGTTCTGTCTAGTAGTAGCTGATGATTTCTCACGTTTTTCTTGGGTCCATTTTTTAGGTACGAAAGACGAGACTGCTGATATTCTTCAATACTTGATCCTGAGCTTGGAATCTCTTTGCAAGCAGAAAGTTAGAAGGATAAGGAGCGAAAACGGAACTGAGTTCAAGAATAATTTGATGGAGCTTTTCTGTCTCAAGAAAGGGATCCGTCACGAATTCAGCGCGCCGTACACGCCTCTGCAGAATGGAGTTGCTGAACGGAAGAACATAACACTGATTGAGACTGCAAGGACTATGCTGTCGGATGCAAAGCTTCCTATCACTTTCTGGGCAGAAGCCGTTAATACAGCTTGTCACGTCTTAAACAGAGTTCTGGTTGTGAAGAGGCACAACAAGACTTGTTACGAGTTGATCAACAATCGACTTCCCAATCTTGATTACCTAGTTCCTTTTGATAGTCCATGTTCCATGTTGCTACAGTACAAAGACCGCCAGTCTAAGTTTCATGCAAAAGCGGTGGAAGGCATCTTCTTAGGATACGTTGCCAACTCGCCTTGCAAGAGAGTGTACAACATAGGAACTCGTACTGTCGAGGAATGGTTTGAAGTGGATTGCAGTAAACACAACATTCCACCCGAACCAACAGGTCCAGCTTAGGGTTTTGATTATGATGCGATATTGAAGTCATTCAATCTTCCTGATCTATCTGCAGTTGACGCCGCAAATGTTTATGAATTATTGGGTGGCGACAATGACTACAGCTTCCCTACTCGTGCTACTGTACCGATTGTAACTCCTGATTCCAATGCTGCATCTGCATCTGGAACTCGTGACAGTGATAACAGTGAAGATGTTCTTGTTGTTGGAGATGACGCTCAAGCTAATCCTAACACAACTATAGGAAATGAAGCTCCAACTGATCCAATTAACATTGAATCATCTTCCTAGGGAACACAGGAAATGGGGGAGTTAAGCACGAATCTTGATCCGGAAATTCAGGAACCGATTGTACCAGAGACGAGAGTGCATAAGAATCATCCAATCGACAACATTATTAGTGATCCTTATGCCGGTGTTCAGACTCGTCATCGAACCATCACTAAAAACACCAGTCTTTACACAGAGATAGTTGACACTGGTGTCAAGGAAACATGTCTGCATGCTGCATTCGTGTCCCAGTTAGACCCGAAGAATGTGAAGGAGTCTCTCTGACAACTGCTGGATTGAGGCGATGCAAGATGAACTGTCTCAATTCCAAAAGTTGCACGTGTGGGATTTGGTTGACTTGCCAAAAGTCTTTTAGCCAATTGGAACCAGATGGGTGTTCAAATGCAAGACGGATGATCGTCGTGTTGTTGTGAAGAACAAAGCAAGATTGGTTGTTCAGGGTTTTTATCAGCAAGAGGGCTTGGATTACACGGAAGTATATGCCCCAGTTGCTAGAATTGAAGCCATTCGACTGTTCTTGGCTTATGCCACATATGTCGACTTCAAGGTCTATCAACTTGATGTGAAGAGTGCTTTCCTTTATGGTAAAGTTCATGAAGAGGTCTATGTCACTCAACCTCCCGGCTTTGAAGATCCGCATAATATCAATAAAGTGTATAAGCTTGACAAAGCACTTTATGGTCTTCATCAAGCACCGCGGGCATGGTATGAGACATTATCTAAGCATTTACTGTCTAATGGTTTCGACCGTGGACAGATTGACTCAAATCTGTTTATTAGGAAAGCAGGAGGTGACATTCTTCTTGTACAAGTATACGTCAACGACATTATCTTTGGATCTACCAATGAAGGGATGTGTAGGGAATTCGAGCAGGTGATGAAGTCCAAGTTTGAAATGAGTAATATGGGTGAACTTTCGTTCTTCCTGGGTCTGCAAGTCAGTCAAAGAGAGGATGGCATTTACCTCCATCAAACCAAGTATGTGCAGGACATCTTGTCAAAATACAAGATGAATGATAGCAGTACTTATGGCACACCTATCCCAGTCAATCATGGTCTGCATCCTAACAAAGATGGAAAGGATGTAGATAGCAGATTGTACCGTGGGATGATCGGATCACTTATGTATCTCACAGCTTCAAGACCTGATATAATGTTTGCTGTGTGCTTGTGCTTAAGGTTTCAGTCTTAACCGAAGGAGTCACATATGATAGCCATGAAGAGAATTTTCAGATACCTGAAAGGGAAACCCCGATTAGGTCTTTGGTACTCTAAGCAGCAGTCATTCGACTTCAACGCCTACACTGATTCAGATTATGGCGGTTGTAACCTTGACAGAAAGTCAACTTCTGGTGGATGTCAATTCTTAGGAGACAGACTGGTCTCCTGGCAGTGCAAGAAGCAGTCAACGGTTTCTGTGTCAACTTGTGAAGCAGAATACATTGTTGCAGCGAGCGGTTGTTCTCAGATATTGTGGATTCAGCAGCAATTGAGAGACTACAGCTTGAACTTCACTGGAACTCCTCTATTCGTTGACAACAATGCCACCATGTCCATCACAAATAACCCGGTGAAACATTGCAAAACTAAACATATAGAGATTCGCCATCATTTCATTCATGATTGTGCTGAAAAGCATTTAATTGAACTTGTAAAAGTTCACACGGATGATAATCTTGCTGAACTTTTCAGAAAGGCATTTGATCGATCCTGTTTTGAGCATCTTGTCAACTTGATAGGAATGTTCAATCCTGAGTGAAAATTAATTTTTCTTAAATCAATTCAATTCATGGAAGTTAAACTTTATTTCTTTTAAATTTTCTGTATAGTTCTTTTAATTTTCAAAATATTTTACAAAATCAAAAACAAAATAGAAAATGAAGAAAATTTCAAAGTTAACTTGAGAAAAGAGGAAATGATAGTACATCACAAATGATCTAAAAGTCACAGACTGCTCATATGAGAAATGATTGCGTCATGCTTACTTAATTATTTCAATTATTGTGTTTTTAATCTGCTTATTTACAAGTAATTTGAATTGTCAGTAGGCTGTATGCGTCTTTGAATCACTAGTAGTGTGGAAACTAAATCTAAATTACAACCGTGATTTGAACCCATGTGTTGCAAGTGTGTGTGCGTAAAAGAATAGAAAATATCATTATCAGATAAAGGATGTTAGATTTTGGCAATAATTTTCTTTTGAGGTCAGTTTCGGGTTATGTCGTTAGCACAATTAATGCGGTTCATCTCACTGCCCATACTCACAAGAATGCAAGGAGAGATTGAATCAAGACATGTCTCTACATTAACCGTTGAGCATGTATTCACCCTTGAATCACTCCTGATTCATTGATATCAAATCTAGATAAAAGTTGGATCCCCTTACCATAAAACTCAAACACCATATATATTATCCTGAATCATCATACCAATATTCAATGAAGAAAATCAAATGAATCACTCGATTCTGAATCTTATGATTCCTGATAATCCTTATAGATTCTGCTTGATTTTTCCTGTGCTAATAGATGTAACTTCATTCTGAAAATTTAGAAAATCATTGGGAAAATCTTAGATGCCTTGAGATAATGCAATTTACAATATTGTAGAATATCAGTGGGGTACACATTGTATATCTTATAATTAATACCTTAATACACAAGAACGTGATGCAAAGATGCTTATAGTTTCAACTCTTATAATATTGTCAACTTGAATTACTTGTTTATGTGCTTATTACGTATGAATAAATAGTAATCCATGACATGATCCCATATTCTTTGATGTTTATATTGTATCGTTTTTGCTAAAAGATAGCCTGATATGATCCTTTGCTCGTGTCTTTGATAAAAAATAATAGTTTGTGTGAATACTTGTATATGTTTATTAGAAAAGATCAAAAAGATTTTAAGTTTATGCATAGTTCAATTTTATTCAGAAAAGCCAAAAATATTTGTGTTTAACCTTCATGAACTGTATTTGAATCCTCTTGATTGAATATTTTTAACTTGTTCGTTATTTGACTTGAAAAACTTCATAAATTTGAGTTGAAAGTTTGCGCACTTAAGGGTTTGTGCGTACTTGTAAGTGCGCATGAAGTAAGCCCTGCGTACATAATAAGTACGCAAGAGTTAAGTCTTGCGCACTTGTAAGTACTCAAGAGCTAAGTCTTGCGCACTTGTAAGTACGCACGAGTTAAAACGTGTGCACTTGCTAAGTACGCACGACCTTTTTGCGTGGGGTATATAAACCGGACTTAGAAAATTTTCAGAACCTTATCACTTTCAAACCGGTTCATATTCCCTCCGACTTTCACTCGAAAATTCAAGTGTTCCAATCTGATTTTTCGTCCCATTGCTAGTTTCATCACTTCATTACATCGATTTGGTGAGATTTTAGGCTTAATCCATCCACAAAAATCTTGATTTTGGACCGATTATCTTAGGTTTTTGTTCGAGATTTTTAGACAATTTTTGGGTTGTTTGGGTAATACCTAATAATTAAAACTTGTTAATAATCATTAATCGATCACTAATCGACCTTTAATCATCCATTCGAGTCTTTGATTTTGACTTTGGGCTTGAATTTGAACCGACGGTTGCTTCGTTCGACTGTTAGAACAAAATAGGTCAAGATTAGCAGGTACTTGGTGTTGATATTGGTCCCATAAGATAGAATCTTCGATTCCGACCTAGTAGCGACCCTATACACACCAAATTTTGAACATCATTGAATTTCAAAATTCTGAAATTTTTCACCAAGTGTAGTTCTTGCGCACTTAGCAAGTACACAAGAAGTAATTCTTGCCTACTTGTTAAGTACACAAGAGGAAACCCCTGCGTACTTGCTAAGTACGCAGGACCAACACTTGGCAAAAATTCCTAAGTCTGAAATTCAGTTCATAGAGTAACTGCTATACTGAGTCATGTTTATTCATTTCCAATGATACGTTTTGTTCTGATTATGTTTTTTGTGTGTTTTTGCAAATCATGGCTTGGGTGTTTACTAACGAATTCAACCTGTTAGCTAACACTGAACCAGAGTGGAAGGGTGCAGCATTGCAGTACAGAGACATAGTTGATTTCTTGAACCGTTCAAGAATCAGCTACGCCATTTCTGCTGACCCGATCGTGTCAAGACCCTACCTCGAGCAGTTTTGGGAGACTGCGGAGCACGACTGCACGGTAACCCCCAACGTTATAAGGGCTACCATTGCTGGTCATGCTATTGCTTTCTCTAAATATACTATAAGAAGGGTCCTTCAATTCAGAGATCTCGCAACCGACCCGACAGCCTATCCAGACTACTTTGTGGACGGCTGTTGGAGACAAAGAATGGGCTATGTCGGTGCAAGGGACTATGCTTCATACAAAAAGATGTGGGTGTTAGACTAGTGTAAATACTTCACCCATGTCATGATCATGTGCATCTCATCAAGGAAAGCTGGGAAAGATGCCATGGGTCATGACTTTGCAGCAGCCATGGTCGGCCTTTCTCTCAATAAGGGCTACAACTTCTCCCGCTACATCTTTAAGGCCATCAATGACCAGATCAACACAGCAGAGAGGTTTCGGTTCTTGTTATACCCTCGGTTTATGCAACTTCTGATTAATGACGCGTTGCCAAACCTACTTGCTATAGGGGAGAGACTACAAGTAAAGAGGGTGGACAAAAGAGTATTCACCCAATTCCTAAAGCCAGGCAGTGTAGATCCTACCCCTGTGCATACAGAACTCTTTGGCCACCTCATCAATGAAGCATATGTGGCCCCAGGTGACTTGAGATGGTACAGTCACGACTCGGAGCCGAAATTGAGTGAACACTCCGACGAACAACAGGAACAACAAGGGGAGGAAATGGAGAGTGATGATGGATCGTCTGATGATGGAGACGACGAAGGAGGAAATGATGGTGCTGAGGGATCCGAATCGGAAGCGACTGAGTCAGATTCTTCCTATTGCGATGATGCACCGTCGCAGGTACACCCGAGGAGAACGGCTAAGGTAACCCTACCTGAGTCGTCCTCCAAGATAAAGCGACAGTCGTCTAGCAGCGAATACGAGCCAGACTCTGACTCTGACGCTGCTATACAAAGACAAAGAAGGGAAAGCATTCACAACAACAGGGGCGATAGGCAACAACCCTATATCCCTAGTGAGGTGGAGGCTCAGCAGCCAGTACAAGTGTCAGCTGCTAGTCCTGATTCAGCCTCCACCCCACCTTCACAGTAGCTTTATCGTAAGAGGAGGAGGCCACAAGTGCAAAGTGAAGTGGCCATCACTACAATCACAGAGGTGATTCCTGTGATAGTGACCCTCCCTTCCACTACTGTTCAGGTGGCGGTGACTACTCCAGTTCTCACGGAGTCAGTCACCATCACCCCTACCATTACCCCTACAACTCTCGTCACATCTTCCATCCCAACCACCACCAATGAGCCTTTAAGTCAACCCTTCAACTATGGAGACTTCACACAAGGATTTGACTTTGATACCATATTCTCCTCCCCAACTCATAATGCCGAGGCGTTCTCATCCAGACATCCTGATCCGATTGATGCAAGGATAGATGTTCTGGAAACACAAGTTGCTGACCTACTAGAGACTATTCGAAAATCAAATGAGGAGTCTAACGCTCAACAAGCACATATAAATTCTTTGGTAGACGAAGTCAGATTCGTAGCCAGAGAACGGGGACTGAGGAACGACTGAAGAACGTCATGGCCTAGAACGAGCTCCTAATCAAGACAAATGAAATGCTTATGGGTCACGGGTCATCCTTGGAGCTGAGGTTTGACACTCAAAGGAAGGAGCATGAGCTGATGGTCAAGCTGATTGCTGATCTGACCAAGAAGCTTGATGCTCAGGGGGAGAAGGACACAGAGAAAGAGAAAGAGAAAGAGAAAGAAAAGAGGACTACTGGTGATGAGGCTTGTCTTTCGGTCGACTTGACTAAGGTTGACGACAAAGACAAGGATCCCGGAGCTGGTCCTAGTGGAGGTGAGCACCAAGCTTTAGCAATCGTGCCCATCTCTGCTGTTCCAATGGCTCAGGGGGAGTCGACTCATCAAGAGGGTGGTGATACCTCTGTTGGTGGTGGTGGTGACAAAGGAAATTCAGTGGCTGAAGTACTTAAGGACTTATCTGATGATGAGATCCTATATCTAGAGCCTGACTATTCCAAAGAAGCACAGATCGATGCTCTCTTCAATCTAGAAGAAAGAGAGATCGACTCTGGTCTCGATTGGGATGATGACGATGAAGACGTTGTAATCAAAATTCCCAAGGGTGACGGGGAAGGAGAGTACGATTTAGAAGATGGAGAAATCTTTGAATTTCCATCCTTCGACACTCCGCTCGACACAGGTTCAGTCGAGCAGGCTAGTAATGTAGAAGCCTCGACTGAAGCCTCCCCAGTTGACCCTGCACCTGTGGAACCAGAGGCACCTAAAGAAACAGATATGTCTTCTACTTCATCAAAGGGTCCAGCTCCTATGTGGCAAAATACGTCTATAATAGACAAACACGGAGCAACATGGATGATCTTGGCTGTAAGGTTAGAGGAGGATAAGCAGCTGTTCGCAATCAAACGATCTGGCGGGGTTCAATACATGAAACCCACCAGTGAAGCGTTCAGCTCCTTACCCGAATACGACCTTGTGAACCTAGCAAACCGAGAGCTGCTGGGTCATTCCAATCACGCAGTGGCGATGGGTTTGTGGGTGGTTCTGCGGCGAGAAGCAAGATCGGGGAAATTCGAGATGTTCAAGCCTCAAGTGCCCAAGAGAGTCAAAGATAAGCATGCTATACATCCCGTGACTAAGAAGAACTTAAAGAAATTGGTATACAAGCCAGTGCAATGTGAAACTAAGATTCCCCTAAGCAAGTTATCTCAGGATATTATTGGTGACATGTGGTACTGGTACGTAGATCCAAAGACGGGCGAGGCTGTGATCATGGGTAAAGGACGTTCAGAGAGTGGGAACATAGTGCCAAAGGAACTGATCAGAATATTTGATGAAGTCTACTTCATCAACTTTTCTATGAAAGATCTGGAGGCACTAGCAGACAGGTATTGCGTCTACACAGATGAATGGACAAAGCTCCTTGCTTCTAAATACGACAAGGTGATTAAGTTCTGCCTTCAATACAAGAAGAAGATGGAAGCTAAAGATCAAGTGCTGTGAAGACTGAAGATGTGAAGACCGAAGACTGAAGATTATCCAGAGCTGTTGTCAAGAGGGAGTTTGTTGAAGCACTTTCCTGTGACAAACACTCTAGATAGATAGAGTCTTAGTCTTAGGTTTTTTTGTCTTGTTTGTAATTGTCTTTGTATGTAAGAGTCTTTATGTATTAGTTTATCGAGTTGTATTTACTTTTACATATTGAATGTTGCAAAATTCTCTAAGTGTTTTGCGCACTTGTAAGTGCGCAGGAGAAAGCTCCTGCGTACTTGGCAAGTACGCAAGAGTAACTTTGCGTACTTCCTAAGTACGCAAGAGCATTTTGATCTCCGCACTTGCTAAGTGTGCAGACATCGGGTCTTGTATAAATAGGATAGGTTGACAGAAGTTAAGTACGCAGACATAGACGCAGGCATTATAGCAAATACGCAGATTGTAATCTCAGTGCTTTTCTGTGTAACCTTCAGGTGTTTATAATACATAGAACATTTAAAGTGTTTTCTCTTGTCGATTTACTTTGTTTAGTTTGACTCTCCGCCTAGTCACGAGTATTCCGCACCCAGTCTGACTAGTATACCCACTTGCATGTGACGATCCGCCACACAATAGAGTTTTATCGTGTACCGCCACCTTTCAACACGTACACACAAAATTAGTCATGTATATGCTTAAACGACACATGAATTATACATATATTTCAAATTGGACCTAAGCTAGTTAATCATTAATTTGAAAAGCCATTAGGCACCTAAAACTGAGCTAAAATGCCGTTTCGAATCCAAGTAATGATTAAGCACCTAACTATCTAAATATCTAACAACTAAACTAGCTTAACAACCTAAACTACCCAACCCCCCTAATCCCCTTGACTTTCGGCCGACAACCCCTGGTGGGCCATCCTACACTTTAAAAAAAAAATCCTTCATATTTGATTTGTTGTTACAAGACCATACTTATTCACCTACTTGAACACTCCAAATTCTTTTCAAAACCTCCATGCCTATCCATCAAATCTCACTTTTAAAATCACTCCAACTTATTTCTTTTTCTTTCCCTCTCTTTACGGCAACAACACCAGCACTTTCATCCGCCATATTTTAAAGAAGCTCATCCATTTCAAGCACAAAATCATCTACATTTTGGAGTTCTACGAAGCATACAAGGGTTTTCTCTAGGGATTTTAGTTAAAAACTCAAGATCTTCCTCTTTTTCTCTCAAAAATCATTATCTCTTACTTGTTATCTTCCCTAGCTTGTCTAGAGGTAAAAACTGGACCCTTCACATCTTTATATATTTGTGTTATTTTCTTTGATTCATGACAAAAATGCACTTGGTTCACCTAAAAAGTGGAATGTTTTTATAAAACTTTCTTAAATAAATATACTAAATTGAAAAGTGACTTGATCTAACGTTTAATACATGTTTATATATATATGTGTGTGTGTTGTGAGTATATATATATATATATTTGTGTGTCGTGGGTATGTATATATGCATATGTGTAGTTGTTGTTCACAAAAATTATTAAAGGAAAGATGTAAACATGTGTAGAGTTTTACAAAATCTTGCTAGTCATGAACTTCAGTTACTTAACAAATGAAAAATAAATAAATAAATAAATAAAAATGCATAGATCTATGTATGATGAAACCATGAGAATGTATGTATATATGTATATGGGTATGTAAACTAGAATTCCATAAAGATATAGATCTATGTAGGTATGTGAAGTATTTGTTCATAATATGTTATGTTGTCAAAATGGTTAGTTTGGTTAAAAGAAACACAAGGCTTGAATATTAATGGATAAAAATAAGTTTTATAAAAATATCGACTTTTATGGCCTTAAATATATTTTGTTGGTAAAACTTGGTGATCTATGCATATAATGGTATTTTGGAAAGGACCAAGCCTTGGAAATATTTTTATGACAAAACAAGTGTTGAAAAACTTAAGAATATATATTGGATAAAAATAACCGATAAAAGTGTTAAAATGATTATTTGAATAGTTTCGTGTCGCATGGTAAATTATAGGTTTCGGTGATATAACATGGAATAAAATGTATTTGTGTATAAATATGTATACATAGAAAGAATATATAAGTCGTTAAGGGATGGAAACACTTATGTAATTAGCGTAATAACAATGACGATAATCGTTCAAACAAGGTTATATATAGATCAATACATGTGTATAAATGATTATGTATATGTACAAGTCTAGATGTAACGTCAACTTCGATCACGTGTTAATACAAGAGATAGTATTTATAAGAAATATATAGTGTTATATTATAAATTATATTATCTACTCTATTACGACGAAAATGGAATATTCCTTTAAGAATAATTATAAAATTTCGTAAATATATCATTATTTGATGATTATGACTTGTATCTCTATGTCTACTTGTATAGATATATTATGTGTATAAATATTTATAAAAAGTAATAAATATTAATCATCAACGAGTCGTAAACACACCATTTTCCTTATACAAAAGCATTCTCAACCAAACCTAATGTCTTGGGTGAACAACTTGCATATGAGACGTCCATTCTCAACCCTAAGATGTCTTTTGTATTTAGGGTACGAGTAGTCGAGTCTCTCTATTACGGACCTTTATTTGTTTACTACATGGACACGAGGTGAGTTTCACGGCCCCTTTTTACTGATTTGCATAATTTGGGGGAAGAACATACTTAGAACTACTTTTATATGATAACAAGAAAACAAGACCCGACCTTTATGTTTGCATGAGTTAATACATTTGGGGCTCATAAAGTCCCCTGACGATCATATTTATAACCATTAGCTATGGATTAGCCTATGATTCTATGGATAGTACTATTGGGTCTGACACCCCCGGTCATGGTTAGTCGCGCTAACCATGGGTCCCTCTGGCCAAATGACCGCATAGTGTTCTAAGATTGCTCGTGAGGTACGAGTGAGGGGCAAAACACCCGATCTTGGTTTGGTTATGCCTCATGTATGTACATATTAGCTGTATTCCTAGCTAGTTTACAAATGGGTCAAACATTACTTGTTTTGTTTATCATATACGTAAAATCATTTTCATGCAATTGGTTTGCTCATTGTATCCATATATAAAACATGTGAACTCACCAACCTAGTGTTGACATTTTCAAGTATGTTTTTCAGGAAACTGAACGCGATAGCAAGAGTAATACTACGTAGGGTTCATGTATACATGGTGGATATAACTTTTGAAGATTTTTCTTGTATAACCCGTAATGTTCGGGTCATATTTGCAAATTCTAAATAATTTGTAACTTCAACTAATATTTTGGGCGGTAAAACCTTAAACTTAATTTATGTACCCGGTTTGCATGTATGCGTTTGCAATAATCATATGCTTTGGAAACCATGAACGTTACGCCTCGCGATTCCGCCTTGGCGGGGTGTGACATAAACCAACTTAGAGATAACACCAAAGAGTTGAGGGTAAATGTTGTCCTTAACGGGAGGCACCACTATTTTAATTTAAAGATTTTAATTCGTGAATCAAATGTCGTTAGGACGAGGCTCTAGCAGTGACCCGGGTCACAAGTTTGTAGTAGTCATACCACTGGATTAGTCAACTTAACATTATCACGTACCAAGCGGATTCAAAGCCCAAAGCAATACTCTTCGTAATCTGATCATTTCCGAGATATTTACTTTCATGTTATTTACTATTCTGTTAGTTACATTTCTGTTACACACATCACACACATTTTTACTTTCCTGTCTTTTACTTTACCGTGAATTACTTTTTTGTCATTTACTTTTCCACTTCACAAGCACAAAAAATGTAACATTTGTAAAAATTTCACGTCAAAATAATAAAAATATAAAATATAAGGACCATAAATGCAATTACATCAAAGATCAAGGACTAAAAATGAAAAACTTAGAAAATGGTTAGATATCAGACTGATATCTCTTTCCATATCGGTCTGAAGAGAAATATGGTTGGATATCGGACCGATATCCATAACGGTCCGCTATGGAACGTCATGTCGGTTATCGGACCGACATCAATCTATAACGGTCCAACAACCTCCTCGCAGCCGCAATTTGTGATACTGACATGTGTCCTATGACTCAGCCCTAGAATCTGACGCGTGTCATGATATCGGACCGACATGGCCCACATTGGTCCGACATGAACCGAAAATATGTGCGGTCCAATCAGATGTTGACATTTAGGGCTGATGTGGGCATGGCTGGATGTCGGATCGACATACAATTGATATCGGTCCGACATGGGTCCAGAAATCAGCCTATAAATAGATTTCAATGTCGTTCAATTCCAAAACACACTAAACAAAAATCCAAGTTCTTATAAGCCATTTCCACTCTCATAAGACCATTCCCGCTCGTACGTTTATGTTCCCGAGGTGCCGGATCATCCTAGAAATACCCGAGAAGCTAGGAAACGCTCATTTGGAGAAACCAAGTAAGGTTCTTAAGCAGAGACGTTGCCGACTAGGGTACTCAGTCTAGAAGATTCCTAAGTCCAACCTCTATCAAGGTGAATACTTGTATTTTTATAAAATGATTTCAAAACTGAAAATGGTTTTGATATACTTTGACATGAATGAATTAATACAACTATTAGTTGCATAAGGTGATTTACTATATAGCAATTATCCCATAGAGTCACGTATATATACACATGTTAAAAATGAGACGCTATAACAGGGCTAGGGGTTGAACCCTTGGTTGTTGTAAAGCCCATCGCTGAAAGCGTAATGCAGATAGACATAAAAATATATCCAAGGTACCTGGTGTGGCTGGTGGTTAGTCCGTTGACTGTGTAAATTGACCAGAAACTATGGACAAATTATTCTATCTATTTACGCTTTTCAGATTATGATTTCCAATATACATGTATTCACTAGTTTATACTGATAAAATATTTTCAAATGTTTTTACAGGTAACCAAGGATGAATTGAATTTGATTAGACATGTGATGACAAAGAAAATGATGTCATGAAAAAGGGAACGTCCACCCTAGACATCAGTTGAAACAAATGGATATTGTAAAACCTTGGTTTTGTATATTAAACGTTTGGTACAATATCAGGGTTTATCCCTGTTATAATGAAAAGAAATGGGAGATTCCCCATCTTTTGAAAAGATCCTGAGTTATAAAAATATTCCGCTATGTTTATAAATCTCTGATGAGATAAAATAAGAAACAGGTACCAATCATTGGTCGCATGCCCGGGTGGGCTAAATCCGAGGTGTGACAGGATGGTATCAGAGCCATTTGTTTCAGCATATTATGTATTAGATATTAGTATCTAAGCTGTAACTTGATTATGATATTATTTGGTTTAGCAAATTAAGATACTCAGGTAAGGTATCAAAGCTTAAACCAGTATAGACTGCCTGCTAGAAAAGTAGGTAGATCTCCATAATAATTAAGTGATAACTATACAGATGTCTGGAAATAATTATTATGCTTATATCTTCGGACGATCTGAAGAAGAACTTTATCATCCTACTGGATCCATGGAAAATCCTGTAGTCATATCCGATATCGGTGAATCCCTTTCTGATCCTATCATTGTCTCTGACAATGAATCTTATCATCAAAATCAATCTAGCTCATCCTGGATGGAAGCTACTTTGGATTTTGAAAATTAGAGAACTGATACTCCACCTTTAGTAAAACAAGTGGATATAAATGAGCATGTGCATGTGTCTGCAGAAGAAATGGAGGGAGTCTACCAGGAAGTACCGGAAGAAAAGGAACCTAATGAAATGGAAATGAGAGATCCATATTTGTATCCCGAAGGTACTTCAAATCCTTATACTCTTCCAACAATGTTAGAGGAGTATATTGAAGAACCAGTTGATGGTCCTGATGACCCATACCATAATGTGTTTAACGACATATTATTTGGTATTCTTGAACCCCCTCCTCAGTATAATTATTCTTCAGCTCATCTTGGAACACCCATAAAATTCCTTGATCGTGCCTTAAGAGAAACTGATGAACTCAAGAAAGAATCAAGGCAGCTCAAGGAAATGATTCGTCAACTGGAGAAAGAAAAAGAAAAGAAAAATAAAAGAAAGATAGAAAGAAATAGTAAATTAACTAGACGTAAAGGTAACCATCCGACCGGTATGTAGTTATCTAGCAAACTGAATATTCTATCAAAGGAAAGAGTGGTATATAAATCTCTTCTAGACGCGTAATTCTTTCCTGGGAACATTTGGTTGGAGGTACTATTCTGGGACGATAACCACCCTAGTCTACTAAATATAATAAATAGGACAATTTACTATTTTAGTATGTAAAGTTTAAAATATAAATAATAGTATTTTGTTTTATTCAGATGACTGGAAAAGGAAAAGGTCCCTTCTATGTTAAAAAATATGCTCCACCTGGATATGAATTCCAGCTTACAAATGAATGGGATTCAGAAACTGGAACAAGTTTAAGACATTCACGTAGTACATATCGAAGCTTAGGAGAATTAACACCTCCGACGAATCCTTATGTACCTTCTATCAGTTTTCATTCTGCTATTATAGCCACAGTCGAAATCCGGATTATGGAGAAAATCCATACTATAATCCTTATTATTATCAAGGGTTACCTGAAATTCCTTATGAAAGTAATTCTGTTCCTGAAGGAGAAGAAAGAGAAGAATCGAATAGGCCATATGAGTATTATGAGCCTACGAATATACAAAATCCTCAAGAATATGAGGAAAGTTGTAATAATAATCATATTAGAGCCTTACAGGAATGAGTAACAGAATTGGAAAAAGAAAATCATAGATTAGCATCTGTAGCCGCCCAGAATAGAGCGTTAAGACAAATGCTAGAAAATGCTAGAAAATGCTCATAACCAGGGTTATATGTAAATTTCTTTCCGACTTCTATAATATGTATTATGAATATTAATAAAATTCCTCTTGTGAATAGAATTTCAAAACAAGGTCCTTCTTATAATACAAGGGGCAAGAGCAAACAAATTCAAAATGAAAATTCTGAACAACTGCAACAAAAAGCAGAAATAAAGAAAATGGTTGGAGAAGGAATAGAGAATGCTCTTCCTAAAATTCTAAAAGCTATGAAGGAAGATAAAATGAAAAATAAAGTGGCTGAATCTAAAAATAATTATCATGAAAAAAACCATAGTTCAAATGGAGAAAATTCATCAAGTAATGATAAAGAAATTAGCAAAAAAGAAAGAGAAGGAAAGGATGTACATTTCGTGCATTCCGAGCTTGTCAACCTCTGGAGTATGCTGGGAATGAGAGAGTAGTGGCATCCCTGAGGTGGCTGGAGAAAACTGAATCTGTTATCTCCATCAGCAAAGGTGCTGATGAAGATATGGTGCTTTATGTATCAAATTTATTTAAAGATGAAGCGTTGGAATTCTGGAATTCTATTATACAAGCCATGGGACGGCATAAAGCCTATGCCATGGAATGGGAAGAATTTAAAGAAATGGTAATACAAAGATTTTGTCCCATCAATGAAAGAGAAAGAATTGAAACAAATTTTTTAAATCTCTGTATGGAAGGAACTAAACATCAGGAGTATGTTTCCAAAATGTTTGAATATACTCGTTTGGTTCCACACTTATCTACTCCTGAACCCAATCTTATCAAGAGATATATTTGGGGTCTTGCGGAAGAAATCAGAGATATGGTCAAAGCTACTATGCCTCAGACCATTGCATCTGCCGTGTAGTTAGGAGGAATTCTAACTGACGGTATGATAAGAAAACAGGAAGAAGGCAAGGCAAGGGAAGTGGCCAAGAAGGTTACGGAGAACCCGGAAAATAATTCTCCTTGGAAGAGAAGAAATCAGCCTATCAAAGGAGGATTTAATTCTTCGATCCCAGAATGCAAGATTTGTAGGAAAAGGCAAACGGGAGAATGCTTTTTCAAGAAAATTTATTGTCATTTTTGCAAACACACCGGACATGTGTTTGAGAACTGCCCAAGAAAGAAAAGTAACTCCTGTTTTAATTGTGGAGAGACTAGCCATTTTAAATCAGCTTGCCCAAAGCTTAATCAAGCAGGAGCTAGTGGGATAAAGGCCAATGAAGGAAATTGAAAGAATGTACGAGCTTTCGTACTTAATAATTGTGACGCTGCAGCTGTTCCAGATGCATTCACTGGTGCATTCCTCATTGACAATATTTATGCTAGAGTATTATTTGACACTAGTGCAAATTTAAGTTTTATAGATTATAAATTATGTAATCTATTAAATAAGCCTTTGTTAGGACATAGTTGTGTGACAATAGGCCTTGTAATAGTTTAGATCTTCTATGTCTTTATGGTTTTGTAATGTTTGTTTAAGTTTTGTTATAGGCGAACTTTACTTTAGGCGAACTTGTTAAGTTCTCCTGCACGGCTGTGTGAGTCTATAAATAGGAGTTTACATGTTAGTTTTAAAAAGCTTTTGCAATTTGTGTTCAAGATCTGTAAACTCAAAGTTTGGTGGAAATCAAAGAGGATATTATTTACATCTTCTGTTGATTATAGTCTTTGTGAATGTCTTGTTTACACAGTTACACGTACGTTGGATTCCGCACTCCGTATGTGTGATACACATCACGTCTCGAGTTAGATCCATAGAAGACCCGTGTGGACCTATATGTGGTATCAGAGCATCGTGCTCGTGATTTGTGATTGATTTGTGACGGTTTGTGTAAGATTTGACATCAAAAAGACTGAATTTTCGAGAAACTTTCATTTCCATGGAGTTTTCATGTTCTTAAGAAGATTTTGAGGCTGATTTCATCAATTTGGAGTAGTTTTTGAAGAAATTGATCCGTTCAAAGTGTTCTAATTCATATTATATTCAATCCTACGGCTAAATTTCATCAAATTTAATTAATTCAGCAAGTTATGATGATTTTTGAGGTTTCAAGTTCGTGTTTTGGTTGAAGAATTCATCTTCCTATGAGTTTTTAGCTGAAACAGGCGAACTTAGCTCAAATTCAGTTACAGGCGAACTTAAGAGGCGAACTTAGTCTAAGTTTTTGTTTAGGCGAACTTATCAAGGTCGCTTGTGGGTAAAGTTGTTTCAAATTTTGTTTTCTTGTGATATTTTGCATATATTTGTTGTTATGGCTAACATGGTGCAGGTTACAAACATATGCAACTATGACAATGAAATTGGTACTTCTCAAAAACCACCAAAGTTGCTGTCTTGCTGATTATCCTAACTGGAAGGATCGTTTTGATCAATTTGTTTCATTCACAGATACCAGTTTATGGATTCCTATTTTAGAAGGATATACTCATCCGACTTATTCATAGATGGATAGTGATAATGTTCCGAAGCCTGTATCTTCTTTAACAACTGAAGAAAAGCTGTTATTTAATCGTGAAAAGAAGGCAATGGCGAGTATTTCAATGTCACTACCAAAAGAAATTTATCATAGTTTCAAGCAATTTAAATCTTCCAAACAATTATGGGAAGCTTTACAGAAGAGATGTGAAGGTAGTTTGGATGTAAAGAAAAGTCGTAAAGAATTACTGAAGAAACAGTTTTTAGTATTGAAACAATTTCAGAATAAGAATTTGGATGATCTGGCTACAAGAGTTTATCATTTGTTAAGTGAATTAGCAAGTGCAAAGGTAGTTTATGAACCTGAAGAGATAAATGACAAGTTTCTGGAAGCTTTACCTTCAAAATTTGATGTGTATACAGTTCTCATCAAAGAAAATGAAAAATATAACTCAAATGAAAGTGGATCAAACAGTAGAACAAGGAAACCAATATGGAACACATGCTCATGATCTGAACATGAAGATGTTCTTGGAAAAATTCAATCTCATGATCTGAACTTAAAGAAAAAGGAAATTAATATGGAACACATGCAAGATCCGTCAATGTATTTTGCCAAAACATCTGGAAAATCTGGACCATGAGTTGCTTTGTTTTCAGGAGATGGTCAATATAACTCAAATGAAAATGGTTATGAATGTTCTTATCAATCTGGCTTCTCTGCAACTATATCAAATTCTCCTGGATCACAACCAGTGAAATCACATCATGTGACTCAAAGGGTAGCTGAAGATTATATGACAATGTTTTCATATTTTATTGCTTCATATGAAAATTTTATTGGAGGAAAGATTCATGGTCCAGAAGCAATTGAAGAATATTATCTTCAAATTGATCAAGTTGATCTAGAAGAAATGCATATTCAGTGGAATATGGCAATGTTAATGAGACAAGCAAAGGATTTTCTTAAGAAGACTGGAAGGAAGTACATTGGATCAAACAGTAGAACAAGAATGGGGTTTGATAAGACTAAAGTTCGATGTTACAACTGTCAAGAATATGGTCAATTTGCTAAAGAATGTAATAAGCCAAAAGTTGAGTTTGATTCTCAAAAGAAGAACAACAATTATCAAAGTAACAGAAATCAACAAAGTTCAAGTGGTTCTGGAAATTCAGCAAATGTTTCAATAGCATCTGCTTTGGTTGCTCAAGGAGATGATAACTATGATTGGGGAATTCATTTAGAGGATCTAGTTGGTGCTATGAGTCAAGCGTTTGTGGCTGAAATTCATACTGATGATTCATCTAAAGATGAAAGTTCTAGTGATAGTGAAAGTTTAGAGAGTGGAGTAGAAAGTCAGAATGATGAATCTTCTAACAATGTCAATACAGAAGAAATTTTTGAAGAAATTTATACTGAAAGTGCTGATGAAGTTCATTCTGAAGAAAATGTGTCTACAACAAGTGTATCTGAGGATGAGATTTTGTTGACTAAAAGAGTTCCTAAGATGACTGAAGAGATTCCAACTGCTAAAGTCTTCATGGTAGACATGTCAGATCCATCAAAGGTAAAAGATGTTATCTGTAACATATATTGTTCTAACTATGTTTTGGTGAAGGACAAAATGATGAAAGTCATGGATGATAACACAAACTTGATTTGTGATATGAAATTGATCTACTCAGTGAATCAGAAATTAAAGGACAATGATAAGATATGTATTGACAGAATTGAATCACTGAAGAGAGATATTAATTCTCTAACTTTGAAGATTAAGGAACAAGCATATCGGTTGGATATGGCTTATGCTGAGATTGAAAAGAGAAATGAAATTGTTGCTGAGAAAAACAAAGAAATTTCAGACAAAGAAGCAGAGGTTATTAGATTACATAGAAAACTGGAATGTTTTGGAAATTCATCACTACTGTTGGGTTATTTCAATGACAATGCTAATCATTTTAAGAGAATAATTGGAATTGGATTTGCTCCTCCACCATTTAATGGAAATTATGTTGTAGAACAAGAGATCATTACTAAGAGGATATTGATCCAAAGACAGTTTTAAAGATTAATCCGGTCATAGGGGAAGAAATGGTTTATGATTCTGATAATGATGATAAGATATTTGATGCTCAGAAAATTGATGGCGTTCCTAAAGATGTGAAGTTTGAAGAACCAAAAGTGGTAAAACAAGTCACAAAAGATCGATGTATTCTTACAGAGCCCGATGAAGCTGAACAACCTACTATTTCACCAATTTTATCTAAAAGTGGTTTTGTTAGTGCTGGTGATATCAAGAGTGAGATTGAAAATAAATCAACAAGTGATTTCATTAAGCAAAAGGTGAATGTGGCAAAAACCAAAGACAGTCAATCGTTGGTTTCAAAGACTTATGTTAGTGAATCATTTAGAAAGATGTATGTTCCAAAGAAACAAGGAGGTAGTGATGCTAAATCTATTGAAGGTTATTCATTAGGAAGATCCTCAACTTCACCAAGGGTTCCTTACATCCAAGAATACAAGGATAAGAGAGTTTGATTTCATTGTATTGAAGGTTATACTGTCCTTACAAAAGCAAAGAGAATAATTTTTTATTTCAGAAAAGGTTACACCTGCTGTTGTTCATGGTAAATCAAGAGTAGTAAAGATTTTGTAAAGACCAAAAGTGGAAAAGACTACATTTGATAATGTGATGAAACAATCTGTTAAGGAAAATTTGCCTAAGCAACATGTTACTAAACCATTTGGGTTTAAGAGAGAGATGACACACAATGTTCATGACAGATTTTTTGATTCTAAACCAGAGTTTGTTCAATCTGGTGTTAGAAACAAAGTTGTTTTTCATAAGTTTGTTGAGAATCCTAAAGTTGGATTCACAAAAAATTCACAACCTGAGGTCAAACTTTCAAGACCTCAAAGCAGAAGAAGGAACAGACGGTTAAGAAAACTTTTAGAAAATGATCAATTTGAATCTGAATTTCAAAATTAATCAATTTTTGATAAGAAAAAGAATGTTTCAAAATCCAAAATGTCTGATTCTGATTTGCCTAAATCACCAAGGGTAGATGATAATAGAGATTTTGAATTGCGTGAGGTTGTTTATTTTGATGCTAATGGAAGACCTAAGACCACAATGGCTTGGGTCCCCATTTCTAACTGATTTCCTTTGTTTGTGTAGGGTCAACCAAGGAAGACTATCAATAACAAATGGTATGTGGATAGTGGTTACTGCCGACATATAACAGGAAACATTCGTTTGCTTGAAGATGTTATTAAATTTGATGGTGGTTATGTCGCTTTTGCAGGTAAAAAAGGCGGGTACATAACAGGTCAAGGAACGTTAAAGAATGAAAAGGTGAAGTTTGAGAAAGTCAATTATGTTGAGCAACTCGAACATAATCTACTCAGTGTATCTCAAGTGTGTGATAAGAAGTTTTCATTTCATTTTAATGATGCTGAATGCTATATTCGGAAACTGGGATTTGAAATACCTGAAGAATGGATTCTGATGAAGGCTCCAAGAAGAAATGACACATATGTTTTAGACATGAGTGTTGCTACAACAACGGATTCAATTCCTACATGTTTACTCTCAATGGAATCTGAATCTGACTCTATTCTTTGGCATCGGAAGCTTGCTCATATCAACTTCAGAAAAATGAATTATTTGGCGAAGAATGATTTGGTATCTGGTATTCCAAAAATGAAATTTGATGTGCTTGATGACTGCATTCCTTGCAAGAAGGCCAAGCAACACAGGAAGTCTCACAAATCCAAGAAACATAATTCAATTGTTACTCCTTTGGAGTTACCGCATATGGATTTGTTCGGACCGATAAGTTATCGAAGCATTGGAGGTAAATCGTACTGTCTGGTGCTAACGGATGACTTTTCAAGATTCTCATGGGTTAAGTTTTTGGCAACAATGTCTGAAATGGCAAAGACAGTTCAACACTTAATTCTTGGGTTGGAGAATCTTTTGAATCAGAGAGTCATATGTTCCTCAACAAAACGGTGTTGTTGAGCGAAAGAACAACAAGATGGGACTCTTTTGTTTACAAAAGGGTATACATCATGAATTTAGCATGCCAGATGTTCCTCAACAAAACGGTGTTGCTGAGCGAAAGAACAAAACTCTGATTGAGGCAGCTAGAACTATGTTGGCGGATTCTAAGCTACCGGTTACTTTTTGGGCCGAAGCTGTGAATACGGCATGCCATATCCTGAAACGTGTTCTGACCATCAAGCGACACAACAAGACGTGTTATGAGTTATTAAATGGTCGAAAGCCTCATTTGAATTATCTTCTTCCTTTTGGAAATCCGTGTACTCTTCTGAAGATCCGGGATGTTTCTACCATGTTTAGCGAAAAGGTGATTGAAGGAATTTTTCTTGGATATGTTGCTAATTCATTGAATAAAAGAGTGTATAACAAGGAAACACGACAGATCGAAGAATGGTTTCATATCGATTGTTCTAATCGATCTATTCCCTAGAAGGCGGTTGGTCCAGAGTGGGCGTTCGATTATGACAGCTTGTTCAAGTCTTTTAACTTTGCACCTGATTTATTTGATGAAGAAGTTGCTTTACTATACAATTCATTTCATGGTGATCAAGATTGTGGGTTAATTCCAAAATCAACGATTCCATATTCCATTCCATCATCATCAGTTCACCATGATCCGAATGCTGCATCGAGTTCGAGAACTCATGAGACTGATAGTGAGGATGATGAAGAAATTTTTCAGGATTCTTCAGCAGATCCGTTAATTGTTGATGATTCATCCAACACTACACATGTTCAGGGGGAGATTTCTAAAAATTTAGATTCAGAGACACTAGTTAATCAATCTTCTCAAGCATATACTTCTCAAGTTGATATTTTACCTGTTCCGGAGGTGGCTTCCATAAAAGAACTCAAAGATCATCCAGCGACGAATATCATTGGGAATTTGCAAGATGGAGTTCAAACTCGTTCTTTAACTGAAAATACTTGTTTATATTCATACATTAGAGATACTGGAGTAATTGATGTTTGCTTACATTCTTGTTTTATTTCTCAGGTAGAACCTAAAAATGTGGAGATGGCTTTATAAGACAATAACTGGATAGAAGCAATGCAAGAAGAGCTTGCTCAATTTTATAAGCTAAAGGTGTGGGATTTAGTTGATTTACCAAAGGGAATGTATCCGATTGGCACCGAGTCGGTTTACAAATGTAAAAAGGATGAACGTGGTATCGTGGTAAGGAACAAAGCAAGATTAGCTGTATAGGGCTTTAATCAACAAGAGGGAATTGATTACACTGAGGTGTACGCACCTGTAGCACTGTTGGAAGCAATTCTTTTGTTTTTAGCTTTTGCTTCGTTCAAAGGTTTCAAGGTTTATCAACTGGATGTCAAAAGTGCTTTCCTGTATGGCAAGGTGAAAGAGGAAGTTTATGTTTATCAACCATCGGAGTTTGAGGATCCATTGTATCCTTTTAAAGTGTTCAAGCTAGATAAGGCTCTTTACGGTCTTCATCAAGAACCCCGTGCGTGGTATGAAACGTTGTCGCAACACCTTTTAGACAATGGTTTTGACCGTGGTCGAATTGATTCCACCTTGTTCATAAAGAAAGTAGGGGGAGATTACCTGATGGTTCAGATCTACGTGGATGACTTTATTTTTGGCTTAACAAACGAAGAGTTATGCAAAGAGTTTGAGAGTGTTATGACATTGAAGTTTGAAATGTCCGCTATGGGAGATTTGTCATTCATTTTAGGATAACAAGTTAATCAAAAAGAGGATGGTTTCTTTATACATCAGTCTAAACACGTGTAAGACATTTTGAGCCGGTTCAAAATGGAAGACTGTACCCCATATGACACTCTGATTCCGGTTAATCACAAGATGAATCCAGATCCGAAAGGAAAGGATATTGACAGCCGCTTGTATAGGGCAATGATTGGATCTCTCATGTACTTAACTACATCAAGGCCAGATATAATGTTTGCTGTGTTTCTCTGTTCTAGATTTCAATCAAAACCAAAGGAATCACATATGATTGCAGTCAAACGTATTTTTTGGTACTGAAAGGGAAACCAAGATTAGGATTATGGTTTCCGCATGTTCTAATTTTGAATTTAATGCATATACTGACTCGGATTTTGAAGGTTGTTGTTTAGACAGGAAATCTACAACAGGAGGTTGCCAATTTCTGGGTAATCGTCTTGTATCATGGCAATGTAAAAAGCAGACTACTGTCTCAATTTTAACATGTGAAGCAGAATACATCGACACTGCAAGTTGTTGTTTATAAATTTTGTGGATTCAGCAACAATTAAGAGACTATGGTTTGAATTTCACTTGCACCCCCATGTTCATTGACAATAATGCCACAATGTCTATAACAAATAATTCAGTTAAGCACAGTAAAACAAAGTACACTGAAACCAGATATCATTTCATTCATGATTGTGCAGATAAAAAATTGATTGAGCTGATGAAAGTTCATACTAATGACAATCTTGCAGATTTGTTCACCAAGGCATTTGATCGTACAAGGTTTGAATTTCTGATAAACATGATTGGTATGATCAATCCTGAATAATTTTTTTTGCTCAAAATGATTCTCATGGAGGTTTATTTTTTATTTTTTACTCGCCTTTTTTCTGAATTTCAATTTACTATAAAAAATTTTGTTATTTATAAAAAGCCCAAACAAATTGAAAAATCTTAAAATTGACATCAATAGATATTCATTCACACATGACCATAGATTGACTGGTTGGTACTTTATGTTTATTTAATATATCTGAATTATATATGTTTTTTATCTAAACTTTAGAGACTACACAAATAGGAGATGATAGTGTTGTGTATGCATATAATTTAGCTTGTCAATAGGCTAAAAGCGTCTTTGAATCATTAGTTGCATATGTTGCAGCTGTGATTTGAACCCATTTTATGCTTGGGTGTGTGTTTTAAAAGATCATTATCAGATATAGAATATGAAGCTTAAAGTGTTTCATGAGACTATTATCGAAATATATTGATTAGCATAATTTTTCAGTTCACTTCACGACCCATGCCTCGAAAAACATGCAATGTGATGTTGAACTAAGATATGTTTCTGACAACATCTGTTGAAACATATACTAGACCTTGGATCATATTGATACATCATCTTTACTGATTCCATTGAATTCATATTCCAGATAATAGTTGGATCCACGTACCTGAATCTTTTGATTCCACATATATAAGCCTAGACATTGAGTCATTCTGATTCAATATATCCTTTGGGATCTGTTTCTTTTCCTGTGCTAATTGAGATAGTTTCATCCTAGAGATAGATATTATCTTTGCATAAGTCTCATATGTCTTGATGATAGTGCAATTTACTTTCTGTTGGCATACTAGTGGGGTACACGTTGTATTTCATACTTAAATGGTACATTAACTCACAAGAAAGTGGGAATGAGATGCTTTTAGTTTCAAATCTTATAATATTGACAATTTAAATTTGTGTGTCACAGCCTGATCTTGTTTTCTTTAAATGTTTATCGCGTATCATTACATGCAAAATGAAAGTCTTGTAAAAGATAGAGTTTGAAAATATTGAGAGATATTGGTTTGATTGGTCAAGACTTGAAAGAATGGCATATGATACCAAATTACTTTGTTATATTGATTGTTTAATCCAAGATGTGTGATTGATATATCATGTATACTGATATGATCTTCTTGCTCATGGTCTTCAACAAAAATATGTTCTTTAGTGCTTTACAGTTTAGTTTATTTCAGTTTGTATAAAGAAAAACCAAAATTATGTATTTTCAAATTTGTATAGATAAAATCCAAAAAGATTTTCTGTCATGCTTCGGTGAGAATTCCAAATTTTTTTAAAGGCTCGGGATTGGATCGGATAACAGGTTCCTGGTGATTGACAAGAAACATTGAGGAAGAGAAGTATGAAAAGTTTGAAAGAGTTGATAGTTTAAAACTTCAAAATTTCTCTACGTGTGGAGAAGAAGCGAACTTATTGTGTTCGCCTAGGTTAAGTTCGCCTGGTAAGCGAACTTAATAAGTTCTCCTAGTAAGCGAACTTAAGGCTTGTTGCTTATATAGTTTGTTTGAAGCGAACCTAATCATATTTCTTAGAAAACTTGACTGAAGCGAACTTAGTTGTTTTTAAGCGAACTTGTTCTGAGTGTGATCGAAGTGACTGTATCTATGTTGTTGTTCTTAGTTTCTGATTATTCAAGGCTTTGCGCATCAAACCAAGGTAGTATCAAGGTTTATTATCCATTGAATTGTTCAAATCAAGCATGTTTATGATCTAGGTTACGGTTTATGTTGCCTCGACTGGTTTTGGATCTAAACCTCGATCTAATATGTGTTATGCTTGAAATTGATGATTGATAAAGGTTCTTTGAGATGTTTTGATCATGTGGTGTTCCATTTTAACATCGGATTTCATCGATTGGAAGGTTTTTGATTTCTGGTGGTTTTTCTGAGCTTGGAGCGAACTTGCTCAGGCGAACTTAATAAGCTCGCCTCAGGGGAGAGAAGTAATTTTGACTAAGCATTTTTTTTTTATTTTTTTGTTTTTCATTTTTTTATTATTTGTTTGTATCATGTTTTAACATGTTTGGTGTGTGGTTGTGCTATGTCATTTTTTTTACAGATGGATCGTTGAGTTGAATATAAACATAACCATGTGGCGTTGGTGGATCCAAATTTATCTGAAGCGGTGAATTACCGAGAAATCATTAACTTTCTAAATAGATCAAGGATAAGTGTTGCTGTTTTGGCAAATTCCTACATCAGCTTGAATTACATTCAACAGTTCTGGGATATTGTACAACATGACTGTACTATGGATCCGAATGTTATTAGAGCTACTGTCAACAAAACGGAAATAGCAATATCTATTGATACTATTCATCAACCTCTTCATCTTGGAGGAAATGATGAAGAACCTTTTTGGGGTTACCTTCTACACTGATTATTGGTTGTTTTCAAAGAATGGGTTACAAAAGAAGAGCTAATGATACTCAAACGAGGAAGGGTGGTCTGGTAGGACAATGTAGATACTTTATGCATGTCATTATTCAATGTTTGACTCCTAGGAAAGCTGGAACTGATGGTTTGAAGACCACACTACAATCAACAATGGTGGCTCTTACTTTGAACAAGGGGTTCAACTTGGCTCATTATTTTTACAAGGAGATTGTTGCACAGATTACTCCACCGGCTGGTCAAGGATTTCTTATGTATTCGAGGTTTCTACGAATGATTCTGAATCATCTTATAAGTAGAAGCATGTTTTGTAACTATAGATTAAATTCTATGTATCGGTGTACGTGGCTAGTCCATAGGAGGGTGCTCCTGAGTACTTAGCCCGCACACCAGTTCGGTCCTGCGTACTTAGTAAGTACGCAAGGCTTTTGCTTTCGTACTTGTCAAGTACGCATGACCAAACCATGCGTACTTAGTAAGTACGCAAGGCTTTTGCCTTGCGTACTTGTCAAGTACGCAGGTAGTGTTCCTTCCCTATAAATAGAAGACTTGTCTTCATTTGTAGGTGGAACTCTGAAACAAAGTTGAGAGGTGTCCGGGTGGGTCGGGACGAGCTCTCCCGACCCCTGGACCGTGAGCTTAGATGAGAGATGTGTGCTCCTTCGGTATGTAGTCTGTAATACGGGATGACTTCTGTGTTATGGATTACGTTTCGTTTCATTATCTTTTGTCTTTGTTCGTGTTTTCTCTGTCTCGTTTCTTGGCTCCCACACAAATCACAGAACATGTCCGTGTAAATCCGCTGCGTGACCAGGCTCCCGGGACCTACAAGTGGTATCAGAGCCTCGGTGTTTGTTGATTTGTGTTCCAGTTTTGGGTTTTTTAAGCAGATCTGAGATATAAAAGTCGCTACTTTTTATTGCAAAAATCCTCAAATCTGAGTTTGTTATCACTTCATTTGTTGTTTGGATGGCCGAGGGTTTGTTAGAAGATGATTTCTAATCTTTTGGAAGCATCAATTTATCAGATCCGTCACTTTTCGAGCATTCTCCTCATGATCCGTCAAGAAAGCTGTTACTTTTTGATAAGTTCGCAAATTCAGCTTTTCTGCGTACTTACTAAGTACGCATGGATTTTGTCCTGCGTACTTACTAAGTACGCAAGAGAAGTTGTCCTGCGTACTTGTCAAGTACGCATGAGTATTTAACTCTGCGTACTTTGCATGTACGCACTGGCATTTTGCGAACTGATCAAATACGCATGAGCACTTGGCGTTGCGTATTTACTAAATACGTATGAGCATCCTTTATGTGCGTATTTGCTAAGTACGCATGAACTAGCCCCTGGGATTCAAAAAAAAAGTTTTTTGGCGGGAAAACTTTTCTTGGCCAAAATTTTTACGGATCATTTGTACGCGTGTTTCGGGCCATTTTTGAGAAGATAGTAATTTTGGTTTTTCCGGACCAGAATTTGTATACGATGTGGCTTGGCGAAACACGAACGAGATTTTTGTTGGATGATACCACTTGTCAAACATTGTTTAAGGGTCCATACCTGAAAATGTAGGCTACGATTATCCGGGATACTTATTTAATAGGGTATGAATGCTGAACTAATGGGAGCAATTGGGTCATCATCGGCTAAAGGTCTTGTTCTATTTGTGAAGATGTGGCTGCTTTGGGTCTTTTGGAAAGAGAATCATCTTGTTTAGGTATTCAAACCTGAATATGTAGGCTACGAGTATCTGGGATACTTATTTATTAGGGGATGAATACTGGAACAACATGAACCCAAGGATTTGCTGTTTTGGATCTTTGCAAAGGAATAAAAGAATAAAATCCTGGAGTTGGCTAATTGTGCTTTTTGAGGATTTGAGTGACGTGATGATGAAGCTGGTAATAGTTTACAGAGAAATGAGGGGGATAAAATCTAGTATTCATGAGACAATAAAGAGGTGGTGGAAAAGCCGTTGGTACTTCCTATATATATACCTCTTTGACGTAACATGGATCTCAATCGTGATTTCTCGTGTAAACTATATTTTTCGTGTTTGATTCTATCGTGTGTCTTCAAGATGAAGCTGGATATTCGTTGGATTATTAGTTGAAGATGGAACCTTTTATCATTGGCCGATGGGATAGGAAACATACCCTTGTTTCTGGTCTAGTCAGATGGACCTTAAACTGAAAGGGGATATTGGAAATGAACATCTTCGGGAATTTGGTTGACTCGTGAAGATACAGGATAGAGTTGGACACATCTGGTTGAAGACTTAAGTTTATCTTACTAGAATTCCTATGGGAGCTGATTAGTTTGATGCAGGTTATTGGAAACTCAAACTCTCTATCATATGCCAGCTGATTTGGAGTTGTCCTAGTCTACTATTGTTACATGGTTAGGAAGACATTGTCAGACTCAGAGTCCTAAGTCAGGGTGGAGGTTGCTACTGCTGAGAGGATGAACTACAATGAGTTGTGTTGGGTTAGTTGGTTCTTATTGAAGCACTTGGTTTGGTCTACAATGAAAGCTACAGTTATGAGGGAGTCGGGTTTGTCATCACTCAGCAACTGAAGACTGAAGTTTGAATATTTGAAGATCTCAAGTGGAATGCCAGAAGATCAGGTCTCGCCAAAAGACACGTGATGTCATTAGTTTAGAGGGAGTCTGTAAGGACATTCTTTGTAAACTGATGATTATCAGTGTTAGTGACAGATAGAATTTGATGCTATAGTTAAGAGGGAGTTTGTAGAAGCATGTTTTGTAACTATAGATTAAATTCTATGTATCGATGTACGTGGCTAGTACATAGGAGGGTGTTGCTGAGTACTTAGCCCACACACCAGTTTGGTCCTGCGTTCCTTCCCTATAAATAGAAGACTTGTCTTCATTTGTAGGTGGAACTTTGGAACAAAGTTGAGAGGTGTCCGGGTCGGGACGAGCTCTCCCGACCCTTGGACCGTGAGCTTAGATGAGAGATGTGTGCTCCTTCGGTATGTAGTCTGTAATACGGGATGACTTCTTTGTTATGGATTACGTTTCGTTTAATTATCATTTGTCTTTGTTCATGTTTTCTCTGTCTTTTTTCTTGGTTCCCACACAAATCACAGAATAGGTCCGTGTAAATCCGCTGCGCGACGAGGCTCTCGGGACCTACATTATACCTAATTTCACTCAGTTAGCACAGCGTCTTACTCTCACTCCAATGACAAAAAGGATTTTCACTGATTGTAACAACATCAAGCAACAAAATCCAGCCTTGATACCTGTTCCAACTCCTCAGTTTGGGCATATTATTAATCCTGCTTGTGTTGCTCCTCTAAATGATAATTGGATACAACTAGAAGAGGTTCAACAACAACAACCGCAATAATAAGTTCAACAGCAACCTTAACCACAACAAGTTGCACCTGAAGTACAACCAGAACAAGTTAATGTACAAGTTCATGATGCTGATCAAGATAATGTGATAGAACCTAATTTAGAGGTTCATGAGGAGGTTCATGTTGATATACCGGAAATTCAGAATGTTGAAAATGAGAATGTTAATGAAGAACAAGTTCATTCACCACAAGCAAATCAAGAAGGTCAAGTTAATGATACTAGCACAAGCTCATCCGGAAAAACAAATGATGCTGAATTTGATACTGATTCTGAAGCTACACACGATTTTGGTCCAGATTATTATGATAAACTTGCTAGTATACTAGTGGCAAATGCTGGTAAATGACTGAAGTTTGTTGCTACTAAACCAAGACGGAAGTCTTTTCGGGGTACTCCTCCTAGAACAGCACTCGGTAAAAGATCGTTAAGAGATGAATCTTCTTCTGATTCTAATTATGTTTCTACTCTAAAGTCACAGAAGCTATTGTCTGCTTCCATGACTACTGCTGCAACTGCTTGAGTAGCTGATGACTTGGATTTTGTGGATTCTTTGATTGTATCTCCACATCCGTCTCAGACTACTTCACCCCAAGGTACTCCTGCTCCAATTCCTTCACAAGCTGGTCCGTCTAGTTCCTCAAAGGATTCTAAAATTGTTGCTCTACAAAGCAAAGTCTCTTGGCTAGAAGCTCAAGTTGTGGGTCTTCAAGGTCAAGTAGATGTATTAAGGGCAAATAATTTTTAGAGAGAACAAACTCTTCAATCTCAAAGCAAGCAGATCTCTGAGATGCAAATTCTAATCTCACAATTGATAGAGCGTATTGACGCTCATGGGGAGATGCCTGTAGTGATTAAAGATGCTTGTCATATAGTGGCAGTTCAAAGAAATGATCCCAGTGGAAACAAGGGTGATCGAATACATTGATGTGGCTCCAATATCTCAGTTTCAGGGGGAGTCTACTTCAAATCAAGTTGAAGCTTCTGGTGATAAAGTTACAGGAGAGAATGAAGAGGTATTGCTTCTAGAATTCTTTAAAGATGATTCTGATCTTGCAGAAACTGAAAAGATAGACTGCTTAGATGGTATAGATGAGTTATTTGATGACCTAGAAGATGAAGAAAATGACTCAGATATAGAAGAAGGAGAGATAGTAGAAGTGGAGATTATCAAAGATACAACAAGTTTGATGTATGAAGGGTGTGATGGTCTAAATGTGACTTTTGACTTCATCCTAGATGAGGTTATTCCTGAAGTAACTTCTGATGGAATGGCTAACTCTATGGACTATACTGAAGATGTCACAATGTTTGATTCTAACCCAGATAATGCTCAGTCAAAGACTACTGAAGAACCTATGATGTATAAGGATACAAGTATGACGAAAGAAAAATGGTTAGAGATGGTAAAAGCCTGGAAGAAAGTGTTACCCAAGTCACCATCACCACCTGTTCTGAAACAAAAGTATGTGAATAAAGATAGATGTGTTGGTAGAATTATCAGTTGGTTCATTGATGAAGAAATCAATGTGTTTGCCTTAAAGAGATCTGATGGTGTTCAATATCTAAAACCAAGACTTAGGTATTTTAATACTTTTCCTAGATGCGAGCTAAATGGTTTGGCAACTAAATTCTTAATCAACAATTCAAAGAATGGTATTGCTTATGCTAGCAAGGTTGATTAGATTGGAAGGTAGTTCAAAGAAATATGATAAGATGAAACCACGGAAGGGTAAGAGGGTAAAGAGTACTGACTCTAAAACTGGTAAATTGATTTAGAGTTACAAGTTTAAATCAGTCAAAGTTGTAAAGAAGATACCTTTGAAGAAAATTCCACAAGATTGTCTGGGAAATATGAAGTGGTGGTATGTAGATTGAACACTGGAGAGGCTAAGATTGAAGATCAAGACAATGCGATTATAACTTGTTTCTATGATGCTATGAGTCTTATTAACTTCTCAAAGAAAGACTAGCACATGTTAAAGAAAAAGGAGATTATGTTTACTAGTGAATGGCGTGAACAGGGTTTACAATATAAGAGAGTTTTGGAGATTTGCATCAGACATGTAGTGTGTGCTGGGAGTAAACTACCAGAGAATTGGAGGAGTTCAACATGAAGACAGATGATCAAGCTATTGTCAAGGGGGAGTCTGTTAGGACATAGTTGTGTGACAATAGGCCATGTAATAGTTTAGATCTTCTATTTGTGCAGTCTTTGAAGTTTAGATCAAAAGCATATATAATTCAGAAATATTGAATAAACATAAAGTACCAACCAGTCAATCTATGGTCATGTGTGAATGAATATCTACTAATATATTATCATTTCTTATCATGCTCAAATGATGTCAACTTTAAGATATTTCAATTTGTTTGGGCTTTTTATAAATAACAAAATTTTTTACAGTAAATTGAAATTCATAAAAAAATAAAGAATAAACCTCCATGAGAATTGTTTTGAGCAAAAAAAAATTATTCGGGATTGATCATACCAATCATCTTTATTAGAAATTCAAACCTTGTACGATCAAATGCCTTGGTGAACAAATCTACAAGATTGTCATCAGTATGAACTTTCACCAGCTCAATCAACTTTTTATCTACACAATCACGAATAAAATTATATCTGATTTCAATGTGCTTTGTTTTACTATGCTTAACTGGATTATTTGTTATAGACATTATGACAATATTATCAATGAACATGGGGGTGCAATTGAAATTCAAACCATAGTCTCTTAAATGTTGTTGAATCAACAAAATTTGTGAACAACAACTTGCAGCAGCGACGTATTCTTCTTCACATGTTAAAATTGAGACAGAAGTCTGCTTTTTACATTGCCATGATACAAGATGATTACCCAGAAATTGGCAACCTCCTGTTGTAGATTTCCTGTCCAAACAACAACCTCCAAAATTTGATTCAGTATATGCATTAAATTCAAAATTAGAACCATGCGGAAACCATAATCCTAATCTCGGTTTCCGTTTCAGGTACCGAAAAATAAGTTTGACTGCAATCAGATGCGATTCATTTGGTTTTGCTTGAGATCTGGAACAAAGACACATGACAAACATTAGATCTGGCCTTGATGCAGTTAAGTACATGAGAGATCCAATCATTGCCCTATACAAGCGGCTGTCAATATCCTTTCCTTCAGGATCTAGATTCATCTTGTGATTAACCGGAATCGGAGAGTCATATGGGGTACAGTCTTCCATTTTGAACCAGCTCAAAATGTCTTTCACGTATTTAGATTGATGTATAAAGAAACCATCATCTCTTTGATTAACTTGTAATCCTAAAAAGAACGACAACTCTCCCATATAGGACATTTCAAACTTCAATTTCATAACACTCTCAAACTCTTTGCATAAGTCTTCGTTTGTTGAGCCAAAAATAATATCATCTACGTAGATCTGAACCATCAGGTAATCTCCCCCTGCTTTCTTTATGAACAAGGTGGAATCAATTCTACCACGATTGAATCAATTGTCCAAAAGGTGTTGCGACAGTTTCATACCACGCACGGGGTGCTTGATGAATACCATAAAGAGCCTTATCTAGCTTGAACACTTTTGAAGGATACAATGGATCCTCAAACCCCGATGGTTGACAAACATAAACTTCCTCTTTAACCTTGCCATACAGGAAAGAACTTTTGACATCCAGTTGATAAACCTTGAAACCTTTGAACGAAGCAAAAGCTAAAAAAAAAAGAATTGCTTCCATCCATGCTACAGGTGCGTACACCTCAGTGTAATCAATTCCCTTTTGTTGATTAAAGCCCTATACAACTAATCTTGCTTTGTTCCTTACCATGACACCACGTTCATCCTTTTCACATTTGTAAATCGACTCGGTGCCAATCGGATACATTCCCTTTGGTAAATCAACTAAATTCCACACCTTTAGCTTATCAAATTGAGTAAGCTCTTCTTGTATTGCTTCTATCCAGTTATTGTCTTGTAAAGTCATCTCCACATTTTTAGGTTCTACCTAAGAAATAAAACAAGAATGTAAGCAAACATCAATTACTCCAGTATCTCTAATGTATGAATATAAATAAGTATTTTTAGTTAAAGAACGAGTTTGAACTCCATCTTGCAAATTCCCAACGATATTCGTCACCGGATGATCTTTGAGTTCTTTTACAAAAGCCACCTCCGGAACAGGTAAAATATCAACTTGAGAAGTATCTGTTTGAGAAGATTGATTAACCGCTATCTCTGAACCTAAATTTGAAGAAATCTCCCACTGAACATGTGTAGTGTTGGATGAATCATCAACAATAAATGGATCTGTCGAAGAATCCTGAAAAAATTCTTCATCATCTTCACTATCAGTCTCGTGAGTTCCCGAACTCGATGCATCATTCGGATCAGGGTGAACTGATGATGTTGAAATGGAATGTGGAATCGTTGATTATGGAATTAACCCACAATCTTGATCACCATGACATGAATTGTATAGTAAAGCAACTTCTTCATCAGATAAATCAGGTGCAAAGTTAATGGACTTTAACAAGCTGTCATAATCAAACGCCCACTCTGGATCAACCGCCTTCTAGGGAATAGATCGATTAGAACAATCGATATGAAACCATTCCTCGATCTGTCGTGTTTCCTTGTTATACACTCTTTTATTCAACGAATTGGCAACATATCCCAGAAAAATTCCTTAATTGGCCTTTTCGCTAAACTTGGTAGAAACGTCCTAGATCTTCAGAAGAGTACACGGATTTCCAAAAGGAAGAAGATAATTGAAATTAGGCTTTCAACCATTTAACAACTCATAGCACGTCTTGTTGTGTCGCTTGACGGTCAGAACACGATTCAGGACATGGCATGCCGTATTCACAGCTTCGGCCCAAAAAGTAACCGGTAGCGTAGAATCCACCAACATAGTTCTAGCTGCCTCAATCAGAGTTCTGTTCTTTCGCTCAGCAACACCGTTTTGTTGAGGAACATATGGCGCGCTAAATTCATGATGTATACCCTTTTGTAAACAAAAGAGTCCCATCTTGCTATTCTTGAACTCGATGCCATTGTCACTTCTGATACGCCTGATTCTCTGATTCTAAAGATTCTCCAACCTAAGAATTATGTATTGAACTATCTCTGCTGTTTCAGACTTTGTTGCCAAAAACTTAACCCATGAGAATCTTGAGAGGTCATCTGTTACCACCAGACAGTACGATTTAACTCCAATGCTTCGAATACTTATCGGTCCGAACAAATCCGTATGTAGTAATTCCAAAGGAGTAACAATTGAATTATGTTTCTTGGATTTGTGAGACTTCCTGTGTTGCTTGCCCTTCTTGGAAGGAATGCAGTCATCAAGTATAACAAATTTCATTAAAATGAAATGAAAACTTCTTATCACACACTTGAGGTACACTTAGTAGATTATGTTCGAGTTACTCAACATAATTGACTTTCTCAAACTTCACCTTTTCATTCTTTAACGTTCCTTAACCTGTTATGTACCCGCCTTTATTACCCGCAAAAGCGATATAACCACCATCAAATTTAATAACATCTTCAAGCAAACAAATGTTTCCTAACCACTATCCACATACCATTTGTTGTTGATTGTCTTCCTTGGTTGACCCTACACAAATAAAGGAAATCGGTTAGAAACGGGGACCCAAGCCATTGTGGTCTTGGGTCTTCCATTAGCATCAAAATAAAAAACCTCAAGCAATTCACAATCTCTATTATCATCTACCCTTGGTGATTTAGGCAAATCAAAATTAGACATTTTGGATTTTGAAACATTCTTTTTCTTATCAAAAATTGATTGATTTTGAAATTCAGATTCAAATTGATCATTTTCTAAAAGTTTTCTTAACCGTCTGTTCCTTCTTCGGCTTTGAGGTCTTGAAAGTTTGACCTCAGGTTGTGAATTTTTTGTGAATCCAACTTTAGTATTCTCAACAAACGTATGAAAAACAACTTTGTTTCTAACACCAGATTGAACAAACTCTAGTTTAGAATCAACAAATCTATCATGAACATTCTGTGTCATCTCTCTCTTAAACCCAAATGGTTTAGTAACATGCTGCTTAGGCAAATTTTCGTTAACAAATTGTTTCATCACATTATCAGATGTAGTCTTTTCCACTTTCGGTCTTTGCAGAATCTTTACAACTCTTGATTGACCTTGAACAACAGCAGGTGTAACCTTTTCTGAAATAAGAAAATTCTTTCTTTGCTTTTGTAAGGACAGTATAACACTATATGTCCCACCTCATTACAATGAAAGCAAACTCTCTTATCCTTGTATTCTCAGTTATAAGGAACCCTTGTTGAAGTTTAGGAGCTTCCTGATGAATAACCTTCAATAGATTTAGCATCACTACCTCCTTGTTTCTTTGGAACATACATCTTTCTGAATGATTCACCAACATGAGTCTTTGAAACTGACGATTGACTGTCTTTGGTTTATGCCACATTCACCTTTTGCTTAATGAAATCACTTGTTGATTTATTTTCAACCTTTGAAACCTCCTTTTTGATATCACCAGCACCGTTAAAACCACTTTTAGATAAAATTGGTGAAATAGTTGGTTGTTCAGCTTCATCTGGCTCTGTAAGAATACATCGATCTCTTGTGACTTGTTTTACCACTTTTGGTTCTCATCTTTAGGAACACCATTAATTTTCTGAGCATCAAATATCTCATCATCACTATCAGAATCATAAACCATTTCTTCCCCTGTGACTGGATTAATCATTAAAACTGTCTTTGGATCAATATCCTCTTCAGTAATAATCTCTGGTTCTACAAAATAATTTCCATTAAATGGTGGAGGAGCAAATCCAATTCCAGTTGTTATCTTAACAGGATCAGCATTGTCATTGAAATAACCCAACAATAGTGATGAATTTCCAAAACATTCCAGTTTTCTATGTAATCTAATCACCTCTGCTTCTTTGTCTGAAATTTCCTTGTTTATCTCAGCAACAATTTCATTTCTCTTTTCAATCTCAGCATAAGCCATATCCAACCGATATGCTTGTTTCTTAATCTTCAAAGTTAGAGAACTAATGTCTCTCTTCGGTGATTCAATTCTATCAATACACATCTTATCATTGTCCTTTAATTTCTGATTCACTGAGTGCATCGATTTCATATCACAAATCAAGTTTGTGTTATCATCCATAACTTTCATCATTTTGTCCTTCACCAAAACACAGTTAGAACAATATATATTATAGAGAACATCTTTTACCTTTGATGGATCTGACATGTCTGCCATGAAGACTTTAGCAGTTGGAATCTCTTCAGTCATCTTAGGTACTCTTTTAGTCAACAAAATCTCATCTTCAGATACACTTGTGTAGACACATTTTCTTTAGAATGAACTTTATTAGCACTTTCAGTATCAATTTATTCAGAAATTTCTTCTGTAATGACATTGTTAAAAGATTCATCATTCTGACTTTCTACTTCACTCTCTGAACTTTCACTATCACTGGAACTTTCATCTTCAGATGACTCATCAGTATGAATTTCAGCCATAAACGCTTGACTCACAGCACCAACTAGATCTTCTAAATGAATTCCCCAGTCATAGTTATCATCTCCTTGAGCAACCAAAGCATATGATATTGAAACATTTGCTGAATTTCCAGAACCACTTGAACTTTGTTGATTTTTGTTACTTTGATAATTGTTATTCTACTTTTGAGAATCAAACTCAACTTTTGGCTTATTACATTCTTTAGCAAAGTGACCATATTCTTGACAGTTGTAACATCTAACTTTTAGTCTTGTCAAACCCCATTCTTGTTCTGTTGTTTGATCCAATGTACTTCCTTCCAGTCTTCTTAAGAAAATCATTTTCTTGCCTCATTAACATTTCCATATTCCACTGAGTATGCATTTCTTCTTGATCAATTTGATGATAATCTTCTTAATTGCTTCTGGATCGTGAATCTTTCCTCCAATAAAATTTTCATATGAAGCAATAAAAGATGAGAACATTTCCATATAATCTTCAGCTACCCTTTGAGTCACATGATGTGAATTCACTGGTTGTGATACAGGAGAATTAGATATAGTTGCAGAGAAACCAGATTGATAAGAACATCCAGAACCATTTTCATTTGATTTATCTTGACCATCTCCTGAAAACAAAGCAACTCCTGGTCCAGATTTTCCAGATGTTTTTGCAAAATTCATTGACGGATCTTGCATGTGTTCCATATTGGTTTCCTTTTTCTTTAAGTTCAGATCATGAGATTGAATTTTTCCAAGAATATCTTCAAGTGACATTGTCTTATATTTTTCATTTTCTATGATGAGAACAGCATACACATCAAATTTTGATGGTAAAGCTTCCAGAAACTTGTCATTTATTTCTTCAGGTTCATAAACTACCTTTTCACTTGCTAATTCACTTAGCAAATGATAAAATCTTGTAGCCAGATCATCCAAATTCTCATTCTGAAAGTGTTTCTTCAGTAATTCTTTATGACTTTTTTTACATCCAAACTACCTTCACATCTCTTTTGTAAAGCATCCCATAACTGTTTGGAAGATTTAAACTGCTTGAAACTGTAATAAATTTATTTTGGTAGAGACATTAAAATACTCGCCATTACCTTCTTTTCACGATCAAATAACAGATTTTCTTCAGTTGTTAAAGCAGATACAGGCTTTGGAACATTATCACTATCCATCCATGAATAAGTCGGATGAGTAGTTCCTTCTAGAATAGGAGTGAATGAAACAAATTGATCAAAACGATCCTTCTAGTTAAGATAATCAGCAAGGCTTTGCAACTTTTTTGAGAAGTACCAATTTCATTGTCATAGTTGAACATGTTTGTAACCTGCACCATGTTAGCCATAACAACAAATATATGCAAAATATCACAAGAAAACAAAATTTGAAACAACTTTACCCACAAGCGAACTTGATAAGTTCGCCTAACGCTTTCCTTAAGAGAACTTGTGCCAAGCGAACTTGATAAGTTCGCCTAAACAAAAACTTAGACTAAGTTCGCCTCTTCAGTCTGCATGTAACTGAATTTGAACTAACTTCGCCTTTTTCATCTAAAAACTCTCAGGAGATTGTTGCACAGATTACTCCACCGGCTGCTCAAGGATTTCTTATGTATCTGAGGTTTCTACAAATGATTCTGAATCATCTTATACCTAATTTACCTCAGTTGCCACAGCATCTTACTCTCACTCCAATGACCAAAAGGATTTTCACTGATAGTAACAACATCAAGCAACAAAATCCAGCCTTGATACCTGTTCCAACTCCTCTGTTTGGGCATATTATTAATCCTACTTATGTTGCTCCTCCAAATGATAATTGGATACATCCAGAAGAGGTTCAAAAACAACAACAACCGCAACCACAAGTTCAACAGCAACCTCAACCACAACAAGTTGCACCTAAAGTACAACCAGAACAAGTTAATGTACAAGTTCATGATGCTAATCAAGATAATGAGATAGAACCTATTTTAGAGGTTTATGATGAGGTTCATGTTTATATACCGGAAGTTTAGAATGTTGAAAATGAGAATGTTAACGAAGAACAAGTTCATTCACCATAAGCAAATCAAGAAGGTCAAGTTAATGATACTAGCACAAGCTAATGATGTTGAATCTGATACAGATTCTGAAGCTACACAGGATTTTGGACCAGATCATTATGATTAACTTGCTACTATACTAGTGGCAAATGCTGGTAAACGACTGAAGTCTGTTGCTACTAAACCAAGACGCAAATTTGTTCTGGGTCTTCCTTCTGGAACAACACTTGGTAAAAGATCGTTAAGAGATGAATCTTCTTCTGATTCTGATTATGTTCCTACTCCAAAGTCACAGAAGCTATTGTCTGCTTCCATGACTACTGCTGCAACTACTCGAGTAGCTGATGACTTGGATTTTGTGGATTCTTTGATTATATCTCCACATCCGTCTCAGACTACTTCACCCCAAGGTACTCCTGCTCTAATTCCTCCACTTACTTCTTTTCAAGCTGGTCCGTCTATTTCCTCGAAGGATGCTAAAATTGCTGCTCTACAAGGCAAAGTCTCTTGCCTAGAAACTCAAGTTGTGGGTCTTCATGGACAAGTAGATATATTTAGGGCAAATGATTTTCAGAGAGAACAAACTCTTCAATCTCAAAGCAAGCAAATCTTTGAGATGCAAATTCTGATATCACAATTGATAAAGAGCATTGACGCTCAGGGGGAGATGCCTGTAGTGGTTAAAAGATGCTTGTCTAACAGAGGTAGTTCAAAGAAGTGACAATGAAGATAATGATCCCAGTGGAAACAAGGGTGATCTTCAATATACTGATGTTGCTATGATATCTCAGTTTCAGGGGGAGTCTGTTTCAAATCAAGTTGAAGCTTCTGGTGATAAAGTTACAGGAGAGAATGAAGAGGTATTGCTTCTAGAATTCTTTAAAGATGATTCTGATCTTGATGAAGCTGAAAATATAGACTGCTTAGATGGTTTAGATGAGTTATTTGATGACTTAGAAGATGAAGAAAATGACTCAGAGATAGAGAAAGGAGAGATAGTAGAAGTAGAGATTATCAAAGATACAACAAGTTTGATGTATGAAAGGTGTGATGGTCTAAATGTGCGTTTTGACTTCATCCTAGATGAGGTTATTCCTGAAGTAACTTCTGATGGAATGGCTAACTCTATGGACTATACTGAAGATGTCACAATGTTTGATTCTAACCCAGATAATGCTCAGTCAAAGACTACTGAAGAACCTGTGATGTATAAGGATACAGGTATAACGAAAGAAAAATGGTTCGAGATGGTAAAAAGCTGGAAGAAAGTGTTACCCAAGTCACCATCACCACCTGTTCTGAAAGAAAAGTATGTGAATAAAGATAGATGTGTTGGTAGAATTATCAATTGGTTCTTTGATGAAAAAATCAATCTCTTTGCCTTAAAGAGATCTGATAGTATTCAATATCTGAAACCAAGACTTAGGTATTTTAATATTTTGCCTAGATGCGAGCTGAATGGTTTGGCAACTAAATTCTTAATCAACAATTCAAAGAATGGTATTTGTCACACCCCAACCAACGGCGGAAACGTCGGGGCGGGACATGTAGACTGTTCATGAGCACAAGATTCGCTAGATTTCAATATTTAATCATCAATTTCATTTCAAACAATTCAAACTCAAATAGCAAAATTCAACAAGTACATAAATGAAAATACAAATTGTTCTTTGAATTTAAATTAACTAAGTCCAAACTTAAGTGTACTAAATAGTGATACAATCACTTGAATACTGTGACACATTAAGGTTAATTAAACACATATAATTTTTCAAGGAGACATGCTTTAGCCTATAAGTAAACACTCATCCGGGGAATTCCAAGGAAAGCATACGGGTCCCTCGGTTGATTGGGATTTATACGAAATGCTTTCCTAGACAGAAAACCCAGAATACAGGTGTCACCCATCCAGATTGCATGTGTCCTCAAATAATTAATTAAGTTTAAAAGCCTTAACGAGGAAATAGAAAAAAAAATTTATAGATTTTACTCCATGAAGTTTCCATATGCTATGATGATAATGATAAAGAAGTAGGCAAGGAGGTTATGAGGCCTAGGGTAAGGGTAGGGATATTGTTTTATTTAATTTATTATTTAGGTATAGTCTAATAAGTCATGAACTTTAACAAATAAGGTATCAAAATGAAACAAATATTAATATAATAAGCATGTAACTCATAGCATGTAGCATATAACACATACTCATGAAGCATGGTATAAGTGGGTGTCCTAAAGTTATAGTCTAGGTCAAGGGTGTCTAATAACCTAGTTCCCTATAACCAAGGCTCTGATACCAATCTGTCACACCCCAACCGACGGCGGAAACGTCGGGGCATAACATGTAGACTGTTCATGAGCACAAGGTTCGCTAGATTTCAATATTTAATCATTAATTTAATTTCAAGCAATTCAAACTCAAATAGCAAAATTCAACAAGTACATAAATGAAAATACAAATTGTACTTTGAATTTAAATTAACTAAGTCCAAACTTAAGTGTAGCATGTCTTGATCAATACTCACACATTAGCACCTGAAACATGAATAAAATAAGGTCAACTAAAAAGTTGGTGAGCATACATAGGTTTGTACATAGATAGTGTATAAACATGAATAAACAAATCCTTACATGTCATGATAAAATAAGGCATTTATGGGGAGCAGCTATTGTGTAACTAAAGTACAATCAAACCTAAGTAACTAGCATGCAAATTGTGTTGTCGGTAACAATCACCCCAATCTGGGTGGGTTTGTCAGCCTCAATAGATCTATCATTGTTAACCGTCGGCTTAAATAGTTAATGATTGCACATAATTTGCACACAAAAGTTAACACACCTAGCACTCAAACATAAAGCTCAAATTTGTACACATGAATGTAAATAGGATTTGTGTTTGTGTAGTTTGTGTAAATGTAAACTATTGTTTGTATAACATTCATGATTCACCCCAAAAGGTGTAAAAGAGTAAAGGGGGCTATGTAATACTCACTTGATTCAAGGTGTAGCTAACACGGGAGACTATGTAGTAAAATGATCCTTGTAACTCACCACGTTAACCTAGTGTGTAATGTATATTGAGTTAATAGCGTGTACAAAAGTCTATGTCTAAGTATAGGGTTCAACGAGTTTTGATGTATGTGGATTTGTACAAAAAAAGTTTGTGTTATTTCCTGTAAAGACATGCTATGCTTGTATAAGAATTTAATGTATGATATGAGTTCAAGGTATATATATATATATATATGTTTGTATAAACTTAATAGTCATTGATTTAGGGTTGAATTTAAATAAATAAAATAAAGAAATAATTTTATTTATTTATTTATGAAAAATATGTTTAAAATATATAAAATGTAAATGTATATTTATATTTAGACAAAGAAATTTTGTTTGTGTAGATAAGGTTTAATTTAAATAAATAAAATAAATAAATAATTTTATTTATTTATTTGTAAAAAATATGTTAAAATATATAGGATGTAAATATATATATTTATATTTAGAAAAAGGAGTTTTATTTGTGTAGATGGGGTTTAATTTAAATAAATAAAATAACAAATAATTTTATTTATTTATTTGTGAAAAATATGTTAAAATATATAGAATGTAATTATATATCTATATTTAGGAAAAGAAATTTTATTTGTGTAGATAGGGTTTGATTTAAATATTTAAAATTTTGTTTTAAAACTTTAATACACTATTCTAGTCATAAATTCATAATAAATGAATTTATATTGAAAATTAATAAATCTGGTTTTATTATGTCAAAAATATTGTAAGGTTTATAAAAATATTTTTTATAAAATTTTTGGAGTTTTAGAAACAGGTTTTAAAAATAAATAGGCTCGCCGGGATCGAACCCGGATCTGCCTGCTCAAGGGAAACAAGTACCAACCGCTAGACCAGTTGCGCGTCCTTGCTACAGACTGATTCGAATTTGTTTTAACATGTGATTGAGAGGGGATCGGGTTCAGGACAGGTTCCACGCGCAAAAGGTCAGGGTTGTGGGTTTCGAACCCACACCATCTAGTTCAGTCGCACACGCACCAAACCAGCTGAACTAGATGGTTCGCTAGTATAATACGAAAAGTAAAAACTTAAATGGTTTACCCGAATTAAATCGAAATCCCCTTTTTAAAAGAAAACGTATGAACAAGTTGGAGAAATCATCAGAATTCGAATTCGATTTGGATTAGTTTAGTAAATTGATAAGGGGCTTTCGATGAGCGGGTCAGAACGAACTGAATGATGTAAACCATACCTGTAATGGTTGCGTAACGAAGGTCGTCGACTAGATGGTGATCTATCGGTAAGCTGGAGACGATGTTCTTGGTGATCTATCGGTAAGCTGGAGGTGAAATGAGGACCGATAGGGTGTTTAGGGAGTTTGTAATGATCTGTGCGAAAGTGTGGGAGTGTATAATTTCGTTTAATTCCCTCTTAATTACGTGATTTGAATGTGATTTGCAAGTAACACCCGTCGACTATGATTACGCTTAAATTCGATCTGCTGTGAATGAATTGGGTCGGTAAATAGGCTCTAATACATGCGAGATCAATCATGGAAGGATGTACCGGTGTTAATTGCATAAAATGTCTTGATTTGGAAAGGTTTGAACGCGGTTTGACTATAGGAGGTCAAAATATTCGAAATTTGAAATAATCCGCGTAAATGGTCAAATTGGGCTGTTAAGTGGGTCAGGATGTGGTCGAATATGGATTTTTTTAAACTCTAGAAGCCCGAAACAGTCGGAATCCATCGAGGGCAGCCTTAATTTGCAAAGTTTTGATCTATTTGACTTTCAGGGTCAAATTGGGTCAACATAGGTCAAAATTTGAGGGTTTGAGGGTTCAAACCTAAAGGTGGGGGTTCAAAGTGGGTGTTCAATTGTCCAAGGGTTCAAATGAAAGAATTTTTACTTGTCAATTTAGTGTATATATGTGTATATACTTTTGTGATGTATATATATAGATATACATACATTTATATGCTCATATATATATATATACAGTGTTTTAACAGGACATACAAGTGAAAAAAATTTGTTAATTTGTTTCGAACTTAGGGTTTAATTATTTGTACGAATAAAATGACCATTGCACTAGAATTGGATTTCAAACATGATTAATTATACTGGAATAAAAATCATAAATGTTACAGTATCCCCATGTTGAGGGAATTTCGTCCCGAAATTTATCTAGTTGGAGCGACTGCATCAGCAAAGAGGTGGGGGTACTTGAGCTTCATTTGGTCCTCACGTTCCCAAGTAAACTCAGGTCCACGTTTTGATTCCCAACGAACTTTGATAATAGGAATACGGTTTCGCTTGAGTTGTTTGATCTTGCGATCCATGATCTCTACAGGTTTCTCAACGAAGTGCATCGTTTCGTCAATGCGCACGTCGTCAAGAGGTATATGGAGATTCTCATCAGCAAGGCATTTCTTTAGGTTGGACACATGACATGTAAGATGCACATTGCCGAGTGATGGAGGTAACTCGAGTTTGTAAGCCACTTTCCCAATCCTCTCAATGATCTTGAATGGACCCACATAGCGAGGTGCTAACTTGCCTTTCATTCCAAAACAGATCACACCCTTCCACGGAGACACCTTTAGAAGAACAAAGTCGCCGACTTGGAATTCCAAAGGTTTTCGTCGTTTATCGGCATAACTCTTTTGCCGACTCCTCGCTACTCGAATGTTGTCATGAATTTGAATGATCTTGTCGGATGTTTCTTGGATTAGCTCGGGACCGGTGATTTGTGCTTCACCAATCTCGTTCCAACAGATAGGAGCACGACACTTACGGCCATAGAGAGCTTCAAAGGGAGCCATATTTATACTTGTGTGGTAGCTATTCTTGTAAGAGAACTCAATTAGGGATAGATGTGAGTCCCAATTACCACCAAAATCAATTACACAAGCTCTAAGCATGTCCTCAAGAGTTTGGATTGTACGCTCGGTCTGACCATCAGTTTGGGGGTGGTAAGCCGTGCTTTAATCCAATCGTGTACCAAGAGCAGTTTGGAGAGATTGCCAGAACCGTGAGGTGAATCGAGCATCTCTATCGGAGATTATGTTTAATGGAACACCGTGACGGCTCACAATTTCGTCAATGTAAATTTGGGCCAATTTCCTAACCCGATAGTCTTCACGGATAGGTAAGAAATGAGCAGATTTGGTGAGGCGGTCAATGATCACCCAAATGCTATCGTAACCACTTGAGGTGCAAGGGAGTTTGGTAATAAAATCCATAGCCAAGTTCTCCCATTTCCATATGGGAATTTCTGGTTGTTCAAGTAAACCCGAAGGGCGTTGATGTTCGGCTTTGACTTTGGAGCAAGTTAGACGTTTGGCAACATAGAGAGCAATGTCTTTCTTCATACCGGGCCACCAATATTGATGACGAAGATCTTGGTACATTTTATCCGCACCAGGATGGATAGAATAACGAGTCTTGTGGGCCTCGTTCATAAGAAATGCACAGAGATCATCGCGATCGGGAACCCAAATACGATTCAGGAAATAAAGTAAGCCATTGGGTTTTGATTCAAGCTGAAGTTCCACACCACACGACATTTCATCGTACATGTTACCCTCGGTGACCGAGACGTGTTGAGCTTCTAGGATACGATTTTGAATGTCGGTTTGAATTTGGATACCATGAAGCATGACATGGTCCTTTCGACTCAAAGCGTCGGCTACAACATTCGCTTTGCTGGGATGGTAACGAATCTCGCAGTCATAGTCGTGAAGGAGTTCAACCCAACATCGTTGCCTCATATTGAGTTCTTTTTGATTGAAGATGTGTTGGAGACTTTTGTGATCGGTGAACACCACACATTTTGTGCCGTAAAGGTAATGTCTCCAAATCTTCAATGCGAATACAACCGCACCAAATTCGAGGTCGTGCGTTGTATAATTCTTCTCATGAATCTTGAGTTGCCTTGATGCATAAGCGATTACTTTGCCCCGTTGCATGAGGATACAACCGAGACCTTGGTTGGAGGAATCACAGTAGACAACTAGATCATCATTCCTATCAGGGAGAGTCAAAATAGGAGCATTGCACAACTTTTTCTTGAGAGTTTGGAAAGCTTCTTTTTGCTTTGGTCCCTATTCATAAGGTTTACCCTTGTGGGTCAAAGCGGTGAGAGGAACATCAATCTTATAGAAATTTGAAATGAAACGACGATAATATCCCGCAAGCCCGAGAAATGAACGAACTTCGGTGGGGGTCTTAGGGGCATTCCAATTCTTAACAGCTTCATTCTTAGCAGGGTCAACATGAATTCCTTTTTCGTTGACGATGTGACCCAGGAATTGAACCTCCTTTAGCCAAAATTCACATTTGGAGAACTTGGCATATAGTTTCTCTTTCCTCAAGAGGTCCAAAACCAACCTAAGGTGTTTCTCATGATCAGATTTAGTCTTGGAGTAGATTAAGATATCATCATTGAAGAAGATCACGAATTTGTCGAGGTATGGTTTGCACACACGATTCATGAGGTCCATGAAAACCGCGGGTGCATTGGTTAGCCCAAAAGGCATGACCATGAACTCGTAGTGACCATACCTTGTTCGGAAGGCAGTCTTTGGAATATCTTCCTCTTGTACACGGAGTTGGTGATAACCAGATCGAAGATCAATCTTCGAGAAACAAGTAGAGCCTTAAAGTTGATCAAAGAGGTCATCAATTCTAGGCAGTGGATAACGGTTCTTGATAGTAAGCTTGTTGAGTTCGCGGTAGTCAATACACATGCAAAATGATCCATCCTTCTTCTTGATGAATAAGACGGGTGCACCCCAAGGTGAATGACTTGGACGGATGTGTAGGTCCCTAATTCGGTGCGTGACGGATCTCTAGACTAGCGGTACGACACGGTGATAACGTGCGGAATCCATGATCAACGTGCTCGTGTGACTCAATCAACAACAACGGTGTAAATAAACTCTTTGTATTTCTACCACAATATCATGTTACAAGATTCACAGAATATCAGGTTACAAGATTCACAGAATTCTCTCTCGTCTACTCTGATATCGTCTCAACTCAAGTCTACTCTGATAACAGACTCTGTAACTGTATATATAAGCACATGATATGTACCAGGCGAACTTAATAAGTTCAACTAAAAGATGCTTAGGCGAACTTATTAAGTTCGTCTCTAATAGGCTAAGCAAACTTAATAAGTTCGCCTCTGATAAACTAAGCGAACTTATTAAGTTCACCTCTGATAAACTAAGCGAACTTATTAAGTTCGCCTTTGATAAACGAGGCGAACTTTACGAACTTACACAGAATTTTATCAACAGTTACAAAACATGTCCTAACAGACTCCCCTTTAACTGTTGCTAACAATTCTATCAATTACAAGTCAAAGACTCTAAGACTAAGACATAATATCTTCAAGCTTATTATCACCAGAATATGCTCCAACAGACTCCCCCTTGACAACAGCTTCAGAAGATTGTCATCCGTCTTCAAATATCATCAAACAGGTTGTAGTCTTCGTCTTGTTCATCTGCACACTCTCTCTTTATTTCAAGAAGAAAACTTGGGAGAAGGACCCCTTGTCAACATCTGTCTGCAAAATTTAGCTTTTGAACAGGAGAACAACCAAGAATAACCAACAATTAAGATTTCCATGGAAGCTAGAAAAATAAAATCTTTTTGTTTTTTCAAACATAAGAAAGACAAAATCTTTTTGGTTTTTCTCCATATAAACTGAAATGTAAAATACAAAATCACATCTTTTTGGTCGAACATCACGAGTAAGAAGATCATATCAGTATATATGAGATATCAATGACACATCTTGGATATAAAATCCATATAATATCAAATGGTATCCTATGTCATTCTTTCAAGCCTTGACCAATCAAACCAATATCTTTTAAGATTATCATACTCTATCTTTTCAAGAATTTCATATTGCATGTTATGATACGCGATAAACATTCAAAGAAAATAGGATCAGGCTATGACACACAAATTCAAATTGTCAATATTATAAGATTTGAAACTAAAGCATCTCATTCCCACTTTCTTGTGAGTTAAGGTACCATTCAAGTATGAAATACAACGTGTACCCCACTAGTATGCCAACAGAAAGTAAATGCATTATCTTCAAGACATATAAGATTTTATTAATGATTATCCGAATTTTCAGAATGAGAAAACATCACTTAGCAGATGAATAGCAGAATCCAAATTAGATTGTATAGGAATCGATGAGATTCAGAATCGAATGATTCAATGTCTTGGCTTATATATGTGGAATCATAAGATTCAGGTACGTATATCTAACTGTTATCTGGATTATGAATTCAATGGAATCAGTAAAGATGAATTATCAATATGATCCAAGGGCTAGTATATGCGTGACAGATGTTGTCAAGTACATATCTTGATTATACTTCAAATTGCATGCTTTTCGGGACATGAGCACTGAAGCAAATCGAATGAATAGTGCTAAGGACATAACCCGAAACTGATATTTGTAGATCCAGGTAACTCAACTACTGATCGAACTCGTGATATGACGTTTCTATAACACGAAGTGCGGAATCCTTCGTGTTAAAGTTTGTATACTAATCGACAATTCAAACAACACGCGTAAATAAACTTCTCAAATATATTCAGAATCCCATTGGTTTACAGACTCAATCAGACAAATCGTTCTCTCTGTTCTCTCTGTTCGATGTATTTTCTAATGACTCTGTAAACTCATATATATAGAAACTAACCTGCTGTAAGCGAACTTATTAAGTTCGCCTGAAACAGACTAAGCGAACTTAACAAGTTCGCCTCAGTTAGACCTAAGCGAACTTATTAAGTTCGCCTCTAATAGACCAGGCGAACTTAACAAGTTCGCCTCTAGGCACACTTGTAAAAACACTTAGCAACTTTAAACAATTACATAACAAAACCTAAAGACATAAAATCTAACTATTACAAGCTTTTGTCATTACAAATCTATGTCCTAACAGACTCCCCCTTGACAATAGCTTGATCTTCTGTCTTCAGTCTTTATCTTGAACTCTTCCAGTTGTCTTGTAGTCTGCTGCCAGCATGCACACCGTATCTTCTGCATATCTCCAAAACTCTTTTGTACTATAGACCTTGTTCTCTCCATTCATCAGTATACATTACTTATTATCTTTATCTTCAACCCTTGCTTCACCAGTATTAACATCAACATACCACCATTTCATATTCCCAAGAAAGTCTTGAGGAATATTCTTTAATGGTATCTTGTGTATAGCACGCACTGGTCTATACTTGTATTTCCAGGTTACTTTCCCAGTCTTAGGATCTGTAATCTTCACTCTCTTTCCCTTCTGTGGTTTCAGCCGTTCATACTTACCCGAACTACCTTCTTTCTTTATCAGGTTTGCTATCACATCTGCCAAACCATTCTTCGATCTATTTATGAGTGGCTTTGAATCTAGACCATTTATTTCACACCTCGGCAAGGTATTGAAATATTTGATCCTTGGCTTTAAGTATTGAACGCCATCAGATCGTTTGATTACAAACAATTTTGATTCACCATCATAGAACCAACTTATGATCCTTCCTACACACTGCTCTTTATTCACATATTTCTCTTTCTGAGCAGGTTGTGCTGGAGACTTGGGTAGCACCTTCATCCAACTATTTACAACTTCTCTCCACTGTTCTCGTGTCATTCCTGTAGCTCTGTACATCACAGGTTCTTCATTAATCTTTGGAGACTCAGTGTGAGTAGTTTAAGTTTTAGCACCCTTATTGAATTGAAGATTATCATCATCAGTATCCATCTTTGACTCGGCTGTATCATCAGGCAGTGTGACGTCTTCAATAGAATCCATAGAGTCAGTTATTCCGTCATAAGAGAACTCAGGAACAACATCCTCTTGGATGAAGTTATACGACACCTTAAGACCGTCACAATCTTCATAGGTAACACTGTCTTTATCTTTCTATATTTCAATCTCTACTATTTCTCCTTCTTCTATCTCAGTATCTGACATATCATCTTTCATGTCATTGAATAAATCGTCAATGTCATCAAGACATTCAATCTTTTCAGCTTCCTCTTCTTCTGAATCTTGAAAGAATTCTAATAACAGAATTTCTTCATCATTAGTACCAGAAGTATCTTTGTCTTTGTTTCCTTCAAGAGATTGTGATGTCGACTCCCCCTGAACTCTAGATATAGGATTAGTGTCAGTGTATTGACGATCACCCTCAATATTTCCAGCAGGATCATTGTCTTCATCATCACGTCTTTGAATTGACTCTGTGTGACAAGTATCAGGTATCCTCAACTCCCCCTGAGCGTCAAGACGCTGAACGAGTTTGGACACTAAGACTTGCATATCAGCAATCTGTTGAGCTTGAGTCTGAATCACCAGCTGTCATTGTGAATCAATAGATACAAGTGAGTTAACTTGTGTTTGTAAAGATAGCACTTGAGATTCAAGGAAAGTAATCCTGTCAAAATCAGAAGGCTTTGACGGACCAGTTGTGGATTGTGGAATAGAAGGACTTGAAGTAGTAGGAATGACTGGAGGAACAGGAGTATGAACTGGAGATGGATCCTTAGATCGTGGAGGAGTAATGATCAGAGAAGCAACAAAATTTGCATCCTCAACTCCTTGAGAAGATTTGGCAGCAGCAATCGATGCAGACATTAACTTTTGACGTGTAGGATCTGGATTAAAGTCACTGTCAGTGTCAGAACTCTCATCGACCAAAGATCTTTTTCCAAGTACTGATCCGGAAGGAGGATCCCGAACAGACTTGCGTCGTGGTCGTCTGGCTTGAGACTTAATGCGTTTTCCAGCATTAGCCAGTGGAATAGCAGCCAACCGTTCATAATGACCTGGAGAAAAATCCCTAGATTCATCAGAATCAGTGCTGTCATCATCAGATGATGTTCTATCACTTGAACTGGAACTAGACTCTGCGTCTGTCACCACATTCCCTTCTTGTTCATGAATGGGCGAGTTCACAGCTTCATCAACAAAATCATCCATGTTCATACCTAGATCTTGATTAAGATCATGAACGACCTCTTCTTGAACTGGTTCCTAAATCGAAATATTAACTGCAGCCTGTGGAATAGGAACTTGTTCAGGAATAGGAATTTGAGGTTGTACAGGAACTTGTATTTGTGGAACCGGTAACTGTTGTTGTTGGGCAGGTTGTTGTTGGGTTGGAACGTTAACTCCTTGAGCGTGAGCAAGTTCATTAGGATGAAACCAGTTATCATTAGGTGGTGCAACATAATCAGGATTGATTAAGTGCCCAAACAGTGGTGTATTGACTGGAATCAAAGCAGCATTATGTTGTTTCACCTTTGTACAGTCAGTAAAGATACGTTTTGACATTGGAGTCAAAGTAAATCTTATAACATGTTGTGGAAGATTCGAAATAAGATGATTTAGTATCATTTGAATAAATTGTGGAGACATTAAGAAACCTTGACCTTCAGCCGGATTTATCTGCATTACCATCTCCCGATAAAAATAAAGCGGAAAATTGAATCTTTTATTCAAAGTTAAGGCCACCATTGCTGTTTGAAGAGCCATCTTCAAGCCATCTGTACCAGCTTTTCGCGAAGAAATGCATTGTATAATCACATGCATAATGTATCTCCATTCACCTACTAGTCCACCTTTCCTAGCTTGTGTATCATTTTGTCGTCCACGATAACCCATCCTTTGAAAACAACCCATAATAAGAGTGTTAGGATAAGATATTGGATCTTCAGCATTTCCACCCAAATCTAGAGCAGCACGAATTGTCTCTTCTGAAATTGCAATCTCGGTATTATTGACTGTTGCACGAAGGACATGTGGTTCCACATCGATATCTTGATGTACAGTATCCCAAAATTGTTGGATGTACACCAAGCTAATATAAGGATCTGCAGATAATGCAACATGTAGTCTTGATCGATTCAGAAAATTGATAATGCCCTGAAAATGAACTGCTTCTGGCATATTAGGATCTAACAACGCCACTTGATTATGCTTATATTCGACACGTCTAGCCATCTGTGAAAAATTTCGGACAACACAACAATCATTAGTAGACTAACACATATATGAAACAACAAAAAATATCAAACAAAACAAAAAATTAAAAAAAATTTCAAACAAAAAAAAAATATCACAAGTCCTTTTCACAACTGTCCCCTAGGCGAACTTAATAAGTTCGCTTAGTAGTGCAAGAGGCGAACTTATTAAGTTCGCCTGACAAGTTCGCTTCGAACAAGTTCGATTGGAACAAGTTCGCCTGAACCTGAGACGTTTCAAATTCAAACACAGAATTCTCAAACTTCGGCAAATCGATAGACATTGTGAAATACACATATAAAATCAATCGAATATCACATTAGAACAAAAATGATGATCAATTTTATATTTAGGTCAAAAATGGCCTTCAAACAGTTTGATGAAAAACCGAGAGTGAAAACCATCAAATACACTCAATTTAGCGGATGAAAATCAACGAAACAACCTTTGTTAGATTCGCAATGCGATTTTAATCAAGATTCAACCAGAAATTAACACTCACAACACCGTTTTAAAATTTTGATAAATTTGGGCAAGTTCGCTCGTTCTGAGGAAGACGATGAGAGACAAGTTCGCCTGATTCAACACTTATTCAGATTAAGTTCGCTTGATTAAGCGAACTTGTTAAGTTCGCTTAACAAACCTTCGGCGAACAAGATAAGTTCGCTTCACCCTTAAGTTAGCTTCACCCAAACTGTAAATTTAAGTTCGCTTCACTGATTTAAGCGAACATATTAAGTTCGCTTCACTGTACACAGGCGAACTTAATTACTTTTCAACCTTTTTTGCCTTGAACACAAATTTTACCAACTTCAACCTTTCAAATCTCGAACTTCCGTCAGCAACAAATATTTGATCCAATCCCGAACGATTTTAATAAAAGTTTAGAATTTTCATGGAAAATCAAAATCAAAATCTTTTTGAATTTTATCTATACAGACGGAAACACATATTTTTTATTTTTCTCTATACAAACTGAAATCACATATTTTTTATTTTTCTCTATACAAACAGAATCACATATTTTTGATTTTTTTTTACCTGAATAAACTGAAATCACATATTTTTGGTTTGTACATCATGAGCAAGAAGATCATATCAGTATTCAATTAATTCATCACACATATTATCAATAACAAAGGGTAACCTATAGTAAGAGACCATTCAACTCAATTTTGTGCATTTTGCATCTTTTTCTTTTGAAACTCATTTAATTTGAATAATTTTTGAAATGATACGCGATAAATTTCAAAGTAAATAAGATCAGGTTATAAAATGCTCTTTTATTTATACCGAATTTGAAATATAAAGCCTGAATTCTTAAAACTGTCAATATTATATAATTTGAAACTATAAGCGTTTATTCTCCAAATTCATGTGATTTAGTACCATTTAGATGATAAACATTGTGTACCCCACATATATGCCAAATAGAAAATAAATGCACTATCTTCAAGACATATATAAGATTTTACTAAAGATTATCCGAATATTCAGAATGAGGAGACATCACTTAGCACATGAATAACAGAATCCAAATTGGATTGTAAAGGAATCAATGAGATTCAGAATCGAATGATTCAATATTTTGGCTTATATTTGTGGAATCATAAGATTCAGGCACGTGGATCCAACTGTTATCTGGATTATGAATTCAATGGAATCATTAAAGATGATATATCAATATGATCTAAGGGCTAGTATATGTTTGACAGATGTTGTCAAGGACATATCTTGATTATACTTCAAATTGCATGCTTTTCGGGACATGGGCACTGAAGCAAATCGAATGAATAGTGCTAAGGACATAACCCGAAACTGATCTCATAGGAAAATCCTTATTAAAAGCTAATATTCTTTATCTGATAGTGATCTTTTAACACACACACCCAGGCATATAATGGATTTAAATCACAGATGTAATCATATTATATTTAATTTTCACACTACTATTAGCTTCAAAACGCTTTTAGCCTATTGACAATTCAAGTTTCAAATTTTATACACAAATTATAAAACAAATTATGAAGAATAGAGCATTCACAACACTATCATCTCTTATTTATGCAGACTTTGAAATTTAGATCAGATCAACTTATTTTAATCATTCATATATCAAGGTCTATTAAGGTCATGTGAAATGAACTAATCACTGATGTACTATCATTTCTTCTCAAAACCTCAAATGATGTCAAATTTTATTTTTTTCAATTTGTTTTGACTTTTTATAATTTAAGACTTTTTGACTGAAAAAGTAAATGCAGAAATGTAATAAAGCAATAAAAGAACTTAAAAGAAAATTTTCCATTAAATTCTGATTTTGAAAAACTTTTATTCGGGATTGATCATACCAATCATTTTTATCAAGAATTCAAACCTGGTACGATCAAATGCCTTAGTAAACAAATCAACAAAATTCTCTTCAGTGTGTACCTTGACCAGCTCAATAAACATAGGGGTTTCTGTGAAATTCAAACCGTAATCTCTCAATTGTTGTTGTATCCACAGGATTTGTGAACAGCAACTTGCAGCAGCAATGTATTCTGCTTCGCATGTAGAAATCGAGACTGTGGTTTGCTTTTTGCATTGCCAAGATACAAGTCGATTTCCTAAGAATTGGTAACCACCTGTTGTAGATTTCCTGTCCAAACAACAACCACCAAAATCAGAATCAGTATAAGCATTGAAATCAAAGTTAGAACCATGAGGATACCATAGCCCTAAACGTTGTTTTCCTTTTAAATACCGAAAGATTCTTTTCACAGCAATTAAATGAGATTCTTTTGGCTTTGCCTGAAATCTGGAACAAATACACACGGCGAACATTATATCCGGCCTTGAAGTGGTTAGGTACATGAGGGATCCAATCATAGCTCTGTAAAGTCGACAATCTACATATTTTCCTTCCGGGTCAGAGTTTAACTTATGATTGACCGGAATTGGAGTATCGTATGAAGTACAGTCCTCCATCTTGAACCGGCTCAAGATGTCTTTGACATACTTGGACTGATGAATAAAGAAACCATCTTCCTTTTGATTTACTTGTAAACCTAAGAAAAACGATAACTCTCCCATCGCAGACATTTCAAATTTCGACTTCATAACACCCTCAAAGTCTTTGCACAACCCTTCATTTGTCGAGCCAAAAATAATATCATCCACAAAAATCTGTACCAGTAGGTAATCTCCCCCTGATTTCTTTATGAATAAGGTCTAGTCTATCTTTCCACGAACAAAGTCATTCGCCAAAAGATGTGTAGATAAAGTCTCATACCACGCACGAGGAGCCTGATGAAGACCATAGAGGGCCTTATCTAGCTTGAAAACCATGTTCGGATCCAAAGGATCTTCAAACCCCGGCGGCTGACACACATAGACTTCCTCCTCGACCTTTCCATATAAAAATGCACTCTTGACGTCTAATTGAAACACCTTAAAACCTTTAATGGAAGCAAAAGCTAGAAACAGCCTTATAGCTTCAAGCCTTGCAACTGGCGCATAAACCTCGGTGTAATCAATTCCTTCTTGTTGATTGAAACCCTGGACAACTAATCTTGCCTTATTGCGTACCACGACACCTCGATCGTCCTTTTTACATTTAAACACCCATTTTGTTCCTATCGGATACGCTCCTTTCGGAAGATCAACCAGATTCCAAACCTTAAGTTTGTCAAATTGAGCAAGTTCTTCCTGTATAGCTTCTATCCAGTTATTGTCATTTAAAGCCATCTCTACATTCTTGGGTTCAATCTGTGAAATAAAGCAAGAATGTGAGCAATCATCAAGAACACCAGAATCTTTAATGCAAGTATACAAACAAGTATTGTCAACAAGAGAACGAGTTTTCACTCCATCCTGTAAATTTCCAATTATATTTGTTACTGGATGATCTTTGTGTTCCTTGATGGATGCGACCTCAGGAACCGGCAACACATCAACTTGAGTAGAGTCAGATAGATAAGAATAATCTTGAGGAATTGGAATATCCGAGTCTAAATTTGTTGGAATCTCCCCCTGAGCCTGTGTCGAAGGTAATGGATCATCACTCAACAATGGATCAGCAGAAGAATCTTGAAAAATAGCATTATCCTCCTCACTCTCTGAATCTTGTGGACCTGAACAAGAAGCAACATTTGGATCTGAAGCAGAAGTAGATGGAATCGATGAATTGGGAACTGCATTTGGTAGAAATCCATTGTGCTGAGCATCTTGATAAGAATCATAGATAACAGCAGCATCTTCATCAGAAATGTCAGAAGGTAAATGAAAAGACTTGAATAAGTTTTCATAATCAAATGCCTAATCAGGACCAATTGCCATTTGTGGTAAAGACCGATTTGAACAGTCAATATGGAACCATTCTTCAACTTGGCGTGTCTCTTTATTATAAACCCTCTTCGTTGTTGAATTAGCCACATACCCCAGAAAAATCCCTTCAATAGCCTTTGCGCTGAATTTTGTTGGGACATCTCCAACCTTCAGTAGGGTACACGGATTACCAAAAGGTAGTAAATATTCCAGATTCGGCTTTCGATTATTTAGCAATTCATAGCAAGTCTTGTTATGTCGTTTTACGGTCAAGACCCTGTTCAAAACATGACACGCAGTATTCACAGCTTCAGCCCAAAAGGTGACTGGAAGCTTAGAATCTGCAAGCATCGTGCGAGCTGTTTCGACCAACGTCCTGTTCTTTCGTTCAGCGACACCGTTTTGTTGAGGAACATATGGCGCACTAAATTCATGATGAATTCCTTTTTGTAGACAGAATAAGCCCATTTTTCTATTATTAAATTCGCTGCCATTGTCACTCCTGATTCTTCTGACTTTCAGATTGAATAAAGTTTCCAAACCCAGGATTAAGTATTGTACTAACTCAGTAGTTTCAGCTTTAGAAGAAAGAAACTTAACCCATGAAAATCTGGAGTAATCATCAGTTACGACCAAACAATACGATTTCCCACCAAATGCTCCTAATACTGATAGGACAAAACAAATCCATATGCAGCAACTCCAAAGGAGTTACGATACAATTCGTCGACTTCGATTTGTGAGATTTCTTTCTTTGCTTCTCCTTCTTGCACGGAATACAATCATCAGGAACTGAGAATTTCATTTTCGGAATACCAAGCACAAGATCATTCCTAACAATGTAATTCATCTTCCTGTAGTTTATGTGAGCTAGCTTCCTGTGCCACAATATTGAATCAGATTCTGATGCCTTGGAGAGTAAACATGTTGGAATTGAATCCGTTGTAGTGGCGACACTCATTTCAAGGACATATGTGTCATTTCTCCTTGGAGCCTTCATGAAAATCCATTCATCAGGAATCACAAAACCCGGTTTCAGAATATAACATTCATGATCGTTGAAATGGAACGAAAACTTCTTGTCACAGACTTGTGATATGCTTAAAAGATTGTGTTCCAGCTGCTCAACAAAATTCACCTTTTCAAATTTTACTTTGTCATTCTTTAACGTTCCCTGAACTGTTATGTACCCGCCTTTATTACCCGCAAAAGCGACATAACCACCATCAATTTTAATCACATCCTCAAGCAATCTAACATTCCCTGTCATATGTCGAGAGCAACCACTATCCACATACCATGTATTGTTGATAGTCCTCCATGGTTGTCCCTACATAAACAACGAGAATCAGTTAGAAAGTGGAACCCAAGCCATCGTGGTCTTAGGTCGTCCGGATTGATCAAAATAAACAACTTCTTGTAATGTACAATCAATTTTATCATTCAATTTTGGAACAGATGTTTGACAAACAGACCTTTTCAAAGAAGAACCATTTTTATTATTTTGAAAAACATTATGTGATATATTATTGTCAGATTCAGATGTTTCCAAAATCTTCTTTAATTTTCTGTTTCTTCTTCTTCTTTGAGGTCTAGACAATTTAACCTCCTGAACAGAATCCTTTGAAATTCCAACTTTTGGAATCTCAAGTTTCTCTTTGCAAACAAAGGATTTAGCATGTAATAAATTATGTTGTTTAAATCCATGGGATTTAACAAAAGAATGACCAATCACATTTTTCTCCAAACTAGAAGATGACTTTCCCTCATCATTTCTTTTAAGAATCTTCACCACTTTTGGTTGTGAAGGAACAGTCTTCATTTTACCCTTGTTCTTGTATGGACAATTAATCAAAATATGACCAGGCTCATTGCAATGAAAACACACTCGTCTTTCTTGATAACTTTTGAAATACGACGTTTTCTTTGAATTTGAAGAACCATCAGAAGAATAAGCTTCGGATGAATGCCCAGAACAATTTACCGGCTTCTTAGGAACATAAGTCTTCGGATGAAAACACACTCGTCTTTCTTGATAACTTTCACCTCTTCAGGTTCTGTCAAGATGCACCTATCCCGAGTAACATTCTTCACAACCTTTGGTTCCTCAATTTTCACTTCTCTTGGAATTCCTTCAACCTTTGAATCATCAAACACTTCATCCTCTGTATCAGAATCATACACCATGTCTTCACCCGTCACTGGATTCACTTTTAATACTGTCTTGGGATCAATCTCCTCTTCATGAATGATTTCAGGCTCAACTACATAATTTGCATTGAACGGAGGAGGAACAAACCCAATACCAGCAACCCTATTTGTGGGATCTGCATTAGCATTGAAATAATCCAAAACTACAGACGAATTCTCAAACTGTTCCAGCTTTCTATGTAACTTTATCACCTCAGATTCTTTTTCAGAAATCTCCTTGTTCTTTTGGGCAACTACTTCATTCTGTTTTTCAATTTCAGCATAAGCCATGTCTAGATGATAACCCTGCTCTTTGTATTTTAACCCAAGAGAATTTAAGTCTCTTTTCAAAGACTCAATTCTATCAATGCACAGTTTATCATTATCTTTCAGTTTCTGATTAACTGAATGCATTGATTTCATGTCACAAATCAAATTTGTGTTATCATCCATGACTTTTTGTAGTTTATCTTTAACAGAAATGCAATTAGAACAAAATATATGACAAACAGAGTCTTTTACCTTAGTCGGGTCAGACATGTCTGCCATGAATACTTTGGCAATCGGAATATTCTCTGAAAATTCACCAACTGAAGCATTTTCTGTAAGAACAATTTCTTCCTCAGCAACCCCTGACACAGCATCTAAATCAATACTTTTCTCTCTTTCTTCCTCATCATCAACACTTGGAACACTATCATCATCACACGAATCATCACTAGAACTTTTATCATCAGTAGACTCTTCTGGTTTTTCTGAATGAATTTCTGCAACAAAAGCCTGACTCACAGCACCCACCAAATCTTCCAGATGAATGCCCCAATCATAGTTTTCGTCATTTTGAGCAACTAAAGCTGATAATGCAGATGCATGATTTGTATTATTAGAAGAACCATGATTTTGATTACCAGATGAACCATGTGACTGATTCCTATTATGCTGAAAGTTAGATTGCTTCTTTTGAGAATCAAATTCTACCTTTGGCTTAACACACTCCTTAGCAAAGTGACCATACTCTTGGCAATTGTAACACCTAACTTTGCTCTTATCAAAACCCATACGCGATCGACTATTTGAACCAATATATTTTCTGCCAGTTCTCTTCAAAAAATCTTTAGCTTGTCGCATTAACATGGCCATATTCCATTGGATATTCATTTCTTCCAGATCAACAGGGTCAATCTGTCTGAAATCTTCTTCCATTACGTCAGGATCATGTATTTTTCCTCCAATGAAATTCTCATATGATGCCATGAATGAAGAAAACATAGCCAGATAATCATCAGCAACTTTCTGATTCACATGAGATCAAGATGATGTTGAAGCAGTAGTAGCAGAAAATCCAGAATGGCTTGTATGACCAGAATAAATTGGAACTCCAGAACACTGATCATTTGAAGAATCTTGAGCATCACAAGTAAAGAATGCCACTCCAGCACCAAATTTACCAACATATTTGGCAAAATACATCGAGGGATCCTAGATATGCTCCATATTAGTCTCTTTCTTTTTCATATTCATGTCATGTGACTGAATCTTTCCTATGACTTCTTCAAGAGACATGGTTTTGTACTTAACATTTTCTTTGATCAAAACCGTATACACATCAAACTTTAATGGTAAAGCCTCCAAGAATTTATCATTGATTTCCTCAGTCTCATATACCACAAATGCACTAGCCAGTTCACTAAGAAGATGATAGAATCTTGTAGCAAGATCATCCAAAGATTCATTCTGAAAATGTTTAAAAACTAGGAACTGCTTCTTTAGTAACTCTTTTCTACTTTTCTTCACATCTAAACTCCCTTCACACCTTTTCTGTAGTGCTTCCCACAGTTGTTGAGAAGACTTGAACTGTTTAAAACTGTGATAAATTTCCTTTGGTAGAGACATCGAAATGCTAGCCATTGCTTTCTTTTCTCGATCAAATAACAGCTTCTCTTCAGTAGTTAAAGCTGACACCGGTTTTGGAACATCATCTTTTACCATCCATGAATAAGTAGGGTGTGTATATCCTTCCAAAATTGGAATCCACAAACTAGTATCGGTAAAAGATACGAATTGATCAAACCGATCTTTCGAATTTGAATAATCAGCTAGATTCAGCAACTTCGGAGGTTTTTGAGATGTACCTATCTCATTGTCATAATTGAACATGTTTGTGACTTGAACCATATTTGCCATGTTAAAAAATTTTCTGAAAAATTTCTAAGTATTTAGCTGTTTTACCCTCAGGCGAACTTAATAAGTTCGCTTTAGTGAGTACTAAGCGAACTTGAGATCAGGCGAACAAAACAAGTTCGCTTAAGGAGGAAATCCGGTAAGTTCGCCTAACAGCTAAGTTCGCTTGAAAATGTGAGAAGCGAACTTAATAAGTTCGCTTGCTAAGTTCGCCTGCACAGGAACTCAGCAAGTTCGCTTAAACTGCTGTAACAGATTCAACAGAATCTTCATCCAAATACGAACCGAAACCTTCAAAATTCATGATTTCTCAGCGAATTGATGGAATTTAAGGAAATTGAACCATATGATTATGAATTTTATCAAATAGAACAATTCTATCAGACTAATTTCGTCAAAAACACTTCCAAAATCACGAATTCAGTAGAGAAACGATCTTCAAGAACTTGAAAAACTCCATTGTTGCAGAAATTTCAAAAATGTTGAATTTCTTGTCAAATTGTACACAAAAAACCGTCACTAATCACCGAGAATCGTACTTAATTCACGAGCATAAGCTCTGATACCACTTGTAGGTCCAGGTAACTCAACTACTGATCGAACTCGTGATATAACGTTTCTATAACACGAAGTGCGGAATCCTTCGTGTTAACGTTTGTATACTAATGGACAATTCAAACAACATGCGTAAATAAACTACTCAAATATATTCAGAATCACAATGGTTTACACACTCAATCAAACAAATTGTTCTCTCTGTTCTCTCTGTTCGATGTATTTTCTAATGACTCTGTAAACTCATATATATAGAAACTAACCTGCTGTAAGCGAACTTATTAAGTTCGCCTGAAACAGACTAAGCGAACTTAACAATTTCGCCTCAGTTAGACCTAAGCGAACTTATTAAGTTCGCCTCTGATAGACCAGGCGAACTTAACAAGTTCGCCTCTAGGCACACTTGTAAAAACAGTTAGCAACTTTAAACAATTACATAACAAAACATAAAGACATAAAATCTAACTATTACAAGCTTTTGTCATTACAAATCTATGTCCTAACAATATCATAGGAAAATATTTATTAAAAGCTAATATTCTTTATCTGATAGTGATCTTTTAACACACACACCCAGGAATAAAATGGGTTCAAATCACTGTTGTAACATATGCAATTATGTTTTCACACTACTAATGGTTCAGTGACGTTTTTAGTCTACTGACAATTCAAATTATATGCATACACAACACTATCATTTCCTATTTGTGTAGTCTCTAAAGTTTAGATCAAAACATATAATTCAGATATATTAACATAAAGCACCAACCAGTCAATCTAAGGTCATGTGTGAAAGAACATCTACTGATGTACTATCATCTCTTCTTTAACTTCAAGTAATTTCGATTTTATCTTTTTCAATTTGTTTGGATTTTTCAAAATCTTTTTCAAAGAAAGTAAAACAAACGAAAATAAACCTTCCATGAAAACATTTTATGAAAAACATTTTACTTGGTTACTCAGGATTAAGCAAGTCAATCAATTAAAAACTCAAACCGATGTAATGTAATTGAATGTCATTGCCTCTGTCACCAACACAGTTCTGTACTCCCCCTGTCCTGTAGACTCCCCCTCAACTAGTCAAATGGCTGCATCAACGACTTTATGCTCACCATTGTCATCCTAAGTTCCAGGTTATCATTTGGACTTTGTAAAACTCTTTCCAAAACATTGTGTGTGGCATATTCTCCCCCTTGAGCATCAAGTCGTTGAATCAAAAAGATTCTCAGTTATCAACAACTCTTTACTCTTACAGATGTCATTCCCTGTCATATGCTTACCAAAATGGTATCAATAGTCCCACTTGGTTAATCCTGCACATCTAACAAGAAACATTAATTTGAAATTGGGACCCAAGCCATGGTAGTCATGGGTCGTCCATTTGTATCAAAATAATAAACCTCACTCCATTCACAATCGAATCTATCATCTATTTTCGGAGAATGTTCCGACGAGTCAGAAACAGAAACTTTATATTTCCAAACATACTTCTTTTCATTAAGTTCTTTTTGCTTAAAATGTTAAGTGTTTGAACATTTTCTTTCATTTGAAAATTGATTTGATTGTGAGAACTCTTGTTGTTCTAAAAGTTTTCTCAATCTTCTGTTTCTCCTCCGTCTTTGAGGTCTAGAAAGCGTAACCTCAGATTTTGAATTACCCTTTGGTGTAACATGAGGTTTAACCACATTTGAGTTAACATAAGGCATACCATGAGTTCTTACCTTTTCTGGAGTAACATGTCAGTTACCTTTGGCTTTGTGAGAACAATCAATCTGTATGTGACCCACAAGACCACAGTAAAAGCAAGATCTCGTCTCACGATAATCTCTCATATAAGGAATCTTCACACGATAAGATGCACTTGAAGAAGATTCTCCTACATGAACTTCTTTTAGAGTTTGAGACTGAACAAACTTTTTCTCAACAGGTTTTGATTCAGGCTTCATCTTCTTAGGAACTACATGCTTCTTCCCTTTATTTTTGTAAGGACAGTTCACCACAATGTGTCCTATCTCATTACAATGAAAACATGTACGCCTGTCTATATAATCTCTGACATATGGAACTCTCCTTGATTTTGAAGAACTTCCAAATGTATAATTTCTAGATGAATTAGAATCAACCTTTGAGTCCTCTTTCTTAATCTCTTTCGGTATCCCCTCTACCTTAGCTTCATCAAAATATTCATCATCACTCTCATCAGAATACACCATATCTTCACATGTGACTGGATTCACCGTCAACACAGTCTTAGGATCTAAATCCTTAATGTTTATAATCTCAGGTGTAACAGAATAATTTCCATTGAATGGTGGAGGAACATAACCAATACCACTAGTTCCATTCCCCTATTTATTATTCTCATGATAATATTCTAATAAGAATGATGAATTTTCAAAGCTTTCTAACTTTCTATGTAATCTGATTACCTCTGCTTTAGATTCAGCTAGTTCCTTATCTTTCTCAACAAGATCATTATTTCTTTTCTCAATTTCTGCAAAGGACATATCCAGGTGATATGCCTGCTCTTTGATCTTCAGAGTCAGAGAACTTATATCCCTCTTAAGTGATTCTATTCTCTCAATGCACACATTCTCATTATCTTTTAATTTCTGATTTACCGTGTGCATCGATTTCATATCACAAATGAGGTTTACATTGTCATCCATATCCCTCATCATTTTATCCTTCACTGAAACACAGTTAGAACAAAACGTCTCAGAGTTAGAAACTACCTCAGGTTTTACTTCTGAAGAAGATGCACCAGGAGCCATGAAAACGTCATCATCAGCTTCATTCTTTTGATAAACAATGACAGGCTCAACATCAGTGTCTGATACACTCAGATCATCTTCAACTGTCTGAAAGCTTACTTCAGTCTCTACATCACTCTCGGTAGACTGAGTACTTTCACCAGATCTAATACTCTCACTATCACTTAACTCGATAGAAGAATCACTTTCAGAAACACTCTGCTTCACTACTTCTTCTTTGATCAAGACCACAAACGCTTGAGTAGTAGCTTCACCCTTTTTCTTCAAAGCTTCCAGTAGTTCTCTTGAAGTTGGACACTTCCTGAGACTATGAATGATTTCTTCTAGTAAAGACATCGTTAAAGTTTCACACGTTTTCATCTCTCGATCAAACTTCTACTTTTCTAGTTTTGTAAGAGCTGTCACTGGTTTAGGAACATCATAATATCCCATATAGTCATAAGTAGGATGCACATATCCTTCAAATACGGATGTCTAAAAGTTTTCATCAGTTTCTGATATGAACTGTTCGAACCGGACTTTCCCGCTATGAAAATCTGATTTGCACAAAAGCCTCGGTTGCACAGTTCCAATCTCATTATCATCACATGAAATTGACATGTTGAAATTTTTGCGAAAATATCCAGAAAAAATTTCCCGCCAAAATACTTTTTTTTAAAAAATTTTGAAAATTCAAAATTTCAAAAATGATTCAAAACAACCATATAAACTTTCCCTAAAAAATTTGGACAAGATGAAATTTCCCGCCAAAATACTGTACAAGCAAATCGAATGAATAGTGGCTAAGAACATAACCCGAAACTGATCTCATTGGAAAATCTTTATTAAAAGCTAATATTCTTTATCTGATAGTGATCTTTTAATGCACACACCCAGGCATAAAATGGGTTCAAATCACAGTTGTAACATATGCAATTATGTTTTCACACTACTAATGGTTCAGTGACGCTTTTAGTCTACTAACAATTCAAATTATACGCATACACAACACTATCATTTCCTATTTGTGTAGTCTCTGAAGTTTAGATCAAAACATTTAATTTAGATATATTAACATAAAGCACCAACCAGTCAATCTAAGGTCATGTGTGAAAGAACATCTACTGATGTACTATCATCTCTTCTTTAACTTCAAGTAATGTAGATTTTATCTTTTTCAATTTGTTTGGATTTTTCAAAATCTTTTTCAAAGAAAGTAAAACAAACGAAAATAAACCTTCCATGAAAACATTTTATGAAAAACATTTTACTTGGTTACTCAGGATTAAGCAAGTCAATCAATTAAAAACTCAAACCGATGTAATGTAATTGAATGTCATTGCCTCTGTCACCAACACAGTTCTGTACTCCCCCTGTCCTGTAGACTCCCCCTCAACTAGTCAAATGGTTGCATCAACGACTTTATGCTCAGCATTGTCATCCTAAGTTCCAGGTTATCATTTGGACTTTTTTTTTTTACACTAGCAAACAGATAAGTTCGCCTGATACTGTACAAGCGAACTTAATAAGTTCGCCTGACTGAGCGAACTTGACCCCAAGCGAATTTGACCCAAGTGAACTTGTTAAGTTTGCCTGATCTTCACCAAGCGAACTTATTAAGTTCGCCTAATGCTGAGTGAAGCGAACTTATTAAGTTCGCCTACTAAGTTCGCCTGCAACAGATTTTTAAGTTCGCCTGGTTCAGCTGTTCAACCCAAACACGAACCAAAAATTCCGAAAATCATCATATCTTGCTGAATTGATGGAATTTGAATAAATTGAATCGTAGGAATGTGTAGGAACTGATTTGGAACACTTCCATCGGATCAATTTCATCAAATGAATCCAAAATTAAACCAAAATGATCAAAAATTCTCCATTTTTATCAAGAACACAAAAAAGATGAAAAAACTTCAAAATCTCTGAAATTTGATGTTGATTGGAAACGAAAACACCACGAATCTTTTGCTAATCAAGTGCAAAAGCTCTGATACCACTTGTAGGTCCCTAAGTCGGTGCGTGACGGATCTCTAGACTCGCGGTACGACACGGTGATAACGTGCGGAATCCATGATCAACGTGCTCGTGTGACTCAATCAACAACAACGGTGTAAATAAACTCTTTGTATTTCCACCACAATATCAGGTTACAAGATTCACAGAATTCTCTCTCGTCTACTCTGATATCGTCTCACCTCAAGTCTACTCTGATAACAAACTCTGTAACTGAATATATAAGCACCTGATCTGTACCAGGCGAACTTAATAAGTTCGCCTAAAAGATAAGTTCGCCTCTAATAGGCTAAGCGAACTTAATAAGTTCGCCTCTGATAAACTAAGCGAACTTATTAAGTTCGCCTCTGATAAACCAGGCGAACTTGTTAAGTTCGCCTCTCTACGAACATACACAGAATTTTATCAACAGTTACAAAACATGTCCTAACAGGATGAAGCCCTTGTCGGAGAGTTCTTGGAGTTGACTTGCAAGTTCTTGCATTTCGGAAGGTGCAAGACGGTATGGAGCTCTAGCCATTGGGTTAGCTCCGGGTACAAGGTCAATGCGAAATTCTACTTGTCGAACGGGTGGAAGACCAGATAGATCTTTGGGGAATACTTCGGGAAAGTCCCGGATGATAGGGATGTCTTGAATATTCTTCTCTTTGACATCCTTTTGAACAATATGGGATAGGAAGGCTACATACTTCTTTCGTAGATACTTTTGGGCGGTAATGCATGACATTAACTTGAGCCCTTTGCAAGGCTTTTCACCAAAGACTCTTAACGTTTCCCCCGGCAAAAGGAGTATTCGGATGCACTTCTCAAAACATATGACTTCGGCATGGTGATTTGACAGCCAATCCATGCCTATGATGTGACAACCCGACTTTTCGGGTTAACTCAGTTAGTAAGTTCCGTTAACTTGCTGTTAAAAACCTAACCCTGTTAACTATTCCGTTAAGTTTCTTATTAAAAATTTAACCCTGTTAATCAAATCTAACCCCAAGGACTAATTCGGTCACAATATCAACTCAAAACTACAAGGACTAGGACTGTAATTACCCTAAACCTATTTGATTGACTTTCTAAGTCAAAATTAAGAATTTTGTGTTCAGTTGACTTTTAAAAGTCAAACCCGTAACCAAATCAACTCAAATCCGTATATTTCGATCATGCCTGTTGAAATTCATAACCGAAATCAAATTCAATATTAATCACGATCATCATGAAGCTTTTAATCCGGGTATTGAATCGAATTAATACTAATAATACGAATTTATCTCGTAACCGTCGACTTCATGTCAAATGCAATCAAATCCACCATTCTCCGTATACCAATTCATGAATTGAAGCTCTGCACACGATAGACGCAACTCTCTGGAGCGTTTCCACACATCATTTCCACTGTAATCGAAGCCGGAGTCGCGAGAGAGCAACCGCGCGCGAAGTCGGAGCCAAGTTACTCGACCTCTGTCAATTCGGGCGTTATTCTGGTAATTCACTACTCCTGTAGCTTCGTCTCAATCTCTAGAACAATAGCCCTAACCTAATTGGGGCTATCTCTATCGAATCTAACACAACCTTAATCTAGGGTTCATCACAAAACCGATTTGGGGGTTCCGACCCAACAACTAATCTCAATCGAATTAACCTACATCAACAGTTTCCAAATCTTGTGTAAAATAAAAACCCTCTATCAATTTCAATTTATAGCATCGAATTGTGTTTGAACGGTAAATTAGGGTTTATCTTTGATTCGATTTGGGGGTTTTAATCTTAGGCTTAACCTTAATGCAATTAAACTATATCATTAGTTTCGAAATCTTCTTTTTAGTAAAAGCCCCATGATTCCAGAAAGATTTAACATACAAATCGGTCAATTTGATTCGTAGTTCATATCTAGGGTTCGGTTTCTAAAAACGAGAATTTAACGGATTTAAACTTGTTATTTTTGAAATTAAAACTATCCTCAAACTCGATTTTCATTGACAATCAAAACCCCTCTGCCCTATTACTTGATCGCGGCCGAAATCAACACAATCGGACTGGGTTTGGCTTCGGCTCTCGCAAGAAAGGGGGGGGGGGGTCACGGGTTTTTCTGATTAAAACTTTTCCTACTCGGGTTTGGTTGCGATGGCCCTAGCGGGTGGATTGTTTGATTCTGTATGCTTATGGGGAGGAGACCCGGGTTCGAACCCTCCTCCCCTGTTTTCTTTTTAAATATTTATTTTAATGATATTTGAATATTTAAATCAATTGTTATATTATTATAATATCATATTAAAGAGTTTTAGCCCGGGAAAACCACCCGTGGGCTCGGGTTAAATTTCATAACCCATCTTTAGTATAAATTCTCACTTTTTAAATAATATGTTTATATTATTTTTAAACCGCGACTTCAAACAAAATAATATATTTATATTGTTTTTTTTTAACCCGTAACTTCTAGTATAAAATAATATATATTTTATATTATTTTGCCTCGTTTATTTACCTCGTGTAACGTTTTAAATTATTTAATAATATAAAATGTTATATTATTTTCAGACGTCTATTTACTAGAATAAAATAATAGATTATTATTTTACCACACAAATAGTTATCGTACTAACTATGCAAGTTTAAAAATAATATAATAATATTATTTTTCTAGACTACTATTTAATGACGAAAACGCTCGAATATAATTGTTATATATTATTTGTCTTAAAACGTATTCATCCTAATTAAGAATTCTCATTCCCGTGGATATGGCCGTTTACTCTAAATCATTAGAACGTTTCTTTAGGACGTTCAATCTTCCGCGTTGTCGTCGCATATTCCCTTTAAGTCTCTAACTGTTATGTTATAATGCTAGGACATTTGTGAGCCGTGTTAGGCTACCGCTTGAGATTTTAATCTCGTACTTGTGTGATTTTCTACCTTCGCAATCAGGTGAGTTTCACGGCCCCTTTTTACTGCTTTTAACTTGGGGGAGAAAACATGCTTAAACTGATTTTAGATTTTGCATTTCATATGCTATCAATGTTAAAGCTAAGTGTAACATGCTATCACAGAAAGTCCTCATCTTATTTCGAACCGTTAATATGGATCTTAGCGAGGTAATGTTTAGTAGTACTACTGGGTTTGACAAATCACACCCGCGTTAGTCGCGCTAACTCGATCGGATATCGAACGGGTGAAATGTTAGCCTATTCACATGGCCAGTATTGATAGAACCTGACAGGAGGCAATAAACAAACAGTCAGTTTCGGTTGCGAGCACTTGAGCTAAAACATGAACATAGGTTAGCTACCTATAGATACATATTGAATGATCATAAATCTGGTAATGCTTACTTATTTATTTGAAACCTGTGAACTCACCAACCTTGTGTTGACACTTTTTCTTACATGTTTTCTCAGGACGCTAAGCGAAGACACAGGTGCACGTTAGGGCATGCATGGGATTCAACTGCTTTGCTTTGTATCTATTTTTGTTGATTGAATTACTTTAATGTACTTTGTTTGGTTGGATGTTTGGACTTTTGGACTTTGGTTTTGGGCGCGTGTATTTTGCGCATTTACTTTCTTTACGCTTCCGCATTGATACTCTGATTTAAAAGATATTTTCATTTTGAGTCCCATGTAGAGTCGTTCAATGTAACTAGTGTCTGAGATCCTGGTTTGTCACTTCCCAAAACGGTAATACTCCGTTAGTTGAAATTGGGGGTGTGACATATGATGATATCAAAACTTCCTAGCAGCATTGGCACGAGGTTGATTGGAAATGTATGATCATTAAGTTCTAGAGGACAGTCGTGGATAATGGAGTCTATTGTAAGGGAGTCACCATTTGCTACTTCGACAGTAAAGGTTTTCTCTAATTTGTACCGTGTTTTTACAAGTAAGGGTTCAAAGTTAAGTGACACAAAACTTTAATCTGCACCGGTATCAAATAAAATGGAGGCATATTGACTATTAACAAAGAACGTACCGTTGACCACATCATTGTTGGCTTGAGCTTCATTGGCGTTTATGTTGAAAGCACGCCCACGAGCTCCGCCTTGTCTAGCATTGATGAACTTCGGGCACTGGTCACGGAAATGATTCGGGTTGCCACATTCATAACAAGCACGCCCATTTGCTATGGCGGGAACACCTTGATTAGTCACTTGTTGATTGGTTTGGGTTGGTGGGTTGACTTGGCCTGCAAGTGCTTTGGCTCTACAAACATTGACCGTATGGCCATATTTCCCACAATGAGTGCAAAGGCGACAGGGAATGTTTTGGAGGTGGTGATAATTGCATGTGGCACAGAGTGGGTAGGTCCCCACATATGGCTTCTTGACTGGTGCTTGAGCCATGGGAGCAACTTGGTTAACAGGCATAGCAGGAGTGACCACAGCAAAATTTCTAGCCTTTCTTTTTTTATTATTGTGGTAGGGTTCAGTTTTGGATTCTTTGATGTGTACGAGAGGGGTTGTGGTGTCGGGAGCTTTCTTGGTGCCTTTTCTAGTTAGAGTACCTGCTTTCACATGGTTGTTGGTCAAAGTAGCAGATAATCGGATAGCATCTTCGAGTGTTGCGGGATTTCTCCCTAAGACAGTATCTTGAATCTGCCTAGGTAATCCACCGATGTACTTTTCAATGCAACGGGATAAGGGTGTGACCATATAGGGCACAAGGAGACTCAATTCATGGAACCGGGTTGTATAAGCCAGACTTTCACCACTGTCTTGGGCAAGATCCCAAAACTCAGCTTCGAGTTTCCTCACTTCATTCCAAGGACAGAACTCTTTGGTCATTAGTCTCTTAACCTATCCCATGGTAAGGCCATGGTTGCCTCTATACCTCCAGTTCTTTTTTCCCCATTCCACCATGTGAGTGCCCGTTTTTGGAAAACACTTGTGGCTTGACGGACACGGAGGTTATCGGGGCAGTCACTATTGAGGAAGGTGCCCTCAAAACTTTCAAACCATTGAAGGAGTCTCGTAGCTCCTTCAGTACCATAGAACTTGAGAGGGTTACACGAATTGAAGTGCTTGAAGGTACATTGCGGTGGGTTGGCACCACCACCACCATTAGTTCCATGGTTACCGTTTGTGCCACCATTAACTTGAGTGAGTTGAGTTACAAGTTGTGCAAGGATAGCAGCAATATCAGTGTTGTTGTTGGCCACGGTAGCATGACAGGGAGGCATTCTACAGATTTGCACAACAGAAGAAGAGATGTACGAACTTATGAAGGTTGATTGAATTTAAAAGATAAGATACAAATAAAATGGTAAATCATAGTTTGGATTGTACTCAAATAGTGGTATAATCACTTGAATACTGTGACACATTAAGGTTAATTAAACTCATATAATTTTTCAAGGAGACATGCTTTAGCCTATAAGTAAACACTCATCCCGGGAATTCCCCGGAAAGCATACGGGTCCCTCGGTTGATTGGGATTTATACGAAATGCTTTCCTAGACAGAAAACCCAGAATACAGGTGTCACCCTTCCAGATTGCATGTGTCCTCAAATAATTAACAAAGTTTAAAAGCCTTAACGAGGAAATAGAAAAAAAAATTTATAGATTTTACTCCATGAAGTTTCCATATGCTAAGATGATAATGATAAAGAAGTAGGCAAGGAGGTTATGAGGCCTAGGGTAAGGGTAGGGATATTGTTTTATTTAATTTATTATTTAGGTATAGTCTAATAAGTCATGAACTTTAACAAATAAGGTATCAAAATGAAATAAATATTAATATAATAAGCATGTAACACATAGCATGTAGCACATAACACATAATCATGAAGCATGGTATAAGTGGGTGTCCTAAAGTTATAGTCTAGGTCAAGGGTGTCTAATAACCTAGTTCCCTATAACCAAGACTCTGATACCAATCTGTCACACCCCAACCGACGGCGAAAACGTCGGGGCGGGACATGTAGACTGTTCATTAGCACAAGTTTCGCTAGATTTCAATATTTAATCATCAATTTCATTTCAAGCAATTCAAACTCAAATAGAAAAATTCAACAAGTACATAAATGAAAATACAAATTGTACTTTGAATTTAAATTAACTAAGTCCAAACTTAAGTGTAGAATGTCTTGATCAATACTCACACATTAGCATCTGAAACATGAATAAAATAATGTCAACTAAAAAGTTGGTGAGCATACATAGGTTTGTACATAGATAGTGTAGAAATATGAATAAACAAATCCTTACATGTCATGATAAAATAAGGCATTTATGGGGAGCAGCTATTGTGTAACTAAAGTACAATCAAACCTTTGTAACTAGCATGCAAATTGTGTTGTCGGTAACAATCACCCCAATCTGGGTGGGTTTGTCAGACTCAATAGATCTATCATTGTTAACCGTCGGCTTAAATAGTTAATGATTGCACATAATTTGCACACATAACTTAACACACCTAGCACTCAAACATAAAGCTCAAATTTGCACACATGAATGTAAATAGGATTTGCGTTTGTGTAGTTTGTGTAAATGTAAACTATTGTTTGTATAACATTCATGATTCACCCCAAAAAGTTTAAAGAATAAAGGGGGCTATGTAATACTCACTTGATTCAAGGTGTAGCTAACACGGGAGACTATGTAGTAAAATGATCCTTGCAACTCACCACGTTAACCTAGTGTGTAATGTATATTGAGTTAATAGCGTGTACAAAAGTCTATGTCTAAGTATAGGGTTCAACGAGTTTTGATGTATGTGGATTTGTACAAAAAAAGTTTGTGTTATTTCCTGTAAAGACATGCTATGCTTGTATAAGAATTTAATGTATGATATGAGTTCAAGGTATATATATATATATATATATATATATATATATATATATATATGTTTGTATAAACTTAATAGTCATTGATTTAGGGTTGAATTTAAATAAATAAAATAAAGAAATAATTTTATTTATTTATTTGTAAAAAATATGTTTAAAATATATAAAATGTAAATGTATATTTATATTTAGACAAAGAAATTTTATTTGTGTAGATAGGGTTTAATTTAAATAAAATAAAATAAACAAATAATTTTATTTATTTATTTGTGAAAAATGTGTTAAAATATATAGGATGTAAATATATATATTTATATTTAGAAAAAGGAGTTTTATTTGTGTAGATGGGGTTTAATTTAAATAAATAAAATAACAAATAATTTTATTTATTTATTTATAAAAAAATATGTTAAAATATATAGAATGTAATTATATATATATTTAGGAAAAGGAATTTTATTTGTGTAGATAGGGTTTGATTTAAATATTTAAAATTTTGTTTTAAAACTTTAATACACTATTCTAATCATAAATTCATAATAAAATGAATTTATATTGAAAATTAATAAATCTGGTTTTATTATGTCAAAAATATTGTAAGGTTTATAAAAATATTTTTTATAAAATTTTTGGAGTTTTAGAAACGGGTTTTAAAAATAAATAGGCTCGCCCGGATCGAACCCAGGTCTGCCTGGTCAAGAGAAACAAGTACCAACCGCTGGACCAGTTGCGCGTCCTTGCTACAGACTGATTCGAATTTGTTTTAACATGTGATTGAGAGGGAACCGGGTTCAAGAGAGGTTCCACGCGCAAAAGTTCAGGGTTGTGGGTTTCGAACCCACACCATCTAGTTCAGTCGCACACGCACCAAACCGGCTGAACTAGATGGTTCACTAGTATAATACAAAAAGTAAAAACTTTAATGGTTTACCCGAATTAAATCGAAATCTCCTTTTTAAAAGAAAACGTATGAACAAGTTGGAGAAATCATCAGAATTCGAATTCGATTTGGATTAGCTTCAGTAAATTGATAAGGGGCTTTCGATGAGCGGGTCAGAACAAACTGAATGGTGTAAACCATACCTGTAATGGTTGCGCAACGAAGGCCGTTGACTAGATGGACAGAGACGATGTTCTTGGTGATCGATCGGTAAGCAGGAGGTGAAATGAGGACCGATAGGGTATTTAGGGAGTTTGTAATGATCTTTGCGAAAGTGTGGGAGTGTATAATTTCGATTAATTCCCTCTTAATTAAGTGATTCGACTGTGATTTGCAAGTAACACCCGTCAACTATGATTACGCGTAAATCCGATCTGCTATGAATGAATTGGGTCGAGAAATAGGCTCTAATACATGCGAGATCAATCATGGAAGGATGTACGGGTGTTAATTGCATTAAATGTCTTGATTTGGAAAGGATTTGAACGCGGTTTGACTATAGGAGGTCAAACTATTCGAAATTTGAAATAATCCGCGTAAATGGTCGTATTGGGCTGTTAAGTGGGTCAGGATGTGGTCGAATATGGATTTTTTTAAACTCGAGAAGCCCGAAACAGTCGGAATCCATCGAGGGCAGCCTTGATTTGCAAAGTTTTGAGCTGTTTGACTTTCAGAGTCAAACTGGGTCAACATAGGTCAAAATTTGAGGGTTTGAGGGTTCAAACCAAAAGGTGGGGGTTCAAAGTGGGTGTTCAATTGTACAAGGGTTCAAATGAAAGAATTTTTACTTGTCAATTGAGTGTATATATGTGTATGTACTTGTGTGATGTAGATATATATAGATATACATACATTTATATGCTCACATATATATATATATATATATATATATATATATGTATATACAGTGTTTTAATAGGACATACAAGTGAAAAAAATTTGTTAATTTGTTTCAAACTTAGGGTTTAATTAATTGTACGAATAAAATGACCATTGCACTAGAATTGGATTTCAAACATGATTAATTATACTGGAATGAAAATCAGAAATGTTACAGTATTGTTGATGCTATAGCAAGGTTGATTAGATTGGAAGGTAGTTCAGGTAAATATGATAAGTTGAAACCACAGAAGGGCAAGAGAGTAAAGAGTACTGACTCTAAAACTTGTAAATTGATTTGGAGATACAAGTTTAAACCAGTCAAAGTTGTAAAGAAGATACCTTTGAAGAAAATCCGACAAGATTGTTTGGGAAATATGAAGTGGTGGTATGTAGATATGAACACTAGAGAGGCTAAGATTGAAGATCAAGACAATGAGATTATAGCTTGTTTATATGATGCTATGAATCTTATTAACTTCTCAAAGAAAGACTAGCACATGTTAAAGAAAAAGGAGATTATGTTTACTAGTGAATGGCGTGAGCAGGGTTTATAGTATAAGAGAGTTTTGGAGATTTGCATCAGACATGGAGTGTATGTAGGGAGTAAACTGCCAGAGAATTGGAAGCGTTCAACGTGAAAACAGATGATCAATCTATCGTCAAGGGGGAGTATGTTAGGACATAGATGTGTGACAATAGGCCTTGTAATAGTTTAGATCTTCTATGTCTTTATGGTTTTGTAATGTTTGTTTAAGTATTGTTATAGACGAACTTAACAAGTTCGCCTAGGCCTAGTTCAAGATCTGTAAACTCAAAGTTTGGTGTAAATAGGAGTTTACATGATAGTTTTAAAAAGCTTTTGCAATTTGTGTTCAAGATCTATAAACTCAAAGTTTGGTGGAAATCAAAGAGGATATTATTTACATCTTATGTTGATTCTAGTCTTTGTGAATGTCTTGTTTACACAGTTACGTGTACGTTGGATTTCGCACTCCGTATGTGTGATACGCGTCATGTCTCGAGTTAGATCCATATAAACATCCTTTAGTTCCATTAGATAAAATTTATGAAGTAGAGACGGCCGAAGGAAATCTTGTCAAAATTTCTGTATTCCTAGACGATTGTGCTATCACAATATCAGGACACATCTTACCTGTACGATTAATACCTATGACATTAGCAGGAGTTGATGTTGTCATAGGAATGGATTGGTTAGCCAGTAACCAAGCCCATATCATTTGTGATAAAAAGGCCATAGAACTCCAGATTCCTTCTGGAAAACCTTTAATAATCTATGGCGACAGGTAAAACCGACCTCTAGGAATCATCTCAATGCTAAAAGCAACTAAATGCCTTCAGAAGGGATGCAATGCATACTTGGTTCAGATTTCTACTAGTACAAAAGAAAATAAGATTGAAGATGTACCGGTAGTAGATGATTATGCAGATGTATTTCCAAATGAATTACCTGGTATACCACCAGAAAGAGAAGTAGAATTCAAAATCAATCTTGTACGAGGAACGACTCCTATTCCTAAAACTCCATACCGTCTAGCCCCAACTGAAATGAAAGAACTGAAGAATCAATTGGATGAATTGCTTGAAAAAAGATTCATTCGCCCAAGTTCATCTCCTTGGGGTGCTCCAATTCTTTTCGCTAGTATAATACGAAAAGTAAAAACTTAAATGGTTTACCCGAATTAAATCAAAATCCCCTTTTTAAAAGAAAACGTATGAACAAGTTGGAGAAATCATCAGAATTCGAATTCGATTTGGATTAGCTTTAGTAAATTGATAAGGGGCTTTCGATGAGCGGGTCAGAACGAACTGAATGGTGTAAACCATACCTGTAATGGTTGCGCAACGAAGGCCGTTGACTAGATGGACAGAGACGATGTTCTTGGTGATCGATCGGTAAGCAGGAGGTGAAATGAGGACCGATAGGGTATTTAGGGAGTTTGTAATGATCTGTGCGAAAGTGTGGGAGAGTATAATTTCGTTTAGTTCCCTCTTAATTACGTGATTCGACTGTGATTTGCAAGTAACACCCGTCGACTATGATTACGCGTAAATTCGATCTGCTGTGAATGAATTGGGTCAAGAAATAGGCTCTAATACATGCGAGATCAATCATGGAAGGATGTACGGGTGTTAATTGCATTAAATGTCTTGATTTGGAAAGGATTTGAACGCTGTTTGACTATAGGAGGTCAAACTATTCGAAATTTGAAATAATCCACGTACATGGTGGAATTGGGCTGTTAAGTGGGTCAGGATGTGGTCGAATATGGATTTTTTTAAACTCGAGAAGCCCGAAACAGTCGGAATCCATCGAGGGCAGCCTTGATTTGCAAAGTTTTGAGCTGTTTGACTTTCAGGGTCAAACTGGGTCAACATAGGTCAAAATTTGAGGGTTCAAGCATAAAGGTGGGGGTTCAAATTGGGTGTTCAATTGTCCAAGGGTTCAAATGAAAGAATTTTTACTTGTCAATTGAGTGTATATATGTGTATGTACTTGTGTGATGTATATATATATATATATATACAGTGTTTTAATAGGACATACAAGTGAAAAAAAATTGTTAATTTGTTTCGAACTTAGGGTTTAATTATTTGTACGAATAAATGACCATTGCACTAGAATTGGATTTCAAACATGATTAATTATACTGGAATGAAAATCAGAAATGTTACAGTATTGTTGATGCTATAGCAAGGTTGATTAGATTAGAAGGTAGTTTAGGGAAATATGATAAGCTGAAACCACAGAAGGGCAAGAGAGTAAAGAGTACTGACTCTAAAACTGGTAAATTGATTTGGAGATACAAGTTTAAACCCGTCAAAGTTGTAAAGAAGATACCTTTGAAGAAAATTCCACAAGATTGTCTGGGAAATATGAAGAGGTGGTATGTACATATGAACACTAGAGAGGCTAAGATTGAAGATCAAGACAATGAGATTATAGCTTGTTTATATGATGCTATGAATCTTATTAACTTCTCAAAGAAAGACTACCACATGTTAAAGAAAAAGGAGATTATGTTTACTAGTGAATGGCGTGAGCAGGGTTTACAGTATAAGAGAGTTTTGGAGATTTGCATCAGACATGGAGTGTGTGTAGGGAGTAAACTACCAGAGAATTGTAAGAGTTCAACACGAAAACAGATGATCAATCTATTGTCAAGGGGGAGTCTGTTAGGACATAGACGTGTGACAATAGGCCTTGTAATAGTTTAGATCTTCTATGTCTTTATGGTTTTGTAATGTTTGTTTAAGTATTGTTATAGACGAACTTAACAAGTTCGCCTAGGCCTAGTTCAAGATTTGTAAACTCAAAGTTTGGTGGAAATAGGAGTTTACATGTTAGTTTTAAAAAGCTTTTGCAATTTGTGTTCAAGATCTGTAAACTCAAAGTTTGGTGGAAATCAAAGAGGATATTATTTACATCTTATGTTGATTCTAGTCTTTGTGAATGTCTTGTTTACACAGTTACGTGTATGTTGGATTTCGCACTCCGTATGTGTGATACGCGTCATGTCTCGAGTTAGATCCATAGAAACATCCTTTAGTTCCATTAGATAAAATTTATGAAGTAGAGATGGCCGAAGGAAATCTTGTCAAAATTTCTGTATTTCTAGATGATGGTGCTATCACAATATCAGGACACATCTTACCTGTACGATTAATACCTATGACATTAGCAGGATTTGATGTTGTCTTAGGAATGGATTGGTTAGCCAGTAACCAAGCCCATATCATTTGTGATAAAAAGGCCATAGAACTCCAGATTCCTTCTGGAAAACCTTTAATAATCTATGGCAACAAGCAAAACCGACCTATAGGAATCATCTCAATGCTAAAAGCAACTAAATGCCTTCAGAAGGGATGCAATGCATACTTTGTTTAGATTTCTACTAGTACAAAAGAAAATAAGATTGAAGATGTACCGGTAGTATATGATTATGCAGATGTATTTCCAGATGAATTACCTGGTATACCACCAGAAAGAGAAGTAGAATTCAAAGTCAATCTTGTACCAGGAATGACTCCTAATGCCAAAACTCCATACCTTCTAGCCCCAACTGAAATGAAAGAACTGAAGAATCAATTGGATGAATTTCTTGAAAAAGGATTCATTCTCCCAAGTTCATCTCCTTGGGGTGCTCCAATTCTTTTCGTTAAAAAGAAAGTCGGTACAATGCGGATGTGCATTTATTACCGGGAGCTAAACAAAGTAACGATTAAAAATCGTTATCCTCTTCCTAGAATTAATGATCTGTTTGATCAATTGCAAGGTGCTTGCCATTTCTCAAAAATAGATCTTTGATCAGGATATCACCAACTAAAAGTTCAAGAAGAAGATGTTCCTAAAACCGCTTTCGGAACCAGATACGGACATTATGAGTTCACGGTTATGCCATTTGGACTTACTAATGCTCCTGCGCATTTATGGATATGATGAATCGTATCTGTCAACCCTATCTAGATAAATTTGTAATTGTCTTCATTGACGATATACTTATTTATTCTAGAAATGTGAAAGATCATGGAAATCATCTCAAAATAATACTGAACTTCTGAGAAAGGAGAAATTATATGCTAAATTCTCTAAATGTGAATTTTGGCTTAGATAAGTACAATTTCTCGGTCATATAGTGAATGCAGAAGCTATTCAAGTACACCCATCTAAAATTGAAGCTATATCCAAATGGGAAATTCCTAAATCTCCGATAGAAGTCCGTAGTTTCTTTGGTCTTGTAGGATACTACAGACGATTTATTCAGGATTTCTTCAAGATTGCAGTTCCTCTAACTACTTTAACTCGTAAGAATATAAAGTATGAATCAGGAACAAAGCAAGAAGAAGCTTTCCAAACTCTGAAAGAGAAACTGACCCATGCACTAATATTGGCTTTGCCAAATGGCAATGATGACTTTGTAATCTATTGTGATGCTTCTTACAACGGTATAGGTTGTGTGTTAATGCAAAGAAACAAAGTTATTGCCTATGCATCTCGTCAGTTAAAGACTTATGAAAAGAATTATACAACTCATGATCTAGAGTTAGGTGCCATAGTTTTCGCCATGAAATTATGGAGACACTATCTCTATGTAGTTAGATTTACAGTTTATACCGACCATAAGAGTTTGAAATACATCTTTGGTTAGAAAGAATTAAACATGAGACAAAGAAGATGGTTAGAGATCTTAAGTGACTATGATTGTGAAATCTGTTACCACGAAGGTAAGGCAAATTGTTAGAGTATTTTGTGTGACATGTAGATTTATATAATAGATTAGGTCTTTTGTAATCTTTAGTATTATAATTTGTCTATTTTGGTTAAGTTTTGTGAATGGCGAACTTAACAAGTTCGCTTATGCGATGTGAGTGGCGAACTTGTTATGTTCGCCTGTGACAGTTTAGTGTTACCTATAAATTGTGCTTCGTTGTAGAACTTAAACAGAATTGTACTTGTACACACATTTTGCAAAGTATTACAGAGAGATTTCAGAGAATCTTGTCTTGTGTGTTTGTATTGTGTTCTTATCTGTTCGAGACGCGTTTATTCGTTTGGATTCCGCACTACGAGTATACGTCGTGTGTTATACAAGAGAAATCAATCAGTAGACCCGCTGGGACTTACAATTGGTATTAGAGCTAGGTTCTTGATTAGAGATCATCGTGTGACACCGTTTCGTTCGGATTTGAATCAAAAGATTGAGATTTTCGAAGTTTTTCGCGTTGCTGGGTTTCTTGATAGTTTTCGATCATTTAGAGGCAGATTTTATCATTTATGGAAGTGTTTTGATAGAATTGATCCGTTAGAAGTGTTCTGATTCTTGTTAAGTTCGTGCGTTTGTGTGATAGAACAATTCCTCCTTGTTCTTCAGCTGATATAGGCGAACTTAATCATTCTGTTAGGAGGCGAACTTACCTAGCAAACTTATTAAATTCGCTTCATCTTGATCAGGCGAACTTTCTTAAGTTCGCCTAAGGTAGAACTTGTTCAGATTTTTTCTAAGTGTTGATTTTTTTTCAAGATTTCAAAGATGTCAACTTCTAATACTAATGTGAGCAACATGACTAATAATATGAACTATGATAATCATATTGGTACTCCAACTAAACCACCAAGGTTGATGAATTTAAAAGATTACTCAAACTGGAAAAGTCGCTTTGAGAATTATGTCAACATCAATGATACGGGTATGTGGATTCCAATTGCAGAAGGGTATAAACATCTTACTCACTCTTATATGGGTGTATCAGATGCAGAAAAACCAGTTTCAGCTCTTACGGTAGAAGAGAAAACTTTGTACGATTGAGAGAAAAAGGCACTTGGTGCTTTGTCTACGTGTCTGCCTTTAGACATCTATCACATGTTCAAGAAGTTTAAAACATCCCGTGATGTTTGGGAAGGTTTGGCAAAGATATGTGAAGGAAGCACAGATATCAAGAAGAGTAAAAGGGAATTACTAAACAAACAATTAGTGTCTTTAAATCTTTTGAAGGAGAATCTATTAATGACTTGATGTCTAGGTATTATCATGTGTTGAGTGAAATGGTAAACAATGACATATCTTACAAGAATAGGAAGGTACTTAAGAAATTTCTGGATGCATTGCCTGCACACTTTGAGCTGTATTCCATAGTGATTAAAGAACAACCGGGATTTGATAAATTGAGTCTTGAAGATGTTATAGGAAATATTCAATCATATTATTTGAATAAGCAGAAGAAAGATACAGTTTATTAAGATCCTAGCATTTATTTTGGAAAAGGAACATCGACGCCAAAGTCTGGGGTTGCATTGTTTTCAGGAGAAATTTTTGAAGCTCAAGGTTCAAAAAAAAGTTCATGTGGTGAATCATCATGCTATGTTGCTTCTAGTTCTAGATGTTCAAAGAATTGTCACAATGATACTCATTCGTGTTCTCAAAAGATGTCTTCTAAAGCTGTTGATGACATGACGGCCATGATTGCTTCGTTTTTAACTTCGTATGAGAATTTTATTGGTGAAAAAATAAGTGATCTGGATATGATCGAAGAAGATTTCAAGCAATTGGATAAAGATGCTATTGAAGAGATGAACAGTCAATGGAACATGGCATTGTGGATGAGACAGGGCAAGGAACATCTGAAGAAAATAGGAAAGAAGTTCATTGGAGCGACAAGCAAGACAAAGATGGGGTTGGATAAATCTAAAGTAAAGTGTTATAATTGTCACGAATTTTGACACTTTGCAAGGGAATGTACCAAACCTAAAGTTTAACATCAAAGTGTTTCTTCAGGAAACCAAAACAATCATATGACACCCGACAAATTTCAGGTTGATACCCACTCCCGAATGAGATACATATTACATTATTAGACATGCATCACACTTAATTTTATAGTAATTAAGTCCATTTCACACTTTGCAAGTCAATCCGTTACACGCGATGGTAATCCGGAAGATTACCCGGTCAAACACGCGTCCTACAGCACGACCGTTGGTGATATTTTTAAAACAAATACCTATATGTATAATTTGTGTGTTAAAATTACATGTAACACTGTGATTTAATTAATCATTCCTACATGAATTTTTCGGTGATTTATGGAAATACTTTTATTTTCAGCACAGTTCGGTAGACACGCAGTGTGCACTATCTAGATCCATAATTCTAAACCGACACTTAGAAATATATTTGGTGTACAAAAATTATATTTAGTACTGTGATATGTTATTTTAAGACTCTGTGAATTTTTCAGGAATTTTCTGAGAAACTTTATGTTTTAACGTTGTCCTGCCAGTCTGCAGTATGTACCGACATTTCCAAACAAAATCTGAAAACTTTATATGTTAAACATACCATTATGAGTCAAATTATTTTTAAATAATTTTATTCATACATATTCGGGAATTCCGTAAACAAATCGGTGACTATTCGTTTTCCACCACCTAGTACAAAACCCCCTATAAATACCCCTTTCCCCCCATTTCACTATTTCACTTCCATCTCTCTCTCTCCTCCCTCCTTTGAGCCGAGAAACCACCCACCCCCACCATTCTTCACCATTTTTGTTGTTTTGATTCTTCATTTCATCCAAATCCAAGCTCCAAGTGAAGATTATCAAGTTTGCAAGAAGATTCATCCACCATTTCATCATAATCTTCAAGTTTGGTAAGATCAAAACTCACTTTTTCTCCATTTTCATCTTCATGTTCATATGAACATGCATAAAAAACCCCATTTTTATGAATGATTTGCCATGGATTCTTAAGGAAATGTGTTTTAAAACTCAAATGGTACATATTGTTGGTGATTTTGAACCCGGATTTTGTTCATAGGCTCGGTTTCCATTTAAGGAAACTTTATTATGTATGCATGTGCTAGATGATGATGCTTTGTTGATTAGATGATGATGTTTTGTTGATTTGATGATGGATTATGTTGTAATAATATTTGTAGATGCATAATATGTGCAAACTTTGTTGACAAAAGTGATGGATAATACATGCATGCTCGGTTTTGTAATTTTAGGAAACTTTAATTTTGGGTTTCATGCTAGATGCCATGTTATGGTGATTTGATGATGGAAAATTGTTAGATATGCATAAAGAATGGATAATATGTGTAGATTTACTATCTTGAACTTTTGATCATACGAGATTTCATGCTCGGTTCTATGTATAGTAACTTTAATTTTCGGGTTTTTGTTAAAAGAAGTTATGATGTGATTTGTTTGGTGGAAATGATGCATAAACACTAGATATAGAGATTGTATGATTTTTTTGGGGTAAAATCACATGTCCATGATGCTTTTAGGTTCGTTTTCTATTTTTAGAAACTTTATTTCTTCACATGTATGAAAACTTGGCGTTTGGGTGTATTCAAAGCATGAAACTAGTGTAGTGAACATTATGGAAGAATGATTGACCGAAATGATGGATTAAAATGCATGTGTACGAGTTTTAGAGCCCGGTTTCTAAATAAGGAAACTTTATTCTTTTAAGAGTTATGATTGCAAGTTATTAACATGATTAGATGGTCTAAATGGCTTAGTAACATGTAACTAAGTGCATTGTATGATAATACATGATGATTATCCATGAACTTGATAATTTGACATGATCTTGCTATAATAGGAAACTTTAATTATCCGAAACGCATGTTTGTCTATTTTTAGCAAGTAAACATTGAAATGTTCTATATATGTTATAGCACGCCTAATTTCATGTGTGAACATCAACTTTGCATAGTTGCCATGTTTAGGACTCAAAAACTTGACTTTCCTATTAAGGAAACTTTGAATGTACCAAAAGTTGTGTTTCAAGTTCTAAATTCCAATCGAATGTGCCAATGTGTTTATTAGACGATAATAGACTATTTCAAAGTAGGTTTGAATTCTATGTTAGGATTTGAATGCTTAAGTCCAACGTGTCACCAACGGGTCGCCAAGTCAAAACATCTTTGAAACGTCATAGTCACTTTTCAAACAACTCTTTGGATGCATAGAGTTCATAGTCAAGCACTTACAATACTTAGACCTTAAAGTCCTAACTGTTTCCTAGGGCACGAGTAGGTCGCCTAATTTAATCGGATTTGCTAAGACTTTCATATCATTACCGCTTTATCAGGTGAGTACACACAGCCCCATTTCACTCATTTTCCAATTTGGGGTGAGATACATGCTCAAGTACATTTTTCAAAAATAATATTTCCATGCTTACACTGTTACATTAATTATATAAGTTGTACAAAGTGTGTACAAAGTCCTCTCAAAGTCAACCATTAATTTTTCCATAAGCGAGGTGATCATGAACAGTACTGTTGGGTTTAACAACCCCTGCCCGGGTTAGTAGCACTAACTTCGACTGGAGGTCGAACGGGTACATAATTGACCTAATCCATTCATGTGCGAGGCACAAAGAGGTGAACCACGTCGTATGTTAGGACGTTCAATCTTCCTTGTCGTCGTCACATATTCCCATTGAGTCCCTAACTGTTATGTTGTAATACTAGGACATTTGTGAGCCGTATCAGGCTACCGCTTGAGATCTTAATCTCGTACTTGTGTGACTACTACCTACGCCGTTCAGGTGAGTTTCACGGCCCCATTTTACTTGTTTTACTATTGGGGAGAAACATGCTTACACACAAACATATTTTACTTGTTTTCCTGTTGAGGAGAAACAAACATGAACACCAACAATCATACTTTTACTTGTTTTCCCCGTGGGGGAGAAACAGGTACGCAGACAAACATTATGTTACATGTTTTTTCCGTTGGGGGAGAAAACATGACACAAATATTTTAGATTATTGTAATTCATATGTTATTACTATTGAGGCTAAGCATGACACACTATCACAGAAAGTCCTCATCATACATCGAACCGTTAATATGGATCTTAGCGAGGTATGTTTAGTAGTACTACTGGGTTTGACAAGCCCCACCCGCGTTAGTCGCGCTAACTCGATTGGAGGTCGAACGGGTGAAATGTTAGCCTACTCACATTTGCCAGAGTTGATAGACCTGGTAGGAGGTATACAAACACAAACGGTCAGCTTCGGTTGCGAGTGCTTTAGTAAGACATGAACATAGGCTAGCTACCTATAGATATGCATAGTGAATGTACATAATCTGGCAAACACTCTATTATTGTAAACTTGAAACCTGTGAACTCACCAACCTCGTGTTGACACTTTTTCTAACAGCTTCTCAGGTCGCTTTGGCACAGGTTGCGCACTTAGGACATGCATGGAGTCCTACTGTCATATCATTCATTTCGAATATTTTAAACATTTTATTTAATTACATTAATTGACGCTCGTTACATGTAATTATTTTTGACTTCATTTTAACGTTTACGCTTCCGCATTAACTCTGAACTTTTATGTTATGACATTTCAAGTCCCATATAGTGTCGTTTGATGTAACTATTGACTGAGATCCTGGTGTGTCACCTTCCAAACGGTAAAACTCCATTAGTGAAATTTGGGGGTGTGACAGATTAGTATCAGAGCCATTGGTTATAGAGAACTAGGATTGCATACTAGACTATAACCGCACACATGCATTAGTTACACGGCACAGACAATCTTACATGATACACACAACATCCAGACATACATTGCATTGCAGGCATGATGACAACATCCATATCACCCTCTTCTGACGAGGAACACATCATTCTCACTATATCATCATTCCCGGTGGCGACACTCGGGGAGTCATCAAAACAACATTCACTCCCGTCCGAGGGCAGCGAGACGGAGCCTTCGGAGTAGTCAGTTACATCACCATCACCTGTTGGGTATGGTGGGTTTTCTCAGGTCCATGTTATGGACGGCACTCAGCACTAACGCATATCTCTTTGGGAGTTGGGATCGTCAGAGGCGAGTCCCTACTGTACCCGCCAGCAACAATACGCCGAATGAAGGCAAACCGTTACACACATTATTACAGAATCCATTGACACATAGATGTTATCACTTTCCCGAGCCATGGGCTCGCGTCTTTGGTTGATATACGGTTGAGAATAGATTAACCACAAATCTGAGAACGCAGTACTCAATGAATACTCAAACCCTATCTTGACTCAGTTGAAAAGATGGCTGCTGTGCTGCTTCCTGTAACTTGTATTCATGAATTAGTTTCATTTCTCGAAGTCACATTTCATGTACATGTTTGTTCCTTGTTCTCATCTACAATCCATTGGATTGGACTCCTGTATTGTGTTTTAACTCGAGTGAATACTCGGATCAAACGATTCCTGACTACTCATCATGATATGAGTCCTAGTCGATCAACTTGTGGTGATGACTAAGCCTCTCGATTACTTATCATATCTGACAACACTCTGTACTTGGTAATACCAGCTAAAGGACATTTTGACACAGATGCAAAGCAAATTATCATTACGGGTGTACACGTAATAATAATTTGAGGTGCATATAAGTCCTGGTGAAACCTAGTATGTGGATAAATGGTCCAAATCTGTTATTTACAGACTGAAGTTTCCACCATCCGTAGAAATTCTCGCAACCCACTCAATGACAAGTTGGTATCATTAAACTCGTTCAACAGTTGATAGACGCGATTATCAGGTTGAAGACGTTTATGGACACACTGAATATCCCACATCGGTTGAACTCGATTGAAACTTTAGTAGAAGCTCATGGTAAACCCATCAACTCCAAGTATGTAAGCGGAATTGGAAGAATTCCTTCCTGTTAACACGTTATTCCTTACACTCCAACAATAAATTCCAGTTGACCCTAATGCTTTATCCGGAGACTAATCCTCAGATTAATTTGATTTATACCCTAGGGTATCAAACTCTGTAAACGGGGTTCTTCTTTCACAAAAACGATCCAGTTGTTCTAATGACATTAGAAAACAAGGATTTCATCTAACTGATCATTAGTTGAACGCGAATACTTAAACAGACGTCCTATCCCTTGTACTCCTGATATCTATATATCATTAGACTTTTCTTCTCTACATGTGAACCTCTTCCCTTAGCCTATGCATTGGCTGACACTTGCTTTATAAGCGCGGGTCTCACTAGAAGTCTCAGCATGATTTCACAAATTCCATATTAGTGTGTCGTGCTCCAACTCTATTAAAAGCCAAGTATACTATTGAGATAGTAGACTGTAATATCCCACATCGGTTGAGGGGGAGAATGATGCGTTCCTTATTAGGAGGTGGATACCTTCTCTATTGAGACGCGTTTTGCCTGGGCGAGCAACTCGTCGGGTAAAAACAAAACCGTGAGTTCCTGGATGGGCAACCCATCGGGGGCAAAGCGGACAATATCTTCGTACGGTTTGCTTGGGATGTTACACAGACGCTCAGAAAATTGAAACAACTCGCATTCTTGCAGATGTAAACTAGCATTGGTTAGTAATAAACTTGACATTGACCGTCTGCCAGTTACACTTGGCAGTTTCGACCTTATTGTCGGTATGAATTGGTTATCCGAGAACCAACCTGAGGCCATCTGTTGTGACAAAAATGTTTACCTTCCTCTCCTTAGAGGGGAAATCCCTTCTGTCCAAGGCAAAATGAGTGGTGTAGTCGCTGGCATCATATCCTTCATGAAAGCACAGAAATGTCTCGAAAAGGTCATACTACTATTTTGGCAGTCATCGCCGAGCAGTCATCTGAGGAGAAGAAAATTGATGATATACCAATCGTACGTAACTATCCGGAAGTATTTCTCGAGGAATTTCCTAGTGTGCCATTGCATCGTCTAGTAGAGTTTCAAATCGACCTAGCACCCGCAGCAGCGCCGATTTCTCGGGCACCTTACAGACGGGCACCCAGTGATTTGTCAGAGCTATCCACTCAGCTACAAGAGTTGTTGTATAAAGCTTTCATTCAACCTAGCTCATCGCCATGGAGAGCTCTAGTCCATTCGTCAAGAGGAAAGACAGGACTTTCCGCATGTGCATCGACTACCGTGAGCTGAACAAAGTAACTATCAAGAATCATCATCCTACACCCCGCATAGATGATCTGTTTAATCAACTCCAAGGATCCAGTTTCTATTCCAAGATAGATCTTAGGTCCGGCTACCATCAGTTAAGAGTCCGAGAAGAGGATATCTCTAAGACGGCATTCAGAATGAGGTACGGCCATTACGAGTTTATGGTCATGCCTTTCGGGTTAACCAATGCACCTGCGGTATTCATGGACCTCATGAACCGTGTGTGTAAGCCTTACCTTGACCAATTCGTTATCGTTTTCGTCGACGACATCCTCATTTATTCCAAGAACAAGGAAGAACATGAGGAACATCTATGACTAATTTTGGAATTACTTAAGCGAGAACAACTGTATGCTAAGTTTTCCAAGTGTGAATTCTGGATCCGGGAAGTTCAGTTTCTAGGGCATGTGGTTAACAAGAAAGGAATACATGTCGACCCATCAAAGATAGAAACCATCAAGAATTGGGCAGCACCGACGACTCCGACTGAGGTGCGACAATTTCTGGTATTGGCTAGATATTACCGTCGATTCATCGAAGGATTTTCAAAAAATGCTCAACCTCTCACTTCTTTAACTCAAAAGGGTAAAGCCTATAATTGGGGCGATAACCAAGAGTCAGCATTTCAACATCTTAAACAGAAACTCTGCAGTGCACCTATTTTAGCTCTTCCGGAAGGAACAGATGATTTTGTAGTGTATTGTGATGCATCTATTCAGGGTCTGAGTTGTGTCTTAATGCAACGCAAAAAGGTGATCGCATACGCTTCACGACAACTAAAGGTCCATGAGAGAAACTACACCACTCATGACTTAGAGTTGGGAGCCGTAGTTTTCGCACTTAAGATATGGAGACATTACTTGTACGGTACTAAGTGCACCATCTATACCAATCACAAGAGTCTTCAGCCTATCTTTGAACAGAAAGAGTTGAACATGCGACAGCGTCGTTGGGTTGAACTCTTAAACGATTATGACTGTGCTATCCAATATCACCCGGGTAAAGCTAACGTTGTAGTTGATGCCCTGAGTCGAAAAGAAACAAAACCCAAACGAGTTCGAGCATTATAGCTTACTATTCACCCCAGATTACGTGACAAAATCCGTAGTGCTCAACTCGAAGCCTTAAAAGAAGAAAATCTACTGCTGGAAAGTATACGCGGTATGGAAGCACAACTTGAAGTCAAATCTGATGGTATTCGCTACTTCGCCGAGCGAATATGGGTTCCAGTATTCAGAAACCTAAGGGAACTAGTTATGGATGAGTCTCATAAATCTCGTTACTCGATACATCCAGGTTCCGACAAAATGTACCATGATCTAAAGGTATTATGTTGGTGGCCGAAGATGAAGGCCGATATAGCCACCTATGTTAGTAAGTGTCTGACTTGCGCGAAGGTCAAAGTTGAATATCAAAAACCATCTGGGTAATTGTTGATCGATTAACAAAGTCCACGAACTTCCTAGCAATCAAGGAAACCGACAAAATGGATAAGCTCACTCGTACTTACTTGAAAGAAATAGTCTCTCGGCACGGGGTGCCAAGCTCTATCATTTCGGATAGTGATGCACGATTCACTTCTCGTTTCTAGCAGTCGTTACATAAAGCCTTAGGCACACGTCTAGATATGAGCACAGCATACCATCCTTAAACTGATGGCCAAACAGAACGTACTATTCAAACGCTGGAGGACATGCTACGAGCTTGTGTGATCGATTTCGGTAACACTTGGGAGTCTCACCTACCGTTGGTGGAGTTCTCCTACAACAACAGTTATCACACTAGTATCAAGGCAGCTCCATTTGAAGCACTTTATGGACGGAAATGCCGTTCTCCTTTTTGTTGGACCGAGGTAGGAGATAGCCAACTCACATGTCCTGAACTTGTATTTGAAACTTCCGAAAAGATCGTTCAAATTAGAAACTGTACGGCGGCAGCTCGTGATCGTCAAAAGAGCTATGCCGACAAGCATCGTAAACCCTTAGAGTTTCAAATAGGTGACATGGTCTTACTCAAAGTCTCACCTTAGAAAGGTGTCATTTGTTTCGGGAAACGAGGCAAACTGAATCCTTGTTATGTTGGACCATTCAAAATAATGAAGAGAATCGGATCAGTCGCGTATCAACTGGACCTGCCGGAAGGACCTAGTGGTGTACACGATGTCTTTCACATCTCAAATTTGAAGAAATGTCTAGCAGACGAGTCTCTCGCGGTTCCTCTTAAGGAACTGCACATCGATGAACAACTACGGTTCCTTGAAAAACCGGTAGAAATCATGGATAGGGAAGTCAAAACGCTTAAGCGTAGTAAAATCCCTAGTGTCATAGTCCGTTGGAACTCTAAACGCGGACCGGAATTCACATGGGAGCGCGAGGATCAGATAATACGCAAGTATCCGCATCTACTCAAGCAATCCACTTCAAACTCTTAAGGTACTATTCTAATTTTCAGGACGAAAATTCTTTCAACTAGGGGATGATGTGACACCCTAGAAAATTTTATTTATTTATTTATTTTAATTTTCGGGACGAAAATTCTTTCAACTAGGGGATGATGTGACAACGCGGACTTTCCAGGATAACCCCGTTAACCAATTACAGTTAAACCCTAACCTAGTTAACCTAATCTTAAACCTCGGGGACTGATTCTGTCATAAATGAAACTCAAACTGCACGGTCTAAAGCTATAATTAGCCTAAAGTTAAATCTGTTGACTCTGAAAAGGATCAATTGATGTTGTTTCTGTTGACTTTTGGAAGTCAAAACCGTGACTTCTTAATTCCAATTCACGAATGATAACCGAAATGGATTAAATTTCATAACTGAATGTCATAGTATTGCAATAAACGATCATAGTTGATCAGTCTATCATTATCATAGTCTAATTAAACTCAATAATTGGAATTAAACCCCGTAACCGTCGAACTCAATGCTAAATCAACTGAATTCGACAAATTTACATTATAAATTCCTGTACAAACACCCTGCGCACCTAAATCGAGCATCCCTGAACCTGTTGCACCATCCATTATGATCAATGACGCAACATTTAACGCCGGGGAGTAACTAGAGAAGCCGCGACTGACTTTTAGTCGTTCTCCACTTTTCCGATATCATCACAGGTAATCGATTACACCACTAGCTTCGTTTTTACTTCTAGAACCAAAGCCCCATATTAATTCAGGCTTTCGTTATCGAGATTAACACGATCCAGTACCTAGGGTTCAGGCAGTTTCAATCTAGTTGAACCCTATCAACCCGATATCGATTAGTGTGATTGATCGTGTCCTTAGAGTCCTCTTTAGGTCTGGATTGAAAGCCCTATGAAACCCAGGGCTTACATCAGCGAATTAAACTCGAATCTGATCTAGGGTTCATCGCATTTTCGGTTTAATCAAACCCTAACTCAGACTCAACCTTAATCAAATTAAATTACATGTTTATATTCGCAATCCCATTCTTGATAAAAGCCCTATGATTTCAATAACATCTAACATCAAATCAAACCAATTCGAATCTGGGTTCATGAACCTAGGGTTTCGGGATTTCAATCTAGATATTAACAAACTTAAACTCTGTAATTTTACAATTAAAACCACCCACACATTCGCACACCACTAATGAACGAATCCCCTCTGTTATTTGGCTTATTCACGATCGGATTCAGTGGTTTGGGGAGGGAGTTTGGATCGGGTACGTATGGGAGGGAAGAACTCAGGAAAGATTTGTGTTAAAAGCTTTTGAATCCGGTTTCATAATGTGAAACCCTAGCGGGCGGGATGGTTAAGGCATTGGACTTGTAGGCAGGAGACCCGGGTTCGAGTCTGGTCTCCTGCATTATTTTTTGGGGCTTTTTCATTATATTAAATTTATAAAAATCTCTTCCAATATTATTATAATAATATAGTAATATGTTTTAACTCCGGAGACCGCCGGAAGGCTCGAGTCTCAAATTATAACATATTTTTATTATTATTCTCATTTTTATAATAATATATCTATACTGTTTTCAAATCGCGACTTCGTATAAAATGATATATTTACATTATTTCAACCCCATGATCTCAATTAAAAAGAATATATTTTTATATTATTTTTACCATGTTTATAAACCTTTTGAAACGTTTCAAATAAATAAATAGTATAATTATTTATATTATTTACCCTCGGTTTTTATCATTGATTAAAAATAATAGATTTATTATTTTTGACACACAAAAGATTATTTGGTTAAACCTACGAACTTAAAAATAATATGTATAGTTATATTATTTTCCTAACCACTTTAAATGGCTAACGTACGAACATATTTATTAATATTATTCGAAATTGGAAACGTTCGACACGAAATACTCATTCCAATTATTTATTTAGTAATCCTTATTCCCGTAGACACGTTCGTCTACTCGTAAATCTTAAGTATGTTAGGACGTTCAATCTTCCTTGTCGTCGTCACATATTCCCATTGAGTCCCTAACTGTTATGCTGTAATACTAGGACATTTGTGAGCTGTATCAGGTACGCAGACAAACATTATGTAACATGTTTTTCCCGTTGGAGGAGAAAACATGACACAACTATTTTAGATTATTGTAATTCATATGTTATTACTGTTGAGGCTAAGCGTGACACACTATCATAGAAAGTCCTCATCATATATCGAACGTTAATATGGATCTTAGCGAGGTAATGTTTAGTAGTACTACTGGATTTGACAAGCCCCACCCGCGTTAATCGCGCTAACTCGATTGGAGGTCGAACGGGTGAAATGTTATCCTACTCACATTTTCCAGAGTTGATAGACCTGGCAGGAGGCATACAAACACAAACGGTCAGCTTCGGTTGCGAGCGCTTTAGTAAGACATGAACACATATGCATAGTGAATGTATATAATCTCGCAAACACTCTATTATTGTAAACTTGAAACCTGTGAACTCACCAACCTCGTGTTGACACTTTTTCTTACATGTTTCTCAGGTCGCTTTGGCACAGGTTGCGCACTTAGGACATGCTTGGAGTCCTACTGTCATATCATTCATTTCGAATATTTTAAACAGTTTATTTAGTTACATTAATTAACGCTCGTTACGTGTAATTATTTTTGACTTCATTTTAACGTTTACGCTTCCGCATTAACTCTGAACTTTTATGTTCTGGCATTTCAAGTCCCATATAGTGTCATTTGATGTAACTAATTACTAAGATCCTGGTGTGTCACCTTCCAAACGGTAAAACTCTGTTAGTGAAATTTGGTGGTGTGATAAGATTGGCCTATCACAAGGAACAAGAAAGAACTCATCAAGATGACTCTATCACCCCATTCCTCACCGAAGAAGTTATTGAAGCAGATTTTATAGCAAGTTTAACTATAAATGCATTAAGGCATCCTCCGCCTATGCAAATAGAGGGAACTTCCGGAACACACCACTCTCCCACAAAGAAACAATCTCTCCCTCCTTCTGGAGATGTGAAACAATCAAACACTGCTGCCAGAAAAGGCGTTATGAAATCAAGGAAAGATGCTCCTCCTCAAAATAAACAAACAGACCATGAGGGTCTTGAAAAGGAAATTCAAGCGTTAAGAAAATCACATGAGAAGCAAAGAAAGGAGATAATGCGAATGAAGCTTCGTTGGAATAGACAGAAAAGGTAAAATTAGGTCCTCAAGAATAATATGATAGGTGTTGCTAAGGCAATGGCAGCGATCAGGAAGGGAGCTGACAACATTCTGAATGAGCTTAACATCATGAGGGCAAGAAACAATGAAGAACCATTGACGTTCTAGGACGTCTTTGAAATTGCCAGCATTGAAGAAGAGGATGGATCTAAAGATGAAGATGAAAGTGAGTCAGAGGAATTCTGAGGAGGAAAGGCCCATGGAAGATTAATAGAATCAGGAGTGCAACGGTTTCGGGGGAAATTGTTGGAACATGAAAAATCGTTGTATTCCTGATAACTATAGGGGCTAGAGTGAATCTTTTGTAATAGCCAGGTCTTTGGTCAACCTATGTCAGTTGCCGGATATTGTTAGGACATAGATTTGTAATGACAAAAGCTTGTAATAGTTAGATTTTATGTCTTTATGTTTTTGTTATGTAATTGTATAAAGTTGCTAAGTGTTTTTTACAAGTGAGCCTAGAGGCGAACTTGTTAAATTCGCCTGCTCTATCAGAGGTGAACTTAATAAGTTCGTTTAGGTCTAACTGAGGCGAACTTGTTAAGTTCGCTTAGTCTGTTTCAGGCGAACTTAATAAGTTCGCTTAAAGCAGGTTAATTTCTATATATATATGTGTTTACAGAGTCATAAGAAAAGGACTGATCAGAGAGAACCGAGAGAGAGATTTTTCTGATTGAGTCTGTAAACCATTGTGAATTGGAATATAATTGAGAAGTTTATTTAAGCGTGTTGTTTCAATTGTCGGTTAGTATGCAAATGTTAACATGAAGGATTCCGCACTTCGTGTTATAGCAACGTCATATCACGAGTTCAATCAGTAGCTGAGTTACCTGGACCTACAAGTGGTATCAGAGCTTATGCTCGTGAATTAAGTACGATTCTCGGTGATTAGTGACGGTTTTGTGTACAATTTGACAAGAAATTCAACTTTTTTGAATTTTCTGCATCAATGGAGTTTTTCAAGTTCTTGAAGATCGTTTCTCTGCTGAATTCGTGTTTTCGGAAGTGATTTTGACGAAATTAGTCCGATAGAACTGTTCTATTTGATAAAATTCATAATCCTACGGATCAATTTTCTTAAATTCCATCAGTTCGCTGAGAAATCATGATTTTTGAAGTTCTTGGTTCGTGTTTGAGAAAAGATTCCTCTGAGTCTGTTACAACAGTTTAAGCGAACTTGCTGAGTTCCTGTGCAGGCGAACTTATTAAGTTCGCTTCTCACATTTTAAGCGAACTTAATTGTTAAGCGAACTTACCGGATTTCCTCCTTAAGCGGACTTGTCTTGTTCGCCTGATCTCAAGTTCGCTTAGTACTCACTAAAGCGAACTTATTAAGTTCGCCTGAGGGTAAGACTGCTCAATACTTGGAAAATTTTTCAGAAATTTTTTTTTTAAAACATGGCAAATATGGTTCAAGTCACAAACATGTTCAATTATGACAATGAGATTGGTATATCTCAAAAACCTCCGAAGTTGTTGAATCTAGCTGATTATTCAAATTGGAAAGATCGGTTTGACCAGTTCGTATCTTTTACCGATACTAGTTTGTGGATTCCGATTTTGGAAGGATATACGCATCCTACTTATTCATGGATGGGAAAGGTTGATGTTCCGAAGCCAGTGTCAGCATTAACTACTGAAGAGAAGCTGTTATTTGAACGAGAAAAGAAAGCAATGGCTAGCATTTCGATGTCTCTACCAAAGGAAATTTATCACAGTTTTAAACAGTTCAAGTCTTCCCAACAACTGTGGGAAGCATTACATAAAAGGTGTGAAGGGAGTTTGGATGTGAAGAAGAGTAGAAATGAGTTACTAAAGAAGCAGTTCCTAGTCTTTAAACATTTTCAAAATGAATCTTTGGATGATCTTGCTACAAGATTCTATCATCTTCTTAGTGAACTGGCTAGTGCATCTGTGGTATATGAGACTAAGGAAATCAATGATAAATTCTTGGAGGCTTTGCCATCAAAGTTTGATGTGTATACGGTTTTGATCAAAGAAAATGTTAAGTACAAAACCATGTCTCTTGAAGAAGTCATAGGAAAGATTCAGTCACATGACATGAATATGAAGAAGAAAGAGACTAATATGGAGCACATCCAGGATCCCTCAATGTATTTTGCCAAATCTGCTGGTAAATCTGGTACCAGAGTGGCATTCTTTTCTGGTGATGCTTAAGAGTCTTCAAATGATCAGTGTTCTGGAGTTCCAATTTATTCTGGTCATTCAAGCCATTCTGGATTTTCTGCTACAACTGCTTCAACATCATCTGGATCTCATGTGAATCAGAAAGTTGCTGATGATTATCTTGCTATGTTTTCTTCATTCATGGCATCATATGAAAATTTCATTGGAGGTAAAATACATGATCCTGAGGTTATAGAAGAAGATTTCAGACAGATTGACCCTGTTGATCTGGAAGAAATGAATATCCAATGGAATATGGCCATGTTAATGCGACAAGCTAAAGATTTCTTGAAGAGAACTGGGAGAAAATATATTGGTTCAAATAGTCGATCGCGTATGGGTTTTGATAAGAGCAAAGTTAGGTGTTACAACTGCCAAGAGTATGGTCACTTTGCTAAGGAGTGTGTGAAGCCAAAGGTAGAATTTGATTCTCAAAAGAAGCAATCTAACTTTCAGCATAATAGGAATCAGTCACATGGTTCATCTAGTAATCAAAATCATGGTCCTTCTGGTAATACAAATCTTGCATCTGCATCATCAGCATTAGTTGCTCAAAACGACGAAAACTATGATTGGGGCATTCATCTGGAAGATTTGGTGGGTGCTGTGAGTCAGGCTTTTGTTGCAGAAATTCATTCAGAAAAACCAGAAGAGTCTACTGATGATGAAAGCTCTAGTGATGATTCGTGTGATGGTGATAGTGTTCCAAGTGTAGATGATGAGGAAGAAAGAGGGCAAAGTATTGATTCTGATGCTGTGTCAGGGGTTGCTGAGGAAGAAATTGTTCTTATAGAAAATTTTTCAGTTGGTGATGATTCAGAGAATATTCCAATTGCTAAAGTATTCATGGCAGACATGTCTGATCCGACTAAGGTAAAAGACTCTGTTTGTCAAATATATTGTTCTAATTGCATTTCTGTTAAAGATAAACTGCAAAAATTCATGGATGATAACACAAACTTGATTTGTGACATGAAATCAATGCATTCAGTTAATCAGAAACTGAAAGATAATGATAAACTGTGCATTGATAGAATTGAGTCTTTAAAAAGAGACTTAAATTCTCTTAGGTTAAAATACAAAGAGCAGGGTTATCATCTTGATATGGCTTTTGCTGAAATCGAAAAATGAAATGAAGTTGTTGCCCAAAAGAACAAGGAGATTTCTGAAAAAGAATATGAGGTGATAAAATTACATAGAAAGCTGGAACAGTTTGAGAATTCATCTGTAGTTCTGGATTATTTCAATGCTAATGCTGATCCCACAAAAAGGGTTGCTGGTATTGGGTTTATTCCTCCACCGTTCAATGCAAATTATGTGGTTGAGCCTGAAATCATTCATGAAGAGGAAATTGATCCCAAGACAGTATTAAAGGTGAATCCAGTGACGGGTGAAGACATGGTGTATAATTCTGATACAGAGGATGAGGTGTTTGATGATTCAAAGGGTGAAGGCATTCCGAAAGAAGTGAAAATTGTTGAACCAAAGGTTGTGAAGAATGTTACTCGGGATAGGTGTATTTTGACTAAACCTGAAGAGGTGAAAGTGGTTCCAACTAAACTTTCTATAATCTTACAGTCAAGTGGGTTTGTTGCAGCTGGTTATCAAAAAGTGAATTCTTCAAATGTGCCAAAACAGACTTATGTTCCAAAGAAGCTGATAAATTGTTCTAGGCATTCCTCTGAAGCTTATTCTTCTGTTGGTTCTTCAAATTCAAAGAAAACATCTTATTTCAGAAATTATCAAGAAAGAAGAGTGTGTTTTCATTGCAATGAGGCTGGTCATATTTTGATTAAGTGCCCAAACAAGAACAAGGGTAAAAGGAAGACTGTTCCTTCACAACCGAAAGTGGTGAAGATTCTAAAAAGGAAAGATGAGGGAAAGTCGTCTTCTAATTTGGAGAAAAATATGCCTGGTCGATCTTTTGTTAAATTCTCTGGATTTAAACAACAGAATACATTGCATGCTAAATCTTTTGTATGCAAAGAGAAACTTGAGATTCCAAAAGTTGGGATTTCAAAAGATACTTTTTAGGAGGTTAAATTGTGTAGACCTCAAAGAAGAAGAAGAAACAGAAAATTAAAGAAAATTTTGGAAACATCTGAATCTGATAATAATATATCAAATAATGTTTTTCAAAATAATAAAAATGATTCTTCTTTGAAAAGGTCTGATTGTCAAACTTCTGTTCCAAATGTGATGATAAAATTGATTGTAAATTACAAGAAGTTGTTTATTTTGATCAATCCGGACGACCCAAGACCACATTGGCTTGGGTTCCACTTTCTAACTGATTCTCGTTGTTTATGTAGGGACAACCAAGGAGGACTATCAACAATACATGGTATGTGGATAGTGGTTGCTCTCGACATATGACAGGGAATGTGAGATTGCTTGAGGATGTAAAACAAATTGATGGTGGTTATGTCGCTTTTGCGGGTAATAAAGGCGGGTACATAACTGGCCAGGGAACATTAAAGAATGACAAAGTCAAATTTGAAAAGGTGAATTATGTTGAGCAGCTGGAACACAATCTTTTAAGCGTATCACAAGTCTGTGACAAGAAGTTTACGTTCCATTTCAACGATCATGGATGCTATATTCTGAAACCGGGTTTTGTGATTCCTGTTGAATGGATTCTCATGAAGGCTCCAAGGAGAAATGACACGTATGTCCTTGACATGAGTGTCGCCACTACAATGGATTCAATTCCAACATGTTTACTCTCCAAGGCGTCGGAATCTGATTCAATATTGTGGCACGGGAAGCTAGCTCACATTAACTACAGGAAGATGAACTACATTGTTAGGAATGATCTTGTGCTTGGTATTCCGAAAATAAAATTCTCAGTTCCTGATGATTGTATACCGTGCAAGAAGGGGAAGCAAAGAAAGAAATCTCACAAATCGAAATCAACGAATTCTATCGTAACTCCTTTGGAGTTGCTGCATATGGATTTGTTCGGTCCTATCAGTATTAGGAGCATTGGTGGGAAATCGTACTGCTTGGTCGTAACTGATGATTACTCCAGATTTTCATGGGTTAAGTTTCTTTCTTCTAAAGCTGAAACCACTGAGTTAGTACAATACTTAATCCTGGGTTTGGAAAATTTATTCAATCTGAAAGTCAGAAGAATCAGGAGTGACAATGGCAGCGAATTTAAGAATAGTAAAATGGGCTTATTCTGTCTACAAAAAGGAATTCATCATGAATTCAGTGCGCCATATCTTCCTCAACAAAACGGTGTCGTTGAACGAAAGAACAGGACGTTGGTCGAAACAGCTCGTACGATGCTTGCAGATTCTAAGCTTCCAGTCACCTTTTGGGCTGAAGCTATGAATACCGCGTGTCATGTTTTGAACAGGGTCTTGACCGTCAAGCGACATAACAAGACTTGCTATGCATTGCTAAATAATCGAAAGCCGAATCTGGAATACTTACTACCTTTTGGTAATCTGTGTACCCTACTGAAGGTTCGAGATGTCCCAACAAAATTCAGTGCAAAGGCTATTGAAGGGATTTTTCTAGGGTATGTGGCAAATTCGACAACCAAGAGGGTTTATAACAAAGAGACACGCCAAGTTGAAGAATGGTTCCATATTGACTGTTCAAATCGGTCTTTACCACAAATAGCGATTGGTCCGGATTGGGCATTTGATTATGACAACTTGTTCAAGTCTTTTCATTTACCGTCTGATATTTCTGATGAAGATGCTGCTGTTCTTTATGATTCTTGTCAAGATACACAGCACAGTGGATTTCTACCAAATGCATTTCCAAATTCATCGATTCCATCTACTTCTGCTCCCGATCCTAATGTTGCTTCTTCTTCAGGTCCACAAGATTCATAGAGTGAGGAGGATAATGTTATTTTTCAAGATTCTTCTGCTGATCCGTTGTTGAGTGATGATCCATTACCTTCGACACAGGCTCAGGGGGAGATTCCAACAAATTTAGACTCGGAAATTCCAATTCCTTAACATTATTCTTATCAATCTGAATCTACTCAAGTTGACATGTTTCCGGTTCCTGAGGTCGCATCCATCAAGGAACACAAAGATCATCCAGTGACAAATATAATTGGAAATTTACAGGATGGAGTGAAAACAAGTTCTCTTGTTGACAATACTTGTTCGAATACTTGCATTATAGATTCTGGTGTTCTTGATGATTGCTCACATTCATGCTTTATTTCGCAGGTTGAACCCAAGAATGTTGAGATGGCTTTAAATGACAATAACTGGATAGAAGCTATGCAGGAAGAACTTGCTCAATTTGACAAACTTAAGGTTTGGAATCTTGTTGATCAACCGAAAGGTGCGTATCCGATAGGAACAAAATGGGTGTTTAAATGTAAGAAAGACGATCGAGGTGTCGTGGTACGCAATAAGGCAATATTAGTTGTCTAGGGCTCCATAAGTTCGCTTAGGTCTAACTGAGGCGAACTTGTTAAGTTCGCGTAGTCTGTTTCAGACGAACTTAATAAGTTCGCTTACAGCAGCTTAGTTTCTATATATATGTGTTTACAGAGTCATTAGAAAAGAACTGATCAGAGAGAACCGAGAGAGAGATTTGTCTGATTGAGTCTGTAAACCATTGTGAATTGGAATATAATTGAGAAGTTTATTTACGCGTGTTGTTTCAATTGTCGGTTAGTATGCAAATGTTAACATGAAGGATTCCGCATTTCGTGTTATAGCAACGTCATATCACGAGTTTGATCAGTAGTTGAGTTACCTGGACCTACAGATATCATCTCTATAAATAGCAGACCAAAAACCAAGTAAACCAACTCTTGAATCATACGTCATTACTTTAGTCAATTAGAGAGCCGGTAGGAGGATTTTGGTTGTAATCTTTGTAATCCAGGTGCTTATTGTAATCGTTTATCGGTGGATCTAATAGAATCAAGCTTGTTTATGTTCTTATTTGGTATGCTCTTCATCTTGTGTTTCTTATTTTCATCAACAATTAGCTTATCTATAGCTGATATGTTGATTGTTTCCTGTCTAGAATCATTCTAGCACAGGTACCCTATCATCAAGACCTATAGGAAGACTTTAAAATACTATTTTATATCATAACTTTTAATGTATATTCGAAAAGAAGTACAACACGTCTATTCTAATGCCAGCTTGCCAGAGTTTGCCAGACAACCCTCAGATGCTTCTATCCTAGCCCCTTGCCTTTACTGCAGGAAGCTATATCTTTACCTGATACACCTGCTTAAACATATGCCAGCTTACGCAGGTGAGTTCTAAGATTTAGTCAAAATATCTTTGACCTCTGTCTCATACATAAATGGATTTATATGACATGCATTAAAACATCACATTAACTTCTTACCCAAACATAATACTTTATACTTGCACCCTTGTTTTCCTGAGGTCACGTTAACCTCCAAGCGGTCGTCAGCACTTATACATACCCTTGCACAAGGTGTCTATACTACATTCCAAAAAGGAATGCAGTACATCTCTGCATCTATCTAAGTTTCAAGATATTATGTGGCATTTGGCCAGACGTGGCAAAATCTTTTCTTTCTTTACAGACCAATATCGTCAAAATATTTGACATGGTAAAACATGCCAAAAACTCTATCTCTTTCTCTTAACTCTTTGTCAAGATAATAATTGTCAAGACCTCTGCTAGTCAAGGTAAAATCCTGACTTCTTTGCCATTACTTATCTGGGCACACCATGATAAGTTCTAAAACGTTTTACGTGTCAAAACCATTTTCTTTCTCACAATCTTTTCTTTTATGAAATTATGCCAAAAGACAAGTATTCATTTCTTTCTTTCTCTCCCTTTTTTCAAAAATTAGTATTTATCTCAAATCCTCGTAAAGAAAGGTGGTTATATCAAAGTAGTACCTCGAACAAAAATGTTCTCAGGAAAGAATGACGGGTCCAGGAGATATTTATACACCACTCTTTCCTTAGACAGAACATTCTGTAGGTCCCTTCGTGTGTGTCCGATCGTCACATGCAAGTGGCTACTAGTCAGACCGGGTTGCGGAATACCCGTGACTAGGTGGAGAGTCTTACTAAACAAAGTAAACCAAACACGGGAGTCACAATAAATGTTCTTTCTATTATAAACACTTGACAGTTACAGAGAGAATACAAGCTGCGTACTTAGCAGAACTGAGTTCGTCTGAACAAAATGGTTTTTGCGTACTTAGCTTCTGTGAACCTATCCTATTTATACAGACCTGATGCCTGCGCACTTAGCAAGTGCGCAGGACCAATTGCTCTTGCGTACTTAACAAGTACGCATAGGTGTTATTGCGTACTTGCTAAGTACGCAGGAGCTTTCTCCCGCGCACATGTAAGTGCGCAAAACACTTAGCAGAAAAACAACAAACATTATGTAAAAGTAAATACAACTCGATAAACTATTACATAACGACTCTTACATACAAAGACAAATTACAGACATTAGAAATACAAACTAAGACTATATCCAGAGTGTTGTCACAGGAAAGTGCATCAACAAACTCCCCCTTGACAACAGCTCGGGATCTTCATCGTCTTCAGTCATCATTCTTCAGTCTTCACAGCACTTGTTCCTTAGCTTCCATCTTCTTCTTGTAATCAAGGCAAAACTTGATTAACTTGTCGTATTTGGCCGAGAGAAGCTTTGTCCATTCGTCAGTGTGGATGCAGAACTTGTCTGCTAGTACCTCCAGATCGTTCACAGAGAAATTGATGAAACAGACTTCATCAAAAACCCTGATCACTTCCTTTGGTACTGTGTTTCCACTATCTGACTTACCTTTACCCATAACCATAGCCTCACCCGTTTTTGGATCAACGTACCAGTACCACATGTCACCAAGAATATCCTGAGGTAACTTGCTCAAGGGAATCTTAGTTTCACATCGCACTGGCTTGTATACCAATCTCTTTAAGGGTTTCTTAGTCACAGGATGCATAGCGTGGTTATCCTTGACTCTTCTGGGCACCTGAGGCTTGAGGTATTCAAATTTCCCTGATCTTGCTTCCCGCTGTAGTGTAACCCACAAACCCATTGCTACTGCATTACTCGAGTGACTCAGCAGGTCGCGGTTTGCGAGGTTCACAAGGTCGTACTTGGGCAAAGAGTTGAACGCCTCACTGGTGGGTTTCAAGTATTGAACTCCCCCAGATCTTTTGATGGCGAACAGCTGCTTGTCCTCCTCGAACCTAACAGCCAAGATCATACTTGTCGCTCCGTGCTTATCTGCGATAGACGTCTTTTGCCACACGGGAGCTGGACCCTTTGTAGATGCAGAAGGCATGTCTTTCTCTTTTGGTGCCTCGGGGTCCACAGGTGTAGGGTCGTCGACTTGGGAGGCTTCAGTTGTAGCTTTAACATTACTTGCCATGTCAACTGAGCATGTGTCTGTTTCGAGCAGAGATTCGAGCGATGGTATTTCAAAGATCTCACCATCCTCTAACTCGTACTCTAGTTCCCCGTCGCCCTTAGGAATCTCGATTATCACATCATCATCATCGTTCCAGTCATCACCAGAGTCAATCTCTCCTTCTTCCAGATTAAGGAGAGCATCGATCTGTGCCTCTTTGGAATAGTCAGGCTCTAAGTAGAGGATCTCATCATCAGATAAGTCCTTGAGCACGTCAGCCGCTGACTTCCCTTTATCTCCACCACCACCACCTAAGGTATCACCACCCTCTTGCTGAGTAGACTCCCCCTCAGCCAATGGAACAGAAGAGATGGGCATAATCACCAAAGCTAGGTGCTCACCTCCACTAGGACCGACTTCAGGATCCTTGTCTTTATCATCATCCTTAGTCAGATCGACTGGATGACAAGACTCGGCACCGGTGGATTTCTTTTCTTTGTCTTTCTCTTTCTCTTTCTCTTTCTCTGTCTCCTTCTCCCCCTGAGCACCTAGCTTCGCGGTCAGTTCACCAACTAACTTGACCATCGCTTCGTGCTCTTTTCTCTGCAAGTCCATCCTCAGCTCAAGTGAAGTTCTGTGGCCTAGAATCATTTCATTAGTCTTCATTAACAGTTCATTCTGTGCCATGACATTCTTCAATTGCTCATTTGTCCCTGTTCTCTGGCTGTGGAGAATCCTAACTTCATCGGCCAGGGAATTAATCTGCGCTTGTTGAGCATCAGACTCCTCCTTTGACTTTTGAATGGTCTTCAACAGTTCAGCAACTTGGGTCTCTAGCACATCGATCCTTGCATCATTCGGATCAGGATGCCTAGACGATGAGGCTTCGGCATTATGGATGGGAGAGGAGAAGATTATGTCAAAGTCAAACCCTTGTGAGAATTCACCATAGTTGAAGGGTTGACCTGACGGCTCTTTGGTGGGTGTTGGGATGGGGGATGAAATGATAGAAGTTATGGTTGGGGTGATGGTGACTGACTCCGTGAGAAGTGGAGCAGTCACCGTCACCTGGACGGTTGGAGTAGGGAAGGTCACCGTCACAGGAATCACCTCTGTGACCGCCGTGACTGCCACATCTGCTTGTACCAATGGCCTTCTCCTCCTTGTAAACATTTGCCGTGCTGGCGTGGTAGATTCTGACTCTGGACGGGCAGCATCAACTTGTACTGGCTGCACAGTCGAAATCTCTTCAACCCTGGGGATAGCAACCTCTTGCCTATCGCCCCTTTTCTTGTTGGCTTTCTCTCGCCTTAGTCTTTGTAGAGCAGCGTCAGAGTCAGAATCCGGCTCGTATTCGCTGCTCGAGCTTTGTCGTTTTCTTTTTGAAGAAGACTTAGGCAGGGTTACCTGTGCCGACCTTCTCGGATGTACCTGTGATGGTGCGTCATCGGAATCAGAAGAATCTGATTCGGTTGCCTCCGAATCGGATTCCTCTGCACCACCAACATCACCTTCATCATCACCTTCATGTTCATCATCACCTTCAACATCCTCATTCTCTTCATCTTGTTCTTCATCAGAGTGATCACTCATCTCTGGTCCCGAGTTGGGACTATACCAGTTCCAGTCCTCTGGAGCGACGTATGCTTCATTAATCAGGTGGCTGAAGAGTTCAGTATGCTCAGGGGTAGGTTCTACACTGCCTGGCTTTAGAAACTGTGCAAAGACTCTTTTGTCCACCCTTTTTACCTGCAGTCTCTCCCCGATAGCAAGCAGATTTGGCAATGCATCATCGATCAGTAGTTGCACAAACCTCGGGCATAAAAGGAACCTAAACCTCTTTGTTGTATTTATCTGGTCATTTAGAGCTTTGAAGATATAGCGAGAGAAGTTATAGCCCCGATTAAGAGACAGGCCCACCATGGCCGCTGCTAGGTCATGACCCATGGCATCTTTCCTCGCTTTCCTGGATGAGATGCACACGATCATGATGTGGGCAAAGTAATGCCATTGATCCAATACCCACATCTTCTTATAGGAAGCATAGTCCCTTGCCCCGACATATCCCATTCTGTGCCTACAACACCCATCCACGTAGTAATCTGGATAGGATGTCGGGTCGGTGGCAAGGTCTCTGAATTGCAATACTCTCCTTCTAGTATCTTTCGAGATAGCAATAGCCCGACCGTCAACTGTAGGCCGTATGACATTCGGAGATACCGTGCAATCGTGCTCTGCAGTCTCCCAGAATTGCTCCAGGTACGGTCTTGAGACTGTTAGGTTTGCTGAGATTGCATAACTTATTCTTGATCCGTTGAGAAAATCCACAATCTCCCTGTATTGCAAGGCTGCGCCTTTCCATTCTGGTTCGGTGTGAGCCACTAGGTTGAATTCGTCAGTGAATGCACGAGCCATAACCTGCAAACACACACAGAAAACATATTCAGAACAACTTATAACACTGGAAGTAGACACACATGACATAGTATAGTAATTACACTTTGAAAAATTTTTCAGACTTAGAAAAAATTTCTAAGTGTTCAGAATTTTAAAATCGTTCAAAGCGTGTGTTGATTAGGTCGCCACTAGGTCGGAATCAGGGATTCCAACCTATGGTACCATTATTAACACCACAAAACACTACACCACGAGCAATTTTGACCTAGGTCAGTCGAACGACCCATTGACTGTTCAACTTCAATCGACGGATCAGACGATGACTAAGAGAATGAATAGAGGATCGATTAGGCGTGTATTAGCAAATTAATGTCAATAAGTTACCCAAACAACCCCATTTCACCCCAAAATGTATCGGATTTAACCTAATATTTTCTAAGTCAAAAATCGGTCCAAATGTCAAGAATCGATGGACGGAATTGGCCTATAATCTCACCACTGAGATGAAATACGAAGATGACAATGTGATTGGGATCAAAAATCCGGTTGGAACACTCGAAATTTTTTGAGGAAAATGGTCGGAGGGAATATCACAGGAGAGAAAGTTTGAAAGTGATAAACCCTAAAAATTTTCTAAGTCCTGTATTTATACCCAACACATATTTGTCGTGCGTACTTACTAAGTACGCAGGACTTAACTCCTGCGTACTTACTAAGTACGCATGACTTAAGTCTTGCGTACTTGTTAAGTACGCATGGTTTACCTCATGCGCACTTATCAAGTACGCAGAGACTCTTATGTGCGCACACTTTCAACTCAAATTATGAAGATTTGCAAGTCAAATAACGAACAAGATAAAAATATTCAATCAAGAGGATTCAAAATCAATTCAGGAAGGTTAAATACAAATATTTTTGGCTTTTCTGAATAAAGTTGAACTATGCATAAACTTAAAAACTTCAAATCTTTTTGTTCTTTTAAAGATAGATATATACAATCATTTACACAAGCTATTTTTGATCAAAGACACGAGCAGAGGATCATATCAGGCTGACTTATAGCAAAAACGATACAAAATAAACATCAAAGAATATGGGATCATGTCATGTATTACTCTTTATTCATACGTAATAAGCACATAAACAAGTAATTCAAGTTGACGATATTATAGGATTTGAAACTATAAGCATCTTTGTATCACGTTCTTGTGTATTAAGGTATTAATTATAAGATATACAACGTGTACCCCACTGATATGCTATGATAGTTTGCACTATCTTCAAGGTATCTAAGATTATTTTCAATTATTTTCTTAATTTTCAGAATGAAGTTACATCAATTAGCACAGAAAAATCAAGCAGAATCCATAAGGATTATCAGCAATCATAAGATTCAGAATCGAGTGATTCTTTTGTCTTGGTTTCATGTGATTTTCTTCTTTGAATATCGGTGTGATGATTTGGGATAATGAACATGGCGTTTGATTATAGGGTAAGGGGATCCAACTTTTATCTGGATTTGATTTCAATGAACCAGGAATGATTCAAGGGTGAATACATGCTCAACGGTTAATGTAGAGACATGTCTTGATTCAATCTCTCCTTGCATACTTGTGAGTATGGGCAGTGAGATGAACCGCATTAATTGTGCTAACAACATAACCCGAAACTAATCTCAAAAGAAAACTATTGTCAAAATCTAACATCCTTTATCTGATAGTGATCTTTTTCGAATCTTTTACTCACACACGCTTGCAAACATGGGTTCAAAACACAGTTGTAATTTAGATTTAGTTTCCACACTACTAGTGATTTAAAGACGCATACAGCCTACTGACAATTCAAATTACTTGTAAATAAACAGATTAAAAACATAATATTTTTAAACAGATAAGTAAGCATGACACAATCATTTCCCATATGAGCAGTCTATGAAGTTTAGATCATTTCTGATGTACTATCATTTCCTCTTTTCTCAAGTTAACTTTGAAATTTTCTCCATTTTCTATTTTGTATTTGATTTTTGTAAAATATTTTAAAACCTAAAGAACTGTACAGAAAATTTAAAAGAACTAAAAATTTAACTTCCATGAATTGAATTGAGTTAAGAAAACTTAGTTTTCACTCAGGATTGAACATTCCTATCAAGTTGACAAGATGCTCAAAATGAGATCGATCAAATGCCTTTGTGAAAAGGTCAGCAAGATTGTCATCCGTGTGAACTTTTACAAGTTCAATTAAATGCTTTTCAGCACAATCACGGATGAAATGATGGCGAATATCTATATGTTTAGTTTTGGAGTGTTTCACCGGGTCATTTGTGATGGACATGGTGGCATTGTTGTCAATGAATAGAGGATTTCCAGTGAAGTTTAAGCCATAGTCTCTCAACTGCTGCTGAATCCACAGTATCTGAGAACAACCGCTCGCTGCAGCAATGTATTCTGCTTCACAAGTTGAGACAGAAACCGTTGACTGCTTCTTGCACTGCCAGGAGACCAGCCTGTCTCCTAAGAATTGACATCCACCAGAAGTTGACTTTCTGTCAAGGTTACAACCTCCATAATCTGAATCAGTGTAGGCTTTGAAGTCGAATGACTGCTGCTTAGAGTACCAAAGACCTAATCGGGGTTTCCCTTTCAGATATCTGAAAATTCTCTTCACAGCTATCATATGTGACTCCTTCGGTTGAGACTGAAACCTTGAGCACAAACATACAGCAAACATTATATCGGGTCTTGAAGCTGTAAGATACATAAGTGATCCGATCATCCCACGGTACAACCTGCTGTCCACATCCTTTCCATCTCTGTCGGGATGCAAACCATGATTGACTGGGATTGGTGTGCCATAAGTAGTGCTATCACTCATCTTGTATTTTGACAAGATGTCCTGCACGTACTTAGTTTGATGTAGATAAATTCCATTCTCTCTTTGACTGACTTGCAGACCTAGAAAGAATGACAGTTCACCCATATTGCTCATTTCAAACTTGGACTTCATCACCTTCTCGAATTCCCTACACATCCCTTCATTGGTCGACCCAAAGATAATGTCGTCGACATATACTTGCACAAGAAGAATGTCACCTCCTGCTTTCCGTATGAAGAGAGTCGAGTCAATCTGTCTACGGTCGAAACCATTAGACAGTAAATGCTTAGATAAAGTCTCATACCATGCCCGCGGTGCTTGATGAAGACCATAAAGTGCTTTGTCGAGCTTGTACACTTTATTGATATTATGCGGATCTTCAAAACCGGGAGGTTGAGTGACATAGACTTCTTCATGCACCTTACCATAAAGGAAAGCACTCTTCACATCAAGTTGATAAACCTTGAAGCCGACATATGTGGCATAAGCCAAGAACAGTCGAATGGCCTCAATTCTAGCAACTGGGCATATACTTCATTGTAATCCAAGCCCTCTTGCTGATAAAAACCCTGAACAACCAATCTTGCTTTGTTCTTCACAACTACATGACGATCATCCGTCTTGCATTTGAACACCCATCTGGTACCAATTGGCTGAAAGCCTTTTGGCAAGTCAACTAAATCCAACACGTGCAACTTTTGGAATTGAGACAGTTCATCTTGCATCGCCTCAATCCAGCAGTTGTCAGTGAGAGCCTCCTTCACATTCTTCGGCTCTAACTGGGACACAAATGCAGCATGCAGACATGTTTCCATGACACCAGTGTCAAATATCTCTGTGTAGAGACTGGTGTTCTCAGTGATGGTTCTATGACGAGTCTGAACACCGGCATAAGGATCACCAATAATGTTATCGATTGGATGATTCCTATGCACCCTTGTCTCCGGTACAATCGGTTCTTGAATATCTGGATCTAGATTCGTGCTTAACTCCCCCATTTCCTGTGTTCCAGAGGAAGAAGATTCAATGTTAATTGGATCAACTAGAGCTTCATTTCCTATAATTGTGTTAGGATTGGCTTGAGCGTCATCTCCAACAACATGAACACCTTCACTGTTATCACTGTCATGAGTTCCAGATGCAGATGCAGCATTGGAATCAGGAGTTATAATTGGTACAGTAGCACGAGTAGAAAAACTGGAGTCATTGTCGCCACGTAATAAATCATAGACATTTGCGGCGTCTTCATCAGATAAGTCAGGAAGATTGAAGGACTTGAATAGCGCATCATAATCAAAACCCCAAGCTGGACCTTTTGGTTCTGGTGGAGTGCTGTGTTGACTACAGTCCACTTCAAACCATTCCTCGACAGTACGAGTTCCTATGTTGTACACTCTCTTGCAGGGCGAATTGGCAACATATCCTAAGAAGATGCCTTCCACCGCTTTCGCATGAAATTTAGACTGACGGTCTTTATACTGTAGCAACAAGGAACAAGGACTACCAAAAGGAACTAGGTAATCAAGATTGGGAAGTCGATTGTTGATCAACTCATAACATGTCTTGTTGTGCCTTTTCACAACCAGAACCCTGTTTAAGACGTGACAAGCTGTATTAACTGCTTCTTCCTAGAAAGTGACAGGAAGCTTGCATCTGACAGCGTAGTCCTTACAGTCTCGATCAGTGTTCTGTTCTTCCGTTCAGCCACTCCATTCTGCTGAGGTGTGTACGGCGCGTTGAATTCGTGACGGATCCCTCTCTTGAGACAGAAAAGTTCCATCAAATTATTCTTGAACTCAGTTCCGTTGTCACTCCTTATTCTTCTAACTTTCAGCTTGCAAAGAGATTCCAAGCTCAGGATCAGGTATTGAAGAATATCAGCAGTCTCGTCTTTTGTACCTAAAAAGTGCACCCAAGAAAAACGTGAGAAATCATCCGTTACAACCAGACAAAATGACTTACCTCCAATACTCCTGATACTTATGGGGCCAAACAGATCCATGTGTAATAGCTCCAAAGGGGTATCGATAGAGTTTTGGAGCTTGGGCTTGTGAGACTTCCGTTGATGTTTGCCCTTTTTACACGGCATACTGTCATCTGCAACGGTAAACCTCAACTTAGGAATCCTAGTTACCAAACCGTTTCGGACAAGATGATTCATTTTACGATAAGAAATATGTCCGAGTTTCCTATGCCACAAGATGGAGTCAAGTTCTGTCGCTTTTGTAAGCAAACAAGTAGCAACTGATGAGGTGGTTTTTGCCACGCTCATATCGATCTGATAAGTGTTGTTTGATCTTGGTGCTCTCATCAGAATCCAGTCTTCGGGAACCTCAAAACCAGGTTTGAGAATCAGGCATTCTGATTTGTTAAACATCACCGAGTACTCCTTGTCACACATTTGGGAGACACTCAACAGGTTATGCTTCAGCTGCTCGCAGAAGTTGACATTGTCAAAGCTGACACAACCGTTCGACACCACGCCTTGACACGTGATACTGCTGCCTTTTTCTCCGGCAAAGGCCACATAGCCGCCTCTGAATGGTTTAACGTCTTGAAGCAAGGCCATGTTTCCTGTCATGTGCCGGGAGCATCCACTATCTACATACCAACAGTTAGAGATAGTACCCTTCGGACGTCCCTGCACGAGTAACAAAATAATTAGTTAGATTTGGAGACCCAAGCCATTGTGGTCTTGGGTCGTCCATCCTTCTCAAAATAAACTACTTCTTTCAACTCACAGTCATGATGATTGTTCAAAATTGGTGAATCTTTGGATGAATTTGGAACAGGATATTGAGAACCTTTAACATTCTTGTTCCAGGATCTCTTTTGATTCTTAACCAGAACAGTAGACTTTGGCACAACCACAGCCGGTGAACTTGTGGAAGCTTCACTTGATTGAGTCTTAGTCAGCAGTTCCAGCTTTCTCAACCTCTTATTCCTTCTTCTTCTTTGTGGCTTAGAGAGTCTAGCCACAGATTTCTCACCAGTGCGTGTACTACCAGATGTAGACACACGAGGTACAGCAGGTTGCTTTACCATTCTTGCAACAGATGGTTTGGCCTCAGATTTAATCTTAGGTTTTCCCATGGGTTGTACTGGTGGTTTCACCACATTCTGCTTTGGACTTTTGGGAGATGGTTTCACTGGTGGCGACCTAGGGATAACAGCGGGCTGTGACTCAACATGCTGTTTCCCTTGGTTCTTAGAAGGATAGTTCACAACAATGTGCCCAACCAAGCCACAGTGAAAACAATTCCTCTTCTCTACATAAGTTCTCTTGTAAGGCTCATTAGATCTTGGCTTAGATAACTCTCCATTATGAGCAGGAGGAGTTGGTTTATGAACAGAAGTCTAGCCTTTTTCAGTTTGGTTTTTGGGGGTATAATACTTTTGCAAATTCTCTTTGTAACCAAGCCCATAATGAGCTAAAAAAGCCTCTTTCTTAACTTGGTTAATATTTTTATAACCCCCGTAAAGCATTACCTTAAGTTTATCATTTGTTTCAATGATATCAGGTTTAGTTAAAATGCAGTTATCACTATTAATTATAATGTTTTTGTGGACTTTCTGTTCAGTCAACAACTCCTCAGAGACTACTCCTTCAGGGCAAGTGTCAACCGACCCATCTTCAGAAGCAGTAACATACTCCTCACTAGATGTGGAGTTAGCCTTACTTGAGGATTCATCCTTTTTAGGGGAATCATCCTTATCAGAGGACTCATCTAGACAGGTGAGATCAATGTCTATCAAGCTATTGACAAACTTCCCACTTATTGGTGGAGGAATGGCATTGGTACCAAGACCTATACCCTTCATTTTCCTCACTACTGATTCGTAGTGCTCCACCACAAAGCGAGAGTTTTTCAACTTCTCATTTGTACATTTTAACTGCAGGATCTCATTTTGCAGTTTGTTGATTTCATTGTTCCGTTTTTCTAACCCCCTATACGCAATATCCAAGTGAACTTGTTGCTCACTTATTTGTAAAGAATATTCACATTTTTCCTTTTTTAATGTTTCAACAGACTCTTTAAAACGTTTTTCGTTTGCTTTGTAATTATGAGCTGCCATAGTTAGGGGTTCGATTTTGTCTTGGAGCTTAGAAATTTCATGCTTTAGCTCTAGACATTTAGAACAAGAAATAACAAAGAAAGGGTTAGAATCTACCTCAGATGATGAACTCTGTGCTTCTCCAATGGCTATGAGAGCAATGGCAGTGGTAGACTCCTTTTCAACAGCTACAGAAGCTTCCTTCTCCTCAGCTTCTTTTCTCTTAGCCTCCATCAGCTCCATGATCTCAGCCATGAGACCAACCTGTGTTTGAGCAATGATGGCGTCCTCTAGATGAACACCCCAATCAAAATTTTCGTCATGCTGAGCTACCAGTGCATTTGACGAACCACCTTGGTGTTGATTGTGGTGGCTAGTGTTGTTGTGGCCGTGGCTGTTTCCCTGGCTAGGTCTGGTGAAACCAGAGGCCGGTGCTCGATCTTTTTGACACTCACGAGCAAAGTGTCCATAGTTCAGACACTTGTAGCATTTGGCCTTGGATTTATCAAATCCAACCTTGGCATTAGAATGTCCAACAATAAACTTTCTTCCTGTTCTGTTCAGGAAACGCTTGGCCCTCCTCAAAAGCATGGCCATATTCCATTGAATATCCATGTCCTCAATATCATCAGGATCCACTTGGTTAAAGTCTTCTTCAATAGTTTCGGGATCCGTTAGCTTGCCGCCTATGAAATTCTCATACGCAAGCATACATGATGAAAACAATGCTACGTGATCTTCAGCTATTTTGGCTATTGCAGAATGGTTAGCTGAAGACGTAGCTGGAGGATTTCTTGAGGTGTGTTGATGATTGGTTCCCAACCCTGATCCGGATGCATAACAAGCATGACCACCACACCCATTTGAGTGGTCTTCTTCATTAGAGTATCCAGTAAAGAGGGCAATTCCAGAGCCCGATGATTTTGAAGTGGAAGTCGTCCCATGATACATGGAAGGGTCCTGTATCTGAGGTCTTCCCGAGCTCTCCTTCTTCATAAGATTCATGTTATGAGCTTGAATCTTACCAATAGCCTCATCTACTGTTAACTCATAGAATTTAGGATTTTCCCTCATCAGGGTTGTATACATCTCAAACTTTGGTGGCAAAGCATCAAGAAATTTTTCCACCAGTTCTTCATCGGGATATTTCAGTTCAAAAGCTTTCAACTCCGTTTGTAAATGATAGAATCTAGAGATGAGATCATCTAACGATTCATTTTCCATGAAATTGAAGCATTCATACTGCTTCCGGAGAAGATCCCGCTTACTCTTCTTAATGTCACTGTTCCCCTCAAATCTTTTCTGAAGTGCTTTCCAAAGATCCTTGGAGGTGTCATAGCCTCGGAAAATGTGAAACAATTCCCGAGTTAATGACATAGTGATTGAGCCAAGAGCCTTCTTTTCCCGATCATAAGCTTTCTTTTGTTCTTCATCAAGCTTAGAGATGGGCTTAGGCACCTCTTCATCAAGATAGATGTGTGTGGGATGCTTATATCCCTCAAGGATTGGTATCCATAATGATGAGTCGGTGTATGAAATGTAGTGCTCAAAACGTGCCTTCCAATTCGAATAATCGTTTACATTTAATAGTTTCGGCGGTTTCTGAGGTGTACCGATCTCATTATCATAATTTAACATGTTTCCAAGATTCTGAAGGTTCGACATAGTGAATTACTTGGTCAAAAATCAGAAAAGTCAGACACTGTTACGCACTTGGTTTTGGCCTTGCGCACTTGAGAAATGGTCTTGCGTAGTTAAGATTTGCTCTTGCGTACTTGTAAGTACGCAGGAGGAAATATTAAGTACGCAGGATATAACTTAAGTTCGCACAAGTTCAGTCTTGCGCACTTGTAAGTACGCAGGAGATAACTCTTGCATAGTTAGTAAGTACGCAGAAAACTGTACTTTTTACCAAAAATGGTAAGTACGCATGACACCTTTTCAGCAACTCTCACCAACCTTTTTCGGTCACATGAAAATCGCTGGAGACAGTGAAAAGTAGGCTGATGATCAATGCAATTGAGCCAAAGGATCAGAAACAAGTTTCTAACCAACCTTTGATGCTCAAAACACAAAAATACACAACAAAAATCGGTTTTTGAGAGTTTTTTTTTCTAAAAAAGTGCTCAAGAGCTACCCCTTTTTTATCACAAAATACCTCTTTTTGTTTGTAAAACTCAGTAAAAAGTCTCCAAACTCACTTACAACACTCGAATTCAAGAGCAACGCTCTGATACAACTTGTAGGTCCCTTCGTGTGTGTCAGATCGTCACATGCAAGTGGTCTACTAGTCGGACCGGGTTGCAGAATACCCGTGACTAGGTGGAGAGTCTTACTAAACAAAGTAAACCAAACACGAGAGTCACAATAAACGTTCTTTCTATTATAAACACTCGACGGTTACAGAGAGAATACAAGCTGCGTACTTAGCAAAACTGAGTTCGTCTGAACAAAATGGTTTCTGTGTACTTAGCTTCTGTGAACCTATCCTATTTATACAGACCTGATGCCTGCGCACTTAGCAAGTGCGCAGGACCAATTGCTCCTGCGTACTTAACAAGTACGCAGAGGTGTTCTTGCGTACTTGCTAAGTACGCAGGAGCTTTCTCCTGCGCACATGTAACTGCGCAAAACACTTAGTAGAAAAACAACAAACATTATGTAAAAGTAAATACAACTCGATAAACTATTACATAACGACTCTTACATACAAAGACAAATTACAGACATTAGAAATACAAACTAAGACTCTATCCAGAGTGTTGTCACAGGAAAGTGCATCAACACATTTCGTTTGACAAATAACTACATATCGGTCGGATGGTTACCCAACACTTCTTTGATATCTCATGAATACTCCGTTACTTAGTTTTAAGTTTTAGACATCTTTTATACATAGCCACTTGCAACATGAATTCTATCCCAATTATTTAAATCACGGTATATAGCATTTATGTAAATGTTTCTAGCATGCATACCAGCCCAAAAACATTTAAAGTAAAACATTTAAAAAGAGCCTTATAGAACTCACCTCTAACTTCTTTCTCCTTCAAATAATCTTTACATGCTAATGTAAACAGCACAATGATTTGGATCAGTGTTCTAAGCCATTATAACATTATTTAATCACAACTCCCTAGCTTAGCGAAAGTAACTAAGTCATTAGGAACTAGTTGACACCTTACCTCAAACTGTCTCCTACGTATTGGGGTCGAAAAGCGGGAAACCAGACTTTTTTACGTGAATCGGGGTTTCTTGGCACGCCTACCGAGGCTAAGTGTGTGTTTTGAGAGTGTGGAATTGTGTCTAAAACCAAAATCCTGAGCTTTCTATTTACAGGAAAGTCCAGGCTCTGTAACGGACCATTACCAATGGTGACGGTCCGTCACCCAATTTCTTGCGGTGTCCATAACGGATCGTTATCTCCCATGATGGTCCGTCACGAGGTGCTACACATCTAGACTCAAACATACTCGAGTCCTTAAGATGACTTTCATCCACCACTTCTTCTACTTACATAAGTGCCCCTTAGTCTCCCTAACCAATTTTGTTGTAGATGTTCTACCTACTTATAGGTCTTTAATCTACCCACTTGTTAAGGCACTATATCTTATCTATGTGTATATGTATTACCCCCATCTAATCATCCATATACATATATACATACACATATAACCACATTCACCTACTCCGTGCTAATGTTCATTGTTATATGGTTATCATAATGACCCTTACACATATTGTCTTATCAATCACATTAGCCAGACTTGTTTTATAATACAATATGCACAATTGTAATTATCATATCCATACAACAATTCACAAGACAGGTTTCGGCACACATAACACTTTGTCATTCAATCGTACAAATACATATACACCATATACATAACCACATTATTAAATCATTACCTTTCGTTTCCGTAAGCTCCGAGTCTTAGTCAAGTCCTTCGTGGATTCTCGTATTATTTCCCCCATATCAAGAGCATCCGGTTTGAGTTTGGTGCCACCCGCACCAAATCCCTCAAACCATTGCTCTGATACCAAGTTGTAACACCCATAATTTAAACACCAACTATAATAAACATTTTACACATGCGGAAGCATTTATCCCAAGACATTTTTTTTACAAAATTTCTTTCATGGTAATGTTCAGATGAACACTACCATGTTCCCCTGAATCCTAAACACAACTGTGCTCAGATGAACACAACCGTGTTCATATTCAGCTCTAGAAAATAAACAAGGTTGTTGTCATGGCTTTGTTCAAACCATGTTCCATGACGGCACCTTCCATTCTTACCATTTTTACAACTTTCATCTTTAACCCATTTTTCCATAAAATTTTCCCAACGCTTAAGTATGGGTTCTAACATTCAAAATAACGTACATTTGCATCAAAATGCCACACCCAAACGCGAGGTGTCACACATATAGTTCATAGCACAAGGTATAAAGACAAATACTAAGGCATCACATAAATTATTAAATTTCATATTTAATGTCAACACTTGTTTCAATAAAACAAACAAACATCAAAAGTAATATTGTTCAAATTTATTAGCTAAGTCAAAGAGCATTCCTATGTGATCCTCCAACGTCCTAGTTGTCATTTCCTGAAACATGTAAAGTAAACTATCAACATAAAATTGGTGAGAAACATAGGTTTTATAAGTCATAAAAACAAGTTAGCATGAAAAGATATAAAAAAATTCAATACAAGTTCAATCAAATGTGCAAACATATTAACAGAGAATTTTATTGCAATCAACCCTTAATGTTATATGCTTCCACAATCCCAAAGATTGTGCCATTGAAATGTTATTGCATCCACAATCCCAAAGATTGTGCCGTTGAAATGTTATTGCATCCACAATCCCAAAGATTGTGTCGTTGTTATATCGGTTTCCCCTATATGGTCATACTAGTACTTCCTTAGGCTTATAAACAAGTTAATGATTGCAACGTTATTATGGTGTTCAAATATCAAGCACATAATTGAAATCACTTGTTTAAGAATATTTTTTTGATAAAAAGGTTAAGTTATCTAGACATATGTATACATGTTTCCCCAAAATGTAAAAAGAAAAAAAAGGCTATGAATCTCACCTTGATATGAAGTCTCAAACTTGAACTAGATCGAGAGGACGGGTGAACCGGTTTAACGATCCAATAAATAAATATGATATGTTAATTTAATATAAAGGAACGATTAAAAGGAATAAAGACGGAACGGAACGATTTGGGAAGATAGGATTTTTGGAACGAACGGGCGAACGAAAATGTTAAAGATTCGAATTAAGACAATGTTGGAACAATATTTATATGGATATCATTTGAAATAAGTAAATAAATTAGTTATACAAGTTTTCTATTTTTGAAAAATTCCAATTAATAATTATTAAAAGAATCTTTCAACCGTTAATACCATATAATAATAAAATATACTAATAAAAAAATTATTAAAACACTAATAAAATCGTATTATTAATAATATATTATTGATCAAGTCGTTATAAAGGTTTAGGTTATAACCCTTTTGATTAATAAAACTTATGACGTTAACGAAACACAACCATTATTTTATGGTTTTAAAAGTTACATATATAAGATAATAGGGTTTATGTTAGTACAATAACGTTCGTCACATTCTTGAAATATATAATGGTAACGAAATAATACATGCTTAATAATAATGTTCATATACTCTAAGTTATACGTTTGTGATAATCATAATGTGTAACAAGCTAATATAAGTAAAATCATTAAATATATATATGTATACATTCTTTAAATATTTAAATCGGTTTTATATAAATAATTACATACTTTAAGTGAGTCTTAAATCAAAAAAAAAGAAAGAAAGGTAATGGGTTTAGCACCCGCGACCATAGCTACATGAATCAAAGGTTTTAACCACTAGACCATGTTCAATTTGTTTAAAATTCTAGTAAAGCAAAATTATAAACCAATGCTCAGTTCATCTTCCTCAAATAAAAAAAAAAGAACAGATCGTATTCCAGGTTCTTAAAACCCTAGACCCAAATGATTACCGGAAGAAAAAGAGATCAGGGATGAACGTGATTAACAGGGATGATTCGTTACCTGGTTCCTCGCAATCCAAGTTGTACGAGAGGTTCTCCACAGGGCCGATCACGACGAGGAGGAGAAAGAGGGCGAATTCGAGTGGTGATTTCGAGTTGTAAGATGGTAGGGATATTTATAGGACATTTTAATGTGTATTACAGCTAGAGAATCGAACGAGATCGTGAGATTGGGGTTCGATTTAGGTGATTTTGCAAATCTAATCCCCATTTACGTGACATACCAAAATTGGGTCCCAAATCTCACGATTTTGGTTCTAACCTCTCAAATTGGGGATTGATACGTAATTAATACACGATCTTGAACGTTTAGGATTCAAAAGAATTGAATTTTGGTTGCTAATTCGTTGGAAATAGGAGAGAAAAAATTGGGTTTTTGACTTTTACAAGTCAAACTTTTATTGAGTTCTAACCAGTGTTTAACCAAAAGTGAAGAGGTTCAAAATTTGGAGAGTTCAAACATTTTGAGGGGGTTTAAAAGCTGAAATGAGGGGGGTTCAAACCTCAAACCTTTGACAAACTATCATTTAAATTAAGAAATTTGCTTTATAAAACTTATAAGACTTAAAACTTATTTATTTATTATTCATTTTATTGTTATTATTATTTTTCTTTTATAAAAATAAAACCTCATTTTATAAAATTAAAGTTTATAGTTTGTCTATTTAATTTAACAAAATAAATATATATATATATATAAATAAAAGGAGAACACAAAATAAAAGTTTAAAAATCTCAAAAACTCCGAATCGTTATTTGTTTGAAAGTAATGGCATAATGAAATATACGGGTGTGTTATAACGAGGTTGAAATAATGTGGCGGTCACGAATGTTATTATTGCATAAAAATGAAATAATTAATTTAAGCAAAAGTCACGGATGTTACAGTATCCCCAAGTTGAGGGAATTTCGTCCACGAAATTCAACTGGTGGAGGCTACTGAAGAAGAAAAGAGATGAGAGTACTTAAGATTCATTGTAGAGGAATACGAATGGGATTTGAACATAAAGAAAGTTTATTGATTTAGCAACCATCTTCAATCCCACAGTTGAGATTGACGTTCTAGAGATGTGTGGGGTTGAAATCAAATGTTCATAGAGATAATGACTATTGTTTACAGGATAGGGTTTACTAAGATTTGCATGCACTGCAAACCTTTATTACGTGTGCACCCGTAATAATTGTTTACTTTGCATGATCATCTTCGTTTCTCTTATCCCTCTACAACGTCCATTAGATTGGATTGTCGAAGGAAAATAGTTATCTATGCTTAGAGATATTGAAGGTGTTTAGTTATTGCTCGAGTAATCGCGTTAGATATCGAGTTGCTTTAAAATACAAATAGCCAGTTTAGTAATCTTGATGGTAACATGACAAAAGTAATTTATGCTTGTAAGGTTGAATTGGTGTGTGAGTAGTGGCATTCACATAAAACATTTCATGAAATTAACACTAAAGTAGTAAAATTGAGATAACAATTCATAGAATAAGGCAGATGGACATAAAATTGAGATAAATCCAAGTAGTGAACAAAACACAATGAAAAATAAAGGTTAACAAGTCTCCCCTAGTTAAGGAAATTTCAGCCAAAACTTAACTAGTGGAGTCTGTGTTATCCTAGATAACTGGATCTCGGCGGTTTCCAAGTGACAAAAATCGACTTCGAGAAGCTTGATTGTTGGAAGGATTCAGCTTGGGGAAATGGTTTCTGAGGTGGTCGGTGGCACCGCACGCATAGCAAGCTCTACCATTTGTAAATGTGTGAGTCATGGTAGAAGTAGTACCAGTCACACGACAAGTATCCACCAGGTGACCCCCTCTACCACACTTAGTACATATGCGGCAGGGGTAGGTAGCATGATGATGATATTGGCATTTAGCACATAAAGGGGAGGTCCCGCCATAAGGTTTCTTCATGGAAACTTGGGTTCGAGTTGGTGCCACTTGGGTAATTGGAGCAGCAGGGGTTACCATGGCGAAATTCTCTACCATTTTTTGTTTCTTGAACTGATGTTCAGGTTCCTTAGTTTATTCAACCCGAGCCTTCTTACCACTTTTTAGGGTTAAAATGCATTCTTTGACAAGATCGTCCGTGAGGGACGCGGCTAAACGTATGGCGGCTTCGAGAGTAGCAGGATTGTTGCCCATTACGGTACCCCTAACTTGGTGAGGTAGGCCACCAATGTAACGGTCGATTTGACTACTTAACGGGGGACCATGTGAGGGACTAATATGCTCAATTCATGAAAACGGTTGTTGTAAGCTTCGTTTTCACCACTGTCTTGAACAATATCCCACAGTTTCACCTCAAGTTTCTTCATCTCATTCTTCGGGCAGAATTCCTCTATCGTGAGTTCTTTAAGTTGATCCCATGTCAAGGACAAAGCAGCAATCATTCCCCGAGTACGTTTCTCGGCATTCCACCAAGTAAGTGCCCTCTTTTGGAAGGCACTTGTAGCATACTTCACCTTTAAATTGTCGGGACACTCACTCATGATCATGGTTGCTTCCATGCTTTCGAACCATTGAAGTAAACTGGTGGCACCCTCAGAACCACTGTACTTAAGAGGGTTGAACGAGTTGAAGTTCTTGTAAGTGCATGAGTTTCCGCTGCATTCTTTGATACTGCTTGTGATCTAAGTGACCACGGTAGGCAACACAGCAGCAAGTTGCTAGGTTGGGAGTGTGGCTATTGCGGTGGTATCCAAAGTTGGAGCAGTCAGGGTGGTATCACTGGGGCCAGAGTTAGTGGAGTCGTTGGGATCACAGCGAGGAGGCATTCTACGAAGACAAAGATCATAGTCGGGTTAGAGAAAGACATATAAATAGTGGAAGTGACATTATATGACGTTTAGTGTTGGGTACAAAAATAAAATTTGACTAGTCATAACACCGAGTTCTCATAATAACATGTTAGAAGTATACTTGACCTATAAGCAGTGTAGCCGTGAGAAGATTCCCAGGAAAGAGAGGTGGGTCACAAGGGACACAATTAAGTACCAAATCTTTCCTTAGTCAGAACCATTCATGGACCAACACCCACTCTTCCTGCCTCATATACCACTAACACCTATCACTTGAACCCATGGTTATGATGAGAACATCATGGATTTGGTCTTTAAGGCCCACGAGTAGGATCCATCTTCTTGAGCAAGCTTCCTTTTTCATGAGTGGTAAGTAGGTGGAGAAAGATCTGAGTGGACATACGTGTTATGGGATACATTGGCTGAATAGGATGACATGGCTAAGAAGAAATAAGGTTAGCATATAAATCACATAAAGTTCCTATGAAAGTGTAAGGGAGTCTTAGGTTATAGTCTAGGTCTTTCTAAGCCTAATTCTCTATAACCAAGGCTCTGATATCAATCTATCACACCCCGCCAGAGGCGGAAACGCGAGGTGTCGCACATATAGTTCATACCACAAGGTATAAAGACAAATACTAAGGTATCACATAAATTATTAAATTTCATGTTTAATGTCCACACTTGTTTCAATAAAATAAACAAACATCAAAAGTAATATTGTTCAAATTTATTAGCTAAGTCCAAGAGCATTCCTATGTAATCTCCAAGAGCATTCCTATGTGATCCTTCAACGTCCGAGTTGTCATTTCCTGAAACATGTAAAGTAAACTATCAACATAAAGTTGGTGAGAAATATAGGTTTTATAAGTCATAAAAATAAGTTGGCATGAAAAGATATAAACAAATTAAATACAAGTTCAATCAAATGTGCAAATATATTAACACAAAATTTTATTGCAATCAACCCTTAATGTTATATGCATCCACAATCCCAAAGATTATGCCTTTGAAATGTTATTGCATCCACAATCCCAAAGATTGTGCCGTTGAAATGTTATTGCATCCGCAATCCCAAAGATTGCGTCGTTGTTATATCTGTTTCCCCTATATGGCCATACTAGTACTTCCTTAGGCTTATAAACAAGTTAATGATTGCAACGTTATTATGGTGTTCAAATATCAAGCACATAATTGAAAATCACTTGTTTAAGAATATTTTTTGATAAAAAGGTTAAGTTATCTAGACATATGTATACATGTTTCCCCAAATGTAAAAAGAAAAAAAAAGGCTATGAATCTCACCTTGATGTGAAGTCTCAAACTTGAACTAGATCAAGAGGATGGGTGAACCGGTTTAACGATGCCCTAAATAAATAAGATGTGTTAATTTAATATATAGGAACGATTAAAAGGAATAAAGACGGAACGGAACGATTTGGGAAGATAGGATTTTTGGAACGAACGGGCGAACGAAAATGTTAAAGATTTGAATTATTACGATAACAAGTTAAATGTATAAATCAAGTTATATGAAATAATGTTTTACAGATTTTATTTATAAAAGAGATTTTGGGTGTTAAATATTAATTTCAAATTTAATATAATAAATGTCCTATTAAGAAAATGTTAGAACAATATTTATATGGATATCATTTGAAATAAGTAAATAAATTAGTTATACGAGTTTTCTATTTATGAAAAATTCCAATTAATAATTATTAAAAGAATCTTTCAACTAATAATACCATATAATAATAAAATATACTAATAAAACAATTATTAAAACACTAATAAAATGGTATTATTAATAATATATTATTAATCATGTCGTTATAAAGGTTTAGGTTATAACCCTTTTGATTAATAAAACTTATGACGTTAATGAAACACAACCATTATTTTATGGTTTTAAAAGTTACATATATAAGATAATAGGGTTTATGTTAATACAATAACGTTCGTCACGTTCTTGAAATATATAATGGTAACGAAATAATACATGCTTAATAATAATGTTCATATACTGTAAGTTATACGTTTGTGATAGTCATAATGTGTAACAAGATAATATAAGTAAAATCATTAAATATATATGTATACATTCTTTAAATATTTAAATCCGTTTTATATAAATAATTACATACTTTAAGTGAGTCTTAAATTAAAAAAAAAAGATGAAAGGTAATGGGTTTAGAACCCGCGACCATAGCTACATGAATCAAAGGTTTAAACTACAAGACCATGTTCCATTTGTTTAAAATTCTAGCAAAGCAAAATTATAAACCAATGCTTAGTTCATCTTCCTCAAATAAAAAAAAAGAACAGATCGCATTCCAGGTTCATAAAACCCTAGACCCAAATGATTACAAGAAGAAAAAGAGATCAGGGATGAACGCGATTAACAGGGATGATTCGTTACATGGTTCCTCGCAATCCAATTTGTACAAGAGGTTCTCTACAGGGCCGATCGCGACGAGGAGGAGAAAGAGGGCGAATTCGAGTGGTGATTTCGAGTTGTAAGATGGTAGGAATATTTATAGGATGTTTTAACGTGTATTACATCTAGAGAATCGAACGAGATCGCGAGATTGGGGTTCGATTTAAGTGATTTTGCAAATCTAATCCCCATTTACGTGACATACCAAAATTGGGTCCCAAATCTCACGATTTTGGTTCTAACCTCTCAAATTGGGGATTGATACGTAATTAGTACATGATCTTGAACGTCTAGCATTCAAAAGAATTGAATTTTGGTCGCTAATTCGGTGGAAATAGGAGAGAAAAAAATGGGTTTTGACTTTTACAAGTTAAACTTTTGTTGAGTTCTCACCAGGGTTCAACCAAAAGAGAAGAGGTTCAAAAGTTGGAGGGTTCAAACATTTTGAGGGGGTTTAAAAGCTAAAATGAGGGGGGTTCAAACCTCAAACCTTTGACAAACTATCATTTAAATTAAGAAATTTGTTTTATAAAACTTATAAGACTTAAAACTTATTTATTTATTATTCATTTTATTGTTATTATTATTTTTCTTTTATAAAAATAAAACCTCATTTTATAAAAATTAAAGTTTATAGTTTGTCTATTTAATTTAACAAAATATATATATATATATATATATATAAAAGGAGAACACAAAATAAAAGTTTAAAAATCTCAAAAACTCCGAATCGTTATTTGTTTGAAAGTAATGGCATAATGAAATATACGGGTGTGTTATAACGAGGTTGAAATAATGTGGCGGTCACGAATGTCATTATTGCACAAAAATGAAATAATTAATTTAAGCAAAAGTCACGGATGTTACAAAAAACTACAAATTCAATTATCCATTTACATCCACGAGATGGACTTCTAATTACACCTGAAATCACCAAAAAGTGCATATGAGTATCTAACATTCGCCATAGACTGGACCTTGACTATCTTGAAGTTTTTCCTACATAACACCACATGTAACAACCATTAGTAATGAAGATAAATATATCAAATAAGTAATTACAACTTGTTTTCACCCATTTGACCCGTTTCCACTCAATTTTGACATTAGGCTACATATAACTTGCATAACACCTACAAGTTTCATTCCTTTCATATAACATTCATAAATACACATTTCCATTTCCATTATGACACATTGGCTATAACCTCATTTCCATTATGATACTCAGATCATAACCTCATATCCCATTTCCAATATGGTTGATGTCGTCCAGACGGTCTATAAAAACTAACAAATAAACCTAACCTAGACTCCTAAGTAATAAAAGGAGTACCTTCAACTAAACCGCACTGACAGGAAAGTGTACCTATCGAGTGTAGCACAGCTTAACGGTAAACCGGATTATCGAACCCTTGAGACACTATGTAACAAAACTAGACTCTGACACTGACTAATGATTGATTTGGTTTGGGGGGGTTTACTACATTACTATTAAACTAATGAATGCATCAAACTAATGTCGACTCAACTATCAAGAACAAGAACTAAAATGAAATCAGAAGATGGGAAGAATACTACCTAGGTCGGAATCCTACTTGCAAAGTACTACTTCTACCGGTTCTGGAAACTGTGATGGATCCGGGTTTCTAAAGATTACAACTAAAGACTAACTAGTGGTTTACCTAACAGGGTGTCACCAACTAAGGAACCTAAAGTGTACTAAACTCACCAGATGGTTATATCACCTCTCGGTATTTCCAATTATGATAAAATACCCTAATAGACAGATTACCTCTCAGTCTCATTGTCCACCAATACACTCAAAAAATGCACGGGGTAATCTTGAGATAACAACTGTGACACGAATAGCAACAATCACTAGACACCTAATACCGGCTTCCTTTCAGACAGCTGACACTCGGATTCCTAATGACGAAGACTAAACGATTAATTTTCACCTCTCAGGTATTGAACTAGGATGTACACTCAATTCTAATCAGTAATCAAAGACAACTCCTATGGCTACTACATCTAGCAAACCACCTTAATCACAAACCCTAAGATCTATGACCAAGATACGCTAATCAAACTGGCAGACAACCACAACCAACGCAAGGAATTGAAATCAAACACACTATCAGATCTAAACATGCAATAACATCACAATAATCAACTCAAGATCTTTTACAAAATCATAAACCCATTAATTAAGTCCAAAAACCAAATAAAAACTCAAACTTTAACAAGTATTCGTCATTAACCTAGGCAATATATAAGTTTTAGCCTAGAATCATACTCAAAACAACTAAAACAAAATTATTAAGCAAGAACATGGTTTCAAACATCCAAATCAAAGATAAAAATCAAATCTTTCAAACCGAATACGTTAAACTACAAACCCGGAATATAAAGATGTTAGCTTTCCTCTTCAATTGGCTTCTCCAACCTCAAAATCGCCTCTAAACCCTTCTCTGGACGGCAAAGGATCGAACTCCTCTCATAATGGGAACCAAAATCTATTTAAATTCGATTTTTATGGTTTTGCGGAAATTAGAGTTCCCGCGTACCGCGAGACATTTGGGTTGGGTTCCTCGTGTACCGCGAGGAACAAAATAATCGCGCCCGGTTTTCTATTCTCTCGCGTACCGCGAGAACTTTCATTCTCCTCTCTCGCATACCGCGAGAGGCATAAATTTCCCATTTTCTTCTTTTGAATTCCCGGCTTCATTCTCGTGCTCGGTTTCTTCACATATTCACTTGTAATCTTCACGAGCACCTGCAAATATACAATAGACTCAAATACAGACTTAAACGAATAAAAACAAATACAAAACTAATAAAAAAACGCACAAAACACTAGGAATAAATATGTGTGCTTTGCACTACATCAAACATCCCCACACTTAACCTTTTTTCGTCCTCGAAAAAGCTGCAAATGGAATCATAACTTAGATCTAGCTTAACAAACATCAATTACCAATTAGTAAAATATAGTCACGCGTTAAAAAGCAATAATTAGTATTTCTGTACGATTAAACCCAACACCAACATTCAAGCCCCCGTAATGTGTTCTAATTCATTTTATACAACTCTCAATCAATCTATGTGACCCACACTTAAAAGTTACAACTCTACCTAATCCCGTCTCACGGTTATATCTAGGCACGGATCAAACCATATAGATTTACCCTACCACGTTAAACTAAAATTTACAGGTTTTTAGAAATAATGAAATCATGAATGATATCTTGACTGGTTCTTTAGATCCAGATAATACGAAGTGATGAGTTGGTTATTACTTCTATAGTTATTTGTTTATACTATGGTGGTTTTTTATACTAACCCTCAAAAAACCAACGAGTCACACACTAAGCTTAGCAATTTTATCAAAAGATTAATTTCATTTTTATTAAACCCTATAGAATTTTAATTGTTCATTATTTTTATTGAACAGAAAAGAAAAAGAAGAAACTAATTTATTATTTTTTGTTCCATCGCTGGATAGAATGCAAAGGGAAATAAAGGTTTATTATTCCCCTTCTATAAATATCCAAATTTTGATTCCTAATACCCCATAGATTGTTCGAACTGTATAGGAACAATAATCAATTTTAGCTCGAATGGTTTGTAGTGGAACCCTACCCTCTCTGATCCATTCAACACGCGCAATTTCTTTTCCGTCGATACGTCCTGCAATTTGCACTTGAATTCCTTTTGTATCTACTTGTTCAGTTAATTCTATAGCCTTTTTCATTGCTTTGCGAAAAGAAACTCTATTTTTTAATTGTCCGGCTATAAATTCTGGAGCATTATTAAGCAAATTAACTTTCGGCTAGAGGCGTTTCAACCAAGTCACTCTCCCGGAAGGTAACACATAGACTAAGTATAAACAATGAAGCATTTAAGAATCAAACCAGTGATGTTTCAATCAGGCTGGAACTCGACGTGTGGCACATAGGTGAAACTTATATTTCAATTAAATAATCTCAAGAATTTTGGATGCGGGTGCCACCGAAACTTGGATTTATTCTCATAAAAAGAGAGTGGTGTGCCATGAAATTTCAAAAAAACCTTTAAATTTTAACTTAACGTGGTACCTATCACCCTATGTTGACAGTTTCAGTATTACCGATTACCCTAATATGAGTACCCACAAGATATCATGATTTTATTATGTGATTAATCCTTATTAACACTCACATGTTATTTAAGCTATTCAAGCTGGCTGAGTCTACCAAAACATCACTAATTAGACACGTTTTCAATTATTTAACCATTTAAACTCAACAAGCAGATCTAGTTCTACTATCATTTCCCATTTATTTGGCAGTTATTTCCAAGGACATTTTTCAAAAATTTTTAATTTTTTTGTATTTTTGATTTTTTTTTATAGAAAGACAAACTAACTAAACTAGACACTCACATCCCCAAACTTGAAAGACACATTGTCCTCAATGTGAAGCAAAACACAACTAAAAATAAAAATGCAAAAGTAAAAACAAAACTGGAAGCGACTTAGCTGGTAATGTAGCAGTGAACAAATGTGCAGCTTCATTCTTCCATGTGTGCACCGTATATCATTGCGGTCGTGGTTGCACATCAGCTGTCGGGTTGCCTCTACAACTGGATAAGAGTGATGATCGACCCTGTCCGAATGGAGATTGAGTACGGACAGAATGATAAAACCTGCAAAATAAACCTCACCACAATCCCGTAACATTAAACTGACTCAAATTAAAATAAAAGACTCGCTTACAATTAAAAGACTCAAGATAGATAGCATGCAGAGAAACGTACTCAATGGGTGGCAAACACATATAAATGAATGCCACAACAAAGTAGATCATCAGTCATGAACAGTTTCAATTTCTCATAGTCGTGATGGTCGGTGGATGTTAATGATGATGGTAATAGAATGGGTGAAAGTGATGATGATTTATGAATGATGGAATGATGGATGATGATAATAGAGGTGGTGTGATGATGTTGGTAGTAGATGTGGTGGATGTGGAAAACCATGGAAAACAAGGAAAAGGGGCAATTCCAGGATAGCCCCACGTACTGCGAGGCACCAGGCGGCCACCCCTCGCGTACCGTGAGGGAGTGGCATTTAATCCGGCCCCTATTTCTATCCATCGCGTACCGTGAGGAACAGGGGGAATGCCTCTCGCGTACCGCGAGGACCATCCGGTGACAGAACGTTTTGAGGATTTTTATACTTTGCCAAATTTTCACACCTCAAAATTTTCTTCACCCAAATTCCCTAAAAACCTATTACAAGTATAAAAACATACGTAAAAATACCTGGAACTTCATTCCCGAAGATTTTCCTCGCCGAATCAAGCACGAATTCCTACAAAACATGACACAAACAAAACACACACACCGAAAAACACAGAAAAAGACACGGACTCAAACCAAGTAATGCACACAAACTCTACATCCCAGGTACTTGCCCGAGACTCAAACAAGCCTATCAGGAGGCTTCTCCTTGATTCTAACCGGTACCGCCTTCATCCTTCGCGGCCTACTGGTTCTACACATCACACGACTACCAACTAACCTCAAACATCTACTAACAGTCTCTCTCAAATCAGTCCACCAGCACTTAAACCTACCAGGTCTAAAAATGACCCGCATCATGTATCCCAACAGGCTATCACCCTTACACGTCTCCGCACTTGGGGTTTGCATTATCTCTAACTCACATATATCTCCCAACACATGAAATTTCTTGCTGGGTGGCCTAGACTTAGGGGGGTTTTAAAACTAGGGGTTGGGTCAGCAGTTCCCTCCTTAGAACAAAGACTAGGTGAAGGTTTAGGAATGAGATTTTCCATGGGTGTGACCTCTAAACCTCGACCAGGATATCCGGGATCCTCCACCACGGGAGCCTCATAAACTACCTGCTCCACTTGTGCTAGTATTTCACTTAGACTGTAATCATCATCGTCAGCACTTAGGAACGAGGACCCTAGAAATTTCCTTTCAAACTCCTCTCACCAATCTGGAGGGTCCTCTATCCTTACTCCTTCATCTCCACCAACAACACCCTCTACTAGATTAGAGTAACGAAATTCGTCCACGAAGGTATCAAGCATGCACACAGAGTGACTATGATTGCCAACATCCTTCATGGACTCTATAGCATCGAATGTAATAGACTCATCCCCCACACGAAGTGTGAGTTTCCTGGCAAAGACATCAATCATCGCCTTGGCGGTACGTAGGAACGGGCGTCCTAGGATGAGAGGGACTCTATCATCCACTTCCATATCTAGAATAACAAAATCCACGGGGAATACAAACTTGCTTACTTTAACTAGAAGATTCTCCACAACTCCTCGTGGATACTTGACTGAGCGGTTAGCCAAGGAAATGCTCATGCGTGTAGGCTGTGGTTCACCTAGGTCTAGCTGCTTATATAGGGAATATGGTATCAGATTGATACTAGCACCTAGATCGGCCAACGCGTGGTGCATGGGCAAACTGCCTAGGAGAAATGGGATCGTGAAACGACCCGAATCTCCTAGCTTCTCTAGCAGCTTGTTCTGCACCATCGCAGAGCATTGTTCACTAAGTGAGACTTTAGAGCCCTCCTCTAGGTTCTTCTTGTTGGAAAGAAGGTCTTTTAGGAACTTGCCATATTTTGGCATACGCTGAAGGGTCTCTATGAAAGGGAGATTGACCTAGAGTTGTTTAAACATATCAAGGAAGGTATTGTATTCTCTAGAGTGTTTATGTGGCAGCATGCGCGCCGGATAGGGAACACGACTCAAGTCAATATCGGGGGACTTCATCTCCACCCCCTTTCTCTTCTCCTCTGCCTTCTCGGCAGGCTTCTCCATAACTATCTCTTCCTCCACCGGTTCTTCCTCTTCTACCACCGGTGGGTTCTCATCCTCTTCTACTCTCCTGTTCCTAGATGACACAGCATTCGACTCAGACTCCTATACCATCCTAGCATCGATCTCAGCAAATCAAGCTCTCAAGTCTACCTTCTTCACTTCCTCTACCGAAGGTATGCCATACTCAATGGAGTGGGAGTCATCCTTTACAACCTCTTTCTTCGCCACACTCCTAACTGACACGGCCATCACTGAAGCATTTAAGCCCGAAGATGGACCTCCTTGTCTACCCTTCAGGCTCTGAGCGATGTCTCCTATCGGCTGTTGTAGATCCTGGAATGCCGACTGTTGATTCTTCAATAGAGTGTCATGGCTATCCAATCTCTGCCTAGCATCCCTATCATTCTAGACCTGGTGGGCAAGCATTTGTGTCTGGTTCTCAATCATCTCCTCTATCTTCTTGGTGTCGACACTAATTCCCGAGCTAGCTCCGCCTTCTCCTCCTTGCTGATGCTAGCGGCCATTAAACATAGGTGGGTTATTTCCAGATCTCCATTCCGAGCCAAATGAATTATTGTAGTTGTATCCTCGGTTCTGGTATAGGTTGCCAGCAAAACTCACATGCTCCTGATTATTAACTGGGCAGTCCCTGGTGTCGTGGCCTCCCATGCACACTTGACACCGCTGATCACTAAGCTTCAGCTCCTTGATATCGTTGGCCATTGAGGCGTGAGCAGCAACCACGTTAGAATTAGGAGTGACCTGATGCACACCTCTAGGAGAAGTCCTAGTAGATGGATACTGTTGTTCGGCTTGAGCGAAGCTCTCAAACATTCCTCGCACTCATCAGGCTAGAGTCTCTCCATGATATGGCCTCCCACAGTTGTATTGAACATTTGCTGCTTCTCGAAGGTGAGACCATTGTATAACTTCTCCACTAGCGCCCAGTCAGAAAGACCGTTCTGGGGACATTGGCTCAACAGCGCGTCGAACCGCTCACAGGCCATGTGTTAGGGCTCGTCGGGATCCATCCGGAAGGAGTGGATCTGATCCCTAAGGCGAGCGGCCCAGGAAGGTGGATAATACTTCTTGAAGAACTTGGCTTCGAGATCATCCCATGTGGTGATTGAGTTGTCTGGGAGAGTGTCCAGCCAAGTAGATGCACGACCAGACAGGGAGAATGGAAAGAGACGCAAGTAGATTACGTCCTTAGATACACCCGTGAGATTGAAAGTATCACATATGCGGGCAAAGCGGGACACATGTCCGGGTGCATCCTCATCCTCGAAGCCATGGATATGGGTGGCGTGAGTGATCATGCTCATGACATGTGATTGGATCTACCATGTATTGGTGTTAGGAATGGCGGGGGGTTTACTACACTACTATTAAACAAATGAAATGATGGTGCTGAGGTTTACATGGTAGATCCCATCACAAATGAAATGATGGTGCTGAGGTTTACTACACTACTATTAAACAAATGAAATGATGGTGCTGAGGTTTACATGGTAGATCCCATCACATGTCAGACAGCTGACACTCGGATTCCTAATGACGAAGACTAAACGACTAATTCTCACCTTTCGGGTATTGCACACTCAATTCTAATCAGTAATCAAAGACAACTCCTATGGCTACTACATCTAGCAAACCACCTTAATCACAAACCCTAAGATCTATGACCAAGATAAGCTAATCAAACTGGCAGACAACCACAACCAACGCAAGGAATTGAAATCAAACACACTATCAGATCTAAACATGCAATAACATCACAACAATCAACTAAAGATCTTTTACCAAATCAAAAACCCATTAAATAAATCCAAAAACCAAATAAAAACTCAAACTTTAACAAGTATTCATCATTAACCTAGGCAAATATATAAGTTTTAGCCTAGATTCATACTCAAAACAACTAAAACAGAAGTATTAAGCAAGAACATGGTTTCAAACATCCAAATCAAAGATAAAAATCCAATCTTTCAAACCGAATACGTAAAACTACAAACCCGGAATATAAAGACAAAACTAATAAAAAAACACACAAAACACTGGCAATAAAGATGTGTGCTTTGCACTACATCAATGGTATTTAAACCATAACCACATTACCACATTTCCATTATGATCCTTAGATCATAACCTCATATCCCATTTCCATTATGATACTTAGATCATAACCTCAATTACACATTTCCATTATAGTAATACAACTATTACTATATTCATTCACATTCATATCGCTTAACACATTATGCATACAACAATGCATATAACACCATTTATCAACAATACTAAGTAAGTGCAAAAGCACTTACCTTTCGGGTTAGAAGATCCCGCACCACCTTCTAAATTCACAATTTGATTACCTAAATATATACACCTAGTTTAGTAATCTAATCATACATCAAAATCACATTATAATTGGGTTCATAACCCAATTTCCTATTTCCAACCCAAACTGACCCGTTTGAGTTATACTCATATCCAAACACCCTCTTTCCATCCAAACTCACATACTTGAGTTTCATTTCCAAATCTTTGACACTAATTTCTCATTCAATATTTTTCATTAGGTTAATTTGGTGTTCATTCAAGTGTCTAACATCATATAAACACTTAACCATTCATTAATTCAACATCCTATCATCATAATCCTAACACCCCCAAATTTCTCCATATGAATCCTAACTTTTCATAATCATAATCAAAGGTTTCTAGGATGTAAATCACCATTCTTTACCTTTAGATTAGCTAGATTATCAACAATCTAACACCAATTAACCACATGCATCATAAATTTTCGGATATCTACAAAACGCACCTACTAGCTCATCAAAGGTGAAATCAATGGAAGATAATCACTTACTTGATGTTAGGAAGGTGATGTGTGAGCCAAGTTCTTCCCAAATTCAAGCTCAAATGCACTATTTTGGCTTCAATTTCGTTTTCTCCTTTTTCTCTCTTGCACAAGAACGACCAAAACACAAATGAAGTCTCAATTTTGACTTTTTCTAGTCAAATGGCAGATTTTGGCCATTTTACACCTTTAGCCCCTCAACTTCCATTTCACCCATTTCATTTCAAAATTAGATAAAAACTAATATAACCCCATTACTAACTTGAAACCCACTTGTTTCAACTTATTTCTAAAATATTATTTTCACCATAATATTTACTAGAATATTTATTTATTTATAACAAAACCCAGATTTTGGTTCGTTACAAATTACCTCCCCTTAGTTGGGTTTCGTTCCTGAAACCCGACTTTACATAAAAAGGTTCGGAAAATATTTGAGCATTTCTTTCTCGGTTTTCCAAGTCATTTCCGCTCCCTTCTTATGTTTCCACCTCACCAAAACTTGGCTAATCTCTTTATTGCGTAAACACTTCACCTTCCTATCCAAGATTGCCACTGGTTCCTCAAAATAATTCAACTTTTCATCCAATTCAATATCATCCAATGGGACAAAAGTAGATTCATCTGCCAAACATTTTCGCAAATGAGACACATGAAATGTGTTATGAAGTCTACTTAGTCCCTCCGGTAGCTCCAAACGATAAGCTACCGCACTCACCTTTGCTATCGCCTTAAACGGTCAGATGAAACGTGGACTTAACTTCCCCGTTTCCTAAACCGTATCACCCCTTTCCAAAGAGAGACTTTCAAAAGCACAAAGTCCCCTACTTGAAACTCAATCGCCCGCTTTCTATTATCCGCATAAGACTTTTGGCGATCTTGAGCTGCCTTCAAGCGTGCCCTTATTTGGTCAATACTACCATAAGTTTCCTTGACCATCTCTTTACTACAAAGTTCCCGTTGACCAGTTTCACCCCAACACACGGGTGTTCGACATTTCCTCCCATACAATGCCTCAAAAGGCGGCATACCAATACTAGAATGGTAGCTATTGCTATAAGAAAATGCCTCAAAAGGCGGCATACCAATACTAGAATGGTAGCTATTGCTATAAGAAAATTCCTCCAACGTTAAATGGTCGTCCCAACTACCCCCAAAATCCAACGCTCATGCGCGTAACATATCTTCGAGCGTTTGAATCGATCGCTCGCTTTGACCATCCGTTTGAGGATTATAAGCGGTACTAAGATTCAATCTAGTCCCCATATCCTCATGGAAATTATTCCAAAAATGAGAAGTAAATCTCGTATCACGATCCGATATGATCATCACCGGTACATCATGACGTGACACTATTTCCTTCACTTAAATTTCCGCCAATCTAACCGATGAATACGTTTCCTTTATAGGAAGGAAATGTGCACTCTTTGTCAACCGATCTATTACTACCCAAATTGCATCATAACTCTTTCGTGTCTTATGTAGTTTAGTGATTAGATGCATGGTTATATTCTCTCATTTCCAAAGAGGTATTTCAAGCGATTGAAGCTTTCCACACGGCTTTTGGTGTTCCGCCTTTATTCTTAAGCATCTGAGACATCTCTCCACATATTTAACAATATCACGTCTCATACCCAGCCACCAAAAATGACATCTCAAATCATAAAGCATTTTTGTGGCCCTCAGATGGATAGAATACTTGGATTTATGCGCCTCATCTAAAATAGTTGTCAAAACACTTGACAACCTAGGTATCCAAATCCTATCAAAGCATGTTTTTAACCCCAAATTATTTCCTTAATCTTGTCAACATAAGAAACCATTTGTTCCTTCTTAAAATCCCCACCAAGTGCTAATACTTGAGCCTCTCGAATTTCATCAATAAGAGATGATGAAATTGTTATCATGAATGACTTCACTTTAATGTAGTAACTCTATACGCCCTCGTTACTCCCCCAAGGTTATCTCCGTCTTTAATGGTTCCTTCGACAACGATACGCAGTTTGTCTACTTATTGCACCAATTAGTTCACCCACTATCTAAGATAGTCACTGATTCATTTAGACGAAACTTTTATCATTTATCTCATCTTCACCATATGAAATAACAACAGTTCCATCCTCCTAACGTTTTCGTGTAAGGTCACGCAAAAATGTATTATGGAGTCCACTCATTTCAAAGGAAAACTTCTATAACGTTAAGTTTCCACTTGAATTTCAACACTCCTAACCATGGGATACTTGGAGTATTGAACCACTCTTCCCATAAAAGGGTTTCTAGCTCGGCTAGAATGTTTCGGCTTTCACGAAGCCACTTCTCATTTACTCTTCGTTTTCTACTTGTCTCTGGTGTTCAACCTTCCCTTACGCATTTAATAATTGACTCCACCTGAGTTGTACTCCTATACGCAAGGATCCCCTTTATAACGTCAACAGATAGCATCGAGAAACCCGATCTATCTACATTTCTTCGATGATTCCAAGATTCGAGCGACTTCGACCAGTCATAAAACACTTGCCCGAAATCTTATTGATCACCTCTGCTATCCACTGCACATGAAGGAACTCTTCCACTATGCCACCCACCATGGCTTGCAATCGATGGTAATTCAACGTTACCTCATGAATCCCCTGATGCAGGTGCCTTCACGCCATTATGCCTTTCTCTCTACGGATAATAACCCACCGATCCTCCGCCACGACCCAAAGTCGACTCATCGCGAGTAATGCATCTTCTTTCAATCACAATGGATTGCTTCAAAGCCAATACCATTATAGTGATTCATTACTGATTAATCAATGATTAACTCTCACCCTTTAACTCCTTTGGTTCGCACACCACGAACCCCTTGTGAAAACAAGGTTTTCCTTCCACTTCGGTTCGCCAACCGTTATACTCCTCGCACTCTAGTGTAACATTTCTGATTTTCATGTCATTATCCTAGTACAATAAATCATGTTGAAATCCAATTCTAATGCACTGATTTATTTTATTCGTACCAACAATTAAACCCTAGGTTCCAATTCAAATTCACGAGTTTTACATTGGTATACATTATTAGAATTCTATATATATGTATATATTTATATAAATATCCAACAATTACATACACACATATATACAATTATTCTATTAACCAGAAATTTCACATTTGCTTGAACCACAAACCATTGGAACCCTAAATTGGAACACCACACTTTTAATTTTGACTTATAACATCAATTTTGACCCCCCTTTTGACTCAATTGACTTTCAAAAGTCAAAACAGCCCAATCCTTGATAATCCAAGGCTACCATCGACCGGATTCTTGTTGAATTTGACTCCTCATGGTTACACAAGCAATAATCGATCAAATCCAGGCCCAAACAACATATTAATTCGATCAATTTTAGCGGGTGAGTTTGAATTCAAACGAATTTGATTTCACAAAGTTAAATTCGTATCAATCCATTATCAATTTGTACAATTAACGCGTTTAAACCCTCGAAAGTCACGCGTAAACGTTTCTTGGGTGAATGTGGACCCTGTTTGCGACCCAATTCATTTCCAAATCTTTGATTCGATCCGTAAATCTCATCCGTTAGCTGTCATCGTCAAATCTGAATCAAATCAAGCAGCTAAGATAAAATTAAACGAATTAAATCACACGTTTACCTTCGCCTAGTCTATTACAATCTCTCTGAACCGCTAATCGCATCTCATTTCGCGTCTGAATCCAAATCCAGCAACAAGAACAGTCGGGGAAATCGCGTAGCCGTCTGCAGCCGTTGCCCAATCTTAACGAGTAAGTTTTAGATCATTAGGTTCGTAAATGAGTCCTGATCGTTAGCCCCCTATCAATTCGAGTAGAAATAATCCATGGAAATCAATTTGAATTAAGGTTCTTGGCCGTTTTACTCGAAGTCTGATTTGGGGAAAATGGATAATTCAAGTTAACCTATTTAATTTTCTTTGTCCCTGTTATGATTAGCAAACCACCTGGTCCGATTGGTTAAGTCTATGCTTCATCGGCCCGGGTGGTGTGGGTTCGAAACCCATGGCCCGCATGACCGGCCTGACCTTTTTGAACCCTCTTTAAACCAAACCCGACTCTCTTAAATCGTGGGTTTAAACCCACTTAGAACCAATCCAGTAACGGAACCCGCCCCTGGTCCAATGGTTTGTCCATCCAACCCACACCCTGCAGACCCGGGTTCGAGTCCCTATGGGCTGTTTATTTTTTTAAACTGTTTTTAAAGCCCCAAAAATTTTATAAAAATTATTTTTATAAAGTTTACAAATATTAGAACGGATTAAAACCAGTTTTATAATTTTTGCATAAAAATCTCTATTTTTTTATAAAACTATATATTGAATACTCAATTTAAATTATGTATTTATTTTGAGTAAATTATTTACAAAATTTGGGATAATTTTATAAACACTTTATACAAAGTTTTATAAAATTTAAACTTTATTTTTAACACAATAAAATCAGATTTATAAATTTTCAATATGAATTCATTTTATTTTAAAATTATAACAAAAAAATTTTGTACATTAAATATTTAATGTAAAAATCTAAATATTAAAATAAAAACATTTGATTTTATAAAATTTATAAAATATTAACCTTAGTTAAAACGATCAAATACTTATTTCTAAATGATAAATAAATAAAATTTATTTATTATAACCTTCAAGTTAAAAGTATACTTATCATTAAACTCTATACATAAATAATATTTACACAACTTCATATTTACATATCTTTATAAATAAATAAATGAGGTAAAAAAATTATTTATTTAATTCATATTTAATATAATACGTCCGCTATTCTTATAACTAAATAAAGAATTTACATACCTTTATAAATAAATAAATAAAGTAACAATTATTTATTTAATTTATATTTAAACAAAATTGGTTATTTAGGCTATACTTAAATAAACCGAATAACTACATTATTTTGTAACTAGAATAAATAAACGGTAATTATTTGATTTAGTTATTCAAATTCAAACCCTAATTTAAAGATATTTTAAAAACTATTCATTTCAAATTGTTTTCATTTTATTCAACACCTACACAACCCATTTTTCATAATTCGACACGAAATCATTAAATAATTCCTTATACTGACATCCAATGAAACCCTAGACTTTAATTTACACATTCTATTAATTCATGATCACACGCAATACACTTTAGGTTAACGTTATGCATTTCAAGGATTACTTTGCTACCTAGAGTCTCGTATTAGCTACACATTTGATTCAGGTTAGTATTACATAGCCCCTTTTACTCTTTTACAATTTTTGGGGTGAAACATGAACTCTATACACACAATTGCTTACATTTACGCAAACTACACAAACACAAATCCTCTTGACATTCATGTGTGCAAATTTGAGCTTTATGTTTGAGTGCTAGGTGTGTTAACTGTTTGTGTGCAATTTATGTGCAATCATTAACTATTCAAGCCGATGGTTAACAATGATAGATCTATTGAGTCTGACAAACCCACCCAGATTGGGGTGACTGTTATCGACAACACAATTTGCATGCTAGTTACAAAGATTTGATTGTACTTTAGTTACACAATAGTTGCTCCCTATAAATGCCTTATTTTATCATGTTGTGTAAGGATTTGATCATTTACATCTATACACTATTTATGATTAAACCTGTGTACGCTCACCAACGTTTTAGTTGACCTTATTTTATTCATGTTTCAGTTGCTAATGTGTGATTTTGATCAAGACTTGCTATACATAAGTTTTGGGACCTAGATAATTTTAATAAAGGATTATGTATTTCATTTTATGTACTTGGTTTGATTTTGTTTTGTCTTTAATATTTGCAATGAATTTAAATGATTAATATATTTCAATTTAGTCAACCTTGTGCTCATGAACAGTCTACATGTTCTGCCCCGACGTTTCCGCCGTCGGTTGGGGTGTGACAGATTGGTATCAGAGCCTTGGTTATAGGGAACTAGGTTATTAGACACCCTTGACATAGACTATAACTTTAGGACACCCACTTATGCCATGCTTCATGATTATGTGATATGTGCTACATGCTATGTGCTACATGCTTACTATGATTAGTTATTATTTCATTTTGATGCCTTACTTGTTAAAATTCATGACTCATTAGACTATACTTAAATAATAAATTAAATAAACAATATCCCTACCTATACCCTAAAGCCGCATAACCTTCTTACCTGCTTCTCTGTCATTATCATCATAACATGTGGAAACTTCATGGATCTAAATCTATAAAATTTCTTTATTCCCTCGTTAAGGTTTTTAAACTTTTTTAATTATTTGAGGACACGTGCAATCTGGAAGGGTGACACCTGTATTATGGGTTTTCTGTCTAGGAAAGCATTTTGTATAAATCCCAATCAACCGAGGGACCCGTATGCTTTCCTGGGAATTCCCTGGATGAGTGTTTACTTATAGGCTAAAGCATGTCTCCTTGAAAATTATATGAGTATAATTAACCTTAATGTGTCATAGTATTCCAGTGATTATATCACTATTTGAGTACAATCCAAAGTATGATTAACTATTTTATTTGCTATCTTATCCTTTTAAATCCAAACAACTTTCATAAGTTCTTACTTCTTTTCTTGTGTTGTGCAAATCTGTAGAATGCCTCCCCGTCGTGCTACCGTGACCAACAACAACACCGACATTGCTGCTATCCTTGCACAACTTGTAACTCAACTCACTCAAGCTAATGGTGCCACAAATGGTAACCATTGAACTAATGGTGGTGGTGGTGCTAACCCATCACAATGCACCTTCAAACACTTCAACTCATGCAATCCTCTTAAATTCTATGGTACCGAGGGAGCCACAGGACTCCTTCAATGGTTCGAAAGTATTGAGGGCACCTTTCTCAATAGTGACTGCCCCGATAACCTTCATGTTCGTCATGTCACAAGTGTCTTTCAACTCACGTGGTGGAATGGGGAAAAGAGAACTAGAGGCATGGAGGTAGAAATGGCCTTACCATGGGATGAGGTTAAGAGACTAATGACTGAAGAGTTCTGCCCTCGGAATGAGGTGAAGAAACTGGAAGCTGAGTTTTGAGATCTTGCCCAAGATAGTGGTGAGAGTCTGGCTTATACAACTCGGTTCCATGAGTTGAGTCTCCTTGTGCCCCATATGGTCACACATTTATCCCGCTGCATTGAGAAGTATATTGGTGGATTACCTAGGCAGATTCAGGATACTGTCTTAGGGAGAAATCCCGCAACACTCGAAGATGATATCCGCCTATCTGCTACTTTAACCGACAACCATGTGAAAGCAGGGACTCTGACTAGAAAAGGCACCAAGAAAGTTCCCGACACCCCAACCCCTCCTGCACACATCAAAGAAGCCAAAACTGAACTCTACCACAATAATAAAAAAAAGAAAGTCTAGAAATTTTGCTATGGTCACTCCTGCTATGCCTGTTAACCAAGTTGCTCCCATGGCTCAAGCACCGGTCAAGAAGCCATACGTGGGGATCTACCCACTCTGTGCCACATGCAACTATCGCCTTCTCCAAAACATTCCATGTCGCCTTTGCGCTCACTGTGGGAAATATGGCCATACGGTCAATGTTTGAAGAGCCAAGGCATTTGCAGGTCAAGTCCACCCACCAACCCGAATCAACCAACAACTGGCTAATCAAGGTGTTCCTACTATCGCAAATGGGCGTGCTTGTTACAAATGTGGAAACCCAAATCATTTCCGTGACCAATGCCCTAAGTTCATCAATCCTAAACAAGGCGGAGCTCGCGGGCGTGCTTTCAACATAAACGCCAATGAAGCTCAGGCCAACAATGATGTGGTCAACGGTACGTTCCTTGTTAATAGTCAATATGCCTCCATTTTATTTGATACCGGTGTAGGTAAAAGTTTTGTGTCACTTAACTTTGAACCCTTACTTGCAAAAACACGATCCAAATTAGAGAAAACCTTCACTGTCGAAGTAGCAAATGGTGACTCCCTTACATTTGACTCCATTATCCATGACTGTTCTCTACAACTTAACGATCATACATTCCCAATCAACCTCGTGCCAATGCCACTAGGAATTTTGATATCATCATAGGCGTGGATTGGCTGTCAAATCACAATGCTGAAGTCATCTATTTTGAGAAGTACATCCAAATACCCTTTCCATCGGGGGGAACGTTAAGAGTCTTTGGTGAAAAGCCTTGCAAAGGGCTCAAGTTAATGTCATGCACTACCGCCCAAAACTACCTACGAAAGAAGTATGTAGCCTTCCTAGCCCATATTGTTCAAAAGGATGTCAAAGAGAAGAGTATTCAAGACATCCCCATCATCCGGGACTTTCCGGAAGTATTCCCCGAAGACTTATCCGGTCTTCAACCCGTTCGACAAGTAGAATTTCGCATTGACCTTGTACCAGGGGCTAACCCCGTGGCTAGAGCTCCATACCGTCTTGCACCTTCTGAATTGCAAGAACTTGCAAGCCAACTCCAAGAGCTCTCCGACAAGGGCTTCATCCGTCCAAGTCATTCACCGTGGGGTGCACCCGTCTTATTCGTCAATAAGAAGGATGGATCATTCCGCATGTGTATTAACTACCGCAAACTCAACAAGCTTACCATCAAGAACCTTTATCCTTTGCCAGGGATTGATGACCTCTTCGATCAACTTCAAGGCTCTACTTGCTTCTCGAAGATTGATCTTCGATCTGGTTATCACCAACTCCGTGTACAAGAGGAAGATATTCCAAAGACTGCCATCCGAACAAGGTATGGTCACTACGAGTTCATGGTCATGCTTTTGGGCTAACCAATGCACCCGCGGTTTTCATGGACCTCATGAATCGTGTGTGCAAACCGTACCTTGATAAATTCGTAATCGTCTTCATTGATGATATCTTAATCTACTCCAAGACTAAATCCGATCATGAGCAACACCTTAGGTTGGTTTTGGATCTGTTGAGGAAAAAGTAACTATATGCCAGGTTCTCCAAATGTGAATTTTGGCTAAAGGAGGTTCAATTCCTGGGTCATATCGTCAACGAAAAAGGAATTCATGTTGACCCTACTAAGATCGAAGCTGTTAAGAATTGGAATGCCCCTAATACCCCCACCGAAGTTCGTTCATTTCTTGGTCTTGCAGGATATTATCGTCATTTCATTTCAAATTTCTCTAAGATTGCTGTTCCTCTCACCGCTTTGACCCACAAGGGTAAACCTTATGAATGGGGACCAAAACAAGAAGAATCTTTCCAAACTCTCAAGCAAAAGTTGTGCAATGCTCCTATTTTGACTCTCTCTGATGGGAATGATGATCTAGTTGTCTTCTGTGATGCCGCCAACCAAGGTCTCGGTTGTGTCCTCATGCAACGAGGCAAAGTAATCGCTTATGCATCAAGGCAACTCAAGATTCATGAGAAGAATTATACGATGCACGACCTCGAATTGGGTGCGGTCGTATTCGCATTGAAGATTTGGAGACATTACCTCTATGGCACAAAATGTGTGGTGTTCACCGACCACAAAAGTCTCCAACACATCTTCAACCAAAAAGAACTCAATATGAGGCAACGACGTTGGGTTGAACTCCTTAACGACTATGACTGTGAGATTCGTTACCATCCCGGCAAAGCAAATTTTGTAGCCGACGCTTTGAGTCGAAAGGACTATGTTATGCTTCATTGTGTCCAAATTCAAACCAACATGCAAAATCGTATCGTAGAAGCTCAACACGTCTCGGTCACTGAGGGTAACATGTACGAGGAAATGTCGTGTGGTGTTGAACTTCAGCTTGAATCAAAACCCAATGGCTTACTTTATTACTTGAACCGTATTTGGGTTCCCGATCGCGATGATCTCCGTACATTTCTCATGAACGAGGCCCACAAGCCTCGTTATTCTATCCATCCCGGTGCGGATAAAATGTACCAAGATCTTCGCCATCAATATTTGTGGCCCGGTATGAAGAAATACATTGCCCTCTATGTTGCCAAATGTCTTACTTGCTCCAAAGTCAAAGCTGAACATCAACGTCCTTCCGGTTTATTTGAACAACCAGAAATTCCCGTGTGGAAATGGGAGAACTTAGCTATGGATTTCATTACCAAACTCCCTCGAACCTTAAGTGGTTATGATAGCATATGGGTGATCATTGACCGCCTCACCAAATCTGCTCATTTCTTGCCTCTCCGTGAAGACTATCGGGTTGGGAAATTGGCCCGAATCAACATTGACGAAATTGTGAGCCGTCACAGTGTTCCCTTAAACATAATCTCCGATAGAGATGCTCGGTTCACCTCCCGTTTCTAGCAATCGCTCCAAACTGCTCTTGGCACACGATTGAATTTGAGCACGGCTTACCATCCCCAAACTGATGGTCAGACTAAGCGTACAATTCAAACTCTTGAGGACATGCTTAGAGCTTGTGTAATTGATTTTGGTGGTAATTGGGATTCACATCTATCCCTAATTGAGTTCTCTTACAACAATAGCTACCACACAAGTATCAACATGGCTCCATTTGAAGCTCTCTATGTTTGTAAGTGTCGTTCTACTATCTGTTCGAATGTGATTGGTGAAGCACAAATCACCGGTCCCGAGCTAATCCAAGAAACCTCCGATAAGGTCATTCAAATCCGTGACAACATTCGAGTAGCGAGGAGTCGGCAAAAGAGTTATGCCGACAAACGACGAAAACCATTGGAATTCCAAGTCAGTGATCTTGTCCTTCTAAAGGTGTCTCCATGGAAAGGCGTGATCCGTTTTGGAAAGAAAGGCAAGCTAGCACCTCGCTATGTGGGTCCATTCAAGATCCTTGAAAGGATTGAGAAAGTGGCTTACAAACTCGAGTTACGTCCATCACTTGGCAATGTGCATCCTACATTTCATGTGTCCAACCTAAAGAAATACCTTGCTGATGAGAATCTCCATATACCTCTTGACGGCGTGCGCATTGACGAAACGATGCACTTCGTTGAGAGACCTGTAGAGATCATGGATCGCGAGATCAAACAACTCAAGCAAAGTCGTATCCCTATTGTCAAAGTTCGTTGGGAATCAAAACGTGGTCCTGAGTTTACTTAGGAACGTGAGGGCCAAATGAAGCTCAAGTACCCGCACCACTTTGCTGATGCAGTCTCTTCATCTAGTTAAATTTCGGGACGAAATTCCTTCAACATGGGGATACTGTAACATTTCTGATTTTCATGTCTTTATCCTAGTACAATAAATCATGTTGAAATCCAATTCTAATGCACTGATTTATTTTATTCGTACCAACAATTAAACCCTAGGTTCCAATTCAAATTCACGAGTTTTACATTGGTATACATTATTAGAATTCTATATATATGTATATAAATATCAAACAAATACATACACACATATATACAATTATTCTATTAACCAGAAATTACACATTTGCTTGAACCACAAACCATTGGAACCCTAAATTGGAACACCACACTTTTAATTTTGACTTATAACATCAATTTTGACCCCCCTTTTGACTCAATTGACATTCAAAAATCAAAACAACCCAATTCTTGATAATCCAAGGCTGCCATCGACCGGATTCTTGTTGAATTGGACTCCTCATGGTTACACAAGCAATAATCGATCAAATCCAGGCCCAAACAACATATTATTCGATCAATTTTAGCGGGTGAGTTTGAATTCAAACGAATTTGACTTCACAAAGTCAAATTCATATCAATCCATTATCAATCTGTGCAATTAACGCGTATAAACCCCCGGAAGTCACGCGCAAATGTTTCTTGGGTGAATGTGGACCCTGTTCGCGACCCAATTCATTTCCAAATCTTTGATTCGATGCGTAAATCTCGTCCGTTAGCTGTCATCATCAAATCCGAATCAAATCAAGCAGTTAAGATAAAATTAAACGAATTAAATCATACGTTTACCTTCGCCTAGTCTATTACAATCTCTCTGGACCGCTAATCATAACTCATTTCGCGTCTGAAGCCAAATCCAGCACCAAGAACAATCGGGGAAATCGCGTAGCCGTCTGCTCTCGTTGCCCAATCTTAACGAGTAAGTTTTAGATCATTAGGTTCGTAATTGAGTCCTGATCGTTAGCCCCCTATCAATTCGAGTTAACATAACCCATTGAAATCAATTTGAATTAGGGTTCTTGGCCGTTTTACTCGAAGTCTGATTTGGGGAAAATGGATAATTCAAGTTAACCTATTTAATTTTCTTTGTCCCTGTTATGATCAGCGAACCACCTGATCTGACAGGTTAAGTCTATGCTCCATCGCCCTGGGTGGTGTGGGTTCGAAACCCACGACCCGCGCGACCGGCCTGACCTTTTTGCGCTCTCTTTAAACCAAACCAGACTCTCTTAAATCGTGGGTTTAAACCCACTTAGAACCAATCCAGTAACGGAACCCGCCCCGTGGTCCAGTGGTTTGTCCATCCAACCCACACCCTGCAGACCCGGGTTCGAGTCCCTGTGGGCTGTTTATTTTTTTAAACTGTTTTTAAAGCCCCAAAAATTTTATAAAAAATATTTTTATAAACTTTACAAATATTAGAACCGATTAAAACCAGTTTTACAATTTTTGCATAAAAATCTCTGTTTTTTTATAAAACTATATATTGAATACTCAATTTAAATTATGTATTTATTTAGAGTAAATTATTTACAAAATTTTAAATTATTTACAAAATTTGGGATAATTTTATAAACACTTTATACAAAGTTTTATAAAATTTAAACTTTATTTTTAACAAAATAAAATCAGATTTATAAATTTTCAATATGAATTCATTTTATTTTGAAATTATAACAAAAAAAAATTTGTACATTAAATATTTAATGTAAAAATCTAAATATTCAAATAAAAACATTTGATTTTATAAAATTTATAAAATATTAACTTTAGTTAAAACGATCAAATACTTATTTCTAAATGATAAATAAATAAATAAAATTTATTTAATATAACCTTCAAGTTAAAAGTATACTTATCATTAAACTCTATACATAAATAATATTTACACAACTTCATATTTACATATCTTTATAAATAAATAAATGAGGTAAAAAACTTATTTATTTAATTCTTATTTAATATAATACGTCCGCTATTCTTATAACTAAATAAATAATTTACATACCTTTATAAATAAATAAAGTAACAATTATTTATTTAATTTATATTTAAACAAAATTGGTTATTTAGGCTATACTTAAATAAACCGAATAAATACATTATTTTGTAACTAGAATAAATAAACTGTAATTATTTGATTTAGTTATTCAAATCCAAACCCTAATTTAAAGATATTTTAAAAACTATTCATTTCAAATTGTTTTCATTTTATTCAACACCTACACAACCCCTTTTTTCATAATTCGACACGAACTCATTAAATAATTCTTTATACTCACATCCATTAAAACCCTAGACTTTAATTTAGACATTCTATTAATTCATGATCACACGCAATACACTTAGGTTAACGTTGTGCGTTTCAAGGATTACTTTGCTACCTAGAATCTCGTAGTAGCTACACATTTGATTCAGGTGAGTATTACATAGCCCCTTTTACTCTTTCACACTTTTTGCGGTGAAACATGAACTCTATACACACAATTGCTTACATTTACCCAAACTACACAAACACAAATCCTCTTTACATTCATGTGTGCAAATTTGAGCTTTATGTTTGAGTGCTAGGTGTATTAACTGTTTGTGTGCAATTTATGTGAAATCATTAACTATTCAAGCCGACGGTTAACAATGATAGATCTATTGAGTCTGACAAACCCACCCAGATTGGGGTGATTGTTACCGACAACACAATTTGCATGCTAGTTACAAAGGTTTGATTGTACTTTATTTACACAATAGTTGCTCCCCATAAATGCCTTATTTTATCATGTTATGTAAGGATTTGATCATTTACATCTATAAACTATTTATGATTAAACTTGTGTATGCTCAACAACTTTTTAGTTGACCTTATTTTATTCATGTTTCATGTGCTAATTTGTGATTTTGATCAAGACTTGCTACACATAAGTTTTGGGACCTAGATATTTTTAATAAAGGATTATGTATTTCATTTTATGTACTTGGTTTGATTTTGTTTTATTTTGAATATTTGTAATGAATTTAAATGATTAATATATTTCAATTTAGTCAACCTTGTGTTCATGAACAGTCTACATGTCCCGCCCCGACGTTTCCGTCGTCGGTTGGGGTGTGACATCTAGGCTTCATACCGTTCCTCCCAAGGATCGCCTCAAAGATCCCTGTTTTCCTCGAAGGAAGATCGATACAACATGATAGAAAGCTCTAGGCATTCTCCGCTAGATTGATGCATTCTATTTCTCCCAACCCATTCCATGTTCCTCACCACCCACGAGGTGATACACGTCTAGACTCTAACATACATGAGTCCTTAAGATGACTTTCATCCACCATTTCTTCTACTTACACAAGCGCCCCTTAGTCTCCCCGACCAATTTTTAACTAAGTTGTAGATGTTCTACGTACTTATAGATCTTTAATCTACCCACTTGTTAAGGCACTATATCTTATCTATGTGTATATGTATTACCCCCATCTAATCATCCATATACATACATACATACATACACATATAACCACCTTCACCTACTCCTTACTAATGTTCATTGTTATATGGTTATCATAATGGCCCTTAAACATATTGCCTTATCAATCACATTGGTCAGACATGTTTTATAATACAATATGCCCAATTGTAGTTATCATATCCATACAACAATTCACAAGACAAGTTTTGGCACACATAACACTTTGTCATTCAATCATACATAGACATATACACCATATACATGACCACCTTATCAAATCATTACTAACCTTTCGTTTCCGTAAGCTCGGAGTCTTAGTCAAGTCCTTCATGGATTCTCGTATTATTTCCCCCATATCAAGAGCATCTGGTTTGAGTTTGGTGCCACCCGCACCAAATCCCTTAAACCAATGCTCTGATACCCAGTTGTAACACCCTTAATTTAAACACTATCTATAATAAACATTTTACACACGTGGAAGCATTAATCCCAAGACATTTTATTTGACAAAATTTCTGTCATGGTAGTGTTTAGATGAACACTACCATTTACCCCTGAAGCCTGAACACAACTGTGTTTAGATGAACACAACTGTGTTCATATCCAGCTATAGAAAAGAAACAAGGTTGCTGTCATGGTTGTGTTCAGATGAACACAACCATGTTCCCTGACAGCACCTTCCATTCTCACCATTTTTACAATTTTCATTTTTAACCCATTTTGCCATAAAATTTTCCCAACACTTAAATATGGGTTCTAACATTCAAAATAACATACTTTTGCATCAAAAACTATAATTTGGACTTCTAATCACACCTGAAATCACCAAAAAGTATCCATTTACATCCCAACACGTAAGTATTCATTTACATCCATTAGATGGACTTCTAATTACACCTGAAATCACCAAAAAGTGCATACGAGAATCCAACATTCGCCATAGACTTGACCTTGAATATCCCGGAGCTTTTCCTACATAACACCACATGTAACAACCATTAGTAATGAAGATAAACATATCAAACAAGTAATTACAACTTGTTTTCACCCATTCACCCATTTGACCCGTTTCCACCCAATTTTGACATTAGGCTACATATAACTTGCCTAACACCTACAAGTTTCATTCCTTTCATATAATATTCATAAATACACATTTTCATTTCCATTATGACACATAGGCCATAACCTCAATTACATTATGATACTTAGATCATAACCTCATATCCCATTTCCATTATGGTATTTAAACCATAACCTCATTGCCACATTTCCATTATGATCCTTAGATCATAACCTCATATCCTATTTCCATTATGATACTTAGATCATAACCTCATTTACACATTTCCATTATAGTAATACAACTATGACTACATTCATTCATATTCATATCACTTAACACATTATGCATACAACATTGCATATAACACCATTTATCAACAATACTAAGTAAGTACAAAAGCACTTACCTTTCGGGTTAGAAGATCCCGCACCACCTTCTCGATTCACAATTTGATTACCTAAACATATACAACTACTTTAGTAATCTAATCATACATCAAAATCACATTATAATTGGGTTCACAACTCAATTTCCTATTTCCAACCCAAACTGACGCGTTTGAGTTATACTCATATCCAAACACCCTCTTTCCATCCAAACTCACCTACTTGAGTTTCATTTCCAAATCTTTGACACAAATTTCTCATTCAATATTTTTCATTAGGTTAATCTTGTGTTCATTCAAGTGTCTAACATCATATAAACACTTAACCATTCAGTAATTCAACATCCTATCATCATAATCCAATCACCCCCAAATTTCTCCATATGAACCCTAACTTTTCATAATCATAATCAAAGGGTTCTAGGATGTAAATCACCATTCTTTACCTTTAGATTAGCTAGATTATCAACAATCTAACACCAATTAACCACATGCATCATAAATTTTTGGATTTCTACAAAACCCACCTACTAGCTCATCAAAGGTGAAATCAATAGAAGATAATCAGTTACTAGATGTTAGGAAGGTGATGTGTGAGCGAAGACCTTCACAAATTCAAGCTCAAATGCACGATTTTGGCTTCAATTTCGTTTTCTCCTTTTTCTCGGTTGCACAAGAACGACCAAAACACAAATGAAGTTTCAATTTTACTTCTTCTAGTCAAATGGCAGATTTTGGCCATTTTACACCTTTAGCCCGTCAACTTTCATTTCACCCATTTCATTCCAAAATTAGATAAAAACTAATATAACCCCATTACTAACTTGAAACCTACTCGTTTCAACTTCTTTCTAAAATATTATTTTCACCATAATATTTATTAAAATATTTATTTGTTTATAACGAAACCCAGATTTTGGTTCGTTACAATTAGTCAGCAGACATGTGTCATTCCCTCACTGATTGTCATGGTCAATCCGTAACAGACCGTTATGCCTTGTGACGGTCCGTCACAGGACAAAACTTCAAATTTCCATTTTTGATCCTTGAACTTTTATATATTTATAGTTTACCCTCGGGGTTTCATTCATTGACTAATTTAGTCCCTCTGCTTATACATCTTATAAAATTGGGGTGTTACAAAAACACACACACACCCATGCGGAAAAGGTGTGTATGGTGGTGAAATAGAGACAAATAACAGGAAATGGTGAAGATCACATGCTAACCACACTCAAGAACACAATACAGATTGATATGAAAGTGTAAGAACACAATGAACAAAATCACTGATTGTATTGATTCAAAGAAAACTGTGAAAATGGAATGTCAGGGTTACAGCCGCTACTCATAACCTAAAGATTCTGAAACTAAGCTATTTATAGGCTGCTGACAGGTATCGAAACTATGCTCTTCAAAACTACCAGTTTCGATTGAGCATTTACATCAGACACAAGAATCCCTGTCGAAACAACCCATCTATCGAAACTACTAGTTTCGATTAAACAACCTCAATCCAAACTAGGTAGTTTCGATGGCCCAGACTTAACACTAAGAAAGCAGTAAATTACATTAACAGAAACAACTGAAATACAGGAATAACAAAACAAAGGACATTTGTTCAAAAGTACATTGATCTTATAGCTTCAAAATGCTAGACTCTACAATCTCCCCCTATGCTATTGCATTAATGTCTTCAAGGTTTTCAGACAGCAAGTGCGTCTTTAGATCTCAAAAAGAAATGCTTTACATTCATAGTGACAACCCTTTGGTATGCTTTGGCATCAGCCTCATTATCTTCATTGAATACCTGGAAGGGATTGTTAAACAGAACTTCCAGATCTTCAGGTTTGAACTTGAGCAATTCCATGGGCTCAAAGATAAAAATGTCTTATTTTCCTTCGCATTCGATCACTGCGCTATTGTGACACCCATCACTTCAGGTCAATATCCGTAACTATTAAAAATGCGTTCGCATTTCATGTTTCCTAATGTATTTAGTTTCAAGCTAAAAATATTATAAGTCTAGCAAAAATCATGTGTTACACAATTAGCATTTTCTTAGTAACTATGAGAATTACTAGTACACGTACACTTATGACCCACACAGTATAAACAATGGTGATCGACTAAAAATGAACCGTACGATATTTAGAAGCTATAAAATATGAACTCTACACGTATAAAATAAATATTTATGAATTTAAATATTTATTGACTTTTCCAAGACCTTACAGCAAATAAATATGTTTAAACATCTTATATACGGATGATCACACCGACACTCGAGACATAACGAGAACTAAATATATATGATCATACTACTTATCAACTAGTTATATATATATATATATATATATATATATATATATATATATATATATATATTGTTGCACTACACTAATGTAACACCCGAACCAAATCATCATGTGTTACCCTATGTAAAAACCGAGTCTCCTAATGATCTAACTATCTATCACTAGAACCCAACTAGACTTGAACTAAACCCAAACCCCCTCCCCTTTTGGCCTTCTCGGCCGTAATCCACATGTGGGGTCCACCCAAACAAAAATCCAATCTCCATTATTTGTGTCACATGCTCATCACCATTCAAATGCAAGTTCTATACACCCATGTGACTCCATCTATTACCCAAGTCAACACAAAATCTTTCTCTCTTCTCCATTTTGAACGGTAATAACTACACCTCTATTATTTTCATTGAACTCGTTGAACACTCCATCATTATTCACAATCCTTACATCCATGTAAGCAACTCATTACTTTCTATCCAACACACAATCTCTCTTTTTTTCTCCTTTGTAAACGACAACAACAACACCATCAACATATCATCTTTCTTTTCAATCATCATGCATCTCCATAATACAATCAATGATGGCACCAAATGGAACATGTGTTCTTACACACTACAATAATACGCTTGTCATTATACATATACATGGCTATGTACACAAGATCACCCACTCCTAAAACCCCCTCATCCTTTCTTTTCTCGACTCCATCCAAGCACACACACACATAAAGTTTTGAAACATCCACCAAAGATCAAGCAAGAATCATTCTCCTTTGGTGTTACAAGGAAGAATACAAGGATTTTCGAAGGATTCTAGTTACAAAACCCGAAGATCTCTCACAGTTTCTACTTCAAACCTGTCATCTACACTTCTAGCGGGTAAAACACTTTACAAACTCTCTTTTCTTTAAATCCAAATTAAAGTGCAGTATTGTTCATCTAAAAATGAAATGATTTTTGAAAACCTTGTTATTAAGTAAACTAACAAAATGATTTTAGTCTAACACTTGAAATATGGGAAAATAAATGTATACATGTGTGTCGTATATATGCATGTATGAATATATATATATATATATATATATATATATATATATATGCAATGTTTCATAAAAACTTACTAAAATATTAGGTGTGTCTTGAAGTTAATATATATATATATATATATATATATTTTGTTAGTTATGCATTTTTTTCATCATGACACAAGAGATACATGAACTCGAATATATATATATATAGTCGTATATATATATATATACATGGGTGTGTTCGCACATAAGAAAATATGATTTTTGGCCATGGATAGTAAACATGCGTGGAATATGTAAATCATAGGTTGAGATACCTAATAAAATGGGTAGATCTAAAAGGATTATAAAGCCTAGTACGAAAAATATATTTATATGAATATGTATTGATAAAAACCGTTATCAAAGTTCTAGATATAAACTAATATTTATCAATACTGTAAAAGTACGTATGAGTATATGAACATGTACATCTTAAGTACGCATATTTATATATATATATATATATATATGTATATATATGTGTGTATATATATATGTATATAATTAACGATTTGGAAAAATAAAAACGATTGAATTATTATTATGTAAATATGACTTTTATTCAAATGACGGTTTGACGACTTGAAATATATTATTGATAAAAATTAGTAATATATATGATTAATAAGGACGTTTTTGAAAAGATTCAAGAATTGGATATATTATATTTGGTAAAACACCGGGTGGACGTATTAAAATAAATTATCCGGAACGGTATTACTCATATGGTATTATGAGAAATTGTGGCAACATAACATGTTTGTGTAAACAACTATATGTGTATGAACATGGCTTAAGAAAATATATATATAACAAGGCCTAAATAATAAACACCAACGGGTCGCAACTCGAAACACCTTTTTTCTAAAATGAATACATCCTTAACGACATTATTATGTCTTGTGAACAATTTACACATAAGACGTTCAGTTTTAACACGAATTACCTTGTGTAACTAGGGTACGAGTAGTCAAAGTTGACTAGAAAAATTATCGCTTGCTAGCATACACAAACTCGAGGTGAGTTTCACGGCCCCTTTTTATTGTTTTCTATATTTGGGGGAAGAACATACTTACAACTATTTTTCATGTGATAACAAGAGAATAAGACATGACATTTATGTTTGCATGAGTTGAACACATTTTAGGCCGTAAAAGTCTCCTGGAACACTTTAGTAACCATTAAGTATTTAGCCTAAGATTCTATGAATAGTACTATTAAGATTGACGTCCCCCGGTCATGGTTAGTAGCGTTAACCGCATCTGAACACATATGAGAGGGGAAAAAGAACACTTGTCATGGTTTGGTTATGCCTCATGTATGAACATATTATTTGTATTCCTAGCTAGTTTACAGATGAGTCAAACATTACTTATTCTGATTATCATATGCACATGGAACTAATTGCGAACAATTGGATTTACAAGAACTATTTGATTAAAAGTTGTGAACTCACCAACCTAGTGTTGACATTTTAAGTATGTTTTTTAGGAAACTAAAACGCGCAACCCAAGTACGTCAATGTAGGAAGCATGCATGCATTTGGATACTTCTTTTGGGGATTTTTCTTGTATAACTCATCGTGATGGGTCATATTTGCAAAATCTCAAGACTTTTGTATTTTCAAACAAGTATTTTGGTTGTAAACCTTAACTTAATTTAAGTATCCATTTTGTGTGTATGTGTTTGCAATATTCATATGCTTTGAGAAACCTTGAACGTTACGCCTCGCGTTTCCGCCTTGGCGGGGTGTGACAGATTGGTATCAGCGCCATTGATTATAGCGAACTAGGAGTCAAAAATTAAACCTAGTCTATAATTTGAGTGACTCGCTAAGGCGTTTTCATTAGCATATGCATTTCATATTCCATCATCAAATAATACGGACATCATAGACACCAAGTATCGTCACACACTAACCCCATTTTGACTTCAGACCCATGGCACCCAAAAGAAGGGCACCGCATGAGAACAACACCGCCGATGAGAACAACACCATGACGTCCGCGAAAGTGGAGCAACTGATATCAGAACATGTAGTAGTCGGCATGGAGCAATATGAAGAAAATCATAATAATGGTGGACGAAATGGAAGTGGCACCGGTGGAGGTGGAGCCGGGGGTAGTGGGACTACTGGAGGATCTGGAGATACTTTCAATAAGAAGTGCAACTATAAGGCATTCTTGTCATCCAACCCCCGCATCTTCAATGGAACTAAAGGTGCAGTTGGTCTTATGCGTTGGATCGAAAGGATGGAGTCAGTACTAGATATAAGCTTCCTGCACGCTTACAGACAAAGCGTTAACTTGGTGGAACTCTCAGATGAAAACCTTGGGAAAGTAGGTTGCGTATCAACTGACCTGGGAGGAACTGAAAGCCATGATGATCGAGAAGTACTGTCCTCGAAATGAATTGCAGAAGATCGAATCTGAGATGTGGAACTTACAGATTGTGGGAGATGATGTGGCTGGCTACAATGACCGGTTCAATGATTTAGCAATATTGGTTCCACAGATGGTTACCCCAGAGTACAAGAGGGTTGAAAGGTATTTGTGGGGTCTTGCACCTCAAATCCGAAGCATGGTGACTTCATTGAACCCTATGGATGCCAATAACACTATAGTTCTAGCTTTCAAGCTGAGAGATGATGCTATATGTGATGGTTTGTTTGGGAAGAATGAGACAAGGAATTATGGGGAAAAGAGGAAATACTTTGAAAAACTAAGTAATCATATCAAGAATCAGGCTTACAAGAAACCTGAAACTATGAAAGCCTTTACCGCTAACACTGTGGAAAAAAAAGGATATCTTGGGATACGACCGAGATGTGACAAGTGTGATATCACCACGGAGGAAGGTGTACTCAGTGTGGAAAGTGTAAGAAGCATGGACATCTAGCCCATGACTGTCGGAGCAATGCTAACCCCAATAAGGTCAATCAAATAGCAAGAAAGGCCAACTCGGTGGCGGAAAGGATGAATCAGGGATGCTATGAATGTTGAGATTCAAAGCACTCCAGGAAAGATTTCCCCAAGTTAAAAAATCAGAAAAACATTCAGGCCCGTGGAAGAGCATTCGTGATGGGAGCATGGGATGCACGCCAGGACCCCAACATCGTCACTGGTACGTTCCCGATAAATAATCACTATGCCTCTGTACTTTTCGATACGGGTGCTGATATGAGTTTTGTGTCAAATGACTTTAAGTCTTCACTTGGTATTAAGGTCAGTAAACTAAATCAAAGTTACATAATCGAATTAGCAAATGGGAAATTAATTAAAACTGGAGAGGTTATTCAGGGTTGTACCTTAGACTTAGGAAACCATATCTTTAGTATAGACATTCTACCTGTCGAACTAGTTTTGACGTCGTGGTCGGTATGGATCGGTTGTCAAAAAATCATGCCGAACTCGTCTGTTTTGAAAAGATTGTACGCATTCCAATCCCGAACGGAAAAGTTCTTTCGATTCAAGAAGAAAAGAGTGGAACAACACTGAGAATGGTTAACTGTATGAAAGCCCGCAAGTACCTACGCATGGGTTAACTGTATGAAAGCCCGCAAGTACCTACTCGAGGATATACCCGTCGTTAGGGATTATCCCGAAGTGTTTCCCGAAGACCTGCCTAGATTATCGCCACCAAGACAAGTCGAATTCCGAATCGATTTGGTACCTGCAGTCGCACCATTTGTGCGATCACCGTATCGACTAGCACCTTCTGAGATGTAGGAACTGTCAAGCCAACTGCAAGAGTTACTTGACAAAGACTTCATAAGATTGATTTTATCGCCTTGGGGAGCTCCGGTCTTGTTCATAAAGAAGAAGGATGGAACCTTTAGGATGTGCATCGACTACCAAGAATTGAACAAACTTACGATTAAGAACCGGTATCCGCTTCATAGAATAGATTATTTATTCAATCAACTTCAAGGTTCTAGCTACTACTCTAAGATCGACCTACGCTCGGGGTATCACCAGTTGAGAATCCAATAAGTAGATATACCAAAGACACCATTTAGGACTCGTTACGGCCACTACGAGTTCCTAGTCATGCCGTTTGGTTTAACAAATGGACCAGCAGTTTTCATGGATCTCATGAACCGAGTGTGTAAACCATACTTGGATAAATTTGTGATAGTGTTTATTGATGATATATTGATATATTCACGAACTAAAGAGGATCATGAGCATCATCTGAAATTAAATTTGGAGTTACTGTGACCGAAGTACGTCAATTTCTGGGCTTAGCCAACTATTACCGACGATTTATTAAGAACTTTTCGAGAATAGCCCTACCCCTAACCACATTAACCCAGAAAGATAAAAAGTTCGATTGGGATGCTAAACAAGAAGCATCTTTCTAGTTACTAAAGCAAAAGTTATGTTGTGCACCGATACTATCACTCCCCGAAGGAACCGACAATTTTGTCGTGTACTGTGACGCATCACATCAAGTTCTGGGTTATGTATTGATGAAGAAGGAAAAGGTTATAGCCTATGCAACGAGACAATTGAAGGTAAATTAGAAGATTTACACGACTCATGATTTAGAATTCGGCGCTGTTGTGTTTGCGCTCAAGATCTGGAGGCATTACTTATATGGTACAAAGTGTACTATCTTTACAGATCACAAAAGTCTTCAGCACATTTTTGATCCAAAAGAACTTAATATGAGACATCGTCGTTGGGTGGAACTACTGAACGATTATGATTGTGACATCAAATACCACCCTGGAAAGGCCAATGTAGTAGCACACCTTAAGTCTCAAAGAACGAGTTAAAACTCTTCGTGTTCGTGCCTTAGGATTAACAATTCATACGAGTCTCACCACTCAAATTCAAATGGCACAACAAGATTCGCTTAAAGAAGAAAACATACAGAATGAAGCACTGCGTGGGATGATCAAACAACTTGAGCCTAAGTCGGATGACACGTTATACTTCATGAACAAAATTTGGGTACTGAGTACTGGTAACCAACGTGAGTTGGTCATGGAAGAAGCACATAAGTCCAAATACTTGATACATCCAGGTTCAGGCAAAATGTATGAAACGATATATTGCCACATATGTCGGTAAATGCTTAACATGCTCAAAAGTAAAGGCATAATATCAGAAACCATCTGGTTTATTACAACAACCAGAGATTCCCCAATGGAAATGGAAACAGATTACCATGGATTTCATTATGAAATTACCCAGGACGTCTAGTGGTTATGATACTATATGGGTAATTTCGATCGTTTGACAAAATCCGCTCACTTTCTTCCAATTAAGGAAACCGACAAGACCGAGAAACTTGCAAGGTTGTATATTAAAGAAATAGTGGCAAGACATGGAGTACCAATTTCTATTATCTCTGATAGAGATAGCCGCTTCGTGTCAAGGATCCGGCAATCCTTACAAGAAGCCCTAGGCACGCGCCTAGACATGAGCACATCATATCACCCGCAAACAGACGGCTAGAGCGAGAGGACTATCCAAATGTTAGAGGGTATGCTCCGTGCGTGTGTAATTGATTTCAGAGGAAATTGGGATACTCACCTACCGTTGACTGAGTTTTCCTAAAATAATAGCTACCATACCAGCATTAAATCCGTACCGTTTGAGGCTTTGTATGGTCGAAAATGTCTTTCGCCGCTATGTTGGACAGAAATCGGTGATAAACACTTGACGGGTCCTAAGATTATTCAGGAAACCACCGATAAGATCTTCAAGATTAACGACCGTCTGAAAGCAGCCAAAGATAGACAAAAAGAGTTTGTAGGTCCCTATGGCACTTCTACAGATCGTTCTCATGATAAGACGTGTCGTTAACTCGGAGTGCGGAATCCACCGAATCAACGATTGCATACACAAAAAACAATAGACACAATCAAGTAAATAAACTTCACGCTTGTATTCCAATTCACAATAGAGTTTACAGACTCAATCTATCTTGTTCTACTTCGATTCTGTTCTGTTCCAAACTGACTCTGTAAACATCTATATATAAACTACTGACCTGCAATAGGCGAACTTAACAAGTTCGCCTCTAACAGACTAAGCGAACTTAACAAGTTCGCCTCAGATAGACTTAAGCGAACTTAACAAGTTCGCCTCTGTTAGACTAGGCGAACTTAACAAGTTCGCCTCTAGCAACTTGTATAAAAACACTTAGAACATTAATACATTACAAAAACATAAAGACATAAGATCTAAACTATTACAAAGCTTTTGTCATTACAATCTATGTCCTAACAGACTCCCCCTTGACAATAGCTTGATCTTTAGTCTTCTGTCTTCATGATGAGCTCTTCCAATTATCCGGCAATCTGCTTCCTGCATGCACTCCATATCTTATACATATCTCCAACACTCGCTTGTACTGCAATCCTTTTTCTTTCCATTTATCAGTGAACATGATTTCATTCTTTCTCAGTGTTCTCTGATCTTTCTTTGAAAAATTGATAAGATTCATTGCATCATAGAAACATACAAGGACCTTATTCTCTTTGTCTTCAATCCTTGCTTCACCAGTATTAACATCGACATACCACCATTTCATATTCCTAAGAAAATCTTGAGGAATCTTCTTCAATGGTATCCTGTGAATAACACGTACTGGTCTGAATTTGTACTTCCAGGTGTCTTTCCCAGTCTTGTGATCTATGTTCTTCACTCTTTTTCCTTTTTGAGGCTTTAGCCTTTCATACTTCCTTGAACCACCTTCTCTCTTGATCAGATTTGCTATCACATCAGCTAATCCGAACTTGGATCTATTAATAAGTGGCTTTGAAGATAAACCATTCATTTCACACCTTGGCAAGGTATTGAAATACTTGATCCTCGGCTTTAAGTACTGAACACCATCAGATCTTTTAATACCAACTAGTTTTATGTCATTATCATAAAACCAGCTTATGATTCTTCCTACACACCTCTCTTTATTCACATAGTTTTCTTTCAGAATAAGTTGTGCTTGAGACTTGGGTAGCACCTTCATCCAACTATTCACTACTTCTCTCCACTGTTCTCTGGGCATACCTGTATTTCTGTACATCACAGGTTCTTCATTCACCTTTGGAGACTCAATGTGACTAGTATTAGCTTCAACATCTGTATTGGATTGAATATTTTCATCATCAATATTAATTTTAGAATCAGCAGTATCTTCAGGCAGTGTGATGTCTTCAAATGAGTCCATAGAATTTGTTGCTCCTTCATAATTAAACTCAGGAATAACATCATCTTGGATGAAGTTATAAGGAACATTAAGACCATCACAGCCTTCATAAATCACTTTATCTTGACTTTTCTCTATCTCTATCTCCACTATCTCTCCTTCTTCTATTTCAGTATCTGACACATCATCTTCTATGTCATTGAATAATTCATCTATGTCATCAAGACATGCTATCTTTTAAGCTTCTTCCTCCTTAGACTCAGCAAATAACTCCAATAATAAGATTTCTTCATCATTAACTCCAGAAGTATCTTTGTTTCCATCAATTGATTGTGATGTCGACTCCCCCTGAACTTTAGAAATAGGATCAACGTCAGCATATTGACGATCACCCTCAATATTACCAGAATGATCATTGTCTTCATCATCATGTCATTGAATAGACTCAGTATGACATGCATCACGTATCCTTAACTCCCCCTGAGCGTCAAGACGCTCAACAAGCTTGGATACTAATGCCTACATAGCAGCAATCTGCGTAGCTTGAGTCTAAATCACCGGCTGTCGTTGAGTATCAGTAGATACAAGAGTATCCACCTGGGTTTGTAAAGCAAGCACTTGTGATTCAAGGAAAGTAATCCTTTCAGAATCAGAAGGCTTAGAAGGACCAGCTGATGATTGAGGAACAGAAGTACTGGGAGTAGGAATCACTGGAGGAACAGGAGATTGTTCTTTAGAGCTTGGAGGTGTGACAATCAAGGAAGCAACAAAAGTAGCATCCTCCACACCTTGTGAAGATTGGGTAGCAGCAATTGAAGCAGCCATAAGCTTTGGAGCTTTAGGATCTGGATTAAAATCACTATCCGAACTCTCATCCACTAATGTTCTCTTTCAAAGTACTGATCCGGAAGGAGGATACCGAACAGACTTTCGTCGTTGTTGTTTGGCTGTAGATTTAAGGCGTTTACCAGCATTAGCCAAAGGTATACGAGCCAACCGTTCATAACGATCTGAAGAGAAATCTCTAGACTCATCAGAATCAGTATCTTCAGAAATAGGTAAGATTGTATCACTTGAGCTAGAACTCGACTCATTCTCTGTCACCACATTCACTTCAGCTTCATGAATGGGCGAGTTCACAGCGTCATCAACAAAGTCATCCATTTTCATCCCTAGATCTTGTTCATGTTCATGAACGAACTCTTCTAGAACAGGTTCATTAACAGGTATATCAACCTGAGCTTGTGGAATTGGAACTTGTTCTTGAATAGGAATTTTTTTTTGTACGGGAACTTGTTGTTGTTGTTGAGCATGTTGTTGTGGAACTTGAACTTGTGGAATAGGTTGTTGTTGTGGTTGTTGTTGTTGATGAACATTTTGACCTTGCTCTTGAACTAACTCATTAGGATGAAACCAATTGTCATTTGGTGGTTCAACATAATCAGGATTGATTAATTGACCAAACAATGGAGCATTAACTGGAATCAACTCTTGATTATGTTGTTTCACCTTAGTGCAATCCGTAAAGATACGCTTGGACATCGGCGTCAAAGTCAATCTAATCGGATGCTGAGGGAGATCAGGAAGAATATGATTTAGAATCATCTGGATAAACCTTGGATACATCAAAAATCCTTGACCTTTAGCAGGTGTAATTTGCATAACCGTCTCCCGATAGATATATCTTACAAAATTGAAGCGCTTATTCAATGTCAAAGCGACCATTGCAGCTTGAAGAGCAGTCTGTAAGCCATCAGTACCAGCTTTACGAGGAGAGAGACATTGAATAATCACATGCATGAAGTATCTCCATTCACCCACCAAACCACCTTTACGTGCTTGTGTGTCATTAGGGCGTCCACGGTAACCCTTTCTCGGAAAGCATCCCATGATCAAAGGATTAGGATATGATATAGGATCTTCAGCAGCACCACCTAATGCAAGAGCAGCACGAATAGTGTCTTCAGATATAGCAATCTCAGTATTGTTGACTGTGGCACGAAGAACATGAGGTTCTACGTCAGTATCTGAATGAACTGTGTAACAAAACTGTTGAATATACACCAGACTGATGTATGGATCAGCAGATAATGCGACACGTAGTCGTGAGCGATTCAGAAATCCTATAATCCCTTGAAAGTGTATGGCCTCTGACATGTTAGGATCTAACAATGCCCCCTGATTGTGCTTGTATTCGACACGACGAGCCATCTAAAAAATATTTGGACAATAAACATATTAGACAAATAGCCAATACAAACAACACGAAAAACAATTGTGAAACAAAAAACAAAACAAACAAACAAACACAAAAAAAAATTACTTTTTTTTTTTAAATTTCAAACACACAAAAAAATTTTTTACAAGTCCAAAACCCTTCTAACCCCTAGGCGAACTTAATAAGTTCGCTTAGTGTTTCAAGAGGCGAACTTATTAAGTTCGCCTAGACAAGTTCGCTTGAACAAGTTCGCCTGAACTGTCTGTCGATTCGAATTCAAACCAGAAATCAAAAAATCTTTCAAACTATGTTAAAAGCATGAAATAACCATTGAAAAACAATCGACTTGGACTACTAAGTCAATATCCATGAACAATTACATGATTTAAAACTGGAATATCCACAATTTGGGCAAAAGCAATCTCAGGATGAAAACCGAGACAAAAACTTCGATTTTCTCTCAAATTAACGGATGAAAATTGTAACATTCCTGATTTTTAGTATTCATATTTCAATCCAATGTAATGCAATTTCGAATTCAATACTCGTGCACTGTCTCATTATTTCCTCGTCGTAAATTAAATGCAATGATTCTATACAAATTCGCAAATTTTACTCGGTTATATACATTTAAACACTGTACAAGAAACGATTTTATTCAAACTCATCGAACCTGAAAAGCCAAGGACTAAAGTTGAAAAATGTCAAGAAACCCTAGTCTAGCACGGTCATGCTTCGTCCTAGCACGGTCGCGCCAAGTGCTTTGGCACGGTTGCGCGACCTGCTTTGGAACGATCGCGCCCGGTGCCTAGGCACGGTCGTGCCATATTTAGGCACGGTCGCGCCATATTTAGGCACGGTCGCGCCTGTGAAACAGCTGAAACGTAACTGCAACTTTAATCGCCCGATCGTTCGAATCCGTAACAGTCATACGTTTGTTTCCCTTAACAATTGTATTACCACTTTTTCAAATTCACAAAACGCCTCAGTTTCATTTCAACAATTCAAGAAAAAACTCTCTCAATTCAAGAAAACTCTCTCAAGTTTTTTTCGATCAGAATTATCTCAAGCAATCTAGTCAATCGTTTCCCAAATCATCTCTGAATCATCCGAAGCCGCTGAAGCATTCGGAACCGCAGCAGAGGTCGCCGGAAACCAGTCTTGCCGTCGCCGGAACTTCCTCCCTACCGTTCTTTATCAAGTCGCTACTGTTCAGGGTAATTGAATCCTTTAATTCATTCATTTCAGTATCTGTATCGAAAGCCCCTATTCAATTTGGGCTTCCATTATAGAAATCGATCCGAATCAGAACTCATACTTTATTAAAAATGATTTAATCGAACCTCTACTTAAACGCGATGTACATACAATTAGATTATATGAAAAGACTCTCAATAACCCACTAATTAAAAGCCCTAACAATTCCAACGTTTAAAATACAAGAATTTGTAAATTCGTGTCTGATTTGGAAAAGACACGGTCGTGCTAATCATCTAGTGCGGCCGTGCTTCAAGTAACGCGGTCGTGCCGAATTGCAGCGCGGTCATGTCCTCCTGTCCAGACCTTGTCATGCCCTCTGGGCTAGTCTCAGTTGTGTCTAAAGATCATAGACACGACCGTGCCGGGCCAAGGCACGGTCGTGCCTGTTGACTTGTCTAGATTGTGCTCCTGTTGATCAACCCGGTCGCGCCCCGACTAGCACGGTCGCGCCCGTGGCTTGAGGACGATCGTGCCCTTCCGAGGCACGGTCGTGTGTGACTCAGAAATTTTAACAGAATTATAAATTTTTATTTTTCCATCAATAAATGTTTCAAATTTTATAAAAATATATTTTCTGTATTTGAAGAGATAAATATTATTTATTTAAAAATTTATAAAAATTAAATTTATATTTATCTTACATTTAAATGATGTTTTAAATGATTAAGTTACAAGTTTATAAATAAATAAGATAATAGTTATTTATTTAATATTTAAACAAAAATCATTTATTTATTTATACTTAATTACAATCAATATTTACATCTTTTCATAAACTATACTCATTTATTTAATTATTAATTTACATTTAACACAAGCATTATTTTCATAATCAACAATTTTATAAAAATTCTATTTTATCATTTAAATTCCAAACTTTAATCAAATGTTTCAAAAATGGTTACTACAACTTTATATATTTCATTTAATATTTTTTATACACAAACTCAACCCTCAATGTTAGACTTAAACTTTGTACACCGATTTGACTCAATATACATTACAATCTAGGTTAACCCGTGCGTATCAAGAACCCTTATTCTATCTATACTTTTTGTTAGCTACATCTCCATACCAAGTGAGTATTCACAACCCCTTTTTACTCTTTTACACTTTTGGGGTGGAACATGAACTCTATACACATTACACATTAAACATTTACATTTACACAAACAACACAAGTGCAAAAATCCTATTTACATACATGTGTACAAAAGTTGAGCTTTGTGCCCGAGTGCTAGGTGTGCTAATCTTTGTATGCTATTATGTGCAATCATTAACTATACAAGCCGACGGTTTTCAATGATAGATCTATTGAGTCTGACAAACCCACCCATGGTGCGCGGTGATTGAAACCGACAACACAATTTTTGCATGCTAGTCACAAGGTTTGGTTGTACATGGTTACACAATAGCTGCTCCCCATAAATGCCTTATTTTATCATGTTTTGTAAAGGATTTGTTTTCATTTATATGCTATCTATATACAACTATGTTATACTCACCAACTTTTTAGTTGAGTTTATTTTATTCATGTTTCAGGCCCCAATATGTGAGATTGATTCAAGACGTGTTCAACATAGGATTTGGACTTAGCAATTTAAATCAAGAATTTTATGAGTTATTTTATGTATCTTTTGAATTTGGTTTTGTACTTGGATTATTTGAAATGCAAATTTGACTTTAATATATTTCAATTTAGTCAACCATGTGCTATGAACAGTCTTACATGTCCCGCCCCGATGATTCCGCCATCGGTCGGGGTGTGACAGATTGGTATCAGAGCCTTGGTTATAGAGAATTATGTTATTAGACACCTTGACCTAGACTATAACTTTAGGACACCCACTTATACTATGTTTCATGATTTTCGTGCTATGTGTTACATGCTAGATGCTATATGTTATATGCTACATGTTTAGTATGATTACTTATTGCATTATAATGACTTATGTGTTTTAAATCCATGACTTATTAGGATATTCTTAATAATTAAATAAATAATATCTTTTCCTATATTCTAAAACCTCATAATATTTCTATTTTCTTTTCTATCTTTATCCTTTCTTAGCATGTGGAAGAACTCTTGAAGTAAAAATCTTTAAAAATATTTTCTTTATCTCTTCGTTAAGGTTTTTAAACTTGTGTAATTAATTGAGGACACATGCAATCTGGAAGGGTGACACCTGTATTTTGGGTTTTCTGTCTAGGAAAGCATTTCGCATAAATCCCAATCAACCGAGGGACCCGTATGCTTTCCTGGGAATTCCCGAGATGAGTGTTTACTTATAGGCTAAAGCATGTCTCCTTGAAAATTTTATAAGTTTAATTAACCTTAATGTGCCATGGTATTCAAGTGATTTTGTCACTTTTGAGTACAATCCAAACTAAGAATACCTATTTTATTTTGTATCTCATTCTATTAAATCCTATCAAATCTCATAAGTCCTCACAATTTTTTTCTTGTCTTGTGACAATCTTTAGAATGCCTCCTCGTCGTGTTCCCGCAACCAACGCCAACACCGACATTGCTGCTATTCTCACCCCATTGGTGACACAACTCACCCAAGCCAATGGCAACAATGGTGGAAATGGAAGCAATAGTGGTAATAATGGTGGAAATGGTGGTAACAATCCACCTCAATGCACCTTCAAGCACTTCAATTCGTGCAATCCCCTAAAGTTTTATGGAACCGAAGGAGCTACTGGACTCCTTCAATGGTTTGAAAGCATTGAGAATACCTTTCTAAATAGTGACTGTCCCGACAACCTCCGTGTTCGTCATGCTACAAGTGTCCTACAAAAACGGGCACTTACATGGTGGAATGGGGAGAAAAGAAATAGGAGTGTTGATGTAGCTATGGCCTTACCTTGGGATGAGGTCAAAAGGCTTATGATCGAGGAGTTCTGTCCTCGAAACGAAGTGAAAAAGCTAAAAGCTGAATTTTGGGATCTTGCCCAAGATAGCGGGGAAAGCTTAGCATATACAACTCACTTCCATGAGTTGAGTCTTCTAGTGCCCCACATGGTCACTCCTTTGTCCCGATGTATCGAGAAGTATATTGGTGGGCTACCAAGACAAATCCAAGATACTGTCTTAGGTAGAAATCCTGCTACTCTGGAGGATGCTATTCGTTTAGCCGCTACCTTAACTGATAATCATGTGAAAGCTGGAACTCTTACCAAAAAGGGTTCTAAGAAAGTTTCGGAAACCATAACCCCTCCTACTCACAAAAAAGAAGCCACAACCGAGCCCTCTCGCAATAATAGAAAGAGGAAGGTTAGAAATTTTGCTGTGGTTACTCCTGTTGTCCCTGTCAACCAAGCTGCACCTATGATTCAAGCGCCGGCTAAAAAGCCATATGTTGGGATCTACCCTCTTTGTGCCACCTGCAATTTTCATCATCCTCAAAACATCCCATGTCGCCTTTGTACTTATTGTGGAAGATATGGTCATACAGTCAGTGTTTGTAGGACCAAAGCCCTTACGGGCCAAGTCAACCCACCAAACCGAACCGTACCTCAAGTGGCTAACCAAGGTGATCCCGCCATTGCTAATGGGCGTGCTTGATATGAGTGTGGTGACCCGAACCATTTTCGGGATCAATGTCCAAGACTTGCAAATGCTAGACAAGGTGGAGCTCGTGGGCGTGCGTTCAACATAAACGCCAACGAAGCTCAAGCCAACAATGACGTGGTCAATGGTACGTTTCTTGTTAATAGTCAATATGCCTCCATTTTATTCGATACCGGAGCCGATAAAAGTTTTGTGTCACTTAATTTTGAACCTTTACTTTCAAAGACTCGGTCCCAATTAGAGAAAACATTTACCGTTGAAGTAGCAAATGGTGACTCCCTTACAATTGAGTCCATTATCTATGATTTCTCTTTAGAACTTAATGATCACACATTCCCAATCAACCTTGTTCCAATGCCACTAGGAAGCTTTGATATTATCATAGGTATGGATTGGCTATCAAATCATCATGCCGAAGTCATTTGCTTTGAAAAGTGTATCCAAATTCCGCTACCATCGGGAGAAACCTTAAGAGTTTTTGGTGAAAAGCCTTGCAAGGGACTTAAGTTGATGTCGTGTACTACCGCCCAAAAGTACTTACGAAAGAAGTACATTGCTTTCTTAGCTCACATTGTTCAAAAGGATGTCAAGGAGAAGAGTATCCAAGACATTCCCATTATTCAAGATTTTCCCGAGGTTTTTCCTAAGGATTTATCCGGTCTTCCTCCCGTTCGTCAAGTAGAGTTCCGTATTGATCTTATACCGGGAGCTAACCCCGTTGCTAGAGCTCCTTATCGTCTTGCACCTTCCGAAATGCAAGAGCTTGCAAGTCAACTTCAAGAACTCTCCGACAAGGGATTCATCCGTCCGAGTCATTCATCGTGGGGTGCACCCGTCTTATTTGTTAAGAAGAACGATGGATCATTTCGCATGTGTATTGACTACCGCGAACTCAACAAACTTACTATCAAGAACCGTTATCCTTTGCCTAGAATCGATGATCTATTTGATCAACTTCAAGGTTCTACTTGCTTCTCGAAGATCGATCTTCGATCCGGCTATCATCAGCTTCGTGTTCAAGAAGATGACATTCCTAAGACTGCTTTTCGGACAAGGTATGGTCATTACGAGTTCATGGTTATGCCTTTCGGGTTAACCAATGCACCCGCAGTTTTCATAGATGTCATGAATCGTGTGTGCAAACCGTACCTTGATAAATTCGCGATCGTTTTCATTGATGATATCTTAATCTATTCCAAGAATAAAGCCGACCATGAAGAACATCTTAGATTGGTTTTGGATCTCTTAAAGAAGGAACAACTTTATGCCAAATTCTCCAAATGTGAATTTTGGCTAAAGGAAGTTCAATTTCTTGGTCATATTGTCAATGACAAAGGAATTCATGTTGATCCTGCTAAGATTGAAACGATTAAGAATTGGAATGCCCCGAAGACTCCTACCGAAGTTCGTTCATTTCTTGGTCTTGCGGGTTATTATCGTCGTTTCATCTCAAACTTCTCAAAGATTGCTGTCCCTCTTACCGCTTTGACCCACAAGGGTAAGACTTATGAATGGGGACCGAAACAAGAAGAAGCTTTCCAAACCCTCAAACAAAAGTTGTGCAATGCTCCTATATTGACTCTCCCCGATGGAATCGATGATTTAGTTGTCTATTGTGATGCTTCTAACCAAGGTCTTGGTTGTGTTCTCATGCAACGAGGCAAAGTAATCGCTTATGCATCAAGGCAACTCAAAGTTCATGAGAAGAATTATACGACGCACGATCTCGAGTTGGGTGCGGTCGTATTCGCATTAAAGATTTGGAGACATTACCTATATGGCACGAAATGTGTAGTGTTCACCGACCACAAAAGTCTTCAACATATTTTCAACCAAAAAGAACTTAATATGAGGCAACGACGTTAGGTCAAACTCCTTAACGACTACGACTGCGAGATTCGCTACCACCCCGGCAAAGCGAATGTTGTAGCCGATGCTTTGAGTCGAAAGGACCATGTTATGCTTCATTGTGCCCGTATTCAAACCGATATTCAAACCCGTATCTTAGAAGCTCAACACGTCTCGGTAACTGAGGGTAACATGTATGAAGAAATGTCGTGTGGTGTTGAACTTCTTCTTGAATTAAAACCCAATGGCCTACAATATTACTTGAACCGTATTTGGGTTCCCGATCGCGATGATCTCCGCACATTTCTCATGAACGAGGCTCATAAGACTCGTTATTCTATTCATCCTGGTGCAGATAAAATGTACCAAGATCTTCGCCAACAATATTGGTGGCCCGGTATGAAGAAAAACATTGCTCTTTATGTGGCCAAATGCTTAACCTGTTCCAAAGTCAAAGCCGAACATCAACGTCCTTCTGGTTTGCTTGAACAACCGGAAATTCCCGTGAGGAAATGGGAGAACTTAGCCATGGATTTTATTACCAAACTCCCTCGCACCTCAAGTGGTTATAATAGTATTTGGGTGATCATTGATCGACTCACCAAATCTGCTCATTTCTTGCCTATCCGTGAAGACTATCGGGTTGAGAAACTAGCCCGAATTTACATTGATGAAATTGTGAGCCGTCATGGTGTTCCCTTGAACATAATATCTGATCGAGATGCCCGGTTCACTTCTAGATTTTGGCAATCTCTCCAAAAGGCTCTTGGTACTCGATTGGATTTGAGCACGGCTTATCATCCGCAAACTGATGGTCAAACCGAGCGAACAATCCAAACTCTTAAAGACATGCTTAGAGCTTGTGTAATCGATTTTGGTGGCAATTGGGATTCACATCTATCCCTCATTGAGTTTTCTTACAACAATAGCTACCACACAAGTATCAACATGGCTCCATTTGAAGCTCTCTATGGTCGCAAGTGTCGTTCTCCTATCTATTAGAGTGAGATTGGTGAAGCACAAATCACTGGTCCCGAGTTAATTCAAGAAACATCCGACAAGATTATTCAAATCCGTGACAATATTCGAGTAGCGAGGAGTCGGCAAAAGAGTTATGCCGACAAACGTCGAAAACCCTTGGAATTCCAAGTCGGTGATCTTGTTCTTCTTAAGGTGTCTCCATGGAAGGGCGTGATCCGTCTTGGAAAGAAAGGCAAGTTAGCACCTCGTTATGTTGGTCCATTCAAAATCCTTGAAAGGATTGGGAAAGTAGCTTACAAGCTCGAGTTACCTCCATCTCTTGGCAATGTGCATCCTACATTTCATGTATCTAATCTAAAGAAGTGTCTCACCGATGAAAATCTCCATATACCGCTTGACGACGTGCGCATTGATGAAACGATGCACTTCGTTGAGAAGCCGGTGGAAATTATGGATCGTGAAGTCAAGCAGCTCAAGCGAAGTCGCATTCCTATCGTTAAAGTTCGTTGGGAATCTAAGCGTGGTCCTGAGTTCACTTGGGAACGAGAAGACCAAATGAAGCTCAAGTACCCTCATCTTTTTACTAATAATGTTGTTAACTCTAGCTAAATTTCGGGATGAAATTCTCTCAACATGGGGAGACTGTAACATTCCTGATTTTTTGTATTCATATTTCAATCCAATGTAATGCAATTTCGAATTCAATACTCGTGCACTGTCTCATTATTTCCTCGCAGTAAATTAAATGCAATTATTCTATACAAATTCGCAAATTTTACTTGGTTATATACATTTAATCACTATAAAAGAAACGATTTTATTCAAACTCATCGAACCTGAAAAGCCAAGGACTAAAGTTGAAAAATGTCAAGAAACCCTAGTCTAGCACGGTCGTGCTTCGTCCTAGCACGGTCGCGCCAAGTGCTTTGGCACGGTCGCGCGACCTGCTTTGGAACGATTGCGCCCGGTGCCTAGGCACGGTCGTGCCATATTTAGGCACGGTCGCGCCTGTGAAACAGCTGAAACGTAACTGCAACTTTAATCGCCCGATCGTTCGAATCCATAACAGTCATACGTTTGTTTTCCCTTAACAATTGTATTACCACTTTTTCAAATTCTCAAAACGCCTCAGTTTCATTTCAACAATTCAAGAAAAAACTCTCTCAATTCAAGAAAACTCACTCAAGTTTTTTTCGATCAGAATTATCTCAAGCAATCCAGTCAATCATTTCCCAAATCATCTCTGAATCATCCGAAGCCGCTGAAGCATTCAGAACCGTAGCAGAGTTCGCCGGAAACCAGTCTTGCCGTCGCCGGAACTTCCTCCCTACCGTTCTTTATCAATTCGCTGCTGTTCAGGGTAATTGAATCCTTTAATTCATTCATTTCAGTATCTGTATCGAAAGCCCCTATTCAATTTGGGCTTCCATTATAGAAATCGATCCGAATCAGAACTCATACTTTATTAAAAATGATTTAATCGAACCCCTACTTAAACGCGATGTACATACAATTAGATTATATGAAAAGACTCTCAATAACCCATTAATCAAAAGCCCTGACAATTCCAACGTTTAAAATACAAGAATTTGTAAATTCGTATCCGATTTGGAAAAGACACGGTCGCGCTAATCATTTAGTGCGACCGTGCTTCAAGTAACGCGGTCGTGCCGAATTGCAGCGCCGTCGTGTCCTCCTGTCCAGACCTTGTCATGCCCTCTGGGCTAGTCTCAGTTGTGTCTAAAGATCATAGACACGACCGTGTCGGGCCAAGGCACGATCGTGCCTGTTGACTTGTCTAGATTGTGCTCCTGTAGATCAACCCGGTCGCGCCCCGACTAGCACGGTCGCGCCCGTGGCTTGAGCACGATCGTGCCCTTCCGAGGCACGGTCGTGTGTGACTCAGAAATTTTAACAGAATTATAAATTTTTATTTTTCCATCAATAAATGTTTCAAATTTTATAAAAATATATTTTCTGTATTTGAAGAGATAAATATTATTTATTTAAAAGTTTATTTAAAAATTTTTAAAAATTAAATTTATATTTATTTTACATTTAAATTATGTTTTAAATGATTAAGTTACAAGTTTATAAATAAATAAGATAATAATTATTTATTTAATATTTAAACAAAAATCATTTATTTATTTATACTTAATTACAATCAATATTTACATTTTTTCATAAACTATAATCATTTATTTAATTATTAATTTACATTTAACACAAGCATTATTTTCATAATCAACAATTTTATAAAAATTCTATTTTATCATTTAAATTACAAACTTTAATCAAATGTTTCAAAAATGGTTACTACAACTTTATATATTTCATTTAATACTTTTTATACACAAACTCAACCCTCAATGTTAGACTTAAACTTTGTACACCGATTTGACTCAATATACATTACAATCTAGGTTAACCCGTGCGTATCAAGAACCCTTATTCTATCTATACTCTTTGTTAGCTACATCTCCATACCAAGTGAATATTCACAACCCCTTTTTACTCTTTTACACTTTTGGGGTGGAACATGAACTCTATACACATTACACATTACACATTTACATTTACACAAACAACACAAGTGCAAAAATCCTATTTACATACATGTGTGCAAAATTTGAGCTTTGTGCCCGAGTGCTAGGTGTGCTAATCTTTGTATGCTATTATGTGCAATCATTAACTATTCAAGCCGACGGTTTTCAATGATAGATCTATTGAGTCTGACAAACCCACCCATGGTGCGCGGTGATTGAAACCGACAACACAATTTTTGCATGCTAGTCACAAGGTTTGGTTGTACATGGTTACACAATAGCTGCTCCCCATAAATGCCTTATTTTATCATGTTTTGTAAAGGATTTGTTTTCATTTATATGCTATCTATATACAACTGTGTTATACTCACCAACTTTTTAGTTGACTTTATTTTATTTATGTTTCAGGCCTCAATATGTGAGATTGATTCAAGACGTGTTCAACATAGGATTTGGACTTAGCAATTTAAATCAAGAATTTTATGAGTTATTTTATGTATCTTGTTTGGATTTGGTTTTGTACTTGGATTATTTGAAATGCAAATTTGACTTTAATATATTTCAATTTAGTCAACCATGTGCTATGAACAGTCTTACATGTCCCGCCCCGATGATTCCGCCATCGGTCGGGGTGTGACAAAAATACCTTGGTTAGATTCGCAATCCAATTTGATTCAGAAATTACTGTTTAACCACCCAACAATCACGTAATTTGAAATTTCAAAAATTTTGAACAATTTGACAAGTTTGCTTAATCGTGAAGAAGATGAAGTGAATAAGTTCGCCTGGACAACCCTTATTCTGATTAAGTTCGCTTAACTAGACGAACTTGTTATGTTCGCTTAACAAGCCCTAGGAGAACATAATAAGTTCGCTTCACAAATTTCAGGCGAACATATTAAGTTCGCTTCACCAGAAGGAGGCGAACGTAATGCCTTTAACATTTCCCTTGAACAACTTTTTACCTACTTTCAATCTGTCACGTCTTGAACTTCCGTCAGCAGCATGTATTTGATCCAATCTCGAACAATTCAATAAAAGATTAAAATTTTCATGGAAAATAAAAAACAAAATCTTTTTGAATTTTATATATACAAACGAAATCACATATTTTTGGATTTTTATCTGTACAAACGAAAACACATATTTTTGGATTAACATCATGAGTAAGAAGATCATATCAGTATCCGAGTAGTTCATCACACATTTTAGCAAAAACCACGGGTAACCTATGATATGAAACAATCCAACTCATCTTGTATTTAATGTATCTTTTTCAGTATATGTAAATCATTCAATTTGAATAATATTTGAAATGATACGTGATAAATTTCAAAGTAAATAAGATCAGATTATGAAATGTTCTTTTATTTATACCGAATTTGAAATACAAAGCATGAATTCTTAAATTTGTCAATATTATATTATTTGAAACTATAAGCGTTTATTCTCCAAATTCATGTGATTTAGTACCATTTAGATGAAAAACATTGTGTACGCCACATATATGCCAAACAGAAATATAATTTGCACTATCTTCAAGACATATACAGTTTATTTTAAGATTAGATCAATTTCTAAGATGAAATTATCTCTATTAGCACAAGAATATAAGCAAATCCCAAAGGATATAAGAATCATGATGATTCAGAATCCGAATATTCTAATGAATTGGCTGTATAATGTGAATCAACAGATTCAGGTATGAGGATCCAACTATTATCTGGACAAGTTTCAATGGAGTCAGACTAGATGATGTATCTAACTGATCCAAGGGCGAATAAATGTTTCAACAGATTTTGAAAGCATATCTTAGTTCAACAAAACATTGCATGTTTCAGGGCATGGGTAGTAATGTGAACTGAAATAGATTTGTGCTAAAGATATAATTCGATATTGGTCTCATGAAATTCTTTAAAACCATATATTCTTTATCTGATAATGATCTTTTACACACACACCCAGGCATATAATGGATTCAAATTACAGATGTAATCATATCATATTTAATTTTCACACTACTATTAGTTTCAAAACGTTTCTAGTCTATTGACAATTCAAGTTTCAAAACTCATACACAAATTTGAAAATAGATTATCAAGATTAGAGCATTCACAACTCTATCATTTCTCATTTATGCAGACTTTAAAATTTATATCAATTCAACTCAGTTTAATCAATCATATATCAAAGGTCTACTAAGGCCGTGTGAAATGAACTAATCACTGATGTACTATCATTTCTTCTCTAACTTCAAATGATGTCAAATTTTATATTTTTCAATTTGTTTTGACTTTTTATAAATAAGAACTTTTTGACTGAAAATTTAAAATGCAGAAATGTAATAAAGCAATAAAACAAATTAAAAACAAAATTTTACACGAAAATCTGATTTTGAAAAACTTTTATTCGAGATTAATCATACCTATCATTTTAATTAGAAATTCAAACCTGGTACGATCAAATGCCTTGGTAAACAAATCAGCAAAATTATCATCAGTGTGAACCTTTACCAGCTCAATCAACCTTTTCTCTACACAATCACGAATGAAATGATATCTAATCTTAATGTGCTTTGTTTTACTGTGCTTAACATGATTATTAGTTATAGACATTGTAGCATTATTATCAATAAGCATAGGGGTTCCTGTGAAATTCAAACCGTAATCTCTTAATTGCTGTTGTATCCACAGGATCTGTGAACAACAACTCACAGCAGCGATGTATTCTGCTTTGCATGTAGAAATTGAGACCGTGCTTTGCTTTTTGCATTGCCAGGAAACAAGTCGATTACCCAAGAACTGGTAACCACCTGTTGTAGATTTCCTGTCCAAACAACAACTACCAAAATCAGAATCAGTATAAGCATTAAAATCAAAGTTAGAACCATGTGGATACCATAGTCCCAATCTTTGTTTTCCTTTCAAATAACGAAAGATTCTTTTACAGCTATTAAGTGAGATTCTTTTGGTTTTGCCTGGAATATGGAATAGATGCACACAGCGAACATAATATCTAGCCTTGAAGCGGTTAAGTACATGAGAGATCCAATCATTGCTCTGTAAAGTCGACAATCCACATCTTTTCCATCCGGGTCAGAATTCAACTTATGATTGACCGGAATCAGAGTATCATATGGGGTACAGTCCTCCATCTTGAATCGGCTCAAGATGTCTTTGACATACTTGGACTGATGAATAAAGAAACCATCTTCCTCTTGATTTACTTGTAAACCTAAGAAAAACGATAACTCTCCCATAGCTGACATTTCAAACTTTGACTTCATTACACTCTCAAAATCTTTGCATAATCCTTCATTTGTTGAGCCAAAAATAATATCGTCCACATATATCTGCACCAGTAGGTAATCTCCCCCTAATTTCTTTATGAATAAGGTCGAGTCAATCTTGCCTCGAACAAAATTATTTGCCAAAAGATGGGAAGACAACGTTTCATACCACGCGCGAGGAGCCTTATCAAGCTTAAAAACCCTAGTCGGATGAAGTGAATCTTCAAACCCTGGCGGCTGGCAAACATAATCCTCCTCCTTGACCTTACCATATAAAAAAGCACTTTTCACATCCAATTGAAACACCTTAACACCTTTATAAGAAGCAAAAGCTAGAAACAGCCGTATTGCTTCAAGCTCGCAACAGGCGCATAAACCTCGGTGTAATCAATTCCCTCTTGTTGATTGAAGCCCTGGACAACTAATCTTGCCTTGTTTCTTACTACGACTCCTCGATCGTCTTTCTTACATTTAAACACCCATTTAGTACCAATTGGACATACACCCTTCGGAAGATCTACGAGATTCCAAACCTTAAGTTTGTCAAACTGAGCAAGTTCTTCCTGTATATCCTCTATCCAATTGTTATCATTTAAAGTAATTTCAACATTTTTGGGTTCGACCTGAGAAATAAAACATGAATGTGAGCAATCATCAAGAACACCAGAATCTTTAATACATGTATACAAACAAGTATTGTCAACAAGAGAACGTGCTTTCACTCCATCCTGCAAATTTCCGATTATATTTGTCACTGGATGATCTTTGAGTTCCTTGATGGATGCGACCTCAGGAACCTGTAACCATGATTAATTGGAATTTCCGAGTCTAAATTTGTAGGAATCTCCCTCGAATCCTGTGTCGAAGGTAATGAATCATCACCCAACAAAGGATCAGCAGAAGAATCTCTAAAAATAGCATTATCTTCCTCACTCTCTGAATCTTGTGGTCCTGAACAAGAAGCAACATTAGGATCGGGAGCAGAAGTAGATGGAACCGATGAATTAGGAACTGTATTTGATAGAAAGCCATTGTGCTGTGCATCCTGACATGACTCATAGAGAACAGCAGCTTCATCAGGAGAAATATCAGAAGGTAAATGAAAAGACTTGAATAAGGTTTCATAATCAAATGCCCAATCTGGTCCAATCGCCATTTGAGGTAAAGGCCGATTTGAACAGTCAATATGGAACCATTCTTCAACTTGGCGCGTCTCTTTGTTAAAAACCCTCTTGGTAGTCGAATTGGCAACATACCCCAGAAAAATCCCTTCAATAGCCTTAGCACTAAATTTTGTTGGGACATCACGAACTTTCAACAGGGTGCAAGAATTACCAAAAGGTAGTAAATAATCCAGATTCGGCTTTCGATTATTCAGCAACTCGCAGCAAGTCTTGCTGTGTCGCTTGACGGTCAAGACTCTATCTAAAACGTGACACGCAGTATTTACAGCTTCAGCCCAAAAAGTAACTAGAAGCTTAGAATCTACAAGCATCGTGGATGCCGTTTCAACCAGCGTCCTGTTCTTTCGTTCAGCAACACCGTTTTGTTGAGGAACATACGGCGCACTGAATTCATGATGAATTCCCTTTTGTAGACAGAAAAAGCCCATCTTGTTATTCTTAAATTCGCTGCCATTGTCACTCCTAATTCTTTTGACCTTCAGATTGAACAAATTCTCCAAACCTAGGATTAAGTATTGTACCAACTTAGTGGTTTCAGCTTTAGAAGAAAGAAACATAACCCATGAAAATCTAGAGAAATCATCCGTTACTACCAAACAGTACGATTTTCCACCAATGCTCCTGATACTAATCGGACCGAACAAATCCATATGCAGCAGCTCCAAAGGAGTTACGATAGAATTCTTTGATTTAGATTTGTGTGATTTCTTCCGTTGTTTCATCTTCTTGCACGGAATACAATCATCAGGAACTGAGAATTTCATCTTCGAAATACCAAGAACCAGATCATTCTTAACAATATAGTTCTTCTTCCGATAGTTTATGTGAGCTAGCTTCCTGTTCTACAAAATAGAATCTGATTCCGACGCCTTGGAGAGTAAACATGTAGGAATTGAATCCGTTGTAGTAGTAACACTCAGGTCAAGGACATACGTGTCATTTCTCCTTGGGGCCTTCATGAGAATCCATTCGTCAGGAATAACAAAACCAGGTTTCAAGATATAACACTCAGCATCATTGAAATGGAACGAAAACTTCTTGTCACAAACTTGTGATACACTCAAAAGATTGTGTTCCAGCTGCTCCACGTAATTCACCTTCTCAAATTTGACTTTATCATTTCTTTAAAGTTCCCTGTCCAGTTATCTACCCGCCTTTATTCTCCGCAAAAGCGACATAACCTTCATCAATCTTTTTAACATCTTCAAGCAATCTGATATTCCCTGTCATATGTCGAGACCAACCACTATCCACATACCATGTATTGTTGATATCCTCCTTGGTTGTCCCTACATAAACAACGAAAATCAGTTAGAAATAGGAACCCAAGCCATTGTGGTCTTGGGTCGTCCAGATTGATCAAAATAAACAACTTCTAGTAATTCACAATCAATGTTATCATTAACCTTTGGAATAGAAGTTTTACCAACAGACTTTTTCAAAGGAGAAAATTTTTGATTATTTTGAAAAACATTATTTGATATTTTATTATCAGATTCAGATGTTTCCAAAATTTTCTTCAATTTTCTGTTTCGTCTTCTCCTTTGTGGTCTAGACAATTTTACTTCAGATTGAGAATCTTTTGAAGTTCTAACTTGAAGAATCTCAAGTTTCTCTTAACACACAAATGATTAAGAGTTCAATTTATCCTGCTGTTTAAATCCAGAGGATTTAACAAAAGATCGACTTGACATATTTTTCTCCAAACTAAATGATGACTTTCTCTCATCTGTTCTTTTCAGAATCTTCACCACTTTTGGTTGTGAAGGAACAGTCTTCAATTTTCCCTTGTTCTTATAAGGACAATTGACCATAATGTAACCAGCTTCGTTGCAATGGAAACAAACTCTTCTCTCTTTAAAAGTTCTAAAGTAAGAAGAATTCTTTAAATTTGAGGAACCATCAGAGGAATAAGCTTCAGAAGATTTTTCAGAACATTTTACTGTCTTCTTTGGAACATAAACTTGTGTAGGCACCTTTGATGAATGCACCTTTTGATGACCAGCAGCGACAAACCCACTTGACTGTAAAATTGGAGAAAGCTTAGGGGTAACAACCTTCACCTCATCAGGTTCAGTCAGAATGCATCTATCACGGGTAACAACTTTTGCAACAGTTGGTTCATCAAGTTTCACCTCTTTTGGAATACCTTCCACCTTCTTCTCATCAAATTCCTCATCCTCAGAATCAGATTCATACACCATATCCTCACTAGTTACCGGGTTCACTTTCAATACTGATTTTGGATCTATTTCCTCTTCATGTATGATTTCAGGTTCAACCACATAATTTGCATTAAATGGTGGAGGAACAAATCTAATCCCAGCAACCCATTTAGTAGGATCAACATTTGAATTAAAATAATCCAAAACAACAGAAGAATTTGTAAAATTTTCCAACATTCTATGAAGTTTGATAACCTCACACTCTTTGTCAGAAATTTCCTTATTCTTTTGAGCAATAACTTCAGTTCATTTTTCTATTTCAGCATAAGCCATATCCAGATGATAAGCTTGTTCTTTATATTTCAACCCCAAGAATTTAAGTCTCTTTTCAAAGACTCAATTCTATCGATGCACAATTTATCGTTATCTTTCAGTTTCTGATTAACAGAATGCGTCGATTTCATATCGCAAATCATGTTTGTGTTATCATCCATGACCTTTTGCAATTTATCTTTAACAGTAATGCAATTAGAACAGTAAATATGACAAACAGAGTCTTTTACCTTTGACGGATCAGACATGTCTGCCATGAAAACTTTGGCAATGGGAATATTCTCTGAACCAGCACCATCTGAAGCATTTTGTGTTAGAACAATATCATCTTCAGCAACACCTAATGCAACATCAGAATCAATATTTTGCTCTTGTTCTATCTCTTCATCAACAATCTGCACACTTTCAACATCACTCGAACCATCACTTGAACTCTCACTCGAACCATCATTTAAACCATCACTTGTACCATCATCATCAGCCACCTCTTCCGATTTTTCATAATGACTTTCTGCTACAAAGGCTTGACTTACAGCACCCACTAAATCTTCCAAATGAATACCCCAGTCATAGTTCTCATCATTTTGTGTAACCAATGTCGATGATGCAGATGCGTGATTTGAATTTCCAGATGAACCATGTGATTGGTTACGAATATTCTGAAAATTATTCTGCTTCTTCTGAGAATCCAACTCTACCTTTTGCTTAACACACTCTTTAGCAAAGTGACCATACTCTTGACAGTTATAACAGCGCACTTTGGTTTTATCAAATCCCATGCGTGATCGACTAGATGATCCCATATACTTTCTGCCAGTTTTCTTCAAGAAATCCTTTGCTTCATGCATTAACATGGCCATATTCCATTGGATGTTCATTTCTTCCAGATCAACAGGGTCAATCTGTGTGAAATCGTCTTCAATAACCTCAGGATCATGAATTTTCCCTCCAATAAAATTCTCATATGAAGCCATGAATGAGGAGAACATAGCTAGATAATCATCAGCAACCTTTTGATTTACAAGAGATCCAGAAGATGTAGAAGCTGTTGTTGCAGAAAAACCAGAATGACTAGAATGACCAGAATGAATAGGAACTCCAGAACTCTGATCTTTAGAAGAATCTTTAGCATCTCCAGAAAAGAATGCAACTCCTGTACCAGTTTTACCAGTAGTCTTGGCAAAATACATTGAAGGATCCTGGATGTGCTCCATTTTAGTCTCCTTCTTCTTCATATCCAGGTCATCCGATTGAATCTTCCCAAGAACTTCTTCAAGAGACATGGTTTTGTACTTGATATTTTCTTTGATCAAAACCGTGTACACATCAAATTTTGATGGTAATGCCTCCAAAAACTTATCATTAATTTCTTCAGTTTCATACACCACAGAAGCACTCTACAGTTCACTAAACAGATGATAGAATCTAGTAGCAAGATCATCCAAGGATTCATTTTGAAAATGTTTGAAGACCAAGAATTGCTTCTTCAATAGCTCTTTTCTACTCTTCTTTACATCCAAACTGCCTTCACATCTTTTCTGTAATGCTTCGCACAGTTGTTGAGAAGACTTGAATTGTTTGAAACTGTGATATATTTCCTTCGGAAGAGACATCGAAATACTTGCCATCGCTTTCTTTTCCCTATCAAACAACACCTTTTCTTCATTTGTTAACGGAGACACCGGCTTTGGAACATTATCCTGTCCCATCCATGAATAAGTCAGATGCGTATAACCTTCTAAAATAGGAATCGAGAGACTGGTTTTGGTAAAAGATACGAACTGATCAAACCTGTCTTTCCAATTTGAATAATCAACAAGATTCAACAACTTCGGTGATTTTTGAGATGTACCTATCTCATTATCATAATTGAACATATTCGTTACTTGAACCATATTTGCCATTTTCCTGAAAAATTTTCTGAATATTTTCCAAGTGTTTAACCCTCACTACCCTTAGGCGAAGATAATAAGTTCGCTTCTGTGATACCCAAGCGAACTTAATATGAAGTGAACTTAATAAGTTCGCTTAAACCAGACACCTGAAAATCTGATTAAGTTCGCCTAAAAATAAGTTCGCTTAAATTGTGAGAAGCGAACTTGACAAGTTCGCTTGCTTCAGCAGATTCATACTAAAGAACAGTTCAAACATAAACCACGAACCAAGAATCACCAAAAATCTTCATAATTCACTGATTTGAAGGAATTAGTCAAAATCAAACCGTAGGATTGTATAATTTCGTAATTAGAACCTTTCTATCGGATCAATTTCTTCAAAATCCTCTTCAAAAACACCAAATCAGAACCAAATTAAGCTTAAAAACTCCATGGAAATGAAAATGTCAAAGATGATGAATTTCTTGTTAATTTGCATTCAAAACCGTCTCAAATCACCAAGAATCACGAGCAATAGCTCTGATACCACTTGTAGGTCCCTATGGCACTTCTACAGATCGTTCTCATGATAAGACGTGCGTATAGAGTTTACTTGTAGATCCCTATGGCACTTCTACAGATTGCATACACAAAAGACAATAGACACAATCAAGTAAATAAACTTCACGCTTGTATTCCAATTCACAATAGAGTTTACAGACTCAATCTATCTTGTTCTACTTCAATTCTGTTCTGTTCCAAACTGACTCTGTAAACATCTATATTTAGACTACTGACCTGCATTAGGCGAACTTAACAAGTTCACCTCTAACAGACTAAGCAAACTTAACAAGTTCGCCTCAGATAGACTTAAGCGAACTTAACAAGTTCGCCTCTGTTAGACTAGGCGAACTTAACAAGTTCGCCTCTAGCAACTTCTATAAAAACACTTAGAACATTAATACAATACAAAAACATAAAGACATAAGATCTAAACTATTACAAAGCTTTTGTCATTACAATCTATGTCCTAACAGAGTTACGCTGACAACATACATAAACCATTAGAATTCCAAGTTGGAGACCGAGTGTTGTTGAAAGTCTCACCTTGGAAAGGTGATGCAAGGTTTGGAAACCGTGGCAAACTTAACCCTAGATATGTTGGACCATTTGAGATATTGGCTAGAGTTGGTCCAGTAGCATAAAAACTCAAATTACCACAAGAGCTAAACAACATACATGACACGTTTCACGTGTCGAATCTCAAGAAATGTTTAGCAGGGGAAGCATTGATTATACCACCTGATGAGATTCACATCGATGACAAACTTCTTTTCGTCGAGGAACCAATCGAGGTCACGGATTGGATGTTCCAAAAGACAAGGCGTAGTCGGGTCAAACTAGTTAAAGTCCGTTGGAATTCAAACTGTGGCCCCGAGCACAAATGAGAACGCGTAGACCACATGAAAAACAAGTACCCTTCTTTGTTTGAGAATGACCAGTTCAAAATAGCACAAACTGAATTTCGGGATGAAATTCTTTTAACACGGGGAGAATGTGACACCCAGCACTTCAGGTCAATATCGTTACCTATTAAAACGCGTTCACATTTCATGTTTCCTAATCTATTATTTTTAAGCTAAAAATATTATAAGTCTCGCAAAAATCATGAGTTACATAATTTGCATTTTTTAGTAATTATAATAATTACTAGTACACGTACACTTATGACCCGCATAGTACAAACGTTGGTGATCGACTAAAAATGAACCGTATGATATTTAGAAGCTATAAAATATGAACTCTGCAAGTATAAAATAAATATTTAAGAATTTAAATATTTATTGACTTTTCCATTACCTTACAACAAATAAATATGTTTAAACATCTTATATACGGTTGATCACACCTACACTCGAGACATCACGAGAACTAAATACATATGATCATACTAATTATCAACTAGTTATATATATATTTTGTCGCACTACACTAATGTAACACCTGAACCAAATCACCATGTGTTACCCTATGTAAAAATCGAGTTTCCTAATGATCTAACTATCTATCATTGGAACCCAGCTGGACTTGAACTAAACCCAAACCACCTCCCCTTTTGGCTTTCTCGGTCGTTACCCACATGTGGGGTCCACCCACACAAAAATCTATTCTCCATTTTTGTGCCACATGCTCATCACCATTCAAATGCAAGTTCTATACACCCATGTGACTCCATCTATTACCCAAGTCAACACAAAATCTTTCTCTCTTCTCCATTTTGAACGGCAATAACTACACCTCTATTGTCTTCATTGAACTCCTTGTACACTCCATCATTATTCCCAACCCTTACATCCATGTGAGCTACTCATTACTTTCTATCCAACACATAATCTCTCTTTCTTTCTCCTTTGTAAATGACTACAACAACATATCATCTTTCTTTTCAACCATCATGCATCTCCATAATTCAATCAATGATGTCACCATATGGAACATGTGTTCTTACACACTACAATAATACACTTGCCATTATACATATACATATCTATGTACATAAGATCATCTACTCCTAAAACCCCCCCTCATCCTTTCTTTTCTCCGTTCCATCCAAGCAAGAAAGAATCATTCTCCTTTGTTGTTCCAACAAAAAATACAAGGATTTTCGAAGGATTCTAGTTACAAAACCCAAAGATCTCTCACCATTTCTACTTCAAACCCGTAATCTACACTTCTAGTATGTAAAACACTTTACAAACTCTCTTTTCTTTAAATCCAAACTTAAAGTGCACTTTTGTTCATCTAAAAACGAAATGATTTTTGAAAACCTTATTATTAAATAAACTAACAAAATGATTTTAGTCTAACACTTGAAATATGGGAAAATAAATGTATATATATATGTGTGTTGTATATATGCATGTTTGAATATATATATGCAATGTTTCGTAAAAACTTACTAAAATATTAGGTGTGTCTTGAAGTTAAAATATATATATATATATATATATATATATATATATATATATATTGTATATATATACATGGGTGTGTTCGCACATGAGAAATTATGATTTTTGGCCATAGATAGTTAACATGCGTGGAATATGTAAATCATAGGTTGAGTTACCTAATAAAATGGGTAGATCTAAAAGGATTATAAAGTCTAGTATGAAAATATATTTATATGAATATATATTGATAAAAACTGTTATCAAAGTTCTAGATATAAACTAATATTTATGAATATTGTAAAAGTATGTATGAGTATATGAACATGTACATCTTAAGTAGGCATATATATATATATATATATATATATGTATGTATGTATGTATATGTATATAATCAACGATTTGGAAAAATAAAAACGATTGAATTATTATTATGTAAAAATGACCTTTATTAAAATGATGGTTTGTCGACTTCAAATATACTATTGATAAAAATTAGTAATATATATGATTAATAAGGATGTTTTAAAAAGAATCAAGAATTGGATATATTATATTTGGTAAAACACCCGGTGGATGCATTAAAATAAATTATCCCGGACGGTATTACTCATTTGGTATTATGAGAAATTGTGACAAACAACTATATGTGTATGAACATGGCTTAAGTAAAAAAATATATATACATATAACAAGGCCTAAATAATAATCACCAACAGGTCGTAACTCGAAACACCTTTTTTCTAAAATGAAAACATCTTTAACGACATTATTATGTCGGGTGAACAATTTGCACATAAGACGTTATGTCTTAACACGAATTACCTTGTGTATTTAGGGTACGAGTAGTCAAAGTTGACTAGAACAATTATCGATTGCTAGCATTCACAAACTCGAGGTGAGTTTCACGAATCCTTTTTATTCTTTTCTATATTTGGGGGAAGAGCATACTTACAACTATTTTTCATGTGATAACAAGAGAATAAGACCCGACCTTTATGTTTGCATGAGTTGAACATATTTTAGGCCGCAAAAGTCCCCTAGAACACTTTATTAACCATTAACTATTTAGCCTAGGATTCTATGAATAGTACTATTGAGATTGACGTCCCCCGGTCATGGGTAGTCGCGCTAACCGCAATCTGGAGGATTTATGGCCGCATAGCATCTGAACACATATGAGAGGGGCAAAAGAAAACTTGTCATGGTTTGGTTATACCTCATGTATAAAAATATTATTTGTATTTCTATCTAGTTAATAGATGAGACAAACATTACTTATTATGATTATCATATGCACATGGAACTAATTGCGAACAATTGGATTTACAAGAACTATTTGATTAAAACCTATAATCCCACCAACCTAGTGTTGACATTTTAAGTATGTTTTTTAGGAAACTAAAACGCGGAACCCATGTACGTCAATGTAGGAAGCATGCATGCATTTGGATACTTCTTTTGGGGATTTTTCTTGAATAACTCATCATGATGGGTCATATTTGCAAAATCTCAAGACTTTTGTATTTTCAAACAAATATTTTGATTGTAACCTTAACTTAATTTAAGTATCCATTTTGTGTGTATTTGTTTACAATATTCATATGCTTTGAGAAACCTTGAACGTTACGCCTCGTGTTTCCGCCTTGGCGGGGTATGACAACTACCTATGGTTGGGTTGTAGAACCACCTTCTGAAGATTTGGAGCAGAACAGGTACAAACCTTGGCAATTGAATAGTTTTGACCGTTGTTACCAGCTTATATCTCAGACTAACCTAAGGTCTTTGCGTTTGAGGGTGGATGTTACTTTTGGAAATGATTCTCTTCAGCTGAGAAGTCTTCATATTCTTGAAGTCATTGACTGTTTGCCTTTCGAGAAAAAGATCAAACTCTCTTGCCATTCCAACATTGCCTAGATTTTGTAAAGGCAACTTGGCTAAGGCTCTAAGGTCATATCTCGGAAGGGTGCTGAAGTCATTTGGAGTTTTGAAGTGCTCCACTTCACCCTTATACCTTCTTATAATAAAAAAGGACCTCATTTTCATACTTCCAACCAACCGGGGGTCGCTTCAATTCTTGGTACTTAGCGAACCATTCATAATGCTTTGGTGGTTCTTAAGGTTCTAATTTCTTAAACCAAGATTTCTTGGGGTTTGGGACTTGGGATGTGGGTGTAGCTTCTTGAGTTATCTCTGTTGTTATTGATGTTGTTGCTTCTAGTGTTATGCATGCTAGCTCAGTAGTTGTTTTGGCCTCAACAAAAGCAACTTGACATTTGGTCCTCCTCGTCATTGTCAGACAGAGCTTGAATTTCATCTCCGGTTTCAGTAAAGTACCGGACCTTTTCTCCACACTCTTCTCCAAGGGCTACAATCTCTGGAAAATTATCGCTGGTTCCATAGTCATCTATTTGTTTCAAAAGCTCATCTAATTCATGGTCGGAATCTATCTCTTCTTCATCAAGCACCACCACCTCAGATTCTGATTCTTTTGCCTCGGTGTGCTTCTTTTTTTTGGCTTAGTGAAGGAAGGTCATACTTCTGCTCTTCAATTTTTCACTTCTACTCTAATCTTTGGAGATTTAGATGTACCTGAGTAAAGAACTATAACAGATTGGGGATTAGCTACAAAGGTAGGGGAGGAGGCACCACTGGTAGCTGTGATAGGTGATGCAGCTGACTCCCCCCGAGCAGTAAAATCTGGTTCTTTCTGACTGCCTGCTTGTTGCGAAGTTTGAACAATGGAGCTTTTCAACTGGTTAACAAGAGCAGTCATAACTAGAAGGTCTTGTTGTTGTTTCATGAGTTGCTCTTGCAGCTCTTCCACCTGAGTTTGCTCAGTTGATTCTTCAAGGTTACTACTTCAACCTTTAGGTCCTTCACTTCCTCTGTCTGTTCTAGCAAATCAGACCTCAGACTCTTTATCTCTTCATCTTTCTTGGATAGTTGGTCATTCAGATTTTTCATATTCTGATTTAGTTTCTTAACTCGGGTGGAGGAAGATGGTGTTTCTTCAATAGGTGAGGAGGTTTCAACTGGAGAGTGGGGTTGAGTTTGTTGTAGTGTAGGTTGCTTTGCTATGGTGTAGGTTGCTTTCTTGATGGAGAAGTGGTTGTATGTATGGGTGATGGTGAAGGTGTTGGCTGTTTTGGTCAAGAAAATAGAGATTCTAATGAAGTTGACAATGATTCCAAACCAGTCGTTGTCTTCTTGGTCAGAGGCTCTTCGAGCCCATAATCAAAGTCAGAATTAGCGGCCCTTTTAGAGGAGGAAGGAGGAGGTTCAACCAACTCTTCAGACTTAGTATTTTCTGAATCTGATCCATAAATACCTTCATTAAGAGTCACACTATCAGACTCTGCTTCTTCTTCAATGTGTCCCTCAGCTTCAGGATTTTTAACCTGGACACCTTGCTGTACTTGAAAGTTCAAAGGATCCAACTGTTCAACATCCAAATAATGGAATTGAGCCTCCAGAATAGGCTGTTCTTCACCTTGATCCTAGTGAGCCTCTGGTTCTATAATGGCTTCATGAACCTTAGCCTCAATATCCAGTTCCTGATCTGCTTCATCCTGAACATCTTCTTCCTCTTCAGATGAGATAATGACATCCTCAGGGTCAGCATCTCGAACTTCAAGTTCTGAGTGACATTCCCGAACAAAGGAACATTCACTATGATCCTGTTACTCCTTGAGCTTATACTCTTCATGTAGCTGAGAGTCTTTAAAATCATATTTTCAAGAACTAGCAGGTTTCCTTCCTAGGGTAGGCTTGGATGAACTTGATCGATGATCATCTGAAGAAATATTGGGTACACGAGGAATTTATCCTTAATCTTTCATGTTATGTTCTACATCATTTTTCTGAATACAAGCCTTGAGAAAAAGTAGTCTTTACCTTTGATTAAGCCCAGAATGGCAGAGGCTAGCTGTGCATTGGAAGAGTCAAACCCTCCTTTTCTGATGGAGATGCAATGGATGAACACATGCACTATGTATCTCCAGTGTGGGGCAAGAAAGGTTTTGATGATTTGGCCACTTTTAAATTCATCTGCATGACCCATTCTTCTAAAGCTTTCATGGATTAAGAAACTTGAAAACTCTGAAGGAGCAGCATGGTTGTCAATGAACATTAGCACTTGTCGTATGACAGCTTCAGAAATAAGAATTTCTTGATTGAAGACAGTGGCTCTGATGTGCTCCACATTGTTGATCACCACTCTAACAGTTGTTGCCCAAAATTATCTGATAGACGATTCAAAGATGGGAAGATTGTGTCTTATAGTAAAGCTCATTCTTGAGTTTGCTAGAAAGTTCAGCACCGGCTCAAAGCCTTCACTCTTTGGGATCTGCGGCATTCAGAAATGCACAAATCTTGTGCTTCTTTACAAATAAGAGATCCATTATTCACATGATAAAATTTACAGGTCATCAGAAACACTAGGGCAAACACTTTGAAAAAAATTTAGATTCAAGCTAATAGAAACAACTAGTTTCGGTTAAATGACACTCTGTCGAAATTACTAGTTTCGATTGAAATACACCTATCGAAACATCTAGTTTTGGTCGAGTAGGGGGGGGGGTATGGAAACAACTAGTTTCGATTGACAAAACATGTTCAAATTCAGAAAAAAAACATTATTTTAAAGAGAAGATCCTTTTTTTCCCGAAACATGTAGTTTCGATACCCAAAACCTGAAAAATATATACAGGCACTGAAAAGCAGAAAAACTAAGACCAATCTATACACAAAATACATTGCAAATTAGAAACACTAAGTATAAACATAAAAAGGTAAGAAAAGGCCTGTGAGGATGTCGAAACTCTATCTTACCAAAATTCTTGGTAAAATTCTGCAAATATGTAAAACATAAATGTAAGTAATAGACAATGAAGAACTTGTAGACAAGATTTAAGCAAGAAACAAGCCAAAGAACACATTTCCAGTCGTAAAAACTTCAAGAAGAAAACCCTAGTTTCATTGCGAAATCAAAACAGATACTGAAACCACAGATGTACCTGAGACTGTTGAAGACTAAGGGAATCGGAATGTGTAAACTGATTATCACAAACTTAGACCGCTTAGAGAAGTGAATTTGTGGGTGAAATGAGTGTGATGAGGTGTTTCAGATGAAAAAGCATGAAGTGAGAGCATGACTGAAGAAATCCAATTTAAAGGTGGACAAAAGACCAGAATGCCTCTGTTGAAACTAGGTAGTTTCGATAGCTCAGTAGTTTTGGTTGACCTGAAAAACATTGAGAAATATAAATAAAGGAGACTATCATATGTACAACTATTTAAACAAGCTAATAAGGAAGATTAGATTTTCATTTGGGAAAAAATAAAAATAAAAGTAAACAATTAAACCAAAGGATATGTACACTTAGCATTGGAAAAGATCCAACGTGATATCATTTTTGAGTCAAACTCTTGAAACACTTTCCTTTGCAATCAGCTACTCTGAATCCCTGAATATAGCCGATATTTGTGCAAGGTAAACACGAACATTTGTTTGTAAAAGATTTCATGTGATTATAAGGTACCATTTAAGCACGAAACACAGCGTACCCCATGTTTTGAAATAAAATGGTTTTGAAAGACTATCAATCCTTAAGAAATACCCACATTTATCCTATCATCTATTTCCGGTTAACCAGGGTACCATCTTGGTAAGTCAAATTCACCACCAAAGTGGATTGAGAACATGTAAAATGAAAAATATCCCAGTAGATATTAAAGAGTACAAAAAATCTAGATCTTTGTGTAAGCAAAATAGAAGAAGTCGTAAAATTATCCAAGCGGATTGAAAAGGGTTGAACACCCGAGATCTTTGCGTAAGCAAAACAGACGGGGTCAAATCATACAAGTGGATGGGAAAAAGATGAACACCAGAGATCTTTGCGTAAGCAAAAAAGACGAGGTCATCAGCGGAAACTTCCGTTACTTTGACGGTCACCTGGCGCATGACTCAGAATCCAACATGTAAGCATATATATGATTGAATATGTTTTCTTAGCTAAAATGGGTTAAATGTTTCAAAAGTGGGTTCAAATACACTTGTACGGTTGAGATTTAGATTTTCACACTACTGAAGAGTTATAATCATATGTCGGGCCTATCGACTATTACTCAGTAAACACCATCGTTTATGGTCCATTCCATGCTTCAAGATGTATGACCAAACTTAATCACTTCTCACAGGGTCTATTAGATCTTCCTAAAACAATTTCAATAACAACTTTAATATAGAGGATAACACTTTACAAAGTAATCATAGTGTAACACCCGGATAATTCCCAAGTAAAATAAAGGGCCAAAGATGTTAAAAGAATAAGTTCAGGGGTTGAACTGTAAGTTCTCCAAAAGTTAAAGGACTTAAAATGAAAATTCTGAAAATGGGACGGATGTTAGACCGACTTCCAATACATATCGGTGCAATATGTGTTGAAAAAGGTATGAATAAGGTGTTGACACATGTCCTATGACTCCCTGATGTAATTCGGACGCGTGGCACCATGTCGGACCGACATCTCCAACAATTGCGGTCGGACAGCCGGAAAATAAGGAACGGTCCAATAAAATCCGGACGCGGGTAGGGCTGACACAGGCAGGGCGATAGCGGACCGCTATCCCCCTGCATAACGGTCTGATATGAGGCCAAAATCATACTATAAATAGATGGGTCGAGCTCCATCATTTTTTCACACACAAACACTTTCAGTTACACACACATAAGCTCTGGTAGCTCGATTCCCGAGGTTCTGTTCCGCTCTCGAAAGTTCGGTTTCTCGTAATTCGTCTGCATATTGCCTTAGATAGTGACGAGGAAAGATTTCTAAACACCCTGAGGTTTCTTTATCAAAACCTAAGATAGGGGTATTGATTATGATAATGACAAATATGATCTAGGGTTCTATTGAAGTGCTGATTGTTATATTCGATACAGGATTCTTCTTGAGGTGAGTTCCTCTGAACTATGCTCTATGAAATGTTTTGTAAATGATTTTTATCTGAGATCCCAATACTATCCATGCATATATCCTATAATATGTACTTATGGCCATGATTGGGATGGGACCTAGGGACAAGATTGATCCTCTTGTTTAGATCTGGTCTAAGGGTGACCAACGCGCCCAGAAGGTTCCTGTATACATGTATGTTGTAGACTCAGAACCCGAGTAAAGCAAAGGTTACTGGGTGATGGATTGGAGAGGATGGTTGTAAGGCATGTCGGGGCATTCATCCCTGTATCAAAGATAACAGTAAATATGATTTTGTGTATGAACTCACCAGCATTAAGATGATTCAAAAAAATGTTTTCAAATGTTTTTTTAGCACAGTTAAACCCTAGCTGGTAGTTGGCATTCCAGGAAATGTTATAGGGATGACTGAGGGCAGGTCCTGAGTGACCATAAGGCCTGAGTGAATGGCATGATTCTTCATGAGCTATAAGTCAAGAGTTTGTTTATGATGTATTTTGCCACTCAGTCCCTATTGTACAAACGTTATATTATGAAATAAAAGAATTTATGATGTTAAGTCTTCTGCTATGTGTTGTTTTGGTATCAACGTCACAGTAACTAGAAGTTGACCTTCAACCGGTATGTAGTTATCTAACGAACAGAATGTTCTGTCTAGGAAAGAGCGGTGTATAAATCTCTCCTAGACCCGTCGCTCTTACCTGAGAACATATCTTTTGGAGGTAGTACTCTGGTTAGATGATTGTCCTGTGTTACGGGTGTGACACATAGATATATTCAAAACAATTCTTTTTCTTTCTTGACATTGTCAAATTTCTCTCCCAAATGATTTGCTTTTGAATATAAGTAAAAGAAAATAACAATACAGAAAGTAAAATATTTTTGAAAATCTTTCCGATTAACAAGTTTAAACAGAAAAGACTTATGCACAACTAAAAATTGAGTATTCCGAGCATTTCCACCAACTTCTCAAATCTTGCAGAATCAAATGCTTTAGTGAAGATGTCAACGGTTTGCTTGTCGGTTTTGACTTCCACAATTTTGATGTGCTTCTTCTCAACACAATCACGTATGAAATGGTACTTGATTTCAATGTGTTTGGTTTTGGAGTGCTAAACGAGATTTTTGGTGATGTGAGGAACTGCAGTGTTGTCACACAGAATAGGTGTTTCATGAAAAGTGATGCCATAATCAAGCATCTGATGGTGTATCCACCGTACTTGGGAACAACAAGGGGCAGCAGCAATGTATTCAACTTATGTTGTGGACTAAGAAACGGTGATATGTTTCTTACATTGCTAGGACACAAGTCGATTGCCAAGAAATTGACAACCCCCAGAGGTGAATTTTCGGTCTAAGTTGCAACCCCCATAGTCTGAATCTGAATATGCAACAAGATCAAACAAGTTATTTTTAGGAAACCAAAGTACAAGTTTTGGTTTATACTTTAAATATCTTAAAATACGTTTGACAGCAGTTAAGTGGGAGAGTTTAGGATTAACCTGAAAGCGAGCGCACAAGCGCATAGCAAACATGATGTCTGACCTGCTGGCGGTGAGATGCATGAGAGATCCTATTATAGAGCGATAGAGGTGCTGATCAACGCTTTCACCGTCCATTTCAGGAGAGAGAGAATGTCGAACTTCGACAGGAGACTTGAATGGATGAGACACCGTCAATTTGAACTTAGTCAGAATCACTTTGACAAATTTTTCTTGGTGATTAAGAATTCCTGACTCCTACTGATCAACATGTAATCCAAGAAAGAACTTCATTTCCCCCATGGAGCTTATTTCAAACTTAGAATGCATCATTTTCTCAAATTCTTTGCACAACCTCGGATTAGTGGATCCAAAAATGATATCATCAACATAAATCTGCACCAAAATGGTATCCGCACCATTCATCCGTTTAAACAAAGTTTGGTCAATAGCTCCCCGTGTAAAACCATTATTAAGCAGATGCTTGGATAAGGTTTCATACAACGCACGAGGTGCTTGATGAAGACCGTACAATGCCTTATCTAATTTGTAGACACGGTCTGGATAAGTTGGATCAATGAAACCCGGTGGCTGCTTGACGTAAACTTCTTCTTGAACCTTTCCATACATAAATGCGCTTTTAACATCCATTTAACAAACTGTGAAGTCCATGTAGGCTGCATAGGCGAGAAACATTTTGATGGCTTCTAAGCGTGCCACTAGTGCAAAAACTTCCTCAAAATCAATCCCTTCCTCTTATTAAAACCCCTGAACTACCAAGCGGGCTTTATTTCGAACCACTATTCCTCCTTCATCTGTTTTGTTATGAAATACCCAACGAGTACCGATTGGGACTTTGTTCTTTGGGAGGTCTACCAAATTCCAAACTTTTAGCTTTGAGAATTGCTATAACTCTTCCTGCACAGCCTCCACCCAACTGTTTTCAAGTAAAGCAGCTTTGATATTCTTTGGTTCAACTTGAGAAATGAAGCATATGAAAAGACCATCATTCATTGTTTCTGTGCCACTTTGAGTTCGAACTCCCATGTTGAGAGGACCAATGATATTTTTGGTGGGATGATTCTTGTAAACCCGTAATTATGGAATTACATCCTCTTCTAGAGTATCTTCCAAATTTATGATATTGTTGTTGGGAATCACTGCTTCTTCTACTTCAGGATTTGCAGTAGAGGAGTGTTGACTAACATCCACTATTGGAGGAGTTTATTCCTCAACAGTTTCACTTGTTGCAACAGAAACCGAAGAACCCGAAATAGATTCAACAGACATTGCAGGAGGAATATCCACTGGTTGACTGGTTGAAGATGAGCTTAGGTCATTCATGGAACCTAGGTTATTCACAGAAAGGAGAGGATTAGCTGGAACAGAGATATTAGTATACACAAGAAGATTAAAGGATTTAAATAAAGATTCAACGTCAAAAATCCAATCAGGACTGTCCCCTGAGTCCGAGTGATTGCTTTCATGCCAATTTATGTCGATGGATTCCTGCACGATTCTTCTTCTCTTGTTGTAGACACAAAAGGCACGTTGATTAGAAGATTAGCCCACAAAATAACATTCATCAGCTTTAGCTTCAAACTTGTTCAACATAGTGCAGACCCATCCAAATTTTCTAAAGAAATCAAAGCAGGCTTTCGCTCTTACATGATCTCATATGGGGTCTTGTTGCCTCTTTTGGTAATGAGGACACGATTTTGAACAAAACATGCGGTATTGACTACCTCGGCCCAAAAGGTGACAGGAAGCAAAGAATCAACGCTCATTGTTCTTGCTGCTTCTATCAACGTGCGATTTCTTCGTTCAGCTATACCATTTTGTTGTGGGGTAGGAGGTGCACTGAACTGCCGGGACATACCTTTACTTTCACAAAAAGAATACAGAATGACATTTTTGAAATCAGTGTCGTGATCACTTTTGATTGTCTTCACCCTTAAATTGAACAAATTCTCGATCTGTAGTAGTAGGACTTTCTACCATGACTCAAGACACTCAAAGGCCCAAAGAGATCCACGTGAAGCATTTAGAGAGGAGAGTCGATGGAGTTAATGGTCTTGGGTTTGTCAGAGGATTTATGTTGCTTGCCTTTAGAACATGAAATACAGTGTTCTACAGGAGAGAAGTCTTTAAGAGGCAAATCGGTGACAAGGTTTCTTCGAACAAGACTATTCATTGTTTTGAATTTGACGTGTCCCAGTCTTCTATGCCATAAGAAAGATTCATCTTCTGAAGCTTTTGAGAGAAATCGGAATTCGATTCCTGATGGATTGTTCATTACCAGACTGTAGGTGTTGAACCTTCGTGGAGCACGCATAAGAATTAAATCTTCATGAATAACCACGCCATGTTTCAGAATCAACATTCCCTTGAGTAGAAGAGAGCACAGAAGTCTGTCATAAATCTGGTGTAGGTCCCTCGGGTGTGGCGGATCGTCACATGCAAGTGTGTTTCTGAGTCGGACCGGGTGCGGAATACCTGTGACTAGGTGGAGAGTCTTACAACACAAAGTAAACCGACAAGAGAATCACTTTAAACTTTCGTCTATTATAAACACTTGAAGGTTACAGAGGGAAATACTGAGTATACAATGTCTGCGTGTATGACTGCATACTTATCTACTATCAACCTATCCTATTTATACACGACCCGATCTATGCGCACTTAGCAAGTGCGCAGGGCAAATTGCTCATGCGTACTTAGCAAGTACGCAGAGTATTCTTGCGTACTTGCTAAGTAAGCACGAGCTAATTCCTGCGCACTTACTAAGTGCGCAAAACACTTAGAGATTTTAGCAACATTCAATATGCATTAGTAAATACAACTCGATAACTAATACATACATACATTTACAAACAAAGACAAATACATACAATGAAAGTACAAAACTAAGACTCTATCCAAAGTGTTTGTCACACAAAAGTGCTTCAACAAACTCCCCCTTGACAACAACTCTGGATCATCTTCGGTTTTCAATCTTCAGTCTTCACAACTCTGCATCTTTAGCTTCAGTCTTCTTCTTGTAGTCAAGGCAAAACTTGATCACCTTGTCATATTTAGAAGCATGGAACTTCGTCCATTCGTCCGTATGCATGCAATACCTGTCCACTAGTGCCTCTAGATCTTTAACAGAGAAGTTAATGAAGCAGACTTCATCAAATACTCTGATCAGCTCCCTTGGCACTAAGCTTCCACTATCTGACCATACCTTTCCTATCACCACAACCTCGCCCATTTTTGGATCTACGTACCATTACCATATGTTACCGAGGATATCCTGAGATAACTTGCTCAGGGGAATCTTGGTTTCACATAGCACTGGCTTGTATACCAGTTTCTTTAAGCGTTTCATAGTCACGGGATGTCTGGCATTCTTATCCTTGACTCGCTTGGGCACTTGAGGCTTGAACACTTCAAATTTCCCAGATCTTGCTTCACGCTGTAGAACCTGCCACAAACCCATCACCAATGCGTGATTTGAGTGACCCAGTAGCTCTCGGTTTGCTAGGTTCTCGAGGTCGTATTTAGGTAAGGAGTTGAACGCTTCACTAGTTGGTTTCAAGTATTGAACCCCCCCAGATCATTTGATTGCGAACAACTGCTTATCTTCCTCGAACCTTACAGCTAAGATCATCCCTGTTGCTCCTTGTTTGCCTATGATAGACGTCTTTTGCCAAACCGGAGCCGGATCCTTTGATGAACTAGCAGGCATATCTTTATCTTTCTGTGCCTCTGGATCCACAGGTGTAGGGTCGGCCGGGGAGGCTTCAGTCGATGCTTCAACATTACTAGCAGACTCGACTGAACCTTTGTCGAGCTGAGATTCAAAGGATGGAACTTCGAAGATCTCTCCATCTTCGAACTCATACTCTCCTTCTCCGTCACCCTTGGGAACTTCAATAACTACATCATCATCATCTTCATCCCAATCATCACCAGAGTCGATCTCTCCTTCTTCAAGATTGTAGAGAGCCTCGATATGTGCTTCCTTGTAATAGTCAGGCTCTAAGTATAAGATCTCATCGTCAAATAGATACTTTAGAACATCAGCCGCTGATTTCCTTTATCACCACCAGAAGTATCACCGCCTTCCTGATGAGTTGAATCCCCCTCAGCCAATGGAATAGCAGAAATGGGCACGATTGCCAAAGCTTGATGCTCACTTCCACTAGGACCGACTTCGGGATCCTTGTCTTTGTCATCATTCTTCGTCAAATCAACAGGATGACAAGGCTCATCACCGGTAGGTTTAGATGTCTTCTCCTTCTCCTTCTCTTTATCTTTCTCCCCCTGAGCATCAAGCTTCTTGGTCAGATCAACAATTAACTTGACCATCATTTCATGCTCTTTTTGCTGCGCGTTAAACCGAAGCTCAAGAGACGACCTGTGTCCCAGAATCATGTTGTTTGTCTCGATCAGTAGCTCGTTCTGGGCCATCACATTTTTCAGTCTCTCTTCAGTCCCCGTCCTTCGGCTTTTCAGAATTGTAACTTCGTTCACCAATGAATTTATCTGAGCCTGTTGGGCATCAGATTACTCCTTTGATTTTCGAACAGTTTCTAGTAGAGCAGCCACTTTGGTTTTCAAAGTTTCTATCCTTACATCATTTGGACCAGGATGTCTGGATGTAGACGCTTCAACATTATGAAGTGGGGAAGAGAAGATAGTATCAAAGTCAAAACCCTGAGTAAAGTCTCCATAATTGTAGGGTTAACTGATAGGTTCAAGGGTGGCAATTGGGATTGTGGATGTGATGATAGTTGTAGGAGTGATGGAAGGTGTGATGGTGACTGATTCTGTAAGAATCGGAGTAGTCACCACCACAAGGAACCTCCTCTGTGATAAAAGTGACCGCCACATCAGGTTGTACATGTGGCCTTCTCCGCTGTCGCCGGTATAGTTGGTGTGAAGGTGGGGTAGATGCTGAATCAGTACTTCCAGCCGAAACTTGTACTTGCTGCTAAGTATTAACCTCTACCGCACTGGGAATAGCATGTTGCAGCCTATCCCCCCTACGTTTGTTTACACTTTCACGTCTTTGTCTTTGAATAGCAGCGTCAGATTCATAATCTGGCTCGTATTCACTGCTTGTTGACTATCGCTTTCTCTTCGAAGATGACTAAGGAAGGGTCACCTTCGTCGTTCTTCTCGGGTGTGCCTGTGATGGTGCATCATCAGAATCAGAGGAATCAGACTCTGTAGGTTCGGAGTCTGATCCTTCAGCACCATCATGAACTGTTTCTTCGTCTCCACTTTCAGATGATTAATCCACACTTTCAACTTCTTCCTCTTCTTGTTGATCATCTGAATGTTCACTTAGTTCTGGCTCCGAGTCGTGGCTAAATCATCTCTAGTCAGCCGGTGCCACATACGCTTCGTTGTGGCCAAAGAGTGTTGTGTGCTCAGGGGTAGGTTCTACACTGCCTGGCTTTAAGAATTGTGCAAACACCTTCCTGTCCACCCGCTTGACTTGCAATCTCTCCCAGTAGCAGGTAGATTTGGCAACGCATCATCAATCAGTAGTTGCACAAACCATGGGTATAACAGGAACCTAAACCTCTCAGCCGTATTTATTTGATCATTTATGGCTTTGAATATGTATCTTGAAAAGTTGTAGCCCCTGTTGAGAGACAAGCCAACCATGGCTGTAGCAAGATCATGACCCATTGCATCCTTTCCTGCCTTTCTTCAAGAGATGCACATGATCATGACATGGGCAAAGTATCTCCATTGATCGAGCACCCACATTTTCTTGTATGAAGCATAATCTCTTACACCGACGTATCCCATACGCTGCCTCCAACATCCATCCACAAAGTAGTCAGGATAAGTTGTTGGGTCGGTGGAGAGATCTCGGAATTATAAGACCCGTCTAATGGTGTCCTCAGAAAAGTCGATGTCATGACCCGCCATGGTAGCCCGTATAACATTATGGTTTACTGTGCAGTCTTGTTCCGCGGTCTCCCAGAACTGCTCCAGATACGGTCTTGATACTATCGGGTCTGCTGAAATAGTATAGCTGATTCTTGAACGGTTCAAGAAGTCAACTATCTCTCGGTATTGTAGTGCAGCACCCTTCCATTTCGGTTCAGTATGTGCTAGGAGGTTGAACTTACTTGTGAACGCACGAGCCATAACTACAAAACACACAGAAAACATAATAAGAACAAGAAGATTCATTTGAATTGAATACACATGACTAAGTATAGCAGTTACTCATTGAACTGAATTTTCAGACTTAGAAAATTTTCACAAGTGTTGGTCCTGCGTACTTAGAAAGTACGCAGGGATTTGTTCTTGCGTACTTAAAAAGTACGCATGAATTACTTCTTGCGTACTTGTTAAGTGTGCAAGAATTGCGCTTGTTCAAATTTTTAGAAATCCAATTTTTTAACCGATGATGAACATTGATGTGGATTAGGTCCCCACAAGATCGAAAACCGTGATTATAGCCTATGGGACCAATATCAACACCAAATAGCCGCTACATTAGTCACATTTTGACCTAAATGGCGACCCAGTCGAACCGACAGTCAAAATCCAAGCCAAAGTCAAAATTAACAATCGATAAGGACGATTAAGGACTAAATAGGGATCAATTGTTGATTCTAAGCAAGTTTTAATTATAGTGTGTTACCAAAACAACTAAAAGATTGACAAAAATCAAGATTCAACCATAAAATTTTTTATATTCTAAATCGGTCCATAATTAGAGATATAATGGATGAAATGCCTTTAGATTCTCACCAAGTGATTGTAATACGATGATGGAACTAGAAACGGGAAGAAAAACCGGTTAGGAACACATGAAATTTTATGAGTAAAAGGAGCAGAGGGAATTCAACAGGAGTTTGAAGTTTGAATGAGATAAGCTTCTGAAATTTTTCTAAGTCCTGTATGTATACCCAAAACAAAATGGTCTTGCGTACTTACTAAGTGCGCAGTACTTAACTCCTGCGTACTTACTAAGTACGCATGACTTAAGTCTTGCGTACTTGTTAAGTACGCAGGGTTTACCTCATGCGCACTTATAAAGTGCGCAGAGACCCTTGTGTGCTCAAACTTTTAACTCAAATTATGAAGATTTCAAGTCAAATAACGAACAAGATAAAAAACATTCAATCAAGAGGATTCAAGTTCAATTCAAGAAGGTTAAACCCAAATATTTTTGGCGTTTCTGAATAAAATTGAACTATACACAAACTTAAAACCTTTTTGATCTTTTCAAGATAGAAATATACACATATTCACACAAACTATTTTTGATCAAAGACACGAGCAGAGGATCATATCAGGCTAACATATAGCAAAAACGATACAATATAAACATCAAAGAATATGGGATCAGGTCATGGATTACTATTTATTCATACGTAATAAGCTCATAAACAAGTAATTAAAGTTGACAATATTATAAGATTTGAAACTATAAGCATCTTTGTATCACGTTCTTGGTGTTAAGGTATTAATTATAAGATATACAACGTGTACCCCACTGATATGCTACAGTATTGTAATTTGCACTATCTCAAGGCATCTAAGATTTTCCCAATTTTTTTCCAAATTTTCAGAATGAAGCTACATCAATTAGCATAGGAAAAATCAAGCAGAATCCATAAGGATTATCAGGAATCATAAGATTCAGAATTGAGTGATTCATTTGTCTTGGTTTCATTTGATTTCTTCAGTGAATATCGGTATGATGATTCAGGATAATGAATATGGTGTTTGAGCATTAAGGTAGGGGAATCCAACTTTTATCTGGATTTGATTTCAATGAATCAGGAGTGATTCAAGGGTGAATACACGCTCCACGGTTGATGTAGAGACATGTCTTGATTCAATATCTCATTGCATACTTGTGAGTATGGGCAGTGAGATGAACCGCATTAATTGTGCTAAAGACATAACCTGAAACTGATCTCAGAAGAAAATTATTGCCAAAATCTAACATCCTTTATCTGATAATGATCTTTTGCATTCTTTTACGCACACACACTAGCATACATGGGTTCAAATCACAGTTGTAATTTAGATTTAGTTTCCACACTACTAGTGATTCAAAGACGCATACAGCCTACTGACAATTCAAATTACATGTAAATAAACAGATTAAAAAACATAAAAATTTAAACAATTAAGTAAGCATGATGCAATCATTTCCCATATGAGCAGTTTATGACGTTTTGATCATTTCTGATGTACTATCATTTCCTCTTTTCTTAAGTTAACTTTGAAATTTTCTCCATTTTCTATTTTGTTTTTTATTTTGTAAAATATTTTGAAGATTAAAAGAACTATATAGAAAATTTAAAAGAAATAAATTTTAACTTTCATGAATTGAATTGATTTAAGAAAAACAAGTTTTCGCTTAGGATTGAACATTCCTATCAAGTTGACAAGATGCTCAAAACGGGATCAGTCAAACGCCTTAGTGAAAAGGTTAGCAAGATTGTCACCCGTGTGAACCTTTACAAGTTCAATTAAATGCTTTTCAGCACAGTCACAGATGAAATGATGGCGAATTTCTATATGTTTAGTTTTGGAATGTTTCACCGGGTTATTTGTGATGGACATGGTGGCATTGTTGTCAATGAACAGAGGAGTTCCAGTGAAGTTTAAGCCGTAGTCTCTCAATTGCTGCTGAATCCACAATATCTGAGAACAACCGCTCGCTACAGCAATGTATTCTGCTTCACATATTGAGACAGAAACCGTTGACTACTTCTTACACTACCAGGAAACCAGTCTGTCTTCCAAGAATTGACATCCATCAGAAGTTAACTTTCTATCAAGGTTACAACCACCATAGTCTGAATCAGTATACGCTTTGAAGTCAAATGACTCCTGCTTAGAGTACCAAAGACCCAATCGGGGTTTCCATTTCAAGTATCTGAAAATTCTCTTCACATCTATCATGTGGGACTCCTTCGGTTGTGACTGAAACCTTGAGCACAAGCACACAGTAAACATTATATCGGGTCTTGAAGCTGTGAGATACATAAGAGATCCGATCATCCCACGGTACAATCTGCAATCCACCTCCTTTCCATCTTTGTCAGGATGCGGACCATGATTGACTGGGATAGGTGTGCCATAAGTACTGCTATCATTCATCTTGTATTTCGACAAGATGTCCTGCACATACTTTGTTTGATGCATATAAATGCCATCCTCTCTTTGACTGACTTGCAGACCCAGGAAGAACGACAATTCACCTATGTTACTCATTTCAAACTTGGACTTCATCACCTGTTCGAATTCCCTACACATCCCTTCATTTGTAGATCCAGAAATAATGTCGTCGACATACACTTGTACAAGAAGAATGTCATCTCCTGCTTTCCTAATGAAGAGGGTCGAGTCAATCTGTCCACGGTCGAAACCATTTGACAATAGATGTTTAGATAATGTCCCATACCATGCCCGTAGCGCTTGATAAAGACCATAAAGTGCTTTGTCGAGCTTGTACACTTTATTGATATTATGCGGATCTTCAAAGCCGGGAGGTTGAGTGACATAGACCTCTTCATGTACTTCTCCATACAGGAAAGCACTCTTCACATCAAGTTGATAGACCTTGAAGCCAACATATGAGGCATAAGCCAGAAACAGTCGAATGGCTTCAAGTCTAGCAACTGGGGCATATACTTCTGTGTAATCCAAGCCCTCTTGTTGATAAAAACCTAAACAACCACCCTTGCTTTTTTCATCACCACAACATGACAATCATCCGTCTTGCATTTGAACACCCATCTGGTGCCAATTGGTTGTACGCCCCTTGGCAAGTCAACCAAATCTCACACATGCAACTTTTGGAATTGAGACAGTTCGTCTTGCATTGCCTCAATCCAGCAGTTGTCAGCGAGAGCCTCTTTAACATTCTTCGGCTCTAACTGGGACACGAATGCAGCATGCAGACATGTTTCCATGACACCAGTGTCAAGTATCTCAGAGTAGAGACTAGTGTTCTCAGTAATGGTTCGATGACGAGTCTGAACACCGGCATGAGGATCACCAATAATGTTGTCAATTGGGTGATTCTTATGCACTCTCGTCTCTGGTACATTTGGTTCCTGAATTTCTGAATCAATCTGAATCAAGGTTCATGCTTAACTCCCCCATATCCTGTGTTCCAGAAGAAGAATATTCAATGTTAATTGGATCAGCTGGAGCTTAATTTCCTACACTAGTGTTAGGATTAGCTTAAGCGTCATTTCCGTCAACATGAACATCTTCACTGTTATCACCATTAAGAGTTCCAGATGTAGATGCAGCATTGGAATCAGGAGTTACAATCGGTACAGTAGCACGAGTTGAGAAACTAGAGTCATCACCGCCACCAAATAATTCATATACATTTGCGGCATCATTTGCAGACAAATCTGGAAGATTGAAAGATTTGAATAGCGCATCATAATCAAAACCCCAAGCTGGACCAGTTGGTTCTGGTGGAATGCTGTGCTTACTACAATCCACTTCAAACCATTCCTCGATAGTACGAGTTCCTATGTTGTACACTCTCTTGCAAGGCGAGTTGGAAACGTATCCTAAGAAGATGACTTCCACCGCTTTTGCATGAAACTTAGACTTACGGTCTTTGTACTGTAGCAACAAGGAACAAGGACTACCAAAAGGAACTAGATAATCAAGATTGGGAAGTCGATTGTTGATCAACTCATAACAAGTCTTGTTATGCCTCTTCATAACCAGAACTCTGTTCAAGACGTGACAAGCTGTATTAACTGCTTCTGCCCAGAAAATGACAGGAAGCTTTGCATCCGACAGCATCATCCTTGCAGTCTCGATCAAGGTTCTGTTCTTCCGTTCGACAACTCCATTCTGCTGAGGCGTGTACGGGGCGCTGAATTCGTGACGGATCCCCTTCTTGAGACAGAAAAGTTCCATCAAGTTATTCTTGAATTCAGTTCCGTTGTCACTCCTTATTCTTCTAACCTTCAACTTGCAAAGAGATTCCAAGCTCAGGATCAGGCATTGAAGAATATTAGCAGTTTCGTCCTTCGTACCTAAAAAATGCACCCAAGAAAAACGTGAGAAATCATCAGTTACAACTAGACAGTATGACTTACCTCCAATACTCATGATACTTATGGGGCCAAACAGATCCATATGTAATAGCTCCAAAGGGGTATCGATGGAGTTTTGGAGCTTGGGTTTGTGAGACTTCCGTTGCTGTTTGCCCTTTTTACAAGGCATACAGTCATCCGCAACGGTAAATCTCAGCTTAAGAACACCGGTTACCAAACCGTTTCAGACCAGATGATTCATTTTACGATAAAAATATGTCCGAGTTTCCTATGCCAGAAGATAGAGTCAAGTTCTGTCGCTTTGGTAAGCAAACAAGTAGCAACTGATGAGGTGGTTGTTGCCACGCTCATATCAATCTGATAGGTGTCGTTTGTCCTTGGGGCTCTCATCAGAATCCAGTCTTCAGGAACTTCAAAACCAGGTTTGAGAATCAAGCATTCATTCTTGTCAAACATCACCGAGTACTCCTTGTCGCACATTTGGGAGACACTCAACAGGTTATGCTTCAGCTGCTCGCAAAAGTTGACATTGTCAAAGCTGACACAACCATTTGACACCACGCCTTGAGATGTGATACTGCCGCCTTTCTCTCCAGCAAAGGCCACATAGCCACCTCTGAATGGTTTCACGTCTTGAAGCAAGGCCATGTTTCCTGTCATGTGCCGGGAGCATCCACTATCTACATACCAACGATTAGAGATAGTACCCTTCGGATGTCCCTGCACGAGTCACAAAAAGAATTAGTTAGATTTGGAGACCCAAGCCATACTGGTCTTGGGTCGTCCGTCTTTTTCAAAATAAACAACCTCTTTTAACTCACAGTCGTGACTGTTTAAAATGGATGAATTTTTAGAAGAATTAGGACTAGGAGATTGAGAACTTTTAGATTTGGCAATCCAGGACCTCTTCTGTTTCTTAACTGGAACAGTAGACTTAGGTTCAACAACACCAGGTGAACTAATGGAAGCTTCACCTGAGTGAACTCTAGTCGGTTGTTCTAGCTTTCTCAACATCTTATTCCTTCTCCTCCTCTGTGGCTTAGAGATTTTCACCATAGATTTCTCACCAGTAGGTGTACTACCAAAGGTAGATACACAAGGTATAGCAGGTTGCTTTCCCTTTCTTGAAACAGATGGTTTAGCCTCAGAGGTTATCTTTGACTTTACCATTGGTTTTACTGGTGGTTTCATCACATTTGCTTTGGACTTTTGGGATGCTTCACTGGTGGTGACTTAGGGATGACAGCCGGTTGTGCAACAATAGGCCCTTTCCCTTGGTTCTTAGAGGGCAGTTCACAAGGATGTGACCTACCAAACCACAGTGAAAGCAAGTCCTCTTGCCTGTGTAAGTCCTCCTATAAGGCTCATTAGATCTGGCATTAGATGACTCAGCATTATGAGCAGGAGGAGTTGGTTTGTGAACATGAGTTTGACCCGATATAGATTGGTTTTTTAGGAGTATAGTATTTTTGCAAATTTTCTTTATAACCAAGCCCATAGTGAGCTGAAAAAGCTTCTTTCTTAACTTGATTAAGTTTTTTATACCCCCATAAAGCATTACCTTTAATTTATCATTTAACTCAATGATATCGGGTTCAGTTAAAATACAATTATCACTATTAGTGATAATATTTTTCTTGACTTTCTGTTCAGATAACAACTCCTCAGATACTACTCCTTCAGGGCAGGTGTTAACCGACCCATCATCAGAAGCAGTAAAGAACTCCTCATTAGATGCAGAGTTGGCCTTACTTGAGGATCATCCTTGTTAGAGGAATCATCCTTACCTGAGGACTCATCAAGGCAAGTTAGATCAATTTCTACTAAGCCATTGACAAATTTCCCGCTAACTGGTGGAGGAATGGCATTAGTACCTAACCCTAAGCCATTCATTTGTCTCACTAAAGATTCGTAGTGTTCGACCATAAAACGAGAATTTTTCAAGTTTTCATTAGTACATTTCAACTGCAAGATCTCATTTTGCAGCTTGTTGATCTCATTGTTCCTTTTCTCTAACCCCTTCCTAGTGAAGCTGTTGATCGCTCATTTTAAGTGAATAATCACATTTTTCTTTCTTCAACGTTTCAATTGAATCTTTAAATCATTTTTCGTTTTCTTTGTAGCTTAAAGATGCAATACGAAGATGTTCGACTTTGTCATGAAGCTTAGAGTTTTCAATTTTTAAGCCTAGACATTTGGAACAAGAAATGACTGTAAAAGGATTAGAATCTACCTCATTCGATGAATGTGATGCCTCTCCGATAGCCATGAGGGCAACAGCAGTTGTAGACTCTTCTCGGTCAGCCACAGAAGCTTCCCGTTCCTCAGCTTCCATCATCTCCATAATCTCAGCCATGAGACCAACCTGAGTTTGTGCAATAATGGCATCCTCCAAATGAACACCCCAATCAAATCTTTCATCTTGTTGAGTTACCAGTGCATTGGACGTTCCACTTTGGCTTTGATTGTGGTTTTTTGAGTTGTTGTAACCTTGGTTGTTTCCTTGGCTAGGTCTGGTGAAACCCGATGCTGGTGCTCTGTCTTTTTGACATTCATGAGCAAAGTGTCCATAGTTCAGACACTTGTAGCACTTGGCCTTGGATTTGTCAAAACCAACCTTGGCATTAGAGTGCCCGCCAATGAACTTTCTTCCTGTTCTGTTCAGGAAACGCTTGGCTCTCCTCAATATCATGGCCATATTCCACTGAATATCCCTGTCCTCCATGTCATCTAGATCCACTTGATTAAAATCTTCCTCAATTGTTTCAGCATATGTAAGTTTGCCACCAATGAAGTTCTCATAGGCAAGCATACATGACGAAAATAAAGCTACATGATCTTCAGGTATTTTGGCTATAGCTGACTGGTTAGCTGAAGATGTAGCGGGAGGATTTCCTGAGGGATGTTGTTGATGAGATCCACAACCTGATCCGGATGTTGCATAGCATGCATGACCACCACAAGCCTTCACAGTTTCTTCCTCATGGGAGTTTCCAGAGAAAAGGGTAATTCCAGAGCCCGATGACTTGGTTGTAGAAGACGTCCCATGATACATTGAAGGGTCTTGTATCTGAGGTCTTCCTGAGCTCTCCTTCCTTTTTAGGTTCATGTCATGAGCTTGAACCTTTCCAATTGCCTCATCAATTGTCATCTCATAGAACTTAGGATTCTCTCTCATCAGGGTTGTATACATCTCAAACTTGGGAGACAAAGCATCCAGAAACTTTTCAACTAATTCTTCATCAGGATACTTCATCTCAAAAGCTTTCAACTTGGTCTACAGATGATAGAATCTAGAGATGAGCTCGTCTATAGATTCGTTCTCCAGAAATCTGAAGAACTCATACTGCTTCCTGAGGAGATCGCGTTTACTTATCTTGATGTCACTATTGCCCTCGAATCTTTTCTGTAACGCCTTCCAAAGATCCTTGGAGTTATCATATCCTCTGAAACTATGGAATAACTCCCTAGTTAAGCCCATAGTGATAGAACCGTGAGCCTTCTTCTCTCGATCATAAACTTTTTTTTCTTCTTCATCGAGTTTAGAGATAGGATTGGGCATTACTTCATCAAGGTAAATGTGTGTGGGATGCTTATATCCCTCTAGAATTGGTATCCATAACGAAGAATCGGTATAGGAAATGTAATGCTCAAAGCGTGCTTTCCAGTTAGAATAATCATTTACATTTAGCAACTTTGGCGGTGAGGTGTTCCGATCTCGTTGTCATAGTTCAGAAGGTTACCGAGGTTCTGAAGATTCGACATGGTGAACACTTAGTCAAATTTCAAAAAGGTCAAAGACACTTGCGCACTTGATACTGGCCGTGCGTACTTAGAGAAATGGTCCTACGCACGTATGATTTGCTCTTGCGTACTTGATAAGTACGCATGAGTAGAAGATAAGTATGCATGAGTTAATTTAAGTACGTAGAAAGATTAGTCTTGCGTACTTGATAAGTACGCAGCAAGACTGAACTTTTTGCCAGATATGGTAAGTACGCAGATAACCTTTTCACCAACTCTCACCAAACTATTCCGGTCGCTGGAATCTCACCGGAGATGGCAAAAATCGGACAGATGAAGAAACAAAATGAGCCAAAGGGTCTGAAACTTGTTTCTAACCAACCTTTGTTGCTCAAAACACTAAAATACACAACAAAAGTCGGTTTTTGAGTGATTTTTGCTTCTAAAATAGTGCTCAAGAGCTACCCCTATTTTATCACAAAAATCAACAAAAATACACACTTTTGTTTGTAAAATCTCTGTAGAAAACTCTCTAAACACTCGAAATCAAGAGCAATGCTCTGATACCACTTGTAGGTCCCTCGGTTGTGGCGGATCGTCACATGCAAGTGTGTTCCTGAGTCGGACCGGGTGCGGAATACCCGTGACTAGGTGGAGAGTCTTACAACACAAAGTAAACCGACAAGAGAATCACTTTAAACTTTTTTCTATTATAAACACTTGAAGGTTACAGAGGGAAATACTGAGTATACAATGTCTGCGTATATGACTGTGTACTTATCTACTGTCAACCTATCCTATTTATACACGACCTGATCTCTGTGCACTTAGCAAGTGCGCAGGGCAAATTGCTCATGTTTACTTAGCAAATACGCAGAGTATTCTTGCGTACTTGCTAAGTATGCAGGAGCTAATTCCTACGCACTTACTAAGTGCGCAAAACACTTAGAGATTTTAGCAACAATCAATATGCATTAGTAAATACAACTCGATAACTAATACATACAGACGCTTACAAACAAAGTCAAATACATACAATGAAAGTACAAAACTAAGACTCTATCCAGAGTGTTTGTCACACAAAAGTGCTTTAACATCTGGGACACACTCATCATATTATATTTCAGCTACAGGGCAAAGTTTTCTCTCTCTAGACAATTTACTCCATTGGACACGGTTCCGTGTCTTTCTATCTTTCCTCCGCTTCGATTGCATGCAAAGGCAATAAACTCTCCATCTATTGGTTGGTAATCCTGTAGTAACGAAAACTGGCCGGTCATGTGCCTTGAGCAACCGTAGTCGACATGCCAGATATTGTCTTCAATCTTCCTCGATTGCCCCTACACATACCAAATCAATCAGAGTTTGGTACTCAAGCCATTGCTGACTTGAATTTCTTAACATCACAAGATACTTCTCGGAAATCATATTCAGAATCCTCATTTAAAAAATATGGTCATAAAAAAGATCATTATTTTTAATTTTCCTTGTTTTTCTCAAACCATTCCTAAATTTATTTATCCTTTTACGTCTTAAATCTCTCCTATTTTTTGATTTAGAAACATTTTTATCCTTGAGTAAACTATTTGGGTCACATTCTTTTGAACATAAAATAGAAGATGGCACATTTTCTTCATTGAACTGATATGCGGACAAATTACACCTTTTGAAAACATGACCAGGTTCTCCACAACTGAAACAGGTTTTATCACATGACTGCTTACCCTGATAATTTTCATCACAGGATGATGAAGATGATTGTGATGTTGAGGCATCAGAATTAGAAGCAACTCTGTTTTCTTCAAATCTTTCTTGAAGAGTTTGATCTTTCTTTAATCTGAAAAACTCCTGATTACGCATTGTTTCTTGTGGAAGACCAGTCATAACAATTCCTGCACTTTTAATATTTGCAATACAACTCATAGCATTTACAGACTTAGGAACAAAAGGTAACGCTTCTTTAAACTTATAAATGTCATTCCTCAAAGAATCATGCTCAGAAGGCATGAAATCAAAGTACAAGTTTTCAACGTGTTCACAAATATCAAGTTTTGACACGTACGTATTATTACAATCATCTGACTCATGTTCATTTAAAATACTTCTCTTACTAGTACTCTCATCACAATCATCTTCAGAACTTTCAAAGTCTGACTCTTCACAAGAAGCAAATTATCAGAATTTGAAGTTTTAATATAATTATCAGCAGATAAGGTACAATCAAATGGTGTTGGAACATAAGGAACTGCCATATCAGTGAATCTACCTGACTTGGAATAAGGCGGAGGATGTGTGTTATACCTAATACCTTCTGTGACTTTCTTATGGATTTGCTTATCGATGATTCCAAACAAAATTTTCTGATCTACACCCATGTTTTCAACTTGAAAATTTGCATTTTCAGCCTTTTGAAGTCTTTCAGTTAAAAGTTGATTATTATTCTTTTAGGTGGTAAGTTGCACAATTAAAGATCGGTTTTTAGTAGAAATGTCATGAATTTCTTTAAGTACAGTTTTTCATTCTTAGCCACAGATTCATACATGACTTTTATATGATCACGTTCATCGACCAAAGCTTGGTTGATGAATCTATGTTTTTGAATTTCATTTAAACAGGATTGAGATTTGAAAATTCTAGACATTACCTCAGCTGAAACAGAAGTGAGATTCTTAGCTAGTTGAATGATAACAAGTTTGTCCTTTTCCTAAATATCAGCCATCAGAGCCTTTTCAGCTGTTTTCTCATCTTGATCTCCCCAATGATAATGCCTATCAGCTTGACAAACCAGAGCTTTAGAGCTGGAAGATGTAGTGGATGTGGGAGAGTTTTCATCTTGCTTCCCATTTGAGTTCTTCTTCTCATATTGCTTCTTTGAAAAAGGCTCCTAGCAGTTTCTTGCAAAATGACCCAACTGATCACAATTGTACCATCTCACCTTCTTGATTTCAAAACCCAAGGTCTTTCCCATTCTGAATCTATCCAACCCAATTCTCTTGATGAATCCTTAGTTCTCAAAGCTAGCATTGCCATGCACCAGTCAACATCCATCTTCTCCAAGTCATCAGAATTAACCTGCTCCAAGTCATCACGTTGGAAACTGACAGGTGTCAAGTTTCCTGAGATCAAGGAGTCATAGCATGACATGAAAGCAGTCATAATAGGTAAGTAGTCATCACGAAACATTAGAGACTGCTTCTGTGTGGTAGAGGAGCTGGAAGGCTGGATCCCAAATAGAGAAGTTGGAACGTCAGTCTGGTAGTATGCCATATTAGATTTGCTGGATTGGCTGGAAGAGCTTTGACCAGCAAGAAGAGCGGTATTTCCTGACTGATTTGTTGGAGTGACTGCACCTTTATTTATCTCCAACTAATAAGATTCCATAATGTTATAAAGTTCTTGTTGTGACAGATCACTCAGCTTCTCAGTTTTCTTGATCATAATTCTGTACATGTTCCATTCCTCAGGCAGTGAGTCAAGCATCTTCTTATTCATCTCAACAGTTTGATACTCAGTTCCCAAAACCTTCAACTTAGATACAATTCTTGAGAACATGTTGATCGACTTGGACATGGGCTCTCCATGAACACTACTAAACATCTCATTGTTTCTTGATCAAATCTCTCTTGCTTTCCCTTACCTCAGCACTTCCTTCATATCTAGTATATAAATCCAGCCAAAGATCGTTGGCGGTTGTATATTCAGCAAATATGTTTAACACATCCATTGGAAGAGCCATATCAATGGATCCATAGGATTTGTTGTCTCTTGCAATCAATGCAATATCCTTTTCATCATATTCAGCAACAGTCTTGGGACGCTGAACATCTACGGTAGTAACCATAGGCTTGTGTGGACCATCAATGATTGAGTTCAAGAGGGTGTGGTCATGGAATTGAAAGAAGGTCTTCATCTTCTTAGTCCAATCATCAATATCCCTAGTGGACACCAAGGCAGGTGGTTTGTTTCTTCCAGTGTAGTCATTGTTGCTTGAAGATGCCATTCCTCAGAAAATTTCAACCAAACAGTAGCTAGTTTTGATGAACATAAACTATGATCGAAACTACTAGTTTCGACTGAAGAACTTGTTTCAATAGAGAATAGACTGACCGAAAGTACTAGTTTCGATAGGGAACAACTTGATTGAAACAAATAGTTTCGATGATGAATAAAACAACAAAAACAACAAATGTCGATTGAAACTAGTTTCGATAGGCCAGAACTTTCGCTCCCAAGGTTAGTTTCGATAATAGATAAGACAAATTCACTAGTTTCTATGATACCTTTTCTTAGACAAAAAGTACAGACAAGAAGTTTCGATAGTCAACTGAAAACAGAAATGTCCCCTAGTAGTTTCGATACCTTCTTCTTCAAGCTTCAGCAGACTCCATGGATGAACATCTTCAGAAATCAAAGATAATAAAACAGCAATCTAAACCGGTGAAAAACTCAAAGAAATACCCAGTAAAATGATGAAATAGTACCCAAAAACCAATAGAACAGTGCTCAAGCTTCTAGAACCAAAAAAACTTCAATCTGAGATGAAATAACACCTAAAATAGATCACAATAACCTGATAATACTCAAAAATCAAGAGCATAGAGCTCTGATACCAATTGTAGGTCCTGATTTTATACAAAATCACTAAAACAGATCAATTACACACATACACACCTGAGGAGTAGATGAAGATAACAGGCTAACCACACTCAAGAACACAATACAATTTGATATGAAAGTGTAAGAACATAATGAACAAAATCACTGATTGTATTGATTTAAAAAAAACTATGAAAATGGAATGCAAGGGTTACAGCCGCTACTCACACCATAAACATTCTGAAACTATGCTATTTATATGGTGTTGACAGGTATCGATAATATGCTCATCGAAACTACTAGTTTCGATTGAGCATTTACATCAGACACAAGAACCCCTGTCGAAACAACTCATCTATCGAAACTACTAGTTTCGATTGAACAACCTCAATCGAAACTAGGTAGTTTCGATGGTCCAGACTTAACACTAAGAAAGCAGTAAATTACATTAACAGAAACATCTAAAATATAAAAGTTACAAAACAAAGGACATTTGTTCAAAAGTACATTGATCATATAGCTTCAAAATGCTAGACTCTACAAGGTTGGTCAAGTAACCATTCACCCAAATTAACTCATCACGTCTTATATTTGTTTGACAAAGGTGTGTTAACCCGGCAACCGTTGGTGATGTAAGTTGGTTTCCCGAAAATATATATTTATTTATTAAAAATGAATATAATTAACGTATGCAACTAAATGTTTCAAAAGGTTCTATTTATCTTTATACTTACTTTGGAGTTGTGATAATTAAATGATTAGTAGGTATTTCTTAAAGACTTGAAAAAATTGTTTAGATTATTTATTCAAATTCAAATAATTATCGTCTTTAGTGTTATCTCAACATCTATATATATATATATATATATATATATTCGTGTATGTATTATATGTGTATATTATGCTTTAACAAAAGTTTGTTTATTCTTATTTATTAATAGTCATCATACTTTATAAAAAATATTATATATATATATATATTGATAAAACAAGATGCATAATGACATCAAAACAACCATGTATTTAGTAATTATCACCAAAATGCTTTCACAAAATATTATTCTATCATATGTATTCTTTTTGAAGCCTTGATATATATATATATATATATATATATATATATATATATATATATATATATATATATATATATATATGTATGTATATAGTGTGTGGTTTCGCTAAAAAGTCAAAAAAGCGTAAAAAGTCGTTTAAAACGCTCATAACCGGCTCATACGAACTTCGATTTTACTCATTTTGGCGGCGTTGGAACCGTCTCGTCAAACTATACGATCTTAGCTTGTAGAGTTTAGCGTTTAGGTTTTAGTTTTTGTGTTAGGATTTAGCCTTTGGGGTTTAGCCTTAGGGTTTAGCTTTTAGTATTTAGGCTTTGGGGTGGGGGTGGGTGTTTTAGGTTTTTGGGGGTGGGGTGAGGTGGGAGTTAGGTTTTGGCTGGGGGGATGGGTTGGAGGTTTAGGCGTTTAGGCGTTTAGGGGTGGTGGTGGTGTTTTTAGATGACTTTTTCGGCATTTTAGGTTTTTTTTGTTAGGATTTAGGTTTTTAGGGGTGGGGGTGGGGGTGGGGGTTTTAGGTTTTTTATGGTGGGGTGTGGTAGGGGTTAGGTTTGGGGGGGGTTGGGGTGGGGGTTTTAGGCTTTTGGAGGGTGGTGGTGGGTGTCTGTGTGTAGGTTTTAAATGAAGTTTCTAAAATATTATTAATATTGAATATACTAGTAAGATCATCAACTAAGTTATTATGTATAAAATCCTTATGTGATTAGTGTTAATGATCCTTAGCTAGTTTCTTGGAAAATATTACATAAAATCATAAGTGTGGGTTTGTTTATTTACCAAAGATTATTACAAATTAAGTTTCTATCTATTTATGGGTGAACATGTTACTAACTTGCATAAAGTTAAAGAAATAATAATAGTTAGGTATTTCGGGTGCTCATGTAATCAAGGAAGGAGAGCAATATGGAGAGGAAACGGGGACACGAAATCCTTGCTAGAGTGTTTGTATCCGCTTGAAATCACTTTAGGAGTTTTTTGATGCTTTCAATGAGACCCAAAGGTGGAGTGTCGTTTGTGTCTTGAGTTAGGAGAGGGAGGGAGGTGGCATGTGAATGTATTGCTAAGAGTAGGAGGGAGGGGTGTGGGTGGTTGTGGTTGTCGTAACTCAAGGGAAAGCAAGAAGAGAAGCCGATTGGTGAAGGTGGTGTTTGCGATGGTTGAAACCATGAAGGGAAAGGGGTGGTGGTGTGGGTAGCTCTTGACCGTAAACAAGGGAGAGGGAGAGGGAGAGGGAGAGGGAGAGGGAAAGGATTTGATGATTTTGGTGTGGAGAATGCATGGAATTCTCCATGTATTTATACTACTCATTTGTGTAATACCCATTGGGTGGTGTATCTTGGGGAGATAAGATTGTCTTTGGGGGGACAAGGAGACCAAGTGTGGGGAGACAAGATTGTCTTTGGGGGACAAAGAGTAGAGTAGGGTGGTGGTGGTGGATGAGTGTGTTGTTTATTACTAGGTCACCCAGTACAATACCCGTAAATAATACCCGCTAAATTTCCTGTTTTAATAGAAATAAAATCATAATCGTCGAGTTATAAATAAAAATCTCGGTATATAAATTATATATGTTTACGTAGTTGAGACGCGTTAAATGTGTAATGTATGTATTAGAGTCCAAAATACACATTGACGAAACCAAATTGATGTAAAATATATATCTATGTTTGAAATAAGTGGGTTTGCTATGTATGAAATTATAATTAAGTCTAGTATGTTTTCTCGTAATTTCGTGTAAGACTAGTACATATGTTAACCTGGGAATTTGCTGGTTGTCATAGAGGGCCGGGTGACGGCCGTTCGGGCGAAGCGAAGGGAGGCAGAGGCGTGATGGGGCTGGCCAAAGGCTGTAGGTGGCGTGACAGGGCTGTAGGTCCAGGTAACTCAACTACTGATCGAACTCGTAATATGACGTTGCTATAACACGAAGTGCGGAATCCTTCAATTGAAACAACACGCGTAAATAAACTTCTCGTTATATTCCAAATTTCATAGAGTTTACAAGATAATCGCTTCTGCTCTGTTCTGTTTCTCTCTGCTCTGCTATCTCTAGAAACAAACTGTAACTCTATTTATAAACACAAGTTCTGATATAAGCGAACTTATTAAGTTCGCCTCTAACAACTTAAGCGAACTTAACAAGTTCGCCTCAGCTACACCTAAGCGAACTTATTAAGTTCGCCTCTGATAGACCAGGCGAACTTAACAAGTTCGCCTTTAGGCTCACTTGTAAAACACTTAGTAACTTTAGACATTTACATAACAAAAACATAAAGACATAAAATCTAACTATTACAAGCTTTTGTCATTACAAACTATGTCCTAACAGACTCCCCCTTGACAATAGCTTGATCTTCTGTCTTCAGTCTTTATCTTGAACTCTTCCAGTTATCCGGTAGTCTGCTGCCAGCATGCACTCCATATCTTCTGCATATCTCCAAAACTCTTTTGTACTGTAGACCTTGTTCTCTCCATTCATCAGTGTACATGATCTCACTCTTTCTCAGTGTCCTCTGATCTTTCTTTGAAAAATTAATAAGATTCATTGCGTCATAGAAACACACAATGACCTTATTATATTTATCTTCAATCCTTGCTTCACCAGTATTAACATCAACATACCACCATTTCATATTCCCAAGAAAGTCTTGAGGAATATTCTTTAATGGTATCTTGTGAATAGCACGCACTGGTCTATACTTGTATCTCCATGTTACTTTCCCAGTCTTTGGACCTGTGTTCTTCACTCTCTTTCCCTTCTGTGGTTTCAGCCGTTCATACTTACCCGAACTACCTTCTTTCTTTATCACGTTTGCTATCACATCAGCCAAACCATTCTTCGATCTATTTATGAGTGGCTTTGAAGGTAGACCATTTATTTCACACCTCGGCAAGGTATTGAAATATTTGATCCATGGCTTTAAGTATTGAACACCTCAGATCGTTTGATTGCAAATATTTTTTATTCACCATCATAGAACCAACTTATGATCCTTCCTACACACTGCTCTTTATTCACATATTTCTCTTTCTGAGCAGGTTGTGCTGGAGACTTGGGTAGCACCTTCATCCAACTGTTTACAACTTCTCGCCACTGTTCTCTGTTGATGCACTTTCCTGTGACAACACTCTGGATAGAGTCTTAGTTTGTATTTCTAATGTCTGTAATTTGTCTTTGTATGCAAGAGTCGTTATGTAATAGTTTATCGAGTTGTATTTACTTATACATAGTGTATGTTGCATTTCTTCTAAGTGTTTTGCGCACTTACATGTGCGCAGGAGAAAGCTCCTGCGTACTTAGCAAGTACGCAGGAAGACCCATGCGTACTTGCTAAGTATGCAAGAGCATTTGGTCCTGCGCACTTGCTAAGTGCGCAGGCATCAGGTCTGTATAAATAGGTTTGGTTCACAGAGGATAAGCACGCATAACTCATATCTTAGACGAACTCAGTTTGTTAAGTACGCAATTTGTATTCTCTCTGTAACCGTTGAGTGTTTATAATAGAAAGAGCTTTTATTGTGACTCCCGTGTTGGTTTACTTTGTTTTAGTTAGACTCTCCGCCTAGTCACGCGTATTCCGCACCCGGTCCGACTAGTAGACCACTTGCATGCAACGATCTGACACACACGAAGGGGACCTACAAGTGGTATCAGAGCATTGCTCTTGAATTCGAGTGTTGTAAGTGAGTTTGGAGACGTTTTTACTGAGTTTTACAAGCAAAAAGAGGTATTTTTGTTGATTTTTGTGATAAAAAAGGGGTAGCTCTTGAGCACTTTTTTAGAAGCAAAAATCTCTCAAAAACCAATTTTTGTTGTTTATTTGAGCATCAAAGGTTGGTTAGAAACAAGTTTCTGACCCTTTGGCTCATTTGCATTAATCATCAGACCAATTTTTACCATCTCCGGCGATTTTCAGGTCACCGGAAAAGGTTGGTGAGAGTTGCTGAAAAGGTATCCTGCGTACTTACCATTTTTGGCAAAAAGTACAGTCTTCTGTGTACTTACTAAATACGCAAGAGTTATCTCCTGCGTACTTACAAGTGCGCAAGACTGAACTTGTGCGAACTTAAGTTATATCCTGCGTACTTAATCATTTCCTCATGCGTAATTACAAGTACGTAAGAGGAAATCTAAATACGCAAGACCATTTCTCAAGTGCGCAAGGCCAAAACCAAGTGCGCAACTGTGTCTGACTTTTCTGAAATTTGACTAAGTGTTCACTATGTCGAATCTTCAGAATCTTGGAAACCTGCTGAGTTATGATAATGAGATCGGTACACCACAGAAACCACCTAAGTTGCTGAACGTGAACGATTATTCTAATTGGAAAGCACGTTTTGAGCACTAAATTTCATATACCGACTCATCATTATGGATACCAATCCTTGAGGGATATAAGCATCCCACACACATATATCTTGATGATGAATTACCCAAGCCTATCTCTAAGCTTTCTAACGAAGAAAAGAAAGCTTATGATCGAGAAAAGAAGGCACTTGGTTCGATCACTATGGCATTAACTCGGGAATTGTTCCACAGTTTCCGAGGGTATGACAATTCTAAGGATCTCTGGAAATCCTTACAGAAGAGATTCGAAGGAAATAGTGACATCAAGAAGAGTAAGCGGGATCTTCTCAGGAAGCAGTATGAGTGCTTCAGATTCTTTGAGAACGAATCTTTAGATGACCTCATCTCTAGGTTCTATCATTTACAGACTTAGTTGAATGCTTTTGACCTCAAGTATCCAGATGAAGAGATGGTGGAAAAGTTTTTGGATGCTTTACCACCCAAATTTGAGATGTACACAACCCTGATGAGGGAAAATCCTAAATTCTATGAGTTGACAGTAGAGGAAGCAATAGGAAAGATTCAAGCTCCTGAAATGAACTTGAAAAGAAAGGAGAGCTCTGGAAGACCCCAGATACAAGACCCTTCTATGTATCATGGGACGACTTCTACATCCAAGTCATCTGGCTCTGGAATTTCCCTCTTCACTGGAAATCCTACTGAAGAAGACCACTCAACTGGATGTGGTGGTCATGCTTGCTATGCTTCAGGATCAGGGTTGGGGTCTCATCATCAAAATACCTCAAGAAATCCTCCTGCTACGTCTTCAGCTAACAACTCAGCTATAGCCAGAATAGCTGAAGATCATGTAGCTTTATTCTCATCTTGTATGCTTGCATATGAAAATTTCATAGGTGGCAAGCTTACTAATCCAGAGATGATTGAAGAAGATTTTAATCAAGTGGATCCTGATGACATGGAGGACATGGATATTCAATGGAATATGGCCATGCTTTTGAGGAGAGCCAAGCGTTTCCTGAACAGAACAGGAAGAAAGTTTATTGGCGGGCATCCTAATGCCAAGGTCGGGTTTGACAAATCTAAGGCCAAATGCTACAAGTGTCTGAACTATGGACACTTTGCTCGTGAGTGTCAGAAAGACAGAGCACCTGCCTCTAGTTTTACCCGACCCAGCCAAGGAAACAGCCTTGGCCAAAACAATCCAAACCACCACAATCAAAGCCAAAGTGGAACGTCCAATGCACTGGTAGCCCAACTGGACGACAGCTTTGATTGGGGCATTCATCTTGAGGATGCCATCATCGCACAAACACAGGTTGGTCTCATGGCTGAGATCATGGAAATGATGGAAGCAGAAAGAAGGGAAGCTTCTATTGCTGACCCAAAAGAGTCTACTACTGCTGCTACAGAGGAAGAGGAGGAAGCTGAAGGAAAGGAAGCTTCGGTAGCTGAGAAAGAGGAATCGACTGCTGTTGCTCTCATGGCCATTGGAGAAGCAACAAGTTCATCTCATGAGGTAGATTCTAATCCCTTTTCTGTTGTTTCATGTTCTAACTGTCTAGGGCTAAAACTTGAAAACTCTAAGCTCCAAGACAAAATCGAACCCCTAAGTATGGCAGCTCTAAACTATAAAGAAAATGAAAAACGTTTTAAAGAATCTATTGACACATTGACAAAGGAAAAACGTGAGTATTCTTTAAAAATGAGCGATCAACAACTGCACTTGGATATTGCTTATAAGGGGTTAGAAAAACGGAACAATGAAATCAACAAACTGCAAAATTAGATCTTGCAGTTAAAATGCACTAATGAGAAGTTGAAAAACTCTCGCTTTGTGGTGGAACACTACGAATCTGTAGTGAGGAAAATGAATGGTCTAGGTCTTGGTACCAATGCCATTCCTCCACCAATTAGTGGGAAGTTTGTCAATGGCTTATTAGACATTGATCTCACTTATCTAGATGAGTCCTCTGATAAGGATGATTCCCCTAAGAAGGATGAATCCTCAAGTAAGGCTAACTCCACATCTAGTGAGGAGTTTGTTATTGCTTCTAAAGATGGGTCGGTTAACTCTTGCCCTGAAGGAGTAGTATCTGAGGAGTTGTTGACTGAACAGAAAGTCAAGAAAAACATTATCACTAATGGTGATAATTGCATTTTAACTGAACCTGATGTCATTGAATCAAATGATAAACTTAAGGTAATGCTTTATGGGGGGTATAAAAACCTTAACCGAGTAAAGAAAGAGGCTTTTTCAGCTCACTTTGGTCTTGGTTACAAAAAAATTTAGAAAAATACTATACTCCCAAAAATCAAATTGCTAAGGTTCAGACTGCTATTCAAAAACCAACTCCTCCTGCTCATAATGGAGAGTTTTCTAAGTCCAGATCAAATGAGCCTTACAAGAGAACTTATGTAGATAAGAGGAACTGTTTTCACTGTGGCTTGGTTGGTCACATTTTTGTGAACTGTCCTTCTAAGAACCAAGGGAAACGGCCTGTTGTTTCACAACCAACTGTTATTCCCAGGTCACCACCAGTGAAACCATCTCCCAAAAGTCTAAAGAAGAATGTGGTGAAATCACCAGTCCAACCGATGGCAAAGCCAAAGATCAAATCTGAGGCCAAACCATCTGTTGCAAGAAAGGTAAAGCAACCTGCCGTACCTCATGTGTCTACATCTGGTTATACACGTACTGGTGAGAAATCTGTGGCTAGACTATCTAAGCCACAGAGAAGAAGAAGGAATAAGAGGTTGAGAAAGCTGGAACAGCTGACTAAAGCTCAATCAGGTGAACCTTCCACAAGTTCACCGGCTGTGGTTGAGCCAAAGTCTCCTGTTCTGGTTAAGAATCAAAAGAGATCTTGGAACAAGAAAGTAAAAGGTTCTTAATCTCCTGTTCCCAACTCCTCCAATGATTCACCAATTTTGAACAATCATCATGACTGTGAGTTGAAAGAAGTAGTTTATTTTGAGAAAGATGGAAGACCCAAGACCACAATGGCTTGGGTCTGCAAATCTAACTAATTCTTTTTTGTTACTCGTGCAGGGACGTCCGAAGGGTACTATCTCTAACCGTTGGTATGTAAATAGTGGATGTTCCAGGCACATGACAGAAACATGGCCCTGCTTCAAGACGTTAAACCGTTCAGAGGCGGCTATGTGGCCTTTGCCGGAGAAAAAGGCGGCAGCATCATGTGTCAAGGCGTGGTTTCAAACGGTTCTGTCAGCTTTGACAATGTCAACTTCTGCGAGCAGTTGAAGCATAACCTGTTGAGTGTCTCCCAAATGTGTGATAAGGAGTACTCGGTGATGTTTGACAAGTCAGAATGCCTGATTCTCAAACCTGGTTTTGAGGTTCCCGAAGACTGGATTCTGATGAGAGCACCAAGAACGAATAACACATATCAGATCAATATGAGCTTTGCAACAACCACCTCATCAGTTGCTACTTGTTTGGTTACAAAAGCGACAGAACTTGACTCTATCTTGTGGCATAGGAAACTCGGACATATTTCGTATCGTAAAATGAATCATCTTGTCCGAAACGGTTTGGTAATCGGGGTTCCTAAGCTGAAGTTTACCGTTACAGATGACTGTATGCCTTGTAAAAAGGGCAAACAGCAATGGAAGTCTCACAAGCCCAAGCTCCAAAAATCTATTGATACCCCTTTGGAGCTATTACACATGGATCTGTTTGGCCCCATAAGTATCAGGAGTATTGGAGGTAAGTCGTTCTGTCTGGTTGTAACTGATGATTTCTCACGTTTTTCTTGGGTGCATTTTTTAGGTACTAAAGACGAGACTGCTGATATCCTTCAATACCTGATCCTGAGCTTGGAATCTCTTTGAAAGCTGAAAGTTAGAAGGATAAGGAGCGACAACGGAACTGAGTTCAAGAATAATTTGATGGAGCTTTTCTGTCTCAAGAAAGGGATCCGTCACGAATTCAGCGCGCCGTACACGCCTCAGCAGAATGGAGTTGCTGAACGGAAGAACAGAACACTGATTGAGACTGCAAGGACTATGCTGTCATATGCAAAGCTTCCTGTCAGTTTCTGGGCAGAAGCAGTTAATACAGCATGTCACGTCTTAAACAGAGTTCTGGTAGTGAAAAGGCACAACAAGACTTGTTACGAGTTGATGAACAATCGACTTCCCAATCTTGATTACCTAGTTCCTTTCAGTAGTCCTTGCTCCTTGTTGCTACAGTACAAAGACCGCCTGTCTAAGTTTCATGCAAAAGCGGTGGAAGGCATCTTCTTAGGATACGTTGCCAACTCGCCTTGCAAGAGAGTGTACAACATAGGAACTCGTACTATCGAGGAATGGTTTGAAGTGGATTGTAGTAAACACAGCATTCCACCCGAACCAACAGGTCCAGCTTGGGGTTTTGATTATGATGCGCTATTCAAGTCATTCAATCTTCCTGATATATCTGTAGATGACGCTGCAAATGTCTATGATTTATTGGGTGGCAGCGATGACTCCAGCTTCTCTACTCATGCTACTGTACCGATTGTAACTCCTGATTCCAATGTTGCATCTGCATCTGGAACTCATGACAGTGATAATAGTGAAGATGTTCTTGTCGTTGGAGATGACGCTCCAGCTAATCCTAACACAACTGTAGGAAATGAAGCTCCAGCTGATCCAATTAACATTGAATCTTCTTCCTTTGGAACACAGGAAATGGGGGAGTTAAGCACGAATCTTTATCCAGAAATTCAGGAACCAATTGTACCGGAGATGAGAGTGCATAGGAATCATCCAATTGACAACATTATTGGTGATCCTAATGCCGGCGTTCAGACTCGTCATCGAACCATCCCTGAGAACACCAGTCTTTACACAGAGATACTTGTCACTGGTGTCATGGAAACATGTCTGCATGCTGCATTCGTGTCCGAGTTAGAGCCGAAGAATGTGAATGAGGCTCTTACTGACAACTGCTGGATTGAGGCAATGCAAGATGAACTGTCTCAATTCCAAAAGTTGCACGTGTGGGATTTGGTTGACTTGCCAAAAGGCTTTCAGCCAATTGGAACCAGATGGGTGTTCAAATGCAAGACGGATGATCGTCATGTTGTTATGAAGAACAAAGCAAGATTGGTTGTTCAGGGTTTTTATCAGCAAGAGGGCTTGGATTACACGGAAGTATATGCCCCAGTTGCTAGAATTGAAGCTATTCGACTGTTCTTGGCTTATGCCATCATATGTCGGCTTCAAGGTCTATCAACTTGATGTGAAGAGTGCTTTCCTTTATGGTAAAGTTCATGAAGAAGTCTATGTCACTCAGCCTCCCGGTTTTGAAGATCCGCATAATATCAATAAAGTGTATAAGCTCGACAAAGCACTTTATGGTCTTCATCAAGCACCGCGGGCATTGTATGAGACATTATCTAAGCATTTACTGTCTAATGGTTTCGACCGTGGACAGATTGACTCGACTCTCTTCATTAAGAAAGCAGGAGGTGACATTCTTCTTGTACAAGTGTATGTCGACATCATTTTGGGGTCTACCAATGAAGGGATGTGTAGGGAATTCGAGCAGGTGATGAAGTCCAAATTTGAAATGAGTAATATGGGTGAATTGTCGTTCTTCCTGGGTTTGCAAGTCAGTCAAAGAGAGGATGGCATTTATCTACATCAAACTAAGTATGTGCAGGACATCTATCAAAATACAAGATGAATGATAGCAGTACTTATGGAACACCTATCCCAGTCAATCATGGTTTGCATCCTGACAAAGATGGAAAGGATGTAGACAGCAGATTGTACCATGCGATGATCGAATCACTTATGTATCTCACAGCTTCAAGACCCGATATAATGTTTGTTGTATGTTTGTGCTCAAGGTTTCAGTCACAACCGAAGGAGTCACATATGATAGCCGTGAAGAGAATTTTCAGATACCTGAAAGGGAAACCCCGATTAGGTCTTTGGTACTCTAAGCAGCAGTCATTCGACTTCAAAGCCTACACCGATTCAGATTATGGCGGTTGTAACCTTGATAGAAAGTCAACTTCTGGTGGATGTCAATTCTTAGGAGACAGACTGGTCTCCTGGCAGTGTAAGAAGCAGTCAACGGTTTCTGTCTCAACTTGTGAAGCAGAATACATTGTTGCAGCGAGCAGTTGTTCTCAGATACTGTGAATTCAGCAACAGTTGAGAGACTACGGCTTAAACTTCACTCGAACTCCTCTATTCATTGACAACAATGCCACCATGTCCATCATAAATAACCCGGTGAAACATTCCAAAACTAAACATATAGAGATTCGCCATCATTTCATTCGTGACTGTGCTGAAAAGCATTTAATTGAACTTGTAAAAGTTCACACGGATGAAAATCTTGCTGACCTTTTCACAAAGGCATTTGATCGATCCCGTTTTGAGCATCTTGTCAACTTGATAGGAATGTTCAATCCTGAGTGAAAACTAAGTTTTCTTAACTCAATTCAATTCATGAAAGTTCAAATTTTTAATTCTTTTAAATATTCTGTATAGTTCTTTTAGTCTTTAAAATATTTTACAAAAATCAAAAACAAAATAGAAAATTTCAAAGTTAACTTGAGAAAAGAGGAAATGATGGTACATCAGAAATGATCTAAACTCCATAGACTGCTCATATTGGAAATGATTACGTCATGGTTACTTAATTGTTTAAATTATTATGTTTTTAATCTTTTTATTAACAAGTAATTTGAATTGTCAGTAGGCTGTATGCGTCTTTGAATCACTAGTAGTGTGGAAACTAAATCTAAATTACAACCGTGATTTGAACCCATGTTTGCAAGCGTGTGTGCGTAAAAGAATAGAAAAGATTATTATCAGATAAAGGATGTTAGATTTTGGCAATAATTTTCTTTTGAGATCAGTTTCGGGTTATGTCGTTAGCACAATTAATGCGGTTCATCTCACTGCCCATACTCACAAGTATGCAAGGAGAGATTGAATCAAGACATGTCTCTACATTAACCATTGAGCATGTATTCACCCTTGAATCACTCCTGATACATTGAAATCAAATCCAGATAAAAGTTGGATCCCCTTACCTGATAATCAAACACCATATCTATTATCCTGAATCATCATCCCGATATTCAAAGAAGAAAATCACATGAAACCAAGACAAATGAATCACTCGATTCTAAATCTTATGATTCCCGATAATCCTAATGGATTCTGCTTGATTTTTCCTGTGCTAATAGATGTAGCTTCATTCTGAAAATTTAGAAAATCATTGGAAAAATCTTTGATGCCTTGAGATAGTGCAAGTTAGAATAGCATATCAGTGGGGTATACGTTGTATATCTTATAAATAATACATTAATACACAAGAATGTGATACAAAGATGCTTATAGTTTCAAATCTTATAATATTGTCAACTTGAATTACTTGTCTATATGCTTATTACGTATGAATAAATAGTAATCCATGACATGATCCCATATTCTTTGATGTTTATTTTGTATCGTTTTTGCTAAAAGATAGCCTGATATGATCCTCTGCTCGTGTCTTTGATCAAAAATAGTTTGTGTGAATACTTGTATATTTCTATGAGAAAAGATCAAAAATATTTTAAGTTTATGCATAGTTCAACTTTATTCAGAAAAGCCAAAAATATTTGTATTTAACCTTCCTGAATTGATTTTGAATCCTCTTGATTGAACGCTTTTATCTTGTTCGTTATTTGACTTAAAATCTTCATAATTTGAGTTGAAAGTGTGCGCACATAAGGGTCTCTGCGTACTTGATAAATGCGCATGAGGTAAATCCTGCGTACTTAACAAGTACGCAAGACTTAAGTCATGCGTACTTAGTAAGTACGTAGGAGTTAAGTCTTGCGCACTTAGTAAGTACGCACGACCAATTTGTGTTGGGTATAAATACAGGACTTAGAAATTTTTTTAGGGTTTATCACTTTCAAATCGTTTTCTCCTGTGATATTCCCTCCGACCATTTTCCTCAAAAAATTTCGAGTGTTCCAACCGGATTTTTCGTCCCACTCATTGTTTAATCATCATCAAACATTTACTTGGTGAGAATCTCGGTCCGTATCATCCATTAAATCCCAAGTTTTCAACCGATTCATCGACGATTTTGAGTGTGAAATTATTGACCAATTTTGGTGTTCTAAATACAAATTAAGACCTAAAACTTGTTAATAATCACTAATCGAAACCTATTGACTCCGAATTTGTCCTTAACATGGTTTGATTTTGGCCTTGACCCTCGATTGACCGTTGTTTCCACTGGGTCGTCATCTAGGTCATAAAATTGATGAGTTTAGCAATTACTTGCGGTGGATAGTGGTCCCATAGGTCTTAATCAAGTATTTCGACCTTGTGGTGACCATAATCCATGGCAATGCCTCACTTCTGTTTGAAATTGAGACTTCTGGAATTTTGGCTAAGTACAAGTCTTGCGCACTTAACAAGTACGCAAGAAGTAATTCCTGCGTACTTGTTAAGTACGCAAGAACAAACTCCTGTGTACTTGCTAAGTACGCAGGACCAACACTTAGCAAAATTTCCTAAGTCTGAAATTCACTTCATTGAGTAACTGCTATACTGAGTCATGTTTATCCATTTCCAATGATACGTGTTGTTCTGATTATGTTTTCTGTGTGTTTTTGTAGATCATGGCTCGGGCGTTTTCTAACGAATTCAACCTGTTAGCTAACACTGAACCAGAATGGAAGGGTGCAGCGTTGCAGTACAGAGACATAGTTAATTTCTTGAACCGTTCAAGAATCAGCTACGCCATTTCTGCTGACCCTATCGTGTCAAGACCCTATCTCGAAAAATTCTGGGAGACGACGGAGCACGACTGCACGGTATCCCCCAATGTCATTAGGGCTACCGTTGCAGGTCAAGCTATCGCATTTTCTGAAGATACCATTAGAAGGGTCCTGCAATTCAGAGACCTTGCTACCGACCCGACAGCCTATCCAGACTACTTTGTGGATGGGTGTTGGAGGCAACGAATGGGATACGTCGGAGCAAGGGACTATGCTTCTTATAAAAAGATGTGGGTATTAGACCAATGGCGGTATTTCGCCCACGTCATGATCGTGTGCATCTCGTCTAGGAAAGCTGGGAAAGATGCCATGGGTCATGACCTTGCAGCAGCCATGGTCGGCCTTTCTCTCAACAAGGGCTACAAGTTCCCTGCTACATCTTTAAGGCCATCAATGACCAGATCAACACAGCGGAGAGGTTTCGATTCTTGTTATACCCTCGGTTTGTGTAACTTTTGATAAATGACGCGTTGCCAAACCTTCCTGCTATAGGGGAGAGACTGCAAGTCAAGCGGGTGGACAAAAGAGTATTTGCTCAATTTCCGAAGCCAGGCAGTGTAGAACCTACCCCTGTGCACACAGAACTCTTTGGCCACCTTCTAAATGAAGCATATGTGGCACTTGAAGACTGGAGATGGTATAGCCACGAATCGGAACCTGACATGAGTGATCACTCCGATAAGCAACAAGAACAACACCATGAGGAAAATGATAGTGATGATAGCTCGTCTGAGGATGGAGACGACGAAGGCGGTGATGGTGGTGCTGAGGAATCCGATTCAGAAGCAACATAATCAGATTCTTCTGATTCCGATGACGCACCATCACAGGCACACCCCAGGAGATCGGCACAGGTAACCCTACCTGAGTCGTCCTCCAAAAGGAAGCGACAAAGCTCGAGCAGCGATTATGAGCCAACATTTGAATCTGACGCTGCTCTACAAAGACAAAGACTAGAGCGTGTTCATAAGAACAGAGAAGATAGGCAAGAGGTTGCTATCCCCAGGGTAGTAGAGGTCCCGACTATGCAGCAAGTACAAGTTCCAGCTGCCAGTCCAGATTCAGCCTCTACCCCCCCCAGAACAGCAATTGTACCGAAGAAGGAGAAGGCCACAAGTTCAAGCTGATGTGGCAGTCACGACAGTCACAGAGGAGGTTCCTGTGATGGTGACCCTCCCTACAACATCCGTCCAGGTGACGGTGACTACTCCACTTCTCACGGAGTCAGTCACCATCACCCCAACCATAACACCCACTCCCACCATTACATCCCCACACCCACCTCACACCACTGATCCGTCAGGTCAACCCTTCAACTATGGTGATTTCTCACAAGGGTTTGACTTTGACACAATCTTCTCCTCCCCCATCCATAATGCTGAAGCCTCATCATCTAGGCATTCTGATCCGTATGATGCAAGGATCAATGTCCTAGAGACCCAAGTTGCTGAACTGTTGAAGACCATTCAAAAGTCAAAGGATGAGTCTGATGCTCAACAAGCACATATTAATTCCCTGGCCGATGAAATTAGGATTCTCCACAGCCAGAGAACAGGGACAAATGAGCAACTGAATAATGTTATGGCACAGAACGAGCTGCTGATGAAAACCAATGAAATGATTCTAGGCCACAGAACTTCACTTGAGCTAAGGATGGATTTGCAGAGAAAAGAGCATGAAGCGATGGTCAAATTAGTTGAAGAACTGACCAAGAAGCTTGGTGCTCATGGGGAGACAGAAAAAGAAAAAGAAAAAGAAAAAGAGAAAGAACATAAATCCACTGGTGCTGAGTCTTTTCATCCAGTCAACTTGACTAAGGATGATGATAAAGACAAGGATCCTAAAGCCAGTCCTAGTGGAGGTGAGCACCAAGCTTTGGCGATTGTGCCCATCTCTTATGTTCCAATGGCTGAGGGGGAGTCTACTCAGCAAGAGGGTGGTGATACATCTGGTGGTGGTGGTGATAAAGGGAAGTCAGTGGCTGAAGTACTTAAGAACTTATCTGATGATGAGATCCTATATCTAGAGCCTGACTACTCTAAAGAAGCACAGATCGATGCTCTCTTCAATCTAGAAGAAGGAGAGATCGACTCTGGAGGTGACTGGAATCTCTGCTCGACACAGGCTCAGTTGACATGGCAAGTAATGTTGAAGCTACAACTGAAGCCTCCCCAGTCGACCCTACACCTGTGGACCCCGAGGCACCAAAGGATAAAGACATGCCTTCTGCATCATCTAAGGGTCCAGCTCCCGTGTGGCAAAAGACGTCCATCACAGACAAGCGCGGGGCTACAGATCTTGGCTGTTAGGTTCGAGGTGGATAAACAGTTGTTCGCCATCAAAAAATCTGGGGGGTTCAATACTTGAAACCAACCAGTGAGGCGTTCAACTCTTTGCCCAAGTACGACCTTGTGAACCTCGCAAACCGCGACCTGTTGAGTCACTCGAGTCATGCAGTAGCAATGGGTTTGTGGGTAACACTACAGCGGGAAGCAAGATCAGGGAAATTTGAATACTTCAAGCCTCAAGTGCCCAGAAGAGTCAAGGATAAGCACGCTGTACATCCTGTGACTAAGAAGCACATAAAGAGATTGGTATACAAGCCAGTGCAATGCGAAACTAAGATTCCCTTGAGCAAGTTATCTCAGGATATTCTTGGTGACATGTGGTACTGGTACGTAGATCCAAAAACAGGCGAGGCTGTGATCATGGGAAAGGTTCGTTCCGAGAGTGGGAACACAGTACCAAAAGAACTGATCAGAATCTTTGATGAAGTCTGCTTCATCAACTTTTCTATGAAAGATCTGGAGGTACTAGCGGAACGCTACTGTGTCCACACGGACGAATGGACAAAGCTCCTTGCTTCTAAATATGATAAGGTGATTAATTTCTACCTTGATTACAAGAAGAAGATGGAAGCTAAGGGACCAGTGCTGTGAAGACTAAAGATTGAAGACTGAAGACGATGAAGATCCCGAGCTGTTGTCAAGGGGGAGTTTTTTGATGCAGTTTCCTGTGACAACACTCTGGATAGAGTCTTAGTTTGTATTTCTAATGTCTGTAATTTGTCTTTGTATGTAAGAGTCGTTATGTAATAGTTTATCGAGTTGTATTTACTTTTACATAGTGTATGTTGCATTTCTTCTAAGTGTTTTGCACACTTACATGTGCGCAGGAGAAAGCTCCTGCGTACGCAGGAAGACCCATGCGTACTTGCTAAGTACGCAAGAGCATTTGGTCTTGCGCACTTGCTAAGTGCGCAGGCATCAGGTCTGTATAAATAGGTTTGGTTCACAGAGGATAAGTACGCAGAACTCATATCTTAGACGAACTCAGTTTGTTAAGTACGCAATTTGTATTCTCTCTGTAACCGTCGAGTGTTTATAATAGAAAGAGCTTTTATTGTGACTCTCGTGTTGGTTTACTTTGTTTTAGTTAGACTCTCCGCCTAGTCACGGGTATTCCGCACCCGGTCCGACTAGTAGACCACTTGCATGCAACGATCCGACACACACGAAGGGACCTACATTCTCTTCTCATTCATGTATCTCTATACATCACATGTTCTTCATTAACCTTCGGAGACTTAGTGTGAGTAGTTTCAGTTTCAGCACCTTTATTGGATTAACTTGTCTCATCATCAGTATCCATCTTTGAATCAGCTGTATCATCAGGCAGTGTGATGTCTTCAACAGAGTCCATAGAATCTGTTACTCCTTCATAAGTGAATTCAGGAATATCATCATCTTGGATGAAGTTATACGGCACCTTAAGACCATCACAGCCTTCATAAGTAACACTGTCTTTATCTTTCTCTATTTCAATCTCTACTATTTCTTCTTCTTCTATCTCATTATCCGACATATCATCTTCCTTGTCATTGAATAAATCATCAATGTCATCAAGACATGTAATCTTTTCAGCTTCCTCTTCTTCTGAATCTTGAAAGAATTCCAATAATAGAATATCTTCTTCATTAGTACCAGAAGTATCTTTGTCTTTGTTTTCTTCAAGTGATTGTGATGTCGACTCCCCCTGAACCCTAGATATAGGATTAGCGTCAGTCTATTGATGATCACCCTCAATATTTCCAGCAGGATCATTGTCTTCATCATCACGTCTTTGAATAGACTCTGTGTGACAAGTATCAGGTATCCTCAACCCCCCCTGAGCGTCAAGACGTTGAACGAGTTTTGAAACTAATGCTTTCATATCAGCAATCTGTTGAGCTTGAGTCTGAATCACCAGCTGCCGTTGTGAATCAGTAGACACAAGAGTGTTTACCTGTGTTTGTAGAGAAAGCACTTGAGATTCAAGGAAAGTAATCCTGTCAGAATCAGAAGGCTTTGACGGACCAGGTGTTGATTGTGGAATAGAAGGACTTGAAGTAGTAGGAATGACTGGTGGAACAGGAGTTTGAACTGGAGATGGATCCTTAGATTGTGGAGGAGTAATTATCAAAGAAGCAACAAAATTAGCATCCTCGACTCCTTGAGAAGATTTTGCAGCAGCAATCGATGCAGACATTAACTTTTGACGTGTAGGATCTGGATTAAAGTCACTATCAGTGTCAGAACTCTCATCGACCAAAGATCTTTTACCAAGTACTGATCCGGAAGGAGGATCCCGAACAGACTTTCGTCTTGGTCGTCTAGCTTGAGATTTAATGCGTTTTGCAGCATTAGCCAGTGGAATTGCAGCCAACCGTTCATAATGATCTGAGGAAAAATCCCTAGATTCATCAGAATCAGTGCTGTCATCATCAGATGATATCGTATCACTTGAGCTAGAACTAGAATCAGCATCTGTCACCACATTCCCTTCTGTTTCATGAATGGGCGAGTTCACAGCATCATCAACGAAATCATCCATATTCATTCCTAGATCGTGATCAAGGTCATGAACGACCTCTTCTTGAACTGGTTCCTGAATAGGTATATCAACTGCAGCTTGTGGAATAGGAACTTGTTCAGGAATAGGAATTTGTGGTTGTGCAGGAACTTGTACTTGTGTGGGTTGTTGTTGTTGTTGTGGTTGTTGCTGTTGTTGCACATTGATGCCTTGAGCTTGAACAAGTTCATCAGGATGAAACCAGTTGTCATTAGGTGGTGCAACATAATCAGGATTGATTAAGTGCCCAAACAATGGAGTACTAACGGGAATCAATGCAACATTCTGCTGTTTCACCTTCATACAGTCGGTAAAGATACGTTTTGACATCGGAGTCAATGTTAATCTTATTGGATGTTGTGGAAGATCAAGAATAAGGTGATCAAGTATCATTTGAATAAAACGAGGATACATCAAGAAACCTTGACCTTCAGCTGGATTAATTTGCATGACCATCTCCCGATAGAAATAAAGAGGAAAATTGAATCTTTTATTCAATGTTAAGGCCACCATAGCTGTTTGAAGAGCCATCAGTACCAGCTTTGCGAGGAGAGATGCATTGAATAATCACATGCATGAAATACCTCCATTCACCAACTAATCCACCTTTCCGAGCTTGGGTATCATTTTGTTTCCCACGATATCCCATCCGTTGAAAACAACCCATAATAAGAGTGCTTGGATAAGATAATGGATCTTCAGCATTTCCACCCAAATCAAGGGCAGTACGTATTGTCTCTTCAGAAATTGCAATATCAGTATTATTAACTGTGGCACGAAGAACATGAGGTTCAACGTCCGTATCTTGATGCACAGCATCCCAAAATTGTTGTATATACACGAGACTAATGTAAGGATCAGCAGACAGAGCAACGTGAAGACGTGATCTGTAGAACCAAAAACTGATTGCTACCAAATTATTCTAAGTAAAAATGCTGCTGATAGGCTTATCAGCAGCATTCATCACATATGGCTGCTGATAGGCTTATCAGCAGCATTCAACACTTGTTACTGCTGATAGGCTTATCAGCAGCATTCATCACTTGTTGCTGCTGATAGGCTTATCAGTAGCATCCAACACTTGTTGCTGCTGATAGGCTTATCAGCAGCATCCAACACTTGTTGCTACTGATAGTCTTATCAGCAGCATTAAACACAAGTTGCTGCTGATAGCTCTATTCTCTGAAGACCAAACGTTGCAGCTGACTATCCATGTGAAGCGCCTCTGACACCTGTCTGCAAAAGCAATTGCCACACTCCAAGCAGAAGGAACCTCACTGGTGCAACCAATAAAGGACAATGACGTGCGTCTCCAAGCATGCAAACAATGATGCCTAAGAAGACGTTTCAGTAAAGTTATCTAGATTAGCCTTTGCGTGTAATTTAGATTAATAAACAAGATCAACGGCTTGTGTTAGATCTGATCTTTAGAATCAAGGGTCTGTCTTGATTCTAAGTTACTATAAATACTGTGTAAACACTTCATTGTAAGTGTGCTTGCTGTGCTTTCATAGTGCTTCTTGATAGTGTTTTACTTGTAAACTTGTAATCTCAGAAGTTTAATACAACAGTGCATTTATCAGTATTCTTGCTGTTTACTTGTTTACCTTGTTGGTTGTTATTGTTTCCGCCAATATCAACTAGAATAGAATCACCTTGTAATCTTACGATCCTACAAGTGGTATCAGAGCTTTGGCTCAAGATTAAACAAACTAACATTTGTTTAATCACTTTCTGATTCTATTCTAAACTCTATTCTTGATCAAGTCACACAAAACAAAAATGGCACAAAGTCATGGATCTGAAGACATCGGCAGTATCAACCGACCACCGAGGTTGGTGTCTGGGGAGGACTATGATATGTGGAAGAACCGTATGGAAAGCTTCTTCTGCTACCATGAATACGGAATGTGGAAATCCATAAGGGATGGACCTTATGTTCCCATGGTGGCCTCTGCTGACTCCAGAGGACCACGAGTTCCTAAGGAACCCTCCAAGTATTCTGAAGAAGACATCAAGAAAATGGAGGTGGACTTCAAGGCATTAGGAGCTATCCAAATATGCCTTCCAAATGAAGTTTTTCACAATTTCAAGGCTCACAAAACTGCTAAGGAATTATGGGGAGCCCTGGAAAAGATGTTTGCTGGATCTGAGGAGGTCAAGGAGAACAGACGTGACATTCTCAACCAACAGTATGAAAACTTCGTCTGGAAAGAAGGTGAGTCACTAACAGTTTTATATAACAGGTACACGTACCTGGTTGGAGAACTGCAGTGCTCCAAGGTAAAGCTGGAGAATGAAGACATTCTCAAGAAGTTCATAAGATCTCTTCCTAGTTGTTGGACATTGTATACAGTGTCCATCAGAAGAACAGAGAATCTGAAGACTCTTCAGATGACTGAGCTCTTTGGCATGCTCAAAACCTATGAATTAGAAATGATTCAAGCTAAAGAAAGGAGCTCCAATTATCAATCAGCTACCACTTCCTCTACCACCACCTCAACGCTTCACTCTGATCATTCTGGTCCTAGTGCAAGCAACTACTATCCTCCCATTGTTACTCATCCTCAAACACCAACGGCTTCACAATCCAACTCATCACCATTTCTTCTTTAGGCACCTCCTCAACAGCCAACCTCTACTGCTTTTGTCTCTGACAACTCAAGCAGCATGTACTTCATAAAGGAGGATCTGGAATGCTTTCATCCAGATGATCTTGAAGAAATGGATATTCAGCACTCATATGCCATGCTCTCCCTCAGAGAAAAAAGGTTTTATTCTAGAACCGGAAGATCAGTTCCAAGCAACAACTCAAACACCAGAGTTGGGCTTGATAAAAGCAAGATCCGATGTTACAACTGTAACCAAATGGGTCACTTTGCTAGGCAGTGCAAGGCACCTAAAGCCAATCAGGGTGCCAGCCATCAAAGACAAGCTTACCAAGGTCAGCCCAGGCAGCAGCAGCAGCAAGGAACTCCTCCAGCACAAACTGCAGCCTGTGCAAATGTTGGAACTTCAGACTTTGACTGGAGTTTTCAATATGAAGATGTTCCTGCCTCCAACCAAGCACTTATGGCAGACAATGCAGAGATACCACCTCAGGTATTTGAACATGTTTGCCCTCAAGCTTGCATTGATAAAGTTTTAGGTTATAGAAAGCATAAACGAAAATCTGATAGATCAAAATGAAGAGTTTCATCAAATGAAGTCTGAATTCAAAAAGGTCGAAGATACTTACTAAGAAAAAATTAGCTGCCTTAAGAAAGAGATTTCTTCATTAAAACATGAACAAACCAATCTAGAAACTCAGATTGATGATCTATTAGTAAAACTTAAAGCTACCAGAGCTGAAATGGCTGAACAGAAAGTCCATATTGAAAAATATGAATTTTCATCTAAAAAGTTAGAAAGATTGTTAGATATTCAAGTCCATGAAAGGGTAAAAACTAGACTTGGATATCATAGTGACGAGTACCAGACAGTTCCTCCTCCTGCTGATTATGTTGCCATTCACCAACCAAGCTTCAATACTGCAAACCTTGACATGGCAAACCGAAACATTGATCCTTCAATGGATGCATGTTTTTTGGAAGACTGCTCCACCTCTTCAGAATCTAAGTCATCCTGCTCAGACCACTGTGAAACTAGTACAGTCCCATCTGCTCCTCTCTCTGAAGCCGGTTGTCCTGTTGTTACCTCAACCATTCCAGCTCCCATTCCATTCAAACAAATCAAGATTAGTTATCCTCCAGGAGGAAGAAAGCTAATCATTGAAAAGGGAGAGACATCAGGCTTCACCAACCCCAAATCTCAGTCAAAGTCAAAGGCGTTTGATGTTTCTCATACTCCTGGAGAAAAAGGTCCATATGTTCAAAGGACACTAGAAGAAGCCACCTTTGAACATAACAAAGCTCATCCCTGGAACTTCAAAGATTTGTTTCAAAATAAGAACTATGTGGACTCTCACAGGGACAAGATAGCAGTATCATGCTTTGTGTGTGGCAAATACAATCACACTGCCAGCACCTGCTTTCACTACCGTGAACACCAAAGAAACTCAAAGCAGCATGCCTTTGAGAAAACAAACAGAAACAAACAGGTGAGAAGCTATGATGCAAAGGCAAAAAAGTTCAGAGAATCTCTATCCCCTCAAAGAGTGAAGATGCAGAAACATCAACAAACTTGCATCATATGTGGGGAATCAAACCACTTTGCTGCAACATGCAAGTTCAACCCTTTTAACCAAGTTGCAAATCATTCATCTGTGTTCAACTCAGCAGCAGCAAACAAAATCGCTGCTAATAGAGTAAAGTCCAGGAAACAAAAGGCAAAGCCTCTAGCAGCAAAAGTCTCTACTGCTGACAAAGCAAAATAAAAAACAACGGCATCAGCAGCAAAAGTATCTGCTTCTGACAAAGCAAAAACTGCTACTGCTCCAGCAAAGCCCTCAGCAGCAAAATCAGCTGCGGATAAGCCAAAATTGTCATCAACAACATCTTCTGCTGACAATGCAAAGAAAGCTAGAAAACCACCAACACAGCAATGGAAGGCCAAACAATCTTCAAGCATAACTATTGGTTCCATTGAATGCAAGCATGCTGACAATGGCAAATTAGCAACGATCTTCTACAATGCTGCATGCTACAATGATCCTCCCACTAATTAGATATCTTCCATGTGCAGGGACAGCCAGGTAACAAACACAATACTTGGGTGGTAGATAGCGGCTGTTCCAGGCACATGACAGGCAACATGTCCATCCTCTCTAACTTCAGACATTTCAATGGAGGATATGTTGCCTTTGGGAGTGACTCAAAGGGTGGATCTATCACTGGACAAGGAACTGTGTCCAATGAAAGGATGAGTATTGAAAGAGTCAACTATGTTAAAGAACTTGACTTCAATCTCATGAGTGTTTCCCAAGTATGTGATCAGAAGCATTGGATGCTCTTCACTGACAAAGAATGTTTTGTGTTAGCTCCTGGTCTATCAAAACCCCCTCCAGAGAAGATTCTCCTAACTGCTCGTAGAAAGGACAACTTATATGTGCTTGACATGAATGAAGCCACTCCATCCGGTAGTGTTTCATGTTTTCTGTCAAAGGCATCAGTTGATGAATCTGCTCTTTGGCACAGGAGGTTAAGCCATGTTAACATCAAAACAATCAATAAATTAGTGAAGGACAATCTTGTCAGAGGGCTTCCTGACAAAGAATTCCAGCTAGACGATCACTGCATTGCCTGCTTGAAGGGAAAACAACACAAGAGTTCCCACAAGCCCAAGACATTGAACACAAATGACACCCCTCTTCAACTACTGCATATGGATCTCTTTGGTCCTACGAATGTCATGTCAATGGGCAAAAAGTCCTACTGTCTGGTGATAACTGATGACTTCTCCAGATTCTCATGGGTATTCTTCCTAAGAACAAAAGATGAAACTGCTGAGATTCTCAAATCCTATATTCTTAGGGTAGAGAATCAAAGCAATCTGAAGGTAAAGATCATAAGGTGTGATCAGGGAACAGAGTTCAAAAATCACACCTTGAACAGTTTCTGTGAGAGCAAGGGCATTGAAAGGCAATACAGTGCTCCAAGAACCCCTCAACAAAATGGGGTTGCTGAAAGAAGAAATAGGACTCTGATTGAATCAGCAAGATCTATGCTGGCTGACTCAAAGCTGCCCCTTACTTTCTGGGCAGAAGCAGTAAGCACAGCTTGTTATGTACAGAATAGAGTCCTTATTGTTAAGCCTCTCCAGAAAACACCCTATGAACTATGGCTCAAAAGAGTTCCCTACATTGGCTTCCTGAAGCCCTTTGGATGTCCATGTACCATCCTCATCACACATGGAGTTCTTCCTAAATTCCGTGCAAAGTCTGATGAAGGTTACTTTGTGGGCTACTCCTCTCAATCAAAGGCCTACCGAGTGTTCAATTCTAGGACTCGGATCATGGAAGAATCTGCTAATGTGGAATGCAGGGAACATGTTGTCTGTGAACAAGGCAAAGATCCTAACTGGCTCTTTGATATAGACTCATTCACCCAGATATTTGAGCCTCTCATTTTCTCAAATATGGAGTGTTCTTCTTCAAAATCAACATCTTCTGCCTCAACATCTTCTACTGACTACAGACTGGATTTTCCCAGTCCCTTCATCAGGATGAAAATTGATCCTCCATCAGTGGCAGAAGCTATTGAAGCCGGTACAAGTGAAGCCAGTACTTCCAACACCATAAGCAGCAATCTCTCTGACCAAGAAACCTTTAATAAGCCTCCTCAATCCATGCTGAAGAGGCCTCCGATGCTAATACTGCTGACAATGTGGAACACAATGATCAGAACCTCCAAGCTCCTCTCCTCACAACTGAAGACAATCCTGATCTAAACCAAAGTAATCTTGAAGAGGGAATACGGCTGGATGTGATACCAGCACAGAGAATAAACAAAGAGCATCCTCTGGAAAACATCATTGGCCAAGTCCACACAGGTATCCAGACAAGAATTAAGTCTCATGAAGCCAACATTTGTTTGTTCTCTTGCTTTTTATCTCAGGTGGAACCCAAGAAAATTGATGAAGCTCTCAAGCACAACAACTGGATTGAAGCAATGCAGGAAGAGTTGCTGCAATTCAAAAGACAAGATGTTTGGAAGCTTGTTGATCTTCCACCTGGTCAAACAGCCATTGGAACAAGATGGGTCTTCAGAAACAAGCAAGATGAAAGGGGCATCGTGATCAAGAACAAAGCCAGACTTGTAGCTCAAGGCTACACTCAAGAAGAAGGCATTAACTATGATGAAGTCTTTGCTCCTGTGGCCCGTCTGGAAGCCATCAGAATCTTTCTGGCATATGCTGCATCCAAAAACTTTATGATCTATCAAATGGATGTGAAGAGTGCCTTCTTGTATGGAAAGATTGGTGAAGAGGTCTATGTCAAACAGCCTCCAGGCTTTGTGGATCCTGCACATCCAAATAAAGTCTTAAAACTGGACAAAGTTCTCAATGGCTTACACCAAGCCCCAAGAGCCTGGTATGAAACTCTATCTGGATATCTACTTAGCAACAACTTCAGAAGGGGGGCCATTGATCAGACACTCTTCATCAAAGATGAAGGGGGAGAAATTTTGTTGGTCCAGATTTATGTTGATGACATTATCTTTGGATCTACAAGAAAGAAGCTCTGCAAAGACTTTGAAGTTCTGATGCATTCCAAATTTGAAATTAGTTCAATGGGTGAACTAAATTTCTTTTTAGGACTTCAAGTCAAACAGGTACCAAATGAAATCTTCATAAGCCAATCCATGTATGTCAAAAGCATCTTGGAGAGATTCAAAATGGCTGACTGCTCTGCTGCAAGAACTCCTATGCAAGTGCACCATCAATTATCTCCGGATAAAGAAGGACAAGACACTGATCAACATCAGTATAGAGCAATGATAGGTTCTCTCATGTATCTCACTGCCTCAAGACCAGATATCATGTTTGCAGTTTGTCTCTGCGCAAGATTTCAAGCAGCTCCAAAAGTGTGTCATCTTCAAGCTGTCAAAAGGATCCTTAGATACCTAAAGGGAGCTCCAAAACTTGGGCTATGGTATCCAAACAATGGAAATGTCAATCTCTATGCCTACACTAACAGTGACTATGGGGGTTGTAACTTGGACAAAAAGTCCACATCTAGGGGATGTCAATTTCTTGGAGGAAGGCTCATCTCATGGCAATGCAAAAAGCAAACATGTGTCTCTACTTCAACAGCTGAAGCAGAATACATTGCAGCTTCAAGCTGCTGTGCACAGGTCATCTGGATCCAAAATCAAATGCTTGACTATGGAATGACCTTCATGCAGACTCCAATTCACATTGACAACATGAGTGCAATCTCTATCACGAATAATCCAGTGCAGCATTCCAAGACTAAGCACATCGACATCAGGTATCACTTTATCAGGGATCAAGCTGAGAAATGGAGAATTGTCCTATCCAAGGTTCACACAAATGAGCAATATGCTGATTTGTTCACTAAACCTTTTGATGAAGCAAGATATCGATATCTAGTTGAATCAATTGGCATGATGAACTTTGAATAAGACATATCTCAATTTTTATCCTTCCTTGTAAATATGTCTATGTTTTTGTTCTTAATAAAAAGTTATAGTCAGCAGCACTTTTTCACTGCTGACAGATTTACTCTTCAGCAGCAAAGTCTTTGCCACTGATCGCTTTAAGTTATTAGCAGGAACAAGTTTCCTGCGGATAGATTTAAGGCGGTCAGCAGCAACCTTTTTGCTGCGGAAAGAATACAACAGTCAGCAGCTACCAAATCTGCTGCTGAAAGACTTAACTATCCACAGCAACCAAGTTTGCAGCGGATAGCTCACCATCAGCAGCAACCAAGTTTGCTGCTGATGGGTAAAACAAGTCTACATTAACTTTTACCCGCTGTAAAAGTAAATATCGTCAGTCTTCACCATGACTGCTCGAGTGGTTTACAGATGTAACAATAAAAAGTGAAACAGGTTGTACTGTACAAGTAAAGTTGTTTTTTCTCCGTCTGCCGTTATATCACCATCTCAAACGTTCCCACAACCTCTTCATATTCAATTTCAAACCTTGCTCCCATCACTTTCTCTCCCGTCCCCACAGCATTCAAAGCCCTCCATATTAACCACCATTCAAGCACCCTTCTCTCTTCCCTCCAAATCCATAACAATGGCAGGCGCAGACATAAACAACCCTAACGACAAGTTTTCCCCATATCACAACCTCACTGCATACCTAATAAAAGGCAAGAAATCCGAAGATTTCGATGATATGATCGACTTCCTTTGTCGGTCCAAAATCCACCATGCCCTAACAGTCAACCCAACCATCTACACTTCCCACATGGAAGATTTTTGGAGCACAGTCGTGTACTCTACTGACCAGGGCACTCCTCAAATCAGAGGCACAGTAGACGGCAAGGAGATGATTATCACTGAAGCGAAGCTCCGCCAACACCTCAAGCTTCAGGATGAAGGAGACGCCATCTCATACCAAAAAGACGTATACATGAGGACCTTTGTATCCATAGGGTACACTGGGAATCAAACAGAGTATACAATAGAGAAGGCACTCATGGGTCCCAAATGGAAGTATCTCTGCCACACTCTTCTCCAATGCATATCCCAGAAGAGAAGTGGCTGGAACCAACTAAGCTCCGGACTTGCGTCGGTAATTCACGGTATGATAACTGGGGAGGGTTTCAATTTTTCTCACCTCATTCTTGAAGGTTTGAGATACAACCTTCAAGAAGGGGTGAAATCACAGTTCTTCATGTACCCAAGATTCTTGCAGGAAGTGTTCAACATTGAGCACCGAGATCTTTCAAAAACTGCAAGAATCTACTCAATTTTGGGACATAAGAACAACATTTTTCAAAGCATGAGAACAGTTTCATCAAAGTTCTCAGGGGCCGATGTTCCATTGTTGTCTACAATGTTGAATACGCAATGTGCCCAGGGTGACAGTTCAGCAAACCCAGCTGATACTGATCCCACACCCTCCACCTCACTACCACAAACTCTAACTACTGTTTCCCTTGATCGAACCCCTGTGCATTCTACTGAGGATGCACAGGCACATACATTACTCACCCCCAGTTTAATTGCTCAACCGGAACATAGGGCCCCGGTTGCAGCCAAATATACAAGGAAGAGGGGCAAGAGAACTCCTTCTTCTCTTGCCTCCAAGGCCCAAACCCAAGCCAACATCCCTCACTCAGAATCACAACATTCTAGTGAGAATATCATAAGGGAAAGCCACATTGTTAGGGAGACTCCTTCGGAAGTCTCTCTATTAGGATTAGGATCATTTCCCGGATCCATAGAACAGCCCTTTGAGCCATTCCTATATTCTTTGAACTTAAGTGTTGAGGAACCTGACCAAAGTGATGTACCTTCTCCCACTACCACTATCAAGGAGGTACTGATTGGTCTTGCTTCCGAAACACCCAACCCAAGTTCTTCACCCTTGAAGGTCCACTCTGGGAGTTATGATGGAGTGGATGTGGATGAGGCTGTCACTACTGCTGGTCCATCAACTGACCAGGAGGACAGTGACAACATCTTTAAGACCTCAACCACGGCAACTCATGGTGAGGGTGTTTCCTTGGAAACTCCCTTCACTGAGAGGAATCCCAGGCGCCAAGAAACCACGGGTGATGGGGATGCTGAGGCTCGGCCTACGGCCCCATCTGGGTCCAAGGATTCCAGAACTATGGATGAGGACAGACTGAAACTTCATAACTTGGAATTGACGGCCAGGGTGGCTATGCTAGAGGCTGAAGTGTCCAAACTAAGACACTAAGTCTCTATGCATGAAGCCCATCAATGCCCAACTTTAGCCACTCCCTCTCTTGTATCAGTAGGCACCCAAACTGATGCCTACCTGTCTACTGATGCAACCAAAAAGGGGGAGATGGTCTCTATGGAAGAAGATAAAGACAGTCTTGACGACTGGATTCAAGAGTAGGTTGTACTTCAAAGCTCACTATTCAAGCCAGCCTTTGTCCAAATTCATGACTTGCCAGTCCCAGATAATGAAGACGAAGAGACATCTAAAGACTGGAAGTTAGTCGTCAGGGCTGTGGATGAAATGCTGAATGATGTTGAAGACACAGAACAAACAAATACATCATTCAGCATCCTTTCTGAAGCAGCAGCCATAATTGGTCAATCCTTAACCCCCAACTATTAAGATCATCAAAGAAGCTAGAATTTGACTCCATTCTAGCTTGGGGGTATGATGGATCATCTGAGAGGTTTTGGATTGGATGGGAGTTCAGCGGAGTAGAAGAGCTGAACTGGAACTCTCTCAATGCCCTCCAAGTCCTACATCTGCATTTAACTAATTGCATCAACACCTCAACAGATCTCTCAGCAGAACTTGCCATTGGCAGGTTCCATGACCTGATGGAGGATAATCTACCCAGGTTCCAAAGATTCCTACAAGCAGCACATCGGGTAGCTTATCCTGAATCCTCGGCGGCCGCAGAAAGGAGACTGACTCCTAGCAATCTTGAAATAACAAGGAGCAGTCTTCTCACTGAAGAAGAAGTTCTGGGCCTTCGAAGATTCCTGTATGCCTTCCTGGTCAAGGACTTGGACGTGCTAGGTTGGGTGAGCACTAAGTCCCTTGACCACACTCTTCTGCTCAGCAATGGCTCTTCTCTCATCATCAACACCAGGAACATCCTTCATCTGCCCTCAGACTTCCTATTCAAGATCTTTCAGCTCCGAGCCAACATCTACAACATTAACTCACTAGAGAGCCAGGCAATGATGGTCATCATCAAAGCCCATCTTGAAAAGGAAGGACTGATTCCTCCGAAAGAGACAGTGTCAACTTCTGATACTGACTCCAACTCAGATACTCCACAAGTTGATATCACATCTGCAGCTTATGGCGTAAGATCTTCAATTAGGGATCAACTGAGGGAAATAGAAGGTCCTAATTATCAACTTGATGAAGACAGTGACCGTCCCTTGTCAATTTCTCAAATTGCCAATGAAGCTGAGGCAGAGATCCCAATAGCACCATCATCATCTGCTGTTGTGATCAGTGAAGCTGAAGCAGAGGCATCCAATATAAACAAAGGAAAGGGAATCATGATTGATGAAGATGAAGAGAGGTTGCTAAAAGAGAAAAGGGAGAGGGAAGAGAAAAGAAGAAGAAGAGAAGAAGAGGAGATCGCTGACCTGAGAAAGGTTTAAGAAAGAAAAACAGCCATTCTTCTAAGAGAACAAACCATCCAGCTGTATGCTAAACGGCTGGATAAACTAAAAAGGAAGATTCCTGCAGTTGACCGGATTGAAGAAGATGCAGCTCTTGCTCTTCAACTGCAGGAACAATTCAATAGAGAAGAGGAAGAGTTGGAGAAGAAGAAGAAAGAAGAAGCTAAGTTCAGAATAACCGATTCTGAACTAGCTAAAGAAATAAGGGAGGAGTGGATAAAGACTCTAGTCTCTCAAGGTGAGGATGCAGACTACCTTGAGAAACTATCAACTAAAGAAGTCTACAGAGCCTTCATGGGTCAGCAGTGTCAATTGGCTAAAAAGAAAAAGGCTAAAGAAGAAGAAAAAGCCAAGCTACAGTCCAAGAAAACCATTGCCTTCAATAAACGGACCCATGAAGAGAGGAAGGTCATGATTGACTTCCTTAAGGCTAGAGGAGATAGTGGAAAGAGGCTAGGTCCTATGAATTTCATGAACCTGCAAGCCCTCTACCTCAAAGTTAAAAAGGATGAGGAAGAAATACTAGGGAAGAAGGGATCCAAGAAAAGGGTACTTATCAAAGAAGAAGAAAAACCAAAGACAAAGAAACCTAAGCCTTCTCCCTCACCTACCTCTTCCTCAGTCCATCATCCTTCCACTCTCCTCCCCAAACCTTCCACTCCTCCACCCAACAAGTCCAAATCATCCCACCCAGCTCCCACTCATTAACAGCCTCCCTTGAAGAAATCCAAACCCTCATCTGAACCTGAAGACTCAAGAGACATAGTTGAATGGGTCTACAATCCACAGGGTCAAAGGTTTGAGATCTTCAGGGGGAGAACTGAAAGAAGAAGATCTACATACAGGTCTGTTGATGAGGTTATGCAATTACCAGATTCAGACCTACGAAGAATTTTGGAGCTGGGTGAAGCTCATGAGCCTGCAAATGAGAGTGGGAAACTTCTTGTGCTAGCAATCAAACACTACTTCAACCCTAGCAAAGATGTGATCATTAACATCAAGCCACTCAAGTCCCACTCTCCATTTGTATCTTGGTCCTACAATGCTGATCTAGATGAGTTCACTCTGATTGATGTAAAGAAGCAGCAGATGAGATGTTCAAGCAAAGCAATCTACAAAATGCCACACAGACACATCAAGACTCTGTCTGAACTTCCACTGAACAATCCCAGCAAGGATCCAAGAGGCTATGAGGTTGAAAGGGTAGTCAGCCACATGCAAAAGCTTCAGCAGCAAAGTGATTAGAAGAATTTTGGTTGCATAAGTCTAGGGGGAGTTTGTAGAACCAAAAACTGATTCCTACCAAATTATTCTAAGTACAAATGATGCTGATAGGCTTATCAGCAGCATTCATCACATATGGCTGCTGATAGGCTTATCAGCAGCATCCAACACTTGTTACTGCTGATAGGCTTATCAGCAGCATCCAACACTTGTTGCTGCTGATAGGCTTATCAGCAGCATCCAACACTTGTTGCTACTGATAGTCTTATCAGCAGCATTCAACACAAGTTGCTGCTGATAGCTCTATTCTTTGAAGACCAAACGTTGCAGCTGACTATCCATGTGAAGCGCCTCTGACACCTGTCTGCAAAAGCAATTGCCACACTCCAAGCAGAAGGAACCTCACTGGTGCAACCAATAAAGGACAATGACGCGCGTCTCCAAGCACGCAAACAATGATGCCTAAGAAGACGTTTCAGTAAAGTTATCTAGATTAGCCTTTGCGTGTAATTTAGATTAATAAACAAGATCAACGGCTTGTGTTAGATCTGATCCTTAGAATCAAGGGTCTGCCTTGATTCTAAGTTACTATAAATACTGTGTAAACACTTCATTGTAAGTGTGCTTGTTATGCTTTCATAGTTCTTCTTGATAGTGTTTTACTTGTAAACTTGTAATCTCAGAGGTTTAATACAACAGTGCATTTATCAGTATTCTTGCTGTTTACTTGTTTACCTTGTTGGTTGTTATTGTTTCCTCCAATATCAACTAGAATAGAATCACCTTGTAATCTTACGATCCTACATGATCTGTTCAAAAATCCTATGATTCCTTAAAAATTCACAGCCTCGGACATATTCGGATCTAACAAAGCCACTTGATTAAGTTTATATTCAACACGTCGAGCCATCTGAAAGATTTGGACAAACAAACATATTAGAAAAATAACGAGTACAAACAAAAAAAACAACAAAAAAATTTTAAAAAATTTTCAAACAAAAAAAATTTTCAACAAAAATTCACAAGTCCAAATCCCACAGACCCCTAGGCGAACTGAATAAGTTCGCTTAGTAGTGTAAGAGGCGAACTTATTAAGTTCGCCTGACAAGTTCACTTCGAACAAGTTCGCTTGGAACAAGTTCGCCTGAACTGTGACGTTTCAAATTCAAACTCAGATAATCAAATGTCATCGAATCAAGATAAAATCATGGAATAAACGTTGAATAACAGTCGAATAACACTTTATAACCAAATAGTATGATCAATTTTATAAGTCCGGTCAAAATTAGGTCAAAATCTGCCGTTGAAACAGTCGACGTAAAAACCGAGAATTAAATCATCAAATACACACAATCTATCGGATGAAATTCAACGAAAGTACCTTAGTTGAATTCGCAATTCAATTTGGATTAAGATACAACCAGTAAACAACTCCAACAACAACGTTTAAAAATTTTTGGAAAATTCGGTCAAGTTCGCTTAACACGGAGGAAGACGATGAACTGACAAGTTCGCCTGATCTAAATCCTTAAATCCATTAAGTTCGCTTAATTAGGCGAACTTGTTAAGTTCGCTTAATAAGCCTTCGGCGAACAAGTTAAGTTTGCTTCACCCCTAAGTTTGCTTCACCCCAGACATCAGATTAAGTTCGCTTCATTGTTTTAAGCGAACTTATTAAGTTCGCTTCACTGTACACAGGCGAACTTAATTGCTTTTCAACCTTTTTGCCTTGAACAAAAATTTTACCAACTTCATCCTGTCAAATCTTGAACTTGAACTTCCGTCAGGAACACATATTCGATCCAATCCCAAACAATTTTAATAAAAGTTTAGAATTTTCATGGAAAATAAAAAACAAAATCTTTTTGAATTTTATCTATACAAACAGAATCACATATTTTTGACTTTTATCTGAATAAACCGAAATCACATATTTTTGGTTTTTATCTGTACAAACTGAAATCACATATTTTTTATTTTTATCTGTACAAACTGAAATCACATATTTTTGGTTTTTATCTGTACAAACTGAAATCACATATTTTTGACTTTAACATCATGAGCAAGAAGATCATATCAGTATTCAATTAATTCATCACACATATTATCAATAACAAAGGGAAACCTATAGTATGAGACCATTCAACTCAATTTTGTGCATTTTGCATCTTTTTCATTTTGAAACTCATTCAATTTGAATAATATTTGAAATGATACGCGATAAATTTCAAAGTAAATAAGATCAGGTTATAAAATGCTCTTTTATTTATACCGAATTTGAAATATAAAACATGAATTCTTAAATTTGTCAATATTATATTATTTGAAACTATAAGCGTTTATTCTCCAAATTCATGTGATTTAGTACCATTTAGATGAAAAACATCGTGTACCCCACATATATGCCAAACAGAAAGTAAATGCACTATCTTCAAGACATATAAGATTTTACTAAAGATTATCCGAATATTCAGAATGAGGAGACATCACTTAGCACATGAATAGCATAATCCAAATTGGATTGTATAGGAATCAATGAGATTCAGAATCGAATGATTCAATGTTTTGGCTTATATTTGTGGAATCATAGGATTCAGGTACGTGGATCCAACTGTTATCTGGATTATGAATTCAATGGAAACAGTAAAGATGATTTATCAATATGATCCAAGGGATAGTATATGTTTAACAGAAGTTGTCAAATACATATCTTGATTATACTTCAAATTGCATGCTTTTCGGGACATGGGCACTGAAGCAAATCGAATGAATAGTGCTAAGGACATAACTCGAAACTGATCTCATAAGAAAATATTTATTAAAAGCTAATATTCTTTATCTGATAATGATCTTTTACACACACACCCAGGCATATAATGGATTTAAATCACAGATGTAATCATATTATATTTAATTTTCACACTACTATTAGTTTCAAAACGCTTTTAGCCTATTGACAATTCAAGTTTCAAATTTTATACACAAATCTTAAAACAAATTATCAAGAATAGAGTATTCACAACACTATCATTTCTTATTTATGCAGACTTTGAAATTTAGATCAAATCAACATATCTTAATCAATCATATATCAAGGTATACTAAGGTCGTGTGAAATGAACTAATTAATGATGTACTATCATTTCTTCTCTAACCTCAAATGATGTCAAATTTTATATTTTTCAATTTATATTGACTTTTCGTAAATTAAACTTTTTGACTGATACTGTAAATGCAGAAATGTAATAAAGCAATAAAAGAACTTAAAAAAATTTTCCATGAAATTCTGATTTTGAAAACTTTTATTGGGGATTGATCATACCAATCATTTTAATTAGGAATTCAAACCTGGTACGATCAAATGCCTTGGTAAACAAATCAGCAAAATTGTCTTCAGTGTGTACCTTGACCAGCTCAATCAACCTTTTCTCTGCACAATCACGTATAAAATGATATCGAATTTCGATGTGCTTAGTTTTACTATGTTTAACAGGATTATTCGTTATGGACATAGTAGCATTGTTATCAATAAGCATAGGGTTCCTGTGAAATTGTAGGTCCCAAATTCGATGCGTGACGGATCTCTAGACTCGCGGTTAGACACGGTGATAAAGTGCGGAATCCATGATCAACGTGCCCGTGTGACTCAATCAACAACGGTGTAAATAAACGCTCTTTTTATTCCACTACAATATCAGTTTACACAATTTACAGAATTCTCAGTCCCTCCTGATATCGTCCAAGTCTCTTCTGTTTTCTGCTGATAACTGCTATTTATAGACACTGAACAGTATTAGGCGAACTTGTTAAGTTCGCCTCTAATAGGCTAAGCGAACTTAACAAGTTCGCCTCTGATAGACTAAGCAAACTTGTTAAGTTCGCCTCTGATAGCCTAGGCGAACTTAACAAGTTCGCCTCTAGCAGAACTTACACAGAATTTTATCAACAGTTACAAAACATGTCCTAACAGACTCCCCTTTAACTGTTGCTAACAATTCTATCAATTACAAGTCAAAGACTCTAAGACTAAGACATAATATCTTCATGCTCGTTGTCACCAGAATATGCTCCAACAAACTCCCCCTTGACAACAGCTTCACTTCAGTAGATAAAGCAGACACTGGTTTTGGAACATCATCTTTTCCCATCCATGAATAAGTAGGGTGTGTATATCCTTCCAAAATTGGAATCCACAAACTAGTATCGGTAAAAGATACGAATTGGTCAAACCGATCTTTCCAATTTGAATAATCAGATAGATTCAGCAATTTCGGAGGTTTTTGAGATGTTCCAATCTCATTGTCATAATTGAACATGTTTGTGACTTGAACCATATTTGCCATGTTTAAAAAAAATTTCTGAAAAAATTTTCTAAGTATTGAACTTCTTTACCCTCAGGCGAACTTAACAAGTTCGCTTCAGGGAGTACTAGGCGAACTTAATATCAGGCGAACAAGACAAGTTCGCTTAAGGAGGTAATCTGATAAGTTCGCTTAACAGCTAAGTTCGCTTGAAATGTGAGAAGCGAACTTAATAAGTTCGCTTGCTAAGTTCGCTTGAACAGGAACTCAGCAAGTTCGCTTAAACTGCTGTAACAGAATCAACGGAGTCTTCAACCAAACACGAACCGAAACCTTCAAAATTCATGATTTCTCAGCGAATTGATGGAATTTAAGGAAATTGATCCGTAGAATTATGAATTTTAACAAATATAACAGTTTTATCGGTCTAATTTCGTCAATTACACTTCCAAAATCATGAATTCAGCCAAGAAACAGTCCTCAAGAACTTGAAAAACGCCATTGTTGCAGAAACTTCAAGAATGTTGAAAATCTTGTCGAATTGTACACAAAAACCGTCAATTATCAAGAACATAAAAAGATGAAAAATCTTCAAAATCACAGAACTTTGATGTTGATTGGACACGAAAACACCACGAATCTTTTGCTAATCAAGAGCAATAGCTCTGATACCACATGTAGGTCCCAAATTCGTTGCGTGACGGATCTCTAGACTCGCGGTTAGACACGGTGATAAAGTGCGGAATCCATGATCAACGTGGTCGTGTGACTCAATCAACAACGGTGTAAATAAACGCTCTTTTTATTCCACTACAATATCAGTTTACACAATTTACAGAATTCTCAGTCCCTCCTGATATCGTCCAAGTCTGTCTCTGTTTTCTGATGATAACTTCTATTTATAGACACTGAACAGTATTATAGGCTAAGCGAACTTAACAAGTTCGCCTCTGATAGACTAAGCGAACTTGTTAAGTTCGCCTCTGATAGCCTAGGCGAACTTAACAAGTTCGCCTCTAGGAGAACTTACACAGAATCTTATCAACAGTTACAAAACATGTCCTAACAGACTCCCTTTTAACTGTTGCTAACAATTCTATCAATTACAAGTCAAAGACTCTAAGAGTAAGACATAATATCTTCAAGCTCGTTGTCACCAGAATATGCTCCAACAGAAATTCAAACCGTAATCTCTCAATTGTTGTTGTATCCACAGGATCTGTGAACAACAACTTGCAGCAGCGATGTATTATGCTTCGCATGTTGAAATCGAGACTGTGGTTTGCTTTTTGCATTGCCAGGATACAAGTAGATTACCTAAGAACTGTCAACCACCTGTTGTAGATTTCCTGTTCAGACAACAACCATCAAAATCAAAATCAGTATAAGCATTGAAATCAAAGTTAGAACCATGAGGATACCATAGCCCTAAACGTTGTTTTCCTTTTAAATACCGAAAGATTCTTTTCACAGCAATTAAGTGAGATTCTTTTGACTTTGCCTGAAATCTGGAACAGATACACACGGCGAACATTATATCCGGCCTTGAAGCGGTTAAGTACAACAGGGATCCAATCATAGGTCTGTAAAGTCGACAATCCACATCTTTTCCTTCCGAGTCAAAATGCAACTTATGATTGACCGGAATTGGAGTATCATATGGGGTACAATCTTCCATCTAGAACCGGCTCAAGATGTCTTTGACATACTTGGACTGATGAATAAAGAAACCATCTTCCTTTTGATTTACTTGTAAACCTAAGAAAAACGATAACTCTCCCATAGCAGACATTTCAAATTTCGACTTCATAACACCCTCAAAGTCTTTGCATAACCCTTCATTTGTCGAGCCAAAAATAATATCATCCACATAAATCTGTACCAGTAGGTAATCTCCCCCTGATTTCTTTATAATAAGGTCGAGTCTATCTTTCCACGAACAAAGTCATTCGCCAAAAGATGTGTGGATAAAGTCTCATACCACGCACGAGGAGCCTGATGAAGATCATACAGAGCCTTATCAAGCTTGAAAACCATATTCGGATTCAGTGGATCTTCAAACCCCGGCGGCTGACACACATAGACTTCCTCCTTGACCTTTCCATATAAAAACGCACTTTTAACGTCTAATTGAAACACCTTAAAACCTTTAAAGGAAGCAATAGATAGAAATAGCCTTATAGCTTCGAGCCACGCAACCGGCGCATAAACCTCGGTGTAATCAATTCCTTCCTGTTGATTGAAGCCCTGGACAACTAATCTTGCCTTGTTACGTACCACGACACCTCGATCGTCTTTTTTACATTTAAACACCCATTTTGTTCCTATCGGATACGCACCCTTCGGAAGATCAACAAGATTCCAAACCTTAAGTTTGTCAAATTGAGCAAGTTCTTCCTGCATAGCTTATATCCAGTTATTGTCATTTAAAGCCATCTCAACATTCTTGGGTTCAACCTGTGAAATAAAGCATGAATGTGAGCAATCATCAAGAACACCAGAATCTTTAATGCAAGTATACAAACAAGTATTGTCAACAAGAGAACGTGTTTTCACTCCATCCTGTAAATTTCCAATTATATTTGTCACTGGATGATCTTTGTGTTCCTTGATGGATGCGACCTCAGGAACCGGCAACACGTCAACTTGAGTAGATTCAGATTGATAAGAATAATCTTGAATAATTGGAATTTTAGAGTCTAAATTGGTAGGAATCTCCCCCTGAGCCTGTGTCGAAGGTAATGGATCATCACCCAACAACGGATCAGCAGAAAAATCTTGAAAAATAGCATTATCCTCCTCACTCTCTGAATCTTGTGGACTTGAACAAGAAGCAACATTAGGATCGGGAGCAGAAGTAGATGGAATCGATGAATTTGGAACCACATTTGGTAGAAATCCATTGTGCTGTGCATCCTGACAAGAATCATAAAGAACAGCAGCATCTTCATCAGAAATGTCAGAAGGTAAATGAAAAGACTTGAATAAGTTTTCATAATCAAATGCCCAATCCGGACCAATCGCCATTTGTCGTAAAGACCGATTTGAACAGTCAATATGGAACCATTCTTCAACTTGGCGTGTCTCTTTGTTATAAACCCTCTTGGTTGTCGAATTTGCCACATACCCTAGAAAAATCCCTTCAATAGCCTTCGCACTGAATTTAGTTGGAACATCTCGAACTTTCAACAAGGTGCAAGGATTACCAAAAGGTAGTAAATATTTCAGATTCGGCTTTCGATTATTCAGCAATTCATAGCAAGTCTTGTTATGTCGCTTGACGGTCAAGACCCTGTTCAAAACATGACACGCAGTATTCACAGCTTCAGCCCAAAAGGTGACTGGAAGCTTAGAATCTGCAAGCATCGTGCGAGCTGTTTCGACCAACGTCCTGTTCTTTCGTTCAGCGACACCGTTTTGTTGAGGAACATATGGCACACTGAATTCATGATGAATTCCTTTTTGTAGATAGAATAAGCCCATTTTGCTATTCTTAAATTCGCTGCCATTGTCACTCCTGATTCTTCTGACTTTCAGATTGAATAAATTCTCCAAACCCAGGATTAAGTATTGTACCAACTCAGTGGTTTCAACTTTAGAAGAAAGAAACTTAACCCATGAAAATCTGGAGTAATCATCAGTTACGACCAAGCAGTACGATTTTCCACCAATGCTCCTAATACTGATAGGACCGAACAAATCCATATGCAGCAACTCCAAAGGAGTTACGATAGAATTCGTCGATTTCGATTTGTGAGATTTCTTTCTTTGCTTCCCCTTCTTGCACAGAATACAATCATCAGGAACTGAGAATTTCATTTTTGAAATACCAAGCACAAGATCATTCCTAATAATGTAGTTCATCTTCCTGTAGTTAATGTGAGCTAGTTTCCTGTGCCACAATATTGAATCAGATTCCGACGCCTTGGAGAGTAAACATGTTGGAATTGAATCCGTTGTAGTGGCGACACTCATATCAAGGACATACGTGTCATTTCTCCTCGGAGCCTTCATGAGAATCCATTCATCAGGAATCACAAAACCCGGTTTCAGAATATAGCTTTCATGATCGTTGAAATGGAATGAAAACTTCTTGTCACAGACTTGTGATACGCTTAAAAGATTGTGTTCCAGCTGCTCCACATAATTCACCTTTTCAAACTTGACTCCGTCATTCTTTAACGTTCCCTAGACAGTTATGTAACCGCCTTTATTACCCGCAAAAGCGACATAACCTCCATCAATTTTAATCACATCTTCCAACAAACGAATATTCCCTGTCATATGTCGAGAGCAACCACTATCCACATACCATGTATTGTTGATAGTCCTCCTTGGTTGTCCCTACATAAACAAAGACAATTAGTTAGAAATGGGAACCCAAGCCATTGTGGTCTTGGGTCGTCCAGATGGATCAAAATAAACAACTTCTAGCAACTCACAATCTACTTTATCATCAACCTTAGGCACATAAGATTCAGACTTAGACTTTCTCAATGAAGACTCAGAATGATTAATTGGAAAAACATTGTTAGATATATGATTATCAGATTCAGATGTTTCCAAAAGTTTCTCTAGTTTTCTGTTGCGTCTTCTTCGTTGAGGTCTAGGAAGTTTAATTTCAGGTTGAGGCTCTTTTGAACTTCCAACATGTGGAATTTCAAACTTCTTTTGAATTACAACAGGTTTAGAAATATTATTATCATTTTGCTTAAATCCTACAGATTTAGCAAAAGATTGATAAGATACATTCTTTACACCACTCAATGAAGACTTTTCCACATTCGGTCTTTTCAGAATTTTCACCACTCTTTGTTGTGGAATTTCACTCTTCAATTTTCCCGTATTCTTATATGGACAATGAATCACAATGTGACCAGCTTCATTACAATGAAAACAGACTCTTTTATCATGATGACTTCTGATATAAGGAGCTTTTGTGAAATTTGAAGAACTGTTGGACGAACAATATTCAGAAGATTTCACTGAACAGTTGACTGGCTTCTTTGGAACATAAACCTGTTTAGTCACTGTTGATGAATTCTTATTTTGATAACCAGCAGCCACAAACCCACTAGATTGTAATACTTTTGACAAAATAGGTTGAACAACTTTCACTTCATCAGGTTCTGTCAGAATACACCTATCACGAGTAACATTCTTCACAACCTTTGGTTCATCAATTTTCACTTCTTTCGGAATGCCTTCAACCTTTGAATCATCAAAAACCTCATCCTCTGTATCAGAATCATACACCATGTCTTCATCCGTCATTGGATTCACTTTTAATACTGTCTAGGGATCAATTTCCTCTTCATGAATGATTTCAGGCTCAACGACATAATTTGCATTGAACGGTGGAGGAACAAACCCAATACCAGCAACCCTTTTTGTGGGATCAGCCTTAGTATTGAAATAATCCAAAACTACAGATGAATTCTCAAACTGTTCCAGCTTTCTATGTAATTTTATCACCTCAGATTCTTTATCAGAAATCTCCTTGTTCTTTTGAGCAACAATTTCATTACGCTTTTCGATATCAGCATAAGCCATATCCAGATGATATGTTTGTTCCTTATTTTTCAATCCCAAAGAGTTTAAATCTCTTTTCAAAGACTCAATTCTTTCTATACACAATTTGTCATTATCTTTTAATTTCTGATTAACTGAGTGCATGGATTTCATATCACAAATTAGATTTGTGTTATCATCCATAACTTTTTGCATTTTTTCTTTAACACTGATGCAATTAGAACAGTAAATTTGACAGACAGAGTCTTTTACCTTTGTTGGATCTGACATATCTGCCATGAAGACTTTAGCAATAGGAATATTGTCAGAATCAGCACCTTCAGAAAGATTTGGAGTTAAAGCAATCTCTTCTTCAGATACACTAGATGCCATCTCAAGTTCAACAATATCATGTTCTTCATCAGCACTCGGTAAACTTTCACCATCACTGGAACTTCCATCATCAGTTGACTCCTCAGACTTGTCAGAATGAATCTCAGCCACAAATGCTTGACTCACAGCACCAACTAAATCTTCAAGATGAATTCCCCAGTCATAATTGTCATCATTTTGAGCAACCAATGCAGATGATGCAGCTGCATGATTAGAATTTCCTGAACCAGATGAACCATGTGATTGACTATGATTGTTCTGAAAAGTATTTGGTTTTTTCTGAGAATCGAACTCAACTTTAGGCTTCACACATTCTTTAGCAAAATGACCATACTCTTGACAATTGTAGCAACGAACTTTTGATTTATCAAATCCCATACGAGAACGACTGTTAGACCCAATATACTTTCTTCACGTCCTTTTCAAGAAATCCTTTGCCTGTCCCATTAGCATAGCCATATTCCACTGAATGTTCATCTCCTCTAGATCAACCAGATCAATCTGTTTGAAATCTTCTTCAATGATCTCCGGATCATGAATCTTCCCTCCAATGAAATTTTAATAAGACGCCATGAAAGAAGAAAACATTGCTAGATAATCATCAGCAACTCTTTGATGCACATTATGTGATCCAGAAGATGAAGAAGCGGTATTTACAGAAAAACCCGAATGACTTGGAATTCCAGAACAGTCATCATTAGTAGCTTCTTGATTATCTCCAGAAAAAAATGCAACCCCTGCACCAGTTTTTCCTGAAGTCTTTGCAAAGTACATCGAAGGATCTTGAATATGCTCCATTGATGCAGAAATTTCAAAAATGTTGAATTTCTTGTCCAATTGTACACTAAACCGTCACTAATCACCGAGAATTGTACTTAATTCACGAGCATAGGCTCTGATACCACTTGTAGGTCGAGGTAACTCAACTACTGATCGAACTCGTAATATGACGTTGCTATAACACGAAGTGCGGAATCCTTCATGTTAACATTTGTATACTAACCGACAATTGAAACAACACGCGTAAATAAACTTTTCGTTATATTCCAAATTTCATAGAGTTTACAAGATAATCGCTTCTGCTTTGTTCTGTTTCTCTCTACTCTGCTATCTCTAGAAACAAACTGTAAACTCTATTTATAAACACAAGTTCTGATATAAGCGAACTTATGAAGTTCGCCTCTAACAACTTAGGCGAACTTAACAAGTTCGCCTCAGCTAGACCTAAGCGAACTTATTAAGTTCGCCTCTTATTAAGTTCGCCTCTAGGCTCACTTGTAAAACACTTAGTAACTTTAGACATTTACATAACAAAAACATAAAGACATAAAATCTAACTATTACAAGCTTTTGTCATTTCAAACTATGTCCTAACAAGGGCGGCTAGCGGATGTCGGTGGTAGGCGGGGGTCGGCGAGAGCCGTGACGGAACCGTAGGTTACCGGAATACGTCCGACATGAATTTTAAATGAACGCGGAGTTGGGTAGTCATGCATGGCAACGAGCATGAGTCCGCATTTGGTCATGCGTGGGACGAGCTAACCGAGTGAGTCGATTTTGGGTCTCGAGTCGTGTATTGACTCGTAATTTACATGTTGTAGGTGTGAAGGTGAAAGACGAGAGTGGAGTGCTAGCGAGTTCTAGCAAGCATACCGTTTTCGCACAAAGATGAGCTTCTATCGCCCAACCTTTTAAATGTATTACTATTTTGGGCATGAAATGCATGTGACGTGAAGTTTTGAATAAACGCAAAGCATACGTGTTTTGATATGTTAGATTGACTTTTTTAAATAAATTATATGCTTGCGTGTGTGTTACTGTTTCTGTGTTACGTGTGTGTGCTAGTGTAATGGGTATATTTGTTGTGATGCGTTCTGTGATGTAAGTAACTAGTGGATATGGTTTATCATGGTCAAACGGGACAATTATGTCTAACGACGGTTAGGCTGGAACTTGGGTTTGCCGGTATTTGATGATACAACCAATGGGAAATAATATCGATTAACTTGTATTTAATAAATTGTTTTCAGAAGAGTTTTTAAAGAGAAACGAGGTGAACATTTTTGAAATGTGAAACGTGTGTATAACGGTTTATGAAAAAATAACGATTTTTGGGATGAACTATTCATAATAACTCATTATACAATTCACTCAGCGTAGCTGACTTTTTAGCATGTGTTTTAGGTAAGGAAAATGAGTAGACTGGCGGCTCTTGGATTGGCAAGTGGTTACCCGGGTCGTGATGGATTATTGGCTTTCACAAACTAATAAACGCTTTGTTTGGATTTTAGTATTTGACTAGTTGTTTGGTTTAAGGCGATGGGACGCCAAATATGTGATGACTTTTATTTCTTCTGCATTTATGTGATTATTTGACGTCTAAAACTATTGTGCTTGACGAATATACCAACAAGTAGGGTTCCAGGGATTAGGGCCTTACACAACCGTTGGCTAGCCAAAAAGGTCCCTAACAAGGTAATGCCATGACACACATACTCACACATGACATTCACATAATACATAACAACTGCTCCTGTAGGAACCCTTCCCAGATATAAACTATGTAATGACTTCTAAAATGTTGACCTTCTTTCTTTAATTAAAAAAATATTCTTTAACTTTCATTAACTTTCATAAACAACTTTACTTGCATAAACGTTCGTTTTGCCTCTTTTCAAGCTATACTTTAAAACTTTCCTTCACTTTCGTTTACTAACACACATATATAGTAAGAGGACAGTTCATTTCGGAACAAGCAAATTTTACGAGAATAAAGGAAACAAACCTTAAATCATTTAATTTTTTGATCCATGTAATTTTTTTTTTTAATTTTACACATCTTACATACAAATATGTATGTTTATGCACATAAAAAAACTATTATACTAATTTTTTCATATATTTTTATATATTTAAAATTTTCCTACAAATGTATAGGTTATGTCTAGGTAAAAAAACCTACACATGAATTACACATGTGTAGGTATGTATATAAACGAAATTTATTCTTATTTTTTTGTTTGAATTTCATGAAAAACAAATAAACATTACATTTATATCATTTTCTTATATTTTAAAACTTTTAAAATTGAGAAAGTGAATGGTTCGTTTTGTTCTCAACATAATTGAGTGAAGCTCAACATGAATCAACATAATTTTGGGTTGAAAATTTGAGTGAAGCTCAACATAATTCAAATGACTTTTCTACTATTTACAAGCTAGGAATTGATGTTGTTCTTAATGAAGAGTCAAAGCGTGAGACCCCTGTTCTTGTGTGTTGTGGTGAAAAATAACAGTTACTTGGAACAACTTATATTGCATCCAACATGATGAACCCAGTGAATACTATCTCCCAGATCAACTGGTTGATAGGCCAACGTTTCCTTGATCCTGAATTGCAACAGGGCCTTACGTCACCGCCTCTTTCTGTTACGGAGGGACCTAATGGTTTCCCACTAATTCATGCTTAGTATATTGAGGAAACAAATACATTTACACCGACCCAGGTTATAGGTATGCTTTTATCAAACATGAAGATGATAACACAGAAGAATTTGAATTCAGTAGTTGTGGATTATTGCATTAGGATACCCATTTATCTCATTGATCGTCTAAGAAGGGCTGTTATGGATGCAACTACTATAGCAGGGTTACGTAATTTACATTTGGTAAATAAAAGAAAGAACAAGCAGCTGAATGTAGCGTTTGTTGACATTGGACAGCTAGCATGCAGGTATGTATGACAGGCTTCAACCAAGGCCAATTGAAGATATTGGCTCACTGTTTTGACTATTGTCCGGAAAGAATGAATTTTGAGGAGTTTTTGTTCCAATACCATGCTGATGCAAAGATGGAAGCCCCAAAGAAAAAAAGTAAAGAAGTCAAACATACATGTCTTAGAGTCGGTTTTATGGGGAAATGCTACATGTACACCTGCAGGAAGCAGTGAAAAAGGAATTTGAAATACATGTTAAAAGAAGCATCAAATATGTAGAAGCCATCATCCCTGTTATTTCAGTGAAAGTAGCGCCACCGTTACCTACCAAACCAATGACCGAATCTGCCCTTACAATCCCACTACCTTATCAAAAGACAACTTCATTTACAAATGTTTCTGTTCCTGTTTCTAAATTCCTAATGTTGCGGGATGTAGCTGTGGAAAACTTAAAGATATCCCATGATGATACAGGTAGTCACGGGTTGGAACCAGTCAAAGGCAGCTGTAGTGATTCGACTTTTGTGCCTACTCTTAAATTTAGGGACTTAGAATTGAAGTCCATCCAGTTATTCCAGTTTGCTGCTAATTAAATTGGATTGCAAGGGTTACTAAATGTAATAAGGATGAATAATCTGATTGTTTCCCTATTATTCTGGGTATTGAGCTGATGGCACTTGGTATAAACTTGAAATTACCTAATAATCTCTACAAGAACTTTGCATCTCCATGGTCTGATTAATATGCCAAAGGAGAACCCCATTATTCCATTCCTGAGTGTTTTAATAATAAATCTTTCTTTTCTAAGTAACTCAAAACAGATTGTTTTAATGAACCATTGTTTAATCAAATTACTATGTGAAAGGACTACACATAAGAAGACGAAAGGACCAACAAAGACTACAGTTCAAGGAGCTTAAACGAAAGCTGCAGTTTGATGGCTTAATAGAAGGTTTGTTAAGAAGGGATATTGGGCTAGCATAGATGTTTGGGTGCAATGGAACGAACCTCTCTACCACGTGAGAAAGTTGAGAACATTTACAAATGCATTCCCTAATTTTTATTTTTGAGGACACAATTTTTTTATAAACAGGGGAGTATTGTTATGGTACATTTATGATTAGGTGTCTTATAGTAATCGTGCAGTAGTGTTAGGACTAGTTGTAAACAAAAGGTAACAACTTAATCTCTTGTATTGTGTACTTAAACGATCTGAATGAATGAGAATGGTAGCGTATTGTTTTGAATGGGCTTGTTCCATCTTCTTCTCTGCTAACCCTTCTTCTTCTCAAAACTATATGTAACATTGCATGGATAGATTTTTTGGAGGGCAAATGTAGAAATTAGGGTTTAGGAAGAAGGTTAGAAATTTTAGTATGGGAGGGAAGAATTTTTTGGTGCGGGAAATTTTAGTTTTATTAAAGAGTTTTAAGGAGTGAAAGAGGGAAAATTGAGAAGATGCGCTCAAAATTTTTAGTCGCATTCTTAAAGTGTCATTAAAAAGCTAAATTAGTGGCATAAAAACTAAATGTCATCAAAAGTGTGTGTTAAGCAAATATGGCATACGCAAAGTGTTGGATATATGATGTCCGATCATCAATTAAATCAACATTACTAACGAGGTACTATCTAAAGAGTTACACTTTGGGCATCGAACAAATATATAATATTTAATTGTTAAATATTATAGTTCACGAAAGCCGGATTAAATAAACGATGGATTAATATTTAAAGAAATATTTATCGATGATTAAGTAAATGATTATTGGATTTTATTAATCCCACCTTTTACCAATTGGCCGATAATAATCTCAACTGAGAATATTCTTACCACTGGTCTTACTTTCAGACTATTTTCTTACAATGGAACGCCGTTACTTTCTAACTTAACCCCGTTAAATTCAAAGACGTGGGCGTCCATGTGGGCGATTACGTGGCATTTCTTCTAAGTATTTAATTATATTTTTCCCTTTTAACCCCCCATTTTTAACCCACATCTGATCGTATCATCTAAAAAACCCTAATTCATCATGCTATTCAAATTGAACCAGGGATCTTGTTCGATCATCAACAAACGATCATCAAATTGCAGGTATGCTACTCTTAACTTAGATTTTATACCTTTTAAGGCTAGTACAAAGTATAACTCTCATTTTCTGGCTTGACGATGAAGATGAACTCATCTAAGTTCTCGATTTGATGCTTAGGGTTTCGAATGGGAACTAAATTTTGTTCTCAGTTCATTGTTTAAAAGGGGAAAGTTAATTAATTATTTATTGAAATAATTATTTACGGGGAATAAATGTTTAAAGTGTTAAACATTTAAAGATTAGTTTTTTTACTGATTATTTATAATTAGTAAAATATAAGGGTTTAATAATTAATGGTTAATTATTACTAGGGTATTAACTTTTAATACCTCAGGGGACCGGCGTGTAAGTACAATGATTATAAATATAACATTATAATCAAAACTCAAAACCTAATCAACCCAACCACAAATCGGCGGCCCACTTTCCCCTTCGTGAGTCCGACGTCGGCCGAACACCACCACCGCACGCCGCCCCCTGCTGTTGCCGGCCACCACTGCCGTCTCCACCCCTTGCGCCGCCGCCACCACCTTGCGCAGCTGCCTCCCTGGCGAGTCCGTGTGACGGGTTTTCGTGATCGTGTCATCTATCATGACGTTCGTGAACCAATGTGTTCTGGTTTGGTTATCGTCAAATGTATAATCTTTGAACACCCTATCGTTGGTTTATATTATATTGTTTATACGCATGTAATCGGATCACTGTTCGGAATCCAGATCTGATCTGTTTTAGTACTCTGAATCGCTTCCGCTAAATATATCTGATTTATTTATTTAAAAAGTTTAAATAATTATTGTTTTTAAAAGTTAAAAACTGGTTGTAGGTCCCTTCGTGTGTGTTGAATCGTCACATGCAAGTGGTCTACTAGTCGGACCGGGTTGCGGAATACCCGTGACTAGGTGGAGAGTCTTACAAAACAAAGTAAACCAAACACGAGAGTCACAATAAAAGTTCTTTGTATTATAAACACTAGAAGGTTACAGAGAGAATACAAGTTGCGTACTTAGCAAAACTGAGTTCGTCTGAACAAATGGTTCTGCGTACTTAGCTTCTGTGAACCTATCCTATTTATACAGACCTAATGCCTGCGCACTTAGCAAGTGCGCAGGACCAATTGCTCTTGCGTACTTAACAAGTACGCAAAGGTGTTCTTGCGTACTTGCTAAGTACACAGGAGCTTTCTCCTGCGCACATGTAAGTGCGCAAAACACTTAGCAGAAAAACAACATACATTATGTAAAAGTAAATACAACTCTATAAACTATTACATAATGACTCATACATACAAAGACAAAATACAGAAATTAGACATACAAACTAAGACTCTATCCAGAGTGTTGTCACAGGAAAGTGCATCAACAAACTCCCCATGGAAAAAACAGCTCGGGATCTTCATCGTCTTCAGTCTTCGGTCTTCAGTCTTCACAGCATCTACTCCTTAGCTTCCATCTTCTTTTTGTAATCAAGACAGAACTTGATCAACTTGTCGTATTTGGCAGAGAGAAGCTTCGTCCATTCGTCAGTGTGGATGCAGTACTTGTCGGCTAGTACCTCCAGATCGTTCGCAGAAAAGTTGATGAAGCAGACTTCATCAAATATCCTGATCACTTCCTTTGGCACAATATTTCCACTTGCTGACTTATCTTTACTCATTACCACAGCCTCGCCTGTTTTTGGATCAACGTACCAGTACCACATGTCACCAAGAATATCCTGAGGTAACTTGCTCAGGGGAATCTTAGTTTCACATTGCACTGGCTTGTATACCAATCTCTTTATGGGCTTCTTAGTCACAGGATGCACAACGTGCTTATCCTTGACTTTTCTGGGCACCTGAGGCTTGATGTATTCAAATTTCCCTGATCTTGCTTCACGTTGTAGTGTTACCCACAAACCCATTGCTACTGCATTATTCGAGTGACTTAGCAGATCGCGGTTTGCGAGGTTAACTAGTCGTACTTGGGCAAAGAGTTGAACGCCTCACTGGTGGGTTTCAAGTATTGAACCCCCCCAGATCTTTTGATGGCGAACAGCTGCTTGTCCTCCTCGTACCTAACAGCTAAGATCATACATGTCGCTCCGTGCTTGTCTGTGATAGATGTCTTTTGCCACACGGGAGCTGGACCCTTTGTAGATGCAGAAGGCATGTCTTTCTCCTTTTGTGCCTCGGGGTCCGCAGGTATAGGGTCGACCGGGGAGGCTTCAGTTGTAGTTTCAACATTACTTGCCGTGTCACCTGAGCATGTTGCGAGCATAGAGTCGAGCGATGGTATTTCAAAGATCTCACCATCTTCTAACTCATACTTACCTTCCCCGTCGCCCTTGGGAATCTCAATCACCACATCATCGTCATCCTCGTTCTAGTCATCACCAGAGTCGATCTCTCCTTCTTCCAGATTAAGGAGAGCATCGATCTGTGCCTCTTTGGAATAGTCAGGCTCTAAATAGAGGATCTCATCATCAGATAAGTCCTTGAGCACATCAGCCGCTGACTTCCCTTTATCTCCGCCACCACTACCTGAGGTATCACCACCCTCTTGCTGAGTAGACTCCCCCTCAGCCAATGGAACAGAAGATGGGCACAATCGCCAAAGCTAGGTGCTCACCTCCACTAGGACCGACTTCAGGATCCTTGTCTTTATCATCATCCTTAGTCAGATCGTCTGGATGACAAGACTCGGCACCGGTGGATTTCTTTTCTTTGTCTTTCTCTTTCTCTGTCTCCTTCTCCGTCTCCTTCTCCCCCTGAGCACCTAGCTTCGCGGTCAGTTCACCAACTAATTTGACCATAGCTGCGTGCTCCTTCCTTTGTAGATCCAACCTTAGCTCCAGGGAAGTCCTGTGGGCTAGAACCATGTCATTAGTCTTCATCAACAGTTCATTCTGTGCCATGACATTCTTTAACCGTTCATCAGTCCCCGTTCTCTGGCTACGCAGAATCCTAACTTCATCTGCCAGAGAGTTTATCTGTGCTTGTTGAGCATCAGAATCCTCCTTTGACTTTTGAATAGTCTTCAACAAGCCAGCAACTTGGGTTTCTAGCACATCGATCCTAGCTTCATTTGGATCCGGATGCCTAGATGATGAGGCTTCGGCGTTGTGGATGGGGGAAGAGAAGATTGTGTCAAAGTCGAACCCCTGTGAGAAATCACCGTAGTTAAAGGGTTGACCTGACGGCTCTTTGGTGGGTGTTGGGATGGGGGATGTAATGATGGGAGTTGTGGTTGGGGTGATGGTGACTGACTCCGTGAGAAGTGGAGCAGTAACCGTCACCTGGACGGTTGGAGTAGGGAGGGTCACCGTCACAGGAATCACCTCTGTGACCGCCGTGACTGCCACATCTGCTTGTACCTATGGCCTTCTCCTCCTTATAAACAGTTGCCGTGTTGGCGGGATAGATTCTGACTCTGGACGGGCAGCTTCAACTTGTACTGGCTGCACAGTCGGAATCTCTTCACCCCTGGGGATAGCAACCTCTTGCCTATCGTCCCTGTTCTTGTTGGCCCTCTCACGCCTTTGTCTTTGTAGAGCAGCGTCAGAGTCGGAATCCGGCTCGTATTCGCTGCTCGAGCTTTGTCGTTTTATTTTGGAGGACGACGCAGGCAGGGTTACCTGTGCCGACATTCTCGGATGTGCCTGTGATGGTGCGTCATCGGAATCAGAAGAATCTGATTCTGTTGCCTCTGAATCGGATTCCTCAGCACCACCAACATCACCTTCATCATTACTTTCATCATCACCTTCATCATCATCATGCTCTTCCTCTTGCTCGTCACCAGAGTCATCACTCATCTCTGGGGCTGAGTTGGGACTATACCAGTTCCAATCTTCAGGAGCGACGTATGCTTCATTCAGTAGGTGGCCAAAGAGTTCAGTGTGTGCAGGGGTAGGTTCTACACTGCCTGGCTTTAGAAACTGAGCAAAGACTCTCTTATCCACCCTTTTTACCTACAGTCTCTCCCCAATAGCACGTAGGTTAGGCAATGCATCATCGATCAGGAGCTGCACAAACCTCGGGTACAAAAGGAACCTGAACCTCTCTAGTGTATTTATCTGGTCATTGACTGCTTTGAAGATATAGCGAGAGAAGTTGTAGCCCCGATTAAGAGACAGGCCCACCATGGCCGCTGCAAGGTCATGACCCATGGCATCTTTCCCCGCTTTCCTGGATGAGATGCACACGATCATGATGTGGGCAAAGTAACGCCATTGATCCAATACCCACATCTTCTTGTAAGAAGCATAGTCCCTTGCCCCGGCATATCCCATTCTGTGCCTCCAACACCCATCCACGTAGTAATTTGAATAGGATGTCGTGTCGGTGGCAAGGTCTCCGAACTGCAATGCTCTCCTTATTGTATCCTTAGAGATAGCAATAGCCCGACCGTCAACGGTAGCCCTTATGACATTAGGGGATACCGTGCAATCGTGCTCTGCAGTGTCCCAGAATTGCTCCAGATAAGGTTTTGAGACTGTTGGGTTTGCTGAGATTGCATAACTTATTTTTGATCTGTTCAGAAAATCCACAATCTCCCTGTATTGCAAGGCTGCGCCTTTCCATTCTGGTTCGGTGTTAGCCAATAGGTTGAATTCGTCAGTGAATGCACGAGCCATAGCCTGCAAACACACACAGAAAACATATTCAGAACAAGTTATAACACTGGAAGTAGACACACATGACATAGTATAGTAGTTACACTTTGAAAAAATTTTCAGACTTAGGAAAAATTTCTAAGTGTTGGTCCAGCGCACTTGGCAAGTGCGCAGGATTTTCCTCTTGCGTACTTAACAAGTACGCAAGAAGTATTTCTTGCGTACTTGCTAAGTGCGCAAGAACAACCCTTAGCAAAAATTTTAGAAACTTGAAAACATCACAGATTGTGCCAAGACCGGGTAGAGTAGGTCACCACTAAGTCGGAATCGACGATTCTAACTCCTGGGACCATTATCGACACTAGTAACTACCAAAACACACCATTTTGTGACCTAGAACACGACCCAGGGGAAACCACAGTCACTCGAGGGTCAAGGCCAAAATCAAACCATGTTAAGGACAAATTCGGAGTCAATAGGTTTCGATTAGTGATTATTAACAAGTTTTAGGTCTTAATTTGTATTTAGAACACCAAAATCGGTCAATAAATTCACACTCAAAACCATCGATGAATCGGTCGAAACTTGGGATTTAATGGATGACACGGACCGAGATTCTCACCAAGTAGATGTTTGAAGATGATTAAACAATGAGTGGGACGAAAAATCCGGTTGGAACACTCGAAATTTTTTGAGGAAAATGGCCGGAGGGAATATCACAGGAGAAAACGATTTGAAAGTGATAAACCCTAAAAAATTTTCTAAGTCCTGTATTTATACCCAACACATATTGGTTGTGCGTACTTACTAAGTGCGCAGGACTTAACTCCTGCGTACTTAACAAGTGCGCAAGGCTTAACTCTTGCGTACTTGTTAAGTGCGCAAGTGTTACTTCGTGCGTACTTGACAAGTGCGCACAACCCTTAAGTGCGCAATTTTCAACTCAGAATTTATGAAGATTTTCAAGTCAAATAACGAACAAGATAAAAGCGTTCAATCAAGAGGGTTCAAAATCAATTCAGGAAGGTTAAATACAAATATTTTTGGCTTTTCTGAATAAAGTTGAACTATGCATAAACTTAAAATATTTTTGATCTTTTCTCATAGAAATATACAAGTATTCACACAAACTATTTTTGATCAAAGACACAAGCAAAGGATCATATCAGGCTATCTTTTAGCAAAAACGATACAAAATAAACATCAAAGAATATAGGATCATGTCATGCATTACTCTTTATTCATACGTAATAAGCACATAAACAAGTAATTCAAGTTGACAATATTATAAGATTTGAAACTATACGCATCTTTGTATCATGTTCTTGTGTATTAAGGTATTAATTATAAGATATACAACGTGTACCCCACTGAGATGCTATGATATTTTGCACTATCTTCAAGGCATCTAAGATTATTTTCAATTATTTTCTTAATTTTCAGAATGAAGTTACATCAATTAGCACAGAAAAAATCAAGCAGAATCCATAAGGATTATCAGGAATCATAAGATTCAGAATCGAGTGATTCATTTGTCTTGGTTTCATGTGATTTTCTTCTTTGAATATCGGGATGATGATTCAGGATAATAGATATGGTGTTTGATTATAGGGTAAGGGGATCCAACTTTTATCTGGATTTGATTTCAATGAATCAGGAGTGATTCAAGGTGAATACATGCTCAACGGTTAATGTAGAGACATGTCTTGATTCAATCTCTCCTTGCATACTTGTGAGTATGGGCAGTGAGATGAACCGCATTAATTGTGCTAACAACATAACCCGAAACTAATCTCAAAAGAAAATTATTGTCAAAATCTAACATCCTTTATCTGATAGTGATCTTTTCTAATCTTTTACTCACACACGCTTGCAAACATGGATTCAAATCACAGTTGTAATTTTGATTTAGTTTCCACACTACTAGTGATTCAAAGATGCATACAGCCTACTGACAATTCAAATTACTTGTAAATAAACAAGTTAAAAACATAATAATTTAAACAATTAAGTAAACATGACGCAATCATTTCCCATATGAGCAGTCTGTGGTGTTTAGATCATTTATGATGTACTATCATTTCCTCTTTTCTCAAGTTAACTTTGAAATTTTCTCCATTTTCTATTTTGTTTTTTTTTTGGTTTTTGTAAAATATTTTTAAGACTAAAAGAACTATACAGAAAATTTAAAAGAATTAAAAATTTAACTTTCATGAATTGAATTGAGTTAAGAAAACTTAGTTTTCACTCAGGATTGAACATTCCTATCAAGTTGACAAGATGCTAAAAACGGGATCGATCAAATGCCTTTGTGAAAAGGTCAGCAAGATTGTCATCCGTGTGAACTTTTACAAGTTCAATTAAATGCTTTTCAGCACAGTCACGGATGAAATGATGGCGAATCTCTATATGTTTAGTTTTGGAATGTGTCACTGAGTTATTTGTGATGGACATGGTGGCATTGTTGTCAATGAATAGAGGAGTTCCAGTGAAGTTCAAGCCGTAGTCTCGCAATTGCTGCTGAATCCACAATATCTGAGAACAACCACTAGCTGCAGCAATGTACTCTGCTTCACAAGTTGAGACAGAAACCGTTGACTGCTTCTTACACTGCCAGGAGACCAGTCTGTCTCCTAAGAATTGACATCCACCAGAAGTTGACTTTCTGTCAAGGTTACAACCGCCATAATCTGAATCAGTGTAGGCTTTGAAGTCGAATGACTGCTGCTTAGAGTACCAAAGACCTAATCGGGGTTTCCCTTTCAGGTATCTGAAAATTCTCTTCACTGCTATCATATGTGACTCCTTCGGTTGAGACTGAAACCTTGAGCATAAACATACAGCAAACATTATATCGGGTCTTGAAGCTGTGAGATACATAAGTGATCCGATCATCCCACGGTACAACCTGCTGTCCACATCCTTTCCATCTCTGACGGGATGCAAACCATGATTGACTGGGATAGGTGTGCCATAAGTAGTGCTATCACTCATCTTGTATTTTGACAAGATGTCCTGCACGTACTTAGTTTGATGTAGATAAATACCATTCTCTCTTTGACTGACTTGCAGACCTAGAAAGAATGACAGTTCACCCATATTGCTCATTTCAAACTTGGACTTCATCACCTTCTCGAATTCCCTACACATCCCTTCATTGGTCGACCCAAAGATAATGTCGTCGACATATACTTGCACAAGAAGAATGTCACCTCCTGCTTTCCGTATGAAGAGAGTCGAGTCAATCTGTCCACTGTCGAAACCATTAGACAGTAAATGCTTAGATAATGTCTCATACCATGCCCGCGGTGCTTGATGAAGACCATAAAGTGCTTTGTCGAGCTTGTACACTTTATTGATATTATGCGGATCTTCAAAACCGGGAGGTTGAGTGACATAGACTTCTTCATGCACCTTACCATAAAGGAAAGCACTCTTCACATCAAGTTGATAGACCTTGAAGCCGACATATGTGGCATACGCCAATAACAGTCGAATGGCCTCAATTCTAGCAACTGGGGCATATACTTCATTGTAATCCAAGCCCTCTTGTTGATAAAAACCCTGAACAACCAATCTTGCTTTGTTCTTCACAACTACATGACGATCATCCGTCTTGCATTTGAACACCCATATGGTACCAATTGGCTGAAAGCCCTTTGGCAAGTCAACTAAATCCCACACTTGCAACTTTTTGAATTGAGACAGTTCATCTTGCATCGCCTCAATCCAGCAGTTGTTAGCGAGAGCCTCCTTCACATTCTTCGGCTCTACCTGGGACACGAATGCAGCATGCAGACATGTTTCCATGACACCAGTGCCAAATATCTCTGTGTAAAGACTGGTGTTCTCAGTGATGGTTCTATGACGAGTCTGAACACCGGCATAAGGATCACCAATAATGTTGTCGATTGGATGATTCCTATGCACCCTCGTCTTCGGTACAATTGGTTCTTGAATTTCTGGATCTAGATTTGTGCTTAACTCCCCCATTTCCTGTGTTTCAGAGGAAGAAGATTCAATGTTAATTGGATCAGCTTGAGCTTCATTTCCTATAATTGTGTTAGGATTGGCTTGAGCGTCATCTCCAACAACATGAACACTTTCACTGTTATCACTGTCATAAGTTCCAGATGCAGATGCAGCATTGGAATCAGGAGTTATAATTGGTACAGTAGCACGAGTAGAAAAACTGGAGTCATTGTCGCCACGCAATAAATCATAGACATTTGCGGCGTCTTCATCAGATAAGTCAGGAAGATTGAAGGACTTGAACAGCGCATCATAATCAAAACCCCAAGCTGGACCTTTTGGTTCTGGTGGAGTGCTGTGTTTACTACAGTCCACTTCAAACCATTCCTCGACAGTACGAGTTCCTATGTTGTACACTCTCTTGCAGGGCGAATTGGCAACATATCCTAAGAAGATGCCTTCCACCGCTTTCGCATGAAATTTAGACTGGCGGTCTTTATACTGTAGCAACAAGGAACAAGGACTAGCAAAAGGAACTAGGTAAACAAGATTGGGAAGTCGATTGTTGATCAACTCATAGCATGTCTTGTTGTGCCTTTTCACAACCAGAACCCTGTTTAAGACGTGACAAGCTGTATTAACTGCTTCTGCCCAGAAGGTGACAGGAAGCTTTGCATCTGACAGCATAGTACTTGCAGTCTCGATCAGTGTTCTGTTCTTCCGTTCAGCAACTCCATTCTGTTGAGATGTGTACGGCGCGCTGAATTCGTGACGGATCCCTCTCTTGATACAGAAAAGTTCCATCAAATTATTCTTGAACTCAGTTCCGTTGTCACTCCTTATTCTTCTAACTTTCAGCTTGCAAAGAGATTCCAAGCTCAGGATCAGGTATTGAGGAATATCAGCAGTTTCGTCTTTTGTACCTAAAAAATGCACCCAAGAAAAACGTGAGAAATCATCAGGTACAACTAGACAGAACGACTTACCTCCAATACTCCTGATACTTATGGGGCCAAACAGATCCATGTGTAATAGCTCCAAAGGGGTATCGATAGAGTTTTGGAGCTTGGGCTTGTGAGACTTTCGTTGCTGTTTGCCCTTTTTACACGGCATACAGTCATCTGCAATGGTAAACCTCAACTTAGGAACCCCGGTTACCAAACCGTTTCGGACAAGATGATTCATTTTACGATAAGAAATATGTCCGAGTTTCCTATGCCACAAGATGGAGTCAAGTTCTGTCGCTTTTGTAAGCAAACAAGTAGCAACTGATGAGGTGGTTTTTGACACACTCATATCAATCTGATAAGTGTCGTTTGATCTTGGTGCTATCATCAGAATCTAGTCTTCGGGAACCTTAAAACCGGGTTTGAGAATCAGACATTCTGACTTGTCAAACATCACCGAGTACTCCTTGTCACACATTTGGGAGACACTCAACAGGTTATGCTTCAGCTGCTCGCAAAAATTGACATTGTCAAAGCTAACACAACCGTTTGAAACCACGCCTTGACACGTGATGCTGCCGCCTTTTTCTCCGGCAAAGGCCACATAGCCGCCTCTGAATGGTTTTACATCTTGAAGCAAGGCCATGTTTCCTGTCATGTGTCGGGAGCATCCACTCTCTACATACCAACGGTTAGAGATAGTACCCTTCGGACGTCCCTGCACGAGTAACAAAAGAATTAGTTAGATTTGGAGACCTAAGCCATTGTGGTCTTGGGTCGTCCATCCTTCTCAAAATAAACTACTTCTTTCAACTCACAGTCATGATGACTGTTCAAAATTGGTGAATCTTTGGATGAATTTGGAACAGGAGATTGAGAACCTTTAACTTTCTTGTTCCAGGATCTCTTTTGATTCTTAACCAGAACAATAGACTTTGGCTCAACCACAGCCGGTGAACTTGTGGAAGCTTCACCTGAATGAGTCTTAGTCGGCTGTTCCAGCTTTCTCAACCTCTTATTCCTTCTTCTTCTTTGTGGCTTAGAGAGTCTAGCCATTCACCAGTGCGTGTACTACCAGATGTAGACACACGAGGTACAACAGGTTGCTTTACCTTTCTTGAAACATATGGTTTGGCCTCAGATTTAATCTTAGGTTTTCCCATAGGTTGTACTGGTGGTTTCACCACATTCTGCTTTGGACTTCTAGGAGGTTTCACTATTGGCGACTTAGGGATAACAGCTGGCTGTGAGACAACATGCTGTTTCCCTTGGTTCTTTGATGGACAGTTCACAAGAATGTGACCAACCATGCCACAATGAAAACACATCCTTTTGTCCACATGAGTTCTATTATAAGGCTCATTAGATCTGGCCTTAGATAACTCTCCATTATGAGTAGGAGGAGTTGGTTTATGAACAGAAGTCTGACCCTTTTCAGTTTGGTTTTTGGGGGTATAATACTTTTGCACATTCTCTTTGTAACCAAGCCCATAATGAGCTGAAAAAGCCTCTTTCTTAACTTGGTTAATATTTTTATAACCCCCGTAAAGCATTACCTTAAGTTTATCATTTGTTTCAATGATATCAGGTTCAGTTAAAATGCAGTTATCACCATTAGTGATAATGTTTTTGTGGACTTTCTGTTCAGTCAACAACTCCTCAAAGACTACTCCTTCAGGGCAAGTGTTAACCGACCCATCATCAGAAGCAGTAACATACTCCTCACTAGATATGGAGTTAGCCTTACTTGAGGATTCATCCTTTTTAAGGGAATCATCCTTATCAGAGGACTCATCTAGACAGGTGAGATCAATGTCTATTAAGCTATTGACAAACTTCCCACTTATTGTTGGAGGAATGGCATTGGTACCAAGACCTAGGCCCTTCAATTTCCTCACTACTGATTCGTAGTGCTCCACCACAAAGCGAGAGTTTTTCAACTTCTCATTTGTACATTTTAACTGCAGGATCTCATTTTGCAGTTTGTTGATTTCATTGTTCCGTTTTTCTAACCCCCTATATGCAATATCCAAGTGAACATGTTGCTCACTTATTTGTAAAGAATATTCACATTTTTCTTTTTTCAACAGACTCTTTAAAATGTTTTTCGTTTTCTTTGTAATTATGAGCTGCCATAGTTAGGGGTTCGAGTTTGTCTTGGAGCTTAGAAATTTCAAGCTTTAGTCCTAGACATTTAGAACAAGAAATAACAGAGAAAGGGTTAGAATCTACCTCAGATGATGAACTCTGTGCTTCTCCAATGGCCATGAGAGCAACGGCAGTGGTAGACTCCTTTTCAACAGCTACAGAAGCTTCCATCTCCTCAGCTTCTTTTCTCTCAGCCTCCATCAGCTCCATGATCTCAGCCATGAGACCAACCTGTATTTGAGCAATGATGGCGTCCTCTAGATGAACACCCCAATCAAAGTTTTCGTCATGCTGAGCTACCAATGCATTTGACGAACCACCTTGGTGTTGATTGTGGTGGCTAGTGTTGTTGTGGCCGTGGCTGTTTCCCTGGCTAGGTCTGGTGAAACCAGAGGCCGGTGCTCGGTCTTTTTGACACTCACGAGCAAAGTGTCCATAGTTCAGACACTTGTAGCATTTGGCCTTGGATTTATCAAATCCAACCTTGGCATTAGAATGTCCACCAATGAACTTTCTTCCTGTTCTGTTCAGGAAACGCTTGGCCCTCCTCAAAAGCATGGCCATATTCCATTGAATATCCATGTCCTCAATATCATCAGGATCCACTTGGTTAAAGTCTTCTTCAATAGTTTCGGGATCCGTTAGCTTGCCGCCTATGAAATTCTCATACGCAAGCATACATGATGAAAACAAAGCTACATGATCTTCAGCTATTTTGACTATTGCAGAATGGTTAGCTGAAGACGTAGCTGGAGGATTTCTTGAGGTGTGTTGATGATTAGTTCCCAACCCTGATCCGGATGCATAACAAGCATGACCACCACACCCATTTGAGTGGTCTTCTTCATTGGAGTGTCCAGTAAATAGGGCAATTCCAGAGCTCGATGATTTTGAAGTGGAAGTCATCCCATGATACATGGAAGGGTCCTGTATCTGAGGTCTTCCCGAGCTTTCCTTCTTCATAAGATTCATGTTATGAGCTTGAATCTTACCAATAGTCTCATCTATTGTTAACTCATAGAATTTAGGATTTTCCCTCATCAGGGTTGTATACATCTCAAACTTTGGTGGCAAAGCATCAAGAAATTTTTCCACCAGTTCTTCTTCGGGATATTTCAGTTCAAAAGCTTTCAACTCCATTTGTAAATGATAGAATCTAGAGATGAGATCATCTAACGATTCATTTTCCATGAAATTGAAGCATTCATACTGCTTCCGGAGAAGATCCCGCTTACTCTTCTTAATGTCACTGTTCCCCTCAAATCTTTTCTGAAGTGCTTTCCAAAGATCCTTGGAGGTGTCATAGCCTCGAAAACTGTGAAACAATTCCCGAGTTAATGACATAGTGATTGAGCCAAGAGCCTTCTTTTCCCGATCATAAGCTTTCTTTTGTTCTTCATCAAGCTTAGAGATGGGCTTTGGCACCTCTTCATCAAGATAGATGTGTGTGGGATGCTTATATCCCTCAATGATTGGTATCCATAATGATGAGTCGGTGTATGAAATGTAGTGCTCAAAACGCGCCTTCCAATTGGAATAATCGTTTACATTTAATAGTTTAGGAGGTTTCTGAGGTGTACAGATCTCATTATCATAATTTAACATGTTTCCAAGATTCTGAAGGTTCGACATAGTGAATTACTTGGTCAAAAAATCAGAAAAATCAGACACTGTTGCGTACTTGGCTTAAGCCTTGCGCACTTGAGAAATGGTCTTGCGTAGTTAAGACTTGCTCTTGCGTACTTGTAAGTACGCAGGAGGAAATATTAAGTACACAGGATATAACTTAAGTTCGCACAAGTTCAATCTTGCGCACTTGTAAGTACGCAGGAGATAACTCTTGCGTAGTTAGTAAGTACGCAGAAGACTGTACTTTTTACCAAAAATGGTAAGTACGCAGGACACCTTTTTAGCAACTCTCACCAAACTTTTCCGGTCACCTGAAAATCGCCGGAGATAGTGAAAAATAGGCTGATGATCAATGCAATCGAGCCAAAGGATTAGAAACAAGTTTCTAACAAACCTTTGATGCTCAAAACACACAAATACACAACAAAAATCAGTTTTTGAGAGATTTTTGCTTCTAAAAAAGTGCTCAAGAGCTACCCCTTTTTTATCACAAAAATCAACAAAAATACCTCTTTTTGCTTGTAAAACTCAATAAAACGTCTCCAAACTCACTTACAACACTCGAATTCAAGAGCAATGCTCTGATACCACTTGTAGGTCCCTTCGTGTGTGTTGTATCGTCACATGCAAGTGGTCTACTAGTCGGACCGGGTTGCGGAATACCCGTGACTAGGTGGAGAGTCTTACAAAACAATGTAAACCAAACACGAGAATCACAATAAACGTTCTTTGTATTATAAACACTCGACGGTTACAGAGAGAATACAAGCTGCGTACTTAGCAAAACTGAGTTCGTCTGAACAAATGGTTCTGCGTACTTAGCTTCTGTGAACCTATCCTATTTATACAGACCTGATGCCTGTGCACTTAGCAAGTGCGCAGGACCAATTGCTCTTGCGTACTTAACAAGTACGCAAAGGTGTTCTTGCGTACTTGCTAAGTACGCAGGAGCTTCCTCCTGCGCACATGTAAGTGCGCAAAACACTTAGCAGAAAAACAACATGCATTATGTAAAAGTAAATACAACTCTATAAACTATTACATAATGACTCATACATACGAAGACAAAATACAGACATTAGACAAACAAACTAAGACTCTGTCCAGAGTGTTGTCACAGGAAAGTGCATCAACACTGGTACTAGATTCCCAACAGTGGTATCAGACGCACCTTTACGCACGTTTAGACATATTTTTTTATATCGGTTGTAGAAATAAAGACTGAAGGCTACAAAACTTTCTAAGTACAAATGCTGCTTACCTCAAAGTTTGCTGCTGACCAACAAACTGCTGCAGATAAGCTAATCTGCAGCGGATACTTGTTCTTCTGCTGCAACACTGACTCCAACAGCTTTGGATGGTTGCATCTTGCTGCTGATCTCCAACTTTGCAGCTGATAGCCATTTTCACTGAAGATCAAATGTTGCAGCTGACTGGCTTCGATAAAGCAACCATTACCACTGACAACTTTCTGCTGCAACACTGACTCACTCCACATAGAAAGAATATCACTGGTGCAGACAATAAAGAACTACAACGCTCTTCTCCAAGCATGCAAGCAATGATGCCTAAGAGGACTTTTGAGTAAAGTTAACTTTTTGTAGTGTTTATTGTCATTATATGTAGAATAGCTTCAATACAAGATCAACGGTTTGTGTTAGATCTAATCCTTATAATCAAGGGTCTGTCTTGATTCTAAGTTAATATATAAGCAGTACTTAGAGTCATTGTATCTTAGTGCTTTTGCTTAGAATTTTCTCGGTAATCTTGTAACTGTTGAAGCTTAATACAAATTGCATTTATCAGTACTTCTTTTGTTTACATGTTACATTGCTTAGTTGTGATTGTTTCCGCCAATCTCAACCAGAATAGAATCATCTTGTATTTACCGATCCTACAAGTGGTATCAGAGCTTTGGCTCACATATTAAACAAACTCACACTTGTTTAATCATTCTTCGATTCTATTCTAAACTATCTCTTTGCTAAAGTCTCTCATTATCACAAATCAAATCAAAATGGCATAAAACAATGGATTTGAAGATATTGGAAGCATTTCCAGACCACCAAGACTGGTGTCTGGAGAAGACTATGATATGTGGAAGAACAGAATGGAAAGCTTCTTCTGCTATCAAGAATATGGGATGTGAAAATCCATTAAAAATGGACCATACATACCCATGGTGGCCTCAGCTAATTCCGGAGGTACACTGGTTCCCAAAGAATCCTCCAAGTACTCTGATGAAGACATCAAGAAAATGGAGGTAGATTTCAAAGCCTTGGGAGCCATCCAGATGTGCTTACCAAATGAAGTTTTTCATAACTTCAGAGGTTATAAAACTGTAAAGGAGCTATGGGAGGCTCTTGAGAAGATGTTTGTTGGGTCAGAAGAAGTCAAAGAAAATAGAAGAGACATCCTGAAGCAGCAATATGAAAACTTTGTCTGGAAAGAAGGTGAGTCACTAACTGTTTTATATAACAGATATACCTATATTGTAGGTGAGCTGCAATGCTCAAAGGTGAAGCTGGAGAAAGAAGATATTCTCAAGAAGTTCATCAGGTCTCTACCGAGTTGCTAGACACTCTACACAGTGTCCATCAGAAGAACTGAGAATCTGAAGACTCTCCAGATGACTGAGCTCTTCGGAATGCTAAAAACCTATGAGCTAGAGATGATTCAGGCAAAGAAAGAAGCTCAAGCTACCAAACAGCCTCAACATTCACCACCACCTCTTCTGCCCTCCACTCTGACCACTCATGTACTAGTTCAAGCAACTATTATCCTCCCATCGTCACTCATCCCCAAACTCCAACCTCTCAAACAAACACATCACCATTTCTCCTAGAAGCTCCTCCTCAAACCTCAAACCTCAACCGCTGCTGCTTTTGTTTCTGAAAACTCAAGCAACATGTCCTTTACCAAGGAGGATATGGAATGCTTCCATCCAGATGACTTAGAAGAAATGGACATACAACACTCGTATTCCATGCTCTCTGTAAGAGCAAAAAGGTTCTACTCTAGAACTGGAAGACCCATTCCAAGTAACAACTCCAACACCAGAGTTGGCTTGGATAAAAGAAAATTAAGATGTTACAACTGTAACCAACTGGGTCATTTTGCTAGAGAATGCAAGGCACCTAGGGCAAACCCAGTAGCTCCTCAATCAAGATAACCTCACCAAGCCCAACCAAGACAACAACAGCAAAAGGCTACCCCTCCAGCTCAAACTGTAGCTTAAGATCTGCCTGCTAACAACCAAGCTCTTATGGCAGACACAACTGAGATACCGCCTCAGGTATATGAACATCTCTGTTCCCAAGCTTGTATTGATAAGGTGTTAGGCTATAGAAAGCATAATCAAAACCTTATAGATCAAAATGAAGAGTTTCATCAAATGAAATCTGAATTCACAAAAGTCAAAAACAGTTATAAAGAAAAAATTAACAGCCTAAAGAAAGAGATTTCATTACTAAAACATGAACAAACTAATCTTGAAACTCAGATTGATGATCTACTGGCTAGATTAAAAGCTACCAGAGCAGAATTGGCAGAACAGGAAGTTCATGTTGACAAATATGAATTTGCATCCAAAAAGCTGCAAAGACTTTTCGATTCTCAAATTCATGACAAGGTAAAAACTGGTCTGGGGTATCATGCTGAACAATACCAAGCCATTGCACCTCCTGCTGACTACGTTGCCATCCATGAACCAAGCTTCAATCTCTCAAATATTGAAAAGGCCAACCGCGACCTTGATCCTTCAAGGCATGAACCATTGGTGCAAGAATGCACTACCTCGTCAGAGTCTGAGTCAACTTGCTCAGAGTCCACTAAAACTGAGGAGGCCTCATCACCAGTACAAGTACCAACACAGCATGTTCTTGAAGTCATTCAAACAAATGCTCCTGTCCCTTTAGCAGCTGTTCCGGTTCCTATGCCTTTCAACCAAATCAAAATCAGCTATCCTCCAGAAGGAAGGAAGAAAGCTAACTATTGAAAAGGGACAGTCTTCAACCTCCACCAACTTAATGCCTCAAAGAAAGGTGTTTGACATATGTCATGCGCCTAGAGAAAGAGTTCCATATGTTCAAAAGACATTGGAAGAAGCCACTTTTGAGCACAACAAAGCTCACCCCTGGAACTTCAAAGACTTGTTCAAAAGAAAGCATTATGTTTACCTTTCAAGGGACAAACTGGCTAAATCATGATTTGTCTGTGGCAAATACAACCACACTGCCAGCACCTGCTTCTACTACCTTTAGTAGCAAAGAAACCTCAAACAACATGCTTTTGAGAAGACAAACAAGAACAGAAAGGTAAGGAGTTCTGAAGCCAAGGCAACTCATTTCATAAAACTCTCTTTCCCCCCCAAGGAAGCAGCTGCCAAAGCCTCAACAATCTTGCATCATCTGTGGTGAGTCAGACCACTTTGCTGCAAATTGTGAATTTAATCCCTTCAACCAGATCCTTCATCAAGCCCCTCCTAAACAAAAGCCCATCAGCATGAGAACTTCTACAGAGAAGCCCTCCGTCATCAAGGTAAAGAAGGATAAGCATACATTGGTTGTTGAACCATCAGCAGCCAGCAAAAATGTTGGTAATCAAGCCAAGCCCAAGAAACCAAAGGATAAGCCTTCAGCAGCAACCAAGTCTGCTGCTACTCAAGCAAAACGATCAGCAGTAAAATATACTGCTGATAAGCCAAAGTCCTCAGCAGCAATAAAATTGGTTGCTGATAAGCTAAAGTCATCAGCAGCAAAATCTACTTCTAATAAAGCATATCCATCAGCAGCCAAAGCAACATCAGCTGCTGACAGAGCAAAGATAACTGGAAAACCATCTCCTCAGCAATGGAAAGCCAAGATCCCAGCTTCTATCCCTCCAAGAATCATCATTGGCTCTGTTGAATGCACACATACTGAAACTGATATTCCGAGAACCCTTTTCTTCAAGGATGTAAGCTCTTGGATTCCTCCCACTAACTAGATCTCTCACATGTGCAGGGGCAGCCATGTCACAAGAATAAAACCTCGGTGGTAGACAGTGGTTGTTCCAGGCACATGACAGCCAACAGATCCATCCTCTCCACCTTCAGACACTTCGATGAAGGATATGTTGCCTTTGTAAGTGACTCAAAAGGAGGATCTATTACTGGACAAGGGACTGTGTCAAATGAAAGAATGAGTATTGATAAGGTAAATTGTGTCAAAGAATTGGACTTCAATCTCATGAGTGTTTCCCAGGTCTGTGATCAAAAGCATTGGATGCTCTTCCTAGACCAATAATGCTTTGTACTATCTCCTGGCTTATCAAAACCTCCTCTGGAAAAGATTTTATTAACTGCTCAGAGAAAAGAAAATCTTTATGTACTTGACATGAATGAGGTCACTCCATCTGGCAGTGTATCCTGTTTTCTGTCAAAATCCTCAGTTGATGAATCAGCTCTCTGGCACAGGAGATTAAGCCACGTTAACATCAAAACTATCAAAAAATTGGTGAAGGATAATCTTGTCAGATGGCTTCCTCACAAAGAATTCCAGCTAGAAGATCACTGCATTGCTTATTTGAAGGGGAAGCAACACAAGAGTTCTCACAAGTGTTGGTGCATATTCTGGTGATAACGAGCTTGAAGATATTATGTCTTAGTCTTAGAGTCTTTGACTTGTAATTGATAGAATTGTTAGCAACAGTTAAAGGGGAGTCTGTTAGGACATGTTTTGTAACTGTTGATAAAATTCTGTGTAAGTTCTGCTAGAGGCGAACTTAACAAGTTCGCTTAGTCTATCAGAGGCGAACTTAATAAGTTCGCTTAGTCTATCAGAGGCGAACTTAATAAGTTCATTTAGCCTATTAGAGGTGAACTACGCATCTATGAGGCGAATTTATTAAGTTCCCCTACTGCAGGACTGGTGCTTATATATACAGAACAGAGTCTATTAATCAGTAGGTGAGACGATATCAGAGGAACTAATTAGAGACAGGATTATTGTAAACTGATATTGTGGTGGAAATACAAAGAGTTTATTTACACCGTTGTTGTTGATTGAGTTACACGAGCACGTTGATCATGGATTCCGCACGTTATCACCGTGTCGTACCGCGAGTCTAGAGATCCGTCACGCACCGAATTAGGGACCTACAAGTGGTATCAGAGCTATTGCTCTTGATTAGCAAAAGATTCGTGGTGTTTTCGTGTCCAATCAACATCAAATTCATCATTTTTGAGTTTTTCATTTCAATGGAGTTTTCAAGACTAAAAAAAAATGTCAATTTTTCCAGATATTTTCGCAAAAATTTCAAAATGTCAATTTCTTATGATGATAATGAGATTGGAACTATTCCACCGAGACTTTTGTGCATATCAGATTTTAGTAGCTGGAAAGTCCGGTTCGAACAGTTCGTATCAGCAACTGATGAAAACTTTTGGACATCCATAGTTGAAGGATATGTGCATCCTACTTATGACTATATGGGATATTATGATGTTCCTAAACCAGTGACAGCTCTTACTAAAGTAGAAAAACAGAAGTTTGATCTAGGGATGAAAACGTGCGAAACTTTAAATATGTCTTTACCAAAAGAAATCATTCATAGTCTCGGGAAGTGTCCAACTTCTAGAGATCTGTGGGAAGCTTTGAAGAAAAAGGGTGAAGCTACTACTCAAGCGTTTGTAGTCTTGATCAAAGAAGAAGTAGTATAGCAGAGTGTTTCTGAAAGTGATTCTTCTATCGAGTTAAGTGATAGTGAGAGTATTAGATCTGGTGAAAGTACTCAATCTACTGAGACTGATGTGACGAGTGAAGAAAGGTTTCAGACAGTTGAAGATGATCTGAGTGAATTAGAAACTGATACAGAGCCTGTCATTGTCGATCAAAAGAGTGAAGCTAATGATGACGTATTCATGGCTCCTGGTGCATCTTCTTTAGAAGTAAAACCTGAGGTATTTTCTAACTCTGAAACGTTTTGTTCTAACTGTATTTCAGTGAAGGATAAAATGATGAGGGTTATGGATGACAATGTAAACCTCATTTGTGATATGAAATCGATGCACACGAAAAATCAGAAACTAAAAGATAATGAGAATGTGTGTATTGAGATAATAGAATCACTGAAGAGAGATATAAATTCTCTGACTTTGAAGATCAAAGAGCAGGCATATCACCTGGATATGTCCTTTGCAGAAATTGAGAAGAGAAATAATGATCTTGTTGAGAAAGATAAGGAATTAGCTGAATTTAAAGCAGGGGTAATCAGATTGCATAGAAAGTTAGAAAGCTTTGCAAATTCATCATTCTTATTAGAACATTATAATAATAATAATACTGAAGAGGGGAATGGAACTAGTGGTGTTGGCTATGTTCCTCCACCATTCAACGGAAATTATTTTGTGACACCTGAGATTATAAAAGATGAGGATTTAGATCCTAAGACTGTGTTGAAAGTGAATCCGGTCACAGGTGAAGATATGGTGTATTCTGATGCGAGTGATGATGAATTTTTTGATGAAGCTAAGGTAGAAGGGATACCGAAAGAGGTTAAGAAAGAAAACTCAAAGGTTGATTCTAATTCATCTGGAAATTATACATTTGGAAGTTCTTCAAATTCAAGGAGAGTTCCATATGTCAGAGATTATAAAGACATGCGTACATGCTTTCATTGTAATGAGATGGGACACATTGTGGTGAACTGTCCTTACAAAAATAAAGGGAAGACGCATGTAGTTCCTGAGAAGGTGAAGACTGAATCAAGACCTGTTGAGAAAAAGTTTATTCATTCTCAAACTCCAAAAGAAGTTCATTTCTTCAAATGCTTCTTATCGTGTGAAGATTCTTTATATGAGAAATTATAGTGAGACGAGATCTTGCTTTTACTGTGGTATTGTTGGTCATATTTGGATTTCTTGTCCACACAAAGCCAAAGGTAACCGACATGTTACTCGAGAAAAGGTAAGAACTCATGGTAAGCCTTATATTAACCCAAATGTGGTTAAACCTCATGCTATACCAAAGGGTAATTCAAAATCTGAGGTTAGGCTTTCTAGACCTCAAAGACGGAGGAGAAACATAAGATTGAGGATGTTTCCTTTGAAACACTCTTCACTGAAAGGAATCCCAGGTGCCAAGAAAACCAGGGTGATGGGGATGCAGAGGCTAGGCCTAAGGCCCCATCTAGCTCCAAGGATTCCACAACTGTGGATGAGGACAGACTGAAACTTCATAATATAGAATTAACGGCCAGGGTAGCTATGCTAGAGGTTGAAGTGTCCAAAATAAGGCACCAAGTCTCTATGCATGAAGCCCATCAATGCCCAACTGTGCCTACTCCCTCCCTTGTATCAGTAGGAACTCAAACAGATACAACTCTTTACACTGATGCAAGCAAAATGGGGGAGATAGTTGCAGTAGAAGATGATGCTGATAGCCTAGAAGAATGGATACAAGAGCAGGCTGCATTTCAAAGTTCATTATTCAAGCCTGCCTTTGTTTAAGTTCATGACCTGCCAGACTCAGGGGATGAAGAGGAAGAAATCACTGAGGACTGGAAGTTGGTTGTCAGAGCTGTTGATGAGGTGTTAAAGGATAAAAGTCAAAATGAAGACACACCTCCATCAGTCAGTATAGTTCTTAAAGTAGCAGCAATAATAAAACAAATCACTGCCCCCCAATTCACACTGTCTGCAAATAAGCAAGAATTTGACTCCATACTATCTTGGGGGTATGATGATTTGGCTGAGTGATTCTGGATTGGTAAAGAGTTTAGCGGAATGGAAGAGCTGAACTGGAATGCACTAAATCCACTCTAAGTGCTTGAACTGTACCTATCCAACTACATCAACTTCTCTACAGATCTCTCAGCAGAACTTGCAATCAGCAGGTTCCAAGACCTAATGGAGGAAAATCTGCCCTGGTTTGAAACACTATTAGAAGAAGCAAACAGGGTGGCCTATCCTAAAGACAGTGCATAATCTTCAACAGCAGCAAAACAAAGACTGGCTCCTAGAAGAATTGACCTAATCAGGAGCAGCACTTTAACAGAAGAAGAAGTTATCTGCTGGAGAAGATCTCTGTACAACAAAGTGGTTAGAGATGTGGAAGTGCTAGGATGGTCAAGCATTGGGTCTTCTGACTTCACATTCTTCCTAAGTAATGGATCATCTCTCTCAATCAACCTCAATGAGATGCTACTCTTAAATTCAGACTTCCTGCACAAGGTCTTCAAGCTTAGAACACACATCTGCAACGTTAATTCCTTAGAGAGTCAAGCAATGATAAAAACCATCAAATCTCATCTTGAAAAGGAAGGTCTACTTGCAATGGATGCCTCTGACTCCGACTCAGACCTATCCTTCCTTTCCTCTCCTACAGTCAGACTAAACACAGAAGAAGAATCCAAAAGAAGAGAAGAGGAAAAGGTGAAGGAAGGGTGGAAAGAAGTAACATGTCTTGAATGGGAAGAAGATGAAGAAAGTGTCCTTCCCTTGTCTATTCCCCAAAATTCCAATGAAGCTGAAGCTGAGATCCCAACAGTATCTCTTACACCTGCTGTTGAGGTCAATGAAGCTGAAGCTGAGGCATCCAGCAAAGACAAGGGGAAGGGACTTATGACAAAAGAAGATGAAGAAAGGATAGTCAAGGAAAAGAAGGAAAAGGAGGAAAGAAGAAGAAGAGAAGAAGAGGAGATGGCTGAATTACGAAAAGCTCAAGACAGAAAAACAGCCATTCTCCTCAAAGAACAAGAGATCCAGCTTTATGCTAAGCAGCTACATGATCTGAAAGTCAAGATTCCTGCAACTTTCCAAATACAAGAAGATGAAGATCTAGCTCTTCAGCTACAGGAACAATTAAATAAAGAAGAAGAAGAAGAAGAAGAAAGAGAGCAGAAAAGAAAAGAAGAGGCTAAGTTTAGAATTACTGACTCTAAACTAGCCAAAGAGATGAGAGAGGAGTGGATAGAAGCTCTTGTTTCTCAAGGTGAGGATGCAGACTACCTTGAGAAGTTATCCAATAAAGAAATCTACAGAGCCTTCATGGGTCAACAAGGTCTATTAGCAAATAAGAAAAGGGCTGAAGAAGAAGAAAAAGCCAAAGAGAATTCCAAGAAGACCATTGCCTTCAACAAAAGATCCCATGAAGAAAGGAAGGTCATGATTGACTTCCTAAAGGCTAGAGGAGAAAGTGGAAAAAGGCTGGGTCCCATGAGTTTCATGAACCTGCAAGCCCTTTACTTTAAAGTCAAAAAGGAAGAGGAAGAAAGACTAGGGAAGAAAGGCTCAAAGAAGAGGGCAATCAATCGAGAAGAAGAAAGGAAACCAAAGAAACCCAAGCCTTCTCCCTCATCCACCACTTCCTCTACCCAACAACCTTCCACTCTCCATCTTAGACCTCCCTCCTCTCCACCCACAAAGTCCAAATCCTCCCACCCAGCTCCTACTCATCAACAACCTCCCAAGAAGAAAAGAAAACCTACTACCAAACCAGAAAACTCAAGAGAAATCGTCAACTGGTTCTAAAGCACTCAAGATCAACGGTTTGATGTCTTCAGGGGAAGAACAGAAGAAAGAAAATCAATCTATACAACTGTTGATGAGGTATTGCAGCTTCCAGATTCTGATCTAAGAAGAATGATGGAGCTGGGTGAAGCTAATGAGCCTGAGAATGAAGGTGGGAGACATCTGTTGCTGGTGATCAAACATCACTTCAGCCCCAGTAAAGATGAAATTATTGATGCCAAACCTCTCCAATCCCACTCTCCATTCATCAGTTGGTCCTACAATGCTGAAAAGGATGAGTTCACATTGAAATATGTTAAAGGACAGAAGATGAGGAGTTCAAGCAAAGCCATCTTCAAAATGGCAAGAAAAGACATCAAGACTCTATCTAAGCTTCCTCTTAACAATCCCAGCAAGGACCAGAGAGGATATGAGGTTGCAAGAATAGTCAGCAACATGGAAAAACTTCAGCAGCAAAAGAAGTAATAGAGTTTTGGTAGCATCAGTCTAGGGGGAGTTTGTAGAAATAAAGACCGATGGCTACAAAACTTTCTAAGTACAAATCCTGATTACCTCAGAGTTTTCTGCTGACCAACAAACTGCTGCGGATAAGCTTATCTGCAGCGGATACTTATTCTTATGCTGAAGAACAAATCTGCTGCTGATAGCCTTATCTGCTAAAGACCAGAGTTGCTACGGATAGGCTTCTCAGCAACATCAACACTTGATGCTGCTGATAGGCAAATCAGCAGCAGATTTGGATGCTTGAATCTTGTTGCTGATCTCCAACTTTGCACCTGATAGCCATTTCCACTGAAGATCAAACGTTGCAGGTGACTGGCTTCGATAAAGCAACCATCACCACTGACAACTTTCTGCTGCAACACTGACACACTCCACGCAGGAAGAATATCACTGGTTCAGACAATAAAGAACTACTACGCTCTTCTCCAAGCATGCAAGCAATGATTCCTATGAATACATTTCAGTAAAGTTAACTTTTTGTAGTGTTTATTGTCATTATATGTAGAATAGTTTTAATACAAGATCAACGGTTTGTGTTAGATCTGATCCTTAGAATCAAGAGTCTTTCTTGATTCTAAGTTACTATATAAGCAGTACTTAGAGTCATTGTATCTTAGTGCTTTTGCTTAGAATTTTCTCTGTAATCTTGTAACCATTGAAGCTTAATACAAATTGCATTTATCAATACTTCTTGTGTTTACTTGTTACATTGCTTAGTTGTGATTGTTTTCGCCAATCTCAACCAGAATAGAACCATCTTGCAGGAAGCAGTGAAAAAGGAATTTGAAATACATGTTAAAAGAAGCATAAAATATGTAGAAGCCATCATCCCTGTTATCTTAGTGAAAGTAGCACCACCGTTACCTAGCAAACCGATTACCGAATCTGCCCTTAAAATCCAACTATCTTATCAAAAGACAACTTCATTTACAAATGTTTCTGTTCCTGTTTCTAAATTCCTAATTTACGGGATGTAGCTGTTGAAGACTTAAAGATATCCCATGATGATACAGGTAGTTACGGGTTGGAACCAGTCAAAGGCAGTTGTAGTGATTCGACTTTTGTGCTTACTCTTAAATTTAGGGACTTTGAATTGAAGTCCATTCAATTATTCCAGTTTGCTGCTAATTAAATTGGATTGCTAGGGTTACTGAATGTAATAAGGATGAATAATCCTGATTGTTTCCCTATTATTCTGGGTATTGAGCTGATGACACTTGGTATAAACTTGAAATTACCTATTAATATCTTCAAGAACTTTGCATCTCCATGGTCTGAGTAATATGCCAAAGGAGAACCCAATTATTCCATTCCTGAGTGTTTTAATAATAAATCTTTCTTTTCTAAGTAACTCAAAACAGATTGTTTTAATGAACCATTGTTTAATCAAATTACTATGTGAAAGGACTACACATAAGAAGACGAAAGGACCAACAAAGACTACAGTTCAAGGAGCTTAAACGAAAGCTACAGTTTGATGGCTTAATAGAAGGTTTGTTAAGAACGGATATTGGGCTAGCATAGATGTTTGGGTGCAATGGAACGAACCTCTCTACCACGTGAGAAAGTTGAGAACATTTACAAATGTGTTCCCTAATTTTTATTTTTTATGACACATTTTTTTGTAAACAAGGGAGTATTGTTATGGTACATTTATGATTAGGGGTCTTATAGTAATCGTGCAGTAGTATTAGGACTAGTTGTAAACAAAAGGTAACAACTTAATCTCTTGTAATGTGTACTTAAACGATCTGAATGAATGAGAATGGTAGCGTATTGTTTTGAATGGGCTTGTTCCATCTTTTTCTCTGCTAACCCTTCTTCTTCTCAAAACTATATGTAACATTGCATTGATAGAATTGTTGAATCGTCATGGATGAGGCATATTGAACTCAAGTTTCTACTGAAAGAGAGTATTTAAACAAGGGAGGGATGAAATTTTTGGAGGGCAAATGTAGAAATTAGGGTTTAGGAAGAAGGTAAGAAATTTTAGTATGGGAGGGAAGAAGTTTTAGGTGCGGGAAATTTTAGTTTTATTAAAGAGTTTTAAGGAGGGAAAAGGGGAAATTTGAGAAGATGCGCTCAAAATTTTTAGTCGCATACTTAAAGTGCCATTAAAAAGCTAAATTAGTGGCATAAAAACTAAATGCCATTAAAAGTGTGTGTTAAGCAAATATGGCCTACGCAAAGTGTTGGATATATGATGTCCGATCATCAATTAAATCAACATTACTAACGAGGTACGATCCAAAGAATTACACTTTGGGCAACGAACAAATATATAATATTTAATTGTTAAATATTATAGTTCACGAAATCCGGATTAAATAAACGGTGGATTAATATTTAAAGAAATATTTATCGATGATTAAGTTAAGGATTATTGGATTTTATTAATCCCACCTTTTACCAATTGGCCGAGAATAAACTCAACTGAGAATATTCTTACCACTGGTCCTACTTTCACACTATTTTCTTACAATGGAACGCCGTTACATTCTGACTTAACCCCGTTAAATTCAATGACGTGGGCGTCCATGTGGGCGATTACGTGGCATTTCTTTTAAGTATTTAATTATATTTTTTCCTTTTAAAACCTTTTCCCTTTTAACCCCCCATTTTTAACCCGCATCTGATCGTATCATCTAAAAAACCCTAATTCGATCATGCTCTTCAAATTGAACGAGGGATCTTGTTCGATCATCAACAATTGATCATCAAATTGCAGGTATGCTACTCTTATCTTAGATTTTAAACCTTTTAAGGCTAGTACAAAGTATAACTTTCATTTTCTGGCTTGACGATGAAGATGAATTCATCTAAGTTCTCGATTTATTGCTTAGGGTTTCGAATGGGAACTAAATTTTGTTCTCAGTTCATTGTTTAAAAGGGAAAAGTTAATAATAAATAATTATTTACGGGGAATAAATGTTTAAAGATTAGTTTTTTTACTGATTATTTATAATTAGTAAAATATAAAGGTTTAATAATTAATGGTTAATTATTACTAGGGTATTAACTTTTAATACCTTAGGGGACCGGTGTGTAGTACAATGATTATAAATATAACAATATAATCAAAACCCAAAACCTAATCAACCCAACCGCAAATCGGCGGCCCCCTTTCCCTTCGCGAGTCCGACGCCGGACCGCACGCCGCCGCCTGCCGTTACCGGCCACCTCTGCCGTCGCCACCCCTTGCGCCGCCGCCACATTGCGCAGCTGCCTCCTTCGCGAGTCCGTGTGACGGGTTTTCGTGATCGTGTCATCTATCGTGACGTTCGTGACCGGAGGTGTTCTGGTTTGGTTATCGTCAAATGAATAATCTTTGAACACCCTATGGTTGGTTTATATTATATTGTTTATACTCATGTAATCGGATCACTATTCGGAATCCAGATCTGATCTGTTTTAGTACTCTGAATCGCTTCCGCTAAATATATCTGATTTATTTATTTAAAAAGTTTAAATAATTATTGTTTTTAAAAGTTAAAAACTGGTACTAGATTCCCAACAGTGGTATCAGACCAACCTTTACACACATTTAGACATATTTTTTTATATCGATCTATTGTTTTATTTGTCAAAACTTTTGTTTGACAAAAGATCGAGCCTTATCGTTTATTGTGATTTTGTTGAATGAATCGAGCACTAGAGACCCGTGGTTGTATTGTATGTGTTGGTTTATTTTTCTTTGTATTTTTATGGGTTATTTGGAACCGCGTTGTAATTGTTAGGTTTATTTTTATTTATTTATTTTTAGTGTATCTGTAAATAAATATTGTAATAAAAAAAGGATCAAGACTAGAAGACCAAGGCGGACAATGAAAGGATTAAAGATGGAGATCTTTGACTAAGTGATAGATAGCAGATTTGATGATTTTGTTATTCCTTATACTAGTCCGGTTATTCATTTGATGGCTCGAACGAAACCGGACAATTTTTCTAGTTACTCGGTTCTATGTTTTATTTATTTTTGTGGTTGTGATATAATTATTTAAGATAACAATTAAACTGCAAAACTTTTTATAAAACTTTTGACACAATTTTAAAACGACGAGATAATTCAATTGTTTATTTTTCTTGGAAAGATAATTAAATAAAAAAGTGTTTTATTTAAAAGTAAAACAAGTTTTAAATTTAATAGTTTTATTTAAAACAATTTTAAATCAATTAAATAGTTGATTACTTTAAAATTACTTCTCGACAAATGACCAATTTAGATTAAATAAGTTATTTAAAATTTGATCATGTCGAGTGTTGAAATTCGTTTCACGAACTAAAAGTATTAAAATCGGTTTACTAAAATTGCACGACTTGAATCATGCTTCTCGTTGTCCAAAATATTTTTGACCCGAAACGGTAACTTAAAACAATAAAGAAATCCCACTATAAATTTGATATTTCTGCGCCACCCTAAATTGTAACACTTCAACTAATCTATTCGAACCCCCGGTGTTAGTGAATTAACCATGCATCCGGCTCTACGGTTTTGGTTCAACGTAGAACCGTGATTCCTGAGTTACTTAGGCCGGGTCTACAGTTACAATTGAAGGACAAATATCACTTGAGTCGTTTAAGTGGGAGTATTTTAGGGAAACTTATCCAAGCTTGACAATACTCGTCATGCCCTTCAAACTAAGAGTTGTATAGTTGATCCAATTGGTAATCGTTACTTACCTACCTAGCTATGCCAGTGAAGAGTGCTCAACCATTCACTGAGACATGAGGAACTAGGATCTCATTCCTATTTATAGAATTTTGCAATTGGGTCATAAAATTTTGATTAGGACGTTATGCATGAAAATACTAAAACTTAATTTTTGAATTTTCTAGATGTCTAACGAATCTAATCCAAATTCCTCATTCTCCCAAAAGTCAATCCTAGAGAAGGATAAGCTTGACAACTCCAACTTCATGGATTGGTTCCGAAACCTAAAGATTGTCATAAGGGCTGAGAACAAAATGTATGTTCTCGAGGAACCGATCCCATAAGAACCAGCTGCTGGTACGGGCCAAGCCCGTAAGACCTGGGATAAGCATGTTGATGACTCTATCAAGGTCTCTTGCTTGATGCTGGCATCTATGATACCAGAACATCAAAAGAATCTGGTGGACATGTCAGCATACGACATGATTAGGCAACTGTAGGAAATGTTCCAGCACTAGGCCCGTCATGAACACTTTGAGGTGATAAGATTACTAATAAGCTGTCGTATGCAAGAATGTTCTTCGGTCAGCACTCATGTGTTAAAAATGAAGGGGTACATTGATCATCTAACACGTCCTGACTCCCCTTTAAACAATTAATTGGCCGGGGATATTATCCTCAACTCGCTACCAAAGTCATATGATCAGTTCACTTTGAATTACAATATGAATGCTTGGGACAAGACTCTGCATTACTCAACTCACGTCATAGTCTCATTCAATTACACCATACAACTTCATGTAGTTCTACATACTACTACAACACATAGCACATATCATGTTCCCACACGGGACCATATGTCACTCACTCACACCACTCACTTTACCTAGTGTAACACTACACAAATGCTAAATAATAACTACTGCTCAACTAGAAAGACGTACCTCTTGGCTCGCGGTTACTCGTGGTGGCATTCGTTTCACCCTCGTCCAATTTTTAGTTTAAGTTAAGGCATTTTATTTGTTTAAAAACGTCAGTTTTCTCTTAAACCTCGGCTCTGATACCAACTTGTAAGGCCCTAAACCGGGCACCCTACTGTTGGTTCTCATAACGGGTTATCCCCTTGAAAAAACTCATTTAGATATATTAAACTACAGCGGAAGTCTTTCTAAAAACATTAATTGTTATTTAATGTCATTAAGTTACCTCATGGATGCTTACACACCAATCCGAGTAGCACCGCTCCCAAGCCAAGATACCTCGTCTAGCAGACTAACCTGCAAAACAATCTAACATACACACAAAGTCAGCTACGCTGAGTGAGTTCCAATAGTTTAGTTTAGTTAAAAGCCAACTCGTCTCAAAAGTTATATAAGCTTCACTCGAAACCCATGGTCCTTATAAAGTAGATCCACAATTCATTAACCATTAGAATACCCCTGTTATCACACGATATCCCATTTTAACTCATTACCCATGACTCATCCCATAATAATAATAATCCCGCAGTCTCATCGACACAGGTCGAACTTACATACACTAATAACTCATACTCAAGTACATGTATTAACTCGACACTTGGTTAACACAACGAATCCCTAGACATCAACTTACTCAGCCTTGACCAATGCTCTTACAAATCAACTGACATAATAGTTGTAAGCACCACACACAATCCTGACACAACGGTCAATCTACTCGACACACCACAATAATACTATCTCATGCACAATAAATATAACTCAACGATTGTATGCAATTTAACACAAATATATAAGCACACAAACACATACCTCTTCGCTGCACCCTCGTCAGGGCGTTCGACACACCCAGAGCTCATCACTATCTTGTTGGACATCGTCACCTTTGGTGACCTCCCGAAGGACATAGTCCTCCACAATCCCGTTTGCCTTGTTATAATGAAAACAATGCCCAACACAATACCCACCGTGTCACAAGGACAACGACACAATGCACACAACACGTGTATAATCACTTAAAAATATACTCTATATACATGACTCATTAACTGCACCTGCACCTCACACTTATCACTAGGATAAGATATCCTACACGTATTCGTAAGCTTTTAGCTTATATCCCGACTCACCCCGACTAACTCATAACACAATACACGGCAAATATAGCAACACACATACAGGTACTATATCTCATTATTTAAGCACATACCACGTACATGCACACCCAGTGACACCTCCTAGTCGTACCCTTACGACCCGTAACTACAATCCTGACTCATCCCTGTTAGGTCACTATACGACCCGTGACCATACACCCACTTTTAACCTACACGTATTAAGGTTAACATCTAGTCCCTTAGCCCATATTTAAATAATTAACTTCGTAAACTCATCTGGTTAGACCCTGAAGCTCAATACACAATCAATGTAATAAAACACGTCTTGAAAGTACGTACGATATCTCAAACGCTAAAAACATTTAAAAGAGGGGATTAGAAACTCACTGATTATGTTGAACCTCCGTCCTAGCCCTACAACTCGTCCGTCCACGCTCAAGTCACAAACCTCTCATGTGCATGATCACAAGATCAGAACACGTTCTAAGAACACGTTGCATATCGTATAAATAAATAAACTCTAACCCTTGGCCTCGACTACTCGCTACCCCAGATTCCAAGTTCTCTACTATGGTTGCATAGGGTTTTGGTCGTCCTTGGCCTGCTTAGAAACCGAACGTCCAACTCTCGGGTTCTCGTGCATGCATGTACGTGTGCATGCATGTACGTGTGCATGCATATGCATGCAGAACCCTAACCCCGCAAAACCCTAGTCGGGTGAGATCCGACTCCATTCTCCTTCTCGTTCACCACCGTGAAACCCCCACCAGCGTGTACCGCTACCAAGCGCCACCCGTCATACACCATCGCTGAGTTCCGTCTTTCGTAAGCAACACTCGAGTAGAGTTTCTTTTTCACGCCGGAACTACCATTGCTGCCGCCTCTGGCCGATCACCGATGGAAGCACCACCACCCCGTAGCCGCTGACAGCCATCGCACGCCACCGGGCATCACCGCTGAGCCATTGCCGACGCAGCCCTGCACTCACGTCATCCCCCCGACGACCAACGTCCTCATGTCGTCCTTCTATCCTTGCTACCTGCTAAAGCCGATCACCCCCCTCCCGTCCTTCTCCGCCTCACACCACCAAGTCTCCTCCACAGCCATCGTCACCAACACACACTACCATCACCTCCATTGGCCATCACACTCACCGAGCCATCCCTTGTCCTCTTCTCCACTCATCACGAACAAGAACCAAACCATGTTAAAACCCTAATCGGGGTTCCTAAGCAGAAATCGTTGACACGAAAGTAAAACAAGGATGATGAGATGATTCCCTTAGATGGGAATGGTGTTCCCGCTTGAATCCGGCTTGAGATCACCGTTAAACCACGCCGTCCAGCCGCCTCTCTCCTCCCTTACGGGTTTCCTCCCTACCGTCGAGCATGCCAAGAGCCGAGATGGCTCTAGGGTTATGTTAAGGTGATTTAAATACCTCATGAACTTACTTCCGGGTCCCTCTCTAACTTGTTGACACGTATCTAATCCGAACCTAGCAATAATAACCAACCCGGGTCCTCGTGATATCCGTTATCATGCGTTTTGGGTTAAACTGGTTATTAAACTGCTAACCGGACCCTTTTTACTCCCGTTGCACCACGTTTCATGGACCCACCTACCAACGGCTTCATTCCCTCTTGATTCGGGTTACCCATTAACCCGAACCATGGACTTATAGATTTCCGGGATGTTACAAGTCTACCCTTCTTAAAAGTGGATTCGTCCTCGAATCCTGTGTCAGCACAAACCAACACAACATGATATTGTGCACCCCACTAATTCGGGGCCAACATTTACCTTGCCACTGCCTCGCTGTCCTTGCCATTCTTAACAACTCGTATGTACCATTCCTGGTATTAGGTAACACAACACTGCCCATTGTCCGCTTTCAACTTTGGGATTTGTTGGTTTCACCTACCCATTCCCAAACAACTGCATCTGCCATGATTGCTATACCAGCTCACGGTACAGTTGCCTTGTCCCTCGTATACTCCTAATGATCTCGCCATTCCGACCGTCGTTCTCCCAAGTAGGTTCCATACCTTGATCATCATCCTGCGATGATTTCCCAAACTCATGTCCACAGTCTACCCATAGGGGCATTACATCTTCTCTTCTTTGATGATCTCCAGGAGAATGTGCAAAGCTACATTGGTCTCAACTAAATTTCTTTATTGTATTATCTCTTTACTTCATTATCACGCATCCAATACGTCCCGTAAGTACGTACTCGTCGAACATCTGGGTCATCTTCATTAGCTCTCGATGTTTCTCAAGGCTCATTTGCCTTTGTCGTGTCTGTTTCAACATCTAAGCCCTTGCTTTCCTTGAATGCTCCACAGGAGCTCATATTAAGCTGGTCTTGGATTTACTAGCGTAACCATATCCTTCTTAGTCACTTACTTGCAATCTTACACTTGCCCTTCCTGAATTTCACCTTTCTCTATGTTACTCTACCATTACCATGTGATCCCCGACCGCATCTCATTTATCATGTATGAACATGAAGTCCTTCTGCTCACAAGCCTCAGCTATTCGTTGTCTCGCTAAGGGAAAAACATCCCTAATCTTCCGGTGTCTCATCTCGACTGAATTCTTCATATAGAACGTATACCATGAAGGTCCTTCGTCATCTGGTTATCTTCGTGCTGAAATTTTCAGGGTCATCACCTTGATCTCATCATAAGCATTCTAGTCAAGTGTCCACGTAAACGCTTTCGTCGTCTACTCTCACAGCTCCGCCCATTGGTTTCGTGCTCTGAATTCCCGAGATATGATCATAGGCATCTCTTAAGAGCACCTCACTAGTCGTCTAGAAAGACCCCAAAACTCCTCGCATTGCTTCGATGTATCAGCTTCGAGAAAATTGTCAAGATAGAAATGCTATATTTGTTCACACTGACCCTCCAACCTATGCACGACTAAGCGTGTACAACAAGGACACACACCGACACACAAAACTACAGAACACACAATGTTCTACACATGTACTAGTAACTCAACCTTCTAACTCGCACAAAGTGCACACACACAACTAGCTAGATCTGAGTAAATCTACGCGCATACAGTGTGACCTCGTCATTTATAGACACACAAGTATATCATGTTGTTTGGCCAAAGGTACCAACAAACACGATCTGCCACCTGACTGCTGTCAGACACAATAGCCTATTGACAAATGTCAACACCATATCAAGCTTATACTTGATCTCCCGCCTGACTAATTCCAGACACAATATCAAGTTTAAGCTTGATCTCCCGCCACGACTATTAAGTACGTGACATAAATAACTCGTACTCATAAGCAACTCAATTAACGACATACAAGTCTATCCACAAAACACTTTCATGTCCCTAAGCGCCAAAACATTTACCTTCCAAAGATATATGCCTTAGGATATAAAGACATTCAATATCATAGTAAGGCCAAACACCCCTTACACTTCACACATCACCTAAGCATAACACATAGGTGACACTATCTTAAGACTTTAAACACACGCAATTAATCAAAACTCAGGTCTACACTGGTCTACTCATATAGTTAAATCGACCAACCTCTAGCATCACATTAAAGATTACATTTAGGTGTGAACTCATGTTGTTCAAAGGTAATCATATAATTAACGATGAACCACCAATAGCCCGATATCACCCATGCAACTATCATATATCATACCCAAACCGTCTCGTGGTATAACTTGCACTCAGTGTCAAAATCAAATAGTCATTATTTGAAATAATCATCACACCACGTAAACTTCTAATCACTCAAAATATTAAATCATCCCACAGTCTCTCATGACAACCGTCACATCCAAAAGTCATCTAGAAGTTCAACGTCTCAAACAACGCTCACAAGATTACTACGGGATCACATTAGGTGTATCTGTTGTGTCCTCTTCTGGTTCCTCTTCATCGGACCCCGTGTCAATCACCGGGTCCTCTTGAAATAAAGCTCTCTTAGCTGACGCACGTGGTCGATCTTTCAGCCATACAGGTCCACATCCTAAAGGGAAATCGCGTATTGCCGACACGGCCCTCCTTTTCCATCATGTCACTCTGGTCTCAGCACCACACAGGACGCTGCCATCCTCAGCTCTAGTAACACATGACGCAGAAAGCGCCAACACCACTTCTATGTCACTGTCCTTCTTGTCTACAGCAGCCGCCTGTTTGTCCTGACGATCTGCTCCTTCCCCGGCCAGAGCTCCCCATCTGACAGAGCTGGTACGCTTTGTCTTAGCCATCAGTACCTGCACAAGATAGAACGTTGGAGTGATTACTATGGGCGTCAAATTCAGAATATGAGAGTAATCATAGACTGCCAAATCACGGTGATCAAATGCAATTTAGTGGTCCATATTACTGCTCGGATTCTAAACCTTACCCATTATATTCACACTAGCTTTCTATCTTTCACACACCCCGGATGCACATGCACCCCACACAAGTCATATAGCATCACACAATAATCTAGCAAGTCATCATATTTATCATAACTTCACACCATCCAAGGTTACACACACAATCACTAAATCATACCGACACACCAAACTATCTCACATAGTTACAATTAATGCTACTCTGCATTACTCAACTCACATCATAGTCTCATTCAATTACACCATACAACTTCACGTATTTCTACATACTACTACAGCACATAGCACATATCATGTCCCCACACGGGACCATATGTCACTTACTCACACCACTCAATTTACCTAGTGTAACACTACACAAATGGTAAATAATAACTATTGCTCAACTCGAAAGACGTACCTTTTGGCTCGCGGTTACTCGTGGTGGCATTCGTTTCACCCTCATCCCATTTTCAGTTTAAGTTAAGGCATTTTATTTGTTTAAAAACACTAGTTTTCTCGTAAACCTCGGCTCTGATACCAACTTGTAAGGCCCCAAACCGGGCACCCTACAGTTGGTTCTCGTAACGGGTTATCCCCTTGAAAATACTCATTTAGATATATTAAACTACAGCAGAAGTCTTTCTAAAATCATTATTTGTTATTTAATGTCATTAAGTTACCTCACGCATGCTTGCACACCAATCCAAGTAGCACCGCTCCCAAGCCAAGATACCTCGTCTAGCAGACTCACCTACAAAACAATCTAACGTACACACAAAGTCAGCTACGCTGAGTGAGTTCTAATAGTTTAGTTTAATTAAAAACCAACTCGTCTCAAAAGTTACATAAGCTTCACTCGGAACCCAAGGTCCTTATAAAATAGATCCACAATTCATTAACCATTAGAATACCCCTGTTATCACCCGATATCCCATTTTAACTAATTACCCATGAGTCATCCCATAATACTAATGATACCGCAGTCTCATCGACACAGGTCGAACTTACCTACACTAATAAATCATACTCAAGTATATGTATTAACTTGACACCTGGTTAACACAACGAATCCCTAGACATCAACTTACTCAGCCTTAACTAAGGATCTTACAAATCAACTGACATAATAGTTGTAAGCACCACACACAATCCTGACACAACGGTCAATCTACTCGACTAACCACAATAATATTATCTCATGCACAATAACTATAACTCAACACTTGTATGCCATTTAACACAATATATAAGCACACAAACACATACCTCTTCGCTGCACCCGCGTCAGGAATACCCTCGTTAGGGCGTTCGACACATCCCGAGCTCATCACTGTCCTGTTGGACATCGTCACCTTTTGTGACCTCCCGATGGACATAGTCCTCTATAATCCCGTTTTCCTTGTCATAATGAAAACAATGAAAACACAATACCAGCTGTGTTACACGGACAACGACACAATGCACACAACACGTGTATAATCACTTAACAATATACTCTATATACATGACTCATTAACTGCACCTGCACCTCACACTTAGCACTAGGATAAGATATCCTACACGTATTCATAAGCGTTTAGCTTATATCTTGACTCACCCCGACTAACTCATAACACAATACACGGCTAATATAGCAACACACATACATATACAATATCTCATTATTTAAGCACATACCACATACATGCACATCCTGTGACACCTCCAAGTCATACCTGTACGACCCGTAACTACAATCCTGACTCATCCCAGTTAGGTCAGTATACGATCCGTGACTATACACCTACTTTTAACCTACACGTATTAACGTTAACATCTAGTCACTTAGCCCATATTTAAATAATTAACTTCGTAAACTCATCGGGTTAGACCCCGAAGCTCGATACACAATCAATGAAATAAAACACGTATTGAAAGTATGTACGATAGCCCTAAACGTTAAAAACATTTAAAAGAGGGGATTAGAAATTAATTGATTATGTTGAACCTCCGTCCTAGCCCTGCAACTCGTCCGTCCATTCTTAAGTCACAAACCTGTCAATCGTGTGATCACAAGATCAGAACACTTTCAAAGCACACGTTGCATATCGTATAAATAAATAAACTCTAACCCTCGGCCTCGACTACTCGCTACCCCAGCTTCCAAATTCTCTGCTACGGTTACATGGGGTCCGGGTCGTCCTTGGCCTGCATAGAAACCGAACGTCCAACTCTCGGGTTCCCGTGCATGCACGTACGTGTGCAAGTATACGCATGCAGAACCCTAATCCCGTAAAACCCTAGTCGGGTGAGATCCGACTCCATTCTCCTTCCTGTTCACTGCCGTGAACCCCCCACCAGCGTGTACCGCTACCAAGCGCCACCCGTCATACACCACCGCTGAGTTCCGTCCTTCGTACGCAACACTCGAGTAGAGTTTCTTTTTCACGCCGGAACTACCACCGCTGCCGCCTCTTGCTAATCACCGTTGGAAGCACCACCACCCCGAAGTCGTTGACAGCCGTCGCACGCCACTAGGCATCATCGCTGAGCCACTGCCGCCGCAGCCCTTCACTCACGTCATCCCCCCGACGACCAAAGTCCTCATGACGTCCTTCTATCCTTGCTACCTGCCCAAGCGGAGCACCCCCCTCTCGTCCTTCTCCGCCTCACACCACCGAGTCTCCTCCACAACCGTCGTCACCAACACACACTTCCATCACCTCCATCGGCCATCACACTCACCGAGCCTTCCCTTGTCCTCTTCTCCACTCATCATGAACAAGAACCAAACCTTGCTAAAACCCTATTCGGGGTTCCTAAGCAGAAATCATTGACACGAAAGTAAAACAAAGATGATTAGAGGATTACCTTAGATGGGAATGGAGTTCCCGCTTGAATCCGGCTTGAGATCACCGTTAAACCGCGCCGTCCGGCCGCCTCTCTCCTCCCTTGCGGGTTTCCTCCCTACCATCGAGCATGCCCAGAGCCGAGATGGCTCTAGGGTTATGTTAAGGTGATTTAAATACCTCATGAACTTACTTCCGAGTCCCTCTCTAACTCGTTGACATGTTTCTAATCTGAACCTTGCAATAATAACCAACCGGATCCTCGTGATATCCGTTATAGTGCGTTTTGGTTGAACTGATTATTAAACTGCTAACTGGACCCTATTTACTCCCGTTGTACCACATTTCATGGACCCACCTACCAACGGCTTCATTCTCTCTTGATTCAGGTTACCCATTAACCTGAACCATGGACTTATAGATTTTTGGGATGTTACAAAGACCATCGTGGAGTTGCATATGATGTTGAAGACTGCCGAGATGAACATACTGACTCCTGCTAAGTCTGGTCCTTTGCTGATGATCAAGGAGGGTCGAGTCCTCAGGTGTTTGACACTAGATGTGGTTCTCACATTTGTAATGATTTGCAGGGACTAAAGAAGGTTAGGAAACTGAAGCAATGCGACCTGGAGCTTCATGTGGAAAATGGGCAAAAGGTTGCAGTGAAGGCTGTAAAAGAATACACTCTTTTACTTCCTTCTGGTTTAGAACTTGTTTTGAACAATGTTTATTTTATTCCTAATTTGACTAGAAATATTGTTTCAGTATCCGTTTTGAGGGAACAAGGATTTAATTATGCTTTTGACAATGATTTCATTTTTGCATATTTAAATGGTTTGTTTTATTTTTCTACAAAGCATCACAATGGAATCTATGAGATAGAAGTCCATGATAATAACTTTCTATTTAATATCTCTTCCAAACGTACGAAATTTGATTTCAATGATACATATCTCTGGCATTGTAGACTTGGACACATAAACAAGAATCAAATGAAGAAACTCCAGACCGTCAGAATTCTGAATTCTACTGGTCAAGGGTCATTTGATGATTGCGAATCATGTTTAAGTGGAAAGCTAACTAAGGCACTTTTTACAGGTATCGGCAAAGGGCTAAGGATCTGTTGGGACTTGTACATACTGATGTATATGGTCCATTCAGAACAATGTCTAGAAGTGGAGATAGATAGTTCGTTACATTTACTGATGACTTCAATAGATATGGATACGTTTATCTTATGAAGCATAAACATGAAACGTTTGAAATGTTCAAACAATACCAGAACGAAGTACAAAATTAGCTTGGTAAGACGATTAAGATGCTTCGATCTGATCGAGGTGGTGAATATCTTAGCCAAGAGTTTGATGAACATCTAAATAAATGTGGGATCATTTCTCAACTCACACCACCAGGAACACCACAACTTAATGGTGTGTCCGAAAGGAGAAATCGAACTATATTAGACATGGTTCGATCTATGATGTGTCGTACAAACGTCCCACACTCCTTTTGGAGTTTAGCTCTCGAGACTGCCACAAGACTCATAAATCTAGCTCCTACAAAGAAGGTGGACAAAACGCCTTATGAGATATGGCATGGGGAGAAACACAAAGTGTCATACCTTAGGGTTTAGGGATGTAATGCATATGTTACAAGTGAATCTACGGATAAGCTAAATCCCCGTGGTGATAAATTTGTTTTCGTCGGATACCCTAAAACAATCGGTTACTATTTCTACAATCCTGCTGAAAACCGAGTTTTCATTAAACACAGAGCTACCTTCTTGGAGAAGGAACTTCTTGCGCGGGGGATTGGAGAGAACCGTGTGGATATGGATGAGATCTGATAACCACAAGCAACCGAACCTCAAATTGAATCTGCCATTCAGCATGAGACTGCTGAAACTGAATCTAAAATGTTCAAGATTCAACTGTGACACAAGCTATTCGCAGAAGTGCTAGGGATCATCATGAACCCGACCCGTATATCAGGATTCACCAGATTAATGACATCCTGATAGTTGATCAGGCTGTGCCCACTAGTTTCAAATCTGTAATCTTAGATTTTGAATCTAAGAAATGGTTTGAAGCCATGGATGCTGAAATTCAATCCATGTACGACAACCATGTATGGGACTTGGTTGACCTTCCTCCCGAAAGTCAGACCGTAGGAAGCAAGTTGATTTTCAAGAAGAAAATCGACATGGATGGGAATGTGCAAACCTTCAAAGCAAGGCTGGTAGCGAAAGGCTTTACTCAGACTCAAGGAATTGATTATGATGAAACCTTCTTGCAAGTAGCCATGCCACATATTATGACTACGAGATATGGAAAATGGATGTCAAAACCGCGTTCCTAAACGGGAATCTTACTAAAGATGCCTATATGGTTCAACCGGAAGGTTTTGAAGATCTAAAGAATCCTAATAAGGTGTTCAAGTTAAACAAATCCATTTTTGGAATAAAACAGGCATCCAGAAGCTGGAATCTTCACTTTAACCAGAAAATCAAAGAGTTTGGTTTTGTCAAGAACGAAGATGAACCGTGTGTCTACAAGAAGGCAAGTGGGAGCCATGTGACTTTTCTGATTTTGTATGTAGATGACATACTACTCATTGGAAATCATATCCCTATGCTACAAGACGTAAAGTCTTGGTTGGGTAAGTGTTTCCCAATGAAAGATCTTGGTGAAGCTGCTTATATTCTGGGAATAAAGATCTATAGAGATAGATCAAAGCGGCTTATAGGTTTTAGTCAAGGTACATACATTGATAAGGTCATTCGACACTTTTTCATGCAAGACTCTAAGAGAGGGTCTTTGCCTATGGCACATGGAACCATACTGAATAACAAACCGTGCCCTCAGTCTAACGAGGAAAAGAAGAAAATGAAAAAGTTCCATATGCTTCTGTAATTGGTTTAATCATGTATGTCATGCTATGTACAAGACCTGACGTATCATACGCTTTAAGCATGACTAGCAGATATCAACAGAATCGAGGTGAGAGTCACTGGATAGATGTGAAGAACATCCGTAAGTACATGTTCTTGATATATGGAGGACTGGAAGAAGAACTAGCTGTTAAATGTTACACTGATGCTAGCTTCCAGACTGATAGAGATGATTCTTGATCACATACGGGATTTGTATTTGTTCTGAACGGTGGTTCTATCATTTGGAAGTGTATTAAGCAAAGTGTTGTTACTCAATTCACCATCGAATCAGAATACATTGTCACTTCGGAAGCTGCAAAGGAGGTTGCTTGGATGAAGAAGTTCATTGCTGATCTCGGAGTAATGCCTAGCATTCAGAAACCAATCGAGATACTGTGTGACAATACTGGTGCTATTGCTCAAGCCAAGGAACCGAGGTCACACCACAACACGAAGCACATACTCTGAAGATTTCATTATATCAGGGATATATTAGAACGGGGAGACATCGTATTAAACAAAGTTCACACGGATCAAAATCTAGCTGACCCGGTCCCTAAGCCTATGCCACATTCTAAACATGAGGAGCATGCTGATAAGATAGGCCTTAGATTTGCTAGACACTGGGTTCGATCAGTATTTAGTATTTGGTGCTTTCGAACAATATAGTTGCATTAGTTTTTATATTTGATTTAACGGTTAAATGCATTATAAATAGATGTTACTGTGTTCAATAGTTTATACGTTTTAGAAATCCTTGAATGTTATATTCTAAATGTCCGTAGTCGATCAGATTCATGGGAATCAATCTGAATATAAGAATACTGGGAATCGGATGGTTGGATCATTATGAATGAAAGACCAAGAAGTTGGAGATCATGTTCACAGATAATTACTAGAGAATAATTATTGGACGTAACTCATTTCAAAACTATGTTCATGGATAAAAGTCTTGAGATGTTTTGAATATGGTAAGATCTATTGATCCTCGACCCGAGGCACATACTAGAACTAACTCTGACTAAAGTTTGTTCTTTGATCTTATCTAACACGGTACCATAACATGCAGTAATAAGGATATGATCAGGAGTAATCTGAAGTTTAGTGGGAGTTGTACGTGGCCAAACAAATTTTGTTCTCCTTTAATTAGGAGTTGGACATTTTGGCGCCCTCGTTGATTCGAATTGGTGTAAAACGCATGGCCATGCTCAAACTAAATAGTAGTTTGTTTAGACCATTTTTAATTAGAGAACGAGAACAAGAATAGTTGAACCACATATGAGAAGTGAATAGTATCCATGTCTCATGTTCAACGGATGCCCTAAACATAAAGGATACAAAGATATGCTTACTAGGACTGTTACACTTGGTAAAGTAAAGGTTACTTGTACACAAGGAAAATAGTTTGACGATTGTAATACGTCATGCCTTGCTAGGAGCAGTGAGATGTAGCTAGGCGTCCACCACTGTCTACGTTGAACCGATTAATTGATGAATCGTCCAAGTGGGAGATTGTTTGATATATGATGTCCGATCGTCAATTAAATCAACGTTACTAATGAGGTGCGATCCAAAGAGTTACACTTTGGACAACGAACAAATATATAATATTTATTTGTTAAATATTATAGTTCACGAAAGACGGATTAAATAAACGGCGGATTAATATTTAGAGAAATATTTACCAGTGATTAGTTAATTAATTATTTACGGGGAATAAATGTTTAAAGTGTTAAACATTTAAAGATTAGTTTTTTTACTGATTATTAATAATTAGTAAAATACAAGGGTTTAATAATTAATGGTTAATTATTATTAGGGTAATAACTTTTAATACCTCAGGGACCTGTGTGTAATTATAATGATTATAAGTATAACATTATAATCAAAACCTAAAACCTAATCATCCCAACCCCAAATCCGCACCCCCTCCCCTTCTCGAGTCTGACGCCAGCCGAACACCAGTACCGCACGCCGCCGCCTGCCGCTGCCGGCCACCGCTGCCTTTGCCACCCCTTGCGCCGCCGCCACCTTGTGCAGCTGCCTCCCTCGCGAGTCCGTGTGACAGGTTTGCTTGTTTGCGGGTTTTCGTGATCATGTCATCTAGCGTGACGTTCGTTGAATCGAGGTGTTCTGATTTGGTTATCGTCAAAGTTATAATCATTGAACACTCTATCGTTGGTTTATATTATATTGTTTATATGCGTGTAATCGGATCACTGTCCGGAATCCAGATCTGATCTGTTTTAGTACTCTGAATTGCTTCCGCTAAATATATCTGATTTATTTATTTAAAAGGTTTAATTAATTATTGTTTTTAAAAGTTAAAAACTGGTACTAGATTCCCAACACAAAGTGTCATTAAAACCCTAAATTAGTGGCATAAAACCTAAATGTCATTAAAAGTGTGTGCCATTAAATGGTTTTTTTTGCAGTGAAATGAATCCATTATATAGCGATCGGGTAGTCGCAATGAATAGTTGCAACTCTTCATGATAAGTCATGCCGCTGCAGTTACATCAACAGGAACTTTAGTAGAAAACACTATCAGTAGTAACAAGTTTACTATTAACCACCGATAGTAACAAAGTTACTACTTATTATCAAGCTATAAATTCATCAGTAGTAAATCGCTCAATTCCTACGGATATTAGTTTCTACCGAAGATTGTAATTGCTACTGATGCTTCAAAGTTTCTACTGAAGCTTCACAGTGCCCACATAAGCTTAAAGTTTCTACATACCTTCAATTTAATGCCACTTTTCACTATTCATGCAGATCTCATGCAATTCTAATGAAGCATAATTTATGAAGAATAAAACTTTTTGATGCTGACGGGCAGCACGATCCCCATAGGGGCGTTTCCCCTTGGATCCCATACGGAACCAGCCCTAGACCCCTGCCAATGACGCTACCCCGTACCTCGCCGGTGCTGTTAGAAATAATTGTTCAACCCAATGTTTGAAAGTTAACGGGTCAAGATGTAATTAGTATGTTTAAAGTTGTGGTTTGAGTCAAATATGTATTTATGTTAAGTTAGAAGGGCTAAAGGTGTCAAGTCTGATTTGTTAAAACTGATAAATACGTATAGGTGTCTGTTGTATGTAATCGATGCAACTTTTAGTTTTAAGGTTATAAAACATTTCAAATTGAGTCTGTAACATTAACGATCAGTGTGTAATTGAAGTATCAATTTTCTACAAATTTCTTGTTCTTGATTTTTCGATCCTTTGGAGACCACAGGTACCCCCTTGGAACCCCATGGTACCTCTAGGTAAGTATAGGTGTAGTTTTCTATATATCTATTTATAAAGAAAAAGTAGAAGGAGGTCATTTTCCATAAATGAACTAAACAAAGTCAAGGTAAATACTTAAAAGGATTAAAACCATCTGCAATGGTCAGTTCGTGGAGGGTAAACGATTCTTTCAAATCATCCACCACCTAAGTTCATGAAAAGAGAACATTAATGCTCGAACCTAAGTAACTTAAACCTATCTATGCATCACCATTATAATTCTTTTATATGCAATTACTTTTCATTTTTGTGTATATATATTTTTATTAATGAATAAGAGATCATTTTGAAGTATATTTTTTCAGTTTTGAGCTTCTCTGTTGAACAAATCTTACAGTCATGGGTTTAAAATAAGTTTGTTTATTAAACAACTAGCTTACAAGCCGTGTCTACACACAGGGTGAAAAATATCAGTACATAAAATTCTTAAATTTTTATGTATAAAAATGTATTACATATACTAAGGATAGAAAACAAAATTTAAAATTTGTAAAAATTAATATATAATTGGGTTTCGAAAATACGTTAATTACTATTTATTATAATTTGACTTTCATTTACTATTTGATTGAAAATAAAAGCTACATAATTATATTTCAATGTTTCTTATAATAAGTGATAATTTAAAATAAATGTGTTTTGTTAGTATAATTAGTATTTTTTTTTAATGTATTATTATTAGAAGATAGAGGTGTATTTAATAAAAGAGAGAGGCGGGAAAAAAATGATGAGAATGAATATGTAGACGACCCGTGGCATGAAAAACCTTTATTTATTATATAGTATAGATATAGATTATATGCATGAACATATACATGATTCTTTACAAGTTATAGTATAACGTTGATCGATGACAATCACTACTGAATTAGATCTCTCTCTCTCTCTCTGTGTTTGTTCAAGTATTCCTTACATATACAAGAAGTCTTCAATGTTGAAATCTCCACCATTAAAGTTGAAAACTTGATCAATATTCATTTGGCTATGAAACATATCTTCTCTTGAATAACTGCCTTGACAGTTGATTGTCTCACTGCTATCTGTGGATCCTTCATTTGACAACAAACCATTCCCAGGGCCATCTTGGTAATTTGGCCCATTGCTAATCCCATCCTTGCATACCAAGTTCTCCTGTCCATGGAATTCTTCTAGGGTAAGCCAGTCTGCAAATAAAATCTTGGGTGGTTTGTTGTTTCTTGCGCAATCCGATGAATCAAAACTTGAGTTTCTGGTGATTGATGATTCTGTATGTCCCGAGTTGGAGTTCTTGCATTCGGGTTTTGTTTGATCTTCAAGTTTTTCTGCTTTCGGCACTTTCTTTTTAAGATAAGAATACCAGTGATTCTTTATCTCGTTATCAGTCCGGCCAGGCAAATGTTGAGATATTAGAGACCACCTGATTAAATATTACCAAAATTATCAATTTTTGCTGTTAAAATGTGAAAAATGAAAAAAAGTAAGATTTGTGCTTACTTGTTGCCTAAAAGGCCATGAAGGGTTAGGATAGTTTCTTCTTCTTGCATAGAAAATGCCCCTTTCTTTAACCCTGGTCTAAGATAATTAATCCACCTTAATCTGCAACTTTTCCCATTCCTTTGCAGACCTGAACGTGTTGGTATAAACTGTGAGGATCCATAAGCGTAATGTTCCAAAGAAAATGTAAAATGAAACGAACCGCAAGATCCACATAACACATTTGTACATATTGCTTTAAATATCATACACAACATTTATGTAACCCCTCTGCTTCTCTCTCCCACTACTTCTAATTATCTTTTATGTAATATATACAAGTGCGCATTATACAATGCTCAACATATTATTCGTTCTGAAACGAACGTGCTCCAATGTGTTCATAACTGTCATCCTGTCATAACTGTTTTATATTGTGGAAATCAAACTCAATATCCTACATAAACAAGAAGATGATGAAAGTTAACACATGGGTAACTTTACTATCTTTACCGAGTCATGATCATTCTCTTTCACTTGAACATTAACAAAACTGTTTCTATAAAGAAAAACCCGACCAAGGTGACCGTTAAAGTCAACTACAACGATGCTAACATAGTCAACAATACCGTTGAAGAACAAGCACAAATAGATTAAAGTTACCTGCATTAACCGGCACAGCGCTCCAGCAACCATGACCATAGTTCATCACATAATCTCTAAGTTTTTGGTCCTCATCAGGAGACCATAACCCTTTCTTCTGTTTCATCAACTGCTTCTCCGTTGGCCAGTACCTCATGTTCAAATTAAATAAATGAGTAATTACCAGAGAATGTGATGATGAATGATGTTACAAACAACTGACTATATATGCTTTGGCATTTAAAGGGACCAATGGCCGTCTATGTATTATATAAATATTTAACTTCTCCTACCCAACACCACAACAATTATTTAAAGGATTATACAAAGACGAAGACTTAAAACTAATATAAATTAATGTCAAACTTATAAACTAGACTTTTCATTACACGTTTTTCTGTATATTAACAACATTTTAGATGTGTTTACGACGATCAAATACGAACATCATCATCAAACAGTTGCAGACAGACAAATTTGAAGCATGCATTGATCTGCATTTACTGTGCTTGGATCAAGGAATATGCCAATACAAACTTTTGAAAACCTAAAATAAACAAAACCAAAAAAAGGTTCACATGGATAATTTTAATATATCTACAAACGTTTGACTATCTTAACAGGAATGATAGTTATTATACCTGTGTGTATAATTACAAGAATGATTCTCGTTTTCGAAAGTTTAACAAGTCCTTGCCAATCAAAAGCTTGATTTATTTATTTATTTCAACAACTTCAATTAAATATTAACCCATCTACCTTTTGCGGGTATAAACAATATCTTGGTGATATAGACAGCATACAATCATAATCAATCGCTTTAGCGTGTGATTTCTCTTTGTTTTATTTCAAACTATCTATTGTCCTTTAATCATATTATTAGCTTTTTAACTGCAAAAGATTAATGAATAATATAATAGTACGTACATGTGATTATTATTCATACTTGATTTGACATTCTAGATTTTTTCAACTCTGCCTATGAACACAAAAGAGAATATGACAGTTTTTTTTATCATCAGTGTTTATGTAATTATGGTAAGAGCATCTCCACTGCGGTGCCGCGGGCGTATGGGCTGATGCGGAAGATCCGCGGGGCGGCTTTGCATGGAGGGTTGAGCCTGTTGGGAAGGCAGGGTCGGACAAGGTGTGGGAGAGGGGGAAAAAGAGGGGGAGCAGAGGAGAAGGCCATGTCTGCTCAATGAAAAATATGGAGAGGGGAGGCGGCAGGACGGGTACTTGGGGGGGGGGGGGGTTAATTTGGCATTCAGATTTATTTTATTTTTTTCAAAATCATACTTGGGTTATATTGAGTTGTTACTTGTTACTACAAGGAGTTATAGGTGTAATGATTTATGATCGTATATATATGGAAAGTTTATTTGAGGAACCAAAAAGATAAGGAATCGGGAAACACCCCATAAAAAACCTAAACCCTCCCTTCAACCGCCCAAAAAACTGCCCCTCCCCCCCCCCCACAAAACCTAAATCTTAAAGTTAAAAAAATAGGGAACCATGAGGAACTGACTCAAACAAATATTGATAGAACTCATTGTTGCGGAGTTGGAACCGACTCGCCGTATCTTAAACCAGAAACCCTAAAAGCTACTCTAAACCATAAAGCTAGACCCTCCCCCACCCCCCCCCCCCCAACCCTAAAAACCTAAACCATAAAGCTAAAAAATGGGGAACCGACTCAAATGAACTTAATGCAGCGGCGTTGGAACCGACTTATCAAACCGGTTCTAACGCCACTGGAATTAGTTTAATCGGAGTTCGTTTGAGCCGGTTTTCCTATATTTCCCCTTGTTCCTGATTTTTTTGTTCACGTTGTAGACTAAACCATATGACAACACCTACCATTAATGCTTCTCGGGAAACACCCCCATAAAACACCTAAACCCTCCCTTCAACTGCCAAAAACCTAACCCACCCGTCCCCCCCCCCCCCTAAACCTCAAAAACCTAAATCTTAAAGTTAAAAAAATGGGGAACCGCGAGGAACTGACTCAAACAAATATCGATAGAATTCATTGTTGCGGCGTTGGAACCGACTCGTCGTACCCTAAACCAGAAACCCTAAAAGCTAAAAGTTCAACTCTAAACTCTAAATCTAGACCCTTCCCCACCCCACAAAATAAACCTAAATCCTCCCCCCAAACAACCCCCCCCCCCCCAAAAAAAAAAACCAAACGCCCCCCACCCCACCCCAACCCTAAAAACCTAAACCATAAAGCTAAAAAAATGGGGAATCGGCTCAAACAAACTCCAAATGAATTTATTCCAGTGGCATTGGAATCGGCTCGTCAAACCGGTTCCAACGCCACTGGAATGAGTTTAATCGGAGTTCGTTTGAGCCGGTTTCCCCTTGTTCCCCATTTTTTTTGTTCACGTTGTAGACTAAACCATATGACAACACCGACCATTAATGCTTCTTTTTAGTGTCATAAAGGTCAATTTGGTATACATTGGATTTACTTCAGACCAATTGAGATATGATAATATACATTGACTTGAGTTAGGCGACGTGGAGTGTACACTCAATCAAGATTATTCTAATATTAAATATAATGGAATCTCTAAAGTTGTAAGGGGTGAAGCCTTAAACCATGTGGGTTGCCAAGGGGCAGTTTGTAAGTTCCCAAACCCGGGAACCTTACTTTTTGGCATAATCGCAAGCTAAGTAGTGTTAGACATTAAATAGTATCATAAAATGCAGCGGAAATTCAAAGTTAACCCATACTCGACGTCCCAATGTCAAAACATGAACAATAGTCAAGTACTAAAATTCAAATAAACACTTAAACATGGGAATGCCATAAAGTCATCACAAGCCAGGTAACCATTCACCATCCCAAAAGCCGCCAGTTCATTCCTTCTCTTTACTTGAAATACATGCTAAAAAGTCAGCTACGCTGAGTGAGTTCTATAATAAGTTATTAGGGATGATTAGTCCTGAAAACCGTTATCAAGAGGTTTCTCAATTAAAAAGGTTTACCACGTTTCCCGTTAAATAGCTCATCTCCAAATAATTCCTTTAATATAAACACCACAAAAATATTTCCCGTTTACTATACCCGTGGACACAAGCAAACATAATTTTCTCGCCTGACTGTCGTCAGACTCAATAACCCGTTTGACCTCGTCAAACACAATATCAAGCTTTCTCTTTGATAACCCGCCACGTTGATTAAGTACGTGACACCTAAATAACACGCCCATTCAAGCATAACATTTATTAAAAATACTCATTTCACCACAACTCGTTATCTATGCATTGCTCATAATAAAACATTTACGTCACATGTAATTAATGCCCAAAAATATAAAACATTTAAAAGTGGGCGATAGAAACACACCTTTTTGTGACACAACCCGCTTCTTAAAACTCGTTAACTTCCCACGCTCGTCTTTCGGCCTCGCACCTACAATACGCATAATACACGAGTCAATATGTGACCCAACGTTCAAATCTCCACCTGCTTGACTAACTAGTTATCATGCATGGCCACCCACTCACGCACGTTGCCTTGCACGACCTCTCGTTACCCCATGCACTTCATGAACACCCGCTTACATCCCCGGGGTTCCGACATGTTTACTCATCCCCTCGAGGCATTGGTTTTACGAACCGTCATCACTAGACATCTCGGTTCTCACTTTCGGCCCTCACCATGCATCGCTAAACCCAAACCAAACCCTCGACGGCTTCGAGCATCTCCACCGTCCCAACTCAGCCATGACCGGCTGTAACATTCGTAAAATTTTCGTGTTCAAAATAAAAAAAATATAAAATACAGGGACTGGAAATGTAATTATATAAAAATACAAGGGCCAAAAGTGAAAACATGAAAAATGAACTGTAACGGACCGTCATGGCCGTAAAGGTCCGTTACGGGCTGGGCACGTAGATAATGATGACGTGCCATGTGTCCCGTAACTAACAGGTTGATTCTGACGCGTGGAAACCCTATGAGGGACCGTAACGCCTGGTAAAGGTCCGTCACACCGTAATTCAACCAGACACTGACGCGTGTCAGCTGACTTCGCAACCCTATAGCGGTGACAGACCGTCACCATTGGTAACAGTCCGTTACAACCCAAGCGGTGACGAACCGTCACCACTCATAACGGTCAGTCACAACCGCCAAACACCACTATAAATAGCAAGTCCGGTTTTGACAATTTATCACACTCAAAAATTGTATTCCAGAGCCAATTACACCGATTCCACTTCCACTAAACCATTTCCGCTCGTACGGTTAAGTTCCCGTGGTGCCAGTTCATTTTAGAGAAAGCCAAGAAGCTAGGAAACGCTCATTTGGAGAATCCAAGCTAGACGATCTAAGCAGAGACGCTGCCCACTAAAATAGGGTTATATTTTTATAAAAAGATTTCATAACTGAAAATAGTTTTGATTATACTCTGACTTGAATGAATTAATATAACCATTGGTTGCATAAAGTGATTTACTATATTGCAGTCAGCCCATTGAGTCACATATATATACACCTGTTACAAATGGACGCTGTAACAGGGCTAGGGGTTGAAACCTTGGTTGTTGTAAAGCCCATCGCTTAAAGCGTAAGGCAGATAGACATAAAAATATATCGAAGGTCCCTGGTGTGGCTTGTGGTTAGAAAGTTGACTGTGTAAATTGACCATAAACTATGGTCAAATTGTTCTATTTATTCACGCTTATCAGATTATGATTTCCAATATACTTGTATTCACCAGTTTATACTGATAAAACACTTTTAAACATTTTACAGGTAATCAAGGATAAACTGATATTAATTTAGTCATGTGATGGCAAGAAATGAAAGATGTCATGAAAAAGGGAACGTCCACCCTAGACATCTGTTTGAAAGAAATGGCTCATGTAAACCTTGGTTTTGTAAAATAAACGTTTGTATGAAATATTAGGGTTTATCCCTGTTTATGAAATGAAATGAAACGGGAGATTCCCCGTCTTTTGAAAAGATCGTGATTTATTAAAATATTTCGCTGTATTTATAAATCTCTGATGAGATAAAATAGGAAACAGGTACCAATTATTGGTTGCACGCCCGGGTGGGCTAAATCCGAGGTTGACAGGTTGGCATCAGAGCCATTTGTTTCAACATATTAGATATTAGAGATTAGTATCTAAGCTGTAACTTGACTCATATATTATTTGGTTTAGTAAATTAAGATACTCAGGTAATGTATCTAAGCTTAAACCAGTATAGACTAGCTGCTAAGAAAAGTAGGTAGATCTCCATAATAATTAAGTGGTAACTATACAGATGTTTGGAAATAGTTACTATGCTTATACCTTCGGACGATCTGAAAAAGAACGTTATCATCCTACTAGATCCATGGAAAATCCTGCAATCATTTTTGATACCGGTGAATCCCTTTCTAGTCCTATCATTGTCTCTAATAATGAATCATATCATCAAAATCAATCTAGCTCATCCTGGATGGAAGCTACTTCGGATTTTGAGAATTGGAGAACTGATACTCCATCTCTAGTAAAACAGGTAGACATGAATGAAGCTGGACCAAGTCGGATTTTGAGTTTTATCGATCGTATGGCGGATATTATTGTAAAGATTCATGATTTATTGTTTATAAATGTGTTTGAGTATTGATTTGCTACTGATCTTGCATGAATTTGTTGCTCTCGAGGTTTTACATTGAATGCTTTGTGTGTTTTAGGTGAGATTTCGGGTTATCGGGTCATTTACTTTGTGTTTGTGATCTAGACGATTAGGCCAATCGTTGTAGCAGGTTTGTGTGGTCATATAAATCAGTGTTTTACCAATCTTGAGTCCGAGAGGAGTCTTATGGTTTGTCGGTTTGGGTAGCAATTGCACGAGAGTGGGTTGTCCGAGTCGCCTTTATCATCTTGCAATTTCGTGTCATAAAAAATATTTTGGTAGTTTGCTCCTTGCTCTTAGGTATGTCTAGGATAGTCTTTGAGTATAGGATGGGTGAGACCGAGAGGTGAAACCGTTGTCGAGTACGTGGTATTCTAGGTTTTGGTGAGTCCGAGTGGAACCCTTAGGATAGTTGAGGTGTGTAGGTGCGTCCGAGAGAAGATCCTGCATGTTTTAATGATTCCCAAGTCAGTCTATCTTTAGAACCGATGTCATACAGTCGGTTTTCCCAAAAGCAGTTGAATCAGCCAATAGGATTCCTGATCTAGGTGGTGTTTGTCTCATATTTGGTCTTCGTTACGTATTTTAGTTCGTCGGTTTAGTCCTTCTTTAGAGTATTTTCTTGTTTTCTTTGTGTTTGCGTGTGTCTAAGTATTTTCGTGTCTTGTCTGTCTTTGAGTCGAGTTAGTATTTAGTTGTTTTAATCTAGATTGCATGTCCTAAAAGTAATAAATAAAATCATCTTTTGTGTTACATCGGTTAGGAGTCAATAAAGGTTTAGTATCGCGCTTTTTGTGTCCACGGTTTGATAACTCGGGCTTACTATCTTTACTACGCGCGACCGGTACACTTGCCGTGAGCGTGTGATTTAGTTGTGAGTCCATTTATACATTTAAAACTTGGTTACTTTAATATATATAATATCACGCGTCATCGTTCTACTAAACCAAAAATGTGTTTTAAATTGTCAACTTTTAGGCGACTTCGAGAACGACCCGAGTTGGGGGTCTGACCATTACTTGTTAACTATTCGTGCTACTTAATTGTTTACTATATTATCATATTTTCTTTTATTTATTTTGTTTTAGTTAGCACACTATCTTTATTTTCTATATTTATTTTTCTTTTTGCAGTGTATGCAACATAATCGCCGAACCCGTTCCACAGGATCTGCTGAGTTTTCTGCTCTACTTGAGCTCGAGCATCTGTTCCGAAAGAAGCTTGTTGAAGAGACCGTTGAAACATCTTCTGAAGAAATGGACGACCAACCAGCACGAAGGACCGTTTCTGATTACGCTAAGTCGACCGACGGTGGCGTGCGTTCTAGCATCACTCAGCATACTGTAGAGGCTAACTCGTGGCAGTTTCCATCTCATGAGCACTATTTCCACTAATGTTCAATTCCATGGGAACTCGCATGAGAACCCATACTCCTATCTCAGTAGATTCAGTAGGGTCTGCGACACATTCCGCCTTAATGGCGTCACTAAGGATGCAAAACTATTGCGTCTATTCCCATTCAGTCTGGCAGATAAAGCTGCCACTTGGCTTGAGTCCTTATTGTCACACCCCAATCGACGGTGGAAACGTCGGGGCGGGACATGTAGACTGTTCATGAGCACAAGGTTCACTAGATTTCAATATTTAATCATCAATTTCATTTCAAACCATTCAAACACAACTAGCAAAATTCAACCAGTACATAAAGAAAATACAAATTGTCTTTTGAATTTAAATTAACTAGGTCCAACTTAAGTGTAGCATGTCTTGCTCAAATTCACACGTTAGCACCTGAAACATGAATAAAATAGGGTCAACTAAAAAGTTGGTGAGCATACATGGGTTTGTACATAGATAGTGTATAAATATGAATAAGCAAATCCTTACATGTCATGATAAATAAGGCATTTATGAGGAGCAGCTATTGTGTAACTAAAGTACAATCAAACCTTTGTAACTAGCATGCAAAAATTGTGTTGTCGGTAACAATCACCCTACCTGGGTGGGTTTGTTAGACTCAATAGATGTATCATTGTTAACCGTCGGCTTAATTAGTTAATGAGTGCACAAAATTGCACACAAAGTTAACACACCTAGCACTCAAACATAAAGCTCAAATTTGTACACATGAATGTAAAATGGATTTGTGTTTGTGTAGTTTGTGTAAATGTAAACTATTGTTTGTATATAATTCATGAATCACCCCAAAATGTGTAAAAGAGAAAAGGGGCTATGTAATACTCACTTGATTCAAGGGTGTAGCTAGCACGTGAAACTAGGTAGCAAAATGATCCTTGGAACTCACCACGTTAACCTAGTGTGTAATATATATTAAATTAACAATGTACACGATAGTTTAGGTCTAAGTCTAGGGTTTAATCGGATGTGTGTACAAAGAGTTGTATAGGAGCGTAGGAAATTTTGGTTTTTGTACTTGAAAAAGTGTCGTATAAAACAAACGAATTGAAATGAATAGTTTAGGAATATTTTAATTTGGTTTTGGGTTTGAATAACTAAATAAATTAAATAATTATTATTTATTTATTTAGTTAGAAAAATAGTGTGAAAATTATATTTATAATTTAAATAAATAATTTTTACTTTATTTATTTATAAAGAGGTGTAAATATGTGTTCAAATTAATAACTTTAAGTATAACTCAAACTCTAAGTGTATTTATAAAAGTAAATTTATGTAGATAATAAACAAATTTGTTTATTTATTTATCATTTGAAATAGATATGTTAAAATAAATAAATTTAATTAAAGATTTACATGTATTCTTTAAGTATATAAAACTATATATATTTAGATATAGTTTTATTAGTTTTAAATATATAACTTAAATTTTATAAAACTTTGCAAGAAGCGTTTATAAAGTTCTGTCAAAAAGATTTATTAGTTAAATTAATTTCTCCAAAAATATGTAATTTAAATTGAATAATTAACAACTAAGTTTATAAAAATAGGGATTTGTATGCAAGAATTGTAAACCTTGATTTATTCTGTTCTAATAATTGAAGGTTTTATAAAAATAATTTTTTTTAAAAAATTTTTGGAGCCTTAAAACGGGTTTAAAAAAATAAAAAGACCGCAGGGACTCGAACCCGGGTCTTTGTTGTGAAGGCCGTATGGAACGAACCACTGGGCCAAGGGACTTGTAGTGTTATTTGGTTCGGTCCTTTGGGTTTTACACTCGAATTGGAAAGGGGCCGGGTTAGGTACTACATAAACCCAAAAAGGGTGCCTGGTATGCGGGTTTCGAACCCGCGCCACCGGGTCCGGTGGTGCAATGACTTACCATCTGGACCGGATGGTTTCGCTGGTTTCAAAGTCTAAAAAAATGTATAACTTATTTTTAAAATGGATCAAATCCCCGTTACTGTTATAAACAAGAACAGGTCACGAAGATCAAAACGAGATTGAATCCATGGCATAATATGAGCCCAAATTGATAGGGGGCTTTTGACCAGGGTTCAAATACGAATCGATTGATGTAAAACTTACTTGAAATGATTGAGGCACGAATGCAGACGGCTACGAGATTGCTCTGACTGTTCTTCGTGGTCGATAGGATCCTAGAGTCGAAATGCGGTTCGATTGAGGGTTGGGAGAGTTTGGGTGGATGTATACGCGAGTGAGAGGTAGATTTAATTCATTTAATTTTGTTCGTATTAGTCGATTTGATTTAGGTTTGACCGTAACGGTCGCAGGTGACGGATTACGCGTTGATTCACTGATTCTGGATTGAATTAGGTCCTGATAATAGTCTAGGTACATGCGAGATTGCCTGGTGCATGATTCCTGGGATTGATTACACGCCATTTACACGAATTGATTTGGAATTGACGCGGGTTTGACTATGCGAAGTCAAACTCGTTTAAATTTTGATTTGGCCGCGCAATCGGTCTAACTAACTCGACGTTTGGGCCGAGATTGGGTCGTTTACTGATTGTATTCAAGATGAAGGTCCACTGGAAACGATTGGGTCGACATTGAGACTTTGAATTGGAGAATTCGGCCCTGTTTGACCTTTAAAAGTCAAACAGGCGAATTTTTTTTTTGTTTTGGTCTTGGTCCAAAATCACGACTTCAAGGTCCAATCCAAGGAGTTATGGTTCAAAACATTGTGTCGAATTATTTGTCAATTGTGTGGTTGTATATGAGTATGTACTTGTGTGATATATCAACTTATATATGCATGTATTTGTCTAAGTATTTATATATATATATATATATATAGGGATTTAGAATAAATGTGGGTTGAAATTTGTGAGTTCGTATTGATAATTAAGGTTTAGTTGTTTGCTCGAATGCATTTAAAACATTGCACTAAAATTGGGTTTGAAATGCGTTACATTGGATAAAAGAACTAATAAAAATCAGAAATGTTACAGTATCCCCATGTTGAGGGAATTTCGTCCCGAAATTTAGCTAGTTGAGGTGACTGAATCAGCAAACAGGTGCGGGTACTTGAGCTTCATTTGGTCCTTGCGTTCCCAAGTAAACTCGGGTCCACGTTTAGATTCACAACGAACTTTGACAATAAGGATACGGCTGCGCTTGAGTTGCTTGATCTCACGACCCATGATCTCTACGGGTCTCTCAACGAAGTGCATCGTTTCATCAATGCGCACGTCCTCAAGAGGTATATGGAGATTCTCATCAGCAAAACATTTCTTTAGATTGGACACATGAAACGTAGGATGCACATTGCCAAGCGATGGAGGTAACTCGAGTTTGTAGGCGACTTTCCTAATCCTTTCAAGGATCTTGAATGGGCCCACATAGCGAGGTGCTAGCTTTCCTTTCTTTCCAAAATGGATCACACCCTTCCATGGAGACACCTTTAGAAGAACAAGATCACCGACTTGGAATTCCAAGGGTTTTCTTCGTTTGTCGGCATAACTCTTTTACCGACTTCTCGCTACTCGAATGTTGTCACGGATTTGAAGAATCTTATCGGACGTTTCTTGAATTAGTTCGGGACTGGTGATTTGTGCTTCACCAATCTCGTTCCAACATATAGGAGAACGGCACTTATGACCATAGAGGGCTTCAAATGGAGCCATGTTGATACTTGTGTGGTAGCTATTGTTGTAAGAGAACTCAATTAGGGATAGATGTGAATCCCAATTGCCACCAAAATCAATTACACATGCTCTAAGCATGTCCTCGAGAGTTTGGATTGTCTCTCGGTCTGACCATCAGTTTGGGGATAGTAAGTCGTGCTCAAATCCAATCGTGTGCCAAGAGTAGTTTGGAGAGATTGCCAGAAACGGGTGGTAAAACGAGCATCTCTATCGGAAATTATGTTTAGTGGAACACCATGTCGACTCACAATTTCGTCAATGTAAATTCAGGCCAGTTTCTCAACCCGATAGTCTTCACGGATAGGCAAGAAGTGAGCAGATTTGGTGAGGCGGTCAATGATCACCCAGATACTATCATAACCACTTGAGGTGCGAGGGAGTTTAGTAATGAAGTCCATAGCTAAATTTTCCCATTTCCACACAGGAATATCCGGTTGTTCAAGCAAGCCGGAAGGACGTTGATGCTCGGCTTTGACTTTGGAGCAAGTTAGGCACTTGGCAACATAAAGAGCAATGTCTTTCTTCATACCGGGCCACCAATATTGCGGGCGAAGGTCTTGGTACATTTTATCCGCACCAGGATGAATAGAATAACGAGTCTTGTGAGCCTCGTTCATGAGAAATACACGAAGATTATCGTGATCGAGGACCCAAATACGGTTCAAATAATAAAGCAAGCCATTGGGTTTAGATTCAAGCTGAAGTTCAACACCACACAACATTTCCTTGTACATGTTACCCTCGGTGACCGAGACGTGTTGAGCTTCTAGGATCCGATTTTGAATGTCGGTTTGAATTCGGGCACAATGAAGCATGATATGATCCTTACGACTCAAAGCATCGGCTACAACATTCGCTTTGCCAAGGTGGTAACGAATCTCGCAGTCATATTCGTTAAGGAGTTCAACCCAACGTCGTTGCCTCATATTGAGTTCTTTTTGGTTGAAGATATGCTGGAGACTTTTGTGGTCGGTGAACACCACATTTTGTGCCATAGAGGTAATGTCTCCAAATCTTCAATGCGAATACGACCGCACCTAACTCGAGATGGTGCGTCGTATAATTCTTCTCATGAATCTTAAGTTGCCTTGATGCATAAGCGATCACCTTGCCTCGTTGCATGAGAACACAACCAAGACCTTGGTTGGAGGCATCACAGTAGACAACTAGATCATCGTTTCCATCAGGGAGAGTCAATATAGGAGCATTGCACAACTTTTGCTTGAGAGTTTGGAAAGCTTCTTCTTGCTTTGGTCCCCATTCATAAGGTTTACCCTTGTGTGTCAAAGCGGTGAGGGGGACAGCAATCTTGGAGAAATTCGAGATGAAACGACGATAATATCCCGCAAGACCAAGAAACGAACGAACTTCAGTGGGGGTCTTAGGGGTATTCCAATTTTTAACAGCTTCGATCTTAGCAGGGTTAACATGAATACCCTTTTCATTGACGATATGGCCTAGGAATTGTACCTCTTTTAGCCAAAATTCACATTTGGAGAACTTGGCATATAGTTGCTCTTTCTTCAATAGGTCCAAAACCAACCTAAGGTGTTGCTCGTGATCGGCTTTAGTCTTGGAGTAGATTAAGATATCGTCAATGAAGACGATCACAAATTTGTCAAGATACGGTTTGCACACACGATTCACGAGGTCCATGAAAACCGCGGGTGCATTGGTTAACCCAAAAGGCTTAACCATGAACTCGTAGTGGCCATATCTTGTTCGGAAGGCAGTCTTTGGAATATCTTCCTCTTGCACACGGAGTTGATGATAACCAGATCGAAGATCAATCTTTGAGAAACAAGTAGAGCCTTGAAGTTGATCAAAGAGGTCATCAATTCTAGGCAACGGATAACGGTTCTTGATGGTAAGCTTGTTGAGTTCTTGGTAGTCAATACACATGAGGAATGATCCATCCTTCTTCTTGACAAATAAGACAGGTGCACCCCACGGTGAATGACTTGGACGGATGAAGCCCTTGTCGGAGAGCTCTTGGAGTTGGCTTGCAAGTTCTTGCATTTCGGAAGGTGTAAGACGATATGGAGCTCTAGCCACGGGGTTAGCTCCGGGCACAAGATCAATGCAAAATTCTACTTGTCGGACGGGTGGAAGGCCGGATAAGTCTTCGGGGAATACTTCGGGAAAATCCCGGATGACGGGGATGTCTTGAATACTCTTCTCTTTGACATCCTTTTGAATAATATGAGCTAAGAAAGCCACGTACTTCTTTCGTAAGTACTTTTGAGTAGTAGTGCATGACATTAGCTTAAGTCCTTTGCAAGGCTTTTCACCAAAGACTCTTAGTGTTTCTCCCGACGGTAAAGGTATTCGGATGTACTTCTCAAAACAGATGACTTCGGCATGGTGATTTGCCAGCCAATCCATGCCTATGATGATGTCAACACTTCCCAGTGGCATTGGTACGAGGTTGATTGGAAATGTATGATCATTGAGTTTTAGTGTGCAATCATGGATAATGGAGTCAATTGTAAGAGAGTCACCATTTGCTACTTCTACGGTGAAGGTTTTCTCTAATTTGGATCGTGTTTTAGCAAGTAAGGGTTCAAAGTTAAGTGACACAAAACTCTTATCTGCACCGGTATCAAATAAAATGGAGGCATATTGACTATTAACAAGGAACATACCGTTGACCACATCATTGTTGGCCTGAGCTTCATTGGCCTTTATGTTGAAAGCATGCCCACGAGCTCCGCCTTGCCTAGCATTGATAAGCTTTGGGCACTGATCACGAAAATGATTCGGGCTGCCACACTCATAGCAAGCGCGTCCATTTGTAATAGCGGGGACACCTGGATTAGCCACTTGCTGGTTGGTTCGAGCTGGTGGGTTGACTTGACCTGCAAGTGCCTTGGCTCTACAAACGTTGACCGTATGGCCATATTTTCCACAGTGGGTGCAAAGGCGGCAGGGGATGTTCTGGAGGTGGTGATAATTGTAGGTTTCACAGAGTGGGTAGACCCCAACATATGGCTTCTTGACTGGAACTTGAGCCATGGGGGCAACTTGATTACCATGGGTAGCAGGAGTGACCACAGCATAATTCTTAGCCTTTCTCTTCTTATTATTGTGGTACGGTTCAGTTTTGGCTTCTTTGTTGTGTGTAGGAGGGGTTGTGGTGTCGGGAGCCTTCTTAGTGCCTTTTCTAGTCAAGGTACCTGCCTTCACATGGTTGTCGGTCAAAGTGGCAGATAATCGGATAGCATCTTCGACTGTTGCGAGATTTCTCCCTAAGACGGTATCCTGAATCTGCCTAGGCAATCCACCAATGTACTTCTCAATACAGCGGGATAACGGTGTGACCATATGGGGTACAAGGAGACTCAGCTCATGGAACCGGTTTGTATAAGCCAAACTTTCACCACTGTCTTGGGTAAGATCCCAAAACTCAGCTTCCAGCTTTTTCACCTCGTTCCGAGGGCAGAACTCTTCGGTCATTAATCTCTTAACGTCATCCCACAGTAAGGCCATTGTTGTTTCCATACCTCTAGTCCTTTTTTCTCCATTCCACCACGTAAGTGCCCGTTTTTGAAAGACACTTGTGGCATGACGAACACGGAGGTTATTGTGGCAGTCACTATTGAGGAAGGTGCCCTCAAAACTTTCAAACCATTGCAGGAGTCCTGTGGCTCCCTCGGTACCATAGAACTTAAGAGGGTTGCATGAATTGAAGTGTTTGAAGGTGCATTGTGGTGGGTTGGCACCACCACCACCATTAGTTCCATGGTTAGCACTGGTGGCTCCATTAGCTTAGGTGAGTTGAGTTACAAGTTGTGCAAGGATAGCAGCAATGTCGGTGTTGTTGTTGGTCACGGCAGCACGACGGGAAGGCATTCTACAGATTTTCACAAGACAAGAAAAAAATATAAGAACTTGTGAGAGTTGCTTGGATTTTAAAAGAATAAAATAATAAATAAAATGGTTAATCATAGTTTGGATTGTACTCAAATAGTGACATAATCACTTGAATACTATGACACATTAAGGTTAATTAAACTTATATAACTTTCAAGGAGACGTGCTTTAGCCTATAAGTAAACACTCATCCCGGGAATTCCCAGGAAAGCATACGGGTCCCTCGGTTGATTGGGATTTATACGAAATGCTTTCCTAGACAGAAAACCCAGAATACAGGTGTCACCCTTCCAGATTGCACGTGTCCTCTAATAATTAACAAAGTTTAAAACCTTAACGAAGAAATAAATTTTATAGATTTCGATTCATGAAGTTTCCACATGCTATGACGGGGATGATAGAGAAGCAGGTAAGAAAGTTATGAGGCTTAGGGTATGGGTAGGGATATTGTTTATTTAAGTATTGTTTATTTTATTTTTAACAAGTAAAGCATCAAATAAAATATTAACTAATATAGTAAGTATGTAACACATAGCATGTACCACATAACATGTAGCACATAATCATATAAACATGAAGCATGGCATAAGAGGGTGTCCTAAAGTTATAGTCTAGGTCAAGGGTGTCTAATAACCTAGTTCCCTATAACCAAGGCTCTGATACCAATCTGTCACACCCCAATCGACGACGAAAACGTCGGGGCGGGACATATAGACTGTTCATGAGCACAAGGTTCACTAGATTTCAATATTTAATCATCAATTTCATTTCAAACCATTCAAACACAACTAGCAAAGTTCAACCAGTACATAAAGAAAATACAAATTGTCTTTTGAATTTAAATTAACTAGGTCCAACTTAAGTGTAGCATGTCTTGCTCAAATTCACACGTTAGCACCTTAAACATGAATAAAATAGGGTCAACTAAAAAGTTGGTGAGCATACATAGGTTTGTACATGATAGTGTATAAATATGAATAAGCAAATCCTTACATGTCATGATAAATAAGACATTTATGGGGAGCAGCTATTGTGTAACTAAAGTACAATCAAACCTTTGTAACTAGCATGCAAAAATTGTGTTGTCGGTAACAATCACCCTGCCTGGGTGGGTTTGTCAGACTCAATAGATCTATCATTCTTAACCGTCGGCTAAATTAGTTAATGATTGCACAAAATTGCACACAAAGTTAACACACCTAGCACTCAAACATAAAGCTCAAATTTGTACACATGAATGTAAATAGGATTTGTGTTTGTGTAGTTTGTGTAAATCTAAACTATTGTTTGTATATAATTCATGAATCACCCCAAAATGTGTAAAAGAGAAAAGGGGCTATGTAATACTCACTTGATTCAAGGGTGTAGCTAGCACGTGAAACTAGGTAGCAAAATGATCCTTGGAACTCACCACGTTAACCTAGTGTGTAATATATATTAAATTAACAATGTGCACGATAGTTTAGGTCTAAGTCCAGGGTTTAATCGGATGTGTGTACAAAGAGTTGTATAGGAGCGTAGGAAATTTTGGTTTTTGTACTTGAAAAAGTGTCGTATAAAATAAACGACTTGAAATGAATAGTTTAGGAATATTTTAATTTGGGTTTGGGTTTGAATAACTAAATAAATTAAATAATTATTATTTATTTATTTAGTTAGAAAAATAGTGTGAAAATTATATTTATAATTTAAATAAAATAATTTTTACTTTATTTATTTATAAAGATGTGTAAATATGTGTTCAAATTAATAACTTTAAGTATAACTCAAACTCTAAGTGTATTTGTAAAAGTAAATTTATGTAGATAATAAACAAATTTGTTTATTTATTTATCATTTAAAATAGGTATGTTAAAATAAATAAATTTAATTAAAGATTTACATGTATTCTTTAAGTATATAAAACTATATATATTTAGATATAGTTTTATTATTTTAAATATATAACTTAAATTTTATAAAACTTTGCAAGAAGCGTTTATAAAGTTCTGTCAAAAAGATTTAATAGTTAAATTAATTTCTCCAAAAATATGTAATTTAAATTGAATAATTAACAACTAAGTTTATAAAAATAGGGATTTGTATGCAAAAATTGTAAACCTTGATTTATTCTGTTCTAATAATCGAAGGTTTTATAAAAATAAATTTTTTTTAAAAATTTTTGGAGCCTTAAAACGGTTTTAAAAAAATAAAAAGACCGCAGGGACTCGAACCCGGGTCTTTGTTGTGAAGGCCGTATGGAACGAACCACTGGGCCAAGGGACTTGTAGTGTTATTTGGTTCGGTCCTTTGGGTTTTACACTCGAATTGGAAAGGGGCCGGGTTAGGTACTACATAAACCCAAAAAGGGAGCCTGGTATGCGGGTTTCGAACCCGTGCCACCGGGTCCGGTGGTGCAATGACTTACCATCTGGACCGGATGGTTTCGCTGGTTTCAAAGTCTAAAAAAAATGTATAACTTTTTTTTAAAATGGATCAAATCCACCTTTCTGTTATAAACAAGAACAGGTCACGAAGATCAAAACGAGATTGAATCCATGGCGTAATATGAACCCAAATTGATAGGGGGCTTTTGACCAGGGTTCAAATACGAATCGATTGATGTAAAACTTACTTGAAATGATTGAGGAACGAATGTAGACGGCTACGAGATTGCTCTGACTGTTCTTCGTGGTCGATAGGATCCCAGAGTCGAAATGCGGTTTGATTGAGGGTTGGGAGAGTTTGGGTGGATGTATACGCGAGTGAGAGGTAGATTTAATTCATTTAATTTTGTTCGTATTAGTCGATTTGATTTAGGTTTGACCGTAACGGTCGCGGATGACGGATTACGCGTTGATTCACCGATTCTGGATTGAATTGGGTCCTGATAATAGTTTAGGTACACACGAGATTGCTTGGGGCGTGATTCCTGGGATTGATTACACGCCATTTACACGAACTAATTTGGAATTGACGCGGGTTTTACTATGCGAAGTCAAACTAGTTTAAATTTTGATTTGGCCGCGCAATCGGTCGAACTAACTCGACGTTTGGGCCGAGATTGGGTCGTTTACTGATTGTATTCGAGATGAAAGTCCACTGGAAACGATTGGGTCGACATTGAGACTTTGAATTGGAGAATTCGGCCCTGTTTGACCTTTAAAAGTCAAACAGGCGATATTTTTTTTGTTTTGGTCTTGGTCCAAAATCACGACTTCAAGGTCTAATCCAGGGAGTTATGGTTCAAAACATTGTGTCGAATTATTTGTCAATTGTGTGGTTGTATATGAGTCTGTAATTGTGTGATATATCAACTTATATATGCATGTATTTGTCTAAGTATTTATATATATATATATATATAGGGATTTAGAATAAATGTGGGTTGAAATTTGTGAGTTCGTATTGATAATTAAGGTTTAGTTGTTTGCTCGAATGCATTTAAAACGTTGCACTAAAATTGGATTTGAAATGCGTTACATTGGATAAAAGAACTAATAAAAATCAGAAATGTTACACTTATCCAATGGTTCCTTTACCACTTGTAATGCTATGAAGGACAAATTCATTGCTAAATACTACCCCCCTTCTAAGGCTGCTCACCATAGGATTTTGATCCTTGATTTTAAGCAGCAGCAAGGGGAGAGTTTTCACGATGCGTGGGAGAGATTTAAGGGGTTGTGTAATGATTGCCCGTGTCATGGTATAGAGGATTGGTGTTTGGTTGAGAAGTTTTACAATGGCTGTTCCATTGCTAGTAGAGGACAGCTAGATACAGCTGAAGGGGGAACATGATGACGAGTAAGACCCCTGATGAGCTTTGACCTATTCGAGGATACTACTATAACCAGTTACCAGAGCCCACATTCTAAGAGTTCACAGAGAGGGGTTATGCATGTTGATTCAAATACAACCTTGGCAGTGCAGATAGAGGCATTAGCTAGAATAGTGAAAGATTTGCAGATGAAGTCGGATCGGAGCTGTGAGATATGTAAGGGAGGCCACCACACTGCTGATTGCCAGATGACCTAGGAGCAGGTAGAGTACTTAGGAAACCAAAACCGTAATAACTCATACGGTAACTCTAACGGTAACTCTGGATGGAGAAACAACTCTGGTTCCCATTGGAGGAGTAATCAGAACCAGAATTTGTTCTAGAATTTGGGTCAGGGAAGCGGGGAGAAGAAGGACCGCTTTAAGGAGATGATGGCTCAGTGTCTGGAGCAAGATGAGAGGAGATATCAGGAGAATACTACGAAATTCAAGGAGCACGATGTAATGATCCAGAGTCAGGGAGTGGCATTTCAGAATCTGGAGAGGCATGTGGGAGAGATAGCTGAGATGATGAAAAGTAGAAAAGAGGGTAGTCTGCCTAGTAATACAGATACGAACCCCGGTCACTCATGACAGTTCGCAAAGGCAGTGACTACTAGGAGCGGCCGAGGTGCCGAGACCCCGAGACCGGTAGTAGATGATGATGAGCTGGTTGATGAGGAGATTGAGATGGAGGCGGATTCTGGCAAGGTGCAAGAGAGGCGAAGCCCAGCAATTACAGCACAGCCAGAGGATACAACTAGGAGGGTACGAGTTATGCACAGTTAGAGCTTGAATGAAAGTGAGTCTTGATTAGGTGTGCCCATGTTTTTCAAAAATTTAGGTCCCATCTAGACTGGTTTAATTGTAAATCTATTAACCGTTGTAAAACTTCGGGAGTCATTCGTTGTTTTTGGATTTCGTGACCTTTTTTTACCTCAGCTTGAGGATTTTTTTATTTGTGTGATTACTTGGTTGGATGTTCTGTTTTGGGGATTGCTTAGGGACAAGCAAATTTCAAGTGTGAGAATGTTTGATGTGTTCTAAAACACATATGTTTATGGAGTTGTTTTTGACCTGTTTTTTGACCCGTTTTACCTTGTTTTATCAGCAAATATCTAAAGAAATTTGTACTTAATGAGATTATTGTTGAATTTGAAGGTTTGCATGATAAACCAAAGAATTATACTGAAGAAACGGAGCCGGAATGAAAAATAAGAAAAAAAGTTTAAATTTATACTCTTCGCGGTACGCGAAGTGTGAGCTCCAGATTCTCGCGGTACGCGAGGGGCTTCAAAACCGGGTGGGCCGGGGGGATTGCTTCGCGACACGCGAAGATCAGCTATTCTGTGAAAAAACCCTAATTCGATTATAAAAGATCTGAGCAGTCATTCTTTTGGGGGTTCGACTTTGTGCCACTGGAGGCGACCAAGAAGCTTTGAGGGTTGAAGATTTGAGGCTGGATATATTCAAGATTGATAAAGATTGACACTTTTCGGTTTGAAAACATAGGTTTTGTGTTCTAATTCTCTTCTCAGTATTTATTTCGAATTATAAACATGTTTCAAGTATTGTGTGAATTGTTTCTCAGTAATATGAGTAGCTAAAGTCATAGCTATCTAGTTTAGGATGATTATTGATTTGGTTTGATTTTTTTTTAGTTTTAATCTATCGTATGACGTATATTATTGTAAAGATTCTTGATTTATTGTTTATGAATGTGTTTGAGTTTTGATTTGCTACTGATCTTGCATGAATTTGTTTCTCTTGAGGTTTTACATTGAATGCATTGTGTGTTTTAGGTGAGATTTCGGGTTTTTGGGTCATTTACTTTGTGTTTGTGATCTAGACGATTAGGCCAATCGTCGTAGCAGGATTGTGTGGTCATATAAATCAGTGTTTTACCAATCTTGAGTCCGAGAGGAGATAGGTTGTCGGGTTGTCTTATGGTTTGTCGGTTTGGGTAACAATTGCACGAGAGTGGGTTGTCCGAGTCGTCTTTATCATCCTGCAATTTCTTGTCATAAAAAGTATTTGGGAGTTTACTCCTTGCTCTTAGGTCTATCTAGGATAGTTTTTGACTATAGGACGGTTGAGACCGAGAGGTGAAACCATTGTCGAGTACGTGGTATTCTAGCTTTTGGTGAGTCCGAGAGGAAATCCAATTCCTTACCGGTGAGCTTAATCCGACCCTTAGGATAGTTGAGGTGTAGCTGCGTCCGAAAGGAAATCCTGCATGTTTTAGTGATTCCTGAGTCAGTCTATCTTTAGAACCGGTGTCATACAGTCGGTTTTCCCGAAAGCAGTTGAGTCAGTCAATAGGATTCCTGTCTAGGTGGTGTTTGTCTCATATTTGGTCTTCGTTTCGTATTTTAGTTCGTTGGTTTAGTCCTTCTTTAGAGTCTTGTCTTGTTTTCTTTGTGTTTGTGTGTGTCAAAGTATTTTCGTATCTTGTTTGTCTTTGAGTCGAGTCAGTATTTAGTTGTTTTATTCTAGATTGCATGTCCTAAAAGTAATAAATAAAATCATCTTGTGTGTTACATCGGTTAGGAGTCAATAAAGGTTTAGTATCGAGGGCCGCCGCCTTTTGTGTCCACGGTTCGATAACTCGGGCTTACTGTCTTTACTATGCGTGACCGGTACACTTGCCGTGAGCGTGTGATTTAGTTGTGAGTCCATTTCTACATTTAAAACTTGGTTAATTTAATATGTATAATATCACGCATCATCGGTCTACTAAGCCAAAAATGGGTGTTAAAATGTCAACAGAGCATGTACACCTATCTGCAAAGGAAATGGAAGTGGTATATCAAGAAATACCTAATGAAACAGAAATTGAAATAGAAACTCAAGACCCATACCTCTATCTAGTCGGTGAAGAAAATCCTTATACTCTTCCAACAATGTTAGAGGAGTATATTAATGAACCAACCGATGGTTCTGATGATCAATACCATAATGTGTTTAACGACATATTAATTGGTATTCGTGAACCACCTCCTCAGTATAATTATGCTTCAGCTAATCTTGGAACACCCATAGAATTCCTTGATCATGCCTTAAGAGAAACTGATGAAGTAAAGAAAGAATCAAGGCAGCTCAAGGAAAGGGTTCATCAACTGGAGGATGAAAAAGAAAAGAAAAATAAAAGAAAAGATAAAAAGAAAGAATAAATTAACTAGACGTAAGGGTAACCGTCCGACGGGTGTGTAGTTATCTAGCAAACTGAATATTCTGTCTAAGGAAAGAGTGGTATATAAATCTCTCCCAGACCCGTCATTCTTTCCTAGGAACATTTAGTTGGAGGTACTACTCTGGAACGATAACCACCCTAGTCTACTAAATATAATAAACATGGCAATTTATTATTTAAAATATAAAGTATAAATAAAAGTATTTTGTTTTATTCAGATGACTGGAAAAAGGAAAAGGTCCCTTCTTATGTTCAAAAATATGCTCCACCTGGATATGAATTCCAGCTTACAAATGAAACGGATTTAGAAACTGGAACTATTTCACGAAATCCAGGAAGTACATATCGGAGCTTAGGAGAATTAACACCTCCTGTAAATCCTTATGTACCTTCCATCAGTTTTCATTCTGTTATTACAGCCGCAAGTCTGAATCCTGATTATGGAGAAAATCCATACTATAATCCTTATTATTATCAGGGACTACCTGAAATTCCGTTTGAAAATAATCTTGTTCCTGAAGAAGAACAAAGAGAAGATTCGAATAGGCCATATGAGTATTATGAGCCTACGAATGTACAAAATCCTCAAGAAAATGAGGAAAGTTATGATAATAATCATATTAGGGCCTTACATGAACGAGTAGCAGAATTGGAAAAAGAAAATCATAGATTAGCATTTGTAGATGCCCAGAATAGAGCGTTAAACAAATGCTAGAAAATGCACGTAACAAGGGTTATATGTAAATTTCCTTTCCGATCTTTGTAATATATATTCCAAATAATAATAAAATTCCTCTTGTGAATAGAATGTCGAAACAAGGTCCTTCTCATAATACAAGGGGCAAGAGTAAACAAATCTAAAAGGAAACATCTTAACAACTGCAACAGAAAGCAGAGATAAATAAATGGTTGCAGAAGGAATAGAGGAAATTTTTCCTAAAATTCTAAAAGCTATAAAAGAAGATAAAGCGAAAAATAAATTGGCTGATGTCACACCCCCACCAGCGATGGAAACACGGGAGTGCAACGAAATTGAATAAGAGAACACAAGGCAATAAAGACATTTACTATTAAAGTTTCATAATATTAAAAAAACCCAATTACATAAGTCTCAATTTAAACCAAATACCATGTTCAAAAGACAAAACAACTGAAAATAAAGTTTCTGCAATTGATATCCTGGCAAATCCTATGTGATCTTGACTTGACCTATCACGAGCTTAATCACTTGAAACATGTACGAAAAACAAGTGTCAACTAAAATAGTTGGTGAGAATTCACAGGTTTAACAAAAGCATAAGTTTGGCAAAAGTAATAATTCATAATTCAAGATCATCATATAACACATAAATATAACAAACACATGATTAGCAAATCCAACCTAAAATGATGAAAAACGAACAAGTGGTACAACTCGCAAGTTGCAATAATAATGAATAAGATGTCCAACCAAAAGTTGTCCATAAATTATATGCGGTTTCCATCCTATGGCCCATATCTGTACTACCGTTGGCTTGAAAACTTCAAGTTAAGGATTTGCAAGTTTAACGTTAATCATGTTGTGTTCATTTATTCACATACATAAAAGATTCACTTGTTTCAGAATTGTTTGAAAACGAACGTGTTTTAATGTGTGCCAACGCGTACATGTTTCCCCCAAAACGATTTGAATAAAGTGGGGCTATGAAGTCTCACCTTGAAAGCTAGGCGAGATAAGAGACTTGAAAAAATAGATGAGGTGAATCATGGACCAGACCCTAAACAAATAAATAAATTAGTTTTAGGGTAGATTCGATGGTAACGAGTGTTAGATGGGCGGTTCGGGTCATAAGGTTAAGAATTTGTTGTAAAAATAGAGTTTTAGTCGTTTTTCAGATTTGGACAGCAAAGTAGCTGAGCAGAAATGTGCATGTTAAAAATATCAAACGATGTCCAAAAATTATCAAAATTTATAGGTGACCAGTTAAATCGTTCTGAAGAAGTTTCGTTTAGAAAGTTTTTCTGTTTGAGACTCACATCATAGTCAAAACAGTCAAACAAGACAGAAGGTACTGAAAAAGGTTTCTGTCCCGTTTTGGCCACTACGAAGTCATACTTTGGAATTAGAAAACGGGAAAATTATGGTTGGAAAAAAAATTTGACAACCTACGTCATGGAATTTGAGTTTGCTCAGTTTCGATTAATTATGATCAAGTTATGCTTAGTTAAATTCAACACAGTTTTTGTCCACAATCAACAGTTGCACTTAAGTGGACCGTTTAGGGTTTTAAGGTTACCGAACGCGTAAATAAAAATTAGAAGAATATTATTATTATATCATTATAATACATAATATAATCAGATTTGGTTAGCCGAAACGTCCCGTGTCACCGGTCTAGCAATGATATTCACAGAAATGTTTTGGAGAATCACATAATGCAATCGGCATAGCCAACACGAGCAAGCGGATTCTAATTTAGATTAGCGTGTGATTAATTCAAGTTCGATTAAAGTTAGGATCAGAGGTTTGGAATGAAATAAAAACAAGTTAGTATAAGGATTAGAATCAAAAGAAAAAGAAACAAATAAAAAAAAGAAGAAGAAAGAACGGTTAAACTTGATTCGTTACCCGAACTTGGTTCCTTGGCTTGTTGCAATTTCTTCAAGGCTTGGAGGAGAAGTTTTTTGAAACTTCTTGGCTGTAGGAGAAGGCTGGAAATTGAAGGTGGGGATGGAGGGAGTTAGAAGAGAAGTAAATGAAAAACAAGGGGGATTAAGGGGCTATTTATAGTTAAGCTAAGCCTTGGAAAACAAGGAAGGGATTTAGGGTTTGGGGAGGCCTCAAATTTTAGAAATTCAGCTGATTGGGGGCTGGGTTTTTCCAAGTGTAAGTGGGCTGGGTCCTAGCTTGGCCCGTTTGAGTGTGCGTATTCGAAATTCGCGTTTCTTAGCATTTATAAGCGAAATTGGCGAATATTTTCAACATGAAAGTTGATTATCACACCAAAATGAGTATGTTTAGCTAAAACATTTAAGTTAAAGTTACGTTATTCGCGTACGGTAGTTGGCGGGCGGTGGGCGAGAAAACGGACTTTTTGATCGTTTTTCGAATTTCAGGATTTATTTAAGGAAAGTTTTGCAAACAAACTTTGTTTTAAATAAATAAATGAATATGTTACACATTTAAAACATAAATTAATGTCATGTTAGACGAATTTTTCGGTTGTGGACAGTACGCAGCTAACGACGGTTTAAAAGGCGAACGATCGTACGAAAGTACTAACTAGTACTTTTCGGCATCAAATCACTTTGGATGAGTTATAAAAACATGTTTGAGGTGTATTGGGTGGTTTATGTGTATTTAATGTGTCATAATCATCAATTAAGTGTACGGGTGATCCATGAATCGATCACAGATAAGTATAAGTCTTTGTAATCAAGCATAAACGTAATGTTTCACATGTGAACTAGTATTGTAACAATGTATGAATAGGATTTAAAGTAGAATGAAATGTCATGCGTATTCTCATTGATAAGTCTAGAACGAGTACAAGTAGTAAAAATCAAAAGTGTCATAGCTGAATCTAAAAATAATCATCATGAAGAAAACCATAGTTCAAATGGAGACAATTCATCAAGCAATGATGAAGAGGTTAGCAAGTAAAGGAAGAGAAAGAGCGGATGTATGTTTTGTGTGTTGTAGGGATGTAAAACTTTAGAATATGTTAGGAATGAGGGTGCAGTTGCAGCCCTAAGATGGTTAGAAAAGACCAAATATGTTATCTCCATCAGCAAATGTGCTGATGAAGATATGGTGCTTTATGCATCAAATCTTTTTAAATATGAAACATTGGAATAGTGGAACTATATCATTCAAGCAATGGGTAGACACAAAACTTATGCCATGGAGTGAGAAGAATTTAAGGAAATGGTGATACAAAGATGCTGCCCTATCAATGAGATAGAGAGAATTGAAACTAAATTTATAAATCTTCGATTGGAGGGAACTAAACATCAGGAGTATGTCTGCAATTTGTTCGAATATGCTCGTTTAGTTCCACGCCTCTCAACCATCGAATCCAATTTAATCAAAAAATATATTTGGGGTCTTGCAGAAGAGATCAGGGATATGGTCAAGGCTACTATGCCTCAGACCATTGCTTCTGCCGTACAGTTAGAAGGAATTCTAACTGACGATATGATAAGAAAACAGGTAGAAGAAGGCAAGGGAAGTGGCCAAGAGGGCTACGGAGAACAAGAAAAGTAATTCTCTCTGGAAAAGAAGAAATCAGCTTACTAAAGGAGGATTTAATTCTTCAATCCCTGAATGTAAAATCTATAAGAAGAGGCATACCGTAGAATGCTTCTTCAAGAACTACTATTGCCATTTTTGTAAGAAGAATGGGCATGTCTTTGAAAACTGCCCAAAGAAGAAAAACATTTCCTGTTTCAATTGTGGAGAGACTGGCCATTTTAAATTATCCTGCCAAAAGCTTACTTCCGCAGGATCTAGTGGGACAAAGGCCAATGAAGGAAACAAGAAAAATGTATGAGTTTTCGTACTTAATACTCGTGATGCTGCAGCTGTTCCTGATGCAGTCACTGGTACATTCCTCATTGATAATATTTATGCTAGAGTACTATTTGACTCTGGTGCAAATTTTAGTTTATAGATTATAAATTTTGTAATCTATTAGACAAACCCTTAGTTCCATTGGATAGTATTTATGAAATAGAAACGAATGAGGGAAATCTTGTCAGGATCTCCGAATTCCTAAATGATTGTACTATCATAATATCCGGATATGTCATAGCTGTGCAATTAATGTCTATAACATTAGCAGGATTTGGTGTTGTCTTTGGAATGGATTGGTTAGCAAGTAACCAAGCCCATATCCTTTGTGATAAAAAGGCTATAGAATTTTGAATTCCTTCTGGAAAATCTTTAACAATTTATGGCGACAAACAAAACCAAACCCTGGGAATTATTTCGATGTTGAAAGCAACCAAATGCCTTTAGAAAGGATGCATTACATACTTGGTTCAGATTTCTACTAGTACAAAAGAAAAGAAGATTGAAAATTAACCGGTAGTAGCTGATTATGCTAATGTATTCCAAGATGAATTACCGGGTATACCACCGGATAGAGAAGTACAATTCAAAATCAATCTTGCACTTGGAACAGCACCAATTACCAAAGCTCCATACCGATTAGCCCCAACTGAAATGAAAGAATTGAAGAATCAATTGGATGAATTGCTTGAGAAAGGATTTATTCGCCCAAGTTCATCTCCTTGGGGTGCTCCAATTCTTTTCGTTAAAAAGTAAGACGGTACAATGCGTATGTGCATTGATTACCGGGAGCTAAACAAAGTAACGATTAAGAATCGTTATCCACTTCCTAGAATTGATGATCTGTTTGATCAATTGCAAGGCGCTTGCCATTTCTCAAAAATAGATCTTCGATCAGGATATCACCAACTGAAAGTTCAAGAAGAAGATATTCCTAAAACTGCTTTCCAAACCAGATATGGACATTATGAGTTCACGGTTATGCCATTTGGACATAATAATGCTCATGTCGCATTTATGGATATGATGAATCGTGTCTGTAAACCCTATCTAGATAAATTTGTAATTATCTTCATTGACGATATACTTTATTATTCTAGAAGTGCGGAAGATCATGGAATTCATCTCAGAATAGTGCTTGAACTTCTGAGAAAAGAGAAATTATACGCTAAATTCTCTAAATATGAATTTTGGCTTAGAGAAGTACAATTCCTGGGTCGTATAGTGAATACAGAAGGTATTCAAGTTGACCCATCCAAAATTGAAGCTATATCCAAATAGGAAATTCCAAAATCTCTGACAGAAATCCGTAGTTTCTTGGGTCTTGCAGGATACTACAGACGATTTATTCAGAATTTCTTAAAGATTGCAGTTCCTTTGACTACTTTAAATCGAAAAAATGTAAAGTACGAATGGGGAACAAAGCAAGAAGAAGCTTTCCAAACTCTGAAAGAGAAACTGACTCATGCACCAATACTGGCTTTGCCAGATGGTAATAAAGACTTTGTAGTCTATTGTTATGCTTCTCATAACGGTCTAGGTTATGTGTTGATGCAAAAGATCAAAGTTATTGCCTATGCATCTCGTCAGTTAAAGACTCGTGAAAAGACCTTTACAACTCATGATCTAGAGTTAGGTGTCATAATTTTTGCCCTAGAATTATGGAGACACTATCTCTGTGGAGTTAGATTTACAGTTTATACTGACTATAAGAGTTTGAAACATATCTTTGGTAAAAAAGAACTGAACATGAGACAAAGAAAATGGTTAAAGATCTTACGTGACTATGATTGTGAAATCTGTTACCACAAAGGTAAGGCAAATGTTGTTACAGATGCCTTAAGTAGAAAAGAAAGAGAGAAACCTAAATGGGTTCGTGCTCCCAGACTTGAACTTCGTGTAGATCTCATATCTCAAATAAAAGATGCTCAACATTCTGTTCAAACAGAAAAAAGACTTAAAACAAGAAGGAATGAAGAGCATGATTAAACAATTGACTAAAGGAGACGATGAAATACTTCGTATGAATAAACGAATCTGGGTTCCGATCACCGGAAATCTTCAGAAAAGAATACTCGAATAAGCACATAAATCAAAATATATGATGCACCCAGGAAGTGACAAGATGTATAAAAACCTGAAAGAGAATTACTGGTGGATTGGCATGAAGAACGATATTGCCATATATGTTGCAAAATGTCTTACTTGCGCACAAGTTAAGGCAGAACATCAGAAACCTTCTGGTTTATTGCAATAATTAGAAATACCAATATGGAAGTGCGAAATGATAACAATGGATTTTATTACTAAACTTCCTCGAACCAGTCAGGGAAATGATACTATCTGGGTTATCATTGAAAAATTTACTAAATCTACCCATTTTCTCCTAATGAAGGAAACCTTCAGTATGGATAGATTGGCTTGTCTTTATGTAAATGAGATTGTATCTTTACATGGAGTGCCATTATCCATAGTGTCAGATAGAGATAGTCGTTTTACTTCTCGATTCTGGAAAAGTTTCCAAAAAGCCATGGGAACTCGTCTGAACTTAAGCACTGCCTATCATCCACAGATAGATGGGCAAAGTGAAAGAACAACTTAGACTTTAGAAATATGCTTTGAGCATGTGTAATAGATTTAGGTGGTAGTTGGGATGATCACCTACCCCTAATGGAATTTTCATAAAACAACAGTTATCACACAAGCGTTCAGGCGGCACCTTTCGAAGCCTTATATGGAAGAAAATGCCGAACGCCTGTATGTTGGGCTGATATAGGAGAAAACCAATTGTCAGGACCTGAACTTGTTCAGGAAACAACTGACAAAGTAGCTCAAATACAAGAACGATTGAAAGCAGTAGGGGATAGACAAAAGAGCTACGCTGATAAAAGAAGAAAGCCACAAGAATTTGAAATTGAAGACAAGGTGTTATTGGAAGTATCACATTGGAAAGGAATAGTTAGATTCGGAAAGAAGGGTAAACTAAGTCCTCGATTTGTTGGACCCTTCAAGATTATTAAATGAATAGGACCAGTGGCTTATCAGTAGGAATTACTAGAAGAGCTGAGTGGAATACATGACGTATTCGATGTATCTAATCTTCGTAAATGTTTAGCTGATGAATCTTTGATAATGCCTCTTCACGACATAGAGGTAAATGAAAAACTCAGATTTGTTGAACAACGTCTACAACTAGAACATCGTCAGACTAAAATGTTGAAAAAGAAAAGATTGAAACTGGTCAAAGTCAAGTGGAATTCTAGACGTGGTCCTGAATACACATGGGAACTAGAATCCGAAATGAAGCAGAAATATCCAAACATGTTCCACATAAAAATATATGCAAGGTCCCTGGTGTGGCTAGTGGTTAGAAAGTTGACTGTGTATATTGACCATAAACTATGGGCAAATTGTTCTATTTATTCACGCTTGTCAGATTATGATTTCCAATATACTTGCATTCACCAATTTATATTGATAAAATATTTTCAAACGTTAGATAGGTAACCAAGGATGAATTGATATTAATTTAGCCATGTGATGACTAGAAATGAAAGATGTCATGAAAAAGGGAACGTCCACCCTAGACATATGTTTGAAAGAAATGGCTCATGTAAACCTTGGTTTTGTAAAATAACATTTGTATGAAATATCAGGGTTTATCCCTACTTTTGAAATGAAATGAAACGGGAGATTCCTAGTCTTTTGAAAAGATCATCAGTTATTAAAATATTCCGCTGTATTTATAAATCTCTGATGAGATAAAATTAGAAACAGGTACCAATCATTGGTCGCACGCCCGGGTGGGATAAATCCGAGGTGTGACACCTCCCCGACGCCACCCCAACCCTCGTCGGCCCTCTTCGGGTATTTCTCTCACCTCACGGCTTACCACCCTAGCCATAACCGGCCGTTTCCCGAACACGCAACACTTGTCGAGCACCCCTAGGGGTTCGACCGAACCCTCCTCAGCCGCAAACTTCTCAAATCGTAAAACCATAGTTAGAACGAGTCAAGTGTCAAATTTATGCCTTTAAACTGGAAGACTCGTGCTAGTCGAATCACCGATCATACTCGTCTTTCATAAATACTCAAGCTTTACGAAACCCCGAAAATCACCTCGACGCGAAGCCCTCATCTCCTCCTCTCTTTCTGTCGCTTGCGGCCGATAACAGGGAATGTGAAATCCCTTCCCTTTGTCATCAACTAGTAGGACATCTCCATGTGGGCCGGGTTTGGCCCACGTGCGCGTTTGGGCCTCAGGGTTTGGCCTTGTTCGTGCTTAAAACCCGCCAAAATCCTGACAAATACCCGTTAAACCTTTACATTTATTTACATATATACACACCCCGTTATTTTTTTAAAACTGGGATGTTACAAGTCTTTCCCCCTAAAGGAGGTTTCGTCCCCAAAACCTACGTGATTCAGAAATAAATGCGGATAACGTTCACGCATTTCCATCTCCGGTTCCCTACTAGCCTCAGACCCTTTACGTTGCTTCCATTGCACTTTAACAATAGGAACCACTTTCCTTCTCATTCTCTTTTCTTTCTGTCCAATATAGCAATTGGTTCCTCCACATAATATAGTTTATCATCGACTACAATGTCGTTCAATGGCACGTGCTTAGTAGCGTCAGCCAAACACTTTCTTAAATGGGACATATGAAATGTCGGGTGTATCTCTGCCAGTTCATCTGGCAACAACAGTCGGTAGGCGACACTACCTACACGCTCCTCGATCTTAAATAGTCCGATATACTGCAGACTGAGCTTCCCCCGCTTCTGGAATCGAATAATGTCGTTCTAGGGTGACACTTTCAACATAAGAAAATCCCCCACGTTAAACTCCATAGTTCGCTGTCTCTTGTCGGCATGCGACTTCTGCCCGTACAACATTTCAAAGGGCGGTATCCCAATAGTTGTGTGATAACTATGGTTATACGAAAACTCTGCCAATGGTAGGTGACTATCACATGCACCACCAAAATCGTTAACACATGCACGAAGCATGTCCTCCAACATTTGTATCGTTTGATCGGATTGTCTGTCAGTCTGAGGATGATACGCCGTACTTATGTGCAATCTCATCCCCATAGCATCATTAAATCTCTTCCAAAACTTGGACGTAAAACTTGTATCTCGATCAGATACAATCAAAATCGACACCCTATGCCTTGCAACAATCTCGTTCACAAATACTTCAGACAACCTTTCAGACGAGAACGTCTCTCGAATAGGTAGAAAATGAGCACTCTTGGTTAAACGATCAACCACTACCCAAATTGTGTCATGCTCTTTCACTATCTTGGGCAACTTGGTAATAAAAACCATAGTGATATGCTCCCATTTCCACTTTGGGATTTCTAATGGCTGAATCTTACCGTATGGTTTATGATGCTCAGCTTTGACCTGCAAGCATGTCAAACATTTACTCACGTATTGAGCTACATCGTATTTCATTCCTGACCACTAGTAGTTCCCCTTCATTTCCTGATACATCTTCGTCATTCCAGGATGAATCGAGTATCTTGACTCATGAGCCTCTTCAAGCAACTTTTCCCTACTCCGAACTTCGGTATCCACTTATAGTCACCCCGTACCCACACATCCTGACTGTTCTCGAACAATAGTTGAAGTTGACCGAACATCCGCTCATCCTTCAACCTCTCATGGCACAATGCTTTAGTCTCCGCATCCTTTAACAATGTTAGAAAATATGGTGTTATAATCAATTGGCATTCTTTGACTCTAATCGGTGCGTGTTCCTCCTTACGACTTAACACATTAGAAACTACATTCACTTTAACTGGGTGGGAAAGGATCTCACAGTCATGTTCTTTTATGAACTCAAGCCACCTTCGTTTCCTCATGTTTAATTCCTTCTACTCGAAGAAGTATTTCAAACTCTTGTGGTTGGTGTAGATCATGCACTTGATTCCGTAAAGATAATGCCTCAAAAGCTTAAGTGAAAACACTACCGCCACCAACTCTAAGTCATGAGTAGGGTAATTCGCGTCATGAGTTTTTAATTGTCTTGACGCATAAGCGATCACCCTCCCTCGTTGCATCAACACGCAACCTAAGCCCAAATATGAAGCATCCGAATACACCACTAGGTCATACGTTCCTTCTGGCAATATTAACACTGTTTCTCCATCAATCTTTTCTTCAACTCCTGAAACGTACTCTCTTGTTCCACTCCCTATGCAAACTTCACCCCTTTGCGAGTCAATTGAGTTAAAGGCATTGCTAACTTAGAGAAGTCCTTAATGAACTTCCTGTATTAACCCGCCAAACCCAAGAAACTACGAACCTCGGTTGGAGTCTTACGCACGCTCCACTTTACTACTGCTTCAATCTTGGTAGGATCCACCATAATTTCCTCTAGATTGATAAAGTGCCCTAATAATACCTCTCTTAACCAAAATGAACACTTAAAGAATTTTGCATAAAACTTCTCTCGTCTCAATGTCTCCAACGCTTCTCGCAAGTGATCTCAATGCTCCTCTTCGCTCCTAGAGTAGATTAGTATGTCGCCAATGAATACGATCATCAATTGATCCCGCATTGGTCGACATACGCGGTTTATCAAGTCCATGAATGCTGCTGGAGCATTCGTCAATCCAAACGACATTACCAAAAGCCAGTAATGCTCGTATCGCGTCTGAAACACAGTCTTCGTAAAGTCCTCCTTTCTAACTCTCAACTGGTGATATCCCGATCTCAAGTCTATGTGCGAGAACCACTTCGCCCCATGCAGTTGATCAAATAAGTCATCGATACGCTGTAAAGGATACTTGTTTTTAATCATCAATTTATTCAGCTCTCAATAGTCTATGCACATCCGCATGCTACCGTCCTTCTTCTTAACGAACAAGACTGGTGCACCCCAAGGCGAGATGCTTGGTCTTATAAACCCCTTGTCTAGCAAATCCTGTAGTTGCTCCATCAGTTCCTTCATTTCTGTTGGTGCTAAATGATCAGGCGCTTTAGCGACCGGCTGAGCTCCTGGTAGTAAATCGATATGGAACTCAATCTCCCGCTCTGGTGGCACTCCCGTCAGATCGTCAGGAAAGACATCAGGGAAATCTTGTACCACCGGTACCTCTGACAGCTCCACACTCTTTTCTTCGGTATTAGTAACATAGGCTAGGTATGCCCCGCACCCCCGCCCCAAAGACTTATATGCTTTCATCAATGAAATGACTTTCGGTAGAGAGCTTACCCTGTCACTACCGCCCTCCAAAGATGTCAACCGTATCATCTTCTTTTGACAAACAATGTCTGCATCGAACGCGGCTAACCAATCCATACCTAACACTACGTCCAAACCTTCAAGGTGATAATGAAGAGTCTAGCAGGGAATCTGTGGCCCTCTATATCAATGTAACAATCGTCGAACGCCTCAATCACTCTAGGGGGTAAACCCCTCACAGTTTCAACACTGAACGACTTCTCAATCATCCTATCCATTCTACACAGGTTCTTACAAAAAGATGGGGCCACAAAACTCATACAAGGCCCAGAATCAAATAACACAGAAGCAGGCACATCATTAACAATAAAAGTATGTGATTCCCTCAGATCTGTTGATATTCAAGGATAAAGTCTTCAATCACTCTCTGAATTGGCGGAATCAATTCAGAAATCAAATCCACATTAAAATGAAAAAAATCAAAGAAGAACAATCTCAATACTATCAATCACACCAAATGCATAATTCATGATGATTAGCTTCGTTAATCAAGTATTAACAGCAGAAACACATAGAAATTCTCTTGATTAACTTGTAAAATCACAGTACAAAATGAGAAAGTTACTTGAAATACAAAAGACACAACTATTTATACTAGAGAGTTTTCGAAAGAAATCTTCTTGATCGAAAAATGTTTTTGATCGAAAAATGTTTTCGACCGAAAACTCTGAAGTTGATATTTCTAAAACCTAATTGATTTCTATGGACTATTAGGTTCCAACAATCTCCCCCTAGTCCTCAGAACATCAATTCTTCAAAAGTTATCTTTTGTAGGCTTGGTTTTGACTTTAACACTTAGCTTCTTAGCATCCAGAGCACCAAGTCTCTTCTTGATCACTTCGGTTTCATGTCTTCTTGACAAACATCGAGCCACGACTCTCATATACAACTTTGCTTCAGTTTTAATCTTCGTTCTCATATCACATCTAATAGGATTCTTGTACAAAATCTTTAGATAATCATCAGAAAAGCTAAACAAATCCACTGGATCAAAAACTCTGTGTGACACCCAGCATTTCAGGTCAATATCCACATTTCATAAACGCACGTTCATAATTATTATTTCCTGATATTTTATTTTGACTAAGTAAAGTCAAGAAGTCTAGCAAAGAAGTTTGTTCCAAGTCTAGTAAACCGTAAAGAGTTACTAGAAAAAGTAAGCAGGATAACCCGACTTAATGCGAACGTAAATGGTTAAATAAAATAACCAGAAAAATATATATATATATATATATATTACACAAAATTTACGTTGAGCCAAGATTCTAATATTTTCTTCAACGAGCCATAAAATGGTTAAAAATTATAATACCGCGAAGAATCGAAACTGAATTAAATTACCCCTTTAAAACTATAATTGATACTAATATCATTAATAAATTAATGATTAAAATTGTTATCATTAACCCCAAACCCACTTCTTGACTTTCTTGGCCGAGAGTCAGGGGAGCCATGCTCCCACTTGCCTGATTCACTTTGATTCAGATGAAAACCATACTCTTCAGTCGAAACTTCACCATTCCTTTCAAACCTTCTCTTTTCTTACGGCAAATTCCCAATTCTCTTTCAAATCGAAGTCCAGTTTTAAAGCGAAAATCACCACAATTCGGTGTCATAAGGAGAATTTCAAGTGTTCTTGAAGAAAGCTTAGTAAAAGATTCAAGACTACTTCTCTGTTTTTTTCTCTAAAGATCGCCATTCTCGGTTTGAGGTAAAAACTCGATACCATCCATATTATTTGCTTTAAAACCGTAACTAAACATACAAATCGTTCAAACGCAAGTAAGATAACAAGAAAACTGTGTCAAACTCAAGATTTGAACATAAAAATATACAGAGTGAATTCTGTAAATCAAAGTGCAGATATCGAAACTATAGTTTCGATACCTGTTAGTCAATCGAAACTAGGAGTTTCGATACCTATTGATCGAAACTAGGAGTTTCGATACCAGTTATTCAATCGAAACTAGGAGTTTCGATACTGGTTGTTCTATCGAAACTAGGAGTTTCGATATCTATTTACTCAATCGAAACTAGGAAGTTTCGATACCTGTGTACAATCGAAACTAGGTAGTTTCGATACTATTCTTGCCAATCGAAACTAGGAGTTTCGATAACCGTTTTGCCCTGTCGAAACTAGGAAGTTTCGACATCTGTTCTGTTCAATCGAAACTAAGAAAGTTTCGATACCTGTTTATTAGCCCCATAAGGCTGTAACTCAGAACTATTTTCATAACAAAACAAGGTTGGAAAAACTAAAAAGATAATTAAAACAAAAGTAATCAGATCGGCTAAGTCAAGTGAACAAATTACGTTTAAGACGAGTAGTCTTAACGTGTATGTTATCCTTGTGTAAATAGGATACGGATAGGCGAATCTGCCGTCATTCAAATTTTTGCTAGCATTCATACTGTCAAGGTGAGTTTCACTAATTCCCCTTTTTCTAAGTTTTTGAAATGATTTGGGGTGGAAACATACTTGTAAAAGACTTTTGTGTATAAATGAATGGAACTAATGATCTGATCGTATGTATGTATTGAGGGAACAATAAAGCGCTTAAAGTCCTCGTAATAAATTAGTAACCATTAGCTATGGATTTAGCCCGGGATTATATGAATAGTACTATTGGGGGTGACGCCTCCGGTCATGGTTAGTCGCGCTAACCAGGGGTCAAAATGGCCGAATGACCGCATATTGTCTTACTCGCAGAAAGGCGAGGGGAGGCACAGAAAGTTGGGGTTTGGTTACGGTCTCGTACATTACATACTATTTTGTATTCCTTGCAAGCTTACAAATGGGGTCAATAGATCGGATTAGTAATCATATTCATTGGTAATACATACAAAAGAGTTCTGATTAGGGTAAAATGATCAGGTTTATCAAAAGAGTTCTGATCAGGTTAAAATGATCAGGTTTTACACAAAAGAGTTCTGATCAGGGTAAAGTGATCAGGTTTATCAAAAGAGTTCTGATCAGGTTAAAATGATCAGGTTTTACACAAAAGTGTTCTGATCAGGGTAAAGTGATCAGGTTTAAAGTAAAGAATTCTGATCAGGTTAAAGTGATCAGGTTTAAACGAAAGAGTACTGATCAGGTTAAAATGATCAGGTTTAACAAAGAGTTTTGATCGGCAAAAAGATCAGATTTAAACATTGGGTTTATGATAACTCTTTATAATAACTTGTGAACTCACCAACCTCGTGTTGACAGTTTTAAGTATGTTTTCAGGAAATTGAACGTGGTCATCAGGTTAGCAATGTAGGTTACATGCATGCACGTGGATACGGCTTTTGGGAGGATTTCTCTTGTATAACTCATGGTCTTGAGTCATATTTGCGAAATCTTAAACATTTGTAAACTCAAATTGATATTTTGTAATGTAAATATTTTAAATTCAGTTATGTATCCAATTACATGTATGTGTTTGCAGTAATCATATGCTTTGGAAACCAGTGAAAGTCGCGCCTCGCGTTTCCGCCCTGGCGGGGTGTGACACTCTGACTTCTGGTAAATGATCCTGTATAATCACAGCTTCATGTGTTTTGTTATCATACACCCACTTCTTGAAGCTTTTAATGAATATCTCTTTACGTGCTGGAATGTAAACAGTTGAAACTGTATCAGCAGGCTTCACAATGTATCTAAACCTTCTTTTGTCGTCTTTATCATTTCTTTTCAACTTTCTGCATTCAGGTACCTGAGGTTTGAACTTATCAAATTTTGCTTTTCCATACTCTCTCTTTAAAAATTCTTCAAAATTAGCAGCAAAAGAATTATTCGATGGATTGATCATCTTCAGGTTACCTAGCTCTCGAATATCCCAGTATGGCAATGTGTTTAACTTTGAACTCATGTCAAAATACTGAATATTCCCATCACATCTCTTTATTACGTACATATTCTTTTCACCATCATACATCCATGCTAATATTTCACCAGTTAACGCTTGTTTTGGACTCTTTATTGTCTCTGTAAGCTTTTCTACAATTGATGGCTTCTCAGTCACTGTCCACCAAGTACTCTTGTCAATCTTTGAAGTCTTTGGCCTTTTAGGTGGTGATTCAATATCTTCAGGAATAGTAAATGGCTCTCTTTCATCTACAAGCATCTACAAACACCAATCACTGAACCATCTTCTTCAACATACGTCTGTTGTTGTTCATATTCATACTTTTTGTATTCAGTGTTGGTTGGAGTTTCTTGTTCAGCATATTCAATTGTTTTTCCACTTCCACCAACACCACAAGTACCATCACTATTATCATCGTCATATGAAGAATTGTTATCATCTTTTCTTTCACCAGTGATTACCACTTCTTCATCATCTTCTTCTTCCTTCTCTGTCTCTTCTTGGTTCTCATCAATTTTCTCCAATCCTTCACCTTCATCATTGAGAAGTATATCAACATCAAATAACATGTTGTCTTCATACATAGTTGCTTCAAAAACTGGAGTTTGAACTTGTTCAGTAGTAGAAGGAATTGGTTCAGTGGTTGCTGGACTACGAACCTCTTCAACACTCTCTGCTAGGTTTGTACCAATTTGAACACCTGTAAGTGCTATTAAATCCTATACCATCTTCTGAAGTTGATCAATTTGTTGCTGTTGTTGAGCTATTACACCCTTTTATTTAGTACTTTCGATTTTCAACTCTCTGATCTCTCTTGAATTAGTAGCTTCTCTACTTTGCAAGTTTGAGATCTGAGTCTTCAATTGACTAACAGCATCTGTAGTTTCCCTGGTTGCATAGTTAAGAAACTCTTCATCAACCAACTCATAACCTCTAGATCTTTTGGACTTATGCTTCTCTGGTACCTCTTTAGCTTTACCCTTGCCTTTATCAAGTCTTGTTGTAGTTTCCTTTTTCTTCTGTAATTTTGGATCAGTAAATACAATACCCTTAGACGGAGGAGGTCTAGAAGGTACGGTCTTTGTTTGTTCAAGTTCTTTTCTTTTCTTTGATGAGGTTGTTAACATGGCAATTAACTGTTCATCATTACGTTCTAACACTTCAGTGTTCACACTTAAGACATCGTCAGCTTTAACAACAAATTCTTCTGTGTGACTCAGTAATGGTTAAGTAACTTCTTCATTTACTTCAGGAACTCTGTTTTCTTCAAAAAAACATATCGTGTTGTTCAACTTGAACTTGACCTTTCTGTTGAATAACATTTACTTGACCACCACCATGACCTTGATCATTATTATTTCCCTAATCATTATTCTACACTTAGTCAGTTTCATCATTGTCACTATCAACTCCATCTTCTATATCTTCTGCCATTAAGTCTTTGGTTTCATCTTCAATAGTAAAATCTGGATCAGGATTTTCTTCAAGCATATTAGGAAATAGTGGTGTCACAATACCACTAAATTTGCTTGTCTTTCTCACATTATTCATGCTCCTGAAGACTGCTTCTTTCATTGAATCGAAAGGCAGTTCAACACCATCGTTTTCTAGATTCAGCAGCAGTGTATTAATAATCATTTGTACAAATTTTGGGTACATTAGAAACTTGTAGTTTTGCCTTGGTCCCACGAAGTTACTAATCATTGCCTCGAATATCATTCTTGAAAAATTGAATCTTCTATGAGTTGCCAGACACACTAACGCTCTGCTGAATACTTCACCTATTTGATCAAAAGCAGATGTTCTGGGACTCATGCAATGAATTAATACATGGACAAGGTATCTCCATTGTTTTGCAAACATAGTTTTGGTCACGTGTCTTCTTAGAAACGTTCCTTCATATCCCATACTCAGAATTATCCCTGAGATTGCAATGTGATTGATTTTGTAAGGAAAATCAGCTGCGTCTCTAAAGTTTAACACTTCACGAATAACTTGTTCTGTAACTTTTATTGTATTCCCACCAACAGAGCTTTCTATCCAGATCTCCTTGTTTACGTTCTTGTATTCTACATTGTCCCAAAACTCCCTCACATGTTTCTCAAACACTCTAACTTGTGTGGATATTGCTGTGTGAATTCTAGAATTTATCAAGAACCTGACAATCTCTTCATAACCACGTGCTTTCTTGGTGTTTGTGGTTAAGCATGCACAGATATTGTGTTTGGGTTCAAACTTTAAACGGTTCATATCTGTAAAGAACAAACACATAAAATTAGAAAATTTCTGAAAAATCCTTAACTCTGGACATTTCGATCGAAAACTCCCTTATTTGCATCCTTTTCGATCGAAAAAATCCTTTTAACCTTTAAACCAGAAAAGTTGAAATCACAACTTTGAAATTTTCGATCCAAAACTCTTGTAATCAACAATATAAACCATGACTATTTTCGGTCGAAAACATTTTTCGATCAAGAAGATTCCTATCGAAAACTTTCTAGTATAAATAGTTGTGTCTTTTGTATTTCAAGTAACTTCTCATTTTGTACTGTGATTTTACTAGTTAATCAAGAGAATTTCTGTGTGTTTCTGCTGTTAATACTTGATTACATTACTTGATTAATGAAGCTAATCATCATGAATTATGCATTTGGTGTGATTGATAGTATTGAGATTGTTCTTCTTTGATTTGTTCATTTTAATGTGGATTCGATTTCTGAATTGATTCCGCCAATTCAAAGAGTGATTAAAGACTTTATCCTTGATTATCAAAAGATCTGAGGGAATCACAAGTGGTATCAGAGCTTTCGATGCTCGGTTTTGGGAGATTCAAGCAGATTCAAGCAAGTTTGAAGTTTTTTTTTAAAGTTTTCCACTTTTCAAGATTCAAACGTCATCAAATTGGATCGTTTTCAGTGCCACTTTTGAGTATTTAGCATGCAAAACAGTGGAGATGAAGTTTGGGATGATTTTCTAGGCTTAATTTGAGGTTCGAAAGTTGTAGGTCGAAATTTTTTGAGTTTCAGTTGAATCGCCCGAAATCTCTGTTGAAGGGGTCGAAATCTTGACTTTTTGTTCAAAAAGTATCATCTCAAGTTTTCGGTTGAAAAGTCTCATCTCAAGGGTTTTCGGTCGAAAAGTCTCATGTTCAAGTTTTTCGGTCGAAAAGTCTCCTCTACAAGTTTTTTGATCGAAAAGTCTAATCAAAATCCTTTGATCGAAATCTCAAATTTTATCTGAAATCCCTCCTGATCGAAATCTTACTTTTCGGTCGAAAAGTCCTGCCCGAATTCTCAAAGTTTTCGGTCGAAAAGTGTGGAAAAAAAAATCTTTCTTGTTCAAAATTTTTAGAGGATGTTCGAAGCTATGCTTGGCGCTGATTTTGAAAAAATGAGATGGTTAAAAAAGAATTCTTAATGGCTGACGAAGGGGGTGTGCATAAGGTCTATGTAAATGGATTGGGATATGTTCATCCAGATCTTTATAAGGAAGATGTGAAAGGAAAATCCAGGAAAGACCAATTAAAGAAAAGATATCAAGTTTTCACACACACAGAAGGAGAATCTTTGACTGAACAGTATCACAGATATGTGAAATTGATCAATGATCTAAAGGAGGTTGATCTTGAATACGAAAAATCAGAAGTCATGGATAAATTTCTCAATGCTCAACCATAGGAATGGGAGATTTATAAACTTAATATCAGAAATAAAGGATTACAGTTTAACTCATTAGAGGATTTGTGTGCAAAGCTACAGTTGTATGCACTCAAAGCTGATCAGAACATAATAGTGATCAAAGGAGGATACGGTTATGATTTTCAAGGAAATTGTAAACATATAGAATTAGATTTGGTTGCTGAAGCAGTGAAAGAGTCACAGAAACTTACAACTTATTCTGAACTGCTCAACGAAAATATGTGTTCTGTGGAGTGTTTTGAGAAAATTGTTGATTACAAGAATCGAAATCAACTTCTGGTGGATGCATTGAAACACTTACTACAAACAAAATTCTAAAAGATCGTGAGAAAGAGTACAAAAAGAAGATTGATGACTGTGTCAAAGAAAATGCTCATATGAAGCTTCAGTTAAAGAGAAAGAATTATGAGATTCAACTATTGATTGCTGAAAGAGAAACAGAAAAGAAATTGATGATCAAAAAGATGGAAAAGATAGCAAATACAGCAATTAAAGTTGATAAAATAAACATTTCTGGGAAAGTGGCTAGTGGAATCATTGAAGCTCAAATACATGAAAAAGTAACTTCTGGGCTTGGATATAAAGGAATTGGTGAAAACATTGAGGCTAAAGTTAATGATAAAGTGAATAACGAGATGGGATACAAGAGTGTTTCTCCTCCATTTACTACAAATGGATTTTATTCACATATGCCTCAACCATACATTCTAGATCCATTTGTGTCAAATGTTTATCCTTCGTTAGAGCCAAAGAGAAATTCCAAAGACAATAAAGTTGAATTGAAGATTCCAAATGATCTTACTTCTGATGATGATTGCGTCAGTGACAAATCTAAAGAAAATCAAGAATGTTTATTTTGACAATAAGGGTGGCTTAAGGTTCAAGAAAGACAGTCCACTTAATGCAAATGCCATCCCATTCGTTTCAAATAAATTTACTCTGCTCATGTTTGTTAAAGAGGGAGTAGAAATATCAAAAGTTGTAGAACAGAAGTCTAAAGACAAGTCAGAATCTCGAAAGGGGCTTTATCAAAGACCATGTCCTGCTTGTAGGTCCCTAATTCGGTGCGTGACGGATCTCTAGACTCGCGGTACGACACGGTGATAACGTGAGGAATCCATGATCAACATGCTCGTGTAACTCAATCAAAAACAACGGTGTAAATAAACTCTTTGTATTTCCACCACAATATCAGGTTACAAGATTCACAGAATTCTCTCTGGTCTACTCTGATATCGTCTTAAACTGATTAACAGACTATGTTCTCTATTTATAAGCACCAGTTCTGCACCAGGCAAACTTAACAAGTTCGCCTAAAAGATGCTTTGGCGAACTTATTAAGTTCGCCTCTACTAGGCTAAGCGAACTTAACAAGTTCGCCTCAGATAGACTAAGCGAACTTAACAAGTTCGCCTCTGATAAACCAGGCGAACTTGTTAAGTTCACCTCTCTATGAACTTACACAGAATTTTATCAACAGGTCCTAACAGACTCCCCTTTAACTGTTGCTAACAATTCTATCAGTTACAAGTCAAAGACTCTAAGACTAAGACATAATATCTTCAAGCTCGTTGTCACCAGAATATGCTCCAACATACTTCCCCTTGACAACAGCTTTAGAAGATTGTCATCCGTCTTCATATATCATCAAACAAGTTGTAGTCTTCGTCTTGTTCATCTGCACTTTCTCTCTTTATTTCTAGAAGAAAACTTGGGAGAAGGACCCCTTGTCAACTTCTGTCTGCAATTTTCAGTTTTTTCAAAGGAGAACAACCAAGAATAACCAACAGTTAAAATTTCCATGGAAGCTGGAAAAATAAAATCTTTTTGGTTTTTCAAACATAAGAAAGAAAAAATCTTTTTGGTTTGTCTCTATTTAAACTGAAATGTAAACTACAAAATCACATCTTTTTGGTCGAACATCACGAGTAAGAAGATCATATCTATATATATATGATATATCAATCACACATCTTGGATATAAAATCCATATAATATCAAATGGTATCCTATGTCATTCTTTCAAGATTATCACACTCTATCTTTTAAAGACTTTCATATTGCATGTTATGATACTCGATAAACATTCAAAGAAAATAGGATCAGGCTATGACACACAAATTCAAATTCTCAATATTATAAGATTTGATACTAAAGCATCTCATTCCCACTTTCTTGTGAGTTAAGGTACCATTTAAGTATGAAATACAACGTGTACCCCACTAGTATGCCAACAGAAAGTAAATGCACTATCTTCAAGACATATGAGATTTTACTAAAGATTATCCGAATTTCCAGAATGAGGAGACATCAGTTAGCACATGAATAGCAGAATCCAAAATGGATTGTATAGGAATCAATGAGATTCAGAATCGAATGATTCAACTTCTTGGCTTATATGTGTGGAATCATAAGATTCAGGTACGTGGATCCAACTGTTATCTGGATTATGAATTCAATGGTATAAGTAAAGATGATTTATCAATATGATCCAAGGGCTAGTATATGTTTGAAATATGTTGTCAAATACATATCTTGATTATACTTCAAATTGCATGCTTTTCGGGACATGGGCACTGAAGCAAATCGAATGAATAGTGCTAAGGACATAACCCGAAAATGATCTCATAGGAAAATCTTTATTAAAATCTAATATTCTTTATCTGATAGTGATCTTTTAACACACACACCCAGGCATAAAATGGGTTCAAATCACAGTTGTAACATATGTAATTATGTTTTCACACTACTAATGGTTCAGTGACGCTTTTAGTCTACTGATAATTCAAATTATATGCATACACAACACTATCATTTCCAATTTGTGCAGTCTCTAAAGTTTAGATCAAAACATATAATTTAGATATATTAACATAAAGCACCAACCAGTCAATCTAAGGTCATGTGTGAAAGAACATCTACTGATGTACTATCATCTCTTCTTTAACTTCAATTAATGTCGATTTTATCTTTTTCAATTTGTTTGGATTTTTCAAAATATTTTTCAAAGAAAGTAAAACAAACAAAAATAAAATATTTCTCTTGTAGGTCCTCATGGCACTTCTGCAAATCGTTCTCGTGATAAGACGTGTCGTTAACTCGGAGTGCGGAATCCAACGAATCAACGATTGCATTCTTAAAAGATAATAAAGACAATCACGTAAATAAACTTCATGCTTGTATTCCAATTCAAAATAGAGTTTACAGACATAATCTAATCGATTCTGTTCTGTCTTGTATCACCTTTCCAGACTGACTCTGTAAACATCTATATATAGACTACTGATCTGCATTAGGCGAACTTAACAAGTTCGCCTCTAACAGACTAAGTGAACTTAACAAGTTCGCCTTAGATAGACTTAGGCGAACTTAACAAGTTCGCATCTGTTAGACGAGGCGAACTTAAACACTTAGAACATTAATACATACAAAAACATAAAGACATAAGATCTAAACTATTACAAAGCTTTTGCCATTACAAACTACGTCCTAACAGACTCCCCCTTGACAATAACTTGATCTTCAGCCTTCTATCTTCATGATGAGCTCTTCCAATTATCCGGCAATCTGCTTCCTGCATGCACACCATATCTTCTACATATCTCCAACACTCGCTTGTACTGCAACCCTTGTTCTTTCCATTCATCAGTGAACATGATTTCATTCTTTCTCAGTGTTCTCTGATCTTTCTTTGAAAAGTTGATAAGGTTCATTGCATCATAGAAACATAAAATGACCTTATTCTCTCTGTCTTCAATCCTTGCTTCACCAGTATTCACATCGACATACCTCCATTTCATATTCCTAAGGAAATCTTGAGGAATCTTCTTCAATGGTATCCTGTGTACAGCACGTACTGGTCTGAATTTGTACTTCCAGATTACTTTCCCAGTCTTGTGATTTGTGTTCTTCACTCTTTTTCCTTTTTGAGGCTTTAGCCTTTCATACTTTCCTGAACCACCATCTCTCTTAATCAGATTTGCAATCACATCAGCTAATCCATTCTTGGCTCTATTAATAAGTGGCTTTGAAGATAGACCATTCATTTCACACCTTGGCAAGGTATTGAAATACTTGATCCTCGGCTTTAAGTACTGATCACCAACAGATCTTTTGATAGCAAATAGTTCTATGTCATTGTCATAAAACCAACTTATAATTCTTCATACACACCTCTCTTTATTCACATAATTTTCTTTCTGAGCAGGTTGTGCTGGAGACTTGGGTAGCACCTTCATCCAACTATTCACTACTTCTCTCCACTGTTCTCTGGTCATACCTGTATTTCTGTACATCACAGGTTCTTCATTCACTTTTGGAGACTCGGTGTGAGTAGTATTAGCTTCAGCATCTGGATTGGATTGAAGATTTTCTTCATCAGTATCAATCTTAGAATCAGCAGTATCTTCAGGCAGTGTGATGTCTTCAAATGAGTCCATAGAATCTGTTGCTCCTTCATAATTAACTCATGAATAACATCATATTGGATGAAGTTATAAGGGACATTAAGACCATCACAACCTTCATAAATCACTTTGTCTTGAATTTTCTCAATCTCTATCTCCACTATCTCCCCTTCTTCTATCTCAGTATCTGACACATCATCTTCTATGTCATTGAATAAATCATCTATGTCATCAAGACAAGCTATCTTTTCAGCTTCTTCCTCCTCAGACTCAGCAAAGAACTCCACTAATAAGATTTCTTCATCATTAGCTCCAGAAGTATCATTATTTCCATCAATTGATTGTGATGTCGATTCCCCTTGAACTTTAGAAATAGGATCAACGTCCGCGTATTGACGATCACCCTAAATATTACCCGAAGGATCATTGTCTTCATCATCATGTCTTTGAATAGACTCATTATGACATGCATCACGTATCCTTAACTCCCCCTAAGCGTCAAGACGCTCAACAAGCTTGGATACTAATGCTTGCATAGCAGCAATATGTGAAGCTTGAGTCTGGATTACCAGCTGTCGTTGAGTATCATTAGATACAAGAGTATCCAACTGGGTTTGTAAGGCAAGCACTTGTGATTCAAGGAAAGTAATCCTTTCAGAATCAGAAGGCTTAGACGGACCAGCTGACGATTGAGGAACAGAAGTACTGGGAGTAGGAATCACTGGAGGAACATGAGTGTGAACAGGAGATTGTTCCTTAGAGCTTGGAGGTGTGACAATCAATGAAGCGACAAAAGTAGCATCTTCAACACCTTGTGAAGATTGTAAAGCAGCAATTGAAGCAGCCATAAGCTTTGGAGCTTTAGGATCCGGATTAAAATCATTATCCGAACTCTCATCTATTAACGTTCTTTTACCAAGTACTGATCCAGAAGGAGGATCCCGAACAGACTTTCGTCGTTGTCTCCTGGCTGTAGATTTAAGGCGTTTGCCAGCATGAGCCTAAGGTATACGAGCCAACCGTTCATAATGACCTGAAGAGAAATCTCTAGACTCATCAGAATCAGTATCTTCAGAAATAGGTAGATTTGTATCACTTGAGCTAGAACTCGACTCATTCTCGGTCACCACATTCCCTTCAGCTTCATGAATGGGCGAGTGCACAGCATCATCAACAAAGTCATCCATATTCATACCTAGATCTTGTTCATGTTCATGAATGACCTCTTCTAGAACAGGCTCATGTACATGTATATCAACCTGAGCTTGTGGAATTGGAACTTGTTCTGGAATAGGAATTTGTAGTTGTACGGGAACATGTTGTTGTTGAGCTTGATGTTGTGGAACTTGTACTTGTGGAATTGGTTGTTGTTGTTGTTGTTGTTGAACATTTTGACCTTGAGCTAACTCATTAGGATGAAACCAGTTATCATTTGGTGGTTCAACATAATCAGGATTGATCAAGTGACCAAACAATGGAGCATTTACTAGAATCAATGCTTGATTCTGTTGTTTCACTTTAGTGCAATCCGTAAAGATACGCTTAGACATCGGCGTCAAAGTTAATCTTATCAGATGTTGAGGGAGATCAGGAAGAATATGATTTAGAATCATCTAAATAAACCTTGGATACATCAAAAATCCTTGACCTTCAGCCAGAGTAATGTGCATGACCATCTCCCTATAGATATATCTTGCAAAATTGAAGCGTTTATTCAATGTCAAAGCTACCATTGCAACTTTTAAAGCAGTCTTTAACCCATCAGTACCCGCTTTACGAGGAGAGAGACACTGAATAATCGCGTGCATGAAGTATCTACATTCTCCCACCAAACCACCTTTCCGTGCCTGAGTATCATTTGGGCGTCCACGATAACCCATTCTTTGAAAGCATCCCATGATCAAAGGTTTAGGATATGAGATAGGATCTTCAGCAGTACCACCTAATGCAAGAGCTGCACGAATAGTGTCTTCAGATATAGCAATTTCAGTATTGTTAACTGTGGCACGAAGAACGTGAGGTTCTACGTCAGTGTCTGAATGTACGGTGTCCCAGAACTGTTGAATATACACCAGACTGATGTATGGATCAGCAGATAAGGCAACACGTAGTCGTGAGCGGTTTAGAAATCCTATAATTCCATGAAAGTGTATAGCCTCTGACATGTTAGGATCTAACAATGCCACCTGGTTGTACTTGTATTCGACACGACGAGCCATCTGAAAAATATTTGGACAAACAAACACATATTAGACAATTAATCAAAATACAAACAATATGATCAACAAATTTAAAACAAAACAAAAAATTTAAAAAAAAATCAAACAAAAAAAAAAATCACAAGTCCAAAACTTCTCTGACCCCTAGGCGAACTTAATAAGTTCGCTTAGTGTTTCAAGAGGCAAACTTATTAAATAAGTTCGCTTGGAACAAGTTCGCCTGTCGATTCAACTTCAAACCAGAAATCACAAATTCTTCAATCTGTGATAAAAACTTGAAATAAGCATTGAAAGTCAATCGTCGTGTACTACTAAGACCATATCCATTAACAATTTCACGATTTAACACTGGAATATTCTTAATTTGGGCAAAAACAACTCGGGATAAAAACCTAAACAAAAACCGTGATTTTCTCTTGATTTATCGGACAAAATTCAATGAAAATACCTTGGTTAGATTCGCAATCCAATTTCGATTAGGAATGAACCGTTTAACAACACAACAACCACTGAATTTAAAATTTCAAAATTTTTGAATAAGTTTGCTTGAAAAACTGAGAAGACGATGAAACTGATAAGTTCGCCTGGTTAAACCCTTATTCAGATTAAGTTCTCTTAATTAGGTGAACTTGTTAAGTTCGCTTAACAAGCCCTAGGCGAACATGCTAAGTTCGCTTCCCCAATTTCAGGCGAACATATTAAGTTCGCTTCACCAAAAAGAGGCGAACTTAATGTTCTTCAACATTTGCCTTAATCAAAAATTTTTACCAACTTTCAATCCGTCACGTCTTGAACTTCCGTCAGCAGCATGTATTTGATCCAATCCCGAACAATTTAATAAAAGATTAAAATTTTCATGGAAAATAAAAAACAAAATCTTTTTGAATTTTATCTATACAAACTGAAACACATATTTTTGGATTTTTATCTGTACAAACGGAAACACATATTTTTTGGATTTTTATCTGTATAAACTGAAATCACATATTTTTGAATGAACATCATGAATAAGAAGATCATATCAGTATCCGAGCAGTTCATCACACACTATAATAAAAAACAACCTATGATATGAAACAATCCAACTCATCTTGTATTTTATGTCTCTTTTTCAGTATATGTAACTCATTCAATTTGAATAATATTTGAAATGATATGCGATAAATTTCAAAGTAAATAAGATCAGGTTATGAAATGCTCTTTTATTTATACCGAATTTGAAATATAAAGCATGAATTCTTAAATTTGTCAATATTATATCATTTGAAACTATAAGCGTTTATTCTCTAAATTCATGTGATTTAGTACCATTTTGATGAAAAACATCGTGTACCCCACATATATGCCAAACAGAAATATAATTTGCACTATCTTTAAGACATATATAGTTTATGTTAAGATTAGATGAATTTCCAAGATGAAATTATCTCATTTAGCACAAGAATAGAAGCAGATCCCAAAAGATATAAGAATCATGATGATTCAGAATAAGAATATTCTAATGAATTGGCTGTATAATGTGAATCAACAAATTCAGGTATGAGGATCCAACTATTATCTGGACAAAATTCAATGGATTCAGACTAGATGATGTATCTAACTGATCCAAGGGCGAATATATGTTTCAACAGATTTTGAAAGCATATCTTAGTTCAACAAAACATTGCATGTTTTTCGGGGCATGGGCAGTAATGTGAACTGAACTAGATTTGTTCTAAAGATATAATTCGATATTGGTCTCATGAAATTCTTTAAATCCATATATTCTTTATCTGATAATGATCTTTTACACACACACCCAGGCATATAATGGATTCAAATCACAGATGTAATCATATTATATTTAATTTTCACACTACTATTAGTTTCAAAACGTTTTTAGTCTATTAACAATTCAAGTTTCAAAACCCATACACAAACTTGAAAACAGATTATCAAGATTAGAGCATGCACAACACTATCATTTCTCATTTATGCGGACTTTGAAATTTAGATCAAATCAACTCAGATTTATCAATCATATATCAAAGGTCTACTAAGGTCGTGTGAAATGAACTAATCACTGATGTACCATCATTTCTTCTCTAACTCCAAATGATGTCAAATTTTATATTTTTCAATTTGTTTTGACTTTTTATAAATTAAGAACTTTTTGACTGAAAATTTAAAATGCAGAAATGTAATAAAGCAGTAAAAGAAAAAAAAATCTTCCATGAAAACATTTTAAGAAAAACATTTTCCTTGATTACTTGGGTAAGCAAGTCAATCAATTAAAAACTCAAACCGATGTAATCCTGTAATTGAATGCCTTTGCCTTTGTCAACACCGTTCTGTACTCCCCCTGTCCTGTAGACTCCCTCTCAACTAGTGAAATGGTTGCATCAATGACTTTATGCTCACCATTGTCATCCTAAGTTTCAGGTTATCATTTGGACTTTGTAAAACTCTTTCCAAAATATTGTGTGTGACATATTCTCCCCCTTGAGCATCAAGTCGTTGAATCAAATAGATTCTCAATTATCAACAACTCTTTACTCTTGCAGATGTCATTCCCTGTCATGTGCTTAGAACCACCACTATCAACAGAAAAAATGGTATTAATAGTCCCTCTTGGGAAATCCTGCGCAACTAACAAGAAACATTAATTTGAAATTAGGACTCAAGCCATGGTAGTCATGGGTCGTCCATCTGTATCAAAATAATAAACCTCACTCCATTCACAATCGAATCTCTCATAGATTTTCGGAGATTGTTTTAACGAGTCAGAAACAGAAACTTTAGATTTCCAAACATACTTTTTTTCATTAAGTTCTTTTTGCTTAAAATGTGAATTGTTTAAACAATCATGTTCTTTTGAAAAATGTTTAGATTGTGAAAACTCTTGTTGTTCTAAAAGTTTTCTCAATCTTCTGTTTCTCCTCCGTCTTTGAGGTCTAGAAAGCCTAACCTCAGATTTTGAATTACCCTTTGGTGTATCACGAGGTTTAACCACATTTGGGTTAATATAAGGCTTACCAGGAGTTCTTACCTTTTCTGGAGTAACATGTATGTTACCTTTGGCGTTGTGAGGACAAGCAATCCTAATATGACCCACAAGACCGCAAGAAAAGCAAGATCTCTTCTCACTATATTCTTTCATATAAGGAATCTTCACACGATAAGCTGCACTTGAAGAAGATTCTCCTACATGAACTTCTTTTGGAGTTTGAGAATGAACAAACTTTTTTCTCAACAGGTTTTGATTCAGGCTTCATCTTCTCAGGAACTACATGCTTCTTCCCTTTATTTTTGTAAGGACAGTTCGCCACAATGTGTCCTATCTCAATACAATGAAAGCATGTACGCCTGTCTTTATAATCTCTGACATATGGAACTCTCCTTGAGTTTGAAGAACTTCCAAATGTATAATTTCCAGATGAATTAGAATCAACCTTTGAGTCTTCTTTCTTAACCTTTTTCGATATACCCTCTACCGTAGCTTCATCAAAATATTCATCATCACTCTCATCAGAATACACCATATCTTCACCTGTGACTGGATTCACCTTCAACACAGTCTTAGGATCTAAATCCTCATCTTTTATAATCTCAGGTATAACAAAATAATTTTCGTTGAATGGTGGAGGAACATAACCAATACCATTAGTTCCATTCCCCTCTTTAGTATTATTATGATAATGTTCTAATAAGAATGATGAATTTCCAAAGCTTTCTAACTTTCTGTGTAATCCGATCACCTCTGCTTTAGATTCGGCTAGTTCCTTATCTTTCTCAACAAGATCATTATTTCTCTTCTCAATTTCTACAAAGGACATATCCAGGTAATATGCCTGCTCTTTGATCTTCAAAGTCAGAGAACTTATATCCCTCTTCAGTGATTCTATTCTCTCAATACACACATTATCATTATCTTTTGGTAAAGACGTCGTTAAAGTTTCACACGTTTTCATCTCTCGATCAAATTTCTGCTTTTCGACTTTAGTAAGAGCTGTCACTGGTTTAGGAACATCATAATATCCCATATAGTCATAAGTAGGATGCACATATCTGTAACACCCCAAAAATAGTAATTTAGTAAATATAACGCGATAGAGACTTAATCATCGTAAAACAAAAGAAAAACGGACGGGCTTGGGTTCGGCTCCAACGGGCCGAGCGAAGCCCAGGTATATAAGGGCCAAGACAGCCCTGAAGCTCTCATTTTTCACCAACACTTGCAAGCTAGAGAGAGAAAGGAGAGTCGGGTCTAGAGAGAGAAAGTCGACGGATCGACACGAAATTGAAGGAGCACGTTACTACTGAGCTCGTGAGCAAAACCTCCGAATCAGAATCACAATCCAGGTAACGATTCGACCTTAAACTGAGTTTTTCTTCGTTTTGGGGTTTCTCGGGTTTTAGCTAAATAGGAGACGTTTTTATGGATGAAACTTGAAAATAAGCTTAGAACTAGCATCTAGAGTGAAAACCGCACCTTTTGATCAAAGAAAATTGTAAGATTAGCACGATCTGATTAACATGCAAAATTTCGGACTTGTCCAGGAAACAGATGCTGCGTACTTATCAAGTACGCAGGAAGGACGTCCTGCGTACTTACCAAGTACGCAGGAGAAAGATCATGCGTACTTACCAAGTACGCAAGAGAAAGATCATGCGTACTTACCAAGTACGCAGAAGAAAGATCATGCGTACTTACCAAATACACAGGAGAAAGATCATGCGTACTTGTCAAGTGCGCCTGAGCAAGGCCCTGCGCACTTACTAAGTGCGCAGGCAGCAGACCAGTAAGTAAAGTCAGCATGTTTAGAATGATTAAACCGTTAGAGTCGGGGTTGGGTCTGATGTGTATTTAAACTACCTAATTCAGATCGTACATGACGTTGTTGGACCTTTGTTTAGGACAACCAAGACTAGCTTTTCAGGTGAGTTCTATGTGCCCCCTTCTATGTTATGTGCAAACCTTATTAAATGTTTTGGGGCTGAAATACACTAAATGAATAAATGATATGAATGCTAATGTGATCATACGTGATATACTAATATATATTTTATATATATATATGAGAATGAATTATGAACAAAGAATGAAACGTATGTTTACAAAGAATGAATGAAAGAATGGCATAACGTAAATAAATGAAATCTTGCTGTATAATTATTTATATTGCATGTTATGAATGTATGTATACGTTATGGACGGAAACGAAGCTAACGACTACTTCTGTAGACGGACGACCACGTGACTATTTTGCAACCGGGAAAGATACGTTGCTTCGCAAGCTAGGATGTACAAAAAGCATAAATGGGTGGTCGAAGTAAATGCTAAAATAGTATAACGGTTGCATAAACAATAGTTCACATGGGAAACGAATGCCTTAGAGCAGACGGGCGAATATGACGGACTGCGACGGTAGAACGGTTAAGGCGGACGGCCGAAGGTTGGCCGGACGGAAGTTAAGGCGGACGGTTTCTAGGACCGGACGAGTAAAAGGGCTACGACGGTAGCTTAAGGGCGTATGTCTTTGTGATATACGCAGTAAAAGACGGGTTGATCACCCTTATGTGTATGACCAATGAATGTAAAGGAAAGTAAAAGGTGAATGCATATCTATGTAATCACATAAGAATGAAGAAAGAAAAGTAAAAGCTATGAATACGTATTTATAGAAATGTATGTAAATAATTATGTATACTTATAAAGAAAAGAATGATCATACTTAATAGTTTTAAACTAGAACTCACCAATATATTTCAGGTATAGAAAGGAAGGGTCGTGCGAAGGCGTGAAGGTTACCCGGCTTAAGACTGACATCCCACTTTTATATATGTTAAGACAAATGTTATGTACTTAATTTTAAAGACTTCCGCTGTTATGTCATGTCATGTTACGTTATGTAATGATTGAATTCAAACGTTTTAAATTTAAGCTCAGTTTTTATGACTATGTTTATGAGTAAATCCAACAAGTGAGGTCACCCGGGAAAGGGGCCTTACAAGTTGGTATCAGAGAAATAGTTTGAGAGATTCAGACATCCCTAAATGTCTTGACTCAAGCTGATTATGTATTCCCTTTGTAACTATCAGGAAATTAGGAACTATGGCCGGTGGAGGAAGAATAGGACGCCGAGGCGGTCGTACTGGCCGAGTCGGTAGACCTCCATTGAATCGAAGCCATGAAGAAGAAGAGAGTGTGCACGCAGAACACACTAAGAGTGTGCATGAAACAGATATGACCCCTTGGGAACGACAATCAAGGGACTATACAGTTGGAACCCGAGGTCAGGGATGCTTAGCCCGTGAAGTCGTACTCACTCTGAAGAAAGTATTTCCTGATCTACTATCCGAGGCACTAAAGAAAAGTAGAGAGGAGGATGAAAGAGACCATGAAGAGAAAGTGTATAACAGTGATGGGGATGAAGTGAAGGTGGGATCAAGCAACCGTGGGTGTACTTACAAAGATTTCAAGGACGGAGAGCCACCCAAGTTTGATGGTAACAAGGATTCGGTGGCAACGTTCGAATGGATTGAGAGGATGAACGTTGTATTCAACATCAGCGAGTGTCGACCGGACCAAGCGGTTAAATATGTTGCTCATTCTTTCACCAACGAAGCACTAGGTTGGTGGAGAAACATTCAGAAAACAAATTCACCAAACGCTATCGCTAGAATGACATGGGAAGACCTAAAGAAGCTCATAATCCAAAAGTTCTGCCCACAGAACGAGATTGATCATGTGGAGAATGAGTTCCTAAACTTCAAGGCTGGCAACAACACTCATCGCCAGTATACTTCAAGGTTCAACGAGCTGGCCCAACTGGTACCACACTTGGTGGAAACTGAAGACCGTCTGATCAAATACTACGTCAAGGGTCTGCCGCAGAGGGTCCGTGTCCATGTAAAAGCTAATCTACCATCAACCTTCGAGTCGGTAGTGAATCTGAGCGGAATCTTCTACGACGATTATGCCAATGAGGACCCGACACCTGAGACACAAAAGAGAAAGTGGGAGAACCCGTCTAGAGGCACCGGAAAAGGGAATGTTGCATCTGAAATTAAGAAACCAAGGTCGGATGAATATGAAACTTGCAGAAAATGTGGAAGGCAACATGTTGGAAAGTGTCGAATAAGCACCACCACATGCTATAAGTGCGGGAAGCGGGTCACTTCACCCTAGAATGCGTAAAGAACGTCAAGTGTCAAGTATGTGGATTGTTTGGACATCTGACAAAGAACTGCAGGAAGGCCGGCCAATCTGGTTCGGGAAAATAGAGGGAAAATGAACAACCGCAGGCTAGGACTCGAGCCTACGCCCTAACTGAGGAGGAAGCAAGGGGAAACCCTGATGTTGTGTCAGGTACGTTCCTAGTTAATGATGAACATGCTGCTATTTTATTTGACTCTAGTGCTAGTAAAAGTTTTATATCCAATGCATTTAGTCGTAAACTAGGTTACACTATCAACACCACAGTAAAGGCCTTTAGCGTACAAACTGTCGTTGGTAAAAATTCAGCAGTATTTCAAGTAACAAAAGATTGCATCATAGAAATAGAGGGTCATAAGTTCCCGTCTAGATTATTCCTTCTTACCTTAGGAGGATTCGATATAGTATTGGGTATGGATTGGCTAGCTGCCAACGAAGCTCAAATCATATGTAAACGTAAGAGGATACACCTCAAAGCTCCTAGCAGGTGTCCAATTACGGTTTATGGGGATTGGAATTGCACGATGCCGAACATCATCTCGATGATCAAGGCCGAAAGTTACATGAGGCGCGGTTGCGAAGCTTATTTGGCATATGTAATTGATGATAGAATGAAAATGAATGAACTCGAGAATGTACCCATCGTGTACAACTTTTCGGAAGTATTCCCTGAGGATCTACCTGGGTTACCACCTGTAGGATCATGAAATTACAAGATGGTTCTGTTCTTAGTTGAGATTGGTGGAAACAATAACAACTACACAATTACAATCGAGTAGACAGAAAGAATACTGATAAGAACACTGTTGTATTAAGCTTTGTGAATAAACGATTACAAGTGAAAACTCTAATTCAAAAGCACAAAAAGCACACATACAATGAAGTGTTTACAGATTATTTAAACTCACTTAGAATCAAGACAGCCCCTTGATTCTAAGGATCAGATCTAACACAGACCGTTGATCTGTTGTATCTAGCTAACTATTACACGTTTTGTCTATATCTAGTTAACTTTATTGAAGCGTCTTCTTTATGCATCATTACTTGCATGCTTGGAGAAGAGCATTGTTGTCCGTCATTGGATGTGCCATTGAGGTTCCTTCTGCTTTGAGTGTGTCAGTTGCTTTTGAAGAAAGTTGTCAGGGACGCTTGGTATGGATAGTCAGCTGCAACGATTTGTCTTCAAGGCACAAGGCTGTCAGCAGCAAAGATGTTGATCAGCAGCACGATGTAACCATCCAGAGCTGCTGATGATTTGCCTGTCAGCAGCATCAAGTGTTGATGCTGCTGAGAAGCTTATCTGCAGCAACTTTGGTCTTCAGCAGATAAGGCTATCCGCAGCAGATTTGTTCTTCAGCAGGAGAACAAGTATCCGCAGCAGATAAGCGTGTCCGCAGCAGATTGTTGGTCAGCAGCAAACTCTGAGATCAGCAGCATTTGTACTTAGAGAATTTTGTAGCCATCAGTCTTTGGTTCTACAAACTCCCCCTAGACTGATGCTACCAAAATTCTCTTATTGGCTTTGTTGCTGAAGCTTTTGCATATTTCTGACTATCCTTTCAACCAAAGGAAAAAGCTTCAAAAACAGCCATCTTGTAATTTGAAATACAGGTTGTAGTCGTCAAAGCTGTCTGAGTCTTTCTCCATTGGGACCATCTCCCCCTTTTTGGTTGCATCAGTGGACAAATGTGCATCAGTTTGGGTGCCCACGGATACAAAGGAGGGAGTAAGAAAAGTTGGGCATTGATGTGCCTCTATCATATTCACCCTGGCCGTCAATTCCAAGATATGAAGTTTCAGTCTGTCCTCATCCACAGTTGTGGAATCCTTGGATCCAGATGGGGCCTTAGGCCTAGCCTCTTCATCCCCATCATCCATGGTTTCTTGGCACCTGGGATTCCTCTCAGAGGACATACATATTTACAACAAAGGATAGACGCATTCAACTGAACCGATGATGATGCTTGGTGGTTTCTTTACCTTCCATTGTTGAGTTGGTGGTTTTCTAGTTTTCCTCACACTGTCAGCAGCAGATTTTGCTACTAATGTTTCTGGCTTGTTGACAGTAGATCCTGATGCTGGCAGCTTTGTTGAAGTGTCAGCATTCTTTGCTACTGTAGGCTTTGCCTTAGGTTTTGCCTTATCAGTAGTGGACACTCTTGCTGCTGATGTCTTTGCCTTATCAGTAGCAGATTTTGCTGCGAAGGATTTTAGCTTATCAACAGCAGACTTGGTTGCTGCTGAAAGCTTCTGCTTTGTTTTCTTGGGCTTAACTGGACTAACAACCGATGTATGCTGATCCTTCTTTACCCTTTGTCTTTGAGGAGCTTGATGAAGGATCTGGTTGAAAGGGTTAAACTTACAGTTTGCAGCAAAGTGGTCTGATTCACCACAAATGATGCAAGATTATAGAGGTTTTGACAACTACTCCCTTGATGGAGAAAGAGAGTTTCTGAATTGAGTTGTCTTAGCTTCAAACCTTCTTACCTGTTTGTTCTTCTTTGTCTTCTCAAAAGCGTGTTGCTTGAGATTCTTTTGCTGCTGAAGGTAGTAGAAGCATGTGCTGACAGTGTGATTGTATCTCCCACACACAAAGCATGATTTCGCCAGTTTGTTCCTTTCACAGTACATATAGTTCTTTCTTTGGAACAGATCCTTGAAGTTCCATGGATGAGCTTTGTTATGTTCAAAGGTGGCTTCTTCTAGGGTCCTTTGAACATATGGAACTTTTTCTTCCGGCTTACGATATATATCAAATACCTTTCTCTTTGTGATTGGCTTGAACTGAGGCTTGGGGTTTGTGGGTTATGATGTCTGTCCCTTTTTAATGTTTAGCTTTCTTCCATCTGGAGGATAGCTGATCTTGATCTGTTTGAATGGTACATGGGCTGGAACAGCTGGAAGAACAGCAGGAACTGCAACTCTATTCAGAACAGCTTCAGATGGGACTGCACTGGTTTCATCATGGTCTGAGTGAGTTGACTCAGATTCCGATGAGGTAGTGCAGTCTTCGATGAAAGGTTCATCCGTTGAAGGATCAAGGTTTCGGATTGCAGTGTCAAGATTTTCAACATTGAAGCTTGGTTCGTATATGGCAATATAGTCAGCAGGAGGAGGAACAACATTGTACTGATCATTGTTATACCCAAGTCCAGTTTTTACCTTCTCATGGACTTGAATATCTAAAAGTCTTTGTAACTTTTTGGAGGAAAATTCATATTTTTCAACATGAACTTTCTGTTCTGCCAGTTCAGCTCTGGTAGCTTTTAGTTTGACCAGTAGATCATCAATCTGAGTTTCAAGATTAGTTTGTTCGTGTTTTAGCGATGAAATCTATTTCTTAAGGCAGTTAATCTTTTCTTTATAAGTATTTTCAACCTTTTTGAACTCAGATTTCATCTGATGAAACTCTTCATTTTGATCTATGAGGTTTTGGTTGTGCTTTCTATAACCCAAAACTTTATCAATACAGGCTTGAGAGCAAAGATGTTCAAATACCTAAGGTGGTATCTCTGTAGTGTCTGCCATTAGAGCTTGATTGTTGACGGGTAGTTCTTCATATTGAAAGCTCCAGTCGAACTCAGAAGTTCCAACAGTTGCACTTGCTGCAGTTTGAACTGAACTAGGACCCGAGTGCTCAGAATGTAGGGCAGAGGAGGTGGTGGTGAATGTTGAGGCTGTTTGGTAGCTTGAGCTTCTTTCTTTTGCCTGAATCATCTCTAGCTCATAGGTTTTTAGCATTTCAAAGAGCCTAGTCATCTGGAGAGTTTTCAAATTCTCCGTTCTTCTGATTGACACTGTGTAAAGTGTCCAGCAGCTTGGTAGAGACCTGATGAACTTCTTGAGAATATCTTCATTCTCTAGCTTCACCTTTGAGAACTGCAGCTCTCCTACAAGATAGGTAAATCTGTTGTATAAAACAGTTAGAGACTCACTGTCACACCCCGCCAAGGCGGAAACGCGAGGCGCGACGTTTATGGTTTCCAAAGCATATGATTACCGCAAACACATACATGATACATGGATACATAAACAAATTTAAAGTTTTATATTACAAAAATGTAATCTGAGTTTACAAAAAGTTAAGATTTCACAAATATGACTCAATTCAATGAGTTATACAAGGGAAATCCTCCTTGAGTAGTATCCATCGTGCATGCATGTAATCTACATTGCTAACCTTGAAATCACGTTCAATTTCCTGAAAAACATACTTAAAATCGTCAACACTAGGTTGGTGAGTTCACAGGTTTAATCAAATAGTTCTTTGTAAACTTCGAGTGTTCATAAATAGTTCAGTTGTATGTGATAAACAGAATAAGAATTGTTGACCCATTTGTAAACTAGCTAGGAATACAAATAATATGTTCATACATGAGGCGTAACCAAACCATGACAATTGTACATGCCCCTAATTTCGTTATCCGGTTCTATGCGGCCATAAATCCTCCAGATTGTGGTTAGCGCGACTAACCATGACCGGGAGACGTCACTCTCCATAGTACTATTCATAGGACCCTAGGATACAGTTAATGGTTACTACGTTGTTCCAGGGGACTTTTCCGGCCTCAAATTGTTGTTCTCATCTCATGTAAACATACAAGTCGTGTCTTATTCTCTTGTTATCCCATAAAATAATTGTAAGTATGTTTTTCCCCCAAATATTGAAAACAGTAAAAAGGGGCCGTGAAACTCACCTTGAGTTTGTGTATATACTTGTGATAAAACTTGTTGTAGTCAACCTTGACTATTCGTACCCTAGATACCAAGGGTAAATTGTTGTTAAGACCAACGTCTGAATTGTAAATTGTTCACCGACCTTGTAAATCTGATTGTGTTTGTTTAAACATCGTTTTAGTTTTCCAACACATGTTTTGTTGTAAAATAGTTTTGAGTTACTGCCCAACTGGGACTGTTGTACAGGTATCGAAACTACCTAGTTTCGATTGGGCAAATGAGTATCGAAACTTCCTAGTTTCGATTGTGTAGTTTGGTGTCGAAACTTCCTATTTTCGATTGAGTAGTCAGGTATCGAAACAATCTAGTTTCGATTGAGTAGGTGTTATCGAAACAACCTAGTTTCGATTGTCAAGAAGGGTATCGAAACTACCTAGTTTCGATTGAGCAATATGTATCGAAACTACTTAGTTTCGTTTGAACAATTAGTATCGAAACTCCTAGTTTCGATTGAGTATAGGTATCGAAACTACTTGTTTCGATTGAGTTAACTGGTATCGAAACTCCTAGTTTCGATTATTGGACTTCTGTTTGACAGAATTAGTCCTGCATATTTATGTTTTAAAACTTGAATTTGACACACTTTTCTTGTTATCTTACTTGCGTTTGAACATTTTGCATGATTGGCTCCGGTTTTTAAGAAAATAATATGAAAATATGGAGTTTTTACCTTTAAAACAGTGGCGATGATGATGAGAGAAAACAGAGATGATCTTGAATCTTTTGCTAAACCCTTTTCAGAAACACTTGAAAACACTGAATCCTGATGGTTTTTGTCTTAAAACTTGGCTTTGATTTTGAAGATAAATGGGAAGTTTTCCGTATGAAAACGAGAGAAAAATGAGAATTGTGAGAAAAATGATTGAAGCGAGTATGGTTATATGTGAGTTTTCTCAGTGAGGTATGGGTCGAGTAAGGGAGGGATTTCTCTGGCTTTTTCGGCCAAGAAGTCAAAGAGTAGGTTGGTTTATAATAATAAAACAATTAGATTTAGGTATTAATATCAATTATAGTTTTAAAGGGTAAATAAATCCGGTTTAGATCCTCCACGGTATTATAAATTTATTCTGAAAATAATTTATTGTTCTACGCAAAGTTTGTGTAAAATGATATATATATGTATATATATATTTTTCTGGTTATTTATTTTAACCACTAGTGTTCGAATTTAGTCGGGTTATAAGTGTATGTGAACCGGTAACTCCTAGAATTACCAAATGTGAATTGAGACCATGTACGGTCTTTGTTAGACCTTAATGTCTTTATTTGTGAAATTAAATAAATCACAAAAATAATTATAACGTAAACTTGTTTATAATGTGTACGGATATTGACCTGAAATGTCGGGTTGTCACATTCTCCCCATGTTAACAGAATTTCGTCCCGAAATTCAATTTGTGTCCTCTTGAACTGGTGCATCCTCAAACAAGGATGGGTATTTTGTTTTCATTTGGTCCTCTCGTTCCCATGTATACTCAGGACCACGCTTTGAGTTCCAACGTACTTTAACCAGTTTGATCCGACTACGTCTCAGCTTTTGAACCTTCCAATCTGATATCTCAATTGGTTGCTCGATGAAATGAAGTTTATCGTCAATGTGAATTTCATCAGGCGGTATGATCAAAGTCTCGTCTGATAAACACTTCTTGAGATTTGATACATGGAACGTATCATGTACATTGCTTAGTTCTTGTGGCAACTTGAGCTTGTAAGCTACAGGGCCAACCCTAGCCAGTATTTCGAACGGACCAACGTATCTAGGGTTGAGCTTACCACGGTTACCAAACCTTGCAACGCCTTTCCATGGTGAGACTTTTAACATTACTCGATCGCCAATTTGAAATTCTAATGGTTTTCGTCTGTTGTCAGCGTAGCTCTTTTGTCTATCTCGGGCCGCTTTCAGACGGTCCTTAATTTTGAAGATCTTATCAGTGGTTTCCTGGACAATCTCAGGGCCTGTCAAATGTTTTTCACCAACTTCCGCCCAACATAGCGGTGAGCGGCAATTACGACCATATAAAGCTTCAAACGGTGCTGCTTTAATGCTCGTATGGTAGCTGTTATTGTAGGAAAACTCCGCTAACGGTAAATGAGTATCCCAATTTCCTCCGAAATCAATTACACACGCACGGAGCATATCTTCTAGTGTCTGGATAGTCCGTTCACTTTGACCATCTGTTTGTGGGTGATATGCCGTGCTCATGTCAAGACGTGTGCCCATTGCTTCTTGTAATGATTTCCAGATTCTAGACACGAATCTGCTGTCTCTATCAGAAATAATAGAAATTGGCACTCCGTGTCTTGCCACAATTTCTTTAACATAGAGTCTTGTAAGTTTCTCTGTTTTGTCAGTTTCTTTCATTGGCAGAAAGTGAGCAGATTTCGTTAATCGGTCGACAATTACCCATATGGTATCATAACCACTAGACGTCCTGGGTAATTTCGTGATGAAATCCATAGAAATTTGTTCCCATTTCCATTGGGGAATTTCAGGTTGTTGTAATAAACCAGACGGTTTCTGATGTTCGGCTTTTACTTTTGAACACGTTAAGCATTTACTGACATATGTGGCAATATCTCCTTTCATATTGGGCCACCAATATAATTCTTTTAGATCCTTATACATTTTATCTGAACCTGGGTGAATGGAGTACCTGGACTTGTGGGCTTCGTCCATAACTAACTCCCGTAAGTTACCAAAACGGGTCACCCAAATTCTATTCATGAAGTATAAAGTGTCATCTGAATTAGACTCCAATTGCTTTATCATTCCTCGTAAAGCTTCATTCTGAATGTTTTCTTCTTTGATTGCCTCTTGTTGTGCCATCCGAATTTGAGTAGTAAGATTCGTATGAATTGTCAATCCTAAGGCACGAACACGAAGAGTTTTAACTCGTTCTTTACGACTTAAGGCGTCTGCTACGACATTGGCTTTACCGGGATGGTACTTGATATCACAATCATAGTCGTTTAGTAGTTCTACCCAACGACGTTGTCTCATGTTAAGTTCCTTTTGATCAAAGATATGCTGGAGACTCTTGTGATCAGTAAAGATAGTACATCTTGTACCGTAAAGGTAATGTCTCCAAATTTTGAGCGCAAACACAACTGCACCCAATTCCAAGTCGTGGGTCGTATAATTCTTTTCGTGCACTTTTAGTTGTCGTGAGGCATATGCGATGACTTTTTCTCTTTGCATTAACACACAACCAAGTCCTTGGTGTGATGCATCGCAGTATACGACAAAATTGTCGATTCCCTCAGGAAGGGATAAGATTGGTGCACTACACAGCTTCCGCTTCAGTAACTGAAAAGCTGACTCTTGCTTGTCACTCCAATCATACCTCTTTTCTTTCTGGGTTAATGTGGTTAAAGGCAAGGCTATTTTTGAAAAATTCTCGATGAATCGTCTGTAATAACCGGCCAAACCTAAAAATTGACGTACTTCTGTCGGAGTCTTTGGTGCTTCCCAGTTTTTGATCGCTTCAATTTTAGATGGATCAACGTGAATTCCTTCCTTGTTGATGACATGACCAAGGAAATGCACTTCTCGGATCCAAAACTCACACTTAGAGAATTTAGCGTAAAGTTTCTCGTTTCTGAGTAGTTCTAAGATTAATTTCAGGTGTTGTTCATGATCCTCCTTAGTTCGTGAATATATTAATATGTCATCGATGAATACAATCACGAATTTATCCAAGTATGGTTTGCACACGCGGTTCATGAGATCCATGAAGACAGCTGGTGCGTTCGTCAAACCAAATGGCATAACTAGGAACTCGTAGTGACCGTAACGAGTCCTAAATGCTGTCTTTGGTACATCTTCTTCTTGGATTCTTAATTGATGATACCCTGAACGTAGATCAATTTTTGAATAGAAGCTAGAACCTTGTAGTTGATCGAACAAATCGTCTATTCGAGGAAGTGGGTATCGGTTTTTGATTGTAAGCTTGTTTAATTCTCGGTAATCTATACACATCCTAAAGGTTCCATCCTTTTTCTTTACAAATAGGACCGGAGCTCCCCAAGGTGAGAAACTCGGTCTTATGAAACCTTTATCAAGCAACTCTTGTAGTTGATTTGATAATTCTTGCATTTCAGAAGGTGCTAATCGATACGGCGATCGCGCAATCGGTGCGGATCCTGGAACCAAATCGATTTGGAATTCGACTTGCCTCGGTGGTGGTAATCCAGGTAAGTCTTTAGGAAAAACTTCGGGGTAATCCCTAACGATTGGAATTTCTTCAAGTCGACGTTCCTTGGGTTTCTTTTCGACGACGTGAGCCAGGAATACGCAATAGCCTTTACGTAGATACTTACGAGCTTTCATGCAGTTTATCATCCTTAACGTTACTCCACTCTTCTCACCTTGAATCGAAAGAACTTCTCCGTTTGAGAGTGGGATTTGGACAATCTTCTCAAAGCAAACAATCTCGGCATGATTCTTTGACAACCAATCCATGCCAATAACAACGTCAAAGCTTCCTAAATCAACGGGTAACAGATCTATACTAAATGTGTGGTTTTTAAGACATAAGGTACAACCCTGAATGACTTCTTCGGTATTAATTAATTTTCCGTTCGCTAATTCAATTGTATACTTTTGGTCTAGTTTACTGGACTTAATACCGAGTAGGGACTTAAAGTCATTTGACACAAAACTCAAATCAGCACCCGTATCGAAAAGTATAGAGGCATAGTGATTATTTATCGGGAACGTACCAGTGACAATGTTTGGATCTTGTCGTGCGTCACCAGCCCCCATCACAAATGCTCTTCCACGGGCCAGATTGTCGTTTCGGTTCTTCAACTTTGGACAGTCTTTTCTGAAGTGCTTTGGATCTCCACACTCAAAGCATCCTTGATTCATCCTTTCTGTGCCTGGGTTGACTTTTCCTGCTACTTGATTTATCTTATTAGGGTTCGCATTGCTCCTACATTCATGGGCTAGATGTCCATACTTTTTACATTTTCCACATTGGGTACACTTCCCACTGTGATGATATCCACAATTGTCACACCTTGGTCGTGCTCCAATGTATCCTTTTTGTTCCACAGTGTTGGCGACAAAGGCTTTCATAGTTTCAGGTCTCTTGTAAATTTGATTCTTGTTTTGATTAATTGGTTTTCCAAACCATTTCCTCTTTTCTCCAGATTTCCCTCCTTCGGTCTCCTTCTTCTCAAACAAACCATCACGTACAGCATTATCCCTTAGCTTGAAAGCTAAAGTTATGGCGCTCTTGGCATCCATAGGGTTCGATGAAGTCACCAGACTTCGGATTTGAGGTGCGAGACCCCACAAGTATCTTTCAACCTTCTTGTATTCTGGGGTAACCATGTGTGGAACCAAGATTGCTAACTCATTGAATCGGTCAGTGTAGCCAGCAACATCATCTCCTGTCATTTGTAAATTCCACAATTCAGATTCGATCTTTTGCAACTCATTTCGAGGACAATATTCCTCGATCATCATGGCCTTCAGGTCTTCCCATGACAACTCATATGCTGTCTGCCTTCCCAAAGTCTTTATTTGTGAATTCCACCAGGTTAAAGCTTTATCAGTGAGTGAGCATGTAGAATACTTCACCATGCAGTCAGCAGTGCATTCACTGATATCAATCACCGATTTCATTTTCTCTATCCATCTCATTAGTCCAACTGCACCCTCAGTGCCATTGAAGTTACGGGGTTTGCAAGATAGAAAGGTCTTGTAAGAGCACTTCCTAATTGGAGCATCTGTAGAATTACAAGTCATAACGTCATTAATTCGGATCATGACTAGGTGTTACGGCTTATTTATTCCATTACCTCCGGAACCTCCAGCTGTACCGCTACCTCCTGCACCTCCTCCGCCGGTACCACTGCCGGTTCCTCCTCCACTATTTCGGTTTGCCTCATACTGTTGCATAGCAGCAGCTACTCGTTGTGCTATGAGTTGTTCCACATTTGGAGAAATTGTCTCGTTGTTGTCACCAGTAGTGTTACGGGTTGTCCTACGCTTAGGTGCCATGACGTTCTTTCTAATCATGTCAATTAAAAAGAAACAACATTATATAAAAATAATGATAGATCATGACATAAGGATACAACAACATCAAACGTAAACAACTATCATTACAACATAAACCATTACATGCATAGTCAAAACATACATAGTACATTGTTCCCAAAAGATAAGGATACAAAAAGGATGGGTTCACATGACCTCATCAGTACTAAAGTTTTAAACTACTTAATGTACTACGGGCACAACCCGCCCGTAATAGGTTTAAAAGAAGAAGTGAGAGTACAATCCAATCATCATGGCAAGTCCTGCCATGACAAAACTAGCCCTCGCCACAAATTCCGCAGCCAACGTCCTTTCTTCCAGCGCCTCCACCATGTCTCGGACAGTGACAGTGAACTGCCAGTCCATGTCGGCTCTCAACTCCAGATAGTTAGTGGCATCCTGTATGTTTCGGGTGCGGTCATCTAGAGTCTGAACTCGGGATCTGAGTCCTTGACGAAGTCGCGTGGCTGCATCCCCCTGTGCCCGGATGTCATCTAGGAGATCATCAAGACGCTCCTCATGCGTACGAACGCGAGCTACCAAGGTAGGCACAGTGAGCTCTATGGCTTCCCCAGTGTGAGGTAGGGGTGTTGGGGAGTTAGAAGACTCTCCAATCTCAAAGGTAGATGGGATGCTCTACATCTCCCTCCATCGGGCCAGAGTACGTGGCATCCAACGGATAGTTCCCACAGTCGGGTGGTAGCAGGGTCTTTGCCTAGGTGGTTCTTCACCAGTCTGTAAGTCTTTCGGGTCACGGGCTGCCAGGTTCCTTTTGTGTGGAAGTCGAAACTTCTTCTTAGCACTTTGCACCTTAACTGGTCCTCCGCTTTTCTTTCGGTAGACGATAGGCGGTTTTCCCAAGGCGACTTTAGGTGGTGTGGAGCTACGGGTTTGTACTCGATTTTTGGGATGTGAGGCGGAAAGTTCCTCGTTTGATTCAGTGTCAGAGACGGGATCAGAATGTGAATGTGACGACATGCTTGTGACTACAATATCCATATGACAAAATGACTAGTTATACAATGCTTATGCAATGAAAACGTTTTAGTGAGTCATTTAGATTATAGACTAGGTTCCAATTTAGATTCCTAGTTCGCTATAATCAATGGCTCTGATACCAGTTTCTGTCACACCCCGCCAAGGCGGAAACGCGAGGCGCGACGTTTATGGTTTCCAAAGCATATGATTATCGCAAACACATACATGATACATGGATACATAAACAAATTTAAAGTTTTATATTACAAAAATGTAATCTGAGTTTATAAAAAGTTAAGATTTCACAAATATGACTCAATTCAATGAGTTATACAAGGGAAATCCTCCTTGAGTAGTATCCATCGTGCATGCATGTAATCTACATTGCTAACCTTGAAATCACGTTCAATTTCCTGAAAAACATACTTAAAATCGTCAACACTAGGTTGGTGAGTTCACAGGTTTAATCAAATAGTTCTTTGTAAACTTCGATTGTTCATAAATAGTTCAGTTGTATGTGATAAACAGAATAAGAATTGTTGACCCATTTGTAAACTAGCTAGGAATACAAATAATATGTTCATACATGAGGCGTAACCAAACCATGACAATTGTACACGCCCCTAATTTCGTTATCCGGTTCTATGCGGCCATAAATCCTCCAGATTGTGGTTAGCGCGACTAACCATGACCGGGAGACGTCACTCTCCATAGTACTATTCATAGGACCCTAGGCTACAGTTAATGGTTACTACGTTGTTCCAGGGGACTTTTCCGGCCTCAAATTGTTGTTCTCATCTCATGTAAACATACAAGTCGTGTCTTATTCTCTTGTTATCCCATAAAATAATTGTAAGTATGTTTTTCCCCCAAATATTGAAAACAGTAAAAAGGGGCCGTGAAACTCACCTTGAGTTTGTGTATATACTTGTGATAAAACTTGTTGTAGTCAACCTTGACTATTCGTACCCTAGATACCAAGGGTAAATTGTTGTTAAGACCAACGTCTTAATTGTAAATTGTTCACCGACCTTGTAAATCTGATTGTGTTTGTTTAAACATCGTTTTAGTTTTCCAACACATGTTTTGTTGTAAAATAGTTTTGAGTTACTGCCTAACTGGGACTGTTGTACAGGTATCGAAACTACCTAGTTTCGATTGGGCAAATGAGTATCGAAACTTCCTAGTTTCGATTGTGTAGTTTGGTGTCGAAACTTCCTAGTTTCGATTGAGTAGTCAGGTATCGAAACAATCTAGTTTCGATTGTCAAGAAGGGTATCGAAACTACCTAGTTTCGATTGAGCAATATGTATCGAAACTACTTAGTTTCGTTCGAACAATTAGTATCGAAACTCCTAGTTTCAATTGAGTATAGGTATCGAAACTACTTGTTTCGATTGAGTTAACTGGTATCGAAACTCCTAGTTTCGATTACTGGACTTCTGTTTGACAGAATTAGTCCTGCATATTTATGTTTTAAAACTTGAATTTGACACACTTTTCTTGTTATCTTACTTGCGTTTGAACATTTTGCATGATTGGCTCCGGTTTTTAAGAAAATAATATGAAAATATGGAGTTTTTACCTTTAAAACAGTGGCGATGATGATGAGAGAAAACAGAGATGATCTTGAATCTTTTGCTAAACCCTTTTCAGAAACACTTGAAAACACTGAATCCTGATGGTTTTTGTCTTAAAACTTGGCTTTGATTTTGAAGATAAATGGGAAGTTTTCCGTATGAAAACGAGAGAAAAATGAGAATTGTGAGAAAAATGATTGAAGCGAGTATGGTTATATGTGAGTTTTCTCAGTGAGGTATGGGTCGAGTAAGGGAGGGATTTCTCTGGCTTTTTCGGCCAAGAAGTCAAAGAGTAGGTTGGTTTATAATAATAAAACAATTAGATTTAGGTATTAATATCAATTATAGTTTTAAAGGGTAAATAAATCCGGTTTAGATCCTCCACGGTATTATAAATTTATTCTGAAAATAATTTATTGTTCTACGCAAAGTTTGTGTAAAATGATATATATATGTATATATATGTTTTTCTGGTTATTTATTTTAACCACTAGTGTTCGAATTTAGTCGGGTTATAAGTGTATGTGAACCGGTAACTCCTAGAATTACCAAATGTGAATTGAGACCATGTACGGTCTTTGTTAGACCTTAATGTCTTTATTTGTGAAATTAAATAAATCACAAAAATAATTATAACGTAAACTTGGTTATAATGTGTACGGATATTGACCTGAAATGTCGGGTTGTCACACTCACCTTCCTTCCAGACGAAGTTTTCATACTGCTGCTTCAGGATGTCTTCAAACCCGTTGCTTTGTGCCATTTTTGTTCTTGGTGATTTGATGAAATAGAGAGAGTTTAGAATAGAACCAGAAATGATTAAACAAGTGTGAGTTTGTTTAATCTGAGCCAAATCTCTGATACCACATGTAGGATCGTGAAATTACAAGATGGTTCTGTTCTTAGTTGAGATTGGCGGAAACAATAACAACTACACAATTACAATCGAGTAGACAGAAAGAATACTGATAAGAACACTGTTGTATTAAGCATTGTGAATAAACGATTACAAGTGAAAACTCTAATTCAAAAGCACAAAAAGCACACATACAATGAAGTGTTTATAGATTATTTATACTCACTTAGAATCTAAACAGCCCCTTGATTCTAAGGATCAGATCTAACACAAACCGTTGATCTGTTGTATCTAGCTAACTATTACACGTTTTGTCTATATCTAGTTAACTTTATTGAAGCGTCTTCTTTATGCATCATTACTTGCATGCTTGGAGAAGAGCATTGTTTTCCGTCATTGGATGTGCTATTGAGGTTCCTTCTGCTTTGAGTGTGTCAGTTGCTTTTACAGAAAGTTGTCAGTGATGCTTGGTATGGATAGTCAGCTGCAACGATTTGTCTTCAAGGCACAAGGCTGTCAGCAGCAAAGATGTTGATCAGCAGCAAGATGTAACCATCCAGAGCTGCTGATGATTTGCCTGTCAGCAGCATCAAGTGTTGATGCTGCTGAGAAGCTTATCCGCAGCAACTTTGGCCTTCAGCAGATAAGGCTATCCGCAGCAGATTTGTTCTTCAGCAGGAGAACAAGTATCCGCAGCAGATAAGCTTGTCCGCAACAGATTGTTGGTCAGCAGCAAACTCTGAGATCAGCAGCATTTGTACTTAGAGAATTTTGTAGCCATCAGTGTTTGGTTCTACACTACCCGATCGGGAAATAGAATTTCAGATTGACTTATTGCCAGAAGCTGAGCCCGTTACCAAAGCCCCCTACCGATTGGCTCCGTCAGAAAAGAAGGAATTAATGTCTTAACTAGAGGAACTAACAGAAAAAGGATTTATTAGGCCGAGCATCTCACCGTGGGGCGCTCCGGTACTATTTGTAAAGAAGAAGGATGGCAACATGCGCATGTGCATTGACTACCGCGAGTTGAACAAGAGGACAGTAAAGAACAAATACCCACTGCCTAGAATAGATGACCTTTTTGATCAACTACAAGGTGCAAGTTGGTTCTCAAAGATCGATCTTAGGTCAGGTTACCATCAGTTGAAAGTAAGAGAAGAAGACGTACCAAAGACCGCATTTCGCACGCGTTATGGGCATTATGAGTTTCTCGTGATGTCCTTCGGATTGACCAATGCACCAGCAGCGTTCATGGACTTGATGAATAGAGTATGTCGACCCATGTTTGATCGATCGGTGATAGTCTTTATAGACGACATACTGGTATATTCGAAAAGCGAGGGTGATCACCACTATCACCTAAGAGAGGTTCTGGAGGTGCTAAGGCAGGAAAATTTGTACACAAAATTCTCCAAATAGGCGTTCTGGCTTAGGGAAGTCCAATTCCTAGGTTATGTAATAAACCCAAACGGCATTATGGTGGATCCTGTAAAGATCGAGTCAGTAAAGGAATGGAACATCCCAAAGACACCAACAGAGATACGAAGCTTTCTGGGATTGGCAGGCTACTATCAAAGGTTCATTCAAGATTTTTCAAGAATAGCCTTGCCACTAACTAAGTTGACACGGAAAGAAGTGAAATATGAATGGGGCCCAATCCAAAACAATTCGTTTAAGGAACTTAAGGCACGATTAACCCAAGCTCCAGTCTTAGCACTACCTGAGGGAAATGAAGACTTAGTAGTCTACTCTGACACTTCGGGTCAGGGTTTAGGTTGCGTACTTATGCAACGAGGAAAGGTGATTGCTTACGCCTCGTGACAACTAAAGATTCACGAGGTTAACTACCCAACACACGATCTAGAGTTAGCGGCAGTAGTTTTCGCGTTGAAAATATGGAGGCACTATCCGTATGGAGTCAAATGCACCATCTACTCAGATCACAAAAGCCTGAAGTACTTTTTTGGGCAAAAGGAATTAAACATGAGGCAAAGGAGGTGGTTAGAGCTACTGAAAGACTATGAATATGAGATATTGTACCATCCAGGTAAGGCAAATGTGGTGGCTGACGCTTTAAGCAGAAAGGAAGAATCGGAATCTATACGGATCAAAGCGTGTCAGCTGGTTATAACACCATATTTGATGAGTGAAATATTAAAGGCACAAGATGAAGCACTATTAGAAGGAAATATAAAACGGGAAAGAATAGTAGGACAACAAGGGAATTTGGGTGCAAATGCATACGGTGTATGAACTAGGTTTGGCCGAATGTGGATACCTAAGATTGGCGAGCTTAGGGCCAAAATACTCGATGAGGCCCATAAGTCTCGCTATTCTATCTACCCCGGAACAAACAAAATGTATCAAGACTTGAAGAAAGAATACTGGTGGCCTGGCATGAAGAATGATGTGACAGAATACGTGAGCAAGTGCCTAACGTGTTCTCTAGTTAAGGCCGAGCACCAGAAACTATGCGGTAAAATGCAACCTTTACCAATACCGGAATGGAAGTGGGAGGAGATCACGATGGACTTCATTACCAAGCTACCGCGAACAGCTAAAGGCAATGATACCATCTGGGTGATCGTCGACCGCTTGACGAAAAGTGCTCACTTCCTGCCAATACGTGAGACTTCCTCGTCAGAAAGACTAGTAGAAATATTTATCAAAGAAGTTGTGAGCAGACATGGTAAGCCGCTGTCGATTGTGTCCGACAAGGATACTAGATTCACGTCAAGGTGTTGGAAGAAATTCAATGAAGCAATGGGCACTAGGCTGAACATCAGCACCGCTTACCACCCCCAAACCAATGGACAATTGGAAAGGACCATTCAGACCTTGGAGGACATGCTCCGGGCCTGTATCATTGACTTCGGTGGGAGCTGGGACAGCCATCTACCATTGGAAGAATTTTCATATAACAACAGCTATCACTCGACTATTGGCATGCCGCAATTTGAAATGTTGTATGGAAGGAAATGTAGGACCCCGGTATGTTGGGGGGAAATCGGACAAAAGGATTTTGCAAGTCTCGAAGTGGTCAAAGCTACTTCCGAGAAGTTTGATCAAATCAAGGCTCGAATGAAAGCTGCAAAAGACAGACAGAAATCATACGCGGATAAGAGAAGAAGGGATTTAGAGTTTCAAGTGGGTGACACGGTACTATTAAAGGTATCACCAAGGAAAAGAATCATTCGATTCAGAAAGCGTGGCAAACTAAGTCCAAGGTTTGTCGGACCTTTCAAGATTTTAGCGAGAGTGGATCAAGTTGCTTACAGACTCGACCTACCCGTTGAGCTTAGTGGAATACACCCTACGTTCCACGTGTCGCACTTACGCAAGTGCCTAGCTGACGACACAGCTCACATACCTTACGACGAGATCGAAGTGGATAACAGTCTAAATTATGTTGAGGAACCGATAGCCATCCTTGACCGAGCTGAGAAACGACTACTTAATAAGTCGATCCCTTTAGTCAAAGTACAATGGAAGCACAGAAAAGGGTCAGAAGCTACATGGGAAAAAGAAGACGAGATGAGGGGACTATATCCTCAATTGTTTAACGTATAAACGGTTACGAGGACGAAACCTCTTTAAGGAGGGTAGACTTGTAACACCCCAAAAATAGTAATTTAGTAAATAATAACGCGATAGAGACTTAATCGTCGTAAAACAAAAGAAAAACGGATGGGCTTGGGCTCAGCTCCAACGGGCCGAGCGAAGCCCAGGTATATAAGGGCCAAGACAGCCCTGAAGCTCTCATTTTTCACCAACACTTGCAAGCTAGAGAGAGAAAGGAGAGTCGGGTCTAGAGATAGAAAGTCGACGAATCGACACAAAATTGAAGGAGCATGTTACTACTGAGCTCGTGAGCAAAACCTCCGAATCAGAATCACAATCCAGGTAACGATTCGACCTTAAACTGAGTTTTTCTTCGTTTTGGGGTTTCTCGGGTTTTAGCTAAATAGGAGACGTTTTTATGGATGAAACTTGAAAATAAGCTTAGAACTAGCATCTAGAGTGAAAACCGCACCTTTTAATCAAAGAAAATTGTAAGATTAGCATGATCGAATTAACATGCAAAATTTCGGACTTGTCCAGGAAACAGATGCTGCATACTTATCAAGTACGCAGGAAGGACGTCCTGTGTACTTACCAAGTATGCAGGAGAAAGATCATGCGTACTTACCAAATACGCAGGAGAAAGATCATGCGTACTTGTCAAGTGCGCATGAGCAAGGCCCTGCGCACTTACTAAGTACGCAGGCAGCAGACCAGTAAGTAAAGTCAGCATGTTTAGAATGATTAAACCGTTATAGTCGGGGTTGGTTCTGATGTGTATTTTAACTACCAAACTCAGATCGTACGTGACGTTGTTGGACCTTTGTTTAGGACAACCAAGAATAGCTTTTCAGGTGAGTTCTATGTGCCCCCTTCTATGTTATGTGCAAATGTATACACTAAATGAATAAATGATATGAATGCTAATGTGATCATACGTGATATACTAATATATATTTTATATATATATGAGAATGAATTAAGAACAAAGAATGAAACGTATGTTTACAAAGAATGAATGAAAGAATGGCATAACGTAAATAAATGAAATCTTGTTGTATAATTATTTATATTGCATGTTATGAATGTATGTATACGTTATGGATGGAAACGAAGCTAACGGCTACTTCTGTAGACGGACGACCACGTGACTATTTTGCAACCGATAAAGATACGTTCCTTCGCAAGCTAGGACGTACAAAAAGCATAAATGGGCGGTCGAAGTAAATGCTAAAATAGTATAACGGTTGCATAAACAATAGTTCGCGTGGGAAACGAATGCCTTAGGGCAGACGGGCGAATATGACGGACTACGACGGTAGAACGGTAAAGGCGGACGTCCGAAGGTTGGCCGGACGGAAGTTAAGGCGGACGGTTTCTAGGACCGGACGAGTAAAAGGGCTACGACGGTAGCTTAAGGGCGTATGTCTTTGTGATATATGCAGTAAAAGACGGGTTGATCACCCTTATGTGTATGACCAATAAATGTAAATGAAAGTAAAAGGTGAATGCATATCTATGTAATCACATAAGAATGAAGAAAGAAAAGTAAAAGCTATGAATACGTATTTATAGAAATATGTGTATATAATTATGTATACTTATAAAGAAAAGAATGATCATACTTAATAGTTTTAAACTAGTACTCACCAGCGTTAGCTGACTTTTAGTATACATTTCAGGTACAGAAAGGAAGGGTCGTGCGTAGGCGTGAAGGTTACCCGACACAAGACTGACATCCCACTTTTATATATGTTAAGAAAAATGTTATGTACTTAATTTTAAAGACTTGCGGTGTTATGCCATGTCATGTTACGTTATGGAATGATTGAATTCGAATGTTTTAAATTTAAGCTCAGTTTTTATGACTATGTTTATGAGTAAATCCAACAAGTGAGGTCACCCGGGAAAGGGGCCTTACAATATCCTTCAAATATGGATGTCCAAAAGTTTTCATCAGTTTCTGATACGAACTGTTCGAACCGGACTTTCCAGCTACGGTAAACTGATATGCACAAAAGTCTCGGTGGCATAGTTCCAATCTCATTATCATCACATGAATTAACATTTTGAATTTTTTGCGAAAATAACCGGAAAAAATTTCCCGCCAAAATTCTATTTTTAAAAAATTTCAAAAATTCAAAAATGATTCAAAACGACCGTATAAGCTTTCCCTAAAAAATTTGAACAAGATAAAATTTCGCCTGACTGAGCGAACTTGACCCCAAGCGAACTTATTAAGTTCGCCTGATTAAATTCGCCCAATCTGCACCAAGCGAACTTATTAAGTTCGCCTCTCTAAGTTCGCCTGCAACAGAATTGCTAAGTTCGTCTGCATCAGCTGTTCAACCAAACACGAACCAAAAATTCCGAAAATCATCATATCTTGCTGAATTGATTGAATTTGATTAAATTGAACCGTAGGAATGTGTAGGAACTGATTAGGAACACTTCTATCGGATCAATTTCATCAAATGAATCCAAAATCAATCGAAAATGATAAAAAAAATTCTCCATTTTTATCAAGAACACAAAAAAGATGAAAAATCTTCAAAATCTCTGAAATTTGATGTTGATTGGACACGAAAACACCACGAATCTTCTGCTAATCAAGAGCAATGTCTCTGATACCACTTGTAGGTCCCTAATTCGGTGGGTGACGGATCTCTAGACTCACGGTACGACACGGTGATAACGTGCGGAATCCATGATCAACGTGCTCGTGTAACTCAATCAACAACAATGGTGTAAATAAAATCTTTGTATTTCCACCACAATATCAGGTTACAAGATTCACAGAATTCTCTCTGGTCTACTATGATATCGTCTTAAACTAATTAACAGACTCTGTTCTCTATTTATAAGCACCAGTTCTGCACTAGGCGAACTTAACAAGTTCGCCTAAAAGATGCTTAGGCGAACTTATGAACTTATTAAGTTCGCCTCAACTAGGCTAAGCAAAACTAACAAGTTCGCCTCAAATAGACTAAGCGAACATAAGAAGTTTGCCTCTGATAAACCAGGCGAACTTATGAACTTACACAGAATTTCATCAACAGTTACAAAACATGTCCTAACACTCTTTGAAGAAATGTTTCAGCTGTGGAAAGCAGGGTCATTTATCAAGAGAATGTTGTATTAAGAAACACAAATCTTCTAAACAGAGGTCTATCAAAGAGGGAGTAGAAATGTCAAAAGTTGTAGAACAGAAGTCTAAAGACAAGTCAGAATCTCGAAAGGGGCTTTATCAAAGACCATGTCCTGCTTTGAAGAAATGTTTCAGCTGTGGAAAGCAGGGTCATTTATCAAGAGAATGTTGTATTAAGAAACACAAATCTTCTAAACAGAAGGTCGTTTTTCAACCTCAAAGAAAGTTTCAAGAGAAGGTTGTTAAAGCCTTTAATAGTTTGAAGACATTTTGGACATACAATATGTCGAAACGAAAACAAGATTGGAAAGACAAATCTAAACCACGACAAGTTTAGAGAGTTAAAGATTCAAGCCCAAGATCTAGCTTTGTTGATGCAAAGTGTATGAGGGAGCTTGGAAGAATTCTTGTGTTTTGATATGCAATGGCCTAGGGGGAGATTGTTGGAACTATTTTTAGGCCATCGCATATAAAACAGTCTGAAGACGGAAGAATTCTTTGAATTTAAAAGATTTCTACCAAAATCTTATAGTTTTCGGACGAAATACATTTCGACCGAAATGTATTTCGGGCGAACTCATTCTTTGTCTTCTTAGTATAAATACTTGTTTAGTTTGACTTTTGTAAGGGGGACTTCATTTGATATATCAATACAATAGAGAGATTTACACCTTTAACTATGTATTTTTTATCCAATCTCATATCTTGATTATTCTAATCGATTCTCATTTCTACCAATCGATTGCTTGATTTGCACGAATAAACGGATGAAATACATTTCGATTTCTTCAAACAGAGTTTTCGGTTACTTCAAACAAACTTTTCGGACAATTCAACAGAAGAACACTTGAATTGACAAAAAACTTTCTGTGATGATCTGTGTAAAGAATCAAGTCTTCAAACTTGATGCAAACTTCATCTCCGTCAAAACTAGCTTCAAATCAGCAACAATGGCACCCAAATTACTTCAATTTAATCAGATTTGACTTAAAATCTTCTTGAATACCAAGAGCTATTAACCAACAGCTCTGATACCACTTGTGAAAACCGTTTATTCGAGCAAATCAAGCAATCGATTGGTAGAAATGAGAATCGATTAGAATAATCAAGATATGAGATTGGATCAAAAACACATAGTCAAAGGTGTAACACTATCTATTATATTGATATATCAAATGAAGTCCCCCTTACAAAAGTCAAACTAAACAAGTATTTATACTAAGAAGACAAAGAATGAGTTCGTCCGAAACACATTTCGGTCGAAATGTATTTCGTCCGAAAACTTTAAGATTTCGGTCGAAATCTTTTAACTTCAAAGAATTCATCCATCTTCAGACTGTTTTATATGCGATGGCCTAAAAATAGTTCCAACAAAGTACCTGAGACAACATCCGGGTCTATCTTAGCTTCTGCAGCAGTCATAGTAAAGGCCCTCGCCTTTGCTATGGGCTTCTCGTCTTCCTTCTTTGCTGAAGCTATTCCCGTACTCTGGCCAGCTTTACAATCCTTCGCGATGTGGACTAGTCCCCAACACTGATAGCATTTAGGTTCAAGCGGGAAATCTTTAGAAAAATGGCCCGACTTTCCACATCGGTAACACAACATTGAATCAGCCCTATACTCACCCGAGTGCAACTTTCTACACTTACGACATGTACGTAGACCCTCAGTTTTTGTCTTTTTACCAAACAGGACCTTCTGGTCCTTCCCAAACCTCTTGCTCGGCATAATCCACTTTCTCTCCTCTGGTTTAGTCTCTTTTACTTCATTTCCCATGATGTCATCATACAAGATCCCACTTAACTCAACTGCCTCGTCAAAGCTCGGTGGCTGCTGAGCTTTCACCAAGTGCCTAACTCGATCAGGTAGACCAGCTATGTAAAGCTTCATCCACCTTTCATCATTACCTGCCAAGTGTGGCACCAGACGTGCCATCTCGATAATTTCAAAGTATATTCGCGGTGCGTCCGCTTACCTGCTTTGAGAGTCAAGAACTCCCGCTCTACCTTTTCTAGGTACTCCGGAGCATAGAACGTTTTTCTCCCCAACCCTTTCAGATCCTCCAAATTCATAGCTTTAAGCTCCTTAATAGTCGTCCTTTCCTTCACTGAGATCCACCACTGCAGAGCTTTAGTAGAGAATGAATGTGAAACAAACTTGACAACTTGATTTGGCCTACATTCACTAATGGAGATGGCAGACTCCATCTCAGTGAGCCAGTGATATGTAGCCACCACATGCTTGCGACCATCAAACTTAGGCGGATCACACTTCCTAAAGTGTCCATAGTCGCACACCTTATTCTCAGATCCAGCATTACCGCCACCTCTAGACGGTTTCTTCTTTTTGACGTCCTCCAGGACTCCCTTTTCTAGTTCCTCAAAAGTTGCCTTCACGATGTCGGGCAGATACTCATGAATCATATCCACCACTTCTTGTAAGGCCCCAAACCGGGCACCCTACAGTTTGGTCACATCACTGGGTATTCCCATTAAAACACTTAACTTTCGTTTACAACGTACAGCGGAAGTCTTTCTAAAAATGGTAATTATCTTTTGAGTTCATTAATGTTCTTAACTTTACCTTACGAATGCATACACAGCAATATAAGTACCACTCTCCCAAGCCAAGATATCTCGTCAAGTAGTTTCACCTGTAAAACAATCTAACGTACATAGAAATTCAGCTACACTGAGTGAGTTCCAACAGTTTAGTTTAAGTAAAAACCATCTCGTCAGAAATATCATTAATGTAAACTCAGGACCCCCCGGCCTTTACAAAACGGTTTGTCATTTTTAACATATAAGTATCCCACCTTACCGGGCCATTCACTTAAGGGTCTACCACCCAAGACTCAGCCATACCCAAAGCCTACTAAGTCTCACCAACATGGTTCAAGCTTACTACATTACTGACTCATAATCTACCTAACGTATCAACCCGAAGTCCGGATAATACGACCCAACTCTTATTCATCGACTCAACTAGCTCTAATAAAGACATTCACAAAAGGGCTCTTACACATTAGTCATAAACATGACCCTGTTCTCATATTCCTGTCAAAACACTGCTCCACATCAAAGCATTAGCACCACAACACAATAATTACCACTTCACAATTTTATGCAGATAAATTACACATAAATGCACACAAACACATACCTCGTCACAAACACCCTCGTCAGGGTTATCCACGTCGGGATATTCATCGTACTCAGAGAACCCCCTTTCGGGTCTCAACATTACCCTCATAGGGCCCCATCACATAGCGCAGTGACACACTCGTCCTCTATGATGACTGCCCAGCCACCCACACAGTGACTACATCATCTACCATACGGTGACTGACACATCACCCATATGATGACTGCAAGATCACTCGTACAATGATGACCTCGAAGGACCTCGTTCTCCACAACATCGATTTGCCGTGTCACAAGGACATTTATACATACACAAGATGTATATCCATCACTTCCCACAGGACCCCATCTTGAACATTCTCACAAGGTTAAATACACCCATTGCACTTCAAATATCACCTAGACATTAGCACACAGGTGACACTATCTTAAAGTCGTAGACACAGACAAATTCAAATTCATGTCTATAAATGTCTACCTGCACAACCTACTCAACCATGCTCTCTAAGAGTCACGTTAAACGTGAACTCACGCCATTCAAAATGTAATCACGTAATCACATATTACCGCACATAATCAACAACTGTACACAATCGTACACCATCACCAACGCAATTATCTTAATTATTTTCAACTCATCATGCGGTAAAACTCACAATAAATGTCAAAATCAAATAGTCAATATTTGAATTAAGCATCACACCACGTAAACGTCAAATCAGTGATAACGTTGAATCACCCTGAAATCTCTCAAGGAAACTACCACAACATCTAATCGTCAAACAATCAAGCATCCTAACAGTGCCCACAAAATCACTACTAGATCATATCAGGTACATCTTGTGTGTCCTTCTCTGTTTCCTCCTCATCACATTCCGGGTCATCCACTGGGTCATCCTGAAACAGAGTTCTATTAACTGTCGCAAGTGGTCGATCTCTCAACCATGTAGATCCACCTCCTGGAGGGAAATCACGTAATATTGACACCGACCTCCTTTTCCATCTAATCCTTCTAATCATAGCACCACGTGGCATGTTGCCGATCGAAGCTCTAGTCATACTTGGCACGAAAAGCGCCAACACTACTCCTATTTCACTAGCTGTTTCATCCGCAGCAGTCGTCGTCTTGGTTGGTTGTTCTACATTCCTCCTAGCAAGAGCTCCACGCCTGATCGATCTCGTATACTTCGCCTTAGCCATCTAATCTTATTCAAGATAAAACACTTATGTGGTTATTATAGGTAACAAGTTCCGAATATAAGAGTAACCATAGACTGCCGAATCACAGTGATCAAATGTGATCGATTGTCCACGTTGCTACTTGAATTCTAAACGTTCCCCATCATACTCACACTAGCTTTCTACCTTCCACACATTCCACACAACGGTTGCACATACATCGTACACAATCCACAAAATCCAATCCAATAACTAACACATAGTTAAACATAATACCATACCACAACACGCAATTACACAATATAATTCCACACCGATTCACTAAACCACTTAATCATACCAAAAAACTCCTCATAGTGTAACACTACACAAGTGATACTCTAATAATTAAACTTTACTCGAAAGACGTACCTCTTGGCTTACGCTTACTCGTGGTGACATTCGTTTTACCCTCGTCCCATTTTCGGTTTAAGTTTAGGTATTTTATGTTTTGAAAACACCATTTTACTCTTAAACCAGGCACGTTTAAAACGTTGAAAAAACCATTTTACCCTTGAATTCTAAACGTTCCCCATTTTCGGTTTAAGTTTAGCTTTCTACATCGGCTCTGATACCAATTTGTAAGGCCCCAAACCAGGCACCCTATAGCTGGGTCACATCACTGTGTATTCCCATTAAAACACTTAACTTTGTTTAAAACGTACCGCGGAAGTCTTTCTAGAAATGGTAATTATCTTTTAAGTTCATTAACGTTCTTAACTTTCACACTAATATGAGTATCATCGCTCCCAAGCCAAGATACCTCATCAAGAAGTCTCACCGGTAAAAACAATCTAACATACATAGAAATTCAGCTACACTGAGTGAGTTCTAACAGTTTAGTTTAAGTAAAAACCATCTCGTCAAAAATATCCTTTATGTAAACTCAGGACCCCCGGTCCTTTACAAAATGGTTTGTCATTTTTAACATATAAGTATCCCACCTTACCGGCCCATTCACATAAGGGTCCACCACCCAAGACTCAGCTATACCCAAAGCCCAGTAAGTCTCACCGAAATGGTCCGAGCTTACTACATTACTGACTCATAATCTACCACACGTATCAACCCAAAGTCCGGATAATACGACCCAACTCTTATTCATAGACTCAACTAGCCCTAATAAAGATATTCACAAAAGGGCTCTTACATATTAGTCGTAAACACGGCTCTGTTCTCATATTCCAGTCAAAACACTGCTCCACATCAAAGCATTAGCACCACAACCCAATAGTTACCTGTTCAGAAATGTATGTAGATAAATTACACATGAATGAACACAAACACATACCTTGTCACAAACACCCTCGTAAGGGTTATCCCCGTCGGGATATTCATCATGCTTAGAGAACCCCCTTTCGGGTCTCAACATTGCCCTCATAGGGCCCCGTCACACAACGCAGTGAGACACTCGTCATCTATGATGACTGCCCAGCCACCCACACAACGACTTTATCATCTACCATACGGTGATTGACACATCACCCATATGATGACTGCAAGATCACTCGTACAATGATGACCTCGAAGGACCTCGTCCTCCACAACATCGATTTGCCGTGTCACAAGGACAATGACGTTAGCCCACACAGCACACGCAAGTAACACATAGCAGCACACGTGCAAGGATTATGACTCGTTACCTAACCACATACCACGTACGTGCACACACCACAACACCTCCTAATCGTACCCACACGACATGTAAACTCATCCCCTGACTCACCCCAACTAGGTCACTATAAAAGACGCCTCACTATACAACACGCCACCATCAAATTCACATCTGGTCCACACCCTCTAAGGACAACACACATGCCTTTAGCTTCGTATTTGAATATTTAAATTCATAAACTCATCTGGTTAAACCCAAAACTCGTAACACGTTTAATTAAATAAACACATCTTTTAAGTATGTACGATAGGCCCAAGAGTAAATAAAACATTAAAGAGGGGATTAGAAACTCACTGGTTATGTTGAGTATAAATCCTCACTCTGCACCCCGATCACTTTCTCAAATCCCGAACATGTCAAGCGTATGATCACGTGATCAGAATACGTTCCAAACACACATCGAATAGCGTAAATAAATAAATAAATCCCTATACTCGCCTCATCTACTCGCCCGTCCGATTCACCGAACTCATATCTTCACAAATGCTCGTATCGGTTCCTATTTGACTCGTTTGGGCATCGTATACTTTAATAGGTTACTTGCATGCACGCATGGGTTCCATGCAAACCCTAACATCCACATGCAAACCATAGCCTAGCCTGTCCAAGCATCCTCGTGTACCACCGCGTGTCACCCACACAGCCGCCACCATGACCGGTTGCCACCATGTCGGCCTCCCTTGTTCCACCGTGCCCTATCGCTGTGCGCCACCATGTGCATCACCATCATCTTCTTTATCGGGCAAACCATAGCGGCTAACATCACCACTACTGACACCATTGCTCTCCTCTTGTGCCATTCCACACTCTGGATACCTCACCAGCTCCATCCTCCGTCGTTCACCGCCATAGGGTAACCTCACAGCCATCATTGGTAACCGCCGGTAGCCTTCCCCCTTCGCCGCTCTTCCATAACCCGTCCCCCCTCTCTCTCACTTCTCGGTAGCCAACCCTCATGCCAAACGGACCTTCCCCGTGTTCCCCCTAGCCGCCTGCCACCATCTCGCGCCACCATCTAGATGTTTTCGGCCACTTGTTACCATCACGCGCCACCACATGGGAGTTTACCACCATGGTTCGCCATCTCTCCACTTTTCGATAACCATACACGCATATAAACGAAAAAAAGCATTGATAAAACATAAACGAGAATCACCTGATCGTATCACGGGCACCACGCTTTTCAGATTATCTCCTTCCTCCTTCTCCGTCGGCCATCTCCCCTTGCGGCTCTCCCTAACCGTCGCTCTCCCCTAGATCAGTTATGGTCTAGGGTTTACACTAGTGTAGTATTTAAACTACTAGTATTTATATCTGGGTCCCTATATTTACATCTCTCGTAATTCGTTCTCAAATCTAACAATAAATGACTAACCGGGTCTTCTCATTTTAGTTAAATAAGCCTTCACTAGAAAACCTTACTATTTCTGTCATTTAATAAAGATTCGGGTCATCCATTAACCCAGGTGTCTAGTTTACGGATTTCCGGGATATTACACTTCCCTCTTAACAGCGTCACGAACCGCTGGTTCAAACTCAAACTTCTCGGTATGCTCAGAATGCACAGATGGTTTAGTGTGGACAGACGGTTCAGTATGAACCGACACCTCATCCTGATTAGCGTTCTAGCCACGAACACTTTTGCGACCCTTCCTAGTGTTGGCATCATTAGCAACTTGCGAGACGTGCAACTAGTTAATGACGGTGGCCAATCGCCATTACCTACTCGCCTTGTTTTTCAGGTTTTAAACCTTCCATGTACTACACATTGGCATTACGCCCCTGTCTTAACCTACTAACACAGACACACTCACACGCAGACTCATACCTGGCACTCATGGCTTTTGGTTACCCGTGATGGCATTCCCAATCATTGTTCCCATTCTCAGTCTAAGTCTAAGCATCGGGGATGACCAGATTACTTAAACCTAGCTCTGATACCAACATGTAAGGTCTCAAACCTGGGAACCCTAGTTGTTGGCACAATCACAAGCTAAGTAGTCTTAGACATTAAATAGTATCATAAAATGAAGTGGAAATTCAAAGTTAAGCCATACTTAAAGTCCTAACGTCAAAACATGAACAATAGTTAAGTACTAAAATTCAAATAAACACTTAAACAAGGGAATGCCATAAATTCATCACAAGCCATGTAACCATTCATCATCCCAAGAGCCGCCAGTTCATTCCTTCTCTTTACCTGAAATACATGCTAAAAAGTCAGCTACGCTGAGTGAGTTCTATAGTGAGTTACTAGGGATGATTAGTCTAGAAAACCGTTATCAAGAGGTTTCTCAATTAAAAAGCTTTACCACGTTTCCCATTAAATAGCTTATCTCAAAATAATTAATACAAACACCACAACAATATATCCCGTTTACTGTACCCGTGGACACAAGCAAACACAATTTTCCCGTCTGACTGTCGTCAGACACAATAACCCATTTGACCTCGTCAAAAACAATATCAAGCTTTCGCCATTTCAAGAATAACATTTATTAAAAATACTCATTTCACCACAACTCGTTATCTATGCATTACGCATAATAAAACGTTTACGTCACATGTTATTCATGGCCAAAAATATAAAACATTTAAAAGTGGCCGATAGAAACTCACCTTTTTGCGACACAACCCGCTCCCTAAAACCCGTTAACTTCCCATGCTCGTCTTTCGACCTCGCACCTACAATACACATAATACACGAGTCAATATGTGACCCAACGTTCAAATCTCCACCTGCTCGACTAACTAGTCATCATGCATGGCCACCCACTCACGCACGTTACCATGCACGACCTATCCTTACACCATGCACTACATGAACACCCGCTCACGTCCCCGGTGTTCCGATATGTTTACTCATCCCCTCGAGGCATCTTTATTCCATTGTATCCGTGCGTTTTTAGATAGTTTTATATTTGTTTTGAGTCATTTTAGTTTTGTTTTGAGTCTTTGTTATGATTTCAGGTGCTCATGATGATTACAAGTCAAATCCCGAGGAAACCGAGCACGAGAGTGAAGCCCGAGGTTTAAAAGATAAAAAGTTGGATTTTTGATCCCTCGCGGTACATGAAGGAGGAGAAGAATTGTCTCGCAGTACGCGAGAAAAGCCAAAACAGGCGCCCGACTATTTTGTTCCTCGTGGTACATGAGGAACCCATGCTAATCTCTCGCGATACGCGAGGGCCTAAATTCCGTAAAACCCTAGATTTTGAAATTAAATAGATTTTGATAGCCATATTCAAGGAGTTCGATCTTTTGGCCGTCCAAAGATGGTTTTAGGGCCATTTTAGGAGTTTGGAGAGAGAATCAAGTGCAAAGATTGAAGCTTTGGATCCGGGTTTGTTAGTTTAGCTTATTCGGTTTTCAAGATTACGTCTTTTGTGTTTGATAGCTGTGATTGAACCATGTTCTTATCTATTACTTCTGTTTTGATGTTTTGGATTATGATTCTTGGTTAGATCTTTGATACTGCCTAGGTTTAGGATGAATATTTGTTAAAGTATTGATTTTTATCGGTTTTTGGCTACATTGAATGGATTAATGATTTTGTAACGATCTTGGTTTGATTATTGTGATGTATGTGCATGCTTTATTCTGATTGAATGTTGATTATAATCCCGCATGTGTTCTTGTTGAATGTCTTTTAGTTATAGATGAATGTTTAGGTTGCTTGCTTCGTTGTTGGTAACTATGATGGTATTGCTAGACATAGTAGTCCATAGGGAGAGTAATTAGTTTTGATTTAGACTGAGTGTTCATCTTATCTCAATACTCGAAAGGTGAGAGGTAATCGGTTATTCTTCGTATTAGGATTCCGAGTGTTAACTGTCTGAGAGGAAGTTGCCTTAGGGTCTTAGTAATTGTTGTTAGTCCGAGTCATAGTTGTTAATCTGAGATTACCCCATGCATCTTCGATGTATTGTGGACATTGAGACCTAGAGGTGATTTGTCTTTAGGGTACATTATCATTGTTGGAGAGACTGAAAGGTAATCCGACTATCTGGTGAGTTACTACATCCTTGGGTTTCTTAGTTGGTGACACCCTGAGTGTAACATCCAGCCTCTCGTACCAACAATATTTTCCGTTTTGCCCCTAAGAGCTCACAGATTTGTTTTTGGTTGCCTGGGTGAAAACTTCCCAGTGGTCACCCATCCCTGGATTACTCCCATCCAAGCACGCTTAACTGTGAAGTTCTCCTATCATCCACTACATAAAGCCCTAAAACACGTTGTGGTATTTGAGGCGGGGCATTCCTTATGAACCCAGCATCTCTCCCGTGGACAGAACAGAACAAAACGATATGGGATTTGCCTAACGTGTTACAAACACCCCCCCGGGACTCATCGTCCTCGATGAGGTTTGCCCCACTATCGTAAACAGAACAGAACGGGAGTGGCTTTGATACCATTTGTAACATCCGGCCTCTCGTACAAACAATATTGTCCGTTTTGCCCCTAAGAGCTCACATATTTGTTTTTGGTTGCCCGGATAAAAACTTCCCAGGGGTCACCCATCCTTGGATTACTCCCACCCGAGCACGCTTAACTGTGGAGTTCTCCTCCCATCCACTACATTAAGCCCCAAAACACGTTGTGATATTTGAGGCGGGGCATTTCTTATGAACCCAACATCTCTCCCGTGGACAGAACAGAACAGAATGATATTGGATTTGCCTAAGGTGTTACACTGAGAGTGATTAGGGATCCACTAGGATGTCTAGAGCTGTTATCCTTAGATACCCAGATCCATCATAGTTTCCATAACCAGTAGAAGTCTGTGCTTTTCAAGTAGGATTCCGACCTAGGTTGTATCCTTCGCATTCCTGATATTCCCGAAGTCTTTGTCTTGATAGTTAGATTCGATCTTTAGTTCTGCGTTATTAGTTGAATCATTAGTGTAGAAAACTCCCCAATCAATCATCTTTAGTCCGACTTCGAGTCTAGTTTAGCTATAGTAGTGTCTCTAGGGTTCGATAATCCGGTTCACCATTAAGTTGTACTACACTCGATAGGTTCACTTGCCTGTCAGTGCGGTTTAGTTCATAGGTACTCCATTTATTACTTAATAGTCTAGATTAGATTTCTATTCGTAGTTTTTATAGACCGTCTAGGCGACATCAAGTTTTTGGCACCGTTGTCGGGGACACTTGGTAATAGCAACATTAGCTTTGACTAGTTCTTTTGTGTGATTTTTGGTTAGTTTCTTTTATTTTGAGTCTTAATTGTGTGCTTTGTCCTAACTGCTACTTGTGTGTCTAATTTAGGATCGAGTCTTTCTGTGTTTTGATTCTTTCTTATTTTTATTTGTGTCTTTCAGTTTAGGCAACGTACTCGTTCGTAGGGATCGCCACCGTATTCAGCATACGAAGAGCCCAAACGAGAGTTTTACGAATGCACCTGCGACTTCCGGGAGCGTTTGAAAATGTTATGCACAAACCAGGTACATCCCACTATCCCAGTTCCTTTTCCTAATATGGGAGACGCTACCAGCGAGACGTACCGTACACCAGAGAGCAAGTGATGGGGCCACCAGGGCGCGATCTTCGATCACCCGCCCCGCTATCCCTAATACAAATACTTGGCAGATCACATCACATGTCATGCGTATGATCACTCATGCTACTCAATTTCATGGCCTTGAGGATGAGGATGCACCGGGACATCTGTCCCGCTTCGCGCGCATATGTGATACCTTCAATATCACGGGTGTATCTAAGGATGTAATCTACTTGCGTCTCTTTCCATTCTCGCTCTCTAGGCGTGCTTCCACTTGGCTTGACATCCTCCCTGACAATTCCATCACCACTTGGGAGGATCTTCAAGCCAATTTCCTTAAAAAGTATTATCCACCTTCCTGGGCTGCTCGCCTTGGGGACCAAATCCATTCCTTCCACGTGGACCCTGGTGAACCTTATCACATGGCCTGGGAGCGGTTCAACACGTTTTTGAGCCGATGTCCCTAGCATGGTCTTTCTGACTGGGCAATTGTGGAGAAGTTCTATAATGGCCTCACCATCGAGAAGCATCAAATGTTCAACACAGCTGCGGGAGGCCATATCATGGATAAACTAGAGCCTACTGAATCGCTGAGAAACAGCGGCCATCTAATAGGACTTCCATTCCTAGTGCTAGAGCACACGCCTCTTCTCCTAGAGGTGTGCATCAGGTTAACCCTGATACTAGCGTGGCTGCTGCACTCGCAGTGATGGCGAATGAGATCAAAGAGCTAAAGCTGAGTGCTCAAAGGTGTGAGGTGTGCAGGGGAGACCACGACACCAGGGACAGCCCCGTCAGTCAGCAGGAGCAGGTGAACTTTTTGGGCAAACAGAACCGAGGGTATAATAATAATTATAACAATTCTTTTGGGTCGGGATGGAGATCTAGAAACAACCCGCCTGGGTTTAATGCCCACCCTAATCAGTATGGATGAGGTGAAGTAGGAGCGAGTTCTGGGAGCAGTGCTAGGGATAAGAAGATTAAAGAGATGCTAGAGAACCAGACTCAGATGCTCGCTCATTTAGTGCAGAAGGATAAGGAGACTCACCAACGATTGGATGCGCACAACACATCCCGTGTCTGCTTGGCAGTTTGCCCTTGAACCACGTGTTGGCCGACCTAGGTGCTAGCATCAATCTAATGCCTTATTATATATACAAGCAGCTAGACCTAGGAGATCCTAAGCCAACGCGCATGAGCATATCCTTGGCTGACCGTTCAGTCACGAATCCATGGGGAATTATGGAAAACCTTCTAGTTAAGATAGACAAACTCATCTTCCCCGTGGACTTTGTCATTTTGGACATGGATGTGGATGATAGAGTCCCACTCATCCTTGGGCTTCCGTTTCTGCGCACCCCCATTGCATTGATGTCCAAAATGACAAAGTCCATGAAGGAGGCTGGTGAGCAAAGCTCACACTTCGTGTGAGGGATGAGTTTGTTACCTTTGATGCTGCAAAGTCCATGAAGGAGGCTGGTGAGCAAAGCCATTCTGTGTGCATGATTGATGCCTTCATGGACAAACATAAGGACTCTGATCCAGAGGAGATAGTTGTTGATGAACCCGCCCCTGATTTAGAAGAACCATCTAACTGGGCGTTAGAGTTGGAGAAGTTGCCGAATGAGCCGGATGATACGGCGATAAGGTGCCCAGTGATCTGCAAGAGATGATGGTAGAGCTCGAGGGGATGATTTGGAAAACCCCAAGTGTGGGGAAGTTAGAGAATGTAGAGGATCTGGATTATCCAGGTAAGAGCTTTGTGGTTATACCATTAGAGATACATATTCTTAAGCTCGTACCTATTTATGTTCTTCGTGCTGAGGGGAGAGAGACCGAGTCACCCCCTAAGTCTAGGCCACCCCATAAGAGAACCCGGGCGTTTAGTGATTCATGTGATCTAAGGGTAGTGCAAACCCCAAGTGTGGGGATGTTTAGGGGTAATAAATTGCTATGGTATTTGAACCCTGTTATCTTCAGACCGGGTAGATATAAGCTATGGTGGAAAGACCTAAGTGATAGATGTAACGGAGGTTCAGAGTTTGGAATTGGGTTGTTGAGGATGTGGAGAGTTGGTAGACCGCGCAGGATGAAGGCGGTACCTGTTAGGATCAAGGAGAAGCCTCCTGATAGGCATTTTGGGTCTCGGGCAAGTGCCCGGTATGTAGAGTTTGTATATTTCTTGGTTCTATTTTCGTGTCAATTTTGTGTTTTTCGGTTTGTGTGTTTTGTTTGTGTTATGTCTTGTAGGGATTCGCGCTTGATTCGATGAGGAAAATCATCAGGAACGAATTTCCAGGTATTGTTACTTTGGTTTTAATTGTTGGAACGGGTTTTTAGAGGATTTTGGGAAAAAGTTTTAAGGGGTGAAAATTTGGCTAAGTATGAAAAACTTTCTGTTAACACCCGTTCCTCTCGGTACGCGAAGCTCAGAGGGAATTCCTCACGGTACGCGAAGGACAAAGCTAGAAGCCGGCTTAAAAAATGCGTTCCTCGCGGTATGCGAGGAGTGCTGCCTTGGCTCTCGCGGTATCCGGGGGATCCCTGACTCAGCCTTTGTTCCTTGTTTTCCCATGGTCTCCCGTACTCACCATCATCTATCACCATTACCACAATTCTCCGTTCACCACTCACACCATCACTAGCCTTCATCATCTATCATCATACATACCATTCATATACTATCATCCACCATAATCACCACCATCATAACTAAACTACCTACCATGGGAAACTTAAGAACCGTTCATGACCGATGTTTCACCTTGCTTTTGGCACTCATGTCTATGTGTTTTCCACTCATAGGGTACATGTCCCTAATCTATCTTGAGTCGTAGTGAGTCAGTCGAGTCTTTTATTTTATCTCGAGTCTGTAACTTGAGTTAGTTTAATGTTGTGGGTTTGTTGTGAGCTTATATTTGCAGGTATCGATCGCTCCGTCCGTACTCAATCTCTATTCGGGCAGGGTCGATTTGGATGCTAATCTTATTTATTTTGTAAAGGCAACCCGACAGTTGATTGTGCAACCGCGACCGAAATGCTATACGGTGCACACGTGGAAGAGTAAAGCTGGACATTCCAATACATACATTACCAGCTAAGTCTTCCCAGTTTATTTTTGTCTAATTATTTTCTGTGTTTCTCAGTTCACATTGGGGACAATGTATGTTTCATGTGTGGGGATGGGACTGCGTCTTGTGAGTCTAGTTTGTTTAGGTTGTTTTATTTTATAAAAATACAAAAAAAATTTAAAGATTTGAAAAAATGTCCTTTGAAATCAAAAGTTTTTGCATAATAAATGGAAAATGATAGTAGAACTGGTTCTGCTTGTTGAGTTTAAATAAAATAAATAATTGAAAACGTGTTTAATTAGTGATGTTTTCGTAGATCGAGCCAGATAGTAGAGCTTAAATATCTTGTTTGTGTTGTTTAGGAGTTTAATTGAATTAAATCATGATATCTTGTGGGTATTCATCTTAGGGTATCGGTAATGCTGAAACTATCAACATAGGGTGACAGGTACCACGTTAAGTTAAAATTTAGTTGTTTTTGAAATTTCTTGGCACACCACTCTCTTTTTATGAGAATTAATCAGAGTTTTGGTGGCGCCTGCTTCCATATTCCATATACTTGAGCTTATTTGATTGAAATCTAAGTTTTGCCTACGTGTCACACGTCGGGTTCCAGCCTGATTGAAACACCATTGGGTTTGATTCTTATGTGCTTCAATATTTAGACTACATGTGTTACCTTCTGGGATAGTGACTTGGTTGAAACGCCTCTAGAAGAAAGTTCATCTGTTTAATTTAATGCTCAGTTCATTCATTCTTTCATTGATCATCTTAATTTCTAAAACCTGTAAATTTTAGTTTAACGTGGTGGGTGAAATCTATATGGTTTAATCCGTGCTTTGACATTACCATGAGACGGGATTAGGTAGAGTTATATCTTTGAGTATGAGTCCCATAGATAGATTGAGAGCTTGGTAATATGAATTAGAACACTAAACGGGGGCTTGAAAGTTGGTGGTTGGGTTTAGTCGGACAGAAATACCAATTATTTCTTTTTAACACGTGAGTATTTATGTGCTTATTGAATTAATGAGTTTGTGAAAGCTATGTCCGGTTATGATTACATTGCAGACTTTTTTGAGGACGAAAAAAGGTTAAGTGTGGGGATGTTTGATGTAGTGCAAAGCACACATCTTTATTCCATTGTATTCGTGCGTTTTTAGATAGTTTTATATTTGTTTTGAGTCATTTTAGTTTCGTTTTGAGTCTTTGTTATGATTTCAGGAGCTCATGATGATTACAAGTCAAATCCCGAGGAAACCGAGCATGAGAATGAAGCCCGAGGTTTAAAAGATAAAAGGTTAGATTTTTGATCCCTCATGGTACGCGAAAAAGGAGAAGAATTGTCTCGCGGAAGAGGTTTAAAAGATAAACCGAGCATGATTATTGTGATGTATGTGCATGCTTTATTCTGGTTGAATGTTGATTATAATCCCGCATGTGTTCTTGTTGAATGTCTTTCAGTTATAGACGCATGTTTAGGTTGCTTGCTTCATTATTGGTAACTGTGATGGTATTGCTAGACGTAGTAGTCCATAGGGAGAGTAATTGGTTTTGATTTAGATTGAGTGTTCATCTTATCTCAATACCCAAAAGGTGAGAGGTAATCGGTTAGTCTTCGTATTAGGATTCCAAGTGTTAACTGTCTGAGACGAAGATACCTTAGGTTCTTAGTAATTGTTGCTAGTCCGAGTCATAGTTGTTAATATGAGATTACCCCGTGCATCTTTGATGTATTGTGGACATTGAGACCGAGAGGTGATTTGTCTTTAGGGTACATTATCATTGTTGGAGAGACTGAAATGTAATCCGACTATCTGGTGAGTTACTACATCTTAAGGGTTTCTTATTTGGTGACACCCTAAGAGTGATTAGGGATCCACTAGGTTGTCTAGAGCTGTTATCCTTAGATACCCCAGATCCATTATAGTTTCCTTAACCGGTAGAAGTGCTTTGCAAGTAGGATTCCGACCTAAGTGGCATTCTTCCCATTCGTGATATTCCTGAAGTCTTTGTCTTAATAGTTAGAGTCGATCTTTAGTTCTGCATTATTAGTTGAATCAGTAGTGTAGAAAACCACCAATCAATCATCTTTAGTCCGAATCCGAGTCTAGTTTAGCTATAGTAGTGTATCTAGGGTTCGATAATCCGGTTCACCATTAAGCTGTGCTACACTCGATAGGTTCACTTGCCTGTCAGTGCGGTTTTGTTCATAGGTACTCCATTTATTACTTAAGAGTCTAGATTAGGTTTCTATTCATAGTTTTTATAGACCGTTTGGGCAACATCATACCTCTCCTTACCCCATGCACTACGTGAACACCTGCTCACGTCCTCGCGGTTCCGACATGTTTACTCATCCCCTTGAGTCATTGGTTTAACGAACCGTCGTCACCGAACATCCCGGTTCTCACTTCCGGCCCTCACCGTGCATCGCTAAACCAAAACCATACCCTCCCCGACTTCTCGGCGGGTTCGAGCATCTCCACTGTCCCAACACAGCCATGGCCGGCCCCACGCACAGCTTACCACCCTATCCTTAACCGGCCCTTTCCCAAACACGCAACACTTACCGGCCACCCCTAGGGGTTTGGACAAACCCTCCTCAGCCTGTAAACTCCTCAAATCGTGAAACCATAGTTATAACGAGTCAAGTTTCGAAGTTATAACTTTAAACCGGAAGCCTCGTGTTAGTCGAATCACTGATCGTCCTCGTCTTTCACAAATACTCAAGCTTTACGAAACCCTGAAAATCACCGCGACGCGATGCCCTCGTCTCTTCCTCTCTTTCTGTCGCTTGCAGCCGATTACAGGGAATGGAAAATCCCTTCAACTTTGTCGTCGACTAGTAGGGCATCTCCATGTGGGTCGGGTTTGGCCCACGTGCACGTTTGGTCCTCCGGGTTTGGCCTTGTTCGTGTTTAAAACAAAACCAGTGAAAATCCCGACAAATACCCGTTAAACCTTTACATTTATTTACATATATACACACCCCCGTTATTTTATAAAAACCGGGATGTTACACGGTTGGCCCGGGGCAGCGCTCTGGCTGCGACGTTAGGTAGGCTCCATGGGGCAACGCCTCTGGCATGAGTCGATCATCAATAGTAACTGAGATTGTTGGTACTAACTGAAGCATCGATAGAAACTAAATACGTCGTTAGCAACCTCTGCTTCAGTAGCAACTAAGGGTTCTTAAGAAACACTTTGTCTTATTCGATTGAAGATTCATGTATTGGTGAAATACTTTAATCTGAAAGTGAATATACACGATTGAGACAACTATCATACAAAAATAAAAAAGAACCTTCACACTCATATCTCCGATATCATACGAAAATCAGATAGAACCTTCACACTCATATCTCCTAGAATATCAATTCATTGCAAAAATGTTATCAACTAGTTAACTGAAGATTTTAGATATTTGTGAAATACTTTAAATTGAAAGTGAGTATACATGATTCAGAAACCTATCGAGGATATCATACAAAAATCAAAGAGAACCTTGACACTCGTATCTCCTAGCATATCAATTCATTGCCAAAAAAAATGTTCTCAACTAGTTAAGCAAGTGGTTTTTTTTTATTTAAAAAAAAGATCAATTAGTATATTTGTTATCATACCTACATTTTGATATTTCTTATTGCACCTATCTTTGAATATTTTAGTGTAATTTTGCAACTTTGGATATTTTTATGAATCCGTACAATTTTATGAATTTGTAGAATTATATGATTATGTGTATTGAAATTTTTAAATAGCACAAAACCCGGAAAATATATTTTTTTTAACCTGCATAATTTTTTTTGTCTGAAATGATGGTCGCAAGGCTGTCGCAAGTTTGAAATTGAACTTGGTCGCTAAATCAGTTGCAAAAACCCAAATCAGAAAAGTAGCTGCTAATGATTTTTGTCGCAAAATCAGTCGTAGATAGCTTCAGTCGCATTTTCATTCGCTAACAGTTTGGTCACAAAAATGGTCGTAAAAAATTTCGTTCACAACTGCAGCGGGTAACATTTTGGTCACAAAATCTGTTGCAAATTTGGTCGCTCAAGGTTCGGTCACAAAAAAAGCCTTGGTCACAAATTCAACCGCTAAGTTTGCGATGAAATTCGGTCACAAATTGGGTCTATTTCAGTCCAAAAAAATGGTAACAAAAGTAACTAGCCACTAGGGTTTAAGCGCGCGGAAACCAGTCGCAAATAGTGGTTTTTGTAGTAGTCAGAAAATATAGATATCGAATCTTGTGACATTTTAAACTAAATAAAATTTTCATAAATAAGCTAAATGTTAATAAAAGTCCAATAATAGGGATCTGCAAATCAATTAATCAATAACTTCAATTGTAGTAGTGAGAAAATATAGGTACTAAATCAAAGACATTTAAAATTAATTAAAATTTTAATAAATAAGTTAAACTAGAAATTGTACCCCGGGCTCCGCGACGGGAACCAGACCTAAATGGTTGAGGCGGTAACATAAACGTGAATAAGCACAAAAAGAAACGTGGTTAAATAAGTTTTACCCCGCGCTCCTCGGCGGTAACATTAACGTGGATAAGCACAAAAAGAAACGTGGTTAAAGAAACGGTTGAGGCGGTAACATTAACGCGAAACCATTAAATTCATAAAAGAAACGTATGAAGTTACAATGACTCGGTTGTGAAGGACGAAACATAGATAAAAGACTGTTGGATAACGGTACCGATATTTTTCAGTCGATGTTGGTCTCATTCTTCACGATTGGTAGTCGATATAACCTACGATACCTAAAAATTACTCAATTTTGAATACGACTCCTTTTGAATAAAATTTACACTGGGACGTCAACAAAGAAAATAAACAAACAAACGCATCGAGAAAAAATCAGATTATATATACTATCAAGGGTAAGCTGCATAATTTTTTTAACCTGCATAATTTTTTTTGTCTGAAATGATGGTCGCAAGGCTGTCGCAAGTTTGAAATTGAACTTGGTCGCTAAATCAGTTGCAAAAACCCAAATCAGAAAAGTAGCTGCTAATGATTTTTGTCGCAAAATCAGTCGTAGATAGCTTCAGTCGCATTTTCATTCGCTAACAGTTTGGTCACAAAAATGGTCGTAAAAAATTTCGTTCACAACTGCAGCGGGTAACATTTTGGTCACAAAATCTGTTGCAAATTTGGTCGCTCAAGGTTCGGTCACAAAAAAAGCCCTGGTCACAAATTCAACCGCTAAGTTTGCGATGAAATTCGGTCACAAATTGGGTCTATTTCAGTCAAAAAAATGGTAACAAAAGTAACTAGCCACTAGGGTTTAAGCGCGCGGAAACCAGTCGCAAATAGTGGTTTTTGTAGTAGTCAGAAAATATAGATATCGAATCTTGTGACATTTTAAACTAAATAAAATTTTCATAAATAAGCTAAATGTTAATAAAAGTCCAATAATAGGGATCTGCAAATCAATTAATCAATAACTTCAATTGTAGTAGTGAGAAAATATAGGTACTAAATCTAAGACATTTAAAATTAATTAAAATTTTAATAAATAAGTTAAACTAGAAATTGTACCCCGGGCTCCGCGACGGGAACCAGACCTAAATGGTTGAGGCGGTAACATAAACGTGGATAAGCACAAAAAGAAACGTGGTTAAATAAGTTTTACCCCGCGCTCCTCGGCGGTAACATTAACGTGGATAGGCACAAAAAGAAACGTGGTTAAAGAAACGGTTGAGGCGGTAACATTAACGCGAAACCATTAAATTCATAAAAGAAACGTATGAAGTTACAATGACTCGGTTGTGAAGGGCGAAACATAGATAAAAGACTGTTGGATAACGGTACCGATATTTTTCAGTCGATGTTGGTCTCATTCTTCACGATTGGTAGTCGATATAACCTACGATACCTAAAAATTACTCAATTTTGAATACGACTCCTTTTGAATAAAATTTACACTGGGACGTCAACAAAGAAAATAAACAAACAAACGCATCGAGAAAAAATCAGATTATATATACTATCAAGGGTAAGCTGCATAATTTTTTTAACCTGCATAATTTTTTTTGTCTGAAATGATGGTCGCAAGGCTGTCGCAAGTTTGAAATTGAACTTGGTCGCTAAATCAGTTGCAAAAACCCAAATCAGAAAAGTAGCTGCTAATGATTTTTGTCGCAAAATCAGTCGTAGATAGCTTCAGTCGCATTTTCATTCGCTAACAGTTTGGTCACAAAAATGGTCGTAAAAAATTTCGTTCACAACTGCAGCGGGTAACATTTTGGTCACAAAATCTGTTGCAAATTTGGTCGCTCAAGGTTCGGTCACAAAAAAAGCCTTGGTCACAAATTCAACCGCTAAGTTTGCGATGAAATTCGGTCACAAATTGGGTCTATTTCAGTCAAAAAAATGGTAACAAAAGTAACTAGCCACTAGGGTTTAAGCGCGCGGAAACCAGTCGCAAATAGTGGTTTTTGTAGTAGTCAGAAAATATAGATATCGAATCTTGTGACATTTTAAACTAAATAAAATTTTCATAAATAAGCTAAATGTTAATAAAAGTCCAATAATAAGGATCTGCAAATCAATTAACCAATAACTTCAATTGTAGTAGTGAGAAAATATAGGTACTAAATCTAAGACATTTAAAATTAATTAAAATTTTAATAAATAAGTTAAACTATAAATTGTACCCCGGGCTCCGCGACGGGAACCAGACCTAAATGGTTGAGGCGGTAACATAAACGTGGATAAGCACAAAAAGAAACGTGGTTAAATAAGTTTTACCCCGCGCTCCTCGGCGGTAACATTAACGTGGATAAGCACAAAAAGAAACGTGGTTAAAGAAACGGTTGAGGCGGTAACATTAACACGAAACCATTAAATTCATAAAAGAAACGTATGAAGTTACAATGACTCGGTTGTGAAGGGCGAAACATAGATAAAAGACTGTTGGATAACGGTACCGATATTTTTCAGTCGATGTTGGTCTCATTCTTCACGATTGGTAGTCGATATAACCTACGATACCTAAAAATTACTCAATTTTGAATACGACTCCTTTTGAATAAAATTTACACTGGGACGTCAACAAAGAAAATAAACAAACGCATCGAGAAAAAATCAGATTATATATACTATCAAGGGTAAGCTGCATAATTTTTTTAACCTGCATAATTTTTTTTGTCTGAAATGATGGTCGCAAGGCTGTCGCAAGTTTGAAATTGAACTTGGTCGCTAAATCAGTTGCAAAAACCCAAATCAGAAAAGTAGCTGCTAATGATTTTTGTCGCAAAATCAGTCGTAGATAGCTTCAGTCGCATTTTCATTCGCTAACAGTTTGGTCACAAAAATGGTCGTAAAAAATTTCGTTCACAACTGCAGCGGGTAACATTTTGGTCACAAAATCTGTTGCAAATTTGGTCGCTCAAGGTTCGGTCACAAAAAAAGCCTTGGTCACAAATTCAACAGCTAAGTTTGCGATGAAATTCGGTCACAAATTGGGTCTATTTCAGTCAAAAAAAATGGTAACAAAAGTAACTAGCCACTAGGGTTTAAGCGCGCGGAAACCAGTCGCAAATAGTGGTTTTTGTAGTAGTCAGAAAATATAGATATCGAATCTTGTGACATTTTAAACTAAATAAAATTTTCATAAATAAGCTAAATGTTAATAAAAGTCCAATAATAGGGATCTGCAAATCAATTAATCAATAACTTCAATTGTAGTAGTGAGAAAATATAGGTACTAAATCTAAGACATTTAAAATTAATTAAAATTTTAATAAATAAGTTAAACTAGAAATTGTACCCCGGGCTCCGCGACGGGAACCAGACCTAAATGGTTGAGGCGGTAACATAAACGTGGATAAGCACAAAAAGAAACGTGGTTAAATAAGTTTTACCCCGCGCTCCTCGGCGGTAACATTAACGTGGATAAGCACAAAAAGAAACGTGGTTAAAGAAACGGTTGAGGCGGTAACATTAACGCGAAACCATTAAATTCATAAAAGAAACGTATGAAGTTACAATGACTCGGTTGTGAAGGGCGAAACATAGATAAAAGACTGTTGGATAACGGTACCGATATTTTTCAGTCGATGTTGGTCTCATTCTTCACGATTGGTAGTCGATATAACCTACGATACCTAAAAATTACTCAATTTTGAATACGACTCCTTTTGAATAAAATTTACACTGGGACGTCAACAAAGAAAATAAACAAACAAACGCATCGAGAAAAAATCAGATTATATATACTATCAAGGGTAAGCTTGAAATTTGCAAAACTTGAGGGGGTCAAAGTTAAAATTTAGAAAGTGAAGGAATGATTTTTGTCAAGTTACAAACTTGAGGGTTAAGTTAGGTCGTTGGATATCTCCACCGACACTTGTGATTGAGTATAGTTATAAATATAATTATAATGTTAATAAAAGTGCAGCAACAGGGGTCTGTAAATCAATCAATAACTTCAGTTGTTTTAGTGTTCTAGCATAAATTCAATTGTAGTAGTGACAAAATATAGATATCGAATCTTGTGACCTTTAAAACTAATTAAAATTTTAATAAATAAGTTAAATGTTAATAAAAGTGCAATGATAAGGATCTGTAAACTACTAATTAATAAAACAAGTAACATAGTCTGATTTCATTAAATCTAATTAAAAATAATATGAGTTTTAGGAACTTAAAGTTGTCTTAGCGTTCTAGCATAACTTTAATTTATACATTGGCGACCTCATCCGATCTCGATGTTTTAGACAATTGAATACCAATGACGATACTGGTAAAGAAAATTTTGAGTCCACCACTACTAGTGGCGGAACTTATTAGGGGCCCAGCCACCCTCTCCCAAATTTTTTTTCATAAATATGTATTTCGGACCACTAGTTTTATTTTATGTTATTTATAGTGTTTGGGACCCTTCTAATCCAGACTAAAAGTCCAAATCTGTTCCACAAATCCACAATAAAATTAGTTTTTTATGTGTAATATTTTCGGCATCCGCAATTTATTTGTTTAAGTTCCGCCATTGACCACTACTATCAATGATACAATTAGAAAAGTTATAATTTGGACTCAAATTTTGAATAGTGATACGAGCATGAGCTAATGCTTTCTAAGAGCTCGAGTTTGGATCATTTCGAGCTCTATATCCATATCTCGAGCTTGGCTTAGACTCGACTCATTTATTCTTTATTTATTAGTTAACTACTTTAAGCACACGCGCACGCACACACACACGCACGCACGTACGCACACACACATATAGGGTAATGATATAATGAAAAATCATGTGCGCAGGAGAAAGCTCATGCGTACTTAGTAAGTACGCAGGAAGACCCATGCGTACTTTCTAAGTACTTTCTAAGTACACAAGAGAATTTGGTCCTGCGCACTTGCTAAGTGCGCAGGCATCAGGTCTGTATAAATAGGTTTGGTTCACAGAGGATAAGTACGCAGAACTCATATCTTAGACGAACTCAGTTTGTTAAGTACGCAATTTGTAATCTCTCTGTAACCGTCGAGTGTTGATAATAGAAAGAGCTTTTATTGTGACTCTCGTGTTGGTTTACCTTGTTTTAGTTAGACTCTCCGCCTAGTCACGGGTATTCCGCACCCGGTCCGACTAGTAGACCACTTGCATGCAACGATCCGACACACACGAAGGGACCTACACTCATGTACGCATATTAACAAAACAAATCCCTAAACATGAACTTACTCAGCCTTGACCAAGGTTCTTACAAATCAGCGGACATAACAATTATAAACATCACATCACAATCCTGGCACCACAACCAATCTAACTCTACTCATCACATTAATATTATCTCAATCACAATAAATATAACTCAACACTTGTATGCAATTTAACACAAATATATAAGCACACAAACACATACCTCATTACTTCACCCTCGTAAGGGCGTTCGACACACCCCGAGCTCATCATTGTCCTGTTGGACATTGTCACCTTTGGTGACCTCCCGAAGGACATAGTCCTCCACAATCCCGTTTGCCATGTCATAATTATAACAATGCAAACACAATACCCGCTGTGTCACAAGGACAACGACACAATGCACACAACACATGTATAATCACACAACATTATACACTACATACTTGATTCATTAACTGCACCTGCATTTCACACATAGCACTAGAACAAGGTATCTTACGCATACCCATAAGCTTTTAGCCCATCCCCCGACTATCTCATAACACAATACACTACTAATATAGCGACACACATACAATTCCTATATCTCTTTATCTAAGCACATACCACGTACATGCACACCCTATGACACTTACGTCCCGTAACTACAATCCCGACTCACCCCTATTAGGTCACTATACGACCCGTGACCATATCCCCACCTGTAACCCACACGTCCTATGGGCACACGCAGTCCCTTAGTCCCATATTCAACTATTTAACATCATAAACTCATCGGGTAAGACTCCAAAGCTAGGTGTACATTTAATATAATAAAACATGTCGCAACAGTATGTACGATAGCCCCAAAACGTTTAAAACATTTAAAATAGGGGATTAGAAACTCACCAGGTATTCTGTGTCCAAATTCTAGCTCTGCACCACGCGTGCTCGCTCAATCCCGAACCTGTCAAACTTATGATCACCTGATCAGGACACGTTTATAACGTACGTTTGATGACGGGTAACAAAATAATAAAACCCCGAGTCCCCTCTACTCGTCAATCCAGCCCCATGAAACCTTAATCTCATCTCACCTTCGTACCAGATCATGTTTCATTTTGGCATGCATGCCATGCATGGTAAAAAGCCTAACCACGTAACACGTAATGCGTCGAGTTCCCATACATGCACGCCATGCAACAACCCTAGCCGAGCCGCCGTTGTCAATGCACATGTCCACCTCGTACTCTACCGTCTCCATCGTCTTTGCTTTCCTTGTCGGCAAAACCCTAGACGGTTATCACCACTCACCGCCACCATCGTGCACCACCGTGCACCATTACCATCTTCGCACGCCACCACCGTGTCACCATGGCTGCCACCATGGTTTTCGACACAGCCACTCAGCACCGTCCTCCCCGTCGGGTCCGTCGTCTCCATCGAGAACACGCCCACAACCCTCATCGTGCTCCTTTTCCCTTTTCAAGAGGCTGCCGCCTTACACCGCCACCTTCATCTCCAATTCACCGACGTCGTCTCCTGCCACCCCTAAACCACCACCTCAGCCGGTCTTTTCTCTCTCTTTGCTTTATACGCCGGCCATGACCCACACCCCAAACCCTAGTCGGGTTTTTGATTACTACATGCAAACGAATAGAAAAAGAAAAGGTTGAACGGGTATTACCTTACACGGATTGAAGCTCTCCCCCGCTTGTCGCCACCGTAGGACCGTCGTACGACCACCACCGAGCTCTCTCCCTTCTCCGACAGCTCTCTCTCTCTCTCGGCTCTTTCTTTTCTGCCGTCGCAACACACCTAGGCCGAATGGCCTAGGGTTTGTGTTAACATTGTTATTTAAATCTTCCCGGTTTACATTCGGGTCCCTCCATTTTCGTTAGGTATGTTTCGTTCCCGGGTTATGATAACAACTACTAACCGTGTCAATTTGTGTCGTTAAAACGCCCTACGCATGATCAACCTTGCTCCTTATTACTTTAAAGATGTTTCGGGTCATCCACTAACCCGAACCGCCAGCTTACGGGTTTTCGGGATGTTACATCCGCCGTGTTCATATATCTCTACACCATCATCGTAAGTATACCTCCCTCTCTTTTCTTAATTATGTTTTTGAATTTTTACTCGTACATCCTAAATATATATATATATATATATAAATATATATATATATGTATATATATGTATATCTATATGGGACGTATCGGTTGTAAATCCTGAGTTGTTATGAAAACTCTTAAACTCATATCTGGCCACACATTCAATTATGTATATTTTATTTTGTGGCTGAGATTTAATCTAGATTGTTATTCTGTTTTCTATTTAAAATACTTAAAGTTCCCCCCCAAAATGGTAAATGAGTCATTGGACATTCTTTTATTTAATAAAAGGGACTCTCTTTATATTTTCTCTATCCATATATATTCAGATAAGTTACTAACACTAATTCAAGAACATGATTTTTTAAAGAACACTTGTGTAAAATTAGTTTACACATATACACAAATAAGAAAATTACATCCCAATACAAAATTTCTTTAAAAAAAATATACACAAACTAGAAAAAAAAATTACATCCAAAGACACAAATATCTTTACAAATACATAAGTATAAAATAAAAAATACACAAGTGTAAAATCAAAATAAATATGTGTACCAACAAAATACACAAGTGTAAAATCAAAATACACAAGTTTAAAAATCAAAATACACTTACAACATCCGGTGATAAAGCCATATTTGACTGCAGAGCATACTCAACATATGATTTATAACCCATTATCTACAAAAGAATAAATCATATACAAATGGTTAGTTCCATCATGTTAAGGACATATTCGCTTGTTGAATGAACATATGAACATTTGGGATACTTGTCTATGATGCACAACATAAAAGGGGATGCCTTGTGTAGAAGCATGTTTTAGTAACTATAGATTAAATTCTATGTATCGGTGTACTAGGCTAGTACGTAGGAGGGTGTTCCTGCATACTTAGCTTGTTCACCAGTTTGGTCCTGCGTACTTAGTAAGTACGCAAGGCAAGTACGCATGACCAAGCCCTGCGTACTTAGACAAGTACGCGGGTAGTGTTCTTGCCCCTATAAATAGAAGACTTGTCTTCATTTGTAGGTGGAACTCTGGAACTAGGTTGAGAGGTGTCCGGGTCGGGACGAGCTCTCCCGACCCCTGGACCATGAGCTTAGATGAGAGATGTGTGCTCCTTCGGTATGTAGTCTGTAATACGGGATGACTTCTATGTTATGGATTACGTGTCGTTTCATTATCTTTTGTCTGTGTTCTTGTTTCCCTGTCTCGTTTCTTGGTTCCCACACAAATCACAGAACAGGTCCGTGTTATTTCCGCTGAGCGACGAGGCTTCCGGGACCTACACCTTGGTCTTCTTCTTGCGCAAGCTCGTCTACCAACAACCACCTTGGTCTTCTTCCTGCGCAAGCGCTGCTTTTGGATTTCAATTTTAGCCTGCCCCAAATATTACTGGAACAAAATGATAGGTCGTGTTCATACCAAAGAGAAAAGGTTAAAAACAAAAGCAGAAGCAATATTCACCCAACCACAAGGACAACAAAGCATTTATTTTGGTCAAAAAACCACACAAATCATTTATACTAACATCGAGTTGTAAGGTCCCAAACCCGGGAGGCCTCACTTGTTGGATTTACTCATTCACACACAGTTCTTAAACTTGAATATCAAATAACGCAGCGGAAAATACTTCATTCAACGTAACCTTTACATTGTGTCACAACCCCAAATTTATTTACTTAATAAATAAATACAGGTTGCAACGATTGGTTCATTACATGATATCGGAAACGGTAATTGTGATTTCTAAGACTTGATTACATATACAATTACTAAACTAAGTAATACTATGATCTAAGTTCTTCTATATCAACGATAGAATTGAGACTTGATATTCTACGTCCTTCCAGCTACTAGGAAATTGATCCAACATAGCTAGCCTATTCCAACCGCGCCATAGCTAAAGGTTACCTGAGAAACATACTTGAAAGTGTCAACACAAAGGTTGGTGAGTTCACAGAGTTAGTTATATCAGTGCTTATAGTTCTTCCTGAAAACATGTACATGACTTTACCGTCATAAAACTAAGTAGTTTTCCCCGAAAAACTATACATGACTTAACCGTCATAATAATGAGTAGTTTTCATTTGAAAACGTGTCCATGACTTTACCATCATAAAATATGTAGTTTTTCCTTTGAAAACATTACCATGACTTAACCGTCATGAATCCAGTGTTTAAACATGATCATTTTCTGATCAAAAACTCTTTTGTTTAAAACTGATCATTTTAACCTGATCAGAACTCTTTTGTTTAAAACCTGATCAGAACTCTTTTGTTTAAAACCTGATCACTTTAACCTGATCAGAACTCTTTTGCTTAAAACCTGATCACTTTAACCTGATCAGAACTCTTTTGTTTTAAACCTGATCACTTTAACTTGATCAGAACTCTTTTGTTTAAAACCTGATCACTTTAACCTGATCAGAACTCTTTTGCTTAAAACCTGATCACTTTAACCTGATCAGAACTCTTTTGTTTAAAACCTGCTCACTTTAACCTGATCAGAACTCTTTTGCTTAAAACCTGATCACTTTAACCTGATCAGAACCCTTTTGCATGTATTACCAATGAATTTGAATACTAATCCGATCTATTAACCCCATTTGTAAGCTTGCAAGGAATACAAAATAGTATGTAATGTATGAGACCGTAACCAAACCCCGACCTTTTGTGCCTCCCCCTCGCCTTTTTTGCGAGTAAGACAATATGCGGTCATTCGGCACTTTTGACCCCTGGTTAGCGCGACTAACCATGACCGGAGGCGTCACCCCCAATAGTACTATCCATATAATCCCGGGCTAAAATAGCTAATGGTTACTAACTTATTCAGAGGACTTTAAGTAATTTACTTTTCCCTCAATACACACACACGGTCAGATCATTAGTTCAATTCATTTACACACAAAAGTCTTTTACAAGTATGTTTCCACCCCAAATCATTTCAAAAACTTAGAAAAAGGGGAATTAGTGAAACTCACAAGGAGTTAGACCTGAATGTTCATGATGTCAAACTTGTAAGCAAATGTAATTCATGTTTTCAAACATAACAAGTAAGTATGTTTCTCCCCCCGATGTTTACAAAACATTAAAAAGTTAAAAGGGGGCCGTGAACTCACCTTGTGTTCGATGAAATCCTAGCAAACAAACTTGTGCTAGTTCTTGTCTATCCGTACCCTAATCACACAAGGGTACTAATGTGTTAAAACTACCCGTCTTATATCCGACATAACAAATCCCGTTAAGTACGCCTTTGTTTAGTAAAAATAGTGTTTTTATTTATGACTCGTTGGTGATTATTATTCCAGTCTAGACGCTTACATATTTTCCGAGAAAATAATATGTTTCCCTATTGGTGACTTATTAAGTGTACCAAAAATAAATATTATTTTTGTAACTTAAAATATATTCACTTATGTTCCACGATGTCACGTGATTATTTATTTTTAACCGAATCTCTTCATATGTTCCATGTACATATATCCAATGTTCATATTAGGATACTAATCTTTAATTCTTAGAACATTTCCATGATTTAACCAAAACCGTACATCAACACATATATATCATAATTTTATCCATAAACGTATACTTTTAGTAACACCTTTCACGTTCATATGTTGATGATAATCGTTCGTATGTCTTCTTGAATCATAGGACACTACCTTGGGTCTTGCCAGGTAAGTCACACATGATCATATAACTTCACGAACATGTATCCTTCAACATAACACATGAATGGAATGAAGGGTTTGTGAGGAACACCATCATCCAAGTGTTTATTTTATGTGATAGTATATATATGTAGTTTATATTTGATGTGTCCTTGTCTTGTCCATGGTCCTTGTAGTTTGGTATTTTATGTATGAACATGTACGTGTATTAAATATATGTACTCAAACATGACTTATGAAGAAATAACGCCAAAACTCATCAAGACTTTTATGTTTTATTTCGTCCTTGAAAACTCAGATTTTTAGGCGTACTTCGAATAGACTTTTAGATGGTTTTAGAAGACCAAATGACTTGGGGTTTTCTTCTAAAATCAAGTTTATTAAAACCAGAGGAGATGTGAAAAAGAATTACTACGTTTGGAGTTGTGTAGGTACCTCAAAACAGAAAAATGGAAAGAGATATCCAGATTCGACCTGCACTGAGCAGCCTTCTTGCGCCAGATATTTGGAGGTCGAATACTCCGTGGATTCGAGTGATTCCACTTGGGTTCTTCCTTCTTAACATGGGGCTTCATTCTAGAAGAAAAATGGACCGATTTGGCCAAGTAACGAAGGAGATATGGTCTTGTAAAGTTGACCCAAAAATCTACCAGAAACTGAGTTACGGGATTTTGGTCTTCTTTCGGTTTTTGGGGCTGGTTAAAATTAGAGAACAATATGTGGTGTCGAGTTCATACCACCAGACAAGATAGGTGATGAACAACGAGTAGAAAGATGGTAGAGGCTCGTGATTCTACAAAACTCGACTCTTAGACTCCAAACCTTTCTTGAATCTTCAACTCTAACTCAACTTCTCTATGGTTTGCTCTTGGACTTGAAAGATTTCATAGTGTTAGTGTGTGTGCATGTGTGAGCCGATTGTGTGTATATATATGAGAGAGTCAGAGGTTGAGTGTGTAAGTGGGTGCATTTAATGTTATGGAACTTGATGTTGGTGTGGTCTACACTCAAAGAGGCATGGCCTCTCTATGACATGGGTATGGTGAGGTGGTGTGAGGTGGGTCCTTCCTTGACTTTTGGCCGAAGTATGGGGGAGAAGGGTGGGGGGTTGGGTGTTGTAGTCAACCAAGTCACTTCAAAGATGATTGACTTGACGGATTTGACTCTTGCTCGCACATTTGGTTAATAGGGTATGGGCTTATGACAACATGATGGTGGCAAGTATGGTGGAGTGGGTGTGTGGGTGGTCCCACATAGGTATGGCTGAAAATGGGGTAGTAGGGTGGGGGTTGGGTCTTGTCACATCTCATAATAGCCATCTAAGCCCTAGTTAGATGGGTTCTTTGGCGGTGTCAACCTTCTGGGTGATTGCGTGATCTAATACCCGGTGTATGACTTTTTAATGGTTTAAACTTTATATATCTATATACCTAGATATTATATATATATCCATACATATATATACATGTATATATATAATTATTTGATGAAAAGGGGGTTAAGTGTACAACTCAACAAGTCATCATCATTACGACTTGACGTTGGAGTGGAGTATAAGCAAAGATATAATGATGGTGATGTGATCCTTGAGGTTGCTTGTACTCTTGGTCATAATCATGATGTTCATGACGCTTGATTGTTGTGTAAGCAAAGCAATCATGATGATGATGTGATTGATTTAGACGCGGTATACTACCCGAAATTAATACCCGTTTTAATATATTTAATTATTAAAACGTCCTACATTTTTTGTAGATTGACTAGCTTTAATAATCTGCTAGTGAATTCCCGACGTAGTTATTACTTGAACTATATTATACATGTATACACATAAAGTAACTTAGAGTTATGTAACTTATTTATGTGTCAACTTTTTATAAAAGTTAGTCACCAATATTTATGTTTTTAAAGCGTCTCCCTAGACCTTTCTGGAATAACATTCTTTTTAATCACCAACGACCGTATCTTGTGGGTTATAACCGTTTACTATTCTAGTAACTCTTGAAAATTACCAAAATATGGCACGTGTTCCTTTGCTAGACTTCTGACAATACTATTTAAAAGATAATACTCCTAACAAATATAAAATACGAACGTGCCATTATGAATATGGATAATGACCTGAAATACTGGGTGTTACATTCTCCCCATGTTAAAGAGAATTTCGTCCCGAAATTCAGTTCTTGTCATCTTTACTTGGAGTGTTCGTGAACAAGGACGTGTACTTGGCTTTCATTTTATCTTCCCGTTCCCATGTATACTCGGGGCCGCGCTTTGAATTCCAACGTACCTTAACCAATTTAACCCGGCTACGCCTTGTTTTCTGAACCTCCTAATCAGTGACTTCAATCGGTTCCTCAATGAAGTGTAGCTTGTTATCTATGTGAATCTCATCAGGCGATATAATTAAGGTCTCGTCTGATAAACACTTCTTGAGATTTGATACATGAAACGTATCATGTGCATTTCTTAGTTCTTGTGGCATCTTGAGTTTGTATGCTACAAGGCCAACCCTAGCCAAAATTTCAAATGGTTCAACATACCTAGGGTTAAGCTTGTCACGGTTGCCAAATCTTGCAAATCCTTCCCAAGGTGAGACCTTCAACATGACTTTGTTTTCACTTGGAATTCTAATGGCTTTCGTCTGTTGCTAGCACAACTCTCTTTCTTCTGTCGCTAGCACAACTCTCCTTCGACTGTCTCTAGTGGCTTTCGGACGATCTTTGATTTCGACGATCTTGTCCATGGTTTGCTAGCCAATATCAGGACCAGTCAAATGATTTTCGCCAACCTCCGCCCAACATAGCGATGGGCGACACTTACAACCATCCAAAGCCTCAACGGAGCGGCTTTAATGCTGGTATGGTAGTTTTTATTATATGAAAACTCAGCCAACGACAATGAGTATCCCTATTTCCTCTGAAATCAATTACACACGCACGAAGCACATCTTTTAAAGTTTGGATGGTCCTTTTACCTTGACCGTTCATCTGGGGATAATATGCAGTGCTCGTGTAAAGGCGTGTGCCCAAGGCTTCTTGTACAGACTGCCAGGTTCTTGACATGAATCGACTGTCCCTTTTAGAGAAAATGGAAACTGGTATACCATGCTTAGCCTTAATTTCCTTAATATTTAGCCTCGCACGCTTAGCGGATTTCGTAAAACGACTGACGATTACCCGTATTGTATCATAGCCGCTATGTGTTTTGGGTAGCTTTGTAATGAAATCCAGGGAATCCTCCTCCCATTTCCATTGAGGAATATGAGGTTGTTGTGATTACTCAGTTGATTCCTAACATTTTGCTTGTACTGTCGGGTATCTCCCAACACAAATAGCAATTTCTCCTCTCATGTTTGGCCACATAATGGAGTTACTCGGGGTCCTTATACGTTTCATTCGATTCTGGATGAACAGAGTACTTGGGCTTATGGACTTCATCCATAACCTCCCACATAGGCTGCCGATACCTGGTACCCAAATTATATCTGTATCATCCAACTTAGGCTTCAATTGCTTGATTCCATTTACTTGGTAGTCAGTATTCGAAAGCAAAGCGAATACTTCTCCGACTAACAATATTATACGTGCAAGAACCCGTTTATTTGATTACCCTCAATATGGTAGGGTTATTTAATGCTCTTTCCTGGTAATGAAAGGAATGGTGCTTGCGAATCTTGAGCGTATTTTGACACATACCCTCTATTCGTCTACGCACTTTGTCACAAACGCAGATCTCTATAGATCTTAGGAAAGAATTACTCGACGAAGTGTACAAGTTTTAGTTGAATATTGGGTATTAATGACACCGTACGAAAATGAAACTTTTATGTTTGTCCCTCTTATGCTTTTCGAAAGCATTTTCCTGGACTAAGACTTTTCTCTTATTTCAGGTTTCACGTTTCCTAGGATTTTCCTCTCCATGTGCCTTCATGGAGCTAAGATTTGATGTTCCTTGGGAGATCTTATTTGCGAACGTCGAGTCTAATCACCACTTTACCCCTTTGCTTGCACTACCTTTCGAGGCAGACTAGCCTTTGGGTTGTAGCGTCCTGATATGAAAACTCCTGTCTCGACTACCATACCTTCAAAGTATGTAAGCCATACGAAGTTCGATGTTTGTTTGGAATATTCACATTCCGTCTAGCTGAGGGAATGAATAGTAATACTATGAAAATGGTCTCATCGAATTAGTGCTTTCCCCAAAATGGGCTATGGGTTTGTCAACCCATTAAGTTGGCTGAGACGTTTTGGGAGTTTTACAATTGCCATCTTGTAGTCATTCAGTGTGTCTGCACTTCCTTAGGGTTTGAATGGTACTTTGGTGACTTACCATTACGTATTCCACTCATTCAGGTTATAGCCTCAAAATCCTTAGCACAAGGATAAGCTTGAGGTAATGAGTGTTGAACGTCGAGACTTTTATATTCTAATTGAGCCTTCTCCAAGAGATCATTTCTTAACAATAGATGCTCTAGAGCTTCCCAATTATAGAAAACTAGGAGTGAAAGATGCGATCACACCTCTCTTCTAGGCTAAAATATGGGATCCATCCATCAAGATGAACTTTGGGGAAGTGCGAGTACAAAAGAGTAATAAATTATTCTTCTCAACTCTTTGTGGACAGTGGCCTGTTGTGAATAGCTCGAGCTTACGTCCCTTATGCATATCACGAACTAATGAGATTAGCATGAAATTCCGCATTTGGGACTCCTTTAAGAGTTTTGCATGTCGTTTCCCTGTTAGTGCGACAATAGTCGTTAGTCCACACTTAGGTTTCTTTGGCATTCGCTTGAGCTTCAACCCCGGCTTATCCATTACCGAGAGAATAGTTAGACTTAAAGGTATATTGAATGTCAATGGCTGCGAGAGCAACCCTGTTTGACCGATATTTTGAAATGTCTGATTACCTACTTGTCTCATGTCGAGATTCCACAATATCCATAGGTGCCATGTGTATGCGGGTCAGAATAATATCCTGCCCCATTACTGAAGTTAGTGCATAACACTCTTGGCGTAACTTTAAAGCAATTGTGAGATTGAACTGTATGATGGATTATGAGATTACGCTATAATCTCCCACAATAATTGTGCAATTATTGTAAGTGTTAGTTGTGGTAACGCTCAATTTGAAGCATTCCTGACAAGTAGAATCTCAAAGAATGAATGTGCGAATTCCTTCGTCGTTCAGGATTTACTAAGGATTGGTTGAATTCAATTTGAATTTCTCTCGTTCCTCCAAAACTAGGAGAATGCTTTGTGAGTACCTAATTGAGAAGTCTGATTTGTTAAGATCCAATCCTTAATCAAGTGATTGAGAACATGGGTTGATCATCAGCTTTGACAGCAAGACTCACTAAAGTTCCCATGCACTGCAAATTATGATTACGTGTGCACCCGTAATGATAATTTGCCTTGCATGATCCCTATAGTGTTTCCCCTATCCCTAGTTTTTAATCAAAAGGGATTTGAAAAGATCATTAGATTGCGTTTGCACATTTGTACAGGAGTGTGTATTGTTTTATCGGATTACTCTTAATTATGTGTACCAATACTCATGAATCTGCCGAATATGGATGTTGTCGGATGAGGCTAATGGTAGAGAGGCACTACCAGTGTCTCAGAATTAAAATGCGTATGAAAGTCAGGCACTATGTGTAGGGCAGAGATCCTCAAATGATTATCGAGCAGCTCATGCTCCAAGTATGTATGTACTTATGGATCCACATGATCCTGATGAATGTCTGGGTCTCTTGACCCGTATGGTTCTCTCCCGTTTAGTCCTGCTCATCCATCTTGGGTTCCCTTCTGTCCGGGTAATCCCGTCTGCCATATCTCATGGCGAAATTCTAGGCATCCGATCCGGCAACTTATGAAGGAGAGTATTTATACCGCAAATATGTTAGAAAGATAGTTGCCTCCATGGCTGGGGTAGTTGTGGTGCAGGTATAGGTACAGATTCTGGTACGGGTTCAGCCTGTTGTGATACCAAGATCGGTAACTGACGATCGCTGCCGTCTTCGTCCAAGCTCAGCTCGTAACTCGATCTTCTAAGGTTGCAGTATGCTGAGTACCCGTTATTCATGACTCGTAATCCGAACAGTAACATGTTATAAGTGTTTATTATTTCCACATTGGTGTATGTGTTTAAGTGTTCATTACATGTGCCATGGAATTGTACTAGTGTAGCTAATGATACCCTAGTGTAACTCCATACACTAATAGTCTACACAAATTGTTCGGCAACGGTTAGAATTTCTATACTCAAGTCTTGGGTTAGTGTGATGCAAGTCTTAGAAATCTTGGTCCCTAAATAAGTCCGGTTAGAGCCTAGGTATCACTAAGGAAAACTAATTCGCTAAAACCATTGCTCTGATACCAATCTGTCACAACCCCAAATTTATTTACTTAATAAATAAATACAGGTTGCAACGATTGGTTCATTACACGATAGCGGAAGCGGTAATTGTGATTTCTAAGACTTGATTACATATACAATTACTAAACTAAGTAATACTATGATCTAAGTTCTTCTAGATCAACGATAGACTTGAGACTTGATATTCTACGTCCTTCCAGCTACTAGGAAATTGATCCAACATAGCTAGCCTATTCCAACCGCGCCATAGCTAAAGGTTACCTGAGAAACATACTTGAAAGTGTCAACACAAAGGTTGGTGAGTTCACAGAGTTAGTTATATCAGTGCTTATAGTTCTTCCCGAAAACATGTACATGACTTTACCGTCATAAAACTAAGTAGTTTTCCCCGAAAAACTATACATGACTTAACCGTCATAATAATGAGTAGTTTTCATTTGAAAACGTGTCCATGACTTTACCGTCATAAAATATGTAGTTTTTCCTTTGAAAACATTACCATGACTTAACCGTCATGAATCCAATGTTTAAACATGATCATTTTCTGATCAAAAACTCTTTTGTTTAAAACTAATCATTTTAACCTGATCAGAACTCTTTTGTTTAAAACCTGATCACTTTAACCTGATCAGAACTCTTTTGTTTAAAACCTGATCACTTTAACCTGATCAGAACTCTTTTGCTTAAAACCTGATCACTTTAACCTGATCAGAACTCTTTTGTTTTAAACCTGATCACTTTAACCTGATCAGAACTCTTTTGTTTAAAACCTGATCACTTTAACCTGATCAGAACTCTTTTGCTTAAAACCTGATCACTTTAACCTGATCTGAACTCTTTTGTTTAAAACCTGCTCACTTTAACCTGATCAGAACTCTTTTGCTTAAAACCTGATCACTTTAACCTGATCAGAACCCTTTTGCATGTATTACCAATGAATTTGAATACTAATCCGATCTATTAACCCCATTTGTAAGCTTGCAAGGAATACAAAATAGTATGTAATGTACGAGACCGTAACCAAACCCCGACCTTTTGTGCCTCCCCCTCGCCTCTTTTGCGAGTAAGACAATATGCGGTCATTCGGCCCTTTTGACCCCAGGTTAGCACGACTAACCATGACCGGAGGCGTCACCCCCAATAGTACTATCCATATAATCCCGGGCTAAAATAGCTAATGGTTACTAACTTATTCAGAGGACTTTAAGCGCTTTACTTTTCCCTCAATACACACATACGGTCAGATCATTAGTTCAATTCATTTACACACAAAAGTATTTTACAAGTATGTTTCCACCCCAAATCATTTCAAAAACTTAGAAAAAGGGGAATTAGTGAAACTCACAAGGAGTTAGACCTGAATGTTCATGATGTCAAACTTGTAAGCAAATGTAATTCATGTTTTCAAACATAACAAGTAAGTATGTTTCTCCCCCCGATGTTTACAAAACATTAAAAAGTTAAAAGGGGGCCGTGAACTCACCTTGTGTTAGATGAAATCCTAGCAAACAAACTTGTGCTTGTTCTTGTCTATCCGTACCCTAATCACACAAGGGTACTAATGTGTTAAAACTACCCGTCTTAGATCCAACTTAACAAATCCCGTTAAGTACGCCTTTGTTTAGTAAAAATAGTGTTTTTATTTACGACTCGTTGGTGATTATTATTCCAGTCTAGACGCTTACATATTTTTCGAGAAAATAATATGTTTCCCTATTGGTGACTTATTAAGTGTACCAAAAATAAATATTATTTTTGTAACTTAAAATATATTCACTTATGTTCCACGATGTCACGTGATTATTTATTTTTAACCAAATCTCTTCATATGTTCCATGTACATATATCCAATGTTCATATTAGGATACTAATCTTTAATTCTTAGAACATTTCCATGATTTAACCAAAACCGTACATCAACACATATATATCATAATTTTATCCATAAACCTATACTTTTAGTAACACCTTTCACGTTCATATGTTGATGATAATCGTTCGTATGTCTTCTTGAATCATAGGACACTACCTTGGGTCTTGCCAGGTAAGTCACACATGATCATATAACTTCACGAACATGTATCCTTCAACATAACACATGAATGGAATGAAGGGTTTGTGAGGAACACTATCAACCAAGTGTTTATTTATGTGATAGTATATATATGTAGTTTATATTTGATGTGTCCTTGTCTTGTCAATGGTCCTTGTAGTTTGGTATTTTATGTATGAACATGTACGTGTATTAAATATATGTACTCAAACATGACTTATGAAGAAATAACGCCAAAACTCATCAAGACTTTTATGTTTTATTTCGTCCTTGAAAACTCAGATTTTTAGGCGTAGTTCGAATAGACTTTTAGATGGTGTTAGAAGACCAAATGACTTGGGATTTCTTCTAAAATCAAGTTTATTAAAACCAGAGGAGATGTGAAAAAGAATTACTACGTTTGGAGTTGTGTAGGTACCTCAAAACAGAAAAATGCAAAGAGATATCCAGATTCGACCTGCACTGAGCGGCCTTCTTGCGCCGGCTGTTTGGAGGTCGAATACTCCATAGATTCGGGTGATTCCACTTGTGTTCTTCCTTCTTAACATGGAGATTCATTCTAGAAGAAAAATGGACCGATTTGGCCAAGTAACGAAGGAGATATGGTCTTGTAAATTTGACCCAAAAATCTGCCAGAAACTGAGTTACGGGATTTTGGTCTTCTTTCGGTTTTTGGGGCTGGTTAAAATTAGAGAACAATATGTGGTGTCGAGTTCATACCACCAGACAAGATAGGTGATGAACAACGAGTAGAAAGATGGTAGAGGCTCGTGATGCTACAAAACTCGACTCTTAGACTCCAAACCTTTCTTGAATCTTCTACTCTAACTCAACTTCTCTATGGTTTGCTCTTGGGCTTGAAAGATTTCATAGTGTTTGTGTGTGTGCATGTGTAAGCCGATTGTGTGTATATATATGAGAGAGTGAGAGGTTGAGTGTGTAAGTGGGTGCATTTAATGTTATGGAACTTGATGTTGGTGTGGTCTACACTCAAAGAGGCATGGCCTCTCTATGACATGGGTATGGTGAGGTGGTGTGAGGTGGGTCCTTCCTTGACTTTCGGCCGAAGTAGGGGGGAGAAGGGTGGGGGGTTGGGTGTTGTAGTCAACCAAGTCACTTCAAAGATGATTGACTTGACGGATTTGACTCTTGCTCGCACCTTTGGTTAATTGGGTATGGTCTTATGACAACATGATGGTGGCAAGTATGGTGGAGTGGGTGTGTGGGTGGTCCCACATAGGTATGGCTGAAAATGGGGTAGTTGGGTGGGGGTTGGGTCTTGTCACATCTCATAATAGCCATCTAAGCCCTAGTTAGATGTGTTCTTTGGCGGTGTCAACCTTCTGGGTGATTGTGTGATCTAATACCCGGTGTATGACTTTTTAATGGTTTAAACTTTATGTATCTATATACCTAGATATTATATATATATCCATACATATATATACACGTATATATATAATTATTTGATGAAAGGGGGTTGAGTGTACAACTCAACAAGTCATCATCATTACGACTTGACGTTGGAGTGGAGTATAAGCAAAGATATAATGATGGTGATGTGATCCTTGAGGTTGCTTGTACTCTTGGTCATAATCATGACGCTTGATTGTTGTGTAAGCAAAGCAATCATGATGATGATGTGATTGATTTAGACGCAGTATACTACCCGAAATTAATACCCGTTTTAATATATTTAATTATTAAAACGTCCTACATTTTGTGTAGATTGACTAGCTTTAATAATCTGCTAGTGAATTCCCGACGTAGTTATTACTTGAACAATATTATACATGTATACACATAAAGTAACTTAGAGTTATGTAACTTATTTATATGTCAACTTTTTATAAAAGTTAGTCACCAATATTTATGTTTTTAAAGCGTCTCCCTAGACTTTTCTGGAATAACATTCTTTTTAATCACCAACGACCGTATCTTGTGGGTTATAACCGTTTACTATTCTAGTAACTCTTGAAAATTATTAAAATATGGCACGTGTTCCTTTGCTAGACTTCTGACAATACTATGTAAAAGATAATACTCCTAACAAATATAAAATACGAACGTGCCATTATGAATATGGATAATGACCTGAAATACTGGGTGTTACACATTGTTCAACATGCGGAAGCGTAACATAGTCTATTACATAAACATAACATAAGCTAATCATAACGGGATGCCAGTCTTCATCTCATCCGGGTAACTCATCAAGCCGCCCAGCATCACCTTCCATCATCATAACCTGCCTTAACCTGAATGTGCATACTAAAAAGTCAGCTACGCTGGTGAGTTCTAGCTTTTCATAAAACCTTAACTTCAAATATTTGTAAAAAACATATCATTTAACTTCATTAATAAAAGCATACAAAAACATGCAATAACATAACATAGCACATAAACATAAGTCAACGAACATATCGAATCTACGCCTTCTCGTAACTGTCAAATCCAAACGTCACATACTAGTGGAATAACCTAAAGATCACCACCACTAGGCCCATCAACACCGTACTGTCTTTCGGGTGAAGAACTCCTAGGGCCCGATACTTAGGTTATTCAACACCAAATTCAAGCACGACATCACAAGGATGACACGTACCAAACTTCAAGCACTGCACCCCGTAAGGCGCAAGTACCAAACTTCAAGCACGACTACCCCGTAAGGTCAATCGTACCAAACTTCAAGGATCACGATAATCCCCTTGGTGACCATCATCACCCCAGTTGTATAACAGTTGGCCAGCCACAAAGGCCCCTAAAAGGTAAAGGCCCATAACATACTTCCCATACCCATAACCTTCATTCCCTAAGGAATATTGCCAGATTCGTTCGTTTGTGACTTTCGTAAACATTCACTTCTTTTACTTCAAAACTTCAGTTAAAGCATTCGTACATTTTATTAAAAATCATTCCTTCATTTATAAACACTTCATAAACTTCTTTTGGCAAAATAATTCATAAACACTTCTTTTATAACCCTTCCTTCTAAAACATCGTTCATAAACATCATTTTATAAAACGTCACATACAACATTCATAAACTCATTTTATAAAATAGTCACAAAGTTACGTTTGCACACCAGCCCAAAAACATTATTCAAAACATTTAAAAGAGAGCTTCTAGAACTCACCTGATAAGCTAATCTGGGTTGTCCTAAACAAAGGTCCCATAACGTCACTTCCGATCTGAATTGATTAGTTAAACACACATCAGACCTAATCCTGACTCTAACGGTTTAACCTTCTAAACATACTGACTTTACCTAAACAGCCTGATGCCTGTGCACTTAGCAAGTGCGCAGGGCCTTGCTCTTGCGTACTTAATAAGTGCGCAAATATCGCTTCATGCGTACCTGATAAGTACGCATGATTGTCTTCCTACGTACTCTGATAAGTACGTATTAGCCTCTTCCTGCGTACTTGATAAGTGCGTATGACCCTCTTCTTGCGTACTTGATAAGTACGCAGGATCTGCTTCCCCGCAAAAACCCTGACTTTCGCCTTCGGGTATGATCACGTCAAGATCCCGAACTTGTTTACATTCAAAACGTTTGCTTTTCATTAAGGAACTCAAAACTATGTTTTTCTTCCAGTTTCATCCATAAAAACACCACATTTTCGTCCAAAACCCGAAAAACCCAAAAACGAACAAAAACTCAGATCTAGGTTGGATCGTTACCTGTATCGAACTTCCGATTCGGTGGTTCTTCTCATGAGCTATGGAGCAACACACTTCTTCAATCTCGGGTCGATCCATCAACTTTGTCTCTCTACGGTTTCTCTCTCTAGATGTTGCAAATGAGAGAAATGTGTGTTGACCTTGGCTATTTAGAGGGGAGGCTCCCCTTCCAGCCCGCCGGCCCATCCGGCCCGACATGCCTCGTTCATTTATTCCGTTATTATAACTGTCGTTTTATTTTTGGGATGTTACAAGTCTACCCCCCTTACAATAGGTTTCGTCCCCGAAACCTATCATAAGTCAAATAGTTAAGGGTACGACTCCCTCATTTCCGTATCCGTTACCCAAGTGGCGTCTGATCCCCTTCGATGCTTCCATTGGACTTTAACTAACTGAATAATCTTATTACACAAACGCTTCTCCTTTCTGTCTAAGATGGCCACGGGTTCTTCGATGTAGATAAGGTTGTTGTCGACCTCGATGTCAGTAAGTGGTACATGAGCCGATTCATCCGCCAAACACTTTCGCAAGTGTGATACATGGAAGGTAGGATGAATCCCACTTAACTCATCAAGAAATTCTAACCGATAAGAGACTTCACCAACCCGTGCCATTATTCTGAATGGTCCGACAAACCTCGGACTTAACTTCTCTCTGTTCATGAATCGTATGATCCCCTTCCAGGGTGATACTTTCAACATTACTCAGTCCCCAACATCAAACTCAATGGACCTTCGTCGTTTATCCGCATAGGATTTCAGACGATCTTGTGCGGCCTTCATTCTTGCTTTGATTTGATCAAACCTTTCCGACGTTTCTCTTACGACTTCAAGGCTTCCTAATTCCTTTTGTCTAATCTCACCCCAACAAACCGGGGTCCTGCACCTTCTTCCATACAACATTTCGTAAGGCGGCATGCCTATCGTCGTGTGATAACTATTGTTGTAGGAAAATTCGGCTAACGGCAGATGACTGTCGTAACTGCCGCCAAAATCGATAATACAAGCACGAAGCATATCCTCCAATGTCTAAATGGTACTTTCGGACTGACCATCCATTTGCGGGTGGTATGCCGTGCTAACATTGAGTCTCGTGCCCATCGCCTCGTGAAATCTTTTCCGGTTTCTCGATGTGAATCGTGTGTCCCGGTCAGATAAGATCGTCAAAGGCATCCCATGCCGTGCTACTACTTCTTTAATAAATACTTCCGCTAACCTTTCTGACGAGAACGTCTCGCGAATAGGTAGGAAATGAGCACTCTTCGTTAAACGGTCCACAACTACCCAAATGGTATCATGACCTTTAGCTGTGCGAGGTAGCTTGGTTATGAAGTCCATGGTAATGTGTTCCCACTTCCATTCCGGTATATCAAGTGGTTGAATCTTTCCATACAGTTTCTGGTGTTCGGCCTTTACTTGCGAGCAAGTCAAGCACTTGCTTATGTACTTTGTCACTTCATGCTTCATTCCAGACCACCAGTATTCCTTCCTTAGATCTTGGTACATTTTATTGGTACCAGGATGGATAGAGTACCGAGACTTATGAGCCTCATCCAAGATTTTGGTTCTAAGCTCGCCACCCATAGGTATCTATACCCGTCCAAAACGTGTCCTAACACCAAGGGTGTTATATTCCAAATTGTCCTGTTGGCTAACTATCCTTTCATTGTTTATGTTTTCTTCTTTAAGTGCCTCATCTTGAGCATTTTCAATTTCTCTCATCACATCCGATGTTACCACCAACTGGCAAGCTTTCACTCTAATATGAGTAGGCACACCCTTTCGGTTTAGAGTGTCAGCCACCACGTTTGCCTTTCCAGGATGGTATATTATTTCACAGTCATAGTCTTTCAATAGTTCCAACCATTGCCTTTGCCTCATTGTAGAACCAAAGACTGATTGCTACCAAATTATTCTAAGTACAAATGCTGCTGATAGGCATATCAGCAGCATTCAACACTTGTTGCTGCTGATAGGCTTATCAGCAGCATTCAACACTTGTTGCTGCTGATAGGCTTATCAGCAGCATTCAACACAAGTTGCTGCTGATAGGCTTATCAGCAGCATTCTGCACAAGTTGCTGCTGATAGGCTTATCAGCAGCGGTCTTCCATGTTTGATGCTGATAGGCTTACCAGCAGCAACCTTCACTCTTTGCAGCTGATAGCTCTACTCACTGAAGACCAAACGTTGCAGCTGACTATCCTGGCCAAGCGTTTCTGACACCTTTCTGCAAAAGCAACTGACAGACTCAAAGCAGAAGGAACCGCTATGGTCAACCAATGACGTACAACAATACACTTCTCCAAGCATGCAAACAATCATGAATAAAGAAGACGTTTCAATAAAGTTATCTAGATTAGCCTTTGCGTGTAATTTAGATTAATAAACAAGATCAACGGTCTGTGTTCGATCTGATCCTCAGAATCAAGGGTTTGTCTTGATTCTGAGTTACTATAAATACTGTGTAAACACTTCATAGTAAGTGTGTCTTGATAGTGCTTGTAGTGCTTGTCATACTTATTCATTGAGTTTCTCACTTGTAATCTTTGCATTCACAAAAGCTTAATACAACAGTGTTTATCAGTATTCTTTGTGTTTACTTGATTATAAATTGTGTAGTTGATTTTGTTTCCGCCAACCTCAACTAAGAACAGAACCATCTTGTATTCTCACGAGTAGAAGAGTTGAAACTGCAGAAAAATACAAGCAGCAGCAAAAGGCAAAGCCTTCAGCAGCCACCAAATCTGCTGCCGCTCAAACAAAGCAGTCAGCAGCAAAAACTAAATATGTTGCTGCTCTAAATAAGCCCTCAGCAGCAAAAGCAAAATCTGCTGCTGAAAGGCCAAGGTCATCAGCAGCAACATCTGCAGCTGATAAGCTGAAGCCATCAGCAGCAAAACCTGCCCCTGCTAACAGGCCAAAACCTCAAGCAGGAAAATCAGCTGCTGATAGAGCAAATTCATCAGCTGCCAAAGCCAAATTCGCAGCCGATAAAGAAAAGAGAACTGGAAAACAACTACTTAAGCAATGGAAAGCCAAAATCTCTGCTCATGTCAGCAAAATCATCATCGGTGCTGTTGAATGCATGCATGATGAATCAGAATGTCCAAGAACTATTTTCTTCAAAAAGGAGAGCTCTTGGACCACTCCCACTAACTAAATCTCTTTTATGTGCAGGGACAGCCAGGTAACAAGAATAACACCTGGGTGGTAGATAACGGCTGTTCCAGGCACATGACAGGCAACAGGTCCATCCTCTCCAACTTCAGACATTTCAATGGAGGATATGTTGCCTTTGGGAGTGACTCAAAAGGTGGATCTATCACTGGACAAGGCACTGTGTCCAATGAAAGGATGAGTATTGAAAGAGTCAACTATGTTAAAGAACTTGACTTCAATCTCATGAGTGTTTCTCAAGTATGTGATCAAAAGAATTGGATGCTCTTCACTGACAAAGAATGTTTCGTGTTAGCTCCTGGCCTATCTAAACCCCCCCCAGAGAAGATTCTCCTAACTGCTAATAGAAAGGACAACTTATATGTGCTTGACATGAATGAAGTCACTCCATCTGGTAGTGTTTCATGTTTTCTGTCAAAGGCATCAGTTGATGAATCCGCTCTCTGGCACAGGAGGTTAAGCCATGTTAACATCAAAACAATCAATAAATTAGTGAAGGACAATCTTGTCAGAGGGCTTCCTGACAAAGAATTCCAGCTAGACGATCATTGCATTGCCAGGTGGAACCCAAAAGGATTGATGAAGCTCTCAAGCACAACAGCTGGATTGAAGCAATGCAGGAAGAATTGCAGCAATTCAAAAGACAAGATGTTTGGAAGCTTGTTGATCTTCCACCTGGTCAAACAGCCATTGGAACAAGATGGGTTTTCAGAAACAAGCAAGATGAGAGGGGCAACGTAGTCAAGAACAAAGCCAGACTGGTAGCTCAAGGTTACACTCAAGAAGAAGGCATTGACTATGATGAAGTTTTTGCTCCTGTTGCCCGTCTGGAAGCCATTAGAATTTTTCTGGCTTATGCAGCATCCAAAAACTTTATGGTCTATCAAATAGATGTGAAGAGTGCCTTTCTGTATGGCACGATTGATGAAGAGGTCTATGTCAAACAGCCTCCAGGCTTTGTAGATCCTGCACATCCAAATAAGGTCTTAAAACTGGACAAAGCTCTCTATGGCTTACACCAAGCCCCAAGAGCCTGGTATGAAACTTTATCTGGATATCTACTTAGTAACAACTTCAGAAGGGGGGCCATTGATCAGACACTTTTCATCAAAGATGAAGGGGGAGAAATTTTGTTGGTCCAGATTTATGTTGATGACATTATCTTTGGATCTACAAGAAAGAAGCTCTACAAAGACTTTGAAGTTCTGATGCATTCCAAATTTGAAATGAGTTCAATGGGTGAACTAAATTTCTTTTTAGGACTTCAAGTCAAACAGGTACCAACTGGAATCTTCATAAGTCAATCCAAGTATGTCAAAAGCATCTTGGAAAGGTTCAAAATGACTGACTGCTCTGCTCCAAGAACTCCTATGCAAGTGCACCATCAATTATCTCCGGATAAAGAAGGACAAGACACTGACCAACATCAGTACCGAGCAATGATAGGGTCTCTCATGTACCTCACTGCCTCAAGACTAGATATCATGTTTGCAGTTTGTCTGATTTCATGAAGCTCCAAAAGTGTCTCATCTTCAAGCTGTCAAAAGGATCCTTAGATACCTAAAGAGCTCCAAAACTTGGGCTATGGTATCCAAAGAATGAAAATGTCAATCTCTATGCTTACACTGACAGTGACTATGGGGGTTGTAACTTGGACAAAAAGTCCACATCTGGGGGATGTCAATTTCTTGGAGGAAGGCTCATCTCATGGCAATGCAAAAAGCAAACATGTGTTTCTACTTCAACAGCTGAAGCAGAATACATTGCAGCTTCAAGCTGCTGTGCACAGGTCATCTGGATCCAAAATCAAATGCTTTACTATGGAATGACCTTCATGCAGACTCCAATTCACATTGACAACATGAGTGCTATCTCTATCACAAACAATCCGGTGCAGCACTCAAAGACAAACCACATCGACATCAGGTACCATTTCATAAGAGATCAAGCTGAGAAAAGGAGAATTATTTTAACCAAAGTTCATACAAATGAGCAATATGCTGATCTGTTTACAAAACCTTTTGATGAAGCTAGATTCAGATATTTAGTTGAATCAATTGGTATGATGAACTTTGATTAAAATCCATCTCAAGTTTCTCCTTAAAATGTGTCTTTTTGTCCCTTGTTGTAAATAAAAGTTATGGGTCAGCAGCATTTTTGTCCTTCAGTTGCTGACAGGTAAAAGCATCAGCAGCAAAAGTTTTGCCACTGATAGCTTTAAGTTATCAGCAGGTACATGTTTCCTGCGGATAGCTTTAAGGCTTTCAGCAGCAATTTCTTTGCTGCAGATTTTTAAACCTTTCAGCAGCAAAATCTGCTGCTGACAGACTTATCTTTCCGCAGCAACCAAGTTTGCAGCGGATAGGCTTATCCATCGGCTGTAACCAATTTTGCTGCGGATACTCTTATCTTTCAGCAGCAACCAAGTTTGCTGCTGATGGGTGAACATAAGTCTAAATTAACTTTTACCCGCTGTAAAAGTAAATATCGTCAGTCTTCACCATGACTGCTCGAGTGTTTTACAACTGTAACAATGAAAAGTGAAACAGGTTGTACTGTACAAGTAGAGTTGCTTTTTCTCCGTCTGCCGTTATATCACCAACTAAAATCATCCCTCTACCTCTTCACATTCTATTTCAAACCTATCTCCCATCACTTTCTCTCCCGTCCCCACAGCATTCAAAGCCCTCCACAATTAACCACCATTCAAACACCTTTCTCTCTTCCCTCCAAATCCATAACAATGGCAGGCGCAGACATAAACAACCCCAACGATAAGTTCTCCCCATATCACAACCTAACTGCATACCTAATCAAGGGCAAGAAATCTGAAGGTTTTGACGGTATGATCGACTTCCTCTGTCGGTCCAAAATTTACCATGCCCTAACCGTCAACCCAACCATATATACTTCACACATGGAAGATTTTTGGAGCTCAGCCGTGTATTCTACTGAACAGGGCACTCCTCAAATCAGAGGCACAGTTGACGGTAAGGAAATGATCATCACTGAAGCAAAACTCCGCCAACACCTCAAGCTTCAGGATGAAGGGGACGCCCTCTCTTACCCAAGAGACGTATACATGAGGACCTTTGTATCCATAGGGTACACTGGGAATCAAACAGAGTATACGATAGAGAAGGCACTCATGGGTCCCAAATGGAAGTATCTCTGCCACACTCTTCTCAAATGCATATCTCAAAAGAGGAGTGGCTGGAACCAACTCAGCTCCGGACTTGCGTCGGCAGTTCACGGTATGATAACAGGAGCAGGTTTCAATTTTTCCCACCTCATTCTTGAAGGTTTGAGATACAACCTTCAAGAAGGGGTGAAATCACAGTTCTTCATGTACCCAAGATTCTTGCAGGAAGTGTTCAATTTTGAGCACCAAGATCTTTCAAAAACTGCAAGAATCTACTCAATACTGGGACATAAGAACAACATTTTTCAAAGTATGAGAACAGTTTCATCAAAGTTCTCAGGGGCCGATGTTCCATTGTTATCTACAATGTTGAACACACATAGTGCCCAGGGTGACAGTTCAGTAAACCTAGCTGATACTGATCCCACACCCTCCACCTCACTGCCACAAACTCAACCTACTGTTTCCCTTGATCGAACCCCTGTGCATTCTACTGAGGATGCACAGGCACATACATTACTCACCCCCAGTTTGATTGCTCAACCGGAACACAGGGCCTCGGTTGCAGCCAAGTATACAAGGAAGAGGGGCAACAGAACTCCTTCTTCTCTTGCCTCCAAGGCCCAAACCCAAGCCAACATCCCTCACTCAGAATCACAACATTCTAGTGAGAATATCATAAGGGAAAGCCACATTGCTAGGGAGACTCCTTCGGAAGTCTTTTTATTAGGATTAGGATCACTTCCCGGATCCATAGAACAACCCTTCGAGCCATTCCTTTCTTCTTTGAACTTAAGTGTAGAGGAACCTGACCAACGTGATGTACCTTCTCCAACTACCACTATCAAGGAGGTACTGATTGGTCTTGCTTCCGAAACACCCAACCCAAGTTCCTCACCCTTGAAGGTCCACTCTGTGAGTATTGAAAGAGTGGATATGGACGAGGCTGTCAGTACTGCTGGTCCATCAACTGACCAGGAGGACAATGACAACATCTTTAAGACCTCAACCACGACAACTCACAGTGAGGGTGTTTCCTTGGAAACTCCCTTCACTGAGAGGAATCCCAGGCGCCAAGAAACCGCGGGTGATGGGGATGCTGAGGCTAGGCCTACGGCCCCATCTGGGTCCAAGGATTCCACAACTGTGGATGAGGACAGACTGAAACTTCATAACATGGAATTGACGGCCAGGGTGGCTATACTAGAGGCTGAAATGTCCAAACTAAGACACCAAGTCGCTATGCATGAAGCCCATCAATGCCCAACTTTAGCCTCTCCCTCTCTTGTATCAGTAGGCACCCAAACTGATGCTTACATGTCTGCTGATGCAACCAAAAAGGGGGAGATGGTTTCTATGGAAGATGATACAGACAGTCTTGACGACTGGATTCAAGAGCAGTTTGTACTTCAAAGCTCACAATACAAGCCAGCTTTTGTCCAAGTTCACGACCTGCCAGCCCCAGATAACGAAGACGAAGAGATATCTGAAGACTGGCAGTTGGTCGTCAGGGCTGTCGATGAAATGCTGAATGATGCTGAAGACACAGAACAAACAAATGCATCATTCAGCATCCTTCCACAAGCAGCAGCCATCATAGGTCAATCCACTACCCCCCAAATCTTCAAATCTTCAAAGAAGCTAGAGTTTGACTCTATTCTAGCTTGGGGGTATGACGGATTAGCTGAGAGGTTTTGGATTGGATGGGAGTTCAGCGGAGTAGAAGAACTGAACTGGAACTCTCTCAATGCCCTCCAAGTCCTAGAACTGCATCTAACTGACTGCATCAACACTTCAGCAGATCTCTCAGCTGAACTTGCCATTGGTAGGTTCCATGACCTGATGGAGGATAATCTACCCAGGTTCCAAAGATTCCTACAAGCAGCACATCGGGTAGCTTATCCTGAATCCTCGGCGGCCGCAGAAAGAAGACTAACTCCTAGCAATCTTGAAATAACAAGGAGCAGTCTTCTCACTGAAGAAGAAGTTCTGGGCCTTCGAAGATTCCTGTATGCCTTCCTGGTCAAGGACTTGGATGTGCTAGGTTGGGTGAGCACTAAGTCTCTTGACCACACTTTTCTGCTCAGCAACGGCTCCTCTCTCATCATCAACACCAGAAACATCCTTCATCTGCCCTCAGACTTTCTCTTCAAGATCTATCAGCTCAGAACCAACATCTGCAATGTCAACTCACTTGAAAGCCAGGCAATGATAGATACTGTCAGAGCCAAACTTGAACAAGTAGGAAGAATTACTGAGGCAGTATATGTGTCAAACTCTGACACTGACACTGACTCAGCTTCCCCTCGAGTTAACATCTGCACTGCAGCTTATGAGTCAAGATCAACTATCAAAGAAAAACTGAGAGAAATAGAAGGTCCTGAGTATCAACTTGATGAAGACGATGACCTTCCCTTATTCACATCTCATATTGCCAATGAAGCTGAGGCAGAGATCCCAATAGCAGCATCACCATCTGCTGTTGTGATCAATGAAGCTGAAGCAGAGGCATCCAATGTAAACAAAGGAAAGGGAATCATGACTGATGAAGATGAAGAGAGGTTGCTAAAAGAGAAAAGAGAAAGGGAAGAGAAAAGAAGAAGAAGAGAAGAAGAGGAGATGGCTGACATAAAAAGGGTTCAAGAAAGAAAAACAGCCATTCTCCTAAGAGAACAAACCATCCAGCTATATGCTAAACAGCTGGATGAACTGAAAAGAAAGATTCCTGCAGTCGACCAAATTGAGAAAGATGAACAACTGGCCAGACAGCTGCAGGAACAGCTTGCCAAAGAAGAAGAAGAGAATGAAAAGAAGAAGAAGGAGGATGCTAAGTTTAGAATCACTGATTCTAAATTAGCAAAAGAATTAAGGGAGGAGTGGACTGAAGCTCTGATCTCTCAAGGTGAGGATGCAGACTACCTTGAAAAACTTTCAAACAAAGAGATCTATAGAGCCTTCATGGGTCAGCAAGGTCAGTTGGCAAAGAAGAAAAAGGCTGAAGAAGAAGAAAAAGCCAAACAACAGTCCAAAAAGACCATTGCCTTCAATAAAAGGACCCATGAAGAAAGGAAGGTCATGATTGACTTCCTAAAGGCCAGAGGAGATAGTGGAAAGAGGCTAGGTCCTATGAATTTCATGAACCTGCAAGCCCTCTACTTTAAAGTTAAAAAGGATGAGGAAGAAAGACTAGGGAAGAAGGGCTCCAAGAAAAGGGTACTTATCAAAGAAGATGAAGAACCAAAGACAAAGAAACCCAAGCCTTCTCCCTCACCTACCTCTTCCTCAGTCCATCATCCTTCCACTCTCCTCCCCAAACCTTCCACTCCTCCACCCAAAAGGTCCAAGTCATCCCACCCAGCTCCCACTCATCAACAGCCTCCCTTGAAGATACCCAAACCCACTCCTAAACCAGAAGACTCAAGAAATATAGTTAACTGGTTCCACAATTCACAAGATCAAGTGTTTGAGATCTTCAGGGGGAGAACTGAGAGAAGAAGATCCACTTACAGGTCTGTTGATAAGGTTCTGCAACTACCTGATTCCGATCTTCAAAGAATTTTAGAGCTGGGTGAAGCTAATGAGCCTGCAAATGATAGTGGGAAACGTCTTGTGCTAGCAATCAAACACTACTTCAACCCTAGCAAAGATGTGATCATAAACATCAAACCACTCAAGTCCCACTCTCCATTTGTATCTTGGACCTACAATGCTGATTTGGATGAGTTCACACTGACTGATGTAAAGAAGCAGCAGATGAGATGTTCAAGCAAAGCAATCTACAAAATGCAACACAAAGACATCAAGACTCTGTCTGAACTTCCACTGAACAATCCCAGCAAGGATCCAAGAGGCTATGAGGTTGAAAGGATAGTCAGCCACATGCAAAAGCTTCAGCAGCAAAGTGATTAGAAGAATTTTTGGTTGCATCAGTCTAGGAGGAGTTTGTAGAACCAAAGACTGATTGCTACCAAATTATTCTAAGTACAAATGCTGCTGATAGGCTTATCAGCAGCATTCAACACTTGTTGCTGCTGATAGGCTTATCAGCAGCATTCAACACTTGTTGCTGCTGATAGGCTTATCAGCAGCATTCTGCACAAGTTGCTGCTGATAGGCTTATCAGCAACGGTCTTCCATGTTTGCTGCTGATAGGCTTACCAGCAGCAACCTTCACTCTTTGCAGCTGATAGCTCTACTCACTGAAGACCAAACGTTGCAGCTGACTATCCAGGCCAAGCGTTTCTGACACCTTTCTGCAAAGGCAACTGACAGACTCAAAGCAGAAGGAACCGCTATGGTCAACCAATGACGGACAACAATACACTTCTACAAGCATGCAAACAATCATGAATAAATAAGACGTTTCAATAAAGTTATCTAGATTAGCCTTTGCGTGTAATTTAGATTAATAAACAAGATCAACGGTCTGTGTTCGATCTGATCCTCAGAATCAAGGGTTTGTCTTGATTCTGAGTTACTATAAATATTGTGTAAACACTTCATAGTAAGTGTGTCTTGATAGTGCTTGTAGTGCTTGTCATACTTATTCATTGAGTTTCTCACTTGTAATCTTTGCATTCACAAAAGCTTAATACAACAATGTTTATCAGTATTCTTTGTGTTTACTTGATTATAAATTGTGTAGTTGATTTTGTTTCCGCCAACCTCAACTAAGAACAGAACCATCTTGTATTCTCACGATCCTACACTCATATTAAGTTCCTTTTGTTCGAAGAAGTACTTCAAACTTTTGTGGTCGGAGTAAATAGTAAACTTAACCCCGTAAAGGTAGTGCCTCAATATTTTCAATGCGAATACGACAGCAGCAAGTTCTAAATTGTGAGTCGGATAACTGACTTCGTGAACCTTCAATTTTCGTGATGCATATGCGATCACTCTCCCACGTTGCATCAATACGCACCCTAATCCCTGACCTGAAGCGTCAGAGTATACCACCAAGTCTTCATTGCCCTCGGGAAGGGCCAAGACTAGAGCTTGGGTTAGTTTCTCCTTCAATTCCTTGAACGCCTTACCCTGGGTAGAACCCCATTCATACTTTACCTCCTTCCGAGTCAACTTTGTCAACGGCGAAGCTATTTTCGAGAAATCCTGGATGAATCTCCGATAGTAGCCTGCTAATCCCAAGAAACTACGGATTTCAGTTGGCGTCTTAGGAATATTCCATTCCCTTACCGTCATTATCTTTGCTGGGTCAACCATAATGTCGTTCAGGTTAATGACGTGGCCTAGGAATTGGACTTTCCTAAGACAGAACACGCATTTGGAGAACTTAGCATACAACTTTTCCTTTTTCAGAGCCTCCAACACCTCCTTTAAGTGACATGCATGATCACCCTCATTCTTGGAGTAGATGAGGATATCATCGATGAACACGATTACCGATCGGTCCAGCATCGGTCGACACACCCTATTCATTAAATCTATGAACGCTGCGGGGGCGTTCGTCAATCCAAAAGACATTACGCGGAACTCGAAATGTCCATAACGCATGCGAAATACAGTTTTTGGTATGTCTTCTTCCCTCACCTTCAACTGATGGTACCTGGACCGAAGGTCGATTTTTGAGAACCAACTTGCCTTGCAATTGATCGAACAGGTCGTCGATCCTTGGTAAAGGGTACTTGTTCTTCACCGTACGTTTATTCAACTCGCGATATTCAATACACATTCTCATCGAACCATCTTTCTTCTTCACAAACAACACTGGAGCACCCCACGGCGAGATGCTCGGTTGGATAAATCCTTTCTCAAGTAACTCGTCTAGTTGTGCCATTAACACTTTCATCTCCACTGGTGCTAGTCGATATGGAGCCTTAGCCACGGGCTGGGCATTTGGTACTAAGTCGATTCGAAATTCAATCTCTCTGTCGGGTGGTATCCCAGGAAAATCCTCTAGAAACACCTCCGGGTACTCGCGTACCATTGGTACATCGTCTAGTTCCTTCACTTCCTTACATTTGTCAATTACGTACACCAGGTAAGCCTCGCATCCGCGCCTCAAGTAATTTGTTGCCTTAATCATCGAGATGACGTTTGGCATCGGGGCGTCACGATCTCCAAAAACCTCGACTTTGCTACCATCCGGAGCCTTGAGTCGGATTATCTTTCGTTTACATATGATTTGTGCTTCGTTGGAAGTTAACCAATACATACCTAACACGACATCAAACCTTCCCAAAACCATAACAAACAATCTAGCAGGGAACCTATGACCTTCTATCTTTATCGTGGAGTTGTCAACTACATCGGTCACTCTCGCAGTTCTACCCTCAGCGGTTTCTATGCTAAAGGCCCTTTCTAGCTTACTGACAGTGTACTTCACTCGTTTACAAAAAGTCGCACATATAAAACTCTTACTTGCATCTGAATCGAATAACACAGATACAAAAGTGTTGTCGAGGATAAACGTACCTGACGCCACATCGGGGTCCACTCTGGCCTGTTCCTGCGTCAGCGCATAGTCTCAAGTCTTTGCTCGGGGTCTCTCTTCTTTCTTCTCCGGGCCTTTCCCTTTCCCGGCTTGACCCATCCTGGGCTTGGTGCATTCCCGGCTCATATGACCACTCTCCCCACAGTTGTAGCATTTGAAGCCTTGCGGGCATTCACAGGAGTAGTGTCCGGTTTTGCCGCATTTAAAGTATAGATTTGACCCTAGCCGACATTCACCCGCATGTCTTACCCCACATTTTCCACAGACTGCCGTCTCGCCTACCCTGTCCTGTTTGTCCCGAGCCCTAAACAACTTCCCACCCGATCGTTTAGCGGGAAAACTCAGCTTCTTCTTTGGCACTTCATTGGCAACGACATTCAGCGCCAGATCATCGAATACCACGCAGCTCAGTTCTACTACCGAATCATAGGTCGTAGGGGCGTTTGCCTTAACATAGGTGCGGACCTGGTCCGACAGTCCTTGAATGTAGCATACAATCTTTCTTTCCTCAGTCATGACAAGATGTGGCACCAGACGTGCCAGTTCATTGAATCGGGTTGTGTACTGCCGGTGCGTCATGCTCCCGGCCTTCAAACCTAGAAATTCTCTCTCTACCTTCTCAATCTCGTTCCTTGGGCAGAAATTCTTGATCACCAAGGTTTTCAAATCAGCCCACATCATTGCATCCACAACCTCGCTCCCTTTTGCTTGACGTACACCTTCCCACAAGTGGGATGCTTCCTCTCTCAAGGAGTTAGCAGCAAATTTCACAACTTGATCCGTTCGAAACTCGCTCAGGCGAATGGTAGCTTCCATACGGATTACCCAATCAAAAGTAGCCACCGCGTCCTTCTTCCCAGTCAGGACCGGCGGGTCACATGCCTTAAAGGACTTATAGTCGCAACAACGGTTAAGTGATGCGTTGATTGCCTCAGTGTTCGGGGTATCAACCGCCGTGTTAGACCCACCCGTCTCATTAACCTTCTTTAATGCTTCTGCCAACAGTCCTGGCAAGGAAACCTTCATCAACTCAGTGAACTCTCGAGCTATAGCTGCTCTCACTTTTGGTTCAAAAGTGAAAGGTTGTTCTTCAACCTGTGTCAGCTCAGTTCCATGCACACTAATCGCCGGTTCAGTGTGATCACTTCCTTCTTCACTATACTCTTGGCGTGTAGGGGTTCTGCCGTGCCCACCGTTACGACCACCGGTACGACCACCGATACGGCCCCCACCACGCCTTCCGCTCTTTCGTCCTGCCATTTTGTTCTATAAGACAAGGAATCCAATGTCATCACGCTAGTTAACAAATAAAATTCAACAAGCACTGTAAGATGTTAATATACACTGGCCATCTGCAATTAACCAATACATTACCTTTCGATTTTTATTTGACCACCTTTGTGATTCCATCAGATTACAAGTCCTTACCTAACCCTTTCTAAGGCATACTATATATGTAAATATATACTACCTTCATACCTGATGCAGTGGCTCGAGTTACGCGTATTGGCATCTGCTTTTGGTCCCATTCAAAGTTTAAGTTCAGACACTAGGAGTGTCCGAATCTCTCAAACTATTGCTCTGATACCAACTTCCAAACCCGGGAGGCCTCACTTGTTTGATTTACTCATTCACACACAGTTCTTAAACTTGAATATCAAATAACGCAGCGGAAAATACTTCATTCAACGTAACCTTTACATTGTTCAACATGCGAAAGCGTAACATAGTCTATTACATAAACATAATATAAGCAAATCATAACGGGATGCCAATCTTCATCTCATCTGGGTAACTCATCAAGCCGCCCAGCATCACCTTCCATCATCATAACCTGCCTTAACCTGAATGTGCACACTAAAAAGTCAGCTACGCTGGTGAGTTCTAGCATTTCATAAAACCTTAACTTCAAATATTTGCCGAAAACATATCATTTAACTTCATTAAAAAAAGCGTACCAAAACATGTAATAACATAACGTAGCACATAAACATAAGTCAACGAACATATCGAATCTGCGCCTTCTCGTAACCGTCAAATCCAAACGTCACATACTAGTAGAATAACCTAAAGATCACCCCCACCAGGCCCATCAACACCGTACTGTCCCTTTGGTGAAGAACTCCTAGGGCCCGATACCTAGGTTATTCAACACCAACTTCAAGCACGGCATCACAAGGATGACACGTAGCAAACTTCAAGCACTGCACCCCGTAAGGCGCAAGTACCAAACTTCATGCACGACTACACCGTAAGGTAAATCGTACCAAAGTTCAAGGATCACGATAATCCCATTGGTGACCGTCATCACCCGAGTTGGCCAGCCACAAAGGCCCCTAAAAGGTAAAGGCCCATAACATACTTCCCATACCTATAACCTTCATTCCCTAAGGAATATTGGCAGATTCGTTCGTTTGTGACTTTCGTAAACATTCACTTCTTTTACCTCAAAACTTCAGTTAAAGCATTCGTACGTTTTATTAAAAATCATTCCTTCATTCATAAACACTTCATAAACTTCATAAACTTCTTTTAGCAAAATAATTCATAAACACTTCTTTCATAACCCTTCCTTCTAAAACATCGTTCATAAACATCGTTCATAAAACGTCACATACAACATTCATAAACATCGTTTTATAAAATAGTCACATCGTTATGTATGCACACCAGCCCAAAAACATTATTCAAAACATTTAAAAGAGGGCTTCTAGAACTCACATGATAAGCTAATTTGGGTTGTCTTAAACAAAGGTCCAGCAACGTCACTTCCGATCTGAATTGATTAGTTAAATACACACCAGACCTAATCCCGACTCTAACGGTTTAACCTTCTAAACAAACTGACTTTACCTAAACAGCCTGATGCCTGCGCACTTACCAAGTGCGCAGGGCCTTGCTCCTGCGTAGTTAATAAGTGTGCAAATCTTGCTTCATGCGTACTTGATAAGTACGCATGATCCTCTTCCTGCGTACTCTGATAATTACGCATGACCCTCTTCCTACATACTTGATAATTACACATGACCCTCTTCCTGCGTACTTGATAAGTACGCTGGATATGCTTCCCCGTAAAAACCCTGACTTTCGCCTTCGGGTCTGATCACGTCAACATCCCGAACTTATTTACATTCAAAACGTTTGCTTTTCATTAAGGAACTCAAAACTATGTTTTTCTTCCAATTTCATCCATAAAAACGCAACATTTTCGTCCAAAACCCGAAAAACCCAAAAACGAACAAAAACTCATATCTAGGTTGGATCGTTACCTGTATCGAGCTTCCGATTCGGAGGTTCTTCTCACGAGCTATGGAGCAACACACTTCTTCAATCTCGGGTCGATCCGCCAACTTTATCTCTCTACGGTTTCTCTTTATAGATGTTGCAAATGAGAGAAATGGGTGGTGACCTTGGCTATTTATAGGGGAGGCTCCCCTTCCAGCCCGCCGGCCCATCCGGCCCGACCCGAAATGCCTCGTTTGTTTATTCTGTTATTATAACTGTCGTTTTATTTTTGGGATGTTACACGAGTACCTGATAAAATGAAAACGACATGCAATAATAGTATAACAAAACACGAAATTCAATCAAAACCCCAACTTTGTTTTGTATTTCACTTTCAATTTTAAGATCATAAAATAAAACAAAACCTAATTTTGTTACCTGTAATTGATTTTCAGTTACAATGCTTCAAGCAAGGCATAGATCCGGTTGCCGATAAAGAGACGGCGAAAAGCGAAGAAGCTTGACAACGGAGTAGAGGAGGACGGCGAGGCTAAACTAGATCTGACCTGAGAGACGAAAGGGATGGCATCACGTGTAGAGAGAGAGAGAGAGAGATTAGCGGTTGGAAGGCAGCGTGGTGTAGGTGCGGGATCTGGTACTCGCGTGTAGAGAGAGAGATGAGTGGTTGGTGTCTGGCTGGTGGTTGTGGATGAACGCGGTTGGTGGCTGGCCGGTGGTGGTGGATGAAACGGTAGAGGAGGAGTGGTGGAGATCTAGGGTTTGAGTTGGGGTAGAGAGAGAAGAGAGTTGGATATTTATACGACACAAATGACATAAATACCCTTATGGCATTTAAAAAAATAAGAAATTAAAGAAAAATAATGTGTGGCTCATATTAAGTTTAACAGTTTTCACAATAACTCATGGTTTACAACCGATACTTCCCTATATATATATAGTTTTATATCTATTAACATATACATATTATTTACTTATTTTTATCAACATTATATATCATGTGGATAATATTTATTATGTATATATTAAATAAAAGTTCGAGCACAGGGAACTAGTTTAAGCTTGACTCGATTTAAATATCAACAAATTTACTAGAGACTGGCTTGTTTACAATTAAACTATACAATAAGCTTTGGTTTCTTAATCTTTTAATGCGGAAAATGGTAAAGGCTTCTAAATAGTTAAGCATCACATCAGTAGAACCATAACTTTTAACATGATCGAGGGGTAAAATATTTTTTTTACATTTCCTTTCGACTGTTTTACGACCACAATTTAGGGCTTAAATGACAAGTAAAAGACGGCGTTAGTGAAATTACAACAATTTAGTCTAGTTCAACCCATAAATCACATCATTTCGTCTAATAATTTAGTCGGCATACTTTAAAATATATGATTAATTTTTATAGAAAATAAAGAGATCAGCATGCTTCCTTTTACAAAAACACAATACCACAATTGAACAAGTAACATGACATCTTCATATTTAATTTCTTTATAAATTATGACTTAAAAGTTATATACATTTATAAAATGTAGAAATACCAATAGGACAGATTTAGAATGTCAATGGCTTTATTATAGTCCAGCAGCCAGTGTGAACCAGTAAACAGTGGCCTTCTGTTCTAAACAAATTAAAAATTGCAAATAATGTTCTGTATGGAATCTCCGGTGGCAAGCACCAATGACAAGTGTCGTTGAAACTATTAAATAATTAATTTTGGTGTTTAGGAATTCGAACATCTTCACCGACGGAGGCCTGAAGCTTGAGGTCAGCATCTATTAGAAGAATGGGAACTAAAACGACCATCACAATTAATTATTTAATCATGTTTTACTTTATAAAAGTTGTATAAAAAACGGCCATCCTTTTCGAAAATCCGCTAAAATTTACGGCACTATGCTATAAAAATTTCCAAAATAGACTTAGTTGGCCGGCTTAACCTACGAACTTCTTTTTAAGTCTATTCTAGTAATTTTTTTAGCCTGGTGTCTATTTAGGTAATTATTCTCTAAAATTAAATGTGTTTTAAATATATAAAAGTTGTAATAAAAGTTTATTCAACAAATTATGTTATAATTGTAATAATATATCTTTGTTAATCATGTTTCACACATCGGTTACCTTCATTAAATTTGAACATGCTGGACAACACGTAATATATATTGTTGCTACAACAAATATACTTTGGATGAGGGGTCGGACGTTTCTTGGTATGATCAGCCGAATGGTACATGTTAAGATGAAAGAATCGTTAGTCTTACCACAGGAGACGACCTCCTGTGATTAGCCTCCGGCGTGAGAATAAAAAAACATATCTAACAAAATCTCACTCAAAGAGTAGGGTCTTGGGAGGGTGGGATGGGGGCAAACATTACCTCTAGGGCTATAAACAAATCGAACCGAACCAAACGAAGTTTTGTTCATGTTCGTTCGTTTAGCATTTAACTTGTTCATGAACGGTTCACGAACACTAATCGAACAAATTTTTATGTTAATGTTCGTTCATTAAGGAAACGGATTTGTTCAAGAACGGAACCGAACGAATCCTTGTTTCGGACTTTTGATGTCAACCTTAAAGTCTTCCGAAATGAACATTTAATAGGATCATTTTAATATCAAGTTTTATGTACCTGTATTGAATTTACTTTACTTAGTTAATTGTTAGGGTAAAAAATAAAATAAAAATTAAAGAATATAAAGAGTTTAGATAAAATAAAATAGAAATATACAAAAATCTTTACTACACAACATAAACAAACGAACATGAACGTAAACGAACAAACGTAAATAAACGAACATTCACGAACACATTACCTAATGGTCACGAACACATTACCGAATGTTCATAAACGAGACCTCTGTTCATGTTCGTTCATTTAGTTAATCGGATTAAATTCCTTGTTCATGTTCGTTCATTTATTAAACGAACGAACATAAACGAATTTCCCGCTGAACAGTTCATGTCGGTTCGTTTAGGACTAATTACCTCTATCCCATATGGTAGAGAGTCTGCACCCAGAGACCGACTCGGAAAACATACAAAACATGTATGCAATAGACACCAGTAACAAATATCCAGTATCACAAGCATATATAAAAACAAGACATAGAAGTTCGTACTATAAGCATACATAAAGAGAAGCAGACATAGTAGTCCCTAAATCTAAAGTTGTGAAGCATACAAGAGCTACATGTACCAAGAATCAAGTAGTCATAACAGATACAAGAACAATAAGGCATAAAAATTTGCGTCATAACCATATAGAAGGACTACTATGACATACAAGTCCTTAAGGCTAAAGTAGATAAGACTAGAGGCACTATAAGACTAGAGGCCTACCAGCAACTAAAGGCAAACGTAACACCTACGACTAAAGGCAACCTAGAGGTAGCATAAGTGAACTTTCAGTCAAGTGACAAGTCCTCACCAATAGCGAAGCCTATACTAATCCCTAGAAATCCCTAACTTTTATCTAGCGTCTCCACGAACTCCTATCATTAATCGTGTCCTCAGAGATGTGCAAGTTTATCAAATCCTACTGAATATTCTCTTCCTAAGTAACTTTTGGTCTGCCTTTACTCCTCTTCCCATCCATAGTGACGGTCTCTACGCTCCTTACTAGTGTCGTCATCTATCTCCTCCGCATATGCCGGAACCATTGCAATCTCCCCTCCATTACTTTATCGAGATACATGCTACTCCTAATTTGTCTGTAAAAATCGTATTCCTTATCTGGTCTAACCTCGTGTGCCCACACATCCACCTCAGCATTCTCATCTCAATTGTCTACACCTTCTAAGCTTGAGTCTTCTTGGTTAGCCAACAATCGGTCTCGTACAACATAGCTGGTCTAACTGCCACCCTTAAAAATTTTCCCTTTTAGTTTCTATGGAAAGCTTTTGTCACACAAAACGCCTATGACAGTTTTCCCCTTGCACCACCATGCCTTAACGCGATGGGCTATATCACAGTCAATATCCCCGTCACTCTGTACGAACAAGCCTAAATACTTAAACCTAGCTCTTTGCACTACCGCTTTGCCTCCAATAGTCAACTGGGTGTTCGTGGTTTCCCCACTAAAGTACAATAGAGATACTCGGTTTTAGATCGACCTATGCGTAAGCCTTTGCACTCTAAGGCCGCCCGCCACTACTGTAGCCTCATGATAGGCTTGTGTTTAGTGTGTATAAAAATATAGATAAATACATCCCTGGTAATGATACGAAAAACTTGATGTGATATGCGAGAGATATAATATATATGTTCTCAATGTTCATTTTAGATTTACATAAAATCAGGTTTTACATTTATAAATTAAAATGATAAATACTTCAACTAAATACACATAATAAGCAAGTGAACCTATCGCAGCGTATTATAGTCTGGGTAAGAACCATGTATCGAACCATGGACACGTATTCCTTACTCAACCCTTGCTATTGTCTGACCGAGATAGAAGTTGGATGGGGTTTTGTTTAAAAGAAGGAAAAGGAAAAGAAAAGTAATTAGAAATATCATCTCATTTAAGGTGTTACTATGGTTGTTATTACTTGTTAATTAATGTTAGATTTTAGTAATGTTATTCAAAGTTACTAGTACTAACCCTTTCGATAGGGGAGTTAGTACTTCATAACGGAATAGTGGATATGATCGGCCAGTTGTTCTGTCGGCTGTCCCGTGATTTATTATCCGAACTAAGATTATCCTATCGACTGGCGTACGCTATGTCGTGTAACTTCTTTTGGAAAGTTGGAATGCGCAACTTCCTCCAAAGCTACTTTATGAATGCACGGACCTAACAGTTTATATTCTTAAAATAGTTTTCTTTACTTGTAAAATATTTTAAATAAATATAACTTTCCTTCTCAAGGGTGGACACTCGACTCCCACGGTCGATTCGCCCTTGAGTAACAACACAAGTGAAGTAAAGCTTTACCGACACGAAACAAAAGGTCCAGCTAAGATACGAATGACTCGTTGATGTAGTGCGTAACACACATATTTATTCCTATTGTTTTAGTTCGTTTTGATTAGTTTTATCTTTGTTTTGAGTCGTTTTGTATACTATTGAGTCTTTGTCTTGTCTACAGGTGCTCAGAAGAAACCGAGCAAGAGAAGAAAGCCGAAAGTTCAAAAGTGAAAAATGATGAAAATAACTCCCTCGCGGTACGCGAAAAGTAGGTCAAGTCTCTCGCGGTACGCGAGGATTCCCAGAAAGGGCCCGACTAATTTGTTCCTCGCGGTATGTGAGGAACTCAGACCAACCTCTAGTGGTACGCGAGAGGCCTATTAATTCGCAAAAAGCCATAATCGGACTTTAAATCAAATTGTGATACCTTTATTCGAGGAGATCGATCTTAGTGCCGTTTAGAGAATCTCCAGAGGCGATTTTGGGCAATTGGAGGATGAATCAAGTGAAAAGGTGAAAGCTTTGGAGTCCGGGTTCATTTTATTTACGTTTTCGGTTTCAAGTTCGAACCTTTATTATTGAATTCTGTGTGTTGATACTATGTTTGTGTTTAATTCTTCTGCTATGGTTGTTTTGAACATGATCCTAGGCTAAAACATTGATACTGCCTAGGTCACATGACGAATACTTCATAAAGTTTAGATTTTAATCGGTTTTGGATTCGTTGAATGGATTTATGATTTTGTAATCAGTTTCTTGATGATAATTGTGATGAATATGCATGTTTAGAACTGAACTATGTTGATTTAAATTCCATATGTCAATTGTGGATGTCTTCCAGTTTGATTTGCGTATCTAGATCGTAGACTATGTTTATGGTTATTTGTGTGGTTTGATAGAAGTAGTAGCCATAGGAATTGGAGTTGATAGACATTAGATCTGAGTGTGTATCCTGTCTCAATACCCGAGAAGTGAGAGATAGTCGTTTGGTCTTCGTCACTTGGAATCCGAGTGTCAACTGTCTGGGAGGAAGTTGGTTTAGGTTTCTAGTGATTGTTGTTATTTTGATACGTAGTTGATTTCTTGAGATTAGCCCGTGCATTCCTCGAATGTATTGTGGACAGTAAGACTGAAAGGTGATCGGTCTTTCGGGTACATTATCATGTTGGAGAGATTGAAAGGTAATCCACTATCTGGTGAGTTATTACATCTTTAGGTTCCTTAGTTGGTGACACCCTGAGAGTGATTAGGGATCCATTAGGTTGTCTAGAGCGGTTTCCTTAGAAACCCATATCCATCATCGTTTCTAGAACCGGTAGAAGTTGTGCTTTGCAAGTAGGATTCCGGCCTAGGTGGTATTCTTCCCATCTCTGATATTACCTTTAGTACTTTCCCATGATAGTTTGAGTCGACCTTGTTTTCTGCATTATTAGTTTAATCAGTAGTGTAGTAAACCCCCCAACCAAATCATCTTTAGTCTGTGTCAGAGTCTAGTTTAGCTGTTCAGTATCTCTAGGGTTCGACATTCCGGTTTACCATTAAGCTGTGCTACACTCGATAGGTACACTTGCCTGTCAGTGCGGTTTAGTTCGAAGGTACTCCATTTATTACTTAAGAGTCTAGGTTAGGTTTAGTATATATTTTTATAGATCGTCTGGACGATATCAAGTTTTTGTCGCCGTTGCCGGGGACACTTGGCAATAGCAACATTAGCTTTGATTAGTTCTTTTTGTGACTTTTGGTTTGTTTGTTTATGAGTCTTAATTGTGTGTCTTTGTCCTTTCTGCTACTTGTGTGTCCTATCTGAGTGTCTAACATAGGATCGAGTCTTTCTGTTTTTGAGTCTTTATTTCTTTTCTTTTATTCTTGTGTCAGTTTATGCACCGTACTCATTCGCAGGGATCGCCACAATATTCAGCTTACGAAGAGTCCGAACGAGAGCTTCACGAGTGCACCCGCGACTTCCGGGAGAGTTTGAAAGAATTGTGCAAAAACAAAGTACGTCCCACTAGCCTAATTCCTTTTCCTAACATGGGCGACGATGACCCACCAGCGAGGCGTACAGTGTACCAGAGAGCTAGTGTTGGGGTTCTTGGGGGGAGATCTTCGATCGCCCGCCCCACTATCCCTAATACCAATACTTGGCAGGTCTCGTCACATGTCATGAGCACGATCACTCATACTACTCAATTTCATGGCCTCGAGGATGAGGATGCACCTTGACACATGTACCGCTTCGTGCGTATATGTGATACATTCAATATCATGGGTGTGTCTAAGGACGTGATCTACCTGCGTCTCTTTCCATTCTCGCTCTCTGGGCGTGCATCTACTTGGCTTAACACCCTTCCGGATAACTCCATCACCACCTGGGAGGATCTTCAAGCCAAATTCTTCAAGAAATATTATCCACCTTCCAGGGCCGCTCGCCTTAGGGATCAAATCCACTAGTTCCGGATGGATCCTGACGAGCCTTATCACATGGGCTGGGATAGGTTCAACACGCTGTTGAGCCGATGTCACCAGCATGGTCTTTCTGACTAGGCGATTGTGGAAAAGTTATATAATGGCCTTACATTTGAGAAGCAGCAAATGTTCAACACAGCTGCGGGAGGCCATATCATGGATAAACTGAAGCCAACTGAGTATGAAGAGATGTTCGAGAGCTTTGCTCTAGCGGAACAACAACCACGTTCTGTTAGGAATTCCATTCCTACTGCTAGGGCGCCCGCCTCTTCTCCTAGAGGTGTGCATTAGGTCAACCCTGATACTAGCGTGGCTGCTGCACTCACAACGATGGCAAATGTGATCAAGGAGCTGAAGTTGAGTGCTCAACTGTGTGAGGTGTACAGAAGAGGCCATGACATTAGGGATTGCCCCGTAAGTCAGTAGGAGCAGGTGAGCTTTGCGGGCAACCAGAACCGGGGCTATAATAACTATAACAATTCTTTTGGCTCAGGATGGAGATCTAGAAACAACCCGCCTGGGTTTAATGCCCACCCGAATCTGTATGGAGGAGATGAAGCGGGAGCAAGTTCGGGAAGCAGTGTCATCATAAGGAAGATTGAAGAGATGATAGAAAATCAGACATAGATGCTTGCCCATTTAGTCCAATAGGACAGGGACACTCGGCTGAGACCGAATGCTCATGACACTTTATTGAAGAATCAACAGACAGCATTCCAGGATCTGCAATGCACGATAGGAGACATCGCTCAGAGCCTGAAGGATATATAGGGAGGTCTGTCACACCCCCAATTTTCAACTAACGGAGTTTTACCGTTTTTAGAAGTGTTGAACCAGGATCGCAGACATTAGTTATTTTGAACGACTCTACATGGGACTCAAATGCAAATATTGTATCAATCAGAGTTTCAATGCGGAAGCGTAAAGAAAATAAATGCGCAAAACACACACGCCCAAACAAAAAGTCCAAAAGTCCAAACGTCCACCCAAATCAAGTACAATACAAAATAATCCAAACAAACATAAATAAGCAACAATCAAAATAGATGAATCCCATCAAAATAGAAAACATGTAAGAAAAATATGTCAACACGAGGTTGGTGAGTTCACAGGTTTCAATATATAAATAAGCGTTTACCAGATTTATGTTCATTCAATATGTATCTATAGGTAGCTAACCTATGTTCATGTTTAACTCAAGCGCTCGCAACCGAAGCTGACTGTTTGTTTATTTGCCTCCTGCCAGGTCTATCAACACTGGCGGTGTGAGTAGGCTAACATTTCACCCGTTCGATCTCTAATCGAGTTAGCGCGACTAACGCGGGTGGGATTTGTCAAACCCAGTAGTACTACTAAATATTACCTCGCTAAGATCCATATTAACGGTCCGATATAAGATGAGGACTTTCTGTGATAGTGTATTACACTTAGCTTTAACATCGATATCATATGAATTACAAAATCTCAAAATAGTTTAATCATGTTTTCTCCCCCATATTAAAAACAGTAAAATGGGGCCGTGAAAACTCACCTGCGTTGCGTTGTAGGTAGTATCACACAAAGGATAAGTTGGAACCACGTGTGTAAGTCTCAAACGACTTACGAATGCCCTAAAATTATAAAAACATAAATTAGGGACAAAAATGGGAATTGTGACAGCGACACAGAATGAGAAACGTCCTAACGAAACGCTCTAATATTCAAGAATGGACGAAAGTGTCCACGGAGTTAGGAATTACTTTACGCGACGAATGACACAAATAATAATAAATATAACCGGGTGTTTTGTCATTCATAAAAATTAAGAAAATAATATTATATATACGAGTAAATAATATAACTAAATATATTATTATTTAGTCTCAATCGATACATGATGTTATAAAATGATTCGAAATAATATAAATATGTATATTATTTAATATTACAGGTCTCGGTTTGAAAATAATATAAACATATTATTTTATACGAAATTACGGTTTGAAGATAATATAAACATACTATTTTTAGTTGATAATAACAATAATATTTTATTTATAAAAGTGGGAATAATATAAAAATATGTTAATAATTCAAACCCGAGCCTACGGGCTGTTTCCCTAGCTAAAACACGATTATATAATAATATAATATTATAGAGTTTGATTTTTATTAATTAAATATAACAGAAAAATGCTAAAAAAATAGTTGTGGGAGCCCGGTCTCGAACCCGGGTCTCTCCCACACACGCACACTGACCCAACCAGTCCCGCCCGCTAGGGTATCGCGTTAATTACCCGGATCAATTGGGTTTTAGTTACAAACTTCAGTGGGTTCTTCCCTCTTATTACAATCTGATAGAACCCAGTGTTAATTCTCTCGAATCTGATATTGATCGATCAAATTGGTTTAGGGTTTTTGTTAATCGGGTCAATACGCGTCTGTGTGTGTGTTTGATTGAAAAACTAATGAGTTTAAGATCGATTAATCTCAGGTTCAAAGTTCGAAAACCCTTAAATCTGATCTTGAATCGATTTGCTCGATCCTGATATTGAAATGTCTTCGATTCATAGGGCTATTACTAAACAAAAAGTTGCGAAACTGATCATATATTTTAATTGGATTAAAAACGTGTTTAGGTTAGCATTCGATCGACCAGGAAGTTCATGAACCCTAGGTTCTGAATTTATAAAAATTCGATGATACGAGACTGAATTAGCATAGGGCTTTTATCAAGTGAGGGATTGCGAAACTAACCATACCATTTAATTTTATTGAATTCGTGTCTAAGATCAAAAACCCTAAATTTTTTATGAACAACCCTAAGTTACAGATCTTGATCAATTCGATGTTATAGGATTTCAAAAGGTTAGGGTTTTCAAAGACTTGATGATGGCGAGTCTATATATATAGTTTAATTGGATTTATATTGTGTCTAGGGTATGGCTCGATTAAATCCGAATGTATTTGAACCCTAAGATCAGTACATGATAAATTCGATAATGTAACCCCGAATTGATAAGGGGGTTTTGATCTAGACACTTAAATGAAACCAGGGATGTAAATGATTACCAGAATGATGCTCGATTTGATGGTGTTCGATTAAACAGACTTCGACTGTGAATAGCTTTAGCTCCGGCGACTGTAACTACTCCTCCAGTCAAATTAGTGTATGAAACAGCTTCTGAGGAATACGTCTAGCGTGCGCAGGGTTAGATTTGAGAGAGTAACGATCAAAACGAACGAATTTGATGTGTGTATGATGATAGTCGACGGTTTCAAGTTAAATGTTCATTATTTGAGTTTAATTCGAATTAATGTCCGTGTTTAGTGTGTTAATGATGATTGTAAATGGTTTAATCATGAGGAACGGTTACAAACTCAACAGAGATCGATCATGGGTGTTTGAATTTGGTTAAAACCATGCGTTTGACTTTTAAAGTCAACGGAAATCAGGAATGAGTTATTTACAGGTTTAGTCCCTGTGGTTTCATGTTCTTAAGTTCGGAATTAGGCAGAATTGGTCCTTGTAGTTTGAATTTGGTTATCTATATGGTTAGTTTGACTATCAAAAGTCAATAGGACTTAGATCTTTTGATTTTGACTTTACAAAGTCAAATAGAATTGAGTTTAGGTTAATTACACAAGTAGTCCTTGTAATTTGGGTTTGAAAAATGACAGAAGTAGTCCCTAGGGTTTGAGTTAACTTAATTAAGTTAACTTTAACTGGATTATGTTAACAGAGTTAACCTGGAAAGTTCGGATTGTCACATAATTTTCGTCCCGAAAATTAACTAATAAATTTTTTTTTCCCGGGATATCACATCATCCCCTAGTTGAAAGAATTTTCTTCCCGAAAATTAAATAGTACCTTAAGAATTTAACACGGAGTGCTTGAACAGATTAGGATATTTGCACATCATCTGATCCTCGCACTCCCACGTGAATTCCGGTCCGCGTTTCGAGTTCCAACGAACTTTGACAATAGGAATCTTACTGTGCTTTAACGTTTTGACTTCCCTATCCATAATTTCCACGGGTTCTTCGATGAAACGCAACTGTTCATCAATGTGTAGTTCCTCAAAAGGAACTATGAGAGACTCGTCTGCTAGACATTTCTTCAAATTTAAGATGTGAAAGACGTTGTGTACACCACTAAGTCCTTCAGGTAAGTCCAGTTGATACGCTACTGGTCCGATTCTCCTCATTATCTTGAATGGTCCAACATAACGAGGATTTAACGAGGATTTAGTTTGCCTTGTTTCCCAAAACGAATGACACCCTTCCAAGGTAAAACTTTTAACAAGACCATATCCCCTACTTGAAATTCTAACGGTTTACGAAGTTTATCGGCATAGCTCTTTTGGCGATCACGAGCTGCTGCCATACGGTTTCTAATTTGGATGATTTTCTCAGAAGTTTCAAATACGAGTTCAGGACCTGTAAGTTGACTATCCCTAACCTCGGCCCAACAAATAGGAGAACGGCATTTCCGTCTATAAAGTGCTTTAGATGGAGCTGCCTTGATGCTAGTGTGATAACTGTTGTTGTAGGAAAACTCCACCAAAGGTAGGTGAGACTCCCAAGTGTTACCTAAATCGATCACACAAGCTCGTAGCATATCCTCTAGAGTTTGAATAGTACGTTCTGTCTGGCCATCAGTTTGAGGATGGTATGCTGTGCTCATATCTAGACGCGTGCCTAAAGCTTTATGTAATGACTGCCAGAAACGAGAGGTGAATCGTGCATCATGATCCGAAATGATAGAGATTGGCACCCCGTGCCGAGAGACTACTTCCTTCAAGTAAGTACGAGTAAGCTTATCCATTTTGTCGATTTCCTTGATTGCTAAGAAGTGAGCGGACTTTGTTAAACGGTCAACAATTACCCAAATGGTATCACATCCGGTAGGGGTTCGTGGCAATTTTGTAATAAAGTCCATGGAGATTTGTTCCCATTTCCACATGGGAATTTCTGGTTGTTGGAGAAGACCGGATGGCTTTTGATATTCAACTTTGACCTTCGCGCAAGTCAGACAGTTACTCACATAAGTGGCTATATCGGCCTTCATCTTCAGCCACCAATATAGCACCTTTAGATCATGGTACATCTTGTCGGAACCTGGATGTATAGCGTAACGAGATTTATGAGCCTCATCCATGACTAGTTCCCTTAGGTTTCCGAATACTGGAACCCATATTCGCTCGACGAAGTAGCGAATACCGTCAGATTTGACCTCGAGTTGTTCTTCCATACCGCGTGTACCTTCCAGCGGTAGGTTTTCCTCTTTTAGGGCTTCGAGTTGAGCACTACGGATTTTGTAAGGTAATCCGGGGTGAATAGTAAGCTGTAATGCTCGAAATCGTTTGGGTTTCGTTTCCTTTCGACTTAGGGCATCAGTTACAACGTTAGCTTTACCCGGGTGGTACCGGATCATACAGTCATAATCATTTAAGAGTTCGACCCAACGACGTTGTTGAATGTTCAACTCTTTGTGCTCGAAGATGTGCTGAAGACTCTTGTGATCGGTGTAGATAGTGCACTTGGTACCGTACAAGTAATGTGTAGGATCGTAAGATTACAAGGTGATTTTATTCTAGTTGATATTGGCGGAAACAATAGCAACCAACAAGGTAAACAAGTAAACAACAAGAATACTGATAAATGCACTGTTGTATTAGACTTCTGAGATTACAAGATTACAAGTAAAACTCTATCAAGACACTATCAGAAAGCACTATGAAGGCACACTTTGTTTGAAGTGTTTACAAGATATATATAGTAACTTAGAATCAAGACAGACCCTTGACTCTAAGGATCAGATCTAACACAAGCCGTTGATCTTGTTTATTAATCTAAATTACACGTAAAGGCTAATCTAGTTAACTTTACTGAAACGTCTTCTTAGGCATCATTGTTTGCATGCTTGGAGAAGAGCGTCATTGTCCTTTATTGGTTGCACCAGTGAGGTTCCTTCTGCTTGGAGTGTGGCAGTTGCTTTTGTAGAAAGGTGTCAGAGGCGCTTCGCATGGATAGTCAGCTGCAACGTTTGGTCTTCAGAGAATTAAGCTATCAGCAGCAGAGATGAGGACCAGCAGCAAGATTGATCTATCCGCAGCTGCTAAGGATATGCCTATCAGCAGCAACATGTGTTGAATGCTGCTGATAAGCCTATCCGTAGCTACTTTGGTCTTCAGCAGCAGACAAAGTATCAGCAGCTATTTTGGTCAGCAACAATCTTGTGTTGTCCGCAGCAGTTGTACTTAGAACAATTTTGTAGCAATCAGTCTTTGGTTCTACAAACTCCCCCTAGACTGATGCTACCAAAATTCTTCTAGTCCCTCTGTTGCTGAAGCTTTTTCATGTGGTCGACTATCCTTGCTACTTCATACCCTCGAGGATCCTTGCTGGGGTTGTCAAGAGGAAGTTTAGACAGAGTCTTGATGTCCTTACTTGGCATTTTGAAGATTGCCTTGCTTGAACATCTCATCTGGTGACCCTTGACATTTGTAATGGTGAACTCATTCTTCTCAGCATTGTAGGACCATCGTGCAAATGAATAGTGGGATTGTAGAGGTCTAACATCTAAGACTGCATCTTTGCTGGGGTTGAAATGATGTTTGATCACCAGCACAAGATGTTTCCCGCCATCATTTTCAGGTATGAAATCTTCACCCAGCTCCATGATTCTCTTGAGATCTGAATCTGGAAGTTGTAGAACCTCATCAACAGACTTGTAAATCGACCTTCTTCGTTCAGTTCTCCCCCTGAATACTTCAAACCACTGATCTTGGGTACTGTAAAAGCATTGGACTATTTCTCTGTAGTCTTCAGGTTTGGATATGGGTTTGGATTTCTTCAGGAGTGGCTGTTGATGAGAAGGAGCTGGGTGGGATGTTTTGAACTTTTTGGGTTGAGGAGAGGAAGGCTTGGGGATGTTTGTGGATGGTGTTTGGAAAGTGGAAGTAGTTTCTGGTGCAGAGGTTCTTTGTTTCTTGACTGGTCTCTTTCCCAGTCTTACTTCCTCTTCCTTTTTCACTTTTGTATATAGGGCTTGTAGGTTCATGAAGGACATGGGACCTAACATTTTTCCACTTTCTCCCCTTACCTTAAGGAAGTCAATCATCACCTTACATTCTTCATGGGTCCTTTGGTTAAGGGCAATGGCTTTCTTTGACTTTTGTCGAGCTTTCTCTTTCTCTTCATCTTTCTTCTTCTTTGCCAATTCCCCCTGCTGACCCATGAAGGCTCTGTAGATCTCTTTGTTTGAAAGTTTTTGAAGGTAGTCTGCATCCTCACCTTGAGAGATCAGAGCTTCAGTCCACTCCTCCCTTAATTCTTTTGCTAATTTAGAATCAGTGATTCTAAACTTAGCATTTTCCTTCCTCTTCTTTTCATTCTCCTCTTCTACTTCCTTTGCAAACTGTTCCTGCTGCTGTCTGGCAAGTTGTTCATCTTCCTCAACTTGAGACCCTGCATGGATTTTAACTTTCATCTCATCTAGCTGTTTGGCATACAGCTGGATTGTCTGTTGTCTTAGGAGTATGGCTGCCTTTCTTTCTTGATGCCTTTGTTTATGAGACATCTCTTCAGCCATCTCTTCTTCTTCTCTTTTCCTTCTTCTTTCTCCTTCTTTTCTTTTCGCAACATCTCTTCATCCTCTTCTGTCATAATGCCCTTCCCTTTATTAACATTGGATGCCTCTGCTCTGGCTTCACTGATCACAGAAACAGCTGATTATTGTGCTGTTGGGATCTCTGCCTCCGCTTCATTGGCAAGTTGAGAAATTGACAAGGGATGGTCATTGTCTTCATCAAGTTGGTACTTAGGACCTTCTATTTCTCTCAGTTGATCCCTAAGTGAAGATGTTGTGCCAAATGCTACAGATGTGGCTTCAACTTGTGGAGTATCTGAGTTGGAGTCAGTATCAGAAGTTGACACAGACTCTTCCTGAGGAATCAGTCCTTCTTCTTCAAGATGGGCTTTGATGGTGACCATCATTGCCTGGCTCTCTAATGAGTTAATATTGCAGATGTTGGCTCTGAGCTGAAAGATCTTGAATAGGAAGTCTGAGGGCAGCTGGAGGATGTTCCTGGTGTCGATGGTGAGAGAGGTGCCATTGCTTAGAAGGAAGGTATGGTCAAGGCACTTATTGCTTATCCATCCTAGCACATCTAAGTCCTTGACCATTAGTTTGTACATGAGTCTTTTCAGGCTCAGAACTTCTTCTACATTGAGAAGACTGCTCCTTGTGATTTGGAGATTGTTGGGAGACAGTCTTCTTTCTGCAACCTGTGATGACTCAGGAGACTCTACCCGTTTTAGTTCTTTGATTAGTCTTATGAAGTTGGGTAGGTTGTTCTCCATCAAAGCATAGAACATGTCAATGGAAAGGTCTGATGAGTTATTGATGCAGATAAGATCATATAGGTCAAGGATTTCAAATGGATGAATTAAATCCCAGTCTAGCTCTTCTACTCCGCTAAACTCCCGACCTATCCAAAACCTCTCAGTTTTCTCATCGTACCCCCAAACTAGTATAATGTCAAACTCTAGCTGTGTTGATGTCAGTGGGAAGTGGGGGGCAGCTGCATGACTTATGATGGCTGCAACTTCTATGATGATGCTGAAGGATGTAGATGTTTCGTCTTGGTTGTTTTCATCCATCAACACCTCATCTATAGCTCTGACAACTAGCTTCCAGTCTTCAGTAGATTCTTCTTCATTGTCATCTGAGACTGGCAAGTCATGAACTTGGACAAAGGCTGGTCTGAATAGAGTACTTTGGAAGGCAGTCTGCTCTTGAATCCAGTTGTCGAGACTTTCAGTGTCTTCTTCCATAGGGACTTTCTCCCCCATTTTGGTTGCATCAGTGAACAAATAGGCATCTGTTTGAGTGCCCACTGAGACAAGAGAGGGAGAAGCCGTGGAGGGGCATTGATGGGCTTCATGCATCAAGGCTTGGCGTCGTAGTTTGGACACTTCAGCCTCAAGCATAGACACCCTGTCCGTCAATTGCAAATTGTTTAGTTTCAGACTGTCCTCATCCACAGTTGTGGAATCCTTGGACCCAGATGGGGCCGTAGGCCGACCCTCAGCATCCCCATCACCCGTGGTTTCTTGGCGCCTGGGATTCCTCTCAGTGAGGGAAGTTTCCAAGGAAACACCCTCACCATGAGTTGCCGTGGTTGAGGTCTTAAAGATGTTGTCACTGTCCTCCTGGTCATTTGATGGACCAGCAGTAGTGACAGCCTCTTCCACATCCAATCTTTCATTACTCCTAGAGTGGACCTTCAAGGGTGAAGAACTTGGGTTGGGTGTTTCGGAAGCAAGACCAATCAGTACCTCCTTGATAGTGGTAGTTGGAGAAGGTACATCACTTTGGTCAGGTTCCTCAACACTTAAGTCCAAAGAAGATAGGAATGGCTCAAAGGGCTATTCTATAGATCCGGGAAGTGATCCTAATCATAATAGAGAGACTTCCGAAGGAGTCTCCCTAACAGTGTGGCTTCCCCTTATGATATTCTCACTAGAATGTTGTGATTCTGAGTGAGGGATGTTGGCTTGGGTTTGGGCCTTGGAGGCAAGAGAAGAAGGAGTTCTCTTGCCCCTCTTCCTTGTATATTTGGCTGCAACCGGGGCCCTGTGTTTCGGTTGAGCAATCAAACTGTGGGTGAGTAAAGTATGTGCCTGTACATCCTCAGTAGAATGCACAGGGGTTCGATCAAGGGAAGCAACAGTTTGAGTTTGTGGCAGTGAGGTGGAGGGTGTGGGATCAGTATCAGCTGGGTTTGCTGAACTGTCACCCTGGGCACTTTGCGTGTTCAACATTGTAGACAACAATGGAACATCGGCCCATGAGAACTTTGATGAAACTGTTCTCATGCTTTGAAAAATGTTGTTCTTATGTCCCAGCATTATGTAGATTCTTGCAGTTTTTGAAAGATCTTGGTGCTCAATGTTGAACACTTCCTGCAAGAATCTTGGGTACATGAAGAACTGTGATTTTACCCCTTCTTGAAGGTTGTATCTCAAACCATCAAGAATGAGGTGGGAAAAATTGAAACCCACCCTAGTTATCATACCGTGAATTGCCGACGCAAGTCCGGAGCTAAGTTGTTTCCAGCCACTCCTCTTCTGGGATATGCATTGGAGAAGAGTGTGGCAAAGATACTTCCATTTGGGACCCATGAGTGCCTTCTCTATCGTATACTCTGTTTGATTCCCAGTGTACCCTATGGATACAAAGGTCCTCATCTATACGTCTCTTGGGTAAGAGATGGCGTCCCCTTCATCTTGAAGCTTGAGGTGTTGGCGGAGCTTTGCTTCAGTGATAATCATCTCCTTCCCGTCTACTGTGCCTCTGATTTGGGGAGTGCCCTGGTCAGTAGAATACACGGCTGAGCTCCAAACCTCTTCCATGTGGAAAGTATAGATGGTTGGGTTGACTGTTAGGGCATGGTGGATTTTGGACCGACAAAGGAAGTCGATCATATCATCGAAACCTTCGAATTTCTTGCCCTTTATTAGGTATGCAGTGAGGTTGTGATATGGGGAAAACTTGTCGTTGGGGTTGTTTATGTCTGCGCCTGCCATTGTTATGGATTTGGAGGGAAGAGAGAAGGGTGTTTATGGAGGGCTTTGAATGATGTGGGGACGGGAGAGAAAGTGATGGGAGATAGGTTTGAAATTGAATATGAAGAGGTTGTGGGAACGTTTGAGATTGTGATATAACGGCAGACGAAGAAAAAGCAACTTCACTTGTACAGTACAACCTTATTTACTTTTCATTGTTACAGCTGTAATACACCGAGGCAGTCATGGTAAAGACTAACATTATTTTTTTTACAGTGGGAAAAAGTTAATGTAGACTTGTTTTACCCATCAGCAGCAAACTTGGTTGCTGCCGATGGTGAGCTATCCGCTGCAAACTTGGTTGCTGCGGATAGTGAAGTCTTTCAACAGCAGATTTGGGTGCTGCTGACTGTTGTATTCATTCCGCAGCAAAAAGGTTGCTGCTGACCGCCTTAAAGCTGTTCGCAGGAAACTTGTTCCTGCTGATAACTTAAAGCGATCAGTGGCAAAGGCTTTGCTGCTGAAGAGTAAATCTGTCAGCAGTGAAAAAAGTGCTGCTGACTATAACCTTTTATTAAGAACAAAAACATAGACATATTTACAAGGAAAGATAAAAAGTTAGAGACATATCTTATTCAAAGTTCATCATGCCAATTGATTCAACTAGATATCGAAATCTTGCTTCATCAAAAGGTTTAGTGAACAAATCAGCATATTGCTCATTTGTGTGAACCTTGGATAGGACAATTCTCTTTTTCTCAGCTTGATCCCTGATAAAGTGATACCTGATGTCGATGTGCTTAGTCTTGGAATGCTGCACTGGATTATTCGTGATAGAGATAGCACGCATGTTGTCAATGTGAATTGGAGTCTGCATGAAGGTCATTCCATAGTCAAGCATTTGATTTTGGATCCAGATGACCTGTGCACAGCAGCTTGAAGCTGCAATGTATTCTGCTTCAGCTGTTGAAGTAGAGACACATGTTTGCTTTTTTGCATTGCCATGAGATGAGCCTTCCTCCAAGAAATTGACATCCCCCAGATGTGGACTTTTTGTCCAAGTTACAACCCCCATAGTCACTGTCAGTGTAGGCATAGAGATTGACATTTCCACTCTTTGGATACCATAGCCCAAGTTTTGGAGCTCCCTTTAGGTATCTAAGGATCCTTTTGACAGCTTGAAGATGAGACACTTTTGGAGCTGCTTGAAATCTTGCGCAGAGACAAACTGCAAACATGATATCTGGTCTTGAGGCAGTGAGATACATGAGAGACCCTATCATTGCTCGGTACTGATGTTGATCAGTGTCTTGTCCTTATTTATCCGGAGATAATTGATGGTGCACTTGCATAGGAGTTCTTGCAGCAGAGCAGTCAGCCATTTTGAACCTCTCCAAGATGCTTTTGACATACTTGGAATGACTTATGAAGATTCCATTTGGTACCTGTTTGACTTGAAGTCCTAAAAAGAAATTTAGTTCACCCATTGAACTCATTTCAAATTTGGAATGCATCAGAACATCAAAGTCTTTGTAGAGCTTCTTTCTTGTAGATCCAAGATAATGTCATCAACATAAATCTAGACCAACAAAATTTCTCCCCCTTCATCTTTGATGAAAAGTGTCTGATCAATGGCCCCCCTTCTGAAGTTGTTGCTCAGTAGATATCCAGATAAAGTTTCATACCAGGCTCTTGGGGCTTGGTGTAAGCCATAGATAGCTTTGTCTAGTTTTAAGACCTTATTTGGATGTGCAGGATCCACAAAGCCTGGAGGCTGTTTGACATAGACCTCTTCACCAATCTTGCCATACAAAAAGGCACTCTTCACATCCATTTGATAGACCATAAAGTTTTTGGATGCTGCATATGCCAAAAAGATTCTGATGGCTTCCAGACGGGCAACAGGAGCAAAGACTTCATCATAGTCAATGCCTTCTTCTTGAGTGTAACCTTGAGCTACCAGTCTGGCTTTGTTCTTGACCACGATGCCCCTTTCATCTTGCTTGTTTCTGAAGACTCATCTTGTTCCAATGGCTGTTTGACAGGTGGAAGATCAACAAGCTTCCAAACATCTTGTCTTTTGAATTACAGCAATTCTTCCTGCATTGCTTCAATCCAGCTGTTGTGCTTGAGAGCTTCATCAATCTTCTTGGGTTCCACCTGAGATAGAAAGCAAGAGAACAAACAAATGTTGGCTTCATGAGACTTACTTCTTGTCTGGATACCTGTGTGGACTTGGCCAATGATGTTTTCCAGAGGATACTCTTTGTTTATTCTCTGTGCTGGTATCACATCCAGCCGTATTCCCTCTTCAAGATTACTTTGGTTTAGATCAGGATTGTCTTCAGTTGTGAGGAGAGGAGCTTGGAGGTTCTGATCATTGTGTTCCACATTGTCAGCGGTATTAGCATCAGAGGCCTCTTCAGCATGGATTGAGGAGGCTTCATTAAAGATTTCTTAGTCAGAGAGATTGCTGCTTGTGGTGTTGGAAGTACCGGCTTCACCTGTACTGGCTTCAATAGCTTCTGCCACTGATGGAGGATCAATAGATGGCCTTTTCATCCTGATGTAGGGACTGGGAAAATCCAGTCTGTAGTCAAAAGAGGAGGTTGAGGCAGAAGATGTTGATTTTGAAGAAGAAAACTCCATATTTGAGAATATGAGAGGCTCAAATATTTAGGTGAAGGAGTCTATATCAAAGAGCCAGTTAGGACCTTTGCCTTGTTCACAGACAACGTGTTCCCTGCATTCCACATTAGCAGATTCTTCCACAATCCGTATCCTAGAATTGAACACTCGGTAGGCCTTTGATTGAGAGGAGTAACCCACAAAGTAACCTTCATCAGACTTTGCACCGAATTTAGGAAGAACTCCATGTGTGATGAGGATGGTACATGGACATCCAAATGGCTTCAGGAAGCCAATGTAGGGAACTCTTTTGAGCCATAGTTCATAGGGTGTTTTCTGGAGAGACTTAACAATAAGGACTCTATTCTGCACATAACAAGCTATGCTTACTGCTTCCGCCCAGAAAGTAAGGGGCAGCTTTGAGTCAGCCAGCATAGATCTTGCTGATTCAATCAGAGTCCTATTTCTTCTTTCAGCAACCCCATTTTGTTGAGGGGTTCTTGGAGCACTGTATTGCCTTTCAATGCCCTTTCTCTCACAGAAACTGTTCAAAGTGTGATTTTTGAACTCTGTTCCCTGATCACACCTTATGATCTTTACCTTCAGATTGCTTTGATTCTCTACCCTAAGAATATAGGATTTGAGAATCTCAGCAGTTTCATCTTTTGTTCTTAGGAAGAATACCCATGAGAATCTGGAGAAGTCATCAGTTATCACCAGACAGTAGGACTTTTTGCCCATTGACATGACATTTGTAGGACCAAAGAGATCCATATGCAGTAGCTGGAGAGGGGTGTCATTTGTGTTCAATGTCTTGGGCTTGTGATCAAGCAGGCAATGCAGTGATCGTCTAGCTGGAATTCTTTGTCAGGAAGCCCTCTGACAAGATTGTCCTTCACTAATTTATTGATTGTTTTGATGTTAACATGGCTTAACCTCCTGTTCCAGAGAGCGGATTCATCAACTGATGCCTTTGACAGAAAACATGAAACACTACCAGATGGAGCGACTTTATTCATGTCAAGCACATATAAGTTGTCCTTTCTATGAGCAGTTAGGAGAATCTTCTCTAAAGGGGGTTTAGATAGGCCAGGAGCTAACACGAAACATTCCTTGTCAGTGAAGAGCACCCAATGCTTTTGATCACATACTTGGGAAACACTCATGAGATTGAAGTCAAGTTCTTTAACATAGTTGACTCTTTCAATACTCATCCTTTCATTAGACACAGTTCCTTGTCCAGTGATAGATCCACCCTTTGAGTCACTCCCAAAGGCAACATATCCTCCATTGAAATGTCTGAAGTTAGAGAGAATGGACCTGTTGCCTGTCATGTGCCTGGAACAGCTGCTATCTACCACCCAAGTATTGTGTTTATTGCCTGGCTGTCCCTGAGGTGGTATCTCTGCATTGTCTGCCATAAGTGCTTGGTTGGAGGCAGGAACATCTTCATATTGAAAACTCCAGTCAAAGTCTGTAGTTCCAACATTTGCACAGGCTGCAGTTTGTGCTGGAGGAGTTCCTTGCTGCTGCTGCTGCCTAGGCTGACCTTGGTAAGCTTGTCTTTGATGGCTGGCACCCTGATTGGGTTTAGGTGCCTTGCACTCCCTAGCAAAGTGACCCATTTGGTTACAGTTGTAACATCAGATCTTGCTTTTATCAAGCCCAACTCTGGTGTTTGAGTTGTTGCCTGGAACTGATCTCCCGGTTCTAGAATAAAACCTTTTTGCTCTGAGGGAGAGCATGGCTTATGAGTGCTGAATATCCATTTCTTCAAGATCATCTGGATGAAAGCATTCCAGATCCTTCTTTATGAAGTGCATGCTGCTTAAGTTGTCAAAGACAAAAGCAGTAGAGGTTGGCTGTTGAGGAGGTGCCTCAAGAAGAAATGGTGATGAGTTGGATTGTGAAGCAGTTGGTGTTTGAGGATGAGTAACAATGGGAGGATAGTAGTTGCTTGCACTAGGACCGGAATGATCAGAGTGAAGCGCTGAGATGGTGGTCGAGGAAGTGGTAGCTGATTGATAACTGGAGCTCCTTTCTTTAGCTTGAATCATTTCTAATTCATAGGTTTTGAGCATGCCAAAGAGCTCAGTCATCTAAAGAATCTTCAGATTCTCTGTTCTTCTGATGGACACTGTATATAATGTCCAACAACTAGGAAGAGATCTTATGAACTTCTTGAGAATGTCTTCATTCTCCAGCTTTACCTTGGAGCACTGCAGTTCTCCAACCAGGTACGTGTACCTGTTATATAAAACTGTTAGTGACTCACCTTCCTTCCAGACGAAGTTTTCATACTGTTGCTTGAGAATGTCACGTCTGTTCTCCTTGACCTCCTTAGATCCTGCAAACATCTTTTCCAAGGCTTCCCATAACTCCTTTGCAGTTTTGTAAACCCTGAAGTTGTGAAAAACTTCATTTGGAAGGCACATTTGGATAGCTCCTAATGCCTTGAAGTCCACCTCCATTTTCTTGATGTCTTCTTCAGAATACTTGGAGGGTTCCTTCGGAACTAGTGTCCTCCGGAGTCAGCTGAGGCCACCATGGGAACATAAGGTCCATCCCTTATGGATTTCCACATTCCGTATACATGGTAGCAGAAGAAGCTTTCCATACGGTTTTTCCACATATCATAGTCCTCCCCAGACACCAACCTCGGCGGTCGGTTGATACTGCCGATCTCTTCAGATCCATTACTTTGTGCCATTTTGTTTTGTGTGACTTGATCAAGAATAGAGTTTTGAATAGAATCAGAAAGTGATTAAACAAATGTTAGTTTGTTTAATCTTGAGCCAAAGCTCTGATACCACTTGTAGGATCGTAAGATTACAAGGTGATTTTATTCTAGTTGATATTGGCGGAAACAATAGCAACCAACAAAGTAAACAGCAAGAATACTAATAAATGCACTGTTGTATTAGACTTCTGAGATTACAAGATTACAAGTAAAACTCTATCAAGACACTATCAGAAAGCACTATGAAGGCACACTTTGTTTGAAGTGTTTACAAGATATATATTGTAACTTAGAATCAAGACAGACCCTTGACTCTAAGGATCAGATCTAACACAAGCCGTTGATCTTGTTTATTAATCTAAATTACACGTAAAGGCTAATCTAGTTAACTTTACTGAAACGTCTTCTTAGGCATCATTGTTTGCATGCTTGGAGAAGAGCGTCATTGTCCTTTATTGGTTGCACCAGTGAGGTTCCTTCTGCTTGGAGTGTGGCAGTTGCTTTTGCAGAAAGGTATCAGAGGCGCTTCGCATGGATAGTCAGCTGCAACGTTTGGTCTTCAGAGAATAAAGCTATCAGCAGCAGAGATGAGGACCAGCAGCAAGATTGATCTATCCACAGCTGCTGAGGATATGCCTATCAGCAGCAACATGTGTTGAGTGCTGCTGATAAGCCTATCCGCAGCTACTTTGGTCTTCAGCAGCAGACAAAGTATCAGCAGCTGTTTTGGTCAGAAGCAATCTTGTGTTGTCCGCAGCAGTTGTACTTAGAACAATTTTGTAGCAATTAGTCTTTGGTTCTACATAATGTCTCCATATCTTAAGTGCGAAAACTACAGCTCCCAACTCTAAGTCATGAGTGGTGTACTTTTTTTGTGAACCTTTAGTTGACGCGAAGCATACGCGATCACCTTTTCTCGTTTCATTAACACACAACCTAGACCCTGAATAGACACGTCACAATACACCAAAAAGTCATCCGTTCCTTCCGGAAGAGCTAGAATAGGTGTACTGCAAAGTTTCTGTTTAAGATGTTGGAATGCTGACTCTTGGTTATCGCCCCAGTTATAGGCTTTACCCATTTGAGTTAAGGCATTGAGAGGTTGTGAAATTTTTGAGAATCCCTCAATTAATCGACGGTAATAGCTAGCCAATCCCAGAAATTGTCACACTTCAGTCGGAGTCGTCGGTGCTGCCCAATTCTTGATGGCTTCTATCTTTGATGGGTCGACATGTATTCCTTTCTCGTTAACCACATGTCCTAAGAATTAAACCTCCCGGATCCAAAATTCACACTTGGAAAACTTAGCATATAGTTGCTCCCTTTTAAGTAATTCTAAAATTAGGCGTAGATGTTCCTCATGTTCCTCCTTGTTCTTGGAATAAATGAGAATGTCGTCGATGAAAACGATGACGAATTGATCAAGGTAAGGCTTACAAACACGGTTCATGAGGTCCATGAATACCGCAGGTGCGTTGGTTAATCCGAAAGGCATGACCATAAATTCATAGTGGCCGTACCTTGTCCTGAAAGCAGTCTTAGAGATATCTCCATCTCGGACTCTTAATTGATGGTAGCCGGACCTGAGATCTATCTAGGAATAGAAATTGATCCTTGGAGTTGATCAAACAGGTCATCTATACGAGGCAAATGATAACGATTCTTGATTGTGACCTTATTCAGTTCACGGTAGTCGCTACACATACGGAAGGTCCCGTCCTTCTTCTTGACAAACAGGACTGGAGCTCCCCATGGTGATGAGCTAGGTCGGATGAAACCTTTATCCAACAAATCCTGTAATTGAGTGGATAGCTCTTGCAATTCACTAGGTGCTAGTCGATAAGGTGCCCGAACAATCGGTGCCGCTCCGGGTGTTAGATCGATTTGGAATTCAATCTGTCGGTGTGGTGGCAGTCCAGGCAGATCCTTGGGAAATACTTCTAAAAATTCATGAACGATGGGAATATCATCAATCTTTTTCTCTTCTGACGACTGCTCAGCAACGAGAGCCAAAATAGCCGTATGTCCCTTTCGAAGGCACTTCTGTGCTTTCATAAAAGATATGATGCCCATGACTGCACCAACTTTTTCGCCCTGAATGGTAAGGGTTTCTCCACTCAGGAGAGGAATACGAACAATTTTATCATGACAGATAATTTCAGCTTGGTTTTTAGATAACCAATCCATGCCAACAATTACATCAAAACTACCAGGTGTGACCGGCATAAGGTCGATATCAAGTATATGTCTAGCTAGCTCAAGCTTACATCCCTCAAGAATGTGAGTTGCTTCAATTATTTGGCCATCAGCTATCTCTATTATATACTTAGCTTCTAACAGAGTTGGAGTTCCTTTTATCATATCACTAAGTTTCTTAGATATAAAACTTCTATCAGCACCAGTGTCAAAAAGGACAGAAGCAAAGTAATTATTTAAGAGAAAATTACCGGTGACCACATTATGATCAGAACGAGCTTCTCCAGATCCTAGCACGAAGGCTCGTCCCTTCGCACCATTTCCTCCACCATTGCTGTTGTTACCCCCATTGTTGTTATTCTGGTTAGGGTTGTGGTTTCCATTACTCCCTTTCTTCAATTGAGGACAATTCTTCCGAATATGTCCCTTCTTCCCACACTCTAAACAACCCCTTATGGATCCAGGTTGTTGAAAAGGTTGGTTAGCTTGCAACTCACCCCTACAATCTTTGGCAGCATGACCTATTTTGCCACACCGCTGACAACGACTGCAAAACCCGAAGTGATGGAAGTTGCACTTGTTACACTTAGGAGACTTTCCCGCATAACCACCCTGGTTTTGACATGAAGAGGTCGACTGGTTGGAGTTCTTAGCAGGTTCAAACCTACGCTGCTGCTGCGGTTGACTAAACTGGGGTTGGTTGGGCTGGGGTCCTTTAGAGTGAGAGTTGGAGTGGTTATTGGAGTGGTGGTCAAACTTGCGTTTATGATTATCGGTGGATTTAGAGACCGAACCTCTCGGAGGTATAGTCCCTTGAGTCACCGCCTGATCGGTTAACTTATGGGCAAGTCGGATAGTCTTCTGGATAGTGGTAGGGTTGGATGAAGTAACCATGCTTTGTATTTGAGGCACTAGACCTCCAATGTATAGTTCAATTCTCTTGTAATCAGGGGTCACCATATGCGGGCACATAGTAGCAAGTTCATGTGAACGTGTGGTATAGAGTTCAATTTCAGAACCTTCCATCTTTAGGTTCCAGAACTCTCCCTCTAACTTCTGAATTTCATCGCGAGGACAGTACTCCTCCTTCATCATCGACTTAAACTCCTCCCACAGGAGTCCATTTTCCATGGCCAGACCCAACATCTGGATCTGGGCGTTCCACCATGTGAGAGCCGGGCCTTCCAAAGTTCCAGCGGGCAACTTGACCTGATTTGCCTCTGGGTAGTTACACATGGCAATCACTGATTCTACTTTCTCAAACCAACGAAGTAGTCTGACAGCTCCTTCAGCTCTACTAAAGGCGTGAGGCTTACAATCCATGAATGCCTTGAAGGTGTAGGCTGATTGCTGATTCTGCGGGCCTGCAGCATTCTGTGCTGCTAGAGCCTCCGCCACACTATCGTTTATTAGTGCCGCTAGCTCTGCTGATGTCATGTTAATGGTACCTCGGCCACCAGCACGACCTCCACGTCCTCTTCCTGATATGATTCTTCACATTCACAAATACAAAACAATGAGAAATATATCGCATATTAAACATTATTTATGTACGAGTAAAGAAATACAACATCTAATATTTTGAAAATTAAATAAATTGTAAGGCTACAAAATAAATAATTCAAACATTAAACTTCTCATGCTTTTATTGAATGGGAACAACCTTACCCATCTAGGTTTGAAAAGAGAAATAATAAAAGCAAAACATGCATGAAAAAGGAAGATAGAATAGGAAGATCATCAAACATCTTCGTCATCAGAAGAAACATATGATTGTGCATCATCGATCTCCACTGGTTCCTCCTCAGGTGGCTCCTCCTCGAAGGGCTCATCCTCGAAGGGCTCCTCCACGAAGGGCTCTTCCTCACCGTCAGAAAGTGGAATCTCCTCAGGAAATAGGGCTGCTTGCAGTTGGGCTTCCAAGTGAGTTACTCTTTCTTGGAGTCCCTCGGAAGCATGGTTTGCTGCTTGCAGTTGGCCTTCCAGATTAGCCACGCTCTCCAAATGTGTCCCCCGATCCACCAAGAAGTTATGGACTTGATCCGTTACTGCTAGTTCAGCAGTCAACAGCTCTATCCCTACCTTATTCTCCTCTATTTGAGACTCTCTCTTTAGAATGTCAGGTATCTCATCAGTAGCATCTTTCACAGTACTCAACTCCCTAGACATGTAAAATACAAAGGCTGCAAAAGCTTGTTCCAAAGTGCATGGCAAGCTAGGTAATGTAGATGATGAGGAAGTAGAACCAAAGTAAGGTGATGGAACATTTCCCATTTCAATCCATCTTTGGATCATTTGCGGGTATGCGTTCCAATTGCGAGCATGATTCATTGCTTGCGCGCTGCTCGTTTCCCCCTGTTCAACTGAATAGTCATTGGAACTAGTCCGGCGCCTTTTGGGCTCCGGGGATGATATGATAGCTGCCTTATGTCCTGGTGCCTTAGGTGATGGAGTTGGAGTTGACGACATGTTCCTGTAACAATATATAAGTGCCAAACATCCAAATGACATGTAACTAATGTGTGAGGCTATAGTCCAAACAAACCAAAAGTCTAAACGTCCACCCAAATCAAGTACAATACAAAATAATCCAAACAAACATAAATAAGCAACAATCAAAATAGATGAATCCCATCCATGCCCTAATGTGCACCTGTGCCTTATCTTAGCGACCTGAGAAAAGATGTAAGAAAATATGTCAACACGAGGTTGGTGAGTTCATAGGTTTCAATATATAAATAAGCGTTTACCAGATTTATGTTCATTCAATATGTATCTATAGGTAGCTAACCTATGTTCATGTTTAACTCAAGCGCTCACAACCGAAGCTGACTGTTTGTATATTTGCCTCCTGCTAGGTCTATCAACACTGGTGGTGTGAGTAGGCTAACATTTCACCCGTTCGATCTCTAATCGAGTTAGCGCGACTAACGCGGGTGGGATTTGTCAAACCCAGTAGTACTACTAAATATTACCTCTCTAAGATCCATATTAACAGTCCGATATAAGATGAGGACTTTCTGTGATTGCGTATTACGCTTAGCTTTAACAAAAATCTCAAAATAGTTTAATCATTTTTTCTCCCCCAGATTAAAAACAGTAAAAAGGGTCCGTGAAAACTCACCTGCGTTGCGTTGTAGGTAGTATCACACAAAGGATAAGTTGGAACCACGTGTGTAAGTCTCAAACGACTTACAAATGCCCTAAAATTATAAACACATAAATTAGGGACAAAAATGGAAATTGTGATAGCAACACGGAATGAGAAACGTCCTAATGAAACGCTCTAATATTCAAGAGTGGACCAAAGTGTCTACAGAGTTAGGAATTACTTTACGCGATGAATGACACAAATAATAATAAATATAACCGTGTGTTTTGTCATTCATAAAAATTAAGAAAATAATAATATATATATGAGTAAATAATATAACTAAATATATTATTATTTAGTCTCAATCGATACACGATGTTATAAAATGATTCGAAATAATATAAATATGTATATTATTTAATATTACAAGTCACGGTTTGAAAATAATATAAACATATTATTTTATACGAAATTACGGTTTGAAGATAATATAAACATACTATTTTTAGTTGATAATAACAATAATATTTTATTTATAAAAGTGATAATAAAATAAAAATATGTTAATAATTCAAACCCAAGCCTACGGGCTATTTCCCGGGCTAAAACACATTTATATAATAATATAATATTATAGAGTTTGATTTTTATTAATTAAATATAACAGAAAAATGCTAAAAAAATAGTTGTGGGAGCCCGGTCTCGAACCCGGGTCTCTCCCACACACGCACACTGACCCAACCAGTCCCGCCCGCTAGGGTATCGCGTTAATTACCCGGATCAATTGGGTTTTAGTTACAAACTTCAGTGGGTTCTTCCCTTTTATTACAATCCGATAGAACCCAGTGTTAATTCTCTCGAATCTGATATTGACGATCAAATTGGTTTAGGGGTTTTGTTAATCGGGTCCATACGCGTCTGTATGTGTGTTTGATTGAAAAACTAATGAGTTTAAGATCGATTAATCTCAGGTTCAAAGTCTGAAAACCCTTAAATCTGATCTTGAATCGACTTGATCGATCCTGATATTGAAATGTCTTAGATTCATAGGGCTATTACTAAACAAAAAGTTGTGAAACTGATCATATATTTTAATTGGATTAAAAACATGTTTAGGTTAGCATTCGATCGACCAGGAAGTTCATGAACCCTAGGTGCTGGATTTATAAAAATTCGATGATACGGGACTGAATTAGCATAGGGTTTTTATCAAATGAGGGATTGCGAAACTAACCATACCATTTAATTTGATTGAATTCGTGTCTAAGATCAAAAACCCTAAATTGTTTATGAACAAACCCTAAGTTACAGATCTTGAACAATTCGATGTTATAGGATTTCAAAAGGTTAGGGCTTTCAAAGACTTGATGATGGCGAGTCTATCTATATAGTTTAATTGGATTTATATTGTGTCTAGGGTATGGCTCTATTAAATCCGAATGTATATGAACCCTAAGATCAGTACATGATAAATTCGATAATGTAACCCTGAATTGATAAGGGGGGTTTGATCTTGACACTTAAACGAAACCAGGGATGTAAATGATTACTAGAATGATGCTCGATTTGATGGTGTTCGATTAAACAGAATTCGACTGTGAATAGCTTTAGCTCCGGCGACTGTAACAACTCCTCTAGTTAAATTAGTGTATGAAACAGCTTCTGAGGAATATGTCTAGCGTTCGCATGGTTAGATTTGAGAGAGTAACGATCAAAACAAACGAATTTGATGTGTGTATGATGATAGTCGATGGTTAAATGTTCATTATTTGAGTTTAATTCGAATTAATGTCCGTGTTTAGTGTGTTAATGATGATTGTAAATGGTTTAATCGTGAGGAACGGTTACAAACTCAACAGAGATCGATCATGGGCGTTTGAATTTGGTTAAAACCATGCGTTTGACTTTTAAAATCAACCGAAATCAAGAATGAGTTATTTACAGGTTTAGTCCCTGTGGTTTCATGTTCTTAAGTTCGGAATTAGGCAGAATTGGTCCTTGTAGTTTGAATTTGGTTATCTATATTGTTAGTTTGACTATCAAAAGTAAAGAGGACTTAGATCTTTTGATTTTGACTTTACAAAGTCAAATATAATTGAGTTTAGGTTAATTACACAAGTAGTCCTTGTAATTAGGGTTTGAAAAATGACAGAAGTAGTCCCTGGGGTTTGAGTTAAGTTAATTAAGTTAACTTTAACTGGATTAGGTTAACGGAGTTAACCTGGAAAGTTTGGATTGTCACAAGGTCTATCTTCAGGCCCCAATGCTTCAGTGATAGCCTTGTCAATCATGAGTCAGAAGCAGGAAAAAGATAAAGAGGAAGTCTCCCACATCGCTGAATATCACATCCCTTCGCTTGAAGAGGCAAAGAAGATAGATTGGAGAGCTCGCTTTGCTGATATAGATGCGAAACTGATAGAAGAGCAGATGATAGAGGAGCCACCGGTGGAAGAGGAATAGCCGGTGGATGAGGAGATTGTAGGGGAGAAGCCTGTCGAGAAGGTAGAGGAGAAGGAGAAGGGGGTGGAGATGAAGTCTCCCGAGATTGACCTGAGCCGAGTTCCCTACCCAGCTCGCTTGTTGCCACACAAACACGCTAGGGAATATGGTCACTTCCTAAACATCTTCAAACAGCTCAAGGTCAATCTCCCATTCATAGATGCCCTACATCACATGCCAAAGTATGGCAAGTTCCTAAAAGATCTTCTTTCCAACAACAAGAAGTTAGAGGGGATCTTTGAAGTCTCACTTAGTGAGCAATGTTCTGCGGTGGTTCAGAACAAACTTCCAGAGAAACTGGCAGATTCGGGCCATTTCACGATCCCGTGTCTGCATGGCGGTTTGCCCTTGAACCACATATTGGCTGACCTAGGTGCTAGCATCAATCTGATGCCATATACTATTTATAAGCAACTAGACCTAGGTGAACCACAGCCGACACGCATGAGCATATCCTTGGCCGACCGTTCAATAAAGTATTGATGTGTTAGTATTTACACACTTCGCTCATTTAACGATCAATTCTTGGTTATATTCAACGTTTAGACACTTATTTGCTTCATTTCATGTTTTATAGGTTTTTGTGAAGCTTGGTGAACAAACAAGAGGATTCTAGGATAAAAAGTGAAGTTTTAGGGTTTCTGTGATGGAGGCACGGTCGCGCCCCCTATTTGGCACGACCGTGCCAAGCTTGCAAACCCTAGGCACGGTCGCGCCCACATCTTGCACGACCGCGCCAAGCCAAAATCCAAGGCACGGCTCCCCACCGTCGCGTGTCACCTCGTGAGTCTGAACAGCCATACGTCCTCGATCAGTGGTACCCAATGGAAGCTCCGGATCGGTCAACCTTCTGTCACACGGTCGTGTTAAGACCTAGACACCACCGCGCCTTTTTACCAGGCACGGTCGTGCCCTCTCTCTTGGCACGGTCGTGCCTCCCCTATTCTATTTAAATAGAACTTAAACTCTCATTCAAGGATTCAGCAACCAGAGAGAAAAAACCCACCGTTCCAGCTCGTATTACCTTTGTTCTAGCCAGATTTCAAGCTTCTTGGAGAGGATACAACATCAAGAGGATCACCATACATCAACAACAACGTCTAGGATTGGAGGAGTTGTATGATTCTTGCTGTCAAATCATGTTTCTCCCTGCTTATTTGTAATTTTGGTGCTCATGATAAGCTAAAACTCCTGTTCACTTTGGTTTAGATGAAGTTTAGATACATTTGACAACATTCATGGATTATTGGCATTTATTATGTTAATGTTATGACAACCGTATGATTATTCTTCGATGAAATTATATATTCGGGTATTTTGAATTGTTTACAAGACTTGTATTTGTGTATGCCATATTATGTTGAAAGACTTGTGGTTTATGCTTATATTTATGGGTTTGTGTATGTACTTATACTAGCTTATGGCATTTGACTAGGAATGGTGAATGAAGTCTTGTTTATGAATCATTATATTTGTATGTGTATCCCTATGCTTATGTTTGGAAAGACAAAGTGTTTGTTATTATGTTTCATGTTTACTTTTATGTTTATCTAGGAATTGTTGACACATTCTCCTAATTTATATAACCTTTATATGAACATTGTATGTTGAAGAAATGCATATTGTTGTCTAATTTAATCAACTTGAGGTGGGTAGTGTGTTATTCATATTATCTTTCCAACTAGTTGTTGGATTAGTGTACCTTAATCGGGAGCTAGTTCAATCTTTATAAACATTGACATGATTGTTAAACACATGAGCTTCATCGTATGACTTTAGGTGGTTGGTTTGTATAGTTCATGCTAGCTTTCCGAATGGTCATTTGATTAGATATCTTTGACGAGAATTTAGTCAATTTATGTTTCGTGTATTTGCCATGCTTCTATGAGTGTATTAAATGTATTCTAGATGGATTCGACACCAAAGTGATATTTTCTCCTTGATTGTTTGATTTGTGATTTTAGCTTAGTTTATATAATTGCATGCTAGTTAAGTAAAACAAACTCTTCAAAATATCTTTTTACCATCACTTGATTGAATGTTAGTTCCGGTCTATTATTGCATTCCACCGTGTCCACGGATTGATATCCGGTTCTTACCTTTACTATATTGCTGTCCGACGGGTACACTGCCCGGTGTGTGTGTGATTAGTCTTTGGTGAAAACCCTTTTTAAAACTCATATTGTGTGAAAAAATACTTATAAAAATATGTATATATAGTTTACACACATCAAGTTTTTGGTGCCGTTTCCAGGGACACGGTTTTGTGAGAACGATTGGAACTAATTTTTAGTCATTTAGTATATATATTCTTTGTGCATATCGTGTTTTCTTGTTTGTTATTTTGCAATTTTTTGTTTATAGATATTTTGCATTTTACTTGTTATTTTTAGCTTCATTTGTATATATATATACATTTTAGTTTTTATTCCATTTTATTTTTCATTTTTAATTTTTTTAATTATTTTATTTTTGTTTTTGTCTAACTTGTGTTTTCTTTGTCTTAGGTTCGCGTATTTAAATCTAACTTGTCGTGCAAATCGTGTATGTTCTCAACACCCGTCGAGGAGGTTCCTGAGCCGTCTTCCGAGCCGGAGCGTGATCTTCATCGGAGATTGCGAGCCCGTTCCCGATTTGTGGCCCGGTTACTCGCGTTTGACGAGGTTGTTGTTGACGAGGTAGAGGAGATGGCGAACGAGGATGCGGGTCGGACGATTTTGGATTTTGGAAAACTGACACTTGAGGGTTTGGGGTCGAGCATCAATAGGCCGAGGGTTGGAGCACATCAGTTCGAGATCAAATCCAACATTATACAGATGGTGTAGAACATGTGGCAGTTTGATAGTAAGGATCACGAGGATCCTAATACTCATTTGGCCGTTTTCTTAGAGATTTGAGCCACTTTCAAAATTCATGACGCTACCGACGATGCTATTCGGCTCCGGTTATTCCCGTTTTCCTTACGGGATAGAGCCAAGGCTTGGTTACTATCACTTCCCCGTAGGTCCATTAACACTGGGACCAGATGGCTGCTAAATTCTTAGAGAAGTACTTCCCTCCGGAGAAAACAACAAAGTTGAGGGCTAGGATTCTTTCTTTCCAACGGACGATGGGGAGACGATCTATGAGGCGTGGGAGAGATTCAAGGAACTGATGAGGAAGGTTCCCCACCATGGATCCCGTGTCTGCATGGCGGTTTGCCCTTGAACCACGTGTTGGCTGACCTAGGTGCTAGCATCAATCTGATGCCATATACTATTTATAAGCAAATAGACCTAGGTGAACCGCAGCCGACATGCATGAGCATATCCTTGGCTGACCGTTCAATAAAGTATTGATGTGTTAGTATTTACACATCTTTTTGGCATAAAACTTCGCTCATTTAACGATCAATTCTTGGTTATATTCAACGTTTAGACACTTATTTGCTTCATTTCCTGTTTTATAGGTTTTTGTGAAGCTTGGTGAACAAACAAGAGGATTCTAGGATAAAAAGTGAAGTTTTAGGGTTTCTGTGATGGAGGCACGGTCGTGCCCCCTATTTGGCACGGCCGTGCCAAGCTTGCAAACCCTAGGAACGGTCGTGCCCACATCTTGCATGACCGCGCCAAGCCAAAATTCAAGGCACAACTGTGCCTTGGCTCCCCACGGTCGCGTGTCACCTCGTGAGTCTGAACAGCCATACGTCCTCGATCAGTGGTACCCAATGGAAGCTCCGGATCGGTCAACCCTCTGTCACACGGTCGTGTTAAGACCTAGACACCACCGCGCCTTTTTACCCGGCACGGTCGTGCCCTCTCTCTTGGCACGGTCGTGCCTCCCCTTTTCTATTTAAATAGAACTTAAACTCTCATTCAAGGATTCAGCAACCAGAGAGAAAAAACCCACTGTTCCAGCTCGTATTACCTTTGTTCCAGCCAGATTTCAAGCTTCTTGGAGAGGATACAACATCAAGAGGATCATCATACATCAACAACAACGTCTAGGCTTGGAGGAGTTGTTTGATTCTTGTTTTCAAATCATGTTTCTCCCTGCTTATTTGTAATTTTGGTGCTCATGATGAGCTAAAACTCCTGTTCACTTTGGTTTAGATGAAGTTTAAATACATTTGACAACATTCATGGATTATTGGCATTTATTATGTTAATGTTATGACAACCGTATGATTATTCTTCGATGAAATTATATATTCGGGTATTTTGAGTTGTTTACAAGACTTGTATTTGTGTATGCCATATTATGTTGAAAGACTTGTGGTTTATGCTTATATTTATGGGTTCGTGTATGTACTTATACTAGCTTATGGCATTTGACTAGGAATGGTGAATGAAGTCTTGTTTATGAATCATTATATTTGTATGTGTATCCCTATGCTTATGTTTGGAAAGACAAAGTGTTTGTTATGATGTTTCATGTTTAGTTTTATGTTTATCTAGGAATTGTTGACACATTCTCCTAATTTATATAACCTTTATATGAACATTGTATGTTGAAGAAATGCATATTGTTGTCTAATTTAATCAACTTGAGGTGGATAGTGTGTTATTCATATTATCTTTCCAACTAGTTGTTGGATTAGTGTACCTTAATCGGGAGCTAGTTCAATCTTTATAAACATTGACATGATTGTTACACACATGAGCTTCGTCGTATGACTTTAGGTGGTTGGTTTATATAATTCATGCTAGCTTTCCGAATGGTCATTTGATTAGATATCTTTGACGAGAATTTAGTCAATTTATGTTTCGTGTATTTGCCATGCTTCTATGAGTGTATTAAATGTATTCTAGATGGATTCGACACCGAAGTGATATTTTCTCCTTGATTGTTTGACTTGTGATTTTAGCTTAGTTTATATAATTGCATGCTAGTTAAGTAAAACAAACTCTTCAAAATATCTTTTTACCATCACTTGATTGAATGTTAGTTTCAGTCTATTATTGCATTCCACCGTATCCACGGATTGATATCCGGTTCTTACCTTTACTATATTGCTATCCGACGGGTACACTGCCCAGTGTGTGTGTGATTAGTCTTTGGTGAAAACCCTTTTTAAAACTAAAATTGTGTGAAAAAAAATACTTACCAAAATATATATATATAGTTTACACACATCAAGTTTTTGGCGCCGTTGCCGGGGACACGGTTTTGTGAGAGCGATTGGAATTAATTTTTAGTCATTTAGTATATATATTCTTTGTGCATATCGTGTTTTCTTTTTTGTTATTTTGCAATTTTTTTGTGTATAGATACTTTGCATTTTACTTGTTATTTTTAGCTTCATTTGTATATATATACATTTTAGTTTTTATTCCATTTTATTTTTCATTTTTATTTTTTTTAATTATTTTGTTTTGGTTTTTGTCTAACTTGTGTTTTCTTTGTCTTAGGTTCGCTTATTTAAATCTAACTTGTCGTGCAGATCGTGTATGCGAGCCCGTTCCCGTCGAGGAGGTTCCTGAGCCGTCTTCCGAGCCGGAGCGTGATCTTCATCGGAGATTGCGAGCCCGTTCCCGATTTGTGGCCCGGTTACTCGCGTTTGACGAGGTTGTTGTTGACGAGGTAGAGGAGGTGGCGAACGAGGATGCAGGTCGGACGCTTTCGGATTTTGGCAAACCGACACTTGAGGGTTTGGAGTCGAGCATCAATAGGCCGATGGTTGGAGCACATCAGTTCAAGATCAAATCCAGCATTATACAAATGGTGCAGAACATGTGGCAGTTTGATGGCGAGGATCACGAGGATCCTAATACTCATTTGGCCGGTTTCTTAGAGATTTGCGCCACTTTCAAAATTCATGACGCTACTGACGATGCTATTCGGCTCCGGTTATTCCCGTTTTTCTTACGGGATCGAGCCAAGGCTGGGTTACTGTCACTTCCACCTAGGTCCATTAACACTGGGACCAGATGGCTGTTAAATTCTTAGAGAAGTACTTCCCTCCGGAGAAAACAGCAAAGTTGAGGGCTAGGATTCTTTCTTTCCAGTAGGACGATGGGGAGATGATCTATGAGGCGTGGGAGAGATTAAAGGAACTGATGAGGAAGGTTCCCCACCATGGATTGTTGAAGTGGCAGCAGTGTGAGACCTTCTACATTGGTCTAGAGATGACAGGGAAGCAGCTGATCGACGCATACGCGGGTGGAGACATTGGAACGAAGACACCCCAGGAGGCGTATGACTTGCTAGAGAAGGTGGCATCGAAGAGCTACACTCAGCATACTTCCCGAGCGAGAACTCAGAGGCAGGGTGTCCATCAAGTGGATGGAATTACCTCTTTAGATGCCCAGGTGGAAGAACTTTCCACCAAGATTGATCAGATGCACGTCCACAAGGCCCAGTCCTTGTGTGAGTTTTGTGGTGTGGCGCATCCCACGAGTGCTTGTCAGGTTGGGGATCAGGGGGCCCACGAGCAGGTTGATTTCATGTCTAACCAGAATCGTCCCCAGAATAATGCTTACAACAACACATATAAACCGGGGTGGAGGAATCACCCGAATTTTAGTTGGAAGTCTGGCAACAATAGCCAGCAACCACCCGGGTTCACTCAGCGCCCCCCATTCTAGCATCAGTCCCACCAGTTTCAGGGACAGAGTTCCCAGTTTCGACCTCAGCAGGGCCAGTTTCAAGGCAAGGTTCTAGCAACGGTTCACCACCCTCACATGAGGGTAAATCCAGTTTGGAGGACATGGTTGCATGGCTACTTACCAACTCAGAGAGTCAGAATCAGTTGGCAGAGAATCAGAACCGTTACATGGGGAGCGTTTTCACATGCATGAGACTGAGTTGAGGAATCAGAAAGCTTAGATCCAGACCATAGAGAACCAGGTCGGGCAGATCGCGAAGCTTCTTTCTGAGAGACTGCCATGTGGCCTGCCTAGCAACACTGAGCCCAATCCCAAGGCTCATGTGAAGGCCATCACTTTGAGGAGAGGCACAGGACCAGATCCACAGGTTACTGTGCATGAGTCATCCGAGGAGGAGGTAGCGATTGAGATTCCTGATGAAACACCGTCGAGGGGTAAACCGGCGAGCACATCGCGCCCTCGCGAGCCTGTGAGAGATTACACTCCCGCCGTTCCATACCCAGGTAGATTGAAGAAGCAGAAGATGGAGGAACAGTATGGAAAGTTTTTAGGGTTGTTTAAGCAGTTGCATATCAACTTGCCATTTGTGGGGGCTCTAGCTCAGATGCCTAAGTATGCGAGATTCTTGAAGGATATCCTCACGAATAAGAGAAAATTAGAGGAGTTGTCTTAGGTGATGCTGAATGAGGAGTGTTCGGTGGTGATTTAGAACAAGCAACCGGAGAAGAGACTAGATCCGAGGAGTTTCACCATCCCTTGTTTGATAGGTAGCTTGTCGGTTAGCAATGCCTTAGGTGACCTTGGTGCTAGCATTAACCTCATGCCATATGCAGCCTTTGCTAAACTTAAGTTGGGAGAACCTACACCGACACGCATGAGTATCCAGCTGGCCGATCGTTCGGTCAAGTATCCGCGAGGGATAGTAGAGAATATGTTGGTTAAGGTTGATCGTTTTGTGTTTCCTATAGACTTTGTGATTCTGGACATGGATGAGTACAAGAATGTCCCTATTATCCTAGGTCGACAGTTCTTGGCCATCGCCAAGGCCCTGATTGATGTGTATTCGGGGAGGCTTACATTGAGGGTGGATGAAGAGGAGGTGACCTTTGATGTTGGGAGATCCTTGCAGCACACCCAGAATCAGGAGGATTCATTCTACTTTGTTGAGACTATTTATTCTTATGTGAGTGATCATCTCCACGACACAGCTGAGGAGGAGTCCTTGGACACCCAAACTGTTAGAGGGGAGACATTTGATCCAGTTGGTGAGGATCAGTTTGATGAGCAGTTGCATAGCCAGGAGAGCTATGAGTTTCCCCAGTGTTCAACGGTTTTTGCGATGGTTGATAGAAAGTCTGAGCCGATTGAGCGGCCTTCTATTGAGGACCCACCACCTGTTGAGCTTAAGGAGCTCCCGAGCCATTTGAAGTATGCCTTTTTAGATGGCGAGTCTCGATTACCTGTCATTATCGCCTCTGATTTGACGAGTGATGAGAAGGAGAGGCTATTGGAGGTGCTGAAGCAGCACAAGCAGGCTATTGCATGGAGGATTATGGACATTAAGGGAATTAATCCAACTTTTTGTACCCATAAGATCCTTATGGAGGATGACTACAAGCCCGCTGTGCAGCACCAGGGGAGGTTGAACCCGAACATGCAGGAGGTAGTGAAGAAGGAGGTGATTAAGTTACTTGACGCTGGTTTGGTTTATCCCATCTCCGATTCACCTTGGGTTAGCCCGGTTCAAGTTGTCCCTAAGAAGGGAGGCATGACTGTCATCACCAACAAGAGGAATGAGCTGATTCCTACTCGTACAGTCACAGGTTGGAGAGTTTGCATCGACTACGGCAAACTCAATGATGCTACTCGGAAAGACCATTTTCCCCTCCCGTTCATTGATCAGATGTTGGAGAGATTAGCGGGGAGGATGTTCTATTGTTTCTTGGATGGCTTCTCTGGCTACTTCCAGTTCCCGATTGCTCCTGAGGACCAGGAGAAGACGACATTCACATGTCCCTATGGCACATTTGCTTATCGTCAGATACCCTTTGGATTGTGTAATGCTCCGGCCACTTTCCAGCGTTGCATTGTGGCCATTTTCCATGATATGATTGAGGACTCCATGGAGGTTTTCATGGATTACTTTTCTGTGTTTGGGAGTTCCTTTGATCATTGCCTCGGGAATCCGGAGAGGATGTTGGCCAGGTGCGAAGAGGCCAATCTAGTGTTGAACTGGGAGAAATGCCACTTCATGGTGAAGGAGGGCATTGTGCTTGGGCACAAGGTTTCACGCGTGGGGATTGAGGTTGATAGAGTTAATATTGATACGATATCTAAGCTGCCCTCGCCCACTTCTGTGAAATCTATTCGGAGCTTCCTTGGTCACGCGGGCTTTTACAGATGCTTTATTAAAGATTTTTCTAAGATTGCCCGACCGATGATCCAGCTTCTTGAGAAGGAAGCCCTGTTCGTGTTCTCCGACGAGTGCCTTAGTGCATTCAATTTGTTGAAGGAGAAGTTGGTGAGTGCCCCTATCATGGTGGCTTCTGATTGGAAGCTGCCATTTGCTATCATGTGTGACGCAAGTGACTTCGCTGTTGGGGCGGTTTTAGGACAGAGGAGAGAGAAGCAGTTTCACCTGATTTTTTTCACCCGATAGGGGACCTGACCCCTATGGCAGAGACTGTCGTGATGACCGTGCAGACGCTGAGAAACATGCACGTCGCTCTTCGTGGCGCAGAAGGGATTCGATTAGTTGACAGATGGGGACGGATTTGGGATCCATACCGTCCGGGTCCCGATCCAGATCTTGTACAGGCCGAGGCTGTCGCCACCGCCCATCAGGCACACGCCGCTCAGCAGGAGCAGGAGCAGGGGCACGAGCATCATGAGCCCGACTAGCCGCCTCCTCCGCCTCCGCTGCCACCACTACCTCCTGTTATCGTCACCCGTGATTTGTTCATGCGCTACTGGGCCTGGCAGTATGAGGTCCAGTGCGCCGCTGCTGCTGCTGGCGGGGCACCATACGTGGTTCCCCTCCCATTCTTTATGCAGCCGGAGCAGCAGCCCGATCAGCCACTACCATCTCCACCGCATCATCAGTCACCACCACCATCACCACCAGCAGCAGGAGGTGAGGGAGGCGGGGCCACCGACATCGACCTCGAGGTTATGCAGTGGGAGTAGTACCTCCCATTGCCTTTTGGAATCATTTTTGTGAGTTGTACTTGGTTGTATGTTGTACAAACTCTTGTATCGCACTTCGACGTTTATGCTGTTCTTTTGTTGCACTTCTGTTTCCGTGTACTGTTATATATATTTGTCTTTACATTTCTGTTTATATTTTGGCTTGATGTTACTGATCTGTGTTTGATGTTGTTAGTTTTGATTAGATCTTGGAATCGTGGAACGTCATTTTTATGGGTAGGCTTTTTGCGTGTGCCATGATCGACATGAGGGAAGTTTCAGTTCTCCTTTCACACTTCATTGCTTTGCATTCCATTTTGCATAACATGTTTTTGTATACATTGAGGGCAATGTATGTTTCTACAGTGTGGGGTTGGGTGTTTATTCTCTGCTTTGCATTATTTTGTGTTGTACATTGAGGGCAATGTACAATTCTAAGTGTAGGGTGGGAATGTATTTACGCGATGTTTATCCTTTTGAGCATGTTATCACTTCATTTTTTTGCAAAATCTTCCTTCATAATTTTTATTGGCACTAAATTAGTTTTATAAAATTAAAAAAACACAAAAATATAATAAAAGTTAACCGTTTAGCATTCACAATTTTTAGTAAATAATAGAGGTTTGATTTTTCGAAAGCAATTGAGATAGAAATTTCATCGAGTCAAACCCAATTTTTTCTGATAACCATGAGTTTTAGTGGGCTAAACGAATGAATTGAATGTAACCTTTTGCTTACACCCATTTCTTTCCATTTCCGTGAGTTTATTTTTGAGCCTTGATAGCTTTAGACATTGTTTGCTCTCGTTTTTGTGGATTTGAGTGTGACGGATGTTTCATGCTTATTAGAACTTGCTTTTAGTATACATTTCAAAATCATGAGCATAAATATTGCATAAAAATGATTGAGGCATTACGATAAACCTCTTTGTTAGACTTTTATTTTTAATTTTCCCTTCATCCGAACACATCCACTAGTTAGCCACGTTGAGCTTATCCCATGTTTTTTCTTTTATTACCCACATTACACCGCCATTAAATCTTCATTAGCCTTATTATTTATTTATTCTATTTTTCTCCCGTGTTAGAAATTCGTTTGGCTAATGTTAATTTTATTGATTTTATTTTGTTGTAATCTTCAAATTCTTGAGAAGTTTTTAGCTAAGGAAAGATGCATATTGACTTAGTTCCCTTCAAAATAAAAAAATCACCAAAATTAGGTGAATTATAGCCGATTAGAGCAATTTTGTAAGCAAAGATGAAAATAATTCGGCTGTTAGCTCTTATCTATACGGAAGTATTAGTTAGTGTATTTATCTTATTAAAAGTTGTTCTAGTTTTTGAGTTAGCATAGCCGCCGGGTTTTTAGCCATTTAACCACTTTTAAATTCCACTTCCTTACCCTTAGCCATTGCCAAGTTACAACCAGTTCAAAGCCTTCTTGATTTGTGCTTTATTTCAAGTTAGTTGGTAGAGATTTGATATTTTAGCAAGCTTATGATTTATGCATGATTCATTGTCTTGGCATTTGAGTATTCTATACATACTCCATTACTTGTATGATCATATATATTCCCTAGTGTGTGTGAACATTGTGAGAAGCATAAAGTTGCATGCTAATGATTTCCTAGGCATATTCATTTGCTCGCTCAGTTGTCACTTCATTGGGCTCCTTGGGTTCCATTTAATTAATTTTTCATTTCTTGAAAATATTTTCAAACCTTTATAAGTTTATTAATGCTTACGGTTTTCCGATTTTGATCCATAGTGTCATTAGAAGTTTTGTTTCATTTTGATTTCTTGCTTGAGGACAAGAATGTTCAAGTGTGGGGTTGTTTGATGTGTTAGTATTTACACATCTTTTTGGCACAAAACTTCGCTCATTTAACGATCAATTCTTTGTTATATTCAACGTTTAGACACTTATTTGCTTCATTTCCTGTTTTATAGGTTTTTTGTGAAGCTTGGTGAACAAACAAGAGGATTCTAGGATAAAAAGTGAAGTTTTAGGGTTTCTGTGATGGAGGCACAGTCGTGCCCCCTATTTGGCACGGCCGTGCCAAGCTTGCAAACCCTAGGCACGGTCGCGCCCACATCTTGCACGACCGCGCCAAGCCAAAATCCAAGACACAACCGTGCCTTGGCTCCCCACGGTCGCGTGTCACCTGTTGAGTCTGAACAGTCGTACGTCCTCGATCAGTGGTACCCAATGGAAGTTCCGGATCGGTCAACCCTCTGTCACACGGTCGTGTTAAGAACTAGACACGACCGCGCCTTTGTACCAGGCACGGTCGTGCCCTCTCTCTTGGCATGGTCGTGCCTCCCCTTTTCTTTTAAAACAGAACTTAAACTCACATTCAGGGATTCAGCAACCAGAAAGAGAAAACCCACTATTCCAGCTCGTATTACCTTTGTTCCAGACACATTTCAAGCTTCTTGGAGAGGATACAACATCAAGAGGATCACCATACTGTAGATTATTACGACAACGAGATTCGTACTTCTCAGAAACCGCCCAAATTGTTAAGTCTTGCAGATTATTCCAACTGGAAAGATCTGTTTCATCAGCTCGTATCTTTTACTGATACAAGTTTATGGATTCCAATCTTGGAGGGTTATACGCATCCAATATATACTTGGATGGGAAAGGATGATGTTCCGAAATCAGTATCTGCGTTAACCATAGAAGAAAAATTATTGTTTGATAGAGAAAAGAAGGCAATGGCAAGTATCTCAATGTCTTTTCCTAACGAAATTTATCACCACTTTAAACAATTCAGAACTTCTCAACAATTGTGGGAGGCGCTGCAAAAGAGGTGTGAAGGTAGTTTGGATGTTAAGAAAAGCCGAAAAGAATTACTGAAGAAGCTGTTCTTAGTATTTAAGCACTTTCAAAATGAATCTTTAGATGATCTTGCAACGAGATTCTATCATTTGCTAAGTGAGTTGTCAAGTGCTTCAGTGGTTTATGAGACTGAAGAGATAAATGATAAGTTTTTGGAGGCATTACCATCTAAATTTGATGTGTATATGGTTTTGATTAAAGAGAATGTCAAGTATAAAACTATGTCTCTTGAAGAGGTTCTTGGCAAGATTCAATCACATGATTTGAATATGAAGAAGAAGGAAACCAATATGGAGCATATTCAAGATCCTTCAATGTATTTTGCTAAGTCTTCTGGCAAAAACTGGTGCAGGTGTTGCGTTCTTTTCTGGTGATACTCAAGATGTTTCTCATGATCATTATTCTGGGGTTTCAAGTCATTCAGGTTTCTCTGCAAATATAACTTCTTCATCGTCTGGAACACATAATATGAATCAAAGGGTTGCTGATGATTATTTAGCTATGTTTTCTTCCTTTATGGCTTCTTATGAAAATTTTATTGGAGGAAAGATTCATGATCCAGAGGTTATTGAAGAGGATTTCAGACAAATTGATCCTGTTGATCTAGAAGAGATGAACATACAATGGAACATAGCTATGCTGATGCGACAAGCAAAGGATTTTTTGAAGAAGACTGGAACAAAGTATATTGGGTCTAATAGTCGTTCACGCATGGGATTTGATAAAACCAAAGTTTGTTGCTGTAATTGTAAAGAGTATGGTCATTTTTCCAAAGAATGTGTGAAGCCGAAAGTTGAATTTGATTCTCAGAAGAAGCCTAATAACTTTCAGAACAATCGTAATCAGTCACATGGTTCTTCAAATTCTGGAAATTATAATCATGCATCTGCATCATCTGCTTTGGTTGCTCAGAATGATGAAAATTATGACTGGGGTATTCATCTTGAAGATTTGGTTGGTTCGGTAAGTCAAGCATTTGTAGCTGAGATTCATTCTACAAAATCTGAAGAGTCAACTGATGATGATAGCTCATGTGATGGTGAGAGTTTGCCATGTGCTGATGAAGAAAGTGATCAAGTACAAAAGGGTGAGACTGAGATTGCATCTGGTGTATCTGAAGATGATATTGTTTTAACTCAAAATTCTTCTGATGGTGCTGATTCTGAAAATATCCCAATTGCAAAAGTCTTCATGACAGATATGTCAGATCCTTCAAAGGTAAAAGATTTTGTCTGTCACATTTATTGCTTAAATTGCATAAGTATAAAAGATAAAATGCAAAAAGTAAGGGTTGATAACACAAATTTAATTTGTGATATGAAATCGATGCATTCAGTTAACCAAAAATTGAAAGATAATGATAAATTGTGTATAAATAGAATTGAGTCTTTGAAAAGAAATTTGAACTCTTTGGGATTGAAATATAAGGAACAAGCATATCATCTGGATATGGCTTATGCTGAGATTGAGAAGCAAAATGAAATTGTCGCTCAGAAGAACAAAGAAATTTCTGATAAAGAATCTGAGGTGATCAAATTACATAGAAAGCTGGAAAACTTTGAAAATTCATCTGTGGTATTGGATTACTTTAATGCTAATGCTGATCCTACTAAGGGGGTTGATGGAATTGGATTTGTTCCTCCACCATTCAATGCAAATTATGTGGTTGAACCAGAAATTATTCATGAAGAGGAAATTGATCCAAAGACAGCGTTGAAGGTGAATCCAGTAACTGGTGAAGATATGATCTATGATTCTGATTCTGAGGATGCGGTGTTTGATGATAATAATGTTGAAGGCATTCCAAAGGAAGTGCAAATTGTTGAACCAAAGGTAGTGAAGAATGTTACCTGTGATAGATGCATTTAAACAGAACGGGATGAGGTGAAAGTTGTTCAACCTAATCTTTCAAAAATGCTACAATCAAGTGGTTTTGTAGCTGCTGGTTATCAGAAGAAGAATTCACCGACGGTGACTAAACAAGTTTTTGTTCCAAAGAAGACAGTCAACTGTTCAGAAAAATCTTCTGAAGCTTGTTCATCAGACGGGTCATCAAATTCAATAAAAAACTCCTTATATCATAAATCATCAAGTTAGAAGAGTTTGTTTTCATTGTTTTGAGGCTCGTCATATTCTGATTCACTGTCCTTATAAGAATCAAGGCAAATTAAAGTGTGATCCCTCACAAAAACAAGCAGTGACGATTCTGAAAGACAAACTGGGGAAAAGTCTAAGTGTAGTGTTGAAAAGAATATGCCTTGTCAATCATTTGCTAAATCTACGGGATTTAAGCAACATGATAAGCGTATTTTTAAACCTGTTGTTTTTCAAAAGAAGTTTGAGATTCCACATGTTGGAACTCCAAAAGAGTCTCAACCTGAGGTCAAACTTTCTTGACCACAACGAAGAAGACATAACAGAAAACTAAAGAAATTTTTGGAAATACATGAATCTGATAATCATAAATCTAATAATGTTTTTCCAACAAATCATATTATGTTTTCTTTGAGAAAGTCTAATTGTAAATCTTATATTCCAAAGGTTGATGACAATGTTGATTGTGAGTTGCTTGATGTTGTTTATTTTGATCCATCTTGTCGAACCAAGACCACAATGGCTTGGGTTCCAATTTCTAACTGATTCTCTTTGTTTATGTAGGGATAACCAAGGAGGACTATCAACAATACGTGGTATGTGGATAGTGGATGTTCTCGACATATGACAGGGAATATTCGTTTGTTGGAAGATTTGATTAATATTGATGGTGGTTATGTCGCTTTTGCTGGAAATAAAGGCGGGTACATAACTGGTCAGGGTACTTTAAAGAATGAAAAGCCAAATTTGAGAAGGTGAACTATGTGGAGCAACTTGAACATAATCTTTTAACTGTATCTCAAGTGTGTGACAAGAAATTTTCATTTCATTTCAATGATTCTGAGTGTTATATATTGAAACCGGGTTTTGTGATTCCTGACGAATTGATTCTAATGAAGGCTCCGAGGAGAAGTGACACATATATCCTAGACATGAGTGTTGCTACTACTACGGATTCAATTCCTACTTGATTACTCTCCAAGGCGTCTGAGTCGGATTCTATTTTGTGGCACAGGAAACTTGCTCACATCAATTATCGGAAAATGAATTACCTTGTGAAAAATGATCTGGTTTTTGGTGTTCCGAAAATGAAATTTTCAGTTCCTGATGACTGTATTCCTTGCAAGAAAGGGAAACAACACAAGAAGTCCCACAAATCTAAGACAAAGAATTCTATTGTAACTCCTTTGGAGCTACTGCATATGGATTTGTTTGGACTGATTAGTATCAGGAGCATTGGTGGTAAATCTTACTGTCTGGTAGTAACAGATGATTTCTCTAGATTTTCATGGGTTAAGTTCCTTGCTTCTAAAGCCGAAACCACAGAGTTGGTACAATTCTTAATCCCGGGTTTAGAGAATTTATTTAAATAGAAAGTCACAAGAATTAGGAGTGACAATGGAAGTGAATTTAAGAATAGAAAAATGGGTTTATTTTGTCTTCAAAAGGGAATTCATCATGAATTCAGTGCGCCATATGTACCTCAACAAAATGGTGTTGCTGAACGAAAGAACAGGACTTTACTTGAAACTGCACGTATGATGCTTGCTGATTCTAAGCTTCTAGTAACTTTTTGGGCTGAGGCTGTGAATATTGCGTGTCATGTTTTGAATCGAGTCTTGACTGTTAGGCGACACAACAAGACATGCTATGAATCGTAAGCCGAATCTGGAATATTTACTAACTTTTCGTAATCCATGCACCCTTTTGAAAGTTCGCGAAGTCCCAACCAAGTTCAGTGCTAAGGCAATTGAAGGGATCTTTCTGGGGTATGTTGCTAATTCTACTACCAAGAGGGTTTATAATAAAGAGACTCACCAGGTTGAAGAATGGTTTCATATTGACTGTTCTAATCGGTCTTTACCACAAATGGCAATTAGACCAGACTGGGCTTTTTATTATAAGAATTTATTCAAGTCTTTTCATTTACCTTCTGATATTTCTCCTGTAGAGGCTGCTGTTTTATATGATTCATGTTAAGATGCACAGAATAGTGGTTTTCTACCGACTGCGGTTCCACAATCGTCCGTTCCTTCTACATCTGCTCAGGATCCTAATGTTGCTTCTTGTTCGGGAACACAAGAGTCTGATAGTGAAGATGTCAATGTTATTTTTCAAGATTCTTCTGCTGATCCGTTGATAGTTGACGAACCTTCTACTTTGTCACAGGATCAGGGGGAGATTGCTACAAATCTGGACTTAGAGATACCAGTTAATCAAGATCTTTCTTATCAATCTGATACAACTCAAGTTGATGTGTTGCCAGTTCCTGAGGTTGCATCAATCAAGGAACTCAAAGCTCATCCGATTTGAAATATCATTTGGGATTTGCATGATGAAGTGCAAACGCGTTCTACTCTTGACAACATTTGCTTGTATATAGTTTTTAAAGATACTGGTGTTTTTGATGTATGCTCACATTCCTATTTTATTTCTCTGGTCGAACCAAAGAATGTCGAAATGGAGTTAAGTGATAACAATTGGATAGAGGCCATGCAGGAAGAACTTGCTCAGTTTGACAAACTTAAAGTTTGGAATCTTGTAGATCTTCCAAAGGGTGTGTATCCAATTGGTACAAAGTGGGTGTTTAAATGCAAGAAAGATGATCGAGGTGTTGTGGTGAGAAATAAGGCAAGATTAGTTGTACAAGGTTTCAATCAACAAGAGGGAATTGATTACACCGAGGTTTATGCGCCTGTTGCTAGGCTTGAAGCTATATGGTTGTTTCTTGCTTTTGCTTCATATAAAGGTTTTAAGGTGTTTCAATTAGATGTAAAAAGTGCTTTCTTATATGGTAAAGTCAAGGAGGAAGTTTATGTGTGTCAGCCGCCGGGGTTTGAAGTGTAGGTCCTCATGGCGCTTCTACAGATCGATCTCGTGATAAGACGTGACTTTAACTCGGAGTTCGGAATCCAACAAATCAATGTTTATATGCATAAAAGACAATGTAGACAATCACGTAAATAACCTTCACAATTGTATTCCAAATCACAGTAGAGTTACAGACTCAATCAGACTAATTCGATAATTCTCTGTTCTATTTCTCAATCCCTCTAACTGACTCTGTAAACACACATATATATAGCCGTCTGACCTGCTATAAGCGAACTTATCAAGTTCGCCTCTAACAGACTAAGCGAACTTAACAAGTTCGCCTCAGATAGACTTAAGCGAACTTATTAAGTTCGCCTCTGTTAGACCAGGCGAACTTAACAAGTTCGCCGCTAGGTAAACTTGAATAAACACTTAGTGACTTTTACATAACAAAAACATAAAGACATAAGATCTAACTATTACAAGCTTTGTCATTACAAACTATGTCCTAACAGACTCCCCCTTGACAATAGCTTGATCTACAGTCTTCAGTCCTCATGATGAAGTTTTCCAGTTATCCGGTAGTCTGCTGCCAGCATGCACTCCATATCTTCTGCGTATCTCAAAAACTCTCTTGTACTTTAATCCTTGTTCTTTCCATTCATCAGTTAACATTATTTCATTCTTTCGCAACGTCCTCTAATCTTTCTTTGAAAAATTTATAGGATTCATTGCATCATAGAAACATACAATGACCTTATTGTCTTTATCTTCAATCCTTGCTTCACCAGTATTGACATCGACATACCACCATTTCATATTCCCAAGGAAGTCTTGAGGAATCTTCTTCAACGGTATCTTGTGTACAGCACGTACTGGTTTATACTTGTAACTCCAGGTCACCTTCCCATTCTTCTGATCTGTGTTCTTCACTCTCTTTCCTTTTTGTGGTTTCAGTCGTTCATATTTTCCTGAACTACCTTCTCTCTTGATCAAGTTTGCTATTACATCAGCCAAACCATTCTTTGCTCTATTAATAAGAGGCTTTGAAGCTAGACCATTCATTTCACACCTTGGAAAGGTATTGAAATATTTGATCCTCGGCTTTAAGTATTGAACACCATCAGATCTTTTAATTGCAAATAATTTTGTATCACCATCATAGAACCAACTTATGATCCTTCCTACACACCGCTTGTTATTCACATATTTCTCTTTCTGAGCAGGTTGTGCTGGAGACTTGGGTAGCACCTTCATCCAACTATTTACAACTTCCCTCCACTGTTCTCTAGTCATCCCTGTATTTCTATACATTACAGGTTCTTCATTAACCTTCGGAGACTCAGTGTGAGTAGTTTTAGTTTCAGCATCTTTATTGGATTGAATATTCTCATCATCAGTATCCATCTTTGAATCAGCAGTGTCTTTAGGCAGTGTGACGTCTTCAACAGAGTCCATAGAATCTGTTACTCCTTCAAAAGTAAATTCAGGAATAACATCATCTTGGATGAAGTTATACGACACTTTAAGACCATCACAGCCTTCATAAGTAACATTATCTTTATCTTTCTCTATCTCTACTATCTCTCCTTCTTCTATTTCATTATCAGACACTTCATCGTCCATGTCATTGAATAAATCATCAATGTCATCAAGACATTCAATCTTTTCAGCTTCTTCTTCTTCAGAATCTGCAAAGAACTCCAATAATAGAATTTCTTCTTCATTAGCACCAGAAGTATCTTTGTTTCCTTCAAGTGATTGTGATGTCGACTCCCCCTGAACCCTTGATATAGGATTAGCGTCAGTGTATTGACGATCACCCTCAACATTTCTAGCAGGATCATTGTCTTCATCGTCCCGTCTTTGAATAGACTCTGTGCGACATGTATCATGTATCCTCAACTCCCCCTGAGCGTGAAGATGCTGAACGAGTTTGGACACTAATGCTTGCATGTCAGCTATCTGTTGAGCTTGAGTCTGAATCACCGGCTGCCGTTGTGAATCAGTAGAAAAAAGAGTATTCACTTGTGTTTGTAGAGTAAGCACTTGAGATTCAAGGAAAGTAATCCGTTCAGAATCAAAAGGCTTTGACGGACCAGCTGACGATTGTGGAATCGAAGGACTTGCAGTAGGAGTAATAATTGGAGGAACAGGAGTTATAACCAGAGATGTATCTTTAGATCTTGGAGGAGTAATAATCAAGGAAGCAACAAAATTAGCATCCTCTACTCCCAGCGAAGATTGAGTAGCAGCTATTGAAGCAGACATTAGCTTTTGAGTTTTTGGATCTGGATTGAAGTCACTATCAAAATCAGTACTCTCATCAACCAAGGATCTTTTTCCAAGTATTGAACCGGAAGGAGGATCCCGAACAGACTTTCTTCTTGGTCGTCTGGCTTGAGATTTAATGCGTTTTCCAGCATTAGCCAGTGGAATAGCAGCTAACCGTTCATAATGATCTGAGGAAAAATCCCTAGATTCATCAGAGTCAGTGCCTTCAGTAACAGGTAATATCGTATCACTTGAGCTTGAACTAGATTCATCATCAGTCACCACATTCCCTTCAGCTTCATGAATGGGCGAGTTCACAGCGTCATCAACGAAATCATCCATGTTCATTCCTAGATCATGTTCATGTGCATGAACGACCTCCTCTTGAACAGGTTCATGAATAGGTATTTCAACCTCATCTTGTGGAATATGAACTTGTTCAAGAATAGGAATTTGTGGTTGTACGGGAACTTGAGCTTGTTGAACTGGAACTTGTTGTTGTATCGGTTGTTGTTGAACTTGTTGTTGTTGTTGTGGGTGCTGTTGTTGTTGCTGTGGAACATTTAAGCCTTGAGCTTGAACAATTTCATCAGGATGAAACCAGTTGTCATTAGGTAGTGCAACATAATCAGGATTGATTAAGTGACCAAACAAAGGAGTATTAACTGGTATCAATGCGGCATTCAGTTGTTTCACTTTCGTGCAATCAGTAAAGATACGCTTTGACATCGGAGTCAAAGTTAATCTTATAGGATGTTGTGGAAGATCCGGAATAAGATGATTTAAAATCATTTGAATAAATCGAGGATACATCAAAAATCCTTGACCTTCAGCTGAATTAATCTGCATGACCATCTCTCGATAGAAGTAAAGTGCAAAATTGAATCGCTTATTCAACGTTAAAGCCACCATTGCAGTTTGAAGAGCCATCTTTAAACCATCGGTTCCAGCTTTACGAGGAGAGTTGCATTGAATAATCACATGCATGAAGTATCTCCATTCACCGACTAAGCCACCTTTACGTGCTTGTGTGTCATTCTGTCTCCCACGATAACCCATTCTTTGAAAACAACCCATAATAAGAGTGCCCGGATATGACAATGGGTCTTCAGCATTACCACCCAAATCAAGACCAGCACGAATTGTTTCTTCATATATGGCAATTTCAGTTATATTGACAGTGGCTCGAAGAACATGAGGTTCTACGTCCGTATCCTGATGAACTGTATCCCAAAATTGCTGTATGTATACCAAACTGATGTAAGGACCAGCAGATAAAGCAGTACGGAGACGCGAACGGTTGAGAAATCCGATTATTCCTTGAAAATTGACTGCCTCGGACATGTTAGGATCTAACAATGCCACCTGATTATGCTTATATTCGACACGTCGAGCCATCTGAAAACATTTGGATAACAAACACACTAGTAAAAATAACAAACACAAACAAAAAAAAAAATTTTAATTTAAACAAAAATTTTTTTTTTAAAAAAATTTCTAACACTCAAAAATCACAAGTCCAAATACCCTCTGACCCCTAGGCGAACTTAATAAGTTCGCTTAGTTTTGCAAGAGGCGAACTTATTAAGTTCGCCTGGACAAGTTCGTTTGGAACAAGTTCGCCTGAACCTGTGACGATTCAAATTCAAACACTGAATTTCAAAAATCAGGCAAATCGAGTTAAAACCATGAAATAATCAATGTACATCGATCGATTATCACTCAGTAAACAATTCTAATGATCAATTTTATATTTTTAGTCAAAATTAGGTCAAAAAACCAGTCTGTCAAAATCGCGAATTAAACCGAGTAGAAAACATCAAAATACGCACGATTGAACGGATGATAATCAGTGAAATTACCGTAGTTGTGTTCGCAAATCAATTTGGAATACGACGAAATCGACAAACAACTCCAACAACACAGATTAAAAAATTTAGAAAAAAGTTCCAGATAAGTTCGCTTCGAACAAAGAAGATGATGACTGATAAGTTCGCTTGGCCAAGAGCCTTAAACACATTAGGTTCGCTTATTTAGGCGAACTTGTTAAGTTCGCTTAACAAGCCTTCGGCGAACATGCCAAGTTCGCTTCACCATCCACAGACAAACAGATTAGGTTCGCTTTACAGTTCTTAAGCCTCACTGTACACAGGCGAACATAATATCTATTCACTTTTGCCTTGAACAAAATTTTACCAACTTCAACCTTCCAAGTCTTGAACTTTAGTCAGCATCATGTATCCGATCCAATCCCGAACAATTTTAATAAAAGTTTAGAATTTTCATGGAAAATAAAAAATCAAAATCAAAATCTTTTTGAGTTTTATCTATACAAACGGAATCACATATTTTTGGATTTTATCTGTACAAACGGAAACACATATTTTTGGATTTTATCTGTACAAACTGAAATCACATATTTTTGAATTTTATTTGTACAAACTGAAATCACATATTTTTGAATAAACATCATGAGCAAGAAGATCATATCAGTATCCAATTAATTCATCACACATTTTAGCAATAACAAAGGGTAACCTATAATTTGAAACCATCCAACTCAGTCTTGTGCACTTTGCATCTTTTTCATTTTGAAACTCATTCAATTTGAATAATATTTGAAATGATACGCGATAAATTCCAAAGTAAATAAGATCAGGTTTTAAAAAGCTCTTTTATTTATACCGAATTTGAAATAAAAAGCATGAATTCTTAAATTTATCAATATTATATGATTTGAAACTATAAGCGTTTATTCTCCAAATTCATGTGATTTAGTACCATTTAGATGAAAACCATTGTGTACCCCACATATATGCCAAACAGAAATATAAATTGCATTATCCTCAACACATATACAGTTAATGTTAAGATTAGATCAATTTCCAAGATGAAATTATCTTTTTAGCACAAGAATAGAATCAGATCCCAAAGGATATAACAATCATGATGATTCAGAATCAGAAGATTCTAATGAATTGGCTGTATAATGAGAATCAACTGATTCAGGTATGAGGATCCAACTATTATCTGGATAAAATTCAATGGATCCAGACTAGATGATGTATCTAACTGATCCAAGGGTGAATATATGTTTCAACAGATTTTGAAAGCATATCTTAGTTCAACAACACCTTGCATGTTTTTCGGGGCATGGGCAGTGACGTGAACTGAAATAGATTTGTGCTAAAGATATAATTCGTTATTGGTCTCATGAAATTCTTTAAAACCATATATTCTTTATCTAATAATGATCTTTTACACACACACATAGGCATATAATGGATTCAAATCACAAATGTAATCATATCATATTTAATTTTCACACTACTATTAGTTTCAAAACTCTTTTAGTCTATTGACAATTTAAGTTTCAAAACTCGTACACAAATTTGAAAAACAAATTATCAAGATTAGAGCATTCACAACACCATCATTTCTCAATTATGCAGACTTTGAAATTTAGATCTATCAACTCAGTTTAATCAATCATATATCAAAGGTCTACTAAGGTCGTGTGAAATGAACTAATTACTGATGTACTATCATTTCTTCTCTAACCTCAAATGATGTCAAATTTTATATTTTTCAATTTCTTTTGACTTTTTATAAATTAAATACTTTTTGACTGAAATGTAAATGCAGAAATGTAATAAAGCAATAAAAGAAATTAAAAACAAAATTTTCCATGAAATTCTAATTTTGAAAAGCTTTTATTCGGGATTGATCATACCAATCATTTTAATTAGGAATTCAAACCTGGTACGATCAAATGCCTTGGTAAATAAGTCAGCAAAATTATCGTCAGTGTGTACCTTGACCAACTCAATCAACCTTTTCTCTGCACAATCACGAATAAAATGATATCGAATTTCGATGTGCTTAGTTTTACTATGTTTAACAGGATTATTAGTTATGGACATAGTAGCATTATTATCAATAAGCATAGGAGTTCCTGTAAAATTCAAACCGTAATCTCTAAATTGCTGTTGTATCCACAGAATCTGTGAACAACAACTCATAGCAACGATATATTCTACTTCGCATGTAGAAATGGAGACTATGGTTTGCTTTTTGCATTGCCAGGACACAAGTCTATTACCTAAGAACTGGCAACCACCTGTTGTAGATTTCCTGTCCAAACAACAACCACCAAAATCAGAATTAGTATAAGCATTGAAATCAAAGTTAGAACCATGAGGATACCATAGCCCCAAACGTTGTTTTCCTTTCAAATATCGAAAGATTCTTTTCACAGCTATTAAGTGAGATTCTTTTGGTTTTGCCTGGAATCTGGAACAGATGCACACAGTGAACATTATATCTGGCCTTGAAGTGGTTAAGTACATGAGGGATCCAATCATAGCTCTGTAAAGTCGACAATCCACATCTTTTCCATCCGGGTCAGAATTCATCTTATGATTGACCGGAATTGGAGTATCATATGGGGTACAGTCCTCCATCTTGAACCAGGTCAAGATGTCTTTGACATACTTGGACTGATGAATAAAGAAATCATCCTCCTTTTGATTTACATGCAAACCTAAGAAAAACGATATCTCTCCCATAGCTGACATTTCAAATTTTGACTTCATAACACCCTCAAAATCTTTGCATAATCCTTAGTTTGTTGAGCCAAAAATAATATCGTCCACATAAATCTACACCAGTAGGTAATCTCCCACTGATTTCTTTATGAATAAGGTCGAGTCTATCTTTCCACGAACAAAATCATTTGCCAAAAGATGTGTGGCTAAAGTTTCATACCACGCACGAGGATCCTGATGAAGACCATAGAGGGCCTTATCAAGCTTGAAAACCATATTCAGATTTAGTGGATCTTTAAACCCCGGCGGCTGACAAACATAGACTTCCTCCTTGACCTTACCATATAAAAACGCACTTTTAACGTCTAATTGAAACACCTTAAAACCTTTAAAAGAAGCCAAAGCTAGAAACAGCCTTATAGCTTCGAGCCTCGCAACAGGCGCATAAACCTCGGTGTAATCAATTTCTTCTTGTTGATTGAAGACCTAGACAACTAATCTTGCCTTGTTGCGTACCACGACACCTCGATCGTCTTTCTTACATTTAAACACCCATTTTGTTCCTATCGGATACGCACCCTTCGGAAGATCAACAAGATTCCAAACCTTAAGTTTGTCAAATTGAGCAAGTTCTTCCTGCATAGCTTCTATCCAATTGTTGTCATTTAAAGCCATCTCAACATTCTTGGGTTCAACCTGCGAAATAAAGCATGAATGTGAGCAATCATCAAGAACACCAGAATCTTTAATGCAGGAATACAAAGAAGTATTGTCAACAAGAGAACGTGTTTTCACTCCATCCTGTAAATTTCCGATTATATTCGTCACTGGATGATCTTTGAATTCCTTGATGGATGCAACCTCAGGAACAGGCAACACGTCAACTTGAGTAGATTTAGATTGATAAGAATAATCTTGAGTAATAGGAATTTCGGAGTCTAAATTTGTAAGAATCTCCCCCTAAGCCTGTGTCGAAGGTAATGAATCATCACCCAACAACGGATCAGCAGAAGAATCTTGAAAAATAGTATTATCCTCCTCACTCTCTGAATCTTGTGGACCTGAACAAGAAGCAACATTAGGATCGGGAGCAGAAGTAGATGGAATCGATGAATTTGGAACTGCATTTGGTAGAAATCCATTGTGTTGTGCGTCCTGACATGACTCATAGAGAACAGCAGCTTCTTCAGCAGAAATATCAGAATGTAAATGAAAAGACTTGAATAAGTTTTCATAATCAAATGCCCAGTCCGGACCAATCGCCATTTGTGGTAAAGACCGATTTGAACAATCAATATGGAACCATTCTTCAACTTGACGCGTCTCTTTGTTATGAACCCTCTTGGTTGTCGAATTCGCCACATACTCCAGAAAAATCCCTTCAATAGCCTTTGCACTGAATTTTGTTATGACATCTCGAACTTTCAACAGGGAGCAAGGATTACCAAAAGGTAGTAAATAATCCAGATTCGGCTTTCGATTATTCAGCAATTCATAGCAAGTCTTGTTATGTCGCTTGATGGTCAAGACCCTGTTCAAAACGTGACATGCAGTATTCACAGCTTCAGCCCAAAAGGTGACTGGAAGCCTAGAATCCGCAAGCATCGTGCGAGCTGTTTCGACCAAAGTTCTGTTCTTTCGTTCAGGGACATCGTTTTGTTGAGGAACATATGGGACACTGAATTCATGATGAATTCCTTTTTGTAGACAGAATAAGCCCATTTTTCTATTCTTAAATTAGCTGCCATTGTCACTCCTTATTCTTCTGACTTTCAGATTGAATAAATTCTCCAAACCCAGGATTAAGTATTGTACCAACTCAGTGGTTTCAGCTTTAGAGGAAAGAAACTTAACCCATGAAAATCTGGAGTAATCATCAGCTGCTACCAAGCAGTATTATTTTCCACCAATGCTCCTGATACTGATAGGACCAAACAAATCCATATGCAGCAGCTCCAAAGGAGTTACGATAGAATTCGTCGATTTAGATTTGTGAGATTTCTTTCTTTGCTTCCCCTTCTTACAAGGAATACAATCATCAGGAACTGAGAATTTCATCTTCGGAATACCAAGAACTAGATCATTCCTAACAATGTAGTCCATCTTCCTATAGTTAATGTGAGCTAGCTTCCTGTTCCACAATATTGAATCAGATTCTGACGCCTTGGAGAGTAAACAAGTAGGAATTGAATCCGTTGTAGTGGCGACACTCATGTCAAGGTCATACGTGTCATTTCTCCTCGGAGCCTTCATAAGAATCCATTCATCAGGAATCACGAAGCTCGGTTTTAAAATATAGCATTCAGCATCGTTGAAATGGAACAAAAATTTCTTGTCACAAACTTGTGATACACTTAAAAGATTGTGTTCCAGCTGCTCAACATAATTCACCTTCTCAAATTTGACTTTCTCATTCTTTAACGTACCCTGTCCAGTTATGTACCCGCCTTTATTACCCGCAAAAGCGACATAACCGCCATCAATTTGTTTAACATCCTCAAGCAATCTAACATTCCCTGTCATATGTCGAGAGCAACCACTATCCACATACCATGTATTATTGATAGTCCTCCTTGGTTGTCCCTACATAAACAACGAGAATCTGTTAGAAATAGGAACCCAAGCCATCGTGGTCTTGGGTCGTCCAGTTTGATCAAAATAAACAACTTCTTGTAATTTACAATCAATCTTATTATTCACTTTTGGAACAGAAGTTTGACAATCAGAATTTTTCAAAGAAGATCCATTTTTATTATTTTGAAAAACATTATTTGATATTATTATTAGATTCGGATGTTTCCAAAATTTTCTTCAATTTTCTGTTTCGTCTTCTCCTTTGAGGTCTAGACAATTTAACTTCCAGATGAGAATCTTTTGAAATTCCAACATTAGGAATCTCAAGTTTCTCTTTGCATACAAAAGATTTAGAATTCAATTTATCCAGTTGTTTAAATCCAGAGGATTTAACAAAAGATCGACCATGCAAATTTTTCTCAAAACTAGAAGACGACTTTCCCTCATCTTTTCTTTTCAGAATCTTCACCACTTTCGGTTGTGAAGGAACAGTCTTCATTTTACCCTGGTTCTTGTAAGGATAATTGATTAGAATGTGACCAGCCTCGTTGCAATGAAAACACACTCTTCTTTCTTGATAACTTCTTAAATAAGGAGTTTTCTTTGAATTTGAGGATCCATCAGAGGAATATGCTTCAGAGGAATGTCCCGAACAGTTTATCGGCTTCTTTGGAACATAAGCCTGTGTTGGCACCTTTGAAGAATACACTTTTTAATAACCGGCCGCTACAAAACCACTCGACTGTAAAATTGGAGAAAGCTTAGATGGACCAACTTTCACCTCTTCGGGGCTACTCAAAATGCATCTATCTCGGGTAACAGTTTTAACAACTATTGGGTCATCAATTTTTACCTCTTTTGGAATGCCTTCAACCTTCTTCTCATCAAACACCTCATCTTCAGAATCAGACTCATACACCATACCCTCCTCAATTACAGGATTCACCTTTAACACAGTCTTTGGATCTATCTCCTCTTCATGTATGATTTCAGGTTCCACCACATAATTTGCATTAAACGGGGGAGGAATAAATCTAATTCCAGCAACACGCTTAGTAGGATCAACATTTGAGTTAAAATAATCCAAAACAACTGAAGAATTTTCAAATTTTTCCATCTTTCTATGAAGTTTGATCACTTTAGACTCTTTGTCAGATATTTCTTTATTCTTTTGAGCAACAACCTCATTACATTTTTCTATCTCAGCATAAGCCATATCTAGATGATAACCTTGCTCTTTATATTTCAACCCTAGAGAATTTAAGTCTCTTTTCAAAGACTCAATTCTATCGATGCACAGTTTATCATTATCTTTCAGTTTCTGATTAACAGTATGCATCGATTTCATGTCACAAATCAAGTTTGTGTTATCATCCATGACCTTTTGCAATTTATCTTTAACAGAAATACAGTTAGAACAGTAAATATGACAAACAGAGTCTTTTACCTTAGACGGATCAGATATGTCTGCCATGAATACTTTGGCAATGGGAATATTTTCTGAATCAGCACCATTAGAAGCATTTTGAGTAAGAACAATATCCTCCTAAGCAACACCTGATGCAGTATCAGAATCAATATTCTGCACTTGTTCTATTTCTTCATCAACGCTTGGAACACTATCACCATCACAAGAATCATCACTAGAACTTTCATCATTGGTCGATTCCTCTAGTTTTTCAAAATGAATTTCTGCTACAAAAGCCTGACTCACAGCACCCACCAAGTCTTCTAGATGAATGCCCCAGTCATAGTTTTCGTCGTTCTGAGCAACCAATGCCGATGAAGCAGATGCATGATTTGTAGTACCAGATGAACCATGTGACTGATTCCTATTATGCTGAAAATTGGGCTGCTTCTTTTGAGAATCAAACTCGACCTTTGGCTTCACACATTCCTTAGCAAAGTGACCATATTCTTGACAATTGTAACATCGAACTTTGTTTTTATCAAAACCCATGCGAGATCGACTATTTGAGCCAATATATTTTCAGCCAGTTTTCTTCAAGAAATCTTTAGCTTGACGCATCAACATGGCCATATTCCATTCGATATTCATTTCTTCCTGATCAACAGGGTCAATCTGTCTGAAATCTTCTTCTATAACCTCAGGATCATGTATTTTATCTCCAATAAAATTGTCATATGATGCCATGAATGAAGAAAACATAGTAAGATAATCATCAGCAACCTTCTGATTCAAATGAGATCCAGACAAAGTGGAAGCTGTAGTCACAGAAAATCCAGAATGACTTGAAAGACCAGAGTGAATCGGAACCCCAGAACACTGATTATTTGAAGAATCTTGAGCATCGCCAGAAAAGAATGCCACTTTAGTACCACTTTTACCAGTAGATTTGGCAAAATACATTGAGGGATCCTGGATATGCTCCAAGTTAGTCTCTTTCTTCTTCATATTCATGTCATGCGACTGAATCTTCCCTAGAACTTCTACAAGAGACATGGTTTTATATTTAATATTTTCTTTGATTAAAACCGTCTACACATCAAATTTTGATGGTAAAGCCTCCAAGAATTTATCATTGATTTCCTCAGTCTCATACACCACAGAAGCATTTTCCAGTTCACTAAGAAGATGATAGAATCTTGTAGCAAGATCATCCAAGGATTCGTTTTGAAAATGTTTAAAGACCAAGAACTGCTTCTTTAATTGCTCCTTTCTACTCTTCTTCACATCCAAACTTCCTTCACACCTTTTCTGTAATGCTTCCCACAGTTGTTGAGAAGACTTAAACTGTTTGAAACTGCGATATATTTCCTTCGGAAGAGACATTGAAATACTAGCCATCACTTTCTTTTCCCTGCCAAATAGCAACTTCTCTTCAGTAGTTAATGCTGACACCGGCTTTGGAACATCATCCTGTCCCATCCACGAATAAGTCAGATGCGTATAACCTTCCAAAATCGGAATCCTCAAACTGGTATCGGTAAAAGATACAAACTGGTCGAACCGATCTTTCCAATTTGAATAATCAGCTAGATTCAACAACTTCAGAGGTTTTTGAGATGTACCGATCTCATTGTCATAATTGAACGTATTCTTGACTTGAACCATATTTGCCATTTTTCCTGAAAAATTTTTCCAAGTGTTGAACTTCCTTTACCCTTAGGCGAAGATAATAAGTTCGCCTCTAAGACACCCAAGTGAACTTAATGAGAAGCGAACTTAATAAGTTCACTTAATCCTGTGAGAAGCGAACTTGACAAGTTCGCCTGCTAAGTTCGCCTGCACACAAATCAGCAAGTTTGCTTGTAGTAACAGAATCAAGATCAAGAACACTTCAGACCACTTTCGCGAACCAGAGACATACTGAAATCATCATTATTCACTGATTTGAAGGAATTAATCAAAATTGGACCGAAGGATTGTATAATTTCTCTATTAGAAGCTTTCTATCGGATCAATTTCGTCAAAATCCTCTTCAAAAACACCAAATCAGATCTGAATTAGGCTTGAAAACTCCATGGAAATGAAAAACTCAAAAATGACGAATTTCATGTCAATTTGCATATAAAACCGTCTAGAATTAACAAGAATCACGAGCAATATCTCTGATACCACTTGTAGGTCCTCATGGCGCTTCTACGGATCTATCTCGTGATAAGACGTGACTTTAACTCGGAGTGCGGAATCCAACGAATCAACGTTTATATGCATAAAAGACAATGTAGACAATCACGTAAATAACCTTCACAATTGTATTCCAAATCAAAGTAGAGTTTACAGACTCAATCAGACTAATTCGATAATTCTCTGTTCTGTTTCTCAATCCCTCTAACTGACTCTGTAAACACACATATATATAGCCGTCTGACCTGCTATAAGCGAACTTATTAAGTTCGCCTCTAACAGACTAAGCGAACTTAACAAGTTCGCCTCAAATAGACTTAAGCGAACTTATTATGTTCGCCTCTGTTAGACCAGGCGAACTTCTAGGTAAACTTGAATAAACACTTAGTGACTTTTTACATAACAAAAACATAAAGACATAAGATCTAACAATTACAAGCTTTTGTCATTACAAACTATGTCCTAACATGAAGATCTAATTAATCCATCCAAAGTTTTCAAGCTTGATAAAGCTCTCTATAGTCTTCATCAACTCATCGAGCATGGTATGAAATGTTGTCTACACATCTTCTGGAGAATGATTTTGTTCGTGGACATATTGACTCGACTTTATTCATTAAGAAAGCAGGGGGAGAATACCTACTGGTACAGATATACGTAGACGATATTATTTTTGGCTCTACAAATGAAGGGTTATGCAAAGAGTTTGAGAGTATTATGAAATCAAAGTTTCAGATGTCAGGTATGGGAGAGTTATCATTTTTCCTAGGTCTTCAAGTTAATCAGAAGGAAGATGGTTTCTTTATTAATCAGTCCAAGTATGTAAAGGACATCTTGAGCCGATTCAAGATGGAGGACTGTACCCCATATGATACTCCGATTCCGGTCAACCATAAATTGAATTCTGACCCGGATGGAAAAGAAGTTGATTGCTGACTCTACCGTGCGATGATTGGATCTCTCACGTACTTAACCGCTTCAAGGCCAGATATAATGTTTGCTGTGTATATTTGTTCCAGGTTCCAAGCAAAACCAAAAGAGTCTCATTTGATTGTAGTAAAGAGAATCTTTCGTTATCTAAAAGGAAAACAATGATTGGGACTATGGTTTCCTCATGGTTCTAACTTTGAATTCAGTGCTTACACTGATTCTTATTTTGGTGGTTGTTGTTTGGACAAGAAATCTACTACAGGTGGTTGTCAGTTCTTGGGTAATCGTCTAGTTTCCTGGCAATGCAAAAAGCAAACTGTGGTCTCCATTTCAACATGCGAAGCATAATACATTGCTGCTGCAAGTTGTTGTTCACAAATCTTGTGGATCCAACATCAATTAAGAGACTATGGTTTGAATTTACAGAACCCCCATGTTTATTGATAATAATGCTACAATGTCTATTACAAATAATCCTGTTAAGCACAGTAAAACAAAGCACATTGACATTAGATATCATTTTATTCGTGATTGTACAGATAAGAAGTTGATTGAGCTGGTAAAGGTACATACAGATGACAATTTTGTTGATCTTTTTACCAACGCATTTGATTATACCAGGTTTGAATTTCTAATCAAAATGATTGGTATGATCAATCCCGAATAAAAGTTTTTCAAAACAATTTTCATGGGAGATTTTGTTTTTCAATTTCTTTTATTGCGTTATTACATTTCTGCATTTTAAATTTCAGTCAAAAATTGTTATTTATAAAAATTCAAAACAAAATGAAAAATATAAAATTGACATCATTTGAAGTTATAGAAGAAATGATAGTACATCAGTGAATAATTCATTACACATGACCTTAGTAGACCTTTGATATATGAAAGTTTAAAGTATTTTGATTTGACCTAAATTTCAAAGTCTGCATAAATGAGAAATGATAGTGTTTTGAATGATCTAATCTTGATAATATGTTTTAATTTGAATATGAGTTTGAAACTTGAATTGTCAATAGACTAGAAGCGTCTTTGAACCAATAGTAGTGTGAAAATTAAATATGATATGATTACATCTGTGATTTGAATCCATTATATGCGTGAGTGTGTGTGTTAAAAGATCATTATCAGATATATCATATTTTGTTTTAAGAATTTCATGAGACCAATATCGAATTATGTCTTTAGCACAATCTCTTTCAGTTCAGTTCACTGCCCATGCCCCGAAAAACATGCAATGTGTTGCTGAACTAAGATATATTTCTGATAAAATCTGTTAGAACATATATTCACCCTTGGATCAGTTAGATACATCATCTATTCTGATTTCACTGAAATTTATCCAGATAATAGTTGAATCCTCTTACCTGAATCTATTGATTCTCATTATAAAGTCAATTCATTAGAATCTTTCGATTATGAATCAATCTGATTCTTATATCCTCTAGGATCTGCTATTCTATACTTGTGCTAATAGAGTTAATTTCATCTTGTAGATTGATCTAATCTTTCAATAAACTGTGTATGTCTTGAAGATAATGCAAATTTAATTTTTGTTGGCATATATGTGGGGTACATGATGTTTTTCATCTAAATGGTACTAACTCACATGAATTTGGATGAAAAATGCTTATAGTTTCAAATCATATAATATTGACAATTTAAAACTTCATGCTTTGTATTGCAAATTCGGAATGAAAAATTAAGCATTTCATAACCTGATCTTGTTTACTTTGAAATTTATCGCGTATCAGTTCTTAGTATTATTCAAATAGATTGCAAAAGTTTCATAAAATTTGAAAAAGTGTTGAGTTACATAAGTATGAGTTTGATTGTTTCATATCATAGGTTACCCATTGTTGATCATAAACTGTGTGATGAATTGCTCATATACTAATATGATCTTCTTGTTCATGATGTTAATCCAAAAAAAATATGTGTTTTCAGTTTGCTCAGATAAAAACCAAAAATATGTGATTCCGTTTGTACAGATAAAATCCAAAAATATTTTGTTTCTATCTTCCATGAAAACTTTATTTTTAAAATGTTTCGGGATTGGATTGGATACTTGCTACAGATGGAAGTTCACAAGAATGGGTCGTGTTGAAAGTGAAGAATTTTGGTCAAAGGAAAAGGTTTGGAGCGAACTTAATATGTTCGCCTGGTTCTGAGTAAGCGAAATATGTTCGCATGAGGCTTGTTAAGTGAACTTAACAAGTTCGCCTAATGGAGCGAACTTAATGGTAATTTAGTATTGTGTTCGGGCGAACTTATTCATTTATCCTCTTCACTGTTTGAGCGAACTTATAAGAGCGAACTTACGAAACATTTTAGCGAACTTGTGATTTCAGGTCTAGGGTTTTTGATTAAAATTTTGTGTGATTGTTTTTGAATCGGTTTTCGATTGCGAGTAATTCTAGGGTAAATTCAACAAATTTTATCCGGTAAATCTTCTGGATTTTGAAATTTTTTACACTGAGTTCTTCATTTTGAAAGCTTTCACGTTTTCTGAGATTTGAACATAGTTTCTGTATTAACACTTTAAAATGATGATTTAAATTGTGTCGTGAGTCTTAATCGATGATATTGTTAAGTTAGAATTGAGAATTTATACTTGATTTAGACATGTTTGTGATTCTGTGTGGAATTTGTATCGACAGACAGGTTCAGGCGAACTTGTTCAAGGGAACTTGTTTAGGCGAACTTATTATGTTCGCCTCTAGCAACACTAAGCGAACTTAGTAAGTTCGCCTAAGGGTCAGGAGTGTTTTGGACTTGTGAATTTTTTGTTGAATTTTTTTTTTGTGTTGAAATTTAAAAATAAAAAAATAATTTTTTTTTTGTTTGTTTTGTTTACTAATGTGTTTTTGTCCTCTACATTTACAGATGGCTCGTCGTGTTGAGTACAAACATAATCAAGTGGCGTTATTGGATCCGAATATGTCTGAAGCTGTTAATTTTCAAGGAATTATCAACTTTCTAAATCGTTCAAGATTGCAAGTGGCTTTATCTGCTAATCCGTATATAAGTTTACCGTATATTCAACAACTATGGGATACCGTCCATCAAGATACGGATGTTGAACCTCACGTACTTCGTGCTAAAGTAAATAATACGGAGGTTGCTATTTCAGTAGAAACTATTCGTGCTGAATTGGCATTAGGAGGTGCTGTTGACGATTCGATGTCATATCCTAGAACTTTAATAATGGGGTGTTTTCAGCAGATGGGTTACAGAGGAAGACCAAATGATACACAAGTAAGAAAAGTAGGTTTAGTTGGCGAATGGAGATATTTTATGCACGTAATCATACAATGTATGTCTCCATGAAAGGCTGGTACTAATGGGTTGAAGAGTGCACTACAAGCTGCTATGGTTGCTTTGACACTCAACAAACGGTTCAACTTTGCTTTATACTTCTATCGTGAGTTGTTCATGCAAATAAATCCTCTAGAAGGACAAGGGTTCCTTATGTATCCTAGGTTCGTGCAAATGATTTTGAATCATTTAATTCCGGATTTACCTCAGCATCCAATCCATTTGACTTTGACTCCTATGTCAAAAAGGATCTTTACTGATTGTTCAAAGGTGAAACAACAAAATGCTGCTCTAATTCCTGTTCCTACTCCTCTGTTTGGTCACATAATCAATCCTGATTATGTTGAGCCACCTAATGATAATTGGTTTCATCCTAAGGATTTAGTACAAGGACAAGTTCAGAATCAAGTTCCAATTCAACAACCAGTTCAAGCTCAAGTACAACAAGTTCCTCAACAACAACAACAACAACAACTACAACAACAAGTTCCTATTCCACAAGAACAGGTTCAAATTCCTGTTAATGAACTAGTTCAAGAAGAGATTGCTCAAGATAATGATAAAGAGTTGGGTATGAATATGGATGATTTTGATCATGAAGCTCTGAACTCACCTATTCATGAAGCTTAAGGCAATGTTGAAGATACGAGTTCCGGTGATACTATATTACCTGATTCTGAAGCTACCGATATTGATTCGTCTAGAGATTTTAGCTCAGATCAATATGCAAGTTTGGATACGTTACCATTGGCTAATGCAAGGAAATGTATTAAATCTACAGCCAGAAAACCGAGGCGTAAGATTGTTCGGAATCCTCCTTCTGGATCAGTTCTTGGCAAGAGAACTTTAATAAATGAAAGTTCTGACTCGGATAGTGATGCTATTCCAGTTCCTAAAGCTCAGAAGCTTATGTCTGCTTCTATTGCTGCTGCTCATTCATCTCAGGGTGTAGAGGATGCAAATTTTGTTGCTTCCTTATTGATTACACCTCCTGCTTCTAAACATACATCTCTAGTGCTTTCTCCACATGTTCCACATACATCTGAAGCTGGTCCTTCAAAGCCGTCTGATTCTAAAGGAATTACATTTCTTGAATCACAGGTACTAGCTTTACAAACTCAAGTAGATACTCTTGTGTCTACTAATTCTCAGAGACAGTTGGTCCTTCAAGCTCAAGCTACACAGATTGCTGATATGCAGTTATTGGTGTCTAAACTTGTTGATAGTCTTGACGCTCAGGGGGAGTTAAGGATACATGATACGTGTCATGCAGAATCAATTCAAAGAAAAGATAATGATGACAATGATTCTAGTGGTAATGTTGAGGGTGATCGTCAATACGCTGACGTGAATCCATTATCCAGAGCTCAGGGGGAGTTGACATCACATACTATTGAAGGAACCAAGCATGATTCTGGAGTGAATGAAGAAATATTGTTATTAGAATTCTTTCAAGACTCTGAAGAAGAAGAAGAAGAAGAAACTGAGAAATTAGAATGTCTGGATGATATAGACGAGTTATTTGATGATGATGAAGAAGATGTGTTGGATAACGAAGTTGAAGAAGGAGAGATTGTAGAGATTGAAATAGAAAAGAGTAAATCTAAGGTTACATATGAAGGAAGTGATGGTCTGAAAGTTCCGTATAATTTCATCCAAGATGATGTTATTCCTGAGTTTTCTTATGATGGAGTTACAGATTCTATGGACTCTGTTGAAGACTTCACTACACCTGATGATAATGCTCAATCCAAGAAAGATTCTGATGTTGATACTACTCATGCTGTGTATCCTAAGCCGAATGAAGAACCTGTGATGTATAGAAATACAGGAATGACTAGAGAGCAGTGGAGAGAGGTAGTTAACAGTTGGATGAAGGTACAACCAAAGTCACCTATACAACCTGCTCAGAAAGAAAAATATGTGAATAAAGAGAGGTGTATTGGAAAGATCATAAGTTGGTTTTATGATGATGCAACTAAGTTGTTTGCTATTAAAAGATCTGATGGTGTTCAATACTTAAAGCCTAGGATCAAGTATTTCAATACCTTACCAAGGTGTGAAATGAATGGTCTAGCTACGAAACCATTGATTAATAGATCTAAGTGTGGAATAGCCGATGTGATTACCAAATTGAAAAAGTGAGAAGGTGGATCAGGAAAGAAGAGTGTCCGCATGAGCAAATTGCCCTGCGCACTTGCTAAGTGCGCATGCATCAGGTCGTGTATAAATAGGAATGGTTGACAGTAGATAAGTACGCAATCTTAGACGCATTCACAGTAGCAAATACGCAGAACTTGTAATCTCAGTATTTCTCTCTGTAACCTTCAAGTGTTTATAATAGACGAAAGTTTAAAGTGATTCTCTTGTCGGTTTACTTTGTGTTGTAAGACTCTCCACTTGGTCACGGGTATTCCGCACCCGGTCCGACTAGTAGACCCACTTGCATGTGACGATCCGACACACTCGAGGGACCTACAATAGATCAAAAGACTAAGAATGTGACTTGGAAGTATAAGTTCAAGCCAGTACTTGCTATACAGAAGATACCATTGAAGAAAATTGCACAAGATTTTCTAGGGAATATGAAATGGTGGTATGCTGATGTCAAGACTGGTGAAGCTAGGATTGATGATAAAGATAATAAGGTCATTGTAAGTTTCTATGATGCAATGAATCTTATTAATTTCTCAAAGAAAGATCAGAGGACGTTAAGAAAGAATGAGATCATGTTCACTGATGAATGGAGAGAACAAGGATTGCAGTATAAAAGAGTGTTGGAGATATGTCAAAGATATGGAGTGCATGCAGATTACCAGACAACTGGAAGAGTTCGTCATAAAGACTGAAGACAGAAGATCAAGCTATTGTCAAGGGGGAGTCTGTTAGGACATAGATTGTATGACAAAAGCTTTGTAATAGTTTAGGTCTTATTGTCTTTATGTTTTGTATGTAATTGTTTAGATTTGTCTAAGTATAAGTACAAGTTCTGCTAGAGGCGAACTTGACTATTAGAGGCGAACTTGTTAAGTTCGCCTAAGAATCTTTGAAGCGAACTTCTTAAGTTCGCCTATTGCAGAACATGTGTCTATAAATATAGAGTTTGCAGAGTCTGTTCGGTACGCGTGAGATAGATTGAACAATCAAGTATTTTGTAAACTCTGTTTGGTGATATAAAAGAGAAAGTTTATTTACCTGCTATTTCTATTGTCAATTGATATACATACGTTAACACGAAGGATTCCGCACTCCGCGTTAAGGAGACGTCCTGTCATGAGATCGATCTGTAGATGAGTCATGTGGACCTACAAGTGGTATCAGAGCTGTTGCTCGTGATTTGTGTTTGATTGTTGGTGATTAGAGACTTTTTGTGTATAATTTGACAAGAAATTGATCATTTTTGTATCCATGGAGTTTTCAAGTTCTTGAAACTGATTTTATTGCTGAATTCGTGAATTTGAGGTGGATTTTGGTGAAATTGATCCGATAGAAGTGTTCTATTTCATAAAATACTAATTCCTACGGTCCAATTTCTTCAAATTCCTTCAAATCTGTTGTAGGTCCACATGGCTCTTCTACGGATCGTTCTCGTGATAAGACGTATTGTTAACACGGAGTGCGGAATCCAACCGAATCAACAATTGTATACACAAAAGACAATAGAAACAATCACGTAAATAACATTCAAGCTTGTATTCCAACAATCATAGATTTTACAGACTCAATCAGACAATTCGTTCACTTCTGTTCTACGTTCTGTTTTTGTTACTATTGTTGACTCTGTAAACATCTATATATAGACATCTGATCTGTATTAGTCGAACTTAACAAGTTCGCCTCTAACAGACTAAGCGAACTTAACAAGTTCGCCTCAGATAGACTAAGCGAACTTAACAAGTTCGCCTCTGTTAGACTAGGCGAACTTGACCAGTTCGCCTCTAGCAATACTTGTATAAACATTTAGAACATTACATACAAAAACATAAAGACATTAGATCTAAAATATTACAAAGCTTTTGTCATTACAAACTATGTCCTAATAGACTCCCCCTTGACAGTAGCTTGATCTTCAGTCTTCAGTCTTTATGATGAGCTTTTCCAATTATCCGGTAATCTGCTACCTGCATGCACTCCATATCTTCTACAAATCTCCAATACTCTCTTGTACTACAATCCTTGTTCTTTCCATTCATCAGTGAACATGATTTCATTCTTTCTCAACGTTCTCTGATCTTTCTTTGAAAAATTGATAAGATTCATTGCTTCATAGAAACATACAATGACCTTATTATCTTTGTCTTCAATCCTTGCTTCACCAGTATTGACATCAACATACCACCATTTCATATTCCCAGGAAAATCTTGAGGAATCTTCTTCAACGGTATCTTGTGTACAGCACGTACTGGTTTGAACTTGTACTTCCAGGGCACTTTCCCAGTCTTTTGATCTATTATCCTCACTCTCTTTCCTTCCTGAGGCTTTAGTTTTTCATACTTTCCCGAACCACCTTCTCTCTTGATCAGATTAGCAATCACATCAGCTAAACCAAACTTAGATCTATTAATAAGTGGTTTTGAAGCTAGACCATTCATTTCACACCATGGCAAGGTATTTAAATATTTGATCTTCGGCTTTAAGTACTGAACACCATCAAATCTTTTAATAGCAAATAATTTTGTTTCATTATCATAAAACCAACTTATGATTCTTCCAACACACATCTCTTTATTCACATATTTTTCTTTCTAAGCAGGCTGTGCTTGAGACTTGGGTAGTACCTTCATCCAGCTATTCACAACTTCTCTCCACTGTTCTCTAGTCATCCCTGTATTACTGTACATCACAGGTTCTTCATTCACCTTAGGAGACACAGTGTGAGTAGTATCAGCTTCAGCATCTATATTGTATTGAACATTCTCATCATCAGTATCCATCTTGGATTCAGCAGTATCTTCAGGCACAGTGATATCTTCAATAGAGTCCATAGAATATGTTACTACTTCATAAGTAAACTCAGGAATAACATCATCTTGGATGAAGTTATAAGGAACATTAAGACCATCACTGCCTTCATAAGTAACAGTATCTCTATTTTTCTCTATCTCTATCACCACTATCTCTCCTTCTTCCACTTCATTATCAGACACATCATCTTCATCTTCAATATCATTGAATAATTCATCAATGTCATCTAGACATTCTATCTTCTCAACTTCTTCCTCTTCAGAATCCGCAAAGAATTCCAATAGTAGAACTTCTTCATTAACTCCAGAAGCATCCTTGTTTCCTTCAATTGTTTGAGTTGTCGACTCCCACTGAACTGTAGATATAGGATTAACATCAGCGTATTGACGATCACCCTCAGCATTTCCAGAAGGATCATTGTATTCATCATTCTTTCTTTGAATGGACTCAGTGGGACACGTATCAGGGATCCTTAACTTCCCCTGAGCGTCAAGATGCTCAACAAGTTTGGATACCAATGCTTGCATGTCAGCAATCTGCTTGGCTTGAGTCTGAATCACCAACTGTCTTTGAGAATCAGTAGATACAAGAGTATCCACCTGATTTTGTAAAGTAAGCACTTGAGATTCAAGGAAAGTAATCCTCTCTTAATCAGAAGGCTTTGAAGGAACAGTTGAAGGTTGAGGAACAGTCAGAGTAGGAGTAATCACAGGAGAAACAGGAGTTGTCACAGGAGATACATGTGTAGATCTTGGAGGTGTAACCAGTAAGGAAGCAACAAAGATAGCATCCTCAACACCTTCTGAAGAATTAGCAGCAGCAATAGAAGCCGACATAAGCTTTTGAGCTTTAGGATCCGGATTGAAATCACTATCAGTATCAGAACTCTCATCCACCAATGTTCTTTTTCCAAGTACTGATCCGGAAGGAGGATCCCAAACAGACTTCCGTCTTGGTCTTCTGGCTTGAGATTTAATACGTTTGCCAGCATTTGCCAATGGTATTTCAGCTAACCTCTCATAATGATCTAAGCAAAAATCTCTAGACGCATCATAGTCAGTTTCTTCAGACACAGGCAAAATTGTTTCACTAGAGCTGGAACCCTTCAGCTTCATGAATGGGTGAGTTCACAGCATCATCAATAAAATCATCCATATTCATTCCTAGATCATGTTCATGTTCTTGAACGACCTCTTCTTGAACAGGTTCATTAACATGTATATTAACCTGAGCTTGTTGAATAGGAACTTGTTCTGGAATAGGAATTGGTTGTTGTACTGGAACTTGTTGTTGTTGAGGTTGTTGTGGTTGTTGTACATTCTGACCATGTCCCTGAGCCAACTCTTCAGGATGAAACCAGTTGTCATTTGGTGGTTCAACATAATCATGATTGATTAAGTGACCAAATAATGGAGTTTGAACAAGAATCAACGTTGCATTATGTTGTTTTACCTTAGTGCAGTCTGTAAAAATCCTCTTTGATATCGGAGTCAATGTTAAACGAATAGGATGCAGTGGGAGATCAGGAATAAGATGATTCAGAATCATTTGGATGAACTGAAGATACATAAGAAATCCTTGACCTTCAGCAGGAGTTATTTGCATGACTAATTCCTGGTAAATATAAAGAGCAAAATTGAATCGCTTGTTCAATGTCAAAGCCACCATAGCAGCTTGAAGAGCATTTTTTAATCCATTTGTACCAGCTTTACGAGGAGATTAGCATTGGATAATCACATGCATGAAATACCTCCATTCACCAACCAAACCACTCTTACGAGCTTGTGTATCATTAGGTCTTCCACGGTAACCCATCCTTTGAAAACATCCCATAAGCAAAGTTCCAGGATATGACATAGGATCAGCAGCAGCACCACCTAGAGCTAGAGCAGCACGAATAGTCTCTGCCGATATGGCAATCTTCGTATTGTTCACAGTAGCACGAAGAACATGAGGTTCTACGTCTGTATCTTGATGTACGGTGTCCCAAAATTGCCGAATATACACCAAGCTGATGTATGGATCTGCAGATAATGCTACACTGAGACGTGAACGATTTAAGAACCCAATAATTCCTTGAAAATTAACAGCCTTCGATATGGTAGGATCTAACAGTGCCACCTGGTTATGTTTGTATTCTACATGAAAAGCCATCTGAAAAATATTTGGACAACAAACACATTAGACAAATAATAAACACAAAAAATTTTATTTTTTTTTAAATTCAAACAAAAAAAAAATTTCACAAGTCCAAACTCTCTCAGATCCCCTAGGCGAACTTACTAAGTTCGCTTAGTGTTACAAGAGGCGAACTTAATAAGTTCGCTTAGACAAGTTCGCTTGAACAAGTTCGCCTGAACCAGTCTGCCGTTTCAAATTCCAAACAAAAATCAAATTTCGATTAATCGATGTTGTAACCGAAAATTAACCATAGAAATGATATCGACTAGTACTCACGAAACAAACACAACACTCAATTTGTAGATTTAATACAGATATAGCACCAATTAGGTAAAAAATGACTCGGTTAAACTTTTTACGAAAACCGGAAAGAAAAAGCTTAAAATCTCACTATTCAACGGATGAAAAACACTAAAACTACCTTAGTAATGATCGCAATTCAAATCCGAACAAGAAGGTACTAGTTAAACAATCCAACAACACACTGATTTTGAAAATTTTTAAATTCGATCAACACTGATAAGTTCGCTTAACGTTTCTGAGAAGACAAAGTGACTAAGTTCGCCTGGACAAAAATCCTTGTACACATTAAGTTCACTTAATTAGGCGAACTTCTTAAGTTCGCTTAACAAGCCCTAGGCGAACATATTAAGTTCGCTTCATCAACCTCAGGCGAACATATTAAGTTCGCTTCACCTCAACCAAGCGAACATAGTAAGTTCTCCTCAACCTTTTGCCTTGAAAAATTTTCCAACTTTCAACACGTCATTTCTTTCACTTCTTTCAGCAGCAGGTATCCGATCCAATCCCAAACATTTTAATAAAAAATTTAGAATTTTCAGGGAAAATAAAAAACAAAATCTTTTTGAATTTTATCTATACTAGCGGAATCACATATTTTTGGATTTTTATCTGTACAAACTGAAATCACATATTTTTGAATTTTTTATCTGAATAAACTGAAATCACATATTTTTGAATGAACATCATGAGTAAGAAGATCATATCAGTATCCGAGTAGTTCATCACACATTTTAGCAATAACCAAGGGTAACCTATGATATGAAACAATCCAACTCATTATTGTGCACTATGCATCTTTTTCATTTTTACATACTCTTTTCAGTATTTATAAATCAATCAGTTTGAATAATATTTGAAATGATACGCGATAAATTTCAAAGTAAATAAGATCAGGTTATGAAATGCTCAATTATTCATACCAAATTTATGATATAAAGCATGAATTCTTTAATTTGTCAATATTATATTATTTCAAACTATAAGCGTTTATTCTCCAAATTCATGTGATTTAGTACTATTTAGATGAAAAACATCGTGTACCCAACATATATGCCAAACTGAAATATAAATTACACTATTTTAAAGACATATACAGTTTATTTTAAGATTAGATCAATTTCCAAGATGAAAATACTCTTTTAGAACAAGTATAGAAAAGCATATCCCAAAGTAAATAATAATCATGATGATTCAGAAACAAAAGATTCTAATGAATTGGCTGTATAATGAGAATCAACAGATTTAGGTAAGAGGATTCAACTATTATCTGGATAAGTTTCAATGGAGTCAGACTAGATGATGTATCTAATTGATCCAAGGGCGAATATATGTTTCAACAGATGTTGTTTGAAAGCATATCTTAGTTCAACAACACATTGCATGTTTTTCGGGGCATGGGCAGTGAAGTGAACTGAAATAGATTTGTGCTAAAGATATAATTCGATATTGGTCTCATGAAATGTAACATTTTGGATTTTAGTATGCCTATTTCAGTTCAATGTAATGCAATTTCAAGTTCTATACTCGTGCAATGCCTCATTATTTTCTCGTCGTAAAATTTAATGCAATGATCCTATACAAATTCGCAAGTTTTACTCGATTATTTACATTTAAACGCTATACAAGAAACTATTTGGTACAAACTTATCAAACCTGAAAAGTCAAGGACTAAAATTGAAAAAACATCAAGAAACCCTAGTGAGCACGGTCGTGCTTCGTTATAGCACGGTCGCGCCAAGTGCTTTGGCACGGTCGCGCGACCTGCTCTGGAACGATCGCGCCCGGTGCCTAGGCACGGTCGCGCCTCTCCTTGGCACTGTCGCGCCTGCGTAACAGAAAAACGTAAATGCAGATTAATCACCCGATCGTTCGAATCCGAAACCGTTATACGTTTCTTTTCCCCTTAACAATTGTATTACCACTTTTCAAATCCCAAACGCCTCAGTATTCATTTGCAAGAAAACTCTCTCTAGCAAATTTCAAGAAAGAAACTCTCTCAAAGCTTTTCGACCCAAATGCTCCCAACTCAGTAGCAGAATCGCGATATCAAACCATCTCTGAAGCTTCCGGACTGTCTAGATTGACCGGAGTTGCAGTAAAGATCGTCGGAACTCGAGCCGTCGTCGCCGGAGCTTCCTTCCAACCGTTCTCTATAAATTCGTTTCGTTACAGGGTAAATATAATCGTCTTCTCATTCATTTCAGTATCATTATCAAAAGCCCTCATCCAATTTGGGCTTCCACAATAGAAATCGACCAGAATCAGAAACCATGTTTCCAATAAAAATGATTTAATCGAACCCATACTTAAACCCGATTTCCATACAATTAAGGTATATGAAAAGACACGTAATAACCTATTAATCAAAAGCCCTAACAATTCCAGTGTTTAAAATACAAGAAATTCTCGATTCGTGTCTGATTTAGATTAGACACGGTCGCGCTAATCATCTAGCGCGGCCGTGCCTCGTTTAGCGCGGTCGTGTCGACTAGAAGCGCGGTCGTGTCATCCGTCCAGACCTTGTCATGCCCTTTGGGCTAGTCTCTGTTGTGTCTAAAAATCATAGACGCGACCGTGCCGGGCTAAGGCACGGTCGTGCCTGATGACTTGTCTAGATTGTGCTCCTGATTGATCAACCCGGTCGCGCCCCGACTAGCGCGGTCGCGCCCGTGGTTTGAGCACGATCGTGCCCTTCCGAGGCACGGTCGTGCTAGACTCAGAATTTTTAACAGAATTATAATTTTTATATTTTAATCAGTAAATGTTTCAGATTTTATAAAAAATATGTTTTCTGTATTTAAAAATAGATTAAAAGTTCAATCTTGGCATAAATGTAATTTATTGAAAAGTTTATAAAAAATTAAATTTATATTTATCATCTTACACTTAAATGATATTTTAAATAATTAAGTTACAAGATTTATAAATAATGATGACTTATTTACTTTACATTTTAAATCAAAATCGTTTTATTTATTTATACTTAATTACAATTAATATTGACATTATTTCATAAACTATAGTTATACACTTATTTATTTAATTCAAACCTAATTAAATTGTTTCAAACATATTTTACCTCAAACTTTATATATTTTATTCAATCCTTTTTAAATACAAACCAATGGTTTTACATACAAATACAACTTTCATTCTTAAACTTTATACATCTATGTGATTCAATGCATATTACTATTTAGGTTAAAGTGTGCTTTTCAAGGATCTTTTGCTATCTATATTCCTTGTTAGCTTCACTTCCATACCAAGTGAGTATTCACAACCCCTTTTTACTCTTTTACACTTTTGGGGTGGAACATGAACTCTATACTCATTACACATTACACAATTACATTTACACAAACAACACAAGTGCAAAAATCCTATTTACATACATGTGTGCAAAAATTTGAGCTTTGTGCCCGAGTGCTAGGTGTGTTTAACCTTTGTATGCTCTTATGTGCAATCATTAACTATACAAGCCGACGGTTTTCAATGATGGATCTATTGAGTCTGACAAACCCACCCATGGTACGCGGTGATTGAAACCGACAACACATTTGTTTTGCATGCTAGTTACAAGGTTTGATTGTACATTTGGTTACACAATAGTTACTCCCCATAAACGCCTTATTTATCATGTCATGTAAAGGATTTGTTTTCAACTGTATGCTATCTATATACAACTGTGTTATACTCACCAACTTTTTAGTTGACTTTATTTTATTCATGTTTCAGGCCCCAATATGTGAGATTGATTCAAGACGTGTTCAACATAGGATTTGGACTTAGCAAAATAAATCAAGAATTTTATGAATTGTTTATGTTTCTTGTTTGAATTTGATCTTGTACTTGGATTTATTGTAATGCAAATTTGACTTTAATATATTTCAATTTAGTCAACCATGTGCTATGAACAGTCTTACATGTCCCGCCCCGATGATTCCGCCATCGGTCGGGGTGTGACAGATTGGTATCAGAGCCTTGGTTATAGGGAATTAGGTTATTAGACATCTTGACCTAGACTATAACTTTAGGACACCCACTTATACTATGCTTCATGATTTTGTGCTATGTGTTACATGCTATGTGCTACATGCTTACCATGATTAATTATTATTATATTTGCTACCTTCTTTGTTAGAAATGCATGACTTATTAGGATATTCTTAAATAATAATTAAATAAATAATATCCTTCCCTATGTCTTAAACCTCTTATTATTCTTATCTTCTTTTTCTATCTTTATCCTTTCTAAGCATGTGGAAAATTCTTGAAGCAAAAATCTCTAAATATTTTTTATTTCTTCGTTAAAGTTTTTAGACTTGTTAAATTATTTGAGGACACGTGCAATCTGGAAGGGTGACACCTGTATTTTGGGTTTTCTGTCTAGGAAAGCATTTCGCATAAATCCCAATCAACCGAGGGACCCGTATGCTTTCCTGGGAATTCTCAAGATGAGTGTTTACCTATAGGCTAAAGCATGTCTCCTTGAAAATTATATAAGTTTAAATTAACCTTAATGTGCCTTAGTATTCAAGTGATTTTATCACTTTTGAGTACAATCCAAACTATGAATATCTATCTTTTATTTGGTTTTCTCATTCTATTAAATCCTAGCAATTCTCAAAAGTTCTTACAACCTTTCTTGTCTTGTGAAAATCTGTAGAATGCCTCCTCGTCGTGCTCCCGCCGCTAACGCCAACTCCGACATTGCTGCTATTCTTACTCAATTGGTGACACAACTCACCCAAGCCAATGGTGCCACTAATGGCAATGGAAGCAATAGTGGTAATAATGGTGGTAATGGTGGAAATGGTGGTAATCCATCCCAATGCACCTTCAAGCACTTCAATTCGTGCAATCCCCTAAAGTTTTATGGAACCGAAGGAGCTACCGGACTCCTCCAATGGTTCGAAAGTATTGAGAATACCTTTCTCAATAGTGACTGTCCCGACAACCTCCGTGTTCGTCATGCTACTAGTGTCCTTCAAAAGCGGGCACTTACATGGTGGAATGGGGAGAAAAGGAATAGGGGTGTTGATGTAGCTATGGCCTTACCTTGGGATGAGGTCAAAAGGCTTATGACCGAGGAGTTCTGTCCTCGCAATGAAGTGAAGAAGTTAGAGGCCGAATTTTGGGATCTTGCCCAAGATAGTGGGGAATACTTGGCTTACACAACTCGGTTTCATGAATTGAGTCTTCTTGTGCCCCACATGGTCACTCCATTATCTCGTTGCATCGAAAAGTACATTGGTGGACTACCAAGACAAATTCAAGATACTGTCTTAGGTAGAAATCCTGCTACTTTGGAAGATGCCATCCGCCTGTCTGCTACCCTAACCGATAATCATGTTAAAGCTGGAACTCTTACCAAAAAGGGTTCTAAGAAAGTTGCTGAAACCGTAACCCCTCCTAACCACACCAAAGAAGCTACAACCGAGCCCTCTCGCAACACTAGAAAGAGGAAGGTTAGAAATTTTGCTGTGGTGACTCCTGCTGTTCCCGTGAACCAAGCTGCACCTATGGTTCAAGCACCAGTCAAAAAGCCATATGGTGGAATTTACCCACTTTGTGCCACCTGCAACTATCATCATCCCCAAAACATCCCATGTCGCCTTTGTACTTATTGTGGGAGATATGGTCATACGGTTAATGTTTGTAGGACCAAAGCCCTTACGGGCCAAGTCAACCCTCCAAACCAAACCGTACCTCAAGTGGCTAATCAAGGTGCTCCCGCCATTGCTAATGGGCATGCTTGTTATGAGTGTGGTGACCCGAATCATTTTCGTAATCTATGTCCAAGGCTCGCAAATACTAGACAAGGTGGAGCTCGTGGGCGTGCTTTCAACATTAACGCCAACGAAGCTCAAGCCAACAACGACGTGGTTAATGGTACGTTCCCTGTTAATAGTCAATATGCCTCCATTTTGTTCGATACCGGTGCCGATAAAAGTTTTGTGTCACTTAATTTTGAGCCTTTACTTGCAAAGACACGATCCCAATTAGAGAAAACCTTCACCGTTGAAGTAGCAAATGGTGACTCCCTTACAATTGAGTCTATTATCTATGATTGCTCTTTAGAACTTAATGATCATGCATTCCCAATCAACCTTATTCCAATGCCACTAGGAAGCTTTGACATTATCATAGGTATGGATTGGCTATCAAATCATCATGCCGAAGTTATTTGCTTTGAAAAGTGCATCCGAATTCCGCTACCTTCGGGAGAAACCTTAAGGGTTTTTGGTGAAAAGCCTTGCAAGGGTCTTAAATTGATGTCTTGTACTACTGCTCAAAAGTACTTACGAAAGAAGTACATCGCCTTCCTAGCTCATATTGTTCAAAAGGATGTCAAGGAGAAGAGTATCCAAGACATTCCCATTATTCGAGATTTTCCCGAAGTGTTTCCTAAAGATTTATCCGGTCTTCCTCCCGTTCGTCAAGTCGAGTTCCGTATTGATCTCATGCCCGGAGCTAACCCTGTTGCTAGAGCTCCTTATCGTCTTGCACCTTCCGAAATGCAAGAGCTCGCAAGTCAACTTCAAGAACTCTCCGATAAAGGGTTCATTCGCCCGAGTCATTCACCGTGGGGTGCACCCGTCTTATTTGTAAAGAAGAAGGATGGATCATTTCGCATGTGTATTGACTATCGCGAACTCAATAAGCTTACTTTCAAGAATCGCTATCCTTTGCCTAGAATCGATGATCTCTTTGATCAACTTCAAGGTTCTACGTGTTTCTCGAAGATTGATCTTTGATCTGGTTATCATCAGCTCCGTGTTCAAGAAGATGACATTCCTAAGACTGCTTTCCGAACAAGGTATGGTCATTACGAGTTCATGGTTATGCCTTTTGGATTAACCAATGCACCCGCAGTTTTCATGGACCTCATGAATCGTGTGTGCAAACCGTACCTTGATAAATTCGTGATCGTTTTCATTGACGATATCTTAATCTATTCCAAGACTAAAGCCGACCATGAAGAACACCTTAGATTGGTTTTGGACCTTTTAAAGAAAGAACAACTATATGCCAAGTTCTCCAAATGTGAATTTTGGTTAAAAGAAGTTCAATTTCTTGGTCACATCGTCAACGACAAGGGTATTCATGTTGACCCTGCTAAGATTGAAACGGTTAAGAATTGGAATGCCCCGAAGACTCCTACCGAAGTTCGTTCATTTCTTGGTCTTGCGGGTTATTATCGTCGTTTCATCTCAAACTTCTCAAAGATTGCTGTCCCTCTTACCGCCTTGACCCATAAGGGTAAAGCTTATGAATGGGGACCGAAACAAGAAGAAGCTTTCCAAACTCTTAAGCATAAGTTGTGCAATGCTCCCATTTTGACTCTCCCCGATGGAAATGATGATTTAGTTGTCTATTGTGATGCTTCTAACCAAGGTCTTGGTTGTGTCCTCATGCAACGAGGCAAAGTGATCGCTTATGCATCAAGACAACTCAAAATTCATGAAAAGAATTATACGACGCACGACCTCGAGTTGGGTGCGGTCGTATTCGCGTTAAAGATTTGGAGACATTACCTATACGGCACGAAATGTGTGGTATTCACCGACCACAAAAGTCTTCAACATATCTTCAACCAAAAAGAACTCAATATGAGGCAACGACGTTGGGTCGAACTCCTTAACGACTACGACTGCGAGATTCGCTACCATCCCGGCAAAGCGAATGTTGTAGTCGATGCTTTGAGTCGAAAAGACCATGTTATGCTTCATTGCGCCCGTATTCAATCCGATATTCAAAACCGTATCCTGGAAGCTCAACACGTCTCGGTTACCGAGGGTAACATGTATGAAGAAATGTCGTGTGGTGTTGAACTTCTTCTTGAATCTAAAACCAATGGCTTACTATATTACTTGAACCGTATTTGGGTTCCCGATCGCGATGATCTCCGTACAAATCTCATGAATGAGGCTCATAAGACTCGTTATTCTATTCATCCTGGTGCGGATAAAATGTACCAAGATCTTCGTCAGCTTTATTGGTGGCCCGGTATGAAGAAGGACATTGCTCTTTATGTTGCCAAATGCTTAACTTGCTCCAAAGTCAAAGCCGAACATCAGCGTCCTTCTGGTTTACTCGAACAACCAGAAATTCCCGTGTGGAAATGGGAGAATTTAGCTATGGATTTCATTACCAAGCTCCCTCGCACCTCGAGTGGTTATGATAGTATTTGGGTGATCATTGATCGACTCACCAAATCTGCCCATTTCTTGCCTATTCGTGAAGACTTCAAAGTGGAGAAATTAGCCCGAATTTACGTTGATGAAATTGTGAGCCGTCATGGCGTTCCCTTGAACATAATATCCGATAGAGACGCTCAGTTCACTTCTCGATTTTGGCAATCTCTCCAATCTGCTCTTGGTACTCGTTTGGATTTGAGCACGGCTTACCATCCCCAAACTGATGGTCAAACCGAGCGAACAATCCAAACTCTTGAAGACATGCTTAGAGCTTGTGTAATCGATTTTGGTGGAAATTGGGATTCACATTTATCCCTTATTGAGTTTTCTTATAACAATAGCTACCACACAAGTATCAACATGGCTCCATTCGAAGCTCTCTATGGTCGCAAGTGTCGTTCTCCGATCTGTTGGAACGAGATTGGTGAAGCACAAATCACCGGTCCCGAGTTAATTCAAGAAGCTTCCGACAAGATTATTCAAATCCGTGACAATATTCGAGTAGCGAGGAGTCGACAAAAGAGTTATGCCGACAAGCGTCGAAAACCCTTGGAATTCCAAGTCGGTGATCTCGTTCTTCTTAAGGTATCTCCATGGAAGGGTGTGATCCATTTTGGAAAGAAAGGCAAGTTATCGCCTCGTTATGTTGGTCCGTTCAAAATCCTTGAAAGGATTGGGAAAGTGGCTTACAAGCTCGAGTTACCTCCATCTCTTGGCAATGTGCATCCTACATTTCATATATCTAATCTAAAGAAGTGTCTCGCCGACGAAAATCTCCATATACCGCTTGACGACGTGCGCATTGATGAAAAGATGCACTTCGTTGAGAAACCGGTGGAAATTATGGATCGTGAAGTCAAGCAACTCAAGCGAAGTCGCATTCCTATCGTTAAAGTTCGTTGGGAATCTAAGCGTGGTCCTGAGTTCACTTGGGAATGAGAAGACCAAATGAAGCTCAAGTACCCTCATCTTTTTACCAATAATGTTGTTTCCTCTAGCTAAATTTCGGGACGAAATTCTCTCAACATGGGGAGACTGTAACATTTCGGATTTTAGTATGCCTATTTCAGTTCAATGTAATGCAATTTCAAGTTCTATACTCGTGCAATGCCTCATTATTTTCTCGTCGTAAAATTTAATGCAATGATCCTATACAAATTCGCAAGTTTTACTCGATTATTTACATTTAAACGCTGTCACACCCCAACCGACGGCGGAAACGTCGGGGCGTGAAGCGTGCAGAGTGTTCATAGCTCATGGTTTACTAAAGTTTAAATAATTAATAATCGTTTTCATTGCAATCAAACAAGTTCAACAAAACATAGATTCAATCCACCAAACAATAATGAAAATTACATCAAAATATAACTGGTTCAATTAAAACTAGGTCAAAATCCTATGTGTAGCATATCTTGATCACTTCAAACATTGGTACCTGAAACATGGTTAAAACATGGTCAACTAGAAAGTTGGTGAGAGTACATAGGTTTAATCGTGTGATAGCAAAATACGTGTTGTGTGCATACAGTTCAATACAATCATGACAATTAAGGCGTTTATGGAGAGAAAAACATCGTGTGACCTATACAATCAAACCTTTGTAACTTGCACTCAAAATTTGTGTTGTCAGTAACAGTCACCCTACCTGGGTGGGTTTGTCAGACTCAATAGATCTACCACTGTTCACTGTCGGCTGTTAGTTAATGATTGTACATGAAGAGCATAATAATTGGTCTACAAAATGTACTCAAGCACAAAGCTCAAAACTGTAAACATGCATAGGATGGAACTGTATATGTGTATAATTGAAAACATGTAAATAGAACTCATGTTCCACCCCAAAAGTTTGTAAAGTAGAGTAAAAGAGGGGCTATGTAACTCACGTGTTATGTAGCATGTAGGTTGCACAAGCAAATGGAAAACAGCGATGTGTTGTAGATTGCTAGGTTCGACCTAATGAACAATGTATATGTGTTATTGATTTGCGTTATTTAATGACGGAAGTGAATTTGTCATTCTTAAACGTGTAGGGTTTGTCTTAAAATCATTATTTAAACTGTTATTTATTTATCAAATTAACAGAAAAAAAATAAAAGTAAAGATTCTGTTTAAGGGATGAGCACGACCGTGCTTGTATATGGCACGACCGCGCCCGGCACGTACGCGACCGCGCTTGGTCGGTAACGCGCCCGTGGTTGGTCAGAAGTCAAAACAAGAGTCTGGTCCTGAGACACGACCGCGTCCGTATCCGGCACGACCGCGCCTAGGGTTTTGACTAGGTCAGGACTTGGTTTGATCGGTAAACACGACCGGGCCTCTTACGGGGCACGACTGTGCTTGGTCAGGCACGACCGCGCTCATAGGCTGGCGCGACCGTGTCTGGTCAATTCCAGAAGCAATTCGCCTGATTCTTGTAATAAAACAGATTAGAAACTTAGGGTTTTCATTGATATGATGTTTGCGAATCGAATTACACCATTTAATTAGGTTTATATCCTGTTTAACGTGTCGATCGTTTAAAACCATTTTTTATCAAAACTCAGATTCAATTCTGTAAAATCATGTAATGTGGTTACGAATTAAGTTAGGGCTTTCGATTAGCTTGGAGAGACGATCCTAATGAACTATTACTAACCTGTTTAGATTGGGCAACAAGTGCAGACGGCTACGGGGAGACTTCGCGGCTTTTTCTTGATCGACAGACGAGATAGAGATGATGGAATGATGGATTTAGGGTTTAGGGAAGTTTATATATGTCTCGGGTAGGTATGGGCTTAACTTAATTCGTTTGATTCTTGCCCCAATTACTTGATTCGTTTTAAAAAAAGAGTCGGTTTAGAATTTGCGAGTATTGGGACGATTGCATGTGTATTTGGTCGTGTTTTAGTCTCAATTAGCCGAATATCTTCTTCTGCAAGTTTCGCAAACTTCTAAACGTGTTTACAATCTATTTTTTGGACAAGATTTGAGTCGGTTTGACTTTGCGGAGTCAAACTGTAAACGAGGCGCGACCGTGCTTAATGTTAAGCACGACCGTGGTCATGGCACAAGCGCGACCGTGCTTAGGACTTAGCACGACCGTGCTTGTGTTGGTTTTGGAAATATCAAGACTAGTCCTTGTAGTTTTGTAATATTGATGTTGTTTTGAGTTTTGATCAAGTTTCGGTCAAGTTTGGTCCTCGAGGTTTGTAAGATTGTTTTCGTTAATATTGTATTATAATGAACGCGTGTATGCTTGTAAGTGTATATGAACAATAAATGTAAGGTTGAAATCTTTTATTGCACGGCATAAAATACATAGGAAAAACATGAAAATCAGAAAGGTTACAGTATCCCCATGTTGAGGGAATTTCGTCCCGAAATTCAACTGGTTGAGGCTACTGCTTCAGCAAAAAGATGTGGGTACTTGAGCTTCATTTGGTCTTCTCGTTCCCAAGTAAACTCGGGTCCTCGTTTAGATTCCCAACGAATCTTGACAATAGGAATACGGCTGCGCTTGAGTTGTTTTATCTCGCGATCCATAATCTCGACTGGTTTTTCAACCAAGTGCATCGTCTCATCAATGCGCACATCGTCAAGAGGTATATGAAGGTTCTCATCAGCAAGACACTTCTTGAGGTTGGATACATGAAATGTAGGATGTACGCTGCCAAGTGATGGAGGTAACTCGAGCTTGTAAGCCACTTTCCCAAACCTTTCAAGGATCTTGAATGGACCCACATAGCGAGGTGCTAGCTTGCCTTTCTTCCCAAAACGGATAACCCCCTTCCAAGGAGACACCTTTAGAAGTACAAGATCACCAACTTGGAATTCCAAGGGTTTGCGTCGTTTGTCGGCATAGCTCTTTTGCCGACTCCTCGCAACTCGAATGTTGTCACGGATTTGGATAATCTTGTCGGAGGTTTCTTGAATTAACTCGGGACCGGTGATTTGTGCTTCACCAATCTCGTTCCAACAGATGGGAGAACGACACTTACGACCATAGAGAGCTTCAAACGGAGCCATGTCGATGCTGGTGTGGTAACTAATGTTGTAGGAAAATTCGATAAATGTCAAATGTGAATCCCAATTGCCACCAAAGTCGATGACACAGGCTCTCAGCATGTCTTCCAGGGTTTGGATTGTTCGCTCGGTCTGACCATCAGTTTGGGGATGGTAGGCCGTGCTCAAATCCAATCGTGTACCAAGTGCCTTTTGAAGAGATTGCCAAAACCGAGAAGTGAAATGAGCATCTCTATCGGAGATTATGTTCAAAGGAACGCCGTGACGACTCACGATCTCGTCAATGTAAATTCGGGCCAATTTCTCAACCTTATAGTCTTCACGGATAGGCAAGAAGTGTGCGGACTTAGTGAGACGGTCAATGATCACCCAGATGCTATCATGACCGCTGGAAGTGCGAGGGAGTTTAGTGATGAAATCCATAGCTAGATTCTCCCATTTCCACACGGGGATTTCCGGTTGTTCAAGTAACCCAGAAGGACGTTGATGCTCAGCTTTGACTTTAGAACATGTGAGACATTTTGCTACAAACAAAGCAATGTCTTTCTTCATACCAGGCCACCAATATTGTGGACGAAGATTTTGGTACATTTTATCCGCACCAGGATGGATAGAATATCGAGACTTGTGTGCTTCGGTCATGATGAATACTCGGAGATCGTTACGATCGGGAACCCAAATACGATTTAGAAAATAAAGCAAGCCATTGGTCTTAGTCTCTAATTGGAATTCAGCACCACAAGACATTTCCTCATACATATTGCCCTCGGTAACCGAGACATGTTGAGCTTCTAGAATACGAACTTGAATATCGGAATGGATCTTGACACTTTGAAGTATGACATGTTCCTTGCGGCTTAGTGCATCGGCTACAACATTAGCCTTGCCGGGATGATAACGAATCTCGCAATCGTAATCGTTGAGGAGTTCAACCCAACGTCGTTGTCTCATGTTGAGTTCCTTTTGGTTGAAGATATGTTGGAGGCTTTTGTGGTCGGTGAACACCACACATTTCGTGCCGTAGAGATAATGTCTCCAAATCTTCAACGCAAATATGACAGCACCCAACTCCAGATCATGCGTCGTATAATTCTTCTCATGGATTTTGAGTTGTCTTGATGCATAAGCGATCACCTTGCCTCGTTGCATGAGAACGCAACCAAGACCTTGGTTTGAAGCATCACAGTAAACAACTAGATCATCTTCACCTTCAGGAAGGGTGAGGATAGGAGCATTGCACAACTTTTGCTTGAGAATTTGAAAGGCTTCTTCTTGTTTCGGTCCCCACTCATAGGGTTTACCTTTTTGGGTTAAGGCAGTGAGGGGAACAGCGATCTTGGAGAAATTAGAGATGAACCTTCGATAGTAACCTGCTAAGCCAAGAAATGAACGAACTTCGGTAGGGGTTTTAGGAGCTTTCCAATTCTTAACAGCTTCAATTTTGGCGGGGTCAACATGAATTCCTTTTTTATTGACGACGTGACCCAAAAATTGCACTTCCTTTAGCCAAAAATCACACTTGGAGAACTTGGCGTATAGCTGTTCGGTTTTCAAGAGATCCAAAATCAACCTAAGGTGTTGTTCATGATCTTCCTTAGTCTTTGAATAGATCAAGATGTCATCAATGAACACGATAACAAATTTATCAAGGTATGGTTTGCACATGCGATTCATGAGGTCCATGAAAACAGTAGGTGCATTGGTTAGCCCAAAAGGCATAACCATGAACTCGTAGTGACCATATCTCGTTCGGAAGGCAGTCTTGGGAATATCATCCTCTTGCACACGGAGTTGATGATAACCAGATCGAAGATCAATCTTCGAGAAGTAGGTGGAACCTTGGAGTTGATCGAAGAGATCGTCAATCCTAGGTAAAGGGTAGCGGTTTTTGATTGTAAGCTTGTTGAGTTCTCGATAGTCAATACACATGCGGAAAGAACCGTCCTTCTTTTTAACAAATAACACTGGTGCACCCCACGGTGAATGACTCGGCCGTATGAAACCTTTGTCGGAGAGTTCTTGAAGTTGACTTGCAAGTTCTTGCATCTCGGAAGGTGCAAGCCGGTATGGAGCTTTAGCCACCGGGTTTGCTCCAGGTACGAGATCGATGCGAAATTCCACTTGCCGAACAGGTGGAAGACCGGGCAAGTCATCAGGAAAGACTTCGGGAAAATCCCGAACGATGGGGATGTCTTGTACACTCCTCTTTTTGATTTCTTTTTGGATAACATGGGCTAGGAAAACCATGTACTCCTTTCGTATATACTTTTGGACGGTAATGCATGACATTAGTTTGAGTCCTTTGCAAGGTTTCTCACCAAGGACCTTCAACGTTTCGCCGGATGGGAGTGGTATACGGATGCATTTTTCAAAGCACATGACTTCGGCGTGGTGCTTCGACAACCAATCCATACCTACGATGACGTCAAAACTTCCTAATGGCATTGGTATGAGGTTGATTGGAAAGGTGTGTTTATTTAGTTCTAGGGAGCAATCATAAATGATGGTGTCAATTGCAACGGTGTTACCATCGGCTACCTCAACGGTAAAGGTTTTCTCTAGTTTAGACCGGGTTTTTGCAAGTAACGGTTCGAAGTCTAGTGACACAAAACTTTTATCGGCTCCAGTATCAAATAGTATAGAAGCATAATGATTATTCATAAGGAACGTACCGTTAACCACATCAGTGTTGGCCTGAGCCTCATTGGCGTTGATGTTGAAAGCACGCCCATGAGCTCCGCCTCGATTAAAATTGATCAGTCTTGGGCACTGGTTACGAAAGTGGTTCGGGTCACCACATTCGAAGCAAGCACGTCCATTTGCAATGGCGGGGATGGCTTGGTTAGTTGCTTGATGATTGGCTTGATTTCTGGGTTGGTTTGGTTGGCAAGTGCCTTGGCTCGACAAATATTGGCTGTGTGGCCATGTTTCCCGCAGTGGTTGCAAAGGCGACAAGGTATGTTTGGAGGGTGATGGTAGTTGCAGGTGTTGCAAAGTGGGTAGCTGCCCCCATAGGGCTTCTTTGCTAGGTTTGGAGCTATGGGTGTAACTTGATTCACTGGAGCAGCCGGAGTGATTACAGCACAGTTCTTGACCTTTCTCTTCCTAGTATTGTGGTACGGTTCAGTTTGGACTTCTTTGACATGAGCGGAAGGTGTTGTTGTTTCAGAAACTTTCTTGGCACCCTTTCTTGTAAGTGTACCCGCTTTAACATGATTGTCAGTAAGTGTAGCTGACAAACGGATAGCATCCTCCAGAGTAGCAGGATTTCCTCCTACCACAGTATCTTGAATTTGTCTAGGTAGACCACCAATGTACTTTTCAATACACCTAGACAGTGGTGTAACCATGTGTGGCACAAGTAGACTCAGCTCATGAAAACGGGTGGTGTATGCTAAGCTTTCACCACTATCTTGAGCAAGATCCCAAAATTCCGCTTCTAGCTTTTTCATCTCATTTCGAGGACAGAATTCCTCAGTCATGATCCTTTTCAACTCATCCCACGGCAGTGCCATTGCTACATCCACTCCCCTAGTCCTTTTCTCACCATTCCACCAAGTAAGCGCCCTTTTTTGAAAGACACTAGTAGCATGACGAACACGGAGGTTGTCGGGACAATCGCTATTGAGAAAAGTGCTCTCAATGCTTTCGAACCATTGAAGGAGTCCCGTGGCTCCTTCGCTGCCATAGAATTTGAGAGGATTACAGGAGTTGAAGTGTTTGAAGGTGCATTGTGGCGGGTTGGCGCCACCACCACCTCCAGTAGCAGCACTTCCACTGGCATGGCCATTATTGTTGTTGTTGGCTTGGGTAATTTGGTTCACCAGCTGTGTGAGTAAAGCAGCCAGGTCAGTGTTATTGCTGTTGTTGCTGTTGTCGCGACGGGGAGGCATTCTACAGATTTAGACACAATAAGAGTTGTGAGATTTTCTTGGATCAAATAGAAGAATAAATAGATGCAAGTAGTTCATAGTTTGGATTGTACTCAAACAGTGACATAATCACTCGAGTACTATGACATATTAAGGTTAATTCAAACTCAGATAATTATCAAGGAGACGTGCTTTAGCCTATAAGTAAACACTCATCCCGGGAATTCCCAGGAAAGCATACGGGTCCCTCGGTTGGTTGGGATTTATACGAAATGCTTTCCTAGACAAAAAACCCAGAATACAGGTGTCACTCTTCCAGATTGCACGTGTCCTTTAACAATTAAACAAAGTCTAAAAAACCTTAACGGGTGTAAAAGAAAATTTTATAGACCAAGGTCTAAGAATATGATCCAAGTTATGTTGATGATGACATGGAAGTAGGCATGAAGGATATGTGGTTTAGGATATGGGTAGGGACATTGTTTATTTAAGTTGTTATTTATATATACATATAAAACATGTAGCATATATCATATAGCATGTAGCACATAGCATGTAAATCATGAAGCATGGCATAAGTGGGTATCCTAAAGTTATAGTCTAGGTCAAAGGTGTCTAATAACCTAATTCCCTATAACCAAGGCTCTGATACCAATCTGTCACACCCCAACCGACGGCGGAAACGTCGGGGCGTGAAGCGTGCAGACTGTTCATTGCTCATGGTTTACTAAAGTTTAAATAATTAATAATCGTTTTCATTGCAATCAAACAAGTTCAACAAAACATAGATTCAATCCACCAAACAATAATGAAAATTACATCAAAATATAACTGGTTCAATTAAAACTAGGTCAAAATCCTATGTGTAGCATATCTTGATCACTTCAAACATTGGTACCTGAAACATGGTTAAAACATGGTCAACTAGAAAGTTGGTGAGAGTACATAGGTTTAATCGTGTGATAGCAAAATACGTGTTGTGTGCATACAGTTCAATACAATCATGACAATTAAGGCGTTTATGGAGAGAAAAACATCGTGTGACCTATACAATCAAACCTTTGTAACTTGCACTCAAAATTTGTGTTGTCAGTAACAGTCACCCTACCTGGGTGGGTTTGTCAGACTCAATAGATCTACCACTGTTCATTGTCGGCTGTTAGTTAATGATTGTACATGAAGAGCATAATAATTGGTCTACAAAATGTACTCAAGCACAAAGCACAAAACTGTAAACATGCATAGGATGGAACTGTATATGTGTATAATTGAAAACATGTAAATAGAACACATGTTCCACCCCAAAAGTTTGTAAAGTAGAGTAAAAGAGGGGCTATGTAACTCACGTGTTATGTAGCGTGTAGGTTGCACAAGCAAATGGAAAACAGCGATGTGTTGTAGATTGCTAGGTTCGACCTAATGAACAATGTATATGTGTTATTGATTTGCGTTATTTAATGACGGAAGTGAATTTGTCATTCTTAAACGTGTAGGGTTTGTCTTAAAATCATTATTTAAACTGTTATTTATTTATCAAATTAACAGAATAAAAATAAAAGTAAAGATTCTGTTTAAGGGATGAGCACGACCGTGCTTGTATATGGCACGACCGCGCCCGGCACGTACGCGACCGCGCTTGGTCGGTAACGCGCCCGTGGTTGGTCAGAAGTCAAAACAAGAGTCTGGTCCTGAGACACGACCGCGTCCGTATCCGGCACGACCGCGCCTAGGGTTTTGACTAGGTCAGGACTTGGTTTGATCGATAAACACGACCGGGCCTCTTACGGGGTACGACTGTGCTTGGTCAGGCACGACCGCGCTCATAGGCTGGCGCGACCGTGTCTGGTCAATTCCAGAAGCAATTCGCCTGATTCTTGTAATAAAACAGATTAGAAACTTAGGGTTTTCATTGATATGATGTTTGCGAATCGAATTACACCATTTAATTAGGTTTATATCCTGTTTAACGTGTCGATCGTTTAAAACCATTTTTTATCAAAACTCAGATTCAATTCTGTAAAATCATGTAATGTGGTTACGAATTAAGTTAGGGCTTTCGATTAGCTTGGAGAGACGATCCTAATGAACTATTACTAACCTGTTTAGTTTGGGCAACAAGTGCAGACGGCTACGGGGAGACTTCGCGGCTTTTTCTTGATCGACAGACGAGATAGAGATGATGGAATGATGGATTTAGGGTTTAGGGAAGTTTATATATGTCTCGGGTAGGTATGGGCTTAACTTAATTCGTTTGATTCTTGCCCCAATTACTTGATTCGTTTTAAAAAAAGAGTCGGTTTAGAATTTGCGAGTATTGGGACGATTGCATGTGTATTTGGTCGTGTTTTAGTCTCAATTAGCCGAATATCTTCTTCTGCAAGTTTCGCAAACTTCTAAACGTGTTTACAATCTATTTTTTGGACAAGATTTGAGTCGGTTTGACTTTGCGGAGTCAAACTGTAAACGAGGCGCGACCGTGCTTAATGTTAAGCACGACCGTGGTCATGGCACAAGCGCGACCGTGCTTAGGACTTAGCACGACCGTGCTTGTGTTGGTTTTGGAAATATCAAGACTAGTCCTTGTAGTTTTGTAATATTGATGTTGTTTTGAGTTTTGATCAAGTTTCGGTCAAGTTTGGTCCTCGAGGTTTGTAAGATTGTTTTCGTTAATATTGTATTATAATGAACGCGTGTATGCTTGTAAGTGTATATGAACAATAAATGTAAGGTTGAAATCTTTTATTGCACGACATAAAATACATAGGAAAAACATGAAAATCAGAAAGGTTACAAACGCTATACAAGAAACTATTTGGTACAAACTTATCAAACCTGAAAAGTCAAGGACTAAAATTGAAAAAACATCAAAAAACCCTAGTGAGCACGGTCGTGCTTCGTTATAGCACGGTCGCGCCAAGTGCTTTGGCACGGTCGCGCGACCTGCTCTGGAACGATCGCGCCCGGTGCCTAGGCACGGTCGCGCCTCTCCTTGGCACGGTCGCGCCTGCGTAACAGAAAAATGTAAATGCAGATTAATCACCCGATCGTTCGAATCCGAAACCGTTATACGTTTCTTTTCCCCTTAACAATTGTATTACCACTTTTCAAATCCCAAACGCCTCAGTATTCATTTGCAAGAAAACTCTCTCAAGCAAATTTCAAGAAAGAAACTCTCTCAAAGCTTTTCGACCCAAATGCTCCCAACTCAGTAGCAGAATCGCGATATCAAACCATCTCTGAAGCTTCCGGACTGTCTGGATTGACCGGAGTTGCAGTAAAGATCGTCGGAACTCGAGCCGTCGTCGCCGGAGCTTCCTTCCAACCGTTCTCTATAAATTCGTTTCGTTACAGGGTAAATATAATCGTCTTCTCATTCATTTCAGTATCATTATCAAAAGCCCTCATCCAATTTGGGCTTCCACAATAGAAATCGACCAGAATCAGAAACCATGTTTCCAATAAAAATGATTTAATCGAACCCATACTTAAACCCGATTTCCATACAATTAAGGTATATGAAAAGACACGTAATAACCTATTAATCAAAAGCCCTAACAATTCCAGTGTTTAAAATACAAGAAATTCTCGATTCGTGTCTGATTTAGATTAGACACGGTCGCGCTAATCATCTAGCGCGGCCGTGCCTCGTTTAGCGCGGTCGTGTCATCCGTCCAGACCTTGTCATGCCCTTTGGGCTAGTCTCTGTTGTGTCTAAAAATCATAGACGCGACCGTGCCGGGCTAAGGCACGGTCGTGCCTGATGACTTGTCTAGATTGTGCTCCTGATTGATCAACCCGGTCGCGCCCCGACTAGCGCGGTCGCGCCCGTGGTTTGAGCACGATCGTGCCCTTCCGAGGCACGGTCGTGCTAGACTCAGAATTTTTAACAGAATTATAATTTTTATATTTTAATCAGTAAATGTTTCAGATTTTATAAAAAATATGTTTTCTGTATTTAAAAATAGATTAAAAGTTCAATCTTGGCATAAATGTAATTTATTGAAAAGTTTATAAAAAATTAAATTTATATTTATCATCTTACACTTAAATGATATTTTAAATAATTAAGTTACAAGATTTATAAATAATGATGACTTATTTACTTTACATTTTAAATCAAAATCGTTTTATTTATTTATACTTAATTACAATTAATATTGACATTATTTCATAAACTATAGTTATACACTTATTTATTTAATTCAAACCTAATTAAATTGTTTCAAACATATTTTACCTCAAACTTTATATATTTTATTCAATCCTTTTTAAATACAAACCAATGGTTTTACATACAAATCCAACTTTCATTCTTAAACTTTATACATCTTTGTGATTCAATGCATATTACTATTTAGGTTAAAGTGTGCTTTTCAAGGATCTTTTGCTATCTATATTCCTTGTTAGCTTCACTTCCATACCAAGTGAGTATTCACAACCCCTTTTTACTCTTTTACACTTTTGGGGTGGAACATGAACTCTATACTCATTACACATTACACAATTACATTTACACAAACAACACAAGTGCAAAAATCCTATTTACATACATGTGTGCAAAAATTTGAGCTTTGTGCCCGAGTGCTAGGTGTGTTTAACCTTTGTATGCTCTTATGTGCAATCATTAACTATACAAGCCGACGGTTTTCAATGATGGATCTATTGAGTCTGACAAACCCACCCATGGTACGCGGTGATTGAAACCGACAACACATTTGTTTTGCATGCTAGTTACAAGGTTTGATTGTACATTTGGTTACACAATAGTTACTCCCCATAAACGCCTTATTTATCATGTCATGTAAAGGATTTGTTTTCAACTATATGCTATCTATATACAACTGTGTTATACTCACCAACTTTTTAGTTGACTTTATTTTATTCATGTTTCAGGCCCCAATATGTGAGATTGATTCAAGACGTGTTCAACATAGGATTTGGACTTAGCAAAATAAATCAAGAATTTTATGAATTGTTTATGTTTCTTGTTTGAATTTGATCTTGTACTTGGATTTATTGTAATGCAAATTTGACTTTAATATATTTCAATTTAGTCAACCATGTGCTATGAACAGTCTTACATGTCCCGCCCCGATGATTCCGCCATCGGTCGGGGTGTGACATGAAATTCTTTAAAACCACATATTCTTTATCTAGTAATGATCTTTTACACATACACCCAGGCATATAATGGATTTAAATCATAGATGTAATCATATCATATTTAATTTTCACACTACTATTAGTTTCAAAACGCTTCTAGTCTATTGACAATTCAAGTTTCAAAACTGATACACAAATTTAAAAACATATTTTTAGATTAGAGCATTCAAAACACTATCATTTCTCATTTACGAAAATGATGTCAAATTTTATATTTTTCACTTTGTTTTGACTTATTATAAATTAAGAACTTTTTGACTGAAAATTTAAAATGCAGAAATGTAATAAAGCAATAAAAGAAATTAAAAACAAAATTTTCCATGAAAATCTGATTTTGCAAAACTTTTATTCGGGATTGATCATACCTATCATTTTGATTAGAAATTTAAACCTGGTACGATCAAATGCCTTGGTAAACAAATCAGCAAAATTATCATCAGTATGAACCTTTACTAGCTTAATCAACCTTTTCTCTGCACAATCACGAATAAAATGATATCTAATCTCAATGTGCTTTGTTTTACTGTGCTTAAGAGGATTATTAGTTATAGACATTGTAGCATTATTATCAATAAACATAGGGGTTCCTGTAAAATTCAAACCGTAATCTCTTAATTGCTGTTGTATCCACAAAATCTATGAACAACAACTTGCAGCAGTGATGTATTCTGCTTCGCATGTAGAAATAGAGACTTTGGTTTGCTTTTTGCATTGGTAGGAAACAAGTCGATTACCGAAGAACTGGCAACCACCTGTTGTAGATTTCCTGGCCAAACAACAACCACCAAAATCAGAATCAGTGTAAGCATTGAAATCAAAGTTAGAACCATGTGGATACCATAGTCCCAATCTTTGTTTTCCTTTCAAATAACGAAAGATTCTTTTTACAGCTATCAAGTGAGATTCTTTTGGTTTTGCCTGGAATCTGGAACAAATACACACATCGAACATTATATCTGGCCTTGAAGCGGTTAAGTACATGAGAGATCCAATCATTGCCCTGTAAAGTCGACAATCAACATCTTTTCCATCCGGGTCAGAATTCAACTTATGATTGACCGGAATCGGAGTATCATATGGGGTACAGTCCTCCATCTTGAACTGGCTCAAGATGTCTTCGAAATACTTGGACTGATGAATAAAGAAACCATCTTCCTTTAGATTTACTTGTAAACCTAGGAAAAATGATAACTCTCCCATAGCTGACATTTCAAACTTCGACTTCATAACACTCTCAAAATCTTTGCACAACCCTTCATTCGTAGAGCCAAAAATAATATCGTCCACTTATATCTGCACCAGTAGGTAATCTCCCCCTGATTTCTTTATGAATAAGGTCGAGTCAATCTTGCCACGAACAAAATCATTTGCCAATAGATGTGTAGAAAACGTCTCATACCACACACGAGGAGCCTGATGAAGACCATAGAGGGCCTTATCAAGCTTGAAAACCATATTCGGATTAAGTGGATCTTCAAACCCCAGCGGATGACAAACATAAACTTCGTCCTTGACCTTTCCGTATAAAAAAGCACTTTTGACGTCCAATTAAAACACCTTAAAACCTTTATAAGAAGCAAAAGCCAGAAATAGCCTTATAGCTTCAAGCCTCACAACAGGAGCATAAACCTTGGTGTAATCAATTCCCTCTTGTTGATTGAAACCCTGGATAACTAATCTTACCTTATTTCTTACCACGATACCTCGATCGTCTTTCTTTCATTTAAACACCCATTTTGTACCAATTTGATACATACCCTTCGAAAGATCTACAAGATTCCAAACCTTGAGTTTGTCAAACTGAGCAAGTTCTTCCTGCATGGCCTCTATCCAATTGTTATCATTTAAAGCCATTTCAACATTCTTTGGTTCAACCTGAGAAATAAAACATGAATGTGAGCAATCATCAAGAACACCAGAATCTTTAATACATGTATACAAACAAGTATTGTCAACAATAGACCGTGTTTTCACTCCATCATGCAAATTTACTATTATATTCATCACTGGATGATCTTTGAGTTCCTTGATTGATGCGACCTCAGGAACTGGCAACACATCAACTTGAGTTGTATCAGATTGATAAGAAAAATGTTGATTAATTGGAATTTTCGAGTCTAAATTAGTAGGAATCTCCCCCTGAGACTGTGTCGAAGGTAATGGATCATCACCCAACAAAGGATCAGTAGAAGAATCTTGAAAGATAGCATTGTCTTCCTCACTCTCAGAATCTTGTGGTCCTGAACAAGAAGCAACATTAGGATCGGGAGCAGAAGCAGATGGAACCGACGAATTTTGAACTGCATTTGGTAGAAAACCATTGTGTTGTACATCCTGACATGAATCATAGAGAACAGCAGCTTCTTCAGGAGAAATATCATAAGGTAAATGAAAAGACTTGAATAAATTTTTTAATCAAATGCCCAATCTGGTCCAATCGCCATTTGAGGTAAAGACCGATTTGAACAGTCAATATGGAACCATTCTTCAACTTGGCGCGTCTCTTTGTTATAAACCCTCTTGGTAGTATAATTTGCAACATACCCCAGAAAAATCCCTTCAATAGCCTTAGCACTGAACTTAGTTAGGACATCTCTAACTTTCAATAGAGTGCAAGGATTACCAAAAGGTAGTAAATATTCCAGATTCGGCTTTTGATTATTCATCAACTCGTAGCATGTCTTGTTGTGTCGCTTGACGGTCAAGACCCTTTTTCAAAACGTGACACGCAGTATTCACAGCCTCAGCCCAAAAAGTAACTGGAAGCTTAGAATCTGCAAGTATCGTGCATGCCGTTTCAACCAATGTCCTGTTCTTTCGTTTAGCAACACCATTTTGTTGAGGAATATATGTTGCACTGAATTCATGATGAATTCCCTTTTGTAGATAGAATAAGCCCATCTTGCTATTCTTAAACTCGCTGCCATTCTCACTCCTAATTCTTTTGACCTTCAGATTGAACAAATTCTCCAAACCCAGGATTAAGTATTGTACTAACTCAGTGGTTTCAGCTTTAGAAGAAAGAAACTTAACCCATGAAAATCTAGAGAACTCATCCGTTACTACCAAACAATATGATTTTCCACCAAAGCTCCTGATACTAATCGGACCGAACAAATCCATATGCAACAGCTCGAAAGGAGTTACGATAGAATTCTTCGATTTAGATTTGTGTGATTTCTTTCGTTGTTTCCCCTTCTTGCAAGGAATATAATCATCAGGAATAGAGAATTTCATCTTCGGAATACCAAGAACCAGATCATTCTTAACAATATAGTTCATCTTCCGATAGTTGATGTGAGCTAGCTTCCTGTGCCACAAATTAGAATCTGATTCCGACGCCTTGGAGCGTAAACATGTACGAATTGAATCCGTTGAAGTAGCGACACTCATGTCAAGGACATACGTTTCATTTCTCCTCGAAGCCTTCATGAGAATCCATTCGTCAGGAATAACGAAGCCCAGTTTCAAGATATAACACTCAGCATCATTGAAATGGAACAAAAACTTCTTGTCACAAACTTGTGATACACTCAAAAGATTATGTTCAAGCTGCTCCACATAATTCACCTTCTCAAATTTGACTTTGTCATTCTTTAATGTACCTTGACCAGTTATGTACCCGCCTTTATTACCCGCAAAAGCGACATAACCTCCATCAATATTTTTAACATCTTCAAGCAACCAAATATTCCCTATCATATGTCGAGAACAACCACCATCCACATACCATGTATTGTTGATAGTCCTCCTTGGTTGTCCCTACAAAAACAATGAAAATCAGTTAGAAATTGGAACCCAAGCCATTGTGGTCTTGGGTCGTCCAGATTGATCAAAATAAACAACTTCAAGCAATTTACAATCAATGTTATCATTAACCTTTGGAACAGAAGTTTCACATTTAGACTTTTTCAAAGAAGACACATTATGCTTAATTGGAAAAACATTGTTTGATATATTATTATCAGATTCAGAAGTTTCCAAAAGTTTCTTCAATTTTCTGTTTCGTCTTCTCCTTTGTGGTCTAGACAATTTAACTTCAGGTGTAAAATCTTTTGAAATTCCAACATGTGGAATCTCAAATTTCTCTTGACACACAAAAGATTTAGAATTCAATTTATCCTGCTGTTTAAATCCAGAAGATTTAACAAAAGATCGACCAGGCATATTGTTCTTGACATTAGAAGTCAACTTTCCCTCATCTATTCTTTGCAGAATTTGCACCACTTTTGATTGTGAAGGAGCAGTCTTCAATTTTCCCTGGTTCTTTTAAGGACACTTTATCAGAATATGACCAGCTTCATTGCAGTGAAAACAAACTCTTCTCTCTTGATAAGTTCTAAAATAAGGGATTTTTCTTGAGTTTTAGGAACTATCTGATGAGTAAGCTTCAGAAGATTGCACAGAACACTTTACTTGCTTCTTTGGAACATAAACATGTGTATGTACTTTTCATGAAAGCATCTTTTTGATGACCGACAGCAACAAACCCACTTGACTGTAAAATTGGAGAAAGCTTAGGTGTAATAACTTTCACCTCGTCAGGTTCAGTCAGAATGCATCTATCACGAGTAATAGTTTTTACAACTGCTGGTTCATCAAGTTTCACCTCTTTTGGAATACCTTCGACCTTCTTCTCATCAAATACCTCATCCTCAGAATCAGATTCATAAACCATATCCTCACCAGTTATCGGACTGACTTTCAACACGGTTTTTGGATCTATTTCATCTTTATGTATGATTTCAGGTTCAACCACATAATTTGCATTAAATGGAGGAGGAACAAATCCAATCTCAACAACTCTCTTAGTAGGATCAGCATTAGCATTAAAATAATCCAATACTACAGAAGAATTTTCAAAATTTTCCAACTTTCTATGAAGTTTGATCACCTCGGACTCTTTGTCAGAAATTTTTTTATTCTTTTGAGCAACAACTTCATTTCGTTTTTCTATCTCAGCATAAGCCATATCCAGATGATAAGCTTGTTCTTTATATTTCAACCAAAGAAAATTTAAGTCTCTTTTCAAAGACTCAATTCTATCGATGCACAATTTATCATTATGTTTCAGTTTCTGATTAACTGAATGCATCGATTTCATATCACAAATCAAGTTTGTGTTATCATCCATGACCTTTTGCAATTTATCTTTTACAGTAATCCAGTTAGAGCAGTAAATATGACAAACAGAGTCTTTTACCTTTGACGGATCAGACATGTCTGCCATGAAAACTTTGGCAATCAGAATACTCTCTGAATCAGCACCATCTGAAGCATTTTGTGTTAAAACAATATCATCTTCAGCAACACCTGATGCAATATCAGAATCAATATTCAGTACTTGTTCTATCTCTTCATCAACGCTCGGCACACTTTCACCATCACTCGAACTATCATCATCAGTCCACTCTTTTGATTTTTCAGAATGAATCTCTGCTACAAATGCTTGACTTACCGTACCCAGCAAATCTTCCAGATGAATACTCCAGTCATAGTTATCATCGTTCAGAGCAACCAAAGAAGATGATGCAGATGTATGATTAGATTTACCTGATGCACCATGTGATTGATTACGATTATGCTGAAAGTTATTCGGCTTCTTATGAGTATCAAACTCAACTTTTGGTTTCACACATTCTTTAGCAAAGTTACCATACTCTTGACAGTTATAGTAACGCACTTTGGTTTTATCAAATCCCATGCGTGATCGACTATTAGAGCTAATATACTTTCTTCCAGTCTTTTTCAAGAAATCCTTTGCTTGATGCATCAACATAGCCATATTCCATTGGATGTTCATTTCTTCTAGATCAACAGGATCAATCTGTCTGAAATCTTCTTCAATAACCTCAGGATCATGAATTTTCCCTCTAATAAAATTTTCAAACGACGCCATGAATGAGGAAAACATAGCCAAATAATCATCAACAACCTTTTGATTCATATTGTGAGTTCCAGACGATGAAGACGCTATAGTTGCAGAGAAACCAGAATGACTAGAATGACCAGAATGAAGAGGGACTCCAGAACACTGATCATTAGATGTATCTTGAGCATCACCTGAAAAAAATGCAACCCCTGTACCAGTTTTACCAGAAGTCTTGGCAAAATACATTGAAGGATCTTGTATATGTTCCATATTAGTCTCCTTCTTCTTCATATTCAAATCATGAGATTGAATCTTTCCAAGAACCTCTTCCAGAGACACTGATTTATACTTGATATTCTCTTTTATTAAAACTGTATACACATCAAACTTAGATGGTAATGCCTCCAGGAACTTATCGTTAATCTCTTCAGTCTCATACACCACAGAAGCACTTGACAATTCACTCAGCATATGATAAAATCTTGTAGCAAGATCATCCAAGGATTCATTTTGAAAGTGCTTGAAAACCAAGAATTGCTTCTTCAGTATCTATTTTCTACTCTTCTTTACATCCAAACTACCTTCACATATTTTCTGTAATGCTTCCCACAGTTGTTGAGAAGACTTGAATTGTTTAAAACTGTGATATATTTCCTTCAGAAGATACATCGAAATACTAGCCATCACTTTCTTTTCTCGATCAAACAACAACTTTCCTCTGTGGTTAACGCAGACACCGGCTTTGGAACATCATCCTTTCCCATCCACGAGTAAGTCGGATGCGTATAACCTTCTAAGATTGGAATCCATAGACTGTATCGGTAAAGGATACGAACTGAGCAAACCGATCTTTCCAATTAGAATAATCACGAAGATTTAACAACTTCGGCGGTTTCTGAGATGTACCAATCTCATTATCATAATTGAACATATTAGTTACTTGAACCATATTTGCCATTTTCCAGAAAAAAATTTCAAGTGTTGAACACACACTACGCTTAGGTGAAGATAGTAAGTTCGCGTCAAATACACCCGAGCGAATTTGATATCAAGCGAACTTAATAAGTTCACTTAAACCAGAAACCGGAAATCTGATTAAGTTCGCCTAATTTGAGAGAAGCGAACTTGACAAGTTCGCCTGATAAGTTCGCCTGCACACAGATTCAGCAAGTTCGCTTGCTTCAGCAAAATCAAAAATCAAGAACAGCTTCAACCCAAATACACGAACCCAATTTCACCAAAAATTTTCATAATTCACTGATTTAAAGGAATTAGACCAAATTAAACCGTAGGATTGTGTATTTTCTCAATTAGAACCTTTCTATCGGATCAATTTCTTCAAAATTCACTTCAAAAACACCAAATCAGAAGCAAAATAGCTTAAAAACTCCATGGAAATGAAAATTTCAAAGATGAAGAATTTCTTGTCAATTTGCATACAAAACCGTCTAAAATCACCAAGAATCACGAGCATAAGCTCTGATACCACATGTAGGTCCACATGGCTCTTCTACAGATCGTTCTCGTGATAAGACGTATTGTTAACGTGGAGTGCGGAATCCAACCGAATCAACAATTGTATACACAAAAGACAATAGAAATAATCACGTAAATAACATTCAAGCTTGTATTCCAACAATCATAGAGTTTACAGATTCAATCAGACAATTCGTTCACTTCTGTTCTATGCTCTGTTTTTGTTACTACTGTTGACTCTGTAAATATCTATATATAGACATCTGATCTGTATTAGGCGAACTTAACAAGTTCACCTCTAACAGACTAAGCGAACTTAACAAGTTCGCCTCAGATAGACTAAGCGAACTTAACAAGTTCGCCTCTGTTAGACTAGGCGAACTTGACAAGTTCGCCTCTAGCAATACTTGTATAAACACTTAGAACATTACATACAAAAACATAAAGACATTAGATCTAAACTATTACAAAGCTTTTGTCATTACAAATTATGTTCTAACATCTGCGAGAAATGATGATTTTCGGTGCTATGAGTTCGTGTTTGGGTTGCTGAGTTTATTACAGCTGAAGCAAGCGAACTTGCTGATATGTGTTGCATGCGAACTTAGCGAGCAAACTTATTAAGTTCGCTTCTCTCCGTTTAAGAGAACTTAGCAGGCGAACTTATCAAGTTCGCTTCACTCAGTTCAGGCGAAATTATTAAGTTCGGTCAGGTAATTTCAGGCGAACTTATATAGTTCGCTAGTGTTCTTAAAAAAAAAAAAATTTCCAAGTGTTGAACAGAAACTCCCCTTAGGTGAAGATAATAAGTTCGCTTCAGCCAAACAAGCGAATTACCCAAGAAATCCAATAAGTTTGCTTACTGATAAGTTCGGCTACTAAGTTCGCTTAAACTGAGAGAAGCGAACTTAATAAGTTCGCTGGCTAAGTTCGCCTAAAACAGCTGAAACAAACTCAGCAAGAAATTTAACCCAAACACGAATAAACAACACCAAAAATAATCATTTCTCAGAGATTAGAAGGAATTTGAAGAAATTGGATCGTAGGATTTAGTATTTCATGAATTAGAACACTTCTATCAGATCAATTTCACCAAAATCAACCTTAAATCCATGAATTCAGCAGTAAAATCAGTTTGAAGAACTTGAAAACTCCATGGATACAAAAATGCTCAATTTCTTGTAAAATTGTACACAAAAACGTCTCTAATCACCAAGAATCAAACGAAAATCATGAGCAAAAGCTCTGATACCACTTGTAGGTCCATATGACTCATCTTAGATCGATCTCGTGACAGGTCGTATCGTTAACGCGGAGTGCGGAATCCTACCGTATTAACTTATGTATATCAATTGCCAATAGAAACATCAGGTAAATAAACTTTCTCTTTTATATCACCACACAGAGTTTACAGAATACTTGATTGTTCAATCTATCTCACGCGTACCGAACAGACTCTGCAAACTCTATATTTATAGACACATGTTCTACAATAGGCGAACTTAACAAGTTCGCTTCAAAGATGCTTAGGCGAACTTAACTAGTTCGCCTCTAATAGACCAGGCGAACTTATCAAGTTCGCCTCTAGCAGAACTTGTACTTATACTTAGACAAATCTAAACAATTACATACAAAACATAAAGACAAGAAGACCTAAACTATTACAAAACTTTTGTCATACAATCTATGTCCTAACACATACATCAACAACAACATCTAGGCTTGGAGGAGTGGTTTGATTATTGTTTTCATATCATGTTTCTCACTATTTTTCCCTGCTTATTTGTAATTTTGGTGCTCATGATGAGCTAAAACTCTTGTTCACTTTGGTTTAGATGAAGTTTAGATACATTTGACAACATTCATGGATTATTGGCAGTTATTATGTTAATGTTATGACAACCGTATGATTATTCTTCGATGAAATTATATATTCGGGTATTTTGAGTTGTTTACAAGACTTGCATTTGTGTATGTCATATTATGTTGAAAGACTTGTGGTTTATGCTTATATTTATGGGTTGGTGTATGTACTTCTCCCATCTTATGGCATTTGACTAGGAATGGTGAATGAAGTCTTGTTTATGAATCATTATATTTGTATGGGTATCCCTATGCTTATGTTTAGAAAGACAAAGTGTTTGTTATGATGTTTCATGTTTAGTTTTATGTTTATCTAGGAATTGTTGACACATTATCCTAATTTATATAACCTTTATATGAACATTGTATGTTGAAGAAATGCATATTGTTGTCTAATTTAATCAACTTGAGGTGGGTAGTGTGTTGTTCATATTATCTTTCCAACTAGTTGTTGGATTAGTGTACCTTAATCGGAAGCTAGTTCAATCTTTATAAACATTGACATGATTGTTAAACATGTGAGCTTCATCGTATGACTTTAGGTGGTTGGTTTGTATAATTCATTCTAGATTTCCGAATGGTCATTTGATTAGATATCTTTGACGAGAATTTAGTCAATTTATGTTTCGTGTATTTGGCATGCTTCTATGAGTGTATTAAATGTATTCTAGATGGATTCGACACCGAAGTGATATTTTCTCCTTGATTGTTTGACTTGTGATTTTAGCTTAGTTTATATAATTGCATGCTAGTTAAGTAAAACAAACTCTTCAAAATATCATTTTACCATCACTTGATTGAATCTTAGTTCGGGTCTATTATTGCATTCCACCGTGTCTACAGATTGATATCCGGTACTTACCTTTACTATATTGCTATCCGACGGTACACTGCCCGGTGTGTGTGTGTGATTAGTCTTTGGTGAAAACCCTTTTTAAAACTCAAATTGTGTGAAAAAATACTTACAAAAATATATATATAGTTTACACACATCAAGTATCCATGGGGAATTATGGAAAATCTTTTAGTGAAAGTAGGCAAATTCGTCTTTCCCGTGGATTTTGTTCTCCTAGACATGGACGCCCATTCCTACGGACTGCCAAGGCAATGATCGATGCCTTCATGGATGAATATTGGGACTCTATTCCAGCAGAGGATGTTGTTGGTAGAGATGGAAGAGGAATGATAGAAGACCCTCCGGATTGGCTTGCTGAATTTGAAAAGAAATTAGTAGGGTCCCCGTTTTTAGGTGCTGATAGTGATGATTACGGCTTAAGTGAGATACTAGCATAGGTTGGGTTGATAATCTGTGACACATCCACCGTGGAGAGCTTAGAGGATCATGATGGTCCAGTGGAGGATGTTGAGTTCGTACCGTTAGAAGTGCCTATTCCTAAACCTCTACTTGTTCTTCGTGCTGAGGGGAGAGAGACCAAGTCTCCCTTTAGGGCTTGTAACATACATAAATTCCGGCCTTATTTTATTCTATCTTACTTTGTATTAAACAATGATGACACCTCATTTTTTTTGTTTTTGTCCAATACAATGTGACACATCAATCATAATTTCAATATGAATCAAATTCAAAATCTTGGCAATTACGTATTAATTATTTTCTTCTAAATATATATATATATATGTATATATTAATACATGATCATATTCTGTGATATTAAATATGTCACACCCCAACCGACGGCGGAAACGTCGGGGCGGGACATGTACACTATTCATGAGCACAAGGTTGACTACTTTTCAATATTTTAATCATCAAATTTAACTTCAAATAATTCAACACAACCAAATTCAAACTAGTACATAAACAAAATACATAATAGTATTTATTTAAATTTTAACTAAGTCCAAAGCCTATGTGTAGCATGCCTTGATCAAACTCACTCATTAATACCTGAAACATGAATAAAATAAAGTCAACTAAAAAGTTGGTGAGCATACACAAGTTTGTATTTAGATAGCATATAGATTATGAATAAACAAATCCTTACGTAACATGATAAAATAAGGCATTTATGGAGAGCAGCTATTGTGTAACCAAGTACAATCAAACATTGGTAACTAGCATGCAAAATTGTGTCATTGGTAACAATCACCCCAATCTGGGTGGGTTTGTCAGACTCAATAGATCTATCATTGTTTACCGTCGGCTTGAATAGTTAATGATTGCACATAAATTGCACACAAAATTTAGCACACCTAGCACTTAGGCATAAAGCTCAAATTGCACACATGAATGTAAAGAGGATTTGTATTTGTGTAGTTTGTGTAAATGTAAACAATAGTTTGTATAGTGTTCATGTTCCACCCCAAAGTGTAAAAGAGTAAAAGGGGCTATGTAATACTCACTTGATTCAAAAGGCGTAGCTAACACAAGAGACTAGATAGTAATATGATCCTTGTAATGCACAACGTTAACCTAGATTGGAATGTATATTGAATCAATAGTGTGCACAATAGTCTATGTCTAAGTCTAGGGTGGAATTGGACGTGTGTATTAAGTTGGTGGTTTGTTCTTGGAAGGTATTGCATAAAATGAAAGGTTTGAAATGGATATTTTTAGACATTTTGATCAAAGTTTGAGTTTGAATAACTAAATAAATAAATTACAAAATTTTTATTTATTTACTTAGTTATAAAAATAATGTAGGTATTAGGGGTAATTAAGTATAACTTAAATAAATAATTCTTAAATATAAATTAAATAAATAAATTTTACCTTATTTATTTATTTATTTATAGAATATGTAACTTAGTCTTTTAGTTATAAAAATGTATCGGGTGTTTTATATTAATTATAATTTAATAATTAACTTTTGTTAATCTATTTTTATAAATATGTGTAAATATAATTTTGTAGATTTAAATGTATAACTTCCATTTATTCTAGAAATAGGCATTTGATCTTTTTAAATAAGGTTAATATAAATCTTTATAAAATCAATTATTTTTATTTGAAAATTCATTTGGAATGCTTATTGATTTTAAAATATAAATTTTAGTATTCTGCCAAGATTTTCTCACACACACGACCGTGCTTGGGACAAGGCACGATCGTGCTAGGACCACGGGTGCGAGACCGTGTTGATCAAACAGAAGACATAACTAAACTGTTCACTAGGCACGACCGTGTCTAGGCCAGGCACGACCGTGTCTAGGGTTCTAAGGCACGACCAAGTCTAGCCAAGGGGCACGACTGGGTCTGAGTGTTTGAGGCACGACCTCGCTATTGGAACGACCGTGTCTCCATGAGGCACGACTGTGCTAGGAGATTAGCGCGACCGTGTCTGATCCAAAACAGAAACGAACTGCTTAAATCTTATGTAGCTAATGTTGGAAATCATAGGGCTTTCACCCATCAGGTTATTACGAGTCTTTTTGTATAGATTAATTGTATTTAAAACATCTCCAAAGTAGTATTCGATTAACCCATTTTAGAACGAACCCTAGATTCGGGTTCGGGTTAATTTCGCTATTATAAGCCCCAATTGAGTTGGGGCTTTTGATCTATAGCCTAAATCGAATGTGTATGAGGTTTCAATTACCCAAAAATATGATGAATCGATAGCGTACAGTAGAGGCGAGTTCCGGCGTCGACGGGTTTGATTTCCGGTGCTCTTTGCTGCAACTCCGGCTAAATCAGTGTGTCCAGAAGTTTTAGAGAGGATCGAGTAGTGTGTGTCGTTTGTTTGCTTGAGGGAATTAGGATCGAAATGGATGAATCGATGGTCTCGTTAAATGATTTGAGGGTTTTGAGATGAATTGGTATAATTAGATTAATCCATGTTAATATCAAAACCATTAACAAATTGGTGAAGAATAAGCTTGTCAGAGGGTTTCCTGACAAAGAATTTCAGCTGGAAGATCACTGCATTGCATGCCTAAAGGGGAAGCAACACAAGAATTCTCACAAGCCCAAGACCTTGAAATCAAATGATACTCCACTGCAACTGCTGCATATGGATCTCTACGGTCCTACAAATGTCATGTCAATGGGCAAAAAGTCATACTGTCTGGTGATAACAGATGACTACGCCAGATTCTCATGGGTATACTTCTTGAGAACTAAAGATGAAACTGCTGAAATTCTCAAATCCTGCATTCTTAGGGTAGAGAATTAAAGCAATCAAAAGGTGAAGATCATAAGATGTGATCTGGGAACCACACGTTGAACTGTTTCTGTGAAAGCAAGGGGATAGAAAAATAATACAGTGCTCCAAGAACTCCTCAACAAAATGGAGTTGCTGAAAGAAGAAACAGAACTCTTATTGAGTCAGCAAGATCTATGTTGGCTGACTCAAAACTGCCACTCACATTCTGGGCAGAAGCAGTTAGCACAGCCTGTTATGTGCAAAACCGAGTTCTAATTGTCAAACCCCTCAACAAAACACCCTATGAACTTTGGTTTCAAAGAATTCCCTACATTAGGTTCCTAAAACCTTTTGGGTGTCCATGCACCATTGTCATCACACATGGGGTTTTTCCTAAGTTTGGTTCCAAATCTGATGAAGGATATTTCGTAGGCTATTCCTCTCAATCAAAGGCCTATAGAGTATTCAATTCAAGAACAAGAATTGTGGAAGAATCAGAAAATGTGGAATGCAGAGAACACATTGTCTGTGAGAAGGGAAAAGGTCCAAACTAGCTCTTTGACATAGACTCCTTCTCCCAAATATTTAAGCCTCTCACCTTCTCAAATATGGAGTCTACGTCTACACAAACACCTGCCTCCACTTCATCCACTGACTACAGACTGGATTTTCCCAAATCTTCTATTAGTCTGAGAAGACCATCAATTGATCCTCCATCAGTTGTGAAAGCAATTGAAGCAAGTGAAGCAGGAACAAGACTGTCTAATGTAACCAGCAGCAGCCTATCTGAAACTGAAAATCGAAATGAAGACTCTTCGGTAAATGTTGTAGTTGCTGATGATGCTATTGCTGAAAATATTGATGTGGATAATGCTGTTGAAGACTCTTCCACCATGAATGAAGAGACCCCTGATCAAAATCAAAGCAATCTGGAGCAAGGGATACAACTGGAGGTGGTACCAGCATATAGGATCCACAAAGAACATCCTCAAGAGAATATTATTGGCCAAGTACACCAAGGAGTTCTCATAAGAAGCAAATCTAATGAGGCCAATATATGTTTGTTTTCATGTTTCCTATCTCAGGTGGAACCCAAGAAGATAGATGAAGCACTAAAACACAGCAGCTGGATTGAAGCAATGCAGGAAGAATTGCAGTAATTCAAGAGGCAGGATGTCTAGAAACTTGTTGATCTTCCACCAGGTAAATATGCTATTGGCACACGATGGGTTTTCAGAAACAAGCAAGACGAGAGAGGCATTGTAGTCAAGAACAAAGCCAGACTTGTAGCTCAAGGCTACACGCAGGAAGAAGGAATTGACTATGATGAAGTCTTTGCTCCTGTTGCCAGACTGGAGGCCATCAGAATCTTCCTAGCATATGCTGCATCCAAGAATTTCACTGTCTATCAAATGGATGTAAAAAGTGCCTTTCTGTATGGGAATATTGGTGAGGAAGTATACGTCAAACAGCCTCCAGGCTTTATAGATCCTGCACATCCTACTCAAGTGTTCAAACTAGACAAAGCTCTATATGTCCTACATCAGGCACCAAGAGCCTGGTATGAAACCTTGTCAGGATATCTACTAAGCAACAACTTCAGAAGAGGTGCCATAGACCAGACCTTGTTTATCAAAGATGAAGGTGGAGAAATCTTACTAGTTCAAATTTATGTTGATGATATCATCTTTGGATCAACAAGGAAACAGCTGTGCAAAGACTTGAGATTCTGATGCACTCAAAGTTTGAAATGAGTTCAATGGGTGAACTAAATTTCTTCTTGGGTCTACAAGTCAATCAGGTCCCAAATGGAATCTTCATCAGCCAATCCAAATATGTAAAAAGCATTTTGAAAAGATTCAAAATGGCTGACTGCTCTGCTGCAAGAACCCCTATGCAAGTGCATCATCAGCCGACTCCAGACAAAGATGGCCAAGACACTGATCAACATCAGTACCGTGCAATTATAGGGTCTCTCATGTATCTCACTGCCTCAAGGCCAGATGTCATGTTTGAAGTATGTCTCTGTGCAAGATTTCAAGCAGCTCCAAAAGTTTCACGTCTTCGGGCCGTCAAGAGAATCTTTAGATACCTAAAGGGTGCCTCGAGACTTAGGCTATGGTACTCTAAAAATGACATGTTTAATCTGTATGCATACACTGACAGTGACTATGGGGGATGCAACTTGGACAAAACGTCCACTTCAAGGGGATGTCAGTTTCTGGGAGGGAGATTGATTTCATGGCAGTGCAAGAAGCAAACATGTGTTTCAACTTCCACAGCTGAAGCAGAATACATTGCAGCTTCAAGTTGCTGTGCACAAGTCATCTGGATACAAATCAAATGTTGTATTATGGGATGACTTTCATGGCAACTCCAATTCACACTAACAACATGAGTGCTATCTCAATCACAAACAATGCGGTGCAGCACTCAAAGACAAAGCACATTGACATCAGGTATCATTTCATAAGAGATCAAGCTGAGAAAAAAAGGATTATTTTAACCAAAGTTCATACGAATGAGCAATATGCTGATTTGTTTACAAAACCTTTTGATGAAGCCAGATTTAAATATTTAGTTGAATCAATTGGTATGATGAACTTTGATTAAAATCTATCTCTAAAAATTCCATTTTAAAATATGTTTTGTCTTTTGTTATAAATAAAAGTTATAAGTCAGCAGCATCCTTTTTGGCTGCTGACAGGTCTGATCTTCAGCAGCAAAGAATTTGCCCCTGACTGCTTTAACTTATCAGCAGGAACAAGTTTCCTGCGGATATCTTTAAGGCTGTCAGCAGCAACATCCTTGCTGCAGATCATTGCATCCATCAGCAGCAATTGAGTTTGCTGATGACAAACTTAACCTTCCACAACAACCAAGTTTGCAGCGGACATGCTTATTCATCCACAACAACCAAGTTTGCTGCTGATGGGTAAATTTAATTCCAAATTAACTTTTACCCGCTGTAAAATTAACGTCAGTCTTTACCATGACTGCCTCGGTGTATTACAGCTCTAACAGTAAAAAGTAAATAAGGTTGTACTGTACAAGTCATTTTGCTTTTTCTCTCCTCTGCCGTTATAAGAACAAATCAAATTTCCTTACCACCTCTTCACCTTCAATTTCTCCCTAAACCAACATCACTTTCTCTCAAGTCCCCAGCACATTCAAAGCCCTTCATCTTTAAAACATTCAAAGCCTCCCATATTCTAACCTTCCCTCCAAATCAAACAACAATGGCAGACATCAATAACCCTGATGATAAGTTCTCCCCATACCACAACCTTACAGCATATCTTACTAAAGGAAAGAAATCCGAAGGATTTAATGATATGATCGACTTCTTATGTCGATCAAAAATCTACTTTGCCCTCATAACCAACCCTACCATATATATCCCTCATATGGAGGATTTTTGGAGTACCGCCGTCTACTCAACCGAACAGGGGATTCCCCAAATTAAAGCCAAAGTAGACGACAAGGATATCAGCATCTTGGAAGCCGCACTCAGAAAACATGTTAAGCTTCAAGATGAGGGAGCAGCCATCTCATACTCGAAGGACGAATACATGAGGACCTTTGTATCCATTGGATACACTGGAAATCAGACCGAGTATACGATCGAGAAGGCGTTGATGGGACCTCCATGGAAGTATCTTTACCACACTCTTCTCCAATGCATATCTCAAAAGAGGAGTGGATGGCATCAGGTGAGCTCCGTACTCGCTTCCGCCTTCCATGGTATGGTCACTAACCAAGGCTTCAACTTTGCACACCTCATCTTTGAGGGTTTGAGATATAACCCTCAAGAGGGTGCAAAGCAACAATTTTTTATGTACCCAAGATTCTTGCAGGAAGTTTTCAATCAAGAACTAAAAGAACTTTCAAAACCTGCAAGAATCTACATCATGTTGGGACATAAAAATAATATTTTTCAAAACATGAGAACTGTTTCCAAAAAGTTCTCAGGGGTCAATGTTCCATTGTTATCTACAATGCTGAACATACAGAGTACCCCGGGTGACAGTTCAGCAATCCCAGCTGATACTGATCCCATACCATCCACCTCACATCCTGAACAACAGTCTGCTTCTTCCATTCGAACCCCTGTGCATACTACTAAGGATGCACAGGCACAAAAATTACTTACACCTCTTTTGGATGTTATCGTTCAACCGGAACACAGGGCCCCGGTTGCATTGACATATACTAGGAAAAGGGGCAAGAGAACTCCATCTTCTCTTTCCTCCAAGGCCCAAACCCAACCTAACAGCCCTCACTCAGAATCACAACATTCTGGTGAGAATATCATAAGGGACAGCCACATTATTAGGGAGACTCCTTTGGATGTCTCTCTATTAGGATCAGGATCACTTCCCGGATCCATAGAACAGCCCCCAGAGCCTTTCCTTTCTCTTCTGAACTGAAGTGTTGAGGAACCTAATCAAGATGATGTACCTTCTCCAATTACCACTATCTCGGAGATACTGATTGATCTTGCGTCCAACACACCCAACCCATGTTCTTCTACCCTGAAGGTCCACTCTAGGAGTTATGAAAGAGTGGATGTGGAAGAGGCTGTCACTACTGCTGGTCCATCAAATGACAAGGAGGACAGTGACAACATTGCTAAGACTTCAACCATGGCAACTCACGGTGAGGATGCTTCCTTGGAAACTCCCCTCACTGAGAGGAATCCCAGGTGCCAAGAAACCATGGGTGACGGGGATGAAGAGCCTAGGCCTAAGGCCCCATCTGGATCCAAGGATTCCAAAACTGTGGATGAGGACAGACTGAAAATTTATAACATGGAATTGAAGGCCAGGGTGGCTATGCTAGAGGCTGAAGTGTCCAAACTAGGACACCAAGTCTCTATGCATGAAGCCCATCAATGCCCAACTGTACCTACTCCCTCTCTTGTATCAGTGGGCACCCAAACTGATGCTTATTTGTCCACTGATGCAACCAAAAAGGGGGAGATGGTCCCAATGGAGGAAGACTCAGACGGTCTTGACGACTAGATTCAAGAGCAGGCTGTATTTCAAGGCACACTTTTCAAGCCAGCTTTTGTACAGGTTCATGACTTGCCAACTTCAGATAACGAAGAAGAAGAGACATCTGAAGACTGGAAGTTAGTCGTCTGGTCTGTTGATGAGATGCTGAATGATGCTGAAGACACAGAACAAACATATACATCTTTCAGCATCATCCCTGAAGCAGCGGCCATCATAAGTCACTCCACTGCCCCCCAATTTCCACTGACTTCAACATAGCTAGAGTTTGATACAATACTAGCTTAGGGGTATGATGGAAAGTCTGAGAGGTTCTGGATTGGTTGGGAGTTTGGCGGAGTAGAAGAGCTAAACTGGGACTTTCTCAACAGCATCCAAGTCCTTCACCTATACCATCTACAATGCATCAACAACTCAACGGACCTCTCAGCAGAACTTGCCATTGGCAGGTTCTATGACTTGATGGAGGATAATCTACCCAACTTTCAAAGACAAATACAAGCAGCAAAAAGGGTAGCATATCCTGAATCTTCAACAGCAGCAGAAAGAAGACTGTCTCCTAGAGGACTTGAAATAATAAGGAGCAGTCTTCTCACAAAAGAAGAAGTTCTGTGCTGGAGAAGATTCCTGTACAATAGAATGGTCAGGGATGTCGAAGTGCAAGGATGGAAAAGAACTGACTCCCATGACTTCACCTTCTTCCTGAGCAATGTATCTTCTCTAACAGTCAACATCAAGGAGATCTTGCTCCTACCTTCAGCAAAAAGGGTAGCCTATCCTGAATCTTCAACAAACTGCTACGGACAAGCTTATCTGCTGCGGATACTTGTTCCCCTGCTGAAGAACAAATCTGTTGCGGATAGCCTTATCTGCTGAAGACCAAAGTTGCTGCGAATAGGCTTCTCAGCAGCATCAACACTTGATGCTGCTGACAGGAAAATCATCAGCAGCTTTGGATGGTCACATCTTGCTGCTGATCCTCATCTTTGCTGCTGACAGCCGTGTGCCTTGAAGACAAATCGTTGCAGCTGACTATCCATTCCAAGCGTCACTGATAACTTTCTACAAAAGCAACTGACACACTCAAAGCAGAAGGAACCTCAATGGCACAACCAATGAAAGACAACAATGCTCTTCTCCAGGCATGCAAGCAATAATGCATAAAGAAGACGTTTCAATAAGATTCTAAGTGAGTATAAATACTGTGTAAACACTTCATTGTATGTGTGCTTTTTGAATGAGTTTCATTTGTAATCGTTTATTTGCAAAAGCTTAATACAACAGTGTTCTTAAAAGTATTATTTCTGTTTACTCGATTATATTTGTGTAGTTGTTATTGTTTCCGCCAATTTCAACTAAGAACAGAACCATCTTGTACTTTAACGATCCTACAAATCTTATGATGTTAATGTTGGAAATCATAGGGCTTTCACCCATTAGGTTATTACGAGTCTTTTTGTATAGATTAATTGTATTTAAAACATCTCCAAAGTAGTATTCGATTAACCCATTTTAGAACAAACCCTAGATTCGGGCTCGTGTTAATTTCGCTATTGTAAGCCCCAATTGAGTTGGGGCTTTTGATCTATAGACTAAATAGAATGTGTATGAGGTTTCAATTACCCAAATATACGATGAATCGATAGCGTACGGTAGAGGCGAGTTCCGGCGTCGACGGGTTTGATTTACGGTGCTCTTTGCTGCAACTCCGGCTAAATCAGTGTGTCCAGAAGTTTTAGAGAGGATCGAATAGTGTGTGTCGTTTGTTTGCTTGAGAGAATTAGGATCGAAATGATTTGAGGGTTTTGAGATGAATTGGTATAATTAGATTAATTCGTCGTAAATACAATGATTAAAATCTTAATTGGGTTCGTTAATGGTAGAAACGTGTGGAACGGTTACGAAATCAAACGATTTTGCGATTAAAGGCTGCATTTACGTTTCAACTGACGAGAGGCGCGACCGTGCCTATACGAGGCGCAACCGTGCCAAGGCACCGGGCGCGACCGTTCCAAAGCAAGGCGCGCGACCGTGCCAGAACGAGGCGCCACCGTGCCTATTAGGGTTTCTTGTTAATTTATAAAATCAGTCCTTGTAAATTTCAGTTTTGATAGATTTATACAAGTATAAACTTATTTATAATTATAATAGGATATACCCGTGTAAAATTTGCGGATTTGCATTGGAACATAGTATTTAATTATTGGTACGAATAGAACAAGTCACTGTACTAGAATTGGGTTTGAAATGTATCACATTGAACTGAAATACAGATATTGAAAATCAGAACTGTTACAAAATATATAAAAAAACAAGACCTTTGAGTTTAAAACATAGATTACAATTCCTCTATATATATATACTTGTATTTATATGTAACAATAACCAAACAAATAATAATTTTTATTAAGGTTATAAAACATATATTCCATTATATAAATTAATGAAATGAATAAAAAGGATTTGAAATTTAAAACAAATGAGTGTGAACCTTTATTGCATTTGAACCCCCCCTAGGTACTTGGACCTCCAAATTGAGCCATTTGCATTCCAAATTGGACCTTGCCCGTATTTTGCCCTCCTGAAGTCAACCAGAACTTGTTTTCCCCGCATGTTGACTTTCCACAAGTCAAACAGGGCGAAACCACACTAAATCCATATTCAACCCACCTAATTCTAAGGTTTTAATGCTTATTGATCCAACAAGAGCATTATACGCACAAAGCCGACTGACTTTGATGAAGAAATCACATCCTAATCAAGCCATTTAAACATCACCGTCGATTTTGACTTTACAAAGTCAAACTGAATGAAATCGGATTCAATTGCGTGAATTCAATGATGTTTGTGAACACATATCCAACGTAAACATTATGCAAAGAATCCTAAATGCATATGATGACTCGATTTAATCGTAATCATAGTTTTCAATCAATAAATTCTTTTCCTGTAATGGTTTATCGTTTCAAAATCAAATTGTAAGTTCCTGTTGAAATCAAGCTATAAAACAAACCCTTAAAGGTGCGCGACGCCTCCTTTGAACCTTCCAATCACTCATCCACACCTCAGTCCGTCTCTGTAACACGATCGGAGCCTAAGGAACTCGAACCTGTGCGGCTCTACGGATCTCCCTCATCGTGCAATCATTTCAGGTAAATTTGGCATCATTAGACTCGCATTGATTCGTAGATTGAAAGCCCCATCATTCTGGGCTCGTATTTGTACACGAACGAGGTCAATTTAGAAGCTCGGGTTTACGGGTTTCGTTTTGGGGATGAAGGTGGATCGGGTTGGGTATTAAAACCAAATCGTTTCAGGACCTTATCAAGGCATTAGCCCTGGTCTACCGGTAATACGCTTGTCTTACAATAGAAAGGTCACGGGTTCAAGCCTAGCCCCACACCTTTTTGCGTGGGATCCTACACTGAACCCGTTTTCCCTCTCAGGTTTGGGTTATTAACTACAAAAACTGGTTATTTGACACTAGGACCTCCCTGGTCCAGCGGTAGAACGCATCAGTCCCGTAGGAACCACCCGGGTGGTCTGCAATTATTTTTAAAAATAATTTTTAATACCTCAAACCTTTTTATAAAATAAAATTATGAAACCTAGTTCATCTAGGGTTGTTTTAGTGCTACAATTTACAAGTTTTTAAACAGAAACAAATATTTTGCAATTGGATTGTTTTAAAACTACAATTTAAAACAAAAAAAACATTTAAAACTTAATTTAAATAAAATTGTTATTATAAAACAAAACATTTAAATTACCTAATTAGTTTATAAATTTATCCATTATTATCTTGAAAAGCTTTACACGAGCATTGTTATAAATATCGTTTTTTTAAATATAATAGATTAGGGTTTAAAAATATCGTAAATAATTTCAACATAATTTTCTTATTATAATAAAATGTATTAGGATTATTATACACTCCCTTTCGAAACCCTTAAATAATTAAATAGATAAAAAGGTTTTATTTATTTAATTACATAATCTATCTAAACTAAATAGTTTTATAAAACTTTAACCACTTATTATTTCTTTATCCAGAAACAAAAGTACATAGTTGGATTCAAACATTTTGCTCCTAATCTCTTATACAAAACAAAAACCATCACACCTATTTTTACACACATCCTATACATATGTTTTCATAAACACCATTTATACACAAACAAGTCCCCACATTCAAACCAACAAAACTTTGACTCGATCCCTTTGTACAATAGGATTTGCCCTAGTCATTTGTGCATGTCATTGATTTCATCCATGTAATTCAATTATAGGTTAACCTTGTGGTTAGCTAATCACTTGTGCAACATCTTTCCTGTGTGATCTACAAACTACTACTACATGTGAGTTACATAGCCCCTCTTTTCACTATTTACATATTTTGGGGTAAATCATGATACATTGAAAACTATTTACAATACATTATACAATTCTACATTTATGAACATATGTGCAATTTGTGCTCTGTGCTTGAAAACTATGAGTTGAAACTACATATACATGACATACATGTGCAATCATTAACTATGTACAAGCCAACGGTAACATTGATAGATCTATTATGTCTGACAAACCCACCCAGGTGGGGTGATTGTTACCGACATTACATTAGGGTAACCTGTGTGTTATGACTCAGTCACAAGGTTTGATTGTACACCTAGTTTGACTATAGTGATTATCCATAAATGCCTTATTTGCCATGGTTCATATGAATTGTACACAAACATTTGGAAAACTATTTGTGGTGTCAAAACCTATGTATACTCACAAACTATTTTTAGTTGACCTTATTTTTATCATGTTTCAGGTGCAAAGCTTTGAGTTCATGTTTCAAGTTGTTACATATAGGATATGAGGACCTAGTGAAATAACAAACGAACTTGTGGATGTATTTTATTTGTTTGGTTGATTTTGTTGTTGAACAATATTATATAATTGAGTTATTTTAATATATGAAACTTTATCTGGATTATGTGCTTATGAACAGCCTACATGTCCCGCCCCGACATATTCCGCCGTCGGTTGGGGGTGTGACAGGTCTAGGCCACCCCGTAAGAGAACCCGAGATTTAATTGACTTAGGTGATCTACAGAGAGTGCAAACCCCAAGTTTGGGAATATTTAGATGTTACAACTTTCTAGGATACTTGAACCGTGTTATCTTTGGGCCTTGTAGGGTTAAGTGGTGGTGGCAGGACTTGATTGATAAACGTGATAGAGTTTCAAAGTCGGTGGGTAGTATTTGTTTGATGAGGCTGTGGAGGACCGGTATACCGGGCAGATGAAGGCGGTACCGGTTAGGATAAAAGAGAAGCCTCTTGATAGGTTTGTTTGAGACACGGGCAAGTGACCGGGATGTATATTTGTATACTTCTTGATTCTATGTCCGTGTATTTTTTTGTGTTTTTCAGTATGTGTGTTTTGGTTTGTGTGTGTCTTCCAGGGATTCGCACTTGATTCGGTGAGGAAAAACATCAAGAATGAAGTTCCAGGTATTTTGACATTTGTTTTTATGCCTGGGACAGGTTTTTATTAAGTTTGGGGAGAAAAGGTTTTGAGGGGTGAAAATTTGGCTAAGTATAAAAACCCTCTTAAGTTTCTGTTAACATATCCCCCTCATGGTATGTGAAGGATTTCCTCCTGTCCTCTCCCGGTACGTGAGAGACAAAGATTGTGGCCGACTTAATTCATGCCCCCTCGCGGTACGCGAGGAGGGATCCATGAGGCCTCGCGGTACGTGGGAGGTTCCTGAAACCCTTTTTTTCTTTTGTGTTCCTATGGTTTTCGGTCACCATTTCTACCATTACCATACACTCTTATCTTCTACCATATCACCATCATCTATCACCTGCATCCACCACCATCCATCATCTGACACCTTGTAGGTCCTCATGGCACTTCTACAGATCGTTCTCATGATAAGACGTGTCGTTAACTCGGAGTGCGGAATCCACCGAATCAACGATTGCATACACAAAAGACAATAGAGACAATCAAGTAAATAAACTTCACGCTTGTATTCCAATTCACAATAGAGTTTACAGATTGAATCTATCTTGTTCTACTTAGATTCTGTTCACTATTACAAACTGACTCTGTAAACATCTATATATAGACTACTGACCTGCATTAGGCGAACTTAACAAGTTCGCCTCTAACAGACTAAGCGAACTTAACAAGTTCGCCTCAGATAGACTTAAGCGAACTTAACAAGTTCGCCTCTGTTAGACTAGGCGAACTTAACAAGTTCGCCTCTAGCAACTTGTATAAAAACACTTAGAACATTAATACATTACAAAAACATAAAGACATAAGATCTAAACTATTACAAAGCTTTTGTCATTACAATCTATGTCCTAACAGACTCCCCCTTAACAATAGCTTGATCTTCAGTCTTCTGTCTTCATGATGAGATTTTCCAATTATCCAGCAATCTGCTTCCTGCATGCACTCCATATCTTCTACATATCTCCAATACTCGCTTGTACTGCAATCCTTATTCTTTCCACTCATCAGTGAACATGATTTAATTCTTTCTCAGTGTTCTCTGATCTTTCTTTGAAAAATTTATAAGATTCATTGCATCATAGAAACATACAATGACCTTATTCTATTTTTCTTCAATCCTTGCTTCACCAGTATTAACATCGACATACCACCATTTCATATTCCCAAGGAAATCTTGAGGAATCTTCTTCAATGGTATCCTGTGTAAAGCACGTACCGGTCTGAATTTGTACTTCCAGGTCACTTTCCCAGTCTTGTGATCTATGTTCTTCACTCTCTTTCCTTTTTGAGGCTTTAGCCTTTCATACTTCCCCGAACCACCTTCTTTCTTGATCTGATTTACTATCACATCAGCTAATCCAAACGTGGATCTATTAATAAGTGGCTTTGAAGATAGACCATTCATTTCACACCTTGGCAAGGTATTGAAATACTTGATCCTCGGCTTTAAGTACTGAACACCATCAGATCATTTAACAGTAAATAGTTTTATGTCATTATCATAAAACCAGCTTATGGTTCTTCCTACACACCTCTCACTATTTACTTAGTTTTCTTTTTTAGCAGGTTGTTTTTTAGACTTAGGTAGCACCTTCATCAAACTATTCACTACTTCTCTCCACTGTTCTCTGGTCATACCTGTAGTTCTGTATATCACAGGTTCTTCATTTATCTTTGGAGACTCAGTGTGAGTAGTATTAGCTTCAGCATCGGTATTGGATTGAATGTTTTCATCATCAGTATCAATCTTAGAATCAGCAGTATCTTCAGGCAGTGTGATGTCTTCAAATGAGTCCATAGAATCTGTTGCTCCTTCATAATTAAACTCAGGAATAACATCATCTTGGATGAAGTTATAAGGAACATTAAGACCATCACAGCCTTCATAAATCACTTTATCTTTACTTTTCTCTATCTCTATCTCTATCTCCACTCTCTCTCCTTCTTCTATTTCCGTATCTGACACATCAGCTTCTATGTCATTGAATAATTCATCTATGTCATCAAGACATGTTATCTTTTCAGCTTCTTCCTCCTCAGACTCAGCAAAAACTCCAATAATAAGATTTCTTCATCATTAACTCCAGAAGTATATTTGTTTCCATCAATTGATTGTGATGTCGACTCCCCCTGAACTTTAGAAATAGGATCAACGTCAGCGTATTGATGCTCACCCTCAATATTACCCGAAGGATCATTTTCTTCATCATCATGTCGTTCAATACACTCGGTATGACATGCATCACATATCCTTAACTCCCCCTGAGCGTCAAGATGCTCAACAAGCTTGGATACTAATGCCTGCATAGCAGCAATCTGCGTAGCTTGAGTCTGAATCACCAGCTGTCGTTGAGTATTAGTATATACAAGAGTATCCACCTGGGTTTGTAAAGCAAGCACTTGCGATTCAAGGAAAGTAATCCTTTCAGAATCAGAAGGCTTAGAAGGACCAGCTGACGATTGAGGAACAGAAGTACTGGGAGTAGAAATCACCGGAGGAACAAGAGTGAGAACAGGAGATTGTTCTTTAGAGCTTGGAGGTGTGACAATCAAGGAAGCAACAAAAGTAGCATCCTCCACACCTTTGGGCAGCAGCAATTGAAGCAGCCATAAGCTTTGGAGCTTTAGGATCCGGATTAAAATCACTATCCGAACTCTCATCCACTAATGTCCTTTTACCAAGTACTGATCTGGAAGGAGGATCCCGAACAGACGTTCGTCGTTGTCTTTTGGTTGTAGATTTAAGGCGTTTACCAGCATTAGCCAAAGGTATACGAGCCAACCGTTCATAATGATGTGAAGAGAAATCTCTAGACTCATCAGAATCTGTATCTTCAGAAATAGGTAAGATTGTATCACTTGTGCTACAACTCAACTCATTCTCTGTCACCACATTCACTTCAGCTTCATGAATGGGCGAGTTCACAGCGTCATCAACAAAGTCATCCATATTCATCCCTAGATCTTGTTCATGTTCATGAACGACCTCTTCTAGAACAGGCTCATTGACAGGTATACCAACCTGAGCTTGTGGAATTTGAACTTGTTCTTGAATAGGAATTTATTGTTGTACGGGAACTTCTTGTTGTTGTTGAGCTTGTTGTTGTGGAACTTGTACTTGTGGAATAGGTTGTTGTTGTGGTTAATGTTGTTGTGGTTTAACATTCTGACCTTGCTCTTGAGCTAACTCATTAGGATGAAATCAATTATCATTTGGTGGTTCAACATAATCAGGATTGATTAAGTGACCAAACAATGGAGCATTAACTGGAATCAACGCTTGATTCTGTTGTTTCACTTTAGTGCAATCCGTAAAGATTCGCTTAGACATCGGCGTCAAAGTTAATCTAATCGGATGCTGTGGGAGATCAGGAAGAATATGATTCAGAATCATCTGGATAAATCTTAGATACATCAAACATCCATGACCTTCAGCAGGTGTGATTTGCATAACCATCTCCCTATAGATATATCTTGCAAAATTGAAGTGCTTATTCAATGTCAAAGCTACCATTGCAGCTTGAAGAGCAGTCTTTAAGCCATCAGTACCGGCTTTACGAGGAGAGAGACATTGAATAATCACATGAATGAAGTATCTCTATTCACCCACCAAACTACCTTTACGTGCTTGTGTGTCATTAGGGCGACCACGGTAACCCATTCTTTGAAAGCATCCCACGATCAAAAGATTAGGATAGGATATAGGATCTTCATCAGCACCACCTAATGCAAGAGCTGCACGAATAGTGTCTTCAGATATAGCAATCTCTGTATTGTTTACTGTGGCACGAAGAACATGAGGTTCTACGTCAGTACCTGAGTGAACTGTGTCCCAAAACTGTTGAATATACACCAGACTTATGTATGGATCGGCAGATAATGCGACACGTAGGCGTGAGCGATTCAGAAATCCTATAATACCTTGAAAGTGTATGGCCTCTGACATGTTAGGATCTAACAATGCCACCTGGTTATGCTTGTATTCGACATGACGAGCCATCTGAAAAAGATTTGGACAACAAACACATATTAGACAATTAACAAAACACAAACAATATGAAAAAAAATTTTGAAACGAAAAACAAAAGAAACAAACAAACAATTAAAAAAATTTTTAAAAAAAATTCAAACACACAAAAAAAAATTTTTTACAAGTCCAAAACCCTTCTGACCCCTAGGCGAACTTAATAAGTTCGCCTAATGTTTCAAGAGGTGAACTTATTAAGTTCGCCTGGACAAGTTCGCTTGAACAAGTTCGCCTGAACTGTCTGTCGATTCGAATTCAAACCAGAAATCAAAAAATCTTTCAAACTGTGTTAAAAGCATGAAATAACCATTGAAAAACAATCGACTTGTACTACTAAGTCAATATCCATGAACAATTTCACGATTTAAAAGTGGGATATCCATAATTTGGGCAAAAGCAATCTCGGGATGAAAACCGAGACAAAAACTTCAATTTTCTCTCAAATTAACAGATGAAAAACGATGAAAATACCTTGGTTAGATTCGCAATCCAATTTCGATTCAGAAATTACTGTTTAACAACGCAACAACCACGTAATTTGAAATTTCAAAAATTTTGAACAATTGTTAAGTTCGCTTAACAATCCCTAGGCGAACATAATAAGTTTGCTTCACCAATTTCAGGCGAACATATTAAGTTCGCTTCACCAGAAGGAGGCGAACTTAATGCCTTCAACTTTTTCCTTGATCAAAATTTTTTACCAACTTTCAATCCGTCACGTCTTGAACTTCCGTCAGCAGCATGTATTTGATCCAATCCCGAACAATTCAATAAAAGATTAAAATTTTCATGGAAAATAAAAACAAAATCTTTTTGAATTTTATCTATGCAAACAGAATCACATATTTTTGGATTTTTATCTGTACAAACTGAAATCACATATTTTTGGATTTTAATCTGTATAAACTGAAATCACATATTTTTGAATGAACATCATGAGTAAGAAGATCATATCAGTATCCAAGTAGTTCATCACACATTTTAGCAATAACCAAGGGTAACCTATGATATGAAACTATCCAACTCATCTTGTACTTTATGTATCTTTTTCAGTATTTGTAAATCATTCAATTTGCATAATATTTGAAATGATACGCAATAAATTTCAAAGTAAATGAGATCAGGTTATGAAATGCTCGTTTATTTATATCGAATTTGAAATATAAAGCATGAATTCTTAAATTTGTCAATATTTTATGATTTGAAACTATAAGCGTTTATTCTCCAAATTCATGTGATTTAGTACCATTTAGATGAAAATCATCGTGTACCCCACATATATGCAAAACAGAAATATAATTTGCACTATCTTCAAGACATATATGGTTTATTTTACGATTAGATCAATTTCCAAGATGAAATTATCTCATTTAGCACAAGAATAGAAGCAGATCCCAAAGGATATAAGAATCATGATGATTCATAATCTGAAGATTCTAATGAATTGGCTGTATAATGTGAATCAACAGATTCAGGTATGAGGATCCAACTATTATATGGACAAGTTTCAATGGAGTCAGACTAGATGATGTATCTAACTGATCCAAGGGCGAATATATGTTTCAACAGATTTTGAAAGCATATCTTAGTTCAACAAAACATTGCATGTTTTTCAGGGCATGGGCAGTAATGTGAACTGAAATAGATTTGTGCTAAAGATATAATTTGATATTGGTCTCATGAAATTCTTTAAAACCATATATTCTTTATTTGATAATGATCTTTTACACACACACCCAGTAATACAATGGATTCAAATCACAGATGTAATGATATCATATTTAATTTTCACACTACTATTAGTTTCAAAACGCTTTTAGTCTATTGACAATTCAAGTTTCAAAACTCATACACAAATTTAAAAACAGATTACCAAGATTAGAGCATTCACAACTCTATCATTTCTTATTTATGCAGACTTTAAAATTTAGATCAAATCAACTCAGTTTAATCAATCATATATCAAAGGTCTACTAAGGTCGTGTGAAATGAACTAATAACTGATGTACTATCATTTCTTCTCTAACTTCAAATGATGTCAAATTTTATATTTTTCAATTTGTTTTTTGACTTTTTATAAATTAAGAACTTTTTGGCTGAAAATTTAAAATGCAGAAATGTAATAAAGCAATAAAAGAAATTAAAAACAAAATTTTCCATGAAATCTGATTTTGAAAAACTTTTATTCGGGATTATTCATACCTATCATTTTGATTAAGAATTCAAACCTGGTATGATCAAATGCCTTGGTAAACAAATCAGCAAAATTATCATCAGTTTTAACCTTTACCAGCTCAATCATCCTTTTCTCTGCACAATCACGAATGAAATGATATCTAATCTCAATGTGCTTTGTTTTACTATGCTTAACAGGATTATTAGTTATAGACATTGTAGCATTATTGTCAATAAGCATAGGGGTTCCTGTGAAATTCAAACCGTAATATCTTAATTGCTGTTGTATCCACAGGATCTGTGAACAACAACTCACAACAGCGATGTATTCTGCTTCGCATGTAGAAATTGAGACTGTGGTTTGCTTTTTGCATTGCCAGGAAACAAGTCGATTACCCAAGAACTGGCAACCACCTGTTGTAGATTTCCTGTCCAAACAACAACCACCAAAATCAGAATCCGTATAAGCATTGAAATCAAAGTTAGAACCATGTGGATATCATAGTCCCAATCTTTGTTTTCCTTTCAAATAACGAAAGATTCATTTTACGGCTATTAAGTGAGATTCTTTTGGTTTTGCCTGGAATCTGGAACAGATGAACACAACGAACATTATATCTGGCCTTGAAGCGGTTAAGTACATGAGAGATCCAATCATTGCTCTGTAAAGTCGACAATCCACATCTTTTCCAACCGAGTCAGAATTCAACTTATGATTGACCGGAATCGGAGTATCATATGGGGTACAGTCCTCCATCTTGAACCGGCTCAAGATGTCTTTGTAATACTTGGACTGATGAATAAAGAAACCATCTTCCTTTTGATTTACTTGTAAACCTAAGAAAAATGATAACTCTCCCATAGCTGACATTTCAAACTTCGACTTCATTACACTCAAAATCTTTGCATAACCCTTCATTTGTTGAGCCAAAAATAATATCGTCCACATATATCTGCACCAGTAGGTAATCTCCCCCTGATTTCTTTATGAATAAGGTCGAGTCAATCTTGCCACAAACAAAATCATTTGCCAAAAGATGTGCAGACAATGTTTCATACCATGCTCGAGGAGCCTGATGAAGACCATAGAGGGCCTTATCAAGCTTGAAAACCCTAGTCGGATGAAGTGGATCTTCAAAGCCCGGCGGCTGGCAAACATAAACCTCCTCCTTGACCTTACCATATAAAAAACCACTTTTCACATCCAATTGAAACACCATAAAACCTTTATAAGAAGCAAAAGCTAGAAACAGCCGTATTGCTTCAAGCCTCGCAGCAGGCGCATAAACCTCGGTGTAATCAATTCCCTCTTGTTAATTGAAGCCCTGGACAACTAATATTGCCTTGTTTCTTTAAAAGTTCTAAAGTAAGAAGAATTCTTTGAATTTGAGGAGCCATCAGAGGAATAAGCTTCAGAAGATTGTCCAGAACATTTTACTGTCTTCTTTGGAACATAAACCTGTATAGGCACCTTTGATGAATGCACCTTTTGATGACCTGCAGTGACAAACCCACTTGACTGTAAAATTGGAGAAAGCTTAGGGGTAACAACCTTCACCTCATCAGGTTCAGTCAAAATGCATCTATCACGGGTAACAACTTTTGCAACAGTTGGTTCATCAAGTTTCACCTCTTTCGGAATACCTTCCACCTTCTTCTCATCAAATTCCTCATCCTCAGAATCAGATTAATACACCATATCCTCACCAGTTACCGGGTTCACTTTCAATACTGTTTTTGGATCTATTTCCTCTTCATGTATGATTTCAGGTTCAACCACATAATTTGCATTAAATGCTGGAGGAACAAATCCAATCCCAGTAACCCGTTTAGTAGGATCAGCATTTGAATTAAAATAATCCAAAAGAACAGAAGAATTTGTAAAATTTTCCAGCTTTCTATGAAGTTTGATCACCTCAGACTCTTTGTCAGAAATTTCCTTATTCTTTTGAGCAATAACTTCAGTTCATTTTTCTATTTCAGCATAAGCCATATCCAGATGATAAGCTTGTTCTTTATATTTCAACCCCAAAGAATTTAAGTCTCTTTTCAAAGACTCAATTCTATCGATGCATAATTTATCATTATCTTTCAGTTTCTGATTAACAGAATGCATCGATTTCATATCACAAATCAAGTTTGTGTTATCATCCATGACCTTTTGCAATTTATCTTTAACAGTAATGTAGTTAGAATAGTAAATAGGACAAACAGAGTCTTTTACCTTTGACGGATCAGACATGTCTGCCATGAAAACTTTGGCAATGGGAATATTCTCTGAATCAGCACCATCTGAAGCATTTTGTGTTAGAACAATATCATCTTCAGCAGCACCTGATGCAACATTAGAATCAATATTCTACTCTTGTTCTATCTCTTCATCAACAATCTGCACACTTTCTCCATCAATCGAACCATCATTTGAACTCTCACTCGAACCATCATTTGAACCATCACTTGTACCATCATCATCAGCCACCTCTTCTGATTTTTCAGAACGAATTTCTGCTACAAAGGCTTGACTTACAGCACCCACTAAATCTTCCAAATGAATACCCCAGTCATAGTTCTCTTCATTTTGTGCAACCAATGCCGATGATGCAGATGCGTGATTTGAATTTCTAGATGAACCATGTGATTGGTTACGATTATTCTGAAAATTATGCTGCTTCTTCTGAGAATCAAACTCTACCTTTTGCTTCACACACTCATTAGCAAAGTGACCATACTCTTGACAGTTATAACAACGCACTTTGGTTTTATAAAATCCCATGCGTGATCGACTATTTGATCCAATATACTTTCTGCCAGTTTTCTTCAAGAAATCCTTTGCTTGACGCATTAACATGGCCATATTCTATTGGATGTTCATTTCTTCCAGATCAACAGGGTCAATCTGTCTGAAATCGTCTTCAATAACCTGAGGAACATGAATTTTCCCTCCAATAAAATTCTCATATGAAGCCATGAATGAGGAAAACATAGCTAGATAATCATCAGCAACCTTTTGATTTACATGAGATCCAGAAGATGTAGAAGCTGTTGTCGCAAAAAAACCAGAATGATTAGAATGACCAGAATGAATAGGAACTCCAGAACACTGATCATTAGAAGAATCTTGAGCGTCTCCAGAAAATAATGCAACTCCTGTACCAGTTTTACCAGTAGTCTTGGCAAAATACATTGAAGGATCCTGGATGTGCTCCATGTTAGTCTCCTTCTTCTTCATACTCAGGTCATGCGATTGAATCTTCCTAAGAACTTCTTCAAGAGACATGGTTTTGTACTTGATATTTTCTTTGATCAAAACCGTATACACATCAAATTTTGATGGTAATGCCTCCAAGAATCATTAATTTCTTCAGTTTCAAACACCACAGAAGCACTCGACAGTTCACTAAGCAGATGATAGAATCTGGTAGCAAGATCATCCAAGGATTCATTTTGAAAATGTTTGAAGACCAAGAATTGCTTCTTCAATAGCTCTTTTTTACCCTTCTTTACATCCAAACTGCCTTCACATCTTTTCTGTAATGCTTCCCACAGTTGTTGAGAAGACTTGAATTGTTTGAAACCGTGATATATTTCCTTCGGAAGAGACATCGAAATACTTGCCATCGCTTTCTTTTCCCTATCAAACAACACCTTTTCTTCATTTGTTAACGCAGACACCGGCTTTGGAACATTATCCTGTCCCATCCATGAATAAGTCGGATACGTATAACCTTCTAAAATAGGAATCCAGAGACTGGTGTCGGTAAAAGATACGAACTGATCAAACCTGTCTTTCCAATTTGAATAATCAGCCAGATTCAACAACTTCGGTGGTTTTTGATATGTACCTATCTGTAACATCCATGTTTTTCCTAGTATTTCATATTGTGCAATAAATGACAACTTCAATCTAATGTTCACATTCAAAATGTTGTGTCACATCATTTACTATTTTCATGTGCAATTAAGGAGTATTATCATAATGTTGAAAGTACATACACACATTTTACATTGCTACAATAACAACTGAAACAAACCTACGCTATCTTACAAACTACAAGGACTAGTCTTGAAAATTATCAAAAATATCACTTGACACGGTCGCTCCATGACCTGGCACGGTCGCGTCCCGTAAACACGGTCGCGCCATGACCTGGCACGGTCGCGTCGAGAACTGGCATGGTCGCGCCTGAAACTCAGATGAAACGTAAACACTGCCTTAATCACAAAGTCTGTTCAAGTCTGCGATTGTAATGTCTTTTGTGCCGTTTCCATACGTTCATCAATAACCAAACACTCTTGATTAATCACATTAGTAATTAGAAAACAAAACCGTCATATTTTCATCTCCTTCTCTAAACCTTGTTCAATTCTCGAAACACTCTCGAAATCAAACCCCTGTGCATATTCTTCAAGCTTCTGTAATCACATTCCCCATATCAATCGTGCCGGAATCCAAGTAGAAGACGCCAAGGATCAACGCGCCGAAATCGGAACTCCGTTTAGTCGAACTCCACCAATTCGATATCGTTTAAGGTAAGTAAACACATCGTCAGACTTATTTCAATCCCGTGAATGAAAGCCCTAACCTATACAAGGCTTATACTACCGAATTGAACCCGAATAAAATCTAGGGTTCATTACATTTTGGTTTAATCGAACTACACCCTAGACATGATCTCCATTCAATTAAAATATATGGTTAGATTCGTAAACACCCAACAATCAAAAGCCCTATGAATTCACCTAATAGTAATACAGGATTTAGACAATTTAGCTTCTGGAACATTCAGACACGATCGTGTTAATCGATTAGCACGGTCGTGCCTCTTGTACAGACATGGCTATGCCCCGTGCCTAAGCGCGGTCGCGCCATACATTTGACGTGGTTGTGCTACCTTTGGTCAGAACCTATTTCTTCTGTTATTTTAATATAACCTCATTTTCTTTTATAAAAATTATTTTATAAAAACTCCAAAGTCAGAATTGTTTTCAAAAACTAAATTACCAACTTGGAAATATTAAACAAATTAATTAAGTCGTTTCTAATGGATTAAAAAGTAATAAATTTAAAATAAAAGTTTTACATATAATTGTTTTATTCAAACCTACACAAACTATTTATGTTCTAATATATTTTTAAAATGCCTCTTGACACATTTTCGTGAACAACTAAATAAAAAGAATTAAATTATTATTTTAGTTAATTATTCAAATTAAACCTTAAGTCTTTCATTATTTACTTGAACTTACATTTTCATTCAATTACCAACGCAAATGAATACACCAACCATTCGTATAAATCCATTCCTATTGAAAACCTTAGAATTTCCTTAGACATTATGCTAACTATTAATCCAAAGTTATACTATTTTACTCTAGGTCAAACTTAGTGATTAGCAAATCACTTGGATTATACAACACTCGTGTTAACTACTACATTTTGATACAAGTGAGTATACATAGCCCCTTTTACTCTTTTACATTTTTGGGGTGAAACATGAACATTATTCAAATTACATGTTTACATTTACACAAACAACACAAGTACAAATCCTATTTACATTCATGTGTGCAATTTGAGCTTTATGCCCGAGTGCTAGGTGTGCTAACCTTTGTATGCGATTATGTGCAATCATTAACTATTCAAGCCGACGGTTTTCAATGATAGATCTATTGAGTCTGACAAACCCACCCAGATTGGGGTGATTGATACCGACAACACAATCTTGCATGCTAGTTACAAAGGTTTGATTATACTTGGTTACACAATAGCTGCTCCCCATACATGCCTTATTTATCATGTTATGTAAGGATTTGTTTTAAAAACTATATGCTATCTATATACAAACCTGTGTTATACTCACCAACTTTTTAGTTGACTTTATTTTATTCATGTTTCAGGATCTAATGTGTGAGATTGGTCAAGATGTGCTACACATAGGCTTGGACTTAGTTAATTTTAATAAAAGAACTCTATGTATTTTATTTTGGTTTCTATCTTGGATTTGGTTGTGTTTGGATTACTTGCAATGAAATTTGACGTTTAATATATTCAATCTAGTCAACCTTGTGCTTATGATAAGTCTACATGTCCCGCCCCGATGATTCCGCCATCGGTCGGGGTGTGACACTATCTCCTTATCATAATTGAACATATTCGTTACTTGAACCATATTTGCCATTTTACTGAAAAATGTTTTGAAAAATTTTCAAGTGTTTAACCCTCACTACCCTTAGGCGAAGATAATAAGTTCGCTTCTGTGATACCCAAGCGAACTTAATATGAAGCGAACTTAACCTGAAAATCTGATTAAGTTCGCCTAAAAATAAGTTCGCTTAATTTGTGGGAAGCGAACTTGACAAGTTCGCCTGCTAAGTTCGCCTGCACAAGAAATCAGCAAGTTCGCTTGCTTCAGCAGATTCAAACTCAAGAACAGTTCAAACAGAAACCATGAACCAAGAATCACCAAAAATCTTCATAATTCACTGATTTAAAGGAATTAGTCAAAATCAAACCGTAGGATTGTGTAATTTCGCAATTAGAACCTTTCTATCGGATCAATTTCTTCAAAATCCTCTTCAAAAACACCAAATCAGAACCAAATTAAGCTTGAAAACTCCATGGAAATGAAAATATCAAAGTTGATGAATTTCTTGTCAATTTGCATACAAAACCGTTTAGAATCACCAAGAATCACGAGCAATAGCTCTGATACCACTTGTAGGTCCTCATGGCACTTCTACAGATCGTTCTCGTGATAAGACGTGTCGTTAACTCGGAGTGCGGAATCCACCGAATCAACGATTGCATACACAAAAGACAATAGAGACAATCAAGTAAATAAACTTCACGCTTGTATTCCAATTCACAATAGAGTTTACAGACTCAATCTATCTTGTTCTACTTAGATTATGTTCACTATTACAAACTGACTCTGTAAACATCTATATATAGACTACTGACCATCATTAGGCGAACTTAACAAGTTCGCCTCTAACAGACTAAGCGAACTTAACAAGTTCGCCTCAGATAGACTTAAGCGAACTTAACAAGTTCGCCTCTGTAAGACTAGGCGAACTTAACAAGTTCGCCTCTAGCAACTTGTATAAAAGCACTTAGAACATTAATACATTACAAAAACATAAAGACATAAGATCTAAACTATTACAAAGCTTTTGTCATTACAATCTATGTCCTAACACACCCATCACCATATCATCTACCACCTATCATCCACCGACTACCACCACCATGGGAGACTTAAGAACTAGTCATGACCGATGATCCACCTTGCTTTTGGCATTCATGTCTATGTGTTTTCCACTCATCGAGTAAGTTTATATGTTATCTATCTTGAGTCTTAGTGAGTCAGTCGAGTCTTTTATTTTATTTCATTTTAGTTTGAGTCAGTTTAATGCGTTGGGCATGTTTGAGCTTTATTGTGCAGGTGTTGATCATCCCGTCCGTACTCAATCTCCATTCGGGCGGGTCGATTATGATCTTATCTAGTTTGGAAAGGCATCCTGATAATTAATTGTGCAACCACGACTGAAATGCTATACGGTGCACACAAGGAAGAATGAAGTTGGACACCTATATTGCATACATTACCAGCTAAGTCGTTTCCTGTTTTATTTTATTTTTATTTTTAATTGGTCTTGCTTCACATTGAGGACAATGTGTCTTTCAAATGTGGGGATGTTAGAGTCTAAGTGTCTAGATTGTGTCTTTAAAAAAAAATACAAAAATACAAAGAAATTGAATTTTTTTTGAAAAAAATGTCCTTTGAAAGTATAAGTTTTGCAAACAAAATGGAAAATGATAGTACAACTAGATCTGCTTGCTGAGTTTTAAATGATTTAAATGATAGAAAACGTGTCTAATTAGTGATGTTTTGGTATACCCGGCCAATTTAAATAGTTTAAATAACCTGTGAGGGTTACATAGGATTAATCACTTAATTAAATCATGAAATCGTGTGGGTACTCATGTAGGGTGTCGGTAACACTGAAACTGTCAACATAGGGTTGTAGGTACCAAATTAAGATAATATTTAGAGGTTTTTGACATTTTCATGGCACACCATTCTCTTTTTATGAGAATAAATCTGAGTTTCGGTGGTGCTAGTTCCATAATTCAATATTCATGAGCTTAAATTTGATTAGAATCTGAGTCTTGCTTATGTGTTACCCTCTGGGATGACGACTTCGAGGATACACCACTAAGATTTATGTGCTTAATTGTTAGAATCTAGTCTATGTGTTACCTTCCGGGATAGTGACTTGGTTGAGATGCCTCTAGAGGAAAGTTCATTTATTTAAATTAATGCTCATATTTCCATCCATTCCTTCCATATTTCATCTAAATTTCTAAAACCTGTTAATCTTAGTTTAACATGGTGGGAGAAATCTATATGGTTTGACCAATGCCTAGACATGAACATGAGACGGGATTAAGTAGATGTCACACCCCAACCGACGGCGGAATACGTCGGGGCGGGACATGTAGACTGTTCAAAAGCTAAAGGTTTACTAAAGGTTAAATATTTAAACAACCAATTTCATGTCACAAATAAACATGAATCCAACAATACAAGGAAAATAGAAATACATAAATAGTCTCTTTAAATTAGATTCTAGGTCCTCGGTCCTAAGTGAAGCAACTTGTACTTATTCTCAAGCATTAGTACCTGAAACATGATGAAAACAAGGTCAACTAAAAAGTTGGTGAGCATACATAGGTTTTGACACACAACCCAGTTTAAAGTGTTTTATACAATTCATACGATACACGTGTATAAGGCATTTATGGAGAATCTATAGTTAAACTAAATGTGTACAATCAAACCTTGTGACTGAGGCATAACACGCAGGTTACCCTAATGTAAAGTCGGTAACAAACACCCTAACCGGGTGGGTTTGTCAGACACAATAGATCCATCAATGTTAACCGTTGGCTTGTACGAAGTTAATGATTGTACTAATGTCATGTATATGTAGTCTTAACTCATAACATTCAAGCATAAAGCACATAACACATAATATCATATTGTTGAATTGTATTTAAGTCTATGCAAAAAGTTTCAAAAGTAAATCATGTTTCACCCCAAAAGCACAAAATGAAAAGGGGGCTATATAAACTCACTTGTATCAAATGGTGTAGATAGCACGAGTAATAGGTAGCAAAAATGTCTCTTGCAAATCACCAGTTTAACCTAGAGTGAAAGGTATGAACTTGAATCAAAACATGCACAAGGCCTAAAGCAATGTCTAGGGTTCAATGAGTTTTTGATGTGTGTGGATTTATACCAGAGTTGTATAGTTTCATTTTAGAAAAGAATTTATATGTTGATATAAATTGGATATGAAAATGTATGTAAAGAAAATATATATATATATACGTATTAAAATAAATAAATTATTCATAATGCGTCTTTAAAAGTAATGTGATATTATACGTATTAAAATAAATACATCTATTTTATTTGTAATGCGTCAAAATATAGGGAAAAATATATATAAGTTAGCACCCTAATTGAATAAAAGGATAACTAATAAATAAACTTATTTATTTATTTATTATCATGTAATAAAATAAGAAATGTAAATGTTTTATACATTAGAGAAAATTTCATTTGCTTAAATATGGTGTAACTCATATATATATTTAGTTTAATAAAATAGATGATTTATAAACTTTTTCTCATGAGGAAGCATTTTTATTTTATTTATATATTTTTTTTAAATTCTTGTCACAATGTTTATACAAAATTAGAGAATTAAGATTCTTTGTTTTGAAATTAAATACTTTGATTTAAAGTATATATGTATATTTTTTTTTAATTAATTTAAATGAGATTTCAAACAATTAAATTTGTAAAAGAGTTGTTTTATATTAAAATTTATAAACCTTTGTTTTAATCTGATCCAAATAATGTTAAGTTTATAAAATAATTTTTATAGAATTTACTGGTTTAATAAAGATGTTTTAAAAAAAAGGCAGCCCATCCGGTTCGATCCCAGGTGGCTGTTGTGTGTGGCCATCAACTTAACCACTGGACCTAGGGACTACCATGTGAATATTCCCGGCTCACATATGTGTAATCACGAAACTGGGGGTGGCCGGATTCGGTTCAAGGTGCGCAAAAGAAAACCGGATGCGTGGGTTGTGGGTTTCGAACCCACGCCACCTAGCACGGCGGTGCAGTGTCTTACCGGTTGGGCTAGGTGGTTTCGTTGTCTTATAAAGGATTCCAATTGTTTACAACCGATGGCTGAATCAATCCCCAAATCGGTTTAGCGTAAAAGAAAATATATGAACCCAAGGAATAAAAGTTGCTCCGATTGATTTAGTATTCTCCAATTGATAGAGGGCTATTGGAGAGCACTCAAAACCGAAGCGAATGGTGTAAGACTTACCTGATTTGATTAAGGGATGAGTGCAGACGGCTACCTCGAAAACCCGACTATTCTTGGTGCTCGACGAAGTCCCAGAGGCGTAATGGGGATCGACTGGGGGCTCAGGAAGTTTGAAATGAGGGGTACGAAGGTGTGTGGATGTTTTGATTCGTTCAGTTATATCTCAATTAGACGATTCGGTTTTAGAAGTCAAGTGACGGCCGTTTCTATCATTTTACGCGTAATTGATTGGATTCTAGATGAATCGAGACGTGTTTGTGGTCTGTAATTATAAGGATTTGATGCGCGTGATTTTTGGGTATTAAACGTGTTAAATCCTCAGATTTGGAAATGATTTGGACCCATTTCAAATTGGTTTGAATCGTGATTCTGGCCGCACAATTTGCTGAATTTGATCATTATTGAGATTCAGGAAAGGTCTAGTACTGATTACGCATACAAGGAAAGTCTCCTTCGATCGAAAACAGTCCTAGTATTGCAAGGACTTGAGATGGGTTGACTCAGAAGAGTCAAATTCAGTTGAAATTGTGAATTGGCCGCGAGATTCATTGAATTGGAGGATTATATGTGTCTAGAAGTGGACTGGAATCGATTACGCATAAATGGGAACCCCATAGCAGTTGGATTTAATTGAGTTTGTAATAGGATTGGATTGTTTGACTTTTAAAAGTCAAACTTGACAAGGATGAGTCAAAATTGGGTTTATAGGTCTAATTTCAAAGGGGTTCCATTCGTGTGTTCAACTAGTGGGGGGGGGGGTTTCTTAAATGAAAAAAAAAGAATATATATTTATACATATACATATATATATATATATACACACATATAAAACTAGAGCATTTTATGTTTTATTTCCTATTACTTTATAAAAAATTCCAACTTGATGAAAAATTGAAATAATGATCTATTCAATTCAGTCAATTGTATATTTATATTTTTATTTACAGATAAGTATTTGTATTCGTTTAAAAGATGTAGAAGCAGGGTTTAAAACTCATATGTTTTATTTTGGCTATAACAAAATGTTTGCTCATATAAATTTATATAAAATAAGGAAATAATACGTAAATGTAAGGTTTGGAAAATTTGAATTGATGTGTGCTAAAAATAATAATTATTGTGACATATTATATTTGAACAGGTGTGGGATTTCAAGATTTTATTATTGTACATAATAAAATGAATAAAGGAAAAAAATTTATGGTCTGAAAATGATGGATGTTACAGTATCCCCAAGTTAAGGGAATTTCGTCCCGAAATTTAACAAATGGAAGCTACTGAATTTGGAAAGAAGTGTGGATATTTGAGCTTCATTTGATCCTTACGTTCCCAAGTAAACTCGGGGTCACGTTTAGATTCTCAATGATCTTTGAAACATACATTTAGATGATTCATATTTTTCATTAACAATATTTATAATCAAACATTTATATATTCAACAAACCATCTAGAATATATACGTTTCAAGATCCATGTATGTTCTTTTAGATCTAAACTTTTATTCTTGTAACCATTAGTATATATTTGGGTTTAGAAGTCCAAATTTACGTAAAAGTTAACAAATCTACACCACATATGCATATCCGGATCTATAGGTTTAACACATAACTCATTTTATAAGTTATTAGTCTGTATGGATTTTGAATTTTCAATCCACGTTAGCTACTTGGGTGAAGGTTCTAAGCATAAAAACTTGTAAAACTTATTATAAAAACTAAAATTAGACGTTAAAACACTCACGTTTATACAAGGATGATTTTAGGAAGGAATTAGTTGTAGGTTTTCTTGGATTTGAATCCACCACTTGAACTTCCTGGATCTTGATTGTAGTTGTAAAACTTGTGAGATATATTGTGTGTTTGTGTGTGTATAGATATTTGTAGAAAGTCTTTGGTCAAAGTTGGTAGGAAAATAGATGGGTTTGGGTATGGTGGTTGATTGAATGAGAATGGTGTGGTGATTAAGAAAGTTGATGGAATATGATAGATGTGGGATGGTGGTGATATGGGATTTCACTTAAATAATTAGATCTTGCACATATAAAAAGAATGGTATGGTTTTAGAGATTTGATATTTTAGACGGGTATTAAGGTGGTAGCGGGTACAAGTCAGACACAATCAATTTACACTTTTTATTAAAACCGAGTTTAATAGAATTATACTGTCTATATTTTTGTGTTGTTTGGCTAATCTCAATAGTTTACTAATTAACTCGACTTAGTTATTACTATAATTATATTATACATGTATCCACATAAAATAAATTATATCCATGTAACAAACATTTATATGTCAACCTTTAAGAGTTTAGTCACCAATATTTATGTCTTTATATTAAAGTGTGTCTCTAGACTTTACTAGAATAAAATTCTTGTTAACCACCAACGACCGTATCTTGCGGTTTATGACTGCTTATTTTTTCTAGTAATTCTTTAAAATTTACTAGACATGGAATAAACTCCTTTGCTAAACTCCTTGACTTTACTTAGTCAAAATGAACCTTCAGGAAATATATACTATGAACGTGTATTTATGAAATATAGATATTGACCTGAAATGCTGGGTGTCACATTCTCCCCATGTTACAGAGAATTTCGTCCCGAAATTCAGTTCTTGTCATTCTGACTTGGAGTGTTTGTAAACAAGGACGGGTACTTGGATTTCATTTTATCTTCCCGCTCCCACGTATACTCGGGGCCGCGCTTTGAATTCCAACGTACCTTAACCAGCTTAACACGGCTGCGCCTTGTTCTCTGAACCTTCCAATCTGTGACTTCCATAGGTTCCTCAATGAAGTGCAACTTGTTGTCTATGTGAATCTCATCAGGTGGTATAATTAACGTATCATGTACATTGCTTAGTTCTTGTGGCAACTTGAGCTTGTATGCTACAGGGCCAACCCTAGCCAATATTTCAAATCGTCCAACGTACCTAGGGTTAAACTTGCCACGGTTGCCAAATCTTGCAACTCCTTTCCAAGGTGAGACCTTCAACATGACGCGGTCCCCAACTTGGAATTCTAAATCTTGCTTAGTCTTCGTCTGTTATCCGCGTAACTCTTTTGCCTGTCACGGGCGGCCTTCAGACGATCCTAGATCTTGAAGATTTTGTCAGTAGTCTCCTGAATAACCTCAGGACCAGTTAGATGCTTGTCACCAACCTCTGCCCAACATAGCGGTGAACGACATTTTCGACCATACAAAGCCTCAAACGGAACGGCTTTGATGCTGGTGGGGTAACTATTATTGTATGAAAACTCAGCTAGCGGAAAATGAGTATCCCAATTTCCTCCGAAATCAATTACACACGCACGTAGCATATCCTCTAAAGTTTGAATGGTCCTTTCACTTTGACCATCTGTTTGTGGGTGATATGCCGTGCTCATGTCAAGACGTGTGCCCATGGCTTCTTGTAATGATTTCCAGATTCTAGACACGAATCTGCTGTCTCTATCAGAGATAATAGAAATTGGCACTCCATGCCTAGCCACAATTTCCTTGATATAAAGCCTTGCAAGTTTCTCGGTTTTATCCGTCTCTTTGATGGGTAGAAAATGAGCTGATTTCGTCAAACGATCGACGATTACCCATATAGTGTCATACCCGCTCGACGTCTAGGGTAACTTTGTAATGAAATCCGTTGAAATCTGTTCCCATTTCTATTGAGGTATCTCGGGTTGTTGTAACAATCCCGATGGTTTCTGATGTTCTGCCTTTACCTTTGAACATGTCAGGCATTTACCGACATAAATAGCAAATTCTCTTTTCATGTTCGGCTACCAGTAGAGTTCTTTCAGATCCTTATACATTTTATCCGAACCTGGGTGAATGGAGTACCTGGACTTTTGGGCTTCGTCCATAACCAACTCCCGTAACTTACCAAAACATGGCACCCAAATTCTATTTGCAAAGTATAAAGTATCATCTGATTTTGGCTCTAACTGTCTGATCATTCCTCGTAAAGTTTCATTCTGAATGTTTTCTTCTTTGATTGCCTCTTGTTGTGCCATCCGGATTTGAGTCGTGAGACTCGTATGAATTGTCAATCCTAGGGCACGAACACGAAGAGTTTTAACTCGCTCCTTACGACTCAAGGCGTCTGCTACGACATTCGCCTTCCCAGTGTGATACTTGATCTCGCAGTCGTAATCATTTAGTAGTTCTACCCAACGGCGTTGCCTCATGTTGAGTTCTTTCTGATTAAAGACGTGCTGGAGACTCTTGTGGTCTGTAAAGATAGTGCATCTTGTACCATAGAGGTAATGTCTCCATATTTTTAGGGCAAACACAACAGCACCCAATTCTAAATCGTGTGTAGTATAATTTTTCTCATGGACCTTTAGCTGTCTGGATGCACACGCTATGACTTTTTCTCTCTGCATCAATACACATCCCAAACCTTGGTGTGATGCGTCGCAGTACACGATGAAATTGTCAGTTCCTTCTGGAAGGGATATGATTGGTGCACTGCAAAGCTTCTGCTTCAACAATTGAAAAGCTGATTCTTGTTTATCAGTCCAATCAAACTTTTTATCCTTCTAAGTTAATGTGGTCATAGGCAAGGCTATCTTTGAAAAATTCTAGATAAATCGTATGTAATAGCCTGCCAAACCCAGAAATTGACGCACTTCAGTCGGAGTTGTTGGTGCTTCCCGATTTTTGATAGCTTCAATCTTGGTTGGGTCTACGTGAATACCCTTCTTATTGATGACATGTCCGAGAAAATGAACCTCTCGGATCCAAAACTCACACTTAGAGAATTTGGCATAAAGCTTCTCATTCCAGAGTAGTTCCAAGATTAATTTCAAATGATGTTAATGTTCCTCCTTGGTTCGTGAATATATTAATATGTCATCGATAAACACAATCACGAATTTATCCAAGTATGGATTGCACACGCGGTTCATGAGATCCATGAAAACGGCCGGTGCATTAGTCAAGCCAAATGGCATAACTAGAAACTCGTAGTGACCGTAACGTGTCCTAAAAGCCGTTTTTGGTATATCTTCTTCCTGAATTTTCAGTTGATGATACCCTGATCGTAGATCAATTTTTGAATAGAAACTGGAACCTTGAAGTTGATCAAACAAATCGTCTATTCGAGGAAGAGGATACCGATTTTTGATTGTCAGTTTGTTTAATTCCCGGTAATCAATGCACATTCTAAAGGTTCCATCCTTTTTCTTTACAAACAGGACCGGAGCTCCGCATGGTGAGAAACTCGGTCTTATGAAACCTTTGTCAAGTAATTCTTGTAGTTGGCTCGACAGTTCCTGTATCTCGGAAGGGGATAGACGATACGGAGATCGTGCAACTGGTGCGACTCCTGGTACTAGGTCGATCCGGAACTCGACTTGTCTTGATGGTGGTAATCCTGGTAAGTCCTCGGGAAATACCTCCAAGTAATCTCTGACGATTGGTATGTCCTCAAGTCGACGTTCTTCGGGTTTCTTCTCGACGATGTGAGACAGAAATGCGCATTAACCCTTGCGTAGATACTTACGAGCTTTCATGCAGTTTATCGTCTTCAACATCGTTCTACACCTTTCGCCTTGAATTGAAAGAATTTTTCCGCTTGGTAGTGGGATACGTACAATCTTCTCAAAGCATAAGATCTCGGCACGGTTCTTTGATAACCAATCCATGCCAATAACAATATCAAAACTCCCTAGTTCGACGGGTAGAAGGTCTATACTAAATGTATGGTTTTCTAAACATAAAGTACAACCCCTAATGACCTCTCTGGTTTCTACTAATTTCCCATTTGCTAATTCAATTGTATAACTTTGATCTAGTTTGCTGGCCTTAATACCGAGTAAGGATTTAAAATCATTCGACACAAAGCTCATATCCGCACCCGAATCAAAAAGTACAGAGGCATAATGATTATTTATCGGGAACGAACCAGTGACGATGTTCGGGTCCTGGCGTGCATCCCTTGCACCCATCACAAATGCCCTCCCTGGTGCCTGAGCGTTATTCTAATTCTTCCACTTGGGACAATCCCTCTTGAAGTGCTTCAGGTCACCACATATGAAACATCCCGGTTTAAATTTCCTCATTCGGTTGTTAGTTCGACAAGCTTGTGTGGTGTGACCAAACATGTCACATTTTCCACACTTGATGCACACACCGGCATGATGATTTCCACACTTCTTACATCTCGGTAGGCCCCTATCATACTCCTTTCTTTCCACTGTGTTGACTGCAAAAGCCTTCATAGTTCCTTGTTTCTTAAACCCTTGCTTCTCAGACTTGTTACTTGAATTTCCCATCCACTTTCTTTTCTCCCCAAATCTACCTTCCTCATTCTCCTTCCTCACAAACAATCCATTACGTACTGCATCATCCTTTAGTTTGAATGCTAAAGTTATAGCACTCTTGGCATCTATTAGATTAGATGATGTTATCATACTACGAATTTGAGGCGCAAGGCCCCACAGATACCTTTCCACACGCTTATGTTCTGGCGTGACCATATGCGGTACCAGAATTGCCAACTCATTAAAACGGTCGGTGTACCCCACCACATCATCTCCGATCATCTGTAGGTTCCACATCTCAGTTTCAATCATTTGCAATTCGTTTCGAGGACAATATTCCTCAATCATCATGTTTTTCAAGTCTTCCCAAGACAATTGATACGCTGTCTCTCTCCCCAAAGTCTTCATTTGGGTATTCCATCAAGTTAAAGCTTTATCAGTGAGCGTGAATGGAGAATACTTCACCATGAAGTCAGCGATGCATTCAGTAATATCAATCACCGACTCCATCTTTTCTATCCATCTCATTAGACCTACTGCACCCTCGGTGCCATTGATGTTGCGGGGGTTGCAGGATAGGAAGGCCTTGTAGGTGTACTTCCTATTTGGAGCATCTGTAGAATCACAAGTCATAACGTCATTAATTCGGATCATGACTATGTGTTACGACTGTGATTATTTATTCTATTACCTCCGGAACATCCGGCTGTACCGCTACCTCCTGCACCTCCTCCGCCGGTACCGCTACCGTTTCCTCCACCACTATTTCGATTTGCTTCATACTGCTCCATGGCGGCAGCTACTCGCTGTGCTATGAGTTGTTCCACGTTTGGGGAAATTGTCTCGTTGTTGTCACCAGTAGTGTCACGGGGCGTCCTTCGCTTAGGTGCCATGGTGTTCTTTCTAACATAACATTTAAAAAGAAACAACATTATATAATAATAATGATATATCATGACATAAGGATACAACAACATCAAACGTAAACAACCATCATCACAACATAAACCATCAGATACATAGTTAAAACATACATAGTACATTGTTCCAAAAGACAAGGATACAAAAGGGATGGGTTCACATGACCACATAAGTACCAAAGTTTCAAACTACATAATGCGTTACGGGCACAACCCGCCCGTAATAGGTCTAAAAGTAGAAGTGGGAGTACAAACCAATCATCATGACAAGGCTAGCCCTAACCACAAACTCTGCAGCCAAAGTCCTCTCTTCTGGCGCTTCCACCCTGTCTCGGAACGTGATAGTCAACTGCCAATCCATATAAGCTCTCATCTCTATATAGTCAGTGGCACCCTGTATACCTCGGGTGCTGTCCTCCAGAGTCTGCACTCGAGATCCGAGCCCTTGACGTAGTCGTGTGGCTGCATCTCTATGTGCCTAGATATCATCTAGGAGGTCATCAAGACGTTCCTCGTGCGTATAAACACGTGCTAGCAATGTAGGCACTGTGAGCTCCATGGCTTCCCCAGTGTGGGGTAGGGGTGTTGGGTAGTTGGAGGACTCCCCGAGCTCAAAGGTAGAGGGGATGCTCTCCATCTCCCTCCATCGTGCCAGTGTACGGGGCATCCAGTTGATAGTCCCCACAATAGGGTGGTAGCAGGTTCATTGCCTAGGTGGTTCCTCATCAGTCTCAAAGTCTTTCGGGTCACGGGATGCCAGAGTCCTCTTGCGTGGCAATCGAACCTTCTTCCTAGCACTCTTTACCATAACTGGTCCTCCACTTTTCTTTCGGTAGACGATAGGCGGTTCTCCCATGGTGACATTGGGTGGTGTGGAGCTACGGACTTGCACTCGACCTCTGGGGCGTGCGACGGGAAGTTCATCATTGGATTCAGAGGCAGAGACGGGGTCAGAGTGTGACGACATACTTGTGAGTACAATATCCATATTACAAGATGAATGGTTATGCAACGTTTATGCAATGAAGACGTTTTAGTGAGTCATTTAAATTATAGATTTGGTTCCGTTTTAGACTCCTAGTTCGCTATAATCAATGGCTCTGATACCAAGTCTGTCACACCCCGCCAAGGCGGAAACGCGAGGCGTAACATTCACTGGTTTCCAAAGCATATGATTACCGCAAACACATACATGATATTGGATACATAATCAAAGTTTAAATGTTTACATCCCAAAACATAATTTAGTTTTTACAATGTGTAAGATTTCACAAATATGACTCAAGGCCATGAGTTATACAAGTGAAATCCTTCGAAAAGTTGTATCCTCATGTATGTATGTAACCTACATTGCTAGCCTAGAGATCACGTTCAATTTCCTGAAAACATACTTAAAAATGTCAACACGAGGTTGGTGAGTTCAAAAGTTATTATCAAGAGTTATCATAAACCCAATGTTTAAACCTGATCATTTTCCGATCAAAACTCTTTGTATGTATTACCAATGAATCCGAATACTAATCCGATCACTTGACCCATTTGTAAACTTGCAAGGAATACAAAACAGTATTTAATGTATGAGACCGTAACCAAACCCTAACTTTCTGTGCCTCCCCTCGCCTTTCGGCGAGTTAAGACAATATGCGGTCATTCGGCCATTTGGACCCCTGATTAGCGCGACTAATCATGACCGGAGGCGTCACCCCCAATAGTAATATCCATAAAATCCCGGGCTAAGTCCATAGTTAATGGTTACTAATTTTTATTTATACGACTTTAAGCGCTTTATTTTTCCCTCAATACACACATACGGTCAGATCATTAATTCATTCATTTACATACAAAATTCTTTACAAGTATGTTTCCACCCCAAAATATTTCAAAAAACTTAGAAAAAGGGGGTTAGTGAAACTCACCTCGACAGTATGAATGCTAGCAATTATTTGAATAACAGCAGACCCACCTATCCGTATCCTAATTACACAAGGATAACATACACGTTAAGACTACCCGTCTTAAATGCAAGTTGTTCACCCAACTTAACTATTCCTGTTAAGTACGTCTTTATTTATTTTAAGCAATGTTTTCTCGTGACGACTCGTTGGTGATTATTATTCCATTATTATTCCAGTCTAGACGCTTTACTTATTTTCCAAGAAAATATTATATTTCTATATTGGTGACTTGTTACGTGTACTAAAAATATATATTATTTTTGTAACAACTTATAATATATTCACATTATAGTTCACGTATAAACATATAATTATTTCCTAAAAATAATTATATACAATCCTAAATATCGTTCAAGTATAATCATGCATGTTTATTATCCTACGTGCGTATCAACCAAGTTAACGCGTCCACATGCAACTACTCGTCCCGAACGACATTTAATAATTTGTTATACATAGGAGGCCAAGCACATGCGCCTTGTTTTCTAACCCACCGGCCAATGGGCCTGAAAAACTGGTATCGAAACTAGTAGTTTCGATTGAACAAAAGTTCAACCGAAACTAGTAGTTTCGATACTGTTATTTCGATTGACAGCATCAGTCCCAAAATTATACCCAACACATTTCATCATACTTCGTAACCTGTAATTATGTAAAGTTGCATATTTTTCATTTTAACATTTTAATTCCGAAAATGTTATATTAGTTTATTTAAGGCCATATTTATACAAAATAAAATTAATAATAGAATACTTGATTAACTAAATGTTACCATCAAAATTACAAGAAAACTCCCATAATCATGTTTAAAACATACATTTAGATGATTCATATTTTTCATTAACAATATTTATAATCAAACATTTATATATTCAACAAACCATCAAGAATATATACGTTTCAAGATCCATGTATGTTCTTTTAGATCTAAACTTTTATTCTTGTAACCATTAGTATATATTTGGGTTTAGAAGTCCAAATTTATGTAAAAGTTAACAAATCTACACCACATATGCATACTCGGATCTATAGGTTTAACACATAACTCATTTTATAAATTATTAGTCTGTATGGATTTAGAATTTTCAATCCACGTTAGCTACTTGGGTGAAGGTTCTAAGCATAAAAACTTGTAAAACTTATTATAAAAACTAAAATTAGAAGTTAAAACACTCACTTTTATATAAGGATGATTTTAGGAAGGAATTAGTTGTAGGTTTTCTTGGATTTGAATCCACCACTTGAGCTTCCTGGATCTTGATTGTAGTTGTAAAACTTGTGAGATATATTGTGTGTTTGTGTGTGTATAGATATTTGTAGAAAGTCTTTGGTCAAAGTTGGTAGGAAAATAGATGGGTTTGGGTATGGTGGTTGATTGAATGAGAATGGTGTGGTGATTAAGAAAGTTGATGGAATATGATAGATGTGGGATGGTGGTGATATGGGATTTCACTTAAATAATTAGATCTTGCACATATAAAAAGAATGGTATGGTTTTAGAGATTTGATATTTTAAACGGGTATTAAGGTGGTAGTGGGTACAAGTCAGACACAATCAATTTACACTTTTTATTAAAACCGAGTTTAATAGAATTATACTGTCTATATTTTTGTGTTGTTTGGCTAGTCTCAATAGTTTACTAATTAACCCGACTTAGTTATTACTATAATTATATTATACATGTATCCACATAAAATAAATTATATCCATGTAGCAAACATTTATATGTCAACCTTTAAGAGTTTAGTCACCAATATTTATTTCTTTATATTAAAGTGTGTCTCTAGACTTTACTAGAATAAAATTCTTGTTAATCACCAACGACCGTGTCTTGCGGTTTATGACTGCTTACTTTTTCTAGTAATTCTTTAAAATTTACTAGACATGGAATAAACTCCTTTGCTAGACTCCTTGACTTACTTAGTCAAAATGAATCTTCAGGAAATATATACTACGAACGTGTATTTATGAAATATAGATATTGACCTGAAATGCTGGTGTGCACCCGTAATTACTCGAATCATCGCATGATCCGTATAGGTCCTTCCGTCATGTGCGGGGTAAGAGGGCACAAATTCACTTAGTTCTTGTCTATTGTTTTCACATATTAGGTGCTAATAAATAACTATGTCCCTAGAAGGCAGGTCAATTAGCAACTAAAGAGGAATATGGTAGTATAACTTAAAGTTCCATAGTTTGCTCGTGTTTGAACAAGAATACGTCAAACACCGAGTTGTTTTAAAGTGTTACAGCTTCCTAATGTTCGAACAAGTATACGTCAAACCCTGAAGAGCTTCAAGGTGTTATGGTTTTCAAGTTTGGTGAACAAAGTGTATGACCATGCTTCATGTATATTGTGATAAATCAATTGCAACAATTGTAAGTAACCTAGTTTCATGTATAATGTAAACACACAAGTCTTATGTATAATCTAGTGTTATGTAGCTAGTAATCAAATAAGTTTCATGTGTAACGTGAACAACGTGGCATCATGTAACTCAATAGTTTCATATTCAATGCGATCAATCAAGTATTATGTACCAACCAACCAATTGTTATGTATCATGTGATCAATTTAGTATATGTATATTACAAACAACTATGTTTTATGTATTCTGTAATCAATCCAGAAGAACGTGTATTGCAAATAATCAAGTTTCATATAATATGTAATTAGTTTAGCATTGGATATATTGAAAATAACTAAGTTTCATGTATTATGTGATCGTGCTGTGCATATTGTGAACGCGCATACGTAAGTTATTGAATTTCGAGTGTGACGTATACCAACGAGTTTTGTTTGTGGTCAAGTGTTGCGGAGAATCGTGCTGTTTGGCGTTCATGTAAAATGTGATAGTTAGGTTCTAGCTCTTTAAATCTCGTTGAGTTTTGTAGGGATGGTTAACGTTTATGCGAAATGGGTCGTCTATTGAAGTGGCAAGTGAAAGATATCGAGGAGGTTCTGAAAACATTCATCGAAATGTGTTTACAAATACTGATCTTGGTTTGAAAGTAGAAAGTTGTAAATTGTTCTTGGTTGTAGATATATAAAGTAGTGAAACCATTGAGTTACATAATTTAAATAAGTAGACAGTTTATAGGAAAAACTTTTTAAGATTTTTAATTATTTTAAGGAGAATATAATAGAGAATATTTTTAAGAGAAATTATTGGCTAATCAAGTAGTTGTACATTAATTTACCCAGGTTTTAGAAATAATTACTTCAATGAGGAAAATCATACTTATTTATTAATTTGAAGTAATATTTTTTTATAAAATAGGTTGTATTAAGTTCCCTTGCAAAGTGGAAATGTTTATGGGAAATTTATATTTCCGATACTCTTTTAAAAGTTTGATAAATGTTTGATTTGGAAATAACGGGGTTGTTTAAATCTAATAGGATGAGTTGTTTACGAATGAGATTGTCGGTAGTATACTAAATCATGGTGAATGAAGAAGGTGATTCTTGGAGAATCTTTATTAAAATATGATGGGAAGAAGGTGATTCTTGGAGAATCTTGATTAAAATATGATGGTCGTAATGCACACTCAACGGGTCAAATCAATGAATAATAACTTTAGAGTTGGAAAATATAAAATTTATTAAATGCTGAAATGTTACACATTATTCAAAACTTAGGGAAATGGTTCTCAAACTGGAAATTTAAAGACAATTAATAGAAATTCCTTCTAACGTCTCTGGTAGCTTTCCACTAGAAGGAAGATAATCACCATGATGAGCACCGCTATGTTCATTCGTGTAGCCGATCTGGCTTCAGCTCTAGCTGTTTCAGTGCGATTCTCAAGCATTTCTTTTTCAAGGATGGAAATTAACTCCTTTTGGTACGCTAATTGGTTCGCTAGGCTATCCATTCTTTGTCCTTGCAAGTTGTGCCTTATCTCGTGCTCCATCCTTTGCCTCTCAAACTCTGAGGTCCTTACATATTGGTGAATGTCATTGGTTAGAATTCCCATAACACTAGTGGGCGCCGTGGTATGCCTTACCCAAGGGTTAGGATGGTACGGGTCGGGCATTAGATATGGGTCTCTTAGTGGGGGTGATCTAGGTGTTCGAAGTCTTGGACCAGTGTTCCTAGTCCAATCTACCCTTACATCAAACCTTGGCCTGGCAGCTGGGGGTGGTGGTGACCGATACATGGGTGACCTGATGTCTTCTTCCCAATCAGACTCTGCTCCAGGACGTTAAACCGGGGAGGGAGGAGAGTAGGAGTCCATGTCTGGCAAGAAACAATAAAAGGTTGTAAGTGATAATGAAATATGGAGTGTTAGACATAGGAGTTCTCATAAGTTTAGAGTTTGACTAGTCATAACACCGAGCCTTCACAATAGTATTTTAGAAATACACTTGACCTATAAGCAATGTATTCTTGAGGAGAATTCCCAGGAAAGAGGGGTGGGTCACTAGGACACCCTTAAGTACCCTGTCTTTCCTTGGCCAGAATTCCTCATAGGCCTACACACTCTTCCAGCCATCATGTACTAATAACACTATTGTTGGACTCATGGTTATGATGATATTTGTTGTAAACTGGGCCTTGTGGCCCGAAAGTAAGGTTTATGCATTTCAGTGGGCTTCTCCTTCTTGGGGGATAAATGGGCTTTTTAATATTACTGGATATTAGGCCCAATAGTTTAAGTCTTTGTTCACAAAGAGGTGATGGTATCATGTATGTGAGTTCAAAGGTGTATGAAGAATTTGGTGTGTATGTTAAACTTAGGATACCACTTAATAAAACACATAGGTAGCATGTAGGTAATAATGAATGTAAGCACAAGAGTTATCAAGTAGTGTGACACATAAACTATTAATTATTGTAGCATGTATTGAAATTACTTAGGATAACATGTAAAACTATCCACACAAGTATTAATCATGTAATCATATAGTAGCATGGCGTATTGTGGGTGTCCTAAGGTTATAGTCTAGGTCAAAAGTGTCTAATAACCTAATTCCCTATTACCAAGGCTCTGATACCAATCTGTCACACCACAACCGACGGTGGAATACGTCGGGGCGGGACATGTAGACTATTCAAAAGCTAAAGGTTTACTAAAGTTTAAATATTTAAACAACCAATTTCATATCACAAATAAACATGAATCCAACAATACAAGGAAAATAGAAATACATAAATAGTCTCTTTAAATTAGATTCTAGGTCCTCGGTCCTAAGTGAAGCAACTTGTACTTATTCTCAAGCATTAGTACCTGAAACATGATGAAAACAAGGTCAACTAAAAAGTTGGTGAGCATACATAGGTTTTGACACACAACCAAGTTTAAAGTGTTTTATATAATTCATACGATACACGTGTATAAGGCATTTATGGAGAATCTATAGTTAAACTAAGTGTGTACAATCAAACCTTGTGACTGAGGCATAACACGCAGGTTACCCTAATGTAAAGTCGGTAACAAACACCCTAACTGGGTGGGTTTGTCAGACACAATAGATCCATCAATGTTAACCGTTGGCTTGTACGAAGTTAATGATTGTACTAATGTCATGTATATGTAGTCTTAACTCATAGCATTCAAGCATAAAGCACATAACACATAATATCATATTGTTGAATTGTATTTAAGTCTATGCAAAAAGTTTCAAAAGTAAATCATGTTTCACCCCAAAAGCACAAAATGAAAAGGGGGCTATGTAAACTCACTTGTATCAAATGGTGTAGATAGCCTGAGTAATATGTAGCAAAAATGACTCTTGCAAATCAACAGTTTAACCTAGAGTGAAAGGTATGAACTTGAATCAAAACATGCACAAGGCCTAAAGCATTGTCTAGGGTTCAATGAGTTTTTGATGTGTGTGGATTTATACCAGAGTTGTATAGTTTCATTTTAGAAAAGAATTTATATGTTAATATAAATTGGATATGAAAATGTATGTAAAGAAAAAAAAAATATATATATATATATATATATATATATATCTATCTTTATATATCTAATAATTGTCTCAGTGTTTAAGTTTGAATAATTTAAATAAATAAATTATTCAAAATGCGTCTTTAAAAGTAATGTGATATTATACGTATTAAAATAAATACATCTATTTTATTTTGTAATGCGTCAAAATATAGGGAAAAATATATATAAGTTAGCACCCTAATTGAATAAAAGGATAACTAATAAATAAATTTATTTATTTATTTATTATCAAGTAATAAAATAAGAAATGTAAATGTTTTATACATTAGAGAAAATTTCATTTGCTTAAATATGGTGTAACTCATATATATATTTAGTTTAATAAAATAGATGTTTTATAAACTTTGTCTCATTAGGAAGCATTTTTATTTTATTTATATATATATTTTATTTTATAAATTCTTGTCACAATGTTTATACAAAATTAGAGAATTAAAATACTTTGTTTTGAAATTAAATACTTTGATTTAAAGTATATATGTATATTTTTTTTTAATTAATTTAAATGAGATTTCAAACAATTAAATTTGTAAAAGAGTTGTTTTATATTAAAAATTATAAACTTTTGTTTTAATCTGATCCAAATAATGTTAAGTTTATAAAATAATTTTTATAGAATTTACTGATTTAATAAAGATGTTTTAAAAAAAAGGCAGCCCACCCGGTTCGAACCCGGGTGGCTGTTGTGTGTGGCCATCAGCTTAACCACTGGACCTAGGGACTACCATGTGAATTTTCCTGGCTCACATATGTGTAATCACGAAACAGGGGTGGTCGGATTCGGTTCAAGTTGCGCAAAAGAAAACCGGATGTGTGGGTTGTGGGTTTCGAACCCACGCCACCTAGCCCGGTGGTGCAGTGTCTTACCGGTTGGGCTAGGTGGTTTCGCTGTCTTATAAAGGATTCCAATTGTTTACAACCGATGACTGAATCAATCCCCAAATCGGTTTAGCGTAAAAGAAAATATATGAACCCTAGGATTAAAAGTTGCTCCGATTGATTTAGTATTCTCCAATTGATAGAGGGCTATTGGAGAGCACTCAAAACCAAAGCTAATGGTGTAAGACTTACCTGATTTGATTAAGGGATGAGTGCAGACGGCTAGCTCGAAAACCCGACTATTCTTGGTGCTCGACGAAGTCCCAGAGGCGTAATGGGGATCGACTGGGGCTCAGGAAGTTTGAAATGAGGGGTTCGAAGGTGTGTGGATGTTTTGATTCGTTCAATTATATCTCAATTAGCCGATTCGGTTTTAGAAGTCAAGTGACAGCCGTTTCTATCATTTCACGCGTAATTGATTAGATTCTAGATGAATCGAGACGTGTTTGTGGTCTGTAATTGTATAAGGATTTGATGCGCGTGATTTTTGGGTATTAAACGTGTTAAATCCTCAGATTTGGAAATGATTTGGACTGGGTTTGACCGTGGACGGTCAAACCATTTCAAATTGGTTTGAATCTTGATTTTGGCCACGCAATTTGCTGAATTTGATCATTATTAAGATTCAGGAAAGGTCTAGTACTGATTACGCATACAAGGAAAGTCTCCTTCGATCAAAAACAGTCCTAGTATTGCAAGGACTTGAGATGGGTTGACTCATAAGAGTCAAATTCAGTTGAAATTGTGAATTGGCCGCGAGATTCGTTGAATTGGAGGGTTATATGTGTCTAGAAGTGGACTGGAACCGATTACGCATAAATGGGAACCCCATAGCAGTTGGATTTAATTTAGTTTGTAATAGGATTGGATTGTTTGACTTTTAAAAGTCAAACTTGATAAGGATTAGTCAAAATTGGGTTTATAGGTCTAATTTCAAAGGGGTTCTATTCGTGTGTTCAAATAGTGGGGGGGGGGGTTTCTTAAATGAAAAAAAAAAGAATATATATTTATACATATACATATATATATATATATACATATAAAACTAGAGCATTTTATGTTTTATTTCCTATTACTTTATAAAAAATTCCAACTTGATGAAAATTTGAAATAATGATCTATTCAATTCAGTCAATTGTATATTTATATTTTTATTTACAAATAAGTATTTGTATTCGTTTAAAAGATGTAGAAGCAGGGTTTAAAACTCATATGTTTTATTTTGGCTATAACAAAATGTTTGCTCATATAAATTTATATAAAATAAGGAAATAATACGTAAATGTAAGGTTTGGAAAATTTGAATTGATGTGTCTAAAAATAATAATTATTGTGATATATTATATTTGAACAGGTGTGGGATTTCAAGATTTTATTATTGTACATAATAAAATGAATAAAGGAAAAAAATTTATGGTCTAAAAATCATGGATGTTACAGTAGAGCTGTAACTTCTGAGTGTGAATCACATAGATGGATTGATATGCTTGGTAAAATGAATTAAAACACATAATAGGGGCTTGAAAGTTGGTGGCTGGGTTTAATCAGACAGAAATACTAATTGTTTCTTTTTTTAACGTATGAGTATGTTTTGCTAATTGAATAATTGATGGGTTTGTTAAGTTAGATCTCAGTTATGATTCCATTGCAGACTTTTTCGAGGACGAAAAAAGGTTAAGTGTGAGGATGTTTGATGTAGTGCGAAGCACACATCTTTATTCCTATTGTTTTCATTCGTTTTGATTAGTTTTATCTTTGTTTTGAGTCGTTTTTGTAGGATCAGTGTTTTACAAGATGTTTCTGTTTAGTTGAGATTGGCGAAAACTGTAGGTCCAGGTAACTCAACTGCTGATCGAACTCGTAATATGACGTTGCTATAACACGAAGTGCGGAATCCTTCATGTTAACATTTGTATACTAACCGATAATTGAAACAACACGCGTAAATAAACTTCTCGTTATATTCCAAACTTCATAGAGTTTACAAGATAATCACTTTACTTCTCTCTGTTCTGCTATGTTCACTTTTGAACAGACTGTAAACTCTATATTTATAACACAAGTTCTGATATAAGCGAACTTATTAAGTTCACCTCAAACAACTTAAGCGAACTTAACAAGTTCGCCTCAGTTAGACCTAAGCGAACTTAGTAAGTTCGCCTCTGATAGACCAGGCGAACTTAACAAGTTCGCCTCTAGGCTCACTTGTAAAACACTTAGTAACTTTAGACATTTACATAACAAAAACATAAAGACATAAAATCTAACTATTACAAGCTTTTGTCATTACAAATCTATGTCCTAACAGACTCCCCCTTGACAATAGCTTGATCTTCTGTCTTCAGTCTTTATCTTGAACTCTTCCAGTTATCCGGTAGTCTGCTGCCAGCATGCACTCCATATCTTCTGCATATCTCCAAAACTCTTTTGTATTGTAGACCTTGTTCTCTCTATTCATCAGTGTACATGATCTATTTCTTTCGCAGCGTCCTCTGATCTTTCTTTGAAAAATTAATAAGATTCATTGCGTCATAGAAACACACAATGACCTTATTATCTTTATCTTCAATCCTTGCTTCACCAGTATTAACATCAACATACCACCATTTCATATTCCCAAGAAAGTCTTGAGGAATATTCTTTAATGGTATCTTGTGAATAGCACGTACTAGTTTATACTTGTATCTCCAGGTTACTTTCCCAGTCTTTGGATCTGTGTTCTTCACTCTCTTTCCCTTCTGTGGTTTCAGCCGTTCATACTTACCCGAACTACCTTCTTTCTTTATCAGGTTTGCTATCACATCAGCCAAACCATTCTTCGATCTATTTATGAGTGGCTTTGAAGCTAGACCATTTATTTCACACCTCGACAAGGTATTGAAATATTTGATCCTTGGCTTTAAGTATTGAACACCATCGGATCGTTTGATTGCAAACAATTTTGATTCACCATCATAGAACCTACTTTTGATCCTTCCTACACACTTCTCTTTATTCACATATTTCTCTTTCTGAGTAGGTTGTGCTGGAGACTTGGGTAGCACCTTCATCCAACTGTGTACTTCTTCTCTCCACTGTTCTCGTGTCATCCCTGTATCCCTGTACATCACAGGTTCTTCATTAATCTTTGGAGACTCAATGTGAGTAGTTTCAGTTTCAGCACCTTTATTGGATTGACTTGTCTCATCATCAGTATCCATCTTTGAATTAGCTGTATCATCAGGTAGTGTGACGTCTTCAACAGAGTCCATAGAATCAGTTATTCCGTCATAAGAGAACTCAGGAACAACATCCTCTTAGATGAAGTTATACGGCACCTTAAGGCCATCACAGCCTTCATAGGTGACACTGTCTTTATCTTTCTCTATTTCAATCTCTACTATTTCTCCTTCTTCTATCTCATTATCCGACATATCATCTTCCATGTCATTGAATAAATCATCAATGTCATCAAGACATGCAATCTTTTCAGCTTCCTCTTCTTCTGAATCTTGAAAGAACTCCAATAACAGAATTTCTTCTTCATTAGTACCAGTAGTATCTTTGTCTTTTTTTCCTTCAAGTGATTGTGATGTCGACTCCCCCTGAACTCTAGATATAGGATTAGCGTTAGTGTATTGACGATCACCCTTAATATTTCCAGCAGGAACATTGTCTTCATCATCACGTCTTTGAATTGACTCTGTGTGACAAGTATCAGGTATCCTCAACTCCCCCTGAGCGTCAAGACGCTGAACAAGTTTGGAAACTAATGCTTGCATATCAGCAATCTGTTGAGCTTGAGTCTGAATCACCAGCTGCCGTTGTGAATCAGTAGACACAAGAGTGTTTACCTGTGTTTGTAGAGAAAGCACTTGAGATTCAAGGAAAGTAATCCAGTCAGAATCAGAAGGCTTTGACGGACCAGCTGTTGATTGTGGAATAGAAGGACTTGAAGTAGTAGGAATGACTGGAGGAATAGGAGTTTGAACTGGAGATGGATCCTTAGATCTTGGAGGAGTTATTATCAAAGAAGCAACAAAATTAGCATCCTCGACTCCTTGGGAAGATTTTGCAGCAGCAATTGACGCAGACATTAACTTTTGACGTGTAGGATCTGGATTAAAGTCACTATCAGTGTCAAAACTTTCATCGACCAAAGATCTTTTACCAAGTACTGATCCAGAAGGAGGATCTCGAACAGACTTTCGTCTTGGTCGTCTGGCTTGAGATTTAATGCGTTTTCCAGCATTAGCCAGTGGAATAGCAGCCAACCGTTCATAATGACCTGAGGAAAAATCCCTAGATTCGTCAGAATCAGTGCTGTCATCATCAAATGATATCGTATCACTTGAGCTGGAACTAGAATCAGCATCTGTCACCACATTCCCTTCTATTTCTGGAATTGGCGAGTTCACAGCATCATCAACGAAATCTTCCATATTCATTCCTAGATCGTGATCAAGGTCATGAACGACCTCTTCTTGAACTTGTTCCTGAATAGGTATATCAACTGCAGCTTGTGGAATAGGAACTTGTTCAGGAATAGGAATTTGTGGAACTGGTATCTGTTGTTGTTGAACTTGTTGTTGTGGAACTTGTACTTGTGGAATTTGATGTTGTTGTTGTTGTTGTTGTTGTTGTGGTTGTTGAACATTTAAGCCTTGAGCTTGAGCAATTTCATCAGGATGAAACCAGTTGTCATTAGGTGGTGCAATATAATCAGGATTGATTAAGTGCCCAAACAATGGAGTATTGACTGGAATCAATGCAGCAATCTGCTGTTTCACCTTCGTACAGTCGGTAAAGATACATTTTAACATCGTAGTCAACGTTAATCTTATTGGATGTTGTGGAAGATCAGGAATAAAATGATTGAGTATCATTTGAATAAACCGAGGATACATCAATAAACCTTGAGCTTCAGCTGGATTAATCTGCATAACCATCTCCCGATAGAAATAAAGAGGAAAATTGAATCTTTTATTCAATGTTAAGGCCACCATGGCTGTTTGAAGAGCCATCTTCAATCCATCAGTACCAGCTTTGCGAGGAGAGATGCATTGAATAATCACATGCATGAAATATCTCCATTCACCAACTAATCCACCTTTCCGAGTTAGGTATCATTTTGTTTCCCACGATATCCCATCCGTTGAAAACAACCCATAATAAGAGTGCTAGGATAAGATATTGGATCTTCAGTATTTCCACCTAACTCAAGAGCAGCACGTATCGTTTCTTCAGAAATGGCAATCTCGGTATTATTAACTGTGGCACGAAGAACATGAGGTTCAACATCCGTATCTTGATGCACAGTATTCCAAAATTGCTGTATGTACACGACTGATATAAGGATCAGCAGACAGAGCAACGTGAAGACGTGATCGGTTCAAAAATCCTATGATGCCTTGAAAATTCACAGCCTCAGACATATTCGGATCTAACAAAGCCACTTGATTATGTTTATATTCAATACGTCGAGCCATCTGAAAACATTCGGACAACAAACACATTAGTAAAAACAACAAACACAAACACTATCAAAATTAAAACAAAACAAACAACAAAAAATTTTAACAAAAAAACAAATTTTTTTTTTCTAACACTCAAAAAATTACAACTCCAAATCCTCTCTGACCCCTAGGCGAACTTAATAAGTTCGCTTAGTGTTGCAAGAGGCGAACTTATTAAGTTCGCCTGACAAGTTCGCTTGGAACAAGTTCGCCTGAACCTGTGACGATTCAAATTCAAACACAGAATTTCAAAATTTGACAAATCGAGATAAAATCATGAAATAAGCAATGAAAATCAGTCGAATACCAATTTACAACCAAATATGATGATCAATTTTATATTTCGGTCAAAATTAGGTCTAAAACCGTCCGTTGAAATGTTCGACGAAAAACCAAGAAGAAAAACTTCAAATACTCACATTTTACCGGATGAATTCAACGAAAATACTTCGGTTGAGTTCGCAATTCAATATGGAGTAAGACAGAAATAGTGAACAACACCAACAACAACGTTTAAGAATTTTCGGAAAAATCAGTTAAGTTCGCTTAACAATGAAGAAGACGATGAACTGATAAGTTCGCTTGTTCTAGATCCTTAAACCCACTAAGTTCGCTTAATTAGGCGAACTTGTTAAGTTCACTTAACAAGCCTTCGGCGAACAAGATAAGTTTGCTTCACCACAGACAAGTTCGCTTCACCACAATCAGATTAAGTTTGCTTCACTATTCTCGGGCGAACATATTAAGTTCGCTTCACTGTACAAGCGAACATAATATCCAATTACTTTTGCCTTGAACAAAATTTTTCTAAATTCAACCTTTCAAGTCTTGAACTTTCGTCAGCACCTTGTAATCGATCCAATCCCAAACAATTTTAATAAAAGTTTAGAATTTTCTTGGAAACTAAAAAAAATCTTTTTGAATTTTATCTATGCAAACAGAATCTCCTATTTTTGATTTTTATTTGAATAAACCGAAAACACATATTTTTGGTTTTTATCTGTACAAACTGAAATCACGTATTTTTGGTTTTTATCTGTACAAAATGAAATCACGTATTTTTGGTTTTTATCTGTACAAACTGAAATCACATATTTTTGGTTTTTAATTGTACAAACTGAAATCACATATTTTTTTTTTTTTTTTTTTTAACATCATGAGCAAGAAGATCATATCAGTATTCAATTAATTCATCACACATATTATCAATAACAAATGGTAACCTATAGTATGAGACCATTCAACTCAATTTTGTGCATTTTGAATCTTGTTCAATTTGAATAACATTTGAAATGATACGCGATAAATTTCAAAGTAAATAAGATGAGGTTATAAAATGCTCTTTTATTTATACCGAATTTGAATTATAAAGCATGAATTCTTAAATTTGTCAATATTATATTATTTGAAACTATAAGCGTTTATTCTCCAAATTCATGTGATTTAGTACCGTTTAGATGAAAAACATCGTGTACCCCACATATATGCCAAACAGAAAGTAAATGCACTATCTTCAAGACATATACGATTTTACTAAAGATTATCCGAATATTCAGAATGAGGAGACATCACTTAACACATGAATAGCAGAATCCAAATTGGATTGTATAGGAATCAATGAGATTCAGAATCGAATGATTCAATGTTTTGGCTTATATTTGTGGAATCATAGGATTCAGGTACGTGAATCCAACTGTTATCTGGATTATGAATTCAATGGAATCAGTAAAGATGATTTATCAATATGATCCAAGGGCTAGTATATGTTTGACAGATGTTGTCAAGTACATATCTTGACTATACTTCAAATTGCATGCTTTTCGAGACATGGGCACTGAAGCAAATCGAATGAATAGTGCTAAGGACATAACCCGAAACTGATCTCAAAGGAAAATCCTTATTAAAAGCTAATATTCTTTATCTGATAGTGATCTTTTAACACACCCACCCAGGCATATAATGGATTTAAATAACAGATGTAATCATATTATATTTAATTTTCACACTACTATTAGTTTCAAAACGCTTTTAGCCTATTGACAATTCACGTTTCAAATTTTAAAACAAATTATCAAGAATAGAGCATTCACAACGCTATCATTTCTTATTTATGCAGACTTTGAAATTTAGATCAGATCAACTTATTTTAATCAATCATATATCAAGGTCTACTAAGGTCGTGTGTAATGAACTAATCACTGATGTACTATCATTTCTTCTCTAACCTCAAATGATGTCAAATTTTATATTTTTCAATTTGTTTTGACTTTTTATAAATTAAACTTTTTGACTGAAAATGTAAATGCAGAAATGTAACAAAGCAATAAAAGAACTTAAAAAATTTTCCATGAAATTCTGAGTTTGAAAAACTTTTATTCGGGATTGATCATACCAATCATTTTAATTAGGAATTCAAACCTGGTACGATCAAATGCTTTGGTAAACAAATCAGCAAAATTATCTTCAGTGTGTACCTTGACCAGCTCAATCAACCTTTTCTCTGCACAATCACGTATAAAATGATATCGAATTTCGATGTGCTTAGTTTTATTATGTTTAACAGGATTATTCGTTATGGACATAGTAGCATTGTTATCAATAAGCATAGGGGTTCCTGTGAAATTCAAACCGTAATCTCTCAATTGCTGTTGTATCCACAGGATCTGTGAACAACAACTTGCAGCAGCGATGTATTCTGCTTCGCATGTTGAAATCGAGACCGTGGTTTGCTTTTTGCATTGCCAGGATACAAGTCGATTACCTAAGCACTGGCAACCACCTGTTGTAGATTTCCTGTCCAGACAACAACCACCAAAATCAGATTCAGTATAAACATTAAAATCAAAGTTAGAACCATGAGGATACCATAGTCCTAAACGTTGTTTTCCTTTTAAATACCGAAAGAGTCTTTTCACAGCAATTAAGTGAGATTCTTTTGGCTTTGCCTGAAATCTGGAACAGATACACACGGCGAACATTATATCCGGCCTTGAAGCGGTTAAGTACATGAGGGATCCAATCATAGCTTTGTAATGTCGACAATCCACATCTTTTCCATCCGAGTCAGAATGCAACTTATGATTGACCGGAATTGGAGTATCGTATGGGGTACAGTCTTCCATCTTGAACCGGCTCAAGATGTCTTTGACATACTTGGACTGATGAATAAAGAAACCATCTTCCTTTTGATTTACTTGTAAACCTAAGAAAAACGATAACTCTCCCATAACAGACATTTCAAATTTCGACTTCATAACACCCTCAAAATCTTTGCACAACCCTTCATTTGTCGAGCCAAAAATAATATCATCCACATAAATCTGTACCAGTAGGTAATCTCCCCCTGATTTCTTTATGAATAAGGTTGAGTCTATCTTTCCACGAACAAAGTCATTCGCCAAAAGATGTGTGGATAAAGTTTCATACCACGCACGAGGAGCCTGATGAAGACCATAGAGGGCCTTATCAAGCTAAAAAACCATATTCGGATTCAATGGATCTTCAAACCCCGGCGGCTGACACACATAGACATCCTCCTTGACCTTTCCATATAAAAATGCACTTTTAACGTCTAATTGAAACACCTTAAAACCTTTAAAAGAAGCAAAAGCTAGAAACAACCTTATAGCTTCAAGTCGTGCAACCGGCGCATAAACCTCGGTGTAATCAATTCCTTCTTGTTGATTGAATCCCTAGGCAACTAATCTTGCCTTGTTGCGTACCACGACACCTCAATCGTCTTTCTTACATTTAAACACCCATTTTGCTCCTATCGGATACGCACCTTTCGGGAGATCAACCAGATTCCAAACCTTAAGTTTGTCAAATTGAGCAAGTTCTTCCTGCATAGCTTCGATCCAGTTATTGTCATTTAAAGCCATCTCAACATTCTTGGGTTCAACCTGTGAAATAAAGCAAGAATGTGAGCAATCATCAAGAACACCAGAATCTTTAATGCAAGTATACAAACAAGTATTGTCAAAAAGAGAACGTGTCTTGCACAGGAACTAGCAAGTTCGCTTAAACTGTTGTAACAGACTCAGAGGAATCTCTACCCAAACACGAACCAAGAACTTCAAAAATCATGATTTCTCAGCGAATTGATGGAATTTAAGGAAATTGAACCGTAGGATTATGAATTTTATCAAATAGAACACTTCTATCCGACTAATTTCGTCAAAATCACTTCCAAAAACATGAATTCAGCAGAGAAACGATCTTCAAGAACTTGAAAAACTCCATTGATGCAGAAATTTCAAAAATGTTGAATTTCTTGTCGAATTGTACGCAAGACCGTCACTAATCACCGAGAATCGTACTTAATTCACGAGCATAGGCTCTGATACCACTTGTAGGTCCAAGTAACTCAACTACTGATCGAACTCGTAATATGACGTTGCTATAACACGAAGTGCGGAATCCTTCATGTTAACATTTGTATACTAACCGATAATTGAAACAACACGCGTAAATAAACTTCTCGTTATATTCCAAACTTCATAGAGTTTACAAGATAATCACTTCTACTTCTCTCTGTTCTGCTATGTTCACTTTTGAACAGACTGTAAACTCTATATTTATAAACACAAGTTCTGATATAAGCGAACTTATTAAGTTCGCCTCAAACAACTTAAGTGAACTTAACAAGTTCGCCTCAGTTAGACCAAAGCGAACTTATTAAGTTCGCCTCTAATAGACCAGGCAAACTTAACAAGTTCGCCTCTAGGCTCACTTATAAAACACTTAGTAACTTTAGACATTAACATAACAAAAACATAAAGACATAAAATCTAACTATTACAAGCTTTTGTCATTACAAATCTATGTCCTAAAAGAAACAATCACAACTATGCAATGTAAACAAGAAACAGTGATAATACTGATAAATGCAAAGTGTATTAATCTTCAATGTTTTCAAGTTACAGAGAAAACTCTAAGGAAGTACACTTGTACAATGAAAAGATACAATACATATAAAGGAACTTAGAATCAAGACAGACCCTTAATTCTAATGATCAGATCAAACACAAGCCGTTGATCTTTGACAGTTACAAGTTACACTACAATTGGTAGACAACTAAAAGACAATCTGCAGTAAACAGTATGAATCAGGTCAAAAATCTTCTTAGGAATCTTTGCAGGAGACGTCAGAAGTAGTAGCTTTGTCTTTAATCATCTACACCAATAACGTTCCTTCTGCTGATAGATGTGTCAGGGTTTCAGCAAAAGGTGACAGTAGCAAAGTCAAAGTTGCTGATGATTTGCCTATCACCTCTTTCCACTCTCACCTCTTGCCTTTAGGAAGTCGATCATGACCTTCCTTTCTTCATGAGTTCTAAAGTTAAAGGCAATGGCTTTCCTAGTTTTCAGCTTGGCTTTTTCTTCTTCTTCAGCCCTTTTCTTCTTGGCTAGTTCTCCTAGTTGACCCATAAAGGCCCTATAAATTTCTTTATTAGATACTTTCGCAAGGTAGTCTGCATCTTCACCTTGAGAAATTAGAGCTGTCATCCACTCCTCCCTCATTTATTTTGCAGGTTCAGAATCAGTAATTCTGAACTTGGCTTCTTCAATTTTCTGCCTCTCTCTCTCTCTTCATCTTCTTTGTTTAGTTGTCCCTGTAGCCTGAGGGCTAGAGCTTCATCTTCTTCTATTTGTGAAACTGCAGGAACTTGAACTTTTGTTCTATCCAGTTGCCTTGCATGCAACTGGACCTGTTGTTCTCTGAGAAGCATGGCAACTTTTTTTTCTTGAGCTTTCTTAAGCTCAGCCATCTCTTCTTCTTCTTTCTACTTCTTTATTTTCTTCCTCTATCTTCTTTTCTTCTTCTTCTGTCATGATTCCCTTCCCTTTGTCTTTATTGGATGCCTCTACTTCAGCTTCATAGATCACAATAGCAGATGTGGGAGTTGCTATTGAGACCTCAGCTTCAGCTTCATTGGCAATTTGAGGAGTAGACAGAAGGGGGAAGCTTCTTCATCTTCACTTGTCATTTCTGTCCACTCTTCACCTGTCACTGTCTTCCATTCTGTCATTACTTATTGTTCTTCCCTTCTTTTAGATTCCTCTCTGTGTTCAGAATGACAGTTGGAGAAGAAGGAAGGGACATGTCTGAATTAGAGTCCTCCATTGCAATCCATCCCTCTTTCTCAAGAAAGGTTTTAACAATGAGGATCATTTCTTGACTTCTTTTGGAGTTTATATTGCAGATATGTGACCTTAGTTCAAACACCTTGTAGAGAAAGTCTGGGTTGAGGAGTAGGATTTCTTGAATATTGTTAATTATAAATGATGATCCATCACTCAAAAAGAATTAAAACCCTGAAGGCTCAATGCTTAACCACCCATGAACTTCCAAGCCTCTAACCACCTCATTGTATAGGTATTTTCTTAAGCATAAAATCTGTTCTTCAGTTAGGACCCTGCTTCTTTTCAACCCCAGCCTTTGGTTTTGCCTTTCTCCAACTGCTCTTGAGGACTCTGCTTCTTCATCCTCAAGTCTTGGAAAAGCCACCCTTTTTGCTTCTTCAAGAAACTTCTCAAACTGAGGCATATTGTCTTCACATATATCATGGAATCTTTCAATGGCAAGCCTGGCAGATAGATCCTTGGAAGTGTTAACACTTTCAGTCAGGTGCATGGACATGATTTCAAACAGATTTAGGTTATGCAAGATAAGCTTTTTGGCTCCAGCAAATTCCCCGCCAATCCAGAATCTTTTAAGGATGCCATCATACCCCCATGCTAGAATAGAGTCAAATTCCAAGTCGTGTGCAGTTAGTGGGAATTGGGGGGCTATGATCTGTCTTGATTTGTTTGCAGTAGTTGGAAATATAAGGAATGAAGGAGGCATTTCTTCATCGTCATTTTCAAACTCAATCTCCTCAGGGAATACTTCATCTACAGCCCTGGAAACTAACTTTCATTCTTCAGAGACCTCTTCTTCTTCATCTCTGAGGGGAATCAGATCAATGACTTGAACAAAGGCAGCTTGAGATAGTGTTCTTTGGAAGGTTGCATGCTCTTGTATCTAATCCTCCAGGTTGTTAGTGTCATCTTCAGTTGTAATTTTCTCCACCTTTTTGGTGCATCAGTGCATAGAGAGGGGTATGTTTGAGGGCCAACTGATACAAGGGAAGGAGGAGTCAATGTTTGACATTGATGGGTTTCAGGCACTGAAACTTGGTGTCATAGTTTTGACACTTCATCCTCTAGCATAGCTACCCTAGCCGTCAATTCCATATTTTGAAGTTTCAAACTGTCCTCACCCACATATGTGGAATCCTTGGAACTAGATGGGGCCTTAGGCCTAGCCTCTGTAAATGTTAAATGTCTAAGTGTTTTACAAGTGAGCCTAGAGGCGAACTTGTTAAGTTCGCCTGGTCTATCAGAGACGAACTTAATAAGTTCGCTTTGGTCTAGCTGAGGCGAACTTGTTAAGTTCGCTTAAGCTGTTCTTATATCAGGTCAGTTGGTTATATATATGTATGTTTTACAGAGTCAGTCAGATATACAGAGATCGAACCAGAACGAACCAGAGAGATCAGATTGAGTCTGTAAACATCATTGTGATTGGAATACAAATTGAGAAGTTTATCTACTTGATTGTTTGCTTTGTCTTTTATGCATATAAACGTTAACTCGTTGGATTCCACACTTCGAGTAAACGTCACGTCTTATCACGAGATCGATCCGTAGACGCGCCATGGGGACCTACAAGTGGTATCAGAGCAATTGCTTGTGATTCTTGTTGATAAATTCATCATTTTTTGAGGTTTTCATTTCAATGGAGTTTTCAAGAATGATTTTGATCTGATTTGGAGTTTTTGAAGAGGATTATGATGAAATTGATCCGATAGAAAGCTTCTAATTGTCAAATTACACAATCCTACGGTCCAATTTTGTTTAGTTCCTTCAATTTAGTGTTTAATGATGATTTTTGAAAGTTCTTGGTTCGCGGCTGTGGTCTGAAGAATTTCTTGATCAAGATTCTGTTACGGCAAGCGAACTTGCTGAATTCAGTGCAGGCAAACTTAGCAGCAGGCGAACTTGTCAAGTTCGCTTCTCAAAGGGTTAAGCGAACTTATTTTAGGCGAACTTAATCAGATTGTTGAATTCTGATTTAAGCGAACTTATTAAGTTCGCTTCTCATTAAGTTCGCTTGAGTGACTTAGCAGGCGAACTTATTATATTCGCCTGAGGGTAAAGGAAGTTCAACACTTGGAAATTTTTCAGAATTTTTTTAAAAAAATGGCAAATATGGTTCAAGTCACAAACATGTTCAATTATGACAATGAAATCGTTACATCTCAAAAACTTCTGAAGTTGTTGAATCTAGCTGATTATTCAAATTGGAAAGATCGGTTTGACCAGTTCGTATCTTTTACCGATACTAGTTTGTGGATTCCGATTTTGGAAGGATATACGCATCCTACTTATTCGTGGATGGGAAAGGATGATGTTCCGAAGCCGGTATCAGCGTTAACTACTGAAGAGAAGTTGTTATTTGATCGAGAAAAGAAAGCAATGGCTAGCATTTTGATGTCTCTTCCAAAGGAAATTTATCACAGTTTTAAACAGTTCAAGTCTTCTCAACAACTGTGGGAAGCATTACAGAAAAGGTGTGAAGGGATTTTGGATGTGAAGAAGAGTAGAAAGGAGTTACTAAAGAAGCAGTTCCTAGTCTTTAAACATTTTCAAAATGAATCTTTGGATGATCTTGCTACAAGATTCTATCATCTTCTTAGTGAACTGGCTAGTGCATCTGTGGTATATGAGACTGAGGAAATCAATGATAAATTCTTGGAGGCTTTACCATCAAAGTTTGATGTGTATACGGTTTTGATCAAAGAGAATATTAAGTACAAAACCATGTCTCTTGAAGAAGTTCTAGGGAAGATTCAGTCACATGACATGAATATGAAGAAGAAAGAGACTAATATGGAGGATATCCAGGATCCCTCAATGTATTTTGCCAAATCTACTGGTAAATCTGGTACTGGACTGTCATTCTTTTCTGGTGATGCTCAAGAGTCTTTAAATGATCAGTGTTCTGGAGTTCCAATTTATTCTGGTCATTCAAGCCATTCTGGATTTTCTGCTACTACAGCTTCAACATCATCTGGATCTCATGTGAATCAGAAAGTTGCTGATGATTATCTTGCTATGTTTTCTTCATTCATGGCATCATATGAAAATTTCATTGGAGGTAAAATACATGATCCTGAGGTTATAGAAGAAGATTTCAGACAGATTGACCCTGTTGATCTGGAAGAAATGAATATCCAATGGAATATGGCCATGTTAATGCGACAAGCTAAAGATTTCTTGAAGAGAACTGGCAGAAAATATATTGGTTCAAATAGTCGATCTCGTATGGGTTTTGATAAGAGCAAAGTTAGGTGTTACAACTGCCAAGAGTATGGTCACTTTGCTAAGGAATGTGTGAAGCCGAAGGTAGAATTTGATTCTCAAAAGAAGCAGTCTAACTTTCAGCATAATAGGAATCAGTCACATGGTACATCTGGTAATCAAAATCATGGTCCTTCTGGTAATACAAATCATGCATCTGCATCATCAGCTTTGGGTGCTCAAAACGACAAAAACTATGATTGGGGCATTCATTTGGAAGATTTGGTGGGTGTTGTGAGTCAGGCTTTTGTTGCAGAAATTCATTCTAAAAAACCAGAGGAGTATACTGATGATGAAAGTTCTAGTGATGATTCGTGTGATGGTGATAGTATTCCAAGCGTTGATGATGAGGAAGAACAAGGAAGAGTATTGATTCTGATGCTGCATCAGGGGTTGCTGAGGAGGATATTGTTCTTACAGAAAATGCTTCAGTTGGTGATGACTCAGAGAATATTCCCATCGCCAAAGTATAATGGCAGACATGTCTGATCTGTAACATCCATGTTTTTCCTGGTATTTCATATTGTGCAATAAATGACAACTTCAATCTAATGATCACATTCAAAACGTTGTGTCACATCATTTACTATTTTCATGTGCAATTAAGGAGTATTATCATAATGTTAAAAGTACCTACACACATTTTACATTCCTACAATAACAACTGAAACAAACCTACGCTATCTCACAAACTACAAGGACTAGTCTTGAAAATTATCAAAATATCACTTGGCACGGTCGCGCTCCGTAAACACGGTCGCGCCGAGAACTGACACGGTCGCGCTTAAAACCCAGTTGAAACGTAAACACTGCCTTAATCACAAAGTCTGTTCGAGTCCGCGATTGTAACGACTTTTGTGCCATTTCCAGACTAATTCATCAATGACCAAACTCCTGAATAACCACAATTGTAATTAGAAACCCAAAACCATCACTTAGTCATTCCTTTCTCTCAATATCGTCCAAATCGTGTGACACCCTCGAAATCAAACCACTGCGCATGATCTTTGAGCTTTTGTGATCACATTCCTCACATCAATCGTGCCGGAATCCCAGCAGAAGACGCCAAGGATCAACCCACCGAAGTCGGAACTCCGTTTGGTCGAACCCCACCAATTCGATATCGTTTAAGGTAAGTAAACACATCCTCAGACTCATTTCAATCTCGTGAATGAAGGCCCTAAACTATTCAGGGCTTATACAATCGAATTGAACACGAATAAAATCTAGGGTTCATTATATTTTAGTTTAATCGAACTACACCCTAGACACGATCTCCACTCAATTAAAATACATGGAAAGATTCTTAAACAATCAACAATCGAAATCCCCATGAATTCACCCACTATTAATACAAGAATTAGACAAATTAGCTTCTGGAACATTCAGACACGGTCGTGCTAATCAATTAGCACGGTCGTGCCTCTTGTCCAGGCATGGTCGCGCCCCATGCCTAAGAACGGTCGCGCCCCATGCCTAAGCACGATCGCGCCCCGTGCCTAAGCGCGGTCGTGCCATACATTTGACACGGTTGTGCTACCTAGGGTCAGAACCTATTTCTTCTGTTATTTTAATATAAACTCATTTTCTATTATAAAAATTATTTTATAAAACTCCAAAGCCAGAATTGTTTTCATAAACTAAATTATCAACTTGGAAATATTAAACAAATTAATTAAGTCGTTTCTAATGAATTAAAAAGTAATAAATTTAAAATAAAAGTTTTACATATAATTGTTTTATTCAACCTACACAAACTATTTATATTCTAATATATATTAAAAATGCCTCTTGACACACTTTCATGAACAACTAAATAAAAAGAATTAAATTATTATTTTAGTTAATTATTCAAATTAAACCTTAAATCTTTCATTATTTAATTGAACTTACATTTTCATTCAAATACCAACGCAAATGAATACACCAACCCTTCGTACAAATCCATTCCTATTGAAAACCTTAGAATGTCCTTAGACATTGTACATATTATTAATCCAAATTTATACCATTTCACTCTAGGTCAAACTTAGTAAGTTGCAAATCACTTGAATTACCCAACGCTCTAGTTAGCTACTACATTTTGATACAAGTGAGTATTTCATAGCCCCTTTTACTCTTTTACATTTTTAGGATGAAACGTAAACACTATTCAAATTACATGTTTACATTTACACAAAGAACACAAGTACAAATCCTATTTACATTCATGTGTGCAATTTGAGCTTTATGCCCGAGTGCTATGTGTGCTAACTTTTGTGAACACTTATGTGCAATTATTAACTATTCAAGCCGGCGGTTTTCAATGATAGATCTATTGAGTCTGACAAACCCACCCAGATTGGGGTGATTGATACCGACAACACAATTTGCATGCTTGTTACAAAGGTTTGATTGTACTTGGTTACACAATAGCTGCTCCCCATAAATGCCTTATTTATCATGTTATGTAAGGATTTGTTTTACAACTATATGCTATTTATATACAAACCTGTGTTATACTCACTAACTTTTTAATTGACTTTATTTTATTCATGTTTCAGGTTTTAATGTGTGAGATTGGTCAAGATGTGCTACACATAGGCTTGGACTTAGCTAATTTAAATAAAAGAACTCTATGTATTTCAATTTTGTTCTATCTTGGATTTGGTTGTGTTTGGATTACTTGCAATGAAATTTGACGTTTAATATATTCAATTTAGTCAACCTTGTGCTTATGAACAGTCTACATGTCCCGCCCCGATGATTCCGCCATCGGTCGGGGTGTGACAGATTGGTATCAGAGCCTTGGTTATAGGGAATTAGGTTATTAGACACCTTGACCTAGACTATAAATTTAGGACACCTACTTATGCTATGTTTCATGATTTCATGTTATATGCTACATGCTATATGTTATATGTTATGTGTTACATGTTATGTGCTACATGCTTACTATGATTAGTTATTATTTTATTTGATAACTTAATTGTTAAAAATCCATGACTTATTAATATATACTTAAATGATAAATTAAATAAACAATATCCTTTCCTATATCCTAAAACCTCATAATACTTCTTCTCTATCTTTATCTTTCTAAGCATGTGGAAACTTCATGAAGCTAAATTCAAAAAAAAAAGAAAAAAATTTCTTTATTTCCTCATTAAGGTTTTTAAGCTTTGTTAATTATTTGAGGACACGTGTAATCTGGAAGAGTGACACCTGTATTTTGGGTTTTCTATCTAGGAAAGAATTTCGCATAAATCCCAATCAACCGAGGGACCCGTATGCTTTCCTAGGAATTCCCGAGATGAGTGTTTACTTATAGGCTAAAGCATGTCTCCTTGAAAATTATATAAGTTTAATAAACCTTAATGTGTCATAGTATTCGAGTGATTATATCACTATTTGAGTACAATTCAAACTATGATTATCTATTTATTTTGTTATCTTATTCTATTAAATCCAAACAATTCTCATAAGTTCTTACATCTTTTCTTGTCTTGTGAAAATCTGTAGAATGCCTCCTCGTCGTGCTCCCGCGGCCAACAACAATACCGACATTGCTGCTATTCTTGCACAACTCGTGACACAACTCACTCAAGCTAATAGTGCCACCAATGGCAACAATGGTGGAAATGGTAGTAATAGTGGTAATGGTGGAAATGGTGGTAACAACCCATCTCAATGCACCTTCAAGCATTTCAACTCGTGTAATCCCCTCACGTTCTATGGTACCGAAGGAGCTACTGGACTCCTTCAATGGTTCGAAAGCATTGAGAATACCTTTCTTAATAGTGACTACCCCGACAACCTTCGTGTTCGTCATGCCACAAGTGTCCTACAAAAACGGGCACTCACGTGGTGGAATGGGGAGAAGAGAAATAGAGGGGTGGATGTAGCAATGGCCTTACCTTGGGATGAGGTTAAAAGGCTAATGACCGAGGAATTTTGTCCTCGAAATGAAGGGAAGAAACTCGAAGCTGAAATTTGGGATCTTGCGCAAGATAGCGGTGAAAGCTTGGCATATACGACTCGGTTCCATGAGTTGAGTCTTCTTGTGCCCCACATGGTCACGCCTTTGTCCCGCTGCATTGAAAAGTATATTGGGGGACTACCTAAGCAAATTCCAGATATTGTCCTAGGAAGAAATCCTGCAACACTTGAGGATGCGATCCGTTTGTCCGCTACCTTAACCGATAATCATGTGAAGGCGGGGACTCTTACTAAAAAGGGCACCAAGAAAGTCTCTGACATTCCAACTCCTTCCACCCACAACAAATAAGCCATAACTGAACCCTCCCGACATAATAAGAAGAGAAAGACTAGAAATTGTGCTGTGGTCACTCCTGCTATACCTGTTAACCAAGCTGAACCTATGGTTCAAGCACCGGCTAAAAAGCCATATGTTGGAATCTACCCACTTTGTGCCACCTGCAACTACCATCATCCCCAAAGTATCTCATGTCGCCTTTGTACTCATTGTGGGAGATATGGCCATACGGTCAATGTTTGTAGGGCCAAAGCTCTTGCGGGCCAAGTCAACCCACCAAACCAAACCAACACCCAAGTGAGTAATCAAGGTACTCCCGCTATTGCAAATGGACGTGCATGTTATGAATGTGGCAACTCGAACCATTTCCGTGATCAATGCCCAAGATTTGCCAATGCTAGACAAGGTGGAGCTCGTGGGCGTGCTTTCAACAAAAACGCCAACGAAGCTCAAGCCAACAATGACGTGGTCAATGGTACGTTCCTTGTAAATAGTCAATATGCCTCCATTTTATTTGATACCGGTGCCGATAAGTGTTTTGTGTCACTTAACTTTGAACCTTTACTTGCCAAGACACGATCTCAATTAGAGAAAACCTTCACAGTTGAAATAGCAAATGGTGATTCACTTACAATCGAGTCTATTATCTATGACTGTTCTTTAGAACTTAATGAACATACATTCCCAATCAATCTTGTACCAATGCCATTAGGAAGTTTTGATATCATCATAGGCATGGATTGGCTATCAAATCATCATGCCGAAGTCATCTGTTTCGAGAAGTGTATTGGAATACCTCTACCATCGGGAGAAACACTAAGAGTCTTTGGTTAAAAGCCTTGCAAAGGGCTTAAAATAATGTCATGCACTACTGCTCAAAAGTACTTACGAAACAAGTACGTGGCCTTTTTGGCCCATATCGTTCAAAAAGATGTCAAAAAGAAGAGTATTCAAGACATCCCCATTATCCGGGATTTTCCCGAAGTGTTCCCCGAAGATTTATCCGGTCTTCCACCCGTTCGACAAGTAGAATTTCGCATCAATCTTGTGCCCGGAGCTAACCCCGTGGCTAGAGCTCCATACCGTCTTGCACCTTCTGAAATGCAAGAACTTGCAAGTCAACTCCAAGAGCTCTCCGACAAGGGAATCATTCGTCCAAGCAATTCTCGTCAAAAAGAAGGATGAATCATTTCGCATGTGTATTGACTACCGCGAACTCAACAAGCTTACTATCAAAAACCGTTATCCTTTGCCTAGAATTGATGACCTCTTTGATCAACTTCAAGGTTCTACTTGCTTCTCGAAGATTGACCTTCGATCTGGTTATCACCAACTCCGTGTGCAAGAAGACGATATTCCAATGACTGCCTTCCGAACAAGGTATGGTCATTACGAGTTCATGGTTATGCCTTTTGGACTAACCAATGCACCCGCAGTTTTCATGGACCTCATGAATCGTGTGTGCAAACCGTACCTTGATAAGTTCGTGATCGTTTTCATCGATGACATCTTAATCTATTCCAAGACTAAAGCCGATCATGAGCAACATCTTAGATTGGTTTTGGATCTCTTGAAGAAAGAACAACTATATGCCAAATTCTCCAAAAGTGAATTTTGGTTAAAAGAAGTTCAATTTCTTGGTCGTATTGTCAACGACAAGGGTATTCATGTTGACCCTGCAAAGATCGAAACGGTTAAGAATTGGAATGCCCCGAAGACTCCCACTGAAGTTCGTTCATTTCTTGGTCTTGCGGAATATTACCTTCGTTTCATCTCAAACTTCTCTAAGATTGTTGTTCCCCTTACCGCTTTGACTCACAAGGGTAAGACTTATGAGTGGGGACCAAAACAAGAAGAAGCTTTCCAAACCCTCAAACAAAAGTTGGGCAACGCTCCCATTTTGACTCTCCCTGATGGGAATGATGATCTCGTTGTCTACTGTGATGCTTCTAACCAAGGTCTCGGTTGTGTCCTCATGCAACGAGGCAAAGTAATCGCTTATGCATCAAGGCAACTTAAGATTCATGAGAAGAATTATACGACGCACGATCTCGAGTTGGGTGCGGTCGTATTTGCATTGAAGATTTGGAGACATTATCTCTATGGCACGAAATGCGTGGTGTTCACCGACCACAAAAGTCTCCAACACATCTTCAATCAAAAGGAACTCAATATGAGGCAACGACATTGGGTTGAACTCCTTAAAGACTATGACTGCAAGATTCGTTACCATCCCGGAAAAGCGAATTTTGTAGCCGACGCTTTGAGTCGAAAGGACCATGTCATGCTTCAATGTGTTCGAATTCAAACCGACATTCAAAACCGCATCTTAGAAGCTCAACACGTCTCAGTCACCGAGGGTAACATGTACGAGGAAATGTCGTGTGGTGTTGAACTTCTGCTTGAATCAAAACCCAATTGCTTACTTTATTACTTGAACCGTATTTGGGTTCCCGATCGCGATGATCTCCGTACATTTCTTATGAACGAGGCTCACAAGACTCGTTATTCCATTCATCCTGGTGCGGATAAAATGTACCAAGATCTCCGCCAGCAATATTGGTAGCCCGGTATGAAGAAAGACATTGCCCTTTATGTTGCCAAATGTCTAACGTGTTCCAAAGTCAAAGCCGAACACCAACGTCCTTCCGGATTACTTGAACAACCGGAAATTCCCATGTGGAAATGGGAGAACTTAGCCATGGATTTTATTACCAAACTCCCTCGTACCTCGAGTGGTTATGATAGCATTTGGGTAATCATTGATAGTCTCACCAAATCTGCTCATTTCTTGTCTATCCGTGAAGACTATCGGGTTGAGAAACTAGCCTGAATTTACATTGATGAAATTGTGAGCCGTCATGGTGTTCCCTTGAACATAATATCCGACCGAGATGCCCGGTTCACTTCTCGTTTTTGGCAATCTCTCCAAACTGCACTTGGCACACGATTAGATTTGAGCACGGCTTACCATCCCCAAACTGATGGTCAAACCGAGCGGACAATCCAACACTTGAAGACATGCTTAGAGCTTGCGTAATCGATTTTGGTGGCAATTGGGATTAACATTTGTCCCTCATTGAGTTCTCTTACAATAATAGCTACCACACAAGTATCAACATGGCTCGATTCAAAGCTCTTTATGGTCGCAAGTGTCGTTCTCCTATCTGTTGGAACGAGATTGGTGAAGCACAAATCCCCGGTCCCGAGCTAATTCAAGAAACATCCGACAAGATTATTCAAATCCATGACAACATCCGAACAGCGAGAAGTCGGCAAAAGAGTTATGCCGATAAACGACGAAAACCCTTGGAATTCCAAGTCGGTGACCTTGTTCTTCTTAAGGTGTCCCAGTGGAAGGGTGTGATCCGTTTTGGAAAGAAAGGCAAGTTAGCCCCTCGCTATTTTGGTCCATTTAAAATCCTTGAAAGGATTGGGAAAGTGGCTTACAAACTCGAGTTACCTCCATCTCTTGGCAATGTGCATCCTACATTTCATGTGTCTAATATGAAGAAATGTCTCGCTGATGAGAATCTCCATATACCACTTGATGTCGTGCGCATTGATGAAATGATGCACTTCGTTGAGAAACCGGTAGAAATTATGGATCGTGAAATCAAGCAACTCAAGCGAAGTCGTATTCCTATTGTCAAAGTTCGTTGGGAGTCTAAGCGTGGTCCTGAATTCACTTGGGAACGAGAGGACCAAATGAAGCTCAAGTACCCCCATCTTTTTGCATATTCAGTAGCCTCAACTAGTTAAATTTCGGGACGAAATTCCCTCAAATAGGGGATACTGTAACATCCATGTTTTTCCTGGTATTTCATATTGTGCAATAAATGACAACTTCAATCTAATGATCACATTCAAAACGTTGTGTCACATCATTTACTATTTTCATGTGCAATTAACGAGTATTATCATAATGTTAAAAGTACCTACACACATTTTACATTGCTACAATAACAACTGAAACAAACCTACGCTATCTCACAAACTACAAGGACTAGTCTTGAAAATTATCAAAATATCACTTGGCACGGTCGCGCCATGACCTGGCACGGTCGCGCTCCGTAAACACGGTCGCGTCGAGAACTGACACGGTCGCGCCTGAAACCCAGTTGAAACGTAAACACTGCCTTAATCATCACTTAGTCAATGACCAAACTCCTGAATAACCACAATTGCAATTAGAAACCCAAAACCGTCACTTAGTCATTCCTTTCTCTCAATATCATCCAAATCGTGTGACACCCTCGAAATCAAACCGCTGCGCATGATCTTCGAGCTTTTGTGATCACATTCCTCACATCAATCGTGCCGGAATCCCAGCAGAAGACGCCAAGGATCAACCCACCGAAGTCGGAACTCCATTTGGTCGAACCCCACCAATTCGATATCGTTAAAGGTAAGTAAACACATCCTCAGACTCATTTCAATCCCGTGAATGAAAGCCCTAACCTATTCAGGGCTTATACAATCGAATTGAACACGAATAAAATCTAGGGTTCATTATATTTTAGTTTAATCGAACTACACCCTAGACATGATCTCCACTCAATTAAAATACATGGATAGATTCTAAAACAATCAACAATCGAAAGCCCCATGAATTCACCTGCTATTAATACAAGAATTAGACAAATTAGCTTCTAGAACATTCAGACACGGTCGTGCTAATCAATTAGCACGGTCGTGCCTCTTGTCCAGGCATGGTCGCGCCCCATGCCTAAGCACGGTCGCGCCCCATGCCTAAGCACGGTCGCGCCCCGTGCCTAAGCGCGGTCGTGCCATACATCTGACACGGTTGTGCTACCTTTGGTCAGAACCTATTTCTTCTGTTATTTTAATATAAACTCATTTTCTTTTATAAAAAATATTTTATAAAACTCCAAAGCCAGAATTGTTTTCATAAACTAAATTATCAACTTGGAAATATTAAACAAATTAATTAAGTCGTTTCTAATAGATTAAAAAGTAATAAATTAAAAATAAAAGTTTTACATATAATTGTTTTATTCAAACCAACACAAACTATTTATATTCTAATATATATTAAAAATGCCTCTTGACACACTTTCATGAACAACTAAATAAAAAGAATTAAATTATTATTTTAGTTAATTATTCAAATTAAACCTTAAATCTTTCATTATTTAATTGAACTTACATTTTCATTCAAATACCAACGCAAATGAATACACCAACCCTTCATACAAATCCATTCCTATTGAAAACCATAGAATGTCCTTAATCATTGTACATGTTATTAATCCAAATTTATACTATTTCACTCTAGATCAAACTTGGTGAGTTGCATATCACTTGAATTACCCATCGCTCTTGTTAGCTACTACATTTTCGTACAAGTGAGTATTTCATAGCCCCTTTTACTCTTTTACATTTTTTCGGTGAAACGTGAACACTATTCAAATTACATGTTTACATTTACACAAACAACACAAGCACAAATCCTATTTACATTCATGTGTTCAATTTGAGCTTTATGCCCGAGTGCTATGTGTGCTAACTTTTGTGAACACTTATGTGCAATCATTAACTATTCAAGCCGACGGTTTTCAATGATAGATGTATTGAGTCTGACAAACTCACCCAGATTGGGGTGATTGATACCGACAACACAATTTGCATGCTAGTTACAAAGGTTTGACTATACTTGGTTACACAATAGCTGTTCCCCATAAATGCCTTATTTATCATGTTATGTAAGGATTTGTTTTACAACTATATGCTATATATATACAAACTTGTGTTATACTCACCAACTTTTTAGTTGACTTTATTTTATTCATGTTTCACGTTCTAATGTGTGAGATTGGTCAAGATGTGCTACACATAGGCTTGGACTTATCTAATTTAAATAAAAGAACTCTATGTATTTCAATTTTGTTCTATCTTGGATTTGGTTGTGTTTAGATTACTTGCAATGAAATTTGACGTTTAATATATTCAATTTAGTCAACCTTGTGCTTATGAACAGTCTACATGTCCCGCCCCGATGATCCCGCCATCGGTCGGGGTGTGACTTGATCCATCTAAGGTAAAAGACTCTGTTTGTCATATTTACTGTTCTAACTGAATTTCTGTTAAAGATAAACTGCAAAAGGTCATGGATGATAACACCAACTTGATTTGTGACATGAAATCAATGCATTGAGTTAATCAGAAACTGAAAGAAAATGATAAGCTGTGCATTGATAGAATTGAGTCTTTGAAAAGAGACTTAAATTCTCTTGGGCTAAAATACAAAGAGCAGGGTTATCATCTAGGTATGGCTTATGCTGAAATCGAAAAACGTAATGAAGTTGTTGCCCAAAAGAATAAAGAAATATCTGATAAAGAGTCTGAGGTGATCAAACTTCATCGAAAGTTGGAACAATTTGAAAGTTCTTCAGTTGTTTTAGATTATTTTAACTCAAATGTTGATCCTACTAAGCGTGTTGCTGGTATTGGATTTATTCCTCCACCGTTTAATGCAAATTATGTGGTGGAACCTGAGATCATAAATGAAGAGGAGATAGATCCAAAAACTGTGTTAAAAGTGAATCCGGTAACTGGGGAGGATATGGTATATGAGTCAGATTCTGAAGATGAGATGTTTGATGAAAAGAAGGTCGAGGGCATTCCAAAAGAAGTGAAAGTTGATGACCCAACAGTTGTTAAAAATGTTACCCGGTATAGATGCATTATGACTGAACCTGAAAAGGTGAAAGTGGTTCCAACTAAACTTTCTCCAATCTTACAATCAAGTGGATTTGTTGCGGCTGGTTATCAAAAAGTGAATTCTTCAAAGGTGCCAAAACAGACTTATGTTCCAGAGAAGCAGATTAATTGTTCTGGGCATTCCTCCGAAGCTTATTCTTCTGATGGATCCTCAAATTCAAAGAAACCTCTTATTTCAGAAATTATCAAGAAAGAAGAGTGTGCTTTCATTGCAATGAGGCTTGTCATATTTTGATCAATTCTCCATACAAGAACCAGGGTAAAATGAAGATTGTTCCTTCACAACCGAAAGTGGTGAAGATTCTGAAAAGAAAAGATGAGGGAAAGTCGTCTTCTAGTTTGGAGAAAAATATGCCTGGTCGATCTTTTGTTAAATCTCCTGGATTTAAACAACAGAATACATTGAATGCTAAATCATTTGTATGCAAAGAGAAACTTGAGATTCCAAAAGTTGGGATTTCAAAAGATTCTTTTCAGGAGGTTAAATTGTCTAGACCTCAAAGAAGAAGAAGAAACAGAAAATTAAAGAAAATTTTGGAAACACCTGAATCTGAAAATAATATATCAAATAATGTTTTTCAAAATAATAAAAAGGGTTCTTCTTTGAAAAAGTCTGATTGTCAAACTTCTGTTCCAAAAGGTGAATGATAAAATTGATTGTAAATTACAACAAGTTGTTTATTTTGATCAATCCGGATGACCCAAGACCACGATGGCTTGGGTTCCACTTTCTAACTGATTCTCGTTGTTTATGTAGGGACAACCAAGGAGGACTATCAACAATACATGGTATGTGGATAGTGGTTGCTCTCGACATATGACAGGGAATGTTAGATTGCTTGAGGATGTAAAACAAATTGATGGAGGTTATGTCGCTTTTGCGGGTAATAAAGGCGGGTACATAACTGGCCAGGGAACGTTAAAGAATGAAAAAGTCAAATTTGAAAAGGTGAATTATGTTGAGCAGCTAGAACACAATCTTTTAAGCGTATCACAAGTCTGTGACAAGAAGTTTTCGTTCCATTTCAACGATCATGAATGCTATATTTTGAAACCGGGTTTTGTGATTCCTGATGAATGGATTCTCATGAAGGCTCCGAGGAGAAATGACACGTATGTCCTTGACATGAGTGTCGCCACTACAACGGATTCAATTCCAACATGTTTACTCTCCAAGGTGTCGGAATCTGATTCAATATTGTGGCATAGGAAGCTAGCTCACATTAACTTTAGGAAGATGAAATACATTGTTATGAATGATTTGGTTCTTGGTATTCCGAAAATGATTTTCTCAGTTCCTGATGATTGTATTCCTTGCAAGAAGGGGAAGCAACGAAAGAAATCTCACAAATCTAAATCGACGAATTCTATAGTAACTCCTTTGGAGTTGCTGCATATGGATTTGTTCGGTCCTATCAGTATCAGGAGCATCGGTGGGAAATCGTATTGCTTGGTAGTAACTGATGATTACTCCAGATTTTCATGGGTTAAGTTTCTTTCCTCTAAATCTGAAACCACTGAGTTGGTGCAATACTTAATCCTGGGTTTGGAGAATTTATTCAATCTGAAAGTCAGAAGAATTAAGAGTGACAATGGCAGCGAATTTAAGAATAGCAAAATGGGCTTATTCTGTCTACAAAAAGGAATTCATCATGAATTCAGTGCGCCATATGTTCCTCAACAAAATGGTGTCGCTGAACGAAAGAACAGGACGTTGGTCGAAACAGCTCGCACGATGCTTGCAGATTCTAAGCTTCCAGTCACCTTTTGGGCTGAAGCTGTGAATACTGCGTGTCATGGTTTGAACAGGGTCTTGACCATCAAGCTACATAACAAGACTTGCTATGAATTGCTGAATAATCGAAAGCCGAATCTGGAATATTTACTACCTTTTGGTAATCCTTGCACCCTATTGAAAGTTCGAGATGTCCCAACAAAATTCAGTACGAAGGCTATTGAAGGGATTTTTCTGGGGTATGTGGCTAATTCGACAACCAAGAGGGTTTATAACAAAGAGACGCGCCAAGTTGAAGAATGGTTCCATATTGAATGTTCTAATGGATCTTTACCACAAATGGCGATTGGTCCGGATTGGGCGTTTGATTATGAAAACTTATTCAAATCTTTTCATTTACCTTCTGACATTTCTGATGAAGATGCTGCTGTTCTTTATGATTCTTGTCAGGATGCACAGCACAATGGATTTCTACCAAATGCAGTTCTAAGTTCACCAATTTCATCTACTTCTGCTCTCGATCCTAATGTTGCTTCTTGTTCAGGTCCACAAGATTCAGAGAGTGAGGAGGATAATGCTATTTTTCAAGATTCTTCTGCTGATCCGTTGTTGGGTGATGATCCATTACCTTCGACACAGGATCAGGAGGAGATTCCTACAAATTTAGACTCGGAAATTCCAATTACTCAAGATTATTCTTATCAATCTGATTCTACTCAAGTTGACGTGTTGCCGGTTCCTGAGGTCGCATCCATCAAGGAACTCAAAAGATCATCCGGTGACAAATATAATTGGGAATTTACAGGATGGAGTGAAAACACGTTCTCTTGTTGACAATACTTGTTTGTATACTTGCCTTAAAGATTCTGGTATTCTTGATGATTGCTCACATTCATGCTTTATTTCGCAGGTTGAACCTAAAAATGTTGAGATGGCTTTAAATGACAATAATTGGATAGAAGCTATGTAGGAAGAACTTGCTCAATTTGACAAACTTAAGGTTTGGAATCTTGTTGATCTTCCGAAGGGTGCGTATCCGATAGGAAAAAAATGGGTGTTTAAATGTAAGAAAGACGATCGAGGTGTCGTGGTACGCAACAAGGCAAGATTAGTTGTCCAGGGCTTCAATCAACAGGAAGGAATTGATTACACCGAGGTTTATGCGCCAGTTGCGAGGCTCGAAGCTATAAGGCTGTTTCTATCTTTTGCTTCTTTTAAAGGTTTTAAGGTGTTTCAATTAGACGTCAAAAGTGTGTTTTTATATGGAAAGGTCAAAGAGGAAGTCTATGTGTGTCAGCCGCCGGGGTTTGAAGATCCACTGAATCCGAACATGGTTTTCAAGCTTGATAAGGCCCTCTATGGTCTTCATCAGGCTCCTCGTGCGTGGTATGAGACTTTATCCACACATCTTTTGGCAAATGACTTTGTTCGTGGAAAGATAGACTTGACCTTATTCATAAAGAAATCAGGGGGAGAATACCTACTGGTGCAGATTTATGTGGATGATATTATTTTTGGCTCGACAAATGAAGGGTTATGCAAAGACTTTGAGGGTGTTATGAAGTCGAAATTTGAAATATCTGCTATGGGAGAGTTATCATTTTTCTTAGGTTTACATGTAAATCAAAAGGAAGATGGTTTCTTTATTCATCAGTCCAAGTATGTTAAAGACATCTTGAGCCGGTTCAAGATGGAGGACTGTACCTCATACGATACTCCAATTCCGGTCAATCATAAGTTAAATTCTGACCCGGAAGGAAAAGATGTGGATTGTCTACTTTACAGAGCTATGATTGGATCCCTCATGTACTTAACCGCTTCAAGGCCGGATATAATGTTCGCCGTGTGTATCTGTTCCAGATTTCAGGCAAAGCCAAAAGAATCTCACTTAATTGCTGTGAAAAAATCTTTCGGTATTTAAAAGGAAAACAACGTTTAGGGCTATGGTATCCTCATGGTTCTAACTTTGATTTCAATGCTTATACTGATTCTAATTTTGGTGGTTGTTGTCTGGACAGGAAATCTACAACAGGTGGTTGCCAGTTCTTAGGAAATCGACTTGTATCCTAGCAATGCAAAAAGTAAACCACAGTCTCAATTTCAACATGCGAAGCAGAATACATCGCTGCTGCAAGTTGTTGTTCACAGATCCTGTGGATACAACAGCAATTGAGAGATTACGGTTTGAATTTCACAGGAACCCCCATGTTTATCGATAATAATGCTACTATGTCTATAACTAATAATCTTGTTAAACATAGTAAAACTAAGCACATCGAAATTCGATATCATTTTATACGTGATTGTGCAGAGAAAAGGTTGATTGAGCTGGTCAAGGTACACACTGAAGATAATTTTGTTGATTTGTTTACCAAGGCATTTGATCGTACCAGGTTTGAATTCTTAATTAAAATGATTGGTATGATCAATCCCGAATAAAAGCTTTTCAAAATCAGAATTTCATGGAAAATTTTGTTTTTAAGTTCTTTTATTGCTTTATTACATTTCTGCCTTTAAATTTTCAGTCAAAAATTGTAATTTATAAAAGGTCAAAACAAATTAAAAAATATAAAATTTGACATCATTTGAGGTTAGAGAAGAAAGGATAGTACATCAGTGATTAGTTCATTTCACACGACCTTAGTAGATCTTGATATATGATTGATTAAAGTAAGTTGATTTGATCTAAATTTCAAAGTCTGCATAAATAAGAAATGATAGTGCTGTGAATGCTCTATTCTTGATAATTTGTTTTAGAATTTGTGTATAAAATTTGAAACTTGAATTGTCAATAGGCTAAAAGCGTTTTGAAACTAATAGTAGTGTGAAAATTAAATATAATATGATTACATCTGTGCTTTAAATCCATTATATGCCTGGGTGTGTGTGTAAAAGATCATTATCAGATAAAGACTATATGGTTATAAAGAATTTCATGAGACCAATATGGAATTATAACTTTAGCACAAATTTATTTCAGTTCACTTCACTGCCCATGTCCCAAAAAACATGCAAGGTGTTGTTGAACTAAGATATGCTTTCAAAATCTGTTGGAACATATATTCGCCCTTGGATCAGTTAGATACATCATCTAGTCTGATTCTATTGAATTTTATCCAGATAATAGTTGGATCCTCATACCTGAATCTGTTGATTCTCATTATACAGCCAATTCATTAGAATCTTTTGATTCTGAATCATTATGATTCTTATATCCTTTGGGATCTACTTTTATACTTGTGCTAAAAGAGATAATTTCATCTTGGGTATTGATCTAATCTTAACATTAACTGTATATGTCTTGAAGATAGTGCAATTTATATTTCTGTTTGGCATATATGTGGGGTACACGATGTTTTTCATCTAAATGGTACTAAATCACATGAATTTGGAGAATAAACGCTTATAGTTTCAAATAATATAATATTGACAAATTTAAGAATTCATGCTTTATATTTCAAATTAGGTATAAATAAAAGAGCATTTTATAACCTGATCTTATTTACTTTGAAATTTATCGCGTATCATTTCAAATATTATTCAAATTGAATGAGTTTCAAAATGAAAAAGATGCAAAGTGCACAAAACTGAGTTGAATGGTTTCATACTATAGGTTACCCTATGTTATTCCTAAAATGTGTGATGAATTAATTGAATACTGATATGATCTTCTTGCTCATGATGTTAAATCCAAAAATATGTGTTTCTGTTTGTACAGATAAAATCCAAAAAAAAAAATATGTGTTTCTGTTTGTACAGATAAAATCCAAAAATATGTGTTTCCGTTTGTATAGATAAAACTCAAAAAGATTTTGTTTTTCATTTTCCATGAAAATTCTAAACTTTTATTAAAATTGTTCGGGATTGGATCAAATATGTGTTGCTGACGGAAGTTCAAGATTTGACAGGTTGAGGTTGATAAAATTTTTGTTCAAGGCAAAAAGGTTGAAAAGCAATTAAGTTCGCCTGTGTACAGTGAAGCGAACTTAATCTGATTATCTGGGATGAAGCGAACTTAGGGGTGAAGCGAACTTATCTTGTTCGCCGAAGGCTTGTTAAGCGACCTTAACAAGTTCGCCTAATTAAGCGAACTTAATGGGTTTAAGGATCTAGATCGCGAACTTGTCAGTTCATCGTATTCCTCAGTTTTAGGTGAACTTAACTGATTTTTCCAAAAATTTTAAACGTTGTTGTTGGAGTTGTTTACCGTTTCTGTCTTAATCCAAATTGAATTGTGAATTCAACCAAGGTAATTTCGTTGAATTTCATCCGACAAATTGAGAGAATTTGGTACTTTTCTTCTCGGTTTTACGTCGACGCTTTCAACGGAAGGATTTTGACCTAATTTTGACCAAAATTGTAAAACTGATCATCCGATTTGGTTATAAATTGATATTCGACTGATATTCAATGCTTATTCCATGATGTTATCTTGATTCGATGAATTTTGATTGTTTATGTTTGAATTTGAAACGTCACAGTTCAGGCGAACTTGTTCGAAGCGAACTTGTCAGCCGAACTTAATAAGTTCGCCTCTTGCACTACTAAGTGAACTTATTAAGTTCGCCTAGGGGACAGTGAGGATTTGGACTTGTGAAATTTTTTGTTGTTTGAAAATTTTTTTAAAATTTTATTTCTTTCTTTATTGTTTTGTTTGTACTCGTTATTTTTTCAAATATGTTTGTTGTCCAAATGTTTCAGATGGCTCGATGTGTTGAATATAAACATAATCAAGTGGCGTTGTTAGATCTGAACATGTCCGAGGCTGTGAATTTTCAAGGCATTATAGGATTTTTGAACAGATCACGTCTTCACGTTGCTCTATCTGCTGATCCTTACATAAGTCTCGTGTACATCCAGCAATTTTGGGATACTGTGCATCAAGATACGGACGTTGAACCTCATGTTCTTCGTGCCACTGTTAATAATACCGAGATTGCAATATCTGAAGAAACGATACGTGCTGCTCTTGATTGGGTGGAAATGCTGAAGATCCGATATCTTATCCTGGAACTCTTAGTATGGGTTGTTTTCAATGGATGGGTTATCGTGGATGACAGAATGATACCTAAGCTCGGAAAGGTGGATTAGTCGGTGAATGGAGGTATTTCATGCATGTGATTATTCATTGCATTTCTCCTCGCAAAGCTGGTACTGATGGATTGAAGATGGCTCTTCAAACTGCTATGGTGGCCTTAACATTGAATAAACGATTCAATTTTCCACTTTACTTCTATCGGGAGATGGTCATGCAGATTAATCCAGCTGAAGGTCAAGGTTTCTTGATGTATCCTCGTTTTCTTCAAATGATACTCAATCACCTTATTCCTGATTTTCCACAACATCCTATAAGATTAACGTTGACTCCGATGTCAAAACGTATCTTTACCGACTGTATGAAGGTGAAACAGCAGAATGATGCATTGATTCCAGTCAATACTCCTTTATTTGGGCACTTAATCAATCCAGATTATGTTGCACCATTGAATGACAACTGGTTTCATCCTGATGAACTTAAGCTCAAGGCTTCAATGTTTAACAATAACAACAGCAACAACCACAACAACCTGCACAACAACAAGTTCAACAACAACAGATACCAGTTCCACAAATACAAGTTCCCGTACAACCACAAATTCCTATTCCTGAATATGTTCCTATTTCACAAGGTGAAGTTGAAATACCTATTCAGGAACCAGTTCATGAAGAAGTCGTTCATGTTCCTAATCAAGATCTAGGAATGAACATGGATGATTTCGTTGATGATGCTGTGAACTCGCCAATTCCAGAAGCTGAAGGGAATGTGGTGACCGATGCTGAATCTAGTTCCAGCTCAAGTGATACGACATTATCGGTGAATGAAAGCACTGATTCTGATGACTTTAGGGATTTTTCCTCAGGTCATTATGAACGGTTGGCTATAATTCCACTGGCTAATGCTGGCAAACGCATTAAATCTCAAGCTAGACGACCAAGAAGAAAGTCTGTTTGGGATCCTCCTTCCGGATCAGTAATTGGCAAAAGATCTTTGGTCGATAAGAGTACTGACACTGATAGTGACTTTAACCCAGATCCTACGCGTCAAAAGTTGATGTCTGCTTCGATAGCTGCTGCACAATCTTCTCAGGGAGTCGAGGATGCTAATTTTGTTGCTTCTTTGATAATTACTCCTCCAAGATCTAAGGATCCATCTCCAGTGATTTCTCCTGTTCCTACAGTCATTCCTACTACTTCAAGTCCTTCTATTCCACAATCAACAGCTGGTCCGTCAAAGCCTTCTGATTCTGAAAGGATTACTTTTCTTGAATCTCAAGTGCTTTCTCTACAAACCCAGGTAAACACTCTTGTGTCTACTGATTCACAACGGCAGCTGGTGATTCAGACTCAAGCTCAACAGATTGATGATATGCAAGCATTAGTTTCCAAACTCGTTCAGCGTCTTGACGCTCAGGGGGAGTTAAGGATACCTGATACTTGTCACACAGAGTCTATTCAAAGATGTGATAATGAAGACAATGATCCTGCTGGAAATATTGAGGGTGATCATCAATTCATTGATGCTAATCCTATATCTAGGGTTCAGAGGGAGTCGACATCACAATCACTTGAAGGAAACAAAGACAAAGATACTTCTGGTACTAATGAAGAAGAAATTTTGTTATTGAAGTTCTTTCAAGATTCAGAAGAAGAGGAAGCTGAAAAGATTGCTTGTCTTGATGATATTGATGATTTATTCAATGACATGGAAGATGATATGTCGGATAATGAGATAGAAGAAGGAGAAATAGTAGAGATTGAGATAGAGAAAGATAAAGATAGAGTTACTTATGAAGGATGTGACGGTCTTAAAGTGACGTATAACTTCATCCATGATGATGTTATTCCTGAATTCACTTATGAAGGAGTAACAGATTCTATGGACTCTGTTGAAGACGTCACGCTGCCTGATGATACAGCTGATTCAAAGATGGATACTGATGATGAGGATATTTAATTCAACATAAATGCTGAAACTGACACTACTCACACTGATTCTCCGAAGGTTAATGAAGAACCTGTGATGTACAGAGATACATGGATGACAAGAGAACAGTGGAGAGAAGTTGTAAACAGTTGGATGAAGGTGCTACCCAAGTCTCCAGCACAACCTGCTCAGAAAGAGAAATATGTGAATAAAGAGCAGTGTGTAAGAAGGATCATAAGTTGGTTCTATGATGATGAATCAAAATTATTTTCAATCAAACGAACTGACGGTGTTCAATACTTAAAGCCGAGGATTAAATATTTCAATACCTTGTCGAGGTGTGAAATAAATGGTCTAGCTTCAAAGCCACTCATTAATAGATCGAAGAATGGTTTGGCTGATGTGATAGCAAACCTGATTAAGAAATAAGGTAGTTCAGGAAAGTATGATCGGCTGAAACCACAAAAGGGAAAGAGAGTGAAGAACACAGATCCAAAGACTGGGAAAGTAACCTGGAGATACAAGTATAAACCAGTACGTGCTATTCACAAGATACCATTAAAGAAGATTCCTCAAGACTTTCTTGGGAATATGAAGTGGTGGTATGTTGATGTTAATACTGGTGAAGCAAGGATTGAAGATAAAGAGAATAAGGTCATTGTGTGTTTCTATGACGCAATGAATCTTATTAATTTTTCAAAGAAAGATCAGAGAACGTTGCGAAAGAATGAGATAATGTACATTGATGTTTTGAGAGAACAAGGTCTTCAGTACAAAAGAGTTTTGAAGATATGCAAAAGATATGGTGTGCATGCTGGCAGCAGACTACCGGATAACTGGAAGAGCTCAAGATAAAGACTAAAGACTGAAGATAAAGCTATTGTCAAGGGGGAGTCTGTTAGGACATAGATTGTTATGAAAAAAAGCTTGTAATAGTTAGATTTTATGTCTTTATGTTTTTGTTATATAAATGTCAAATGTCTAAGTGCTTTACAAGTGAGCCTAGAGGTAAACTTGTTAAGTTCGCCTGGTCTATCAGAGGCAAACTTAATAAGTTCGCTTAGGTCTAGCTGAGGCGAACTTGTTAAGTTCGCTTAAGCTGTTAGAGGTGAACTTAATAAATTCGCTTATATCAGGTCAGTTGGTTATATATATGTATGTTTTACAGAGTCAGTCAGATATACAGAGATCGAACCATAACGAACCAGAGAGATCAGATTGAGTCTGTAAACATCATTGTGATTGGAATACAAATTGATAAGTTTATTTACTTGATTGTTTGCTTTGTCTTTTATGCATATAAACATTAACTCGTTGGATTCCGCACTTCGAGTAAATGTCACGTCTTATCACGAGATCGATCCGTAGATGCGCCATGGGGACCTACAGATAGCCCCTTCCACATTCACTATATCAGTAATCACAGAGTGAACCTTCTTGGGTGATGAACTTGGGCTGGGTAGATTAACAGCCAAGTCAATCAGTACCTTTGAGATAGTGGCAGTTGGAGAAGGTGCATTATCTTAACTAGGTGCCTCTACACTTAAATTCAAAGAAGAGAGAAAGTTGTGGGCTTATTAGGGTGTTCTATGGATCCATGATGTGATCCTGATCCTAATAGAGAAACTTCCAAGGAAGTTTCCCTAGTATTGTGGCTATCCCTTTTGATATTCTCATCAGAATGTTGTGATTCGGGATGAGGGATTTTAGGTTGGGATTGGGCCTTAGAGACAAGAATAGAAAGATTCTTCTGGCTCTTCTTTCTTTTTATGGTATATCTTGCCTCAACTAGGGACATGTGTTCCAGTTGGGCTTGGAGAGTAGGGGTGATTAATTGTTGTACCTGTGCACCCTCAGTAGGTTGCACATGGGTTCGATCAAGGGAAGCAGTTGTATGTTCATGCTGTGAAGTGGACGGTGTGGGATCAGTATCAGTTGGGACTACTGAACTGTCACCCTGTGTACTTTATATGTTCATCATTGTAGATAACAATGGAACATTGACCCTTGAGAACTTTTCTAAAATAGTTCTCATACTCTTAAAAGTGTTATTTTTATGTCCACCTATCATGTAGATTCTTGCAGTTTTTGAAAGATCTTTTACTTCATTGTTATAAACTTCCTGCAAGAACCTAGGGTACATATAGAAAGCTTGTTTTGCTCCTTCCTAAAGATTGTATCTTAAACCTTCGAAAATCAAATGAGAGAAATTAAAACCTTGCCCAGTTAGCATACCATGAACAATAAAGGCAAGAGCAGAGTTCAGTTGATTCCATCCACTCCTCTTTTGAGATACACATTGGAGAAGAGTGTGGCACAAAAACTTTCAAGGAGGGCCTAGCAGTGCCTTCTTGATTGTGTACTCCTATTGATTTCCAGTGTACCCTATGGATACAAAGGTCCTCATGTACTCATTCTTGATGTACGAGTTGGCGGCACCCTCTTCTTGAAGCTTGAGATGTTTTCTGAGTGTAGCTTCAGAGATGATTATGTCTTTGCCGTCTACTTTGGCTTTGATTTGCATAATCCCCTCTTCGGTTGAGTAGCCAGCTGAGTTCTAGAAGTCTTCCATATGGGATGTATAGATTTTGGGGTTAATAGTCAGAGCAAAGTGTAGTTTTGATCGACACAGAAAGTCGATCATATCATCGACCTTCAGATTTCTTACCCTTGACAAGATACGCCGTTAGATTGTGGTAAGTTGAGAACTTGTCATTTGGGTTGTCGATGTCAATGTTTGCCATTATGGACAGGTTTGGAGGGAAGGATGAAGCTTTTGAATGTTGGTTAAGTATGTGGAAGCTTTGAATGCTTGAGTGAGAGAGAGAAAATATGAAGGTTAGGTTAGAATTGAATGTGAAGTGGTGAAGGAGGGAATTTGATTTTGTTTAACGACAAGAGTGGATGAGCAATGCTGGCTTGTACTGTACACGCATTTTACTTTTCACTGTCTTACAGTTGTAACACACTGTAGCAATCATGGTAAAGACTGAAAGTAATTTTTACATCAGGTAAAAGTTAATTTGGACTCATTTTTACCCATCCGCTACAAACTTTGTTGCTGTGGATGGTTAAGTCTATCAACTTGAAAACTTGGTTGCTGTTGATGTATGTAATTGTCTGCAGCAAATATGTTGTTGCTGATTGCCTTAAAGCTATCCGTAGCAAACTTGTTTCTGCTGATAACTTAAGGCAGTCAGCGGCAAATTCTTTGATGTTGATGACTAAACCTATTAGTAGCAAAAATGTTTGTTGCTGATCATTATTTTTCAAAAGGCTTTATTTACTAGAAAAGAAAGACAAACACATTTTTTTTAAAGATTTCAAAGAAAGATTTTAATCAAAGTTCATCATGCCAATGGATTCAACTAAATATCTAAATCTAGCTTCATCAAAGGCTTTTGTGAATAATTCAACATACTGCTCATTGGTATGAACTTTGGTTAAAATAATTCTCCTTTTCTCAGCCTGATCTCAAATAAAATGATACCTGATGTCAATGTGTTTAGTCTTGGAGTGCTGCACAAGATTATTTGTAATTGATATAGCACTCTTGTTGTCAATGTGAATGGGAGTTGCCATGAAAGTCACCCCATAATCCATCATTTGATTATATATCCAGATGACTTGTGCATAGCAACTTGAAGCTACAATGTATTCTGCTTCTGCTGTAGATGTTGATACACATGTTTGCTTCTTGCATTGCCATGAAATCAGTCTTCCACCCAGAAACTAGCATCCTCCTGATGTGGATTTTTTGTCAAAGTTGCATCCTCCATAGTCTTTATCAGTGTATGCATATAAGTTGAATTTATCATTCTTAGAGTACCATAGCCCAAGTCCTGGAGCTCCCTTTAGGTATCAAAAATTCTCTTGACAGCTTAGAGGTGTGAGTTCTTTGGAGCTGCTTGAAATCTTGCACACAGACATACTGCAAACATGATATCTGGTCTTGATGCAGTTAGATATATGAGTGATACAATCATTGCCTTGTACCGATGTTGATCAGTGTCTTGACCATTTTTGTCTAGGGATAGTTGATGGTGCACTTGCATAGGAGTTCTTGCAGCAGAGCAATCAGCCAGTTTCAATCTTTCCAAAATGCTTCTAACATATTTGGATTGACTGATGAAGATTCCATTTGGAACTTGTTTGACTTGGAGACCCAAAAAGAAATTTAGTTCACCCATTGAACTCATTTCAAACTTTGAGTGCATTAGGATCTCAAATTCTTTGCTTAACTTCATCCTTGTTGATCCAAAGATGATATCATCTACATAGATTTGTACCAGTAGGATTTCTCCCCCTTCATCTTTGATAAACAAGGTCTGATCAATGGCACCTCTTCTGAAATTGTTGCTGAATAGATATCCTGACAGGGTCTCATTCTAGGCTCTTGGAGCATGATGTAGGCCATAAAGAGCTTTGTCTTATTTGAACACTTTGTCAGGATGTGCATGATCTACAAAGCGTGGAGGTTGTCTGACATAGACTTATTCACCGATCTTCCCGTATAGAAAAGCACTTTTGACATCCATCTGATAGACAGTGAAGCTCTTGGATGCAGATGCTAAGAAGATTTTGATAGCCTCCAGTTTGGCAACAGGTGCAAATACTTCATCATAGTCAATTCCCTCTTCCTGAGTGTAGCTTTGAGCTACAAGTCTAGCTTTGTTCTTGACTACAATCCCTCTCTCTTCTTGTTTGAGTCTGAAGACCCACTTTGTGCCAATAGCATTTTAACCAGGTGGCAGATCAACTAGGGTCCACACTTCCTGTCTCTTGAATTGCAGCAACTCTTCTTGCATTGCTTCAATCCAACTGCGGTGTTGCAAAGCTTCATCTATCTTCTTTGGTTCCATTTGAGATAGAAAGCAAGAGTACAGACATATAATGGCCCCATGAGATTTGCTTCTTGTTTGAACTCCTTGTTGAAACTAGCCAATTATATTTTCTAATGGATGTTCTTTGTTGATTCCTTTTGTTGGAACAACATCCATCTGAATTGCTTGCTCAAGATTGCTTTGATTTTGATCTGGAATATCTTCATTCATTGCAGAAGAGTCTTCAACATCAGCATCATCATCAGTTACATTTTCCTCATCAGCAGCAGATACCTCTATGCCAACTGCAGAGTTGTCAAGGTTCTCATTTTGATTTTCATGCTTAGAGAGGCTGCTGCTGGTAACATTTGAGATGCTTTTTCTAGCTTCACTTGCTTCAATGGTTTCTACAACAGATGGAGGATCAATGGATGGTCTTTTAATTCTTATTGAGGGACCATTGAATCCAAATCTGTATTCATCAGATGATGCGGAGGCTTGCTCTTTGGAAGATATAAATTCCATATTTGAGAAGACGAGGGGCTCAAATACTTGAGAGAATGAGTCAATATCAAAGAGCTAATTTGGTCCTTTTCCCTTTTCACATGGAATGTGTTCCCTACATTCCATATTTGCTGACTCTTCAACTATTCTTGTTCTGGAGTTAAATACTCTGTAGGCTTTGGATTGAGAGGAATAGCCCACAAAGTATCCTTCATCTAATTTGGCACCGAATTTTGGAAGAACATCACTAGTGATAAGAATAGTACACGGACAACCGAAAGGTTTCAGAAAACCAATATAGGGAAATCGGTTGAACCACAGTTTATAAGGTGTTTTGTTGAGAGGTTTGACAATGAGAACCCTGTTTTGCACATAGCAAGCTGTGCTAACTGCCTCTGCCCAGAATGTAAGAGGAAGTTTTGAGTCAGCCAGCATGGATCTGGCAGATTCAATAAGGGTTATGTTTCTCCTTTCAGCAACTCCATTTTGTTGAGGAGTTCTTGGAGCACGATATTGTCTTTGAATTCCTTTGCTCTCACAATAACAGTTCAAGGTATGGTTCTTAAATTCTGTACCTTGATCACACCTTATGATTTTGACTTTCTGATTGCTTTGATTCTTAACCCTAAGAATCATTTAAGAATTTCAGCAGTTTCATATTTTGTTCTAAAGAAGTATACACATGAGAATCTGGTGTAGTCATCAGTTATCACCGGACAGTATGACTTCTTGCCCACTGACATCACATTTTTAGGACGAAAGAGATCCATATGCAGCAGCTGTAGTGGAGTGTCATTTGAATTCAATGTCTTGGGCTTATGAGAACTTTTTTGTTTCTTCCCCTTCAAGCATGCTATGCAGTGATCTTCAAGCTGGAATTCCTTATCTGGGAGTCCTCTGACAAGATTTCCTTTTACCAGCTTGTTGATGGTTTTAACATTAACATGACTCAATCTCCTGTGCCATAGAGCAGATTCATCAACTGAAGCCTTAGACAGAAAACATGATACACTACCATATGGAGTGACCTCATTCATGTCAAGAACATATAGATTATCTTTCCTTTGAGCAGTCAGCAAGATCTTCCCTGGAGGAGGTTTGGTTAGCCAGGGGAGAGCACAAAACATTATTTATCTGTGAAAAGCATCCAATGCTTCTGATCACAGATTTGAGACACACTCATGAGATTGAACTCTAATTCTTTTACGAAGTTCACCTTTTCAATACTCATTCTTTCACTGGACATAGTTCCTTGTCCAGTTATAGATCCTCCTTTTGAATCACTCCCAAAGGCGACATATCCTCCATAGAAGTTTCTAAAATTTAAGAGGATGGATCTATTGCCGGTCATGTGCCTGGAACAACAATTGTCTACAACCCAGGTGTTATCCTTGTTACCTGGTTGTCGCTGCACATAAGAGAGATCTAGTTAGAGAGAGGGACCCAAGAACGTGCAGACTTGGGTGAGTGTGTTTTGAGACCAAAATCATCACAATGCTGGCACTCAATATATCCAATGATAATACATTGAGAGGATGAACATGTAGACTTGGCTTTCCATTGTTGAATTAATTTTCTAGACCTTTTTATTCTATCAGTAGCAGATGTGGCTTTGGCTGCTGATGGTTCTTTCTGGATTTTAAGATTTGGTGCTGATGGTTTTGATTGATTAGCAGCAGAATTGGTTGCTGCTGGCTTTGGCTGATCAGCAACAAACTTGTTTGCTGCTGATGACTTAAATTTGTTCTTCATGTTTTTAGGCTTAAATTGATCAGCAGCATTCCTGATTGCTTCTAACTTTTCAACCACAATTACTTGGTTCTCCTTCTTTACCTTCATGTTGAAAGTGGGTGTTTCTGTAGGAGTTCTTATATACACCGGCTTCTGTCTAGGAAGGATCTTGATTGTTGCAGCTGATTATTGAGAGAGCTGGTTGAAAGGATTGAATTTACAATTTGCTGCAAAGTGATCTGATTCACCACATATGATGCATGACTGTTGAGCTTTTGGGATCTGCTTCCTTGGTGGAGAGAGAGATTTTCTAAAATGAGTTGTTTTTGCTTCATAGCTTCTTACCTTCTTATTCTTGTTTGTTTTCTAAAGGCTTGTTACTTGAGATTTCATTCCTGCTGAAGGTAATAGAAGCAGGTGCTTGCAGTATGATTGTATTTGCCTCAAACAAAACATGATTTAGCAATTTTATCCCCCTGAAAGTACACATAGTCCTTTCTTTTGAATAAGTCTTTGAAATTCCAGGGATGAGTTTTGTTATGTTCAAAAGTAGTTTCCTCCAATGTTTTCTAAACATATGGAGTTCTCTCTCCAGGTGCATAACAGATGTCAAACACCTTTCTTGGTTGGTTAGCTTGGTGGTCTGTGGAGGATGAGAATTGTCCTTTTTCAATAATCATCTATCTTCCTTCAAGAGGATATCTGATTTTGATTTGCTTGGTGAGTTAAGATACTAGTATGGAAGGAATAAAGGGACTTGGACCATTTGTTTGACTCACTCTACCAGATTTGGTGGGTTTTAGATTTACTTCATTGGTAGGGAGTAATGGGGCGTCACTGGTTTCAGTGGATTCTGAGCAAGGGGACTCGTATTCAGTTAAGGTATTGCATTCTTGCACAACTGTTTCTTCCTTGGAAGGATCAAGGTTTCAGTTTGCATGGTGAAGTTTTGTGAGGTTGAAGTTAGGTTCATGGATGGCCACTTAGTCAGCAGGTGGTGGTGCATATTTGTAAGTCTTCTCAGTTTGATACCCAAGATCAGTAGTCACCTTCTCATGAATTTGAGCATCCAAAAGTCTTTGCAACTTTTTGGATGCAAATTCATAATTGTTAACATGAACCTTTTGTTCTGCCTGTTCAGTTCTTGTAGCTTTTAGCTTAACTAATAGATCATCAATCTGAGTTTCAAGATTCGTTTGTTCATGTTTTAATGATGAAATTTCTTTCGTTAGACAATTAATCTTTTCTTTGTAACTGTTTTAACCATTTTGAATTCAGATTTCATTTGATGAAACTCTTCATTTTGATCTATAAGATTTTGGTTATGCTTTCTATATCCCAGAACCTAATCAATGCAAGCTTGAGAACAGAGATGTTAATATACCTAAGTTGGTATCTCCTTGGTGTCTGCCATGAGAACTTGGTTTTTAGCTGTTGGTTCTTCATATTGAAAACTCCAGTCAAAATCAGATGTTCCCACTTGTTGAGTTACACAAGCTACATTTTAAGCAGGAGGAGTGTTTTGACCTGCTTGAATTGGATGTGTCTGTCTTGGCTGTGCAGCAGCTGGGTTTGCCTTTGGTGCTTTACATTCTCTGGCAAAATGGCCAAGTTGATTACAGTTGTAACATCTTAGCTTGATCTTGTCTAACACAACTATAGTGTTAGAGTTGTTGCTTGGAATAGGTCTTCCAGTTCTAGAGTAGAACCATTTAGCTCTGGGAGATAACATATCATAAGAGTGTTGTATGTCCATTTCTTCTAGGTCATCTGGATGAAAGTACTCTAGATCTTATTTGATAAATGACATTTTGCTTGGGTTTTCAGAGACAAATGCAACAGAGTTATTTTGAGGTGGGGCTTCAAGGAGAAAAGGCGAGTTGCTAGTTTGTGAGTTGGGAGTTTGCGGATGGGTAACAATGGGAGGATAATAGCTGCTTGAATTTGGAACCGAGTGGTCAGAGTGTAGTGTAGAGAATGTGGTGGATGATGAGGATGAGGATGAATGACCTAAGCTTTTTTATATGGCTTGAATCATTTCCAGCTCATATTTCTTCAGCATACCAAACAAATCAGTCATTTGGAGAGTCTTCAGGTTTCTGATTGACACTGTGTAGAGTGTCCAACAACTTGGAAGAAATCTAATAAACTTTTTGAGAGTGTATTCATTCTCCAGTTTGACTTTAGAGCACTGTAGCTCTCCCACAAGCTAGGTGTACCTGTTGTACAGAGTGGTAAGAGACTCACCATCCTTGTACACAAAGTTTTCATACTGTTGCTTTAGAATGTCTCTTCTATTTTCTTTCATTTCTTCAGAACCAGCAAACATCTTTTCAAGAGCTTCCCATAGCTCTTTGACAGTTTTGTATTCTCTGAAGTTATGAAAAAATTCATTTGGCAAGCACATCTGTATAGTTCCAAGAGCTTTAAAATCTACCTCAATCTTCTTGATGTCTTCTTCAGAATATTTGGAGGCTTCTTTAGGAACAGATGGACCTCTAAAGTCAGCAGAAGCCACCATAGGCACATACGGACCATCAATTATGCATCTCCACATTCCATATTCTTGGTAGCAGAAGAAACTTTCAATTCTATTTTTCCACATGTCATAATCTTCTCCAGACACCAGTCTTGGTGGTCTGTGAAGGCTTCTAACATCATCAAATCCAGTATTATATGCCATACTTTGGATAGATGGTTTATCAACAAATAGATAACATAACCAAATAGTGATTAAACAAGTGTTAGCTTGTTTAATCTGAGAGCCAAAGCTCGGATACCACTTGTAGGATCAGTGTTTTACAAGATGGTTCTATTTTGTTGAGATTGGCAGAAACAATCACAACTATGCAATTTAAACAAGAAACAATGATAATACTGATAAATGCAAAGTGTATTAATCTTCAATGTTTACAAGTTACAGAGAAAACTCTAAGGAAGCACACTTGTACAATGAAAAGATACAATACATATAAAGGAACTTAGAATCAAGACACACCCTTGATTCTAAGGATTAGATCAACCACAAGCCATTGATCTTTGACAGTTACAAGTTACACTACAATTGGTAGGCAACTAAAAGACAAACTGCAGCAAACTGTATGAATCAGGTCAAAAGACTTCATAGGAATCTTTGCAGGAGATGTCAGAAGTAGTAGCTTTGTCTTTAATCATCTGCACCAATAACATTCCTTCTGCTGATAGATGTGTCAGGGTTTTAGCAAAAGGTGTCAGTAGTAAAGTCAAAGCATTTGCCTATCAGCGGCATCAATGTTTGATGCTGATGAGAAGCCTATCAGCAGCAACTGTAGACATAAGCAGATAAGGCTATAAGCAGCATAGTTGTTCATCAGCAGTAGAACTTAACTATCTGCAGAATATGCCTTATCCACAACAACTTTGTAAGTCAGCAAAATTGTTGATTCCGTAGCACATGTACTTAGAGAATTTTGTAGCCATCAGTCTTTATCTAAATAGTTTTTGTATACTATTGAGTCTTTGTCTTGTCTACAGGTGATCATGATGAATACAAGTGAATATCCGAAGAAACCGAGCAAGAGAAGAAAGCTGAAAGTTCAAAAGTGAAAAATGGTGAAAATAACTCCCTCGCGGTACGCGAAGAAGTAGGTCTAGTCTCTCGCGGTACGCGAGGATTCCCAGAAAGGGGCCCGACTAATTTGTTTCTCACGGTACACGAGGAACCCAGAACAAACTCTCACGGTATGCGAGAGGCCTATTAATTCGCAAAAAGCCCTAATCGGACTTTAAATCAAATTATGATACCTTTATTCGAGGAGATCATCGATCTTAGTGCCGTTTTGAGAAGGTCCAGAGGCGATTTTGGGAGATTGGAGGAGGAGTCAAGTGAAATGGTGAAAGCTTTGGAGTCCGGGTTCGTTTGATTTACGTTTTCGGTTTCAAGTTCGATCCTTTATTATGGAATTCTGTGTTTGATACTATGTTTGTGTTTAATTCTTCTGCTATGGTTGTTTTGAACATGATCCTAGGCTAAATCATTGATACTGCCTAGGTCACATGATGAATACTTCGTAAAGTTTAGATTTTTATCGATTTTGGATTCGTTTAATGGATTTATGATTTTGTAATCAGTTTCTTAATGATAATTGTGATGAATATGCATGTTTAGATCTGATCTATGTTGATTTCAATTCCGTATGTCAATTTTGGATGTCTTCCAGTCTGATTTGCATATCTAGATCGTAGACTATGTTTATGGTTATTTGTGTGGTTTGCTAGAAGTAGTAGCCATAGGAATTGGAGTTGATAGACATTAGATCTAAGTGTGTATCCTGTCTCAATACCCGAGAAGTGAGAGATAGTCGTTTGGTCTTCTTCATTGGGAATCCGAGTGTCAACTGTCTGAGAGGAAGTTGGTTTAGGTGTCTAGTGATTGTTGCTATTTTGAATCGTAGTTTTTATTTTGAGATTACCCCGTGCATTCCCCGAATGTATTGTGGACAGTGAGACTGAAAGGTGATCTGTCTTTCAGGTACATTATCATTTTTGGAGATACTGAAAGTAATCCACTATCTGGTGAGTTATTATATCTTTAGGTTCCTTAGTTGGTGACACCCTGAGAGTGATTAGGGATCCATTAGGTTGTCTAGAGTTGTTTCCTTAGAAACCTAGATCCATCATCATTTCCAGAACCGGTAGAAGTTGTGCTTTGCAAGTAGGATTCCGGCCTAGGTGGTATTCTTCCCATCTCTTATATTACCTTTAGTACTTTCCCATGATAGTTTGGGTCGGCCTTGTTTTCTGCAATATTAGTTTAATCAGTAGTGTAGTAAACCCCCCAACCAAATCATCTTTAGTCCAAGTCAGAGTCTAGTTTAACTGTTCAGTGTCTCTAGGATTCGATATTCCGGTTTACCATTAAGCTGTGCTACACTCGATAGGTACACTTGTCTGTCAGTGCGGTTTAGTTTGAAAGTACTCCATTTATTACTTAGGAGTCTATGTTAGGTTTAGTATATATTTTTATAGACCATCGAGACGACATCACTCGTTGAAGACGCAAACCTCTAATAAACCCATAATATTAAACCTATACTAACCGGGCCCTTGGTAGCACTAAGATTTGTATATAGACCGTAGAACTCGAATAAGATTCCCAAGCAAGAAGTCTTGCTTAAGTAACTCACAATATTTAAGATTATTAAGTTGGTTTAAAGATTACTTATTCTTCTCTTTTTAAGATATATATAGAAGAGAGAAGGTAAAATGTGCGTGAACTGTGTAACAGAAATATAAATAATAGAAAAGCAAATAGAAGAAAGGTAAATAGCTCGAGAATAATCAGATCACAATGAGTATTGCTTTAGGCCTCGAATCTGCTTGGTATAAGATAATGTTATGTTAACTAGTCCGATGGTATGACTAATACAAAAGTGTGAATGATACACCGCTAGAGCCTCATTCTCACAACATTTGGTTCACGAATTATGTTCTATAATAATAAAATGGGAACACTCACAAGTTTAAACACTAGATTAGATAAAGATAAAAAGTCCACCATGAAGGTGGTTTTAAAAGGGAATGATTATGAACATAAACATACCATTAGACTAATAAGTTAAACATTAACATATACCAAACTTCATCTTCACCCAAGCAATACAAAGGGTTTAACCACGAATGTCCATACGAATAAGCAAAGAGCTAAATTTCGTAGGCTCCCCTATTGCGAACAAAGCGGAAACTCCTCTCTACTCTCTACTACAAAATACAGAAACAGACTACAGGAGTGTAATTTCTTCTCTGGATTGGGGTGTGGAATGTGTGAATCAAGCCTCCTATTTATAGGCCTCCGGATGGCCAATGCATGGCCGCGCATTATGTTGCATGGTCGTGCAAACACCTAGAGAATCAAAGGTAGATGTGGTAAGGCACGGGGCATCTTGGGACACACGACAGGGCAATGCACGACCGTGCATTAGGAAGCATGGCCGTGCATCCCTCTTTTCCTCCCTCCTTTTGTCTTTTGCTGATTGTTGACTTATGTTGACCAATTTTGACTTCTTGGGGGGGTCAAAGCTCGGGTGTGCTCCTTCCAATCTCAAGAGAAAGCTTGATTTCTTTACGTTTTTGGATCTTTTTCGCTTTTTTTCTCTCGGGACGCTGTTTAACCTGTAATTATAAAAAAAAATTGATTTAAGTAGCAACTGCAAGGTTATTTTTCAATTAGCATCATAATTTGAGGATTATTATGCGTGTATAATTTAGGACATATCATAATACCCCACACTTAGACTTTGCTTGCCCTCGAGCAAACTCATGCATAATCAGACCCATAACTAAAAACTTAAGAAAAGAAAATAAGCTCCAAGTAAGTGGTGACTTTGGAAAATTTATGAGTAGCTTGTTCTATTTTTGTGCTTTTCTATGTTTAGGATGATGGAATCCATGACAAGCCTACTAGAACTTCTATTATGATTATTCTTTCACTCGTCACAATGTTCACTCGACTCTCGGGTTGTATATATGGATAATGTAAGTCAAGAAGAATACTTAGGTTCGAATCGAATTTTGCAATGGTCATAAGCTTGTATGCAAATCAAGTCTCCACCGACTAACTAAGTGATATGCATGAATTAAGAGGACTTAAAAAGGGTTGTAATGTGGCTAAAATGAAAGGAAAGTAAAGGGTGAAGATGAAAATATTTTTGGGCTTTTAAAGGGGGTTTTTTATGGGGTTGTAGCTAACGTAGGACACACGGCTAACGCTTCTTGGCTTAAGAAAGGAAAATATCTGCGGCTCCCTCTACAATACTTATATTATGAGGGTATAACTAATCTGAAGGTTCATTTATGGTCAGATTGCCAAGATCGATACTTCGTATCATACTCAACTCTTCTGAAATACCCTACTTATTTTACTATTATTTTAACAGAGTTTAATTTGCGAAAAATGGTCCCAGTTTGACAAAAACCTTACCATGAATGGCTAACGTATATCTTTCATTATACTATTATCGTTTTACAAAAGATAATATCATTATACATAGGGATCTCTAACTCCGACTGCTCTGTCCTCGGGAAGCTTCATTCCATGTGCTTCTTTCCTACAGGGTTTGAAAAACATTTTTGAATTAGCTTTCGCTAAGTAAACACACTTCATCTTTTCGTTTCATTATGAACCCTTTAGTTTCTTATTATTATTCATGTTTTCTGGGTTCTCGGCGCCCCCGTGACCATCTCAGGACGTACCTCCAATAATGTCATTCGTATATTTTATGGGTGTGCTAACCCCCTCGCAACCATCTTAGGCCGTACCTCCGGTCCGATTATTGGCAAGGTTCTTATACTTGTCAGTATAGACCCCTCACATTTGTTATGAAGACTCATTCATTCCTCAGCCCCGTATGCTTGGAATCTTTTTCTCCTTCAGCCTCGTAGGCCTGTAGTTCTCTTTTCTTTTCCTCAGCCCCGTAGGCCTGGAATATTTTTAGTTCTCTTCTTTATTATTTATTGAGATCCACCTTACTGGCAGGGTATCTCATTTCATTTGGGACCTTGAGTATCTTAGACTCATAGCCTCCCAAATGTATCAAGCATTTGTTTTCATTTCATGTATATGCTTGATTTAATTCCCAACCAGTTCTTACCTTAAAACTTCGTAACGGTTTCCCCACAATGTATTGAAAGTGTTTATATATAGGAAGTACCAGCGGCGTATCCAGCACCCTTTTAACACTTCGTGGGTACTCCATTATTCCATTTTAGGGTTTAGACTCGATCCATCATACTCATATTTGCACGTATCATCATGCATTCACGTATTCATCATGCATTCCATGTATTCATATTCATCACGTATTCATTATGCATGGTGTACTTTCATAATGTATTCATTCTTGTCATATATTGTAAACTAGGGTGATTATCCTTCCAGAGTAGTACCTCCAACAGAGATGTTCCCAGGAAAGAGTGACGGGTCTAGGAGAGATTTATACACCACTCTTTCCTTAGACAGAACATTCTGTTTGTAAGATAATTGCGTACCGGTCGAAAATTCTCCCGTACGTTTACTAAATTCTTATTAGTGCCTTTTAGTCTATACCCCTAAACATTCATAATGGTTTCACCATGAAGTACCAAGGGGTTTATATATAGGAAGTACCAGCGGCGTATCCACCACCCTTGGGATACGTCGTGACTACTCCATTACTTCCGTTTAGTGTCTAGACTAACTTTTTACTTCACCTTACCCTTTATCATACACATATCACATAACATATATCTTTTAACCACATAATTCACATAACCGTATCTAGGGTACGGGTCCAGTGTACTTACTTTATCCTCAGGTAGTTCCTAAGTTTGTTCCTCGCTTTAATCGAACCGTAATCGTAACCACCACGCTCGTAACCGTCGTGCTATCCTTGCCTTGATTTACATGTGTGTGTGATCATAGTGGTGAAGTTGTTTTTGTTTTTTCCATTTTGAACGGCAAATAAACCTATTTATAGGGCTGATATGCCACTGGTGGCGGACCGCTAAGCAAGGGGGTAGCGGTCCGCTACTGCCCCTTGCTAGTTGTTATGTGTGCTCACAATGTAGCAGACTGTTATGCCTTAGGTAGTGGTACGCTTCCCAATCCTGCTCAGCGAGTCACCATACACGTGTCGCCTTCTCGTTGTTCGGGCCAAATTACGGCTGTCGGACCGTTACCAGCCCGGTGGCGGTCCACCATAGGGCTGAGTCATCCGACACGTACCTACCACGTGTCATTCTCTCATTATTACTTTCCCCGCTACGTAGCGGACCGCCAAAGAGTTGGTAGTGGTCCGCTACCACCTGAAATCTCAAATTCTTTTTATTTTGAACCCCTAAACTTTGGGTTAATTACATATCAACCCCTGAACTTTTATTTCCTTTAAGAATTGGGGATAATTTTTTCTCACTTTCCCACAACAATTCTGACCTCTTTCTATGCCTCCATTGAACTAGTACTTCTTTGATCATTTTGTGGCGTAGCTGCTTTAATTTTGTGTCTAGAATCTTCATAGGTTCCTAGACATAAGTCAGTTTATCGTCGACCTCTATTTCTTGCAGAGGAAGATGTGCAGTCTCATCCGCCAAACACATTCTTAAATAAGATACATGAAATGTGTTGTGTATCTTATTCAATTCTTCGGATAGCTCTAACTGATAATCTACCTTTCCGACTCTTTTGGTGATTTTGAAAGGAACAATGAATCGTGGACTTAACTTTCCACGTTTCTTGAATCGAATTAGACCTTTACAAGTAGATACTTTCAACAAGACATAATCTCCTTCTTGGAATTCTATTGGTCTACGTCTCTTGTCTACGTATGATTTCTGTCTATCTTGTGCAGCTTTCAAATGTGCCTTGATTAAGTCAAGCTTTTCTGACGTGGCTTGAACTATCTCTATGCTGCCTAACTCTTTCTGACCGATTTCTCCCCAACATACGGGAGTCCTACATCTTCTTCCATATAGCATCTCATATGGTGGTATACCAATACTGGAATGATAACTATTATTGTACAACAATTCTGCTAATGGTAAAAGATTATCCCAACTTCCACCAAAATCGATCATACAAGCACGTATCATTTCTTCCTGGGTTTGTATTGTCCTCTCACTTTGATCGTAAGTTTGAGGATGATATGTTATGTTGATCAATAACCTAGTTCCCATCTCTTTATGGAACTTTTTCCAATAACATGAAGTGAATGAGTATCTCGATCAGAGACTGGCACCCCATGTCTTGAAACAATCTCTTTGATGAATAAATCAGCTAACTTTTCTAAAGAGTATGTGTCATGTATTGCTAAGAAATGAGCACTCTTAGTTAACCGAGCTACAACCACCCAAATGGTATCATAACCCCTAGTTGTCTTTGGAGGATTCTTAGGTGGAGACCATTTCATTACAGCCTATACCTTGGCTGGGTCTACTGAGATACCTTCTGTGTTTACTACATGACCTAGAAACTAAACTCTCTTAACTAGAATGCACACTTTGAGAACTTTTTGTACAAATCCTCTCTTCGTAAGGTACTAAGTACTTCATGAAGATGTTGTACATGTTCTTCTTCCCTTTTTGAATAAATCAAAATGTCATCAATGAAGACAATAACGAATTTGTCTAACATTGGCTGGCATACTCTATTCAGGAGGTCCATGAAGACTGCCGTAGCATTCGTTACTCCAAACGGCATCACTACAAATTCATAGTGTCCATAACGAGTTCTGAATGATGTCTTAGGTACATCTTATTCACGTACCTTGACCTGGTGATAACCGGATCTTAAGTCAATTTTGGAATACCGACTTGATGCTTGTAATTGATCAAACATATCATCAATTCTAGGTAAAGGATACCTATTCTTGATAGTCAATTTGTTCAATTCGCGTTAGTCTATTCACATTCGCATACTACCGTCTTTTTTCTTTACAAATAGAATTGGTGCACCCCAAGGGGATACAATGGGGCGTATAAATCCCTTGTCCAACAACTCTTGCGTTGTGACATCAATTCCTTCATTTCAGTTGGTGCTAACTGATACGGAGCCTTAGCTACCAGTTTAGCTTTAGGAATCAAATAAATTTTGAATTCGATCTTTCTCTCAGGTGGAGCACCTAGAAGATCGTCTGGGAATACTTCTGGGAGTTCTTTTACTACTGGAACTTGCTCCAATTCTTTCCCTTTCATCTTTACATCAGCTACGTAGGCTAAGAAGGCTTGGTAACCTTGTCTCACGTAGCTACTTATCTTGGCCATCGTACATGGTGTGATCTTGTTCCGTCGTTCACCAATGACACTCACTTCCTTTCCTGTAGGCTTCATGAATCGTACAATCTTCTGATTGCATATGATCATTGCAACATGTGAAGATAACCAGTCCATTCCAATGATTACATCCAATTCTTGCATTGGCATCGGAATTAAGTCGATAGGATATTCTTCTCCTTCTATCAGTAGTCGGTAATCTCGAAATATTTTAGTCACTACGCAGTTTCGATCACTCGTGATTTCGACTTCTAATGTCTTAGCCAACCTACTTCTATTTAACTTTCTAGAGTTCGAATATTTTAAAGAAATAAACGATTGACTAGCTACTTTATCGAATAAAACACAAGCAGGTAGGGAATTCAAGAGGAATGTACCTGATACAACGTCAGGAACATCTTTTGCTTCCTCAACGGTAATCTGAAAAGTCCTACCCCGATCCTTTTTACTTCATTTTCTGCTACTCTTGACCCTTCTCTGTCTGAAATTTCGGCTCTGGACATTCCCTGCTAAAGTGTCCTAGCTTATAACAGTTGTAGCACAAACAGGTGTCACTCATACACTGCAATGCAGTGTGTCCGGTCTTTCCACACTTGTCACAAGTTGTTACCTTGAATCGGCACTCTCCCGGGTGCCTTCTTCCATAAGTCTTGCAATTTTAGATACTTTTCCATGGGGAGGAACCGCCTCTCGGTTTATTAAATTTGAACCTCTAAAGAGGCATAGGAGAAGGATAACTCTCTCCTTTCCTCTTTCCATCTCTCTCAGCCTGCCTCTTGAGTTCAGTTTCTCGTTCCCGAGCCCAATAAATTATTTCCTCCAAGTCCGCGCATTTGGATGGATCGATAAACTCTCTAATCTTTGTTTTCAAAATGAGATGGTATCTCGTCATCCACATTTCCGGGGTTGTTAACAAAGCCGGACAGAATCGGGCCTTGTCAAAGAAAATCCCCGTGAATTCATCAACCGTTTCCGTTGTCTGACGGAGTTGAAGAAACTCCTCAGTAATTTTTTCAATTGCCGCTCGAGGGCAATAATGTTTTAAGAAGAGATCTTTGAATTCTTCCCACCTCATCTCTTTGATTCTCTCTCTACCTTTTTCTCTCTGCACTACGCCCCACCAGTCATCAGCTCGTTCTTTTAGCTGATTGGTGGTGAAGGTAACTTCATCTTCCTTTTCACAGTGGCATGTATCGAATGCCCTTTCTATTGAGGCAATCCACCTCGGACAATCTAGAGGGTTAACAACTCCCTTAAATTCTAAAGGTTTACACGTCTTGAAATCCTTATATGTATAATGAGTTGACTTCGTATCAACTTTTGGATTTCTTCCTTCTCCATTATGAGTAACATCCTTGTGGCTTTAAAACCAGCTTTCTAAGGAGTTCTGTAGATATGCTTGTAAGATCGGAAAATTTGCATCGAATGCCTTTCCTACTTCTACTACTATTTGTCTCCGGATGTTTTCCGGGACATGCTCAACTTCATTCTCATCATGATGTGGAGATTCAACCCTCCTGTGGCTTCCCTCGTCACATACTTCACGTACTTCTCGTTCGATTACCCTAATCATAGTCTAGGGTTTTATAATACAGGCCTTTTATTAGTTTAACCCTATTTAAGTATTCTAGGGTTTCATATAAGGCCTCATCTATGGTTGTTACACATATGCACATTTATTCATGCATTTTAATCATGCATATTCACATTCCCGGCTTACTATCTGCCGAAATAAGTTATCATATGATGTTTGCGATATCATAATGGTCTCATACATTAGCTCCAATACTGGCCAGGCATAAGGCAATGTATGTTACGTATCATGAAACTCCCAATTATCATATGGAACTTATCTCATACAAATTTCTGCCCACGTATACTCATACATTTCTGTTTAAGCACGGGAATTTAAACATACCTGCTTCCTTGGACGACTTCGGATTCAATCCCTATTTATATCATGAGCACTTATGGTTTGAGTTTAAGCATCCACTTTTGATACTTAAATCTCTCAAAACGTGCTCTGATACCAACCTGAAACACCATACTTATTTTACTATTATTTTATCAGAGTTTAATGTGCGGAAAATGGTCCCAGTTTGACAAAAACCTTGCCATGAATGGCTAAGGTATATCTTTCATTATAATATTATCATTTTACAAAAGATAATATCATTATACATAGGGATATCTAACTCCGACTGCTCATGTGCTTCTTTCCTACAATGTTTTGAAAAACCTTGCCATGAATGGCTAAGGTATATCTTTCATTCCATGTGCTTCTTTCCTACAGTGTTTGAAAAACTTTTTGAATTAGCTTTCGCTAAGTAAGTGCACCGCATCTTTTCATTTCAATATGAACCCTTTAGGTTCTTATTATTATTCAAGTTTTCTGGGCTCTCGGCGCCCCGTGACCATCTCCGGATGTACCTCCGGTCACGTCATTCATATATATTTATGGGTGTGCTAACCCCCTCGCAACCATCTTAGGTCGTACCTCATGTCCAAGTATTGGCAAGGTTCTTATACTCGTCAGTATAGACCCCTCACGTTTGTCATGAAGACTTACTCATTCCTCAGCCCCGTATGCTTGAAATATTTTTCTCCTTCAACCCCATATGCCTGGAGTTCTCTTTTCTTTTCCTCAGCCTCGTAGGCTTGGAATCTTTTTAGTTCTCATCTTTATTATTTATTAAGATCCACCTTACTTGCCGGGTATCTCATTTCATTTGGGACCTTGAGTATCTTAGACTCATAGCCTCCCAAATGTATCAAGCATTTGTTTTCATTTCATGTATATGCTTGATTTACTTCCCAACCAGTCCTCACCTTAAAACTTCGTAACGGTTTTCCATGATGTATTAAAAGGGTTTATATATAGGAAGTACCAGTGGCGTATTCACCACCCTTTTAACACTTCATTAGTACTCCGCTATTCCAATTTAGGGTTTAGACTCGTTCCATCATACTCATATTTGCATGTATCATCATGCATTCACGTATTCATCATGCATTCCACGTATTCATATTCATCACATATTCATTATGCATGGTGTACTTTCATCATGTATTCATTCTCGTCATATATTGTAAACTGGGGTGATTATCCTTCCAGAGTAGTACATCCAACAAAGATGTTCCTAGGAAAGAGTGACGGGTTTAGGAGAGATTTATGCACCACTCTTTCCTTAGACAGAACATTATGTTTGTCAGATAACCGCATACCGGTCGGAAGTTCTCCCGTACGTTTACTATATTCTTATTACTGCCTATTATTCTATACCCCAAAATATTAATAATGGTTTCACCATGAAGTACAAGGAGTTTATATATAGGAAGTACCAGCGGCGTATCCACCACCCCTAGGATACGTCATGACTACTCCATTACTTTCGTTTAGTGTCTAGACTAACTTTTTATTTCCCCGTACCCTTTGTCATACACATATCACATCACATATATCTTTTAACCACGCAATTCACATAGCCGTGTCTAGGGTACGGGTTCAGTGTATTTACTTTATCTTCAGGTAGTTCATAAGTTCGTTCCTCGCTTTAAACGTTTCTTCGAACTCGAACCATACTCGTAGAGTACCGTACTCGTAACCACCACGCTCGTAACCGTCGTGCTATCCTTGCCTCGATTTGCGTGTGTATGTGATGATAGTGGTGAAGTTGTTGTTGTTGTTTCCATTTTGAAAGGCAAATGAACCTATTTATAGGGCTGATGTGCCACCGGTGGCCGACCGCTAAGCAAGGGGTAGCGGTTCGCTACCGCCCCTTTCCAGCTGTTTTGCGTGCTTACCACGAAGCGGACCGTTACGCCTTGGGTAGCGGTCCGCTACCCAATCATGCTCAGCGAGTCACCATACACGTGTCTCCTTCTCGTTGTTCGGGCCAAATTGCGGCTGGCGGACCTCGGTGGCGGTCCGCCATAAGGCTGAGTCACCCGACACGTACCTGCCATGTGTCATTCTCTCATTATTACTTTCCCCGCTATGTAGCGGACCGCCTAAGACTTGGTAGTAGTCCGCTACCACCTGAAATCTCAAATTCTTTTATTTTGAACCCCTAAACTTTGGGTTAATTACATATCAACCCTTGGACTTTTATTTCTTTTAAGAATTGGGGTGTTACATCTTCTTTCACTACGTAATACACATAACTGCCTTTCCTTATGGATCTTTCGTCTTTTAGCCTAATAGCACCTACTTCGATCAAATGTGTATACTCATGTTGGGAATTAGTTTGATTCTTGCTGCACTTTCCTTCGTGGCTCCAGTTGCCACATTTTACACATTTGCCATATGGTTTGGCTCTTCTCTTGGAGGCGCTTTTTGACATGCTGCAGAATGGTGGTAATTGTTCTTGCTTGTGTCACCATTTCCTTACATAGAATGTTGCTTTAGACACTTTTTCTCAGAGTTCGCGTGGTAATCCAGGCTTTGCGAAATAAATACAAGAAAGCAAATTAAAATCAAAAGAATGCATTCCGGTTTTTAAGGTCTCACCGGTAAAAGATCAACTTCTCTATCTCATCATTTTTTTATTAAAGAACGTAAACATCAAGACTGATTTTTTAATAATTCCACTTCCTCAATTTCCTTGAATTATTTTTCACTATCTCCCTTGTAGATCATTTGGATGTTTCCTCCTAATACATCTACTTCGTTTGGTATACTCCAATTCCTTGAGTGAGTCGGATTCTTTCTGAATTGTCTTAACAGTTGCATACTTGAAATAACAAAACAAGATAAACTAATGATTCTCCATCTTAAAGACAGTTAGCCAATAACCGGTGTTTAGGAAAGCTGGCTTGGGATAAGTGTGTAATGAGTAGTAGAAAAGAAAAGGGCTAAGGCTCAAAGGGGCTATCTAGGTGGATATTTAAGTAGATGAGCTGAATGAACGAAAAATTAAAGCATAGTAAAAGGGTAATAACGTCCTAGGTGCCTCAATCATTTCCATACAATTACTAGTTCATGGTCTTGATATATAAAAGTCATACAAGTTCTAAATATGCATAAAATTCGATCGAAAACACTTAATATGCCAAACGAAAGAGCGTGCGAAAAAATAATAGTAATGCTCGTGAAAGGCTCATATTATTCTCACATGAAATATGGATGACATACGGTTTAGTGATTTGTTATGCATAATATCCGCTTGTTTCTACTTGCCATGTTTCCATCTATTCCTGTTAGTTTATTTAAGCGCGAACTCAAAGAGGTTTAAATTATTTTTTAAGGTTTTTCAAAAAATTTCAAAATTTTTTAGGGTTTTTAAAGAAAGGGAAGTTTAGGTGAAAATAAAATTTTAGCTAAATGGGTAGATAATCACAAGTTTAGTTTTACTGCTTTGAGGAAACAAGTCAGTCCTGAATCTCAATTTCCCAACCCACATTTAAAACTGTACATTGCCCTCAATGTACAAATGCATGTAATGGAGTTCTATGCATGAAGTTTTAAGGAAAAAGAAACTGGTACTCCCCAGGTCAATTCTGTATATAACCTATGGCCAATGCTTGTGGTTGTCGTCAATATTACGCCAAAACTTGGAGGAATTTGTCGACGCCTAAGCTTGTAGAGGTGGAGCAAAACTGCTCAAAAAATAGAGAGACTACTTGGTGATGATATGCTACTTGACACATAAAGAAAAACGTAAATTGAAAAATAAAACGGAAAGGAAAAACTACAAAGTCCTAGTATCAAGAAGGCATACCTAGAGGCGGAAGTACGAGAAACTTAAACATGGAAAACAAACCAGAGGTCCATGTATTCTACAGTATACACCAACTTCTCAATTCATTCATGATCGTCGGGTTGCCTCCACGAAGCGCCACGTTTATTTAAGGGTCGTTGGCCGGACCCGAACGTGCTTCATCAGTCTTTCTTTGGGTGGGGGTTTCGGATCTCCCCCGTATCTCACATTCGTTCCTTGAAAGTCCTTTTCCTTGTTACCTTCGGTTGCTGGTCCCAGTAGTTATCAATCTTGTTAATGTTGTTGAGGTCCTTACCAAGGTCGGGCTTAGCAACAGTGGGTTTCTTTCCTTGATTGATTTCTTTAGCTTTCTTCAGTTGGTAATCCAGATTAGTGTCAATGAAGTGTGCAATTTCAAAGGGATCATTATAACATTCGTTAACTCCGATATTATAGGTTACCGATTGTTTTCAAACACGAAGTATCAGAATACCTTCGTTCATGTCGATGATTGCTCTAGCAGTGGCTAAGAATGGGTGACCCAGAATTAATGGTACAGAATAGTCGGGTCCTATTTCTAAAACCATGAAGTCGACAGGGAAGACAAAGTTGCCAACTTTACAAGTAAATTCTCGATAACCCCCATAGGAGACTTGATAGTGCCATCGACAAGTTCAATGCTTGCTTTGGCAGATTGCGGATTTCCAATTTTTAATTTTCTGAACATATTATAAGGAATTAGATTAACACTTGCTCCCAAATTAGCGAGAGAAAAAGTCAACGACAATGGTCCGATAGAACATGGTGGAGAAAATTTTCCCGAGTTAGAGAGTTTTTTCGAAAGGCATCGTTCAACGAGAGCGACACATTCGTTAGTTCTTTTAACTGCTTCTTCCATGTTTCTCTAGTTAGTGAGGACGTCCATACTTGGGCATTTGTTGTATCACTTCCAGAAAAGGTAGGTTAACATGGATTTGTGTAAGGCCCCCAAACCGGACACCCTACAGTCGGGTCACATCATAGTGTTTTCTTTGAAAACACTTAAATTCTTTATAAAAACATACAGCGGAAATCTTACTCAAAATAAGAATTAACTTTTAAAATCATAATCATTCTTAACCTTACCTTACGAATGATTGCACACCAATCCGAGTAGCACCGCTCCCAAGCCAAGATACCTCATCAAAACAATCTAACGTACATACAAAGTCAGCTACGCTGAGTGAGTTCTAACAGATTATTTTAAGTAGAAATCATCTCGTCACAAAATATCATTTATATCAAGCCTTTATAAAACAGTTTGTCATTTATTAATATATCAGTAACCCCTTGTAAAGCCCCAAACCAGGCACCCTACAGTTGGTTCTCATCACTAGGTAAACTCATTAAAAACACTTAACTTTCATTTAAATAAACAGCGGAAGTCTTTCTCAAATTAATATTATCTTTTAATCTCGTTAATATCCTTGACGTTACCTTACAAATGCATGCACACCAACCTGAGTAGCACCGCTCCTAAGCAAAGATACATCGTTTATCAGAGTCACATGTAAAACAACCTAACGTACATATAAAGTCAGCTACGCTGTGTGAGTTCTGTTGGAGCATATTCTGGTGACAACGAGCTTGAAGATATTATGTCTTAGTCTTAGAGTCTTTGACTTGTAGTTGATAGAATTGTTAGAAACAGTTAAAGGGGAGTCTGTTAGGACATGTTTTGTAACTGTTGATAAAATTTTGTGTAAGTTCATAGAGAGGCGAACTTAACAAGTTCGCCTGGTTTATCAGAAGCGAACTTGTTAAGTTCGCTTAGCCTATTAGAGGCGAACTTAATAAGTTCGCCTAAGCATCTTTTAGGCGAACTTGTTAAGTTCGCCTGGTGCAGAACATGTGTCTATATATAGAGGTTTCAGAGTCATCAGAAAAATAAGAACAAGAATTAGATATCGTAGTAGACTTGAGAGAGACACGATATCAGGAGGAACTGATTAGAGACAGAATTATTGTAAACTGATATTGTGGTGGAAATACGAAGAGTTTATTTACACCGTTGTTGTTGATTGAGTTACACGATCACGTTGATCATGGATTCCGCACGTTATCACCGTGTCGTACCGTGAGTCTAGAGATCCGTCACGCACCGAATTAGGGACCTACAAGTGGTATCAGAGCTTTTTCTCTTGATTAGCAGAAGATTCGTGGTGTTTTCGTGTCCAATCAACATCAAATTTCAGAGATTTTGAAGATTTTTCATTTTTTTGTGTTCATGATAAAAATGGAGAATTTTTGATCATTTGAATTTGTGTGTCATAGCATGATCCTATTTTCTTTGAATGTTTATCGCGTATCATAACATGCAATATGAAAGTCTTGAAAAGATAGAGTGTGATAATCTTGAAAGATATTGGTTTGATTTGTCAAGGCTTGAAAGAATGACATAGGATACCATTTCATATTATATGGATTTTATATCCAAGATGTGTGATTGATATCTCATATATACTGATATGATCTTCTTACTCGTGATGTTCGACCAAAAAGATGTGATTTTGTATTTTACATTTCAGTTTAAATAAAGAAAAACCAAAAAGATTTTGTCTTTCTTATGTTTGAAAAACCAAAAAGATTTTATTTTACAGCTTCCATGGAAATCTTAATTGTTGGTTATTCTTGGTTGTTCTCCTTTGCAAAAACTGAATATTGCAGACAGAAGTTGACAAGGGGTCCTTCTCCCAAGTTTTCTTTTAGAAATAAAGAGAGAGTGTGTAGATGAACAAGACGAAGACTAAAGTGTGTTTAATGATATATGAAGACGGATGACATTCTTCTAAAGTTGTTGTTAAGGGGAAGTATGTTGGAGCATATTCTGGTGACAACGAGCTTGAAGATAATATGTCTTAGTCTTAGAGTCTTTGACTTGTAATTGATAGAATTGTTAGCAACAGTTAAAGGGGAGTCTGTTAGGACATGTGTTTGTAATTGTTGATAAAATTCTGTGTAAGTTCATAGAGAGGCGAACTTAACAAGTTCGCTTGGTTTATCAGAAGCGAACTTGTTATGTTCGCTTAGCCTATTAGAGGCGAACTTAATAAGTTCGCCTAAGCATCTTTTAGGCGAAGTTGTGCATAACATGTGTCTATATATAGAGGTTACAGAGTCATCAGAAAAATAAGAACAAGAATTAGATATCGTAGTCGACTTGAGAGAGACACTGTAACATCCCAAATAATGACAAGACAAATAGAAAAGGGAAATAAAGTGGGCTTGGCCAAAATTTCGGCCCATGGGCCGAAAAGAAAAGGGGGAAACCCCATTACAAAACAGCAGCTTCAACCCAAACCCCTCTCATTTCATCTTCCTGCGCAAGAATACTAGAGAGAGAGAGAGAGAGCGATCGGCTTGTGAAGAAAACCGCAAGGAGAAGACTCAAGGGCTCGGGAATCATCCGACTCCACCATTTCAACGCATAGCAACAGAAATCGGGCCTGTTGAGGTAAGCATCGCCTCTGATTATGAGTCTTTGCATGTATCGGGTTTAAATCAAATAAATATACGATTTTTGCATACGAAACTTGAAACAAATCACGTATTTGAACTCAAGAACGATAAAGGAAGGTGTTTAACGTAAAATGCTCAAGGTTTAATCGATTGGAAATAAGTTGGCTGGAGCAAGGTTCTGGTCAGGGAAGATGCAGACCCATGACTCGAAACTATAGTTTCGATACATACAGACCCGTCGAAACTACTCTAGTTTCGATAGTCATGTTTGACTCGAAACTATCTAGTTTCGATAGCAGCCAATGACTCGAAACTACCATAGTTTCGATAGGATCTCATGACTCGAAACTACCTAGTTTCGATAGAAGGATTATGACTCGAAACTACCTAGTTTCGAGTGTAAGACCATAGCTCGAAACTACCATAGTTTGATGCGACCCACCTCCCGAAACTACTGAGTTCAAGAATAGTAATGTCTAGTGTCATTTAGGAGCCCTACCTTATATGTATGACTTTATTATACAGATTGTGGGTGACCTTAGTGACGTTTTGAAACCAGCTATTATACTTCAGGGACCCGCCTATCAGGTGAGTTCTATGTTCCCCTTTTTATGTTATGTGCAAATCATTTTAAATGTTTTGGGGCTGAAGTGTATACATTAAATGAATAAATGTTATGAATGCCAATGTGATCATATGTGATACTTATATATATATGAATGTTAATATGATCATACGTAAAATAATGATGAACAAGAATGAAACGAATGTATACAAAGAATGAATGAACGAACGACATAACGAAAAAGAAGAAAATCTTGCTTTATATTTTATATATTGCTTGTTACGAATGCATGTAAATGTATGGACGCTTCGATGATAACGGCTACTTCGGTAGACGGACGACCTCGTGACTATTTTGCAATCGGGACAAACACGTTCCTTCATTAGCTAGGACGTGTGAAAGGCACTAATGGACGGTCGAAGCAATTGCCTTATCAATGATAAGTAGAACGGTTGCATATATAATAGTTCACGTGGGAAACGGATGCCTTAGGGCAGACGGGCGAATATGACGGACTACGACGGTAGTACGGTTAAGACGGACGGCCGAAGGTTTGCCGGACGGTATAGCATAACAGATGGCCGAAGGTTTGCCGGATGTTGTGGAGGACGGACTACGACGGTAGGACGGGCGTATGTCTTCGTGACTTACGCATAAATGAATGTTGGCTGATCACTTTTATGAGTATGACCAATAAATGTTAATGAAAGTAAAGGTGAATTCATATTTATGTGCTCACATACGAATGATAAAAGAAAGCAAAGGATATGTAAATGTGTATTTATATTTATATATTTATACGTAAGTATTTATAAATGAATAATGTTCATACCTAAATGTTTTTAACTAGAACTCACCAGCGTTAGCTGACTTTTAGTATACATTTCAGGTAAAAAGAAGAAAGGTCGTGCATTGGAGTGAAGGCTATCCCGATCAAGGGCTGACATCCCATCCACTTTAATTTTTGTTAAAGCAATGTGTTATGTTTAAATGATTAAGACTTCCGCTGTTATGGCTATGTAATCGAATGATGTAAGCTCACGCTACGTTTAGAAAGTATTCAATGTAATTATTCAGTATCTATGGCTATGTTTATGAGTAAATCCAACGAGTGAGGTCACCCGGGAAAGGGGCCTTACAAGTTGGTATCAGAGCAATAGTTTGAGAGATTCAGACATCCCTAAATGTCTGGACTCAAGCTGATAATGGGACCAACGCACGGATGTCAGTCTGGGTAGCCGACGCCAACGCCAGTGCAGTAAGTAAGTCATAAAGTTAATGCCTATAGTTAGGGATAGATACCTTAACTTAGAACGCTTAGATGTCAATGTCACTACTGATGTGAAGAGTTTCGAACCCGAAAAGCAAAGCAAATTATTAATCACAAACCGGTCACTGTAATTAAGAATTTACCTTGCTCGTACTGTTCTAAACTATGATCTGAAGGAATGACATTGATGTATACCTTTTTACTCAACAGGAAATCTAGAAAACTATGGCTCGTAAAAGAGGAACTGGACGCCGAGGCGGTCGCACTGGCCGAGTCGGTAGACCGCCATTGAACCAAAGATATGAGGAAGAGGAGAGTGTGCACGTGGAACACACTGAGAGCGTGCATGAAACAAATGTAACCCCACCAGCTGAGGGCAATGAAGGATCTCTACGACTGGAACCCGAAGTTAGAGATGCTATTGCCCGTGAGGTCATACTAACTCTGAAGAAAGTACTGCCTGATCTGTTATCTGAGGCACTAAAGAAGAGCAAAGAGGAGGAGGAAAACAACCATGAGGAGAAAGTTTATGATAGTGATGGGGATGAAGTGACAGTGAGACTGAACACCCATGGGTGTACCTACAAAGGATTTAAGGACGGTGATCCGCCCAAATTTGATGGAAACAAGGATTCGGTGGCTACGTTTGAATGGATCGAGAGGATGAATGGGGTAATCAACATAAGCGAATGCCGACCTGACCAGGCTGTAAAATATGTGACTCACTCTTTCACCAACGAGGCACTAAGTTGGTGGAGGACTATCCAAAGAACTAAATCGCCAAACGCTCTCAAAAGAATGACTTGGGAAGATCTGAAAAAGTTGATAATCCAGAAGTTCTGCCCACAGAACGAGATTGATCGAGTGGAAAACGAGTTTCTAAATTTCAAGGCTGGCAACAAGACTCATCGCCAGTACACTTCAAGATTTAATGAGCTAGCTCAACTGGTACCCCACCTGGTAGAGACTGAGGAGCGATTGATTAAGTATTATGTCAAAGGCCTACCCCAAAAGGTCCGTGTTCATGTGAAAGCTAACCTACCCTCGACTTTCGAGTCGGTAGTGAATCTCTCCGGAATCGTCTATGACGATTATGCCAATGAGGACCCGGTGCCGGAGGCACCAAAGAGGAAGTGGGAGAACTCGTCTAAGGGGACTGGAAGAGGAAATGTTACTGCTGAGGCAAAGAAGCCAAGGAATGATGAGTACGAAATTTGCACAAAATGCGGGAAACAGCACCGCGGTGAATGTTTGGCCGGCTCAACCATGTGTTTTAAATGTGGAAGACCGGGGCACTACTCGAAGGATTGTACTAAGGGCATCAAGTGCCAGAACTGTGGTTGGTATGGGCACGCTACTAAGGATTGCAGGAAGACTGGACAATCTGGTTCGGGGAAAGAAAAAGAAAAGGAACAGCCAAAGGCTAGGACTCGGGCCTATGCTTTAACCGAGGAAGAAGCAAGAGGAAACCCTGACGTCGTGTCGGGTACGTTCCTAGTAAATGATGAACATGCTGCTATTCTGTTTGATTCTGGTGCTAGTAAAAGTTTTATATCCACTGCCTTTAGCCGCAAATTAGACTGCACAATCACTAGCCTTATAAGGGCCTTTAGCGTACAAACTGCTATTGGTAAAAACTCAGTAGTCATCCAAGTGACTGACGATTGCATGGTAGAAATAGAGGCCCATAAGTCTCGCTACTCTATTCACCCCGGGACAAACAAGATGTACCAAGACTTGAGGAAAGACTACTGGTGGCCTGGAATGAAGAACGATGTGACTAAATATGTGAGCAAGTGCCTGACTTGTTCACTAGTTAAGGCCGAACACCAGAAGCCATGCGGTAAAATGCAACCTTTGCCAATACCGGAATGGAAGTGGGAGGAGATCACGATGGACTTCATCACCAAGCTACCGCGAACAGCTAAAGGTAATGATACCATTTGGGTGATCGTCGACCGCTTGACGAAAAGTGCTCACTTCTTACCTATACGTGATGCTTCTTCGTCAGAGAAGTTGGCAGAAATTTTTATCAAGGAAATCGTAAGCAGACATGGCATGCCGTTAACGATCGTGTCGGACAGGGACACTCGATTCACGTCAAGGTTTTGGAAGAAATTCAACGAATCCATGGGCACTAGGCTAAACATCAGCACAGCTTACCACCCTCAAACCGATGGTCAATCGGAAAGAACCATTCAGACCTTGGAGGACATGCTCCGGGCCTGTATCATTGACTTCGGTGGTAGCTGGGACAGCCATTTGCCCTTGGCAGAATTTTCATATAATAACAGCTATCACTCAACCATTGACATGCCGCCATTTGAGATGCTGTATGGGAGAAGATGTCGAACCCCGGTCTGTTGGGGGGAAATTGGACAGAAAGACTTTGCAAGTCTCGAGGTGGTCAAAGCTACTTCTGAAAAATTTGACCAGATAAAAGCACGCATGAAAGCCGCAAAAGACAGACAAAAATCATACGCGGACAAGAGAAGAAGGGATTTAGAATTTCAAGTAGGGGACATGGTACTATTGAAAGTGTCACCCTGGAAGGGGATTATCCGATTCAGAAAACATGGCAAATTAAGCCCAAGGTTTGTCGGGCCTTTCAAAATCATAGCAAGAGTTGGCCGAGTGGCTTACAAACTCGACTTACCAGATGAGCTCGATGGAATTCACCCTACATTCCACATATCACACTTACGCAAGTGCCTTGCTGACGATACGGCTCACATACCTTATGACGAAATCGAAGTGGATAACAGCTTGAACTATGTAGAAGAACCAATAGCTATTCTTGACAGAGCCGAGAAACGATTACGCAATAAGTCGATTCCTTTAGTCAAAATACAATGGAAACACAGAAAGGGGTCCGAGGCTACTTGGGAGAAAGAAGACGAGATGAAGGAACTGTATCCCCAGTTGTTTAACGTGTAACAGGTTTCGAGGACGAAACCTCATTAAGGAGGGTAGACTTGTAACATCCCAAATAATGACAAGACAAATAGAAAAGGGAAATAAAGTGGGCTTGGCCAAAATTTCGGCCCATGGGCCGAAAAGAAAAGGGAGAAACCCCATTACAAAACAGCAGCTTCAACCCAAACCCCTTCTCATTTCATCTTCCTGCGCAAGAATACTAGAGAGAGAGAGAGAGAGCGATCGGCTTGTGAAGAAAACCGCAAGGAGAAGACTCAAGGGCTCGGGAATCATCCGACTCCACCATTTCAACGCATAGCAACAGAAATCGGGCCTGTTGAGGTAAGCATCGCCTCTGATTATGAGTCTTTGCATGTCTCGGGTTTAAATCAAATAAAGATACGATTTTTGCATACGAAACTTGAAACAAATCACGTATTTGAACTCAAGAACGATAAAGGAAGGTGTTTAACGTAAAATGCTCAAGGTTTAATCGATTGGAAATAAGTTGGCTGGAGCAAGGTTCTGGTCAGGGAAGATGCAGACCCATGACTCGAAACTATAGTTTCGATACATACAGACCCGTCGAAACTACTCTAGTTTCGATAGTCATGTTTGACTCGAAACTATCTAGTTTCGATAGCAGCCAATGACTCGAAACTACCATAGTTTCGATAGGATCTCATGACTCGAAACTACCTAGTTTCGATAGAAGGATTATGACTCGAAACTACCTAGTTTCGAGTGTAAGACCATAGCTCGAAACTACCATAGTTTTGATGCGACCCACCTCCCGAAACTACTGAGTTCAAGAATAGTAATGTCTAGTGTCATTTAGGAGCCCTACCTTATATGTATGACTTTATTATACAGATTGTGGGTGACCTTAGTGACGTTTCGAAACCAGCTATTATACTTCAGGGACCCGCCTATCAGGTGAGTTCTATGTTCCCCTTTTTATGTTATGTGCAAATCATTTTAAATGTTTTGGGGCTGAAGTGTATACATTAAATGAATAAATGTTATGAATGCCAATGTGATCATATGTGATACTTATATATATATGAATGTTAATATGATCATACGTAAAATAATGATGAACAAGAATGAAACGAATGTATACAAAGAATGAATGAACGAACGACATAACGAAAAAGAAGAAAATCTTGCTTTATATTTTATATATTGCTTGTTACGAATGCATGTAAATGTATGGACGCTTCGATGATAACGGCTACTTCGGTAGACGGACGACCTCGTGACTATTTTGCAATCGGGACAAACACGTTCCTTCATTAGCTAGGACGTGTGAAAGGCACTAATGGACGGTCGAAGCAATTGCCTTATCAATGATAAGTAGAACGGTTGCATATATAATAGTTCACGTGGGAAACGGATGCCTTAGGGCAGACGGGCGAATATGACGGACTACGACGGTAGTACGGTTAAGACGGACGGCCGAAGGTTTGCCGGACGGTATAGCATAACAGATGGCCGAAGGTTTGCCGGATGTTGTGGAGGACGGACTACGACGGTAGGACGGGCGTATGTCTTCGTGACTTACGCATAAATGAATGTTGGCTGATCACTTTTATGAGTATGACCAATAAATGTTAATGAAAGTAAAGGTGAATGCATATTTATGTGCTCACATACGAATGATAAAAGAAAGCAAAGGATATGTAAATGTGTATTTATATTTATATATTTATACGTAAGTATTTATAAATGAATAATGTTCATACCTAAATGTTTTTAACTAGAACTCACCAGCGTTAGCTGACTTTTAGTATACATTTCAGGTAAAAAGAAGAAAGGTCGTGCATTGGAGTGAAGGCTATCCCGATCAAGGGCTGACATCCCATCCACTTTAATTTTTGTTAAAGCAATGTGTTATGTTTAAATGATTAAGACTTCCGCTGTTATGGCTATGTAATCGAATGATGTAAGCTCACGCTACGTTTAGAAAGTATTCAATGTAATTATTCAGTATCTATGGCTATGTTTATGAATAAATCCAACGAGTGAGGTCACCCGGGAAAGGGGCCTTACAGACACGATATCAGGAGGAACTGATTAGAGACAGAATTATTGTAAACTGATATTGTGGTGGAAATACGAAGAGCTTATTTACACCGTTGTTGTTGATTGAGTTACACGAGCACGTTGATCATAGATTCCGCACGTTATCACCGTGTCGTACCGCGAGTCTAGAGATCTGTCACGCACCGAATTAGGGACCTACAAGTTCTAATAGTTTAATTTAAACAAAAGTCAATTCGTCTCATTTAATATTTATTTTCAGTCAAGACCCTCTGTTCTTTATAAAATAGTTTTATAAATTGTCCTCATATAGAGAACCCTATTATCTAGCAATATCCCGGAGGATTCACCACCCCAGACTCAACCCCCATTTTAACTCAGTAAGTCTCTCCGACTTAGGTCGAGCTTACTACACTGAAAACACACAACTTACCATATATCTTAACCATACACTAGTTAACTCAACCAACCTCTAGACACAACCAAGGCTCTTACAAATCAACTGACACAACAGTTGTACACGATGTACTTGTCCTGACACAACGGTCAATCTAACCCGACACACCACATTGATTCCATCTATTTATCACCTCAATATCATATCGTACACAATTAATATAACTCATCACTTGCATGCAATTTAATACATATATACGCATAAAAACACATACCTCATCGCTGCACCCTCGTCAGGTTATCTCCGCCGGGATACTCATCATAAGCTCAGCTACACCCTCGTCAGGTTATCTCCGCCGGGATACTCATCATAAGCTCAGCTACACCCTTGTTATAGTACCCCGCCGCTAAACATAGTGACACACTCGTCATCTATGATGACTACCTAGCTACCACACGGTGACTATATCATCTGTCATGCGGTGACTGACACATCACACGTACAATGATGACCCCGAAGGACTCCGTCGTCCACATCACTATTAGCCGTATACACGGACAACAATGCAAGCACACAAATCAACACATATATACACATGACACTACCTGGAGAGATGTACTACGACTCACCACCCTTTCATGGATAACATACGTGTGTAATCCAACACATACTTTAAACGTATCCTCTTAATGTCTAGACACATTACCCAACTCTTTACGAATAATTAATTATACGACACACTAACCCCATACTAATTTCTAACCCGTATATACTATGGACACCCCCGTAGAGCCATGCTAACACGATACCCGCCGTGTGATGAGGACAACGACACAATATACGCAACATCAAACACATGACGCTTAACAACATACTGGCATTTACTTGACTCGTTAATGAACCATGTACGGGTTCCCCTGCAAACTCTCCTTATATAACCATCACAGGTTTAACTAAATTCCCGACTCATCCCGACTAACTCATAAGATGACACACACAGATCCCACAACTCTTGTTCACCCATCCTAGGAATCCCATAACGACCCTTAGCTCATTATTACATAATGGTCTCATAAAACACTTCAAGTTTAAATCGTAACATGGAATACGTTCATATGATAAAAGATGTGAGTATGTACAATAGCCCCAAATCAGTAAAACGTTTAAAGAGGGGATTAGAAACTCACAGGTTATGTTGAGTCTCAATCCTTGTCCTGAAACTCATTCGTTCCCGCTCGAAACCTAAACCTGTCAATGCATGATCACATGATCGGATACGTTCCAATCATATGTCGAATAACGTATAACAATATAATAAACCCAAACTTCGCATGTTTACACGAGTCGGGTTGTCCTTGACCTGCTTCAAATTCAACCGGTTTCCGTCCCTTACTCGTCGAGTGACGACCCTAATCGGCCAACGTCTCCATTTTATGACCCGTGAACTCTACCCGAGCAGTACCACACGTCGGGCTCGTCCCCGTGTTCCTCCTCCTTCGCCCACCACCGTGCACGCCGCTACAACAGCCACCATGCTCCCTAGATAACACCATCGATGCTGCCATCGCAGTCACCAAGCGCCGCTGCCAAAACTACATCACTCTTCCGCCATCCTGCCTTCTCTCTCTTTCCCCCTTCATGGTAGCTGGACACCTTTTGCCCCTGTCGTCCCGTCACCGTGAACGCTGGCAGTCGCTGCTTCTTCGTTACACCACCTCATCCGTCACCATGGTTGTCCAAGTACTCCACTACCACCGTCACCCGACCACCGGTCTCGTGTCCTCCTCCGATAACCATAAACAAAGGTCAAACCATAACAAGGTTTTTATGCTAAACTGGAAACGATAAAAATAACAGGGAAATAACGATGGTTACCTTACACGTGGTGAAAGTCGTATGCACCGGACCGCTCCTCCACCGCCGTCTCTTCCCTTCCCATCGCCGGCTCCCCCTTTCTCTCGGCTTTCTCCCCTTGTCGTCGAACATACATAGGGCAAAAATGCCTAGGGTTTCTCCTAACTTTGTATATAAACCTTTGAGGGTTTACATCCGGGTCCCTCTTCTTTCTCTTTTACACGTTTCTATCTCAAATAATACATTAAACGGTTACCCGTTTTCTCTAATCTTGCAATCTATAGTTTTACGTGAAAATCCATCCTAACAATGACCCATAACAAAGATTCAGATTGTCCACTAGCCTTAGCCATTAGCTTCTGGATTTTCGCAATGTTACATCCCTGTTATCTACCATTCCCCGTAAGAATCCAACAACCCAATGCTCACCCCATAACCCTTACCCAGCAAGTCTCACTGGCATGGATCGAGCTGACTACACTGCTAACCCGTAATCTACCACACGTATCAACACCTGGTCTGGTTATCCTCACCGACTCCTAGACATAGACCTGACAAGCGCTAACCAAGACTCTCACAAGGTCTACTAACACAACAGTTGTGAACACACCATCTTCTCGACACAACGGTCAATCTAATGCCCAACGCCAAAGCAATAACATCACAACGCAATGAATATCAATTAGCACTTGCATGCAATTAAATTAAACATAAATACACACAATAATTACCTTTGAAGGATTTTACCGGTTTTGTCACAGCTACACTCGTCAGGGTATTCGTCATACTCCGAGCTCCCCACTGGATCTCATCACTGCTTCCGAAGAGCATTATCACCCACGGTGACTATCCGAAGGAACCCGTCCTTCACATCATTAGTTACCGTATCACAAGAACGACAACACAACCACACACAACAACAAGCATGTAACATATAGCAATACACAAACATTAACCTGACTCGTTACCTAAGCATAAAACATGTACGGGTTTTCATGCTAGCACATCCTAGATGTATCCCGGACAAGTCATTATACGATGCCCAAGTATCATACCCACTTCTAGCCCACACGACCTAAGGATACCACATAGACCCTTAAGTTCGTTAAATAAGATTTAGCATATAAAACCTTCTAGGTTAAACCAACACCCGCAACATATTTAATTTATTAAGCAAATCTTACAAATATGTACGATATCCCAAAAATGGTAAAAACAGAAAAAAGGGGATTAGAAACTCACCGATTGCGAAGCTCCAAGTCCTTGCTCTGCAACTAGTCCTCTCGCTTGAAACACAAACCTGTCAACCGAATGATCCAAGATCAAAGTACGTTGAAACCGTACATTGAATAACGTATAACCTATAACCCTACATCTCGTCATTCCAATCCCCCTATCTCCACGAATACACGGATCAGATCGTACTGGACCCGCTTAAAACTCGTATACCTAAACCGTCTTCTTCCCATGCATGCACGTGTACAAGCATACTCATACAAACCCTAATCCCCATGAATCACAAGAACTCGATTCGGGTTTCCATTCATGCACGTAAACCATGTCGTGTGAAACCTTAGTCGAGTAAAACCCTGACCGGCCTCGTTCTCGTCCTCCGTTTGGTCCACCGTGCACCACCGAGCAAGTCCTCACTGCCCTCTTTACCATGAAAACTCTAACGACTAACATCACCATAACCAACACTATTGGGCTCCACTCGAACCCTCCTCCCCACCGGAAGCATTACCCGTATCGCCCTGTCATTTGTCACCGTGGAACACCACCACAGGCAACACCGTCGTCACCTCCTCCTCGTCTCTGTGTCTCACCGTTAACCATCCCTAAGGCCCAAGCCGTTACCCGATTGTCGTCTCCATCGAGCATCATCATCACAGCCACCACAGTGCCCACCACCGTGCACCTCCATAACCATTGTCGAGACCATGTTCACCGGTCTCCGCCTTGGCTCCTTTCCCCCTCCGTCAAAAAAGTCGGCCATCATGCCCACGTGCGCCACCACCACCACCACCATCCCCACTCAGCCATAACTGACTGTTCCCTCGACGCCATCATTTCCATCGTGCATCATGCACTCAAAACCACTACCATGTTGATAACTCAAGACCCTAACAGGGTTTCATTAAAATGAAAGAGAAAAGAGAATGGAATGAGAATGAAGTTTACTTGGTCATTTCCGGTCTCACTGCCGTAAACCCGCCGTCGCACCTTCCTTCTCCTTTGACCAACTCCCCCTCTCCTTCTCTTCTTGCTGTCGTCCGTAACCTAGGCCGAATGGCCTATGGTTTCTCATAAGATGTGTTATATACATCTAGTAATTGCATCCGGGTCCTTGTCTATTTCGCCAAATGCATTTCCTTCCCGAGTTAACTCTTAAACGACTACTTGAGTCATTTATCACTGTAAAAATGCCCAATACGTGACCACCCAAACTCATTATTAATTTGACAAAGATTCGGGTCGCTCGCTAACCCGACCCATTAACCTTCGGATTTCCGGGATGTTACAATTTGGCTTAAGAGCTCGATGAATTTCTCTTATTGTTCGTCTGTCCTTTGTTTCCCCAGTCTTCCTAGTTAAGTTATGTGTGGCTTTTAAGTTGTCTTTGCCTTCAGTTGGTGCACATTCTCAGGAGTGCACACCGTAGTTTTTTGTTGAAGTTTTAGCAGGAGTGCTCACTAGAGTGGGTCGTGAAGTTTCTTTTGGTAGCAAATCTTGTGTGGTTGATTTTATGGTAGTTGGGCAAAATGGAATTGTTAGAACCAGAGAAACCATTGTATTCCTGATAATATATAGGGTCTTAATTGTAATTTTTGTATATTAGGTGTTTGGGTCAAGAGTCGCTAGCGACTCTTGAAAAGTCGCTATGTCAGTTGTCGGCCGATTGTCGACAGTCGGTAATCTTCACGGCGACTCTTGCTATGTTATCTAAAATAGCAACCCAAAAACCAAATTTTCAAGCTCTTGCATCAGACGTCATTACTATAGTCAAATAGAGAGCCGGTAGGAGGTTGTAGTTGTTTTCTTTGTATTCCAGGAGCTTATCTGTAATCGTTTCACAGTGGAAGTAATAGAATCGTGTGGTTTATGTTCTTGTTTGTGTTGCTCATCATCTTCTGCTTATCATTAACATCAATAACCAGCTTCTCTATAGCTGATTTGTTGGTTTTTCCTAACTAGAATCATTCTAGCACAGGGAGCCAATCGTCAAGTCCTACAATTTTGTATCAGAGCCTTTGTGCTCTTGATTTAAGTAATTTTTGTGAAGTTTTTGGGGGATTTTTGTTAAAATCTGAATTTCTTTGATTTCAATTTGTATTGAAATTCACTTAGAAAGTTGTTCGTGAAGATATTGACAAATCTGATTGTCATTTTGGTTTACATCTGAGCATTCCATGATTGATTTTGTGTTATTTTGTGAAAAAGAGTATGTTGATGTTCATGAGCCAATTGTTCAGTGCCGTCTCTTGCTTGAGCTGATTGTTGCGTGATCTGGTCGATTGTCCGGGTAGATTGTCAGCATTTCCAGCGACTCTCTCAGTAAACGTAAGTTTACGACTCACTTTTGTGAGGTGGCGACTCTTCTAAGCTACCACTTTGTGTGAGTTCTTCTGGTCACCCTGTGGTGGTGCCGATTGTTCTTTTTCTGTTGATGCACTTTCCTGTGACAACACTCTGGATAGAGTCTTAGTTTGTATTTCTAATGTCTGTAATTTGTCTTTGTATGTAAGAGTCGTTATGTAATAGTTTATCGAGTTGTATTTACTTTTACATAGTGTATGTTGCATTTCTTCTAAGTGTCTTGCGCACTTACATGTGCGAAGGAGAAAGCTCCTGCGTACTTAGCAAGTACGCAGGAAGACCCATGCGTACTTGCTAAGTACGCAAGAGCATTTGGTCCTGCGCACTTGCTAAGTGCGCAGGCATCATATCTTAGACGAACTCAGTTTGTTAAGTACGCAATTTGTAATCTCCTTGTAACCGTCAAGTGTTTATAATAGAAAGAGCTTTTATTGTGACTCTCGTGTTTGGCTTACTTTGTTTTAGTTAGACTCTCCGCCTAGTCACGGGTATTCCGCACCCGGTCCGACTAGTAGACCACTTGCATGCAACGATCCGTCACACACGAAGGGACCTACAAGTGGTATCAGAGCGTAGCTCTTGAATTCGAGTGTTGTAAGTGAGTTTGGAGACGTTTTTACTGATTTTTACAAGCAAAAAGAGGTATTTTTGTTGATTTTTGTGATAAAAAGGGGGTAGCTCTTGGGCACTTTTTTAGAAGCAAAAATCTCTCAAAAACCAAATTTTGTTGTGTATTTGAGTTATTTAAGCATCAAAGGTTGGTTAGAAACAAGTTTCTGACCCTTTGGCTCATTTGCATTAATCATCAGGCAAATTTTTACCATCTCCGGCGATTTTCCAGTCACCGAAAAAGGTTGGTGAGAGTTGCTGAAAAGGTATCCTCCGTACTTACCATTTTTGGCAAAAAGTACAATTTCTGCGTACTTACTAAATACGCAAGAGTTATCTCCTGCGTACTTACAAGTGCGCAAGACTGAACTTGTGCGAACTTAAGTTATATCCTGCGTACTTAATCATTTCCTCCTGCGTACTTACAAGTACACAAGAGTAAGTCTTAAATACGCAAGACTATTTCTCAAGTGCGCAAGGCCAATCCCAAGTGCGCAACTGTGTCTGATTTTTCTGATTTTGACTAAGTGTTCACTATGTCGAACCTTCAGAATCTTGGAAACATGTTAAACTATGATAATGAGATCGGTACACCTCAGAAACCACCAAAGTTGCTAAACGTAAACGATTATTATAATTGGAAGGCACGTATGGAGCACTACATTTCGTATAACGACTCATCACTATGGATACCAATCCTTGAGGGATATAAGCATCCCACACACATCTATCTTGATGATGAATTGCCCAAGCCTATTTCTAAACTCGATGAGGAAGAAAAGAAAGCATATGATCGAGAGAAGAAGGCACTTGGTTCGATCACTATGGCATTAACTCGGGAATTGTTCCACAGTTTCCGAGGGTATGACAATTCTAAGGATCTCTGGAAAGCCTTACAGAAGATATTCGAAGGAAATAGTGACATCAAGAAGTGTAAGCGGGATCTTCTCAGGAAGCAGTATGGGTGCTTTAGATTCTTTGAGAACGAATCTTTAGATGACCTCATCTATAGATTCTATCATTTACAGACTGAGTTGAATGCTTTTGACCTCAAGTATCCAGCTGAAGAGATGGTGGAAAAGTTTTTGGATGCTTTACCACCCAAATTTGAGATGTACACAACCCTGATGAGGGAAAATCCTAAATTCTATGAGTTGACAGTAGAGGAAGCAATAGGAAAGATTCAAGCTCATGAAATGAACTTGAAAAGAAAGGAGAGCTCTGGAAGACCCCAGATACAAGACCCTTCTATGTATACAAGCCTCAAGTGCCCAGAAGAGTCAAGGATAAGCACGCTGTACATCCTGTGACTAAGATGCACATAAAGAGATTGGTATACAAGCTAGTGCAATGTGAAACTAAGATTCCCTTGAGCAAGTTTTCTCAGGATATTCTTGGTGACATGTGGTACTGGTACGTAGTTCCAAAAACGGGCGAGGCTGTGATCATGGTAAAGGTTCGTTCCGAAAGTGGGAACACAGTACCAAAAGAACTGATCAGAATCTTTGATGAAGTCTGCTTCATCAACTTTTCTGTGAAAGATCTGGAGGTACTAGCAGAACGCTACTGTGTCCACACGGACGAATGGACAAAGCTCCTTGCTTCTAAATATGACAAGGTGATTAAGTTCTGCCTTGATTACAAGAAGAAGATGGAAGCTAAGGAACCAGTGCTGTGAAGACTGAAGACGATGAAGATCACGAGCTGTTGTCAAGGGGGAGTTTGTTGATGCAATTTCCTGTGACAACACTCTGGATAGAGTCTTAGTTTGTATTTCTAATGTCTGTAATTTGTCTTTGTATGTAAGAGTCGTTATGTAATAGTTTATCGAGTTGTATTTACTTTTACATAGTGTATGTTGCATTTCTTCTAAGTGTTTTGCGCACTTACATGTGCGCAGGAGAAAGCTCCTGCGTACTTAGCAAGTACGCAGGAAGACCCATGCGTACTTGCTAAGTATGCAGGAGCATTTTGTCCTGCGCACTTGCTAAGTGTGCAGGCATCAGGTCTGTATAAATAGGTTTGGTTCACAGAGGATAAGTACGCAGAACTCATATCTTAGACGAACTCAGTTTGTTAAGTACGCAATTTGTAATCTCTCTGTAACCGTCGAGTGTTTATAATAGAAAGAGCTTTTATTGTGACTCTCGTGTTTGGTTTACTTTGTTTTAGTAGACTCTCCGCCTAGACTCTCCGCCTAGTCACGGGTATTCCGCACCCGGTCTGACTAGTAGACCACTTGCATGCAACGATCCATCACACACGAAGGGACCTACACTTTCATCAGCCGACTCTTTCGAGCCGACTGTCCTGTTTGTTCCGAGCCGACTCTTTGATTTTCTCACTTTCTGAGTTTGTTTGTGACATCTTTGATTCAAGATGACTGCTACTTGTATTACCCAAGCTGATTTAGAGATCGGCTCTATGTGTAGACCTTCCAAGCTCCTCTCCACTGATGATTTCCCTAACTAAAAGAACAGCATAAGGCATACTTTTACGTCACTGACTTCGGTCAGCGGGTCTCGACCTCCAATGGTCCACACTATCCAATGACCACTTAAGCTCATAGTGTTATAGCTCAAATTGATCCCACTGCTTGTACTGAAAATGATAAACTTCTGATCCTAAGAGAATATAAAGCTTTTGGTGCTATCATTATGGGTTTTCCAGCCGACATCATGAACATGTTCGAGGAGTACAAGACTGGTCAATCTTTATGGCAGGCGTTGTATGAATTCTATGAGGGAAATTCAGACTTGAAAGAAGGGAAGAAAGATATGATCCATAAACAATATGATACCTTCGTGAGTATCAAAGTAGAAGATCTGTTTAAAAATATCTCAAGGTACATGGAAATTTCAAGAAAATTGAAGCAAGCCAGGGTAGTCATTAGAAATTCTGATCTGATTAAGAAGCTTCTAGACTCTCTACCTCAGGAATGGAGCATACAATGTATGCTAATCAAAAGATAATATATGAATGAAGCATCGAATCTATCTGATGTAATCAATACCCTAAATTTCTTTGAAATGGACATTGAAAAGCGTCAAATGAATCAAACACGGTATACCAAAACTATGGCACCGACCAATGCATCTTTTAGTGCTCCAACCTCGTCAAACAATGATGTTAGCTCATCTGGAGCTATTCTAGCTATAGTTTCCGCTCCTGTCACCACTAAGCAGACTATGTCAAGCAATGAATCAAAAACTAATCCAAGTAATACCTCTGCACCAAACCCATCAAGTGAACACAGGGCGTTGTTTAGTCTTTTCATCAACAGCTATCAAGCTCTCATTTCAGGTGAATTAAGGTCGGGGTAAGTCTCATTGAAGATGTCTTCCAAGTTGATCTGTATAACCTGGAAGAAGTTGATTTGCAATGGCAAATGGCCATGTTGACTCTGAGGGCTAAAAGGTTTATGGATAGAACTGGAAAGAAGCGTCTAGGAGGAAAATCTGCAGGTTTTGATAAGTCTAAACTAAGATGCTACAACTGTAAGCAACTCGGGCACTTCAAGAGGGAATGTCCCTATCCTATTACCGATGCTTTACCTCTTCCAACCATTGTTGCAATTACTGATGGCCAAGAACAGACTGAGAAGGCTAAAGAACCAACAAATGCTTTGGTAGTTAACGACTTTGATTGGAGCAATGAAATTGAAGAATCTCAGGTTGAAGTGTTCAAGGCTGTTGTGGCAAACACTCTATCTACACAGTTTGTGGTTCATGGGATGGAAGCAAGCCTGGTTGAAAAGGAGAAGAATGAGGTGGTGAGAAGGATTATCGTCAACACTGACTCTATTGGTCCTGCTGCTCTCCTTAGACAATTTGCTATTCAGGGGACATAGAGTCAGGTTATTAATACTGAAGGAAGTACGATTGAGAATTCCAACATCAAGATCATGGATGCAGTGAAGGTAAGTGATGAAAAGAAGGACACCTGTCCCAGTTCCAGCTCAACAGATCGAGTTAACTCTCCGACGAGTACAAGTGATGGAACTCAAGCCAATGGTGATGGAATCTCTAATCAAGGATGCATCTGCAGAAAAACTGCTGCTGAGCGGATTCAACCTAAGGTAAAATCTCGTCTCTGTTCCTCTGACTGTGTTGACATGATTGTTCACTATCGCACTTTAAACCAACTCATTATTCGTGAGAAGGATGATGCTCTTGCTATCCTTAATCAAATAAAAAAGAGCGAGATTTCTCTCAAAGTCAGTTTGAACCAAGCAAATCACGAAATCCAAACCCTAAAAGAGTTTGTCTATAGAAAGGAATTTTTGAACACCGATTTAACTGAAAAACTAACCTCTTCCAGAAATGAATATGTTAAATTGAAAATTAATATTGACAAGTGGAATGTTAGCAAAAAGGCACAAGATACTATGCTAAATTGTCAAAATACTCCTGGTTTTGTGAAAAAGGGGGTGGGATACATGGATTCGAATGACTTTGAAAGGAAACTGTTTCACCCTCCCACTCATGGTCATTATGACCCTATTCCTTCTCCACATCCTAAAACGATCTTGCAAAATTGTTTGTTTTTGCTACTAATGTAAATATTGCAGGTTTAAAAGGACAGGATAAGGATGTTAGGGATGATTGTGGTGCTGGATTGGGTCACAAGGAATTCAACCGGGAATCTATTTTATCTTCGTTTTTGAATTTAAATTCCCAGAATCAAGAGTCATGTAATTCGGGCTCTGTTGATAGAAGTAGTAGATCATGTTCTAGGATAATTAACTCTAACTATGATTGTAATGAACACAATAGTTGTAATGACTTTATTTTTATGAATGAGGTTTGTATTGCTGATTCGATTGATACTGTGTCAAAGGTTTATGACAGAAGAAATTCCGGTCTTCCCCCAACATCAACAAGTCAATGTGATAGTCAAAGTGACTCAGACTATTTGTCTACAAGAGACAGTGAAGAAAGTGCATATGATTTGGACAGATCTGTCGAAACATCCACGGAATCATACAATGCATCTGATGGAGAAGTAAAGTCAAATGACAAATGTTGATAAAGAATCTGACCAGGAATCGTTAACCACTCATGTTGATCAAAAGAAGGAGAAATTCATCAAAGGCAAAAGCAAAAAACAAATCAAAGTGCCAGTTCAACAACAATCATCCTCATCATCTTATCAACTGCCACATAAAAGAAAATCTTTTAAGCATGTTAATTGTTTTAATTTTGGGAAGGGCAGTCACACTGCTAGGAAGTCTTGTAGTGCTTCTTATCATAATAATTGGGTTAAATTTGAATGATCTAAAATGCATAGTGTGGGAAATTTTAACAGACAACAACAAGATCACAATCCTTTTTATAATAAAATTGACAAAATTCATCAAAATGTAAATCATTTTCTAAAGGGAACATGTTGGTGGAGAACCAGAACAGATAGAAATGCTAAAATTGATGTTCCACCAAAGTTGAGAAAGACTTGGGTTTCGGTTTCTTAATAAATTGTCTTGTAAGTGACAGGGATTTCCCATGAGGACTATTGATAATGCATGGCATGTTGATAGTGGGCACTCTCGTCACATGACCATGCTAAAAGATCTGCTGACTACCTTCAGAATTATCGACGGGGGATACGCTGCCTTTGCCGGTGACGAAAAGGGATCAAATATTACAGGACAAGGAACTGTATGCAATCGAACTCTCACTTTGGATAAAGTGAATCTTGTTCCAGAACTCTGCTATAATCTGATGAGTGTATCACAAGTTTGTAAAAAATAGCTATATGTGTTGTTCAACAACATAGAGTGTCTGTTTCTGGAATCATTGTTCCAGAAGATCTGATTCTGCTGAGGACTCCAAGACGAAACAACACCTACATCGTCGACATGAATGATCCTGATACTAAAGCCTCTATGGCTTGCTTACTGTCAAAAGCTTCTGACTCTGAATCGCTGCTCTGGCATCGTCGACTTAGGAATGTGAATTTTAAAACATTAATCGTTTAGTAAAACAAGACCCTGTGAGAGAATTGCAATCCAAGGACTTCAACTTTTCTGAAAAATGAATGACCTGTGCTAAAGGCAAACATCACAAAAAGTCGCATAAGTCCAAAGTAGTGAATTCTATTTCTGTTCTTCTTCAATTACTTCATATGGACCTTTTCGGTCCCGTCAGTGTTAAAAGCATCTCTAAGATGATTTCTCCAGCTACTCTTGGGTAATTTCTTAGCGACTAAAGATGAAACTGCTGAAGTATTGAAGAGTCTGATTCTCAAAATTGAGAAAATCTGCAAGCGTTTGGTGATTTATATCAGAAGTGAAAATGGCACCAAGTTCAATAATAATGTCATGAATGAATTTTGTGAAAGCAAGGGAATTTCTCGACAATTCAGTGCTGCCAGGACTCCACAGCAGAATGGAGTTGCTAAAAGAAAGAACCGAACATTGATTGAAGCTGCCAGAACGAAGCTGATAGATTCAAAGCTGCCAATCATTTTCTAGGCTGAAGCAGTTAACACTACAAATTACGTCCTGAATCATGCTCTTGTGGTCAAGGCTCACAACAAGACTGCCTATGACCTGTTTCATGGAAGGAAGCCCATGATCGAATTCTTCAAAGCTTTTAGATGTTTATGTACTCTATTGAACACAGCTGAGAATCTTGCAAAGTTTGGTGCAGTAGGTGATGAATGTTATTTCATTGGATATTCATCATCTCAAAAAGCCTACGGTGTTTACAACAAAATGACAAAGATCATGCAGGAATCTTATTACGTTGACTGGCAATAAGCAAATACTACAAATATTGGAACCAGTCCCGACTGGTTCTATGATGCAGATATTGTCTTCAATAATTTCATTCCTCCTGTATTACTCGTACCTCAACCATCTTTATCCACTGAACCATCATTCATTCCATCCATCCAAGCAGAAGATTATTTTTTTCCTTTTTCAACACGAATCACACCTGCTATCGTTGATCCTTTGTCTGTCTCCGTCAATAGTACAGTAAAATCTTCTCATTCTGAGGCTGATGATACTTCTCGTGTAAATACTTCTGGTGATGTCAGTTCTTGTCAAACTGCAACTGTAAATTCTAATATTAAACAGAACTTGATAAATGATACCTCTATCGATTCTAAAAGTGATTCTAACAATAATGATGGGCCGATTAGTTCTAATGAAAATTTAACGAACCTTCCTGCTCAAGTTGAAGTTGCTGATGGGCCATCTTTCAAAACTTTATCAAATCATCCTTAAGAGAATGTGATTGGGCCAATCACTGAAGGTGTTCATACTAGAAGTTATTCAACTCCTTACAACATGACCAAGTGTGCTTGTTTTCTCTCACATGATGTTCCAAAGAATATCTCCATGGCCCTGAATGACTCGAGCTGGATAGACGCCATGCACGAAGAACTGGCTCAATTCAGGAAATTAAAAGTTTGGGATCTGGTTGACCTACCAAAGAATAAGTACCCAATTGGTACTCGCTGGGTCTTCAGAAACAAGACCGATGAAAGAAATGTAGTCATCAAGAACAAGGCACTTTTGGTTGTGCAAGGTTTTTCTCAGGAAGAAGGGATTGATTATGAGGAAGTGTTCGCTACCGTGGCTCGATTGGAAGCAATAAGAATTTTCCTAGCTTATGCATGTTTCAAGAACTTTAAGGTCTATCAAATGGATGTTAAAAGTGCATTCTTATATGGGAAGGTCAAGGAGGAAGTTTATGTATGCCAGCCTCCGGGGTTTGAAGATCCAGATTATCCAAATCGAGTTTACAAGTTAGACAAAGCTCTGTACGGACTTCATCAGGCTCCAAGGGCTTGGTATGATACTTTGTCATCTTATCTTCTACAGAATGCTTTTGAATGAGGGAAGATTGATATGAATTTATTCAAGAAGAAGATTGGAAAAGATATTATGCTGGTGCAGATCTATGTGGACGACATCATCTTCGGGTCGACCAATGAGAAGCTTTGTAGAGACTTTAAGGACGTTATGAAAGCCAAATTTGAAATGAGCAAGATGGGTGAGCTCACTTTCATTCTCGGATTAGAAATGAAGCAGTCACATGATGGAACATTGATTCATCAAGCCAAGTATATTCAAGATATACTTAAAAAGTTCCAAATGACTAATTCCAAAGCATAGTCAACAACTTTTTCTACTCAAACCCCCATCTCTGCCGATCCAGAAGAAAAACATGTTGACAGGTATCTCACCGCCAGCCATCCGGACATCATGTTCGCTGTTTTCTATTGCGCCAGTTATTAGACAAATCCTAAAGAATCCCATGAAATCGATGTGAAAAGAATCTTCCTCTACCTAAAAGGCTCTCCCAAGTTAGGGCTCTGGTATCCAAAGGCCAGTAGCTTTGATTTGGTCGCCTACTCTAATAGTGATCATGGTGGATGTCAGCTTGACAGAAAGTCTGTGTAAGGAGGATGTCAGTACTTGGGACATTGTTTGATGTCCTGGCAATGCAAGAAACACACTTCCGTCTCCATCTCTTCTGGAGAAGCCGAGTATATCACTGCTTCTAGTTGCTGGTCTCAAATCCTCAAGATTCGGCTTCAACTAATGGATTATGGCATCAACTTGAAGCAGACTCCAATGTTCATCGACAATGAAGCTTGTGTGCAAATCGTGAAGAACCCGATCTATCATTCAAAAACAAAGCTCATCGATGTGCGGGTTCATGCCATTCGGGATGCATATGAGAAAGAGTATATTCAAGTCCTTCCTGTAAACACCAATGATCAGAAAGCTGATATCTTTACAAAGGCATTTGATAAATCTAAGTATCTTGATCTACTGCAGAAATTAGGTTTGTTGAATTTTGAGTAACATTTTCTATCCCTCATGCATTGTATATATATATATATATATATATATATATATATATATATATATATATATATATATATATATATATATATATATCTCTCTGTTCATATTTTCTTTCAAAAATCCAAAAATATTTTCTTGACCAGAATGAGTTGATGATCGAGCTGCAAAAATATTTTATCTTTCGCTTAGAAAATTCCATTTAAAGAGGTTGTCTATAAATAAAATTTTCGGGGGTAAGTTTCTGTGAATTGAAAAGAAAAAAAAAATAGTTTCATCATTGTTGCTTCTGCATAACTGTTATTGTGGGAAATGATAGTTAAACTAACATACTAGATCACTGTTTGAATAGGATCAATGGAGGAGGCGGTTAAACTAAAGGACATGTTGGTAGGCTCATCATTCAAACAAATAGATTGCAACTCAGTGACAAAGATAATGGCTGCTGAAAAGTGTATACCCGTCTTGTCCAGGTCTGCACATAACCATAGTCCCGTCACAAAGGGGTTGCGAGTCCTTTATATATATACTTATTAAAAAGCAAAAAGAACAAAAAGACATGCAATGACGTGCATCAGGCAAATAAAAGACATGCAATGACGTGCAAATCCAAACAAAAGACACCAATGATGTGCATCCTAGTACTGAATTTGTCAATCTTGTGCAAAAGACACGCAATGTCAATGTCGTGCATTAGGAACATAATCTCAAAAGATACACAATGTTAGTGTGTACATACATATACTATATATTTTTGTTTTTGGGTTCCTGTCACTGCGAAGGGATTTTCTTGACAAAAACATGGCTTGTAAGACCGACATGCAAGTAAGTCCAACCTTATTTCATAGTCAGGGCATATAAGTTTGTCGTACTTTGTCCCTGACTCAAAATCATTTTAAAAATACCCTGAACAGTTCACGTACTCATGCTAGTTATGCTTCATTAGCTATCCTAGGATTCTCGTTGATCAACTTCTCTGATTATGCGTTGGCATAGACCTGAAGGTCTCATCATAACACTCAAAAGACCATGAGGATGGGTAGGTGATACCTACCAAGTTTGGGGAACACTGACTTCATCTTAATTCTTACCATAACATGATAAACGTTTGCTAGTTGTATGTTGAAAGAATGGTGCACGGCTTCAGAGGATAGGCATGCCAACAGTCGTTCGTAGGCCGTGGACGCCCAAATGCAATAAGAAAAGGCTGTGTTACAACTTATGTCGGTATGATTCCACGAAGTCAGGTTTGCATGTTATATGTCCTTGATTTGAATTTTGAATCGTTTGTGCCTCGTTTTGGTATTAATAAACTTTTTGGTGTGTATATATTCTTGTACAAATGTCTTTTGGTTCATATCTCAAAAATCAGGCTTGAAAGTCGATTCGTTTTAGTCAAATGTTCATTCTTTTTAACTTTTTGCCCTAAGAGACTCTTGGGCCGACTATCAAGTGTCGGCCCCAACTTTTTTTACCGAGTATATAATGATTGAAAAGGGGAAATTTCCTTTACTTGAATCCCTAGTTTTACCAGTTCTTCCGGCGATCATCTCATCAGATTGCTCAAGGGCATTATGTCTGATCCATTGCATTTTGTGTGTTTCTTGCATCTAGTGAAGGTATTTTTATAGTAATGCACATGTTTATTAACATCTTCTGGCTCATTAGATCATGAATACTACATCAAAATGGATGCTTTACTCTGATTTTGGTTCTGAAACATTTTGACTGTTTATATTCTCATATTGCCGACTGTCCGGATGAAGAAGATGACCAGAATCGGCTCTTGTTAGCCAAATCGCATACCCAACATCGGTCTTCGACTCCTTGAATGCAAGTTCAAAATCATGCCCTATAGTTATCAGTCACCTATAGGCCGATTCTTTAGATATTTACCTCATAATGAATCGTCGACTGATTCCCTCATGGAGCCGACTGTCACCAACAGTATCGAGCGACTCTTTCATTATCAGGACAAAATTATTGTCCCTGATCTTGGCGACTCTCTATTTTGATCAATATTCAGCCGATTCTTCTTCGGCTGACTTTCAAGAGTCGATAACAACTCTCCGTGAATATTTGATTTATTCCTCCCCGGTCGAATCTCAACGCAATATACAATTCTTCTGTCCATTCTTATTGCCGACTCTCATCCCTTTCATGGCCGACTATCCTTCTTATTTTATTTTTATTTCATCTTACTTTTGTGTGCTTAATTTCTTTACATATCATTGACTTACTAATATTGTGTGCACAGATAATGGCCGCGGAAGAGCTCATCAGCGACCATCGTCACAATATGGCCATCAGCTTTCCCAAACCCATTCCTGAGGAATTAACCAATGTGACTGATTGGCTTTTACAAAGCAGGATTTTCTACGCCATCACATGGAACAAACCCGTCTACAAGGATCTCATAGTAGAATTCTGGGAAAATGTTGAAGCCTTTCTACACTCGATTACCAACGATCCTCTTATCAGCTCCACTGTTGTTGGACAAAAGGTGGTTTTGTTTAAAAGCACTGTCAGAGAAGCATTAAAGTTACATGATAACTCTCTTGACCCTTACACTATTCAAGAAAGAAGTGGAAAGACGCTTCATTGAGGAACTTGGATATGAGGGGCAATTCAGAAAGGGTGAAATTCTAAAGAAAGGATTATCTAAGGACTGGAAAACGATCATGTACATTTTCATTCACTCTATGTCACACAAAAAGGGAGGCTATGATGCCCTTGGATTAAAATGGGGAGGAGTCATGGTGAAAGTTTGCAACCACGAAACCTACAAATGTTTCTCGTCACATTTTCGACTACATGTGTAGCAATGTTACAAAGAACAAATGGTTGTTATATCCTCAATTTGTCCAAATGATTTTGAATCTCCTTCTCAAGAAACTACCACCAAAAGGAATCCCAATGACATTCTCAAAACTTGATTCCCGCTTTTATACTGATCTTTTGAGAAATCATCAAAGTTTCTCTAGAAAGGAAACTCCTCTTTTCAAGAAAATGCGTGAGAAAGAAGTAAACCCAGAAATTGAAAGCGCGTCTAAAGAAAGCTACAACACCATGAAGAGAAGAATTTAAGGCACAAGTGTACCTGTTAAAGAAAAGTCTTCAAGAAATTAATCTAAGAAAGAAGCTGCTAAAAGAAAAGTAAACGGAAAAGCTATTGATGTATCTGATGGAAAGAAGAAAAAGAGGGCCATTGTACCAAGCCAAGGAGAAGGTCTGATGAGGTCAACAAGACTAGCCTATCAAAGAGAACAGAAGATAATCTAGCAAGACAACTCCATCACCCCTCTCCTTTCCGATGAAGTTATTGAAGCAGATTTCATAGCTGGAATGACTCTTGCTACACTAAGGCATCCTCCGCCTATGCAGATCAAGGGAACTTCCCGAACATATCACTCTCCCACCAAGAATCAAGCTTTTCCTCCCACCGACAAATCAAAACAATCTATCTCTACCACCAAGAAAAATGTTGTGGTTTCAAGAAAGGATGCACCTCCTCCTCATCCTCAAAAGAAGCTTACTGAACTGGACAATCTCAAGTCTGAAATCCGTACATTATGAAAATCCCATGAGAAGCAGAGAAAAGATATCTTAGGAATGAAAATTCATTGGAACAAGCAGAACAGATGGAATGAGATACAAAGCAAGAACATGAGGAATATTGCCAAGGCTTTGGCAATGATCGGGAAAGGAGCTGAGAATATTTTGAAGGAACTAAATCATTTAAGGGAAAGAGACAATGAGGAACCATTGACATTTCATAACGTCATTGAAGTTGCCAGCATTGACGAAGAAGATGAATCTGAGGATGAAGATGAAGGAGAAAGTGCATCCCAAGAATTCTGAGGAGGAGAGGCCCAAGGAGCATTAAAGAATCAGGAGTGAAACAGCTTCGGGGGAAATTGTTGCAACCAGAAAAACCATTGTGATCCTGATAATCTATAGGGGCTTAATTATAATTTTTGTTCGTTAGGTTTTTGGGTCAAGAGTCGCTAGCGACTCTTTTTGGTTGTCGGTCGACTGTCGACAGTCGGCAATCTTCACGTCGACTCTTGTTATGTTCTCTATAAATAGCAAACCAAAAACCTAATTATCAAGCTCTTGCATCAGACGTCGTTACTATATAGTCAAATAGAGAGTCGGTAGGAGATTGTAGTTGTTTTCTTTGTATCCCAGGAGGTTATCTGTAATTGTTTCACAGTGGAAGTAATAGAATCATGTGGTTTATGTTCTTGTTTGTGTTGGTCTTCATCTTGTGTTTATCATTATCATCAACAATAAGCTTCTCTATAACTGATTTGTTGGTTGTTTCCTAACTAGAATCATTCTAGCACAATGACCATATCGCCAGGACCTATAGGAATTCCAGTGAATATCTCCCTTGGTGGTGTCGTTTGAACTTCTTCTAGCATTTGTGGTTCTGGATAAACCTTACTGTTTCTGAGAGTAACAGCACTAACATTTGCTTTTGGGTTAGGTTCAGTGTTGCTTGGAAGACATCTTGGCTGTCTTTCAGATAAGAGCATTGCAATCTGCCCCAGTTGTATTTTAATGGATTGGAGAGTTGCTTTCTGTGTTCTAAATTAAGCTTCATGGAGACTAGACTTTTCTTCATATTGTTTGTGACGAGCATTAGCTAAGAGTGCATGACTTTCAGTTGTAATTATCAACTTAGTTACCGCATCATCTACACTTAACCCGTTACTTGGCTTGTTAGTTCTTTGGAATTGTTGATGAGGCTGAAAGTTTTGAGGTTGTCTTTTCTGAAATTGCTGTTGCCCAAAACCAAATGGTCCCTGATTGTTGTTATCCTTCCAACTGAAATTCGGATGGTTCCTCCATCCAGGATTGTAAGTGTTGTTATAGGGGTTGTTTTGCAGGCGATTGGTTCCGATAAAGTTAACTTGTTCAACATCCCTAGTGGTGCGTTTTGTTTCTCCAACAGTTTCAACATTTACTTTTCCTTTGCTCATTTAATCGAGTTAAGTGGTGAGAGCGTATACTTGAGCAGAAAGTGAAGTGACAGTATCAACAGAGTGAATGTTAGGACATAGTTTGTAATGACAAAAGCTTTGTAATAGTTTAGATCTAATGTCTTTATGTTTCTGTAATGTAAAATGTTCTAAGTGTTTATGAAGTTATGCTATAGGCGAACATGTTAAGTTCACCTAGTCTAACAGAGGCGAACTTGTTAAGTTCGCTTAAGTCTATCTGAGGCGAACTTGTTAAGTTCGCTTAGTCTGTTAGAGGCGAACTTGTTAAGTTCGCCTAATGCAGGTCAGATGCCTATAAATAGGGTTTACAGAGTCAGTTTGAAAAACAATCAGAAAAACAAAACATAGTTGTAAGATTTGGTCTGATTGAGTCTATAAACTCTATTGAGAATTGGAATACAAGCGTGAATGTTTTTTACTTGATTGTCTCTATTGTCTTTTGTGTATGCAATCGTTGATTCGTTGGATTCCGCGCTCCGAGTTAACGACACATCTTATCACGAGAATGATCCGTAAAAGTGCCATGAGGACCTATAGTGAACACCATGTCTGGTTCGCCTATTATTTCTAGGATTGTACCATTAATAGATGTTCATAGCTATTTCCTCAATTAGGTTGTAAGCTTCTTGTGGTCTCTTTTTTCCAAAAATACCACCTGTAGTAGCGTCGACTGTCTAACGAGATTTATTGTTTAACCCATTGTAGAATGATGATACTTGTAGCCAAACTTCTAGCCCATGGTGAGGGCATTATCTCAACATGTCCTTGATACGTTCCCATGCCTCATATAGTGACTCACTATCCTCCTGAGCGAAAGTGGTAATATCGTTCCTCAATTTAGCAGTTTTTGCTTACGGGAAATATTTTGAGAGAAACTTTTGAGCTAGATCATCCAATGTAGTGATTGACCCAGTAGGAAGAGAATTTAGCCATGCTTTAGCTCGTTCCCTTAAAGAGAAAGGAAACATTCGGAGCAGAATAGCGTCATCCGAAACCCTGTTCAGTTTGAAACTGTCACAAATTTCGAGGAAATTTGCAGTGTGGACATGAGGGTCTTCATCTGGTAAGCCATGGAAAGTACATGATGATTGGATCATATGAATGACATGAGATCTGATCTCAAAGTTGTTCACGTCAATTTTTGGCCTTGTGATACTAGACCCTAAGGCTTCATGTGACGGTCTTGCAAAGTCAGAAATATTACGGTTTCTATAACCATTTTCTTGATACGTTTTTCTCGTAATCGGCATTGAAAGAATGTTTCGGGTTCTGCTAAAGTTTGATATAAACCAGTAGTGGAGATATGGATCATACACTAACTGAAACAAACGTAAAAAGAAAAACTGATGGAAAATGTTAAGGTTAAAAAAGGCTAATCCGTTAACTAGAATCTTTCTTGAAATCACCGTTTCCCCGGCAACGACGCCGAAATCTTGATGTGTCGTTTTATAGGTTAATAGAATATAATATATATTTTATTATATATTGAAAAGGTTTTCACGAGATCATATTTCAAATTTATAAAATGATAAATACTTAAAGTTAAAATGGACACGGTCGAGTTCCAATACTTAACATTTGTTATCGTTTAGCCGGTTTAATTAGTGAGTGGGTGTTGTGTGCTTGTGAAGCGGAACAATATATGACAGAAAATTAAATGACATATATCTAAATGACGGTAAGTAAAAAACAGAGAAAGGTAAATAGCAGAAAGGTAAATAGCTCGAGAATAATCAGATCACAACGAGTATTGCTTTAGGCTTCGAATCTTCTTGGTATATGATAATGTTATGTTAACTAGTCCGATGGTATGACTAATACAAAAGTGTGAACAGTACACCTCTAGAGCCTCATTCTCACAATATTTTGTTCACGAATTATGTTCTTTAATAATAAAATGGTAAGACTCCCAGTTAGGGACACCATTACCCTCAACTCTTTAATAGATCCGCACATTCGTATGCTTAAGATCTACTTCCATGTTGGTTTAAAACATCAAACTTAAATACCTTTATTTTTATTAAAAGAGTGATTAAACTTTGTTCACCGGGATGCGGTGCAACAGTGGGACCATGTATAAACACATACCGTTTCCAACATGAGTTCACCAACTCTTGGTTTAATGACAAAGTAAGATCAACCAAGTGTTAGCTTATCAAAATCTACTTGTATAAAGACGTACAAGTTTAAAGAGAAGTTTGATTAAAAAGGTTTTATGGTCATATACTTTAAAATCAAGAACACTCAAAAGTTTAAAGACTGGAATCGATAAAGATAAAAAGTCCACCATTTTCTGGGATGACTTCATTCTCACGCATTTTCTTGAAAAGAGGAGTTTCCTTTCCAGAGAAACTATGATGATTTCTCAAAAGATCAGTATAAAAGAGGGAATCAAGTTTTGTGAATGTCATTGGGATTCCTTTTGGTGGTAGTTTCTTGAGAAGGAGATTCAAAATCATTTGGACAAATCGAGGATATAACAACCATTTGTTCTTTGTAACATTGCTACACATGTAGTCGAAAATGTGACGAGAAACATTGCAGGTTTCGTGGTGGCAACTTTCACCATGACTCCTCCCCATTTTAATCCAAGGGCATCATAGCCTCCCCTTTTGTGTGGTATAGAGTGAATGAAAATGTACATGATCGTTTTCCAGTCCTTAGATAATCCTTTCTTTAGAATATCACACTTTCTGAATGGCCCCTCATATCCAAGTTCCTCAATGAAGCGTCTTTCCACTTATTTCTTGTCAATAGTGTAAGGTTCAGGAGAGTTATCCTATAACTTTAATGCTTATCTGACAGTGCTTTCAAACACAACCACCTTTTGTCCAGCAACAGTGGAGCTGATAAAAGGATCGTTGGTAATCTAGTGTAGAGAGGCCTCAACATTTTCCCAGAATTCTACTATGAGATCATTGTAGACGGGTTCATTCAATGTGATGGCGTAGGAAATCCTGCTTTGTAAAAGCCAATCAGTCACCTTGGTGAATTCCTCAGGAATGGGTTTGGGAAAGCTGATGGCCATATTGTGACGATGGTCGCTTATGAGCTCTTCCGCACCCATTATCTGTGCACAGCGTAATATAGTTTAGGTAAGAACTAAGTATCGAAACAATGGACACGGTCGAGTTCCAATACTCAACATTTGTTATTGTTTAGCCGGTTTAATTAGTGAGTGGGTTTTTTTGTGATTGTGAAGCGGAACAGTACATGACAGAAAATTAAATGACAAGTAAATGACATAAATCTAAATGACGGTAGAGTAAAAAACAGAGAAAGGTAAATAGCTCGAAAATAATCAGATCATAACGAGTATTGCTTTAGGCTTAGAATCTTCTTGGTATATGATAATGTTATGTTAAATAGTCCGATGGTATGACTAATACAAAAGTGTAAACGGTACACCTCTAGAGCCTCATTCTCACAACATTTTGTTCGCGAATTAAGTTATTTAATAATAAAATGGTAAGACTCCCAGTTAGGGAAACCATTACCCTCAACTCTTTAATAGATCCGCACATCAAACTTAAATACCTTTATTTTTATTAAAAGAGTGATTAAACTTTGTTCACCGGGATGCGGTGCAAAAGTGAGACCATGTATAAACACGTACCGTTTCCAACACGAGTTCACCAACTCTTGGTTTAATGACAAAGTAAGATCAACCAAGTGTTAGCTTATCAAAATCTACTTGTATAAAGACGTAAAAGTTTAAAGAGAAGTTTGATTAAAAAGGTTTTATGGTCATATACTTTAAAATCAAGAACACTCAAAAGTTTAAAGACTAGAATCGATAAAGATAAAAAGTCCACCATTTTCTGGGATGACTTCATTCTCACGCATTTTCTTGAAAAGAGGAGTTTCCTTTCCAGAGAAACTATGATGATTTCTCAAAAGATCAGTATAAAATAGGGAATCAAGTTTTGTGAATGTCATTGGGATTCCTTTTGGTGGTAGTTTCTTGAGAAGGAGATTCAAAATCATTTGGACAAATCGAGCATATAACAACCATTTGTTCTTTGTAACATTGCTACACATGTAGTCGAAAATGTGACGAGAAACATTACAGGTTTCGTGGTTGCAACTTTCACCATGACTCCTCCCCATTTTAATCCAAGGGCATCATAGCCTCCCCTTTTGTGTGGCTTAGAGTGAATGAAAATGTACATGATCGTTTTCCAGTCCTTAGATAATCCTTTCTTTAGAATTTCACTCTTTCTGAATGGCCCCTCATATCCATGTTCCTCAATGAAGCGTCTTTCCACTTCTTTCTTGTCAATAGTGTAAGGTTCAGGAGAGTTATCCTATAACTTTAATGCTTCTCTGACAGTGCTTTCAAACACAACCACCTTTTTTCCAGCAACAGTGGAGCTGATAAAAGGATCGTTGGTAATCGAGTGTAGAAAGGCCTCAACATTTTCCCAGAATTCTACTATGAGAACATTGTTGACGGGTTTATTCAATGTGATGGCGTAGGAAATCCTGCTTTGTAAAAGCCAATCAGTCACCTTGGTGAATTCCTCAGGAATGGGTTTGGGAAAGCTGATGGCCATATTGTGACGATGGTCGCTTATGAGCTCTTCCGCACCCATTATCTGTGCACAGCGTAATATAGTTTAGGTAAGAACTAAGTATCGAACCAATGGACACGGTCGAGTTCCAATACTCAACATTTGTTATTGTTTAGCCGGTTTAATTAGTGAGTGGGTTTTTTGTGCTTGTGAAGCGGAACAGTACATGATAGAAAATTAAATGACAAGTAAATGACATAAATCTAAATGACGGTAGAGTAAAAAACAGAGAAAGGTAAATAGCTCAAGAATAATCAGATCATAACGAGTATTGCTTTAGGCTTAGAATCTTCTTGGTATATGATAATGTTATGTTAAATAGTCCGCTGGTATGACTAATACAAAAGTGTGAACGGTACACCTCTAGAGCCGCATTCGCACAACATTTTGTTCGCGAATTATGTTCTTTAATAATAAAATGGTAAGACTCCCAGATAGGGACACCATTACCCTCAACTCTTTAATAGATCCGCGCATTCGTATGCTTAAGATCTACTTCCAAGTTGGTTTAAGATATCAAACTTAAATACCTTTATTTTTATTAAAAGGGTGATTAAACTTTGTTCACCGGGATGCGGTGCAACAGTGGGACCATGTATAAAGACGTATCGTTCCCAACATGAGTTCACCAACTCTTGGTTTCATGACAAAGTAAGATCAACCAAGTGTTAGCTTATCAAAATCCACTTGTATAAAGACGTACAAGTTTAAAGAGAAGTTTGATTAAAAAGGTTTTACGGTCATATACTTTAAAATAAAGAACACTCACTAATTAAAAATTCATGCCCAATCAAGGCTTGGCTGTTAGCTTTTTCGCTTCTTTGGGTTAATCTCCCTCGTTTATTCCACTATGCAAGTTCGTTCTTTGCCTCTTTGGTATAATACCTAAAGTCCACTACTAGGATAAATTTTTTTTACCTACGTTATTAATGGCATTAATTATGCTTTTATCTAAGCATGTTGACTTAGGAAGATGCTCTGCGTGTCACCATCAAAAGATTCTTTCATGCCACATCATCATCTGACTGCAGGAGCTAGTTACGCTCGTTTGCTTTATGCGCTTGCATGCTTCTTGTGTTTGACCGGTCAGCGCACCTACTCACGTCATTAGTCCCTTGTTAGATGTGGTTATTGTGTAGCCGTGAGCATTTATGACTAAATGTTCTGTTTTTTAAGTTTTGCTTATACGTTGTTGCTTTTGTGTTGTTTCCTTGTTTGATTCATTTTCAGAAAGATCATCCAACCAACGTCTTTGATTTGAAACTCTGTAGCTACTAGCACTACGTCAAAATGTAGCTTTGGTCACATTTTTTCAAAAATCGAACTACCACAATTTTGATTAATTTGTGGCTAATCCTAGTTTTAGCCACACGTTTCTGATTCGTGTGACAAAAAAACCCAGTTACGTGACCTTTAGTCACGCTTTTAGAAACAATGTGACCATAAACACATATGTTAGCAAAACCTTTACAAAAATTTGTGACATTTACTAGCCACGCTCGAAAAGTGTGGCCAAATGTGAACAACTGTCATGGTATTTTGTGTGATTTTTTTATTCATGTGACCAAAAACACATCTATTAGCCACACATTAAGCAAAACATGTGACAATTAGTAGCCACGCTCGATTAGTGTGGCCAAATGTGACCAACCGCAATTGTTGTTGTTTAGTGATGTGGCTAAAAGGTAATAGCTATGGCCACTTATATTCGCTTGCACGTGTGACCAAAGAGTAGTTTATTATGGTCACGGTTAAAAATCTTATGCGTGGCTAAATAATAGAAACGACATTGTTTTTTGTTTAATTATGTGTCTAAAAGCTAATACATATGGCCACGTATATCATTTTATGTAACCAAAAGAGTAGTGCTTATTAGCCACATGTAAGATAATTAACTATTTCTGACAATAACTATAAGTATTTTATGGTCACACATATAGTTACTTTGTGCGGCTAAAAATAGTCAATGGCCACGGTTAATTGTATATGTGTGGCGAAAAGTAATCATGGCCTGCCCACTTCCTACCGCCAAATTTCAATACTACTGTCAGAACTTCGATCATATAACGACCTTCAATACTTCTAGCTCTGCGTCATTTGGGTTTTCTTCCTTGCGAGATTAGGGTTTTCATCAATACTTCTAGCTCTGTCGCCACTTCAATCGATCAAATCAACAAACAATGGCGATCGAGACAATGGAGACTACGATCCGCGAATGGCGAAGCACCACACTACCAGGGTAAGTATTCTTGTCGATACTCTGTTCATGTTAGAACTAGGGTTTGCTTGTTCAACATTTGGATTTTTTGTTGTCGATATCCATAAATGTGTAACATAAACTAGAAATTACAGGTGGTGGGAGGTTCTCAATCTGTATCAATCACAAGGGCGAGTTCACCGTTAGTCGCGCCGGCGTCAGAGAATATGACGGTGGAGTTATGAGTTACCTTGAGAGGGAGCAGGACTCTACCTATACACCCGATGCTCTGTTCGGGCAGAGGAGGCCACTAGGCCAGGGCTACATCACAGATGATTGTGTGTCTGATGCTAGGTCAAATAACCACGTGCATTAGGATATATAGCCAGTGAGTTTTATCAGACCACCTGAGCCATGGTTCATTGTTGGTTCGTTTCTCAACAATTAGGATAGCCATAGAGTTTTTGAAAAGAATACAAGGCTCAGTCAACCCTCTAGAAGACCTGATCATCATAGAGGTGATGATCAGGTCCTTTAGAGGGTTAACCCTAGCCTGGGTATTCTTTTCAAAAACTCAATGTCTATCCTAATGGATGTTGAGAAACGAACCAACAACCAACCATGGCTCAGGTCGTCTGATAAAGTGTTATATGTAAAAGGTGAACCTGTTGTTTTGTTTATTTTATACATGTATGGTCATTGGGAAGAGGAGGATACAATCTAACAACATCCCTTAGGATAGCCATTGTGACAATCCGGACTTTTCCAGTTAACTCAGTTAATAAATTCAGTTAAAACCTAACCTAAACCTAACAGAGTTAACTCAATCCTAAACCATAGGGACTGATCCTATCAATATTTAATCTTAAATTACAGGGACAGATTGGTATCAGAGACATTGGTTATAGAGACATTGGTTATAGAGAACTAGGATTGCATACTAGACTATAGCCTCACACATTAGTTACATGTCATTTGAATGTTTGGCACTTATATATATTGTTACAGGAACATGTCGTCAACTCTACCTCGATCACCTAAGGCACTAGGACATAAGGCACCTATCCTACCATCCCCGGAGCCCAAAAGGCGCCGGACTACTTCCAGTGACCATTCAGTTGAGCAAGGTGAACCGAGTAGCGCACGAGCAATGGATTATACTCTCAATTGGAACGTATACCCGCAAATGATCCAAAGGTGGATCGAAATGGGAAATGTTCCATCACCCTACTTTGGTTCTGCATCCTCATCATCCCTACTACCTAGCTTGCCATGCACTATGGAACAAGCTTTCGCAACCTTCGTATCTTATATGTCAAAGGAATTCATTATTATGCAAGATGCTACCGAGGAGATACCTAACCTTCTGAAGAATGGGCCTCAAATAGAGGAGAATAAGGTAGGAATAGAACTCTTGACTACCGAACTAGCTGCAACGGACCATGTCCATAACCTTTTAGTTGATCGTGTGGCACATCTGGAGACGAGGGCCGACACTATGGACGATGATATGGAAGGAGTTCTAGAGAGATTGGCTGCTATGGAAGCTCATCTACATGTAGCAAACCACACGTCTTCAAGAGAGGGTGACTCACTTGGAAGCCCAACTGCAAGCCGCTTTATTTCCTGAAGAGATTCCACATTCTGATGGCGAGGAGGAACCTTTTGAGGAGGAACCTTTTGAGGAAGAACCTTTTGAAGAAGTGCCCTTCGAGGAGGAGCCCGTGGAAGAGGAACCAATAGAGATAGACAATGCACAATCGTATGTTTCTTCCGATGACGAAGATGCTTGATGATCTTCCTATTCTATCTTCCTTTTCATGTTTGCTTTTGCTTATGTTATTTCTCTTTTCAAACCTAGATGGGTAAGGTTGTTCCCATCCAATAAAAGCATGAGAAGTTTAATATTTGAGTTATTTATTTTGTAGCCTTACAATTTATTTAATTTTCAAAATATTAGATGTTGTATCTCCTTACTCATACCTAAATAATGTTTAATATGCGATATATTTCTCATTGTTTTTCATTTGTGATTGTGAAGAATCATGTCAGGGAGAGGACGTGGAGGCCGTGCCGGTGGTCGTGGTACCATTAACATGACGGCAGCAGAACTAGCAGCACTGATAAATGATAGTGTGGCGGAGGCTCTGGCAGTACAAAATGCTGCAGGTAAATGATTTAGCTATTGACTAATGATGTCAATCCATTTCTTAAAAAGCCTACCCTAAACTCTATAATTCCAATCCTAATTGTATTTCAAAACCTAGGCCAGCAAAATTAGCAAAACCAACAACCAGCCTGCACTTTCAAGGCATTCATGGATTGCAAGCCCCACGCCTTTAGTGGAGCTGAAGGAGCTGTTGGACTACTTCGTTGGTTTGAGAAGGTTGAATCGGTGATTGCCATGTGCAACTGCCCCGTGGCTAATCAGGTAAAGTTTGCCGCCTAAACTTTAGAAGGCCCGGCACTCACATGGTGGAACGCACAGGTCCAAATGTTGGGTCTTGCCATGGCGAATGCACTCCCGTGGGAGGAATTTAAATCAATGATGAAGGAGGAATACTGTCCTCGCGATGAGATCCAGAAGTTGGAGGGAGATTTTTGGAACCTAAAGATGGAGGGTTCTGAAATTGAACACTACACCACACGTTCCCATGAACTTGCTACTATGTGCCCGCATATGGTAATTCCTTATTACAAGAGAATTGAGCTTTACATTGGAGGTCTAGTGCCTCAAATACAAAGCATGGTTACTTCATCGAATCCTACCACTATCCAACAAACTATCCGTCTTGCCCATAAGTTAACTGACCAAGCGGTGACACAAGGGACTCAACCTCCGAGAGGTTTAATTTCTAAACCCACCGACACTCACAAACGCAAGTTGATCACCATTCCAACACCCACACCCACTCCAACTCTCACTCAAAAGGACACCAACCCAACCAACTCCAGTTTAATCAACCACAGCAGCAGCAACAGCATAGGTTTAAGCCTACTAAGAACTTCAACCAGTCGACCTCTTCTGGTCAGAACCAGGGTGGTTATGCGGGGAAGTCTCCGAAGTGTAACAAGTGTAACTTCCACCACTTTGGATTTTGCAATCGTTGCCAGAGGTGCGGCAAAATAGGTCATGTTGCTAAGGACTGCAGGGGTGAGTTACAACCTAAACAACCTTTTCAACAATCGGGATCCACACGGGGTTGCTTTGAGTGCCGAAAGGAAGGGCATATTCGGAAGAATTGTCCTCAATTGAAGAAAGGGGTTAATGGAAACCACAACCCTAACCAGAATAACAATGGAAATGGTGGTAACAATGGAAATGGTGGAGGAAATGGTGCGAAGGGACGAGCCTTCGTACTAGGATCTGGAGAAGCCCGTTACCACCATAACGTGGTCACCGGTAAGTTTCTCTTAAATAATTTGTTTGCTTCTGTCCTTTTTGACGCTGGTGCTGATAGAAGTTTTATATATAAGAAACTTAGTGATATGATAAAAGGAACTTCATCTCTATTAGAAGCTAAGTATACAATAGAGATAGCTGACAGCCAAATAATTGAGGCAACTCACATTCTTAAGGGATGTAAACTTGAGCTAGCTAGACATATATTTGATATCGACCTTATGCCGGTCACTCTTGTTAGTTTTGATGTAATTGTCGGCATGGATTGGTTATCTAAAAACCAAGCCGAAATTATATGTCATGAGAAGATTGTTCGTATACCTCTCCTAAGTGGAGAGACCCTTTCCGTTCAAGGCGAAAGAGTTGGTGCAGTCATGGGCATCATATCTTTTATGAAAGCACAAAAATGCCTTTGAAAGGGGCATACGGCTATGTTGGCTCACGTTGCTGAGTAGCACTCAGAAGAGAAGAAGATTGAAGATATTCCTGTCGTGCGTGAATTTTTGGAAGTATTTCCCGAGGATCTGCCCGGTTTGCCACCGCACCGTCAAGTTGAATTCCAAATTGATTTAACACCGATTGCTCGGGCACCTTACAGACTGGCACCCAGTGAAATGCAAGAACTGTCCACTCAATTGCAAGATTTTTTGGATAAAGGTTTCATCCGACCTAGTTCATCACCGTGGGGAGCTCCGGTACTATTTGTAAAGAAAAAGGACGGAACTTTGCGTATGTGCATTGACTACCGGGAGCAAAATAAAGTCACGACCAAGAACCGCTACCCTTTACCTCGCATAGATGACCTCTTTGATCAACTCCAAGGATCAAGTTTCTATTCCAAAATAGATCTTAGGTCCGGCTACAATCAGTTAAGAGTCCGAGAAGAGGATATCTCAAAGACTGCATTCAGAACGAGGTACGGCCATTACGAATTTATGGTCATGCCTTTCGGGTTAACCAACGCACCTGCGGTATTCATGGACCTCATGAACCGTGTGTGTAAGCCTTATCTTGATCAATTCGTTATCGTTTTCATCGACGACATCCTCATTTATTCCAAGAACAATGAAGAACATGAGGAACATCTACGCCTAATTTTGGAATTACTTAAGCGAGAGCAACTGTATGCTATGTTTTCCAAGTGTGAATTCTGGATTCGGGAAGTTCAGTTTCTAGGACATGTGGTTAACGAGAAAGGAATACATGTCGACCCATCGAAGATAGAAGCCATCAAGAATTGGGCAGCACCGATAACCCCGACTGAGGTGCGACAATTTCTGGGATTGGCTGGATATTACCGTCGATTCATCGAAGTATTTTCAAAAATTGCTCAACCTCTCACTGCTTTAACTCAAAAGGGTAAAGCCTATAATTGGGGCGATAACCAAGAGTCAGCATTCTAACATCTTAAATAGAAACTCTGCAGTGCACCTATTCTAGCTCTTCCGAAAGGAATCGATGATTTTGTGGTGTATTGTGATGCATCTATTCAAGGTTTGGGTTGTGTCTTAATGCAACGCGAAAAGGTGATCGCATACGCTTCACGTCAACTAAAGGTCCACGAGAGAAACTACACCACTCATGACTTAGAGTTGGGAGCCGTAGTTTTCGCACTTAAGATAAGGAGACATTACTTGTACGGTACCAAGTGCACCATCTACACCGATCACAAGAGTCTTCAGCACATCTTCGAGCAGAAAGAATTAAACATGAGAAAACGTCATTGGGTCGAACTCTTAAACGATTATGACTGTGCGATCCGATATCACCCGGGTAAAGCTAATGTTGTAGCTGATGCCCTATGTCGAAAAGAAACAAAACCCAAACGAGTTCGAGCGTTACAGCTTACTATTCACCCCGGATTACCTGACAAAATCCGTAGTGCTCAACTCGAAGCCCTAAAAGAAGAAAATCTACCGTTGGAAAGTACACGCGGTATGGAAGCACAACTTGAAGTCAAATCTGACGGTATTCACTACTTTGTCGAGCGAATATGTGTTCAAGTATTCGGAAACCTAACGGAACTAGTTATGGATGAGTCTCATAAATCTCGTTACTCGATACATCCAGGTTCCGACAAAATGTACCATGATCTAAAGGTACTATATTGGTGGCCGAAGATGAAGGCCGATATAGCCACCTATGTTAGTAAGTGTCTGACTTGCGCGAAGGTCAAAGTTGAATATCAAAAACCATCCGGTCTTCTACAACAACCAGAAATTCCCATGTGGAAATGGGAACAAATATCCATGGACTTCATCACCAAATTACCATGAACTCCTACCGGATGTGACACCATCTGGGTAATTGTTGATCGATTAACAAAGTTCATTCACTTCTTAGCAATCAAAGAAACCGACAAAATGGATAAGCTCACTCGTACTTACTTGAAAGAAATAGTCTCTCAGCACAGGGTGCCAATCTCTATTATTTCGGATCGTGATGCACGATTCAGGTCTCGTTTCTGGCAGTCATTACATAAAGCCTTAGGCACACGTCAAGACATGAGCACAACATACCATCCTCAAACTGACGGCCAGACAGAACATACTATTCAAACGCTGGAGGACATGCTACGAGCTTGAGTGATTGATTTCGGTAATACTTGGGAGTCTCACCTACCGTTGGTGGAGTTCTCCTACAACAACGGCTATCACACTAGCATCAAGGCAGCTCCATTTGAAGCACTTTATGGACAGAAATGCCGTTCTCCCATTTGTTGGACCGAGGTTGGAGATAGCCAACTCACATGTCCTGAACTTGTATTTGAAACTTCTGAAAAGATCGTTCAAATTAGAAACCGTATGGCGGCATCTCGTGATCGTCAAAAGAGCTATGCCGACAAGCGTCGTAAACCTTTAGAGTTTCAAATAGGTGACATGGTCTTACTTAAATTCTCACCTTGGAAAGGCGTCATTCGTTTCGGGAAATGAGGCAAACTGAATCCTTGCTATGTTGGACCATTCAAGATAATGAAGAGAATCAGACCAGTAGCGTATCAACTGGACCTACCTGAAAGACTTAGCGGTGTGCACAACGTCTTTCACGTCTCAAGTTTAAAGAAATGCCTAGCAGACGAATCACTCGCAGTTCCTCTTGAGGAACTACACGTTGATGAACAATTACGTTTCATCGAAGAACCTGTGGAAATTATGGATAGGGAAGTTAAAACGTTAAAGCACAGTAAGATCCCTATTGTCAGAGTTCGTTGGAACTCGAAACGCGGACCGGAATTCACGTAGGAGCGCGAGGATCAGATGATGCGCAAATATCCTAATCTGTTTAAGCACTCCACAGCAAATTCTCAAGGTACTATTTAAATTTTTGGGACGAAAATTCTATCAACTAGGGGATGATGTGATATCCCGAAAAAAAAAAATTTAGTATTTAATTTTCGGGACGAAAATTCTTTCAACTAGGGGATGATGTGACAATCCGGACTTTTCCAGTTAACTCAGTTAATAAATTCTTTTAAAACCTAACCTAAACCTAACCCAGTTAACTCAATCCTAAACCACAGGGACTGATCCTATCAATATTTAATCTTAAATTATAGGGACTTGTTGTGTAATAACCCTAAATTCAAGTTATTGACTTCGAAAAGTCAAAATTAATGAAAATTGGTTCCTATTGACTTTTATAAGTCAAACCCGTAGCCCTTTTGGATCTAAATTCGTAAACAACAAATGATAATCGATTCAAATTTAAGTTCTAACTCATAATTATGATTATGGAGACAATCATTGGATCATTTACATCCATTATTGGTCCATAATGAACACGAATTAATCTCATTTAGAAATTTAAACCGTAACAGTCGACCCTCACGTCTTAATTCATCGAATTCGACCATGTGGTGTGCTATTCTCGAAATAAAACGCTACAAACACCTAAATCGCATCAATCAGAAGCTTTAGCACAGTTGAATTCGACCGGAGGAGGAGCCGTAGTTGCCGGAGACCAAACTCGTCGAAGTCGGGATCCCTTTTAATCGAACTCCACCAATTCAAACTCAATTCTGGTAAATTCTTGCATCCTCAGTGTCGTTTTTATCCTTAGAATTAAAGCCCTATGAATATTGGGGCTTACATCATCGATTAAATCATGAACCCGATTCTAGGGTTCATCTTAAATTGGTTTAATCAAACTCTATCCTAGACCTGATTACAATTCAATTAAACTGCACCTTTAGACTCGTAATCATCTGTATAGTGAAAGCCCCATGTTTATTTGATCAATTACCATCGAATCTGTCATGATCCTAAACCATGTTTTCTTCATAAAATCGATTTGGAGCTTTTGATTCTAGACTTGATCATAACTCAATTAATTCACATGGTTAACTTCGTAATCAATCACTCATCGAAAGCCCTATGTACTTTATCAAATAACATCGAATTGATCACAACCCGTAACCTAGGGTTTGTTCTTGATTCGATTTGGGGTTTTTGACCCTAAACTCGACCTCAATGAAATTAAATTGTATGGTTAGTTTCACAATCTTTGATTGAGTAAAAGCCCCATGTTTCCAGGGAGATTTAATATCCAAATCGATCAAATTGATCCTTAGTTCATATCTAGGGTTTCGGTTTCTAAAACGAGAATTTAACAGATTTAAACTTATTATTTTTGAAATTTAAAACCACCACAGACTCGTGTAGACTCGATTTACAAAACCCATACACTACCTTGACCTATCGCGATCGAAATCAAAGGATTCGGGGCTGGGGATCGATCGCGGTACGTTTGGAAGGGAGAACACAGAAACCCGAATGTTAAAACTTTTTTTTTTGGGTTTGTTTGCGAATCCCTAGCGGGCACAGATGGTTAGAGCTATACACATATGTGGGAGGTACCCGGGTTCGAGTCCGGGCTCCCACATCCTTTTTTTTAACATGTTTCTGGTTTTAATTTAATATAAAAATCAAACCTCATATAATTATAATATTATACAAATGTGTTTTAGCCCGGGGAACAACCCTTAGGCTCGGGTTTGAATTGTTATCCCATTTTTATATTAATCCCCCCTTTTGTAAATAAAATAGTATTGTTATTATCAAATAAAAATAATATGGTTATATTATTTTCAAATCGTAACTTCGTATAAGATAATATGTTTATATTATTTTTAATCTGTGACTCGTATTATTAAATAATATATAGATTTATATTATTTCATATCATTTTGTAACCTAGTATAACATTTGAAACTAAATAAATAATATAATTAATTATATTATTTACTCGCATTTATCGCGTTCACAAAATAATATATTTATTAGTTTGTACCACGAATGAGTAATTAGAATATCCTTTCGAAACTAAAAATAATATATTAAATTATAATATTTTCCTAATTTTTGTAAATGACAAAACGCTTGAATATACTTATTATTATTGTTGTCATTCGTCGCGCAACGTATATATAATCTAATTACTAATTAATGAATTCCTATTCCCGTGGACACGTTCGTGTACTCTCAGTTACTAGAGCGTTTCTTTAGGACGTTTCTCATTCCGGGTCATTGTCACAATTCCCATTTTTATCCCTAATTTATGTGTTTATAATTTTAGGGCATTCGTAAGTCCTTTGAGACTTACACTCGTGGTTCCAACTTGTCCATTGTGCAATACTACCTACAACGCAACGCAGGTGAGTTTTTACGGCCCCTTTTTCTGTTTTAACTTGGGGGAGAAAACATGACTAAACAATTTTGGATTTCGGTAATCGTATGATATCGATGTTAAATGCTAAGTGTAACACGCTATCACAGAAAGTCCTCAACTAATATCGGACCATTAATATGGATCTTAGCGAGGTAATATTTAGTAGTACTACTGTGTTTGACAAATCTGTAGAGTCTTATCTTATGTATAAGCTGTTGTCATTTATTGTATGTTTAAACAGTTTTAGACTAGTTTACTTTATGTCATTTCATTAAATGTAATTTCAGTTTTCTGTAATTTACTGCTTTATTAGGTAAGTCTGGGCCATCGAAACTACTTAGTTTCGATTGAGTTTGTTCAATCGAAACTAGTAGTTTCGATAGATGGTAGTTTTGACAGTTCTGTGTATCACTTGTAAATGGTCAATCGAAACTAGTAGTTTCGATTGAACATAGTTTCGATACCTGTCACTACTATAAATAGCCTAGTTTGAGAATGTTTAGGGTGTGACTAGCGGCTGTAACCCTGAACCTTCTCTTTCACATTGTTATTGAATCAATACACTTTGTAGTTGTTTTTACACTGTGTTCTTACATTTTCATATCATTTTGTGTTGATTCATTGTGAGGTTAGCCTGTTATCTTCACCGATTCTGTTTCTACCAGCTGTTTCACCACCATACACACAGTTTCCGCCTATGTGTGTGTAATTGATCAAATCAGTGATTTAAAGAGAAATCTGGACCTACAATGGGTATCAGAGCTTTATGCTCTAGTGTTTTTGAGTGTTATCAGGTTTATTGATCGATTCTAGGTGTTTGTGAGGATATTCGAAGCTTATTTTGGGTTTTTGCACATCTATTATCGGAAGTACTGTTTTATTGATTGACGGCTACTGTTTCATCGATTTCCAAGGGTTTTTGCTCGTATTTTCAACATCGAAGGTTGGTTTAGTGATCAGGACTGTTAGACGAAGGTTTTCACTGGATTGGTTTGTCTTTTCTGCTCTATTGATTTCTGGAGCTTATCATCAATGGAGTATTTCTGAGCTTGGAGAAGAAGGCATCAAAACTACTAGGGACAGTTTATGATTTTTGTTGATCATCGAAACTTCTTGTCTACGTTTTGTCGGGAGAAGGTACTATCGAAACTAGATTTTTGTCTTATATAGAAACTGTGGTTATCGAAACTTGTCTGTGAATTTTTCAGTATCGAAACTAGTTGTTTCGATAAAAGTTGTCTTATCGAAACTAGTTGTTTCGATAAAAGTTGTCCTATCGAAACTAGTTGTTTCGATAAAAGTTGTCCTATCGAAACTAGTTGTTTCAATAGAAGTTGTCCTATCGAAACTAGTTTTTGTTTAGTTTCGATTCCGAATATTATGGCCACTTCAAGTTCAACAGAACCTTCTGGGGGAAATAGACCACCTGCTCTTGTGTCCACAAGAGAATTTGATGACTGGACTAAAAAGATGAAGCTTTTCTTTCAATTTCACGATTATACATTGTTGAGTTCTATCACCGATGGTCCCCACAAGCCCGTAACTACCACTACTGATGTTCAACGTCCTAAGATAGTATCTGAGTATGATGAGAAAGATCTTGCCTTGATTGCCAGAGACAACAAGGCCTACGGGACTATTGCCATGGCTCTTCCTATGGATATTTTCAACATCTTTGCTGAGTACACAACTGCCAAAGACTTATGGGTTGCATTGTGCACAAGATATGAGGGAAGTGAGGATGTCAGGGAAAGCAAAAGAGATCTGATCAAGAAACAATATGAGATGTTCAGCAGTGTAAGGGGAGAATCAATGTCTAATTTGATCAATCGTTTCTCAAGCATTGTATCAAGGTTGAATGTAATGGGAGTTGAGTACCTTACTCTTGATCTAAACAAGAAACTCCTAGATTCTCTTCCTGAGGAATGGAATATGTATCGAATCATGATCAAAAAGACTGAGAATCTGAGTGCTCTGTCTCAACAGGAAGTCTATAGCATTCTTGAATCTTATGAAATTGAGATTAAGAAGGGAGCAGTCACCCCGTCAAATCAGTCTAGAAACACAACTCTTATTGCTAGATCAAGCTCATCCGGTAGCCCATACTTTCAGACTGATGTCCCTCCTTCAACTGCTGCAATTAATTCTACCAGCTCCCCTACTCCTCAAAAGACTGTTACCATGATTCCTGATGATTATGTCCCAATCATGACTGCTTTCATGTCATGCTATGACGCACTGATTTTTGGAAATCTAACATCGGTTAGCTTTCAACCTGATGACTTGGAGCAGATTAATACTGATGATTTGGAGAAAATGGACATTGATTGGTGCATGGCCATGTTGACCTTAAGAGCCAAAAGATTCATCAAAAGGACTGGCATAGACAGATTCAAGCAGGGAAAGACACTTGGGTTTGATATCAAGAAGGTGAGATGCTACAATTGTGATCAGCTGGGTCACTTTGCCAGAAACTGCGAGGAGCCGTCCTCCAAGGATCTGCAAGAAAAAAAGATTTCCTCTGGAAAACAAGCTGCTAATCCTCCAAAGATAAACACATCTTCAAGTTCCACAGCTCTTGTGTGTCAAGCTGATGGACACTATCATTGGGGAGAACAAGCTAAGGAAGTTGCTAATAAAGCCTTGATGGCTGATGTGGAGGACATGGACAAGTGTGTCATGATTGAACCTGCTGAGGATCTCACTGTTGTGCCTGCTGAGGTTATTTCTAAACTGTGTAATTCTAGATCTTGCTTGAATGAAATTCAAAAATACAGATTCATCAATCAAGCCTTGATTGATGAACGAGATCACATTAAGGTAATGTATGACTCTGTGGCCAAAAATGAGAAACTTTACTTAAAGAAAATTCATGACATTTCTGGTGAAAATCGCAACCATTAATAATACGATCTTAAGTGAAAGAGTCCAAAAGGCAGAAAAAGCCAAATTACAAGTTGATCACATGGATATGGATCAGAAAATTATGTTTGGGATAATCTATAAACAATTTAATAGAAAAGGCACAGAGGGTCTTGGGTATAACTCTCATCCACCTCCTTATTCTAAATCAGGGAGATTTGCTGATATGCCAAATCCACATGTTTCCACACCTTTTGTTTATACATTATCTCCTGATGATTATATTACGTCCTCCGATTCTGATAGTTTTGCTTCTTGTGCAGAATCAAATTGTGTAAATTCCGAAGATGATTGTGATAAGAGTACTAATGATAGAACTATTTTAAAAGAACTTGAGTCGGATGAATGTAATAATATGTCCGTGTGAAAACCAAATATTTGTGAACACGTTAAAAACTTGTATTTTGATTCTATGCCGGCTGAGCATACGGGTTTGGGATGTGATGTTTCTAAATTTAAAAATGCTTTGCCTTTTGTTCCTAAATCTTTGAATATTATGCCATTTGTTACCAAGTTTAAAAGTGTAGGAATTATTATGAATGATGTACCACGTGAAACGATGAGCAACATGGACTTTTTCAGATTAAAGGAAGCACATCGTCTTCAAGACAAAGTTATTGATGAGAGAACCATCTCATGTTCAAATTCCTCAACATCACAATCATCTTCATCTTGTGATGACTATTATCAGGCTAAGATATCTTGTGAAAACGTTTGTTTTAGTTGTGGTGCCTCAAATCATGTTTCAAAAAGTTGTAAATTGACAACCGCAAATTCTAATGAAGAATCGCCTTCCAAAAGTTCATTAAATTCATATGTGTTGCTAAGTCTTCTCACAGTAGGAAATCTAGGCGTAAAAGAATTAAAAATGTTAAAAATTATTTAAAACGAACTTGGAAAATTAAAAATAATGTTCTATTTGATGACCATGCTTCATCAAAGGATGGTTGTAATTCTGATTCCAATGAGAGGTCATATCCTGACGCTAAAATCACTTGATTGAAACAATTTTGGTCAAATCGTATAAATGGTTCGTTGTGTATAGGGTCAATCAAGAAGAACCGGCGATAACATCTGGCATGTAGATAGTGGATGTTCAAGACATATGACTGGGCACTTTAACTTGCTGCAAGATTATCATCAAATTGATGGAGAGTATGTTGCTTTTGCTGGAAACCCAAGAGGAGGAAAGACTGAAGGACAAGGAACAGTATCAAATGGAGTAAATAGTCTGGAATTTGTCAACTTTGTTCCTCAGTTGAAATATAATCTGATGAGTGTTTCACAGATTTGTGACAAGGACTTTTGTGCTTTATTTAATTCAAAAGAATGTCTTATCTTGAAGCCGGGAGTGGTGATTCCGGAAGAACTTATTCTCATGCGTGCTCCCAGAAGATACAACACATATAGCTTGGATATGAACAACCCATCGGGCATTGAATCGTGTTTCCTCTCAAAGGCTTCCGAAGATGAATCTTTCCTGTGGCATAAGAGGTTGGGACATGTCAATTTCAAAACAATGAACCGACTGGTTCGAGGCAACCTAGTCACTGGATTACCTCTCAAAGATTTCACTCCTATGGAACACTGTATCTCATGTTCCAAGGGAATACAACACAAATCTTCACATAAGCCTAAAACCACCAGTTCCATTGACTCTCCTCTCCAATTGCTTCACATGGATCTTTTTGTCCGGTGAGTGTCATGAGTCTTGGACGAAAGTCATACTGTCCGGTGGTAACAGATGATTTTTCTGGATTCACTTGGGTGTTTTTCCTAGCTAAGAAAGGTGAGACGCCAGAGATTTTAAAAACCTATCTGCTTCAAATTGAGAACCTCTTCAATCTAAGTGTGAAGACTATCCGCAGCGATCATAGAACAAAATTCAAAAATGCAACTCTTGATTCCTTCTGTGAAAGCAAAGGAATTTCTTGACAATTTAGTGCACCTCGTACTCCTCAACAAAACGGTGTAGCTGAAAGAAGAAACCACACTTTAATTGAAGCTGCACGAACTATGATTGTTGACTCTAAGCTTCCCGTGACTTTCTGGGCTGAGGCGGTCAACACTGCATGTTTTGTGCAAAATCGGGTTCTTATCACTAAAAGTTGCAACAAGACACCTTATGAGATCATGTACAAGCGCAAGCCAGTTATCGATTTCTTCAGAAAATTTGGGTGTGTGTGCACAATGCTGAATACTTCAGATCAACTCAACAAGTTTGAAGCCAAAGCTGATGAATGCTATTTTGTTGGTTACTCATCCAATCAACGTGCTTTTCGTGTCTACCATAAGAAGAAAAGGATAGTGATGGAGTCCATTGATATCAATTGACATGAAAACAATCATACGGACATAGGAGACGGTCCCAATTGGCTCTTTGACATCGATTCAGTTTTTAAGTCATTTAATCTTCCTGATTTCTCGATTGAATCAACTCATGCTCATCCTTACTTCTCTGTGAACAATCTAGGGAACATAAATGATCAAGGCTCTTCCTCATCTGCTCAGGTTGAAATTCCTGTGGTTACTAATGCTGAATCTGATATGGAGTCTTCCGGTTCTGGTGCAACAAGTGAAACTGTTGAAGACAACTCCATTCCAATAGTAGATGTTGCACCACAATCACCTGCTGAAGATCCTATTAATGATATTGTCGATCCTCCTGCTGAAAATCTTATCAATTTGGAAGAAGTCCTGCTGAAAATCTTATCAATTCACAAGATTCATCCCACCAATAACATCATTGGACCACTCAATGTGGGTGTTAGTACCAGAAGTGCCTGTGAAACATTTGAAAACAACATGTTTTCGTGCTTCATTTCTCAAGCTGAACCAAAGAACATCAAAGCAGCTCTACTAGAAAACAGCTAGGTGGAAGCAATGCAGGAAGAGCTATAGCAATTCTCAAAGCTGCATGTGTGGAATTTGGTAGATCTTCCCAAGAACAAAGTTCCAATCGGCACTCGTTGGGTTTTTCGCAACAAAAAGGATGAAGGCGGCACTGTGATTCGAAATAAAGCTCGTCTGGTGGTTCAAGGTTTCTATCAAGAAGAAGGGATTGACTATGAGGAAGTCTTTGCACCAGTTGCTCACTTGGAAGCCATCCGAATGTTTCTCCCCTATGCAGCCTACATGGACTTCACCGTTCATCAAATGGATGTCAAAAGCGCATTTTTATATGGCAAAGTTCAAGAGGAAGTTTATGTCAAGCAGCCGTCGAGTTTCATTGATCCTAATTTTCCAGACCGTGTTTATAAGTTAGATAAAGCATTGTACGGTCTTCACCAAGCACCTCGTGCGTGGTATGAAACTTTATTAAAGCATCTGCTTGAGAATGGTTTCACACGAGGAGCAATTGACTAAACTTTGTTCAAACGGAAGGATGAAAAGGATACAATCATGGTGCAAATTTATGTGGATGATATTATTTTTGGATCTACAAATCCCCGTCTTTGCATAGAATTTGAGGAAGTGATGAGATCTAAGTTTGAAATGAGCTCCATGGGAGAAATGAAGTTCTTTTTGGGACTACAAGTTGATCAGTCTGAGTCAGGAATCCTTTCCATCAAGAAAAATACGTGAAAGAAATTTTGACCAAGTTCAAAATGGCTGATTCCCACCCTGTAAAAACTCCTGTGGAAGTTCGTCATTGTTTGACTCCTGATGTGGATGGTGAAAGCGTTGATCAGCATCTCTATCGCTCTATGATAGGCTCTCTCATGTATCTCACGGCCAGCAGACCCGACATCATGTATGCAGTGTGCTTGTGTGCACGTTTTCAGGCAAATCCTAAACTCTCTCATTTATCTGCTGTTAAACGTATTTTAAGATATTTAAAGTATAAGCCAAAATTGGGTCTGTGGTATCCTAAAACTGACTTATTTGATCATGTGGTTTATTCAGATTCAGACTACAGGGGTTGCAACTTAGACTAAAAATCCACTTCTAGAGGTTGCCAATTCCTTGGCAACCGCCTTATCTCATTGCAATGTAAGAAACAATCCACCGTTTCCCAATCCACCGCCGAAGCCGAATACATTACCGCAGCCCTCTGTTGTTCCCAAGTCAGATGGATACACCATCAGATGCTTGACTATGGGATCACATTCCATGAGACACCCATTCTGTGTGACAACACTGTTGTTCCCCATATCACCAAAAACCCCGTTCAGCATTCCAAAACAAAACACATTGAAATCAAACATCATTTTATCCGTGACTGTGTGGAAAAGAAGCATATTCAAATTGTTGAAGTCAAAACTAATAAACAAACTGCAGACATCTTCACAAAGGCTTTTGACTCTACCAGTTTTGCCCAACTGGTGGAGATGCTTGGAATGATCAAGTTTCAGTAAATTGTGTGAATAGTATTCTTTTTTCTAAATTCTGTTTAATTGTCAAAGAAAATTTTAAAAAGATTTTATTTTTATGTACAGTTTCTACGCAAATCTTTTGGGGGAGAAATATAATATTGAAAAGAATTGTTGTGTATATAATCTTACAAGTGGTTTTGAGTTGCAGGAAAAATTGAATCTGACCTTTGAGAAATGATAGTGTCTGATCTCTTCTCTTTGACATGGAATAGACCAAAAGCGATGGTGTTTACTGAGGTATAGCTGGTAGGCCCGACATATGGTTAAAACTTGTAAGTAGTGTGAAAACCTAATATATATATCTCATACTTGTGTGTTTGAACCCATTATTGAAACATCTAACCCATTTTTATATCTAAGAAAACCAATTCAATCAGATACAGGCTTACGTATTGGATTCCTATTCATACGCAGTGACCGTCAATATAACGATATTTACCACCGATGACCCCGTATGTTTTGCTTACGCAAAGATCTCGGGTGCTCATCCTTTTCCCATCCACTTGGATGATTTGACCCCGTCTGTTTTGCTTACGCAAAGATCTCGGGTGTTCAACATTTTTTCTATCCGCTTGGATAATTTTACGACTTCTTCTGTTTTGTTTACGCAAAGATCTAGAATGCTCGTACCTTTTTAATATCTACTTGGATATATTTTATTTTAATTTTCTAAATCCACTTGGATATCTTATTTTATTTTGGTGGTACTTTGACATTACTAAGACGGTACCTTGGTTAATCAGAAAGAGATGATAGGATGAAGATGGGTACTTCTTGAGGATTTATAGGTTTTCAAAATCATTTTATTTTAATATGTGGGGTACACCTTGTATATTGCTTAAATGGTACCTTCTAATCACATGAAATCTTAGTACAAACAAATGTTCGGGTTTACTTTACACAAATATCAGCTATCTTCAGGGACTCATAGTAGTTAATTGCAAAAGGAAGTGTTTCAAAAGACTGACCAGATCTGATCTCATATTGGATCTTTTTCAAGAAGATAAGTGTAAATATCTTGTGTATAATTTCATTTCTATAGTAAGTCTGTTTTAACAGTGTATATATGTTAGTCTTATTTCTGTTCTTTGAACTATCGAAACTAGTTGTACATATCGAAACTACTTTATGCATATCGAAACTACTTTGACATATCGAAACTAATTTGTGCATATCAAAACTACTTTGAACTATCGAAACTAGTTTGCCCTATCGAAACTAGTTGTTTCGACAGGGGCATTTTTGTCTTTTGTCTTACGAAAATTAAAAGCCTTCATAATCAATCCCTCCCTTCATACTGATTTTTACTCGTCTTTTTCAAACCCTCTTCGCCTTCTCTGTCATTCGCAAAATCTCTCAAGCCATCGGTCTGAGTTGCAAGATATCAGCATTAATCACCTGATTTCCTCGTTGTCACCATCGTGTTCATCATCAGGTATCGTCTCAATACTTCATCTGGATGATTTTTGACAATCTGCAGACCTAGGGTTTCAAAATTCAAAATCTGTTCGACTAAATCTTCATAATAATAGTCGTTTTTTTTTGTGCTTATCTGCGTTTACAAACATCTCGTTCTTCTTTGAACTCACGATTAATGTGTACTCTTGCAGATAACAGTCTCACATTCGGTAATATGAAGTTCTGTCACTAACATGCCACTCTAAACCCTTCTTTAAATTGTCTATATTTGTCTAAGTATCGTGAAGGGATATGGGTGTCAAAACCAAGTAGTTTCGACAAAGGGATTCAACACTTTCAAAATTTCTCAAAAGGTTTTTCATCGAAACTACTAGTTTCGACACCCAAACTTGCCCTAATATCTCTGATCGAAACTAGTTAGTTTCGACCAAGTCATCTCCATCGAAACTAGTTGTTTCGACAGTGTTGATTTCAGAAATTCTCTAAGTGTTGATCAAAGCTTATTGCCTCTATCGAAACTACTTGTTTCGATAAAGTTGTCTGTTAAATTAACCAAGTTCATCACAATCGAAACTAGTTGTTTTGACAGTAAGGTCTTCAAATTTTTTCTAAGTGTTGGTACATCTTGTTTCGATTAAGTATATTCAGAAACTTCACTTATTGATGTAAATTGGCAGATTCTAATAGATGTAAATAGCAGATTCTAATGAAATTAACAAATTTGCATTTCATTCTTATAGTAGTACTCTGTTTAAGAAATTTGTACAAATTTGCTCCGTTACAGTTGATTACAAACCCTAGAATTAAAACTAGTCAAAACACACACATTTTAATCCCAACTTCAATTTCAATTTCACAATTCAATTTCAATTTCAGATTCTAATGAACATCCGACCAGGATTTTAGGGGTTTTACAACAACAATAAGCATGGTGATGATGACCATGTAATCGATTGGTTATAAACATATAGTACTGGTTGTCGATCGACTAATACATGGTGATCTTGGAAGATACCAAATGTCATGTGACGATCGAAGTACACCGACGAAGGGGAGAGTCGAAGGGTTTTGGGGGGTTTTACAAATTGTAAAATCAATGTTAAAAGATATCTTCAGCAAATAGAAACACAAAAGTGGCTTTGGTGTAGTGGTTTTCTTAGTTCATACTAGAGCATGTGGACGCGGGTTCGAAACCCACAATCCAATTTTTTATTTTTTCTTTTATCTAAAGGTTTTGCCTATATTTTATAATATTTCCAGAACGTTACTTCTTCTATGGTTTAAAACCCCACAACGCGTGTGTATAAAAGCTATCATTCTATCCCAAAGGACGCCATAACGCGCGGGGCCTCTTTCTAGTATATATAAAAATATAAAAATAAAAATAAAGTAAATGATATATATATATTAAAAAAACTAATGTGACCATATGCATACAATGCTTATGTGTCATATGGACATGGGCAACCCGGCCATAATCATTGTAATGCCATAACCCATTCGACCATGCACTCTTTAATTATACCCACAACTAATGTCACCATATGCATACATTGCTTATGTGTCATGTGGGCATGGGCAAGCTGGCCACTACAACCCATGACCCCACCAAAACCCTTGTAATGCCATAACCCATGCGACTATGCACCATTTAATTATACTAACAACCAATAACCCACAACTAATGTGACCATATGCATATAATAGTTATGTGTCATGTGGGCATGGGCATGCTGGCCATTACAACCCATGACCTGGCCGAAATCCTTGTAATGCCATAACCGATGTGACCATGCACCTTTAATTATACTAACCACCAATAACCCACAACTAATGTGACTATATGCATACAATGCTTATGTGTCATGTGGGCATGGGCATGCCGGCCACTACAACCCATGACCCGACCATAATCCTTGTAATGCCATAACCCATGCGACCATGCACACTTTAGTTATAACCAATAACCCATAACTAATGTGACCATATGCATACGATGATGATGTGTCATGTGGGCATGGGCATGCCAACCACTACAACCCATGACCCGGCCATAATCCTTGTAATGCCATAACCCATGCGACCATACACCCTTTAATTATACTAACAACCAATAACCCATAACTTATGTAACCATTTTCATACAATGCTTTTGTGTCATGTGGGCATGGGCATGCCGACCACTACAACCCATGACCCGGCCATAATCCTTGTAATGCCATAACCCATGCGACCATGCACCCTTTAATTATACTAACAACCAAGAACCCATAACTAATGTGACCATATGCGTACAATGCTTATGTGTCATGTGGGCATGGGCATGCCGGCCACAACGACCCATGACCCGGTCATAATCCTTGTAATGCCATAACCCATGCGACTATCCACCCTTTTATTATACTAACAACAAATAACCCACATCTAATGTGACCATATGCATAAAATGGTTATGATTCATGTGGGCCTGGGCATGCCGGCCACTACAACCCATGGGCCGACCATAATCCGTGTAATGTCGTAACCCATGAAACCATGGACCCTGTAATTATACTAATAACCAATAACCCACAACTAATGTGACCGTATGCATACAATGCATATGTGTCATGTGGGTATGGACATGCCGGCCACGACAACCCAGGACTCGACCATAGTCCTTGTAATGCCATAACCAATACGATGATGCGCCCTTTAATTATAACTAAAAACCCATAACTAATGTGACCATATGCATACAATGCTTATGTGTCATGTAGGCATGGGCATGCCGGCCACTATAACCCATGACCCGGCCATAATCCTTGCAATGACATAACCCAAGTGACTATGCACCATTTAATTATACTAACAACCAATAACCAATAACTAATGTGACCATATGCATACAATGGTTATATGTCATGTTGTCACACCCCGAAAATTATTTACTTGATAATAACTCAAGGTTGTAGTGACTGATATCATTATATTGTTACGGAAGCTAAATGAAGATTCTAACCGTTAGAAGTACTAACATAAATAAATCAAGTGTTGAACACCATTTCAAGTAATAACATAAACTAGTACAATGTTCTAGAACCATATAAGTCAAGTCTATCTCGAGGTTTGACAATCAGGTCTCTTCAGCTTCTAGTGTTTAATCCAAATGACTAATCTATTCCAACTGTGCCATTGCCAGACAATACCTGAAAAACATGCTTGAAAGTGTCAACATAAAGTTGGTAAGTTCACAGGTTTGAGTGGCACAATAGAAGATCATTTTCTTGGAAAACTTTTGAAACATACCCTAAGGATTTTGTAAAACTTTCCTTTGTAAATCTGGAAAGCAATGTAGTTGGAATTCCCGCAGGACATTCCCTTGGAATATTTGTAAAACATTTTATTGTATAATATGGTTGGAATTCCCTTGAAATGTTTGTAAAACGTTTCGTCAAAAGCGTGATAAACACACGTTCAATAATCTTACTGAACTCATCGTTGGACATCAAGATGGACATGTATGGAAAGCTTTTGATAAATTGGAAAAATGAAATATCATAACTGTGATAAATGAGTCCTAGGATGATCTATTGTTGTCTAGCTAGGATCAACAAAAAGTAATGTGTAGGTCCCAGTGCGGTGTGACAGATCTCTAGACTCGTGGTATGACACGGTGGTAATATGCGGAATCCATGATCAACATGTAACGTGTAACTCAATGAACAACACGGTGTAAATAATCCTCTTTGTATTTCCAAGACAAATCTGTTTACAATCTGACTCAGTTCTTGACTGACTACTGTTCTGATCACTACTAACTAAGACATGTAAACACCTATTTATAGGGAAACCACAAAGACCACAAGCACCACAGGCGAACTTAAAAAGTTCGCTCCTTAATATGCTTTGGCGAACTTGTTAAATTCGCCCCTCTAAGAAGCTATGAGAACTTGACAAGTTCGCTTAAGTACAACATAGAATTTTAACAATAGTTACCCAAGATATACCAACAGACTCCCTCTTCACTGTTGCTAAAAATTCCAACACATTACAAGTCAAAGACTCTAAGACTAAGACGTAAAATCTTCAAGCTCGTTGTCACCAGAAAATATTCCAACAGACTCCCCCTTGACAACAGCTTCAGAAGATTGTCATCAGTCTTCACATCATCAAAATAATTGTAGTCTTCATATTGTTTATCTACACACTCTCTCTTTCTAGAAGAAACCTCAGAATAAGGACCCCTTGTCAACTTCTGTCTGCAATTTTCAGTTCAGGCAAAGAAGAAACACCAAGTATAACCAACAAGTAAAATTTCCATGGAAGTTGAAAAAACAATAAAATCTTTTTGGTTTTTCTCTGTACAAACTGAAATGAAATAAACTATAAAAACTGTAAATCACATATTTTTGTTGAACATCATGAGCAAGAAGATCAAATCAGTATATGATATATCAATCACACATCTTGGATATAAAATCCGTATATCATCAAATGGTATCCTATGTCATTCATTCAAACCTTGATCAATTATGCTAATATCCTTTCAAGATTATCATATTTCATGTAATGATACGCGATAAACATTCAAAGAAAACAGGATCAAGCTATGACACACAAATTCAGATTGTCAATATTATAATATTTGAAAATAAAAGCATCTCATTTCCACTTTGTTGTGAGTTAGTGTACCATTTAAGTATGAAATACAACGTGTACCCCATATATATGCCAACAAAAAGTAAATTGCACTCTCTTCAAGAGCACTCTCTTCACGACATATGAGAGTTATACAAAGATTAAATCAATCTTCAGGATGAAACTATCTCAATTAGCACAGGAAAAGAAGCAGATCCCAAAGGATATAAGGAATTAGAATGATTCAGAATCGAATGATTCATATTGCTTGGTTTGGATGAAGTATCAATATTCATAACAACAGAAAGATTATACCGATAGAATTCTTCAACATAAGAATGATCAAGGAATCGATTGATTCAATGAATCAGGGTAGCGTGATCCAACTGTTATATGGATATATTAAATCAAATCAGGATGAATGATCCAAGGGCTAGCATATGTTCTAACAAATGTCTTCAGAAACATATCTTAGTCCAACTTCACATTGCATGTTTTTCGGGGCATGGGCAGTGAAGTGAACCGAAAACATTGTGCTAATCAATATAATCCGATATTGGTCTCATGAAATACTTGAAATCTCATATTCTATATCTGATAATAATCTTTTAACACACACACCCGGCATAATATGGGTTCAAATCACAGTTGCAACATATGCAATTTATGTTTTCACACTACTAATGGTTCAAAGACACTTTTAGCCTATTGACAAACTAAATTATATGCATACACAACACTATCATTTCCTATTTGTGCAGACTCTGAAGTGTAGATCAAAACATATATAGTTAAGATAAATCAAATAAACATAAAGCACCAGAAGTCAATCTAAGGTCATGTGTGAAAGATAATCTACTGATCCAGTATCATTTCTTCTCATACCTCAAATGATGTCAATTTTCTATTTTTTAAATTTGTTTAGATTTTTCAAAATCTTTTTGAAAGAAAATAAAACTTCCATGAAAACATTTTTGAAAAACATTTTACTTGGTTACTTGGGATAAAGCATTTCAATTATTCAATCAAAAACTCAAACCCATGTAATCGAATGCCTTTGCCTTTGTCATCAACACAATATTGTACCCCCTCTGTTCTGTAGACTCCCCCTCAACTAGTCAAATGGTTGCATCGACGACTTTATGCTCACCATCGTCACCATAAGTTTCAGGTTGTATTTTGGACTTGTTCAACATTGTGTATCACAAAATCTCCCCCTGAACATCAAGTCGTTGATTCAATTAGATTTATCAGTTATCTAACAACTGTTTGCTCCTGCAGATGCATGTCATGTGCTATGAACAACCACTATTAACATCACAAATTATATTAATAGTCCATCTTGGTAATCCTGCACATTAAACAAGAAACATTAATTTGAAAATGAGACCCAAGCCATGGTGGTCCTGGGTCGACCATCTGTATCAAAATAAATGACTTCACGCAATTCACAGTCGAATCTCTCATCGATTTTTGATGATTTCTCCGACGAGTCAGAAACAGAAACTTTTGATTTCCAAACACTCTTCTGTTCACTAAGTGGTTTCTTCTTAAAAAGTAAAGTGTTTGAACATTCTTGTTCATTTGAAGTATGTTTTGATTGTGAAACCCCTTGTTCTTCTAAAAGTTTTCTCAATCTTCTGTTTCTTCTCCGTCGCTGAGGTCTAGAGAGCTTAACCTTAGATTTTGAATTAAAAGACTGTGTACCAACTGATCTTGTCATAAATGATCTAGTCTTCGGTGTCGCATAAGTCTGGGTCTCTGGTTTAACCATATGCTTTGCTTTTGGCATAAGAAACGGTTTTGTCAATTTTGTACCCGCAGCCTTTGAAGAACAATTCACATAAATGTGTCTCATTACACCACAATGGAAACAGGCTCTCCTCTCAATAAACTTCCTTTTGTAAAGAACTTTAGGAGTCATATCTCTTGAACCTCTAGAACTAGAAACATTACTTTGATTTACAACTTTTGGTTGCTGAACTTGTGACATTGGTTTAACCACTGGTTTAACAACTGGCTTCACTAATGGTCTAACTGAATAAGGATGCACTACTGGTTTCATAACTGGCTTCACAACAGACTTTGCTTCTTGCTTTATCTTCTTAGGAATAACATGTCGCTTACCTTTGTTCTTGTAAGGACAGTTCTTCAAGATGTGTCCAACCTCGTTGCAATGGAAACATGTACGTCTCTCTTTATATTGTTTAACATAAGAAGCTGTCATCAGACTAGCCTGATAACCAGATGATTCATCAACATAAAACCTGTATTCTTTTGACAAAAAGAATCATCAGAAGATTGAAGATGTGCAGTCTCAGATTTCTCCAAATATACTTTCTCCTTAATAAAATCTAGTGTGCTCTTCTCAGAAATATTTGGAATTTCAGCATTGATATCTCCAAATTTGATAAAACCATGTTGACCCAAACCTAGTTTTGACTTCTCATGTTCATCAGGTTCTGTTAAAATACATCGATCACGAGTAACTTGCTTGATGACTCTAGGTTCCTTAATTTTGACTTCTTTCGGAACTCCTTCAACCTTATCATCATCAAATCTTTCATCTTCATTGTCATCCTCATAAACCATATATTCTCCTGTAACCGGATTAACCTTACGAATGGTTTTAGGTTCTAGATCTTCTTTAATCACTTCTTCAATACTACGAGCTGTGTAGTTCCCGTTGAAAGGAGGACAGTAACCAACTCCCCCAACACCTTTATCATGAAACTGTGGATAATAACAAATTCCTCCAACTACCTTTTCGCCACTAGCTTTCGCATTATAATATTCCAACAGAAAACTTGAATACCTATAACCTTCAACCTTTCTCTGCAATTTGGTTACTTCACTCTGTGACTGAGCAAGTTCATTTCTTTTCTTTTCATACTCAGAGTATGCCACATTAATTTGAAAAGCTTGTTCATTTACTTTTGATTGTAAAACTTTAATATCAACTTTCAATGACTCAATTATTACATTTAAAAACTTCTCATTTTCATTCAAAGTTTGATTTGTTAAGTAGCTTGCCTTCAAGTCACAGATAAGATTAGTATTATCATCACACAATCTCAGAATTTTCAAATCAGAATCAACACATTTAGAACTAGGAACAGAAACAACCTCATTTACCTGTGTAAAATCAGCCTTAAATCCACTGGCTTTAGTAAACATTTCAGGTATTTTCTCTGTCACCTTTCCTGCAGCTCCTTTATTATTCATTAACTCTTCACTAGTCACCTTTGCCTATGCATTATGACCTGTTGATTCATCAGTCAGTTCCTGTTCAACTATCTAGAAGCCTTCTTCAATCTTCACATCACTCTCGGTAGACTGGGTGATTTCACTAGATCGAACACTCTCACTATCACTTGATTCAACAAAAATGTCACTCTCTGAAACACTCTGCTTCTTTTCATCACTTTTGTCACTAACTTCAGTCACATCACTTTCTTCATAAGAATGAACTGTACCAATAAAGACATATCGGTTAACTTCTCATTTTTCTTGATGAGCACTAAGTACTTCTCAAACTTAGGTGGAAGAACATCCAATAGCTTCTTATTCACCCCAGTATTAGTGTAAGAAACATCACAGTTTACTAACTCTCGCAAAAGATGGTAGTATCTAGTAACGATATCATCAATAGTTCCATTCTCCAAATACTTGAAAACCATGATTTGTTTCTTCAGCAAGTCTCTCCTACTCTTCTTCACATCAAAAGTACCTTCACATCTCATCATCAATGCTTCCCATAGATCTCTTGAAGTCGTACACTTCTTGAAAGTACGAAGGATTTCTTTTGGTAAAGACATCATTAGAGTCTCAAGCATCTTCATTTCTTGATCATATAGTATCTTCTTCTTAGCATTTAGAGAAGACATCGGTTTAGGAACATCACTACAACCCATACATGAAAATGTAGGATGTGAATACCCAACGCTGATGGGTACCCAAAAATTTGCATCAGTGTCTGACATGAACTGTTCAAACCGGACTTTCCAGCTATAAAAATTTGATATACACAAAAGCCTTGGTGGATGTGTTCCAGTCTCATTATTATCAGAAAAAGTTGACATCTTGTGAAAATGTCCACGAAAAAATTTCCCTCCAAAAAGAATTGGATTTCGATGATTGAAAATTCCAAAATCACAATCTTCTCAGAAACAGCCCGAAACACTAGTATAAAGGTCCGCTCAAAATTTTGAGCAAGAAAAATTTTCCCGCCAAAAAACTGCCGTATAAAAGCTTTGGTGGATGTGTTCCAGTCTCATTTTTTTGTTTTTTTTACAACTCTAGCGAACTTGGATAAGTTTGCCTGAAAGGACTTCTAAGCGAACAAGATAAGTTCGCTTGAATCATCAAACACCAAGCGAAGATGCTCAAGCGAACTTGATAAGTTCGCCTGTAACTGCTTGAGCGAACTTGTTAAGTTCGCTAGGCTAAGTTCACCTGCAACGCAAAAAAGTCAGAAAAAACCCAAACACGAACCAACTCTGCTGAAAATCATGATTTCTGATGTATATGATCGAATATGATGAAATTAAACCGTAGAAATGATAAGAAATTGATTACGAGCAATCCTATTGGATCAAATTCTCAAAATCAATCCAAAATCAATCCAAAATGATCAAAATTACTCCATTTTTCTCAATAACTCGAAAATGATGAAAAATTCTTCAAAATCAGTGATCTTTGATGTTGATTGTACATGAAAACACCACAAATCTGCTGCTAATCAAGAGCAAAAGCTTTGATACAACTTGTGTAGGTCTCAGTGCGGTGTGACGGATCTCTAGACTCGTGGTACGACACAGTGATAACGTGCGGAATCCATGATTAACGTGCAACGTGTAACTCAATCAACAACACAGTGTAAATAATCTTCTTTGTATTTCCACCACAAATCTGTTTACAATCTGACTCAGTTCTTGACTGACTACTATTCTGATAACTACTAACTAAGACATGTAAACACCTATTTATAGGGAAACCACAAACACCACAAGCACCACATGCGAACTTAACAAGTTCGCCCCTTAATATGCTCTAAGAAGCTATGCGAACTTAACAAGTTCGCTTAATTACAACATAGAATTTTAACAACAGTTACCCAAAATATACCAACAGACTCCTTCTTAACTGTTGCTAACAATTCTAACACATTACAAGTCAAAGACTCTAAGAGTAAGACATAAAATCTTCAAGCTAGTTGTCACCAGAATATATTCCAACAAAATGCAATTACCATGAGCCTATAACCAACCCTAGACGGTTCTTTATTTTTGCCCTATCAATGTTCAATCACAAACATTGAAGTGAAATTTCTAGATAATATGCATCCATTGAACTGATAGTTGGCGCACCAACTTGATGAATGGAGGTGTCAACCCAATAGTACTATTCATATATTCTGAGGCTAACTCCATAGGTTATAGTGTGTGTTCCTAGGGACTTTGGTTGTGATGTCCTTGTAAACCCGTGTAACCCATTTGAGATCGGAATATCTAGTTATCATAAGAAGACCTTGTGTGTCTTTGTAAACTATGTATGATTGAAAACATCGTATGTTTTTGTAAAACTGGAATGTCTTTGTAAGACTGGAATGTTTTTGTAAAACTAGAATGTCTTTGTTAAATTGGAATGTCTTTGTAAGACTGAGATGTCTTTGTAAAACTGGAATGTCTTTGTAAAACTGAAATGTCAATGTAAGACTAGAATGTATTTGTAAAACTGAATTGTCTTAGTAAAACTGAAATGTCTTTGTAAGACTGAAATGTGTTTGTAAGACTGAAATGTCTTTGTAAGACTGGAATGTATTTGTAAGACCGGAATGTCTTTGTACAACCGGAATGTCTTGTAAAACCGGAATGTCTTTGTAAGACTGAAATGTCTTTATAAGACTGAAATGTCTTTGTAAAACTGGAATGTCTTTGTAAAACAGGAATGTCTTTGGAAGACTGTAATGTGTTTATAAAACTGAAATGCCTTTATAAAACTAGAATGTCTTTGTAAGACTGAAATGTCTTTGTAAAGCGGGTATGTTTTGTAAGACTCTGCATGTTTTTCCCCCAAAGTGTAAAGCAAGTAAATAAGGGCCATGAAACTCACCTGATAAAGCAGTGAAATGACGTGCCAAGTCTTAGCAAATCCAGCTAAGTGAGACGACCTACTCGTGCCCTAGGAAACATTTAGGACTTTAAGGTCTAAGTATTGCAAATGTTTGACTATGAACTCTATGCATCCAAATGAGTTATTTGAAAAGTGAATTTGATGTTTCAAAGACATTTTGACTTGACGACCCGTTGGTGATACGTTGGACTTAAGCATTCAAATTCTAACATAGAATTCAAACCTACTTTGAAATAGTCTATTATCGTCTAATAAAGACATTGGCACATTGGATTGGAATTTAGAACTTGAAACATGACTCTTGATACATAAAAGTTTCCTTAATTGGAAAGTTATGTTTTTGAGTCCTAAACATGGCAACTATGCAAAGTTAATGTTCACATATGAAATTAGGCATGTTATAGCACATATAGAACATTTCAATGTTTACTTGCTAAAAATAGACAAACAAGCGAGTTTCGGATACTTGAAATTTCCTATTATAGCAAGATCATGTCAAATTGTCAAGTTTATGGATAGACAACATATATTATCATACAATGCACTTAGTTACCTGTTACTAAGTCATTTAAACCCTCTAATCATGTCAATAACTTGCAAACACAACTTTTGGAAAAACAAAGTTTCCTTAATTAGAAACCGGGCTTTAGAACCCATACACATGCATTTAAACCCATCATTTCCATAATGGTCACTATACTAGTTTCATGCTTTGAATACACCCAAACATCAAGTTTTCATATATGTCAAGAAATAAAGTTTCTAAAAATAGAAAACAAGCCTAAAAACACCATGAGCATGTGATTTTACCCAAAAAAAAACATACAATATCTATATCTAGTGTTTATGCATCATTTCCACCAAACAAATCACATCATAACCTTTTCTAACAAAAACCAGGATTTAAAGTTTCCATAAATAGCAAAAACGAGCATGCATGTATCATCCAACACTTTTGACAAAAAAGTTTTCATATATTACCATCTACCAACATTACTACAACACAATCTATCATCAAATAATCAAGAACACATCATCTAACAAATTCTCATACAATAAAGTTTCCTTATATGGAAACCGAGCCTAAGAGCAAAATCCGGGTCCAAAATCACCACCAATATGTACCATTTTGTTAGAAAACTCATTTCTTTCAAGAATCCATGGTTAAACTTTCATAAAAATGACTTTTTCTTAGATGCATGTTCATAAGAACGTGCAGATTAAAATGGAGAAAAAGTTGGTTTTGATGCTTACCAAACTTGAAAATGGATGGATGGATTGATGGATGAAATCTCTTGCAAATACTTGTTAATCACCTTTGGAAGCTTGGATTTAGTGGAAGAATAGATCAAAATCACAAAAAAAGATGAAGATGATGGTGGGTGGGTGGGTGGGAGGTGATTTTGGCCAAGGAGAAGAAAGAGGGGAGAGAGAGAGTGGTGGATGGTGAAATGAGGGGGAGGGGTATTTATAGGGTTTTGGGATATCAGGTGGTGGAAAACGAATAGTCAACGATTTATTGACGGAAATCCCGAATTGGTATGAATGAAATTATTTAAAAATAATTTGAGTCATACTGGTATGTTTAATATATAAAATTTTCAGATTTTTATTTGAAACTGTCGGTACATACTCCGGACTGGCTGGACTGCGTTGAAACAGAAAGTTTCTCCGAAAATTCCCGAAAAATTCACAAAGACTTAAAATAACATATCACAGTTTTACATGTAATTTGTGCAACCAAATATGTGTCTAAGTGTCTGCTTAAAATTATTCACCTAGCTAGTGCACACTGCGTGTCTACCGGACTGTGCTGAAAATAAAAGTATCTCTATAAATCACCGAAAAATTCATATAGACGTGATTAATTAAATCACAGTGTTATATATAATTTATACCCACAGATTATATGTCTAGGTATTTATGTTAAATTTTCACCAACGGAAGTGCTGCAGAACGCGTGTTTGAACTCGTAATATTTTGTATTACCGATACATGTGAACGGATTGACTTGCCAAGTGTGAAATTGACTTAATTACTAAAAAAATAAGTGGGATGCATGTCATATACTATAATATATGTGTTAGTCGGGTATGGATATTAACCTGAATTTGACGGGTGTCACATTCTCACCTCATTAAACAAATTTTGTCCACGAAATTTGTTAAGCTTACTCGGATTAAGCTTAATCTATCTCTAATTCTAGATGCCTAGGCAGAATTTTGACTTATTTCAAACAATAGTCGGTAATGTAGGCAAAGTGGATATCTCATCAGCTAATGATATTGGTTGTGTAAGGAATTGAGATGTCATTGTATCAAATAACAGTATAACGTTACTGTTGTACATGCATTAAAGCGAATGAGTTGATTTAGGGAATCCTTTGATTATGTCGGGATGTGAACGACGTTAGCTATGCCCCGAGGTGATAAAGTCATGAAAAGAATGTTTACTCGGTGTGAATTGAAATAGCGAGTTTTCACAAATCAAGTGAACACACATACGAGAGTAACCCATCAAAGATTTGATGCCGAAGCATTTCATTATGTGATCATTCTCCTCAGCGTGGTACAATACGATCACCATCCTTAGTAATGAAAGGTATATATGCATTCGTGCACATGGATTTCTGAACGTATCCGGACACATACACCAAGTTTATATCTGTGTTTCCTCTCATGAGAAATAAATCATGATAGAATTTAAAAGAGAATTATTGAAAGTTCAGTAACGATAGATCGGAGGGTTTATTGAAATGATTGTGTGTTAGTCCCACAATCAGGTAATTGACAGTTCCTTAATTTGAATGAGGGCAAACGGTTCTTGAAGGGTCATCGGATTGAGATATGCTCATATTAGCATTGAAGTCTAAGCGTGACAAGGTTACACCAGACATAGAATTCAAACCTACTTTGAAATAGTCTATTATCGTCTAATAAACACATTGGCGCATTCGATTGGAATTTAGAACTTGAAACACAACTCTTGATACATAAAAGTTTCCTTAATTGGAAAGTCAAGTTTTTGAGTCCTAAACATGGCAACTATGCAAAGTTAATGTTCACATATGAAATTAGGCATGTTATAGCACATATAGAACATTTCAATGTTTACTTGCTAAAAATAGACAAACATGCGAGTTTCGGATACTTAAAGTTTCCTATTATAGCAAGATCATGTCAAATTGTCAAGTTTATGGATAGACAACATATATTATCATACAATGCACTTAGTTACATGTTACTAAGTCATTTAAACCCTCTAATCATGTCATCTATTGTTTATGCATCATTTCCACCAAACAAATCACATCATAACCTCTTCTAACAAAAACCCTAAATTTAATGTTTCCATAAATAGCAAAAACGAGCATGCATGTATCATCCAACACTTTTGACCACAAAGTTTTCATATATTAACCATCTACCAACATTACTACAACACAATCCATCATCAAATCAGCAAGAACACATCATCTAATAAATGCTCATACAAAAAAGTTTCCTTATATGGAAACCAAGCCTAAGTGCAAAATCCGGGTCCAAAATCACCATCAATATATACCATTTTGTTAGAAAACTCATTTATTTCAAGAATCCATGGTTAAACTTTCATAAGGCCGACTTTTTCTTGGATGCATGTTCATAAGAACATGCAGATGAAAATGGAGAAAAGTAGGTTTTGATTCTTACCAAACTTGAAAATGGATGGATTGATGGATGAAATCTCTTGCAAATACTTGTTAATCACCTTTGGAAGCTTGGATTTGGTGGAAAAATGGATCAAAATCACAAAAAAAGATGAAGATGATGGTGGGTGGGAGGTGATTTCGGCCAAGGAGAAGAAAAAGGAGAGAGAGAGAGTGGTGGATGGTGAAATGGAGGGGCAAAGGGGTATTTATAGGGTCTTGGGATACCGGGTGGTGGAAAATGAATAGTCAACGACTTATTGACGGAAATCCCGAATTGGTACGAATGAAATTATTTAAAAATAATTTGACTTATATTGGTATGTTTAACATATAAAATTTTCAGATTTTTATTTGAAACTATCGGTACATACTCCGGACTGGCTTGACTGCGTTGAAACAGAAAGTTTCTCCGAAATTCGTGAAATATTCACTGAGACTTAAAATAGCATATCACATTATTACATGTAATTTTTGCACACCAAATATGTGTCTAAGTGTTTGCTTAGAATTATTCACCTAGCTAGTGCACACTACGTTTCTACCGGACTGTGCTGAAAATAAAAGTATCTATATAAATCACCGAAAAATTCATATAGGCGTGATTAATTAAATCACAGTGTTACATATAATTTATACGCACAGATTATATGTCTAGGTATTTGATTTAAATTATCACCAACGGTCATGCTGTATTACGCGTGTTTGACCTAGTAATCTACTGTATTACCGACACGTGTGAACGGATTGACTTGCTAAGTGTGAAATGGACTTAATTACTACAAAATTACGTGGGATGCATGCCATATACTATAACAAATGTGTTAGTCGGGTTTGGATATTAACCCGAATTTGACGGATGTCACACATGTGGGCATGGGCAAGTCGATCATTACAACCCATAACCCGGCCATAATCCTTGTAATGCCATAACCCATGCAACCATGAATCATTTAATTATACTAACAACCAATAACCCACGACTAATCTGACCATATGCACACAATGCTTATGTGTCACGTGGGCTTGGGCATGTCGGCCACTACAACCTATGACCCGACCATAATCCTTGTAATGCCATAGCCCATGCGACTATGCTCCCTTTAATTATACTAACAACCAATAACCCACAACTAATGGGACCATATGCATACAACGCTTATGTGTCAGGTGGGCATGGGCATGCCAGCCACTGCAACCCATGACCAGGTCATAATTCTTGTAATGCCATAACCCATGCAACTATGCACCCTTTAATTATACTAATAACCAATAACCCACAACTAATTTGACCATATGCATACAATGGTTATGTGTCATATGGGCATGGGTATGCCGACCATTACAACCCATGACCCGGCCATAATCAAAGTAATGCCATAATCCATTCGACCATGCAACCTTTAATTATACTATCAACCAATAACCCACAACTAATGTGACCATATGCTTACAATGCTTATGCGTCATGTGGGCATGGGCATGCCGGCCACTACAACCCATGACCTAACCATAATCCTTGTAATGGCATAACCCATGCGACCATGCACTCTTTAGTTAAAACCAATAACCCATAACCAATGTGACCATATGTATACAATGCTTATGTGTCATGTGGGCATGGGCATGCCGCCACTACAACCCATGACCCGGCCATAATCCTTGTAATGCAATAACCCACGTGACCATGCACCCTTTAATTATACTAACAACCAATAACCAATAACTAATGTGACCATTTGCATACACTACTTATGTGTCATGTGGGCATGGGCATGCCGCCACCACAACCCATGACCCGGCCATAATCCATTTAATGCCAGAACCCATGCGACCATGCACCCTTTAATTATACTATCAACCAATAACCCATAACTAATGTGACCATATGCATATAATGCTTATGTGTCATGTGAGCATGGGCATGCCAACCACTACGACCCATGACCCGGTCATAATCCTTGTAAAGCCATAACCCATGCGACTATTTAATTATACTAGGAACCAATAACCCACAACTAATGTGACCATATGCATACAATGGTTATGTATCATGTGGGCATGGGCATGGGCATGCCGGCCACTAAAACCCATGACCCGACCATAATCCTTGTAATGTCGACCCATGCGACCATTCACCCTATAATTATACTAACAATCAATAACCCACAACTAATGTGACCATATGCTTACAATGCTTATGTTTCATGTGGGCATAGGCATGCCGGTCACGACAACCTAGGACTCGGCCATAATCCATGTAATACCATAACCCATGAGACGATGCGCCCTTTAATTATAACCAATAACCCATAACTAATGTGACCATATGAATACAATGCTTATGTGTCATATGGCCATGGTCATGCCGGCCACTACAATCCATGACCCGGCCATAATCCTTGTAATGCCATAACCCATGCAACCATGCACCCTTTTATTATACTAACAACCAATAACCCATACCTAATGTGACCATATGCATACATTGCGTATGTGTCATGTGTACATGGGCATTCTGACCACTACAACCCATGAGCCGTCTATAATCCTTGTAATGCCACATACACCCTTTAATTATACTAACAACCAATAACCCACAACTAATTTGACCATATGCATACAATGGTTATGTGTCATATGGGCATGGGCATGCCGACCATTACAACCCATGACCCGACCATAATCTAAGTAATGCCATAATCCATGCGACCATGCAACCTTCAATTATACTATCAACCAATAACCCACAACTAATGTGACCATATGCGTACAATGCTTATGTGTCAGGTGGGCATGGGCATGCCGGCCACTACAACCCATGACCTAACCATAATCCTTGTAATGGCATAACCCATGCGACCATGCACTCTTTAGTTAAAACCAATAACCCATAACCAATGTGACCATATGCATACAATGCTTATGTGTCATGTGGGTATGGGCATGCCGCCCACTACTACCCATGACCCGGCCATAATCCTTGTAATGCAATAACCCACGCGACCATGCACCCTTTAATTATACTAACAACCAATAACCCATAACTAATGTAACCATTTGCATACACCACTTATGTGTCATGTGGGCATGGGCATGCCGCCACTACAACCCATGACCCGGCCATAATCATTTAATGCCAGAACCCATGCGACCATGCACCCTTTAATTACACTATCAACCAATAACCCACAACTAATGTGACCATATGCATATAATGCTTATATGTCATGTGGGCATGGGCATGCCGGCCACTACGACCCATGACCCGGTCATAATCCTTGTAATGCCATAACCCATGCGACTATGCACCCTTTAATTATACTAGGAACCAATAACCCACAACTAATGTGACCATATGCATACAATGGTTATGTTTCATGTGGGCATGGGCATGCCGGCCACTAAAACCCATGACTCGACCATAATCCTTGTAATGTCGACCCATGCGACCATGCACCCTATAATTATACTAACAACCAGTAACCCACAACTAATGTGACCATATGCATACAATGCTTATGTTTCATGTGGGCATGGGCATGCCGGTCAGGACAACCTAGGACTCGTCCATAATCCATGTAATGCCGTAACCCATGAGACGATGCGCGCTTTAATTATAACCAATAACCCATAACTAATGTGACCATATGAATACAATGGTTATGTGTCATGTGGCCATGGGCATGCCGGCCACTACAACCCATGACCCGGCCATAATCCTTGTAATGCCATAACCCATGCAACCATGCACCCTTTTATTATACTAACAACCAATAACCCATACCTAATGTGACCATATACATATGATGCGTATGTGTCATGTGTACATGGGCATTCTGACCACTACAACCCATGAGTCGTCTATAATCCTTGTAATGCCATATACACCCTTTAATTATACTAACAACCAATAACCCACAACTAATTTGACCATATGCATACAATGGTTATGTATCATATGGGCATGGGCATGCCGACCATTACAACCCATGACCCGGCCATAATCCATGTAATGCCATAATCCATGTGACCATGCAACCTTTAATTATACTATCAACCAATAACCCACAACTAATGTGACCATATGCGTACAATGCTTATGTGTCAGGTGGGCATGGGCATGCCGGCCACTACAACCCATGACCTAACCATAATCCTTGTAATGGCATAACCCATGCGACCATGCACTCTTTAGTTAAAAACAATAACCCATAACCAATGTGACCATATGCATACAATGCTTAAGTGTCATGTGGGCATGGGCATGCCGCCCACTACAACCCATGACCCGGCCATAATCCTTGTAATGCAATAACCCACGCGGCCATGCACCCTTTAATTATACTAACAACCAATAACCCATAACTAATGTAAAATTTTACATACACTACTTATGTGTCATGTGGGCATGGGCATACCGCCCACTAAAACCCATGACTCGACCATAATCCTTGTAATGTCGACCCATGCGACCATTCACCCTATAATTATACTAACAACCAATAACCCACAACTAATGTGACCATATGCATACAATGCTTATGTTTCATGTGGGCATGGGCATGCCGGTCACGACAACCTAGGACTCGTCCATCATCCATGTAATGCCATAACCCATGAGACGATGCGCGCTTTAATTATAACCAATAACCCATAACTAATGTGACCATATGAATACAATGGTTATGTGTCATGTGGCCATGGGCATGCCGGCCACTACAACCCATGACCCGGCCATAATCCTTGTAATGCCATAACCCATGCAACCATGCACCGTTTTATTATACTAACAACCAATAACCCATACCTAATGTGACCATATGCATATAATGCGTATGTGTCATGTGTACATGGGCATTCTGACCACTATAACCCATGAGTCGTCTATAATCCTTGTAATGCCATATACACCCTTTAATTATACTAACAACCAATAACCCACAACTAATTTGACCATATGCATACAATGGTTATGTGTCATATGGGCATGGGCATGCCGACCATTAGAACCCATGACCCGGCCATAATCCATGTAATGCCATAATCCATGTGACCATGCAACCTTTAATTATACTATCAACCAATAACCCACAACTAATGTGACCATATGCGTACAATGCTTATGTGTCAGGTGGGCATGGGCATGCCGGCCACTACAACCCATGACCTAACCATAATCCTTGTAATGGCATAACCCATGCGACCATGCACTCTTTAGTTAAAACCAATAACCCATAACCAATGTGACCATATGCATACAATGCTTAAGTGTCATGTGGGCATGGGCATGCCGCCCACTACAACCCATGACCAGGCCATAATCTTTGTAATGCAATAACCCACGCGACCATGCACCCTTTAATTATACTAACAACCAATAACCCATAACTAATGTAACAATTTACATACACTACTTTTGTGTCATGTGGGCATGGGCATGCCACCACTACAACCCATGACCCGGCCATAATCCATTTAATGCCAGAACACATGCGACCATGCACCCTTTAATTATACTATCAACCAATAACCCCCAACAAATGTGACCATATGCATATAATGCTTATGTGTCATGTGGGCATGGGCATGCAGGCCACTACGACCCATGACCCAGTCATAATCCTTGTAATGCCATAACCCATGCGACTATGCACCCTTTTATTATACTAGGAACCAATAACCCACAACTAATGTGACCATATGCATACAATGGTTATGTATCATGTGGGCATGGGCATGCCGGCCACTAAAACCTATGACCCGACCATAATCCTTGTAATGTCGACCCATGCGACCATGCAACCTATAATTACACTAACAACCAACCCACAACTAATGTGACCATATGCATACAATGTTTATGTTTCATGTGGGCGTGGGCATGCCGGTCACGACAATCTAGGACTCGGCCATAATCCATGTAATGCCATAACCCATGAGACGATGCGCGCTTTAATTATAACCAATAACCCATAACTAATGTGACCATATGAATACAATGCTTATGTGTCATGTGGCCATGGGCATGCCGGCCACTACAATCCATGACCCGGCCATAATCCTTGTAATGCCATAACCCATGCAACCATGCACCCTTTTATTATACTAACAACCAATAACCCACACCTAATGTGACCAAATGCATATAATGCGTATGTGTCATGTGTACATGGGCATTCTGACCACTACAACCCATGAGTCGTCTATAATCCTTGTAATGCCATATACACCCTTTAATTATACTAACAACCAATAACCCACAACTAATTTGACCATATGCATACAATGGTTATGTGTCATATGGGCATGGGCATGCCGACCATTACAACCCATGACCCCGCCATAATCCATGTAATGCCATAATCCATGCGACCATGCAACCTTTAATTATACTATCAACCAATAACCCACAACTAATGTGACCATATGCGTACAATGCTTATGTGTCAGGTGGGCATGGGCATGCCGGCCACTACAACCCATGACCTAACCATAATCCTTGTAATGGCATAACCCATGCGACCATGCACTCTTTAGTTAAAACCAATAACCCATAACCAATGTGACCATATGCATATAATGCTTATGTGTCATGTGGGCATGGGCATGCCGCCCACTACAACCCATGACCCGGCCATAGTCCTTGTAATGCAATAACCCACGCGACCATGCACCCTTTAATTATACTAACAACCAATAACCCACAACTAATGTAACAATTTACATACACTACTTATGTGTCATGTGGGCATGGGCATGCCACCACTACAACCCATGACCCGGCCATAATACATTTAATGCCAGAACACATGCGACCATGCACCCTTTAATTATACTATCAACCAATAACCCCCAACTAATGTGACCATATGCATAAAATGCTTATGTGTCATGTGGGCATGGGCATGCAGGCCACTACGACCCATGACCCAGTCATAATCCTTGTAATGCCATAACCCATGCGACTATGCACCCTTTTATTATACTAGGAACCAATAACCCACAACTAATGTGACCATATGCATACAATGGTTATGTATCGTGTGGGCATGGGCATGCCGGCCACTAAAACCCATGACCCGACCATAATCCTTGTAATGTCGACCCATGCGACCATGCAACCTATAATTACACTAACAACCAACAACCCACAACTAATGTGACCATATGCATACAATGTTTATGTTTCATGTGGGCGTGGGCATGCCGGTCACGACAATCTAGGACTCGGCCATAATCCATGTAATGCCATAACCCATGAGACGATGCGCGCTTTAATTATAACCAATAACCCATAACTAATGTGACCATATGAATACAATGCTTATGTGTCATGTGGCCATGGGCATGCCGGCCACTACAATCCATGACCCGGCCATAATCCTTGTAATGCCATAACCCATGCAACCATGCACCCTTTTATTATACTAACAACCAATAACCCACACCTAATGTGACCAAATGCATATAATGCGTATGTGTCATGTGTACATGGGCATTCTGACCACTACAACCCATGAGTCGTCTATAATCCTTGTAATGCCATATACACCCTTTAATTATACTAACAACCAATAACCCACAACTAATTTGACCATATGCATACAATGGTTATGTGTCATATGGGCATGGGCATGCCGACCATTACAACCCATGACCCCGCCATAATCCATGTAATGCCATAATCCATGCGACCATGCAACCTTTAATTATACTATCAACCAATAACCCACAACTAATGTGACCATATGCGTACAATGCTTATGTGTCAGGTGGGCATGGGCATGCCGGCCACTACAACCCATGACCTAACCATAATCCTTGTAATGGCATAACCCATGCGACCATGCACTCTTTAGTTAAAACCAATAACCCATAACCAATGTGACCATATGCATATAATGCTTATGTGTCATGTGGGCATGGGCATGCCGCCCACTACAACCCATGACCCGGCCATAGTCCTTGTAATGCAATAACCCACGCGACCATGCACCCTTTAATTATACTAACAACCAATAACCCACAACTAATGTAACAATTTACATACACTACTTATGTGTCATGTGGGCATGGGCATGCCACCACTACAACCCATGACCCGGCCATAATACATTTAATGCCAGAACACATGCGACCATGCACCCACCCTTTAATTATACTATCAACCAATAACCCCCAACTAATGTGACCATATGCATAAAATGCTTATGTGTCATGTGGGCATGGGCATGCAGGCCACTACGACCCATGACCCAGTCATAATCCTTGTAATGCCATAACCCATGCGACTATGCACCCTTTTATTATACTAGGAACCAATAACCCACAACTAATGTGACCATATGCATACAATGGTTATGTATCGTGTGGGCATGGGCATGCCGGCCACTAAAACCCATGACCCGACCATAATCCTTGTAATGTCGACCCATGCGACCATGCAACCTATAATTACACTAACAACCAACAACCCACAACTAATGTGACCATATGCATACAATGTTTATGTTTCATGTGGGCGTGGGCATGCCGGTCACGACAATCTAGGACTCGGCCATAATCCATGTAATGCCATAACCCATGAGACGATGCGCGCTTTAATTATAACCAATAACCCATAACTAATGTGACCATATGAATACAATGCTTATGTGTCATGTGGCCATGGGCATGCCGGCCACTACAATCCATGACCCGGCCATAATCCTTGTAATGCCATAACCCATGCAACCATGCACCCTTTTATTATACTAACAACCAATAACCCACACCTAATGTGACCAAATGCATATAATGCGTATGTGTCATGTGTACATGGGCATTCTGACCACTACAACCCATGAGTCGTCTATAATCCTTGTAATGCCATATACACCCTTTAATTATACTAACAACCAATAACCCACAACTAATTTGACCATATGCATACAATGGTTATGTGTCATATGGGCATGGGCATGCCGACCATTACAACCCATGACCCGGCCATAATCCATGTAATGCCATAATCCATGCGACCATGCAACCTTTAATTATACTATCAACCAATAACCCACAACTAATGTGACCATATGCGTACAATGCTTATGTGTCAGGTGGGCATGGGCATGCCGGCCACTACAACCCATGACCTAACCATAATCCTTGTAATGGCATAACCCATGCGACCATGCACTCTTTAGTTAAAACCAATAACCCATAACCAATGTGACCATATGCATACAATGCTTATGTGTCATGTGGGCATGGGCATGCCGCCCACTACAACCCATGACCCGGCCATAGTCCTTGTAATGCAATAACCCACGCGACCATGCACCCTTTAATTATACTAACAACCAATAACCCACAACTAATGTAACAATTTACATATACTACTTATGTGTCATGTGGGCATGGGCATGCCACCACTACAACCCATGACCCGGCCATAATACATTTAATGCCAGAACACATGCGACCATGCACCCTTTAATTATACTATCAACCAATAACCCCCAACTAATGTGACCATATGCATACAATGCTTATGTTTCATGTGGGCATGGGCATGCCGGTCACGACAACCTAGGACTCGTCCATCATCCATGTAATGCCATAACCCATGAGACGATGCGCGCTTTAATTATAACCAATAACCCATAACTAATGTGACCATATGAATACAATGGTTATGTGTCATGTGGCCATGGGCATGCCGGCCACTACAACCCATGACCCGGCCATAATCCTTGTAATGCCATAACCCATGCAACCATGCACCGTTTTATTATACTAACAACCAATAACCCATACCTAATGTGACCATATGCATATAATGCGTATGTGTCATGTGTACATGGGCATTCTGACCACTATAACCCATGAGTCGTCTATAATCCTTGTAATGCCATATACACCCTTTAATTATACTAACAACCAATAACCCACAACTAATTTGACCATATGCATACAATGGTTATGTGTCATATGGGCATGGGCATGCCGACCATTAGAACCCATGACCCGGCCATAATCCATGTAATGCCATAATCCATGTGACCATGCAACCTTTAATTATACTATCAACCAATAACCCACAACTAATGTGACCATATGCGTACAATGCTTATGTGTCAGGTGGGCATGGGCATGCCGGCCACTACAACCCATGACCTAACCATAATCCTTGTAATGGCATAACCCATGCGACCATGCACTCTTTAGTTAAAACCAATAACCCATAACCAATGTGACCATATGCATACAATGCTTAAGTGTCATGTGGGCATGGGCATGCCGCCCACTACAACCCATGACCCGGCCATAATCTTTGTAATGCAATAACCCACGCGACCATGCACCCTTTAATTATACTAACAACCAATAACCCATAACTAATGTAACAATTTACATACACTACTTATGTGTCATGTGGGCATGGGCATGCCACCACTACAACCCATGACCCGGCCATAATCCATTTAATGCCAGAACACATGCGACCATGCACCCTTTAATTATACTATCAACCAATAACCCCCAACAAATGTGACCATATGCATATAATGCTTATGTGTCATGTGGGCATGGGCATGCAGGCCACTACGACCCATGACCCAGTCATAATCCTTGTAATGCCATAACCCATGCGACTATGCACCCTTTTATTATACTAGGAACCAATAACCCACAACTAATGTGACCATATGCATACAATGGTTATGTATCGTGTGGGCATGGGCATGCCGGCCACTAAAACCCATGACCCGACCGTAATCCTTGTAATGTCGACCCATGCGACCATGCAACCTATAATTACACTAACAACCAACAACCCACAACTAATGTGACCATATGCATACAATGTTTATGTTTCATGTGGGCGTGGGCATGCCGGTCACGACAATCTAGGACTCGGCCATAATCCATGTAATGCCATAACCCATGAGACGATGCGCGCTTTAATTATAACCAATAACCCATAACTAATGTGACCATATGAATACAATGCTTACGTGTCATGTGGCCATGGGCATGCCGGCCACTACAATCCATGACCCGGCCATAATCCTTGTAATGCCATAACCCATGCAACCATGCACCCTTTTATTATACTAACAACCAATAACCCACACCTAATGTGACCAAATGCATATAATGCGTATGTGTCATGTGTACATGGGCATTCTGACCACTACAACCCATGAGTCGTCTATAATCCTTGTAATGCCATATACACCCTTTAATTATACTAACAACCAATAACCCACAACTAATTTGACCATATGCATACAATGGTTATGTGTCATATGGGCATGGGCATGCCGACCATTACAACCCATGACCCCGCCATAATCCATGTAATGCCATAATCCATGCGACCATGCAACCTTTAATTATACTATCAACCAATAACCCACAACTAATGTGACCATATGCGTATAATGCTTATGTGTCAGGTGGGCATGCCGGCCACTACAACCCATGACCTAACCATAATCCTTGTAATGGCATAACCCATGCGACCATGCACTCTTTAGTTAAAACCAATAACCCATAACCAATGTGACCATATGCATATAATGCTTATGTGTCATGTGGGCATGGGCATGCCGCCCACTACAACCCATGACCCGGCCATAGTCCTTGTAATGCAATAACCCACGCGACCATGCACCCTTTAATTATACTAACAACCAATAACCCACAACTAATGTAACAATTTACATACACTACTTATGTGTCATGTGGGCATGGGCATGCCACCACTACAACCCATGACCCGGCCATAATACATTTAATGCCAGAACACATGCGACCATGCACCCTTTAATTATACTATCAACCAATAACCCCCAACTAATGTGACCATATGCATAAAATGCTTATGTGTCATGTGGGCATGGGCATGCAGGCCACTACGACCCATGACCCAGTCATAATCCTTGTAATGCCATAACCCATGCGACTATGCACCCTTTTATTATACTAGGAACCAATAACCCACAACTAATGTGACCATATGCATACAATGGTTATGTATCGTGTGGGCATGGGCATGCCGGCCACTAAAACCCATGACCCGACCATAATCCTTGTAATGTCGACCCATGCGACCATGCAACCTATAATTACACTAACAACCAACAACCCACAACTAATGTGACCATATGCATACAATGTTTATGTTTCATGTGGGCGTGGGCATGCCGGTCACGACAATCTAGGACTCGGCCATAATCCATGTAATGCCATAACCCATGAGACGATGCGCGCTTTAATTATAACCAATAACCCATAACTAATGTGACCATATGAATACAATGCTTATGTGTCATGTGGCCATGGGCATGCCGGCCACTACAATCCATGACCCGGCCATAATCCTTGTAATGCCATAACCCATGCAACCATGCACCCTTTTATTATACTAACAACCAATAACCCACACCTAATGTGACCAAATGCATATAATGCGTATGTGTCATGTGTACATGGGCATTCTGACCACTACAACCCATGAGTCGTCTATAATCCTTGTAATGCCATATACACCCTTTAATTATACTAACAACCAATAACCCACAACTAATTTGACCATATGCATACAATGGTTATGTGTCATATGGGCATGGGCATGCCGACCATTACAACCCATGACCCGGCCATAATCCATGTAATGCCATAATCCATGCGACCATGCAACCTTTAATTATACTATCAACCAATAACCCACAACTAATGTGACCATATGCGTACAATGCTTATGTGTCAGGTGGGCATGGGCATGCCGGCCACTACAACCCATGACCTAACCATAATCCTTGTAATGGCATAACCCATGCGACCATGCACTCTTTAGTTAAAACCAATAACCCATAACCAATGTGACCATATGCATATAATGCTTATGTGTCATGTGGGCATGGGCATGCCGCCCACTACAACCCATGACCCGGCCATAGTCCTTGTAATGCAATAACCCACGCGACCATGCACCCTTTAATTATACTAACAACCAATAACCCACAACTAATGTAACAATTTACATACACTACTTATGTGTCATGTGGGCATGGGCATGCCACCACTACAACCCATGACCCGGCCATAATACATTTAATGCCAGAACACATGCGACCATGCACCCACCCTTTAATTATACTATCAACCAATAACCCCCAACTAATGTGACCATATGCATAAAATGCTTATGTGTCATGTGGGCATGGGCATGCAGGCCACTACGACCCATGACCCAGTCATAATCCTTGTAATGCCATAACCCATGCGACTATGCACCCTTTTATTATACTAGGAACCAATAACCCACAACTAATGTGACCATATGCATACAATGGTTATGTATCGTGTGGGCATGGGCATGCCGGCCACTAAAACCCATGACCCGACCATAATCCTTGTAATGTCGACCCATGCGACCATGCAACCTATAATTACACTAACAACCAACAACCCACAACTAATGTGACCATATGCATACAATGTTTATGTTTCATGTGGGCGTGGGCATGCCGGTCACGACAATCTAGGACTCGGCCATAATCCATGTAATGCCATAACCCATGAGACGATGCGCGCTTTAATTATAACCAATAACCCATAACTAATGTGACCATATGAATACAATGCTTATGTGTCATGTGGCCATGGGCATGCCGGCCACTACAATCCATGACCCGGCCATAATCCTTGTAATGCCATAACCCATGCAACCATGCACCCTTTTATTATACTAACAACCAATAACCCACACCTAATGTGACCAAATGCATATAATGCGTATGTGTCATGTGTACATGGGCATTCTGACCACTACAACCCATGAGTCGTCTATAATCCTTGTAATGCCATATACACCCTTTAATTATACTAACAACCAATAACCCACAACTAATTTGACCATATGCATACAATGGTTATGTGTCATATGGGCATGGGCATGCCGACCATTACAACCCATGACCCGGCCATAATCCATGTAATGCCATAATCCATGCGACCATGCAACCTTTAATTATACTATCAACCAATAACCCACAACTAATGTGACCATATGCGTACAATGCTTATGTGTCAGGTGGGCATGGGCATGCCGGCCACTACAACCCATGACCTAACCATAATCCTTGTAATGGCATAACCCATGCGACCATGCACTCTTTAGTTAAAACCAATAACCCATAACCAATGTGACCATATGCATACAATGCTTATGTGTCATGTGGGCATGGGCATGCCGCCCACTACAACCCATGACCCGGCCATAGTCCTTGTAATGCAATAACCCACGCGACCATGCACCCTTTAATTATACTAACAACCAATAACCCACAACTAATGTAACAATTTACATATACTACTTATGTGTCATGTGGGCATGGGCATGCCACCACTACAACCCATGACCCGGCCATAATACATTTAATGCCAGAACACATGCGACCATGCACCCTTTAATTATACTATCAACCAATAACCCCAAACTAATGTGACCATATGCATAAAATGCTTATGTGTCATGTGGGCATGGGCATGCAGGCCACTACGACCCATGACCCAGTCATAATCCTTGTAATGCCATAACCCATGCGACTATGCACCCTTTTATTATACTAGGAACCAATAACCCACAACTAATGTGACCATATGCATACAATGGTTATGTATCATGTGGGCATGGGCATGCCGGCCACTAAAACCCAGGACCCGACCATAATCCTTGTAAAGTCGACCCTTGCGACCATGCAACCTATAATTACACTAACAACCAACAACCCACAACTAATGTGACCATATGCATACAATGTTTATGTTTCATGTGGGCGTGGGCATGCCGGTCACGACAACCTAGGACTCGTCCATAATCCATGTAATGCCATAACCCATGAGACGATGCGCGCTTTAATTATACCCAATAACCCATAACTAATGTGACCATATGAATACAATGGTTATGTGTCATGTGGCCATAGGCATGCCGGCCACTACAACCCATGACCTGGCCATAATCCTTGTAACGCCATAACCCATGCAACCATGCACCCTTTTATTATACTAACAAACAATAACCCATACCTAATGTGACCATATGCATACAATGCGTATGTGTCATGTGTACATGGGCATTCCGACCACTACAACCCATGAGCCGTCTATAATCCTTGTAATGCCATATACACCCATTAATTATACTAACAACCAATAACCCACAACTAATTTGACCATTCCGCATACAATTGTTATGTGTCATATGGGCATGGGCATGCCGACCATTACAACCCATGACTCGGCCATAATCTAAGTAATGCCATAATCCATGCGACCATGCAACCTTTAATTATACTATCAACCAATAACCCACAACTAATGTGACCAAATGCGTACAATGCTTATGTGTCAGGTGGGCATGGGCATGCCGGCCACTACAACCCATGACCTAACCATAATCCTTGTAATGGCATAACCCATGCGACCATGCACTCTTTAGTTAAAACCAATAACCCATAACCAATGTTACCATATGCATACAATGCTTAAGTGTCATGTGGGCATGGGCATGCCGCCCACTACAACCCATGACCCGGCCATAATCCTTGTAATGCAATAACCCAGGCAACCATGCACCCTTTAATTATACTAACAACCAATAACCCATAACTAATGTGACCATTTGCATACACTACTTATGTGTCATGTGGGCATGGGAATGCCGCCACTACAACCCATGACCCGGCCATAATCCATTAATGCCAGAACCCATGCGACCATGCACCCTTTAATTATACTATCAACCAATAACCCACAACTAATGTGACCATATGCATATAATGCTTATGTGTCATGTGGGCATGGGCACGCCGGCCACTACAACCCATGACCCGGTCATAATCCTTGTAATTCCATAACCCGTGAGACTATGCACCCTTTAATTATACTAGGAACCAATAACCCACAACTAATGTGACCATATGCATACAATGCTTATGTATCATGTGGGCATGGGCATGTCAGCTACTACAACCCATGACCCGCTCATAATCCTTGTAAATCCATAACCCATGCGACTATCCACCCTTTAATTATACTAATAACCAATAACCCACAACTAATTTGACCATATGCATGCAATGGTTATGTGTCATGTTGGCATGGGCATGCCGGACATTACAACCCATGACCCGACCATAATCCATGTAATGCCATAACCCATGCGACCATGCACCCTTTAATTATAATATCAACCAGTAACCCACAACTAATGTGACCATATGCATACAATGCTTATGTGTCATGTGGGCATGGGCATGTCGGCCACTAGAACCCATGACCCAACCATAATCCTTGTAATGACATAACCCATGCGACCATGCACTCTTTAGTTATAACCAATAACCCATAACCAATTTTCCATATGCATACAATGCTTATGTGTCATGTAGGCATGGGCATGCCGCCCACTACAACCCATGACCCGACCATAATCCTTGTATTGCCATAACCCATGCGACCATACACCCTTTAATTATACTAACAACCAAAAACTCATAACTAATGTGACCATTTATATACACTACTTATGTGTCACGTGGGCATGGGCATGCCGCCCACTACCACCCATGACCCGGCCATAATCCTTGTAATGCAATAACCCACGCGACCATGCACCCTTTAATTATACTAACAACCAATAACCCATAACTAATGTGACCATTTGCGTACACTACTTATGTGTCATGTGCGCATGGGCATGCCGCCACTACAACCCATGACCCGGCCATAATCCATTTAATGCCAGAACCCATGCGACCATGCACCCTTTAATTATACTATCAACCAATAACCCACAGCTAATGCGACCATATGCATATAATGCTTATGTGTCACGTGGGCATGGGCATGCCGGCCACTACGACCCATGACCTTGTCATAATCCTTGTAATGCCATAACCCATGCGACTATGCACCCTTTAATTATATTAGGAACCAATAACGCACAACTAATGTGACCATATGCATACTGTAACAATTCTGATTTTTAGTATGCGTATTTCAAATTCAATGTAATGCATTTCAAAACAAATTCTAGTGCATTGTTTTGTTCTATTCGTACCATCAATTAAATAATATATTTCAATGTTAATCCTTAAATTTTTCACGGTTATAACCTACTAAAACACTACATAAGTATCTATTTATACAAATATGTCAATGACCAAAGTTACAAGGTCTGATTTTGAAAATTTACAAGAAACCCAATAGGCACGGTCGCGCCTCGCTCTGGGACGGTCGCGCCGAGTGCTTTGGCACGGTCGCGCGACTTGCTTTGGAACGATCGCGCCTGGTGCCTTAGCACGGTCGCGCCTCTTGAAAGTTGAAACTTAAAAACGATCTTTAATTCTAAACTCGCTCAATTGTGTAACGGTTATACACGTTTATCTGTTAATAATCATCATTAGACGATTAAGCATTGACATTACACCTGAATTAAAACCATTTACAGAATCCTTAGCTAAACCGTCGACCCTTCATTCTTGTTCACCAAATCCACTATTCTAGTCTCAATTCTCCTAAACAAACGCATTACCATCCTCTCTAAAAATTTCTGAACGCACAGAAACAGCCGGAGTTGCAGCAGAAGACGTCGGAGATCAAACCGTCGTCGCTGGAACAAGTCCCTACCGTACTCCATCGATTCATTATTCTTCCGGGTAATTGAAACCTTCCACACTTTCGTTTCAGTTCATAGATCAAAAGCCCCATGTTAATTTGGGCTTTCATTATGGAAATCACCACGAACCCAAATCCACATTTTCGTTAAAAATGATTTAATCGAATCGAACCTTAGACACGTTTTAAATACAATTAATTTATACAAAAGGACTCGTGATAATCTAATAGGTGAAAGCCCCATAAATTCCAACATTAACAATATAAGAATTAGCCAAATCGTTTATGTTTTGGAACAGACACGGTCACGCTAATCATATAGCGTGGTCGTGCTTCATGAGACACGGTCGCGTCAAATACCAGCGCGGTCGTGCCTCACACACTCAGACCCATTCATGCCGTTGACTAGACTTGGTCATGCCTCAAAACCCTAGACACGGTCGTGCCTATTCCAGGACACGATCGTGCCTAGAGAACAACCTAATTGTGCATTCGGTTTGATCAACACGGTCGCGCCCTGACAAGCATGGTCGCGCCCGTGGTTCGAGCACGATCGTGCCCTTCCCATGCACGGTCGTGTGTGAGTTAAATTCTTGGCAGAATTATAATTTTATATATTTTTCAAACAATAAATATTCTGATTAAATTACTAAATAAAAATAGTTGATTTTTATAAAATTGCATTTAATCCTATTTAGAAAGAACAAATATTTAATGAACAGAAAATTATTTATTTAAAGTTTATAAAATTTAGTTTACATTTATTGTTAAACCTTAAAAAGTATTTTAATGGTTACGTTACATATATTATAAATAAATAAATAAAGAAATGATTATTTATTTAATTTATATTTAAACAAAAATAATTAATTATTTATACTAAAGTATAACTAATACTTACAATGTTTTCATAAACAATAATTATTTACATTACTTATTTAATTATTCAAACTCAAACCTTAATCAAAATACTCTAAAAATATTCTTTCAAACTTTATATTTTATTCAATACTTTCAATTACAAATCAATGACTTTTTACACAAGTCCAAATGCAACTTTAGACTTAAACTTTTATGCACACTATTAGTACCATATACATTACACTTTAGGTTAACTCGTGCATTTCAAGGATCTTTATTCTATCTAGTATCTTTGTTAGCTACGCCCTCAAACCAAGTGAGTATACATAGCCCCTTTTACTCTTTTACATTTTTGGGGTGAAACATGAACACTATTCAAATTACATGTTTACATTTACACAAACAACACAAGTACAAATCATATTTACATTCATGTGTGCAAATTTGAGCTTTATGCCCGAGTGCTATGTGTGCTAACTTTTGTGAACACTTATGTGCAAGAATTAACTATTCAAGCCGACGGTTTTCGATGATAGATCTATTGAGTCTGACAAACCCACCCAGATTGGGGTGATTGATACCTATAACACATTTTGCATGCTAGTTACAAAGGTTTGATTGTAGTTGGTTACACAATAGTTGCTCCCCATAAATGCCTTATTTATCATGTTATGTAAGGATTTGTTTTACAACTATATGCTATCTATATACAAACATGTGTTATACTCACCAACTTTTTAGTTGACTTTATTTTTTTCATGTTTCAGGTTCTAATGTGTGAGAGTGATCAAGATGTGCTACACTTAGGCTTTGGAATTAGCTAATTTAAATAAAGAACTTATGCATTTCAATTATGTTTCTTTTCTTGGAATTTGTTTCGTTTGAATGTTTGTAATGAAATTTGACAATTAATATATTTCAATTTAGTCAACCTTGTGCTTATGAACAGTCTACATGTCCCGTGTCACACCCCGACCGATGGCGGAATCATCGAGGCGGACAATGTGATGATTATTCAAAAGCACATGATAACTAAAGGTTGCATAATTCATTAATTAAATTTAAAGACAACAAGTTCCAAATACAATACATTTCAAATAACCTAGTCTAGTTCAAAACATTAATTTATTTAACTAGGTCCATAGTTCCTAAGTGGAAAGATCTTCGGCAAGCAGTCACATATCCAAACCTGAAACATTATTTAAATAAAGTGTCAACTAAAAAGTTGGTGAGTACATAGGTTTAGTAAATCCGTTAAATAGTAGTGTAAATCGTTTTGCAACTCATTGTTTATCTTGTTAAACATAGTATATGATGTATCATTTATTTAATCACAATTCAAACCGAGTTTGACGCGCTTGAACAGAGCACAACAGCTAAGTCCGGTATGCTTGAATATAGTTACCCACTATATCCGATATGTTTGAATATAACACGCGGTTATTGTCACACCCCGACCGACGGCGGAAAACGTCGGGGCGTGAAGCTGTGCAGACTGTTCATAGCTCATGGTTGCTAAAGTTTGAATAATTTAAACATTCATTTTCATTACACATAGCAAGTTCATACCATACAAGAACCAAATGTAGAGATTACAAAATATAAATAGTTTAGATTAATTGCTAGGTCCAAATCCTATTTGTAGCAGCTTGTAATACTTCAAACATTGTCACCTGAAACATGGTTAAAAACAAAGTCAACTAAAAAGTTGGTGAGAATACATAGGTTTTCGTGTCATGTAATAGAATATAGTGTCGTGTGCATACAATTCATACAAACATGGCAATTAAGGCATTTATGGAGAGATACCATCGTGTGACCTGGTAGTACAATCAAACCTTTGTAACTAGCATGCAAAACAAACGCGTGTTGGCAGTAACAGTCACCCTACCTGGGTGGGTTTGTCAGACTCAATAGATCTATCACTGTTTACTATAGGCTATAAAATAGTTAATGATTGCACGTGAATAGCAAACTGCGTGTTGGTCTACACACCTAGTACTCAAGCACAAAGCTAAAAAATTGTAACACATGATTGTAGGGTGGAATTGTATATTGTGTAGTTTGTAAACATAGTAAATAGAACGCATGTTCCACCCCAAAAGTTTGTAAATAGAGTAAAAGAGGGGCTATGTAACTCACTTGTTTTGGAGCGTGTAGTTTGCACAGATCAACAAAAATACCAAGCGTGTTGTAGGTCGCTACGTTTGACCTATTGAATGAGGGTATAACGCGTGTCACTGTTTGTGTTATTTTGTGTCCAAAGTGGGTTCGTTGGTGGTTTGTGTGTTTAGGGTTGGTTTTGGAATAATAAATTAGTAGCGATATATATATATATATATTTATTTAAATAAAATTTAATTAAACGATATTTGTTTAAATCAATATATATAAATATTTCTATAAATAAAAATGATTATATAAATTCACGATTTCATCGGTTTTGAAACTATCGGGAATTAATCGTTTTAAATTTCTAAATCAGCGATTTGGTATATAAATGATTCCCGGGTTTTGGGATTTTATAACTTAAATTTTTATAAACAAGTTTTGAAATGTTTAAATAAAAACATATTAAATTAAGTTTGAAAATAATAAAATTAATGTTTCTGGTCAAGGAGCACGACCGTGCTCAAGTAGGGCACGACCGCGCTCGTTGCCGGGCGTGACCGTGGTGGTCTGAAACGCGCCCGTGGTCGAGTCAGAAGGTACTTCATAGGTTCTGGACATAGAGCACGACCGTGCTCGTATCTGGCACGACCGCGTCTAGTGTTTGTTTTTGATCAAGACTTGTTTGCTCGGTAAGCACGACCGGGCCACACCTGGGGCACGATTGTGCTTAGACAGGCACGACCGCGCTCAGGGATGAGCGCGACCGTGTCGGGCCTTTTTCAGACACAATTCGATCGATTCTTATATTAATAGCTTCTGGATTCTTAGGGCTTTCACTTAGTGGATGATTACGAATGTTTCTACATAGTTTAATTGTATTTTTATCATGTCTAGAGTGTAGTTCGAGTAAAATTTATGTTTCGGCTTTTTGGTTCAAAATCGGATCGATTTGAGTGTTTCTACTACGAATTGATATAGAGCTTTCGTAGTAGAGGTAGATACAAAGCTGAAGACGTGTTACTTACTTGCTGAAAGTGGGCAATCGAATGCGGTCGGCTACGGGTCGAGCGGCTTCGTTTCTTGGCGAGCAATTGGACGACAGAGGTGTTGTGAGCGTCGAGTGAGAGTTCTGAGAGATTGAGTGGGTGTATATGAGGGTGTAGGGAGCGTGCAACTGACTCTAAATCGATGAATTTGAGAGGCTCGGTTGTGGTGTGAATGGGATTAATTAATTGTGCAAATTGGACGACAATTGATGCGTGTTTTAGACGAATTTCAGTCGAGTATGGTCTGACGCGCGAAGACCGGCTTTTCTTTATTTTAATTTTCACGAATTCAGAAGGTATGGTATGGTTTGACTTTCTGCAGTCAAGTGTGTTCATCAGCGCGACCGTGCCTACTTTAGGCGCGACCGTGCTTAGGTCGCCAGGCGCGACCGTGCCTAGTCTTAGGCGCGACCGTGCTTGCCTAGTTTTGTAGTTTTTTTGAGTTTTGTCAGTTTTGGTCCTCGGGGCTTGTGAGATAATGGTGTTTTTGTTTAATTTGTTATTGTAATAGAATAGTTTGTATATGTAACTGCATCGTAGTTTGTTTGTACACGAATCGAAACTGAAATGTGTTTGTTTATTGAAATCAAACGATTACATGATGAAAATCAGAAATGTTACAGTCTCCCCTTGTTGAGGGGATTTCGTCCCGAAATTCAACTAGTTGAGGCTGCAGAATTGGTGAATAGGTGAGGATACTTGAGTTTCATTTGGTCTTCACGTTCCCAAGTAAACTCAGGACCACGTTTAGAATCCCAACGGACTTTGACTATAGGAATGCGGCTGCGTTTGAGTTGCTTGATCTCACGGTCCATGATTTCCACCGGTTTCTCGACAAAGTGCATCGTTTCATCAATGCGCACGTCGTCAAGAGGTATGTGGAGGTTCTCATCAGCAAGACATTTCTTCAGGTTGGACACGTGGAAGGTTGGATGAACATTGTTGAGTGCTGGAGGTAGCTCAAGTTTGCAAGCCACTTTCCCGATTCTTTCAAGGATCTTGAACGGGCCTACGTAACGAGGTGTTAGCTTGCCTTTCTTTCCAAAGCGGATCACACCCTTCCAAGGGGATACTTTGAGAAGCACAAGGTCACCCACTTGGAATTCCAAGGGTTTTCGTCGTTTGTCGGCATAGCTCTTTTGTCGACTTCTCGCTACTCGGATGTTGTCACGGGTTTGAAGGATTTTGTCGGATGTTTCCTGAATTAACTCGGGACCGGTGATTTGTGCTTCACCAATCTCGTTCCAACAGATAGGAGAACGGCATTCGCGACCATAAAGAGCTTCGAATGGAGCCATGTTGATGCTGGTGTGGTAGCTGTTATTGTAGGAGAATTCAATAAGTGCTAGATGTGAATCCCAATTGCCACCAAAGTCTATGACATAGGCTCTCAGCATGTCTTCGAGGGTTTGGATTGTTCGTTTAGTCTGGCCATCAGTTTGGGGATGGTAGGCTGTGCTTAAATCCAATCGTGTGCCAAGTGTCTTTTGCAGAGATTGCCAAAATCTAGAAGTGAAACGAGCATCTCTGTCGGAGATTATGTTCAAAGGTATGCCGTGTCGACTCACAATTTCGTTAATGTAGATTCAGGCCAATTTCTCAACCCGATAGTCTTCACGGATGGGCAGGAAGTGTGCGGACTTTGTGAGACGGTCAATGATTACCCAAATGCTATCATAGCCGTTTGAAGTACGGGGGAGTTTAGTAATGAAGTCCATGGCTAGATTTTCCCATTTCCACACGGGGATTTCCGGTTGTTCAAGTAAACCGGAAGGACGTTGATGTTCGGCTTTGACTTTAGAGCAGGTTAGGCATTTAGCAACATAGAGTGCAATGTCTTTCTTCATACCAGGCCACCAATACTGTGGTCGAAGATTGTGATACATTTTATCCGCACCGGGATGGATAGAATACCGAGACTTGTGTGCTTCAGTCATGAGGAATTTTCGGAGATTATTGCGATTGGGAACCCAAATACGATCCAAGAAATAAAGCAAGCCATTGTTTTTAGTTTCTAGTTGGAATTCAGCACCGCACGACATTTCCTCATACATATTGCCCTCGGTAATCGAGACGTGTTGAGCTGCTAGAATACGGGTTTGAATGTCAGAATGAATCTTGACACTTTGGAGCCTGACGCGTTCTTTACGGCTCAGCGCATCGGCTACAACATTAGCCTTACTGGGATGATAACGAATCTCGCAATCGTAGTCATTGAGTAGTTCAACCCAACGTCGTTGCCTCATGTTGAGTTCTTTTTGATTGAAGATGTGTTGGAGGCTTTTGTGGTCGGTAAATACCACACATTTCGTGCCATATAGATAATGTCTCCAAATCTTCAAGGCAAATATGACTGCACCTAGCTCCAAATCGTGCGTCGTATAGTTCTTTTCATGGATCTTGAGTTGCCTTGATGCATAAGCGATTACCTTGCCTCGTTGCATGAGAACACAACCAAGGCCTAGGTTAGAGGCATCGCAGTAGACGACTAGATCATCGTTTCCTTCTGGAAGAGTCAGAATAGGAGCATCACATAACTTCTGTTTAAGAGTTTGGAAAGCTTCTTCTTGTTTTGGCCCCCATTCATAAGGTTTATCTTTATGTGTCAAGGCGGTGAGGGGAACAGCAATCTTGGAGAAATTAGAAATGAACCTTCGGTAATAACCCGCTAAACCAAGAAACGAACGAACCTCGGTAGGGGTTTGAGGAGCACTCCAGTTCTTGACAGCTTCGATCTTGGCAGGGTCGACATGTATTCCCTTTTTATTGACAACATGACCCAAAAATTGAACCTCCTTTAGCCAAAATTCACATTTGGATAACTTGGCGTATAATTGCTCGGTTCTCAGGAGATCCAAAATCAGTCTAAGGTGCTGTTCATGTTCTTCCTCAGTCTTGGAATAGATCAAGATGTCATCGATGAAAACGATCACGAATTTGTCAAGGTATGGTTTGCACATGCGGTTCATGAGGTCCATAAAGACAGCAGGTGCATTGGTCAACCCAAAAGGCATAACCGTGAACTCGTAATGACCATATCTTGTTCAGAAGGCGGTCTTTGGAATATCTTCTTCTCGGACACGCAGTTGGTGATAACCAGATCGAAGATCAATCTTCGAGAAACAAGTAGAACCTTGGAGTTGATCGAAGAGGTCGTCAATCCTAGGTAACGGGTAGCGGTTTTTGATTGTAAGCTTGTTGAGCTATCGATAGTCAATACACATGCGGAATGAACCATCCTTCTTTTTAACAAACAAGACTGGTGCACCCCACGGTGAATGACTTGGCCGTATGAAACCTTTGTCAGCGAGTTCTTGAAGTTGACTTGCAAGTTCTTGCAATTCAGAAGGTGCAAGCCGGTATGGAGCTTTAGCCACAGGGTTTGCTCCGGGTATAAGATCGATTCGAAACTTTACTTCCTGAACAGGTGGAAGACCGGGTAAGTCGTCGGGAAAGACTTCGGGAAACTCCCGAATGATGGGAATATCTTCTATTCTTCTCTCCTTGTCTTCTTTTTGATTCACATGAGCTAGGAAAACCATGCACTTCTTTCGAATGTACCTCTGGGCAGTTATGCATGACATCAGTTTGAGTCCTTTGCAAGGTTTCTCGCCAAAGACTTTCAATATGTCTCCCGATGGAAGAGGTACTCGGATGTACTTTTCAAAGCACATGACTCGGCATGGTTTTTAGATAACCAATCCATGCCGATGATGACGTCAAAGCTTCCCAACGGCATTGGTATAAGGTTGACTGGAAATGTGTGGCCATTGAGTTCTAGTGAGCAGTCATGAATGATGGAGTCAATAGTGATGGTGTTTCCATCCGCTACTTCAACGGTGAAGGTTTTCTCGAGTTTGGATCGTGTTTTTGCAAGTAAAGGTTCAAAGTTAAGTGACACAAAACTCTTATCGGCTCCGGTATCAAATAGTATAGATGCAAATTGTTTATTTACAAGAAACGTACCGTTGACCACATGATCGTTGGCTTGAGCTTCATTGGCGTTGATGTTGAAAGCACGCCCACGAGCTCCGCCCTGATTATTGTTCACAAGCTTTGGACATTGGTTCCGGAAGTGGTTCGGGTTGCCACATTCATAGTATTGGAACCACTTGATTAGCTCCGGGTTGATTAACCGGGTTGGCTTGAGTAGCAAGTGCCTTTTGTCGGCAGATATTGGCCGTATGGCCAAGTTTCCCACAATGATTGCAAAGGCGACATGGGACAGTTTGTGGGTGATGATAGTTGCAGTTGTTGCAGAGTGGGTAGGTACCTCCATAAGCTTTCTTGGCTGGATTTTGAGCCAAGGGTGCAACTTGATTAATTGGGGCGGCTAGAGTGACTATTGCAAAATTCTTCGCCTTTCTCTTCCTGGTGTTTCGATGCTGTTCGTTTTGAACTTCTTTGACATGAGTAGGAGGAGTTGTGGTGTCAGAAACTTTCTTGGCCCCCTTTTTGGTAAGAGTACCTGCTTTAACGTGATTATCGGTCAGTGTGGCAGCTAGACGAATAGCATCTTCTAGGTTTGCAGGATTTCTTCCCAAAACAGTGTCCTGGATTTGTCTCGGTAGGCCACCGATATATTTTTCAATACACCTAGACAAAGGTGTAACCATGTGAGGTACCAGCATGCTCAGTTCGTGGAAACGGTTGGTGTACGCCAAGCTTTCACCGCTATCTTGGGTAAGATCCCAAAATTCCGCTTCCAGTTTCTTCATCTCATTTCGAGGACAGAATTCCTCGGTCATGATCCTTTTCAGCTCATCCCATGGCAGAGCCATTGCTACTTCTACTCCCCTTGTTCTCTTTTCCCCATTCCACCAGGTTAGTGCCCGTTTTTGGAAGACACTAGTGGCATGGCGGACACGCAGATTGTCCGGACAGTCACTATTGAGGAAGGTGCCCTCAATACTTTCGAACCATTGAAGGAGTCCCGTGGCTCCTTCGGTACCATAAAACTTCAGGGGATTGCAAGAGTTGAAATGCTTGAAGGTACATTGTGGCGGGTTGGCACCACCGCCACCACCAGTATTAGCACTACCACTGGCGTTCCCATTGTTGTTGTTATTGGCTTGAGTTAGTTGAGTTACCAGTTGAGTGAGGAGAGCAGCAAGGTCGGTATTATTGTTGTTGTTGGCATTGCTGGTATTGGTGTTGGTGCTATTGTTGGCGTTGTCGGTGTTGTTGCGGTTGATGTTACGACGAGGAGGCATTCTATAAAAAGAGAATGATACAAAAGTGTTGTGAGAATTTATAAAAATCCGTTGAAATTTAGGATAGGAGGAATAATAACACATTTATTTCATAGTTCTGATTGTTTTCAAGTAATCACATTTCTACTTGAACACAATGACATATTAAGGTTAATTAGACTTATATAATTTTCAAGGAGACGTGCTTTAGCCTATAGGTAAACACTCATCCCGAGAATTCCCAGGAAAGCATACGGATCCCTCGGTTGATTGGGATTTATATGAAATGCTTTCCTAGACAGAAAACCCAGAATACAGGTGTCACCCTTCCAGATTGCACGTGTCCTCTAATAATTAACAGAGTCTAAAACCTTAACGGGTATGAAAAATATTTTTGATAGGCATAGGTCCACGAGTATGAGTTTTTCCACAAGTTATGTCGATGATGACATAGAAGCAGTTAAGGAGGATATGCGGCTTAGGATACGGGTATGGATACGATTTATTTTATTATTTACATATGCTTATTAAGTCTTGTAGTCTAAACAATTTAAGTATCAAATAACTAACACATAAGGCATGTGACATATAGCAAATAGCACGTATCACATAAAACATGTAGCATGGCATTGTTGGGTGTCCTAAAGTTATAGTCTAGGTCAATGGTGTCTAATAACCTAATTCCCTATAACCAAGGCTCTGATACCAATCTGTCACACCCCGACCGACGGCGGAAAACGTCGGGGCATGAAGCTGTGCAGACTGTTCATAGCTCATGGTTGCTAAAGTTTGAATAATTTAAAAATTCATTTTCATTACACATAGCAAGTTCATACCATACAAGAACCAAATGTAGCGATTACAAAATATAAATAGTTTAGATTAATTGCTAGGTCCAAATCCTATATGTAGCAGCTTGTAATACTTCAAACATTGTCACCTGAAACATGGTTAAAAACAAAGTCAACTAAAAAGTTGGTGAGAATACATAGGTTTTCGTGTCATGTAATAGAATATAGTGTCGTGTGCATACAATTCATACAAACATGGCAATTAAGGCATTTATGGAGAGATACCATCGTGTGACCTGGTAGTACAATCAAACCTTTGTAACTAGCATGCAAAACAAACGCATGTTGGCAGTAACAGTCACCCTACCTGGGTGGGTTTGTCAGACTCAATAGATCTATCACTGTTTACTGTAGGCTATAAAATAGTTAATGATTGCACGTGAATAGCAAACTGCGTGTTGGTCTACACACCTAGTACTCAAGCACAAAGCTCAAAATTGTAACACATGATTATAGGGTGGAATTGTATATTGTGTAGTTTGTAAACATAGTAAATAGAACGCATGTTCCACCCCAAAAGTTTGTAAATAGAGTAAAAGAGGGGCTATGTAACTCACTTGTGTTGGAGCGTGTAGTTTGCACAGATCAACAAAAATACCAAGCGTGTTGTAGGTCGCTACGTTTGACCTATTGAATGAGGGTATAACGCGTGTCACTGTTTGTGTTATTTTGTGTCCAAAGTGGGTTCGTTGGTGGTTTGTGTGTTTAGGGTTGGTTTTGGAATAATAAATTAGTAGCGATATATATATATATTTATTTAAATAAAATTTAATTAAACGATATTTGTTTAAATCAATATATATATATATATTTGTATAAATAAAAATGATTATATAAATTCACGATTTCATCGGTTTTGAAACTATCGGGAATTAATCGTTTTAAATTTCTAAATCAGCGATTTGGTATATAAATGATTCCCGGGTTTTGGGATTTTATAACTTAAATTTTTATAAACAAGTTTTGAAATGTTTAAATAAAAACATATTAAATTAAGTTTGAAAATAATAAAATTAAAGTTTCTGGTCAAGGAGTACGACCGTGCTCAAGTAGGGCACGACCGCGCTCGTTGCCGGGCGTGACCGTGGTGGTCTGAAACCCGCCCGTGGTCGAGTCAGAAGGTACTTCATAGGTTCTGGACATAGAGCACGACTGTGCTCCTATCTGGCACGACCGCGTCTAGTGTTTGTTTTTTATCAAGACTTGTTTGCTCGGTAAGCACGACCGGGCCACACCTGGGGCACGATTGTGCTTAGACAGGCACGACCGCGCTCAGGGATGAGCGCGACCGTGTTGGGCCTTTTTCAGACACAATTCGATCGATTCTTATATTAATAGCTTCTGGATTCTTAGGGCTTTCACTTAGTGGATGATTACGAATGTTTCTACATAGTTTAATTGTATTTATATCATGTCTAGAGTGTAGTTCGAGTAAAATTTATGTTTCGGCTTTTTGGTTCAAAATCGGATCGATTTGAGTGTTTCTACTACGAATTGATATAGGGCTTTCGTAGTAGAGGTAGATACAAAGCTGAAGACGTGTTACTTACTTGCTGAAAGTGGGCAATCGAATGCGGTCGGCTACGGGTCGAGCGGCTTCGTTTCTTGGCGATCAATTGGACGACAGAGGTGTTGTGAGCGTCGAGTGAGAGTTCTGAGAGATTGAGTGGGTGTATATGAGGGTGTAGGGAGCGTGCAACTGACTCTATATCGACGAATTTGAGAGGCTAGGTTGTGGTGTGAATGGGATTAATTAATTGTGCAAATTGGACGACAATTGATGCGTGTTTTAGACGAATTTCAGTCGAGTATGGTCTGACGCGCGAAGACCGGCTTTTCTTTATTTTAATTTTCACGAATTCAGAAGGTATGGTATGGTTTGACTTTCTGCAGTCAAGTGGGTTCATCAGCGCGACCGTGCCTACTTTAGGCGCGACCGTGCTTAGGTCGGCAGGCGCGACCGTGCTTGCCTAGTTTTGTAGTTTTTTTGAGTTTTGTCAGTTTTGGTCCTCGGGGCTTGTGAGATAATGGTGTTTTTGTTTAATTTGTTATTGTAATAGAATAGTTTGTATATGTAACTGCATCGTAGTTTGTTTGTACACGAATCGAAACTGAAATGTGTTTGTTTATTGAAATCAAACGATTACATGATGCAAATCAGAAATGTTACAGTTATATCCGAGTATGCAGTAATAAACATCCTAACCGGGTGGGCTGGTCAGGCACAATAGATCTATCAATATTACAGTTGGTTGTCTTGTGTTTAAATGTATGTACATCCAAAGAATAAGCATATAGTCTCACGTATAACACGTATAAACAATGTGAGTAGCATGTATATTGTTTCACCCCAAAACGTATAAAAATGTAAAATAGGGGCTATGTAACTCACCTGGCTAGCGGATGTTTTTTTTAATCCACAAGTGCGGGTGATAAGGATGTTAAAAACTAAGCACGATGAAATCCGTATAGGTTTTATAAATGCGTATAGGTTTTATAATAATGTAGATAAATATGTATTATTGTATGTTTGTATATGTGCATTGGTATTTAAATGCGTATAGGTTTTATAATAATGTTCCTAAATATTTATTTGTATAAAATATGGTAGGAATATGATAATAGTTTTGTAAAACTTTAACTTAAAAATATATATATATATATATATATATATTGTTTAAATATTACATTTTTAAATAAGTATTTATTAGGTATTTATAAAAGTTTCTATTTATTTATTTATTATTAATATTATTATTATATATATTTTTAGTAAGTTGAAACTATTATAACAAATATAACATTTATTATTTGATAAAAATTTTTGTGGGTTAAATATGTTTAAAAGAATTTTAATGGTTCCCGGAATAAACGAACGAGTAAACCGATTTGTTTTAGTCTTTATTGTATAAAAAGAATATTAAAACAAGTTAAAATAAATAAATAAAATAAATAAAATGAAAAACAGAAACAAAAAGTTTGGGCCGAAGGCCAACCAGGCTCGAACCCGCGACCTACAGCATAAACACACACACACTCATAACCAGCCGGGCTACTGCCCATCGCTGGTTATGTGTGTATCATTTAATTGATATACACAACCAAGAAATTGGTCGCTGGTCCTCGGCAACCGGCAAACCGTGTCCGAGGACACTTGGTTTGCCCGGTAACTCACGGGCGATGGTCGCGATTTCGATTGGTGTAGTTGGCCAGCTGATAACAGAAGGCAAGGGAAACAATTTGAGGCTCGAACCTGGTCGCGAAGGGTCTGGTCGGCAGAGGTTTGAAGTCCGAAAATGTCAAAGATGGAAATCGATCTTCCGGATGAAATTAGCCCTTAATATCATGGTCACAGCTTCACTCAGGGACGGCGAATGTGATGTCGTCTTCAATTTGAGGTGAGAGTGGGTGGAGGAGGGTGGGCGAGCTCGTGTAGGTCTGTAAATGGCCATTTATAGCCGAGCTCGATCCTTATATTAAAACACGCAATTGAGTATGTCCAGACACTCGTCTGGATGAGAGGAATCTGTCGAGACCTCTTGCAGGCGTGGAGGTTGACTGTCGGGGCTGTATTAGAGGCGTGGACTTTCGGCCATAGACACAATCAGGCTTTCCGTATGTTTAATCGACAAATTGGTCGAGGGCTTTTGTTCGCGTGGGGACGACGAGGTCAGGGACACCTCTGTCGGCTGTCGAGGTGCAGGGAACAGGTGTGTCGAGATGTCGCCGGAAAAACGCTTGGACCGCCGGACAAACGTAGGTGGTGACTGTCACACCCCGCCAAGGCGAAAACGCGAGGCGCGACGTTCATGGTTTTTCAAAGCATATAATTATTGCAAACGCATACATACAACTGGATACATAAATTAAATTTAAGGTTTTACAGCCCAAAATAGTAGTTGAAGTTACAAAATATTAAGATTTTGCAAATATGACCCGAACATTATGGGTTATACAAGAAAAATCTTCAAAAGTTGTATCCACCGTGTATGCATGAACCCTATGTAGTATTACTCTTGCTATCACGTTCAGTTTCCTGAAAAACATACTTGAAAGTGTCAACACTAGGTTGGTGAGTTCACAGGTTTTATATATGAATACAATGAGCAAACCAATTGCATGAAAATGATCTTTACGTATATGATAAGCAAAATAAGTAATGTTTGACCCATTTGTAAACTAGCTAGGAATACAAATAATATGTACATACATGAGGCATAACCAAACCAAGACCAGGTGTTTTGCCCCTCACTCGTACCTCACGAGCAATATTAGAACACTATGTAGTCATTTGGCCAGAGGGATCCATGGTTAGCGCGACTAACCATGACCGGGGGTGTCAGACCCAATAGTACTATCCATAGAATCTCAGGCTAATCTATAGCTAATGGTTATAAATATGATGATCAGGGGACTTTACGAGCTCCAAATGTGTTCACTCATGCATACATAAAGGTCGGGTCTTGTTTTCTTGTTATCATATAAAAATAGTTATAAGTATGTTCTTCCCCCAAATAGTACAAAACAGTAAAAAGGGGCCGTGAAACTCACCTTGAGTTTGTGTATGCTTGTAACGATATTTGTTCTAGTCAACTTGACTATTTGTACCCTAGATACGAAAGGGTAAATTGTGTTAAGACCGAATGTCTCATATTGCAAATTGTTCACCGACTTTGTAAATCTGGTTGTGTTTGTTTAAAATATCTTCTTAGTTGTTCAACACTTGTTTTGTAGTAAAAACAGTTCTAAGTTACTGCTAAATGGGACTGATGACCAGGTATCGAAACTACCTAGTTTCGATTGAACAGGACAGAACAGAATAGAGGTCTAAACTACCTAGTTTCGATTAAGCAAACTGGGTATCGAAACTATCTAGTTTCGATTGAGTACTAGGTATCGAAACTCCTAGTTTCGATTGAATAATAGCTATCGAAACTACCTAGTTTCGATTGAGTAAATAGGTATTGAAACTCATAGTTTTGATCAAATACGTATCGAAACTCCTAGTTTCGATCAAACTGGTATCGAAACTCCTAGTTTCGATTGAGAAACAGGTATCGAAACTATAGTTTCGATTACTGCAATTCTGATTGACAGAATCAGTCCTGCATATTTTTATGTTTTAAACTTAAATTCGACACACTTTTCTTGTTATCTTACTTGCGTTTGAATATTTTGTATGCTTAGCTACGGTTTTAAAAGAAAATATTGTAGATAGTATTGAGTTTTTACCTTAAAACAGAGATGAAGATGATGAGAGAAAACAGAGAATGATCTTGAATCTTTTGCTAAACTCTTTTCAGAAACACTTGAAATTCTTCTTAAAACACCGAATTTGTGATGGATTTTGCCTTAAAACTGGACTTCGAATTGGAGAGAAATGGGATGTTTGCCGTAAGAAAATGAGTGATAAAAGGGTTTAGTGAGACTTTTGATTGAAAGGGGTATGGTTTCATCTGAATTTTCGCAATAGGCTGTATGGGTTTTTGTATAAAGAAATTGAATGTGAGGTAAATAGTGAAGTGAGAATGGGGGGGGGGGGGGTTTCTCTGGCTTCGACCGAGAAGGTCAAAGTAGTGGGTTGGGGTTTGGGTTAAAATAAATCAAACCATGATTTAAGTGTAAAATTTATTAAGGGTATTAATATCAATTATAGTTTTAAAAGGGTAATTTAATTCGGTTTAGGTTCTCCACGGTATTATAAATTTATTCTAAAAATAATTTACTGTTCCACGTAAAGTTTGTGAAATATATATGCCTATATATTTTTCTGGTCATTTGCGATATAAACTGGTAACTCCTAGAATTACCAAAATATAAAATGATACAAAATGTATGGCTTTTCTTAGACTTTAATGTCCTAATTTATGCAATTAGGTAAATCACGAACATAAATATAATATAAACTCGTTTATATAGTGTACGGATATTAACCTGAAATGTCGGGTGTCACATTCTCCCCATGTTAAAAGAATTTCGTCCCGAAATTCAATTCGTGCCATCTTGAACTGGTGCATCCTTAAACAAGGAGGGGTATTTCGTCTTCATTTGATCCTCTCGTTCCCATGTATACTCGGGACCACGTTTTGAGTTCCAACGTACTTTAACCAGTTTGATTCGACTACGTCTCAACTTTTGAACTTTCCAATCTGTAATCTCAATCGGTTCCTCGATGAAATGAAGTTTATCATCAATGTGAATCTCGTTAGGCGGTATAATTAGCGTCTCGTCTGATAAACACTTCTTGAGATTTGATACATGAAACGTATCATGTACATTGCTTAGTTCTTGTGGCAATTTGAGCTTGTAAGCTACAGGGCCAACCCTAGCCAGTATTTCAAAAGGTCCAACATATCTAGGGTTGAGCTTACCACGGTTACCAAACCTTGCAACGCCTTTCCATGGTGAGAATTTTAACATTACTCGGTCACCAATTTGAAATTCTAATGGTTTCCGTCTGTTATCAGCATAGCTCTTTTGTCTGTCTCGGGCAGCTTTCAGACGGTCCTTAATTTTGAAGATCTTATCAGTGGTTTCCTGGACCTGTCAAATGTTTTTCACCAACTTCCGCCCAACATAGCGGTGAGCGGCATTTACGCCCATATAAAGCTTCAAACGGAGCTGCATTAATGCTCGTGTGGTAGCTGTTATTATAGGAAAACTCCGCCAACGGTAAATGAGCATCCCAATTACCTCCGAAATCAATTACACACGCACGGAGCATATCTTCTAATGTTTGGATAGTCCTTTCACTTTGACCGTCCGTTTGTGGATGGTAGGCTGTGCTCATGTCTAGGCGCGTGCCTAGGGCTTCTTGTAACGACCTCCAAATCCTTGACACAAAACGACTATCCCTATCAGAGATAATAGAAACTGGCACTCCGTGTCTTGCCACAATTTCTTTAATGTAGAGTCTCATAAATTTCTCTGTTTTGTCGGTTTCTTTAATTGGCAGAAAGTTAGCAGATTTCGTTAAACGGTCAATAATTACCCATATGGTATCATAACCACTGGACGTCTTGGGTAATTTCGTGATGAAATCCATAGAAATCTGTTCCCATTTCCATTGGGGAATTTCAGGCTGTTGTAACAAGCCAGACGGTTTCTGATGTTCGGCTTTTACTTTTGAACACGTTAAGCATTTACTGACATATGTGGCAATATCTCCTTTCATATTGGGCCACCAATATAATTCTTTTAGATCCTTATACATCTTATCTGAACCTGGGTGAATGGAGTACCTGGACTTGTGGGCTTCGTCCATAACCAACTTCCGTAAGTTACCAAAACATGGCACCCAAGTTCTATTCATGAAGTATAGAGTGTCATCTGACTTCATCTCCAATTGTTTGATCATTCCACGTAGTGCTTCATTTTGGATGTTCTTTTCCTTAAGTGCTTCTTGTTGTGCCATTCGGATTTGAGTAGTAAGACTCGTGTGAATTGTTAATCCTAGGGCACGAACACGAAGAGTTTTAACTCGTTCCTTGCGATTTAAGGCGTCTGCTACGACATTGGCTTTACCAGGGTGATACTTGATATCACAGTTGTAATCATTCAGTAGCTCTACCCAACGACGTTGTCTCATGTTGAGTTCCTTTTGATCAAAGATATGTTGAAGACTCTTGTGATCAGTAAAGATAGTGCATCTTGTACCGTAAAGATAATGTCTCCAAATCTTGAGTGCAAACACAACTGCGCCCAACTCCAAGTCATGGGTCGTATAATTGTTTTCGTGCACTTTTAGTTGTCGTGAGGCATAAGCGATGACTTTGTCTCTTTGCATTAACACACAACCAAGTCCTTGGTGTGATGCATCGCAGTATACGACAAAGTTGTCGATTCCCTCAGGAAGGGATAAGATCGGTGCACTACACAACTTCTGCTTCTGTAATTGAAAAGCTGATTCTTGTTTATCAGTCCAATCAAACTTTTTGTCCTTCTGAGTTAACGTGGTCAAAGGCAAGGCTATCTTTGAAAAATTCTCGATGAATCGCCTGTAATAGCCTGCCAAACCCAGAAATTGACGCACTTCAGTCGGAGTTCTTGGTGCTTCCCAGTTTTTGATAGCTTCAATCTTGGATGGATCGACGTGAATTCCTTCCTTGTTGATGACATGTCCAAGAAAATGCACTTCTCGGATCCAAAACTCACACTTTGAGAATTTAGCATAAAGCTTCTCATTCCTGAGTAGTTCTAAGATTAATTTCAAATGATGTTCATGTTCCTCCTTGGTTGGTGAATATATTAATATGTCATCAATAAATACTATCACGAATTTATCCAAGTATGGCTTGCATACGCGGTTCATGAGATCCATGAAAACAGCTGGTGCATTCGTCAAACCAAATGGCATAACTAGGAACTCGTAGTGACCGTAACTAGTCCTAAAAGCCGTTTTTGGTATATCTTCTTCCTGAATTTTCAGTTGATGATACCCTGATCGTAGATCAATTTTAGAATAGAAGCTGGAACCTTGAAGTTGATCGAACAAATCGTCTATTCGAGGAAGTGGATATCGGTTTTTGATTGTAAGCTTGTTTAATTCTCGGTAATCAATACACATCCTAAAGGTTCCATCCTTTTTCTTTACGAATAGGACTGGAGCTCCCTAGGGTGAGAAACTCGGTCCAATGAAACCTTTATCAAGCAACTCTTGCAGTTGATTAGATAATTCCTGCATCTCGGAAGGTGCTAGCCGATACGGTGATCCCGCAACTGGTGCGGCTCCTGGTACCAAGTCGATTCGGAATTCGACTTGCCTCGGTGGTGGTAATCTAGGTAAGTCTTCAGGAAAAACTTCGGGGTAATCCTTAACGACTGGTAGGTCTTCAAGTCGACGTTTCTCGGGTTTCTTTTCGACGACGTGAGCCAGGAATACGCAATAGCCTTTACGTAGATACTTACGAGCTTTCATGCAGTTTATCATCTTCAATGTCACTCCACTTTTCTCACCTTGTACTGAAAGAACTTCTCCGTTTGGGAAAGGAATATGAACAATCTTCTCAAAACAAACGATGTCAGCGTGATTCTTCGACAACCAATCCATACCAATAACAACGTCAAAAGTTCCCAAGTCAATAGGTAACAGGTCTATACTAAAGGTGTGGTCTTCCAAACACAGAGTACAACCCTGAATGACTTCTTCGGTTTTAATTAATTTCCCGTTTGCTAATTCAATTGTATAATTTTGGTCTAGTGTGCTGGACTTAATACCGAGTAGAGACTTAAAGTCATTTGACACAAAACTCATATCAGCACCCGTATCGAAAAGTATAGAAGCAAAATGATTGTTTATCAGGAACGTACTAGTGACAATGTTAGGGTCCTGGCGTGCGTCCCCAGCTCCCATCACGAACGCTCTTCCTCGGGCCTGATTGTTATTCTGATTATTCAACTTGGGGCAATCTTTCCTGTAGTGCTTCAGATCTCCACATTCGTAGCATCCTTGCTTAATCTTATCGGTGGGGTTGGCATTGAGTCGACATGTCTGCGCTCGATGCCCAAACTTTCTACACCTTTCACATTGAGTGCATTTCCCCACATGGTGATACCCGCACTTATCACACCTTGGTTGGGGGCCAGCATAACCCCTTTTCTCCACAGCGTTAGCAGCAAAAGCTTTCACAGTCTCTTGTCTCTTATAGGCTTGATTCCTAAATTGGTTATTTGGTTTTCCCACCCATTTCCTCTTTTCTCCTAACTTTCTTTCCTCAGTTTCCTTTTTCTCGAACAAACCATTACGAACAACATCATCCCTTAGTTTGTAGGCTAAGACTATGGCGCTCTTGGTATCCATGGGGTTCGACGAAGTCACCATACTACGAATTTGAGGTGCGAGACCCCACAAGTACCTTTCAACCTTTTTGTACTCTGGCGTGACCATGTGTGGCACCAAGATTGCTAGTTCATTGAACCGGTCAGTGTAACCAGCCACATCATCTCCTATCATTTGAAGGTTCCACATTTCAGTTTTGATTTTATGCAATTCATTTCGAGGACAGTACTCCTCGATCATCATGGTCTTTAGATCATCCCAAGATAGCTGGTAGGCATTCTGTCTTCCCATTGTTTTCATCTGAGAATTCCACCAGGTTAATGCTTTGTCAGCAAGTGTGCAAGTGGCATATTTCACCATACAGTCGGCTGTGCATTCACTAATATCAATCACAGATTCCATCTTTTCAATCCACCTCATCAGGCCTACTGCACCCTCGGTGCCATTGAAGTTGCGAGGATTGCAGGATAGAAAAGCCTTATAAGTGCATTTCTTGCTCGAAGTATCTGTAGGGTCACAAGTCAATATTTTTAATAATGTTGTTAACTTAGATCGTGACTGTGTGACAGAGGTGATTACACATTCTGTTACCTCCAGAACCTCCAGCAGTGCCACTGCCTCTTGCACCTCCTCCGCTACCACTACCATTTCCTCCGACGTTATTCTGATTGGCTTCGTACTGCTCCAAGGCGGCGGCTACACGTTGTGATATGAGTTGCTCAACTTCTGCAGAAATCGTCGTGTTGTTTTCACCAGTAGTGTCACGTGGTGTCCTTCTTTTGGGTGCCATGGGTCTGAAGTCGAAATGGGGTTAGTGTGTGACGATGTTCAGTGTCTACGATATCCGTACAATATGATGATAAGTTATGACATACATATGCAATGAAAAACGTCTCAGTGAGTCATTTAAATTATAGACTAGGTTCGATTTTTAGACTTCTAGTTCGCTATAATCAATGGCTCTGATACCAATCTGTCACACCCCGCCAAGGCGGAAACGCGAGGCGCGACGTTCATGGTTTTTCAAAGCATATAATTATTGCAAACGCATACATACAACTGGATACATAAATTAAATTTAAGGTTTTACAGCCCAAAATAGTAGTTGAAGTTACAAAATATTAAGATTTTGCAAATATGACCCGAACATTATGGACATAAATTAAATTATACTAACAACCAATAACCCACAACTAATATGACCATATGCATACAATGCTTATGTATCATGTCGGCATGGGCATGTCGGCCACTACGACCCATGACACGGTCATAATCCTTGTAATTCCATAACCAATGCGACTATGCACCCTTTAATTATACTAACAACCAATAACCCACAACTAATTTGACCATATGCATACAATGGTTACGTGTCATGTGGGCACGGGCATGTCGGCCATTACAACCGATGACCCTACCATAATCCATGTAATGCCATAACCCATGCGACCATGCATGTAACATTTCTGATTTTTAGTATTCATATTTCAATTCAATGTAATGAAATTTCAAGTTCTATACTCGTGCAATGTCTCAATATTTTTCCCGCGGTAAATAAAATGCAATGATTCTATACAAGTTCGCAAGTTTTACTCGATTATATACACATAAACGCTATACAAGAAACTATTTGGTACAAACTTATCAAACCTGAAAAGTCAAGGACTAAAATTGAAAAAACATCAAGAAACCCTAGTGAGCACGGTCGTGCTTCGTTATAGCACGGTCGCGCCAAGTGCTTTGGAACGGTCGCGCGTCCTGCTCTGGAACGATCGCGCCCTGTGCCTAGGCACGGTCGCGCCTCTCCTTGGCACGGTCGCGCCTGCGTAACAGAAAAACGTAAATGCAGATTAATCACCCGATCGTTCGAATCCGAAACCGTTATACGTTTCTTTTCCCCTTAACAATTGTATTACCACTTTTCAAATCCCAAACGCCTCAGTATTCATTTGCAAGAAAACTCTCTCAAGCAAATTTCAAGAAAGAAACTCTCTCAAAGCTTTTCGACCCAAATGCTCCCAACTCAGTAGCAGAATCGCGATATCAAACCATCTCTGAAGCTTCCGGACTGTCTGGATTGACCGGAGTTGCAGTAAAGATCGTCGGAACTCGAGCCGTCGTCGCCGGAGCTTCCTTCCAACCGTTCTCTATAAATTCGTTTCGTTTCAGGGTAAATATAATCGTCTTCTCATTCATTTCAGTATCATTATCAAAAGCCCTCATCCAATTTGGGCTTCCATTATAGAATTCGATCAGAATCAGAAATCATATTTTAATAAAAATGATTTAATCGAACCCATGCTTAAACTCGATTTCCATACAATTAAGTTATATGAAAAGACTCTTAATAACCCATTAATCAAAAGCCCTAACAATTCCTGTGTTCAAAATACAAGAAACTCTCGATTCGTGTCTGATTTGGAATAGACACGGTCGCGCTAATCATCTAGCGCGGCCGTGCCTCGTTTAGCGTGGTCGTGTCGACTAGCAGCGCGGTCGTGTCATCCGTCCAGACCTTGTCATGCCCTTTGGGCTAGTCTCTGTTGTGTCTAAAAATCATAGACGCGACCGTGCCGGGCTAAGGCACGGTCGTGCCTGATGACTTGTCTATATTGTGCTCCTGATTGATCAACTCGGTCGCGCCCCGACTAGCGCGGTCGCGCCCGTGGTTTGAGCACGATCGTGTCCTTCCGAGGCACGGTCGTGCTAGACTCAGAATTTTTAACAGAATTATAATTTTTATATTTTAATCAGTAAATGTTTCAGATTTTATAAAAATATGTTTTCTGTATTTAAAAATAGATTAAAAGTTTAATCTTGGCATAAATGTAATTTATTGAAAAGTTTATAAAAATTAAATTTATATTTATCATCTTACACTTAAATGATATTTTAAATAATTAAGTTACAAAATTTATAAATAATGATGACTTATTTACTTTACATTTTAAATCAAAATCGTTTTATTTATTTATACTTAATTACAATTAATATTGACATTATTTCATAAACTATAGTTATACACTTATTTATTTAATTCAAACCTAATTAAATTGTTTCAAACATATTTTACCTCAAACTTTATATATTTTATTCAATCCTTTTTAAATACAAACCAATGGTTTTATATACAAATCCAACTTTCATTTTTAAACTTTATACATCTATGTGATTCAATGCATATTACTATTTAGGTTAAAGTGTGCTTTTCAAGGATCTTTTTTGCTATCTATATTCCTTGTTAGCTTCACTTCCATACCAAGTGAGTATTCACAACCCCTTTTACTCTTTTACACTTTTGGGGTGGAACATGAACTCTATACTCATTACACATTACACATTTACATTTACACAAACTACACAAGTGCAAAAAAAAATCCTATTTACATACATGTGTGCAAAAATTTGAGCTTTGTGCCCGAGTGCTAGGTGTGTTTAACCTTTGTATGCTCTTATGTGCAATCATTAACTATACAAGCCGACGGTTTTCAATGATGGATCTATTGAGTCTGACAAACAAACCCATGGTACGCGGTGATTGAAACCGACAATACACTTTGTTTTGCATGCTAGTTACAAGGTTTGATTGTACATTTGGTTACACAATAGTTACTCCCCATGAACGCCTTATTTATCATGTCATGTAAAGGATTTGTTTTCAACTATATGCTATCTATATACAACTGTGTTATACTCACCAACTTTTTAGTTGACTTTATTTTATTCATGTTTCAGGCCCCAATATGTGAGATTGATTCAAGACGTGTTCAACATAGGATTTGGACTTAGCAAAATAAATCAAGATTTTATGAATTGTTTATGTTTCTTGTTTGAATTTGATCTTGTACTTGGATTTATTGTAATGCAAATTTGACTTTAATATATTTCAATTTAGTCAACCATGTGCTATGAACAGTCTTACATCTCCCGCCCCGATGATTCCGCCATCGGTCGGGGTGTGACAGATTGGTATCAGAGCCTTGGTTATAGGGATTTAGGTTATTAGACATCTTGACCTAGACTATAACTTTAGGACACCCACTTATGTTATGCTTCATGATTTTGTGCTATGTGCTACATGCTTACCATGATTAATTATTATTATATTTGCTACCTTCTTTGTTAGAAATGCATGACTTATTAGGATATTCTTAAATAATAATTAAATAAATAACATCATTTCCTATGGCCTAAACCTCTTATTATTCTTATCTTCTTTTTCTATCTTTATCCTTTCTAAGCATGTGGAAAATTCTTGAAGCAAAAATCTTTAAATAAAATTTTTATTTCTTCGTTGAGGTTTTTAAACTTGTTAAATTATTTGAGGACACGTGCAATCTGGAAGGGTGACACCTATATTTTGGGTTTTCTGTCTAGGAAAACATTTCGCATAAATCCCAATCAACCGAGGGACCCGTATGCTTTCGTGGGAACTCCCGAGATGAGTGTTTACCTATAGGCTAAAGCATGTCTCCTTGAAAATTATATGAGTTTAAATTAACCTTAATATGCCTTAGTATTCAAGTGAATTTTAGTCACTTATGAGTACAATCCAAACTATGATTATCTATCTTTTATTTTGTTATCTCATTCTATTAAATCCTAGCAATTCTCATAAGTTCTTACAATCTCTCTTGTCTTGTGTTTCAAATCTGTAGAATGCCTCCTCGTCGTGCTCCCGCCGCTAACGCCAACTCCGACATTGCTACTATCCTTACTCAATTGGTGACACAACTCACCCAAGCCAATGGTGCCACTAATGGCAATGGAAGCAATAGTGGTAATAATGGTGGTAATGGTAGAAATGGTGGTAATCCATCCCAATGCACCTTCAAGCACTTCAATTCGTGCAATCCCCTAAAGTTTTATGGAACCGAAGGAGCTACCGGACTCCTCCAATGGTTCGAAAGTATTGAGAATACCTTTCTCAATAGTGACTGTCCCGACAACCTCCGTGTTCGTCATGCTACTAGTGTCCTTCAAAAGCGGGCACTTACATGGTGGAATGGGGAGAAAAGGAATAGGGGTGTTGATGTAACTATGGCCTTACCTTGGGATGAGGTCAAAAGGCTTATGACCGAGGAGTTCTGTCCTCGAAATGAAGTGAAGAAGTTAGAGGCCGAATTTTGGGATCTTACCCAAGATAGTGGGGAACACTTGGCTTACACAACTCGGTTCCATGAATTGAGTCTTCTTGTGCCCCACATGGTCACTCCATTATCTCGTTGCGTTGAAAAGTACATTGGTGGGCTACCAAGACAAATTCAAGATACTGTCTTAGGTAGAAATCCTGCTACTTTGGAAGATGCCATCCGCCTGTCTGCTACCCTAACCGATAATCATATTAAAGCTGGAACTCTTACCAAAAAGGGTTCTAAGAAAGTTGCTGAAACCGTAGCCTCTCCTAACCACACCAAAGAAGCTACAACCGAGCCCTCTCGCAACACTAGAAAGTGGAAGGTTAGAAATTTTGCTGTGGTTACTCCTGCTGTTCCCGTGAACCAAGCTGCACCTATGGTTCAAGCACCAGTCAAAAAGCCATATGGTGGAATTTACCCACTTTGTGCCACCTGCAACTATCATCATACCCAAAACATCCCATGTCGCCTTTGTACTTATTGTGGGAGATATGGTCATACGGTTAATGTTTATAGGACCAAAGCCCTTACGGGCCAAGTCAACCCTCCAAACCAAACCGTACCTCAAGTGGCTAATCAAGGTGCTCCCGCCATTGCTAATGGGCGTGCTTGTTATGAGTGTGGTGACCCGAATCATTTTCGTAATCTATGTCCAAGGCTCGCAAATACTAGACAAGGTGGAGCTCGTGGGCGTGCTTTCAACATTAACGCCAACGAAGCTCAAGCCAACAACGACGTGGTTAATGGTACGTTCCTTGTTAATAGTCAATATGCCTCCATTTTGTTCGATACCGGTGCCGATAAAAGTTTTGTGTCACTTAATTTTGAGCCTTTACTTGCAAAGACACGATCCCAATTAGAGAAAACCTTCACCGTTGAAATAGCAAATGGTGACTCCCTTACAATTGAGTCTATTATCTATGATTGCTCTTTAGAACTTAATGATCATGCATTCCCAATCAACCTTATTCCAATGCCACTAGGAAGCTTTGACATTATCATAGGTATGGATTGGCTATCAAATCATCATGCCGAAGTTATTTGCTTTGAAAAGTGCATCCGAATTCCGCTACCTTCGGGAGAAACCTTAAGGGTTTTTGGTGAAAAGCCTTGCAAGGGTCTTAAATTGATGTCTTGTACTACTGCTCAAAAGTACTTGCGAAAGAAGTACATCGCCTTCCTAGCTCATATTGTTCAAAAGGATGTCAAGGAGAAGAGTATCCAAGACATTCCCATTATTCGAGATTTTCCCGAAGTGTTTCCTAAAGATTTATCCGGTCTTCCTCCCGTTCGTCAAGTCGAGTTCCGTATTGATCTCATGCCCGGAGCTAACCCTGTTGCTAGAGCTCCTTATCGTCTTGCACCTTCCGAAATGCAAGAGCTCGCAAGTCAACTTCAAGAACTCTCCGATAAAGGGTTCATCCGCCCGAGTCATTCACCGTGGGGTGCACCCGTCTTATTTGTAAAGAAGAAGGATGGATCATTTCGCATGTGTATTGACTATCGCGAACTCAATAAGCTTACTATCAAGAATCGCTATCCTTTTCCTAGAATCGATGATCTCTTTGATCAACTTCAAGGTTCTACGTGTTTCTCGAAGATTGATCTTCGATCTGGTTATCATCAGCTCCGTGTTCAAGAAGATGACATTCCTAAGACTGCTTTCCGAACAAGGTATGGCCATTACGAGTTCATGGTTATGCCTTTTGGATTAACCAATGCACCCGCAGTTTTCATGGACCTCATGAATCGTGTGTGCAAACCGTACCTTGATAAATTCATGATCGTTTTCATTGACGATATCTTAATCTATTCCAAGACTAAAGCCGACCATGAAGAACACCTTAGATTGGTTTTGGACCTTTTAAAGAAAGAACAACTATATGCCAAGTTCTCCAAATGTGAATTTTGGTTAAAAGAAGTTCAATTTCTTGGTCACATCGTCAACGACAAGGGTATTCATGTTGATCCTGCTAAGATTGAAACGGTTAAGAATTGGAATGCCCCGAAGACTCCTACCGAAGTTCGTTCGTTCCTTGGTCTTGCGGGTTATTATCGTCGTTTCATCTCAAACTTCTCAAAGATTGCTGTCCCTCTTACCGCCTTGACCCATAAGGGTAAAGCTTATGAATGGGGACCGAAGCAAGAAGAAGCTTTCCAAACTCTTAAGCAAAAGTTGTGCAATGCTCCCATCTTGACTCTCCCCGATGGAAATGATGATCTAGTTGTCTATTGTGATGCTTCTAACCAAGGTCTTGGTTGTGTCCTCATGCAACGAGGCAAAGTGATCGCTTATGCATCAAGACAACTCAAAATTCATGAAAAGAATTATACGACGCACGACCTCGAGTTGGGTGCGGTCGTATTCGCGTTAAAGATTTGGAGACACTACCTATATGGCACGAAATGTGTGGTATTCACCGAGCACAAAAGTCTTCAACATATCTTCAACCAAAAAGAACTCAATATGAGGCAACGACGTTGGGTCGAACTCCTTAACGACTACGACTGCGAGATTCGTTACCATCCCGGCAAAGCGAATGTTGTAGCCGATGCCTTGAGTCGAAAGGACCATGTTATGCTTCATTGTGCCCGTATTCAATCCGATATTCAAACCCGTATCCTGGAAGCTCAACACGTCTCGGTTACCGAGGGTAACATGTATGAAGAAATGTCGTGTGGTGTTGAACTTCTTCTTGAATCTAAACCCAATGGCTTACTATATTACTTGAACCGTATTTGGGTTCCCGATCGCGATGATCTCCGTGCAATTCTCATGAACGAGGCTCATAAGACTCGTTATTCTATTCATCCTGGTGCGCATAAAATGTACCAAGATCTTCGTCAGCTTTATTGGTGGCCCGGTATGAAGAAGGACATTGCTCTTTATGTTGCCAAATGCTTAACTTGCTCCAAAGTCAAAGCCGAACATCAGCGTCCTTCTGGTTTGCTTGAACAACCGGAAATTCCCGTGTGGAAATGGGAGAATTTAACTATGGATTTCATTACCGAGCTCCCTCGCACCTCGAGTGGTTATGATAGTATTTGGGTGATCATTGATCGACTCACCAAATCTGCCCACTTTTTGCCTATTCGTGAAGACTTCAAAGTGGAGAAACTTGCCCGAATTTACATTGATGAAATTGTGAGCCGTCATGGTGTTCCCTTGAACATAATATCTGATAGAGACGCTCGGTTCACTTCTCGATTTTGGCAATCTCTCCAATCTGCTCTTGGTACTCGTTTGGATTTGAGCACGGCTTACCATCCCCAAACTGATGGCCAAACCGAGCGAACAATCCAAACTCTTGAAGACATGCTTAGAGCTTGTGTAATCGATTTTGGTGGCAATTGGGATTCACATTTATCCCTTATTGAGTTTTCTTATAACAATAGCTACCACACAAGTATCAACATGGCTCCATTCGAAGCTCTCTATGGTCGCAAGTGTCGTTCTCCGATCTGTTGGAACGAGATTGGTGAAGCACAAATCACCGGTCCCAAGTTAATTCAAGAAACTTTCGACAAAATTTTTCAAATCCGTGACAATATTCGAGTAGCGAGGAGTCGGCAAAAGAGTTATGCCGACAAACGTCGAAAACCCTTGGAATTTCAAGTCGGTGATCTCGTTCTTCTTAAGGTATCTCCATGGAAGGGTGTGATCCGTTTTGGAAAGAAAGGCAAGTTATCACCTCGTTATGTTGGTCCATTCAAAATCCTTGAAAGGATTGGGAAAGTGGCTTACAAGCTCGAGTTACCTCCATCTCTTGGCAATGTGCATCCTACATTTCATATATCTAATCTAAAGAAGTGTCTCGCTGATGAAAATCTCCATATACCGCTTGACGACGTGCGCATTGATGAAACGATGCACTTCGTTGAGAAGCCGGTGGAAATTATGGATCGTGAAGTCAAGCAACTCAAGCGAAGTCGTATTCCTATCGTCAAAGTTCGTTGGGAGTCTAAGCGTGGTCCTGAGTACACTTGGGAACGAGAATACCAAATGAAGCTCAAGTACCCTCATCTTTTTACTATTAATGTTGTTTCCTCTAGCTAAATTTCGGGACGAAATTCTCTCAACATGGGGAGACTGTAACATTTCTGATTTTTAGTATTCATATTTCAATTCAATGTAATGAAATTTCAAGTTCTATACTCGTGCAATGTCTCAATATTTTTCCCGCGGTAAATAAAATGCAATGATTCTATACAAGTTCGCAAGTTTTACTCGATTATATGCACATAAACGCTATACAAGAAACTATATGGTACAAACTTATCAAACCTGAAAAGTCAAGGACTAAAATTGAAAAAACATCAAGAAACCCTACTGAGCACGGTCGTGCTTCGTTATAGCACGGTCGCGCCAAGTGCTTTGGCACGGTCGCGCGACCTGCTCTGGAACGATCGCGCCCGGTGCCTAGGCACGGTCGCGCCTCTCCTTGGCTCGGTCGCGCCTGCGTAACAGAAAAACGTAAATGCAGATTAATCACCCGATCGTTCGAATCCGAAACCGTTATACGTTTCTTTTCCCCTTAACAATTGTATTACCACTTTTCAAATCTCAAACGCCTCAGTATTCATTTGCAAGAAAACTCTCTCAAGCAAATTTCAAGAAAGAAACTCTCTCAAAGCTTTTCGACCCAAATGCTCCCAACTCAGTAGCAGAATCGCGATATCAAACCATCTCTGAAGCTTCCGGACTGTCTGGATTGACCGGAGTTGCAGTAAAGATCGTCGGAACTCGAGCCGTCGTCGCCGGAGCTTCCTTCCAACCGTTCTCTATAAATTCGTTTCGTTTCAGGGTAAATATAATCGTCTTCTCATTCATTTCAGTATCATTATCAAAAGCCCTCATCCAATTTGGGCTTCCATTATAGAATTCGATCAGAATCAGAAATCATATTTTAATAAAAATGATTTAATCGAACCCATGCTTAAACTCGATTTCCATACAATTAAGTTATATGAAAAGACTCTTAATAACCCATTAATCAAAAGCCCTAACAATTCCTGTGTTCAAAATACAAGAAACTCTCGATTCGTGTCTGATTTGGAATAGACACGGTCGCGCTAATCATCTAGCGCGGCCGCGCCTCGTTTAGCGCGGTCGTGTCGACTAGCAGCGCGGTCGTGTCATCCGTCCAGACCTTGTCATGCCCTTTGGGCTAGTCTCTGTTGTGTCTAAAAATCATAGACGAGACCGTGCCGGGCTAAGGCACGGTCGTGCCTGATGACTTGTCTATATTGTGCTCCTGATTGATCAACTCGGTCGCGCCCCGACTAGCGCGGTCGCGCCCGTGGTTTGAGCACGATCGTGTCCTTCCGAGGCACGGTCGTGCTAGACTCAGAATTTTTAACAGAATTATAATTTTTATATTTTAATCAGTAAATGTTTCAGATTTTATAAAAATATGTTTTCTGTATTTAAAAATAGATTAAAAGTTTAATCTTGGCATAAATGTAATTTATTGAAAAGTTTATAAAAATTAAATTTATATTTATCATCTTACACTTAAATGATATTTTAAATAATTAAGTTACAAAATTTATAAATAATGATGACTTATTTACTTTACATTTTAAATCAAAATCGTTTTATTTATTTATACTTAATTACAATTAATATTGACATTATTTCATAAACTATAGTTATACACTTATTTATTTAATTCAAACCTAATTAAATTGTTTCAAACATATTTTACCTCAAACTTTATATATTTTATTCAATCCTTTTTAAATACAAACCAATGGTTTTATATACAAATCCAACTTTCATTTTTAAACTTTATACATCTATGTGATTCAATGCATATTACTATTTAGGTTAAAGTGTGCTTTTCAAGGATCTTTTTTGCTATCTATATTCCTTGTTAGCTTCACTTCCATACCAAGTGAGTATTCACAACCCCTTTTACTCTTTTACACTTTTGGGGTGGAACATGAACTCTATACTCATTACACATTACACATTTACATTTACACAAACTACACAAGTGCAAAAAAAAATCCTATTTACATACATGTGTGCAAAAATTTGAGCTTTGTGCCCGAGTGCTAGGTGTGTTTAACCTTTGTATGCTCTTATGTGCAATCATTAACTATACAAGCCGACGGTTTTCAATGATGGATCTATTGAGTCTGACAAACAAACCCATGGTACGCGGTGATTGAAACCGACAATACACTTTGTTTTGCATGCTAGTTACAAGGTTTGATTGTACATTTGGTTACACAATAGTTACTCCCCATGAACGCCTTATTTATCATGTCATGTAAAGGATTTGTTTTCAACTATATGCTATCTATATACAACTGTGTTATACTCACCAACTTTTTAGTTGACTTTATTTTATTCATGTTTCAGGCCCTAATATGTGAGATTGATTCAAGACGTGTTCAACATAGGATTTGGACTTAGCAAAATAAATCAAGATTTTATGAATTGTTTATGTTTCTTGTTTGAATTTGATCTTGTACTTGGATTTATTGTAATGCAAATTTGACTTTAATATATTTCAATTTAGTCAACCATGTGCTATGAACAGTCTTACATCTCCCGCCCCGATGATTCCGCCATCGGTCGGGGTGTGACAGATTGGTATCAGAGCCTTGGTTATAGGGATTTAGGTTATTAGACATCTTGACCTAGACTATAACTTTAGGACACCCACTTATGTTATGCTTCATGATTTTGTGCTATGTGCTACATGCTTACCATGATTAATTATTATTATATTTGCTACCTTCTTTGTTAGAAATGCATGACTTATTAGGATATTCTTAAATAATAATTAAATAAATAACATCATTTCCTATGGCCTAAACCTCTTATTATTCTTATCTTCTTTTTCTATCTTTATCCTTTCTAAGCATGTGGAAAATTCTTGAAGCAAAAATCTTTAAATAAAATTTTTATTTCTTCGTTGAGGTTTTTAAACTTGTTAAATTATTTGAGGACACGTGCAATCTGGAAGGGTGACACCTATATTTTGGGTTTTCTGTCTAGGAAAACATTTCGCATAAATCCCAATCAACCGAGGGACCCGTATGCTTTCCTGGGAACTCCCGAGATGAGTGTTTACCTATAGGCTAAAGCATGTCTCCTTGAAAATTATATGAGTTTAAATTAACCTTAATATGCCTTAGTATTCAAGTGAATTTTAGTCACTTTTGAGTACAATCCAAACTATGATTATCTATCTTTTATTTTGTTATCTCATTCTATTAAATCCTAGCAATTCTCATAAGTTCTTACAATCTCTCTTGTCTTGTGTTTCAAATCTGTAGAATGCCTCCTCGTCGTGCTCCCGCCGCTAACGCCAACTCCGACATTGCTACTATCCTTACTCAATTGGTGACACAACTCACCCAAGCCAATAGTGCCACTAATGGCAATGGAAGCAATAGTGGTAATAATGGTGGTAATGGTGGAAATGGTGGTAATCCATCCCAATGCACCTTCAAGCACTTCAATTCGTGCAATCCCCTAAAGTTTTATGGAACCGAAGGAGCTACCGGACTCCTCCAATGGTTCGAAAGTATTGAGAATACCTTTCTCAATAGTGACTGTCCCGACAACCTCCGTGTTCGTCATGCTACTAGTGTCCTTCAAAAGCGGGCACTTACATGGTGGAATGGGGAGAAAAGGAATAGGGGTGTTGATGTAACTATGGCCTTACCTTGGGATGAGGTCAAAAGGCTTATGACCGAGGAGTTCTGTCCTCGAAATGAAGTGAAGAAGTTAGAGGCCGAATTTTGGGATCTTACCCAAGATAGTGGGGAACACTTGGCTTACACAACTCGGTTCCATGAATTGAGTCTTCTTGTGCCCCACATGGTCACTCCATTATCTCGTTGCGTCGAAAAGTACATTGGTGGGCTACCAAGACAAATTCAAGATACTGTCTTAGGTAGAAATCCTGCTACTTTGGAAGATGCCATCCGCCTGTCTGCTACCCTAACCGATAATCATATTAAAGCTGGAACTCTTACCAAAAAGGGTTCTAAGAAAGTTGCTGAAACCGTAGCCTCTCCTAACCACACCAAAGAAGCTACAACCGAGCCCTCTCGCAACACTAGAAAGTGGAAGGTTAGAAATTTTGCTGTGGTTACTCCTGCTGTTCCCGTGAACCAAGCTGCACCTATGGTTCAAGCACCAGTCAAAAAGCCATATGGTGGAATTTACCCACTTTGTGCCACCTGCAACTATCATCATACCCAAAACATCCCATGTCGCCTTTGTACTTATTGTGGGAGATATGGTCATACGGTTAATGTTTATAGGACCAAAGCCCTTACGGGCCAAGTCAACCCTCCAAACCAAACCGTACCTCAAGTGGCTAATCAAGGTGCTCCCGCCATTGCTAATGGGCGTGCTTGTTATGAGTGTGGTGACCCGAATCATTTTCGTAATCTATGTCCAAGGCTCGCAAATACTAGACAAGGTGGAGCTCGTGGGCGTGCTTTCAACATTAACGCCAACGAAGCTCAAGCCAACAACGACGTGGTTAATGGTACGTTCCTTGTTAATAGTCAATATGCCTCCATTTTGTTCGATACCGGTGCCGATAAAAGTTTTGTGTCACTTAATTTTGAGCCTTTACTTGCAAAGACACGATCCCAATTAGAGAAAACCTTCACCGTTGAAATAGCAAATGGTGACTCCCTTACAATTGAGTCTATTATCTATGATTGCTCTTTAGAACTTAATGATCATGCATTCCCAATCAACCTTATTCCAATGCCACTAGGAAGCTTTGACATTATCATAGGTATGGATTGGCTATCAAATCATCATGCCGAAGTTATTTGCTTTGAAAAGTGCATCCGAATTCCGCTACCTTCGGGAGAAACCTTAAGGGTTTTTGGTGAAAAGCCTTGCAAGGGTCTTAAATTGATGTCTTGTACTACTGCTCAAAAGTACTTGCGAAAGAAGTACATCGCCTTCCTAGCTCATATTGTTCAAAAGGATGTCAAGGAGAAGAGTATCCAAGACATTCCCATTATTCGAGATTTTCCCGAAGTGTTTCCTAAAGATTTATCCGGTCTTCCTCCCGTTCGTCAAGTCGAGTTCCGTATTGATCTCATGCCCGGAGCTAACCATGTTGCTAGAGCTCCTTATCGTCTTGCACCTTCCGAAATGCAAGAGCTCGCAAGTATACTTCAAGAACTCTCCGATAAAGGGTTCATCCGCCCGAGTCATTCACCGTGGGGTGCACCCGTCTTATTTGTAAAGAAGAAGGATGGATCATTTCGCATGTGTATTGACTATCGCGAACTCAATAAGCTTACTATCAAGAATCGCTATCCTTTGCCTAGAATCGATGATCTCTTTGATCAACTTCAAGGTTCTACGTGTTTCTCGAAGATTGATCTTCGATCTGGTTATCATCAGCTCCGTGTTCAAGAAGATGACATTCCTAAGACTGCTTTCCGAACAAGGTATGGCCATTACGAGTTCATGGTTATGCCTTTTGGATTAACCAATGCACCCGCAGTTTTCATGGACCTCATGAATCGTGTGTGCAAACCGTACCTTGATAAATTCATGATCGTTTTCATTGACGATATCTTAATCTATTCCAAGACTAAAGCCGACCATGAAGAACACCTTAGATTGGTTTTGGACCTTTTAAAGAAAGAACAACTATATGCCAAGTTCTCCAAATGTGAATTTTGGTTAAAAGAAGTTCAATTTCTTGGTCACATCGTCAACGACAAGGGTATTCATGTTGATCCTGCTAAGATTGAAACGGTTAAGAATTGGAATGCCCCGAAGACTCCTACCGAAGTTCGTTCGTTCCTTGGTCTTGCGGGTTATTATCGTCGTTTCATCTCAAACTTCTCAAAGATTGCTGTCCCTCTTACCGCCTTGACCCATAAGGGTAAAGCTTATGAATGGGGACCGAAGCAAGAAGAAGCTTTCCAAACTCTTAAGCAAAAGTTGTGCAATGCTCCCATCTTGACTCTCCCCGATGGAAATGATGATCTAGTTGTCTATTGTGATGCTTCTAACCAAGGTCTTGGTTGTGTCCTCATGCAACGAGGCAAAGTGATCGCTTATGCATCAAGACAACTCAAAATTCATGAAAAGAATTATACGACGCACGACCTCGAGTTGGGTGCGGTCGTATTCGCGTTAAAGATTTGGAGACACTACCTATATGGCACGAAATGTGTGGTATTCACCGAGCACAAAAGTCTTCAACATATCTTCAACCAAAAAGAACTCAATATGAGGCAACGACGTTGGGTCGAACTCCTTAACGACTACGACTGCGAGATTCGTTACCATCCCGGCAAAGCGAATGTTGTAGCCGATGCCTTGAGTCGAAAGGACCATGTTATGCTTCATTGTGCCCGTATTCAATCCGATATTCAAACCCGTATCCTGGAAGCTCAACACGTCTCGGTTACCGAGGGTAACATGTATGAAGAAATGTCGTGTGGTGTTGAACTTCTTCTTGAATCTAAACCCAATGGCTTACTATATTACTTGAACCGTATTTGGGTTCCCGATCGCGATGATCTCCGTGCAATTCTCATGAACGAGGCTCATAAGACTCGTTATTCTATTCATCCTGGTGCGCATAAAATGTACCAAGATCTTCGTCAGCTTTATTGGTGGCCCGGTATGAAGAAGGACATTGCTCTTTATGTTGCCAAATGCTTAACTTGCTCCAAAGTCAAAGCCGAACATCAGCGTCCTTCTGGTTTGCTTGAACAACCGGAAATTCCCGTGTGGAAATGGGAGAATTTAACTATGGATTTCATTACCGAGCTCCCTCGCACCTCGAGTGGTTATGATAGTATTTGGGTGATCATTGATCGACTCACCAAATCTGCCCACTTTTTGCCTATTCGTGAAGACTTCAAAGTGGAGAAACTTGCCCGAATTTACATTGATGAAATTGTGAGCCGTCATGGTGTTCCCTTGAACATAATATCTGATAGAGACGCTCGGTTCACTTCTCGATTTTGGCAATCTCTCCAATCTGCTCTTGGTACTCGTTTGGATTTGAGCACGGCTTACCATCCCCAAACTGATGGCCAAACCGAGCGAACAATCCAAACTCTTGAAGACATGCTTAGAGCTTGTGTAATCGATTTTGGTGGCAATTGGGATTCACATTTATCCCTTATTGAGTTTTCTTATAACAATAGCTACCACACAAGTATCAACATGGCTCCATTCGAAGCTCTCTATGGTCGCAAGTGTCGTTCTCCGATCTGTTGGAACGAGATTGGTGAAGCACAAATCACCGGTCCCAAGTTAATTCAAGAAACTTCCGACAAAATTTTTCAAATCCGTGACAATATTCGAGTAGCGAGGAGTCGGCAAAAGAGTTATGCCGACAAACGTCGAAAACCCTTAGAATTTCAAGTCGGTGATCTCGTTCTTCTTAAGGTATCTCCATGGAAGGGTGTGATCCGTTTTGGAAAGAAGGGCAAGTTATCACCTCGTTATGTTGGTCCATTCAAAATCCTTGAAAGGATTGGGAAAGTGGCTTACAAGCTCGAGTTACCTCCATCTCTTGGCAATGTGCATCCTACATTTCATATATCTAATCTAAAGAAGTGTCTCGCTGATGAAAATCTCCATATACCGCTTGACGACGTGCGCATTGATGAAACGATGCACTTCGTTGAGAAGCCGGTGGAAATTATGGATCGTGAAGTCAAGCAACTCAAGCGAAGTCGTATTCCTATCGTCAAAGTTCGTTGGGAGTCTAAGCGTGGTCCTGAGTACACTTGGGAACGAGAAGACCAAATGAAGCTCAAGTACCCTCATCTTTTTACTATTAATGTTGTTTCCTCTAGCTAAATTTCGGGACGAAATTCTCTCAACATGGGGAGACTGTAACATTTCTGATTTTTAGTATTCATATTTCAATTCAATGTAATGAAATTTCAAGTTCTATACTCGTGCAATGTCTCAATATTTTTCCCGCGGTAAATAAAATGCAATGATTCTATACAAGTTCGCAAGTTTTACTCGATTATATGCACATAAACGCTATACAAGAAACTATTTGGTACAAACTTATCAAACCTGAAAAGTCAAGGACTAAAATTGAAAAAACATCAAGAAACCCTACTGAGCACGGTCGTGCTTCGTTATAGCACGGTCGCGCCAAGTGCTTTGGCACGGTCGCGCGACCTGCTCTAGAACGATCGCGCCCGGTGCCTAGGCACGGTCGCGGTTCTCCTTGGCACGGTCGCGCCTGCGTAACAGAAAAACGTAAATGCAGATTAATCACCCGATCGTTCGAATCCGAAACCGTTATACGTTTCTTTTCCCCTTAACAATTGTATTACCACTTTTCAAATCTCAAACGCCTCAGTATTCATTTGCAAGAAAACTCTCTCAAGCAAATTTCAAGAAAGAAACTCTCTCAAAGCTTTTCGACCCAAATGCTCCCAACTCAGTAGCAGAATCGCGATATCAAACCATCTCTGAAGCTTCCGGACTGTCTGGATTGACCGGAGTTGCAGTAAAGATCGTCGGAACTCGAGCCGTCGTCGCCGGAGCTTCCTTCCAACCGTTCTCTATAAATTCGTTTCGTTTCAGGGTAAATATAATCGTCTTCTCATTCATTTCAGTATCATTATCAAAAGCCCTCATCCAATTTGGGCTTCCATTATAGAATTCGATCAGAATCAGAAATCATATTTTAATAAAAATGATTTAATCGAACCCATGCTTAAACTCGATTTCCATACAATTAAGTTATATGAAAAGACTCTTAATAACCCATTAATCAAAAGCCCTAACAATTCCTGTGTTCAAAATACAAGAAACTCTCGATTCGTGTCTGATTTGGAATAGACACGGTCGCGCTAATCATCTAGCGCGGCCGTGCCTCGTTTAGCGCGGTCGTGTCGACTAGCAGCGCGGTCGTGTCATCCGTCCAGACCTTGTCATGCCCTTTGGGCTAGTCTCTGTTGTGTCTAAAAATCATAGACGCGACCGTGCCGGGCTAAGGCACGGTCGTGCCTGATGACTTGTCTATATTGTGCTTCTGATTGATCAACTCGGTCGCGCCCCGACTAGCGCGGTCGCGCCCGTGGTTTGAGCACGATCGTGTCCTTCCGAGGCACGGTCGTGCTAGACTCAGAATTTTTAACAGAATTATAATTTTTATATTTTAATCAGTAAATGTTTCAGATTTTATAAAAATATGTTTTCTGTATTTAAAAATAGATTAAAAGTTTAATCTTGGCATAAATGTAATTTATTGAAAAGTTTATAAAAATTAAATTTATATTTATCATCTTACACTTAAATGATATTTTAAATAATTAAGTTACAAAATTTATAAATAATGATGACTTATTTACTTTACATTTTAAATCAAAATCGTTTTATTTATTTATACTTAATTACAATTAATATTGACATTATTTCATAAACTATAGTTATACACTTATTTATTTAATTCAAACCTAATTAAATTGTTTCAAACATATTTTACCTCAAACTTTATATATTTTATTCAATCCTTTTTAAATACAAACCAATGGTTTTATATACAAATCCAACTTTCATTTTTAAACTTTATACATCTATGTGATTCAATGCATATTACTATTTAGGTTAAAGTGTGCTTTTCAAGGATCTTTTTTGCTATCTATATTCCTTGTTAGCTTCACTTCCATACCAAGTGAGTATTCACAACCCCTTTTACTCTTTTACACTTTTGGGGTGGAACATGAACTCTATACTCATTACACATTACACATTTACATTTACACAAACTACACAAGTGCAAAAAAAAATCCTATTTACATACATGTGTGCAAAAATTTGAGCTTTGTGCCCGAGTGCTAGGTGTGTTTAACCTTTGTATGCTCTTATGTGCAATCATTAACTATACAAGCCGACGGTTTTCAATGATGGATCTATTGAGTCTGACAAACCCACCCATGGTACGCGGTGATTGAAACCGACAATACACTTTGTTTTGCATGCTAGTTACAAGGTTTGATTGTACATTTGGTTACACAATAGTTACTCCCCATGAACGCCTTATTTATCATGTCATGTAAAGGATTTGTTTTCAACTATATGCTATCTATATACAACTGTGTTATACTCACCAACTTTTTAGTTGACTTTATTTTATTCATGTTTCAGGCCCCAATATGTGAGATTGATTCAAGACGTGTTCAACATAGGATTTGGACTTAGCAAAATAAATCAAGATTTTATGAATTGTTTATGTTTCTTGTTTGAATTTGATCTTGTACTTGGATTTATTGTAATGCAAATTTGACTTTAATATATTTCAATTTAGTCAACCATGTGCTATGAACAGTCTTACATGTCCCGTCCCGATGATTCCGCCATCGGTCGGGGTGTGACAATGCACCCTTTAATAATACTATCAACTAGTAACCCACAACTAATGTGACCATATGCATATAATGCTTATGTGTCATGTGGGCATGGGCATGCCGGCCACTACAACCCATGACCCAACCATAATCCTTGTAATGACATAACCCATGCTACCATGCACTCTTTAGTTATAAACAATAACCCATAACCAATTTTACCATATACATACAATGCTTATGTGTCATGTAGGAATGGGCATGCCGCAGACTACAACATATGACCCAACCATAATCCTTGTGTTGCCATAACCCATGCGACCATACACCCTTTTAATTATACTAACAACCAATAACCCATAACTAATGTGACCATTTTCATACACTACTTATGTGTCATGTGGGCGTGGGCATGCCGGCCATTACAACCCATGACCCGGCCATAATCCATGTAATGCCAGAACCCATGCGACCATGCACCTTTAATTATACTAACAACCAATAACCCACAACTAATGTGACCATATCCATATAATGCTTATGTGTCATGTGGGCATGGGCATGCCGGCCATTACGACCCATGACCCAGGCATAATCCTTGTAATGCCATAACTCATGTGACTATGCACCCTTAAATTATACTATTAACCAATAACCCACAACTAATGTTACCATATGCATACAATGGTTATGTGTCATGTGGGCATGGGCATGCTGGCCACTAAAACCCATGACCCGACCATAATCCTTGTAATGTCGTAACCCATGCGACCATGCACCCTGTAATTTCACTAACAACCAATAACCCACAACTAATGTGACCATATGCATACAATGCTTATATGTCATCTGGGCATGGGCATGCCGGTCACGACAACCCAGGACTCCGCCATAATCCATGTAATTCCATAACCCATGAGACGAAGCGCCCTTTGATTTTAACCAATAACCCATAAATTATGTGACCATATGCATACAATGCTTATGTGTCAAGTGGCCATGGGCATGCCGGCCACTACAACCCATGACCCGGTCATAATCCTTGTAATGTCATAACCCATGCGACCATGCACACTTTTATTATACTAACAACCAATAACACATACCTAATGTGACCATATGCTTACAATGTGCATGTGTCATGTGTACATGGGCATTCTGACCACTACAACCCATGACCCGACCATAATCCTTGTATTGCCATAACTCATGCGACCATGCACCCTTTAATTATACTATCAACCAGTAACCCACAACTAATGTGACAATATGCATACAATTCTTATATGTCATGTGGGCATGGGCATGCCGGCCACTACAACCCATGACCCGACCATAATCCTTATAATGCCATAGCCCATGCGACCATGCACCCTTTAATTATACTAACAACCAATAACCCACAACTAATATGACCATATGCATACAATGCTTATGTATCATGTGGGCATGGGCATGTCGGCTACTACAACCCATGACCCGCTCATAATCCTTGTAATTCCATAACCCATGCGACTATCCACCCTTTAATTATACTAATAACCAATAACCCACAACTAATTTGACCATATGCATGCAATGGTTATATGTCATGTTGGCATGGGCATGCCGGACATTACAACCCATGACCCGACCATAATCCATGTAATGCCATAACCCATGCGACCATGCACCCTTTAATTATAATATCAACCAGTAACCCACAACTAATGTGACCATATGCATACAATGCTTATGTGTCATGTGGGCATGGGCTTGCCGGCCACTACAACCCATGACCCAACCATAATCCTTGTAATAACATAACCTATGCGACCTTGCACTCTTTAGTTATAACCAATAACCCATAAGCAATTTTACCATATGCGTACAATGCTTATGTGTCATGTAGGCATGGGCATGTCGCCCACTACAACCCATGACCCGACCATAATCCTTGTATTGCCATAACCCATGCGACCATACACCCTTTAATTATACTAACAACCAATAACTCATAACTAATGTGACCATTTGCATACACTACTTATGTGTCATGTGGGCATGGGCATGCCGCCCACTACCACCCCTGACCCGGCCGTGATCCTTGTAATGCAATAACCCACGCGACCATGCACCCTTTAATTATACTAACAACCAATAACCCATAACTAATGTGACCATTTGCATACACTACTTATGTGTCATGTGGGCATGGGCATGCCGCCACTAAAACCCATGACCCGGCCATAATCCATTTAATGCCAGAACCCATGTGACCATGCACCCTTTAATTATACTATCAACGAATATCCCACAACTAATGTGACCATATGCATATAATGCTTATGTGTCATGTGGGCATGGGCATGCCGGCCACTACAACCCATGACCCAACCATAATCCTTGTAATGACATAACCCATGCGACCATACACTCTTTAGTTATAAACAATAACCCATAACCAATTTTACCATATACATACAATGCTTATGTGTCATGTAGGAATGGGCATGCCGCAGACTACAACACATGACCCAACCATAATCCTTGTGTTGCCATAACCCATGCGACCATACACCCTTTTAATTATACTAACAACCAATAACCCATAACTAATGTGACCATTTTCATACACTACTTATGTGTCATGTGGGCGTGGGCATGCCGGCCATTACAACCCATGACCCGGCCATAATCCATGTAATGCCAGAACCCATGCGACCATGCACCTTTAATTATACTAACAACCAATAACCCACAACTAATGTGACCATATCCATATAATGCTTATGTGTCATGTGGGCATGGGCATGCCGGCCACTACAACCCATGACCCAACCATAATCCTTGTAATGACATAACCCATGCGACCATACACTCTTTAGTTATAAACAATAACCCATAACCAATTTTACCATATACATACAATGCTTATGTGTCATGTAGGAATGGGCATGCCGCAGACTACAACACATGACCCAACCATAATCCTTGTGTTGCCATAACCCATGCGACCATACACCCTTTTAATTATACTAACAACCAATAACCCATAACTAATGTGACCATTTTCATACACTACTTATGTGTCATGTGGGCATGGGCATGCCGGCCATTACAACCCATGACCCGGCCATAATCCATGTAATGCCAGAACCCATGCGACTATGCACCCTTAAATTATACTATTAACCAATAACCCACAACTAATGTGACCATATCCATATAATGCTTATGTGTCATGTGGGCATGGGCATGCCGGCCACTACGACCCATGACCCGGGCATAATCTTTGTAATGCCATAACTCATGCGACTATGCACCCTTAAATTATACTATTAACCAATAACCCACAACTAATGTTACCATATGCATACAATGGTTATGTGTCATGTGGGCATGGGCATGCTGGCCACTAAAACCCATGACCCGACCATAATCCTTGTAATGTCGTAACCCATGCGACCATGCACCCTGTAATTTCACTAACAACCAATAACCCACAACTAATGTGACCATATGCATACAATGCTTATATGTCATCTGGGCATGGGCATGCCGGTCACGACAACCCAGGACTCCGCCATAATCTATGTAATTCCATAACCCATGAGACGAAGCGCCCTTTGATTTTAACCAATAACCCATAAATTATGTGACCATATGCATACAATGCTTATGTGTCAAGTGGCCATGGGCATGCCGGCCACTACAACCCATGACCCGGTCATAATCCTTGTAATGTCATAACCCATGCGACCATGCACCCTTTTATTATACTAACAACCAATAACACATACCTAATGTGACCATATGCTTACAATGTGCATGTGTCATGTGTACATGGGCATTCTGACCACTACAACCCATGACCCGACCATAATCCTTGTATTGCCATAACTCATGCGACCATGCACCCTTTAATTATACTATCAACCAGTAACCCACAACTAATGTGACAATATGCATACAATTCTTATATGTCATGTGGGCATGGGCATGCCGGCCACTACAACCCATGACCCGACCATAATCCTTATAATGCCATAGCCCATGCGACCATGCACCCTTTAATTATACTAACAACCAATAACCCACAACTAATATGACCATATGCATACAATGCTTATGTATCATGTGGGCATGGGCATGTCGGCTACTACAACCCATGACCCGCTCATAATCCTTGTAATTCCATAACCCATGCGACTATCCACCCTTTAATTATACTAATAACCAATAACCCACAACTAATTTGACCATATGCATGCAATGGTTATATGTCATGTTGGCATGGGCATGCCGGACATTACAACCCATGACCCGACCATAATCCATGTAATGCCATAACCCATGCGACCATGCACCCTTTAATTATAATATCAACCAGTAACCCACAACTAATGTGACCATATGCATACAATGCTTATGTGTCATGTGGGCATGGGCTTGCCGGCCACTACAACCCATGACCCAACCATAATCCTTGTAATAACATAACCCATGCGACCTTGCACTCTTTAGTTATAACCAATAACCCATAAGCAATTTTACCATATGCGTACAATGCTTATGTGTCATGTAGGCATGGGCATGTCGCCCACTACAACCCATGACCCGACCATAATCCTTGTATTTCCATAACCCATGCGACCATACACCCTTTAATTATACTAACAACCAATAACTCATAACTAATGTGACCATTTGCAAACACTACTTATGTGTCATGTGGGCATGGGCATGCCACCCACTACCACCCCTGACCCGGCCGTAATCCTTGTAATGCAATAACCCACGCAACCATGCACCCTTTAATTATACTAACAACCAATAACCCATAACTAATGTGACCATTTGCATACACTACTTATGTGTCATGTGGGCATGGGCATGGGCATGCCGCCACTAAAACCTATGACCCGGCCATAATCCATTTAATGCCAGAACCCATGCGACCATGCACCCTTTAATTATACTATCAACCAATATCCCACAACTAATGTGACCATATGCATATAAGGCTTATGTATCATGTGGGCATGGGCATGCCGGCCACTACGACCCATGACCCGGTCATAATCCTTGTAATGCCATAACCCATGCGACTATGCACCCTTTAATTATACTAGGAACCAATAACGCACAACTAATGTGACCATATGCATACTGTAACAATTCTGATTTTTATTATGCGTATTTCAAATTCAATGTAATGCATTTCAAACCAAATTCTAGTGCACTGTTTTGTTCTATTCGTACGATCAATTAAATACTATATTTCAATGTTAATCCGCAAATTTTTCACGGTTATAACCTACTAAAACACTACATAAGTATCTATTTATACAAATATGTCAAAGACCAAAGTTACAAGGTCTGATGTTGAAAATTTACAAGAAACCCGAATAGGCACGGTCGCGCCTCGTTCTGGCACGGTCGCGCCGAGTGCTTTGGCACGGTCGTGCGACTTGCTTTGGAACGATCGCGCCTAGTGCCTTAGCACGGTCTCGCCTCATATGGGCACGGTCGCACCTCTTGACAGTTGAAACGTAAAAACGATCTTTAATTCTAAACTCGCTCAATTGCGTAACGGTTATACACGTTTATCTGTTAATAATCATCATTAGACGATTAAGCATTGACATTACACCTGAATTAAAACCAATTACAGATTCCTTAGCTAAACCGTCGACCCTTCATTCTTGTTCACCAAATCCACTATTCTAGTCTCAATTCTCCCAAACAAACGCATTACCATCCTCTCAAAAAATTTCTGAACGCACAGAAACAGCCGGAGTTGCAGCAGAAGACGCCGGAGATCAAACCGTCGTCGCCGGAACAAGTCCCTACCGTACTCCATCGATTCATTATTCTTCCGGGTAATTGAAACCTTCCACACTTTCATTTCAGTTCATAGATCAAAAGCCCCATGTTAATTTGGGCTTTCATTATGGAAATCACCACGAACCCAAATCCACATTTTCATTAAAAATGATTTAATCGAATCGAACCTTAGACACGTTTTAAATACAATTAATTTATACAAAAAGACTCGTGATAATCTAATGGGTGAAAGCCCCATAAATTCCAACATTAACAATATAAGAATTAGCCAAATCGTTTCTATTTTTGAACAGACACGGTCGCGCTAATCATATAGCGCGGTCGTGCTTCATGAGACACGGTCGCGCCAAATACCAGCGCGGTCGTGCCTCACACACTCAGACCCATTCATGCCTTTGACTAGACTTGGTCATGCCTCAAAACCCTAGACACGGTCGTGCCTAGTCCAGGACACGATCGTGCCTATAGAACAACCCAATTGTGCATTCGGTTTGATCAACACAGTCGCGCCCTGACTAGCATGGTCGCGCCCGTGGTTCGAGCACGATTGTGCCCTTCCCAGGCACGGTCGTGTGTGAGTTAAATTCTTGGCAGAATTATAATTTTATATATTTTTCAAACAATAAATATTCTGATTAAATTACAAAATAAAAATAGTTGATTTTTATAAAATTACATTTAATCCTATTTAGAAAGAACAAATATTTAATGAATAGAAATTATTTATTTAAAGTTTATAAAATTTAGTTTACATTTATTGTTAAACCTTAAAAAGTATTTTAATGGTTACGTTACATATATTATAAATAAATAAATAAAAAAATGATTATTTATTTAATTTATATTTAAACAAAAACAATTAATTATTTATACTAAAGTATAACTAATACTTACTATGTTTTCATAAACAAAAATTATTTACATTACTTATTTAATTATTCAAACTCAAACCTTAATCAAAATACTCTAAAAATATTCTTTCAAACTTTATATTTTATTCAATACTTTCAATTACAAATCAATGACTTTTTACACAAGTCCAAATGCAACTTTAGACTTAAACTTTTATGCACACTATTAATACCATATACATTACACTTTAGGTTAACTCGTGCATTTCAAGGATCTTTATTCTATCTAGTATCTTTGTTAGCTACGCCTTCAAAACAAGTGAGTATACATAGTTCTTTTTACTCTTTTACATTTTTGGGGTGAAACATGAACACTATTCAAATTACATGTTTACATTTACACAAAACAACACAAGTACAAATCCTATTTACATTCATGTGTGCAAATTTGAGCTTTATGCCCGAGTGCTATGTGTGCTAACTTTTGTGAACACTTATGTGCAAGCATTAACTATTCAAGCCGACGGTTTTCGATCATAGATCTATTAAGTCTAACAAACCCATCCAGATTGGGGTGATTGATACCGATAACACAATTTGCATGCTAGTTACAAAGGTTTGATTGTACTTGGTTACACAATAGTTGCTCCCCATAAATGCCTTATTTATCATGTTATGTAAGGATTTGTTTTACAACTATATGCTATCTATATACAAACCTGTGTTATACTCACAAACTTTTTAGTTGACTTTATTTTATTCATGTTTCAGGTTCTAATGTGTGAGATTGATCAAGATGTGCTACACTTAGGCTTTGGACTTAGCTAATTTAAAAAAAAGAACTTATGCATTTCATTATGTTTCTTTTCTTGGAATTTGTTTCGTTTGAATGTTTGTAATGAAATTTGACAATTAATATATTTCAATTTAGTCAACCTTGTGCTTATGAACAGTCTACATGTCCCGCCCCGATGATTCCGCCATCGGTCGGGGTGTGACATATACAATGGTTATGTATCAAGTGGGCATGGGCATGCCGGCCACTAAAACCCATGACCCGACCATAATCCTTGTAATGTCGACCCATGCGACCATGCACCCTGTAATAACACTAACAACCAATAACCCACAACTAATTTGACCATATGCATACAATGCTTATGTGTCATGTGGGCATGGGCATGGGCATGCCGGTCACGACAACCAAGGACTCCGCCATAATCCATGTAATGCCATAACCCTGAGACGATGCGCCCTTTGATTATAACCAATAACCCATAAATTATGCGACCATATGCATACAATGCTTATGTGTCAAGTGGCCATGGGCATGCCGGCCACTACAACCCTTGACCCGGTCATAATCCTTGTAATGCCATAACCCATGCGACCAAGCACCGTTTTATTATACTAACAACCAATAACCCATACCTAATGTGACCATATGCATACAATGCGCATGTGTACATGGGCATTCTGACCACTACAACCCATGAGCCGTCTATTGTCCTTGTAATGCCATATGCACTCTTTAATGATACTAACAACCAATAACCCACAGCTAATGTGACCATATGCATACAATGCTTATGTGACATGTGGGCATGGGCATGCCGGCCACGACAACCCAGGACTCCGCCATAATCCATGTAATGCCATAACCCATGAGACGATGCGCCCTTTGATTATAACCAATAACCCATAAATAATGTGACCATATGCATACAATGCTTATGTGTTAAGTAACCCATGACCCGGTCATAATCCTTGTAATGCCATAACCCATGCGACCATGCACCCTTTTATTATACTAATAACCAATAAACCATACCTAATGTGAGCGTATGCATACAATGCACATGTGTCATGTGTAGATGGGCATTCTGACCACTACAACCCATGAGCCGTCTATAATCCTTTTAATGCTATATGCACCCTTTAATTATACTAACAACCAATAACCCACAAATAATGTGACCGTATGCATACAATGCTTATGTGTCATGTGCGCATGGCCACGCCGGCCACTACAACCCATTACACGGCCATAATCCTTATATTGCCATAACCCATGCGACCATGCACCCTTTAATTATACTAACCACCAATAACCCACAACTAATGTGACCATATGCATACAATGCTTATATGTCATGTGGGCATGGGCATGGGCATCCTGACCACCACAACCCATGTGTGACACCCGGCAAATTCAGGTTAATATCCATACCCGACTATTACCTGAATTCATGTGATTACACTTGCATCATACTTAATTATAGAGTAATTAAGTACATATATCATATAACAAGTCCATTCGTTTCATTTCATTTCATGCATCGGTAATCGGGCGGATTACCGGGTCACACACGCGTCCTGTCACACGAACATTAATGAATATTGGAAATAATATTTAGACATATATTTGGTGTGTATAAATTATATGTAATACTGTGATTTAATATTTTATGCTTATGTGAATTTTTCCGGAATTTATTGAGCATCTTTTATTTTAACGCTTCTTAAGCGAATACGCGATATGTGCCAACAACATTAATTTGGGGATTTATAAAAATGATTTTTGATTTACATTATGGGCTAAATAATTCAGTTTTTAAGTTAACTAAATCAATTAAGAGCCCATTAGCTATTAAAAAGCCTTAAAAGATTACTAAAGCCCAATACCATTTACACTAAAACTCCCTTAAACCCATTTATCCCTCATTTGATTACCCTAACCCTAAAGCCACTCTCCCCTCCTCCCTCTCTTTTCTCGGCCGCACCCTCTCCCCTAGCCACCACCATCTTCAAAAATCATCCAAGCAATCCAAGCCATTCCAAGGTGATTTCAAGTGGATTCAAGGTGATTCAAAGCATCAACACCTCCATTTCATCATCATACTTGAATTAGGTAACCATCCCTCCATATATTTCTTATTATTTTCGGCCAAAATGGGAAAACCATCATCCAAACGATTTTTGATGTTCAAAAGTGTTATAATACTTGTTTTCATCAAAAGATTTCATAAAATGATGTTGTTGATGCATATATGCACTTTTTATGTTTAGAAATGCTTGTTTATGTGGATATTTGCTCGTTTCTATTTATAGAAACTTTGTTGGATGCATTTTTGCAAAACTTGATGTATGATATGTTTGTTGGTTTAAATGGTACACATAATAGTAGAATAGATAGGAAATATAATTTTTTTGGTTGAAATGTCGTTTTTCACTCGGTTATGGACCACTTACTATATAAGGAAACTTTAATTTTGCATATTTTGTGTTATGAGTTTCTCATGGATAAAAACTTGATAGTATTGTTCTATAATGTATATCAAAGTAGTAAAAAGAGTTATTTGGGGTTACACATGTGCAATAGGGTCGTTTGGACCACTTTCCTAAAAAGGAAACTTTATTTGTTCATATTTTGTATGTGTAGGTTATAAATGTTTAAAATGGATTATATAGCTTCATTATCATATGAATAGATGACTTGTGCATGAATATGTAATTTGGAGTTGTGTTATGACGTGTTTTGGTGAACCTTGCTAAATAAGGAAACTTTATTAATTTGTGAACTTCAACTTTGCTTAGAATAGAAAGTTTGTGTGTAGAATCATGTTTATGGTATGTCACTAGTATAAATTCATGTGTAACTTGTTTAGTTGAGCCATTACACTTAAAGTACACTAAAACCCTAATTGTCAAAGAATGGAAACTTTGTTATGATAAGAGTTATGGAATTTCTATGACATGTTATGCTACTTGTTTAAAAGTGTTGAATTGATACTAATAGGTTATTAATATGATGACATGAGTTATGTGTAGGAATGGTTGACATATATGAAATGTGCCATAAAGATGTGCAAATGTTATATTACTTGTCACATGTTAATTTCTTATGCAACTAATTGAAACAAGCATGTTATGTCACAAGGTATTACTTATACATTACTTAGGTACAACTTGTATGTTCCTTATGTGTCACACATGTATAACTTATGTGCTACTTAGGTGTTACACATGTACAACTTGTATGATGCTTATGTGTTACATGTTTACAACTTATATGTTACTTGTGTGTTGTTTATACATGACTTCAATATGAGTCAACATTGGTCAACACTAGTCAACATTGGTCAACACTAGTCAACATTGGTCAACATTAGTCAAACTTGGTCAAAGTTGGTCAAACCTTGGTCAAAGTTGGTCAAACCTTGGTCAAACCTCGGTCAACTTTGGTCAAACCTTGGTCAAACCTTAGTCAACTTTGGTCAAACCTTTTCAAAACGTCAATGTAACCTTTCAACGTTGAGTCGTTTGGATGAATGTGGTTACATAAACCATGTTTACTTTCATAGACCTTATAGCCTTATTAATTCTTAGGGCTCGGTTAGGTCGGTTACCCGGAGTTACTCGATTTCTCTTGTTGCTTTCATTTCTCATTCACCGCATTTCCAGGTGAGTTTTCACGGCCCCATTTTACTTACTTTTCCATTTGGGGGAGATACATGCTAAACCATTTTCTTACTTAGTCGTATGACAATTACTTTGATTTCGCTTTAATTTATATAAGTGGGTGCATTTCCCGCACATAAAGTCCTATCATATTCGAACCGTTAATTATTACACAAAGCGAGGTGATTCATGAATAGTACTATTGGGTTTAACAACCCCCACCCGGGTTAGTCGCGCTAACTCTGACTGGGAGTCTAACGGGTGCATAATTGACCTAATCCATTGCGTGCTGGGCACGTAAGAGGCAAAATGCTAGTTTCTGCATTCCTTCGTTGAGCTTCGGTTTCGGTGTTGCTTATATAGTTAATGTTTATTGTCTGATCAACAATCGAATCAATAGTATACATGCGTACTGTTACACTGTTTTCATTTCTGTTTCTGTTACTTAAACCTGTGAACTCACCAACCTTGTGTTGACACTTTAAGCATGTTTATCTCAGGTCGCTAAGCATTCACGCACGGACTAGGACTGCATGTCTGGAGTCGCATATCATGTTTTCATTAGAAGCTAGGTTTATGGGAACCTAATTTGTTATGCTTCTGTATTTTGCTACATTATTATTGCTTCCGCACTTTACATTCCGCATTTTCAAACTCTGTATTACTTAATTTTTGAGTATGATGTTCAAACGGGATGTCTTTTCGAAAACCATTTAGAGGTCGTTCGAAATGACCGGGACTGATGATCCTTGACAGTCACAACCCGCGGGTAACCCGCTGTGGAATTTCAGGGTGTGACACCATGACCCGACCATAATCCTTATAATGCCATAGCCCATGCGACCATGCACCCTTTAATCATACTAACAACCAATAACCCACAACTAATATGACCATATGCATACAATGCTTATGTATCATGTGGGCATGGGCATGTCGGCCACTACAACCCATGACACAGTCATAATCCTTGTAATTCCATAACCTATGCGACTATGCACCTTTTAATTATACTAACAACCAATAACCCACAACTAATTTGACCATATGCATACAATGGTTATGTGTCATGTGGGCACGGGCATGCCGGCCATTACAACCCATGACCGGACCATAATCCATGTAATGCCATAACCCATGCGACCATGCACCCTTTAATTGTACTATCAACAAATAACCAACAAATAATATGACCATATGCATACAATTCTTATGTGTCTTGTGGGCATGGGCATGCCGGCCACTACAACCCATGTCTCGACCATAATCCTTGTAATGCCATAACCCATGCGACCATGCACTCTTTAGTTATAACCAATAACCCATAACCAATGAGACCATATGCATACATTTCTTATGTGTCATGTGGGCTTGGGTATGCCGGCCACTACAATCCATGACCCGACGATAATCATTGTAATGACATAACCCATGCAACCATGCACCCTTTAATTATACTAACAACCAATAACCCATAACTAATGTGACCATTTGCATACACTGATTATGTGTCATGTGGGCATGGGCATGCCGGCCACTACGACCCATGACCTGGTCATAATCCTTGTAATGCCATAACCCTAGCGACTATGCGCCCTTTAAGGAATATGCTGCTAATAGTTAAGTTCCACTGCTGATGAACAACTATGTTGTGGATAGCCTTATCTGCTGAAGTCCAAAGTTGTTGCTGATAGGCTTCTCAGCAGCATCAAACATTGATGTTGCTGATAGGAAAATCATCAGTAGCTTTGACTTTGCGGCTAACACCTTTTGCTGCAACACTGACACATCTATCAGTAGAAGGAATGTTATTGGGGCAGATGATTAAAGACAAAGCTACTACTTTTGAAGTCTCCTGCAAAGATTCCTAAGAATACTTTTGACCTGATTCATACTCTTTCCTGCAGTTTGTCTTTTAGTTGTCTACCAATTGTAGTGTAACTTGTAACTGTCAAAGATCAATGGCTGGTGTTTGATCTGATCCTTAGAATCAAGGGTCTGTCTTGATTCTAAGTTCCTTTATATGTATTGTATCCTCTTATTGCACAAGTGTGCTTCCTTAGAGTCTCTCTGTAACTTGTAAACTTTGAAAATTAATACAATTTGCATTTATCAGTATCATCATTGTTTCCTGTTTACATTGTATAGTTGTGATTGTTTCTGTCAATCTCAACTGAACAGAACCATCTTGTAAAACACCGATCCTACAAGTGGTATCAGAGCTTTTGCTCTTAGATTAAAACAAACTAACACTTGTTTAATCACTATCTGGTTCTGTTATATCTTTGTTGTTAAACCATCTATCCAAAGTATGGCTCAGAATACTGGATTTGATGATGTTGGAAGCCTTCACAGACCACCAAGACTGGTGTCTGGAAAAGATTATGACATGTGGAAGAAAAGAATGGAAAGTTTTTTCTGTTACCAAGAATATGGAATGTGGAGATCCATAATTGATGGTCCGTATGTGCCTATGGTGGCTTCTGCTGACTCTAGAGGTCCATCTGTTCCTAAAGAAGCCTCCAAATATTCTAAAGAAGATATCAAGAATATGGAGGTAGATTTTAAAGCCCTGGGAGCTATATAAATGTGCTTACCAAATGAAGTTTTTCATAACTTCCGAGAATACAAAACCGCCAAAGAGCTATGGGAAGCTCTTGAAAAGATGTTCGCTGGTTCTGAAGAAGTGAAAGAAAATAGAAGAGACATTCTAAAGCAACAATATGAAAACTTTGTCTACAAGGATTGTGAGTCTCTTACCACTCTATACAACTGGTACACCTATCTTGTGGCAGAGCTACACTGCTCTAAAGTCAAGTTGGAGAATGAAGACATTCTCAAAAAGTTTATTAGATCTCTTACAAGTTGCTGGACACTCTACACAGTGTCAATCAGAAGAACTAAAAACCTGAAGTCTCTCAAAATGACTGAGCTATTTGGAATGCTGGAAATGATTCAGGCTAGAGAAAGAAGCTCAGGTCATTCATCCTCATCCTCGTCATCCATCACTTCCTCTGCACTACACTCTGACCACTCAGCTCCAAGTTCAAGCAACTACTATCCTCCCATTTTTACCCATCCACAAACTCCCCAAACTAGCAACTCACCTTTTCTCCTTAAATCCCCACCTCAAAATAACTTTGTTGCATTTGTCTCTAAAAACCCAAGCAATATATCATTTATCAAAGAATATCTGGAGTGTTTTCATCCAGATGACCGAGAAGATATGGACATACAACACTCTTATGCTATGTTATCTCTTAGAGCTAAAAGGTTCTACTCTAGAACTTGAAGACCTATTCCAAGCAACAACTCTAACACTAGAGTTGGGTTGGATAAGAGCAAACTAAGATGTTACAACTGTAATCAACTTGGCCATTTTGCCAGAGAATGTAAGGCACCAAAGGCAAGCCCAGCTGCTGCACAGCCAAGACAGACACATCAAAGTAAGGCAGGTCAAAACACTCCTCATGCTCAAACTAAAGCATGTGCAACTCAACAAGTGGGAACATTCGATTTTGACTGGAGTTTTCAATATGAAGAACCAACAGCTACAAACCAAGCTCTCATGGCAGACACCAAGGAGATACCACCTCAGGTATATGAACATATCTGTTCTCAAGCTTGCATTGATAAGGTTCTAGGATATATAAAGCATAACCAAAATCTTATAGATCAAAATGAAGAGTTACATCAAATGAAATATGAATTTAAAAAATAAATGTGTCTGTCTTTCTCTTTTTGTAAATAAAGTCTTGTGAAAATAAATGATTAGTAGCACACATTTTTGCTGCTGATAGGTTTAATCCTCCGCAGCAAAGAATTTGCCACTAACTCCTTTAAGTTATCAGCAGGAACAAGTTTGCTGCGGATAGCTTTAAGGCAATCAGCAGCAACATCTTTGCTATAGACCATTACATCCATCAGCAGCAACCAAGTTTTGCTGCTGAGAGACTTAACCTTTCGCAACAACCAAGTTTGCTGTGGATGGGTAAAAATTGTTCAATTTAACTTTTACCCGCTGTAAAAAGTCATTGTCAGTCTTTACCATGACTGATACAGTGTGTTACAGCTGTAACACAGTAAAAACTAAAGCGTCATTGTAGATGACTGCTACAGTGTGCTACGCTTCATCATTTTGTATGATACAAGTGACCGTTGCCCAAACTTTTTCTGTTATAACAAAATCAAATTCCCACCTTCACCTCTTCACAATCAATTTTAACCTAACCCTCCATCTCTCCCAAGCATTCAAAGCTTCCCACACTTAACCAACTTTTAAAAGCTTCATCCTTCCCGCCAAACCTCACCAAAATGGCAAACGTTGAAATCAATAACCCTTATGATAAGTTCTGCACTTACCAAAATTTAACGGCATATCCTGTTAAAGGTAAGAAATCAGAAGGGTTCGATGATATGATCAACTTTCTGTGTCGATCAAAAATACACTTTGCTCTGACTGTCAACCCCACAATCTACATACCCCATATGGAAGATTTCTGGAACTCTAACGTCTTCTCTACCGAACAGGGGACTCCCCAAATCAAATCAAAGGTAGACGGCAAGGATATCACTATTACATAAGCTACACTTAGAAAACATCTCAAGCTTCAGGACGAGGGTGCCGCCAACTCATTCACCAAGAATAAGTATATGAGGACCTATGTATCTATAGGGTACACTGTAAATCAAGATGAATACACCATTGAGAAGGCGCTGATGGGTCCTCCATGGAAGTTTTTGTGCCACAGTCTTCTATAATCTATCTCACAAAAGATGAGTGGATGGAATCAATTGAACTCTTGTCTTGCCTCTGCTATTCATGGTATGATAATTAGGGAGGGTTTCAACTTTTCTCATTTGATTTTTGAAGGTTTGAGATACAACCTTTAGGAAGGGGCAAAACAAGCTTTTTATATGTACCCCAGATTCTTGCAGGAAGTTTTTAACCATGAATTAAAAGATCTTTCAAAACCTACAAGAGTCTACATGATTGGGGGACATAAAAATAATATTTTTATAAATATGAGAACTACTTCAGCAAAGTTATCAGGGATTAATGTTCCATTGTTATCTACAATGATGAACATACAAAGTACCCCGGGTGACAATTCAGCAGTCCCAGCTGATACTAATCCCACACCCTCCACTGCACAGCCTGAACACATAACAACTATTTCCCTTTATCGAAACCCTATGTAACCCCGTGAGGGTGCACAGGTACAACAAATACTTACCCCCACTCTTCAAGCCCAACTGGAACAAAGGGCCCTAGTTGTGGCAAGTTATAACAGGAAAAGAAAGAAGAGCAAGAAGAATCCTTTTATTCTTGTCTCAGTGGCCTAATCCCAACCCAAAAGCCCTCATCTAGAGTCACAACACTTTGATTAGAATACTATAAGGGATAGCCACATTATTAGGGAAACTTCCTTGGAAGAATCTCTATTAAGATCAGGATCACATCCCGGATCTATAAAACAACCCACTGAGCCCTTTCATTCTGTTTCTTCTCTGAAGAAAAGTACAGAGGCACCTAGTCAAGATGATATACCTTCTCCAACTGCTACTATCTCGAAGGTATTGATTAACTTGGCTGCTAATGTACCCAGCCCAAGTTCATCACCCAAGAAGGTTCACTCTAGGAGTTCTGATAGAGTGAATGTGGAATGGGCTATCACTACTACTGGTCTATCAACTGACCAGGAGGACAGTGATAGCATCACTAAGTCCCCAACCACAGCAACTCTTAGTGAAAATGTCTCTTTTGAAACACTTTTCACTTAGAGGAATCCCTGGTGCACCACCCAGGGTGATGGGGATGCAGAGGCTAGGCCTAAGGCCCCATCTTGTTCCAAGGATTCCACATCTGTGGATGAGGACAGTTTAAAACATCAAAATCTGGAATTGACGGCTAGGGTTGCTATGCTGGAGGATGAAGTGTCTAAATTATGGCACCAAGCTTCTATGCATGAGTCCCACATATGTACCCACCCTGCTTCTTCCTCCCTTGTATCAGTGGGCAGTCAAACTGATTCAACTTTGCTTACTAATGCAACTGAAAAGGGAAAGGAAAGTCTTCAAGCTGATGATGATAGCTTGGAAGAATGGTTCAAAGAACAAGAGGAATTTCAACGAACAATCTTCAAGCCCTCTTTTATTCAAGTTCAAGAGATTGAATGGGAAGACTCCAGAGATGAAGAGGAAGAGGTCCCTGAAGAATGGAGACTAGTTACCACGAATGTAGAGGAAGCATTTCCTGAGGAGATGGAGATAGAAAGATAAGAAGAAGCCTTCCCAGAAGTTCAAATACTTGAAGCTGCTGCTAATATCTCTAGGAGAATCATAGCCCCCGAATTCCCACTAACTTCACACAACTTGGAATTTAACTGCATTCTAGCATGGGGGTATGATGGCATCTTTAAAAGATTCTGAATTGGTTGGGAATTTGCTAGAGTCAAAGAGCTTATCCTGGATAATCTAAATCTGTTTGAAATCCTGTTCCTACACCTGACTCAAAGTGTTAACACTTCCAAGGAACTATCTGCCAGGCTTGCCATTGAAAGATTTCATGACATATGTGAAGACATTATGCCTCAGTTTGAGAGGTTCCTTTAAGAAGCAAAAAGGGTGGCTTATCCAATACTTGAGGATGTAGAAGCAGAGTCCTCAAGAGCGGCAGAACAAAGACATGAAAGGCAAAGCCAACAAATGGAGCTGATAAGAAGCAGGGTCTTAACTGAAGAACAAGTCCCATGTTTAATAAAATTCATGTAGAATAAGGTGGTTAGAGGCCTAGAAGTTCATGGATGGTCAAGCACTGAGCCTTCAGGGTTTAAATTCTTTCTGTGTGATGGATCTATGTCACACCCCGACCGATGGCGGAATCATCGGGGCGGGACATGTAGACTGTTCATAAGCACAAGGTTGACTAAATTGAAATATATTAAACTTCAAATTCCATTACAATTATTCAAACAAAACCAAATCCAAGACAAAAACAATATTTCAAAACATAGACTTCTTTATTTAAATTAGCTAACTCCAAAGCCTAAGTGTAGCACATCTTGATCAAACTCACACATTAGTACCTGAAACATGAATAAAATAAAGTCAACTAAAAAGTTGGTGAGTATAACACAGGTTTGTATATAGATAGCATATAGTTTGAAAAACAAATCCCTACATAACATGAAAAATAAGGCATTTACGGGGAGCAGCTATTGTGTAACCAAGTACAATCAAACCTTTGTAACTAGCATGCAAAATTGTGTTGTCGGTATCAATCACCCCAATCTGGGTGGGTTTTCAGACTCAATAGATCTATCATTGAAAACCGTCAGCTTGAATAGTTAATGATTGCACATAAGTGTTCACAAAAGTTAGCACACATAGCACTCGGGCATAAAGCTCAAATTACACACATGAATGTAAATAGGATTTGTACTTGTGTTGTTTGTGTAAATGTAAACATGTAATTTGAATAGTGTTCCGTTTCACCCCAAAAATGTAAAAGAGTAAAAGTGGCTATGAAATACTCACTTGATTCGAAGGCGTAGCTAACAAAGATACTAGATAGAATAAGGATCCTTGAAATGCACAAGTTAACCTAGTGTGTAATGCGTATTGTATCAATAGTGTGTACAAAAGTTTAAGTCTAAAGTTGAATTTGAATTTGTGTATAAGGCCATTGATTTGTACTTAAAAGTATTGAATAAAATATAAGGGTTTGAAATAAACATTTTTGAAGCATTTCGTTTAAGGTTTGAGTTTGAATAATTAATTAGGTAAATTAAATAATTATCGTTTGTGAAAATATTGTAAGTGTTAAATGTAATTAAGTGTAAATAACTAAATGTCTTTGTTTAAATATAAAGTAAATAAATAATCATTATTTTATTTATTTATTTATAAAATGTAACTTAACCATTTAAATACTTTTTAAATGAAAGGTTTAGCAATAATTGTAAATTTAATTTTTATAAACTTTAAATAAATAATTTTCTATCTATTCCAAGATTAAATATTTGATCTTTCTAAATAGAATTAAATGCATTTTTATAAAAATCAACTATTTTTATTTTGTAATTTAATCAGAAATATTTATTGTTTGAAAAATATATAAAATTATAATTCTGCCAAAAGTTTAACTCACACACGACCGTGCCTGGGAAGGGCACGATCGTGCTCGAACCACGGGCGCGACCATGCTAGTCAGGGCGCGACCATGCTAGTCAGGGCGCGACCGTGTTGATCAAACAGAGGGCTTCACTAACTAAATCATCAGGCATGATCGTACCTTGGCCAGGCACGATCGTGTCTATGATTCCAAGACACGACTGAGTTTAGCCAAAGGGCATGATTGGGTCTGGACAGGAGGACACGACCGCGCTGGTAATCGGCACGACCGCATCTCATAAGGCACGACCGCGCTAGATGATTAGCGCGACCGTGTCTCTTCCAAAACAGACACGAATCGACTGCTTCTTACATTGTTAGTGTTTGAAATCATAGGGCTTTTATTTATAGCGTTATTACAAGTCTTGTTATATTGATTAATTGTATTTAAATCATGTTTAGAATTGAATTTGATTAAACTATTATGAATAAAATATAGATTCGGGTTCGGGAAGATTTCTATAATGGAAGCCCAAATTAACATGGGGCTTTTGATCTAGAGACTAAATAGACAGAGGACAGAGTTTCAATTACCCGGAAGAGTAGCGAATTGATAGAGGACGGTAGGAAAGAGTTCCGGCGTCGACGAGGATGGTTTCCAGTGCTCCTTGCTGCGATTCCGGCTATCTCAAAGCTTTCGAGAGTTTCCGAGGAGGTCTATGGAGCGTTTGGTTGGGGGAATTTCACTCCAGGATAGAATAATCGATGTTCAAGGGAGAGGATTTTGATTTATTGGGGCGAATCGGGTTTTCTGATGTTAATGGTTGAAATTGATAATATTATTTTCTTTGTTAATGAAAGTGAAACGTATATCGGTTACGAAACTCAACGATCTCGCGTTTAAAACTGATTTTACGTTTCAACTGGTACGTGACGCGACCGTGCCCAAACGAGGTGCGACCATGCCTAGGCACCGGGCGCGATCTTTCCAAAGCCAGTCGCGCGACCGTGCCAAAGCACTCGGCGCGACCGTGCCAGAACAGGGGCGACCGTGCCTATTAGGGTTTCTTGCTAGTTTTCAACATCAGACCTTGTAACTTTAGTCTTTTGCCATATTTGTATAATTAGATACTTATGTATTGTTTTAATAGAATATAACCGAGTAAAATTTGCGGATTTGCATTGGAATATAGTATTAAATTGATGGTACGAAAACAAACAAAATAGTGCACTAGAATTGAGTTTGAAATGCATTACATTGAACTGAAAATACGGATACTAAAAATCAGAAATGTTACAGTCTCCCCATGTTGAGGGAATTTCGTCCCGAAATTTAGCTAGAGGAAGCTACGGCATCAGTAAAAAGATGGGGGTAGTTGAGCTTCATTTGGTCCTCTCATTCCCAGGTGAATTCAGGACCACGCTTAGACTCCCAACGAACTTTGACAATAGGAATACGACTTAGCTTGAGTTGCTTGATTTCACGATCCATAATTTCTACTGGTTTCTCAACGAAGTGCATCGTTTCATCAATGCGCACGTCATCGAGTGGTATATGGAGATTCTCATCAGCGAGACATTTCTTCAGATTAGATACATGAAATGTAGGATGCACATTGCCAAGAGATGGAGGTAACTCGAGTTTGTAAGCCACTTTCCAATCCTTTCAAGGATTTTGAATGGACCAACATAGCGAGGTTCTAACTTGCCTTTCTTTACAAAATGGATCACACCCTTCCACGGAGACACCTTAAGAAGAACAAGGTCACCGACTTGGAATTCCAAGGGTTTTCGACGTTTGTCGGCCTAACTCTTTTGCCGACTCCTCGCCACTCGAATATTGTCACGGATTTGAATGATCTTATCGGATGTTTCTTGAATTAGCTCGGGACCGATGATTTGTGCTTCACCAATCTCGTTCCAACAGATAGGAGAACGACACTTGCGACCATAAAGAGCTTCGAATGGAGCCATGTTGATACTTGTGTGGTAGCTATTATTGTAAGAGAACTGAATGAGGGATAAATGTGAATCCCAATTGCCACTAAAATCGATTACACAAGCTCTAAGCATGTCTTCAAGAGTTTGGATTGTCCGCTCGGTTTGACCATCAATTGGGGATGGTAAGCCGTGCTCAAATCCTATCGTGTGCCAAGAGCAGTTTGAAGAGATTGCCAAAAACGAGAAGTGAACCGGGCATCTCAATCGGATATTATGTTCAAGGGAACACCATGACGGCTCACAATTTCGTCTATGTAAATTCGGGCTAGTTTCTCAACCCGATAGTCTTCACGGATAGGCAAGAAATGAGCAGATTTGGTGAGACGGTCAATGATCACCAAATGCTATCATAACCACTTGAGGTGCGAGGGAGTTTGGTAATGAAATCCATAGCTAAGTTCTCCCACTTCCACACGAGAATTTCTGGTTGTTCGAGTAAACCAGAAGGACGTTGATGTTCGTCTTTGACTTTGGAGCAAGTTAAACATTTAGCAACATAGAGGGCAATGTCTTTCTTCATACCAGGCCACCAATATTGTTGGCGAAGATCTTGGTACATTTTATCCGCACCAGGATGAATAGAATAATGAGTCTTATGAGCCTCGTTCATAAGAAATGTATGGAGATCATCGCGATCGGGAATCCAAATACGGTTCAAGTAATAAAGTAAGCCATTGGGTTTTAATTCAAGCAGAAGTTCAACACCACACGACATTTCTTCATACATGTTACCCTCGGTGACTGAGACGTGTTGAGCTTCTAAGATGCGGATTTGAATATCGGTTTGAATTCGGGAACAATGAAGCATAACATGGTCCTTTCGACTCAAAGCGTCGGCTACAACATTCGCTTTGCCGGGATGGTAACGAATCTCGCAGTCGTAGTCGTTAAGAACGTCGTTGCCTCATATTGAGTTCCTTTTGATTGAAGATGTGTTGAAGGCTTTTGTGGTCGGTGAACACCACACATTTTGTGCCATAGAGATAATGTCTCCAAATCTTCAATGCGAATACGACCGCACCAAATTCGAGATCATGCGTCGTATAATTCTTCTCATGAATTTTAAGTTGACTTGATGCATAAGCGATTACTTTGCCTCGTTGCACGAGGACACAACCAAGACCTTGGTTAGAAGCATCACAGTAGACAACTAGATCATCATTCCCATCAGGGAGAGTCAAAATAGGGGCATTGCACAACTTTTGCTTGAGAGTTTGGAAAGCTTCTTCATGTTTCGGTCCCCATTCGTAAGAAGGGTCAAAGCGGTGAGAGGGACAGCAATCTTTGAGAAGTTTGAGATAAAACGACGATAATAACCCGCAAGGCCAAGAAATGAACGAACTTTGGTAGGAGCCTTCGGGGCATTCCAATTCTTAACCGTTTCGATTTTAGCAGGGTCAACATGAATTCCCTTGTCGTTGACGATATGACCAAGAAATTGAACTTACTTAAGCCAAAATTCACATGCATATAGTTGTTCTTTTCTCAAAAGATCCAAAACCAATATAAGATGTTGCTTATGATCAGCTTTAGTCTTGGAATAGATTAAGATATCGTCAATGAAGACAATCACAAATTTATCAAGGTACGGTTTGCACACGCGATTCATGAGATCCATGAAAACCGCGGGTGCATTGGTTAGCCCAAAACGCATAACCATGAACTCGTAATGACCATATCTTGTTCGAAACGCAGTCTTAGGAATGTCATCTTCTTGAACACGTAGTTGATGATAACCAGATCGAAGATCAATCTTCGAGAAGCAAGTAGAACCTTGAAGTTGATCAAAGAGGTCATCAATTCAAGGAAAAGGGTAACGGTTCTTGATAGTAAGCTTGTTGAGTTCGCGGTAGTCAATACACATGCGAAATGATCCATCCTTCTTTTTGACGAATAAGACGGGTGCACCCCACGGTGAATGACTTGGACGAATGAATCCCTTGTCGGAGAGCTCTTGAAGTTGACTTGCAAGTCAGAAGGTGCAAGACGGTAAGGAGCTCTAGCCACGGGGTTAGCTCCGGGCACAAGATCGATGCGAAATTCTACTTGTCGAACGGGTGGAAGACCGGATAGATCTTCGGGAAATACTTCGGAAAAATCTCGAATGATAGGAATGTCTTGTATACTCGTCTCTTTGACATCCTTTTGAACAATATGAGCTAAGAAAGCGATGTACTTCTTTCGTAAGTACTTTCGAGCAGTAGTGCACGACATTAACTTAAGTCCTTTGCAAGGCTTTTCGCCAAAGACTCTTAATGTTTCTCCCGATCGTAGCGGAATTCGAATACATTTCTCAAAGAAAACGACTTCGGCATGATGATTTGATAGCCAATCCATGCCTATGATGATATCAAAGCTTCCTAGCGGCATTGGAACAAGGTTGATTGGGAATGTATGATCATTAAGTTCTAAAGAGCAATCATAGATATGGATTCAATTGTAAGGGAGTCACCATTTGCTACTTCAACAGTGAAGGTTTTCTCTAATTAGGATCGTGTCTTTGTAAGTAAGGGCTCAAAATTAAGTGACACAAAGCTTTTATCAGCACCGGTATCAAATAAAATGGAAGCATATTGACTATTAACAAGGAACGTACCATTGACCACATCATTGTTGGCTTGAGCTTCGTTGGCGTTTAAGTGGAAAGCTTGCCCATGAGCTCCACCTTGTCTAGCATTGGCAAATCTTGGGCATTGATCACGAAAATGGTTCGGGTTGCCACATTCATAACATGCACGCCCATTTGCAATAGCGGGAGCACCTAGATTAGTCACTTGGGTGTTGGTTTGGTTTGGTGGGTTAACTTGGCCCGCAAGTGCTTTGGCCCTACAAATATTGACTGTATGGCCATATTTCCCACAATAAGTGTAAAGGCGACATGGGATGCTTTGGGGATGATGATAGTTGCATGTGGCACAAAGCGGGTAGATTCCATCATATGGCTTTTTGGCCGGTGCTTGAACCATAGGTGCAACTTGGTTAACAGGAATAGCAGGAGTAACCGCATCAAAATTTCTAACCTTCCTCTTTCTATTATTGCGAGAGGGTTCAGTTGTGGCTTCTTTGTTGTGGGTAGGAGGGGTTATGGTGTCAGAAACTTTCTTGGTGCCCTTTTTAGTTAGAGTCCCCGCCTTCACATGATTATCGGTTAAGGTGGCGGATAAGCGGATAGCATCCTCAAGTGTTGCGGGATTTCTTCCTAGGACAGTATCTTGAATTTGCCTAGGTAGTCCCCCAATATACTTTTCAATGCAGTGGGACAAAGGTGTGACCATGTGGGGCACGAGAAGACTTAACTCGTGAAACCGAGTTGTATATGCCAAGCTTTCGCCACTATCTTGTGCAAGATCCCAAAATTCGGCTTCAAGTTTCTTTACTTCATTTCGAGGACAGAATTCTTCAGTCATTAGCCTTTTAACCTCATCCCAAGGTAAGGCCATTGCTACATCTATACCTCTATTCCTCTTTTCCCCATTCCACCACGTGAGTGCCCGTTTTTGTAAGACACTTGTGGCATGTCGAACACGAAGATTTTCGGGACAGTCACTATTGAGAAAGGTATTCTCAATGCTTTCGAACCATTGAAGGAGTCCCGTAGCTCCTTCGGTACCATAGAATTTGAGGGGATTACACGAGTTGAAATGCTTGAAGGTGCATTGAGATGGGTTGTTACCACCGTTTCCACCATTACCACTATTACTACCATTTCCACCATGGTTGCCATTGGTGGCACCATTATCTTGAGTGAGTTGTGTCACGAGTTGTGCAAGAATAGCAGCAATGTCGGTGTTGGTGTTGGCCGCTGGAGCACGACGAGGAGGCATTCTACAGATTTTCACAAGACAATAAAAGATGTAAGAACTTATGAGAATTGCTTGGATTAAAAGGACAAGATAATGAAATAAAATAGTTAATCATAGTTTAGATTGTACTCAAATAGTGATATAATCACTTGAATACTATGACATATTAAGGTTAATTAAACTCATATTATTTTCAAGGAGACATGCTTTAGCCTATAAGTGAACACTCATCTCGGGAATTCCCAGGAAAGCATACGGGTCCCTCGGTTGATTGGGACTTATACGAAATGCTTTCCTAGACAGAAAACCCAAAATACAGGTGTCACTCTTCCAGATTGCACGTGTCCTCAAATAATTAGCAAAATTTAAAACCTTAACGAGGAAATAAAGAAAATTTTATGGATTTAGCTTCATGAAGATTCCACATGCTAAGAAAGATATAGATAGAGAAGGAGATAAGAGTATTATGAGGTTTTAGGATATAGGAAGGGATACTATTTATTTAATTATTATTTATGGATATCCTAATAAGTCATGAATTTTTAATAAGTAATGCATCAGAAAAAATAAAATAATATTTAATCATAGTAAGCATGTAACACATAACACATAATCATGAAGCATAGCATAAGTCCTAAAGTTATAGTCTAGGTCAAGGTGTCAAATAACCTAATTCCCTATAACCAAGGCTCTGATACCAATCTGTCACACCCCGACCGATGGCGGAATCATCGGGGCGGGACATGTAGACTGTTCATAAGCACAAGGTTGACTAAATTGAAATATATTAAACTTCAAATTCCATTACAATCATTCAAACAAAACCAAATCCAAGACAGAAACAATATTTCAAAACGTAGACTTCTTTATTTAAATTAGCTAAGTCCAAAGCTTAAGTGTAGCACATCTTGATCAAACTCACACATTAGTACCTGAAACATGAATAAAATAAAGTCAACTAAAAAGTTGGTGAGTATAACACAGGTTTGTATATAGATAGCATATAGTTTGAAAAACAAATCCATACATAACATGATAAATAAGGCATTTATGGGGAGCAGCTATTGTGTAACCAAGTACAATCAAACCTTTGTAACTAGCATGCAAAATTGTGTTGTCGGTATCAATCACCCCAATCTGGGTGGGTTTGTCAGACTCAATAGATCTATCATTGAAAATCGTCGGCTTGAATAGTTAATGATTGCACATAAGTGTTCACAAAAGTTAGCACACATAGCACTCGGGCATAAAGCTCAAATTGCACACATGAATGTAAATAGGATTTGTACTTGTGTTGTTTGTGTAAATGTAAACATGTAATTTGAATAGTGTTCACGTTTCACCCCAAAAATGTAAAAGAGTAAAAGGGGCTATGAAATACTCACTTGATTCGAAGGCGTATCTAACAAAGATACTAGATAGAATAAGGATCCTTGAAATGCACAAGTTAACCTAGTGTGTATTGCGTATTGTATCAATAGTGTGCAGAAAAGTTTAAGTCTAAAGTTGAATTTGAATTTTGTATAAGGCCATTGATTTGTACTTAAAAGTATTGAATAAAATATAAGAGTTTGAAATAAACATTTTTGAAGCATTTTGTTTAAGGTTTGAGTTTGAATAATTAATTACGTAAATTAAATAATTATCGTTTGTGAAAATATTGTAAGTGTTAAATGTAATTAAGTGTAAATAACTAAATGCCTTTGTTTAAATATAAAGTAAATAAATAATCAATATTTTATTTATTTATTTATAAAATATAACTTAACCATTTAAATACTTTTTAAATGAAAGGTTTAGAAATAATTGTAAATTTAATTTTTATAAACTTTAAATAAATAATTTTCTATTTATTCCAAGATTAAATATTTGATCTTTCTAAATAGAACTAACGCATTTTTATAAAAATCAACTATTTTTATTTTGTAATTTAATCAGAAATGTTTATTGTTTGAAAAATATATAAAATTATAATTCTGCCAAAAGTTTAACTCACACACGACCGTGCCTGGGAACGGCACGATCGTGCTCGAACCAAGGGCGCGACCATGCTAGTTAGGGCGCGACCGTGTTGAACAAACAGAGGGCTTAACTAACAAAGTCATCAGGCACGATCGTGTGTCTATGATTCCAAGACACGACTGAGTTTAGCCAAAGGGCATGATTGGGTCTGGACAGGAGGACACGACCGCGCTGGTAATCGGCACGACCACGTCTCATGAGGCACGACCGCGCTAGATGATTAGCGCGACCGTGTCTCTTCCAAAACAGACACGAATCGACTGCTTCTTACATTGTTAGTGTTTGAAATTATAGGGCTTTTATTTATAGCGTTATTACGAGTCTTGTTATATAGATTAATTGTATTTAAATCATGATTAGAATTGAACTCGATTAAACAATTTTGAATAAAATATAGATTCGGGTTCGGGAAGATTTCTATAATGGAAGCCCAAATTAACATGGGGCTTTTGATCTAGAGACTAAATAGACTGAGGACAGAGTTTCAATTACCCGGAAGAGTAGCGAATTGATAGAGGATGGTAGGAAAGAGTTCCGGCGTCGACGGGGATGGTTTCCGGTGCTCCTTGCTGCGATTCCGGCTATCTCAAAGCTTTCGGGAGTTTCCGAGGAGGTCGATGGAGAGTTTGGTTGGGGGAATTTCACTCCAGGATAGAATAATCGATGTTCAAGGGAGAGGATTTTGATTTCTTGGGACGAATCGGGTTTTCTGATGTTAATGGTTGAAATTGATAATATTATTTTCTTTGTTAATGAAAGTGAAACATATATCGGTTACGAAACTCAACGATCTCGCGTTTAAAAATGATTTTACGTTTCAACTGGTACGAGACGCGACCGTGCCCAAACGAGGCGCGACCGTGCCTAGGCACCGGGCGCGATCGTTCCAAAGCAAGTCGCGCGACCGTGTCAAAGCACTCGGCGCGACTGTGCCAGAACGAGGCGCGACCGTGCCTATTAGGGTTTCTTGCTACTTTTCAACATCAGACTTAGTAACTTTAGTCTTTTGCCATATTTGTATAATTAGATACTTATGTATTGTTTTAATAGAATATAACCGAGTAAAATTTGCGGATTTGCGTTGAAATATAGTATTAAATTGATGGTACGAAAAGAAACATAACTGTGCACTAGAATTGAGTTTGAAATGCATTACATTGAATTGAAAATACGGATACTAAAAATCAGAAATGTTACAGTCTCCCCATGTTGAGGGAATTTCATCCCAAAATTTAGCTAGAGGAAGCTACGGCATCAGTAAAAAGATGGGGGTACTTGAGCTTCATTTGGTCCTCTCATTCCCAAGTGAATTCAGGACCACGCTTAGACTCCCAACGAACTTTGACAATAGGAATACGACTTCGCTTGAGTTGCTTGATTTCACGATCCATAATTTCTACCGGTTTCTCAACGAAGTGCATCGTTTCATCAATGCGCACGTCATCAAGTGGTATATGGAGATTCTCAACAGCGAGACATTTCTTCAGATTAGATACATGAAATGTAGGATGCACATTGCCAAGAGATGGAGGTAACTCGAGTTTGTAAGCCACTTTCCCAATCCTTTCAAGGATTTGGAATGGGCCAACATAGCGAGGTGATAAATTGCCTTTCTTTCCAAAACGGATCACACCCTTCCACGGAGACACCTTAAGAAGAACAAGGTCACCGACTTGGAATTCCAAGGGTTTTTGACGTTTGTCGGCATAACTCTTTTGCCGACTCCTCGTCACTCGAATAATGTCACGGATTTGAATGCTCTTATCGGATGTTTCTTGAATTAGCTCGGGACCAGTGATTTGTGCTTCACCAATCTCGTTCCAACAGATAGGAGAACGACACTTGCGACCATAAAGAGCTTCGAATTGAGCCATGTTGATACTTGTGTGGTAGCTATTATTGTAAGAGAACTCAATGAGGGATAAATGTGAATCCCAATTGCCACTAAAATTGATTACACAAGCTCTAAGCATGTCTTCAAGAGTTTGGATTGTCCGCTCGATTTGACCATCAGTTTGGGGATGGTAAGCCGTGCACAAATCCAATCGTGTGCCAAGAGCAGTTTGGAGAGATTGCCAAACACGAGAAGTGAACCGGGCATCTCGATCGGATATTATGTTCAAGGTAACACCATGACGGCTCACAATTTCGTCGATGTAAATTCGGGCTAGTTTCTCAACCCGATAGTCTTCACGGATAGGCAAGAAATGAGCAGATTTGGTGAGACGGTCAATGATCACCCAAATGCTATCATAACCACTTGAGGTGCGAGGGAGTTTGGTAATGAAATCCATAGCTAAGTTCTCCCACTTCCACACGGGAATTTCCGGTTGTTCGAGTAAACCAGAAGGACGTTGATGTTCGGCTTTGACATTGGAGCAAGTTAAACATTTAGAAACATAGAGTGCAATGTCTTTCTTCATACCAGGCCACCAAAATTGTTGGCGAAGATCTTGGTACATTTTATCTGCACCAGGATGAATAGAATAACGAGTCTTATGAGCCTCGTTCATAAGAAATGTACGGAGGTCATCGCGATCGGGAACCCAAATACGGTTCAAGTAATAAAGTAAGCCATTGGGTTTTGATTCAAGCAGAAGTTCAACACCACACGACATTTTTCATACATGTTACCCTCGGTGACTGAGACGTGTTTAGCTTCTAAGATGCGGATTTAAATATCGGTTTGAATTCGGGCACAATGAAGCATAACATGGTCCTTTCGACTCAAAGCGTCGGCTACAACATTCGCTTTGCTGGGATGGTAACGAATCTCGCAGTCGTAGTCGTTAAGGAGTTCAACCCAACGTCATTGCCTCATATTGAGTTCCTTTTGAATGAAGATGTGTTGAAGGCTTTTGTGGTCGGTGAACACCACACATTTTGTGCCATAGAGATAATGTCTTCAAATCTTCAATGCCAATACGACCGCACCCAATTCGAGATCGTGCGTCGTATAATTCTTCTCATGAATTTTAAGTTGCCTTGATGCATAAGCGATTACTTTGCCTCGTTGCATGAGGACACAACCAAGACCTTGGTTAGAAGCATCACAGTAGACAACTAGATCATCATTCCCATCCGGGAGAGTCAAAATAGGGGCATTGCACAACTTTTGCTTGAGAGTTTCGAAAGCTTCTTCTTGTTTCGGTCCCCATTCGTAGGTTTTACCCTTGTGGGTCAAAGCGGTAAGAGGGACAGCAATCTTTGAGAAGTTTGAGATGAAACGACGAAAATAACCCGCAAGGCCAAGAAATGAACGAATGTCGGTAGGAGTCTTCGGGGCATTCCAATTCTTAACCGTTTCGATTTTAGCAGGGTCAACATGAATTCCCTTGTCGTTGACGATATGACCAAGAAATTGAACTTCCTTAAGCCAAAATTCACATTTGGATAATTTGGCATATAGTTGTTCTTTTCTCAAAAGATCCAAAACCAATCTAAGATGTTGCTCATGATCAGCTTTAGTCTTGAAATAGATTAAGATATCGTCAATGAAGACAATCACAAATTTATCAAGGTACGGTTTGCACACGCGATTCATGAGATCCATGAAAACTGCGGGTGCATTGGTTAGCCCAAAAGGCATAACCATGAACTCGTAATGACCATATCTTGTTCGGAAGGCAAACTTAGGATTGTCATCTTCTTGAACACGGAGTTGATTATAACCAGATCGAAGATCAATCTTTGAGAAGCAAGTAGAACCTTGAAGTTGATCAAAGAGGTCATCAATTCAAGGCAAAGGGTAACGGTTCTTGATAGTAAGCTTGTTGAGTTCGCGGTAGTCAATACACATGCGAAATGATCCATCCTTCTTTTTGACGAATAAGACGGGTGCACCCCACGGTGAATGACTTGGACGAATGAATCCCTTGTCGGAGAGCTCTTGAAGTTGACTTGCAAGTCAGAAGGTGCAAGACGGTAAGGAGCTCTAGCCACGGGGTTAGCTCCGGGCACAAGATCGATGCGAAATTCTACTTGTCGAACGGGTGGAAGACCGGATAGATCTTCGGGAAATACTTCGGAAAAATCTCGAATGATAGGAATGTCTTGTATACTCGTCTCTTTGACATCCTTTTGAACAATATGAGCTAAGAAAGCGATGTACTTCTTTCGTAAGTACTTTCGAGCAGTAGTGCACGACATTAACTTAAGTCCTTTGCAAGGCTTTTCGCCAAAGAATCTTAATGTTTCTCCCGATCGTAGCGGAATTCGAATACATTTCTCAAAGCAAACGACTTCGGCATGATGATTTGATAGCCAATCCATGCCTATGATGATATCAAAGCTTCCTAGCGGCATTGGAACAAGGTTGATTGGGAATGTATGATCATTAAGTTCTAAAGAGCAATCATAGATAATAGATTCAATTGTAAGGGAGTCACCATTTGCTACTTCAACAGTGAAGGTTTTCTCTAATTGGGATCGTGTCTTTGTAAGTAAGGGCTCAAAATTAAGTGACACAAAGCTTTTATCGGCACTGGTATCAAATAAAATGGAAGCATATTGACTATTAACAAGGAACGTACCATTGACCAAGTCATTGTTGGCTTGAGCTTTGTTGGCGTTTATGTGGAAAGCACGCCCACGAACTCCACCTTATCTAGCATTGGCAAATCTTGGGCATTGATCACGGAAATGGTTCGGGTTGCCACATTCATAACATGCACGCCCATTTGCAATAGCGGGAGCACCTTGATTAGTCACTTGGGTGTTGCTTTGGTTTGGTGGGTTGACTTGGCCCGCAAGAGCTTTGGCCTTACAAACATTGACTGTATGGCCATATTTCCCACAATAAGTGCAAAGGCGACATGGGATGCTTTGGGGATAATGATAGTTGCATGCGGCACAAAGCGGGTAGATTCCAACATATGGCTTTTTGGCCGGTGCTTGAACAATAGATGCAACTTGGTTAACAGGAATAGCAGGAGTAACCGCATCAAATATTCTAACCTTCCTCTTTCTATTATTGCGAGAGGGTTCAGTTGTGGCTTCTTTGTTGTGGGTAGGAGGGGTTATGGTGTCAGAAACTTTCTTGGTGCCCTTTTTAGTTAGAGTCCCCACCTTCACATGATTATCGGTTAAGGTGGCGGATAAGCGGATAGCATCCTCAAGTGTTGCGGGATTCCTTCCTAGGACAGTATCTTGAATTTGCCTAGGTAGTCCCCCAATATACTTTTCAATGCAGCGGGACAAAGGTGTGACCATGTGGGGCACGAGAAGACTTAACTCGTGAAACCGAGTTGTATATGCTATGCTTTCGCCACTATCTTGAGCAAGATCCCAAAATTCGGCTTCGAGTTTCTTTACTTCATTTCGAAGAAAGAATTCTTCAGTCATTAGCCTTTTAACCTCATCCCAAGGTAAGGCCATTGCTACATCTACATCTCTATTCCTCTTTTCCCCATTCCACCACGTGAGTGCCCGTTTTTGTAAGACACCTGTGGCATGTCGAACACGAAGATTGTCGGGACAGTCACTATTGAGAAAGGTATTCTCAATGCTTTCAAACCATTGAAGGAGTCCCGTAGCTCCTTCAGTACCATAGAATTTGAGGGGATTACACAAGTTGAAATGCTTGAAGGTGCATTGAGATGGGTTGTTACTACCATTTCTACCATTACCACCAATACCACCATTACCACTATTACTACCATTTCCACCATGGTTGCCATTGGTGGCACCATTAGCTTGTGTGAGTTGTGTTACGAATTGTGCAAGAATAGCAGCAATGTCGGTGTTGGTGTTGGCCACTGGAGCACGACGAGGAGGCATTCTACATATTTTCACAAGACAAGAACAGATGTAAGAACTTATGAGAATTGCTTGGATTAAAAGGACAAGATAATGAAATAAAATAGTTAATCATAGTTTAGATTGTTCTCAAATAGTGATATAATCACTTGAATACTATGACACATTAAGGTTAATTAAACTCATATAATTTTCAAGGAGACATGCTTTAGCCTATAAGTGAACACTCATCTCAGGAATTCCCAGGAAAGCATACGGGTCCCTCGGTTTATTGGGATTTATGCGAAATGCTTTCCTAGACAGAAAACCCAAAATACATGTGTCACTCTTCCAGATTGCACGTGTCCTCAAATAATTAGCAAAATTTAAAAACCTTAACGAGGAAATAAAGAAAATTTTATGGATTTAGCTTCATGAAGATTCCACATGCTAAGAAAGATATAGATAGAGAAGGAGATAAGAGTATTATGAGGTTTTAGGATATAGGAAGGGATACTATTTATTTAATTATTATTTAAGGATATCCTAATAAGTCATGAATTTTTAACAAGTAATGCATCAAAAAAAATAAAATAATATTTAATCATAGTAAGCATGTAGCACATAGCATGTAACACATAACACATAATCATGAAGCATAGCATAAGTCCTAAAGTTATAATCTAGGACAAGGTGTCTAATAACCTAATTCTCTATAACCAAGGCTCTGATACCAATCTGTCACACCCCGACCGATGGCGGAATCATCGGGGCGGGACATGTAGACTGTTCATAAGCACAAGGTTGACTAAATTGAAATATATTAAACTTCAAATTCCATTACAATCATTCAAACAAAACCAAATCCAAGACAGAAACAATATTTCAAAACATAGACTTCTTTATTTAAATTAGCTAAGTCCAAAGCATAAGTGTAGCACATCTTGATCAAACTCACACATTAGTACCTGAAACATGAATAAAATAAAGTTAACTAAAAAGTTGGTGAGTATAACACAGGTTTGTATATAGATAGCATATAGTTTGAAAAACAAATCCATACATAACATGATAAATAAGGCATTTATGGGGAGCAGCTATTGTGTAACCAAGTACAATCAAACCTTTGTAACTAGCATGCAAAATTGTGTTGTCGGTATCAATCACCCTAATCTGGGTGGGTTTGTCAGACTCAATAGATCTATCATTGAAAACCGTCGGCTTGAATAGTTAATGATTGCACATAAGTGTTCACAAATGTTAGCACACATAGCACTCGGGCATAAAGCTCAAATTGCACACATGAATGTAAATAGGATTTGTACTGGTGTTGTTTGTGTAAATGTAAACATGTAATTTGAATAGTGTTCACGTTTCACCCCAAAAATGTAAAAGAGTAAAAGGGACTATGAAATACTCACTTGATTCGAAGGCGTACCTAACAAAGATACTGGATAGAATAAGGATCCTTGAAATGCACAAGTTAACCTAGTGTGTAATGCGTATTATATCAATAGTGTGCACAAAAGTTTAAGTCTAAAGTTGAATTTGAATTTGTGTATAAGACCATTGATTTGTACTTAAAAGTATTGAATAAAATATAAGGGTTTGAAATAAACATTTTTGAAGCATTTTGTTTAAGGTTTAAGTTTGAATAATTAATTAGGTAAATTAAATAATTATCGTTTGTGAAAATATTGTAAGTGTTAAACGTAATTAAGTGTAAATAACTAAATGTCTTTGTTTAAATATAAAGTAAATAAATAATCATTATTTTATTTATTTATTTATAAAATGTAACTTAACCATTTAAATACTTTTTAAATGAAAGGTTTAGCAATAATTTTAAATTTAATTTTTATAAACTTTAAATAAATATTTTTCTATTTATTCCAAGATTAAATATTTGATCTTTCTAAATAGAATTAAATGCATTTTTATAAAAATCAACTATTTTTATTTTGTAATTTAATCAGTAATATTTATTGTTTGAAAAATATATACAATTATAATTCTGCCAAAAGTTTAACTCACACACGACCGTGCCTGGCAAGGGCACGATCGTGCTCGAACCACGGGCGTGACCATGCTAGTCAGGGCGCGACCGTGTTGATCAAACAGAGTGCTTAACTAACTAAATCATCAGGCACGATCGTGCCTTGGCCAGGCACGATCGTGTCTATGATTCCAAGACACGACTGAGTTTAGCCAAAGGGCATGATTGGATCTGGACAGGAGGACACGACCGCGCTGGTAATCGGCACGACCGCGTCTCATGAGGCACGACCGCGCTAGATGATTAGCGCGACTGTGTCTCTTCCAAAACAGACGCGAATCGAGTGCTTCTTACATTGTTAGTGTTTGAAATCATAGGGCTTTTATTTATAGCGTTATTACGAGTCTTGTTATATAGATTAATTTTATTTAAATCATGTTTAGAATTGAATTCGATTAAACTATTTTGAATAAAATATAGATTCGGGTTCGGGAAGATTTCTATAATGGAAGCCCAAATTAACATGGGGCTTTTGATCTAGAGACTAAATAGACTGAGGATAGAGTTTCAATTACCCGGAAGAGTAGCGAATTGATAGAGGACGGTAGGAAAGAGTTCCGGCGTCGACGAGGATGGTTTCTGGTGCTCCTTGCTGCGATTCTGGCTATCTCAAAGCTTTCAGGAGTTTCCGAGGAGGTCGATGGAGCGTTTGGTTGGGGGAATTTCACTCCAGGATAGAATAATCGATGTTCAAGGGAGAGGATTTTGATTTCTTGGGATGAATCGGGTTTTCTGATGTTAATGGTTGAAATTGATAATATTATTTTCTTTGTTAATGAAAGTGAAACGTATATCGGTTATGAAACTCAACGATCTTGAGTTTAAAACTGATTTTATGTTTCAACTGGTACGAGACGCGACCGTGCCCAAACGAGGTGCGGCCATGCCTAAGCACAGGGCGCGATCGTTCCAAAGCAAGTCGCGCGACCGTGCCAAAGCACTCGGCGCGACCGTGCCAGAATGAGGCGCGACCGTGCCTATTAGGGTTTCTTGCTACTTTTCAACATCAGACCTTGTAACTTTAGTCTTTTGCCATATTTGTATAATTAGATACTTATGTATTGTTTTAATAGAATATAACCGAGTAAAATTTGCGGATTTGCATTGAAATATAGTATTAAATTGATGGTACGAAAAGTAACAAAACAGTGCACTAGAATTGAGTTTGAAATGCATTACATTGAATTGAAAATACGGATACTAAAAATCAGAAATGTTACAATCTACATTCATAATAAACAACATCCATGAGATCCTACTGCTTAATCCAGACTTCCTTTGTAAGGTATTTGAACTCAGATCACACATCTGCAATGTCAACTCCAAGAAAAGTCAAAAATTGATCCATATTGTTAAATCCTTTCTTGAGAAGGAGGGATGGATTGCAATGGATGAATCTGATTCAGACTTGTCCCTTCCCTTTTCTCCAACTTGCCCCCCCCCCCCCTTTGTCCTCTCCTCAATTTGCCAATGAAGCTGAGGCTGAGGTCTCAATAGCAACTCCGACCTCGGCTATTGTGATCTATGAAGCTGAACCAGAGGCATCCAATAAAGACAAAGGGAAAGGAATTATGACAAAGGAACAAGAAAAGAAAGAAAAAAAGGAAGTGGAAAGGAGAAGAGGAGAAAGAGAAGAAGAGATGGCTGATCTCAAGAAAGCTCAAGAAAGAAAAGTTGACATGCTCTTCAGAGAACAACAGATCCAGTTGCAGGCAAGGCAACTGGATAGAACAAAATTTCAAGTTCCCACAGCTTCACAAATAAAAGAAGATGAAGCCTTAGCTCGACAGCTGAAGGAACAATTCAATAAAGAAGAGGAAGAGAGAGAGAGAAAAAAGAGCAGAGGAAGCCAAGTTCAGAATTACTGATTCTGAACTTGCTAAAGAGATGAGGGAGGAATGGATGGCAGTTCTGATTTCTCAAGGTGAGGATGCAGACTACCTTGAGAAGTTATCCAATAAAGAAATCTACAGGGCCTTCGTGGGTCAATCTGGTGAACTGGAAAAGAAGAAGAGGGCTGCAGAAGAAGAAAAGGCCTGGATGAAATCTAGGAAAACCATTGCCTTAAATGTTAGAACCCATGAAGAAAGGAAGGTCATGATGGACTTCTTAAAGGCAAGAGGTGAGAGTGGAAAGAGGCTGGGTCCCATGAACTTCATAAACCTACAAGCCCTCTGCATTAAGGTGAAAAAGGAAGAAGAAGAGAGGCTGAAGAAGATACGCTCTAAAAGAAGGGTAGACTCCTACACTGAAGAAAGAAAATTAAAGAAACCCAAGTCTACTCCCCCATCCTCTCCTCCTTCTATCCAACAACTTCCCTCTCACCCTCCTCGATCACTCTCCTCTCCTTCCAAAGAGTGCAAATCCTCCCACCCAGCTCCCCCTCATCAAAAGCCTCCAAAAAAAAATACTAAACCTCCCACCACATCTGAAGAATCAAGAGAAATTGTGACATGGTTTTAAAGTGAACCAGATCAGTGGTTTGAAGTGTTTAGGGGAAGGTAGAAATGAAGAGATCAACATACAAGTCTGTTGATGAAGTGGTGCAACTTCCAGACTCTGATTTAAGGAGAATGATGGAGCTGGGTGAATCTCATGAGCCAGACAATGAAAGTGGGAGAAATCTGTTGCTAGTGATCAAACATCACTTCAACTCCAGCAAAGATGTTGTCATTGATGCTAAACCTCTCCAATCTCCCTTTCCTATTATCAAATGGTCCTATAATGCTATCCACGATGAATATACACTGATAGATGTCAGAGGACAAAAGTTGAGATGTTCAAGCAAGGCTATCTTCAGCATGCCAAGCAAAGACATAAAATCTCTATCTGAAATTCCTCTTGACAATCCAAGCAAAGATCCAAGAGGCTATGAGACTACAAAGATTTCCTGAACATGCAAAAGATTCAGGAACAAAGATAGTAAGAGAAGTTTTGGTAGCATCAGTCTAGAGGGTGTTTGTAAAGATAAAGACAGATTGCTACAAAGTTCTCTAAGTATATATGCTGCGGACTCTACAGTTTTGTTGACTTACAAAGTTGTTGCTGATAAGGCATATGTTGCTGGTAGTTAAGTTCCACTGCTGATGAACAACTACGCTGTGGATAGCCTTATCCGCTGAAGTCCAAAGTTGCTGTTGATAGTATTCTCAGCAGCATCAAACATTGATGCTTCTGATAGGCAAATCTTCAGCAGCTTTGACTTTGCTACTGACACCTTTTGCTGCAACACTAACACATCTATCAGCAGAAGGAATGTTATTGGTGCAGAAGATTAAAGACAAAGCTACTACTTCTGAAGTCTCCTGCAAAGATTCCCAAGAAGACTTTTGACCAGATTCATACTGTTTGCTGCAGTTTGTCTTTTAGTTATCTACCAATTATAGTGTAACTTGTAACTGTCAAAGATCAACAACTGGTGTTTGATCTGATCCTTAGAATCAAGGGCCTGCCTTGATTCTAAGTTCCTTTATATTTATTGTATCCTCTTATTGCACAAGTGTGCTTCCTTAGAGTCTCTCTGTAACTTGTAAACTTTGAAGATTAATACAATTTGCAATTATCAGTATCATCATTGTTTCCTGTTTACATTGCATAGTTGTGATTATTTACGCCAATCTCAACTGAACATAACCATCTTGTAAAACACCGATCCTAGACCATGCGACCATGCACCCTATAATTATACTAACAACCAATAACCCACAACTAATGTGACCATATGCATACAATGCTTATCTGTCATGTGGGCATGGGCATGCTGGTCATGACAACCCAGGACTCGGCCATAATCCATCTAATTCCATAACCCATGAGACGATGCGCCCTTTAATTATAACCAACAACCCATAACGAATGTGACCATATGCATACAATGCTTATGTGTCATGTGGGCATGAGCATGCCGGCCACTACAACCCATGACCCGCCATAATCCTTGTAATGCCATAACCCATGCGACCATGCACCCTTTTATTATACTAACAACCAGTAACCCATAACTAATGTAACCATATGCATACAATGCTTATGTGTCATGTGGGCATGAGCATGCCGGATGACCTGGCCATAATCCTTGTAATGCCATAAACCATGCGACCATGCACCCTTTAATATTACTAATAACCAATAGCCCACAACTAATGTGACCATATGCATACAATGCTTCTTTGTTATGTGGGCGTGGGTATGCGGCCACTACAACCCATGACCCAGCCATAATCCTTGTAATGCCATAACCCACGCGACCATGCACCCTTTAATTATACTAACAACCAATAAACCACAAATAATGTGACCATATGCATACAATGTTTATGTGTCATGTGAGCATGGGTATCCCGGCCACTACAACCCATGACCCAGCCATAATCCTTGTATTGTCATAACCCTTGCGACCATGCACCCTTTTAATTATACTAACAACCAATAACCCACAACTAATGTGACCATATGCATACAATGCTTATGTGTGGTGTGGGCATGGGCATGCCGGCCACTACATCCCATGACCCGGCCGTAATCCTTGTAATGTCATAACTCATGCGACCATGCATACAATGCTTATGTGTCATGTGGGCATGGGGGATTGCCACTAACAACTAATAAACTAGCTTGACTTGCTCTTAAATATTGACTTGACTTGCTCTTAAATGTTGACTTGGACTACAAATATACTTATCGAAACTAAAAGGACAATATGTGAAATTTACTCTTTCCTAAAAAAACAGAGGGGATAATAAATTAGCAAAAATCTTGAAAATTCACCAGAAAATCTTGAAAATTCATTTGAACTCATTTTGACATGGGCTAAAATTTCACCAAAAATCTTGAAAATCCATTTGAACACCTTCGTTCTCCTCCAACCCTAACGAATCGAGCTCTGGTTTCTGGATTATCTTCCACCCCAACACCTCCGTTCTCTTACGACCATCTTCTGAATTGACTGATAAAACATTAATACAGGTAATTTTGTTTCGTTTTTTCAATTCAGTATTAGATAATTTTTTATTGAAAAAAGACTATTTCGCATGTTTATGAACAGAATTTGAAATTTTTTGTTCTAAATTGACCGATAAAACATTAATACGGGTAATTTTGTTTCGTTTTTTCAATTCAGATAATTCTTAGATAATTGTTTATTGAAAAAAGACTATTTCACTTGTGTATGAATAGAATTTGACAATTTTTGTTCTGAATTGACTCATAAAACATTAATGCAGTTAATTCTTACATTATTTGTGTTCCGAATCGACTTATAGAACATTTATACAGGTAATTTTATTTATTGAGGTTTGACCTAAACTAATTAATTAGGCCTAAAAGCATATTACATGAGATTTTGGACTGAACACAAAAAATTAAAACACTGGTGGAAAAAAATGCACAAGAATCTTCAAAAGAACGAATTGCACAACCTGAGTTGGAACTACAAAATGAGAGACTTGAGCGTGAGAAAAAAGAAGAAGAAGGTAAGACCCTTTTCCATGCTGGTGGAAGAAAAAAATAACACGCTTAATCAACTTTTAGCCCATCTGACTGCACATGGACTGCAGTTACCAATCTGTCCATCTTTTGCAAATAAAATGTCACCGGCACAAGTAAGTGACTTATTTTCTTGACAAACTAAGGCTTTAACGTTTATCAAATGTTAGCTACCATAAATAGCAACCAACTTATATATACCTTTTTAACATAAATGCTATCGTACTTTTAGAAATTTAACACGTGCAGTTTAATTTGTCATTATATTTTGTAGGCAAATTTTGTTGGATCTAAGCACTGTACTACAAATGCTACCAGTTATAAATTGTGTAAAACATGTATAGTTTAATTTTTGGTTACAATTTCATACTTTTTTTTTAATTTTTCAAGTCATTGCTGAATTTCCATAACCTAATTAATTGAATTGTAGCCTTGTAGGTAAATTATGTGGACAACAATCTTAGATCTAAGGATACAACAGAAGTCACTCCTCAGGATACCACATGTAAAGTAGTGCACAAAGAAGTCACTTCTCAGTATACCACATGTAAAGTAGTGCACAAAGAAGTCACTCCTCAGGCTAACACATCTACAATGGTGCAAAATGAAATTGTAACAACTGCAAGTATATCACAATTTTGATTTTTAATTTAACAATTACCCATGTGATTCCTGATTTTCTAGAACATATTTAATTAATTATAGGAAAATTTAAGAAAAAGAAAAAAAGATGGTGCATCTACGCATGAGACTCCACTTCTTGAGACGCCATCTCATTTGGATCCAAAAAACTTCCCACATGTATGTATTGTGAAATGCGCATATATATTGACTTAAACTTTATGATGTTAATACGCCATAAATTTTAAATTGTAGACAATTAAGTGTACTAAAAATTCAAACGACGTTGTGGCGTGTGGTATAATTTACTTGTCAATGGAAATACAAACCATTCATGGAGTTCCAATACAAGATAATTGCTATAGAATTTCTGTTGATAAATTTATTAATGGTGCATCATGTTTACCAGTAGAAACAGTTGAGGCCAAACCGTTGGGGATGCACATAATAGTTTTGTTGCTTGGCAAAAAACCTTGTCAAAACTGACCAAAAGGTTTGTTTCTAAACTTATTTCTGATTACTCAATGTATTTATATTTGTTTCCATGTTTTGTTGCTCCAGGTATCAGATCCACCATCCAATCAAACACATAACACTACAACTCAAATTGATAAGAAGCATAAGAAATGTTTTACAACGTTAGCTAAGATCAAAAAACAATCAATGTGAAAGAAGAAGAAAACTGCAGCCTAGCTACAATTTGTTCATGTGTAATCATGTTGTTTGTAACATTTACTTGTAAACTTATGTATTTAATTTGTTTGATTATTATTAATATATATCATTTGGTTCTTATCTAGGTTTTCTCATGTTAATTTACTGCTATTTTTATTTTTAAAAAAATGAAATTAAATTGGCTAATTGGGCACATATAGAACCATAATAAATATGTGTGACCACAGTTAGACAATAGCCACACTTAAAGTCACCAACTGGGCAAAAACAATACGTGTGACCAAAGATATACAATAGCCACATATAAAATTGTAACATCACATGTGGCTTAGCCACACCATGGTAACCTTTGTCTATTTTTGTGTGACCGAATGAGAGCAAATGTCATGGGTGAAAAGATATGTGTGATGTAATGATTTCAAATGTCATAGGCAATAAAATTATATGTGACCAAACTAATGACAATAGTCACTGTTAGAATTACAAAATTTCATGTGGCTTTACATAAACATTAGTCACACCATGTCACTTTGTTTTTGTTTTGTGTGACTGAAAGATACCAAATGTCATGTGAAAAATAAAACGGTGTGACCAAAGGTTTGACATAGACGCTTTCAGAATTACAAAATTTTTAGTGTGTATAGAAATAGTTCTTAGGACATAGTTTGTAATGACAAAAGCTTGTAATAGTTAGATTTTATGTCTTTATGTTTTTGTTATGTAAATGTCTAAAGTTACTAAGTGTTTCACAAGTGAGCCTAGAGGCGAACTTGTTAAGTTCGCCTGGTTTATCAGAGGCGAACTTAATAAGTTCGCTTAGGTCTAACTGAGGCGAACTTGTTAAGTTTGCTTAAGTTGTTAGAGGCGAACTTAATAAGTTCGCTTATATCAGAACTTGTGTTTATAAATAGAGTTTACAGTTTGTTTCTAGCATATAGCAGAGCAGAGAGAAACAGAACAGAGCAGAAGCGATTATCTTGTAAACTCTATGAAATTTGGAATATAACGAGAAGTTTATTTACGCGTGTTGTTTCAATTGTCGGTTAGTATACAAATGTTAACATGAAGGATTCCGCACTTCATGTTATAGCAACGTCATATTACGAGTTCGATTAGTAGTTGAGTTACCTGGACCTACAAGTGGTATCAGAGACTATGCTCATGAATTAAGTACGATTCTCGGTGATTAGTGACGGTTTTTTGTACAATTCGACAAGAAATTCAACATTTTTGAAATTTCTGCATCAATGGAGTTTTTCAAGTTCTTGAAGATCGTTTCTCTGCTGAATTCGTGTTTTTGGAAGTGATTTTGACGAAATTAGTCCGATAGAATTGTTCTATTTGATAAAATTCATAATCCTACGGTTCAATTTCCTTAAATTCCATCAATTTGCTAAGAAATCATGATTTTTGAAGTTCTTGGTTCGTGTTTGGGTAGAGATTCCTCTGAGTTTGTTACAGCAGTTTAAGCGAACTTGCTAGTTCCTGTGCAAGCGAACTTAGCAAGCGAACTTATTAAGTTCGCTTCTCACATTTTAGGCGAACTTAATTAGTAGGCGAACTTACCGAATTTCCTCCTTAAGGGAACTTGTCTTGTTCGCTTGATCTTAAGTTCGCTTGGTACTCACTGAAGCGAACTTATTATCTTCGCCTAAGGGGTGTTCAGCTTCAACACTTGGAAATTTTTTTTTAGAAATTATTTTTTTAAAATGACAAATATGGTGCAAGTGACAAACATGTTCAATTATGACAATGAGATAGGTACATCTCAAAAACCTCTGAAGTTGTTAAATCTAGCTGATTATTCAAATTGTAAAGATCGGTTTGACCAGTTCGTATCTTTTACCCATACTAGTTTGTGGATTCTGATTTTGGAAGGATATACGCATCCTACTTATTCATGGATTGGAAAGGATGATGTTCCGAAGCCAGTGTCAGCATTAACTACTAAAGAGAAGTTGTTATTTGATAGAGAAAAGAAAGCAATGGCTAGTATTTCTATGTCTCTTCCGAAGGAAATATATCACAGTTTTAAACAGTTCAAGTCTTCTCAACAACTATGGGAAGCATTACAGAAAAGGTGTGAAGGGAGTTTGGATGTGAAGAAGAGTAAAAAGGAGTTACTAAAGAAGCAGTTCCTAGTCTTTAAACATTTTCAAAATGAATCTTTGGATGATCTTGCTACAAGATTCTATCATCTTCATAGTGAACTAGCTAGTGCATCTGTGATATATGAGACTGAGGAAATCAATGATAAATTCTTGGAGGCTTTACCATCAAAGTTTGATATGTATACGGTTTTGATCAAAGAAAATGTTAAGCACAAAACCATGTCTCTTGAAGAAGTCCTAGGGAAGATTCAGTCACATGACATGAATATGAAGAAGAAAGAGACTAATATGGAGCATATCCAGGATCCCTCAATGTATTTTCCCAAATCTGCTGGTAAATCTGGTACTAGAGTGGCATTCTTTTCTGGTGATGCTCAAGAGTCTTCAAATGATCAGTGTTCTGGAGTTACAATTTATTCTGGTCATTCAAGCCATTCTGGATTTTCTGCTACTACAGCTTCAACATCATCTGGATCTCATGTGAATCAGAAAGTTGCTGATGATTATCTTGCTATGTTTTCTTCATTCATGGCATCATATGAAAATTTCATTGGAGGTAAAATACATGATATTGAGGTTATAGAAGAAGATTTCAGACAGATTGATGCTGTTGATCTGGAAGAAATGAATATCCAATGGAATATGGCCATGTTAATGCGACAAGCTAAAGATTTCTTGAAGAGAACTGACAGAAAATATATTGGTTCAAATAGTCGATCGCGTATGGGTTTTGATAAGAGCAAAGTTAGGTGTTACAACTGCCAAGAGTATGGTCACTTTGCTAAGGAGTGTGTGAAGCCAAAGGTAGAATTTGATTCTCAAAAGAAGCAATCTAACTATCAGCATAATAGGAATCAGTCACATGGTTCATCTGGTAATCAAAATCATGGTCCTTCTGGTAATACAAATCATGCATCTGCATCATCAGCTTTGGTTGCTCAAAACGACGAAAACTATGATTGGGGCATTCATCTGGAAGATTTGGTGGGTGCTGTGAGTCAGGCTTTTGTTGCAGAAATTCATTCAGAAAAACCAGAGGAGTCTACTGATGATGAAAGTTCTAGTGATGATTCGTGTGATGGTGATAGTGTTCCAAGCGTTAATGATGAGGAAGAACAAGGGCAAAATATTGATTTTGATGCTGTGTCAGGGGTTGCTGAGGAGGAAATTGTTCTTATAGAAAATGCTTTAGTTGGTGATGATTCAGAGAATATTCCAATTGCCAAAGTATTCATGGCAGACATGTCTGATCTGTCTATGGTAAAAGACTCTGTTTGTCATATATACTATTCTAATTGCATTTCTGTTAAAGATAAACTGCAAAAAGTCATGGATGATAACACAAACTTGATTTGTGACATGAAATCAATGCATTCAGTTAATCAGAAACTGAAAGATAATGATAAGCTGTGCATTGATAGAATTGAGTCTTTGAAAAGAGACTTAAATTATCTTGGGTTAAAATACAAAGAGCAGGGTTATCATCTAGATATGGCTTATGCTGAAATCGAAAAACAAAATGAAGTTGTTGCTCAAAAGAACAAGGAGATTTCTGATAAAGAATCTGAGGTGATAAAATTACATAGAAAGCTAGAACAATTTGAGAATTCATCTGTAGTTTTGGATTATTTCAATGCTAATGCTGATCCCACAAAAAAAGTTGCTGGTATTGGGTTTGTTCCTCCACCATTCAATGTAAATTATGTGGATGAGCCTGAAATCATTCATGAAGAGGAAATTGATCCCAAGACAGTATTAAAAGTGAATCCAGTGACGGGTGAAGACATGGTGTATGATTCTAATACAGAGGATGAAGTTTTTGATGATTCAAAGGTTGAAGGCATTCCAAAAGAAGTGAAAATTGATGAACCAAAGGTTGTGAAGAATGTTACTCATGATAGGTGTATTCTGACAGAACCTGATGAAGTGAAAGCTGTTCAACCTAATTTGTCAAATGTATTACAATTTCGTGGGTTTGTGGCTGCTAGTTATCAAAACAAGAATTCATCAACAGTAACTAAACAAATTATGTTCCAAAGAAGCCAGTCAACTGTTCAGTGAAATCTTCTGAATCTTGTTCGTCCAACAGTTCTTCACATTTCACAAAAGCTCCTTATATCAGAAGTCATCATGATAAAAGAGTCTGTTTTCATTGTAATGAAGCCGGTCACATTGTGATTCATTGTCCATATAAGAATAAGGGAAAATTGAAGAGTGAAATTCCACAACAAAGAGTGGTGAAAATTCTAAAAAAACTGAATGTGGAAAAGTCTTCATTGAGTGGTGTAAAGATGTATCTTATCAATCTTTTGCTAAATCTGTAGGATTTAAGCAAAATGATAAGAAAATTTCTAAATCTGCTGTTATTCAAAAGAAGTTTGAAATTCCACATGTTGGAAGTTCAAAAGAGCCTCAACCTAAAATTAAACTTTCTAGATCTCAACGAAGAAGACGCAACAGAAAACTAATGTTTAGAGATTTGTTGTTATTTCGTCTAGATCTAAATGTTTTGGTTGCCGGGTTTCATTCCTGGGTATTGGATCCGTGTTTTGGACAGATGACGGCGTCCCGAGCCACGGTCAACGAAAGTCAACGTCGGTCAAACGTGTTTAAAGTAAAGCTTAGGACGTGTCGGTTCGTATACAAGACTCACGAAATGTATAAACGCACGCTAACGCGACTTTATTTATTTACGCGATAATAAAACGTGCGTGCGGTAAAGTTGTGTTGGGTTTAAGTGATTCGTTAACGGATAAAGTAAATATTAACGTAACTCTAAACAGTAAACGAGTCGTATTAAACGTATTATTGACAAGGGAAAGACCCGCTCAAATGAAATAAATAATTATTATTATTTAATTTTGGATACGGTAATAAACAATACGCACAATTATTAGATATTATTATTAGACCGAAGAAAACATTTATGTTATGTCTTTAGTATAAAACGATTTATACAAAATGAATATGATCGGATGTTTTGGACTTTAAGAGTTTTGTATAAAACATATACGTATATACCTGGTAGGTTGATTGAATGGTATTTAAACATAGACCTAATAAATGAGGAAATTAACAATAAACAAAGGGCGATATAAATATATTTTTCATAAATATAAACGTATGATATGAATATATATATATATATATATATTATATAGTGACAAATATATGAATAAGTATGTAAATACCCATATCTTTGTAAAATCAAATGATTGTTATGTAACACGATATACTGAATCGAATATATATATATAATATATGGTTACGCACAAATATAAAAAGGTTTATATATATATATATATATATATATGTCTATATCGTTAAGATTCTTGTTTATAAGACACGGGCGATGGTAAATCTAGACGATTATGTTTCGAATAAATATGAAAACTTAAATCCTTATAATTTGGAAAAATATTATGTTAGATATACATATAATCGTATTCATATACAAATTTATATTTCACTTAGACGCAAACGTTTATTACCAAACAGAATACTTATATAATATATTGTTAGTTTTGGAAAAGATATATGGATATGTATATATACAATTGTATGCACCCGAATACATCTAATACCATTATGCGAGGCGAGGTGTATATGTGTATAAACTTACAATACCAAATTTTATACAAGCATGTTTACACACGTGACGCGTATATTATATATTTTCCTAAGACTAGTTAAACTATGATTATGGTTTGACATAAATAAACATGTACGAGAATTTCTATTATGCGTATTCAAATACACAAAGACAAACTAATACTCCTCTAAGTATAACTACAACTCTAGAATGGTTATTAAATAGTCTCTACACTGTAACGAATCGATCAAGCTCAACCGCACGCGTGATAACTCAATACGAGTTTAGACACGTTTTACATTATTAGGGATAGTCTATAAAACTCATAAAGTACCTACAGGTATCGTAGGACTTGAATAGGACGACGTAAACCCGTGACAATCACGTGGGCCTTGGTTTTCACTGCTATCAAAAGGACATTAGTGTTTCTGACACGTCACCAGGTGAGTTCACGGCCCCCTTTTAACACTTTACTGTTTTGTAAACACCGGGGGAGAAAGATACTTACTTATTATGTTTTGAAAACATGAATTACATTGCTTATACATTTGACAATACGAACATTCTGGTATAACTTCTTGTGAGTCTCACGACCCCACTTTTACTACTTGTTTTTAAATTGTTTTTAAACAAACGGGGAGAAAACTTGCTCAACTAAACAGCTGGACACAAGTACACTCAACGATTGTTCGGATGAACAACACACAACGATTGTTCGGATGAACAACACTCAACGATTTGGGGGAAGAACATACTTACAACTATTTTTATGTGATAACAAGAGAATAAGACTCGACTTTTTATGTTTACATGAGTTAAACGATTTGAGGCCGCTAAAGTCCCCTGGAACAATTTAGTAACCATTAACTGTAGCCTAGGGTCCTATGAATAGTACTATGGAGAGTGACGTCTCCCGGTCATAGTTAGTCGCGCTACCATAATCTGGAGGATTTATGACCGCATAGAACCGGATAACGAAATTAGGGCGTGTACAATTGTCATGGTTTGGTTACGGCTCATGTAGGAACATATTATTTGTATTCCTAGCTAGTTTATGTAAGGCCCCAAACCCGGGAGGCCCCACTTGTTGGATTTACTCATTCACAAACAGTTCTTAAACATGAATCTCAAATAACGCAGCGGAAAATTTCATTTAAACATAACTTAATCGTTGTTCATACATGCGGAAGCGTAAACATTGATTAAAACATATTTACATCATAACTAAACATAACGGGATGCCAGTCTTCATGATCAGCCGGGTAACTCTTCTCGCTTGCCAAGCATCACCGTCCATCCTCATAACCTACCTTAACCTGAATGTGCACACTTAAAAACGTCAGCTACGCTGGTGAGTTCTAGTTTTAACATAAAACCTTAACTTCAAATAAATTGCCAAAAACATCACTTCGTACTTCATTTAATAAAAAGCGTACGTAAAATAATGCAATAACAAACATAACACTTCATAAGTCAACGAACATATAGAATCTGCGCCTTCTCGTAACCGTCAAATCCAAACGTTACATACTGGTTGAATAACTTAAGGATCACCACCACTAGGCCCATCATCACCGTACAGTCCTTCGGGTGAGGAACTCCTAGGGCCCGATACTTAGGTCATCCAACCCTTCAAGCACGGCGTCCCAAAGGATAGCGCGTACCAAACTTCAAGCACTGCGCCCCGTCGGACGCAAGTACCAAACTTCAAGCACGACTACCTCGTAAGGTAAATCGTACCAACTTCAATGATCACGATAATCCCCTTGACGACCGTCATCGCCCCAGTTGTACAACAGTTGGCCAGCCACAGAGGCCCCTAAAAGGTAAAGGCCCATAACATCCTTCCCATCCCTTAACCTTCATTCCCTAAGGAATATTGGCAGATTCGTTCATTTGTGACTTTCGTAAACCTTCGCTTCTTTTACTTCAAAAACTTCAGTTAAAGCATTCGTACGTTTTATTAAAAACATTCTCTTCGTTAAAACACTTCGTAAACTTCGTAAACTTCTTTTGGCAAAATATTTCATAAACACTTCCTTCATAAACCTTCCTTCTAAAACATCCTTCATAAACATCATTTTATAAAACGTTACATACATCCTTCGTAAACATCGTTTCATAACATCGTTTTATAAAATCATCACGTGTGCACACCAGCCCAAAAACATTATTAAAACATTTAAAAGAGGGCTTCTAGAACTCACCTTATAAGCTAGTCTCGGTTGTCCTAAACAAAGGTCCAACAACTTCACTTCCGATCTGAATTGATTAGTTAGATACACATCAGACCAATACCGACTCTAACGGTTTAACCCTTCTAAACATACTGACTTCACTTAATCAGTTCTGATGTCTGCACATATCGAAACTAGGTAGTTTCGATGGAGTCTGCACATATCGAAACTAGGTAGTTTCGATGGACCTGCACATATCGAAACTTGTAGTTTCGATGGACCTGCACGTATCGAAACTTGTAGTTTCGATGGACCTGCACGTATCGAAACTTGTAGTTTCGATGGACCTGCACAGATTGTCTTCCCAAAAATCCGAAGCTTTTGCATGTGAGTCTGATCGAGTTAGTTTCTCAACTTTTCTTAGATCAAAACGTTCGGTTTTCATTCTAGATGCTATACCTAAGCTCATTTTTAAGTTCCATCCGCAAAATCGTTGCCTTTTTAGCCAAAACCCGAAAATCCCAAAAACGAACAAAAACTCAGATTTAGGTCGGATCGTTACCTGAATCGAGCTTCTGATCTGGAGGTTCTTGTAACGAGTGCAAGAGACACGAGCGGGTGTAATCTTGTGTGATTCCGACACTTTCTCTCTCTACGGTTTTTCTCTCTCTAGAATTGCAAATGAGAGAAACATGTGGTGACCTTGGCTATTTATAGGGGAGACCTCCCCAAGCCCGGTTCGCGACTGACCCGGCCCGACTTCGGCCCGCTTGAACTCGTTAACTTTATTTCTCGACATTTTGGGTTCTTACAAGTCTACCCCCCTTATAATAGGTTTCGTCCCCGAAACCTATCACAAGTCAAATAATTGAGGGTACGACTCCCTCATTTCCGCCTCTGTTTCCCATGTAGCCTCTGATCCCTTTCGGTGCCTCCATTGGACTTTAACCAATGGAATAACTTTATTACGCAAACGCTTCTCCTTTCGGTCTAAGATAGCCACGGGTTCTTCGATGTAATTAAGGCTGTTGTCGACCTCGATGTCAGTAAGTGGTACGTGAGCCGATTCATCCGCCAAACATTTTCGCAAGTGTGATACATGGAAGGTAGGATGAATCCCACTTAACTCATCAGGCAACTCCAACCGATAAGCGACTTCCCCAACCCGTGCCATTATCCTGAACGGTCCGACAAACCTCGGACTTAACTTTCCTCTCTTCCTGAATCGTATGATTCCCTTCCAGGGCGACACTTTCAACATTACTCTGTCCCCAACATCAAACTCGATAGGCCTTCGTCGTCTATCCGCATAGGATTTCTGGCGATCTTGTGCGGCCTTCATTCGAGCTTTGATTTGATCAAACCTTTCCGACGTTTCTGTTATGACTTCCAGACTTCCTAACTCCTTCTGTCCAATCTCACCCCAACAAACCGGGGTCCTACATCTTCTCCCATACAACATTTCGTAAGGCGGCATGCCTATCGTCGTGTGATGACTATTGTTGTAGGAGAATTCAGCTAATGGCAGATGGCTGTCCCAACTGCCACCGAAGTCGATAATACAGGCACGGAGCATATCCTCCAACGTCTGAATAGTCCTTTCGGACTGACCATCCGTTTGCGGGTGGTATGCTGTGCTGATATTAAGCCTCGTGCCCATCGCCTCATGAAATCTTTTCCAGAACCTCGATGTGAATCGTGTGTCCCGGTCAGATACAATCGTCAAAGGCATCCCATGCCGTGCTACTAATTCATTAATAAATACTTCCGCTAACCTTTCCGACGAGAACGTCTCACGAATAGGTAGGAAATGAGCACTCTTCGTTAACCGGTCCACAATTACCCAAATGGTGTCATGACCTTTAGCTGTGCGAGGTAGCTTGGTTATGAAGTCCATGGTAATGTGTTCCCACTTCCATTCTGGTATGTCAAGTGGTTGAATCTTTCCATACGGTTTCTGGTGTTCAGCCTTTACTTGCGAGCAAGTCAAGCACTTGCTTACATACTTCGTTACATCGCATTTCAATCCAGGCCACCAGTAGTTCTTCTTCAGGTCTTGGTACATTTTGTTGGTACCAGGATGGATAGAGTAACGAGACTTATGAGCCTCATCCAAGATTTTGGTTCTAAGCTCGCCACCCATAGGTATCCATACCCGTCCATAACGTGTTCTAACACCAAGGGTGTTATATTCCAACTTGTCCTGTTGGCCAACCATCCTTTCCTTCTTTATGTTTTCTTCTTTAAGTGCCTCATCTTGAGCTTTTTCGATCTCGCTCATCACATCCGATGTTACCACCAACTGGCAAGCTTTCACTCTAATAGGAGTAGGCACATCCTTTCGGCTTAGAGCGTCAGCCACCACGTTTGCCTTTCCAGGATGGTACATTATTTCACAGTCATAGTCCTTCAGGAGTTCCAACCATCTCCTCTGCCTCATATTAAGCTCTTTTTGTTCGAAGAAGTACTTCAAACTTTTGTGGTCGGAGTAAATAGTAAACTTTACCCCATACAGGTAGTGCCTCCAGATTTTTAATGCAAATACGACAGCAGCAAGTTCCAAATCGTGAGTCGGATAGTTGACTTCATGAACTTTCAACTGCCGCGACGCATATGCAATCACTCTACCACGCTGCATCAACACACACCCCAATCCCTGACCTGAAGCGTCAGAGTATACCACCAAATCTTCACTGCCCTCGGGAAGGGCCAAGACTGGAGCTTGTGTTAGCTTCTCTTTCAATTCCTTAAACGCCTCATCCTGGGTCGAACCCCATTCGTACTTTACTTCCTTCCAAGTCAACTTTGTTAATGGCGAAGCTATTTTCGAGAAATCCTGAATGAATCTCCGATAGTAGCCTGCCAATCCTAAGAAACTGCGGATTTCAGTTGGCGTCTTAGGAATGTCCCATTCACTTACCGTTACTATCTTTGCTGGGTCAACCATAATGCCGTTCGGGCCAATAACGTGACCTAGGAACTGGACTTCCCTAAGCCAGAACGCACATTTGGAGAACTTAGCATACAACTTCTCATTCTTCAGAGCTTCCAATACTTCCTTCAAGTGACACGCGTGATCACCCTCATTCTTGGAGTAGATAAGGATATCATCGATGAACACGATTACCGATCGATCCAGCATCGGTCGACACACCCTATTCATTAAATCCATGAACGCTGCGGGGGCGTTCGTCAATCCGAAAGACATTACGCGGAACTCAAAATGTCCATAACGCGTACGAAATGCAGTTTTCGGTATGTCTTCTTCCCTCACCTTCAACTGATGGTACCCGGACCGAAGGTCGATTTTCGAAAACCAACTTGCGCCTTGCAACTGGTCGAACAGGTCATCGATCCTTGGTAAAGGGTACTTGTTCTTCACCGTTCGTTTATTCAACTCGCGGTAATCGATACACATTCTCATCGAACCATCTTTCTTCTTTACGAACAACACCGGAGCACCCCACGGCGAGATGCTCGGTTGAATAAATCCTTTCTCAAGTAACTCGTCTAGTTGAACCATAAGTTCCTTCATCTCCACTGGTGCTAGTCGATATGGAGCCTTAGCCACGGGCTGGGCATCTAGTACTAAGTCAATTCGGAACTCAATTTCTCTATCAGGTGGTATCCCAGGCAAACCCTCTGGAAACACCTCCGGGTACTTGCGTACCACGGGTACATCGTCTAGTTCCTTCACTTCCTTACACTTGTCAATCACATACACCAGATAAGCCTCGCATCCGCGCCTCAAGTAATTTGTTGCCTTAATCATTGAGATGACGTTTGGCATCTGGGCGTCACGATCTCCAAAAACCTCGACTTTGCTACCATCCGGAGCATTGAGTTGGATTATCTTTCGTTTACATATAATTTGCGCTTCATTGGCAGTTAGCCAATCCATACCCAACACCACATCGAACCCTCCCAAAACCATAACGAACAATCTGACGGGGAATCTATGACCTTCTATCTTTATCGTGGAGTTGTCAACTACATCGGTCACTCTCGCAGTTCTACCCTCAGCGGTTTCTACGCTAAAGGCCCTTTTTAACTTACTGGCAGCGTACTTCATTCTCTTACGAAAAGACGCAGATATAAAACTCTTACCGGCACCCGAATCAAATAACACAGAAACAAGAGTGTTGTCAAGGACGAACGTACCTGACGCCACATCGGGATCCGCCCTAGCTTGTTCTTGCGTCAGTGCGTACGCACGAGTCTTTGCACGAGATCCCTCTCCCTTCTTTTCCGGGCCCTTTCCCTTCCCGGTTTCCCCCATCCTGGGCTTGGTGCATTCCCGACTCATATGACCACTTTCCCCACAATTGTAGCATTTGTAGCCTTGCGGGCATTCACGGGAGTAATGTCCGGTCTTGCCGCATTTAAAGCATAGATTCGATCCTAACCGACATTCACCCGCGTGTCTTACCCCACATTTCCCACAGACTGTCATCTCGCCTACCCTGGCCTGCTTGTCCCGAGCCCCAAACAACTTCCCACCCGATCGTTTAGCGGGAAAACTCAACTTCTTCTTAGGTTCTTCAATGGCGACAACATTCAGCGCCAGATCATCAAATACTACGCCGCTCAGTTCTACTACCGAATCATAGGTAGTAGGGGCGTTTGCCTTAACATAGGTGCGGACCTGGTCCGGCAACCCTTGAATGTAACATGAAATCTTTCTTTCCTCCGTCGTGACAAGGTGTGGCACCAGACGTGCCAGTTCATTAAATCGGGTTGTGTACTGCCGGTGCGTCATGCTCCCGGCCTTCAAACCCAAAAATTCCCTCTCTACCTTCTCAATCTCGTTCCTTGGGAAGAAATTCTTTATCACCAAAGTTTTCAAGTCAGCCCACACCATCGCATCCACAATCTCGCTCCCTTTTGCCTGACGTATACCTTCCCACCAATGGGATGCTTCCTCCCTCAAGGAGTTAGCAGCAAATTTTACAACTTGATCCGTTCGACACTCGCTCAGACGAATGGCAGCTTCCATACGGATCACCCAGTCAAATGTAGCCACCGCGTCTTTCTTTCCAGTGAGGACCGGTGGGTCACATGCCTTAAAGGACTTATAGTCGCATCCGCGAGCAGGCGGTGCATTGTCGGTCTCATTGTTCTAAGCACCAACTGCTGCGCTAGACCCACCCACCGCATTGACCTGCTTCAATGCTTCTGCCAACAGACCTGGCAGAGAAGTCTTCATCAACTCCGTAAACTCTCGAGCTATAGCTGCTCTCACTTCTGGTTCAAAGGTGAAGGGTTGTTCTTCAACCTGTGTCTGCTCGGCTCCATGCACACTAACCGTCGGTTCAGTGTGAACACTTCCTTCTTCACTATACTCTTGGCGCGCAGGGATCCGGCCACGCCCACCATTTCGACCGCCGGTACGACCACCGGTACGGCCACCACGCCTTCCGTTTCCTCTCCTTGCCATTACGTTCTATAAGACAAGAAATCCAATGTCATCACGCTAGTTAACAAATAAAATTCAATAAGTACTGTAAGATGTTAATATACACTGACCATCTGTAATTAACCATTACACTACCTTTCGATTTCTATTTGACCACCTTTGTGATTTCATCAGAACACAAGTCCTTACTTACCCCTTTCTAAGGCATACTATATACGTAAATACATATACTACCTTCATACCTGATGCTTTGGCTCGAGTTACCCGTACTGGCATCCGCTTTCGGTCCCATTCAAAGTTTAAGTTCAGACACTGGGAGTGTCCGAATCTCTCAAACTATTGCTCTGATACCAACTTGTAAGGCCCCAAACCCGGGAGGCCCCACTTGTTGGATTTACTCATTCACAAACAGTTCTTAAACATGAATATCAAATAACGCAGCGGAAAATTTCATTTAAACATAACTTAATCGTTGTTCATACATGCGGAAGCGTAAACATTGATTAAAACATATTTACATCATAACTAAACATAACGGGATGCCAGTCTTCATGATCAGCCGGGTAACTCTTCTCGCTTGCCAAGCATCACCGTCCATCCTCATAACCTACCTTAACCTGAATGTGCACACTTAAAAACGTCAGCTATGCTGGTGAGTTCTAGTTTTAACATAAAACCTTAACTTCAAATAAATTGCCAAAAACATCACTTCGTACTTCATTTAATAAAAAGCGTACGTAAAATAATGCAATAACAAACATAACACTTCATAAGTCAACGAACATATAGAATCTGCGCCTTCTCGTAACCGTCAAATCCAAACGTTACATACTGGTTGAATAACTTAAGGATCACCACCACTAGGCCCATCATCACCGTACTGTCCTTCGGGTGAGGAACTCCTAGGGCCCGATACTTAGGTCATCCAACCCTTCAAGCACGGCGTCCCAAAGGATAGCGCGTACCAAACTTCAAGCACTGCGCCCCGTCGGACGCAAGTACCAAACTTCAAGCACGACTACCCCGTAAGGTAAATCGTACCAACTTCAAGGATCACGATAATCCCCTTGACGACCGTCATCGCCCCAGTTGTACAACAGTTGGCCAGCCACAGAGGCCCCTAAAAGGTAAAGGCCCATAACATCCTTCCCATCCCTTAACCTTCATTCCCTAAGGAATATTGGCAGATTCGTTCGTTTGTGACTTTCGTAAACCTTCGCTTCTTTTACTTCAAAAACTTCAGTTAAAGCATTCGTACGTTTTATTAAAAACATTCTCTTCGTTAAAACACTTCGTAAACTTCATAAACTTCTTTTGGCAAAATATTTCATAAACACTTCCTTCATAAACCTTCCTTCTAAAACATCCTTCATAAACATCATTTTATAAAACGTTACATACATCCTTCGTAAACATCGTTTCATAACATCGTTTTATAAAATCATCACGTGTGCACACCAGCCCAAAAACATTATTAAAACATTTAAAAGAGGGCTTCTAGAACTCACCTTATAAGCTAGTCTCGGTTGTCCTAAACAAAGGTCCAACAACTTCACTTCCGATCTGAATTGATTAGTTAGATACACATCAGACCAATACCGACTCTAACGGTTTAACCCTTCTAAACATACTGACTTCACTTAATCAGTTCTGATGTCTGCACATATCGAAACTAGGTAGTTTCGATGGAGTCTGCACATATCGAAACTAGGTAGTTTCGATGGACCTGCACGTATCGAAACTTGTAGTTTCGATGGACCTGCACATATCGAAACTTGTAGTTTCGATGGACCTGCACGTATCGAAACTTGTAGTTTCGATGGACCTGCACAGATTGTCTTCCCAAAAATCCGAAGCTTTTGCATGTGAGTCTGATCGAGTTAGTTTCTCAACTTTTCTTAGATCAAAACGTTCGGTTTTCATTCTAGATGCTATACCTAAGCTCATTTTTAAGTTCCATCCGCAAAATCGTTGCCTTTTTAGCCAAAACCCGAAAATCCCAAAAACGAACAAAAACTCAGATTTAGGTCGGATCGTTACCTGAATCGAGCTTCTGATCTGGAGGTTCTTCTCACGAGTGCAAGAGACACGAGCGGGTGTAATCTTGTGTGATTCCGACACTTTCTCTCTCTACGGTTTTTCTCTCTCTAGAATTGCAAATGAGAGAAACATGTGGTGACCTTGGCTATTTATAGGGGAGACCTCCCCAAGCCCGGTTCGCGACTGACCCGGCCCGACTTCGGCCCGCTTGAACTCGTTAACTTTATTTCTCGACATTTTGGGTTGTTACAGTTTACAAATGGGTCAACAATTCTTATTCTGATTATCACATGCAACTGGAACTATTTACGAACAATTGAATTTTACAAAGGGTTCTGATCAGTTTAAAGTGATCAGGTTTAAACAAAAGAGTGCTAATCAGGTTAAAGTGATCAGGTTTAAACAAAGGGTTCTGATCAGGTTAAAGTGATCAGGTTTAAACAAAGGGTTCTGATCAGGTTAAAGTGATCAGGTTTAAACAAAAGAGTTCTGATCAGGTTAAAGTGATCAGGTTTAAACAAAGGGTTCTGATCAGGTTAAAATGATCATGTTTAAACATTGGATTTATGACGGTTAAGTCATGGTAATGTTTTCAAAGAAAAACTACATATTTTATGACGGTTAAGCATGGTAATGTTTTCAAAGAAAAACTACATATTTTATGACGGTTAAGTCATGGTAATGTTTTCAAAGGAAAACTATTTAGTTTTATGACGGTAAAGTCATGTACATGTTTTCGGGAAAAAACTATAAGAACTAATATAACTAACTCTGTGAACTCACCAACCTTTGTGTTGACACTTTCAAGTATGTTTCTCAGGTAACCTTTAGCCATGGCGCGGTTGGAATAGGCTAGCTATGTTGGATCAATTCCTAGTAGCTGGAAGGACGTAGAATATCAAGTCTCAAGTCTATCGTTGATCTAGAAGAACTTAGATCATAGTATTACTTAGTTTTAGTAATTTTATATGTAATCAAGTCTTAGAAATCACTATTACAGCTTCCGCTATCATGTAATGAACCAATCGTTGCAACCTGTACTTATTTAATAAATAAATAAATTTGGGGGTGTGACAGATTATCTTATAAACTCTATGAAATTTGGAATATAACGAGAAGTTTATTTACGCGTGTTGTTTCAATTGTCGGTTAGTATACAAATGTTAACATGAAGGATTCCGCACTTCATGTTATAGCAACGTCATATTATGAGTTCGATCAGTAGTTGAGTTACCTGGACCTACAATAGTTTATAGCCACACTATGGGGGATAAAATACGTGATTAATACAACCATTTTGCCATGGTTTTTTAATTAGATGTGGCTAAAACAAGATTTTGTATGACTATATAATAGAATCAACCACACTTAATAGGACATCATGTCACCGTTGCAACCATTTAGCCACACTTAATGGACGGAAGGATTGATTCCAATAAGAAATACTTGTACCGTTTAGCCACACTTTTTATGTTCTACGACCATTAAACTTTAATGTGGCCATAAGATACCTACGATGAATAGAGCTATGGTCACATTTGAGATTTAAAAAATACGTGTGGCGAAAGGCATATGGTCACACTCTATTTGTGTGATCGTAGCTCAAATTTGATTGTGTAGGCGGCAGTTATAATACCATTATGGCTACGTGTCTATAGTTATTAAATTCAAATTTTGAATTACCAAACGTTAAAACCCCTTTGAATTTCATTTTACCCTTTTTAGGTTCACTTTGAATTCTTTCTTCTCTTCCAAAACCCTAGCCTCCATTCTCCGATTCTTCTTTGTCAGGCATTTCCATTGATCCGTTCTTCTTCTTTTAAAGGAAAGTGATTTATGCTAGTCCTTGTTTTTCCAAACATGTCTAATAATGATATGGCGATCCAATCATTAAAACTTTCTCAAACCAAAGCCGAGGACTTTTGTGCTCGATGGGGTATTGATTTGAAATTTCCTCCATTTCTCCTTCCATTGGAAAGTCTGTGGATCAACGTCCCAATGTCTTGATTTCTTTGCATACTCGACGTATCGAGCATTCCAACCTTCGGTACCCTTTTACTATGTTTTTCTTAAATTTTCTTGAATATTATCTACTGCAATTTTATCATTTCGCCCATGTTGGGTTTAGGGCAAGAGCCCATTCTGTTAATATTCCGTCACTTTTTTCGTCTTGCTAAGAATGGAGATTAGTACACCATGGAGAAAACAAAGGTGGAGAAAGGTTTAGTTTCTTTTACCGTGACTTCCCTCGATCTTGGAAATATCACTTCGTTTGGGTTTCTGACTCCATTGTTCTTTTTAAGACGGTACGGAGGAAATTTGATGTTGTTTTGAATGAGAAAGAACCACAAGTCTCTGATTTAGATCCTGGTTGAATGCTAAGCTTCGTTCCTTTTCCTCCCGTGTTCATATATTTTCGAAGGAAGTTCCTGTTATGTTAGTGTTGAGTGTTTAGTGGAATTCTGTTGAACTTGATCCTAAGTTATTTGTTAATGGGAAGGGTGTGTTTTTGCCCATTGTATGGTGTTTTGTTATTTCATTCGTTGCGTAGCTTTGATCCTTTTGTTTTGTATCTTGCAGAGATGTGCGTCCTAGATTTCATCAAGTCTGACGATACTTCTGATGTGGAGGTTGGCAAGAAGGAGGTGGCCTAAGGCCAAGGTGGTGTGTTGTTTTTCACAAAATCGGTTCGTTATGTGGTTGGGCCTTATGTGAGTGTTGTTCATGCTGCTGGAGGCTTTAAAGCTGTTGTTTCTGAAAGAAAGTATGGCAATACTAGTTTGGAAGGTAAGAGGGTTATGGCTGGTGTTATTGGTTCCGACGTTTCCTAGAGGAAGAAGGAGCCTGTTGAGGAAGGTGGTGGTGATAGCTCTAATGGGGTAACGAGGAGGGGCCGGAAATGTACTTAGAAAGTACTTGATCCTTGTTGGATGTTTATCTTGTTCGTCAAGAAGCTTCTTCTTAGGTTATTGAAAGAATAAATGCTTCTTTCGGGCAGGTTATTGAACCATAAACATGCCAAGCCTACAAATGTTTGCATGTACATATGAGAAAATTCAACATTGGTCCAACACTCAACACCAGCTGCCCCGGAGAAGACTTGCAAGTGATCTTCTTGTTCGTCGGTACTGTTATATGTTTTAACGTGAGACAATCGAAAAATTCAGGTTTATATCCGTACAAACTCATTGAAATCGTGTGCACTAGACTTAATTTCTATGATTTAGGTCATTATGCACATAGCAAATTCCACTCATGTCACATCTTACATTTGGTAATTTTTAGAAATTGCCGGGTCACACCAGTTAACCCGACACGTAAGTACGTTGGTGACGAATATCAAATGTTAGGGAAACATTCTATCTCATTATTTTATGTGATTATATGTGTAATAATATAAATATATAGGTAAATATATATTTGGGTTCGTTAATGCGTATTTTAAACTTTAATATGTAATTTACGCATTTAACACGTCTAAACTATGAACGTATATATATATATATATATATTATATACCCGACATATTTTTATTTATATTATGACGATCTTGAGTTTATTTATTAAAGACGAGTATTTAGCGGGTATTATTTGCGGGTGTTACACCGTGTTTGAACCACCACCACCTAGCACCACCTTACCATCATATTCATCACCTTACCCAACCCTCTTAACCTTTCCCCTCATTCACGTCAACCACCAACACCCCTATACCTTGGATAATTGAATGACAACAAGATCTTGATGCACCATGCATAAATTAATTCAAGTAATCATGATTTTAGATATTTTGACTATATATACCATGTCCCTACACATTTGGAAGACACAACAAAATCTCCCCATCATATAGGCAACAAGTTCAGAATATGAGAGTAATCATATACTGTCAAATCACGGTGATCAAATGCGACTTGGTAGTCCACATTAATGCTCAAATTCTAAACCCTCCCCATCATATTCACACTAACTTTCTACCATTCACAAACACCGGATGCATATGCATCTCACATAAGTCACATAATAACACACAAGGATATAGCAAATCATCATGTATATCACAACCCCCATGGATACACACGAATTTATTAAACCATGTGAACGCACAAAACTATCTCACATAACGCAATTAATGCTATTCCACATTAATTAACTCACACATAATCTCACTTAATCATACCACACAACTCCACGTAGTATTACACTACACACTTAATGCTCTAACAATTTATGCATAACTCAAAAGACGTACCTCTTGGCTCACGGTTACTCGTAGTGGCATTCGTTTCACCCACGTCCCATTTTCAGTTTAAGTTAAGGTATTTTATTTTAGTAAAAACACTGATTTTTCTCTTAAACCTCGGCTCTGATACCAAGTTGTAAGACCCCGACCCGGGCATCCGACAGTTGGTTCTCTTAACGGGCCATTCTCTTAAAAGTACTCATTTAATTATATCAAACTATCACGGAAGTCTTAACTCAACATAGTATTTAACATTTTGTAACGTTATCGTTGTTATCTTTACCTTACGAATGCTTGCACACCAATCCGAGTAGCGCCGCTTCTAACCCAAGATACGTCGACCACGATGCCCACCTGCAAAACAATCTAACGTACACAAAAAGTCAGCTACGCTTGTGTCACACCCCAACCGGCGGCGGAAACGTCGGGGCGTGAAGCGTGCAGACTGTTCATAAGCTCATGGTTGACTAAAGTTGTAATATATTAAATAACCAATTCCATTTCATAGTTCAAGTAATCAAGTAGAATGTTTTCAAGAGTCAAAATACAAAATTTCTTTATCAATTTAGATACTAGGTCCAGTTCCTATGTGTAGCATCTTGGATATGAGCTCAAAGCTTAGTACCTGAAACATGTTTAAAACGAGAGTGTCAACTATAAATAGTTGGTGAGCATACATAGGTTTTGACACCACAAGTAAAGTTCAAATGTTTTGTGTACAATTCGTATGATACATGGTTTAAGAAGCATTTATGGAGAATCTAAGTTAAGCTAGTTGCACAAATGTAACCTTGTAATTGAATAACATACCAATGTTAACCAAATGAAGGGCACAACATACCAATGTTGGCCCAATGGAGGGCATAACATACCAATGTTAGCCCAATGAAGGGCATAGCAACACATGCTATCCCGTTGTATGTGTAGTATAATTGCACGAGTATGTCATGTGTATGTATTGTATAATTGCACGAGTATGTCCTGTGTATGTGTTGTATAATTGCACGAGTATGTCATGTGTATGTAGCCTTAACAGTTAGTATTCAGGCACAAAGCATAAATAAACACATATGACCATATGGTAGAATTGTACGCACGTAGTTGTAAATAGCGAGTTGTTGAAGGAACATGTTTCACCCCAAAATATGTGTAAAAGGAAAAGGGGCTATGTAAAACTCACTTGTGTTGGGTAGTGTAGTTTGCACAGATCAACAAAAATACCAAGCGTGTTGTAGGTCGCTACGTTTGACCTATTGGATAAATGTATAACGCGTGTCATTGTTTGTGTTATTTTTATGTCGAAAAATGGATTTGTATGTTAGGGTTTGTTTGAAATAAATAAATAAATAATTTTATTTATCTATTTAGAACATTTTAAATAGTAGTGATATATATATTCTTTAAAATGTAAATTTAAATAACTGATATATATTTATATTTATTTAAATATAAATTTAAATAAATAATATTTGTTTAAGTCAAAATATACATTTGTATAAATGGTTTTATAAAAATGATTATATAAACTCACGATTTCATCGGTTTCGAACTATCGGGAATTAATCGTTTTAAATCTCTAAATCAAGGATTTGGTTTATAAATGATTCCCGGGTCTTGGGATTTTATAAAATAATTTTTATAATTACATTTTGAAATTTTTTAGCTAAAATATGTTAAATAGACTTTAAAACAGAAAAATAATTGATTCTGGTCAAGGAGCACGACCGTGCTCAAGTAGGGCACGACCGCGCTCGTTGCCGGGCGTGACCGTGGTGGTCTGAGCGCGCCCGTGGTCGAGTCAGAAGTCACTACTGAGGGTCTGGACATAGAGCACGACCGTGCTCGTATCTGGCACGACCGCGTCTAGTGTTTGTTTTTGGTCAAGACTTGTTTGCTCGGTAAGCACGACCGGGCCACACCTGGGGCACGACTGTGCTTGGTCAGGCACGACCGCGCTCAGGGATGAGCGCGACCGTGTCGGGCCTTTTTCAGACGCAATTCGATCGATTCTTATATTAATAGCTTCTGGATTCTTAGGGCTTTCACTTAGTGGATGATTACGAATGTTTCTACATAGTTTAATTGTATTTATATCTTGTCTAGAGTGTAGTTCGAGTAAAATTTATGTTTCGGCTTTTTGGTTCAAAATCGGATCGATTTGAGTGTTTCTACTACGAATTGATATAGGGCTTTCATAGTAGAGGTAGATACAAAGCTGAAGACGTGTTACTTACTTGCTGAAAGTGGGCAATCGAATGCGGTCGGCTACGGGTCGAGCGGCTTCGTTTCTTGGCGATCAATCGGACGACAGAGGTGTTGTGAGCGTCGAGTGAGAGTTCTGAGAGATTGAGTGGGTGTATATGAGGGTGTAGGAAGCCTGCAACTTGCTCTCAATTGTTTAATTCGCGAGACTTGGTTGTGGTGGGTATGGGATTAAACAAATGTGCAAATTGGAGGACAATTTAGGCGTGTTGCAGGTTGAATTCAGTCGAGTAAGGTCTGACGCGTGAAAATCGGCTTTTCTTTATTTTAAATTTCGCGAATTCAGAGGGTATGGTATGGTTTGACTTCTGCAGAGTCAAGTGGGTTCATCAGCGCGACCGTGTCTACTTTAGGCGCGACCGTGCTTAGGTTGCAGGCGCGACCGTGCCTAGTCCTAGGCGCGACCGTGCTTGCCTAGTTTTGTAGTTTTTGAGTTTTGTCAGTTTTGGTCCTTGAGGCTTGTGAGATAATGGTGTTTTTTGTTTAATTTGTTTATTGTAATAGAATAGTTTGTATATGTAACTGCATCGTAGTTTGTTTGTACACGAATCGAAACTGAAATGTGTTTGTTTATTGAAATCAAACGATTACATGATGAAAATCAGAAATGTTACAGCTTGCAAATCCGAGTGAGTTCTAATAGTTTATTTTACGAATGATTGCACACCAATCCGAGTGAGTTCTAATAGTTTAATTTAATCAAAAGTCAACTCTTCAAAAATGTTATTTTAACTTTACTCTGGACCCTCGGTCTTTATAAAATAGTTTCATGATTCATTAAAGAATAGATAACCCCTGTTATCACGCGATATCTCATAACCATTCACCACCCAAGACTCATCCCATAATAATAATAACCATGCAGTCCCATCGACATAGATCGACTTACCATACTAATAACTCATACTCTAGTATGTATTAACTCGACGCTTGATTAACACAACAAATCCCTACACATCGACTTACCCAGCCTTGACTAAGGCTCTTACAAATTAACTGACATGACAGTTGTATACGCCACATCAATATCCAGACACAACGGTCAATCTAACTCTACTCGTTTCATAAATATCATCTACCATAGCATTAATATCATTGCACGCATAATAAATATAACTAAACACTTGTATGCAATTAACACATGTATACCTACACACAAACACATACCTCATCTCTGCACCCTCGTCAGGGTTACCCTCGTCAGGGCGTTCGACACACCCCGAGCTCATCACTGTCCTGTTAGACATCGTTACCTTTGGTGACCTCCCGAAGGACCTCGTCCTCCACAATCCCGTTTGTCGTGTCATAATGACAACATTGCAAACACAATACTCGCCGTGTCACAAGGACAATGACACAATACACACAACACATATATAAACACATAACATTATACTCTATGTACATGACTCATTAACTCACCGACACTTCACATATAGCATCAGGATAAGGTATCCTACACGTATTCATAAGCGTTTAGCTCATATCCGGACTCACCCCAACTAACTCATAAAGCAATACTCTACTAATATCTCAACACTCAAACAAATACTTTATCTCATTATCTAAGCACCTACCTCGTACATGCACACCCTGTGGCACCTCCTAGTCATACTCGTATGACCAGTAAATACAATCCCGACTAACCCCTATTGGGTCCCTATACGACCCATGACCATATACCCACCATTAATCTACACATCTTAAGAGCAAAACATAGTCCCTTAGATCCATATTTGAATACTCAATTTCATAAACTAATCGGGTTAGACCCCAAAACTCTTTACACATTTAACATAATAAGTCACGACTTGAAATTATTTATGATCACCCCAAAACATTAAAACCTTTAAATGAGGGGATTAGAAACTCACCGGTTGCAAAGCTTTTCTTCCGTAAGCCGCATACCCACAAGCGCGTAGTCTAACGCGAACCTGTCGTTAAAATAATCATCTAGGTTAACACTATGAACTTTATAATACTAACCCACTTACTCAAGACCAGCAAGCTACAAGCTCGGTCTAACTCGTCCCAAACTGTTACTGAAAAACGTTCCCGAAAGTCGTTTTGTATGAAACTGCAGAGCACCACATGAGAGGAAAAATTGTTTTGCTCATATCTCGACCATACGAGCTCCGTTTCACGCGATCCACCTATCCACGTATTTTTCTCGATACACCTGTCCTTAGAAAATTATTGGTGTCGGCCGCCGCCGCCGCCGCTTCTGCTAGAATGCATACTCGTCTTTCAGCATGTTCGATTTTGCGCGTAAATATACAAATATGTTAAACCGACCCAAATGGACTCCGTTTTAGGCGAATAATATGTCCACGCGTCTGTATCGCCGAACCCTTTCAGGCCGTCTAGTCACCGGCTCCGAAAAATGCCGGCTCCGTCACCGAAAAGCAAAACAGTAGCCGGAATTCGCCTTTTTTCACGTCTGTCTTTGCGCTGCTCGTATCCCTGTCAATTGAACTCGGAATTGGACAAATAATATATCCACACGACCGTGTCGCCAAGCTCTACAGCCCCGTACAATCACCGCTGCTTGCTTTCATCGGCTCTGCCACAGGAGATGCAAACAGTGGCTGGAAATCTCCTCCGGATTTCTGTTTTCGCTCGTTTCCTTCACCAATCGTCTCCTTGACGCCTCATAGTGTCCATAACACTTCAATTAAGCAACCTAACAGACAAACCATCCAAAACCTAATACAATGAGGAAAGGGAGATAACCTCGTCGTGTTTCGAAGCTTCCCGATCGGAAACCACCGCGTCGCCGCCTTGTTTCTTCGCCCGATCACCCTCATTACCGGTTTTCCTCCCTGCGGCCTCCTTGGCTGCCTTCGCACACACCTAGAGCCGAGACAGCTCTAGGCTTGAGGTTTAGGAGGTTTAAATATTCTACGTGTTTACATCTGGGTCCTTTACGTTCCTTTTTGTACGCTTTGATTGCAAACTACGATTTAAACGGTTAACCGGTCCACTTATATAAGTTAAAGGTACCTTTAGTGGCAATCCATGCCCCTAGTTACTCTTTAATAAAGATTCGTGTTGCCTAAATCCCGTTTCATTAGCTTTACGGATTTCCGGGATGTTACAATAAGTTCACCCACGTGGTGTTTATTTCAAAAGAAAAGTCACCATTCAAAACAAAAACGTGCTGGCAGAATTTTCAGTCCATTTTGGAGGGTCATATCCTAGTCAAAACTAAACCAAAATAGACGTTTCTTAAGTCTAAAATTAAGTTTAAATAGCCCTCTTTCCATCCCATGTGATTCCATGATTTTTGGTAGCGATTTGTTACCCTAAACGACTGATACAAGAAAACGGGTACAATTTGAGTATTTTGGAAAGATTCGTAAGGTCAGTTTGTATAGGTCATAACTCAATCAAAAATGGTCCAAATGATGTGATTCTTTTTCCTAACTTGTGTTGGAATTAAAACCCTTATGGCCTCTTATCATGAAATCAATATTTTGACCCCCAACTGTCAAGATTACCGAGACCTATCTGACAAAACCGAAGCTGTTAACCTATTTGTGTTTTGATTTATGTTTGAAACCCTTAAACCCCTTCATAAATTTTGATCCATACATTTCTATAGAGCTAAGACACTTATTTAAGTATGGTAAAAATTCCATAAATTATTAAGTATGATAAATTAACTAAAAACGCGACACAAGTTCACTTAAAAACCCGAATACTTACTAAAGCCTATTTTAATATAAAGTTTTATCTTCCATATTATGTATTTAATTTTAACCCCAAACCCAATTTTGTTTCATAAACATAAAGACACATCGTGAGATACATATCTTATTTATATAAGAATATCATATTAGCACAACCAGTCACCAACGACTGTCATGTCAAAAAATGTCAGTTACATAAGTAAGTACTGATGTCATTTCTAGTTGGGTGAATCGTATACACGATCAACTTACACATTAGAAACATTGTTTAGATCTTAAAGTGTCTTATTTTAACATAGGGCATGGTTAGGTCGGCTCACGGACTTTGCTAGTTGCTACTTGTTTTGCTTTGCTTCATTGTTTTCTCATCAGGTGAGTCTCACGACCCCTCTTTTTAATAATTTTGTTTTTAAATACTTGGGGGAGAAAACATGCTAGATTCATATTTTGGATACGCGTGGAAGCATGACATCATTGGTTGCATGAGTAGAATCATTATCGCATATAAGTCCTCTTCATACTGTGACCATTAGCTATTGGTAGACATGGGAAATTATTAATAGATCTATTTGGATTGACACCCTCACCCGTGGTTAGTCGCGCTAATCTTTACTGGAGGTCGATACAGGTGCATTATTTTCCATCTCATTTCAACATTTTGTGATAGAACGTTGTCATAGGAACTCATGGTAACTGCATCATTGGTTGTGTTGTTTCGGCAACGCAACATGTATGAACTCGTTATCCGGCATCAAAGTGTTCATGTAAAAGAGAGTAATTTAAAATATTTAAACATGTTAACTCACCAATATTATGTCGACTTTTAAAGCATATTTTTCTCAGGAAATTAAGGATGGTGGAGTCACACCGGAGTCGCACACATTTAAGAGCCTTTTAGGAGTTTTCCTTTTATAGCCTACTTGTCATAGGCCATAGCCATAAAACTCGTCTTTGTGAATCATTTGAAACATTTCTTTTGGAAAACAATTTGGAACCATGCGTTTATGAAACAATTTGTATTTGTTTATGTGTAAACATTTAAAACCTTTTGGTTGATTTGTCTAGTCGTGGTTGTTTGACGTAAACAAAGGCTGTGGAAACCATGTTCGTTACATCCCGCGTTTCCACCTTGGCGGGGTGTGACAGATTGGTATCAAAGTCATTGGTTATAGCGAACTAGGTTGCATTCGTAGGCCTAGACTATAGAAACATGACACGATCATTTGCATCGCATGTGCATTTGTAGGACTCCTATTTTATTATGTACGAATATTGTTGTTGTCACAGCTATGTGGTCTGCCTCTCACCCGATTGAAATTTCTGACCCTGAAGAAGAATATGAGTACGCACCATTGAAACCAACATCATTTGTATCGTCATCTAATGCGCCATCAACACCACTACTCCCGCATGTATCCGATGACGACAACATCCCGATGGAGGATGAGGAGGAGGAGCCTAAGGAGGTTTCTGAGACTAATATCGGCAAGGAGCTTGAAGCTCACGTGGATGAGGAGACTATGGCGGAGACCCTAAAGGCACTCGAGCCCGCTCCTGACCTGCGCTGAAGAGGCATAAGACCGATGCTAGGAGGTGGTACTAGATGTCCCAGACTCTATGCGCTTGGAGGGATGAGGAGGGTATTCCCTCGACTTACGAGATTGGAGAGCCATCTCACGCACCGCGATCACTACCACTCATGAGAGAGCTCATGGAGCCCACCTCCCCACCCTAGTGGCCCATGGTGACCGGTATGATCACCAGATCCGTGAGCTCCAGACCGACCTTAGAGACGTCCAGGAGGACATGGGCCACCCAAAGGTTTTGAAGGCGCATGCGTTTGCACTTGAGGTGGAACAACACCTAACTCATCAGGCCTTCCACACAATGCATGATAGGGTCTCTGTGACTGAGGAGAGGATCGTTGCCATGGACCAGAGGAGCACCGCTGCCAATCAGAGGGTGGCCGAGGCCGAGCAGCGAGCCATGGCAACTGAAAAGCATGTCGCGTCCTTGATTGCACTCGCAGCTGTTTATGTCATGCTAGCTTCAGTTGCCATCCAGAAGGGGGCATTTTCTCACCTACCTAGATATACCTACATGTGCGGGTTGTGCCCATCTAGTATTTATAATAGGAAAACTTATATTGGTGGGGCTTTGTACCCTCACCCATTTTGTTTATTTTGAAAACTATATAACAAGTTATCTCCATCTATTTATATTATGGCTATCGTGATGATTGTGGTTGTTTACATTACATGTTGTGTTGATATTATTTTATATATTGTCTTATTTCTTTTTAACTTGTGTATTTGAAAGAATGCATGACGACAAAAGGAAGACCTAGACGTAACACCAGACAAGACACTAGAACAACACAACCCATGAGTTTAGAGCAGATAGAGAAATTAGTATCTCAGCGAGTGGCTGCTACTATCGCACAGTACGAGACCAACTGAAACATTAGATCTAGTGGTGGAAGCGGTAACAATGATGCCGACGGTAGTGTTACTGGTGGGCACAACAATGGGACTGGAGGTATGTTGGGTAATTCAGTTGAATATTATGCCCCAATTATAGAAGTCACTGTTTTATGATTAGTTAATCATTAACCTGGAGATATTGACAAATACAGGAACAAATGATGGTTCAAGAGGTTGCACCTACAAAGCCTTCATGGATTGTAAACCTCGTAACTTCAATGGATCAGAAGGAGCAGTGGGTCTTATTCGCTGGATTGAAAGGATGTAGTTCGTCCTCAACATCAGTAATTGTGTTAATGACTGTAAGGTTAAGTAGACAACTTGTACTTTCCAGGACGAAGCACTCTCTTAGTGGAATTCGCAAGTTCAAACGCTGACTATGGATGTTGCTTACTGCTTATCATGGGATCACTTGAAACACATGTTGAGGGAGTTTCATTGCCCTAGGAACGAACTCCAGAAGATTAAGGTTGAATTCTGGAACTTAATTATGGATGGAGCCAAGGTGGCGGCTTATACCAGTTGATTCCATGAACTTGCACGACTTGTTCCACTCATGGTTACTCTGGAAATCAAGAGGATTGAAAGATATATTTGGGGTCTTGCACCTCAAATTTCAAGCATGGTAACCTCATCAAAGCATGCTACTATTCAAAGCGCTGTGAGATTGGTAGATGACTTGACTGATCAAGCAGTCCATTCTAGGGTATTGATGAAGAAGGGTACTGTTGAGACGAGTGCTGGTAGGAAGAGGAAATGGGTTGTTAATTTGGAAAAATATTAAAGACAAGTCAACAAGAAGCCAGATATTATGAAGGTATATGTCGCAGGCACAAATGAGAAGAAGTCGTACACTGGAAACCAACCCAAGTGCAACAAGTGTGGCTTCCATCATTTGGGTACTTGTGCAAGCATTACCTGTAACAAGTGCAAAAAGCTCGGGCACTTGGCTAGGAATTGTAACATCCGATGCCAACCGGCGATGTTTTGAATATGGAGCCACTGGTCATTTCAGGAAGGAGTGTCCGAAGTTGAGGAACCAAGGTCCAAACCCGGATCGTGGGAGAGCATTCGTAATTGGAGCTAGAGATGCACGACAAGATCCCAACGTCGTTACTGGTACATTTCTTGTTAACAATCACTATGCTGCTATATTTTTTGACACTAGTATCGATAGAAGTTTTGTTTCGACTGACTTTAGCCCACTAATTAAGATGGAATCTAGTAAGTTGAACGATAAATATACTGTAGAATTGGCTAACGGCAAGCAAATTAAAACTAACGAAATAATTCAAAGGTGCACCTTGAACCTAGAAGATCAACCTTTTGGCATAGACTTGATACCCATTGAGCTTGGTAGTTTCGATATTGTTGTTGGCAGGGATTGGCGTTCAAATAACTGAGCCGAGATTGTGTGTCATGAGAAGATAGTTCGTAAACCACTTTCTAATGGTGAAACCCTCTCTATCCAAGGAGAGAAGAGTGGAACCGCGTTGAGAATTATCACATGCATGAAGGGCCAAAAGTACTTGCGGAAGGGATATCATGCTATTTTGGAACATGTGATGGAAAAGAAGCCGGAAGAGAAAGGACTTGAAGACATACCGATTGTTCGAGACTATCCAGAAATCTTTCCCAAAGATTTGCCTAGACTTCCACCGCCTAGGAAAGTTGAGTTTCGAATTGATTTGGTACCTGGCGCTGCACCAATCGCACGATCACTATACAATTTAGCGTCGTTAAAGATGCAGGAATTAACCAATCAATTGCAAGAATTGTTTGATCAACTGCAAGGTTCTAGTTTTTATTTGAAGATTGATCTACGTCCGGGATATCATCAACTGAGGATTCAAGAAGAAGACATTCCAAGGACCCCATTTAGGACTCGTTATGGTTATTACGAGTTCCTAGTCATGCCTTTTGGTTTGACCGATGCACCAACGGTTTTCATGGACCTCATGAATAGGGTCTGCAAGCCGTATTTGGAAAAATTTGTGATTGTATTTATTGACGACATTTTTGATATATTCATGAGCCAAGGAGGAACATGAGTAACATCTGAGGTTAATCTTGGAACTACTTAAGAATGAGAAAATGTACGCCAAATTCTCAAAATATGAATTTTGGATTCGAGAAGTGCAAATTCTTGGTCACGTGGTTAATGAGAAGGGTATACATATGGATCCATCCAAGATTGAAGCATTAATTGGAAGCACCAAAAACTCCAATCGAGGTGTGCCAATTCTTGGGTCTGACTGGTTATTATAGGCGATTTATCGAGAACGTTTCTAAGATATCCCAACGTTAACGATCCTGACTCAGAAAGACAAGAAGTTTGATTGGAGTGATAAGCAACAATCAACATTCCAGTTGTTGAAGCAAAAGTTATGTTGTGCGCCAATCCTATCCCTCCCGGAAGGAATATGCAACTTTATAGTGTACTGCGATGCATTACACCAAGGTCTTGGTTTTGTGTTGATGCAAAAAGATAAATTCATCATGTAATGATCCCGACAACTCAAGATACACGAGAAAAACTACACTACCCATGACTTGGAGTTAGGAGCAGTAGTTTTCGCACTCAAGATCTGGAGACACTATCTATATGGTACAAAATGCACTATTTTTACCGATCACAAAAGTCTCCAACACATTTTTGATCAGAAAGAGTTGAACATGAGGCAGCGAAGATGGGTCGAGTTACTCAATGACTACGACTGTGACAATCGTTACCGTCCTATCAAGGCAAAGGTTGTAGCGGATTCCTTCAGTATAAAAGAACGGGTTAAAACACTTTGATTGTGAGCATTGGAGATGACAATTCATACGGGCCTCAATACTCGAATTCGTGATGCTCAGCATGAATCACTCAAAGAGGAGAATTTGAAAGACGAGTCCTTACGGGGTACGGACAAACTGTTGGAGGTTAAACCCAATGAAACCCGATACTTTATGGATAGAATTTTGGTACCGCGTTTTAGGAATCTGAAGGAATTGGTAATGGATGAAGCACACAAGTCCAGGTACTCAATTCACCTAACATGATCTCAAGGAATTGTATCGGTCACCTAACATGAAAGCAGACATAGCCACAAATGTCAGTAAATGCCTAGGTTTTTCTAAAGTCAAGGCAGAATACTACAGTATAACCTCTATAATTTAATACTCGATAAATTAATAACCTCGATAATATTAATAATTTGTCCGGTCCTAACTTGGGACCATTATAAAATTGGACCCCAATCGATAAAATAATAAGATAATAATTTTTTTGAAATCCCAATGTAAATATATTGGTCCCAGCGAAACTATAAATTAATAATTACTAAAATATTCTAAAATTCTAGGATTTTGTAGTAAAAAATGAATCTATAGTCACTTGTTTTTTTGTAAACTTCAAATCTATATTGAGTTCATCTTTAAATCTCCCCATTGCACTTAAGAGTTGAGGCACTGTATTCTCGTATTACAACAAAAAGTTGTGAAGAGTTGTTGCCGCTTGTAATGCTTCTTTCCGAGAGATCGGTTCCAAGGGTACTGAATCATCATCCATTTTGTGTCGAAAATGCATTCCCGTAATCAAGTTCTCAAGCTCACGAATGTCTTCTCCAAAATTTACATCGTTTAAATCATTTGAGCCGGTTGGATTAGCCGAACGAATTTTACAGTGTCGATGCATTAATTTGAGAGTTGCTCACAAATATAGGCCTACTTTTTAAATTAATAATTTATTAATTTATCGATATAATAATATCTCGCTAAATTAATAAAATATCCCGGTCCCAACATTATTAATTTATAGAGGTTCTACTGTATAAGCCACCAGGGTTGTTGTAACAACTAGAGATACCTTAGTGGAAGTGGGATCAGATTTCTATGGACTTTATCATGAAATTACCCAAGACATCAAGTGGTTATGACACTATATGGGTAATTATCGATCGGTAGACGAAATCTGCGCAGTTTCTACATATCAAGCAGACAGATAAGATGGAAAAATTGACCAGGATATATCTGAAAGAAGTTGTCTCAATAAATGGAGTGCAAATTTATATTATCTCGGATAGAGATAGTAGCTTCACTTCAAGATTTTGGCAATCGTTACAGAAAGCATTGGGAACACGCTTTGACATGAGCACCGCGTATCACCCACAAACGGATTGTTAGAGTGAAAGGACCATCCAGACTCTGGAGGACATGGTTAGAGCTTGTGTGATAGACTTCGGGAATAATTAGGATACTCATCTACCGCTAGCTAAATTTTCATACAATAATAGTTATCACACTAGCATCATGGCCGCACCTTTTAAGGCACTTTACGGTGGTAAGTGCCGGTCACAATTATGTTGGGCAGAATTTGGTGGTAGCCAACTCACCGAGCCTGAAATCTTTCAAGAAATGACCTATAAGATCTTCAAGATCATAGACAGGCTCAAAGCCACCAAAGATCGCCAAAAGAGTTATGTTGACGTGAGACACAAACCCTTGGAATTCCAAGTTAGAGACAAAGCACTTTTGAAAGTCTCACCTTGGAAAGGGGTTATCAGGTTTGGAAAATGAGAAAAGCTAAACCTAGACTCATTGACCCTTTTGAATTCATGGCTAGGGTTGGGCCTATAGCTTATCGACTCAAGCTACCAAAAGAACACAGTGGTGCACGACACATTTCATGTATCAAATCTGAAGAAGTACCTATCAGATGAAACACATGTTATACCACTCGAGGAGATTCAGATCGACGACAAGCATTATTTTATTGAAGAACCGGTAGAAATCATGGATCATGAAATCAATAGGCTGAAACGAAGTCGCATTCCTCTTGTAAAAGTCAAATGGAACTCTAGACGAGGACCAACATTTACTTGGGAACGCGATGATCAGATGAGACTCAAATATCCCGTTCTATTTGAAAACACCCCAGCAACATGTGACACAAACTGAATTTCGGGTTGAAATTCTCTTAACAGGAGAAGAATGCGACCACTTACAAATTCAGGTTAATATCCGTACAAACTCAATAATTTTGAACTCATGAAATCATGTGCACTAGGCTAAATTTCTATATTTTAGGTCATAATTGCATAGCAAAGTCCACTCATGTCACATCTTGTATTTGATAAATATTAGAGATTACCGGTTCACACACCGGTTAACCCGACACACACGTATGTTGGTGACAAATATGAAATGTTAGAAAAACGTTCTAGCTCATTATTTTATGTGGTTATATGTGTAACAATATAAATATATATTATAATTTGGGTTCTTTAACGCGTATTTTATTTTTTAATATCACATTTAACGTGTCTAAACTATGAGCGTATATGTATGTATGTTTATATATATTATATACCCGACATGTTTTTATTTATAATATTACGGTCTTGAATTTATTTATTAAACCGAGTATTTAGCGGGTATTATTTGCGGGTAGTGCACCACGTTTGAACCACCATCAACTACTAACCACTTCCATCACTTCACATCATCACCACTTACTCTTTCTTTCACAACAATCCATCACCCCATACTTTGTTGACAAATTGAAGTGACAAGAAAATCTTGATATACCATCCATGTTTGTTCAAATCCATCATGAAACTAGATATTTTGATTATTTATACCAAAACCTAGATATTTGAAACATACCTCCACAATATCTCTCTCACATTCTCAACTCTCTCTCATTTCACTCTCTTTTAGAACCGAAAATCTATGCACACAAATCTCTTGCACTTTCAAGTGTTGATCAAGGAGTTACAAGTGTGAATCAAGGTGTTTCCAAGTGTTTGCAAGGATTAAAGCCATCTTTCTTCCATAAAATCCTTCTCCTTGCTTGTCACACCCCAACCGACGGCGAAAACGTCGGGGCTGGACATGTAGACTGTTCATGAGATCAAGGTCGACTAAATTGTAATATATTAAATCCATTTCCATTCAAACAAACATGAATCAATTCCAAAGTAAATAAATGAAATACAAATTGTTTTTGAATTAAAATTAACTAAGTCCAAAGCCTATGTGTATCATGTCTTGATCAAACTCATATGATAGCACCTGAAACATGAACAAAATAAGGTCAACTAAAAAGTTGGTGAGCATACACAGGTTTGTACATAGATAGCGTATAGATTGTGAACATGATAAAATAAGGCATTTATGGAGAGTAGCCATTGTGTAACCAAAGTATAATCAAACCTTTGTAACTAGCATGCAAATTGTGTTGTCGGTAACAATCACCCCAATCTGGGTGGGTTTGTCAGACTCAATAGATCTATCATTGTTTACTGTCGGCTTGAATAGTTAATGATTGCACATAAATCGCACACAAAAGTTAGCAGAACTAGCACTCATGCATAAAGCTCAAATTGCACACATGAATGTAAAGAGGATTTGTATTTCTATAGTTTGTGTAAATGTAAGCAATAGTATTATATAGTGTTCATGTTCCACCCAAAAAAGTGTAAAATAGTAAAATGGGCTATGTAATACTCACCTGTATGGATAACTTGTAGGTAGCACGAGTAGTAGGTGGCACAAGTAATTAGTTTAATCACACGTCAACCTATAATTGAATTATATTTATCTAATCAATGACGTGCTCAAAAGTCTAAGGCAAAGTCTAAGGTTCAACGGGTTCCGATGTGAGTGGATTTGTATAAGGTGGTTGTGTGATTTCATGAAATGGACGTGTGTAGATTCGTGTTTATATTAGAATAAAATTTTATTATAAAATGTAAATTCCAGTGTAAGAATTAAATAAAATACTAATTGACTTAGGGTTGTTTTAAAAGTAACAAATAAATTAAATAAATAAATTCTTTTTATTTATTTATTTATTTATTAACATAATATGTCTCAAAAATTAATAATTAAGAATATATATATATATATATATATATGTATGTATATTTATATTAATATATAAGAATAAAAATTTGTTTAAATTATATTTAAACCCTTAAATTAGTATTTTTAGGGAAATATATAAAATTTTGTAAGAGTACAAAAGGATAGGTAAGGTTTATAAGAATCCTTGTAATTTAAATGAGTAATTAAGTACCTTATTTTTAAAAATTAACTATTTAACAAAAATGATTTTATTTTATTTTTTTAAAAGAAAGACTCACCACCCGGTTCGAACCCAGGTGGGTTCTATGTGCACTCAAAGCTTTACCACTAGAACTGGGGACGGACCCTTGACATTCAACTGGTTCGAAATTGTTTTATCAAGTAACTGAAAGGGACTGGGTTTTGGTAATAAAGAGCACAAAAAGGAAACCGGGTATGGGTTTCGAACCAGTGAGCACCCGCGTAGAAGTCAGTCGGAGTAACCAATGGGTCTGGACAAGTGCTTCGATAAAAACCGGGTTTTAAATTTATAAAACAATTTAGTTTGTAGTCCCTTCGTCCCCGTCCCAACCCTAACCCCAATGTCACCCAATTCGCATCCGATTAATCATGAAACCATGGGGCTTTCCATCCTCACATCAAAACGAAACTAGGGGTATCGATTTTACCTATAATGGTTGAGTATTGGAGGAGAACGAGAAGGGGCCAACGCCAGATTTATTTGATCTCGTCGGAGTTCTGGAGGAGTAATGGAGTGAATACAGAGGTGTAGGAAGTTTGAAACGGGTTATGCGAAGGTGTGTGTGTGTGAATTGTTTTGATTGATTTCACTTTAAGGCACGATTTGATTCCGACTTCGCGTATGACAGATGTGAGCCTCAATTACGCGTTAATTCGCTCTAACGCGAATGAATGGAGTCGTGTATATGGTCTGTGGTCAAGTTGGGATAGAATTAGCGTGATTTACGGATGATAACATATCCAATTTCGCTGATTTGGGAACGGTTTGAACACGGTTTGACCGTAAATGGTCAAATCGTTTGGAATTTGAATTGACCGCTCATTTAGCAAAACTTGTAAGTTAATATGCTTAGAAATTGATCGAGAATTTCTTATGCTTACAAGGCAGGTCCGTAACTATCGGGTTTGATCAAATTGAACATTGATTTGCAAGAACTTTTAAATTTGTTGACTTTTAAAAGTCAAAGGGACGAATTGTTGTGGTTTCAAGGTTAGATGTAAGGCCCCTTATCCCGGGTAACCTCACTTGTTGGGTTTACTCATAAACAAAGTCATTAATACTGAACTTTAAATTTAACACATTCAATTAACAACAAAAGCATTCACGTTTGAGTACATTACAGCGGAAGTCTCAACATTTAAAACATACATCATTGTTTAACAAAAGAAAACATAAATCGGAGTGTCAGTCTATAGCCGGGCAGCCTTCACGCCTTCGCACGACCCTTTTCTTTGTTACCTGAAATGTATACTAAAAGTTAGCTAACGCTGGTGAGTTCTAGTTTAAAAGATTAGATATAAACATTATTTCTTCAAAAGTATACATAAGTTTATATATAAAGAATATAAATACGTATTCTTAACTTTTACTTTTCTTTCATCATTCTTGAGTGACTACATTGATATGCATTCACTTTTAGTTTTTCCTTAACATTCATTTGGTCGTACACATAAGGGTGATCAACCCGTCTTTTACTACGTATGTGACAAAGACATACGCCATGAAGCTACCGTCGTAGCCCTTTGACTCGTCCGGTCCTAGAAACTGTCCGCCTTAAAACCGTCCGGCCAACCTTCTGCCGTCCGTCGTAAACCGTCCTACCGTCGTAGTCCGCCCTTTTCGCCCGTCTACCCGAAGGTATCTGTTGGACACAATCGACAGCGGCATACCATGTCTACTTACAATTTCCTTGATAAATACTTCTGTTAGTCTTTTTGACGAAGAAGTCTCACGTATTGGCAAGAAGTGAGCACTTTTCGTCAAACGGTCGACGATCACCCAAATGGTATCATTGCCTTTAGCTGTTCGCGGTAGCTTGGTAATGAAGTCCATCGTGATCTTCTCCCACTTCCATTCCAGTATTGGAAAAGGTTGCATTTTACCGCATGGTTTCTGGTGCTCGGCCTTAACTAGAGAACACGTTAGGCACTTGCTCACGTACCCTGTCACATCATTCTTCATGCCAGGCCACCAGTACTCCTTCTTCAAGTCTTGATACTTTTTGTTTGTCCCGGGGTGGATAGAATAGCGAGACTTATGGGCCTCTTCGAGTATTTTGGTTCTAAGCTCGCCAATCTTAGGTATCCACATTCGGCCAAACCTAGTTCGTACACCGTATGCATTTGCATCCAAATTCCCTTGTTGTCCTACTATTCTTTCCCGTTTTATATTTCCTTCTAATAGCGCTTCGTCTTGTGCCTTTTCACTCATCAAATCTGGTGTTATAATCAGCTGACACGCTTTGATCTGTATAGGTTCCGATTCTTCCTTTCTGCTTAAAGCGTCAGCCACCACGTTTGCTTTGCCTGGATGATACAATATCTCACAGTCATAGTCCTTCAGTAGCTCTAACCACCTCCTTTGCCTCATGTTTAATTCCTTTTGCCCGAAAAAGTACTTCAGGCTTTTGTGATCAGAGTAAATGGTGCATTTAACTCCATACAGATAGTGCCTCCATATTTTCAATGCGAAAACTATTGCCGCTAACTCTAGATCGTGTGTTGGGTAGTTAACCTCGTGAATCTTTAGTTGTCGCGAGGCGTAGGCAATTACCTTTCCTCGTTGCATAAGTACGCAACCTAAACACTGACCCGAAGTGTCAGAGTAGACTACTAAGTCTTCATTTCCCTCAGGTAGTGCCAAGACTGGAGCTTGGGTTAATCGTGCCTTAAGTTCCTTAAAAGCGTTGTTTTGGGTTGGACCCCATTCATATTTCACTTCCTTCCGTGTCAACTTAGTTAGTGGCAAGGCTATTCTTGAAAAATCTTGAATGAACCTTCGATAGTAGCCTGCCAATCCCAGAAATCTTCGTATCTCTGTTGGTGTCTTTGGGATGTTCCATTCCTTTACTGTCTTGATCATTGCAGGATCCACCATAATGCCATTTGGGTTTATTACATGACCTAGGAATTGGACTTCCCTAAGCCAGAACGCGCATTTGGAGAATTTTGCATACAACTTTTCCAGCTTTAGCACCTCCAGAACCTCTCTTAGGTGACAGTGGTGATCACCCTCGCTTTTCGAATATACCAGTATGTCGTCTATAAAAACTATCACCGATCGATCCAACATTGGTCGACATACTCTATTCATCAAATCCATGAACGCTGCTGGTGCGTTGGTCAATCCGAAGGACATCACGAGAAACTCATAATGCCCATAACGCGTGCGAAACGCGGTTTTTGGTACGTCTTTCTCTCTTACTTTCAACTGATGGTAACCCGACCTAAGATTGATCTTTGAGAACCAACTCGCACCTTGCAGTTGATCAAAAAGGTCATCTATTCTAGGCAGTGGGTATTTGTTCTTTACTGTCCTCTTGTTCAGTTCACGGTAGTCAATGCACATGCGCATGCTGCCGTCTTTCTTCTTTACGAATAGTACCGGAGCACCCCATGGTGAAATGCTCAGTCTAATAAATCCTTTTTCTATTAATTCCTGTAGTTGAGACATCAATTCTTTCATTTCTGACGGAGCCAATCGGTAGGGGGCTTTGGCAACGGGCTCAGCTCCTGGCAGTAAGTCAATCTGAAATTCTATTTCCCGATCGGGTGGCAATCCAGGTACATCCTCAGGTAATACTTCCGGAAAGTTGCACACCACGGGTACATTCTTGAGTGCTTTCGTTTTCATTCTATCGTCAATAACATACGCCAGATAGGCTTCGCAACCGCGCCTCATGTAACTTTCGGCCTTGATCATCGAAATGACGTTTGGCGTTGTGCAATTCCAATACCCATAAACCGTAATTGGACTTTCGCTAGGAGCCTTGAGGTGTATCCTCTTACGTTTACATATGATTTGAGCTTCGTTGGCAGCTAACCAATCCATACCCAGTACTACATCGAATCCTCCTAAGGTAAGAAGGAATAATCTAGAGGGGAACTTATGGCCCTCTATTTCTATGATACAATCATCGGTTACTTGGAATACTACCGAATTTTTACCAACGGCAGTTTGTACGCTAAAGGCTTTTACTATGGTGTTGACAGTGCAGTCTAGTTTTTGGCTAAAAGCATTTGATATAAAACTTTTACTAGCACCAGAGTCAAATAAGATAGCAGCATGTTCATCATTTACTAGAAACGTACCTGATACAACATCAGGGTTTCCCTTTGCTTCCTCCTCAGTCAGGGCATAGGCTCGAGTCCTAGCCCTTGGCTGTTCCTTTTCAGCTTCCTTTTCCTTTCCCTAATCAGATTGTCTGGTTTTCCTGCAATCCCTAGTCAGGTGTCCATATTTTCCACAACTCTGGCACTTAACATCCTTTAAACACTCTTGGGAGAAGTGCCCCGACTTCCCGCACTTATAACACATGATGGTGCCGATTCGGCACTCGCCAAGATGGTGCTTTCCACACTTCTTGCAAGTTTCATATTCATCTGACCTTGGTCTCTTAACTTTAGCTGCTGCATCCCTTTTCCCGGTGCCCTTAGACGGGTTCTCCCACTTTCTCTTTTGTGTCTAAGGTGCCGGGTCCTCATTGGCGTAGTCTTCGTAGACGATTCCGCTCAGATTCACTACCGACTCGAAGGTCGAGGGTAGGTTAGTTTTGACATGGACACGGACCCTTTGTGGCAAACCCTTGACATAGTACTTAATCAGACGGTCTTCAGTCTCCACTAGTTGTGGTACCAGTTGGGCCAGCTCATTGAATCTCGAAGTATACTGGCGATGAGTCTTGTTGCCAGCCTTGAAGTTCAGGAACTCGTTCTCCACACGATCAATCTCGTTCTGTGGGCAGAACTTTTGGATTATCAGCTTCTTCAAGTCTTCCCATGTCATTCTGGCAATAGCGTTTGGCGACTTTATTCTCTGAATGTTTCTCCACCAACCTAGTGCTTCATTGGTGAAAGAATGTGCAACCTACTTAACGACCTGGTCCGATCGACACTCGCTTATGTTGATTACAGCGTTCATCATCTCAATCCATTCGAACATAGCCACTGAATCCTTGTTCCCATCGAACTTGGGTGGGTCTCCGTCCTTGAAACCTTTATACGTGCACCCCCTATTGCTTGATCCTATCTTTATTTCGTCCCCATCACTGTCATATACTTTTTCCTCATTGTTTACTTCATCATCTTCCTTAATTTTCTATAATGCTTCAGACAGCAAGTTAGGCAATACATTCTTTAAAGTGAGCACGACCTCACGGGCAATAGCATCTCTGACCTCGGGTTCCAACTGTAGAGACCCTTGATGGTCGCCCCCGGTTGGGATGACATTAGTTTGGTGCACGCTCTCTATGCTTTCCGTGTGCACATCCTCTTCTTCTTGATGTCTTGGATTTAGTGGAGGCCTACCGACTCGGCTCGTGCGACCGCCTCGGCGTCCTGTTCTCCCTCCACCTGCCATAGTCTTTAGATTTCTTGATAGTCATAAAGTGTATACATCAATGTCATTCTCTCAGATCATAGTCTTAGAACAGTACGAACAAGGTAAATTTTTAATTACAGTGACCGGTTTGTGATTAGAAATTTACATTGCTTTTCTGGTTCCAAACTCTTCAAATTGGTCGTGACATTGACATCTATTAGTTCTAGGTTAGAGTATTTATTCTTATCCAAGTGTATTAACCTTAGTACTCACTTACCTTGCTGGCGTTGCCGTTGGCTACCCAGACTGACATCCGTGCGTTGGTCCCATAATCAGCTTGAGTCCAGACATTTAGGGATGTCTGAATCTCTCAAACTATTGCTCTGATAACAACTTGTAAGGCCCCTTATCCCGGGTAACCTCACTTGTTGGGTTTACTCATAAACAAAGTCATTAATGCTGAACTTTAAATTTAACACATTCAATTAACAACAAAAGCATTCACGTTTGAGTACATTACAGCGGAAGTCTCAACATTTAAAACATACATCATTGTTTAACAAAAGAAAACATAAATCGGAGTGTCAGTCTATAGCCAGGCAGCCTTCACGCCTTCGCACGACCCTTTTCTTTGTTACCTGAAATGTATACTAAAAGTCAGCTAACGCTGGTGAGTTCTAGTTTAAAAGATTAGATATAAACATTATTTCTTCAAAAGTATACATAAGTTTATATATAAAGAATATAAATACGTATTCTTAACTTTTACTTTTCTTTCATCATTCTTGAGTGACTACATTGATATGCATTCACTTTTAGTTTTTCCTTAACATTCATTTGGTCGTACACATAAGGGTGATCAACCCGTCTTTTACTACGTATGTGACAAAGACATACGCCATGAAGCTACCGTCGTAGCCCTTTGACTCGTCCGGTCCTAGAAACTGTCCGCCTTAAAACCGTCCGGCCAACCTTCGGCCGTCCGTCGTAAACCGTCCTACCGTCGTATTCCGTCCTTTTCACCCGTCTAACCGAAGGTATCCGTTTCCCACGTGCTACCACGTTTGCAACCGTTCTACATATGATTTGGCATTTGCTTCGACCGTCCATTAATGCCCCTTTTTATTTCCTAGCTAATGAAGGAATATTTTTGTCCCGGTTGCAAGATAGACACGTGGTCGTCTGTCTACCGTAGTAGCCATTAGCATGGAAGCGTCCATAACATTCACGTATATTCATAACATGCAGTATATATATTATAATAATCAAGATTTCATTCATTCATATTTTGTCATTCTTTCATTAATACTTTATAAACATACGTTTCATTCTTTGTTCATAATTCATTTTCATATATAAATATATAAATATATATGTATTTGTATATCACGTATGATCACATTGGCATTCTTAGTATTTATTCATTTAGTGTATACATTTCAGCCCCAAAACATTTAATAAGGTTTGCACATAACATAGAAAGGGGCACATAGAACTCACCTGACGAGCTAGTCTGGGTTGTCCTAAACAAAGTCCAACAACGTCACTTCTAATCTGAATTGAGTAGTTAAATACACATCAGACCTAATCTTGACTCTAACAGTTTAATCATTCTAAACATACTGACTTTACTTAACCATTCTGATGCCTGCGCACTTAGCAAGTGCGCAAGGCCTTGGTCATGCGTACTTGAGAAGTACGCAGACCTTACTTCATGCGCACTTGGTAAGTACGCAGACTTTACTTCATGCGTACTTGATAAGTACGCAGGATCTGATTCAGGCGTAAGAACCCTAACTTTTTGCATGCGGGTCTGATTATGTCAATATCTAAATTTTCTTTGATCAGGACGTTCGGTTTTTATTCTAGATGCTAGATCTTTGTTCATTTTCAAGTTTCATCCATAGAAACTTCACCTATTTAGCTAAAACCGAAAATCCTAAAATAATCATAAAATCTCAGATTATGATCGAACGCTTACCTGGATTGGAGTTATGATTCAGAGAAGATGATCACGAGCACAGTAGCAACGTTCTCCTGAATTCCCGAGTCGATCCGTCACTTTCTCTCTCTAGAACCGAGCTCCCCTTTCTCTCTCTAGAATTGTAAGTGGTGAAAAGAAATGATTTGTGGCAGCCCTTGTCCTTTATATACCTGGGCTTCCTTTGGCCCGTTCGAGCCGAACCCAAGCCCATCCATTTTTCTTTCGTTTCTTGACGTTTAAATCTCTATCGTATTATTAATTACTTATTAACTATTTTTGGGATGTTACATTAGACTAGGTTCACTTTGGGGGTGTTGGGTTCAGATCAAAGGATGGGAGGTTCAAATATAAAATAAAGGGTTCTTTGATTGGTGAGGGGATAAAAAAAACCTCAATTATCTTAAATTCCTTTTAATTGTTTATAAAAATATTTTTATAAAAATTTATAAAAATCTAATTGTTATTATAATTGTTTATAAAGGAACTAAATTTCATTTTGATATAGTTACAAATGGTATAAGTGGTTTACTTTAACAAAATCAATTGTATATAGATTTACATATTTATTTATAATTATATGTATATATAATAGGAAATAATACGTAAATGCAAGTTGGAATTTAAATTGATACATGTTTAGAATAATAATTAATGTGACATATTGCGTTGAATGAGTACGTGACTGAAATGAAAAAAATGTCATTATTATAAAAAGAAAACAATAACAGAAAAATCATGGATGTTACAGTATCCCCATGTTAACGGAATTTCATCACGAAATTGAACTAGTGGGTGCAACTGAATCAAGAAAAAAATGAGTTTGGATTGTTGGTTTGAGGAGTATAGCTGATAACATGGTTCAGGTCTGTTTCTCAAAGTCGGGCATGAATTACGAGAGTGAGTTTTGTTTAAGAGAATTTAAGGGGGAAAGTCTGTTGAGCAATAACTTGAATTCTAAGGGCGAAATGTATCACTTGAAATGGTCTTGATAGGAAATCGATGATCAGGGTTTTCTTTAAGAGGTAGTCTAATATGCTCAAATATTGTTAGTGGATAAGGGATTTCACTACTTTTGGTCTAGGTCAAAACTTCACGTGACACGAACAACGCTACTTCTGATAATATGACAGAACACTTATATATAGGAAGTACCATCGGCGTATCCACCATGTCCTCGTCATATTACATTAGTTTCGTCGTTATATATCACGATAGGTTTTAGGCTACAACACACATCAGAATTCACTATGTTTTCCATGCGCTGATTTTTATAATTACGTGTGCACCCGTAGTTACTCAAATCATCGTATGGTCCGTATGGATCCTTCCGTTGTGTACGAGGCAAGAGGGGCACAAATTTACTTAGTTCATGTCTATTGTATTCACATGTGAGTTGCTAATAAGTAACTATATCCCTAAATAGGCAGGTCTGCTAGTAACTAAAGAGTAACAAGGTAGTATAACTTAAAGTTTCATAGTTTACTCGTGTTTGAACAAGAATACGTCAAACCCCGAGTAGGCTCAATGTGTTATGGTTTTCAACTTTGATGAACAAAGTGTATGACCATTATTTGTGTGTAATGTGCTCAACCAATTGCAACCATTGTAAGCAACTTAGTTTCATGTATAATGTAAACACACAAGTCTCATGTATGATCTAGTGCTATGTAGGTTGTAATCAAATAGGTTTTATGTGTAACGTAAACAACTTAGCATCATGTATAAGCTCTCATGTGTAATGTAAGAAACATAGTATCATGTGTATTGTAAGAAATGAATTTCATGTATGGTGTTAACAACTTAGTATCATATAGTATCATGTACTTTTCAACCAAAATAAGTTTCATGTTCATTGTGATTAATCAAGTATTGTGTATAAAACAATCAATTGTTATGTATTATGTGATCAAATTAGTGTATGTATATTGCAAACAACTATGTTTCATGTATTCCGTAATCAATCCAGTAGAGTGTGTGTTGCAAATAATCAAGTTCCATGTATTATGTAGTCAGGGTAGCATTGGATATATTGAAAATAACTAAGTTTCATGTATATTGTAAATGTGCATACGTAAGTTATTTAGTTTCGTGGGTGGCATATGCTAACGAGTTTTGTATGTGCTCAAGTGTTGCGGAGGAGCGTGTTGTTTGCCGTTTAGGTAAAATGTGGTGGTTAGGTTCTATCTTGTTGAGGTTTGTGGGGATGGTTATCGTCTACACGAAATGTATCGTCTCTTGATGCATCAAGTGAAAAAGAACGAGGAGGTTCTGAAAATACTCCGGGAAGTGTGCTTACAAAGAACTGATCTTGTTTGTAAGTAAGAAATTGTTCGTAGATGAATAGGAGGGTGGCAGTAATGGGTTGAATGGATGATTACACGAAAGCCTTTTTATAAGAATATTAAATAAAATAGAGGTTAATTAACTTAAACCATGATTTACAATGGTTAAACAAGTAGTTGTATAATAATTTAGCCAAGGTTTAGAAATAATTAATTTAACGAGAAAAGTCATAATTATTTATAAATTCGAAATAACACATTTTTTTTATATAAATACGTTGTATTAAGTTCCCTTACAAAGTGAAAATGTTTATGGAAAAATTTACATTTCTGATACTCCCTAAAATTTTGATAAACGTTTGGTTTGAAAATAACGAGGTTGTTTAAATCTAATAGGATGATTTATTTACGAAGGAGATTGCCGGTAATGCACTAAATCATGTTGAATGACTGGAAAATTTTGATGGAAATATGATGGGTGTATTTCACACTCAACGTGTCAAATCAATGAATAATAACTTTAGAGTTGGAATGTATAAGATTTATTAAATGCTAAACATTATTCAAAACATAGGGAAATGGTTCTCAAACGGAAAATTTAAAGACAATAAATATAAATTTTTGTTAACGTCTCTGGTAGCTTCCCACTAGAAGGAAAATAAACACCAAGGCGAGCACCGCTATGGTCATTCGGGTAGTCGATCTGGTTTCAACTCTAGCTGTTTCCGTGCGAAGCTCCAGTATTTCTTTTTCGAGGATGGAGATTAACTCCTTTTGGTACCCTAATTGGTTTGCTAGGCTATCCATTCTTTGTCCTTGCAGGTCATGCATTACCCACTACTCCATCCTTTGCCTCTCAAATTCTGAGGTCCTTACATATTGGTGAATGTCATTGGTTGGAATTCCCATAACACTAGTGGGTGTCGTGGTATGCCTTACCCAAGGGTTAGGATGGTACGAGTCGGGCATTAGATATGGGTCTCTTAGTGGGGGTGGTAACTGATTGTGGAGATGGGGTGTCTGATACGGGTTTCTAGGTGCGGGTGATCTAGATGTTCGAAGTCTTGAGCCTGTGTTCCTAATCCAATCAGACACTTCTCCAGGACGGTATACCGGGGAGGAAGGGGGTAGGAGTCCATGTCTAGTAGGAAACAATGAAAAGGTTGCAAGTGATAATAAAATATTGAGTGTTAAATATAGGAGTTCTCATAGGTTTAGAGTTTGACTAGTCATAACACCAAGCCTTCACAACAGTATTTTAGAAATACAATTGACCTATAAGCAATGCATCCCTGAGGAGGATTCCCAGGAAAGAGGGGTGGGTCACTAGGACACACTTAAGTACCCTATCTTTCCTTAGCCAGAATCATTCATGGGCCTACACACTCTTCCAGCCATCATGTATTAATAACACTATTGTTGGGCTCATGGTCATGATGAGAATTGTTGTGGGCTTGGCTTTGAGGCCCGAAAGTGAGGCTTATATATTGCAGTAGGATTCTTCTTCTCGGAGGGTAAGTGGGCTTCTAGTTTATTATTAATGGGCTTTAGACCCAATAGTTTAGATTTAGATCACAAGAGGTGGTGACATTATATGTGTGAGTTTAAGGATGCATGAAAGGCTAAGTGTGTATAAGTGTGTGTTGAAACTTAGGATAGCACTTAAATGGATCAAATGGATAGCATGAATATAACACAAAAATTTTCAGGCAGTGTGACACATAAGTCAGTAAATATTGTATCATGCAGTGTAATGATAGCATGTAGAAATATTCACATAAGAGGAAATCATGTAGCATGTAGTAGCATGGCATTGTATGGGTGTCCTAAGGTTATAGTCTAGGCTAAGAGTGTCTAACAACCTAATTCTCTATAACCAAGGCTCTGATACCAATCTGTCACACCCCAACCGACGGCGAAAACGTCGGGGCGGGACATGTAGACTGTTCATGAGCTCAAGGTCGACTAAATTGTAATATATTAAATCCATTTCCATTCAAACAAACATGAATCAATTCCAAAGTAAATAAATGAAATACAAATTGTTTTTGAATTAAAATTAACTAAGTCCAAAGCTTATGTGTATCATGTCTTGATCAAACTCATATGATAGCACCTGAAACATGAACAAAATAAGGTCAACTAAAAAGTTGGTGAGCATACACAGGTTTGTACATAGATAGCGTATAGATTATGAATAAACAAATCCTTACATAACATGATAAAATAAGGCATTTATGGAGAGTAGCCATTGTGTAACCAAAGTACAATCAAACCTTTGTAACTAGCATGCAAATTGTGTTGTCGGTAACAATCACCCCAATCTGGGTGGGTTTGTCAGACTCAATAGATCTATCATTGTTTACCGTCGGCTTGAATAGTTAATGATTGCACATAAATCGCACACAAAAGTTAGCAGAACTAGCACTCATGCATAAAGCTCAAATTGCACACATGAATGTAAAGAGGATTTGTATTTCTATAGTTTGTGTAAATGTAAGCAATAGTATTGTATAGTGTTCATGTTCCACCCAAAAAAGTGTAAAAGAGTAAAATGGGCTATGTAATACTCACCTGTATGGATAACTTGTAGGTAGCACGAGTAGTAGGTGGCACAAGTAATTAGTTTAATCACACGTCAACCTATAATTGAATTATATGTATCTAATCAATGACGTGCTCAAAAGTCTAAGGCAAAGTCTAAGGTTCAACGGGTTCCGATGTGAGTGGATTTGTATAAGGTGGTTGTGTGATTTCATGAAATGGACGTGTGTAGATTCGTGTTTGTATTAGAATAAAAGTTTATTATGAAATGTAAATTCCCGTGTAAGAATTAAATAAAATACTAATTGACTTAGGGTTGTTTTAAAAGTAACAAATAAATTAAATAAATAAGTTCTTTTTATTTATTTATTAACATAATATGTCTCAAAAATTGATAATTAAGAATATATATATATATATATATATGTGTATATATATTTATATTAATATATAAGAATAAGAATTGTTAGGACATAGATTTGTAATGACAAAAGCTTGTAATAGTTAGATTTTATGTCTTTATGTTTTTGTTATGTAATTGTATAAAGTTGCTAAGTGTTTTTACAAGTGAGCCTAGAGGCGAACTTGTTAAGTTCGCCTGCTCTATCAGAGGCGAACTTAATAAGTTCGCTTAGGTCTAACTAAGGCGAACTATTAAGTTCGCTTAGTCTGTTTCAGGCGAACTTAATAAGTTCGCTTACAGCAGGTTAGTTTCTATATATATGTGTTTACAGAGTCATTAAAAAAGGACTGATCAGAGAGAACCGAGAGAGAGATTTGTCTGATTGAGTCTGTAAACCATTGTGAATTGGAATATAATTGAGAAGTTTATTTACACGTGTTGTTTCAATTGTCGGTTAGTATGCAAATGTTAACATGAAGGATTCCGCACTTCGTGTTATAACAACGTCATATCACGAGTTCGATCAGTAGTTGAGTTACCTGGACCTACAAGTGGTATCAGAGCTTATGCTCGTGAATTAAGTACGATTCTTGGTGATTACTGATGGTTTTGTGTACAATTTGACAAGAAATTCAACTTTTTTGAATTTTCTGCATCAATGGAGTTTTTCAACTTCTTGAAGATCGTTTCTCTGCTGAATTCGTGTTTTTGGAAGTGATTTTGACGAAATTAGTCCGATAGAACTGTTCTATTTGATAAAATTCATAATCCTACGAATCAATTTCCTTAAATTCCATCAATTCACTGAGAAATCATGATTTTTGAAGTTCTTGGTTCGTGTTTGAGAAAAGATTCCTCTGAGTCTGTTACAGTAGTTAAAGCGAACTTGCTGAGTTCCTGTGCAGGCGAACTTAACAAGCGAACTTATTAAGTTCGCTTCTCACATTTTAAGCGAACTTAATTGTTAAGCGAACTTACCGGATTTCCTCCTTAAGCGAACTTGTCTTGTTCGCCTGATCTCAAGTTCGCTTAGTACTCACTAAAGCGAACTTATTAAGTTCGCCTGAGGGTAAGACTGCTCAATAGTTGTAAAATTTTTCAGAATTTTTTTTTTAAAACAAGGCAAATATGGTTCAAGTCACAAACATGTTCAATTATGACAATGAGATTGGTACATCTCAAAAACCTCCAAAGTTGTTGAATCTAGCTGATTATTCAAATTGGAAAGATCGGTTTGACCAGTTCGTATCTTTAACCGATACTAGTTTGTGGATTCCGATTTTGGAAGGATATACGCATCCTACTTATTCATGGATGGGAAAGGATGATGTTTCGAAGCCAGTGTTAGCATTAACTACTGAAGCGAAGCTGTTATTTGATCGAGAAAAGAAAGCAATGGCTAGCATTTTGATGTCTCTACCAAAGGAAATTTATCATAGTTTTAAATAGTTCAAGTCTTCCCAACAACTGTGGGAAGCATTACAGAAAAGGGGTGAAGGGAGTTTGAGTGTTAAGAAGATTAGAAAGGAGTTACTAAAGAAGCAGTTCCTAGTCTTTAAACATTTTCAAAATGAATCTTTGGATGATCTTGCTACAAGATTCTATCATCTTCTTAGTGAACTGGCTAGTGCATCTGTGGTATATGAGACTGAGGAAATCAATGACATATTCTTGGAGGCTTTACCATCAAAGTTTGATGTGTATACGGTTTTGATCAAAGAAAATGTTAAGTACAAAACCATGTCTCTTGAAGAAGTCCTAGGAAATATTCAGTCACATGACATGAATATGAAGAAGAAAGAGACTAATATGGAGCACATCCTGGATCCCTCAATGTATTTTGCCAAATCTGTTGGTAAATCTGGTACTGGAGTGGCATTCTTTTTTGGTGATGCTCAAGAGTCTTCAAATGATCAGTGTTCTGGAGTTCCAATTTATTCTGGTCATTCAAGCCATTCTGGATTTTCTGCTACTACTGCTTCAACATCATCTGGATCTCATGTGAATCAGAAAGTTGCTGATGATTATCTTGCTATGTTTTCTTCATTCATGGCATCATATGAAAATTTCATTGGAGGTAAAATACGTGATCCTGAGGTTATAGAAGAAGATTTCAGATAGATTGACCCTGTTGATCTGGAAGAAATGAATATCCAATGTAATATGGCCATGTTAATGCGACAAGCTAAAGATTTCTTGAAGAGAAATGGGAGAAAAAATATTGGTTCAAATAGTCGATCGCGTATGGGTTTTGATAAGAGCAAAGTTAGGTGTTACAACTGCCAAGAGTATGGTCACTTTGCTAAGGAGTGTGTGAAGCCAAAGGTAGAATTTGATTCTCAAAAGAAGCAATCTAACTTTCAGCATAATAGGAATCAGTCACGTGGTTCATCTGGTAATCAAAATCATGGTCCTTCTGGTAATACAAATCATGCATCTGCATCATCAGCATTAGTTGCTCAAAACGACGAAAACTATGATTGGGGCATTCATCTGGAAGATTTGGTGGGTGTTGTGAGTCAGGCTTTTGTTGTAGAAATTCATTCAGAAAAACCAGAAGAGTCTACTGATGATGAAAGCTCTAGTGATGATTCGTGTGATGGTGATAGTGTTCCAAGTGTTGATGATGAGGAAGAAAGAGGGCAAAGTATTGATTTTGATGCTGTGTCAGGGGTTGCTGAGGAAGAAATTGTTCTTACAGAAAATGCTTCAGTTGGTGATGATTCAGAGAATATTCCAATTGCTAAAGTATTCATGGCAGACATGTCTGATCCGACTAAGGTAAAAGACTCTGTTTGTCAAATATATTGTTCTAATTGCATTTCTGTTAAAGATAAACTGCAAAAAGTCATGGATGATAAAACAAACTTGATTTGTGACATGAAATCAATGCATTCAGTTAATCAGAAACTGAAAGATAATGATAAACTGTGCATTGATAGAATTGAGTCTTTAAAAAGAGACTTAAATTCTCTTGGGTTAAAATACCAAGAGCAGGGTTATCATCTTGATATGGCTTATGCTGAAATCGAAAAACGAAATGAAGTTGTTGCCCAAAAGAACAAGGAGATTTCTGAAAAAGAATCTGAGGTGATAAAATTACATAGAAAGCTGGAACAGTTTGAGAATTCATCTGTAGTTCTGGATTATTTCAATGCTAATGCTGATCCCACAAAAAGGGTTGCTGGTATTGGGTTATTCCTCCACCGTTCAATGCAAATTATGTGGTTGAGCCTGAAATCATTCATGAAGAGAAAATTGATCCCAAGACAGTATTAAAGGTGAATCCAGTGACGGGTGAAGACATGGTGTATGATTCTGATACAGAGGATGAGGTGTTTGATGATTCAAAGGTTGAAGGCATTATGAAAGAAGTGAAAATTGTTGAACCAAAGGTTGTGAAGAATGTTACTAGGGATAGGTGCATTTTGACTGAACCTGAAGAGGTGAAAGTGGTTCCAACTAAACTTTCTCCAATCTTACAGTCAAGTGGGTTTGTTGCAGCTGGTTATCAAAAAGTGAATTCTTCAATGGTGACAAAATAGGCTTATGTTCCAAAGAAGCTGATAAATTGTTCTGGGCATTCCTCTGAAGCTTATTCTTCTGATGGTTCTTCAAATTCAAAGAAAACATCTTATTTCAGAAATTATCAAGAAAGAAGAGTGTGTTTTCGTTGCAATGAGGCTGGTCATATTTTGATTAAGTGCCCAAACAAGAACAAGGGTAAAATGAAGACTGTTCCTTCACAACCGAAAGTGGTGAAGATTCTAAAAAGGAAAGATGAGGGAAAGTCGTCTTCTAATTTGGAGAAAAATATGCCTGGTCGATCTTTTGTTAAATTCTCTGGATTTAAACAACAGAATGCATTGCATGCTAAATCTTTTGTATGCAAAGAGAAACTTGAGATTCCAAAAGTTGGGATTTCAAAAGATACTTTTCAGGAGGTTAAATTGTCTAGACCTCAAAGAAGAAGAAGAAACAGAAAATTAAAGAAAATTTTGGAAACATCTGAATCTGATAATAATATATCAAATACTATATTTCAAAATAATAAAAATGATTCTTCTTTGAAAAGGTCTGATTGTCAAACTTCTGTTCCAAAAGTGAATGATAAAATTGATTGTAAATTACAAGAAGTTGTTTATTTTGATCAATCCGGACGACCCAAGACCACGATGGCTTGGGTTCCACTTTCTAACTGATTCTCGTTGTTTATGTAGGGACAACCAAGGAGGACTATCAACAATACATGGTATGTGGATAGTGGTTGCTCTCGACATATGACAGGGAATGTGAGATTGCTTGAGGATGTAAAACAAATTGATGGTGGTTATGTCGCTTTTGCGGGTAATAAAGGCGGGTACATAACTGGCCAGAGAACATTAAAGAATGACAAAGTCAAATTTGAAAAGGTGAATTATGTTGAGCAGCTGGAACACAATCTTTTAAGCGTATCACAAGTCTGTGACAAGAAGTTTTCGTTCCATTTCAACGATCATGAATGCTATATTCTGAAACCGGGTTTTGTGATTCCTGATGAATGGATTCTCATGGAGGCTCCAAGGAGAAATGACACGTATGTCCTTGACATGAGTGTCGCGACTACAACGGATTCAATTCCATCATGTTTACTCTCCAAGGCGTCGGAATCTGATTCAATATTGTGGCACAGGAAGCTAGCTCACATTAACTACAGGAAGATGAACTACATTGTTAGGAATGATCTTGTGCTTGGTATTTCGAAAATGAAATTCTCAGTTCCTGATGATTGTATTCCATGCAAGAAGGGGAAGCAAAGAAAGAAATCTCAAAATCGAAATCGACGAATTCTATCGTAACTCCTTTGGAGTTGTTGCATATGAATTTGTTCGGTCCTATCAGTATTAGGAGCATTGGTGGGAAATCGTACTGCTTGGTCGTAACTGATGATTACTCCAGATTTTCATTGGTTAAGTTTATTTCTTCTAAAGCTGAAACCACTGAGTTGGTACAATACTTAATCCTAGGTTTGCAAAATTTATTCAATCTGAAAGTCAGAAGAATTAGGAGTGACAATGGCAGCGAATTTAAGAATAGTAAAATGGGCTTATTCTGTCTACAAAAAGGAATTCATCATGAATTCAGTGCGCCATATGTTCCTCAACAAAACGGTGTCGCTGAACGAAAGAACAGGACGTTGGTCGAAACAGCTCGCACGATGCTTGCAGATTCTAAGCTTCCAGTCACCTTTTGGGATGAAGCTGTGAATACTGCGTGTCATGTTTTAAACAGGGTCTTGACCGTCAAGCGACATAACAAGACTTGCTATGCATTGCTAAATAATCGAAAGCCGAATCTGGAATACTTACTACCTTTTGGTAATCTGTGTACCCTACTGAAGGTTCGAGATGTCCCAACAAAATTCAGTGCAAAGGCTATTGAAGGGATTTTTTAAGGGTATGTGGCAAATTCGACAACCATGAGGGTTTATAACAAAGAGACACGCCAAGTTGAAGAATTGTTCCATATTGACTGTTCAAATCGGTCTTTACCACAAAAGGCGATTGGTCCGGATTGGGCATTTGATTATGACAACTTATTCAAGTCTTTTCATTTACCGTCTGATATTTCTGATGAAGATGCTGCTGTTCTTTATGATTCTTGTCAAGATACACAGCACAATGGATTTCTACCAAATGCAGTTCCAAATTCATCGATTCCATCTACTTCTGCTCCCGATCCTAATGTTGCTTCTTGTTCAGGTCCACAAGATTCAGAGAGTGAGGAGGATAATGCTATTTTTCAAGATTCTTCTGCTGATCCGTTGTTGAGTGATGATCCATTACCTTCGACACAGGCTCAGGGGGAGATTCCAACAAATTTAGACTCGGAAATTCCAATTCCTCAAGATTATTCTTATCAATCTGAATCTACTCAAGTTGACGTGTTGCCGGTTCCTGAGGTCGCATCCATCAAGGAACACAAAGATCATCCAGTGACAAATATAATTGGAAATTTTCAGGATGGAGTGAAAACACGTTCTCTTGTTGACAATACTTGTTTGTATACTTGCATTAAAGATTCTGGTGTTCTTGATGATTGCTCACATTCATGCTTTATTTCACAGGTTGAACCCAAGAATGTTGAGATGGCTTTAAATGACAATAACTGGATAGAATCTATGCAGGAAGAACTTGCTCAGTTTGACAAACTTAAGGTTTGGAATCTTGTTGATCTACCGAAAGGTGCGTATCCGATAGGAACATAGTGGGTGCTTAAATGTAAGAAAGACGATCGAGGTGTCGTGGTACGCAATAAGGCAAGATTAGTTGTCCAGGGCTTTAATCAACAAGAAGGAATTGATTACACCGAGGTTTATGCACCGGTTGCGCGGCTCGAAGCTATAAGACTGTTTCTAGCTTTTGCATCCTTTAAAGGTTTTAAGGTGTTTCAACTAGACGTTAAAAGTGCATTTTTATATGGAAGGGTCAAGGAGGAAGTCTATGTGTGTCAGCCGCCGGGGTTTGAAGATCCAATGAATCCAAATATGGTTTTCAAGCTTGATAAGGCACTCTATGGTCTTCATCAGGCTCCTCGTGCGTGGTATGAGACTTTATCCACACATCTTTTGGCGAATGACTTTGTTCATGGAAAGATAGACTCGACCTTATTCATAAAGAAATCAGGGGGAGATTACCTACTGGTACAGATTTATGTGGATGATATTATTTTTGGCTCGACAAATGAAGGGTTATGCAAAGACTTTGAGGGTGTTATGAAGTCGAAATTTGAAATGTCTGCTATGGGAGATTTATCGTTTTTCTTAGGTTTACAAGTAAATCAAAAGGAAGATGGTTTCTTTATTCATCAGTCCAAGTATGTCAAAGACATCTTGAGTCGGTTCAAGATGGAGGACTGTACCCCATACGATACTCCAATTCCGGTCAATCATAAGTTAAACTCTGACCCGGAAGGAAAAGATGTGGATTGTCGACTTTACAGAGCTATGATTGGATCCCTCATGTACTTAACCGCTTCAAGGCCGGATATAATGTTCGCCGTGTGTATCTGTTCCGGATTTCTGGCAAAGCCAAAAGAATCTCACTTAATTGCTGTGAAAAGAATCTTTCGGAATTTAAAAGGAAAACAACGTTGTATCCTCATGGTTCTAACTTTGATTTCAATGCTTATACTGATTCTGATTTTGGTGGTTGTTGTTTGGACAGGAAATCTACAACAGGTGGTTGCCAGTTCTTAGGAAATCGACTTGTATCTTGGCAATGAAAAAAGCAAACCACAGTCTCGATTTCAACATGCGAAGCAGAATACATCGCTGCTGCAAGTTGCTGTTCACAGATTCTGTGGATACAACAACAATTGAGAGATTACGGTTTGAATTTCACAGGAACCCCCATGCTTATTGATAACAATGCTACTATGTCCATAACGAATAATCATGTTAAACATAGTAAAACTAAGCACATCGAAATTCGATATCATTTTATTCGTGATTGTGCAGAGAAAAGGTTGATTGAGCTGGTCAAGGTACACATTGAAGATAATTTTGCTGATTTGTTAACCAAAGCATTTGATCGTACCAGGTTTGAATTCCTAATTAAAATGATTGGTATGATCAATCCCGAATAAAAGTTTTTCAAAATCAGAATTTCATGGAAAATTTTCTTTTAAGTTCTTTTATTGCTTTATTTCATTTCTGCACTTACATTTTCAGTCAAAAAGCTTAATTTATAAAAGGTCAAAGCAAATTGAAAAATATAAAATTTTGACATCATTTGAGGTTAGAGAAGAAATGATAGTACATCAGTGATTAGTTTATTTCACACGACCTTAGTAGACCTTGATTTATAATTGATTAAGATAAGTTGATTTGATCTAAATTTCAAAGTCTGCATAAATAAGAAATGATAGTGTTGTGAATGCTCTATTCTTGATAATTTGTTTTTAAAATTTGTGTATAAAATTTGAAACTCAAATTGTCAATAGGCTAAAAGCGTTTTGAAACTAATAGTAGTGTGAAAATTAAATATAATATGATTACATCTGTGATCTAGATCCATTATATGCCTGGGTGTGTGTGTAAAAGATCATTATCAGATACAGAATATTCGCTTTTAATAAAGATTATCCTCTGAGATCAGTTTCGGGTTATGTCCTTAGCACTATTCATTTGATTTGCTTCAGTGCCCATGTCCTGAAAAGCATGCAATTTGAAGTATAATCAAGATATGTACTTGACAGCATCTGTCAAACATATACTAGCCCTTGGATCATATTGATATATCATCTTTACTGATTCCATTGAATTCATAATCCAGATAACAGTTGGATCCACGTACCTGAATCTTATGATTCCACAAATATAAGCCAAAACATTGAATCATTCGATTCTGAATCTCATTGATTCCTATACAATCCAATTTGGATTCTGCTATTCATGTGCTAAGTGATGTCTCCTCATTCTGAATATTCGGATAATCTTTAGTAAAATCTTATATATGTCTTGAAGATAGTGCATTTACTTTCTATTTGGCATATAGGTGGGGTACACTATGTTTATCATCTAAATGGTACTAAATCACATGAATTTGGAGAATAATCGCTTATAGTTTCAAATAATATAATATTGTCAAATTTAAGAATTCATACTTTATATTTCAAATTCGGTATAAATAAAAGAGCATTTTATAACCTGATCTTATTTACTTTGAAATTTATCGCGTATCATTTTAAATATTATTCAAATTGAATGAGTTTCAAAATGAAAAAAGATGCAAAATGCACAAAATTGAGTTGAATGGTCTCATACTATAGGTTACCCTTTGTTATTGATAATATGTGTGATGAATTAATTGAATACTAATATGATCTTCTTGCTCATGATGTTAAAACCAAAAATATGTGATTTCAGTTTGTACAGAGAAAAAAACAAAAAATATGTGATTTCAGTTTGTACAGAGAAAAACCAAAAATATGTGATTTCAGTTTGTACAGAGAAAAACCAAAAATATGTGATTTCTGTTTATTCGGATAAAAGTCAAAAATATGTGATTCTGTTTGTATAGATAAAACTCAAAAAGATTTTGATTTTTATTTTCCATGAAAATTCTAAACTTTTATTAAAATTGTTCGGGATTGGATCGATTACAAGGTGCTGACGAAAGTTCAAGACTTGAAAGGTGATTAGAGAAAATTTTGCTCAAGGCTATAGTAATTGGATATTATTTTCGCTTGAACAGTGAAGCGAACTTAATATGTTCGCCCGAGAATAGTGAAGCGAACTTAATCAGATTGTGGTAAAGCGAACTTGTCTGTGGTGAAGCGAACTTATCTTGTTCGCCGAAGGCTTGTTAAGCGAACTTAACAAGTTCGCCTAATTAAGCGAACTTAATGGGTTTAAGGATCCAGAACAGGCGAACTTATCAGTTCATCGTCTTTTCCGGTTTAGGCGAACTTGACCGAATTTTTTCAAAATTTTAAATCGGTGTTGTTGTCGTTGTTTACTGGTTTCATCGAAATTTGATTGCGAATCTAACCAAGATACTTTCATCGATTTTCATCCGTTAAATCGTGTGAATTTGATACTTTTTGTCTCGGTTTTACATCGAATGATTCAAAGGCAAATTTTGACCGAAAATATAAAATTGATCATCATATTTGGTTGTAAATTGGTTTTCGACTGATTTTCAAGGCTTATTCCATGATTTTATCTCGGTTTGCCGAAATTTTGAACTTCTGTGTTTGAATTTGAAACGTCTCAGGTTCAGGCGAACTTGTCAGGTGAACTTAATAAGTTCGCCTCTTGCACTTCTAAGCGAACTTATTAAGTTCGCCTAGGGGTCAGAAGTGAAATGGACTTGTGAATTTTTTTGTTGAAAATTTTTTTTATTTTAAATTTTTGTGTTAATTTTTTTTAAAATTTTTTTGTTTGTGTGTATTATTATATGTGTGTTTCATATATGTGTAAGTGTACTAATGTTTGTTGTGTTGTCCGATATTTTCACAGATGGCTCGTCGTGTCAAATATAAGCATAATCAAGTGGCGTTGTTAGATCCTAATATGCCAGAAGCAGTTCATTTTCAAAGCATCATAAATTTTCTGAATCGATCAAGACTGCATGTTGCCTTATCTGCGGATCCCTATATCAGCTTGGTGTACATACAACAATTCTGGGATACGGTACATCAAGATATTGACGTGGAACCGCATGTACTCCGTGCAACAGTAGACAATACTGAGATTGCAATTTCTGAAGAGACGATTCGTGCTGCTCTTAATTTGGGTGGAAATGCTAACGATCCAATATCTTATCCTAACACTCTTATTATGGGTTGTTTTCAACGGATGGGTTATCGTGGACGACAGAATGATACCCAACCTCGGAAAGGTGGATTAGTTGGTGAATGGAGGTATTTTATGCATGTGATTATTCAATGCATCTCTCCGCGAAAACCTGGTACCGATGGATTGAAAATGGATCTTCAAACAGCAATGGTGGCCTTAACATTGAATAAACGATTCAATTTTCCTCTTTATTTCTATCGGGAGATGGTAATGCAGATCAATCCAGCTGAAGGTCAAGGTTTCTTGATGTATCCTCGATTCATTCAAATGATACTCAATCACCTTATTCCAGATCTTCCACAACATGCTATAAGATTAATTTTGACTCCGATGTCAAAACGTATTTTTACCGACTGTACAAAGGTGAAACAGCAGAATGCTGCATTGATTCCAGTCAATACTCCACTGTTTGGGCACTTAATCAATCCTGATTATGTTGCACCACCTAATGACAACTGGTTTCATCCTGATGAACTTGCTCAAGCTCAAGGCGTTAATGCTCAACCACAACAACAACAACAACAACCACAACAACCCGCACAACAACAACAACCACAACAACAACAAGTTCAACAACAACAGATACCAGTTCCTCAAATTCCTATTCCTGAACAAGTTCCTATTCCACAAGCTGCAGTTGATATACCTATTCAGGAACCAGTTCAAGAAGAGTTCGTTCATAATCCTAATCAAGATCTAGGAATGAACATGAATGATTTTGTTGATGATGCTGTGAACTCGCCCATTCATGAACAAGAAGGGAATGTGGTGAAAGAAGCTGATTCTAGTTCCAGCTCAAGTGATACGATATCATCTGATGATGACAGTACTGATTCTGATGAATCTAGGGATTTTTTCCCAGGTCATTATGAACGGTTGGCTGCTATTCCACTGGCTAATGCTGGAAAACGCATTAAATCTCAAGCCAGACGACCACGACGAAAGTCTGTTCTGGATCCTCCTTCCGGATCAGTACTTGGAAAAAGATCTTTGGTCGATGAAAGTTCTGACACTGATAGTGACTTTAATCCAGATCCTACACGTCCAAAGTTAATGTCTGCGTTGATTGCGGCTGCAAAATCTTCTCAAGGAGTCGAGGATGCTAATTTTGTTGCTTCTTTGATAATTACTCCTCCAAGATCTAAGGATCCATCTCCAGTTCATACTCCTGTTCCTCCAGTCATTCCTACTACTTCAAGTCCTTCTATTCCACAATCAACAGCTGGTCCGTCAAAGCCTTCTGATTCTGACATGATTACTTTCCTTGAATCTCAAGTGCTTTCTCTACAAACATAAGTAAACTCTCTTGTGTCTATTGATTCACAACGGCAGCCGGTGATTCAGACTCAAGCTCAACAGATTGCTGATATGCAAGCGTTAGTTTCCAAACTCGTTCAGCGTCTTTACGCTCAGGGGGAGTTGAGGATACCTGATACTTGTCACACAAAGTCAATTCAAAGACGTGATGATGAAGACAATGATCCTGCTGGAAATATTGAGGGTGATCGTCAATACACTGACGCTAATCCTTTATCTAGAGTTCAGGGGGAGTCGAAATCACAATCACTTGAAGGAAACAAAGACAAAGATACTTCGGGTACTAATGAAGAAGAAATTCTTTTATTGGAGTTCTTTCAAGATTCTGAAGAAGAGGAAGCTGAAAAGATTGAATGTCTTGATGACATTGACGATTTATTCAATGATATGGAAGATGTTATGTCGGATAATGAGATAGAAGAAGGAGAAATAGTAGAGATTGAAATAGAGAAAGATAAAGATGGTGTCACATATGAAGGCTGTGACGGTCTTAAGGTGCCGTATAACTTCATCCAAGAGGATGTTGTTCCTGAGTTCTCTTATCACGGAATAACTGACTCTTTGGACTCTATTGAAGATGTCACACTGCCTGATGATACAGCCGAGTCAAAGATGGATACTGATGATGAGAATCTTCAATTCAATAAGGGTGCTGAAACTGAAACTACTCACATTGAGTCTCCGAAGATTAATGAAGAACCTGTGATGTACAGAGATACAGGGATGACACGAGAACAGTGGAGAGAAGTTGTAAACAGTTGGATGAAGGTGCTACCCAAGTCTCCAGCACAACCTGCTCAGAAAGAGAAATATGTGAATAAAGAGCAGTGTGTAGGAAGGATTATAAGTTGGTTCTATGATGATGAATCAAAAATATTTGCAATCAAACGATCTGACGGTGTTCAATACTTAAAGCCAAGGATCAAATATTTCAATACCTTGCCGAGGTGTGAAATAAATGGTCTAGCTTCAAAGCCACTCATAAATAGATCGAGGAATGGTTTGGCTGATGTGATAGCAAACCTGATAAAGAAAGAAGGTAGTTTGGGTAAGTATGAACGGCTGAAACCACAGAAGGGAAAGAGAGTGAAGAACACAGATCCAAAGACTGGGAAAGTAACCTAGGGATACAAGTATAGACCAGTGCGTGCTATTCACAAGATACCATTAGAGAATATTCCTCAAGACTTTCTTGGGAATATGAAATGGTGGTATGTTGATGTTAATACTGGTGAAGCAAGGATTGAAGATAAAGATAATAAGATCATTGTGTGTTTCTATGACGCAATGAATCTTATTAATTTTTCAAAGAAAGATTAGAGGACGATGCGAAAGAATGAAATCATGTATACTGATGAATGGAGAGAACAAGGTCTACAGTACAAAAGAGTTTTGGAGATATGCAGAAGATACGGTGTGCATGCAGGAAGCAGACTACTAGATAACTTGAAGAGTTCAAGATAAAGACTGAAGACAGAAGATCAAGCTATTGTCAAGTGGGAGTCTGTTAGGACATAGATTTTGTAATGACAAAAGCTTGTAATAGTTAGATTTTATGTCTTTATGTTTTTGTTATGTAATTGTATAAAGTTGCTAAGTGTTTTTACAAGTGAGCCTAGAGGCGAACTTGTTAAGTTCGCCTGCTCTATCAGTGGCGAACTTAATAAGTTAGCTTTGGTCTAACTGAGGCGAACTTGTTAAGTTCGCTTAGTCTGTTTCAGGCGAACTTAATAAGTTCGCTTACAGCAGGTTAGTTTCTATATATATATATATGTGTTTACAGAGTCATTAGAAAAGGACTGATCAGAGAGAACCGAGAGAGAGATTTGTCTGATTGAGTCTGTAGACCATTGTGAATTGGAATATAATTGAGAAGTTTATTTACGCGTGTTGTTTCAATTGTCGGTTAGTATGCAAATGTTAACATGAAGGATTCCGCACTTCGTGTTATAGCAACGTCATATCACGAGTTCGATCAGTAGTTGAGTTACCTGGACCTACAAGAATTTGTTTAAATTATATTTAAACCCTTAAATTAATATTTTTATGGAAATATATAAAATTTTGTAAGAGTACAAAAGGATAGGTAAGGTTTATAAGAATCCTTGTAATTTAAATGAGTAATTAAGTACCTTATTTTTAAAAATTAACTATTTAACAAAAATGATTTTTTTTAAAAGAAAGACTCACCACCCGGTTCGAACCCGGTTGGGTTCTGTGTGCACTCAAAGCTTTACCACGAGAACAGGGGACGAACACTTGACATTCAACTGGTTCGAAATTGTTTTATCAAGTAACTGAAAGGGGACTGGGTTCTGGTAATAAAGAGCACAAAAAGGAAACCGGGTATGGGTTTTGAACCAGTGAGCACCCGCGTAGAAGTCAATCGGAGTAACCAGTGGGTCTAGACAAGTGCTTCGATAAAAACCGGGTTTTAAATTTATAAAAGAATTTAGTTTGCAGTCCCTTCGTCCCCGTCCCAACCCTAACCCCAATGTCACCCAATTCGCATCCGATTAATCAAGAAAGCATGGGGCTTTCCTTCCTCACATCAAAACGAAAATAGGGGTATCGATTTTACATATAATGGTTGAGTATTGGAGGAGAACGACAAGGGGCCGACGACGGATTTCTTTGAGCTCGTCGGAGTTCTGGAGGAGTAATGGAGTGAATACAGAGGTGTAGGAAGTTTGAAACGGGTTATGCGAAGGTGTGTGGGTGATTTGTTTTGATTGATTTCACTTTAAGGCTCGATTTGATTCCGACTTCGCGTATGACAGATGTGAGCCTCAATTACGCGTTAATTCGCTCTAATGCGAATGAATGGAGTCGTGTATATGGTCTGTGGTCAAGTTGGGATAGATTTCGCGTGATTTGCGGATGATAACGCATCCAATTTTGCTGATTTGGGAACGGTTTAAACACGGTTTGACCGTAAATGGTCAAAATGTTTGGAATTTAAATTGACCGCTCATTTAGCGAAACTGGTAAGTTAATATGCTTAGAAACTGATCGAGAATTTCTTATGCTCACAAGTCAGGTCCGTAACTATTGGGTTTGATCGAATTGAACATTCATTTGCAAGAACTTTTAAATTTGTTGACTTTTAAAAGTCAAAGGGACGAATTGTTGTGGTTTCAAGGTTAGACTAGGTTCACTTTGGGGTGTTGGGTTCAGATAAAAGGATGGGAGGTTCAAATATAAAATAAAGGTTCTTTGATTGGTGAGGGATAAAAAAACTCAATTATCTTAAATTCCTTTTAATTGTTTATAAAAATTCATAAAAATCTAATTATTATTATAATTGTTTATAAAGGAACTAAATTTCATTTTAATATAGTTACAAATGGTATAAGTGGTTTACTTTAACAAAATCAAGTGTATATAGATTTACATATTTATTTATAATTATATGTATATATATAATAGGAAATAATACGTAAATGCAAGTTGAAATTTAAATTGATACATGTTTAGAATAATAATTAATGTGACATATTGCGTTGAATGAGTACGTGACTGAAATGAAAAAAAATGTCATTATTATAAAAAGAAAACAATACCAGAAAAATCATGGATGTTACATTGCTTGCTTTAAGTGAGTGTTCATACCCTGAGTCTTGATTCTTATTAAGTACAATAGTTGTTTTGTGTATAAGTTCACCCAAGTAGTGTTTATATTAAAAGAAAAGTCACAATCCAAAACGAAAACGTGCTGGAAGAATTTTCAGTCCACTTTGGAGGGTCGTATCCTAGTCAAAACTAAACCAAAATAGACGTTTCTTGAGTCTAAAATTACATTTAAGGAGTCCTCTTTCCGTCCTAAGTGATTTCATGATTTTTGGTGCAAATTTGATACCCTAAAAGGCGGATACAAGAAAACGGGTACATTTTAAGTTTTTTGGACAAATTCATAAAGTCAACTTGTATCAGTCATAACTCAGTCAAAAATGGTCCAAATGAATTCATTCTTTTTCCTAAAACTAGTAATTTGTGTTGGTATTAAAACCTATATGGCCTCTTATCATGAATTCTATATTTTGACCCCCAACCGTCAAGATTTCCGACACCTATCCGACAAAACCGAAGCTGTTAACCTATTTGTGTAATGATTTAAGTTTGAAACCCTTAAACCCCTTCATAAATTATGATCCATACATTTCTACAGAGCCAAGACACTTATTTAAGTATGGTAAAAATTCCATAAATTAACTAAAAATGCGACACAAGTTGACTTAAAAACCCTAATACTTTACTAAATGCTATATTGGTATAAAAGTTTTATCTTCGATATTATGTATTTAAATTTAACCCTGTCACACCCCGGTCCTAGGCACCGGTTATACGTGACGTATGGTACAGAACACACAGCAAAAGATAAACCATAATCCTCTTTTATTAATAGCTAAAGTGTTTTACATCATAAAGCAAACATCTATTACAAACTAAACAAACCACTAAACGTCAGTCCCTGTCAAGGAACTAAAACACCATAGGCCTTATAGCTCTTCCAAGCATGCCTCCATCCATCACAATCCTCAGATCATCCAAACAACTATCCTCAACTATCATCTACCTGAAATTCCACTACCAGGAATGCCATCTAATATCCACCTGCACAACATTTAAAATAACAAAGGCAGCAAGGTCAACATAAGTTGGCGAGTTCATGAATCTTTAGCACATGGTTGTTATCCGATCACCATCAATCCCATGTCCCACTCATTAGTTTACACAAAACTAATAAGTTTTTGTTATATATATAACTGGTCAACCCTTCGCCACTGGCCTACCTTTGTAACATTTCTGATTTTCCGACCCTATTTGAATTTATTTTAATTAATAAAATAACAATACGACATTAAATCATATACTTGTTCAAACCTACACCTCATTAATTGTTAGCCGATTGTATTCAATTCGAAGATATAGAACTCTTAATCATGTGGTAACACCTCCTAGAGTTAATACAGTTAGTAATCCCGTTAATTTTCCGTTAAATCCTAACCAAGCTAATTCTGTCAAAGTTGAAGTTGCAAGGGCTGAATCTGTAAATAACCAGAAACCCTAGTAGGCACGGTCGCGCCACGTGTTGGCACGGTCGCGCCTCGTCTGGCACGGTCGCGTCTATTATTGGCACGGTCGCGCCTGAGTAACAGTCAAAACGTAAATGCAGTTTCAAAACGCTTGGTCGTTCGAATTCGAATCCTATGTGCGTTTCATTTCCTGTATCAAAGAAAATAATCGTCTATTTCGATTACTATCATCCAATTGCAAATTCTCTCAAGAAAAGCCATCCAATATTTCTCCCAAGCCTCGAATCATTATTTTCGATCCCGTTGCTACCAAATAATCAAGAAACTCAATCCTCCAATCATCTCTAAGGTTGCTGAAGGAGTTGGAACAGCCGGAATAGCAGCAGAAGCCGCCGGAAGCCACTTTCTCCGTCGCCGGAACTCCCTTCTACCGATCGCTATCAATTCCTTTCTGTTTTAGGTAATTGAATCATTCCTCTTGTTCGTTTCAATCCATATATCAAAAGCCCCATATTAATTTGGGCTTCCATTATAGTAATCATCCCGAATCAGAATCTATGTTTCATTCCAAAATGGTTTAATCGAATATGACTTTAAACATGTTTTAAAAGCAATTAATCTACACCAAAAGACTCGTAATAATCTTGTGAATGAAAGCCCTATCAATCCCGACTCCATCAATATAAGGATCAACCAATTCGTGTCTGTTTTGAAAGAGACACGGTCGCGCTAATCATCTAGCGCGGTCGTGCCTCGGGAGACGCGGTCGTGCCGACTTCTAGCGCGGTCGTGCCTCCTGCTCAGACACAGTCATGCTCGTTGGCTAGACTTGGTCGTGCCCCAGAAGCATAGACACGGGCGTTTCTGTCCAAGGCACGGTCGTGCCTAGTGATTTACTTAACTATGTCCTCTGTTGATCAACACGGTCGCGCCCTGGCTAGCGCGATCGCACCCGTGGTCCGAGCACGGTCGTGCCCTGTCTAGGCGCGGTCGTGTGTGTTGACAGAATATTTATAATTTTTATTTCTTTTTACAAATAGTATTTCAGATTTATTTTTAAAATAAAAATGATTGAAATTATAAAAATCTGTATTATTGTTTATTTAGAAAAGATCAAATATTTAATCTTAAAATAAATGGAAATTATTTAAAGTTCAACATTTAATTCATAAACTCTACTCTTAAATAATATTGTTATGTTTAAGTTACATTTTATAAATAAATGAATAAGTTAATAATTATTTATTTGATTTATAACTAAACAAAAACATTTATTTAATTATACTAAATTACATATAATACCTACGTTATTTCCATAAACTATAATTATTTAATTTACTTAAGTAATTATCCCAAAATCAAACCTTATTTAAAATGTTCTAAAAATATTCATTTCGAATCTTCTATTTTACTTTCAAGTACCAAATCACTAACTCCATCCAATTCAACCATAGACTTAGACTTAGACTATTGTGCATTATTAATGCAATATATTACACTTTAGGTTATCTTGTGCATCTCAAGGATCATTATACTATTTAGTATTTGTGCTAGCTACGCCTTCGAAACAAGTGAGTATTCACAACCCCTTTTTACTCTTTTACATTTTTGGGGTGAAACGTGAACACTATTCAACTTACATGTTTACATTTACGCAAACAACACAAGTACAAATCCTATTTACATTCATGTGTGCAAATTTGAGCTTTATGCCCGAGTGCTAGGTGTGTTAACCTCTTGTATGCTATTATGTGCAATCATTAACTTTTCAAGCCGACGTTTTCAATGATGGATCTATTGAGTCTGACAAACCCACCCATGGTACGCGGTGATTGAAACCGACAACACACTTTGTTTTGCATGCTAGTTACAAAGGTTTGATTGTACGTTTGGTTACACAATAGCTGCTCCCCATAAATGCCTTATTTATCATGTTATGTAAAGGATTTGGTTTACAAACTATATGCTATCTATGTACAAACTTGTGTTATACTCACCAACTTTTTAGTTGACTTTATTTTATTCATGTTTCAGGTGATTTCATCTGAGTTTGATCAAGACATGCTACACATAGGCTTTGGACCTAGTAATATTAAATCAAAGACAAATTGTATTTCATTATGTACTTTGAACTTGTTTCATGTTTATTTGAATGGGAATGGATTTAATATATTACAATCTAGTCAACCTTGTGCTCATGAACAGTCTTACATGTCCCGCCCCGATGATTCCGCCATCGGTCGGGGTGTGACAGATTGGTATCAGAGCCTTGGTTATAGGGAACTAGGTTATTAGACACTCTTGACCTAGACTATAACTTTAGGACACCCATACAATGCTATACTACTACATGTTACATTATCAATTCATGTGTGATTATTTTTTTTTTCTTACATGCCAACCTAAGTACTCACACTACATACAATACATAATGACTTATGTGTCACACTACTTGATAACTCTTGTGCCTACACTCATTACTACCTACATGCTATATGAATATTTCCTATGTGAATATCTTCATATGTTATACTACATGAATACATTACATGATACAATATTCAATAGTTTATGTGTCAACTCTTCCTTCTATTCATAGCTACCTACTTAAATCATTTAAACACTATCCTAAGTTGACACACACACATACTCACCAAATTGTTCATACACATTTAGACTCCCATACATGATACCATCACCTTTATGAGCAAAGACTTAAATTATTGGGCCTAATGTCCACCAATAATAAACCAAAAAGCCCATCTATCCTTCAAGAAGAAGAAGCCCACTTAAATGTATAAATCTTACCTTGGGCCTCAAAGCCCAGTCCACAACAATTCTCATCTTAACCATGAGCCCAACAATAGTATTATTAATACATGATGGCTGGAAGAGTGTGTAAGCCCAAGAGGAATTCTAGCTAAGGAAAGATAGGGTACTTAAGTGTGTCTTAGTGACCCACCCCTCTTTCCTGGGAATTCTCCTTAGGGATACATTACTTATAGGTCAAGTGTATTTCTAAAATACTATCGTGAAGGTTCGGCATTATGACTAGTCAAACTCTAAAACCCATAAGAACTTCTATATTTGACACTTCATATTTCATTATCACTTACAACTTTTTCATTGTTTTTCTGTTAGACATGGACTCCTACGCTCCTCCCTCCCCGGTTTACCGTCCTGGATCAGAATCTGATTGAGAAGAAGACACGGAGACACCCGTTTATCGATCACCAACACCCCCACCCGCTAGGCCAAGGTTCGATGTAAGGGCGTACGGGATTGGGAACACCGACCCGAGACTTCGAACACCTGGATCACCCGTACCCATAAACCCATATCATACACCACACCTCCACAATCAATTGCCACCCCCACTAAGAGACCCATACCTAATGCCCGACCCATACCATCCTAACCCTTGGGTAAGACAAACCATAGCACCCACTGGTGTTATGGGGATTCCAACCCATGACCTCCATCAATATGTAAGAACCTCAGAATTTGAGAGGCAAAGGTTAGAGCAGGGGATAATACACGATTTACAAGGACAAAGAATTGACAGTCTAGCAAACCAATTAGGGTACCAAAAGGAGTTGATCTCCATCCTCGAAAAGGAAGTCCAAGAGCATCGCACGGAGACCGCCAGGGCTGAAGCCAGATCTACTACTAGAGTGACCATAGCGGTGTTCATCTTGGCGATTATTTTCTTCCTAGTGGAAAGCTACCTGAGACGTTAGAAGAAGCTTCTACTGATTTCCTTTAAATTTTCAATTTGAAAACCATTACCCTATGTTTTGAATAATGTTTAACATTTCAGTATTCAGTCAATTCCATATATTTCAACTCTACAGTTATTTTTCATTGATTTGATCCGTGGAACGTAAATTACACCTGTTATATTTTCATCAAACCTTCTCAAATATATTACTTCTTTCATTCAACATGATTTAGTACATTACCAACAATCTCTTTCATTAAATAAATCATCCTATTTTTTTTTATTTAAACAAAACCTCGTTATCTTGTTTAAATAAAATGTTTAACGAAATTTTAGATAATACCAAAAACATAAATTTTCCATAAAACTTTTTACCTAATAGGAAAGGTTAATGCAACCATTATTATAAAAATATTAATTTCTTTCTACTGATAAATAATTTTGATTTTTCTTCATTAAAGTAAATATTTCTAAAGTTGGCTAAATTAATATACTACAACTTATTTAGCCAATAGTTGAAAATTTAAGTTAAAAAAATATTTTCTCATAAATTGCATATCCATTTAAAATATGCGATTCATTGATCTCACTACTTTATATATCTTCAACCAAAGACATCTTCCCACTTTCTATATTCAAACAAAGGCTCGTATTGGTAAACATAATTCCCGAATAATTCCAAAACCTCCTCACTACCTTTCACTTGACGCTTCAAGAGACGATCTATACCGCGTAAACGTTAACCTTTTCCCACCAACATCAATGAGATTTGAGGACTTGAACCTAACTACCACATGATCAAGGACGCCAAACAACACGTTTGTCCACAGCACTCGATCACATGCAAAACCCGTTAGTACACATCGCACGCGAAGTTCAAAACTCATGTATGCCCGTTTACAATATACCCAACGCAACCACATGATACATGAAACTAGTTGCCTACAAATTACAATTTGCTCGATTGATCACGTAATGCACGAAACATGTTTATTTGCAATACATATGCTATTGGATAGAGCACATGATACACGGAACTTAGATTGTTTGCAATCTACGTGATACATAAGAATTGCTTCATTGATACATAATTCTAGATTGACCACACTGTACATGAAACTTGTTTGATTACAAAGTACTTTATACTAAACGGTGTACACTATACAAGATACATGATGCTACGTTGCTAACACTATACATGAGGTCCATTTCCTTCGATACACATAATACTATGTTGTTTACATTACACGTTATGGTTTACCGATTACAAAATACAAGATGCTAAATTGTTTACTTTACATACATGAGACTTATGTGCTTACTATATACTCGAAACAAAATTTGCTTACAATTATTACAATGGATCGATTTCATTATACACAAGACATGGTCATGCACTTTGTACACCAAAGTTGAAGACCATGATACATTTAGACGCCTCGGGGTTTGACGTATTCTAGTTCAAACACGAGCAAGCTAAGAAACTTTCAGTGTTACTACTTTACTACTCTTTGGTTACAAACTTATCTGATTTGATGCATAATTAATTGTTAGCGACTTTTATGTGTAAACAATAGACGTGATAATAGTGAAATTGTGCCCTTACCCGCACACAATGGAATGATCTATACGGACCATACGATGATTTGAATAATTACGGGTGCACACGGAATTATAAAAATCAGCTCATGGAAACTATAGTGAAATTTTGTAGTGTGTTGTGACCTAAAACTTATCATGATATGTAACGACGAGACTGATGTGATATGACGAGGGTATGGTGGATACGCCTATGGTACTTCCTATATATAAGTGTCCTATCATATTATCAAAAGTAGCGTTGTTCGTGTCACGTGAAGTTTTGACCTAGACCAATGTTTGTGAAATCTTTTACCCTTTAACAATTTTGAGCACATTAGTCTACATCTTACACGAACTCAAAATTTTAAAATTTCCCCCCATTTCCATTTCAAATAATACATCTCACCTTCATTTTATTATTCGTCCAATCTTCTTCTTAAACAATGTCAACCGTTACACCCCTTTGAAATCCAACAATCAAAATTCAGCGAGAATCAAAAACTCCCTCCTCCTTCTTGATCTTAGTAGCCTCCATTAATTAAATTTCGAGACGAAATTCCCTTAACATGGGGAGACTGTAACATTTCTGATTTTCCGACCCTATTTGAATTTATTTTAATTAATAAAATAACAATACGACATTAAATCATATACTTGTTCAAACCTACACCTCATTAATTGTTAGCCGATTGTATTCAATTCGAAGATATAGAACTCTTAATCATGTGGTAACACCTCCTAGAGTTAATACAGTTAGTAATCCCGTTAATTTTCCGTTAAATCCTAACCAAGCTAATTCTGTCAAAGTTGAAGTTGCAAGGGCTGAATCTGTAAATAACCAGAAACCCTAGTAGGCACGGTCGCGCCACGTGTTGGCACGGTCGCGCCTCGTCTGGCACGGTCGCGTCTATTATTGGCACGGTCGCGCCTGAGTAACAGTCAAAACGTAAATGCAGTTTCAAAACGCTTGGTCGTTCGAATTCGAATCCTATGTGCGTTTCATTTCCTGTATCAAAGAAAATAATCTTCTATTTCGATTACTATCATCCAATTGCAAATTCTCTCAAGAAAAGCCATCCAATATTTCTCCCAAGCCTCGAATCATTATTTTCGATCCCGTTGCTACCAAATAATCAAGAAACTCAATCCTCCAATCATCTCTAAGGTTGCTGAAGGAGTTGGAACAGCCGGAATAGCAGCAGAAGCCGTCGGAAGCCACTTTCTCCGTCGCCGGAACTCCCTTCTACCGATCGCTATCAATTCCTTTATGTTTTAGGTAATTGAATCATTCCTCTTGTTCGTTTCAATCCATATATCAAAAGCCCCATATTAATTTGGGCTTCCATTATAGTAATCATCCCGAATCAGAATCTATGTTTCATTCCAAAATGGTTTAATCGAATATGACTTTAAACATGTTTTAAAAGCAATTAATCTACACCAAAAGACTCGTAATAATCTTGTGAATGAAAGCCCTATCAATCCCGACTCCATCAATATAAGGATCAACCAATTCGTGTCTGTTTTGAAAGAGACACGGTCGCGCTAATCATCTAGCGCGGTCGTGCCTCGAGAGACGCGGTCGTGCCGACTTCTAGCGCGGTCGTGCCCCAGAAGCATAGACACGGGCGTGCCTGTCCAAGGCACGGTCGTGCCTAGTGATTTACTTAACTATGTCCTCTGTTGATCAACACGGTCGCGCCCTGGCTAGCGCGATCGCACCCGTGGTCCGAGCACGGTCGTGCCCTGTCTAGGCGCGGTCGTGTGTGTTGACAGAATATTTATAATTTTTATTTCTTTTTACAAATAGTATTTCAGATTTATTTTTAAAATAAAAATGATTGAAATTATAAAAATCTGTATTATTGTTTATTTAGAAAAGATCAAATATTTAATCTTAAAATAAATGGAAATTATTTAAAGTTCAACATTTAATTCATAAACTCTACTCTTAAATAATATTGTTATGTTTAAGTTACATTTTATAAATAAATGAATAAGTTAAGAATTATTTATTTGATTTATAACTAAACAAAAACATTTATTTAATTATACTAAATTACATATAATACCTACGTTATTTCCATAAACTATAATTATTTAATTTACTTAAGTAATTATCCCAAAATCAAACTTTATTTAAAATGTTCTAAAAATATTCATTTCGAATCTTCTATTTTACTTTCAAGTACCAAATCACTAACTCCATCCAATTCAACCATAGACTTAGACTTAGACTATTGTGCATTATTAATGCAATATATTACACTTTAGGTTATCTTGTGCATCTCAAGGATCATTATACTATTTAGTATTTGTGCTAGCTACGCCTTCGAAACAAGTGAGTATTCACAACCCCTTTTTACTCTTTTACATTTTTGGGGTGAAACATGAACACTATTCAACTTACATGTTTACATTTACGCAAACAACACAAGTACAAATCCTATTTACATTCATGTGTGCAAATTTGAGCTTTATGCCCGAGTGCTAGGTGTGTTAACCTCTTGTATGCTATTATGTGCAATCATTAACTTTTCAAGCCGACGTTTTCAATGATGGATCTATTGAGTCTGACAAACCCACCCATGGTACGCGGTGATTGAAACCGACAACACACTTTGTTTTGCATGCTAGTTACAAAGGTTTGATTGTACGTTTGGTTACACAATAGCTGCTCCCCATAAATGCCTTATTTATCATGTTATGTAAAGGATTTGGTTTACAAACTATATGCTATCTATGTACAAACTTGTGTTATACTCACCAACTTTTTAGTTGACTTTATTTTATTCATGTTTCAGGTGATTTCATTTGAGTTTGATCAAGACATGCTACACATAGGCTTTGGACCTAGTAATATTAAATCAAAGACAAATTGTATTTCATTATGTACTTTGAACTTTTTTCGTGTTTGTTTGAATGGGAATGGATTTAATATATTACAATCTAGTCAACCTTGTGCTCATGAACAGTCTTACATGTCCCGCCCCGATGATTCCACCATCGGTCGGGGTGTGACAACCTTTCACCAGTTTCTAATAAATATTTTTATAAAATCTATTTACAAAAAATATTAAAGCAATAAAAGTCACAACGTTACGCGTAAACGTACGCGATTTCACGAAAGTTAACAAATTACACATAAAATCACATAACACGTCAAATCACATAATTTATATTAAATATAAATTAATAATTGTTTAAAATATTATTTTTAATTAATCACCAACGTTCGGGGACAGACTCATGTGATTCGGTAATTCTCTGAATTACCGTTACGTGAATGTTTTTGTGAATACTGACACACTTAATTAAACCTAATCAAGTGTAATGCATGAATGAATGTTTTAGATAACCGAGTTTGTGTTAACGGAGTTAACTTGAAAATGTCGGGTGTCACATCATCCCCTTGTTGAAAGAATTTTGTCCCGAAAATTAGAGTAATGTCGCTACTTGTCTTGAAACAAAGATTTGAGTTGTCACATCAACTACTTGTTGAAAGAAATTTCGCCCCGAAATTTACTAATACCTTTAATGCTTGGGGTTGGGTTTTCGAATAGTTGAGGGTACTTGCGCATCACTTGATCCTCACACTCCAATGTGAACTCCGGCCCACGCTTTCAGTTCTAGCGAACTCTAACAATGGGTATCCAGTTATGCTTGAGTTTCTTGACCTTTCATTCCATGATTTCTACAGGTTCTTCGATGAAGCGCAACTGTTCATCAACTTGTAACTCTTCCAAAGGAAAAATGAGTGTGTTGTCGGATAGTCAATTCTTTAGATTAGGAACGTGAAAGGCATTATGTACCCCATTAAGCTCTCTCCCAGTAGGTTCGGTCGATATTGAACTAGACAAATCCTTCGCAGGATTTTGAATGATCCAACATATCGTGGATTTGGTTTGCCTCGTTTGCCCAAAATGAATTACACCCTTCCAAGGTGAGATCTTAAGAAGAACTTTATCTCAACTTGGAATTCTAATGAGTTGTGACAGTTGTCAGCGTGACTATTTTGGAAAACACGAGATACCGCCATGCGATTTTGGATTTGCACGATTCTCTCGATAGTCAGGAGCACGAGTTCAGGACCAGTAGGTTGACTATCACCCACTTCATCCCAACAGATAGGTGATCGTAGTAGAACTCCACTAACGATAGGCGAATCTCCCAACTATTACCGAAATATATTGTTCAAGTTCGTAACATGTCTTCAATGATCTGAATTTTACGTTCACTCTGGCCATCGGTTTGGGGATGTTACATTATGCTCGTATCCAGGCGCGTGCCCAAAGATTTTGTTATCGATTGCTAGAAATGTGAAATGAATCGAGTGCCTCGATCCGAGATGATAGAGATTGGCACTCCATGCTAAGAGATTGCTCCCTTAATGTATATGCTAGTTAACTTCTCCATCTTGTCAGTCTCTTTGATTGCTAGGAAATGTACGGATTTGGTTAAACGTTCTACTATTACCCATGTGGTGTCGCATCCGTCAGGAATTCAGGTTAGCTTGGTGATGAAATCCATGGAAATTTTTTCCCATTCTCAACAGTATTTCTGGTTGCCGAAACTAGAAAGGCGGCTTTTGATATTGTAGGTCCACATGACTCATCTCAGATCGATCTTGTGACACGATGTATCGATAACATGGAGTGCAGAATCATTCGTGTTAACGTATGTATACAAATTGACAATAGAAACAACATGTAAATAAAACTTTCTCTTTGTATATCACCAAAACATAGAGTTTACATATTCACAGAATACACTCGTTCAAAGTCCCTCTACTGTCACTTGTCATCCTAAATAGATTCTGTAAACTCTCTATTTATAGAGACACGCTCTGCAATAGGCGAACTTAACAAGTTCGCTTCTAAAGATGCTTAGGCGAATGTTCGCCTCTCTATGAACTTGTACAATATTCCTTAGGCGAACTTAACAACTTCGCTCCTAAAGATGCTTAGGCGAACTTGTTAAGTTCGCCTCTCTCTGAACTTACACAAAAATTTTTCAACAGTTACAAAACATGTCCTAACAGACTCCCATTTAACTGTTGCTAACAATTCTATCAATTACAAGTCAAAGATTCTAAGACTAAGACATAATATCTTCAAGCTTGTTATCACCAGAATATGCTCCAACAGACTCCCCCTTGACAACAACTTTAGAAGATTGTCATCCGTCTTCATATATCATCAAACACACTGTAGTCTTCGTCTTGTTCATCTGCACTTTCTCTTTCTATCTAGAAGAAAACTTGGGAGAAGGACCCCTTGTCACATTCTGTCTGCAATATTCAGTTTATGCAAAGGAGAACAACCAAGAATAATCAACAATTAAGATTTCCATGGAAGCTGGAAAACTAAAATCTTTTTAATTTTTCAAACATAAGAAACACAAAATCTTTTTTGTTTTTCTCTATATAAACTGAAATGTAAAATACAAAATCACATCTTTTTGGTCGAACATCACGAGTAAGAAGATCATATGAGTATATATGAGATATCAATCACACATCTTAGATATAAAATCCATATAATATCAAATGGTATCCTATGTCATTCTTTCAAGCTTTGAGCAATCAAACCAATATCTTTCAAGATTTTCACACTCTATGTTTTCAAGACTTTCATATTGCATGTTATGATACGCGATAAACATTCAAAGATAATAGGATCAGGCTATGACACACAAATTCAAATTGTCAATATTATAAGATTTGAAACTAAAGCATCTCATTCCCACTATCTTGTGAGTTAAGGTACCATTTAAGTATGAAATACAACGTGTACCCCACTAGTATGCCAGCAGAAAGTAAATGCAATATCTTCAAGACATATGAGATTCTACTAAAGATTATGTTGAAGCACTTTTGTGTGACAAACACTCTGGATAGAGTCTTAGTTTTGTACTTTCATTGTATGTATTTATCTTTGTTTGTAAGCGTCTGTATGTATTAGTTATCGAGTTGTATTTACTAATGCATATTGATTGTTGCTAAAATCACTAAGTGTTTTGCGCACTTAGTAAGTGCGCACGAATTAGTTCCTTCGTACTTAGCAAGTACGCAAGAATACTCTGCGTACTTGCTAAGTACGCATGAGCAATTTGCCATGTGCACTTGCTAAGTGCGCAGAGTTCAGGTCGTGTATAAATAGGATAGGTTGACAGTAGACAAGTACGCAGTCATATACGCATACATTGTATACTTAGTATTTCTCTCTGTAACCTTCAAGTGTTTATAAACGAAAGTTTAAAGTGATTCTCTTGTCGGTTTACTTTGTGTTGTAAGACTCTCCACCTAGTCACGGGTATTCCGCACCCGGTCCGACTCAGGAACACACTTGTATGTGACGATCCGCCACACCCGAGGGACCTACAAGTGGTATCAGAGCGTTGCTCTTGATTTCGTGTGTTGTGAGTGTGTTTGGAGAGTTTTCTACAGAGATTTTACAAGCATAAGTGGGTATTTTTGTTGATTTTTCTGATAAAATAGGGGTAACTCTTGAGCACTATTTTAGAAGTAAAAATCACTCATAAACCGACTTTTGTTGTTTATTTGAGTGTTTTGAGCAACAAAGGTTGGTTAGAAACAAGTTTCTGACCCTTTGGCTCATATTGTTTGTTCATCTGTCCGATTTTTGCCATCTCCGGTGAGATTCCAGTGACCGGAATAGTTTGGTGAGAGTTGGTGAGAAGGTTATCTGCGTGCTTACCATATCTAGCAAAAAGTTCAGTCTTGCTGCGTACTTATCAAGTACGCAAGACTAATCTTTCTGAGTATTTAAGTTTACTCTTGCGTACTTATCTTCTACTCCTGCGTACTTATCAAGTACGCAAGAGCAAATCATAAGTGCGCAAGACCATTTCTCTAAGTGCACAAGTGTCTTTGACCTTTCTAAAATTTGACTAAGTGTTCACCATGTCGAATCTTCAGAACCTTGGTAACCTTCTGAACTATTACAACGAGATCGGAACACCTCAGAAACCGCCAAAGTTGTTAAATGTAAATGATTATTCTAACTGGAAAGCACGCTTTGAGCATTACATTTCTTATACCGATTCTTCGTTATGGATACCAATTCTAGAGGGATATAGGCATCCCACACACATTTACCTTGATTAAGTAATGCCCAAGCATATCTCTAAACTCGATGAAGAAGAAAAGAAAGTTTATGATCGAGAGAAGAAGGCTCACGGTTCTATCACTATGGCCTTGACTAGGGAGTTATTCCATAGTTTCAGAGGATATGATAACTCCAAGGATCTTTGGAAGGCGTTACAGAAAAGATTCTAGGGCAATAGTGACATCAAGAAAAGTAAACAAGATCTCCTCAGGAAGCAGTATGAGTGCTTCAGATTTCTCAAGAACGAATCTATAGACGAGCTCATCTCTAGATTCTATCATCTGCAGACCGAGTTGAAAGATTTTGAGCTAAAGTATCCTTATGAAGAATTAATTGAAAAGTTTCTGGATGCTTTGCCTCCCAAGTTTGAGATGTATACAATTCTGATGAGAGAGAATTCTAAGTTCTATGAGATGACAATTGATGAGGCAATTGGAAAGGTTCAAGCTCATGTAATGAACCTAAAAAGGAAGGAGAGCTCAGGAAGACCTCAGATACAAGACCCTTCAATGTATCATGGGACGTCTTCTACAACCAAGTCATCGGGCTCTAGAATTGCCCTTTTCTTTGGAAACTCTCATGAGGAAGAAACTGTGAAGGCTTGTGTTGGTCATGCATGCTATGCAGCATCCGGATCAGATTTTGGATCTCATCAACAACATCTCTCAAGAAATTCTCCCGCTACATCTTCAGCTAACCAGTCAGCTATAGCCAAAATAGCTAAAGATCATGTAACTTTATTTTCATCGTGTATGCTTGCCTATGATAACTTCATTGGTGGCAAGCTTACAGATCCTGAAACAATTGAAGAAGATTTTAATTAAGTGGATCCAGATGACATGGAGGACATGGATATTCAGTGGAATATGTCCATGATATTGAGGAGAGTCAAGCGTTTCCTGAACAGAACAGGAAGAGAGTTCATTGACTGACACTCTAATGCCAAGGTTGGTTTTGACAAATCCAAGGCCAAGTGCTACAAGTGTCTGAACTATGGACACTTTGCTCGTGAATGTCAAAAAGACAGAGCACCGGCTTCAGGTTTCACCAGACCTAGCCAAGGAAACAACCAAGGCTACAACAACTCCAACAACCACAATCAAAGCCAAAGTGGATCGTCCAATGCATTGGTAGCTCAACAGGACGAAAGCTTTGATTGGGGTGTTCATCTGGAGGATGCCATTATTACACAAACTCAGGTTGGTCTCATGGCTGAGATTATGGAGATGATGGAAGTTGAGGAACGGGAAGCTTCTGTGGCTGACCGATATGAGTCTACAACTGTTGTTTCCCTCATGGCTATCAAAGAGGCATCACATTCATCGAATGAGGTAGATTCTAATCCTTTTACTGTCATTTCTTGTTCTAAATGTCTAGGCTTAAAAATTGAAAACTCTGAGCTTCAAGAGAAAGTCGAACCCCTTCGTATTGTAGCTTTAAGTTACAAAGAAAACGAAAAACTATTTATAGATTCAATTGAAACGTTGAAGAAAGAAAAACGTGATTATTCACTTAAAATGAGCGATCAACAGCTTCACTTGGATATTGCATACAAGGGGTTAGAGAAAAGGAACAATGATATCAACAAGCTGCAAAATGAGATCTTGCAGTTGAAATGTACTAATGAGAAGTTAAAAAATTCTTGTTTTGTGGTGGAACACTACGAATCTATAGTGAGACAAATGAATGGCTTAGGGCTGGGTGCTAATGCCATTCCTCCACCAGTTAGCGGGAAATTTGTCAACGGCTTAGTAGACATTGATCTAACTTGCCTTGATGAGTCCTCAGGTAAGGATGATTCCTCTAACAAGGATGATTCCTCAAGTAAGGCCAACTACGCATCTAATGAGGAGTTCTTTACTGCTTCTGATGATGGGTCGGTTAACACCTGCCTTGAAGGAGTAGTATCTGAGGAGTTGTTATCTGAACAGAAAGTCAAGAAAAACATTTTCACTAATAGTGACAATTGTATTTTAACTGAACCCGATATCATTGAATCAAATGATAAACTAAAGGTAATGCTTTATGGGGGGTATAAAAATCTTAATCAAGTTAAGAAACAAGCTTTTTCAGCTCACTATGGGCTTGGTTATAAAGAAAATTTGCAAAAATATTATACTCCCAAAAACCAATCTATATCGAGTCAAACTCCTGTTCACAAACCAACTCCTCCTGCTCATCATGCTGAGTCATCTAATGCCAGATCTAATGAGCCTTATAGGAGGACTTACACAGACAAGAGGACTTTCTTTCACTGTGGTATGGTTGGTCAAATTATTATGAACTGCCCTTCTAAGAACCATGGGAAACGGCCAATTGTTTCACAACCGGTTGTCATCCCTAAGTCACCACAAGTGAAGCATCCCAAAAGTCCAAAGACAAATGTGGTGAAACCACCGGTAAAGCCGATGGTAAAGCCAAAGATAACCTCTGAGGCTAAACCATCTGTTTCAAGAAAGGGAAAGCAACTTGCTATACCTTGTGTATCTACCTCTGGTAGTACACCTACTAGTGAGAAATCGGTGGTGAAACTCTCTAAGCCACAAAGGAGGAGAAGGAATAAGAGGTTGAGAAAGCTAGAACAGCTGATTAGAGTTCAATCAGGTGAAGCTTCCATTAGTTCACCGGCTGTTATTGAACCTAAGTCTACTGTTCCAGTTAAGACACAGAAGAGGTCCTGGATTGCCAAATCTAGAATTTCTCAATCTCCTAGTCCTAATTCTTCTAAAGATTCATCCATTTTGAACAGTCACGACTGTGAGTTAAAAGAGGTTGTTTATTTTGAAAAAGACGGACAACCCAAGACCACTATGACTTGGGTCTCCAAATCTAACTAATTCTTTTTGTGACTCGTGCAGGGACATCCGAAGGGTACTATCTCTAACCGTTGGTATGTAGATAGTGGATGCTCCCGACACATAACAGGAAACATGGCCTTGCTTCAAGACGTGAAACCATTCAGAGGCGGCTATTGGCCTTTGCTGGAGAGAAAGGCGGCAGCATCACAAGTCAAGGCATGGTGTCAAATGGTTGTGTCAGCTTTGACAATGTCAACTTTTGCAAGCAGCTGAAGCATAACCTGTTGAGTGTCTCCCAAATGTGCGACAAGGAGTACTCGTTGATGTTTGATAAGAAAGAATGCCTGATTCTCAAACCTGGTTTTGAAGTTCCTGAAGACTGGATTCTAATGAGAGCGCCAAGGACAAACGACACCTATCAGATTGATATGAACGTGGCAACAGCCACCTCATCAGTTGCTACCTGTTTGCTTACCAAAGAGACAGAACTTGACTCTATCTTGTGGCATAGGAAACTCGGACATATTTCTTATCGTAAAATGAATCATCTGGTCCGAAACGGTTTGGTAACCGGTGTTCCTAAGATGAGTTTTACTGTTGCAGATGACTGTATGCCTTGTAAAAAGGGCAAACAGCAACGGAAGTCTCACAAGCCCAAGCTCCAAATCTCCATCAATACCCCTTTGGAGCTATTACATATGGATCTGTTTGGCCCCCTAAGTATCAGGAGTATTGGAGGTAAGTCATACTCTCTAGTTGTAACTGATGATTTCTCACGTTTTTCTTGGGTGCATTTTTTAGGTACAAAGGACGAGACTACTGATATTCTTTAATACCTGATCCTAAGCATGGAATCTCTTTGCAAGTTGAAGGTTAGAAGAATAAGGCATGGAACTGAATTCAAGAATAACTTGATGGAATTTTTCTGTCTCAAGAAGGGGATCCGTCATGAATTTAGTGCCACGTACACACCTCATCAGAATGGAGTTGCAGAACGGAAGAACAGAACCTTGATCAAGACTACAAGGACGATGCTGTCGGATGCAAAGCTTCCTGTCACTTTCTGGGCAGCAGCAGTTAATACAGCTTGTCATGTTTTGAACAGAGTTCTGGTTGTGAAGAGGCACAACAAGACTTGTTATGAGTTGATCAACAATCGACTTCCCCATCTTAATTACCTAGTTCCTTTTGGTAGTCCATATTCCTTGTTGCTATAGTACAAAGACCGCAAGTCTAAGTTTCATGCAAAGCGGTGGGAGGCATCTTCTTAGGATACGTTGCCAACTCGCCTTGCAAGAGAGTGTACAACATAGGAACTCGTACTATCGAAGAATGGTTTGAAGTGGATTGTAGTAAGCACAACATTCCACCAGAACCAACTGGTCCAGCTTGGGGTTTTGATTATGATGCGCTATTCAGGTCATTTAATCTTCCCGATTTGTCTGCAGTTGATGTCGTAAATGTATATGAATTATTGGGTGGCAGCGATGACTCCAGTTTCTCAACTCGTGCTACTGTACCGATTGTAACTCCTGATTCCAATGCTGCATCTGCATCAGGAACTCTTAATGGTGATAACAGTGAAGATGTTCATGTTGACGAAAATGACGCTCAAGCTAATCCTAACACTAGTGTAGGAAATGAAGCTCCAGCTAATCCAATTAACATTGAATTTTCTTCTTCTGGAACAAAGGATATGGGGGAGTTAAGCACGAATCTTGATTCAGAAATTCAGGAACCAAATGTACCAGAGATGAGAGTGCATAAGAATTATACAATTAACAACATTATTGGTGATCCTCATGCCGGTGTTCAGACTCGTCATCGAACCATTACTGAGAACACTAGTCTCTACCCTGAGATAGTTGACACTGGTGTCATGGAAACATGTGTAGGTCCCTATGGCGCGTCTACGGATCGATCTCGTGATAAGACGTGACGTTTACTCGGAGTGCGGAATCCAACAAGTCAACGTTTATACGTATAAAAGACAATGCAAACAAGAAAGTAAATAACCTTCTCAATTCGTATTTCAAATCACAATGATGTTTACAGACTCAATCGGACTTCTCTGTTCTATTTGGTTCTGTTCTGATCTCTCTTGAATGACTGACTCTGTAAACATATATATAGATAACTGACCTGATATAGGCGAACTTATTAAGTTCGCCTCTAACAGCTTAAGCAAACTTAACAAGTTCGCCTCAGTTAGACTTAAGCGAACTTATTAAGTTCGCCTCTGATAGACCAGGCGAACTTAACAAGTTCGCCTCTAGGCTATACATGTAAAACACTTAGTGACATTTGACATTTACATAACAAAAACATAAAGACATAAAACCTAACTATTACAAGCTTTTGTCATTACAAACTATGTCCTAACAGACTCCCCTTGACAATAGCTTCATCTCCAGTCTTCAGTTTTTATCTTGAACTCTTCCAGTTATCCGATAGTCTGCTGCCAGCATGCACTCCATATCTTCTGCATATCTCCAAAACTCTTTTGTACTGTAGACCTTGTTCTCTCCAAACATCAGTGAACATTATTTCATTCTTTCGCAACGTCCTCTGATCTTTCTTTGAGAAATTGATAAGATTCATTGCATCATAGAAACATACAATGACCTTATTGTCTTTATCTTCAATCTTTGCTTCACTAGTATTAACATCAACATACCACCATTTCATATTCCCAAGAAAGTCTTGAGGAATCTTCTTTAACGGTATCTTGTGAATAGCACGCACTGTTTATACTTGTATCTCCAGGTCACTTTCCCAGTCTTTGGATCTGTGTTCTTCACTCTCTTTCCCTTTTGTGGTTTCAGCCGATCATACTTTCCTGAACTACCTTCTTTCTTGATCAAGTTTGCTATCACATCAGCCAAACCATTCTTCGATCTATTAATGAGTGGCTTTGAAGCTAAACCATTTATTTCACACCTTGGCAAGGTATTGAAATACTTGATCCTCGGCTTTAAGTATTGAACACCGTCAGATCGTTTAATTGCAAATAATTTTGATTCATCATCATAGAACCAACTTATGATCCTTCCTACACACTTCTCTTTATTCACATATTTCTCTTTCTGAGCAGGTTGTGCTGGAGACTTGGGTAGCACCTTCATCCAACTGTTTACAACTTCTCTCCACTGTTCCCGTGTCATCCCTGTATTTCTGTACAACACAGGTTCTTCATTAACCTTCGGAGACTCAGTGTGAGTAGTTTCAGTTTCAGCATCTTTATCAGTATCCATCTTTGAATCAGCAGTATCTTCAGGCATTGTGATGTCTTCACCAGAGTCCATAGAGTCTGTTACTCCTTCATAAGTAAATTCAGGAATAACATCATCTTGGATGAATTTATACGACACTTTAAGACCATCACAGCCTTCATAAGTAACACTATCTTTATCTTTCTCTATTTCAATCTCTACTATTTCTCCTTCTTCTATCTCATTATCCGACATATCATCCTCCATGTCATTGAATAAATCATCAATGTCATCAAGACATGCAATCTTTTTAGCTTCCTCTTCTTCTGAATCTTGAAAGAACTCCAATAATAGAATTTCTTCTTCATTAGTACCAGAAGTATCTTTGTTTCCTTCAAGTGATTGTGATGTTGACTCCCCCTGAACCCTAGATATAGGATTAGCGTCAGTGTATTGACGATCACCCTCAATATTTCCAGCAGGATCATTATCTTCATCATCACGTCTTTGAATAGACTCTGTGTGACAAGTATCAGGTATCCTCAACTCCCCCTGAGCGTCAAGACGCTGAACGAGTTTAGTCACCAATGCTTGCATATCAGCTATCTGTTGAGCTTGAGTCTGAATCACCAGCTGTCGTTATGAATCAGTAGACACAAGAGTATCTACCTGAGCTTTTAGTGTACGCACTTGAGATTCAAGAAAAGTAATCCTTTCAGAATCAGAAGGCTTAGACGGACCAGCTGTTTATTGTGGAACTGAAGGACTTGCAGTAGTAGGAATGACTGGAGGAACATGAGTAATCACCGGAGATGGATCCTTAGATCGTGGAGGAGTAATAATCAAGGAAGCAACAAACTGTGCATCCTCTACTCCCTGTGAAGATTTAGCAGCAGTTATGGATGCAGACATTAACTTTTGAGTCTTTGGATATGGATTAAAGTCACTATCAGACTCAGTACTTTCATCAACCAAGGATCTTTTTCCAAGTACTGAACCGGAAGGAGGATCCCGAGCAGACTTTCTTCTTGGTCGTCTGGCATGAGATTTAATGCGTTTTCCAGCATTGGCCAGTTGAATTGTAGCCAACCACTCATAATGATCTGAGGAAAAATCCCTAGATTCATTAGAGTCAGTAGCTTCAGTAACAGGTAATATCGTCTCACTTAAGCTGGAACTAGATTCATCATTAGTCACCACATTCCCTTCAGCTTCTCGAATGGGCGAGTTCACAGTATCATCAACGAAATCATCTATGTTCATTCCTAGATCGTGTTCAGGTTCATGAACGACCTCTTCTTGAACTGGTTCCAGAATAGGTATTTCAACCTCAGCTTGAGGAATAGGAACTTGCTCAGGAATAGGAATTTGTGGTTGTACGGGAACTTGTACTTATTGAACTGGTATCTGTTGTTGTGGAACTTGTTGTTGTGCTGGTTGTTGTGGTTGTTGCTGTTGTTGTTGTTGAACATTGAAGCCTGGAACCTGAGCAATTTCTTCTGGATGAAACCAGTTGTCATTCAGTGGTGCAACATAATTAGGATTGATTAAGTGCCCAAACAATAGAGTAGGAACCGATATCAATGCGGCATTCTGCTGTTTAACTTTTGTACAATCAGTAAAGATACGCTTTTACATCGGAGTCAAAGTTAATCTTATTGGATGTTGTGGAAGATCCGGAATTAGATGATTAAGAATCAGTTGAATAAAACGAGGATACATCAGAAATCCTTGACCTTCAGCTGGATTAATTTGCATGACCATCTCTCTATAGAAGTAAAGTGCAAAATTGAATCGCTTATTCAACGTTAAAGCAACCATTGCAGTTTGAAGAGCCATCTTCAAGCGATCGGTACCAGCTTTGCGAGGAGAGATGCACTGAATAAGCACATGCATAAAGTACCTCCATTCACCAACTAAGCCACCTTTACGTGCTTGTGTATCATTCTGTTTCCCACGATATCCCATTCTTTGAAAACAACCCAGAATAAGAGTTCCTGGATAAGATAACGGATCTTCAGCATTTCCACCCAAATCAAGAGCAGCACGAATCGTCTCTTCAGAAATGGCAATCTTGGTATTATTAACAGTGGCACGAAGAACATGAGGTTCAACGTCCGTATCTTGATGTACTGTGTCCCAAAATTGCTGTATGTACACGAGACTTATGTAAGGATCAGCAGATATTCAACAACAACAACAAAAAATTTATTATGTTTAATAACAAACACGAACAAACAACAAAACAAAAAAATTTTTTGAAGACACACAAAAAATTTAAAAGTCCAAATCTTCCCTGACCCCTAGGCGAACTTAATAAGTTCGCTTAGTGTTGCAAGAGGCGAACTTATTAAGTTCGCCTGACAAGTTCGCTTCAAACAAGTTCGCTTGGAACAAGTTCGCCTGAACTTGTGACGATTCAAATTCAAACACTGAATTAAACAAAATCGGCTAATCAAGTTAAACACAAGAAATAAGCAATGAATATCAGTCGAATATCACGTAGAAACCAATTATAATGATAAATTTTATAATTCCTGTCAAAATTAGGTCAAAAACCGTCCGTTTAAACTTTCGACGGAAACCGAGAAGAAAATCATAAAATTCGCACAATTGAACGGATGAAATTCAACAAAATTACCTTGGTTGTGTTCGCAATTCAATTTAGAATATGATAGAACCGGTAAACAACCCTAACAACACAGATTAAGAATTTCGAAAAATTTGCAGACAAGTTCGCTTCGTGTAAATGATAAGTTCGCTTCACCATCCACAGACACACATATTAAGTTCGCTTCACTGTTATTAAGCAAACTTATTAAGTTCGCTTCACTGTACACAGGCGAACTTAATATTTAATCACTTTTTCCTTGAACAAAATTTTACCAATTTCAACCTTTCAAGTCTTGAACTTTCGTCAGCATCACGTAACCGATCCAATCCCGAACATTTTTAATAAAAGTTTAGAATTTTCATGGAAAATCAAAATCAAAATCTTTTTGAGTTTTATCTATACAAACAGAATCACATATTTTTGGATTTTATCTGTACAAACAGAAACACATTTTTTTTTTTGGATTTCATCTATTCAAACGAAAACACATATTTTTGGATTTTATCTGTACAAACGAAAACACATATTTTTGAATGATCATCATGAGCAAGAAGATCATATCAGTATCCAATTAATTCATCACACATTTTTTGCAATAACAAAGGGTAACCTATAGTATGAAACCATTCAACTCAGTTTTGTGCACTTCGCATCTTTTTCATTTTGAAACTTGTTCAATTTGAATAATATTTGAAATGATACGCGATAAATTTCAAAGTAAATAAGATCAGGTTATGAAATGCTCAATACTTCGTACCGAATTTGTAATATAAAGCATGAAATCTTAAATTTGTCAATATTATAAGATTTGAAACTGTAAGCGTTTATTCTCCAAATTCATGTGATTTAGTACCATTTAGATGAAAAACATCGTGTACCCCACATATATGACAAACAGAAATATAAATTGCACTATCTTCAAGACATATACAGTTAATGTTAAGATTAGATCAATTTCCAAGATGAAATTATCTCTTTTAGCACAAGTAAAAAGCAGATCCCAAAGGATATAAGAATCATGATGATTCAGAATCGAAAGATTCTAATAGATTGGCTGTATAATAAGAATCAACTGATTCAGGTATAAGGATCCAACTATTATCTGGATAAAATTCAATGGAGTCAGACTAGATGATGTATCTAACTGATCCAAGGGCGAATATATGTTTCAACAGATTTTCAAAGTATATCTTAGTTCAACACCTTGCATGTTTTTCGGGGCATGGGCAGTGAAGTGAATTGAAAATAGATTTGTGCTAAAGATATAATTCGATATTGGTCTCATGAAATTCTTTAAAACCATATATTCTTTATCTGATAATGATCTTTTACACACACACAAGCATATAATGGATTTAAATCACAGATGTAATCATATCTTATTTAATTTTCACACTACTATTAATTTCAAAACGCTTCTAGTCTATTGACAATTCAAGTTTCAAAACTCATACACAAATTTTAAAAAAATAGATTATCAAAATTAGAGCATTCAAAACACTATCATTTCTTATTTATGCAGACTTTGAGATTTGGATCAAATCAACTCATTTTAAGCAATCATAAATCAAAGGTCTACTAAGGTCATGTGTAATGAAATACTCACTGATGTACTATCATTTCTTCTCTAACTTCAAATGATGTCATATTTTATATTTTTTCACTTTGTTTTGACTTTTTATAAGTTAACTTTTTGACTGAAATGTAAATGCAAAAATGTAATAAAGCAGTAAAAGAAATTAAAAATAAAAATTTTCCATGAAATTCTGATTTTGAAAAACCTTTATTCGGGATTGATCATACCAATCATTTTAATTAGAAATTCAAACCTGGTACGATCAAATGCCTTGGTAAATAAATCAGCAAAATTATCGTCAGTGTGTACCTTGACCAGCTCAATCAACCTTTTCTCTGCACAATCACGAATAAAATGATATCGAATCTCGATGTGCTTAGTTTTACTATGTTTAACAGGATTATTAGTTATGGACATGGTAGCATTATTATCAATAAGCATAGGGGTTCCTATGAAATTCAAACCGTAATCTCTCAATTGCTGTTGTATCCACAGGATCTGTGAACAACAACTTGCAGCAACTATGTATGCTGCTTCGCATGTAGAAATAGAGATTGTAGTTTGCTTTTTGCATTGCCAGGACACAAGTCGATTACCTAAGAACTGGCAACCACCTGTTGTAGATTTCCTTTCCAGACAACAACCACCAAAATCAGAATCAGTATAAGCATTGAAATCAAAGTTAGAACCATGAGGATACCATAGCCCCAAACGTTTTTCACAGCGATTAAGTGAGATTCTTTTTGCTTTGCCTGAAATCTGGAACAGATGCATACGGTGAACATTATATCCAGCCTTGAAGCGGTTAAGTACATGAGGGATCCAATCATAGCTCTGTAAAGTCGACAATCCACATCTTTTCCTTCCGGGTCAGAATTCAACTTATGATTGACCGGAATTGGAGTATCATACGGGGTACAGTCCTCCATCTTGAACTGGCTCAAGATGTCTTTGACATACTTGGACTGATGAATAAAGAAACCATCTTCCTTTTGATTTACTTGTAAACCTAAGAAAAACGATAACTCTCCCATAGCAGACATTTCAAATTTCGACTTCATAACACCCTCAAAGTCTTTGCATAACCCTTCGTTTGTCGAGCCAAAAATAATATCAAAAACATAAATCTGCACCAGTAGGTAATCTCCCCCTGATTTCTTTATGAATAAGGTCGATTCTATCTTTCCACGAACAAATTCATTCACCAAAAGATGTGTGGATAAAGTCTTATACCACGCACGAGGGGCCTGATGAAGACCATAGAGGGCCTTATCAAGCTTGAAAACCATGTTCGGATGAAGCAGATCTTCAAACCCCGGCGGCTGACAAACATAGACTTCCTCCTTGACCTTACCATATAAAAACGCACTTTTTACGTCTAATTGAAAAACCTTAAAACCTTTAAAGGATGCAAAAGCTAGAAACAGCCTTATAGCTTCGAGCCTCGCAACCGGCGCATAAACCTCGGTGTAATCAATTCCTTCCTGTTGATTAAATCCCTGGACAACTAATCTTGCCTTGTTGCGTACCACGACACCTCGATCGTCTTTCTTACATTTAAACACCCATTTTGTTCCTATCGGATACGCACCCTTCGAAAGATCAACAAGATTCCAAACCTTAAGTTTTTCAAATTGAGCAAGTTCTTCCTGCATAGCTTCTATCCAATTGTTGTCATTTAAAGCCATCTCAACATTCTTGGGTTCAACCTGCGAAATAAAGCATGAATGTGAGCAATCATCAAGAACACCAGAATCTTTAATGCAGGTATACAAACAAGTATTGTCAACAAGAGAACGTGTTTTCACTCCTTCCTCAAAATTTCTAATTATAATTTTCACTGGATGATCTTTGAGTTCCTTGAGGATGCAATCTCAGGAACCGGCAACACGTCAACTTGAGTAGAGTCAGATTAATAAGAATAATCCTGATTAATTGGAATTTCCGAGTCTAAATTTGTAGGAATCTCCCCCTGAGCCTGTGTCGAAGATAATGGATCATCACCCAACAACGGTTCAGCTGAAGAATCTTGAAAAATAGCATTATCCTCCTCACTTTCTGAATCTTGTGGACCTGAACAAGAAGCAACATTAGGATCGGGAGCAGAAGTCGATGGAATCAAAGAAGTTGGAACTGCATTTGGTAGAAATCCATTGTGCTGTGCATCCTGACAAGAATCATAAAGAACAGCAGCATCTTCAGCAGAAATATCAGAAGGTAAATGAAAAGACTTGAATAAGTTTTCATAATCAAATGCCCAATATGGACCAATCGCCATTTGTGGTAAAAACCGATTTGAACAGTCAATATGGAACCATTCTTCAACTTGGCGCGTTTCTTTGTTATAAACCCTCTTGGTTGTCGAATTATCAATATACCCCAGAAAAATCCCTTCAATGGCCTTCACACTGAATTTTGTTGGGACATCTCGAAATTTCAATAGGGTGCAAGGATTACCAAAAGGTAGTAAATAATCCAGATTCGGCTTGCGATTATTCAGCAATTCATAACAAGTCTTGTTGTGTCGCTTGACGGTCAAGACCCGGTTCAAAACGTGACACGCAGTATTCACAGCTTCAGCCCAAAAGGTGACTGGAAGCTTAGAATCTGCAAGCATCGTGCGAGCCGTTTCAACCAACGTCCTGTTCTTTCGTTCAGTGACACCGTTTTGTTAAGGAACATATGGCGCACTGAATTCATGATGAATTCCTTTTTGAAGACATAATAAGCCCATTTTTCTATTCTTAAATTCGCTGCCATTGTCACTCCTTATTCTTCTGACTTTCAGATTGAATAAATTCTCCAAACCCAGGATTAAGTATTATACCAACTAAGTGCTTTCAGATTTAGTGGAAAGAAATTTAACCCATGAAAATCTAGAGTAATCATCAGTTACTACCAAGAAGTACGATTTTCCACCAATGCTTCTGATACTGATAGGACCGAACAAATCCATATGCAGCAGCTCCAACGGAGTTACGATAGAATTCGTCGATTTAGATTTGTGAGATTTCCTTCTTTGCTTCCCCTTCTTGCACGGAATACAATCATCAGGAACTGAGAATTTCATCTTTGGAATACCCAGAACCAGATCATTCTGAACAATATAGTTCATCTTCTGGTAATTAATGTGAGCTAGCTTCCTGTGCCACAATATTGAATCTGATTCAGACGCCTTAGAGAGTAAACAGGTAAGAATTGAATCTGTTGTGGTGGCGACACTCATGTCAAGGACATACGTGTCATTTCTCCTTGGAGCCTTCATGAGAATCCATTCATCAGGAATCACGAAGCCCGGTTTCAGAATATAGCATTCAGTATCATTGAAATGGAACGAAAACTTCTTGTCACAAACTTGTGATACGCTTAAAAGAATGTGTTCCAGCTGCTCAACATAATTCACCTTTTAAAATTTGACTTTGTCATTCTTTAACGTTCCTTGTCCAGTTATGTACCCGCCTTTATTACCCGCAAAAGCGACATAACCTCCATCAATTTGTTTTACATCCTCAAGCAATCTAACATTCACTGTCATATGTTTAGAGGAACCACTATCCACATACCATGTACTATTGATAGTCCTCCTTGGTTGTCCCTACATAAACAACGAGAATCAGTTAGAAATAGGAACCCAAGCCATAGTGGTCTTGGGTCGTCCAGTTTGATCAAAATAAACAACTTCTTGTAATTTACAATCAATCTTATCATTCACTTTTGGAACAGAAGTTTGACAATCAGACTTTTTCAAAGAAGATCCATTTTTATTATTTTGAAAAACATTATTTGATATATTATTGTCAGATTCAGATGTTTCCAAAATTTTCTTCAATTTTCTGTTTCATCTTCTCCTTTGAGGTCTAGACAATTTAACTTCCTGATGAGAATCTTTTGAAATTCCAACATTAGGAATCTCAAGCTTCTCTTTGCATACAAAAGATTTAGCATTCAATTTATCCTGTTGTTTAAATCCAGAGGATTTAACAACAGATCGACCAGACAAATTTTTCTCCAAACTAGAAGACAACTTTCCCTCATCTTTTCTTTTCAGAATCTTCACCACTTTTGGTTGTGAAGGAACAGTCTTCATTTTACCTTGGTTCTTGTAAGGACAATTGATCAGAATATGACCAGCCTCATGACAATGAAAACACACTCTTCTTTCTTCATAACTTCTGAAATAAGGAGTTTTCTTTGAATGTGAGGATCCATCAGAGGTATAAGCTTCAGAGGAATGTCCAAAACAGTTTGTCGGCTTCTTTGGAACATAAGCCTGTGTTGGCACCTTTGAAGAACACACTTTTTGATAACCGGCCGCTACAAAACCACTCGATTGTAAAATCGGAGAAAGCTTAGATGGACCAACTTTCACCTCTTTAGGTTCAGTCAGAAATCATCTATCTCGGGTAACAGATTTAACAACTGTTGGGTCATCAATTTGACCTCTTTTGGATTGCCCTCGACCTTCTTCTCATCAAACAACTCATCTTCAGAATCAGACTCATACACCATATCCTCCCCAGTTACCGGATTCACCTTTAACACAGTTTTTGGATCTATCTCCTCTTCATTTATGATTTCAGGTTCCACCACATAATTTGCATTAAACGGTGGAGGAATAAATCCAATACCAGCAACACGCTTAGTAGGATCAGCATTTGAGTTAAAATAATCCAAAACAACTGAAGAACATTCAAATTGTTCCAACTTTCGATGAAGTTTGATCACCTCAGACTCTTTGTCAGATATTTCTTTATTCTTTTGGGCAACAGCTTCATTACGTTTTTCTATTTCAGCATAAGCCATATCTAGATGATAACCCTGCTCTTTGTATTTTAGCCCAAGAGAATTTAAGTCTCTTTTCAAAGACTCAATTCTATCAATGCACAGCTTATCATTATCTTTCAGTTTCTGATTAACTGAATGCATTGATTTCATGTAACAAATCAAGTTTGTGTTATCATCCATGACCTTTTGCAGTTTAACTTAAACAGAAATGTAGTTAGAAAAGTAAATATGACAAACAGAGTCTTTTACCTTAGACGGATCAGACATGTCTGCCATGAATACTTTGGCAATGGGAATATTCTCTGAATCATCACCAACTGAAGCATTTTCTGTAAGAACAATATCCTCCATAGCAACCCCTGATGCAGCATCAGAATCAATATTCTGCCCTTGTTCTACCTCATCATCAACGCTTGGAACACTATCACTATCACACGAATCATCACTAGAATTTTCATCATCAGTAGACTCCTCTGGTTTTTCAGAAGGAATTTCTACAACAAAAGCCTGACTCACAGCACCCACCAAGTCTTCCAGATGAATGCCCCAGTCATAGTTTTCGTCGTTTTGAGCAACCAAAGCTGATAATGCATATGCATGATTTGTATTACCAGAAGAACCATGTGATTGATTCTGATTATGCTGAAAGTTAGGCTGATTGTTTTGAAAATTATTCTGCTTCTTTTGAGAATCAAATTCTACCTTCGGCTTCACACACTCCTTAGCAAAGTGACCATACTCTTGGCAGTTGTAACACCTAACTTTGCTCTTATCAAAACCCATACGCGATCGACTATTTGAACCAATATATTTTCTGTCAGTTCTCTTCAAGAAATCTTTAGCTTGTCGCATTAACATGGCCATATTCCATTGGATATTCATTTCTTCCAGATCAACAGCGTCAATCTGTCTGAAATCTTCTTTTATAACCTCAATATCATGTATTTTACCTCCAATGAAATTTTCATATGATGCCATGAATGAAGAAAACATAGCAAGATAATCATCAGCAACTTTCTGATTCACATGAGATCCAGATGATGTTGAAGCTGTAGTAGCAGAAAATCCAGAATGGCTTGAATGACCAGAATAAATTGGAACTCCAGAACACTGATCATTTGAAGACTCTTGAGCATCACCAGAAAAGAATGCCACTCCAGTACCAGATTTACCAGCAGATTTGGGAAAATACATTGAGGGATCCTGGATATGCTCCATATTAGTCTCTTTCTTCTTCATATTCATGTCATGCGACTGAATCTTCCCTAGAACTTCTTCAAGAGACATGGTTTTGTACTTAATATTCTCTTTGATTAAAACCGTATACACATCAAATTTTGATGGTAAAGCCTCCAAGAATTTATCATTGATTTCCTCAGTCTCATACACCACAGACGCACTAGCCAGTTCACTAAGAAGATGATAGAATCTTGTAGCAAGATCATCCAAGGATTCGTTTTGAAAATGTTTAAAGACCAGGAACTGCTTCTTTAGTAACTCCTTTCTACTCTTCTTCACATCCAAACTTCCTTCACACCTTTTCTGTAATGCTTCCCACAGTTGTTGAGAAGACTTGAACTGTTTAAAACTATGATATATTTCCTTTGGAAGAGACATCGAAATACTAGCCATCGCTTTCTTTTACCTATCAAATAACAACTTCTCTTCAGTAGTTAACGCTGACACCGGCTTCGGAACCTCATACTTTCTCATCCACGAATAAGTAGGATGCGTATATCCTTCCAAAATCGGAATCCACAAACTAGTATCGGTAAAAGATACGAACTGGTCAAACCGATCTTTCCAATTAGAATAATCAGCTAGATTCAACAACTTCGGAGGTTTTTGAGATGTACAAATTTCATTGTCATAATTGAACATATTCGTGACTTGAACCATATTTGGCATTTTAAAAAAATTTTCTGATCAATTTCCAAGTGCTGAACAGTCTTACCCTTAGGCGAAGATAATAAGTTCGCCTATAATACACCCAAGCGAACTTAATGAGAAGCGAACTTAATAAGTTCGCTTAAATCAGAATTCAACAATCTGATTAAGTTCGCCTAAAATAAGTTTGCTTAACCCTGTGAGAAGCGAACTTGACAAGTTCGCTTGCTAAGTTCGCCTGCACAGAAATCAGCAAGTTCGCTTGCCGTAATAGAATCAAGATCAAGAACTTCTTCAGACCAAAATCACGAACCAAGAACATAAAAAATTATCATTAATCATTGAATTGAAGGAATTAAACAAAATTGGACCGTAGGATCGTGTAATTTGTCAATTAGAAGCTTTCTATCGGATCAATTTCATCATAATCCTCTTCAAAAACACCAAATCAGATCAAAATCAGTCTTGAAAACTCCATTGAAATGAAAAACTCAAAAATGATGAATTTGATGTCAATTTGCATATAAAATCGTCTAGAATCAACAAGAATCACGAGCAAAAGATCTGATACCACTTGTAGGTCCCTATGGCGCGTCTACGGATCGATCTCGTGATAAGACGAGACGTTTACTCGGAGTGCGGAATCCAACGAGTCAACGTTTATACGCATAAAAGACAATGCAAACAATCAAGTAAATAACCTTCTCAATTCGTATTTCAAATCACAATGATGTTTACAGACTCAATCGGACTTCTCTGTTCTATTTGGTTCTGTTCTGATCTCTGTTGAACGACTGACTCTGTAAACATATATATAGATAACTGACCTGATATAGGCGAACTTATTAAGTTCGCCTCTAACAGCTTAAGCGAACTTAACAAGTTCGCCTCAGTTAGACTTAAGCGAACTTATTAAGTTCGCCTCTGATAGACCAGGCGAACTTAACAAGTTCGCCTCTAGGCTATACTTGTAAAACACTTAGTGACATTTGACATTTACATAACAAAAACATAAAGACATAAAATCTAACTATTACAAGCTTTTGTCATTACAAATTATGTCCTAACAACATGTCTGCATGCTACATTCGTGTCACATCATTGTGATTTGAAATACGAATTTCAACTAACGGAGTATTACCGTTTGGGAAGTGACAAACCAGGATCTTAGACACTAGTTACATTGAACGACTCTACATGGGACTCAAAATGAAAATATATTTTAAATTAGAGTATTAATGCGGAAGCGTAAAGAGAGTAAATGTGCAAAATACACGCGCCCAAAACCAAAGTCCAAAAGTCCAAACGTCCAACCAAACAAAGTACATTAAAATAATTCAATCAACATAAATAGACACAAAGCAAAGCAGTTGAATCCCATGCATGCCCTAACGTGCACCTGTGTCTTAGCTTAGCGTCCTGAGAAAACATGTAAGAAAAAGTGTCAACACGAGGTTGGTGAGTTCACAGGTTTCAAATAAGTAAGTAAACGTTACCAGATTTATGATCATTCAATATGTATCTATAGGTAGCTAACCTATGTTCATGTTTTAGCTCAAGTACTCGCAACCGAAACTGACTGTTTGTTTATTGCCTCCTACCAGGTTCTATCAATACTGGCCATGTGAATAGGCTAACATTTCACCCGTTCGATATTCGATCGAGTTAGCGCGACTAACGCGGGTGGGATTTGTCAAACCCAGTAGTACTACTAAACATTACCTCGCTAAGATTCATATTAACGGTTCGAAATAAGATGGGGACTTTCTGTGATAGCATGTTACACTTAGCTTTAACATTGATAGCATATGAAATACAAATCTAAAAATCAGTTTAAGCATGTTTTCTCCCCCAAGTTAAAAGCAGTAAAAAGGGGCCGTGAAACTCACCTGCTTGGCGTTGAAGGTAGTTTCACACTAGAAGTAAATTGGAACCACGAGTGTAAGTCTCAAACGACTCACGAATGCCCTAAAATTATAAACACATAAATTAGGGATAAAGCTTGGGAATTGTGACAGCGACACGGAAAGAGGAACGTCCTAAGAAACGTTCTAAAATTCAAGAGTAAACGAACGGGTCCACGGGGATATAAATTCCTTAATTTATTATTATGATATATATATACACGTTACGCGACGAATGACAAAAATAATAATAAATAAAATCGAGTGTTTTGTCATTCACAAAAATTAGGAAAATAATATAATTTAATATATTATTTTTAGATTCGAAAGAACATTCTAATTACTCGTTTGGGGTACAAAATAATAAATATATTATTTTTATGAACGTAGCAATGCGAGTAAATAATATAACTAATTATATTATTATTTAGTTTCAAATGTTACACGAGGTTGTAAAACGATACGAAGTAATATATGTATATACATTATTAAATAACACGAGTCACGGTTTGAAACTAAACGTATTATTTTATACGAATTTGTGGCTTAAAATAATATAAACATATTATTTTTACTTGGGGATAATAACAATAAATTATTTATAAAAGTGGGTATAATATATAAAAATTTGTTAATAATTCAAACCCGAGCCTACGGGTTGTTTTCCGGGTAAAAACACAATTGTATAATATTATAATATTATAGGGTTTGATTTTTATTAATTAAATATTAACAGAAAAAATGTATAAAAATGATTGTGGGAGCCCGGACTCGAACCCAGGTCTCTCCCACACACGCACACTGTCTTAACCAATCCGCCCGCTAGGGCAATCGCGTTATGATCCGGTGGGAAATGCTTTTAATCCTTTTCACCGAGAGCCCCCCCTTTTTCCCTATTCAAACCGCGATCGAACCCAAAGCCATCCAAATTCGACCGATTTCGATCGCGATTGAACCTGTGGACATAGGAGTTATGTAATTCGGACATTTTCGGTCCTACACACATGATTAATTGTAAAAGCATCTCGTTTATGATCAATAGATTTGCATTTTGAAAACCAAAACCCTAGACTTAAACACAAGATCGAATTGATTAACTTCTGTAAAATTAAGTATTGAATCCATAGGGCTTTCGATGTACTAGTGATTACGAATCTAATGGTGTATTTTAATTGTGTTATAATTAGGTCTAGGATCAAAAACCCCAATTCAAGTCCATGATGAACCCTAGATTACGGATTGATATCAATTCAATATAATTCGATTCAATTGGTGTGGGGGTTTCAACAAGTAGGCAATCACGAATCTAAACATATGAAACAATTGGATTTTAATCGTGTTTAAGATAGAAAGCCCCAATTTGGTTTCATATGAACCCTAGATTACGGGTTGTGGTTAATTTGATGGTATGAGCCCCAATTAACTTAGGGCTTTCATTCTATGAGTAAAAACGAAACTATAGGTGTCAATAGTTACCAGATTGGATATCGAATCGGTAGGTTTCGACCAAATGAATGTCGACGGCAACGAGCTTGGCTTCCGATGACTCCCGCAGTTTCTCCGATTGAATTGGTGTGTGCAAAAGTTCCACAGACGATCGATTTAAGTGGGTAGGGGTTCGATTTCAAGAATAGCGATCAAATTGATACGCATTTGTGTGTATAGAAGCCGAATACGACGATTACGACTATTAACGTCCATTATTTACTTTAATTCGAGCAATGATGTTGAAAAACGGTTCGTATACGATCGTTTATTGCATTAGGGAGTAATTTAGTTATGAATTCGAATAGAAATCGATTTATTGAGCTTGATTTCGGATTATAGGTCACGATTGACTTTTTACAAGTCAACATGAACAATTTGAATTGATTTTGACTTTGATAGTCAACAAATCAGGTTTTGCATATTTACATGACTAGTCCCTATAGTTTGAGACAAAAAAAATGACAGAACTATTCCTTGAGGTTTGAATTTGAGTTACCTGAGTTAGGATTTAACTGGATTTGGTTAACGGGGTTAACCTAAAAAGTCGGATTGTCACATCATTCCCTAGTTGAAAGAATTTTCGACCCGAAAATTAAAATAAATAAAAAAAAATTTCTGAGGTTTCACATCATTCCCTAGTTGAAAGAATTTTCGTCCCGAAAATTAAATAGTACCTTAGGAATTTGGCGCGGGGTGTTTGAACAGATTAGGATATTTGCGCATCATCTGATCCTCGCGCTCCCAAGTGAATTCTGGTCCGCGTTTCGAGTTCCAACGGACTCGAACAATAGGGATCTTACTGTGCTTTAACGTTTTAACTTCCCTATCCATAATTTCCACAGGTTCTTCGATGAAGCGTAACTGTTCATCAACGTGTAGTTCCTCAAGAAGAACTGTGAGTGATTCGTCTGCCAGGCATTTCTTTAAATTTGAGATGTGAAAGACGTTGTGTATACCACTAAGTCTTTTAGGTAGGTCCAGTTGATACGCGACTGGTCCAATTCTCTTTAATATTTTGAAAGGTCCAACGTAACGAGGATTCAGTTTTCCTCGTTTCCCGAAACGAATGACACCTTTCCAAGGTGAGACTTTGAGTAAAACTGTGTCACCTATTTGAAATTCCAAAGGTTTACGACGCTTGTCGGCATAGCTCTTTTGACGATCACTAGCTGCCGCCATACGGTTTCTAATTTGAACGATCTTTTCGGAAGTTTCAAATACAAGTTCAGGACCTGTGAGTTGGCTATCCCCAACCTCGGTCCAACAAATGGGAGAACGGAATTTTCGTCCATAAAGTGCTTCAAATGGAGCTGCCTTGATGCTAGTGTGATAGCTGTTGTTGTAGGAGAACTCCACCGACGGTAGGTGAGACTCCCAAGTGTTACCAAAATCGATCACACAAGCTCGTAGCATGTCCTCCAGAGTTTTGATAGTACGTTTTGTTTGACCATCAGTTTGAGGATGGTAAGCTGTGCTCATATCTTGACGCGCCTAATGCTTTATGCAATGACTGCCAGAAACGGGAAGTGAATCGTGCATCACGATACGAAATAATAGAGATTGGCACTCCATGCCGAGAGACTACTTCTTTCAAGTATATTCGAGTGAGTTTATCCATTTTGTCAGTTTCTTTGATTGCTAGAAAGTGAGCAGATTTTGTTAGGCGATCCACAATTACCCATATAGTATCACATCCGGTAGGGGTTCGGGGTAATTTGGTAATGAAGTCCATGGATATTTGTTCCCATTTCCACATGGGAATTTCAGGTTGTTGCAGGAGACCGGACGGTTTTTGGTATTCAACTTTGACCTTCGCGCAGGTCAGACACTTACTAACATAAGTGGCTATATCGGCCTTCATCTTCGGCCACCAATATAGTACTTTTAGATCATGGTACATTTTATCGGAACCCGGATGAATGGAGTAATGAGATTTATGAGCTTCATCCATGATTAGTTCCCTTAAATTTCTGAACACTGGAACCCGTATTCGTTCGACAAAGTAACGAATTCCGTCAGATTTTACTTCAAGTTGTGCTTCCATGCCGCGAGTACCTTCTAACGGTAGGTTATCTTCTTTCACGGCTTCAAGTTGAGCACTACGGATTCTGTCAGGCAATCCAGGGTGAATAGTAAGTTGTAATGCTCAAACTCGTTTGGGTTTTGTTTCCTTTCGGCTTAGTGCATCAGCCACAACGTTAGCTTTACCCGGATGATACCGGATCGCACAGTCGTAATCATTTTAAAGTTCAACCCAACGACGTTGCCGCATGTTCAACTCCTTCTGCTCGAAGATATGCTGGAGGCTCTTGTGGTCGGTGTAGATTATGCATTTGGTACCGTACAAGTAATGTCTCCATATCTTAAGTGCAAAAACTACTGCTCCCAACTCTAGGTCATGAGTGGTGTAGTTTTTCTCGTGAACCTTTAAATGACGTGAAGCGTATGCGATTACCTTTTCGCGTTGCATTAAGACACAACCCAGACCTTGAATAGATGTATCACAATACACCATAAAATCATCGGTTCCTTCCGGAAGAGCTAAAATAGGTGCACTGCAAAGTTTCTGTTTGAGATGCTGGAAAGCTGATTCTTGGTTATCGCCCCAATTATAGGCTTTTCCTTTTTGAGTTAGGGCGGTGAGAGGTTGCGCAATCTTTGAAAATCCTTCGATAAAACGACGGTAATATCCAGCCAATCCCAGAAATTGTCACACCTCAGTCGGAGTCGTCGGTGCTGCCCAATTCTTGATGGCTTCTATTTTGGACGGGTCGACATGTATCCCTTTTTCATTTACCACATGCCCTAGAAACTGAACCTCTCGAATCCAAAATTCACATTTGGAAAACTTAGCATAAAGTTGCTCTTGCTTAAGTAGTTCCAAAATTAGGCGCAGATGTTCTTCATGTTCTTCCTCGTTCTTGGAATAAATAAGGATGTCATCGATGAAAACGATAACAAACTGGTCAAGGTAAGGCTTACACACACAGTTCCTGCAATTCACTGGGTGCTAATCGATAAGGTGCCCAAGCGATCGGCGCTGCTCCAGGTGCTAAATCGATTTGAAATTCTACTTGGCGGTGCGGTGGCAAACTGGGTAGATCCTCGGGAAATACTTCCAAAAATCTACGATCTTCTTCTCTTCTGACGGCTGCTCAGTAACAAGGGCCAAAATAGTCGTATGCCCCTTTCGAAGACATTTTTGTGCTTTCATGAAGGATATAGTGCCCATGACTGCACCAACTCTTTCGCCTTGGATGGAAAGGGTTTCTCCATTCGAGAGAGGTACACGTACAATCTTCTCACGACAGATAATTTCGGCTTGGTTTTTAGATAGCCAATCCATGCCAACAATTATATCAAAACTACCAAGTATGACCGGCATAAGGTCGATATCAAATGTATGTGTAGCTAGCTCAAGTTTACATCCTTTAAGTATGTGAGTTGCCTCAATTATTTGATCGTCAGCTATCTCTATTGTATACTTATCTTCTAATAGAGATGAGGTTCCTTTTATCATATTACTGAATTCTTAGATTTAAAACTTCTATCGGCACCGGTGTCAAAAAGGACAGAAGCAAAGAAATTATTTACGTGGAACTTACCGGTAACCACATTATGGTCGTAACGGGCTTCTCCAGATCCTAGTACGAAGGCTCGTCCCTTCGCACCATTTCCTCCCCCATTGCCATTATTTCCACCATTCCCATTGTTATTGTGGTTAGGGTTGTGATTTCCATTACCCCCTTTCTTTAACTGAGGACAGTTCTTCCGAATATGCCCTTCCTTTCCACAATCAAAGCAAGCCCTAGTAGACCCCGGTTGTTGAAAGGGTTGTTTAGTTTGTAATTCACCCCTGCAGTCCTTAGCAGCATGGCCTATTTTACCGCACCTCTGGCAACGATTGCAGAACCCAAAGTGGTGTAAGTTACACTTGTTACACTTCGGGGACTTTCCCGCATAACCACCCTGGTTTTGGCCAGAAGAGGTCGACTGATTGAAGTTCTTGGTAGGCTCGAACCTACGTTGTTGTTGTTGTTGGTTAAACTGTTGATGGTTGGGTTGGGGTCCTTTGGAGTGGGAGTTAGAGTGGTTGTGGGTGTTGGAATGGTGATCGAACTTGCATTTGTGGCTGTCGGTGGGTTTAGCAATTGAACCTCTTGGAGGTAAAGTTCCCTGTGTCACTGCCTGATCGGTCAATTTGTGAGCAAGTCTGATGGTCTGTTGGATGGTGGTACGGTTGGATGAGGTCACCATGCTTTGAATCTGAGGTACCAAACCTCCAATGTATAGTTCAATCCGTTTGTAATCTGGAGTCACCATGTGTGGGCACATGGTGGCAAGTTCGTGCGAACAGGTTGTGTAGAGTTCAATTTCCGAACCCTCCATCTTCAGGTTCCAGAACTCTCCCTCTAGCTTTTGAATTTCATCTCGTGGGCAGTATTCTTCTTTCATCATTTTTTTAAATTCCTCCCACGGGAGTCCATTTTCCATTGCTAGTCCCAACATTTGAACTTGGGCATTCCACCATGTTAGGGTCGGGCCTTCCAAAGTTCCAGCAGCAAATTTTACTTGGTTAGCCACGGGGCAGTTGCACATGGCTATTACTGATTCAACCTTCTCAAACCAGCGAAGTAATCCAACGGCTCCTTCAGCTCCACTAAAGGTGTGGGGCTTGCAGTCCATGAATGCCTTGAAAGTGCAGGCTGGCTGTTGATTTTGCTGATTTTGCTGGCCTAGATTTAGAAATACGAATTGAATTGGAATTATAGAGTTTAGAAAGATGTTCTTAGGAGCAGGAATTGACACTACTAGTCAATAGTTAAAGCATTTACCTGCAGCATTCTGTGCTGCTAGGGCCTCTGCCACAATATCGTTTATCAAAGCTGCTAGTTCTGCTGCCGTCATGTTGATGGTACCACGACCACCGGCACGACCTCCTCGTCCTCTCCCAGACATGTTTCTTCACAATCACAAATGAAAACAATGAGAAATATATCGCATATTAAACATTATTCAGGTACGGGTAAGGAAATACAACATCTAATATTTTGAAAATTAAATAAATTGTAAGGCTACAAAATAAATAACTCAAATATTAAACTTCTCATGCTTTTATTAGATGGGAACAACCTTACCCATCTAGGTTTGAAAAGGGAAATAACATAAGCAAAAACAAACATGAAAAGAAGATAGATTAGGAAGATCCTCAAATATCCTTGTCATCAGAAGAGACATATGACTGTGCATCATCAATCTCCACTGGCTCATCCTCAGCTGGTTCCCCCTCTAAGGGTTCCTCCTCGAAGGGCTCCTCCTCAAAGGGTTCCTCCTCATCGTCAGATACTGGAATGTCTTCCGGGTGTAGGGCCGCTTGCAGTTGGGCTTCCAAGTGAGTCACCCTCTCTTGAAGGCCTTCAGCAGTGTGGTTTGCCACATGTAGCTGAGCTTCCATACCAGCTAATCTCTCCAGAACTCCTTGCATATCGTCATCCATAGTGTCAGCCCTCGTCTCTAGGTGTCAAATTTTCTATTCCTACCCTATTCTTCTCCATTTGAGGTCCATTCTCCAGGAGTTTAGGTATCTCCTCGGTGGCATCTTGTACAAAACTTAATTCCTTTAACATATAGGACACGAAGGCTTGTTCCATGGTGCATGGTAAGCTAGGCAAGGTAGATGATGAAGACGTTGATCCAAAGTACGGTGATGGAACATCTCCCATTTCGATCCACCTTTGGATCATATGTGGGTACATATCCCAATTGAGAGCATAATCCAATGCTCGTGCGTTGCTCGGTTCGCCTCGATCAATTGAGGTAGTCCGGCGCCTTTTGGGCTCCGGGGATGAGGGTACAGGTGCCTTATGCCCTGATGCGTTAGGTGATGGAGGTGGTGTTGACGACATGATCCTGCAACATTTTGTATAAGTGCCAAACATCCGAATGACATGTAACTAATGTGTGAGGCTATAGTCTAGTATGCAATCCTAGTTCTCTATAACCAATGTCTCTGATACCAATCTGTCACACCCCCAATTTCAACTAACGGAGTATTACCGTTTGGGAAGTGACAAACCAGGATCTCAGACACTAGTTACATTGAACGACTCTACATGGGACTCAAAATGAAAATATCTTTTAAATCAGAGTATCAATGCGGAAGCGTAAAGAAAGTAAATGCGCAAAATACACGCGCCCAAAACCAAAGTCCAAAAGTCCAAACATCCAACCAAACAAAGTACATTAAAATAATTCAATCAACATAAATAGACACAAAGCAAAGCAGTTGAATCCCATGCATGCCCTAACGTGCACCTGTGTCTTAGCTTAGCGTCCTGAGAAAACATGTAAGAAAAAGTGTCAACACGAGGTTGGTGAGTTCACAGGTTTCAAATAAATAAGTAAACGTTACCAGATTTATGATCATTCAATATGTATCTATAGGTAGCTAACCTATGTTCATGTTTTAGCTCAAGTGCTCGCAACCGAAACTGAGTGTTTGTTTATTGCCTCCTACCAGGTTCTATCAATACTGGCCATGTGAATAGGCTAACATTTCACCCGTTCGATATCCGATCGAGTTAGCGCGACTAACGCGGGTGGGATTTGTCAAACCCAGTAGTACTACTAAACATTACCTCGCTAAGATTCATATTAACGGTTCGAAATAAGATGGGGACTTTCTGTGATAGCATGTTACACTTAGCTTTAACATTGATAGCATATGAAATACAAATCTAAAAATCAGTTTAAGCATGTTTTCTCCCCCAAGTTAAAAGCAGTAAAAAGGGGCCGTGAAACTCACCTGCTTGGCGTTGAAGGTAGTTTCACACTAGAAGTAAATTGGAACCACGAGTGTAAGTCTCAAACGACTCACGAATGCCCTAAAATTATAAACACATAAATTAGGGATAAAGCTTGGGAATTGTGACAGCGACACGGAAAGAGGAACGTCCTAAGAAACGTTCTAATATTCAAGAGTAAACGAACGGGTCTACGGGGATATAAATTCCTTAATTTATTATTATGATATATATATATATATATACGTTACGCGACGAATGACAAAAATAATAATAAATAAAATCGAGTGTTTTGTCATTCACAAAAATTAGGAAAATAATATAATTTAATATATTATTTTTAGATTCGAAAGAACATTCTAATTACTCGTTTGGGGTACAAAATAATAAATATATTATTTTTATGAACGTAGCAATGCGAGTAAATAATATAACTAATTATATTATTATTTAGTTTCAAATGTTACACGAGGTTGTAAAACGATACGAAGTAATATATGTATATACATTATTAAATAACACGAGTCACGGTTTGAAACTAAACGTATTATTTTATACGAATTTGTGGCTTAAAATAATATAAACATATTATTTTTACTTGGGGATAATAACAATAAATTATTTATAAAAGTGGGTATAAAATATAAAAATATGTTAATAATTCAAACCCGAGCCTACGGGTTGTTTTTCGGGTAAAAACACAATTGTATAATATTATAGGGTTTGATTTTTATTAATTAAATATTAACAGAAAAAATGTTTAAAAATGATTGTGGGAGCCCGGACTCGAACCCGGGTCTCTCCCACACACGCACACTGTCTTAACCAATCCGCCCGCTAGGGCAATCACGTTATGATCCGGTGGGAAATGCTTTTAATCCTTTTCACCGAGAGCCCCCACTTTTTTCCCCATTCAAACCGCGATCGAACCCAAAGCCATCCAAATTCGACCGATTTCGATCGCGATTGAACCTGTGGACTTAGGGGTTATGTAATTCGGACATTTTCGGTCGTGCACACATGATTAATTGTAAAAGCATCTCGTTTATGATCAATAGATTTCCGTTTTGAAAACCAAAACCCTAGATTTAAACACAAGATCGGATTGATTAACTTCTATAAAATTAAGTATTGAATCCATAGGGCTTTCGATGTACTAGTGATTACGAATCTAATGGTGTATTTTAATTGTGTTATAATTAGGTCTAGGATCAAAAACCCCAATTCAAGTCCATGATGAACCCTAGATTACGGATTGATATCAATTCAATATAATTCGATTCAATTGGTGTGGGGGTTTCAACAAGTAGGCAATCATGAATCTAAACATATGAAACAATTGGATTTTAATCGTGTTTTAGATAGAAAGCCCCAATTTGGTTTCATATGAACCCTAGATTACGGGTTGTGGTTAATTTGATGGTATGAGCCCCAATTAACTTAGGGCTTTCATTATATGAGTAAAAACGAAACTATAGGTGTCAATAGTTACCAGATTGGATGTCGAATCGGTAGGTTTCGACCAAATGAATGTCGACGGCAACGAGCTTGGCTTCCGATGACTCCCGCAGTTTCTCCGATTGAATTGGTGTGTGCAAAAGTTCCACAGACGATCGATTTAAGTGGGTAGGGGTTCGATTTCAAGAATAGCGATCAAATTGATACGCATTTGTGTGTATAGAAGCCGAATACGACGGTTACGACTATTAACGTCCATTATTTTCTTTAATTCGAGCAATGATGTTGAAAAACGGTTCGTATACGATCGTTTATTGCATTAGGGAGTAATTTAGTTATGAATTCGAATAGAAATCGATTTATTGAGCTTGATTTCGGATTATAGGTCACGATTGACTTTTTACAAGTCAACATGAACAATTTGAATTGATTTTGACTTTGATAGTCAACAAATCAGGTTTTGCATATTTACATGACTAGTCCCTATAGTTTGAGATAAAAAAAATGACAGAACTATTCCATGAGGTTTGAATTTGAGTTAACTGAGTTAGGATTTAACTGGATTTGGTTAACGGGGTTAACCTAAAAAGTCGGATTGTCACATGTGCCTCATATGTTGGCTTCAAGGTCTATCAACTTGATGTGAAGAGTGCTTTCCTGTATAGAAAGTACATGAGGAGGTCTATGTCACTCAACCTCCCGGCTCTGAAGATCCGCATAATATCAATAAAGTGTACAAGCTCGACAAAGCACTTTATGATCTTCATCAAGTGCCACAGGCATGGTATGAGACATTATCTAAACGTCTACTGACAAATGGTTTCGACCGTGGACGGATTGACTCGACCCTCTTCATTAGGAAAGCAGGAGGTGACATTCTTCTTGTACAAGTGTATGTCGACGACATTATCTTTGGGTCTACAAATGAAGAGATGTGTAGGGAATTCGAACAGGTGATGAAGTCCAAGTTTGAAATGAGTAACATGGGTGAACTGTCGTTCTTCCTGGGTCTGCAAGTCTGTCAAAGAGAGGATGGCATTTATCTGCATCAAACTAAGTATGTGCAGGACATCTTGTCAAAATACAAGATGAATGATTGCAGTACTTATGGCACACCTATCCCAGTCAATCATGGTCTACATCCTGACAAAGATGGAATGGAGATGGATTGTAGATTGTACCGTGGGATGATCGGATCTCTTATGTATCTCACAGCTTCAAGACCCGACATAACTTTTGTTGTGTGCTTGTGCTCAAACAACCGAAGGAGTCCCATATGATAGCTGTGAAGAGGATATTCAGATACTTGAAAGGGAAACCCCGATTGGATCTTTGGTACTCTAAGCAGCAGTCATTTGACTTCAAAGCCTACACTGATTCAGACTATGGCGGTTGTAACCTTGATAGAAAGTCAACTTCTGGTGGATGTCAATTCTTGGGAGACAAACTGGTTTCCTGGCAGTGTAAGAAGCACTCAACGGTTTCTATCTCAACATGTGAAGCAGAATACATTGCTGCAGCGAGCAGTTGTTCTCGGATATTGTGGATTCAGCAGCAATTGAGAGACTACGGCTTAAACATCACTGGAACTCCTCTGTTCATTGACAATAATGCCACCATGTCCATCACAAATAACCCGGTGAAACATTCCCAAACTGAACATATAGAAATTCGCCATCATTTCATCCGTGATTGTGCTAAAAAGCATTTAATTGAACTTGTAAAGGTTCACACGGATGACAATCTTGCTGACCTTTTCACTAAGGCGTTTGACCGATCCCGTTTTGAGCATCTTGTCAACTTGATGGGAATGTTCAATCCTAAGTGAAAATTTTTTTTTCTTAAATCAATTCAATTCAAGAAAGTTAAATTTTATTTCTCTTAAAATTTCTGTATAGTTCTTTTATTTTTCAAATATTTTGCAAAACTTCAAACAAAATAGAAAATGGAGAAAATTTTCAAAGTAATCTTGAGAAAAGAGGAAATGAGAGTACATCAGTAATGATCTAAACGCCATAGACTGCTCATACGGGAAATGATTGCATCATGCTTACTTAATTGTTTAAATTGTTATGTTTTTAGTCTGCTTAGTTACAAGTAATTTGAATTGTCAGTAGGCTGTAGGCATTTTTGAATCACTAGTAGTGTGGAAACTAAATCTAGACTACAATTGTGATTTGAACCCATGTATGCTAGTGTGTGTGCGTAAAAGAATGCAAAAGATCATTATCAGATAAAGGATGTTAGATTTTGGCAATAATTTTCTTCTGAGATCAGTTTTGGGTTATATCTTTAGCACAATTAATGCGGTTCATCTCACTTCCCATACTCACAAGTATGCAATGAGAGATTGAATCAAGACATGTCCCTACATCAACCATGGAGTGTGTATTCACCCTTGAATCACTTCTGATTCATTGAAATCCAATCCAGATGAAAGTTTGATTCCCCAACCCTAATACTCAAACACCATATTCATTATCATGAATCATCATACCGATATTCACTGAAGAAATCAAATGAAACCAAGACAAATGAATCACTCGATTCTGAATCTTATGATTCCTGATAATCCTTATGGATTCTGGTTGATTTTTCCTGTGCTAATTGATGTAGCTTCATTCTGAAAATTTAGAAAATAATTGGAAAAATCTTAGATGCCTTGAGATAGTGCAACTTACATTACTGTAGCATATCAGTGGGGTACACGTTGTATATCTTATAATTAATACCTTAACACACAAGAATGTGATACAAAGATGCTTATAGTTTTAAATCTTATAATATTGTCAACTTGAATTACTTTTTTATGTGCTTAATACGTATGAATAAATAGTAATCCATGACATGATCTCATATTCTTTGATGTTTATATTGTATCGTTTTTGCTATATGTTAGCCTGATATGATCCTCTGCTCGTGTCTTTGATCAAAAATAGTTTGTGTGAATATGTGTATATTTCTATCTTGAAAAGATAAAAAAGATTTTAAGTTTGTGTATAGTTCAATTTTATTCAGAGAAGCCAAAAATATTTGTTTTTAACCTTCTTGAATTGATCTTGAATCCTCTTGATTGAATGGTTTTTTTTCTTGTTCGTTATTTGACTTGAAAGCTTCATAATTTGAGTTGAAAGTTTGAGCACACAAGGGGTCTCTGCGTACTTGATAAGTGCGCATGAGGTAGACCCTGCGTACTTAACAAGTACGCAAGAGTCAAGTCATACGTACTTAGTAAGTACGTAGGAGTTAAGTCCTGCGCACTTAGCAAGTACGCAAGACCAATTTAGGGTGGGTATATATACAGGACTTAGAAAAATTTCAGAATTTTATCACATTCAAATTATTTTCGCCTATTAAATTCCCTCTGCCACTTTTACTCAAAAAACTTCGAGTGTTCTTAACCGGTTTTTCATCCCGTTTCTAGTTCCATCATCGTATTACAATCACTTGGTGAGAATCTAAGGACATTCCATCCACAAAATCATGACTTCTGGACCGATTTAGACTTTAAAATAGTTAGGGTTGAATCTTGATTTTTGGACAATTTTTTTTTATTTTGGTAACACACTATAATTAAAACTTGCTTATAGCCAACAATCGATCCTTATTCAGTCCCTAATCGTCCTTAATGTCTATTGATTTTTATAATGGTTTTGATTTTGACCGTCAGTTCGTTGGTCATCATTTAGGTCAAAATGTGACTAATGTAGCGGGTAATTGGTGTTGATATTGGTCCCATAGGCTAGAATCATGTATTTCGACCTAGTGGTGACCATATTCCACATCAATTTTGATCATCTGTTGAAAAAGTTGGAATTCTTGAAAAACTGAACAAGTGCTTTTCTTGCGCACTTAACAAGTACGCAAGAAGTAATTCATGCGTACTTGTTAAGTACACAAGAACAAATCCCTACACTTGTGAAGTTTTCTAAGTCTGAAATTTCAGTTCAATGCGTAACTGCTATACTAAGTCATGTGTATTCAATTCCAATGAAACTTCTTGTTCTTATTATGTTTTCTGTGTGTTTTTGCAGTGATGGCTCGTGCGTTTACCAGTGAGTTCAATCTCCTAGCACATACAAAACCAGAATGGAAGGGTGCTGCACTATAATACCGAGAGATAGTTGACTTCTTAAACCGTTCAAGGATCAGCTATGCTATATCAGCAGACTCGATAGTATCAAGACCGTATCTAGAGCAGTTCTTGGAGACCACGGAACATGACTGCACGGTAACCCCCAATGTTATACGGGCTACCGTGGCGGGTCATGACATCGCCTTTTCTGAGGACACAATTAGACGGGTCTTACAGTTTCGAGATCTCTCCACCGACCAAACAGCTTATCCTGACTACTTTGTGGATGGATGTTGGAGGCAGCGTATGGGATACGTCGGTGTAAGATATTATGCTTCATACAAGAAAATGTGGGTGCTCAATCAATGGAGATACTTTGCTCACGGCATGATCATGTGCATCTCTTCAAGAAAGGCAGGAAAGGATGCAATGGGTCATAATCTTGCAGCAGCCATGGTTGGCTTATCTCTCAACAGGGGTTAAAACTTCTCAAGATACGTCTTCAAAGCCTTAAAAGATCAGATAAATACGGCTGAGAGGTTTCGATTCCTGTTATACCCAAGGTTTGTGCAACTACTGATTGATGATGCGTTGCCAAATCTACCTGCTACTGGGGAGAGATTGCAAGTCAAGCGGGTGGATAAGAGGGTGTTCACACAATTCTTAAAGCCAGGCAGTGTAGAACCTACCCCTGAGCACACCGCACTCTTTGGCCACCTGATAAATGAAGCGTATGTGGCACCGGGTGACTGGAGATGGTTTAGCCACCACTCGGAGCCAGAACTAAGTGAACATTCTGATGAACAACAAGAAGAGGAGGATGTTGAAAGTGTGGGAGAATCGTCTGAAAGTGGAGATGAAGAAGCAGGTAATGATGGTGCTGAAGGATCCGGCTCTGAAGAGACAGAGTCTGATTCTTCTGATTCTGATGATGCACCATCACAGGCACACCCGAGAAGAACGACGAAGGTGACCCTTCCTGAGTCATCTTCGAAGAGAAAGCGACAGTCAACAAGCAGTGAATATGAGCCAGATTCTGACTCTGACGCTGCTATTCAAAGACAAAGACGTGAAAGTGTAAACAAACGTAGGGGGATAGGCAGCAACATGCTATTCCCAGTGAGGTAGAGGTTAGTACTCAGCAGCAAGTACAAGTTTCAGCTGGAAGTACTGATTCAGCATCTACCCCACCTTCACAGCAACTATACCGGCAACAGCGGAGAAGGCCACAGGTACAACCTGATGCGGCGGTCACTTCTATCACAGAGGAGGTACCTGTGATAGTAACCATCCCTGTATCATCTGACTTGTGACGGTGACTACTCCGTTTCTTACAGAGTCAGTCACCATCACACCTTCCATCACTCCTACAACCATCATCACATCCACAATCCCTACTACCACCGTTGAACCTATCAGTCAACCCTACAACTATGGAGATTTTACTCAAGGGTTTGACTTTGATACTATCTTCTCATCCCCATTTCATAATGCTGAAGCGTCTACATCCAGACATCCTGATCCAAATGATGCAAGGATAGAAACTCTGGAAACACAAGTCGCTGCTCTACTTGAAACCGTTCGGAAATCAAAGGAGGAGTCTGAGGCTCAACAGGCTCAGATAAATTCGTTGGTGGATGAGGTTACCATTCTGAGAAGCCAAAGGGCTGGGACGCAGGAGAGACTAGCTAATGTGATGGCCCAAAACGAGCTACTGATCAAGACAAACAACATGATTCTGGGACACAGGTCGTGTCTTGAGCTTCGGTTTGACGCGCAGCGAAAAGAGCATGACATGATGGTCAAGTTAGTTGCTAATCTGACCAAGAAGCTTGATGATCAGGGGGGAAAGAGAAAGAGAAAGAGATAGACAAGGAGAAGACATCCAAACCTACTGGTGATGAGCCTTGTCATCCTGTTGATTTGACAAAGGATGATAGCAAAGACAAGGAACCTGAAGTCGGTCCTAGTGGAAGTGAACAACAAGCTTTGGCAATCATGCCCATTTCTGCTATTCCAATGGCTGAGGGGGAGTCTACTCATCAGGAAGGTGGTGATACTTCTGGTGGTGATAAAGGAAAGTCAGCGGCTGATGTTCTAAAGGATCTATCTGACGATGAGATCTTATACTTAGAGCCTGACTATTCCAAGGAAGCACAGATCGAGGCTCTGTACAATCTTGAAGAAGGAGAGATCGACTCTCGTGATGATTGGGATGAAGATGATGATGTAGTTATTGAAATTCCCAAGGGCGATGGGGAAGGCGAGTATGAGTTTGAAGATGGAGAGACCTTTGAAGTTCCATCCTTTGAATCTCAGCTCGACGTAGGTTTAGTCGAGACTGCTAGTAATGTTGAAGCATCGACTGAAGCCTCCCCAGCCGACCCTACACCTGTGGATCCAGAGGCACAGAAAGATAAAGATTTTCCTGCTAGTTCATCAAAGGATCCTGCTCCAGTCTGGCAAAAGACTTCTATAATGGACAAACATGGAGCAACAGGGATGATCTTAGCTGTGAGGTTCGAGGAAGATAAGAAGTTGTTCGCTATCAAGCGATCTGTGGGGTTCAATACTTGAAACCAACCAGTGAAGCTTTCAACTCCTTACCTAGATATGACCTCGTGAACCTAGCAAATCAAGAGCTGCTGGGTCACTCAAATCACGCAGTAGCGATAGGTTTGTGGCAGGTTCTACAGCGTGAAGCAAGATCTGGGAAATTTGAAGTGTTTAAGCCTCAAGTGCCCAAGCGAGTCAAGGATAAAAATGCTAGACATCCTGTGACCAAGAAACGCTTGAAGAAACTGGCATACAAGCCAGTGCTATGTGAAACCAAGATTCCCCTGAGCAAGTTATCTCAGGATATCCTCGGTAACATATGGTACTGGTAGGTAGATCCAAAAACGGGCGAGGCTGTGGTGATAGGAAAGGTATGGTCAGATAGTCGAAGCTTAGTGCCAAGGGAGCTGATCAGAGTATTTGATGAAGTCTGCTTCATTAACTTCTATGTTAAAGATCTGGAGGCACTAGCGAACAGGTATTGCATGCATACAGACGAATGGACGAAGTTCCTTGCTTCTAAATATGACAAGGTGATCAAGTTTTGCCTTGACTACAAAAAGAAGATGGAAGCTAAAGATGAAGAGCTGTGAAGACTGAAGATTGAAGACCGAAGATGATCCAGAGCTGTTGTCAAGGGGGAGTTTGTTGAAGCACTTTTGTGTGACAAACACTCTGGATAGAGTCTTAGTTTTGTACTTTCATTGTATGTATTTGCCTTTGTTTGTAAGCGTCTGTATGTATTAGTTATCGAGTTGTATTTACTAATGCATATTGATTATTGCTAAAATCTCTAAGTGTTTTGCGCACTTAGTAAGTGCGCACGAATTAGTTCCTGCGTACTTAGCAAGTACGCAAGAATACTCTGTGTACTTGCTAAGTACGCATGGGAAATTTTCCCTGCGCACTTGCTAAGTGCGCAGAGTTCAGGTCGTGTATAAATAGGATAGGTTGACAGTAGACAAGTACGCAGTCATATACGCAGACATTGTATACTCAGTATTTCTCTCTATAACCTTCAAGTGTTTATGATAGACAAAAGTTTAAAGTGATTCTCTTGTCGGTTTACTTTGTGTTGTAAGACTCTCCACCTAGTCACGGGTATTCCGTACCCGGTTCGACTCAGGAACACACTTGCATGTGACGATCCGCCACACCCGAGGGACCTACAAATTATCCGAATTTCTAGAATGAGGAGACATCACTTAGCACATGAATAGCAGAATCCAAATTGGATTGTATAGGAATCAATGAGATTCAGAATCGAATGATTCAATGTTTTGGCTTATATATGTGGAATCATAAGATTCAGGTACGTGGATACAACTATTATCTGGATTATGAATTCAATGGAATCAGTAAAGATAATTTATCAAGATGATCCAAGGGCTAGTATATGTTTGAAAGATATTGTCAAGTACATATCTTGATTATACTTAAAATTGCATGCTTTTCGGGACATGGGCACTGAAGCAAATTGAATGAATAGTGCTAAAGACATAACCCGAAACTGATCTCATAGGACAATCTTTATTAAAAGCTAATATTCTTTATCTGATAGTGATCTTTTAACACACACACCCAGACATAAAATGGGTTCAAATAACAGTTGTAACATATGCAATTATGTTTTCACACTACTAATGGTTCAGTGACGCGTCTACTGACAATTCAAATTATATGCATACACAACACTATCATTTCCTATTTGTGCAGTCTCTGAAGTTTAGATCAAAACACATAATTCAGATATATTAACATAAAGCACCAACCAGTCAATCTAAGGTCATGTGTGACTGAACATCTACTGATGTACTATAATTTCTCCTTATAACTTCAAGTAATGTCGATTTTAACTTTTTCAATTTGTTTGCCTTTTTCAAAATCTTTTCAAAGAAAGTTAAACAAAATAAAATAAAATCTTCCATGAAAACATTTTATGAAAACTATTTTACTTGGTTACATGAAATTAAGCAAGTCAATCAATTAAAAACTCAAACCGATGTAATCCTATAATTGAATGCCTTTGCCTTTGTCAACACAGTTCTGTACTCCCCCTGTCCTATAGACTCCCTCTTAACTAGTCAAATGGTTGCATCAACGACTTTATGCTCACCATTGTCATTCTAAGTTTCAGGTTATCTTTTGGACTTTGTAAAACTCTTTCCAAAACAGTGTGTGTGACATATTCTTTCCCTTGAGCATCAATTCATTGTATCAAATAGATTCTCAATTATCAACAACTCTTTACTCTTGTAGATGTCATTCCCTGTCATGTGCTAAGAACAACCACTATCAACAACCAAAATGGTATTAATAGTCCCTTTTGGTTAATCCTGCACATCTAACAAGAAACATTATTTGAAATTGGGACCCAAGCCATGGTAGTCATGGGTCGTCCATCTGTATCAAAATAATAAACCTCACTCCATTCACAATCGAATCTCTCATCGATTTTCGGAGATTGTTCCAACGAGTCAGAAACAGAAACTTTAGATTTCCAAACATACTTCTGTTCATTAAGTTCTTTTTGCTTAAAATGTGAAGTGTTTGAACATTTTCTTTCATTTGAAAATTGATATGATTGTGAAAACTCTTGTTGTTCCAAAAGTTTTCTCAATCTTCTGTTTCTCCTCCGTCTTTGAGGTCTAGAAAGCCTAACCTCAAATTTTAAATTACCCTTTGGTGTATCATGAGGTTTAACCATATTTGGGTTAACATAAGGCTTACCATTAGTTCTTACCTTTCCTGGAGTAACATATCGGTTACCTTTGGCGTTGTGAGGACAAGCAATCCGAATGTGACCACAAGACCACAATAAAATCAAGATCTCTTCTCATGATATTCTCTCATATAAGGAATCTTCACACGATAAGATGCACTTGAAGAAGATTCTCCTACATGAACTTCTTTTGGAGTTTGAGACAGAACAAAGTTTTTCTCAACAGGTTTTGCAGCAGGTTTTGATTCAGGCTTCATCTTCTCAGGAACTACATGCTTCTTTCCTTTATTTTTGTAAGGATAGTTCACCACAATGTGTCCCATCTCATTACAATGAAAGCATGTATGCCTGTCTTTATAATCTCTGACATATGGAACTCTCCTTGAATTTGAAGAACTTCCAAATGTGTAATTTCCAGATGAATTATAATCAACCTTTGAGTCTTCTTTCTTAACCTCTTTCGATATCCCCTCTACCTTTGCTTCATCAAAATATTCATCATCACTCTCATCAGAATACACCATATCTTCACATGTGACTGGATTCACTTTCAACACAGTCTTAGGATCTAAATCCTCATCTTTTATAATCTCAGGTGCAACATAATAATTTCCGTTGACTGGTGGAGGAACATAACCAATACCACTAGTTCCCTTCCCCTCTTTAGTATTATTATTATAATGTCCTAATAAGAATGATGAATTTCCAAAGCTTTTTAACTTTCTATGCAATTCGATTACCTATGCTTTAGATTCAGCTAGTTCCTTATCTTTCTCAACAAGATCATTGTTTCTTTTCTCAATTTCTGCAAAGGACATATCCAGGTGATATGCCTGCTCTTTTATCTTCAAAGTCAGAGAACTTATATCCCTCTTCAATGATTCTATCCTTTCAATACACACATTCTCATTATCCTTTAATTTCTGGTTTACCGTGTGCATCGATTTCATATCACAAGTGAGGTTGACGTTGTCATCCATAACCCTCATGATTTTATCCTTCACTGAAATACAGTTAGAACAAAACGTTTCAGAGTTAGAAACTACCGTATCCTTTTCTTCTAAAGAAGATGCACCAGGAGCCATGAATACGTCATTATCAGCTTCACCCTTTTGATCAACAATGATAGACTCTGTATCAATTTCTGATTCACTTAGATCATCTTCAACTATCTAAAAGCTTTCTTCATTCATCACATCAGTCTCAATAGATTGAGTACTTTCACCAGAACGAATACTCTCACTATCAGTTAAATCTGCAGAAGAATCACTTTGAGAATAACTCGGCTTCGCCAATACTTCTTTGATCAAGACCACAAATGTTTGAGAAGTTGCTTCACCCTTTTTCTTCAATGCCTCCCATAGATCTCTTGAAGTTGGACACTTCCCGAGACTATGAATGATTTCTTTTGGTAAAGACATCGTTAAAGTTTCACACGTTTTCATCTCTCGATCAAACTTCTGCTTTTCTACTTTAGTAAGAGCTGTCACTGGTTTAGAACATCACAAAATTCCAGAAAGTCAAAAGTAGGATGCACATATCCTTCTGTTATTGGTCTCCAAAAATTTACATCAGTTTCTGATACGAACTGTTCGAACCGGACTTTCCAGCTACGGTAATCTGATATGCACAAAAGCCTCGGTGGCATAGTTCCAATCTCATTATCATCATACGAAATTGACATTTTGAAATTTTTGTGAAAATATCCGGAAAAAAAAGTTCCTGCCAAAATACTCTTTTAAAATTTCAAAAATTCAAAATTTCAACAATGATTCTAAACAATCATATAAGCTTTACCTACAAAATTTGGACCACAACAAATTTCCTGCCAAAATAGCTCGCCTGATAATGCCTGAGCGAACTTAATAAGTTCGCCTGAACCTCACTGAGTGAAGCGAACTTGATAAGTTTGCCTACTAAGTTCGCTTAAACTGAGAGAAGCGAACTTAACAAGTTCACTTGCTAAGTTTGCCTGCAACAAATATCAGCAAGTTCGCTTGCTTCAGCTGTAACAAACTCGGCAACCCAAACACGAACAAACATCACCAAAAATCATCATTTCTGACAGATTTAAAGGAATTGAAAGAAATTGGACCGTAGGATTTAGTATTTTATGAATTAGAACACTTCTATCGAATTAATTTCACCAAAATCCATGAATTCAGCAGTAAAATCAGCTTCAAGAACTTGAAAACTCTATGGATATAAAAACTTCAAAAATAATCAATTTCTTGTCAAATTGTACACAAAAACGTCTCTAATCACCAAGTATCAAACGCAAATCACGAGCAAAAGCTCTCATACCACTTGTAGGTCCACATGACTCATCTCAGATCGATCTCGTGACAGGACATATCGATAACACGGAGTGCGGAATCCTTCGTCTTAACGTATGTATACGAATTGACAATCGAAACATCATGTAAATAAAACTTTCTCTTTGTATATCACCAAAGTTTACAGATTCACATACTACACTCATTCAAAGTCCCTCTGTTGTCACTTGTCATCCTGAACAAATTCTATAAATTCTCTATTTATAGAGACACGCTCTGCAATAGGCGAACTTAACAAGTTCGCTTCTAAAGTTGCTTAGTCGAACTTGTTAAGTTCGCCTCTCTATGAACTTGTACAATATTCCTTAGGCGAACTTAACAAGTTCGCTCCGAAAGATGCTTAGTTCGCCTCTCTCTGAACTTACACAAAATTTTATCAACAATTACAAAACATGTCCTAACAGATATTCAACTTTTCATTGCTACAGTGTACAAGACACGACTTTAGTCTGTGAGTTAGTCACTATCACCAAGAATAAGAAACAAAGTTCAATGTGACGACTTTTAGCGATAGATGGTCCAATTCCAGTGGAAGATTTAATAACAGGATTGAGTCATGTCAAGGTCTAGGTAAGGAAAGCAAGTGAGAGTATGAACTAACTTAATCCAGCAGTTTAGTTAATAGCCCAAGTGCGCATCCAGAGTAAGACAACGTGGGTAGTCGTTAAGCTGGTTAAGCCTCTTGCATCTGAGTATGATGCTGCATGTTCGAGTCCGGAGGGATGGTTTGTCCATTGACATGGGACTGCATTCAGGTTCGTGTTTGTCATCGGGCAAGGCTTCCAAGAGGGTTTCTTCATTAACCTAAGCGGCTCGATCAGTGTCGAAAGGTAGCTCCAGTCACCTATCATAACCAACTATTACTTTGTAAGTGTCCAATATAACGGGCGAAGAATAGAATATCCTAATTCTTTTCTCAGATTTTTTTACAAAGGGATTGAGCTTAGATATTTCATCTAGGGTAGACCGTAATGTATCCATGGGGATAATTGCCTTGTCGATTAAGTCGTTGTGTATCGTAAGTTACAGATTTAATAGTTTTGGTTAGAATTGAAGAGATGTTTTGGAGATCGGATGCCTTACGTTGATTGGCAAGGGTTGCGGATTTCCAGATTCTTGTGTTACAGATCTAGTCTTAGTGAAATAGAATACTTCGAGTTTAGAAAGAAGGTCTTGTGCGAAAAGAGTTTAAAGTCTACGTACCATACTGAGGAGCAATGGAAGACACAATGAGAGAGTATGCTGCATTTGGGGTGAACCACCTTGTAGGACATGTCGACTTCTGTTAAGATATATTTGGGGAAAGTAACAACTGATGCAAGGGTTAAATGAAGGAGGGTTACTTTATGTTTAAGAATGTGTCTTCATAGATTATCGGCTCGTGTAGTGATTAAGAGTATTAAGTTCAAGTGTGAAGGTGTACAAACGATGTACGAAACACCAGGAAAATCTAGGGTGATTTCGAATCGGTAAGTCTGAGGCGTTGATAGGATTTTATGATCTATCCACTATGATTCCATTGCTCTAGTCACGTAGCGAGCTGACAGGATAGAAAAAGTGTTAAACCATTCATGGTGTAAAGACCAAACAAGGAAAAATGTGGTCATCACTGGTAAGATCGTTTCAGAAGCTTGATCGGTTACTCGAAATTGCATTAACAACTTCGTTTATTGTTTATTTGAAAGAAAGTCTAATCAATCGTCCCACTAGATTTAAATTTTTCCACCGTTCCAACCGGGAAAAGATTCGAGATTTACCACGTCATTATGCGCGCGCAAACAATTGGCAATTGCTAGTTTGAGTTTACACCGGCGAAAATTTGGTAAATCAGGTTGTTTTCTCCACAAAAGGCATTCAATAAGTACTTGAACCATTAGCGGTTGAAATCAGGCTGAGGTGTGTTGGTGACAGAGCTTTGTATTAAGTACTGAGTTGTTGTTACAATAGGCATATGGGATGAGTTATATCATTAGCTTTCTCGATCAACTAAGATGTTGCTCAGGCGATTAACAATCATTGATCCAAAATAAAAATAAAATAAAATCTTACCTAGGAAAGAGGATAAGGAATCCTCAATCATAGGTGGAGGTACATTTAACGATTTGGGTCATGTAACCATCGAGGTCGGTGGAATGTTTCCATACGTGCTAAGGGGTTTCATCACTAAGTTATTAATTTCCATTAGAGTGGAAAATTTGTGAGGTCACGCCGAGACTTCTGGTGAGACCCGCGCCTATAAGGTAAGCGTCGGTCAACGCAAAGGCTAAGGAAGAGGTTCACATGTAGGGGAAAAAAATTCTTATGAGATAACGATTCCAGGAATATAAGGGATAGGATAATTGTTTAAGTCATCGCGTTCAACTGATGGTTGGTTAGAGTGAATCCCCGTTTTCTAATGTCATTGAGACAACTGGATCATTTTGTGAGAAAAAGAAACCGATTGTAGAGTTGGATATGCTGGGGTATAAATCAAATTAGATTATGGATTAGCCACATGACATAGTAATATGGCCAAAGGGAATTTATTGTTGGAGCGTAAGGGATAAAGTGTTAGCTTAGGAGGAATTCTTCAGATTCCGCTTACATACTTGGAGTCGAAGGGTTTGCCGTGAGGTTTCATTTGAGTTTCAATCAAGATGGTTTCCTTGACCAAGTTTGGATGAGAGTCTTAAGTTCACTAAGGCTCTTACATTAGTGAAAATAAAATGACGGATTCCATTGATGATAGCTCAGTGTGTCCGTAAACATCTTCAACCTGATAGTCGCGTCTATCAACTGTTGAACAGGTTTAACGATACCAACTAGTCACTGAGCGGGTTACGAGAATTCCAACTGACAGTGGAAACTTAAGTCTGTAAATCACAGATTAGGACCATTTATCCACACACTAGGTTTCACCAGGACTTACATGCACCTCAAATTACTATTATGTGTGCACCCGTAATGATAATTTGCTTTGCATGCTCACCCTAGTTCTCCCTATCCCTGGTAAAAATGTCCCTCAGTTTTTATTGCCGAGTTCATAGTGTTACCAAAAATGGTAAGTCATCGAAAGGCTTAGTCATCAAACATAAATTGATCAACTTTGACTCATATCAGGATGAGTAGTCGAGAATCGTTTGATCCGAGTATTCACTTGAGTTGAAACACACTACGAGAGTCCAATCCGGCGGATTGTAGATGGAAATATGCACGTGAAATGCAACTTCGAGAGGTGAAACTAGTTCATGGATATGAGTTACAGGAAGAAGCAAAGTAGTCGTTCTGCCAACTGAGTTAGAATAGGGTTTGAGTATGCAATGAGCAAGGTGTTCTCAACTTTGTGGTCAATCTATCTTCAACAGAATATCGACCAAAGACGTGAGCTCATGGTTTGGAAAAGTGATGACATCTATGTGTCAATGGATTTCTGCAGTAGTACGTGCAACGGTCTGCCTCCACACGGTGTACCTCAGGCGAGGCCCACAGGTTTGGGCTTGGAGTAGAGTAAAGCTAGTGAGGTCGGGGTATTGTTGCTAGTGGGTGTAGGAGGGACTCGCTTCCAATGATCCCAACTCCTAAAGAGATATGTGCCAGTGCTGGGTGTCGCCCCTAACATGGATCTGAGAAGGCCCACCATACCCGAAAGTGTTATCGATAGGCTCAAGAAGGTGTCTTCTTCGTCTCTATTGGTGTGGAAAGGAGTGCAGATGATGGTGGTGTGTGAGACTCTTCCAAAGGCTCCGTCTTGCTACCCTCGGACGGGAGTGGATGCTGCTTTATCGATTCCACAGGTGTCGCCACTGGAAAATGATGGTGCAATGAGAATAACGTGTTCCTCATCAGCAGAGGGTGATGTGGATGATGTCGACATGCCCGCAATGCAATATATGTATGGATACTATGTTTGTATGTGTATCATGTATGAGTGTCTGTGTTGGTGTAGGACTAATGTAGTGTTTATGGCTATAGACTAAGTCTACTCTCTAATGCAAACCTAGTTCACTATAACTGCTGTCTCTGATACCAATCTGTCACACCCTCAAATTCCACCTGCGGGGTTCTACCGCGAGGCACGTGACAAACCAGGATCGTAGTCATTGGTCATGTTGTACGACCATTATATGAATTTAAAAATACCGAGTTTGCACATTCAACATGAGTAAAACATGATTTCATAGTTTAAGTTGCGGAAGCGTACATTAATATAAAAACCAGAAGTAATTACGCGCAAACAAAGCTCCAATTAATATATAATATTGTATAATAAACTATTGTTAATTTGTTCATAAAACCAATGCGACTCCATGATGCATCCTAGTCCTGATCTGTACCATAGTGACCTGAGAAAACATGCTTAAAGTGTCAACACAAGGTTGGTGAGTTCAAAGGTTTGTAAGTAAATAAACTGTTTGAGTGTTAATAGGATCCACATATATAGGTCACACCTATTGTTAGCAAGACAAGGTACAAGTTACTATAAGCGTTCGCAACCGAAGCTGATTGTTCGTTGTTTGTGTGCCTTCCAACATTGGTAACATCAACAACGGTCAAATGTTTAGGCCAATTTACACCCGTTCAACCTCCAGTCGAGCTAGCGCGACTAGCCCGGGTGGGGTTTGTCAGACCCAGTAATACTACTCAAATTTCCTTGCTATACAACTTATACTAACGGTTCGAGAATGTAAGGACTTAGTATGTTATGTTAGCACTTAAGTAAACAAGTGATAATGAAATATTATGTGATCCGTGTTTGTTTGTGTGCATGTTTCTCCCCTAATAGGAAAACAAGTAAAAGGGGCCGTGAAACTCACCTTAGAGCGCATGCTACACTGCAAGTGTTGTACCGGTGGCCAGCTAAAGGCTACCTATCATGTATAAGTCTATAAGTGTGTGTTCGTGTTGGTTCATAAAACCCGTTGTATCCAAACAATCCAAATTGTTAATAGGTTTTGTAAAGATTAACATGTTTGACTAGTTTGCTCAAGTTTGACTTTTGTTGACCAAGTTGACCCGACGACCCATTGGTGACTCGTATAGTGACTTAATGTTTGTTTAGTATACTAATACACATAATATACAAGTAGTTCATGTTCCACGATACATACACGATTCACAAAACTTCCTAACATGGCAAGCTATGAACATTCAATGTATTTCCATCAACCAAGTTACTATTATTTGTAATATATGAACACGGGGTTCGATTTCTACAAGTTAATCTTCTATAACACCTTTGTAAGGTCCTAATATGTTTATGTAATCATACTAATGTATAATAGATTATTACATCATGTAGTTCAAGTCTAGAAACCATGTTTCAAAACTAAAAGTTTCTACTTTTAGTAAGTTATGATCATTCTACGTGACTACTACAAAATAATACATTAGCATGCTTTAATACATTCACAATAACATGCTAGCATCATCCTACAACATCATGCATGTGTACTACTCATGTATGAACAAAATCCTTTCAACAAAGTTTCCTCTTTTGGAAAGCCTATGATTTCTAGCTTTGATAACGAGGTTCAACGCATCACAACAATTACATACAACCTAACTAGCATAATTACAATCATAAACATCATCAATTACATCTGCCATAAAATTCTACAACTTCACATAATAAAAAAGTTTCCATTCTAGGTAAGTTATGAACAATAAGCAACTAGGGTTTTCCAAATGCCAATAAAATCATCAAATAGGTGCAATGACATCAAATAAATAACAAAGTCACCAACTTTATTACCAAAATTCTTGTTTGGATGAACTAGGGTTTAAACATGAAACTTGAAATCATAAAACAATGAAATCGGATGGAAAAACTTACGTAGATGCGTTAGCAATAGCAAGGATTGATCAAATACGCTTAATTGCAAGAAACAAGATCGATTCGATGGTGAATTGGGGTGATGCTTGCGTCGGCTTCAAGGGGGTGTTGGGGGCTGATTATTTTTGAAAAAATGGAGAATGGGAGTTTAGGTTTAATAAATTCCATTTATATGTACTCCATGGGCCTCAAAATGGATAAAAATGTAAGTCTAGGAGGCTCGTGGACTCATTTAAATGGATTTAAAATACATTAGTTAAATCTAACTAAATAAAATAGTTTCTAATAAATATTTTTATAAAAATTATTAAAGCAATAAAGTCACAACGTTACGCGTAAATGTATGCGATTTCACGAAAGTTAACAAATTACGCATAAAATCACATAACACGTCAAATCACATAATTTATATTAAATATAAATTAATAATTGTTCAAAATATTATTTTTAATTAAGCACCAACGTTCGGGGACAGACTCGTCCGATTCGGTAATTCTCCGAATTACCGTTACGTGAGTGTTTGTGCGAATACTGACACACTTAATTAAACCTAATCAAGTGTAATGCATGAATGAATGTTTGAGATAACTGAGTTTGTGTTAACGGAGTTAACCTGAAAATGTCGGGTGTCACTATATATATATAACAAAAGCTTATTTGTTTTGTGTAAACTAATGAGTGGGACATGGGATTACTGGTGATCGGATAACAACCATGTGGTAAAGATTCATGAACTCACCAACTTATGTTGACTTAGTTGCTTTTATTATTTTAAAGGTTTTTGCAGGTGGATATTAGATGGCATTCCATGTAGATGATATTTGAGGATAGTTGTTTGGATGATCAAAGGATTGTGATGAATGGAGGCATACTTGGAAGAACTATAAGGCCTGCGGTGTTTGAGCTCCTTGACAGTGACTGACGTTTATTGGTTTGGTTAGTTTGTAATAGAAGTTGCAGGATCGAGAAATTACTAGATGGTTCTGTTCTTAGTTGAAATTGGCGGAAATAATAACAACTACACAAGTGTAATCGAGTAAGCAAAAAGAATACTTTTAAGAACACTGTTGTGTTACACTTTTGTACATAAACGATTACAATTGAAATACTCAATCAAAAGACATAAAACGCACTCTTACAATGAAGTGTTTACAGATTATTTATACTCACTTAGAATCAAGACAGCCCCTTGATTCTAAGGATCAGATCTAACACATACCGTTGATCTGTGGTATCTAGCTAACTATTACACGTTTTGTCTAAAACTAGTTAACTTTATTGAAGCGTCTTCTTTATGCATCATTACTTGCATGCTTGGAGAATAGCATTGTTTTTGGTCATTGGTTGTGCCATTGCGGTTCCTTCTGCTTTGAGTGTGTCAGTTGCTTTTGCAGAAAGTTGTCAGTGACGCTTGGTATGGATAGTTACCTGCAAAAATTTGTCTTCAAGGCACAAGGCTGTCAGCAACAAAGATGTTGATCAGCAGCAAGATGTAACCATCCAAAGCTGCTGATGATTTGCCTATCCGCAGCAACTTTGGTCTTCAGCAGATAAGGCTATCCACAACAGATTTGTTCTTCAGCAGGAGAACAAGTATCCACATCAGATAAGCTTATCCACACCAGTTTGTTGGTCAGCAGCAAACTCTGAGATCAGCAGCATTTGTACTTAGAGAATTTTGTAGCCATCATTCTTTGGTTCTACAAACTCCCCCTAGACTGATGCTACCAAAATTCTCTTACTGCCTTTGTTGCTGAAGCTTTTGCACATTTTTGACTATCCTTTCAACCAAAAGAAAATGCTTCAATAACAGCCATCTTGTACTTTGAAATACAGCCTGCTCTTGAATCCAGTCGTTAAGACTGTTTGAGTCTTCCTCTATTGGGACCATCTCCCCCTTTTTGGTTGCATCAGTGGACAAATGTGCATCAGTTTGGGTGCCCACTGATACAAAGGATGGAGTAAGAAAAGTTGGGCATTGATGTGCCTCTATCATATTCACCCTGGCCGTCAATTCCAAGATATGAAGTTGCAGTCTGTCCTCATCCACAGTTGTGGAATCCTTGGATCCAGATGGGGCCCTAGGCCTAGTCTCTTCATCCCCATCACCCATGGTTTCTTGGCACCTGGGATTCCTCTCAGCGAGGGGAATTTCCAAGGAAGCATCCTCACTGTGAGTTGCTGTGGTTGAGGTCTTAGCAATGTTGTCGCTGCCCTCCTGGTTATTTGATGGACCAGCAGTAGTGACAGCCACTTCCACATCCATTCTGTCATAACTCTTAAAGTGGACCTTCAGGGTAGAAGAACTTGGGATGGGTGTGTTGGAAGCAAGATCAATCAGTACCTCAGAGATAGTGGTAGTTGGAGACGGTACATCATCTTGATCAGGTTCCTCAACACTTAAGTTCAGAAGAGAAAGGAAAGGCTCAGGGGGCTGTTCTATGGATCCGGCAAGTGATCCTGATCCTAATAGAGAGACATCCAAAGGAGTCTCCCTAATAATGTGGCTGTCCCTTATGATATTCTCACCAGAATGTTGTGATTCTGAGTGAGGGCTGTTAGGTTGGGTTTGGGACTTGGAGGCAAGAGAAGAAGGAGTTCTCTTGCCCCTTTTCCTAGTATATGTCATTGCAACCGGGGCCCTGTGTTCAGGTTGAACGATAACATCCAAAAGAGGTGTAGGTAATTTTTGTGCCTGTGCATCCTCAGTAGTATGCATAGGGGTTCGAATGGTAGAAGAAGACTCTTGTTCAGGATGTGGGGTGGAGGGTGTGAGATCAGTATCAGCTGGGATTGCTGAACTGTCACCCGGGGTACTCTGTATGTTCAGCATTGTAGATAACAATGGAATATTGACCCCTGAGAACTTTTTGGAAATAGTTCTCATGCTTTGAAAAATATTATTTTTATGTCCCAACATGATCTAGATTCTTGCAGGTTTTGAAAGTTCTTTTAGTTCTTGATTGAAAACTTCCTGTAAGAATCTTGGGTACATAAAAAATTGATGCTTTGCACCCTCTTGAAGGTTATATCTCAAACCCTCAAAGATGAGGTGTGCAAAGCTGAAGCCTTGGTTAGTGACCATACCATGGAAGGCGGAGGCAAGTGCGGAGCTCACCTGATGCCATGCACTCCTCTACTGAGATATGCATTGGAGAAGAGTGTGACAAAGATACTTCCATGGAGGGCCCATCAGCGCCTTCTCGATCGTAAACTCGGTCTGATTTCCAGTGTATCCAATGGATACAAAGGTCCTCATGTATTCGTCCTTCGAGTATGAGATGGCTGCTCCCTCATTTTGAAGCTTAAGATGTTTTCTGAGTGTGGCTTCGAAGATGGTGATATCCTTGTCGTCTACCTTAGCTTTGATTTGGGGAATCCCCTGTTCGATAGAGTAGACGGCAGTACTCCAGAAATCCTCCATATGAGGGATATATATGGTAGGGTTGGTGGTGAGGGCAAAGTAGATCTTTGATCGACACAAGAAATCGATCATATCATCAAATCCTTCGAATTTCTTTCCTTTGGTAAGATACGCTGTAAGGTTGTGGTATGGGGAGAACTTATCATCAGGCTTATTGATGTCTGCCATTGTTGTTTGATTTGGAGGGAAGGTCAGAATCTGGGAGGCTTTGAATGTTTTAAAGATGAAGGGCTTGAATATGCTGGGGACTTGAGAGAAAGTGATGTGGGTTTAGGGTGAAATTGAAGGTGGAGAGGTGGTAAGGAAATTTGATTCGTTCTTATAACGGCAGAAGAGGGAAAAAGAAAAATGACTTGTACAGTACAACCCAATTCACCTATTACTGGTACAGCTGTAATACACCGAGGCAGTCATGGTAAAGACTGACGGGAATTTTAACAGCGGGTAAAAGTTAATTTGGACTTAAATTTACCAATCAGCAGCAAACTTGATTGCTGTGGATGAGGAAGGTTAAGTCTGTCAGCAGTAAACTTATCTACTGCTGATGGATTTAATAATCCGCAGCAAGGATGTTGCTGCTGACAGTCTTAAAGAAATCCGTAGGAAACCTGTTCCTGCTGATAACTTAAAACAGTCAGCTGCAAATCTTTTGCTGCTGAGGATTAAACCTGTCAGCAGCTGAAGGACAAAAATGCTGCTCACTTATAACTTTTATTTACAATAAGGGACAGACACATTTACAACAGAGGATAGACGCATTCAACTGAACCAATGATGATGCTTGGTGGTTTCTTTGCCTTCCATTGATGAGTTGGTGGTTTTCCAGCTCTCTTTGCCTTTTCAGCAGCAGAAGCTGCATCTGAGGACTTTGACTGATCAGAAGTAGATTTTGTTACTGCTGATGGTTTTACTTGAGCAGCTCCAGACTTTGCTGCTGAAGGCTTTCCTTTTGGTTGCTTGGGCTTTACTCGATCAACAACAGTTTTGTTGGCTGCTGATGGTTTAAGAACAGACTTATGCCTATCCTTCTTCTCCTTACTAATAGGCTTTTGTATAATTTGGGGTGGAAGAAGAATCTTATTGAAAGGATTAAACTTATAATTTGCAGCAAAGTGATCTGATTCACCACAGATGATGCAAGATTGTAGAGGTTTTGACAACTGCTCCCTTGGTGGAGAAAGAGAGTTTCTGAAGTGAGTTGTCTTAGCTTCAAACCTTCTTACCTGTTTGTTCTTCTTTGTCTTCTCAAAAGCATGTTGCTTGAGGTTTCTTTGCTGCTGAAGGTAGTAGAAGCAGGTGCTGGCAGTATGATTGTATTTCCACACACAAAGCATGATTTCGCCTGTTTGTCCCTTTGAAAGTACATATAGTCCTTTCTTTTGAACAAATCTTTGAAGTTCCAGGGGTAAGCTTTGTTATGCTCAAAGGTGGCTTCTTCCAATGTCTTTTGAACATATGGAACCCTCTCTCCAGACGCATGACATATGTCAAACACCTTCCTTGGTTGGATTGAAGTTGAGGACTGGCCCTTTTCAATATTTAATTTCCTACCTTCTGGAGGATAACTAATTTTGATTTGCTTGAATGGTGTAGGAACTGGTACTGAAATGGCTGGCACTGGTGTTGAATGGATAATGGGGACTTCAACTTTAGTCAGAATAACTTGAGGGGCAGGAGGAGATGAAGCTTCACTTGTTTCAGTGGAGTCTGCGCAAGTTGATTCAGACTCTGATGAGGTAGTGCATTCTTGCACCAAAGGTTCATCCTTAGAGGGATCAAGATTTCTGTTGGCCATATCAAGATTTGCAAGATTGAAGCATGGTTCATGGATGGCAACGTAGTCAGCAGGAGGTGCAACGACTTGATATTGTTCAGCATGATACCCCAGCCCAGTTTTTACCTTCTCATGAATTTGAGCATCCAAAAGTCTTTGCAGCTTTTTGGATGCAAATTCATATTTGTCAACATGAACATTCTGTTCTGCTAATTCTGCTCTGGTAGCTTTTAATCTGGCCAGTAGATCATCAATCTGAGTTTCAAGAATGGTTTGTTCATGTCTTAATGATGAAATCTCTTTCTTTAGGCAGTTAATTTTTTCTTTGTAACTGTCTTCGACCTTTTTGAATTCAGATTTCATTTGATGAAACTCTTCATTTTTATATATGAGGTTTTGATTATGCTTTCTGTAGCCTAAAACCTTATCAATACAGGCTTGGGAACATAGATGTTCATATACCTGAGGCGGTATTTCAGTTGTATCTGCCATAAGAGCTTGGTTGTTGGTAGCCAGATCTTCATACTGAAAGCTCCAGTCAAAGTCAGAAGTTCCAACAGCCGCACAAGCTGCAGTTTGAGCTGGAGGAGTAGCTTGTTGCTGTTGTTGTCTAGGTTGGCTTTGGTGAGTTTGTCTTGTTCGATCATCAGCTGGGTTTGCCCTAGGTTCCTTGCATTCTCTAGCAAAATGACCCAGTTGGTTACAGTTGTAACATCTCAATTTACTTTTATCCAAGCCAACTCTGGTGTTGGAGCTGTTGCTTGGAATGGGTCTTCCGGTTCTAGAGTATAACCTTTTTGCTCTTATCGAGAGCATGGCATACGAGTGTTGTATATCCATTTCTTCTAGATCATCTGGATGGAAGCACTCAAGATCCTCCTTGATAAATTACATGTTGCTTGAGTTTTCAGAAACAAAAGCAGCAGAGGTTGAGGCTTGAGAAGGAGCTTCAAGAAGAAATGGTGATGTTTTTGTTTTAGAGGTAGGAGTTTGAGGATGTGTGACTATGGGAGGATAGCAGTTGCTAGCACTAGGACCTGAGTGCTCAGAGTGAAAATCAGAAGAGGTGGTGGTGGATGTTGAAGCTGTTTGGTAGCTTGAGCTCCTTTCCTTGGCCTGAATCATTTCTAATTCATAGGTTTTGAGCATACCAAATAGCTCAGTCATCTGAAGAGTCTTCAGATTCTCAGTTCTTCTGATGGACACTGTGTAGAGTGTCCAGCAACTAGGTGGAGATCTGATGAATTTCTTAAGAATATCTTCATTTTCCAACTTCACTTTTGAGCACTACAACTCACCTACAAGATAAGTATATCTGTTATATAAAACAGTTAGAGACTCACCTTCCTTCCAGACGAAATTTTCATACTGCTGTTTAAGGATGTCTCTTCTGTTTTCTTTGACTTCCTTGGATCCAGCAAACATCTTCTAGAGGGCCTCCCAGAGGTCTTTAGCAGTTTTGTAACTTCTGAAGTTATGAAAAACCTCATTTGGAAGGCACATTTGGATAGCTCCTAGTGCCTTGAAGTCCACCTCCATCTTCTTTATGTCCTCTTCTGAGTACTTGGAGGGCTCCTTTGGAAATGGTGGTCCTCCAGAGTCAGCAGAGGCCACCATGGGAGTGTAGGGTCCATCCCTGATGGATTTCCACATTTCGTACTCCTGATAGCAAAAAAAACTTTCCATGCGATTTTTCCACATGTCGTAGTCTTCCCCAGATACCAATCTTGGTGGTCGGTTGATGCTGTCGATGTCTTCAAATCCGTTGATCTGTGCCATCTTTGTTCTTGGTGACTTGATGAAAGAGAGAGAGTTTAGAATAGAACCAGAAGTGATTAAACAAGTGTGAGTTTGTTTAATCTGAGCCAAAGCTCTGATACCACTTGTAGGATCGAGAAATTACAAGATGGTTCGGTTCTTAGTTGAAATTGCCAGAAACAATAACAACTACACAAGTGTAATCGAGTAAGCAGAAAGAATACTTTTAAGAACACTGTTGTATTAAGCTTTTACAGATAAACGATTACAATCGAAAAACTCAATCAAAAGACATAAAACGCACTCTTACAATGAAGTGTTTACAGATTATTTATACTCACTTAGAATCAAGACAGCCCCTTGATTGTAAGAATCAGATCTAACACAGACCGTTGATCTGTTGTATCTAGCTAACTATTACACATTTTGTCTAAAACTAGTTAACTTTATTGAAGCGTCTTCTTTATGCATCATTACTTGCATGCTTGGAGAAGAGCATTGTTGTTCGTCATTGGTTGTGCCATTGCGGTTCCTTCTGCTTTGAGTGTGTCAGTTGCTTTTGCAGAAAGTTGTTAGTGACGCTTGGTATGGATAGTCAGCTGCAACGATTTGTCTTCAACGCACAAGGCTGTCAGCAACAAAGATGTTGATCAGCAGCAAGATGTAACCATCCAAAGCTGCTAATGATTTGCCGGTCAGCAGCATCAAGTGTTGATGCTGCTGAGAAGCCTATTCGCAGCAACTTTGGTCTTCAGTAGATAAGGCTATCCGCAGCAGATTTGTTCTTCAACAGGAGAACAAGTATCCGCATCAGATAAACTTGTCCGCAGCAGTTTGTTGGTCAGCAACAAACTCTGAGATCAGCAGCATTTGTACATAGAGAATTTTGTAGCCATTAGTCTTTGGTTCTACAGAAGTTTGCTTTATGATGTAAAACGCTTTAGCTATTAATAAAAGAGGATTATGGTTTAGCATCCGCTGTGTGTTCTGTACCATACGTCACTTATAACCGGTGCCTAGGACCGGGGTGTGACAAGTTGGTATCAGAGCCTCAGTTTAAGGGATTTAGATACTAATAAGAGGTTAGTATCTAGACTTAAACTAGGTTCTAAGAGTTAGCTGGAATGCCATAGGATAATGCCGTAGGAGGATAGATGTTGATGATCACTATGACCTATAATGGGTAATACCAAGAAAACAGATAATTAATTACATTCTTAATCAAATGTTATTAATTTTGGATTTTTCTGGATTATTACTAGTTATACGAATTATGATGTCATACATCTGTACATATAGGTACTAAATGACTAGAAGAGGTAGAGGAAGAGGTAGGACTCCTGATATTAGGTCTCGTAGGCAGACAAACGATGACACTAACACTAATGTCAATCTTGAGACAAACAATAACACTAATGACACGGGTCCTCATGCTGAGGAGGTTGTCATGTCCGAAACCTAATTTCAAGAAGAAGTAGCTAGTGAAGTCACTAAAGCACTGCAAAGTACATTACCTGGGTTGTTAGATGAAGTCTTTACGAGGAGAATGGGAACTAAAGCCACTGGAGGTGGAACTCATAATACCGGAGGCACTAATGAGAATATTAACCAGAGCTCCGTAATAAGAATGAAGAATCAGGAAGGATGTACATACAAATATTTTGGAGGATGCAACTCTAAGACATTTGATGGCAAGAAAGGAGCTGTTGATACTACTCAATGGATAACCAAAATGGAGGTTGTTATAAAACTTAGTGAATATAGGAGTGACCAGGCAGTTAAGTTTGCTGCCAATTCTCCGGAGACAACTACACTAGGTTGGTGGGATTCCGTTAAGCAAGCCAAGGGAGAACAATCCATTGATAATATGAAATGTAATGAGTTCAAAGGGTTAGTTCTACAAAGGTTCTGCCCTCAGAACGAACTTGACAAGACTGAGGAGGAATTTCAGCAATTGGAAGCTAGAAATATGACGTGTCAAGAGTATGCAACTAAGTTTGATGAGATGTCAAAACTGGTGCCACATTTGGTGACACCCGAGCCTAGGAGAATTAAACACTTTATTCGAGGTGTACCACCCAAAGTATGTACCTTAGTGAAAACCTCTGCACCACAAACGGTGGATGCAGCCTAGACGTTTAGAGCCAGGATGTGTGATGAAATTGAAAATCAAGAATCACGACTAATGGACACAAAGAGGAAGCATGAAAAGATAGCACATGAATGTATACCTGAAGAGAATAAAGCTTAGAGAAAAGAGGAAAACACTTTTGCCCACGAACGAGAATATCAAAAGAAATACTATCCTAACATCAAATGTTTCGGATGCAACGAGTTTGGGCATTATAAAAGAGATTACCCTAAACAACCGTGATAGACGTCTAGTAGTGGAAGTAATATATGGTTAGTAAAATGAATAATTTTAAATATATTTATGAAAAGAATATTTGGAAGTAATAGTTAAGCTAAGAAATGCGAATGACTAGTTTCGAGGATGAAACCTCTTTAAGGAGGGAGATTTGTAACACCTCGAATTTTTCCATAGAAATTAGGGGCCTAAGATGTCAAAATAAAAAGTTCAGGGGTTGAATTATATGTTCTCTAAAGACGGAGGACTAAAATTGAAAAATCTGAAAGTGGAAGGGGTAGCGGACCGTTATCTCAGGCCATAACGGTCCACTATGTGTAGAGGAAGGGATGAACTGGGTGACGACGTGTCCTGTGACTCACTGGTTAGAAATCTGACTCATGGTACGATAGCGGACCGACTAGACTGACCATAACGCCCCACCGTCTGCAAAAAGAGGGGCGGCCCACTAGAAATACGACAAGCGTAGGGCTAATGCAAGCAGGGTGATAGCAGACCGCTATCCCCCTTTATAACGGTCCGTTATGGGTCCGTTTTCACCCTATAAATAGATGGCCCGAGCCCAGCCATTTGTACACACAAAAAACTCTCATAAACACACACTAAGCTCTGGTGCCTCGAGTCTCAAGATCCCGGTCCGCTCTCGAAAGTCTGGTTTCCCGCGATTAGTCCGCAAACTGCCGTAGATAGTACTGATGTAAGGTTTCCGAACACACTTAGGTTTCCTTTGTACACCTAAGATGGGGATATTGATTATGATCATGTCGGATATGATTTAGGGTTATCCCGAGGTATTGATTATTATAGTTGATTCTGAAGGAGGTTCTAGTTGAGGTGAGTTCATCTAAACTGGAAAACATTTTGTAAATGAGCTTAGTTTTATAAAGATATTTTCCATGAAATGTTATGATTTTTAATACTTTCAAATATAATTTGGGCAAGGAAAGATAGGAAATGATTTTTATTCCTTCGAAAGAGGATGTGAAACCAGATTCTGAACATGATTTGTGGAAACAATATCTTAGGACTGAGTATCAGATATGATCAGATAATTCCATGTATATATATATACACGTAAGTAGCGCTTAGTACGTTCCATTGGGGAATGAGTTTTGCTGTGCACCAATCGGCCAGTCATCGTTGTGCATTGGTGGTAGTCGTTAAGTTGTCATATATATATATATATAATAAGAGCCCAATAGTCATCACTATTTGGGTAGGGATTGTAGGGTTATATTCTAAGATCGGTAGTCGGTGCTATCGGGTGGAATTGTTAGTAGTCGCTAACGAGTTTCACGGGGATGTTTCAAGATATGTTTTCAAAGATGATTGTGATCCACAAATGTTTATGAAATCCAATAGTCATCGCTATTGGAAGAAGATTGTTAGTTGTTGCTAACAGATATCATTTTGAACCCAGATTTTGAAACCAAATGATTTTAAAAGTGAACTCACCAACTTATGTTGATCCTGTTATTTTCTAATCTTTTTAGACAGTTTAGCAGATGGCATTCCAGATAGATGGTCGTTATGGATAGTTGTTGATTAAATACTCTGATAAGTGAAGGCACGCTTGGAAGAGCTATTAGTCCTGCTAGATAGTCTAGTTCGTAATAGACGTTTTGATTATATTGTAAACATTATAGTTATTTTAATATAAGAAGTTTATGGTTTAGCTTCCACGGTGTGTTTTTGGTATCAATGTCATAGTGACCAGAAGGCAACCTTCTGTTAGGACAAAGTTTGTAATGACAAAAGTTTGTAATAGTTAGATTTTATGTCTTTATGTTTTTGTTATGTAAATGTCTAAAGTTACTAAGTGTTTTACAAGTGAGCCTAGAGGCGAACTTGTTAAGTTCGCCTGGTCTATCAGAGGCGAACTTAATAAGTTCGCTTAGGTCTAACTGAGGCGAACTTGTTAAGTTCGCTTAAGTTGTTAGAGGCGAACTTAATAAGTTCGCTTATATCAGAACTTGTGTTTATAAATAGAGTTTACAGTTTGTTTCTAGAAGAGAGCAGAGAGAAACAGAAGAGAGCAGAAGCGATTATCTTATAAACTCTATGAAATTTGGAATATAACGAGAAGTTTATTTACGCGTGTTGTTTCAATTGTCGGTTAGTATACAAATGTTAACATGAAGGATTCCGCACTTCGTGTTATAGCAACGTCATATTACGAGTTCGATCAGTAGTTGAGTTACCTGGACCCACAAGTGGTATCAGAGCCTATACTCGTGAATTAAGTACGATTCTCGATGATTAGTGACGGTTTTGTGTACAATTCGACAAGAAATTCAACATTTTTGAAATTTCTGCACCAATGGAGTTTTTCAAGTTCTTGAAGATCGTTTCTCTGCTGAATTCGTGTTTTTGGAAGTGATTTTGACGAAATTAGTCCGATAGAAGTGTTCTATTTGATAAAATTCATAATCCTACGGTTCAATTTCCTTAAATTCCATCAATTCGCTGAGAAATCATGATTTTTGAAATTCTTGGTTCGTGTTTGGGTAGAGATTCCTCTGAGTCTGTTACAGCAGTTTAAGCGAACTTGCTAGTTTTCTCACATTTTAGGCGAACTTAATTAGTAGGCGAACTTACCGGATTTCCTCCTTAAGCGAACTTGTCTTGTTCGCTTGATCTTAAGTTCGCTTGGTACTCACTGAAGCGAACTTATTATCTTCGCCTAAGGGGAGTTCAGCTTCAACACTTGGAAATTTTTTTTTTTAGAAATTATTTTTTTAAAATGGCAAATATGGTGCAAGTGACAAACATGTTCAATTATGACAATGAGATAGGTACATCTCAAAAACCTCCGAAGTTGTTGAATCTAGCTGATTATTCAAATTGGAAAGATCGGTTTGACCAGTTCGTATCTTTTACCGATACTAGTTTGTGGATTCCGATTTTGGAAGGATATACGCATCCTACTTATTCATGGATGGGAAATGATGATGTTCCGAAGCCAGTGTCAGCATTAACTACTGAAGAGAAGTTGTTATTTGATAAAGAAAAGAAAGCAATGGCTAGTATTTCTATGTCTCTTCCGAAGGAAATATATCACAGTTTTAAACAGTTCAAATTTTCTCAACAACTGTGGGAAGCATTACAGAAAAGGTGTGAAGGGAGTTTAGATGTGAAAAAGAGTAGAAAGGAGTTACTAAAGAAGCAGTTCCTAGTCTTTAAACATTTTCAAAATGAATCTTTGGATGATCTTGCTACAAGATTCTATCATCTTCTTAGTGAACTGGCTAGTGCATCTGTGGTATATGAGACTGAGGAAATCAATGATAAATTCTTGGAGGCTTTACCATCAAAGTTTGCTGTGTATACGGTTTTGATCAAAGAAAATGTTAAGTACAAAACCATGTCTCTTGAAGAAGTCCTAGGGAAGATTCAGTCACATGACATGAATATGAAGAAGAAAGAGACTAATATGGAGCATATCCAGGATCCCTCAATGTATTTTGCCAAATCTGCTGGTAAATCTGGTACTGGAGTGGCATTCTTTTCTGGTGATGCTCAAGAGTCTTCAAATGATCACTGTTATGGAGTTCCAATTTATTCTGGTCATTCAAGCCATTCTGGATTTTCTGCTACTACAGCTTCAACATCATCTGGATCTCATGTGAATCAGAAAGTTGTTGATGATTATCTTGCTATGTTTTCTTCATTCATGGCATCATATGAAAATTTAATTGGAGGTAAAATACATGATCCTGAGGTTATAGAAGAAGATTTCAGACAGATTGACCCTGTTGATCTGGAAGAAATGAATATCCAATGGAATATGGCCATGTTAATGCGACAAGCTAAAGATTTCTTGAAGAGAACTGGCAGAAAATATATTGGTTCAAATAGTCAATCGCGTATGGGTTTTGATAAGAGCAAAGTTAGGTGTTACAACTGCCAAGAGTATGGTCACTTTGCTAAGGAGTGTGTGAAGCCAAAGGTAGAATTTGATTCTCAAAAGAAGCAATCTAACTTTCAGCATAATAGGAATCAGTCACATGGTTCATCTGGTAATCAAAATCATGGTCCTTCTGGTAATACAAATCATGCATCTGCATCATCAGCTTTGGTTGCTCAAAATGACGAAAACTATGATTGGGGCATTCATCTGGAAGATTTGGTGGGTGCTGTGAGTTAGGCTTTTGTTGCAGAAATTCATTCAGAAAAACCAGAGGAGTCTACTGATGATGAAAGTTCTAGTGATGATTCGTGTGATGGTGATAGTCTTCCAAGCATTGATGATGAGGAAGAACAAGGGCAAAATATTGATTCTGATGCTGTGTCAGGGGTAGCTGAGGAGGAAATTGTTCTTATAGAAAATGCTTTAGTTGGTGATGATTAAGAGAATATTCCAATTGCCAAAGTATTCATGGCAGACATGTCTGATCCGTCTAAGGTAAAAGACTCTGTTTGTCATATATACTGTTCTAATTGCATTTCTGTTAAAGATAAACTGCAAAAAGTCATGGATGTTAACACAAACTTGATTTGTGACATGAAATCAATGCATTCAGTTAATCAGAAACTGAAAGATAATGATAAGCGGTGCATTGATAGAATTGAGTCTTTGAAAAGAGACTTAAATTCTCTTGGGTTAAAATACAAAGAGCAGGGTTATCATCAAGATATGGCTTATGCTGAAATCAAAAATCGAAATGAAGTTGTTGCTCAAAAGAACAAGGAGATTTCTGATAAAGAATCTGAGGTGATAAAATTACATAGAAAGCTGGAACAGTTTGAGAATTCATCTGTAGTTTTGGATTATTTCAATGCTAATGCTGATCCCACAAAAAGGGTTGCTGGTATTGGGTTTGTTCCTCCACCGTTCAATGCAAATTATGTGGTTGAGCCTGAAATCATTCATGAAGAGGAAATTGATCCCAAGACAGTATTAAAAGTGAATCCAGTGACGGGTGAAGACATGGTGTATGATTCTGATACAAAGGATGAGGTTTTTGATGATTCAAAGGTTGAAGGACTTCCGAAAGAAGTGAAAATTGATGAACCAAAGGTTGTGAAGAATGTTACTCGTGATAGGTGTATTCTGACAGAACCTGATGAAGTGAAAGCTGTTCAACCTAATTTGTCAAATGTATTACAATTTAGTGGGTTTGTGGCTGCTGGTTATCAAAATAAGAATTCATCAACTGTGACTAAACAGGTTTATGTTCCAAAGAAGCCAGTCAACTGTTCAGTGAAATCTTCTGAATCTTGTTCGTCCAACAGTTCTTCAAATTTCACAAAAGCTCCTTATATCAGAAGTCATCATGATAAAAGAGTCTGTTTTCATTGTAATGAAGCTGGTCACATTGTGATTCTTTGTCCATATAAGAATAAGGGAAAATTGAAGAGTGAAATTCCACAACAAAGAGTGGTGAAAATTCTGAAAAGACCGAATGTGGAAAAGTCTTCATTGAGTGGTGTAAAGAATGTATCTTATCAATCTTTTGCTAAATCTGCAGGATTTAAGCAAAATGATAAGAATATTTCTAAATCTGCTGTTATTCAAAAGAAGTTTGAAATTCCACATGTTGGAAGTTCAAAAGAGCCTCAACCTGAAATTAAACTTTCTAGACCTCAACGAAGAAGACGCAACAGAAAACTAAAGAAACTTTTAAAAACATCTGAATCTGATAATCATATATCTAACAATGTTTTTCCAATTAATCATTCTGAGTCTTCATTGAGAAAGTCTAAGTCTGAATCTTATGTGACTAAGGTTGATGATAAAGTAGATTGTGAGTTGCTAGAAGTTGTTTATTTTGATCCATCTGGATGACCCAAGACCACAATGGCTTGGGTTCCCATTTCTAACTAATTGTCTTTGCTTATGTAGGGACAACCAAGGAGGACTATCAACAATACAATGTATGTGGATAGTGGTTGCTCTCGACATATGACAAGGAATATTCGTTTGTTGGAAGATGTGATTAAAATTGATGGAGGTTATGTCGCTTTTGCGGGTAATAAACGCGGGTACATAACTGGGCAGGGTACGTTAAAGAATGACAAAGTCAAATTTGAAAGGTGAATTATGTTGAGCAGCTGGAACATAATCTTTTAAGCGTATCACAAGTCTGTGACAAGAAGTTTTCGTTCCATTTCAACGATCATGAATGCTATATTCTGAAACCGGGTTTTGTGATTCCTGATGAATGGATTCTCATGAAGGCTCCGAGGAGAAATGACACGTATGTCCTTGACATGAGTGTCGCCACTACAACAGATTCAATTCCAACATGTTTACTCTCCAAGGCGTCGGAATCTGATTCAATATTGTGGCACAGGAAGCTAGCTCACATTAACTACAGGAAGATGAACTACATTGTTAGGAATGATCTTGTGCTTGGTATTCCGAAAATGAAATTCTCAGTTCCTGATGATTGTATTTCGTGCAAGAAGGGGAAGCAAAGAAAGAAATCTCATAAATCGAAATCGACGAATTCTATCGTAACTCCTTTGGAGTTGCTGCATATGGATTTGTTCGACCCTATCAGTATCAGGAGCATTGGTGGGAAATCGTATTGCTTGGTCATAACTGATGATTACTTCAGATTTTCATGGGTTAAGTTTCTTTCTTCTAAAGCTGAAACCACTGAGTTGGTACAATACTTAATCCTGGGTTTAGAGAATTTATTCAATCTGAAACTCAGAAGAATCAGGAGTGACAATGGCAGCGAATTTAAGAATAGCAAAATGGGATTATTCTGTCTACAAAAATGAATTCATCATGAATTCAGTGCGCCATATGTTCCTCAGCAAAACGGTGTCGCTGAACGAAAGAACAGGATGTTGGTCGAAACAGCTCGCACGATGCTTGCAGATTCTAAGGTTCCAGTCACCTTTTGGGCTGAAGCTGTGAATACTGCGTGTCATGTTTTGAACAGGGTCTTGACCGTCAAGAGACATAACAAGACTTGCTATGAATTGTTGAATAATCGAAAGCCGAATCTGGAATATTTACTACCTTTTGGTAATCCTTGCACCTTGTTGAAAGTTCGAGATGTTCTAACAAAATTCAGTGCAAAGGCTATTGAAGGGATTTTTCTAGGGTATGTGGCAAATTCGACAACCAATAGGGTTTATAACAAAGAGACACGTCAAGTTGAAGAATGGTTCCATATTGACTGTTCAAATCGGTCTTTACCACAAATGGCGATTGGTCCGGATTGGGCATTTGATTATGAAAACTTATTCAAGTCTTTTCATTTACCCTCTGATATTTCTGATGAAGATGCTGCTGTTCTTTATGATTCTTGTCAAGATGCACAGCATAATGGATTTCTACAAAATGCATTTCCAAATTCATCGATTCCATCTACTTCTGCTCCCGATCCAAATGTTGCTTCTTGTTCAGGTCCACAAGATTCAGAGAGTGAGGAGGATAATGCTATTTTTCAAGATTCTTCTGCTGATCCGTTGTTGGGTGATTCATTACCTTCGACCCATGATAAGGGGGAGATTCCTTCAAATTTAGACTCGAAAATTCCAATTACTCAAGATTATTCTTATCAATCTGAATCTACTCAAGTTGACGTGTTGCCGATTCCTGAGGTCGCATCCATCAAGGAACTCAAAGATCATCCGGTGACGAATATCATTGGAAATTTATAGGATGGAGTGAAGACACGTTCTCTCGTTGACAATACTTGTTTGTATACTTGCATTAAAGATTCTGGTGTTCTTGATGATTGCTTACATTCTTGCTTTATTTCACAGGTTAAACCCAAGAATGTTGAGATGGCTTTAAATGACAATAACTGGATAGAACGTATGCAGGAAGAACTTGCTCAATTTGACAAACTTAAGGTTTGGAATCTTGTTGATCTTCCGAAGGGTGCGTATCCGAGAGGAACAAAATGGGTGTTTAAATGTAAGAAAGACGATCGAGGTGTCGTGGTACGCAACAAGGCAAGATTAGTTGTCCAGGGCTTCAATCAACAGGAAGGAATTGATTACACCGAGGTTTATGCGCCGGTTGCGAGGCTCGAATCTATAAGACTGTTTCTAGCTTTTGCTTCCTTTAAAGGTTTTAAAGTGTTTCAATTAGACGTTAAAAGTGCGTTTTTATATGGAAAGGTCAAGGAGGAAGTCTCTGTGTGTCAGCCGCTGGGGTTTGAAGATCCACTGAATCCGAATATGGTTTTCAAGCTTAATAAGGCCCTCTATGGTCTTCATCAGGCTCCTCGTGCGTGGTATGAAACTTTATCCACACATCTTTTGGCGAATGACTTTGTTCGTGGAAAGATAGACTCGACCTTATTCATAAAGAAATCAGGGGGAGATTACCTACTGGTACAGATTTATGTGGATGATATTATTTTTGGCTCGACAAATGAAGGGTTATGCAAAGACTTTGAGGGTGTTATGAAGTCGAAATTTGAAATGTCTGCTATGGGAGAGTTATAGTTTTTCTTAGGTTTACAAGTAAATCAAAAAGAAGATGGTTTCTTTATTCTACAGTCCAAGTATGTCAAAGACATCTTGAGCCGGTTCAAGATGGAGGACTGTACCCCATATGATACTCCAATTCCGGTCAATCATAAGTTGCATTCTGACTCGGAAGGAAAAGATGTGGATTGTCGACTTTACAGAGCTATGATTGGATCCCTCATGTACTTAACCGCTTCAAGGCCGGATATAATGTTCGCCGTGTGTATCTGTTCCGGATTTCTGGCAAAGCCAAAAGAATCTCACTTAATTGCTGTGAAAAGAATCTTTCGGAATTTAAAAGGAAAACAACGTTGTATCCTCATGGTTCTAACTTTGATTTCAATGCTTATACTGATTCTGATTTTGGTGGTTGTTGTCTGGACAGGAAATCTACAACAGGTGGTTGCCAGTTCTTAGGTAATCGACTTGTATCCTGGCAATGCAAAAAGCAAACCACAGTCTCGATTTCAACATGCGAAGCAGAATACATCACTGCTGCAAGTTGTTGTTCACCGATCCTGTGGATACAACAACAATTGAGAGATTACGGTTTGAATTTCACATGAACCCCTATGCTTATTGATAACAATGCTACTATGTCCATAACGAATAATCCTGTTAAACATAGTAAAACTAAGCACATCGAAATTCGATATCATTTTATACGTGATTGTGCAGAGAAAAAGTTGATTGAGCTGGTCAAGGTACACACTGAATATAATTTTGCTGATTTGTTTACCAAAGCATTTGATCGTACCAGGTTTGAATTCCTAATTAAAATGATTGGTATGATCAATCCCGAATAAAATTTTTCAAAATCAGAATTTCATGGAAAATTTTTTTTAAGTTCTTTTATTGCTTTATTTTATTTCTGCATTTACATTTTCAGTCAAAAAGTTTAATTTTTAAAAAGTCAAAACAAATTGAAAAATATAAAATTTGACATCATTTGAGGTTAGAGAAGAAATAATAGTACATCAGTGATTAGTTCATTTCACACGACCTTAGTAGACCTTAATATATGATTGATTAAGATAAGTTGATTTGATCTAAATTTCAAAGTCTGCATAAATAAGAAATGATAGTGTTGTGAATGCTCTATTCTTGATAATTTGTTTTAAAATTTGTGTATAAAATTTGAAACTTGAATTGTCAATAGGCTAAAAGAGTTTTGAAACTAATAGTAGTGTGAAAATTAAATATAATATGATTACATCTGTGATTTAAATCCATTATATGCCTGGGTGTGTGTGTTAAAAGATCACTATCAGATAAAGAATATTAGCTTTTAATAAGGATTTTCCTATGAGATCAGTTTCGGGTTATGTCCTTACACTATTCATTCGATTTGCTTCAGTGCCCATGTCCCGAAAAGCATGCAATTTGAAGTATATAATCAAGATATGTACTTGACAACATCTGTCCAACATATACTAGCGCTTAGATCATATTGATAAATCATCTTTACTGATTCCATTGAATTCATAATCCAGATAACAGTTGGATCCACGTACCTGAATCCTATGATTCCACAAATATAAGCCAAAACATTGAATCATTCGATTCTGAATCTCATTGATTCCTATACAATCCAATTTGGATTCTGCTATTCATGTGCTAAGTGATGTTAATATTCGGATAATCTTTAGTAAAATCTTATATGTCTTGAAGATAGTGCATTTACTTTCTGTTTGGCATATATGTGGGGTACACGATGTTTTTCATCTAAATGGTAGTAAATCACATGAATTTGGAGAATAAACGCTTTTAGTTTCAAATAATATAATATTGACAAATTTAAGAATTCATGCTTTATATTTCAAATTCGGTATAAATAAAAGAACATTTTATAACCTGATCTTATTTACTTTGAAATTTATCGCGTATCATTTCAAATATTATTCAAATTGAATGAGTTTCAAAATGAAAAAGATGCAAAATGCACAAAATCGAGTTGAATGGTCTCATACTATAGGTTACCCTTTGTTATTGATATTATGTGTAATGAATTAATTGAATACTGATATGATCTTCTTGCTCATAATGTTAAAACCAAAAATATGTGATTTCAGTTTGTACAGATAAAAACCAAAAATATGTGATTTCAGTTTGTACAGATAAAAACCAAAAATATGTGATTTCAGTTTGTACAGATAAAAACCAAAAATATGTGATTTCAGTTTGTACAGATAAAAACCAAAAATATATGATTTCAGTTTGTACAGATAAAAACCAAAAATATATGATTTCAGTTTATACAGATAAAAATCAAAAATATGTGATTTCGGTTTATTCAGATAAAAGTAAAAAATATGTGATTCTGTTTGTATAGATAAAATTCAAAAAGATTTTGTTTTTTATTTTCTTTTTAAACTTTTATTAAAATTGTTCAGGATTGGATCGAATATGTGTTGCTGACGGAAGTTCAAGATTTGACAGGATGAAGTTGGTAAAATTTTTGTTCAAGGCAAAAAGGTTGAAAAACAATTAAGTTCGCCTGTGTACAGTGAAGCGAACTTAATAAGTTCGCTTAAAACAATGAAGCGAACTTAATCTGCTGTCTGGGGTGCAGCGAACTTAGGAGTGAAGCGAACTTATCTTGTTCGTCGAAGGCTTGTTAAGCGAACTTAACAAGTTCGCCATGTTAAGCGAACTTAATGGATTTAAGGATTTAATCAGGCGAACTTGTCATTTTCATCGTCTTCCTCAGTTTAGGCGAACTTGACCGAAATTTTCAAAAATTTTAAACTGTGTTGTGAGAGTTGTTTGCTGGTTGTATCTTAATCCAAATTGGATTGCGAATCTAACAAAGGTATTTTCATCGATTTTCATCCGCTAAATTGAGAGTATTTGGTACTTTTTCTCTCGGTTTTACGTCGAAGTTTTTCAACGACTGATTTGACCTAATTTTGCCCAAACATGTAAAATTGATCATCCGATTTGGTTATAAATTGATATTCGACTGTTATTCAACGGTTATTCCATGATTTTATCTTGATTCAATGAATTTTGTTTATCTGTGTTTGAATTTGAAACGTCATAGTTCAGGCGAACTTGTTCCAAGCGACTTGTTCGAAGCGAACTTGTCAGGCGAACTTAATAAGTTCGCCTCTTGCACTACTAAGCGAACTTATTAAGTTCGCCTAGGGGTCAGTAAGGATTTAGACTTGTGAATTTTTGTTGAAAAATTTTTTTGTTTGAAAATTTTAAATTTTTTTTTTTTTGTTTTGTTTTGTTTGTACTCATTATTTTTCTAATATGTTTGTTTGTCCAAATGTTTCAGATGGCTCGACGTGTTGAATATAAGCATAATCAAGTAGCTTTGTTAGATCAGAACATGACCGAGGCTGTGAATTTTCAAGGCATCTTAGGATTTTTAAACAGATCACGTCTTCACGTTGCTCTGTCTGCTAATCCTTACATCAGTCTCGTGTACATACAACAATTTTGCAATACTGTGCATCAAGATATGGACGTTGAACCACATGTTCTTCGTGCCACAGTTAATAATACCCAGATTGCCATTTCTGAAGAAACGATACGTGCAGCTCTTGATTTAGGTGGAAATTCTGATGATCCAATATCTTATCCTAGCACTCTTATTATGGGTTGTTTTCAACGGATGGGATATCGTGGGAAACAAAATGATACCCAAGCTCGGAAAGGTGGATTAGTTGGTGAATGGAGGTATTTTATGCATGTGATTATTCAATGCATCTCTCCTCGAGAAGCTGGTACTGATGGATTGAAGATGGCTCTTCAAACTGCTATGGTAGCCTTAACATTGAATAAACGATTCAATTTTCCCCTTTACTTCTATCAGGAGATGGTTATGCAGATTAATCCAGCTGAAGGTCACGGTTTCTTGATGTATCCTCGGTTTATTCAAATGACACTCAGTCATCTTATTCCTGATCTTCCACAACATCCAATAAGATTAACGTTGACTCCGATGTCAAAACGTATCTTTACCGACTGTACGAAGGTGAAACAGCAGAATGCTGCATTGATTCCCGTCAATACTCCATTGTTTGGGCACTTAATCAATCCTGATTATGTTGCACCACCTAATGACAACTGGTTTCATCCTGATGAACTTGTTCAAGCTCAAGGCATCAATGTGCAACAACAGCAACAACCACAACAACAACAACAGCAACAACAACAACAACCCGCACAAGTACAAGTTCCTGCATAACCATAAATTCCTATTCCTGAACAAGTTCCTATTCCACAAGCTGCTGTTGATATACCTATTCAGGAACCAGTTCAAGAAGAGGTCGTTCATGATCCTAATCAAGATCTAGGAATGAACATGGATGATTTCGTTGATGATGCTGTGAACTCGCCAATTCCAGAAACAGAAGGGAATGTTGTGACAGATGCTGATTCTAGTTCCAGCTCAAGTGATATGATATCATCTGATGATGACAGCACTTATTCTGATGAATCTAGGGATTTTTCCTCAGGTCATTATGAACGGTTGGCTGCTATTCCACTAGCTAATGCTGGCAAACGAATTAAATCTCAAGCCAGACGACCAAGACGAAAGTCTGTTAGGGATCCTCCTTTCGGATCAGTACTTGGAAAAAGATCTTTGGTCGATGAAAGTTCTGACACTGATAGTGACTTTAATCCAGATCCTACACGTCAAAAGTTAATGTCTGCGTCAATTGCTGCTGCAAAATCTTCTCAAGGAGTCAAGGATGCTACTTTTGTTACTTCTTTGATAATTACTCCTCCAAGATCTAAGGATCCATCTCCAGTTCAAACTCCTGTTCCTCCAGTTATTCCTACTACTTCAGGTCCTTCTATTCCACAATCAACAGCTGGTCCGTCAAAGCCTTCTGATTTTGACAGGATTACTTTCCTTGAATCTCAAGTGCTTTCTCTACAAACACAGGTAAACACTCTTGTGTCTACTGATTCACAACGGCAGCTGGTGATTCAGACTCAAGCTCAACAGATTTCTGATATGCAAGCATTAGTTTCCAAACTCGTTCAGCGTCTTGACACTCAGGGGAGTTGAGGAAACCTGATACTTGTCACACAGAGTCAATTCAAAGACGTGATGATGAAGACAATGATCCTGCTGGAAATATTGAGGTTGATCGTCAATACACTGACGCTAATCCTATATCAAAGGTTTAGGGGAAGTCAACATCACAATCACTTGAAGGAAACAAAGATACTACTGGTACTAATGACGAAGAAATTCTGTTATTAGAATTCTTTCAAGATTCAGAAGAAGAGGAAGCTGAAAAGATTGAATGTCTTGATGACTTTGACGATTTATTCAATGACATGGAAGATGATATGTTAGATACTGAGATAGAAGAAGGAGAAATAGTAGATGTCACACCCCAACCGACGGCGGAAACGTCGGGGCGTGAAGCGTGCAGACTGTTCATTGCTCATGGTTTGCTAATGTTTGAATAATTAATAATTGTTTTCATTGCAATTAGATAAGTTCAACAAAGCACAATCAATCCACAAAACATAAATGTAAATTACATCAAATAAGCTAGTTTAATTAAATTCTAGGTCCAAAGTCCTATGTGTAGCATATCTTGATCACTTCAAACATTAGTACCTGAAACATGGTTAAAACAGGGTCAACTAGAAAGTTGGTGAGAGTACATAGGTTTAAATCGTGTGATAGCAAAAACGTGATGTGTGCATACAGTTCATACAAAATATGTCAATAAAGGCATTTATGGAGAGAAACCATCGTGTGACATGTGTATTCAATCAAACCTTTGTAACTGAAATCAATTCGTGTTGTCAGCAACAGTCACCCTACCTGGGTGGGTTTGTCAGACTCAATAGTACTATCACTGTATACTGTCGGCTAATAGTTAATGATTGTGAATAGCGTATATAGTCTACACACCTAGCACTCAAGCATAAAGCACAGAATTGCATACATGTATGTAGGATGGAAACTGTATTCGTGTATAATTGAAAACATAGTAATAGAACGCATGTTCCACCCCAAAAGTTGTAAATAGTTGAAAAGGGGGCTATGTAAACTCACGTGTTATGTAGCGTATAGATTGCACAAGCAAATGGGAAACGGCGGTGTGTTGTAGATCGCTAGATTCGACCTAATGAACAATATGATTTACGTATTATTGAGTTGCGTTATTCGATGTTGGAAGTGGATTTGTTTAAGTTTAAGGTTTGTTTTAATATACTATTTATTTAATCAGTAGTAATAGAATTTAAAATATAAGTTTAAATAAATAATATTTGTTAAAGATGAAACGTATGGAATATATTGTTGTTTATAAAACTTGTAGTATTTTATTGATTTTAATTTAAAGAGATATTGAATGATTGATCTTTAATAAGCAACACTTGGTTCTGGATATTTTATAAAATAATTTTTATAACATTAAAACTGATTAAAATATAAAATATATTAAATAAAAGATTCTGTTAAAGGGTGAACACGACCGTGCTCGTACACGGCACGACCGTGCTCGGCTCAAACGCGACCGCGCTTGTCCGGTGTGGTTGGTCAGAAGTCACAACAAGGGTCTGTTCATCAGACACGACCGTGCTCGTACCCGGCACGACCGCGCCTGGGGTTTGACTAGGTCAGGATTTTGTTTGGTCGTTAAGAATGACCGCGCCACACCGGGGCACGACTGTGCTTGGTCAGGCACGACCGCGCTCTTTGATGAGCGCGACCGTGTCTGGTCCTTTTCAGACACAAATCGCCTGATTCTTGTATTAAAACTGATTAGAAACTTAGGGTTTTCATGGAGGATCTGTTCACGAACTTATCCATGCCATTTAATTGGATTTATATCCTGTTTAACTTATAATTTGATTAAAACCATTTATTTATCAAACTCAGATTCAATTCGGACAAATCGTGTATTATTGATTCAAATGAGTTTAGGGCTTTCGATTTACGTGAAGAGACGAATCTATTGGACTAATACTAACCTGTTCTGAATGGGCAACAAGTGCAGACGGCTACGGAAGGAGGATCGCGGCTTTTCTTGATCAACAGACTAGATAGAGACGATGTAATGACGGATTTAGGGTTTAAGGAAGCTTATATAGGTCGCGGGTTGGTATTTGATTACTTAATTCGTTTGATTTTCTTGCCCCAATTACTTGATTCGTTTTAAAAAGAAGTCGGTTTAGAATTTGCGAGTATTTGGACGATTGCATGTGCATTTGGTCGGGTATGCGTCGCAACTGGTCGAGTAACTTCTTCTACAAGTCTCGTGGTTTCTAAAACGCTTCTCAATTCTATTTTTGGACAAGATTTGAGTCGGTTTGACTTTTCAGAAGTCAAACTGTGTCGGAGGCGCGACCGTGCTTAATCTTAAGCACGACCGTCGTCGTGGTCTTTAAGCGCGACCGTGCTTCTATCAAGCACGACCGTGCTTGCACCAATTTTGGGTAAATACAAAAATAGTCCTTGTAGTTTTCTAGTCTTGACGTTGTTGTGAGTTTTGATCAGTTTTGGTCCTCGGGGTTTGTAAGATAATGGAGGGTTATTTTAGTTATTATTGTAATGTCATAAATGTGTGTATGTTCTTACGTCTTCGTCATTGCACAGGAAATAATGAATGTTGTGACAAGTGGTGAATGTAGAATTGGAAGCGAAATCGTCTTTCATTGTACGACATTAAATAATAGGAAAAACATGGATGTTACAGTATCCCCATGTTGAGGGAATTTCGTCCCGAAATTGAATTAGTTCAAGCTACTGAAACTGCAAGGAGACGTGGGTTTGGATTTTTCAATGGGTTCTTGACAATTGGCCTAGGGAGTAACACGGATGGCCAGGTTTCAGTCTGAAAAAAAAAATTTGTCGTCATGTCGGGCATAGAGGGTGGTAGTGGGTTTAGTCTTGAAAGGGTTAAGGAGAAGACTATCAACGAATACCCTAGACTCTAAGGATAACATTGTATTACTTTAAATAGGAATGATAGGGATTTGGTAATTAGGGTTTGTTTGTGATGTGGTCTATTATGCCCGAGATTTGTTAGTGGATGAGGGGTTTCACAAATATCAGTCAATGTTAGAATATCCTAAAAACTTCTCGTGATACGAACAACGCTACTACTTGCAATATGACAGGAACACTTATATATAGGAAGTACCAGCGGCGTATCCACCATGCCCTTGTCACATCACATTTGTCTCGTTGTCATATATCATGATAGGTTTTAGGTCATAACACACGACAAAATTTCACTATGCTTTCCCTGCGCTGATTTGTATAATTCCGTGTGCAACCGTAATTATTCAAATCATCGTATGGTCCGTATAGATCGTTTCGTTGTGTGCGGGTAAGGAGCACAATTTTTTTTTTCTATGATCACGTTTATTGAGTACACATAAAAGTCGCTACCAAGTAACTATGTCCCTAATCAGGTCAGTTTGCAACTAAAGACTAGTAAAGTAGTAACACTTAGAGTTTCTTAGTTTGCTTGTGTTTGAACAAGAATACGTCAAACCCCGAGTCGTTTCAATGTATTATGGTCTTCAACTTTGGCGTACAAAGTGCATGACCATGTCTTGTGTATGATGTAATCAATCTATTGCAAATATTGTAAGCAATTTTGTTTCGAGTATATAGTAAACACACAAGTCTCATGTATGATCTAGTGCCACGTAGTTTGTAATCAAATAGGTCTCGTAAATAAATTAACGTCTTGTATTTTGTAAATCAATAAGCTCTAATATGTAATGTAAACAACATAGTATCATGTGTATTGTAGGAAATGGACCTCATGTATAGTGTTAGCAACTTAGAATCATGTATTCTGTATAACGTACACCGTTTAGTATCAAGTGCTTTGTAACCAAATGAGTTTCATGTATAGTGTGGTCAATCTAGAACTATGTATCAATGACGCAAATCTTATGCATCACGTATATTGCAAACAATTAAGTTTCGTGTATTATGTAATTTGTGTAGTATTGGATATATTGAGAATAATTGAGTTTTATGTACCATAAGATTGCATTGAATATATTGGGAACGTGAGCATTGAACTTCGCGTGCGATGTGTACTAACGGGTTTTGTATGCGATCTAGTGTTGCGGAGAAGTGTGTTGTTGTCGTTCTTGTAAGATGTGGTAGTTAGGTTCTAGTCCCTTAAATATCGTTGAGGTTTGTGGGGATGTTTAACATCTACGCGGTACGGATCGTCTCTTGAAGCGGCAAGTGAAAAGTAACGAGGAGGTTCTGAAACACTCAGTGGGATGTGTTTACAAATAATTGATCTTTGTTTGAAAATAGGAAATTGTAAATTGTTCTTGGTTATAGATGTATAAAGTAATGAAACTATTGAGTTAAATAATCTAAATAAATAGACCATTTACAGGAAAAAATCTTTAATTTAAAAAAAAATTTAATTATTATGGAGGGAATATTTTAAGATGACTTATTGGCTAAACAAGTAGTCGTATATTAATTTAGCCAATGTTTAAAAATAATTACTGTAATGAGGAAAATCATGCTTGTTTATCAATTTGAAGTAATATTTCTATAAAATAGGTTGTATTAATTTCCCTTGTAAAGTGAAAATGTTTATGGGAAATTTATGTTTCTGATATTCTTTTAAAAGTTCGATAAATGTTTGGTTCTGAAAACAACGAGGTTGTTTAAATCTAATATGATGATTTGATTATGAAGAAGATGAAATCGTATTGGATGGAGAAGGTGATACTTGAGGGATCTTAATGAAAATATGATGGATGAACAATGAATAATAACTTTAGAATTTTGAAAAATATAAAATTTATTAAATGCTGAAATGGTAAACATTATTCGAAACATAAGGAAAAGTTTTCAAGTTGAAAATTTAAAGGCAATAAATAGAAATTTCTGCTAATGCCTCTGGTAGTTTCCCACTAGAAGGAAGATAATCACCAAGACGAGCACCGCTATGGTCATTCGGGTAGTTAATCTGGCTTCGGCCCTAGCTGTTTCCGTGCGATTCTCAAGCATTTCTTTTTCGAGGATGGAAATTAACTCCCTTTGGTGCCCTAATTGATTCACTAGGCTATCCATTCTCTGTCCTTGCAAGTCATGTATTACTCCGTGCTCCATCCTTTGCCTCTCAAACTCGGAGGTCCTCACATATTGGTGAATGTCGTTGATTGGAATTCCCATAGCACTAGTGGGTGCCATGGTATGCCTTGCCCAAGGGTTAGGATGATATGGGCCGGGCATCAGATACGGGTCTCTTAATGGGGGTGATCCAGGTGTTCGAAGTCTCGGGCCGGTGTTCCTAGTCCAATCTGCACTTACATCAACTCTTGGTCTAGTAGCTGGAGGTGTTGGTGACCGATACACGGGTGTCCCAATGTCTTCTTCCCAATCAGACTCTGCTCCAGGACGGTAAACCGGGGAGGAAGGAGAGTAGGAGTCCATATCTAGCAGAGAAGCAATGAAAAGGTTGTAAGTGATAGTGAAATATCGAGTGTTAAATGTAGGGGATCTCATAGGTTTAAAGTTTGACTAGTCATAACACTGAGTCTCCACAATAGTATTTTAGAAACACACTTGACCTATAAGCATGCATCCCTGAGGAGAATTTCCAGGAAGGAGGGGTGGGTCACTAAGACACAGTTAAGTGCCCTGTCTTTCCTTAGCCAGAATCCCTCATGGGCCTACACGCTCTTCCAGCCATCATGTATTAATAGTACTATTGTTGGGCTCATGGTCATGATGAGAATTATTATGGACTGGGCCTTGTGGCCCGAATGTAAGGTTTACGCATTTCAGTGGACTTCTTCTTCTTGGAAGATAGAGGGGCTTCTTAGTTTATTATTGGTGGGCATTAGGCCCAATAGTTTATATTTAGTTCACAAGGGTGGTGGCATTATATGTGTGAATTTAAGGGTGTATGAAAACTTTGGTGTGTGTGTTTGTGTTTAAAACTTAGGATAACACTTAATGAAACCCATAGGTAGTATGTAGATAGTAATGAATGTAAGCACAAGGGTTATCAAGTAGCGTGACACATAAACTATCATGTATTGTAGCATGTATTTGAAATTACTTAGGGTAACATGTAAAAATATCCAAACAAAACGGATATTCATAGTTTGGATTGTACTCAAATAGTGACATAATCACTTGAATACTATGACACATTAAGGTTAATTAAACTTATATAACTTTCAAGGAGACGTGCTTTAGCCTATAAGTAAACACTCATCCCGGGAATTCCCAGGAAAGCATACGGGTCCCTCGGTTGATTGGGATTTATACGAAATGCTTTCCTAGACAGAAAACCTGGAATACAGGTGTCACCCTTCCAGATTGCACGTGTCCTCTAATGATTAACAAAGTTTAAAACCCTAACGAAGAAATAATTAAATTTTATAGATTTAACTCCATGAAGATTCCACATGCTATGATGATAATGATAAAGAAGTAGACAAGAAGGTTATGAGGTTTAGGGTAAGGGTAGGGACGTTATTTTATCTAATTTACTGTTTAGATATAGTCTAGTAAGTTATGAATTCTAACAATTTAAGTACCATGATAAAATAAAATATGGTAAGCATGTAACACATAGCATGTAGCATATCATATATTCATAGAGTATGGTAAATAATGGGTGTCCTAAGGTTATAGTCTAGGTCAAAGTGTCTAATAACCTAAATCCCTATAACCAAGGCTCTGATACCAATCTGTCACACCCCAACCGACGGCGGAAACGTCGGGGCGTGAAGCGTGCAGACTGTTCATTGCTCATGGTTTGCTAATGTTTGAATAATTAATAATTGTTTTCATTGCAATTAGATAAGTTCAACAAAGCACAATCAATCCACAAAACATAAATGTAAATTACATCAAATAAGCTAGTTTAATTAAATTCTAGGTCCAAAGTCCTATGTGTAGCATATCTTGATCACTTCAAACATTAGTACCTGAAACATGGTTAAAACAGGGTCAACTAGAAAGTTGGTGAGAGTACATAGGTTTAAATCGTGTGATAGCAAAAACGTGATGTGTGCATACAGTTCATACAAAATATGTCAATAAAGGCATTTATGGAGAGAAACCATCGTGTGACATGTGTATTCAATCAAACCTTTGTAACTGAAATCAATTCGTGTTGTCAGCAACAGTCACCCTACCTGGGTGGGTTTGTCAGACTCAATAGTACTATCACTGTATACTGTCGGCTAATAGTTAATGATTGTGAATAGCGTATATAGTCTACACACCTAGCACTCAAGCATAAAGCACAGAATTGCATACATGTATGTAGGATGAAAACTGTATTCGTGTATAATTGAAAACATAGTAATAGAACGCATGTTCCACCCCAAAAGTTGTAAATAGTTGAAAAGGGGGCTATGTAAACTCACGTGTTATGTAGCGTATAGATTGCACAAGCAAATGGGAAACGGCGGTGTGTTGTAGATCGCTAGATTCGACCTAATGAACAATATGATTTACGTATTATTGAGTTGCGTTATTCGATGTTGGAAGTGGATTTGTTTAAGTTTAAGGTTTGTTTTAATATACTATTTATTTAATCAGTAGTAATAGAATTTAAAATATAAGTTTAAATAAATAATATTTGTTAAAGATGAAACGTATGGAATATATTGTTGTTTATAAAACTTGTAGTATTTTATTGATTTTAATTTAAAGAGATATTGAATGATTGATCTTTAATAAGCAACACTTGGTTCTGGATATTTTATAAAATAATTTTTATAACATTAAAACTGATTAAAATATAAAATATATTAAATAAAAGATTCTGTTAAAGGGTGAACACGACCGTGCTCGTACACGGCACGACCGTGCTCGGCTCAAACGCAACCGCGCTTGTCCGGTAACGCGCCCGTGGTTGGTCAGAACTCACAACAAGGGTCTGTTCATCAGACACGACCGTGCTCGTACCCGGCACGACCGCGCCTGGGGTTTGACTAGGTCAGGATTTTGTTTGGTCGTTAAGAATGACCGCGCCACACCCGGGCACGACTGTGCTTGGTCAGGCACGACCGCGCTCTTTGATGAGCGCGACCGTGTCTGGTCCTTTTCAGACACAAATCGCCTGATTCTTGTATTAAAACTGATTAGAAACTTAGGGTTTTCATGGAGGATCTGTTCACGAACTTATCCATGCCATTTAATTGGATTTATATCCTGTTTAACTTATAATTTGATTAAAACCATTTATTTATCAAACTCAGATTCAATTCGGACAAATCGTGTATTATTGATTCAAATGAGTTTAGGGCTTTCGATTTACGTGAAGAGACGAATCTATTGGACTAATACTAACCTGTTCTGAATGGGCAACAAGTGCAGACGGCTACGGAAGGAGGATCGCGGCTTTTCTTGATCGACAGACGAGATAGAGACGATGTAATGACGGATTTAGGGTTTAAGGAAGCTTATATAGGTCGCGGGTTGGTATTTGATTACTTAATTCGTTTGATTTTCTTGCCCCAATTACTTGATTCGTTTTAAAAAGAAGTCGGTTTAGAATTTGCGAGTATTTGGACGATTGCATGTGTATTTGGTCGGGTATGCATCGCAACTGGTCGAGTAACTTCTTCTACAAGTCTCGCGGTTTCTAAAACGCGTCTCAATTCTATTTTTGGACAAGATTTGAGTCGGTTTGACTTTTCAGAAGTCAAACTGTGTCGGAGGCGCGACCGTGCTTAATCTTAAGCACGACCGTGGTCGTGGTCTTTAAGCGCGACCGTGCTTCTATCAAGCACGACCGTGCTTGCACCAATTTTGGGTAAATACAAGAATAGTCCTTGTAGTTTTCTAGTCTTGACGTTGTTGTGAGTTTTGATCAGTTTTGGTCCTCGGGGTTTGTAAGATAATGGAGGGTTATTTTAGTTATTATTGTAATGTCATAAATGTGTGTATGTTCTTACGTCTTCGTCATTGCACAGGAAATAATGAATGTTGTGACAAGTGGTGAATGTAGAATTGGAAGCGAAATCGTCTTTCATTGTACGACATTAAATAATAGGAAAAACATGGATGTTACAGTAGAGATTGAAATAGAGAAAGAAAAAGATAGTGTTACTTATGAAGGCTGTGATGGTCTTACAGTGCCTTATAACTTCATCCAGGATGATGTTATTCCGGAATTCACTTATGAAGGAATAACAGATTCTATGGACTCTGTTGAAGACGTCACACTGCCTGATGATACAGCTTAGTCAAAGATGGACACTAATGATGAGAATCTTCAATTCAATAAAGATGCTGAAACTGAAACTACTCACACTGAGTCTCCAAAGGTTAATGAAGAACATGTGATGTATAGAGATACAGGGATGACACGAGAACAATGGCGAGAAGTTGTAAACAGTTGGATGAAGGTGCTACCCAAGTCTCCAGCACAACCTGTTCAGAAAGAGAAATATGTGAATAAAGAGCAGTGTGTAGGAAGGATCATAAGTTGGTTCTATGATGGTGAATCAAAAATATTTTCAATCAAACGATCTGACGGTGTTCAATACATAAAGCCAAGGATCAAATATTTCAATACCTTGCCAAGGTGTGAAATAAATGGTCTAGCTTCAAAGCCACACATAAATAGATCGAAGAATGGTTTGGCTGATGTGATAGCAAACCTGATAAAGAAAGAAGGTAGTTCGGGTAAGTATGAACGGCTGAAACCACATAAGGGAAAGAGAGTGAAGAACACAGATCCAAAGACTAGGAAAGTAACCTGGAGATACAAGTATAGACCAGTGCGTGCTATTCACAAGATACCATTAAAGAATATTCCTCAAGACTTTCTTGGGAATATGAAATGGTGGTATGTTGATGTTAATACTGGTGAAGCAAGGATTGAAGATAAAGATAATAAGGTCATTGTGTGTTTCTATGACGCAATGAATCTTATTAATTTTTCAAAGAAAGATCAGAGGACACTGAGAAAGAATGAGATCATGTACACTGATGAATGGAGAGAACAAGGTCTACAATACAAAAGAGTTTTGGAGATATGGAGTGCATGCTGGCAGCAGACTACCGGATATCTGGAAGAGTTCAAGATAAAGACTGAAGACAGAAGATCAAGCTATTGTCAAGGGGGAGTCTGTTAGGACATAGTTTGTAATGACAAAAGCTTGTAATAGTTAGATTTTATGTCTTTATGTTTATGTTATGTAAATGTCTAAAGTTACTAAGTGTTTTACAAGTGAGCCTAGAGGCGAACTTGTTAAGTTCGCCTGGACTATCAGAGGCGAACTTAATAAGTTCGCTTAGGTCTAACTGAGGCGAACTTGTTAAGTTCGCTTAAGTTGTTAGAGGCGAACTTAATAAGTTCGCTTATATCAGAACTTGTGTTTATAAATAGAGTTTACAGTTTGTTTCTAGAAGAGAGCAGAGCAGAGCAGAGAGAAACAGAACAGAGCAGAAGCGATTATCTTGTAAACGCTATGAAATTTGGAATATAACGAGAAGTTTATTTACGCGTGTTGTTTCAATTGTCGGTTAGTATACAAATGTTAACATGAAGGATTCCGCACTTCTTGTTATAGCAACGTCATATTACGAGTTCGATTAGTAGTTGAGTTACCTTCTGACCAGTATGTAGTTACCTGACAAACAGAATGTTCTGTCTAAGGAAAGAGCGGTGTATAAATCCTTCATGGACCCATCGTTCTTTCCTGGTGACATATCTGTTAGAGGTACTGCTTTGGAAAGATAACCGTCCTGGGTTACGGGTGTGACAAACCCCAAACCCAGTGTAGTTACGTAAACGTAAAGACACATCTTGAGATACATATCTTATTTATATAAGTGTATATAAGTGTATCTTAATATAAAAACCCGTCACCAACGACCGTCATGTCAAAAACTGTCAGTTACATAAGTAACTACTCATGTTATGTCTAGTTGGTGAATCGTATACACGACCAACTTACACATTAGAAACATTGTTTAGAAACTAAAGTGTCTTACTTAACACAGGGCATGGTAGGTCGGCTCACGGACTTTACTAGTTGATACTTGTTTTGCTTTTCTTCATTATTTGCTCATCAGGTGAGTCTCACGACCCCTCTTTTTAATACTTTTGCTTTTAAATACTTAGGGGAGCAAACATGCTAGAATCATATTTTGGATACGAGTGGAAGATTCAAGAAACTCCTTTTCTCTGTAGAACTACCCACGAACCTTGAACAACTGCATTATAAGGTTCAACAATATGATCTCTGTGTGCAAGCTTCATCAGGTCGTACTTGGGAAAGGAATTGAACGCTTCACTGGTAGGTTTCAAGTACTGAACACCTCCTTCTTTTTTTATTGCAATCAATCCCACATCCTCCTCATATCTACATGAAAGAATCATCCCGACAACTCCATACTTGTCAACATGATGAGACTTCTGCCAAGCAGGAGGTTGATCCTTTTTGGACCACTCTTCTGGAAGCTTTCTTTTCCAGGCATCAGTAGGATCAACAACGGGAATTGGTTCCGAAAGGGGAGCAACAGTTGAGATTGCTTCAACACTATCCTCAGCAATCTTCTCTGGCTCATCAACTATGCTATCAACCACGGAGAGATTAGGAGCTTCAAACATCTCCCCATCCTCAAATTCATAAACGCCCTCTCCAGAACCTTTTGGAAACTCTATCAAAACATCATCATCCTCCACACTCCAATCATCACCATCATCATCAATCTCGTCTAAACAACCGATTATTTATGCCTTAGAGTAATCAGGCTCTAGTAAACGAATAGCATCAGCAAGTTCTTCTAGTTCAGCCGCCTGTTTACAAGTCTTTACCAGACCTCTGATCACCACCACCTGAAGACTCCCTTGAGACACAGCTACCGCTGATAATGCTACAATAGCCAAAACATCTTGATGCTCACTACGACCAATACTAGCATCGATATCCTTGTCTTTCTCATCACCCTTCGTAAAATCCACTTGGTGACACGCGTCTTTGGTGTTAGGTCTCCTTTTCTCCCTCTGAGCATCGAGCTTCTTTGTCAGCTCCTCAACTAAGGCAACCATATTTTTGTGTTGCTCATTGTGAAGCTCAAGTCTTGCCTTAACTGTTTTCCTGTGAGCTAGTTGAGTAGTGATAAGCTGAATTTAAATTTCAATATGCTTATTCAGAGAATGAATCTTCTCTTGAGCACCAAGCCATTAGTGTCTTAGCAGAGTTATTTCATCAATAAGAGAAGTAATCTGAGCTTTCTTAGTCTCAGATTCGCTTCTAGAAGAGCTAACAAACTCCACCAACGATGCAACTTGTGCCTCAAGATAAGCAATCCTAGCATCACGAGGATCAGGATCCCTAGATGTGGATACTTCAACATCTTCATAGGTAGGAGAAGTAAAGATATCAGCAAATTCGAATCCTCGAGAGAATTCTTCATATGAAATAGGTTGTGACATGGGATGAGTTGTGGAAGAGGGAACGATTGAGACTTACGGTGTGGTGATGGGAGTTGAAATCACTGACTCTGTCATGATGGGTACAGTATGCACTAGGACATCCACTGTAGTCAAAGGTAGAGAAACTATCTCAGGCACTTCCTCTGAGACAGTTGTCACAACAACCGTTATCAATCTTGGTCTCTTTCGTTGATACAGCTGGGAAGGCCTTCATACAGCTCCCTGAGCTTCAAGACGAGCATTGTGATCTCTCATGATTGTCTCAAAGGGTCTATCAGACTTGTACGTTCTTCTTTTTTTGCAGTCCCCCTTTGTCTTGTAGCTTCAGTGTCTGAATCGTCATTATCAGGATTATATTCATCATCTGAACTGTCTTCCCTCTGTCGTTTTGAAGAAGATTTAGGAGGGGGGCCCCGAACTTGCCTTCTAGGGTGTGCTTGATCTGGTGCATCATCAGAATCAGAGTCCGACTCAGTCCTTTCAGAGTCGGTTTCTTCAGCACCGTCGCCATGTTCTTCGTCTTCACCTCCTTCTTGTTCCTCTTCCCCTTCTGATTCACTAACATGTTATTCTTCTTGTTGTTGTTGTTCTTGATGTTCATCTGAATTTTCTTCACTGTCTTCGGGTTCAAACTCAGGATTATACCAAGAATCACCAGGTGGAGCCACATAGTTTACATTAATAAGGTGACCAAACAAAGGTGTGTGCACATGAATGGGTTCTTTGGTCCCCGCATTCATGCAATGAACAAACACTCATTTTTCAACCCTCTTTACCTGTAACTGTTGCCCAACTTGTGGTAGATTTGGGAGAAAATGATTTATCAGCAACTGAACAAATCTTCGGTACAAGAGAAATCTGTACTTCTCTGCAACATTGATTTAGTTTACCATGGGTCTGTAGACATACTTGGAGAAGTTGTATTCTTTGTTCAGAGATAAACCAACCATTGCTGATGCCAAATCACGTCCCATAGCATCTTTACCAGCTTTCCTTGCAGAAATGAATATGATCATGACGTGTGCAAAGTACCGCCATTGATCAAGTAACCACTTCTTCATGTTGGATGAATAGTCTTCTCTTCTAACATACCCCATACTTTGTCTTCAACAACGTGCTACCATGAAATCTGGATACGCAACTGGATCATCTGCTTGGTCTTGAAACTGCAAAACCACCCTGATGATGTCTTATGAGAAAGAAATCTATTGGCCTGCAACAGTTGCTCGTATGACATTGGGATCAACTGTGCAAACATGAGTTGCTGTCTCCTAGAACTGTTCCAAGTATAGCCTGGAAACAATAGGATTGGTAGAAATAGCATAAGCAATCTTCGATCAGTTGAGGAAGGTGACTATCTCTTGGTAATTTACTGCTGCACCCTTCCATTCAGGATCAACAAGTAACAATAAATTGAATTCACTAGTGAATACACTAGCCATACGTGCAAAAACAAACATACAACAACCATAAGAACGGAAACAGTCATTATAATAGAACACACATCATTTCGAATGGTAGAAACACATTAATCAAACTTCCAGATTTAATAAATTCTCAAAAACACGGGACTTGCGTACTTAGTAAGTACACATGAAGTACCACCTACGTACTAGCAAGTACGCATAGACTAGCTCTTGCGTACTTAGCTAGTACGCAGGGCCTGACACTTATACAATTTCAAATTACTAAAAACCATTGATTTAATGTTGTTGTCCAAATTCTTGCATCACAAACCAGCGAAAAAGGTTTGTATCCAATTTATGACCAATTCCAAGAGCAACAACAAGTCAAACAACCTCAAATTTTGACCTAAACAGACCCCACGCAAGTCGTCGTGGTGTAAGGGTCAAAATCTCAAGAGTCCAACACTTTGATGACAGATTATGAATCCATTAGGGTCGATTGAAGTTTATAAACATGTTTTGAGCATCAATTTATCATTTTAACACCCAAATTTCAACAAATTTCATTCAATAATGTTCATCAAAAACCCTAGTCTTCATCGGTCTTAAATCAGTGAATTTCTAGGATGATTGTTGTCAGATAACTCACCAAATGATTTTAGAGCAAATTTGAAATTGAAACGAGATCAAAAGAGGTGGGTAATACACAAGATTTGAGTAAAATAGTGAAATGGCAAAGTCTCGAGAGAACGAACAAACAGAGAAGTGTTTGAAATGAAGAAAATCAGTTAACACTTGTTTATATACCCGCTAAAACTATTCCATTGGAACTTAGGTAAGTCGCAGACCTTTCTACCTACGTAATAGTAAGTACGCAAGGTCAAATCTGCATACAAGCTAAGTACGCAGAGATTCCTAAGTACGCATAAGACTTAGCAAGCTTCAAATTTCAACTCAATTTATGAAGATTTCAATTTCAAAGCCATTTCGGATAAGATAAATCAATCCCAAGCTATACAATGATGTTATGTGGAAGTTAAAATTAAAATCTTTTTGGTCTTTTATGAAAATAAGGTAAAACTGTACAACAATCTTTTTGTGTTTTCATTTTAAGAAATAAAAATAGAAAATGTTTTTGTTCTTTTCTGAATAAGAGAGAATTAACTAAGAGAGATTAGAATGTAAATGAAAGTATTTACATGGTAATATTTATAAAATTACTTTCTTTTTGTCGAAAGTCATGAGCTAGAAGATCATATCAGACTATCATATAGCAAAGTGATACGCGATAAACTTCAAAGAGAATGGGATCAAGTCATGACGTACAACTTATTCAAACATCAAATTTATAATATACAACATGTCAATTTAAGTTTTCATTATTATAAGATTTGAAACTATAAGCATTTTTGTCCCATGTTCTTATGAGTTAAGGTACCAATTAGTATGAAATACAACGTGTACCCCATGATTATGCCAACATAAAGTAATGGAAATTATCTCAAGACATATAAGATTTTCCCAAGGATTACCCTAATATCAAGAATGAGAAGACATCGTTTAGCACATGAAAAATGTAACATTTCTGATTTTTAGTATCCGTATTTCAATTCAATGTAATGCATTTCAAACTCAATTCTAGTGCACTATTTTGTTCTATTCGTACCATCAATTAAATACTAAACTTCAATGCAAATCCACAAATTTTACTCGGTTATATTCTATTAAAACACTACATAAGTATCTATTTATACAAATACGTCAAAGACTAAAGTTACAAGATCTGATGTTGAAAAATAGCAATAAACCCTAATAGGCACAGTCGCGCCTCATTTTGGCATGGTCGCGCGACTTGCTTTGGAACGATCGCGCCCGGTGCCTTGGCATGGTCACGAGTCGTTTGGGCACGGTCGCGCCTAGTACCAGTTTTAAACGCGAGATCGTTGATTGTCGTAACCGTTATACGTTTCACTTTCAATATCAAAGACAATAATATTATCAATCGTAACAATTAACATCAGAAAACTGATTCAAGAAAAGCAAAACTCCTCATTTGAAAATGCCCTTCCTTGAACATCGATTTTCTTTCCTGGAGTGAAATTCCCCCAACCAAACGCTCCATCGATTCTCCCAGAAGCCGCTGAACCATTTAAAGCAACCAGAATCGCAACAGAATACGTCGAAAACCAAGCTCGCCGACGCCGGAACTCATTCTACCCGTTCTATGTCAATTCGCTATTGTTTCGGGTAATTGAAATCTTGTCCTCAATCTTTTTAGTCGCTATATCAAAAGCCCCTTATCAATTTGGGCTTCCATTATCGAAATCATCCCGAATCAGAATCTATAATTTATTCAAAATGGTTTAATTGATTTCGACCCTGAACATGTTGTTAATACAATTAAAACATCTCATCATACTCGTGATAATACTATAAATAAAAGCCCTATGATTTACATCCCTAACAATATAAGAATCAGTCAATTCGTGTCTGATTTGGAAGAGACACGGTCGCGCTAATCATCTAGCGCGGTCGTGCTGGTTACCAGCGCGGTCGTGTCCTCCTGTTTAGACCCAGTTATGCCCTTTGGCTAATCTCAGTCGTGTCTCAGAATCATAGACACGATCGTGCCGAGCCAAGGCACGGTCGTGCCTAGTGATTTATCTAGTTGTCTCTGTTTGATCAACCCGGTCGCGTCCTGACTAGCGCGGTCGCGCCCGTGGTTCAATCACGATCGTGCCCTTCCCAGGCACGGTCGTGTGTGAGTTAAATTTTTGACAGAATTATAATTTTTATACATTTTTCAAACAATAAATATTTCTGATTAAATTTCAAAATAAAAATAGTTGATTTTTTTATAAAAAGCATTTAATTCTATTTAGAAAGATCAAGTATTTAATCTTGGATTAAATAGAAAACTATTTATTTAAAGTTTATAAAAATTAAATTTTCAATTATTATTAAGTCTTTCATTTAAAAAGTATTTTAATGGTTAAGTTACATATTTTATAAATAAATAAATAAGGTAATGACTATTTATTTAATTTATATTTAAACAAAAACAATTAATTATTTATACTTAATTACATTTAATGCTTACATTATTTTCATAAACAATAATTATTTAAATTATTTATTTAATTATTCAAACTCAAACCTTAATCAAAATATTCTAAAAATGTTGATTTCAAATCTTTTATTTTATACAATACTTTCAAGTACAAATCAATAACTTTATATGCAAACCCAATTCGATTTTAGACTTAGACATAGACTCTTGTGCTTACTATTAATACAATATACATTACGCCTTAGGTTAACTTGTGCAATTCAAGGAATCATTTTACTTTTTGGTATCTTATGTTAGCTACGCCTTCGAATCAAGTTAGTATTTCATAGCCCCTTTTACTCTTTTTCACTTTTGGGGTGAAACATGAACTCTATACAAATTACTATTTACATTTACACAAACAACACAAGTACAAATCCTATTTACATTCATGTGTGCAATTTGAGCTTTATGCCCGAGTGCTATGTGTGCTAACTTTTGTGAACACTTATGTGCAATCATTAACTATTCAAGCCGACAGTTTTCAATGATAGATCTGTTGAGTCTGACAAACCCACCCAGGTAGGGTGATTGATACCGACAACACAATTTTTGCATGCTAGTTATAAAGGTTTGATTGTACTTGGTTACACAATAGCTGCTCCCCATAAATACCTTATTTATCATGTTATGTAAGGATTTGTTTTACAAACTATATGCTATCTATATACAAACCTGTGTTATACTCACCAACTTTTTAGTTGACTTTATTTTATTCATGTTTTAGGTACTAATGTGTGAGTGTGATCAAGATGTGCTACACATAGGCTTGGACCTAGTTAAATTAAATAAAGAACTTATGTATTTCAATTATGTTGTTTTTCTTGGATTGTTTTGTCATGAATGTTGTAATGAAATTTGATAATTAATATATTTCAATATAGTCAACCTCGTGCTTTTGAACAGTCTACATGTCCCACCCCGATGATTCCGCTATCGGTCGGGGTGTGACAGATTGGTATCAGAGCCTTGCTTATAGGGAATTAGGTTATTAGACACCTTGACCTATACTATAACTTTTGGAAACCCACTTATGCTATGCTTCATGATTATATGTTATGTGCTACATGCTTACTATGATTAAATATTATTTCATTTTTTTGATGCATTACTTGTTAAAAATTCATGACTTATTAGGATATCCTTAAATAATAATTAAATAAATAGTATCCCTTCCTATATCCTAAAACCTCATAATACTCTTATATCCTTCTCTATCTATATCTTTCTTAGCATGTGGAATCTTCATGAAGCTAAATCCATAAAATTTTCTTTATTTCCTCGTTAAGGTTTTTAAACTTTGTTAATTATTTGAGGACACGTGCAATCTGGAAGAGTGACACCTGTATTTTGGGTTTTCTGTCTAAGAAAGCATTTCGCATAAATCCCAATCAACCGAGGGACCTGTATGCAATCTGGAAGAGTGTTTACTTATAGGCTAAAGCATGTCTCCTTGAAAATTATATGAGTTTAATTAACCTTAATGTGTCATAGTATTCAAGTGATTATATCACTATTTGAGTACAATCTAAACTATGATTAACTATTTTATTTCATTATCTTGTCCTTTTAATCCAAGCAATTCTCATAAGTTCTTACATCTTTTCTTGTCTTGTGAAAATTTGTAGAATGCCTCCTCGTCGTGCTCCAGCGGCCAACACCAACACCGACATTGCTGCTATTCTTGCACAACTCGTGACACAACTCACTCAAGCTAATGGTGCCACCAATGGCAACCATGGTGGAAATGGTAGTAATGGTGGTAATGGTGGTAATGGTGGAAATGGTGGTAACAACCCATCTCAATGCACCTTCAAGCATTTCAACTCGTGTAATCCCCTCAAATTCTATGGTACCGAAGGAGCTACGGGACTCCTTCAATGGTTCGAAAGCATTGAGAATACCTTTCTCAATAGTGACTGTCCCAACAACCTTCGTGTTCGTCATGCCACAAGTGTCCTACAAAAACGGGCACTCACGTGGTGGAATGGGGAGAAAAGAAATAGAGGGGTGGATGTAGCAATGGCCTTACCTAGGGATGAGGTTAAAAGGCTATTGACCGAAGAATTTTTCCCTCGAAATGAGGTGAAGAAATTGGAAGCCGAATTTTGGGATCTTGCCCAAGATGGTGGTGAAAGTCTAGCTTATACAACTCGGTTCCATGAGTTGAGTCTCCTTATGCCCCATATGGTCACGCCTTTATCCCGTTGCATTGAGAAGTATATTGGTGGATTACCTAGGCAAATTCAAGATACTGTCTTAGGGAGAAATCCCGCAACACTTGAAGATGCTATCCGCCTATCCGCCACACTAACTGACAACCATGTGAAAGCGGGAACTCTGACTAGAAAAGGCACCAAGAAAGCTCCTGACACCACAACTCCTCCCGTACACATCAAAGAAGCCACAACTGAACCCTCTCGTAATAATAGGAAAAGAAATGCTAGAAACTATGCTATGGTCACTCCTGCTATCCCTGTTAACCAAGCTGCGCCTATGGTTCAAGCACCAGCCAAAAAGCCATATGTTGGGGTCTACCCACTCTGTGCCACATGCAACTATCACCATCTCCAAAATATCCCCTGTCGTCTTTGCACTCACTGTGGGAAATATGGCCATATGGTCAATGTTTGTAGAGCCAAAGCTCTTGCGGGCCAAGTCAACCCACCAACCCGAACCAATCAACAAGTGGCTAATCAAGGTGTTCCTGCTATAGCAAATGGGTGTGCATGTTTTGAATGTGGTGACCCAAGTCACTTCCGTGATCAGTGCCCAAGGTTGATCAATGATATACAAGGTGGAGCTCGTGGGCGTGCTTTCAATATAAACGCCAATGAAGCTCAAGCCAACAATTATGTGGTCAACGGTACGTTCCTTGTTAATAGTCAATATGCCTCCATTTTATTTGATACCGGTGCTGATAAAAGTTTTGTGTCACTTAACTTTGAACCCTTACTTGCAAAGACACGATCCCATTTAGAGAAAACCTTCACTGTCGAAGTAGCAAATGGTGATTCACTTACAATCGAGTCTATTATCTATGACTGTTCTCTAGAACTTAATGAACATACATTCCCAATAAATCTTGTACCAATGCCACTAGGAAGTTTTGATATCATCATAGGCATGGATTGGCTATCAAATCATCATGCCGAGGTCATCTGTTTCGAGAAGTTCATCCGAATACCTCTACCATCGGAAGAAATGTTAAGAGTCATTGGTGAAAAGCCTTGCAAAGGGCTTAAATTAATGTCATGCACTACTGCTGAAAAGTACTTCCGAAAGAAGTACGTGGCCTTTTTGGCCCATATCGTTCAAAAGGATGTCAAAAAGAAGAGTATTCAAGATATCCCCATTATCCGGGATTTTCCTGAAGTGTTTCCCGAAGATCTATCCGGTCTTCCACCCGTTCGTCAAGTAGAATTTCGCATTGATCTTGTGCTCGGAGCTAACCCCGTGGCTAGAGCTCCTTACCGTCTTGCACCTTCTAAAATGCAAGAACTTGCAAGTCAACTTCAAGAGCTCTCCGACAAGGGATTCATTCGTCCAAGTCATTCACCGTGGGGTGCACCCGTCTTATTCGTCAAAAAGAAGGATGGATCATTTAGCATGTGTATTGACTACCGCGAACTCAACAAGCTTACTATCAAAAACCGTTATCCTTTACCTAGAATTGATGACCTCTTTCATCAACTTCAAGGTTCTACTTGCTTCTCGAAGATTGACCTTCGATCCGGTTATCACCAACTCCGTGTGCAAGAAGACGATATTCCAAAAGACTGCCTTCCGAACAAGGTATGGTCATTACGAGTTCATGGTTATGCCTTTTGGACTAACCAATGCACCCGCATTTTTCATGGACCTCATGAATCGTGTGTGCAAACCGTACCTTGATAAGTTCGTGATCGTTTTCATCGATGACATTTTAATCTATTCCAAGACTAAAGCTGACCATGAGCAACATCTTAGACTGGTTTTGGATCTCATGAGGAAGGAACAACTATATGCCAAATTCTCCAAATGTGAATTTTGGCTAAAGGAAGTTCAATTTCTTGGTCACATCGTCAACGACAAGGGTATTCATGTTGACCCTGCTAAGATCGAAACGGTTAAGAATTGGAATGCCCCTAAGACTCTCACCGAAGTTCGTTCATTTCTTGGTCTTGTGGGATATTATCGTCATTTCATCTCAAACTTCTCTAAGATTGCTGTCCCTCTTACCGCCTTGACCCACAAGGGTAAAACTTACGAATGGGGACCAAAACAATGAGTAGCGTTCCAAACTCTCAAGAAAAAGTTGTGCAATGCTCCTATCTTGACTCTCCCTGATGGGAATGATGATATAGTTGTCTACTGTGATGCTTCCAACCAAGGTCTCGGTTGTGTCCTCATGCAACGAGGCAAAGTAATCGCCTACGCATCAAGACAACTTAAGATTCATGAGAAGAATTATACAACGCACGATTTCGAGTTGGGTGAGGTTGTATTCGCATTGAAGATTTGGAGACATTATCTCTATGGCACAAAATGTGTGGTGTTCACCGACCACAAAAGTCTTCAACATATCTTCAATCAAAAGGAACTCAATATAAGGCAACGACGTTGGGTTGAACTCCTTAACGACTATGAATGCGAGATTCGTTATCATCCCGACAAAGCGAATGTTGTAGCTGATGCTCTGAGTCGAAAGGACCATGTTATGCTTCATTGTGCCCGAATTCAAACCGATATTCAAATCCGCATCTTAGAAGCTCAACACGTCTCAGTCACTGAGGGTAACATGTACGAAGAAATGTCATGTGGTGTTGAACTCCTACTCGAATCAAAATCCAATGGCTTACTTTATTATTTGAACCGTATTTGGATTCCTGATCGCGATGATCTCCGTGCATTTCTCATGAACGAGGCTCATAAGACTCGTTATTCTATTCATTCTGGTGCGGATAAAATGTACCAAGATCTTCGCCAACGATATTGGTGGCCCGGTATGAAGAAAGGCATTGCTCTCTATGTTGCTAAATGTTTAACTTGCTCTAAAGTCAAAACCGAACATCAACGTCCTTCTGGTTTACTCGAACAACCGGAAATTCCCGTGTGGAAATGGGAGAACTTAGCTATGGATTTCATTACCAAACTCCCTCGCACCTCAAGTGGTTATGATAGCATTTGGGTGATCATTGAACGTCTCACCAAATCTGCTCATTTCTTGCCTATCCGTGAAGACTATCGGGTTGAGAAACTAGCCCGAATTTACATTGACGAAATTGTGAGCCGTCATGGTGTTCCCTTGAACATAATATCCGATCGAGATGCCCGGTTCACTTCTCGTTTTTGGCAATCTCTTCAATCTGCTCTTGGCACACGATTGGATTTGAGCACGGCTTACCATCCCCAAACTGATGGTCAAACCAAGCGGACAATCCAAACTCTTGAAGACATGCTTAGAGCTTATGTAATTGATTTTGGTGGCAATTGGGATTCACATTTACCCCTAATTGAGTTCTCTTACAACAATAGCTATCACACGAGTATCAACATGGCTCCATTTGAAGCTCTTTATGGTCGCAAATGTCGTTCTCCTATCTGTTGGAATGATATTGGTGAAGCACAAATCACCGGTCCCGAGCTAAATCAAGAAACATCTGATAAGATCATTCAAATCCGTGACAACATTCGAGTAGCGAGGAGTCGGCAAAAGAGTTATGCCGACAAACGTCGAAAACCCTTGGAATTCCAAGTCGGTGACCTTGTTCTTCTTAAGGTGTCTCCGTGGAAGGGTGTGATCCGCTTTGGAAAGAAAGGCAAGTTAGCACCTCGCTATGTTGGTCCATTCAAGATCCTTGAAAGGATTGGGAAAGTGGCTTACAAACTCGAGTTACCTCCATCACTTGGTAACGTGCATCCTACATTTCATGTGTCTAACCTGAAGAAATGCCTTGCTGATGAAAATCTTCACATACCTCTTAACGATGTGCACATTGACGAAACGATGCACTTCGTTGAGAGACCGGTAGAAATCATGGATCGTGAAATCAAGCAGCTCAAGCGAAGCCGTATTCCTATTGTCAAGGTTCGTTGGGAATCTAAACGTGGTCCTGAGTTTACTTGGGAACGAGAGGACCAAATGAAACTCAAGTACCCCCATCTTTTTACTGATGCCGTTGTTTCCTCTAGCTAAATTTCGGGATGAAATTCTCTCAACATGGGGAGACTGTAACATTTCTGATTTTTAGTATCCGTATTTCAATTCAATGTAATGCATTTCAAACTCAATTCTAGTGCACTGTTTTTTTCTATTCGTACCATCAATTAAATACTAAACTTCAATGCAAATCCACAAATTTTACTCGGTTATATTCTATTAAAACACTACATAAGTATCTGTTTATACAAATACGTCAAAGTCTAAAGTTACAAGGTCTGATGTAGAAGCATGTTTTGTAACTATAGATTAAATTCTATGTATCGGTGTACGTGGCTAGTACGTAGGAGGGTGTTCCTTAGTACTTAGCCCGCACACCAGTTTGGTCCTGCGTACTTAGTAAGTACGCAAGGCTTTTGCCTTGCGTATTTGTCAAGTACGCATGACCAAACCATGCGTACTTAGTAAGTACTCAAGGCTTTTGCCTTGCGTACTTGTCAAGTACGCTGGAAGTGTTCCTGCCCCTATAAATAGAAGACTTGTCTTCATTTGTAGGTGGAACTTTGGAACTAGTTGAGAGGTGTCCGGGTCGGGAAGAGCTCTCCCGACCCCTGGACCGTGAGCTTAGATGAGAGATGTGTGTTCCTTCGGTATGTAGTCTGTAATACGGGATGACTTCTTTGTTATGGATTACGTTTCGTTTCATTATCTTTTATCTTTGTTCGTGTTTATCTGTCTCGTTTCTTTATTCCCACACAAATCACAGAACAGATCGTGTAATTTCCGCTGCGCGACGAGGCTCCCGGGACCTACATCTGATGTTGAAAAATAGCAAGAAACCCTAATAGGCATGGTCGCGCCTCGTTTTGGCATGGTCGCGCCAAGTGCTTTGGCACGGTCGCGCGACTTGCTTTGGAACGATTGCGCCTGGTGCCTTGGCACGGTCGCGCCTCGTTTGGGCACGGCCCATCAATTAAATACTAAACTTCAATGCAAATCCACAAATTTTACTCGGTTATATTCTATTAAAACACTACATAAGTATCAGTTTATACAAATACGTCAAAGTCTAAAGTTACAAGGTCTGATGTAGAAGCATGTTTTGTAACTATAGATTAAATTCTATGTATCGGTGTACGTGGCTAGTACGTAGGAGGGTGTTCCTGAGTACTTAGCCCGCACACCAGTTTGGTCCTGCGTACTTAGTAAGTACGCAAGGCTTTTGCCTTCCGTACTTGTCAAGTACGCATGACCAAACCATGCGTACTTAGTAAGTACTCAAGGCTTTTACCTTGCGTACTTGTCAAGTACGCTGGAAGTGTTCCTGCCCCTATAAATAGAAGATTTGTCTTCATTTGTAGGTGGAACTTTGGAACTAGTTGAGAGGTGTCCGGGTCGGGAAGAGCTCTCCCGACCCCTGGACCGTGAGCTTAGATGAGAGATGTGTGTTCCTTCGGTATGTAGTCTGTAATACGGGATGACTTCTTTGTTATGGATTACGTTTCGTTTCATTATCTTTTATCTTTGTTCGTGTTTATCTGTCTCGTTTCTTTATTCCCACACAAATCACAGAACAGATCGTGTAATTTCCGCTGCGCGACGAGGCTCCCGGGACCTACATCTGATGTTGAAAAATAGCAAGAAACCCTAATAGGCACGGTCGCGCCTCGTTTTGGCATGTTCGCGCCAAGTGCTTTGGCACGGTCGCGCGACTTGCTTTGGAACGATCGCGCCTGGTGCCTTGGCACGGTCGCGCCTCGTTTGGGCACGGTCGCGCCTAGTACCAGTTTTAAACGCGAGATCATTGATTGTCGTAACCGTTATACGTTTCACTTTCGTTATCAAAGACAATAATATTATCAATCGTAACAATTAACATCAGAAAACCGATTCAAGAAAAGCAAAACTCCTCATTTGAAAATCCTCTTCCTTGAAAATCGATTTTCTTTCCTGGAGTGAAAGTCCCCCAACCAAACGCTCCATCGATTCTCCCAGAACCCGCTGAACCATTTGAAGTAACCAGAATCGCCGCAGAATACGCCGAAAACCAAGCTCGCCGACGCCGGAACTCATTCTACCCGTTCTCTATCAATTCGCTATTGTTTCAGGTAATTCAAATCTTGTCCTCAATCTTTTTAGACGCTATATCAAAAGCCCCTTATCAATTTGGGCTTCCATTATCGAAATCATCCCGAATTAGAATCTATAATTTATTCAAAATGGTTTAATCGATTTCGACCCTGAACATGTTGTTAATACAATTAAAACATCCCATCATACTCGTAATAATACTATAAATAAAAGACCTATGATTTACATCACTAACAATATAAGAATCAGTCAATTCGTGTCTGATTTGGAAGAGACACGGTCGCACTAATCATCTAGCGCGGTCGTGCCTCATGAGACGCGGTCGTGCTGGTTACCAGCGCGGTTGTGTCCTCCTGTTTAGACCCAGTCATGCCCTTTGGCTAATCTCAGTCGTGTCTCAGAATCATAGACACGATCGTGCCGAGCCAAGGCATGGTCGTGCCTAGTGATTTATCTAGTTGTCTCTGTTTGATCAACCCGGTCGCGTCCTGACTAGCGCGGTCGCGCCCGTGGTTCGAGTACGATCGTGCCCTTCCCAGGCACGGTCGTGTGTGAGTTAAATTTTTGGTAGAATTATAATTTTTATATATTTTTCAAACAATAAATATTTCTGATTAAATTTCAAAATAAAAATAGTTGATTTTTTTATAAAAATGCATTTAACTCTATTTAGAAAGATCAAGTATTTAATCTTGAAATAAATAGAAAATTATTTATTTAAAGTTTATAAAAATTAAATTTTCAATTATTATTAATTCTTTCATTTAAAAAGTATTTAATGGTTAAATTACATATTTTATAAATAAATAAATAAGGTAATGACTATTTATTTAATTTATATTTAAACAAAAACAATTAATTATTTATACTTAATTACATTTAATGCTTACATTGTTTTCATAAACAATAATTATTTAAATTATTTATTTAATTATTTAAACTCAAACCTTAATCAAAATATTCTAAAAATGTTTATTTCAAATCTTTTATTTTATACAATACTTTCAAGTACAAATCAATAACTTTATATGCAAACCCAATTCGATTTTAGACTTAGACATAGACTCTTGTGCTTACTATTAATACAATATACATTACGCCTTAGGTTAACTTGTGCAATTCAAGGAATCATTTTACTTTTTGGTATCTTGTGTTAGCTACGCCTTCAAATCAAGTGAGTATTTTTTACTCTTTTACACTTTTGGGGTAAAACATGAACTCTATACAAATTACTATTTACATTTACACAAACAACACAAGTACAAATCCTATTTACATTCATGTGTGCAATTTGAGCTTTATGCCCGAGTGCTATGTGTGCTAACTTTTGTGAACACTTATGTGCAATCATTAACTATTCAAGCCGACGGTTTTCAATGATAGATCTGTTGAGTCTGACAAACCCACGCAGGTAGGGTGATTGATACCGACAACATAATTTTTGCATGCTAGTTACATAGGTTTGATTGTACTTGGTTACACAATAGTTGCTCCCCATAAATGCCTTATTTATCATGTTATGTAAGGATTTGTTTTACAAACTATATGCTATCTATATACAAACCTGTGTTATACTCACCAACTTTTTAGTTGACTTTATTTTATTCATGTTTCAGGTACTAATGTGTGAGTGTGATCAAGATGTGCTACACATATTCTTGGACCTAGTTAAATTAAATAAAGAACTTATGTATTTCAATTATGTTGTTTTTCTTGGATTGTTTTGTCATGAATGTTGCAATGAAATTTGATAATTAATATATTTCAATATAGTCAACCTCATGCTTTTGAACAGTCTACATGTCCCGCCCCGATGATTCCGCCATCGGTTGGGGCGTGACAAAAAAAATCAAGCAGAATCCATATGGATTATCAAAAATCATAAGATACAGAATCGATTGACTCATTTGTCTTGGTTTATGGATATATTTTGCAGTGAATATCATGATAATTCATGTTAATAGGTATGGAATTTAAAGATTTAGGTAAGGGATCCAATTGTTATCTGGATGTATCTTCAATGGAAACAGATTTGATCCAAGGGGTTGCATATGTTTGACGGATGTTGTCAAGGCATATCTTAGTTCAACTTCAAATTGCCTGATTTTCGGGACATGGGCAATGAAGAGAACTGAAAAAATTATGCTAAAGACATAACCCGAAACTGGTATCGTAGGATAATACTAGACAAAATCTTATATTCCTAATTTGATAATGATCTTATATACGCACGCACCCAACATAATATGGGTTTAAATCACAGCTGTAACAGAATTCATTATGTTTTCACACTACTAATGGTCCAAAAATGCTTATAGCCTACTGAAAATTCAAATTACACGTAGATATTCAAATGAAAGCTAGATTATATAGTTTTCAAACTTAAGTAGTCAGGACGCAATCATTTCCCATTCGTGCAGTCTAAGAAGTTTAGATCACCTACTAATATACTATCATTTCTTGTATTCCACAAATAACTTAGGTTTTTTCAAATTCTTAATTTGTTTGGATATTTGATATTTTTCAAAGAAAAAGAACTGAACAAGAATAAGGGATAAACAAGAAAAAACTTCCATGAAACACTTGATTTGAAAATGATTTTCACTCGGGATTGTACATTCCTATCATATTGACAAGGTGTTCAAAGCGAGTATGATCAAATGCTTTAGTGAAAAGGTCTGCAAAGTTTTCATCTATGTGAACCTTGACAAGTTCAATCAAATGCTTTCCAGCATAATCATGGATGAAATGGTGACGAATTTCAATGTGTTTTGTTTTGGAATGTTTCACCAGGTTATTTGTGATGGACATGTGGCATTGTTATCAATGAACATTGGTGTTCCAGTGTAATTCAAGTTTCTCGGTTGTTGTTGGATCCAAAAAATCCAAGAACAGCAGCTTGCAATAGTAATGTATTCGGCTTCACAAGTTGAGATAGAAAACGTCGACTACTTCTTGCACTGCTAGGAGACCAACCTGTCTCCCAAGAACTGACATTCACCCAAGTTCGATTTCCTATCAAGGTTACAACCACCATAATATGAATCGGTGCAGGCTTTGAAATCAAACGACTGTTAATTGGAATACCAAAGACCTAACTGGGGCTTCCCTTTCAAGTATCTGAATATCCTCTTCACAACTATCAAGTGTGATTCCTTGGGTTGTGACTGAAACCTTGAGCCCAGGCAAACAACAAACATAATATCTGGTCTTGACGTAGTAAGATACATTAGAGAACCAATCATCCCACGGTACAACTTACAATGAACATCCTTGCCATCTTTGTCTAGATGAAGTTTATGATTGACTGGATCGGTGTGTTATAAGTAGAAAACTTGTTCATTTTGAATTTCTACAAAATGTAATGTACATACTTAGTTAGATGAAGATAAATGCCATCCTTTCTTTGATCGACTTAAAGTCCCAGAAAAAATGACAATTCGCCCATGTTACTCATCTCAAACCTTGACTTCATCACCGCTTCGAATTCTCTGCACATATCTTCATTTGTAGACCAAAATATAATGTCGTCCACATACACCTGTACTAGAAGGATATCTCCCCCTACTTTCCTGATGAAAAGAGTTGAGTCTATTTGCCCACGATCAAAACCATTAGCCAACAGATGCTTAGATAACGTTTCATACCAAGCCCGCGAAGCTTGATGAAGACCATAGAGTGCCTTAGCCAGCTTATACAATCTATTTAGGTAATGTGGGTCTTCAAAGCCAGGTGGGTGAGAAACGTAGACCTCCTCGTGTACTTTTAAATACAGGAAAGCTCTTTTCACATCAAGTTGATAGACTTTGAAACCAACAAACGAAGCATAGGCTAAGAACAATCTAATGGCTTCATGTCTGGAAACTGGTGCATACACCTCTATGTAATCCAAACCCTCTTGTTGATAAAACCCTTCAACAACTAGCCATGCCTTATTTCTCACTACAACATGTCGATCGTCTGTCTTGCATTTGAACACCCATCTGGTATATAGGATATACACCCTTTAGCAAATCAACTAGATCCCACACATGCAACTTGCTGAACTAAGACAACTCTTCTTGCATTGCCTCTATCCAACAATTGTCTGCTAGAGCCTCTTTCACATTCTTCGGCATTATTTGGGATATAAAACCAGCATGCAAACATGTTTCCATAATTCATGTGTCAAGTATCTCTACATACAGACTAGTATTCTCAGTGATGGTTCTATACATAATCTGCATCAGGATCACCAATGGTGTTGTTTATTAGATGATTCTTATGCACTCTAGTCTCTGGCATGACAGGTTCCTGGATAACTGGATCAAGATTTGTACTTACCTCCCCCACGTCATGTGTACTAGAAGAAGAGTCAACATTGATAGGATCAACATGCTCAGCCATCTTTTCGACATCTTCATCTTCTTCAGTGTCACTTTCGTGAGTGCCTGACACAGATGAGGCATTCGGGTTAGGGGTAGGAATAGGTACAGTAGACCTTGTAGAGAAAATGGAGTCATCACCACCACTACAGTACTGATATATCTTGGTTGCATCCTCAGTAGATAAATCAGGAGGAAGATTGAAAGACTTGAATAGAGCATCGTAATCTAAACCCCAAGCAAGACCTGTTGGTTCCTGTGGAATGCTGTGCTTACTGCAATCTACTTCGAACCACTCTTTAACTTGACGAGTCTCTTTATCGTACACCCTTTTGTAGTGTGAGTTGGCAACATATCCTAAGAAGATGCCTTCCACCGCCTTTTCATGAAACTTGGATTTGTGATCCTTGGATTGTAACAATAAAGAACAGGGACAACCGAATGGAAGTCAGTAGTTTTTGTTTCAAGGTCAATTGTTGATTAACTTATCACAAGTCTTGTTGTGATGCTTCACCACTAGAACCCGATTTAAAACGTGACATGATGTGTTCACTGCCTCAAGCCAGAAGGTAATCGTCAGCTTCGTATCTGACAACATAAAAATTGTCGTTTCAATCAGTGTCCTATTCTTCCTTTCTGGTACTCCATTCTACTATGGTGTGCACGGTGCACTGAACTCATGACGAATACCCTTCTTCAAACAAAATAGCTCCATCATGTTGTTCTTGAATTCTGTGCCATTGTCACTCTTGATTCTTCTAACCTTCAACTTGTATAGTGTTTCCAAATTCAGGATCATGTATTGAAGAATCTCAGCGGTCTCATCTTTTATACCTAAAAAAAGCAACCAAGAAAAACGTGAGTAGTCATCTGTAACAACAAGACAGTATGACTTACCTCTAATACTCCTGATACTTATGAGCCCAAACAAATCCATGTGTAAGAGATCCAAAGGGGTATCAATAGAGTTTTGGGTCTTGGGCTTATGAGATTTTCGGTGTTGTTTTCCCTTTTTACAAGGCATACAGTCATCTTCCACCGAAAACTTCATCTTAGGAACACCGGTTACGAAGCTGTGTCGGACAAGATAGTTCATTTTTTGAAAAGAAATGTGTCCGAGTTTCCTATGCCACAAGATTGAGTCAATTTCTGTCGCTTTTTTAAGTTAACATATGACAACTGATGTTGTGGTTTTTGCCACACTCATATCAATCTGATATGTGTCATTTGTTCTTGGTGCTTTCATCAGAATCCAGTCCTCGGGAACTACAAAGCCAGGCTTAAGAACTAGGCATTCTGACTCGTCAAACATCACCGAGTACTCCTTGTCACACATATGAGAGACACTTAACAGGTTGTGCTTTAGCTGCTCACAGTAGTTGACTTTCTAAAAGCTTATACTTCCATTAGATACCATGCCTTGGCCTGTGATGTATCCACCCCTCTCCTGCAATGGCTACATACCCGCCTCTAAATGGTGTAACATCTTGAAGAAGAGCCATGTTGCCTGTCATGTCCCGGGAGCATCCGCTATCGACATACCAACGGTTCTGTTAGGACATAGATTGAATGACAAAAGCTTTGTAATAGTTTAGGTCTTATTGTCTTTATGTTTTGTATGTAATTGTTTAGATTTGTCTAAGTATAAATACAAGTTCAGCTAGAGGCGAACTTGATAAGTTCGCCTAGTCTAGTAGAGGCGAACTTGTTAAGTTCTCCTAAGCATCTTTGATGCGAACTTGTTAAGTTCGCCTATTGCAGAACATGTGTCTATAAATATAGAGTTTGTAGAGTATGTTATAGAGGTGTGAAATAGATTGAACAATCAATTATTCTGTAAACTCTGTGTTTTGTGGAATACAAAGAGAAGTTTATTTACCGTTGTTTCTATTGTTGATTGTTATACAAAACGTTAATACGATAGGATTCCGCACTCCGCGTTAACGATACGTCCTGTCACGAGATCGATCTAAGATGAGTCATGTGGACCTACAAGTGGTATCAGAGCAATTACTCATGATTTGTGTTTGATTCTTGGTGATTAGAGACGTTTTTGTGTACAATTTGACAAGAAATTGAGCATTTTTGTATCCATGGAGTTTTCAAGTTCTTGAAACTGATTTTTCTGCTGAATTCGTGAATTTGAGGTTGATTTTGGTGAAATTGATCCGATAAGAGTGTTCTAATTCATGAAATACTAAATCCTACGGTCCAATTTCTTCAAATTCCTTCTAATCTGTGAGAAATGATGATTTTTGGTGTTGTTTGTTCGTGTTTGGGTTAAAGTTCTTGCTGAGTTTATTTCAGCTGTTTTAGGCGAACTTGCTGAAAGTTGTTGCAGGCGAACTTATTAATTTCGCTTCTCTCAGTTTAAGCAAACTTAGTAGGCGAACGCGAACTTATCAGTAAGCGAACTTATTGGATTTCTTGGGTAAGCGAACTTCGCTTGGTATTCAAATTCGCATGTTTGGCTGAAGCGAACTTATTATCTTCACCTAAGGGGGTTTTGAGTTTAACACTTGGAAATTTTTTCTGAAAATGGCAAATATGGTGCAAGTGACTAATATGTTAAATTACGACAACGCGATTGGTACATCTCAGAAACCGCTCAAATTGTTAAGTCTTGCAGATTATTACAACTTGAAAGATCGGTTTGATCAGTTTATATCTTTTACTGATACAAGTTTATGGATTCCAATTTTGGAGGGTTATACGCATCCGACATATACTTGGATGGGAAAGGATGATGTTTCGAAATCAGTATCTGCGTTAACCACAGAAGAAAAACTATTGTTTGCTAGAGAAAAGAAGGCAATGGCCAGTATCTCATTGTCTCTTCCTAAAGAAATTTATCACAACTTTAAACAATTCAGAACTTCTCAAAAATTGTGGGAGGCATTGCAAAAGAGGTGTGAAGGTAGTTTGGACGTTAAGAAAAGCCAAAAAGAATTACTTAAGAAGCAGTTCCTAGTATTCAAGCACTTTCAAAATGAATCTTTAAATGATCTTACAACAAGATTCTATCATTTGCTGAGTGACTTGTCAAGTGCTTCAGTGGTTTATGAGACTGAAGAGATAAATGATAAGTTTTTGGAGGCATTACCATCTATATTTGATGTGTATATGGTTTTGACTAAAGAGAATGTCAAGTATAAAACAATGTCTCTTGAATAAGTTCTTGGCAAGATTCAGTCACATGATTTGAATATGAAGAAGAAGGAAACCAATATGGAGCATATTCAAGATCCTTCAATGTATTTTGCTAAGTCTTCTGGAAAAGCTGGTGCAGGTGTTGCGTTCTTTTCTGGTGATAATCAAGATGTTTCTCATGATCATTGTTCTGGGATTTCAAGTCATTCATGTGACAATTCGACTTTTTAGGTTAACTCCGTTAACTATTCCGTTAAGTTTTCTGTTAAAAACTTAACCTCGTTAACTAAATCTAACCCCAGGGACTGATTCTGTCACAAATTCAACTCAAAACTGCAGGGACTAGTTGTGTAAATATGCTAAACTAATTTAGTTGACTCTCTAAAGTAAAAATTAGCAATTTTGGCTTCTGTTAACTTTTAGAAGTCAAAATCGTGACTTCTTGAGTTCCAATTCTCGATTGATAACCGAAATGGATCGAATTCTGTAATTGATTAACACTTAAATGCCATAATCGTTCATCATTGAGCTTTAATCGTAGGCATTAATCAAATTAAACTCAAATAATGTAAATTAAATCCATAACCGTCGACCTCATCCTAATCGACCACCGAATTTGCCTAATTCCTGTATTCCCCTCACAAATCACACACCTGCGTATCTTGTTCGAGTCCCTCAGAAGAATTTGCCTACATCAATCACGCCGGAGAAGCAACCAGAATCACCAAAGATCAAACCCGCAGTCGTCGAACTCAGTTTTAGTCGAGCACTATCAATCCGACATCCAATCAGGTAATTGAAGCATTTATTTGATTCATTTTATGCTGTAGAATGAAAGCCCTAACCTAATTAGGGCTTACATTATCGATTTTATCATAAACAGATTCTAGGGTTCATAAGAAATCGGATTTAGGGCTTTTAATTCTAGACTCGTTTTCAATTCAATTAAATCATACTGTTAGTTTCGAAATTTTCAGTTTGATGAAAGCCCCATGTTAATTGAATCAAACATCATTCAATTTTACAAAATCCAGAACCTAGGGTTCATAGGTTCACGTTTTGAGTGAACTCTATCTTAGACTCAATCTAAATTCAATTAAACTTCATGGATTGACTCACCATCATCCATCCTTTGAAAACCCTATGCTAATTCGAAGATATAACATCGAATCAGTGATGAACCGATTCTAGGGTTCATCACATTTTGGGTTTAATCGAACACCAGTCAAAGTTTAACCTCAATATAATTAAAATACATGGATAGAATCGGAATCTAATGCTTTGTAATAGACCCATGAATTCAGCCTCTAACATCATCTGATTTTATCAAATTGATTCCACGTTTTTAAGTCTAAGTCTCGGCTTTTCAAACTAGTTTTTAACTATCAAAAACTTAGCGATTTTAACAATTAAACCTAACCTCAGACTCGCAATCCATAGGCGAGCAAAACCCCTATGATCTTGAAACCAGTCGCGATCGAATTCATGGCGTATGGGACGGGATTCGATGTGGGTGCATGTGGGGAGGGAAATCACTTTCGATCAGGATGTTAAATGTAATTGATCTCGAGTTTGTTTGCGAAACCCTAGTGGGTGGAACTGGTTTGGTCAGTGTGTGCGTGTGGGAGGGACCCGGGTTCTAGACCGGGCTCCCACAAATAATTTTTAAACTTTTTCTGGTGATATTTAATTAATAAAAATCAAACCCTATAATATTATATTATTATATAACTGTGTTTTAACCCGGGAAACAGCCCGTAGGCTCGGGTTTGAATTATTAACATATCTTTATAAATTATACCCACTTTGTAAATAATATATTGATTTTATTATCAAGTAAAAATAATATGTTTATATTATTTTTAAGCCATAAATTCGTATAAAATAATACGTTTATATTATTTTCAAACTGTGACCCGTATTATTAAATAATACATACTTATATTATTTTGAATCATTTTATAACATCGTGTATCGATTGAGACTAAATAACAATATAATTAGTTATATTATTTACTCGTATATATATATATATATATATATATATATATATATATATATATATATATATTTATCTTCTCAATTTTCATGAACGACAAAACACCCGATTTTATTTATTATTTCTTTCATTCGTCGCGTAAAGTAATCCCTAACTCCGTGGACACTTTCGTCCACTCTTGAATATTAGAACGGTTCTTTAAGACGCTTCTTTCCGTGTCACTGTCACAATTCACATTATCATTCCTAATTTATGTGTTTATAATTTTAGGACATTCGTAGGTCTTTTGAGACTTACACTCGTGGTTCCAACTTACCACTAGGGTGAAACTACCTTCAACGTAAAGCAGGTGAGTTTTCACGGCCCCTTTTACTGTTTTAATTTGGGGGAGAAAACATGACTAAACGATTTTGGATTTTTAATTCGTATGTTATCAATGTTAAATGCAAAGCATAACACGCTATCACAGAAAGTCCTCAACTAATATCGGACCGTTATAATGGATCTTAGCGAGGTAATATTTAGTAGTACTACTGGGTTTGACAAATCCCACCCGCGTTAGTCGCGCTAACTCGATTAGATTTCGAACGGGTGAAATGTTAGCCTACTCACACCGCCAGTGTTGATAGACCTGGCAGGAGGCAATAAACAAGCAGTCAGCTTCGGTTGCGAGCGCTTAAGCTGAACATGAAAATAGGTTAGCTACCTATAGATACGTACTGAATGAACTTAAATCCGGCAAACGCTTATTTACTTATATTGAAACCTGTGGACTCACCAACCTCGTGTTGACATATTTTTACATGTTTTCTCAGGTCGCTAAGCTAAGACACAGGTGCACGTTAGGGCATGCGTGGGATTCAACTGCTTGATTTTGATTTAATTATTATTTACTTGAGTTATCCTATTGTACTTGTTTTGATGGGACGTTTGGACTTTTTGGGACTTTTGTACTTTGGTTTTGGGCGGGTGTATTTTGCGCATTTACTTTCTTTACGCTTCCGCATTGATACTCTGATTTGAATGGTATTTTCATTTGAGTCCCATGTAGATTTGTTCAAAGTAACTAATGTCTGAGATCCTGGTTCGTCACTTCCCAAACGGTAAAACTCCGTTAGTTGAAATTGGGGGTGTGACAGATTGGTATCAGAGACATTGGTTATAGAGAACTAGGAATGCATGCTAGACTATAGCCTCACACATTAGTTACATGTCATTTGGATATTTGGCACTTATACATATTGTTATAGGAACATGTCGTCAACCCCACCTCCATCACCTAAGGCACTAGGACATAAGGCACCTATCCTACCATCCTCGGAGCCCAAAAGGCGCCGGACTACTTCCGGTGACCATTTAGTTGACCAAGGTGAACCGAGTAGCGCACGAGCAATGGATTATACTCTCAATTGGAAAGTATACCCGCAAATGATCCAAAGGTGCATCGAAATGGGAAATGTCCCATCACCCTACTTCGGTTCTGCATCCTCATCATCCATACTACCTAGCTTGCCATGCACTATGGAACAAGCTTTCGCAGCCTTCGTATCTTATATCTTCGAAGGAACTAAGTATTGTGAAAGATGCTATCGAGGAGATACCTAACCTTCTGAAAAATGGACCTCAAATAGAGGAGAATAAGGTAGGAATAGAACTCTTGACTACCGAACTAGCTGCAACGGACCATGTCCATAACCTTTTAGTGGATTGTGTGGCACATCTGAGACGAGGGCCGACACTATGGACGATGATATGGAAGGAGTTCTGGAGAGATTGGCTGCTATGGAAGCTCAGCTACACGTAGCAAACCACACTGTTGAAGGTCTTCAAGAGAGGGTGACTCACTTGGAAGCCCAACTGCAAGCCGCTTTATTTCCTGAAGAGATTCCACATTCTGATGGCGAGGAGGAACCTTTTGAAGAGGAGCCTTTCGAAGAGGAGCCCGTGGAGGAGGAACCAGTAGAGATAGACGATGCACAATCGTATGTTTCTTCCGATGACGAAGATGCTTGATGATCTTCATATTCTATCTTCCTTTTCATGTTTGCTTTTGCTTATGTTATTTCTCTTTTCAAACCTAGATGGGTAAGGTTGTTCCCATCCAATAAGAGCATGAGAAGTTTAATATTTGAGTTATTTATTTTGTAGCCTTACAATTTATTTAATTTTCAAAATATTAGATGTTGTATCTTCTTGCTCGTACCTGAATAATGTTTAATATGCGATATATTTCTCATTATTTTTCATTTGTGATTGTGAAGAATCATGTCAGGGAGAGGACGCGGAGGCCGTGCTGGTGGTCATGGTACCATTAACATGACGGTAGCAGAGCTAGCGGCACTGATAAATGATAGTGTGGCGGAGGCTCTAGCAGCACAGAATGCTGTAGGTAAATGCTTTAGCTATTGACTAATGATGTCAATCCTTCTCCTAAAAACATCTTTCTAAACTCTATAATTCCAATCCTATTTTTTTTCTAAATCCAGGCCAGCAAAATCAGCAAAACCAACAACCAGCCTTCACTTTCAAGGCATTTATGGATTGCAAGCCCCACGCCTTTAGTGGAGCTGAAGGAGCTGTTGGACTACTTCGTTGGTTTGAGAAGATTGAATCAGTAATTGCCATGTGTAACTGCCCCTTGGTTAATCAAGTGAAGTTTACCGCCGAAACTTTAGAAGGCCCGACACTCACATGGTGGAATGCCCAGATCCAAATGTTAGGTCTGGCCATGGCGAATGGACTCCCGTGGGAGGAATTCAAAGCAATGATGAAGGAGGAATACTGTCCTCGCGATGAGATCCAGAAGTTAGAGGGAGAGTTTTAGAACTTAAAGATGGAGGGTTCTGAAATTGAACTCTACACCACCCGTTCCCATGAGCTGGCTAATATGTGCCCGCATATGGTAACCCCTGATTACAAAAGAATTGAGCTTTACATTGGAGGTCTAGTGCCTTAAATACAAAGCATGGTTACTTCATCCAATCCTACCACTATCCAACAAACCATTCGACTTGCGCATGAGTTAACCGACCAATCGGTGACACAAGGAACCCTACCTCCGAGAGGTTCAGTTGCTAAACCCATCGACAATCACAAACGCAAGTTCGATCACCATTCCAACACCCACAACCACTCCAACTCCCACTCCAAAGGACCCCAACCCAACCAACCCCAGTTTAACCAACCGCAACAGCAGCAACAACGTAGGTTTGAGCCTACTAAGAACTTCAACCAGTCGACCTCTTCAGGTCAAAACCAGGGTGGTTACGTGGGGAAGTCTCCGAAGTGTAACAAGTGTAACTTCCACCACTTTGGGTTCTGCAATCGTTGCCAGAGGTGCGGCGAAATAGGTCATGCTGCTAAGGACTGCAGGGGTGAGTTACAAACTAAACAACCTTTTCATCAACCGGGATCCACAAGGGGTTGCTTTGAGTGCGGAAAGGAAGGGCATATTCGAAAGAATTGTCTTCAATTGAAGAAAGGAGGTAACGGAAACCACAACCCTAACTAGAATAACAATGGCAATGGTGGTAACAATGGAAATGGGGGAGGAAATGGTGCGAAGGGACGAGCCTTCGTACTAGGATCTGGAGAAGCCCGTTACGACCATAATGTGGTCACCGGTAAGTTCCTCGTAAATAATTACTTTGCTTCTGTCCTTTTTGACACCGGTGCTGATAGAAGTTTTATATCTAAGAAATTTAGTAATATGATAAAAGGAACTTCATCTCTATTAGAAGATAAGTATACAATAGAGATAGCTGACGGCCAAATAATTGAGGCAACTCACATTCTTAAGGGATGTAAACTTGAGCTAGCTACACATATATTTGATATCGACCTTATGCCGGTCATACTTGGTAGTTTTGATATAATTGTCGGCATGGATTGGTTATCTAAAAACCAAGCCGAAATTATCTGTCGTGAGAAGATTGTTCGTATACCTCTCCCGAATGGAGAAACCCTTTCCGTCCAAGGCGAAAGAGTTGGTGCAGTCATGGGCATCATATCTTTCATGAAAGCATAAAAATGCATTCGAAAGGGGCATACGGCTATTTTGGCTCTTGTTGCTGAGCTGTCCTCCAAAGAGAAGAAAATTGAAGATATTCCCGTCGTGCATGAATTTTTGGAAGTGTTTCCCGAGGATCTGCCCGGTTTGCCACCACACCGTCAAGTTGAATTCCAAATTGATTTAGCACCCAGAGCAGCACCGATTGCTCTGATACCTTACAGACTGGCACCCAGTGAATTGCAAGAACTGTCCACTCAATTGCAAGATTTGTTGGATAAAGGTTTCATCCGACCTAGTTCATCACCGTGGGGAGCTCTGGTACTACTTGTCAACAAGAAGGACGGAACTTTCCGTATGTGTAATGATTACCGGGAGCTGAATAAAGTCACAATCAAGAACCGCTACCCTTTACCTCGCATAGATGACCTCTTTGATCAACTCCAAGGATCAAGTTTCTATTCCAAAATAGATCTTAGGTCCGGTTACCATCAGTTATGAGTCCGAGAAGAAGATATCTCAAAGACTGCATTCAGAACAAGGTACGGCCATTACGAATTTATGGTCATGCCTTTCGGGTTAACCAACGCACCTGCAGTATTCATGGATCTCATGAACCGTGTGTGTAAGCCTTACCTTGACCAATTCGTTATCGTTTTCATCGACGACATCCTCATTTATTCTAAGAATAAGGAAGAACATTGTAACATCTCTGAATTTAGTATTCATATTTCAATTCAATGTAATGCAATTTCAAATTCAATACTCGTGCACAGCCTGGTTATTTTGCTTACAGTAAACTAAATGCAATGATTCAATACAAATTTACAAGTTTTACTTGATTATATACATTTAAACACTACACAAGAAACGATTTTATTCAAACTCATCGAACCTGAAAAGCCAAGGACTAAAGTTGAAAAATGTCAAGAAACCCTAGTCTAGCACGGTCGTGCTTCGTCTTAGCACGGTCGCTCCAAGTGCTTTGGCACGGTCGCGCGACCTGCTTTGGAACGATCGCGCCCGGTGCCTAGGCACGGTCGCGCCGGTGAAACAGCTGAAACGTAACTGCAAATTTAATCGTCCGATTGTTCGAATCCATAACCGTTTTACGTTATACTTTCAAAATAATACTACCAATCATTTCTTTTTCGACCAAATAACCAAAATTCGTTCAACTCAAAGGATTCTCCCTCAAATATTTCCAAGGAAACTCTCTCAAGCAATTCGATCCAAGTTCTCTCAAATCCAGCATCATCGTCACACCATCCGATCTCTCCTGAAGCTACGGAACCGTTGAAACAGTCGGGATCACATCAGAAGACGCCGGGGCTCAATCCCGCCGTCACCGGAACTCCCTCTCTATCGTTCTCTATCGATTCGCTTCTATTCAGGTTAATTGAATCATCTAATTTATTCATTCCAGTATCTGAATCAAAAGCCCTTTATTAAATTGGGTTTTCAATTCGTAAATCTGTCTAAACCAGAACCATGTTTTAATAAAAATAATTTAATCGAATCCATACTTAAGCACGATTTCCATACAATTAAATTATATGAAAAGACTCGTAACAACCCATTAATCAAAAGCCCTAACAATTCCAGCGTTTAAAATACATGCATTTGTCAATTCGTGTCTGATTTGGAAGAGACACGGTCGCGCTAATCATCTAGCGCGGCTGTGCCTCATAGAGCGCGGTCGTGCCGACTAGCAGCACGGTCGTGTCCTGTCCAGACCTTGTCATGCCCTCTGGGCTAGTCTCTGTTGTCTAAAGATCATACACACGACCGTGACGGGCCAAGGCACGGTCGTGCCTGTTTGAATGGTCTAGTTTGTGCCTCTGTTGATCAACCCGGTCGTGCCCCGACTAGCGCGGTCACGCCCCTGACTTGAGCACGATCGTGCCCTTCCAAGGCACGGTCGTGTGTGACTCAGAAATTTTAACAGGATTATAATTTTATATTTCTCAATCAATAAATGTTTCAAATTTTATAAAAATATGTTTCCTGCATTTGAAGAGATAAATATTATTTAAAAGCTTATTTAAAAATTTATAAAAATTAAATTTATATTTATCTTACACTTAAATGATGTTTTAAATGATTAAGTTACAAGTTTATAAATAAATAAGATAATAATTATTTATTTAATATTTAAACAAAGATCTTTTATTTAATTATACTTAATTACAATCAATATTTACATTATTTCATAAACTATAATTATTTATTTAATTATTAATTTACATTTAACACATGCATTATTTTCATCTTCAACAATTTTATAAAAATTCTATTTTATTATTTCAATTCCAAACTTTAATCAAATGTTCCAAAAATGGTTACTACAACTTTATATATTTCATCTAATACTTTTTATACACAAACTCAACCTTCAATGTTAGACTTAAACTTTGTACACCGATTTGATTCAATATACATTACTATCTAGGTTAACCCGTGCGTATCAAGAACCCTTATTTTGTCTATACTCTTTGTTAGCTACATCTCCATACCAAGTGAGTATTCACAACCCCTTTTACTCTTTTACACTTTTGGGGTGGAACATGAACTCTATACACATTACACATTACACATTTACATTTACACAAACAACACAAGTGCAAAAATCCTATTTACATACATGTGTGCAAAATTTGAGCTTTGTGCCCGAGTGCTAGGTGTGCTAACCTTTGTATGCTCTTATGTGCAATCATTAACTATACAAGCCGACGGTTTTCAATGATAGATCTATTGAGTCCGACAAACCCACCCATGGTGCGCGGTGATTGAAACCGACAACACAATTTTTGCATGCTAGTCACAAGGTTTGGTTGTACATGGTTACACAATAGCTGCTCCCCATAAATGCCTTATTTTATCATGTTTTGTAAAGGATTTGTTTTCAACTATATGCTATCTACATACAACTGTGTTATACTCACCAACTTTTTAGTTGACTTTATTTTATTCATGTTTCAGGTCCCATTATGTGAGATTGATTCAAGACGTGTTCAACATAGGATTTGGACTTAGCAATTTAAATCAAGAACTTTATGAATTGTTTTATGTTTCTTGTTTGAATTTGGTTTGTACTCGGATTATTTGTAATGGAAATTTAACTTTAATATATTTCATTTTAGTCAACCATGAGCTATGAACAGTCTTACATGTCCCGCCCCGATAATATATTTCATTGGTATCAGAGCCTTAGTTATAGGGAATTAGGTTATTAGATACCTTGACCTAGACTATAATTTTAGGACACCGACTTATAATATGCTTCATGATTTTTGTGCTATGTATTACATGCTATGTGTTATATGTTACATGTTTAGTATGATTACTTATTATTGCATTATGATGACTTATGTGTTTTAAATCCATGACTTATTAGGATATTCTTAATAATTAAATAAATAATATCCTTTCCTATATTCTAAAACCTCATAATATTTCTATTTTCTCTTCTATCTTTATCCTTTCTTAGCATGTGGAAGAACTCTTGAAGTAAAAATCTTTAAAAATATTTTCTTTATTTCTTCGTTAAGGTTTTTAAACTTGTGAAATTATTTGAGGACACGTGCAATCTGGAAGGGTGACACCTGTATTTTGGGTTTTCTGTCTAGGAAAGCATTTCACATAAATCCCAATCAACCGAGGGACCCGTAAGCTTTCGTGGGAATTCCCGAGATGAGTGTTTACTTATAGGCTAAAGCATGTCTCCTTGAAAATTTTATAAGTTTAATTAACCTTAATGTGCCATGGTATTCAAGTGATTTTGTCACTTTGAGTACAATCCAAACTAAGAATATCTATTTTATTTTGTATTTCATTCTATTAAATCCTATCAAATCTCATAAGTTCTTACAATTTTTCTTGTCTTGTGACAATCTGTAGAATGCCTCCTCGTCGTGCTCCCGCAACCAACATCAACACCGACATTGCTGCTATTCTCACCCAATTGGTGACACAACTCACCCAAGCCAATGGTGCCACCAATGGCAACAATGGTGGAAATGGAAGCAATAGTGGTAACAATGGTGGAAATGGTTGAAATGGTGGTAACAATCCACCTCAATGCACCTTCAAGCACTTCAACTCGTGCAATCCCCTAAAGTTTTATGGAACCGAAGGAGCTACTGGACTCCTTCAATGGTTTGAAAGCATTGAGAATACCTTTCTCAATAGTGACTGTCCCGAAAATCTCCGTGTTCGTCATGCTACAAGTGTCCTACAAAAACGGGCACTTACATGGTGGAATGGGGAGAAAAGAAATAGGGGTGTTGATGTAGCTATGACCTTACCTTGGGATGAGGTAAAAAGGCTTATGACCGAGGAGTTCTGTCCTTGAAACGAAATGAAAAAGCTAGAAGCTGAATTTTGGGATCTTGCCTAAGATAGCGGGGAAAGCTTAGCATATACAACTCGGTTCCATGAGTTGAGTCTTATAGTGCCCCACATGGTCACTCCTTTGTCCCGATGTATCGAGAAGTATATTGGGGGGCTACCAAGACAAATCCAAGATACTGTCTTAGGTAGATATCCTGCTACTCTGGAGGATGCTATTCGTCTAGCCGCTACCTTAACTGATAATCATGTGAAAGCTGGAACTCTTACCAAAAAGGGTTCTAAGAAAGTTTCTGAAACCATAACCCCTCCTACTCACAACAAAGAAGCCACAATCGAGCCCTCTCGCAATAATAGAAAGAGGAAGGTTAGAAATTTTGCTGTGGTGACTCCTGCTGTCCCCGTCAACCAAGCTGCACCTATGATTCAATCGCCGGCTAAAAAGCCATATGTTGGGATTTACCCTCTTTGTGCCACCTGCAATTTTCATCATCCTCAAAACATCCCATGTCGCCTTTGTACTTATTGTGGGAGATATGGTCATACGGTCAATGTTTGTAGGACCAAAGCCCTTACGGGCCAAGTCAACCCTCCAAACCAAACCGTACCTCAAGTGGCTAACCAAGGTGCTCCCGCCATTGCTAATGGGCGTGCTTGTTATGAGTGTGGTGACCCGAACCATTTTCGTGATCAATGTCCAAGACTTGCAAATGCTAGACAAGGTGGAGCTCGTGGGCGTGCGTTCAACATAAACGCCAACGAAGCTCAAGCCAACAATGACGTGGTCAATGGTACGTTTCTTGTTAATAGTCAATATGCCTCCATTTTATTCGATACCGAAGCCGATAAAAGTTTTGTGTCACTTAATTTTGAACCTTTACTTGCAAAGACTCGGTCCCAATTAGAGAAAACATTTACCGTTGAAGTAGCAAATGGTGACACCCTTACAATTGAGTCCATTATCTATGATTGCTCTTTAGAACTTAATGATCACACATTCCCAATCAACCTTGTTCCAATGCCACTAGGAAGCTTTGATATTATCATAGGTATGGATTGGCTATCAAATCATCATGCCGAAGTCATTTGCTTTGAAAAGTGTATCCAAATTCCGCTACCATTGGGAGAAACCTTAAGAGTTTTTGGTGAAAAGCCTTGCAAGGGACTCAAGTTGATGTCGTGTACTACCACCCAAAAGTACTTACGAAAGAAGTACATTGCTTTCTTAGCTCACATTGTTCAAAAGGATGTCAAGGAGAAGAGTATCCAAGACATTCCCATTATTCGAGATTTTCCCGAGGTGTTTCCTAAGGATTTATCCGGTCTTCCTCCCGTTCGTCAAGTAGAGTTCCGTATTGATCTTATACCGGGAGCTAACCCCGTTGCTAGAGCTCCCTATCGTCTTGCACCATCTGAAATGCAAGAACTTGCAAGTCAACTTCAAGAACTCTCCGGCAAGGGATTCATCCGTCCGAGTCATTCACCGTGGGGTGCACCCGTCTTATTTGTTAAGAAGAAGGATGGATCATTTCGCATGTGTATTGACTACCACGAACTCAACAAACTTACTATCAAGAACCTTTATCCTTTGCCTAGAATCGATGATCTATTTGATCAACTTCAAGGTTCTACTTGCTTCTCGAAGATCGATCTTCGATCCGGTTATCATCAGCTTCGTGTTCAAGAAGATGACATTCCTAAGACTTCTTTTCGAACAAGGTATGGTCATTACGAGTTCATGGTTATTCCTTTCGGGTTAACCAATACACCCGCAGTTTTCATGGATCTTATGAATCGTGTATGCAAACCGTACCTTGAGAAATTCGTGATCGTTTTCATTGATGATATCTTAATCTATTCCAAGACTAAAGCCGACCATGAAGAACATCTTAGATTGGTTTTGGATCTCTTAAAGAAGGAACAACTTTATGCCAAATTCTCCAAATGTGAATTTTGGCTAAAGGAAGTTCAATTTCTTGGTCATATTGTCAATGACAAAGGAATTCATGTTGATCCTGCTAAGATTGAAACGATTAGGAATTGGAATGCCCCGAAGACTCCTACCGAAGTTCGTTCATTTCTTGGTCTTGCGGGTTATTATCGTCGTTTCATCTCAAACTTCTCAAAGATTGCTGTCCCTCTTACCGCTTTGACCCACAAGGGTAAGACTTATGAATGGGGACCGAAACAAGAAGAAGCTTTCCAAACCCTCAAACAAAAGTTGTGCAATGCTCCTATATTGACTCTCCCCGATGGAATCGATGATTAGTTGTGTATTGTGATGCTTCTAACCAAGGTCTTGGTTGTATTCTCATGCAACGAGGCAAAGTAATCACTTATGCATCAAGGCAACTCAAAGTTCATGAGAAGAATTATACGACGCACGATCTCGAGTTGGGTGCGGTCGTATTCGCGTTAAAGATTTGGAGACATTACCTATATGGCACGAAATGTGTGGTGTTCACCGACCACAAAAGTCTTCAACATATTTTCAACCAAAAAGAACTCAATATGAGGCAACGACGTTGGGTCGAACTCCTTAACGACTACGACTGCAAGATTCGCTACCATCCCGGCAAAGCGAATGTTGTAGCCGATGCTTTGAGTCGAAAGGACCATGTTATGATTCATTGTGCCCGTATTCAAACCGATATTCAAACCCGTATCTTAGAAGCTCAACACGTCTCGGTAACCGAGGGTAACATGTATGAAGAAATGTGGTGTGGTGTTGAACTTCTTCTTGAATCAAAACCCAACGGCCTACTATATTACTTGAACCGTATTTGGGTTCCCGATCGCGATGATCTCCGCACATTTCTCATGAACGAGGCTCATAAGACTCGTTATTCTATTCATCCTGGTGCGGATAAAATGTACCAAGATCTTCGCCAACAATATTGGTGGCCCGGTATGAAGAAAGACATTGCTCTTTATGTGGCCAAATGCTTAACCTGTTCCAAAGTCAAAGCCGAACATCAACGTCCTTCTGGTTTGCTTGAACAACCGGAAATTCCCGTGTGGAAATGGGAGAACTTAGCCATGGATTTTATTACCAAACTCCCTCGCACCTCAAGTGGTTATGATAGTATTTGGGTGATCATTGATCGACTCACCAAATCTGCTCATTTCTTGCCTATCCGTGAAAACTATCGGGTTGAGAAACTAGCCCGAATTTACATTGATGAAATTGTGAGCCGTCATGGTGTTCCCTTGAACATAATATCTGATCGAGATGCCCGGTTCACTTCTCGATTTTGGCAATCTCTCCAAACTGCTCTTGGTACACGATTGGATTTGAGCATGGCTTACCATCCCCAAACTGATGGTCAAACCGAGCGAACAATCCAAACACTTGAAGACATGCTTAGAGCCTGCGTAATCGATTTTGGTGGCAATTGGGATTCACATTTATCCCTCATTGAGTTCTCTTACAATAATAGCTACCACACAAGTATCAACATGGCTCCATTCGAAGCTCTCTATAGTCGCAAGTGTCGTTCTCCTATCTGTTGGAACGAGATTGGTGAAGCACAAATCACCGGTCCCGAGTTAATTCAAGAAACATCCGACAAGATTATTCAAATCCGTGACAATATTCGAGTAGCGAGGAGTCGGCAAAAGAGTTATGCCGACAAACGTCGAAAACCTTTGGAATTCCAAGTTGGTGATCTCGTTCTTCTTAAGGTGTCTCCATGGAAGGGCGTGATCCGCTTTGGAAAGAAAGGAAAGTTAGCACCTCGTTACGTTGGCCCATTCAAAATCCTTGAAAGGATTGGGAAAGTGGCTTACAAGCTTGAGTTACCTCCATCTCTTGGAAATGTGCATCCTACATTTCATGTATCTAATCTGAAGAAGTGTCTCGCCGATGAAAATCTCCATATACCGCTTGACGATGTGTGCATTGATGAAACGATGCATTTCGTTGAGAAGCCGGTGGAAATTATGGATCGTGAAGTCAAACAGCTCAAGCGAAGTCGCATTCCCATTGTCAAAGTTCGTTGGGAATCAAAGCGTGGTCCTGAGTTCACTTGGGAACGAGAAGACCAAATGAAGCTCAAGTACCCTCATCTATTTACTAATACTGTTGTAGTCTAGCTAAATTTAGGGACGAAATTCTCTCAACATGGGGAGACTGTAACATCTCTGAATTTAGTATTCATATTTCAATTCAATGTAATGCAATTTCAAATTCAATACTCGTGCACTGCCTTGTTATTTTGCTTACACTAAACTAAATGCAATGATTCAATACAAATTTACAAGTTTTACTCGATTATATACATTTAAACACTACACAAGAAACAATTTTATTCAAACTCATCGAACCTGAAAAGCCAAGGACTAAAGTTGAAAAATGTCAAGAAACCCTAGTCAAGCACGGTCGTGCTTCGTCCTAGCATGGTCGCGCCAAGTGCTTTGGCACGGTCGCGCGACCTGCTTTGGAACGATCGCGCCCGGTGCCTAGGCACGGTCGTGCCATATTTAGGCACGGTCGCGCCTGTGAAACAGCTGAAACGTAACTGCAATTTTAATCGTCCGATTGTTCGAATCCATAACCGTTTTACGTTATACTTTCAAAATAATACTACCAATCATTTCTTTTTCGACCAAATAACCAAAATTTGTTCAACTCAAAGGATTCTCCCTCAAATATTTCCAACGAAACTCTCTCAAGCAATTCGATCCAAGTTCTCTTAAATCCAGCATCATCGTCACGCCATCCGATCTCTCCTGAAGCTACGGAACCGTTGAAACAGTCGGGATCACATCAGAAGACGCCGGGGCTCAATCCCGCCGTCACCGGAACTCCCTCTCTATCGTTCTCTATCGATTCGCTTCTATTCAGGTTAATTGAATCCTCTAATTTATTCATTCCAGTATCTGAATCAAAAGCCCTTTATTAAATTGGGTTTTCAATTCGTAAATCTGTCTAAACCAGAAACCATGTTTTAATAAAAATAATTTAATCGAATCCATACTTAAGCACGATTTCCATACAATTAAATTATATGAAAAGACTCGTAACAACCCATTAATCAAAAGCCCTAACAATTCCAGCGTTTAAAATACAAGCATTTGTCAATTCGTGTCTGATTTGGAAGAGACACGGTCGCGCTAATCATCTAGCGCGGCCGTGCCTCATAGAGCGCGGTCGTGCCGACTAGCAGCGCGGTCGTGTCCTCCTGTCCAGACCTTGTCATGCCCTCTGGGCTAGTCTCTGTTGTGTCTAAAGATCATAGACACGACCGTGCCTGGCCAAGGCACGGTCGTGCCTGTTTGAATGGTCTAGTTTGTGCCTCTGTTGATCAACCCGGTCGTGCCCCAACTAGCGTGGTCGCGCCCCTGACTTGAGCACGATCGTGCCCTTCCAAGGCACGGTCGTGTGTGACTCAGAAATTTTAACAGGATTATAATTTTATATTTCTCAATCAATAAATGTTTCAAATTTTATAAAAATATGTTTCCTGTATTTGAAGAGATAAATATTATTTAAAAGCTTATTTAAAAATTTATAAAAATTAAATTTATATTTATCTTACACTTAAATAATGTTTTAAATGATTAAGTTACAAGTTTATAAATAAATAAGATAATAATTATTTATTTAATATTTAAACAAAAATCATTTATTTATTTATACTTAATTACAATCAATATTTACATTATTTCATAAACTATAATTATTTATTTAATTATTAATTTACATTTAACACATGCATTATTTTCATAATCAACAATTTTATAAAAATTCTATTTTATTATTTCAATTCCAAACTTTAATCAAATGTTCAAAAAATGGTTACTACAACTTTATATATTTCATCTAATACTTTTTATACACAAACTCAACCTTCAATGTTAGACTTAAACTTTGTACACCGATTTGATTCAATATACATTACTATCTAGGTTAACCCGTGCGTATCAAGAACCCTTATTTTGTCTATACTCTTTGTTAGCTACATCTCCATACCAAGTGAGTATTCACAACCCCTTTTACTCTTTTACACTTTTGGGGTGGAACATGAACTCTATACACATTACACATTACACATTTACATTTACACAAACAACACAAGTGCAAAAATCCTATTTACATACATGTGTGCAAAATTTGAGCTTTGTGCCCGAGTGCTAGGTGTGCTAACCTTTGTATGCTCTTATGTGCAATCATTAACTATACAAGCCGACGGTTTTCAATGATAGATCTATTGAGTCCGACAAACTCACCCATGGAGCGCGGTAATTGAAACCGACAACACAATTTTTGCATGCTAGTCACAAGGTTTGGTTGTACATGGTTACACAATAGCTGCTCCCCATAAATGCCTTATTTTGTCATGTTTTGTAAAGGATTTGTTTTCAACTATATGCTATCTACATACAACTGTGTTATACTCACCAACTTTTTAGTTGACTTTATTTTATTCATGTTTCAGGCCCCATTATGTGAGATTGATTCAAGACGTGTTCAACATAGGATTTGGACTTAGCAATTTAAATCAAGAACTTTATGAATTGTTTTATGTTTCTTGTTTGAATTTGGTTTGTACTCGGATTATTTGTAATGGAAATTTAACTTTAATATATTTCAATTTAGTCAACCATGAGCTATGAACAGTCTTACATGTCCCGCCCCGATGATTCCGCCATCGGTCGGGGTGTGACAAACATGAGGAACATCTACGCCTAATTTTGGAATTACTTAAGCGAGAGCAACTGTATGCTAAGATTTTCCAAGTGTGAATTTTGGATCCGGGAAGTTCAGTTTCTAGGGCATGTGGTTAACGAGAAAGGGATACATGTCGACCCATCCAAAATAGAAGCCATCAATAATTGGGCAGCACCGACGACTCCGACTGAGGTGCGACAATTTCTGGGATTGGCTGGGTATTACCGTCGATTCATCGAAGGATTTTCCAAAATTGCTCAACCCCTCACTGCTTTAACTCAAAAGGGTAAAGCCTATAATTGGGGCGACAACCAAAAGTCAGCATTCCAACATCTTAAACAGAAACTCTGCAGTCCACCTATTCTAGCTCTTCCGGAAGGAACCGAGGATTTTGTAGTGTATTGTGATGCATCTATTCAAGGTCTGGGTTGTGTCTTAATGCAACGCGAAAAGGTGATCGCATACGCTTCACGACAACTAAAGGTCCACGAGAGAAACTACACCACTCACGACTTAGAGTTGGGAGTTGTAGTCTTCGCACCTAAGATACGGAGACATTACTTGTACGGTACCAAATGCACCATCTACACCGATCACAAGAGTCTTCAGCACATCTTTGAGCAAAAAGAGTTGAACATACGACAACATCGTTGGGTCGAACTCTTAAACGATTATGACTGTGCGATCCGATATCACCCGGGTAAAGCTAATGTTGTAGCTGATGCCCTAAGTCGAAAAGAAACAAAACCCAAACGAGTTCGAGCATTACAACTTACTATTCACCCCGGATTACCTGACAAAATCCGTAGTGCTCAACTCGAAGCCCTAAAAGAAGAAAATCTACCGCTGGAAGGTACACGCGGTATGGAAGCACAACTTGAAGTCAAATCTGACGGTATTCGCTACTTTGCCGAACGAATATGGGTTCCAGTATTCGGGAACCTAAGGGAACTAGTCATAGATGAGTCTCATAAATCTCGTTACTCTATTCATCCAGGTTCCGACAAAATGTATCATGATCTAAAGATACTATATTGGTGGCCGAAGATGAAAGCCGATATAGTCACCTATGTTAGTAAGTGTCTGACTTGCGCGAAGGTCAAAGTTGAATATCAAAAACCATCCGGTTATCTACAACAACCAGAAATCCCCATGTGGAAAGGGGAACAAATATCCATGGACTTCATCACTAAATTACCACGAACCCCTACCGGATGTGATACCATATGGGTAATCGTTGATCGATTAATAAAGTCCGCTCACTTCTTAGCAATCAAAGAGACCGACAAAATGGATAAACTTACTCGTACTGACCTGAAAGAAATAGTCTCTCGGCACGGGGTGCCAATCTCTATTATCTCGGATCGTGATGCACGATTCACTTCTCGTTTCTGGCAGTCGTTACATAAGGCCTTAGGCACACGTCTAGATATGAGCATAGCATACCATCCTCAAACTGATGGCCAAACAGAACGTACAATCCAAACTCTGGAGGACATGCTACGAGCTTGTGTGATTGATTTCGATAACACTTGGGAGTCTCACCTACCGTTGGTGGAGTTCTCCTACAACAACATCTATCACACTAGCATCAAGGAAGCTCCATTTGAAGCGCTTTATGGACGGAAATGCCGTTCTCCTATTTGTTGGACTAAGGTTGGAGATAGCCAACTCACAGGTCCTGAACTTGTATTTGAAACTTCCAAAAAGATCGTTCAAATTAGAAACTTCCGAAAAGATCGTTCAAATTAGAAACCGTATGGCGGCAGCTCGTGATCGTCAAAAGAGCTATGCCGACAAACGTCGTAAACCTTTAGAGTTTCAAATAGGTGACATGGTCTTACTCAAAGTCTCACCTTGGAAAGGTGTCATTCGTTTCGGGAAACGAGGCAAGCTGAATCCTCGTTATGTTGGACCATTTAAAAAAATGAAGAGAATCGGACCAGTAGCGTATCAACTGGACTTACCTGAAAGACTGAGTGGTGTACACAACGTCTTTCACGTCTCAAATTTGAAGAAATGTCTAGCAGACGAGTCTCTCACGGTTCCTCTCGAGGAACTACACATTGATGAACAGCTGCGTTTCATCGAAGAACCCGTGGAAATCATGGATAGGGAAGTAAAAAAGTTAAAGCACAGTAAAATCCCTATTGTTAGAGTCCGTTGGAACTCGAAACGTGGACCGGAATTCACTTGGGAGCGCGAGGATCAGATGATGCGCAAATATCCTAATTTGTTCAAGCACTCTGCGTCAATTTCTTAAGGTACTATTTAATTTTCGGGACGAAAATTCTTTCAACTAGGGGATGATGTGACACCCCAGAAATTTTTTTTTTATTTTTCTAATTTTTGGGACGAAAATTCTTTCAACTAGAGGATGATGTGACAATTTGACTTTTTAGGTTAACTCCGTTAACTATTCCGTTAAGTTTTTTGTTAAAAACTTAACCTCGTTAACTAAATCTAACCCCAGGGACTGATTCTATCACAAATTCAACTCAAAACTGCAGGGACTAGTTGTGTAAATATGCTAAACTAATTTAGTTGACTCCCCAAAGTCAAAATTAGCAATTTTGGCTTCTGTTGACTTTTAGAAGTCAAAATCGCGACTGCTTGAGTTCCAATTCTCGATTGATAACCGAAATGGATCGAATTCTGTAATTGATTAACACTTAAATGCCATAATCATTTATCATTGAGCTTTAATCGTAGGCATTAATCAAATTAAACTCAAATAATGGAAATTAAATCCATAACCGTCGACCTCATCCTAATCGACCACCGAATACGCCTAATTCCTGTATTCCCCTCACAAATCACACACCTGCGTATCTTGTTCGAGTCCCTCAGAAGAATTTACCTACATCAGTCGCGTCGGAGAAGCAACCAGAATCACCAACGAACAAACCTGGAGTCGTCGAACTCAGTTTTAGTCGAGCACTATCAATCCGACATCCAATCGTGTAATTGAAGCATTCCTTTGATTCGTTTTATGCTGTAGAATGAAAGCCCTAACCTAATTAGGGCTTACATTATCGATTTTATCATAAACAGATTCTAGGGTTCATAAGAAATCGGATTTAGGGCTTTTAATTCTAGACTCGTTTTCAATTCAATTAAATCATACTGCTAGTTTCGAAATTTTCAGTTTGATGAAAGCCCCATGTTAATTGAATCAAACATCATCCAATTTTACAAAAACCAGAACCTATGGTTCATAGGTTCACGTTTTGAGCGAACTCTATCTTACACTCAATCTAAATTCAATTAAACTTCATGGATTGACTCGCCATCATCCATCCTTTGAAAACCCTATGCTAATTCGAAGATATAACATCGAATCAGTGATGAACCGATTCTAGGGTTCATCACATTTTGGGTTTAATCGAACACCAGTCAAAGTTTAACCTCAATATAATTAAAATACATGGATAGAATCGGAATCTAATGCTCTGTAATAGCCCCATGAATTCAGCCTCTAACATCATCTGATTTTATCAAATTGATTCCACGTTTTTAAGTCTAAGTCTCGGCTTTTCAAACTAGTTTTTAACTATCAAAAACTTAGCGATTTTTACAATTAAACCTAACCTCAGACTCGCAATCCATAGGCGAGCAAAACCCCTATGATCTTGAAACCAGTCGCTATCGAATTCATGGCGTGTGGGATGGGATTCGATGTGGGTGCATGTGGGGAGGGAAATCACTTTCGATCAGGATGTTAAATGTAATTGATATCGGGTTTGTTTGCAAAACCCTAGCGGGCAGAACTGGTTTGGTCAGTGTGTCCCGGGTTCGAGACCGGGCTCCCACAAATAATTTTTAAACTTTTTCTGGTGATATTTAATTAATAAAAATCAAACTCTATAATATTATATTATTATATAACTGTGTTTCAACCCGGGAAACAGCCCGTAGGCTCGGGTTTGAATTATTAACATATCTTTATAAATTTTACCCACTTTGTAAATAATATATTGATTTTATTATCAAGTAAAAATAATATGTTTATATTATTTTTAAGCCATAAATTCGTATAAAATAATACGTTTATATTATTTTCAAACTGTGACCCGTATTATTAAATAATACATATTTATATTATTTCGAATCATTTTATAACATCGTGTATCGATTAAGACTAAATAACAATATAATTAATTATATTATTTACTCGTATATATATATATATATATTTATTTATCTTCTCAATTTTCATGAATGAAAAAACACCCGATTTTATTTATTATTTCTGTCATTCGTCGCGTAAAGTAATCCCTAACTCCGTGGACACTTTCGTCCACTCTTGAATATTAGTACGGTTCTTTAAGACGCTTCTTTCCGTGTCACTGTCACAATTCCCATTATCATTTATAATTTATGTGTTTATAATTTTAGGACATTCGTAGGTCTTTTGAGACTTACACTCGTGGTTCCAACTTACCACTAGGGTAAAACGACCTTCAACGCAAAGAAGGTGAGTTTTCACGGCCCCTTTTACTGTTTTAACTTGGGGGAGAAAACATGACTAAACGATTTTGGATTTTTTTAATTCGTATGTTATCAATGTTAAATGCTAAGCGTAACACGCTATCACAAAAAGTCCTCAACTAATATCGGACCGTTAATATGGATCTTAGCGAGGTAATATTTAGTAGTACTACTGGGTTTGACAAATCCCACCCGCGTTAGTCGCGCTAACTCGATTAGATATCGAACGGGTGAAATGTTAGCCTACTCTCACCGCCAGTGTTGATAGCCCTAGCAGGAGGCAATAAACAAACAGTCAGCTTTGGTTGCGAGCGCTTGAGCTGAACATGAACATAGGTTAGCTACCTATAGATACGTACTGAATGAACTTAAATCCGGTAAACGCTTATTTACTTATATTGAAACCTGTGGACTCACCAACCTCGTGTTGACATATTTTTACATGTTTTCTCAGGTCACTAAGCTAATACACAGGTGCACGTTAGGGCCTGCATGGGATTCAACTGCTTGATTTTGATTTAATTATATTTACTTGAATTATCCTATTGTACTTGTTTTGATGGGACGTTTGGACTTTTTGGGACTTTTGGACTTTGGTTTTGGGCGCGTGTATTTTGCGTATTTACTTTATTTACGCTTCCGCATTGATACTCTGATTTGAATGGTATTTTCATTTGAGTCCCATGTAGAGTCGTTCAAAGTAACTAATGTCTGAGATCCTGGTTCGTCACTTCCCAAACGGTAAAACTCCGTTAGTTGAAATTGGGGATGTGGCAATTCAGGTTTCTCTGCAAATACAAATTCTTCATCATCTGGAACACATAATTTGAATCAAAGAGTTGCTGATGATTATCTAGCAATGTTTTCGTCCTTTATTGCTTCTTATGAAAATTTTATTGGAGGAAAGATTCATGATCTAGAGGTTATTGAAAAAGATTTCAGACAGATTGATCCTGTTGATCTAGAAAAGATGAACATTCAATGAAACATGGCTATGCTTATGCGACAAGTAAAGGATTTTTTGAAGAAGACTGGAAGAAAGTATATTTGGTCTAACAGTCGTTCACGCATGGGATTTGATAAAACCAAAGTTCGTTGCTATAAGAGTTTGGTCATTTTGCCAAAGAATGTGTGAAGCCGAAAGTTGAATTTGATTCTCAGAAGAAGCCTAAAAACTTTCAGAACAATCGTAATCAGTCACATGGTTCTTCTAATTCTGGAAATTCTAATCATGCATCTGCATCATCTGCTTTGGTTGCTCAAAATGATGAAAATTATGACTGGGGTATTCATGTTGAAGATTTGGTTGCTTCGGTAAGTCAAGTGTTTGTAGCTGAGATTCATTCTACTAAATTTGAAGAGTCAACTGATGATGATAGCTCAAGTGATGGTGAGAGTTTGCCGAGTGCTGATGAAGAAAGTCATCAAGTACAAAATGGTGAGACTGTGATTGCATCTGGTGTGTCTGAAGATGATATTGTTTTAACTCAAAATTCTTCTGATGGTGATGATTCTGAAAATATCCCAATTGCAAAAGTCTTCATGGCAGATATGTCAGATCCTTCAAAGGTAAAAGATTCTGTCTGTCACATTTATTGCTCAAATTGCATAAGTATAAAAGATTAAATGCAAAAAGTAATGGATGATAACACAAATTTAATTTGTGATATGAAATCGATGCATTCAGTTAATCAAAAATTGAAACATAATGATAAATTGTGTATAGATAGAATTGAGTCTTTGAACAGAGATTTGAACTCTTTGGGATTGAAATATAAGGAACAAGCATATCATCTGGATATGGCTTATGCTGAGATTGAGAAGCGAAATGAACCTGTCGCTTAGAAGAACAAAGAAATTTCTGATAAAAAATCTGAAGTGATCAAATTACATAGGAAGCTGGAAAACTTTGAAAATTCATCTGTAGTATTGGATTAATGCTAATGCTGATCCTTCTAAGAGGGTTGCTGGAATTGGATTTGTTCCTCCACCATTCAATGAAAATTATGTGGTTGAACCAGAGATTATTCAAGAAGAGGAAATTGATCCAAAGACAGTGTTGAAGGTGAATCCAGTAACTGGTGAAGACATGATCTATGATTCTGATTATGAGGATGAGGTGTTTGATGATAATAAGGTTGAAGGCATTCCAAAGGAAGTGCAAACTGATGAACCAAAAGTAGTGAAGAATGTTACCTGTGATAGATGCATTTTGACAGAACCGGATGAGGTGAAAGTTGTTCAACCTAATCTTTCAAAAATGCTACAATCCAGTGGATTTGTTGTTGCTGGTTATCAGAAGAAGAATTCATCGACGGTGACTAAACAAGTTTTTGTTCCAAAGAAGTCATTCAATTGTTCAGAAAAATCTTATGCAGCTTGTTCATCTGACGGGTCATCAAATTCAAGAAAAACTCCCTATATCAGAAATCATCAAGATAGAAGAGTTTGTTTTCATTGTAATGAGGCTGGTCATATTCTGATTCACTGTCCTTATAAGAATCAAGGAAAATTAAAGTGTGATCCCTCACAAAAACATGTAGTGACGATTCTGAAAAGACAAACTGGGGAAAGCCTAAGTGTAGTGTTGAAAAGAAAATGCCTTATCAATCATTTACTAAATCTTCGGGATTTAAGCAACATGATAAGCGTATTTTTAAACCTGTTGTTGTTAAAAAGAAGGTTGAGATTCCATATGTTGGAATTCAAAAAGTGTCTCAACCTGAGGTCAAACTTTCTAGACCACAACGAAGAAGACGTAACAGAAAACTAAAGAAATTTTTGGAAATACCTGAATCTGATAATCATAAATCTAATACTGTTTTCCCAAATAATCATCATATGTCTTCTTTGAAAAAGTCTAATCATAAATCTTATGTTCCAAAGGTTGATGACAATGTTGATTGTGAATTACTTGAAGTTATTTATTTTGATGCATCTGGACAACCCAAGACCACAATGGCTTGGGTTCCAATTTCTAACTGATTTTCTATGTTTATGTAGGGACAACCAAGGAGGACTATGAACAATACGTGGTATATGGATAGTGGTTGTTCTCGACATATGACAGTGAATATTCATTTGTTGGAAGATGTGATTAATGTTGATGGAGGTTATGTCGCTTTTGCTGGTAATAAAGGCGGGTACATAACTGGTCAGGGTACTTTAAAGAATGAAAAAGTCAAATTTGAGAAAGTGAACTATGTGGAGCAACTTGAACATAATCTTTTAAGTGTATCTCAAGTGTGTGAAAAGAAATTTTCCTTTCATTTCAATGATTCTGAGTGTTATATCTTGAAACCGGGCTTTGTGATTCCTGACGAATGGATTCTAATGAAGGCTCCAAGGAGAAATGACACTAATGTCCTAGACATGAGTGTTGCTACTACTACGGATTCAATTCCTACTTGTTTACTCTCCAAGGCGTCTGAGTCAGATTCTATTTTGTGGCACAGGAAACTAGCTCACATCAATTATCAAAAAATGAATTATCTTATGAAGAAAGATATGGTTTTTGGTGTTCCAAAAATGAAATTTTCAGTTCCTGATGACTGTATTCCTTGCAAGAAGGGGAAACAGCACAAGAAGTCCCACAAATCTAAGACAAAGAATTCAATTGTAACTCCTTTGGAGCTACTGCATATGGATTTGTTTGGACCGATTAGTATCAGGAGCATTGGTGGTAAATCTTACTGTCTGGTGGTAACAGATGATTTCTCTAGATTTTTATAGGTTAAGTTCCTTGCTTCTAAAGCCGAAACCATAGAGTTGGTACAATTCTTAATCCTGGGTTTAGAGAATTTGTTCAAACAGAAAGTCAGAAGAATTAGGAGTGACAATGGCAGTGAATTTAAGAATAGCAAAATGGGGTTATTCTGTCTTCAAAAGGGAATTCATCGTGAATTCAGTGCGCCATATGTACCTCAACAAAATGGTGTTGCTGAACGAAAGAACAGGACTTTAGTTGAAACTGCACGTACGATGCTTGCTGATTCTAAGCTTCCAGTAACTTTTTGGGCTGAGGCTGTGAATACTACGTGTCATGTTTTGAACAGAGTTTTGATCGTTAAGCGTCACAACAAGACGTGCTATGAGTTGCTTAATAATCGTAAGCCGAATCTGGAATATTTACTACCTTTTGGTAATCCATTCACCCTTTGAAAGTTCGTGATGTCCCACTAAGTTCAGTGCTAAGGCAATTGAAGGGATCTTTCTGGGGTATGTTGCTAATTCTACTACCAAAAGGGTTTATAACAAAGAGACTCGCCAAGTTGAAGAATGGTTTCATATTAATTATTCTAATCGGTCTTTACCTCAAATGGCGATTGGACCATACTAGGCTTTTGATTATGAGAATTTATTAAAGTCTTTTCATTTAACTTCTGATATTTCTCCTACGGAAGCTGCTGTTTTATATGACTCATGTCAAGATTCACATAATAGTGGTTTTCTACCGACTGTAGTTCCATATTCATCTGTTCCTTCTACATCTGCTCTAGCTCCTAATGCTGCTTCTTGTTCGGGAACACAAGAGTCTGATAGTGAAGATGAAAATGTTATTTTCTAAGATTCTTCTGCTGATCCGTTGATAGTTGATGAACCTTCTAATTTATCACAGGATTAGGGGGAGATTCCTACAAATCTGGACTCGGGGATACCAGTTAATCAAGATTTGTCTTATCAATCTGATACAGCTCAAGTTGATGTGTTGCCAGTTCCTGAGGTTGCATCAATCAAAGAACTCAAAGCTCATCTGATTTCAAATATCATTGGGGATTTTCGTGATGGAGTGCAAACTCGTTCTACTATTGACAAGACTTACTTGTATACAGGTTATAAAGAGACTGGTGTTTTTGATGTATGCTCACATTCCTGTTTTATATCTCAGGTCGAACCAAAGAATGTCGAAATGGCGTTGAATGATAACAATTTGATAGAGGCCATGCAGGAAGAACTTGCTCAGTTTGACAACCTTAAAGTTTGGAATCTTGTAGATCTTCCAAAGGGTGTATATCCAATTGGTACGAAGTGGGTGTTTAAATGCAAGAAAGACGATCGCGGTGTTGTGGTACGAAATAAGGCAAGATTGGTTGTACAAGGTTTCAATCAACAAGAGGGAATTGATTACACCGAGGTTTATGCACCTGTTGCTAGGCTTGAAGCTATACAGTTGTTTCTTGCTTTTGCTTCTTACAAAGGTTTTAAGGTGTTTCAATTAAATGTAAAAAGTGTTTTCTTATATGGTAAAGTTAAGGAGGAAGTTTATGTGTGTCAGCCGCCGGGGTTTGAAGATTTAATCCGTCCAAAGTATTCAAGCTTGATAAAGCTCCTCGAGCGTTGTATGAAACGTTGTCTGCTCATCTTCTGGAGAATGATTTTGTTCATGGACATATTGACTCGACTTTATTCATTAAGAAAGCAGGTGGAGAATACCTACTGGTACATATATATGCAGACGATATTATTTTTGGCTCTACAAATGAAGGGTTATGCAAAGAGTTTGAGAGTATTATGAAATCAAAGTTTTAGATGTCAGCTATGGGAGAGTTATCATTTTTCCTAGGTCTTCAAGTTGATCAGAAGGAAGATGGTTTCTTTATTCATCAGTCCAAGTATGTCAAGGATATCTTGAGCCGATTCAAGATAGAGGATTGTACCCCATATGATACTCCGATTCTGGTCAACCATAAATTGAATTCTGATCCAGATGGAAAAGAAGTTGATTGCCGACTCTACCGTGCAATGATTGGATCTCTCATGTACTTAATCGCTTCAAGTCCAGATATAATGTTCGTTGTGTGTATTTGTTCCAGGTTCCAAGCAAAACCAAAAGAGTCTTATTTGATTGCAGTTAAAAGAATCTTTCGTTATCTGAAAGGAAAACAAAGATTGGGACTGGTTTCCTCATGGTTCTAACATTGAATTCAATGCTTACACTGATTCTGATTTTGGTGGTTGTTGTTTGGACAGGAGATCTACTACAGGTGGTTGCCAGTTCTTGGGTAATTTTCTAGTTTCCTGGCAATGCAAAAAGCAAACTACGGTCTCCATTTCAACATGCGAAGCAGAATACATTGCTGCTGCAAGTTTTTGTTCATAGATCTTGTGGATCCAACAACAATTAAGAGACTACGGTTTGAACTTTACAGGAACCCCATGTTTATTGATAATAATGCTACAATGTCTATCACAAATAATCATGTTAAGCACATGTTAAGCACAGTAAAACAAAGCACATTGAAATTAGATATCTTTTTATTCGTGATTGTGCAGATAAGAAGTTGATTGAGCTGGTAAAGGTACATACAGATGACAATTTTGCTAATCTTTTTACCATAGCATTTGATCGTACCAGGTTTGAATTTCTGATCAAAATGATTGGTATGATCAATCCCGAATAAATTTTTTTCAAAACAATTTTCATGGGAGATTTTGTTTTTCAATTTATTTTATTGCTTTATTACATTTCTGCATTTTACATTTCAGTCAAAAATTGTTATTTATAAAAATTCAAAACAAAATGAAAAATATAAAATTGACATCATTTGAAGTTATAGAAGAAATGAAAGTTCATCTGTGAATAATTCATTACACATGACCTTAGTAGACCTTTGATATATAGAAGTGTAAAGTAATTTGATTTGATCTAAATTTCAAAGTCTGCATAAATGAGAAATGATAGTGTTTTGAATGCTCTAATCTTGATAACATGTTTTAATTTGAATATGAGTTTGAAACTTGAATTGTCAATAGACTAGAAGCGTTTTTGAACCAATAGTAGTGTGAAAATTAAATATAATATGATTACATCTGTGATTTGAATCCATTATATGCCTGGGTGTGTGTGTAAAAGATCATTATCAGATATAGAATATATGATTTTAAGAATTTCATGAGACCAATATCGAATTATGTTATTAGTACAATCTCTTTCAGTTCACTTCACTCCCCATGCCGCGAAAAACATGCAATGTGTTGTTGAACTAAGATATGTTTCTGACAACATCTGTTAGAACATATATTCACCCTTGGATCAGTTAGATACATCATCTATTCTGATTTCATTGAAATTTATCCAGATAATAGTTGGATCATCATACATGAATCTATTGATTCTCATTATAAAGCCAATTCATTAGAATCTTTCGATTCAGAATCATTCTGATTCTTATATCCTTTGGGATCTGCTATTATATACTTGTGCTAATAGAGATAATTTCATCTTGGAGATTGATCTAATCTTTCAATAAACTGAGTATGTCTTGAAGATAATGCAAATTTAATTTTTGTTGGCATATATGTGGGGTACACGATGTTTTTCATCTAAATGGTACTAACTCACATAAAGTTAGAAGAAAAATGCTTATAGTTTCAAATCATATAATATTGACAATTTAAAACTTCATGCTTTGTATTGCAAATTCGAAATGAAAAAAATTAAGCATTTCATAACCTGATCTTGTTCATTTTGAAATTTATTGCGTATCATTTCAAGTATTATTCAAATAGATTGCAAAAGTTTCATAAAATTGAAAAAGTATGAGTTACATAAGTATTAGTTTGATTGTTTCATATCATATGTTAAACCTTCGTTGATTATAAACTGTGTGATGAATTGCTCATATGCTGATATGATCTTCTTGCTCATGATGTTAATCAAAAAATATGTATTTTAGTCTGTTCATATAAAAACCAAAAATATGTGTTTTTCAATTTGCTCAGATAAAAACCAAAAATATGTGTTTTTCAGTTTGCTCAGATAAAAACCAAAAATATTTGATTCCTTTTGTACAGATAAAATCCAAAAATATTTTGTTTCTATCTTCCATGAATATTTTATTTTTAAAATGTTTCGAGAATTGGATCGGATACTTGCTACAGATGGAAGTTCACAGGAGTTGAAAGTGAAGAATTTTGGTCAAAGGAAAAGGTTTGGAGCGAACTTAATATGTTCGCCTGGTTCTGAGTAAGCGAACATAATATGTTCGCCTGAGGCTTGTTAAGCGAACTTAACAAGTTCGCCTAATGGAGCGAACTTAATGGTGATTTAGTATTGTGTTTAGGCGAACTTATTCATTTATCCTCTTCACTGTTTGAGCGAACTTATACGAGCGAACTTACGAGATATTTTATTGAACTTGTGATTTCAAATCTAGGGTTTGAGTTTAGAATTTTGTGTGGTTGTTTCTTGATTGATTTTCAATTGCGAGTAATTCTAGAGTAATTTCAACGAATTCTATCTGATAAATCTTCTCGATTTTGGTCTTTAACATCTGTGTTCATTCAGTTTTGAATATTTTCACGCCTTTTCTGAGATTTAAACATAGTTTCTGAATTAACTCTTGAAATTGATGATTTAAAATGTGTCGTGAGTCTTAATCAATGTTATTGTTAAGTTTGAATTGAGAATTTATGCTTGATTTAGACATGTTTGTGATTATGTATGAAATTTGTATCGACAGACAGGTTCAGGCGAACTTGTTCAGGCGCACTTGTTCAAACACTAAGCGAACTTAGTAAGTTCGCCTAAGGGTCAAGAGTGTTTTGGACTTGTGAATTTTTTTTATTTTTTGTGTTGAAATTTTTTTAAATTTTCTTTTTGTTTGTTTTGATTACTAATGTGTTTTTCTCCTCTACATTTACAGACGGCTCGTCATGTTGAGTACAAACAAAATCAAGTGGCGTTATTGGATACTAATATGTCTGAAGACGTTAACTTTCAAGGCATTATCAACTTTCTAAATCGTTCAAGATTGTAAGTGGCTGTCTGCCAATCCGCATATTAGTTTACCATATATTCAACAATTCTGGGATACCGTACATCAAGATATGAATGTTGAACCTCACGTACTTCGTGCTACAGTAAATAATAATGAGGTTGCTATTTCAGTAGAAACTATTCGTGCTGCATTGGGATTAGGAGGTGCTGTGGACGATCCTATGTCATATCCTGGAACACTTATTATGGGGTGTTTTCAGCGGATGGGTTACCGAGGAAGACCGAATGATACACAAGCAAGAAAAGGAGGTTTAGTTGGCGAATGGAGATATTTTATACACGTCATCATACAATGTCTGTCTCCAAGGAAGGCTGGTACAGATGGGTTAAAGAGTGCACTACATGCTGCTATGGTTGCGTTGACACTCAACAAACGGTTTAACTTTGCTGAGGAGTTAGTACAAGGTCAAGTCCATAATAAAGTTCAAGTCCATAATCAAGTTCCTATTCCACAACCAGTTCAAGTTCCAGTACAACAAGTTCCTCAATAACAACAACAACAAGTTCATGCTCAACAACAACAACAACAACAAGTACCTATTCCACAAGAACATGTTCAAATTCCTGTTAATGAACCAGTTCAAGAAGAGATTGCTCAAGATAATGATCAAGAATTGGGTATGAATGTAACATCCCTGATTTTCCGACCCTATTTTAACTTATTTTTAACTAATAAAATAACAACACGACATTGAATCATATACTTGTTCAAACCTACACCTCATTAATCGTTAGTCGATCGTATTCAATTCAAGGATTTAGAACTCATAATCAAGTGGTAACACCTCTTAGAGTTAATCCAGTTAGTAATCCCGTTAGGGGTTCTGTTAAATCCTAACCAAGCTAATTCTGTCAAAGCTGAAGTTACAAGGGCTGATTTTGTAAATAACCAGAAACCCTAGTAGGCACGGTCGCGCCACGTTTTGGCACGGTCGCGCCTCTTATAGGCACGGTCGCGCCTTACACCAGTTCAAACGTAAATACGGTTTTAATCGCTCGATCGTTGAGTTCCGTAACCGTTCCTCACTTCAGTTCCATTTACGAGAGTAATAGCATTTTCAATTACACAAACGTCCCATTTTAATTCCTTCGGACTCGAAAAATCATTCAAACATTTCAAAGAAAACATAAACCTTTTCTTCGATCCGAATCCTCCCAACCAAACAGAAGATTCACGATATACGATCCTCCCTAAAGCTTCAGAACACATTGAGTTAGCCGGAGTTGCAGCAGAAGACGCCGGAGATCAAACCCGTCATCGCCGGAACTCATCTTTACCGTACGCTATCAATTCATCGTCTTTCCGGGTAATTGAAACCTCCTACACTTTCGATTTAGTCTATAGATCAAAAGCCCCAAACTAATTTGGGCTTACAATATACAATTTAACACGAACCCGAATCTAGGGTTCATTCCAAAATGATTTAATCGAATACTGCTTTAAACATGTTTTAAACACAATTAATCTACACCAACAGACTCGTACTAACCTTGTGAATGAAAGCCCTATACATTCCAGCACTATTAATATAAGAATCAATCAATTCGTTTCGGTTTTGAAAGAGACACGGTCGCGCAAATCATCTAGCACGGTCGTGCCTCGGGAGACGCGGTCGTGTCGACCTCCAGCGCGGTCGTGCCTCCTGCTCAGACCCAGTCAATGCTCGTTGGCTAGACTTGATCGTACCCCAGAAGCATATACACGGTCATGCCTATCGAAGGCACAGTCGTGCCTAGTCATTTGGCTAGTTGTCCTCTGTTTGACCAACACGGTCGCCCTGTCTAGAACGCTCGTGCCCTATCCTAGGCACGGTCGTGTGTGTTGGCAGAATGTTATTAATTTTTATATTTCTAAACAATTAGTATTTCATATTAATTTCTAAAATAATAATAATTGAATTTATAAAAATCTGTATTATTTTTATTTAGAAAAGATCAAATATTTAATCTTAAAATAAATGGAAATTATTTAAAGTTCAACATTTAATTTATAAACCCTACACTTAAATAATATTTTTTAATGTCTAAATTACATTATATAAATAAATAAATAAATAAGGTAATAATTATTTATTTGATTTATAAATAAACAAAAACATTTATTTAGTTACACCTAACACTTACATTATTTTCATAAATAGTAATTATTTAGTTTACATATTTAATTATTCCAAACTAAAACCTCATTCAAAAATGTTCTAAAAATATTCATTTCAAATCTTCTATTTTATACAATACTTTCAAGTACCAAACACTAACTTTATCCAATTTAACTTTAGATATAGACTTAGACTATTGTGCATTATTAATGCAATATACATTACACTCTAGGTTAACATTGTGCAATACAAATGATCACATTACTATCTCGTATCTCGTGTTAGCTACGCTTTCGAATCAAGTGAGTATTTCATAGCCCATTTTACTCTTTTACACTTTTGGGGTGAAACATGAACATTATTCAAATTACACGTTACATTTACACGAACAACACAAGTACAAATCCTATTTACATTCATGTGTCCAATTTGAGCTTTTTGCCCGAGTGCTAGGTGTGCTAACCTTTGTATGCGATTATGTGCAATCATTAACTATTTAAGCTGATGGTTTTCAATGATAGATCTATTGAGTCTGACAAACCCACCCAGATTGGGGTGATTGATACCGACAGCACAATTTTGCATGCTAGTTACAAAGGTTTGATTGTACTTGGTTACACAATAGCTGCTCCCCATAAATGCCTTATTTATCATGTTATGTAAGGATTTGTTTTACAAACTATATGCTATCTATATACAAACCTGTGTTATACTCACCAACTTTTTAGTTGACCTTATTTTATTCATGTTTCAGGTGCTTTCATATGAGTTTGATCAAGACATGCTACACATAGGCTTTGGACCTAGTTAATCTTAATTCAAAAACAAATTGTATTTCATTATGTACTTGGAACTTGATTCATGTTGTTTGAATGGAAATGGATTTAACATATTACAATTTAGTCAACCTTGAGCTCATGAACAGTCTACATGTCCCGCCCCGATGATTCCACCGTCGGTTGGGGTGTGACAGATTTGTATCAGAGTCTTGGTTATAGGGAACTAGGTTATTAGACACCCTTGACCTAGACTATAACTTTAGGACACCCATACAATGCCATGCTACTACATGTTACATTATTAGTTCTTGTGTAAATATTTTTACATGCTATCATAAGTATTTACACTACGTGATACAATACATAATGACTTATGTGTCACACTACTTGATAACTTTTGTGCTTACACTCATTACTATCTACATGCTATATGAATATTTTTTTTTGTGTGAATATTCTTACATGTTATACTATATAGCTACATCATATGATACAATACTTAATAATCTATGTGTCACATTGCCTGCCAACTTTTCCCCTATTCATTGCTACCTATTTAATTTATTTAAAGTGCTATCCTAAGTTTCCACACACACTCATACACACTTAGTTATTCATGCACCCCTAAACTCACAAACATAATACCACACCTCTTGTGAACAACAAAATTTTAAACTATTGGGCCTAATGTCCATCAATAATAAACTAAGAAGCCCATCTATCCTTCAAGAAGCAAAAGCCCACTGAAATGCATAAACCTTACTTTCGGGCCACAAGGTACAGTTGACAACAATTCTCATCATGACCATTAGCCCAACAATAGTATTATTAATACATGATGGCTGGAAGAGTGTGTAAGCCCATGAAGGATTCTTGCTAAGGAAAGATAGGGTACTTAAGTGTGTCCTAGTGACCCACCCCTCTTTCCTTAGAATTCTCCTTAGGGATACACTACTTATAGGTCAAGTGTACTCTTAAAATACTATTGTGAAGACTCGGCGTTATGACTAGTCAAACTCTAAACCTATGAGAACTCCTATGTTTGACACTCAGTATTTATTTATCGCTTACAACCTTTCCATTGTTTTCCTGCTAAGCATGGACTCCTACCCTCCTACCTCCCCGATATGCCGTCCCGAAGAAGAGTCTGATTGGGAAAAAGACACCGGATCACCCGTATATCGATCACCAACACCCGCAGCTGCTAGATCAAGGTTTGATGTAAGGGTAGATTGAATTAGGAGCACCGGCCCAAGACATCGAACACCTGGATCAGCCGCACCCATAAACCCGTATCATACACCCCATCTCCACAATCAATTACCACCCCCACTGAGAGACCCATATCTAATGCCCGACCCGTACCTTCCTAACCCTTGGGTAAGGCATACCATGGCACCCACTGGTGTTATGGGAATTCCAACCAATGACTTCCCTCAATATGTAAGAACTTCAGAATTTGAGAGGCAAAGGATAGAGCAAGGAGTATTACACGGCTTGCAAATACGAAGAATGGATAGCCTAGCAGACCAATTAGGGTACCAAAAGGAGCTAATCTCCATCCTCGAAAATGAAGTACAAGAACATCGCACGGAGACCGCCAGGACTGAAGCCAGATCTGTTACACGAGTTACCATAGCGGTACTCATATTGGCGATTATCTTCTTCCTATTGGAAAGCTACCAGAGATATTAAGCGAAAATTTTTATTTATTATCTTTAAATTCTCGATTTGAGGACCATTTTCCTATGTTTTAAATAATGTTTAACATTTCAGCCTTTAATCGATTTCATATGCGTCAACTCTAAGGTTATTAATTGTTGATTTGACCCATGGAGCGTGAATTTTCCCATCATATTTTTTTACAAAAATAAAAAAATAAAAAAAATATTTCTCAAGTATCACCTTCTTCATTCAAATACGATTTAGTACACTACCAACAATCTTATTCAAATCATCCTATTCTATGATTTAAACAAAACTTCGTTACCTTATTTAATCAAAATGATTATCAAATTTTTAGATAATATCAAAAAACATAAAATTTTCCATAAAACTTTTCACCTGATAAGGAAAGTTAATACAACCAATTTTATAAAAATATATATATTTTTTTTACTGATAGATAATTATGGTTTTTCTTCATTAAAGTAAATATTTCTAAAACTTTGGCTAAATCTTGTTTAAGCCAATAGTTGAAAATTTAACTTAAAGATATTTTTTTTCCATAAATTGCATATTCATTTAAAATATACGATTCAATGATTTCACTACTTTATACATCTGCAACCAAGAACAATTTACCACTTTCTATGTTCAAACAAAGACCAGTATTTGTAAACATAATTTCCGAATATTCCCAAAACCTCCTTGTTATCTTTCACTTGACGCTTCAAGAGACGATCCATACCGCATAGACGTTAACCTTTCCCACCAACCTCAACGAGATTTGAGGACTCGAACCTAACTACCACATTATGCAAGAACGCCAAACAATACGTTTGTCCGCAACACTCGATCACATGCAAAACCCGTTAATATACATCGCACGCGAAGTTCAATACTTACGTATACACGTTCGTAATATATCCAACGCAACCACATGGAACATGAAACTCAAATATTCTCAATATATCCAATGCTACACAAATTACATGATACCTGAAACTAGTTTGCCTATAAATCACAATTTACTCGATTGATTACGTAATGCACGAAACACGTTTATTTGCAATACACATGCTACTGGCTTGAGCACATGATACACGAAACTTAGTTGTTTGCAATATACATGATACATAAGAATTGCTTCATTGATACATAATTCTAGATTGACCACACTATACGTGAAACTTATTTGGTTACGAAGTACATTACACTAAGCTGTGCGCATTGTACAATATACATGATGCTAAGTTGCCAACACCCTACATGAAATTCATTTCCTACTATACACAAAATACTATGTTGTTTACATTACACATCAGAGTTCATTGACTTAAAAAAATACAAGACGCTTATTTATTTACGCTATATATGAGGCTTATTTGATTATGAGCTACGTGACACTAGATCATACATGAGACTTGTGTGCTTACTATATACTCGAAACAAAAATTTGCTTACAATTATTGCAATGGATTGATTACATTCTACACAAGACATGGTCATGCACTTTGTACACCAAAGTTGAAGACCATAATACATTGAAACGACTCGGGGTTTGGTGTATTTTTGTTCAAACACGAGCAAACAAAGAAACTTTAAGTGTTACTACTTTACTACTCTTTAGTTGCGAACTGACCTGATTAGGGACATAGTTACTTGTTAACGACTTTTGATGTGTAAACAATAGACGTGATCATAGTGAAATTATGCCCCCCCTTACCCGTTCACAACAAAACAATCTATACAGACCATACGATGATTTAAATAATTACAGGTGCACACGGAATTATAAAAATCAGCGCATGGAATCTATAGAGAAATTTTGTCGTGTGTTGTGACCTAAAACTTATCATGATGTGTAACAACGAAACTGATGTGATATGACAAGGACATGGTGGATACGTCGATGGTACTTCCTATATATAAGTGTCCTATAATATTATCAGAAGTAACGTTGCTCGTGTCACGTGAAATTTTGACCTAGACCAATGTTTATGAAATCTTTTACCCACTGACAAATTTAAAGGATATTATACTACATATTACACAAACCCTAATTATCAAGATTTCATCAAATTCATTCCAAATAATACATCTCATATTTAGAATTCAGAATTATTATTTGACAATCTCCTCAAATTCATTTCAAAACAAAATTCTTTATCACCCTTCATATTCAACTTTAAGTACCAGGCCTAAGCCATGTCAAGGGTTACACTCCCTAGAATACAACAATCAAAACTCACCGTGAACCCAAAACTTTCACCTGTTTCTTGATTTTAATAGCCTCCATTAGTTAAATTTCGGGACGAAATTCCCTTAACATGGGGAGACTGTAACATCCCTGATTTTTCGACCCTATTTTAACTTATTTTTAACTAATAAAATAACAACACGACATTGAATCATATACTTGTTCAAACCTACACCTCATTAATCTTTAGCCGATCGTATTCAATTCAAGGATTTAGAACTCATAATCAAGTGGTAACACCTCTTAGAGTTAATCCAGTTAGTAATCCCGTTAGGGGTTCTGTTAAATCCTAACCAAGCTAATTCTGTCAAAGCTGAAGTTACAAGGGCTGATTTTGTAAATAACCAGAAACCCTAGTAGGCACGGTCGCGCCACGTTTTGGCACGGTCGCGCCTCGTCTGGCACGGTCGCGCCACGTTTTGGCACGGTCGCGCCTCTTATAGGCACGGTCGCGCCTTACACCAGTTGAAACGTAAATGCATTTTTAATCGCTCGATCGTTGAGTTCCGTAACCGTTCCTCACTTCAGTTCCATTTACGAGAGTAATAGCATTTTCAATTACACAAACGTCCAAGTTTAATTCCTTAGAACTCAAAAAATCGTTCAAACATTTCAAAGAAAACATAAACCTTTTCTTCGATCCGAATCCTCCCAACCAAACAGAAGATTCACGATATACGATCCTCCCTAAAGCTTCAGAACACATTGAGTTAGCCGGAGTTGCAGCAGAAGACGCCGGAGATCAAACCCGTCATCGCCGGAACTCATCTTTACCGTACGCTATCAGTTCATCGTCTTTCCGGGTAATTGAAACCTCCTACACTTTCGATTTAGTCTATAGATCAAAAGCTCCAAACTAATTTGGGCTTACAATATACAATTTAACACGAACCCGAATCTAGGGTTCATTCCAAAATGATTTAATCGAATACTGCTTTAAACATGTTTTAAACACAATTAATCTACACCAACAGACTAGTACTAACCTTGTGAATGAAAGCCATATACATTCCAGCACTATTAATATAAGAATCAATCAATTCATTTCGATTTTGAAAGAGACACGGTCACGCTAATCATCTAGCGCGGTCGTGACTCGGGAGACGCGGTCGTGTCGACTTCCAGCGCGGTCGTGCCTCCTGCTCAGACCCAGTCAATGCTCGTTGGCTAGACTTGATCGTACCCAAGAAGCATAGACACGGTCGTGCCTATCAAAGGCACGGTCGTGCCTAGTCATTTGGTTAGTTGTCCTCTGTTTGACCAACACGGTCGCGCCCTGTCTAGAACGGTCGCGCCCGCCCTAGCACGATCGTGCCCTATCCTAGGCACGGTCGTGTGTGTTGACAGAATGTTATTAATTTTTATATTTCTAAACAATTAGTATTTCATATTAATTTCTAAAATAATAATAATTGAATTTATAAAAATCTGTATTATTTTTATTTAGAAAAGATCAAATATTTAATCTTAAAATAAATGGAAATTATTTAAAGTTCAACATTTAATTTATAAACCCAACACTTAAATAATATTTTAAATGTCTAAATTACATTATATAAATAAATGAATAAGGTAATAATTATTTATTTGATTTATAATTAAACAAAAACATTTATTTAGTTACACCTAACACTTACATTATTTTCATAAACAGTAATTATTTAGTTTACATATTTAATTATTTCAAACTCAAACCTCATTAAAAAATGTTCTAAAAATATTCATTTCAAATCTTCTATTTTATACAATACTTTCAAGTACCAAACACTAACTTTATTCAATTTAACTTTAGATATAGACTTAGACTATTGTGTATTATTAATGCAATATACATTACACTCTAGGTTAACATTGTGCAATACAAATGATCACATTACTATCTCGTATCTCGTGTTAGCTACGCTTTCGAATCAAGTGAGTATTTCATAGCCCCTTTTACTCTTTTACACTTTTGGGGTGAAACATGAACATTATTCAAATTACACGTTACATTTACACGAACAACACAAGTACAAATCCTATTTACATTCATGTGTGCAATTTGAGCTTTATGCCCGAGTGCTAGGTGTGCTAACCTTTGTATGCGATTATGTACAATCATTAACTATTCAAGCCGACGGTTTTCAATGATAGATCTATTGAGTCTGACAAACCCACCCAGATTGGGGTGATTGATACCGACAACATAATTTTGCATGCTAGTTACAAAGGTTTGATTGTACTTGGTTACACAATAGCTGCTCCCCATAAATGTCTTATTTATCATGTTATGTAAGGATTTGTTTTACAAACTATATGCTATCTATATACAAACCTGTGTTATACTCACCAACTTTTTAGTTGACCTTATTTTATTCATGTTTCAGGTGCTTTCATATGAGTTTGATCAAGACATGCTACACATAGGCTTTGGACCTAGTTAATATTAATTGAAAAACAAATTGTATTTCATTATGTACTTGGAACTTGATTCATGTTGTTTCAATGGAAATGGATTTAACATATTACAATTTAGTCAACCTTGAGCTCATGAACAGTCTACATGTCCCGCCCCGATGATTCCGCCGTCGGTTGGGGTGTGACAATGAATATGGATGATTTTGATCATGAAGCTGTGAACTCACCTATTCATGAAGTTGAAGGCAATGTTGAAGATACGAGTTCCGGTGATACTATATTACCTGATTCTGAGGCTACCGACACTAATTCATCTAGAGATTTTAGCTCAGATCAATATGCAAGGTTGGCTACGTTACCATTGGCTAATGTGGGAAAAAGTTTTAAATCAACAGCCAGAAAACCGAGGCGTAAGACTGATCGGAATCCTCCTTCTGGATCAATTCTTGGAAAGAGAACTTTAGTAGATGAAAGTTCTGACTTGGATAGTTATGCTATTCTGGTTCCTAAAGCACAGAAGCTTATGTCTACTTCTATTGCTGCTGCTCATTCATCTCAGGGTGTAGAGGATGCAAATTTTGTTGCTTTCTTATTGGTTACAGCTCCTACTTCTAAACATACATCTCCTGTGCTTTCTCCACATGTTCCACACACATCTGAAGCTGGTCCTTCAAAGCCGTCTGATTCTGAAAGAATTACATTCCTTGAATCACAGGTGCTAGCTTTACAGACTCAGGTAGATACTCTTGTATCTACTGCTTCTCAGAGACAGTTGGTTCTTCAAGCTCAAGCTACACAGATTGCTAACATGCAATTATTGGTGTCTAAACTTGTTGAGCGTCTTAACGCTCAGGGGAGTTAAGGCTACATGATGCATGTCATGCTGATTCAATTCAAAGAAAAGATAATTATGACAATGATCCTAGTGGTAATGTTCAGGGTGATCGTCAATACGCTGACGTGAATCCAATATCCAGAGCTCAGGGGGAGTTGACATCACATACTATTGAAGGAAGCAAGTATGATTCTGGAGTGAATGAAGAAATATTGTTATTGGAATTCTTTCAAGACTCTGAAGAAGAAAAAGCTAAGAAATTAGAATGTCTGGATGATATAGACGAGTTATTTGATGATGATGAAGAAGATGTGTTGGATAATGACGTTGAAGAAGGAGAGATTGTAGAGATTGAAATTGAAAAGAGTAAGTCTAAGGTTACATATGAAGGAAGTGATGGTCTGAAGGTTCCGTATATCATAAGTTGGTTTTATGATGATGAAACTAAGCTGTTTGCTCTTAAAAGATCTGATGGTGTTCAATACTTAAAACCTAGGATCAAGTATTTCAATACCTTGCCAAGGTGTGAAATGAATGGTTTAGCTACGAAACCATTGATAAATAGATCTAAGTGTGGATTAGCCGATGGGATTGCCAATTTGATAAAGAGAGAAGGTGGATTAGGGAAGTATGAAAGGTTAAAACCACAGAAGGGAAAAAGAGTGAAGCTTATAGATCAAAAGACTAAGAATGTGACTTGGAAGTATAAGTTCAAGCCAGTACGTGTTGTACAGAAGATACCATTGAAGAAAATTCCACAAGATTTTCTGGGGAATATGAAATGGTGGTATGTTGATGTGAAGACTGGTGAAGCTAGGATTGACGATAAAGATAATAAGGTCATTGTTAGTTTCTATGATGCAATGAATCTTATTAATTTCTCAAAGAAAAATCAGAGGACGTTAAGAAAGAATGAGATCATGTTCACTGATGAATAGAGAGAACAAGGATTACAGTATAGAAGAGTGTTGGAGATATGTCAATGATATGGAGTGCATGCAGGAAGCAGATTACCAGACAACTGGAAGAGTTCATCATAGAGACTGAAGACAGAAGATCAAGCTATTGTCAAGGGGGAGTCTGTTAGGACATAGATTGAATGACAAAAGCTTTGTAATAGTTTAGGTCTTATTGTCTTTATGTTTTGTATGTAATTGTTTAGATTTGTCTAAGTATAAATACAAGTTCTGCTAGAGGCGAACTTGATAAGCCTGGTCTAGTAGAGGCAAACTTGTTAAGTTCGCCTAAGCATCTTTGAAGCGAACTTGTTAAGTTCGCCTATTGCAGAACATGTGTCTATAAATACAGAGTTTGCAGAGTCTGTTATAGAGGTGTGAGATAGATTGAACAATCAAGTATTCTGTAAACTCTTTGTTTTGTGGAATACAAAGAGAAGTTTATTTACCGTTGTTTATATTGTTGATTGTTATACAAAACGTTAATACGGTAGGATTCCGCACTCCGCGTTAACGATACGTTCTGTCACAAAATCGATCTAAGATGAGCCATGTGGACCTACAGGTTCGTGATTGATGTGGTTGGAACGTTCTATAAAAACTAAATAAAAACCTAACCTAGACACTCTAGTTAAAATTCTAGACTATCCTAATACTAGACCACAGAATAGGCAAGTGTACCTATCGACTGCAGTAAATCTAATGAAAGTCCGGATATCGACCCACAAGACACTAGTGACAACTAACCTAGACTCTGACTCAACTAACTAAACTGATTTAAATGGGGGGGTTGTGTTGTGATTCTAATCTATCAAACTAACCTGAACTAACTAACAAGAACCAACTATCAAGCAAAAGACTTTAGACGAACTCACAAATGGGAAAGGCACTACCCAGGTTAAGAATCCTACTAGTGAATCTCATATTTCTCTTGGTTAAGGAAACTAATGATGGAACTAGGATCTATGAATACTACACCCTCAGACTAACTACAGGATCCCTGATCATTCTCAAGGTGTGACCTAGAAGGCAAACCTAATGGGTTTGTGACGCTCACTGGATGGTTGGATCACCTTTCAGTCTCTCCAACAATACTAAAGTACCCTAAAGACAGATTACCTCTCAGTCTCACTATCTGAATACATTCAAGGAATGCAAGGGGTAACTTGAATACACTTGATAAGACATGGGAATGCAAAGGATACTAGGACACCTAGGGGAAACCTCTTTTCAGAGTCTTTACACCTAAACACCTAACACCACGGATAAACCGACTACTTCTCACCTTTCAGCTATCGAAATAGGTAGAATATTTAAACCTTCTAAACTCTCAACTATCGTTCCTATGGATTCGAACGTTCAAAAACCATAAACTAGTCACAAACACACAGTAAGCAACCTAATATGCATCTATACATGAAATACATTCACAAAGACACATATGGAACAATAATCAATTATAAATCAGTTATAAATACGCATACACATCAGATCAACTGTATTCAAGTTCGCTACTTTAACATTAATCCATCAACAAGAATCCAAAAACCGAATAAAAATCCAATCTTTAACAAGTAATCATCGAAACCTAGGTAGTTTAAGAATCTAGCCAACAATCATAATAAAAACAGTAAATAAAGTTCAATATTCAGAATCATGATGTAAGATAGACAAATCAAAGGACAAAAGATGAGAAACATAAACCGAATAGGTGTTATCCGATCGATCAACGCTTCAATAGCTTCAATTCTTGATCCTCTCTGACTTCTCCACTCCAAAATCGCCCATAGGCTCTGACTTGACGGCTAAAAAGTCCAACACTCGAATAATGGCATTCAAATTCTTTTAATATTTAAAATTAGGGTTTTTATGGATTTATATGATTTTCGCGTGTCGCGAAATATGGATTGTGATTTCTCGCGTGGCGCAAGAAACAAACTAGTCGGGCTGGAATCTCAAAGTATTGCGTGGCGCAGATGTAAAATTCCAGATTTTTAATTTCTTTTTTACGCTTTTCCTCGTGTGCTCGATTCCTTTAGGATTCAACCTCAATTTCTGATACTTTTGCATACGAACACCTATAGACATGACTCAGACTCAGTATGTATTAAAAATAATACAAAACGAATACGAAACTAACTAAAAACGCTACAAAATACACGGATAAAATTATGTGTTTTGCAACACATCAAACATCCACACACTTAACCTTTTTTCGTCCTTGAAAAAGAATCTGTACGTCCCTGGAGCCTAGTCACGCATCGGAGATAACACGGACCTGTTCTGTGATTTGTGTGGGAACCAAGAAACGAGACAAAGAAACAAAAACAAAGACAAAAGATAATGAAACGATACCTAATCCATAACATAAAAGTTATCCCGTATTACAGACTACATACCGAAGGAGCACACTTCTCTCATCTAAGCTCATGGTCCAGGGGTTGGGAGAGCTCGTCCCGACCCGGACACCTCTCAACCTTGTTCCAGAAGTTCCACCTACAAATGAGGCCATCATCACATATTTATAGGGGAAGGAACACTACCTGTGTACTTAGCTAAGTACGCAGGGCATTGGTCATGTGTACTTGCCTTGCGTACTTACTAAATATGCAGGACCAACTGGTGAACAAGCTAAGTACACAGGAACACCCTCCTGCGTACTAGCCTAGTACACCGATACATAGAATTTAATCTATAGTTACTAAAACATGCTTCTACAGAATCTGCAATGGAATCATAACCGAAAAATAGCTTTAACAATCACCTTAGTTTGTTAGCACAAATATAATCATGCTCTAACTGCAACTATCGGTATTTCTGTCCGACTAAACCCAACCACCAACTATCAAGCCTCCGTTTTTGTTCTAATTCCATTTTATAAAGCTATCAATCAATCTATGGAACAAACACTCAACAGCTACAGCTTAACCTAATCCCATCTCAAGGTCTTGTTTAGGCTCGGGTTAAACCGTATATATTTACCCCCACGATAAACTAAAATTTACTTGTTTAAGAAATTAAGTTGAATTAATGGATGGATGAATGGATATGAGCATTAAATTAAGCAAATGAACCTTTTATAGAGGCGTTTCAAACAAGTCGCTATCCCGGAGTGTAACACATAGACTACAGTCTCAATCAATAAAGCACATAAGAATCACTTAGTGGTCTTTCAACCAGGTTACCATCCCGAAGGGTAACACATAAGCAAAACTTAGAATTCTAGATACTTAAGCTCATGAACAATGGAACTATGGATTGCGGGCGCCACCGAAACTCAGATTTATTCTCATAAAAAGAGAGTGGTGTGACAATTAATTTCGAAAACAAATAGATTTTAGCTTAGCATGGTGCCTATCACCCTATGTTGACAGTTTCAGTATTACCGACACCCTAAGATGAGTACCCACAAGATTTCATGATTTAATTCATTTATTAATCCTAAACAACACTCACAAGATATTTAAGCTATCATGTTGGCTGAGTCTACCAAAACATCACAATTCAGACGCGTTTTCTATCATTTATATCCATTTAAACTCAACAAAGCAAATTCCCCAGTTATACCTATCATTTTCCATTTTAATTTGCAAAATCTCTACTTCAACGATATTTTTTCAAAATATTTCAAATTTTTCGTAAAAATACAAAAATAAACTCAAATTTCATAACCTAGACGACTGTCTCCCATCCCCACACTTACAACACGCATTGTCCCCAATGTGAATCGAGAACCGATGGTGAATAAAGAAAAATACAAAAATAAAATTAAAATAAAACAGAATAAAATAAAAGAAAATAAACTTCACAAAAATCGGAACAGACTTCCCTGGTATGACGATGATATTCCTCGTAAGTCGTGTTCCCTAGCCTTTCATTCGAACGCGCTCAACTTACCAAAGTTCCAATAATTCCTCACGAACGAAAACGGCAAATTCTATCATACTAGCAACCATATCAAACAACTATAGAATATAATATATACAATAACAACTAACCCACCCGACCCCCTAAGTACAAAATAAAAAATATACGTCAATGTTTATGATGTCGCCGAGACGATCTATAAAAAACTAATAAATAAACCTAACCTAGACTCCTAAGTAATAAATGGAGTACCTATGAACTAAACCGCACTGACAGGCAAGTGTACCTATCGAGTGTAGCACAGCTTAATGGTAAACCGGAATATCAAAACCTAGAGATACTACTATTGCTAAACTAGACTCTGACTCGAACTAAAGATGATTTGGTTGGGGGGTTTTCTACACTACTGATTATACTAATAATGCAGAACTAACGATCGACTTCAACTATCATACAAGAACTCAGGAAATATCAGGAATGGGAAGAACACTACCTACGTCGGAATCCTACTTGCAAGGCTCAATTTCTACTAGTTATGGAAACTATGATGGATCTGGGTTTCTAAGAATAACAGCTCTAGACGACCTAGTGGATCCCTAATCACTCTCAGGGTGTCACTAACTAAGGAACCTAAATATGTACTAAACTCACTAGATGGTCGGATTACCTTTCAGTCTCTCAAATAATGATAGAGTAACGAGAAGACAGATCACCTTTCAGTCTCACTGTCCACAATACATCAAAGATGCACGAGGTAATCTCAAAACAAACACTATGACACGGAATAGCAACGGATACTAGAACCTAAGGGAAACTTCCTCTTAGACAGATTTCACTCAGAATCCTAATACGAAGACTAACCGACAACCTCTCACCTTTCGGGTATCGAGATAGGAAGAACACTCACTCTAAATCAAAACCAATTATTCTCCCTATGGATTACTACGTCTAGCAATACCATCATAGTTACTAACAATGGAGAAAGCAACCTAAACTATTAGGACATGTTTTTGTAACTGTTGGTAAAATTCTGTATAAGTTCATAGAGAGGCGAACTTGACAAGTTCGCTTAAGCATCTTTAGGAGCGAACTTGTTAAGTTCTCCTAAGGAATATTGAACAAGTTCATAAAGAGGCGAACTTATCTTTAGAATCTTCTGCTGGTACTTCAAAGCCTTCTGATTCTGAAAGGATTGCCTTCCTTGAGTCACAGGTTCTTGCATTGCAGACTCAGGTAGAAACTCTTGTTGCTACTGATACTCAGAGACAGTTGGTTCTTCAGGCTCAAGCTACACAGATTGCTGACATGCAGTTATTGGTATCCAAACTTGTTAAGCGTCTTGACGCAAAGGGGAGTTACAGATACATGATACTTGTCATGCTGAATCAATTCAACGAAAGGATGATGATGACAATGATCTTAGTGGTAATGTTGAGGGTGATCGTCAATACGCTGTTGACGTAAATCCCATATCAAGAACTCAAGGAGAGTTCCATATTTCATAGATTATAAAGACAGGCGTACATGCTTTCATTGTAATGAGATGGGTCACATTGTGGTGAAATGTCCTTACAAAAATAAAGGGAAGAAGCATGTAGTTCCTGAGAAGATGAATCCTAAATCAAAACTTGTTGAGAAAAATTTGTTCCGTCTCAAACTCCAAAAGAAGTTCATGTAGGCGAATCTTTTTCATGTGCATCTTATCGTGTGAAGATTCCTTATATGAGAGAATATAGTGAGAAGAGATCTTGCTTTTACTGTGGTCTTGTGGGTCACATTAAGATCAATTATCCTCACAACGGCAAAGGTAGCCGACATGTTACTCCAGAAAAGGTAAGAACTCTTGGTAAGCCTTATGTTAACCCAAATGTGGTTAAACCTCATGATACACCAAAGGGTAATTCAAAATCTGAGGTTACGCTTTCTAGACCTCAAAGACGGAGGAGAAACAGAAGATTGAGAAAACTTTTAGAACAACAAAAGCTTTCACAATCTAAACATTTTTCAAATGAACAAGAGTGTTCAAACACTTCACATTTTAAGCAAAAAGAACTTAATGACCAGAAGTATGTTTGGAAATCTAAAGTTTCTGTTTCTGACTCGTCAAAGCAATCACCGAAAATCGATGAGATATTCGATTGTGAATGGAGTGCGGTTTATTATTTTGCTATAGATGGACGACCCATGACTACCATGGCTTGGGTCCCAATTTCAAATTAATGTTTTTTGTTAGCTGTGCAGGATTAACCAAGTGGGACTATTAATAACATTTGGTTTGTTGATAGTGGTTCTTCATAGCACATGACAGGGAATGACATATGCATGAGTAAAGAGTTGTTGATAACTGAGAATCTATTTGATTCAATGACTTGATGCTCAAGGGGGAGATTATGTCACACACAATGTTTTGGAAAGAGTTTTACAAAGTCCAAATGATATCCTGAAACTTAGAATGACAATGGTGAGCATAAAGTCATTGATGCAACCATTTGACTAATTGAGGGGGAGTCTATAGGACAGGGGGAGTACAGATTTGTGTTGGTGACAAAGGCAAAGGCATTCAATTATAGGATTACATCGGTTTGAGTTTTTAATTGATTGACTTGCTTAATCCCAAGTAACCAAGTAAATTATTTTTCACAAATGTTTTCATGGAAGTTTTATTTTCGTTTGTTTTACTTTCTTTGAAAAAGCCAAACAAATTGAAAAAGTTAAAATCGACATTACTTGAAGTTATAAGGAGAAATGATAGTACATCAGTAGATATTCAGTCACACACGACCTTAGTTGGACTTTATGATGCTTATCTAATATATATGTGATGAATGTTTTGATCAGAATTTCTTAGACTGCACAGTATGGGAAATGATACCTTCATAACTGCTTATGCTTAACAAAAATTGATGCTTGATGCTTATATTTCAAATTGGATACTAGTATGTAGTCTGAATTTTCAATAGGCTATGAGTATCTTTGGTCCATTAGTAGTGTGACAACATAACGATCTTTGTGACAACTGTGATTGAACACATGGTATGGCGGGTGTGTGTGTAAACGATCATTATCAGATAAAGAATATAACATCTAAAGTACTTCATGAGACCAGTATCGGTTATATCATTAAACACAATTTTTTAGTTCACTTCACTGCCCATGCCCCGAAAAACATGCAATGTGAAGTTGGACTAAGATATGTTTCTGACAACATCTGTTGGAACATATACTAGCCCTTGGATCGTTATCCTAATTCCATTGAATATATCCAGATAACAGTTGGATCACGTTACCCTATGTCATTGAATCAATCGATTACTTGATCTATCTTATGTTGAAGAATTCTATTGGTACAATCTTTCTGTTACTATGAATCATGATACTTCATCCAAACCAAGACATTTGAATCATTCGATTCTGAATCATTCTGATTCTCTGCTTGATATTTTCCTGTGTTTATCAGTATAATTCATCCTGGAGATTGAGTATTATCTTGCAATGATCTTATATGTCTTGAAGATAGTGCACATTTAAATTTATGTTGGCATATTTGTGGGGTACACGTTGTATTACAAAATAAATGGTACCTTAATTCACAAGAACATGGGACAAAGTTACTAATGCTTTCAATTCTTATAATATTGACAACTTAGATTGACATGTTATGTGTTGCAAATTCGTATGTCATTTATATTATAAGCATGTTATGATCTGATCCCATCTTCTTTGGAGTTCTTCGCGTATCATTACATGTTTTGGTTGAAGCTTAAAAGATTTGATCTTATCTGATATAAAGAAATAATGAATCTGGATAGGATACCCTTAGAATGCTTAGGGATGTTTATCCAAAATGTGTGATTGATGCATTGCTTTTACTGATATGATCTTCTTACTCGTGATGTTCGACCAAAAAGATGTGATTTTGTATTTTACATTTTAGTTTGTACAAAGAAAAACCAAAAAGATTTTATGAGTCTTATGTTTGAAAAATCAAAAAGATTTTATTTTTCCATCTTCCATGGAAATCTTAATTGTTGGTTATTCTTGGTTTTTCTCCTTTGTAAAAACTGAATATTACCGACAGAAGTTGATAAGGGGTCCTTCTCTCAAGTTTTCTTCTAAATAGAAAGAGAAAGTGCAGATGCACAAGACGAAGACTATAGTGTGTTTGATGATATATGAAGACAGATGACAATCTTCTAAAGCTGTTGTCAAGGGGGAGTCTGTTGGAGCATATTATGGTGACAACGAGCTTGAAGATTTTATGTCTTAGTGTTAGTCTTTGACTTGTAATTGATAGAATTGTTAGCAACAGTTAAAGGGGAGTCTGTTAGGACATGTTTTGTAACTGTTGATAAAATTCTGTATAAGTTCATAGACAAGTTCGCCTAAGCATCTTTAGGAGCGAACTTGTTAAGTTCGCCTAAGGAATATTATACAAGTTCATAAAGAGGCGAAATTAACAAGTTCGCCTATGCATCTTTAGAAGAGAACTTGTTAAGTTCGCCTATTACAGAGCTTGTGTCTACAAATAGGTGTTTACAGATTCTGTTCTATAGGGGCTTAAACGATTGTATTCTGAGAATTTGTAAACTCTGTGTTTTGTGGAATACAAAGAGAAGTTTATTTACTTACTGTTTCTATTGTCAATTCGTATACAAACGTTAACACGGTAGGATTCCGCACTCCGTGTTATCGAGACGCCCTGTTACGAGATCGATCTGCAGATGAGTCATGTGGACCTACATAAACATGCATCTATAACTGAAAGACATTCAACAAGAACACATGCGGGATTATAATCAATATTCAACCAGAATAAAGAGTGCACATGCATCACAATTATCAAACCAAGATTGTTACAAAATCATTAATCCATTCAAAATCACCAAAAATCGATAAAAATCAGAACTTTATCAAGTATTCATCATAGACCCAGGCAGTATTAACGTTTTAGCCTACAATCATACTTAGAACAACCATAACAGCAGTAGTTAAGCAAAACATAGGTTCAAACACAGAAACAACGAATAAAGATTCAAACTTTAAAACCAAATACGCTATTACAACGAACCCGGGATCCAAAGTCTTCAACTTTGCACTTGATTCCGCTTTCTAATTCCCAAAATCGCCCTCTGCACTTCTCTGGATGGCAAAACAATCGAACTCCTGACCTAATTGCAATCCAAATCTTTTAATTCATCAATTTGGTCTTTTTACGGATTTACGGGTCTCTGGCGTACCGTGAGAGATTATGGCCAGCCCCTCGCGTATCGCGTGGGACAAATTAGTAGGGCCCGGATTTAGAAGTCCTCGCGTACCGCGAGACATTTCTTCTCTTCCCTCGCATACCGCGAGGGAGTAATTTTCACCATTTTTCACTTTTAATCCTTGGGTTTCTTCTCTTGCTCGTTTTCCTCAGGATTTGACTTGTATTCTACACGAACTCCTGTAAACACATAATAGACTCAATACGAAACTAAAACGACTCAAAATGAATACATAACTATCTAAAAATGCACGAATACAAAGGAATAAAGATGTGTGCTTTGCATTACATCAAATAGTCCCACACTTAACCTTTTTTTCGTCCTCAAAAAAGTCTGCAATGGAATTATAACTGGACATAGCTTTCCCAAACTCAATTGTTCAATTAGAAAAACATACTCACGCATTAAAAAGCAATAATCAGTATTTCTATCCGATTAAACCCAACCGCCAACTTTCTAGCCCCCGTTTTGTGTTCTAATTCATATTACTAAGCATATCAATCAATCTATGTGACTCACACTTAAAAGTTACGGCTCTACCTAGTCTCGTCTCATGGTCATATCTAGGCACAGATTAAACCATATAGATTTCACCCACCACATTAAACTAAAATTTATAGGTTTTTAGAAATCAGGATGATCAATAGAATGAATAGATGAAAAGGAGCATTATTAAGCAAATTAACTTTCGTCTAGATGCGTTTCAACCAAGTCACTATCGTGGAAGGTAGCACATAGACTGTAGTTACAAACAATTAAGCACATAAGAATCAATCCAGTGGTGTTTCAATCAGGCTGGAACCCGACGTGTGACACATAGGCGAAACTTAGATTTCTAATCAAATAAGCTCAAGTAAATGGAATACGGATGAGGGCGCCACCGAAACTCAGATTTATTCTCATAAAAAGATAGTGGTGTGCCATGAAAATTCAAAAACCTCTAAATTTTAACTTAACGTGGTACCTATCACTCTATGTTGACAGTTTCAGTATTACCAATTACCCTAAGATGAATTCCCCCACGATATCATGATTTTAATTCAATCAATTCCTAAACAACACAGATAGGCTATTTAAGCTCTACTGGTTGGCTGGATCTAACAAAACATCACTACTTCAACGCGTTTTCAATTATTTATTTTATTTAAAACTCAACAAGCAGATCCAGTTGTACTATCATTTTCCATTTATTATGCAAAACTTTTAATTTAAAAGGACATTTTTCAAAATTCTTTAATTTTTTTTTTTGTATTTTTATAAAAGAAAACAACCTAGATAAACTAGACAATAAAGACACAGTCCCATCCCCACACTTGAAAGATACATTGCCATCCTCAATGTGAAGCAAGAAACACTAAAAATAAGAATGCAAAAATAAACAGGAAGCGACTAAGATGGTAATGTAGCAGTGATAGTGTCCAGCTTCGTTCTTCCTCTTATGCACCGTATAACATTTCGGTCGTGGTTGCACAAACGACTGTCGGATTGCCTTTACAAATTCAATAAGATGATAATCGACCCCGCCCGAATGGAGAATGAGTACGGACAGAGTGATCAAAACGTGCAAAATATAACTCAAACATACCCGCAGCATCAAACTGACACATGTTACAGACTAAAAATAAGATAAAAGACTCGACTGACTCACTAAGACTGAAGATAGATAACCGGGAAACGTACCCTATGATTGGCAAACACATACACATGAATGCCAAAAGCAAGGTAGATCACCGGTCATGAACGGTTCTAAGTTTCCCATGGTAGGTGGTTGTAGGTGGATATGGTGGATGATGTATGATGATGATGGATGTATGCTAATGGTGGGAGTTGATATGGTAATGGATAATGTATGGTGGTAATGGTGGTGGACGATAATGAAGACGGGAAACCATGGAAAACAAAGGAAAAAGGGGAAACCCAGGGGTCCCCCTCGTACCGCGAAGGAACAGGCAGCACTCCTCGCGTACCGCGAGGAGGCACAAATTAAGCCGGACAAAATACGTCCCACGCGTACCGTGAGGGAGTTCCCTTTTGCTTCGTGTATCGCGGGAGACCTATTTTTGACCCCTCAAAACTTTTTTTTTCATCCAATTCCATAAAAACTCAATCCAACTATAAAAACTAAAGTAAGAATACCTGGAACTTCATTCCTAATGATTTTCCTCACCGAATCATATGACGCGGCTTTCCAGCTCTCTTTAGCACCAAATCACTAACAAGCATTGAACTTCTATTACATTTATCAATTAGATCCTTCCACCACAACTTACATCTAGCCGGTCTGAATGTAAGCCGATTCAAATATCCTAACAAAGTTGTCACCCCTAAATATCCCCACACTTGGGGTTTGAACTACCCTTAGATCACATGAATCACTCAACGCTTGGGTTCTCTTACGGGGTGGCCTAGACTTAGGGGCATTAAAACTAGGAGTTAGCTCAGTTGATCTCCCCTCATAATGAATAATAGTGACAGGTAAACGCTCGGGTATAGGTGTTTCTAATTATGTGACCTCTAAACCTTCACCAGGATGTTCAGGATCCCCTACCTTCTCAAACTTCCCCCCATTTGGGGTTGTGCCTATGATTGCATATAATTCTGCCATCATTTCTAGCAGACCTTCAGGCACCTCATCACCATACTCATCTGGTGCATCTAACAACTCCTCTAACTCTAACGCCCACTCAGATAACACTCTAGATTTTGGGGCGGGTTGTAGGTCCAGGTAACTCAACTACTGATCGAACTCGTAATCTGACGTTACTATAACACGAAGTGCGGAATCCTTCATGTTAACATTTGTATACTAACCGACAATTGAAACAACACGCGTAAATAAACTTCTCAATTATATTCCAATTCACAATGGTTTACAGACTCAATCAGACAATTCTATCTCTCGGTTCTCTCTGATCTGTCCCTTGTCTAATGACTCTGTAAACACATATATATAGAAAACTAACCTGCTGTAAGTAAACTTATTAAGTTCGCCTGAAACAGACTTAGCGAACTTAACAAGTTCGCCTTAGTTAGACCTAAGCGAACTTATTAAGTTCGCCTCTGATAGAGCAGGTGAATGTAACAAGTTCGCCTCTAGGCTCACTTAGCAACTTTAGACAATTACCTAACAAAAATATAAAGACATAAAATCTAACTATTACAAGCTTTTGTCATTTCAAATCTATGTCCTAACAGACTCCCTCTTGACAATAGCTTGATCTTCTGTCTTCAGTCTTTATCTTGAACTCTACCATTTATCTGGTAGTCTGCTGCCAGCATGCACTCCATATCTTCTGCATATTTCCAAAACTCGTTTGTACTGTAGACCATGTTCTCTCCATTCATCAGTATACATGATCTCATTCTTTCTCAGTGTCCTCTGATCTTTCTTTGAAAAATTAATAAGATTCATTGCGTCATAGAAACACACAACGACCTTATTGTCTTTATCTTCAATCCTTGCTTCCCTAGTATTAACATCAACATACCACCATTTCATATTCCCAAGAAAGTCTTGAGGAATATTCTTTAATGGTATCTTGTGAATAGCACGCACTGGTCTATACTTGTATCTCCAGGTTACTTTACCAGTCTTTGGATCTGTGTTCTTCACTCTCTTTCCCTTTTGTGGTTTCAGTCGTTCATACTTACCCGAACTACCTTCTTTCTTTATCAGGTTTGCTATCACATCAGCCAAACCATTCTTCGATCTATTTATGAGTGGCTTTGAATCTAGACCATTTATTTCACACCTCAGAAAGGTATTGAAATATTTGATCCTTGGCTTTAAGTATTCAACACCGTCAGATCGTTTGATTGCAAATATTTTTGATTCACCATCATAGAACCGACTTATGATCCTTCCTACACACTGCTCTTTATTCACATATTTCCCTTTCTGAGCAGGTTGTGCTGGAGACTTGGGTAGCACCTTCATCCAACTGTTTACAACTTCTCTCCACTGTTCTCGTGTCATCCCTGTATCTCTGTACATCACAGATTCTTCATTAATCTTCGGAGACTCAGTGTGAGTAGTTTCAGTTTTAGCACCTTTATTGGATTGACTTGTCTCATCATCAGTATCCATTTTTGAATTAGCTGTATCATCAGGCAGTGTGACGTCTTCAACAGAGTCCATAGAATTAGTTATTCCGTCATGAGAGAACTCAGGAACAACATCCTCTTGGATGAAGTTATATGGCACCTTAAGACCATCACAGCCTTCATAGGTGACACTGTCTTTATCTTTCTCTATTTCAATCTCTACTATTTCTCCTTCTTCTATCTCAGTATCTGACATATCATCTTCCATGTCATTGAATAAATCGTCAATTTCATCAAGACATTCAATCTTTTCAGCTTCCTCTTCTTCATAATCTTGAAAGAATTCTAATAACAGAATTTCTTCGTCATTAGTACCAGAAATATCTTTGTCTTTGTTTCCTTCAATTGATTGTGATGTCGACTCCCCCTGAACTCTAGATAAAGGATTAGCGTCAGTGTATTGACGATCACCCTCAATATTTCCAACAGGATCATTGTCTTCATCATCACGTCTTTGAATTGACTCTGTGTGACAAGTATCAGGTATCCTCAACTCCCCCTGAGCGTCAAGACGCTGAACGAGTTTGGAAACTAATGCTTGTATATCACCAATCTGTTGAGCTTGAGTCTGAATCACCAGCTGCCGTTGTGAATCAGTAGACACAAGGGTGTTTACCTGTGTTTGTAGAGAAAGCACTTGACATTCAAGGAAAGTAATCCTGTCAGAATCAGAAGGCTTTGACGGACCAGCTGTTGATTGTGGAATAGAAGGACTTGAAGTAGTAGAAATGACTGGAGGAACAGGAGTTTGAACTGGAGATGGATCCTTAGATCTTGGAGGAGTAATTATTAAAGAAGCAACAAAATTTGCATCCTCGACTCCTTGAGAATATTTTGCAGCAGCAATCGACGCAGACATTAACTTTTGACGTGTAGGATCTTGAGTAAAGTCACTATCAGTGTCAGAACTCTCATCGACCAAAGATCTTTTACCAAGTACTGATCCGGAAGGAGGATCCCGAACAGACTTTCGTCGTGGTCGTCTGGCTTGAGATTTAATGCGTTTTCCAGCATTAGCCAGTGGAATAGCAGCCAACCGTTCGTAATGACCTGAGGAAAAATCCCTAGATTCATCAGAATCAGTGATGTCATCATCAGATGATATCGTATCACTTGAGCTGGAACTAGAATCAGCATCTGTCATCACATTCTCTTCAGCTTCTGGAATTGGCAGCATCATCAACAAAATCATCCATGTTCATTCCTAGATCGTGATCAAGGTCATGAACGACCTCATCTTGAACTGGTTCCTGAATAGGTATATCAACTTCAGCTTGTGGAATAGGAACATGTTCAGGAATAGGAATTTGTGGTTGTACAGGAACTTGTATTTGTGGAACTGGTATCAGTTGTTGTTGAACTTGTTGTTGTTGTGGCTGTTGTGGTTGTTGCTGTTGTTGTTGCGGTTGAACATTGACGCCTTGAGCTTGAGCAAGTTCATCAGGATGAAACCAGTTGTCATTAGGTGGTGCAACATAATCAGGATTGATTAAGTGCCCAAATAAAGGAGTATTGACTGGAATCAATGCAGCATTCTGCTGTTTCACCTTCGTACAGTCGGTAAAGATACGTTTTGACATTGGAGTCAACGTTAATCTTATTGCATGTTGTGGAAGATCTGGAATAAGGTAATTGAGTATCATTTGAATAAACTGAGGATACATCAAGAAACCTTGACCTTCAGCTGGATTGATCTGCATTACCATCTCCCGATAGAAATAAAGGGGAAAATTGAATCGTTTATTCAATGTTAAGGCTACCATAGCCGTTTGAAGAGCCATCTTTAAACCATCTGTTCCAGCTTTACGAGGAGAGATGCATTGAATAATCACATATATAAAATACCTCCATTCACCAACTAATCCACCTTTCCGAGCTTGGGTATCATTTTGTTTTCCACGATATCCCATCCGTTGAAAACAACCCATAATAAGAGTGCTAGGATAAGATATTGGATCATCAGCATTTCCACCCAAATCACAAGCAACACGTATCATTTCTTCAGAAATGGCAATCTCGGTATTATTTACTGTTGCACGAAGTACATGCGGTTCCACGTTAGTATCTTGATGTACCGTATCCCAGAATTGCTGTATATACACCAAGCTGATATAGGGATCTGCAGATAAGGCAACATGCAGTCGTGATCGATTCAGAAAATTTATGATGCCTTGAAAATGAACTGCCTCTAGCATATTAGGATCTAACAATGCCACTTGATTATGTTTATATTCGACACGACGAGCCATCTGTGAAAGTATTGGACAACACAACAAACATTAGTACACTTACACATATACGAAACACACATTTAATAATAGACACAAACAAAAAATAAAAAAAATTTTAAAAAAAAAAATTTTTCAACAAAAATTCACAAGTCCAAATTCACTTCTGACCCCTATGCGAACTTAATAAGTTCGCTTAGTAGTGCAAGAGGCGAACTTATGACAAGTTCGCTTTGAACAAGTTCGCTTCGAACAAGTTCGCCTGAACCTGAGACGATTCAAATTCAAACATCAGTCGATTCAACATTCGGCAAATCGATAGAAATCATGAAATAAGCATTGAACATCAGTCGAATACCAATTTACAACCAAATATGATGATCAATTTTATATTTCGGTCAAAATTAGGTCTAAAATTGTCCTTTGAAACGTTCGACGAAAACCGAGACTAAAATCATCAAATATACACAATCTACCGGATGAAATTCAACGAAAATACCTTTGTTAGATTTGCAATCTAATTTGGATTAAGATACAAACATCAAACAACTCCCACAACACAGTTTGAAATTTTTGAAAATTTTGGGCAAGTTCGCCTAATCTGAGGAAGACGATGAAAAATGACAAGTTCGCCTGATTAAACCCTTATTCAGATTAAGTTCGCTTGATTAGGCGAACTTGTTAAGTTCGCTTAACAAGCCTTCGGCGAACAAGATAAGTTCGCTTCACCACAGACAAGTTCGCTTCACCACAATCAGATTAAGTTCGCTTCATTATTCTCGGGCGAACATATTAAGTTCGCTTCACTGTACAAGCGAACATAATATCCAATTACTTTTGCCATGAACAAAATTTTCTAAATTCAACCTTACAAGTCTTGAACTTTCGTCAGCACCTTGTAATCGATCCAATCCCGAACAATTTTAATAAAAGTTTAGAATTTTCATGGAAAATAAAAATCAAAATCTTTTTGTGTTTTATCTATACAGACGGAAACACATATTTTTGACTTTTATCTGAATAAACCGAAATCACATATTTTTGGTTTTTCTCTTTACAAACTGAAATCACATATTTTTGGTTTTTTAACATCATGAGCAAGAATATGATATCAGTATTCAATTAATTCATCACACATATTATCAATAACAAAGGGTAACCTATAGTATGAGACCATTCAACTCAATTTTGTGCATTTTTCATCTTTTTCATTTTGACACTCCTTCAATTTGAATAATATTTGAAATGATACGCGATAAATTTCAATGTAAATAAGATCAGGTTATTAAATGCTCTTTTATTTATACCGAATTTGAAATATAAAGCCTGAATTCTTAAATTTGTCAATATTATATTGTTTGAAACTATAAGAATTTATTCTCCAAATTCATGTGATTTAGTACCATTTAGATGATAAACATCGTGTACCCCACATATATGCCAAATATAAAAAATAAATGCACTATCTTCAAGACATATATAAGATTTTACTAAAGATTATCCGAATATTCAGAATGAGGAAACATCACTTAGCACATGAATAGCAGAATCCAAATTGGATTGTATAGGAATCAATGAGATTCAGAATCAAATGATTCAATATTTTGGCTTATATTTGTGGAATCATAGGATTTAGGTACGTGGATCCAACTGTTATCTGAATTATGAATTCAATGGAAACAGTAAAGATGATTTATCAATATGATCCAAGGGCTAGTATATGTTTGACAAATGTTGTCAAGTACATATCTTGATTATACTTCAAATTGCATGCTTTTCGGGACATGGGCACTGAAGCAAATCGAATGAATAGTGCTAAGGACATAACCCGAAACTGATCTCATAAGAAAATCTTTATTAAAAGCTAATATTCTTTATCTGATAATGATCTTTTACACACACACCTAGGCATATAATGGATTTAAATCACATATGTAATCATATTATATTTAATTTTCACACTACTGTTAGTTTCAAAACGCTTTTAGCCTATTGACAATTCAAGTTTCAAACTTTATACACAAATTTTAAAACAATTTATCATGAATAGAGCATTCACAACACTATCATTTCTTATTTATGCAAACTTTGAAATTTAGATCAGATCAACTTATTTTAATCAATCATATATCAAGGTCTACTAAGGTCGTGTGAAATGAACTAATCACTGATGTACTATCATTTCTTCTCAAACCTCAAATGATGTCAAATTTTATATTTTTCAATTTGTTTTGACTTTTTATAACTTAAGAATTTTGACTGAAAATGTAAATGCAGAAATGTAATAAAGCAATAAAAGAACTAAAAAAATTTTCCATGAAATTCTGATTTTGAAAATCTTTTATTCGGGATTGATCATACCAATCATTTTAATTAGGAATTCAAACCTGGTATGATCAAATGCCTTGGTAAACAAATCAGCAAAATTATCTTCATTGTGTACCTTGACCAGCTCAATCAACCTTTTCTCTGCACAATCACGTATAAAATGATATCGAATTTCGATGTGCTTAGTTTTACTATGTTTAACAGGATTATTCGTTATGGACATAGTGGCATTGTTATCAATAAGCATGGGGGTTCCTGTGAAATTCAAACTGTAATCTCTCAATTGCTGTTGTATCCACAGGATCTGTGAACAACAACTTGCAGCAGCGATGTATTCTGCTTCGCATGTTGAAATCGAGACTGTGGTTTGCTTTTTGTATTGCCAGGATACAAGTCGATTGCCTAAGAACTGGCAACCACCTGTTGTAGATTTCCTATCCAGACAACAACCACCAAAATCAGAATCAGTATAAGCATTGAAATCAAAGTTAGAACCATGAGGATACCATAGCCCTAAACGTTGTTTTCCTTTTAAATACTGAAAGATTCTTTTCACAGCAATTAAGTGAGATTCTTTTGGCTTTGCCTGAAATCTGGAACAGATACACACGGCGAACATTATATCCGGCCTTGAAGCGGTTAAGTACATGAGGGATCAGATCCTAGCTCTGTAAAGTCGACAATCCACATCTTTTCCTTCCGGGTCAGAATTCAACTTATGATTGACTAGAATTGGAGTATCGTATGGGGTACAGTCCTCCATCTTGAACCGGCTCAAGATGTCTTTGACATACTTGGACTGATGAATAAAGAAACCATCTTCCTTTTGATTTACTTGTAAACCTAAGAAAAATGATAACTCTCCCATAGCAGACATATCAAATTTCGACTTCATAACACCCTCAAAGTCTTTGCATAACCCTTCATTTTTCGAGCCAAAAATAATATCATCCACATAAATCTGTACCAGTAGGTAATCTCCCCCTGATTTCTTTATGAATAAGGTCGACTCTATCTTTCCACGAACAAAGTCATTCGCCAAAAGATGTGTGGATAAAGTCTCATACCACGCACGAGGAGCCTGATGAAGACCATAGAGAGCCTTATCAAGCTTGAAAACCATATTCGGATTCAGTGGGTCTTCAAGCCCCGGCGGCTGACACACATAGACTTCCTCCTTGACCTTTCCATATAAAAACGCACTCTTGACGTCTAATTGAAACACCTTAAAACCTTTAAAAGAAGCAAAAGCTAGAAACAACCTTATAGCTTCAAGCCGTGCAACCGGCGCATAAACCTCGGTGTAATCAATTCCTTCTTGTTGATTGAAGCCCTGGACAACTAATCTTGCCATGTTGCGTACCACGACACCTCGATCGTCTTTTTTACATTTAAACACCCATTTTGTTCCTATCGGATATGCACCTTTCGGAAGATCAACCAGATTCCAAACCTTAAGTTTGTCAAATTGAGCAAGTTCTTCCTGCATAACTTCTATCCAGTTATTGTCATTTAAAGCCATCTAGACATTCTTGGGCTCAACCTGCGAAATAAAGCATGAATGTGAGCAATCATCAAGAACACCAGAATCTTTAACGCAAGTATACAAACAAGTATTGTCAACAAGAGAACATGTCTTCACTCCATCTTGTAAATTTCCAATTATATTTGTTACTGGATGATCTTTGTGTTCCTTGATGGATGCGACCTCAGGAACCGGCAACACGTCAACTTGAGTAGACTCAGATTGATAAGAATAATCTTGAGTAATTGGAATTTCCGAGTCCAAATTTGTTGGAATCTCCCCCTGAGCCTGTGTCAAAGGTAATGGATCATCACCCAACAAAGGATCAGCAGAAGAATCTTGAAAAATAGCATTATCCTCCTCACTCTCTGAATCTTGTGGACCTGAACAAGAAGCAACGTTAGGATCGGGAGCAGAAGTAGATGGAATCGATGAATTTGAAACTGCATTTGGTAGAAATCCATTGTGCTGTGCATCTTGACAAGAATCATAAAGAACAGCAGCATCTTCATCATAAATATCAGAAGGTAAATGAAAAGACTTGAATAAGTTTTCATAATCAAATTCCCAATCCTGACCAATCGCCATTTGTGGTAAAGACCGATTTGAACAGTCAATATGGAACCATTCTTCAACTTGGCGTATCTCTTTGTTATAAACCCTCTTGGTTGTCGAATTTGCCACATACCCTAGAAAAATCCCTTCAATAGCCTTCGCACTAAATTTTTTTGGGACATCTCGAACCTTCAGTAGGGTACACGGATTACCAAAAGGTAGTAAGTATTCCAGATTTGGCTTTCTATTATTTAGCAATTCATAGCAAGTCTTGTTATGTCGCTTGACGGTCAAGACCCTGTTCAAAACATGACATGCAGTATTCACAGCTTCAGCCCAAAAGGTGACTGGAAGCTTAGAATCTGCAAGCATCGTGCGAGCTGTTTCGACCGACGTCCTGTTCTTTCGTTCAGCGACACCATTTTGTTGAGGAACATATGGCGCACTAAATTCATGATGAATTCCTTTTTGTAGACAAAATAATCCCATTTTGCTATTCTTAAATTCGCTGCCATTGTCACTGCTGATTCTTCTGACTTTCAGATTGAATAAATTCTCCAAACCAAGGATTAAGTATTGTACCAACTCAGTGGTTTCAGCTTTAGAAGAAAGAAACTTAACCCATGAAAATCTGGAGTAATCATCAGTTACGACCAAGCAATACGATTTCCCACCAATGCTCCGGATACTGATAGGACCGAACAAATCCATATGCAGCAACTCTAAAGGAGTTACGATAGAATTCGTCGATTTTGATTTGTGAGATTTCTTTCTTTGCTTCCCCTTCTTGGACGGAATACAATCATCAGGAACTGAGAATTTCATTTTCGGAATACCAAGTACAAGATCATTCCTAACAATGTAGTTCATCTTCCTATAGTTAATGTGAGCTAGCTTCCTGTGCCACAATATTGAATCAGATTCCGACGCCTTGGAGAGTAAACATGTTGGAATTGATTCCGTTGTAGTGGCGACACTCATGTCTAGAACATACGTGTCATTTCTCCTAGGAGCCTTCATGAGAATCCATTCATCAGGAATCACAAAAACCGGGTCCAGAATATAGCATTCATGATCGTTGAAATGGAACGAAAACTTCTTGTCACAGACTTGTGATACGCTTAAAAGATTGTGTTCCAGCTGCTCAACATAATTCACCTTTTCAAATTTGACTTTGTCATTCTTTAACGTTCCCTGGCCAGTTATGTACCCGCCTTTATTACCCGCAAAAGCGACATAACCTCCATCAATTTTAATCACATCCTCAAGCAATCTAACATTCCTTGTCATATGTCGAGAGCAACCACTATCCACATACCATGTATTGTTGATAGTCCTCCTTGGTTGTCCCTACATAAACAATGAGAATTAGTTAGAAAGTGGAACCCAAGCCATCGTGGTCTTGGGTCATCCGGATTGATCAAAATAAACAACTTCTTGTAATTTACAATCAATTTTATCATTCACTTTTGGAACAGAAGTTTTACAATCAGACCTTTTCAAAGAAGAACCATTTTTATTATTTTGAAAAACATTATTTGATATATTATTGTCAGATTCAGATGTTTCCAAAATTTTCTTTAATTTTCTGTTTCTTCTTCTTCTTTGAGGTCTAGACAATTTAACCTCCTGAAAAGAATCTTTTGAAATCCCAACTTTTGGAATCTCAAGTTTCTCTTTGCATACAAAGGATTTAGCATTCAATGTATTCTGTTGTTTAAATCCAGAGGATTTAACAAAAGATCGACCAGGTATATTTTTCTCCAAACTAGAAGACAACTTTTCCTCATCTTTTCTTTTCAGAATCTTCACCACTTTCAGTTGTGAAGGAACAGTCTTCATTTTACCCTGATTCTTGTATGGACAATTAATCAAAATATGACCAGCCTCACACACTCTTCTTTCTTGATAACTTCTGAAATAAGATGTTTTCTTTGAATTTGAAGAACCATCAGAAGAATAAGCTTCAGAGGAATGCTTAGAACAATTTATAACATAAGTCTGTTTTGGCACCTTTGAAGAATTTACTTTTTGATAACCAGCTGCAACAAACCCACTTGACTGTAAGATTGGAGAAAGTTTAGTTGGAACCACTTTCACCTCTTCAGGTTCAGTCAAAATGCATCTATCCCGAGTAACATTCTTCACAACCTTTGGTTCATCAATTTTCACTTCTTTCGGAATGCCTTCAACCTTTGAATCATCAAACACCTCATCCTCTGTATCAGAATCACACACCATGTCTTCACCCATCACTGGATTCACTTTTAATACTGTCTTGGGATCAATTTCCTCTTCATGAATGATTTCAGGCTTAACCACATAATTTGCATTGAACGGTGGAGGAACAAACCCAATACCAGCAACCCTTTTTGTGTGATCAACATTAGCATTGAAATAATCCAAAACTACAGATGAATTCTCAAATTGTTCCAGCTTTCTATGTAATTTTATCACCTCAGATTCTTTTTCAGAAATCTCCTTGTTCTTTTGGGCAACAACTTCATTTCGTTTTTCGATTTCAGCATATGCCATATCTAGATGATAACCCTGCTCTTTGTATTTTAACCCAAGAGAATTTAAGTCTCTTTTCAAAGACTAAATTCTATCAATGCACAGCTTATCATTATCTTTCAGTTTCTGATTAACTGAATGCATTGATTTCATGTCACAAATCAAGTTTGTGTTATCATCCATGACTTTTTGCAGTTTATCTTTAACAGAAATGCAATTAGAACAATATATATGACAAACAGAGTCTTTTACCTTAGTCGGATCAGACATGTCTGCCATGAATACTTTAGCAATTGGAATATTCTCTGAATCATCTCCAACTGAAGCATTTTCTGTAAGAACAATTTCTTCCTCAGCAACCCCTGACGCATCATCAGAATCAATACTTTGCCCTCTATCTTCCTCATCATCAACACTTGGAACACTATCACCATCACACGAATCATCACTTGAACTTTCATCATCAGTAGACTCTTCTGGTTTTTCAGAATGAATTTCTGCAACAAAATCCTGACTCACAGCACCCACCAAATCTTCCAGATGAATGCCCCAATCATAGTTTTCGTCATTTTAAGCAACCAAAGCTGATGATGCAGATGCATGATTTGTATTACCAGAAGGACCATGATTTTGTTTACAAGAGGAACCATGTGACTGATTCCTATTATGCTGAAAGTTAGATTGCTTCTTTTGAGAATCAAATTTTACCTTTGGCTTCACACACTCATTAGCAAAGTGACCATACTCTTGGCAGTTGTAACACCTAACTTTGCTCTTATCAGAACCCATACGCGATCGACTATTTGAACCAATATATTTTCTTCCAGTTCCCTTCAACAAATCTTTAGCTTGTCGCATTAACATGGCCATATTCCATTGGATATTCATTTCTTCCAGATCAACAGGGTCAATCTGTCTGAAATCTTCTTCTATTACCTCAGGATCATGTATTTTACCTCCAATGAAATTTTCATATGATGCCATGAATGAAGAAAACATAGCAAGATAATCATCAGCAACTTTCTGATTCACATGAGATCCAGATGATGTTGAAGCTGTAGTAGTAGAAAATCCAAAATGGCTTGAATGACCAGAATAAATTGAAACTCCATAACACTGATCATTTGAAGACTCTTGAGCATCACCAGAAAAGAATGCCACTCCAGTACCAGATTTACTAGCAGATTTGGCAAAATACATTGAGGGATCCTGGATATGCTCCATATTAGTCTCTTTCTTCTTCATATTCATGTCTTGTGACTGAATCTTCCCTAGGACTTCTTCAAGAGACATGATTTTGTACTTAACATTTTCTTTGATCAAAACCGTTTACACATCAAACTTTGATGGTAAAGCCTCCAAGAATTTATCATTGATTTCCTCAGTCTCATATACCACAGATGCACTAGCCAGTTCACTAAGAAGATGATAGAATCTTGTAGCAAGATCATCCAAAGATTCATTTTGAAAATGTTTAAAGACTAGGAACTGCTTCTTTAGTAACTCCTTTCTACTCTTTTTCACATCCAAACCACCTTCACACCTTTTCTGTAATGCTTCCCACAGTTGTTGAGAAGACTTGAACTGTTTAAAACTGTGATAAATTTCCTTTGGAAGAGACATAGAAATGCTAGCCATTGCTTTCTTTTCTCGATCAAATAACAGCTTCTCTTCAGTAGTTAATGCTGACACTGGCTTCAGAACATCATCCTTTCCCATCCATGAATAAGTAGGATGTGTATATCCTTCAAAAATCGGAATCCACAAACTAGTATCGGTAAAAGATACAAACTAGTCAAACCGATCTTTCCAATTTGAATAATCAGCCTGATTCAACAACTTCGGAGGTTTTTGAGATGTACCAATCTCATTGTCATAATTGAACATGTTTGTGACTTGAACCATATTTGCCATGTTTGAAAAAAAAATTTTCTCAAAAATTTCCAAGTATTGAGCAGTCTTACCCTCAGGCGAACTTAATAAGTTCGCTTTAGTGAGTACTAAGCGAACTTGAGATCAAGCGAACAAGACAAGTTCGCTTAAGGAGGAAATCCGGTAAGTTTGCTAAAAATGTGAGAAGCGAACTTATAAGTTCGCCTGCACAGGAACTAGCAAGTTCGCTTAAACTGCTGTAACAAACACAGAGGAATCTTTACCCAAACACGAACCAAGAACTTCAAAAATCATGATTTCTCAGCGAATTGATGGAATTTAAGGAAATTGAACCGTAGGATTATGAATTTTATCAAATAGAACACTTCTATCGGACTAATTTCTTCAAAATCACTTCCAAAAACACGAATTCAGCAGAGAAACGATCTTCAAGAACTTGAAAAACTCCATTGATGCAGAAATTTCAAAAATGTTGAATTTCTTGTCGAATTGTATACAAAACCGTCACTAATCACCGAGAATCGTACTTAATTCATGAGCATAAGCTCTGATACCACTTGTAGACCCATATATATAGAAAACTAACCTGTTGTAAGCGAACTTATTAAGTTCGCCTGAAACAGACTAAGCGAACTTAACAAGTTCGCCTCAGTTAGACCTAAGCGAACTTATTAAGTTCGCCTCTGATAGAGCAGGCGAACTTAACAAGTTTGCCTCTAGGCTCACTTGTAAAAACACTTAGCAACTTTAGACAATTACATAACAAAAACATAAAGACATAAAATCTAACTATTACAAGCTTTTGTCATTACAAATCTATGTCCTAACACGGGTTCACCAACTACATCCTCTAGATGAGAGTCCCGATGATAGTCCATAAAGGCAGCAATCATACACACGGAGTGGCTTTGCTCACCAGCCTCCTTCACGAAATTTATAGCATCGAAAGTGATCTCATCCCCCACACGAAATGTGATCTTCCCGTCAAAGACATCGATAAATGCCTTGGCGGTACGTAGGAACGGGCGTCCTAGGATGAGCGGGACTGTATCATCCACATCCATGTTTAGATTGACAAAATCTGTAACACCCAGTATTTCAGGTCATTATCCATATTCATAATGGCACGTTCGTATTTTATATTTGTTAGGAGTATTATCTTTGACATGGTATTGTCAGAAGTCTAGCAAAGGAACACGTGTCATATTTTAGTAATTTTTAAGGATTACTAGAATAGTAAACAGTTATAACCCGCAAGATACGGTCGTTGGTGATTAAAAAGAATGTTATTCCAGAAAAGTCTAGAGACACGTTTGAATATAAAAACATAAATATTGGTGACCAAACTTATAAAAGTTGACATATAAATGTTTGTTACATGGCTCTAAGCTATTTTATGTGTATACATGTATTATATAGTTATAGTAATAACTATGTCAGGTTAACTAGTAAACTATTGAGACTAGCCAAACAATACAAAAACATATAATTTATTTGATCTTAAAAAGTCCTACACCGAGTAGTAGATCACGCGATCACCTAGAGGGTTTACACCACCAAAGAACCGACCTAACTAGCCATTGGATTGCAACTAAATGACTTGACAACACCCAACCCCCCACCCTATACCCCTCTCGGCCGAAAGTGGGTGGAGCCACCCACTACATCACCAACTTTTGCTTACTTGTCATGCATGCACCATACTCTTTCAACCTTGGAACAAGCTAAAGTCAAATCAATCTCTTCTTCTAGGTTTGTGATGATTAAGTAGATTCCAAAACTATTTGAACGGCTATATCAACCACCCCATCATCAATGCTCTTACACTATGTCATACATCACCATCTCTTTCACCATGATTACATGCAAGGTCTAATCAAGTCATAGATGGTAATGATGAAGATGATTATGGCAAAGATTACACTCCATCTCCTTAGTATATATAGGAGTGCATGGCATCAAGCAAGAACTCTTGTCTTGCTCTCTCTTTTTTCTCTCGATCCTAACCAGCCCCAAGACCAGAAAAATACCCAAAATCCCGTAACTCAGTTTCTGCCAGATTTTTGGCCAACTTTGCAAGCCCATATCTCCTTCGTTACTTGGCCAAATTGGTCCATTATTTTTCTAGAATGAAGCTCTATGTTAAGAAGGAAGAACCCAAGTGGAAGCACTCGATTCCATGGAGTATTCGACCCCCTAGCAGCGTGCGCAAGAAGGCCGCTCAGTGCAGGTCGAATCTGGACACCTTTTTTCTATTTCTGATTTTGAGGTACCTACCCAACTAGTTTTAATAAACGTGATTTTAGAAGAAAACCCCAAGTCATTTGGTCTTCTAAAACCATCGAAAAGTCTATTCGAAGTACGCCTAAAACTCTGAGTTTTCAAGAACAAAATAAAACATAAAAGTCTTGATGAGTTTTGGCTTTATTTCTTCATAAGTCATGTTTGAATACATATATTTAAACATGTACATGTTCATACATAAAAAACTAGAAGGACCATGGACAAGACAAGGACACATCAAATATAAACCACACATATATATATACTATCACATAAAATAACACTTGGATGATGGTGTTTTTCATAAACCCTTCATTCCATTCATGTGTTATGTTGAAGGATACATGTTCGTGAAGTTATATGATCATGTGTGACTTACCTGGCAAGACCTGAGGTAGTGTCCTATGATTCAAGAAGACATACGAACGATTATCATCAACATATGAACGTGAAAGGTGTTACTAAAAATATATGATTATTGGTAAAATTGTGATATATATGTGTTGATGTACGGTTTTGGTTAAATCATGGAAATGTTTTAGGAATTAAAAATTAGTATCCTAATATGAACATTTGATATATGTACATGGAACATATGAAGAGATTCGGTTAAAAATAAATAATCACATGACATCGTGGAACATAAGTGAATATATTTTAAGTTACAAAAATAATATTTATTTTTGGTAAACTTAATAAGTCACCAATAGGGAAACATAATATTTTCTTGGAAAATATGTAAGCGTCTAGACTGGAATAATAATCACCAACGAGTCGTAAATAAAAACACTATTTTTACTAAACAAAGGCATACTTAACGGGATTCGTTATGTCGGATGAACAACTTACGTATAAGACGGGAGTCTTAACACATTAGTACCCTCGTGTGATTAGGGTACAGATAGACAAGAACTATTAGCACAAGATTGTTTGCTAGGATTTCATCGAACACAAGGTGAGTTCACGGCCCCTTTTTCGCTTTTTAATGTTTTGTAAACTACGGGGGAGAAACATACTTACTTGTTATGTTTTGAGAACATGAAATACAATTGCTTAAACGTTTGACAATATGAACATTCTGGTTTAACTCTTTGTGACTTTCACTAACCCCCCTTTTTCTAAGTTTTTGAAATATTTTGGGGTGGAAACATACTTGTAAAGAATTTCCGTATGTAAATGAATGAACTAATGATCTGACCGTATGTGTGTATTGAGGGAAAAATAAAGCGCTTAAAGTCCTCGGAATAAATTAGTAACCATTAGCTATGGACTTAGCCCGGGATTTTATGGATAGTACTATTGGGGGTGACGCCTCCGGTCATGATTAGTCGCCCTAATCAGGAGTCCAAATGGCCGAATGACCGCATATTGTCTTAACTCGCAGAAAGGCGAGGGGAGGCACAAAAAGTTGGGGTTTGGTTATGGTCTCGTACATTACATACTATTTTGTATTCCTTGCAAGTTTACAAATGGGGTCAATTGATCGGATTAGTATCCGGATTCATTGGTAATACATACAAAGAGTTTTGATCGGTAAATGAGCAGGTTTAAACAATGTATATGTTTTCAAAGGAAAACTACATATTTTATGATGGTTAAGTCATGGGCATGTTTTCAAATAAAAACTACTTATTTGATGACGGTTAAGTCATGTATATGTTTTCAAAGGAAAACTACTTATTTGATGACGGTTGAGTCATGTATATGTTTTCAAAGGAAAACTACTTATTTGATGACGGTTAAGTCATGTATATGTTTTCAAAGGAAAACTACTTATTTTATGACGGTTAAGTCATGGACATGTTTTCAAAGGAAAACTACTTATTTTATGACGGTTAAGTCATGGACATGTTTTCAAAGGAAAACTACTTATTTTATGACGGTTAAGTCATGGACATGTTTTCAAAGGAAAACTACATATTTTATGACGGTTAAGTTATGGACATGTTTTAAAAGGAAAACTATTTATTTTATGACGGTTAAGTCATGGACATGTTTTCGGGAAAAAACTAACTGTACTAAATGAACAAACTCTGTGAACTCACCAACCTTTGTGTTGACACTTTCAAGTATGTTTCTCAGGTAACCTTTAGCCATGGCGCGGTTGGAATACGCTAGCTATAATTGGATAAATTCCTACTAGCTGGAAGGACATAGATTATCCGGGCTCAAGTCTGTCGTTGATCTAAAAGAACTTAGATCATTGTACTACTTAGTCTTAGTATTTGTGTATGTATTCAAGTCTTAGAAATCGCTATTACAGCTTCCGCTATCATGTAATGAACCAATTTTTGCAACCTGTATTTATTTATTAAGTAAATAAATTTGGGGGTGTGATAAAATCCATAGGGAAGACGAATTTATCAACTTTCACTAAAAGATTCTCCACTATTCCCCATGGATACATGACTGAACGGTCAGCCAAGGATATGCTCATGCGCGTCGACTTTGGTTCTCCTAGGTCTAGCTGCTTATATATGGAATATGGCATTAAATTGATGCTAGCACCTAGGTCGGCCAACGCGTGGTTCAAGGGCAAACCGCCAAGCAGACACGGGATCGTGAAGTGACACGGATCTGCCAGTTTCTCTGGCAGTTTGTTTTGAACCACCGCAGAACATCGCTCACTAAGTGAGACTTTAGAGACCTCCTCTAGCTTCTTCTTGTTGGAAAGAAGATCTTTTTCTCCTTAGGCATATGCTGGAGGACCTCTATGAATGGGAGATTGACCTTGAGTTGTTTAAACATATCAAGGAAGTGACCGTATTCCCTAGCATACTTATGAGGCAGCAAGCGTGCTATGTAGGGAAAATGACTCAAGTCAATCTCGGGGGTCTTTATCTCATCCCCATTCTTCTTCTCCTCTGCCTTCTCGGTAGGCTTCTCAACTAGTTTCTCCTCTTCCACCGGCTCTTCTTCTTCTACCGGTGGCTCCACTTCCATCCTAGCCTCGATCTCAGCAAAGTGGGCTCTCCAGTCTATCTTCCTCACCTCTTCTTGTGACAGAATGTGACGAATAGTGCTGTGGGAGACTTCCTCTATAGTAGTAATCAATGTATCAATAATAGTCTCTACCACTTCTTCCTCCTCCTCTATTCTTCGACTTCTAATCGACACGGCCATCGCTGAAGCATTAGGGCTTTCAGACGGACCTCCATGTCTATCCTGCAAGTTCTTAGCGATGTCTCCTACCGTGCGCTGCAGATCCTGGAATCCTGGAAGGTTGTCCTCTCGGCAGCCGATGATGCAGAACAAGTAGAATAGATCCACTTGATTGCACTTCTCGGTACAGGACTTGCTGCCGACGAGAGTGCAATCAAGGATCCTATGAATATAGCGGATAACTGAATCTCTGATCGACGACTCTATAATGGCAGTAGAATATGGCCCGTCGGCTATAGAGCCCCAAAACTCTCTCAGCTGACCGTCACTGACCCCCTTGTCATGACGTTTCCTAAAACGGCCCCTCAGGCTCTAAATAAATGATGGCTCCACCAACTCAGTCTCGGTGTAAAATCCAGTCGCCACTACGAACTAGGGGACTGACATCTCGTAGATCTGTCGTCCCAGAGCAAAAGACATTGCCGTCGGCTCCTCAAACTGCCCTGTCGTGTACCGTAACATCGAATGAAATTCTACCGTCAGCCCCCTGTACTGAATGGCATTACAAGCCAAAACCACCATCCATCATGCCCCTAACAACTCCTCTAATCTCTCACACTGCCCTAGCTTCTCAATCAGCTCCCAGCTGATGCTCCTGTGCTGCAGCGGCTCCATCTCAGTGAACTTCTCACACCTAACCGACTCCTCGGTCGCGAGCTCTAAACGTAGAAGGGTGTGGCGGCTTTGAACCCTGGCGTCCAACGGGATCGGCTGAGTATCGACCGTCGGACGGTCATCTGGTGCTGCATAACAAATAACACGCGCACGCCTACGCTTGGCCTCCCGGACCGTGCTCGATGATGATCTTGCATCAGACATGCCTGCACAACAAAGTTAGACAAATATTTACATGTAATAAGGCATTTCGAGCAGCCATGACGACTGTATAGCATTTCATTCGCAGTCGTCCCAGGTACAGTTGAATAATAAACTAGAATAAAACACAAAAATTGAAGCCAAAAAAATTCGGGGATACCCTTTGTAGTTTAATAGAAACCAGAAAACCTCGCCCGAATGAAGATTGAGTACGGCGAGGCGGTCTAATCCTATAAGAACATGGAATAACATATCCCCGAGACTTGATCTAAATTAAACCACAACTTAAAACATGAACAACAGACTCAAACGACTCGAACTAAAATTTAAACTAAAAACTCGAATTATAAATTTACTAATTACAAAACTCGAATGTGACTCAATCAACTCGAAACAACATTAACCAAAAGTTTGAACAACATTATGTAGGTCCATATTTAACTTTAAATCACTGATTTGATCGATTACACACACAGGCGGAAACTGTGTGTATGGTGGTGAAACAGATGGTAGAAACAGTGTTGGTGAAGATAACTGGCTAACCACACTATGAATCAACACGCAAATGGTATGAAAATGTAAGAACACAGTGCATAAACAACTGCAAATTGTAAACATTCTCAAACTAGGCTATTTATAGTAGTGACAGGTATCGAAACTATGCTCAATCGAAACTACTAGTTTCGATTGACCATTTACAAGTGATACACAGAACTGTCGAAACTACCATCTATCGAAACTACTAGTTTCGATTGAACAAACTCAATCGAAACTAAGTAGTTTCGATGGCCAAGACTTAGCTGATAAAGCAGTAAATTATAGAAAACTGAAATTACATTTAATGAAACAACAGAAAGTAAACTAGTCTAAAATTGTTTAAATATACAATAAATGACAACAGCTTATACAAAAGATATGACTCTACAATCTCCCCCTAAGTTGTTGCATTACTGTCTTCAGCTCTTCATCAAGCAGCTGGTCCTTCAGTTGTCCTCGGGATGAATGGTTTAACGTGGAGAGTTACAACTCTTTGGTAGGCCTTGGCATCAGCTTCATCTTCATCACTGTATGCCTGAATGTGATTCTGGAATAGTACCTCCTGATCTTCAGGCTGAAATTTCAACAACTCCATAGGCTCAAAGATAGTGATGTCTTCCTTGCCCTCACACTCTATCACTGCACTGCCAATGATTGGGTCATAGTACCACTTTCTGAAAGTTTGCAGCTGGACAGGTACAGATTTTGGAATGGTGATGGTCTTGTGAGTTTGGGCAGGCTTATACCTCAAGAATACATATGGCTTGTTAGTCTTAGGATGAAACCTTGTTTTTGAGATTTTCTTTTGAGTTTTCCTAGGCTTCATTCCCTTGAAATCATTATTAACTTGAGAATGCAGAAATTTCTCAAATTCATAAGCCATCATAACCTTCCCAGGGTTTTGAAGGGGAAGTTTGGCTAAATCCCTGAGGTCATAGAAAGGAAGGGTCTGGAAGTCAGTCATATTTTTAAAGTGCTGAACTCCCCCTCTATATCTTCTGAAAATAAAGAGCTTCCTTTCAGCATCATACTTCCAGCCAATTGGAGGCCTCTTTAGTTCCTGATGCTCAGCTATCCATTCATATGTTTTAGGAGTTTCTTCCTGAATGATTTTCTTAAACCAAGACTTTCTTGAAATTGGAGATTCAGGTGCAACAGAGGGTAGATCTTGTGCTGGACTGGATTCAGAGATAGTAGTGGTTGGTTCAGGAGTGGTTGTCTTGATAAGATTAACCTGAACATCTTCTTCGCCCTTTTCTTCATCAGACAAGGTTTGAATTTCCTCTCCTTCTTCTGTAAAGTATCTAGTTCTCTCAATCTCTTTTTCTTCGGTAGGCAGAATTTCTGGGTAAAGATCATTATACCCAAATTTTTCAATTTCATCTAAGAGAGCATTCAGCTCGTCACCAGATGGGATGTCTTCTTCATCCAGAATTACTGTTTCTATTTCAGTAGAGGTCCTTTTCCCTTTCTTCCTTGCATCTCTTCTCTCATTTGCTAAGGGAAGGTCTAGTTCTGGTTCTTCAACCTTGACTTCAACTGCCTCCTTTGTCTTTTCAGCATAGCCAGTAAAGATAGTTAGTGCAAACTCTGGATTAGTCACCATGGTAGGAGATGAGGGTTCAACTACAGATGTGGTCTCCCCCTGAGCTGTTGAAGTGGTTGGTTGTTGTTGCAAAGGTTTTATCATTGAGGCTTTGAGCTGCTCCACTGCTTCAGCTAAAGCCTTAAACTCTTCTTTTTGCTTTGAGATTAGTTTCTGTTGTGTTTCAAGTTGGGTTTGTTGAGTGTCAATCTGGGTATGTAGACCCCCAACTTCCAGCTTCAGGTCTTTAACCTCTTCCTAAACATCATGCAAATTAGATTTTAAGCCTTCAATTTCTTCATCTTTCTTTTGAATCGTATCCTGCATTTTCTTCAGTTCAAGGCTTAAAGTTTTAACTCGTGGTACCGGAGAGGTTGAATCATGAGTTGGTGATGTGGGAGTAGTATGGATGGGTGATTGTTGTGGAGATGGTAGTGGAGTTGGTTGTGGAGTGGGTTGTGGAGTGGGCTGTGGAGTGGGTTGTGGAGTAGGTTGTGGAGATTGTTCTGGAGTTAATAGAGAATCTGACGAGGATGACAAATCTTCCAATCCAGTCTTGATTTTCTTTGCCCTAGGCTCTTCTTCCTCAAAATCAGAACCTGACTCAACTTGCCGTTTGGAGGAAGATGCAAGATGCTTTGTTCTATCATCTGAATCAGACTTGTAGTAGTCAGATCCATAGATTCCTGCATCCAGAGTTCCACTTAATTCTGCAACTTCCTCCTCAACTTCATGTATACCAGCTTCAACATTAACTGCTGGCTCTTGAATTATCTGTATTTGTTCAACAAAAGGAGCCTCTATCACAGGCTCAATGATGGGTTGTTCTTCTTCTTGAACATTAGGAATGTTTATCTCAATCTCAGCTTCATCAAGAGGTTGATTACCTTGATCTTCTTCAACTTCCATCTCTTCTTCATCAGATGATAGGATCTCTTCTTCTAGATCAGGGTCAATATCAGGAAAAAATTCTTCTTCGTCACTAATAATATGACCAAACAGGGGAACATCAGCTATAGCCCTGTTGGTTCTCTTGTTGGTACTCCTCATATAGCTGAGAGTCTTGGCAATCATATGGTCGAACACAAAGGTGTTCCCACCTTGTTGAAGCTCAGGATGAAGATGATTAATGATAATCTGTAGGAATCTTGGATATGCCAGAAATTTCTCCTTCACGGCTCCTGTCAGGTTGTCCTTTAACTGTCTGAAGATGAAGCCAGAAAAATTGTAATCTCTTCCCTTGACTAACCCCAAAATTGCTGAGCCCAGAGTGCTGTTTGCTGAATCAAAACCTCCTTTTCTGATTGATAGGCAATGAATAAACACGTGCACTATGTATCTCCAGTGGCTTGGTATGGAGTTCTTGATTATTTGACCACTTTTGAATTCACCTGGATGACCCAATCTTCTGAAGCATTCTTTAACATAGAAGATTGGAAATTCAATGGGTGCATCTGGATTGTCATTAAACTGCAGCACCTCTCTAACTGTAGCTTCCGAAAATAAGACTTCTTGGCCAAGCACAGTGGCTCTGATGTGCTCCACATTTTCTACTGTGATGATCTCTGCAGTCTCCCAAAATTCTCTTATAGATGTCTCAAACACTGGCAGGTTGTTGCTGATGGCAAAGCTGATGTTGGAGTTTGCCAGGAAATTTAAGACACGAATGAACTCTGCAGCTTTTGGATCATTGGCATTAAGGAATGCACAGACATTGTGTCTTTTTACAAATAAGAGATCCATACCTGTAAAATTCATCAGTTTTGCACAATAAGTAAAGTTTCTGAATATACTTAATCGAAACAAGGTATATCAACACTTAGAAAAATTTTGAAGTCCTTACTGTCGAAACAACTACTTTCGATTTGAGATGAACTTGGTTAATTTAACAAACAGCTTTATCGAAACAAGTAGTTTCGATAGAGGCTATAAGCTTTGATCAACACTTAGAAAAAATTTTAAATCAACACTGTCGAAACAACTAGTTTCGATGGAGATGAACTTATCGAAACTATCTAGTTTCGATCAGAGATACTAGGGCAAGTTTGGGTGTCGAAACTAGTAGTTTCGATTGAAAACCTTTTGAGAAAATTTTGAAAGTGTTGAACCCCTTTATCGAAACTACTTGGTTTTGAAACCCAAACCCCATTGATTCGTGATACTCAGACTAATATAAATAATTTTAAAGAAGGGTTTAGAGTGGCCTGTAAGTGACGGAACTTCATCTTACCAAATGTGAGACTGTTTTCTGCAAGAATACACAAAATCGTGAGTTCTAAGATGATAGAGATGTTTGCAAACACGGATAAACACAAAGAAGACTGTTATTATGAAGATTTAGTCGAACAAATTTTAAGTTTTGAAAATCTAGGTCTGCCGATTTGCAAAAATCATCCAAAATGAAGTAGTGAGACGTTACCTGATGATGAAGACGATGGTGATAACGGGAAAATCAGGTGATTAATGCTGATATCTTGCACCTCAGACCGATGGTTTGAAAGATTTTGTGAATGATAGAGAAGACGAAGAGGGTTTGAAAAAGACGAGTGAATATTAGTATGAAGGGAGGGATTGCTTATGAAGGCTTTTAATTTTCGTGAGACAAAAGACAAAAATGTCCCTGTGGAAACAACTAGTTCGATAGGACAAACTAGTTTCGATATGAACAACTAGTTTCGACAGTTCAAAGTAGTTTCGATATGCATAAAGTAGTTTCGACATGTCAAACTAGTTTCGATATGCACAAAGTAGTTTCGATATGCACAAAGTAGTTTCGATAGTTCAAAGTAGTTTCGATATGTACAACTAGTTTCGATAGTTCAAAGTAGTTTCGATATGTACAACTAGTTTCGATAGTTCCAATAGCAGAAACAAGACTAACATATAGAAATGAAATTATACACAAGATATTTACACTTATCTTCTTGAAAAAGATCCAACATGAGATCAGCTCTGGTCAGTCTCTTGAAACACTTCCTTTTGCAATTAACTACTGTGATTCCCTGAAGATAGCTGGTATTTGTGCAAAGTAAACCCGAACATTTGTTTGTACAAAGATTTCATGTGATTAGAAGGTACCATTTAAGCAATATACAAGGTGTACCCCACATATTAAAATAAAATGATTTTGAAAACCTATTAATCCTCAAGAAGTACCCATCTTCATCCTATCATCTCTTTCTGATTAACCAAGGTACCGTCTTAGTAATGTCAAAGTACCACCAAAATAAAATAAGATATCTAAGTGGATTTAGAAAATTAAAATAAAATATATCCAAGTAGATATTAAAAAGGTACGAGCATTCTAGATCTTTGCGAAAGCAAAACATAAGAAGTCGTAAAATTATCCAAGCGGATAGAAAAATGTTGAACGCCCGAGATCTTTGCGTAAGCAAAACAGACGGGGTCAAATCATCCAAGTGGATGGGAAAAGGATGAGCACCCGAGATCTTTGCGTAAGCAAAACATACGGGGTCATCGGTGGTAAATATCGTTATATTGACGGTCACTTGGCGTATGAATAGGAATCCAATACGTAAGCCTGTATCTGATTGAATTGGTTTTCTTAGATATAAAAATGTGTTAGATGTTTCAATAATGGGTTCAAACACACAAGTATGAGATATATATATTAGGTTTTCACACTACTTACAAGTTTTAACCATATGTCGGGCCTACCGGCTATACCTCAGTAAACACCATCGCTTTTGGTCTATTCCATGTCCAAGAGATGAGATCAGACACTATCATTTCTCAAAGGTCAGATTCAATTTTTTCTGCAACTCAAAACCACTTGTAAGATTATATACACAACAATTCTTTTCAATATTATATTTCTCCCCAAAATATTTGCGTAGAAACTGTAGATAAAAATAATTTTTTTTTGAAATTTTCTTTATCAGTTAAACAGAATTTAGAAAAAGGAAAAGAAAAAAAATACTATTCACACAATTTACTGAAAGTTGATCATTCCAAGCATCTCCACCAGTTGGGCAAATCTGGTAGAGTCAAAAGCCTTTGTGAAGATGTCTGCGGTTTGTTTATTAGTTTTGACTTCAACAATTCGAATATGCTTCTTTTCCACACAGTCACGGATAAAGTGATGTTTAATTTCAATGTGTTTTGTTTTTGAATGCTGAACGGGGTTTTTTGGTGATATGGGGAACGGCAGTGTTGTCACACAGAATGGGTGTCTCATGGAATGTGATCCCATAGTCAAGCATCTGATGGTGGATCCATCTAACTTGAGAACAACAGAGGGTTGCGGCAATGTATTCGGCTTCGGCGGTGGATTGGGAAACAGTGGATTGTTTCTTACATTTCCATGAGACAAGGCGGTTGCCAAGGAATTGACAACCTCCAGAAGTGGATTTTCGGTCTAAGTTGCAACCCCCGTAGTCTGAATCTGAATAAGCCACAAGATCAAACAAGTCAATTTTAGGATTCCACAGACCCAATTTTGGCTTATACCGTAAGTATCTTAAAATACGTTTGACAACAGATAAATGAGAGAGTTTAGGATTAGGTTGAAACCGCGCACACAAGCACACTGCAAATATGATGTCGGGTCTGCTAGCCGTGAGATACATGAGAGATCCTATCATAGAGCGATAGAGATGCTGATCAACGCTTTCACCATCCACATCAGGAGTTAAACAATGTCGAACTTTCACAGGAGTTTTTACTGGATGGGAATCAGCCATTTTGAACTTGGTCAAGATTTCTTACGTATTTTTCTTGATGGATAAGGATTCCTGACTCAGACTGATCAACTTGTAGTCCCAAAAAGAACTTCATTTCCCCCTTGGAGCTCATTTCAAACTTAGATCGCATCACTTCTTCAAATTCTTTGCAGAGACGGGGATTTGTAGATCCAAAAATGATATCATCCACATAAATTTGCACCATGACTGTATCCTTTTCATCCTTCCGTTTGAACAAAGTTTGGTCAATTGCTCCTCGTGTGAAACCATTCTCAAGCAGATGCTTTGATAAAGTTTCATACCACGCACGAGGTGCTTGGTGAAGACCGTACAATTCTTTGTCTAACTTGTAAACACGGTCTGGAAAATTAGGATCAATGAAACCCGGCGGCTGCTTGACATATACTTCCTCTTGAACTTTGCCATACAAAAATGCGCTTTTGACATCCATTTGATGGACAGTGAAGTCCATGTAGGCCGCATAGGAGAGAAACATTCTGATGGCTTCCAAGCGAGCCACTGGGGCAAAAACTTCCTCATAGTCAATCCCTTCTTCTTGATAGAAACCTTGAACCACCAGGCGAGCTTTATTTCGAATCACAGTGCCTCCTTCTTCCTTTTTATTGCGAAAAACCCAACGAGTGCCGATTGGAACTTTGTTCTTGGGAAGATCTACCAAATTCCACACATGCAGCTTTGAGAATTGCTGTAGCTCTTCCTGCACTGCTTCCACCCAGCTGTTTTCTAGTAGAGCTGCTTTGATGTTCTTTGGTTCAGCTTGAGAAATGAAGCAAGAAAACATGTTGTTTTCAAATGCTTCACAGGCACTTCGGGTACTAACACCCACATTGAGTGGTCCAATGATGTTATTGGTGGGATGAATCTTGTGAATTCGCAGTTGAGGAATTTCATCTTCTTCCACGACTTCTTCCAAATTGGTAAGATTTTCAGCTGGGGGATCGGCAATATCATTAATAGGATCTTCAGCAGATGATTGTGGTGCAACATCTACTATTGGAATGGAGTTGTCTTCAACAGTTTCACTTGTTGCACCAGAACCGGAAGACTCCATATCAGATTCAGCATTAGCAACCACAAGAATTTCAATCTGAGCAGATGAGGAAGAGCCTTGATTATTTATGTTCCCTAGATTGTTCACACAGAAGTAAGGATTAGCATGAGTTGAGTCAATAGAGAAATCAGGAAGATTAAATGACTTAAAAACTGAATCGACGTCAAAGAGCCAATTGGGACCGTCTCCTGCGTCCGTATGATTGTTTTCATGCCAATTGATATCAATGGACTCCATCACTATCCTTTTCTTCTTATGGTAGACACGAAAAGCACGCTGATTGGATGAGTAACCAACAAAATAGCATTCATCAGCTTTGGCATCAAACTTGTTGAGCTGATCTGAAGTGTTCAGCAGTGTGCACACACACCCGAATTTTCTGAAGAAATCGATAACTGGCTTGCGCTTGTACATGATCTCATAAGGTGTCTTGTTGCAACTTTTAGTGATAAGAACCCGATTTTGCACAAAACGTGCAGTGTTGACCGCCTCAGCCCAGAAAGTCACGGGAAGCTTAGAGTCAACAATCATATTTCGTGCAGCTTCAATTAAAGTGCGGTTTCTTCTTTCAACTACACCGTTTTGTTGAGGAGTACGAGGTGCACTAAATTGTCGAGAAATTCTTTGCTTTCACAGAAGGAATCAAGAGTTTCATTTTTTAATTCTATTCCATGATCGCTGCGGATAGTCTTCACACTTAGATTGAAGAGGTTCTCAATTTGAAGCATATAGGTTTTCAAAATCTCTGGCGTCTCATCTTTCTTAGCTAAGAAAAACACCCAAGTGAATCGAGAAAAATCGTCTGTTACCACCAGACATTATGACTTTCGTCCAAGACTCATGACCCTCACCGGACCAAAAAGATCCATGTGAAGCAATTGTAGAGGAGAGTCAATGGAATTGGTGGTTTTAGGCTTATGTGAAGATTTGTGCTGTTTTCCCTTGGAACATGAGATACAGTGTTCCATAGGAGTGAAATCTTTGAGAGGTAATCCAGTGACTAGGTTGCCTCAAACCAGTCGGTTCATTTTTTTGAAATTGACATGTCCCAACCTCTTATGCCACAGGAAAGATTCATCTTCGGAAGCCTTTGAGAGAAAACATGATTCAATGCCCGATGGGTTGTTCATATCCAAGCTATATGTGTTGTATCTTCTGGAAGCACGCATGAGAATAAGTTCTTCCGGAATCACCACTCCCGGCTTCAAGATAAGACATTCTTTTGAATTGAATAAGGCACAAAAGTCCTTGTCACAAATCTGTGAAACACTCATCAGATTGTATTTCAACTTAGGAACAAAGTTGACAAATTCCAGACTATTTACTCCATTTAATACTGTTCCTTGTCCTTCAATCTTTCCTCCTCTTGGGTTTCCAGCAAAAGCAACATACTCTCCATCAATTTGATGATAATCTTGCAGCAAGTTAAAGTGCCCAGTCATATGTCTTGAACATCCACTATCTACATACCAGATGTTATCGCCGGTTCTTCTTAATTGACCCGATACACAACGAACCATTTATACGATTTGACCAATATTGTTTCAATCAAGAGATTTTAGTGCAGGGTATGACCTCTCATTGGAATCAGAATTACAACCATCCTTTGATGAAGCATGATCATCAAATAGAACATTATTTTTAATTTTCCAAGTTCGTTTTAAATAATTTTTAGCATTTTTAATTCTTTTACGCCTAGATTTCCTACCGTGAGAAGACTTAGGCAACACATATGAATTTAATGAACTTTTGGAAGGCGGTTCTTCATTAGAATTTGCGGTTGTCAATTTACAACTTTTTGAAACATGATTTGAGGCACCACAACTAAAGCAAACGTTTTCACAAGATATCTTAGCCTGATAATAGTCATCACAAGATGAAGATGATTGTGATGTTGAGGAATCTGAACATGAGACGGTTCTCTCATCAATAACTTTGTCTTGAAGACGATGTGCTTCCTTTAATCTGAAAAAGTCCATGTTGCTCATGGTTTCACGTGGTACATCATTCACAATAATTCCTGCACTTTTAAACATGGTAACACATGGCATAACATTCAAAGATTTAGGAACAAAAGGCAAAGAATTTTTAAATTTAGAAACATCACATCCCAAACCCGTATGCTCAGCAGGCATAGAATCAAAATACACGTTTTCAACGTGTTTACAAATATTTAGTTTAGACACGGACGTATTATTACATTCATCCGACTCAAGTTCTTTTAAAATAGTTCTGTCATTGGTACTCTCATCACAATCATCTTCGGAATTTACACAATTAGATTCTGCACAAGAAGCAAAACTGTCAGAATCAGAGGATGTAATATAATCATCAGGAGATAATGTGCAAACAAAAGGTGTGGAAACATGTGGAGTTGGAATATCAGCAAATCTCCCTGATTTAGAATAAGGAGGTGGATGAGAGTTATACCCAAGACCTTCTGTGCCTTTTCTATTAAATTGTTTATCAATTATTCCAAACAGAATTTTCTGATCCATATCCATGTGGTCAACCTGTAATTTGGCCTTTTCTGCCTTTTGGACTCTTTCAGTTAAAATCGTATTGTTAATAGTTTGAGTATTGAGTTGCACAACTAAAGAACGATTTTCACCAGATATGTCACGAATTTTCTTTAAGTAAAGTTTCTCATTTTTGGCAACAGAGTCATACATCACCTTAATGTGATCTCGTTCATCAATCAAGGCTTGATTGATGAATTTGTATTTTTGAATTTCATTCAAGCAAGATCTAGAACTACACAGTTTAGAAATAACCTCAGCAGGCGCAGTAGTGAGATCCTCAGCAGGTTCAATCATGACACACTTGCCCATGTCCTCCACATCAGCCATCAAGGCTTTATCAGCAGCTTCCTCAGCTTGTTCTCCCCAATGATAGTGTTCATCAGCTTGACACACAATAGCTGTGAAACTTGAAGATGTGTTTGTCTTTGGAGGATTGGCAGCTTGTTTTCCAGAGGAAATCTTCTTTTCTTGCTGATCCTTGGAGGATGACTCCTTGCAGTTTCTGGCAAAGTGACCCAGCTGATCACAATTGTAGCATCTCACCTTCTTGATATCAAACCCAAGTGTCTTTCCCTGCTTGAATCTGTCTATGCCAGTCCTTTTTATGAATCTTTTGGCTCTTAAGGTCAACATGGCCATGCACCAATCAATGTCCATTTTCTCCAAATCATTAGGATTAATCTGCTCCAAGTCATCAGGTTAAAAGCTAACCGGTGTTAGATTTCCAGAAATCAGTGCATCATAGCATGACATGAAAGCAGTCATGATTGGGACATAATCATCAGGAATCATGGTGACAGTCTTTTGAGGAGCTGGTAGAATTAATTACAGCAGCTGAAGGAGGGACATCAGTCTGAAAGTATGGGCTACCGGATGAGCTTGATCCAGCAATAAGAGCTGTGATTCCAGACTGATTTGACGGGGTGACTGCTCCCTTCTTAATCTCAATTTCATAAGATTCAAGAATGCTATAGACTTCTTGTTGAGACAGAGCACTCAGATTCTCAGTCTTTTTGATCATGATTCGATACATATTCCATTCCTCAGGAAGAGAATCTAGGAGTTTCTTGTTTAGATCAAGAGTATGGTACTCAACTCCCATTACTTTCAACCTTGATACAATGCTTGAGAAACGGTTGATCAAATTAGATATTGATTCTCCCCTTACACTGTTGAACATCGCATATTGTTTCTTGATCAGATCTCTTTTGCTTTCCCTGACATCCTCACTTCCCTCATATCTTGTGCACAGTGCAGCCCATAAGTCTTTGGCAGTTGTGTACTCAGCAAAGATGTTGAAAATATCCATAGGAAGAGCCATGGCAATAGTCCCGTAGGCCTTGTTGTCTCGGGCAATCAAGGTAAGATCTTTCTCATCATACTCAGATGCTAACTTAGGACGTTGAACATCAGCAGTGGTAGTTACAGGCTTGTGGGGACCATTGGTGATAGAACTCAACAATGTATAATCGTGAAATTGAACGAAAAGCTTCATCTTTTTAGTCCAGTCATCAAATTCTCTTGTGGACACAAGAGCAGGTGGTCTATTTCCCCCAAAATGTTCTGTTGAACTTGAAGTGGCCATAATATTCGGAATCGAAACTAAAACACTAACTAGTTTCGATAGAACAACACTTATCGAAACAACTAGTTTCGATAGAACAACACTTATCGAAACAACTAGTTTAGATAGGACAACTTTTATCGAAACAACTAGTTTCGATAAGACAACTTTTATCGAAACAACTAGTTTCGATACTAAAAATTCACAGACAAGTTTCGATAACCACAGTTTCTATATAAGACAAAAATCTAGTTTCGATAATACCTTCTCCCGACAAAACGTAGACAAGAAGTTTCGATGATCAACAAAAATCAGAAACTGTCCCCAGTAGTTTCGATGCCTTCTTCTCCAAGCTCAGAAATACTCCATTGATGACAAGCTCCAGAAATCAATAGTTCAGAAATGACAAACCAATCCAGCGAAAACCTTCGGCTAACACTCCTGATCACTAATCCAACCTCTGATTCTTGAAATCACAAACAAAAATCCTTGAAAACGATGAAACAGTACGTCTGAGATGTTATGTGCAGATTCCAACAAAAACCTCAAAATACCTCACAAATCACCTAGAATCGATCACAAAACCTAATAACACTCAAAAACACTAGAGCATAATGCTCTAATACCAATTGTAGGTCCAGATTTCACTTTAAATCACTGATTTGATCGATTACACACACACAGGCGGAAACTGTGTGTATGGTGGTGAAACAGATGGTAGAAACAGTGTTGGTGAAGATAACCGGCTAACCACACTATGAATCAACATGCAAATGGTATGAAAATGTAAGAACACAGTGCATAAACAACTGCAAATTGTATTGATTCAAGAACAATGTGAAAGAGAAGGTTCAGGGTTACATCCGCTACTCACACCCTAAACATTCTCAAACTAGGCTATTTATAGTAGTGACAGGTATCGAACTATGCTAAATCGAAACTACTAGTTTCGATTGACCATTTACAAGTGATACACAGAACAGTCGAAACTACCATCTATCAAAACTACTAGTTTCGATTGAACAAACTCAATCGAAACACAGTAGTTTCGATGGCCCAGACTTAGCTAATAAAGCAGTAAATTACAGAAAACTGAAATTACATTTAATGAAATAACAGAAAGTAAACTAGTCTAAAATTGTTTAAATATACAATAAATGACAACAGCTTATACAAAAGATATGACTCTACATGTGTTAACTGTTTGTGTGCAATTTATGTGCAATCATTAACTATTCAAGCCGACGGTTAACAATGATAGATCTATTGAGTCTGACAAACCCACCCAGATTGGGGTGATTGTTACCGACAACACAAATCAACTCGAAACAACATTAACTAATAGTTTGAACAACATGATTACACCACTTTCAAAAATCCCAGTTACATTAATCCCATAATGCAACAAAATCAATTCCCGACTCGCCCTGACTGAATAATACTCATTTTGCATTCAAAGAATTTAAAACGAGTTGAAAAACTACCCCTAGCAAAACAGTATGTTACCATTTGACAACCTGCCCAATCAACTCAATCCAGATGCATCTCAAATAATTATGTTTAATTTATTACTCGTGGTACGTGAATAACGAACATTTGAACTCGAATTGTCCACTTAACAAAAACAAACCCGGGCATTATGTAATTCATATCAATCAATTCCCGAGTTCCCTTACCCCCAAGTGCCAACTATTATGGACTAGACATGACTACACATTTATATACACCCCACATAGACTCTAATCCTATGACTCTTACTACACAAAAATGACTCAAGCCCAAAGTGTGACAAGGCAACCAATGCAAAACCTCTCGAATAAGCGACTTACCACCAAATTTATCATGCATGCTCGGCATTCATTATAACGTATTCACAGCTACAACTTATTTAAACTAAACAAACAAGACCCAAATTACAACCGACTAATTTTACACGAGACCGATTCAACGCCTACAATTATATAATTATAACAGTGACGAATCACCTCAAACCACACAATTATAAACCGATTCTAAAACGGGCTTTTACAAGACATGAAATATAGAACAAAATGACTCGAGACAGAGGGTAACAGTGAGACGTACCTGAATGATGAAGGAAAATAAATGAGTGGAGGGTGAAATAAGCGAGAACAACCCCTAAAACTCCCTGACCGAACTGGTGAGTGCGGTTTTAGGTGATGGCGAATGAAGGTGGTGATGGCGAATGAAGGTGGTGATGATAGTGGACATAGGTGGTGTTGGTGGTAGGAGTGGTGGTGACCTAGGGTTTCGGAGGTGGTGGTGAGTGGTAATGGGTGGGTCGGTGGTGGAATTAGGGCTAAGTGCACGGTGGTGGTAGGAGAATCGCCGGAGGGGTTGGTGTGGTTTCTCGATGGTAATGGAGGTGGACAAAGGGTGGGAATGAAGGAAATTAGGGAAAACCGAGTTTTGTTTATTTTTTTCTGAAATTACAGGGTTTTTGCGTGCCGCGAACCCCTATCTTCTTCCCCTCAAGTCACACGAGAAGCCCAAGTCTGAAAATGCCCCTTTAGTTCCCCGCGTGTCGCGAAGCGTATGAGTGGGCTTTTCACGTGGCGCGAAGGATTTAAAACCCAATTTGTGTCTTTTGTTTTTCGCATGTCGCGAATAAACCAGGGAGGGGCTTTAGCGTGGCGTGAAAACCTATCTTTCATAGAAAGTTTGTCCATTTTTACTTAGAAAAAAGAATATTTGATCACTAAAATTCTTTCTTCACCCAACATCTTTTTAAAAACACGTTCCAACTGTAAGATCAATTGTAATCCTACCTGGAACTTCAAGCTTGATGATTTCCCTTGCCGAAACGGTTGTGAATCCCTGAAACACACAAATCCATGAAAACACACATACCGAAAAACACATAAAAAAAATATACACATAAAATTACATGGACCTAGCTCGCTCTACACTACTCTACACCTCCCATCACCACACTTATCCTCCATCAGGAGGCTTCTCCTTTATTCCGCCCCCATCCAATCCGTTCAATGTGACCGGTCTACCACCAATTTGAAAAACCCCGATGGTAGACTTAAAAATTGATTTAAAACACTCAAATAGGTCAGACCACCAACATTTAAACTAACCTGGGCTAAACTTGAGATATGATGTATAGTGAAGGAGACAGTCAGTTTTGTTGATTGATAGAGCAGTTTTGGCTGCTTCGGCTGTCTCTTCATTCCCAAGCTTGTCCTACGCCACTTCTTTCCCTCTCTTTCCTGTGATGCCTTTGGTGTTTGTGGCCTTTCACCATTGGCTTCATCCACGGGTCTTTTCCTCTTGCTCTCTCTAGTCAAATCCTTAGACCTCAACATGTCCACCTCATGGATCTCCTTGCAAGGCTCCCTCTCGATCTCCACACCTGGAACATTATGCGGTAGCTCTTCAATGACCTTTAGATCTCCAAGTGGGTAGAACTTTTCTTCACTAGGAGTTGGCAGGTCCTTCAATTCATCACTTAACTCATCCTCCTAGGATGGGACCTGCTCCTCTTCTAACTCATCCAGTGGATCGCCAGGCTGATCCTCACTTTCATCCTTTATCTCAAACAACCCGGCTAATCCCTCTTCACAACACTCGTCTTTGCTTTCTATATCCTACATCAAATTATTCTCAAAGAACAAGCGTAAAGTATCAAGTGCATTAGAAGAGTCAAGCTCGTCACCCGGAAATTTAAACGACTCATGACTATCATAATTATACTCAATTACACCGGGTTCCGAATGCTTACCTGGACCAACACCAACAGTGCCATCTGAGGACTCTTCTACCTCTTCTTCATCATCATCACTGAAAAAGTCATCCTCGATGGGCTCTGGCCCGCAAATCTTTGGTGTGAAAATTGAAGGTGGGTTTTGTGCAGAGTATTGTAAACTCGTGAGTTGCACCTCTTCCGTTAAAGTCTCCGGCTCTTGAGTGGCTTTTTCTCCTGCTAGTCTTAGACTCACCAGCTCATCCGTTAGCCTCTCATTTTCTCCCAAAAATGCAGTCGCTCGGCCTTACTTAAAAGGTGCCACCGAGTGCTCATGATCTCCTGCACTTTCCTTCGCTCCTCCTTGATTTCTTCTTCACTTTGTATCTCCTACAAAGACTCACTCTCCCAAGACTTTTTGCTTTGTATCTCCTGCAAAGACTCACTCTCACAAGACAAGTGTATAGACTCACATGGAATTTCGTGATCTTGCATGGAATCAGTATGAATTTCATTACTATTGAAATCAAGGGTAGAATACTTTCCTGGAGGTGGGACTTGTGCTTCACCTTCTGTCACTGTTACGTGCACTTCATCCATTCAAGTCTCCAGTTCTGGGGTTTACAGAATCACTACATCTTATCGAGTTTCAGTTCCAATAAAGTTCCCGTCACAATCGAAGACCAAACGTTCTCGATTTCTCAGACGTTGTGATTCTATGTAATCCTTTACAGCCTAGATTTCCCCATCATACGTCCATGAATTTCCAAATCGGCTATCCTGCTATCTATACATTCTTCTCAAAGCAGCAGGTGAGATATAACAAAATAAAATAAAATAAGGCAAAACTAAACTAGAAACAAACTAAGACAAAAGAAAAAAAAGTAATAGACTCAACACTAAGACTTTAAACCTGAGACACGACCTAGACTCATAAATAAACACAAGAAAAAGCAAACAAAAGACACAGACGGACTAGATTCACCTTCTGATCAAGCAGGAATCACCTGAATATCCTGTCTATGGATCTCGGATGATGCCAATCAAATTTCTTGATGATAACGATCCTTTCATTATAAATCTAGATACTCCTACACCTGAGTATCATCCCCTATCATATGATGCTGCGATTTCTTGGATGGACACTGGTTCTGACTTTAGTAATTGGCAGTTTAATACCCCTCCACCAATAGACAATCAGGCTGGGACAAGTGCGTCCCGAAAGCCTAGAATAGGAGTGGGAATGCCCACTGAGGGAATTTCTATTCTAGCTATTGATATGGAGGAAATTTATCAAAATACACCAGTGGAGGAAACATCCAAAGAATCTCATCAGTATGCTCCTGTATCTGAAAATCCGGAGGATTATCCCTTTTATAATCCTGAGTCTCCTATTCCTCATGATCCCTATGTAGTTCCTGAACCTATATATACTAGTCCTTATGAGGATTATTTTCAAGCACCACCAGAGTATCAAAATGCCTATAATGATATAATGGTTGGTCTTCGTGAATCTCCGCCTAAGTATGGGTATTAACACAGTATGCCTTCATCTCCCATAGAATGTTTAGATCGTTTGTTACGCGAAACGGATGAAATAAACAGGGAAAGAATTATGAACAAGGCAAGGACACAATTTTATGGACAACAGGTTTACGAACATGGGGAGAATCTGATGATCCTTGGATCTGAGCTAATGAAGGATTAATCTGATATATTGTATTTTGTTTTTATTATAAAATATATTTTCCTATATAATAAAAGTTGTTTGTTTTATTTACAGAAATGGTTGGAAAAGGCAAGGGTCCTAGTTTTCTTCGTAAATTTGTGTCAGCTAATTATTTTGAACGTAAAATTAACAAGACAACTATAGAAAGGAAACTGAAATTTCAACTTCCCGAAGTCTTGGAGAAATAGGAAATCATAGTATTCCTTATATTCTATCAGTTATCATTATGCTCCTACTGCAGGAAGTTATAACATTACTACAATATACTCACATAATTTTCATGAAGGATTTTCTGAAATACCTTATGAAAATAGATATGTTTCTGAAGATGAAGAACGAGAAGATTCTAACAAACCTTTTATTTCTTATCATGAGATAGTTCAAATCCCTACTCCTTATGTAAATGAAGAAGCATCTGGAAATGAGAAGGAACGAATGCTGTTAAATCGAATAGCTGAACTTGAACGAGAGAAAGCTGAAATTGAAGCTCAGAATATTCTTCTTGTTCAAGCTTTAGAAGAAAAGAATTATAAAAATTACTAGAACAATGATTTCTCTATGTGTATTACTTTTGTAAATTTCATTAATAAAAGTTTTGTTTTTTATTCCAATATTGTTTATCTTCTAGAATGTCAAAAAGTGGACCATCAAGTAACCCCCGTGGTAAGAAGAAGCAAATGATTGAAAACGGTATTGCTGAAACTCAAAAGGCAGATATAACAAAAATGATCGATGTTAGCATCGAAAAAGCAATCCCTAAAATTGTAGCAGCCATAGAAGAAAATAAAGCTGCTAAGAAGCGAGAGTCTTTGCTACAAAAATCTAAAACAAGAGAAACTGAGAATGAAATTTCTACTCCTCAACTTTCAAAACATACTGAGGGAGGTCACTCAAACTTCCACAGCAAATCTACCAAAGGAACATACCGAGAAAGCCCTGATCCCTCTGTGGCTAGTCCCAAGGAGGAGTATGAACATGCATACAAGAAACAGAGAAATCATGGATGCACGTATAAAAAATTTCAGGACTGCAAACCCTATGAATTTGCAGGAAGAGAAGGAGCGATAGCAGCACTAAGATGGCTTGAGAACACTGAGTCAGAGCTGGCTATAAGTAAATGCCTTAAGGAAGACAAAGTACTCTATGCTTCGAATTTATTTAGAGACCAAGCCTTAGAATGGTGGAATCAAGTTCGCCAAAGGCAGAGATAGGGCTTATGCCATGAGTTGGTCTACCTATAAAGAAAGAGTAGAGAAGAAGTTTTGTCCCATGCATTATACCCGTTCCCCTGCCCCAGAATGCCGAATATGCAAGAGGAAGCATTTTGGAAAATGTGGTGCAAAACTGTTTTGCAACACATGTAAAATTTCGGGGCATTTTACTAAGAACTGTTATAAGAACAGAAAGCTCATTGTTTGTTATGGCTGTGGAGAGCTGGGTCACGTAAAAACCCAATGCCCAAAGGCAAAAGAAGCAGGAACATCAGGAGCAAAACCTGTTGAAGGCGTTAAAAAGAACGCCAGGGCATTTGTTTTAAATGCAAATTAAGCAGCCAAAATGTCGGATGTCATTACCGGTACATTTCTTGTCAACAATATCTATGCAAAGGTTTTATTTGATTCTGGTATAAACCAAAGCTTTATAGATAATAAATTCTTTAAGCTGTTAGATAAACCTTTAGCTAGATTAGACAAATCTTACGAATTCAAGACTGCTAATGGGGATCTAGTTAAAATTTCTACTTCCTTAAATGATGGAAAGATTTCTATATTCGAACATGTCCTACCTGTGTAATTGTTGCCCACGACTTTAGCCGGATTTGACATTGTTGTGGGAATGTATTGGTTATCAGCCAACCAAGCCCAAATAAATTGCGACAAGAAATCTATTGAAATCCATGTGTCTGATGGTAAGATAATTACTATCAAAGGAGATAAATGTTCCAATCCAATTGGAATTATATTACTCCTTAAGGCAACGAAATATCTGAACAAAGGATGCTTAGCATATCTTGTGTCACTTACAACCAACAAGGAAACAAAGCTTTTAGAAAAAGTACCTATAGTATCCGAGTATTCGGAAGTATTCCCGGAAGAACTACCAGGATTACCGCCAGATCGAGAAGTGGGGTTTAGAATAAATCTGGTACCGGGAACAGCTCCAATAGCTAAAGCCCCGTATAGATTACCACCCATAGAAATGGCGGAATTGAAGGAACAACTTGAAGAGTTGTTCAACAAAGGATTTATAAGACCAAGTTCTTCACCATGGGCAGCTCCAGTATTATTTGTCAAGAAAAAAGACGGATCAATGCGTATGTGTATTGATTACCGTGAACTGAACAAGGTCACAATGAAGAACAGATATCCACTTCCTCGAATTGATGATCTGTTTGATCAACTTCAGGGAGCTTGTTGTTTCTCAAAGATCGATCTTCATTCGGGATATCATCAACTAAAGGTACAACAAGAAGACATATCCAAAACTACATTTAAAAAGAGATACGGACATTATGAGTTCACTGTAATGCCATTCGGACTCACTAATGCGCCGGCAACATTTATGGTATGATGAATCGAACCTGCAAACCGTATTTGGATAAATTCGTTATCGTATTCATAGACGATATACTTATTTACTCCAAAAGTAAGGAAGAACATGCAGAACACATGAAAGTAGTCCTTGAATTACTTAAGAGCGAGAAATTGTATGCCAAATTCTCGAAATGTGAATTCTGGTTATCTGAAGTTCAATTTCTCAGGCATATGATAAATGTCAATGGAATTCAAGTCGATCCTGCTAAGATTGAGGCAATTACTAAATGGGAAGTCCCAAAAACAACAAACAAAGTTCGGAGTTTCTTAGGTTTGGCAGGATATTAGCGAAGGTTTATCCAGAACTTTTCCCGAATTGTTGTCCTCTTACTTCGTTAACAAGGAAATCTGTTAAATATGAATGGGGACCAAAGAAGGAAGAATCTTTTGAAATGCTAAAAAAAAGTTAACAAATGCTCCAATACTGACTTTGCCAGATGGAACTGACACTTTGTAGTTTATTGTGATGCCTCACACACCGGTCTTGGTAGTGTGTTAATGCAAAGAAACAAAGTCATTGCATATGCATCTAGGCAATTGAAAACTCATGAACGGAACTATACGACTCATGATTTAGAGTTAGGTGCCATAATTTGTGCATTAAAGTTATGGAGACACTATCTCTATGGTGTCAGGTTCACTGATCATAAAAGTTTGAAATATATCTTTGGTTAGAAAGAGTTAAACATGAGACAGAGAAGGTGGTTAGAAATCTTGAGTGATTATGACTGTGAAATCTATTATCATGAAGGTAAGGCTAATGTAGTAGCTGATGCCTTAAGTTGAAAAGAAAGAGAAAAGCCTAAAAGAGTACATGCTTTGAGACTCAAATTGAAATTTGATCTCTTTGAACAGATTAAAGAGGCACAGAAGTTAGCTTTAGAAGCAGCTAATATTGAACAAAAAGGCTAGGAAAAATGATTAATCAATTAATCAAAGGAAGTGATGATCTTATATGAATGAATAAACGAGTATGGGTGCCAATGATAGGAGGTCTTCAAGAGTGAGTCCTTGAAGAGGTTTATAAATCAAAATATACCATGCACCTAGGAAGCGATAAAATGTATAAAAATCTGAGACCAGATTATTGGTAGATTGGTATGAAGAAACAAATCGCTTCCTATGTTGCAAAATGTTTAACTTGCTCACAAGCTAAAGCTGAACACCAGAAACCTTCTGGATTATTGCAACAACTTGAAATTCCTGTATAGAAATGCGAAATGATAACTATGGATTTCATTATGAAACTTCCCCGAACGAGTCGTGGGAATGATAATATCTGGGTTATCATTGATATACTGACTAAGTCTACCCATTTTCTTCCAATGAAAGAAACTTATAGCATGGATAAGCTAGCACAGATGCTAGCATGGAGATAACTCAGCTGGAATATAAACAGCAGGAGATGTTAGGAAGATGTATTCCTAGGCATGGATACTCCCTTGTTATACACAAGGCTAGGTGTCGAAAGGTAAAACCCTTAGATACCAATGCTGGTATAGCTTGGTATTGGACAGGGTTAACTCCCCAGTCACAGGCCAACTACCTTGTGGCTCTAGTTTTACCCTACTTATGCAGGTGACATGTAAATGGTTCTGGACCATGGTTTTTATGTACAGAAAAGGGGTATTTAAATCCCCAGTGAAATAAAATGATGTTTTATTTATCCCCGGGTTTGGAAAATATACAATATCAACCCTTGCAACAAGTTTGATCCGAAAGTATTTCCGCTGCTAAACTAACTCTGATTTCATAAATAAAATAAAGATTGGAGGTGCCAATCTGGTCGCACTCCCGGGGTGTCCTGAAAACCGGGGTGTGACAGGTTAGTCCACATTGAATTGGGTGACCCTATGGTTAACAAATGCTGCCCTGTGCTAGCTGGATTAGCAGCGGCAGAAGCTGCAGTTTGCTTGCGCACAACCCTAAAGGTTAAGGCTTTGAACCTCAAGGTTTTTGTAACTAAAAATATTAGCATCTATAATCATCCAACAACCACATCTAGGCGGGCCCTTGGCCTGTTTTTGACTAAAACCTTCAATTAAAATCTCTACTTCATCATGAATCTCTACCTCAATTGAAAGAGGTAAATGTAATATTGTAGGTCCCTCGGGTGTCACGGATTGTCACATGCAAGTGCGTTGGCTAGTCGGACCGGGTGCGGAATACCCGTGACTAGGTGGAGAATCAAAACACATAAAGTAAACCGACAAGAGAATCACTTTAAACTTTCGTCTATTATAAACACTTGAAGATTATAGAGAGAAAATACTGAGTGCACAATGTATGCGTACTTAACTTCTGTTAACCTATTCTATTTATACAAGACCTGATCTTTTGCGCACTTAACAAGTGCGCAAGGCAAATTGCTCATGCGTACTTAGCAAGTACGGAGAGTATTCTTGCGTACTTGCTAAGTACGCAAGAACTAATTCCTGCGCACATACTAAGTGCGCAAAACACTTAGAGAATTAAGCAAATATCAACATGCATTAGTAAATACAACTCAATAACTAATACATACAGACGCTTACAAACAAAGACAAATACATACAAAGAAAGTACATAAACTAAGACTCTATCCATAGTGTTTGTCACACAAAAGTGCTTCAACAAACTACCCCTTGACAACAGCTCTGGATCGTCTTTTGTCTTCATAACTCTGCATTTTTAGCTTCCATCTTCTTCTTGTAGCCAAGACAAAACTTGATCTCCTTGTCGTATTTAGAAGCAAGGAACTTTGTCCATTCGTACGTATGCATGCAGTACCTGTCAGCCAGTGCCTCCAGATCTTTCACAGAGAAGTTTATGAAGCAGACTTCATCAAATACTCTGATCAGTTCCCTTGGCACTAAGCTTCCACTATCTGACCACACTTTTCCTATCACCATGCCTCGCCCGTTTTAGGATCTACATACTAGTACCATATGTTACCGAGGATATCCTGAGATAACTTGCTCAGGGGAATCTTGGTTTCACATAGCACTGGCTTGTATACCAATTTCTTTAAGCATTTCTTAGTCACAAGATGTCTAGCGTTCTTGTCCTTGACTCGCTTGGGCACTTGAGGCTTAAACATCTCGAATTTCCTAGATCTTACTTCACGCTGTAGAACATGCCACAAACCCATCGCTACTGCGTGATTTGAGTGACCCAGCTGCTCTCGGTTTGCTAGGTTCACGCGGTCGTATCTATGTAAGGAGTTGAAAGCTTCACTGGTTGGTTTCAAGTATTGAATCCCCCCAGTTCGCTTGATTGCAAACAACTGCTTATCCTCCTCGAACCTTACAGCTAAGATAATTCTTGTTGCTCCGTGTTTATCTATGATAGAAGTCTTTTGCCAGACAGGAGCAGGATCCTTTAATGAACTAGCAGGCATATCTTTGTTTTTCTGTGCCTCTGGATCCACAGGTGTTGGGTCGGCAGGGGAGGCTTCAGTCGATGCTTCAACATTACTAGCAATCTCGACTGAACCTATGTCGAGCTGAGATTCAAAGGATGGAACTTCGAAGATCTCTCCATTTTCAAACTCATACTCTCCTTCCCCGTCGCCCTTAGGAATTTTGATAACTACATCATCATCTTCATCCTAATCATCACCAGAGTCGATCTCTCCTTCTTCAAGATTGTAGAGACCCTCAATCTGTGCTTTTTTGGAATAGTCAGGCTCTAAGCATAAGATCACATCGTTAGATAGATCTTTCAGAACATCAGCCACTGACTTTCCTTTATCACCACCGGAAGTATCGCCACCTTCCTGATGAGTCGACTCCACCTCAGCCATTGGAACAACAGAAATGGGCACTATCGCCAAAGCTTGTTGCTCACTTCCACTAGGACCAACTTCAGGATCCTTGTCTTTGTCATCATCCTTTTTCAGATTAACAGGATGACAAAGCTCATCACCGGTAGGTTTAGATGCCTTCTCCTTCTCTTTTTCTTTCTCTTTCTCTTTCTGCCCCTGAGAAGCAAGCTTCTCGGTCAGGTCAGTTACTAACTTGACCATCATTTCATGTTCTTTTCGCTGCATGTCAAACCGAAGCTCTGGAGATGACCTGTGTCCCAGAATTATATTGTTTGTGTTAATCCGAAGTTCGTTCTGGGCCTTCACATTTGCTAGTCTGTCTTGCGTCCCAGCCCTCTAGCTTCTCAAAATAGTAGCCTCGTCCACCAACAAATTTATCTGAGCCTGTTGAGCCTCAGATTCCTCCCTTGATTTCCAAACAATTTCCAGTAGAGCAGTAACTTGGGCTTCCAAGGTATCTATCCTTGCATCATTTGGATCAGGATTCCTGGACGTAGACGCTTCAGCATTATGAAGTGGGGATGAGAAGATCGTATCAAAGTCAAACCCCTGAGTAAAGTCTCCATAGTTGTAGGGTTAACTGATAGGTTCAGTGGTGATAGTAGGGATTGTGGATGGGATGATGGTTGTAGGAGTGATAGAAGGTGTGATGGTGACTGACTCTGTAAGAATCGGAGTTGTCACCGCCACATGGATAGATGGTACAGGGAGAGTCACTATCACAGGAACCTCCTCTGTGATAGAAGTGACCGCCACATCAAGTGTTACTTGTGGCCTTCTCCGCTGTCGCCGGTACAACTGTTGTGAAGGTGGGGTAGAAGCTGAATCAGTACTCGCAGCCGATACTTTTACTTGCCTCTGAGCACTATCCTCCACCTCATAAGGAATAGCTTGTTGCTGCCTATCCCCCTGTTTTTTGTCGATACTTTCACGTCTTTGTCTTTCTATAGCAACGTCAGAGTCAGAATCTGGCTCGTATTCACTTCTCGTCGATTGTCGCTTTCTCTTAGAAGATGACTCGGGAAGGGTCACCTTTGTCAATCTTCTCGGGTGTGCCTGTGATGGTGCATCATCAGAATCAGATGAATCAGACTTTGTATCTTCAGAGTCGGATCCTTCAGCACCATCATTAACTGTTTCTTCGTCTCCTCTTTCAAGAGATTCATCCACACTTTCAACGTCCTCCTCTTCTTGTTGCTCGTTAGAATGTTCACTGAGTTCAGGCTTAGAGTCATGACTAAACCATCTCCAATCATCTGGTGCCACATACGCGTCATTTATCAGGTGGCCAAAGAGTGCGGTGTGCTCAGGGGTAGGTTCTACACTGCCTGGCTTTAAGAATTGTGCAAACACCCTCTTGTCCACCCGTTTTACTTGCAATCTCTCCCCATTAGAAGGAAGATTGAGCAACGCATCATCAATCAGTAGTTGCACATATCTTGGATATAACAGGAATCTAAACCTCTCAGTTGTATTGATCTGATCATTTAAGGCTTTGAAGATGTATCTTGAGAAGTTATAACCCATCTTGGGAGACAAGCCAAGCATGGCTGCTGCAAGATCATGTCCCATAGAATCCTTCCTCGCTTTTCTAGAAGAGATGCACATGATCATCACGTGGGCAAAGTACCTCCACTGATCTAGCACCCACATCTTCTTGTATAACGAGTAATCCCATACACCGACGTATCCCATACGCTGCCTCCAACATCCATCCACAAAGTAATCAGGATTGGCAGTTGGGTCGGTGGCGAGATCTCAGAACTGTAAGACCCGTCAAATGGTGTCCTCTGAAAGAGCAATATCATGACCCGCCACAGTAGCCCGTATAACATTAGGGGTTACCATGCAGTCATGTTCCGCTGTCTCCGAGAACTGCTCCAGGTACAGTCTTGATACTATTGGGTTTGCTGTATAGCATAGCTGATCCTTGAACGATTCAAGAAGTAAACTATCTCTCGGTATTGTAGTGCAGCACCCTTCCATTCCGGTTCTGTATGTGCTAGGAGGTTGAAATCACTGGTAAAGGCACGAGCCATCACTACAAAAACACACAGAAAACATAATAATAACAAGAAGATTCATTGGAATTGAATACACATGACTAAGTATAGTAGTTACTCACTTAACTGAATTTCAGACTTAGAAAAATTTCACAAGTGTTGGTCCTGCGTATTTGCTAAGTACGCACGGATATCTTCTTGCGTACTTAACAAGTACGCAAGAATATCTTCTTGCGTACTTGTTAAGTGCGCAAGAATTGCACTTAGTCAAATTTTCCAGAAATCCAATTTTCAACAGATGATCAACATTGATGTGGATTAGGGTCACCACAAGGTCGAAATCCGTGATTAAGACCTATGGAACCAATATTAACATCAATGAACTGCTATCCTTGTCAAATTTTGACCTAAAAACGAACCAGACGAACCGACGGTCAATCAAGGGGTCAAAGGCAAAATTATGGATCAGTAAGGACGATTAAGTAAAGATTAAGGATCGTTTGATGATTCTAAGCAAGTTTTATTTATAATGTGTTACCAAAAGAACCAAAAGTTTGTCTAAAACCAAGATTCAAACCCTAAAATTTTCAAATTCTAAATCGGTCCGAAAGTCCAGATTGCATGGATGAAATGTCCTAAGATTCTCACCAAATGATGTTAATACGATGATGAAACTAGAATCGGGACGAAAAAGCTCTTTGGAACATACGAAAATTTTGAGGAAAAATGGGCAGAAGGTAATCGACAGACGTTTGAATTTTGAATGAGATAAACGCAAAGAAAATTATAAGCCCTGTATATATACCCAACACATATTGGTCTTCCGTACTTGATAAATGCGCACTTACTAAGTACGCATGACATGTCACACCCCGACCGATGGCGGAATCATCGGGGCGGGACATGTTGACTGTTCATAAGCACAAGGTTGGCTAGATTGAATATATTAAACATCAAATTTCATAACAAGTAGTCCAAACACAACCAAATCCAAGATAGAACGAAATTGAAATACATAGAGTTCTTTTATTTAATTTAACTAAGTCCAAGCCTATGTGTAGCACATCTTGATCAATCTCACACATTAGAACCTGAAACATGAATAAAATAAAGTCAACTAAAAAGTTGGTGAGTATAACACAGGTTTATATAGATAGCATATAATTTGTAAAATAAATCCTTACATAACATGATAATAAGGCATTTATGGGGAGCAGCTATTGTGTAACCATGTACAATCAAACCTTTGTAACTAGCATGCAAAATTATGTTGTCGGTATCAATCACCCCAATCTGGTGGGTTTGTCAGACTCAATAGATCTATCATTGAAAACTGTCGGCTTGAATAGTTAATGATTGCACATAATCGCATACAAAGGTTAGCACACCTAGCACTCGGGCATAAAGCTCAAATTGCACGCATGAATGTAAATAGGATTTGTACTTGTGTTGTTTGTGTAAATGTAAACATGTAATTTGAATAGTGTTCATGTTTCACCCCAAAAATGTAAAAGAGTAAAAGGGGCTATGTATACTCACTTGGTTTGAGGGCGTTGTTAACAAATGTACTAGATAGAATAAAGATTCTTGAAATGCACAAGTTAACCTAAAGTGTAATGTATATGGTATTAATAGTGTGCACAATAGTTTAATTCTAAAGTTGCATTTGGACTTGTGTAAAAAGTCATTGATTTGTAATCGGAGGTATTGAATAAAATATATAAAGTTTGAAAGAATATTTTTAGAACATTTTGATTAAGGTTTGAGTTTGAATAATTAAATAAGTAATGTAAATAATTATTGTTTATGAAAACCTTGTAAGTATTAGTTATAAGTTAGTATAAATAATTTATTGTTTTTGTTTAAATATAAATTAAATAAATAATCATTTCATTATTTATTTATTTATAAAATGTAACTTAACTATTTAAATACTCTTTAAATGAAAGGTTTAATAAAAATTGTAATTTTTTATAATCTTTAACTAAATAATTTTCTATTGATTCTAAGATTAAATATTTAATCTTTCTAAATTGAATTAAATGCAGTTTTATAAAATCAACTATTTTTATTTTGTAGTTTAATCAGAAATATTTATTGTTTGAAAAATATATAAAATTATAATTCTGTCAAAAATTTAACTCACACACGACCATGCCTGGAAAGGGCACTATCGTGCTCGAACCACGGGCGCGACCATGCTAGTCAGGGCGTGACCGTGTTGATCAAACAGAGGGCTTGACTAACTAAATCATTAGGCACGACCGTGCCTTGGCCAGGCACGACCGTGTCTATGATCCTAAGACACGACTGAGATTAGCCAAAGGGCATGATTGGGTCCGGACAGGAGGACACGACCGCGCTGGTTGTCGGCACGACAGCGTCTCATGAGGCACGACCGCACTAGATGATTAGCGCGACCGCGTCTATTCCAAATCAGGAACGAATTGACTAACTCTTATAATAACAGGGTTGGAAATCATAGGGCTTTCACCCATTAGATTATTTAGAGTCTTTTTGCATAGATTAATTGGATTTAAAACGTGTCTAGAGACGGATTCGATTAAATCATTTTTGAACAAAAACTAGATTCAGGTTTAAGATGATTTCCATATTGGAAGCCCAAATTAACATGGGGCTTTTGATCTAAAGACCAAATCGATAGAGGACAAGGTTTCAATTACCCGAAATAATGGCGAATCGATGGAGTACGGTAGAGACTTGTTCCGGCGACGTCGTGAACGGCTTCCGGCGCCCTCTGCTGCAATCCCGGCTAAACCAGAGAGTCCAGTAGTTTTAGTAAGGATTGAGTAGCGTGAATTTGTTGTTTGATTGAGAGAATTCGGATCGAAAGGAGGGTTTGTGTTTTCTTTGAAATGTTTGAGAGATTTTTGAGTCTAATGGAATTAAAGTGAGACGTTTGTTGTAATTGAATATGTTATTGCTTTCGTTAATGGTAATGAAGTGTAAATCGGTTACGAAACTCCACGATTGGGCGATTAAAACTGTATTTACGTTTCAGCTGGTACTAGGCGCGACCGTGCCCATATGCGGTGCGACCGTGCTAAGGCACCAGGCGCGATCGTTCCAAAGCAAGTCGCGCGACCGTGCCAAAGCACTCGGCACGACCGTGCCAGAACGAGGCGCGGCCGTGCCTATTAGGGTTTCTTGCTATTTTTCAACATCAGACCATGTAACTTTAGTCTTTTGCCATATTTGTACAATTAGATACTTATGTATTGTTTTAATAGGATATAACCGAGTAAAATTCGCGGATTTTCATTGAAATATAGTATTAAGTTGATGGTACGAAAAGAAACAAAATAGTGCACTTGAATTGAGTTTGAAATGTATTACATTGAATTGAAATACCGATACTAAAAATCAGAAATGTTACAGTCTCCCCATGTTGAGGGAATTTCGTCCCGAAATTTAGCTAGAGGAAGTTACGGCATCAGTAAAAAGATGGGGGTACTTGAGCTTCATTTGGTCCTCTCGTTCCCAAGTGAATTTAGGACCACGCTTAGAATCCCAACAAACTTTAACAATAGGAATACGACTTCGTTTGAGTTGCTTGATTTCACGATCCATAATTTCTACCGGTTTCTCAACGAAGTGCATCGTTTCATCAATGCACACGTCATCGAGTGGTATATGGAGATTCTCATCAGCGAGACATTTCTTCAGATTTGATACATGAAATGGAGGATGCACATTGCCAAGAGATGGAGGTAACTCGAGTTTGTAAGCCACTTACCCAATCCTTTCAAGGATTTTGAATGGACCAACATAGCGAGGGGCTAACTTGCCTTTCTTTCCAAAACGGATCACACCCTTCCACGGGGACACCTTAAGAAGAACAAGGTCACCGACTTGGAATTCCAAGGATTTTCGACGTTTATCGGCATAACTCTTTTGCCGACTTCTCATTGTTCGGATGTTGTCACGGATTTGAATAATCTTGTTGGATGTTTCTTGAATTAGCTCGGGACCGGTGATTTATGTTTCACCAATATCGTTCCAACAGATAGGAGAACGACACTTGCGACCATAAAGAGCTTCGAATGGAGCCATGTTAATACTGGTGTGGTAGCTATTATTATAAGAGAACTCAATGAAGGATAAATGTGAATCCCAGTTGCCACCAAAATCGATTACAAAGGCTCTAAGCATGTCTTCAAGTGTTTGGATTGTCCGCTCGGTTTGACCATCAGTTTGGGGATGGTAAGCCGTGCTCAAATCCAATCATGTGCCAAGAGCGGTTTGGAGAGATTGCCAAAATCGAGAAGTGAACCGGCCATCTCGGTCGGATATTATGTTCAAGGGAACACCCTGACGGCTCACAATTTCATCAATGTAAATTCAGGCTAGTTTCTCAACTCGATAATCTTCACGGATAGGCAATAAATGGGCAGATTTGGTGAGACGATCAATGATCACCCAAATGCTATCATAACCACTTGAGGTACGAGGAAGTTTGGTAATGAAATCCATAGCTAAGTTCTCCCATTTCCACACGGGAATTTCCGGTTGTTCAAGTAATCCGGAAGGACGTTGGTGTTCGGCTTTGACCTTGGAGCACGTTAGACATTTGGCAACATAGAGAGCAATGTCCTTTTTCATACCGGGCCACCAATATTGTTGGCGAAGATCTTGGTACATTTTATCCTCACCAGGATGAATAGAATAACGAGTCTTGTGAGCCTCGTTCATGAGAAATGTACGGAGATCATCGCGATCAGGAACCCAGATATGGTTCATGTAATAAAGTAAGCCATTTGGTTTAGATTCAAGCAGAAGTTCAACACCACATGACATTTCCTCGTACATGTTACCCTCGGTGACTGAGACGTGTTGAGCTTCTAAGATGCGGTTTTGAATGTCGGTTTGAATTCGAACACATTGAAGCATGACATGGTTCTTTCGACTCATAGCGTCGGCTACAACATTCGCTTTGCCGGGATGGTAACGAATCTCGCAGTCATAGTCGTTAAGGAGTTCAACCCAACGTCGTTGCCTCATATTTAGTTCCTTATGATTGAAGATATGTTGAAGACTTTTGTGGTCGGTGAACACCACACATTTTTTGCCATAGAGATAATGTCTCCAAATCTTTAATGTGAATACGACCGCACCCAACTCGAGATCGTGCGTCGTATAATTCTTCTCATGAATCTTAAGTTGTCGTGATGCGTAGGCAATTACTTTGCCTCGTTGCATGAAGACACAACCGAGACCTTGGTTAGAAGCATCACAGTAGACAACTAAATCATCATTCCCATCAGGGAGAGTCAAAATAGGAGCATTGCACAACTTTTGCTTAAGGGTTTGGAAAGCTTCTTCTTGCTTTGGTCCCCATTCATAAGTCTTACCCTTGTGGGTCAAAACGGTAAGGGGGACAGCAATCTTAGAGAAGTGTGAGATAAAACGACGGTAATATCCTGCAAGCCCAAGGAATGAACGAACTTCAGTGGGAGTCTTCGGGGCATTCCAATTTTTAACCGTTTCGATCTTAGCAGGGTCAACATGAATACCCTTGTCGTTGACGATATGACCAAGAAATTGAACTTCTTTTAACCAAAATTCACATTTGGAGAATTTGGCATATAGTTGTTCTTTCTTCAAGAGATCCAAAAGCAATCTAAGATATTGCTCATGATCGGCTTTAGTCTTGGAATAGATTAAGATGTCATCGATGAAAACTATCACGAACTTATCGAGGTACGGTTTGCACACACGATACATGAGGTCCATGAAAACTGCGGGTGCATTGGTTAGCCTAAAAGGCATAACCATGAATTAGTAATGACCATACCTTGTTCGGAAGGTAGTCTTTGGAATATCGTCTTCTTGCACACGGAGTTGATGATAACCAGATCGAAGATCAATCTTCGAGAAGCAAGTAGAACCTTGAAGTTGATCAAAGAGGTCATCAATTCTAGGCAATGGATAACGGTTTTTGATAGTAAGTTTGTTGAGTTCGCGGTAGTCAATACACATGCGAAATGATCCATCCTTCTTTTTGACGAATAAGACGGGTGCACCCCACGGTGAATGACTTGGACGAATGAATCCTTTGTCGGAGAGCTCTCGAAGTTGACTTGCGAGTTCTTGCATCTCAGATGGTGCAAGAATGTATGGAGCTCTAGCCACGGGGTTAGCTCCGGGCACAAGATCAATACGAAATTCTACATGACGAACGGGTGGAAGACCGAATAAGTCTTCGGGGAATACTTCAGGAAAATCTCGGATAATGGGGATATCTTGAATACTCTTCTTTTTAACATCCTTTTGAACGATATGGGCCAAAAAGGCCATGTACTTCTTTCGTAAGTACTTTTGAGCAGTAGTGCATGACATTAATTTAAGCCCTTTGCAAGGCTTTTCACCAAAGACTCTCAACGTTTCTCCCGATGGTAGAGGTATTCGGATGCACTTCTCGAAACAGATGACTTCGGCATGATGATTTGATAGCCAATACATGCCTATGATGATATCAAAACTTCCTAGTGGCATTGGAACAAGGTTGATTGGGAATGCATGTTCATTAAGTTCTAAGGAGCAGTCATAGATAACGGAGTCAATCGTAAGGGAGTCACCATTTGCTATTTCGATGGTAAAGGTTTTCTCTAATTGGGATCGTGTCTTTGCAAGTAAAGGTTCAAAGTTAAGTGACACGAAACTTTTATCGGCACCGGTATCGAATAAAATGGAGACATATTGACTATTAACAAGAAACGTACCATTGACCACGTCATTATTGGCTTGAGCTTCATTGGCGTTTATGTTGAAAGCACGCCCACGAGCTCCACCTTGTCTAGCATTGACTAACTTTGGGCATTGATCACGGAAATGGTTCGAGTTGCCACACTCATAACATGCTCGCCCATTTGCAATAGCAGGTACACCTTGATTAGCCACTTAGGTGTTGGTTTGGTTTGGTGGGTTGACTTGGCCCGCAAGAGCTTTGGCCCTACAAACATTAACTGTATGGCCATATCTACCACAATAAGTACAAAGGCGACGTGGGATGCTTTGGGGATGATGATAGTTGCAGGTGGCACAAAGTGGGTAGATTCCAACATATGGCTTTTTGGCCGATGCTTGAACCATAGGTGCAGCTTGGTTAACAGGAATAGCAGGAGTGACCACAGCATAGTTTCTAGTCTTCCTTTTCCTATTATTGCGGGAGGGTTCAGTTGTGGCTTCTTTGTTGTGGGTAGGAGGGGTTATAGTGTCAGAAACTTTCTTGGTGCCCTTTTTATTAAGAGTCCCCGCCTTCACATGATTATCGGTTAAGGTAGCAGATAAGCGGATAGCATCCTCAAGTGTTGCGGATTCCTTCCTAGGACAGTATCTTGATTTGCCTAGGTAGTCCCCCAATATACTTTTCAATGCAGCGGGACAAAGGAGTGACCATGTGGGGCACAAGAAGACTCAACTCATGGAACCGAGTTATATACGCCAAGTTTTCACCACTATCTTGGGCAAGATCCCAAAATTCGGCTTCAAGTTTCTTTACTTCATTTCGAGGACAGAATTCCTCGGTCATTAGCCTTTTAACCTCATCCCAAGGTAAGGCCATTGCCACATCCACACTTCGATTTCTCTTCTCCCCATTCCACCACGTGAGTGCCCATTTTTGTATGACACTTGTGGCATGACGAACACGAAGGTTGTCGGGGCAGTCACTATTGAGAAAGGTATTCTCAATGCTTTCGAACCATTGAAGGAGTCCGGTAGCTCCTTCGGTACCATAGAACTTGAGGGGATTACACGAGTTGAAATGCTTGAAGGTGCACTGAGATGGGTTGTTACCACCATTTCCACCATTACCAGCATTACCACTATTACTACCATTTCCACCATTGTTGCCATTGGTGGCACTATTAGCTTGAGTGAGTTGTGTCACAAGTTGTGCAAGAATAGCAGCAATGTCGGTATTGGTGTTGGCCGCAGGAGCACGACGAGGAGGCATTCTACAGATTTTCATAAGACAAGAAAAGATGTAAGAACTTATGAGAATTGTTTGGATTTAATAGAATAAGATAATAAAAATAAATAGATAATCATAGTTTGGATTGTACTCAAATAGTGATATAATCACTCGAATACTATGACACATTAAGGTTAATTAAACTTATATAATTTTCAAGGAGACATGCTTTAGCCTATAAGTAAACACTCATCTCGGGAATTCCCAGGAAAGCATACGGGTCCCTAGGTTGATTGGGATTTATGCGAAATGCTTTCCTAGACAGAAAACCCAAAATACAGGTACCACTCTTTCCAGATTGCACGTGTCCTCAAATAATTAACAAAACTTAAAAACCTTAACGAGGAAATAAAGAAATTTTTATGAATTTTCGCTTCATGAAGTTTCCACATGCGTAGGAAGATAAAGATAGAGAAAGAAAATAAGAATATTATGAGGTTTTAGGATATAGGAAAGGATATCGTTTATTTAATTTATCACTTAAGTATATACTAATAAGTCATGGATTTTTTTAACAATTAAGTCATCAAATAAAATAATAACTAATCATAGTAAGCATGTAGCACATAGCATGTAACATATAACATATAACATATAGCATGTAGCATATAACATGAAATCATGAAACATAGCATAAGTAGGTGTCCTAAAGTTATAGTCTAGGTCAAGGTGTCTAATAACCTAATTCCCTATAACCAAGGCTTTGATACCAATCTGTCACACCCCGACCGATGGCGGAATCATCGGGGCGGGACATGTTGACTATTCATAAGCACAAGGTTGGTTAGATTGAATATATTAAACATCAAATTTCATAACAAGTAGTCCAAACACAACCAAATCCAAGATAGAACGAAATTGAAATACATAGAGTTCTTTTATTTAATTTAACTAAGTCCAAGCCTATGTGTAGCACATCTTGATCAATCTCACACATTAGAACCTGAAACATGAATAAAATAAAGTCAACTAAAAAGTTAGTGAGTATAACACAGGTTTATATAGATAGCATATAGTTTGTAAAACAAATCCTTACATAACATGATAATAAGGCATTTATGGGGAGCAGCTATTGTATAACCATGTACAATCAAACCTTTGTAACTAGCATGCAAAATTGTGTTGTCGGTATCAATCACCCCAATCTGGGTTGGTTTGTCAGACTCAATAGATCTATCATTGAAAACCGTCGGCTTGAATAGTTAATAATTGCACATAATCGCATACAAAGGTTAGCACACCTAGCACTCTGGCATAAAGCTCAAATTGCACACATGAATGTAAATAGGATTTGTACTTGTATTGTTTGTGTAAATGTAAACATGTAATTTGAATAGTGTTCATGTTTCACCCCAAAAATGTAAAAGAGTAAAAGGGGCTATGTATACTCACTTGGTTTGAGGGCGTTGTTAACAAATGTACTAGATAGAATAAAGATCCTTGAAATGCACAAGTTAACCTAAAGTGTAATGTATATGGTATTAATAGTGTGCATAAGAGTTTAATTCTAAAATTGTATTTGGACTTGTGTAAAAAGTCATTGATTTGTAATCGGAGGTATTGAATAAAATATATAAAGTTTGAAAGAATAATTTTAGAACATTTTGATTAAGGTTTGAGTTTGAATAATTAAATAAGTAATGTAAATAATTATTGTTTATGAAAACCTTTTAAGTATTAGTTATAAGTTAGTATAAATAATTTATTGTTTTTGTTTAAATATAAATTAAATAAATAATCATTTCATTATTTATTTATTTATAAAATGTAACTTAACTATTTAAATACTCTTTAAATAAAAGGTTTAATAAAAATTGTAATTTTTTATAAACTTTAAATAAATAATTTTCTATTGATTTTAAGATTAAATATTTGATCTTTCTAAATAGAATTAAATGCATTTTTATAAAATCAACTATTTTTATTTTGTAATTTAATCAGAAATATTTATTGTTTGAAAAATATATAAAATTATAATTCTACCAAAAATTTAACTCACACACGACCGTGCTTGGAAAGGGCACGATCGTGCTCGAACCACGGGCGCGACCATGCTAGTCAGGGCGCGACCGTGTTGATCAAACAGAGGGCTTGACTAACTAAATCATTAGGCACGACCGTGCCTTGGCCAGGCACGATCGTGTCTATGATCCTAAGACACGACTGAGATTAGCCAAAGGGCATGATTGGGTCCGGACAGGAGGACACGACCGCGCTGGTTGTCGGCACGACCGTGTCTCATGAGGCACGACCGCGCTAGATGATTAGCGCGACCGCGTCTGTTCCAAATCAGGAACGAATTGACTAACTCTTATAATAACAGGGTTGGAAATCATAGGGCTTTCACCCATTAGATTATTTAGAGTCTTTTTGCATAGATTAATTGGATTTAAAACGTGTCTAGAGTCGGATTCGATTAAATCATTTTTGAACGAAAACTAGATTCAGGTTTAAGATGATTTCCATATTGGAAGCCTAAATTAACATGGGGCTTTTGATCTAAAGACCAAATCGATAGAGGACAAGGTTTCAATTACCCGAAATAATGGCGAATCGATGGAGTACGGTAGAGACTTGTTCCGGCGACGTAGCGAACGGCTTCCGGCGCCCTCTGCTACAATCCCGGCTAAACCAGAGAGTCCAGTAGTTTTAGTGAGGATTGAGTAGCGTGAATTTGTTGTTTGATTGAGAGAATTCGGATCGAAAGGAGGGTTTGTGTTTTCTTTGAAATATTTGAGAGATTTTTGAGTCTAATGGAATTAAAGTGAGACGTTTGTTGTAATTGAATATGTTATTGCTTTCGTTAATGGTAATGAAGTGTAAATCGGTTACGGAACTCAACGATCGGGCGATTAAAACTGTATTTACGTTTCAGCTAGTACTAGGCGCGACCGTGCTAAGGCACCAGTTGCGATCGTTCCAAAGCAAGTCGCGCGACCGTGCCAAAGCACTCGGCGCGACCGTGCCTATTAGGGTTTCTTGCTATTTTTCAACATCAGACCTTGTAACTTTAGTCTTTTGCCATATTTGTACAATTAGATAGTTATGTATTGTTTTAATAGGATATAACCGAGTAAAATTTGCGGATTTGCATTGAAATATAGTATTAAGTTTATGGTACGAAAAGAAACAAAACAGTGCACTTGAATTGAGTTTGAAATGTATTACATTGAATTGAAATACCGATACTAAAAATCAGAAATGTTACATGACAAGTCTTGCGTGCTTGTTAAGTATGCATGGTTTACCTCATACGCACTTATCAAGTACGCAGAGACCCTTGTGTGCTCAAACTTTCAACTCAAATTATGAAGATTTCAAGTCAAATAACGAACAAGATAAAAGCATTCAATCAAGAGGATTCAAAGTCAATTTAAGAAGGTTAAACATAAATATTTTTGGCTTTTCTGATTAAAATTGAACTATACACAAACTTAGAATCTTTTTGATCTTTTCAAGATAGAAATATACACGTATATACACACACACTGTTTTTACTCAAATACACGAGTAGAGGATCATATCAGGCTAAACTTTAGCAAAAACGATATAAGATAAACGTCAAAGAATATGGGATCATGTCATGAATTACAAGTTATTCATACGTAATATGCACATAAACAAGTAATTCAAGTTGACAATATTATAAGATTTGAAACCATAAGCATCTTTGTATCACGTTCTTATGTGTTAAGGTATTAATTATAAGATATACAATGTGTACCCCACTGATGTGCTACAGTAATGTAACTTGCACTATCTCAAGGCATCTAAGATTTTCACAAAGGTTTTCAAATCTCCAGAATGAAGTTACATCGTTTAGCACAGGAAAAATCAAGCAGAATCCATAAGGATTATCAAGAATCAGAAGATTCAGAATCGAGTGATTCGGATGTCTTGGTTTAATTGGATGTTCTTCAATGAATATCATATGATGATTCAGGTTAATAGTATGGAGTCTGAGGATTTAGGTAAGGTGATCCAACTTTTATCTGGATTTGATTTCAATGAATCAGGAATGATTCAAGGGTGAATGCATGCTCAACGGTTGATGTAAAGACATGTCTTGATTCAATCTCTCATTACATACTTGTGAGTATGGGTAGTGATATGAACCGTAGTAATTGTGCTAAACACATAATCCGAAACAGATCTCTTAAGAAAATATTTGCTAAAATCTTACATCCTCTATCTGATAATGATCTTTTTGTATTATTTTACACACACACACATGCATACATGGGTTCAAATCACAGTTGTAGTCTAGATTTAGTTTCCACACTACTAGTGATTCAAAGACGCTTACAGCCTACTGACAATTCAAATTACTTGCAAATAAGCAGATTAAAAACATAACAATTTAAACAATCAAGTAAGAATGAGGCAATTGTCACACCCCAACCGACGGCGAAAAATGTCGGGGCGGGACATGTAGACTGTTCATGAGCACAAGGTTGACTAAATTGAGATATATTAATCATTCAAATTCATTGCAATTATTCAAGACAAAACAAAATCAACTAAGTACATGAAATTGAAATACATAATCCTTTATTTAAAATTATCTAGGTCCAAAACTTATGTGTAGCAAGCCTTGATCAAAATCACGCATTAGCACCTAAAACATGAACAAAATAAGGTCAACTAAAAGTTGGTAAGCATACACAGGTTTATACATAGGTAGTGTATAGATATAAGAAATCAAATCCTTACATAAGATGATAAAATAAGGCATTTATGGGGAGTAACTATTGTGTAACCAAAGTACAATCAAACCTTTGTAACTAGCATGCAAATTGTGTTGTCGGTAACAATCACCCCAATCTGGGTGGGTTTGTCGGACTCAATAGATCTATCATTATTAACCGTCGTCTTGAATAGTTAATGATTGCACATAAATTGCACACAAATAGTTAACACACCTAGCACTCAAACATAAAACTCAAATTTTGTACACATGAATGTAAAGAGGATTTGTGTTTGTGTAGTTTGTGTAAATATAAGCAATTGTGTGTATAGAGTTCATGTTTCACCCCAAAAAGTGTAAAAGAGTAAAAGGGGCTATGTAATACTCACTTGATTCAAAGGTGTAGTTAACACGAGAGACTAGGTAGTACCGTGATCCTTGTAACGCACAACGTTAACCTAAAGTGTATTGCGTATGAACATAAATTAATAAAATGTCTAAATCAAAGTCTAGGGTTTCAGTGGATATGAGTATAAAGAATTATATACCGTGTTCATGACGAATTATGAAAAAGGGTTGTGTAGGTGTTGACTAAATGAAAACAATTTGAAATGAATAGTTTAATTATATTATTTATGAATTTGAAACGTTACAAAAATGCCTATAATACGAAGGAAATAATATATAGAGTGTATTATTTTTAATTTGGGTTACGGTACAAAATAATGGGAAAATATATTAGTTTATAAATGGACTATAATAATAATTACGGTTTGCAAGACCAAACCCGAATCCATGGGTGGCTTCCGGGTTCAAAACACCTTAATACTTATTGTTGTGAAAATATAAATATAAATACAAATCAAACAATCTAACAAAGGTTTTCTCACACACACGACCGTGCCTAAGACAAGGCACGACCGTGTTAAGATCACGGACGCGACCGTGCTGGTCAGGGGCGTGACCGTGTTGATCAAACCAGAAGACACAACAGTCTGGTCATCAGGCATGACCGTGCTTGTGTCGGGCATGACCGTGTCTAGGGTTCTCTAGGCATGACCTTGTCTGGCTAGCAGGCACGACCAGTTCATGTATGGGGCGCGACTGTGCTCGGATAGGCACGACCGTGCCAGCAGATTAGCGCGACCGTGTCTGACTAATTTCAGAAACAAATCGATTAAATCTTATAATATTAACGTTGGAAATCATGGGGCTTTTGATAATCAAATAATTTTGAATTTAATCATGCAGTTTAATTGAGTTACAAACGTGTCTAGATTAGAATCCGATCAAGCCGAAAGTGTATGACCCTAGGATTTGGTTCGCAACACTTTCGATAATATTAACCCGAATTAATAAGGGGTTTTGGATCTATGAATAAAAACGAAGGTGTAGGATGTTTCAATTACCAGAAAGGATGATGGATTGATACTGTTCGACTAAAAAGAGCTCCGACTTGCGCATGCCTCGTCTCCGGAGACTCCAGCTTCAACTCCGATGAAATTGATGTGCGTAAAAACTTCAGATAGGGTTAATTACGATGCGCAGTTGCTTGATTTGAGAGAGTAACAATAGAAATGAACGAATTCAATGAGTAAAAGATGAAGAGGTCGACGGTTTCAGTTTAAAACTCCATAATTGGTTTTAATTCAAGTGTAATGTCGATGTTTAATTGACTAATGATGGTTGTTAATAGATGAACGTGTATAACGGTTACAAAGTTGAACGAATTTAGGATTAAAGACTGTTTTTACGTTTCAAATGACAAGAGGCGCGACCGTGCCAAGGCGCTGGGCGCGACCGTGCCAAAACAAGGCGTGACTGTGCCTACTAGGGTTTCTGGTTATTTACCAAATCAGCCCTTGCAACTTCAGCTTTGACACATTTATATAAATATTTACATATATTGGATTCTAATAGAATATACCCGTGTAAAACTCGCGGATTTGTGTTGGAACCTAGTATTTAATAGTTGGTATGAATAGAAAAATCAGTGTACTAGAATTGGATTTGAAATGTGTTACATTGAATGAAAAATACCGATAATAAAATCAGAAATGTTACAGTATCCCCATGTTGGGGGAATTTTGTCTCGAAATTTAGCTAGCTGGGGTGACTGCATCAGCAAAGAGGTGGGGGTACTTGAGCTTCATTTGGTCCTCACGTTCCCAAGTAAATTCAGGACCATGTTTTGATTCCCAACGAACTTTGATAATAGGGATACGACTTCGCTTGAGCTGCTTGATCTCACGATCCATGATTTCTACCAGTCTATCAACGAAGTGCATCATTTCGTCAATGCGCACGTCGTTAAGAGGTATATGGAGATTTTCATCAGCAAGGCATTTCTTCAGATTAGACACATGAAATGTAGGATGCACATTGCCAAGTGATGGAGGTAACTCAAGTTTGTAAGCCACTTTTCTAATCCTTTCAAGGATCTTGAATGGACACACATAGCGAGGTGCTAACTTGCCTTTCATTCCAAAACGGATCACACCCTTCCACGGAGACACCTTTAGAAGGACAAGGTCACCGACTTGGAATTCTAAGGGTTTTCGTCGTTTGTCGGCATAGCTCTTTTGCCGACTCCTTGCTACTCGAATGTTGTCACGGATTTGGATAATCTTATCGGATGTTTCTTGAATTAGCTCGGGACTGGTGATTTGTGCTTCACCAATCTCGTTCCAATAGATAGGAGAATGACACTTACGACCATAGAGAGTTTCAAATGGTGCCATGTTGATACTTGTGTGGTAGCTATTATTGTAAGAGAACTCAATTAAGGATAAATGTGAATCCCAATTGCCACCAAAATCAATTACGCATGCTCTAAGCATGTCCTCCAGAGTTTGAATTGTACGCTCGGTCTGACCATCAGTTTGGGAATGATAAGCCATGCTCAAATTCAATCGTGTGCCAAGAGCAGTTTGGAGAGATTGCTAGAAACGGGAGGTGAACCGAGCATCTCTATCGGATATTATGTTTAAGGGAACACCGTGACGGCTCACAATTTCGTCAATGTAAATTCGGGCCAATTTCTCAACCCGATAGTCTTCACGGATGGGCAAGAAATGAGCAGATTTGGTGAGGCGGTCAATGATCACCCAGATGCTATCATAACCACTTGAGGTGTGAGGGAGTTTGGTAATGAAGTCAATAGCTAAATTTTCCCATTTCCACACAGGAATTTCTGGTTGTTCAAGCAAACCGGAAGGACGTTGGTGTTCGGCTTTGACTTTGGAGCAAGTTAGACATTTGGAAACATAGAGAGCAATGTCTTTCTTCATACCGGGCCACCAATATTGTTGGCGAAGATCTTGGTACATTTTATCCGCACCAGGATGAATAGAATAACGAGTCTTGTGAGCCTCGTTCATGAGAAATGCATGGAGATCATCACGATCGGGAACCCAAATACGGTTCAAGTAATAAAGTAAGCCATTGGGTTTAGATTCAAGCTGAAGTTCCACACCACACGACATTTCATCGTACATGTTACCCTCGGTGACTAAGACGTGTTGAGCTTCTAAGATACGATTTTGAATGTCGGTTTGAATTCGGACACAATGAAGCATGACATGGTCCTTTCGACTCAAAGCGTCGGCTACAACATTCGCTTTGCCGGGATGGTAACGAATCTCGCAGTCATAGTCGTTAACGAGTTCAACCCAACGTCGTTGCATCATATTGAGTTCCTTTTGGCTGAAGATGTGTTGGAGACTTTTGTGGTCGGTGAACACCACACATTTTGTACCATAGAGGTAATGTCTCCAAATCTTCAATGTGAATACGACCGCACCCAACTCAAGGTCGTGTGTCGTATAATTCTTCTCATGAATCTTAAGTTGCCTTGATGCATAAGCAATTACTTTGCCTCGTTGCATGAGGACACAACCGAGACCTTGATTGGAAGCATCACAGTAGACAACTAGATCATCATTCCCATCAGGGAGAGTCAAAATAGGAGCATTGCACAACTTTTGCTTAAGAGTTTGGAAAGATTCTTCTTACTTTGGTCCCCATTCATAAGTTTTACCCTTGTGGGTCAAAGCAGTGAGAGGAACAGCAATCTTAGAGAAATTTGAAATGAAACGACGATAATATCCCGCAAGACCAAGAAATAAACGAACTTCGGTGGGGGTCTTAGGGGCATTCCAATTCTTTACAGCTTCGATCTTAGCAGGGTCCACATGAATTCCCTTTTCATTGACGATATGACCCAAGAATTGGACTTCTTTTAGCCAAAACTCACATTTTGAGAACTTGGCATATAGCTGCTCTTTCCTCAAGAGGTCAAAGACTAACCTAAGGTGTTGCCCATGATCGGATTTAGTCTTGGAGTAGATTAAGATATCGTCAATAAAGACGATCACGAATTTATCTAGGTACGGTTTGCACACACGATTCATGAGATCCATAAAAACCGCGGGTGCATTGGTTAGCCCAAAAGGCATGACCATGAACTCGTAGTGACCATACCTTGTTCGAAAAGCAGTCTTTGGAATATCTTCCTCTTGTACACGGAGTTGGTGATAACCAGATCGAAGATCAATCTTCGAGAAGCAAGTCGAACCTTGAAGTTGATCGAAGAGATCATCAATTCTAGGCAAGGGATAACGGTTTTTGATGGTAAGCTTGTTGAGTTCGCGATAGTCAATACACATGCGGAATGATCCATCCTTCTTCTTGATGAATAAGACGGGTGCACCCCACGGTGAATGACTTGGACGGATGAAGCCCTTGTCGGAGAGCTCTTGGAGTTGACTTGCAAGTTCTTGCATTTCAGAAGGTGCAAGGCGGTAAGGAGCTCTAGCCACGGGGTTAGCTCCGGGTACAAGGTTAATGCGAAATTCTACTTGTCGAATGGGTGGAAGACCGGATAGATCTTCAGGGAATACTTCGGGAAAATCCCGAATGATGGGAATGTCTTGGATACTCTTCTCTTTGACATCCTTTTGAACAACATGGGCTAAGAAGGCTACGTACTTCTTTCATAAGTACATTTGGGCAGTAGTGCATGACATTAACCTGAGTGATTTGCAAGGTTTTTCACCAAAGACTCTCAACGTTTCTCCTGACGGAAGGGGTATTCGGATGCACTTCTCAAAACAGATGACTTTGGCATGGTGATTTGACAGCCAATCCATGCCTATGATGATATCAAAACTTCCTAGTGGCATTGGCACAAGGTTGATTGGAAATGTATGATCATTAAGTTCTAGAGAACAGTCATGGGTAACGGAGTCAATTGTAAGGGAATCACTATTTGCTACTTCGACAGTGAAGGTTTTCTCTAATTTGGATCGTGTTTTTGCAAGTAAGGGTTCAAAGTTAAGTGACACAAAACTTTTATCTGCACCGGTATCAAATAAAATGGAGGCATATTAACTATTAACAAGGAACGTACCGTTGACCACATCATTGTTTGCCTGAGCTTCGTTGGCGTTTATGTTGAAAGCATGCCCACGAGCTCCACCTTGATTAGCATTGATGAACTTCGGGCACTGGTCATGAAAATGATTTGGGTTGCCACATTCATAACAAGCACTCCCATTTGCTATAGCGGGAACACCTTGATTAGTCATTTGTTGGTTGGTTCGGGTTGGTGGGTTGACTCTGCCTGCAAGTGCTTTGGCTCTACAAACATTGACCGTATGGCCATATTTTCCATAGTGAGTGCAAAGGCGACAGGGAATGTGTTGGAGATGGTGATAATTGCATATGGCACAGACTGGGTAGATCCCCACATATGGCTTCTTGACTGGTGCTTGAACCATGGGAGCAACTTGGTTGACAGGGATAGCAGGAGTGACCAAAGCAAAATTCCTAGCCTTTCTTTTCTTATTATTGTGGTGGGGTTCAGTTTTGGCTTCTTTGACGTGCGTAGGAGGGATTGTGGTGTCGGGAGCTTTCTTGGTGCCTTTTCTAGTCAGAGTACCTGCTTTCACATGGTTGTCGGTCAAAGTAGCAGATAATCGGATAGCATCTTCGAGTGTTGCGGGATTTCTCCCTAAGATAGTATCCTGAATCTGCCTAGGTAATCCACTGATGTACTTCTCAATGCAGCGAGATAAGGGTGTGACCATATGGGGCACAAGGAGACTCAGTTCATGAAACCGGGTTGTATAAGCCAGACTTTCACCACCGTCTTGGGCAAGATCCCAAAACTCAGCTTCCAGTTTCCTCACCTCATTCCGAGGACAGAACTCTTCGGTCATTAGTCTCTTAACCTCATCCCATGGTAAGGCCATGGTTGCCTCCATACCTCTAGTTCTCTTTTCCCCATTCCACCATGTGAGTGCTCGTTTTTTAAAGACACTTATGGCATGACGAACACGAAGGTTATCGGGGAAGTCATTATTGAGGAAAGTGCTCTCAATACTTTCGAACCATTGAAGGAGTCCCGTAGCCCCTTCAGTACCATAGAACTTAAGAGGATTACACGAATTGAAGTGCTTGAAGGTGCATTGCGGTGGGTTGGCACCACCACCACCATTAGTTCCATGTGTACCATTAATGGCTCCATTAGCTTGGGTGAGTTGAGTTACAAGTTGTGTAAGGATAGCAGCAATGTCGGTGTTGTTGTTGGTCATGGTAGCACGACGAGGAGGCATTCTACAGATTTGCACAAGACAAGAAAAGATGTAAGAACTTATGAAAGTTATTTGGATTTAAAAGGATAAGATAGCAAATAAAATAGTTAATCATACTTTGGATTGTACTCAAATAGTGATAAAATCACTTGAATACTATGACACATTAAGGTTAATTAAACTCATATAATTTTCAAGGAGACATGCTTTAGCCTATAAGTAAACACTCTTCCCGAGAATTCCCAAGAAAGCATACGGATCCCTCGGTTTATTGGGATTTATACGAAATGCTTTCCTAGATAGAAAACCCAGAATACAGGTGTCTCCCTTCCAGATTGCACGTGTCCTCTAATAATTAACAAAGTTTAAAAAACTTAACGAGGAAATAAAGAAATTTTATTGATTTAAGTCCATGAAGTTTCCACATGCTATGATGATGACAGAGGAATAGGTAAGAAGGTTATGAGGCTTAGGGTAAGGGTAGGGATATTGTTCATTTAATTTATTATTCAAGTATAGTTTAATACGTCATGAGTTTTAACAATTAAGGTATCAAATATTTAACATATCAAGCATGTAACACATAGCATGTAGCACATATCACATAATCATGAAGCAGGGCATATGTGGGTGTCCTAAAGTTATAGTCTAGGTCAAGAGTGTCTAATAACCTAGTTCCCTATAACCAAGTCTCTGATACCAATCTGTCACACCCCAACCGACGGCGAAAAATGTCGGGGCGGGACATGTAGACTGTTCATGAGCACAAGGTTGACTAAATTGAGATATATTAATCATTCAAATTCATTGCAATTATTCAAGACAAAACAAAATCAACCAAGTACATGAAATTGAAATACATAATCCTTTATTTAAAATTATCTAGGTCCAAAACTTATGTGTAGCAAGCCTTGATCAAAATCACACATTAGCACCTGCAACATGAACAAAATAGGGTCAACTAAAAAGTTGGTGAGCATACACAGGTTTATACATGGGTAGTGTATAGATATAAGAAATCAAATCCTTACATAACATGATAAAATAAGGCATTTATGGGGAGTAACTATTGTGTAACCTGTCACACCCCCAAATTCCACTAACGGAGTTTTACCGTTTTAGAAGGTGACAAACCAGGATCTCAGACATCAGTTACTTCAAACGACACTATATGGGACTTGAAATTTAATAACATAAAAGTTCAAGGTTCAAAGTGTATATGCGGAAGCGTTAAACGAAAGTAAATGCGCAAAACAACGCGCCCAAGTCCAATTACAAACAAAACATAAATATTATTCAATAGATAATTATTTCAATTGAAGTCCAAGACACATGCATGACTTAACGTGATCCTGCGTGCCAACCTGAGAAAACATGTAAGAAAATGAGTCAACACTAGGTTGGTGAGTTCACAGGTTTCAATCATTTCAAATAAATCATTTGCGGATTAAGTACATTCAATATATATATATATATATATCAATAGGTTGCATGCCTATATTCATGTTGCTAAAGCGCTCGCAACCGAAAGTGACAGCGTGTTTGTTTGTTTGTTTGCCTCCAGTCAGGTCTATCAACTCTGACTAATATGTTAAGGTCAATATAACACCCGTTCGACCTCCAATCGAGTTAGCGCGACTAACGCGGGTGGGGTTTGTCAAACCCAGTAGTACTACCAAAATTACCTCGTTCATACCATATTAACGGTCCGATGTGTGTGAGGACTTTTCATGATAGTGTGTTACGCTTAGCCTCAACGGTGATATTATATGAATTACAATAACCCAAAAAGGGTTGTGACATATTTTCTCCCCCAAATAGGAACAGTAAAAGGGGCCGTGAAACTCACCTGCGTTGCGTAGTAGGTAGTATCACACAAATGCAAGATTTGGAATCTCGAGCGTTAGCCTGCACGGCTTACGTATGCCCTAAAGTTATAAACACATAAATTAGGACACAAGTTGGGATTTGTGACGACACGGAAGATTGAACGACTTAACGCATTCTAAGGATTAAAGAGTAGACGAACGTGTCTACGGAAATATGTATATATTTCTTTAACATACTAATTAAGGATCAAAGTGTTACGAGTCGAACATTATTAACGAATAATAATTAATTAATTTCGTACGCTAAAGTTGTTTACAAAAGTTAGGAAGATAATATAATTTAATATATTATTTTTAGGTTCGTATGATTTCTTGATGATCATTGTGGCAAAAATAATAAATATATTCTTTTTAATCGAAGCAATAAACATGAGTAAATAATATAAACGATTATATTATTTTTAGTTTAAATGTCACACAAAGTAATTAAACGAGTTGAAATAATATAAAAATATATTTATTTAATAGAATTAGTCACGGGTTGAAAATAATATAAACATATTATTTTATACGAAGTTACGGTTTGAAAATAATATAAATATATTATTTTTATGTGATAATAACATAAATATATTATTTATAAAAGTGGAGAAAATAATAAAATGGATTAATAAATTAAACCCGAGCCTACGGGCCGTTCCCCTGGCTAAAACACGTTAATATATTATTATAATAATATTGGAATAGGTTTTTATAAATTAATATAGTGGAAAGGCCCTAAAAAAAATAATGCAGGAGACCGGACTCGAACCCGGGTCTCCTGCCTACAAGTCCACTTCCATAACCACCACGCCCGCTAGGGTTTCGCATTAGGAAACCAGATTCAAAAGCTTTTATCAAACAGGTTCATGTGGTCCCCCCCCCCCCCCCAAACCCGCGATCGAATCTTAGTCCGGAATTCCACGATTTCTGTTACAATTTGAATCAACAATAAAGGGGTTTTGATTACAAAGCAAAAGCGATCCTGATTACGGGTTTAATTGGAAAAACATCAATTCTTGAATCATTTAAATCGTGAATTGAATGGCTGAAACCCTAAGTATGAACATCAAATTGATTTGATCGAATCTGATATTCAAAATTGTTGAAAACATACGTCTTTTACTAATTAGAACAATGCGGATCTACCCATACCATTTAATTACATTGAGATCGCGATTAGAACCGAAACCCCCAAATTACTTATGAACAAACCATAATTTACGGATCGGGTAAAATTCGATGTTAAAAGGTGAAATTGATAGAGGGTTTTCAATGTATACGAGATTGTGATACCGTTGATGTATTTTAATTTGATTGAGGTTGGGTTTAGGGTTGAAACCCCCAAATCGTTTATATGAATAAACCCTAGACTTGGATCATGATATATTCGATGATATACGATCCAATCAACATAGGGTTAATGATTTAGATGCTAAAACGAAACTATTGATGTAAATATTTACCAGAATGCGTGACGGATTGATGAAGATCGACTGAAACGTTTTCCGACTTCGGCGATCTTGGTCTCCGTCCTCTCCGACTTGTCTTCCGTCGAATTGGGTGGTGAAACAGGCTCAAAGAAGCTTGATTTAGCTACGCAGACGATTGATTTGTGAGGATGTTGATCGAGATCAAAGAATTTGAGGTGTCGAATGTGATGGTCGACGGTTACAACTAGAACTCCCATAATTGGGATTAAACTCGAATCAATGATGGGATTAACCACCGCAAAAATGAGATTAACCGCCGCAATAATGAACGTAAGTGTCATAATCATCCGTTTCGGTTACGAATTTGCAGTAATTCCCGTTAAGAATTTGTGAATTCGGATTCAAAATCAAAGAGTTTGAATTTTAGAAAGTCAACAAGAACCTATACATTCTATTTTGACTTTGAAAGTCTACATTTTCGGGTTTGGTACTTGGCAGAACAAATCCCTGCAGTTTGAGGTTCAAAAATGACAGAAACAGTCCCTGGGATTTAATGTTGAGTTAACTGGGTTAGGTTTTAACAGAATATTTAACGGGATTGTTAACGGAGTTAACTTTGGAAAGTCGGATTGTCACATCATCCCCTAGTTGAAAGAATTTTCGCCCCGAAAATAAAAAAAATAAAAAAAATTTTCAGAGGTGTCATATCATCCCTTAGTTGAAAGAATTTTCATCCCGAAAATTAGGATAGTACCTTAAGAGTTTGAAGTGGATTGCTTGAACAGATGTGGATACTTACGTATCATCTGATCCTCGCGTTCCCACGTGAATTCCGGTCCACGTTTCAAGTTCCGCTGAACTCTAACAATAGGGATCTTACTATGTTTGAACGTTTTGATTTCCCTATACATGATTTCCACCGGTTCTTCAATGAACAGCAGTTGTTCATCGATGTGTAGTTCCTCGAGAGGAACTACGAGTGTTTCGTCTGCTAGACATTTCTTCAAGTTCGAGACATGAAAGACATCGTGTACACTACTAAGTCCTTCAGGTAGGTCCAGCTGATACGTTACTGGGCCAACTCTCTTCACTATCTAGAACGGTTCAACATAACGAGAATTCAGTTTTGCCTTGCTTCCCAAAGCCAATTACACCTTTCCAGGGTGAGACTTTGAGTAGAACCATGTCGCCTACTTGAAATTCTAACGGTTTACGACGCTTATCGGTGTAGCTCTTTTAACGATCATGAGCTGCCGCCATACGGTTTCGGATTTGAACGATCTTTGCAGAGGTTTCGAATACAAGTTCGGGACCTGTAAGTTGGCTATCCCCAACTTCAGCCCAACAGATAGGAGATCGGCATTTACGTCCGTACAATGCCTCGAATGGTGCCGCCTTGATGATAGTGTGATAACTATTAATGTAGGAGAACTCCACTAGAGGTAAGTGAGACTTTTATTTATGCATTCATGAAGGGTATGATGCCCATAATAGCACCACTCCTTTCGCTTTGGATGGAGAGGGTTTCTCCATTAGGAAGAGGAAGGCGAACGATTTTCTCATGACAGATAATCTCAGCTTGGTTCTTAGATAACCAGTGCATTCCGACAATTACGTCAAAACTACCGAGTGTGACCGGCATGAGATCAAAGTCAAATTTATGACTAGTGAGTTCAAGTTTACAACCCTTAAGAATATGGGTTGCTTCTATTATTTGTCCTTCGGCTATTTCTATGGTGTATTTAACCTCTAACAGGGTTGGGGTTTTTCTTAGTGGGTCACTAAGTTTATTATTCATAAAACTCCTATCAGCACTAGTGTCAAATAGTACAGAAGCAAAATAGTTTTTAATAAGGAACTTACCGGTAACCACGTTGTGGTCATAACTACCTTCTCCGGATCCTAGCACAAAGGCTCGCCCCTTTGCACCATTCCCTCCATTATTGTCCTGGTTGTTATTATTGCCTTGGTGGTTGTTGTTGTTGTTGTCGATGCCACCCTTCTTTAATTGTGGACAATCCTTCTGGAAGTGTCCCTCTTTTCCACATTCAAAACAACCCTTGGTAAGACCCAGTTGTTGGAAGGGCTGCTTGGCTTGTAATTCCCCTCTGCAGTCTTTGGCAGCATGGCCCATATTGCCACACCGCTGACAATGATTTTTGTCACAAGAACCGAGGTGGTGGTAATTACATTTGTTACACCTGGGGTGTCTCCCAATATAACCACTCTGATGCTGACCCGAAGAGGTCGACTGGTTGAAGTTCTTCGTAGGTTCAAACCTACGCTGTTGTTGTTGCTGTGGCTGATTCGGCTGAAATCCCATGTTGTTATTGCTACTGTCAAACTTCTTCTTGTTGTTGTTAGTAGACATGGATGCTGACTTTCTGGGAGGTAGTGTCCCTTGGGTAACGGCTTGGTCCGTCAGTTTGTGAGCAAGACGAATGGTTTGTTGAATGGTAGTGGGGTTGGATGAAGTAACCATGCTCTGGATTTGTGGTACTAATCCACTGATGAACATTTCTATTCGCTTGTAGGATGGTGTAATCATGTGAGGACACATCCCCACTAGCTCGTGCGAGCGAGTTCTATTTCAGAACCCTCCATTCTCATATTCCAGAATTCTCCCTCGAGTTTCTGGATTTCATCCCTGGGACAGTACTCTTCCTTCATCAAGATCTTGAAGTCTTCCCATGGTGATGCATTGGCCATGTCCAGACCTAGCATCTGGACTTGTGCATTCCACCATGTGAGGGCAGGACCCTCTAAAGTTCCCGGTGCAAATTTGACTTGGTGGGCCACGGGGCAGTTACACATGGAGAACACAGATTCAATCTTTTTAAACCATCGGAGTAATCCGACAGCTCCCTCAGCTCCACTGAATGTGTGGGGCTTGCAGTCCATAAATGTCTTGAAGGTACAGACATGCTGATTGTTCTGTGGATTGTTCGCTTGCCCTAGATTGGAAAGAGTAGGTTGAGTTTAGGAAAAAGTGGAATAAATGTGTACAGTTGGTTATCTAGGGTTAACGGTTAACAGGTTTACCTGCAACGTGTGTTGCTAAGGCTTCAGCAACACTGTCATTAGTTAACACAGCGAGTTCGGCTGGTGTCAGGTTTATATTTCCACGACCACCGTTGCGACCACCACGTCCACGTCCGGCCATGATTCTTCATATTCACAAACACAAGAAATGAGTAAATATATCGCATATTAACATCATTCAAGTGTAAGCAAACAGAAGGAGATGTGTAAAGACATGATGGTTTATGATTTTAGTACAAAGCTAACTTAAATCATAAGGCCATAGAATAAATAACTCAACGAAACCAGATCATTAAGATTTTATTGGAATGGGAACATCCTTACCCATTTAGGCTTTTATTTAAAACATAAAGAAATGACAAATTAAAATAAGATAGAATATCATGGAACATCAAGCTCCACTGCCGGTGGATGAGATGACTGACTCAGTATCATCCTCCTCTACTTCCTCGGGCTCATCTACAGGCTCAAAATCGGGTACTTCAGCTGGCTCTAGAGCTGCTGCAAGTTGTATCTCTAACTCTCCAATTCTTTCCTGAGATTCTACTTCAGTCTCCTTGAGTACATTCACTCTAGCCTGTAATGCCCTTACTTCGTCCACTAATGCATTATGCAAGTGGTCGGTGCCTGCCAGTTCTGCTACTAGCAGATCTATCCTGTGATCCGTTTGTTTCTCTCCTCTTAACAGACCTGTGATCGATCCTGCTGCGTCTCTCATATTCCGGATCGCTCGATCCATAGTTGCTACAAATGCTGCAAAGGCTTGCTCCAAGTGACAAGGTAGCAATGGTAAAGGTGGTTCTGATGATGAAGCTCCAAAGTATGGTGATGGACCTCCTTCCTGTCTAACCCATTTGCTCAGTAAACCGGGGTACCAGTCCCAGTCACTCCCATTCCGGATATGCATAGGCTCTCCATACACAATAGAGTTATCAATTGGCTCAAGCCTACGCCTCTTGGGCTCCGGTGATGCAATGGCGGGGATGTCATGTTCCTGATTGGTAGGTGGTGAAGATGGTGGTGTAGACATAATTCCTGAAACATAAGGTGTAAGTGTCTATGCCAAGTAACTAATGTGTGTGGCTATAGTCTAGAATGCAGTCCTAGTTCTCTATAACCAATGGCTCTGATACCAATCTATCACACCCCCAAATTCCACTAACGGAGTTTTACCGTTTTAGAAGGTGACAAACCAGGATCTCAGACATCAGTTACTTCAAACAACACTATATGGGACTTGAAATGTAATAACATAAAAGATCAAGGTTCAAAGTGTATATGCGGAAACGTTAAACGAAAGTAAATGCGCAAAACAACGCACCCAAGTCCAATTACAAACAAAACATAAATATTATTCAATAGATAATTATTTCAATTGAAGTCCAAGACACATGCATGACTTAATGTGATCCTGCGTGCCAACTAGAGAAAACATGTAAGAAAATGAGTCAACACTAGGTTGGTAAGTTCACAGGTTTCATTCATTTCAAATAAATCGTTTGCGGATTATGTACATTCAATATATATATCAATAGGTTGCATGCCTATATTCATGTTTTGCTAAAGCGCTCGTAACCGAAACTGACAGCGTGTTTGTTTGTTTGCCTCCAGTCAGGTCTATCAACTCTGACTAATGTGTTAAGGTCAATATAACACCCGTTCGACCTCCAATCGAGTTAGCGCGACTAACGCGGGTGGGGTTTGTCAAACCCAGTAGTACTACCAAAATTACCTCGTTCATACCATATTAACGGTCCGATGTGTGTGAGGACAGTGTTACGCTTAGCCTCAACGGTGATATTATATGAATTACAAAAACCCAAAAAGGGTTGTGACATATTTTCTCCCCCAAATAAAAACAGTAAAAGGGGCCGTGAAACTCACCTGCGTTGCGTAGTAGGTAGTATCACACAAATGCAAGATTTGGAATCTCGAGCGTTAGCCTGCACGGCTTACGTATGCCCTAAAGTTATAAACACATAAATTAGGAACATATTGGGATTTGTGACGACGACACGGAAGATTGAACGTCTTAATGAATTCTAAGGATTAAAGAGTAGACGAACGTGTCTACGGAAATATGTATATATTTCTTTAACATACTAATTAAGGATCAAAGTGTTACGAGTCGAACATTATTAACGAATAATAAATAATTAATTTCGTACGCTAAAGTTGTTTACAAAAGTTAGAAAAATAATATAATTTAATATATTATTTTTAGGTTCGTATGATTACTTGATGATCATTGTGGCAAAAATAATAAATATATTATTTTTAATCGAAGTAATAAACTTGAGTAAATAATATAAACGATTATATTATTTTTAGATTAAATGTCACACAAAGTAATTAAACGAGTTGAAATAATATAAAAATATAAATTATTTAATAGAATTAGTCACGGGTTAAAAATAATATAAACATATTATTTTATACGAAGTTACGGTTTGAAAATAATATAAATATATTATTTTTATGTGATAATAACATAAATATACTATTTATAAAAGTGGAGAAAATAATAAAATGGATTAATAAATTAAACCCGGGCTTACGGGTCGTTCCCCTGGCTAAAACATGTTAATATATTATTAAAATAATATTGGAATAGGTTTTTATAAATTAATATAGTGAAAAGGCCCTAAAAAATAATGCAGGAGACCGGACTCGAACCCGGGTCTCCTGCCTACAAGTCCACTTCCATAACCACCACGCCCGCTAGGGTTTCGCATTATGAAACCAGATTCAAAAGCTTTTATCAAACAGGTTCATCTGGTCCCCCCCCCCCCAAACCCGCGATCGAATCTTAGTCCGGAATTCCACGATTTCTGTTACGATTTGAATCAACAATAAAGGGGTTTTGATTACAAAGCAAAAGAGATCCTGATTACGGGTTTAATTGGAAAAACATCAATTCTTGAATCGTTTAAATCGTGAATTGAATGGCCAAAACCCTAAGTATGAACATGAAAATTGTTGAAAACATAGGGCTTTTACTAATTAGAACAATGCGGATCTACCCATACCATTTAATTACATTGAGATCGCGATTAGAACCGAATCCCCCAAATTACTTATGAACAAACCCTAATTTACGGATCGGGTAAAATTCGATGTTAAAAGGTGAAATTGATAGAGGGTTTTCAATGTATACGAGATTGCGATACCGTTGATGTATTTTAATTTGATTGAGGTTGGGTTTAGGGTTGAAACCCCCAAATCGTTTATATGAATAAACCCTAGACTTGGATCATGATATATTCGATTATATACGATCCAATCAACATAGGGTTAATGATTTAGATGCTAAAACGAAACTGTTGATGTAAATATTTACCAGAATGCGTGACGGATTGATGGAGATCAACTAAAACGTTTTCCGACTTCGGCGATCTTGGTCTCCGACCTCTCCGGCTTGTCTTCCGTCGAATTGGGTGGTGAAACAGGCTCAAAGAAGCTCCATTTAGCTACGCAGATGATTGATTTGTGAGGATGTTGATCGAGATCAACGAATTTGAGGAGTCGAATGTGATGGTCGACGGTTACAACTAGAACTCCCATAACTGGGAGTAAACTCGAATCAATGATATGATTAACCGTCGCAATAATGAACGTAATTGTCATAATTATCCGTTTCGGTTACGAATTTGCAGTAATTCCCATTAAAAATTTGTTAATTTGGATTCAAAATCAAAGAGTTTGACTTTTAGAAAGTTAACAAGAACCTATACATTCTATTTTGACTTTGAAAGTCAACATTTTCGGGTTTGGTACTTGGAATAACTAATCCCTACAGTTTAAGGTTCAGAAATTACAGAAACAGTCCCTGAGATTTAATGTTGAGTTAACTGGGTTAGGTTTTAACAGAATATTTAACGGGATTGTTAACGGAGTTAACTTTGGAAAGTCGAATTGTCACATAACCAAATTACAATCAAACCTTTGTAACTAGCTTGCAAATTGTGTTGTCGGTAACAATCACCCCAATCTGGGTGGGTTTGTCAGACTCAATAGATCTATCATTGTTAACCGTCGGCTTGAATAGTTAATGATTGCACATAAATTGCACACAAACAGTTAACACACCTAGCACTCAAACATAAAGCTCAAATTTTGTATACATGAATGTAAAGAGGATTTGTGTTTGTATAGTTTGTGTAAATGTAAGCAGTTGCGTGTATAGAGTTCATGTTTCACCCAAAAAAGTGTAAAAGAGTAATAGGGGTTATGTAATACTCACTTGATTGAAAGGTGTAGTTAACACGAGAGACTAGGTAGTAACGTGATCCTTGTAACGCAAAACTTTAACCTAAAGTGTATTGCGTATGAAAATAAATTAATAAAATGTCTAAATCAAATTCTAGGGCTTCAATGGATATGAGTATAAGGAATTATATACCGTGTTCGTGATGAATTATGAAAAAGGGTTGTGTAGGTGTTGACTAAATGAAAACAATTTGAAATGAATAGTTTAATTATATTATTTATGAATTTGAAACGTTACAAAAATGCCTATAATACGAAGGAAATAATATATAAAGTGTATTATTTTTAATTTGGGTTACAGTACAAAATAATGGGAAAATATATTAGTTTATAAATGGACTATAATAATAATTACGGTTTGCAAGACCAAACCCGAATCCATGGGTGGCTTCCGGGTTCAAAACACCTTAATACTTATTGTTGTGAAAATTTAAATATAAATACAAATCAAACAATCTAACAAAGGTTTTCTCACACACACGACCGTGCCTAAGACAAGGCACGACCGTGTTAAGATCACGGACGCGACCGTGCTGGTCAGGGGCGTGACCGTGTTGATCAAAACAGAAGGCACAACAGTCTAGTCATCAGGCACGACCGTGCTTGTGTCGGGCACGACCGTGTCTAGGGTTCTCTAGGCAAGACCTTGTCTGGCTAGCAGGCACGACCAGGTCATGTATGGGGCACGACTGTGCTCAGATAGGCACGACCGCGCTAGCAGATTAGCGCGACCGTGTCTGACTAATTTCAGAAACAAATCGATTAAATCTTATAATATTAACGTTGGAAATCATGGGGCTTTTGATAATCAAAGAATTGTGAATTTAACCATGCAGTTTAATTGAGTTACAAACGTGTCTAGATTAGAATCCGATCAAGCCGAAAGTGTATGAACCCTAGGATTTGGTTCGCAACACTTTCGATAATATTAACCCGAATTAATAAGGGGTTTTTGATCTATGAATAAAAACGAAGGTGTAGGATGTTTCAATTACCAGAAAGGATGATGGGTTGATAGTGTTCGACTAAAAAGAGCTCCAACTTGCGTAAGCCTCGTCTCCGGCGACTCTGGCTTCAACTCCTGTGAAATTGACGTGCGTAAAAACTTCAGAGAGGGTTAATTACGATGCGCAGTTGCTTGATTTGAGAGAGTAACAATAGAAATGAACGAATTCAATGAGTAAAAGATGAAGAGGTCGACGGTTTCAGTTTAAAAATCCATAATTGGTTTTAATTCAAGTGTAATGTCGATGTTTAATTGACTAATGATGGTTGTTAATAGATGAACGTGTATAACGGTTACAAAGTTGAACGAATTTAGGATTAAAGACTGTTTTTACGTTTCAACTGACAAGAGACGCGACCGTGCCAATAAGAGGAGCGACCGTGCCAAGGCGCTGGGCGCGACCGCGCCAAAACAAGGCGTGATCGTGCCTACTAGGGTTTCTAGTTATTTATCAAATCAGCCCTTGCAACTTCAGCTTTGACACATTTATATAAATATTTACATATATAGGATTCTAATAGAATATACCCATGTAAAACTCGCGGATTTGTATTGGAACCTAGTATTTAATAGTTGGTTCGAATAGAATAAATCAGTTTACTAGAATTGGATTTGAAATGTGTTACATTGAATGAAAAATACCGATAATAAAATTAGAAATGTTACAGCAATCATTTCCCATATGTCTATGGCGTTTAGATCATTTCGGATGTACTATCATTTCCTCTTTTCTCAAGATAACTTTCAAATTTTTCTCCATTTTCTATTTTGTTTGAATTTTTATAAAATATTTGAAAATTAAAAGAACTATACAGAAAACTTAAAAGAAAAAAAATTTAACTTTCATGAATTGAATTGATTTAAGAAAAACAAGTTTTCACTCTGGATTGAACATTCCTATCAAGTTGACAAGATGCTCAAAACATGATCGGACAAACGCCTTAGTGAACTGGTCAGCAAGGTTGTCATCCGTGTGAACCTTTACAAGTTCAATAAGATGCTTTTCAGCACAATCACTGATGAAATGATGGCGAATTTCAATATGTTTAGTTTTGGAATGTTTCACCGGGTTATTTATGATGGAAATTGTGGCATTGTTGTCAACGAACAGAGGAGTTCCAATGAAGTTCAAGCCGTAATCTCTCAATTGCTGCTGAATCCACAATATTTGAGAACAACCGCTAGCTGCAGCAATGTATTCTGCTTCACATGTTAAGACAGAAACCGTTGACTGCTTCTTACACTGCCAGGAAACCAGTCTGTCTCCCAAGAATTGACATCCACCAGAAGTTGATTTTCTATCAAGGTTACAACCGCCATAATCTGAATCAGTGTAGGCTTTGAAGTCAAATGACTGCTGCTTGGAGTACCAAAAACCCAATCGGGGTTTCCCTTTTAAGTATCTGAAAATCCTCTTTACATCTATCATGTGGGACTCCTTCGGTTGTGACTGAAACCTAGAGCACAAGCATACACCAAACATTATATCTGGCCATGAAGCTGTGAGATACATAAGTGATCCGATCATCCCACGGTACAATTTGCAATCCACATCCTTTCCATCTTTGTCAGGATGCAGACCATGATTGACGGGGATAGGTGTGCCATAAGTACTGCAATCATTCATCTTGTATTTTGACAAGATGTACTGCACATACTTAGTTTGATGTAAATAAATGCCATCCTCTCTTTGACTGACTTGCAGACCCAGGAAGAATGACAATTCACCCATATTACTCATCTCAAACTTTGACTTCATCACCTGTTCGAATTCCCTACACATCTCTTCATTTGTAGACCCGAAGATAATGTCATCGACATACACGTGTACGATAAGAATATCACCTCCTGCTTTCCGTATGAAGAGGGTCGAGTCAATCTGTCCACGATCAAAACCATTAGACAGTAGATGTTTAGATAATGTCTCATACCATGCCCTAGGTGCTTGATGAAGACCATAAAGTGCTTTGTCGAGCTTATACACTTTATTGATATTATGCGGATCTTCAAAGCCGGGAGGTTGAGTGACATAGACCTCTTCATGTACTTTTCCATACAGCAAAGCACTCTTCACATCAAGTTGATAGACCTTGAAGCCAACATATGAGGCATAAGCCAGAAAGAGTCTAATGGCCTCAAGTCTAGCAACTGGGCATATACTTCTGTGTAGTCCAAGCCCTCTTGCTGATAAAAACCCTGAACAACCAACCTTGCTTTGTTCTGCACCACAACATGACGATCATCCGTCTTTCATTTGAACACCCATCTGGTGCCAATTGGTTGTACGACCTTGGCAAATCAACCAAATCCCACACATACAACTTTTGGAATTGAGACAGTTCTTCTTGCATTGCCTCAATCCAGCAGTTGTCAGTGAGAGCCTCTTTCACATTCTTCGGCTCTAACTGGGACACGAATGCAGCATGCAGACATGTTTCCATGACACCAGTGTCAAGTATCTCAGAGTAAAGACTAGTGTTCTCAGGAATGGTTCGATGACGAGTTTGAACACCGGCATGAGGATCACCAATAATTTTGTCAATTGGATGATTCTTGTGCACTCTCATCTCTGGTACATTCGGTTCCTGAATTTCTGAATCGAGGTTCGTGCTTAACTCCCCCATGTCCTGTGTTCCAGAAGAAGAAGATTCAATGTTGATTGGATCAGCTGGAGCTTCATTTCCTACACGAGTGTTAGGATTAGCTTGAGCGTCATTTCCGTCAACATGAACATCTTCGCTGTTATCACCGTCATGAGTTCCAGATGCAGATGCAGCATTGGAATCAGGAGTCACAATTGGTACAGTAGCACGTGTTGAGAAACTTGAGTCATCACCGCCACCAAATAATTCATATACATTTGCGGCATCATTTGCAGACGAATCTGGAAGATTGAAAGATTTGAATAGCGCATCATAATCAAAACCCCAAGATGGACCAGTTGGTTCTGGTGGAATGTTGTGTTTACTACAATCCACTTCAAACCATTGCTCGACAGTACGAGTTCCTATATTGTACACTCTCTTGCAAGGCGAGTTGGAAACAGATCCTAAGAAGATGCCTTCCACCGCTTTTGCATGAAATTTAGACTTGCGGTCTTTGTATTGTAGCAATAAGGAACAGGGACTACCAAAAGGAACTAGATAGTCAAGATTGGGAAGTCGATTGTTGATCAACTCATAGCAAGTCTTGTTGTGCCTCTTCACAATTAGAACCCTATTCAAGACGTGACAAGCTGTATTAACTGCTTCTGCCCAGAAAGTGACATGAAGCTTTGCATCTGACAGCATTGTCCTTGCAGTCTCAATCAAGGTTCTATTCTTCTGTTCTGCGACTATGTTCTGCTGAGGTGTGTACGGGGCACTAAATTAGTGACGGATCCCCTTCTTGAGATAGAAAAGTTCCATCAAATTATTCTTGAATTCAGTTCCGTTGTCACTCCTTATTCCTCTAACCTTCAACTTGCAAAGAGATTCCAAGCTAAGGATCAGGTATTGAAGAATATCAGCAGTTTCGTCCTTCGTACCTAAAAAATGCACCCAAGAAAAACGTGAGAAATCATTAATTACAACCAGACATAATGACTTACCTCCGATACTCCTAATACTTATGGGGCCAAACAGATCTATATGTAATAGCTCCAAAGGGGTATCGATGGAGTTTTGGAGCTTGGGCTTGTGAGACTTCCATTACTGTTTGCACTTTTTACAAGGCATACAGTCATCTGCAACGTTAAATCTCAGCTTAGGAACACCGGTTACCAAACCATTTCGGACAAGATGATTCATTTTACGATAAGAAATATGTCTGAGTTTCCTGTGCCACAAGATAAAGTCAAGCTCTGTCTCTTTGGTAAGCAAACAAGTAGCAACTGATGAGGTGATTGTTTCCACGCTCATATCAATCTGATATGTGTCGTTTGTCCTTGGCGCTCTCATTAGAATCCAGTCTTCAGGAACCTCAAAACCAGGTTTGAGTATCAAGCATTCAGTCTTGTCAAACATCACTGAGCACTCCTTGTCGCACATCTGGGAGACACTCAACAAGTTATGCTTCAGCTGCAGCAGTTGACATTGTCAAAGCTGACACAACCATTTGAAACCACGCCTTGAACACGTGATACTACCGCCTTTCTCTCCAGCAAAGGCCACATAGCCGTCTCTGAATTGTTTCACACCTTGAAGCAAGGCCATGTTACCTGTCATGTGACGGGAGCATCCACTATCTACATACCAACTATTAGAGATAGTACCCTTTGGATGTCCCTGCACGAGTCACAAAAAGAATTAATTAGATTTGGAGACCCAAGCCATAGTGGTCTTGGGTCGTCCATCTTTCTTAAAATAAACAACCTCAATTAACTCACAATGATAACTGTTAAAAATGGATAAATCTTTAGAAGAATTGGGACTAGGAGATTGAGAATTTTTAGCTTTGTTGTTCCAGGATCTCTTCTGTTTCTTAACTGGAACATTAGACTTAGAATCAACAGCAGCAGGTGAACTAATGGAAGCTTCACCTGATTGAACTCCAGGCAGCTGTTCCAGCTTTCTCAATCTCTTGTTCCTTCTCCTTCTCTGTGGCTTAGAGAGTTTCACCACAGGTTTCTCACTAGTAGGTGTACTACCAGAGGTAGATACACAAGGTTTAGCAGGATGCTTTTCCTTTCTTGAAACAGATGGTTTAGCCTCAGATGTAATCTTTGGCTTTACCATAGGTTTTACTTGTGGTTTCACCACACTTTCTTTTGGACTTTTAGGATGCTTCACTGGTGGTGACTTAGGGATGACAGCCAGTTGTGAAACAATTGGCCGTTTCCCATGGTTCTTAGAAGGGCAGTTCAAAAAAATGTTACCAACCAAACCACAGTGAAAGCAAGTCCTCTTGTCTGTGTAAGTCCTTCTGTAAGGCTCATTAGATCTGGCCTTAGATGACTCAGGATTATGAGCAGGAGGAGTTGGTTGGTGAACAGGACTTTGATCCGATAAAGATTGGTTTTTGGGAGTATAATATTTTTGCAAATTTTCTTTATAACCAAGCCCATAATGAGCTGAAAAAGCTTCTTTCTTAACTTGATTAATGTGTTTATACCCCCCCCCCCCCCCGTAAAGCATTAACTTTAACTTATCATTTGATTCAATGATATCGGGTTCAGTCAAAATATAATTGTCACTATTAGTGATAATGTTTTTCTTAATTTTCTGTTCACATAACAACTCCTCATATACTACTCCTTCAGGGCAGGTGCTTTCAGACCCATCATCAGAAGTAGTAAAGAACTTCTCATTAGATGCAGAGTCAGCCTTACTTGAGGAATCATCCTTGTTAGAATAATCATCCTTACCTGAGGACTCATCAAGGCAAGACAAATCAATGTCTATTAAGCCGTTGACAAATTTCCCGCTAACTGGTGGAGGAATAGCATTAGTACCCAACCCTAAGCCATTCAATTGCCTCACTACAGACTCGTAGTGTTCCACCACAAAACGAGAATTTTTCAACTTCTCATTAGTACATTTCAACTGCAAGATCTCATTTTGCAGTTTGTTGATCTCATTGTTCCTTTTCTCTAACCCCTTGTATGCAACATCCAAGTGAAACTGTGGATCATTGATTTTAAGTGAATAATCATGTTTTTCTTTCTTCAACATTTCAATTGAATCTTTAAATCACTTTTCGTTTTCCTTGTAGCTTAACGCTGCAATACGAAGGGGTTCGACTTTGTCTTGAAGCTTAGAATTTTCAACCTTTAAGCTTAGACATTTAGAACAAGAAATTACAGCAAAAGGATTAGAGTCTACCTCATTTGATGAACCTGATGCCTCTCCAATAGCCATGAGGGCAACAGCAGTTGTAGACTCTTCTTGGTCAGCCACAGAAGCTTCCCGTTCCTCAGCTTCCATCAACTCCATAATCTCAGCCATGAGACCAACCTGTGTTTGTACAATAAGGACATCCTCCAAATAAACACCCCAATCAAAGCTTCCGTCCTGTTAAGCTACTAATGCATTGGACGTTCCACCTTGAATTTGATTGCGGTTGTTAGAGTTATACCCTTGGTTGTTTCCCTGGCTTGGTCTTGTGAATCCAGAGGCAGATGCTTTGTCCTTCTGACATTCACGAGCAAAGTGTCCAAAGTTCAGACACTTGTAGCACTTCGCCTTGGATTTGTCAAAACCAACCTTGGCATTTGAATGCCCACCAATGAACTCTCGGCCAATTCTGTTCAAGAAATGCTTGGCCCTCCTCAAGATCATGGCCATATTCCATTGAATATCCATATCCTCCATATCATCCGGATCCACCTGATTGAAGTCTTCTTCGATGGTTTCAGGATCCGTTAGCTTGCCGCCAATGAAGTTCTCATAGGTAAGCATGCATGATGAGAATAAAGCCATATGATCTTCAGCTATCTTGGCTATTGCTGATTGGTTAGCTGAAGATGTGGGAGAAGGATTTCTTGAGGAGTTCTGGTGATGAGATCCAGAACCAGATCCAGATGCTGCATAGCACGCATGACCACCACAAGCCTTTACAGTTTCTTCCTCATGAGAGTTTCTTAAGAAAAGGGCAATTCCAGAGCCCGATGACTTGGTTGTAGAAGACGTCTCATAATACATAGAAGGGTCTTGTATTTGAGGTCTTTCTGAGCTCTCCTTTCTTTTTAGGTTCATGTCATATGCTTGAACCTTTCCAATCGCCTCATCAATTGTCATCTCATAAAACTTAGAATTCTCTCTCATCAGGGTAGTATACATCTCAAATTTGGGTGGCAAACCATCCAAAAAATTTTCAACTAATTCCTCATTTGGATAAATGAGATCAAAAGCTTTCAACTCAGTCTGCAGATGATAGAATCTAGAGATGAGTTCATCTATGGATTCATTCTCCAGAAATCTGAAGCACTCATACTGCTTCCTGAGAAGATCCCGTTTACTTTTCTTGATGTCACTATTGCCCTCGAATCTCTTCTATAACACCTTCCAGAGATCCTTGTAGTTATCGTATCCTCTGAAGCTATGGAATAACTCCCTAGTTAAGGCCATAGTGATAGATCCGTGTGCCTTCGTCTCTCTATCATAAACTTTCTTTTCTTCTTCATCAAGTTTAGAGAAAGGCTTGGGAACTTCGTCATCAAGGTAAATGTATGTGGGATGCTTATAGCCCTCTAGAATGGGTATCCACAACGAAGAATCGGTATAAGAAATAAAATGCTCAAAGCGTGCTTTCCAGTTTGAATAATCATTTACATTAAGCAGCTTTAGCGGTTTCTGAGGGGTTCCGATCTCGTTGTCATAGTTCAGAAGGTTACCGAGTTTCTGAAGATTTGACATGGTGAACACTTAGTCAAATTTCAGAAAAGTCACAGAAACTTACGCACTTGTAACTGGCCTTGCTCACTTAAAGAAGTAGTCTTGCGTAGTTAGGATTTGCTCTTGCGTACTTGATAAGTACGCAGGAGTAAATGATAAGTAAGCAGGAAATAAATTAAGTATGCACCAAGATTGGTCTTGCGACTTGGTAAGTACGCAGCAAGATTGTACTTGTTGCCAAATAAGGTAAGTACGCAGATCACCTTTATACCAACTCTCACCAACCTTTTCCGGTCACTGGAAACTCACCGGAGATGGCTAAAATAGTGCTCAAGAGCTACCCCTATTTTATCACAAAAATCAACAAAAATACCCACTTTTGCTTGCAAAAACTCTGTAGGATGTGAGGAAAATGCTCCAAACACACTCACAACACTCGAAATCAAGAGCAAAGCTCTGATACCACTTGTAGGTCCCTCGGGTGTCACAGATTGTCACATGCAAGTGCGTTGGCTAGTCGGACCGGGTGCGGAATACCCGTGACTAGGTGGAGAATCAAACAACACAAAGTAAACCGACAAGAGAATCACTTTAAACTTTCGTCTTTTATAAACACTTGAAGGTTACAGAGAGAAAATATTGAGTGCACAATGTCTGCGTACTTAACTTCTGTCAACCTATCCTATTTATACAAGACCTGATCTTTGCGCACTTAGCAAGTGCGCAAGGCAAATTGCTCATGCGTACTTAGCAAGTACGCAGAGTATTCTTGCGTACTTGCTAAGTACACAGGAACTAATTCTTGCGCACATACTAAGTGCGCAAAACACTTATAGAATTAAGCAACTATCAACATGCATTAGTAAATACAACTCGATAACTAATACATACAGACGCTTACAAACAAAGACAAATACATACAAAGAAAGTACATAAACTAAGACTCTATCCAGAGTGTTTGTCACACAAAAGTGCTTCAACAAATATGAGAGTAGTCACCTTTTTGGCATTGAAGAAATTGTAAATTTGCATAAATTATGTTTTGTAAATAATCCATTGAATTATCCAACATACTCCTCGTGTTTACTAAAAGGTTTACCAACCGTTTTCAATCCTCTACAATGCATACTCCTCATGTTTACAGAAACATAGTTAAACAAAAAAATTGTGAATTGAAATCATAGTTAAACAAAAAAAAATGAAGCCCTGATCACAGTAACACCGTTCTTCTTAAGTTGTTAAATGGGTACCTCTCATTCAAACTACGGATGCCTTGTCGAAGCATCCTAAGGTAGGGATGAGATCGGTATCGTACCGGTACTGAAAATACCGGTACCGAATTTGTGGAAAAGTGGGTACCAGTACCGAATTTATCGGTACGGTACCTGTATTTGTTACAAAATGTGCATCTCTATTGTACCGGTACCGAATTTATGTAAAAATGGGTACCGGTACAGTATCGGTACCAGTACCGGTAATCGGTACCAAAGGCTCATCCCTAGCCTCAGGGATGCAGTTGCTATTTTAGTTGATTTTATAGAATTTTTGAACTTGTATATATAAATAACTTTGAAATGCCCATTAACATACACATTTGAAACTCAAAAATAAAAAAAAATCCATTAACATACATATTTGAAATGCCAATCATCAAATAAACGAGTCAACTGACCTCTAAATTCATCGTCATCTCCATTTTCTACAGCATCTGGAAAAGAAAAAATTATGGTTACAGAATTGGGGGTAAAATCAGGGTTACGTGTAATATTAAGTTCAAGAAAGAGAGAGATAGAAAGAAACCTCTTCATCATCATCGTCTTATGCTTTAAAGTAGGTCGATTCCACCAACGAACGCCGACGACAGCCTCAGAACCGCAACCGCCACCGTCATCATCCCTTAGCGCCCTCCATTTCCGTCGTAGCTTCAGCAACAGAGATCGAAGATAAGAGAAATCCCTAACGAAGAGAGCGATGAAGAGAGAAATCGTAGGTTTTGGGGCGGTTTTGGTAACACATGAAGATGGCTGTGCGTTTGAAATTTTTGAAATGGGATTAGGGCAAACTGGTTGTTTGAAGAGAGGGTGTTTCAAGCTTTATGAGTTGTACCACAAGCATTAACACTTGTAAGAGTCTTAAATTTAAGACTTTTTGTAAAATTACTTTCTTGCCCCTTTAATATGTATATTATATATAGTATATATATATATATATAGAGAGAGAGAGAGTAAATTACTATGTGTGTCCCTGACGATTGTCCATTTTAACTAGTTGAGTACCTTATGCTTCAAAACCTTGATTTGAACCCTGACTTTTCATTTTTGACTCCATTTGAGTCCTGATGGCTAACGTCGTTAAATTTAACAGTTAACCTTTTTCTGAAATAACCAAAATACCCTCAGGGACTCAAATGGTTAGAAAACTTTATATAATCCACCACCACCACCCCCACCACAGCCACCCACCGCCACCACCACTGCCATCGCCGCTGTCGCTGCCGCTGCCGCCGTGGACAACCGCCACCTGTCACCGGACGATTATGACGGATCCCAGTATCGTATTGTTCGGCATGAAGATTGGCTGGCCGAAACCCCCAATCTTCCACCTGTGAATGCTTCTTCCGAAGAAAGAGACAACACATAGGAAGCGATTGCTTGTTCATCGTCAGATGAACACACACTGTTTACTATGAACACACACTGTTTACACCACATATACGTGTTTTTTTATTTTTCATATCTGATTGCAACCAACTTCCTCTAATTCTTTCAAAATTAATGGGTCGGGTTTTTTTTTACATTTTAGTCAATTTTGACTGTTGGAAGATCAAATTGTTGAATTCAAGATTTGGGTATACTAAACTGACATGAGAAACATGCCAGTTGGAGCAGGCCACCGGAAAAAGAAGACCCCATCGTCGCATTGTCGGTACATCATATCACAAGAAGCTTTGGAAACAGTAGCATCAGCTAATCATATTGAATTTGCTCCTGATTCCGATGGGATTCCACCCAAAGTCCTTTCCTTCGGTCAAAACCTGACCAGTTTTGGAGTCAGGTCAACTGGCAAAGAAAACCAATACGACGGGTTTTCTAAATCAGTAGTTGAGAAAATGCAAGATAACAACGGATTCCATTCCCATTCCCAAGTTCACTGTATTCCAGGAGGTTCATGGCCTTATAACCGATGGAACACACCTATTCCAATTATGTAACATCCCAAAAATAAAATGACAATAATAATAATAAGAACGGGTTTAATGCGGAATGAACGAAATAAACAAACAAGGACAAGCGGGCCAAGGAAGGGCCGAATGGGCCGCACGAACAAGCTTGGGAAGGGAGGCCCTCTCCCATAAATTCCCCAACACACCCATTTTCTATCATTTGCACATTCTAGAGAGAGAAACCGTAGAGAGAGAAAGGTGTTAGATCGACCCATGAAGGTAGTATCTTGTTCCTCCATTGCTCTTGAGTGGATCCTCCGATTCAGAAGCTCGAAAAAGGTAACGACTCGATCTAGATCTGAGTTTTTAGTTATTTTAGAGTTTTCGAGTTTTGATTAAAAAGTCGACACTTTTACATATGAAACTTTAAAATAAACATAGATCTAGGTTCATTAATGATAAACGAACGTTTTTGACGTAAAAAGATCGGATCTTGATAAACTCAGATCTGCATGTAAGAGTTAGGGTTTTGTAGGGAAGAAGACAGCCCGCAGAGAGAACTTGTTATGTTCGTCGACTTCTGGTGAGGTGAAATTGATAATTTTACTAAGGCAGCAAGGGGGCGAACTTGATTTAGTTCGCAGGTTTAGTTCGCAGAGGACGTAAGGGGCGAACTTGGCATTAAGTTCGCTTAATTCAGGAATGGGTAATCGTTGGAGACGGGATTGATCTGATGTTTAATTATTAATCAAAACAGATTGTGTGTGACGCTTGTCGGACCCTTGGTAGGATAAATTGTGAAGCTTATCAGGTGAGTTCTAGAGCCCTACTTTTAATGCTTTGAAATATGATTTTAGGCTGGTGTGCATACTTACAAAATGATAGGTTTATGAAGTGATGTTTACGAAAGATGTTTTAGAAAGTGAAGTATGAAATGTGTTTATGAAATTTTTAGCCAAAATGAAGTTTACGAAAGGTTTACGAATGAAATGTGTTTAATAAAACGTACGAATGCTTTAACTAAAATGAGGGTTTTTATGAAAGTCACGAAATGAATGAATCTGCCACGAGTTCCTTCGGGAACTAAGGTGTGTATGAATGAATGGGTCTTACCTTTATAGGGGCCTTTGTGGCTGGCCAACGGTTGTACAACTGGATGGGAAAGGGGTTATGACAGTCACCAATGGGGGATTTTTGGGATCCCTAATGAGGTACTGTTTTCTGCGAGGGAATAGTACTTAAGGTGTGGTACATGCTATCCTTTGGAACACCGTGCTTAAAGGGAATTGACGGCTACGAATGGTTAATGTGGGTACGTGTGCTCTATGAAGCACCGTGCTTGAGGTTGGTGCGTGTGCTCTATAAAGTACCGTGTTGTAATGAGTAATTGACGGTTACGAAAAGGCGCAGATTCGGTTTATTGCTGACTTATGTTTATTGTTATGTTATTGCATGATTTATGTACGTTTTTTGTTAAATAAATGAATGTTATGTTTTTGGAAAATGTTTACAATAATGTTTTATGTAAAGCTAGAACTCACCAGCGTAGCTGACTTTTAGTATGCACATTCAGGTTAAGGACATGTACGGATATGGACGGTGATGCTTCGCAAGCGCTAAAGAGTTACCCGGTCGATCTACGAAGTCGGGCATCCCGTTATGTTTTTAATTATGTCATGTTTATGTTTTAGACAATGTTACGCTTTCGAATGTTGAACAAGGTTTTAATTATGTTGAATGAATGATTCTGCTACGTTATTTTGATATTCAAGTTTAAGAAATGTATGCTTATGAGTAAATCCAATGAGTGAGGCCTCTCGGGTTTGGGGCCTTACAAGTTGGTATCATAGCAATAACTGTGAATGGGACCAAGAGCGGATGCCAGTATGGGTAACTTGAGCCACAACATCAGGTATGAAAGTAGTATATGTATAGAATGCCTTAGAAATTTCTAGGATATGACTTGGGTTATGAGGAAATCATAAAAGTGGTCAAATGGAAGTCAAAAGGTAGTGTAATGGTTAATGCAGATGGCCAGTGTATATTAACGTCTTACGATACTTGTTGAATTCTTTTTGTTAACTAGCGTGATGACATTGGATTCCTTGTCTTATAGAACGAAATGGCTGGTAGAAGAGGCAGAAGATGTGGTGGGGGTCGTACCGGTGGTCATAATGGTGGACGTGGTAGGACCCCTGCTCTTTAAGAGTACAACGAAGAAGGAAGTGTTCACACGGAGCCAGAGATTAGTGTGCACGGAACTGAATGGACTGCCGTCGAAGAACCACAATTCAACTTTGAGCCGGAGGTGAAGGCGGCCTTGGCTCGAGAATTTACTGAAATGATGAAGGCTTCCTTGCCAGACATATTGGCCAAAGCATTAAGGAAGGCTAGCAGGGTGAGCGGGTGTCATCTCAGATCGATCTCGTGACATGACGTCTCGATAACACGGAGTGCGGAATCCTACCAAGTTAACGTATGTATACGAATTGACAATAGAAACAGCATGTAAATAAACTTCTCTTTGTATTCTACAAAACACAGAGTTTACAAGATTCACTGATTACAATCGATTCAGTCCTGTCTTAACAGAATCTGTAAACACCTATTTATAAACACAAGCTCTGCAGTAGGCGAACTTAACCAAATAGACTAGGCGAACTTAACAAGTTCGCCTCACATGAGACTACGCGAACTTAACAAGTTCGCCTCTAGTAGGCTAGGCGAACTTAACAAGTTCGCCTCTAGCAGAACTTGTTCTATCACTTAGACAAAATCTATAAAATTACATAAAGACAATAAGACCTAAACTATTACAAAGCTTTTGTCATACATTCTATGTCCTAACAGACTCCCCTTGACAATAGCTTGATCTTCTGTCTTCAGTCTTTATGATGAGCTCTTCCAGTTATCTGGTAATCTGCTTCCTGTGTGCACTTCATATCTCTGACAGAACTCCAACACTCTTTTATACTGCAATCCTTGTTCTCTCCATTCATCAGTAAACATAATCTCATTCTTTCTTAACTTTCTTTGATCTTTCTTTGAGAAGTTAATAAGATTCATTGCATCATAGAAACTAACAATGACCTTATTATCTTTATCATTAATTCTAGCTTCACATGTATTCACATCTATGTACCACCATTTCATATTCCCCAAAAAATCTTATGGTATTTTCTTCAATGGTATCTTCTATACAGCACGTACTGGCTTGAACTTATACTTCGAGGTCACAATCTCAGTCTTCTGATCTACAATCTTCACTCTTTTTCCTTTATGTGGATTTAATCTTTCATACTTCCCTGATCCACCTTCTCTTTTAATCAAGTTGGCAATCACATCAGCTAATCCACACTTTGATCTATTAATCAGTGATTTTGTAGCTAGACCATTCATTTCACACCTTGGCAAGGTATTGAAATACTTGATCCTAGGCTTGAAGTATTGAACACCATCAGATCTCTTAAGAGCAAACAACTTCGTGTCATCATCATAAAACCAACTGATGATTCTTCCAATACACTTCTCTTTATTCACATATCTTTCTTCCTGAGCAGGTTGTATAAGTGACTTGGGTAGTATTTTCATCCAACTGTTAACTACTTCCCTCCACTGTTCTCTAGTCATTCTGTCTTTCTATACATCACAGGTTCTTCATTCGGCTTAGGAGACACAGGATGAGTAGTATCAACATCAGAATCTATTTTGGATTGAGCAGTATCATCAGGTGTAGTGATATCTTCAACAGAGTCCATAGAATATGTTACTCCTTCATAAGAAAACTCAGGAATAACAACATCTTGGATGAAGTTATACGGTACATTCAGACCATCACTGCCTTCATATGTAACTTTATCTTTACTCTTTTCAATCTCTACAATCTCTCCTTCTTCAACTTCATTATCCAACACATCCTCTTCAATATCATCAAATAATTCATCAATATCATCCAAACATTCTAACTTCTCAGCTTCTTCTTCAGAATCAGCAAAGAATTCCAATAATAAAATATCTTCATTCACTCCAGAATCATTCTTGGTTCCTTCAATATTACCTGATGTAGACTCCCCCTGAACTCTTAATATTGGATTCATGTCAGCGTATTGACGATCACCCTCAATATTACCACTAGGATCATTGTCATCATCATCCTTTCGTTGAATTGACTCAGCATGACAAGTATCATGTATCCTTAACTCCCCCTGAGCGTTAAGACGCTCAACAAGTTTGGACACCAATAACTGCATGTCAGCAATCTGTGTAGCTTGAGCTTGAAGAACCAACTGTCTCTAAGTATCAGTAGACATAAGAGTATCTACCTGAGTCTGCAATGCAAGCACATGTGATTCAAGGAAGGTAATCCTTTCAGAATCAGAAGGCTTCGAAGGACCATCGTCAGATGAGTGTGGAACATGTGGAGAAATCACCGGAGATGGATGTTTAGATGTAGAGGTGTAACCAGTAAGGATGCAACAAAAGTAGCATCCTCAACACCTTGAGATGAATGAGCAGCAGCAATAGAAGCATACATAAGCTTCTGAGCTTTTGGAACCAGATGTGCATCACTATCAGAATCCGAGCTCTCATCGATTAATGTTCTCTTTCCAAGTACTGATCCAGAAAGGAGGATTCCGAACAGACTTACGCCTCGGCTTTCTGGCTTTAGATTTAATACGTTTCCCTGCATTTGCCAATGGCAAAGTAGACAATCTCTCATAATGATCTGAACTAAAATCTCTAGATGAATCAGAATCAGTAGCTTCAGAATCAGGTAAAATAGTATCTCCGGAACTCGTATCCACCACATTCCCTTCAGCTTCATGAATGGGTGAGTTCACTGCTTCATTATCAAAATCTTCCATATTCATACCCAAATATTGTTCATTTCCTTGAGCAACATCTTCCTGAACTGGTTCATTAACAGGAATATGAACATGTACTTGAGTAATAGGAACTTGTTGTTGTGGAATATGAACTTGTTGTTGTGGAATAGGAACTTGTACCTGAGCTTGAACTTGTTGTGGTTATTGTGCTTGATTCTGGACTTGTCCTTGAACTAACTCCTCAGGAAGAAACCAATTATCATTAGGTGGCTCAATATAATCAGGATTGATTAAATGACCAAACAAAGGAGTCGGAACTGGAATCAAAGCAACATTTTGTTGTTTAACCTTAGTGCAATCAGTAAAGATTCGTTTGGACATAGGAGTCAAGGTCAAACGTATTGGATGCTGTGGTAAATCTGGAATTAAATGGTTCAGAATCATTTGCAAGAACCTAGGGTACATAAGAAACCTTTGACCTTCTGGAGGATTGATTTGCATGACCAACTCACGGTATATATATAAAGCAAAGTTAAACCGTTTGTTCAGGGTCAATGCAACCATTGCAGCTTGTAACGCATTCTTCAAACCATCAGTACCAGCTTTTCTTGGAGACAAACATTGGATGATTATGTGCATAAAATACCTCCATTCTCCAACTAAACCACCTTTTCGTGCTTGAGTATCATTTTGTCTGCCTCTTAATCCATCATCTTGCAACACTAAGGGAACTTATTAAGTTCGCCTAAGGGCTAAACAGTGTTTGGCTTGTAATTTAGATGAAACTGAGATGAGTCATGTGGACCCCTTATCAAATTCTGTAAGCAATATTCAGTTTTTGCAAAGGAGAATAACCAAGAATAACCAACAATTAAGATTTCCATGGAAGCTGGAAAAATAAAATCTTTTTGGTTTTTCAAACATAAGAAAGAAAAAATCTTTTTGGTTTTTCTTTGTACAAACTAAAATGTAAAATACAAAATCACATCTTTTTGGTCGAACATCACAAGTAAGAAGATCATATCAGTAAAAGCAATGCATCAATCACACATTTTGGATAAACATCCCTAAGCATTCTAAGGGTATCCTATCCAGATTCATCATTTCTTTATATCAGATAAGATCAAATCTTTTAAGCTTCAACCAAAACATGTAATGATACGCGAAGAACTTCAAAAAAAAATGGGATCAGATCATAACATGCTTATAATAAATTACATACGAATTTGCAACACATAACATGTCAATCTAAGTTGTCAATATTATAACAATTGAAACAATCAGTATCTTTGTCCCATGTTCTTGTGAATTAAGGTACCATTTATTTTGTAATACAACGTGTACCCCACAAATATGCCAACAGAAATTTAAATGTGCACTATCTTCAAGACATATAAGATCATTGCAAGATAATATTCAATCTCCAGGATGAATTATACCGGTAAACACAGGAAAATATCAAGCAGAGAATCAGAATGATTCAGAATCGAATGATTCAAATGTCTTGGTTTAGATGAAGTATCATGATTCATAGTAACAGAAAGATTGTACCAATAGAATTCTTCAACATAAGATTGATTAAGGAATATTTTAATTCATTGACATAGGGTAGCGTGATCCAACTGTTATCTGGATATGTTCAATGGAATCAGGATAATGAGCCAAGAGCTAGTATATGTTCCAACAGATGTTGTCAGAAACATATCTTAGTTCAACAACACATTGCATGTTTTTTGGGGCATGGGCAGTGAAGTGAACTGAAAAATTGTGTTTAACGACATAACCGATACTGGTCTCATGAAGTACTTTAGATCTTATATTCTTTATCTGATAATGATCTTTTACACACACACCCGGCATACCATGGGTTCAAATCACATTTGTCACAAAGATCATTATGTTGTCACACTACTAATGGACAAAAGATACTCATAGCCTATTGACAATTCAGACTACATACTAGTATCCAAATTGAAATATAAGCATCAAGCATCAATTTTTGTTAAGCATAAGCAGTTATGAAGCTATCATTTCCCATACTGTGCAGTCTAAGAAGTTCTGATCAAAACATTTACCACAGATATATTAGATAAGCATCATAAAGTCCAACTAAGGTCATGTGTGACTGAACATCTACTGATGTACTATCATTTCTCCTTATAACTTCAAGTAATGTCGATTTTAACTTTTTCAATTTGTTTGGGTTTTTCAAAATCTTTTTCAAAGAAAGTAAAAGAAACGAAAATAAACCTTCCATGAAAACATTTTATGAAAAATATTTTACTTGGTTACTCAGGATTAAGCAATTCAATCAATTAAAAACTCAAACCGATGTAATCCTGTAATTGAATGCCTTTGCCTTTGTCACCAACACAAATCTGTACTCCCCCTGTCCTATAGACTCCCTCTCAACTAGTCAAATGGTTGCATCAACGACTTTATGCTCACCATTTTCATCCTAAGTTTCAGGTTGTCTTTTGGACTTTTAAATCTTTTTCAAAATAACATTGTGTGTGACATATTCTCCCCCTTGAGCATCAAGTCGTTGAATCAAATAGATTCTCAGTTATCAACAACTCTTCACTCTTGCAGATGTCATTCCCTGTCATGTGCTATGAAGAACCACTATCACAAACCAAATGTTATTAACAGTCCCTCTTGGTTAATCCTGCATAACTAACAAAAAACATTAATTTGAAATTGGGACCCAAGCCATGGTAGTCATGGGTCGTCCATCTGTATCAAAATAATAAACTTCACTCCATTCACAATCGAATCTCTCATCGATTTTTGGTGATTGCTCCGACGAGTCAGAAACAGAAACTTTAGATTTCCAAATATACTTATGTTCATTAAGTTCTTTTTGCTTAAAATGTGACGTGTTTAAACAATATTGTTCATTTGAAAAATGTTTAGATTGTGAAAACTCTTGTTGTTCTAAAATTTTTCTCAATCTTCTGTTTCTCCTCCGTCTTTGAGGTCTAGAAAGCCTAACCTCGGATTTTGAATTACCCTTTGGTGTATCACGAGGTTTAACCACATTTGGGTTATCATAAGGCTTACCAGGAGTTCTTACCTTTTCTTGAGTAACATGTCGGTTACCTTTGGCTTTGTTAGGACAAGCAATGCTAATGTGACCCACAAGACCACAATAAAAGCAAGATCTCTTCTCATGATATTCTCTCATATGAGGAATTTTCACACGATAAGATGCACTTGAAAAAGATTCTCCTACATGAACTTATTTTGGAGTTCGAGACGGAACAAACTTCTTCTCAACAGGTTTTGATTCAGGCTTCATCTTCTCAGGAACTACATGCTTCTTCCCTTTATTTTTGTAAGGACATTTCACCACAATGTGACCCATCTCATTACAATGGAAGCATGTACGCCTGTCTTTATAATCTCTGACATATGGAACTCTCCTTGAATTTGAAGAACGTCCAAATGTATTATTTCCAGATGAATTAAAATTAACCTTTGAGTCTTCTTTCTTAACCTCTTTCGGTATCCCCTCTACCTTAGCTTCATCAAAATATTCATCATCACTCTCATCAGAATACAACATATCTTCACATGTGACTGGATTCACTTTCAACACAGTCTTAGGATCTAAATCCTCATCTTTTATAATCTCAGGTGTAACAGAATAATTTCCATTGAATGGTGGAGGAACATAACCAATACCACTAGTTCCCTTCCCCTCTTCTGTATCATTAAAATATTCCAGTTAGACTGATGAATTTCCAAAGCTTTCTAACTTTCTGTGTAATCTGATCACCTCTGCTTTATATTCAGCTAGTTCCTTATCATTCTTAGCAAGATCATTATTTCGTTTCTCAATTTCTGCAAAGGACATATCCAGGTGATATGCGTGCTCTTTGATCTTCAAAGTCAGAGAATTTATATCCCTCTTCAGTGATTCAATTCTCTCAATTCACACATTCTCATTATCCTTTAATTTCTGGTTTACCGTGTGCATCGATTTCATATCACAAATGAGGTTTACGTTGTCATCTATAACCCTCATCATTTTATCCTTCACTGAAATACAGTTAGAACAAAACGTTTCAGAGTTTGAAACTACCGTATCCTTTTCTTCTAAAGAAGATGCACCAGGAGCCATGAAAACGTCATCATCAGCTTCACCCTTTTGAGCAACAATGACATGCTCTGTATCAATTTCTGATTCACTCAGATCATCTTCAACTGTCTGAAAGCTTTCTTCAGTCATCACATCAGTATCAGTAGATTGAGTACTTTCACCAGAACGAATACTCTCACTATCAGTTAAATCTACAGAAGAATCACTTTGAGAATCACCCTGCTTCTCCAATACTTCTTTGATCAAGACCACAAATACTTGAGAAGTTGTTTCACCCTTTTTCTTCAATGCTTCCCATAGATCTCTTGAAGTTGGACACTTCCCGAGACTATGAATGATTTCTTTTGATAAAGACATCGTTAAAGTTTCACACGTTTTCATCTCATGATCAAACTTCTGCATTTCTACTTTAGTAAGAGCTGTCACTGGTTTAGGAACATCACGAAATTCCAGAAAGTCAAAAGTAGGATGCACATATTTTTCTGTTATTGGTCTCCAAAAATTTTCATCAGTTTCTGATACAAACTGTTCGAACCAGACTTTCTAGCTACAGTAACCTGATATGCACAAAAGCCTCGGTGTCATAATTTCAATCTCATTATCATCACATGAAATTGATATTTTGAATTTTTTGCGAAAATATCCGGAAAAAATTTCCCGCCAAAATACTCTTTTTAAAAATTTCAAAAATTCAAAATTTCAAAAATGATTCAAAACAAGCATATAAACGTTCCCTAAAAAATTTGGACAGGAACAAATTTCCCGCCAAAATACTCGTTTTTTTTTTTAAAAAAAAAACAAGCGAACTAGATAAGTTCGGCTGAAATTACTGTATCCTGATACTACATGAGCGAACTTAATAAGTTCGCCTGAACCTCACTGAGCGAACAAGTCCACAAGTGAACTTGATACCAAGAACAAGTTCGCTTAAACAACAAAATCAGGTAAGTTCACCTACTGAATAAGTTCGCTTAAACTGAGAGAAGCGAACTTGATAAGTTCGCTTGCTAAGTTCACCTGCAACAAATCTCAGCAAGTTCGCCTGCTTCAGATGTAACAAACTCAGTAAGAACTTCAACCCAAACACGAACAAACATCACCTAAAATCATCATTTCTCACAGATTAGAAGGAATTTGAAGAAATTGGATCGTAGAATTTAGTATTTTATGAAATAGAACACTTCTATCGGATTAATTTCACCAAAAACCCCTTCAAATCCATGAAATCAGCAGCAAAATCAACTTTAAGAACTTGAAAAATCCATGGATACAAAAACTTCTAAAAATGATCAATTTCTTGTCAAATTGTACACAAAATAGTCTCTAATCACCAAGAATCAAACACAAATCACGAGCAAACGCTCTGATACCACTTGTAGGTCCATATGACTCATCTCAGATCGATCTCGTGACAGGACGTCTCGATAACACGGAGTGCAGAATCCTACCGAGTTAACGTATGTATACGAATTGACAATAGAAACAGCATGTAAATAAACTTCTCTTTGTATTCTACAAAACACAGAGTTTACAAGATTCACTGATTACAATCGATTCAGTCCTGTCTTAACAGAATATGTAAACACCTATTTATAGACACAAGCTCTGCAGTGGGCGAACTTAACAAGTTCACCTCAAATAGACTAGGCGAACTTAACAAGTTCGCCTCACATGAGACTATGCGAACTTAACAAGTTCGCCTCTAATAGGCTAGGCGAACTTAACAAGTTCGCCTCTAGCAGAACTTGTTCTATCACTTAGACAAAATCTATACAATTACATAAAAATATAAAAACAATAAGACCTTTGTAGAAGCATGTTTTGTAACTATAGATTAAATTCTATGTATCGGTGTACGTGGCTAGTACGTAGGAGGGTGTTCCTGAGTACTTAGCCCGCACACCAGTTTGGTCCTGTGTACTTAGTAAGTACGCAAGGCTTTTTCCTTGCGTACTTGTCAAGGACGCATGACCAAACCATGCGTACTTAGTAAGTACGCAAGGCTTTCGCCTTGCTTACTTGTCAAGTACGAAGGTAGTGTTCCTGCCCCTATAAATAGAAGACTTGTCTTCATTTGTAGGTGGAACTCTAGAACAAGGTTGAGAGGTGTCCGGGTCGGGAAGAGCTCTCCCGACCCCTGGACCGTGAGCTTAGATGATAGATGTGTGGTCCTTCGGCATGTAGTCTGTAATACGGGATGACTTCAATATTATGGATTACATGTCGTTTCATTGTCTTTTGTCTTTGTTCGTGTTTTCTCTGTCTCGTTTCTTAGTTCTCACACAAATTACAGAACATGTCCGTGTATATCCACTGCGCGACGTGGCTAACGGGACCTACAACCTAAACTATTACAAAGCTTTTGTCATACATGTTATGTCCTAACAGTGGGTCTAACCCGGAAACTGGTGCGTCGATCAATGAGGCAGTCAACGCATCGCTTACTATAAGTCCTTCAAGTCTTGTGACCCACCGGTGCCGACGGGAAGGAAGGACGCGGTGGCTACTTTTGACTGGGTTATTCGCATGGAGGTTTCCATCCATCTCAGCGAGTGCCAGGCGGATCAGGTGGTGAAATTTGCTGCTAACTCCTTAAGGGAAGAAGCGTCCCATTGGTGGGAGGGAGTGCGACAAGCTAAGGGGGATACGGCTGTTGACTCTATATTATGGAATGATTTGAAGGCTCTGGTTATCAAGAATTTTTTCCAAAGGAACAAGATTGAGAAGGTAGAGAGAGTTTCTGATATTGAAGGCTGGTAACATGATTCACCGTCAATACACCACCCGGTACAATGAGTTGGCACGTCTGGTGCCACATCTGATCACCACCGAAGAGAGAAATATTTCCTGTTATATCCAGGAACTGCCGGGCAAGGTCCGCACTTTTGTCAAAGCAAACACTCCTAGCACCTTTTGATTCAGTGGTGGAACTCAGTGGTGTGGTGTATGACGATCTAGCATTGAACGATGCCGCCATTGAGGAACCAAAGAAGAAACTGAGCTTCCCAAACAAACGAACTGGTGGAAAGATGTTTGGGGCTCGTGATAAGAGGGCTCGGGTGGATGAGCTGACCGTTTGTAAGAAATGTTGAAAGAAGCATGTAGGTGAATGTAGACTGGGATCTAACCTGTCCTTTAAGTGTGGCAAGACCGGGCACTACTCCCGTGACTGCCCACAACAACTGTGGGGATGCCGGTCATTTGAGTAGGGAATGCCCGAAATCGAAAATGGGAGAAACTTGGAAAGGGAAGGGCACCGAAATAAAGGATGAAAGGCCCCAGACGAGGACTCGAGCGTATACACTGACGCAGGACCAAGCCAGGGTAGACCCCGATGTGGAGTCAGGTACGTTCATCCTTGACAACACTTTTGTTTCCGTATTATTTGATTCAGGTGCCAGTAAAAGTTTTATATCAGCTACTTTCTGTAAATGGGTAAAGTACACAGTTAGTAAAATAGAAAGAGCCTTTAGTGTAGACACCGATGAGGGTAGAACTACGAGAGTGACTGAAGTAGTTGACAACTCCATGATAAAGATAGAGGGCCATAGGTTCCCTGTCAGACTGTTTGTTATGGTTTTGGGAGGGTTTGATGTCGTGTTGGGTATGGATTGGTTAACTGCCAACGAAGCACAAATCATATGTAAATGAAAGATAATCCGACTCAAGGCTCCAAACGACAGCGAAGTCGAGGTCTTCGGGGATCGCGACATCCCGATGCCTAACGTCATCTCGATGATTAAGGCAATAGATTACCTAAGGTGCGGATGCGAGGCCTATCTCATATACGTGGTTGACAATTGTAAGGAAGTGAAGGAACTAGATGATGTACCTGTGGTACGCGAGTACCCGGAGGTGTTTCCAGAGAATTTGCCTAGGATACCACCCGACAGAGAGATTGAGTTCTGAATCAACATCGTACCAGATGGCCAGCCCATGGCCAAGGCTCCATATCGGCTAACACTAGTGGAGATTAAGAAACTAATGGCATAACTAGATGAGTTACTTGAGAAACGATTTATCCAACCGAGCATCTCGCCTTGGGGTGCTCCGGTACTGTTTGCAAAGAAAAAAGATGATTATATGAGAATGTGTATCAACTACAGGGAGTTGAACAAATGAACGGTAAAGAACAAGTACCCTTTACCAAGGATCGACGACATGTTCGATCAATTACAGGGCTCAAGTTGGTTCTCAAAAATCGACTTTCGATCCGGGTACCATCAGTTGAAGGTGAGGGAAGAAGACATACAGAAAACCGTGTTCCGCACGCATTATGGACATTTCGAGTTCCACGTAATGTCCTTCAGATTGACGAACGCCCTCGCAGCATTCATGGATTTGATGAATAGGGTATGTCGACCAATGCTGGACCAATCGGTAATAGTGTTCATCGATGATATCCTCATCAACTCTAAGAATGAAAGCGATCACGCATGTCACTTAAAGAAGGTGTTGGAAGCCCTAAAGAAGGATAAGTTATATGCTAAGTTCTCCAAATGCGTATTCTGGCTTAGGGAAGTCCAATTCCTAGGTCACGTCATTAACCCGAACGGCATTATGGTTGACCCAGCACAGATTATGACGGTAAGAGATTAAGATATTCTTAAGACGCCAACTGAAATCCGCAGTTTCTTAGGATTGGCAGGCTATTACCGGAGATTCATCCAGGATTTCTCGAAAATAGCTTCGTCGTTGACAAAGTTGACATGAAAAGAGGTAAAATACGAATGGGGTTCGACCCAGGAAGAAGCATTTAAGGAACTGAAGGAGAAGCTAATGCAAGCTCCAGTCTTGGCCCTTTGCGAAGCAACGAAGGCTTGGTAGTATACTCTGACGCTTCGGGTCAGGGACTAGGATGTGTGCTAATGCAACGCGGGAGAGTGATTGCATATGCGTCACGGCAGTTGAAAGTTCACGAAGTCAATTATCCGACTCACGACTTGGAACTTGCTACCGTTGTCTTTGCATTGAAGATCTGGAGGCACTACTTTTACGGGGTAAAATTTACCATTTACTCCGACCACAAAAGTTTGAAGTACTTCTTCAAACAGAAGGAACTGAATATGAGGCAGAGGCGATGGTTGGAACTTTTGAAAGACTATGATTGTGAGATCATATACCATCCTGGAAAGGTGAACGTGGTGGCTGACGCTCTAAGCCGAATGGATGTGCCTGCTCCTAATAGAGTGAAAGCTTACTAGTTGGCGATGACACTGGATGTGATGAAGGAAATTCAAAAGGCTCAGGACGAGGCACTTAAGGTAGAGAATATAAAGAAAGAGAGGATGGTTGGACAGCAGAACAAGTTGGAATATAACACTCTTGGTGTGAGGACACGTTTTGGTCGGGTGTGGATACCTATGGGTGGCGATCTTAGAACCAAAATCTTGGATGAGGCTCATAAGTCTCCTTACTCTATCCATCCCGGTACCAACAAAATGTACCAAGATCTGAAGAAGGAATACTAGTGGCCTGGAATGAAACATGAGGTGACGAAATACGTCTCATAAGTAAAAGTCGAACACCATAAACCATATGGAAAGATTCAACCTCTTGATATACCAGAATGGAAGGGGAACACATTACAACGGACTTCATAACCAAGCTACCTCGCACAAATAAAGGTCATGACACCATTTAGGTAATTGTGGACCGTTTAACGAAGAGTGCTCATTCCCAACCTATTCGCGAGACGTTCTTGTCGGAAAGGTTAGAGGAAGTATTTATTAATGAAGTAGTAGCACGGCATGGTATGTCGTTGACGATTGTATCTGACCGGGACATACGATTCACATCGAGGTTCTGGAAAAGATTTCACGAGGCGATGGGCACGAGACTTAATATCAGCACGGCATACCACCCGTAAATGGATGGTCAGTCCAAAAGGACCATTCAAACGCTGGAGGACATGCTCCGTGATTGTATTATAGACTTCGGTGGCAGTTAGGACCGTCGTCTGCCGTTAGCCGAATTCTCCTACAACAACAGTCACCACTCGAAGATAGGCATGCCGCCTTACGAGATGTTGTATGGGAGAAGATGCAGGACCCCAGTCTGTTGGGGTGAGATTGGACAGAAGGAATTGGGAAGTCTCGAAGTCGTTAGAGAGACGTCAGAAAGGTTTTACCAGATCAAGGCACGTATGAAGGCCGCACAAGATCGCCAGAAATCCTATGCGGATAAACAGCGAAGGCCTATCCAGTTCAATGTTGGGGACCGAGTAACGTTGAAGGTATCGCCCTGGAAGGGGATCATACGATTCAGGAAAAAGGAAAGTTAAGCCCAAGATTTGTCTGACCGTTCCGAATATTGGCACAGGTTGGTGAAGTCGCCTATCGGTTGGAGTTGCCGGATGAGTTAAGTGGGATTCATCCTACATTCCATGTATCGCACTTGTGAAAGTGTTTGGCGGACGAATCGGCTCATATACCACTTACCGACATCGAGGTCGACAACAGCCTCAACTATATCGAAGAACCCATGGCCATCCTGGACCGGAAGGAGAAACATTTATGTAATAACACCATTCAATTGGTTAAGGTACAGTAGAAACACCGGAAGTGGTCTGAAGCCATTTGGGAGACGGAGGCGGATATGAGGGAGTCGTACCCTCAACTGTTTAACTTATGACAGGTTTCGAGGACGAAACCTATTGTAAGGGGGTAGACTTGTAACATCCCAAAAATAAAAACGACAATAATAATAAGAACGGGTTTAATGCGGAACGAACGAAATAAACAAACAAGGACACGTGGGCCGAGGAAGGGCCGAATGGGGCGCACGAATGGGCTTGGGAAGGGAGGCCCTCTCCTATAAACACCCTAACACACCCATTTTCTCTCATTTGCACATTCTAGAGAGAGAAACCGTAGAGAGATAAAGGTGTTGGATCGACCCGTGAAGCTAGTATCTTGCTCATCCATTGCTCGTGAGTGGATCCTCTGATTCAGAAGCTCGAAAAAGGTAACGACTCGATCTAGATCTGAGTTTTTTGTTATTTTGGGATTTTGGGGTTTTCAGGTTTTGATTAAAAAGTCGACACTTTTACGTATGAAACTTCAAAATAAACATAGATCTAGCTCCATTAATTATAAACGAATGTTTTTGACGTAAAAAGATCGGATCTTGATAAACTCATATCTGCATGCAAGAGTTAGGGTTTTGTGCGGAAGAAGACAGCCCGCAGGGAGAACTTGTTAAGTTCGTCGGGCTCTGGTGAGGCGAACTTGATAAGTTTACTAAGGCAGCAAGCGGGCGAACTTGATTAAGTTCGCAGGTTAAGTTCGCTTGGCCAAATCAAGCGAACTTAGCCTAAGTTCGCCTCTAAGTTCGCTTAGGATGTAAGGGGTGAACTTGGCCTTAAGTTCGCCTAATTCAGGAATGGTTAATCGTTTGAGATGGGATTGATCTGACGTTTAATTATTAATCAAAACTGATTGTGTGTGACGCTTGTTGGACCCTTGTTAGGACAAACTGTGACTAGCTTATCAGGTGAGTTCTAGAGCCCTACTTTTAATGCTTTGAAATATGTTTTTGGGCTGGTGTGCATACTTATAAAATGATGTTTACGAAAGATTTTTAGAAAGTGAAGTATGAAATATGTTTATGAAATGTTTTTCCAAAATGAAGTTTACGAATGAAATGTGTTTAATAAAACGTACGAATGCTTTAAATAAAATGAGGTAAGGGTTTTTATGAAAGTCATGAAATGAACGAATCTGTCACGAGTTCCTTCGGGAACTAAGGTGTGTATGCATGAATGGGCCTTACCTTTATAGGGGCTTTTGTGGCTGGCCAACGGTTGTACAACTAGGTGGGAAAGGGTTGATGACGGTTACCAATGGGGGATTTCCGGGATCCCTAATGAGGTGTTGTTCTATGTGAGGGAATAGTACTTAAGGTGTGGTACGTGCTATCCTTTAGGACGCCGTGCTTGAATGGAATTTACGACTACGAATGGTTAATGTGGGTACGTGTGCTTTATGAAGCACCGTGCTTGAGGTCAGTGCGTGTGCTCTATGAAGTACGGTGCTGTAATGAGGAATTGACGATTACGAAAAGGCGCAGATTCGGTTTATTGCTGAATTATGTTTATTGTTATGTTATTGCATGATTTACGTACGCTTTTTGTTAAATAAATGAATGTTATGTTTTTGGAAAATGTTTACGATAATGTTTTATGTAAAGCTAGAACTCACCAGCGTAGCTGACTTTTAGTATGCACATTCAGGTTAAGGACATGTACGGTAATGCTTGTCAAGCGCTAAAGAGTTACCCGGTCGATCTACCAAGTCTGGCATCCCGTTATGCTTTTAATTATGTCATGTTTATGTTTTAGACAATGTTACGCTTCCGCTTGATGAACAAGTTTTAAATTATGTTGAATGAATGATTCCGCTGCTTTATTTTGATATTCAAGTTTAAGTACTATATGCTTATGAGTAAATCCAATGAGTGAGGCCTCTAGGGTTTGGGACCTTACAAATTCCATTTTCGATTCCATCCGTTTGCCCTCCAGGATACCCTCCAATTCCAGTGTACCCTCCACCTTACTTGAGCTCTGTTTCTTGGTTACCTCCAGGTGGTTCAATCTTGGGGAAACATTCACCGGATGGGGAACTAGTAAAACCAAATGGGTCCCATGAGGATTCAAAAAAACAGAGGAGTACAATTCTGATTCTGAAGACACTTAGAATATACGATCCAGATGGTGATGGTGGTGGTGGAGGGTGGTGGTGGTGAAGGTGGTGGTGAGGTGGTGGTGGTGAAATATATAAAGTTTTTTAATCATTTGAGTCCCTAAGGGTATTTTGGTCATTTGTCGCACCCCGAAGACGATGATTCGCAGCAGAAACGAGACGCAAGCATGGTGGTCACATAAGTTGGAGCCCAATGATAATAAGCAAACACATTTATTTAAAACCTCGAAAATGTTTAACAAAACAAAGATAAGTCTTCAGATTATCCAAAACTAAAAGCATTGAAATTTAAAACAAGAGTTTCCATGATCCAACACATGAGGATCCAAAATAAAGTTTAAAATGTCCCAACTGAATTCCGATGCAAGTGTTTGCCCAAAAGCCCGTTTTCATAACCGCGCGAGAGCATCTAAGTACCTGAAAAACATGCTTAAAAACATAAACATAAACATGAGCGAGTTTCACGGGTTTAAACGAAAACATAAACGAATTTTACAAACTATCAAGTAACTTGGATAAACATGTGATATGTCATAGACTAGCTAAGAATATGACAAATGACAGTACCTAGAGCTTATATTCAAACCGAGACACGAATACAACTTGTCCCCACGAATCCTTTCAAAATATATTCTCCCATACGAACGACCGATCAACGCTACTGATCACGAGAGTGGGCAGTCAGTCCCAAATAGATCTATCAACACACCTTGTGGCCTACACGAGGCTAATGATTATAACGGTTGGGCTATTCATGAACGACATACATGAACACATAACGAAAGCCCTTACTCGAGACCATCAAACGAACACATAACTTAAGTCCAGTATCATGATAAATGAACGAAAGCATGTTCTTCCCCCATATTTTATAAAACAACAAAATAGTTTAAAAAGGGACGTGAAAACACACCTTGAAGTAACGAACGGCGGGAAAATGGGTGCTAGCAATTTATACGCCCACGAACACTAACGGTGCCCTAAATACGAGGGATGCATTACTAATTGAATCTCATGTCTTACAAGCAAGTTGTTCACCCAACCTACTTATACTTATAATATTTTTAAGAAAATATTTATTTAAACGACCCGTTGGTGACTACGACACGTGTTTATGTTTTTAACGAAAATGGTGGATCATACACACATACGAAGACATCAAGTGTTATTACTTATCAACAACCAAAATGAAAGTATGAAACTAGTGAAACATATATATATATATATATATATATATTAATATATATACGCATACATATGCTTATAAGTTCTAAATCACATGTGAAAACACTTAAGTCACAATATTTGCATATAAGCACTTTTCGAGCAAAACGACTAACCTTTAAGGAACAAACTTCCAAATTTCTAACACATGAGTTCATATAACATCATATATCATCGAAATATACCTAATAAAATATATTTCATCAACAAAACAATCCTTCATTATTTTGACATAAAGTACCTAAACATGGCAATTTCTATCACATACGTGACAACCGAAGCGTCAAACGACAAGTACAAACGCATATTTCATAACATGAACTCATTATATATCTTAAGAGCTGTATTTTAATCGTAAAATATACTCAAACTTACTGCTCAAAATCAGATTTAACAAATACACATTTTTCATGCCGAAAACTACTGTTTTAATCGACTAGTTTCGCGTAAAACCTAACGAAACGCATCCAACACCAAGAATCATACATATTACTAAAAATCTATATTTTAGACATAAAATATCATCATATTACATCCATGATTACAAATTTTCAAAATCTCTATATTTTCATACAAAAATCTACCTTTTTAGCATCTTTTAAGCAATATAAACATGTCATACACTTAGCAAATCATCACAACCTAAATAACACTTTTAGACCTGATTATTACTATCATAAAACATCACTTTTATCATCATATTTCCAGATTTCAAACAATCTAAATGATCCATGCCAAAACCCTAGCTTAAATCATGCTTTTGGACAACAATTTGTAGCAATAAACACCTAAATCATCAATTCAATGATCCATGCATAAACTAACATATTTTTGTGCAATAATATACCATTACTTACTGTTTGAAACAAACCATAAGAAAACATGTGATTGCATGTAAAGATCAAGCCCTAATTCGTCACTTTTTGCAAGATATGAACATATAAACATACATACATACGCCAATATATATACATATATACCCATCAAAACCTTCAATAATAAGCCATTATTTACTGATTTTAAATGTTTCAAAAAGATCCTTTTACTAAAAGTGAACAATACTTGCAAAAATCAAAGCTTTCTTTAAGAAAAATAAGAAAGAGATGGAGATTCATACCACTTGACTAAATCAATGAGAATACTAGAGAAATGGAAGATGATGGATGGTTTTCTTGAGTGCTTGCTTCACCACACTTGATTCTTCAAGTAAAAGCTCAAGAACACTTAAAAGAACTCAAGAATGCTTGAAAATACTTAGAGAGAAGATGATATAAAGGTGTGGAGTTGCAAATGAAGTTTCAAGGGGTATTTATAGGGGGTGGGGGTTGGATTTTGGCCAAGAGAGGGAGAGAGGAGAGAGATGGAGATTTGACATGCTCCACACAAAAACCATGCAAGGATATGATCACATTTGTGGAGTGCGGAGTTGGGTTAAGTGTGTAAGGAATCAAATGAGTGTGTTTAATACTTGATTATGGTGTGGGACCCACTTTTTATGACTGATTTTTAGAGAGTGAGAGTTCTTCTAGAATCTCATTTGTTTCATAAAATTTACACCACACAAGTGTATGTGACATTTTATAAAAACTACAACACTTTTATAAAATTTTACCACTTTAAACATGGTTTTTCATCAAAATAAAAATATATAAAATACCCACTAATTATTTGCTATCATAATTAGTAAAAATAATATTTTTTGCTAATAGTTCATTTTAACTCATCCGGTACGCGATTGTGCTGAGTAAAATGTAACGAAAATCACCGAAAGCGATATTTAACAAGTAGCACATAATTTTCACATATAATCCACTAATATAAACCAGTTTATATAATTTTCATCAAAAATGATATCTTTAAGGTTAACCGGGTCGTCAGCAACGATAATACGGACATTTTACCGATACGCGGTACCGAAATTTCTGAAATTTCACGAAATGCAAACCTATGCATACGAAAGGCTTTGCTAGATTTATAATGACCTAATTAACTGAAATTAAGTCTAAGACTCACATAAATAAATTATAAACGCGTTCTAAGGTTATACGATAAATAACCTAAAAATTGTCAGATGTCACAGCCTCCCCTCCTTAAAGAAATTTTGTCCCGAAATTTTACGCTACGAATCCTGGTTACGGACAGACTTAAACAAATGAGGGTACTTCTGTTTCATCTCATCTTCGCGTTCCCACGTGAACTCGAGACCAAGCTTTGAATTCCATCTGACCTTAACCAACTTAATACGGCTTCGCCTAGTCTTGTGAATCTTCCAATCCGAAACCTCCACGGGCTCTTCACGAAAATGAAGCTTGTCATCAACACACACTTCATTTGAAGGTATCACGAGTGTCTCATCAGACAAACACTTATTCATGTTGGACACATGGAATACGTTACGAACTCCACTCAGTTCTCGCGGCAATTGTAGACGGTAAGCAACTGGCCCTACACAAGCAATAATCTTGTAAGGTCCAATGTAGCGGGGGCTAAGCTTATCATACTTGCCAAACCTAGCTACCTCCTTCCAAGGAGAGACCCTCAGCATAACTTTGTCTCCCACTTGGAATGCTAATGGTTTCCTTCTTCTATCAGCGTATTTCTTCTGACGGTCCTGGGCAACCTTTAAACGATCACGGGTCTTGAAAACCTTATTAGTAGTTTCTTGGATAAGCTCTGGTCCAGTTATATGCCTGTCACCAACTTCTGCCCAACAAAGTGGTGAGTGACATTTTCTTCCATACAGGGCTTCTAACGGAGCGGCTTTCAATCCAGTTTGGTAACTATTATTATAAGAGCACTCAGCCAACGGTAGGTGAGTATCCCAACTTCCACCAAAGTCGATTACGCAGGCACGGAGCTTGTCTTCCAAAATCTTGATGGTCCTTTCACTTTGACCATCACTCTTTGGATGATACGTCATGCAAAATCCAAAATCTTGATGGTCCTTATCCAAAATCCAAACGGGTACCCAAGGCTTTTTGTAGTGACCTCCAAAATGTCGATGTGAAACGACTATCATTATCGGAGATGATTGAAGTGGGCACCCCATGCCGGGACACTACTTCCTTGAGGTATATGCTGGCCAATTTCTTCATTCGGTAAGATTCCTTCACGGGCAGGAAATGTGCCGATTTCGTCAAACAATCCACAATTACCCAGATGGAATTGTAGCCACTAGACGTTTGGGGTAACATGGTGATGAAATCCATGGCAACACAGTCCCATTTCCACTGCGGAATCTCTGGTTGTTGTAGAAGTCCAGATGGCTTTTCATACTCGGTCTTGACTTTTGCGCAAGTCAAACATTTACCAACGTATGAAGCAATGTCACCCTTCATGTTCGGCCACCAATAGTGCTCCTTGATATCCTTATACATTTTTATCGATCCTAGGTGAATTGAATATCTTGATTTATGGGCCTCATCCAAAACCATATCTCGTAAATTGCCTACCAGAGGCACCCATATTTTATCCATGAAGTACAAGGCATCGGCAGACTTGGGTATAAGTTCTCTAACCATACCACGAAGATTCTCATCCTTTAAATTCTCTTCCTTTAGAGCTTCTTGTTGTGCATCACGAATCTGAGTTGTGAGGTTTGTGTGAATGGTCAGTCCTAGCACACGCACGCGTAAGGGCTTGACTCGATCCTTCCTAATCAAGGCATCGACCAAGACATTAGCCTTGCCTGGGTGATAACGAATATCACAATCGTAGTCATTGAGCAATTCCATCCAACGTCGTTGCCTCATATTCAGCTCCTTCTAGTCAAAAATGTGTTGGAGACTCTTATGATCTGTAAAAATTGTACACTTGGTATCGTAATGGTAGTGCCTCCAAATTTTGAGTGCAAAAACCACTGCACCCAGTTCCATATCATGCATCGCATAATTTTGTTCATGCACCTTGAGTTGACGAGACACATAAGCTATGACCTTTCCATTCTGCATTAGGACACAACCATAACCTTGGAGAGAGGCATCACAGTACACCACAAATCCATCTGTCCCTTTGGGAAGAGAGAGGATAGGGGCACTACACAGCTTCTTTTTCAACAATTGAAACGTTGTGTCTAGCTTTTCTCCCCAGATATACTCCTTGTCTTTCTGGGTTAATAGCATTAGGGATTGCGCTATCTTGGAAAAATTCTCAATAAACCTTCGATAATAACCCGCCAAACCTAGGAATTGTCGTACCTCGGTTGGACTCTTTGGCGCTTCCTAATTCTTAATTGCCTCAATCTTTGTTGGGTCCACGTGTATAGCCTTCTCATTGATAACGTGTCCAAGAAAATGAACTTCTCGTATCTAGAACTCACATTTGAAAAGTTTAGCATATAGCTTCTCATTCCTCAACATATCCAAAATTAGTCTTAGATGATGCTCGTGCTCTTCCTTGGTCCGCAAATATATAAGTATGTCATCGATAAAGACTATCACAAACTTGTCCAAGTACGGTCTGCACACTCTATTCATGATATCCATGAATACCGCAGGAGCGTTTGTCAAACTAAAAGGCATGACCAAAAACTCATAATGACCATACCAGGTTTGGAACGCAGTCTTCGGAATATCTTCTTCAACGATCCTCAATTGATGGTAGCCTGAACGTAAATCGATCTTCGAATAATAACCCGATCCTTGCAGCTGATCGAACAAGTCATCAATTCTTGGCAGTGGATACTGATTCTTGATGGTAAGCTTGTTCAATTCTCGATAATCGATACACATCCTCATGGAACCATCCTTCTTTTTCACGAATAAAACCGGCGCTCCACAGGGCGAGAAACTCGGTCTTATAAAATCTTTATCCAACAATTCTTGCAATTGCTTGGATAGTTCTTGCATTTCAGATTGTGCTAAACGATAAGGAGATCGAGCTATCGGCGCTGCTCCGGACACTAGGTCAATCCTGAACTCGACTTGCCTTTACGGCGGCAATCCAGGTAGCTCTTCAGGAAATACCTCCGGATAATCACGAACTACAGGGATCTCTTCAAGCTTCTGCTCCTCAAACCTAATGTCAACCACGTGGTCTAAGTATGCTGGGTATCCTTTTCGCAAATACTTCTGAGCTTTCATCATATTAACAATTCTCAAAGGGCACACTCGTCCCCTTGAATTTCCAATGGTTCACCAGTCGGAGGTAGAAGACGAACTATCTTCTTATCACAGACAATCTCTGCATGATTCTTTGATAACCAATCCATGCCAATAACAACATCGGAACTTCCTAGTTCTACTGGTAAAAGGTCAATACTATACGTACGATTTCCCAAACGCATGGTACACTCACGAAAGACTTCGTCGGCTTCTATTAACTTTACGTTAGCTAACTCTATAGAATACTTAACATCTAATTTACTTGATTTTGAGCTAAGAAAAGGTTCAAAGTTTTTGGAAACAAAACTTTTATCGGCTCCGATATCAAATAAAACATAAGCATAACGGTCATTAACGAGAAACGTACCGGTAACAACCGATGGATCCTTTCGTTCTTTCTTGGCCTCCATCACGAATGCGCTACCACGGTTTCCCTGGTACTTCAGTTTTGGGTAATCCTTCTTGAAATGCCCTACAATCCCACATTCAAAACATCTAGGGTTTGATTCTTCTTTCTTCACACCAAATTTCACACGACAGGTTGGGGCTTGATGTCCAAATTTGCCGCAACGGTCCCAGACGTTGCATTGACCAGTGTGAAAATAACCACATTTGTTGCACTTCGGGTTAGGACCCTGATACCTTCTTGTTTTCGTGGTGTTGGCTGCAAACATCCTTCCCTGATTCCTCCTTTTGTTCTGAGAGTTACCAGCATGACTCCCAGATCCTTTAGACCACTTACGCTTTCCTTCAGTTGACATTTTTCCTTTATCAGTCGTTCCATCAACAACTTCCACCGGCTTCTTCCCTGAACCACTCTTTTTCAGTGTCCCCACATGTACAGCATCATCGGTCAGGGAGTGTGCTAATTGCACAACACTCTGAATAGTCGTAGGGTTTGCAGACGTCACCATACTACGGATCTGAGGTGCCAAGCCCCATATATAACGCTAAATTATTTTGTGCTCTGGTGTTACGAGATGGAGTAGAAGTCATGCCAATTGATGAAACTTGGTCGTATATTCCCTTACTTCAGCATCTACCATGGTCAAATTCTAGAATTCTGCTTCTAATTTCTGAATTTCATTACGTGGACAATACTCACGCAGCAACGTTTCCTTCAATTGATCCCAAGTGAGACCGTAGGCATTTGCCTCACCGAGACCCTGAATCTGAGTATTCCACTAGGTTAAAGCTTCATCCTGAAATGAACTTGTTACATACTTCACTTGTTGAGCTGTAGTACAGTTACTTATGACCATCACAGACTCCATTTTCTCAATCCAGCGGACAATGCCGACTGGTCCTTCAATTCCAGAAAAGAGTCGGGGCTGACATGCTTGAAAGGTCTTGTAAGAGCACCCTTCAATATGGTTCCCCCGATTCATGTTCTGGTTGGCCGTCTGATTAGCGAGGGCGGTGTTGACATGTTGTGAAATTAACTGGGCCAATTCCTCGGTCGTAGTAGGGAGTGGGTTAGCATTTTGGTTTTCTCTCCGCAGTGGCATGTTCCTTTTTCCATTACAAACAATACAACGAGTGAGACAATACATAAATCACGTAATATCCATTTCAATCATGGATGTACGAAAAGGATTTAACAAACACCACAATAAACCAAAATCAACCACTTCATGTCATCATTGTTAAAAATTAGAGTTTAAACTTGAATACATCATTAAACCAAATGATTTACAAAAATGGGTGTGGCATACGACCAACCCTAACAAGTTTCTCCAATATAACACAAGAAAGAGACATGAACTCCAAAAACAACATCGTCAAGGACAATGACTAGCGGTTGTGATGAGGGAGAACACCGAGGCAAGCAACAATGGCAGTGTGCAGAACACACGTAACTAAAAGGGCTAGAGAGGCCTCGAGGCGCTCCTTAAGTGCATCTACACACTGTAAGGTCTCAACCTCTCTGACTTCAGCTTTCGCGGCTCTCGCAGTAACCTCCTCGGCCCTCTTTATTACTTCATCGGCCTTCTTCTCGTTTTCTTCCAACCTTCTCCTCAATTCAGCCATATCTTCTCGGGCTTGAACCTCGTCTCCTATCCCGGTTGCCGCATCGGCCTCATCTCTATCAGACAGTTTTCTCTTCTTTACTGGAGACACAGTCTTCCTAGCAGTAAACTTAGAAGTGGACCTTCAGGATGTTCACGATAATACCGATGAGATGGAAGTCGTAAATTTCCCCGTAGTTGGCCTAACAGGCTCAATGGCAGTCATAACCTCATCATTCTCATGAACAGGTCTAATAGTCACGGGAATCACTAGAGTAGGCTCTTCACTAGCTGGAGTCTCCTTATTGCCTAACTCAGCAACTAGAGCTTCTTTCATTGGTTTCTTAACCAAAGGACTCGTCCTAACTGGCTCTTCCTCACTAGACTCCTTTTCATCTTAAGATTCCTCTTCGCTAGACTCCTCTTCATCTTCATATTCCTCTTCACTTGTTGGTACCTCTTCATCTTCAAGTTCTTCTTCACCAGATGGTACCTCTTCATCTTCAGATTCTTCTATCCACCCATTCCCATAATATGGGCGATTAGCAAAATTCGGCATGTTCGGGTCAAATACAAAATCAAAAACTGAATCTATAGACATCGGCAAAACTGGTGAGAACTCTGGCTCACTATCAGAAGAGATCGAGACGATGGAAGGGGAAAGAGACATTTATGACGTGGTATATTTACATGATATAATTGATTTGACAACAAATGTAAGCACGTCCGTATGCAACACACTTAAGGCACGTAAGGCACATAGAGAAAGTATCCTAATACTACCTAAATACTAACACTTACTCTTAATATAAGATGCATGCGATATGTTTAGGTCCACTCGGGTTATCAATGGATCTAACTCGAGACGTGACGTGTATCAAACACACAGAGTGCAGAATCCAACCGTATACATGCTTTTGTATATGAGAAAATATCAAGACTAGAATCAACACAAGATGTAAATAATATTCTCTTTGATTTCCACCAAACTCAGAGTTTACAAAACTTGAATACAAATTGCAAAGCTTAAGAAACTAACATGTAAACTCCTATTTATAGACTCACTCTGCCATGCAGGAGAACTTAACAAGTTCGCCTAAACTAGTCCTAGGCGAACTTGTTCTATTACAAAACTTAACCAATTCATACAAAACATAAAGACATAAAAGATCTGATCTATTAAAAGGCCTATTGTCACATATCTATGTCCTAACAGACTCCCCCTTGACAATAGCTTGATCATCTGTATTCATGTTGAACTCTTCCAATTCTCTGGTAGTTTACTTCCTACACACACTCCATGTCTGATGCAAAACTCGAAGACACTTTTAAACTGCAAACCCTGCTCACGCCATTCACCAGTAAACATAATCTCTTTTCTCTTTAACATGTGCAGATCTTTCTTTGAGAAGTTAATAAAATTCATAGCATCATAGAAATAAGCTAAAACCTTATTGTCTTGATCTTCAATCTTAGCCTCTCTAGTGTTCACATCCACATACCACCACTTCATATTACCCAGACAATCTTGTGGTATTTTCTTCAAAGGTATCTTCTTTACTACTTTGACTGGTTTAAACTTGTAATTCCAAATCAACTTAACAGTTTTAGAATCAGTACTCTTTACTCTTTTGCCCTTTTGTGGTTTCAGCTTATCATATTTTCCTGAACTACCTTCCAATCTAATCAACCTTACTATAGCATCAACAATACCATTCTTTGAATTGTTGATTAAGGATTTACTTGCCAAACCAGACTTAGCTACACAAATAGAAAACCAGATCTTAAAACTGCTTGGTTTGAACAATTTGATGGATAATAGAACGTGATTCTACCTTGGTTTGATGCGCAATGTCTTGAATAACCAGAAAATAAGATCAACAACACAGATCCAATCACTCCATTAACACCCAGAACAAGTTCGCTTAAAACACACTAAGTTAGCTTAAGACAAGTTTTCTGAGAGTAAATGAATAAGTTCGCTTCAACCAAACGACATAATCTATAAGCATTAAGTTCGCTTACCATGCGAACTTAATAAGTTCGCTTACTAGGCGAACTTAACCTAGGCGAACAAGATAAGTTCGCTTCTTCTCCACACTTAGAGAAATATTTGAACTTTTTCAAACTTTTCATACTTCTCTCCCTCATTTTTTCTGTCAATCACCAAGAACTTGTATCCAATCCAATCCCGAACCTTATAATAAATAAAATTTGGAATTCTCGCGGAAGCATGACATAAATTTTTTTTGGTTTTTATCCATACAAACTTGAAAACACATATTTTTGGTTTTTCTCTGTACAAACTAAAATGAAATAAACTGTAAAGCAATAAAGAACATATTTTTGTTGAACATCATGAGTTAGAAGATCATATCAGTATAAATGATATATCAATTACACATCTTGGATTAAACAATCCGTATATCAAGGTAATTGGTATCCTATGCCATTCTTTCAAGTCTCCATTTTTCAGACTTTCAAATATTGCATGTAATGATACGCGATAAACATTCAAAGAAAACAGGATCATGCTATGACACACAAATCTAAATTGTCAATATTATAATATTTGAAACTAAAAGCATCTCATTCCCACTTTCTTGTGAGTTAAGGTACCATTTAAGTATGAAATACAACGTGTACCCCATTAGTATGCCAAAGAAAAAATAACTGCAACTATCTCAAGACATACCATATTTTACTAAAGATTATCCTAATTTCCAGAATTAGGAGACATCACTTAGCACATGAATAGCATAATCCAAATTGGATTGTATAGAAATCAATGAGATTCAGAATCGAATGAATCAATGAGATTCAGAATCGAATGAATCAATGTCTTAGCTTATATATATGGAATCATAAGATTCCATATACGTGGATCCAACTGTTATCTGGATTATGAATTCAATGGAATGAGTAAAGATGGTGTATCAATATGATCCAAGGGCTAGTATATGTTCCAACAGATGTTGTTAGAAACATATCTTAGTTCAACATCACATTGCATGTTTTTCGGGGCATGGGCAGTGAAGTGAACTGAAAAAATTATGCTAAGGACATAACCCGAAACTGGTCTCATAGGACAATCCTTATTAAAAACTAATATTCTTTATCTGATAGTATAATTGAAACACACACACCCAAGCATAAAATTGGTTCAAATCACAGTTGTAACATATGCAATTATGTTTTCACACTACTAATGGTTCAAAGACGCTTTTAGCCTATTGACATGCTAAAGTATATGCATACACAACACTATCATCTCCTATTTGTGCAGTCTCTGAAGTTTAGATCAAAACATATATAATTCAGATATATTGAATAAACATAAATCACCAACCAGTCAATCTATGGTCATGTGTGACTGAAAATCTACTGATGTTCTATCATTTCTTCTCATGCTCAAATGATGTCAATTTTAAGATTTTTCAATTTGTTTGAGTTTTTTATAAATAACAAACTTTTTAACAGTAAATTTGCATAAATGAAAGAAAGCAGTTAAAAAATAGAAAAATAAACCTCCATGAGAATTATTTTAAGCAGAAAAATTTATTCGGGATTGATCATACTAATCGTCTTTATCAGAAATTCAAACCTTGTACGATCAAATGCCTTGGTGAACAAATCTGTAAGATTGTCATCAGTATGAACTTTCACCAACTCAATCAACTTTATATCTGCACAATCACGAATAAAATGATATATGATTTCAATGTGCTTTGTTTTACTGTGCTTAACTGGATTATTTGTTATAGACATTGTGGCATTATTATCAATGAACATGGGGTTGAAAGTGAAATTCAAACCATAGTCTCTTAATTGTTGCTGAATCCATAAAATTTGTGAACAACAACTTGCAGCAGCGATGTATTCTGCTTCACATGTTGAAATTGAGACAGTAGTTTGCCTTTTACATTGCTATGACACAAGACGATTACCCAGAAATTGACAACCTCCTGTTGTAGATTTCCTGACCAAACAACAACCTCCAAAATCTGAGTCAGTATATGCATTATATTCAAAATTAGAACCATGTGGAAACCATAATCCTAATCTTGGTTTCCCTTTCAAGTACCGAAAAATACGTTTGACTTCAATCAGATGTGATTCCTTTGGTTTTGCTTGAAATCTGGAACAGAGACACATAACAAACATTATATCTGGCCTTGATGCTGTTAAGTACATAAGAGAACCAATCATTGCTCTAAACAATCGATAATCAATATCCTTTCCTTCCGGATCTAGATTCATCTTGTGATTTACAGGAATCGGAGTGTCATATGGGGTACAGTCTTCCATTTTGAACCGGCTCAAAATATCTTTCACGTATTTAGACTGATGTATAAAGAAACCATCCTCTTTTTGATTAACTTGTAATCCTAAAAAGAACGACAACTCTCCCACAGCTGACATTTCGAATTTAGATTTCATGACGTTCTCAAACTCCTTGCATAACTCTTCTTTTGTTGAGCCAAAAATAATATCGTCCACGTATATCTGAACCATCAGGTAATCTCCCCCTGCTTTCTTGATGAACAAGGTGGAATCAATTTGACCACGATCGAAACCATTGTCCAAAAGATGTTGCGATAATGTTTCATACCACGCACGGGGTGCTTGATGAAGACCGTAAAGAGCCTTATCTAGCTTGAACATTTTTAAGGATACAATGGATCCTAAAACTCGGGTAGTTGACACACAAAAACTTCCTCTTTCACCTTGCCATACAAGAAAGCACTTTTGACATCCGGTTGATAAACCTTGAAACCTTTGAATGATGCAAAAGCTAAAAACAAATGAATTTCTTCCAGCCTTGCTACAGGTGCGTGCACCTCAGTGTAATCAATTCCATTTTGTTGATTAAATCCCTATACGACCAATCTTGCTTTGTTCCTTATCATAACACCACGATCATCCTTTTTACATTTGTAAACCCACTTGGTGCCAATTGGATACATTCCCTTTGGTAGATCAACTAAATTCCACACCTTTAGCTTATCAAATTGAGCAAGCTCTTCCTACATTGCTTCTATCCAGTTATTGTCTTATAAAGCCATCTCTACATTTTTAGGTTCTATCTGAGAAATAATACAAGAATGTAAGCAAACATCAATTACTCCAGTATCTCTAATGTGTGAATATAAACAAGTATTTTCAGTTAAAGAACAAGTTTGAACTCCATCTTGCAAATTCCCAATGTTATTCGTCACCGGATGATCTTTGAGTTCTTTTATGGAAGCCACCTCCGGAACAGGTAAAATATAAACTTGAGAAATATCTGTTTGAGAAGATTGATTAACTGGTATCTCTGAATCTAAATTTGTAGAAATCTCCCCCTGAACATGTGTAGTGTTGGATGAATCATCAACAATTAATGGATCTGCCGAAGAATCCTGAAAAATTTCTTCATCATCCTCACTATCAGTCTCGTGTGTTCCCGAACTAGATGCAACATTTGGATCAGGGTGAACTGATGGTGATGGAACAGAATTTGGAACCGTTGATTTTGGAGTTAACCCCTAATCTTGGTCACCTTGACATGAATTGTATAGTAAAGCAACTTCTTCATCAGATAAGTCAGGAGCAAAGTTTAAAGACTTGAACAAGCTGTCATAATCAAATGCCCATTCTGGACCAACCGCCTTCTGGGGAATAGATCGATTAGAGCAATCGATATGAAACTATTCTTCGACCCGTCGTGTTTCCTTGTTATACACTCTTTTATTCAGCGAATTGACAACATAGCCCAGAAAAATTCCTTCGATCGCCTTTTCTCTAAACTTGGTAGAAACATCCTTGATCTTCAGAAGAGTACACGGATTTCCAAAAGGAAGAAGATAATTCAAATTAGGCTTCCGATTGTTTAACAATTCATAACAAGCCTTGTTGTGACGCTTCACAGTCAGAACATGATTCAGGACATGGCATGCCGTATTCACAGCTTCGGCCCAAAAAGTAACCGGTAGCTTAGAATCCGCCAACATTGTTCTAGCTGCCTCAATCAGAGTTCTGTACTTTCACTCATCAACATTATTTTGTTGAGGAACATATGACGCGCTAAATTCATGATGTTTTGTAAACAAAAGAGTCCCATCTTGCTATTTTTAAATTCACTGCCATTGTCACTTCTGATACGCCTGACTCTCTGATTCAAAAGATTCTCCAACCCAAGAAATAAGTATTGAACTGTCTCTGTCGGTTCAGACTTTGTTTCCAAAAACTTAACCCATGAGAATCTTGAGTAGTCATCCGTTGCCACCAGACAATACGATTTACCTCCAATGCTTCGAATACTTATCGGTCCGAACAAATCCATATGCAGTAACTCCAAATGAGTGACAATAGAATTTTGTTTCTTGGTTTTGTGAGACTTCCTGTGTTGCTTGCCCTTCTTGCAATGAATGCAGTCATCAGGCACAGCAAATTTCATTTTTGGGATACCAGAAACAAGATCATTCTTCACAAGATAATTCATTTTTTTCTAAAATTTATGTGTGCAAGCTTCCTATGCCAAAGAATAGAATCAGATTCAAATGCTTTTGAGAGTAAACATGTCGGAATAGAATCCGTTGTTGTAGCAACACTCATATCTAAAACATATGTGTCATTTCTTCTCGTAATAGAATCTATTCTTCAAGTATTTCAAATCCCGGCTTCATAATATAGCATTCAGAATCATTAAAATGGAATGAAAACTTCTTATCACACACTTGAGATACACTGAGTAGATTATGTTCGAGTTGCTCAACATAATTGACTTTCTGAAACTTCACCTTTTCATTCTTTAATGTTCCTTGACCTGTTATGTACCCGCCTTTATTACCCGCAAAAGCGACATAACCTCCATCAATTTTAATAACATCTTCAAGCAAACGAATGTTTCCTGTCATATGTCAGGAGCAACCACTATCCACATACCATTTGTTGTTGATAGTCTTCCTTGGTTGACCCTACACAAACAAAAGAAATCAGTTAGAAACGGGGACCCAAGCCATTGTGGTCTTGGGTCTACCATTAGCATCAAAATAAACAACTTCAAGCAATTCACAATCTTTATTATCATCTACCCTTGGTGATTTAGGCAAATCAGAATCAGACATTTTGGATTTTGAAACATTCTTTTTCTTATCAAAAATTGATTGATTTTGAAATTCAGATTCAAATTGATCATTTTCTAAAAGTTTTCTTAATCGTCTGTTCCTTCTTCGCCTTTCAGGTCTTGAAAGTTTGACCTCGGGTTGTGAATTCTTTGTGAATCCAACTTTAGGATTCTCAACAAACTTATGAAACACAACATTGTTTCTAACCCATATTAGACAAACTCTAGTTTAGAATCAACAAATCTATCATGAACATGATGTGTCATCTCTTTCTTAAACCCAAACGGTTTAGTAACATGTTGCTTAGGCAAATTTTCTTTGACAGATTGTTTCATCACATTATCATATGTAGGCTTTCCCACATTCGGTCTTTGCAGAATCTTTACTACTCTTGATTGGCCATGAACATCAGCTGGTGTAACTTTCTCTGAAATAAGAAAATTCTTCTCTTTGTTTTTGTAAGGACAATATAACACTATATGCCCCACCCCATTACAATGAAAGCAAACTCTCTTATCTTTGTATTCTCTGACATAAGGAACCCTTGTTGAAGTTGAGGAACTTCCTGTTGAATAACCTTCAGCAGATTTATCATCACTACCTCCTTTTTTTTTGGAACATACATCTCTCTGGATGGTTCACCAACATAAGTCTTTGAAACTGGAGACTGAATATCTTTTGGGTTTTGCCACATTCACTTTCTGTTTAATGAAATCACTTGTTGATTTATTTTCAACTTTTGACACCTCCTTCTTGATATCACCTGCACTTATAAAACCACTTTTAGATAACATTGGTGAAATAGTTGATTGTTCAACTTCATCGGACTCTGTAAGAATACATCGATCTCTTGTGACTTGTTTTACCACTTTTGGTTCATCAAACTTCACATCTTTAGGAACACCATCAATTTTCTGAGCATCAAATATCTCATCATCACTATCATAATCATATACCATTTCTTCCCCTGTGACTGGATTAATATTTAAAACTGTCTTTGGATCAATATCCTCTTAAGTAATGATCTCTGGTTCTACAATATAGTTTCCATTAAATGGTGGAGGAGCGAATCCAATTCCAGTTGTTCTCTTAATAGGATCAGCATTGTCATTGAAATAACCCAACAATAGTGATGAATTTCCAAAACATTCCAGTTTTCTATGTAATTTGATCACCTCTGCTTCTTTGTCTGAAATTTCTTTGTTTTTCCCGGCAACAGTTTCATTCTTCTTTTCAATCTCAGCATAAGCCATATCCAAACGATATGCTTATTCCTTAATCTTCAAAGTTAGAGAATTAATGTCTCTGTTAAGTGATTCAATTCTGTCAATACACATCTTATCATTGTCCTTTAATTTCTGATTCACTGAGTGCATCGATTTCATATCACAGATCAAATTCGTGTTATCATCCATGACTTTCATCATTTTGTCCTTCACCAAAACACAGTTAGAACAATATATATTACAGATAACATCTTTTACCTATGATGGATCAGACATGTCTGACATGAAGACTTTAGCAGTTGGAATCTTTTCAGTCATCTCAGGTACTCTTTTAGTCAACAAAATCTCATCTTCAGATACACTTGTTGTGAACACATTTTCTTCATAATTAACTACATCATCACTTTCAGTATAAATTTCTTCAGAAATTTCTTCTACAATGACATTCTCAGAAGATTCATCATTCTGACTTTCTACTTCACTCCCTGAACTTTAACTATCACTTGAACTTTCATCTTCAGATGTCTCATCAATATGAATTTCAGCCACAAAAGCTTGACTCACAGCACCAACTAGATCTTCTAAATGGATTCCCCAGTCATAGTTATCATCTCCTTGGGCAACCAAAGCAGATGATGTTGAAACATTTACTAAATTTCCAGAACCACTTGAACTTTGTTGATTTCTGTTACTTTGATAATTGTGGTTCTTCTTTTGACAGTCAAACTCAACTTTTGGCTTATTACATTCTTTAGCAAAGTGACCATATTCTTGACAGTTGTAACATCGAACCTTAGTCTTGTTAAAACCCATTCTTGTTCTGCTGTTTGATCCGATGTACTTCCTTCCGGTCTTCTTAAGAAAATCCTTTGCTTGTCTCATCAACATTGTCATATTTCACTGAATATTCATTTCTTCTAGATCAACCGAATCAATTTGACGATAATATTCTTCAATTGCTTCTGGATCATGAATATTTCCTCCAATAAAATTTTCATATGAAGCAATAAAAGATGAAAACATTGCCATGTAAACTTCAGCTACCCTTTGATTCACATGATGTGAATTCAATGGTTGTGATCCAGAAGTGTTTGATGTAGTTGGAGAGAAACTAGATTGATAAGAACATCCATTACTATTATCATTAGAGTTATCTTGACCATCTCTTGAAAACAAAGCAACTCCTGATCCAAATTTTCCAGATGTTTTTGCAAAATACATTGACGGATCTTGCATGTGCTCCATATTGGTTTCCTTTTTCTTTAAGTTCATATCATGAGATTGAATTTTTCCATGAACATCTTCAAGTGACATTGTTTTATATTTTGCATTTTCTTTGATGAGGACAACATACACATCAAATTTTGATGGTAAAGCTTCCAGAAACTTATCATTAATCTCTTCAGGTTCATAAACCACCTTTGCACTTGCTAACTCACTCAGCAAATGATAAAATCTTGTAGCCAGATCATCCAAATTCTCATTCTGAAAGTGTTTGAATACCAAAAACTGTTTCTTCAGTAATTCTTTATGACTTTTCTTCACATCCAAACTACCTTCACATCTGTTCTGTAAAGCTTCCCATAACTACATGGAAGTTTTAAACTGCTTGAAACTGTGATAAATTTCTTTTGGTAGTGACATTGAAATACTCGCTATTGCCTTCTTTTCACGATCAAATAATAGATTTTCTTCGGTTGTTAAAGTAGATACAAGCTTTGGAACATTGTCATTATCCATCCATGAATAAGTCGGATGAGTATATCCTTCTAGAATAGGAATTCATAAACTGGTATCAGTAAATGAAACAAATTGATTAAAACGATCCTTCCAGTTAGGATAATTAGCAAGACTTAGCAACTTTGGCGGTTTCTGAGAAGTACCAATTTCATTGTCATAATTGAACATGTTTGTAACCTACACCATGTTAGCCATAACAACAAATATATGCAAAATATCACAAGAAAACAAAATTTGAAACAAGTTTACCCACAAGCGAACTTGATAAGTTCGCCTAAAACTTTCCTTAAGCGAACTTGTGCCAAGCGAACTTGATAAGTTCGCCTAAACAAAAACTTAGACTAAGTTCGTCTCTTAAGTTTGCCTGTAACTGAATTTGAGATAAGTTTTCCTGTTTCAGCTAAAAACTCTCAGGAAGATGAATTCTTCAACCAAAACACGAACTTGAAACCTCAAAAATCATCATAACTTGCTGAATTGATTGAATTTGATGAAATTAGACCGTAGGATTGAATATAATATGAATTAGAACACATTGAACGGGTCAATTTCTTCAAAAAAAAAACTCCAAATTGATGAAATCAGCCACAAAATCTTTTCAAGAACTTGAAAACTCCATGGAAATGAATGTTGATAAAAAATTCAGTATTTTTGGTGTCAAATCATACACAAACCATCACAAATCAATTACAAATCACGAGTACGATGCTCTGATACCACATGTAGGTCCACTCGGGTTATCAATGGATCTAACTCGAGACGTGACGTGTATCAAACACATGGAGTGCGGAATCCAACCGTATGCATGATTGTGTATATGAGACAATATTAAGACTAGAATCAACACAAAATGTAAATAATATTCTCTTTGATTTCCACCAAACTCAGAGTTTACAAAACTTGAATACAAATTGCAAAGCTTAAGAAACTAACATGTAAACTCCTTTTTATAGACTCACTCATCCATGCAGGCGAACTTAACAAGTTTGCCTAAACTAGGCCTAGGCGAACTTGTGAAGTTTGCCTATTACAAAACTTAACCAATTCATACAAAACATAAAGACATAAAAGATCTAATCTATTACAAGGCCCATTGTCACATATCTATGTCCTAACAGTATGAAAACGTCTTTAACCCAAAAACCCAATTTTTAAAAGTTATAGTCTAGATTTTTAAGAAAACATTTTCTAGTTCGCTATAACCATGGGCTCTGATACCAACTTCTGTCACACCCCGAAAACGAGAATTCGCAGCGAAAACGAGACGTAAGTATGGTGGTCACATAAGTTAGAGCCCAGTTATAATAAGTAAAGACATTTATTTAAAACCTCAGAAATGTTTAACAAAACAAAGATAAGTCTTCAAATTATCCAAAAGTAAAAGCATTGAAATTTAAAACAAGAGTTTCCATGATCTAACACATGAGGATCCAAAATAAAGTTTAAAATGTCCCAACTGAATTCCGATGCAAGGGTTTGCATAAAATCCCCGTTTTCATAACCGCACGAGAGCATTTAAGTACCTGAAAAATATGCTTAAAAGCATCAACATAAAGTTGAGCGAGTTTCGCGGGTTTAAACGAAAACATAAACGAATTTTACGAACTATCAAGTAACTTGGACAAACATGAGATATGTCATACACTAGCTAAGAATATGACAAATGACAGTACCTAGAGCTTATAATCAAACCGAGACACGAATACAACTTGTCCCCACGAATCCTTTCAAAATATATTCTCTCCTACGAACTACCGATCAGCGCTACTTATCACGAGAGTGGCAGTCAGTCCCAAATAGATCTATCAACACACCTTGTGGCATACACGAGGTTAATGATTATAACGGCGTGGCTATTCATGAACGACATACATGAACACATAACGAAAGCCCTTACTCGAGACCATCAAACTAACACATAACGTAAGTCCAGTATCGTGATAAACGAACGAAAGCATGCTCTTCCCCCATATTTTATAAAACAACAAAATAGTTTAAAAAAGGGGCCGTGAAAACTCGTCTTGAAGTAACGAACGACGGGAAAACGGGTGCTAGCAATTTATACACCCACGAACACTAGCGATGCCCTAAATACGAGGGATACATTACTAATTGAACCTCATGTCTTACAAGCAAGTTGTTCATCCAACCTAATTAGACTTATAATATTTTTAAGAAAATATTTATTTAAATGACCCGTTGATGACTATGACACGCGGTTATGTTTTTAACAAAAAACGGTGAATCATACACACATATGAAGACATCAAGTGTTATTACTTATCAACAACCAAAATAAAAGTATTATATATATATTTATATATAATATATATATATATATATATATGTTCTAAATCTTCGCCACCATCAAATCTTCTGTTGTAATCGATTAATCTTCGAGGTATGTTTCTGGTTCCAACAATCGACGCCACCATATTTAATTTTGTAACATTCATCTTCACCCTTAATTTGTTCATCTATTAGGGTTGTTCGAAGCCTTTGGAAGTATTATCACAACCAAGGCTTTTGTTGATTTTCTTCAAGGTAAGTTTCTTCTTCCGATTCGTTTTTTGGATTATTTGATTTTGTAATTTTCATCTTCACTGATCCTTTGTTCATCGATTAGGTTTTTTCGAAGCAGCCTCTTCTCACTACTGTCACAATCAAGGCTTCTGTTGATTGTCTAATCTGAGGTAGAAGAAGACTGATTTCAACCTTTTAGGTATATCGGTTGGTAAACGTCACAACTTCGATCTCAGCTTTTGGAATTTGATGTAAAACGCCTGAAATTCATTTAGGAATTGAAGATTTAGAAAACCCTAATTTTTTAACAACACAACATTTGGATAAAAGTGTCAAATTTGAAGGTTTATTTTGTGTTTGAGTTGGGATAGCCTCCACTTTAAGTTGGGATAGGAATGCACGAAAGCAGGTTCTCTGTTTTCAAGTAAGATTAATTTATATGTAATTAGTCAAGAGTCTAATTGTTTCCTACATTATCTGTATTTATTTCATGTTTCTAAATAATTTTTTGATAAAATGAAGTGGAACTTATTCATGACATAGAAAAGGAAATAAGGAAACAATTGGAAGAGTTTGAATGTAAAGAAATTAAGGTGCTTGAAAATATTACACAGGTAAGATTTAATTGCAATATTTTTTGTATGTTTCTTTTAATATATTTTAATAGAATTATGCAATTTGCTGAAATGAGAAATGCGGATTTTCAGTGTTAGACGTGTGCACAACATGAAATTTAGTGATGGCAGTTTCGATCAGTCTTTCTCCTCGATATCTCTTGATCGACTCAGACTTGCAAGTTCTTCATATTTCAGGTTCGTCTTCGTTGATTCACTCCTTAAGGTCAGATAATTTTCTGGACCACTTGCAGTTTGTTTTGCAGATTAATTAGTATTATATTCTTTAATTAAATTTTGGTCCCATCATTTTCACTTTACCATTAAATCATATGAACAACTTAATTCTATTTACTTATGAATGTGGTTTATATTATTTAGTTAATGTTGTTCGTGATGGAGTGATTTCATTCAAGAATTTTTTTGCATAAAGGGTAATAATGGCTATAAGAGCATGATCACATTTATGTTCATGGTTTCATAAAATTACTTTTGGTTTTTTTTTTTGGATTAATTACTTTTTTTTATCACATCTATAAAATGGAAATTTAACATTTTTGGAATAGGATGACTTTCTTTGGACAATGCAATCTCTTCTATAACAAACTTAACTACCATACAACCAATTGTAATGTTCTGTTTTTTATTTTCTTTCTAAAAGATTGTTTGGCTTTAAAGACATATGAGAAGGTAGTGTGTTTGATAACAAATCAACCCCTGTACAAATCAACACACTTTTGTCAAAGTTCATTTTTTGTACAAAACAGAAATTTAAATTAATCTAAATTTCCAATCTGTAAATTTACATTTTCCAGATTAAATCAAGATTACAATTCAAAACTATAATTTACAAATGTCACCTGTGTTGTTTTGACTTCTTTAAAAGATGAAAAAGCAGAAACAACAGACAAAAAAGAACATATTGTGTAAAATAAGAGAAGAATGGATGTGACAACAGCCTTGAGTCCAAGTAGATAGGTCCTTGCAGCAGTCATCAACAGTTAACAACTTGAAGAAATTTGAATATTTGATATAAATAGAAGAATGGGACTACAAGAAATTAATAAAATTTTGCCATGCATGCAGTACTATTACAAAAATAGTGGATATTATATGTTTCAAAGTTCATTTTTTACACAGTTTTAAACTCATTTTTTTACAAACAGAAACATTTGACAGCAAAGTGATGGACATTTATGTTGCCACTGTAATATAGGTTAGAACCCACTAAAACGGATTCTTCAAGATGCTATTGACAAAGTTAAATTGAATACCATGTTTGATTGTTGAAACATGCAGATAGATGTTAATTGGGCCAATTTATGATCAAATCATTGCATCTTAATTTCAAATATCATTGAATATACAAAAACTATATCAGTTTAAATCATGTGGCCTTTTGTTTTGCAGGGAAGCTTTTAGCTTTGGATTTCATTAGCAATCACATTTCTTACGATTACAAGTATTTTAATCAAGTAACTTTGACCTTAGGGGCCAAGATTTTGCTAATTTAGGGTTGATGAAATTTAGTCTTTGTTGAATCAATGTGCAGGTGTTGTTTGACTAAATATTTGCGCTCAATTAGGTGTTTCGAGGTAAATTTTTTTTTGAGTAAACTGCCATTTTCGTCCCTGTGGTTTGGTCAAAATTGCCACTTTCATCCAATAGTTTGTTTTTTTGTATCTGGGTCCTCGTGGTTTTAAAATATTGCCATTTTCATCCTCGTGGTTTTAAAATATTGCCACTTTCATCCAGTCAGCTAACACCGTCCGTTTTTCTCAATTAAATGAGGGGTATTTCAGTCCTTTTACATATTTGTTTTATTTCTTCATCATTTTTACTCTCACTTTTTAATCATAGAAACAAGCGACGGAGGTGTTCCAGTGGTGCTCGTCGGAAACTGGCCAGGAAAAGAGGAAGAAGGCCAGCAGGTGGATGATTAAATTAGAGGTTAAATTGGGGATGATTAAAAAGTGAGAGTAAAAAAGATGAAAAAATAAAACAAATAAGTAAAAGGACTGAAATACCCCTCATTTAACTGAGAAAAACGGACGTTGTTAGCTGACTGGATGAAAGTGGCAATATTTTAAAACCACGAGGATGAAAATGGCAATTTTTTAAAAACATGAGGACCCAGATACAAAAAAACAAACTATTGGATGAAAGTGGCAATTTTGACCAAACCACAGGGACGAAAATGACAGTTTACTCTTTTTTTTTTTCAAATAAATTCAATCTAGGTACCTTTGAGATTTTAGGTATTATTAAATACATAATTGATCTCATCGTTGAATAAATGTGTGAATTCCGTTATTGCTTTTAAGCAATGTTTTTAGAACCGGACCGGACAACGAACCGGACGTCTTAGAGGTTCACTGGTCGGACCGGATTTAAGAACCGGATGACGCAATAAATAATATAAATATTCGTAAAAATATATAGAAAAATATAAAAAATTCCAAATACTATATATACAACCATTTAAACAATTTTGAGTCAAGGACGAGGGTTATAGGTCTGTAGGAATTTTAATTCTTTTGAATCTTCAATTTTAATTTTGATTAGGGTTTTGGAGGACTTGTGGCAGCGTATAAGTTAAAAGGAAAGAGCCAAATTGGGTTAAAATTGTAAATAGAAGTAAGTAGAAGGACTATAGGATAAAAAAATAGTAAAAAATAAAAAAAAATAAACTACCCGGTTCGCGGTTCGACCGCTGAATCGCTTGGACCGTCCGGTTCAACCAGCAAACGGTCTCAGAGCATGTAACCGGACAGGTGGAGGTCACGGTTTCCGGTCCGACCGGCCGGTCCGGGTTTAAAAACATTGCTTTTAAGTCTAAAAGTGAAAGTACGTGATCCCAATCTTGAATCATCAGTCGTATCACGCACTCTATTACTATATTAAAAACCTCAAAACGTGTTGCACCAATAAAAATTCTGATTTTACATACCAGTGTAAACTAAGCAACATAAACCGGTCAAGATGTTGCCACTGTAATAGGTTTGAGGGACATGTCTTTGATAGTTTTATTTGCAACCTTAATAAATTATCTTTTCTTTGTTAAATAAGATATTACCATTGAGCTTCTAACTAAGAACCACTACACTGTTTTTCTATGCTTTTGAGAAAATTTCAACAGTCATATTATGTTTTATGGTGAATTAGTATTATGTTACAATTATGTATTTTTCATTTTAGCCTCTATTAGCATGTTCATTTAAATTGCCTTTAACATAACTTTGTTTTAAAGAAGTGTCTTCATTATTAAATCATAAGATCACTTGATTCTTGATTTCTTCAATTACTGCTCAAGTAATTGTAACATCTCAAAAATAAAACGACAGTTATAATAACGGGTTAAAATACGAGAACGAACGGAATAAACGAACGAGTCATGACGGGCCAGGCCGGATGAGCCGGCGAACTTGGGTGGCGAACATAGGGGATCTCTTTCCTATAAATAGCCTAAGTCACCACCCTTTTTCTCATTTGCAACATCTAGAGAGAGAAACCGTAGAGAGAGAAAGTTGGCGGATCGACCCGAGATTGAAGAAAGTGTGTTACTCCATAGCTCGTGAGCAAAACCTCCGAATCGGAAGCTCGATACAGGTAATGATCTGATCTAGTTCTGAGTTTTCGTTCGTTTTGGGGTTTTCGAGTTTTGGATAAAAAGATGGCATTTTTACGTATGAAACTTGAATATAAACATAGATCTAGCATTTATAATGAAAAACAAACGTTTTGAATGTAAAAAGTTCGGATCTTGATAAGGTCGGATCTGCATGCAAAATTTAGCGTTTTGTGGGGAAGAAGACTACCTACACGCAGGCCCTGCGTAGTTGTTAAGTTGCAAAAACAAGGCCCTAAGTACGCAAGAACAATGCCCTGCATACTTGTTAAGTACGCAAGAACAAGGCCCTGCGTACTTGTTGAGTACGCAAGATCAAGGCTCTGCGTACTTGTTAAGTATGCAAGAGCGAGGCCCTACGCACTTGCTAAGTGCGCAGGCATCAGATGTATGGATATATATAGCTGGTTAGTGAAGACAATATGTTCGTCAAATTCAGTATGGTTAACTCGTTAGAGTCGGGGTTAGGCCTGATTCATTATGGTTAACCCGTTGTTGGGCCTTCGATTAGGACAACTGAGACTAGCTTATCAGGTGAGTTTTAGAAACCCTTATTTAAATGTTTTTGGACTGGTGTGCATACGTAACGATGTGACTGTTTTATAAAACAATGTTTTTGAATGATGTACGTGATGTTTTATGAAACGATGTTTATGAACGATGTTTTGGAAAGAAAGGTTATGAAAGAAGTGTTTACGAAATATTTTTCCAAAGGAAGTTTACGAAGTGTTTATGAATGAATAAATGATTTTTAGTAAAACGTGCGAATGCTTTAACTGAAGTTTTGAAGTAAAAAGAAGTGAATGTTTATGAAAGTCACAAACGAACGAATCTCCCATTATTCCTTAGGTAATGAAGATTATGGGTATGGGAAATATGTTATGGGCCTTTACCTTTTAGGGGCCTTTGTGGCTGACCAACTGTTATACAACTAGGGTGATGACGGTCACCAAGGGGATTACCGTGATCCTTGAAGTTGGTACGATTTTACCTTGCAGGGTAGTCGTGCTTGAAGTTTGTTTCTTGTGCCTTACGGGGTGCAGTGCTAGAAGTTTGGTACGTGTCATCCTTGTGATGTCGTGCTTAAAGTTTGGTGTTGAATGACCTAAGTATCGGGCCTTATGATTTCTTCACCCGAAGGACAGTACGGTGTTGATGGGCCTAGTGGTGGTGATCTTTAGGTTATTCCGCCAGTATGTGATGTTTGGAATTGACGGTTACTAAAAGGCGCAGATTCAATATGTTCGTTGACTTATGTTTATGATGTTATGTTATGTTATTGCATGATTTCGTACACTTTTATTAATGAAGTTAAATGATACGTTTTTGACAAATATTTGAAGTTAAAGTTTTATGAAAAGCTAGAACTCACCAGTGTAGCTGACTTTTTAGTACGCACATTCAGGTTAAGGTAGGTTATGATGATGGACGGTGATGCTGGACGGCTTGATGAGTTACCTAGATGATATGAAGACTGACATCCCGTTATGATTAGTTATGTTATGTTTATGTATTAGACTATGTTAAGCTTTCGCATGTTGAACAATGTTATTTCATTATGTTTTAATGAAATTTTTCGCTGCGTTATTTAGAAATTCAAGTTTAAGAAATGTTTGTGAATGAGTAAATCCAACAAGTAAGGTCTCACGGGTTTGGGCCTTACAAGTTGGTATCAGAGCAATAGTTTGAGAGTTTCGGACACTCTCAGTGTCTGAACTTAAATTGTGAATGGGACCGAAAGCGGATGTCAGTACGGGTAACTCGAGCCACAGCATCAAGTATGAAGGTAGTATATATATTTACATATATAGTATGTCTTAGAATTATTAGGTTAGGACTTGTGTTCTGATGAAATGTTGAAGCACTTTCCTGTGACAAACACTCTGGATAGATAGAGTCTTAGTCTTATTTTGTTGTCTTGTTTGTAATTGTCTTTGTATGTAAGAGTCTTTATGTATTAATTTATCGAATTGTATTTACTTTTACATATTGAATGTTACAGATTTCTCCAAGTGTTTTGCGCACTTGTAAGTGCGCAGGAGAAAGCTCCTGCGTACTTGGCAAGTACGCAAGAGTAACTTTGCGTACTTGCTAAGTACGCAAGAGCATTTTGCCCTGCGCACTTGCTAAGTGCGCAGGCATCAGGTCTTGTATAAATAGGATAGGTTAACAGTAGTTAAGTACGCATGCTTTAGTGCAAATACGTAGATTGTAATCTCAGTGCTTTTCTCTATAACATTCAAGTGTTTATAATACAAAGAACGTTTAAAGTGTTTTCTCTTGTCGGTTTACTTTGTTTAGCTAGACTCTCCACCTAGTCACGGGTATTCCGCACCCGGTCCGACTAGTAGACCCACTTGCATGTGACGATCCGCCACACCCGAGGGACCTACAAGTGGTATCAGAGCAATTGCTTCTGATTTCGAGTGTTGTGAGTGAGTTTGGAGAGTTTTTACAAGCAAAAAGAGGTATTTTTGTTGATTTTTATTATAAAATAGGGGTAGCTCTTGAGCACTATTTTAGAAACAAAAATCACTCAAAAAAACTGATTTTTGTTGTGTATTTGAGTGTTTTGAGCATCAAAGGTTGGTTAGAAACAAGTTTCTGACCCTTTGGCTCATTTGCATTGATCATCAGACGAATTTTTATCATCTCCGGCGACTTTCAAGTGAAAGTTAGGTGAAAGTTGCTGAAAAGGTGTTCTGCGTACTTACCATTTCTGGCAAAAAGTATAGTTTTGTGCGTACTTACTAAATACGCAAGACTTATCTCCTGCGTACTTATAAGTGCGCAAGACTGAACTTGTGCGAACTTAAGTTATATCCTGCGTACTTACATTTACTCCTGCGTACTTACAAGTACGCAAGAGAAAATTTAAATACGCAAGATCATTTCTCAAGTGCGCAAGGCCAAAACCAAGTGCGCAACTGTGTCTGACTTTTTTGAAATTTGACTAAGTGTTCACTATGTCGAATCTTCAGAATCTTGGAAACCTGCTGAATTATGATAATGAGATCGGTACACCACAGAAACCACCAAAGTTGCTGAACGTGAACGATTATTCTAATTGGAAAGCACGTTTTGAGCACTACATTTCGTATACTGACTCATCACTATGGATACCAATCCTTGAGGGATATAAGCATCCCACGCACATCTATCTTGATGAAACCATGCCCAAACTTATATCTAAGCTTTCTGACGAAGAAAAGAAAACTTATGACCGAGAAAAAAAGGCTCTTGGTTCGATCACTATGGCATTAACTCGGGAATTGTTCCATAGTTTTCGAGGTTATGACAATTCTAAGGATCTCTGGAAAGCTTTACAGAAGAGATTCGAAGGAAATAGTGACATCAAGAAGAGTAAGCGGGATCTTCTCAGGAAGCAGTATGAGTGCTTCAGATTCTTTGAGAACGAATCTTTAGATGACCTCATCTCTAGGTTCTTCATTTACAGACTGAGTTGAAGGCTTTTGAACTCAGGTATCCAGATGAAGAGATGGTGGAAAAGTTTTTGGATGCTTTACCACCTAAATTTGAGATGTACAGAACCCTGATGAGGGAAAACCCTAAATTCTATGGGTTGACAGTAGAGGAGGCAATAGGTAAGGTTCAGGCACATGACATGAACCTTAGAAGAAAGGAGAGCTCAGGTAGATCCCAGATACAAGACCCTTCTATGTATCATGGGACGACCTCTACATCCAAGTCATCGGGTTCTGGAATTGCCATCTTCATTGGAAATCCTACTAAAGAAGACCACTCAACTGGGTGTGGTGGTCATGCTTGCTATGCTTCAAGATCAGGGTTGGGGTCTCATCATCAAACTACCTCAAGAAATCCTCTGGCTACGTCTTCAGCTAACCAATCAGCTATAGCCAGAATAGCTGAAGATCATGTAGCACTATTCTCATCTTGTATGCTTGCGTATGAGAACTTCATAAGTGGTAAGCTTACTGATCCAGAGACGATTGAAGAAGATTTTAATCAAGTGGATCCCGATGACATGGAGGACATGAATATTCAATGGAATATGGCCATGCTATTGAGGAGAGCCAAGCGTTTCCTGAACAGAACAGGAAGAAAGTTTATTGGCGGGCATCCTAATGCCAAGGTCGGGTTTGACAAATCCAAGGCCAAATGTTACAAGTGTTTGAACTTTAGACACTTTGCTCGTGAGTGTCAGAAAGACAGAGCACATGCCTCTGGTTTTACCAGACCCAGCCAAGGAAACAGCCATGGCCACCACAATCCAAACCACCACAATCAAAGCCAAGGTGGAACGTCCAATGCACTGGTAGCCCAACAGGACGACAACTTTGATTGGGGCGTTCATCTTGAAGATGCCATCATCGCACAAACCCAGGTTGGTCTCATGGTTGAGATCATGGAGATGATGGAAGCAGAGAAAAGGGAAGCTTCTAAGGCTGACCTAGAAGAATCTACATCTGCTGCTACAGAGGAGGTGAAGGAAGCTGAAGAAATGAAAGCTCCTGTAGCTGATGAAGAGGAATCGACAACTGCTGTTGCTCTCATGGCCATTGGAGAAGTAACAAGTTCGTCGTCTGAGGTAGATTCTAACCCTTTCTCTGTTATTTCATGTTCTAAATGTCTAGGGCTAAAACTTGAAAATTCTAGGCTCCAAGACAAAATCGAACCCCTAAGTATGACAACTCTAAACTATAAAGAAAATGAAAACCGTTTTAAAGATTCTATTGAAACGTTGAAAAAAGAAAAATGTGAATATTCTTTAAAAATAAGTGATCAATAGCTTCACTTAGATGTTGCATACAGGGGGTTAGAAAAACGGAACAATGAAATCAACAAACTGCAAAATGAGATCTTGCAGTTAAAATGCACTAATGAGAAGTTGAAAAACTCTCGCTTTGTGGTGGAACACTACGAGTCTGTGGTGAGACAACTGAATGGATTAGGTTTGGGTACTAATGCCATTCCTCCACCAGTGAGCGGGAAGTTTGTCAATAGCTTAATAGACATTGATCTCACTTGTCTAGATGAGTCATCTGATAAGGATGATTCCCCTAAAAAGGATGAATCCTCATGTAAGGCTAACTCCACATCTAGTGAGGAGTTTGTTACTGCTTCTGAAGACGGGTCGGTTAATTCTTGCCCTGAAGGAGTAGTGTCTGAGGAGTTGTTGACTGAACAAAAGGTAAAGAAAAACGTTATCACTAATGGTGATAATTGCATTTTAACTGAACCCGATATCATTGAAACAAATGATAATCTAAAGGTAATGCTTTATGAGGGGTATAAAAGTCTTAACCAAGCAAAGAAAGAAGCTTTTTCTGCTCATTATGGGCTTGGGTATAAAGAAAATTTGAAAAAATATTATACTCCCAAAAACCAAACTGTTAAGATTCAGACTAATGTTCATAAACCAACTCCTCCTTCTCATAATGCTGAGTTATCTAAGGCCAGATCTAATGAGCCTTACAAGAGAACTTATGTAGACAAGAGGAACTGTTTTCACTATGGCTTGGTTGGTCACATTTTTGTGAACTATCCTTCGAAGAACGAAGGGAAACGACCTGTTGTTTCACAACCAGCTGTTATCCCCAGGTCGCCACCAGTGAAACCATCTCCCAAACATCCAAAGCAAAATGTGGTGAAACCACTAGTCAAACCGATGGTAAAGCCTAAGATCAAATTTGAAGCTAAACCATCTGTTTCAAGAAAGGTAACGCAACCCGCTGTACCTTGTGTATCTACCTCCGGTAGTACACGCACTGGTGAAAAATCTGCGGCGAGACTTTCTAAGCCACAAAGAAGAAGAAGAAATAAGAGGTTGAGAAAGCTTGAACATCTGACTTCTCTTCAATCAGGTGAAGCTTCCACAAGTTCACCTGCTGTAGTTGAACCAAAGTCTCCTGTTCCGGTTAAGAAACAGAAGAGATCCTGGACTGCAAAATCTAAAACTTCTCAATCTCTTATTTCTATTTCTTCTAAAGATTCATCAATTTTGAACAGTCATCATGACTGTGAGTTAAAGAAGTAGTTTATTTTGAAAAGGATGGACGACCGAAGACCACAATGGCTTGGGTCTCCAAATCTAACTAATTCTTTTGTTACTCGTGCAGGGACGTCCGAAGGGTACTATCTCTAACCGCTTGTATGTAGATAGTGGATGCTCCCGGCACATGACAGGAAACATGGCCCTGCTTCAAGATGTTAAACCATTCAGAGGCGGCTATGTGGCTTTTGCCGGAGAAAAAGGCGGCAGCATCACGTGTCAAGGCGTGGTTTCGAACGGTTGTGTCAGCTTTGACAATGTCAACTTCTGCGAGCAGCTGAAGCATAACCTGTTGAGTGTCTCCCAAATGTGTGATAAGGAGTACTCGGTGATGTTTGACAAGTCAGAATGTCTGATTCTCAAACCCGGTTTTAAAGTTCCGGAAGATTGGATCCTGATGAGAGCGCCAAGAACTAACGACACCTATCGGATCTATATGAGCGTGGCAACAACCACCTTATCTGTTGCTACCTGTTTGCTTACTAAAGCGACAGAGCACGACTCCATCTTATGGCATAGAAAACTCGGACATATTTCGTATCGTAAAATGAATCATCTTGTCCGAAACGGTTTGGTAACCGGGGTTCCTAAGCTGAGGTTTACCGTTGCAGATGACTATATGCCTTGTAAAAAAGGCAAACAGCAACGGAAGTTTCACAAGCCCAAGCTCCAAAACTCTATTGATACCCCTTTGGAGCTATTACACATGGATCTGTTTGGCCCCATAAGTATCAGGAGTATTGGAGGTAAGTCGTTCTGTCTAGTAGTAACTGATGATTTCTCACGTTTTTCTTGGGTGCATTTTTTAGGTACTAACGACGAGACTGCTGATATTTCTTCAATACTTGATCCTGAGCTTGGAATCTCTTTGCAAGCTGAAAGTTAGAAGAATTAGGAGTGACAACGAAACAGAGTTCAAGAATAATTTGGAGCTTTTCTGTCTCAAGAAAGGGATCCGTCACGAATTCAGCGCACCGTACACGCCTTAGCAGAATGGAGTTGCTGAATGGAAGAACAGAACACTCATTGAGACTGCAAGGACTATGCTGTCGGATGCAAAGCTTCCTGTCACTTTCTGGGCAGAAGCCGTTAATACAGCTTGTCACGTCTTAAACAGAGTTCTGGTTGTGAAGAGGCACAACAAGACTTGTTACAAGTTGATCAACAATCGACTCCCCAATCTTGATTACCTAGTTCCTTTTAGTAGTCCTTGTTCCTTGTTGCTACAGTACAAAGACCGTCAGTCTAAGTTTCATGCAAAAGCGGTGGAAGGCATCTTCTTAGGATACGTTGCCAACTCGCCTTGCAAGAGAGTGTACAACATAGGAACTCGTACTGTCGAGGAATGGTTTGAAGTGGATTGTAGTAAACACAACATTCCACCCGAACCAACAGGTCCAGCTTGGGGTTTTGATTATGATGCGCTATTCAAGTCATTCAATCTTCCTTGTCTATCTGCAGTTGACGCCGCAAATGTTTATGAATTATTGGGTGGCGACAATGACTCCAGCTTCTCTACTCGTGCTACTGTACCGATTGTAACTCCTGATTCCAATGCTGCATCTGCATCTAGAACTCATGACAGTGATGACAGTGAAGATGTTCTTGTCATTGGAGATGACGCTCAAGCCAATCCTAACACAACTGTAGGAAATGAAGCTCCAGCTAATCCAATTAACATTGAATCTTCTTCCTCTGGAACACAGGAAATGGGGGAGTTAAGCACGAATCTAGATCCAGAAATTCAGGAACCGGTTGTACCTGAGACGAGAGTGTATAGGAATCATCCAATCGACAACATTATTGGTGATCCTTATTGATTACCGGGAGCAGCCTCTCTATCCCTTGGGATAGGGGTAAGGTTTTCCCTCATCACACCCTCCCCAGACCCTACTAATAGCGTTAGCTATGTGTGGGATTATACTGGGTACGTTTGGTTTGGTTTGGTTTGGTTTGGTTATTGATTACCGAGAATTAAACAAGCTTACAATCAAAAACCAATACCCACTCCCTCGAATAGATGATTTGTTCGATCAACTACAAGTTTCTAGCTTCTACTCTAAGATCAATCTACGTTCGGGGTATCATCAACTAAGAATCCAAGAAGAAGATGTACCGAAGACAGCATTTAGGACTCGATATGGCCACTACGAATTCCTAGTTATGCCATTTGGCTTGACTAACGCACCAGCTGTTTTTATGGATCTCATGAACCGAGTGTGCAAACCATACTTGGATAAATTCGTGATAGTATTTATCGACGACATATTAATATATTCACGAACCAAGGAGGATCATGAACATCATCTGAAATTAATCTTAGAACTACTCAGAAACGAGAAACTTTACGCTAAATTCTCTAAGTGTGAGTTCTGGATCCGAGAAGTACATTTTCTTGGACATGTCATCAACAAGGAAGGAATTCACGTCGATAAATCAAAAATTGAAGCGATCAAAAACTGGGAAGCACCAAGAACTCCGACCGAGGTGCGTCAATTTCTGGGTTTGGCAGGATACTACAGACAATTCATTGAGAACTTTTCAAAAATAGCCCTGCCTTTAACCACATTAACCCAGAAAGAAAAGAAGTATGATTGGAGTGACAAGCAAGAGTCAGCTTTCCAATTACTGAAGCAGAAGCTGTGTAGTGCACCGATCTTATCTCTTCCTGAGGGAATCAACAATTTTGTCGTATACTGCGATGCATCACACCAAGGACTTGGTTGTGTGTTAATGCAAAGAGACAAAGTCATCGCATATGCCTCACGACAACTAAAAGTACACGAAAAGAATTATACGACCCATGACTTGGAGTTGGGCGCAGTTGTGTTTGCACTCAATATTTGGAGACATTATCTTTACGGTACAAGATGCACTATCTTTACTGATCACAAGAGTCTTCAACATATCTTTGATCAAAAAGAACTTAACATGAGACAACGTCGTTGGGTAGAACTACTAAACGACTATGATTGTGATATCAAGTACCATCCCGGAAAAGCCAATGTCGTAGCAGACGCCTTAAGTCGCAAAGAACGAGTTAAAACTCTTCGTGTTCGTGCCCTCGGATTAACAATTCATACGAGTCTTACTACTCAAATCCGAATAGCACAACAAGAAGCACTTAAAGAAAAGAACATCCAAAACGAAGCGCTACGTGGAATGATCAAACAATTGGAGCCTAAGTCAGATGATACGTTTTACTTCATGAATAGAATTTGGGTGCCATGTTTTGGTAACTTACGGGAGTTAGTTTTGGACGAAGCCCACAAGTCCAGGTACTCCATTCACCCAGGTTCAGATAAGATGTATAAGGATCTAAAAGAATTATATTGGTGGCCCAATATGAAAGGAGATATTGCCACATATGTCAGTAAATGCTTAACGTGTTCAAAAGTAAAAGCCGAACATCAGAAACCGTCTGGCTTGTTACAACAACCTGAAATTCCCCAATAGAAATGGGAACAAATTTCTATGGATTTTATCACGAAATTACCTAAGACATCCAGTGGTTATGATACCATATGGGTAATTGTCGACCGTTTAACAAAATCAGCTCATTTTCTACCTATCAAAGAGACGGATAAGACCGAGAAACTTGCAAAGCTTTATATCAAGGAAATTGTGGCTAGGCATGGAGTACCAATTTCTATTATCTCTGATAGAGACAGCAGATTCGTGTATAGAATCTGGAAATCGTTACAAGAAGCCTTAGGCACGCGTCTTGACATGAGCACGGCATATCACCCACAAACGGATGGTCAAAGCGAAAGGACCATTCAAACTTTAGAGGATATGCTCCGTGCGTGTGTAATTGATTTCGGAGGTAATTGGGATACTCATTTACCGTTGGCAGACTTTTCCTATAATAACAACAACCACACGAGCATTAAGGCAGCTCCGTTTGAAGCTTTATATGGTCGTAAATGCCGCTCACCGCTATGTTGGGCGGAAGTTGGTGAAAAACATTTGACAGGCCCTGAGATTGTCTAGGAAACCACTGATAAGATCTTCAAAATTAAGGACCGTCTGAAAGCGGCCCGAGATAGACAAAAGAGCTATGCTGATAACAGACGGAAACCATTAGAATTTCAAATTGGTGACCGAGTAATGTTAAAAGTCTCACCATGGAAAGGCGTTGCAAGGTTTGGTAACCGTGGTAAGCTCAACCCTAGATACGTTGGACCATTTGAAATACTGGCTAGGGTTGGCCCTGTAGCTTACAAGCTCAAGTTGCCACAAGAACTAAGCAATGTACATGATACGTTTCATGTATCAAATCTCAAGAAGTGTTTATCAGATGAGACGTTAATTATACCACCTGACGAGATTCACATAGACGACAGGTTGCATTTCATCGAGGAACCGATTGAGATTTCAGATTGAAAAGTTCAAAGGCTGAGACGTAGTCGAATCAAACTGGTTAAAGTACATTGGAACTCAAAACGTTGTCCTGAGTATACATGGGAACGGGAGGACCAAATGAAAACAAAATACCCCTCCTTGTTTAAGGATACACCAGTTCAAGACGACACGAATTGAATTTCGGGACGAAATTCTTTTAACATGGGGAGAATGTGACACGACATTTCAGGTCAATATCCATACATGTATTAAATAAGTTACATTTTAATTGTTTTTGTGATTTATTTAATTTCACAAACAAGGACATTAAGGTCTAACAAAAACCGAACATTGTCTCATTTCATATCTTGGTAATTCTAGGAGTTACCGGTTCACGTGTCATATAAACCGACTAATACGAACGTTAGTGGTTAAATTAAATAACCAGAAAAATATATATACATATATATTACACAAACTTTATGTGGAACAATAAATTATTTTTAGAATAAATTTATAATACCGTGGAGAACCTAAACCAAATTAAATTACCCCTTTAAAAACTCTAAATGATATTAAGATACACTTAAAACTAATTGTTTGATTAATTAACCCAAACCAACCTACTACTTTGATTTTCTCGGCCGAAGACAGAGAAAACCCCTCCCATTCTCACGTCCCATTTACCATACTTTCAAATTGACCCATACCATACCTGTGAGAAAACTTAGATATAAACCATACCCCTTTCAATCAAAAGTCTCACGAAATCCTTTTATCACTCATTTTTCTTTCGGCAAGTCTTCCTATTTGAAGTCAAGTTTTAAGGCAAAAATCTACCATAGTTCAGTATTCAAGGATTTTCTCAAAGGTTTTCAGCAAAGAAATTCGAGATCATCTTCTTCTGTTTCTCTCAAAAATCGTCATCACTGTTTGGAGGTAAAAACTCAATACTATCTACATTATTTTCTTTAAACCGTAGCTAAACATACAACTTATTTGAACGCAAGTAAGATAACAAGAAAAGTGTGTCGAATTCAAGATTTAAAACCTAAAAATATGTAGGACTAATTCTGTCAAACAGAAGTCCAGTAATCGAAACTATAGTTTCGATACCTGTTTACTCAATCAAAACTAGGAGTTCCGATACTAGTTGTTCGATCGAAACTAGGTAGTTTCGATACCCTTCTTGCTAATCGAAACTAGGTAGTTTCGATACCAGTTAACTCAACCGAAACTAGGTAGTTTCGATACCCAACTACTCAATCGAAACTAGGTAGTTTTGATACCCATCTACTCAATCGAAACTAGGAAGTTTCGATACTCAATTGCCCAATTGAAACTAGGTAGTTTCGATACCTGTGTCAGTACCCTTTTGGGCAGTAACTAAGAACTGTTTTTATAACAAAACAAGTGTTGAAAATCTAAGAAGACATTTAAACAAAAGCAACCAGATTTATCAGGTCGGTGAACAATTTGCAATATGAGACGTTCGGTTTTAACACAATTTACCCTTTGGTATCTAGGGTACGAATAGTCAAGTTTGACTACAACAAGTATCATTACAAGTATACACAAACTCAATGTGAGTTTCACGGCCCCTTTTTACTGTTTTCTATATTTGGGGGAAAAACATACTTACAACTATTTTATGGGATAACAAGAGAATAAGGCACGACTTTTATATTTACATGAGATGAGAACAACAAGTTGAGGCCGCTAAAGTCCCTGGAACAATGTAGTAAGCATTAACTGTAGCCTAGGGTCCTATGAATAGTACTATGGAGAGTGACGTCTCCCGGTCATGGTTAGTCGCGCTAACCACAATCTGGAGGATTTATGGCCGCATAGAACCGGATAACGAAATTAGGGGCGTGTACAATTGTCATGGTTTGGTTACGCCTCATGTATGAACATATTATTTGTATTCCAGACTAGTTTACAAATGGGTCAACAATTCTTATTCTGCTTATCACATACAACTGGAACTATTTACGAACAATTGAATTTTACAAAGATCTATCTGATTTAAACCTGTGAACTCACCAACCTAGTGTTGACAATTTTAAGTATGTTTTTCAGGAAATTGACGTGATCGCAAGGTTAGCAATGTAGATTACATGCATGCACAATGGATACAACTTTTGGGGGATTTCTCTTGTATAACTCATTGTAATAGAGTCATATTTGCGAAATCTTCAATTTTTTTTGTAAACTCCATTTACATTTTGAAATGTAAAACGTTAAACTTGTTTACGTATCCATTTATCATGTATGTGTTTGCGGTAATCATATGCTTTGGAAATCATGAACGTCGCACCTCGCGTTTCCGCCTTGGCGGGGTGTGACAGTTCAGAATTCGAAACAAATGTCAATAGAAGAAACCGAATGATGAAAACGCGAATTGCAAACCGAATAGCAATCCCCACAAGCAATCCAAGTGATCCTGAAGCTGCAAACTTGTCCTTGAAGTCTCTCTGGTCATCCACAACAATAAACAATCGAACTCCCTAAATAATGGCCGCTCAAATCTTTAAATAATCGAAAACTAGGGTTTTGCAGCATTTAGGCCCTTCGCGTGTCGCGAAACAATCTATCCGGCCCTTCGCGTGTCGCGAAGGCCAATTTAGTTGGGCCCGGTTCTGGATATCTTCGCGTATCGCGAACTTCTGGAGCTCACTCTTCGCGTGTCACGAAGAGTATAATTTCCAACTTTTTTTTCTTTTGTCTCTCTCCGGCTCCGTTTCTTCAGAATAATTCTTTGGTTTATCATGTAAACCTGCAAATTCAACAATAATTTCATTAAGTGCCAATTTCTTAAAATATTTGCTAATAAAACCGGGTAAAACTGGTCAAGAATAACTTGATAAACATATGTGTTTTAGAACATATCAAACATTCTCACACTTGAACTTTGTTTGTCCCTAAGCAAAGCCCAAAGCAGTACATCCAACCAAGTAATCACACAAATACAAAAATTCTCAAGTTAAGGTCAGAAGCAGATCATGAAATTCAATAACAACGAATGAATCTCCAAGTTTTACAACGGTCATCAGATTTACATTTCAACCAGTCTAGATGGGACCTAACTTTTCGAAAAACATGGGCACACCTAATCAAGACACACTTTCTTGCAAGCTCTAACTGTGCATAACTCGTACCCCTCACAAGAGTTCTCTCCACTCTGTTTATTTCTGTGACTAGCAAAAGATGTGTCGGCTCCTATTCTAACTCTCAGACCTACCAATGAAATGTTTAAGTCATATGCTTGAGAATCAATCAAATCTCCACCCGGATGTGAAGACGAACACACAGATCAACAAGGTCTTTCTTGGTTGTAATGTAAGGTTAGGGTTTAGGTACGGATAAAGGGTATAAAAGTGGCTAAGGTGAAACTAATCCGGGACTAGTCAAGCTAAGCACGAACAAACAAACATAACTAAACATTTAAGGATCTTTGATCCTCACACTTATTCTTTTGACTATCTTTTTTTTTTCTTCTTTTTTTTTTACATAAGCTATATTGCTGAAACACACATCTTAGCATGACCAACTCGAACCGGATTAATAACACAGGTTAAAAATAAAAAGGCTAAAAGGCTCAAGGTGTAATAAGTGGGTTAAACAAATGAAAGGGATAAAGGTTCAAACTGGGTTCACTATGGGATAATGTTCGGGTAGGGAAAACAAATGAAAAAGGGCTAAATACAAAGGGTTGAATCCTAATGCCTTAGATCATTTCTGTGAGCCGTCAAAACCTAGGGTCTCAAAATGTATGAAGACAAAAATTCTCAAGTTAAGGTCAGAAGCAGATCATGAAATCCAATAACAACGAATGACTCCCCAAGTTTTACAACGGTCAACAGATTTACATTTCAACCAGTCTAGATGGGACCTAACTTTTTGAAAAACATGGGCACACCTAATCAAGACTCACTTTCTTGCAAGCTCTAACTGTGCACAACTCGTACCCCTCACAAGAGTTCTCTCCACTCGGTTTATTTCTGTGACTTGCAAAAGATGTGTCGGCTCCTATTCTAACTCTCAGACCTGCCAATGAAATGTTTAAGTCATATCCTTGAGAATCAATCAAATCTCCACCCGAATGTGAAGACGAACACACAGATCAACAAGGTCTTTCTGGGTTGTAATGTAAGGTTAGGGTTTAGGTACGGATAAAGGGTATAAAAGTGGCTAAGGTGAAACTAATCCGGGACTAGTCAAGCTAAGCATGAACAAACAAACATAACTAAACATTTAAGGATCTTTGATCCTCACACTTATTCTTTTGACTACCTTTTTTTTTCTTCTTCTTTTTTTACATAAGCTATATTGCTGAAACACACACATCTTAACATGACTAACTCGAACCGGATTAATAACACAGGTTAAAAATAAAAAGGCTAAAGGCTCAAGGTGTAATAAGTGGGTTAAACAAATGAAAGGGATAAAGGTTCAAACAGGGTTCACTAAGGGATAATGTTTGGGTAGGGAAAACAAATGAAAAAGGGCTAAATACAAAAGGTTGAATCCTAATGCCTTAGATCATTTCTGTGTGCCGTCTAAACCTAGGGTCTCAAGATGTATGAAGATAATCAAGTTTTAATCCAAACAAATCATGCAGGTAAACACACATCAACCGAAAAGCAGTGAATATAAATGAATATGAAAAGGCTCAAGTCTCACTGAATGTGTGGAATCGAGTTACCGATACAATTCATGCACACTCAAAACCGTCTAGTCTGCTAAACTCTCCTAGGCATCCCAAATGATTTTTATTACTAAAAAACCGACTAGTTGAACTACTTAATCCCGAATACTTGGAGAATACCGCGTTAGGGAAACGCAAACCCCTGCTTAAAACTCTTGATTTACATTGCACAAAAACATGTCTTTTGTATGCCCGGGTAAAAGTATATTATGTGAAGCACTCGGGACTTGCAAAACCAAACAACTCTCTTTTTTATTTTTTTTTTATTTTTAAAGAAAGGTAAACCTACCACTCAACAGTCTCCCATCCTCACACTTGAAAGACACATTGTCCTCAATGTGAAACAAGAAACAACCAAAAATAAAAAGACAAAAATAAACAGGTAATGACTTAGATGGTAATGTATATGCACTGAAATGTCCAACGTTGTTCTTCCATTTGTGCACCGTATAGCATTTTGGTCGCAGCTGCACACTTCCTGTCGGGTTACCTTTACACAAAGATCAGACTAAGATCAACTCCGCCCGAATTGAGATTGAGTACGGACGGAGCGATCAATACCTACAAAATAAAACTCAAACCAACCCGCAGCTTTAAACTGACTCATGTTACAGACTCAAGTTAAAATAAAAGACTCTACGGACTCATTAAGACTCAAGATAGAATGTCGGGGTACGTACCTGATACGTGGGGAACACACCTGATATGTGGCACGGTGGATCGTCGGTCATGAATGGCTCTGAGCTTCCTGTGGTAGTGGATAATGGTAGATGATATGATGATGATGATGATGATGATGATGATGGATGAGATGGTAATGGGTGATGGTGATGAATGGTGGTGGAAAACCATGGAAAATAAGGAAAAAGGAAAGTCCAGGGAGGGTTCACGTGTCGCGAAGATTCAATAGACACTCCTCGCGTGTCGAGAGGAGGTGGGTTTTTGGCCGGCCTAAATAATGCATCCTCGCGTGTCTCGAACATCCATTCTCCATATTTCGTGTGCCGCGAAGGGGTGCTAATCACAGAAAGTTAATTCATTTTTTTATACTTAGAAAAATTTTGGCCCCCAAAACTTTTTTACCCCAATTTCAATAAAAACCCGTCCCACTATAAAAAACAACTGTAAGAATACCTGGCACTGCATTCCTAATGATTTTCCCCCCTGAATCACGCACGAATCCCTGCAAGACACGACACAAACAAACACAAACACCGAAAACAGATGAGAAATACAACTCGGGTTGCCTCCAGGAAGTGCTTGGTTTACCGAGTCCTCAGCCTGACTCATCCTAACACTTAGTTCTGTGGCGGGTCGAGGTGCACCGCCTCAACTGAGCGTTCCGCAACCAGGCTAGTGATATAGTGCTTCAATATATGCCCATTTACTTTGAACTTCGCTCCATCTTCTCCCTCTATCTCTATCGTCCCGTAAGAAAAAACCTGAATGACTGTGAACGGGCCCGACCATCGAGATCTCAACTTTCCCAAGAAAAGCCTAAACCGGGAATTAAACAATAGCACTCAATCTCCTACCTCAAATTCCTTACTACCTTTTATATGGCGATCATGCAGCTCCTTAGTCCTCAACTTATAATCATATGATCGCGTATATGCATGATCCCTCAGCTCCTCTAACTCATGCAACTCGTATATCCGGTTCTCCCCTGCCTTAGGTTCATCACGATTAACAGTGCGGAGGGCCCAATATGCACAATGTTCTAACTCAACCGGCAGATGATACGCTTTCCCATAAATCAACCTAAACGGTGTGGAACCGATAGGTGTCCTGAATGCCATATGGAAAGCCTAGAGTGCATCATCTAGCTTATCTGCCCAATCCTTCCTATTCGAACAACCATTTTCTCCAGGATCCGCTTAATACCGCGGTTGCTAACCTCTACCTGCCCACTAGTCTGCGGATGATAAGTCGTTGCAAGTCGATGAGTGACCCCATATCTTTGCAAGGTTTTCTCCATCTACGCATTGCGAAAGTGGGTACCTCTATCGCTAATCAGTGCCTTTGGCACACCAATCTAGCAAACAACTTCCTCGAGAACCTTACAACTACTCTCGCATCATCCATGGGTAGAGCTTCGGCCTCCACCCACTTCGAAATGTAATCCACTGCGACGAGTATGTACTTATTCCCTCGAGATGAAGGGAACTGTCCCATAAAGTCAACCCCCCAGACATAAAACACCTCAACAATCTGGATGGGGTTCTGTGGCATCTCATTCCTCGAAGAGATGTTCCCTTTCCTCTGGCATGCATCACATCTCCTAACAAACGCGTGAGCATCCTTAAATATCGTCGGCCAATAAAAACCTGAATCAAATACCCGCTTAGCTGTGTAGATGGCCCCATTATGACCTCCAGTGGGACCCTCGTGACACTGCCTCAAAATGCTCTCGACCTCACTCTCGGCTACACATCTCCTAATCACCTGATCCGCTCCTACTCTGAACAGATGTGGATCCTACCAAATGTAGTGCCGAATATCCGTGAAGAATTTCTTCTTCTGCTGGTGAGCCATGCCCTTTATGAAGGTGCCATCAACAAGGTAGTTCGCAATGTTCGCGAACCAAGGGCATTCATCCTCACTCACACTCACTTTCATCAAACTCTCCATAGGAAACTGATCATCGATCTGGACTCCCGTGTGTTCACTCTCAGTACCCTCTAACCATGACAAGTGATCGCCTGCCACATTCTCTGCCCCCTTCTTATCTCTAATCTCTATATCAAACTCTTGCAGCAACATGATCCAATGAATAAGGCGGGGCTTAGCGTCCTGCTTCCTGAAGAGATATCTCACTGCTGCGTGGTCTGTGTACACGATGGTTTTGGACCGCACAAGATAGGACCTGAATTTATTGAATGCAAACACCACGGCCAACAACTCCTTCTTCGTGGTGGTGTAGTGCTCGTGAGCATCGTTTAAGGTCCGGCTAGCATAGTAAATTGGATTGAAGTGTTTGTCCTTCCGCTGTCCTAACACCGCCCCTAATGCAAAATTGCTCGCATCGCACATCAACTCGAATGGAAGTGACCAATCCGGGGCTACCATGATGGGGGCATCAACCAACTTGCCCTTCAACAACTCAAATGCCCTCAAACACTCATCAGAAAACACGAAGGACACATCCTTCTCCAACAACTGGGTCATCGGCCTTGCTATCTTAGAGAAATCGTGAATGAATCGCCGGTAGAAGCCGGCGTGGCCAAGAAAACTCCTAATCGCTCTCACACATGTCGGCGGTGGAAGTTTAGAGATCGTCTCTACTTTAGCTCTATTCACCTCTATGCCTATATGTGATATCCTATGCCCTAGCACTATGCCCTCTCTCACCATAAAGTGGAACTTCTCCCAATTCAATATCATATTTATCTCCACATCGTGCCAACGTTCTATCTAAATTCCTCAAGCAGTGGTCGAAAGAGCTCCCAAAAACCGAGAAATCGTCTATAAAGACCTCCATAAAGTCTTCGACCATGTCATGAAAGATAGCAATCATACAGCGATGGAAGGTAGCTGGAGCGTTGCATAGCCCGAAGGGCATGCAGCGGTAAGCAAACGTACTATAGGGGCACGTGAAAGTGGACTTCTCCTGGTCCTCGGGTGCAACAGGGATCTGGAAATAACCAGAGAAGCCATCGAAGAAGGCAATAGAACTGTTGTCTCGCCAGACGCTCCAGCATCTGATCAATAAACGGAAGTGGGAAATGATCCTTCCTAGTCGCGTCGTTCAGCCTCCTGTAATCTATGCACACTCTCCAACCTGTAACTGTCCGTGTCAGAATCAGCTCATTCCTCTCATTCACCACAACTGGCATCCCCCCTTTCTGGGGGACAACCTGCACTGGACTAACCCATGCAGAATCAGATATGGGGTGGATTAGCCCTGCATCTAATAACTTCAGCACCTCCTTCTTCACTACCTCCTACATCTTGGGGTTCAGTCTCCGCTGCCCTAGCACAACTGGCTTAAAATAATCCTCCATCAAGATCTTATGCGTGCAAAAGGAAGGGTTATACCCTTGATATCCATCAACTTCCACACGATCACATGCTTATGTGCCTTCAACACGCTAGTCAGTCTCTCCTTCTCATCTCCCGTCAAATCCGTTGCAATAATCACTGGAAGCTTCCTCTCATCATCCATGAAAGCATACTCTAGATGCGACGGTAACTCCTTAACAGACAGCCTCTCTACGGGCTCACTCCTCTTAATGTCCTCGAATAAAGTGGGATCCTGGGCAGTCTCACTCTCTAGAGGACTCGAACTCTCATCAATGGTTGCTGCTGTCATCTCAATATCACCATTCTCTCTAACCAGGATTTGTGTATCAGAGGCATCTCTCCCACAGATATCGCTCAAGAACTCTCCCACATGTCACATGATCGACTCTATGAAGTACAGTGTATCGTCCTGACTGCTCGGATGCTTCATGGACTTATTCACGTCGAATGTCACCTTCTCATCATTCACACCAAGGGTCAGCTTACCTCTAAAAACATCTATCATCGCATGAGCGGTAGCTAGGAATGGACGCCCCAAAATAAGAGGGACATGCTCGTCCTCATCCATATCCAATATGACAAAGTCCACAGGGAAGATGAACTTGTCAACCTTAACCAACATATTCTCAACAAAATCGCACGGATACTTAACCGATCGGTCGGCAAGCTGAAGACTCAACTGCGTCGGCTATGGTTCTCCTAGGCCTAGCATCTTAAAAACAGAGTAGGGCATCAGGTTGATGCTAGCACCTAGGTCGGCAAGAGCGTCGCCGAAAGATAACCCACCAATAACACAAGGGATAGTGAAACTCCCTGGATCCTTCATCTTCTGTGGAAGGCTGGGTTCTATAACCGCAGAACACCGTTCATTCATCACCATGGTGGAAAGTGCCTCAAGTTTAGTTTTGTTCGTTAACATATCCTTGAGGTACTTTGAATACTTGGTCATACTAGACAGAGCCTCAACAAATGGGATGTTAATGTGTAACTGTCGTAGCATGTTGAGGAACTTCTGATAGTGAACGTCCTCCTTCTCCTTTCTAAGCCTACCGGGCTATGGAAGTGGGGGCTTATACTCTCTCACAGGCGTCTCAGTCGCCTTCCTAGCTGTATCCTCTGGTTGTGCTGTAAATGTTGGGCTTCACCTCTCTCGCACCTTGCTAGGATTTGCCTCCATCTCAATCTCTTCATCGACTGGATCATCGTCATCTATTGCCGGTCTCGGAGTCTCGGCACCTCGGCCGCCCCTAGTAGTCACTGCCTTCGCGAACTGCCGTGAGTGACCTGGGTTCGCATCAGTGTTGCTAGGCAGACTACACTCCTTCCTACTCTTCAGCATCTCATCTATCTCTCCTACATGCCTCTCCACATTCTGTAACGCCACTCCCTGGCTTTGGATCATCGTGTCATGCTCCTTAAACTTCACAGCATTCTCCTGCTGCTGCCTATCATCATGCTCTAGAAACTGAGCCATTATCTCTTTGAAGCGGTCCTTCTTCTCCCCGCTCCCCTGACCCGAATTATGGAACAAGATCTGGTTCTGATTACCCCTCCAGTTAGGCCCAAAATTATTTCTCTATCCAGAACTACCGTACGAGCTGTTACGGTTTTGATTCCCTAAGTACTCAACCTGCTCCTTGGTCATCTGGTAATCAGAAGTGTTGTGGCCTCCCTTACAGATCTCGCAGCTCCTGTCCGACTTCACCTGCAAATCTTTCACTATTCTAGCTAATGCCTCTATCTTCGCTGCCAAGGCTGTATTTGAATCAACATGCATAACCCCTCTATGTGAACTCTCAGAATGTGGGCTCTGGTAACTAGTTATAGCAATATCCCCGAAGAGGACAAAGCACTCATCAGGGGTCTTACTCGTCATCATGTTCCCCCCTGTAGCTGTATTTAATTGTCCTCTACTAGCAATGGAACAGCCATTGTAAAACTTCTCGACCAAACACCAATACTCTATACCATGACGCGGGCAATCATTACACAACCCTTTAAATCTCTCCCACGCGTCGTGAATACTCTCCCCATGTTGCTGCTTAAAGCATGGATCAAACTCCTGTGGTGAGCGACCTTAGAAGGGGGTATTATTTAGCAAGAAATTTGTCCTTCATAGCATCCCAAGTGGTGATGGCACAATTGGGAAGGACTCAAGCCAAGTGGCGGCTTTATCTGCTAAACTGAATGGGAATAGACGCAACAATTTTGCGTCCTCAGTGACGCCATTAAGGCGAAAAGTGTCACAGACCCTACTGAATCTAGTGAGATGGGAGTGTGGGTTCTCATGCGAGTTCCCATGGAATTGCACATTAGTGGTGATAGTGCTCATGACATGAGATGGAAACTGCCACGAGTTAACCTCTACAGTAGGCTGAGTGATGCTAGAACGCACGCCACCGTCGGTCGACTTGGCGTAATTAGAAACGGTCCTTTGTGATGGTGGCTTGCCCATTTCTTCAGAAGATTTTTCAACGGTCTCTTCAACAGGTTTCCTTCGAAACAAATGCTCGGGCTCGAGTAGGGCAGCAAACTTGGCAGATCCTGTGGAACAGGTGCGGCGAATATGTTGCATACACTGCAAAAAAGAAAAATAAATGTAGAAAATAAAGATAGTATGCTAACTAGGAAACAAAACAAAATAGATAAAGTAGATGAGAAAAATGATAAAATACTAAACAAATAAGTAGCACAAATAGTTAACAAACAGTGGTCAGACCCCCAACTCGGGTTGATCTCGAAGTCGCCTAAAAGTGTACCCGGCAACGGCGCCAAAAACTTGATCCGTGATTAATATATATATAATTTTATCAAGTTTTAAATGTAGATATGGACTCACAACTAAATCACATGCTTACGGCAAGTGTACCGGTCACGCGTAGCAAAGACAGTAAGCCCGAGTTATCGAACCGTGGACACAAAAGGCGGCGGCCCTTGATGCTGAACCTTTATTGACTCCTAACCGATGTAACACACAAGATGATTCTATTTAATACTTTTAGGACATGCAATTTAGACTAAAGAAACTAACTACTAACTTGACTCAAAGACAAACAAGACGCTAAAGGTTATAGACAAATAAACGACACTAGAAAGATCAAACACACTAGAACTCAGACGAAGACCAAATATGGGACAAACACTACCTAGACCAGGAATCCTATTGACTGACTCAACTGCTTTCGGGACAACCGACTGTAGGACACCGGTTCTAAAGATAGACTGACTCAGGAATCACTAAAACACGTAGGATCTCCTCTCGGACTCACCTACACACATCAACTATCCTAAGCGTCGGATTAACCTCACCGGTAAGGAATTGGATTCCCTCTCGGACTCACCAAAACCTAGAATACCACGTACTCAACAACGATTTCACCTCTCGGTCTCAACCGTCCTATACTCAGAGACTATCCTAAACAAACCTAAGAGCAAGGAATAAACTCCCAAAATACCGTTTATGACATGAAATTGCAAGATGATAAAGACGACTCAGACAACCCACTCTTGTGCAATTGCTCCCCAAACCGACAAACCACAACACAACCCGACAACTTATCTCCTCTCGGAGTCAAGATTGGTAAAACACTGACTTTTATGACCACACAAACCTGCTAGAATGATTGGCCTAATCGTCTAGATCACAAACACAAAGCAAATAACCCAGAAACCTGAAATCTCACCCAAAACACACAAAGTATTCAAGCAAAACCCCAAGAGCAACAAATTCCTGCAAGATCAGAAGCAAGTCAGTACTCAAACAGATTCATAAGCAATAAATCAAGAATCTTTACATTGATATCCGTCATACAATTGATTAAAACCCGAAAACAATCAAAACATATCAATATTCATCCTAATCTAGGTGGCTACGAGTTTAGCTACTCATAATACTAAGAAACAAGCCACAAACTACTGGAAACATGTTCAGAATTCAAAACAAATGTAAATAGAAGAAACCGAATGATGAAAACACGAATTACAAACCGAATAGCAATCCCCACAAGCAATCGAAGTGATCCTGAAGCTCCAAACTTGTCCTTGAAGTCTCTCTGGTCGTCCACAATTGCAAACAATCGAACTCCCTAAATAATGGCCGCTCAAATCTTTAAATAATCAAAAACTAGGGTTTTGAGGCTTTTAGGCCCTTCGCGTGTCGCGAAACAATCCGCCCGGCCCTTCGCGTGTCGTGATGGCCAATTTAGTCGGGCCCGGTTCTGGAGATCTTCGCGTGTCACGAACTTCTGGAGCTCACTATTCGCGTGTCGCGAAGAGTATAATTTCCAACTTTTTTTTCTTTTGTCTCTCTCCGGCTCCGTTTCTTCAGTATAATTCTTTGGTTTATCATGTAAACCTGTAAATTCAACAATAATTTCATTAAGTATCAATTTCTTAAGATATTTGCTAATAAAACCGCGTAAAACTTGTCAAAAACAACTCCATAAACATATGTGTTTTAGAACACATCAACACCCGACAAATTCCGGATAACTCCGTTAACTCAAATCCCGTTATCTCGTAACTCAGTTAACTAATTTCAAACTACAAGGACCAAATCTATCAAATCTCAAACTAATTACACATAAACCACAAGGACTAATTCTGTAATTAACCAAAACTTAATTGGTTGACTTCTGAAAGGCAAACATCAAACACTTTGATCCAAATCAAACCAGTAACCTCCCAAACTGTTCAAATTCACGGCTGTAATGTATAGCATTGATGGCATCGATCATCATTGAGTCGTTTCTAAACGTTTAACATCGTTTATGATCACGAATTAGTCCCATTAAGATCATGTGAGATGTAACCGTCGACCCCCTCATAAAAAATCCATCAATTCGATCATTTGGCATTGCAATCTTGAAGTCTAACACCCTGCACACCTCAAACGAACCCCTGTTAAGCTTTTGTTCAACTCAATTCAATCGGAGGAGGAGCCAGAGACACCGGGGACTAAACCACTCGAAGTCGGAAACCCATTTAGTCGATCTCTTTCAATTCGAACTCAATTGAGGTAATTAAATGCACTTGTAGTTTCGTTATCACCTCTATAATGAAAGCCTTAACCTAATTAAGGCTTACAACATCGAATTGGTGATGAACCAATTCTAGGGTTCATCACATTACTGGTTTAATCGAACGACCCTAGACTCAATCTCAATTCAATTAATATACATGGTTAGATTCGCAATCTCATACTCAGTGAAAGCCCCATGAATCTAACCATTAATCTTATCGAATTTAATCAAATCAATTCCATGTTCATAACCTAGGGTTTTCGGCATTCAAGCAGAAAATGAACGATTCTAAACTCGATGTTTTGGCAATTAAATTTACCCATAGGTTCGTAATGGAACGAATAGAAAAACCCCCCAAACCCTTATTGCAAATCGTGATTGAAATCTGTGGATTCGGGGATGAGTTTGATCGGGTTGCGCATGTGGGGGAAGAACTCAGGAATTGTAAATGTAAAAACACAGAACCTGGTCTTGGATGCGATTACCCTAGCGGGTGGACTGGTTAGAGTGTTGTGTTGGTGTGGGTGAGACCCGAGTTCGAACCACACCAACGATTTTAAATTTTTAGCCACTTTTTAAGATATATTTTTTATATAAAAACAATTCCTATATTATTATAATGCTATACTAACGCGAATTGTTACCAGAAAACACCCGTATGCTCGGGATTGAATTTATAATTTATTTCAAGTGTTATTTACATATTAAAAATAATATAATTATTTATATTATCGCCTAAATTATTATTTAATTCATATAACCACTCGAACATTTATTTAATATTATTATCTCATGTTTAGTGACGTTTCGTACGTACCACATCCATACTAAGTAATAAACTGAGGATTCTCTAATCCCGATGACAAAATGCCTATTCGTTATTCATATGCATATTTAGGACATCCGACCTTTACGTATCATCGTCATAAAATCCTATGGGTTCCTAACAATCGTAAACATATTCTAGGGCATTGGTAGACTGTCCGCTTGCAAACTATTGTGGTTTTGTTGCATCCTTGTGTGGTGCTAATTACTACACTCTACATACTCAGGTGAGTTTCACGGCCCCTTTACTGTTTTTAAATTAGGGGTAGAAAACATGACGAAAATATATGATTACTATAATTCTTATATATCACTTGCTAAACTAAGTGTAACACTCGATCATGAAAGTCCTTACACATCGAACCGTTTAATATGGATTTAGCGAGGTAATCTTTAGTAGTACTACTGGGTTTGACAAACCCCACACACGTTAGTCGCGCTAACTCGATTGGAGGTCGAACGTGTGTAATATTGACCTAACACATCACCAGTGTTGATAGACATGGTGGAAGGCATTAAAACACAAACAATCAGCTTCAGTTGCGAGCGCTTTAGTAACATTAACATAGGTTAGCTACCTATTGATATATATTGAATGTACATGATCTAGCAAACATTATTATTAACTGAAACCTGTGAACTCACCAACCTAGTGTTGACACATTTTCTTACATGTTTTCTTAGGTCGCTAAGGTATAGATGCACAATTAGGACATGCATTGTAGTCCTTTTAGTTATTGCAAACATTAAACTATTTATCTGCTTTTAATAAACTTGTCTTTTGGGTGTTTTTGTTTTGCACATTAAATAATTTATTTTTCTCTTCCGCATTTACTCTAAGCATTAATGGTTCTTACTAGCTTCATATAGTGTCATTTTGATATGACTAATGACTGAGATCCTTGTCTGTCACACGCCTTGCAGCAAAACCCCGCAGGTGGATTTTGGGTATGTGACACCTCGAAATCACAAATTTTTTTTTGAGGGAGAGGGAAGGTGAAAGGAGAAAGAAAGGAAGAGGGAACGGATTATCAACTGCTGAGAAGACGTTTGAAGATCTTTAGATATAATTGATAACGTCATTCTCATGGGGGTATTGTTGGGTCTAGTTTGAGAAGGATGTTAATCAATTAATGCGATCACGAGAAGTCTAGGTTCGCGTATGAAAATGGGTCTGAGAGTCGCTAACGACACTCTGAGAGTTGCTTGGCTGGTTTCAGCCGACTCTCTAAGAGTCACTAGGTCATCTTCAGCCGACTCTCTGACCATTGCTAGGCTGGATTCAACCAACTGTCTGAGAGTCGCTAGGTCGGTTACGGCCGACTATCAGCGAGAGTCGGCATCCTACACGTCGACTCTCTCAGGTCTCCTATATATACCTGACCATTTTCATATCATTGTGGCACTGTTCTTCACATTTTCTCTATATTTTTCATTTGTTTAGCTAGCAAGAGAGGGTTTTAGGGTTTGTGTTCGTTCCACCACCACGGGGGGGCTCATCCATGGTGGATGGCGATGTTAGATCGTTGTAATCATTCCAGGAGCTTGTTGTATTCATTATAGTGGAATTCTGATCAGATTTAGTGGGTTTTTGTTCTTATCTCTTCATACTCTTTTTTTGCATTTCTCTTGATTTCATCAATAACAGCTGATTTATAAGTGATTTGTTGATCAGATCATCACTAGAATCATCATAGCACTGGATCCCCCTCGAATGGGACTTATCAATTAATGAATACAATAATCTCCTGGAATGATTACAAGGATCTAACACCGCCATCCACCACGGGTGAGCCCCCCCGTGGTGGTGGAATGAACACAAACCCTAAAACCCTCCCTGGATAGCTAAACAAATGAAAAATACAAAGAAAATGTGAAGAAGACTGTTACAATGCTATGAAAATGGTCAGGTATATATAGGAGACCTGAGAGAGTCGACGTGCAGGTTGTCAACTTTAGCTGAGAGTCGACCGTAACCAACCTAGCGACTCTCAGACAGTTGGTTGAAGCCAGCCTAGCAGCAGTTAGAGAGTCTGTTGAAGATGACCTAGCGACTCTCAGAGAGTCGGCTGAAACCACCCAAGCGACTCTCAGACCCATTTTCATACGTGAACCTAGACTTCTCGTGATCGCATTGTAGAGAAAAAAGGCTGAGTGCTACAAAATTCTCTAAGTGTAAATGCTGCGGACTCCACAATTTTGGCCCTGGTGAAGTTGCTGCGGATAAGTGTTTATACTACGGATAGTTACTCTTTACTGCTGATCAACAACTATGATGCGGATAGGCCTTATCTGTAGAAGTTCAAAGGTTGTTGCTGATAGGCTTCTCATCAGCATCAAACATTGATGCTGCTGATAAGCAAATCATCAGCAGCCTTGACTTTACTACTGACATCTCTTCTGCAACACTGACACACCTATCAGCAGAAGGAATGTTATTGGTGCAGATGAAAAAATACAATGCTTCTATTCTGCTCTGTCCTGCAATGATTACTAAGAAGAATTTTGTTAGGACATAGAAGTGTGACAATAGGCCTTGTAATAGTTTAGATCTTATATGTCTATATTTTGTAATGTTTTTAGTTAAGTTCTGTAATAGGAGAACTTAACAAGTTCGCCTAGGCCTAGTTTAGGCGAACTTGTTAAGTTCGCCTGCATGGCTGAAGATGTCTATAAATAGGAGTTTACATGTTAGTTCGAAAAAACTTTTGCAATTTGTACTCAAGTTCTGTAAACTCTGTGTTTGGTGGAAATCAAAGAGAAGATTATTTACCTTGTGTTGAAGGCTATATTTATGATTGTCTCGTATACACAGTCATGCGTACGGTTGGATTTCGCACTCCGTATGCTTGAACGTCAAGTCTCGAGTTAGATCTGTAGAAGACCCGTGTGGACCTACATGTGGTATCAAAGCTATGTGCTCGTGATTTGTGATTGATTTGTGACGGTTTGTGTATGATTTGACACTAAAAAGTCTAAGTTTTGCTTGATTTTCATATCCATGGAGTTTTCAAGTTCTTAAGAGGATTTTGGGGCTGAATTCATCAAATTGAAGACGTTTTTGAAGAAATTGATCCATTAAAAGTGTTCTATTTCATATAATACTCAATCCTACGGGTCAAATTCATCAAATTCCATCAATTCAGCAAGTTATGATGATTTTTGGAAGTTTTGGTTGAAGAGTTCATATTCCTGAGATTTTTCAACTGAAACAGGCGAACTTAGCCTGAATTCAGTTACAAGCGAACTTATTAGGCGAACTTAGCTCAAATTCTTGTTTAGGCGAACTTATCAAGTTCGCTTGGGACAAGTTCGCTTAAGGTGTTAGAAGCGAACTTATCTAGTTCGCCTATAGGAAATTTTGTTTCAAATTGTTGTTTTACTTGATATCTTGTGTATACTTGTTAGGATGGCTAACATGGTGTAGGTTACAATATGCTGAACTACGACAATGAGAATGGAACTTCTCAAAAACCTCCAAAACTAATGAGTCTTGCTGATTATCCAAACTGAAAAGCCAGATTTAATCAGTTTGTCTGCTACACTGATACTAGCTTATGGATTCCAATTCTGGAAGGATACAAACATCTTGTTTACTCTTTTATGGGAAATGATAATCTTCCAAAGCCCATTTCTGCATTGACAACAGAAGAAAAATTGGTGTATGACAAAGAGAAGAAGGCAATGGCAAGTATTTCAATGTGTTTGCCAAAAGAAATCTTTCATGGTTTCAAGCAATTTCATACATCACAGCATTTATGGGAAGCTTTACAAAAGAGATGTGAAGGTAATTTGGATGTGAAGAAAAGTCGTAAAGAATTACTAAAGAAGCAGTTTGTGGTGTTCAAGCATTTTCAAAATGAAACTTTGGATGACTACAAGATATTATCATTTGCTTACTGAGCTTACAACTGCAGAGGTGGAATATGAGTCTGAAGAAATTAATGATAAGTTCTTAGATGCACCACCGATGTGTATTCGGCCCTTATTAAATAAAATGAAAAATACAAGACAATGTCACTTGAAGATGTGTTAGGAAAGATACAATCTCATGACTTAAATTTGAAGAAGAAGGAAACTAATATGGAGCACATTCAAGATCCTTCAATTTACTTTGCTAAAAGATCTAGAAAATCTGGATCTAGAGTTGCATTGTTTTTCGGAGATGGTCAAGATAATTCAAACGAGAATGTGTATGGATATTCTTATCAATCGGGATTTTCTACAAATACATCCATTACTTCATCTGGATCACATCCATCCAATTCCCATCATGTGAGTCAAAGGGTAGCTGAAGATTATATGGCAATGTTTTCATCCTTTGTTGCTTCATATGAAAACTTTATCGAAGGGAAGATTCATGATCCAGAAGCAATTGAAGAAGATTACCATCAGATTGATCCTGTTGATTTAGAAGAAATGAATATTCAATAGAACATGGCAATGTTGATGAGGCAAGAAAAGGATTTTCTTAAAAAGACTGGAAAAAATTACGCCGAATCAACTTCAGAAAAATGAATTACTTAGTGAAGAAAGATTTGGTTTTTGGTATTTCGTAAATGAAATTCTCTGTGCCTGATCACTGTATTCCTTGTAAGAAAGGTAAGCAGCACAAAAAGTCCCACAAATCAAAGATGCAAAATTCTATTATTACTCCTCTGGAGCTACTTCATATGGATTTGTTCGGGCCAATAAGTATTCAAAGCATAGGAGGAAAATCGTATTGTTTGGTGGTAACAGATGATTTTTCCAGATTTTCTTGGGTCAAGTTCTTAGCAACCAAGGCTTAAACAACTGAGACAGTTCAATACTTGATTCTTGGTTTGGAGACTCTCTGTAAGCAAAAAGTCAGGCGTATAAGAAGTGACAATGGCAGCGAGTTCAAAAATTGTAAGATGGGTTTCTTTTGTTTGTAAAAGGGGATTCATCATGAGTTTAGCGCGCCATATGTTCCTCAACAAAATGGGGTTGCTGAGCGAAAGAACAGAACATTGATTGAGGCTACAAGAACAATGTTGGCAAATTCTAAGCTACCGGTAACTTTTTGGGCCGAAGCTATGAATACTGCATGTCATGTCCTGAATCGAGTTCTGACCGTGAAGCGACACAACAAGACTTGTTATGAATTGTTAATCAATCGGAAGCCTAATTTGAATTATCTTCTTCCTTTTGGGAACCCGTGTACTCTTCTGAAGATCTGGGATGTTTCTACCAAGTTTAGTGAAAAGGCGATCGAAGGAATTTTTCTGGGGTACGTTGCCAATTCATTGAATAAAAGAGTTTATAACAAGGAAACACGATAGATTGAAGAATGGTTCCATATCGATTGTTTTAATTGATCTATTCTTCAGAAGGAGGTTGGTCCAGAATGGGCATTTGATTATGATAGCTTGTTCAAGTCTTTCAATTTTGTTCCTATTTTGTCTGCTGGAGAAGTTGCAGTGTTATATGAGTCTTGTCATGGTGACCAAGATTGCAGTTTTCTACCAAGATCAGTGGTTCTGTTATCAGTTTCACTTTCCTCTATTCCTGATCCGAATGCAGCATCTAGTTCAGGAACTCACAAGTCTGAAAGTGAAGATGATGAAACAATTTTCCAGGATTCTTCGGCTGATCCATTAATTGTTGATGATTCGTCCACTTCTACACATGTTCAGGGGGAGCTTCCTACCAATCTGGAGTTTGTGATACCAGTTACTCAAAATGTACTTTCTCAAGAGGAAACTACTCAATTTGATGTTCTACCTGTTCCTGAGATGGCTTCCATAAAAGAATTGAAAGATCATCCGGTGAAAAATATCATTGGGAATCTACAGGATGGAGTCCAAACTCGTTCTTTATCTGAAAATATGTGACACCCAGTAGTCCAGGTCAATACCCATAGTCCTATTTGCATATTCCTATTTTATATTTCTTGGAATATTATCTTTGACATAGTAATTGTCAGGAGTCTAGCAAAGGGACAAGTGTCATATTTAGTAATTTTTGAGAATTACTAGGAAATAAACGATAATAACCCGCATTGAAAGTTCGTTGGTGATTAACGAGATTTTATTCCGGTAAAAGTCTAGGGACACGTTTTAATATAAAAATGTATATATTGGTGACTAAACCTTAAAACATGGACATAAAAATGTTGGTTGCAAAACCCTGAGTTATTTTATGTGTATACATGTATGATATAGTTAAAGTAATAACTATGTCGGGAATTCACTAGCAGATTATTAAAGCTAGTCAAACTACACAAAATGTAGGACGTTTTAATAATTAAAGATATTAAAGCGGGTATTAATTTCGGGTAGTATACCGCGTCTAAATCAACCACATCATCATCATGGTGTCTTTCTTTGCTTACACCTCACTCAACCTCATAATCATGGCAAGGAATACAAGCAAACTCTAAACATCAAATCACCACGAATAATGATGATAAATATGTTTAGATGCACACTCCACACCATCTAATATATATATATATATATGTATATAAATAAATAATTACCCCGCACAACCCGAACGATGGGGATAAATTCAAATATAACCATTACGTCGTTTAAGAATCCAAAATATATGTGTAATATATTTTGTGAAGCGAAAAATTAAAGAGTTCTTTAATTGGACATTATATCACGGGAGCACCTACCGGGATTACACCACCCCAAAGATAACTAACTGCCATTAGAATGGAACTAAGACTAGTGCAACACCTAACCCCCCTCCCCTAACCTCTAATTTCGGCCGAAAATGGGTGGGGTCACCCACCTTACCACTCCACCATCATAACTCATGAGTGGTGTCATATGGACCATACTCATTCAACCTACACACACTCAAATATCAAGTCCATCACATCTCCACCATCTAGTAATCATTATGTAGAAATCAACACTCCATCCTTCTCCTTTTCTTTCTCTTTTTACGGCAATTCTTATGCACACACAAATGCACATTTTGAAATTCAAGAACAAGTTCCCCCTAAGAGAATTAGCCAGAGACTTGGAGTTTCAAAGAGTTCTTGGAGTTTAGGAGAGCTCTCACTAGAAGTATCAAGCCACCAACACATTCTACTTGTGTTTCTTCCCTAGCTAGACTATTGGTATGAAAATCGACACTTATCTCCAGATTTTTGTTTATAATCTCAAATCATGCATGTTGTTCACCTTAAAAATGGAAGTATTTATAAGTTCGGTGACTTTCTTTATAAAGATTAACGAGTGGTAACTACAAGGAATTAAGATTTGAATCAAGTAAAGTGTGCATATATATATATATATATATGTGTGTGTGTGTGTATATATATAAAATCGAGATATATATATATATATATAGGTATGTGTATAATTGTACTTGATTAACATGGAAATTGCTAAGTGTGTATGTGTACATATAAATCGAGATATATATATATATATATATATATATATATATATATATGCATGTGTAGGGTTGTAGTTTGTTGACTTGGAACTTGTTGAGTATATATATATATATATAGACATATATAAAACCGTAACATATGTATACATGTGGTCGGAATATTATGTATATATGCATGTTTATGAAGTAGGTTCATAAAAGAGTTCATGTTATTTGAAATAAAGATGGTAAAGTATACACATGTTGTGATTGATAAATTCTAGAAATAAACGTGAAAATGATCATGTTAAAAACCCTAATACTAGACATGAATATATATATGTGTATGTGTATACATGAAGTGTATGTATGTGTAGATACATAGATCTTGGAAACGTGTTGACAAGTTCGTCAAAGAATATATGTTTACATATACATGTAACGTCATAAGACACATTTGTGATTATGTACAAATGTAGAAATACAAGTGTGCATACATCTATACGTTCGGTAAAAATAAATGTAATTGTATGTATATTAAACATAGAAGAGTTAATAAATGTCGTTTTGGAATATATAATTCCATATGGACATAGTGGCATGAGATTGCACATACATGGAATTATAAAAATATATAAACATACATCAGAATACTTGAACGATAATTGAGAATATATATAGTTATATTTGAGAAATAGTTATATATATATACGTGGAATTATGGACGAAATATACTTTCATGACGTGAACCATGATTTTGATTGAATATGTGGTGAGACAAAAATAAGATTTATTTTTGGAAACGTAACGTGTCACCAATATGGAAACATAATATTTTCTCAGAAAATATTTGAGCGTCTAGACTGGAATAATAATCACCAACGAGTTGTCACATGAAAACACTGTTTTTGTAAACAAAGTCGTACTTAACGGGATTCGTTAAGTTGGGTGAACAACTTGCATTTAAGATGGGTAGTATTAACACATTAGTACCCTTATATGATTAGGGTACGGATAGACAGGAACTCTTAGCGCACTGTTATTTGCTAGGATTTCATCGGACACAAGGTGAGTTCACGACCCCCTTTTAACTCTTTACTGTTTTGTAAACATCGAGGGAGAAACATACTTACTTGTTATGTTTTGAAAACATGAAATACAATTGCTTACACGTTTGACAATATGAACATTCTGGTTTAACAATTTGTGAGTTTCACTAACCCCTTTTTCTAAGTTTTTGAAATGTTTTGGGGTGGAAATATATTTGTAAAGAATTTTCGTATGTAAATGAATGAACAAATGATCAGACCGTATGTGTGCATTGAGGGAACAATAGAGCTCTTAAAGTCCTCGGAATAAAAACTTAGTAACCATTAGCTATGGACTTAGCCCGGGATTCTATGGATAGTACTATTGGGGGTGACGCTCCCGGTCATGGTTAGTCGCGCTAACCAGGGGTCCAAATGGCCGAATGACCGCATATTATCTTACTCGCAGAAAGGCGAGGGGAGGCACTAAATTGTTGGGGTTTGGTTACGGTCTCGTGCATTACATATTATTTTTGTATTCCTTGCAAGCTTACAAATGGGGTCAATTGATCAGGTTAAAATGTTCAGATTCATTGGTTATACATATAAAGAGTTTTTATCGGAAAATGATCATGTTTAAACATTGGATTTATGACGGTTAAGTCAAGGACATGTTTTCGAAGGAAAACTACATATTTTATGACGGTTAAGTCATGGACATGTTTTCGAAGGAAAACTACATATTTTATGACGGATAAGTCATGGTCATGTTTTCAAAGGAAAACTACATATTTTATGACGGTTAAGTCATGGACATGTTTTCAAAGGAAAACTACTTATTTTATGACGGTAAAGTCATGTGCATGTTTTCAAAGGAAAACTACTTATTTTATGACGGTAAAGTCATGAGCATGTTTTCAAAGGAAAACTATTTATTTTATGACGATTAAGTCATGTATACGTTTTCGGGGAAAACTAACTGTACTAAATGAACAAACTCTGTGAACTCACCAACCTTTGTATTGACACTTTCAAGTATGTTTCTCAGGTAACCTTTAGCCATGGCGCGGTTGGAATAGGCTAGCTATGTTGGAACAAGTCCTAGTAACCGGACGGCCATAGATTATCAAGTCTCAAGTCGACCATTGAACTAGCAGGACTTAGATCATTGTATTTATTTAGTTTTAGTAATCGTATATGTAATCAAGTCTTAGAAATCACCATTACAGCTTCCGCTATCGTGTAATGAACCAATCGTTGCAACCTGTATTTTTATTTATTAAGTAAATAAATTTGGGGGTGTGACAAAATACTTGTTTATATTCTAACTTTAGAGATACTGGAGCTCTTGATGTTTGCTTATATTCTTGTTTTATTTCTCATATAGAACCTAAAAATGTGGTGATGGTAAGATAACGATTGGATCGAAGCAATGCAAGAGGAGCTTGCACAATTTGATAAGCTAAAGGTGTGGAATTTGGTTGATCTTCCAAACGGAATGTATCCGATCGGCACCAAATGGGTTTTTAAGTGTAAAAAGGATGATCGTGGTGTCGTGGTGAGGAACAAAGCAAGATTGGTTGTTCAAGGGTTCAATCAATAAAAGGGTATAGATTATACTGAGTTTTACGCACCTGTTTCACGATTGGAAGCAATTCGTTTGTTTCTAGCATTTGCGTCGTTTAGAGGATTTATGGTATATCAATTGGACGTCAAAAGTGCTTTCTTGTATGGAAAGGTTAAAGAAGAAGTGTATGTGTGTCAACCATCAGGGTTTGAGGATCCATTTTATCCCTCACGAGTATTCAAGCTAGATAAGGCTCTTTATGGTCTACATCAAGCACCCCGTGCGTGGTATGAAACATTGTCGCAGCATCTTTTGTACAATGGTTTCGATCGTGGTCAAATTGATTCAACCCTGTTCATCAAGAAAGCAAGGGGAGATTACCTGATGGTTTAGATCTACGTGGATGATATTATATTTTGTTCAATAAATGAAGAGTTATGCAAAGAGATTTTCTTTCGAGCTTCAATGTAAATTCCATTTTTTTATGTTTGGGATTGGATCAGATACATGTTCCAGGTGGAAGACAAAAGGATCGGTGTTTGTGAGTTGAAGCATGAAAAGGATGAAATTTCAAAAATTCTCTAAGTGTTTGAGATTAAGTGAACTTATCTTGTTCGCCTGGTAAGCGAACTTACCAAGTTCACATGGTAAGCGAACTTAGTGACTGCGTATATATATAAGTTCAGGCGAACTTATTCATTTACCCAATTTCAAATCTGAGCGAACTTATACAACGAACTTAAGCACTTTTTGAGCGAACTTGTTCTGTTTGAATTCGGTGTTTGTGAAATCAGTTGTTGTGTGTTAATCTGTTGATATTCAAGTGCTTGCGCTTCAATCTAAGGTAGAATCATGTGTTTTTGACCGTTAATTCGATCAGTATGTGCCTAATTTGTTCTAATCTTAGGGTTTAGACATCGGGGTTATCTTTTGTCCATTCGAGGTGGTTTTGTGGATTGATATTGAAATTGATGGTATATTATGTTGTATCGGTGGTTATAATACTTATTGATGTGATTAATTGTTTCGGATTTCATCGATTAGACAAGTTGGATTTCTGATCTGGTTTAAGTGCTTGGAGCGAACTTGCTCAAGCGAACTTAATAAGTTCGCCTCTTCCAACTCTAAGCGAACTTATTAAGTTCGCCTTAGTGTGCAGTAGTGTTTTGACTTCGCAATTTTTTTGTGTTTTTAAATTTTTTTGTTTTTAAAAAAAATTAATATGTTTTTGACTTTGCTATTTTCATCATTGTTGTGTACAGATGGATCGTAGAGTGGAATATAAGCATAACCAGGTGGCGTTATTGGATCCAAACATGTCTGAAGCCGTGAACTACCGTGACATCATAAATTTTCTGAATAGATCAAGAATCAGTGTTGCTTTATCTGCAAATCCCTACATCAGCCTTAATTATATTCAACAATTCTTAGATACAGCACAACATGATTGCACTGTTGATCCAAATGTGATTAGAGCATCTCTGTCAACAACACTGAAGTGGCAATATCTGTTGGCACTATCAGACAAGCTCTGAATCTTGGAGGTAATAATGAAGAACCGTTGGGGTTACCGTCTCAGTTGATTATGGGATGTTTTCATAGGATGGGATACAAGGGAAGATCTGATGATACTCAAGCACGGAAAGGTGGCTTAGTGGGTCAATGGAGGTACTTTATGCATGTACTTATTTAGTGTTTATCACCGAGGAAAGTTGGAACTGACGGGTTAAAGATCTCTTTACAATCAGCCATGGTGGCTCTTACTCTTAACAGATGCTTCAACTTTGCACATAATTTCTACAAGGAGATCATTGCAAAAATTACACCACCAGAAGGTCAAGGATTTCTAATGTACCCTAGGTTCATTCAGGCTCTGTTGATAGCAGTAGTGGATCATGTTCTTGGATAATTAACTTCAATTATGATTGTAATGAACACAATATGTAACATTTCTGATTTTTAGTATTCATATTTCAATTCAATGTAATGCAATTTCGAATTCAATACTCGTACACTGTCTTATTATTTTTCTTACCGTAAACTAAACGCAATGATTCGATACAAATTCGCAATTTTTACGCAATTATATACATTTAAACACTATGCAAGAAACTATTTAATTCAAACTTATCAAACCTGAAAAGTCAAGGACTAAAGTTGAAAATTTATCAAGAAACCCTAATTAGCACGGTCGTGCTTCGTCCTGGCACGGTCGCACCAAGTGCCTTGGCACGATCGCGCGACTGGTCCGGGAACGATCGCGCCCGGTGCCTAAGCACGGTCGCGCCTATCTTGGCACGGTCGCGCCTGAGTAACAGTCAAAACGTAAATGCAGTTTCAAAACGCCCAATCGTTCGAATTCAAAACCATTATACGTTTTATTTTCATTAACCAAGAAAATAACACTATCAATCATTCCCTTTACTACCAATTAATCCTGAAATCGTTCAGCCTCAAAGAATTATCTCCCAACACCACAAATCCTCTCTACAATCCGAATACTCACAATCCATCTCTATATGATATACAATCCTCTCTGGAACAACCGAAGCCATTGAAGCAGTCGGAATCGCAGCCGAAGTCGCCAGAAGTCAAGCTTGTGGACGCAGGAACTTCCTTCTACCGATCTCTATCAATCCTCTACGGTTTTGGGTAATTGAAACATTCCTCTCATTCGTTTCAGTCGATATATCAAAAGCCCCATGTTAATCTGGGCTTCCATTAAAGAAATCATCCTGAACCGAAATTCTTATTTTAATAAAAATGATTTAATCGAATCCATTCTTAAACACGATTTACATACAATTAACTTATATGAAAAGACTCGTAACAACTCAATAATCAAAAGCCCTAACAATTTCAGCATTTAAAATACAAGAATTTGTCAATTCGTGTCTGATTTGGAAGAGACACGGTCGCGCTAATCATCTAGCGCGGCCGTGCCTCATGAAACGCGGTCGTGCCGAATAGCAGCGCGGTCGTGTCCTCCTGTCCAGACCTAGTCATGCCCTTTGGGCTAGCCTCTGTTGTGTCTAAAAATCATAGACACGACCGTGCCGAGCCAAGGCATGGTCGTGCCTGTTGACTTGTCTAGTTTGTGCCCTCTGTTGATCAACCCGGTCGAGCCCCGACTAGCGCGGTCGCGCCCGTGGCTTGAGAACGATCGTGCCCTTCCGAGGCACGGTCGTGTGTGACTCAGAACTTTTAACAGAATTATAATTTTATATTTTTCAATCAGTAAATGTTTCAAATTTTATAAAAAAAATATGTTTTCTGTACTTGAAAAGATTTAAAGTTTAATCTGGACATAAATATTATTTATTTGAAAGTTTATTTAAAAATTTATAAAAATCAAATTTATATTTATCTTACACTTAAATGATGTTTTAAATGATTAAGTTACCAAGTTTATAAATAAATAAGATAATAATTATTTATTTAATTCATATTTAAACAAAAATCATTTATTTATTTATTTATATTTTTTCATAAACTATAATCATCTATTTATTTATTAAATTACATTTATCACATGCATTATTTTCATAATCAACAATTTTATAAAAATTCTATTTTTCAATTCCAAACTTTAATCAAATTTTCCAAAAATGTTTACTACAACCTTATATATTTTATTTAATACTTTTTATACACAAATTCAACCTTCAATGTTAGACTTAAACTTTGTGCACATATTTGATTCAATATACATTATTATCTAGGTTAACTCGTGCGTATCAAGGATTCTTATTTTACCTATACTCTTTGTTAGCTACACTTTCATACCAAGTGAGTATTCACAACCCCTTTTTACTCTTTTACACTTTTGGGGTGGAACATGAACTTTATACACATTACACATTTACATTTACACAAACAACACAAGTGCAAAATCCTATTTATATACATGTGTGCAAAATTTGAGCTTTGTGCCCGAGTGCTAGTTGTGCTAATCTTTGTGAAAACTTATGTGCAATCGTTAACTATACAAGCCGACGATTTTCAATGATAGATCTATTGAGTCTGACAAACCCACCCAAGAGGAGGTGATTGATACCGACAACACAATTTGCATACTAGTTACAAAGGTTTGGTTGTACTTGATTAAACAATAGCTGCTCTCCATAAATGCCTTATTTTATCATGTTTTGTAAAGGATTTGTTTTCAACTACATGCTATCTATATACAACTGTGTTATACTCACCAACTTTTTAGTTAACTTTATTTTATTCATGTTTCAGGCCCTAATATGTGAGAATGATTCAAGACGTGCTCAATATAGGATTTGGACTTAGCAATTTAAATCAAGAATTCTATGAGCTGTTTTATGTTTCTTTGTTTGAATTTGGTTTGTACTTGGATTATTTGTAATGGAAATTTTACTTTAATATATTTCAATTTAGTCAACCATGTGCTATGAACAGTCTACATGTCCCGCCCCGATGATTCCGCCATTGGTCGGGGTGTGACAGATTGGTATCAGAGCCTTGGTTATAGGGAATTAGGTTATTAGACACCTTGACCTAGACTATAACTTTAGGACACCTACTTATGCTATGTTTCATGATTTCATGTTATATGCTACATGCTATATGTTATATGTTATGTGTTTCATGCTTACTATGATTAGTTATTATTTTATTTGATAACATAATTGTTAAAAATCCACGACTTATTAATATATACTTAAATGATAAATTAAATAAACAATATCCTTTCCTATATCCTAAAACCTCATAATATTCTAATCTTCTTTTCTATCTTTATCCTTCTTAGCATGTGGAAAAATTCTTGAAGCAAAAATCTCTAAAATTTTTATTTCTTCGTTAAGGTTTTTAAATTTGTTAAATTATTTGAGGACACGTGCAATCTGGAAGGGTGACACCTGTATTTTGGGTTTTCTGTCTAGGAAAGCATTTCGCATAAATCCCAATCAACCGAGGGACCTGTATGCTTTCCTGGGAATTCCCGAGATGAGTGTTTACTTATAGGCTAAAGCATGTCTCCTTGAAAATTATATAAGTTTAATTAACCTTAATGTGCCATGGTATTCAAGTGATTTTGTCACTTTTGAGTACAATCCAAACTAAGAATATCTATTTTTATTTTTGTTATCTCATTCTATTAAACCCTATCAAATCTCATAAGTTCTTACAATCTTTCTTGTCTTGTGAAAATCTGTAGAATGCCTCCTCGTCGTGCTCCCGCAACCAACGCCAACACCGACATTGCTGCTATTCTTACCCAATTGGTGACACAACTCACCCAAGCCAATGGTGCCACCAATGGCAATAATGGTGGAAATGGAAGCAATAGTGGTAATAATGGTGGAAATGGTGGTAACAATCCATCTCAATGCACCTTCAAGCACTTCAACTCATGCAATCCCCTCAAGTTCTTTGGTACCGAAGGAGCTACTGGACTCCTTCAATGGTTTGAAAGCATTGAGAATACCTTTCTCAATAGTGACTGTCCCGACAACCTCCGTGTTCGTCATGCTACAAGTGTCCTACAAAAACGAGCACTTACATGGTGGAATGGGGAGAAAAAGAATAGGGGTGTTGATGTAGCTATGGCCTTACCTTGGGATGAGGTCAAAAGGCTTATGACCGAGGAGTTCTGCCCTCGAAATGAAGTGAAAAAGTTAGAAGCTGAATTTTGGGATCTTGCCCAAGATAGTGGGGAAAGCTTAGCATATACAACTCGGTTCCATGAGTTGAGTCTTCTCGTGCCCCACATGGTCACTCCTTTGTCCCGTTGTATCGAAAAGTATATTGGTGGGCTACCAAGACAAATCCAAGATACTGTCTTAGGTAGAAATCCTGCTACTCTGGAGGATGCTATTCGTCTATCCGCTACCTTAACTGATAATCATGTGAAAGCTGGAACACTTACCAAAAAGGGTTCTAAGAAAGTTTCTGAAACCGTAACCCCTCCTACTCACAACAAAGAAGCCACAACCGAGCCCTCTCGCAATAATAGAAAGAGGAAGGTTAGAAATTTTGCTGTGGTTACTCCTGCTGTTCCCGTCAACCAAGCTGCACCTATGGTTCAAGCGCCGGCTAAAAAGCCATATGTTGGGATCTACCCTCTTTGTGCCACCTGCAATTATCATCATCCTCAAACTATCCCATGTCGCCTTTGTACTCATTGTGGGAGATATGGTCATACTATCAATGTTTGTAAGGCCAAAGCTCTTGCGGGCCAAGTCCACCCTCCAAACCGAACCGTACCTCAAGTAACTAATCAAGGTGCTCCCGCCATTGCTAATGGGCGTGCTTGCTATGAGTGTGGTGACCCAAACCATTTTCGTGATCAATGTCCAAGACTTGCAAATGCTAGACAAGGTGGAGCTCGTGGGCGTGCGTTCAACATAAACGCCAACGAAGCTCAAGCCAACAACGACGTGGTTAATGGTACGTTCCTTGTTAATAGTCAATATGCCTCCATTTTGTTCGATACCGGTGCCGATAAAAGTTTTGTGTCACTTAATTTTGAGCCCTTACTTTCAAAGACACGATCCCAATTAGAGAAAACCTTCACCGTTGAAATAGCGAATGGTGACTCCCTTACAATTGACTCCATTATTTATGATTGCTCCTTAGAACTAAATGACCATTCATTCCCAATCAACCTTGTTCCAATGCCACTAGGAAGCTTTGATATTATCATAGGTATGGATTGGCTATCAAATCATCATGCCGAAGTCATTTTCTTTCAAAAGTGTATCCAAATTCCGCTACCATCGGGAGAAACCTTAAGGTTTTTTGGTGAAAAGCCTTGCAAGGGACTTAAGTTGATGTCGTGTACTACCGCTCAAAAGTACTTACGAAAGAAGTACATTGCTTTCTTAGCCCATATTGTTCAAAAGGATGTCAAGGAGAAGAGTATTCAAGACATTCCGATCATTCGGGATTTCCCCGAAGTTTTTCTAAGGATTTATCCGGTCTTCCTCCCGTTCGTCAAGTAGAGTTCCGTATTGATCTTATACCTGGAGCTAACCCCGTTGCTAGAGCTCCTTATCGTCTTGCACCTTCCGAAATGCAAGAGCTTGCAAGTCAACTTCAAGAGCTCTCCGACAAAGGTTTCATTCGCCCAAGTCATTCTCCGTGGGGTGCACCCGTCTTATTTGTTAAGAAGAAGGATGGAACATTTCGCATGTGTATTGACTACCGCGAACTCAATAAGCTTACTATCAATAACCGTTATCCATTACCTAGAATCGATGATCTCTTTGATCAACTTCAAGGTTCTACTTGCTTCTCGAAGATTGATCTTCGATCCGGTTATCATCAGCTCCGTGTTCAAGAAGATGATATTCCTAAGACTGATTTTCGAATAAGGTATGGTCATTACGAGTTCATGGTTATGCCTTTCGGGTTAACCAATGCACCCGCAGTTTTCGTGGAACTCATGAATCGTGTGTGCAAACCGTACCTTGATAAATTCGTGATCGTTTTCATTGATGATATCTTAATCTATTCCAAGACTAAAGCCGACCATGAAGAACATCTTAGACTGGTTTTGGATCTCTTGAGAAAAGAACAACTATATGCCAAATTCTCCAAATGCGAATTTTGGCTAAAATAAGTTCAATTTCTTGGTCACATCGTCAACGACAAGGGTATTCATGTTGATCCTGCTAAGATTGAAACGGTTAAGAATTGGAATGCCCCGAAGACCCCCACTGAAGTTCGTTCATTTCTTGGTCTTGCGGGTAATTATCGTCGTTTCATCTCAAACTTCTCAAAGATTGATGTCCCTCTTACCGCTTTGACCCACAAGGGTAAGACTTATGAATGGGGACCGAAACAAGAAGAAGCTTTCCAAACCCTCAAACAAAAGTTGTGCAATGCTCCTATATTGACTCTCCCCGATGGAATCGATGATTTAGTTATCTATTGTGATGCTTCTAACCAAGGTCTTGGTTGTGTTCTCATGCAACGAGGCAAAGTAATCGCTTATGCATCAAGGCAACTCAAAGTTCATGAGAAGAATTATACGACACACGATCTCGAGTTGGGTGCGGTCGTATTCGCGTTAAAGATTTGGAGACATTACCTATATGGCACGAAATGTGTGGTGTTCACCGACCACAAAAGTCTTCAACATATTTTCAACCAAAAAGAACTCAATATGAGGCAACGACGTTGGGTCGAACTCCTTAACGACTACGACTGCGAGATTCGTTACCATCCCGGCAAAGCGAATGTTGTAGCCGATGCTTTGAGTCGAAAGGACCATGTTATGCTTCATTGTGCCCGTATTCAAACCGATATTCAAACCCGTATCTTAGAAGCTCAACACGTCTCGGTAACCGAGGGTAACATGTACGAAGAAATGTCATGTGGTGTTGAACCCCTTCTTGAATCAAAACCCAATGGCTTACTCTATTACTTGAACCGTATTTGGGTTCCCGATCGCGACGATCTCCGTGCATTTCTCATGAACGAGGCTCAAAAGACTCGTTATTCTATTCATCCTGGTGCGGATAAAATGTACCAAGATCTTCGCCAACTTTATTGGTGGCCCGGTATAAAGAAAGACATTGCGCTTTATGTGGCCAAATGCTTAACCTGTTCCAAAGTCAAAGCCGAACATCAACGTCCATCTGGTTTACTCGAACAACCAGAAATTCCCGTGTGGAAATGGGAGAATATAGCTATGGATTTCATTACCAAGCTCCCTCGCACCTCGAGTGGTTATGATAGTATTTGGGTGATCATTGATCGACTCACCAAATCTGCCCACTTCTTGCCTATCCGTGAAGACTTCAAAGTGGAGAAACTAGCCCGAATTTACATTGATGAAGTTGTGAGCCATCTTGGTGTTCCATTGAACATAATATCCGATAGAGACGCTCGGTTCACCTCTCGATTTTGGCAATCTCTCCAAAAGGCTCTTGGTACTCGATTGGATTTGAGCACGGCTTACCATCCGCAAACTGATGGTCAAACCGAGTGAACAATCCAAACTCTTGAAGACATGCTTAGAGCTTGTGTAATCGATTTTGGTGGCAATTGGGATTCACATCTATCCCTCATTGAGTTTTCTTACAACAATAGCTACCACACAAGTATCAACATGGCTCCATTCGAAGCTCTCTATGGTCGCAAGTGTCGTTCTCCTATCTGTTGGAACGAGATTGGTGAAGCACAAATCACTGGTCCCGAGTTAATTCAAGAAACATCCGACAAGATTATTCAAATCCGTGACAATATTCGACTAGCGAGGAGTCGGCAAAAGAGTTATGCCGACAAACGTCGAAAAACCTTGGAATTCCAAGTCGGTGATCTTGTTCTTCTTAAGGTGTCCCCGTGGAAGGGTGTGATCCGTTTTGGAAAGAAAGGCAAGTTAGCACCTCGTTATGTTGGTCCATTCAAGATCCTTGAAAGGATTGGGAAAGTGGCCTACAAGCTCGAGTTACCTCCATCTCTTGGCAATGTACATCCTACATTTCATATATCTAATCTGAAGAAGTGTCTCGCTGATGAAAATCTCCATATACCGATTGACGACGTACGCATTGATGAAACGATGCACTTCGTTGAGAAGCCGGTGGAAATTATGGATCGTGAAGTCAAACAGCTCAAGCGAAGTCGCATTCCTATTGTCAAAGTTCGTTGGGAATCTAAGCGTGGTCCTGAGTTCACTTGGGAACGAGAAGACCAAATGAAGCTCAAGTACCCTCATCTTTTTACTGATACCGTTGTTTCCTCTAGCTAAATTTCGGGACGAAATTCTCTCAACATGGGGAGACTGTAACATTTCTGATTTTTAGTATTCATATTTCAATTCAATGTAATGCAATTTCGAAATCAATACTCGTGCACTGTCTTATTATTTTTCTTACCGTAAACTAAACGCAATGATTCGATACAAATTCGCAAGTTTTACTCAATTATATACATTTAAACACTATGCAAGAAACTATTTAATTCAAACTTATCAAACCTGAAAAGTCAAGGACTAAAGTTGAAAATTTATCAAGAAACCCTAATTAGCACGGTCGTGCTTCGTCCTGGCACGGTCGCGCCAAGTGCCTCGGCACGATTGCGCGACTGGTCCTGGAACGATCGCGCCCGGTGCCTAAGCACGGTCGCGCCTGCGTAACAGTCGAAACGTAAATGCAGTTTCAAAACGCCCAATCGTTCGAATTCAAAACCATTATACGTTTTATTTTCATTAACCAAGAAAATAACACTATCAATCATTCCCTTTACTACCAATTAATCCTGAAATCGTTCAGCCTCAAAGAATTATCTCCCAAGACCACAAATCCTCTCTACAATCCGAATACTCCCGAACAATCCATCTCTATATGATATACAATCCTCTCTGGAACACCCGAAGCCATTGAAGCAGTCGGAATCGCAGCCGAAGTCGCCGGAAGTCAAGCTTGTCGACGCCGGAACTTCTTTCTACCGATCTCTATCAATCCTCTACGGTTTTGAGTAATTAAAACATTCCTCTCATTCGTTTCAATCGATATATCAAAAGCCCCATGTTAATCTGGGCTTCCATTAAAGAAATCATCCTGAACCGAAATTCTTATTTTAATAAAAATGATTTAATCGAATCCATTCTTAAACACGATTTACATACAATTAACTTATATGAAAAGACTCGTAACAACTCAGTAATCAAAAGCCCTAACAATTGCAGCATTTAAAATAAAAGAATTTGTCAATTCGTGTCTGATTTGGAAGAGACACGGTCGCGCTAATCATCTAGCGCGGCCGTGCCTCATGAAACGCGGTCGTGCCGAATAGCAGCGCGGTCGTGTCCTCCTGTCCAGACCTAGTCATGCCCTTTGGGCTAGCCTCTGTTGTGTCTAAAAATCATAGACACGACCGTGCCGAGCCAAGGCATGGTCGTGCCTGTTGACTTGTCTAGTTTGTGACCTCTGTTGATCAACCCGGTCGCGCCCCGACTAGCGCGGTCGCGCCCGTAGCTTGAGCACGATCGTGCCCTTCCGAGGCACGGTCGTGTGTGACTCAGAACTTTTAACAGAATTATAATTTTATATTTTTCAATCAGTAAATGTTTCAAATTTTATAAAAAAAATATGTTTTCTGTACTTGAAAAGATTTAAAGTTTAATCTGGACATAAATATTATTTATTTGAAAGTTTATTTAAAAATTTATAAAAATCAAATTTATATTTATCTTACACTTAAATGATGTTTTAAATGATTAAGTTACAAAGTTTATAAATAAATAAGATAATAATTATTTATTTAATTCATATTTAAACAAAAATCATTTATTTATTTATTTACATTTTTCATAAACTATAATCATCTATTTATTTATTAAATTACATCTATCACATGCATTATTTTCATAATCAGCAATTTTATAAATATTCTATTTTTCAATTCCAAACTTTAATCAAATGTTCCAAAAATGTTTACTACAACCTTATATATTTTATTTAATACTTTTTATACACAAATTCAACCTTCAATGTTAGACTTAAACTTTGTGCACATATTTGATTCAATATACATTATTATCTAGGTTAACTCGTGCGTATCAAGGATTCTTATTTTACCTATACTCTTTGTTAGCTACACTTTCATACCAAGTGAGTATTCACAACCCCTTTTTACTCTTTTACACTTTTGGGGTGGAACATGAACTTTATACACATTACACATTTACATTTACACAAACAACACAAGTGCAAAATCCTATTTACATACATGTGTGCAAAATTTGAGCTTTGTGCCCGAGTGCTAGTTGTGCTAATCTTTGTGAAAACTTATGTGCATTCATTAACTATACAAGCCGACGGTTTTCAATGATAGATCTATTGAGTCTGATAAACCCACCCAAGTGGAGGTGATTGATACCGACAACACAATTTGCATACTAGTTACAAAGGTTTAGTTGTACTTGATTACACAATAGCTGCTCCCCATAAATGCCTTATTTTATCATGTTTTGTAAAGGATTTGTTTTCAACTACATGCTATCTATATACAACTGTGTTATACTCACCAACTTTTTAGTTGACTTTATTTTATTCATGTTTCAGGCCCTAATATGTGAGAATGATTCAAGACGTGCTCAATATAGGATTTGGAATTAGCAATTTAAATCAAGAATTCTATGAGCTGTTTTATGTTTCTTTGTTTGAATTTGGTTTGTACTTAGATTATTTGTAATGGAAATTTGACTTTAATATATTTCAATTTAGTCAACCATGTGCTATGAACAGTCTACATGTCCCGCCCCGATGATTCCGCCATCGGTCGGGTGTGACACAATAGTTGTAATGACTTTATTTCTATGAATGATGTTTGTTTTAATGATTCAATTGATATTGTGTCAAGAAATCAGTTTGAAAGGTTTATGACAGAAGAAATTCCAGTCTTCACCCCGGCATCAACAAGTCAATGTGATATTCAAAGTGACTCAGATTATTTGTCTACGAGAAATAGTGAAGAAAGTGCATATGATTCGGACAGATCTGTCAAAACATCCGCGGAATCATACAATGCATCTGATGAAGAAGCAAGTCAAATGGCAAATGTTGAAAAAGAATCTGACCAAGAATCATCAACCACTCATGTTGATCAAAAGAAGGAGAAATTCATCAAAAGCAAAAGGCAAATCAATGTGCCATTTCAACAGCTATCTTTCTCATCATCTTATCAACCGCCACATAAAAGAAAAACTTTTAAGCATGTTAATTGTTTTAGTTGTGGGAAGGGCGGTCACACTTCTAGGAAAATGCAGTAGTGCATCTTATCATAATAATTGGGTCAAATTTGAACGACCTAAAATGCATAGTGTGGGAAATTTTAACAGACACCAACACAATCACAATCCTTTTTATCATAAAATTGACAAAATTCATCAAAATGTAAATCATTTTCCAAAAGGAACATGTTGGTGGAGAACCAAAGCTGATAGAATTGCTAAAATTTTTGACCCACCCAAGTTGAGAAAGACTTAGGTTCCTGTTTCTCAATAAATTGTCTTGTATGTGACAGGGGTTTCACAGGAGGACTATTGATAATGCATGGCATGTTGATAGTGGGTGCTCTCGCCATATGACCGGGCTAAAATATATGCTCTCTTACTTCTGAATTATCAACGGGGATTACGTTGCCTTTGCGGGTGACGAAAAAGGAGGAAAGATTACCGGACATGGAACTGTATGCAATGGAACTCTCACTCTGGAGAAAGTGAATCTTGTTCCAGAAATATGCTATAATCTATAAAGTATATTCAAGTCCTTCCAGTGAACACCAATGATCAGAAAGCTGATATCTTTACAAAATCATTTGATAAATCCAAGTCTCTTGATCTCGTGCAGAAATTGGGTTTGTTGAACTTTGAGTAACATCTTCCATCCCTCATGCATTGTATATACCTCTGTTCATATTTACTTTCAAAAATCCAAAAATATTTTCTTTACCAAAATGAGTGGATACTCGAGCTACAAAAATATTTTATCTTTTATTTAGAAAATTCCATTTAAAGAGATTGTCTATAAATAAAATTTTTGGGGGAAAGTGTCTGTGGATAGAATAGAAAAAGAAAATTGTTTGAAAAAGATGTGTTTCTTGACTATTTTCACATAACTGTTACTGTGGAAAATGATAGTTACACTGGCATACTTGTTCACCGCTTAGGATCAAAAGGGGGAAGCGGTTATACTGAAGGACATGTTGGTAGGCTCATCATTCAAACATATAGACTGCAACTCAGTGATAAATATAATGACTGCTGAAAAAGTGTATACCCATCTTGTTCAGGTCTGCTCATAACCAAAGTCCCGTCACAAAGGGGTTGTGAGTTCTTATCATACTATATACTTACTCAAAAGAAAAAGAAAAAGACACGCAATGACGTGCATTAGGCAAATAAAAGACATGCAAATCCAAGCAAAAGACACCAATGATGTGCATCCTAGTACTGAATTTGTAAATCTTGAGCAAAAGACACGCGATGTCAATGTCGTGCATTAGGAACTTAAATCTCAAAAGATACACAATGTTAGTGTGTACATATATATAGTATATATATATTTTTTGGGTTCGTGTGACTGCGAAGGGATTTTCTTGACAAAAATATGGCTTGTAAGACCGACGTGCAAGTAAGCCCATCTTATTTCATAAATCAGGTAAGTCAGTCATGTTTTGTCCCTGATGCAAAATCCTTTTAAAGATACCCTAAACGGTTCACGGACCCGTGCTAGTTATGCTCGTTAAGCTATTTTAGGATTTTCGATGATCAACTTCTCTTATTATGCATTGGCATAGACCTGAAGCTCTCATCATCGCACTCAAAAGACCATGAGGATGGGTAGGTTATACCTGAAAAGTGTGGGGAACACTGATTTCATCTTAATCTTACCAGAACATGATAATCGTTCACTAGTTGTATGTGGAAAGTATGGTGCATGGGTTTCAAAGGACATATATACCAACTGTCGTTCGTAGGCCGTGGACATCCAAATCTCAATATGAAAAGGTTATGTGATAAGCTATGTCAGTATGATTCCACGAGATCAGGTTTGCTGTTCTCACTTATTATTTTAATCGTATGTGCCTCGTTTTAGTTTTATATCCTTGTACAAAGCCCTTTGAGTCCACATTTCATAAATCAAGCTTGAGAATCGATTCGTCTTGGTCTATTATTCTATTTTGGAAACCGTATTGACAAATTAGATCCGGAAATTGATGACTGTTCATCTCCCAAATAGCCGACTATCCAGATGAAGATGATGAATAGAATCGGCTCGTGTTAGTCGATTCTCATTACTAGCCTTGATCATTTTTTTGAACGCAAGTTCACATGACGTGCCCGACTGTTATTAGTCGTATACAGGCCGATTCATCTGAAATCCACATTAGGATCTATCGACTGTTTCTCCTTTGAATCCGACTGTCACCATGAACATCGAGCGACTCTTTCCTGATCAGGATAGAATCTTGTCCATGATCTTGGCGACTCTCTGATTTTGATTAACATTCAGCCAATTCTTCTTCGGCAGACTGTCAAGAGTCGATAACGACTCTCAGACCCATTTTCATACACGAACCTAAACATCTCGTGATCGCATTAATTGATTAACATCATTCTCAAACTAGACTTAACAATCTCTCCCTGAGAATAACGTTATCAATTATATCCAAAGATCGTTAAACGTCTTCTCAGCAGTTGATAATCCGTTGCCTCTTCCTTTCTCTCTTCTTTCTTCTTCCCTTTATTGATGCCGGGGTGAAGACTATAAAGAATCAGCACTGCAAAGGTTATGGGGGAAATTGTTGGAACCTGAAAAACCAATGCAAAGGTTACGGGGGAAATTGTTGGAACTTGAAAGACCAATGCATTCCTAATAACTACGGGAGCTTGATTTACGTATCGTTACTATAGTCAATTTTAGAGCGAGTAGGAGGAGATTTGTGTTCTTATTGAAATTCCAGGTGCTTTATTGTAATCGTTTCATAGTGGAAGTAATAGATTCAAGCATTTTATGTTCTTGAGTGGGTTGCTCTTCATTCTGTGTTTAACATTTTCATCATCAATCAGCTTCTCTATAGCTGATTTGTTGATAATTTTCTGACTAGAATCATTCTAGCACAGGGACCCTATCGTTTGGACCTACAATTTGGTATCAGAGCCTTCTGTGCTCTTGATTTTTGTAACATCTCGGATTTTTAGTATTCCTATTTCAATTCAATATAATGCAATTTCAAGTTCTATACTCGTGCAATGTCTCATTATTTTCTCGCCGTAAATTTAATGCAATGATTCTATACAAATTCGCAAGTTTTACCCGATTATTTACATTTAAACGTTATACAAGAAACTATTTGGTACAAACTTATCAAACCTGAAAAGTCAAGGACTAAAGTTGAAAAATATCAAGAAAACCCTAGTTAGCACGGTCGTGCTTCATCCTAGCACGGTCGCGCCAAGTGCTTTGGCACGGTCGCACCTATCTTGGCACGGTCGCGCCTGCGTAACAGTCGAAACGTAAATGCAGTTTCAAAACGCCCGATTGTTCGAAATTCAAAACCGATACGTTTCATTTTCATCGACAAAGAAAATAATTTTGCCATTTACGATCATTACCATTCGATTGCATATCCTCCGATCATTTCTAAGGTTTCTAAAGGGTTGGATCAGCCGGAATCGCAGCAGAAGCCGCCGGAAGCCAATCTTGCTGTCGCCGGAACTCCTTTCTTCTGATCGCTATCAATTCCCTTCTTTCTGAGGTAATTAAATCATTCATCTCTTTCGTTTCGGTCCATGTACCAAAAGCCCTCCGTCAATTCGGGCTTTCATTACAGGAATCATTCAGAACCAGAATCCTTTTTATAAGAAAAATGGTTTAATCGGAATCACTCCTAATCATGTTATTAATACAATTAAAATATCTCAGAACACTCGTAATAACCCATAAATGAAAAGCCCTAACAATTTCACCAATTAAAATACAAGAAATTCTCGATTCGTGTCTGAATTGGAATAGACACGGTCGCGCTAATCATCTAGCGCGGCCGTGCCTCTTTTAGCGCGGTTGTGCCGTTTATCAGCGCGGTCGTGTCCTCCTGACCAGACCTTGTCATGCCCTCTAGGCTAGTCCCTGTTGTGTCCAAAGATCATAGACACGACCGTGCCGAGCCAAGGCACGGTCGTGCCTGTCAAACTTGTCTAGATTGTGCTCCTGTTGATCAACCCGGTCGCGCCCCGACTAGCGCGGTCGCGCCCGTGGCTTGAGCACGATCGCGTCCTTCTGAGGCACGGTCGTGCTAGACTCAGAAATTTTAACAGAATTTCAATTTTATTAATCAGTAAACATTACAGATTTTATAAAAACATGTTTTCTGTATTTAAAAAAATAGATTAAAAGTCTAATCTTGGCACAAAAAAATAATTTATTGAAAAGTTTATAAAAAAAAATTAATATTTATTATCTTTACTTAAATGATATTTTAAGTTACAAAATTTATAAATAATGATTAGTTATTTAATTTACATTTTAAATCAAAAATCATTTATTTAATTATAATTAATTACAATTAATATTTACATTATTTCATAAACTATAGTTATACACTTACTTATTTAATTCAAACCTAATTAAATTGTTTCAAACATATTTTACCTCAAACTTTATACGTTTTTCTTATCCAACACTTTTTAAATACAAACCAATGGTTTTATATACAAATCCAACTTTCATTTTAGACTTAAACTTTATGCATCTATGTGATTCAATACATATTACTCTTTAGGTTGATTTGTGCACTCGAGGATCTTTATTTTCTATCTATTATCCTTGTTCGCTACACTTCCATACCAAGTGAGTATTCACAACCCCTTTTTCTCTTTTACACTTTTGGGGTGGAACATGAACTCTATACTCATTACACATTACACATTTACATTTACACAAACAACACAAGTGCAAAAATCCTACATACATACATGTGTGCAAAAATTTGAGCTTTGTGCCCGAGTGCTAGGTGCGTTAACCTTTGTATGCTCTTATGTGCAATCATTAACTATACAAGCCGACGGTTTTCAATGATGGATCTATTGAGTCTGACAAACCCACCCATGGTACGCGGTGATTGAAACCGACAACACATTTGTTTTGCATGCTAGTTACAAGGTTTGATTGTACATTTGGTTACACAATAGTTACTCCCCATAAACGCCTTATTTATCATGTCATGTAAAGGATTTGTTTTCATCTATATGCTATCTATATACAACTGTGTTATACTCACCAACTTTTTAGTTGACTTTATTTTATTCATGTTTCAGGCCCCAATATGTGAGATTGATTCAAGACGTGTTCAACATAGGATTTGGACTTAGCAAAATAAATCAAGAATTTTATGAGTTGTTATGTTTCTTGTTTGAATTTGATCTTGTACTTGGATTTCTTGTAATGCAAATTTGACTTTAATATATTTCAATTTAGTCAACCATGTGCTATGAACAGTCTCACATGTCCCGCCCCGATGATTCCGCCATCGGTCGGGGTGTGACAATTTTAGTGAAAAACTTGGGGTTTTTTTGCTTTTTGAAAAGTTCTGAATTTCTTCATTTTTGGATTAGATCTGTATCAAGTTCAGAAATTGGTGTTGAAATTCATTCAGAAACCTGCTTTTGAGAAGCTTGATAGATCTGGTTTGCATTTTGGCTTAAATCTGAGCAATTTTGGTTCGATTTTGTGAGTTTTGAGAAAAAAGGCGATGAGTTTGTTTTTTAGCCGACTGTCGAGGGCCGACTCTCTTGATTGAGCCGACTGTTGCTTGTTATGGCAGACTGTCCAGGCTGAATCTCTGTTTGATCAGTCGACTGTTGCTTGATCTGGCCGACTGTCCGAGCCGACTATCTGTTTGGGCTGCCGATTCTCTAGTAAACGCAAGTTTATGACTCACTTGAACTTAAGTTCATAGTCACTGAGTCTGTCTAGCCGACTCTCTCAGTCGACTATCTTAAGTGAGGGCCGACTCTCTCGGGTCGACTCTCTGTGTGAGTTTTTCTTGCAATTCCAAAAGGAGGTGCCGATCCTCATTTTTTATCCGTCGACTCAATCTAGCAGATTCTCTCTTTGGTGTAGCCGACTCTTAGAGCCGATTCTCAGCTTTTCTCTGATACACAATATCATTTCCAAAAAAAAAAATGTTATTTGTAGAAATTTCTTGGATGAATTTTTTAGTGGATATTGCGAACAACAGGAGGTTTATTGTCCAAAAACTTGGAAACAACTTTTTGGAATTTTTGTGTTTTCGGCAATATCGGATCGGGAGCTGATTAGAGTATTCAAAGAACTGCTTTTATCGTCTTCTGAATAGTTGAAGATCGTATTGCCATATGGGAGAGCTCATCCATGTTTAACATGATCGGGATTATGTGATTTAACATTAGTCAATTAGTTTTGAATTCTCATTTTAGTCCTAAATGGAAGGGTTTGACAATGAACGAGAACATAATTGAAGATTGTTGGATTATGTGATGATCATAATGAGCCCGATCTGACTGAGTCAAAGATGTTTGTGATAAATCCGATTACTTGAAGTTGATTATTGGAAAATTGAACATTTATCCTAGCCTATTACATTGGTATCATTAATTAAGAGATACGGGACTTTGACTGAAATATATAGGGGAGCTACATTTTCGAGGGAGATTAACAATAAAAGACTTTGGGTTATCGGTGGACTCATGAAGATATCAGAAAAAGTTAGATATAGACCCCGTTAAAATCACAGAATTTTTTTCAAGGGAGAGGGAAGAAGAAAGAAGAGAGAAAGGAAGAGGCAACGGATTATCAACTGCAGAGAAGACGTTTGACGATCTTTGGATATAATTGATAACATCATTCTCAGGGGGAGATTTTTGGGTCTAGTTTGAGAATGATGTTAATCAATTAATGCGATCACGAGATGTTTAGGTTCGCGTATGAAAATGGGTCTGAGAGTCGCTAGCGACACTCTGAGAGTCGCTTGGCTGGTTTCAGCCGACTCTCTGAGAGTCGCTAGGTTATCTTTAGCCGACTCTCTGAGAGTCGCTAGGCTGGATTCAGCTGACTCTCAGAGAGTCGCTAGGTCAGTTACGGCCGACTCTTAGCGAGAATCGGCAATCTGCACGCCGACTCTCTCAGGTTCTTTATATATACATAACCATTTTCATAGCTCTGTGACTTTCTTCTTCACCATTTTTCTCTATTATTTCCATTGTTTAGCTTGTCTAAGAGTTTATTAGTTTGTGTTTGTTCCACCACCACGGGGGAGCTCACCCGTGGTGGATGGCGGTAGTAGATCGTTGTAATCATTCCAGGAGCATATTGTATTCATCCTTGTGGAATCATAATCAGATTTGAGAGTTTCTGTTCTTATTTTTCATGCTCTTTTTCTAGCTTTTCTCTTGATTCCATCAATAACAGCTGATCTATAGCTGATTTGTTGATCAGATCTTGACTAGAATCATCATAGCACAGGGACCTTATCGTCTTGACCTACAAACAATCTCTCTGACAATGAAGATCAAGACGAAAACATTAATCACTATGCAGCTGACATGGAGGCACCTGCTGCAGATGAGGGTATTACATCTGATGTTGTTGACAACTCACTTGAAGATGCTGTTGTCGTTGAAGAAAATTCTACAAACAACCCTCTTGAAAATGTTCCTGATCAAAACCAAAGCAATCTTGACCAAGAAATCTGGATGGATGTTGTTCCAGCCCAAAGAATTAATAGAACACATCCTCTAGAGAATGTCATTGGTTCAGTTCAACAAGGAGTTCAGACAAGAAGAAAGTCACATGAAGCCAATATATGTCTGTATGCCTGCTTTCTGTCTCAAGTTGAACCAAAGAAGATAGATGAAGCCCTGCAGCACAGCAGCTGGATTGAAGCAATGCAGGAAGAGCTTCTACAATTCAAGAGACAAGAAGTGTGGACCTTAGTTGATCTGCCACCAGGACAAACTGCTATAGACACAAGGTCGGTCTTTAGGAACAAACAAGATGAGAGAGGGATTGTAATCAAGAACAAAGCCAAACGTGTAGCTCAGGGCTACACTCAGGAAGAGGGAATTGATTATGATGAGGTATTTGCACCTGTTGCCAGGCTGGAGGCAATCAGAATCTTCCTAGCCTATACTGCATCCAAGACCTTTACTGTCTATCAGATGGATGTTAAGAGTGCTTTTCTATATGGGAAGATTGGTGAGGAAGTCTATGTTAGACAGCCTCCTGGCTTTGTAGATCCTTCACATCCTGACAAAGTGTTTAAATTAGACAAAGCTTTATATGGGTTACATCAAGCCCCAAGAGCCTGGTATGAAACCTTGTTAGGATATCTACTCAGCAACAACTTCAGAAGAGGTGCTATTGATCAGACCTTGTTTATCAAAGATGAAAAGGAAGAGATTCTACTGGTGCAAATCTATGTAGATGACATCATCTTTGGATCAACAAAAAAGAAGCTATGCAAAGACTTTGTGACTCTAATGCACTCAAAGTTTGAAATGAGTTCAATGGGTGAACTAAATTTCTTTTTTTTGTCTCCAAGTTAAACAAGTTTCAAATGGAATCTTCATCAGCCAATCCAAATATGTCAAAACCATTTTGGAAAGATTCAAGCTAACTGATTGCGCTGCTACAAGGACACCAATCCAAGTAAATAATCAACTCTCCCCAGACAAAAAGGGACAAGATACTGATCAACATCAGTACAGAGTAATGATTGGATCACTCATGTATCTGACTACTTCCAGACCAGATATCATGTTTGCAGTATGTCTATGTGCCAGATTTCAAGCAGCTCCAAAGACCTCCCATCTCCAAGCTGTCAAGAGAATTTTTAGATACCTGAAAGGACCTCCAAAGATGGGGCTATGAAATCCCAAAAATAAAATTTTCAATCTGTATGCATACACTGACAGGGATTATGGAGGCTGCAACTTGGACAAGAAATCCACATCAGGAGGATGTCAATTTCTGGGAGGAAGACTTATCTCTTGGCATTGCAAGAAGCAGACATGTTGTTGAAGCACTTTCCTGTGACAACACTCTGGATAGAGTCTTAGTTTGTATTTTCATGTCTGTAATTGTCTTTGTATGTAAGAGTCTTTATGTATTAGTTTATCGAGTTGTATTTACTTTTACATATTGAATGTTGCATTTCTTACTAAGTGTTTTGCGCACTTACATGTGCGCAGGAGAAAGCTCCTGCGTACTTAGCAAGTACGCAAGAATACCTTTGCGTACTTGTTAAGTACGCAAGAGCATTTTACCCTGCGCACTTGCTAAGTACGCAGGCATCAGGTCAGGTATAAGTAGGATAGGTTGACAGAAGTTAAGTACGCAGTCACAGTAGCAAATATGCAGATTGTAAATCCAGTGCTTTTCTCTGTAACCTTCAAGTGTTTATAATACAAAAGAAACGTTTAAAGTGTTTTCTCTTGTCGGTTTACTTTGTTTAGTTTGACTCTCCACCTAGTCACGGGCATTCCGCACCCGGTACGACTAGTAGACCCACTTGCATGTGACGATCCGCCACACCCGAGGGACCTACAAGTGGTATCAGAGCACTTGCTCCTGATTTCGAGTGTTGTGAGTGAGTTTGGAGAGTGTTTACAAGCAAAAAGAGGTATTTTTGTTGATTTTTGTGATAAAATAGGGGTAGCTCTTGAGCACTATTTTAGAAGCAAAAAACACTCAAAAACTGATTTTTGTTGTGTATTTGAGTGTTTTGAGCATCAAAGGTTGGTTAGAAACAAGTTTCTGACCCTTTGGCTCATTTGCATTGATCATCAGACCAATTTTTATCATCTCTGGCAAGTTTCAGGTGACCGAAAAAGTTTGGTGAAAGTTGCTGAAAAGGTGTCCTGCGTACTTACCATTTCTGGCAAAAAGTACAGTTTTGTGCGTACTTACTAAATACGCAAGACTTATCTCCTGCGTACTTATAAGTGCACAAGACTGATTTTGTGCGAACTTAAGTTATATCCTGTGTACTTACATCTACTCCTGCGTACTTACAAGTACGCAAGAGCAAATATAAATACGCAAGACCATTTCTCAAGTGCGCAAGGCCAAAGTCAAGTGCGTAACTGTGTCTGATTTTTCTGAAAGTTGACTAAGTGTTCACTTTGTCGAATCTTCAGAGTTTGGGAAACATGTTAAACTATGATAATGAGATCGGTACACCACAGAAACCGCCAAAGTTGCTAAACGTAAACGATTATTCTAATTGGAAAACACGTTTCGAGAACTACATTTCTTATATCGACTCATCACTATGGATACCAATCCTTGAGGGATATAAGCATCCCACACACATCTATCTTGATGATGAATTTCCCAAGCCTATTTCTAAACTAGATGACGAAGAAAAGAAAGCATATGATCGAGAGAAGAAGGCACTTGGTTCGATCACTATAGCATTAACTCGGGAATTGTTCCACAGTTTTTGAGGGTATGACAATTCTAAGGATCTCTGGAAAGCTTTACAGAAGAGATTTGAAGGAAATAGTGACATCAAGAAGAGTAAGCGGGATCTTCTCAGGAAGCAGTATGAGTGCTTCAGATTTTTTGAGAACGAATCTTTAGATGACATCATCTCTAGGTTCTATCATTTACAGACTGAGTTGAAGGCTTTTGATCTCAAGTATCCAGCTGAAGAGATGGTGGAAAAGTTTTTGGATGCTTTACCACCCAAATTTGAGATGTACACAACCCTGATGAGGGAAAATCCTAAATTCTATGAGCTGACAGTTAAAGAGGCAATTGGAAAGGTTCAAGCTCATGACATGAACCTAAGAAGAAAGGAGAGCTCTGGAAGACCCCAGATACAAGACCCTTCTATGTATCATGGGACGTCTTCTACATCCAAGTCATCTGGCTCTGGAATTGCCCTCTTCACTGGAAATCCTACTGAAGAAGACCACTCAACTGGGTGTGGTGGTCATGCTTGCTATGCTTTAGGATCAGGGCTGGGGTCTCATCATCAAAATACCTCAAGAAATCCTCTTGCTACGTCTTCAGCTAACAACTCAGCTATAGCCAGAATAGATGAAGATCATGTAGCACTATTCTCATCTTACATGCTTGCATATGAAAACTTCATAGGTGGCAAGCTTACTGATCCAGAGACGATTGAAGAAGATTTTAATAAAGTGGATCCTGATGACATGGAGGACATGGTTATTCAATGGAATATGGCCATGCTTTTTAGGAGAGCCAAGCGTTTCCTGAACAGAACAGGAAGAAAGTTTATTGGCGGGCATCCTAATGCCAAGGTCGGGTTTGACAAATCCAAGGCCAAATGCTACAAGTGTCTGAACTATGGACACTTTGCTCGTGAGTGTCAGAAAGACAGAGCACCTGCCTCTGGTTTTACCCGACCTAGCCAAGGAAACAGCCATGGCCAAAACAATCCAAACCACCACAATCAAAGCCTAGGTGGAACGTCCAATGCACTGGTAGCCCAACAGGACAACAACTTTGATTGGGGTGTTCATCTGGAGGATGCCATCATCGCACAAACACAGGTTGGTCTCATGGACGAGATCATGGAAATGATGGAAGCAGAGAGAAGGGAAGCTTCTATGGCTGACCTAAAAGAGTCTACTACTGCTGCTACAGAGGAAGAGGAGGAAGCTGAAAGAAAGGAAGCTTCTGTAGCTGAGAAAGAGGAATCGCTTACTGCTGTTGCTCTCTTGGCCATTGGAGAAGCAACAAGTTCATCTCATGAGGTAGACTCTAATCCCTTTTCTGTTGTTTCGTGTTCTAAGTGTCTAGGGCTAAAACTTGAAAATTCTAAGCTCCAAGACAAAATCGAACCCCTAAGTATGGCAGCTCTAAACTATAAAGAAAACAAAAAATGTTTTAAAGAGTCTATTGAAACGTTGAAAATGGAAAAACGTGAGTATTCTTTAAAAATGAGCGATCAACAGCTTCACTTGGATATTGCTTATAAGGGGTTGGAAAAACGGAACAATGAAATCAACAAACTGCAAAATGAGATCTTGCAGTTAAAATGAACTAATGAGAAGTTGAAAAACTCTCGCTTTGTGGTGGAACACTACGAATCTGTAGTGAGACAATTGAATGGGTTAGGGCTGGGTACTAATGCCATTCCTCCACCAGTGAGCGGGAAGTTTGTCAATAGCTTAATAGACATTGATCTCACTTGTCTAGATGAGTCCTCTGATAAGAATGATTTCCCTAAAAAGGATGAATCCTCAAGTAAGGCTAACTCCACATCTAGTGAGGAGTTTGTTACTGCTTCTGAAGATGGGTCGGTTAACACTTGCCCTGAAGGAGTAGTATCAGAGGAGTTGTTAACTGAACATAAGGTATAGAAAAACGTTATCACTAATGGTGATAACTGTATTTTGACTGAACCCGATATCATTGAAACAAATGATAAACTAAAGGTAATGCTTTACGGGGGGTATAAAAGTCTTAACCAAGTAAAGAACGAGGCTTTTTCAGCTCACTATGGGCTTAGGTATAAAGAAAATTTGGAAAAATATTATACTCCCAAAAACCAAACTGGTAAGGTTCAGACTAATGTTCATAAACCAATTCCTCCTTCTCATAATGCTGAGTTATCTAAGGCCAGATCTAATGAGCCTTACAAGAGAACTTATGTAGACAAGAGGAATTGTTTTCACTGTGGCTTGGTTGGTCACATTTTTATGAACTGTCCTTCTAATAACCAAGGGAAACGACCTGTTGTTTCACAACCAGCTGTTATCCCCAGGTCGCCACCAGTGAAACCATCTCCCAAACATCCAAAGCAAAATGTGGTGAAACCACCAGTCAAACCGATGGTAAAGACTAAGATCATATCTGAAGCTAAACCATCTGTTCCAAGAAAGGTAACGCAACCTGTTGTACCTCGTGTATCTACCTCTGGTAGTACACATACTGGTGAGAAACCTGTGGCAAGACTCTCTAAGCCACAGAGGAGAAGACGGAACAAGAGGTTGAGAAAGCTTGAACAGCTGACTTCAGTTCAATCAGGTGAAGCTTCCACAAGTTCACCTGCTGTAGTTGAACCAAAGTCTCCTGTTCCGGTTAAGAAACAGAAGAGATCCTAGACTGCCAAATCCAAAACTTCTCAATCTCCTAGTTCCATTTCTTCTAAAGATTCATCAATTTTGAATAGTCATCATGACTGTGAGTTAAAGGAAGTATTTTATTTTGAAAAGGATGGACGACCCAAGACCACAATGGCTTGGGTCTCCAAAACTAACTAATTCTTTTGTGACTCGTGCAGGGACGTCCGAAGGGTACTATCTCTAACCGTTGGTATGTAGATAGTGGATGTTCCAGGCACATGACAGGAAACATGGCACTGCTTCAAGACGTTAAACCATTCAGAGGCGGCTATGTGGCCTTTGTCGGAGAAAAAGGTGGCAGCATCACGTGTCAATGCGTGGTTTCGAACGGTTGTGTCAGCTTTGACAATGTCAACTTCTGCGAGCAGTTGAAGCATAACCTTTTGAGTGTCTCCCAAATGTGTGATAAGGAGTACTCGGTGATGTTTGACAAGTCAGAATGCCTAATTCTCAAACCCAGTTTTGAAGTTCCAGAAGATTGGATCCTGATGAGAGCGCCAAGAACAAACGACACCTATCAGATCGATATGAGCGTGGCAACAACCACCTCATCAGTTGCTACTTGTTTGTTTACCAAAGAGACAGAGCTTGACTCCATCTTGTGGCATAGGAAACTCGGACATATTTCGTATCGTAAAATGAATCATCTTGTCCGAAACGGTTTGGTAACCGGGGTTCCTAAGCTGAGATTTACCATTGCAGATGACTGTATGCCTTGTAAAAAGGGCAAACAGCAACAGAAGTCTCACAAGCCCAAGCTCCAAAACTTTATTGATACCCCTTTGGAGCTATTACACATGGATCTGTTTGGCCCCATAAGTATCAGGAGTATTGGAGGTAAGTCGTTCTGTCTAGTTGTAACTGATGATTTCTCACGTTTTTCTTGGGTGCATTTTTTAGGTACTAAAGACGAGACTGCTAATATCCTTCAATACTTGATCCTGAGCTTGGAATCTCTCTGCAAGCTGAAAGTTAGAAGGATAAGGAGCAACAACGGAACTGAGTTCAAGAATAATTTGATGGAGCTTTTCTGTCTCAAGAAAGGGATCCGTCACGAATTGAGCGCGCCGTACACGCCTCAGCAGAATGGAGGTGCTGAACGGAAGAACAGAACACTGATTGAGACTACAAGGACTATGCTGTCGGATGCAAAGCTTCCTGTCACTTTCTGGGCAGAAGCCGTTAATACAGCTTGTCACGTCTTAAACAGAGTTCTGGTTGTGAAGAGGCACAACAAGACTTGTTACGAGTTGATCAACAATCGACTTCCCAATCTTGATTACCTAGTTCCTTTTGGTAGTCCTTGTTCCTTGTTGCTACAGTACAAAGACCGACAGTCTAAGTTTCATGCAAAAGCAGTGGAAGGCATCTTCTTAGGATACGTTGCCAACTCGCCTTGCAAGAGAGTGTACAACATAGGAACTCGTACTGTCTTAGGATACGTTCCAGCTTGGGGTTTTGATTATGATGCACTATTCAAGTCATTCAATCTTCCTGATATATCTGCAGATGACGCCGCAAATGTTTATGAATTATTGGGTGGCGGCGATGACTCCAGTTTCTCTACTCGTGCTACTGTACCGATTGTAACTCCTGATTCTAATGCTGCATCTGCATCTGGAACTCATGACAATGATAACAGTGAAGATGTTCATATTGTTGGAGATGACGCTCAAGCCAATCCTAACACAACTAGAGGAAAATGACGCTCCTGCTCATCTAATTAACATTCTTCTTCCTTTGGAACACAGGAAATGGGGGAGTTAAGCACGAATCATGATCCAGAAATCCAGGAACCGATTGTACCGGAGACGAGAGTGCATAGGAATCATCCAATTGACAACATTATTGGTGATCCTTATGCCGGCGTTCAGACTCGTCATCGAACCATCACTGAGAACACCAGCCTTTACACAGAGATACTTGACACTGGTGTCATGGAAACATGTCGGCATGCTGCATTCGTGTCCCAGTTAGAGCCGAAGAATGTGAAGGAGGCTCTCACTGACAACTGCTAGATTGAGGCGATGCAAGATGAATTGTCTCAATTCCAAAAGTTGCACGTGTGGGATTTGGTTGACTTGCCAAAAGGGTTTCAGCCAATTGGAACTAGATGGGTGTTCAAGTGCAAGACGGATGATCGTCATGTTATTGTGAAGAACAAAGCAAGATTGGTTGTTCAGGGTTTTTATCAGCAAGAGGGCTTGGATTACACGGAAGTATATGCCCCAGTTGCTAGAATTGAAGCCATTCAACTGTTCTTGGCTTATGCCACATATGTCGGCTTCAAGGTCTATCAACTTGATGTGAAGAGTGCTTTCCTTTATGGTAAAGTTCATGAAGAGGTCTATGCCACTTAACCTCCCGGTTTTGAAGATCCGCATAATATCAATAAAGTGTATAAGCTTGACAAAGCACTTTATGGTCTTCATCAAGCACCGCGGGCATTGTATGAGACATTATCTAAGCATTTACTGTCTAATGGTTTCGACCGTGGACAGGTTGACTCGACTCTCTTCATTAGGAAAGCAGGAGGTGATATTCTTCTTGTACAAGTATATGTCGACGACATCATTTTTGGGTCTACCAATGAAGGGATGTGTAGGGAATTCGAGCAGGTGATGAAGTCCAAATTTGAAATGAGTAATATGGGTGAATTATCGTTCTTCCTGGGTCTGCAAGTCAGTCAAAGAGAGGATGGCATTTATCTACATCAATCTAAGTATGTGCAGGACATCTTATCAAAATACAAGATGAATGATAGCAATACTTATGGAACACCTATCCCAGTCAATCATGGTCTGCATCCTGACAAAGATGGAAAGGATGTAGACAGCAGATTGTACCGTGGGATGATCGGATCACTTAGTTATCTCACAGCTTCAAGACCCAATATAATGTTTGCTGTGTGCTTGTGCTCAAGGTTTCAGTCTCAACCGAAGGAGTCATATATGATAGCCGTGAAGAGAATTTTCAGATACCTGAAAGGGAAACCCCGATTAGGTCTTTGGTACTCTAAGCAGCAGTCATTCGACTTCAAAGCCTACACTGATTCAGATTATGGAGGTTGTAACCTTGACAGAAAGTCAACTTCTGGTGGATGTCAATTCTTAGGAGACAGACTGGTCTCCTGGCAGTGTAAGAAGCAGTCAACGGATTCTATCTCAACTTGTGAAGCAGAATATATTGCTGTAGCGAGCGGTTGTTCTCAGATACTGTGGATTCAGCAGCAGTTGAGAGACTACGGCTTAAACTTCACTGGAACTCCTCTATTCATTGACAACAATGCCACGATGTCCATCACAAATAACCCGGTGAAACATTCCAAAACTAAACATATAGAGATTCGCCATCACTTCATCCGTGATTGTGCTGAAAAGCATTTAATTGAACTTGTAAAAGTTCACACGGATGACAATCTTGCTGACCTTTTCACAAAGGCATTTGATCGATCCCGTTTTGAGCATCTTGTCAAACTTGATAGGAATGTTCAATCCTGAGTGAAAAATTAATTTTTCTTAATTCAATTCAATTCATGGAAGTTAAACTTTATTTCTTTTAAATTTTCTGTATAGTTCTTTTAAGTTTCAAAATATTTTACAAAAACAAAAACAAAATTTTTTTTGAAAAATGGAGAAAATTTCAAAGTTAACTTGAGAAAAGAGGAAATGATAGTACATCAGAAATGATCTAAATGTCACAGACTGCTCATATGGGAAATGATTGTGTCATGCTTACTTAACTGTTTAGGTTATTATGTTTTTACTCTGCTTATTTACGAGTAATTTAAATTGTCAGTAGGCTGTATGCATCTTTGAATCACTAGTAGTGTGGAAACTAAATCTAAATTACAACTGTGATTTGAACCCATGTTTGCAAGTGTGTGTGTGTAAAAGAATAGAAAGATCATTATCAGATATAGGATGTTAGATTTTGGCAATGATTTTCTTTTGAGGTCAGTTTCGGGTTATGTCGTTAGCACAAATAATGCGGTTTATCTCACTACACATACTCACAAGTATGCAAGGAGAGATTGAATGAAGACATGTCTCTACATTAACCGTTGAGCATGTATACACCCTTGAATCATTCCTGATTCATTGAAATCAAATCCAGATAAAAGTTGGATCACCTTACCTTATTCAATCACCATATATATTATCCTGAATCATCATTCCAATATTCAATGAAGAAAAACAAATGAAACCAAGACAACTAAATCACTTGATTCTGAATCTTATGATTCCTGATAATCCTTATGGATTCTGCTTGATTTTTCCTATGCTAATAGACGTAGCTTCATTCTGAAAATTTAGAAAATCATTGATAGTGCAAGTTAGAATAGCATATCAGTGGGGTACACGTTGTATATCTTATAAATAATACCTTAATACACAAGAATGTGATACAAAGATGCTTATAGTTTCAAATCTTATAATATTGTCAACTTGAATTACTTGTCTGTATGCTTATTACGTATGAATAAATAGTAATCCATGACATGATCCTATATTCTTTGATGTTTATTTTGTATCGTTTTTGCTAAAAGATAGCCTGATATGATCCTCTGCTCGTGTCTTTGATCAAAAATAGTTTGTGTGAATATTTGTATATTTCTATGAGAAAAGATCAAAAATATTTTAAGTTTATGCATAGTTCAACTTTATTCAGAAAAGCCAAAAATATTTGTGTTTAACCTTCCTGAATTGTATTTGAAACCTCGTGATTGAACGTTTTTATCTTGTTCGTTATTTGACTTAGAATCTTCATAATTTGAGTTGAAAGTGTGCGCACCTAAGGATCTCTGCGTACTTGATAAGTGCGCATGAGGTAAACCCTGCGTACTTAACAAGTACGCAAGACTTAAGTCATGCGTACTTAGTAAGTATGCAGGAGTTAAGTCCTGCGCACTTAGTAAGTACGCACGACCAATATTTGTTGGGTATAAATACAGGACTTAGAAAATTTTGTAGAGTTTATCACTTTCAAACATTTTCTCCTGTGATATTCCCTCCGACCATTTTCCTCAAAAATTTCGAGTGTTCCAACCGGATTCTTGGTCCCACTCATTGTTTAATCATCATCTAACATTTACTTGGGGAGAATATCGGTCCGTATCATCCATTAAATCCGATGTTTTCGACCGATTCAGCGAGGGTTTTGAGTGTGAAATTATTGACCTATTTTGGTGTTCTAAATGCAAATTAAGACCTAAAACTTGTTAGTAATCACTAATCGAAACCTATTGACTCCGAATTTGTCCTTAACATGGTTTGATTTTGGCCTTGACCCTCGATTGCACGTTGGTTCAACTGGGTCGACATCTAGGTCACAAAATTTGACGGGCTTAGCGGTTAGTTGCGGTGGATAGTGGTCCCATAGGTCTTAATCAAGTATTTCAACCTTGTGGTGACCATAATCCACGGCAATGCCTCACTTCTGTTTGAAATTTGAGATTTCTGAAATTTTGGCTAAGTACAAGTCTTGCGCACTTAACAAGTACGCAAGAAGTAATTCTTGCGTACTTGTTAAGTATGCAAGAACAAACTCCTGCGTACTTGCTAAGTACGCAGAACCAACACTTAGCAAAAATTCCTAAGTCTGAAATTCACTTCATTGAGTAACTGCTACACTGAGTCATGTTTATCCATTTCCACTGATACGTGTTGTTCTGATTATGTTTTCTGTGTGTTTTTGCAGATCATGGCTCGGGCGTTTTCTAACGAATTCAACCTGTTAGCTAACACTGAACCAGAATGGAAGGGTGCAGCGTTGCAGTACAGAGACATACTTGATTTCTTGAACCGTTCAGGAATCAGCTATGCCATTTCTGCTAACCCGATCATGTCAAGACCCTATCTCGAACAATTCTGGGAGACGGCGGAGCACGACTGTACGGTATCCCCCAATGTCATTAGGGCTACCGTTGCAGGTCAGGCTATCGCATTTTCTGAAGATACCATAAGAAGGGTCCTGCAGTTCAGAGACCTTGCTACCGACCCGACAGCCTATCCAGACTACTTTGTGGATGGGTGTTGGAGGCAACGAATGGGATACGTCGGAGCAACGGACTATGCTTCTTATAAAAAGATGTGGGTATTAGACCAATGGCGGTATGTCGCCCACGTCATGATCGTGTGCATCTCATCTAGGAAAGCTGGGAAAGATGCCATGGGTCATGACCTTGCAGCAGCCATGGTCGGCCTTTCTCTAAACAGGGGCTACAACTTCTCCTGCTACATCTTTAAGGCCATCAATGACCAGATCAACACAGCGGAGAGGTTTCGGTTCTTGTTATACCCTCGGTTTGTGCAACTTTTGATAAATGACGCGTTGCCAAATCTTCCTGCCATAGGGGAGAGACTGCAAGTCAAGCGGGTGGACAAAAGAGTATTTGCTCAATTTCTGAAGCCAGGCAGTGTAGAACCTACCCCTGGGCACACAGAACTCTTTGGCCACCTTCTAAATGAAGCATATGTGGAACCTGAAGACTGGAGATGGTACAGCCATGACTCAGAACCTGACATGAGTGAACACTCCGATGAGCAACAACAGGAGGAAATGGAAAGTGATGATGAATCATCTGAGGATGGAGACGACGAAGGCAGTAATGGTGGTGCTGAGGAATCCGATTCAGATTTCTGATTCCGATGACGCACCATCACAGGCACATCCCAGGAGATCAGCACAGGTAACCCTACCTGAGTCGTCCTCCAAAAGGAAGCGACAAAGCTCGAGCAGCGATTATGAGCCAACATCTGACTCTGACGCTGCTCTACAAAGACAAAGACGAGAGCGTGTTCATAAGAACAGAGGAGATAGGCAAGAGGTTGCTATCCCCAGGGTAGTAGAGGTCCCGACTGTGCAGCAAGTACAAGTTCCAGCCGCCAGTCCAGATTCAGCCTCTACCCCACCAGAACAGCAATTGTACCGAAGGAGGAGAAGACCACAAGTTCAAGCTGATGTGGCAGTCACGACAGTCACAGAGGAGGTTCATGTGACGGTGACCCTCCCTACAACATCCGTCCAGGTGGCGGTGACTACTCCAATAGTTACGGAGTCTGTCACCATCACCCGTACCATAACACCCACTCCCATCATCTCATCCCAAATCCCAACACCCACCATTGATCCTCCAAGTCAACCCTTCACTTATGAAGATTTCTCACAAGGGGTTGACTTTGGTACCATCTTCTCCTCCCTTATCCATAATGCCGAAGCATCATCGCCTAGGCATCCCGATCCGAATGAGGCAAGGATCGATGTGCTAGAAACCCAAGTTGCTGGACTGCTGAAGACTATTCAGAAGTTAAAGGAGGAATCTGATGCTCAACAAGCACAAATTAATTCACTGGCTGATGAAGTTAATGAGCGACTAAAGAACGTAATGGCACAGAATGAGCTATTAATGAAGACAAATGAAATGATTCTAGGCCACAGAACGTCACTTGAGCTAAGGCTGGATTTACAAAGAAAAGAGCACGAAGCGATGGTCAAATTAGTTGCAGAACTGACCAAGAAGCTTGATGCTCAGGGGGAGAAAGAAAAGGAGAAAGAGAATGAGAAAGAGAAAGAGAAGGAGAAAGAGAAAGAGAAAGAGAAAAAGAAAGAAAAGAAATCCACTGGTGCTGAGCCTTGTCATCCAGTCGACTTGACTAAGGATGACGATAAAAACAAGGATCCTGAAGCCGGTCCTAGTGGAGGTGAGCACCAAGCTTTGGCAATTGTGCCCATCTATGCTATTCCAATGGCTGAGGGGGTGTCTACTCAGCAAGAGGGTGCTGATACCTCTGGTGGTGGTGGTGATAAAGGGAAGTCAGCAGCCGAGGTGCTCAAGGACTTATCTGATGATGAGATCCTTTATCTTGAGCTTGACTATTCCAAGGAAGCACAGATCGATGCTCTCCTTAATCTGGAAGAAGGAGAGATCGACTCTGGTGATGACTGGAATGATGATGATGAAGACGTGGTGATAGAGATTCCCAAGGGTGACGGGGAAGGAGAGTATGAGCTAGAAGATGGAGAGATCTTTGAAGTTCCATCCTTCGACGCTCCGCTCGACACAGGTTCAGTCGAGCAGGCTAGTAATGTAGAAGCCTCGACTGAAGCCTCCCCAGTTGACCCTGAACCTGTGGACCCAGAAGCACCGAAAGATACAGACATGCCTTCTACCTCATCAAAGGGTCCAGCTCCTGTGTGGCAAAAGACGTCTATCATAGACAGGCACGGAGCAACAGGAATGATCTTAGCTGTAAGGTTCGAGGAGGACAAGCAGCTGTTCGCCATCAAAAGATCTGGCGGGGTTCAATACTTGAAACCCACCAGTGAAGCGTTCAGCTCCTTTCCTAAATACGACCTGGTGAACCTAGCAAACCGAGAGCTGCTGGGTCATTCCAATAACGCAGTGGCGATGGGTTTGTGGGTGGTTCTGCAGCGTGAAGCAAGATCTGGGAACTTTGAAATGTTCAAGCCTCAGGTGCCCAAGAGAGTCAAGGATTAGCACGCTGTGCATCCTGTGACTAAGAAGCACTTAAAGAAATTGGTATACAAGCCAGTGCGATGTGAAACTAAGATTCCCCTGAGCAAGTTATCTCAGGATATTCTTGGTGACATGTGGTACTGGTACGTAGATCCAAAAACGGGCGAGGCTGTGATCATGGGAAAGGGATGTTTCGAAAGTGGGAACATAGTACCAAAGGAACTGATCAGAATCTTTGATGAAGTCTGCTTCATCAACTTTTCTGTGAAAGATCTGGAGGTACTAGCAGAACGCTACTGTGTCCACACGGACGAATGGACAAAGCTCCTTGCTTCTAAATATGACAAGGTGATTAAGTTCTGCCTTGATTACAAGAAGAAGATGGAAGCTAAGGATGGACGGCTGTGAAGACTGAAGATTGAAGACTGAAGACGATGAAGATCCCGAGTTGTTGTCAAGGGGGAGTTTGTTGAAGCACTTTCCTGTGACAACACTCTGTATAGAGTCTTAGTTTGTATTTTCATGTCTGTAATTGTCTTTGTATGTAAGAGTCTTTATGTATTAGTTTATCGATTTGTATTTACTTTTACATATTGAATGTTGCATTTCTTACTAAGTGTTTTGCGCACTTACATGTGCGTAGGAGAAAGCTCCTGCGTACTTAGCAAGTACGCAAGAATACCTTTGCGTACTTGTTAAGTTCGCAAGAGAATTTTGCCCTGCACACTTGCTAAGTACGCAGGCATCAGGTCAGGTATAAGTAGGATAGGTTGACAGAAGTTAAGTACGCAGTCACAGTAGCAAATACGCAAAGTGTAAATTCAGTGCTTTTCTCTGTAACCTTCAAGTGTTTATAATACAAAAGAAACATTTAAAGTGTTTTCTCTTGTCGGTTTAATTTGTTTAGTTTGACTCTACACCTAGTCACGGGCATTCCGCACCCGGTTCGACTAGTAGACCCACTTGCATGTGACGATCCGCCACACCCGAGGGACCTACACATGTGTGTTAACATCAACAGCAGAAGCAGAATGCATTGCAGCTTCAAGTTGTTGTGCTCGAGTGATTTGGATTCAAAATCAGATGCTAGACTATGGACTAACATTCATGGCAACTCCCATTCATATTGATAACAAGAGTGCTATCTCAATCACAAACAATCCTGTGCAGCACTCCAAGACAAAACACATTGACATCAGGTATCATTTCATTAGCAATCAAGCTGAGAAAAGGAGAATCATTTTAACCAAAGTTCATACCAATGAGCAATATGCTGACTTGTTCACTAAAGCTTTTGATGAAACTAGATTTAGATATCTAGTTGAGTTCATTGGAATGATGAACTTTGACTAAAATCCTTCTCTAAAATTTTTTTAATAATAAATATGTTTGTCTTTCTTTTGCTGTTAATAAAATTCTTCTGAAAATTCAAAAATATGTTGTCATTTTGATAACTTCATCTGTCAGCAGCAAACAACTTTGCTGCTGATAGGTTTAGTTATCAGTAGCAAAAGTTTTTGCTGATGATTACTTTAGGCCATCTGCAGGAACTTTTTTTTGCTGCGGATAGCTTTAAGGCAATCAGCAGCAACACCCATTGTTGCGGACTAGTAAAACCATCAGCAGCAACCAAGTTTGTTGTGGATAGGTAAAAATGGTTCAAATTAACTTTTACCCACTGTAAAAAGTCCCTATCAGTCTTTACCATGACTGCTACAGTGTTATAGCTGTAAAACAGTAAAAAGTAAAGTGTTACTGTAGATGTCATACCTACGCTTCTTCTTGCTGTACGGTACAGGTGGCCGTTGCCCGAACCCCTAAACCTTTGCCGTTATAACAAAATCAAATTCCCTCCTTCACCTCTTCACATTCAATTCTGACCTAACTCTCCATCTTTTCTCTCCTGCATTCAAGCATTCAAAGCTCCCTGCACCCATAACCAACTTTCAAAAGCTTCCAGTTTCCTTCCACTCATCATCAAAATGGCAATCCCGTAAATTGACAACCGTGATGACAAATTCTCAACATACCACAATCTCGTGGCATACCTCGTAAAGGGGAAGAAGTCTGAAGGATTTGATCACATGATCGACTTCTTGTGTCGATCAAAAATATTGTTTGCTCTAACCGTAAACCCAAAAATTTACATTTCTCACAAGGAAGATTTATGGAACTCTGCCTCCTACTCTATTGAACAGGGGATTCCTCAAATCACGTCCAAGGTAGACGGCAAGGACATCACTGTAACTGAAGCAACCCTCCGGAAACATCTAAAGCTTCAAGATGAAGGTGCTGCCAACTCCTACACCAAGGATGAATACATGTGGACCTTTGTATCCATAGGGTACACTGGAAATCAAGAGGAGTACACCATAGAAAAAGCACTGATGAGTCCTCCATGGAAGTACCTATGTCACACTCTTCTTCAATGCATATCCCAAAAGAGGAGTGGATGGCATCAACTCAACTCTAGACTTGCATCTACAGTCCATGGACTGGTAACTGGCTTGCCCTTCAAATTTTCTCACTTAATCTTTGAAGGTTTGAGATATAACCTTCAAGAGGGAGCAAAACAAGTCTTTTTCATGTACCCCAGATTCTTGCAGGAAGTTTTCAATAATGAACTAAAAGATCTTTCAAAAAATGCAAGAATCTACATGATAGGGGAGCATAAAAATAACATCTTTAAAAGCATGAGAAAAGTTTTAGAAAAATTATCAGGGGTCAATATTCCATTGTTATCTACAATGATGAACATACAAAGTACCAGGGTGACAGTTCAGCAGTCCCAACTGATACTGAACCAACACCCTGCACCTCACAGCCTGACACTACAACTTCTACTTCTATTGATCGAACCCCTGTGCAACCTACTGAGGGTGCACAAGTACAACAAATACTCACCCCCATCCTTCAAGTCCAACTGGAACAAAGGGCCCCAGTTGAGGTTAGTTATAAATGAAAGAAAAAGTAGAGCAAGAAGAATCCTTCTATTCTTGGCTCAATGGCCCAATCCCAACCTAAAAGCACTCATCCAGAGTCACAACACTCTGGTGAGAATATCAAAAGGGATAGCCACGTCCCTAGGGATACTTCCTTGGAAGGATCCCTATTAGGATCAGGACCACATCCCGGGTCTATAGAAATCCCCACTGAGCCCATACACTTTTCTTCTTCCTTGAACTTAAGTGCATAGGCACCTTGTAGAAATAAAAAATGATGGCTACAAAATTCTCTAAGTACAACTGCTATGGACCTCAGAGTTTGTTGCAGATCGACAAACTGTGGCGGATAAGCTTATCTGCTGCGGATACTTGTTCTTCTGCTGAAGAACAAATCTGCTGCGGATAGCCTTATCTGCTGAAGACCAAAGTTGCTGCTGATAGGCAAATCATCAGCAGCTGTGGACAGTTGTGTCTTGCTGCTGATCAACAACATTGCTGCTGATAGTCATTTCCTCTGAAGATCAAACATTGTTGACTGGCTTCGATAAAGCAACCATTACCACTGACAACTTTCTGCTGCAACACTGACACATTCCACACAGAAAAAATGTTACTGGTGCAAGACAACAAAAGACAATGACGCTCTTCTTCCAAGGACTCAAGCAATGATGCCTAAGAAGACGTTTGAGTAAAGATAACGTTTGTAGTATTTATTGTCGTTACATGTAGAATAGCTTCAATACAAGATCAACGGCTTATGTTAGATCTGATCCTTAGAATCAAGGGTATGTCTTGATTCTAAGTTACTATATAAGTAGTACTTAGACTCATTGTATAAGTGTGATTTTTCCTTAAGAGTTTTCTCTGTAATATTGTAATCTATGAAGCTTAATACAAATTGCATTTATCAGTACTCTTCTTGTTTACTTATTTACATTGCATAGTTGTGATTGTTTCCGCCAATCTCAACTAGAATAGAACAATCTTGTATTCACCAATCCTACAAGTGGTATCAGAGCTTTGGCTCACAAATTAAACAAACTCACACTTGTTTAATCATTCTCTAGTTCTATTCAAAACTATCCCTTTGCTAAAGTCACCCATTATCACAAATCAAAAATGGCACAAAACAATGTAGTTGAAGACATTGGAAGCATCAGCAGACCACCAAGACTGGTGTCTGGAGAAGACTATGATATGTGGAAGAACAGAATGGAAAGCTTCTTCTGCTATCAAGAATATGGGATGTGGAAATCCATTAAAGATGGACCATACATACCCATGGTGGCCTCCGCTGATTCCGGAGGTTCACTAGTTCCCAAAGAATCCTCCAAATACTCTAATGAAGACATCAAGAAAATGGAGGTAGATTTCAAGGCCTTGGGAGCCATCCAGATGTGCTTACCAAATGAAGTTTTTCACAACTTCAGAGGATACAAAACTGCAAAGGAGCTATGGGAGGTTCTTGAGAAGATGTTTGCCGGTTCAGAGGAAGTAAAAGAAAACATAATAGACATCCTGAAGCAGTAATATGAAAACTTCGTCTGGAAGGAAGGTGAGTCTCTAACTGTTTTATATAACAGATATACTTATCTTGTAGGTGAGCTGCAGTGCTTAATAGTGAAGTTGGAGAATGAAGATATTCTCAAGAAGTTCATCAGGTCTCTACCCAGTTGCTGGACACTCTACACAGTGTTCATCAGAAGAATTGAGAATCTGAAGACTCTAAAGATGACTAAGCTTTTCAGTATGCTAAAGACATATGAATTAGAGATGATTCAGGCCAAGGAAAGAAGCTCAAGCTACCAAACAGCCTCAACATCCACCACCACCTCTTCTGCCCTCCACTCTGACCACTCAGGTCCTAGTTCAAGCAACTATTATCCTCCCATCGTCACTCATCCCCAAACTCCAACCTCTTAATCAAACAACTCACCATTTCTTCTTGAAGCCCCACCTCAAACATCAACCTCTGTTGCTTTTGTCTCTGAAAACTCAAGCAATATGCTCTTTATCAAGGAAGATCTGGAATGTTTTCATCCAAATGATCTAGAAGAAATGGATATACAACACTCCTATGCCATGCTCTCTCTAAGAGCAAAAAGGTTCTACCCAAGAACAGGAAGACCCGTTCCAAGCAACAACTCTAACACCAGGGTTGGCTTGGAAAAAAGCAAATTGAGGTGTTACAACTGTAACAAACTTGGTCATTTTGCTAGAGAATGCAAAGCACCAAAGGCAAACCCAGCTGCTGCTCATACCAGACAAGCTCACCAAGCTCAGCCAAGACAGCAACAACAGCAACAGGCCACTCCTCCTGCACAAACTACAGCTTGTGCAGCTGTTGGAACTGCTTACTTTGACTGGAGCTTTCAATATGAGAATATTCCTGCCAACAATCAAGCTCTCATGGCAGACACATCAGAAGTACCACCTCAGGTATATGAAAATCTTTGTAATCAAGCTTGTATTGATAAGGTCCTTGGATACAGGAAACATAACCAGAATCTCATAGATCAAAATGAAGAATTTCACCAAATGAAATCTGAATTTAAAAAGGTTGAAAACAGTTACAAGGAAAAGATTGATTGTTTAAAGAAAGAAATTTCATCATTAAAACATGAACAAACAAACCTTGAAACTCAAATTGATGATCTTCTGGTTAAGTTAAAAGCTACAAGGGCCGAATTAGCAGACCAAAAGGTCCATGTGGAAAAATATGAGTTTGCATCCAAAAAGCTGCAAAGACTTTTGGATGCTCAAATTAATGAAAAGGTAACTGCTGGTCTTGGATTCCAAGCTGAAAAACCCTACAATGTTGTTCCTCCACCCGCTGACTATGTTGCCATTCATGAACCAAGTTTCAATCTTTCTAACCTTGACATGGCCAACCGAAATCTTGACCCTGTTGTCCAAGAAACCCCTGTGCAAGAATGCACTACTTCATCCAAGTCTGAGTCAACATGCTCAGAATCCACTGAAACCAATAAAGTTTCATCACCACCTACTTGTGAAGTTATTAAAGCCAACAATCCAAGCCCTTTCATCCCTATAAAAACAGTACCAGTCTCTCAACCAACCAAACAAATTAGAATCAGCTATCCTCCAGAAGGAAGAAAGCTAACTGTTGAAAAGGGACAGTCTTCTACCTCCACCAACTCAAAGCCTCAATCCAAATCAATCCAACAAAGGAAGGTGTTTTGACATATGTTATGCGCCTGGAGAGAGAGCTCCATATGTTCAAAAGACATTGGAAGAAGCCTCCTTTGAGCACAACAGCTGCTTATCCTCCTCGAACCTTACAGCCATGATCATCCATGTTGCTCCGTGTTTGTCTATTATGGATGTCTTTTGCCACACAGGAGCTGGACCCTTTGATGAAGTAGAAGGCATATATGTTTCTTTTGGTGCCTCTGGGTCCACAGGTGCAGGGTCAACTGGGGAGGCTTCAGTCGAGGCTTCCACATTACTATCATGATCGACTGAACCTGTGTTGAGCTGAGCTTCGAAGGATGGAAATTCAAAGATCTCTCCATCTTCTAACTTGTACTCTCCTTCCCCGTCACCCTTGGGAATTTCAATTACAACGTCTTCATCATCATCCCAATCATCACCAGATTCGATCTCTCCTTCTTCCAGATTAAAGAGAGCATCGATCTCTGCTTCATTGGAATAGTCAGGCTCTAGATATAGGATCTCATCATCAGATAAGTCCTTAAGCACTTCAGCCACTGACTTTCCTTTGTCACCACCACCACCAGAGGTATCACCACCCTCTTGATGAGTAGACTCCCCCTGAGCCATTGGAATAGCAAAGATGGGCACGATTGCTAAAGCTTGGTGCTCACCTCCACTAGGACCGGCTTCAGGATCCTTGTCTTTGTAGTCATCCTTAGTCAAGTCGACGGGATGACAAGCCTCATCACCAGTAGTCCTCTTTTCTTTCTCTTTTTCCTTCTCTGTCTCTTTCTCCCCCTGAGCATCAAGCTTCTTGGTCAGTTCGATAATTAATTTGACCATCAGCTCATTCTCCTTCCTTTGAGTATAAAACCTCAGCTCCAAGGACAACCTGTGACCCATAATTATTTCATTTGTCTTGATTAGGAGCTCGTTCTAGGCCATGACGTTCTTTAGTCTTTCATCAGTCCCCGTTCTCTAGCTACGAAGGATTCTAACTTCGTCTACTAAAGAATTGATCTGTCCTTGTTGAGCGTCAGACTCCTCCTTTGATTTCCAAATAGTCTCCAGCAATCCAGCAACTTGGGTTTCCAGAACATCTATCCTTGCATCATTCGGATCAGGATGTCTGGATGATGATGCCTTGGCATTGTGAATAGGGGAGGAGAAGATGGTAACGAAGTCAATCCCTTGTGTGAAATCTCCATAATTGAAGGGTTGACTTAGAGGCTCAATGGTGGTGGTTGGGATTGACAATGTGATGAGGGTTTTAGGAGTTATGGTAGGGGTGATGGTGACTGACTCCGTGAGAATTGGAGTAGTCACCGCCACCTGAGCAGATGTGGTAGGGAGGGTCACTATCACAGGAGTCACTTCTGTGACTGAAGTGACGGCCACTTCACGTTGCACCTGTGGCCTCCTCCTCCTCCTACGGTACAGTTGCTGTGAGGGTGGGGTGGAGCCTGAATCAGAACTCGCAGCTGATACTTGTACTTGTTGCGGAGCCTCCACCTCACTGGGGATAGAAAGTTGTTGCCTATCGCCCCTGTTCTTGTGAATGATTTCCCGTCTTTGTCTTTGTATAGCAGCGTCAAAGTCAGAGTCTGGCTCGTATTCGCTGCTAGAAGACTGTCGCTTTCTCTTGGAGGACGACTCAGGTAGGGTTACCTTTGTCGTTCTCCTTGGGTGTACCTGCGATGGTGCATCATCGGAATCAGAAGAATCTGACTCTGTCTCTTCTGAGTCGGATCCCTCAGCACCATCATTTTCTCCTTCGTCGTCTCCATCATCAGACGACCCATCAACACTTTCCACATCCTCCGCTTGTTGTTGCTGTTGTTCATCGGAGTGTTCACTCAATTCCGGCTCCGAGTCGTGACTATACCATCTCCAGTCACCTGGGGCAACATATGCTTCATTGATGAGGTGGCCAAAGAGTTCTGTATGCACAAGGGTAGGTTCTACACTGCCTGGCTTTAGGAATTGTGCGAGTACTCTTTTGTCCAACCTCTTTACTTGCAGTCTCTCCCCTATAGCAGGTAGGTTTGGCAACGCGTCGTTAATCAGAAGTTGCACAAACCTAGGGTATAATAAGAACCTAAACATCTCCGCCGTGTTGATCTGGTCATTGATGGCTTTAAATATGTAGCGGGAGAAGTTGTAGCCCTTATTGAGAGATAGGCCGACCATGGCTGCTGCAACGTCATGACCCATGGCATCTTTTCCAGCTTTCCTTGATGAGATGCACATGATCATGACGTGGGCGAAGTATCTCCACCGGTCTAACACCCACATCTTCTTGTATGAAGCATAGTCTCTCGCACCGGCATAAGCCATTCCTTGCCTCCAACAGCCGTCCACAAAGTAGTCTGGATAGGCTGTCGGGTCGGTCGAGAGATCTCTGAATTGAAGGACCCTTCTAATAGTATCTTCAGAGAAAGAGATAGCATGACCAGCAATGGTAGCCCTTATAACGTTGGAGGTTACCGTGCAATCATGTTTCGCAGTATCCCAAAACTGCTCGCGATAGGGTCTTGACATGATCGGGTCAGCAGAAATGGCGTAGCTGATTCTTGAACGGTTCAAGAAATCAACTATGTCTCTGTACTGCAGTGCTGCACCCTTCCATTCTGGTTCAGTGTTAGCTAACAGGTTGAATTCGTTAGTAAACGCCCGAGCCATGATCTCCAAAAACACACAGAAAACAGAATCAGAACAACAAGTATCATTGGAAATGAATAAACATGACTCAGTATAGTAGTTACTCTTTGAATTGAAATTTCAGACTTAGAATTTTTCGCCAAGTGTTGTGTAACATTTATGATTTTTAGTATCCGTATTTCAAATTCAATGTAATGCATTTCAAACCAAATTCTAGTGCACTGTTTTGTTCTATTCGTACCATCAATTAAATACTATATTTCAATGTTAACCCGCAAATTTTACATGGTTATAACCTACTAAAACACTACATAAGTATCTATTTATACAAATATGTCAAAGACCAAAGTTACAAGATCTGATGTTGAAAATTTACAAGAAACCCTAATAGGCACGGTCGCGCCTCGTTCTGGCACGGTCGCGTGACCAGCTTTGGAACGATCGCGCCCGGTGCCTAGGCACGGTCGCGCCTCAAATGGGCATGGTCGCGCCTAGTATCAGTCGAAACGTAAATACAGTTTTAATCACCCGATCGTTGAGTTCCGTAACCGATTTACATTTCATTACCATTAACGAAAGCAATGATATTTCCAATTACAACGAATGTCTCAAATTAATCCAATCCATCTCAAAAATCGCTTAGACATTTCAAGAAAACACGAATTCTCTCTTTCGATCAGAATTATCGCAACCAAGCAGCAGATTCACGCTACTCAATCCTCACTAAAGCTACTGGACTCTCTGGTTTAGTCGGAATTGCAGCAGAGGACGCTGGAGACAGAACCCATAGTCGCCGGAATTTCTCCCTACTGAACACTATCAATTCGTCGTTCTTCCGGGTAATTGAAACCTTCCACACTTTCGTTTCAGTTCACAGATCAAAAGCCCCATGTTAATTTGGGCTTTCATTATGGAAATCACCACGAACCTGAATCCACATTTTCGTTAAAAATGATTTAATTGAAACGAACATTAGACACGTTTTAAATACAATTAATTTATACAGAAAGACTCGTGATGATCTAATGGGTGAAAGCCCCATGGATTCCAACATTAACAATATAAGAATTAGCCAAATCATTTCTGTTTTGGGACAGACACCGTCGCGCTAGTATTCTAGCGCGGTCGTGCTTCATGAGACACGGTCGCGTCAAATACCAGCGCGGTCGTGTCTCACACACTCAGACCTAGTCATGCCTTTGGCTGGACTTGGTCATGCCTCAAAACCCTAGACACGGTCGTGCCTAGTCCAGAACACGATCGTGCCTAGAGAACAAACAAATTGTGCATTCTGTTTGATCAACACGTTCGCGCCCTGACTAGAATGGTCGCGCCCGTGGTTCAAGCACGGTCGTGTGTGAGTTAAATTCTTGGCAGAATTATAAATTTTATATATTTTTCAAACAATAAATATTCTGATTAAATTACAAAATAAAAAGATTTGATTTTTATAAAATTGCATTTAATCCTATTTAGAAAGAACAAATATTTAATAAATAGAAAAATAGTTATTTAAAGTTTATAAAATTAAATTTACAATTATTGCTAAACCTTTCATTTAAAAAGTATTTAAATGGTTAAGTTACATTTTATAAATAAATAAATAAAATAATGATTATTTATTTACTTTATGTTTAAACAAAGACATTTATTTATTTACACTTAATTTCATTTAACACTTATAATATTTTCATAAACAATAATTATTTACATTACTTATCTAATTATTCAAACTCAAACCTTAATCAAAAGGTTCTAAAAATATTCTTTCAAACTTTATATATTTTATTCAATACCTCCAATTACAAATCAATGACCTTTTTACACAAGTCCAAATGCAACTTTAGACTTAAACTTTGGTGCACACTATTAATACCATATACATTACACTTTAGGTTAACTTGTGCATTTCAAGGATCTTTATTCTATCTAGTATCTTTGTTAGCTACGCCTTCAAACCAAGTGAGTATTTCATAGCCCCTTTTACTCTTTTACACTTTTGGGGTGAAACATGAACTATATACAAATTACTATTTACATTTACACAAACAACACAAGTACAAATCCTATTTACATTCATGTGTGCAATTTGAGCTTTATGCCCGAGTGCTATGTGTGCTAACTTTTGTATGCTATTATGTGTAATCATTAACTATTCAAGCCGACGGTTTTCAATGATAGATCTATTGAGTCTGACAAACCCACCCAGATTGGGGTGATTGATACCGACAACACAATTTTGCATGCTAGTTACAAAGGTTTCATTGTACTTGGTTACACAATAGCTGCTCCCCATAAATGCCTTATTTATCATGTTATGTAAGGATTTGTTTTACAACTATATGCTATCTATATACAAACCTGTGTTATACTCACCAACTTTTTAGTTAACTTTATTTTATTCATGTTTCAGGTTGTAATGTTTGAGATTGATCAAGATGTGCTACACATAGGCTTGGACTTAGTTAATTTAAATAAAAGAACTCTATGTATTTCAATTTTGTTCTATCTTAGATTTGGTTGAGTTTGGACTACTTGTTATGAAATTTGATGTTTAATATATTCAATCTAGTAAACCATGTGCTTATGAACAGTCTACATGTCCCGCCCCGATGATTCCGCCATCGGTCGGGGTGTGACAGTTTGGTATCAGAGCCTTGGTTATAGGGAATTAGGTTATTAGACACCTTGACCTAGACTATAACTTTAGGACACCTACTTATGCTATGTTTCATGATTACATGTTATATGTTATGTGTTACATGCTATGTGCTACATGCATACTATGATTAGTTATTATTTTATTTGATGACTTAATTGTTAAAAAAATCATGACTTATTAGTATATACTTAAATGATAAATTAAATAAACAATATCTTTTCCTATATCCTAAAACCTCATAATATTCTTATCTTCTTCTCTATCTTTATCTTTCTAAGCATGTGGAAACTTCTTGAAGCTAGATCCATAAAATTTCTTTATTTCCTCGTTAAGGTTTTTAAGCTTTGTTAATTATTTGAGGACACGTGCAATCTGGAAGAGTGACACCTGTATTTTGGGTTTTCTGTCTAGGAAAGCATTTCGCATAAATCCCAATCAACCGAGGGACCCGTATGCTTTCCTGGGAATTCCCGAGATGAGTGTTTACTTATAGGCTAAAGCATGTCTCCTTGAAAATTATATAAGTTTAATTAACCTTAATGTGTCATAGTATTCGAGTGATTATATCACTACTTGAGTACAATCAAACTATGATTATCTATTTATTTTGTTATCTTATTCTATTAAATCCAAACAATTCTCATAAGTTCTTACATCTTTTCTTGTCTTATGAAAATCTGTAGAATGCATCCTCGTCGTGCTCCCGTGGCCAACACCAATACCGACATTGCTGCTATTCTTGCACAACTCGTGACACAACTCACTCAAGCTAATAGTGCCACCAATCGCAACAATGGTGGAAATAGTAGTAATAGTGGTAATGCTGGTAATGGTGGAAATTGTGGTAACAACCCATCTCAATACACCTTCAAGCATTTCAACTCGTGTAATCCCCTCAAGTTCTATGGTACCGAAGGAGCTACCGGACTCCTTCAATGGTTTGAAAGCATTGAGAATACCTTTCTCAATAGTGACTGCCCCGACAACCTTCGTGTTCGTCATGCCACAAGTGTCCTACAAAAATGGGCACTCACGTGGTGGAATGGGGAGAAGCAAAATCGAGGTGTGGATGTGGCAATGGCCTTACCTTGGGATGAGGTTAAAAGGCTAATGACCGAGGAATTCTGTCCTCGAAATGAAGTGAAGAAACTTGAAGCTGAGTTTTGGGATCTTGCCCAACATAGTGGTGAAAAATTAGCGTATACGACTCGGTTCCATGAGTTGAGTCTTCTTGTGCCCCACACGGTCACTCCTCTGTCCCGCTGCATTGAAAAGTATATTGGGGGACTACTTAGGCAAATTCAAGATACTGTCCTAGGAAGGAATCCCGCAACACTTGAAGATACCATCCGTTTGTCCGCTACCTTAACCGATAATCATGTGAAGGCGGGGACTCTTACTAAAAAGGGCACCAAGAATGTTTCTGACACTATAACCCCTCCTACCCACAACAAAGAAGCCACAACTGAACCCTCCCGCAATAATAGGAAAAGGAAGACTAGAAACTATGTTGTGGTCACTCCTGCTATTCCTATTAACCAAGCTGCACCTATGGTTCAAGCACCGACCAAAAAGCCATATGTTAGAATCCACCCACTTTGTGCCACCTGCAACTACCATCATCCCCAAGGCATCCCATGTCGCCTTTGTACTTATTGTGGGAAATATGGCCATACAGTTAATGTTTGTAGGGCCAAAGCTCTTGCGGGCCAAGTCAACCCACCAAACCAAACCAACACCCAAGTGGCTAATCAAGGTGTACCCGCTATTGCAAATGGGCGAGCATGTTATGAGTGTGGCACCCGAACCATTTCCGTGATAAATGCCCAAAGTTAGTCAATACTAGACAAGGTGGAGCTTGTGGGCGTGCTTTCAACATAAACGCCAATGAAGCTCAAGCCAACAATGACGTGGTCAATGGTACGTTTCTTGTTAATAGTCAATATGCCTCCATTTTATTTGATACCGGTGCCGATAAGAGTTTTGTGTCACTTAAATTTGAACCTTTACTTGCCAAGACACGATCTCAATTAGAGAAAACCTTCACTGTCGAAATAGCAAATGGTGATTCACTTACAATCGAGTCTATTATCTATGACTGCTCTCTAGAACTTAATGAACATACATTCCTAATTAATCTTGTACCAATGCCATTAGGAAGTTTTGATATCATCATAGGCATGGATTGGCTATCAAATCATCATGCCGAAGTTATCTATTTTGAGAAGTGTATTCGAATAACTCTACCATCGGGAGATACACTGAGAGTCTTTGGTGAAAAGCCTTGTAAAGGGCTTAAATTAATGTCATGCACTACTGCTCAAAAGTACTTACGAAAGAAGTACGTGGCCTTTTTGTCCCATATCGTTCAAAAAGATGTCAAAAAGAAGAGTATTCAAGACATCCCCATTATTCGAGATTTTCCTGAAGTATTCCCCGAAGACTTATCCGGTCTTCCACCCGTTCGTCAAGTAGAATTTCGCATCGATCTTGTGCCCGGAGCTAACCCTGTGGCTAGAGCTCCATACCGTCTTGCACCTTCTGAAATGCAAGAACTTACAAGTCAACTTCAAGAGCTCTCCGACAAGGGATTCATCCGTCCAAGTCATTCACCGTGGGGTGCACCCGTCTTATTCGTCAAAAAGAAGGATGGATCATTTCGCATGTGTATTGACTACCGCGAACTCAACAAGCTTACTATCAAAAACCGTTATCCTTTGCCTAGAATTGATGACCTCTTTGATCAACTTCAAGGTTCTACTTGCTTCTCAAAGATTGATCTTCGATCTGGTTATCACCAACTCCGTGTGCAAGAAGACGATATTCCAAAGACTGCCTTCCGAACAAGGTATGGTCATTACGAGTTCATGGTTATGCCTTTGGACTAACCAATGCACCCGCAGTTTTCATGGACCTCATGAATCGTGTGTGCAAACCGTACCTCGATAAGTTTGTGATAGTTTTCATCGATGACATCTTAATCTATTCCAAGACTAAAGCCGATCATGAGCAACATCTTAGATTGGTCTTGGATCTCTTGAAGAAAGAACAACTATATGCCAAATTCTCCAAATGTGAATTTTGGTTAAAAGAAGTTCAATTTCTTGGTCATATCGTCAACGACAAGGGTATTCATGTTGACCCTGCTAAGATCGAAACGGTTAAAAATTGGAATGCCCCGAAGACCTCCACTGAAGTTCGTTCATTCCTTGGGCTTGCGGGATATTACCGTCGTTTTATCTCAAACTTCTCTAAGATTGTTGTCCCCCTTACCGCTTTGACCCACAAAGGTAAGACTTATGAATGAGGACCAAAACAAGAAGAAGCTTTTCAAACCCTCAAACAAAAATTGTGCAATGCTCCCATTTTGACTCTCCCTGATGGGAGTGATGATCTAGTTGTCTACTGTGATGCTTCTAACCAAGGTCTCGGTTGTGTCCTCATGCAACGAGGCAAAGTAATCGCTTATGCATCAAGGCAACTTAAGATTCATGAGAAGAATTATACGACGCACGATCTCGAGTTGGGTGCGGTCGTATTTGCATTGAAGATTTGGAGACATTATCTCTATGGCACGAAATGAGTGGTGTTCACCGACCAAAAAAGTCTCCAACACATCTTCAATCAAAAGGAACTCAATATGAGGCAACGACGTTGGGTTGAACTCCTTAACCACTATGACTGCGAGATTCGTTACCATCCCGGCAAAGCGAATGTTGTAGCCGACGCTTTGAGTCGAAAGAACCATGTCATGCTTCAATGTGTTCGAATTCAAACCTACATTCAAAACCGCATCTTAGAAGCTCAACATGTCTCGGTCACCGAGGGTAACATGTACGAGGAAATGTCATGTGGTGTTGAACTTCTGCTTGAATCTAAACCAAATGGCTTACTTTATTACTTGAACCGTATTTGGGTTCCCGATCGCGATGATCTCCGTACATTTCTCATGAACGAGGCTCACAAGACTCGTTATTCTATTCACCCTGGTGCGGATAAAATTTACCAAGATCTTCGCCAACAATATTGGTGGCCCGGTATGAAAAAGGACATTGCTCTTTATGTTGCCAAATGTTTAACCTGCTCCAAAGTCAAAGCCGAACATCAACGTCCTTCTGGTTTACTTGAACAACCAGAAATTCCCGTGTGGAAATGGGAAAACTTAGCTATGGATTTCATTACCAAGCTCCCTCGCACCTCGAGTGGTTATGATAGCATTTGGGTGATTATTGATCGTCTCACCAAATCTGCTCATTTCTTGCCTATCCATGAAGACTATCGGGCTGAGAAACTAGCCCGAATTTACATTGATGAAATTGTGAGCCGTCATGGTGTTCCCTTGAACATAATATCCGACCGAGATGCGCAGTTCACTTCTCGATTTTGGCAATCTCTCTAAACTGCTCTTGGCACATGATTGGATTTGAGCACAGCTTACCATCCTCAAACGGATGGTCAAACCGAGCGAACAATCCAAACTCTCGAAGACATACTTAGAGCTTGTGTAATCAATTTTGGTGGAAATTGGGATTCACATTTATCCCTCATTGAGTTCTCTTACAATAATAGCTACCACACAAGTATCAACATGGCTCCATTCGAAGCTCTTTATGGTCGCAAGTGTCGTTCTCCTATCTGTTGGAACGAGATTGGTGAAGCACAAATCACCGATCCCGAGCTAATTCAAGAAACATCTGACAAGATTATTCAAATCCGTGACAACATCCGAACAGCGAGAAGTCGGCAAAAGAGTTATGCCGATAAACGACGAAAACCCTTGGAATTCCAATTCGGTGACCTTGTTCTTCTTAAGGTGTCCCCGTGGAAGGGTGTGGTCCGTTTTGGAAAGAAAGGCAAGTTAGCCCCTCGCTATGTTGGTCCATTCAAAATCCTTGAAAGAATTGGGAAAGTGGCTTACAAACTCGAGTTGCCTCCATCTCTTAGCAATGTGCATCCTACATTTCATGTATCTAATCTGAAGAAATGTCTCGCTGATGAGAATATCCATATACCACTTGATGACGTGCGCATTGCTGAAACTATGCACTTCGTTGAGAAACTGATAGAAATTATGAATCGTGAAATCAAGCAACTCAAGCGAAGTCGTATTCCTATTGTCAAAGTTCGTTGGGAGTCTAAGCGTGGTCCTGAACTCACTTGGGAATGAGAGGACCAAATGAAGCTCAAGTACCCCCATCTTTTTACTGATGTCGTAGTTTCCTCTAGCTAAATTTCGGGACGAAATTCCCTCAACATGGGGAGATTGTAACATTTCTGATTTTTAGTATCCGTATTTCAAATTCAATGTAATGCATTTCAAACCAAATTCTAGTGCACTGTTTTGTTCTATTCGTACCATCAATTAAATACTATATTTCAATTTTAACCCGTAAATTTTACACGGTTATAACCTACTAAAACACTACATAAGTATCTATTTATAAAAATATGTCAAAGACCAAAGTTACAAGGTCTGATGTTGAAAATTTACAAGAAACCCTAATAGGCACGGTCGCGCCTCGTTCTGGCACGGTCGCGCCGAGTGCTTTGGCACGGTCACGTGACCAGCTTTGGAACGATCGCGCCCGGTGCCTAGGCACGGTCGTGCCTCAAATGGGCACGGTCGGGCCTAGTACCAGTCGAAACGTAAATACAGTTTTAATCACCCGATCGTTGAGTTCCGTAACCGATTTACACTTCATTACCATTAACGAAAGCAATGACATTTCCAATTACAACGAACGTCTCAAATTAATCCAATCCATCTCAAAAATCGCTTAGACATTTCAAGAAAACACGAATTCTCTCTTTCGATGGGAATTATCGCAACCAAGCAGCAGGTTCACGCTACTCAATCCTCACTAAAGCTACTGGACTCTCTGGTTTAGTCGGAACTGCAGCAGAGGACGCCGGAGACAGAACCCATAGTCGCCGGAATTTCTCTCTACGAACACTATCAATTCGTCGTTCTTCCGGGTAATTGAAACCTTCCACACTTTCGTTTCAGTTTATAGATCAAAAGCCCCATGTTAATTTGGGCTTTCATTATGGAAATCACCACGAACCCGAATCCACATTTTCGTTAAAAATGATTTAATCGAAACGAACATTAGACACGTTTTAAATACAATTAATTTATACTGAAAGACTCGTGATGATCTAATGGGTGAAAGCCCCATGGATTCCAACATTAACAATATAAGAATTAGCCAAATCGTTTCTGTTTTGGGACAGACACGGTCGCGCTAGTATTCTAGCGCGGTCGTGCTTCATGAGACACGGTCGCGTCAAATACCAGCGCGGTCGTGCCTCACACACTCAGACCCAGTCATGCCTTTGGCTAGACTTGGTCATGCCTCAAAACCCTAGACACGGTCGGGCCTAGTCCAGAACACGATCGTGCCTAGAGAACAAACAAATTGTGCATTCTGTTTGATCAACACGGTCGCGCCCGTGGTTCGAGCACGATCGTGCCCTTCCCAGGCACGGTCGTGTGTGAGTAAAATTCTTGGCAGAATTATAAATTTTATATATTTTTCAAACAATAAATATTCTGATTAAATTACAAAATAAAAAGATTTGATTTTTATAAAATTGCATTTAATCCTATTTAGAAAGAACAAATATTTAATAAATAGAAAAATAGTTATTTAAAGTTTATAAAATTAAATTTACAATTATTGCTAAACCTTTCATTTAAAAAGTATTTAAATGGTTAAGTTACATTTTATAAATAAATAAATAAAATAATGATTATTTATTTACTTTATGTTTAAACAAAGACATTTATTTATTTACACTTAATTTCATTTAACACTTATAATATTTTCATAAACAATAATTATTTACATTACTTATCTAATTATTCAAACTCAAACCTTAATCAAAAGGTTCTAAAAATATTCTTTCAAACTTTATATATTTTATTCAATACCTCCAATTACAAATCAATGACCTTTTTACACAAGTCCAAATGCAACTTTAGACTTAAACTTTGGTGCACACTATTAATACCATATACATTACACTTTAGGTTAACTTGTGCATTTCAAGGATCTTTATTCTATCTAGTATCTTTGTTAGCTACGCCTTCAAACCAAGTGAGTATTTCATAGCCCCTTTTACTCTTTTACACTTTTGGGGTGAAACATGAACTATATACAAATTACATGTTTACATTTACACAAACAACACAAGTACAAATCCTATTTACATTCATGTGTACAAATTTGAGCTTTATGCCCGAGTGCTATGTGTGCTAACTTTTGTATGCTATTATGTGTAATCATTAACTATTCAAGCCGACGGTTTTCAATGATAGATCTATTGAGTCTGACAAACCCACCCAGATTGGGGTGATTGATACCGACAACACAATTTTGCATGCTAGTTACAAAGGTTTGATTGTACTTGGTTACACAATAGTTGCTCCCCATAAATGCCTTATTTATCATGTTATGTAAGGATTTGTTTTACAACTATATGCTATCTATATACAAACCTTTGTTATACTCACCAACTTTTTAGTTGACTTTATTTTATTGATGTTTCAGGTTCTAATGTGTGAGATTGATCAAGATGTGCTACACATAGGCTTGGACTTAGTTAATTTAAATAAAAGAACTCTATGTATTTCAATTTTATTCTGTCTTGGATTTGGTTGAGTTTGGACTACTTGTTATGAAATTTGATGTTTAATATATTCAATCTAGTAAATCATGTGCTTATGAACAGTCTACATGTCCCGCCCCGATGATTCCGCCATCGGTCGGGGTGTGACATGTTGGTCCTGCGTACTTAGCAAGTACGCAGGATTTTCCTCTTGCGTACTTAACAAGTACGCATGCATTGCTTCTTGCGTACTTGCTAAGTGCACAAGAACTACACTTGGTGAAAAATTTCAGAAATTTGAAATTCAACTGATGTTCAAAAATCGGTGTGTATTGGGTCGCCACTGGGTCGGAATCGAAGATTCTATCCTATGTGACCAATATCAATACCAAAACACTACTATACATGATCAATTTTGACCTAAAACGGTCGACCGAACCACTGTCGGTTCAATTTCAACCACAGGGACAAAATTAAAGACTAAGAAAGGATGATTAAGGGTCAATTAAGTTATCTAATCATGTTTTAATGATAAGAGGTTACCCAAACAACCCAAAAATTTCCCAAAAATCACGGAATAAACCTAGATTTTTCTAAGTCATTAATCGGTCCGAAGTCATGATTGTGTGGATGGAATGAGCATAGATTCTCACCAAATCGATGTTATGAGATGATGAAACTTGTAATGGGACGAAAAAAAGATTTAGGAACACACGAATTTTTGAGTAATTTTTCAGAGGGAAAAGAATCAGTTTGAATGCGATGAAAAACTCAGAAAATTTCTAAGTCCCATATTTATACCCAACACCAAAAGGCCGTGCGTACTTGCTAAGTGCGCACGCTTTAACTCTTGCGTACTTACAAGTGCGCAAGACTTAACTCTTGCGTACTTATTAAGTACGCAGGGCTTACTTCATGCGCACTTACAAGTACGCAAAACCCTTAAGTGCACAAACTTTCAACTCAAATTTATGAAGTTTTTCAAGTCAAATAACGAACAAGATAAAAAAATATTCAATCAGGAGGATTCAAATACAATTCAGGAAGGTTAAACCCAAATATTTTTGGCTTTTCTGAATAAAATTGAACTATGCATAAATTTAAAATTTTTTTTTGATCTTTTCTCATAGAAATACAAGTATTCACACAAACTATTTTTGATCAAAGACACGAGCAGAGGATCATATCAGACTATCTTTTAGCAAAAACGATACAATATAAACATCAAAGAATATGGGATCATTTCATGGATTACTATTTATTCATACATAATAAACACATAAACAAGTAATTCAAGTTGACAATATTATAAGATTTGAAACTATCAGCATCTTTGTATCACGTTCTTGTGTATTAAGGTATTAATTATATGATATACAACGTGTACCCCACTGATATGCTACACTAATGTAAATTGCACTATCTCAAGGCATCTAAGATTTTCCCAATGATTTTCTAAATTTTCAGAATGAAGTTACATCTATTAGCATAGGAAAAATCAAGCAGAATCCATAAGGATTATCAGGAATCATAAGATTCAGAATCGAGTGATTCATTTTTTGTTTCATTTGATTTTCTTCATTGAATATCGGTAGGATGATTCAGGATAATATATATGGTGTTTGAATAAGGTAAGGGGATCCAACTTTTATCTGGATTTGATTTCAATGAATTAGGAGTGATTCAAGGGTGAATACATGCTCAACGGTTAATGTAGAGACATGTCTTGATTCAATCTCTCCTTGAATACTTGTGAGTATGGGCAGTGAGATGAACAGCATTAATTGTGCTAACGACATAACTCGAAACTGATCTCAAAAGAAAATTATTGCCAAAATCTAACATCCTTTATCTGATAATGATCTTTTCTATTCTTTTACGCACACACACTTGCAAACATGGGTTCAAATCACAGTTGTAATTTAAATTTAGTTTCCACACTACTAGTGATTCAAAGACGCATACAGCCTACTGACAATTCAAATTACTTGTAAATAAGCAGATTAAAAACATAATAATTTAAACAATTAAGTAAGCATGACGCAATCATTTCCCATATGAGCAGTCTGTGACGTGTAGATCATTTCTGATGTACTATCATTTCCTCTTTTCTCAAGTTAACTTTGAAATTTTCTCCATTTTCTATTTTGTTTTTGATTTTGTAAAATATTTTGAAAATTAAAAGAACTGTACATAAAATTTTAAAAGAAATAAAGTTTAACTTCCATGAATTGAATTGATTTAAGAAAAAATAAATTTTCACTCAGGATTGAACATTCCTATCAAGTTGACAAGATGCTCAAAACAAGATCGATCAAATGCCTTTGTGAAAAGGTCAGCAAGATTGTCATCCGTGTGAACTTTTACAAGTTCCATTAAATGCTTTTCAGCACAATCACAGATGAAATGATGGTGAATTTCTATATGTTTAGTTTTGGAATGTTTCACCGGGTTATTTGTGATGGACATGGTGGCATTGTTGTCAATGAATAATGGAGTTCCAGTGAAGTTCAAGTCGTAGTCTCTCAATTGCTGCTGAATCCACAATATCTGAGAACAACCGCTCACCGCAGCAATATATTCTGCTTCACAAGTTGAGACAGAAACCGTTGACTGCTTCTTGCACTGCCAGGAGACCAGTCTGTCTCCTAAGAATTGACATCCACCAGAAGTTGACTTTCTGTCAAGGTTACAACCGCCATAATCTGAATCAGTGTAGGCTTTGAAGTCAAATGACTGCTGCTTAGAGTACCAAAGACCTAATCGGGGTTTCCCTTTCAGGTATCTGAAAATTCTCTTCACTGCTATCATATGTGACTCCTTCGGTTGAGAATGAAACCTTGAGCACAAGCATACAGCAAACATTATATCGGGTCTTGAAGCTGTGAGATACATAAGTGACCCGATCATCCCACGGTACAATCTGCTATCTACATCCTTTCCATCTTTGTCAGGATGCAGACCATGATTGACTGGGATAGGTGTGCCATAAGTACTGTTATCATTCATCTTGTATTTTGACAAGATGTCCTGCACATACTTAGCTTGATGTATATAAATTCCATCCTCTCTTTGACTGACTTGTGGACCCAGGAAGAATGACAATTCACCCATATTACTCATTTCAAACTTGGACTTCATCACCTGCTCGAATTCCCTACACATCCCTTCATTAGTAGATCCAAAAATAATGTCTTCGACGTATACTTGTACAAGAAGAATGTCACCTCCTGCTCTCCTAATGAAAAGGGTCGAGTCAATCTGTCCACGGTCGAAACCATTAGACAGTAGATGCTTAGAAAGTGTCTCATACCATGCCTGCGGTGCTTGATGAAGACCATAAAGTGCTTTGTCGAGCTTATACACTTTATTGATATTATGTGGATCTTCAAAGGCGGGAGGTTGAGTGACATAGACCTCTTCGTGAACTTTACCATAAAGGAAAGCACTCTTCATATCAAGTTGATAGACCTTGAAGCCGACATATGTGGCATAAGCCAAAAACAGTCGAATGGCTTCAATTCTAGCAACTGGGGCATATACTTCCGTGTAATCCAAGCCCTCTTGTTGGTAAAAACCCTGAACAACCAACCTTGCTTTGTTCTTCACAACTACATGACGATCACCCGTCTTGCATTTGAACACCCATCTGGTTCCAATTGGCTGAAAGCCTTTTGGCAAGTCAACCAAATCCCACACGTGTAACTTTTGGAATTGAGACAATTCATCTTGCATCGCCTCAATCCAGCAGTTGTCAGTAAGAGCCTCCTTCACGTTCTTCGGCTCTAACTGGGACACGAATGCAGCATGCAGACATGTTTCCAAGACACCAGTGTCAAGTATCTCTGTGTAAAGACTGGTGTTCTCAGTGATGGTTCGATGACGAGTCTGAACACCGGCATAAGGATCACCAATAATATTGTCGATTAGATGATTCCTATGCACACTCGTCTCCCGTACAATCAGTTCCTGAATTTCTGAATCGAGATTCGTGCTTAACTCCCCCATTTCCTGTGTTCGAGAAGAAGAAGATTCAATGTTAATTGGATCAGCTGGAGCTTCATTTCCTACAGTTGTGTTAGGATTGGCTTGAGCGTCATTTCCATCAACATGAGCATCTTCACTGTTATCACTGTCATGAGTTCCAGATGCAGATGCAACATTGGAATCAGGAGTTACAATCGGTACGGTAGCACGAGTAGAGAAACTGGAGTCATTGTCGCCACCCAATAATTCATAAACATTTGCGGCGTCAACTGCAGATAGATCAGGAAGATTGAATGACTTGAATAGCGCATCATAATCAAAACCCCAAGCTGGACCTGTTGGTTCGGGTGGAATGATGTGTTTACTACAATCCACTTCAAACCATTCCTCGACAGTACGAGTTCCTATGTTGTACACTCTCTTGCAAGGAGAGTTGGCAACGTATCCTAAGAAGATGCCTTCCACCGCTTTTGCATGAAACTTAGACTGACGGTCTTTGTACTGTAGCAATAAGGAACAGGGACTACCAAAAGGAACTAGGTAATCAAGATTGGGAAGTCGATTGTTGATCAACTCGTAACAGGTCTTGTTGTGCCTCTTCACAACCAGAACTCTGTTTAAGACGTGACAAGCTGTATTAACGGCTTCTGCCCAGAAAGTGACAGGAAGCTTTGCATCCGACAGCATAGTCCTTGCAGTCTCAATCAGTGTTCTGTTCTTCCGTTCAACAACTCCATTCTGCTGAGGCGTGTACGGCGCGCTGAATTCGTAACGGATCCCTTTCTTGAGACAGAAAAGCTCCATCAAATTATTCTTGAACTCAGTTCCGTTGTCACTCCTTATTCTTCTAACTTTCAGCTTGCAAAGAGATTCCAAGCTCAGGATCAAGTATTGAAGAATATCAGCAGTCTCGTCCTTAGTACCTAAAAAATGCACCCAAGAAAAACATGAGAAATCATCAGTTACAACTAGACAGAACGACTTAACTCCAATACTCCTGATACTTATAGGGCCAAACAGATCCATGTGTAATAGCTCCAAAAGGGTATCAATAGAGTTTTGGAGATTGGGCTTGTGAGACTTCCGTTGCTGTTTGCCCTTTTTACAAGGCATACAGTCATCTGCAACGGTAAATCTCAGCTTAGGAACCCCGGTTACCAAACCGTTTCGGACAAGATGATTCATTTTATGATACGAAATATGTCCGAGTTTCCTATGCCACAAGATAGAGTCGAGCTCTGTCGCTTTGGTAAGCAAACAGGTAGCAACTGATGAGGTGGTTTTTGCCATGCTCATATCGATCTGATAGGTGTCGTTTGTTCTTGGCGCTCTCATCAGGATCTAGTCTTCGGGAACTTCAAAACCAGGTTTGAGAATCAGGCATTCTGATTTGTCAAACATCACCGAGTACTCCTTGTCACACATTTGGGAGACACTCAACAGGTTATGCTTCAGCTTCTCGCAAAAGTTGACATTGTCAAAGCTGACACAACCGTTCGAAACCACGCCTTGACACGTGATGTTGCCGCCTTTTTCTCCTGCAAAGGCCACATAGCCTCATATGAATGGTTTAACATCTTGAAGCAAGGCCATGTTTCCTGTCATGTGCCGGGAGCATCCAATATCTACATACCAGCGGTTAGAGATAGTACCCTTCGGACGTCCATGCACGAGTAACAAAAGAATTAGTTAGATTTGGAGACCCAAGCCATTATGGTCTTGGGTCGTCCATCCTTTTCAAAATAAACTACTTCCTTTAACTCACAGTCGTGATGACTGTTCAAAATTGATGAATCTTTAGAAGAATTAGAACTAGGAGATTGAGAAGTTTTGGATTTGGCAATCCAGGATCTCTTCTGTTTCTTAACCGAAACAGGAGACTTTGGTTCAACAACAGCAGGTGAACTTGTGGAAGCTTCACCTGATTGAACTGAAGTCAGTTGTTCTAGCTTTCTCAACCTCTTGTTCCTTCTCCTTCTCTGTGGTTTAGAGACTCTCGCCATAGATTTCTCAGCAGTACGTGTACTACCAGAGGTAGATACACAAGGTATAGCAGGTTGCGTTACCTTTCTTGAAACAAATGGTTTAGCTTCAGATTTGATCTTAGGCTTTACCATCAGTTTGACTGGTGGTTTCACCACATTTTGTTTTGGATGTTTGGGAGGTTTCACTGATGGCGACCTGGGGATAACAGCTGGTTGTGAAACAACAGGCCGTTTCCCTTAGTTCTTTGAGGGACAGTTCATAAGAATGTGACCAACCAAGACACAGTGAAAGCAAGTCCTCTTGTCTACATAAGTTCTCTTGTAAGGCTCATTAGATCTGGCCTTAGATAACTCAGCATTATGAGCAGGAGGAGTTGGTTTATGAACAGGAGTCTGAACCTTTACAGTTTGGTTTTTGGGAGTATAATATTTTTGCAACTTTTCTTTATACCCAAGCCCATAATGAGCTGAAAAAGCATCTTTCTTTGCTTGGTTAAGATTTTTATAACCCCCATAAAGCATTACCTTTAGTTTATCATTTGTTTGAATGATGTCGGGTTCTGTTAAAATGCAATTAACACCATTAGTGATAATGTTTTTCTTTACATTCTGTTCAGTCAACAACTCCTCAGATACTACTCCTTCAGGGCAGGTGTTAACCGACCCATCTTCAGAAGCAGTAAAAACTCCTCACTAGATGTGGAGTTAGCCTTACTTGAGGAGTCATCCTTTTTAGGGGAATCATCCTTATCAGAGGACTCATCTAGACAACTGAGATCAATGTCTATTAAGCTATTGACAAACTTCCCGCTTACTGGTGGAGGAATGGCATTAGTAACCAGCCCTAACCCATTCATTTGTCTCACTACAGATTCGTAGTGTTCCACCACAAAACGAGAGTTTTTCAACTTCTCATTAGAACATTTTAACTGCAAGATCTCTGTAACATTTCTGATTTTTAATATTCATATTTCAATTCAATGTAATGAAATTTCAAGTTCTATACTCGTGCAATGTCTCAATATTTTTTCCGCGGTAAATAAAATGCAATGATTCTATACAAGTTCGCAAGTTTTACTCGATTATATGCACATAAACGCTATATAAGTAACTATATATTTCAAATTTATAAAACCTGAAAAGTCAAGGACTAAAGTTGAAAATTTATCAAGAAACCCTAGTTAGCACGGTCGTGCTTCGTTCTAGCACGGTCGCGCCAAGTGCCTCGGCTCGATCGCGCGGCTGGTCCGGGAACGATCGCGCCCGGTTCCTAAGCACGGTCGCGCCAATCTTGGCACGGTCGCGCCTGCGAAACAGTCGAAACGTAAATGTGATTTCAAAACGCTCAATCGTTTGAATTTCAAATCCGATTACGTTTCTTTTCCTTTAACGCGAGTTATACCATTTTCAATTACTCAACGCCTCAGTTTTTCTCCATCAATCTCGAATTCTCTCTCAAGCAATTCAAACAAAACTCGAGTCTTCCTCCTGGAACCCAAATTCTCCCGATCAAGAAAGGATTTATCATCTCCCGGCTCTCTCCAAGACTCTGGACTCTCTGGCCTAGCCGGAATCGCAGTCGAAGTCACCGGAAACCTTTACCTCCGTAGTCGGAACTCATCTCTGCCGTTCTTCATCGATTCGTTACGTTTCAGGGTAAGTATACTCTCCATCTCACTCATTTCAGTAACATTATCAAAAACCCTCATTCAATTTGGGCTTCCATTATAGAATTCGATCAGAATCAGAAATCATATTTTAATAAAAATGATTTAATCGAACCCATGCTTAAACTCGATTTCCATACAATTAAGTTATATGAAAAGACTCTTAATAACCCATTAATCAAAAGCCCTAACAATTCCTGTGTTCAAATTACAAGAAACTCTCGATTCGTGTCTGATTTGGAATAGACACGGTCGCGCTAATCATCTAGCGCGGCCGTGCCTCGTTTAGCGCGGTCGTGTCGACTAGCAGCGCGGTCGTGTCATCCGTCCAGACCTTGTCATGCCCTTTGGGCTAGTCTCTATTGTGTCTAAAAATCATAGACGCGACCGTGCCGGGCTAAGGCACGGTCGTGCCTGATGACTTGTCTAGATTGTGCTCCTGATTGATCAACCCGGTCGCGCCCCGACTAGCGCGGTCGCGCCCGTGGCTTGAGCACGATCGTGCCCTTCCGAGGCACGGTCGTGCTAGACTCAGAATTTTTAACACAATTATAATTTTTATATTTTAATCAGTAAATGTTTCAGATTTTATAAAAATATGTTTTCTGTATTTAAAAATAGATTAAAAGTTTAATCTTGGCATAAATGTAATTTATTGAAAAGTTTATAAAAATTAAATTTATATTTATCATCTTACACTTAAATGATATTTTAAATAATTAAGTTACGAAATTTATAAATAATGATGACTTATTTACTTTACATTTTAAATCAAAATCGTTTTATTTATTTATACTTAATTACAATTAATATTGACATTATTTCATAAACTATAGTTATACACTTATTTATTTAATTCAAACCTAATTAAATTGTTTCAAACATATTTTACCTCAAACTTTATATATTTTATTCAATCATTTTTAAATACAAACCAATGGTTTTATATACAAATCCAACTTTCATTTTTAAACTTTATACATCTATATGATTCAATGCATATTACTATTTAGGTTAAAGTGTGCTTTTCAAGGATCTTTTTGCTATCTATATTCCTTGTTAGCTTCCCTTCCATACCAAGTGAGTATTCACAACCCCTTTTACTCTTTTACACTTTTGGGGTGGAACATGAACTCTATACTCATTACACATTACACATTTACATTTACACAAACTACACAAGTGCAAAAAAAAATCCTATTTACATACATGTGTGCAAAAATTTGAGCTTTGTGCCCGAGTGCTAGGTGTGTTTAACCTTTGTATGCTCTTATGTGCAATCATTAACTATACAAGCCGACGGTTTTCAATGATGGATCTATTGAGTCTGACAAACCCACCCATGGTACGCGGTGATTGAAACCGACAATACACTTTGTTTTGCATGCTAGTTACAAGGTTTGATTGTACATTTGGTTACACAATAGTTACTCCCCATGAACGCCTTATTTATCATGTCATGTAAAGGATTTGTTTTCAACTATATGCTATCTATATACAACTGTGTTATACTCACCAACTTTTTAGTTGACTTTATTTTATTCATGTTTCAGGCCCCAATATGTGAGATTGATTCAATACGTGTTCAACATAGGATTTGGACTTAGCAAAATAAATCAAGAATTTTATGAATTGTTTATGTTTCTTGTTTGAATTTGATCTTGTACTTGGATTTATTGTAATGCAAATTTGACTTTAATATATTTCAATTTAGTCAACCATGTGCTATGAACAGTCTTACATGTCCCGCCCCGATGATTCCGCCATCGGTCGGGGTGTGACAGATTGGTATCAGAGCCTTGGTTATAGGGATTTAGGTTATTAGACATCTTGACCTAGACTATAACTTTAAGACACCCACTTATGTTATGCTTCATGATTTTGTGCTATGTGCTACATGCTATGTGCTACATGCTTACCATGATTAATTATTATTATATTTGCTACCTTCTTTGTTAGAAATGCATGACTTATTAGGATATTCTTAAATTATAATTAAATAAATAACATCCTTTCCTATGGCCTAAACCTCTTATTATTCTTATCTTCTTTTTCTATCTTTATCCTTTCTAAGCATGTGGAAAATTCTTGAAGCAAAAATCTTTAAACAAAATTTTTATTTCTTCGTTGAGGTTTTTAAACTTATTAAATTATTTGAGGACACGTGCAATCTGGAAGGGTGACACCTGTATTTTGGGTTTTCTGTCTAGGAAAGCATTTCGCATAAATTCCAATCAACCGAGGGACCCGTATGCTTTCCTGGGAACTCCCGAGATGAGTGTTTACCTATAGGCTAAAGCATGTCTCCTTGAAAATTATATGAGTTTAAATTAACCTTAATATGCCTTAGTATTCAAGTGAATTTTTGTCACTTTTGAGTACAATCCAAACTATGATTATCTATCTTTTATTTTGTTATCTCATTCTATTAAATCCTAGCAATTCTCATAAGTTCTTACAATCTCTCTTGTCTTGTGTTTCAAATCTGTAGAATGCCTCCTAGTCGTGCTCCCGCCGCTAACGCCAACTCCGACATTGCTGCTATTCTTACTCAATTGGTGACACAACTCACCCAAGCCAATGGTGCCACTAATGGTAATGGAAGCAATAGTGGTAATAATGGTGGTAATGGTGGAAAGGGTGGTAATCCATCCCAATGCACCTTCAAGCACTTCAATTCGTGCAATCCCCTAAAGTTTTATGGAACCAAAGGAGCTACCGGACTCCTCCAATGGTTCGAAAGTATTGAGAATACCTTTCTCAATAGTGACTGTCCCGACAACCTCCGTGTTCGTCATGCTACTAGTGTCCTTCAAAAGCGGGCACTTACATGGTGGAATGGGGAGAAAAGGAATAGGGGTGTTGATGTAGCTATGGCCTTACCTTGGGATGAGGTCAAAAGGCTTATGACCGAGGAGTTCTGCCCTCGAAATGAAGTGAAAAAGTTAGAAGCTGAATTTTGGGATCTTGCCCAAGATAGTGGGGAAAGCTTAGCATATACAACTCGGTTCCATGAGTTGAGTCTTCTCGTGCCCCACATGGTCACTCCTTTGTCCCATTGTATCGAAAAGTATATTGGTGGGCTACCAAGACAAATCCAAGATACTGTCTTAGGTAGAAATCCTGCTACTCTGGAGGATGCTATTCGTCTATCCGCTACCTTAACTGATAATCATGTGAAAGCTGGAACACTTACCAAAAAGGGTTCTAAGAAAGTTGCTGAAACCGTAACCCCTCCTAACCACACCAAAGAAGCTACAACCGAGCCCTCTCGCAACACTAGAAAGAGGAAGGTTAGAAATTTTGCTGTGGTTACTCCTGCTGTTCCCGTGAACCAAGCTGCACCTATGGTTCAAGCACCAGTCAAAAAGCCATATGGTGGAATTTACCCACTTTGTGCCACCTGCAACTATCATCATCCCCAAAACATCCCATGTCGCCTTTGTACTTATTGTGGGAGATATGGTCATACGGTTAATGTTTGTAGGACCAAAGCCCTTACGGGCCAAGTCAACCCTCCAAACCAAACCGTACCTCAAGTGGCTAATCAAGGTGCTCCCGCCATTGCTAATGGGCGTGCTTGTTATGAGTGTGGTGACCCGAATCATTTTCGTAATCTATGTCCAAGGCTCGCAAATACTAGACAAGGTGGAGCTCGTGGGCGTGCTTTCAACATTAACGCCAACGAAGCTCAAGCCAACAACGACGTGGTTATTGGTACGTTCCTTGTTAATAGTTAATATGCCTCCATTTTGTTCGATACCGGTGCCGATAAAAGTTTTGTGTCACTTAATTTTGAGCCTTTACTTGCAAAGACACGATCCCAATTAGAGAAAACCTTCACCGTTGAAATAGCAAATGGTGACTCCCTTACAATTGAGTCTATTATCTATGATTGCTCTTTAGAACTTAATGATCATGCATTCCCAATCAACCTTATTCCAATGCCACTAGGAAGCTTTGACATTATCATAGGTATGGATTGGCTATCAAATCATCATGCCGAAGTTATTTGCTTTGAAAAGTGCATCCGAATTCCGCTACCTTCGGGAGAAACCTTAAGGGTTTTTGGTGAAAAGCCTTGCAAGGGTCTTAAATTGATGTCTTGTACTACTGCTCAAAAGTACTTGCGAAAGAAGTACATCGCCTTCCTAGCTCATATTGTTCAAAAGGATGTCAAGGAGAAGAGTATCCAAGACATTCCCATTGTTCGAGATTTTCCCGAAGTGTTTCCTAAAGATTTATCCGGTCTTCCTCCCGTTCGTCAAGTCGAGTTCCGTATTGATCTCATGCCCGGAGCTAACCCTATTGCTAGAGCTCCTTATCGTCATGCACCTTCCGAAATGCAAGAGCTCGCAAGTCAACTTCAAGAACTCTCCGATAAAGGGTTCATTCGCCCGAGTCATTCACCGTGGGGTGCACCCGTCTTATTTGTAAAGAAGAAGGATGGATCATTTCGCATGTGTATTGACTATCGCGAACTCAATAAGCTTACTATCAAGAATCGCTATCCTTTGCCTAGAATCGATGATCTCTTTGATCAACTTCAAGGTTCTACGTGTTTCTCGAAGATTGATCTTCGATCTGGTTATCATCAGCTCCGTGTTCAAGAAGATGACATTCCTAAGACTGCTTTCCGAACAAGGTATGGTCATTACGAGTTCATGGTTATGCCTTTTGGATTAACCAATGCACCCGCAGTTTTCATGGACCTCATGAATCGTGTGTGCAAACCGTACCTTGATAAATTCGTGATCGTTTTCATTGACGATATCTTAATCTATTCCAAGACTAAAGCCGACCATGAAGAACACCTTAGATTGGTTTTGGACCTTTTAAAGAAAGAACAACTATATGCCAAGTTCTCCAAATGTGAATTTTGGTTAAAAGAAGTTCAATTTCTTGGTCACATCGTCAACGACAAGGGTATTCATGTTGATCCTGCTAAGATTGAAACGGTTAAGAATTGGAATGCCCCGAAGACTCCTACCGAAGTTCGTTCGTTCCTTGGTCTTGCGGGTTATTATCGTCGTTTCATCTCAAACTTCTCAAAGATTGCTGTCCCTCTTACCGCCTTGACCCATAAGGGTAAAGCTTATGAATGGGGACCGAAGCAAGAAGAAGCTTTCCAAACTCTTAAGCAAAAGTTGTGCAATGCTCCCATCTTGACTCTCCCCGATGGAAATGATGATCTAGTTGTCTATTGTGATGCTTCTAACCAAGGTCTTGGTTGTGTCCTCATGCAACGAGGCAAAGTGATCGCTTATGCATCAAGACAACTCAAAATTCATGAAAAGAATTATACGACGCACGACCCCGAGTTGGGTGCGGTCGTATTCGCGTTAAAGATTTGGAGACACTACCTATATGGCACGAAATGTGTGGTATTCACCGACCACAAAAGTCTTCAACATATCTTCAACCAAAAAGAACTCAATATGAGGCAACGACGTTGGGTCGAACTCCTTAACGACTACGACTGCGAGATTCGTTACCATCCCGGCAAAGCGAATGTTGTAGCCGATGCTTTGAGTCGAAAAGACCATGTTATGCTTCATTGCGCCCGTATTCAATCCGATATTCAAACCCGTATCCTGGAAGCTCAACACGTCTCGGTTACCGAGGGTAACATGTATGAAGAAATGTCGTGTGGTGTTGAACTTCTTCTTGAATCTAAACCCAATGGCTTACTATATTACTTGAACCGTATTTGGGTTCCCGATCGCGATGATCTCCGTGCAATTCTCATGAACGAGGCTCATAAGACTCGTTATTCTATTCATCCTGGTGCGGATAAAATGTACCAAGATCTTCGTCAGCTTTATTGGTGGCCCGGTATGAAGAAAGACATTGCTCTTTATGTTGCCAAATGCTTAACTTGATCCAAAGTCAAAGCCGAACATCAGCGTCCTTCTGGTTTGCTTGAACAACCGGAAATTCCCGTGTGGAAATGGGAGAATTTAGCTATGGATTTCATTACCAAGCTCCCTCGCACCTCGAGTGGTTATGATAGTATTTGGGTGATCATTGATCGACTCACCAAATCTGCCCACTTTTTGTCTATTCGTGAAGACTTCAAAGTGGAGAAACTTGCCCGAATTTACATTGATGAAATTGTGAGCCGTCATGGTGTTCCCTTGAACATAATATCTGATAGAGACGCTCGGTTCACTTCTCGATTTTGGCAATCTCTCCAATCTGCTCTTGGTACTCGTTCGGATTTGAGCACGGCTTACCATCCCCAAACTGATGGCCAAACCGAGCGAACAATCCAAACTCTTGAAGACATGCTTAGAGCTTGTGTAATCGATTTTGGTGGCAATTGGGATTCACATTTATCCCATATTGAGTTTTCTTATAACAATAGCTACCACACAAGTATCAACATGGCTCCATTCGAAGCTCTCTATTGTCGCAAGTGTCGTTCTCCGATATGTTGGAACGAGATTGGTGAAGCACAAATCACCGGTCCCGAGTTAATTCAAGAAACTTCCGACAAGATTATTCAAATCCATGACAATATCCGAGTAGCAAGGAGTCGACAAAAGAGTTATGCCGACAAGCGTCGAAAACCCTTGGAATTCCAAGTCGGTGATCTCGTTCTTCTTAAGGTATCTCCATGGAAGGGTGTGATCCGTTTTGGAAAGAAAGGCAAGTTATCACCTCGTTATGTTGGTCCATTCAAAATCCTTGAAAGGATTGGGAAAGTGGCTTACAAGCTCGAGTTACCTCCATCTCTTGGCAATGTGCATCCTACATTTCATATATCTAATCTAAAGAAGTGTCTCGCTGATGAAAATCTCCATATACCGCTTGACGACGTGCGCATTGATGAAACGATGCACTTCGTTGAGAAGCCGGTGGAAATTATGGATCGTGAAGTCAAGCAACTCAAGCGAAGTCGTATTCCTATCGTCAAAGTTCGTTGGGAGTCTAAGCGTGGTCCTGAGTACACTTGGGAACGAGAAGACCAAATGAAGCTCAAGTACCCTCATCTTTTTACTATTAATGTTGTTTCCTCTAGCTAAATTTCGGGACGAAATTCTCTCAACATGGGGAGACTGTAACATTTCTGATTTTTAGTATTCATATTTCAATTCAATGTAATGAAATTTCAAGTTCTATACTCGTGCAATGTCTCAATATTTTTCCCGCGGTAAATAAAATGCAATGATTCTATACAAGTTCGCAAGTTTTACTCGATTATATGCACATAAACGCTATACAAGTAACTATATATTTCAAATTTATAAAACCTGAAAAATCAAGGACTAAAGTTGAAAATTTATCAAGAAACCCTAGTTAGCACGGTCGTGCTTCGTTCTAGCACGGTCGCGCCAAGTGCCTCGGCACGATCGCGCGGCTGGTCCTGGAACGATCGCGCCCGGTTCCTAAGCACGGTCGCGCCAATCTTGGCACGGTCGCGCCAGCGAAACAGTCGAAACGTAAATGTGATTTCAAAACGCTCAATCGTTCGAATTTCAAATCCGATTACGTTTCTTTTCCTTTAACGCGAGTTATACCATTTTCAATTACTCAACGCCTCAGTTTTTCTCCATCAATCTTGAATTCTCTCTCAAGCAATTCAAACAAAACTCGAGTCTTCCTCCTGGAACCCAAATTCTCCCGATCAAGAAAGGATTTATCATCTCCCGGCTCTCTCCAAGACTCTGGACTCTCTGGCCTAGCCGGAATCGCAGTCGAAGTCACCGGAAACCTTTACCTCCGTCGCCGGAACTCATCTCTGCCGTTCTTCATCGATTCGTTACGTTTCAGGGTAAGTATACTCTCCATCTCACTCATTTCAGTAACATTATCAAAAGCCCTCATTCAATTTGGGCTTCCATTATAGAATTCGATCAGAATCAGAAATCATATTTTAATAAAAATGATTTAATCGAACCCATGCTTAAACTCGATTTCCATACAATTAAGTTATATGAAAAGACTCTTAATAACCCATTAATCAAAAGCCCTAACAATTCCTGTGTTCAAAATACAAGAAACTCTCGATTCGTGTCTGATTTGGAATAGACACGGTCGCGCTAATCATCTAGCGCGGCCGTGCCTCGTTTAGCGCGGTCGTGTCGACTAGCAGCGCGGTCGTGTCATCCGTCCAGACCTTGTCATGCCCTTTGGGCTAGTCTCTGTTGTGTCTAAAAATCATAGACGCGACCGTGTCGGGCTAAGGCACGGTCGTGCCTGATGACTTGTCTAGATTGTGCTCCTGATTGATCAACCCGGTCGCGCCCCGACTAGCGCGGTCGCGCCCGTGGCTTGAGCACGATCGTGCCCTTCCAAGGCATGGTCGTGCTAGACTCAGAATTTTTAACACAATTATAATTTTTATATTTTAATCAGTAAATGTTTCAGATTTTATAAAAATATGTTTTCTGTATTTAAAAATAGATTAAAAGTTTAATCTTGGCATAAATGTAATTTATTGAAAAGTTTATAAAAATTAAATTTATATTTATCATCTTACACTTAAATGATATTTTAAATAATTAAGTTACAAAATTTATAAATAATGATGACTTATTTACTTTACATTTTAAATCAAAATCGTTTTATTTATTTATACTTAATTACAATTAATATTGACATTATTTCATAAACTATAGTTATACACTTATTTATTTAATTCAAACCTAATTAAATTGTTTCAAACATATTTTACCTCAAACTTTATATATTTTATTCAATCCTTTTTAAATACAAACCAATGGTTTTATATACAAATCAAACTTTCATTTTTAAACTTTATACATCTATATGATTCAATGCATATTACTATTTAGGTTAAAGTGTGCTTTTCAAGGATCTTTTTGCTATCTATATTCCTTGTTAGCTTCACTTCCATACCAAGTGAGTATTGACAACCCCTTTTACTCTTTTACACTTTTGGGGTGGAACATGAACTCTATACTCATTACACATTACACATTTACATTTACACAAACTACACAAGTGCAAAAAAAAATCCTATTTACATACATGTGTGCAAAAATTTGAGCTTTGTGCTCGAGTGCTAGGTGTGTTTAACCTTTGTATGCTCTTATGTGCAATCATTAACTATACAAGCCGACGGTTTTCAATGATGGATCTATTGAGTCTGACAAACCCACCCATGGTACGCGGTGATTGAAACCGACAATACACTTTGTTTTGCATGCTAGTTACAAGGTTTGATTGTACATTTGGTTACACAATAGTTACTCCCCATGAACGCCTTATTTATCATGTCATGTAAAGGATTTGTTTTCAACTATATGCTATCTATATACAACTGTGTTATACTCACCAACTTTTTAGTTGACTTTATTTTATTCATGTTTCAGGCCCCAATATGTGAGATTGATTCAAGACGTGTTCAACATAGGATTTGGACTTAGCAAAATAAATCAAGAATTTTATGAATTGTTTATGTTTCTTGTTTGAATTTGATCTTGTACTTGGATTTATTGTAATGCAAATTTGACTTTAATATATTTCAATTTAGTCAACCATGTGCTATGAACAGTCTTACATGTCCCGCCCAGATGATTCCGCCATCGGTCGGGGTGTGACAATCTCATTTTGTAGTTTATTGATTTCATTGTTCCGTTTTTCCAACCCCCTGTATGCAACATCTAAGTGAAGCTGTTGATCGCTTATTTTTAGAGAATACTCACATTTTTCCTTTTTTAACGTTTCAATAGAATCTTTAAAAGGTTTTTCATTTTATTTATAGTTTAGAGCTGCCATACTTAGGGGTTCGATTTTGTCTTGAAGCCTTGAATTTTCAAGTTTTAGCCCTAGACATTTGGAACATGAAATAACAGAAAAAGGATTAGAATCTACCTCAGAAGATGAACTTGTTGCTTCTCCAATGGCCATGAGAGCAACAGCAGTAGTCGATTCCTCTTTATCAGCTACAGAAGCTTCCTTTTCTTCAGCTTCCTTCACCTCCTCTGTAGCAGCAGTAGTAGATTCTTCTAGGTCAGCCATAGAAGCTTCCCTTTCTCTGCTTCCATCATCTCCATGATCTCAGCTATGAGACCAACCTGAGTTTGTGCGATGATGGCATCCTCCAGATGAACACCCCAATCAAAGCTTTCGTCCTGTCGAGCTACCAGTGCATTGGACGTTCCACTTTGGCTATGATTATGGTGGTTTGGGTTGTTGTGGCCATGGCTGTTTCCTTGGCTAGGTCTGGTAAAGCCCGAGGCCGGTGCTCTGTCTTTTTGACATTCACGAGCAAAGTGTCCATAGTTCAGACACTTGTAGCATTTGGCCTTAGATTTTTCATACCCGACCTTGGCATTAGAATGCCCGCCAATGAACTTTCTTCCTGTTCTGTTCAGGAAACGCTTGGCTCTCCTCAATAGCATGGCCATATTCCATTGAATATCCATGTCCTCAATGTCATCAGGATCCACTTGATTAAAATCTTCTTCAATCGTCTCGGGATCTGTAAGCTTGCCGCCAATGAAGTTCTCATAGGCAAGCATACATGATGAGAATAATGCTACATGATCTTCAGCTATTTTGGCTATTGCTGATTAATTAGCTGAAGTTGTAGCAGGAGGATTTCTTGAGGTATGTTGATGATGAGACCCCAACCCTGATCCAGATGCATAGCATGCATGACCACCACAACCATTTGAGTGGTCTTCATCAGTAGAGTTTCCAGTGAAAAGGGCAATTCCAGAGCCCGATGACTTGGATGTAGAAGTCATCCCATGATACATAGAAGGGTCTTGTATCTGGGGTCTTCCTGATCTCTCCTTTCTTTTTAGGTTCATGTCATGAGCTTGAACCTTTCCTATTGCCTCCTCAGTCAACTCATAGAATTTTGGATTTTCCCTCATCAGGGTTGTGTACATCTCAAATTTGGGTGGTAAAGCATCCAAAAACTTTTCCACCATCTCTTTATCTGGATACCTGAGTTCAAAATCCTTCAACTCAGTCTGTAGATGATAGAATCTAGAGATGAGGTCATCTAAAGATTCGTTCTCTAAAAATCTGAAGCACTCATACTGTTTCCTGAGAAGAACCCTCTTACTCTTCTTGATGTCACTATTTCCTTTGAATCTTTTCTGTAAAGCTTTCCAAAGATCCTTAGAATTGTCATAACCTCGGAAACTGTGGAACAATTCCCGAGTTAATGCCATAGTGATCGAACCAAGTGCCTTCTTTTCTTGATCATACGCTTTCTTTTCTTCGTCAGAAAGTTTAGATGTAGGTTTGGGCATGGTTTCATCAAGATAGATGTGGGTGGGATGCTTATATCCCTCAAGGATTGGTATCCATAGTGATGAGTCGGTATAAGAAATGTAGTGCTCAAACCGTGCTTTCCAATTAGAATAATCGTTTACGTTCAGCAACTTTGGCGGTTTCTGTGGTTTACCGATCTCATTATCATAGTTTAACAGGTTTCCAAGATTCTGAAGATTCGACATAGTGAACACTTAGTCAAATTTCAGAAAAATCAGACACTTGATTTTGGCCTTGCGCACTTGAGAAATGGTCTTGCGTATTTAGATTTGCTCTTGCGTACTTGATAAGTATGCAGGAGTAAATGATAAGTACGGAGGATATAACTTAAGTTCGCACAAGATCAGTCTTGCGCACTTGTAAGTATGTAGGAGATTAGTCTTGCGTATTTAGTAAGTACGCACCAGACTGAACTTTTTGCCAAAAATGGTAAGTACGCACAACACCTTTTCAGCAACTCTCACCTAACTATTTCGGTCACTGGAAAATCGCCGGAGATGGTAAAAATTGGACTGATGATCAATGCAAATGAGCCAAAGGGTCAGAAACTTGTTTCTAACCAACCTTTGATGCTCAAATCACTCAAATACACAACAAAAATCAGTTTTTGAGTGATTTTTGCTTCTAAAATAGTGCTCAAGAGCTACCCCTATTTTATCACAAAAATACCTCTTTTTGCTTGTAAAAACTCGGTAGAAACTTCCAAACTCACTCACAAAACTCGAAATCAGGAGCAAGTTGTAGGTCCCTAATTCGGTGCGCGACGGATCTCTAGACTCGCGGTACGACACGGTGATAACGTGCGGAATCCATGATCAACGTGCTCGTGTAACTCAATCAACAACAACGGTGTAAATAAACTCTTTGTATTCCACCAATATCAGGTTACAAGAATTCTCTCTCGTCTACTCTGATATCGTCTATTCTGTCTCTCACCTTCTCTGTTCTACCACTCTGTCTACTGATATCTCCTATTTATAGCCACAGACCTGCACCAGGCGAACTTAACAAGTTCGCTTCACTGTGCTTAGGCGAACTTATTAAGTTCGCCTCTAATAGGCTAAGCGAACTTAATAAGTTCGCCTCTGATAGACTTAAGCGAACTTATTAAGTTCGCCTCTGATAGCCCAGAGGAACTTATTAAGTTCGCCTCTGATAGGCTAGGCGAACTTATTAAGTTCGCCTCTAGCAGAACTTACACAGAATTTTATTAACAGTTACAAAACATGTCCTAACAGACTCCCCTTTAACTGTTGCTAACAATTCTATCAATTACAAGTCAAAGACTCTAAGACTAAGACATAATATCTTCAAGCTCGTTGTCATAGAATATGCTCCAACAGACTCCCCCTTGATAACAGCTTCAGAAGATTGTCATCCGTCTTCAAATATCATCAAACACACTGTAGTCTTCGTCTTGTTTATCTGCACTTTCTCTTTCTATCTAGAAGAAAACTTGGGAGAAGGACCCCTTGTCAACTTATGTCTGCAAATTTCAGTTTTTGCAAAGGATAACAACCAAGAATAACCAACAATTAAGATTTCCATGGAAGCTGGAAAAATAAAATCTTTTTGGTTTTTCAAACATAAGAAACACAAAATCTTTTTAGTTTTTCTCTATATAAACTAAAATGTAAAATACAAAATCACATCTTTTTGGTCAAACATCACGAGTAAGGAGATCATATCAGTATATATGAGATATCAATCACACAAGTTGGATATAAAATCCATATAATATCAAAAGGTATCCTATGTCATTCTTTCAAGCCTTGACCAATCAAACCAATATCTTTCAAGATTATCACACTCTATCTTTTCAAGACTTTCATATTGCATGTTATGATACGCGATAAACATTCAAAGAAAATAGGATCACGCTATGACACACAAATTCAAATTGTCAATATTATAAGATTTGAAACTAAAGCATCTCATTCCCACTTTATTGTGAGTTAAGGTACCATTTAAGTATGAAATACATAGTGCACCACACTAGTATGCCAACAGAAAGTAAATGCACTATCTTCAAGACATATATAAGATTTTACTAAAGATTATCCAAATATTCAGAATGAGGAGACATCACTTAGCACATGAATAGCAGAATCCAAATTGGATTGTATAGGAATCAATGAGATTCAGAATCAAATGATTCAATGTTTTGGCTTATATATGTGGAATCATAAGATTCAGGTATGTGGATCCAACTGTTATCTGGATTATGAATTCAATGGAATCAGTAAAGATGATTTATCAATATGATCCAAGGGCTAGTATATGTTTGACAGATGTTGTCAAGTACATATCTTGATTATACTTCAAATTGCATGCTTTTCGGGACATGGGCACTGAAGCAAATCGAATGAATAGTGCTAAGGACATAACCCAAAACTGATCTCATAGGAAAATCTTTATTAAAAGCTAATATTCTTTATCTGATAGAGATCTTTTAACACACACACCCAAGCATAAAATGGGTTCAAATCACATTTGTAACATATGAAATTATGTTTTCACACTACTAATGGTTCAGCGATGCTTTTAGTCTACTGACAATTCAAATTATATGCATACACAACACTATCATTTCCTATTTGTGCAGTCTCTGAAGTTTAAATCAAAACATATAATTCAGATATATTAACATAAAGCACCAACCAGTTAATCTAAGGTCATGTGTGAAAGAACATCTACTGATGTACTATCATCTCTTCTTTAACTTCAAGTAATGTCGATTTTATCTTTTTCAATTTGTTTAGCTTTTTCAAAATCTTTTTCAAAGAAAGTAAAACAAACGAAAATAAAATCTTCCATGAAAACATTTTATGAAAAACATTTTACTTGGTTACTCAGGATTAAGCAAGTCAATCAATTAAAAACTCAAACCGATGTAATCCTGTAATTGAAAGTCATTGCCTCTGTCAGCAACACAGTTCTGTACTCCCCCTGTCCTGTAGACTCCCCCTCAACTAGTCAAATGGTTACATCAATGACTTTATGCTCACCATCGTCATCCTAAGTTTCAGGTTATCATTTGGACTTTGTAAAATTCTTTCCAAAACATTGTGTGTGACATATTCTCCCCCTTTAGCATCAAGTCGTTGAATCAAATAGATTCTCAGTTATCAACAACTCGTTACTCTTGCAGATGTCATTCCCTTTCATGTGCTTAGAACCACCACTATCAAACACCAAAACGGTATTAATAGTCCCTCTTGGTAAATCCTGCACAACTAACAAGAAACATTAATTTGAAATTGGGACCCAAGCCATGGTAGTCATGGGTCGTCCATTTGTATCAAAATAATAAACCTCACTCCATTCACAATCGAATCTCTCATCAATTTTCGGAGATTGTTCTTACGAGTCAGAAACAGAAACTTTAGATTTCCAAACATACTTCTGTTCATTAAGTTCTTTTTGCTTAAAATGTGAAGTGTTTGAACATTTTCGTTCATTTGAAAAATGTTTAGATTGTGAAAACTCTTGTTGTTCTAAAAGTTTTCTCAATCTTCTATTTCTCCTCCGTCTTTGAGGTCTAGAAAGCCTAACCTCAGATTTTGAACTACCCTTTGGTGTATCACGAGGTTTAACCACATTTTGGTTAACATAAGGCTTAACAAGAGTTCTTACCTTTCCTGGAGTAACATGTCGGTTACCTTTGTCTTTGTGAGAACAATCAATTCGTATGTGACCCATAAGACCACAGTAAAAGCAAGATCTCGTCTCACGATAATCTCTCATATAAGGAATCTTCACACGATAAGCTGTACTTGAAGAAGATTCTCCTACATCAACTTCTTTTGGCTTTATCTTCTCTGAAACTCCAGATTTTGCAACAGGTTTTGATTCAGGCTTCATCTTCTCAGGAAATACATGCTTCTTCCCTTTATTTTTGTAAGGACAGGTCACCACAACGTGTCCTATCTCATTACAATGAAAACATGGACGCCTGTCTTTATAATCTCTGACATATGGAACTCTCCTTGAGTTTGAAGTACTTCCAAATGTAGAATTTCCAGATGAATTAGAATCAACCTTTGAGTCTTCTTTCTTAATCTCTTTCGGTATCCCCTCTACCTTAGCTTCATCAAAATATTCATCATCACTCTCATCAGAATACACCATATCTTCACCTATGACTGGATTCACTTTCAACACAGTCTTAGGATCTAAATCCTCATCGTTTATAATCTCAGGTGTAACAGAATAATTTTCGTTGAATGGTGGAGGAACATAACCAATACCATTAGTTCCCTTCCCCTCTTTAGTATTTTCATGATAATATCCTAATAAGAATGATGAATTTGCAAAGCTTTCTAATTTTCTATGCAATTTGATTACCTCTGCTTTAGATTCATCTAGTTCCTTATCTTTCTCAACAAGATCATTATTTCTTTTCTCAATTTCTGCAAAGGACATATCCAGGTGATATGCCTGTTCTTTGATCTTCAAAGTCAGAGAATTTATATCCCTCTTTACTGATTCTATTCTTTCAACACACACATTCTCATTATCTTTTAGTTTCTGATTTACCGTGTGCATCGATTTCATATCACAAATGAGGTTGACGTTGTCATCCATAACCCTCATCATTTTATCCTTTACTAAAATACAGTTAGAACAAAATGTCTCAGAGTTATAAAATACCTCAGGTTTTAGTTCTGAAGAAGATGCACCAGGAGCCATGAAAATGTCATCATCAGCTTCACTCTTTTGAGCAACAATGACAGGCTCTAAATCAATTTCTGATTCATACATATCACCTTCAACTGTCTGAAAGCTTTCTTCACTCATCACATCAGTCTCAGTAGATTGAGTACTTTCACCAGAACGAATACTCTCACTATCAGTTAAATTTGCAGAAGAATCACTTTGAGAATAATTCGGATTCTCCAATACTTCTTTGATCAAGACCACAAACGCTTGAGAAGTTTCTTCACCCTTTTTCTTCAATGCTTCCCATAGATCTCTTGAAGTTGGACACTTCCCGAGACTATGAATGATTTCTTTTGGTAAAGACATCTTTAAAGTTTCACACGTTTTCATCTCTCGATCAAACTTCTGCTTTTCTACTTTAGTAAGAGCTGTCACTGGTTTAGAAACATCATAATATCCCATATAGTCATAAGTAGGATGCACATATCCTTCAAATATGGATGTCCAAAAGTTTTCATTAGTTTCTGATACGAACTGTTCGAACCGGACTTTCCAGCTACGAAAATCTGATATGCACAAAAGTCTCGGTGGCATAGTTCCACTCTCATTATCATCACATGAAATTGACATTTTGAAATTTTTGCGAAAATACCCGGAAAAAATTTCCCGCCAAAATACTCTTTAAAAAATTTTGAAAATTCAAAATTTCAAAAATGATTCAAAACGACCATATAAGCTTTCCCTAAAAAATTTGGTCAAGAAGAAATTTAAGAAGACTAGCTAAGTTCGCCTACCTAAGAGAACTTAATAAGTTCGCCTGAACTTCTCCCCAAGCGAACTTAATAATTTCGCTTAAACCAGAAACCTGAAAATCCGATTAAGTTCGCCTAAAATAAGTTCGCTTAACCCTGTGAGAAGCGAACTTGACAAGTTCGCCTGCTGCTAAGTTCGCCTGCACAGATTTCAGCAAGTTCGCTTGCTCCAACAGAATCAACTCAAGAACAGCTCAGAACCATATTCGCGAACCAAAACATCCGAAATTCATGATTTCTTGCTTAATTGATGGAATTTGATAAAATTGAACCGTAAGAATATGTAGAAACTGATTTGGAACACTTATATCGGATCAATTTCATCAAAACAATTCAAAATCAATCCAAATTTGTCAAAATTCTTCCATTTTTATCAAGAACACGAATTTATCAAAAATCTTCAAAATCTCTGAACTTTGATGTTGATTGGACACGAAAACACCATGAATCTTTTGCTAATCAATAGCAATTGCTCTGATACCACTTGTAGGTCCCTAATTCGGTGCGTGACGGATCTCTAGACTCACGGTACGACACGGTGATAACGTGCGGAATCCATGATCAACGTGCTCGTGTAACTCAATCAACAACAACGGTGTAAATAAACTCTTTGTATTCCACCAATATCAGGTTACAAGAATTCTCTCTCGTCTACTCTGATATCGTCTATTCTGTCTCTCACCTTCTCTGTTCTACCACTCTGTCTACTGATATCTCCTATTTATAGCCACAGACCTGCACCAGGCGAACTTAACAAGTTCGCTTCACTGTGCTTAGGCGAACTTGTTAAGTTCGCCTCTAATAGGCTAAGCGAACTTAATAAGTTCGCCTCTGATAGACTTAAGCGAACTTATTAAGTTCGCCTCTGATAGCCTAGGCGAACTTATTAAGTTCGCCTCTGATAGGCTAGGCGAACTTATTAAGTTCGCCTCTAGCAGAACTTACACAGAATTTTATCAACAGTTACAAAACATGTCCTAACACAAGTGCTCTGATACCACTTGTAGGTCCCTCGGGTGTGTCGGATCGTCACATGCAAGTGGGTCTACTAGTCGGACCGGGTGTGGAATACCAGTGACTAGGCGGAGAGTCAAACTAAACAAAGTAAACCAACAAGAGAATCACTTTAAACTTTCTTTCTATTATAAACACTTGAAGGTTACAGAGAGAAGTACTGAGATTACAATTTGCGTATTTGCTACTATGACTGCCTATGTCTGAGTACTTAACTTCTGTCAACCTATCCTATTTAACAAGACCTGATGCCTGCGCACTTAGCAAGTGCGCAGGGCAAAATGCTCTTGCGTAGTATTCTTGCGTACTTGCTATGTACGCAGGAGCTTTCTCCTGCGCACATACAAGTGCGCAAAACAGTTAGGGAAAAATGCAACATTCAATATGTAAAAGTAAATACAACTCGATAAACTAATACATAAATACTCTTACATACAAAGACAATTACAAACAAGAAAATACAAACTAAGACTCTATCTATCCAGAGTGTTTGTCATAGGAAAGTGCTTCAACAGTAGCAGCAGCACAAATACTGGCTCCAAGTAGACTTGACCTGATCAGGAGCAGTACTTTAACTGACGAAGAAACTGTTTGCTGAAGAAGCCTCATACACAATGAGATGGTCAGGGGACTGGCAGTGCTAGGATGGTCGTGCACTGGGCCCTCTGGCTTCACCTTCTTTCTGAGTGATGGATCATCTGTCTTCTTCAACCACATCAATGAGATCCTACTCCTCAACTTAGACTTCCTATACAACATTTTTGAGCTCAGAACACATATCTGCAATTTCAAATCCTTAGAGAGCCAAGCAATGATCAAGACTATAAAATCTCATCTTGAAAATGAGGGACGCCTTGCAGAAGATGCCTCCTCTGACTCAGATTTCTCTTTTCTCTCCTCACCAACCGCCACTCTAAACAATGCAACAGAATCTAGAAGAACAGAGTTGGAGGATGTAAGGAAAAGTTGGAAGGAAGTAACTGGGTGTGAATGGGAAGAAGATGAAGCAAGAAACCTTCCCCCATCCACTCCCCAAACTGCCAATGAAGCTGAAGCAGAGATCCCAACAGTATCTAAAACATCTGCTGTTGTGATCCATGAAGCTGAAGCAGAGGCATCAACCAAAGCCAAGGGGAAGGGAGTAATGACTAAAGAGGTGGAAGAGAGACTGATGAAAGAGCAAACGGAAAGGGAGGAAAGAAGAAAAAGAAGAAGAAGAGAAGAAGAGGAGATGGCAGAGCTAAGAAAAATTCAAGAAAGAAAAGCTGCCATGCTCTTTAGAGAACAACAAATCGAGTTGTATGCTAAACAGTTGGATGATCTCAAAGCCAGATTTCCTGCAGCTTCTCAATTACAAGAAGATGAATCCCTAGCTCTTCAGCTACAGGAACAGTAATTAAGAAGAAGAAGAAAGGGAGAAGAAGAAAAGGGAAGAGGCTAAGTTCAGAATAACTGATTCTGAACTAGCCAAAGAAATGAGAGAAGAATGGATAGCGGCTCTGATTTCTCAAGGTGAGGATGCAGACTACCTTGAGAAACTATCAAATAAAGAAATCTATAGAGCCTTCATGGGTCAGCAAGGTCAATTGGCAAATAAGAAAAGGGATGAAGAAGAAGAAAAAGCCAAGCAAAAATCCAAGAAGACCATTGCATTCAACATAAAGAAACCCAAGCCTTCTCCCTCATCCACTACTTCCTCCTCCCACCATACTTCCACTCTCCAGCCAAGACCTCATTCTTCTCTTCCCACAGAGTCCAAATCCCTCCACCCAGCTCCTCCTTATCAGCAGCCTTCCAAGAAGAAAACCAAACCTACCATCACACCACAAGACTCAAGAGAAATAGTTGTCTGGTTCTACAACACTCAAGACAAATGGTTTGAAGTCTTCAGGGGAAAGGAAGAACTGAAAAGATCTATCTATAAATCTGTTGATGAGGTACTGCAACTCCTAGACTCAGATCTAAGAAGAATATTGGAGTTGGGTGAAGCCCATAAGCCAGAGAATGAAGGTGGGAGACATCTTTTGCTAGCAATCAAACATCACTTCAACCCTAGTAAAGATGTAATCATTGATGCCAAACCTCTTCAATCCCATACTCCATTCACCAGTTGGTCCTTCAAGGCTGATACCAAAGAGTTTATCTTGGTTGATGTTAAAGGACAGAAGATGATATGTTTAAGCAAGGCCATCTTCAAGATGCCAAGAAAAGACATAAAGACTCTATCTGAGCTTCCTCTAAACAATCCCAGCCAGGCCCCAAGAGGCTATGCGGTAGAAAGGATAGTCTGCAACATGGAAAAGCTTCAGCAGCAAAAGCAGTAAGAGAGTTTTGGTATCATCAGTATAGGGGGAGTTTGTAGAAATAAAGACTGATGGCTACAAAATTCTCAGAGTTTGCTGCAGATCGACAAACTGCTGCGGACCTCAGAGTTTGCTGCAGATCGACAAACTGCTGCGGATAAGCTTATCTGCTGCGTATACTTGTTCTTCTGCTGAAAAACAAATCTGTTGCGGATAGCCTTATCTGCTGAAGACCAAAGTTGCTGCTGATAGGAAAATCATCAGCAGCTGTGGATAGTTGTGTCTTGCTGCTGATCAACAACATTGCTGCTGATAGCCATTTCCTCTGAAGATCAAACGTTGCAGCTGACTGGCTTCGATAAAGCAACCATTACCACTGACAAGTTTCTGCTGCAACACTGACACACTCCACGCAGAAAGAATGTTGCTGGTGCAAGAAAATAAAACACAACGACGCTCTTCTTCCAAGGACTCAAGCAATGATGCCTAAGAAGACGTTTGAGTAAACATAACTTTTGTAGTATTTGTTGTCGTTAAATGTAGAATAGCTTCAATACAAGATCAACGGCTTGTGTTAGATCTGATCCTTAGAATCAAGGGTATGTCTTGATTCTAAGTTACTATATAAGTAGTACTTAGAGTCATTGTATAAGTGTGCTTTTTCCTTAAGAGTTTTCTCTGTAATCTTGTAATCTTTGAAACTTAATACAAATTGCATTTATCAGTATTCTTCTTATTTACTTGTTTACATTGCTTAGTTGTGATTGTTTCCGCCAATCTCAACTAGAATAGAACCATCTTGTATTCACCGATCCTACATATCTAGTCAAAATGATGTACCTTCTCCAAATGTCACTATCAAGGAGGTACTGATTGACTTAGCTGCCAATGTACGCAGCCCAAGTTCATCACCTAAGAAGGTCCACTCTAGGAGTTCTTATAGAGTGGATATGGAAGGGACTGTCACTACTTCTGGTCTATCAATTGACAAGGAGGACAATGACAACATCACTAAGTCCCTAACCATGGCAACTCATGGTGAGGATGTTTTTGTTGAAACATTCTTCACTAAGAGGAATCCCAGGTGCCAAGAAAACCAGGGTGATGGGGAGGCAGAGGTTAGGCCTAAGGCCCCATCTAGTTCCAAGGATTCCACATCTGTGGAAGAGGAAAGTCTGAAACTTCAAAATTTGGAATTGACGGCTAGGGTTGCTCTGCTAGAGGCTGAAGTGTCTAAACTAAGACATCAAGTCTCTGTGCATGAGTTCCACAGATGCCCCACATTGACTCCTTCCCTTGTATCAGTACGCACTCAAACAGATTCAATCATATGCACTGATGCAACCAAAAAGGGGGAGAAAATGTCTGAAGATGATGTTGATAGCCTTGTGGCTTAGTTCAAAGAGCAGGAAGCATTTCAAAGAACACTCTTCTAGCCTGCCTTTATCCATGTTTATGAACTGATGGTTTCCACAGATGAAGAAGAAGACGTCTCTAAGGAATGGAGACTAGTTGCCAGGGATGTAGATGAAGCATTCCCTAAGGAGATGGAGAGTGAAAAAGAAGAAGAAGAAGAAGAAGAAGAAGAAGAAGCATTCCCTACAATCCAAGTATTCCATGTTGCTGCAAACATCTCAAGGAAGGTCATATCTCCTCAATTCCCATTATCAGCAAATAATTTGGAGTTTGATTCAATCTTAGCATGGGGATATGATGGCCTATTTGAGAGATTTTGGATTGGATGGGAGTTCTCTGGGACTGAAGAACTAGATTGGGTCAACCTAAGTGCCCTTGACATCTTGGCTTTATACACTGAAAATTCATCAACACTTCCAAGGATCTCTCTGCCAAGCTTGCAATTGATCGTTTTTATGACCTAATGGAAGATAATATGCCTTGGTTTGAGAGAGTCCTTGAAGAAGCCAAGAAGGTTGCCTATCCCTGCCTTGAGGAAGAAGAAGCAGAGTCCTCAAATGCAGCCCAAGAAAGAGGAGTTCAAAGACTAGGATTGATGAAAAGCAATGTCCTAACAGAAGACCAAGTTCTATGCTTAAGTAGATATCTGTATAATGAAGTGGTCAGAGGACTGGAAGTCTATGGGTGGTTCAACACTAAACCCTCAGGAATCAAATTCTTCTTGTGTAATGGATCATCCTTTGAAATCAACAACGTTCAAGAAATCTTGCTACTAAACCCAGACTTTCTCATCAAAGTCTTTGAACTGAGATCAAAGATCTACAATGTCAACTCACCAAGAAGTCAAGAGATGATGAGCATTGTCAAAAAATTCCTACAAGATGGTGGGTGGATAGCTTTAGACGGCTCTGATTCAGACTTGTCACTTCCTTCTTCTCCCAAAGTTGTGCTTAATACTGAAGAACTCTCTGCAAAAACTGCTAAACAAAAAGTTATGAAAAATGGGTGTCTGATGTTGATGAAGAAGAAGAAGATTCTCCTCCCTTGTGTACTCCACAAATTGCCAATGAAGCCTATGTTGAGGCCTCGATAGCAACCTCCTCATCTACTATTGTGGTCTATGAAGCAGAAGCAGAGGCATCCAACAAAGACAAAGGGAAGGGCATCATGACAGAAGATGAAGAGAAGAAGATTGAAGAAGAGAAGGGAGAAGTAGAAAGAAGATGAAGGGAAAGAGAAGAAGAAAAGATGGCACGGCTTAAAAGGGATCAAGAAAGAAAAGCTGTCATGCTCTTAAGGGAACAACAAATTCAGAGTGTTGCAAGGCCTCTGGACGAAACAAAGATTCAAGTTCTTGTAGCTACACAAATACATGAAGTTGAAATTCTGGCTCTTCAGCTACAAGAACATTTGAACAAAGAAGATGAAGAAAGAGAGAAGAAAAAGGCCGAAGAAGCCAAATTCAGAATATCTGACTCTTAACTTGCAAAAGAAATAAGGATGAATGGATAGCAGCTCTCATTTCTCAAGGTGAAAATGCAGACTAACTTGAGAAACTATCAAATAAAGAAATTTACAAGGCCTTTATGGGTCAACAAGGAGAGCTTGCAAATAAGAAAAGAGCAGATGAAGAAGAAGAAGAAGAAGAAGAAGAAGCAGCAGCAAGACAAAAGTCTAGGAGAGCCATGGCCTTCAATAAGAGAACTCATGAAGAAAGAAAGGTTATGATGGACTTTCTAAAGGCAAGAGGTGAGAGTGGAAACAGGCTAGGTCCCATGAATTTCATGAACCTTCAAGCCCTCTACAGACAAGTGAAAAAGGAAGAAGATGAGAGACTGAAGAAGACTAATCTATTGAAGAGGGCTGATACCACTGCTGAAGAAAGAAAATCAAAGAAGCCCAAAACTAAATCCTTAGTCTCTCCTCCTTCTATCCAACAAGTTCCCTCTCACCCTCCTAGACTTCCTTCCTCCACTCCCAAAGAGTCGAAATCCTCTCACACAGCTCCCTCTCATCAACAACCTCCAAAAAAGAAAACCAAACCTTCTACCATCTCTAAAGAGTATAGAGAGATTGTACAGTGGTTCTACAGTAATTCAGATCAATGGTATGAAGCGTTTAGAGGAGAGGTACAAAAGAAAAGATCAATCTACAGGTCTGTTGATGAAGTGATGCAACTTCCAGACTCTGATCTGTAGAGAATTATGGAGATGGGTGAAGCTCATGAGCCTGACAATGAAAGTGGGAGACATCTCTTGCTAGTAATCAAACACTACTTTAATCCTAGAAAAGATGTTGTCATTGATGCAAAACCAGTCCAATCCCACTTTCCTCTTGTCAAATGATCCTACAATGTTGTCCATGATGAATATACATTGGTTGATGTCCAAGAAAACAAGATGAGATGTTCCAACAAGGCTATCTTTAACATGACAAGCAGGGACATTAAGTCTTTGTGTAAAATTCCCTTTGACAATCCCATCAAGGATCCAAGAGGCTATAAGACTGCAAGGATTGTCCTAAACATGCAAATGCTTCAGGAACAAAGGCATTAAAGAGTTTTTGTAGCATCAGTCTAGGGGGAGTTTGTAGAGAAAAAAGACTGATGGCTACAAAATTCTCCAAATGTAAATGTTGCGGACTCCACAATTTTGGCACTGATGAAGTTGTTGCGGATAAGTGTTTATGCTGTGGATAGTTACTCTTTGTTGCTGATCAACAACTATGTTGCGGATAGGCCTTATCTGCAGAAGTTCAAAGGTTGTTGCTTATAGGCTTCTCAGTATCATCAAACATTGATGCTGCTGATAGGCAAATCATCTGCAGCATTGACTTTACTACAAACATCTCTTCTATAACACTGACACACCTATCAGCATAAGGAATGTTATTGGTGTAGATGACAAAAGACAATGCTCCTATTCTTATATGTCCTGTAGTGATTACTAAGAAGACCTTTGTTTTGTTGTTGTCTTTTCATTGCAGAAGTCTTTTCACTACAGTTGTCTTTTTGCTACTTGTTTTTTTGTTGTAAACCAATAGTAGTGTAGCTTCTCATCAGTTCAAGGTCAACGGCTTGTGTTTGATCTGATCCTTCGGACTTGATTCTAAGTTCCTTTATATGTATTATTTCTCTTTTGTTGTAAGCATGCTTGCTTAGAGTTTTCTCTATAACTTGTAAACTTTGAAGACTAATACATTTGCATTTATCAGTATTCTCATTGTTTCTTGTTACTTAGCATAGTTGTTATTGTTTCTGCCAATCTTAACTAAACAGAACCATCTTGTAAAACATCGATCCTACACGCATTAATTGATTAACATCATTCTCAAACTAGACCTAACACGATTTCGAATGAAAAAGATTTCGGACAAAATCTTTTAACTTCAAAGAATTCTTCCGTCTTCAGACTGTTTTATGTGCGATGACCTACAATTAGTTCCAACAATCTCCCCCTAGGCCATTGCATATCAAAACACGGGGATTCTGCCAAGCTCCCTCATACACTTTGCATCAATAAAAGTTGGATCTTGGACTTGAATATTTAACTCTCCAAACTTGTCTTGGTTTAACTTTGACCTGTCGATCTTGTTTTGGTTTTGACGTCCAAAACATATTCAACCAACTAAAAGCTTTAACAACCTTTTCTTGAAACTTTCTCTGAGGTTGAGAAATGACCTTTTGTTTGGGAGACTTTTGTTTATTGATACAACAATCTCTTGATAAATGACCTTGCTTTCCACAACTGAAACATTTCTTCAAAGCAGGACATGTTCTTTGATAAGGCCCCTTTCGAGATGTTGACTTGTCTTTAGACTTTGACTTTTTCTTTACTCCTTCTTTCACAAACATAAGTGGAGTAAAATTATTAGAAATGAATGGGATGGCATTAGCATTAAGTGGACTCTCTTTCTTGAACCCTAAGCCACCCTTATTGTCAAAATAATCCACACATTCTATACTTTCTTCAGACTTGGAACTAACACGATCTTCATCAGAAGCAAGATCACTTGGAATCTTCGATTCAACTTTCTTTTCTTCAAAATTTCTCTTTAGCTCTAACGAAGGATAAACATTTGGCACAAATGACTCTGGAATGTATGGTTGAGGCATATGTGAATAAAATCCATTTGTAGTAAATGGAGGAGAAACACTCTTGTATCCCATCTCACTATTCTCCTGATCATTAACTTTAGCCTCAATGTTTTTATCAGTAACTTTATATCCAAGCCCAGAAGTTACTTTGTCATGTATTTGAGCTTCAATGATCCCACTAGCAACTTTCCCTGAAATGTTTATTTTATCAACTTTAATTGTTGTATTTGCTACCTTTTCCATCTTCTCGGTCAGTAATTTCTTTTATGTTTCTTTTTCAGCAATCAATAGTTGAATTTCATAATTCTTTCTCTTTAACTGAAGCTTCACATGAAAATTTTCTTTGACACAGTCATCAATCTTCCTTTTATACTCTTTCTCACGATCTTTTAAAATCTTGTTCATAGTATGTGCATGATTCAATGCATCCATCAGAAGTTGATTTCGTTTCTTGTAATCAGCAATTTTCTCAAAACACACCACAGAACACATGTTTTCGTTGAGCAGTTCAGAATAAGCTTTAAGTTCCTGTGATTCTTTCCCTGCTTCAGCAACCAAATCGGATTCTATACGTTTACAATTTCTTGAAAAACATAACCGTATCCTCCTTTGATCACTATTCTGTCCTTATCCGCTTTGAGTGCATCGAACTGTAACTTTGCACATAAATCCTCTAATTTATACATCATCCATTCCTCTGGTTGAGCGTTGAGAAAATTATCCAGGACTTCGGATTTGTCATATTCAATATCAACATCCTTCATATCATTTATCAATCTCATATATCTGTGATACTGGTCTGTCAAAGATTCTCCTTCAGCACGTGCGAACACTTGATATCTTCTCTTTAATGTGTCTTGTCTTGCTTGTCTTTTCTAATCTTCCTTATTTACACATAATGATTTAACAAGATCTGGATGAACATACCACAGTCCATTTACAAAGACCTTATGTACACACCCTTTGTCAGCCATTTAGAATTCCCTCTTTTTTTTAATAATATTTTTTTTAACTACCTCATTTTTTTTAGTCAGTCACACTTTGTTTTGATGTAGCATCAGGTTGATCTTTATCTTTATCACATTCTCTAGTTGGAACTTCAAACGAAACTCTTATCATCAATAATTCTCTCCATCTTTCCAATCACTGTCCCATCACCTTCAGCATAAGTTTGTTTCTCTTCATACTCATACTTTGCATAATCTTTATTTGCTTGTCCTTCATTATCTGACTCTTGATTATTTGAACAACCATCAAGATTACCAGCCCATCACTACTACTATCATCGTCACTAGAAGGTTCATCGTCATTCTTCTTTATATCAGTGATTATAACGTCGTCTTCTTCCTCTTCCTCTTTCTCCTTCTCCTCTTCCTCTTTCTCTTTCTCTTCTTCTTTGTTATGACTGTCATCAATCTCCATGCCTTCACCTTGTGGATTAATTAATGCATCCACATCAAACATATCTTGTGAACCAAATAATCCTGCTTTAGCAATAGGTTAAGTAGTTGACGGTCCTTCCTGCTTACCATTCACTTGTTCATCAGCAGGGTTGGGTTGAGGACTAACATTGTCACTAGATTGTAATCCAACATGCTTCAGTAGATCTTGCACCAAGCCTTGAAGTTGATTAATTGCAACTGTTGTTGATCTAATTGTTATTGCTTTCTATAATCACTAGGCTTCAATTCTCTAATCTCCCTTGCATTAACTACTTCTCTGCTCTGAAGATTTGCAATCTGAGTCTTTAACAGGCTCACTGTGTTTGATGTCTCTTGAGTTGCATAGTTAGCAAACTCTTCATCAATCAAATTATGCTCTTTCAAAGCTTTAAACTTTGCAGGTTCTGGAATCTCTTTACCTTTACCTTTGCCTTTGCCAGTGTATCTTTGTGCCATTGACTTCAATCTCTTTCCTTCAGGACTTTTAAACATGATACCCTTAGACGGATAAGGTCTAGAAGGCTCGGTCTTATCAGATTCAGGTTCCTTTCTTTTGCTTGGAGTCTTTGTTGTTGTTGCTTCTGCCACTGGAGTAATAACTTCAGTTTCATTCTGAACCTTTTCTGGTTCATTAACACTGACATTAGCTTCCAAATTTGAATCTTCATTCACAACTTGATCACTATCCTTCACAACAGCCGATTCATTTACTTCAGAAACTACGTTCTCCACTCTTACTTCAGGAACTTGATTACCTTCAGTATTTACTGCCGGTTCATCACCTTGAACTTGATTAACCTGACCAACACCACCATCACCTCCTTCACCACCCTCACCACCTTCACCATCATCACCATCTTCACTTTCACCGTCATTGTCTTCTACTCCACTACTTAATAAGTCATCCACTTCATCATCAACTCTGAAGTCTGGATATGGATCTTCACCAAGCATATTTGGGAATAAAGGAGCGACTTGACCACTGAAGTTGCTTTTCTTACTAATAGTGTTCATGCTACTGAAGATTGACTCTGACATTTGCTCAAGTGGTAACTCTATTCCGTCATTTGGTAGATCAGGAAACAGAGTGTTGATAATCATTTGAACGAATCTCGGATAAAGTAAGAACTTATTGTTCTGTCTTGGTCCCACAAAATTATTAATCATTGCCTCAAATATCATTCTTGAAAATTTTAATCTTCTATATGTTGCCAAGCAGACCAAAGCTCTACTAAACACCTCTCCAATATGATCAAATGCTCTAGTCCTTGGGCCTAAGCAGTGTATGAACACGTGAACTAAGTACCTCCATTGCTTGCCAAGTAATGTCTTTATAACTTGCCTTCTCGAGAAAATACCTTCATAGCCCATTGTCATAATAATGCCAGATACTCTTGTGTAGCTTATCTTGTAAGGAAAACTAGCAGCATCTCTAAAATTTAGAACCTCTCTAACAACTTGTTCAGTTACTTTAATCTTCTTTTCACCAACGGTTCTTTCAATCCAGATATCTTTGTTCACGTGCTTCTATTCCACATTTTCCCAAAATTCTCTAACTTGGGTCTCATACACCGTGACTTGAGTAGAAATTGTTGTGAATATCCTTGATCTATTCAGAAAATTAACAATCTCCTCAAAGCCTCTTGCTTTCCTGCTGTTTGTTGTCAAACATACACAGATATTATGCCTAGCCTCGAACTTTAAACGATTCATAACTGCAAGAAACACAATTTCAAAAATTAGAAATTCTAAAAGAATTACAACTCCAAATATTTCGAACGAAAACTCCTGACCGAAAACCTTTTCGATCGAAAACTAATTTCTGAGAAAAATTCCAACTTTAGAGATTTCGAATGAAAACACTTGGTCAAAACACATTTCGATCGAAAACCTTTTTGGACAAATCAGAGAATGACTCTTCATTTTCATCCGAGAAAGATTTTGATCCATTCAAGGACTTTTCGGACCATTCAAACAAAGATTTCGGACGATTCAAATATCTAAAATTCTATGTTTTGGATCTATCCTAATCTTAACTGCGGGTCGAGAAAACATACCTCAGATGTCGGAAAGCTTGTTGTAACAGCAAAGCACTCACACACAAAATATTTCGCATGAAAACTTTACACTTCGAAGAAATTCCGGATCAAAGCTCGAAAACAATGATAATGGTGGTAAACTGATTTCGATCGAAAAATTCCAATGGAAAACGGTTATTCATAGCAAATAAAGCTGTAACACCCCGATAATTCCCAAGTAATATAAAGGCTAAAGATGTCAAAATGAAAAGTTCAGGGATTACTTTGTAAGTTCTCTAAAGAAGGAGGACTAAAATTGAAGAATTTGAAAATAGAAAGGGTAGCGGACCGCCACCCTAAGCCTTAGCGGTCCGCTACGTGTAGAGGAAGGAAGGAACCGGGTGGTGACACGTTTCCCTGTGACTCACCTGTTGAAATCTGACGTGTGGATGGGTGGCGGACAGCCAGCCTGGACCATAACGGTCCGCTACGTAGGCACCAAGCAGAATAAGCCGCCTCAATGGGTGGCACACCGCCACAGCCCTGTGTAGCGGTCTGGTATGGGTCCGAAGTTGGCACTATAAATACTTGGTCAACTCTAACCATTTTTGCACATCCCACACACAATCTAACACGCACACTTACTCTGGTGATCCGTTCCCGAGCTGTGGTTCGCATACGAAAGTCCGATTTCTCGCAATTCGTCCGCAAATTACCGTAAATTGTGCCGAGATAAGGTTTCTGAACACCCTGAGGTTATCTTGTGCAAAACCTAAGATAGGTTTATTGATTATGATAATGTTGAATATGATCTAGGGTTCTATCTCGGTGTTACTTGTTATATTTGATACAGAAGGAGGTTCTGCTTAAAGGTGAGTTCCTCTAAACTGTGCTCAATGTAAACTGTTTTGAAATTATTTTTATCGAAACGAGTCGGATCCCTATGTGAATTCCATGTATATATACCTGTGAATAGTGCTTATTACAGTCGGGAATGGGATAGGACTGAGGGACAAGACTGACCCTCTTGTTTTTAGACTGGTCCTTGTGTGGCCAGTAGTCGAAAGGTTTTAGTATATATATAATAAAAGCTCAGGGTCCTTGTGTGGCCACTATGTGGGGATTGGGATGGATGGTCGTTTTGTATGATGATTATGATTGTGAAAACATGATTTGTTTATGAACTCACCAGCCTTGTGCTGATCCAAATGTTTTCAAATGTTTTTGAGTACAGGTGACCACTAGCTGGTAGTTGGCATTCGAGGAGATGTACAAGTGTTTTGAGATAGGGATGACTGAGGGCAGGTTCTTGAATAAACGTAAGGCCTGAGTAGATGGCATGATTCTTCGTGAGCTATAAGTCCAGAGTTTATGTTGTATTTACCAGTCAGTCCTTATTGTAAAACAATGTTATATATGGAATGAAATAGTTATGACTTGTAAGTCTCTCGCTGTGTGTTTTTGGTATCAACGTCACAGTAACTAGAAGACGACCTTCTGACCGATGATCACCGACGACTACGACACGAACACCATCCATGTCTTGCCCCCAAAATTTGCCTCCATGATCACCGACGACTACGACACGAACACCACTGCAGCTGCCACCCATGAAGAATCCAAAGAAACAAGCGAAAACAGCAGAAAATTCGAGTGTCATTACTGCTGCAGAAACTTCCCTACCTCACAAGCCTTAGGAGTCCATCAAAACTCCCACAAAAGAGAACGACAACATGCTAAACAAGCTCACCTCCAGTCAACCATGGTCAACGTCAGCTTCTCGGAGGCACAAATGTATGGTCTCATGAACGACCACCGTTTCAATCCACCACCCTTTTACCACCACACAAACCCTAATTCCACCATCACAAACTACAACCATAGGGATTATGGAACCACTTCGTCTCATCAAACACCCATTACTGGCGGCCCATTGGCCTTGTGGAGATACCAAAATGCGCAAAACTCGACGTTTAATCGCAACCACTCGATCAACTTGTCGCCGATGATATCTGCCAATGAGTGTTTGCAAGCATCAAGAATTCCCACAAGCTCAAGTGATATCTACGAATCGAAGTCGGGGGTTCAAGATCATGTTAGTCTTGACTTGCATTTGTGACATTATATCTTAAAGTTAATAGCTTTATCCACCATTTTTAGTTTTTTAAGTTTTACTTATATCATAATACATCCCTGAGGGTAAAATGGACATTTAACTTGTTTTCTAAAAGACCTGTGACGGGCGTTATCCTTAGGGACTCAATAGAAGAAAAAATGAAACAACATGGAATCAAAGGTCGAAATTTCAAACTTAAGGAACCAAAGTGTAGATTGCAGTTTACTCTATAATAAATGAATGACTTTGTCTAACACGTGTCGACTTCTGGTAAAGTCTAGATTTTTGTTTCCCGCCTCTCTATCATATTAAATAACTATCTCTTATTAAATAATAAAGATTTTAAATAATTAAATATCTCAAATTTATTCTAATATTTTATTAGAACTTACTAAATTATAAGTAGATTTTAATTATATTTTGCTGGTTTTTCCATCATCCAATCAAAGAAGAACCGAGGGTCTTACCAAAAAAGGATTAAGTTATTTTGGGAAATACATTCAATCAACTCCAATTCTTATCCATAAAAAAACACCAATACTGAGATCAGCTAGATCAAGGTGATAATCAAAAGAAATTACTAAATAACTTAATAAAATTGATATGACTGCAATAGATGGTCCAGTACTAAATAAACGAGTATCTCCTCTAGATAGAAGAAGGTTCTCTTTCAGAGTCGAGAAGAGATTCTGCCCGAACACTATTGATAAACCAATCAAATAAATCCATTTCAAAAATTCCTATGTGATTTATAATCAGGAAAGACTAAACACAAGTAAATTAAACAATCACACTACAAAGGAATTTTACTAATGAAACATCTAGTAATAAACATCTAGTAATAAAATATTTTAAAATATAATTTTATGATTCTTAAATCTTCATTATTTATTATTTATAATTTTTAAATCTTCATTTTTTTTATTTCACCAATAGATGATTACATCTAACATACAACTTTTCATAGAACTTGTTGGTTACAATAAGTTTGATTTATTCAACTCGTGTAATACATGGGTTTCTAACCTAGTTTGCAATAAATTTTTAACAAAATTCAACATAAACACCTACCACAAAATACAAATCCCATATATTCATCATGTGAAGAATTCTACAAATTCACAAATACATGTATACATTATACTTCCTCTCATGATATATATACATGTATATATTTAGATGTTGAAATAAAAACTATCAAATAATTAGAAATCAGCCATTGAGGTTGGTGACCCGGTGGTAGAGGAAAATCCTCTAAGAACATCAAGGTTTGAGAAGACTCACGGGTTCAAGTCCAACTCCACATGAATAAAGAAATTCGTCTTTCAAAAAAAAAATTAGAAATCAAACAACATTTTTAACCTTGTACCATATTTTAATAGATGATTAAGACATCCCTCTGCTTTTTTATTTCACTCCATGAATCGCTCGACTGTGTTCCTCCTCTATCCACTCCATTATCAAATGCCAAAAATGTAGCTCATTTAGTTATTAATTATCTAAAATCACCCATATATACACGCCTACATATATGTTTTATATATATGCTTGCAAGAGTGAAACATTATAGCCGATTTGGTGTCATCTTGCATGAAATTGGCTGTGAGGAAGAATTATCAGAAACTTTGGCCAAAGAGCGATATTGCAACTTAATGCTCTCTGCACTATCCAACGTCTTCACCACATACCTTCTCACAACACAGAAAACAGTGTAAATATCAAACCAATTTATATTAGTGATTAGAAATTTATAAAAAGATCTCACTTCTGTGAATGACTATCCAAAATAAAAAATTTCAACTACGAGACTGACCATCCATTCAAGCACTGAGTTGTGACAACAGCTTCACAACCAACAAAACGCTCGGGTGTCCTCTTGTTTCCCTGGTTTATTGTTTAATTTTGATTTAATATGCAAAAGAAATAAAAAAGAAAAATCTAGTATTTTAATGGAAATTAATAAAAACCTTAATAATAACGCGGTCAGCTACAGAAAATGGAAACTGAAGACCTCTGCCTCTAGGTGTGTCCATTAAATCATTGTAATTAATCCTGTCCTGCATCCATAGAGATCACTCCTTATGTCAATTTTAAACAGAAGATAGGCTAGTCACATTGAGCTAAATTAAATGAACTTGAATATTAGAGGTAGCAATTTCGGCCCAATTACCAAAAACTGGGTCAATTTGGTTTTATTTTGTCTCAGATGCGTCAAATGGATAAAACTTTAAGACTTAGCTAAACAGGAAAAATGAGAAAGGGGTCAAAGGGGTCAAAAGCTGCCTTAAAGTGTTTAAGTACTTAAAAGCTAAAACCTCTTATTATCACTTTGCTAAACAAAACTATATTATTGTTGTAACAATACAGTGTACACGATCTCATTTTATACACTTATTATTCATTTAAGAAATTAAATAGAAAATAAGTGTTGACTAGTCAGCTCAACATAACCCGGCACATATAGACCCCTATAAAAAAGTTACCAATTCTAACCCACATAGTTTGATCATTACCCAACCACCTGACCCGCCCATTTTGCCACCTCTAATAAATATATGTAACTTGCTTTCTGAATGGCAAATGGTCAAATTACTTGATATACAGGTCTATGAGAAAAAAACAAACCTGGTCTAATCTCTCTCTTCTTCTTTTAGATGCATGGTGAATTTGCAACTCTTCCTCCCTACGAAATGCGAAAACAGCAGATCGCAGAGCTACACAAGTAGACCCAAAATTAGATGAACATAAATATATAGTTGTAAAATTGATTTATCTCTAACTAGTCAGATTGTAAAATAAAACGTTAGTTACAAAAGAAACAGGTCATAAAGGTCGAACGGGTCGATTGCCACCATCCAAAATGTACCTTTTAAGCATAAATCCTCCAAAATCATTTTATTCTGAAAATTAAATTGCTATCCAGGTAACATGATATTAATAACATAGTAAAAACATTGTTTATTTATAAAAAAACTCAAATTTTTTGGACATAAAGTGCTTCAAGCAAACCCAACCTAAACCGTACAAAGTATTACCCATTTTATCTGTTGCCCAACCTACCCATTTTGCCAATCTAAGTTTCAAAATGAGTAAATTCTACCAATCTACAGGTGATGAGGTGCCATCCTATGTAACTTTTATTTCGGTTCAGAAAAATTTGGTAGGCTAAATACTTTTAAAGAATAGTACTTGGTATATTAAAAGAAAACCTACATGGTATTATAGATAAGTACTTGTTTATACCATAAAAAATATTGCGTCCATATATTGATTTCAGTAATAATAAAGCAATAAAAGTGAACTTTGAGTGTTCAGTATAAACCTATGCTAATGATTTCTCTTAAAGGCAGGAAGTTCTTGAATACATAATTTTGTGTTCCGTACAATGGTGACACCATTACAAAATGAACTCCCAATGGCATTATACTTTAATAAAACTTTCTGATAACCATGGTTTATACCCATAAGAACTTAACAATAAAAAAAGCAGAAACTGATTAAGAAGAAAAAGAGTATGATTCCACAATTGATAGATAATCTTACATAGATTTGGAGCTACTGAGCCTTCTGTAACAGGGTGTGAACAAGTGTAACATGCCTTCTGGAAAATGCATTGTATGAAAAGAAATTCGACACAGTCAAAGAACCAGGGTCAAAAAATATGATATTCATATAAAAGAACGATTATTGAAATTTACCATCTTCATAACATGCTGCATTCCACCACCACCAAAAGAATGCCCACAAGGCAATATCATAGCATCATCCATAAGAGCTCCTCTATACAAACACAAAACATATTTCAGAGGCAGCTTTACTAACATATAACAAAATGAATCATTTTAAAACGAAGATAAAAAATTGAATTTGTAGAAGCTCACGTTAAAGGATCCGAGAGTATTACTCTCAGTGAATCTCCAGATTCACCCGAATATGAAACATCCTTTCTTCCACTAAACCCACAACCATTATCCACCACCATATCTTTGAGCCCTGACCCTAAACCCTCGGCCCCATGAAGATATTGTGAATAGTACAATTCACCATCACGGTCCACAAATGCAACAGCATTCAGGTACTGATTCGGCTCGTGCCGGTGATTCTCACTAGAACTAGGTTTTGCATCGTTTAAATCATTCCCTAAAGGAACACGATTTCCTACCTTCAATACTTCCCTGCTAGAACCTAATAACCAAAAAATATCAAACAAACATACACAACATTCTTTTCATTTCAAGGTAAAACTTTGTTTGAAATAAAGAAAATAATAAAGTGCTTATTGCATAATCTTGATAGACTTGATCACTAACACAAGCACATAAATAAACAAACAAACATACCTAGTAAAATTCCACACACAGTAGGGTTTGAGGAGGATAAGATGAGGGCAAGCCTTACCTCTATCCCAAGGGATAAAGAGGCTGCTCCCACAGAGTCCTCCGGCTCAGAAGACCTCCTTTATGAAAACGAAAATTTACAAGTAAAAACATACATCGTAGCACAATCTATTAATACTAGCAAAAGATAAAAGAACAAAAGGGCATAAAGAACCCTAAGACTATAGTAGCTAAAACTAAAGCCACACCTAACACTAAAGGCAAACCTAAAACTAAAGGCACACGTAAAACTAGAGGCACACCTAAGAGTAAAGGCAAACCTAGGAAGCAGCTAATAGCCTAACACCTCCAACTACGACTAAAGGCAGCCTAAGCGAAGTACATGTCAAAATACTAAGTCCTAGCTGGAGATAAAGATCCTAGCTAATATAAAACTATACGCGTCCTAAAAACCCCCGACCATTATTTGTCTCCTCCAAGAACCCCTATCACTATCATGTCCTCAAAGAGGTGCATGTCTAATAAATCCTTCCTAATCTGCTCCTACCAAGTCAGTTTTGGTCTCCCTCCGCTCCTTTTCCCTTCCACTGTGAGTATCTGTCTCCTCCGCACTAACACAAGCACATCCATCCAGCAACTTGGATTGAAGCAGCTAACACCTCCAAATACGACTAAAGGCAGCCTAAGCGAAGTACATGTCAAAATACTAAGTCCTAGCTGGAGCTAAAGGTCCTAGCTAATATAAAACTATACGCGTCCTAAAAATCCCTGACCATTATTCGTCTCCTCCAAGAACCCCTATCACTATCATGTCCTCAAAGAGGTGCAAGTCTAATAAATCCTTCCTAATCTGCTCCTACCAAGTCAGTTTTGGTCTCCCTCCACTCCTTTTCCCTTCCACTGTGAGTATCTGTCTCCTCCGCACTAACACAAGCACAAACATCCAGCAACTTGGATTGAAATTCAATGTGGCAATATGTTATAGAAAACTTACAAAAAGAAGAAAGATGATTCAATTTCACATTCCCATCTTTCTCACTGCTATGGCCACTGGTATTACTACTATTATTATTTTTATTGTCACTGCAATTTACAAGCCCCTCCACGTCATCATCTTCGTCGTCTTCCGATCCATCGCCGCTAGGAGAATCGGAAGTCCGCCCATTTCCACTATGCCAATTCTGGATACCAATCGGGCCAGGGTTGTACATACCTTCAGGCTGATAATATCGGTGTTGGTAGTCAATAAAGCCGGTGAGTTCACGGGTGGCTTTGCCGTTATTGCTGCTGGTGCCGGCGGCAGGACGATCGGAGCCAGCGCCGGGCCGGTGGTTGGATAGGTTGCGAGGGAAACCGGAATTGGAGTTGTTTTGGAAGAGGATCTGATGGCGGTTGCTATCGAGACGGTGCGATAAGGCTAAAGCGGTCTCTTCTGAAGCCATGTTTATGAACTATAAAAACCCTAACCCTAATTTTAATCAAATTATTACAGAATTGCTGGAATCATGGATGATGAAATTGAAGTAGGGGTTGAGGAGTTTGGGAGATGGTGGATTCAGTGTGATGGGGGATTGATAAAATTGATTCAGTTTTTGTAGATGGATTAGGATTTTTGAGATGAGGGAGATTAGGGTGGAATTAAGTTGTGTAAGATCTATGAAGACCTTGGAAGTTAGAAATTTCACGCCCACGACCCACGACCCACGACCCACGGTTTCAGACGTTGCAAGCTACTCTTTTCTAAATGGAATTGGGGGTCAATAACACGTTTATTTTTGAAAAATGACTTTTGATTTTTTTTAAAAGTAAGTCTTCACTTACTTTTAAAAAACAATTTTTTCATTATTTAAAAATTAACTTTTACATATTTTTTCAATATTTTTTCAAATAACTTTAACTTATTAGTTTCTTGAAAAAGTTAATAAATCAATAAATAATTTCAATATCAAGCTGTGATTGGATAATTTGAGCGGTGGTTTTTTTTATTCCACGATGTTTTTGATAGTTATATTTAATTATTGTGATTTTTAAAAGCAAAAATTGTTTTGGTGTATTGGTTAAAGATCCTTGGCCATTAGAACGCACCCGGGTTCGATTTCCGTGGAACCCAATTGTTTTCATTTTTTAACTTTTTAACCTTTTTTCTGCCTTTTTTCAATGTTTTTTAAGATTTTTTTCCATTTTTATTGGCATTTACATATATTCCCTTCTTAAGTTCTTTTATTACATATTTACCCAACCCTAAAATTTAATTACATAATTCTCCTTCCTAAAACCTATATATTACATATTTATCCAATTCATTTAAAATAACGTATTTTATTATCATTTTACCCTTAATGAACCAATTAAAGCATTATTTACATATATCTCTTTCCTAAATATTTGTAAGGGGCAATTGGGTAATTTTAAGTTAATTGAGTAAATATGTAATTGAAGTTAGGGGTTGGGGATATATGTAATTTAGAAGTTTAATAGTGGGAAATATGTAAAAAACCATTTTTTTAATACTTTAGCTTTGTGTTTGCTTTTATTAACGTTATTTTTAACATTCCGTCTATGTTTCTATGAAGTAGTTTTCAGAATCAATTATTTTTTTGGATCGTATGTTATAGCGAACGACGTTATCATTGCGGTACGGTTAAAGACCCAACCGCTTATGAGTGAACAACATCGTTGCCGCTATTTTGGTTTTATCCTAACCAGTATCGTTGTTCGCTTTTATTATGTTCAATGACCCGAACCGATAACGACGAAAATCCTGCCATGCAATGCGTGGGGAGAACGACCACGCTCTCGCCACGAAGCGCGTTTTCCAAATACTAGTTTTACCTATTTTAAAACATATCTTCCTATTCTAAGAAAGAAGAACAGTTTTTGCCATATGTCAATTTCTAATCCTATCACGTGTCACATAAATAGCCTCCCATCCATTCCTTTAACCCTTTTCGGGTTACACACGGCTCTAAGGGTGAAAGGGGCACAACCCTAACCCAAAAACTATCCTAATAAAACCAACCAATGAGGGTGCGTCACCTTACTTTTACCCAAATGCTACCCTAATACCCTAAAGTGATTGGGGCACAACCCTAATACCTGTATTTTTTATTTTTTTATTTTTTAAATTAAAACTAATATATATAAAACTAATCTCATTTATTTAATAAAATAAAAATAACAAGAAATAAAAATATTACATAAAATAAAAAAAAATTACCTAATATAACATAAACTCAAACTACTCTTCGTCTGAATGCATCGTGCTATCAATATGTTCCACAAGATCAAATCGTAGTCTAAAATGTGCACTCGCATCGTGCAACTCCGAAAGGAAATTATCGTCTATAACTGGATTGGTCGGAAGATCCCTAATGTAGACCGGTGATATTGTTTTTCCGTCATCTTTTATGATAATATTGTGGAGTAACATGCACACATACACCACATTCCTAATCTTTTCCGGCTTACGAGAGCGGGCAGGTCGCCTAAGTATACCCCATTTAGCTTTTAAAACACCGAAAGCTCGCTCGACGTCTTTTCTTGTCGACTCTTGCACCTTTTTAAACTTCTTTTTCTTTGGATCGGTTGGATAGGCGAACGATTTCACAAAGGTATACCAAGTAGGGTATATACCATCGGTAAGATAGTATCCACGTTTATATTCTTGCCCATTGACATGAAATGGACATTTCGGCGCGGTTCCAAGTTGCTCGTCGGTAAATATGGGAGATTGTTGGAGAACATTGATGTCGTTGTTTGAGAAGCCACCGTTTCGAGCATGATCGTCGGGTGTTGGTGATCACCTCTCATATATTGTCCACATAGCATGGTCGGGCACATTCTCCAAACGAAATGTGTACAATCGATGCTATCGAGCATATCCGGAATGCCATGTTTTTCTTCATGCGCGTTGTACAAAAGTGCAATGTCGTGGCTTGTCGGTCTGCGTAATAACTCTTTGCCATATAGTTAAACTATGGCATTGCAAAAATATTCTAGGCATTCACGTGAAATCCTACAAGCCATACTTAAATACTCATCGTATTTGTCGGGAGGATTACCGGTTGCGAGTTGTTTGACCGCAGATGTGCATATTTGTAACGCCACGAAACTCTTTTTCATCCTCCCGTCTACGCCCTCTTGGAATCATTCAAATTTTGATTCTATATCTGCAACAATTTTTAAAAATAAACTTTTTGACATCCGAAATCTTTCACGAAATGAACCTTCATCAAATTTTGGATTTTCGTCGACGAAATAATCGTTCATTAGAGTTTCAAGGGCTTGTCACGATCACGTGGCACATATCTTTTTTAGAGGTTGCCGTGTCTTCTTGTTTGGCTTGGGCAAGAATATCCGTGAGAAATTGGAGACTACTAGACCCGGTATTGTGAGGTAATAGCAACTCGAAGTCATTGGATGATTCGGGAGGAATCTACAATTCACGATCCATTGTAGATAAAAAAAATTGATTATTGGGTTGATATTTTTGTGTGTGAAATTAATTTGGATGGAGATGAATTTATATAAATTGTATTGGGTATTTAAATTAATTAATTTTTTATATTTAGCGACATTCTAGCCGTTGTACAACGTTCACAAGCATCAACCACACTCGGGTATATATACCTGTAGAGATAAAGACTGATGGCTACAGAAATTCTCTAAGTATGGATGTTGCGGACACTACAAAGTTGCCACAGATGAAGTTGCTGCAGATAAGTGCTTATGCTGTGGATTGTTAAACTTTGCTGCTGATCTACAACTATGCTGCGGATAGGCTTTATCTGCTGAAGTCCAAAGTTGCTGCTGATAGCTTCTCAGTAGCATCAAACATTGATGTTGCTGATAGGTAAATCATCAGCAACTTTGACTTTACTACTGACACCTGTTGCTCCTACTTCTGATTGCCCCTATAAAGATTCCTAAGAAGACTTTTGTTTTGCAGTTGTCTTTTTGTTGTCCTCCAATTGTAGTGTAGATTTTATCTGTACAAGATCAACGGTCTGTGTTTGATCTGATCTCTAGAATCAATGGTCTGTCTTGATTCTAAGTTCCCTTTATATGTATTATTTCTCTTATGTTGTATGTGTGTTTCCTTAGAGTTTTCTCTGTAACTTGTAAGCTTTAAAGAGTGAAATACATTGTGCAATTTATCAGTATTCTCTTTGTAGTTTCTTGTTGCATTGCATAGTTGTTATTGTTTCCGCCAATATCAACTAAGCAGAACCATTTTGTAATACATCGATCCTACAAGTGGTATCAGAGCCTTGGCTCTCAGATTAAGCAAACTCACGTTTGTTTAATCACTTTCTGGTTCTGTTACTATTATCTCTTTGTTGCACATCATCCATCCAAAGTATGGCACAAAATATTGGATTTGATGATATTGAAAGCCTTCACAGACCACCAAGGCTGGTGTTTGGGGAAGATTATGACATGTGGAAAAACAGAATGAAAAGCTTCTTCCACTATCAAGAATATGGAATGTAGAGATCTATAATTGATGGTCCTTATGTGCCAATGGTGGCCTCTGCTAATTCTAGAGGTCCATCTGTCCCTAAAGAAGCTTCAAAGTATTCTGAGGAAGATATCAATAAGATGGAGGTAGATTTTAGAGCTCTAGGAGCCATTCAAATGTGCCTGCCAAATGAAGTGTTTCATAACTTCAAAGAATACAAGACTGCTAAAGAGCCATGAGAAGCTCTTGAGAAGATGTTTGCTGGATCTTAAGAAGTTGAAGAAAACAGGAGAGACATACTGAATCAAGAAAATGAAAACTTTGTGTACAAGTATGGTGAGTCTCTTACAACCTAGTACAACATGTACACTTATCTTGTTGGTGAGCTGCAGTGTGCTAAAGTCAAGCTAGAGAATGAAGATATTCTCAAAAAGTTCATCAGATCTCTTCCAAACTGCTGGACACTTTATACAGTGTCAATTAGAAGAACAGAAAACTTGAAGACTCTCACCATGACAGAGCTGTTTGGTATGTTGAAAACATATGAGTTGGAAATGATTCAAGCAAGAGAAAGAAAATCAGGTTATCTATCTATACCCTCATCATCTACCACCACCTCTGCACTACATTCTGACCATACATCACCAAGCACAAGCAACTATTATCCTCCCATTGTCACACATCCTCAAACACCCAACTCAGAAGTAAACAATTCTCCCTTCCTTCTTGAAGCTCCTCCTCAAAAACCAAACCCTGCTGCCTTTGTTTCTGATACCCCAAGCAACATGTCGTTTATCAAGGAAGATCTAGAGTACTTTCATCCAGATGACTTAGAAGAGATGGATATACAACATTCCTATGCCATGTTGTGTCTCAGAGCAAAAAGGTTCTACTCTAGAACTGGAAGACCTATTCCAAGCAAATGTTCAAACACTAGAGTTGGTTTGGACAAAAGCAAGTTAAGATGCTACAACTGTAACCAACTTGGTCATTTTGCTAGAGAATGCAAAGCACCAAAAGCAAACCCAGTTGTTGCACAACCAAGACAGGCTCAACAAGGTCAAGCAGGTCAAAACACTCAACCTGCTGCTTATGTAACTCAACAAGCTGGATCAACTGACTTTGACGGGAGCTTTCAATGTGAAGAAATATCTGCCAATAACCAAGCTCTCATGGCAGACCCCACAGAGATCCCACCTCAGGTATATGAACATCTTTGCTCTCAAGCCTGCATTGATAAAATTTTGGGATATAGAAAGCATAACTAAAACCTAATAGATCAAAGTGAAGAGTTTTATCAAGTGAAGTCTGAATTCAAAAAGGTTGAAACACAATTATAAAGAAAAGATTATCTGCCTAAAGAAAGAGATTTCATCATTAAAACATGAACAAACTAATCTTAAAACTTAGATTAATGATCTATTGGTTAAGTTAAAAGGTACAAGAGCTGAGCTGGCGGATCAAAAGGTTCATGTTGATAAGTATGAGTTTGCATCCAAAAAGCTGCAAAGATTGTTGGATGCTCAAATCCATGAAAAGGTGACTGCTGGTCTTGGGTACCAAGCTAAAAAGTACAAATTTGTACCACCACCCACTGATTATGTAGCCATACATGAACCTAACATCAACCTAAACAATCTTGACCATGCAAACCGAAACCTTGATCCTTCCAAGGAAGACATTGTTGTGTAAGAATGCAGTACTTCCACTGAGTTTGATTCCACATACTTAGACGCATCTGAAAACTATGATGCCCCTTTACTTCCCACAAATGAAGTAATTCTGGAAACCACCAAATATAGGAAAGTGATTCAAACCAACTTTCCAAGTCCCTTCATTCCATCCATACCAGTGACACAACCCACCAAACAAATCAATATCAACTTTCCTCCTTAAGGAAGAAAGCTGATTATTGAAAAAGGGCAATCCTCAACATCCTCCAACTCCAACCCTGCAAAGAAAGTGTTTGACATCTGTCATTCACCTGGAGAAAGAATGCCATATGTTCAGAAGACATTGGAAAAGGCCACCTTTGAACACAACAAAAATCATCCCTGGAATTTCAAAGATCTATTCAAAAGAAAGGACTATGTGCACTTTCAAAGAGACAAGATTGCAAAATCATGTTTGTTTGTGGAAAATACAATCATACAATAAGTACCTACTTTTTATTCCTTCAGAAGCAAAGGAATCTCAAGCAACAAGCTTTTGAGAAAACCAACAAAAACAAGAAAGTAAGAACTATGAAGCAAGATCAAATCAGTTCAGAAAGTCCATTTCTCCACCAAGACATACTTCTGTTGCAAAAACCCCAAAAGCTCAACAATCTTGCATCATCTGTGGTGAATCAGACCATTTTGCTGCAAATTGCAAGTTTAATCCTTTCAACCAGCTCTCTCAACCATCAGCAGCAACCGTCAAAATCATTCCTGATAGACAAAAATCTGTCTATAAAAGAATTCCCACAGAAAAACCCATCTTCAACAGGAAGATGAAGAGTGAGAAGTCAGTGGTGATTGAACAAACTAAACCATCAGCAGCAACCAAGACTGTTGCTGATCAGTTCAAATCAAAGAAGACAAAGAACATATTAAAGCCATCAGCAGCAACCAAGCCTGCTGCTGATCAGTCAAAGACTTCAGCAGCAATCAAGTCTGTTGCTGATCAGTCCAAACCCAGCACTACCAAGAACAAAGCAGAACCATCAGCAGCTAAAGTTACATCTGCTGCTGATAGTGCTAAAAGAATTGCAAAGGTTACTCAACAATGGCAAGCAAAGTCTAAATCCCCATCAAATCAGAGCATCATCATTGGATCCATTGAATGCCAGCCTGCTGATGATCTTATTCTTAAGTCAAAAGTCCCACCCAGTCTGCAAGTTCTTGGGCCCCCCTTTCTAACTAGAACTCTCTCATGTGCAGGAACAACCAGGTAACAAGGATAACACCTAGGTTGTAGACAGTGGTTGTTCCAGGCACATGATTGGAAATAGGTCCATCCTCGTAGAGTTCAGAAACTTTTATGGTGGATATGTTGCCTTTGGGAGTAATTCAAAGGGAGGGACTATCACTGGATAAGGAACTGTGTCCAATGAAAAGATGAGCATTGAAAGAGTGAATTATGTGAAAGAATTAAAATTTAATCTCATGAGTGTATCACAGATCTGTGATCAGAAGCATTGGATGCTTTTCACCTATGAAGAATGCTTTGTGCTATCCCCTGGGCTAAGCAAACCTCCTCTAGAGAAGATCTTGTTAACTGCTCAAAGAAAAGACAATCTCTATGTGCTTGATATGAACAAGATTACACCATCTGGCAGTGTGTCTTACTTTCTATCCAAAGCATCAGTTGATGAATCTGCTCTATGTCATAGGAGATTGAGTCATGTTTATGTCAAAACCATCAACATGTTGGTCAAAGGAAATCTAGTCAGAGGACTATCTGATAAAAAATTCCAACTTGAAGATCACTTCATAGCATGTTTGAAGGGGAAGCAACACAAGAGTTCTCACAAGCCCAAGACCTTGAATTCTAATGACACTCAACTACAGCTGCTGCATATGAATCTTTTTGGTCCTACAAATGTCATGTCTATGGGCAAGAAGTCATACTGTTTGGTGATAACTGATGACTATACCAGATTCTCATGGGTGTACTTCTTGAGAACAAAATATGAAACTGCTGAGATTCTCAAATCCTTCATTCTTAGGGTTGAGAATCAAAGCAATCAAAAAGTTAAAACAATAAGGTGTGATCAAGGTACAAAGTTCAAAAATCAAATCTTGAACTGTTTTTGTGTGAGCAAAGGTATCCAAAGACAATACAGTGCTCCAAGAACCCCTCAACAAAATGGGGTTGCTGAAAGAAGAAATAAAACTCTAATTGAGTCTGCCAGATCCATGTTAGCTAACTCAAAGCTACCTCTCACATTCTGGGCTGAGGCAGTTAGTACAGCCTGCTATGTTCAAAATAGAGTTATCATTGTCAAACCTCTCAACAAAACACCTTTATGAATTATGGTTCAATAGAGTTCCCTAGATTGGCTTCCTAAAACCTTTTGGATGCCCATGTACTATTCTTGTTACCAATGGAGTTCTTCAAAAATTTGGTGCCAAATCTGATGAAGGATACTTTGTGCGCTATTCCTCTTAATCCAAAGCCTACAGAGTATTCAACACTAGAACAAGAATCATTGAAGAATCAGCAAATGTGAAATGTAGGGAACACATTCCATGTGAAAAGTCTCCTTCTCTCAAGTATTTGAGCCTCTCATCTTCTCAAATATGGAGTCTTCATCTTCACAAGAGCAAGTCACTTCCTCAAATGATGACTATAGATTGGGTTGCAATGGTCCATCCATAAGAATCAAAAGACCATCCATTGATCCTCCTTGTGTTGTCAATGCCATTGAAGCTAGTGAAGCCAGAACAAGCAGCTCAAATGTTACACGCAACAGTCTCTTTGAACATGATGTTCCAAATGAAACCATTGATCACTCTGCAGCTGACATAGAGGCACCTGTTGTAGATGAGGGTACTGTATCTGATGCTGTTGAAGACACATCTGCAAACTCCTTTGAAGATGTTGCTGATCAGAACCACACCAATCTTGACCAAGGAAAACAACTGGATGTTGTTCCAACCCAAAGAATCAACAAAAAACATCCTCTAGAGAATGTCATTGGTTCATTTCAACAAGGAGTTCACAAAGAAGAACGTCTTATGATGCAAATATATGTCTTTACTCCTGCTTTCTGTCTCAAGTTGAACCAAAGAAAAAAGATGACGCCCTGCAACATAGCAGCTGGATTGAAACAATGCAAGAAGAGTTGCTGCAATTCAAGAGACAAGAAGTGTGGACACTAGTTGATCTGCCACCTGGTCAAACTGCTATAGGCACAAGGTGGGTCTTCAGGAACAAACAAGATGAAAGAGGGATTGTGATCAAGAACAAAGCAAGACTTGTAGCTCAAGGCTACACTCAGGAAGAGGGAATTGATTATAATGAGGTATTTGCACCTGTTTCCAGGCTGGAGGCAATCCGAATCTTCCTAGCATATGCTGCATCCAAGAGCTTCACTGTTTATCATATGGATGTCAAGAGTGCTTTTCTCTATGGGAAGATTGGTGAGGAAGTCTATGTTAGACAGCCTCCTAGATTTGTAGATCCTTCACATACTGACAAGGTGTTCAAACTAGAGAAAGCTCTATATGGGTTACATCAAGCACCAAGAGCCTGGTATGAAACTTTGTCAAGATATCTACTCAGCAACAATTTCAGAAGAGGTGATATTGATCAGACTTTGTTTATAAAAAATGAAGGGGAGCGATTCTCCTAGTATAAATCTATGTAGATGACATCATCTTTGGATCAACAAAGAAGAAGTTATGCAAAGACTTTGACACCCTCATGCATTCAAAGTTTGAATTGAGTTCAATGAGTGAACTAAATTTCTTCTTGGGTCTCCAAGTCAAACAATTTCCAAATAGAATCTTCATCAGCCAATCCAAATATGTTAAAAGCATCTTGGAAAGATTCAAGCTGGCTACTGCTGCAAGAACTCCAATTCAAGTGCACCAATAACTGTCCCCAGACAAAAATGGTTAAGACACTGATCAACATCAGTACAGGGCAATGATTGGATCACTCATGTATCTGACTGCATCCAGACCAGATATCATGTTTGCAGTGTGCTTATGTGCAAGATTTCAAGCAGCTCCAAAGACTTCACATCTCCAAGCTGTCAAGAGAATTTTTAGGTACCTGAAGGGAGCTCCAAGACTAGGGCTATGGTACTCCAAAAATGACAAATTCAATCTATATGCATACACTGACAGTGACTATGGAGCCTGCAACTTGGACAAGAAGTCCACATCAGGAGGATGTCAATTTCTAGGAGGAAGACTTATCTCTTGGCAATGCAAGAAGCAGAAATTTGTATCAATGTCAACATCAGAAGCAGAATACATTGTAGCTTCAAGTTGCTGTGCTCAAGTGATTTGGATTCAAAATCAAATGTTGGACTATGGAGTGACATTCATGACAACTCCTATTCATATTGACAACAAGAATGCTATCTCAATTACTAACAATCCTGTGTAGAACTCCAAGAGAAAACACATTGACATCATGTATCATTTCATTAGAGATCAAGCTGAGAAAAGGAGAATTATTTTAACCAAAGTTCGTACCAATGAGCAATATGCTGACTTATTCACTAAAGCCTTTGATGAAGCTAGATTTAAATATCTAGTTGAATCCATTGGTATGATGAACTTTGACAAAAATCCATCTCTAAAATTAAAATAATAAAAATGTGTTTGTCTTTCATTTTGATAACTTCATCTGTTAGCAGCAAACACTTTTGCTGCTGATAGGTTTAGTCATCAGCAGCAAAATCCTTTGCTACTGATTACTTTAGGCCATCCACAGGAACATGTTTGCTGCAGATAGCTTTAAGGCAATCAGCAACAACACCTTTTACTGCGGACCATTATATCCATCAGCAGCAACTAAGTTTGTTGCTGATAGACATAACCATCAGCAGCAACCAATCTTTCCGCGGATGGGTAAAAATTGGTTCAAATTAACTTTACCCGCTGTAAAAAAAATCATTGTCAGTCTTTACCATGACTGCTACAGTGTAGTATAGCTGTAAAACAGTAAAAAGTAAAGCGTTATTGTAGATGCCATGCCTACGCGACTTTCTTTTGTACGGTACAAGTGACCATTGCTCAACCCCCTCAAACCCTTCCTTTATAACAAAATCAAATTCCCTCCTTCACCTCATCACATTCAATTCTGACCTAACTCTTCATCTTTTCTCTCCCGCACTCAAGCATTCAAAGCTTCCTGCACCCATAACCAACTTTCAAAAACTTCCTTCCACTCATCATCAAGATGGCAAACCTTGATATTAACAATCCTGATGATAAATTTTCAACATACCACAACTTTGTGGCATACCTAGTAAAGGGAAAGAAATCTGAAGGCTTTGATGACATGATCGACTTCCTGTGTAGATCAAAAATACACTTTGCTCTAACCATCAACCCAACAGTCTACATATCACATATGGAAGATTTCTGGAACTCCGCCTCCTACTCCACTAAACAGGGGATTCCCCAAATCAAAGCTAAGGTATACGGCAAGGACATCACTGTCATTGAAGCAACTCTAAGAAAACACCTTAAGCTTCAAGATGAAGGAAGTGCAAACTCATACCCACGGGCTGATTACATGAGGACCTTTGTATCCATTGGGTACACTGGAAATCAACAGGAGTACACAATAGAGAAAGCCCTGCCGGGTCCACCATGGAAGTACCTGTGCCACACTCTTCTTCAATGCATATCCCAAAAGAGAAGTGGATGGCATTTAATCAACTTTGGACTTGCATCTGTAGTCCATTGACCGGTAAATGGCATACCCTTCAATTTCTCTCATTTAATCTTTGAAGGTTTGAGATATAACCTTCAAGAAGGGGCAAAACAAGCCTTTTACATGTATCCTAGGTTCTTGTAGGAAGTTTTTAATGGTGAACTAAAAGATCTTTCAAAATCTGCAAGAATCTACATTGTTGGGTCACTTAAAAACAACATTTTCAAAAGCATGAGAACTGTTTCAGAAAAGTTCTCATGGGTCAATGTTCCATTGTTACCTACAATGTTGAACATACAAAGTACCCAGGGTGAAAGTTCAGCAGTCCCTGATGATAAATGATCCCACACCCTCCACTTGAAAGACTGAAACAACAACTGATTCATCGAACCCCTGTGCAACCCACTGAGGGTGCACAGGTACAACAAATACTTACCCCTGTATTTCAAGCCTAACTGGAACAAAGGGCCCCAGTTGAGGCAAGGTACACCAGGATAAGAAAGAAGAGCAAGAAGAATTCTTCTATTCTTGGCTAAGAGTCCCAATCCCAACCTGAAAGCCCTCATCTAGAGTCACAACACTCTTATAAGAATATCATAAGGGATAGCCATAACACTAGGGTGACTTCCTTGGAAGGATCCCTATTAGGATCAGGACTAAATCCCGAGTCCATAGAGAATCCCCCTGAGCCCATACATTTCGTTCCTTCTTTGAACTTAAGTGTAGAGGAACCTAGTCAAGATGATGTACCTTCTCCAAATGCCACCATCAAGGAGGTACTGATTGATTTGGCTGCTAATGTACCCATCCCAAGTTCATCACCTGAGAAGGTTCACTCTAAGAGTATTGATAGAGTGAATATGAAAGGGGTTGTCACTACTTCTGGTCCATCAATTGACTAGAAGGACAGTGACAACATCACTAAGACCCCAACCATAGCAACTCAAGGTGAGGATGTTTCTTTTGAAACACTTTTCACTGAGAGGAATCCCAGGAGCCAAGAAAACCAGGGTGATGGTGTCACACCCCCAAATTTCAACTAATGGAGTTTTACCGTTTGGGAAGTGACGAACCAGGATCTCAGACATTAGTTACATTGAACGACTCTACATGGGACTCAAATGAAAACTATCATATCAATCAAAGTTAATGCGGAAGCGTAAAGAAAATAAATGCGCAAAACACATGCGCCCAAAAGAATAGTCCAAAAGTCCAAACCAAACACAAATTTAAAATAGACCAAACAGTTTAATAAAACAGAAATCATAGGCAGAATTCCATGCATGTCCTATTGTGTGCACCTGTGCCTTATCTTAAGTGACCTGAGAAAAACATGTAAGAAAATGTCAACACGAGGTTGGTGAGTTCACAGGTTTCAATTTATAGAAGCGTTTAACAGATTAATGTACATTCAATATATAAATCAATAGGTAGCTAACCCATAAACATGTTAACTAATGCGCTCGCAACCGACAGCTGACTGTTTATATGCCTCCCACCATCATGGTGGATGTTTAGGTCAATATTGCACCCGTTCGACCTCCAATCGAGTTAGCGCGACTAACGCGGGTGAGGTTTGTCAAACCCAGTAGTACTACTCAAATTACCTCGCTATGTTCATATTAACGGTCCGATGTGAGGACTTAAAGGATAATGTATACGCATAGTCATACAAGTGATATCATATATGAATTACAAGAATCAAAGACTTAAAGGATAATGTATACGAATAGAACCATCTTGTAAAACACCGATCCTACAAGTGGTATCATAGCTTTGGCTCTCAGATTAAACAAACTAACACTTGTTTAATCACTATCTGGTTCGGTTATCTCTTTGCTGCTAAACCATCTATCCAAAGTATGACACATAATACTGGATTGGGTTTAGGGTAATTACATCTTTAGTCCCAACAGATTTAGGTTAAACAAGTGACAGAAACAGTCCTCGGAGTTTTAGATTAGGCTAACTGGGTTAGGATATAATGAAATTTATTAACGGGGTTAATCCTAAAAATCTTTGTTGATTTACAAGTTGCTGCAGATAAGGTATATGCTACTGATAGTTAAGTTCTCCTGCTGATGAAATACTAGGTTCCGGATAGCCTTATCTGCTGAAGTCCAAAGTTGCTGCTGATAGGCTTCTCAGCAGCATCAAACATTGATGCTGCTGATAGGCAAATCATCAATAACTTTGACTTTACTACTGACACCTTTTGCTGCAACACTGACACATATCAACAGAAGGAATGTTATTGGTGCTGATGATTAAAGACAAAGCTACTACTTCTGAAGTCTTCTACAAAGATTCCTAAGAAGACTTTTAACCCGATTCATACTGTTTGCTGCAATTTGTCATTTAGTTGTCTACCAATTGTAGTGTAACTTGTAACTGTCAAAGATCAATGGATTATGTTTGATCTGATCCTTAGAATCAAGGGCCTGTCTTGATTCTAAGTTCCTTTATATGTATTGTATCTTCTTGTTGTACAAGTGTGCTTCCTTAGAGTTTTCTCTGTAACTTGTAAACCTTGAATATTAATAAAATTTGCATTTATCAGTATTATCAATGTTTCTTGTTTACATTGCATAGTTGTGATTGTTTCCGCCAATCTCAACTGAATAGAACCATCTTGTAAAACACCGATGCTACAAGTGGTATCATAGCTTTGGCTCTCAGATTAAACAAACTAACACTTGTTTAATCACTATCTGGTTCGGTTATCTCTTTGCTGCTAAACCATCTATCCAAAGTATGGCACATAATACTGGATTTGATGATGTTGGAAGACTTCACATACCACCAAGACTGGTGTCTGGAGAAGATTATGACATGTGGAAGAAAAGAATTGAAAGTTTCTTCTGCTACCAAGAATATGGAATGTGGAGATCCATAATTGATGGTCCATATGTGCCTATGGTGGCTTCTGCTGACTCTGAAGGTCCATCTGTTCCTAAAGAAGCCTCCAAATATTCTGAAGAAGACATCAAAAAGATGGAGGTAGATTTTAAAGCTCTGGGAGCTATACAGATGTGCTTGCCAAATGAAGTTTTTCATAACTTCAGAGAATACAAAACTACCAAAGAGCTATGGGAAGCTCTTGAAAAGATGTTCGCTAGTTCTGAAGAAGTGAAAGAAAATAGAAAAGACATTCTAAAGCAACAGTATGAAAACTTTATCTACAAGAATGGTGAGTCTCTTACCACTTTATTCAACAGGTACACCTATCTCGTGGGAGAGCTATAGTGCTCTAAAGTCAAGCTGGAGAATGAAGACATTCTCAAAAAGTTTATTAGATCTCTTCCAAGTTGTTGGACACTCTACACAGTGTCAATCAGAAGAAATGAAAACATGAAGACTCTCCAAATGACTGAGCTGTTTGGTATGCTGAAGACATATGAGCTGGAAATGATTCAAGCCAAAGAAAGAAGCTAAGGTCATTCATCCTCATCCTCATCAACCACCACTTCCTCTACACTACACTCTGACCACTCACTTCCAAGTTCAAGTAACTACTATCCTCCCATTGTTACCCATCCGTAAACTCCCAACTCACAAACTAGCAACTCACCTTTTCTTCTTGAATCCCTACCTCAAAATAACTATGCTGCATTTGTCTCTGAAAACCCAAACAATATGTCATTTATCAGAGAAGATCTGGAGTATTTTCATCCAGATGACTTAGAAGAAATGGACATACAACACTCTCATGCCATGTTATCTCTCAGAGCTAAACGCTTCTACTCTAGAACTTGAAGACCCATTCCAAGCAACAACTCTAACACTAGAGTTGGTTTGGACAAAAGCATGCTAAGATGTTACAACTGTAACCAACTTGGTCACTTTGCTAGAGAATGCAAGGCACCAAAGGCAAACCCAGCTGCTGCACAACCAAGACAAGCTCATCAAGGTCAAGCAAGTCAAGGCAACACTCCACCTGCTCAAACTGCAGAATGTGCAACTCAACATGTTGGAGCAACTGATTTTGACAGGAGCTTTCAGTATGAAGATCTTCCTGCCAACAACCAAGCTCTCATGGCAGACACAACAGAGATACCAGCTCAAGTATATGAACACCTCTGCTCTCAAAATTGCATTGATAAGTTTCTAGGATATAGAAAGCATAATCAAAACCTTATAGATCAAAATGAAGAGTTTCATCAAATGAAATCTGAATTCAAAAAGGTTGAAAACAGTTATAAAGAAAAGATTAACTATCTAAAGAGAGAGATTTCATCATTAAAACATGAACAAACAAATCTTGAAACTCAGATTGATGATCTATTGGTTAAGTTAAAAGCTATAAGAGCTGAGTTGGCAGACCAAAAAGTTCATGTTGACAAATATGAGTTTGCATCCAAAAAGCTGCAAAGTCTTTTGAATGCTCAAATTCATGAGAAGGTGACTACTGGTCTTGGTGTCACACCCCGACCGATGGCGGAATCATCGGGGCGGGACATGTTGACTGTTCATAAGCACAAGGTTGACTAAATTGAATATATTAAACGTCAAATTTCATTGCAAATAATCCAAACACAACCAAATCCAAGATAGAAGAAAATTGAAATACATAGAGTTCTTTTATTTAAATTAGCTAAGTCCAATCCTATGTGTAGCACATCTTGAAAAATCTCGCATGTTAGAACCTGAAACATGAATAAAATAAAGTCAACTAAAAAGTTGGTGAGTATAACGCAGGTTTATATATAGATAGCATATAGTTGTAAAACAAATCCTTACATAACATGATAAATAAGGCATTTATGGGGAGCAGCTATTGTGTAACCAAGTACAATCAAACCTTTGTAACTAGCATGCAAAATTGTGTTGTCGGTATCAATCACCCCAATCTGGGTGGGTTTGTCAGACTTAATAGATCTATCATTGAAAACCGTCGGCTTGAATAGTTAATGATTGCACATAATCGCATACAAAGGTTAGCACACCTAGCACTTGGGCATAAAGCTCAAATTGCACACATTAATGTAAATAGGATTTGTACTTGTGTTGTTTGTGTAAATGTAAACATGTAATTTGAATAATGTTCATGTTTCACCCCAATCTGGGTGGGTTTGTCAGACTCAATAGATCTTCCCAAGCACGGTCGTGTGTGAGTTAAATTCAAATTACATGTTTACATTTACACAAACAACACAAGTACAAATCCTATTTACATTAATGTGTGCTAACCTTTGTATGCGATTATGTGCAATCATTAACTATTCAAGCCGACGGTTTTCAATGATAGATCTATTGAGTCTGACAAACCCGCCCAGATTGGGGTGATTGATACCGACAACACAATTTTGCATGCTAGTTACAAAGGTTTGATTGTACATGGTTACACAATAGCTGCTCCCCATAAATGCGTTATTTATCATGTTATGTAAGGATTTGTTTTACAACTATATGCTATCTATATACAAACCTGCGTTATACCCACCAACTTTTTAGTTGACTTTATTTTATTCATGTTTCAGGTTCTAACGTGTGAGATTGTTCAAGATGTGCTACACATAGGATTGGACTTAGCTAATTTAAATAAAAGAACTCTATGTATTTCAATTTTGTTCTATCTTGGATTTGGTTGTGTTTGGATTATTTGCAATGAAATTTGACGTTTAATATATTCAATTTAGTCAACCTTGTGCTTATGAACAGTCAACATGTCCCGCCCCGATGATTCCGCCATCGATCGGGGTGTGACAGATTGGTATCAGAGCCTTGGTTATAGGGAATTACGTTATTAGACACCTTGACCTAGACTATAACTTTAGGACACTTACTTATGCTATGTTTCATGATTACATGTTTTATGCTACATGCTATATGTTATATGTTATGTGTTACATGCTATGTACTACATGCTTACTATGATTAGTTATTATTTTATTTGATGACTTAAGTGTTAAAAATCCATGACTTATTAGTATATACTTAAATGATAAATTAAATAAACAATATCCTTTCCTATATCCTAAAACCTCATAATATTCTTATCTTCTTCTCTATCTTTATATTCCTAAGCATGTGGAAACTTCATGAAGCTGAATTAAAAAAAAAAAAAAAATTCTTTATTTCCTCGTTAAGGTTTTTAAGCTTTAATAATTATTTGAGGACACGTGCAATCTGGAAGAGTGACACCTGTATTTTGGGTTTTCTGTCTAGGAAAGCATTTCGCATAAATCCCAATCAACCGAGGGACCCGTATGCTTTCCTGGGAATTCCCGAGATGAGTGTTTACTTATAGGCTAAAGCATGTCTCCTTGAAAATTATATAAGTTTAATTAACCTTAATGTGTCATAGTACTCGAGTGATTATATCACTATTTGAGTACAATCCAAACTATGATTATCTATTTATTTTGTTATGTTATTCTATTAAATCCAAACAATTCTCATAAGTTCTTACATCTTTTCTTGTCTTATGAAAATCTGTAGAATGCCTCCTCGTCGTGCTCCCGCGGCCAACACCAATACCGACATTGCTGCTATTCTTGCACAACTCGTTACACAACTCACTCAAGCTAATAGTGCCACCAATGGCAACAATGGTGGAAATGGTAGTAATAGTGGTAATGCTGGTAATGGTGGAAATGGTGGTAACAACCCATCTCAATGCACCTTCAAGCATTTCAACTCGTGTAATCCCCTCAAGTTCTATGGTACCGAAGGAGCTACCGGACTCCTTCAATGGTTTGAAAGCATTGAGAATACCTTTCTCAATAGTGACTGCCCCGACAACCTTCGTGTTCGTCATGCCACAAGTGTCCTACAAAAACGGGCACTCACGTGGTGGAATGGGGAGAAGCGAAATCGAGGTGTGGATGTGGCAATGGCCTTAGCTTGGGATGAGGTTAAAAGGCTAATGACCGAGGAATTCTGTCCTCGAAATGAAGTGAAGAAACTTGAAGCTGAGTTTTGGGATCTTGCCCAAGATAGTGGTGAAAACTTGGCGTATACGACTCGATTCCATGAGTTGAGTCTTCTTGTGCCCCACATGGTCACTCCTCTGTCCCGCTGCATTGAAAAGTATATTGGGGGACTACCTAGGCAAATTCAAGATACTGTCCTAGGAAGCAATCCCGCAACACTTGAAGATGCCATCCGTTTGTTCGCTACCTTAACCGATAATCATGTGAAGGCGGGGACTCTTACTAAAAAGGGCTCCAAGAAAGTTTCTGACACTATAACCCCTACTACCCACAACAAAGAAGCCACAACTGAACCCTCCCGCAATAATAGGAAAAGGAAGACAAGAAACTATGCTGTGGTCACTCCTGCTATTCCTATTAACCAAGCTGCACCTATGTCACACCCCGACCGATGGCGGAATCATCGGGGCAGGACATGTAAGACTGTTCATAGCTCATGGTTGACTAAATTGAAATATATTAAAGTTAAATTTTCATTACAAATAATCCGAGTACAAACCAAATTCAAACAAGAAAGATAAAACAATTCATAAAGTTCTTGATTTAAATTGCTAAGTCCAGTTGAACATGTCTTGAATCAATCTCACATATTGGGGCCTGAAACATGAATAAAATAAAGTCAACTAAAAAGTTGGTGAGTATAACACAGTTGTATGTAGATAGCATATAGTTGAAAACAAATCCTTTACAAAACATGATAAAATAAGGCATTTATGGGGAGCAGCTATTGTGTAACCAAGTACAACCAAACCTTGTAACTGGCATGCAAAAATTGTGTTGTCGGTTTCAATCACCGCGCACCATGGGTGGGTTTGTTAGACTCAATAGATCTATCATTGAAAACTGTCGGCTTGTATAGTTAATGATTGCACATAAGAGCATACAAAGGTTAGCACACCTAGCACTCGGGCACAAAGCTCAAATTTTGCACACATGTATGTAAATAGGATTTTTGCACTTGTGTTGTTTGTGTAAATGTAAATGTGTAATGTGTAATGAGTATAGAGTTCATGTTCCACCCCAAAAGTGTAAAAGAGTAAAAATGGGTTGTGAATACTCACTTGGTATGGAAGTGTAGCTAACAAGGATTATAGATAGCAAATATGATCCTCGAAATGCACAATTTAACCTAAAGAGTAATGTGTATTGAATCAAATAGATGCATAAAGTTTAAGTCTAAGATGAAAGTTGAATTTGTGTATAAAACTATTGATTTGTATTTAAAAGTATTGAATAAAATATATAGAGTTTGAAGTAAAAATATTTTTGAAACAATTTGATTAGGTTTGAATTGGATAATTGAATAAATATATAATTATAGTTTATGAAATAATGTAAATATTAATTGTAATTAAGTATAAATAAATAAATGATTTTGATTTAAATGTAAATTAAATAAATAATCATTACCTTAATTATTTATAAATTTTGTAACTTAATTATTTAAAATATCATTTAAGTGTAAGATAATAAATATAAATTTAATTTTTTTTTCATAAACTTTTAAATAAATTATATTTATGTCAAGATTAAACTTTTAATCCATTTTTAAATACAGAAAACATATTTTTATAAAATCGAAACATTTATTGATCGAAAAATATAAAATTATAATTATGTTATAATTTCTGAGTCACACACGACCGTGCCTCGGAAGGGCACGATCGTGCTCAAGCCAGGGGCGCGACCGCGCTAGTCGGGGCACGACCGGGTTGATCAACAGAGGGCACAAACTAGACCAGTCAAACAGGCACGACCGTGCCTTGGCCCGACACGGTCGTGTCTATGATCTTTAGACACAACAGAGACTAGCCCAGAGGGCATAACAAGGTCTGGACAGGAGGACACGACCGCGCTGCTAGTCGATACGACCGCGCTCTATGAGGCACGGCCGCGCTAGATGATTAGCGCGACCGTGTCTCTTCCAAGTCAGACACGAATTGACAAATGCTTGTATTTTAGACGCTGGAATTGTTAGGGCTTTTGATTAATGGGTTGTTACGAGTCTTTTCATATAATTTAATTGTATGGAAATCGTGCTTAAGTATGGATTCGATTAAATTATTTTTATTAAAACATGGTTTCTGGTTTAGACAGATTTACGAATTGAAAACCCAATTTAATAAAGGGCTTTAGATTCAGATACTGGAATGAATAAATTAGAGGATTCAATTAACATGAATAGAAGCGAATCGATAGAGAACGATAGAGAGGGAGTTCCGGTGATGGCGGGATTGAGCCCCGACGTCTTCTGATGTGATCCCGACTGTTTCAACGGTTCCGTAGCTTCAGGAGAGATCGGATGGCGTGACGATGATGCTGGATTTGAGAGAACTTGGATCGAATTGCTTGAGAGAGTTTCCTTGGAAATATTTGAGAGAGAATCCTTTGAGTTGAATGAATTTTGGTTATTTGGTCGAAAAAGAAATGATTGGTAGTATTATTTTGAAAGTATAACGTAAAACGGTTATGGATTCGAACAATCGGACGATTAAAATTGTAGTTACGTTTCAGCTGTTTCACAGGCGCGACCGTGCCTAAATATGGCACGACCGTGCCTAGGCACAGGGCGCGATCGTTCCAAAGCAGGTCGCGCGACCGTGCCAAAGCACTTGGCGCGACCGTGCTAGGACGAAGCACGACCGTGCTAGACTAGGGTTTCTTGACATTTTTCAACTTTAGTCCTTGGCTTTTCAGGTTCGATGAGTTTGAATAAAATCGTTTCTTGTGTAGTGTTTAAATGTATATAATCGAGTAAAACTTGTAAATTTGTATTGAATCATTGCATTTAGTTTACTGTAAGCAAAATACCAAGGCAGTGTACGAGTATTGAATTTGAAATTGCATTACATTGAATTGAAATATGAATACTAAATTCAGAGATGTTACAGTCTCCCCATGTTGAGAGGATTTCGTCCTGAAATTTAGCTAGAGGATACAACAGTATTAGTAAAAAGATGAGGGTACTTGAGCTTCATTTGGTCTTCTCGTTCCCAAGTGAACTCAGGACCACGCTTAGATTCCCAACGAACTTTGACAATGGGAATGCGACTTCGCTTTAGCTGCTTGATTTCACGATCCATAATTTCCACCGGCTTCTCAACGAAGTGCATCGTTTCATCAATGCGCACGTCGTCAAGCGGTATATGGAGATTTTCATCGGCGAGACACTTCTTTAGATTAGATACATGAAATGTAGGATGCACATTGCCAAGAGATGGAGGTAACTCGAGCTTGTAAGCCACTTTCCCAATCCTTTCAGGGATTTTGAATGGACCAACATAACGAGGTGCTAACTTGCCTTTCTTTCCAAAACGGACCACACCCTTCCACGGAGACACCTTTAGAAGAACAAGGTCACCGTCTTGGAATTCCAAGGGTTTTCGACGTTTGTCGGCATAACTCTTTTGCCGACTCCTCGCTACTCGAATATTGTCACGGATTTGAATAATCTTGTCGGATGTTTCTTGAATTAACTCAGGACCGGTGATTTGTGCTTCACCAATCTCGTTCCAACAGATAGGAGAACGACACTTGCAACCATAGAGAGCTTCGAATGGAGCCATGTTGATACTTGTGTGGTAGCTATTGTTGTACGAAAACTCAATAAGGGATAAATGTGAATCCCAATTGCCACCAAAATCGATTACACAAGCTCTAAGCATGTCTTCAATAGTTTGGATTGTTCGCTCGGTTTGACCATCAGTTTGGGGATGGTAAGCCGTGCTCAAATCTAATAGAGTACCAAGAGCCTTTTTGAGAGATTGCCAAAATCAAGAAGTGAACCGAGCGTCTCTATCGGATATTATGTTCATGGGAACACCATGACGGCTCACAATTTCATCAATGTAAATTCGGGCTAATTTCTCCACTTTGAAGTCTTCACGAATAGGCAAGAAGTGAGCAGATTTGGTGAGTCGATCAATGATCACCCAAATACTATCATAACCACTTGAGGTGCGAGGGAGTTTGGTAATAAAATCCATGGCTAAGTTCTCCCATTTCCACACGGGAATTTCCGGTTATTCAAGCAAACCAGAAGGACGTTGATGTTCGGCTTTGACTTTGGAACAGGTTAAGCATTTGGCCACATAAAGAGCAATGTCTTTCTTCATACCGGGCCACCAATATTGTTGGCGAAGATCTTGGTACATTTTATCCGCACCAGGATGAATAGAATAACGAGTCTTATGAGCCTCGTTCATGAGAAATGTGCGGAGATCATCGCGATAGGGAACCCAAATACGGTTTAAGTAATATAGTAGGCCAGTGGGTTTTGATTCAAGAAGAAGTTCAACACCACACGACATTTCTTCATACATGTTACCCTCGGTTACCGAGATGTGTTGAGCTTCTAAGTTACGGGTTTTAATATCGGTTTGAATACGGGCACAATGAAGCATAACATGGTCCTTTCGACTCAAAGCATCGGCTACAACATTCGCTTTGCCAGGATGGTAGCGAATCTCGCAGTCGTAGTCGTTAAGGAGTTCGACCCAGCGTCGTTGCCTCATATTGAGTTCTTTTTGGTTGTAAATATGTTGAAGACTTTTGTGGTCGGTGAACACCACACATTTCGTGCCATATAGGTAATGTCTCCAAATCTTTAACGCGAATACGACCGCACCCAACTCGAGATCATGCGTCGTATAATTCTTCTCATGAACTTTGAGTTGCCTTGATGCATAAGCGATTACTTTGCCTTGTTGCATGAGAACACAACCAAGACCTTGGTTAGAAGCATCACAATAGACAACTAAGTCATCGATTCCATCGGGGAGAGTCAATATAGGAGCATTGCACAACTTTTGTTTGAGGGTTTGGAAAGCTTCTTCTTGTTTCGGTCCCCATTCATAAGTGTTACCCTTGTGGGTCAAAGCGGTAAGAGGGACAACAATCTTTGAGAAGTTTGAGATGAAACGACGATAATAACCCGCAAGACCAAGAAATGAACGAACTTCGGTAGGAGTCTTCGGTGCATTCCAATTCTTAACTGTTTCAATCTTAGCAGGATCAACATGAATTCCTTTGTCATTGACAATATGACCAAGAAATTGAACTTCCTTTAGCCAAAATTCACATTTGGAGAATTTGGCATATAGTTGTTCTTTTCTCAAGAGCTCCAAAACCAATCTAAGGTGTTGTTCATGATCGGCCTTAGTCTTGGAATAGATTAAGATGTCATCAATGAAAACGATCACGAATTTATCAAGGTACGGTTTGCACACATGATTCATGAGATCCATGAAAACTGCGGGTACATTGGTTAACCCGAAAGGCATAACCATAAACTCGTAATGACCATACCTTGTTCGAAAAGCAGTCTTAGGAATGTCATCTTCTTGAACACGAAGCTGATGATAACCGAATCGAAGATCGATCTTCGAGAAGAAAGTAGAACCTTGAAGTTGATCAAATAGATCATCGACTCTAGGCAAAGGATAACGGTTCTTGATAGTAAGTTTGTTGAGTTCGCGGTAGTCAATACACATGCGAAATGATCCATCCTTCTTCTTAACAAATAAGACGGGTGCACCCCACAGTGAATGACTCGGACGGATAAATCCCTTGTCGGAGAGTTCTTGAAGTTGACTTGCAAGTTCTTGCATTTCGGAAGGTGCAAGACGATAAGGAGCTCTAGCAACGGGGTTAGCTCCCGGTATAAGATCAATACGGAACTCTACTTGACGAACGGGAGGAAGACCGGATAAATCCTTAGGAAAAACCTCGGGAAAATCTCGAATAATGGGAATGTCTTGGATACTCTTCTCCTTGACATCCTTTTGAACAATGTGAGCTAAGAAAGCAATGTACTTCTTTCGTAAGTACTTTTGGGCGGTAGTACACGACATCAACTTAAGTCCCTTACAAGGCTTTTCACCAAAAACTCTTAAGGTTTCTCCCGATGGTAGCGGAATTTGGATACACTTTTCAAAGCAAATGACTTCGGCATGATGATTTGATAGCCAATCCATACCTATGATAATATCAAAGCTTCCTAGTGGCATTGGAACAAGGTTGATTGGGAATGTGTGATCATTAAGTTCTAAAGAGCAATCATAGATAATGGACACAATTGTAAGGGAGTCACCATTTGCTACTTCAACGGTAAATGTTTTCTCTAATTGGGACCGAGTCTTTGCAAGTAAAGGTTCAAAATTTAGTGACACAAAACTTTTATCGGCTCCGGTATCGAATAAAATGGAGGCATATTGACTATTAACAAGAAACGTACCATTGACCACGTCATTGTTGGCTTGAGCTTCGTTGGCGTTTATGTTGAACGCACGTCCACGAGCTCCACCTTGTCTAGCATTTGCAAGTCTTGGACATTGATCACGAAAATGGTTCGGGTCACCACACTCATAGCAAGCACGCCCATTAGCAATGGCGGGAGCACCTTGGTTAGCCACTTGAGGTACGGTTCGGTTTGGAGGGTTGACTGGGCTCGTAAGGACTTTGGTCCTACAAACACTGACCGTATGACCATATCTCCCACAATAAGTACAAAGGAGACATGGGATGTTTTGAGGATGATGAAAATTGCAGGTGGCACAAAAAGGGTAGATCCCAACATATGGCTTTTTAGCCGGCGCTTGAATCATAGGTGCAGCTTGGTTGACGGGAACGGCAGGAGTAACCACAACAAAATTTCTAACCTTCCTCTTTCTATTATTGCGAGAGGGCTCGGTTGTGGTTTCTTTGTTGTGAGTAGGAGGGGTTATGGTTTCAGAAACTTTCTTAGAACCCTTTTTGGTAAGAGTTCCAGCTTTCACATGATTATCAGTTAAGGTAGCGGCTAGACGAATAGCATCCTCCAGAGTAGCAGGATTTCTGCCTAAGACAGTATCTTGGATTTGTCTTGGTAGCCCACCAATATACTTCTCGATACATCGGGACAAAGGAGTGACCATGTGGGGCACTAGAAGACTCAACTCATGGAACCGAGTTGTATATGCTAAGTTTTCCCCGCTATCTTGGGCAAGATTCCAAAATTCAGCTTCTAGCTTTTTCACTTCATTTCGAGGACAGAACTCCTCGGTCATAAGCCTTTTGACCTCATCCCAAGGTAAGGCCATAGCTACATCAACACCCCTATTTCTTTTCTCCCCATTCCACCATGTAAGTGCCCGTTTTTGTAGGACACTTGTAGCATGACGAACACGGAGGTTGTCGGGACAGTCACTATTGAGAAAGGTATTCTCAATGCTTTCAAACCATTGAAGGAGTCCAGTAGCTCCTTCGGTTCCATAAAACTTTAGGGGATTGCACGAGTTGAAGTGCTTGAAGGTGCATTGAGGTGGATTGTTACCACCATTTCCACCATTTCCACCATTATTACCACTATTGCTTCCATTTCCACCATTGTTGCCATTGGTGGCACCATTGGCTTGGGTGAGTTGTGTCACCAATTGGGTGAGAATAGCAGCAATGTCGGTGTTGGCGTTGGTTGCGGGAGCACGACGAGGAGGCATTCTACAGATTGTCACAAGACAAGAAAAAAAATTGTGAGGACTTATGAGATTTGATAGGATTTAATAGAATGAGATACAAAATAAAATAGATATTCTTAGTTTGGATTGTACTCAAAAGTGACAAAATCACTTGAATACCATGGCACATTAAGGTTAATTAAACTTATAAAATTTTCAAGGAGACATGCTTTAGCCTATAAGTAAACACTCATCTCGGGAATTCCCAGGAAAGCATACGGGTCCCTCGGTTGATTGGGATTTATGCGACATGCTTTCCTAGACAGAAAACCCAAAATACAGGTGTCACCTTTCCAGATTGCACGTGTCCTCAAATAATTTCACAAGTTTAAAAACCTTAACGAAGAAATAAAGAAAATATTTTTAAAGATTTTTACTTCAAGAGTTCTTCCACATGCTAAGAAATGATAAAGATAGAAAAGAAAATAGAAATATTATGAGGTTTTAGAATATAGGAAAGGATATTATTTATTTAATTATTAAGAATATCCTAATAAGTCATGGATTTAAAACACGTAAGTCATCATAATGCAATAATAAGTAATCATACTAAACATGTAACATATAACATATAGCACATAGCATGTAACACATAGCACAAAAATCATGAAGCATAGTATAAGTGGGTGTCCTAAAGTTATAGTCTAGGTCAAGGTGTCTAATAACCTAATTCCCTATAACCAAGGCTCTGATACCAATCTGTCACACCCCGACCGATGGCGGAATCATCGGGGCGAAACATGTAAGACTGTTCATAGCTCATGGTTGACTAAATTGAAATATATTAAAGTTAAATTTCCATTACAAATAATCCGAGTACAAACCAAATTCAAACAAGAAACATAAAACAATTCATAAAGTTCTTGATTTAAATTGCTAAGTCCAAATCCTATGTTGAACACGTCTTGAATCAATCTCACATATTGGGGCCTGAAACATGAATAAAATAAAGTCAACTAAAAAGTTGGTGAGTATAACACAGTTGTATGTAGATAGCATATAGTTGAAAACAAATCCTTTACAAAACATGATAAAATAAGGCATTTATGGGGAGCAGCTATTGTGTAACCATGTACAACCAAACCTTGTAACTAGCATGCAAAAATTGTGTTGTCGGTTTCAATCACCGCGCACCATGGGTGGGTTTGTCAGACTCAATAGATCTATCATTGAAAACCGTCGGCTTGTATAGTTAATGATTGCACATAAGAGCATACAAAGGTTAGCACACCTAGCACTCGGGCACAAAGCTCAAATTTTGCACACATGTATGTAAATAGGATTTTTGCACTTGTGTTGTTTGTGTAAATGTAAATGTGTAATGTGTAATGTGTAATGTGTATAGAGTTCATGTTCCACCCCAAAAGTGTAAAAGAGTAAAAAGGGGTTGTGAATACTCACTTGGTATGGAAGTGTAGCTAACAAGGATTATAGATAGCAAATATGATCATCGAAATGCACAATTTAACCTAAAGAGTAATGTGTATTGAATCAAATAGATGCATAAAGTTTAAGTCTAAGATGAAAGTTGAATTTGTGTATAAAACTATTGATTTGTATTTAAAAGTATTGAATAAAATATATAGAGTTTGAAGTAAAAATATTTTTGAAACAATTTGATTAGGTTTGAATTGGATAATTGAATAAATATATAATTATAGTTTATGAAATAATGTAAATATTAATTGTAATTAAGTATAAATAAATAAATGATTTTGATTTAAATGTAAATTAAATAAATAATCATTATCTTAATTATTTATAAATTTTGTAACTTAATTATTTAAAATATCATTTAAGTGTAAGATAATAAATATAAATTTAATTTTTTTTTCATAAACTTTTAAATAAATTATATTTATGCCAAGATTAAACTTTTAATCCATTTTTAAATACAGAAAACATATTTTTATAAAATCGAAATATTTATTGATCGAAAAATATAAAATTATAATTCTGTTACAATTTCTGAGTCACACACGACCGTGCCTCGGAAGGGCACGATCGTGCTCAAGCCAGGGGCGCGACCGCTTTAGTCGGGGCACGACCGGGTTGATCAACAGAGGGCACAAACTAGACCAGTCAAACAGGCACGACCGTGCCTTGGCCCGGCACGGTCGTGTCTATGATCTTTAGACACAACAGAGACTAGCCCAGAGGGCATGACAAGGTCTGGACAGGAGGACACGACCGCGCTGCTAGTCGATACGACCGCGCTCTATGAGGCACGGCCGCGCTAGATGATTAGCGCGACCGTGTCTCTTCCAAGTCAGACACGAATTGACAAATGCTTGTATTTTAGACGCTGGAATTGTTAGGGCTTTTGATTAATGGGTTGTTACGAGTCTTTTCATATAATTTAATTGTATGGAAATCGTGCTTAAGTATGGATTCGATTAAATTATTTTTATTAAAACATGGTTTCTGGTTTAGACAGATTTACGAATTGAAAACCCAATTTAATAAAGGGCTTTTGATTCAGATACTGGAATGAATAAATTAGAGGATTCAATTAACCTGAATAGAAGCGAATCGATAGAGAACGATAGAGAGGAAGTTCCGGTGACGGCGCGATTGAGCCCCGACGTCTTCTGATGTGATCCCGACTGTTTCAACGGTTCCGTAGCTTCAGGAGAGATCGGATGGCGTGACGATGATGTTGGATTTGAGAGAACTTGGATCGAATTGCTTGAGAGAGTTTCCTTGGAAATATTTGAGAGAGAATCCTTTGAGTTGAACGAATTTTGGTTATTTGGTTGAAAAAGAAATGATTGGTTGTATTATTTTGAAAGTATAACGTAAAACGGTTATGGATTCGAACAATCGGACGACTAAAATTGCAGTTACGTTTCAGCTGTTTCACAGGCGCGACCGTGCCTAAATATGGCACGACCGTGCCTAGGCACCGGACGCGATCGTTCCAAAGCAGGTCGCGCGACCGTGCCAAAGCACTTGGCGCGACCGTGCTAGGACGAAGCACGACCATGCTAGACTAGGGTTTCTTGATATTTTTCAACTTTAGTCCTTGGCTTTTCAGGTTCGATGAGTTTGAATAAAATCGTTTCTTGTGTAGTGTTTAAATGTATATAATCGAGTAAAACTTGTAAATTTGTATTGAATCATTGCATTTAGTTTACTGTAAGCAAAATACCAAGGCAGTGCACGAGTATTGAATTTGAAATTGCATTACATTGAATTGAAATATGAATACTAAATTCAGAGATGTTACAACCTATGGTTCAAGCACCGACCAAAAAGCCATATGTTGGAATCTACCCACTTTGTGCCACCTGCAACTAACATCATCCCCAAGGCATCCCATATCGCCTTTGTACTTATTGTGGGAAATATGGCCATACAGTTAATGTTTGTAGGGCCAAAGCTCTTGCGGGCCAAGTCAACCCACCAAACAAAACCAACACCCAAGTGGCTAATCAAGGTGTACCCGCTATTGCAAATGGGCGAGCATGTTATGAGTGTGGCAACCCGAACCATTTCCGCGATCAATGCCCAAAGTTAGTCAATGCTAGACAAGGTGGAGCTCGTGGGCGTGCTTTCAACATAAACGCCAATGAAGCTCAAGCCAACAATGACGTGGTCAATGGTACGTTTCTTGTTAATAGTCAATATGCCTCCATTTTATTCGATACCGGTGCCGATAAGAGTTTTGTGTCACTTAACTTTGAACCTTTACTTGCCAAGACACGATCTCAATTAGAGAAAACCTTCACTGTCGAAATAGCAAATGGTGATTCACTTACAATCGAGTCTATTATCTATGACTGCTCTCTAGAACTTAATGAACATACATTCCCAATCAATCTTGTACCAATGCCATTAGGAAGTTTTGATATCATCATAGGCATGGATTGGCTATCAAATCATCATGCCGAAGTTATCTGTTTCGAGAAGTGTATTCGAATACCTCTACCATCGGGAGAAACACTAAGAGTCTTTGGTGAAAAGCCTTGTAAAGGGCTTAAATTAATGTCATGCACTACTGCTCAAAAGTACTTACGAAAGAAGTACGTGGCCTTTTTGGACCATATCGTTCAAAAAGATGTCAAAAAGAAGAGTATTCAAGACATCCCCATTATTCGAGATTTTCCTGAAGTATTCCCCGAAGACTTATCCGGTCTTCCACCTGTTCGTCAAGTAGAATTTCGCATCGATCTTGTGCCCGGAGCTAACCCCGTGGCTAGAGCTCCATACCGTCTTGCACCTTCTGAAATGCAAGAAGTTGCAAGTCAACTTCAAGAGCTCTCCGACAAGGGATTCATCCATCCATGTCATTCACCGTGGGGTGTACCCGTCTTATTCGTCAAAAAGAAGGATGGATCATTTCGCATGTGTATTGACTACGGCGAACTCAACAAGCTTACTATAAAAAACCGTTATCCTTTGCCTAGAATTGATGACCTCTTTGATCAACTTTAAGGTTCTACTTGCTTCTCAAAGATTGATCTTCGATCTGGTTATCACCAACTCCGTGTGCAAGAAGACGATATTCCAAAGACTGCTTTCCGAAAAAGGTATGGTCATTACGAGTTCATGGTTATGCCTTTTGGACTAACCAATGCACCCGCAGTTTTCATGGACCTCATGAATCGTGTGTGCAAACCGTACCTCGATAAGTTCATGATAGTTTTCATCGATGACATCTTAATCTATTCCAAGACTAAAGCCGATCATGAGCAACATCTTAGATTGGTCTTGGATCTCTTGAAGAAAGAACAATTCTATGCCAAATTCTCCAAATGTGAATTTTGGTTAAAAGAAGTTCAATTTCTTGGTCATATCGTCAACGACAAGGGTATTCATGTTGACCCTGCTAAGATCGAAACGGTTAAAAATTGGAATGCCCCGAAGACCCCCACTGAAGTTCGTTCATTCCTTGGCTTGCGGGATATTACCGTCGTTTTATCTCAAACTTCTCTAAGATTGCTGTCCCCCTTACCGCTTTGAGCGACAAAGGTAAGACTTATGAATGGGGACCAAAACAAGAAGAAGCTTTTCAAACCCTCAAACAAAAAATGTGCAATGCTCCCATTTTGACTCTCCCTGATGGGAGTGATGATCTAGTTGTCTACGGTGATGCTTCTAGCCAAGGTCTCGATTGTGTCCTCATGCAACGAGGCAAAGTAATCGCTTATGCATCAAGGCAACTTAAGATTCATGAGAAGAATTATACGACACACGATCTCGAGTTGGGTGCGGTCGTATTTGCATTGAAGATTTGGAGACATTATCTCTATGGCACGAAATGCGTGGTGTTCACCGACCACAAAAGTCTCCAACACATCTTCAATCAAAAGGAACTCAATATGAGGCAACGACGTTGGGTTGAACTCCTTAACGACTATGACTGCGAGATTCGTTACCATCCCGGCAAAGCCAATGTTGTAGCCGACGCCTTGAGTCGAAAGAACCATGTCATGCTTCAATGTGTTCGAATTCAAACCGACATTCAAAACCGCATCTTAGAAGCTCAACACGTCTCGGTCACCGAGGGTAACATGTACGAAGAAATGTCGTGTGGTGTTGAACATCTGCTTGAATCTAAACCAAATGGCTTACTTTATTACTTGAACCGTATTTGGGTTCCCGATCGCGATGATCTCCGTACATTTCTCATGAACGAGGCTCACAAGACTCGTTATTCTATTCACCCTAGTGCGGATAAAATGTACCAAGATCTTCGCCAACAATATTGGTGGCCCGGTATGAAAAAGGACATTGCTCTTTATGTTGCCAAATGTTTAACCTGCTCCAAAGTCAAAGCCGAACATCAACGTCCTTCTAGTTTACTTGAACAACCAGAAATTCCCGTGTGGAAATGGGAAAACTTAGCTATGGATTTCATTACCAAGCTCCCTCACACCTCGAGTGGTTATGATAGCATTTGGGTGATTATTGATCGTCTCACCAAATCTGCTCATTTCTTGCCTATCCGTGAAGACTATCGGGTTGAGAAACTAGCCCGAATTTACATTGATGAAATTGTGAGCCGTCATGGTGTTCCCTTGAACATAATATCCGACTGAAATGCCCGGTTCACTTCTCGATTTTGGCAATCTCTCCAAACTGCTCTTGGCACACGATTGGATTTGAGCACAGCTTAACATCCTCAAACTGATGGTCAAACCGAGCGAACAATCCAAACTCTCGAAGACATGCTTAGAGCTTGTTTAATCGATTTTGGTAGAAATTGGGATTCACATTTATCCCTCATTGAGTTCTCTTACAATAATAGCTACCACACAAGTATCAACAAGGCTCCATTCGAAGCTCTTTATGGTCGCAAGTGTCGTTCCCCTATCTGTTGGAACGAGATTGGTGAAGCACAAATCACCGATCCTGAGCTAATTCAAGAAACATCCGACAAGATTATTCAAATCCGTGACAACATCCGAACAGCGAGAAGTCGGCAAAAGAGTTATGCCGATAAACGACGAAAACCCTTGGAATTCCAAGTCGGTGACCTTGTTCTTCTTATGGTGTCCCCGTGGAAGGGTGTGGTCCGTTTTGGAAAGAAAGGTTAGTTAGCCCCTCGCTATGTTGGTCCATTCAAAATCCTTGAAAGAATTGGGAAAGTGGCTTACAAACTCGAGTTGCCTCCATCTCTTGGAAATGTGCATCCTACATTTCATGTATCTAATCTGAAGAAATGCTCGCTGATGAGAATCTCCATATACCACTTGATGACGTGCGCATTGATTAAACTATGCACTTCGTTGAGAAACCGGTAGAAATTATGGATCGTGAAATCAAGCAACTCAAGCGAAGTCATATTCCTATTGTCAAAGTTCGTTGGGAGTCTAAGCGTGGTCCGGAATTCACTTGGGAACGAGAGGACCAAATGAAGCTCAAGTACCCCCATCTTTTTACTGATGCCGTAGTTTCCTCTAGCTAAATTTCGGGACGAAATTCCCTCAACATGGGGAGACTGTAACATTTCTGATTTTTAGTATCCGTATTTCAAATTCAATGTAATGCTTTTCAAACCAAATTCTAGTGCACTGTTTTGTTCTATTCGTACCATCAATTAAATACCATATTTCAATGTTAACCCGCAAATTTTACACGGTTATAACCTACTAAAACACTACATAAGTATCTATTTATACAAATATGTCAAAGACCAAAGTTACAAGGTCTGATGTTGAAAATTTACAAGAAACCCTAATAGGCACGATCGCGCCTCGTTCTGGCACGGTCGCGCCGAGTGCGTTGGCACGGTCGCGTGACCAGCTTTGGAACGATCGCGCCCGGTGCCTAGGCACGGTCGCGCCTAGTACCAGTCGAAACGTAAATACAGTTTTAATCACCCGATCGTTGAGTTCCGTAACCGATTTACACTTCATTACCATTAACGAAAGCAATGACATTTCCAATTACAACGAACGTCTCAAATTAATCCAATCCATCTAAAAAATCGCTTAGAAATTTCAAGAAAACACGAATTCTCTCTTTCGATCGGAATTATCGCAACCAAGTAGCAGATTCACGCTACTCAATCCTCACTAAAGCTACTGGACTCTCTGGTTTAGTCGGAATTGCAGCAGAGGACGCCGGAGACAGAACCCGTAGTCGCCGGAATTTCTCTCTACCGAACACTATCAATTCGTCATTCTTCCGGGTAATTGAAACCTTCCACACTTTCGTTTTAGTTCATAGATCAAAAGCCCCATTTTAGTTTGGGCTTTCATTATGGAAATAACCACGAACCCGAATCCACATTTTCGTTAAAAATGATTTAATCGAAACGAACATTAGACACGTTTTAAATACAATTAATTTATACAGAAAGACTTGTGATGATCTAATGGGTGAAAGCCCCCTGGATTCCAACATTAACAATATAAGAATTAGCCAAATCGTTTCTGTTTTGGGACAGACACGGGCGCGCTAGTATTCCAGCGCGGTCGTGCTTCATGAGACACGGTCACGTCAAATACCAGCGCGGTCGTGCCTCACACACTCAGACCCAGTCATGCCTTTGGCTAGACTTGGTCATGCCTCAAAACCCTAGACACGGTCGTGCCTAGTCCAGAACACGATCGTGCCTAGAGAACAAACAAATTGTGCATTCTGTTTGATCAACACGGTCGCGCCCGTGGTTCAAGCACGATCGTGCCCTTCCCAGGCACGGTCGTGTGTGAGTTAAATTCTTGGCAGAATTATAAACTTTATATATTTTTCAAACAATAAATATTCTGATTAATTTACAAAATAAAAATAGTTGATTTTTATAAAATTGCATTTAATCCTATTTAGAAAGAACAAATATTTAATAAATAGAAAAATAGTTATTTAAAGTTTATAAAACTAAATTTACAATTATTGCTAAACCTTTCATTTAAAAAGTATTTAAATGGTTAAGTTACATTTTTTAAATGAATAAATAAAATAATAATTATTTATTTACTTTATGTTTAAACAAAGATATTTATTTATTTACACTTAATTTCATTTAACACTTATAATATTTTCATAAACAATAATTATTTACATTACTTATCTAATTATTCAAACTCAAACCTTAATCAAAAGGTTCTAAAAATATTCTTTCAAACTTTATATATTTTATTCAATACCTCCAATTACAAATCAATGACATTTTTACACAAGTCCAAATGCAACTTTAGACTTAAACTTTGGTGCACACTATTAATACCATATACATTACACTTTAGGTTAGCTTGTGCATTTCAAGGATCTTTATTCTATATAGTATCTTTGTTAGCTACGCCTTCAAACCAAGTGAGTATACATAGCCCATTTTACTCTTTTACATTTTTGGGGTGAAACATGAACATTATTCAAATTACATGTTTACATTTACACAAACAACACAAGTACAAATCCTATTTACATTAATGTGTGCTAACCTTTGTATGCGATTATGTGCAATCATTAACTATTCAAGCCGACAGTTTTCAATGATAGATCTGTTGAGTCTGACAAACCCACCCAGATTGGGGTGATTGATACCGACAACACAATTTTGCATGATAGTTACAAAGGTTTGATTGTATATGGTTACACAATAGCTGCTCCCCATAAATGCGTTATTTATCATGTTATGTAAGGATTTGTTTTACAACTATATGCTATCTATATACAAACCTGCGTTATACTCACCAACTCTTTAGTTGACTTTATTTTATTCATGTTTCAGGTTCTAACGTGTGAGATTGTTCAAGATGTGCTACACATAGGATTGGACTTAGCTAATTTAAATAAAAGAACTCTATGTATTTCAATTTTGTTCTATCTTGGATTTGATTGTGTTTGGATTATTTGCAATGAAATTTGACGTTTAATATATTCAATTTAGTCAACCTTGTGCTTATGAACAGTCAACATGTGCCGCACCGATGATTCCGCCATCGGTCGGGGTGTGACACTTGGGTACCAGGCTAAACAGTACAAATTTGTACCACCACCCACTGATTATGTAGCCATACATGAACCTAACTTCAACCTAAACAATCTTGACCATGCAAACCGAAACCTTGATCCTTCCAAGGAAGAATCATCTGTGCAAGACTGCAATACCTCATCTAAATCTGAGTCCACATGCTCAGAATCCACTAAAACAAGTGAAGCTCCATTACTCCCTACCAATGAAGTAATTCTCAAAACCACCGAATCTGGTAGAGTAATCCAAACCAATGGTCCAAGTCCCTTTATTCCTTCTATACCGGTACCTTAACTCACCAAACAGATCAAAATTAGCTATCCTCCTGAAGGAAGAAAGTTAATTATTGAAAAGGGACAATCCTCAATCTCTACAAATCATCAAGCAAACCAACCAAGGAAGGTGTTTGACATCTGTCATGCATCTGGATAGAGAACTCCATATGTTCAGAAAACATTGGAGGAAGCCACTTTTGAGCATAACGAAACTCATCCCTGGAATTTCAAAGACTTATTCAAAAGAAAGGACTATGTGTACTTTCAAAGGGATAAAATTGCTAAATCATGCATTGTTTGTGGAAAATACAATCATACCGCCAGCACCTTTTTCTATTACCTTCAACAGCAATGAAATCTCAAGCAACAAGCTTTTGAGAAGACCAACAAGAATAAGAAGGTAAGAAGCTATGAAGCCAAAGCAACTAACTTTAGAAAATCTCTCTCTCCACCAAGGAAGCAGATCCCAAAAGCTCAACAATTTTACATCATATGTGGTGAATCAGACCACTTTGCTGCATATTGTAAATTCAATCCATTAAACCAGATCTCTCAATCAGCTTCAACAACAGTCAATATTCTTCCTAACCAGAAGCAGGTCTTTAGAAGAACTCCAATAGAAAAACCCACTTTCAATAGGAAGGTAAAGAAGGAGAAGCAGGTGTTTGCTGAACAGTCAGCAGCAATCAAAATTGCTGCTGATCACATGAAGCCGAAAAGGATGAAAAACAAACCCAAGCCCACAACAGCAACCAAATTTGCTGCTGATCAGTTAGCACCATCAGCGGCAACCAAGTTTGCTGCTGCTCAACCAAAACCTTCAGCAGCAAAGTTCGCTGCTGATTACTCAAAACCATCAGCAGTTAAGACCACATATGTTGCCGATAGAGTAACAAGATCTAGAAAACCTACTCAACAATGTAATGCAAAATTAGCTCCCTCTCAAAACATTTTCTTTGGATCCATTGAATGCCGGCATATTGATGATCTTGGTCATAAAACACACTCACCCAAGTCTGCAAGCTCTTGGCTCCCTCCCTCTAACTAGATCTATCTCATGTGCAGGGACAACCAGGTAATAATGATAACACATGGGATGTAGACAATGGTTGTTCCAGGCACATGACAGGTAACGGATCCATCCTCTCAGATTTCATAAATTTTTATAAAGGATATGTTGCATTTGGAAGTGATTCAAAAGGAGGATCTATCACTGGACAAGGAACTGTGTCCAATGAGAGAATGAGTATTGAAAAGGTGAACTATGTAAAAGAACTAGAGTTCAACCTCATGAGTGTGTCAAATCTGTGATCAGAAATATTGGATGCTTTTCACAGATAAAGAATGTTTTGTGCTCTCCCCTGGGCTAAGCAAACCTCCTCCAAAAAAGATTTTGTTGACTTCTAAAAAAAAAAGATAACTTATATGTGCTTGACATGAATAAAGTCACTCCATCTGGTAGTGTATCTTGTTTTCTGTCCATGGCATCAGTTGATGAATCCGCTCTATGGCACAGGAGATTAAGCCATGTGAATGTGAAAACACTCAACAAGTTGGTGAAAGGAATTCCAGCTTGAAGATCACGGCATAGCATGCTTGAAGGGGAAGCAACACAAGAGTTCTCAGAAGCCAAGACATTGAATTCAAATGACACTCCACTACAGCTGCTGCATATGGATCTTTTTGGTCCTATAAACGTCATGTTAATGGGCAAGAAGTCATATTGTCTGGTGATAACTGATGACTACACCAGATTGTCATGGGTATACTTCTTGAGAACAAAAGATGAAACTGTTGTAATTCTTAAATCCTACATTCTTAGGGTTGAGAATCAAAGCAATCAGAAAGTCAAAATCATAAGGTGTGATCAAGGTACAGAATTTAAGAACCAGACCTTGAATTGTTTTTGTGAGAGCAAAGGTATTGAAAGACAATACAGTGCTCCAAGAACTTCTCAACAAAATGGGGTTGCTAAAAGGAGAAACAAAACTCTCATTGAGTCTGCCAATCAATGCTGGCCGACTCAAAGCTTCCTCTCACATTATGGGCAGAGGCAGTTAGCACAGCTTGCTATGTGAAAAATAGAGTTCTCATTGTCAAGCCTCTCAACAAAACACCATATGAGCTGTGGTTCAAAAGAGTTCCCTACATTGGATTCTTGAAACCCTTTGGATGTACCATTCTTATCACCAATGGAATTCTTCCAAAGTTTGGTGCAAAATCAGATGAAGGATACTTTGTGGGCTATTCCTCTCAATCCAAGTCTTATAGAGTATTCAGTTCCAGAACAAGAATAGTTGAAGAATCAGCAAATGTGGAATGTAGGGAACACATTCCATGTGGAATGTAGGGTAAAGGACCAGACTGGCTTTTTGATATTGACTCCTTTTCACAAGTATTTGAGCCTCTCATCTTCTCAAATATAGAGTCTTCATCCACACATAACCCAGCCACTTCATCAAATAATGACTACAGATTAGGCTTCAATGGTGCGTCTATAAGAATCAAAAGATCATCCATTGATCCTCCATCTGTTGTTGATGCTATTGAAGCCAGTGAAGCCAGAACATGCAACTCAAATGTCACCAGCAACAATCTTTCTAACAATGAAGATCAAGATGAGGGTATTGCATCTGATGCTGCTGAAAACTCACCTGCAGATGCTATTGCAGTTGAAGACCTTTCTGCAAACAACCCTTTTGAAAGTCATCATCTTCCTGATCAAAACCAAAGCAAACTTGACCAAGAAATCCATATCCCAAAGAATTAATAGAACACATCCTCTAGAGAATGTCATTGGTTCAGTTCAACAAGGAATTCAGACAATAAGCAAGTCACATGAAGCCAATATTTGTTTGTTCTCCTGTTTTCTGTCTCAAGTTGAATCAAAGAAGATAGATGAAGCACTGAAGCACAGCAACTGGATTGAAGCTATATAGGAAGAGCTTTTGCAATTTAAGAGACAGGAAGTATGGACCTTAGTTGATCTGCCACCTGGTCAAACTGTTATTGGCACAAGGTGGGTCTTCAGAAATAAGCAAGATGAGAGAGGGATTGTAGTCAAGAACAAAGCTAGGCTTGTAGCTCAAGGCTACAATCAAGAAGAGGAAATTGACTATGATGAAGTATTTGCGCCTGCTGCCAGACTGGAGGCTATCAGAATCTTCTTAGCATATACTGCATCCAAGAGCTTCACTGTCTATTATATGGATGTCAAAAGTGCTTTTCTATACGGGAATATCGTTGAAGAAGTCTATGTCAGACAGCCTCCAGGCTTTGTAGTTCCTGCACATCCTGACAAAGTGTTCAAGTTAGACAAAGCTCGTTATAGCCTACATCAAGCTCCAAGAGCCTGGTATGAGACCCTGTCAGGATATCTACTCAGCAACAATTTTAGAAGATGTGCCATTGATTAGACATTGTTTATCAAAGATGAAGGGGAGAAATTCTATTGGTGCAAATCTATGTAGATGACATCATCTTTGGATCAACAAAGAAGAAATTATGCAAACACTTTGAGATTCTAATGCACTCAAAGTTTGAAATGAGTTCAATGGGTGAACTAAATTTATTTTTGGGTCTCCAAGTCAAACAAGTTCCAAATGGAATCTTCATTAGCCAATCCAAATATGTCAAAAGTATCTTGGAAAGATTCAAACTGGCTGACTGCTCTGCTACAAGAACTCTAATTCAAGCGCATCATCAATTGTCTCCTTACAAAAATGGCCAAGACACTGATCAACATCAGTACAGGGCAATGATTGGATCTCTCATGTATCTAACTGCTTCAAGACCAGATATTATATTTGTAGTATGCCTGTGTGCAAGATTTCAAGCAGCTCCAAAAACCTCACATCTCCAAGCTGTCAAGAGAATCTTTAGATACCTGAATGGAGCTCCAGGACTTGGGCTATGGTATTCTAAGAATGATAAATTCAATCTATATGCATACACTGACAATGACTATGGAGGATGCAACTTGGATAAAAAGTCCACATAAGGAGGATGCCAATTTCTGGGAGGAAGATTGATTTCCTAGCAATGCAAGAAGCAAACATGTGTGTCAGCATCTACAGCAGAAGCATAATACATTGCAGCTTCCAGTTGCTGTGCATAAGTCATCTACATAAAAAATCAAATGCTGGACTATGGAATGACTTTCATGGCAACTCCCATTCATATTGACAACAAGAGTGCCATATCAATTACAAATAATCCTGTGCAGCACTCCAAGACAAAACAGATTGACATCAGGTATCATTTTATAAGAGATCAAGCTGAGAAAAGAAAAAATATTTTAACCAAAGTTCATACCAATGAGCAGTATGCTGACTTATTCACAAAAGCCTTTGATGAAGCTAGATTCAAATATCTAGTTGAATCCATTGACATGATTAACTTTGATTAAAGTCTTTCTCTAAAATATTTAAAAATAAATGTGCCTGTCTTTCTCTTGTTGTAAATAAAGTCTTTTGAAAAATAAATGATCAACAACAAACATTTTTGCTGCTGATGGGTTTAGTCCTCAGCAGCAAAGAATTTGCCACTGACTACTTTAAGTTATCAGCAGAAACAAGTTTGCTGCGGATAGCTTTAAGGCAATCAGCAGCAACATCTTTGCTGCTGATAGACTTAACCTTCCACAATAACCAATTTTGCCATGGACGAGTAAAAATGGTCCAAATTAACTCTTACCCGCTGTAAAAAGTCACTGTCGGTCTTTACCATTACTGCTACAGTGTGTTACAGTTGTAACACAGTAAAAAGGTAAAGCGTCACTGTATATAACTGCTACAGTGTGCTACGCTTCATCTTTTTGTATGGTACAAGTGACCGTTGCCTAAACTTTTGCCGTTATAACAAAATCAAATTCCCTCCTTCACCTCTTCGCATTCAATTCTGACCTAACTTTCATCTGTTCTCCCTCTCTCCCAAGCATTCAAAGCTTCCCCACACTTAACCAACTTTTAAAAGCTTCATCCTTCTCTCCAAACCTCACAAAATGGCAAACGTTGACATCAATAACCCTGATGACAAGTCTCAACTTACCACAATTTAACAACATATCTTGTTAAGGTTAAGAAATCAGAAGGGTTCAATGATATGATCGACTTTTTCTGTCGGTCAAAAATACACTTTGCTCTAACTGTTAACCCCACAATCTACATACCCCATATGGAAGATTTCTGGAACTCTGCCGTCTTCTGTACCGAACAAGGGACTCCCCAAATCAAATCAAAGGTAGATGGCAAGGATATCACTATTACAGAAGCTACACTCAGAAAACATCTCAAGCTTCAGGACGAGGGTGCCGCCAACTCATACACCAACAATAAGTACATGAGGACCTTTTTATCCATAGGGTACATTGGAAATTAAGAAGAATACACCATTGAGAAGGCACTGATGGGTCCTCCATGGATGTTTTTGTGCTACACTCTTCTACAAAGTATCTTACAGAAGAGGAGTGGATGAAATCAATTGAACTCTAGTCTTGCCTCTGCTATTCATGGTATGATAACTAGGGAGGGGTTCAATTTTTCTCATTTGATATTTGAAGGTTTGAGATACAACCTTAAGGAAGGGGCAAGACAAGCTTTCTATACGTACCCTAGATTCTTGTAGGAAGTTTTTAACCATGAATTAAAAGATCTTTCAAAACTTGCAAGAGTATACATGATTGGGGGACATAAAAATAATATTTTTAAAAGTATGAGAACTGTTTAAGAAATGTTCTCAGGGGTCAATGTTCCATTGTTATCTACAATGATAAACATACAAAGTACCCAGGGTGACAGTTCAGCAGTCTCAGCTGATACTGATCCCACACCCTCCACTGCACAGCCTGAATACACAACAGTCTCTTTTGTTCGAACCCCTGTGCATCCTATTGAGGGTGCATAGGTACATCAAATACTTACACCCATTCTTCAAGCCCAACTGGAACAAAGGGCCCCGGTTGAGGTGAGCTATACCAGGAAAAGAAAGAAGAGCAAGAAAAGTCCTTCTCTTCTTGGCTCAGAGGCCCAATCCCAACCCAAAAGCCCTCATCCAGAGTCACAACACTCTGATGAGAATATCATAAGGGATAGCCACATTATTAGGGAAACTTTCTTGGAAAAATCTCTATTAGGATCAGGATCACATCCCGGATTCATAGAACAACCCTCTGAGCCCTTTCATTTTGTTTCTTCTCTGAAATTAAGTGCAGAGACCTAGTCAAGATGATATACCTTCTCCAACTGCCACTATCTCGAAGGTATTGATTGACTTGGCTGCCAATGTACCCAACCCAAGTTTATCATCCAAGAAGGTTCACTCTGGGAGTTCTGAAGGGGCTATCACTACTTCTGGTCCATCAACTGATAAGAATGACAGTGATAACATCACTAAGTCCCCAACCACGGCAACTCTTAGTGAAAATGTCTCTTTTGAAACATTTTTCACTGAGAGGAATCCCAGGTGCCAAGAAAACCAGGGTGATGGAGATGTAGAGGCTAGGCCTAAGGCCCCATCTAGTTCCAAGGATTCCACATGTGTGGATGAGGACAGTTTGAAGCTTCAAAAATTTGGAATTGACGGCTAGGGTTGCTATGCTGGAGGCTGAAGTGTCTAAATTAAGGCACCAAGCTTCTATGCATAAGTCCCACATATGTACCCGCTCTGCTTCTACCTCCCTTGTATCAGTGGGCACTCAAACTGATTCAACTTTGCTTACTGATGCAACCAAAAAGGGGAAGGAAAGCCTTCAAGATGATGATGATAGCTTGGAAGAATGGTTCAAAGAACAAGGGGAATTTCAATGAACAATCTTCAAGCCCTCTTTTATTTAAGTTCAAGAGATTGAATGGGAAGACTCTAGAGATGAAGAGGAAGAGGTCCCATAAGAATGGAGAATAGTTACCAGGAATGTAGAGGAAGCATTTCCTGAGGGGAGGGAGATAGAAAGGGAAGAAAAAGCATTCCCAGAAGTCCAAGTACTTGAAGTTGCTGCAAACATCTCAAGTAGAGTCATAGCCCCCGAATTCCCACTAACTGCACACAACTTGGAATTTGACTCTATTCTAGCATGGCGGTATGATGGTATCCTTAAAAGATTCTGGATAGGCTGGGAATTTGCTGGAGTCAAAGAGCTTATCTTGGATAACATAAATTTGTTTGAAATCCTGTCCCTGCACTTGACTGAAAGTGTTAACACTTCCAAGGACCTATCTGCTAGGCTTGCCATTGAAAGATTTCATGATATATGTGAAGACAATATGCCTCGGTTTACGAAGTTCCTTGAAGAAGCAAAAAGGGTGGCTTATCCAAGACTTGAGGATGTAGAAGTAGAGTACTCAAGAGCGGCAGAAGAAAGACATGAAAGGTAAAGCCAAAGAATGGAGCTGATAAGAAGCAGGGTCTTAACTGAAGAACAAGTCCTATGTTTAAGAAAATTCCTGTAAAATGAGGTGGTTAGAGGCCTGGAAGTTCATGGATGGTCAAGCACTGAGCCTTCAGGGTTTCAATTCTTTCTGTGTGATGGATCTACATTCATAATCAACAATATCCATGAGATCCTACTACTCAATCTAGACTTCCTTTGTAAGGTATTTGAACTTAGATCACACATCCGCAACATCAACTCCAAGAAAAGTCAAGAAATGATCAAAATTGTCAAAATCTTTCTTGAAAAGGAGGGATGGATTGCAATGGATGAATCTGATTCAGACTTGCCCCGTCCCTCTTCTCCAACTGTCATCCTAAACACTGAAGAAGAATCTGCAAGAAAGGAGAAACATAAGATTATGACAGAATGGAAGGCAGTAACTGGAGAAGAATGGGAAGAAGGTGGAGATGAAGAAATTGCTCCCCCTTTGTCCTCTCCTCAAATTGCCAATGAAGCTGAGACTGAGGTCTCAATAGCAACTCCCACCTCTGCTATTGTCATCTATGAAGCTGAACCAGAGGCATCCAATAAAGACAAAGGGAAAGGAATCATGACAGAAGAACAAGAAAAGAAAATAGAGGAAGAAAAGAAGTAGGTGGAAAGGAGAAGAAGAGAAAGAGAAGAAGAAGACATGGTTGAACTCAAGAAAGCTCAACAAAGAAAAGCTGCCATGCTCTTCAGAGAACAACAGATCCAGTTGCAGGCAAGGCAACTGGATAGAACAAAAGTTTAAGTTCCTACAGCTTCACAAATAACAAAAGATGAAGCCTTAGCCCGACAGATGCAGGAACAATTAAATAAAGAAGATGAAGAGAGAGAGATAAAGAGAGTAGAGGTAGCCAAGTTCAGAATTACTGATTATGAACTTGCTAAAGAGATGAGGGAGGAGTGGATGGCAGCTCTGATTTCTCAAGGTGAGCATGCAGACTACCTTGAGAAATTATCCAATAAACAAATCTACAGGGCCTTCATGGGTCAATCTGGTGAACTGGCCAAGAAGAAGAGGGCTGAAGAAGAAGAAAAAGCCCGGATGAAATCTAGGAAAGCCATTGCCTTTAATGTTAGAACCCATGAAGAAGGAAAGGTCATGATGGACTTCCTAAAGGCAAGAGGTGAAAGTGGAAATAGGCTGGGTCCCATGAACTTCATGAACCTACAAGCGCTCTACATTAAGGTGAAAAAGGAAGAAGAAGAGAGGCTGAAGAAGATAGGCTCTAAAAGAAGGGTAGACACTTACACAGAAGAAAGAAAACCAAAGAAACCCAAGTCTACTCCCTTAACCTCTCAACCTTATGTCCAACAACTTCCCTCTCACCCTCCTAGATCACTCTCCTCCCTTCCCAAAGAGTCCAAATCCTCCCACCCACCTCCCTCTCATCAGCAGCCTCCCAAAAAGAAAATTAAACCTCCTACCACATCGAATAATCAAGAGAAATTGTGATATGGTTTTATAGTGAACCAGATCAGTGGTTTGAAGTGTTCAGGGGAAAGGCAGAGATGAAGAGATCAATATACAAGTCTATGGATGAAGTGATGCAACTTCCAGACTTTAATTTAAGGAGAATGATGGAGCTGGGTGAATCTCATGAGCCTTACAATGAAAGTGGGTGACATCTGTTGCGAGTGATCAAACATCACTTCAACCCCAGCAAAGATGTTGTCATTGATGCTAAACCTCTCCAATCCCACTTTAAAATTGTCAAATGGTCCTATAATGATAGATGTCAGAGAAAGAGGTTGAGAAATTCAGGCAAGGCTATCTTTAGCATGCCAAGCAAAGACATAAAATCTCTATATGAAATTCCTCTTGACAATCCAAGCAAGGATCCAAGAGGCTATGAGACTGCAAGGATTGTCCTGAACATGCAAAAGATTCAGGAACAAAGACAGTAAGAGAAGTTTTGGTAGCATCAGTCTAGGGGGAGTTTGTAAAGATGAAGACCGATGGCTACAAAGTTCTCTAAGTATAGATACCGCGGACTCTACAGTTTTGCTGGCTTACAAGTTGCTGCAGATAAGGTATATGCTGCGGATAGTTAAGTTCTCCTGCTGATGAACTACTAGGCTGCGGATAGCCTTATCTGCTGAAGTCCAAAGTTGCTGGTGATAGGCTTCTCAGCAGCATCAAACATTGATGCTGCTGATAGGCAAATCATCAGCAGCTTTGACTTTACTACTGACACCTTTTGCTGCAACACTGACACACCCCTATCAGCAGAAGAAATGTTATTGGTGAAGATGATTAAAGACAAAGCTACTACTTCTGAAGTCTCCTGCAAAGATTCCTAAGAAGAATTTTAACCTGATTCGTACTGTTTGATGCAGTTTGTCTTTTAGTTGTCTACCAATTGTAGTGTAACTTGTAACTGTCAAAGATCAACGGCTTGTGTTTGATCTGATCCTTAGAATCAAGGGTCTATCTTGATTCTAAGTTCCTTTATATGTATTGTATCTTCTTATTGTACAAGTGTGTTTCCTTAGAGTTTTCTCTGTAACTTATAAATCTTGAAGATTATTACAATTTGCATTATTAGTAATATCATTGTTTCTTGTTTACATTGCATAGTTGTGATTGTTTCCGTAAATCTCAATGGAACAGAACCATCTTGTAAAACACCGATCCTATAGTCTGGAAGCTTGGGTCAAAGAGCCGGAAGAATTTCAAAGAACACTCTTCAGGCCAGCCTTTGTTCAAGTTCATGAGCTGCTGGATACCATAGATGAAGACAAAGAGATCTCTGAGGAGTGGAAGTTAGTTTTCGGGGCTGTAGATAAAGCATTCCCTAAGGAGATGGAGATAGAGAAGGAAGAAGAAGAAGTCTTACCCCTTGTCCAAGTGCTTGAAGCTACTGATAGCATTTCAAGACAAGTCATAGCCCCCCAGTTCCCTTTAACAACAAAACACTCGGAGTTTGATTCAATCTTTTCATGGGGCTATGATGGTTTATCAGAGAGGTCCTGGGTTGGGTGGGAGTTCTTTGGGGTAGAAGAACTGGATTGGGACAACTTGAATGCACTTGACATCTTGGCTCTACATACTACTGAATGGATCAACACATCCAAGGATCTCTCTACCAGGCTTGCTATTGACCGTTTCCATGATCTAATGGAAGATAACATGCCTTGGTTTGAGAGACTCCTTGAAGAAGCCAACAAAGTTACATATCCCTGCCTTGATGAAGAAGAAGCAGAGTCCTCAAGTGCAGCCCAAGAAAGAGCAGTTCAAAGACTGGGTTTGATGAGAAGCAATGTCCTGACTGAAGACCAAGTTCTAAATCTAAGGAGATATTTGTATAATGAAGGGTCAGAGGTATTGAAATCTATGGATGGTCTAACACTGATCCCTCAGGAGTCAAATTTCTTATGTGTGATGGATCATCCAATGAAATCAACAACATCCACGAAGTTCTTCTGCTAAATCTTGACTTCCTTCTCAAAGTCTTTCTGCTGAGATCACATATTTATTCAATTAATTCACCAAGAAGTCAGGAAATGATACTCCTCATTAAGTCATTCTTACAAGATGGAGATGGATAGCTTTAGATGCATCACCAAACTCATCTGAATCATCTTCTCCCCCTCCCCAAGGTGATCTAAATGCTAGAATATCAATGACACTGGTAATAGAAGCTTGGGATTCAGTGCCCAGTGATGAAGAAAAAGATGCTCCTCCCCTGCCTATTCTACAAATTACCAATGAAGCCTATGCTGAGGCCTCAATAGCAACCTCCTCATCTGCTATTGTGTTCAATGAAACAGAAGCAGAGGCATCCAATAAAGACAAAGGGAAGGGTATAATGACAGAAGAAGAAGAAAATAAGATAGAGGAAGAGAAAAGAGAGATAGAAAGAAGAAGAGATGGCACAGCTAAAGAAAGACCAGGAAAGGAAAGCTGCCATGCTCTTCAGAGAACAACAAATAAGCAGAGCTGCAAGATCTCTGGATGCCACAAAAGTCCAAGTACCTGTAGCTTCACAGATTGATGAAGATGAAGCTCTGGCTCTCAAGCTATAGGAACAACTGGACAGAGAAGATGAAGAGAGAGAAAAACAAAAGGCTGAAGAAGCTAAATTCAAAATAACAGACTCTTAGCTGGCCAAAGAGATACTCTCAGCTGGCCAAAGAGATGAGAGGGGAGTGGACTGAGATCCTAATTTCTCAAGGTGAGGATGCAGAATACCTTGAGAAACTATCCAATAAAGAAATCTACAGAGCTTATATGGGTCAACAAGGAGAACTGGCAAAGAAAAAGAGGATTGAAGAAGAAGAGAAAGCCAGACAAAAGTCTAGGAAAGCCATTGCCTTAAATAAAAGAACATATGAAGAAAGAAAGGTCATGATGGACTTTCTTAAGGCAAGAGGTGAGAGTGGAAAGAGGCTAGGTCTCATGAACTTCATGAACCTTCAATCCCTCTACAGACAAGTGAAAAAGGAAGAAGAGGAGAGACTTAAGAAGACAAATCCGACAAAGAGGGTAAGTACCACTAAAGATGAAAGAAAACAAAAGAAGCCTAGAATATATTCCTTGGTCCATCCTCCTTCTATCCAACTTATTCCCTCTCCTATACTACACTCCTCCACTCCCAAAGAGTCCAAATCCTCACACCCAGCTCCCTCTCAACCATAACCTCCTAAAAACAAAACAAAACCTCCTACCAGCTCTTCTGATTCAAGGAAGATTGTCCAGTGGTTCTATAATGATTCAGATGACTGGTATGAAGTATTTAGATGAGAGCTAGAAAAGAAAAGATCATTCTACATTTATGTTAATGAGGTGATGCAGCTTCCAGATTCTGATATGTAGAGAATACTTGAGCTGGGTGAAGCTCAGGAGCCTGACAATGAAAGTGGGAGACACCTCTTGCTAATAATCAAACATCTTTTCAATCCTGGCAAAGAGGATGTCATTTATGCCAAACCAATCCAAGCCCACTTTCCTATTGTTAAATGGTCCTACAAAGTTGCTAATGATGAATACACTCTGGTTGATGTCAAAGGAAACAAGATGAGGTATACTAACACGGCTATCTTCAGCATGCCAAGGAGGGACATCAAATCTCTTTCTGAAATTCCTTTTGATAATCCCAACAAGGACCTAAGAGGCTATGAGACTACAAAGATCATCCTGAACATGTAGAAACTTTATGATCAAAGGCAGTAGAAATTTTTGGTAGCATCAGTCTAGGGGAGTTTGTAGAGATAAAGACTGATGGCTACATAAATTCTCTAAGTATGGATGATGCGGACTCTACAAAGTTGCCACTGATGAAGTTGCTGCAGATAAGTGCTTATGCCATGGATAGTTAAACTTTGTTGCGGATAGGCTTTATCTGCTAAAGTCCAAAGTTGCTGCTGATAGGCTTCTCAGCAACATCAAACATTGACGCTGCTGATAGGCAAATCATCAGCACCTTTGACTTTACTACTAACACCTTTTGCTACAACACTGACACACCTATCAGCAGAAGGAATGTTATTGGTGTAGATGACAAAAGACAATGCTCCTACTTCTGACTGCCGCTGCAAAGATTCCTAAGAAGACTTTTGTTTTGCAGTTGTCTTTTTGCTGCAGTTGTCTTTTTGTTGTCCACCAATTGAAGTGTAGCTTTTATCTGTACAAGATCAACGATCTGTGTTTGATCTGATCCTTATAATCAAGGGTCTGTCTTGATTCTAAGTTCCCTTTATATGTATTATTTCTCTTCTGTTGTATGTGTGCTTCCTTAGAGTTTTCTCTATAACTTGTAAGCTTTGAGGAGTGAAATACATTGTGCAATTTATCAATATTCTCTTTGTAGTTTCTTGTTGCATTGCATAATTGTTATTGTTTCCGCCAATATCAACTAAATAGAACCATCTTGTAATACATCGATCGTACAATACCCGATTTCTTCTACCATTGAGCATACGCGCAGTGACGGCGGCGGGGTACCCGCGTGAAGCCGATTACCCGACACCCTTACCCGAGGGTGACCCTTTCACCCTAATGTAATATCCATACCCGTTCATCACACCGCTCAGTCCTTTTCTTATTCACTCACCCATCTCATCTCTGTTCCCTGAAAAGCCCTAAGTCGTGTCTTTCTAATCCTGAGTCCTCATCCACTGATTATAATCCAAACCTGCAATCGTATCAACATCTAAAAGGTATAACCAGATTTCTTCTCTACTCCTTCTGCTTGTGGTTGGGTATGAGAGATTCAGCTGGTTTCTGGTTTTTTCTAACCCTAAATCGTGTTTTTTTTTCTATTGTTCTTGCAAATCTTCTCAATCTTTCATCCTCCTCTTCCAACTCTATCAACCAAATCTTCAATCGTATGAACATCTAAAAGGTATGCTCGTAACTATGTTTCCTTCTTTTGTGTTAATAAGAGTTCCCCTTTATCAATTCAAGTTTAGATTTGATATTTTTTTTTACTGATTTTTGCTTGGCTATGGCTATTGATGATGATAATTTGAGAGAAAGGTTTAGAGTGATGGAGACCAATGTATATTTGTTGTTTTATGATTTCAATTACTTCATCATTGAGTTTTTTTAAGTTTTGGTTGCCCATGTCATGAGAAGAAGTATCAATTGACAAATAGATGGATGGAAGTTCTCAGTTCTTACAATCGATTTATCAGGATCCTCATTCAGGTAAATATTTTGTTTTGTGAATTCTGTTCATCTGAATCCAACTAATTACTTCTAATCTTATTTTGTGATTTTTGTTAATTGCAAAATCTTCTAAACAAACAGTGATGGTCTCTTATTGATTACGTCTTTAAAACTTTTTTTTAATACTTTGCTTTTATGTGTGATTATTTCTTTGAAGGTTATTTTAATACCAATCACATTGTAAGGCCCTAAACCTGGGAACCCTACTTGTTGGCTCAAACTCAAGCTAAGTAGTCATAGACATCAAACTAAACTCAATTCATTGCTGCGGATATCAAATAATCAACAAAGGTCAACGACCCGACCCAAATATAATTCAAACCAAGTACTAATGTTTAAATATCTCAATGAAACAACTAATAAATAATGTCATCACGAACACCCACGGTAACCAAATTCCATCCAGAAGCCGCCAGCTCACACCTTCTCCTTACCTGAAATACATGCTTAAAAAGTCAGCTACGCTGAGTGAGTTCTACATTAGTTCATTAGGGAATATTGAATCCCAAAATCGTTTTAAAAATGGTTTGCATCTCATAAATTTACTCATCAATAATTCCTCAAGAATTCAAGTAGTTATAATTATCCACATATAAGTATATCATGTTGTCTGGTCCGAAGACACAAGCAAACGCGATCTCCCGCTTGACTGCCGTCAGACACAATAACCAGTTGACTAATATCAACACAATATCAAGCTTACACTTGATCTCCCGCCTGACTAATGCCAGACTCAATATCTCGCTTACTAGCATCAACACAATATCAAGCTTACGCTTGATCTCTTGCCACTACTATTAAGTACGTGACACAAATAGCTCATACACACATACAGGCATAACTTTAGAAGCATGTTTTAGTAAATATAGATTAAATTCTATATATTGGTGTACTTGGCTAGTACGCAGGAGGTTGTTCCTTTTCTCAGCACACTACGATCTTTAGAACTTGCTAACACTTTGTGCTCGCCTTTTGACCTCGCACCTATATTTCATATAATTCATGAGTCAACATACAACACGACATTAAACTCTCGCCTACTCGACTAACCCGACATCGCACATGATTACAAGCACATGCATGACGCCATGCATAACCCTAATTACCACGTACACTCCCATGCACGTATACGCACATCGTATACGACCAAGGTTGTCACCCAACACACATCGGCTATCCTCGGCTCCTCTTATGGCTACCGGTAACATCCACCTGGTTCCCGCCGTCTGCGCCCACCACCCGCAGCCCCAACGGCCTTCAACCACCACTGCCACGGCTTTCCATGACACCACCGTGCTGTCGTCGTCCCCACCAAGCCGTCACAGCCCTGTTGGCTTCACTCGGCCCTCCTCCGTCTCATGATTCACCACCCCGGCCTTAGCCGGCCCTTACTCGAGCTCGCAACACATGCCGGTCACCCACCATGGGTTCGGCCGAACACCCCTTAGCCCGTAAACACCCACAAAACAAAAATATTAACCACCGCGCTAGATTTACGAGTTTATACCTTTAATCCGAGTGACTCATTTGGATCGAATCAACAATGAACTCCTCCTTCTTGATCTAGGTCCTTGTGTGAAAACCCTAACACCACAAACGCGTTAACCATGGTTCCACGAATGATTATACGAAAAGAGGGATGAGAGGTTGAGACTTTTTACCTTAAAATCATCTTGGAACTTGAAAACCTCATCCCTCTCGTCTCTCCCAATCACGACAGCCTCAAACAAGCAAATGTGGCTCCCCCCCTTTGCGCCGTGAACCTAAAGGGTGCACCACCCTTGGGCCGGGCTTCGGCCCTTGCGTGCATTCAGCCCGTCTTGAACTTTTAATAAACACCCCTCTAAAGCCTTGTTATTTACTCGCCACCCCTTCTAGGTTTATTTATATAAAAAGAAACCTGATACTACACCTCTGTTAGGTCTCGTTACGATCCCATAACATTCCATCCATTATGTTACAACATATACAAATATATACTATAATCCCGTTAGTTCTATAAAAATCGGGATGTTACAACTCTTCACCCCAAAGAGAGGCTTTGTCCTCGAATCCTGCGCCATCTAGAAATAAATGTGTAACATCGGGGTTTTCGGATAACAATGGGTCTTGTAACCATTGTAACGATTATACAGGGTATTAGAGAGCAAGTCGGGAGTAGTGTAATATCGTTATGTGCAAATAACGAACAAGGGGGTTAACGAACTTCTAGTGAAACTTAAAGGATGGTTTTTATAAAAAATTACGAGACGGGCCAAGCCCGGTCCAAGGATTTCACCCTTTAGGGTGTTACGAATGAGGAGGAGCCCCATTTGGTGTTTGCGGCTGCCGACGGCAAGATAGAAGGTGGAGGCCAGGGATGGGGAGAGTTCAACGGTGGTTTCAAGCAGGGACCCCACGTCAAATCAAGGTAATCCTCGTACTATATTCTCTTATCGTGTTTGTTTGTGTGGTGTTGCGAGAAACCCTATATGTTTTTTATGTTTGTTTGCGGCAATCAAAGGAAAGACGAGGATGGTGGCCGGGGGTGGTGACAATCACCGAGGCAACGAGAAGCGAAAACATATGGGTTGGATGGTATAGTCGTAGTGGCGCGCGACGGCGATGGTGTATGGCCGAATAGCTGGACGCAGCAGAGAAGAGGAAGGCGACGGGCTGCGGTGGTTCGGTGACTATGGTGGTGTTGATGGACAACAAGTCGAAGACCGAAAGGGTGGTTCACGGTGGCGGGCAACCTAGTGGTGCACGGTGGAGGGCCGGCTAGGGTTGCCGTCGAGGAGGATGGTGCCAACGAAGGTGACAAAGGAGATGATGGTCCATGGCAAGGTGAGGACGACGAAGATGGCATGTCTAGGCGGGAGTCGGTGGCAGCAAAGGCCACGGTGGTGGTGGCTCGACAATGACAGAACACGGTGGTAATGTACGATGGTGGTGGTTTATGGCGACGAACAAGGAGGAGGGTGGAATCGAGTACACCCGATTAGGGTTTTGTGTGCATGGGGTTTGCATGTTGAGTTTTGGTCATGCATGGGGATCATGGCCAGTGTGCGGGTGACCTACGAGACGAAGGCTTTGCATGGCAAGTGAATGTCCGTGCATGCGGGTTCTAAACGGGCCCATGATAACCCAGTTTAAGCGGACACGTGGACTAGGGATTTTGCATTGACGAAGGGACTAGCGGACAAGACGAGTGCCAGGGATCATTTATATTTATACATAACTGACGCATGTTTAGGATGTACTCCGACCATGTGATCATACGTTGACAGGTTCGGGTTTTGTGCGAGGAGAACGTTGCGGTGCTGAAGTTAGATTTTTGTAATCTATGAGTTTCTAATCCCCTCTTTTAAACGTTTTACTGTTTTGGGGCTATCGTACATACTCACATATTTTATTAAACGAACGAGTTATGATTTAAACTTGAAGTGTTTTATGAGACCATTATGTAATAATGAGATAAGGGTCGTTATGGGATCCCTAGGATGGGTGAACAAGATTTGTGATGATCTGTGTGTGTCATCCTATGAGTTAGTCTGGGTGAGTCGGGAATTTAGTTAAACCTGTGGTGGTCATATAAGGAGAGTTAGGATGGGAACCTGTACGTGGTTCATTAACGAGTCATATAGGTGCTAGTATGCCGTTATGCGTTATGTGCTTGGTGTTGTGTGTATTGTGTCATTGTCCCTGTTACACGACGGGTATGACATTGCATGGGTCTATGTGGTGACCTTAGTATGTATGGGCTATCAGCCAGTATAGTGTTTGAGTGCATCAGTGCATATAGGAGAATCTGTTTGAGTGCCAACTGATACAAGAGAAGGAGGAGTCAAGGTAGGGCATTTGTGAGACTCATGCATAGAAACTTGATGCCTTAGTTTAGACACTTCAGCCTCTAGTACAGCTACCCTTGCCGTCAATTCCAGATTTTGAAGTTTCAGTCTGTCCTCATTCACATATGTGGAATCCTTGGAACTGGATAGGGCCGTAGGCCTAGCCTCTGCCTCCCTATGACCCTGGTTTTCTTGGCAACTGAGATTCCTCTTAGTGAAGAATGTTTCAAAAGAAACATCCTCACCATGAGTTGCCATGGTTGGGGCTTAGTGATGTTGTCACTATTCTCCTGGTCAATTGATGGACTAGAAGTAGTGACAGCCCCTTCCATATCCACTCTATCAGACCTCCTAGAGTGGACCTTCTCAGGTGATGAACTTAGGCTGGGTACATCAGCAGCCAAGTCAATTAGTACCTCCTTGATAGTGGCATTTGGAGAAGGTACATCATCTTGACTAGGTGCCTCTTTACTTAAGTTCAAGAAAGAGACAAAATGTATAGGCTCAGTGGGGTTCTCTATGGACCGGGATGTGGTCCTGATCCGAACAGGGATCCTTCCAAGGAAGTTTCCCTAGTGATGTGGATATCCCTTTTGATATTCTCACCGGAGTGTTGTGACTCTGGATGAGGGCTTGTAGGTTTGGATTGGGCCTGTGAGCAAAAAATAGAAGGATTCTTCTTGCTCTTCTTTTTCTTTCTTTGGTAACTTACCTCAATTGGGGCCCTGTGTTCCAGTTAGGCTTGAAGTGCCAAGGTGAGTATTTGGTGTACCTGTGCACCTCAGTAGGTTGCACAGGGGTTCGATCAATAGAAGCAGATGTTGTAATTTCAGGCTGTGAAGTGGAGGATTTGGGATCAGTATCAGCTGGGACTACTGAACTGTCACCCTAGGTGCTTTGTATGTTCAACATTGTAGGTAACAATGGAACATTGACCCCTGAGAACTTTTTTGAAATAGTTCTCATGCTTTTAAAAATGTTGTCTTTGTGGGATCCAATCATGTAGATTCTTGCAGGTTTAGATAAATATTTTAGTTCCCTAATAAAAATTTCCTGCAAGAATCTGGGGTACATGTAAAAAGATTGTTTTGCCCCTTCCTAAAGGTTATATCTCAAACCTTCAAAAATCAACTGAGAAAAATTAAAGTTTTAGGCAGTTACCAAACCATGAACTGCAGATGCCAGACCAGACGATAGTTGATGCCAACCCCTCCTCTTTTGAGATATGCGTTGAAGAAGAGTGTGGCATGGATACTTCCATGGAGGACCCAGCAGTGCTTTCTCGATTGTATACTCATGTTGATTTACAGTGTACTCTATGGATACAAAGGTCCTCATGTATTCATCCTGTGTAGGAGTTGTCATCACCTTCATCTTGAAGCCTTAGATGTTTCCTGAGAGTTGCTTCAGTTACCGTTATGTCCTTGCCATCCACTTTGGCTTTGATTTGAGGAATCCTCTGTTCAATGGAGTAGGAGGCGGAGTTCCAGAAATCCTCCATATGAGAGATGTATATTGTTAGGTTGACGGTTAGGGTAAAGTGTAGTTTTGTTCGACACAGAAAGTCGATCATGTCATCAAGTCCTTCAGACTTATTTCCCTTTACCAGATATGCTGTAAGGTTATGGTATGTTGTATATTTATCATCAGGGTTGTTAATATCATGGTTTTCCATGTTGATGATGAGTGTAGGGAAGATTTGAAAGTTGGTTATGGGTGCAGGGAGATTTGAATGCTTGAGTGCGGGAGAGAAAAGGTGGAGACTTAGGTCAAGAATTGAATGTGATGAGGTGAGGGAGGGAATTTGATTTTTTATAACGAAAGTGTTTGAAGGGATGAAGCAACGGTCACTTGTACCGTACAAAAGAAAGCAGCGTAGGTATGGTTTCTACAATGGTGCTTTACTTTTTACTGTTTTACAGTTGTACTACACTGTAGCAGTCACGGTAAAGACTGACAGTGATTTTTTTGACAGCAGGTAAAAGTTAATTTGAGCCATTTTTACCAATCCGTAGCAAGGTTAGTTGCTGTTGATGGTTATGTCTATCAGCAGCAAACTTAGTTGCTGCAGATGGATAAAATGGTTTGCAGCAAAAGGTGTTGCTGCTGATTGCCTTAAAGCTATCTACAGCAAACATGTTTCTGTGGATGGCCTAAAGTAATCAGCAGCAAAGGCTTTTGCTACTGATAACTAAACCTATCAGCAGCAAAGGTGTTTGCTGCTGACAGATGAAGTTCTCCTATATGACTCAAAATATATTTGAATTTTTAGAAGGGTTTTATTAACAACAAAAGAAAAAACTAACACATTTATTATTGAAAATTGTTTAGAGAAGAATTTTAATTAAAGTTCATCATACCAATAGACTCAACTAAATATTTGAGTCTAGCTTCATCAAATGCTTTAGTGAACAAGTCAACATATTTCTCATTAGTATGAACTTTGGTTAAAATAATTCTCCTTTTCTCAGCTTGATCTCTAATAAAGTGATACCTGATGTCAATGTGTTTTGTCTTGGACTTCTGCACAGGATTGTTGGTAATTGATATAGCACTCTTATTGCCAATATGAATGGGAGTTGCCATGAATGTCATTCCATAGTCCAGCATTTGATTTTGAATCCAAATCACTTGAGCACAACAACATGAAGCTGCCATGTATTCTGCTTCAGTTGTTGATGTAGACACACATGTCTGCTTCTTGCATTGCCAAGAGATAAGTCTTCCTCCCAGAAATTGACATCCTCCTGGTGTGGATTTCTTGTCCAAATTGCAGCCTCCATAATCACTGTCAGTGTATGCATACAAATTGAATTTGTCATTTTTGTAGTACCAAAGCCCTAGTTTTGGAGCTCCCTTTAAGTACCAAAAAGTTCTCTTGACAGCCTGGAGATGTGAAGTCTTTGGAGCTTCTTGAAATCTTGCACATAGACACACTGGAAATAGGATATCTGGTCTGGAAACAGTCAGATACATGAGTAATCTAATCATTGCCCTGTACTGATGTTGATCAGTGTCTTGACCATTTTTGTCTGGGATAGTTGATGGTGTACTTGAATTGGAGTTCTTGCAGCAGTGCAGTCAGCCAACTTGAATCTTTCCAAAATGCTTTTGACATATTTGGATTGGCTGATGAAGATTCCATTTGGAACTTGTTTGACTTTGAGACCCAAAAGGAAATTAATTCACCCATTGAACACATTTCAAACTTTGAGTGCATTAGGATCTCAAAGTCTTTGCATAGATTCTTCTTTATTGATCCAAAGATGATGTCATCTACATAGATTTGCACTAGTAGAATCTCTCCCCCTTCATCTTTGATGAACAATGTCTGATCAATAGCACCTCTTCTGAACTTGTTACTGAGTAGATATCCTGATTAGGTTTCATACCAGGCTCTTGGGGCTTGATGTAGCACATATAGAGCTTTGTCTTGTTTGAACACCTTGTTAGGGTGTGAAGGATCCACAAACCCAGGAGGCTGTCTAACATAGACTTGCTCACCAAACTTCCCATATAGAAAGGCACTCTTGACATCCATTTGATAAACAGTGAAACTCTTGGATGCAACATATTCCAGGAAGATTATGATGGTCTCCAGCCTGGCAACAGGAGCAAAGACTTCATCATAGTCAATTCCCTCTTCCTGAGTGTAGCCTTGAGCTACAAGTCTTGCATTGTTCTTGATTACAATCCCTTTTTCATCTTGTTTGTTCCTGAAGACCCACCTTGTGCCTATAGCAGTTTTTCCAGGTGGTAGATCAAATAGTGTCCATACTTCTTGTCTCTTGAATTGCAGCAAATCTTCTTGCATTGCTTCAATCCAGCTGTTGTGCTGCAGGGCTTCATCTATTTTCTTTGGTTCAACTTGAGACAGAAAGCAGGAGTATAGACATATATTAGCTTCGTGTGATTTTCTTCTTGTCTGAACTCCTTGTTGGACTGGACCAATGACATTCTCTAGAGGATGTTTTCTGTTCATTCTTTGACCTGGAACAACATCCAACTGAATTCCTTGGTCAAAATTGCTGTGATTTTGATTAGGGACTTCTTCAAGGGTTTTGTTTGCAGAAGTGTCTTCAACAGCATCAGATGCAGTACCCTCATTTGTTGTCGGTGCCTCTATGTCACCTGCATAGTGAATAATGGTTTCATCTTGATCTTCATGTTTAGAACGACTGCTGTTGGTAACATTTGAGTTGCTTGTTCTGGCTCACTAGCTTCAATATCGTCAACAACATATGGAGGATCAATAGATGGTCTTTTAATGCTTATAGATGGACCATTGAAACCTAATCTATAGTCATTATTTGATGGAGTGGCTTGTTCTTGTGGAGATGAAAACTCCATATTTGAGAAGATGAGAGGCTCAAATATTTGAGAGAAGGAGTATATATCAAACAGCCAGTCTGGCCCTTTTCCCTTTTCACATTGAATGTGTTCCCTTCATTCCACATTCGTTGATTCTTCACTATTCTTGTTCTAGAGTTGAATACTCTGTAGGCTTTGGATTGAAAGGAATAACCCACAAAGTATCCTTCATCAGATTTGGATCCAAATTTTGGAAGAACACTACTGGTAATAAGAATAGTACATGGGCATCCAAAAGGTTTTAGGAAGCAATGTATGGAACTCTATTGAACCACAGTTCATAAGGTGTTTTGTTGAGAGGCTTGACAATGAGAACTCTGTTCTGTACATTACAAGCTATACTAACTGCCTCAGCCCAGAATGTGAGAGGCAACTTTGAGTCAACCAACATGGATCTGGCTGACTCAATCAGAGTTCTTTTTCTTCTTTCGTCAACCCCATTTTGTTGAGGGGTTATTGGAGCACTCTATTGTCTCTGAATACCTTTGTTCTCACAAAAACAGTTCAAGGTTTGATTTTTGAACTCTGTACCTTGATCACACCTTATTGTCTTAACCATTAGATTGCTTTGATTCTCAACCCTAAGAAAGAAGGATTTGGGAATCTCAACAATTTCATCTTTTGTTCTCAAGAAGTATACCCATGAGAATCTGGTATAGTCATCAGTTATCACCAGACAGTATGACTTCTTGCCCATAGACATGACATTTTTAGGACCAAAAAGATCCATATGTAGCAGCTGTAGTGGAGAATCATTGGAATTGAGTGTCTTAAGCATGTGAGAACTGTTGTGTTGCTTCCCCTTCAAACATGCTATGCAGTGATCTTCAAGTTGGAATTCTTTATCAGGTAGTCCTCTTACTAGATTTCCTTTGACCAACAGGTTGATGGTTTTGACATTCACATGACTCAATCTCCTATGCCATAGAGCAGATTCATCAACTGATGCTTTGGATAGAAAGCAAGATAAACTGCCAGATGGTGTAATCTTGCTCATATCAAGCACATAAAGATTGTCTTTTCTTTGAGCAGTTAACAAGATCTTCTCTGGAGGAGGTTTGCTTAGCCCAGGGGATAGCACAAGGCATTCTTCATATATGAAAAGCATCCAATGCTTCTGATCACATATCTGTGACACACTCATGAGATTAAACTTTAATTCTTTTACATAATTCACTCTTTCAATGCTCATCCTTTCTTTGGACATAGTTCCTTGTCCAGTGATAGTCCCTCCCTTTGAATTACTCCCAAAGGCAACATATCCACCATAAAAGTTTCTGAGATCTGAGAGGATGGACCTATTTCAAGTCATATGCCTGGAACAATCACTGTCTACAACCCAGGTGTTATCCTTGTTACCTGGTTGTTCCTGTACATGAGAGAGTTCTAGTAAGAAAGTGGAACCAAAGAACTTGCAGACTTGGGTGGGACTTTTGACTTAAGAGTAAAATCACCAGCAGTCTGACATTCAATTGATCCAATGATGATACTCTGAGTTGATGAGGATTTAGACTTTGCTTGCCATTGTTGAGTCAACTTTTCATTTCTTTTAGCATTATCAGTAGCAGATGTAGCTTTAGCTGCTGATAGTTCTGCCTAGTTCTTGATATTGTTGGGCTTAGACTGATCAGCAGCAGACTTAATTGCTGCTGATGGTTTTAACTAATCAGCAGCAGATTTGATTGCTGTTGAAGGCTTAGATTTGTTCTTTGTCTTCTTTGGCTTCAAATGATCAGCAGCATTCTTGGTTGCTGTTGATAGTTTAACAAAAACTGACTTCTCCTTCTTTACCTTCCTGTTGAAAGTAGGTTTTTTTGTGGGGATCCTTCTATAGACAGGTTATTGTCTATCAGAGGTGTTTTTGACTATTGATGCTGCAGATGATAATTGAGAGAGCTGGTTGAAAGGATTAAACTTACATTTTGCAGCAAAGTGGTCCGATTCACCACAGATGATGCAAGATTGTTGAGCTTTTAGGGTGTTTACAGTAGCAGCATTCTTTGGTGGAGAAATGGACTTTCTGAACTGATTTGATCTTGCTTCATAGCTTCTTACATTTTTGTTTTTGTTTTTTTTCTCAAATGCATGTTGCTTGAGGTTTCTTTGCTGCTGAAGGTAATAGAAGCAAGTGCTTGCTGTATGATTGTATTTGCCACAAACAAAACATGATTTTACAATCTTGTCCCTCTGAAAGTACACATAGTCCTTCCTTTTGAATAGAACTTTGAAGTTCCAGGGATAATTTTGTAGGTCCCTAATTTTATGCGTGACGGATCTCTAGACTCACGGTACGACACGGTGATAACGTCCAGAATCCATGATCAACGTGCTCGTGCAACTCAATCAACAACAACGGTGTAAATAAACTCTTTGTATTTCCACCACAATATCATGTTACAAGATTTTGTCTCTAATCAAGTCTACTCTGATATCGTCTCTCTCTCACTATTCAGAACTCTGTTTCACAGACTCTGTAACTGTATATATAAGCACCAGTTCCGAAGTAGGCGAACTTAATAAGTTCGCCTCATAGATGCTTAAGTTCGCCTCTAATAGGCTAAGCGAACTTAATAAGTTCGCCTCTGATATACTAGGCGAACTTAATAAGTTCACCTCTGATAGGCTAAGCGAACTTATTAAGTTCGCCTCTGATAAACAATAAGTTCGCCTCTCTATGAACTTACACAGAATTTTATCAACAGTTACAAAACATGTCCTAACAGACTCCCCTTTAACTGTTGCTAACAATTCTATCAATTACAAGTCAAAGACTCTAAGACTAAGACATAATATATTCAAGCTCGTTGTCACCAGAATATGCTCCAACAGACTCCCCCTTGACAAAAGCTTTAGAAGATTGTCATCCGTCTTCATATATCATCAAACACATTGTAGTCTTCGTCTTGTTCATCTGCACACTCTCTCTTTATTTAGAAGAAAACTTGGGAGAAGGACCCCTTGTCAACTTCTATCTGCAATATTTAGTTTTTGCAAAGGAGAACAACCAAGAATAACCAACAATTAAGATTTCCATGGAAGCTGGAAAAATAAAATCTTTTTGGTTTTTCAAACATAAGAAACACAAAATCTTTTTGGTTTTTCTCTGTACAAACTGAAATGTAAAATACAAAATCACATCTTTTTGGTCGAACATCACGAGTAAGAAGATCATATCAGTATATATGAGATATCAATCACACATCTTGGATATAAAATCCATATAATATCAAATGGTATCCTATGTCATTCTTTCAAGCCTTGACCAATCAAATCAATATCTTTCAAGATTATCACACTCTATTTTTTCAAGACTTTCATATTGCATGTTATGATACGCGATAAACATTCAAAGAAAATAGGATCAGGCTATGACACACAAATTCATATTGTCAATATTATAAGATTTGAAACTAAAGCATCTCATTCCCACTTTCTTGTGAGTTAAGGTACCATTTAAGTATGAAATACAACGTGTACCCCACTAGTATGCCAACAAAAAGTAAATGCACTATCTTCAAGACATATGAGATTTTACTAAAGATTATCCGAATTTTCAGAATGAGGAGACATCACTTAGCACATGAATAGCAGAATCCAAATTGGATTGTATAGGAATCAATGAGATTAAGAATCGAATGATTCAATGTCTTGGCTTATATATGTAGAATCATAAGATTCAGGTACGTGGATCCAACTGTTATCTGGATTATGAATTCAATGGAATCAGTAAAGATGATTTATCAATATGATCCAAGGGTTAGTATATGTTTGACAGATGTTGTCAAGTACATATCTTGATTATACTTCAAATTGCATGCTTTTCGGGTCATGGGCACTGAAGCAAATCGAATGAATAGTGCTAAGGACATAACCCGAAACTGATCTCATAGGAAAATCTTTATTAAAAGCTAATATTCTTTATCTGATAGTGATCTTTTAACGCACACACCCAGACATAAAATGGGTTCAAATCACAGTTGTAACATATGCAATTATGTTTTCACACTACTAATGGTTCAGTGACGCTTTTAGTCTACTGACAATTCAAATTATATGCATACACAACACTATCATTTCCTATTTGTGTAGTCTTTGAATTTTAGATCAAAACATATAATTCAAATATATTAACATAAAGCACCAACCAGTCAATCTAAGGTCATGTGTGAAAGAACATTTACTGATGTACTATCATCTCTTCTTTAACTTCAAGTAATGTCGATTTTATCTTTTTCAATTTGTTTGGCTTTTTCAAAATCTTTTTCAAAGAAAGTAAAACAAACGAAATTAAACTCTTCCATAAAAACATTTTAAGAAAAAAATTTTACTTGGTTACTCAGGATTAAGCAAGTCAATCAATTAAAAACTCAAACCGATGTAATCCTGTAATTGAATGTCTTTGCCTTTTTGTCATCAACACAGTTCTGTACTCCCCCTCAACTAGTCAAATGGTTGCATCAACGACTTTATGCTCACCATCGTCATCCTAAGTTTCAGGTTATCATTTGGACTTTGTAAAACTGTTTCCAAAACATTGTGTGTGACATATCCTCCCCCTTGAGCATCAAGTCGTTGAATCAAATAGAGTCTCAGTTATCAACAACTCTTTACTCATGAAAATGTCATTCCCTGTCATGTGCTTAGAACCACCACTATCAACAACCAAAATGGTATTAATAGTCCCTCTTGGTAAATCCTGCACAACTAACAAGAAACATTAATTTGAAATTGACATCCAAGCCATGGTAGTCATGATTCGTCCATCTGTATCAAAATAATAAACCTCACTCCATTCACAATCGAATCTCTCATCGATTTTCGGTGATTGCTCCGACGAGTCAGAAACAGAAACTTTAGATTTCCAAACATACTTCTTTTCATTAAGTTCTTTTTGCTTAAAATGTGAAGTGTTTGAACATTTTCTTTCATTTGAAAATTGATTTGATTGTGAAAACTCTTGTTGTTCTAAAAGTTTTCTCAATCTTCTGTTTCTCCTCCGTCTTTGAGGTCTAGAAAGCCTAACCTCAGATTTTGAATTACCCTTTGGTGTATCATGAGGTTTAACCACATTTGGGTTAACATAAGGCTTACCATGAGTTCTTACCTTTTCTGGAGTAACATGTCGGTTACCTTTGGCGTTGTAGGGACAAGCAATCCGAATGTGACCCACAAGACCACAAGAAAAGCAAGATCTTATCTCACGATAATCTCTCATATAAGGAATCTTCACACGATTAGATGCACTTGAACAATATTCTCCTAAATGAACTTCTTTTGGAGTTTGAGATTGAACAAACTTTTTCTCAACAGGTTTTGATTCATGATTCATCTTCTCAGGAACTACATGCTTCTTCCCTTTATTTTTGTAAGGACAGTTCACCACAATGTGTCCCATCTCATTACAATGAAAACATGTACGCCTGTCTTTATAATCTCTGACATATGGAACTCTCCTTGAATTCGAAGAACTTCCAAATGTATAATTTCCAGATGAATTAGAATCAACCTTTGAGTCTTCTTTCTTAACCTATTTCGGTATCCCTTCTACCTTAGCTTCATCAAAATATTCATCATCACTATCATCAGAATACACCATATCTTCACCTGTGACTAGATTCACCTTCAACACAGTCTTAGGATCTAAATCCTCATCTTTTATAATCTCAGGTGTAAAAGAATAATTTCCGTTGAATGGTGGAGGAACATAGCCAATACCACTAGTTCAATTCCCCTCATTAGTATTCTCATGATAATGTCCTAATAAGAATGATGAATTTCCAAAGCTTTCTAACTTTCTATGCAATCTTAGCACCTCTGCTTTAGATTCAGCTAGTTCCTTATCTTTCTCAATAAGATCATTATTTCTTTTCTCAATTTCTGCAAAGGACATATCCAGGTGATATGCCTGCTCTTTTATCTTCAAAGTCAGAGAATGTATATCCTTCTTCAGTGATTCTATCCTTTCAATACACACAATCTCATTATCTTTTAATTTCTGATTTACCGTGTGCATCGATTTCATATCACAAATGAGGTTTACGTTGTCATCCATAACCCTCATCATTTTATCCTTCACTGAAATACAGTTAGAACAAAACGTTTCAGAGTTAGAAAATACCTCAGCTTTTACTTCTGAAGAAGATGCACCAGGAGCCATGAAAATGTCATCATCAGCTTCACTCTTTTGAGCAACAATGACAGGCTCTGCATCATTGTCTGATTCACTCAGACCATCTTCAACTATCGGGAAGCTTACTTCAGTCTCTACATCACTCTTGGTAGACTGAGTACTTTCACCAGATCTAATACTCTCACTATCACTTAACTCGGTAGAAGAATCACTTTCAGAAACACTCTGCTTTACTACTTCTTTTTTGATCAAGACCACAAACGCTTGAGTAGTAGCTTCACCCTTTTTCTTCAAAGCTTCCCATAGTTCTCTTGAAGTCGGACACTTCCCGAGACTAGGAATGATTTCTTTTGGTAAAGACATCTTTAAAGTTTCACACGTCTTCATCTCTCGATCAAAATTCTGCTTTTCTAGTTTACTAAGAGCTGTCACTGGTTTAGGAACATCATAATATCCCATATAGTCATAACTAGGATGCACATATCCTTCAAATATGGATGTCCAAAAGTTTTCATCAGTTTCTGATACGAACTGTTCGAACCGGACTTTCCAGCTACGAAAATCTGATATGCACAAAAGTCTCGGTGGCATAGTTCCAATCTCATTATCATCACATGAAATTGACATTTTGAAATTTTTGCGAAAAAATCCGAAAAAAAGTTTCCCGCCAAAATACTCTTTTTTAAAAAAACTTCGAAAATTCAAAATTTCAAAAATGATTCAAAAATACCATATAAACTTTCCCTAAAAAATTTGAAAAGAAATTTCCCGCCAATTTTTTTTTTTTTAGAACACTAGCAAACAGATAAGTTCGCCTGATACTGTACAAGCGAACTTAATAAGTTCGCTTAAATCAGAATTCAAAAATCTGATTAAGTTTGCCTAAAATAAGTTCGCTTAATCCTGTGAGAAGCGACCTTGACAAGTTCGCCTGCTAAGTTCGCCTGCACACAATTTAGCAAGTTCGCTTACAGTAACAGAATCAAGATCAAGAACTCTTCAGACCAAACTCGCGAACCAGAAACATACGGAAATCATCATTAATCACTGATTTGATAGAATTAATCAAAATTGGACCGTAGGATTGTGTAATTTGTCAATTAGAAGCTTTCTATCGGATCAATTTCGTCAAAATCCTCTTCAAAAACACCAAATCAGATCAAAATCAGTCTTGAAAACTCCATGGAAATGAAAAACTCAAAAATGATGAATTTGATGTTGATTAGACACGAAAACACCACGAATCTTCTGCTAATCAAGAGCAAAAGCTCTGATATCACTTGTAGGTCCCTAATTCTGTGCGTGACGGATCTTTAAACTCGCGGTACGACATGGTGATAATGTGCGGAATCCATGATCAACGTGCTCGTGCAACTCAATCAACAACAACGGTGTAAATAAACTCTTTGTATTTCCACCACAATATCAGGTTATAAGATTCTGTCTCTAATCAAGTCTACTCTGATATCGTCTCTCTCTCACTCTTCAGAACTCTGTTTCACAGACTCTGTAACTGTATATATAAGCACCAGTTCTGAAGTAGGCGAACTTAATAAGTTCGCCTCATAGATGCTTAGGCGAACTTATTAAGTTCGCCTCTAATAGGCTAAGCGAACTTAATAAGTTCGCCTCTGATATACTAGGCGAACTTAATAAGTTCGCCTCTGATAGGCTAAGTGAACTTATTAAGTTCGTCTCTGATAATCCAGGCGAACTTATTAAGTTCGCCTCTCTATGAACTTACACAGAATTTTATCAACAGTTACAAAACATGTCCTAACAAATTTTTGTTGTGTTCAAAAGTGGCTTCTTCCAATGTCTTTTAAACATATGGCATTCTTTCTTTAGGTGAATGACAGGTGTCAAACACTTTCTTTGCAGGGTTAGGGATGGAGGATGTTGAGGATTGTCCTTTTTCAATGATCAACTTTCTTCCTTGGGGAGGATATCTGATCTTGATCTGTTTGGTGGGCTGTGTTACTGGTATGGATAGAATGAAAGGACTTGGAAAGTTAGTTTGAATCACTTTTCCAGATTTGGTGGTTTTCAGAATTACTTCATTTGTGGGAAGTAAAGGAGCTTCACATTTTTCAGATGAGTCTAAGCATGTGGAATTAGACTTAGTGGAAGTAGTGCATTCTTATACAACAATGTCTTCCTTAGAAGGATCAAGATTTCGGTTTGCATGGTTAAGATTGTTTCGGTTGAAGTTAGGTTCATGTATGGCTACATAATCAGTGGGTAGGGTACAGATTTGTACTGTTCAGCTTGGTACCCCACACCAGCAGTCACCTTTTCATGGATTTGAGCATCCAACAATCTTTGTAGCTTTTTGGATGCAAACTCATACTTATCAACATGAACCTTTTGATCTGTCAGCTCAGCTATTGTAGCTTTTAACTTAACCAATAGATCATTCATCAGAGTTTCAAGATTAGTTTGTTCATGTTTTAACGATGAAATCTACTTCTTTAGGCAGTTAATCTTTTCTTTATAACTGTTTTCAACCTTTTTGAACTCAGATTTCATTTGATGAAACTCTTCATTTTGATCTATTAGATTTTGGTTATGCTTTCTATATCCCAAAAATTTATCAATGCAAGCTTGAGAGTGTAGGTCCACTCGTCTCTCCTATGGATCAAACTCGAGACATGACGTAACAAGAACACAGAGTGCGGAATCCAACCATGTCAATGACAGTGTATGTGAGACAACACTAACAATGACAATCACAAACAATGTAAATAATCACTCTTTCAATAGCATCAGAACACAGAGTTTACAGATAGTTGGTTACCAAAAGCTCTCTAAAACAGAACAAGTAAACATGTATTTATAGATAAGTATTCTTCCACAGGCGAACTTAACAAGTTCGCCAAAACTAGGCCTAGGCGAACTTACTAAGTTCGCCTATTGCAGAACTTAACTAAAACATTACGAAATCAAATACATATAAGATCTAAACTATTACAAGGCCTATTGTCACACTTCTATGTCCTAACAGACTCTCCCTTGACAATAGCTTGATCTTTTGTCTTCATGATGAGCTCTTCCACTTCTCCGATAATTTGCTCCCTGCGTTTACTCCATGTTTCACACAGATCTCCAACACACATTTATATTGTAAACCCTGTTCACGCCATTCACTTGTAAACATGATCTCCTTTCTTTTTAGCATCAGTTGGTCTTTCTTTGAAAAGTTTATAAGATTCATAGCATCATAGAAACAAGCTATGACCTTATTATCTTGATCTTCAATCCTTGCTTCTCCAGTGTTTACATCCACATACCACCACTTCTTATTACCCAAACAGTCTTGTGGTATTTTCCTCAAAGGTATCTTCTTCACTACCTTGACTGGTTTGAACTTGTAATTCCAAATCACCTTACCAGTTTTAGAGTCAACATTCTTTATTCTCTTTCCCTTTTTTGGTTTAAGCTTTTCATACTTTCTAGAACCACCTTCCATCCTTATCAATTTTGCAATCGCATCAGCAATACCATGCTTAGATCTATGGATTAAACACTTTGTTGCCAGACCATTCATTTCACATCTTGGTAAAGTATTGAAGTACCTTAGTCTTGGCTTCAAATATTGTACACTATCAGATCTTTTCAAAGCAAAAATATTAATTTCTTCATCAAAGAACCAACTTATAATCCTCCCAACACATCTATCTTTGTTCACATACTTTTCCTTAAGAACAAGTGATGACGATGAAACAGGTAATACTTTCTTCCAACTCTATCCATTTATATGTAGTCATGCCTGTATCCCTATACATCACAGGCTCTTCAGTTGTCTTAGTCTGAGTAGTGTCAGAACTAGAATCAGGCTTTGTGACATCTTAAGTAGAGTCCATAGAGTTAGTTATTCCATCAGAAGTGACTTCATGAATAATATCATCTTGGATGAAATCAAAAGGCACATTGAGACCATCACAACCTTCATACGTCAACCTTGTTGTATCTTTAGTAATATTCAATTCTACTATCTCTCCCTCTTTTATCTCTGAGTTATTCATTTCATCTTCTAAATCATCAAACAACTCATCTAGACCATCTAAACAGTCTATCTTTTTAGCTTCATCAAGATCAAAATCTTCTCTAAAGAAATCTAGAAGCAATACCTCTTCATTTTGTCCTGTGCTTTTATCACCAGAAGCTTCAACCAGATTTGAAGTAGACTCCCCCTGAAACTGAGATATCGGAGCAATGTCAGAGTATTGACGATCACTCTTGTTCCCAATGGGATCATTATATTCATTATCATTTCTTTGAACTGCCTCTGTATGACAAGCATCTTTAACCACTACAGGCATCTCCTCCTTAGCGTCAATACACTCTATTAACTGTGAAACAGGAATCTTCATCTCAGATATTTGTTTGCTTTGAGACTGAAGAACTTGTTCTCTCTAAAAATCATTAGCCCTTAATACATCTACTTAACCTTGAAAACCCACAACTTGAGCTTCTAGGCAAGAGACTTTGCCTTGTAGAGCAACGATCTTAGCATCCTTTGATGAAGACGGACCAGCTTGTTAAGAAGTATGATGAGGAATTGGAGTAGGAGTAACTTGTGGAGAAGTAGTCTGAGACGGTTGTGGTGATACAATCAGTGATTCCACAAAATCCACGTCATCAACTACCTGAGTACGAGCAGCAACTATAGAAGCAGACATTAGCTTCTTTGATTTTGGAGAAGGGATATATGTGACACCCGACATTTCAGGTCAATATCCGTACATGATATAAACGAGTTTATATTATATTAGTTTTCGTGATTCACCTAATTACATAAATAAGGACATTAAAGTCTAACAAAATCCGTACATTATCTCATTTCATATTTTGGTAATTTTAGGAGTTACCGGTTCATGTAATCGCATAACCCGACTAAATACGAACGTTAGTGATTAAATTAAATAACCAAGAAAATTATCCAGACGTATGTATTACACCAACTTTACGTTGGGCAATAACTTATTGTTAGACTAAAACAAATAATAAACCGAATTAACTTACCATTTAAAACTCTAATTAATATTAATACACTTAATGAATTAATTAATTGACACTTAAATCTAATTATTAGATTAATTAACCCAAACCCTCAACCCAAATATATCTCACGGCCGAGACAAATGGGTCTTCCCCCCCCCCACCTCCTTGACTTTCTCGGCCGAATTTCATGGATGGTCCCATTCACACTTCCATTTCCTTACATTCTAATTGTTTATCCTAAAACCCATACCTCATGCCTTCAAGATTTAGATAAAAACCATACCACCTCAATTGTCTATCAATTCATCCATCAAGATCAAAAACTCACAAACCCTTTTATCTCTATTTTTTTTCTATGGCCAACAACAAGAATAGCTATCTTCACTCTCTTTTGGTGTTCTTCCATAATCGAAGGCTCAAATCCTCCATTTGAAGGTGTTCTAAGGAGTTTCAAGGATTTCTAACCAAGCGAAGTCAAGATCATCTTCTTTTTCTCGCAAAAATTATCATCTCTGTCTAGAGGTAAAAATTCGATACTATCCATATTATTTTCCTTAAACCGTAGCTAAACATACAATTTGTTCGAACGCAAGTAAAATAACAAGAAAAGAGTGTCGAGTTCAAGACTTAAAATACGAATTTATGCACGTAAGTATGTGCGCTATAGGAGTATAATTTTGAGACTAATACTGTCAATTCAAAAATTTCAGTATCGAAACAAGGAAGTTTCGATACCTATCCTGCTCAAAATCGAAACTAGGTAGTTTCGATACCTGTGTTGCTCAAATCGAAACTAGGTAGTTTCGATACCTGACTACTCAATCGAAACTAGGTAGTTTCGATACCTAGTACTCAATCGAAACTAGGTAGTTTCGATACCTATTACTCTCGATACCTACTACTCAATCGAAACTAGGTAGTTTCGATACCTTTTACTCAATCGAAACTAGATGGTTTTGATACCCATTTTCGCTCAATCAAAACTAGGTAGTTTCGATATCTGTTCTGCTCAATCGAAACTAGATAGTTTCGACACCTGTTCATCAGTCCCATTGGGCAGTAACTTGGAATTATTTTGTTATAATGAAACAAGTGTTGAAAAACTAAGAAGATAATTTAAGTAAAATAACCGGAGTTACTAAGTCGGTGAACAATTTGCATTCGAGATATTCGGTCATAACCCGAAATACCCCTTTTGTAAATAGGGTACGATTAATCAAGTTTGACTGGAACAATTATCGTTGCTAACATACACAAAAACGAGGTGAGTTTCACGGCCCCTTTTTACTGTTTTCTATATTTGGGGGAAGAACACACTTTCAACTATTTTATGTGATAACAAGAGAATAAGACTCGACTTTTATGTTTGAATGAGTTGAACAATTTAGGCCGCTAAAGTCCCCTGGAACAACTTAGTAACCATTAACTATAGCCTAGGGTCCTATGAATAGTACTATGGGGAGTGACGTCCCCCGGTCATGGTTAGTCGCGCTAACCACAATCTGGAGGATTTATGGCCGCATAGCATCTGATAACGATTGAGAGGGGCAAAAGAACAATTGTCATGGTTTGGTTACGCCTCATGTATGAACATATTATTTGTATTCCTAGCTAGTTTACAAATGGGTCAAACATTTCTTATTCTGATTATCACATGCAACTGGAACTATTTATGAATAAATGAATTTTACAAAGAACTATTTGAGTAAACCTGTGAACTCACCAACCTAGTGTTGACATTTTTAAGTATGTTTTTCAGGAGTTTGAACGTGATCGCAAGGTTAGCAATGTAGATTACATGCATGCACGATGGATACGACTCAAGGAGGATTTCTCTTGTATAAGTCATTGTAATTTAGTCATATTTGCGAAATCTTAACTTTTTGTAAACTCAGATTACATTTTGGAATGTAAAACTTTAAACTTGTTTATGTATCCATTCATCATGTATGTGTTTGCGGTAATCATATGCTTTGGAAATCATGAACGTTACGCCTCGCGTTTCCACCTTGGCGGGGTGTGACAAATTGGTATCAGATCCATTGATTATAGCGAACTAGGAGTCTAAAATGGAACCTAGTCTATAATTTAAATGACTCACTAAAACGTTTTCATTACATAAGCATTGCATAACCATTCATCTGGTCATATGGATATTGTAGTCACAAGCATGTCGTCACACTCTGACCCCGTCTCTGCCTCTGAATCCAACGAGGAACTTTCCGCCACACGCACGAAAAATCGAGTACAAGTTCGCAGCTCCACACCACCCAATGTCGCCATGGGAGAACCGCCTATCGTCTACCGAAAGAAAAGCGGAGGACCAGTTATGGTAAAAAGTGCTAGGAAAAAGGTTCGATTTCCGCGCAAGAGGACCCTGGCAGCCCGTGACCCGGAAGACTTGGAGACTGATGAGGAACCACCTAAGCAACGACCCTGCTACCAACCTACTGTGGGGACTATCAGCTGGATGCTCCGTACACTGGCACGATGGAGGGAGATGGAGAGCATCCCCTCTACCTTTGAGCTCGGAGAGTCCTCCAACTCCTCAACACCCCTACCCCACACCGGGGAAGCCATGGAGCTCACAGTGCCTACATTGGTAGCACGTGTAACATCTCTGAATTTAGTATTCATATTTCAATTCAATATAATGCAATTTCAAATTCAATGTTCGTGCACTGCCTTATTATTTTGCTTACCTTAAACGAAATGCAATGATCCAATGCAAATTTACAAGTTTTGCTCGATTATATACATTTAAACGCTATACAAGTAACTATTTATTTCAAACTAATCAAACCTGAAAAAAAAGTCAAGGACTAAAGTTGAAAAATGTCAAGAAACCCTAGTCTAGCACGGTCGTGCTTCGTCCTGGCACGGTCGCGCCAAGTGCCTCGGCACGATCGCGCGACTGGTCCTGGAACGATCGCGCCCGCTGCCTAGGCACGGTCGCGCCATATTTAGGCACGGTCGCGCCTGTGTAACAGTTGAAACGTAAATGCAGTTTAATCACCCGATCGTTGAGAATCCGTAACAGTTCTACGTTTCTTTTCCCTTAAAGAATGTATTACCATTTTCAAATTTTACAACGTCCCAGTTTCATACCATCAATTTCAAAATCTCTCTCAAGCAATTCAAGCAAAAAAACTCGAATCCTCCTCTGAACCCAAATCCTCCCAATCAAGATAGGAATTCGCATCTCCTGAATCTCGTCAAGTCTCTGGACTCTCTGGCCTAGCCGGAATTGCAGCCGAAGTCACCGGAAACCGCTACCGCCGACGCCGGAACTCCCTTCTTCTGATCTCTATCAATTCCTTACTGTTTGAGGTAATTGAATCATCCCTCCTTTTCGTTTCGGTCCATAAATCAAAAGCCCTCTATCAATCTGGGCTTTCATTACAGAAATCGTTCGAATCAGAATGATTATTTTGATAAGAAAATATTTAATCGAATCCATACTTAAACACGATTGACATGCAATTAAATTATATGAAAAGACTCGTAATAACTCAGTAATCAAAAGCCCTATCAAATCCAGCACTATAAATACAAGATTTGTTCAATTCGTGTCTGATTTGGAAGAGACACGGTCGCGCTAATCATCTAGCGCGGCCGTGCCTCATAGAGCGCGGTCGTGCCGACTAGCAGTGCGGTCGTGTCCTCCTGTCCAGACCTTGTCATGCCCTCTGGGCTAGTCTCTGTTGTGTCTAAAGATAATAGACACGACCGTGCCGGGCCAAGGCACGGTCGTGCCTGTTTGACTGGTCTAGTTCGTACCTCTGTTGATCAACCCGGTCGTGCCCCGACTAGCGCGGTCGCGCCCCTGGCTTGAGCACGATCATGCCCTTCCGAGGCACGGTCGTGTGTGACTCAGAAACTGTAACAGAATTATAATTTTATATTTTTCGATCAATAAATGTTTCGATTTTATAAAAATATGTTTACTGTATTTAAAAATGGATTTATTTGAGGACACGTGCAATCTGGAAGGGTGACACCTGTATTTTGGGTTTTCTGTCTAGGAAAGCATTTCGCATAAATCCCAACCAACCGAGGGACCCGTATGTTTTCCTGGGAATTCCCGAGATGAGTGTTTACTTATAGGCTAAAGCATGTCTCCTTGAAAATTTTATAAGTTTAATTAACCTTAATGTGCCACGGTATTCAAGTGATTTTGTCACTTTTGAGTACAATCCAAACTAAGAATATCTATTTTATTTTGTATCTCATTCTATTAAATCCTATCAAATCTCATAAGTTCTCACAATTTTTCTTGTCTAGTGACAATCTGTAGAATGCCTCCTCGTCGTGCTCCCGCAACCAACGCCAACACCGACATTGCTGCTATTCTCACCCAATTGGTGACACAACTCACCCAAGCCAATGGTGCCACCAATGGCAACAATGGTGGAAATGGAAGCAATAGTGGTAATAATGGTGGAAATGGTGGAAATGGTGGTAACAATCCACCTCAATGCACCTTCAAGCATGTAGAAGCATGTTTTGTAACTATAGATTAAATTCTATGTATCGGTGTACGTGGCTAGTACGTAGGAGGGCGTTCCTGAGTACTTAGCCCGCACACCAGTTTGGTCCTGCGTACTTAGTAAGTACGCAAGGCTTTTGCCTTGCGTACTTGTCAAGTACGCATGACAAAACCATGCGTACTTAGTAAGTACGCAGGAAGTGTTCCTGCCCCTATAAATAGAAGACTTGTCTTCATTTGTAGGTGGAACTCTCGAACTAGGTTTATCCGGGTCGGGAAGAGCTCTCCCGACCCCTGGACCGTGAGCTTAGATGAGAGATGTGTGTTCCTTCGGTATGTAGTCTGTAATACGGGATGACTTCTTTGTTATGGATTACGTTTCGTTTCATCGTCTTTTATCTTTGTTCTTCTTTCTCTGTCTAGTTTCTTTGTTCCCACACAAATCACAGAACAGATCGTGTTATTATCCGCTGCGCGACGAGGCTCCCGGGACCTACAAGTGGTATCAGAGCCTCGGTGTTCGTTGATTTGTGTTCCAGTTTCGATTTTTTAGGGTTTTGAGCAAAACGAGTTCGTAACCTAAAATCCTTAAAATCGAGTTTGTTATCACTTCATTTGGTGTTTGGAAGGCTAAGGGTTTGTTAGATGATGTTTTCGAAGCTTTTGGAAGCATTAATTTCTCAGATCCATCACTTTTTGAGCATTCTCCTCAAGATCCGTCAAGAACACTGCTGTACTGAACAAGTACGCAGAATCACCTTTTCTGCGTATTTGCTAAGTACGCATGGGTTAGCCCTGCGTACTTAGTAAGTACGCATGAGAAGTGACCTGCGTACTTAGCTAAGTACGCAAGAGCATTTCTCTGCGCACTTAGCAAGTACGCATGAGTACTTGGCTCTGCGAACTTACTAAATACGCAGCAACACCCTACATATGCGTATTTACTAAGTACGCATGGACTAGCATCTGGGATTCAAAAAAAAAAAAAATAAAAATAAAAATTTTGTGTGATCATTTGTACGCGTGTTTCGGCCCATTCTTGTGAAGATAGTAATTTTGGTTTTTCCGGACCAGAATTTGTATACGATGTGGCTTGGCGAAACACGAACGAGATTTTTGTTGGATGATACCACTTGTCATACATTGTTTAAGGGTCCATACCTGAAAATGTAGGCTACGAGTATCCGGGATACTTATTTAATAGGGTATGAATGCTGAACTAATGGGAGCAATTGGGTCGTTATCGGCTAAAGGTCTCGTTCTATTTGTGAAGATGTGGCTGCTTTGGGTCTTTCGGAAAAAGAATCATCTTGTTTAGGTATTCAAACCTGAATATGTAGGCTACGAGTGTCCTCGGATACTTCTTTAATAGGGGATGAATACTGGAACAACTTGAACCCAAGGATTTGCTGTTTTGGATCTTTGCAAAGGAATAAAGAATAAAATCCTGGAGTTGGCTAGTTGTGCTTTTTGAGGATTTGAGTGAAGTGGTGATGAAGCTGGTCATAGTTTACAGAGAAATGAGGGAGATAAAATGTAAAGTATTCATGAGACATTAAAGAGGTGGTGGAAAAGCCGTTGGTACTTCCTATATATATACCTCTTTGACGTAACATGGATCTCAACCGTGATTTCTCGTGTAAACTATATTTATCGTGTTTGATTCTATCATGTGTCTTCAAGATGAAGCTGGATATTTGTTGGATTATTAGTTGAAGATGGAACCTTTTATCATTGGCCGATGGGATAGGAAACATACCCTTGTTTCTGGTCTAGTCAGATGGAGCTTAAACTGAAAGGGGATATTGGAAATGAACATCTTCGGGAATTTGGTTGAGTCGTGAAGATACAGGATAGAGTTGGACACATCTGGTTGAAGACTTAAGTTTATCTTATTGGAATTCCTATGGGAGCTGATTAGTTTGATGCAGGTTATTGGAAACTCAAACTCTCTATCATATGCCAGCTGATTTGGAGCTGTCTTAGTCTACTATTGTTACCTGGTTAGGAAGACATTGTAAGACTCAGAAGTCTAAGTCAGGGTGGAGGTTGCTACTGCTGAGAGGTTGAACTACAATGAGTTGTGTTGGGTTAGTTGGTTCTTATTGAAGCACTTGGTTTGGTCTACAATGAAAGCTACAGTTAGAGGGAGTCGGGTTTGTCATCACTCGGCAACTGAAGACTGAAGTTTGAAGATTTGAAGATCTCAAGTGGAATGCCAGAAGATCAAGTCTCGCCAGAAGACACTTGATGTCATTAGTTTAGAGGGAGTCTGTTAGGACATTCTTTGTAAACTGATGTATATCAGTGTTAGAGATAGATAGAATTTGATGCTATAGTTAAGAGGGAGTTTGTAGAAGCATGTTTTGTAACTATAGATTAAATTTTATGTATCGGTGTAGGTGGCTAGTACGTAGGAGGGTGTTCCTGTACTTAGCCCGCACACCAGTTTGGTCCTGCGTACTTAGTAAGTACGCAAGGCTTTTGCCTTGCGTACTTGTCAAGTACGCATGACCAAACCAAGCGTACTTAGTGAGCAAACTAAATTTCCACGACGTAGTTCGTCTAATTTCCTTTCCAACCATAATTGGATCGTTTTCTAATTCAAAAGTATGACTCCGTAGTAGCCAAAACAGGACAGAAACCTTTTTCAGTACCTTCTGTCTTGTTGGACTATTTTGGCTATGATCCGAGTCTCAAATGGAAAAACTTTCTAAACGAAACTTCTTCGGAACGACTTAAACTAATTCCCTGTAAAATTTCATAATTGTAGGATCGTAAGATTACATGGTGATTCTATTCTAGTTGATATTGGCGGAAACAATAGCAACCAAAAAAGTAAACAAGTAAACAGCAAGAATACTGATAAATGCACTGTTGTATTACACTTCTGAGATTACAAGATTACAAGTAAAACTCTCTCAAGATACTATCAAAAAGCACTATGAAGGCACACGAAAGACACTCAAGTCACACTTTGTTTGAAGTGTTTACAAGATATATATAGTAACTTAGAATCAAGACAGACCCTTGATTCTAAGGATCAGATCTAACACAAGCCGTTGATCTTGTTTATTAATCTAAATTACACGTAAAGGCTAATCTAGATAACTTTACTGAAACGTCTTCTTAGGAATCATTGGTTGCATGCTTGGAGAAGCGCGTTATTGTCCTTTATTGGTTGCACCAGTGAGGTTCCTTCTGCTTGGAGTGTAGCAGTTGCTTTTGCAGAAAGGTGTCAGAGGCGCTTCACATGGATAGTCAGCTGCAACGTTTGGTCTTCAGAGAATAAAGCTACCAGCAGCAGAGATGAGAATAATGCTGCTGATAAGCCTATCAGCAGCAACTTGTGTTGAACGCTGCTGATAAACCTATCAACAGCAACAAGTGTTGAATGCTGCTGATAAGCCTATTAGCAGCAATATGTGCTGAATGCTGCTGATAAGCCTATCAGCAACCATATGTGATGAATGCTGCTGATAAGCCTATCAGCAGCATTTGTACTTAGAATATTTTGGTAGCAATCAGTCTTTGGTTCTACAAACTCCCCCTAGACTGATGCAACCAAAATTCTTCTAATTACTTTGCTGCTGAAGCTTTTGCATGTGGCTGACTATCCTTTCAACCTCATAACCTCTTGGATCCTTGCTGGGATTGTTTAGTGGAAGTTCAGACAGAATCTTGATGTCTTTGTGTGGCATTTTGTAGATTGCTTTGCTTGAACATCTCATCTGCTGCTTCTTTACATCAATCAGAGTGAACTCATCCAAATCAGCATTGTAGGACCAAGATACAAATGGAGAGTGGGACTTGAGTGGTTTGACATCCATGACCACATCTTTGCTAGGGTTGAAGTAATGTCTGATTGATAGCATAAGATGTTTCCCACTCTCATTTACAGGCTCATGAGCTTCACCCAGCTCCAAAATTCTTCTTAGGTCTGAATCTGGTAGTTGCAGAACCTCATCAACAGACCTGTATGTAGATCTTCTTCTTTCAGTTCTCCCCCTGAAGATCTCAAACCTTTGATCCTGTGGATTGTAGACCCATTCAACTATGTCTCTTGAGTCTTCAGGTTTAGATGAGGATTTGGATTTCTTCAGGGGAGGCTGTTGATGAGTGGGAGCTGGGTGGGATGATTTGGACTTGTTGGGTGGAGGAGTGGAAGGTTTGGGGAGGAGAGTGGAAGGATGATGGACTGAGGAAGAGGTAGGTGAGGGAGAAGGCTTGGGTTTCTTTGTCTTTGGTTTTTCTTCTTCTTTGATAAGTACCCTTTTCTTGGAGCCCTTCTTCCCTAGTCTTTCTTCCTCATCCTTTTTAACTTTGAAGTAGAGGGCTTGCAGGTTCATGAAATTCATGGGACCTAGCCTCTTTCCACTATCTCCTCTAGCCTTAAGGAAGTCAATCATGACCTTCCTTTCTTCATGGGTCCGTTTATTGAAGGCAATGGTATTTTTGGACTGTTGTTTGGCTTTTTCTTCTTCTTCAGCCTTTTTCTTCTTTGCCAACTGACCTTGCTGACCCATGAAGGCTCTGTAGACTTCTTTAGTTGATAGTTTCTCAAGGTAGTCTGCATCCTCACCTTGAGAGAATAGAGTCTTTACCCACTCCTCCCTCATTTCTTTAGCTAGTTCAGAATCGGTTATTCTGAACATAGCTTCTTCTTTCTTCTTCTTCTCCAATTCTTCCTCTTCTCTATTGAATTGTTCCTGCAGTTGAAGAGCAATAGCTGCATCCTCTTCAATCCGGTCAACTGCAGGATTCTTTCTTTTCAGTTCATCCAGCTGTTTAGCATACAGCTGGATGGTTTGTTCTCTTAGGAGAATGGCTGTTTTTCTTTCTTCAGCCTTTTTCATGTCAGCCATCTCCTCTTCTTCTCTTCTTCTTCTTCTTTTCTCTTCTTTATCCTTCTTTTCTTTTCGCAACCTCTCTTCATCCTCTTCTGTCATAATGCCCTTCCCTTTATTAACATTGGATGCCTCTGCTCTGGCTTCACTGATCACAGCAACAGCTGATTGTTGTGCTGTTGGGATCTCTGCCTCGGCTTCATTGGCAATTTAAGAAATTGTCAAGGGACGGTCACTGTCTTCATTAAGTTGGTACTCAGGACCTTCTATTTCTCTCAGTTGATCCCTAAGTGAAGATCTTGTGCCAAAAGCTACAGATGTGACTTCAACTTGTGGAGTATCTGAGTTGGAGTCAGTATCAGAAGTTGACACAGACTCTTCCTGAGGAATCAGTCCTTCTTCTACAAGATGGGCTTTGATGGTGACCATCATTGCCTGGCTCTCCAATGAGTTAATATTGCAGATGTTGGCTCTGAGCTGAAAAATCTTGAATAGGAAGTCTGAGGGCAGCTGAAGGATGTTCCTGGTGTTGATGATGAGAGAGGAGCCGTTGCTAAGTAGAAGAGTGTGGTCAAGGGACTTAGTGCTCACCCAACCTAGCACGTCCAAGTCCTTGACTAGGAAGGCATACAGGAATCTTCGAAGGTCCAGAACTTCTTCTTCATTGAGAAGACTGCTCCTTGTTATTTCAAGATTGCTAGGAGTCAGTCTCCTTTCTGCGGCCGCCGAGGATTCAGGATAAGCTACCCGTTTTGCTTTTTGAATTAGTCTTTCGAAGTGGGGTAGATTATCCTCCATCAAGTCATGGAACCTGCCAATGGCAAGTTCTGCTGAGAGATCTGCTGAGTTGTTGATGCAGTTTGATAAGTGTAGCTGTAGGACTTGGAGGGCATTGAGAGAGTTCCAGTTCAGCTCTTCTACTCCGCTGAACTCCCATCCAATCCAAAACTTCTCTGCTGATCCATCATACCCCTAAGCTAGAATGGAGTCAAATTCTAGCTTCTTTGATGATCTGAATAGTTGGGGGGTAGAGGATTGACTAATGATGGCTGCTGCTTCAGGAAGGATGCTGAATGATGTATTTGTTTATTCTGTGTCTTCAGCATCATTCAGCATTTCATCAACAGCCCTGACGACCAACTTCCAGTCTTCAGATGTCCCTTCTTCTTCGTTATCTGAGACTGGCAAGTCATGAATTTGTACAAAAGCTGGCTTGAATAGTGAGCTTTGAAGTACAACCTGCTCTTGAATCCAGTCGTCAAGACTGTCTGTATCTTCTTCCATAGAGACCATCTCCCCCTTTTTGGTTGCATCAGTAGACAGGTAAGCATCGGCTTGGGTGCCTACTAATACAAGAGAGGGAGTGGCTAAAGTTGGGCATTGATGGGCTTCATGCATAGAGACTTGGTGTCGTAGTTTGGACACTTTAGCCTCTAGCATAGCCACCCTGGCCGTCAATTCCAAGTTATGAAGTTTCAGTATGTCCTCATCCACAGTTGTGGAATCCTTGGACCCAGATGGGACCATAGGCCGAGCCTCAGCATCCCCATCACCCGTGGTTTCTTGGCGCCTGGGATTCCTCTCAGTGAGGGGTGTTTCCAAGGAAACATCCTCACCATGAGTTACCATGGTTGAGGTCTTAAAGATGTTGTCACTATCCTCCTAGTCAATTGATGGACCAGCAGTAGTGACAGCCTCTTCCACATCCACTCCTTCATTACTCCTAGAGTGAACCTTCAAGGGTGAAGAACTTGGGTCGGGTGTTTCGGAAGCAAGACCAATCAGTACCTCCTTGATAGTGGTGGTTGGAGAAGGTACATCACTTTGGTCAGGTTCCTCAACACTTAAGTCCAACGAAGATAGGAATGGCTCAAAGGGCTGTTCTATGGATCCGGGAAGTGATCCTAATCCTAATAGAGAGACTTCCGAAGGAGTCTCCCTAATAGTGTGGCTTTCCCTTATGATATTCTCACTAGAATGTTGTGATTCTGAGTGAGGGATATCGGCTTAGGTTTGGGCCTTGGAGGCAAGAGAAGAAGGAGTTCTCTTGCCCCTCTTCCTTGTATACTTGGCTGCAACCGGGGCCCTGTGTTCTGGTTGAGCAATCAAACTGTGGGTGAGTAAAGTATGTGCCTGTACATCCTTAGTAGAATGCATAGGAGTTCGATCAAGGGAAGTAGCAGTTTAAGTTTGTGGCAGTGAGGTGGAGGGTGTGGGATCAGTATCAGCTGGGTTTGCTGAACTGTCACCCTGGGCACTTTGCGTGTTCAACATTGTAGATAACAATGGAACATCGGCCCCTGAGAACTTTGATGAAACTTTTCTCATTCTTTGAAAAATGTTGTTCTTATGTCCTAGCATTACGTAGATTCTTGCAGTTTTTGAAAGATCTTGGTGCTCAATATTGAACACTTCCTGCAAGAATCTTGGGTACATGAAGAACTGTGATTTCACCCCTTCTTGAAGGTTGTATCTCAAACCTTCAAGAATGAGGTGGGAAAAATTGAAGCCCGCCCCAGTTATCATACCGTGAATTGTCGACGCAAGTCCGGAGCTAAGTTGGTTCCAACCACTCCTCTTCTGGGATATGCATTGGAGAAGAGTATGGCAGAAATACTTCCATTTGGGACCCATGAGTGCCTTCTCGATTGTATACTCTGTTTGATTCCCAGTGTACCCTATGGATACAAAGGTCCTCATGTATACGTCTCTTGGGTAAGAGATGGCGTCCCCTTCATCCTGAAGCTTGAGGTGTTGGCAGAGATTTGCTTCAGTGATAATCATCTCCTTGCCGTCTACTGTGCCTCTGATTTGGGGAGTGCCTTGTCAGTAGAATACACGGCTGAGCTCCAAAAATCTTCCATGTGGGAAGTATATATGGTTGGGTTGACTGTTAGGGCATGGTGGATTTTGGACCGACAAAGGAAGTCGATCATATCATCGAAACCTTTGGATTTCTTGCCCTTTATTAGGCATGCAGTGAGGTTGTGATATGGGGAAAACTTGTCGTTGGGGTTGTTTATTTCTGCGCCTGCCATTGTTATGGATTTGGAGGGAAGAGAGAAGGGTGTTTGAATGGTGGTTAATTGTGGAGGGCTTTGAATGCTGTGGGGACGGGAGAGAAAGTGATGGGAGATTAGGGTTTGAAATTGAATATGAAGAGGTGGTGGGAACGTTTGAAATTGTGATATAACGACAGACGAAGAAAAAGCCACTTTACTTGTACAGTACAACCTGTTTCACTTTTCATTGTTACAGCTGTAAAGCACTCGAGCAGTCATGGTAAAGACTGAGAGTAGTTTTTACCGCAGGTAAAAGTTATTGTAGACTTGTTTTACCCATCAACAGCAAACTTGGTTGCTGCTAATGGTGTGCTATCCGCTGCAAACTTGGTTGCTGCGGTTAGTGAAGTCTTTCAGCAGCAGATTTGGGTGCTGCTGACTGTTGTATTCATTCCGCAGCAAAAAGGTTGCTGCTGACCGCCTTAAAGCTATCCACAGGAAACTTGTTCCTGCTGATAACTTAAAGCAATCAGTGGCAAAAGCTTTGATGCTGAAGCTTTAAACCTGTCAGCAGCTGAGAGGCAAAAATGCTGCTGACTTATAACTTTTATTGATAACATAAGACAGACATATTTACATCAAAGGATAGATGCACTCAACTGAACCGATGATGATGCTTGGTGGTTTCTTTGCCTTCCATTGTTGAGTTGGTGGTTTTCCAGCTTTCTTTGTCTTTTCAGCAGCAGACGTTGTATGTGATGATTTTACTTGAGCAGCTGCAGACTTTGTTGCTGTTGAAGGCTTTGCCTTGGATCTTGCCTTATCAGCAGTGGACCCTTTTGCTGCGGACTTTGTTAGCTTATCAGCAGCATATTTGGTTGCTGCTGAAAGCTTCTGCTTTGTTTTCTTGGGCTTAACTGGACTAACAACCGATGTATGTTGATCCTTCTTTACCCTTTGTCTTTGAGGGGCTTGATGAAGAATCTGGTTGAAAGGGTTAAACTTACAGTTTGCTGCAAAGTGGTCTGATTCTCCACAGATGATGCAAGATTTTTGAGGCTTTGATAACTGCTCCCTTGGTGGAGAAAGAGATTTTCTGAATTGAGTTGTCTTAGCTTCAAAGCTTCTTACCTGTTTGTTCTTCTTTGTCTTCTCAAAAGCATGTTGCTTGAGGTTTTTTTGCTGCTGTAGGTAGTAGAAGCAGGTGCTGGCAGTGTGGTTATATTTCCCACAGACAAAACATGATTTTGCCAGTTTATCCTTTGAAAGATGCACATAATCCTTTCTTTTGAAAAGGTCTTTGAAATTCCAAGGGTGAGCTTTGTTGTGCTCAAAAGTAGCTTCTTCCAATGTTTTTTGAACATATGGAACCCTTTCTTCAGGCGCATGACATGTGTCAAGCACCTTCCTTGGCTGGACTGAATTGGAAGGAGGCCTTGAGTTGGTGGAGGTGGAAGACTGTCCCTTTTCAATAGTTAGCTTTCTTCCTTCTGGAGGATAGCTAATTCTGATTTGTTTGAAGGGTTTAGGAACTGGTATTGAAGGGATAATAGGGACTTCATCTTTAGTGACTATCACTTGAGGGACAGGAGGAGATGAGGCATTACTTGTTTCAGTGGAGTCTGAGCAAATTGACTCAGTCTCTGATGAAGTAGTGCATTCTTGCACAGGGGTTTCTTTGACAGCAGGGTCAAGATTTCGGTTGGCCATGTCAAGATTTGCTAGATTGAAGCTTGGTTCATGGATGGCAACGTAATCAGCAGGAGGTGTGACGGTTTTATACTGGTCAGCATGATATCCCAACCCAGTTTTTACATTTTCATGGATTTGAACATCCAAAAGTCTTTGCAGCTTTTTGGATGCAAATTCATATTTTTCCACATGGACCTTTTGGTCTGCCAATTCAGCCCTTGCAGCTTTCAACTTAACCAGAATATCATCAATTTGAGTTTCAAGGTTTGTTTGTTCATGTTTTAAAGATGAAATTTCTTTCTTTAAACAATCATTCTTTTCCTTGTAACTATTTTCAACCTGTTTAAATTCAGATTTCATTTGGTGAAATTCTTCATTTTGATCTATGAGCTTCTGGTTATGTTTCCTATATCCAAGGACCTTATCAATGCACTCTTGAGTACATAGATTTTCATATACCTTTGGTGGTACCTCTGATGTGTCTGAAGTTAGAGAGGATACCTCTAATGTGTCTGCCATGAGAGCTTGATTGTTGGCAGAAAGATCCTCAGGCTGGAAGCTCCAGTCAAAGTCAGTAGTTCCAACATTTGCGCAGGCTGCTGTTTGTGCTGGAGGATTGACATGTTGCTGTTGTTGGTGTCTTGGCTGAGCTTGGTGTGCTTGTCTGGTAGGATAGTAGTCACTTGAACTAGGACCTGAGTGGTTAGACTGAAGCGCGGGAGAGGTGGTGGAAGAGGCTGATTGATGACTTGAGCTTCTTTCTTTGGCTTGAATTATTTCTAATTCATAGGCTTTTAGCATACAAAAGAGCTCGGTCATCTGCAGAGTCTTCAGATTCTCAGTTCTTCTTATTGACACTGTGTAAAGTGTCCAGCAACTAGGAAGGGATCTGATGAACCTTTTGAGAATTTCTTCATTCTCCAGTTTCACCTTAGAGCACTGCAGCTCTCCTACAAAGTAAGTGTACCCGTTGCTTTGTGCCATTTTTGTTTTGATGTGACTTGATCAAGAATAGAGTTTTGAAAAGAATCAGAAAGTGATTAAACAAATGTTAGTTTGTTTAATCTTGAGCCAAAGCTCTGATACCACTTGTAGGATCGTAAGATTACAAGGTGACTCTATTCTAGTTGATATTGGCGGAAACAATAGCAACCAACAAAGTAAACAAGTAAACAGCAAGAATACTGATAAATGCACTGTTGTATTACACTTCTGAGATTACAAGATTACAAGTAAAACTCTCTCAAGACACTATCAAAAAGCACTATGAAGGCACACGAAAGACACTCAAGTCATACTTTGTTTGAAGTGTTTACAAGATATATATAGTAACTTAGAATCAAGACAGACCCTTGATTCTAAGGATCAGATCTAACACAAGCCGTTGATCTTGTTTATTAATCTAAAGTAGACGCAAAGGCTAATCTAGATAACTTTACTGAAACGTCTTCTTAGGCATCATTGTTTGCATGTTTGGAGAAGCGCGTTATTGTCCTTTATTGGTTGCACCAGTGAGGTTCCTTCTGCTTGGAGTGTGGCAGTTGCTTTTGCAGAAAGGTGTCAGAGGCGCTTCACATGGATAGTCAGCTGCAACGTTTGGTCTTCAGAGAATAAAGCTACCAGCAGCAGAGATGAGAATAATGCTGCTGAAAAGCCTATCAGTAGCAACTTGTGTTGAACGCTGCTGATAAACCTATCAGCAGCAACAAGTGTTGAATGCTGCTGATAAGCCTATCAGCAGCAATATGTGCTGAATGCTGCTGATAAGCCTATCAGCAGCCATATGTGATGAATGCTGCTGATAAGCCTATCAACAGCATTTGTACTTAGAATAATTTGGTAGCAATCAGTCTTTGGTTCTACAATAATTTTTAGACGTCGTTTGATATTTTTAACAATCCTGTTTCTGTTCAGCTACTTTGCTGTCCAAATCTGAAAATCAACTAAAACTCTATTTTTGCAACTATTTCTTAATCTTATGACCCGAACCGCCTATCTAACACTCGTAACCATCGAACCTACCCTAAAACTAGTTTATTTATTTGTTTAGGGTCTGGTCCGTGATTTATCTCGTCTATTCGTTCAAGTTTCTTATCTCGTCTAGCTTTCAAGGTGAGACTTTATAGCCCCACTTTATTCAAATCGTTATGGGGGGAAACATGTACGCGTTGGCACGCATTAAAACACGTTTTCAAACAATTCTAAAACAAGCGAATCATATATGTATGTGAGTAAATAAACACAACATGATAAACGTTAAACTTGCAAATCCTTAATTTGAAACTTTCAAGCCAACGGTAGTACAGATATGGGCCATAGGATGGAAACCGCATATACTTTATGGACAACTTTTGGTTGGACATCTTATTCGTTATTAGTGCAACTTGCGAGTTGTACCACTTATTCATTATTCATCATTTTAGGTTGGATTTGCTAATCAAGTGTTTGTTTTATTACGTGCTATATGATGATCTTGGAATATGAATTGTCACCTTTGCCAAACTTATACTTTTATTAAACCTGTGATTTCTCACAAACTATTTTTAGTTGACACTTGTTTTTCGTACATGTTTCAGGTGATTAAGCTCGTGATAGGTCAAGTCAATAGCCCTCGAAGGCATGGAGAACACATTTTATTAAACCTGTGATTTCTCATAAACTATTTTTAGCCTGCTACCCTCGAAACATAATGTCAAGCCCGAGTTAATCTCCGATGCGACAAGCCGGCCTGCACCGAAGCCTGAAGTAATCAACATATCACGTGATTCGGAATCCGAAGACTAAGAGAGCCATCTTGGAACCACTTCTGAGGCCCAACTCCCGTTCAAGAAAAGAAAGCTGACTTGTGAAGCTGAATCCAACTCTTGGGCAAGGCCCAATCCATAATGTTCTCATCAAAATCAAAGGATTGGATAGTGATACTAGAGACACGTGTAATCTGGAAGGGTGAGAGCCTGTACACTGGGGGTCTTGTCAAAGGAAAGTGAGGCACGTTCGTTACGAGTCGCACTTACCTGGGGACCCTTGGAGTGAGTGCTCACTTATAGGCTAAAACACGTCTCACTAGTATCATTCATCCGAATCTTGAATTTTGACTAGTCAGTTTTGTCTTTATATTTTATTTGTAATTCAACATATATGTTTTAAATATATGTTTTATTTATCTTGTAAGACATTAATATTAATGAATGAGTGATTTTATTTATAAATATTGTCACTTTTAATTCTTGAATGTCTATCCTAACTACCGACTTATGATTTCTTTTTCGTAGAATGCCTCCTCGTCGTGATCCTGAAAACACCATGGCTAACACCAGTGAAGCCTCCGCCGAAACCACTGCCATAGCCACCCTGCTCACTCAACAACTTGCTACGGTCTTACCCACTATTGTCACTCAAATCAACAACTCCACCGGAGGATCTAGTGGGAGTGTTTGTACATTCAAGCACTTCAACTCTTGTAACCCACACAAGTACCTTGGATGTGAAGGTGCGACAGGGCTATTGCAATGGTTTGAAGGCATGGAGAACACATTTGAGATGAGTGACTGCCCCGATGAACTTAAGGTAAAATATGCTTCAAGTGCCTTCTAAAGGAGGGCACTGACTTGGTGGAATGCTCAAGGATCTCTTGCTATGACTTGGGATAAGCTCAAGGAAATTATGATCGAGGAGTTCTGTCCTAGCAATGAGATGAAGAAGTTGGAGATTGAGCTGTGGGACCTTACCCAGGATAGTGGGGAGAGTGAGGCCTACACCACACGCTTTCATGAACTCTGCATCCTAGTCCCTCATCTGGTTACACCCTTGACCCGAATGATTGATCGTTATATTGGAGGCCTTCCGCCTCAAATTCGGGGTACTGTCATGGGTAGTAGCCCAACAACACTTGAAGCTGCTATTCGTTTATCTACGTCCTTAACGGACGATCTAGTTAAGTCTGGAGTTCTATTCAGGAAAGGTGACAAGAGAGTTAAGGAGGAAGTGGCGAAAAAGCCTGAGTATCGCCACAAGAAGCAAAAGACCTCTAAAAACTTTGCCATGGTTACCCCAGCTGTTCCTGTTGCCCAAGTAGCACCTAGACTTGCACCTGGCAGGAAGCCATATAGTGGACCTCACCCGCTGTGTGCAAGGTGTCAATACCATCACCCTACTACTGTTCAATGTCGTTCGTGCACTAAATGTGGAAGGCTTGGTCATTTTGCTAACGCTTGTCGCGTAGCTGAAAAGGGTGCTACTACCCAAACTGCCACTCCTGCCATCATCAATGGTAGGGCCTGTTATGAATGTGGTGCTCCTGATCACTACAAAAACCAATGCCCGAAGCTCAACAACAATAACCGAGGTGCACGTGCTCGCACTTTTGCCATAGGAGCAACCGAGGTTACTGGTACGTTTCTCATCAATAATCGTTATGCCTCTATCTTATTTGATACCGGAGTAGATAAAAGCTTTGTCTCCTTAGAATTTGAACCTTTACTTAAAACTTGTCGTACCGCTCTTGAACCTTCTTATACTATAGAAATAGCTGATGGCAAACTAACTGTTGTGCATTCCGTTGTCCGAGGTTGTGCTCTAACTCTCAACGATCACACATTCTCTATCGACCTGATTCCCATCACTCTTGGGAGTTTTGATATCATCGTGGGAATAGATTGGCTATCCCACAATCATGCGGAAATCAACTGTTCGGAGAAACTCATTCGTATCCCTCTACCATCCGGTGAGACCTTGAAAATCTTTGGAGAGAAACCTTGCAAAGGTTTGAAATTCATCTCCTGCATGAAGGCACGTAGATATTTAAGGAAGCGATACTATGCTTTCTTGGCACATGTGGTCGAGAAATCTGAAGAAAAGAAATTATAAGATATATCGATCATCCGAGATTTTCCGGAAGTATTCCCTGATGACTTGCATGGACTCCCTCTAACTCGACAAGTTGAATTTCGGATTGATCTTTTACCGGGAGCTAACCCCATTGCCAAATATCCGTACCGCCTAGCCCCTTCTGGGATGCAAGAACTATCTAGCCAACTGCAAGAGCTGCTGGACAAGGGATTCATTAGACCGAGCTTCTCACCTTGGGGAGCTCCGGTTCTGTTTGTCAAGAAGAAGGATGGGTCCTTCCGCATGTGCATCGACTACCGTGAACTAAACAAGCTTACCATCAAGAATCGTTACCCGCTACCTAGGATCGATGACCTTTTCGATCAACTGCAATGAGCAACTTGTTTCTCGAAGATTGACCTCCGATCTGGGTATCATCAACTCCGAGTCCATGAAGAGGACATTCCCAAAACTGCTTTTAGAACTCGTTATGGACACTACGAGTTCATGGTTATGTAAACCAATGCGCCCGCGGTGTTCATGGACCTCATGAACCGTGTCTGCAAACCCTACCTAGATCAATTTGTCATTGTCTTCATCGATGACATCTTGATCTACTCCCGAACCAAAGAGGATCATACAACCCACCTTAAGCTGATTTTGGAACTCTTGAAGAAGGAACAACTTTATGCTAAATTCTCCAAGTGTGAATTCTGGCTTAGAGAAATTCATTTCTTGGGTCACGTGATCAACAACCAGGGTATACACGTCGATCCAGCCAAAGTCACCGCTATCAAGAATTGGAGTACACCATCCACACCCTCTGAGATCCGTTCGTTTCTGGGTTTGGCAGGTTATTATCGAAGATTCATCCCGAACTTTTCGAAGATTGCCCTGCCTCTCACTACATTAACTCAGAAAAATAAGCCTTTCTTCTGGGAACAAAAGCAAGAAGATGCGTTCCAAACTCTTAAGCAGAAATTGTGCAACTCCCCTATTCTAAGTCTTCCCGATGGCAATGATGATTTCGTTGTATACTGTGATGCCTCAAACCAAGGTCTTGGTTGCATGTTGATGCAACGAGACAAGGTCATAGCCTATGTATCCAGACAACTCAAGGTTCACGGAAAGAACTACACCACTCATGACCTTGAGTTGGGTGCGGCGGTCTTTGCTTTGAAAATCTGGAGACATTATCTCTACGGCACTAAATGTGTGGTTTTTACTGATCACAAGAGCCTTCAACATATTCTGAACTAGAAAGAACTCAACATGAGGCATCGACGTTGGGTTGAATTACTTAGTGACTACGATTGCGAAATTCGTTACCACCCGGGGAAAGCTAATGTGGTGGCTGACGCCCTTAGCCGTAAGGACCGAATCAAACCCACCCGTGTGCGAGCCATGGGAATGTTGGTCCAAACCAGTCTCAAAGATAAGATCCTCCTTGCTCAAAAACAAGTTGTTGCAAATGATGAGTTGAAGAAGGATTTGGATTGTGGTGTCGAAAAGCACTTGGAACCCAAACCCGATGATCTCCTTTACTTCATGGGTCGAATTTGGATCCCCGACTCAAGTGAGCTCCGAACCCTTATCCTTGATGAAGCACATAAATCCCGTTATTCTGTTCATCCCGGTGCTGATAAGATGTATCACGACTTGAAAGAGTTTTATTGGTGGCCAGGAATGAAGAAAGACATCGCCCTCTATGTAGGGAAGTGTCTTACTTGCTCTAAAGTTAAAGCTGAGCACCAGAAACCATCTGGTCTTCTCCAACAACCCGAAATCCCACAATGGAAATGGGAGCAAATTTCCATGCACTTCATCACTAAGCTTCCGCGAACCTCTAGTGGTCATGACTCCATCTAGGTCATTGTTGACCGCTTAACCAAATCCGCTCATTTTCTCCCAATCCGTGAGGACTACAAAATGAGGTCGTGACACGTCACGGTGTCCCTCTATCCATTATCTCCGACCGTGATAGCCGTTTTACCTCCCGATTCTGGCAATCTTTACAGAAAGCTTTGGGAACTCGTTTGAACCTTAGCACGGCTTACCATCCCCAGACTGATGGTCAAAGTGAAAGGACCATACAGACCTTGGAAGACATGCTCCGTTCTTGTGTGATTGACTTTGGAGGAAGTTGGGATCAACACTTGCCACTCATCGAATTCTCTTACAACAATAGTTACCATACGAGCATCAAGTGCGCCCCTTTCGAGGCTCTATATGGTAGGAAGTGTCGATCTCCGGTGTGTTGGACCGAGATCGGAGACGCTCAAATCACCGGTCCCGAATTCATTCAAGAAACCACCGACAAGATACTTCAAATTCAAGAAAGACCCAAGGCCTCTCGCGATCGTCAAAAGAGTTATGCTGACAACCGTATGAAGCCCCTTGAATTTCAAGTCGGTGATAGAGTCTTACTCAAGGTTTCCCCCTGGAAAGGTGTTGTCCGATTTGGGAAGAAGGGAAAGCTAGCCCCTAGGTTCGTTGGGCCATTCAAAATTCTTGAAAGGATTGGCCCAGTAGCCTATAGACTCAAGCTACCAACCGAACTTTGTAACGTTCATGACGTTTTTCATGTATCAAACCTTAAAAGGTGCCTTGTTGATGACACACTTCAAGTTCCTCTAGATGATGTTCGTATCGACAACTCTATGCATTTCGTCGAAAAGCCCGTTGAAATCATGGACCGTGAAGACAAGCAACTCAAGCGTAGCCGCATCCCTATCGTGAAAGTTCGTTGGGAAGACAAGCATGGTCCTGAGTTCACCTGGGAACGTGAAGACCAAATGAAACATAAGTACCCTCATCTCTTTCTAGACCCTACAGCCTCTACTAGTTGAATTTCGGGGACGAAATTCTTTTAACTAGGGGAGACTGTGACACTTCTGATTTTCACTACTTGTACTCATTCTAGACTTATCAATGAAAATCCGCATGACATTTCATTTTACTTGAAATCCTATTCAGACGTTGTTACAATACTAGTTCACATGTGAAACATTACGTTTATGCTTGATTTCAAAGACTTATACTTATCTGTGATTGATTCATGGATCGCACGTAGACTTAATTGACCTTTATGACACATTAAATACACATGAACCACCCCCATACATCTCAAACATGTTCTTACAACCCATTCAATGTGAATTGATGCTTAAAAGTACTAGTTAGTACTTTCGTGCGATCGTTCGCCATTTAAACCGTCGTGAACTACGTACCGTCCACGACCGACAAATCGTTTAACATGACATTAATTTATGTTTTAAATGTTTAAAATATTCATTTCTTTAATTAAAACAAAGTTTGTTTGCAAAACTTTCCTTAAATAAATCCTGAAATTCGAAAAACGATCAAAAAGTCCGTTTTCTCGCCCACCGATCGCCAACTACTATACGTGAATAACGTAACTTTAACTTAAATGTTTTTAGCTAAACATACTCTTTTTGTTATGACAATCAACTTTAATGTTGAAAACATTTGCCAATTTCGCTTAGAAATGCTTAAAATCACAATTTTCGAATGCGCGCACTCAACCGGATTAAGCTAGGACCCAACCCACCTACTCTTGGACCTAGCCCAAGCAAGAAATCACAAAAAACCCAGCCCCATTGAGGAAAATTTCACAGATTTGAGGGCCCTAAAACCCTAAATTGCTTTCCAAGACATTCCATATTTACACCCCTTCAACCATTAGTATAAATAGGAGGCTTAGGATCTTGTTTTCTTTGCTAATTCTCCCTCAAACACTCCCAACCCCTCCTAAGTTGTGAAATCCCTTCCCAACCTTGAAGATTTCGAAAATCCCTTAGAGGATTCCAAGGGTTTGAAGATCAAACAAGTAACTAACCCTCCGAAGTTGAATACCGTCTTTTTATTTTATTCTTTCTTCATCCCCTCAATCTTTTTCTATTTTCTATCCATGATCACTTGATCATGTGAAACCTCAGCCCTAAAAACCCTCTAATAATCTTAATCAAACTAATAAATCAAGCTGACATCACCAACTAACAAACAAAAGATCCCGTTTGCAATGGCGGCTATGCCGTCGCATTCTGCGAATCCTCAAGACAACTATTGCAAAAGTGGCTCTGCCGATGCTTTAGTATGTTCTTGATAACTTAAAACATGTTATTTATTCTATATTATCACTTATATGAACTCACACGCTAATTAAATATAGAATCCGCTTGCTCGTGTCGGTTATGCCGATTGCATTATGTGATTCTCCAAAACGCTTCTGTGAATATCATGACTAGACCGGTGACACGGGACGTTTTGGCTAACCTAATCTGATTATATTATGTATTATAATAACATAATAACATTCGACTAATTTTTATTTGCGCGTTCGGTAATCTTAAAACCCTAAACGGACCACTTAAGTGCAACCATTGATTTTAGACAAAAACTGTGCTGAATTTAACTGAGCGTAACCTGACCATAATTAATATAAACTGAGCAAACTCAATTTCCACGACGTATTTCGTCTAATTTCCTTTCCAACCATAATTGGATCATTTTCTAATTCAAAAGTATGACTCCGTAGTAGCCAAAACGGGACAGAAACCTTTTTCAGTACCTTCTGTCTTGTTGGACTATTTTGGCTATGATCCGAGTCTCAAATGGAAAAACTTTCTAAACGAAACTTCTTCGGAACGACATAAACTATTTCCCTTTAAAATTTCATAATTTTTGGACGTCGTTTGATATTTTTAACAATCCTGTTTCTGTTCAGCTACTTTGCTGTCCAAATCTGAAAATCAACTAAAACTCTATTTTTGCAACTAATTCTTAATCTTTTGACCCGAACCGCCTATCTAACACTCGTAACCATCGAACCTACCCTAAAACTGGTTTATTTATTTGTTTAGGGTCTGGTCCGTGATTCATCTCGTCTATTCGTTCAAGTTTCTTATCTCGTCTAGCTTTCAAGGTGAGACTTCATAGCCCCACTTTATTCAAATCGTTTTGGGGGAAACATGTACGCGTTGGCACGCATTAAAACACGTTTTCAAACAATTCTAAAACAAGCGAATCATATATGTATGTGAGTAAATGAACACAACATGATAAACGTTAAACTTGCAAATCCTTAACTTGAAACTTTCAAGCCAACGGTAGTACAGATATGGGCCATAGGATGGAAACCGCATATACTTTATGGACAACTTTTGGTTGGACATCTTATTCGTTATTAGTGCAACTTGCGAGTTGTACCACTTATTAGTTATTCATCATTTTAGGTTGGATTTGCTAATCATGTGTTTGTTTTATTACGTGCTATATGATGACCTTGGAATATGAATTGTCACCTTTGCCAAACTTATACTTTTATTAAACCTGTGATTTCTCACCAACTATTTTTAGTTGACACTTGTTTTTCGTACATGTTTCAGGTGATTAAGCTCGTGATAGGTCAAGTCAATATTACATAGGATTTGCCTAGATATCAATTGAAGAATCTTATTTTAAGTTGCTTGTCTTTTGAACATGTTATCTGTTTGGTTTAATTCGAAACTTATGTAATTGGGATTTTTTTAATATTATGAAACTTTAATAGTAAATGTCTTTATTCCATTGTGTTCTTTTGTCAATTTAGTCGCACCCGTGGTTAAGATGCACGGTTGGGGTGTGACACTTCTGAAATGCAGGAATTATCAAATCAACTCCAGGAGTTGCTTGATAAAGGTTTCATAAGACCGAGTTTCTCACCTTGGGGAGCTCCGGTCCTATTCGTAAAGAAAAAGGATGGAACCTTTAGGATGTGTATTGATTACCGAGAATTAAACAAGCTTACAATCAAAAACCGATATCCACTTCCTCGAATAGACGATTTGTTCGATCAACTACAAGGTTCTAGCTTCTACTCTAAGATCGATCTACGTTCGGGGTATCATCAACTAAGAATCCAAGAAGAAGATGTACCAAAGACGGCATTTAGGACTCGTTATGGCCACTAAGAATTCCTAGTTATGCCGTTTGGTTTGACGAACGCACCAGCTGTTTTTATGGATCTCATGAACCGTGTGTGCAAGCCATACTTGGATAAATTCGTGATAGTATTTATTGATGATATATTAATATATTCACGAACCAAGGAGGATCATGAACATCATCTGAAATTAATTTTGGAGCTACTCAGCAACGAGAATCTTTACGCTAAATTCTCTAAGTGTGAGTTTTGGATCCGAGAAGTGCATTTTCTTGGACATGTCATCAACAAGGAAGGAATTCACGTTGATCCATCTAAAATAGCGATCAAAAACTGGGAAGCACCAAAGACTCCGACAGAAGTGCGTCAATTTTTGGGTTTGGCCGGCTACTACAGACGATTCATTGAGAATTTTTCAAAAATAGCCCTGCCCTTAACCACATTAACCCAGAAAGAAAAGAAGTATGATTGGAGTGACAAGCAAGAGTCAGCTTTCCAATTACTGAAGCAGAAGCTGTGTAGTGCACCGATCTTATCTCTTCTGGAGGGAAACAACAATTTTGTCGTATACTGCGATGCATCACACCAAGGACTTGGTTGTGTGTTAATGCAAAGAGACAAAGTCATCGCATATGCCTCACGACAACTAAAAGTGCACGAAAAGAATTATACGACCCACGACTTGGAGTTGGGTGCAGTTGTGTTTGCGCTCAAGATTTGGAGACATTATCTTTATGGTACGAGATGCACTATTTTTACTGATCACAAGAGTCTCCAACATATCTTTTATCAAAAAGAACTTAACATGAGACAACGTCGTTGGGTAGAACTACTAAACGACTATGATTGTGATATCAAGTACCATCCTAGGAAAGCTAATGTCGTAGCAGACGCCTTAAGTCGCAAGGAACAAGTTAAAACTCTTCGTGTTCGTGCCCTAGGATTAACAATTCATACGAGTCGTACTACTCAAATCCGAATGGCACAACAATAAGCACTTAAAGAAAAGAACATCCAAAATGAAGCACTACGTGGAATGATCAAACAATTGGAGTCTAAGTCAGATGATACGTTTTACTTCATGGACATAATTTGGGTGCCGAGTAACGGTAACTTACGTGGGTTGATTATGGATGAAGCCCACAAGTCCAGGTACTCCATTCACCTGGGTTCAGATAAGATGTATAAGGATCTAAAGGAATTATATTGGTGGCCCAATATGAAAGGAGATATTGCCACATATGTCAGTAAATGCTTAACGTGTTCAAAAGTAAAAGCCGAACATCAGAAACCGTCTGGCTTGTTACAACAACCCAAAATTCCCCAATGGAAATGGGAACAGATTTCTGTGGATTTCATCACGAAATTACCCAAGACGTCGAGCGGGTATGACGCGATATGGGTAATTGTCGATCGTCTGACAAAATCAGCTCATTTTCTACCCATCAAAGAGACGGATAAAACCAAGAAACTTGCAAAGCTTTATATCAAGGAAATTGTGGCTAGGCATGAAGTGCCAATTTCTATTATCTCTGATAGAGACAGCAGATTCGTGTCTAGAATCTGGAAATCATTACAAGAAGCCATGGGCACACGTCTTGGCATGAGCACGGCATATCACCCACAAACAGATGGTCAAAGCGAAAGGACCATTCAAACTTTAGAGGATATGCTACGTGCGTGTGTAATTAATTTCGGAGGATATTGGGATACTCATTTACCGTTGGCAGAGTTTTCCTATAATAACAGCTACCACACGAGCATCAAGGCAGCTCCGTTTGAAGCTTTATATGGTCGTAAATGCCGCTCACCGCTATGTTGGGCGGAATTTGGTGAAAAACATTTGACAGGTCCTGAGATTGTCCAGGAAACCACTGATAAGATCTTCAAATTTAAGGACCGTCTGAAAGCGGCCCGAGACAGACGGAAACCATTAGAATTTCAAATTGGTGACCGAGTAATGTTAAAAGTCTCACCATGGAAAGGAGTTGCAAGGTTTGGTAACCGTGGTAAACTCAACCCTAGATATGTTGGACCGTTTGAAATACTGGCTAGAGCTACCGCAAGAACTAAGCAACGTACACGATACATTTCATGTGTCTAATCTCAAAAAGTGTTTGTCAGACGAGACTTTGATCATACCGCCTAATGAAATTCACATTGATAATAAACTTCATTTCATCGAGGAACCGATTGAGATTTCAGATTGGAAAGTTCAAAAGCTGAGACGTAGTCGAATCAAACTGGTTAAAGTACGTTGGAACTCAAAACATGGTCCTGAGTATACATGGGAACGAGAAGATCAAATGAAAATGAAATACCCCTCCTTGTTTGAGGATACATCAGTTCAAGATGACATGAATTGAAATTTCGGGACGAAATTCTGTTAACATGGGGAGACTGTGACACCCGACATTTCAGGTCAATATCCGTACATGATATAAACGAGTTTATATTATATTAGTTTTCGTGATTCACCTAATTACATAAATAAGGACATTAAAGTCTAACAAAAGCCGTACATTATCTCATTTCATATTTTAGTAATTCTAGGAGTTACCGGTTCATGTAACCGCATAACCCGACTAAATACGAACGTTAGTGATTAAATTAAATAACCAAGAAAAATATCCAGACGTATGTATTACACCAACTTTACGTTGGGCAATATTTTATTGTTAGACTAAAACAAATAATAAACCGAATTAACTTACCATTTAAAACTCTAATTAATATTAATACACTTAATGAATTAATTAATTGACACTTAAATCTAATTATTAGATTAATTAACCCAAACCCTCAACCCAAATATATCTCACGGCCGAGACAAATGGGTCTTCCCCCCCCCCCCCCAACTCCTTGACTTTCTCGGCCGAATTTCATGGATGGTCCCATTCACACTTCCATTTCCTTACATTCTAATTGTTTATCCTAAAACCCATACCTCATGCCTTCAAGATTTAGATAAAAACCATACCACCTCAATTGTCTATCAATTCATCCATCAAGATCAAAAACTCACAAACCCTTTTATCTCTATTTTTTTTCTACGGCCAACAACAAGAATAGCTATCTTCACTCTCTTTTGGTGTTCTTCCATAATCGAAGGCTCAAATCCTCCATTTGAAGGTGTTCTAAGGAGTTTCAAGGATTTTCTCAAGGATTTCTAACCAAGCGAAGTCAAGATCATCTTCTTTTTCTCGCAAAAATTATCATCTCTGTCTAGAGGTAAAAATTCGATACTATCCATATTATTTTCCTTAAACCGTAGCTAAACATACAATTTGTTCGAACGCAAGTAAAATAACAAGAAAAGAGTGTCGAGTTCAAGACTTAAAATACGAATTTATGCACGTAAGTATGTGCGCTATAGGAGTATAATTTTGAGACTAATACTGTCAATTCAAAAATTTCAGTATCGAAACTAGGAAGTTTCGATACCTATCCTGCTCAAAATCGAAACTAGGTAGTTTCGATACCTGTGTTGCTCAAATCAAAACTAGGTAGTTTCGATACCCGACTACTCAATCGAAACTAGGTAGTTTCGATACCTACTACTCAATCGAAACTAGGTAGTTTCGATACCTATTACTCAATCGAAACTAGGTAGTTTCGATACCTACTACTCAATCGAAACTAGGTAGTTTCGATACCTATTACTTAATCGAAACTAGATGGTTTCGATACCCATTTTCGCTCAATCGAAATTAGGTAGTTTCGATATATGTTCTGCTCAATCGAAACTAGATAGTTTCGACTCCTGTTCATCAGTCCCATTGGGCAGTAACTTGGAATTATTTTGTTATAATGAAACAAGTGTTGAAAAACTAAGAAGATAATTTAAGTAAAATAACCGGAGTTACTAAGTCGGTGAACAATTTGCATTCGAGATATTCGGTCATAACCCGAAATACCCCTTTTGTAAATAGGGTACGATTAATCAAGTTTGACTGGAACAATTATCGTTGCTAACATACACAAAAACGAGGTGAGTTTCACGGCCCCTTTTTACTGTTTTCTATAGTTGGGGGAAGAACATACTTTCAACTATTTTATGTGATAACAAGAGAATAAGACTCGACTTTTATGTTTGCATGAATTGAACAATTTAGGCCGCTAAAGTCCCCTGGAACAACTTAGTAACCATTAACTATAGCCTAGGGTCCTATGAATAGTACTATGGGGAGTGACGTCCCCCGGTCATGGTTAGTCGCGCTAACCATAATCTGGAGGATTTATGGCCGCATAGCATCTGATAACGATTGAGAGGGGCAAAAGAACAATTGCCATGGTTTGGTTATGCCTCATGTATGAACATATTATTTGTATTCCTAGCTAGTTTACAAATGGGTCAAACATTTCTTATTCTGATTATCACATGCAACTGGAACTAATTATGAATAAATGAATTTTATAAAGAACTATTTGAGTAAACCTGTGAACTCACCAACCTAGTGTTGACATTTTTAAGTATGTTTTTCAGGAATTTGAACATGATCGCAAGGTTAGCAATGTAGATTACATGCATGCACGATGGATACGACTCAAGGATGATTTCTCTTGTATAACTCATTGTAATTGAGTCATATTTGCGAAATCTTAACTTTTTGTAAACTCAGATTACATTTTGGAATGTAAAACTTTAAACTTGTTTATGTATCCATTCATCATGTATGTGTTTGTGGTAATCATATGCTTTGGAAATCATGAACGTTACGCCTCGCGTTTCCGCCATGGTGGGGTGTGACAATATACTCGGAATCAGACGATGATTCATCCCGTAATGTTCTTTTACCAAGTATTGCACTAGGAGGAGGACCCCGAGCAGACTTGTGTCTTGGTTTCTTTACTTTTCTTGTACTTACAGACTTCATTCTTTTCCCAGCATTTTCCACTGGAATGTTAGCCAGTCTGTCATAATGATCTGAGTTGAAATCTTTTGTAGCTTCCGAATCAGTATCAGACTCATTATCATTAGCAAGTTCAGAAGAACTCGTGCTAGTATCATTGACATTTCCTCTTGTTCCTGTGGAGGAGAGTGTATTTGTTCTTCTTCAATGTTATGCACATTCTCCTCATGTTGATCATCAAATTGAACCTCATCATGAACCTCTACATTTGGTTATATTAAATTCTTTTGAACTTCAACTTGAACCGGTTCTTAAACTTGTTGTTATACTTGAGGTTGCTGTAGCTGTTGTTGCTTTTGTTGCTCTTTTTTTTCCGGAATAATCCAATTATCATGAACTGGTGCAACATAATCAGGATTAATTATGTGCCCAAATAATGGTGTAGGAACTGGGATCAATGTCATATTCTGCTGCTTAACAGCGTTACAATCGGTAAAAATCCTTTTTGTCATTGGGGTAAGAGTAAGACGGTGTGGTAGCTGAGGTAGGTTTGGAATGAGATGATTCAAAATCATTTGAATGAACCTAGGGTACATCAGAAAACCTTGACCTTCAGGCGGTGTAATTTGTGCAACGATCTCCCTATAGAAATAATGAGCAAAGTTGAAACCTCTATTAAGAGTGAGAGCCACCATGGCTGATTGTAAAAGAAGTCTTCAACCCGTTAGATCCAGCTTTCCTCGGTGATAAACACTGAATAAGTACGTGCATAAAGAACCTCCATTGACCCACTAAACCACCTTTATGTGCTTGAGTATCATTAGCTCTACCCCTGTAACCCATCCTTTGAAAACATCCCATAATCAATTGAGACGGTAACCCCAATGGTTCTTCATTATTACCTCCAAGATGCAGAGCTTGTCGGATTGTGTCAACAGATATTGCCACTTCAGTATTGTTGACAGTAGCTCGAATCACATTTGGATTAACAGTGCAGTCATGATGTGCTGTATCCCAGAATTGTTGAATATAAATCAGGCTAATGTAGGGATTTGCAGATAAAGCAACATTGATTATTGATCTATCAAAAAATTTATGATATCACAGTAGTTCACAGCTTCAGACATATTTGGATCCAATAACGCCACGTGGTTATGCTTATATTCCACTCTACGATCCATCTATACATGACAATGACGAAATAGCAAAGTTACAAACATATTAAAACTATAAAGAAAAAGAAATTTAAAAAAATTAAACAATTTTTTTTTGCTAAGTCACAAAACACTACTGCACACTGAGGCAAACATAATAAGTTCACTTATAGTTGCAAGAGGCGAACTTATTAAGTTCGCCTGAGCAAGTTCGCTCCAAGCACTTAACCAGATCAGAAATCCAAAATCTGTCCCATCGATGAAATCTGAAGCAATAAGCCATCCAAAAAGCTATTAAACCCACCGATACAACATAATACACTTTCAATTCACTTTCAAGCCACAACAACACCTCTAAAATCGACAAAACAGGTATGACGCAAGAAAACGTATGTTGAGAACTTAATCATGATTCATATGAACAATTTTAATGGTTAAAACACCTTGATACCTTGATTTGAAGCGCAAACACTTTAATATCAAAAGAGTAACACACAACAATTGATTCTTCAACCACATAATTCAGTTAGAACAAGTTCGCTCAAACCACGCTTAAGTTCGCTTTATAAGTTCGCTCAATTTTGAAATTGGGTAAATGAACAAGTTCGCCTGAACTGATATATATACACTGTCACTAAGTTCGTTTACCAGGCGAACTTGGTAAGTTCGCTTACCAGGCGAACATGATAAGTTCGCTTAATCTCAAACACTTAGAGAAATTTTTGAAATTTCATCCTTTTCAATCTTCAACTTTCAAACACCGATCCTTTTGTCTTCCACCTGGAACATGTATCTGATCCAATCCCGAACATATAAAAAAAATGGAATTTTCATGGAAGCCTGAAAGAAAATCTTTTTGGATTTTTGAAAGTAACTGAAACAAATGAAATTTAATACGTATAAACGATATTTCAAAAAAAAATTATTTTTTTTGGATTTTATCTATACAAACTGAAACACATATTTTTGGATTTTATCTATACAAACAGAAACACATATTTTTGTTCGAACATCATGAATAAGAAGATCATATCAGTAAACGAGAAATCAGTCACACAATATAATTAGATCTATGGGTAACCTATGATACAAATTCTCATATCTCACAGTTGTATTTCTTACAAACTTTTCAGATCATATTCTTTTCAATTTTGACACTTAGCCATGAAGTGATACGCGATAAATCTCAAAGTAAAAAAGATCAAGTCATAAAATGCTTAAATATTCAAACCGAATTTGTAATAAAAAGCATGTAAATCTAGGTTGTCAATATTATAGAAGTTGAAACTATAAGCGTTTTTCTTCCATGTTCTTGTGAGTTAAGGTACCAATTTGATGAACAACAATGTGTACCCCACATATATGCTAACAGAAATATAAATTTGCACTATCTTCAAGACATATGAAACTTATGCAAAGATAATATTAATCTCCAGGAAGAAACTATCTCAATTAGCACAGAAAAAGAAATAGATCCCGAAGGATATCAGAAATCAAAATGATTCAATTTCTTGGTTTTGGACGTATATCATGATTGAGTGTAACAAAAGAACTCTTAGGTAGAATGAAGGATTAAATAATCGATTGATTCAATAATATAGGGTAATGTGGTCCAACTGTAATCTGGATATTCAATGGAATCAAGATATTGATCCAAGGGCGAGTATATGTTCCAACAGATGTTGTCAGAAACATATCTTAGTTCAACATCACATTGCTTGTTTTTCGGGGCATGGGCAGTAAAGTGAACTGAAAAATTGTGCTAATCAATATAGTTCGATACTGGTCTCATGAAACACTTTAAGCCTCATATTCAATATCTGATAATTATCTTTTAACACACACACCCACACATAAAATGGGTTTAAATCACAGTTGTTTTCAAGAATCATTATGTTTTCACACTACTAATGGTCTAAAAACGCTTCTAGTCTACTGACAATCTAAATTACATACACATATCCAAATTATTCATAAAATAGATTTCAAGATTAGAGCATTTATGACACTATCATTTCTTGTTCATGCAGAATTTGAAATTTAGATCAAATCAACAAAACACAAACACAAATTATCATGTCATATCAACATGTCATCTATGGTCATGTGTGATAGATTTTCAACTGATTTACTATCATTTCTTCTCTAACCTCAAATGATGTCGAATTTTATCTTTTTCGTTTGTTTGGAATTTTTATAAATAACAACTTTTTTAACTAGAAAGTAAAGTGCAGAAATGTAGTAAAGCAATAAATGAAAATAAAAATAAAATCTTCCATGAAAATTATTTTTGAAAACCTTTTATTCGGGATTGATCATACCAATCATTTTTACCAAAAATTCAAACCTAGTTCGTTCAAATGCCTTGGTGAAGAGGTCAGCAAAATTGTCTTCAGTGTTACTTTCACCAATTCAATCAACCTCTTATCTACAAAATCACAAATAAAATGATGTCTTCTTTTAATGTGTAACATCCCAAAAATAAGACGAAGATTAAAATAACGGGTTATACGTAACACGAAAGGAATAAATGAACGAGGCGTGACGGGTCGGGCCAGATGGGCCGGCGAACTTGAGGGGAGGGGTCCCTTCCCCTATAAGTAGCCTAACATACTCCACATTTCTCTCATTTGCATGTTCTAGAGAGAGAAACCGTAGAGAGAGAAAGTTGGCGGATCGACCCAACATAGAGGAAGTACGTTGCTCCATAGCTCGTGAGAGGAACCTCCGAATCAGAAGCTTGATACAGGTAACGATCCAACCTAGATCTGAGTTTTTGTTCGATTTTGGGTTTTTTGGGTTTTGGACGAAAATGTGACGTTTTTACGGATGAAACTAGAAGAAAAACATAGATTTGAGTTCCATAATGAAAAGCAAACGTTTTGAATGAAAACAAGTTCTGGATCTTGACGTGATCAGACCCGAATGCGAAAGTTAGGGTTTTTGCGGGGAGCAGATCTTGCGTACTTATCAAGTATGCATGAAGAGGGTCTTGCGTACTTATCAAGTACGCATGAAGAAGTTCCTGCGTACTTATCAAGTACGCATGAAGCAAAGTTTGCGCACTTATTAAGTACGCAAGAAGAAGGCCCTGCGCACTTGCTAAGTGCGCATGCAAGGCTGTTTAGGTAAAGTCAGTATGTTTAGAAGGTTAAACCGTTAGAGTCGGGATTTGGTCTGATGTGTATTTAACTAATCAATTCAGATCGGAAGTGACGTTGTGGGACCTTTGTTTAGGACAACCCCGATTAGCTTATCAGGTGAGTTCTAGAAGCCCTTATTTAAATGTTTAATTAAATATTTTTGGGCTGGTGTGCATACATACGAAATGATGTTTTTAAAATGAGGTTTACGAAATGTTGTTTACGAAACGATGTTTACGATATGATGTTTACGATATGATGTTTACGAAATGATGTTTACGAGATTATGTTTATGAAATGTTTTGCCAAATGAAGTTTACGAAAGAGATGATGTTTTGTTTAATAAAACGTACAAATGCTTTAACTAAAATGAGGTAAAGGTTTTATGAAAGTCACGAATGAACGAATTTGCCACGAGTTCCTACGGGAGCTAAGGTATGTATGTATGTATTGGCCTCACCCTTGCGGGGGGCATTTGTGGCTGGCTAACGGCTGTATAACTGGTTGATAATGGGGTGACGACGGTCACCCATGGGATTACCGGGATCCGATCGAAGGTACTATTCCTTACGGGGAAATAGTGCCTATGTTATGTTCTGTCTTCCTAGAGGTAACGTGCCTTAGGAGACATATGTTCTATCTTCCTAGAGGTAACGAGCCTTAGGAGACATATGTTTGGTCTACCTAGAGGTAACGAGCCTTAGGAGACATATGTTTGGTCTACCTAGAGGTAACGAGACTTAGGAGACGTATGTTTGGTCTACCTAGAGGTAAGAGCCTTAGGAGACATATGTTTGGTCCACCTAGAGGTAACGAGCCTTAGGGGACCTGTGTGACGGATGACTTAGAGGTAACGAACCTTAAGTTCATCCGCTGGTATGCGATGTATGGGATTGACAGTTACGAGAACGCGCAGATTCGGTTCATATTGACTTATGTTATGATGCTATGTTACGATTTTATGATGATGTTAAGTTATTGCATGTTTTACGTACGCATTTGTTAAACAAATGTATGTTATGTTTTTGGCAAAATGTTTATGTTAAGGTTTTATGTAAAGCTAGAACTCACCAGCGTAGCTGACTTTTTAGTATGCACATTCTGGTCAAGGCAGTTTATGATGATGGACGGAGATGCTGGGTGGCATGATGAGTTACTTGAATGATGTGAAGACTGGCATCCCGTTATGAGTAGTTTTATGTTATGTTTATGTATTTAACAATGTTACGCTTCCGCATGTTTGAACAAGTTTTAATTATGATGAATGAATGATTCCGATGCGTTATTTGATATTCAAGTTTAATAACTGTTTGTGAATTAGTAAATCCAACAAGTGAGGCCTCTCGGGTTTGGGGCCTTACAATTTGGTATCAGAGCAATAGTTTGAGAGATTCGTACCACTCCTAGTGTCTGAACTTAAACTGTGAATGGGACCGAAAGCGGATGCCAGTACGGGTAACTCGAGCCATAACATCAGGTATGAAAGTAGTATATATTTACATGTATAGTATGCCTTAGAAAGGTTTAGGTAAGGACTTGTGTTCTGATGGAATCACGAAGGTGGTCAAATAGAAATCGAAAGGTAGTGTAATGGTTAATTGCAGATGGCCAGTGTATATTTACATTTTACAGTGCTGGTTAATTTCTGGGGATTAAGGTCGGGAGCATGACGCACCGGCAGTACACCACACGGTTCAATGAACTGGCACGTCTGGTGCCACATCTTGTCACGACTGAGGAAAGAAAGATTGCCTGCTACATTCAAGGGCTATCGGACCAGGTCCGCACCTATGTTAAAGCAAACGCCCCTACTACCTACGATTCGGTAGTAGAACTGAGCGGAGTGGTATTTGATGATCTAGCGCTGAATGTCGTTGCCATTGAAGAGCCCAAGAAGAAGCTGAGTTTTCCCGCTAAGCGATCGGGTGGGAGGTTGTTTGGGGCTCGGACAAACAGGCCAGGGTAGACGAGACGACAGTTTGTGGAAAATGTGGGGTAAGACATACGGGTGAATGTCGGCTAGGGACAAATCTATGCTACAATTGTGGCAAGACTGGGCACTACTCCGTGAATGCAGGCAAGGCATTAAATTTTATAATTGTGGTGAAAGCGGTCATATGAGCCGGGAATGCACCAAGCCCAGAATGGGTGAAGCCGGTAAAGGGAAAGGCCCGGAGAAGAGAGAAGAGAGGCCCCGAGCAAAGACTCGTGCGTACGCACTGACGCAAGAACAAGCCAGGGCAGACCCCGATGTGGCGTCAGGTACGTTCATCCTTGACAACTCTTTTGTTTCTGTGTTATTTGATTCAGGTGCCAGTAAGAGTTTTATATCTGTGACTTTTTGTAAACGAGTGAAGTACACTGTGAGTAAGTTAGAAAGGGCCTTTAGCGTAGAAACCGCTGAGGGTAGGACCACGAGAGTGACAGATGTAGTTGATAACTCCACGATAAAAATAGAAGGTCATAGGTTCCCTGTCAGGTTGTTTGTTATGGTTTTGGGTGGGTTCGATGTCGTGTTAGGTATGATTGGCTAACTGCCAATGAAGCGCAAATTATATGCAAACGAAAGATAATCCGACTCAAGGCTCCGGATGGTAGCGAAGTCGAGGTTTTTGGAGATCGTGACGCCCCGATGCCTAACGTCATCTCAATGAGAAGGGATTTATACAACCGAGCATCTCGCCTTGGGGTGCTCCGGTGTTGTTTGTGAAGAAGAAGGATGGTTCGATGAGAATGTGTTTTGATTATCGCGAGTTGAACAAACAAACGGTGAAGAACAAGTACCCTTTGCCAAGGATCGACGACCTATTCGATCAATTGCAAGGCGCAAGTTGGTTCTCAAAAATTGACCTTCGATCCGGATACCATCAGTTGAAGGTGAGGGAAGAAGACATACCAAAAACTGCATTTCGCACGCGCTATGGACATTTCGAGTTCCGCGTAATGTCATTCGGATTGATGAACGCCCCGAAAGCGTTCATGGATTTGATGAATAGGGTGTGTCGACCGATGCTGGACCGATCGGTAATTGTGTTCATCTATGATATCCTCATCTACTCCAAGAACGAGGGTGATCACGCTTGTCACTTAAGGGAGGTGTTGGAGGCTCTGAAGAAGGAAAAGTTGTATGCTAAGTTCTCCAAATGCGCTTCTGGCTTAGGGAAGTCCAATTCCTAGGTCACGTCATTAACCCGAACGGCATTATGGTTGACCCAGTAAAGATAATGACGGTAAGGGAATGGAATATTCCTAAGACGCCAACTGAAATCCGCAGTTTCTTGGGATTGGCAGGCCACTATCGGAGATTCATCTAGGATTTCTCGAAAATAGCTTCGCCATTGACAAAGTTGACTCAGAAGGAGGTAAAGTACGAATGGGGTTTGACCCAGGATGAGGTGTTTAAGGAATTGAAGGAAAAGCTAACCAAAGCCCTAGTCTTGGCCCTTCCCGAGGGAAATGAAGACTTAGTGGTATACTCTGACGCTTCGGGTCAGGGATTGGGGTGCGTATTGATGCAACGCGGGAGAGTGATCATGTATGCGTCATGATAGTTGAAGATTCACGAAGCCAATTATCCGACTCACGATTTGGAACTTGCTGCTGTCGTATTCGCATTGAAAATCTGGAGGCACTATCTTTACGGGGTGAAGTTTACTATTTACTCCGACCACAAAAAGTTTTGAAGTACTTCTTCAAAAAAAGGGAACTTAATATGAGGCAGAGACGATGGTTGGAACTATTGAAAGACTATGACTGTGAAATCATATAGCATCCTGGAAAGGCAAACGTGGTGGCAGACGCTCTAAGCCGAAAGGAAGTGCCTGCTCCCATTAGAGTGAAAGCTTGCCAGTTGGTGGTAACATTAGATGTGATGAGGGAAATTGAAAGAGCTTAAGATGAAGCACTTAAGGAAGAAAACATAAAGAAGGAAAGAACGGTTCGCCAAATGGACAAGTTGGAATATAACACCCTTGGTGTTAGGACATGTTTTGGACAGGTATGGATACCTATGGGTGGCGAGCTTAGAACCAAAATCTTGGATGAGGCTCATAAGTCTCGGTACTCTATCCATCCTGGTACCAATAAAATGTACTAAGATCTGAGGAAGAAATACTGGTGGCCTGGAATGAAACATGAGGTGACAAAGTATGTAAGCACGTGCTTGACTTGCTTATAAGTAAAGGCCGAACACCAAAAAACGTATGGAAAGATTCAACCACTTGATATACCGGAATGAAAGTGGGAACACATTACCATGGACTTCATAACCAAGCTACCTCGCACAGCTAAAGGTCATGACACCATTTGGGTAATTGTGGACCGTTTAACGCATTTCCTACGTATTCGCAAGACGTTCTCGTCGGAAAGGTTAGCGGAAGTATTTATTAACGAAGTAGTAGAGCGGCATGGGATGCCTTTGACGATCGTATCTGACCGGGACACACGATTCACATCGAGGTTCTGGAAAAGATTTCATGAGGTGATGGGCATGAGGCTTAATATCAGCATGGCATACCACCCACAAACGGATGGTCAGTCCGAAAGGAACGTTAAGACATTGGAGGATATGCTTCATGCTGGTATTATCGATTTTGGTGACAGTTGGGACAGTCATCTGCCGTTAGCCGAATTCTCCTACAACAATAGTCATCACACGACTATAGGCATGCCGCCTTACGAAATGTTGTATGGGAGAAGATGCAAGACCCCGGTTTGTTAGGGTGAGATTGCACAAAAGGAATTAGGGAGTCTTGAAGTAGTAAGAGAAACGTCGGAAAGGTTTGATCAAATCAAAGCACGAATGAAGGCCGCACAAGATCGTCAGAAATCCTATGCGGATAAACGACGAAGGGCTATCGAGTTTGATGTTGGGGACAGAGTAATGTTGAAAGTGTCACACTGGAAGGGAATCATACGATTCAGGAAGAGAGGAAAGTTAAGTCCGAGGTTTGTCGGACCATTCAGGATAATGGCACGGGTTGGTGAAGTCGCTTATCGGCTAGAGCTGCCTGATGAGTTAAGTGGGATTCATCCTACCTTCCATGTATCACACTTGCGAAAGTGTTTGGCGGATGAATCGGCTCACGTACCACTTACTAACATCGTGGTCGACAATAGCCTTAACTACATCGAAGAACCCGTGGCCGTCTTAGACAGAAAGGAGAAGCGTTTGCGTAATAATATTATTTGATTGGTTAAAGTCCAATGGAAGCATCGAAAGGGATCGGAATCTACTTGGGAAACGGAGAAGGAAATGAGGGAGTCGTACCCTCATCTATTTGACTTATGATAGGTTTCGGGGAAGAAACCTATTATAAGGGGGGTAGACTTGTAACATCCCAAAAATAAGACGACGATTAAAATAAAGGGTTATACGTAAGATGAAAGGAATAAAAGAACGAGGCATGACGGGCCGGGCCAGATGGGTCGGCGAAGTTGAGGGGAGGGGTCCCTTCCCCTATAAAAATCCTAACACACTCCACATTTCTCTTATTTACAAGTTCTAGAGAGAGAAAGTTGGATGATCCACCCAAGATTGAAGAAGTGCGTTGCTCCATAGCTCGTGAGAGGAACCTCCAAATCAGAAGCTCAATACAGGTAACGATCCAACCAAGATCTGAGTTTTTGTTTGTTTTTGGGTTTTTCGGGTTTTGGACGAAAATGTGACGTTTTTACGGATGAAACTGGAAGAAAAACATAGATTTGAGTTCCATAATGAAAGCAAACGTTTTGAATGTAAACAAGTTCGGGATCTTGACGTGATCAGACCCGAATGCGAAAGTTAGGGTTTTTGCGAGGAGCAGATCCTGTGTACTTATCAATTACGCATGAAGAGGGTCCTGCGTACTTATCAAGTACGCATGAAGAAGTTCCTGCGTACTTATCAAGTACGTATGCAGCAAAGTTTGCGCAGTTATTAAGTATACAAGAAGAAGGTCCTTCGCACTTGCTAAGTGTGCAGGCATCAGGCTGTTTAGGTAAAGTCAGTATGTTTAGAAGGTTAAACCGTTAGAGTCGGGATTTTGTCTGATGTGTATTTAACTAATCAATTCAGATCGGAAGTGACGTTGTGGGACCTTTGTTTAGGACAACCCCGATAGCTTATCAGGTGAGTCCTAGGTGAGTCCTAGAAACGATAGCTTATCAGGTGAGTCCCCGATAGCTTCTTTAAATGTTTTAATTAAATGTTTTTGGGCTGGTGTGCATACAAACGAAATGATGTTTTTAAAATGAGGTTTACGAAAGGCTGTTTATGATATGATGTTTACGATATGATGTTTACGAAATGATGTTTACGAGATGATGTTTATGAAATGTTTTGCCAAATGAAGTTTACGAAAGAGATGATGTTTTGTTTAATAAAATATACAAATGCTTTAACTAAAATGAGGTAAAGGTTTTATGAAGGTCACGAAACGAATCTGCCACGAGTTCCTACGGGAGCTAAGGTATGTATGTATGTATTAGCCTCACCCTTACGCGGGGCCTTTGTGGCTGGCTAACGGTTGTACAACTGGTTGATGATGGGGTGACGATGATCACCCATGGGATTACCAGGATCCCGATAGAAGGTACTATTCCTTGCGAGGAAATAGAGCCTATGTTATGTTGTGTCTTCCTAGAGGTAACGAGCCTTAGGAGACATATGTTTGGTCTACCTAGAGGTAACAAGCCTTATGAGACATATGTTTGGTCTACCTAGAGGTAACGAGCCTTAGGAGACGTATGTTTGGTGTACCTAGAGGCAACGAGCCTTAAGAGACATATGTTTGGTCTACCTAGAGGTAACGAGCCTTAGGGGACCTGTGTGACGGATGACTTAGAGGTAACGAGCCTTAAGTTCATCCTTTGGTATGCGATGTATGGGATTGACGGTTACGAGAAGGCGCAGATTCGGTTCATGTTGACTTATGTTATGATGCTATGTTACAATGTTATGATGATGTTAAGTTATTGCATGTTTTATGTACGCTTTTGTTAAATAAATGTATGTTATGTTTTTGGCAAAATGTTTATGTTAAGGTTTTATGTAAAGCTAGAACTCACCTGCGTTGCTGACTTTTTAGTATGCACATTCAGGTTAAGGCAGGTTATGATGATGGACGGAGACGCTGGGCGGCTTGATGATTTACCCGGATGATATGAAGACTGGCATCCCGTTATGAGTTGTTTATGTTATGTTTATGTATTTGACAATGTTACGCTTCCGCATGTTTGAACAAGTTTTAATTATGATGAATGAATGATTCCGCTGCGTTATTTGATATTCAAGTTTAATAACTGTTTGTGAATGAGAAAATCCAACAAGTGAGGCCTCCCGGGTTTTGGGCCTTACACAATGTGCATAGTTTTATTATGCTTAACAGGATTGTTAGTTATGGACATAGTGGCATTGTTATCTATGAACATAGGGGTGCAAGTAAAATTCAAACCGTAGTCTCTTAATTGTTGTTGGATACCCAAAATTTGGGAACAACAACTTGAAGCTGCGATGTATTCTGCTTCACATATTGATATGGAAACGGTGGTTTGCTTTTTACACTTCCATGAAACAAGCCGATTACCTAGAAATTGGCAACCTCCTGTCGTAGATTTCCTATCCAAGCAACAACCTCCAAAATCTGAGTCAGTATAAGCATTAAATTCAAAATTAGAACCATGCGGAAACCATAATCCTAATCTTGGTTTCCCTTTCAGGTACTGAAAAATACGTTTGACTGTAATCAGATGAGATTCCTTTGGTTTTGCTTGAAATCTGGAACAGAGACACACGACAAACATTATATCTGGCCTTGATGCAGTTAAGTACATGAGAGATCCAATCATTGCCCTGTACAAGCGGCTGTCAATATCATTTCCTTCCGGATCTGGATTCATCTTGTTATTTACCGGAATTGGAGTATCATATGCGGTACAATCTTCCATCTTGAATCGGCTCAAGATGTCTTTCACATACTTAGACTGATGAATAAAGAAACCATCCTCTTTGTGATTAACTTGCAATCCTAAAAAGAACGATAACTCTCCCATAGCGGACATTTCGAACTTCATATTCATAACACTCTCAAACTCTTTACATAACTCTTCGTTTGTTGAACCAAATATAATATCATCCACGTAGATCTGAACCATCATGTAATCTCCCCCTGCTTTCTTGATGAACAAGGTTGAATCAATTAGACCATGATTGAAACCATTGTCCAAAAGATGTTGCGACAATGTTTCATACCACGCACGGGGTGCTTGATGTAGACCATAAAGAGCCTTTTCTAGCTTGAATACTCGTGAGGGATACAATGGATCCTCAAATCCCGGTGGTTGACACACATACACTTCTTCTTTAACCTTTCCATACAAGAAAGCACTTTTTATGTCCACCTCATTATAATCTATACCCTCTTGTTGATTGAAACCTTGCACAACCAATCTTGCTTTGTTCCTCACTACGACACCACGATCATCCCTTTTACACTTAAAAACTCATTTGGTGCTGATTGGATACATGCCCTTTGGAAGATCAACCAAATTCCACACCTTTAGCTTATCAAACTATGCAAGCTCTTTTTGCATCGCTTCAATCCAATTGTTATCTTGTAAAGCCATCTCCACATTTTTCTGTTCGATCTGAGAAACAAAACAAGAATATAAGCAAACATCAAGTACTCCAGTATCCCTAATGCTAGATGTCACACCCCAACCGACGGCGGAATCATCGGGGCGGGACATGTAGACTATTCATGAGCACAAGGTTGAGTAGATTGTAATATATTAAATCCATTTCCATTCAAACAAACATGAAACAAGTTCAAAGTACATAATGAAATACAATTTGTCTTTGATTTAATATTAACTAGGTCCAAAGCCTATGTGTAGCATGTCTTGATCTAGCTCATATGAAAGCACCTGAAACATGAATAAAATAAGGTCAACTAAAAAGTTGGTGAGTATAACACAGGTTTGTATATAGGTAGCATATAATTTTTAAACCAAATCCTTTACATAACATGATAAATAAGGCGTTTATGGGGAGCAGCTATTGTGTAACCAAGTACAATCAAACCTTTGTAACTAGCATGCGAAAATTGTGTTGTCGGTTTCAATCACCGCACACCTGGGTGGGTTTGTCAGAATCAATAGATCTATCATTGAAAACTGTCGGCTTGAAAAGTTAATGATTGCACATAATCGCATACAAAAGGTTAGCACGCCTAGCCCTCGGGCATAAAGCTCAAATTGCACACATGAATGTAAATATGATTTGTACTTGTGTTGTTTGCGTAAATGTAAACATGTAAGTTGAATAGTGTTCATGTTTCACCCCAAAAATGTAAAAGAGTAAAAGGGGCTATGTATACTCACTTGTATCGAAGGCGTAGCTAACACGAGATACTAGATAGTAATGTGATCCTTGTATTGCACAATGTTAACCTAGAGTGTAATGTATATTGCATTAATAAAGCACAATAGTCTAAGTCTAAGTCTAAGGTTGAATTGGATAAAGTTAGTGATTGGTACTTGAAAGTATTGTATAAAATGGAAGATTTGAAATATAAATCAAATAAATAATTATTACTCTATTCATTTATTTATAAAGTGTAACTTAGATATTAAAATATTATTAAGTGTAGGGTTTATGAATTAAATGTTAGACTTTAAATAATTCTCTTTTATTTTAAGATTAAACATTTGATCTTTTCTAAATAAAGGTAATACAGATTTTTAAATTTAATTACTTTTATTTTAAAAACAATTCTGGAATATAAATTGTTTTAAAAATATAAAAATATAAACATTCTGCCAACACACACGACCGTGCCAGGGAAGGGCACGATCGTGCTTGGTCGGGCGCGACCGTTCTTGACGGGGCGCGACTGTGTTGGTCAAACAGAGGACAACTGGCCAAATCACTAGGCACGACCGTGCCTTAGACAGGCACGACCGTGTCTATGCTTCAAGGGCACGACCAGGTCTAGCCAACGAGCATGACTAGGTCTGAGCAGGAGGCACGACCGCGCTGGAAGTTGACACGACCGCGTCTCCCGCGGCACGACCGCGCTAGATGATTAGCGCGACCGTGTCTCTTTCAAAACAGGAACGAATTGAATGATTTTTATATTTATAGAACTGGAATGCATAGGGCTTTCATTAACAAGGTTCTTATGAGTCTGTTGGTACAGGTTAATTGTGTTTAAAACATGTTTAGAACCGGATTCGGTTAAACTATTTTAAATGAAAATACGGTTTCGGGTTCGAGTAGATTTCGATATTGAAAGCCAAAATTGAATTAGGGCTTTTGATCTAAAGAATAAATAGATAGTTTAGAAGGTTTCGATTACCCTGCAAGACGATGAATTGATGGCCTAGGGTAGGGACGATTTTCGACGATGACAGGAGTGGTCTCCGGTGCCTTCTGCTGCAACTCCGACTGCTTCAATGGCTTCGGTTGTTCCAGAGAGGGTAGTATATCGTATAGTGATGGATTGCTCGAGAGCATTCGGATTTTAGAGAGGATTTGTGGCCTTGAGATAAAATCCTTTGAGGCTAAACGAATTCTAGATTAATTGATCGTAAAGGGAATAATTGGTAGTATTATTTTCTTGGTTAATGAGAATAAAACGTAAAACGGTTTTGAATTCAAACGATCGGGTGATTAAAGTCACAATTACGTTTCAACTGGTACGCAGGCGCGACCGTCCCTAGACACCGGGCGCGATCGTTCCGAAGCAAGTCGCGCGACCGTGCTAGGACGAGACGCGACCGTGCTTACTTAGGGTTTCTTGTTATTTCTCAACTTTAGTCCTTGTAACTTTAGTTTTGACATGTTTGTATAAAACAGTTACTTGTATAGAGGTTAATTGCATATAACTGAGTAAACTCTAGGAGGTGTTACCACGTGATTTGAGTTCTAAAACTTTGAATTAAAAATACGTTTAGCTAACAATTGATGAGGTGCAGGTTTGAACAAGTACAAGGTTTAATGATGTACCGTTATTTTATTAATTTAAATAAATTAAAATAGGGTCGGAAAATCAGGAATGTTACAGTCTCCCCATGTCAAGGGAATTTCGTCCCGAAATTTAACTAATGGAGACTACTAAATCAAGAAAGAGGTAGGAGTTTGGGTTCTCGGTGAGCTTTGATTGTTGGACATGGCTTAGGCCTGATCATCGAGGTGGAATATGAATGATGACAATGAATTTAGTTTTTGAAATGGACTTAAGGAGAAGATTGTCGAATAGCAATTTGAATTCTAAATGTAAGATGTATTACTTGGAACAAATTTGATGAGATTTTGAAATTTTGAGTTTGTGTAAGATGTAGTCTAACGTGCTCAAAATTGTTAGTGGGTAAAAGATTTCATAAACATTGGTCTAGGTCAAAACTTCACGTGACACGAACAACGCTACTCCTGATAATATGATAGGACACTTATATATAGGAAGTACCATCGGCGTATCCACCATGCCCTCGTCACATTACATCCGTTTCGTTGTTACACATCATGATAAGTTTTAGGTCACAACACACGACAAAATTTCACTATAGTTTCCATGCGCTGATTTTCATAATTCCGTGTGCACCCGTAATTATTCAAATCATCGTATGGTCCGTATAGATTGTTTCGTTGTGTGTGGGTAAGGGGGCACAATTTCGCTATGATCATGTCTATTGTTTACACATAGAAAGTCGCTAACAAGTAACTAAGTCCCTAATCAGGTCAGTTCGCAACTAAAGAGTAGTAAAGTAGTAACACTTAAAGTTTCTTAGTTTGCTCGTGTTTGAACAAGAATACGTCAAACCCCGAGTCGTTTCAATGTATTATGGTCTTCAACTTTGGTGTACAAAGTGCATGACCATATCTTGTGTATAATGTAATCAATCCATTGCAATAGTTGTAAGCAAATTTTGTTTCGAGTATATAGTAAGCACACAAGTCTCATGTATGATCTAGTGTCCCGTAGTTTGTAATCAAATAGGTCTCATATATAGCGTAAATAATTTAGCGTCTTGTATTTTGTAAATCAAAAAGCTCTAACGTGTAATGTATACAACATAGTATTATGTGTATTGTAGGAAATGGATCTCATGTATAGTGTTAGCAACTTAGCATCATGTATTTTGTATAATGTACACCGTTTAGTATAAAGTGCTTTGTAACCAAATGAGTTTCATGTATAGTGTGGTCAATCTACAATTATGTATCAATGAAGCAATTCTTATGTATAACATATATTGCAAACAACTAAGTTTCGTGTATCATGTGCTCAATCCAGTAGCATATGTATTGCAAGTAAACATGTTTCGTGCATTACGTGATCAATCGAGCAAATTGTGATTTGTAGGCAAACTAGTTTCATGTATTATGTAGTTTGTGTAGAATTGGATATATTGAGGATAATTGAGTTTCATGTACCATGAGATTGTGTTGAATATATTGTGAACGTGTATACATGAGTATTGAACTTCGCGTGCGATGTGTACTAACGGGTCTTGCATGTGATCGAGTGCTGCGGACAAACGTGTTGTTTGGCGTTCTTGCATAATGTGGTAGTTAGGTTCAAGTCCTCAAATCTCATTGAGGTTGGTGGGAAAGGTTAACGTTTACACGATATGGATCGTCTCTTGAAGCGTCGAGTGAAAGGTAACGAGGAGGTTTTGAAAATATTCTGGAATTTGTGTTTACAAATACGGGTCTTTGTTTGAACATAGAAAGTGGGAAATTGTTTTTTTTTTGTTGTAGATATATAAAGTTGTGAAATCATTGAATCGCATATTTTAAATGAATATGCAATTTATGAGAAAATATTTTTAATTTAAATTTTCGACTATTGGCTAAACAAGTAGGAGCATATTAATTTAACCAAAGTTTAGAAATATTTACTTTAATGAGGAAAAATCATAATTATTTATCAGTTTTAAAAATATTTTTATAAAATTGATTGCATTACTTTCCTTATTAGGTGAAAAAGTTTTATGGAAAATTTATATTTTTGATATTATCTAAAAATTTCAATAAACATTTTGTTAAACAAGATAGCGATGTTTTGTTTAAATCACAAAATAGGATGATTTATTTATGAAAGAGGTTGTTGGTAATGTACTAAATCACGTTGAATGAAAGAAATGATATTTGAGAAAGTTTGACGAAAATATAACATGTGTAATTTACGCTCCACGGGTCAAATCAATGAACAATAACTGTGGAGTTTAAATATATTGAATTGACTAGATGCTGAAATGTTAAACATTATTAAAAACATAGGGAAATGGTTCTCAAATCGAAAATTTAAAGGAAATCAGTAGAAGCTTCTTCTAACGTCTCTGGTAGCTTTCCACTAGGAAGAAGATAATCACCAAGATGAGCACCGCTATAGTCATTCGAGTAGTAGATCTGGCTTCAGTTCTGGCGGTCTCCGTGCGATGATCTTGTATTTCTTTTTCGAGGGTGGAGATTAACTCCTTTTGGTATCCTAATTGGTTTGCTAGGCTATCCATTCTTTGTCTTTGCAAGTCTTGTATTACTCCCTGCTCTATCCTTTGCCTCTCGAATTATGAATTTCTTACATATTGATGGAAATCATTGGTTGGAATTCCCATAACACCAGGGGGTGCCATGGTATGCCTTACTCAAGGATTAGAGTAATACGGGTCGGGCATTAGATATGTGTCTCTTAGTGGGAGTGGTAGTTGATTGTGGGGATGAGGTGTATGATACGGGTTTATGGGTACGGGTGATCCAGGTGTTCGAAGTCTCGGGTCAGTGTTCCTAATCCAGTCTACCCTTACATCAAACCTTGATCTAGCAGCTGCGGGTGTTGGTGATCGATGTACGGGTGATCCGGTGTCTTCTTCCTAATCAGACTCTTCTTTGGGACGGTATACCGGGGAGGTAGGACAGTAAGGGTCCATGCTTAGCAGGAAGAAATGGAAAGGTTGTAAGCGATAATAAAATACTGAGTGTCAAATATAGGAGTTCTCGTAGGTTTAGAGTTTGACTAGTCATAACGCCGAGTCTTCACAATAGTATTTTAGGAGTACACTTGACCTATAAATAGTGTATCCCTGAGGAGAATTCCCAGGAAAGAGGGGTGGGTCAATAAGACACACTTAAGTACCCTATCTTTCCTTAGCCATAATTTCTCATGGGTCTACACACTCTTCCAGTCATCATGTATTTAATAATACCATTATTGGGCTCATGGTCATGATGAGAATTGTTGTGGACTGGGCCTTGAGGCCCAAGAGTAATGTTTATGCTTTTCAGCGGGCTTCTTCTTCTTGGAGGATAGATGGGCTTCTTGGTTTATTATTGGTGGGTATTAGGCCCAATAGTTTAAGTCTTTGCTCATAAAGGGTGATGGTATCATGTATTTGGGTCCAAAGGTGTATGAATAATTTTGGTGCGTATGTGTGTGTGTTAAACTTAGGATAGTGTTTTAAATAAATTATATAGGTAGCTATGAATAGAAGGAGAAGTTGGCAGGTAACGTGACACATAAACTATTGGGTATTGTATCGTGTGATGTAATCATATAGTATAATATGTAAAAATATTCACATAGGTGAATAATCATATAGCATGTAGGTAGTAATGAGTGTAAGTATAAGAGTTATCATGTAGTGTGACACATAAGTCATTATGTATTGTATCAGGTAGTGTAAGTACTTAGGATAGCATGTAAAAATAATCACACATGTATTGATAATGTAACATGTAGTAGCATGGCATTGTATGGGTGTCCTAAAGTTATAGTCTAGGTCAAGAGTGTCTAATAACCTAGTTCCCTACAACCAAGGCTCTGATACCAATCTGTCACACCCCAACCGACGGCGGAATCATCGGGGCGGGACATGTAGACTGTTCATGAGCACAAGGTTGACTAGATTGTAATATATTAAATCCATTTCCATTCAAACAAACATGAAACAAGTTCAAAGTACATAATGAAATATAATTTGTCTTTGATTTAATATTAACTAGGTCCAAAGCCTATGTGTAGCATGTCTTGATCTAGCTCATATGAAAGCACCTGAAACATGAATAAAATAAGGTCAACTAAAAAGTTGGTGAGTATAACCCAGGTTTGTATATAGGCAGCATATAATTTGTAAACCAAATCCTTTACATAACATGATAAATAAAGCGTTTATGGGGAGCAGCTATTGTGTAACCAAGTACAATCAAACCTTTGTAACTAGCATGCAAAAATTGTGTTGTCGGTTTCAATCACCGCGCACCTGGGTGGGTTTGTCAGACTCAATAGATCTATCATTGAAAACCGTCGGCTTGAAAAGTTAATGATTGCACATAATCGCATACAAAAGGTTAGCACGCCTAGCCCTCGAGCATAAAGCTCAAATTGCACACATGAATGTAAATAGGAAGCTATGTATACTCACTTGTATCGAAGGCGTAGCTAACACGAGATACTAGATAGTAATGTGATCCTTGTATTGCACAATGTTAACCTAGAGTGTAATGTATATTGCATTAATAAAGCACAATAGTCTAAGTCTAAGTCTAAGGTTGAATTGGATAAAGTTAGTGATTGGTACTTGAAAGTATTGTATAAAATGGAAGATTTGAAATGAATATTTTTAGAATATTTTTAATAAGGTTTGAGTTTGAAATAATTAAATAAGTAATAAGTATTAGATGTATTTAAGTATAACTAAATAGATGTTTTTGTTCAAATATAAATCAAATAAATAATTATTACTCTATTCATTTATTTATAAAGTGTAACTTAGACATTAAAATATTATTAAGTGTAGGGTTTATGAATTAAATGTTGGACTTTAAATAATTCTCTTTTATTTTAAGATTAAACATTTGATCTTTTCTAAATAAAGGTAATACAAATTTTTAAATTTACTTACTTTTATTTTAAAAACAACTCTGGAATATAAATTGTTTTAAAAATAAAAAAATATAAACATTCTGCCAACACACACGACCGTGCCAGGGAAGGGCACGATCGTGCTTGGTCGGGCGCGACCGTTCTGGACGGGGCGCAACCGTGTTGGTCAAACAGAGGACAACTGGCCAAATCACTAGGCACGACCGCGTCTCCCGAGGCACGACCGCGCTAGATGATTAGCGCGACCGTGTCTCTTTCAAAACAGGAACGAATTGAATGATTTTTATATTTATAGAACTGGAATGCATAGGGCTTTCATTAACAAGGTTCTTATGAGTCTTTTGGTACAGGTTAATTGTGTTTAAAACATGTTTAGAACCGGATTCGGTTAAACTATTTTAAATGAAAATACTGTTTCGGGTTCGAGTAGATTTCGATATTGAAAGCCGAAATTGAATTAGGGCTTTTGATCTAAAGAATAAATAGATAGTTTAGAAGGTTTCGATTACCTTGCAAGACGATGAATTGATGGCCTAGGGTAGGGACGATTTCCGACGATGACAGGAGTGGTCTCCGGTGCCTTCTGCTGCAACTCCGACTGCTTCAATGGCTTCGGTTGTTCCAGAGAGGGTAGTATATCGTATAGTGTTGGATTGCTCGAGAGCATTCGGATTGTAGAGAGGATTTGTGGCCTTCAGATAAAATACTTTGAGGCTAAACGAATTCTGGATTAATTGATCGTAAAGGGAAAAATTGGTAGTATTATTTTCTTTGTTAATGAGAATAAAACGTAAAACGGTTTTGAATTCAAACGATCGGGTGATTAAAGTCACAATTACGTTTCAACTGGTACGCAGGCGCGACCGTGCCAAGATAGGCGCGACCGTGCCTAGACACCGGGCGCGATCGTTCCGAAGCAAGTCGCGCGACCGTGCCGAAACACTTGGCGCGACCGTGCTAGGACGAGACGCGACCGTGCTTACTTAGGGTTTCTTGTTATTTCTCAACTTTAGTCCTTGTAACTTTAGTTTTGACATGTTTGTATAAAACAGTTACTTGTATAGAGGTTAATTGCATATAACTGAGTAAACTCTAGGAGGTGTTACCACGTGATTTGAGTTCTAAAACTTTGAATTAAAAATATGTTTAGCTAACAATTGATGAGGTGCAGGTTTGAACAAGTACAAGGTTTAATGATGTACCGTTATTTTATTAAGTTAAATAAATTAAAATAGGGTTGGAAAATCAGGAATGTTACACTAGAATATAAACAAGTATTTTCAGATAAAGAACGAGTTTGAACTCCATCCAGCAGATTCCCAAAGATATTTGTCACCGGATGGTCTTTCAATTCTTTTATGGAAGCCACCTCAGGAACAGGTAGAACATCAACTTGAGTAGTTCCCTTTTGAGAAAGAATATTTTGATTAACTGGTATCACAGACTCCAGATTGGTAGGAAGCTCCCCCTGAACATGTGTAGAGGTGGACGAATCATCAACAATTAACGGATCAGCAGAAGAATCCTGAAAAATTGCTTCATCATCTTCGCTCTCAGACTCATGAGTTCTTGAAATAGATGGTAAATTCGGATCAGGGTTAGATGAGGATGAAACGGATAATGGAATCATTGATCTTGGTATAAAACGGCAATCTTGGTCACCATGACAGGACTCATATAACAAAGCAACTTCTTTAGCAGATAAATTAGAAGTAAAATTGAAAGACTTGAATAAGCTATCATAATCAAATTCCCACTCTGGACCAACTGCCTTCTGGGGAATAGATCGATTAGAACAATCAATATTGAACCCTTCTTCGATATGTCGTGTTTCCTTGTTATACCCTTGTTTATTCAATGAATTGGCAACATAGCCCAGAAAAATTCCTTTGATCGCCTTTTCGCTAAACTTGGTAGAAACATCCCGAATCTTCAGAAGAGTACACGGATTCCCAAAAGGAAGAAGATAATTCAGATTAGGTTTCCGATTGTTTAACAATTCATAACAAGTCTTGTTGTGACGCTTCACAGTCAGAACACGATTCAGGACATGGCATGCCGTATTTACAGCTTTCGCCCAAAAAGTAACCAGTAGCTGAGAATCCGCCAACATTGTTCTTGCTGCCTCAATCAGAGTTCTGTTCTTTCGCTCATCAAAACCATTTAGTTGAGAAACATATGGCGCACTAAACTCATGATGAATTCCCTTTTGTAAGCAAAAGAAACCCATCTTGCTATTCTTGAACTCGCTGCAATTGTCAATTCTAATACGCCTGACTTTCTGCTTACAAAGATTTTCCAAACCAAGAATCAAGTATTGAACTGTCTCAGTTGTTTCAGCCTTGGTTGCTAAGAACTTGATCCAAGAGAATCGGGAAAAATCATCCGTTATCACCAAACAATACGATTTTCCTCCAATGCTACGAATACTTATCGGCCCAAACAAATCCATATGAAGTAACTCCAGAGGAGTAACAATAGAATTTTGTTTCTACGATTTATGGGACTTTCTATGCTGCTTGCTCTTCCTGCAAGGAATATAGTCATCAGGCACAGAAAACTTTACTTTTCGAATACCAGTAACCAAATCATTCTTCACAAAGTAATTCATTTTTCTGAAATTGATATGAGCTAGCTTTCGATGCCAAAGAATATAGTCAGTTTCAGATGCTTTCGAGAGTAAACATGTAGGAATTGAATCCGTTGTTATAGCAACACTCATGTCTAAAACATATGTGTTATTTCTTCTCGGAGCCTTCATTAGAATCCATTCTTCAAGTATCACAAATCCCGGCTTCAAAATGTAACATTCAGAATCATTGAAATGGAAAGCAAACTTCTTGTCACACACTTGGGATATGCTAAGGAGATTGTGCTCGAGTTTCTCTACATAATTGACTTTCTCAAACTTCACCTTTTCATTTTTCAGCGTTCCTTGGCTTGTTATGTACCCACCTTTATTCCCAGCAAAGGCGACATAACCACCATCAATTTTAATAACATCTTCAAGCAAACGAATATTTCCTGTCATATGTCGGGAGCAACCACTATCCATATACCAAGTATTATTGATAGTCCTCCTTGGTTGACCCTACACAAACAAAGGAAATCAGTTAGAAACGGGGACCCAAGCCATTGTGGTCTTGGGTCTACCATTAGCATCAAAATAAACAACTTCAAGCAATCACAATCTCTATTATCATCCACCCTTGGTGATTTAGGCAAATAAGAATCAGACATCCTGAATTGTGAAACATTCTTTTTCTTATCAAAATTTGATTGATTTTGAAATTCAGATTCAAATTGATCAGTTTCTAAAAGTTTTCTTAACCGTCTGTTCCTTCTTCGCCTTTGAGGTCTTGAAAGTTTGACCTCAGGTTGTGAATTCTTTGTGAATCCAACTTTAGGATTCTCAACAAACTTATGAAAAACAACATTTTTTCTAACACCAGATTGGACAAACTCTGGTTTAGAACCAACAAATCTATCATGAACATGCTGTGTCATCTCTTTCTTAAACCCAGAAGGTTTAGTAACATGCTGCTTAGGCAAATTTTCCTTGACAGATTGTTTCATCACATTATCAGATGCAGGCTTTCCCACATTCGTTCTTTGCAGAATCTTTACTACTCTTGATTGACCATGAACAACAGCTGGTGTAACTTTCACTGAAATAAGAAAATTTTTCTCTTTGTTTTTGTAAGGACAATATAACACTATATGCCCCACTTCATTACATTGAAAGCAAACTCTCTTATCCTTGTATTCTCCTATATAAGGAACCATTGTTGAAGTTGAGGAACTTCCTGATGAATAACCTTCAATAGATTTAACATCACTACTTCATTGTTTCTTTGGAACATAAATCTTTCTGAATGATTCACCAACATAAGTCTTTGACACTTGAGGCTGAACAATATTGGGTTTTGCCATATTCACCTTTTGTTTAATGAAATCACTTGTTGATTTATTTTCAACTTTTGACACCTCCTTCTTGATATCACCAGCATTTATAAAACCACTTTTTGATAAAATTGGTGAAATAGTTGGTTGTTCAACTTCATCGGGTTCTGTAAGAATACATCGATCTCTTGTGACTTGTTTTACCACTTTTGGTTCATCAATCTTCACATTTTTAGGAACACCATCAATTTTCTGAGCATCAAATATCTCATCCTCACTATCAGAATCATAGCCCATTTCATCCACTGTGACTAGATTAATCTTTAAAACTGTCTTTGGATCAATATCCTCTTCAATAATGATCTATGGTTTTACAACATAGTTTCCATTAAATAGTGAAGGAGCAAATCCAATTCCAGGTGTTCTCTTAACAGGATCAGCATTGTTATTGAAATAACCCAACAATAGTGATGAATTCCCAAAAATTTCAAGTTTTCTATGTAATCTGATCACCTTTGCTTCTTTGTCTGAAATTTCTTTGTTTTTCTCAGCAACAATTTCATTTCCCTTTTCAATCTCAGCATATGCCATATCTAAACGATATGACTGTTCCTTAATTTTCAAAGTCAGAGAATTAATATCTTTCTTAAGTGATTCAATTTTGTCAATACACAACTTATCATTGTCATTTAATTTCTGATTCACTGTGTGCATCGATTTCATATCACAGATCAAGTTTGTGTTATCATCCATGACTTTTATCATTTTGTCTATCACCAAAACATAGTTAGAACAATATATATTACATATAACATCTTTTACCTTTGATGGATCAGACATGTCAGCCATGAAGACTTTTGCAGTTGGAATCTCTTCAGTCATCTCGGGTACTCATTTAGTCAACAAAATCTCATCTTCAGATACATTTGTTGTGGACACATTATCTTCAGTACGAACTTCATCAGCACTTTTAGTATCATTTTCTTCAGAAGTTTCTTCTGTAGTGAAATTCTCAGAAGATTCATCATTCTGACTTTCTAGTTCACTCAATGAGCTTTCTTCATCACTTGAATTATCATCCTCGGATGTCTCATCAGTATGAATTTCAACCATGATAGCTTGACTCACAACACCAACTAGATCCTCTAAATGAATTCCCAAGTCATAGTTATCATCTCCTTGGCAACCAAAGCAGATGATGTTGAAACATTTGCTGAACTTGCAGAACTGCCAGATCCTTATTGTTGATTTCTGTTGTTTTGATAATTGTTCTTCTTTTGATAATCAAATTCAACCTTTGGCTTGTTACATTCCTTAGCAAAGTGACCATATTCTTGATAGTTGTAACACCGAACCTTTGTTTTATCAAAACCCATTCTTGTTTTGCTGTTTGATCTGATGTACTTTCTTCCAGTTTTTTTTTTAAGAAAATCCTTTGCTTGCCTCATCAACATTGCCATGTTCCATTGAATATTCATCTTTTCTAAATCAACAGGATCAATCTGACGATAGTCTTCTTCAATTGCTTCTGGATCATGAATCTTTCCTTCGATAAAGTTTTCATACGAAGCAACAAAGGATGAAAACATCAACATATAATCTTCAGCTACCCTTTGACTCATATGTTGTGAATTAGATGGTTGTGATCCATATGAAGGAATAGATGTATTTGCAGAAAAAACCCCGATTAGTAAGTATGTCCAGAAACATTATCATTTGAATTATCTTGACCATCTCCAGAAAACAATGCAACTCCAGATCCAGATTTTCCAGATGTTTTAGCAAAGTACATTGAAGGATATTGAATGTGTTCCATATTAGTTTCCTTCTTCTTCAAATTTAAGTCATGAGATTGTATCTTTCCCAACACATCTTCAAGAGACAGTTTTGTATTTGTCATTCTCTTTGATTATAACATAATACACATCAAACTTGGATGGTAAAGCTTCCAAGAACTTATTATTTATCTCTTCTGGTTCATAAAAAACCTTGGCACTTCCTAACTCACTCAGTAAATGATAAAATCTTGTTGCTAGATCATCTAAAGATTCATTCTGAAAATGTTTAAATACCAAGAATTGCTTTTTCAATAACTCCTTTCGACTTTTCTTCACATCCAGACTTCCTTCACATCGTTTTTGTAAAGCTTCCCATAACTGCTTGGAAGATTTAAACTGTTTGAAGATGTGATAAATTTCTTTTGGTAATGACATATAAATGCTCACCATTGCCTTCTTTTCACGATTAAATAATAGTTTTTCTTCAGTTGTTAATGCAGATACAGGCTTAGGAACATTATCACTATCCATCCATGAATAAGTCAGATGAGTATATCCTTCCAGAATAGGAATCCATAAACTAGTATCAGTGAATGACACAAACTGATCAAAACAATCAGCAAGACTTAGCAGCTTTGGTGGTTTCTGAGAAGTACTAATCTCATTGTCATATTTGAACATGTTTGTAACCTGCACCATGTTAGCCATAACAACAAATACACAAATATCACAAGCAAAAACAAAAGTTTAGAACAAAAATACCCTGAGGCGAACTTGATAAGTTCGCTTCACACCCTTCAAGTGAACTTGATCCAAGAAGTTCGCTTAATCAAGAATTTGCACTAAGTTCGCCTGTAACCGACTTCTTGATTAAGTTCGCCTATTTCAGCTGAACAAACTCAGGAAGAAGAACTCTTCAGCCAAAACATGAACCAGAACCTTCAAAAATCATCATAACTTGCTGAATTGATGGAATTTGATGAAATTGAACCGTAGGATTGAGTATTTTATGAAATAGAACACTTTTAATGGAACAATTTCTTCAAAAACACCTCCAAATTGATGAATTCAGATCCAAAATCTTCTTAAGAACATGAAAACTCCATGGATATGAAAAATATGCAAAAGTCAATCGTTTTTGTATCAAATCATATACACTTCGTCACAAATCAATCACAAAATCACGAGCAAAAGCTCTGATACCACTTGTAGGTCCACTCGTCTCTCCTATGGATCAAACTCGAGAAATGACGTAACAAGAACACGGAGTGAGGAATCCAACCGTGTCGATGACAGTGTATGTGAGATAACACTAACAATGACAATTACAAACAATGTAAATAATCTCTCTTTCAATAGCATCAGAACATAGAGTTTACAGATAGTTGGTTACCAAAAGCTCTCTAAAACAGAACAAGTAAACATCTATTTATAGACAAGTATTCTGCCACAGGCGAACTGTAGAACCAAAGACTGATTGCTACCAAATTATTCTAAGTACAAATGCTGCTGATAGGCTTATCAGCATCATTCATCACATATGGCTGCTGATAGGCTTATCAGCAGCATTCAGCACATATTGCTGCTGATAGGCTTATCAGCAGCATTCAACACTTATTGCTGCTGATAGGTTTATCAGCAGCGTTCAACACAAGTTGCTGCTGATAGGCTTATCAGCAGCATTATTCTCATCTCTGCTGCTGGTAGCTTTATTCTATGAAGACCAAACGTTGCAGCTGACTATCCATGTGAAGCTCCTCTGACACCTTTCTGCAAAAGCAACTGCCACACTCCAAGCAGAAGGAATCTCACTGGTGCAACCAATAAAGGACAATAACGCACTTTTCCAAGCATGCAAACAATGATGCCTAAGAAGACGTTTCAGTAAAGTTAACTAGATTAGCCTTTACGTGTAACTTAGATTAATAAACAAGATCAACGGCTTGTGTTAGATCTGATCCTTAGAATCAAGGGTCTGTCTTGATTCTAAGTTACTATATATATCTTGTAAACACTTCAAACAAAGTGTGCCTTGAGTGTGCTTTGTGTGTGCCTTCATAGTGCTTCTTGATAGTGTTTTACTTGTAAACTTGTAATCGCAGAAGTCTAATACAACAGTGCATTTATTAGTATTCTTGCTGTTTACTTGTGTACTTTGTTGGTTGCTATTGTTTCCGCCAATATCAACTAGAATAGAATCACCTTGTAATCTTACGATCCTACAAGTGGTATCAGAGCTTTGGCTCAAGATTAAACAAACTAACATTTGTTTAATCACTTTCTGATTCTATTCAAAACTCTATTCTTGATCAAGTCACATCAAAACAAAAATGGCACAAAGCAACGGGCTTGAAGACATCCTGAAGCAGCAATACGAAAACTTTGTCTGCAATGAAGGTGAGTCACTAATCAGTGTGTATAACAGGTACACTTACCTGGTAGGAGAGCTGCAGTGCTCTAAGGTGAAATGTGGGAACTACTCAGGTCCTAGTTCAAGCGACTACTATCCTACCAGACAAGCACACCAAGCTCAGCCAAGACAACAACAACAGCAACATGTAAATCCTCCAGCACAAACTGCAGCCTGTGCAAATGTTGGAACTACTAACTTTGACTGGAGCTTCCAGCCTGAGGATCTTTCTGCCAATAATCAAGCTCTCATGGCAGACACATTAGAGGTATCATCTCTAACTTCAGACACATCAGAGGTACCACCAAAGGTATATGAAAATCTATGTACTCAAGAGTGCATTTATAAGGTCCTTGGATATAGGAAACATAACCAGAAGCTCATAGATCAAAATGAAGAATTTCACCAAATGAAATCTGAATTTAAAAAGGTTGAAAATAGTTACAAGGAAAAGAATGATTGTTTAAAGAAAGAAATTTCATCATTAAAACATGAACAAACAAACCTTGAAACTCAAATTGATGATATTCTGGTTAAGTTGAAAGCTGCAAGGGCTGAATTGGCAGACCAAAAGGTCCATGTGGAAAAATATGAATTTGCATCCAAAAAACTGCAAAGACTTTTGGATGTTCAAATCCATGAAAATGTAAAAACTGGGTTGGGATATCATGCTGACCAGTATAAAACCGTCGCACCTCCTGCTGATTACGTTGCCATCCATGAACCAAGCTTCAATCTAGCAAATCTTGACATGGCCAACCGAAATCTTGACCCTGCTGTCAAAGAAACCCCTATGCAAGAATGTACTACTTCATCAGAGACTGAGTCAACTTGCTCAGACTCCACTGAAACAAGTAATGCCTCATCTCCTCCAGCCCCTCAAGTGATAGTCACTAAAGATGAAGTCCCTATTATCCCTTCAATACCAGTTCCTAAACCCTTCAAACAAATCAGAATTAGCTATCCTCCAGAAGGAAGAAAGCTAACTATTGAAAAGGGACAGTCTTCCACCTCCACCAACTCAAAGCCTCCTTCCAATTCAGTCCAACCAAGGAAGGTTCTTGACACATGTCATGCGCCTGAAGAAAGGGTTCCATATGTTCAAAAAACATTGGAAGAAGCTACTTTTGAGCACAACAAAGCTCACCCTTGGAATTTCAAAGACCTTTTCAAAAGAAAGGATTATGTGCATCTTTCAAAGGATAAACTGGCAAAATCATGTTTTGTCTGTAGGAAATATAACCACACTGCCAGCACCTGCTTCTACTACCTACAGTAGCAAAGAAACCTCAAGCAACATGCTTTTGAGAAGACAAAGAAGAACAAACAGGTAAGAAGCTTTGAAGCTAAGACAACTCAATTCAGAAAATCTCTTTCTCCACCAAGGGAGCAGTTGTCAAAGCCTCAAAAATCTTGCATCATCTATGGAGAATCAGACCACTTTGCAGCAAACTGTAAGTTTAACCCTTTCAACCAGATTCTTCATCAAGCCCCTCAAAGACAAAGGGTAAAGAAGGATCAACATACATCGGTTGTTAGTCCAGTTAAGCCCAAGAAAACGAAGCAGAAGCTTTCAGCAGCAACCAAATCTGCTGCTGATAAGCTAACAAAGTCCGCAGCAAAAGGGTCCACTGCTGATAAGGCAAGATCCAAGGCAAAGCCTTCAACAGCAACAAAGTCTGCAGCTGCTCAAGTAAAATCATCACATACAACGTCTGCTGCTGAAAAGACAAAGAAAGCTGGAAAACCACCAACTCAACAATGGAAGGCAAAGAAACCACCAAGCATCATCATCGGTTCAGTTGAGTGCATCTATCCTTTGATGTAAATATGTCTATCTTATGTTGTAAATAAAAGTTATAAGTCAGCAGCATTTTTGCCTCTCAGCTGCTGACAGGTTTAAAGCTTCAGCAGCAAAGCTTTTGCCACTGATCGCCTTAAGTTATCAGAAAGAACAAGTTTCCTGCGGATACCTTTAAGGCGGTCAGCAGCAACCTTTTTGCTGCGGAATGAATACAACAGTCAGCAGCACCCAAATCTGCTGCTGAAATACTTCACTATCCGCAGCAACCAAGTTTGCAGCGGATAGCTCACCATCGGCAGCAACCAAGTTTGCTGCTGATGGGTAAAACAAGTCTACATTAACTTTTACCCACGGTAAAAACTACTCTCAGTCTTTACCATGACTGCTCGAGTGTTTTACAGCTGTAACAATGAAAAGTGAAACAGGTTGTACTGTACAAGTAAAGTTGCTTTTTCTTCGTCTGCCGTTATATCACAATTTCAAACGTTCCCACAACCTCTTCATATTCAATTTCAAACCCTAATCTCCCATCACTTTCTCTCCCGTCCCCACAGCATTCAAAGCCCTCCACAATTAACCACCATTCAAACACCCTTCTCTCTTCCCTCCAAATCCATAACAATGGCAGGCGCAGAAATAAACAACCCCAACGACAAGTTTCCCCATATCACAACCTCACTGCATGCCTAATAAAGGGCAAGAAATCTGAAGGTTTCGATGATATGATCGACTTCCTTTGTCGGTCCAAAATCCACCATGCCCTAACAGTCAACCCAACCATCTATACTTCCCACATGGAAGATTTTTGGAGCTCAGCCGTGTATTCTACTGACCAGGGCACTCCCCAAATCAGAGGCACAGTAGACGGCAAGGAGATGATTATCACTGAAGCAAATCTCCGCCAACACCTCAAACTTCAAGATGAAAGGGACGCCATCTCTTACCCAAGAGACGTATACATGAGGACCTTTGTATCCATAGGGTACACTGGGAATCAAACAGAGTATACGATAGAGAAGGCACTCATGGGTCCCAAATGGAAGTATCTCTGCCACACTCTTCTCCAATGCATATCCCAGAAGAGGAGTGGTTGGAACCAACTTAGCTCCGGACTTGCGTCTGTAATTCACGGTATGATAACTGGGGCGGGTTTCAATTTTTCCCACCTCATTCTTGAAGGTTTGAGATATAACCTTCAAGAAGGGGTGAAATCACAGTTCTTCATGTACCCAAGTTTCTTGCAGGAAGTGTTCAATATTGAGCACCAAGATCTTTCAAAAACTGCAAGAATCTACATAATGCTGGGACATAAGAACAACATTTTTCAAAGCATGAGAACAGTTTCATCAAAGTTCTCAGGGGCCGATGTTCCATTGTTGTCTACAATGTCGAACACGCAAAGTGCCCAGGGTGACAGTTCAGCAAACCCAGCTGATACTGATCCCACACCCTCCACCTTACTGCCACAAACTCAAACTGCTGCTTCCCTTGATCGAACCCCTGTGCATTCTACTGAGAATGTACAGGCAAATACTTTACTCACCCACAGTTTGATTGCTCAACCGGAACACAGGGCCCCGGTTGCAGCCAAGTATACAAGGAAGAGGGGCAAGAGAACTCCTTCTTCTCTTGCCTCCAAGGCCTAAACCCAAGCCGACATCCCTCACTCAGAATCACAACATTCTAGTGAGAATATCATAAGGGAAAGCCACACTGTTAGGGAGACTCCTTCGGAAGTCTCTCTATTAGGATTAGGATCACTTCCCGGATCCATAGAACAGCCCTTTGAGCCATTCCTATCTTATTTGGACTTAAGTGTTGAGCAACCTGACCAAAGTGATGTACCTTCTCCAACTACCACTATCAAGGAGGTACTGATTGGTCTTGCTTCCGAAACACCCAACCCAAGTTATTCACCCTTGAAGGTCCACTCTAGGAGTAATGAAAGAGTGGATGTGGAAGAGGCTGTCACTACTGCTGTCCATTAAATGACCAGGAGGACAGTGACAACATCTTTAAGACCTCAACCACGGCAACTCATGGTGAGGGTGTTTCCTTGGAAACTCCCCTCACTGAGAGGAATCCCAGGGGCCAAGAAACCACGAGTGATGGGGATGCTGAGGCTCGGCCTACGGCCCCATCTGGGCCCAAGGATTCCACAACTGTGGATGAGGACAGACTGAAACTTCATAACTTGGAATTGACGGCCAGGGGGCTATGCTAGAGGCTGAAGTGTCCAAACTACGACACCAAGTCTCTATGCATGAAGCCCATCAATGCCCAACTTTATCCACTCCATCTCTTGTATCAGTAGGCACCCAAACTGATGCTTACCTGTCTACTGATGCAACCAAAAAGGGGGAGATGGTCTCTATGGAAGAAGATACAGACAGTCTTGACGACTGGATTCAAGAGCAGGTTGTACTTCAAAGCTCACTATTCAAGCCGGCTTTTATACAAATTCATGACTTGCCAGTCTCAGATAACGAAGAAGAAGGGACATCTGAACACTGGAAGTTGGTCGTCAGGGCTGTTGATGAAATGCTGAATGATGCTGAAGACACAGAACAAACAAATACATCATTCAGCATCCTTCCTGAAGCAGCAGCCATCATTAGTCAATCCTCTACCCCCTAACTATTCAGATCATCAAAGAAGCTAGAATTTGACTCCATTCTAGCTTGGGGGTATGATGGATCAGCTGAGAAGTTTTGGATTGGATGGGAGTTCAGCGGAGTAGAAGAGCTGAACTGGAACTCTCTCAATGCCTTCCAAGTCCTACAGCTATACTTATCAAACTGCATCAACAACTCAACAGATCTCTCAGCAGAACTTACCATTGGCAGGTTCCATGACTTGATGGAGGATAATCTACCCCACTTCGAAAGACTAATTCAAAAAGCAAAACGGGTAGCTTATCCTGAATCCTCGGCGGCCGCAGAGAGGAGACTGACTCCTAGCAATCTTGAAATAACAAGGAGCAGTCTTCTCAATGAAGAAGAAGTTCTGGGCCTACGAAGAATCCTGTATGCCTTCCTGGTCAAGGACTTGGACGTGCTAGGTTGGGTGAGCACTAAGTCCCTTGACCACACTCTTCTGCTCAGCAACGGCTCATCTCTCATCATCAACACCAGGAACATCCTTCAGCTGCCCTCAGACTTCCTATTCAAGATTTTTCAACTCAAAGCCAACATCTGCAATATTAACTCATTGGAGAGCCAGGCGATGATGGTCACCATCAAAGCCCATCTTGAAGAAGAAGGACTGATTCCTCAGGAAGAGTCTTTGTCAACTTCTGATACTGACTCCAACTCAGATACTCCACAAGTTGAAGTCACATCTGTAGCTTTTGGCACAAGATCTTCACTTAGGGATCAACTGAGAGAAATAGAAGGTCCTGAGTACCAACTTAATGAAGACAGTGACCGTCCCTTGATAATTTCTCAACTTGCCAATGAAGCTGAGGCAGAGATCCCAATAGCAGCATCATCATCTGCTATTGTGATCAGTGAAGCTGAAGAAGAGGCATCCAATGTAAACAAAAGAAAGGGAATCATGATAGATGAAGATGAAGAGAGGTTGCTAAAAGAGAAAAGAGAGAGGGAAGAGAAAAGAAGAAGAAGAAGAGAAGAAGAGGAGATGGCTGACATGAAAAAGGCTGAAGAAAGAAAAACAGCCATTCTCCTAAGAGAACAAACCATCCAGCTGTATGCTAAACAGCTGGATGAACTGAAAAGAAAGATTCCTGCAGTTGACCGGATTGAAGAGGATGCAGCTATTGCTCTTCAACTGCAGGAACAATTCAATAGAGAAGAGGAAGAATTGGAGAAGAAGAAGAAAGAAGAAGCTAAGTTCAGAATAACCGATTCTGAACTAGCTAAAGAAATGAGGGAGGAGTGGGTAAAGACTCTAGTCTCTCAAGGTGAGGATGCAGACTACCTTGAGAAACTATCAACTAAAGAAGTCTACAGAGCCTTCATGGGTCAGCAAGGTCAGTTGGCAAAGAAGAAAAAGGCTGAAGAAGAAGAAAAAGCCAAACAACAGTCAAAAAATACCATTGCCTTCAATAAACGGACCCATGAAGAAAGGAAGGTCATGATTGAGTTCTTTAAGGCTAGAGGAGATAGTGGAAAGAGGCTAGGTCCCATGAATTTCATGAACCTGCAAGCCCTCTACTTCAAAGTTAAAAAGGATGAGGAAGAAATACTAGGGAAGAAGGGCTCCAAGAAAAGGGTACTTATCAAAGAAGAAGAAAAACCAAAGACAAAGAAACCCAAGCCTTCTCCCTCACCTACCTCTTCCTCAGTCCATCATCCTTCCACTCTCCTCCCCAAACCTTCCACTCCTCCACCCAACAAGTCCAAATCATCCCACCCAGCTCCCACTCATCAACAGTCTCCCCTGAAGAAATCCAAATCCTCATCTGAACCTGAAGACTCAAGAGACATAGTTGAATGGGTCTACAATCCACAGGATCAAAGGTTTGAGATCTTCAGGGGGAGAACTGAAAGAAGAAGATCTACATACAGGTCTGTTGATGAGGTTCTGCAACTACCAGATTCAGACCTAAGAAGAATTTTGGAGCTGGGTGAAGCTCATGAGCCTGCAAATGAGAGTGGGAAACATCTTATGCTAGCAATCAGACATTACTTCAACCCTAGCAAAGATGTGGTCATGGATGTCAAACCACTCAAGTCCCACTCTCCATTTGTATCTTGGTCCTACAATGCTGATTTGGATGAGTTCACTCTGATTGATGTAAAGAAGCAGCAAATGAGATGTTCAAGCAAAGCAATCTACAAAATGCCACACAAAGACATCAAGACTCTGTCTGAAAAAGCAACTGCCACACTCCAAGCAGAAGGAACCTCATTGGTGCAACCAATAAAGGATAATAACGCGCTTCTCCAAGCATGCAAACAATGATGCCTAAGAAGATGTTTCAGTAAAGTTAACTAGATTAGCCTTTACGTGTAACTTAGATTAATAATCAAGATCAACGGCTTGTGTTAGATCTGATCCTTAGAATCAAGGGTCTGTCTTGATTCTAAGTTACTATATATATCTTGTAAACACTTCAAACAAAGTGTGCCTTGAGTGTGCTTTGTGTGTGCCTTCATAGTGCTTCTTGATAGTGTTTTACTTGTAAACTTGTAATCTCAGAAGTCTAATACAACAGTTCATTATCAGTATTCTTGCTGTTTACTTGTTTACTTTGTTGGTTGCAATTGTTTCCGCCAATATCAACTAGAATAGAATCACCTTGTAATCTTACGATCCTACACGAACTTAACAAGTTTGCCTAAACTAGGCCTAGGCGAACTTACTAAGTTCGCCTATTGCAGAACTTAACTAAAACATTACAAAATCAAAGACATATAAGATCTAAACTATTACAAGGCCTATTGTCACACTTCTATGTCCTAACAAAGAGCAAAGATGTTCATATACCCGAGGTGGGATCTCTGTGTTGTCTGCCATGAGAGCTTGGTTATTGGAAGATATCTCTTCACATTGAAAGCTACAGTCAAACTCAGTTGTTCCAACCTGTTGAGTTGCATAAGAATCAGTTTGAGCAGGTTGAATGTTTTGACCTGCTTACTTTGATGAGTCTATCTTGGTTGTGTAGCAGCTGGGTTGGCTTTCGGTGCTTTACATTCTCTGGCAAAATGACCAAGTTGGTTACAGTTGTAGCATCTTAACTTGCTTTTGTCCAAGCCAACTTTGGTGTTTGAACTGTTACTTTGAACTGTTACTCTGAGAGACAGCATGGCATAAGAATGTTGTATATCTATTTCTTCTAGGTCATCTGGATGAAAGTACTCCAGATCTTCTTTGATAAAGGACATGTTGCTTGGGGTAACAGAAACAAAAAGCAACAGGGTTAGGATTTTGATGAGGAGCTACAAGAAGGAATGGAGAGTTGTTTACTTGTGAGTTGGGTGTTTGAGGATGTGTGACAATGAGAGGATAATAGTTGCTTGAGTTTGGTAATGTGTGAGAGTGTAATGCAGAAGAAGTGGTGGTGGATTATGAGGGTGAAGATGAATGACCTGATTTTCTTTCTCTAGCTTGAATCATCTCCAGCTCATATGTCTTCAACATACCAAACAGCTCAGTCATGGTGAAAGTCTTTAAGTTTTCAGTTCTTCTAATTGACACTGTGTAGAGTGTCCAGCAACTTGGAAGAGATCTGATAAACTTTTTGAGAATATCATCATTCTCTAGCTTGACTTTAGCACATTGCAGCTCTCCCACTAGATAAGTGTACCTGTTGTACTGGATTGTAAGAGATTCACCATCCTTGTACACAAAGTTTTCATATTGTTGCTTCAGAATTTCTCTCCTGTTTTCTTTAACTTCTTCAGATCCAACTAACATCTTCTCAAGAGCTTCCCATAACTCTTTAGCAGTCTTGTATTCTTTGAAATTATGAAACACTTCATTTGGCAGGCACATTTTAATGGCTCCTAGAGCTCTAAAATCTACCTCCATCTTCTTGATGTCTTCCTCAGAATACATTGAAGCTTCTTTAGGGACAGATGGACCTCCAGAATCAGCAGAGGCCACCATTGGCACAAAAGGACCATCAATTATGGATCTCCACATTCCATATTCTTGATAGCGGAAGAAACTTTCCATTCTATTTTTCTACATGTCATAATCTTCCCCAGATACCAGCCTTGGTGGTCTGTGAAGGCTTCCAATATCATCTAATCAAGTATTTTGTGCCATACATTGGATGGATGCTGTGCAGTAATGAGATAATAGTAACAGAACCAGAAAGTGATTAAACAAATGTGAGTTTGCTTAATCTGAGAGCCAAGCTCTAATACCACTTGTAGGATCAACGTAATACAATATGGTTCTGTTTAGTTGATATTGGCGAAAACAATAACAACTATGCAATGCAACAAGCGACAATGAGAATACTAATAAATGCAAAATGTATTACTCTTCATTGTTAACAATTTACAAAGAAAACTCTGAGGAAGCACGCATACAAAATGAAGAGTATCAATACATATAAAGGAACTTAGAATCAAGACAGACCCTTGATTCTAAGGATCAGATCAAACACAAGCCGTTGATCTTTGACAGATAAAATTTACACTACAATTGGAGGACAACAAAAAGACAATTGTAGTGAAATGACAACTGCAAAACAAAAAATCTTCTCAAGAATCTTTGCAGGAGACTTTAGAAGTAGTAGTTTTGTCTTTTGTCATCTGCACCAATAACATTCCTTCTGCTGATAGGTGTGTAAGTGTTGATGCAAAATATTTCAGTAGTAAAGTCAAAGCTACTGATGATTTGCCTATCATCAGCATCAATGTTTGATGCTGCTGAGAAGTCTATCAGCATCAACTTTGGCCTTCAGCAGGAAAGGCTATCCGCAACATAGTTGTAGATCAGCAGCAAAACTTAACTATCTGCAGCATAGACACTTATCCGTAGCAACTTCATTAGTTGTCAAAGTTGTGGAGTCAGCAACTATTATACTTGGAGAATTTTGTAGCCATCAGTCTTTATTTCTACAATCACATCATGCTTCATTCCCGGCCACCAATAGTTACCCTTCATGTCTTGGTACATCTTTGTCGTACCAAGGTGTATCGAGTACCTTGACTTGTGTGCTTTGTCGAGCACTTGCTCTCTAAACCATCCAAATTTTGTTATCCAGATATGGTATTTCTTGACCCACACCCCTTGACTGTTCTCGATTAATAAATCAAGCTGCCCGAAGATTCTTTCCTCCTTTAACCTTTCCTCCCACAAGGCCTCCGCTTACACATCCCTTAATAGTGTCAGAAAATCTAGTGTTACAATCAGTTGACACGCCATAACCCTAAATGGCACATGTTCCTCCTTGCGACTCAATGCGTCAGCAACCACATTAGCTTTACTAGGGTGGTAAAGGATTTCACAATCATATTCTTTAATTAGCTCTAACCACCTCTTTTGCCTCATGTTTAACTTATTTTGTTCAAAGAAATAATTCAAACTCTTGTGAACCGTGTAGATTGTGCACTTGATTCCATACAAATAGTGTCTCCACTACTTGAGTGCAAATGCTACAGCTGCCAGCTCTAAATCATGGGTAGGGTAATTCACCTCATGGGTCTTCAATTGCTTGAGCTTGGTAATGTGTGAAAGTGTAATGCAGAAGAAGTGGTGGTGGATGATGAGGGTGAAGATGAATGACCTGATCTTCTTTCTCTAGCTTGAATTATCTCCAGCTCATATGTCTTCAACATACCAAACAGCTCAGTCATGGTGAAAGTGTTTATGTTTTCAGTTCTTCTAATTAACACTGTGTAGAGTGTCCAGCAACTTGGAAGAGATCTGATGAACATTTTGAGAATATCGTCATTCTCTAGCTTGACTTTAGCACATTGCAGCTCTCCCACAAGATAAGTGTACCTGTTGTACTGGATTGTAAGAGATTCACCATCCTTGTACACAAAGTTTTCATATTGTTGCTTCAGAATATCTCTCATGTTTTCTTTAACTTCTTCAGATCCAACAAACATCTTCTCAAGAGCTTCCCATAACTCTTTAGCAGTCTTGTATTCTTTGAAATTATGAAACACTTCATTTGGCAGGCACATTTTAATGGCTCCTAGAGCTCTAAAATCTACCTCCATCTTCTTGATGTCTTCCTCAGAATACATTGAAGCTTCTTTAGGGACAGATGGACCTCCAGAATCAGCAGAGGCCACCATTGGCACACAAGGACCATCAATTATGGATCTCCACATTCCATGTTCTTGATAGCGGAAGAAGCTTTCCATTCTATTTTTCTACACGTCATAATCTTCCCCAGATACAAGCCTTGGTGGTTTGTGAAGGCTTCCAATATCATCTAATCAAGTATTTTGTGCCATACATTGGATGGATGCTGTGCAGTAAAGAGATAATAGTAACAGAACCAGAAAGTGATTAAACAAATGTGAGTTTGCTTAATCTGAGAGCCAAGCTCTTATACCACTTGTAGGATCAATGTAATACAAGATGGTTCTGTTTAGTTGATATTGGCGAAAACAATAACAACTATGCAATGCAACAAGCAACAATGAGAATACTGATAAATGCAAAATGTATTACTCTTCATTGTTAACAATTTACAAAGAAAACTCTGAGGAAGCACGCATACAAAATGAAGAGTATCAATACATATAAAGGAACTTAGAATCAAGACAGACCCTTGATTCTAAGGATCAGATCAAACACAAGTCATTGATCTTTGACAGATAAAATTTACACTACAATTGGAGGACAACAAAAAGACAATTGTAGTGAAATGACAACTGCAAAACAAAAAATATTCTCAAGAATCTTTGCAGGAGACTTTAGAAGTAGTAGTTTTGTCTTTTGTCATCTGCACCAATAACATTCCTTCTGCTAATAGGTGTGTAAGTGTTGTAGCAAAAGGTTTTAGTAGTAAAGTCAAAGCTACTGATGATTTGCCTATCAGCAGCATCAATGTTTGATGCTGCTGAGAAGTCTATCGGCATCAAGTTTGGTCTTCAGCAGGAAAGGCTCTCCGCAACATAGTTGTAGATTAGCAGCAAAACTTAACTATATGCAGCATAGACACTTATCCGTAGCAACTTCATTAGTTGTCAAAGTTGTGGAGTCAGCAGCTATTATACTTGGAGAATTTTGTACCCATCAGTCGTTATTTCTACAATCACATCATGCTTCATTCCCGGCCACCAATAGCTACCCTTCATGTCTTGGTACATCTTTGTCGTACCCAGGTGTATCGAGTACCTTGACTTGTGTGCTTTGTCGAGCACTTGCTCTCTAAACCATCCAAATTTTGTTATCCAGATATGGTAACTCTTGACCCACACCCCTTGACTTTTTTACCGATTAATAAATCAAGCTGCCCGAAGAATCTTTCCTCCTTTAACCTTTCCTCCCACAAGGCCTCCGCTTGCACATCCCTTAATAGTGTCAGAAAATCTAGTGTTAGAATCAGTTGACACGCCATAACCGTAAATGGCACATGTTCCTCCTTGCGACTCAATGCGTCAGCAACCACATTAGCTTTACTAGGGTGGTAAAGGATTTCACAATCATATTCTTTAATTAGCTCTAACCACCTCCTTTGCCTCATGTTTAAATTATTTTGTTCGAAGAAATACTTCAAACTCTTGTGAACCGTGTAGATTGTGCACTTGATTCCATACAAATAGTGTCTCCACTAGTTGAGTGCAAATACTACAGCTGCCAGCTCTAAATCATGGGTAGGGTAATTCACCTCATGGGTCTTCAATTGCCTCGACGCATAAGCAATTACCTTTCCCCGTTGCATTAATACGCAACCTAGACCTAGATATGATGCATCCGAATACACCACTAAATCATCTGTCCCTTCTTGTAACGTTAACACTGGCGCCTCAGTCAATCGCTTCTTTAGCTCTTCAAATGCACCCTCTTGATCTGCTCCCCAAGTAAACTTCACTCCATTTCGAGCCAATTTAGTTAACGGCGTCGCTAGTTTGGAGAAATCCTTAATGAACTTCCAATAATAGCATGCCAACCCCAAGAAACTACGCACCTCCGTTGGAGTCTTAGGAGCGTTCCACTTCACCACCGTTTCAATCTTTGTAGGATCCACCATTATCCCTTCTGGGTTAATAACATGCCCCAGAATTTGTACTTCCTGCAGCCAAAACACACACTTCAAGAATTTAGCGTAAATCTTTTCTCGCCTCAACATCTCTAACACTTCTCGCTGATGCTCTCCATGATCCTTCTCGCTCTTAGAGTAGATTAAAATATCATCAATAAATACAATTACCGATCTATCCAGCATCGGCTGACACACGCGGTTCATTAAGTCCATGAATGCTGCCGGAGCATTCGTTAACCCAAAGGCCATAAGCAATTCATAATGTCCATAACACGTGCGAAACGCAGTTTTTGGTATATCCTCCTCCCTAACCTTCAACCGGTGATATCCTGAACTCAGATCTATACGCGAAAACCACTTCGCTCCATGCAGTTGATCGAACAAGTCATCAATTCGCGGTAAAGGATACTTGTTCTTAACCGTCAACTTATTAAGCTCTAGGTAATCGATCCACATACACATGCTACCATCCTTCTTCTTCACAAACAAGACCGGTGCACCATATGGCGAGATACTTGGTCTTATGAACCCCCTTATCCAACAAATCTTGAAAGTTTCTCCATGTGCTCCTTCATCTCTGTCACACCCAGCCAAGGCGGAAACGCGAGGCGCGACGTTCACTTGTTTCCAAAGCATATGGTTACCGCAAACACATACACGTAATTGGATACATAATCAAGTTTAAAATATTTACATCAAAAAATATTAACTTGAGTTTACAAAAGTTTATGATTTCGCAAATATGACTCAAGACCATGAGTTATACAAGAGAAATCTTCCAGAAGCCGTATCCACGTGCATGCATGTATCCTACATTGCTAACCTGATGGCCACTTTCAATTTCCTGAAAACATACTTAAAACTGTCAACACGAGGTTGGTGAGTTCACAAGTTATTATAAAGAGTTATCATAAACCCAATGTTTAAATCTGATCATTTTCCGATCAAAACTCCTTGTTAAACCTGATCACCTTAACCTGATCAGAACTCTTTTGCTCAAACCTGATCACTTTAACCTGATCAGAACTCTTTTCTATAAAACCTGATCACTTTAGCCTGATCAGAACTCTTTTGTTTAAAACCTGATCACTTTAGCCTGATCAGAACTCTTTTGTTTAAAACCTGATCACTTTAGCCTGATCAGAACTCTTTTGTGTAAAACCTGATCACTTTAGCCTGATCAGAACTCTTTTGTATGTATTACCAATGAATATGAATACTAATCCGATCTATTGACCCCATTTGTAAGCTTGCAAGGAATACAAAATAGTATGTAATGTACGAGACCGTAACCAAACCCTAACATTCTGTGCCTCCCCTCGCCTTTCTGCGAGTAAGACAATATGCGGTCATTCGGCCATTTTGACCCCTGGTTAGCGCGACTAACCATGACCGGAGGCATCACCCCCAATAGTACTATTCATATAATCCCGAGCTAAGTCCATAGCTAATGGTTACTAATTTATTCAGAGGACTTTAAGCGCTTTACTTTTCCCTCAATACACACATACGGTCAGATCATTAGTTCAATTCATTTATACACAAAAGTCTTTTACAAGTATGTTTCCACCCCAAATCATTTCAAAACTTTAGAAAAAGGGGAATTAGTGAAACTCACCTCGACAGTATGAATGCTAGCAAATATTTGGAGAACAGCAGACTCGCCTATCCGTATCCTAATTACACAAGGATAACATACACGTTAAGACAACCCGTCTTATACGCAAGTTGTTCACTCGACTTAGCAGATCTGTTTACTTTTGATTAAATATCTTTTTAGTTTTTCAACACTTGTTTCGTTATAAAATGGTTCTAAGTTACTGCTCCATGGGGCTGATGAACATGTATCGAAACTTTCTTAGTTTCGATTGAACAGAACAGATGTCGAAACTACTTAGTTTCGATTGAGTAAATTGGGTATCGAAACAACCTAGTTTCGATTGGCAGAATTTGTATCGAAACTACATAGTTTCGATTGGGCAATAGGTATCGAAACTCCTAGTTTCGATTGAACACAGATATCGAAACTCCTAGTTTCGATTGTACACAGGTATCGAAACTCCTAGTTTCGATTGTACATAGGTATCGAAACTCCTAGTTTCGATTACTGAAATTTTGATTGACAGAATCAGTCCTGTATATTTTTATGTTTTAATCTTGAATTTGACACACTTTTCTTGTTATCTTACTTGCGTTTGAACGATTTGTATATTTAGCTACGGTTTTAAAGCAAATAATATGGATGGTATCGAGTTTTTACCTCTGAACAGAGAATGATGATTTTGAGAGAAACAGAGAATGATCTTGAGCTCCTTAGCTTGATTCTTAAGAAAAATACTTGGAACTTTTTTTATAGCACCGAAATATGGTGGATTTTTGCCTTAAACTTGACTTCGACTTGAAGGAAAAAGGGGAAATTGTCGTAAGAAAATGAGAAGTATGAAAGGGATTGTGAGATTTTGACTGAGGAGGTATGGTTTTTATCTGAATTCTCACAGGCATGTATGGGTTTTTCTAAATATGAGTGAATTGGCAAGTGGGAGAATGGCTCCTCTGACTTTCGGCCGAGAAAGTCAAGAAAGTGGTTTGGGTTAATAATAATTAGATTTAAGTGTTAATTTATTAATGGTATTAGTATCAATTAGAGTTTTAAAGGGGTAATTTAATTCGTTTTAGATTCTTCACGGTATTATAATTTTAACCAGTTTATGGCTCGTTGAGAAAAATATTAAAATCTTGGTTCAACGTAAAATTTGTGTAATATATATATATATATATATATATATATTTCTGGTTATTTAATTTAACCATTAACGTTCGTATTTAGTCGGGTTATACTGCTTACTTTTTCTAGTAATTCTTTAAGATTTACTAGACTTGGAATAAACAACTTTGCTAGACTTCTTGACTTTACTTAGTCAAAATAAAATATCAGGAAATAATAAGTATGAACGTGCATTTATGTAATATGGATATTGACCTGAAATGCTGGGTGTCACATTCTCCCCATGTTACAGAGAATTTCGTCCCGAAATTCAGTTCTTGTCATTCTGACTTGGAGTGTTTGTAAACAAGGACGGGTACTTGGATTTCATTTTATCTTCCCGCTCCCACGTATACTCGGGGCCGCGCTTTGAATTCCAACGTACTTTGACCAGCTTAACACGGCTGCGCCTTGTTCTCTGAACCTTCCAATCCGTGACTTCCATATGTTCCTCAATGAAGTGCAACTTGTCGTCTATGTGAATCTCATCAGGCGGTATAATTAATGTCTCGTCTGATAAACACTTCTTGAGATTTGATACATGAAACGTATCATGTACATTGCTTAGTTCTTGTGGCAACTTGAGCTTGTAAGCTACAGGGCCAACCCTAGCCAATATTTCAAACGGTCCAACGTACCTAGGGTTAAGCTTGCCACGGTTGCCAAATCTTGCAACTCCTTTCCAAGGTGAGACCTTTAACATGACTTTGTCTCCCACTTGGAATTCTAAAGGTCTTCGTCTATTATCCGCGTAACTCTTTTGTCTGTCACGGGCGGCTTTCAGACGATCCTTGATTTTGAAAATCTTGTCCGTGGTCTCTTGAATAACTTCAGGACCGGTTAAATGCTTGTCACCAACTTCTGCCCAACATAGTGGTGAACGACATTTTCGACCATACAAAGCCTCAAATGGAGCGGCTTTGATGCTGGTGTGGTAACTATTATTGTATGAAAACTCAGCTAGCGGCAAATGAGTATCCCAATTTCCACCAAAATCAATTGCACATGCACGTAGCATATCCTCTAAAGTTTGAATGGTCCTTTCACTTTGACCATCTGTTTGTGGGTGATATGCCGTGCTCATGTCAAGACGTGTGCCCATGGCTTCTTGTAATGATTTCCAGATTCTAGACACGAATCTGCTGTCTCTATCAGAGATAATAGAAATTGGCACTCCATGCCTAGCCACAATTTCCTTAATATAAAGCCTTGCAAGTTTCTCGGTTTTATCCGTCTCTTTGATGGGTAGAAAATGAGCTGATTTCGTCAAACGATCGACAATTACCCATATAGTGTCATACCCGCTCGACGTCTTGGGTAACTTTGTGATGAAATCCATGGAAATCTGTTCCCATTTCCATTGAGGTATCTCGAGTTGTTGTAACAATCCCGACGGTTTCTGATGTTCTCCCTTTACTTTTGAACATGTTAGGCATTTACTGACATAAATAGCAATTTTTCCTTTCATGTTCGGCCACCAGTAGAGTTCTTTCAGATCCTTTGATTTTGGTTCCAACTGCTTTATCATTCCTCGTAAAGCTTCACTCTGAATGTTTTCTTCCTTAATTGCCTCTTGTTGTGCCATCCGGATTTGAGTCGTGAGACTCGTATGAATTGTCAATTCTAGCGCACGAACACGGAGTGTTTTAACCTATTCTTTACGACTCAAGGCATCTGCTACGACGTTGGCCTTACCAGGGTGATACTTGATATCACAGTCGTAATCATTAAGTAATTCTACCCAACGACGTTGCCTCATGTTGAGTTCTTTCTGATTAAAGACGTGCTGGAGACTCTTGTGATCTGTAAAAATAGAACATTTTGTTCTGTATATGTAATGTCTCCAAATCTTGAGTGCAAACACGACAGTACCCAATTCCAGATCATGAGTCGTATAATTTTTCTCATGTACTTTTAGCTGTCTGGATGCATACGCTATGACTTTTTCTCTCTGCATCAATACACATCCCAGACCTTGGTGTGATGCGTCGCAGTACACGATGAAATTGTCAGTTCCTTCGGGAAGGGATAGGATTGGTGCACTGCAAAGTTTTTGCTTCAGCAATTGAAAAACTGATTCTTGTTTATCAGTCCAATCAAACTTTTTGTCCTTCTGAGTTAATGTGGTCATAGGTAAGGCTATCTTTGAAAAATTCTCGATAAATCGCCTGTAATATCCTGCCAAACCCAGAAATTGACGCACCTCAGTCGGAGTTCTTGGTGCTTCCCAGTTTTTGATGGCTTCAATCTTGGATGGATCCACATGGATACCATTCTTATTGATGACGTGTCCGAGAAAGTGAACATCTCGGATCCAAAATTCACACTTAGAGAATTTAGCATAAAGCTTCTCATTCCTGAGTAGTTCCAAGATTAATTTCAAATGATGTTCATGTTCATCCTTGGTTCGTGAATATATCAATATGTCATCGATAAACACAATCACGAACTTATCCAAGTACGGCTTGCACACGCGGTTCATGAGATCCATGAAGACGGCCGGTGCATTAGTCAAGCCAAATGGCATAACTAGGAACTCGTAGTGACCGTAACGAGTCCTAAAAGCCGTTTTTGGTATATCTTCTTCCTGAATTTTCAGTTGATGATACCCTGATCGTAGATCAATTTTAGAATAGAAACTAGAACATTGAAGTTGATCAAACAAATCGTCTATTCGAGGAAGCGGATACCGATTTTTGATTGTCAGTTTGTTTAATTCCCGATAATCAATGCACATTCTAAAGGTTCCATCCTTTTTCTTTACAAATAGGACCGGAGCTCCTCATGGTGAGAAACTCGGTCTTATGAAACCTTTGTCAAGTAATTCTTGTAATTGGCTCGACAGTTCCTGCATCTCGGAAGGGGCTAGACGATACGGCGATCGTGCAACTGGTACGGCTCCTGGTACTAGGTCGATCCGAAACTCGACTTGTCTTGATGGTGGTATTCCTGGTAAGTCCTCGAGAAATATTTCCGAGTAATCTCTGACGATTGGTATGTCCTCAAGTCAACGTTCTTCGGGTTTCTTCTCGACGATGTGAGCCAGGAATGCACAATAACCCTTGCGTAGATACTTATGAGCTTTCAAGCAGTTTATCGTCTTCAACATTATTCTACACCTTTCACCTTGAATGGAAAGAATTTCTCCGCTTGGTAGGGGAATACGTACAATCTTCTTGAAGCATACGATCTCGGCACGATTCTTTGATAGCCAATCCATGCCAATAACAATATCAAAACTCCCTAGTTCGATGGGTAGAAGGTCTATACTGAATGTATGGTTTTCTAAACATAAAGTACAACCCTTAATGACCTCTCCGGTTTCTATTAATTTCCCATTTGCTAATTCAATTGTATAACTTTGATCTAGTTTGCTGTCCTTAATACCGAGTAAGGATTTAAAATCATTCGACACAAAACTCATATCCGCACCCGAATCAAAAAGTACAGAGGCATAGTGATTATTTATCGGGAACGTACCAGTGACGATGTTCGGGTCCTGGCGTGCGTCCCTTGCACCCATCATAAATGTCTTCCCTGGTGCCTGAGCGTTGTTCTGATTCTTCCACTTGGGACAATCCCTCTTGAAGTGCTTCAGGTCACCACATATGAAACATCCCGGTTTAATTTTCCCCATTCGGTTGTTAGTTCGACAAGCTTGTGTGGTGTTTCCAAACTTGTCACATTTTCCACACTTGATGCACACACGCGCATGATGGTTTCCACACTTCTTACATCTTGGTAAGCCCCTATCATACTCCTTTCTTTCCAATGTGTTGACTGCAAAAGCTTTCATAGTTCCTTGTTTCTTAAACCCTTGCTTCTCAGACTTGTTACTTGAATTTCCCATCCATTTCCTTTTCTCCCCAGATTTACCTTCCTCATTCTCCTTCCTCACAAACAATTCATTACGTACCGCATCATCCCTTAGCTTGAATGCTATAGTTGTAGCACTCTTGGCATCTACTGGATTAGATGATGTTACCATGCTACGAATTTGAGGCGCAAGGCCCCACAGATACCTCTCAACGCGCTTATGTTCTAGTGTGACCATATGCGGTACTAGAATCGCCAATTCATTGAAACGGTCGGTGTATCCTGCCACATCATCTCCTATCATCTGTAGATTCCACATCTCAGTTTCAATCTTTTGCAATTCGTTTCGAGGACAGTATTCCTCAATCATCATGTTTTTCAAGTCTTCCCAAGACAATTGATACACTGTCTCTCTCCCCAAAGTCTTCATTTGAGTATTCCACCAAGTTAAAGCTTTATCAGTGAGTATGCATGTAGAATACTTCACCATGCAGTTAGCGGTGCATTCACTAATATCAATCACCGACTCCATCCTTTCTATCCATCTCATTAGACCTACTGCACCCTCGGTGCCATTGAAACTGTGGGGATTGCAGGATAGGAAGGCCTTGTAGGTGCACTTCCTATTTTGAGCATCTGTAGAATCACAAGTCATAATGTCATTAATTCGGATCCTGACTATGTGTTATGGCTTATTTATTTTTATTACCTCCGGAACCTCCTGCTGTACCGCTACGTCCTGCACCTCCTGCACCTCCTCCGCCGGTACCGCTGCCGTTTCCTCCGCCACTATTTCGATTTGCTTCATACTGCTCTATGGCGGCGGCTACTCGTTGTGCTATGAGTTGTTCTGTGTTTGGGGAAATCGTCTCGTTGTTGTCACCAGTAGTGCTACGGGGTGTCCCACGTTTAGGTGCCATGACGTTCTTTCTAACATATCAATTAAAAAGAAACAACATTATATAACAATAATGATAGATCATGACATAGGGATACAACAACATCAAACGTAAACAACCATCATTACAACATAAACCGTCACATACATAGTTAAAACATACATAGTACATTGTTTCCAAAAGACCAGGATACAAAAAAAGGATGGGTTCTCATGACCACATCAGTACTAAAGTTTTAAACTACATAATGTGCAATGGGCACAACCCGCCCATAATAGGTTTAAAAGAAGAAGTGGGAGTACAACCCAAACATCATGGCAAGTCCCGCCATGACAAAGCTAGTTCTCGCCACAAATTCTGCAGCCAAAGTCCTTTCTTCCAGCGCCTCCACCATGTCTCGGACCGTGAGAGTGAACTGCCAGTCCATGTCAGCTCTCAACTCTAGATAGTCAGTGGCACCCTGTATGTCTCGGGTGCTATCCTCCAAAGTCTGTACTTGAGATCCGAGCCTTTGACGTAAGCGCATGGCTGCATCCCCATGTGCCCGAATATCATCTAGGAGATCATCAAGACGCTCTTCGTGCGTATGAACACGTGCTACTAATGTAGGCACTGTGAGCTCCATGGCTTCCCCAGTGTGGGGTAGGGGTGTTGGGGAGTTGGAGGACTCCCCGAGCTCAAAGGTAGAGGGAATGCTCTCCATCTCCCTCCATCGTGCCAGGGTACATGGCATCCAACAGATAGTCCCCACCGTAGGGTGGTAACAAGGTCGTTGCCTTGGTGGTTCCTCATCAGTTTCCAAATCTTCCGGGTCACGGGCTACTAGAGTTCTTTTGCGTGGAAGTCGGACTTTCTTCCTAGCACTCTTTACCATAACTGGTCCTCCGCTTTTCTTTCGGTAGATTATAGGCGGTTCTCCCAGGGCAACATCGGGTGGTGTGGAGCTGCGAACTTGCTTTCGATTTTTGGGACGTGTGGCGGAAAGTTCCTCGTTGGATTCAGGGTCAGAGACAGGGTCAGAGTGTGAATGTGACGACATGCGTGTGACTACAATATCCATATGACATGACGACTGGTTATGCAATGCTTATGCAATGAAAACATTTTAGTGAGTCATTCAAATTATAGACTAGGTTCCGTTTTAGACACCTAGTTCGCTATAATCAATGGCTCTGATACCAAGTTCTGTCACACCCCGCCAAGGCGGAAATGCGAGGCGCGACGTTCACTTGTTTCCAAAGCATATGATTACCGCAAACACATACACGTAATTGGATACATAATCGAGTTTAAAATATTTACATCATAAAATATTAACTTGAGTATACAAAAGTTTAAGATTTCGCAAATATGACTCAAGACCATGAGTTATACAAGAGAAATCCTCCAGAAGCCGTATCCACGTGCATGCATGTATCCTACATTGCTAACCTGATGGCCACGTTCAATTTCCTGAAAACATACTTAAAACTGTCAACACGAGGTTGGTGAGTTAACAAGTTATTATAAAGAGTTATCATAAACCCAATGTTTAAATCTGATCATTTTCCGATCAAAACTCCTTGTTAAACCTGATCACCTTAACCTGATTAAAACTCTTTTGTTTAAACTTGATCACTTTAACCTGATCAGAACTCTTTTCTATAAAACCTGATCACTTTAGCCTGATCAGAACTCTTTTGTTTAAAACCTGATCACTTTAGCCTGATCAGAACTCTTTTGTTTAAAACCTGATCACTTTAGCCTGATCAGAACTCTTTTGTGTAAAACCTGATCACTTTAGCCTGATCAGAACTCTTTTGTATGTATTACCAATGAATATGAATACTAATCCGATCTATTGACCCCATTTGTAAGCTTGCAAGGAATACAAAATAGTATGTAATGTACGAGACCGTAACCAAACCCCAACATTCTGTGCCTCCCCTCGCCTTTCTGCGAGTAAGACAATATGCGGTCATTCGGCCATTTTGACCCCTGGTTAGCGCGACTAACCATGACCGGAGACGTCACCCCTAATAGTACTATTCATATAATCCCGGGCTAAGTCCATAGCTAATGGTTACTAATTTATTCAGAGGACTTTAAGCGCTTTACTTTTCCCTCAATACAAACATACGGTCAGATCATTAGTTCAATTCATTTATACACAAAAGTCTTTTACAAGTATGTTTCCACCCCAAATCATTTCAAAACTTTAGAAAAAGGGGAATTAGTGAAACTCACCTCGACAGTATGAATGCTAGCAAATATTTGGATAACAGCAGACTCGCCTATCCGTATCCTAATTACACAAGGATAACATACACGTTAAGACAACCCGTCTTATACGCAAGTTGTTCACTCGACTTAGCAGATCTGTTTACTTTTGATTAAATATCTTTTTAGTTTTTCAACACTTGTTTCGTTATAAAATAGTTCTAAGTTACTGCTCCATGGGGCTGATGAACAGGTATCGAAACTTTCTTAGTTTCGATTGAACAGAACAGATGTCGAAACTACTTAGTTTCGATTGAGTAAATTGGGTATCGAAACTACCTAGTTTCGATTGGCAGAATTTGTATCGAAACTACCTAGTTTTGATTGGGCAATAGGTATCGAAACTCCTAGTTTCGATTGAACACAGATATCGAAACTCCTAGTTTCGATTGTACACAGGTATCGAAACTCCTAGTTTCGATTGAACACAGGTATCGAAACTCCTAGTTTCGATTACTGAAATTTTGATTGACAGAATCAGTCCTGTATATTTTTATGTTTTAATCTTGAATTTGACACACTTTTCTTGTTATCTTACTTGCGTTCGAACGATTTGTATGTTTAGCTACGGTTTTAAAGAAAATAATATGGATGGTATCGAGTTTTTACCTCTGAACAGAGAATGATGATTTTGAGAGAAACAGAGAATGATCTTGAGCTCTTTAGCTTGATTCTTGAGAAAAATACTTGGAACTCTTTTTATAGCACCGAAATATGGTGGATTTTTGCCTTAAACTTGACTTCAACTTGAAGGAAAAAGGGGAAATTGCCGTAAGAAAATGAGAAGTATGAAAGGGATTGTAAGATTTCGACTGAGGAGGTATGGTTTTTATCTGAATTCTCACAGGCATGTATGGGTTTTTCTAAATATGAGTGAATTGGCAAGTAGGAGAATGGCTCCTCTGACTTTCGGCCGAGAAAGTCCAGAAAGTGGTTTGGGTTAATAATAATTAGATTTAAGTGTTAATTTATTAATGGTATTAGTATCAATTAGAGTTTTAAAGGGGTAATTTAATTCGGTTTAGATTCTTCACGGTATTATAATTTTAACCAGTTTATGGCTCGTTGAAGAAAATATTAAAATCTTGGTTCAACGTAAAATTTGTGTAATATATATATATATATATTTTTCTGGTTATTTAATTTAACCATTAACGTTCGTATTTAGTCGGGTTATACTGCTTACTTTTTCTAGTAATTCTTTAAGATTTACAAGACTTGGAATAAACTCCTTTGCTAGACTTCTTGACTTTACTTAGTCAAAATAAAATATTAGGAAATAATAAGTATGAACGTGCATTTATGTAATATGGATATTGACCTGAAATGTTGGGTGTCACAATCACTGTCGGTGCTAAACGATACGATGCTTCAGCGACCGGTTGTGCTCCTGGCTATAAATCAATCTGGAATTCGTTTTCTCTCTCTGGTGGTACTCCCGTCAAGTCATCAGGGAAGACATCAGGAAAGTCTTGCACCACCGGAACCTCTGACAATTCTACACTCCTTACTTCAGTATTAGAGATATAGGCTAAGTATGCCGCATCCCCGCCTCAAGGACTTTACTACTTTCATCATCGAGATCACCCTCGGTGGAGAGCTCTCTTTGTCACCATACACCGTCACTATCGTACCCTCTAAGGACCTCAACTTTATCATCTTCTTTCGACAAACTATATCCACATCAAATGCAGCCAACCAGTCCATACCCAATACTACGGCGAAACCACCCAAAGCGATTATAAATAATCTAACGGGAAACCTATGACCCTCAAGATCGATATAACAATCGTCTAACGCTTCGATCACCCTGGTGGGCGATCCCACTGTAGTCTCAACACTGAACGGCTTCTCTATCATTCTAGCAGTTCTACATAAATTCTTACAGAAAGATGGGGCCACAAAACTCTTACTTGCCCCAGAATCAAACAAAACAGAAGTTGGTACATTGTTAATAAGAAAAGTACCTGAGACCACGTCCAGGTCATTCTTCACCTCAGCTGCAGTCATGGTGAAGGCTCTTGCCTTCGCCTTAGGCTTGTCATCCTCTTTCTTCACTAGGACCGTTTCCTAACTTGGCCCCGCACCCTAACCTACCTTATAATCCTTCGCCCAATGGCCGACGCGTCCACACCGGTAACACTTAGGATCACGCGGGCATTCTCTAGAAAAATGTCCCGTGTGACCTCCGAAATTTTCAGCTTAACTCCGTTAACACAAACGCCATTATCTCAAACATGTGGTTATACAAACTCTGTTAGCATAGCCAGTCAATCATGCATTACATTTAATTAGGGTAAATTAAATGTGTCAGTATAGTTCAAACACTCACGTAGCGGTAATTCAGAGAATTACCGGAGCACACGCGAGTCTAACCCGGAACGTTGGTGAACCAAACTTCCAACCCTACTTAACGGGTCAAGGTATGATTCGAGATCACATATTAGAGTCTACATAATCTTGCGACCTACGGTTATTAACATTAATGCGTGCGCGGTTGAAAACTGACCCATAACGTGATACATGACCACTAATGCTAAATATTAACAGTAATTATTAATATTTACTTAATACGTGTAGTTATAAAGTTATGCATGAGTTATACGACATCAAACGCACGGCTACGACAAATACACGCGAAGTGCAATCATAGGAACGTTGAACTGCGTTAGAGCTACGTGGAACTGACAATAGCGGTACAATAATCACCGATACGTATTTGATATGGCAATCATAATAACTAGTTATTTTAATATTATTAGTAAAATAATAAATCCTAAAATCGGAGCATGAAACATTCAAAAGAACGAAAGCGTTATAAACGCGGCACCGACGCGTACCGGTGCGCATTTCAATTGAAATAGATATTTCATAATTTATAATACTTAAATAGTATTATTATTATTAGCGTTTCATAATTCTAAGATTTCTAAAATAATTATTCGGGAACACGAGACGGGCTAACACCAGAACGGAACGAGAACGAGTTAGTTACACGACGTAAACGCATTAAAAACCCACTTATATATAGTGAAAAACCCCCCAAATCTCCTAATTCCTTCAAAAACTAACACATACATAATGGTGTGTTTGAGAGAAAAGAGGGTGAGGGAGACTCATCGGAGCCGGCAAGCTCACGACGGCGGGGCACGGCGGCGAGTGGCGAGTGGCGGCTAGTGGCCTGTACAGTCGGATAGATCTCGTCGTCCCAAATAAGAAAATGGTGGTGGTTACCCCGGATTCACGGCGGTGGTGACGGAACCCCGTCTTGCAGAGGTGGCGGCGGCTAGAGTTCCGACAAGCCCGTTTTTGCGGCGACGCATGTCCTGCGAGTGGCAACAAGTGGCGTGGATTATTCTAATGCTCTCGCGATCCTAAACTCAGTGGTGGTGGTGCTTTCCTCCCGTTCCCAACGGTGGCGACAGAAATGTGGCTTAAAGAGGCGGTGGCGCTAGGGTTTGCTGCCACAGGCGTTTTTCAGTAGGCTCCGGCGACAGATCTAGCCTCCCACACATCCTCTTATTGATACATGGTCATACCTGGTCCAGATCTACGATTATCCTTCCCGTTTTCTCCCGACAACTAAGGTAAAAACGAACCCGAACCCATTCCGTTTGAATACACTTTTCTAAACTCCGGATCCGTTGATTGCTTTGTAGATATATATATCTTGGTGGTCTTGCTTGTCGGTCAAACTTGGTCAACTGGTCACGCGGGTCAGCGAGCTCGTATACACGAACCGAACGTACGGAGAGGTATAAAAAAGTACAAAAATAGTTATAATTATTGACGAGAAAACTTGATGTATGTATGCGGTTGGTTGTGTTGAGCTTAAGAGACGTGTTGTCATTGAGGATATATATATATATATATATTTGTATGAGGTCTTGGATAAACGAGTAATATAACGTATTCTCGGAAGTATATTATTATTAACCAAATAATAAAAAAGAATAACCTGGGCGCGTAATCGACTAAACGAGAACAATGGACATTGATTTACGAACGATGCACATTTCAAATAAATATTATCTTGGGTTAACAAAAATAATGTTATTATTATTTTGGATACAATTACAAGTATTTCACTTATATAAATAAATATATATATATATATATGCACTTTCGTAAGCGCATAAATGCATATACATATATATATCCATATTTTATAAAAACCAACCGATAGGAGATACATATATATGTAGACAAACAATTATATTTTTATATAAATCAAACGTTTATCATGTGATACAATATATATACGTATATACATATGCATATTAGCATCGATAAATGGATATACGAATACTTTGCATAAACCCAGACGGCTATTTTGCAAAACGCGATACAATACAAATATATATTTTAAGGTTTTTGAAAATGCTTATATGCATACATATATTTATGGATACTCATTCGAACATATTACAAAACCTTGACACCTTCATTTAAAACATCGAGTTGCACATATTTTATTAATAGTCGCATTAACACGAATCATATGTATAGGTTTTTAACGCATATAGTCATGTACGTTTAGGCGTATGACAAACTTATACTTTCTAAACACTACGTTTGTAACACATACTAGTTGAGGATCCCGACTCAACCTAAGTAGCGAGTTTTACTGATCATAAAACCAACATCATATACTAAACTGATAATGCTCTAAGTGAATCCGCAGCGCTCAACCGCACGCGTAAGGTTTAACCCTAGTATCTGTAATTAATAAATTACATACAAATATTTGTGATTAGGCTTATGATGGTGAACACACATGGGTAGTAGAATTGCTCGCCACATTGGCACACTTACTCTCATCTAGGAACTGTTATGAGGATACATTGGTTACACAGGTGAGTTTCACAGCCCATTTTACTTGTTTTCTTGTTGGGGAAGAAACATGCATATAAACAAACATCATTTTACTTGTTGTCCCGTTGGGGAGAAACATTAATACAAACAAATATCATTTTACTTGTTTTCCCATTGGGGAGAAACACGCACACAAACAAACATCCTTTTACTAGTTTTCCCATTGGGGAGAAACATGCACACAAACAAACATGGATCACATAGTATTTCACTACCAAATGTTTACTTAAGCACAAACATAACATACAAAGTCATTACACACTCGAACCGTTAATATAAGGTATATAGTGAGGAAATTTGAGTAGTACTACTGGGTTTGACAAATCCCTCCCTGGCTAGTCGCGCTAGCTCGATTGGACGTCGAACGGGTGTAAATTGTCATAAACACTTTCCATTGTTGATGTTAGCAATGGCAGAAGGCATTCAAACACAAACAGTCAGCTTCGGTTGCGAACGCTTAGAGTAACTTGTACATTGTCTAGCTAGCAATAGGTGTGACTTACGTATGTGGATCCTGCAGACACTCAAACAGTTCATTTACTTACAAACTTGTAAACTCATTAACCTCGTGTTGACACTTTTCTTACATGTTTTCTCAGGTCGCTAAGGCACATGTTGCACGCCTAGGACATGCATGGAGTCCTACTGTCATTTCATTCATATGAAAACATTTAAAACAATTCACTTGCTTTTATTAAACTAAACTTGGGCGTGTTTGTTTTGCGCAATAACTACTTGACATAAACCGCTTTCGCATTTAACTCTGAATATTAATGGATTTTGTTTAAACTCATATAGTGTCGTTTGACGTAACTAATGACTGATATACTGGTTTGTCACACGCCTAATGGTAAAACTCCACTATTGGATTTTAGGGGTGTGATTGATTGGTATCAGAGCCATTAGTTATAGAGAACTAGGATTTGCATACTAGACTATAACTACACACATGCATTAGTTACATGACACCGACACTCATACATGATACATATAGTATCCATATGTACATTGCATTACAGGCATGTTGACATCATCCACATCACCCTCTCCTGGCGAAGAACACGTCATCCTCATTGTACCATCATTCTCATTGTACCATCATTCCCAGTGGCGACACTCATAGAACTGCCAAAACAGCATCCACTCCCGTCCGAGGATAGCTAGTCGGAGCCTTCGGAGGGGTCTCTTACACCACCATCATCTGCACCCCACTCCACACCACCAGGGCCGAAGCAGACACCGGCTTGAGCCTATCGGTGACACTATTGGGTATGGTGGGCCTTCTCAGGTCCGTGTTAGGAACGACACCCAGCACTAGCACATTTCTCTTTGGGAGTTGGGTTCGTCGAAAGCGAGTCCCTCCTGCACCCACTAGCAACAATACCCCGACCTCACTAGCTTTACTCTACTTCAAGCCTGAACCCGTGGACTTCGTGTGAGCCACACCGTGTAAAGGTAGACAGTTGCACATATTATTGCAGAAATCCATTGACACATAGATGTCATCCCTTTCCCGAGCCATGTGCTCACGTCTTTAGTCGATATTCTGTTGAAGATAGACTGACCATGAAGTTGAGAACGCTTTTCTCATTACATACTCGAACCCTATTCTGGCTCAGTTGGCAGACCGATTACTTCGCTTCTTCTTGTAACTCATATCCATGAACTACTTTCACCTCTCGATGCCACATTTCATGTGCATGTTTGTTTAATGTGCTTGTTTCCATCTACAATCCACTAGATTGGACTCTTGTAATGTGTTTCAACTCAAGTCAATACTCGGACCAAATGATTCCCGACTACTCATCCTAATATGAGTCATAGCTGATCAATTTATGGTTGATTACTAAGTTTTTCGATGACTTATCGTCTCTGGCAACACTCTGTATCCATGAACTACTTTCACCTCTCGATGCCACATTTCATGTGCATGTTTGTTTAATGTGCTTGTTTCCATCTACAATCCACTAGATTGGACTCTTGTAATGTGTTTCAACTCGAGTCAATACTCGGACCAAATGATTCTCGACTACTCATCCTAATATGAGTCATAGCTGATCAATTTATGGTTGATTACTAAGTTTTTCGATGACTTATCGTCTCTGGCAACACTCTGTACTCATCAATAAAGATTGAGGGACATTTTGACACAGGACAGGGAGAACTTGGGTGAGCATGCAAAGCAAATTATCATTGCAGGAGCACACGTAATATTAATTTGAGGTGCATGTAAGTCCTGGTGAAACCTAGTGTGCCGATAAATGTTCCTAATCTATGATTTACAGACTTAAGCTCCCACCGTCAGCAGAAATCCTCATAACCCGCTCAGCCACTAGTGAGTATCGTTAAACCAGTTCAACAGTTGATAGACGCGACTATCAGGTTTGAGATGTTTACGGACACACTGAACTATCATCAATGGAATCCATCATTTTCCTTTCACTTATGTAAGAGCCTTAGTGAACTTAGGACTCTCATCCGAACATAGTCAAGGAAATCATCTCGATTGAAACCTTATTAGAGCCTCATGGCAAACCCTTCGAATCCAAGTATGTAAGCGGAATTTAAAGAACCCATCCTAAGCTAACACTTTATCCCTTACGGTCCAACACCAAATTCCATTTGACCCTATTACCTTGTCCTATGGCTAATCCATAATCTAATTTTATTCATACCCCAGCATATCTAACTCTACAATTGGATATATTTTCTTTTCTCACAAAATGATGCAGCTGTCTCAATGAAATTAGAAAACGGAGATTCAATCTAACCAACCATCAGTTGAATGCAATGACTTAAATAATTATCCTATCCCTTATATTGCTGGGATCATTATATCATAAGAAATCTTTCCTTACATGTGAACCTCTCCCTTAGCATTTGCATTGACCGACGCTTGCCTTATAAGCGCGGGTCTCACAAGAAGTCTCAGTGTGACCTCACAAATTTCCCTACCGGTGGAGTCGTACTACGACTCTTATGGAAATTGATAACTTAAGTGATGAAACCCCTAACCACGTATGGAATCATTTCCTCGACCTCGATGGTTACGTGACCCAAATCGTTATAGGTACCTCCACCTATGATTGAAGATTCCTTATCCTCCTTTACTAGGTAAATTCTCTTTATTTTGAATCAATGATTGTTAATCGCCTTAGCAACACCTTATTTGATCGAGAAAGCTAATGATATAACTCATCCCATATGCCTATGGTAACCACAATTCGGTACTTAATACAAAAGCTCTGTCATCGACACACCTCAGCCTGATTTCAACCTCTAATGGTTCCAGTACTTATTAAATGCCTTCTGTGGATAAAACAACCTGATTTACCAAATTTCCGCCTATATAAACTCAAACTCGTTATTGCCAATAGTCTGCGTGCGTATAATGACGTAGTAAATCTTGAATCTTTTTCTCCGATTAGAACGATGGAGAAACCTGACTCTGGCAGGACAATTGATTAGACTTTCCCTTCAATAAACAATAAACTAAGTTGTTTACGCAATTCTGAATAACCTATCAAGCTCATGTAACCAGCTTAACTTTGATGACCACATTTATCCTTGCTTCGTCTTTACACCATGAATGGTTAAACACTCTTTCTATCATGTCCGCTCGCTACATGACTTAAGCAATGGACTCATGGCGGATAGAGCATAAAAATCCTATCAACGCCTTAGACTTACCAATTCCAAATCACCCTGGATTTTCCTAGTGTTTCGTACATCTATTATACTGCTTCACGCTTGAACTTAGTACTTTTGATCACTACACGAGCCGATAATCTATGTGGACACATACTTAAACTTAAAGTGTTAACCCCCCCCCCCCTAATTGAGACATTTTCCAAATGATTCCTTCATTTAACTCTTGCATCAGTTGTTACTTTCCCTGTTGGGTATAAAATTGAGACTGATGCTGTCAATAGAAACTACAGTATCGAAACTACTCATTTCGGTTGAACATTTGTTCAATCAAAACTAGGTAGTTTCGATACCTGTTTTTCAGGCCCATTTGGCGGTGGCGTGGAAAACAAGGCATATGTGCTTGGCCTGCTATAAATAGCAGATTATCTCATAGGAGGAGTGTGTGTCTGTAGAGGGAATCACCACCCCAGGGGGAGCTCACCATGGGGTGAGACTAATTGTGAGTGTGTGAGGAGCTTTATCATTTTCATATCAATGACTGAATCACATGTTTTATACTTTCAATTATATGTTCTTTTTCACTTTTATATATTTCTATTCATGTATGTGATTCCCGCACCCGTCTCTACCCTTTTTCTGATTCGAGAGTGATACCGAATCAAGGGATTCCACCTCTTGATTCGGGCTGTTTTATGGATTTCTTTGCAGATCCGAGTTTACGGATCTGCTAAGGACCTACAAGTGGTATCAGAGCTTTATGCTCTTGATTTCTGAGTATATTCAGGTTATTTCGATCGATTTTAGGTGTTTTTTGGCTATTTTTGAAGTTTTTCTGCATCGGAGTTTTGAAAGCACTCTTTCATCGTTTTTCGCTTTATTTCTCCAAGTTTCTCGGATCTGAAGATTGATTTGTGTTCAGAAGATTATTTGGAAGCTTTTCGCTGGATTGGATTGTTGTTTCTTCGTTATTGATTATTGAAGCTTTTCATCAATGGAGTCTGCTGAAGCTTGAAGAATGAGGTATCGAAACTACTGGGAGACAATTTCTGCTTTTAGTTGATCATCGAAACTTCTTGTGTTTACTGTTGTCTGGAGAAGTTATCATCGAAACTAGCTTTTTGTCCTGTTATATCGAAACTAATCTTTGAAGATTGTTCACCCGAAACTACTTGAATATCGAAACTAGTTTCAATCGAAACTTGTAATTTCTTCTGAGTTTGCTGGATTTTCTACCAAGTCTTCTTCATCGAAACTTCTTGTTTCTGGTTTTTGTTTCTTCAATCGAAACTAGAAGTTTCGGGCAAGCCTTGTTCTGTCAAAACTAGTAGTTTCGATCAGCCTTTTCTCTATCGAAACAAGTTGTTTCGATCATCCCTGATTCACCCGAAACTAGCTACTGTTTGTTCTTTTAACTTCTCTGAGTTATGGCATCTTCAAGCAAAGTGAATATGCTGTAGGAAACAAACCACCTGTCTTGGTGTCCACTAGAGACTTTGATGATTGGACCAAGAAAATGAAGACTTTCTTTCAATTCCATGACCACACTCTTTTGTAGTCAATCACTGATGGTCCACACAAGCCAGTTACTACCACTGCAGATGTTCAACTTCCCAAGCTTGTGTCTGAATATGATGATAAGGATATTGCCTTAATTGCCATATATAACAAGGCTTATGGATCTATTGCTATGGATGTGTTTAACATATTTGCTGAGTATACCACTGCCAAAGATCTTTGGGTTGCTTTATGTACAAGGTATGAGGGAAGTGCTGAGGTTAGAGAAAGCAAGAGGGATTTAATCAAGAAGCAATATGAAATGTTTAGTAGTGTCCCTGGTGAACCTATGTCTGAATTGATCAACCGTTTCTCAAGCGTTGTCTCTAAGTTAAAAGTTTTGGGAACTGAGTATCCCACTGTTGAGTTAAACAAGAAGCTGCTTGATTCACTGCCCGAGGAATGGAATATGTATCGGATTATGATCAAGAAAATTTAAAACCTAAGCGACCTGTCACAGCAAGAACTTTTCTGCATTTTGGAGTCATATGAGCTGGAGATAAAGAAAGGTGCAGTCACCCGAACTAATCAATCTAGAAACACAACTCTTATTGCAGGTCAAAGTTCCTCCACTTCATCCAACAAAACCAAAATGGCTTATTTTCAAACTGATGTCCCACCTTCGATTTCTAGAGTTCAGCCTACTCCTTCATCCAACTCTCAGAAGCTAACCACCATGATTCCCGATGAGTATCTGCCAATCATGACTGCTTTCATGTCATGTTATGATGCCCTAATTTCTGGAAACTTAACACATGTTAGCTTTCAACCTGATGACTTGAGTAGATCAACCCGGATGATTTGGAAAAGATAGATATTGATTGGTGTATGGCTATGCTGACTCTGAGAGCAAAAAGATTCATCAAGAGGACTGGGATGGAAAGATTCAAGCAAGGAAAGACTCTGGGGTTTGACATCAAGAAGGTGATATGCTACAACTGTGACCAGCTGGGTCATTTTGCAAGGAACTGCGAGGAGCCATCATCAAAGGAGCAGCATAAGAAGAAGAATTCATCTGGAAAGCAAGCTGTCATTTCTCCCAAATCCACTACAACTTCCAGCTCAATAGCTCTGGTCTGTCAAGCTGATGGGTACTTTCATTGGGGAGATCAAGAAGGGGAAGCAGCTAACAAGGCATTGATGGAGACATTGAAGAAAAGGAGAAATGTGTCATGATTGAACCAGCTAAAGATCTCACCGCCGTACCAGCTGAGGTAACGTCCAGACTTTGCAGTGCTAAATCATGTTTAAATGAGATTCAGAAATATAGATTCATCAACCAGGCTTTGGTCAATGAACGAGATCATATAAATGTGATGTATGATTCTGTGGCAAAAAATGAGAAACTTTACTTAAAGAAAATTCGTGATATTTCTGGAAAAAACCGATCTTTGATTGTACAACTTACTACACAAAAAAATAATAATCAAATTCTAACTGAAAGACTTCAAAAGGCTGAAAAAGCAAATTTTCAAGTTGAACACATGGGTATGGATCAGAAAATTCTTTTTAGAATCATTGACAACAAAATTCATAAAAAAGTCACAGAAGGCATCGGGTATAACTCTCACCCACCTCCATATTCCAAGTCTGGAAGATTTGCTGATATGCCAGCTCCTCATGTCCCCACACCTTTTGTTTGTAATTTATCTGCTGATGATTATATCCAAACTTCAGATTCTGACAGTTTTGCTTTCTGTGCAGAGTCAGATTGTGTAGCTTCCGAAGATGATTGTGATGAGAGTTCTAGTAAGAGAAATGTTTTAAATGAACTTGAGTCGGATAAATGTAATAATATGTCTGTGTCGAAGCCAGATATTTGTGAACACAATGAAAATTTGTATTTTGGTTCTGTACATTCTGAGCATGACAGTTTGAGAAATGATATTTCTAAGTTTAAGAATGCTTTGCCTTTTGTTCCTAAATCTGTAAATGCTATGAGTTGTATTGCAATTTTTAAAAGTGCATGAGTTGTTATGACTGACATTCCACAAGAAACAATGAGCAATCTGGAATTTTTCATATTAAAGGAATATCAAAGTCTTCAAGAAAGAAATATTGAAGAAAGAGTTGCCTCTAGTTCTGATGTCTCAACATCACAATCATCTTCATCATCCAATGATGAAAATTATCAGGCTAAGCCAACATGTGATAAAGTTTGTTTTAGTTGTGGGGAATCCAATCATGTTTTCAAGACATGTAAATTGTCTACATATCATTTCAACGAAGAAAACGTACCATCTGTTGTTCAAAATTCAGTTGATTGTGCTTCAATTTTTTATCTAAATCACAACATAGTAGAACTTTGCGATGTAAAAGGATTAAAAATGCTAAAAATTGGAAGAAAAGGATTTGGAAAATTAAGAATAACGATCTCTTTGAGAACACATTAAAGGAGGATTCTGATTATGACTTCCGAAATGCATAATGTAAAATTAAGAAGTTCCAAGTTAGCAATGGGTTGGGTACAAATGTCTAAATGATTCATTTTATGTAGGGACAATTGAGGAGGACTGGAGACAATATCTGGCATGTCGACAGTGGTTGCTCAAGACATATGACTGGTCATTTTTCTTTATTGCAAGATTATCATCCAATGGACGGTGATTTTGTCGCCTTTGTAGGCAATCCAAGAGGTGAAAAGATTAAAGGCCAAGGAACTGTGTCTAAAGGTGTAAATAACTTGGAGAATGTCAATTTCGTCCCACAACAGAGGTACAATCTGATGAGTGTATCCCAGATTTGTGATAAATATTTTTCTGCCCTCTTCAACTCCAAGGAATGTTTGATTTTAAAGCATTGGGTGGTTATTCCTGAAGATCTAATCCTCATGCGTGCTCCTCTAAGATTCAATACTTATAGTCTGGATATGAATAATTCATCAGGAATCGAATCATGCTTCCTTTCAAAAGCTTCAGAAGATGAGTCCTTTCTCTAGCACAAGAGATTAGGACATCTGAACTTCAAGGCAATGAACCGCTTTGTTCGAGGAAACCTTGTCAAAGGTTTGCCTTTGAAATATTTCTCCCCCATAGAACATTGTCTCTCTTGTTCAAAGGGAAAGCAACACAAATCTACTCACAAACCCAAAACCACTAATTCCATTGACTCTCCCCTTTAATTGCTTCACATGGATCTTTTCGGTCCTGTGAGTGTCATGAGTCATGGAAGGAAATCTTACTGTTTGGTAGTGACCGATGACTTCTCTCGGTTTACTTGGGTATTCTTCCTGGCAAAGAAAGATGAGATGCCAGAGATTCTGAAGATTCATTTGCTACAAATCGAGAACTTGTTCAATCTAAATGTGAAGACTATTCGCAGTGATCACGACACAGAGTTCAAGAATGCCACTCTAGATTCTTTCTGTGAAAGTAAGGGTATCTCTTGACAATTCAGTGCACCTCGTACTCCTCAACAAAATGGTGTAGCTGAACGAAGAAATCGTACGTTGATAGTGTTGAAGCAAACAAAATGGTGTAGCTGAACGAAGAAATAGTGTAGCTGATTGTGTGACAAACACTCTGGATAGTGTCTTAGCTTTTGTACTTGTCTTGTTTGTATTAGTCTTTGTATGTTAGTGTCTGTATGTATTAGTTATCGAGTTGTAATTTCTAATGCATTTTATTGTTGTATAATTTCTCTAAGTGTTTTGCGCACTTAGCATGTGCGCAGGAATTACTAAGTACGCAAGAATACTCTGCGTACTTGCTAAGTACGCATGAACAATTTGCCCTACGCACTTGTTAAGTGCGCAGAGATCAGGTCTAGTATAAATAGGCTAGGTTAACAAAAGATATGTACGCAGGCATTTTGTACTCAGTTGTATTCTCTCTGTAACCTTCAAGTTTATAATAGACGGAGTTTTAATGTGATTTCGTTGTCTATTTACTTTGTGTTACTTGATTCTCCAACTAGTCACGGGCATTCCGCACCCAGTCCGACTAGTCACACACCCATACGTAACGATCCGAGACACCCGAGGACCTACAAGTGGTATCAGAGCTTAGCTCTTGATTTCGAGTGGTGTGAGTGTGTTAGGAGCATCTTCTACACATCCTACAGAGATTTTGCAAGAAAAAGTGGGTGTTTTTTGTTGATTTTTGTGATAAAATATGGGTAGCTCTTGACCACTACTTTAGAAGCAAAAATCACTAAAAAACCGACTTTTGTTGTGTATTTGAGTGTTTTGAGCATCAAAGGTTGGTTAGAAACGAGATTCTGACCCTTTGGCTCATTTTGTTTGGTCATATCTTCAACCTTTTCTGTCTCCGGTGAGATTCCAGTGACCGGAAAAAGTTGGTGAGGGTTGGTGAAAAAGTGACATGCGTACTTACCTTTTTTGGCCAAAAGGACATCTTCCTGCGTACTTACCAAGTATGCAAGACCATTTCTTGTTGCATACTTAACTCCTTCCTGCATACTTATCATTTACTCCTGCGTACTTGTTAGGTACGCAAGAGCAAATTCTAAATACGCAAGACCATGTCTTTAAGTGCGCAAGGCCAGATTCAAGTGCGCAAGTTGTTTTGACTTTTCTGAAATTTGACTAAGTGTTTCACTATGGCAAATCTTCAGAACCTTGGCAACCTGCTTAACTATGATAACGAGATAGGTACTCCGCAAAAACCGCCAAGGGTGCTTAATGTTAATGATTATTCGAATTGGAAAGCACGATTTGAGCATTATATCTCATACACTGATTCCTCTTTGTGGATACCTATACTTGAGGGTTATAAGCATCCTACTTATACTTATCTTGATGAAATTGTTCCCAAGCTTATATCTAAGCTAGATGAAGAAGAAAAGAAAGTTTATGACAGAGAAAAGAAAGCACATGGATCTATCACAATGGCCCTAACTTGAGAACTCTTTCACAACTTCAGAGGATATGATAATTCGAAAGATCTCTGGAAGGCATTGCAGAAAAGATTTGAGGGGAACAGTGACATCAAGAAGAGCAAAAGAGATCTCCTGAGAAAGCAGTATGAGTGCTTCAGACACCTGGAGAATGAATCTACATATGAACTTATATCTAGATTCTGTTATCTGTAAACTGAGTTAAAAGCTTTTGAGCTAAAGTACCCTAATGAGGAATTAGTTGAAAAATTTCTGGATGCGTTACCACCAAAGTTTGAGATGTATACAACTCTGCTAAGAGAGAACCCGAAGTTCTATGAGATGAAGATTGAAGAAGCAATCGGTAAAGTTCAAGCTCACGGTATGAACCTGAAAAGAAAAGAGAGCTCAGGAAGACCCCAAATCCAAGACCCTTCTATGTATTATGGGACGTCTTCCACAGCTAAATCATCTGGTTCAGGAATCGCCTTATTCTCAGGGAACTCTCATGAAGAAGATAACTCGAATGGTTGTGGTGGTCATACATGCTTTACAGCATCTAGATCTGGTTCTCACCACCAACATCCCTCAAGAAATCCTCCCTCTACATCTTCAGCTAACCAGACTGCTATTGCCAAGATAGCTGAAGATCATGTGGCATTATTTTCATCATGTATGCTTGCCTATGAGAACTTCATTGGTGGCAAGCTTATAGATCCTGAAACAATTGAAGAAGATTTTAATCAGGTGGATCCGGATGATATGGAGGACATGGATATTTAGTGGAATATGGCCATGACCTTGAGAAGGGCCAAGCGTTTCTTGAACAGAACTGGCCAGAAGTTTTTTGGTGGGCATTCAAATGCCAAGGTTAGTTTTGACAAATCCAAGGCCAAGTGCTACAAGTGTCAGAACTTTGAACACTTTGCTCGTGAATGTCAGAAGGACAAGGCACCTGCCTCAGGATTCACAAGACCAAGACAGGGAAACAACCAAGGAAACAATCAAGGGTACAACAACTCTATCAACCGCAATAAAATTCAAGATGGAACGTCCAATGCATTGGTAGCTCAACAGGACGAAAGCTTTGATTGGGGTGTTAATTTGGAGGATGCCCTTATTGCTCAAACTCAGGTTGGTGAGTATATGGAGATGATGGAAGTAGAAGAATGAGAAGCGTCTGTAGCTGACCAAGAGGAGTCTACAACTACCTTTGCCCTCATGGCTATTGGGGAAGCATCAAGTTCGTCAACTGAGGTAGACTCTAATTCTTTTGTTGTCATTTCATGTTCCAAATATCTTGGCTTGAAAAAAGAAAATTCTAAGCTTCAGGATAAGGTTGAACCCCTTCGTATTGTAGCGTTAAGCTACAAGGAAAATGAAAAACGTTACAAAGATTCAATTGAAACTTTAAAGAAAGAAAAATGTGATTTTTCACTTAAAATCAGCGAACAACAGTTCCATTTGGATGTTGCATACAAGGGGTTAGAAAAAAGGAATAATGAAATTACCAAGCTGCAGAATGAGGTCATGCAGCTAAATGGTAAAATTGAGAAGTTGAAAAATTCTCACTTTGTGGTGGAACATTACGAATTAGTAGTAAGGCAAGTGAATGGGTTAGGGTTAGGTACTAATGCCATTCCACCACCAGTTAGCGGGAAATTTGTCAACGGCTTAATAGAAATTGATTTGTCTTGCCTTGATGAGTCTTCAAGTCAGGATGATTCCTCTAACAAGGATGATTCCTCAAGTAAGGCTGACTCTGCATCTAATGAAGAGTTCCTTACTGCTTCTGATGATGGGTCTAAGAGCACCTGCCCTGAAGGAGTAGTATCTAAGGAGTTGCTAGGTGAACAGAAAGTTAAGAAAAACATTATCAATGATTGTGATAATTGTATTTTGACTGAACCCGATATTGTTGAATCAAATGAAAAATTAAAAGTGATGCTTTATGGGGGATATAAAAACATTAATCAAGTTAAAAAGGAAGCCTTTTCAGCTCATTTTGGGCTTGGCTATCAAGAAAATTTGCAAAAATATTATATTCCTAAGAACCAATCATCATCGGGTCAAACTACTGTTCACCAAACAACTTCTCCTGCTCATCATGCTGAGTCATCTAATGCCAGCTCTAATGAGCCTTACAGAAGGACTTACAAAGAAAAGAGAACTTGCTTTCACTGTGGTTGGTCACATCTTTGTGAACTGCCCTACTAAGAACCAAGGGAAACGGCCAATTGTTTCACAACCGACTGTTATCTCTAAGTCACCACCAGTGAAGCATTCCAAGAGTCCAAAAGAAAATGTGGTGAAACCACCAGTAAAACTTATGGTAAAGCCAAAGATCATATCTAAGGCTAAACCATATGTTCCAAAAAGGGAAAAGCTATCTTCTAAACCTTGTGCTTCTACCTCTGGTAGTGCACCTACTAGTGAGAAACATGTTGTTAAGCTTTCTAAGCCACAGAGGAGAAGAAGGAACAAAATATTGAGAAAACTGAAACAGCTGGCTGGAATTCAATCAGGTGAAGCTTCCATTAGTTCACCAGCTGCTGTTGAATCTAAGTCTATTGTTCCAGTTAAGAAAAAGAAGAGGTCCTGGAACAACAAATCTAAAAGTTCTCAATCTCCTGGTACTAAGTCTTCTAAAGATTCATCCATTTTTTTACAGTCACGACTGTGAATTAATTGAGGTTGTTTATTTTGAGAAAGACGGACAACCCAAGACCACTATGGCTTGGGTCTCCAAATCTAATTAATTTCTTGTGACTTGTGCAGGGACATCTAAAGGGTACTATCTCTAATCGTTGGTATGTATTTATTGGATGCTCCCGGCACATGACAGGTATGGCCCTGCTTCAAGATGTAAAACCATTCAGAGGGGGCTATGTGGCCTTTGCTGGAGAGAAAGGCGTTAGTATCACTTGTCAAGGCGTGGTTACAAATGGTTGTGTCAGCTTCGACAACGTCAAATACTGTGAGCAGTTAAAGCATAACTTGTTGAGTGTCTCTCAGATGTGCGACAAGGAGTACTCCGTTATGTTTGACAAATATAAATGCATGATTCTCAAACCTGGTTTTAAAGTTCCTGAAGACTGGATTCTCATGCGAGCACCAAGAACAAACGACGCTTATCAGATTCATATGAGCGTGGAAACAACCACCACATCAGTTGCTACTTGTTTGCTTACCAAAGCAACAGAGCTTGTCTTTATCTTGTGGCATAGGAAACTCGGACATATTTCTTATAGTAAAATAAATCATCTTGTCCGAAACGGTTTGGTAACCGGTGTTCCTAAGCTAAAATTTGCCATTGCAGATGACTATATGCCTTGTAAAAAGAGCAAACAGCAACGGAAGTCTCACAAGCCCAAGCTCCAAAACTCCATCGATACCCCTTTGGAGCTATTACATATGGATCTGTTTGGCGCCATAAGTATCAGGAGTATTGGAGGTAAGTCATACAGTCTAGTTGTAACTGATGATTTCTCACGTTTTTCTTGGGTGCATTTTTAGGTATAAAGGACGAGACTGCTGACATTCTTCAATACCTAATCCTGAGCTTGGAATCTCTTTGCAAGTTGAAGGTTTGAAGAATAAGGAGTGATAACAGAACTGAATTCAAGAAAAACTTGATTGAACTTTTCTATCTCAAGAAGGGGATCCGTCACGAATTTAGTGCCCCATACACACCTCAGCAGAATGGAGTTGCAGAACAGAAGAACAGAACCTTGATTGAGACTGCAAGGACAATGCTGTCAGATGCAAAGCTTCCTGTCACTTTCTGGGCAGAAGCAGTAAATACAGCTTGTCACGTTTTGAACAGAGTTCTGGTTGTGAAGAGGCACAACAAGACTTTCTATGAGTTGATCAACAATCGACCTCCCAATCTTGACTACCTAGTTCCTTTTGGTAGTCCATGTTCCTTATTGTTACAATACAAAGACCGCAAGTCTAAGTTTCATGCAAAAGCGGTGGAAGGCATCTTCTTAGGATATGTTGCCAACTCGCCTTGCAAGAGAGCGTACAATATAGTAACTCGTACTGTCGAGGAATGGTTCGAAGTGGATTGCAGTAAACACATCACTCCACCAGAACCAACTGGTCCAGCTTGGGGTTTTGATTATGATACGCTATTCAAGTCTTTCAACCTTCCTGATTTATCTGCCAATGATGCCACAAATGTGTATGGATTCTTTGGAGGCGGTGATGACTCCAGTTTCTCAACCCGTGCAACAGTACCGATTATAACTCCCGATTCCAATGCTGCATCTGCATCTGGAACTAATGAAAATGATAACATAGAAGTTGTTCATGTTGACGGAAATGACGCTCAAGCTAATCCTAACACTCGTGTAGGAAATGAAGCTCCAGCTGATCCAATTAACAATGAATCTTCTTCTTCTGGAACACAAGATATGGGGGAGTTGAGCACGAACCTCGATTTAGAAATTCAGGAACCGGATATACCAGAGACGAGAGTGCATAAGAATCATCCAATTGACAACATTATTGGTGATCCTCATGCCGGTGTTCAGACTCGTCATAGAACTATTGTTGAGAACACTAGTTTGTACTCTGAGATACTTGACACTGGTGTCATGGAAACATGTTTGCATGCTGCATTCGTGTCCCAGTTAGAGCCGAAGAATGTGAAGGAGGCTCTCGCTAACAACTTTTGGATTGAGGCAATGCAAGAAGAATTGTCTCAATTCCAAAAGGTGCATGTGTGGGATTTGGTTAACTTGCCAAGAGGCGTACAACCAATTGGAACCAGATGGGTGTTCAAGTGCAAGACGGATGATCATCATGTCGAAGTGAAGAATAGGTTGGTTGTTCAAGGATTTTATCAACAAGAGGGCCTGGATTACACTGAAGTATATGCCCCAGTTGCTAGACTTGAGGCCATTCAACTGTTTCTGGCTTATGCCTCCTATGTCGGCTTCATGGTCTATCAACTTGATGTGAAGAGTGCTTTCCTGTATGGAAAAGTTCATGAAGAGGTCTATGTCTGTCACACCCCCATATTTTATTTACTTATTAAATAAATACAGGTTGTAACGATTGGTTCATTACACGATAGCGGAAGCTGTAATAATGATTTCTAAGACTTGATTACATATACAATTACTAAAACTAAGTAATACTGTGATCTAAGTTCTTCTAGATCAATGACAGACTTGAGACTTGATATTCTACGTCCTTCCAGCTACTAGGAATTGATCCAACATAGCTAGCCTATTCCAACCGCGCCATGGCTAGAGGTCACCTGAGAAACATACTTGAAAGTGTCAACACAAAGGTTGGTGAGTTCACAGAGTTAGTTATATTATTGCTTATAGTTTTTCCCCGAAAACTTGTTCATGACTTTACCGTCATAAAATATGTTTAAACCTGATCATTTTAACCTGATCAGAACCCTTTTGTGTAAAACCTGATCATTTTAACCTGATCAGAACCCTTTTGTGTAAAACCTGATCATTTTAACCTGATCAGAACCCTTTTGTGTAAAACCTGATCATTTTACCTTGATCAGAACTCTTTTGTGTAAAACCTGATCATTTTAACCTGATCAGAACTCTTTTGTGTAAAACCTGATCATTTTACCTTGATCAGAACTCTTTTGTGTAAAACCTGATCATTTTAACCTGATCAGAACCCTTTTGTGTAAAACCTGATCATTTTAACCTGATCAGAACTCTTTTGTGTAAAACCTGATCATTTTACCTTGATCAGAACTCTTTTGTGTAAAACCTGATCATTTTAACCTGATCAGAACCCTTTTGTGTAAAACCTGATCATTTTACCTTGATCAGAACTCTTTTGTGTAAAACCTGATCATTTTAACCTGATCAGAACCCTTTTGTGTAAAACCTGATCATTTTAACCTGATCAGAACCCTTTTGTGTAAAACCTGATCATTTTACCTTGATCAGAACTCTTTTGTGTGTATTACCAATGAATATGATTACTAATCCGATCTATTGACCCCATTTGTAAGCTTGCAAGGAATACAAAATAGTATGTAATGTACGAGACCGTAACCAAACCCCAACTTTCTGTGCCTCCCCTCGCCTTTCTGCGAGTAAGACAATATGCGGTCATTCGGTCATTTTGACCCCTGGTTAGCGCGACTAACCATGACCGGAGGCGTCACCCCCAATAGTACTATTCATATAATCCCGGGCTAAATCCATAGCTAATGGTTACTAATTTATTACGAGGACTTTAAGCGCTTTATTGTTCCCTCAATACATACTTACGGTCAGATCATTAGTTCCATTCATTTATACACAAAAGTCTTTTACATGTATGTTTCCACCCCAAATCATTTCAAAAACTTAGAAAAAGGGGAATTAGTGAAACTCACAAGGAGTTAAACCAAAATGTTCATATTGTCAAATGTATAAGCAATGTAATTCATGTTTTCAAAATATAACAAGTAAGTATGTTTCTCCCCCGATGTTTACAAAACAGTAAATAGTTAAAAGGGGGCCGTGAACTCACCTTGTGTCCGATGAAATCCTAGCAAACCAACTTGTGCTAGTTCTTGTATATCCGTACCCTAATCACACAAGGGTACTAATGTGTTAAACTACCCGTCTTATACGTAAGTTGTTCAATACTTGTTTTGTTATAAAACAGATCTTAGCTACTGCCCAAAGTGACTGATGAACAGATGTCGAAACTTCCTAGTTTCGATTGCGCAGATTAGATATCGAAACTTCCTAGTTTTGAATGAGCAAAAACTGGTATCGAAACTACCTAGTTTCGATTGGCAAGAAGGGTATCGAAACTACCTAGTTTCGATTGAGCAATATGTATCGAAACTACCTAGTTTCGATTGAACAACTAGTATCGAAACTCCTAGTTTCGATTGAGTAAACTTGTATCGAAACTCCTAGTTTCGATTGAATAGGTATCGAAACTCCTAGTTTCGATTGAATAACAGGTATCGAAACTCCTAGTTTCGATTGAACAGGTATCGAAACTCCTAGTTTCGATTACTGCACTTTGATTGACAGAATTCGTCCTGTATATTTTTATGTTCAAATCTTGAATTTGACACACTTTTCTTGTTATCTTACTTGCGATTGAACCTTTTGTAGGCTTAGATACGGTTTTAAAGAAAATAAAGTGGATAATATCGAGTTTTTACCTTAAAACCGAGATGAAGATGATGAAAGAAAACAGAGAAGAGTCTTGAATCTTCTGTTAAACTTTCTTTAGAACACTTGAAATCTTCTTAAAATACCGAATTGTGGTGGATTTCTGCCTTAAACTGGACTTCGACTAGAAGGAGAATTGGGAAATTGCCGTATGAAAATGAGAAGTATGGAAGGGATTGTGGGATTTCGACTGAGGAGGTATGGTTTTTATCTGAATTTGAGTGTATTAGCAAGTGGGGGAATGGCTCCCCTGACTTTCGGTCGAGAAAGTCAAGCAAGTGGGTTGGGATTTAAATAAATCAAACCATTTGATTTAAGTGTAATTTTAACCACTAGTGTTCGTATTTAGTCGGGTTATCCTGGTACGTGAACCGGTAACTCCTAGAATTACCAAAATATGAAATGAGACCATGTACGGATATTGACCTGAATTGTCGGGTGTCACATTCTCCCCATGTTAAAAGAATTTCGTCCCAAAATTCAATTTGTGTCCTCTTGAACTGTTGTATCCTTAAACAAGGATGGGTATTTTTGTTTTCATTTGATCCTCTCGTTCAAATGGTTTAACGTACCTAGGATTAAGCTTGCCACGGTTGCCAAATTTTGCAACCCCTTTCCAATGAGAGACCTTTAACATGACTTTGTCTCCCACTTAGAATTCTAATGGTTTTCGTCTGTTGCTATCTCAACTCTCTTTCGTCTGTCTTGAGTGACTTTCAGACGATCTTTTATTTCGAAGATTTTGTCAACGGTTCCCTAGTCAATATCAGGACCAGTCAAATGTTTTTCGCTAGCCTCCGCCCAATATAGCGATGAGTGACACTTACAACTATACAAAGCCTCAACGGAGCGGCTTTAATGTTGGTGTGGTAGTTGGTATTATATGAAAACTCATCCAACGGCGGTGAGTATCCCTATTTCCTCTGAAATCGATTATACACACACGGAGCACATCTTTTAAAGTTTGGATGGTCCTTTTACTTTGACCGTTCATCTGGGATGATATGCAGTGGTCATGTAAAGGCGTGTGCCCAAGGCTTATTGTACAGACTGCCAGATTCTTGACATGAATCGACTGTCCCTTTTTGTGAAAATGGAAACTGGCATACCATGCCTGGCCTTAATTCCCTTAATATTTAGCCTTGCACGCTTCTTACTTTTATCTGTCTCCTTTATTGGTAGTGAATACGCGGATTTCGTCAAACGACTGACGATTATCATATAGTATTATAGTTGCTAGGTGTTCTGGGTAACTTTGTAATGAAATCCATTAAAATTTGTTCACATTTTCATTGAGGTATCTCGGGTTGTTATAACAATCCCGACGGTTTCTGATGTTCTGCCTTTACCTTTGAACATGTCAGGCATTTACCGACGTAATTAGCAATTTCTCATTTCATGTTCGGCCACCAGTAGAGTTCTTTCAGATCCTTATACATTTTATCCGAACCTGGGTGAATGGAGTACCTGGACTTGTGGGCTTCGTCCATAACCATCTCCCGTAAGTTACTAAAACATGGCACCCAAATTCTATTTGCAAAGTATAAAGTATCATCTGATTTTGGCTCTAATTGTCTGATCATTCTTCGTATAGCTTCACTCTAAATGTTTTCTTCTTTGATTGCCTCCTGTTGTGCCATCCGGATTTGAGTCGTGAGACTCGCATGAATTGTCAATCCTAGGGCACGAACACGGAGAGTTTTAACTCGTTCCTTACGACTCAAGGCATCTGCTACGACATTTACCTTACCAGGGTGATACTTGATGTCCCAGTCGTAATCATTCAGTAGTTCTACCCAACGAAGTTGACTCATGTTGAGTTCTTTCTGATTAAAGATGTGCTGGAGACTCTTGTGGTTTGTAAAGATAGTACATTTTGTACCATATAAAAAAAATGTCTCCAAATCTTGAGTGCAAACACGACAGCACCCAATTTCAGATCGTGAGTCGTATTATTTTTCTTATGTACTCTTAGCTGTCTGGATGCATACGCTATGACTTTTTCTTCCTACATCAATACACATCCCAGACCTTGGTGTGATGCGTCGCAATACACGATGAAATTGTCAGTTCCTTCGGGAAGGGATAGGATTGGTGTACTGCAAATTTTTTGCTTCAACAATCGAAACGCTGATTCTTGTTTATCAGTCCAATCAAACTTTTTGTCCTTCTGAGTTAACGTGGTCAAAGGCAAGGCTATCTTTGAAAAATTCTCGATAAATCGCCTGTAATATCCTGCCAAACCCAGAAATTGACGCACCTCAGTCGGAGTTCTTGGTGCTTCCCAGTTTTTGATAGCTTCAATCTTGGTTGGGATTACGTTAATACCCTTCTTATTGATGACGTGTCCGAGAAAGTGAACCTCTCGAATCCGAAACTCACACTTAGAGAATTTGGCATAACGCTTCTCATTCCGGAGTAGTTCCAAGATTGATTTCAAATGATGTTCATGTTCCTCATTGGTTTGTGAATATATTGATATGTCATCGATAAATACAATCACGAATTTATTCAAGTATGGCTTGCACACGCGGTTCATTAGGTCCATGAAAACGGCCGGTGCATTAGTCAAGCCAAATGGCATAACTAGGAACTCGTAGTGACCGTAACGAGTCCTAAAAGTCGTTTTTGGTATATCTTCTTCCTGAATTTTCAGTTGAGGATACCCTGATCGTAGATTAATTTTTGAATAGAAACTGGACCCTTGAAGTTGATCAAACAAATCGTCTACTCGAGGAAGAGGATACCGGTTTTTGATTGTCAGCTTGTTCAACTCCCGATAATTGATGCACCTTCTAAAGGTTCCATCCTTTTTCTTTACAAACAGGACCGGAACTCCCCATGGTAAGAAACTCGGTCTTATGAAAAAAATTACTCGACGAGGTGTCCAAGTTTTTGTTGTATATTGGGTAGAAATGAAAAACTATGAAAATGAAACTTTATGTTTGTCCCTCTTATGCTTTTCGAAAGCATTTTCCCGGACTAAGACTTTTCTCTTATTTCAGGTTTCATGTTTTCTATGATTTTCCTCTCTATGTGCCTTCATGGAGCTAGGAATTGATGTTCCTTGGGAGCTCTTATTTGTGAACTTCGAGTCTAATCACCACTTTACCCCTTTGCTCGCACTACCTTTCGAGGCAGACTAGCCTTTGGGTTGTAGCGTCCTGATATGTAAACTCATGTCTCGACTACCATACCTTCAAAGTATGTAAGTCATACGAAGTTCGATGTTTGTTTGGGATATTCATATTCCGTCTAGCTGAGGGAATGAATAATAATACTGTAAGAATGGTCCCATCGAATTAGTGTTTTCCCCAAAATGGGCTATGGGTTTGTCAACTCATTAAGTTGGCAGAAAGAGTTGATAGTCAACTATTAGTCATACGGTGTGTATGCACTCCCTTAGTGTTTGAATGGTACTTTTGGTGACTTACCATTACGTATTCCACTCATTCAGGTTATAGCCTTAAAATCCTTAGCACAAGGATAAACTTGAGGTAATGAGTGTTGAACGTCGAGACTTTTGTATTCTAATTGAGTCTACTCCAAGAGATCATTTCTTAACAATAGTTGCTCTAGAGCTTTCCAATTATAGAAAACTAGTAGTGAAAGATGTAGTCACACCTCTCTTCTAGGCTAAATCTGAGATCCATCCAACAAGATGAACTTTGGGGAAGTGCTAGTACAAAAGAGTAATAAATTATTCTTCTCAATTCTTTGTGGACAGTGACCTGTTGTGAATAGCTCGAGCTTACGTCCTTTATGCATATCATGAACTAATGAGATTAGCATGAAATTCCGCATTTGGGACTCCTTTAAGGGTTTTGCATGTCGTTGGTTAGTGCGACAATAGTCGTTAGTCCACACTTAGGTTTCTTTGGTATTCGTTTGAGCATCAACCCCGGCTTATCTATTGCAGAGAGAATAGTCAGACTTAAAGGTATATTGAATGTCAATGGTTGCGAGAGCAATCCTGTTTGACCGACATTCTGAAATGTCCGATTTCCTACTTGTCTCATGACGAGCTTCCACAATATCCATAAGTGCCATGTGTATGCGGGTCAGAATAATACCCTGCCCTATTACTGAAGTTAGCGCATAACACTCTTGGCGTAACTTTCAAGCAATTGTGAGATTGAACTGTATGATGAATCCTGAGATTACGCTATAATCTCCCACAATAGTTGTGCAATTATTGTAAGCGTGGGTTGTGGTAATGCTCAATTTAGGGCTATCTTGACCAGTAGAATCTCAAGGAATGAATGTGCGGATTCCTTCGCCGTTCAGGATTCACTAAGGATTGGTTGAATTCAATTTGAATTTCTCTCGTTCCTCCAAAACTAGGAGAATGCTTTGTGAGCACCTAATTGAGAAGTCTGATTTGTTGAGATCCAATCCTTAATCAAGTGATTGAGAACATGAGTTGATCATCAGCTTAGACAGCAAGACTCACTAAAGTTCCCATGCACTGCAAATTATGATTACGTGTGCACCCGTAATGATAATTTGCCTTGCCTGATCCCTATAGTGTTTCTTCTATCCCTAGCTTTTAATCAAAAGGGACTTGAAATAATCATTAGATTGCGTGTGCTCATTTGTACATGAGTGTGTATTGTTTTATCGGATTACTCTTAATTATGCGTACCAATACTCATGACTCTGCCGAATATGGCTGTTGTCGGATGAGGCTAAGGGTAGAGAGGCACCACCAGTGTCTCTTAAAAAAAATGTGCATGGTGAAATTCAGGCACTATGTGTTGGGCAGAGATCCTCAAACGAGTGTCGAGCAACTCATGCTCCAAGTCTGTATATATGCATGGATCCACATGACCCTGATGTATGTCTGGGTCTCCTGACCCTTGGAGTTCTCTCCCATTTAGTCCTGCTTATTCACCTTGAATTCCCTTCTGTCTGGGCAATCATGCCTGCCATATAACATGGCGAGAGTCTAGGCATCCGATCCGACAACTTATGAAGAAGAGTATTTATACCATAAATACGTTAGAAAGATAGTTGCCTCCATGGCTGGAGTAGTTGTGGTGCAGGTATAGGTACAGATTCTGGTACGAGTTCAACCTGTTGTGATACCAAGATCGGTAACTGACGATCGCCGCCGTCGTCGTTCAAGCTCAGCTCGTAACTCGATCTTCTAAGGTTGCAGTATGCTGAGTACCCGTTATTTCTTGACTCGTAACCCGAACAATAACATGTTATAAGTGTTTATTATTTCCACATTATTGTATGTGTTTAAGTGTTCACTATATGTGCCATGTAATTGTATTAGTGTAGCTAATGGTACCCTAGTGTAACTCCATACACTAATAGTCTACACAAATTGTTCGGCAACGGTTGGAATTCCTATGCTCAAGTCTTGGGTGTTTTTAATGTGATGCAAGTCTTAGAAATCTTGGTCCCTAAATGAGTCCGGTTAGAGCCTAGGTATCACTAAGGACACCTAATTCGCTAAAACCATTGCTCTGATACCAATCTGTCACACCCCCATATTTTATTTACTTATTAAATAAATACAGGTTGTAACGATTGGTTCATTACACGATAGCGGAAGCTGTAATAATGATTTCTAAGACTTGATTACATATACAATTACTAAAACTAAGTAATACTGTGATCTAAGTTCTTCTAGATCAATGACAGACTTGAGACTTGATATTCTACGTCCTTCCAGCTACTAGGAATTGATCCAACATAGCTAGCCTATTCCAACCGCGCCATGGCTAGAGGTCACCTGAGAAACATACTTGAAAGTGTCAACACAAAGGTTGGTGAGTTCACAGAGTTAGTTATATTATTGCTTATAGTTTTTCCCCGAAAACTTGTTCATGACTTTACCGTCATAAAATATGTTTAAACCTGATCATTTTAACCTGATCAGAACCCTTTTGTGTAAAACCTGATCATTTTAACCTGATCAGAACCCTTTTGTGTAAAACCTGATCATTTTACCTTGATCAGAACTCTTTTGTGTAAAACCTGATCATTTTAACCTGATCAGAACTCTTTTGTGTAAAACCTGATCATTTTACCTTGATCAGAACTCTTTTGTGTAAAACCTGATCATTTTAACCTGATCAGAACCCTTTTGTGTAAAACCTGATCATTTTAACCTGATCAGAACTCTTTTGTGTAAAACCTGATCATTTTACCTTGATCAGAACTCTTTTGTGTAAAACCTGATCATTTTAACCTGATCAGAACCCTTTTGTGTAAAACCTGATCATTTTACCTTGATCAGAACTCTTTTGTGTAAAACCTGATCATTTTAACCTGATCAGAACCCTTTTGTGTAAAACCTGATCATTTTAACCTGATCAGAACCCTTTTGTGTAAAACCTGATCATTTTACCTTGATCAGAACTCTTTTGTGTGTATTACCAATGAATATGATTACTAATCCGATCTATTGACCCCATTTGTAAGCTTGCAAGGAATACAAAATAGTATGTAATGTACGAGACCGTAACCAAACCCCAACTTTCTGTGCCTCCCCTCGCCTTTCTGCGAGTAAGACAATATGCGGTCATTCGGCCATTTTGACCCCTGGTTAGCGCGACTAACCATGACCGGAGGCGTCACCCCCAATAGTACTATTCATATAATCCCGGGCTAAATCCATAGCTAATGGTTACTAATTTATTACGAGGACTTTAAGCGCTTTATTGTTCCCTCAATACATACATACGGTCAGATCATTAGTTCCATTCATTTATACACAAAAGTCTTTTACATGTATGTTTCCACCCCAAATCATTTCAAAAACTTAGAAAAAGGGGAATTAGTGAAACTCACAAGGAGTTAAACCAAAATGTTCATATTGTCAAATGTATAAGCAATGTAATTCATGTTTTCAAAATATAACAAGTAAGTATGTTTCTCCCCCGATGTTTACAAAACGGTAAATAGTTAAAAGGGGGCCGTGAACTCACCTTGTGTCCGATGAAATCCTAGCAAACCAACTTGTGCTAGTTCTTGTATATCCGTACCCTAATCACACAAGGGTACTAATGTGTTAAACTACCCGTCTTATACGTAAGTTGTTCAATACTTGTTTTGTTATAAAACAGATCTTAGCTACTGCCCAAAGTGACTGATGAACAGATGTCGAAACTTCCTAGTTTCGATTGCGCAGATTAGATATCGAAACTTCCTAGTTTTGAATGAGCAAAAACTGGTATCGAAACTACCTAGTTTCGATTGGCAAGAAGGGTATCGAAACTACCTAGTTTCGATTGAGCAATATGTATCGAAACTACCTAGTTTCGATTGAACAACTAGTATCGAAACTCCTAGTTTCGATTGAGTAAACTTGTATCGAAACTCCTAGTTTCGATTGAATAGGTATCGAAACTCCTAGTTTCGATTGAATAACAGGTATCGAAACTCCTAGTTTCGATTGAACAGGTATCGAAACTCCTAGTTTCGATTACTGCACTTTGATTGACAGAATTCGTCCTGTATATTTTTATGTTCAAATCTTGAATTTGACACACTTTTCTTGTTATCTTACTTGCGATTGAACCTTTTGTAGGCTTAGATACGGTTTTAAAGAAAATAAAGTGGATAATATCGAGTTTTTACCTTAAAACCGAGATGAAGATGATGAAAGAAAACAGAGAAGAGTCTTGAATCTTCTGTTAAACTTTCTTTAGAACACTTGAAATCTTCTTAAAATACCGAATTGTGGTGGATTTCTGCCTTAAACTGGACTTCGACTAGAAGGAGAATTGGGAAATTGCCGTATGAAAATGAGAAGTATGGAAGGGATTGTGGGATTTCGACTGAGGAGGTATGGTTTTTATCTGAATTTGAGTGTATTAGCAAGTGGGGGAATGGCTCCCCTGACTTTCGGTCGAGAAAGTCAAGCAAGTGGGTTGGGATTTAAATAAATCAAACCATTTGATTTAAGTGTAATTTTAACCACTAGTGTTCGTATTTAGTCGGGTTATCCTGGTACGTGAACCGGTAACTCCTAGAATTACCAAAATATGAAATGAGACCATGTACGGATATTGACCTGAATTGTCGGGTGTCACAATGTCACTCAACCTCCCGACTTTGAAGATCCGCATAATATCAATAAAGTGTATAAGCTCGACAAAGCACTTTATGGTCTTCATCAAGCACCTCGGGCATGGTATGAGACGTTATCAAAACATCTACTGTTAAATGGTTTCGACCGTGGAAAGATTGACTCGACCATCTTCATTCAGAAAGCATGAGGTTATATTCTTCTTGTACAAGTGTATGTCGACGACATTATCTTTGGGTCTACAAATGAAGAGATGTGTAGGGAATTCGAATAGGTGATGAAGTCCAAGTTTGAGATGAGTAACATGGGTGAATTGTCGTTCTTCCTGGGTCTGCAAGTCAGTCCAAGAGAGGATGGCATCTATCTACATCAAACTAAGTATGTGCATGACTTCTTATCAAAATACAAGATGAATGATAGCAGTACTTATGGCACACCTATCACCGTCAATCACGGTTTGCATCCAGACAAAGATGGAAAGGCTGTGGATTGTAAATTGTACCGTGGGATGATCGGATCTCTTATGTATCTCACAGCTTCAAGGCCCGACATAATGTTTGTTGTATGCTTGTGCTCAAGGTTTCAGTCACAACCGAAGGAGTCTCATATGATAGCTGTCAAGAGGATATTCAGATACTTGAAAGGGAAACCCCGATTGGGTCTTTGGTACTCAAAGCAGCAGTTATTTAACTTCAAAGTCTATACTGATTCAGACTATGGCGGTTGTAACCTTGATAGAAAGTCAACTTCTGGTGGATGTCAATTATTAGGAGACAGGCTGGTTTCCTAGCAGTGTAAGAAGCAGCCAACGGTTTCTGTCTCAACATATGAAGCAGAGTACATTGTCGCAACGAGCGGTTGTTCTCAGATATTGTGGATTCAACAGCAACTGAGAGACTACGGCTTAAACTTCACTGGAACTCCACTGTTCATTGACAACAATGCCAACATGTCCATCACAAACAACCCGGTGAAACATTCCAAAACTAAACATATTGAAATTCGCCACCATTTCATCCGTGATTGTGCTAAAAAGCATCTCATTGAACATGTAAAGGTTCACACGGATGACAACTTTGCTGACCTTTTCACTAAGGCGTTTGATCGAACCCGTTTTGAACATTTTGTCAACATGATAGGAATGTTCAATCCAGAGTGAAAACTTGTTTTTCTTAAATCAATTCAATTCATGAAAGTTAAATTTTATTTCTTTTAAGATTTATGTATAGTTCTTTTAGTCTTCAAATATTTTTAAAAAAAAATTGAGAAAATTTCAAAGTTATTTGAAGAAAAGAGAAAATGATAGTACATCAGAAATGATCTAAACGCCATAGACTTCACATATGGGAAATGATTGCATCATGCTTACTTGATTGTTTAAATTGTTGTGTTTTTAATCTGCTTATTTATAAGTAATTTGAATTGTGAGTAGGCTGTAGGCGTCTTTGAATCATTAGTAGTGTGAAAACTAAATCTAGACTACAACTGTGATTTGAAGCCATGTATGCATGTGTGTGTGTAAAAGAATACAAAAAGATCATTATCAGATAAAGGATGTAAGATTTTAGCAAATATTTTCTTAAGAGACCAGTTTCGGGTTATGTCTTTAGCACAATTTTTTTTGGTTCGCTTCATTGCCCATACTCAGAAGTATGCAATGGGAAGTTGGGCCAAGATATGTCTTAACATCAACCGTTAAGCTTATATTCACCCTTGAATCATACCTGATTCATTGAAATCAAATCCAGATAAAAGTTGGATTCCCTTACCTAAATCCTCAGACTCCATATCTATTAACCTGAATCAACATATGATATTCACATAAGAAAAACCAATCAAACCAAGACAAATGAATCACTCGACTTTGAATCTTATGATTCTTGATAATCCTTATGGATTCTGCTTGATTTTTTCTGTGCTAAAAGATGTAACTTCATTTTGGAGATTTGAAAATCTTTGGGAAAATCTTATATGCCTTGAGATAGTGCAATTTACATTTCTGCAGCATAACAGTGGGGTACACATTGTATATCTTAAAATTAATACGTTAACACACAAGAAACGTGATACAAAGATGCTTATGGTTTCAAATATTATAATATTGCCGACTTGAATTACTTGTTTATGTGCTTATTATGTATGAATAATCTGTAATACATGACATGATCCCAAATTCTTTGACGTTTATCTTGTATCGTTTTTGCTATAGTTTAGCCTGATATGATCACCTGCTCGTGTCTTTGAACAAAAAAATAGTGTGTGCGAATATATGTATATTGTTACTCTGAAAAGATCAAAAAGATTTTAAGTTTGTGTATAGTCCAATTCCAATCAGAAAAGCCAAAAATATTTGTGTTTAATCTTCGTGAATTGATTTTGAATCATCTTGATTGAATATTTTTATCCTGTTCGTCTTTTGACTTGACTTCTTCATAATTTGGGTTGAAAGTTTGAGCACACAAGGGTCTCTACGTACTTATTAAGTGCGCATGAGGTAAACCCTGCGTAATTAACAAGTACGGAAGACTTAGGTCATGCGTACTTAGTAAGTACGTAGGAGTTAAGTCCTGCGCACTTAACAAGTACGCACGACCAGTTTGTGTTGGGTATATAAACAGCAGTTAGAATTTTTCTTGAGCTTCATCTCATTTCAAACAAATCTTACTGTTGAATATCTTCTTCTCACTTTCACTCAAGATTTTCGTGTGTTCCTAAACAATTTTTTATCCCGATCTTCGTTTCATCTTCACCTTAATCATCTTTGGTGAGATTCTCAGTCCATTCCACCCATTAAATCTCCTGTTATTGACATATTCTTTGAAGGGTCTTGATAGTGAAACTTTGACCGATTTTGGTTGTTCTAAATGAAAATTAAGACCTAAAAACTTGTTATAAATCACTAATCAAAACTTATTGACTCCTAAATTGTCTGTATCAGGGTTTGATTTTGACTTTGACCCCTTGTTTGACCGTAGATTACCGTCGGACCAAGGCTAAGTCAAAATTGACTAGTTTAGCGGCTCATTGATGTTGATAGTGGTTCCATAGGTCCTTATCATGTATTTCGACCTTGTGGTGACCCTAATCCACAGCAATGCCTCTCCTCTGTTGAATTTTGGATTTTTGAAATTTGGCTAAGTGCAAGTTCTTGCATACTTAACAAGTTCGCAAGAAATAATTCATGCGTAATTTCTAAGTACGCAAGAACTAATCCTTGCGTACTTGCTAATTACGCAGGAAGGACACTTGTGAAAAATTTCTAAGTCAGAAATTCAGTTCATTGTGTAACTGCTATATCAAGTCATGTTTGATTCATTTCCAATGATGCTTCTTGTTCTTATTAGGTTTATTGTTTGTTTTTGCAGTGATGGCTCGTGCATTTACGAGCGAATTCAATCCACTGGCTCTAACAAAGCCCGAGTGGAAAGGTGTTGCACTTCAATATAGGGAGATAGTCGATTTCCTGAACCGCTCAAGGATCAGCTATGCCATCTCTGCTGATCCTATTTTCTCAAGACCATATCTGGAGCAATTCTGGGAAACTGCTGATCATGACTGTACAGTAACCCCAAATGTCATTAGGGCAACTGTAGCAGGTCGTGATATTGCTATTTCTGAAGACACCATCAGACGAGTACTACAGTTTAGGGACTTATCAAATGATCCGGTGAGTTACCCTGACTACTTCATTGATGGATGCTGGAGACATAGGATGGGGTATGTTGGTACCATGGACTACTCCTTGTATAAGAAGATGTGGGTACTTGATTAGTGGCGTTACTTTGCGCACGTCATGATCATGTGCCTGTCTGCTAGAAAGGCAGGAAAGGATGCCATGGGGTATGACTTTGCAGCTGCAATGGTTGGCCTCTCTATTAACCAGAGTTATAACTTTTCAAAGTATATCTATAAGTCTATCACCGATCAGATCAATGTTGCTGATAGGTTTAGATTTCTATTATACCCTCGGTTCATGCAGCTGTTGATTAATGATGCTGTACCCAATCTACCTCAGATTGGAGAGAGACTACAAGTCAAACGGGTGGACAAGAGAGTATTTGCACATTTTCTAAAGCCATGCAGTGTAGAACCTACCCCTGAGCACACTCCTCTCTTTGGCCACCTAATAAATGAAGCATATGTGGCCCCTGCTGACTTCAAATGGTATAGTGCAGAGTCTGAGCCTGAACTCAGTGAACATAGTGATGAACAACATGAACAAGAGGAATCTGAATCTGAAGATAATATGTCTGACGATGAAAGAGACGAAGAACAGGGAATTGGAGGTGCTGAAGAATCCGACTCAGAAATGACCGAGTCAGATTCCTTTATTTCTGATGATGCACCATCACAGGCACACCCATGAAGATTGACGAAGGTGACCCTTCCTGAGTCATCTTCCAAGAGAAAGCGACAAGCGACTAGCAGTGAATACGAGCCCGATTCTGATTCGGATGCTTCTAAAGAGAGACGCAGAAGAGAAAGTATAAACAAGCAACAGGGGGATAGGCCGCACCAAGCTATCCTTCGTGAGGTAGAAGTTAGTGCTCAAAGGCAAGAAAGTGTCACGGTTACGAGTACTAATTCCACTACTACCTCATCTTCACAACAGCTTTATAGGAGACAGCGGAGGAGGCCACGTGTAACACCTGATGTGGCTACCACTGCTATCTCAGAGGAGGTTCGTGTGATAGTGTCCCTCCGTGTGCAATCTGTTCAAGTGGCGGTGACTACTCCTATTCTAACAGAGTCTGTCACCATCACCCCTACCACCAGCCAAACAACTTCCATCCCTACCTCAATCCCCACAACCACTCTCTAACACATCAGTGAACCATTTGCTGATTTTGACTTCAATCAGGGATTTGATTTTGAAGAAATGTTTACCTTCCCAACTCATCAGGCCAAAGCATCTTCGTCTAGGGGTCCTGATCCTTGTAATGCTAGGATCACTACCCTAGACACTCAAGTCGCTGGACTTCTTGAAATGGTACGGAAATCGAGAGAAGAAACTGACAAACAACAAGGGCAGATTAACTCTATGATTGATGAGGTAGCCGCACTAAAGAAACAGCGGGCGGCTGATGACAAGCAGCGTTTAGAGCATGACACTATGGTGAAACTGGTCTGTGAAATGGCCAAGATGCTTGCTGCTCAGGGGGGGAGATTGAAGGAACTATTGGAGAAGCAACCACCTATGCCTAGCAGTGAAGAGGCTTGTCACTTAGTTGATCTAACTAAGGGTGAGGATCAGGACAAGGATCCTGAAGCCGGACCGAGTGGAAGTGAGCAGCAATCGTCGGCCTTGGGGATTGTTCCCATTTCTACTGTGCCTATGGCTGAGGGGGAGTCCACTCAAAGTGAAGGTGGAGGTGATGCTTCAGGAGGTAATAAAGGAAAGCCGGTGGCTGACGTTTTGAAAGATCTATCTGATGATGTATCGGATGATGTGATCCTATTCTTAGAGCCAGACTACTCCAGAGAAGCACAGATCGAAGCTCTATGCAATCTGGAAGAGGGAGAGATCAGCTCTGGTGACGACAGGGATGAGGCGGATGATGATGTTGTAATCAAAGTTCCCAAGGGTGACCGGGAAGGAGAGTATGAGTTTGAAGATGGAGAGATGTTCGAAGTTCCATCATTTGAAGACACAGGTTCAGTCGAGCCTGCTAGTACTGTTGAGGCATCGACTGAAGCCTCCCCTGCCGACCCTACACCTGTGGATCCAGAGGCTAACATACAAAGACTAATACATACAAGACAATTACAATCTAAACACATTTAAAAGATACTTACTTTTCACTTAAGTGTTTAATTTTGTTGCTTTCAGGGTGAAAGCTTTTATAATCCCTATGTTCCTGGACTTTAGATCTGCTAAGGCAAATGGGTTTGACTGAAGAAAGTGAAGGAGCTTAGGTGATATTTATTGAAGGGAAAACGGCATCTCTTATTGTTGTGAAGAGAGATGGAGGTTTCACCTATGCTTTGTTGTTAGTTTTCGTAAATAACATATATGTTTATTATTCATCAATAGATTTATTTGCACTTCTTATTTATTATTTTGTCAATACTTCATGTTATATGCAGCTATTGGCTTAATAAGGAAAAGGCAGAGTGGTTAATATATGTAACTGATATAGGCCATAGAGAGCATTTTTAAATGTTCTTCACTATAAGTCACTTTTAAACAACACAACAATTGAAAAGAGACGAAGAAATTGAATGTTGGTGAAGCTAAAACAATTAGATTCCGTCCATAATCCATATTTTCCATCAATCAGTGTTCATTCCGCTCCAACCACAGGATGTTATAACATTACTCATATAATATCGTATAATATTTATGAAGGAATTCCTGAAATCCCGTACGAACATTTCTATAATTCGGAAGGAGATGAAATGGTAGATTCCAATCGCCTTTATCTTCCTTGCCAAGAATTTTCGAATCTACCCATTCATAGGACAGTGGAAGAACCGCCTGAGGATGATTTGGTTAGAACGTTGCTAAATCGAATAGCTGAACTCAAACGGGAGAAAGCAGAGACAAAAGCTTAAAATGAAATGCTACGACAAGCATTAGAAGAAGCTAGAACTCGTAGCAATTCTTAAGAAAATAATATACTGTATTTTGTAATATTATGTTTATGAATAAAATATGTTTGTATTCCGATATATAAGTTTTGAATTTGATATATTCGATATTTTGTATAGAATGTCAAAAAGCGGACCCTTAAACAACACCGAGGTAAGAAGAAACAGATAGCTGAAAATAATAATAATATTGAGCAAGATGCCCAAAAAGCATAAATGGGAAGGATGATAAATTCCGTAACTGAGAAAGCGATTCCTATGATTGTAGCGGCAATTGAACAAAAGAAAGCTGCTAAGAAAAAAGGAATCTATGATACAAATCTCTAAGATAGAAGAACTACGAAAGATTCCTCTAACCCTCATTGTACGAGGATTACGGAAGGAGAACATTTCAATTATAGTAAAACCTCCAAGAGAACTTATTGGGAAAGCCATGATTCCTCTGTGGCTAGCCCCAAAGAAAAAATATGAGCCATTCTATAAGAAAAAGAGGAAGAATTATGGATGCTCATATAAAACTTTCTAAGCTTGCACACCCTATGAGTTTCCCGGAAAGGATGGAGCTACAGCCTCACTAAGGTGGCTAGAGAAAACTGAATCAGTTCTTGCTATAAGCAAATGTTCTGAGGAAGATACAGTTCTCTTTGCTTCCAATCTTTTCAAGGATCAAGCCTTAGAATGGTGGAACCAAATTGTGTCCGCCAAAGACAGAGAACAAGCTTATGCTATGGAATGGTCCATCTTTAGAGAAAGGGTGGAGAAAAAATTTTGTCCCTTGAATGAGAGGGAGAAGATTGAAAATAATTTCCTTAATCTAAAGATGGTGGGTACAAAACACCATGATTATGTGACAAAGCTATTCGAGTACACTCGGTTAGTTCCACATCTTGCTACCCCTGAATCTAACATCATCAAAAAATAATATTTGGGGTTTGGAGTTGGTAATTAGAGACATGGTAAAGGTCTCTAAACCAACATCGACGGACGAAGTCATCGAATTAGGCGCTTTACTCACATATGGGATGATGAGAAATCGAGAAGAGATTAAAAAGAAAGAGAGCACGCCCCAAAATAGAGACGAGCAAAGACGACATGAAAGTAATTTCAGTTGTAAAGACACTCGTTCACAAATCCCAGAATGACGAATATGCAAGAAGAAACATTTCGGCAAATGTGGTGCAAGGCCTTTTTGCAACACATGCAAAGTCTCAGGTCACTCGACCGAGAATTGTTTCAAAAATAGGAAACCTAATATATGTTACGGTTGTGGAGAGCCGGGACATACCAAGACTCAATCCCAAAGTTGAGAGAGGCAGGAACTTCTGGATCAAAACCCATTGAAGGCATCAAGAAGAACGCCAGGGCATTTATCCTAAATACGCATGAGGCAGCTAAAATTCCTAACGTTAATACCGATACGTTTCTTGTCAAAAATATCTATGCAAGGGTTTTATTTGACTCTGGTGTAAACCAAAACATTATAGAAGTTAAATTCTATAAGCTGGTAGATAAACCCTTAGCTAGATTAGAAAATCCTTATGAAGTCGAGACTGCAAATGGAGATTTATTTCAAATCTCTAGTTCTTTAAACGACTGTAAGCTTTCTATATTTGAACATGTCTTACCTGTGCAATTGTTGCCTATGACATTTACGGGTTTCGACATTGTCTAGGGAATGGATTGGTTATCCCCCAACCATTCCCGAATACTGTGCGACAAGAAATCTATTGAGAATCGTGTGCCTGATGGTAAAATGATTACTATTGTTTTGACCAAAAATTAACAAAGAGAATTTTGTGATCAAATTATTAAGTGAGGTAGTGTGCTTGTTTGATTCATGTAGCAAATGTATGATATAAAGCAATAAAACGACACAGATGATTACGAGGAAAGCCCTTGATCCCTGAAGATCTCCGGCATAAAACCTCGAGAGGTTACTAATCGTTGACCTGCCTCTTGTTCTTGTTATTGATCGAAGTAAAGTTACAGTAATGGAGAAATAGATAGCCGCTAAGTGTTATAAATGAGTAGCTAGAGTGTGTTGTGTGCTGCTAATGCTCGTATAAATAAGAAACAGAAAATAACTAATTTTCGATTATCTTGGGAAGAACTCGGTCTTCATTGGTGACCGTTAGAGGACCTTTTACACACGTTTTCTTTAACTAATCTCCGACTCTTAAGCATGGACTAAGTCGCTATTGAATACCTGCGAAGACAAGTCAAAGACAAAAGAAGAAAAGTTGATTAGTATCGTAAGTATTCACGATACTGAACTTACTTGAGATCTAGGATCCTGAGTCAAAAAATCGACCCCTAACAATTGTCCCCAAATTTTGACAGATGTAGATGCTTTATCGATAACTGAAAAAATTTTAACACGATAGGAACGTGATAGGACGTGATCCGTTGAGGCGCGAGGTTTTAGGTTATGAAACGACACCGTTTCTCTAGGTTATAATTATCCCCTTTACTTCTCTTTTTTACTCTTATCTTCTCCGCCTCCTTATTTCATCCCTGCAAAGAGTTTTCCAGAGGTAAGATTTCTGCAAAATTTTTACCACCTTTTCTTTACATTCCGTAGTTATGGGTAAGAAGATCACTCTATCTCACTCTCCAGCTATTGGTAGTTTTGTAGAGGGCTTAATAAATTAGGGGCTTCTTGAGCATCCCGATCAGGAATCCTATACATTTACTGACTCAGAAATCGAGCTGTTGAAGGTGTAGGTCCAGGTAACTCAGCTACTGATCAAACTCGTGATATGAAGTTGATATAACACGAAGTGCGGAATCATTCGCGTTATCGATTTGTATACTAACCGACAATCCAAAACAACACGCGTAAATAAACTTCTCGATTATATTCAGAATAACAATGGTTACAGATTCAATCAGACAATTGTTCACTTCTGTTCAACTCCCCTGTCTAATGACTCTGTAACAGATATATATAGAACCAAAACTGATGTAAGCGAACTTAGTTAAGTTCGCCTGAAACAGACTAAGCGAACTTAACAAGTTCGCCTCAGCTATGCCTAAGCGAACTTATTAAGTTCGCCTCTGATTGGTCAGGCGAACTTAACTAAGTTCGCCTCTAGGCTTATTACTAAAAACACTTAGCAACTTTACAATTTCCTGACAAAACATAAAGACATAAAATCTAACTATTACAAGATTTTGTCATTACAAATCTATGTCCTAACAGACTCCCCCTTGACAATAGCTTGATCTTCTGTCTTCAGTCTTTATCTTGAAGTCTTCCAGTTATCCGGTAGTCTGCTGCCAGCATGCACACCGTATCTTCTGCATATCTCCAAAACTCTTTTATACTGTAGAACTTGTTCTATCCATTCATCAGTATACATTATCTCATTCTTTCGCAGCATCCTCTGATCTTTCTTTGAAAAATTAATAAGATTCATTGCGTCATAGAAACACACAATGACCTTATTATCTTTATCTTCAACCCTTGCTTCACCAGTATTGACATCAACATACCACCATTTCATATTCCCAAGAAAGTCTTGAGGAATATTCTTTAATGGTATCTTGTGTATAGCACGCACTGGTCTGTACTTGTATCTCTAGGTTACTTTCCCAGTCTTAGGATCTGTGTTCTTCACTCTCTTTCCCTTCTGTGGTTCAGCCTTTCATACTTACCCGAACTACCTTCTTTCTTTATCAGGTTTGCTATCACATCAGCCAAACCATTCTTCGATCTATTTATGAGAGGCTTTGAAGCTAGACCATTTATTTCACACCTCGGCAAGGTATTGAAATATTTGATCCTTGGCTTTAAGTATTGAACGCCATCAGATCGTTTGATTACAAACAATTTTGATTCACCATCATAAAACCAACTAATGATCCTTCCTATACACTGCTCTTTATTCACATATTTTTCTTTCTGAGAAGGTTGTATTGGAGACTTGGGTTGTACCTTCATCCAACTATTTACTACTTCTCTCCACAGTTCTCGTGTCATACATGTATCTCTAAACATCACAGGTTCTTCATTAATCTTTGGAGACTCAGTATGAGTAGTTTCAGTTTCAGCACTCTTATTGAATTGAAGATTCTCATCAACAGTATCCATCTTTGACTCAGCTGTATCATCAGGCAATGTGACGTCTTCAATAGAGTCCATAGAGTCAGTTATTCCGTCATAAGAGAATTCAGGAACAACATCCTCTTGGATGAAGTTATACGGCACCTTAAGACCGTCACAGCCTTCATATGTAACACTATTTTTATCTTTCTCTATTTCAATCTCCACTATTTCTCCTTCTTCTATCTCAGTGTCTGACATATCATCTTCCATGTCATTGAATAAATCGTCAATGTCATCAAGACATTCAATCTTTTCAGCCTCTTCTTCTGAATCTTGAAAGAATTCTAATAACAGAATTTCTTCTTCATTATTACCCGAAGTATCTTTATCTTTGTTTCCTTCAAGAGATTGTGATGTCGACTCCCCATGAACTCTAGATATAGGATTAGCGTCAGTGTATTGACGATCACCCTCAATATTTCCAGCAGGATCATTGTCTTCATCATCACGTCTTTGTATTGACTCAGTGTGACAGGTATCAGGTATCCTCAACTCCCCCTGAGCGTCAAGACGTTGAACGAGTTTGGACACTAACGCTTGCATATCAGCAATCTGTTGAGCTTGAGTCTGAATCACCAGCTGTCGTTGAGAATCAATAGACACAAGAGAGTTAACTTGTGTTTGTAAAGTAAGCACTTGAGATTCAAGGAAAGTAATCCTATCAGAATCAGAAGGCTTTGATGGACCAGCTGTGGATTGTGGAATAGAAGGACTTGAAATAGTAGGAATCGCTGTAGGAATAGGAGATGGAACTGGAGATGGATCCTTAGATCTTGGAGGAGTAACAATCAGAGAAGCAACAAAATTTGCATCCTCAACTCCTTGAGAAGATTGTGCAGCCGCAATTGAAGCAGACATTAACTTTTGTCGTGAAGGATCAGGATTAAAGTCACTATCAGTGTCAGAACTTTCATCTACCAACGATCTTTTTCCAAGAACTGATCCGGAAGGAGGATCCCGAACAGACTTGCGTCGTGGTCGTCTGGCTTGAGACTTAATGCGTTTTCCAGCATTAGCCAGTGGAATGGCAGCCAACCGTTCATAATGACCTGGAGGAAAATCTCTAGATTCATCAGAAGCAGTGCTGTCATCATCAGATGATGAAGTATCACTTGAACTTGAACTAGACTCAGCGTCTGTCACCACATTCCCTTCTTGTTCATGAATGGGCGAGTTCACAGCTTCATCAACAAAATCATCCATGTTCATACCCATATCTTGATTAGGATCATGAACGACCTCTTCTAGAACTGGTTCCTGAATAGGAATATTAACTGCAACCTGTGGAATAGGAACTTGTTCAGGAATAGGAATTTGAGGTTGTACAGGAACTTGTATTTGTGGAACTGGTATTTGTTGTTGTTGAGCAGGTTGTTGTGGTTGTTGCAGTTGTTGTTGTACTGGAACGTTAGCTCCTTGAACTTGAGCAAGTTCATTTGGATGAAACCAATTATCATTAGGTGGTGCAACATAATCAGGATTGATTAAGTGCCCAAACAGTGGAGTATTTACTAGAATCAACGCAGCATTTTGCTGTTTCACCTTTGTACAATCGGTAAAGATATGTTTTGACATCGGAGTCAAAGTCAATCTGATAGCATGTTGTGGAAGATCCGGAATAAGATGATTGAGTATCATTTGAATAAATCTTGGATACATCAAGAAACCTTGACCTTCAGCTGGATTAATCTGCATGACCATCTCCCGATAAAAATACAGTGGAAAATTGAATCGTTTATTTAATGTTAAAGCCACCATTGTTGTTTGAAGTGCCATCTTCAAGCCATCTGTACCAGCTTTTCGTGGAGAGATGCATTGTATAATCACATGCATAAAGTACCTCCATTCACCCACTAATCCACCTTTCCGAGCTTGAGTATCATTTTGTCGTCCACAATAACCCATCCTTTTAAAACAACCCATAATAAGAGTATTAGGATAAGATATTGGATCTTCAGCATTTCCACCCAAAGCAAGAGCAGCACGAATTGTCGCTTCTGAAATTGCAATCTCGGTATTATTGACTGTGGCACGAAGGACATGCGGTTCCACGTCAATATCTTGATGTACGGTATCCCAGAATTGTTGTATATACACCAAGCTGATATAAGGATCCGCAGATAATGCAACATGCAATCTTGATCGATTTAGAAAATTGATTATGCCTTGAAAATGAACAGCTTCCGGCAAATTAGGATCTAATAAAGTCACTTGATTATGCTTGTATTCGACACGTCGAGCCATCTGTGAAAAATTGGACAACTTAACAAACATTAGAACACGTACACATATATGAAACACACTTTTAATAAGACACACAATCATTAACAACAACAAAAATTTAAAAAAAAGATTCAAAAAAAAAAAAAAAAAAATTTTTAAAAAAAATTTCAAACAGAAAAAAAAAATCACAACTCTTTTTCACTTCTGACCCCTAGGCGAACTTAATAAGTTTGCTTAGTAGTGCAAGAGGCGAACTTATTAAGTTCGCCTGACAAGTTCGCTTCGAACAAGTTCGCTTGGAACAAGTTCGCTTGAACCTGAGACGGTTCAAATTCAAACACAGAGAATTAAATTTAGGCAAAACAAGATCAAATCATGAAATAATCCTATACAATCAATCGAATATCACAATCTAACAAACAATGAGGTTCAATTTTATATGACGGTCAAAAATTAGGTCAAAAGCAGGCTTGAAACAGTCCGACGAAAACCAAAATAAAAAACCATCGAATACGCTCAATATGGCGGATGAAATCCAACGAAATTACCTTTGTTAGATTCGCAATGAGATTTCGATCAAGAAACAACCAAAAAATAGCACTCACAACACAGATTTAAAATTTTGAGAAATTTGGGATAAGTTCGCTTGTTCTGATGAAGACGATGAACATGACAAGTTCGCCTGAATCAAATCTTAAACAGAATAAGTTCGCTTGACTAAGCGAACTTGTTAAGTTCGCTTAACAATCCTTCGGCGAACAAGATAAGTTCGCTTCATCCTTAAGTTCGCTTCACCTCAGACAGAAGATTAAGTTCGCTTCACCGATTTAAGCTAACATATTAAGTTCGCTTCACTGTATACAGGCGAACTTAATTGCTTTTTCAACCTTTTTGCCTTGAACAAAATTTACCAACTTCAAATTTTCAAATCCCGAACGTCCATTAGCAATATTCGATCCAATCCCGAACAATTTTAATAAAAGTTTGGAATTTTCATGGAAAGTAAAAATAAAATCTTTTTGAATTTTATCTATACAGACGGAAACACATATTTTTGGTTTTTCTCTGTACAAACAGAATCACATATTTTTGAATTTTTCTATTTTTCAACAGAATTACATATTTTTGAATGAACATCATGAGTAAGAAGATCATATCAGTATCCGAGTAATTCATCACACATATTATGAATAATAAAGGGTAACCTATAGTAAGAGACCATTCAACTCAATTTTGTGAATATTGCATCTTTTTCATTTTGAAACTCATTCAATTTGAATAATATTTGAAATGATACGCGATAAATTTCAAAGTAAATAAGATCAGGTTATAAAATGTTCTTTTATTTATACCGAATTTGAAATATAAAGCCTGAATTCTTAAAATTGTCAATATTATATTATTTGAAACTATAAGCATTTATACTCCAAATTCATGTGATTTAGTACCATTTAGATGATAAACATCGTGTACCCCACATATATGCCAAATAGAAAATAAATGCACTATCTTCAAGACACATATAAGATTTTACTAAAAATTTTCCGAATACTCAGAATTAGGAGACATCACTTAGCACATGAATAGCAGAATCCAAATTGGATTGTATAGAAATCAATGGGATTCAGAATCGAATGATTCAATGTTTTGGCTTATATTTGTGGAATCATAAGATACAGGTACGAGAATCCAACTGTTATCTGGATTATGAATTCAATTGAATCAGTAAAGATAACGTATCAATATGATCCAAGGGCTAGTATATGATTGACAGATGTTGTCAAGTACATATCTTGATTATACTTCAAATTGCATGCTTTTCGGGACATGGGCACTGAAGCAAATTGAATGAATAGTGCTAAGGACATAACCTGAAACTGATCTCATAGGAAAATCCTTATTAAAAGCTAATATTCTGTATCTGATAGTGATCTTTTAACACACACAGCCAGGCATAAAATGGGTTTAAATCACAGATGTAATCATATTATATTTAATTTTCACACTACTATTAGTTTCAAAACGCTTTTAGCCTATTAACAATTCAAGTGTCAAATTTTATAAACAAATTTTAAAACAAATTATCAAGAATAGAACATTCATAACACTATCATTTCTTATTTATGCAGAATTTGAAATTTAGATCAGATCAACTTATTTTAAACATTCATATATCAAGGTCTACTAAGGTCGTGTGAAATGAACTAATCACTGATGTACTATCATTTCTTCTCTAACTTCAAATGATGTCAAATTTTATATTTTTCAATTTGTTTTCACTTTTTATAAATTAGACTTTTTGACTGAAATGTAAATGCAGAAATGTAATAAAGCAATAAAAGAAATTAAAAACAAAATTTTCCATGAAATTCTGATTTTGAAAAGCTTTTATTCGGGATTGATCATACCAATCATTTTAATTAGGAACTCAAACCTGGTATGATCAAATGCCTTAGTGAACAAATCAGCAAAATTATCGTCAGTGTGTACCTTGACCAGCTCAATCAACCTTTTCTCTGCACAATCACGAATAAAATGATATCGAATTTCGATGTGCTTAGTTTTACTATGTTTAACAGGATTATTCGTTATGGACATAGTAGCATTATTATCAATAAACATAGGGGTTCCTGTGAAATTCAAACCGTAATCTCTCAACTGTTGTTGTATCCACAGGATCTGTGAACAGCAACTTGCAGCAGCGATGTATTCTGCTTCGCATGTTGAAATCGAGACTGTGGTTTGCTTTTTGCATTGCCAGGATACAAGTCGATTACCTAAGAACTGGCAACCACCTGTTGTAGATTTCCTGTCCAGACAACAACCACCATAATCAGAATCAGTATAAGCATTGAAATCAAAGTTAGAACCATGAGGATACCATAGCCCTAAACGTTGTTTTCCTTTTAAATACCGAAAGATTCTTTTCACAGCAATTAAGTGAGATTCTTTTGGCTTTGCCTGAAATCTAGAACAGATACACACGGCAAACATTATATCTGGCCTTGAAGCGGTTAAGTACATGAGGGATCCAATCATAGCTCTATAAAGTCGACAGTCCACATCTTTTCCTTCCGGGTCAGAATTTAACTTATGATTGACCGGAATTGGAGTATCGTATGAAGTACAGTCCTCCATCTTGAACCGGCTCAAGATGTCTTTGACATACTTGGACTGATGAATAAAGAAACCATCTTCCTTTTGATTTACTTGTAAACCTAAGAAAAACGATAGCTCTCCCATCGCAGACATTTCAAATTTCGACTTCATAACAACCTCAAATTCTTTGCACAACCCTTCATTTGTCGAGCCAAATATAATATCAACCACATAAATCTGTACCAGCAGGTAATCTCCCCCTGATTTCTTTATGAATAAGGTCGAGTCTATCTTTCCACGAACAAAGTCATTCGCCAAAAGATGTGTGGATAAAGTCTCATACCACGCACGAGGAGCCTGATGAAGACCATAGAGGGCCTTATCTAGCTTGAAAACCATGTTTGGATTCAGTGGATCTTCAAACCCCGGCGGCTGACACACATAGACTTCCTCCTTGACCTCTCCATATAAAAATGCACTCTTTACGTCTAATTGAAACACCTTAAAGCCTTTAAAAGAAGCAAAAGCTAGAAACAGCCTTATAGCTTCGAGCCTCGCAACCGGCGCATAAACTTCGGTGTAATCAATTCCTTCTTGTTGATTGAAGCCCTGGACAACTAATCTTGCCTTGTTGCGTACCACAACACCTCGATCGTCCTTTTTACATTTAAACATCCATTTTGTTCCTATCGGATACGCACCTTTCGGTAAATCAACCAGATTCCAAACCTTCAGTTTGTCAAATTGAGCTAGTTCATCCTGCATAGCTTCTATCCAGTTATTGTCATTTAAAGCCATCTCTACATTCTTGGGTTCAACCTGTGAAATAAAGCAAGAATGTGAGCAATCATCAAGAACACCAGAATCTTTAATGCAAGTATACAAACAAGTATTGTCAACAAGAGAACGAGTTTTCACTCCATCCTGTAAATTTCCAATTATATTTGTCATCGGGTGATTTTTGAGTTCCTTGATGGATGCGACCTCAGGAACCGGCAACACGTCAACTTGAGTAGATTCAGATTGATAAGAATAATCTTGAGGAATTGGAATTTCCAAGTCCAAATTTGTTGGAGTCTCCCCCTGATCCTGTGTCGAAGGTAATGGATCATCACTCAACAGCGGATCAGCAGAAGAATCTTGAAAAATAGCATTATCCTCCTCACTCTCTGGATCTTGTGGACCAGAACAAGAAGCAACATTAGGATCGGGAGCAGAAGTTGATGGAATCGAAGAATTTGGAACTGTATTTGGTAGAAATCCATTATGCTATGCATCTTGACAAGAATCATAAAGAACAGCAGCATCTTCATCAGAAATGTCAGAAGGTAAATGAAAAGACTTGAATAAGTTTTCATAATCCCCAATCCGGACCAATCGCCATTTGTGGTAAAGATCGATTTGAACAGTCAATATGGAACCATTCTTCAACTTGGCGTGTCTCTTTGTTATAAACCCTCTTGGTAGTCGAATTAGCCACATACCCCAGAAAAATCCCTTCAATAGCCTTCGCACTGAATTTTGTCGGGACATCTCGAACCTTCAGTAGGGTACACGGATTACCAAAAGGTATTAAATATTCCAGATTCGGCTTTCGATTATTCAGCAATTCATAGCAAGTCTTGTTATGTCGCTTGACGGTCAAGACCCTGTTCAAAACATGACACGCAGTATTCACAGCTTTAGCCCAAAAGGTGACTGGTAGCTTAGAATCTGCAAGCATCGTGCGAGCTGTTTCCACCAACGTCCTGTTCTTTCGTTCAGCGACACCGTTTTGTTGAGGAACATATGGCGCACTGAATTCATGATGAATTCCTTTTTGTAAACAGAATAAGCCCATTTTGCTATTCTTAAATTCGCTGCGATTGTCACTCCTGATTCTTCTGACTTTCAGATTTAATAAATTCTCCAAACCCAGGATTAAGCATTGAACCAACTTAGTGGTTTCAGCTTTAGATGAAAGAAATTTAACCCATGAAAATCTGGAGTAATCATCAGTTACTACCAAGCAGTACGATTTCCCACCAATGCTCCTAATACTTATTGGACCGAACAAATCCATATGCAGCAATTCCAACGGAGTTACGATAGAATTTGTAGATTTTGATTTGTGAGATTTCTTTCTTTGCTTCCTCTTCTTGCACGGAATACAATCATCAGGAACTGAGAATTTCATTTTTGGAATACCAAGCACAAGATCATTCCTAACAATGTAGTTCATCTTCCTGTAGTTTATGTGAGCTAGCTTCCTGTGCCACAATATTGAATCAGATTCCAACGCCTTGGAGAGTAAACATGTTGGAATTGAATCCGTTGTAGTGGCGACACTCATGTCAAGGACATACGTGTCATTTCTCCTTGGAGCCTTCATAAGAATCCATTCATCACGAATCACAAAACCCGGTTTCAGAATATAACATTCATGATCGTTGAAATGGAACGAAAACTTCTTGTCACAGACTTGTGATACGCTTAAAAGATTGTGTTCCAGCTGCTCAACATAATTAACCTTTTCAAATTTTACTTTGCCATTCTTTAACATTCCCTGGCCTGTTATGTACCCGCCTTTATTACCCGCAAAAGCGACATAACCTCCATCAATTTTAATCACATCCTCAAGCAATTTCACATTCCCTGTCATATGTCGAGAGCAACCACTATCCACATACCATGTATTGTTGATAGTCCTCCTTGGTTGTCCCTACATAAACAACGAGAATCTGTTAGAAAGTGGAACCCAAGCCATCGTGGTCTTGGGTCGTCCTGATTGATCAAAATAAACTACTTCTTGTAATTTACAATCAATTTTATCATTCACTGTTGGAACAGAAGTTTGACAATCAGACCTTTTCAAAGAAGAAACATTTTTATTATTTTTAGAAACATTATTTGAAAAATTATTTTCAGATTCAGATGTTTCCAAAATTTTCTTTAATTTTCTGTTTCTCCGTCTTCTTTGATGTCTTGACAATTTAACCTCCTGAAAAGTATCTTTTGAAATCCCAACTTTTGGAATATCAAGATTTTCTCTGCATACAAAAGATTTAACATGCAATGTATTCTGTTGTTTAATTCCAGGAGAATTAACAAAAGATCGTCCTGTCATATCTTTTCCCAAACTAGAAGATGATTTTCCCTCATCTTTCCTTTTCATAATCTTCACAACTTTCGGTTGTGAAGGAACAATCTTCAGTTTGCCCTTGTTCTTGTATGGACAATTAATCAAAATATGACCAGGCTCATTGCAATAAAAGCACACTCTTCTTTCTTGATAAGTTTTGAAATAAGGTGTTTTCTTTGAATTTGAAGAACCATCAGAAGAAGAAGCTTCGGATGAATGCCCAGAATAATTTACCGGCTTCTTAGGAACATAAGTCTGTTTTGGCACCTTTGAAGAATTCACTTTTTGAAAACCAGCCGCAACAAACCCACTTGACTTTAATAATGGAGAAAGTTTAGTTTGAACCACTTTCACCTCTTCAGGTTCTGTCAAGATGCACCTATCCCGAGTAACAATCTTCACAATCTTTGGTTCATCAATTTTCACCTCTCTCGGAATGCCTTCAACCTTTGAATGATCAAATACTTCATCCTCTGTATCAGAATCATACACCATGTCTTCACCCGTCACTGGATTCACTTTTAATACTGTCTTGGGATCAATCTCCTCTTCATGAATTATTTCAGGCTCAACTACATAATTCCCATTGAATGGAGGAGGAACATACCCAATACCAGCAACCCTTTTTGTGGGATCAGCATTAGCATTAAAATAATCCAACACTACAGATGAATTCTCAATCTGTTCCAGCTTTCTATGTAACTTTATCACCTCAGATTCTTTTTCCGAAATTTCCTTGTTCTTTTGGGCAACTACTTCATTTTGTTTTTCAATTTCAGCATAAGCCATATCAAGATGATAACCCTGCTCTTTGTATTTTAACCCAAGAGAATTTAAGTCTCTTTTCAAAGACTCAATTCTATCAATGCACAGTTTATCATTATCTTTCAGTTTCTGATTTACTGAATGCATTGATTTCATGTCACAAATCAAATTGGTGTTATCATCCATGACCTTTTGCATTTTATTTTTAACAGAAATACAGTTAGAACAAAATATATCATAAACAGAGTCTTTTACCTTAGTCGGGTCAGACATGTCTGCCATGAATACTTTGGCAATTGGAATATTTTCTGCATCATCACCAACTGAAGTATTTTCTGTAAGAACAATTTCCTCATCAGCAACCCTTGTCACATCATCAGAATCAATATTTTTCCCTTTTTCTTCCTCATCATCAACACTTGGAACACTATCACTATCACACGAATCATCACTAGAACTTTCATCATCAGTAGACTCCTCCAGTTTTTCTAAATGAATTTCTGCAACAAAAGCCTGACTCACAGCACCCACCAAATCTTCCAGATGAATGCCCCAATCATAGTTTTCGTCATTTTGAGCAACTAAAGCTGATGAAGCAGATGCATGATTTGTATTACCAGAAGGACCATGATTTTGATTACCAGATGAACTATGTGACTGATTCCTATTATGCTGAAAGTTAGATTGCTTCTTTTGAGAATCAAATTCTACCTTTGGCTTCACACACTCCTTAGCAAAGTGACCATACTCTTGGCAGTTGTAACACCTAACTTTGCTCTTATCAAACCCCATACGCGATCGACTATTTGAACCAATATATTTTCTCCCAGTTCTCTTCAAGAAATCTTTAGCTTGTCTCATTAACATGGCCATATTCCATTGGATATTCATTTCTTCCAGATCAACAGGATCAATCTGTCTGAAATCATCTTCTATTACCTCAGGATCATGTATTTTTCCTCCAATGAAATTCTCATATGATGACATAAATGAAGAAAACATAGCCAAATAATCATCAGCAACTTTCTGATTCACATGAGATCCAGATGATGTTGAAGCAGTAGTAGTAGAAAATCCAGAATGGCTTGTATGACCACAATAAGTTGTAACTCCAGAACACTGATCATTTGTAGACTCTTGAGCATCACCAGAAAAGAATGCTACACCAGTACCAGATTTACCAACAGATTTGGCAAAATACATCGAGGGATCCTGGATATGCTCCAAATTAGTCTCTTTCTTTTTCAAATTCATGTCATGTGACTGGATCTTCCCTAGAACTTCTTCAAGAGACATGGTTTTGTACTTAACATTTTCCTTGATCAAAACCGTATACACATCAAACTTTGATGGTAAAGCCTCCAAGAATTTATCATTTATTTCCTCAGTCTCATATACCACAGATGCACTATCCAGTTCACTAAGAAGATGATAGAATCATCTAGCAAGATCATCCAAAGATTCATTCTGAAAATGTTTAAAAACTAAGAACTGCTTCTTTAGTAACTCTTTTCTACTTTTCTTCACATCTAAACTCCCTTCACACCGTTTCTGTAGAGCTTCCCACAGCTGTTGAGAAGACTTGAACTGTTTAAAACTGTGATAAATTTCCTTTGGTAGAAACATCGAAATGCTAGCCATTGCTTTCTTTTCTCGATCAAATAACAACTTTTCTTCAGTAGATAAAGCAGACACTGGTTTTGGAACATCATCTTTTCCCATCCATGAATAAGTAGGGTGTGTATATCCTTCCAAAATTGGAATCCACAAACTAGTATCGGTAAAAGATACGAATTGGTCAAACCGATCTTTCCAATTTGAATAACCAGCTAGATTCAGCAACTTCGAAGGTTTTTGAGATGTACCAATCTCATTATCATAATTGAACATGTTTGTGACTTGAACCATATTTGCCATGTTAAGAAAATTTCTGAAAAATTTCTAAGTACTGAACTGATTTTACCCTCAGGCGAACTTAATAAGTTCGCTTTAGGGAGTACTAAGCGAACTTAATATCAGGCGAACAAGACAAGTTCGCTTAAGGAGGAAATCTGGTAAGTTCGCTTAACAGCTAAGTTCGCTTGAAATGTGAGAAGCGAACTTAATAAGTTCTCTTGCTAAGTTCGCTTGAACAGGAACTCAGCAAGTTCGCTTAAACTGCTGTAACAGAATCAATCAGAGTCTTCAACCAAACACGAACCGAAACCTTCAAAATTCATGATTTCTCAGCGAATTGATGGAATTTAAGGAAATTGATCCGTAGGATTATGAATTTTAACAAATGTAACAGTTTTATCGGTCTAATTTTGTCAATTACACTTCCAAAATCACGAATTCAGTCAAGAAACAGTCTTCAAGAACTTGAAAAACGCCATTGTTGCAGAAACTTCAAGAATGTTGAAAATCTTGTCGAATTGTACACAAAAACCGTCAATTATCACCAAGAATCGTACTAAATTCACGAGCACTTTGCTCTGATACCACTTGTAGGTCCAGGTAACTCAGCTACTGATCAAACTCGTGATATGACGTTGATATAACACGAAGTGCGGAATCCTTCGCGTTACCGATTTGTATACTAACCGACAATCCAAAACAACACGCGTAAATAAACTTCTCGATTATATTTAGAATAACAACGGTTACAGACTCAATCAGACAATTGTTCACTTCTGTTCAACTCCCCTGTCTAATGACTCTGTAACATATATATATAGAACCAAAACTGATGTAAGCGAACTTAGTTAAGTTCGCCTGAAACAGACTAAGCGAACTTAACAAGTTCGCCTCAGCTATGCCTAAGCGAACTTATTAAGTTCACCTCTGATAGGTCAGGCGAACTTAACTAAGTTCGCCTCTAGGCTTACTACTAAAAACACTTAGCAACTTTACAATTTCATGACAAAACATAAAGACATAAAATCTAACTATTACAAGCTTTTGTCATTACAAATCTATGTCCTAACAGAAGGCGAACTTAATGTTTCCTAAAAACACTATTTTTAGAGCCTTCGAGATCAAACCCGGTCAGACTCACCTCATCCTTAAAGCTACCCAGAACGATACAAATAGGAAAGGGAAGTTCTTGTTTGTGAAGCATAGCTCTATTCCCGATGGGAATCAATTGCCTTCGAGTGGATTAAAAAGGGTAGTGTTTGGTCTGTAGGATCCTACATTGTCCTGTGGTTTTTGAAACAAACTTTAATGATTTTTGTGCAACATCTAGATTTTCCGAACTAGCACCGACAAAGGCTGATACTGTCAAAAGGGTTCGCTGCTTTCTGCAGATCCCGACGATTGAGAGGACGTTTTGCTTGAAGATACATGTTGATGAAGAACAAAGTTTTGAATCCCAGCATTCTGAGTCCAACATGTCCGGAGGTAAATAGTATACCTTGTTTATTTGTTTAACATATGTGAATCTGATTCTGATCTATTGAATCCTTTCAGGAATCACAAGGTCATGCTATTCTTTTGCCTTAGCTGATATCGATAACATGATCTCTGATAATGTCATGGTTAAGAAGGAGAAGCCAACTCTTGTGATCACAAAGCCATTAGCCCCTATGCAGCACTCCAAGACATCTGTGAGAAAAAAGAGGAAAAGCGTCGAGGTTGTAGACGCGGGGCTTTTTGATGTCATGGATCATGGTGAGGCGTGAAGGAAACTGGAGTACATCATTTGCTCGGTAGGTTGCTTGTAATATTCTTCATTATGTACCTGTATTTAGAGATTTACATACCTTTGTATACTACAGGGTCTGGAGCAAATGAATGGTTGCCTTGAAGCCACCGAGAAGAGGGATGTTAGTGTCGTAGAGATAGTGGATGATATGAAGAAGATTGCAGCTGCTAAGACCAAGGAAATGAAGAATGATTCCAAGGAGATTGCTCGCTTGCAGAAGGAGTTGGAGCTGGCCAAAGCCAAATACGACCATGAGCTGGATGGGGTCTTACATGTTGCTAAAAAGTCCGCTGCCATGACTTTCCTTCAGGCCAGGATCTAGATGGTTGAGCAGGCTGCCGCCAAGGACCTTGATGCTAAGGCTTGGGATCTTGAGGCATGGCGCAAGGCTGTAGCCGGTCTTAGGGGTGATGTAGCGGGAAAATGTGAGGTGCAGGAGGTTGAGGCTGGCTTAGGTGAAGGTGGAAGCAAAGGTGGAGATAAAAAAAAGGGTGATGAAGGAGAAGATGCAAAGGCCAGAGCTCTGTTTTTAATGACTTGATTTGGTTTCTGTCTACAATTTAGCTTTTGGTCTCCCGTGTTTTGGGAGGTTTTTGGTTGACATGTTTAAAACAATTTCTTCTTAGGATCCCCGGTTTGGGGATAGTTTGAACGTTTTGAATAATGACTTAGGTATTAACTATTTTTGTACCATACTTGACATGTTTTGTTAAATGCTTTGAAATGTGCATCCCATATAGGTAAGACTTATTACATTTGAAAACTATATTTTGGTATCATGTCAAGATACTGGATCTTTAGAAAGTATTTTTAGGACAGGGATTGTGACACCCGGCATTTTCAGGTTAATATCCATACCCAGCTAAAATACATATTATATTATTTGACTTATATCACACTTAATTTTATGGTAATTAAGTTCATTTCACACTTAGCAAGTCAGTTCATTTACATGTGTCGGTAATCCGGAAGTTTACCAGGTCAAACACGCGTCCTGTAGCACGACTGTTGCTGATAAATTAAAACAAATACCTAGACATATAATATGTGCATGTAAATTATATGTAAAACTGTGATATAATAAATCATGCCTGTATGAATTTTTCGATAATTTTTAAAGACACTTTTATTTTCAGCACAATCCAGCAGACATGCAGTGTGCACTAGCTAGGTGATTAATTTAAGCAGACACTTAGACGTATATTTGGGGCATATAAACCACACGTAATACTGTGAAATATTATTTTAGGTCTCTGTGAATTTTTCAGGAATTTTCTGAGAAACTTTCTGTTTCGACGCAGTACGACCAATATGCAGTATGTACCGACATTTTCAAATAAAAATCTGAAAATTTTATATGTTAAACATACCAATATGAGTCAAATTATTTTGAAGTCGTTTTATTTTGACTAGTTCGGGAATTCATAATTAAATCGGTGTCTGTTTGTTTTTCACCATCCGATATCAAAACCCCATATATAAACCCGTCTACTTCCCCCCACTCTCACTTTTCCCAAACTCTCTCTCTCTCTCTTCTCTCTTCTTGGCCGAGAACCACCACCACCTCCATTCTCCATTTTTGTTGTTATTTTGATCCTTCTTCCACAAAATCAAGCCTACAAGTGTCGATTATCAAGTGTTTGCAAACGAAATCAACCATCCATCCATCCATTTTTTATTTTGGTAAGAATCTAGAACCTTTTTTCTCCAATTTCATCTTCCTGTTCATATGAACATGCATCCAAGTAAAAACCATTTTATGAATGTTTAACAAAATCTAACTATGGATTCTTGAATAAAAATGAGTTTTATAACAAAATGGTACATATTGTTAGTGGATTTGGACTCGGGTCTTGTTCTTAGGCTCGGTTTCCTTGAAATGAAACTTAATTGTATGAGCAAATACTAGTTGATGTGTTCTTGATGATTTGATGATGGATTATGTGTAGTAATGATTGTATATGGATAATATGAGAAAACCTTGTTGTCAAAATTGTTGGATCATACATGCATGCTCGTTTTTGCTATTTAAGGAAACTTTAATTTCTGATCAGTTGAGCGTCGGTTGACGAGCTTATTATAGTTTTTGGTTTTGTCTGATAAACAATGATTGTGTATAGTACATATGATTTTCAATACATTTCATGATATGATTTCATATACATTAAACATGTGAACTCACCAACGTTATGTTGACCCGTTTTAGCATGTTTATCTCAGGTCGTTGAATGCTTAAGCTATATGGCTAGGATGCACCTACTGGAGTCACACTTATCATTCATGGACACTTTATTTTGACAAACGCTTTTTAATCATTTTGTTTAAGCGTTGTAAACTTTTAAAAACATTGCTTCCGCACAATTACTTTGAACTATGATAAACTTTATTTTGGGCTCGTTTGAGCTTTGTTTAAAACAGGTATTTGAAAACCATTTAGTGGTCGTTCAAAGTAACACCCGAAGTGGAATTTGGGGGTGTGACAGACTGGTATCAAAGCCATTGGTTGCAGCGAACTAGGTTGCATGTAGTGAACTTAGACTGTAGCCGATGTCTCATTTGTATTATATAGACTTGCATACACATTACACCACTCACTTTATTATATGTAAACAAACGTGTTGTCACAACCATGTCTCCTGCAAACCAACCGATTGAGAGTTCAAACTCTGAGGACGAGTACAAGTAAACACCATTGACACCCGTTGACACTTCATCAGACAAACCGATATTGGAGGACCATGTCCCCAACGACGCTACTACTGAGGAGTCAGAAGAGGAGACCCAAGAGTTAGCCCCTTGCAGCATACCTTTCCCGCATCGTGAGCGCGCGTATGGACCACTGATCAACCACACTCCGAGGAAGAGAGTGCTTACCCCTCTTTGGAGCACACTTGCTCCTGAGTCTAAACGTAAGAAGGCTAGGGTTGACGTGAGGAGATTGACGTTCGTGCCTGATGCGTTGCGAGGCTGGGCTAAGGAGGAAATAAGTATTTGAGATATGTGAGTCTTCTCGCGGACCTTGCGCTTTACCAATTACTGAGGAGCCGATCGAGCGCACTATTCCGACCCTTGTGGCATGATGTCACCGATGGGTTTGGAAGTGGCCAATTCAATGCCTCGGGAAGATTTCATAAGGTTATTGAAGGATGAATATTGTCCACGGAATGAACGGACCAGAAGTGGTAGACTACGCATCAAAATTTCACGACCTAGCAGGATTGTGTCCCTACATGGTGACGCCTAAAGAGAAGCGTATTGAGCGTTATTTGTGGGGAATGGCACCGCAAGTTCAGGGTTTGGTATCATATTCCGAACCCCCAACAATATAGCAAGCAATCCGATTGGCTCACAACCTGACGTCTCAGGCTGTCTGTCAGGGACTTTTTGATAAACCTGTTGATAATAAAAGGAAGTGGGAAGGTATATCATAGACCAAGCTGACTTTTTGACAAACATGCTGACAAACCATCCAATCCACCACCACCACCACCAAAAAAGCAAGAGACTACCAGAGCCTATATCGCAGGCCAAGCTGACAACAAGCAAAGGAAAGTCTATACGGGAAACCTACCAAAGTGTAACCGATGCAATTTTCACCACAATGGCACGTGCGAAGAGGCAAGGTGCCAAAAGTGCAAGATACTTGGCCATGCGAGCAAGGATTGTAGAATGGGCGGACTGGGTCCGAACAATGGGGTAAACCATGCTTGTCATAACTGTGGGCAAAATGGGCATTTTATAAGGGATGTAGAAATAAAGACTGATGGCTACAAAATTCTCTAAGTACAACTGTTGTGGACCTCAGAGTTTGCTGTAGTTCGACAAACTGCTACGGATAAGCTTATCTGCAGCGGATACTTGTTCTTCTCCTGAAGAACAAATCTACTACGAATAGCCTTATCTGCTGAAAACCAAAGTTGCGGCTGATATCAGCAGCTGTGGACAGTTGTGTCTTGCTGCTGATCAACAACATTGCTGTTGATAGCCATTCCCTCTGAAGATCAAACATTACAGCTGACTGGCTTCAATAAAGCAACCATTATCACTAACAACTTTCTGCTGCAACACTGACACACTCCACACAGAAAGAATGTTACTGGTGCAACACAATAAAAGACAACGACGCTCTTCTCCCAAGGACTCAAGCAATGACACCTAAGAAGACGTTTGAGTAAAGATAACTTTTGTAGTATTTATTGTCGTTACATGTAGAATAGCTTCAATACAAGATCAACGGCTTGTGTTAGATATGATCCTTAGAATCAAGGGTCTGTCTTGATTCTAAGTTACTTCATAAGTAGTACTTAGAGTCATTGTATACTAGTGCTTTGCTTAAGAGTTTTCTCTATAATCTTGTAATCTTTGAAGCTTAATACAAATTGCATTTATCAGTATTCTTCTTGTTTACTTGTTTACATTGCTTAGTTGTGATTGTTTCCGCCAATCTCAACTAGAATAGAACCATCTTGTATTCACCGATCCTACAAGTGGTATCAGAGCTTTGGCTCACAGATTAAACAAACCCATACTTGTTTAATCATTCTCTGGTTCTATTCGAATCTATCTCTTTGCTAAAGTCACCCATTATCACAAATCAAAAATGGCACAAAACAATGGAGTTGAAGACACTAGAAGCATCAGCAGACCACCAAGATTGGTGTCTGGAGAAGACTATGATATGTGGAAGAACATAATGGAAAGCTTCTTTTTCTATCAAGAATATGGGATGTGGAAATCCATAAAAGATGGACCATACATACCCATGGTGGCCTCCGCTGATTTCGGAGGTACACTGGTTCCTAAAGAATCCTCCAAATACTCTGATGAAGACATCAAGAAAATGGAGGTAGATTTCAAGGCCTTGGGAGCCATCCAGATGTGCTTACCAAATGAAGTTTTTCACAACTTCAGAGGATACAAAACTGCAAAGGAGCTATGGGAAGCTCTTGAGAAGATGTTTGCTGGCTCAGAGGAAGTAAAAGAAAACAGAAGAGACATCCTGAAGCAGCAATATGAAAACTTCATCTGGAAGGAAGGTGAGTCTCTGACTGCTTTATTTAGCAGATATACTTATCTCGTAGGTGAGCCGCAGTGCTCAAAAGTGAAGGTGAAAAATGAAGATATTCTCAAGAAGTTCATCAGGTCTCTACCCAGCTGCTGGACACTCTACACAGTGTCTATCAGAAGAACTGAGAATCTGAAGACTCTACAGATGACTGAGTTTTTCGGTATGCTAAAGACCTATGAATTAGAGATGATTCAGGCCAAGGAAAGAAGCTCAAGCTACCAAACAGTCTCAACATCCACCATCACCTCTTCTGCCTCCACTCTGACCACACAGGTCCTAGTTCAAGCAACTATTATCCTCCCATCGTCACTCATCCCCAAACTCCAACGTCTCAATCAAACAATTCACCATTACTTCTTGAAGCCCCACCTCAAACATCAACCTCTGCTTTTGTCTCTGAAAACTCAAGCAATATGTCCTTTATCAAGGAAGATCTGGAATGCTTTCATCCAGATGATCTAGAAGAAATGGATATACAGCACTCCTATGCCATGCTCTCTCTAAGAGCAAAAAGGTTCTACTCAAGAACAGGAAGACCCGTTGCAAGCAACAACTCTAACACTAGGGTTGGCTTGGACAAAAGCAAATTGAGGTGTTACAAATGTAACCAACTTGGTCATTTTGCTAGAGAAGGCAAGGCACCAAAGGTAAACCCAACTGCTGCTCATACCAGACAAGCTCACCAAGCTCAGCCAAGACAGCAACAACAGCAACAGGCCACTCCTCCTACACAAACTGCAGCTTGTGCAGCTGTTGGAACTGCTAACTTTGACTGGAGCTTCCAGTATGAGGATATTCCTGACAACAATCAAGCTCTCATGGCAGACACATCAGAGGTACCACCTCAGGTATATGAAAATCTTCGTACTCAAGCTTGTATTGATAAGGTCCTTGGATACAGAAAACATAACCAGAATCTCATAGATAAAAATGAAGAATTTCACCAAATGAAATCTGAATTTAAAAAGGTTGAAAACAGTTACAAGGAAAAGATTGATTGTTTAAAGAAAGAAATTTCATCATTAAAACATGAACAAACAAACCTTGAAACTCAAATTGATGATCTTCTGGTTAAGTTAAAAGCTACAAGGGCCGAATTAGCAGACCAAAATGTCCATGTGGAAAAATATGAATTTGCATCCAAAAAGCTGCCAAGACTTTTGGATGCTCAAATCCATGAATAGGTAACTACTGGTCTAGGATTCCAAGTTAAACAACCCTATAATGTTGTTCCTCCACCCGCTGACTATGTAGCCATTCATGAACCAAGTTTCAATCTTTTCAACCGTGACATGACCAACTGAAATCTTTACCCTGTTGTCCAAGAAACCCCTGTGAAAGATTGCACTACTTCATCCAAGTCTGAGTCAACATGCACAGACTCCACTGAAACCAAAAAAGTTTCATCACCACCTACCTGTGAAGTTATTAAAGCCAACAATCCAAGCCCTTTCATCCCTTCAAAAACAGTACCAGTATCTCAACCAACCAAACAAATCAGAATCAGCTGTACTCCAGAAGGAAGAAAGCTAACTGTTGAAAGGGGACAGTATTCAACCTCAATCCAACAAAGGAAGGTGTTTGACATATGTCACGCGCCTGGAGAGAGAACTCCATATGTTCAAAAGACATTGGAAGAAGCCACCTTTGAGCACAACAAAGCTCACCCATGGAACTTCAAAGACTTGTGTACTTTCAAAGGGACAAACTGGCTAAATCATGCTTTGTGTGTGGGAAATACAATCATACTGCCAGCAGCTGCTTCTATTACCTTCTGTCACACCCCGACCGATGGCGGAATCATCGAGGCGGGACATGTAGACTGTTCATAGCACAAGGTTGACTAAATTGAATATATTAAACGTCAAATTTCCATGCAAATAATCCAAACACAACCAAATCCAAGATAGAACAAAATTGAAATACATAGAGTTCTTTTATTTAAATTAGCTAAGTCCAATCCTATGTGTAGCACATCTTGAACAATCTCACACGTTAGAACCTGAAACATGAATAAAATAAAGTCAACTAAAAAGTTGGTGAGTATAACACGGGTTTGTATATAGATAGCATATAGTCGTAAAACAAATCCTTATATAACATGATAAATAAGGCAATTATGGGGAGCAGCTATTGTGTAACCATGTACAACCAAACCTTTGTAACTAGCATGCAAAATTGTGTTGTCGGTATCAATCACCCCAATCTGGGTGGGCTTGTCAGACTCAATAGATCTATCATTGAAAACCGTCGGCTTGTATAGTTAATGATTGCACATAATCGCATACAAAGGTTAGCACACCTAGCACTCAGGCATAAAGCTCAAATTGCATACATGAATGTAAATAGGATTTGTACTTGTGTTGTTTGAGTAAATGTAAACATGTAATTTGAATAATGTTCATGTTTCACCCCAAAAGTGTAAAAGAGTAAAAGGGGCTATGAAATACTCACTTGGTTTGAAGGTGTTGCTAACAAAGATACTAGATAGAATAAGGATCCTTGAAATGCACAAATTAACCTAAAGTGTAATGTATATGGTATTAATAGTGTGCACAAGAGTTTAATTCTAAAGTTGTATTTGGACTTGTGTAAAAAGTCATTGATTTGTAGTTGGAAGTATTGAATACAATATATAAAGTTTGACAGAATATTTTTAGAATATTTTGATTAAGGTTTGAGTGTGAATAATTAAATAAGTAATGTAGATAATTATTGTTTATGAAAACATTGTAAGTATTAGTTATAAGTTAGTGTAAGTAATTAATTGTTTTTGTGTAAATATAAATTAAATAAATAATCATTATTTTATTTATTTATTTATAAAATGTAACTTTAATCATTTAAATACTTTTTAAATGAAAAGTTTAGCAATAATTGTAAATTTAAATTTTATACACTTTAAATAATAAATTTTCTATTTATTTCAAGATTAAATATTTGATCTTTTCCAAATAGGATAAATTGCATTTTTATAAAAATCACAATTTATATTTTATAATTTAATCAGATATATTTATTGTTTGAAAAAAAAATATATAAAATCATAATTCTGCTAAAGATTTAACTCACACACGACCGTGCCTGGGAAGGGCACGATCGTGCTCGAACCACGGGCGCGACCGTGTTGATAAATCAGAGGGCTTAAACTAATTAAATCATTAGGCACGACCGTGCCTTGGCTAGGCACGATCATGTCTATGATTCCAAGACTCGACTGAGATTAGCCAAAGGGCATGATTGGGTCTGGACAGGAGGACACGACCGTGCTGATAGTCGGCACGACCGCGTCTCATGAGGCACGACCGCGCTAGATGATTAGCGCGACCGTGTCTGTTCCAAATCAGGAACGAATTGACTAATTCTTATAATAACAGAGTTGGAAATCATAGGGCTTTCACCCATTAGATTGTTTCGAGTCTTTTTGCATAGATTAATTGGATTTAAAATGTGTCTAATGTCGGATTTGATTAAATCATTTTTGAACAAAAACTAGATTCGGGTTTAAGGTGATTTCCATATTGGAATCCCAAATTAACATGGGGCTTTTGATCTAAGGACTGAATCGATAGAGGGAAAGGTTTCAATTACCCGGAATGATGGCGAATTGATAGCGATCGGTAGAAAGGAATTCCGGCGACTTCGGGTTCTGTCTCCGGCGTCCTCTGTTGCAATTCCGACTAAACCAGATAGTCCAGTAGCTTTAGTCAGGATTGAGTAGCGTGAATCTACTGCTTGATTAGGAGAATTCGGATCGAAAGAAAGAATTCATGTTTTCTTGAAATGTCTAAATGATTTTTGAGATTGATTGAGTTAATTCGAGATGTTTCGTGTAATTGAAAGGTTTATTTCATTCGTTAATGAGAATGAAGTGTAGGACGGTTACGGAGCTCAACGATGTTAGGACATAGATTTGTAATGACAAAAACTTATAATAGTTAGATTTTATGTCTTTGTGTTTTTGATATGTAATTGTTTAAAGTTGCTAAGTGTTTTTACAAGTATGCCTAGAGGCGAACTTGTTAAGTTCGCCTGGTCTATCAGAGGCGAACTTAATAAGTTCGCTTAGGTCTAACTGAGGCGAACTTGTTAAGTTCGCTTGGTCTGTTGGAGGCGAACTTAACAAGTTCGCTTACAGCAGGTTAGTTTCTATATATATGAGTTTACAGAGTCATTAGAAGATATACCGAACAGAGAGAAGTTTATTTACGTATGTTGTTTGAATTATCGGTTAGTATACAAATGTTAACACGAAGGATTCCGCACTTCGTGTTATAGGAACGTCATATCACGAGTTCGATCAGTAGTTGAGTTACCTGGACCTACAAACGATCGAGTGATTAAAACTATATTTACGTTTCAACTGGTACTAGGCGCGACCGTGCCCAAACGAAGCGCGACCGTGCTAAGGCACCAGGCGCGCTCGTTCCAAAGCAAGTCGCGCGACCGTGCCAAAGCACTCGGCGCGACCGTGGCAGAACGAGGCGCGACCGTGCCTATTAGGGTTTCTTGTAAATTTTCAACATCAGACCTTGTAACTTTGGTCTTTGACATATTTGTATAAATAGATACTTATGTAGTGTTTTAGTAGGTTATAACCGTGTAAAATTTGTGGATTATCATTGAAATATAGTATTTAAATGATGGTACGAATAGAACAAAACAATGCACTAGAATTTGGTTTGAAATGCATTACATTGAATTTGAAATACGGATATTAAAAATCAGAAATGTTACACCTTCAACAACAAACAAACCTAAAGCAACACGCTTTTGAGAAAACAAACAAGAACAAAAAGGTAAGAAGCTTTGAAGCCAAAGCAACTCAGTTCAGAAACTCTTAATCCCCACCAAGAAAGCATCTGCCAAAACCTCAACAATCATGCATCATCTGTGGTGAATCAGACCACTTTGCTGCACATTGTAAGTTTAATCCTCTCAACCAAGTTCTTCATCAAATTCCTCTTCAACGAAAGCCTATCAGCAAGATGAAGAAGGGTAGGCATACTTCGGAGATTAAACCATCAGCAGCAAACAAAACTGCTGCTGATCAAATAAGACTCAAGCACCCAAAGGAAAATCCTTCATCAGCAACAAAAATTGTTGCGGCCCAAGTTAAACCAACATCAGCCAACAAAAATGTTGCTAATCAATTAAAGCCCAAGCGACCCAAAGACAAGTCTTCAGCAGCAACCAAGATTGCTGCTAGTCAAGTAAAACCATCAGCAGCAACAAAATCTGCTGCTGATAAGCGAAAGTCCTCAGTTGCAACATTTGCTGCTGACAAAGCCAAGAGAGCTGGAAAAACACCAATTTAGCATTGGAAAGCCAAAATTCCTCCAAGAATCATCATTGGTTCCGTTGAATGCACACATGCTGAACTGATAATCCGAGAACCCTTTTTTACAAGGATGCAAGCACTCGGATTCCTCCCACTAACTAGATCTCTCTCATGTGCAGGGACAACCAGGTCACAAGAATAACACCTGGGTAGTAGACAGTGGTTGTTCCAGGGAGATGACAGGCAACAGATTCATCCTTGATGGCAGGAATCGGGGTCTACCTCAAATAAAATAAATTAGATCCCTATTACCTTCTGCGATAGAGTAAGTAGGGGTGTCGATCCAAGGAGAGTATGTGGAATGTGTTCAACTGTTTCTTTTTTTTTTGATTGAAGGTTTGTTTTGACAAGTAAAATAATGAATCAAATGTAAATTCAATGACTGGGAGTTGGATGATGATTAACTAATTAAAGATGATTTGTAAACAATATAAATAAGAGTGACGCCTCCTGGTTTTAGATTCAAGATAGATTGCAAACTAGTATAGTTCAATAGGAAATCACATAGACATGATCGTATATGCTTAATCAAACAATTGTGACGACTAAGGACTAATTACTCCGGTTGCTACAACGGGAGTTTGTCACCTAATCATCAATCAACTTTAACCAACCCTAGTCCCGGTCCAATATATCCCAATTTCTAGGTTTCTCAGGAATTGAAAGACAAGAACAAGAATTAAAATCAAAATCAGTTGTTTACAATTGTCTAATCAAGCACACTAGTAAAAAGCATCGAATGCAAAGATTACTATCCCAAAATACAAGAACTAACTACTTGACAACCATACCTAAAATACAACCTCCACCCGGAGGATTGTAACGGGTGGATTAGCCGCTCATTTCCATGTGAAGATCTTCATGGTTGATGATGAATTCCATGTTTGATCTTGGTTTTTTTTATGACTGAATCTTGATGAATAATGATGTTGGAAGCCTCCTTCCTGACCTCCGAAAAAAACGTCTGGAAAGAAAAATGTGTAAAAGATGATGATGGTTGGGATGAACTAGCCTCTTCAAATATCTTAAAACTAGCCAAAAAAAAAACGTAACTCCCAAACTTTGCTATGCGCTCGTAATTATATCCTCTATCACCTCATGCACAATAATCTTCAATTCTTTTCCACGAGCATTTTCCGTCTTTTACGTTTAACCTGCATTTAACACCAACTCGCGTAGTTATCTAATTCAACAAATATAAACACTTAAAACACATTAATATCAACTCATTAAACACATTATCATCCGCACCAAAGCCCGTTCATCACATCCCCACACTTTACCTTTGCTTGCCCCCAAACAAACCATTCACAAAGTTACTAAAATTCAATACTTCAAACACTCCCAATGTCCCAATGTTTCAATCAAGGTCTTAGGTCATACCCCATTCAACAAGACGCAATGATGTGTTTAATCAATAAACATAATGTTGCACAACCACAAAAACACTTATTGGCTAAACCTGACATGTTTCTGACTTTTATTCTCATGCACACACCCCTCACAATGCACACTCCTCTCGGCTAATTTTCTGAGTGGGTGAAAAAAAAAATGCACCAATATACCGCTCAAGGAACCAATGCGAACCTGGTTATCATAAGCTTGGGAGGCAATCAAACCTCCACTGTTGAACATAAGCATGACACACACCAAAAGGACTTACGGGTTTTGGGCTTAGGCTAAGGTAGGAATATTTGGCTAAATGGTGGCTAAATATATAAAATAAACTAGAAATCAAAATTGTCACACCCCGACCGATGGCGGAATCATCGGGGCGGGACATGTAAGACTGTTCATAGCACATGGTTGACTAAATTGAAATATATTAAAGTTAAATTTCCATTACAAATAATCCAAGTACAAAACCAAATTCAGACAAGAAACATAAAACAACTCATAAATTTCTTGATTTAAATTGCTAAGTCCAAATCCTATGTTGAACACGTCTTGAATCAATCTCACATATTGGGGCCTGAAACATGAATAAAATAAAGTCAACTAAAAAGTTGGTGAGTATAACACAGTTGTATGTAGATAGCATATAGTTGAAAACAAATCCTTTACAAAACATGATAAAATAAGGCATTTATGGGGAGCAGCTATTGTGTAACCATGTACAACCAAACCTTGTAACTAGCATGCAAAAATTGTGTTGTCGGTTTCAATCACCGCGCACCATGGGTGGGTTTGTCAGACTCAATAGATCTATCATTGAAAACCGTCGGCTTGTATAGTTAATGATTGCACATAATCGCATACAAAGGTTAGCACAACTAGCACTCGGGCACAAAGCTCAAATTTTGCACACATGTATGTAAATAGGATTTTTGCACTTGTGTTGTTTGCGTAAATGTAAATGTGTAATGTGTATAGAGTTCATGTTCCACCCCAAAAGTGTAAAAGAGTAAAAAGGGGTTGTGAATACTCACTTGGTATGAAAGTGTAGCTAACAAAGATTATAGATAGCAAATATGATCCTCGAAATTCACAATTTAACCTAAAGAGTAATGTGTATTGAATCAAATAGATGCATAAAGTTTAAGTCTAAAATTAAAGTTGAATTTGTGTATAAAACTATTGATTTGTATTTAAAAGTATTGAATAAAATATATAGAGTTTGAAGTAAAAATATTTTTGAAACAATTTGATTAGGTTTGAATTGGATAATTGAATAAATATATAATTATAGTTTATGAAATAATGTAAATATTAATTGTAATTAAGTATAACTAAATAAATGATTTTGATTTAAAATGTAAATTAAATAAATAATCATTATCTTATTTTTTTATAAATTTTGTAACTTAATTATTTAAAATATCATTTAAGTATAAATATAAATATAATTTTCATAAACTTTTAAATAAATTATATTTATGCCAAGATTAAACTTTTAATCCATTTTTAAATACAGAAAACATATTTTTATAAAATCAAAACATTTATTGATCGAAAAATATAAAATTATAATTCTGTTACAATTTCTGAGTCACACACGACCGTGCCTCGGAAGGGCACGATCGTGCTCAAGCCAGGGGCGCGACCGCGCTAGTCGGGGCACGACCGGGTTGATCAACAGAGGGCACAAACTAGACCAGTCAAACAGGCACGACCGTGCCTTGGCCCGGCACGGTCGTATCTATAATATTTAGACACAACAGAGACTAGCCTAGAGGGCATGACAAGGTCTGGACAGGAGGACACGACCGCGCCGCTATTCGACATGACCGCGCTACTTGAGGCACGGCCGCGCTAGATGATTAGCGCGACCGTGTCTCTTCCAAATCAGACACGAATTGACAAATGCTTGTATTTTAAACGCTGGAATTGTTAGGGCTTTTGATTAATGGGTTATTACGAGTCTTTTGGGATATTTTAATTGTATTAACAACATTTTTAACAGTGGATTCGATTAAATTATTTTAAATAAAAAACATCAATTCTGATTCTGGGAAAATTCTATGATGGAAGCCTAAATTATTATGGGGCTTTCGATATAGAGACTAATTAACTGAAATAAATGATTTCAATTACCCGAAACAGTAGAGGATTGATAGAGATCGGCAAGAAGGAGTTCCAGCGTCGACGGCTTGAGTTCCGGCGATCTTTACTGCAACTCCGGCCAATCCAAATAGCCTGGGAACTTCAGGGATGATTGAGTATCGAGACTCTGCTGCTGGATTGAGAGGATTCGGATCGAACAGCGGATTCTAGTTTCTTGAAAAGCTTGAGAGAGTTTTTCGAGATTGATATTAAGATGGGGCGTTTGAGAATTTGAAATTTGCATTACTCACGTAAATGACAAAGAAAACGGTGGGCGGTTACGGATTCTTGATGATCGGGTGATTAAACTACATTTATGTTTCAACTGTTACACAGGCGCGACCGTGCCTAAATATGGCGCGACCGTGCCCAGGCACCGGGCGCGATCGTTCCAGGACCAGTCGCGCGATCGTGCCGAGGCACTTGGCGCGACCGTGCCAGGACGAAGCACGACCGTGCTAGACTAGGGTTTCTTGACATTTTTCAACTTTAGTCCTTGACTTTTCAGGTTTAATGTGTTTGAATTAAATAGTTTCTTGCATAGTGTTTAAATGTATATAATTGCGTAAAACTTGCGAATTTGTATTGAATCATTGCGTTTAGTTTACGGTGAGAAAAATAGTAAGACAGTGCACGAGTATTGAATTCGAAATTGCATTACATTGAATTGAAATATGAATACTAAAAATCAGAAATGTTACAGTCTCCCCATGTTGAGAGGATTTCGTCCCGAAATTTAGCTAGAGGAAACAATAGTATTGGTAAAAAGATGAGGGTACTTGAGCTTCATTTGGTCTTCTCGTTCCCAAGTGAACTCAGAACCACGCTTAGATTCCCAACGAACTTTGACAATAGGAATGCGACTTCGCTTGAGCTGTTTGACCTCGCGATCCATAATTTCCACCGGCTTCTCAACGAAGTGCATCGTTTCATCAATGCGCACGTCGTTAAGCGGTATATGGAGATTTTCATCAGCGAGACACTTCTTCAGATTAGATATATGAAATATAGGATGCACAATGCCAAGAGATGGAGGTAACTCGAGCTTGTAAGCCACTTTCCCAATCCTTTCAAGGATCTTGAATGGACCAACATAGCGAGGTGCTAACTTGCCTTTCTTTCCAAAACGGATCACGCCCTTCCATGGAGACACCTTTAGAAGAACAAGGTCACCGACTTGGAATTCCAAGGGTTTTCGACGTTTGTCGGCATAACTCTTTTGCCGACTCCTCGCTACTCGAATATTGTCACGGATTTGAATAATCTTCTCGGATGTTTCTTGAATTAACTCGGGACCGGTGATTTGTGCTTCACCAATCTCGTTCCAACAGATAGGAGAACGACACTTGCGACCATAGAGAGCTTCGAATGGAGCCATGTTGATACTTGTGTGGTAGCTATTGTTGTAAGAAAAATCAATGAGGGATAGATGTGAATCCCAATTGCCACCAAAATCGATTACGCAAGCTCTAAGCATGTCTTCAAGAGTTTGGATTGTTCGCTCGGTTTGACCATCAGTTTGCGGATGGTAAGCCGTGCTCAAATCCAATCGAGTACCAAGAGCCTTTTGGAGAGATTGCCAAAATCGAGAAGTGAACCGGGCATCTCGATCAGATATTATGTTCAAGGGAACACCATGGCGACTCACGATTTCGTCGATGTATATTCGGGCTAGTTTCTCAACCCGATAGTCTTCACGGATAGGCAAGAAATGAGCAGATTTGGTGAGTCGATCAACGATCACCCAAATACTATCATAACCACTCGAGGTGTGAGGGAGCTTGGTAATAAAATCCATAGCTAGATTCTCCCATTTCCACACGGGAATTTCTGGTTGTTCGAGTAAACCAGATGGACGTTGATGTTCGGCTTTAACATTGGAACAGGTTAAGCATTTGGCCACATAAAGAGCAATGTCTTTCTTCATACCGGGCCACCAATATTGTTTGCGAAGATCTTGGTACATTTTATCCGCACCAGGTTGAATAGAATAACGAGTCTTGTGAGCCTCGTTCATGAGAAATGTACGGAGATCATCGCGATCGGGAACCCAAATACGGTTCAAGTAATATAGTAAGCCATTGGGTTTTGATTCCAGAAGAAGTTCAACACCACACGACATTTCTTCATACATGTTACCCTCGGTTACCGAGACGTGTTGAGCTTCTAAGATACGGGTTTGAATATCGGTTTGAATACGGGAACAATGAAGCATAACATGGTCCTTTCGACTCAAAGCATCGACTACAACATTCGCTTTGCCGGGATGGTAACGAATTTCGCAGTCGTGGTAACAAATTTCGCAGTCATACTCGTTAAGGAGTTCGACCCAACGTCGTTGCCTCATATTGAGTTCTTTTTGGTTGAAAATATGTTGAAGACTTTTGTGGTCGGTGAACACCACACATTTCGTGCCATATAGGTAATGTCTCCAAATCTTTAACGCGAATACGACCGCACCCAACTCGAGATCGTGCATCGTATAATTCTTCTCATGAACTTTGAGTTGCCTTGATGCATTAGCGATTACTTTGCCTCGTTGCATGAGAACACAACCAAGACCTTGGTTAGAAGCATCACAATAGACAACTAAATCATCGATTCCATCGGGGAGAGTCAATATGGGAGCATTTCACAGTTTTTGCTTAAGGGTTTGAAAAGCTTCTTCTTGTTTCGGTCCTCATTCATAAGTCTTACCCTTGTGGGTCAGAGCGGTAAGAGGGACAGCAATCTTTGAGAAGTTTGAGATGAAACGACGATAATAACCAGCAAGACCAAGAAATGAACGAACTTCGGTAGGAGTCTTCGGGGCATTCCAATTCTTAACCGCTTCGATTTTTGCAGGATCAACATGAATTCCTTTGTCATTGACAATATGACCAAGAAATTGAACTTCCTTTAGCCAAAATTCACATTTGGAGAATTTGGCATAAAGTTGTTCCTTCTTTAAGAGATCCAAAACCAATCTAAGATGTTGTTCATGGTCGGCTTTAGTCTTGGAATAGATTAAGATATCATCAATGAAAACGATCACGAATTTATCAAGGTACGGTTTGCACACACGATTCATGAGATCCATGAAAACTGCGGGTGCATTGGTTAACCCGAAAGGCATAACCATGAACTCGTAATGACCATACCTTGTTCGAAAAGCAATCTTAGGAATGTCATCTTCTTGAACACGAAGCTGATGATAACCGGATCGAAGATCAATCTTCGAGAAGCAAGTAGAACCATGAAGTTGATCAAAGAGATCATCGATTCTAAGCAAAGGATAGCGGTTCTTGATAGTAAGTTTATTGAGTTCGCGGTAGTCAATACACATGCGAAATGATCCATCCTTCTTCTTAACAAATAAGACGGGTGCACCCCACGGTGAATGACTCGGACGGATGAATCCCTTGTCGTAGAGCTCTTAAAGTTGACTTGCAAGTTCTTGCATTTCAGAAGGTGCAAGACGATAAGGGGCTCTAGCCACGGGGTTAGCTCCGGGCACAAGATCAATACGAAATTCTACTTGATGAACGGGTGGAAGACCGGATAAGTCTTCGGGGAATACTTCAGGAAAATCTCAGATAATGGGGATATCTTGAATACTCTTCTTCTTAACATCCTTTTGAACGATATGGGCCAAAAAGGCCACGTGCTTCTTTCGTAAGTACTTTTGAGCGGTAGTACACGACATCAATTTAAGTCCCTTGCAAGGCTTTTCACCAAAAACCCTTAAGGTTTCTCCCGATGGTAGCGGAATTTGGATACACTTTTCAAAGCAAATGACTTTGGCATGATGATTTGATAGCCAATCCATACCTATGATATTATCAAAGCTTCCTAGTGGCATTGGAACATGGTTGATTGGGAATGAATGGTCATTTAGTTCTAAGGAGAAATCATAAATAATGGAGTCAATTGTAAGGGAGTCACCATTTGCTACTTCAACGGTAAATGTTTTCTCTAATTGGGACCGAGTCTTTGCAAGTAAAGGTTCAAAATTAAGTGACACAAAACTTTTATCGGCTCCGGTATCGAATAAAATGGAGGCATATTGACTATTAACAAGAAACGTACCATTGACCACGTCATTGTTGGCTTGAGCTTCGTTGGCGTTTATGTTGAACGCACGCCCACGAGCTCCACCTTGTTTAGCATTTGCAAGTCTTGGACATTGATCACGAAAATGGTTCGGGTCACCACACTCATAGCAAGCACGCCCATTAGCAATGGCGGGAGCACCTTGATTAGCCACTTGAGGTACAGTTCGGTTTGGAGGGTTTACTTGGCCCGTAAGAGCTTTGGTCCTACAAACACTAACTGTATGACCATATCTCCCATAATAAGTACAAAAGCGACATGGGATAGTTTGAGGATGATGAAAATTGCAGGTGGCACAAAGAGGGTAGATCCCAACATATGGCTTTTTAGCCGGCGCTTCATAGGTGCAGCTTGGTTGACGAGAACAGCAGGAGTAACCACGGCAAAATTTCTAACCTTCCTCTTTCTATTATTGCGAGAAGGCTCGGTTGTGGCTTCTTTGTTGTGAGTAGGAGGGGTTATGGTTTCAGAAACTTTCTTAGAACCCTTTTTGGTAAGAGTTCCAGCTTTCACATGATTATCAATTAGGGTAGCGGATAGACGAATAGCATCCTCCAGGGTAGCAGGATTTCTACCTAAGACAGTATCTTGGATTTGTCTTGGTAGCCCACCAATATACTTCTCGATACAACGAGAGAAAGGAGTGACCATGTGGGGCACTAGAAGACTCAACTCATGGAACCGAGTTGTATATGCTAAGTTTTCCCCGCTATCTTGGGCAAGATCCCAAAATTCAGCTTCTAGCTTTTTCACTTCATTTCGAGGACAGAACTCCTCGGTCATAAGCCTTTTGACCTCATCCCAAGGTAAGGCCATAGCTATATCAACACCCCTATTCCTCTTCTCCCCATTCCACCATGTAAGTGCCCGTTTTTGTAGGACACTTGTAGCATGACGAACACGGAGGTTGTCGGGACAGTCACTATTGAGAAAGGTATTCTCAATGCTTTCGAACCATTGAAGGAGTCCAGTAGCTCCTTCGGTACCATAGAACTTTAGGGGATTGCACGAGTTGAAGTGCTTGAAGGTGCATTGAGATGGATTATTACCACCATTTCCACCATTTCCACCATTATTACCACTATTGCTTCCATTTCCACCATTGTTGCCATTGGTGGCACCATTGGCTTGGGTGAGTTGTGTCACCAATTGGGTGAGAATAGCAGCAATGTCGGTGTTGGCGTTGGTTGCGGGAGCACGACGAGGAGGCATTCTACAAATTGTCACAAGACAAGAAAAATTGTAAGAACTTATGAGATTTGATAGGATTTAATAGAATGAGATAACAAAATAAAATAGATATTCTTAGTTTGGATTGTACTCAAAAGTGACAAAATCACTTGAATACCATGGCACATTAAGGTTAATTAAACTTATAAAATTTTCAAGGAGACATGCTTTAGCCTATAAGTAAACACTCATCTCGGGAATTCCCAGGAAAGCATACAGGTCCCTCGGTTGATTGGGATTTATGCGAAATGCTTTCCTAGACAGAAAACCCAAAATACAGGTGTCACCCTTCCAGATTGCACGTGTCCTCAAATAATTTAACAAGTTTAAAAACCTTAACGAAGAAATAAAAATATTTTAAAGATTTTTGCTTCAAGAATTTTCCACATGCTTAGAAAAGATAAAGATAGAAATATCATGAGGTTTTAGAATATAGGAAAGGATATTATTTATTTAATTATTATTCAAGAAGATCCTAATGAGTCATGAATTTCTAACAAGTAAGGTATCAAATATAATAATAATTAATCATGGTGAGCATGTAGCACATAGCATGTAACACATAGCACAAAATCATGAAATATAGCATAAATGGGTGTCCTAAAGTTATAGTCTAGGTCAAGGTGTCTAATAACCTAATTCCCTATAACCAAGGCTCTGATACCAATCTGTCACACCCCGACCGATGGCGGAATCATCGGGGCGGGACATGTAAGACTATTCATAGCACATGGTTGACTAAATTGAAATATATTAAAGTTAAATTTCCATTACAAATAATCCAAGTACAAAACCAAATTCAGACAAGAAACATAAAACAGCTCATAAATTTCTTGATTTAAATTGCTAAGTCCAAATCCTATGTTGAACACGTCTTGAATCAATCTCACATATTGGGGCCTGAAACATGAATAAAATAAAGTCAACTAAAAAGTTGGTGAGTATAACACAGTTTTATGTAGATAGCATATAGTTGAAAACAAATCCTTTACAAAACATGATAAAATAAGGCATTTATGGGGAGCAGCTATTGTGTAACCATGTACAACCAAACCTTGTAACTAGCATGCAAAAATTGTGTTGTCGGTTTCAATCACCGCGCACCATGGGTGGGTTTGTCAGACTCAATAGATCTATCATTGAAAACCGTCGGCTTGTATAGTTAATGATTGCACATAATCGCATACAAAGGTTAGCACAACTAGCACTCGGGCACAAAGCTCAAATTTTGCACACATGTATGTAAATAGGATTTTTGCACTTGTGTTGTTTGCGTAAATGTAAATGTGTAATGTGTAATGTGTATAGAGTTCATGTTCCACCCCAAAAGTGTAAAAGAGTAAAAAGGGGTTGTGAATACTCACTTGGTATGAAAGTGTAGCTAACAAAGATTATAGATAGCAAATATGATCCTCGAAATGCACAATTTAACCTAAAGAGTAATCTGTATTGAATCAAATAGATGCATAAAGTTAAGTCTAAAATGAAAGTTGAATTTGTGTATAAAACTATTGATTTGTATTTAAAAGTATTGAATAAAATATATAGAGTTTGAAGTAAAAATATTTTTGAAACAATTTGATTAGGTTTGAATTGGATAATTGAATAAATATATAATTATAGTTTATGAAATAATGTAAATATTAATTGTAATTAAGTATAACTAAATAAATGATTTTGATTTAAAATGTAAGTTAAATAAATAATCATTATCTTATTTATTTATAAATTTTGTAACTTAATTATTTAAAATATCATTTAAGTATAAATATAAATTTAATTTTCATAAACTTTTAAATAAATTATATTTATGCCAAGATTAAACTTTTAATCCATTTTTAAATACAGAAAACATATATTCATAAAATCGAAACATTTATTGATCGAAAAATATAAAATTATAATTCTGTTACAATTTCTGAGTCACACACGACCGTGTCTCGGAAGGGCACGATCGTGCTCAAGCCAGGGGCGCGACCGCGCTAGTCGGGGCATGACCGGGTTGATCAACAGTGGGCACAAACTAGACCAGTCAAACAGGCACGACCGTGCCTTGGCCCGGCACGGTCGTGTCTATGATCTTTAGACACAACAGAGACTAGCCCAGAGGGCATGACAAGGTCTGGACAGGAGGACACGACCGCGCCACTATTCGACACGACCGCGCTACATGAGGCACGGGCGCGCTAGATGATTAGCGCGACCGTGTCTCTTCCAAATCAGACACGAATTGACAAATGCTTGTATTTTAAACGCTGGAATTGTTAGGGCTTTTGATTAATGGGTTATTACGAGTCTTTTGGGATATTTTAATTGTATTAACAACATTTTTAACAGTGGATTCGATTAAATTATTTTAAATAAAAAACATCGATTCTGATTCGGGGTAAATTCTATGATGGAAGCCTAAATTATTATGGGGCTTTCGATATAGAGACTAATTAACTGAAATAAATGATTTCAATTACCCGAAACAGTAGAGGATTGATAGCGATCGGCAAGAAGGAGTTCCGGCGTCGACGGCTTGAGTTCCGGCGATCTTTACTGCAACTCCGGCCAATCCAAATAGCCTGGGAACTTCAGGGATGATTGAGTATCGAGACTCTGCTGCTGGATTGAGAGGATTTGGATCGAACAGCGGATTCTGGTTTCTTGGAAAGCTTGAGAGAGTTTTTCGAGATTGATAGGATTAAGATGGGGCGTTTGAGAATTTGAAATTTGCATTACTCACGTAAATGACAAAGAAAACGGTGGGCGGTTACGGATTCTTGACGATCGGGTGATTAAACTGCATTTATGTTTCAACTGTTACACAGGCGCGACCGTGCCCAAGCACCGGGCGCGATCGTTCCAGGACCAGTCGCGCGATCGTGCCGAGGCACTTGGCGCGACCGTGCCAGGACAAAGCACGACCGTGCTAGACTAGGGTTTCTTGACATTTTTCAACTTTAGTACTTGACTTTTCAGGTTTAATGTGTTTGAATTAAATAGTTTCTTGCATAGTGTTTAAATGTATATAATTGCGTAAAACTTGCGAATTTGTATCGAATCATTGCGTTTAGTTTACGGTGAGAAAAATAGTAAGACAGTGCACGAGTATTGAATTCGAAATTGCATTACATTGAATTGAAATATGAATACTAAAAATCAGAAATGTTACAAAAATAAACAGAAGACAAACCAACCGTTCGACACCTTCAAATCTTTATGGCAATCCTAACAACATGAGCTTTCTCGAACCTTGACTTCAAACTCTTCATTTCTCTTCTTTTTGAACATGTTGCTTATTGCTTTTTTTTTTTTGAAATTCTATATATATATATATATTTTTTTTCTTTTTGTCTTTTCTTGATGCACGAACAGGAACATTTGGGTTGTAGTTATTGAAGACAATTAAGCATAAACGGGTCAAACAAAAGAAAACTAGCTATAGGCTCAAAATTGGTTTCTAAGGTTAGGATATGGAGAAAATAAAGCGGAATATGTAACAAGGTGAAGGAATCCTAAGTGCCTTTGTCTTCTATGTGCCATGCCTAGCCACAGTCTCGGCACGCATCAATCCCCACAAGTTCTAAAACAGGAGCACACATGGCCCACCCTCAATATTTAAGTAAAGTTACAATTCCAAGAGTAGGCCAATCTCACCAAATGGGTAATGGGTTACCGATATGTGCATGTCTTTATTATGTCAAAAACATGTCATCCCTAACCAGCAAGTCAACACAAATGCCACCGCCCGAATTAGACCATGACAAAGACATCGACACCAACAAACTAGAACAAACTGATTTTGTTTATTTAAATTTTTTTTTTTCAAAATTTCCAAAATTGTATATTTTTTTTTAAATTCCCCACATCCCCACACTTGGGTAACATTGTCCCCAATGTTAGGATTTTACTCAAAAATGTTTTTTTTTTTTTTTATAAAAGGAACCTATACTAAAACGTTGATTTAAAGCCACAAAAGAATTAAACAAAAACTATATAAAAACTAATAAACTTAAAACTAAAAAGTAAAAACAAACAACTTTGTTACCCACCCCTGCGTATAGCTCGGGTTGCCTCCCGTAAGCGCGAAATTTAAAGTCTTCCGCCCGACCTTGCTCAACTCCCAAACAGTCATATCATCCGGTGAGTATAACACACAACTCACCTTATCCATTGAAGCTTGGTTAAGATCACTTCCGTCCAAATACGGTTTCAACCGATATCCATTGACCACTTGACGAATATGATCATCAAAGTCTTCAATCTCAAACTCTCCATGCTTCCCAATCGGGGTGATTTGGTAAGGACCTTGCCACCTACTCTTTAACTTCCCCGGAAACAACTTCAAGCGGGAGTTAAACAACCACACCCGTTAGCCCAATTCAAAGGTTTTCTTCCTCAACTTTGCATCGTGTACCTTTTTCATTCGATCTTTATAGGAAGAAGCACATTCATACGCCTCATCGCGTAGCTCCTCCAACTCACACAATTGCAACTTCCTTTGAGCACCTGCATCATTATAATTCAAGTTAACCTCTTTTACCGCCCATAATGCTTGGTGTGCCAACTCCATCGGTAAGTGACAACCCTTACCATAAACCAATCGGTAAGGGGTGGTGCCAATAGGAGTTTTAAAAGCCGTGCGATACGCCCACAAAGCGTCATCCAACTTGGTTGACCAATCCTTACGGTCGGCTCGCACGGTTTTCTGCAAGATCTCTTTAATTTGCCTATTAGACACCTCAACTTGACCACTCGTTTGAGGATGATATGGTGTTGCAATTGCTTTAACATTAGCATACCAAATCGTGGAATACCAAATCGTGAGAAAATGTTGGATTGGACAAACTTGCACACAACGGAGTGGTCATTGGTCTTGGTGGCAATTGCTTCGACCTATTTAGATACATAATCGACCGCCACCAAGATATACAAATTACCGGAAGAGTTGGGGAACGGGGCCATGAAATCAATCCCCCATACATCAAAAATGTCAACAACAAGGATTGGTTGCATGGGCATTTCGTTCCGCTTTGACAATCCGCCCATTTTTTTGACAATTTAAACAATTTTTGGCAAAAATAAAAGCGTCTTTAAACAAAGTTGGCCAGTAAAGGCCACTAGACAAAACTCGTTGCCCAGTCTTTTGACCGCTAAAATGACCGCCACTTGCGGAAGCATGTGCGTGTGTCAACACATCTTGAACTTCAGAATCAGGTACGCATCGCCTAATGATTTGATCCGCTCCAATTTTAAACAAGTCGGGCTCATCCCAAATGTAATGTTTTGCTTGGGCAAAAAATTGTTGTTTCCTCTTTCTATTCCAACTCTCGGGCAAGGAACCTGCAGCCAAATAATTAGCAAAATTAGCATACCAAGGCTCTAATGAAATAGACATTAAAAACTCATCAGGAAATTGTTCATTAATGTCGGGTGTGAAATCTTCTTCCTCCGGTTGAATCCTAGACAAATGATCCGCCACTTTGTTTTCACACCCTTTCTTATCTCGAATCTCCAAGTTAAACTCTTGCAACAAAAGGATCCACCGAATTAACCTTGCCTTGGCATCCTTTTTCTCCATCAAGTACCTAACTGCAGAATGATCAGAGTAAACAATTACTTTACTTCCCCAAATGTAAGACCTGAATTTGTCTAAAGCACAGACAACCGCAAGCAACTCCTTTTCCGTTGTTGTATAATTCAATTGAGCATCGGAAAGAGTTTTGCTTGCATATTAAATCACAATCGGTTTCTTTTCTATCTTTTGACCCAAAACAGACCCGACCGCATAGTCACTCGCATCACACATAATCTCAAAAGGAATTGACCAATCGGGTGACTGCAATATCGGAGCTTGTACCAATTGATCCTTAAGCAAATTAAAACTTTTTAAACACTCTTGGTTAAAATCAAATGGAACGTCTTTCAAAAGAAGATTACATAAAGGTTTGGAAATGACACTAGAACCCTTAATGAACCTTCGGTAAAACCCGGCATGCCCTAGAAAAGAGCGCACACCTTTAACATTAGTCGGGGGAGGTAAAGTTGAAATGACTCGAATTTTTGCTTTATCAACCTCAATTCCCCGACTAGACACTACATGCCCCAAAACAATGCCCTCTTGAACCATAAAATGGCTCTTTTCTCAACTAAGCACCAAATTAGAGTCCACACACCTTTTCAAAACTTTTGCCAATTCATCAAGACATGACTCAAAAGATGAACCAAACACTGAAAAATCATCCATAAAGATTTCAAGGGAGTCCCCGACCATGTCTGAGAAAATACTCAACATACACCTTTGAAATGTGGCCGGGGCATTACACAGCCCAAATGGCATTCGCCGAAAGGCAAAAGTACCATAAGGGCATGTGAAGGTGGTCTTTTCTTGGTCATCGGGATGGATGGCTATTTGATTATACCCGAAATAACCATCGAGAAAGCAGTAAAATTTTTGACCTGCCAATTTTTCAACAATTTGGTCAATAAAAGGAAGAGGAAAGTGATCCTTTGAAGTGGCAGAATTCAGTTTCCTGTAGTCAATACAAACCCGCCACCCGGTTACCGGCCGAGTGGCAATTTGCTCACCGTGTTCATCTTTTACTACCTGTATACCTGCTTTCTTGGGCACCGTTTGGGTGGGACGCACCCACGCACTATTGGAAATAGGAAAGATGATCCCCGCATCTAACCACTTGAGTACCTCTTTCTTCACTACCTCACGCATGTTGGGATTTAACCTTACTTGAGCATCACGTGCGGGTTTCGCATCTACTTCAGTGATGATTTTATGCATCACTATCGATGGACTAATCCCTTTCAAATCTGCTATCGTCCACCCAATAGCTTCCCTGTGAGCTTTAAGCACCTTCAGCAAGGCACTCTCTTGACTTTCATCCAAATTAGAAGCAATAACAACCGGTAAAGTTTCATCTTCACCTAAAAATGCAAATTTTAGATGTTGTGGTAGATCTTTCAACTCTACTTTTGGTGAACTCACAAGTGATGGCTTCATGCCCGAATCAATCACATTTGGTAGACTCTCCACTTGATGAGTCCATGGAGGCCTACCCTTTTTCACTGCCATCACTTCCAAACTCTTTTCTTCTTTATTCAACTCTTGCTCCAATTCTTGATCAATCCTGTCACACAAAAAACAAATCTCTGGGGTATCATCCTCAGAATGAGGGTGACAACCATCAATAATGTCTGCCATGAAGCATTCATCACTAGCCAGAGAGTCAGATTCACCAGAAAAAATGTTTAGACGGACCTTCCTATTGCCAAAAGTCATATCAACTGTCCCCAAACGACAGTCGATCAGTGAATGTGAAGTGGCTAAGAAAGGTTGACCCAAAATCACTGTTGGTTGCGTGACTTTATTAGAAGTAACATAGTCAAGAACCGAAAAATCAACCGGGTAATAAAACTGATCAACTTTAACAATCACATCCAGCACAATCCCTCTCGGGAGTTTAGGCGTCAAGTCAGCCAACACCACGGTGGTATTTGCTTGACGAAGTGGACCAAAATCATATTGGTCATACAAGCTCCCGGGAAGGATACTCACACTAGCTCCAAGATCCAACAATGCCTTGTTCATTTTAATCTCTCCCACTTGAATGGGAATAATAGGCGCTCCCGGGTCTTGGAGTTTAGGTGGAAGAGCCCCGGTCAAAATTACACTCACTCGTGTATTCAAATCCAATTGCTTTGGAAACATGTTATGCCTTTTTCGAGTACACAAATCTTTCAAATATTTTGCATAAGATGGTACCTGTTTAATTGCATCAAGTTGGGGTAAATTGACTTTCACCTGTTTAAATATCTCCCAAATTTCCTCTTGTTAAGGGCCCCTTTTATGAATCACCCCCTTTGTTGATGGATTCGCTAAGTCCGAGGGAAATGGTACCACCGGAGGTACTAAATCCCCCTCCTTAGCATTCGGGATGTCATGTGAAAAAGATTGTGCAATTGGGTTTTGAAATGCAACTTTTGTAACCAGAATTGGTGTCAGTTCATCATCACTTACTTCATTTTCATCAACATCCTCCACCACACCATCAATAAAAGGCGGTGGAGGAGGTCAAACTTTGTTATCATAAACCTTACCACTTCGAAGAATACTTACCTGACCAACTTGGTTGCTTTTCATGTTCCTATTGCCCGAAGATTGGTGAGACGGATTGACTTGAGTATCACTTGGAAATCTTCCATTGCTCTCCTTAACTCGGCCATGTCGGTCGCCAATTGACCCATTTGAGTATTAAAAGATGGAATTGACTTGTCACGAACCTCATCATCCCGAGTCTTCTTTTGCAAGTCTTGTTGGATGGACTTGAGAATATCCAACATTTCATTCCCACTCGATTGGTTAGAAGCTCCTGATGACCTCCTTGTTCATTTGGCTTTTGGTACCCCCTTTGGTAATTTCCTTGATTGTAATTTTGGGTTCGAGGTTGATATGTTTGACCACTATTCTGCCCACTTACTTGGAAATTAGGATTTGCTTGATTTGAGGCATCCCCATATCGGAAGTTGGGATGATTTCTCAATCCAGGGTGGTAGGCGTTAGAGTTCATGTTATAATTCCTTCCACCTCCTTGGCCTTGAATGTAATTCACATTCTCATAACCACCTATCAAACCCGTGCAATTTGCACCATTATGTCCCGAATCACCACATTGATCACAAACTTCTAATGGTTGGGTTTGACCACCCCCTTTACCCACATTAGCAACTTGTTAATTTTCGACCGCTCTTACCACCGGATGTCTAGCCTTTCTTGAAGATTGAGATTTTCTCTTTGAGGTCACCGCCATTCTTTCCAAGAAGTCCCAATCAACATCCTCATAATTTGTACCAAAAGTACCATTGGAGATAGAATTTAAATCTCTAGACTCTTCATCTGTTAAGCCTTCATGAAACGCATTCAACAACTCCCACATTTGTAACCCATGGTGAGGACAATTCTTGATTAACATCTTGAACCTGAGGAATGCTTCATGGAATAATTCACCAGATTGTTGCTGAAAATTTCTAAGGTTCTTTCTTGCATCACTTGTTCTCTGATTGGTGTAGAACTAATCTAGAAATTGTTGTTGCATATCGGCCCATGTGTAAATAGACGCGGATGGCAAAGAATGAAACCATTGTTGAGCCTTGTCTTCTAATGTGAATTGAAAAAGAACAAGCTTAACATCATCGGGTGTAAACCCTTGCCCACCAATTGTGTTGCACCTTGCATCATATGCACTTAGATGAAAATACGGTTCCTCGGTTCCCAAACCATGATACTTAGGGAGATTTTGAATAGCTTGTGACCTCACCTTAAAAGGCCTACCATGCTGTTGAGGAATAACAACTGGTGATGGATTATAAGCAATGGCAGGACGAAAGTGGCTCTCAATTCCCCTAACCGGACCCCGATCATGTCTTCTAGGAATGCCACCTTGATTAGCAACCGGTGGTGGTACATTTTGTCGAAGATTCGGCCTGATTGGACTTGTGTTCACTCGTGGTTGTTAAGGAATAGGAGGTGCGTGATAGGGTATATTAGCCTGATTTAATTGATAAACTGGAGGAGGCGGTTGGGCATATCTTGCATCTTGTTGTTGTGCCCTATAATGCTCAAAACCTGCACTTGCATAAAAATCAGTACCGAGTGGAATCCTATCCTTGAGTTATCAACCAAACCAGCTTCAAAATCATCATAATTTCCACCTTCATCATCAAAATCATCATCATACTTAAGGCCAGAAGTATTTGGGTGAGGTGTTTGAGTTGGAATGGATGGATATTGTTGATATTGTGAGAATAATGATTGATTTGGTGGTGCTTGGGATGTAAGTGGGTTTCCATCATGAATCACTTTCACATATGGTGACGAGTATTGCGGTTCAGACTTAAAAGTGACAGGTTGGGTCACTTGTGGATGGGTTCGACCAAAATTGGGAGTTGGTGGTACTTGGTTTGTGCGTAGAACATTAACCCCTTCCGGACCATTTGGTGGAACCGATGATGAAAATGTACCCGAAGTAGTTTGTTGTTGCTCTGGTGGAGTTTGATTTACAGGAGGCATAGTGGTTTGCTTCCCTAAATCCCCTTGAGATGTCATCTTTTCTGGAGTTTGTAAATTAGCACGATGAAGTACCCGGTTGTGACGAGCTGTTCTTTCAATCTCAGGATCAAACAAAAGTGGTGAAGTGTTCCTCGATCTCCTTGTACGCATGCAATAAACAATTACCTGCACACACAAAAACAAGAAATACCCCGTGAAGTATAGAAATGGAAATAAATAAAAACAAACTGAAACAGGAAAATCTTTTTGAGTTTTAAGAGACTAAATTCAAACAAACAATAAAAACTAACACGTTGCGCACTTACTCCCCGGCAACGGCGCCAATTTGATGGCAGGAATCGTGGTGTACCTCAAATAAAATAAATTAGATCCCTATTACCTTTTGCGATAGGGTAAGTAGGGGTGTCGATCCAAGGAGAGTATGTGGAACGTGTTCAACTGTTTCCTTTTTTTTATTGAAGATTTGTTTTGACAAGTAAAATAATGACTCAAATGTAAATTCAATGACTGGGAGTTGGATGATGATTAACTAATTAAAGATGATTTGTAAACAATATAAATAAGAGTGACGCCTCCGGGTTTTAGATTCAAGATAGATTGCAAACTAGTATAGTTCAATAGGAAATCACATAGACATGATCGTATATGCTTAATCAAACAATTGTGACGACTAAGGACTAATTACTCCGGTTGCTACAACGGGAGTTTGTCACCTAATCATCAATCGACTTTAACCAACCCTAGTCCCGGTCCAATATATCCCAAATTCTAGGTTTCTCTGGAATTGAAAGACAAGAACAAGAATTAAAATCAAAATCAGTTGTTTACAATTGTCTAATCAAGCACACTAGTAAAAAGCATCGAATGCTTAGATTACTTTCCCAAAATACAAGAACTAACTACTTGACAACCATACCTAAAATACATCCTCCACCCGAAGGATTGTCACAGGTGGATTAGCCGCTCATTTCCATGTGAAGATCTTCAAGGTTGATGATGAATTCCATGTTTGATCTTGGTTTTTTTTATGATTGAATCTTGATGAATATTGATGTTGGAAGCCTCCTTAATGACCTCCCAAAAAAAACGTCTGGAAAGAAAAATATGTAAAAGATGGTGATGGTTGGGATGAACTAGCCTCTTCAAATATCTCAAAAATAGCCAAAAAAAAACGTAACTCCCAAACTTTGCTATGCGCTCGTAATCATATCCTCTATCACCTCATGCACAATAATCTTCAATTCTTTTCCATGAGCATTTTTCGTCTTTTACGTTTAACCTGCATTTAACACCAACTCGCGTAGTTATCTAATTCAACAAATATAAACACTTAAAACACATTAATATCAACTCATTAAACACATTATCATCCGCACCAAAGCCCGTTCATCAATCCTCTCCAACTTCAGACATTTTAATGGAGGATATGTTTGCTTTGGATGTAAGTCAAAGGGAGGATCCATATGTTGACATGACCAACCAAAATCTTGACCCTGTTGTCCAAGAAACCCCTGTGAAAGAATGCACTATTTTCATCCAAGTCTGAGTCAACATGCTCAGACTCCACTGAAACCAATAAATTTTCATCACCACCTACCTGTGAAGTTATTAAAGCCAACAATCCAAGCCCTTTCATCCCTTCAAAAACAGTACCAATATCTCAACAGACCAAACTAATCAAAATCAGCTATCCTCAAGAATGAAGAAAGCTAACTGTTGAAAGGGGACAGTCTTCAACCTCAATCCAACAAAGGAAGGTGTTGGACATACGTAACGCGCCTGGAGAGAGAGCTCCATATGTTCAAAATACATTGGAAGAAGCCACCTTTGAGCACAACAAATCTCACCCCTGGAACATCAAAGACTTGTTCAAAAGAAAGGACCATGTGTACTTTCAAAGGGACAAACTGGCTAAATCATGTTTTGTGTGTGGGAAATACAATCATACTGCCAGCACCTGCTTGTATTACCTTCAAAAACAAAGAAACCTAAAGCAACATGCTTTTGAGAAAACAAACAAGAACAAAAAGGTAAGAAGCTTTGAAGCCAAAGCAACTCAGTTCAAAAACTATTTATCCCCACCAAGAAAGCATCTGCCAAAACCTCAACAATCTTGAGTCATCCGTGGTGAATCAGACCAATTTGCTGCACATTGTAAGTTTAATCCTACAAATTACTCTTCAACAAAAGCCTATCAGCAAGATGAAGAAGGGTAGGCATACTTCGAAGATTAAACCATCAGCAGCAAACAAAACTGTTGCTGATCAAATAAGACTCAAGCAACCAAAGGAAATCCTTCATCAGCAACAAAGATTGCTACTGCCCAAGTTAAACCAACAGCAGCCAACAAAAATGTTGCTGATCAATTAAAGCCCTAGCGACCCAAAGACAAGTCTTCAGCAGCAACCAAGATTGCTGCTAGTCAAGTAAAACCATCAGCAGCAACAAAATCTTTTGCAGATAAGCCAAAGTCCTCAGTTGCAACATCTGTTGCTGACAAAGCATAGAGAGCTGGAAAACCACCAATTCAGCATTGGAAATCCAAAATTCCTCCAAGAATCATCATTGGTTCTGTTGAATGCACACATGCTGATCCTGATAATCCGGGAACCCTTTTTTACAAGGATGCAAGAACTCAGATTCCTCCCACTAACCAGATCTCTCTCATGTGCAGGGACAACCAGGTCACAAGAATAACTCCTAGGTGGTAGACAGTGGTTGTTCCAGGCACATGACATGCAACAGATTCATCCTCTCCAACTTCAGACATTTCAATGGAGGATATGTTGCCTTTGGATGTGACTCACAAGGAGGATCCATATGTTGACATGACCAACCGAAATCTTGACCCTGTTGTCCAAGAAATCCCTGTGAAAGATTGCACTACTTCATCCAAGTCTGAGTCAACATGCTCAGACTCCACTGAAACCAATAAAGTTTCATTACCACCTACCTGTGAAGTTATTAAAGCCAACAATCCAAGCCCTTTCATCCCTTCAAAAACAGTACCAGTATCTCAACCAACAAAACAAATCAAAATCAGCAATCCTCCAGAAGGAAGAAAGCTAACTGTTGAAAGGGGACAGTCTTCAACCTCAATCCAACAAAGGAAGGTGTTTGACATATGTCACGCGCCTGGAGAGAGAGCTCCATATGTTCAAAATACATTGGAAGAAGCCACCTTTGAGCACAACAAAGCTCACCCCTGGAACTTCAAAGAATTGTTCAAAAGAAAGGACCATGTGTACTTTCAAAGGGACAAACTGGCTGAATCATGCTTTGTGTGTGGGAAATACAATCATGCTTTGTGTGTGGGAAATACAATCATGCTGCCAGCACCTGCTTCTATTACCTTCAACAACAAAGAAACCTAAAGCAACACGCTTTTGAGAAAATAAACAATAACAAAAAGGTAAGAAGCTTTGAAGCCAAAGCAACTCAGTTCAGAAACTCTTTATACCCACCAAGAAAGCATCTGCCAAAACCTCAACAATCTCGCATCATCTGTGGTGAATCAGACCAATTTGCTGCACATTATAAGTTTAATCCTCTCAACCAGGTTCTTCATCAAATTCCTCTTCAACAAAAGCCTATCAGCAAGATGAAGAAGGGTAGGCATACTTCGAAGATTAAACCATCAGCAGCAAACAAAACTGCTGCTGATCAAATAAGACTCAAGCAACCATAGGAAAACCCTTCATCAGCAACAAAGATTGCTGTTGCCCAAGTTAAACCAACAACAGCCAACAAAAATGTTGCTGATCAATTAATGCCCAAGCGACCCAAAGACAAGTCTTCAGCAGCAACCAAGATTGCTGCTAGTCAAGTAAAACCATCAGCAGCAACAAAATATGCTACTGATAAGCCAAAGTCCTCGGTTGCAACATTTGCTGCTAACAAAGCAAAGAGAGCTGGAAAACCACCAATTCAGCATTGGAAAGCTAAAATTCCTCCAAGAATCATCATTGGTTCCGTTGAATGCACACATGCTGATACTGATAATCCGAGAACCCTTTTTTACAAGGATGCAAGCTCTCGGATTCTACCCACTAACTAGATCTCTCTCATGTGCAAGGACAGCCAGGTCAAAAGAATAACACCTAGGTGGTAGACAGTGGTTGTTCCAGGCACATGACAGTAAACGGATCCATCCTCTCCAACTTCAGACATTACAATGGAGGATATGTTTCCTTTGGAAGTGACTCAAAAGGAGGATCCATTACTGGACAAGGAACCGTGTCCAATGAAAGAATGAGTATTGATAAGGTAAACAATGTCAAAGAATTGGACTTCAATCTCATGAGTATTTCCCAGGTCTCTAATCAAAAGCATTGGATGCTCTTCACAGATAAAGAATGCTTTGTACTGTCTCCTGGCTTATCCAAACCTCCTCCAGAAAAGATTTTATTAACTGCTCAGAGAAAAGAAAATCTTTATGTACTTGACATGAATGAGGTCACTCCATCTGGCAGCGTATCTTGTTTTCTGTCAAAAGCTTTAGTTGATGAATTAGCTCTCTGGCATAGGAGATTAAGCCATTTTAACATCAAAAACATCAATAAATTGGTGAAGGATAATCTTGTCAGCGGGCTTCCTAACAGAAAGTTCCAGCTAGAAGATCATTGCATTGCTTGTTTGAAGGGGAAGCAACACAAGAGTTCTCACAAGCCCAAGACTTTGAATACAAATGACACTCCACTACAACTGCTGCATATGGATCTCTTTGGTCCTACAAATATTATGTTAATGGGTAAGAAGTTATATTGTCTGGTGATAACTGATGACTACACCAGATTCTCATGGGTATACTTCTTGAGAACTAAAGATGAAACTGCTGAAATTCTCCAATCCTACATTCTTAGGGTAGAGAATCAAAGCAATCAGAAGGTAAAGATAATAAGGTGTGATCAGGGCACAGAGTTCAAGAACCACACTTTGAATTGTTTCTGTGAGAGCAAAGGAATAGAAAGACAATAAAATGCTCCAAGAACTCCTCAACAAAATGGATTGTTGAAAGAAGAAACATAACTCTAATTGAGTCAGCAAGATCTATGTTGGCTGACTCAAAATTGCCTCTCACATTCTAGGCAGAAGCAGTAAGCACAACCTGCTATGTGCAAAATAGAGTTCTCATAGTCAAGCCTCTCAACAGGACACCTTATGAACTATGGTTCCAAAAAGTTCCCTACATTGGATTTCTAAAACCTTTTGGATGTCCATGCACAATTCCGATGACACATGGGGTTCTTCTTAAGTTTGGTGCCAAATCTGATGAAGGATATTTTGTGGAATATTCCTCTCAATCGAAGGCCTACAGAGTATTTAACTCAAGAACAAGAATTGTGGAAGAATCAGCCAATGTGGAATGTAGAGAACACATTACAGGGAAAAGGCCCAAACTAGCTCTTTGACATAGACTCCTTCACCCAAATATTTGAGCCTCTCATCTTCTCAAATATGGAGTGTACCTCTTCTTAAGCACCTGCTTCTACTTTCTCCTCTGACTACAGACTGGATTTTTCTAAATCTTTTATCAGCCTAAAAAGACCATCCATTGATCCTCCATCTGTTATGGAAGTCATTGAAGCAAGTGAAGCTGGAACCAGACTCTCCAATGTCACCAGCAGCAGCCTGTCTGAAAATAAAAAATTGAATGAAGACTCTTCGGTAAATGCTGTAGATGCTACAAATACCATTGCTGATAATACTGATGTAGATGTTGATATTGAGGACTCTTCAACCATGAATGAAGAAATCCCTGATCAAAATCAAAGCAATCTTGAGCAAGGGATACAGCTGGAGGTGGTACCAGTACAGAGGATCAACAAGAAATATCCTTAGGAAAATATTATTGGCTAAGTTCACCAAGGAGTTCTAACAAGAAGCAAATCTCATGAGGCCAATATATGTTTGTTTTCATGTTTTCTATCTCAGGTGGAACCCAAGAAGATAGATGAAGCTCTGAAACACAGCAGTTGGATTTAGGCAATGCAGGAAGAGTTGCTGCAATTCACGAGACTGGATGTCTGGAAACTTGTTGATCTTCCACCTGGTCAATCTACCATTGGCACAAGATGGGTATTCAGGAACAAGCAAGATGAGAGAGAAATTGTAGTCAAGAACAAAGCCAGACTTGTAGCTCAAGGCTACACTCAGGAAGAGGGAATTGACTATGATGAAGTCTTTGCTCATGTTACCATGCTGGAGGCTATAAGAAAATTCCTGGCATATGCTGCATCCAAGAATTTCATGGTCTATCAAATGGATGTCAAGAGTGCCTTTCTGTATGGGAAGATTGGTGAAGAAGTATATGTCAAACAGCCTTCAGGCTTTGTAGATCCTGCACATCCTAACCAAGTGTTCAAACTAGACAAAGCTCTGTATGGCTTACATCAAGCCCCAAGAGCCTGGTATGAACCTTTGTCTGGATATCTACTAAGCAACAACTTTAGAAGAGGTGCCATTGACCAGACCTTGTTTATCAAAGATGAAGGGGGAGAAATCTTACTGGTACAAATCTACGTAGATGATATCATCTTTGGATCAACAAGGAAGAAATTGTGTAAAGACTTTGAGATCCTGATGCAATCAAAGTTTGAAATGAGTTCAATGGGTGAACTAAATTTCTTTCTGGGTCTTCAAGTCAAACAAGTTCCAAATGGAATATTCATCAGCCAATCCAAATATGTCAAGAGCATTTTGGAAAGATTCAAGATGGCTGACTGCTCTGCTGCAAGAACCCCTATGCAAGTGCACCATCAACTGACTCCAGACAAAGATGGTCAAGACACTGATCAACATCAGTACCGTGCAATGATAGGGTCTCTCATGTATCTCACTGCCTCAAGGCCAGATATCATGTTTGCAGTATGTCTCTGTGCAAGATTCCAAGCAGCTCCAAAGAATTCACATCTTCAAGCTATCAAGAGAATTTTTAGATACCAAAAGGGAGCCCCAACACTTGGGCTATGATACTCTAAAAATGATAAGTTCAATCTGTATGCATACACTGACAGTGATTATGGGGGATGCAACTTTGGCAAAAAGTCCACATCAGGGGGATGTCAGTTTCTGGGAGGGAGACTGATTTCATGGCAGTGCAAGAAGCAAACATGTGTTTCAACTTCTACAGCAAAAGCAGAATACATTGCAGCTTCAAGCTGTTGTGCACAAGTCATCTGGATACAAAATCAAATGCTGGATTATGGGATGACTTTCATGGCAACTCCCATTCACATTGACAACATGAGTGTTATATCAATCACAAACAATCCTGTGCAGCACTCCAAGACAAAGCACATTGACATCAGTTATCACTTCATAAGAGATCAAGCTGAGAAAAAGAGAATTATTTTAACCAAAGTTCATACCAATGAGCAATATGCTGATTTGTTTATAAAACCGTTTGATGAAGCTAGATTTAGATATTTAGTTGAATCTATTGGTGTGATGAACTTTGATTAAAATTTTTCTCTAAAATTTTGCTTTGTAAATGTGTCCTTTGTTGTAAATAAAAGTTACAAGTCAGCAGCAATTTCGTTTTTTAGCTGCTGACAGGTTTAATCATCAGCAGCAAAGACTTTGCCACTGACTGCTTTAAGTTATCAGCAGGAACAAGTTTCCTACAGATAGCTTTAAGGCTGTCAGCAGCAATATCCTTGTTGCAGATTATTGCATTCATCAGCAGCAAAGAATTTGTCACTGACTGCTTTAAGTTATCAGCAGGAACAAGTTTCCTACAGATAGCTTTAAGGTTATCAGCAGCAACATCCTTCCTGCAGAACATTGCATCCATCAGCAGCAATTGAGTTTGCTGTTGACAGACTTAACTATCCGCCGCAACCAAGCTTGCAGCGGATAGGCTTAACCATCCGCAGTAACCAAGTTTGCTGCTGATGGGTAAAAAATAAGTCTAAAATAACTTTTACCCGCTGTAAAAATTCCTTTCAGTCTTTACCATGACTGCTATAGTGTATTACAGCTGCAACAGTAAAAAGTGAATGAGGTTGTACTGTACATAACCTTTTCACAGTAAAAAGTTTGCTTTTTCCCTCCTCTGCCGTTATAACTCAAATCAATTTCTCCATAACCTTTTCACATTCAATTTCAACCTAACCCTCATCATTTTCTCTCAAACCTCCATAGCATTTAAAGCCTTCCATACTTAACCACCTTTCAAAACCTTCATCCTTCCCTCCAAACCCAACAAATGGCAGAGGTAGACATAAATCGTCCTGACGATAAGTTTTCTCCATACCACAACCTTACAACATACTTAATAAAAGGGAAGAAGTCTGAGGGGTTTGATGGCATGATCGACTTTCTCCGTCGATTAATGATTCACCATGCACTCACTGTCAACCCACGCATTTACATTCCTCACATGGAGGATTTTTGGAAATCTGCCGTCTTTTCTACTGAACAAGGGATACCCCAAATCAAAGCCAAGGTATATGGCAAGGACATCACCATCTCTTAAGCTACTCTCCTCAAACACCTTAAGCTTCAAGACGAGGGTCTGCCATTTCATACTCAAAAGAAGTCTATATGAGGACCTTTGTATCCATAAGGTACACTGGAAATCAGAATGAGTACACAATAGAGAAGGCACTGATGGGCCCCCCATTGAAGTATCTATGCCATACTCTTCTACAATGCATATATCAGAAGAGAAGTGGATGGCATCAAGTGAGCTCTGCACTTGCTTCTGATGTTCACGGTATGGTTACTGTCCAAGGATTCAACTTTGCACATCTCATCTTTGAAGGTTTAAGATACAACCTTCAAGAGGGTGTAAAGCAGCAATTTTATATGTACCCAAGGTTATTACAGGAGGTTTTTAACAATGAATTAAAAGAGCTTTCAAAACCTGCAAAAATCTATCTTATGCTAGGTCATAAAAGTAACATTTTTCAAAGTATGAGACCTGTTTCCAAAAAGTTCTCAAGGGTCAATGTTCCATTGTTATCTACAATGATGAACACACAAAGTACCCAGGGTGACAGTTCAGTAATCCCAGCTGATACTGAACCCACACCCTCCACTTCAAATCCTGAACAACAAACTGCTTCCATTGCTCGAACCCCTGTGCATACTACTAAGGATGCACAGGCACATAAATTACTAACACCTATTTTTGATATTATCATTCAACTGGAACAAAGGGCCCCAGTTGTAGCAAAATATATACTAGAAAAAGGAGCAAGAAGACTCCTTCTCTTCTTATCTCAAAGGCCCAATCCCAACCTAAAAGTCCTCATTCAGAATCCCAAAATTCTGATGAGAATATCAAAAGGGGTAGCCACATCATTAGAGAGACTTCCTTGGAAGCTTCTCTATTAGGATCAGGATCACATCCCGGATCCATAGAACAACCCACTGAGCCATTCCATTATTTTTCTTCTCTGAACTTAAGTGCAGAGGCACCTTGTCAAGATGATATGCCTTCTTCAACAACCACTATCTCAGAGGTATTGATTGACTTGGCTGCTAGTGCACCTAACCCAAGTTCTTCACCCAAGAAGGTTCACTCTGGGAGTATTGATAGAGTGAATGTGGAAAGGGCTGTCACTACTCCTGGTACATCAACTGACCAGGAGGACAGTGATAACATCACTAAGTCCCTAACCATGACAACTCACACTGAGGATGTTTCCTTTGAAACACTCTTCACTGAGAGGAATCTCAGGTGCCAAGAAAACCAGGGTGATGGGGATGCAGAGGCTAGGCCTAAGGCCCCATCTGGATCCAAGGATTCCACAACTGTGGATGAGAATAGATTGAAACTTTATAACTTGGAATTGATGGCCAGGGTGGAAATGCTAGAGGCCGAAGTGTCAAAACTAAGGCACCGTCTCTATGCATGAAGCCCATCAATGCCCTCTAGTGACTACTCCTTCCCTTGTCTCAGTGGGCACTCAAACTCACCAGACTCTGTGCACTGATGCAACCAAAAAAGGGGAGATAGTTTCTGTGGTAGACGATGCTGACAGCCTCGACGAATGGATACAAGAGCAGACAGCCTTTCAAAGTTCTCTATTCAGACCTGCTTTCGTTCAAGTTCATGACTTGCCAGACTCAGTAGACGAAGAGGAAGAAATCACTAAGGATTTGAAGTTAGTTGTCCGAGCTATTGATGAGGTGTTACAGAATGAAAGTCACCATGAAGACACGCCTCCATCATTCAGCATGCTTCCTGAAGCCGCAGACATAATAAGTCAAACCACTGCCCCCCAATTCACACTGTCTTCAAATAAGCTAGAATTTGACTCCATACTAGCTTGGGGGTACAATGGTTCAACTGAGAGATTCTGGATCGGAAAGGAGTTCGGTGGGGTAGAAGAGCTGAACTGGAATGCACTAAATCCACTCCAAGTGCTTGAACTGTACCTATCCAGCTGCACCAACATCTCTGCACATCTCTCAGCAGAACTTGCAATCAACAGGTTCCAAGACTTAATAGAGGAAAATCTGCCCTGGTTTGAAACACTATTAGAAGAAGCAAACAGTGTTGCCTATCCTAAGACCGTGTAGAATCTTCAACAGCAGTAGAACAAAAATTGGCTCCAAGAAGACTTGACCTAATCAGGAGCCGTACTTTAACAAACAAAGAAGTTGTTTGCTGGAGAAGATTGCTGTACAACTAAGTGGTCAGACACTTGGAAGTGCTAGGATAGTCAAACACTGGGTCTTCTGACTTCACATTCTTCCTGAGTAATGGATCATCTCTCTCAATCAACATCAATGAGAACCTACTCTTAAATTCAGACTTCCTGCACAAGGTCTTCGACCTCAGAACACACATATGCAATGTAAATTCCTTAGATAGTCAAGCAATGATAAAAAACTATCAAAGCTAAGCTTGAAAAGGAAGGACGAGTTGCAATGGATGACTCCAAATCTGACTCAGACCAATCCTTTCTTTCCTCTTCAACTGTCAGATTAAACACAACAGAAGAATCCAGAAGAAGAGAAAAGGAAAAGATGAAGAAAGAATGGAAAGCAATGACAGGTCTTGAATGGGAAGAAGTTGAAGAAAGTGTCCTTCCCTTGTCCATTCCACAAAATGCCAATAAAGCTGAAGCTGAGATCCCAACATCATCTCTTACATCTGCTGTTGTGGTCCATGAAGCTGAAGCAGAGGCATCCAACAAAGACAAGGGGAAGAGACCTATGACAGAAGAAGATGAAGAAAGGTTATTGAAAGAGAAGATGGAAAGGGAGGAAAGAAGAAGAATAAGAAGAAGAAGAGAAGAAGAGGAGATGGCTGAATTAAGAAAAGCACAAGAAAGAAAAACTGCCATAATCCTTTGAGAACAACAAATCCAGCTCTATGCTAAGCAGCTAGATGATCTGAAAGTCAAGATTCCTGCAACTTCTCAAATTCAAGAAGATGAAGCTCTAGCTCTTCAACTGTAGGAACAATTCAATAAAGAAAAAGAAGAAGAAAGAGAGAAGAAGAAACAGGAAGAGGCTAAGTTCAGAATAACTGATTCTGAACTAGCCAAAGAAATGAGAAAGTAGTGGATAGAGGCTCTGATTTCTCAAGGTGAGGATGCAGCTACCTTGAGAAACTATCAAATAAAGAAATCTACAGAGCCTTCATGGGTCAGCAAGGTCAATTGGAAAATAAGAAAAGGGCTGAAGAAGAAGAAAAAGCCAAACTGAAATCCAAGAAGACCATTGCCTTTAACAGAAGAACCCATGAAGAATGGAAGGTCGTGATTGAATTCCTAAAGGCTAGAGGAGAGAGTGGAAAAAGGCTGGGTCCCATGAGTTTCATGAACCTGCAAGGCCTTTACTTTAAAGTCAAGAAGGAAGAGGAAGAAAGACTGGGGAAGAAAGGCTCAAAGAAGAGGGTGATTAATCAAGAAGATGAAAGGAAACAAAAGAAACCAAAGCCTTCTCCCTCATCCACCACTTCCTCTATTCAACAACCTTCCACTCTCAATCCTAGACCTCCATCCTCTCCACCCATAAAGTCCAAATCCTTCCATCCAGCTCCTCCTCATCAGCAGCCTTCCAAGAAGAAAACTAAACCTACCATCACACCAGAAGACAAAAGAGAAATAATTGTCTGGTTCTATAACAATCAACATAAATGGTTTGAAGTTTTTAGGGGAAAGGAAGAACTGAAAAGATCTATCTATAAATCTGTTGATGTGGTACTGCAACTCCCAGACTCATAACTAAGAAGAATGATGGAGTTGGGTGAAGCCCATGAGCCAGAGAATGAAGGTGGGAGACAACTTTTGCTAGTGATCAAACATCACTTCAACCCTAGTAAAGATGTAATAATTGATGCCAAACCTCTTCAAACCCATTCTCCATTCACCAGTTGGTCCTTCAAGGCTGATACCAACGAGTTTATACTGATTTTTGTTAAAGGACAGAAGATGATATGTTCAAGCAAGGCCATCTTCAAAATGCCAAGCAAAGACATAAAGACTCTATATGAGCTTCCTCTAAACAATCCCAGCCTGGACCCAAAAGGCTATGAGGTATAAAGGATAGTCTGCAACATGAAAAAGCTTCAGCAGCAGAAGCAGTAAGAGAGTTTTGGTAGCATTAGTCTAGGGGGAGTTTGTAGAAATAAAGACTGATGGCTGCAGATCGACAAACTACTGTGAATAAGCTTATCTGCTGCGGATACTTGTTCTTCTGCTGAAGAACAAATCTACTGTGAATAGCCTTATCTGCTGAAGACCAAAGTTGCTACTGATAGGCAAATCATCAGCAGCTGTGGACAGTTGTGTCTTGCTGCTGATCAACAACACTGCTGCTGATAGCCATTCCCTCTTAAGATTAAACGTTGCAGCTGACTGGCTTCGATAAAGCAACCATTACCACTGACAACTTTCTTCTGCAACACCGACTCACTCCATGCAGAAAGAATGTTACTGGTGCAAGACAATAAAAGACAACGATGCTCTTCTTCCAAGGACTCAAGCAATGATACCAAAGAAGACGTTTGAGTAAAGATAACTTTTGTAGTATTTATTATCGTTACATGTAGAATAGCTTCAATACAAGAGCAACGGCTTGTGTTAGATCTGATCCTTAGAATCAAGGGTCTGTCTTGATTCTAAGTTACTATATAAGTAGTACTTAAAGTCATTGTATACTAGTGCTTTTGCTTAAGAGTTTTCTCTGTAATCTTGTAATCTTTGAAGCTTAATACAAATTGCATTTATTAGTATTCTTCTTGTTTACTTGTTTACATTGCTTAGTTGTGATTGTTTCCGCTAATCTCAACTAGAATAGAACCATCTTGTATTCACCGATCCTATAATGGACTGCCCAAGAAACAGGAAACTCGAAAACAACAACAACGCCATGGGGCGTGCTTTTGTGATTGGAGCAGGTGAAGCCAATCAGAACCCCGACACCGTCACGGGTACGTTTCTTCTAAACAACCATTACGCATCTATACTGTTTGATACTGGTGCTGAAAGAAGTTTCGTGTCTAGTGAATTTAGTACATTACTTGGTGTCAAACCTATTGTGCTAGATAATGGGTATACCATAGAACTAGCTGACGGTAAATTAATCAAAACCAACCACATTTTTCCAAGTTGTGTTCTAGAACTAGCTAATCACTCCTTCGAAATAGATCTACTGCCCGTTAAACTAGGAAGTTTTGATGTGATTATCGGTATGGACTGGATGTCCAGGAATGGAGCGAAGATTGTATGCCGCGAAAAGATTGTCAGACTTCCCCTACAAAATGGAGAAACACTTGTAGTTCAAGGAGAAAAGGGCGGGATTCCACTGAATATCTTCTCGTGTATGAATGACCGGAAGTATCTACAGAAGGGCTACCAAGTCATCTTAGCTCATATAACAGAGAACCGGACAGAAGAAAGGAAGGTCGAGGACATACTAGTTGTCCATGATTTTCCCGAAGTATTCCCCGAAGACTTGCCCGGACTCCCACTGTAGCGATAAGTCGAGTTCCAAATCGACCTTACCCCCGGAGCTGCACCGATGGCGCGGTCACCGTACCGACTGGCGGCGTCTAAAATGCAAGAATTTTCAATCCAACTACAAGAGTTAGTAGATAAAAGGATTCATCCAACCGAGTCATTCGCCATGGGGAGTTCCTGTCTTATTTGTCAAAAATGAAGATGTATCGTTTCGTATGTGCATCGACTACAGGGAGTTGGACAAAGTAACCATCAAGAACCGGTATCCTTTACCCAGAATCGACGATTTGTTCGGCCAACTCCAAGGATCTAGTTATTATTCCAAGATCAATTTTCGGTCGGGATATCATCAGCTAAGAATCCAAGAGGAAGACATACCCAAGACCGCATTCCGAAATCGTTATAGACACTACGAGTTTTTGGTTATGCCTTTTGGTTTGACCAACGCACCCGCGGTGTTCATGGATCTTATGTGTCACACCCCCAAATTTATTTACTTAATAAATAAATACAGGTTGTAACGATTGGTTCATTACACGACAGCGGAAGCTGTAATAGTGATTTCTAAGATTTGAATACATACACAAATACTAAGACTAAGTAATACAATGATCTAAGTTCTTCTAGATCAACGACAGACTTGAGACCGAATAAACTATGTCCTTCCAGCTAGTAAGAATTTATCCAAATATAGCTAGCCTATTCAAACCGCTCCATGGCTAAAGGTTACCTGATAACATACTTGAAAGTGTCAACACAAAGGTTGGTGAGTTCACAGAGTTTGTTAATTTAGTACAGTTAGTTTTTCCCGAAAAACTAGACATGACTTAACCGTCATAAAATAAGTAGTTTTCCTTTGAAAACATAAACATGACTTAACCGTCATCAAATAAGTAGTTTTCCTTTGAAAACATGCCCATGACTTTACCGTCATAAAATAAGTGGTTTTCCTTTGAAAACATTCCCATGACTTAACCGTCATAAAATACGTAGTTTTCCTTTGAAAACATATACATGACTTAACCATCATCAAATAAGTAGTTTTCCTTTGAAAACATGCTCATGACTTTACCGTCATAAAATAAGTAGTTTTCCTTTGAAAACATATACATGACTTAACCGTCATCAAATAAGTACTTTTCCTCTGAAAACATGCCAATGACTTTGCTGTCATAAAATAAGTGGTTTTCCTTTGAAAACATTCCCATGACTTAACCGTCATAAAATACGTAGTTTTCCTTTGAAAACATATACATGACTTAACCGTCATCAAATAAGTAGCTTTCCTTTGAAAACATGCCTATGACTTTACCGTCATAAAATAAGTAGTTTTCCTTTGAAAACATTCCCATGACTTAACCGTCATAAAATACGAAGTTTTTCTTTGAAAACATATACATGACTTAACCGTCATCAATTAAGTAGCTTTCCTTTGAAAACATGTCCATGACTTTACCGTCATCAAATAGGCAGTTTTCCTTAGAAAACATATACATGACGTCTTTGTAATTCCAATGTTCTCAAAACGTTCAAACATGATCATTTTTCGATCATACAGTTTATATGTATAACCAATAAATTTGAACGTTACCCTGACCAATTGACCCCATTTGTAAGCTTGCAAGGAATACAAAATAATATGTAATGCACGAAACCGTAAACAAACCCCAACTTTTTGTGCCTCCCCTCGCCTTTCGGCGAGTAAGATAATATGCGGTCATTCGGTCATTTGGACCCCTGGTTAGCGCGACTAACCATGACCGGGGGCGTCACCCCCAATAGTACTCTCCATAGAATCCCGGGCTAAGTCCATAGCTAATGGTTACTAAGTTTTTATTCTGAGGACTTTAAGCACTTTATTTTTCCCTCAATGCACACATACGGTCTGATCATTTGTTCATTCATTTACATACGAAAATTCTTTAAAAGTATGTTTCCACCACAAAACATTTCAAAAACTTAGAAAAAGGGTTAGTGAAACTTACAAAGAGTTAAACCAGAATGTTCATATTGTCAAACGTGTAAGCAATTGTATTTCATGTTTTAAAAACATAACAAGTATGTATGTTTCTCCCCCGATGTTTACAAAACAGTAGAAAAATAAAAGGGGGCCGTGAACTCACCTTGTGCCCGATGAAATCCTAGCAAATAACCTTGTGCTAATAGTTCCTGTCTATCCGTACCCTAATCACACAAGGGTACTAATGTGTTAAGACTACCCGTCATATACGTAAGTTGTTCATCCGACTTAACGAATCTTGTTAAGTACGCCTTTGTTTAGTAAAAGTAGTGTTTTTTTACGACTCATTGGTGATTATTATTCCAGTCTAGACACTTACATATTTTTCGAGAAAATAATATGTTTCCCTATTGGTGACTTATTAAGTGTACCAAAAATAAATATTATTTTTGTAACAACTTAAAACATATTCTCTTATGTTCCACGATGTCATGTGATTATTTATTTTTAACCGAATCTCTTCATATGTTCCATGTACATATATCAAATGTTCATATTAGGATACTAATGTTTAATTCCTAGAACATTTCCATAATTTAACCAAAACCGTACACCAACACATATATATCACAAATTTTATCCATAAACATATATTTTTAGTAACACCTTTCACGTTCATATGTTGATGATAATCGTTTGTATGTCTTCTTGAATCACAGGACACTACCTCGGGTCTTGCCAGGTAAGTCACACATGATCATATAACTTCACGAACATGTATCCTTCAACATAACACATGAATGGAATGAAGGGTTTATGAAGAACACCATCATCCAAGTGTTATTTTATGTGATTATATATATATATATATATATGTAGTTTATATTTGATGTGTCCTTGTCTTGTCCACGGTCCTTCTATTTTGGTATTTTATGTATGAACATGTACATGTTTAAATATATGTATTCGAACATGACTTATGAAGAAATAAAGCCAAAACTCATCAAGACTTTTAGATGGTTTTATTTTTAGATGGTTTATTTTGTTCTTGAAAACTCAGATTTTTAGGCGTACTCCGAGTAGACTTTTAGATGGTTTTAGAAGACCAAATGACTTGGGGTTTTCTTCTAAAATCAAGTTTATTGAAATCAGAGGAGATGTGAAAAAGAATTACTGGATTTGGAGTTGTGTAGGTACCTCAAAACAGGAAAATGAGAAGTGGTGTCCAGATTCGACCTGTACTGAGCGGCCTTTTTCCGCCGGCTGTTTGGAGGTCGATTACTCCATGGATTAGAGTGATTCCACTTGGGTTTTTCCTTCTTAACATGGAGCTTCATTCTAGAAGAAAAATGAACCGATTTGGCCAAATAACTAAGGAGATATGGTCTTGCAAAGTTGGCCGAAAATCAGGCAGAAGCTGAGTTACGGGAATTGTTTGCATTTTCGGTTTTGGAGAGGGGAATTAGGTGAAATCCAAAATGAATCAGTCAAGGGAGGGAGGAGGGAATTAAGGTGAAATCCAAAATGAATCAGTCAAGGGAGGGAGGAGGGAATTAAGTGTTGATCACATCTTCATCATTACCACTTATGGTTTATGGGAATTGCATATAATCATTGAAAGGGAAGAGGGTGTGCATGTGTGTGTATGTGAGCCGTATATATGTATATAGAGTGATGGGAGTTGAGCGTTTGACTACCATTTCATCATTACTACTTATGAAATGATGGGAATTGCATGTAATGATTTCAAGTGGAAGAGTGTGTGCATGTTAGACATGTAAGCAAGTATTTATGGGTGAGTGGATGGCTACACCCAATTTCGTCCGAGAGAGGTATAGGGTGGGGGTTGGGTGTTGTCAAATCCATTAATGGCTAGATAGGTGGGGTTCTTTGGTGGTATAAATCCCCTAGGTTATCGCGTGATCTAATACCCGGTGTAAAACTTTTAAATGATTCATTGTGTTTTTGTGTGGTTTGACTAGTCTCAATATTTTACTAGTTAACCCGACATAGATTATTACTACAACTGTATTATACATGAATACACATAATATAACATAGAGTCATGTAACAATTATTTATGTGTCAACTTTTTATAAAAGTTTAGTCATCAATATTTATGTTTTTATATTCAAACGTGTCTCTAGACTTTTCTGGAATAACATTCTTTTAATCACCAACGAACGTTCAATGCGGGTTATTATCATTTATTTACTAGTAATTCTATAACAATTACTAAATATGAAACTTGTCCCTTTGGTAAATTCCTGACAATACTATGTCAAAGATAATATAACAAGAAATATAAAATAGGAATGTGCAAATATGACTATGGGTATTGACCTGAACTACTGGTGTCACATTCTCCCCTTGTTAAAGAGAATTTCGTCCCGAAATTCAGTTGATGTTATCTTGAATTGGTGTATTTGTGAACAAGGACTCGTACTTGGTTTTTATTTGATCTTCGTGTTCCCATGTATATTCAGGGTCACGCTCCAAGTTCTAATATACCTTAACCAATTCAATACAGTTACGCCCTGTCCCCTGGACTTTTTGGCCAATGGTTTCAATAGGTTCCTGAACAGGGTGTGGTTTGTCACCTATGTGAATCTTACCAGACGGTATGATTAACGTTTCGTCTAATAAACACTTCTTGAGATTTGACACATGAAACGCATCGTGTATATTGCTTTGTTCCCCGTGAGAACGTAAGCTTGTAGGTTACTGGGCCAACCCTAGCCCGTATATCAAACGGTCTGATGTATTTATGGTTATGTTTACTGAGACCTTTAACAAGGCTCGGTCTCCAATTTGGAATTTTAATGGCTTTCGTCAGTTTCAAGCACAACTCTCTTTCTTCTGTCTTGAGTGGCTTTCAGACGATCTTTGATTTCGACGATCTTGTCAATGGTTTCCTGGCCAATCTCAGGACCAGTCAAATGTTTTTCGCCAACCTCCGCCCAACATAGCGATGAGCGACACTTACAACCATACAAAGTCTCAACGGAGCACCTTTAATGCTGGTATGGTAGTTTTTATTACATGAAAGCTCAGCCAACGGCGGTGAGTATCCCTATTTCCTCTGAAATCGATTACACACGCACGGAGCGCATCTTTTAAAGTTTGGATGGTCCTTTTACCTTGACCGTTCATCTGGGGATGATATCCAGTGCTCATGTAAAGGCGTGTGCCCAAGGCTTCTTGTACAGACTGCCAGATTCTTGACATCAATCGACTGTCCCTTTTAGAGAAAATGGAAACTGGCATACCATGCCTAGCCTCAATTTCCTTAATATTTAGCCTTGCACGCTTCTTACTTTTATCTGTCTCCTTTATTGGTAGGGAGTGAGCAGATTTCGTCAAACGACTGACGATTACCATATAGTATCATAGCCGCTAGGTGTTCTAGGTAGATTTGTAATGAAATCTAAGGAATTCTCCTCCCATTTCCATTGAGGAATATGAGGTTGTTGTGATCACTCAGGTGATTCCTAACATTCTGCTTGTACTACCAAGTATCTCCTAACATAGATAGCAATTTCTCCTCTCATGTTTAGCCACACAATAGGGTTCCTCAAGATCCTTATACGTTTTATCCAATTCTGGATGAACCGAGTACCTAGACTTATGGACTTCATCTATAACCTCCCACATAGGCTACCGATACCTTTACCCAAATTCTATCTGTATCATCCAACTTAGGCTTCAAGTGTTTGAATTCATCTACTTGGTAGTTGGTATTCGAAAGCAAAGCGAATACTCCTCCGACTAACGATATTATACGTGCAAGAACTCCTTTATTTGATTACCCTCAATATGGTAGGGTTATGTGATGCTTATTCTTGGTAATGAACGGAATGGTGCCTGCGAATCATGAGCGTATGTTGACACATACCCTCTATCCGTCTACGCACTTTGTCATAAAAGCAGATCTCTATAGATCGTAGGAAAGAATTACTCGACGAGGTGTCTAGGTTTTAGTTGAATATTGGGTAGTAATGGCACAGTATGGAAATGAAACTTTATGTTTGTCCCTCTTATGCTTTTCGAAAGCATTTTCTCAGACTAAGACTTTTATCTTATTTCAGGTTTCATGTTTTCTAAGATTTGATGTTCCTTGGGAGCTCTTACTTGCGAAGGTCGAGTCTAATCACCACTTCACCCGTTAATTGCACTATCTTCCCGCGGTAGACTAGCATTCGGGTTGAAACATCCTGATATGTAAGCTCATGACTTGGCTACCATACCCTCGAAGTATGTGTGCCATAAAAAGTTCTATGTTTGTTTGGGATATTCATATTCCGTCTAGCTGAGGGAATGAATAGTGGGACTGTGAGAATAGCCTCATAGAATTAGTGTTTTCCCCAAAATGGGCTACGGGTTTGTTAACCCATTAAGTTGGTAGAAAGGGTTTATGAGTTTTACAATGGCCAACTATAAGTCATTCAGTGTGTATGCACCTCCTTAGTGTTTGAATGGTACTTTGGTGACTTACCATTACGTATTCCACTCATACAGGTTATAGCCTCAAAATCCTTAGCACAAGGATAAAATTGAGGTAATGAATGTTAAAAATCGAAAATTTTGTACTCTTACTGAGCCTGCGTTAAGAGGTCATTCCTTAACAATAGATGCTCCTAGAGCTTCCTAGTTCTAGAAAACTGGGAGTAAAAGATATGATCACGCCTCTCCTCTAGGCCGAAATCTGGGATCCATCCAACAAGATGGTCCTTGGGGGAGTGCAGGTGCAAAATTATCCTTCTCGGATATTTGTGGACAGTGGTCTGTTATGAACAACTCATGCTTATGTCCCTTATGCATATCATGAGCTAATGAGATTAGCAAGAAATTCTGCATTTGGGAAACCTTCAAAAGTTTTGTTTGTCGTTTTTCTGTTAGTGCGACAATAGTCATCAGTCCACACTTAGGTTTCTTTGGCATTCGCTTGAGCATCATCCCCGACCTATTCATCACCGGGAGAATAGTCGGACTTAAAGGTGTACTGAATGTCAATGGTTGCGAGAGCAACCCTGTTTGACCAATATTATGAAATGTCAGATTGCCTACTTGTCTCATGTCGAGCTTCCACAACACCCCATAGGTGCTATGTGTATGCGGGTCAGAAAGATTTTCTGCCCCATTACCGGAGCTAGTGCATAGCACTCCTGACGTAACTTTCAAGTAATTGTGAGACTAAATTGTATAGATCCCGAGATTATGCTATAATCTCCCACAATAATTTTGCAATTATTGTAATTGTGGGTTGTGGTAATGCTCAATTTGAAGCCATCTTGACAAGCAGAATCTCAAAGAATGAATGTGCGAAATCCTTCGCCGTTCAGGATTCACTAAGGATTGGTTGAATTCAATTTGAATTTCTCTCGTTCCTCCCGAACTAGGAGAATACTTTGTGGACACCTATTTGAGAAGTCCGATTTGTTAAGATCCAATCCTTAATCAAGTGACTGAGAACATGGGTTGATCATTACCTTGGACAACAAGACTCACTAAAGTTCCCATACACTACAAATCATGATTACGTGTGCACCCGTAATGATAATTTACTTTGCATGATCCCTGTAGTGTTCCTTCTATCCCCAACTTTTAGTTAAAAGGATTTGAAATGATCATTAGGTCGTGTTTGCACACTTGTGTAGGAGTGTGTATTGTTCTCTCGGATTACTCTTGATTATGTGTACCAATACCCATGAGTCTGCCGAATCTGGCTGTTACCGGATGAGGTTAACGGTAGAGAGGCACCACCAGTGTCTCTCAAGAATAAAATGTGTATGGAAGTCAGGCACTATGTGTAGGGCAGAGATCCTCAAATTAGTGTCGAGCAACTCATGCCCCAAGTATGTATGTACGTATGGATCCACATGATCCTGATGAATGTCTGGGTCTCCTGACCCATGGAGTTCTCCCCCGTTTAGTCCTGCTTATCCACCTTGGATTCCCTTCGGTCCGGGCAATCCCGTCTTCCATATCTCATGGCGAAAGTCTATTCGTTCGATCCGGCAACTCATGAATTAGAGTATTTATACCGCACATAGGACAGAAAGAAAGTTGCCTCCCCGGCTAGAGTAGTTGTCGGTATGGTGTAGTTATAGGTACAGATTCTGGTACGGGTTCAGCCTGTTGTGATACCAAGGTCGGTAACTGACGATTGCTGCCTTCGTCACCCAAGCTCAGCTCGTAACTCGATCTTCTAAGGTTGCAGTATGCTGAGTACCCGTTATTCTTGACTCGTAATCCGAACAGTAACATGTTGTAAGTGTTTATTATTTCCACATTGTTGTATGTGTTTAAGTGTTCATTACATGTGCCATGTAATTGTATTAGTGTAGCTAATGATACCCTAGTGTAACTCCATACACTAATAGTCTACACAAGTTGTTCGGCAGCGGTTGGAATTTCTATATTCAAGTCTTGGGTGTTTTAAGTGTGGGGCAAGTCTTAGAAATCTTGGTCCCTAAATGAGTTCGGTTAGAGCCTAGGTGTCACTAAGGAAACCTAATTCGCTAAAACCATTGCTCTGATACCAATCTGTCACACCTCCAAATTTATTTACTTAATAAATAAATACAATTTGTAACGATTGGTTCATTACACGATAGCAGAAGCTGTAATAATGATTTCTAAGACTTGAATACATACACAAATACTAAGACTAAGTAATAAAATGATCTAAGTTCTTCTAGATCAACGACAGACTTGAGACCGAATAAACTATGTCCTTCCAGCTAGTAAGAATTTATCCAATTATAGCTAGCCTATTCAAACCGCTCCATGGCTAAAGGTTACCTGAGAAACATACTTGAAAGTGTCCACACAAAGGTTGGTGAGTTCACAGCGTTTATTAATTTAGTACAGTTAGTTTTCCCTGAAAAACTAGACATGACTTAACCGTCATAAAATAAGTAGTTTTCCTTTGAAAACATATACATGACTTAACCATCATCAAATAAGTAGTTTTCCTTTGAAAACATGCCCATGAATTTACCGTCATAAAATAAGTGGTTTTCCTTTGAAAACATTCCCATGACTTAACCGTCAAAAAATACGTAGTTTTCCTTTGAAAACATATACATGACTTAACCGTCATCAAATAAGTAGTTTTCCTTTGAAAACATGCCCATGACTTTACCGTCATAAAATAAGTAGTTTTCCTTTGAAAACATATACATGACTTAACCGTCATCAAATATATAGTTTTCCTTTGAGAACATGCCCATGACTTTACCGTTATAAAATAAGTGGTTTTCCTTTGAAAATATTCTCATGACTTAACCGTCATAAAATACGTAGTTTTCCTTTGAAAACATATACATGACTTAACCGTCATCAAATAAGTAGTTTTTCTTTAAAAACATGCCCATGACTTTACCGTCATAAAATAAGTAGTTTTCATTTGAAAACATTCCCATGACTTAACCGTCATAAAATACGTAGTTTTCCTTTGAAAACATATACATGACTTAACCGTCATCAATTAAGTAGTTTTCCTTTGAAAAACATGTCCATGACTTTACCGTCATCAAATAAGTAGTTTTCCTTTGAAAACATATACATGACGTCTTTGAAATTCCAACGTTCTCAAAACGTTCAAACATGATCATTTTTAGATCTAACAGTTTATATGTATAACCAATGAATTTGAACGTTACCCTGACCAATTGACCCCATTTGTAAGCTTGCAAGGAATACAAAATAATATGTAATGCACGAGACCGTAACCAAACCCCAACTTTTTGTGCCTCCCCTCGCCTTTCTGCGAGTAAGATAATATGCGGTCATTTGGTCATTTGGACCCCTGGTTAGCGCGACTAACTATGACCGGGGGCGTCACCCCCAATAATACTATCCATAGAATCCCGGGCTAAGTCCATAGCTAATGGTTACTAAGTTTTTATTCCGAGGACTTTAAGCGCTTTATTTTTCCCTCAATGCACACATACAGTCTGATCATTTGTTCATTCATTTACATACAAAATTCTTTAAAAGTATGTTTCCACCCCAAAACATTTCAAAAACTTAGAAAAAGGGGTTAGTGAAACTTACAAAGAGTTAAACCAGAATGTTCATATTGTCAAACGTGTAAGCAATTGCATTTCATGTTTTCAAAACATAACAAGTAAGTATGTTTCTCCCCCGATGTTTACAAAACAGTAGAAAAATAAAAGGGGGCCGTGAACTCACCTTGTGTCCGATGAAATCCTAGCAAATAACCTTGTGCTAATAGTTCCTGTCTATCCGTACCCTAATCACACAAGGGTAGTAATGTGTTAAGACTACCCGTCTTATACGTAAGTTGTTCATCCGACTTAACGAATCCTGTTAAGTACGCCTTTATTTAGTAAAAGTAGTGTTTTTATTTACGACTCATTGGTGATTATTATTCCAGTCTAGACACTTACATATTTTCCTAGAAAATAATATGTTTCCATATTGGTGACTTATTAAGTGTACCAAAAATAAAAATATTATTTTCTAACAACTTAAAATATATTCACTTATGTTCCACGATGTCATGTGATTATTTATTTTTAACCGAATCTCTTCATATGTTCCATGTACATATATCAAATGTTCATATTAGGATACTAATGTTTAATTCCTAGAACATTTCCATAATTTAACCAAAACCGTACACCAACACATATATATCACAAATTTTATCCACAAACATATATTTTTAGTAACACCTTTCACGTTCATATGTTAATGATAATCGTTCGTATGTCTTCTTGAATCGTAGGACACTACCTCGGGTCTTGCCAGGTAAGTCACACATGATCATATAACTTCACGAACATGTATCCTTCAACATAACACATGAATGGAATGAAGGGTTTATGAAGAACACCATCATCCAAGTGTTATTTTATGTGATTATATATATATATATATGTAGTTTATATTTGATGTGTCCTTGTCTTGTCCATGGTCCTTCTAGTTTGGTATTTTATGTATGAACATGTACATGTTTAAATGTATGTATTCGAACATGACTTATGAAGAAATAAAGCCAAAACTCATCAAGACTTTTATGTTTTTATTTGTTCTTGAAAACTCAGATTTTTAGGCGTACTCCGAGTAGACTTTTAGATGGATTTAGAAGACCAAATGACTTGAGGTTTTCTTCGAAAATCAAGTTTATTGAAACCAGAGGAGATGTGAAAAGAATTACTCGATTTGGAGTTGTGTAGGTACCTCAAAACAGGAAAATGAGAAGAGGTGTCCAGATTCGACCTACACTGAGCATCCTTCTTATGCCGGCTGTTTGGAGGTCGATTACTCCATGGATTCGAGTGATTCCACTTGGATTCTTCCTTCTTAACATGGAGCTTCATTCTAGAAGAAAAATGGACCGATTTGGCCAAGTAACTAAGGAGGTATGGTCTTGCAAAGTTGGCCAAAAATCTGGCAGAAGCTGAGTTACGAGAATTGTTTGCATTTTCGGTTTAGGAGAGGGGAATTGGGTGATATCCGAAATGAATCAGTCAAGGGAGGGAGGAGGGAGTTAAGTGTTGATCACATCTTCATCATTACAACTTATAGTTGATGGGAATTGCATGTAATCATTGAAAGGGAAGAGGGTGTGCATGTGAGCCATATATATGTATATAGAGTGATGAGAGTTGAGTGTTTGACTACCATTTCATCATTACTACTTATGACATGATGGGAATTGCATGTAATGATTTCAAGTGGAAGAGTGTGTGCATGTTAGACATGTAAGCAAGTATTTATGGGTGAGTGGATGGCTACACCCAATTTCGGCCGAGAGAGCTATAGGGTGGGGGTTGGGTGTTGTCGAATCCATTAATGGCTAGATAGGTGGGGTTCTTTGGTGGTATAAATCCCCTAGGTGATCGCGTGATCTAATACCTGGTGTAAAACTTTTAAACGATTCATTACTTATGTGTTTTTATGTGGTTTGACTAGTCTCAATATTTTACTAGTTAACCCGACATAGATTATTACTACAACTGTATTATACATGAATACACATAATATAACATAGAGTCTTGTAACAATTATTTATGTGTCAACTTTTTATAAAAGTTTAGTCACCAATATTTATGTTTTTATATTCAAACGTGTCTCTAGACTTTTCTGGAATAACATTCTTTTAATCACCAACGAACGTTCAATGCGGGTTATTATCATTTATTTCCTAGTAATTCTAAAAAAATTACTAAATATGACACTTGTCCCTTTGCTAAATTCCAGACAATACTATGTCAAAGATAATATAACAAGAAATATAAAATAGGAATGTGCAAATATGACTATGGGTATTGACCTGAACTACTGGGTGTCACATTATGAGCCGCGGGTGTAAAGCCTATCTAGACAAGTTTGTCATTGTGTTCATTGATGATATCTTAATCTATCCCCGTAACAAGGAGGAGCCTGCCGAACACCTGAAGCTTATTCTAGAGTTGTTGAAAACTGAGAAGTTGTATGCAAAGTTTTCCAAGTACGACTTCTAGATCCAAGAAGTTCATTTTCTAGGGCACGTGGTCAACGAGATGGGCTTACACGTTGACCCAACCAAGATCGAAGAAATAAGAAACTGGCGAACACCCAAAACCGCAACCGAAATACGACAATTTTTGGGTCTTGCCGAATATTACAGACGGTTTATCAAAAATTTCTCAAAAAATGTGAAACCATTGACTACTTTGACACAGTAAGACATGAAATATATTTGGGATGAAAGAACAGAAGAAACATTTCAATTACTCAAACAAAAACTTTGCAGCGCCCCGATCCTAGCACTACTGGAAGGAAACGACGATTTCGTAGTCTACTATGATGCGTCACACCAAGGACTCAGTTGTGTACTGATGCAAAGGGAGAAGGTTATCGCATATGCTTCACGAAAACCCAAGGTGCACGAGAAGAATTACACTACCCATGACCTGGAATTGGGAGCTGTGGTTTTTCCACTCAAAATTTGGAGACATTATTTGTACGGTAATAAGTGTACAATTTTCACTGACCACAAAAGTATCCAACACATATTTTATCAAAAGGAGTTGAACATGCGCCAATGTAGATGGGTCGAATTGCTTAATGATTATGACTGAGCAATCCGCCACCATCCGGGAAAGGCGAACGTAGTTGCTGATGCCTTTAGCCGGAAAGAACAACTTAAAATGCATCGAGTTCGAGCGTTAACCCTGACAATTCACACAAATCTACCTACAAAGATACGTGACGCTCAGCTCGAGGCTCTTAAAGAAGAGAATATGAAGAATGAAGCCTTACGAGGCTTGGAGAAACTGTTTGAGATCAAATCCGATGATGCGCGTTACTACATGAATCAGATTTGTGTACCGAACTATGGGAACTTAAGGGACTTAGTGATGGATGAGGCACATAAGTCAAGGTATTCGATTCACCCTGGTTATGACAAAATGTACCAAGACCTCAAGACAAACTACAGGTCGCCAAACATGAAAGCTGAGATTGCCACATACGTCGGTAAATGTTTAACCTGTGCCAAGGTTAAGGCGGAATATCATAAACCATAAGGGTTACTATAGCAGTCGGAAGTTCCACAATGGAAGTGGGAGCAAATTTCAATGGACTTCGTCATGAAGTTACCCAAAACCCCGAGCGGTTATGACACCATTTGGTTGATCGTTGATCATTTAACCAAATCCGCACACTTCCTTCCAATCAAAGAGAATGACAAGATGGAGAAGTTGACCCGACTTTATCTAAAGGAAGTAGTCTCAAGACATGGAGTGCCAATCTCCATCATCTCAGACAGGTATAGTCATTTTATTTCCCAATTCTAGCAATCCCTACAAAAAGCGCTGAGAGCACGCTTAGATATGAGCACTGCCTACCACCCCCAGATGGATGGTCAAAGTGAACGAACCATCCAAACTCTAGAAGCTCTACTAAGAGCTTGTGTGATAGACTTTGGCAACAGTTGGGATACTCACTTACCATTGGTTGAGTTTTCCTACAACAATAGTTACAACACGAGTATCAAGGCAGCACCATTTGAAGCACTTTATGGAAGAAAGTGCTGGTCACCACTCTATTGGGCTGAATTCGGAGATAGTCAGCTCACCGAACCGGAGCTCATCCGTGAGACCACCGAGAAAATTTCCAAAATCCGAGATAGACTGAAATCCACTCAAGACCGACAAAAAAGTTACGCTAATCAAAAGCGTAAAGCAGTGGAGTTTTAAGTGGGCGACAAAGTGTTGTTAAAAGTTGCACCGTGGAAAGGCGTAATCCATTTTAAAAAACTAGGTTAACTGAACCCCCGCTACGTATTGTTCCTGTTGGCTACCGACACAACCTACCGGAAGAACTACAAAATATCCACAATGTATTTTATTTGTCTAATCTGAAGAAATTTCTACACGATGAGGCACTGATTGTACCACTCAAGGAGATACAAATCGACAAGCAACTACATTTCATCGAAGAACACGTGTAAATAATGGACCATGAAGTCAAGCAACTGAAGCAGAGTCACATCCCGATAGTCAAGGTCCGATGGAATACCAGACGCGGACCAGAGTTCACATGGGAGCGCGAAGATTAGATAAAGCGCAAGTACCCACACTTATTTGAGACCACACCATCCGCTATTACCGCAAGCTGAATTTCGGGACGAAATTCCTTTCAACGGGGGGGATAATGTGACACCCAACAATTTCATGTTAATATCCATAGCTGGCTAAAAGACATATTATATTATTTGACATGCATCACACTTAATTTTATGATAATTAAGTTCATTTCATACTTTGCAAGTCAATTCGTTTACACGTGTCGGTAATCCGGAAGATTACCAGGTCAAACACGCGTACTGAAGCACGACCGTTGGTGATAAAATAAAGCAAATGCCTAAACATATAATTTGTGCGTGTAAATTATATGTAACACTGTGATATAATAAATCATGCCTATATGAATTTTTCGGTAATTTTTAAAGGCACTTTTATTTTCAGCACATTCCGGTAGACACGTAGTGTGCACTAACTAGGTGATTAATTTAAGAAGACACTTAGACGTATATTTGGGATGTACAAATTACACGTAATACTATGAAATATCATTTTAGGTCTCTGTGAATTTTTTGGGAATTTTTTGAGAAAGTTTCTGTTTCGACGCAGTCCAGCCAATACGCAGTATGTACCGACATTTTCAAATAAAAATCTGAAAATTTTATATGTTAAACATACCAATATTAGTCAAATTATTTTGAAGTCGTTTTATTTTAACTAGTTCGGGAATTCCATAATTAAATCGGTGACTGTTCGTTTCTCACCATCCAACATCAAAACCCCCTGTATAAACCCCTCCCCCCCCACTCTCACTTTTCCCAAACTTTCTCTCTCTTCTTGGCCGAGAACCACCACCACCACCTCAATTCTCCAATTTTTTTTGTTGTTTTGATCCTTCTTCCACAAAATCAAGCCTACAAGTGTGGATTATCTAGTGTTTGCAAGAGAAATCAAACATCCATCCATCCAATTTTGATTTTGGTAAGAATCTAGAGCCTTTTTTCTCCATTTTCATCTTCATGTTCATATGAACATGCATCCAAGTAAAAAACCATTTTATGAATGTTTAACAAAGACTAACCATGGATTCTTTAATAAAATGACTTTTATAACAAAATGGTACTTGTTGTTGGTGGATTTGGACTCGGGTCTTGTTCTTAGGCTAGGTTTCCTTAAAAGAAAGCTTTATTGTATGAGCATATACTAGTTGATGTGTTCTTGATGATTTGATGATGGATTATGTTGTAGTAATGATTATAGATGGATAATATGAGAAAGTCTTGTTGTCAAAATTGTTGGATCATACATGCATGCTCTTTTTGCTATTTAAGGAAACTTTGATTTCGGGTTTTATATTAGATGCCATGTTTAGGGTGATTTGATGATTGGAAATGGTTGAATACATATAGAGAATGGATAAAATGAGTAGTTTTGCTAGTTAGAACTTTTGGTCATATGAAATTTCATGTTCGGTTCTATTTATGGAAACTTTAATTTTTGGGTTTTTGTTAGAAGAGGTTATGGTGTGACTTGTTTGGTAGAAATGATTCATAAACATTAGATTTAGATATTGTATAGACTTTTTTGGTAAAATCACTTGCTCATGATGTTTTTAGGCTCGTTTTCTATTTTTAGAAACTTTATTTCTTGTCACGTATGAAAACTTGATGATTGGGTACATTTAAAACATGAAACTAATATAGTGAATATTACGGGAAAATGATTGACGGTAATGATGGGTTAATATGCATATGTATGAGTTCTAGGGCTGGCGTCTAAATAAGGAAACTTAATTTTTCTGAAAGTTGTATTTGCAAGTTATGAACATGGTTAAAGAGTTTAAGTGACTTAGTAACACTTAACTAAGTGCATTGTATGATAATATATGTTGTTTGTTCATACACTTGACAATTTGTGTAACATCCCAAAAATAAAACGACAGTTATAATAAAGGAATAAACGAACGAGGCATGTCGGGTCGGGCCGGATGGGCCGGCGGGCTGGAAAGGGAGCCTCCCTATAAATAGCCAAGGTCACCACCCATTTCTCTCATTTGCAACATCTAGAGAGAGAAACCGTTGAGAGAGAAATTTGGCGGATCGACCCGAGATTTGAGAAGTGTGTTGCTCCAGAGCTCGTGAGAAGAACCTCCGGATCAGAAACTCGATTCAGGTAACGATCTGGCCTAAATCTGAGTTTTTGTTTGTTTTTGGCTTTTTCGGGTTTTGGCTGAAAATGTAACGTTTTTACGGATGAATTTGGAAGGAAAACATATATTTGGATTCCTTAATGAAAAGCAAACGTTTTGAAGTAAACAAGTTCAGGATCTTGACGTGATCAAACCCGAAGGCGAAAGTTAGGGTTTTTGCGAGGAAGCAGTTCATGCGTACTTATCAAGTACGCATGAAGCTGATCCTGCGTACTTACCAAGTACCCAAGAAGAGGATCCTGCGTACTTATCAAGTACGCATGAAGAGGGTCATGCGTACTTATCAAGTACGCATGAAGCAGGTACTGCGTATTTATAAAGTACGCATGAAGCAAAGTCTGCGCACTTATTAAGTACGCAAGAACAAGTCCCTGCGCACTTGCTAAGTACGCAGGCAGTAGGCTGGTTAAGTAAAGTTAGTATGTTTAGAATGGTTAAACTGTTAGAGTCGTACTGGTCTGATGTGTATTTAACTAATCAATTCAGATCAAAAGTGACGTTGTTGGACCTTGTTTAGGACAACCCAGAATAGCTTATCAGGTGAGTTCTAGAAGCCCTCTTTTAAATGTTTTGAATAATGTTTTTTGGGCTGGTGTGCATACGTAACAATGTGACTATTTTATAAAACGATGTTTATGAATGTTGTATGTGACGTTTTATAAAATGATGTTTATGAACGATGTTTTAGAAGGAAGGGTTATGAAAGAAGTGTTTATGAATTATTTTTCCAAAAGAAGTTTATGAAGTGTTTATGAATGAAGGAATGATTTTTAATAAAACGTACGAATGTTTTAACTGAAGTTTTGAAGTAAAAGAAGTGAATGTTTACGAAAGTCACAAACGAACGAATCTGCCAATATTCCTTATGGGATGAAGGTTAAGGGTATGGGAAGTATGTTATGGGCGTCTGTGGCTGGCCAACTGTTGTACAACTGGGGCGATGACGGTCGCCAAGGGGATTATCGTGATCCTTGAAGTTTGGTAAGATTTACCTTATGGGGTAGTCGTGCTTGAAGTTTGGTACTTGTGCCCTACGGGGCGCAGTGCTTGAAGTTTGTTACGTGTCATCCTTGTGATGCCGTGCTTGAAGTAGTGTTGAATAACCTAAGTATCGGGCCCTAGGAGTTCTTCACCCGAAGGACAGTACGGTGATTGATGGGCCTAGTGGTGGTGATCTTTAGGTTATTCAGCCAGTATGTGACGTTTGGATTTGACGGTTACGAGAAGGCGCATATTCGATATTTTCGTTGACTTATGTTTATGAAGTGTTATGTTTTGTTATTGCATTATTTTACGTACGCTTTTTATTAAATGAAGTATGAAGTTATGTTTATGGCAAATTATTTGAAGTTAAAGTTTTATGTTAAAACTAGAACTCACCAGCGTAGCTGACTTTTTAGTATGCACATTCAGGTTAAGGCAGGTTACGATGATGGAAGGTTATGCTGGGCGGCTTGATGAGTTACCCGGATGATACGAAGACTGGCATCCTGTTATGATTAGATTATGTTATGTTTATGTAATAGACTATGTTACGCTTCCGCATGTTAAACAATGTAATGGTTATGTTTTAATGAAGTATTTTCCGCTGCGTTATTTTGATATTCAAGTTTAAGAACTGTTTGTAAATGAGTAAATCTAACAAGTGAGGCCTCCCGGGTTTGGGGCCTTACAAGTTGGTATCAGAGCAATAGTTTGAGAGATTCGGACCCTCCCAGTGTCTGAACTTAAACTGTGAATGGGACCGAAAGCGGATGCCAGCACGGGTAACTCGAGCCACAGCATCAGGTATGAAGGTAGTATATATATTTACATATATAGTATGCCTTAGAAAGTGTTAGGTAAGGACTTGTGTTCTGATGGAATCACAAAGGTGGTCAAATAAAAATTGAAAGGTAGTGTAATGGTTAATTGCAGATGGCCAGTGTATTATAACAACTTACAGTGCTTGTTGATTTTTATTTGTTAACTAGCGTGATGACATTGGATTCCTTGTCTTATAGAACAAAATGGCAAGGAGAGGAAACGGAAGACGTGTTGGGGGCCGTTCCGGTGGTCGTACCGACGGTCGAAATGGTGGGCGTGGCAGAACCCCTGCACACCAAGAGTATAGGGAAGAAGGAAGTGTTCACACTGAACCGGCTGTTGGTGTGCATGGAACCGAGCAGACACAGGTTGAAGGACAACCTTTCACTTTTGAACCAGAAGTGAGAGCAGCCATAGCTCGAGAGTTCACAGAGTTGATGAAGACTTCTCTGCCAGGTCTGTTAGCTGAAGCATTGAAGAAGGTTAATGGGGAAGGGGAGTCTAACACGGCGGTTGACACCCCGAACACTGAGGCAATCAACGCACCGCTTAACCGTGGTTGCGACTATAAGTCCTTTAAAGCATGTGACCCACCAGTCATGACTGGGAAGAAAGACGCGGTAGCTACGTTTGATTGGGTGAGTCGTATGGAGGCTGCCATTCGTCTGAGCGAATGTCGAACGGATCAAGTTGTGAAATTTGCTGCTAACTCCTTGAGAGAGGAAGCATCCCATTGGTGGGAAGGTTTACGTCAAGCAAAAGGGAGCAAGGTTGTGGATGCAATGATGTGGGCTGATTTGAAAACCTTGGTGATCAAGAATTTCTACCCAAGGAACGAGATTGAGAAAGTAGAGAGGGAATTTCTGGGTTTGAAGGCCGGGAGCATGACGCACCGGCAGTACACAACCTGATTCAATGAACTGGCACGTCTGGTGCCACATCTTGTCACGACTGAGGAAAGAAAGATTGCATGCCACATTGAAGGACTGCCGGACCAGGTCCGCACCTATGTTGAGGCAAACGCCCCTACTACCTATGATTCGGTAGTAGAACTAAGCGGTGTGGTATTTGATGATCTGGCGCTGAAAGTCGTCGCTATTGAAGAGCCTAAGAAGAAGCTGATTTTTCCAGCTAAGCGATCGGGTGGGAAGTTGTTTGGGGCTCGGGACAAACAGGACAGGGTAAGTGAGACGACAGTCTGTGGAAGATGTGGGGTAAGACATACGAGTGAATGTCGCTTAGGGTCTAATCTATGCTTTAAATGCGACAAGACCGGACACTATTCCCGTGAATGCCCACAAGTCTTCAAATGCTACAACTGTGGGGAAGGTGTTCATATGAGCCGGGAATGCACCAAGCCTAGGATGGGTCAAGCCGGGAAAGAGAAAGGCCCGGAGAAGAAAGAAGAGAAACCCCGAGCAAAGACTCGCGCCTATGCACTGACGCAGGAACAGGCCAGAGCGGACCCCGACGTGGCGTCAGGTACGTTTATCCTTGACAACACTTTTGTATCTGTGTTATTCGATTCGGGTGCCAGTAAGAGTTTAATATCTACGATTTTTTGTAAACGAATGAAGTGCACTGTCAGTCAGCTAGAAAGGGCTTTTAGAGTAGAAAACGTTGAGGGTAGAACTGCGAGAGTGACCGATGTAGTTGACAACTCCACGATAAAGATAGAAGGTCATAGGTTCCCTGTCAGATTGTTTGTTATGGTTTTGGGAGGGTTTGATGTCGTGTTAGGTAAGGATTGGTTAACTGCCAACGAAGCACAAATCATATGTAAACGAAAGATAATCCGACTCAAGGCTCCGGATGGTAGCAAAGTCGAGGTTTTCGAAGATCGTGACGCCCCGATGCCAAACGTCATCTCGATGATTAAGGTAGCAGATTACTTGAGGCGCGGATGCGAGGCTTATCTGGTGTACGTAATTGACGATGTAAGAAAGTGAAGGAACTAGACAATGTACCCGTGGTATGCGAGTACCCGGAGGTGTTTCCAGAGGATTTTCCTGGGATACCACCCGACTGAGAGATCGAATTTCGAATCGACTTAGTACCAGATGCCCAGCCCGTGGCTAAGGCTCCATATCGACTAGCACCAGTGGAGATGAAAGAGTTAATGGTACAACTAGACGAGTTACTTGAGAAAGAATTTATCCAACCGAGCATCTCGCCGTGGGGTGCTCCGGTGTTGTTTGTGAAGAAGAAAGACGGTTCGATGAGAATGTGTATTGATTATCGCGAGTTGAATAAACGTACAGTGAAGAACAAGTACCCTTTACAAAAGATCGACGACCTGTTCGATCAATTGCAAGGCGCAAGTTGGTTCTCAAAAATCGACCTTCGGTCCGGGTACCATCAGTTGAAGGTGAGGGAAGAAGACATACCGAAAACTGCATTTTGCACGCGTTATGGACATTTCGAGTTCCGCGTAATGTCTTTCGGATTGACGAACGCCCCCGCAGCGTTCATTGATTTGATGAATAGAATTTGTCGACCAATGCTGGATCGATCGGTAATCATGTTCATCGATGATATCCTCATCTACTCCAAGAATGAGGGTGATCACACGTGTCACTTGAAGGAAGTACTGGAAGCTATGAAGAAGGAAAAGTTGTATGCTAAGTTCTCCAAATGCGCATTCTGGCTTAGGGAAGTCCATTCCTAGGTCACGTCATTAACCCGAATGACATTATGGTTGACCCAGCGAAGAAATTGACGGTAAGGGAATGGAATATTCCTAAGACGCCAACTGAAATCCACAATTTCTTGGGATTGGCAGGCTACTATCGGAGATTCATCCAGAATTTCTCAAAAATAGCTTCGCCATTGACAAAGTTGACTCGGAAGGAGGTAAAGTACGAATGGGGTTCGACCCAGGATGAGGCGTTTAAGGAATTGAAGGAGAAACTAACCCAAGCTCTAGTCTTGGCCCTTCCCGAGGGCAATGAAGACTTAGTGGTATACTCTGACGCTTTGGGTCAGGGATTGGGATGCGTGTTGACGCAACGCGGGAGAGTGATCGCGTATGCGTCACGACAGTTGAAGATTCACGAAGCTAATTATCCGACTCACGATTTGGAACTTGCTGCTGTCGTATTCGCATTAAAAATCTGGAGGCACTACCTTTACGGGGTGAAGTTTACTATTTACTCCGACCACAAAAGTTTGAAGTACTTCTTCGAACAAAAGGAACTTAATATGAGGCAGAGGCGATGGTTGGAATTGTTGAAAGACTATGACTGTGAAATAATATACCATCCTCGAAAGGCAAACGTGGTGGCTGACGCTCTAAGGCGAAAGGATGTGCCTACTCCTATTAGAGTGAAAGCTTGCCAGTTGGTGGTAACATCGGATGTGATGAGAGAAATTGAAAAGGCTCAAGATGAGGCACTTAAAGAAGAAAACATAAAGAAGGAAAGGATGGTTGGCCAACAGGACAAGTTGGAATATAACACCCTTGGTGTTAGGACACGTTTTGGATGGGTATGGATACCTGTGGGTGGCGAGCTTAGAACCAAAATCTTGGATGAGGCTCATAAGTCTCGGTACTCTATCCATCCTGGTACCAATAAAATGTACCAAGATCTAAGGAAGGAATACTGGTGGCCTGGAATGAAGCATGAAGTGACAAAGTACGTAAGCAAGTGCTTGACTTGCTCGCAAGTAAAGGCCGAACACCAGAAACCGTATGGAAAGATTCAACCACTTGATATACCGGAATGGAAGTGGGAACACATTACCATGGACTTCATAACCAAGCTACCTCGCACAGCTAAAGTTCATGATACCATTTGGGTAATTGTGGACCGTTTAACGAAGAGTGCTCATTTCCTACCTATTCGTGAGACGTTCTCGTCAGAAAGGTTAGCGGAAGTATTTATTAAAGAAGTAGTGGCACGGCATGGGATGCCTTTGACGATCGTATCTGACTGGGACACACGATTCACATCGAGGTTTTGGAAAAGATTTCACGAGGCGATGGGTATGAGACTCAATGTTAGCACGGCATACCACCCGCAAACGGATGGTCAGTCCGAAAGGACCATTCAGACATTGGAGGATATGCTTCGTGCTTGTATTATCGATTTTGGAGGCAGTTGGGACAGTCATCTGCCGTTAGCCGAATTCTCCAACAATAGTCATCATACGACGATAGGCATGCCGACTTACGAAATGTTGTATGGGAGAAGATGCAGGACCCCGGTTTGTTCGGGTGAGATTGGACAGAAGGAATTAGGAAGTCTTGAAGTCGTAAGAGAAACGTCGAAAAGGTTTTATCAAATCAAAGCACGAATGAAGGCCGCACAAGATCGTCAGAAGTCCTATGCGGATAAATGACGAAGGCCTCTTAAGTTTGATGTTGGGGACAGAGTAATGTTGAAAGTGTCACCCTGGAAGGGAATCATACAATTCAGGAAGAGAGGAAAGTTAAGTCCGAGGTTTGTCGGACCATTCAGGATAATGGCACGGGTTGGTGAAGTCGCTTATCAGTTAGAGTTGCCTGATGAGTTAAGTGGGATTCATCCTATCTTCCATGTATCACAATTGTGAAAGTGTTTGGCGGATGAATCGGTTCACGTACCACTTACTGACATCGAGGTCGACAACAGCCTTAACTACATCGAAGAACCCGTGGCCATCTTAGACAGAAAGGAGAAGCGTTTGCGTAATAAGATTATTCAATTGGTTAAAGTCCAATGGAAGCATCGAAGGGGATCGGAGGCCACTTGGGAAACGGATACAGAAATGAGGGAGTCGTACCCTCAACTATTTGACTTATGATAGGTTTCGGGGACGAAACCTATTATAAGGGGGGTAGACTTGTAACATCCCAAAAATAAAACGACAATTATAATAACGGAATAAATGAACGAGGCATGTCGAGTCGGGTCGGATGGGCCGGCGGGCTGCAAGGGGAGCCTCCCCTACAAATAGCCAAGGTCACCACCCATTTCTCTCATTTACAACATCTAGAGAGAGAAACCGTAGAGAGAAAGTTGGCGGATCGACCCGATATTTGAGAAGTGTGTTGATCTATAGCTCGTGAGAAGAACCTCCGGATCAGAAACTCGATTCAGGTAACCATCTAGCCTAAATCTGAGTTTTTGTTCGTTTTTGGGTTTTTCGGGTTTTGGATGAAAATGTAAAGTTTTTACGTGATCAGACATATATTTGTATTCCTTAATGAAAAGCAAACGTTTTGAAGTAAACAAGTTCAGGATCTTGACGTGATCAGACCCAAAGGCGAAAGTTAGGGTTTTTGTGAGTAAGCAGTTCGTGCGTACTTATCAAGTACGCATGAAGCTGATCATGCGTACTTACCAAGTACGCAAGAAGAGGATCATGCGTACTTATCAAGTACGCATGAAGAGGGTCATGTGTACTTATCAGGTACGCATGAAGCAGGTACTGCGTGTTTATCAGGTGCGCATGAAGCAAAGTCTGCGCACTTATTAAGTACGCAAGAACAAGTCCCTGCGCACTTGCTAAGTGCGTAGGCATCAGGCTGGTTAAGTAAAGTTAGTATGTTTAGAATGGTTAAACCGTTAGAGTCGGTATTGGTCTGATGTGTATTTAACTAATCAATTCAGATCGGAAGTGACGTTGTTGGACCTTGTTTAGGACAACCCAAATTAGCTTATTAGGTGAGTTCTAGAAGCCCTCTTTTAAATGTTTTGAATAATGTTTTTTGGGCTGGTGTGCATACGTAACGATGTGACTATTTTATAAAACGATGTTTATGAATGTTGTTTGTGACGTTTTATAAAATGATGTTCATGAACGATGTTTTAGAAGGAAGGGTTATGAAAGAAGTGTTTATGAATTATTTTGCCAAAAGAAGTTTATGAAGTTTATGAAGTGTTTATGAATGAAGGAATGATTTTTAATAAAACGTACGGATGCTTTAACTGAAGTTTTGAAATAAAGAAGTGAATGTTTATGAAAGTCACAAACGAACGAACCTGCCAATTTTCCTTAGGGAATGAAGGTTAAGGGTATGTAAGTATGTTATGGGCCTTTACCTTTTAGGGGTCTCTGTGACTGGCCAACTGTTGTACAACTGGGTCGATGACGGTCGCCATAGGGATTATCGTGATCCTTGAAGTTTGGTACGATTTACCTTACGGGGTAGTCGTGCTTGAAGTTTGGTACTTGTGCCCTACGGGGCGCAGTGCTTGAAGTTTGGTACGTGTCATCCTTGTGATGCCGTGCTTGAAGTAGTGTTGAATAACCTAAGTATCGGGCCCTAGGAGTTCTTCACCCGAAGGACAGTACGATGATTGATGGGCCTAGTGGTGGTGATCTTTAGGTTATTCAGCCAGTATGTGACGTTTGGATTTGACGGTTTCAAGAAGGCGCAGATTCGATATGTTCGTTGACTTATGTTTATGAAGTGTTATATTTTGTTATTGCATTATTTTACGTACGCTTTTTATTAAATGAAGTATGAAGTTATGTTTATGGCAAATTATTTGAAGTTAAAGTTTTATGTTAAAACTAGAACTCACCAGCGTAGCTGACTTTTTAGTATGCACATTCAGGTTAAGGCAAGTTACGATGATGGAAGGTGATGCTGGGCGGCTTGATCAGTTACTCGGATGATACGAAGACTGGCATCCTGTTATGATTAGATTATGTTATGTTTATGTAATAGACTATGTTACGCTTCCGCATGTTAAACAATGTAATGGTTATGTTTTAATGAAGTATTTTCCGCTGCGTTATTTTGATATTCAAGTTTAAGAACCGTTTGTAAATGAGTAAATCCAACAAGTGAGGCCTCCCGGGTTTAAGGCCTTACAATTTGGCACTGTCCTTCTATAATAGGAAACTTTAATTATCTGAAACCTGCATACTTGTCTATTCTTAGCAACAAACATTGGAATGTTTTATATGTGTTATAACATGCCTAATTTCATATGTGAATGTTAACTTTGCATAGTTTCCATGTTTAGGATTCAAAACTTGACCTTCTAATTAAGGTAACTTTAATGTATCAAAAGTTGTGTTTCAAGATCTAAATTCCAACCGAATGCTCTAACGTGTTTATTAGAATGGTAATAGGCTGTTTGAAAGGAGGTTTGAATTCTATATTAGGATTTGAATGTTTTAAGTCCATAACGTGTCACCAACAGGTCGTCGAGTCAAAACATCTTCGAAATACCTATGTCACTTTTCAAATAACATATTTGGATGCATAGAGTTTCATGGTCAAACATTTACAATACTTAGACCTTAAAGTCCTAAATGTTTCCTAGGGCATGAGTAAGTTGTCTCACTTCGCAGGATTTGCTAGGACTTTTCATATCACTTCACCGCTTTAACAGGTGAGTTCTCACACACCCGTTTTACTAGTTTTTCCTTTGGGGTAAGATACATGCTCAAGTATTACATTTTCAAGTCTTCCATGCTTACAAAGTTACATTAATTATATAAGTTGGTACTATTGAGTACAAAGTCCTCTCATAGTCAACCATTAATTCTCCATAGCGAGGTAATCATGAACAGTATTGTTAGGTTTAACAACCCCTACCCGGGTTAGTAGCGCTAACTTAGACTGGAGGTCGAACGGGTACATTATTGAGCTAATTCATTCATGTGCAAGGCCCAAAGAGGCGAACCACATCCTTTCCTTTTCACTGGCTACAGTTGAGCGTCGGTTGACGGGCTTATTATAGTTTTTGGTTTTGTCTGATCAACAATGATTGTGTATAGTACATATGATTTTCAATACATTTCATGATATGATTTCAATTACATTAAACCTGTGAACTCACCAACGTTATGTTGACCCGTTTTAGCATATTTATCTCAGGTCATTGAATGCTTAAGCTATATGGCTAGGATGTACCCACTGTAGTCACACTTATCATGCATGGACACTTTATTTTGACAAACGCTTTTTAATCATTTTGTTAAAGCGTTCTAAACTTTTAAAAACATTGCTTTCGCACAATTACTTTGAACTATGTTAAACTTTATTTTGAACTTTGTTTAAAACATGAATTTGAAAACCATTTAGTGGTCATTCAAAGTAACACATTGGGAAAGATCCTCTACGGTCACGCCCCGAGGGTATATCCCGAAGTGGAACTTAGGGGTGTGACAGGGATTCTAGGTTAAAAAACGTTTTGAATGCATACCTCATGAAAACACTAGAATTAGACTCTGTACTTAAAAAATTAAGATCTCAATTGAGATAAAAGCATATATTCCAAGCAAGAGAAATTTTGAATGAGTAAACATACCGGATTAGTTTAGCTTGAGTAACGATAGGTCATAATCTCTTGGTTATTTCCTGTGCATTGTTGATAAGCAAATCACCCATTTAGTCTTTTAAAGTTTCTCTTAAAAGGTTATATCTTAGGACCTTTGGGGATGCCCCCAATCCGGTGTAAATCTTTTAGTTAGCATGTAAATGCTAAGTACTTGGGTCGTACCAAGAACTTTTGTTCAGATGTGCTTGTTGTACCCGAATGACATGTATGCGTTAAAAATTTTATGTTTAACATGTCAATCTTAAATGCTTGGGTCATTTCTGATGTATAATATGTCCATGTTATTCCATTGAAAATATTCGTAGGGTCCAAAATATAGCCAACAATAGTGAAATTGTCAGCTACTGTAACATAGACTGATCCCACTATCTCGAACTATATTTGGATCTCGCGCATTCAAGCGGGGCGTATAAACCCAATATCTTAGAAAGGTGAAAACCTTTAAACCTTAAAAGGGTTTTGGAATACCTTTTACTTAGAGAGATGGCCGGTCTCAATTACTTTGCTTATTATCCTTGGGAGTCCAATCTGTAAAACATTAAACCTTGGTGAAGGTGGGTGTTAGCTTGGCTTACACCCCTCCGATGCTTAAGTCCGTAACTTGATAAAATAATGAATAAAAATTGAAATAAGTGAGGATGTGAAACATACCAGCCTGATTTAGAATTTGAATTCTAACTTACATGAAGTATTCCTTGAGATGAATGGCATTCCAGGATCTTGGGAGGATCTCTCCTTCCATAGTGGGCAGCCACCTTTGCCAGCCTCCGAGTCTATCAGATATGGTCCTTCCAATTTCGGTGCTAGCTTTCCCTCATTAGGGTTGATAGTATTTTGAAAAGTCTTTCTAAGCACCAACTCACCTACCTCGAATCTTCTTGTTCTCAGATTTTTGTTGTAGGATCTTACTATCCTTTGCTGGTATGCCGCAATCCGGATCTTGGCGTGATCCCTGATCTCGTCGACGGTGTCAAGATCCTGCGTGAGGGCTTCATTATTAGTTTCAGGAGTTTGGAGGCTAGATCTTGCGGTAGGGATAACTGTAGGTCCCAGCGGGTCTACGGATCGATCTCAGACGTATAACATGCAACGTGAACTCGTAGTGCGGAATCCTAACGAATACACGCATCTCGAACAGATACACATACCCAAGAATCACACACAAAGACAAGATCTCGAGTAAACTCTTATTTGTATTTCTTTGATAAAAGTGCTTACAAGTTACAAATCCCAGATCACTAAAACAAACCACAAACTAAGCACTATTTATAGGCAACACACTGCTATAGACGAACTCAACAAGTTCTCCAGAACTAGCCTTAGGCGAACTTAATAAGTTCGCCACAACTATATCAGGCGAACTTGTTGTTACAACAAACTTAACACATTTAGAAAACATTACATACAAGAAATCATAAAGACCTAATCTATTACAAGACTGATTGTCACACAAATGTTCCAACAAACTCCCCCTTGACAACATCTTGGTCTTTATCTTCTAGTCTTGCTCTTCCAATTCTCTGGTAATGAGCTACCTGCAAACACTCCATACTTAACACACGCAAAGCACTCTCTTATACTGCATCGCCTGTTCTCTCCATTCACTGGTGTACATAATTTCTCTACGCTTCAGCATCTTTTGATCATTCTTAGAAAAATTTACAAGATTCATGGCATCAAAGAATCTTGCTAGAACCTTACCATGCATATCTTCAATCACTGCTTCTCCTGTATTAACATCCGCATACCGCCACTTCAATTCACCCAAACAATCTTGAGGAATCATCTTTAGAGGAATCATGGGAACAAATTTAATAGGTTTGAATTTATATCTCCAGATTATTTTCTTTGAAACTGGATCTATATCCTTAAATCTTCTTCCCTGTTGTGGTTTCAATCCTTCATATTTCCATGTTCCTCCTTCAATTCTTATATGCTTGGCAATTGAATTTGCTATGCCATTGCCTGATCTATTAATCAAGGATTTTGTTGATAACCCATTGACTTCACATCTCGGCAGAGAGTTAAAGTACTTCAGCCGTGGCGTCAGATACTGAACACCGTTAGTTCTCTTTATGGAAAATAGCTTGAACTCTTCTTCATAAAACCAACTAACAATTCTACCAACACACCTGACCTTGTTCACATATCTTTCTTTCTGAATTTGAACTAATTGAGGCCGGGTAAAACCTTTTTCTAACTCTTAATCATTTCCAACCACTGTGCTTTGGTTATGCCCGTATCCTTGTATAACATTTGATCTTTAGTCTTATCTTCAGCAGTCTCAGACTTAGGCTTTGTCACATCATGATCTGATTCTTCTGAATCTGCAATACCCTCATAAACCTCTTAAGATATCACATTATCATGAAATAAGTCGATGTCAATATTCAATCCATTATAGCCTTCATAAACGATCTTATGTGTGTCATTCACCACCTCTAATTCCACTATCTCTCCTTCCTCAATCTCAGCCTCACTTTTAACATCATCAACAAGCTCATCAAGATTCATCAAACACTCTAGCTTATCAGCTTCATCTGCATCAGAATCTTCAAAAATTGAATTATCTAACATATCAGCATCAACTCTAGAAGTTTCTTTCTTAGTTATAGGCTCAACTTCAACAATCTTATCAGAATCCCCCTGAGTTAATGAAGTCATAGTGGCATCAGCGTTTTGACGCTCACCTGAACCACCACCAACATCTGGTTCGTCATCATCATTATGTTTATTTATGTCAGTTGTATTACAAGCATCATCCACAGCACCAACAACCTTCTCCCCCTGAACGTTATGATAATAAGATTTGCATTTCAACAATCTGTCTATTCTGAGCATTAATCTCTTGCTAATGTTGGGAATCACTTTCTTGAAGGACATCAACTTGAGTCTGCAAAACTTGTTACTTTATTTTGTAAACTATGCATCTGAGATTTTAAAGCATTAATCTTGGCATCTCGAGGATCCGTAAAGGTAGAAGTACCTGCTTCATCTTGATGACGAGATATAGTAGGAGTTCTTTGTGGTGTAGGAGATTTGGATGGAACTAGACTGATAATCAACGAGTCCACAAAGTCCACATCAGTTTGTGCAGCTCGGATAGCCGCAACCATTAACTTTGGAGCTTTTGGATCTGGAGGAGCATAATCAGAATCCGAACATTCATCTTGTAATGTTCTCTTTCCAAGAACTGCACTGGGAGGAGGACCCCTAGAAGTCTTGCGTCTAGGTATTTTCACCTTCTTCTTTCCTAGTGACTTCTTTCTTTTGGGAAAACAAGTATTGGGCAAAACGTTACTACAAGGAGCTTTTGCCAACTGAGCGTAATGCTCAGGACTAAAGTCCTGTGTTCTATCACCAGTAGCCTCATTCCCGTCACTCTCAATAGCACTTGAGTCAGTACTTAAACTAGAACTAGTGCTTGTATCATCAGCTTATACATGTTCGGCCTGAGGTGGAGATGGAACATTAAAATCAACATTCTCCTCCATCAATACTTCTTCATTGTCATTAACAGGTTAATCAACTTGTTCATTCATAACATTTTCAACATTACAAGCATCATTATCATCATCATTATTATCATCATCATCATCAACACCATCATCATCATCATCTTCATCATCAGCACCATCATCATCATCCCCTTCATCATCATCAACACCATCACCTTCAGGTTCATCTTGTTGTTGTGCAAGAGGTAACTCCATGGCAGGATCAGCATAAATCTAATTATCATTTGGTGGTGCCACAATATTCGGATTAATAATGTGCCCAAACATTGGTGTAACAACCGGAATCAATGCTAGATTTTGTTGTTTAATGTTGTCACAATCAGAGAATATCCTCTTGGTCGTTGGGGTAAGAGTCAATCTTGGATTCAGTGGGGCAAGATGGGAATAAGATGGTTAATAATGACTTGCAAGAATCTAGGGTACATTATCAAACCCTGACCCTCAGGCGGTGTAATTTGAGTAACCAACTCCCGAAAGATATAAAGAGCAAAGTTAAACGGACGATTCAATGTTAAAGCCACCATGACTGCTTGTAAAGACGCTTTCAATCCATCAGTACCGGCTTTCCTTGGAGATAAGCATTGAATAATCACATGCATAAAGTATCTCTATTGACCCACTAGACCTCCCTTATGTGCCTGAGAATCATTATGTCTTCCATGGTAACCCAATCTATGAAAACACCAAGTGATAAGCACATTTGGCAGCATAATAGGTTCTATGTTAACTCCTCCTAAACTTAGAGAAGCTCTGATTGTATCTACAGAAATTTCAATCTCCTGATTATTCACAGTACCACGAATCACACTTGGATCAGCATTAGTGTCATGAACAACAGTATCCCAGAATTGTTGAATGTATAGCATGTTGATAATAGGATTGGCCGATAAAGCATTTCTGATTCGGGATCGATTCAAAAATTGATTATCTCCTGATAGTTTGCAACTTCAACCATATCAGGATCCAACAACGCCACTTGATTATGTTTATACTAAACACGTCTATCCATCACCTGCATAAAATTCATGATTAGACATTTGCAATTTTTCATAACAAAAAAAACAAGTTAAAAAAAATCACAACATTTGAAAAATGCTAAGTCCTGGTAGTACTGACCGTGAGGCTAACTTAATAAGTTCGCTTAGAGTTACAAGAGGCGAACTTAAGCAAGTTCGCTCAAACCTTCGAAACAACTCAGAAATTCAAACTTCACCAAAACGAAGTAAATAGGCTAGAATCAAGGTCAATACTCCTTCACCAACACTCGACGAGTAATAAGGATCAATCACTTTCAGCATAAACATCTCACAAGTATCTTAAATTGCACACCCAACAGTTTCAATGAAACCCTAAGATAATCACGATGATTTTGATCAATACAACAGATGAAAATCAATGAATCTGCCTTTCAAAGAGGCGCAAACTAATTTGGAATAAGAAATGAAACACTAAAGCAACTGATTAGACACGAAATTTTCAAGTCAGATAAGTTCGCGCAAGTCGCTAAAGTCGCTAATTAAGTTCACACAATTCAATAAAGTGAGATATATGAACAAGTTTGCCAAACCCTTTATATAATCATCTGAATAACTTCGCCACCTTAAGCGAACATAACAAGTTCGCCACCCCAGGCAAAACTAACTAGTGAACATACCACAAGTTCGCCTAAATCCATACTTAGTCAAAAATTTGAAATTCTTCACTTGTTCAACTGAAAACTCTCAATCCAATCAAACTTCAACCTATTCAGCAAATTAATCCCATAAAGTAAGAATATTTCATGGAAGATAGAAATAAAATCTTTTTAGAATTTTCTATTTAAACTAAAAAAAAACAAGTAAATGACATAATTTTTTTTTTTGAACTTTTTGTTAAAACACACTAAAATCTTTTTGTATTTTTCAAAATGAAGTAAAGCAGTAAAACAATAAAAGCAAATATTTTTGGTTTTTATCTGTACATACTAAATCACATGTTTTTGGTCTAACACTGCGAGTAAGAAGATCATATCAGTATCTATGATGAAACAAACACACATATCAGATATAAATTCCTTAGCAGATCTAAGGGTGACCTATGGCATTCTATGTCCATACAATCTCAGCAATGAAATTTCTCAGAACTATCCATTTTATAATTCACAAACTATCAAACCTTTTGAAAATCAAGAAATGATACGCGATAAACTTCAAAGTAAACATGATCAGATCATGACATGGTAACTTATTCATTCCTAATTTGCAATATAATACATGTCAATTCAAGTTGTCAGCATTATAAGATTTGAAACCAAAAGCGTTATTATCCCACGTTCTTGTGAGTTAGTACCATTTATATGAAAAGAGAGGCGAACTTAACAAGTTCATAGAGAGGCGAACTTAACAAGTTCACCTAAGCATCTTTAGAAGCGAAGTTGTTAAGTTCGCCTATTGCATATCTTGTGTTTATAAATAGAAGTTTACAAATTCTGTTCTGTAGAGTGAGGAGAGAGCAGAAGGGGCTTGAACGAGTGTATTCTGTGAATTTGTAAACTTTGTGTTTGGTGATATACAAAGAGAAAGTTTATTTACCTGTTGTTTCTATTGTCAATTCAAAGTTTAATTACCTGCTGTTTCTATTGTCAATTCGTATACATACATTAACATGAAGGATTCCGCACTCCGTGTTATCGAGACGTCCTGTCACGAGATCGATATGTAGATGAGTCATGTGGACCTACAAGTGGTATCAGAGCTTTTGCTCATGATTTGTGTTTGATTCTTGGTGATTAGAGACGATTTTGTGTACAATTTGATAAGAAATTTATTATTTTTACAAGTTTTTGTATCCTTGGAGTTTTCAAGTTCTTGAAGTTGATTTTGCTACTGAATTCATGGATTTTGATGAAATTAATCCGATAGAAGTGTTCTAATTCATAAAATACTAAATCCTACGGTCCAATTTCTTCAAATTCCTTCTAATATATGAGAAATGATGATTTTCGGTGATGTTTGATGTTTGTTCATGTTTGGGTTGAAGTTTTCTTCCTGGGTTTGTTACAGCTGAAGCAGGAGAACTTGCTGAGATTCTGTTGCAGGAGAACTTAGTAGGCGAACTTATCAAGTTCGCTTCACTCAGTTTAAGCGAACTTGTTCAGTAGGCGAACTTACCTGATTTTGTTGTTTAAGCGAACTTAACATGGTATCAAGTTCGCTTGTGGTCTTATTTGCTCAGTGAAGTTCAGGCGAACTTATTAAGTTCGCTCAGGCAGTATGAGGCGAACTTATCTAGTTCGCTTGTGTTCTAAAAAAAAGAAAAAAGTATTGGAAAGCTTATATGGTTGTTTTGAATCATTTTTGAAATTTTGAATTTTTGAAATTTTTAAAAAGAGTATTTTGGCGGGAAATTTTTTTCCGGATATTTTTGCTAAAATTTCAAAATGTCAATTTCATGTGATGATAATGAGATTGGAACTATCCCACCGAGGCTTTTGTGCAAATCAAATTACCGTAACTGGAAAGTCCGGTTCGAACAGTTCGTATCAGAAACTGGTGAAAATTTTTGGAGACCAATAACAGAAGGATATGTGAATCCTACTTTTGACTTTCTGGAATTTCGTGATGTTCCTAAACCAGTGACAGCTCTTACTAAAGTAGAAAAGCAGAAGTTTGATCATGAGATGAAAACGTGTGAAACTTTAACAATGTCTTTACCAAACAAAATCATTCATAGTCTCGGGAAGTGTCATACTTCAAGAGATCTATGAGAAGCATTGAAGAAAAAGGGTGAAGCAACTTCTCAAGCGTTTGTGGTCTTGATCAAAGAAGTATTGGAGAAGCAGGGTGATTCTCAAAGTGATTCTTCTGCAGATTTAATTGAGAGTGAGAGTATTCGTTCTGGTGAATTTAAAGGATAATGAGAATGTGTGTGTTGAAAGGCTAGAATCACTGAAGAGGGATATAAGTTCTCTGACTTTGAAGATCAAAGAGCAGGCATATCACCTAGATATGTCCTTTGCAGAAATTGAGAAAAGAAATAATGACCTTGCTAAGAAAGATATGGAACTAGCTGAATCTAAAGCAAAGGTGATCAGATTACACAGAAAGTTAGAAAGCTTTGGAAATTCATCATTCTTATTAGGACATTATCATGATAATACTAAGAGGGGAAGGGAACTAGTGGTATTGGTTATGTTCCTCCACCATTCAATGGAAATTATTTTGTTACACCTGAGATTATAAAAGATGAGGATTTAGATCCTAAGACTGTGTTGAAAGTGAATCCAGTCACAGGTGAAGATATTGTGTATTCTGATGAGAGTGATGATTAATATTTTGATGAAGCTAAGGTAGAGGGGATACCGAAAGAGGTTAAGACAGAAAACTCAAAGGTTGATTCTAATTCATCTGGAAATTATACATTTGGAAGTTCTTCAAATTCAAGGAGAGTTCCATATGTCAGAGATAATAAAGACAAGCGTACATGCTTTCATTGTAATGAGATGGGACACATTGTGGTGACCTGTTCTTACAAAAATAAAGAGGGAGAAGCATGTATTTCCTGAGAAGATGAAGCCTGAATCAAAACCTGTTGCAAAATCTGGAGTTCCAGAGAAAATAAAGCCAAAAGAAGTTCATGTAGGCGAATCTTCTTCAAGTGCATCTTATCATGTGAAGATTCCTTATATGAGAGAATATAGTGAGAAGAGATCTTGCTTTTATTGTCGTCTTGTGAGTCACGTTCGGATTGCTTGTCCTTACAATGCCAAAGGTAACCGACATGTTACTCCAAGAAAGGTAAGAATTCATGTTAAGCCTTATGTTAACCCAAATGTGGTTAAACCTCATGATACATCAAAGGGTAATTCAAAATCCGAGGTTAGTCTTTCTAGACCTCAAAGACGGAGGAGAAACAGAATATTGAGAAAACTTTTAGAACAACAAGAGTTTTCACAATCTAAACATTTTTCAAATGATCAAGATTGTTCAAACACTTCACATTTTAAGCAAAAATAACTTAATGAATAGAAGTATATTTGGAAATCTAAAGTTTCTGTTTCTGTTTCTGACTCGTCGGAGCAATCACCAAAAATCGATGAGAGATTCGATTTTGAATGGAGTGAAGTTTATTATTTTGATACAGATGGACGACCCATGACTACCATGGCTTGGGTCCCAATTTCAAATTAATGTTTCTTGTTAGATGTGCAGGATTAACCAAGAGGGACTATTAATAACATTTGGTTTGTTGATAGTGGTTGTTCTTAGCACATGACAGGAAATGACATCTGCAAGAGTAAAGAGTTATTGATATATTTGATTCAACAACTTGATGCTCAAGAGGGAGAATACGTCACACACAATGTTTTGAAAAGAGTTTTACAAAGTCCAAAGGACAACCTGAAACTTAGGATGACAATGGTGAGCATAAAGTCATTTATGCAACCATTTAACTAGTTGAGGGGGAGTCTACAGGACAGGGGGAGTGCAGAACTGTGTTGGTGACAAAGGCAAAGGCATTCAATTATAGGATTACATCGGTTTGAGTTTTTAATTGATTGACTTGCTTAATTCCAAGTAACCAAGTAAAATGTTTTTCATAAAATGTTTTCATGGAAGGTTTATTTTCGTTTGTTTTACTTTCTCTGAAAAAGATTTTGAAAAAGCCAAACAAACTGAAAAAGTTAAAATCGACATTACTTGAAGTTATAAGGAGAAATGATAGTACATCAGTAGATGTTCAGTCACACATGACCTTAGTTGGACTTTATGATGCTTATCTAATATATCTGTGATAAATGTTTTGATCAGAACTTCTTAGACTGCACAGTATGGGAAATGATAGCTTCATAACTGCTTATGCTTAACAAAAATTGATGCTTGGTGCTTATATTTTTAATTAGGATACTAGCATGTAGTCTGAATTGTCGATAGGCTATGAGTATCTTTGGTCCATTAGTAGTGTGACAACATAATGATCTTTGTGACAACTGTGATTTGAACCCATGGTATGCCGGGTGTGTGTGTAAAAGATCATTATCAGATAAAGAATATAAGATCTAAAGTACTTCATGAGACCAGTGTCGGTTATGTCGTTAAACACAATTTTTCAGTTCACTTCACTGCCCAAGCCACGAAAAACATGCAATGTGATGCTGAACTAAGATATGTTTCTGACAACATCTGTTGGAACATATACTAGCCCTTGGATCATTATCTTGATTCCATTGAATATATCCATATAACAGTTGGATCAAGCTACCCTATGTCATTGAATTAATCGGTTCCTTGATCAATCTTATGTTGAAGAATTCTATTGGTACAATCTTTCTGTTACTATCAATCATGATACTTCATCCATACCAAGACATTTGAATCATTCGATTCTGAATCATTTTGATTCTCTGCTTGATATTTTCCTGTGTTTATCGGTATAATTCATCCTGGAGATTGAATATTATCTTGCAATGATCTTATATGTCTTGAATATAGTGCACATTTAAATTTCTGTTGGCATATATGTGGGGTACACGTTGTATTACAAAATAAATGTTACCTTAATTCACAAGAACATGGGACAAAGATACTAATGGTTTCAATTCTTATAATATTGACAACTTAGATTGACATGTTATGTGTTGCAAATTCGTATGTAATTTATTATAAGCATGTAATGATATGATCCCATCTTCTTTGGAGTTTTTCGCGTATCATTACATGTTTTGGTTGAAGCTTAAAAGATTTGATCTTATCTGATTCAAAAGATGTTACTTCATAAAATTGTTTGGAAATTCAAAAGAAAGAAATGAAAGAATGAATCTGGATAGGATACCTATAGAATGTTTATGGATGTTTATCCAAAATGTGTGATTGATTCATTGTTTTTACTTATATGATCTTCTTACTCGTAATGTTCGAACAAAAAGATGTAATTTTGTATTTTACATTTTATTTTGTACAAAGAAAAACCAAAAAGATTTTGAGAGTCTTATGTTTGAAAAATCAAAAAGATTTTACTTTTCTAGCTTCCATGGAAATCTTAATTGTTGGTTATTCTTGGTTGTTCTCCTTTGCAAAAACTGAATATTGCAGACAGAAGTTGACAAGGGGTCATTCTCCCAAGTTTTCTTCTAGATAGAAAGAGAAAGTGCAGATGAACAAGAAGAAGACTATAGTGTTTTTGATGATATATGAAGACGGATGACAATCTTCTAAAGCTGTTGTCAAGGGGGAGTCTGTTGGAGCATATTCTGGTGACAACGAGCTTGAAGATATTATGTCTTAGTCTTAGAGTCTTTGACTTTTAATTGATAGAATTGTTAGCAACAGTTAAAGGGGAGTCTGTTAGGACATGTTTTGTAACTGTTGATAAAATTCTTTATAAGTTCATAAGTTCGCCTAAGTATCTTTAGGAGAGAACTTGTTAAGTTCACCTAAGGAATATTGTACAAGCTCATAGAGAGGCGAACTTAACAAGTTCGCCTAAGCATCTTTAGAAGCGAACTTGTTAAGTTCGCCTATTTCAGAGCTTGTGTCTATAAATAGAAGTTTACAGATTATGTTCTGTAGAGTGAGGAGAGAGCAGAAGGGGCTTGAACGAGTGTATTCTGTGAATTTGTAAACTCTGTGTTTGGTGATATACAAAGAGAAAGTTTATTTACATGATGTTTCTATTGTCAATTCGTATACATACGTTAACATGAAGGATTCCGCACTCCGTGTTATCGAGACGTCCTGTCACGAGATCGATCTGTAGATGAGTCTTGTGGACCTACAAGTGGTATCAGAGCTACGGCTCAAAACCGAGGGACTAATCGCCTGTCGGTTCACAATTACTCGTGATTTGATGTTTAATTCCGCATATTCATCATCGAGAAGTTAAAAGAATGAGTTTTTATGTTGAATTTGGTGAAAATTCATGGAAATTTGAGGTTTAGATTTGATTTTTTGTTCATCATGTGTTCTTGACAAAAATGGAGGAATTTTGATCAAATTGGATTCGTTTTGGATTGATTTGGAGAATTTGATCCGATAGGATTGTTCCAAATCTGTACTTACACATTCCTACGAATCAGAATTGTCTAATTTGATCATAAACATCAGAAATCATGTTTTTTTTCAGATTTGAGTTCGAGTTTTCTTCTTCCTGTGTTCGTTCAACATTTCAGGCGAACTTGCTGATTCTATTACGGGCAAACTTGTGGGGCGAACTTATTAAGTTCGCTTGAAGATTCCCAGGCGAACTTATTAAGTTCGCTTGAGGTTGTTCAGTGACGAAGTTGGTATGTTCGCTGTACTATTCAGGCGAACTTGTTATGTTCGCTGACACTGTTATAAGCGAACTTGTTGGATGAGTGATAAAAAAAAGGATGAGATTTTGATGGATGTTCGCTGTACGAAGTTGGTATGTTCGCTGTACAAAGTTTTTTGGCGGGAAAACTTTTCTTGTTCAAAATTTTGAGGGATCATTTGTATGCTTATTTCAGGCCATTTTTGAGGAGATAGCATTTTTTGTTATTTTCGGGACCAGAATTCAAATTTTATGTGTGGCCTGCTGAAACAAGGATGAGATTTGTGAGTTGGTTGATGACTTTTGACTGATGAATCTTATTGTCTAGGTATTCAAACCTGAAAAAGTGGGTTACGAGTATCTGGGATACTTCTTTATTAGGGAATGAATGCTGAAGCAGTTTGAATATGGGTTATCATTAACTTAAGATCTCAGATTGTTCGTGATGAAGTATTGTTTGGGTATTTGCAAAGAAAAGAGGGAGATAAAACTTTTCAGATGTTTTGTTTCTTTGCAAAAATGGTTCAAGTGATCAAGATCGCCAGAATGATTCTACATGATTTGATTATGGTTTGATTTCTCATTTGGGATCTGGGCGGAATCCATATAGACAACCTATTGTAGGTGTTAACCAAGAATGAAAATCAGATTGAAGATTGTTGGATTCATGATGATTACTACAGAATGTTTGTGTGAGACTTAGTCAAGTATGTTTGAAATGAAGCTGGTTATCTGTTGTTAACTAGTTGAAGATGGAACCTTTATTATATGTTTGTTAAATAAGAAACGTCCTTCTGTTTCTGGTTTAATGCGGAGATGCTTGTGTCATGAAGGGGAGATCGGATATGAAAGACTTCGGGTAATTGGTTAAGTGGAAAAGGTACGAGACAAAGTCAAACACTACTGGTGAAGATGAAGATCAATGAAAAGATTGGTTTTTGCACATTATCTTGGAGTTTCAGTCTGTTTTAAACTAGGATTCTTGTCTTTTTGAAAGTTGATTAGTTTGATGCTGATTGTTGGAAATTTGGAATCTCTATCTTATGCCAGTTGGTTTATTGAGGTCTAAGCAATGCGGATTAGATTTTTGAATCAATACGGAGGTGGTTAACGTTGAGAGGATGAACTACAATGAAAAGTGTTGGATTCGTCAGTTTTCATGTAGAGGCCAAACAAAATTGTTCTAAACCGGATGCATTAGTTTAGAGGGAGTCTCTTGCCTCAAGATTGAAGCATTGCAGGTTGAAGATCAAAGTGCAATTCCAAAGATCAAGTCTTAATAGGAAAAGTGAAGACTCGGGATCATCAGTCAAGGGGGAGTCTGTTGAGACACGTTTCTGTGACTGATGATTTATCAGTATTTTGTATAGAATTGTTTGCAACAGCTAAGAGGGAGTCTGGTAGAGCATAAATTTGTATCTGTAGCAAACATTCTAAGTGTATATGTAGCGAACATGTTAAGTTCGCCTAAGGGAATGTTTAGGCGAACTTATGGTTAAGTTCGCCTAAGGGAATGTTTAGGCGAACTTAACAAGCGAATTTACTAAGTTCTCCTATAGAGTTATGGGCGAACTTGTTAAGTTCGCCTGCAGACTTAGTTTGCCTATAAATAGGACATTAAGGTGTTCATTTGTGGCAAGCAATGCTAGAGTTAGCATACATAGAGAGGGAGTGATTCTCTGTGTGAAGTGAGTCACAATCCCTAGGTAGAGCTCACCTAGGGATTGTAATTGGAGCTTAAACTTAGAGATGTACACTTCTTCGGTATTGTAATCTGTGATGACGAGTTCGTTATCGATTATATATACGAATCAATGCGAATCATCGAGTAATTCGGTTTTATGTTTGATTCACTTCGTGCTTCCGTATCAATGCGAATCATCATGTAATTCGTTGTGATTGTGATCGTCTTGCTCGTTAGAAGACGTCAGAGGGACTTTCAATTGCTTGTAAAAGCTTTGAAATCAAAGTCAGAATTATTAGGATACCCCAACCCCAACCTTGGTTTACCCTTTAAGTATCAAAAGATCCGCTTTACAGCAATCAGATGAGATTCCCTCGGCTTGGACTGAAATATCGAACACAAGCATACCGCGAACATAATGTCAGGCCTGGACGCCGTCAAATACATTAAAGACCCGATCGTTCCTCTGTATAACCTACAATCCACTTCTTTCCCTTTCGAGTCAGAATCTAGCTTGTGATTTACAGGAATTAGAGTACTGAACGCTGAAGTATCTGACATCTCAAATTTCTTCAAAATATCTGACACATACTTCGTTTGATGAATGTAGAAACCATCTTCTTTCTGATCAACTTGAAGACCCAAAAAGAAAGATAGCTCTCACATGTTGCTCATCTCAAATTTCAGCTTCATCACTCTTTCAAAATCTTTACACATATCAACATTCGTCGACCCAAAAATTATGTCGTCCACATAAACTTGAACTAGTAAGATATCTCCCCCTGCTTTTCTGATGAAAAGTGTGGAATGGATCTGACCACGCTCAAATCCATTTTCGAGTAAGTGCACTGACAAAGTTTCATACCAGGCACGACTGATGAAGACCATATAACACCTTATCAAGTTTAAACACTTTGTCTGGGAACTTGGAAGCTTCAAAACCAGGCGGCTGTTTCACGTATACCTCTTCCTTCACCTTTCTATAGAGAAAAGCACTTTTCACATCTAGCTAGAATACCTTGAACCCCTTGAAAGATTCGTAAGCAATAAATAAACGGATCGCCTCAATCCTTGCAACCGGAGCATAAACTTCCGTGTAGTCAACACCTTCTTGTTGGTTAAATCCTTGAACAACAAGACTCGCCTTATTGCATACCACCACGCCTCAATCTTCACGTTGGCACTAAAACACCCATTTCGTGCCAATTGATCTTGAACCTTTGGGCAAGTCAACTAAATCCCAAACATGTAGTTTGTCAAATTGAGTTAGCTCCTCTTGCATTGTCTTGATCCAGCAATCATCATCAAGCACTTCAGCTACATTCTTTGGCTCCGTTTGAGAAATAAAGCAAGCATGCAAATATGTCTCCATAATGCATGAGTCCACTATCTATGCATATAAACATGAATTTTCAGCAAGTGAACGATGTCTTGTTTGAACACCTGCATTCAAATCACCAATAATGTTATCATTCGGATGATGTTTATGGACACGAGTTTGAGGAATATCAGAAGTTTGAATCACATCATCAAGATTAGAAGGAAACTCCCCCTTAGACTATGCCGGTGTAGATGAATCATCAACTATGTTCTGAATATCATTAGAAGATTCCTGAAACACAATTTCATCATCATCACTGTCACTGTCTTGTGTTGTACATGAGTTCGAAGCTACATTCAGATCAACGGAAGGAGTAACCATAATTGGAACAATCGATCGTGGCTCGATAATTTAATCATCGTTACAGCATGACTGATACAAAATTTATAATTCAACAGGAGACGCTGCAGGAGGGACATTAAATGATCTGAACAAAGCATCATAATCAAAAGCCCATGACGGTCCTTTGGTATCCCGAGGAACCGAGCGATTATCACAATCAATGTGAAACCATTCCTCAATCTGTCTGCTCTCTTTATTTAACACCCATTTGTTATGAGAATTTGCAACATATCCTAAGAAAATACCATCAATTGCCTTCGCACTGAACTTCGTTGAAACATCTCTAGTCTTCAATAAATTGCACGGATTTCCAAAGGGCAACAAATAATCTAGATTTGGCTTTCGATTGTTCAGCAATTCATAAAAAGTTTTGTTGTGTTTCTTCACGGTCAAAACACGATTAAGGACATGACACGCCGTGTTCACCACCTCAGCCTAAAATGTCACTTGCAACTTCGAGTCGGATAACATTGTTTGAGCCGTCTCAATCAGCGTTCGATTCTTCCGCTCAGCCACATCATTCTGTTGAGGAACATAAAGAGCACTAAATTCATGATGGATGCATTTTTGTAAACAGAATAAACCCATATTTCTATTCTTGAATTCTGTCCCATTGTCACTACGAATCCTCCTGACCTTCAGTTTGAACAAACTCTGAAGCCTAACAATCAAGAACTTAAGAATCTCAAATGTCTCATCCTACGAAACTATAAATTTTACCCAAGAGAATCTTGAATAATCGCCAGTCACTACCAAATAGTATGACTTTCCGCCTTCACTCTTAACACTAACAGGTCCGAATAAATCCATATGCAACAACTCGAGAGGAGTCGCAATTGAATTAATCAACTTAGATTTATGAGATTTCTTGTGCTGCTTCCCCTTCTTGCATGGAATACAATCTTCGTTCACTTGAAATCCATAACTGGAACACTAGAAACTAGCCCGCTCTTCACTAAAAAGTTCATTTTTCTGATATTAATGTGAGCCTTCTTCCGGTGCCACAAAGTTGATTCGGACTCAGAAGCTTTAGAAAGAAGACACGTTGGAATAGACGAAGTTGTCATCGTCATGCTCATGTCGAGCATGTATGTATCATTCTTCCTTGGACCTCGCATTAGGATCCAATCTTTAGGTATCTCAAAATCAGGCTTCAACTCCAAACATTCTGACTTGTTGAAGTGAAATGGGAAATCTTTATCACAGACTTGTGAAACAGATAACAGATTATGTTCGAGCTGCTCCACATAGTTGACTTTCTCAAAGCTCAATCTTCCATTGGACACGGTTCCTTGTCCTGAAATGTTGTCGCCTTTCTTACCTGCAAAGGCTACATATCCACCTTGAATCTCTTTCACATACTTTAATAAGTTAATGTTTCCTGTCATGTGTCGAGAACATCTACTGTCGACGTACTAGTGGTTGCCAACAATCCTCCTTGGAGTCCCCTGCACATAAACAGTAAATTTAGTTAGTAATGGAGACTCAAGCCATAGTGGTCTTGGGTCGGCCTGACTCATCAAAATAAACAATCTCTTTTAAGACACAATCAAATCTCTCCTCTATTTTAGGAGATTATTTTTCAGTGTCAGAAATTTGTTTCTTTGGTTTCCATTTGGATTGTACTTGAAGTGTTTCATTATGTTTTGATGATGCAGAAGATTCAACATTGTCTTTGACCACAGGTTGATCTAAAAGCTTCTTCAACCTTTTGTTTCTCCTCCTTTTTTAAGGTCTTGATAGTTTTACTTTCTCCTGATCAATCACACCTGATTCAACTCTAGTAGACTCAATCTTTTTAGAAACTATCTTTACTAAAATAGGTGCTTTGACAACTTGTTTCTTCACAACCTTATCCTCACTAGTCTTTACGTCCATTATTTTCACTACTGGCTTTGCTGGTGATTCAACAGAAGGTCTTCCCAACCTGGGATCTTCTAGACACTTTCCCTTGTTCTTCGCAGGACAATCTCTCAGAATATGACCAACAACTCCACAATGAAAACAAACCCGTCTTTCTTTATATACCCTAGCATACTTTTCTTTGTCAATTCTCTTAGAACTAGATGATTCACATTGAGATTCAGTGTTAAATGTTTGAACAACCTTGGGTTTCTCTGAATCAACTTTGTTTTTCACAAACTCAATATTTGAAGTCTTCTCAATTTCCTAAGTTTCTTGAAAATCAAACCCACTGCTCACAAATGGTTTCAACGGTTTAGGATGAGATTGTTCAGTATTTTCATCCGGTTCAGTCAGGATGCATCTATCTCTGGTTATTTTCTTAGCCACAACAGGTTCATCAACCTTACATTCTTTCACAGTACCTTCAGCCTTTTCTGGATCAAAGGTTTCATCATCGATCGAATCATTATAAACCATATACTCTCCAGTAACTGGATTCACCTTGAGGATGGTTTTTGGCTCTAGATCTTTTTCTGTCACTTTTTCAATGCTATGAGAAGTATAGTTACCATTGAACGGAGGACAAAAACCAACCCCCCCATCAATAGCCTTATCATTAAAAGAAGGACAATAACCCATACCTTCCACCACTTTCTCATTTGTAGCTTTCTTATTATAATATTCCAACAAAAACTAGAATTCTTATAGCATTCAAGCTTTCTCAACAATTTTGTTACTTCTGTCTGTGATTGGGCAAGTTCATTAATTTTCTTTTCATATTCAGAATATGCCACATCAAGTTGAAAAGCATGATCATTTACTTTAATTTGTAAAACTTTAATATCTTCCTTTAAAGATTCAATTATAATGTTCAAAAGCTTTTCATTTTCTTTCAAAATTTGATTAGATGAGTGAATTGCCTTCATATCACAGATCAGATTTGTGTTATCATCACACAATCTAGTAATTTTCAAATCAGATTCAATGCATTTAGTACAAGAAACAATCTTTTGTACCTGTTTAGAATCGGCCATGAATGCATTGGATTCAGTCAACATCTCAGCAATATTCTTAGTCACCTTTCCAGCAGCTCCATTATCTTCAAGCAATTTTTTAGTTGAAAACTTAGATTCATCATTCTGAATAGTACATTCTTCAACCTCAGCAAAACTCCCAGAATTAGTTAATTCACCATCAGAAGAACTACTATCAGTACCATCTTTAGAATGAACTTCAGCAAGAAACGCCTGGCTGACATGAACAATAATATCATCCAAATGGATACCCCAGTCATAGTTTTCATCTTGTTGAGACATCAAAGCTGTGGAAGTATTCTGCTTATTCTGATTGTTCTGGTTACTTGAAGAACTCTGATTCTGAACTTTTGGTTTTGTGCATTCCCTAGCAAAGTGACCAAACTCCTGACAGTTGTAACATTTCACTTTTGACTTGTCTAAACCCATCCTTTTTTTGCTAGATTCCCAAATAAACTTCTTTTCAATTTTCATCAAGTGTTCCTTTTCCTTATCGCATCCATAAAGCCATGTTCCACTGTATATTCATCTCGTCTAACACATCTTTATCCAACTGTTTGAAATCTTCCTCAATCATGTCAGAATCAGTTATTTTGCCTCCTATATAGTTTTCATATGAAGTCAGAAATGAAGCAATCATAGCCATCATATCATCTGCATCTTTAGGAGACATCTTTTGAGACCACAATTGATTTTCAAACTTGGAATTCTTAGAACATCCAGAACTTGAAGCAACAAAACATGAACCTTCATTACAAGAACTCTCCTTGGGACTTTCAGAAATATCTCCATAAAATAATGCAACTCTAGATTTCTATGTAGATGTACCTTTACCAAAATAAATGCTTGGATCCTGATAGACTGAATCCTTCTTTTGTTTATTCAAATCATATGATTGAATCTTTCCCATAAGATCTTTAAGACTCAGTTCATCAAATCCAGGATGCTCTTTAATGACTATGGTATACATCTCAAAATGAGCTGGTAGAGCATCCAGAAATTTCTCAAGTACCTTCCTGGTCTTGTATGAAATATCATTGTCCACCATCTCACTCAAAAGATGATAATATCTGGACATTAATTCATCAATAGTTTATCCATCAAAATGATTGAATACACCAAACTGCTTTTTCAACAACTCCCTCCTGCTCTTCTTTATGTCAGTACTCCCTTCACATCTCTTGGCTAACCCTTCCCAAAAATCACGTGAGGTAGTAAACTTCTTGAAAGTATGATATATATCTAACGGCAGACGCATTGATAAAGTAGCCAGTGCTTTCTTTTCTCTATCATACAGAAGCTTCTCTTCAACTGTAAGAGCTGAAACTTGTTTTGGAAAATCTGCTCTTCCCATATGGGAATGAATAGGATGTTTGTATCCTTCACTAATTGGAATCCATAAGCTCGTATAACTAATGTTAACATAGTTCTCAAAAGGACTTTTCCAGTTAGAGTAATCTTTTAAGTTCACCAGCCTCGGTGGCTTAGTTGGAGTACCAATTTCATTATCATAGTTCAGTAAACGAGTCATGTTGTTCACACTAGCATGATTTGAACTTGACATCTTTGTAACTTTGAAAAATTCAACACTTAGAAAAATTTTGAACAAGTTCTGTCAAAAGTGAACTTAGCAAGTGAACATAACAAGTTCGCCAGATCAGGGGAAAGCGAGCTTAACAAGTTCGCCCAAACAAGTTCGCCCGTAACTGCTTGGATAAGTTCACATGTTTTAGCTGAAGAACAAGAAGGATTGTTCTTAACACCCAAACACACGAACCAGACTGAAAATCATCATATTTTGCAATTATGAAGGAATTGAACAAATTCAAGTCGTAGGATTCTTCAATTTGTGAAATGGAACACTTCTAATGGATCAATTTTGGCAAATTAACACCAACAATGATGAAATCAATCCAAAAAATCTTCAAAAACAGCAAGAAACTCCATGAATACAAAAGTCTTCGAAAATCTCAGTCTTTAAATGCAAATACAATCGAAACAATGTCACACGATGATCTCTAATCAAGAGCAGCAGCTCTGATACCAATTGTAGGTCCCGGCGGGTCTACGGATCGATCTCAGACGTATAACATGCAACGTGAACTCGTAGTGCGGAATCCTAACGAATACACATGTCTCGAACAGATACACATACACAAGAATCACACACAAACACAAGATCTCCGGTAAACTCTAAGTTGTATTGCTCTGATAAAAGTTCTTACAAGTTACAAATCCCAAATCACTAAAACAACACAAACTAAGCACTATTTATACGCAACACACTGCTACAGGCGAACTTAGCAAGTTCGCCAGAACTAGCCTTAGGCATACTTAATAAGTTCACCACAACTGTTACAAAAAACTTAACACATTTAGAAAACATTACATACAAGAAATCATAAAGACCTAATCTATTACAAGACTGATTATCATACAAATGTTCCAACAATAACCATTTCTGTAGGGATCACGGCCTCTGCACCAAACGCCAATGAAAATGAGGTTTGCCCTATTTCATTTTTTGTGTCATCCTATCCGCCTAGAGAACAAAAGGTAGTTCTTCTGCCCATCTTCCTATTTTGGCATCCAACCTCTTTTTGAGGTTATTCACAATGATCTTGTTGCTGGACTACGCCTGTGTATTAGCCTGAGGGTGGACAAGATTTGAGGTTATCATCTTTATTCCCCAACTGGCACATAAATTTGTTGTTCTTCTACTGATGAATTGGGACCCGTTGTTGTACACTATTTCTTCTGGGATCCCGAATCTAGTCAAGATATTGCGCTTTATGAAAGATACCACTTCATTGTCTCTGACTTGGATGAAGGGTTCTGCTTCATTCCACTTGGAGAAATTGTCAGTCATTGCTATCATAAACACTTTTCCACCTAGAGTTTTAAGTAGTTTGTCGACAATTTCCATTCCCCATTTCATGAATGGCTAGGGGGAAATGATTGTATGCATGGGCTCTGTTGGCTGATGAGGTATATTGCCGTGTCTTTGGCAGGCATCACACTTCTGGGCATAGCTCATAGAATCCTTCCTCATGGTTGGCCAATAGTATCTTGTTCTCAGGATCTTGGAGAAGAGTGCTCTTCCCCGAGTATGGTTGCCACAGTCTCCTTCGTGTATATCCCTTAGGACTTCTCATGCTCCATGATCCTCCAGATACTTCAAGTATGGACCTGCCGTATAGAGTATAATGCAAAATAGCAAAACATGATACCTTCATGTGAAATGCTATATGATTCTTCTCATCTTTTGGGATCTCGCCATTCTGTAGATATCTCTTGATGGGTAGTATCCATGATTCGTTAGTTTGTTCAGGATCTTGGATCTCGAGGCTCTCTGAAATTGATACTTCTTTTCCCTTGTATTCTAGTAGATCAATTGCTGGGCTCATAACGTGTACAATCGGGATCTTGTCATCCAATGGTATCTTGAGAGCCGATCCGAGGCTTGCCAAGGCATTAGCTTCGACATTTTTCTCCCTAGGAACCTGTTCAATGCTGAAGATTTTGAAGCCCTGTGCTACATTTTTAACTATTTTATGGTATTGGGCCAGCTTTTCGCCTCTTACTTCATAAGAGCCATTAAAGTGGATAGCAAATAATAATTACTCAACATATACCTGGAGATACCTGATCTTCATATGTTTGGCTAGTTATATTCATGTTATCAATGCTTCGTATTCCGCTTCATTGTTTGTTGTTTGGAATCCACAGCTAATGGATTAGGGTATAATGTCCCCCTATGGCGATTTTAGTATGATACCTAATCCCGTGCCTCTTACATTAGATGCACCATCAGTTATTGGTGTCCACTTTTCTTTTGTTTCTTCTAGTTGTTGGACCTCCATATCCGCTTCATGTTGAATATCATTACTGAAATCTGCCATAAAGTACGCTAATGCTTGGGATTTGATCGCAGTCCTGGGCTCATATATCAAGTTATAGACACTGAGCTTGACAGGCCATTTAGCCATTCTTCCTGAAATTTCTGGTTTTCTCAAGACACACCTTATAGGATAGTTAGTTTGAACATGAATAGGATGTGTTTCGAAATAATGTCGAAGTTTGGTAGATGCCATAACTAGTGCTAAAATTAGTTTTTCAAGATGTGAATACCTAGTTTCTGCATCTAAGAAACTTTTACTTACATAGTAGATAGGATACGGTTGCCCTTGATGATCCTTAGCTAGCATAACACTTACAACATTTCTGGATACTGCCAAATATAATGATAATGGCTCATTATCCTCTGGTTTCACCAATAGGGGTGCTAATGATAAGTATTTCTTCAAGGCCTGGAATGCTACTTCGTGTTATTTGTCCCATTCAAATTTCTTATTTTTCTTCAGGATATCGTAGAATTCTTTGCATCTTTCTGTGGATCTTGAAATGAACCTGTTGAGTGCTGCTATCCTACCTATCAATCTTTGAACATCTTTAGTATTTGATGGTGGTTTTATGTTCAGGATTGCTTTGATTTGCTCTAGGCTTGCTTCTATTCCTCTTTTAGTGATCGTATATCCTAGAAATTTTCCTGCCCCCACTCCAAAGTGGAATTTCGAATGGTTGAGCTTCATGTTCTACTTATCCAAAATGTCGAATGCTTCTTTAAGATCCCTTAGGTGATCCTTGGCTTTCTTTGATTTGACCGCCATTTCGTTTATGCATACCTCCTTTGTGTCCCCCAGTTTGTCGTTGAACATCATATTCACTAGCCTTTGATAGGTAGCACCTGCATTTTTAAGACCAAAAGGCATAGTAGTATAGCAATATTTACTTGTCGGGGTCATGAATGCAGTGTCTTCTTGATCCGAGGGTTCCATTTGGATTTGTTGGAATCCTGAGGAGGCATCTATAAAGGTCAGCATCTCACGGCCTGTTGTAGCATCAACCATGGAATCTATATGTGGTAAAGGGAAAGGATCCTTAGGGAAGGCTTTGTTGAGGTCGGTGTAGTCCACGCAGACTCTCCATTTCCCAATCTTCTTTTGCACCACTACTACGTTTGCTAGCCATCTTGGGAACTTTACTTCTCTTATCATTCCTGATTTGAGTAGCCTCTAGACTTCTTCTTGGATAATTGTATTTTTTTCAGGTTCAAATTTTCTCCGTTTTTGATGTATAGGACTTAAACCATTATATGTACCAAGTTTATGAGTTATAATATCCTTACATATACCTATCATATCTTCATGTTTCCATGCGAAGGTTGACATTCTGCCCTTTAGAAAATCTATGAGTTCTTGTTCAACATCCCTGGGGATATTAGATCCTATAAGCACTTTAACGTCTGGGTTCGCGGGATCTAGAGAGACTTCCTTGACATCCTGCTCTCTAGCTTCCAAGACGTCTCGTGCTTGCTTCTTTAATTTCTATGCTTTTTTTTTGCTGACGGCTTCATTGAGGTTGTATAAAAATCCTTGGCTTCTTGTTGATCAATGTCTATCCTTGCCACTCCCCAAGGGGTCGGCATCTTGACACATTTGTGAGAGGTTGATGCTACGACTTTCATATCATGGATCGAGGGTCTCCATAAGATAATGTTGTAACAGGATAATGAGTCAATTACATAAAACTTTTGGATTTAGTTTACCCCTTCGAAAAAAACAGGTAGCTTGATCTCCCCAATCGTGTTCTTGGCTTCTCCGCTGAATCCCACCAGTACTGAGGATTTTGACACAATTTCATCTTCGGGAACATTCATCTTTTTCAGTGCTTCTTGTTGGATAATATTGACAGAGCAGCTCCCATCAATTAGGATCCTGCAAACAAAATGGTCGGCTACATACAGGGTGATGACCAAACCGTCATGGTGGGGATCTTGCACATTTTCTCTGTCCTCCTCATCGAACGAGATCACAGAAACATCCTACTTTTCTTTATTATTTTATCAGATTTTAATTGCGGAAAATGGTCCCAGTTTAGCAAAACCTTGTCATTAAATGACCAAGATATATTTTTCATTTATAAATATTGTTTTACATGTACAATATCTTATTACATAATCTAGGGATTCTTCATTCCGTCCGGCCTCATCCACAGGAAGCTCTATTCCACGTGCTTCTTTCCTGCAGTGTTTGAAAAACGTTTTTGAATTAGCTTTCACTAAGTAAGTACAATGCATCTTTTCATTTTGTTATGAACCCTTTCGGTTCTTATTTATTGTTCTTGTTTCTCAGGCTCTCGGTGCCCCCGTGACCATCTTCGGACATACCTCCGGTCACGTTATTCGTATATTTTATGGGTGTGCTAACCCCCTCGCGACCATTTTCGGACGTACCTCAGGTCCGAGTTTTTAGCAAGGTCCTTATACTCGTCAGTATAGACCCCATGCGTTTGTCATGAAGACTCATTAATTTCCTCAGCCCCGTAGGCTTGGAATCTTTTTAGTTTTCTTCTTTATTATTGAGATCCACCTTACAGGCCGGGTATCTCTTTTTATTTGGGACCTTGAGTATCTTAGACTCACAGCCTTCCAAATATATCAAGTATTTCTTTTCATTTCACGTATTTGCTTGACTTATTTCCCAACCAGTCCTTACCTTAAAACTCCGTAACGGTTTCTCCACGATGCATTAAAAGGGTTTATATATAGGAAGTACCAGCGACGTATCCGCCACCCTTTTAACACTTTGTGAGTACTCCGTTATTCCATTTTAGGGTTTAGACTCGTTCCATCATACTCATTCATACTTGCACATATCATCATGCATTCACGTATTTATATTTATCATGCATTCATATATTTATGCATTCACATATTCATCTTTCACGTATTCATACTCATCATATATTGTAAACTGGGGTGATTATCCTTCGATAGTAGTACCTCCAACAGAGATGTTCCAAGGAAAGTGTGATGGGTTTAGGAGAGATTTATACACCACTTTTTCCTAAGACAGAACATTCTGTTTGTCAGATAACTACACACCGGTCGGAAGTTCTCCCGTATATTTACTATATTTCATTGATATCTTTTTGTCTATACCCCTAAACATTCATAATGGTTTCACCACGAAGTATCAAAAAGGTTTATATATAGAAAGTACCAGCGGCGTATCCACCACCCCTTGGATACGCCGTGACTACTCCATTACTCTTGTTTAGTGTTTAGACTAATCCGTCATTATCCCGTACCCTCGTCAGCACATATCATTTAAGCACATAATTCACATAATCGTGTCTGGGGTACGGGTCCAATGTACTTACTTTATCCTCGAGTAGTTCCTAAGTTCGTTCCTGTTAGGACATAGATTTGTGACAATAGGCCTTGTAATAGATTAGATCTTCTATGTCTTTATGGTTTGTAAGATTTAGTTAAATTTTCTTATAGGCGAACTTAACAAGTTCGCCTAGGCCTAGTTTAGACGAACTTGTTAAGTTCGCATGCATGGTTGTGTGAGTATATAAATAGGAGTTTACATGTTAGTTTCAAGAGCTTTGCAATTTGTGTTCAAGTTCTGTAAACTCAGAGTTTGGTGGAAATCAAAGAGAATATTATTTACATCTTGTGTTGATTCTAGTCTTTGTAAATGTCTTGTTTACGCAGTCACGCGTACGTTGGATTCCGCACTCCGTATGCTTGATACACGTCACGTCTCGAGTTAGATCCATAGAAGACCTGTGTGGACCTACATGTGGTATCAGAGCGTCGTGCTCGTGATTTGTGATTGATTGGTGACGGTTTGTGTATGATTTGACATCAAAAAGACTGAATTTTCAATAAACTTTCATTTCCATGGAGTTTTCAAGTTCTTGAGAAGATTTTGAGGCTGATTTCAGCAATTTGGAGTGGTTTTTGAATAAATTGATCCGTTCAAAGTGTTCTAATTAATATTATATTCAATCCTATGGTTTAATTTCATCAAATTCAATCAATTCAGAAAGTTATGATGATTTTTGAGGTTTCAAGTTCGTGTGTTTGGTTGAATAATTCATCTTCTTGAGAGTTTTGAGCAGAAACAGGCGAACTTATCTCGAATTCCGTTACAGGCGAACTTAAGAGGCAAACTTAGTCTAAGTTTTTGTTTAAGCAAACTTATCAAGTTCGCTTGGCACAAGTTCGCTTAAGGAAAGGGTTAGGCGAACATATCAAGTTCGCTTGTTGTCACACCCCGCCAGGGCGGAAACGCGAGGCGCGACTTTCACTGGTTTCCAAAGCATATGATTACCGCAAACACATACATGTAATTGGATACATAACTGAATTTAAAATATTTACATTACAAAATATCAATTTGAGTTTACAAATGTTTAAGATTTCGCAAATATGACTCAAGACCATGAGTTATACAAGAGAAATCCTCCCAAAAGCCGTATCCACGTGCATGCATGTAACCTACATTGCTAACCTGATGACAGAGTTCAATTTCCTGAAAACATACTTAAAACTGTCAACACGAGGTTGGTGAGTTCACAAGTTATTATAAAGAGTTATCATAAACCCAATGTTTAAATCTGATCTTTTTGCCGATCAAAACTCTTTTGTTAAACCTGATCATTTTAACCTGATCAGTACTCTTTCGTTTAAACCTGATCACTTTAACCTGATCAGAAATCTTTACTTTAAACCTGATCACTTTACCCTGATCAGAACTCTTTTGTGTAAAACCTGATCATTTTAACCTGATCAGAACTCTTTTGATAAACCTGATCACTTTACCCTGATCATAACTCTTTTGTGTAAACCCTGATCACTTTAACCTGATCAGAACTCTTTTGATAAACCTGATCACTTTACCCTGTTCAGAACTCTTTTGTGTAAAACCTGATCATTTTAACCTGATCAGAACTCTTTTGATAAACCTGATCACTTTACCCTGATCAGAACTCTTTTGTGTAAAACCTGATCATTTTAACCTGATCAGAACTCTTTTGATAAACCTGATCACTTTACCCTGATCAGAACTCTTTTGTGTAAAACCTGATCACTTTAACCTGATCAGAACTCTTTTGTGTAAAACCTGATCATTTTAACCTGATCAGAACTCTTTTGTATGTATTACCAATGAATATGATTACTAATCCGATCTATTGACCCCATTTGTAAGCTTGCAAGGAATACAAAATAGTATGTAATGTACGAGACCGTAACCAAACCCCAACTTTCTGTGCCTCCCCTCGCCTTTCTGTGAGTAAGACAATATGCGGTCATTCGGCCATTTTGACCCCTGGTTAGCGCGACTAACCATGACCGGAGGCGTCACCCCCAATAGTACTATTCATATAATCCCGGGCTAAATCCATAGCTAATGGTTACTAATTTATTACGAGGACTTTAAGCGCTTTATTGTTCCCTCAATACATACATACGGTCAGATCATTAGTTCCATTCATTTATACACAAAAGTCTTTTACAAGTATGTTTCCACCCCAAATCATTTCAAAAACTTAGAAAAAGGGGGATTAGTGAAACTCACCTCGACAGTATGAATGCTAGCAAAAATTTGAATGACGGCAGATTCGCCTATCCGTATCCTATTTACACAAGGATAACATACACGTTAAGACTACTCGTCTTAAACGCAATTTGTTCACTTGACTTAGCCGATCTGATTACTTTTGTTTTAATTATCTTTTTAGTTTTTCCAACCTTGTTTTGTTATGAAAATAGTTCTGAGTTACAGCCTTATGGGGCTAATAAACAGGTATCGAAACTTTCTTAGTTTCGATTGAACATAACAGATGTCGAAACTTCCTAGTTTCGACAGGGCAAAACGGTTATCGAAACTCCTAGTTTCGATTGGCAAGAATAGTATCGAAACTACCTAGTTTCGATTGTACACAGGTATCGAAACTTCCTAGTTTCGATTGAGTAAATAGATATCGAAACTCCTAGTTTCGATAGAACAACCGGTATCGAAACTCCTAGTTTCGATTGAATAACTGGTATCGAAACTCCTAGTTTCGATCAATAGGTATCGAAACTCCTAGTTTCGATTGACTAACAGGTATCGAAACTATAGTTTCGATATCTGCACTTTGATTTACAGAATTCACTCTGCATATTTTTATGTTCAAATCTTGAGTTTGGCACAGTTTTCTTGTTATCTTACTTGCGTTTGAACGATTTGTATGTTTAGTTACGGTTTTAAAGCAAATAATATGGATGGTATCGAGTTTTTACCTCAAACCGAGAATGGCGATCTTTAGAGAAAAACAGAGAAGTAGTCTTGAATCTTTTGCTAAGCTTTCTTCAAGAACACTTGAAATTCTCCTTATGACACCGAATTGTGGTGATTTTCGCTTTAAAACTGGACTTCGATTTGAAAGAGAATTGGGAATTTGCCGTAAGAAAAGAGAAGGTTTGAAAGGGATGGTGAAGTTTCGACTGAAGAGTATGGTTTTCATCTGAATCAAAGTGAATCAGGCAAGTGGGAGCATGGCTCCCCTGACTCTCGGCCAAGAAAGTCAAGAAGTGGGTTTGGGGTTAATGATAACAATTTTAATCATTAATTTATTAATGATATTAGTATCATTTATAGTTTTAAAGGGGTAATTTAATTCAGTTTCGATTCTTCGCGGTATTATAATTTTTAACCATTTTATGGCTCGTTGAAGAAAATATTAGAATCTTGGCTCAACGTAAATTTTGTGTAATATATATATATATATATATATATATATATATATATATATTTTTCTGGTTATTTTATTTAACCATTTACGTTCGCATTAAGTCGGGTTATCCTGCTTACTTTTTCTAGTAACTCTTTACGGTTTACTAGACTTGGAACAAACTTCTTTGCTAGACTTCTTGACTTTACTTAGTCAAAATAAAATATCAGGAAATAATAATTATTAACGTGCGTTTATGAAATGTGGATATTGACCTGAAATGCTGGTTGTCACATTCTCCCCATGTTACAGAGAATTTCGTCCCGAAATTCAGTTCTTGTCACTCTGACTTGGTGTTTTTGTAAACAATGACGGGTACTTGGATTTCATTTTATCTTCCCGCTCCCATGTATACTCGGGGCCGCGCTTTGAATTCCAACGTACCTTGACCAGCTTAACACGGCTGCGCCTTGTTCTCTGAACCTTCCAATCTGTGACTTCCATAGGTTCCTCAATGAAGTGCAACTTGTCGTCTATGTGAATCTCATCAGGCGGTATTATTAATGTCTCGTCTGATAAACACTTCTTGAGATTTGATACATGGAACGTATCATGTACATTGCTTAGTTCTTGTGGCAACTTGAGCTTGTAAGCTACAGGGCCAACCCTAGCCAATATTTCAAACGGTCCAACGTACCTAGGGTTAAGCTTGCCACGGTTGCCAAATCTTGCAACTCCTTTCCAAGGTGAGACCTTTAACATGACTTTGTCTCCTACTTGAAATTCTAAAGGTCTTCGTCTGTTATCCGCGTAACTCTTTTGTCTGTCACGGGCGGCCTTCAGACGATCCTTGATTTTGAAAATCTTATCTGTGGTCTCTTGAATAACTTCAGGACCGGTTAAATGTTTGTCGCCAACCTCTGCCCAACATAGCGGTGAACGACATTTTTGACCATACAAAGCCTCAAACGGAGCGGCTTTGATGCTGGTGTGGTAACTGTTATTGTATGAAAACTCAGCTAGTGGCAAATGAGTATCCCAATTTCCACCGAAGTCAATTGCACACGCACGGAGCATATCCTCTAAGGTTTGAATGGTTCTTTCACTTTGACCATCTGTTTGTGGGTGATATGCCGTGCTCATGTCAAGACGTGTGCCCATGGCTTTTTGTAACGATTTCCAGATTCTAGACACGAATCTGCTGTCTCTATCAGAGATAATAGAAATTGGTACTCCATGCCTAGCCACAATTTCCTTGATATAAAGCTTTGCAAGTTTCTCGGTTTTATCCGTTTCTTTGATGGGTAGAAAATGAGCTGATTTCGTCAAACCATCGACGATTACCCATATAGTGTCATACCCGCTCGACGTCTTGGGTAACTTTGTAATGAAATCCATGGAAATCTGTTCCCATTTCCATTGAGGTATCTCGGGTTGTTGTAACAATCCCGACGGTTTCTGATGTTCTGCTTTTACTTTTGAACATGTCAGGCATTTACCGACATAAATAGCAATTTCTCCTTTCATGTTTGGCCACCAGTAGAATTCTTTCAGATCCTTATACATTTTATCCGAACCTGGGTGAATGGAGTACCTGGACTTGTGGGCTTCGTCCATAATCAACTCCCGTATGTTACCAAAACATGGCACCCAAATTCTATTCATGAAGTATAAAGTGTCATCTGACTTTGGTTCCAACTGCTTTATCATTCCTCGTAAAGCTTCGTTCTGACTGTTTTCTTCTTTGATTGCTTCTTGTTGTGCCATCCGAATTTGAGTCGTGAGACTCGTATGAATTGTCAATTCTAGGGCACGAACACGTAGTGTTTTAACTCGTTCTTTACGACTTAAGGCATCTGCTACGACGTTTGCTTTGCCAGGGTGATACTTGATATCACAGTCGTAATCATTCAGTAGTTCTACCCAACGACGTTGCCTCATGTTAAGTTCTTTCTGATTAAAGATGTGCTGGAGACTCATGTGGTCTGTAAAGATAGTACATTTTGTAATGTATAAGTAATGTCTCCAAATCTTGAGTGCAAACACAACTGCACCCAATTCCAAGTCGTGGGTCGTATAATTCTTTTCGTGCACTTTTAGTTGTCTGGATGCATATGCTATGACTTTTTCTTTCTGCATCAACACACATCCCAGACCTTGGTGTGATGCGTCACAGTACACAATGAAATTGTCAGTCCCTTCGGGAAGGGATAGGATTGGTGCACTGCAAAGTTTTTGCTTCAGCAATTGAAAAGATGATTCTTGTTTAACAGTCCAATCAAACTTTTTGTCCTTCTGGGTTAACGTGGTCAAAGGCAAGGCTATCTTTGAAAAATTCTCGATGAATCGCCTGTAATATCCTGCCAAACCCAGAAATTGACGCACCTCAGTCGGAGTTCTTGGTGCTTCCCAGTTTTTGATAGCTTCAATCTTCGATGGATCCACATGGATACCCTTCTTATTAATGACATGTCCGAGAAAGTGAACCTCTTGGATCCAAAACTCACACTTAGAGAATTTAGCATAAAGCTTCTCATTCCTGAGTAGTTCCAAGATTAATTTCAAATGATATTCATGTTCCTCCTTGGTTCGTGAATATATCAATATGTCATCGATAAACACAATCACGAATTTATCCAAGTACGGCTTGCACACGCGGTTCATGAGATCCATGAAAACAGCTGGTGCATTAGTCAAGCCAAATGGCATAACTAGGAATTCGTAGTGACCGTAACGAGTCCTAAAAGCCGTTTTTGGTATGTCTTCTTCCTGAATTTTCAGTTGATGATACCCTGATCGTAGATCAATTTTAGAATAGAAACTGGAACCTTGAAGTTGATCAAACAAATCGTCTATTCGAGGAAGAGGATACCGGTTTTTGATTGTTAGCTTGTTCAACTCTCGATAATCAATGCACATTCTAAAGGTTCCATCCTTTTTCTTTACAAATAGGACCGGAGCTCCCCATGGTGAGAAACTCGGTCTTATGAAACCTTTGTCAAGTAACTCTTGTAGTTGGCTCGACAGTTCCTGCATCTCGGAAGGGGCTAGACGATACGGAGATCGTGCAACTGGTGCGGCTCCTGGTACTAGGTCGATCCGAAACTCGACTTGTCTTGATGGTGGTATTCCTGGTAAGTCTTCGGGAAATACTTCCGAATAATCTCTGACGATTGGTATGTCCTCAAGTCGACGTTCTTCGGGTTTCTTCTCGACGATGTGAGCCAGGAATGCACAATAACCCTTGCGTAGATACTTATAAGTTTTCATGCAGTTTATCGTTTTTAACATCGTTATACACCTTTCGCCTTGAATTGAAAGAATTTCTCCGCTTGGTAGAGGAATACGTACAATCTTCTCGAAGCATACCATCTCGGCACGATTCTTGGTTAACCAATCCATACCAATAACAATATCAAAACTCCCTAACTCGACGGGTAGAAGGTCTATACTGAATGTACGGTTTTCTAAACATAAAGTACAACCCCTAAAGACCTCTCCGGTTTCTATTAATTTCCCATTTGCTAATTCAATTGTATAACGTTGATCTAGTTTGCTGGCCTTAATACCGAGTAAGGATTTAAAATCATTCGACACAAAGCTCATATCCGCACCCGAATCAAAAAGTACAGAGGCATAGTGATTATTTATCGGGAACGTACCAGTGACGATGTTCGGGTCCTGGCGTGCGTCCCTTGCACCCATCACAAATGCCCTCCCTGGTGCATGAGCGTTGTTCTGATTCTTCCACTTGGGACAATCCTTCTTGAAGTGTTTTAGATCACCACATACAAAACATCCCGGTTTGATTTTCCCCAATCGGTTGTTAGTTCGACAAGCTTGAGTGGTGTGACCAAATTTGTCGCATTTTCCACACTTGATGCAAACACCGGCATGATGATTTCCACACCTCTTACATCTCGGTAGGCCCCTATCATACTCCTTTCTTTCCACTGTGATGGCTGCAAAAGCCTTCACAGTTCCTTGTTTCTTAAACTCTTGTTTTCCAGATTTGTTACTTGAATTTCCTATCCATTTTCTTTTCTCCCCAGATCTACCTTCCTCATTCTCCTTCCTCACAAACAATTCATTACGTACTGCATCATCCTTTAGTTTGAATGCTAAAGTTATAGCACTCTTGGCATCTATTGGATTAGATGATGTTACCATGCTACGAATTTGAGGCGCAAGTCCCCACAGATACCTCTCCACACGCTTATGTTCTGGTGTGACCATATGCGGTACCAGAAGTGCCAATTCATTGAAGCGGTCGGTGTATCCCGCTACATCATCTCCTATCATCTGTAGGTTCCACATCTCAGTTTCAATCTTTTGCAATTCGTTCCGAGGACAGTATTCCTCAATCATCATGTTTTTCAAATCTTCCCAAGACAATTGGTACACTGTCTCTCTCCCCAAAGTCTTCATTTGAGTATTCCACCAAGTTAAAGCTTTATCAGTGAGCGTGCAGGTAGAATACTTCACTACGCAATCAGCGGTGCATTCACTTATATCAATCACCGACTCCATATGTTCTATCCATCTCATTAGTCCTACTGCACCCTCGGTGCCATTAAAACTGCGGGGTTTGCAGGATAGGAAGGCCTTGTAGGTACACTTCCTATTTGGAGCATCTGCAGGATCACAAGTCATAACGTCATTAATTCGGATCATGACTATGTGTTATGGCTTATTTATTTATTTTTTTATTACCTCCGGAACCTCCGGAACCTCCTGCTGTACCGCTACCCCCTGCGGTACCGCTACCTCCTGCACCTCCTCCGCTATTTCGGTTTGCTTCATACTGCTCTATAGCGGCAGCTACTCGCTGTGCTATTAGTTGTTCCATGTTTGGGGAAATTGTCTCGTTGTTGTCACCAGTAGTGTTATGGGGTGTCCCACGCTTAGGTGCCATGACGTTCTTTCTAACATGTCAATTAAAAAGAAACAACATCATATATCAATAATGATAGATCATGACATAAGGATACCACAACATCAAACATGAACAACTATCATTACAAAATAAACCATTACATACATAGTCAAAACATACATAGTACATTGTTCCCAAAAGACGAGGATACAAAAGAGATGGGTTCACATGACCTCATCAGTACTAACGTTTTAAACTACATAATGTACTATGGGCACAACCCGCCCATAATAGGTTTAAAAGAAGAAGTGGGAGTACAACCCAATCATCATGGCAAGTCCTGCCATGACAAAGCTAGCTCTTGCAACAAATTCTGCAGCCAAAGTCCTCTCCTCCAGCGCCTCCACCATGTCTCGGACCATGACAGTGAACTGCCAGTCCATGTCAGCTCTTAACTCTAGATAGTTTGTGGCACCTTGTATGTCTCGGGTGTGGTCTTCCAGAGTCTGAACTCGAGATCCAAGCCCTTGACGAAGTCGCGTGGCTGCATCCCCCTGTGCCCGGATGTCATCTAGGAGATCATCAAGACGCTCCTCATGCGTACGAACGCGAGCTACCAAGGTAGGCACAGTGAGCTCTATGGCTTCCCCAGTGTGGGGTAGGGGTGTTGGGGAGTTAGAAGACTCTCCAAGCTCAAAGGTAGATGGGATGCTCTCCATCTCCCTCCAACGTGCCAGGGTACGAGGCATCCAACGGATGGTTCCCACGGTAGGGTGGTAGCAGGGTCGTTGCCTCGGTGGTTCCTCATCGGTCTCCAAGTCTTTCGGGTCACGGGCTGCCAGGTTTCTCTTGCGCGGAAGTCGAACCTTCTTCCTAGCACTTTGCACCTTAACTGGTCCTCCGCTTTTCTTTCGGTAGTCGATGGGCGGTTCTCCCAGAGCGACATTGGGTGGTGTCGAGCTGCGAACTTGTACTCGATTTTTAGGGCGTGAGGCGGAAAGTTCCTCGTTGGATTCAGAGTCAGAGACGGGGTCAGAGTGTGAATGTGACGACATACTTGTGACTACAATATCCACATGACATGATGACTGGTTATGCAATGCTTATGCAATGAAAACATTTTAGTGAGTCATTCTAATTATAGACTAGGTTCCGTTTTAGACACCTAGTTCGCTATAATCAATGGCTCTGATACCAAGTTCTGTCACACCCCGCCAGGGCGGAAACGCGTGGCGCGACTTTCACTGGTTTCCAAAGCATATGATTACCGCAAACACATACATGTAATTGGATACATGACTGAATTTAAAATATTTACATTACAAAATATCAATTTGAGTTTACAAATGTTTAAGATTTCTCAAATATGACTCAAGACCATGAGTTATACAAGAGAAATCCTCCCAAAAGTCGTATCCACGTGCATGCATGTAACCTACATTGCTAACCTGATGACCACGTTCAATTTCCTGAAAACATACTTAAAACTGTCAACACGAGGTTGGTGAGTTCACAAGTTATTATAAAGAGTTATCATAAACCCAATGTTTAAATCTGATCTTTTTGCCGATCAAAACTCTTTTGTTAAACCTGATCATTTTAACCTGATCAGTACTCTTTCGTTTAAACCTGATCACTTTAACCTGATCAGAAATCTTTACTTTAAACCTGATCACTTTTCCCTGATCAGAACTCTTTTGTGTAAAACCTGATCATTTTAACCTGATCAGAACTCTTTTGATAAACCTGATCACTTTACCCTGATCAGAACTCTTTTGTGTAAAACCTGATCACTTTAACCTGATCAGAACTCTTTTGATAAACCTGATCACTTTACCCTGATCAGAACTCTTTTGTGTAAAACCTGATCATTTTAACCTGATCAGAACTCTTTTGATAAACCTGATCACTTTACCCTGATCAGAACTCTTTTGTGTAAAACCTGATCATTTTAACCTGATCAGAACTCTTTTGATAAACCTGATCACTTTACCCTGATCAGAACTCTTTTGTGTAAAACCTGATCACTTTAACCTGATCAGAACTCTTTTGTGTAAAACCTGATCATTTTAACCTGATCAGAACTCTTTTGTATGTATTACCAATGAATATGATTACTAATCCGATCTATTGACCCCATTTATAAGCTTGCAAGGAATACAAAATAGTATGTAATGTACGAGACCGTAACCAAACCCCAACTTTCTGTGCCTCCCCTCGCCTTTCTGCGAGTAAGACAATATGCGGTCATTCAGGCATTTTGACCCCTGGTTAGCGCGACTAACCATGACCGGAGGCGTCACCCCCAATAGTACTATTCATATAATCCCGGGCTAAATCCATAGCTAATGGTTACTAATTTATTACGAGGACTTTAAGCGCTTTATTGTTCCCTCAATACATACATACGGTCAGATCATTAGTTCCATTCATTTATACACAAAAGTCTTTTACAAGTATGTTTCCATCCCAAATCATTTCAAAAACTTAGAAAAAGGGGGATTAGTGAAACTCACCTCGACAGTATGAATGCTAGCAAAAATTTGAATGACGGCAGATTCGCCTATCCGTATCCTATTTACACAAGGATAACATACACGTTAAGACTACTCGTCTTAAACGCAATTTGTTCACTTGACTTAGCCGATCTGATTACTTTTGTTTTAATTATCTTTTTAGTTTTTCCAACCTTGTTTTGTTATGAAAATAGTTCTGAGTTACAGCCTTATGGGGCTAATAAACAGGTATCGAAACTTTCTTAGTTTCGATTGAACAGAACAGATGTCGAAACTTCCTAGTTTCGACAGGGCAAAACGGTTATCGAAACTCCTAGTTTCGATTGGCAAGAATAGTATCGAAACTACCTAGTTTCGATTGTACACAGGTATCGAAACTTCCTAGTTTCGATTGAGTAAATAGATATCGAAACTCCTAGTTTCGATAGAACAACCGGTATCGAAACTCCTAGTTTCGATTGAATAACTGGTATCGAAACTCCTAGTTTCGATCAATAGGTATCGAAACTCCTAGTTTCGATTGACTAACAGGTATCGAAACTATAGTTTCGATATCTGCACTTTGATTTACAGAATTCACTCTGCATATTTTTATGTTCAAATCTTGAGTTTGACACAGTTTTCTTGTTATCTTACTTGCGTTTGAACGATTTGTATGTTTAGTTACGGTTTTAAAGAAAATAATATGGATGGTATCGAGTTTTTACCTCAAACCGAGAATGGCGATCTTTAGAGAAAAACAGAGAAGTAGTCTTGAATCTTTTGCTAAGCTTTCTTCAAGAACACTTGAAATTCTCCTTATGACACCGAATTGTGGTGATTTTCGCTTTAAAACTGGACTTCGATTTGAAAGAGAATTGGGAATTTGCCGTAAGAAAAGAGAAGGTTTGAAAGGGATGGTGAAGTTTCGACTGAAGAGTATGGTTTTCATCTGAATCAAAGTGAATCAGGCAAGTGGGAGCATGGCTCCCCTGACTCTCGGCCAAGAAAGTCAAGAAGTGGGTTTGGGGTTAATGATAACAATTTTAATCATTAATTTATTAATGATATTAGTATCATTTATAGTTTTAAAGGGGTAATTTAATTCAGTTTCGATTCTTCGCGGTATTATAATTCTTAACCATTTTATGGCTCGTTGAAGAAAATATTAGAATCTTGGCTCAACGTAAATTTTTTGTAATATATATATATATATATTTTTCTGGTTATTTTATTTAACCATTTACGTTCGCATTAAGTCGGGTTATCCTGCTTACTTTTTCTAGTAACTCTTTACGGTTTACTAGACTTGGAACAAACTTCTTTGCTAGACTTCTTGACTTTACTTAGTCAAAATAAAATATCAGGAAATAATAATTATGAACGTGCGTTTATGAAATGTGGATATTGACCTGAAATGATGGGTGTCACACTTGTGGGTAAAGTTGTTTCAATTTTTATTTTCTTGTGATATTTTGCATATATTTGTTGTTATGGTTAACATGGTGCAGGTTACAAACATGTTCAACTATGACAATGAAATTGGTACTTCTTAGAAACCGCCAAAGTTGCTAAGTTTTGCTGATTATTCTAACTGGAAGGATCGTTTTGATCAATTTGTTTCATTCATTGATACTAGTTTATAGATTCCTATTCTAGAAGGATATACTCATCCGACTTATTCATGGATGGATAGTGATAATGTTCCAAAGCCTGTATCTGCTTTAATAACTGAAGAAAAGCTATTATTTGATCATGAAAAGAAGGCAATGGCGAGTATTTCAATGTCACTACCAAGAGAAATATATCACAGTTTCAAGCGGTTTAAATGCATATTCAGTGGAATATGGCAATGTTGATGAGACAAGCAAATGATTTTCTTAAGAAGACCGGAGGAAGTACATTAGATCAAACAGCATAACAAGAATGGGTTTTGACAAGACTAAAGTTCGATGTTACAACTGTCAAGAATATGGTCACTTTGCTAAAGAATGTAATAAGCCAAAAGTTGAGTTTGTTTCTCAAAAGAAGAAGAACAATTATAAAAGTAACAGAAATCAACAAAGTTCAAGTGGTTCTGGAAATTCAGCAAATGTTTCAACATCATCTGCTTTGGTTGCTCGAGGAGATGATAACTATGACTGGAGATTTCATTTATAAGATCTAGTTGGTGCTGTGAGTCAAGTGTTTGTGGCTGAAATTCATACTAATGAGACATCTGAAGATGAAAGTTCTAGTGATAGTCAAAGTTCAGGGAGTGAAGTAGAAAGTCAGAATGATGAATCTTCTGTGCAACATCCATGATTTTCTGGCCGTAAAGTTTTTATTTATACGATAATAACATATTTAATTTCATTCTAGTTCAATACATTATAAATCCTTAATCGTGATTTCAAGTATTTCAAATCCAAAATTTCAATCTTTGTAATTACATGTCATTTTTTTTCTCTCTACTAAATATATATATATATATATATATATATATGTATAACATATGTAAATTTTACATGTTCATACTTTGTTATAATAAATATATCAAAAATGAAACCTATGAGTTTTTAATTATGTGTTTACATCTTTTAATATATGTATACATGTATTTATTTATAAATATAAGCATATGTATATTTGATTATATTAAAGAAACCATTTATACAATTTGTAAGTTTATAAAAAAGGAACTTTTCCTTATAAAATAACTTTAATAAAACAAATAATGAGTAAGTTTTTATAAATGTTATAAAAATAATTTTATAAATAAATAAAAAGGATTTAAATCAAATAATTGAGCCTTGAACTTTATTACCAAATGAACCCTCTAAATTGCCTTTAAACCTTCCATTCTTTCCTTTTTGAACCCTCCTTTAAATTTGAACCCTGGAAATCAATCAAGAACCAGTTTGACTCCCAAAAGTCAAACGCATTCAAATCTCCATCCAATCCCCGAAATTACGTATCCCACTTCTCTAAAATCCACTTGCTACTCGTATTTGATCATATGGTAACGCGAAATCATTCAATTTGATTGATAATTTATGTTTTGAGACCCATTTGAAGATTTTGGTTTTGGGTTAGAAAACCCACGATACATGCTCAAATCACGTCAATCCCGCTCATTTAAGCGTTGGAAACGCGTTTAAAACCATCCTATAAATACCCCCGACTAGTTACAATCGATCTCACCTTCAAATCAATCATTTTCTTTTCTATCGGTTTGCAAATCGGCGCAAGGGGGGAGGCTTCAAACCCGAGCAACATGAGGCTAACTTCAGGTATCCATTTACTAGTCATTTTCCTAACTTCTGATCACTGATAAACCTTGTAATCGATTTGGGGTTTAAAAGGCGTCCTAGTGTTGCGACTGAGATTTAGGGAAGAGGGTGAACTGGGTCTCATTGTTAAAACATATCTCTTTCTGAATTAAACCAAATAGAAGCTGTTGATCAACTGGTTAAAACGAATCCCTCACACAGCAGAGGTCACGGGTTCGACCCGGCTCTCCTGCATTTTTACTCATTTTTCTTGTTTTGCCTCTATTTCACTCCCACCCACACACATACATACATATATATACATATTTATATATAAACTTATGTATTATTATAAAGAGAAAAGTGATTTAAAATTTAATATTTATAACTAATCATAACAAACCACAGACATATAATTTTGACATTTATATACTTTACTTTATAAATGTCATGATATATAAATATATATAGATATATAAATATATATATATATATAAATATGTATTCTAGAAGTAAACTATTATCATTATGTTATAGTTATAAAACCCATGCTTTGTTTTATATATTTATATATATATAAACTTTCAAAGGTTTTATAAATAATATCTTCATTAAATGAAAAACATACATATAATTGTGTTTAACCATTTTCTAAAATCGTTTTTGAATATATGAGCATCCTTATCTTATTCGTTCATTACTATTACACATTTCAAAAGTCTTGACAAATATTATTTTATTGTCATAAATCTTATTATTTATTAACCATTAAAATTATAGAATAGTCGTACTTTGTAACGTCATAAGTTTTATTAATCTAAAAGGGTTATAGTTATGTTAGTAACTTAAACCGTTAAAACGATATATCACTAATTTTAATAACTGTTTATTAGTATATCTATCACGTTATTACTTTCAGGAATAAAATGGCATGGATTTCATAAATGGTAATATTACGATGGCATAACTAATTCATTTATTTCAACTCATATCCTTATAAAAACACCTTTGACATTGTCTTAAAAATATAAATATTGCACTAAGATATTTAGTATAATATTATATTTGCAAATAATACTTATTATTGACACATGCCCTCCTTTTATAATTAACATTATAAAACATCATTTACAAACTCTATTCATATCCTTGATCACTCGTCCATTCCAAATCCCTAAAATCCCAAATCATTCCCTTGTTGTTTCCCATAATCGTTCCTACATTTTAATAACATATTTTATTCAACTTAGGGCATCCTTAAATCTTGTTGATACAAGTTACAAGTTTGACCCCACTATTATCAAGGTGAGTTTACATAGCCCCTTTTTCATTTCGCACTTTTGGGGTGAAACATGATTTACTCTTTGAAACTTTTTTGCATATACTTAAATACAATTCAATAATATGATATTATGTGTTATGTGCTTTATGCTTGAATGCTATGAGTTAAGACTACATATACATGACATTAGAACAATCATTAACTCAGTACAAGCCAACGGTTAACATTAATAGATCTATTGTGTCTCACAAACCCACCCGGTTAGGGTGTTTGTTACCGACTTTACATTAGGGTAACCTGCGTGTTATGCCTCAGTCACAAGGTTTGATTATACACACTTAGTTTAACTATAGATTCTCCATAAATGCCTTATACACGTGTATTGTATGAATAGTATAAAACACTTTAAACTTGGTTGTGTGTCAAGACCTATGTATGCTCACCAACTTTTTAGTTGACCTTGTTTTCATCATGTTTCAGGTACTAATGCTTGAGAATAAGTACAAGTTGCTTCACTTAGGACCGAGGACCTAGAATCTAATTTAAAGAAACTATTTATGTATTCTCTATTTTTCTTTGTATTGTTGGATTGATGTTTATCTTTGATATGAATTTGGTTGTTTAAATATTTAAACTTTAGTAAACCTTGAGCTTTTAAACATTCTATATGTCCCGCCCCGACGTATTCCGCCGTCGGTTGGGGTGTGACAGATTGGTATCAGAGCCATGGTTATAGAGAATTAGGTTATTAGACACTCATGACCTAGACTATAACCTCAGGACACCCATCGTATACAATGCTCTATGTTATAAGATATTTACTAAATCGCTAGGTGCAACATGTTTACTACTTTGTGTGATTATCTTACATGTTATTATACGTATTATATCGCATGATACAATACATGATAGTTGATGTGTTACACTACTTGATAACTCACATGCTTATAAACATTGATATCTATGTAATACCTTCTTTTTCATGTTATTTGATTACATACTACCTATTTGATCTCATTAAATGTCATCCCAAGTCTTACCACCCACTTATTCATATTTAAGTTTTTATACACCTACACCCTTACACATTGAGAATTATGTCGCCATCATTATTTGTAAAAAAAAAAAATTTAAACTCTTAGGCCTAAAGCCTATTAAAATTTTAAAATCTCGTCAAAGTTTTGAATTCTGAAAATCAGTAAAGAACATGTGCATTCCGGATGTGTGAATGCCTGTACATTGGGTCTTATGTCTAGGAAAGCATTTCATATAAATCCAAATCAACCGAAGGATCCGTATGCTTTCCTGGGAATTCCCGAAGTGAGGGTTCACCTATAAGCTAAAGCATGTCTTCTTGAAAGTATAAGAATTTGAATTTCTTTGATTTGTCAAAGTACCCATTTGATTATAAAGTACCCATTTGGTTATGATGCCAAATGAGTACAATCTAAACACCATCATTTTGTTTATTACAATTTAGCACATATACTCAAGTCTTCTTTGTAAAACAACATCGCATTTATTAAACCTTTAGTTTATAGATATTATATAGAAAATAAACTTTCTATAAACCTTTTCATCTTGTAAGAAAACTTAATACAACTTGTTTTATAAAACATTGTCTTAATTAATTATGACTTTTACTTCGTTAAATTAGTTATTATTAAATCTTGGCTTGATTTGCTAAATTAGCCATTATTTTTCTCTTGAAATATTCTTTTTCTGATAAAAAAGGGTTTTCATTTATTTATCATTTTATTTAGTTATTTAACTTATTATTTTCACTATTTAATTAATTTACAAACAATAACAAATTACAATTTTCTTGTCTATTTACAAAAAAAAACACACACACACAAATCAGTTATTCGTAAGCATATCACTCCAAATACCTACAAAACCTTCTCATTATTTTGCACCTTCAGAAATGTATGAGCATACTAGGCCCTTCAAAGAGACTGTAACATCCAAGATTTTTCTAGCATTATTTTATTTAAAAAAAATAATTCACTAATGATATCTCATTTCTATCCGAGCTTGATCATCTTAGAATGACGCCTTAAATTCTTTTATCTTATTTTAAATTAAACATGTATCAAATCAAAGTTCTAATATTTCAACTCCTTTGAATATATAAAATATATATTTATATTTATATATATACTTTATTATAAAAAAATTTAATCAAAGATAAAATGTTATACTTAATAATGTTTTTGCATCCTTTGTATATATATATTTATTTATATAATTATAAATATATATGTAGTCCCCTCTTGTCATATTAAATGAACCATTTATACAAATGGTAATTTTGATAAAAATAAACTTGTAGGTCCCGGAAGCCTCGTCGTGCAGCGGAAATAACACGATCTTTTTTGTGATTTGTGTGGGAACAGAGAAACACGACAGAGAAAACACGAACACAGACAAAAGATAATGAAACGAAACATAATCCATAACAAAGAAGTCATCCCGTATTACAGACTACATACTGAAGGAGCACACATCTCTCATCTAAGCTCACGGTCCAGGGGTCGGGAGAGCTCTTCCCGACCCGGACATCTCTAAACCTAGTTCCAGAGTTCCACCTACAAATGAAGACAAGTCTTCTATTTATAGGGGAAAGAACACTACCTGCGTACTTACTAAGTACGCATGGTTTGGTCATGCGTACTAGACTAGTACGCAAGGCAAAAGCCTTGCGTACTTACTAAGTACGCAGGACCAAACTGGTGTCACACCCCGACCGATGGCGGAATCATCGGGGCGGGACATGTAAGACTGTTCATAGCACATGGTTGACTAAATTGAAATATATTAAAGTCAAATTTCCATTACAAATAATCCAAGTACAAACCAAATTCAAACAAAGAAACATAAAACAACTCATAGAATTCTTGATTTAAATTGCTAAGTCCAAATCCTGTATTGAGCACGTCTTGAATCATTCTCACATATTAGGGCCTGAAACATTAATAAAATAAAGTCAACTAAAAGTTGGTGAGTATAACACAGTTGTATATAGATAGCATATAGTTGAAAACAAATCCTTTACATATCATGATAAATAAGGCATTTATGGGGAGCAGCTATTGTGTAACCATGTACAACCAAACCTTGTAACTAGCATGCAAAAATTGTGTTGTCGGTTTCAATCACCGCGCACCTGGGTGGGTTTGTCAGACTCAATAGATCTATCATTGAAAACCGTCGGCTTGTATAGTTAATGATTGCACATAATCGCATACAAAGGTTAGCACACCTAGCACTCGGGCATAAAGCTCAAATTGCACACATGAAAGTAAATAGGATTTGTACTTTGTGTTGTTTGTGTAAATGTAATGTGTAAATTGAATAATGTTCATGTTTCACCCTAAAAGTGTAAAAGAGTAAAAGGGGTTGTGAATACTCACTTGGTATGGAGATGTAGCTAACAAAGAGTATAGATAAAATAAGGGTTCTTGATACGCACGGGTTAACCTAGATAGTAATGTATATTGAATCAAATCGGTGTACAAAGTTTAAGTCTAACATTGAAGGTTGAATTTGTGTATAAATAGTATTAAATGAAATATATAAAGTTGTAGTAACCATTTTTGAAACATTTGATTAAAGTTTGGAATTTAAATAATAAAATAGAATTTTTATAAAATTGTTGATTATGAAAATAATACATGTGTTAAATGTAAATTAATAAATAAATAAATGATTATAGTTTATAAAATAATGTAAATATTGATTGTAATTAAGTATAAATAAATAAATGATTTTTGTTTAAATATTAAATAAATAATTATTATCTTATTTATTTATAACTTTTGTAACTTAATCATTTAAAACATCATTTAAGTGTAAGATAAATATAAATTTAATTTTTATAAACTTTTAAATAAATAATATTTATCTCCAGATTAAACTTTAAATCTCTTCAAATACAGAAAACATATTTTTATAAAATTTAAAACATTTATTGATTGAAAAATATAAAATTATAATTCTGTTAAAATTTCTGAGTCACACACGACCGTGCCTCGGAAGGGCACGATCGTGCTCAAGCCACGGGCGCGACCGGGTTGATCAACAGAGGGCACAAACTAGACCAGTCAACAGGCACGACCGTGCCTTGGCCCGGCACGGTCGTGTCTATGATTCTTAGACACAACAGAGACTAGCCCAAAGGCATGACTAGGTCTGGACAGGAGGACACGACCGCGCTACTAATCGGCACGACCGCGTTTCATGAGGCACGGCCGCGCCAGATGATTAGCGCGACCGTGTCTCTTCCAAGTCAGACACGGATTGAACAATTTTTGTATCTATAACGATGGAATTGATAGCGCTTTTGATTACTGAGTTATTACGAGTCTAATCACATAAATTAATTGTATGTAAATCATGTTTAAGAGTGGAATCGATTAAATCTTTTCTTATTAAAATATAAATTCTGATTCGGACGATTTCTGTAATGAAAGCCCAGATTGACAGAGGGCTTTTGATATATGGACCGAAACGAAAGGGAGGGATGATTCAATTACCTCAAACGGAAAGGAATTGATAGCGATCGGTAGAAGGGAGTTCCGACGACGGCAAGATTTGCTTCCGGCGGCTTCTGCTGTGATTCCGGCTGCTCCAACCCTTCAGAAACCTTAGAGATGATCGGAGGATCGAGTTCCTTGATTAATTGGTAGCAATTGGATCGAGAATGGCGGTTTGAGGCTTGGGAGATAATTTGGACGGTTTCTTGAGAGTAATTTGTATTTTGGAATTGATAATGGTAATTGACTAAGATATTTTACTTGATAACAAAAGTAAAACGTAAATCGGATTTGAATTCGAACGATCGAGCGTTTTGAAACTGCATTTACGTTTCGACTGTTACGTAGGCGCGACCGTGCCCAAGAGAGGCGCGACCGTGCTTAGGCACCGGGCGCGATCGTTCCAGGACCAGTCACGCGATCGTGCCGAGGCACTTGGCGCGACCGTGCCTGGACGAAGCACGACCGTGCTAATTAGGGTTTCTTGATAAATTTTCAACTTTAGTCCTTGACTTTTCAGGTTTGATTAGTTTGAAATAAATAGTTACTTGTTTAGCGTTTAAGTGTATATAATCGAGCAAAACTTGTAAATTTGTATTGAATCATTGCATTTAGTTTACGGTAAGCAAAATAATAAGACAGTGCATGAGTATTGAGTTTGAAATGCATTACATTGAATCAAAATATGGCTACTAAAAATCAGAAATGTTACAACTGGTGTGCGGGCTAAGTACTCAGGAACACCCTCCTACGTACTAGCCACGTACACCGATACATAGAATTTAATCTATAGTTACAAAACATGCTTCTACAAACTCCCTCTTAACTATAGCATCAAATTCTATCTATCTCTAACACTGATATACATCAGTTTACAAAGAATGTCCTAACAGACTCCCTCTAAACTAATGACATCACGTGTCTTCTGGCGAGACTTGATCTTCTGGCATTCCACTTGAGATCTTCAAATCTTCAAACTTCATTCTTTAGTTGCCGAGTGATGACAAACCCGACTCCCTCAAAACTGTAGCTTTCATTGTAGACCAAACCAAGTGCTTCAATAAGAACCAACTAACCCAACACAACTCATTGTAGTTCATCCTCTCAGCAGTAGCAACCTCCACCCTGACTTAGGACTCTGAGTCTGACAATGTCTTCCTAACCAGGTAACAATAGTAGACTAAGACAACTCCAAATCAGCTGGCATATGATAGAGAGTTTGAGTTTCCAATAACCTGCATCAAACTAATCAGCTCCCACAGGAATTCCAGTAAGATAAACTTAAGTCTTCAACCAGATGTGTCCAACTCTATCCTTTATCTTCACGAGTCAACCAAATTCCCGAAGATGTTCATTTCCAATATCCCCTTTCAGTTTAAGCTCCATCTGACTAGACCAGAAACAAGGGTATGTTTCCTATCCCATCGGCCAATGATAAAAGGTTCCATCTTCAACTAATAATCCAACGAATATCCAGCTTCATCTTGAAAACACACGATAGAATCAAACACGAAAAATATAGTTTACACGAGAAATCACGGTTGAGATCCATGTTACGAGAAATCACTAGAAATCCTACTGAAGAAGACCACTCAACTGGGTGTGGTGGTCATGCTTGCTATGCTTCAGGTTCAGGGTTGGGGTCTCATCATCAAAATACCCCAAGAAATCCTCCTACTACGTCTTCAGCTAATAACTCAGCTATAGCCAGAATAGCTGAAGATCATGTAGCACTATTCTCATCTTGTATGCTTGCATATGAAAATTTCATAGGTGGCAAGCTTACTGATCCAGAGACGATTGAAGAAGATTTTAATCAAGTGGATCCTGATGACATGGAGGACATGGATATTCAATGGAATATGGCCATGCAATTGAGGAGAGCCAAGCGTTTCCTGAACAGAACAGGAAGAAAGTTTATTGGCGGGCATCCTAATGCCAAGGTCGGGTTTGACAAATCTAAGGCCAAATGCTACAAGTGTCTGAACTATGGACACTTTGCTCGTGAGTGTCAGAAAGATAGAGCACCTGCCTCTGGTTTCACCCGACCCAGCCAAGGAAACAACCATGGCCAAAACAATCCAAACCACCACAATCAAAGCCAAGGTGGAACGTCCAATGCACTGGTAGCCCAACAGGACGACAGCTTTGATTGGGGCGTTCATCTTTAGGATGCCATCATCGCACAAACCGAGGTTGGTCTCATGGCTGAGATCATGGAGATGATGGAAGCAGAGAAAAGGGAAGCTTCTATGGCTGACCTAGAAGAATATACAACTGCTGCTACATAGAAGGTGAAGGAAGCTAAAGTAAAGGAAGCTACTGTAGCTGATGAAGAGGAATCAACCACTACTGTTGCTCTCATGGCAATTGGAGAAGCAACAAGTTCATCGTCTGTGGTAGATTCTAACCCTTTCTTTGTTATTTCATGTTCAAAATGTCTAGGGCTAAAACTTGAAAATTCTAGGCTCCAAGACAAAATCGAACCCCTAAGTATGGCAGCTCTAAACTACAAAGAAAATGAAAAACGTTTTAAAGAGTCTATTGAAATGTTGAAAAAGGAAAAATGTGAATATTATTTAAAAATAAGTGATCAACAGCTTCACTTAGATGTTGCATACAGGGGGTTAGAAAAATGGAACAATGAAATCAACAAACTGCAAAATGAGATCTTGCAGTTAAAATGCACTAATGAGAAGTTGAAAAACTCTCGCTTCGTTGTGGAACACTACGAGTCTGTGGTGAGCAACTGAATGGGTTAGGTTTGGGTACTAATGCCATTCCTCCACCAGTGAGCGGGAAGTTTGTCAATAGCTTAATAGACATTGATCTCACTTGTCTAGATGAGTCCTCTGATAAGGATGATTCCCCTAAAAAGGATGAATCCTCAAGTAAGGCTAACTCCACATCTAGTGAGGAGTTTGTTACTGCTTCTGAAGACGGGTCGGTTAACTCTTGCCCTGAAGGAGTAGTATCTGAGGAGTTGTTGACAGAACAAAAGGTAAAGAAAAACGTTATCACTAATGGTGATAATTGCATTTTAACTGAACCCGATATCATTAAAACAAATGATAATCTAAAGGTAATGCTTTATGGGGGTTATAAAAGTCTTAACCAAGCAAAGAAAGAGGCTTTTTCAGCTCATTATGGGCTTGGGTATAAAGAAAATTTGGAAAAATATTATACTCCCAAAAACCAAACTGTTAAGGTTCAGACTAATGTTCATAAACCAACTCCTCCTTCTCATAATGCTGAGTTATCTAAGGCCAGATCTAATGAGCCTTACAAGAGAACTTATGTAGACAAGAGGAACTGTTTTCACTGTGGCTTGATTGCTCACATTTATGTGAACTGTCCTTCTAAGAACCAAGGGAAACGGCATGTTGTTCCACAACCAGCTGTTATCCCCAGGTCGCCACCAGTGAAACCATCTCCCAAACATCCAAAGCAAAATGTGGTGAAACCACCAGTCAAACCGATGGTAAAGCCTAAGATCATATCTGAAGCTAAACCATCTGTTTCAAGAAAAGTAACGCAACCAGCTCTACCTCGTGTATCTACCTCTGGTAGTACACGCACTAGTGAGAAATCTGTGGCAAGACTTTCTAAGCCACAAAGAAGAAGAAGAAACAAGAGGTTGAGAAAGTTGGAACAGCTGACTTCAGCTCAATCAGGTGAAGCTTCCACAAGTTCACCTGTTGTTGTTGATTCAAAGTCTCCTGTTCCGGTTAAGAAACAGAAGAGATCCTGGACTGCAAAATCCAAAACTTCTCAATCTCCTAGTTCTATTTCTTCTAAAGATTCATCAATTTTGAACAGTCATCATGACTGTGAGTTAAAGGAAGTAGTTTATTTTGAAAAGGATGGACGACCCAAGACCACAATGGCTTGGGTCTCCAAATCTAACTAATTCTTTTGTTACTCGTGCAGGGACGTCCGAAGGGTACTATCTCTAACCGCTGGTATGTAGATAGTGGATGTTCCAGGCACATGACAGGAAACATGGCCCTGCTTCAAGATGTTAAACCATTCATAGGCGGCTATGTGGCCTTTTCCGGAGAAAAAAGCCGCAGCATCACGTGTCAAGGCGTGGTTTCGAACGGTTGTGTCAGCTTTCACAATGTCAACTTCTGCGAGCAGCTGAAGAATAACGTGTTGAGTGTCTCCCAAATGTGTGATAAGGAGTACTTGGTGATGTTTGACAAGTCAGAATGCCTGATTCTCAAACCCGGTTTTGAAGTTCTGGAAGATTGGATCCTGATGAGAGCGCCAAGAACTAACGACACTTATCAGATCGATATGAGCGTGGCAACAACCACTTCATCAGTTCCTACCTGTTTGCTTACTAAAGCGACAGAGCTTGACTCCATCTTGTGGCATAGGAAACTCGGATATATTTCGTATCGTAAAATGAATCATCTTGTCCGAAACGGCTTGGTAACCGGGGTTCCTAACCTGAGGTTTACCGTTGCAAATGACTGTATGCCTTGTAAAAAGGGCAAACAGCAACAGAAGCCTCACAAGCCCATGCTCCAAAACTCTATTGATACCCTTTTGGAGCTATTACACATGGATCTGTTTGGCCCCATAAGTATCAGGAGTATTGGAGGTAAGTCGTTCTGTCTAGTAGTAACTGATGATTTCTCACGTTTTTCTTGGGTGCATTTTTTAGGTACTAAAGACGAGACTGCTGATATTCTTCAATACTTGATCCTGAGCTTGGAATCTCTTTGCAAGCTGAAAGTTAGAAGAATAAGGAGTGACAACGGAACTGAGTTCAAGAATAATTTGATGGAGCTTTTCTGTCTCAAGAAAGGGATTCGTCACGAATTCAGCGCGCCGTACACGCCTCAGCAGAATGGAGTTGCTGAACGGAAGAACAGAACACTGATTGAGACTGCAAGGACTATGCTGTCAGATGCAAAGCTTCCTGTCACATTTTAGGCAGAAGCCGTTAATACAGCTTGTCACGTCTTAAACAGAGTTCTGGTTGTGAAGAGGCACAACAAGACTTGTTATGAGTTGATTAACAATCGACTTCCCAATCTTGATTACCTAGTTCCTTTTGGTAGTCCTTGTTCCTTGTTGCTACAGTACAAAGACCGCCAGTCTAAGTTTCATGCAAAAGCGGTGGAAGGCATCTTCTTAGGATACGTTGCCAACTCGCCTTGTAAGAGAGTGTACAACATATGAACTCGTACTGTCGAGGAATGGTTCGAAGTGGATTGTAGTAAACACAACATTCCACCCGAACCAACAGGTCCAGCTTGGGGTTTTGATTATGATGCGCTATTCAAGTCATTCAATCTTCCTGATTTATCTGCAGTTGACGCCGCAAATGTTTATGAATTATTAGGTGGCGGTGATGACTCCAGCTTCTCTACTCGTGCTACTGTACCGATTGTGACTCCTGATTCCAATGCTGCATCTGCATTTGGAACTCATGACAGTGATACCAGTGAAAGTGTTCATGCGGTTGGAGATGACGCTCAACCCAATCCTAACACAACTGTAGGAAATGAAGCTCCAGCTGATCCAATTAACATTGAATCTTCTTCCTCTGGAACACAGGAAATGGGGGAGTTAAGCACGAATCTAGATCCAGAAATTCAGGAACCGATTGTACCGGAGACGAGAGTGCATAGGAATCATCCAATCGACAACATTATTGGTGATCCTTATGCCGGTGTTCAGACTCGTCATCGAACCATCACTGAGAACACCAGTCTTTACACAGAGATACTTGACACTGGTGTCATGGAAACATGTCTGCATGCTGCATTCGTGTCCCAGCTAGAGCCGAAGAATGTGAAGGAGGCTCTCACTGACAACTGCTGGATTGAGGCGATGCAAAATGAATTATCTCAATTCCAAAAGTTGCACGTGTGGGATTTGGTTGACTTGCCAAAAGGCTTTCAGCCAATTGGAACCAGATGGGTGTTCAAATGCAAGACGGATGATCGTCATGTTGTTGTTAAGAACAAATCAAGATTGGTTGTTCAGGGTTTTTATCAGCAAGAGGGCTTGGATTACACGGAAGTATATGCCCCAGTTGCTAGAATTGAGGCCATTTGACTGTTCTTAGCTTATGCCACATTTGTCGGCTTCAAGGTCTATCAACTTGATGTGAAGAGTGCTTTCCTTTATGGTAAAGTTCATGAAGAGGTCTATGTCACTCAACCTCCCGATTTTTAAGATCCGCATAATATCAATAAAGTGTATAAGCTCGACAAAGCACTTTATGGTCTTCATCAAGCACCGCGGGCATGGTATGAGACATTATCTAAGCATTTACTATCTAATGGTTTCGACCGTGGACAGATTGACTCGACTCTCTTCATTAGGAAAGTAGGAGGTGACATTCTTCTTGTACAAGTATATGTCGACGACATTATCTTTGGATCTACCAATGAAGGGATGTGTAGGGAATTCGAGCAGGTGATGAAGTCCAAGTTTGAAATGAGTAATATGGGTGAATTGTCATTCTTCCTGGGTCTGCAAGTCAGTCAAAGAGAGGATGGCATTTATCTACATCAAACTAAGTATGTGCAGGACATCTTATCAAAATACAAGATGAATGATAGCAGTACTTATGGCACACCTATCCCAGTCAATCATGGTCTGCATCCTGACAAAGATGGAAAGGATGTAGATAGCAGATTGTACCGTGGGATGATCGGATCACTTATGTATCTCACAACTTCAAGACCCGATATAATGTTTGCTGTGTGCTTGTGCTCAAGGTTTCAGTCTCAACCGAAGGAGTCACATATGATAGTCGTGAAGAGAATTTTCAGATACCTGAAAGGGAAACCCCGATTAGGTCTTTGGTACTCTAAGCAGCAGTTATTCGACTTCAAAGCCTACACTGATTCAGATTATGGTGGTTGTAACCTTGACAAAAAGTCAACTTCTGGTGGATGTCAATTCTTAGGAGACAGACTGGTCTCCTGGCAATGTAAGAAGCAGTCAACGGTTTCTGTCTCAACTTGTGAAGCAGAATACATTGCTGCAGCGAGCGGTTGTTCTCAGATACTGTGGATTCAGCAGCAATTGAGAGACTACGGCTTAAACTTCACTGGAACTCCTCTATTCATTGACAACAATGCCACCATGTCCACACAAATAACCCGGTGAAACATTCCAAAACTAAACAATAGAGATTCGCCATCATTTCATCCGTGATTGTGCTGAAAAGCATTTAATTGAACTTGTAAAAGTTCACACGGATGGCAATCTTGCTGACCTTTTCACAAAGGCATTTGATCGATCCCGTTTTGAGCATCTTGTCAACTTGATAGGAATGTTCAATCCTGAGTGAAGATTAATTTTTCTTAAATCAATTCAATTCATGGAAGTTAAACTTTATTTGTTTTAAATTTTCTGTATAGTTCTTTTAAGTTTGAAAATATTTTACAAAAACAAAAACAAAAATAGAAAATGGAGAAAATTTCAAAGTTAACTTGAGAAAAGAGGAAATGATAGTACACCAGAAATGATCTAAACGTCACAGACTGCTCATATGGGACATGCTTACTTAACTGTTTAACTTATTATGTTTTTAATCTGCTTATTTACAAGTAATTTAAATTGTCAGTAGGCTGTATGCGTCTTTGAATCACTAGTAGTGTGGAAACTAAATCTAAATTACAACTGTGATTTGAACCCATGTTTGCAAGTGTGTGTGCGTAAAATAATAGAAAAGATCATTATCAGATATGGGATGTTAGATTTTGGCAATAATTTTCTTTTGAGGTCAGTTTCGGGTTATGTCGTTAGCACAATTAATGCGGTTCATCTCACTGCCCATACTCACAAGTATGCAAGGAGAGATTGAATCAAGACATGTCTCTACATTAACCGTTGAGCATGTATTTACCCTTGAATCACTCCTGATTCATTGAAATCAAATCCAGATAAAAGTTGGATCCCCTTACCCTAAAACTCAAACACCATATATATTATCCTGAATCATCATACCGATATTCAATGAAGAAATTCAAATGAAACCAAGACAAATGAATCACTAGATTCTGAATCTTATGATTTCTGATAATCCTTATGGATTCTGCTTGATTTTTCCTGTGCTAATAGATGTAACTTCATTCTGACAATTTAGAAAATCATTGGGAAAATCTTAGATGCCTTGAGATAATGCAATTTACATTAGTATAGCATATCAGTGGGGTACACGTTGTATATCTTATAAAAAGTACCTTAATACACAAGAATGTGATACAAAGATGCTTATAGTTTCAAATCTTATAATATTGTCAACTTGAATTACTTGTTCATGTGCTTATTACGTATGAATAAATAGTAATCCATGACATGATCCCATATTCTTTGATGTTTATATTGTATCGTTTTTGCTAAAAGATAGCCTGATATGACCCTCTGCTCGTGTCTTTGATCAAAAATAGTTTGTGTGAATTCTTGTATATTTTATTAGAAAAGATCAAAAAGATTTTAAGTTTATGCATAGTTCAATTTTATTCAAAAAAGCCAAAAATTTTTGTGTTTAACCTTCATGAATTGTATTTGAATCCTCCTGATTGAAAATTTTTATCTTGTTCGTTATTTGACTTGAAATACTTCATAAATTCTGAGTTTAAAATTTGCGCACTTAAGGGTTGTGCGTACTTGTCAAGTTCGCACGAAGTAAGCCTTGCGTACTTAACAAGTACGCAAGAGTTAAAGCTTGCGCACTTGTAAATGCGCAAGAGTTAAAGTTTGCGCACTTGTAAATGCGCAAGAGTTAACTCGTGCGCACTTAACAAGTGCGCACGACTGATTGAGGGAGGGTATAAAAGTGACACTTAGAAAATTTTCTCAGTTTCATGCTTTCAAACGAAAACTTTTCCCTCTGCAAATTTTTACTCAAAACCGAGTGTTCCTAAACCATCTTTTCATCCCGCCTATAGTTTCATCATCTCATTTCATCGATTTGGTGAGAATCTAGGCTAAATCCATCCGTGAAATCGTAACATTTGGACCGATTATTGACTTAGAAAAATTTAGGTTAAATCCGTGAATTTTTGGGGAAATTATAGGTTGTTTGTGTAACTTATTGTCTGTAACATGTGAATAGGAACCTTAATTAACTCTTAATCATCCTTATGGTCCTCGATTTTGAGCCGTCGGTTGAATTTTAATCGACAGTGGGTCGGGCGACTTTTTAGGTCAAAATTGGTCCTGGTTAAGTAGTTTGTGGTGTTGATACTGGTCCCATAGGTTAGAATCATCAGTTCCGACCTAGTGGCGACCTAATCGACCCGTGTTTTGAACGATCAGTGTATTTTTCAACAATCTGGAATTTTTGTCAAGTGGTGTTCTTGCGCACTTGGCAAGTACGCAAGAAGCAATTCTTGCGTACTTGTTAAATACGCAAGAGGAAAAGACTGTGCACTTGGCAAGTGCGCAAGACCAACACTTGGGAAAAATTCTAAGTCTGAAAAATTATGTTCAAAGAGTAACTACTGTACCGTGTCATGTTTGTTCATTTCCAATGATACGTGTTGTTCTGATTGTGTTTTCTGTGTGTTTTTGCAGATTATGGCTCGGGCGTTTACTAACGAATTCAACCTGTTAGCAAACACTCAACCCGAATGCAGCATTGCAATATAGGGAGATAGTTGATTTCTTGAACCGCTCCAGAATTAGCTATGCTATCTCGGCTGACCCGACAGTGTCAAGACCTTATTTGGAACAATTTTGGGAGACGGCGGAACACGACTGCACGGTATTCCCCAATGTCATAAGGGCTACCGTTGCTGGTCAGGCTATCTCTTTTTCTGAAGACACCATAAGAAGGTTCCTGCAGTTCAGAGACCTTGATACCGACCCGACAGCCTATCCAGACTACTATGTGGATGGGTGTTGGAGGCAAAGAATGGGCTGAAACACGCGTACAAATGATCACACAAAATTTTGGCCAAGAAAAGTTTTCTCGCCAAAAAACTCTTTTTTTTTTAATCCCAGAGGCTAGTCCATGCGTACTTAGCAAATACGCACATAAAGGGTGCTCATGCATATTTAGTAAATACTCAAAGCCAAGTGCTCATGCGTATTTGATAAGTACGCAAAATGCCCATGCGTACATGCTAAGTACGCAGAGGAAAATACTCATGCGTACTTAACTAGTACGCAGGACAACTTCTCTTGCTTACTTAGTAAGTACGTAGGACAAAACCCATGCGTACTTAGTAAGTATGCAGAAAAGCTGAATTTGCGTACTTATCAAAGAGTAACAGCGTTCTTGACGGATCTTGAGGAGAATGCTCGAAAAGTGATGGATCTAAGAAATTAATGCTTCCAAAAGCTTCAAAAACATCATCTAACAAACCCTTAGCCTTCCAAACACCAAATGAAATGATAACAAACTCGATTTTAAGGATTTTAGGTTACGAACTCGTTTTTGCTCAAAACCCTAAAAAAATCAAAACTGGAACACAAATCAACGAACACCGAGGCTCTGATACCACTTGTAGGTCCCGGGAGCCTCGTCGCGCAGCGGAAATAACACGATCTGTTCTATGATTTGTGTGGGAACAGAGAAACACGACAGAGAAAACACGAACACAGATAAAAGATAATGAAACGAAACGTAATCCATAACAAAGAAGTCATCCCGTATTACAGACTACATACCGAAGGAGCATACATCTCTCATCTAAGCTCATGGTCCAGGGGTCGGGAGAGCTCTTCCCGACCCGGACATCTCTAAACCTAGTTCCAGAGTTCCACTGTAAGGCCCCATTCCCTTTTAACCTCACTTGTTGGATTTACTCATTAACATAGTCGTAATTACTGAACTTAAATTTAAAATATTCAGAAGTAGCGGAAGCAAGCATCATTCAAATTACATGTCATAACAGCGAAAGTTTTAAAAATTGAAACATAACATTGTCTTAACATAAATAAAAGTGGGATGTCAGTCTCGTGCCAGGTAACCTTCACGCCTTCGCACGACCCTTCCTTTCTGTACCTGAAATGTATACTAAAAGTCAGCTAACGCTGGTGAGTTCTAGTTTAAATCTATTAAGTATGATCATTCTTTTCTTTACAAGTATACATAATTATATACATTCGTAACTTTTGCTTTTCTTTCATCTTTCTTTTGTGATTACATATATATATAAATATACGTATTCATAACTTTTGCTTTTCTTTCATCTTTCTTTTGTGATTACATATATATAAATATACGTATTCATAACTTTTGCTTTTCTTTCATCCTTCTTTTGTGATTACATATATATAAATATACGTATTCATAACTTTTGCTTTTCTTTCATCCTTCTTTTGTGATTACATATATATAAATATACGTATTCATAACTTTTGCTTTTCTTAACTTTCATGGGTCATACACTTAAGGGTGATCAACCCGTCATTTGTTTGCGAATGTCACAAAGACAAACGCCACGGTCCATCGTCATGGCCCGCCATTCTTACAACCGTCCGGCAACTTGTGTCCGTCCGTAATTTTATTCTTACAACCGTCCGGCAACTTGTGTCCGTCCGTCATGACTTACAACCGTCCTACCGTCGTAGGCCGTAATTCGCCCGTCTACCCGAAAGTATCCGTTTCCCATGCGACTATTATTTATGCAACCGTTCTACTATTCATAATATGCCATTTGCTTTGACCGTCCTTTAATGGCTTTCGTACGTCCTAGCTGATGAAGGAACGTATTTGTCCCGGTTACAAAATAGTCATGTGGTCGTCCGTCTACCGAAGTAGCCGTTATCATCGAAGCGTCCATAACTTTTTCTTATACTTGTCAAGCAATATATACATGGATATAAAGCAAGATTTCATTCTTACACATTGGGTTATTCTTTCATTCATTCTATATAATCATACGATTCATTCTTTGTGCATAATTCATTTTCGTATATATATATAAAATATATATTAGTATATCATGTATGATCACATTACCATTCATATCATTTATTCATTTAGTGTATACATTTCAGCCCCAAAACATTTGAAAACATTTGCACATAACATAGAAGGGGGCACATAGAACTCACCTGAAAAGCTAGTCTTGGTTGTCATAAACAAAGGTCCAACAACGTCACGTATGATCTGAATTAGGTAGTTTAAATACACATTAGACCCAACCCCGACTCTAACGGTTCAATCATTCTAAACACACTGACTTTACTTACTGGTCTGCTACCTACGCACTTAGTAAGTGCGCAGGGCCTTGCTCATGCGTACTTGACAAGGGCGCAGAGCATTCTTCTTGCGTATTTGGTAAGTACGCATGATCTTTCTCCTGCGTACCTGCGTACTTGGTAAGTACGCATGACCTTTCTCCTGCGTACCTGCGTACTTGGTAAGTACGCAGGACGTCCCAACTGTCACACCCCGACCGATGGCGGAATCATCGGGGCGGGACATGTAGACTATTCATAAGCACAAGGTTGACTAAATTGAAATATACTAATTATCAAATTCCATTACAAACATTCAATCAAAAGCAATTCCAAGAAAAGAAACATAATTGAAATACATAAGTTCTTTATATATTTTAACTAAGTCCAAGCCTATATGTAGCACATCTTGATCAATCTCACATATTAGGACCTGAAACATGAATAAAATAAAGTCAACTAAAAAGTTGGTGAGTATAACACAGGTTTGTATATAGATAGCATATAGTTGTAAAACAAATCCTTACATAACATGATAAATAAGGCATTTATGGGGAGCAGCTATTGTGTAACCAAGTACAATCAAACCTTTGTAACTAGCATGCAAATTGTGTTGTCGGTATCAATCACCCCAATCTGGGTGGGTTTGTCAGACTCAATAGATCTATCATTGAAAACCGTCGGCTTGAATAGTTAATGATTGCACATAAGTGTTCACAAAAGTTAGCACAACTAGCACTCGGGCATAAAGCTCAAATTTGCACACATGAATGTAAATAGGATTTGTACTTGTATTGTTTGTGTAAATGTAAACATGTAATTTGTATATAGTTCATGTTTCACCCCAAAAGTGTAAAAGAGTAAAAGGGGCTATGAAATACTCACTTGTATCAAAATGTAGTAGCTAACAAGAGCGTTGGGTAATTCAAGTGATTTGCAACTCACTAAGTTTGACCTAGTGTGAAATAGTATAAATTTGGATTAATAATATGTACAATGTCTAAGTTCATTCTAAGGTTTTCAATAGGAATGGGAGCATGGATTTGTACGAAGGGTTGGTGTATTCATTTGCGTTGGTATTTGAATGAATATGTAAGTTCAATTATATAATGAAAGATTTAAGGTTTAATTTGCAAAATTAACTAAAATGATAATTTAATTATTTTTATTTAGTTGTTCATGAAAATGTGTCAAGAGGCATTTTAAATATATATTAGAATATAAATAGTTTGTGTAGGTTTGAATATAACAATTATATGTAAAACTTTTATTTTAAATTTATTACTTTTTAATCCATTAGAAACGACTTAATTAATTTGTTTAATATTTCCAAGTTGATAATTTAGATTATGAAAACAATTATGGCTTTGGAGTTTTATAAAATAATTTTTATAAAAGAAAAAGAGTGTATATTAAAATAACAGAAGAAATAGGTTCTGACCCAAGGTAGCACAACCGTGTGAAATGTATGGCACGACCGCACTTAGGCACGGGGCGCGACCGTGCTTAGGCACGGGGCGCGACCGTGCTTAGGCATGGGGCGCGACCATGCCTGGACAAGAGGCACGACCGTGCTAATTGATTAGCACGACCGTGTCTGAATGTTCCAGAAGTTAATTTGTCTAAATCCTGTATTAATAGCGTGTGAATTCATGGGGCTTTCGATTGTTGATTGTTTTAGAATCTATCCATGTATTTTAATTGAGTGGAGATCGTGTCTAGGGTGTAGTTCGATTAAACTAAAATATAATGAACCCTAGATTTTATTCGTGTTCAATTCGATTGTATAAGCCCTGAATAGGTTAGGGCTTTCATTCACGGGATTGAAATGAGTCTGATGTGTTTACTTACCTTAAACGATATCGAATTGGTAGAGTTTGACTAAACGGAGTTCCGATTTCGGGGCGTGGATCCTTGGCGTCTTCTGCTAGGATTCCGGCACGATTGATGTGAGGAATGTGATCACGGAAGCTTGAAGATCATGCGCAGAGGTTTGATTTCGAGAGTGATATGGAATTGGACGAGATTGAGAGAAAGAAATGACTAAGTGACGGTTTTTGGGTTTCTAATTGCAATTGTGGTTATTCAGGAGTTTGGTCATTGATGAATTAATCTAGAAATGGCACAAAAGACGTTACAATCGCGGAATTGAACAGACTTTGTGATTAAGGCAGTGTTTACGGTTCAACTGAGTTTCAGGCGCAACCGTGCCAGTTCTCGGCGCGATCGTGTTTACGGAGCGCGACCGTGCCAGGTCATGGCGCGACCGTGTTTACGGGGCGCGACCGTGCCAGGTCATGGCGTGACCGTGCCAAGTGATATTTTGATAATTTTCAAGACTAGTCCTTGTAGTTTGTGAGATAGCGTAGGTTTGTTTCAGTTGTTATTGTAGCAATGTAAAACGTGTGTATGTACTTTTAACATTATGATAATACTCCATAATTGCACATGAAAATAGTAAATGATGTGACACAACGTTTTGAATGTGAACATTAGATTGAAATTATCATTTATTGCACAATATGAAATACCAGGAAATACATGGATGTTACAGTATCCCCTAGTTAAGGGAATTTCGTCCCGAAATTTAACTAGTTGAGGCTACTAAATCAGCAAACAGGTGGGGGTACTTGAGTTTCATTTGTTCCTCTCGTTCCCAAGTGAATTCAAGACCACGCTTAGACTCCCAACGAACTTTGACAATAGGAATACGACTTCGCTTGAGTTGCTTGATTTCACGATCCATAATTTCTACCGGTTTCTCAACGAAGTGCATCGTTTCATCAATGCGCACGTCATCAAGTGGTATATGGAGATTCTCATCAGCGAGACATTTCTTCAGATTAGATACATGAAATGTAGGATGCACATTGCCAAGAGATGGAGGTAACTCGAGTTTGTAAGCCACTTTCCCAATCCTTTCAAGGATTTTGAATGGACCAACATAGCGAGGGGCTAACTTGCCCTTCTTTCCAAAACAGATCACACCCTTCCACGGGGACACCTTAAGAAGAACCAGGTCACCGACTCCTCGCCACTCGAATATTGTCACGGAATTGAATGATCTTATCGGATGTTTCTTGAATTAGCTCGGGACCGGTGATTTGTGCTTCACCAATCTCGTTCCAACAGATAGGAGAACGACACTTGCGACCATAAAGAGCTTCGAATGGAGCCATGTTGATACTTGTGTGGTAGCTATTATTGTAAGAGAACTCAATGAGGGATAAATGTGAATCCCAATTTCCACCAAAATCAATTACACAAGCTCTAAGCATGTCTTCAAGAGTTTGGATTGTCCACTCGGTTTGACCATCAGTTTGGGGATGGTAAGCCGTGCTCAAATCCAATCGTGTACCAAGTGCAGTTTGGAGAGATTGCCAAAAACGAGAAGTGAACCGGGCATCTCGGTCGGATATTATGTTCAAGGGAACACCATGACGGCTCATAATTTCATCAATGTAAATTCGGGCTAGTTTCTCAACCCGATAGTCTTCACGGATAGGCAAGAAATGAGCAGATTTGGTGAGACGATCAATGATTAACCAAATGCTACCATAACCACTCGAGGTGCGAGGGAGTTTGGTAATAAAATCCACGGCTAAGTTCTCCCATTTCCACACGGGAATTTCCGGTTGTTCAAGTAATCCGGAAGGACGTTGGTATTCGGCTTTGACTTTGGAACACGTTAGACATTTGGCAACATAGTGAGCAATGTCCTTTTTCATACCGGGCCACCAATATTGTTGGCGAAGATCTTGGTACATTTTATCCGCACCAGGATGAATAGAATAACGAGTCTTGTGAGCCTCGTTCATGAGAAATGTACGGAGATCATCGCGATCGGGAATCCAAATACGGTTCAAGTAATAAAGTAAGCCATTGGATTTTGATTCAAGTAAGAGTTCAACACCACACGACATTTCCTCATACATGTTACCCTCGGTGACTGAGACGTGTTGAGCTTCTAAGATACGGTTTCGAATGTCGGTTTGAATTCGAACACATTGAAGCATGACATGGTCCTTTCGACTCAAAGCATCGGCTACAACATTCGCTTTGTCGGGATGGTAACGAATCTCGCAGTCATAGTCGTTAAGGAGTTCAACCTAACGACGTTGCCTCAAATTGAGTTCTTTTTGGTTGAAAATGTGTTGGAGACTTTTGTGGTCAGTGAACGCCACGCATTTCATGCCATAGAGATAATCTCTCCAAATCTTCAATGCAAATACGACCACACCTAACTCGAGATCGTGCGTCGTATAATTCTTCTCATGAATCTTAAGTTGCCTTGATGCATAAGCGATTACTTTGCCTCGTTGCATGAGGACACAACCGAGACCTTGGTTAGAAGCATCACAGTAGACAACTAGATCATCATTCCCATCAGGGAGAGTCAAAATGGGAGCTTGGACAACTTTTGTTTGAGGGTTTGGAAAGCTTCTTCTTGTTTTGGTCCCCATTCATAAGTCTTACCCTTGTGAGTTAAAGCGGTAAGGGGAACAGCAATCTTAGAGAATTTTGAGATGAAACGACAGTAATATCCCGCAAGACCAAGAAATGAACGAACTTCAGTGGGTGTCTTCGGGGCATTCCAATTCTTAACCGTTTCGATCTTAGCAGGGTCAACATGAATACCCTTGTCGTTGACAATATGACCAAGAAATTGAACTTCTTTTAACCAAAATTCACATTTGGAGAATTTGGCATATAGTTGTTCTTTCTTCAAGTGATCCAAAACCAATCTAAGATGTTGCTCGTGATCGGCTTTAGTCTTGGAATAGATTAAGATGTCATTGATGAAAACGATCACGAACTTATCAAGGTACGGTTTGCACACACGATTCATGAGGTCCATGAAAACTGCGGGTGCATTGGTTAGTCCAAAAGGCATAACCATGAACTCGTAATGACCATACCTTGTTCGAAAGGCAGTCTTTGGAATATCGTCTTCTTGCACACGGAGTTGGTGATAACCAGATCGAAGATCAATCTTTGAGAAGCAAGTAGAACCTTGAAGTTGATCAAAGAGGTCATCAATTCTAGGCAAAGGATAATGGTTTTTGATAGTAAGCTTGTTGAGTTCGCGGTAGTCAATGCACATGCGAAATGATCCATCCTTCTTTTTGACGAATAAAATGGGTGCACCCCACGGTGAATGACTTGGACGAATGAATCCCTTGTCGGAGAGCTCTTGAAGTTGACTTCTAAGTTCTTGCATTTCAGAAGGTGCAAGACGGTATGGAGCTCTAGCCACGGGGTTGGCTCCGGGCACAAGATCAATGCGAAATTCTATTTGTCGAACGGGTGGAAGACCGGAAATACTTCGGGAAAATCCCAAATGATGGGAATGTCTTGTATACTCTTCTTTTTGACATCTTTTTGGACAATATGAGCTAAGAAGGCCACGTACTTCTTTCGTAGGTACTTTTGGGCGGTAGTGCACGACATTAACTTAAGTCCTTTGCAAGGCTTTTCACCAAAGACTCTTAACGTTTCTCCCGATGGTAGGGGTATTCGGATGCACTTCTCGAAACAAATGACTTCAGCATGATGATTTGATAGCCAGTCCATGCCTATGATGATATCAAAGCTTCCTAGTGGCATTGGAACAAGGTTGATTGGGAATATATGATCATTAAGTTCCAAAGAGCAATCATAGATAATGGATTCAATTGTAAGAGAGTCACCATTTGCTACTTCAACGTTAAATGTTTTCTCTAAAAGGGATCGTGTCTTTGCAAGTAAAGGTTCAAAGTTAAGTGACACAAAACTCTTATCGGCACCAGTATCAAATAAAATGGAGGCATATTGACTATTTACAAGGAACGTACCATTGACCACGTCATTGTTGGCTTGAGCTTCATTGGCGTTTATGTTGAATGCACGCCCACGAGCTCCACCTTGTCTAGCATTGGCAAATCTTGGGCATTGATCACGGAAATGGTTCAGGTTGCCACATTCATAACATGCACGCCCATTTGCAATAGCGGGAGCACCTTGATTAGTCACTTGGGTGTTGGTTTGGTTTGGTGGGTTGACTTGGCCCGCAGAGCTTTGGCCCTACAAACATTAACCGTATGGCCATATCTCCCACAATGAGTACAAAGGCGACATGGGATGCTTTGGGGATGATGGTAGTTGCAGGTGGCACAAAGTGGGTAGATTCCAACATATGGCTTTTTGGCCGATGCTGGAACCATAGGTGCAGCTTGGTTAACAGGTATAGCAGGAGTGACCATAGCAAAATTTCTAGCCTTTCTCTTCTTATTGTGCCGGGAGGGCTCAGTTATGGCTTCTTTGTTGTGGGTGGAAGGAGTTGCAGTGTCGGAGACTTTCTTTGCGCCCTTTTTAGTAAGAGTCCCCGCCGTCACATGGTTATCATTTAAGGTGGCAGATAAGCGGATAGCATCCTCAAGTGTTGCGGGATTCCTCCCTAGGACAGTATCTTGAATTTGCCTAGGTAGTCCCCCAATATACTTTTCAATGCAGCGGGACAAAGGAGTGACCATGTGGGGCACGAGAAGACTTAACTCATGAAACCGAGTTGTATATGCCAAGCTTTCGCCACTATTTTGGGCAAGATCCCAAAATTCGGCTCCAAGTTTCTTTACTTTATTTTGAGAACAGAATTCCTCGGTCATTAGCCTTTTAACCTCATCCCAAGGTAAGGCCATTGCTACATCCACACCTCTATTTCTCTTCTCCACATTCTACCACGTGAGTGCCCATTTTTGTAGGACACTTGTGGCATGACGAACACGAAGGTTGTCGGGGCAGTCACTTTTGAGAAAGGTATTCTCAATGCTTTCGAACCATTGAAGGAGTCTAGTAGCTCCTTCGGTACCATAGAATTTGGGAGGATTACACGAGTTGAAATGCTTGAAGGTGCATTGAGATGGGTTGTTACCACCATTTCCACCATTACCACCATTACCACTATTACTACCATTTCCACCATTGTTGCCATTGGTGGCACTATTAGCTTGAGTGAGTTGTGTCACGAGTTGTGCAAGAATAGCAGCAATGTCGGTATTGGTGTTAGCCGCGGGAGCACGACGAGGAGGCATTCTACAGATTTTCACAAGACAAGAAAAGATGTAAGAACTTATGAGAATTGTTTGGATTTAATAGAATAAGATAACAAAATAAATAGATAATCATAGTTTGGATTGTACTCAATTAGTGATATAATCACTCGAATACTATGACACATTAAGGTTAATTAAACTTATATAATTTTCAAGGAGACATGCTTTAGCCTATAAGTAAACACTCATTTCGGGAATTCCCAGGAAAGCATACGGGTCCCTCGGTTGATTGGGATTTATTCGAAATGCTTTCCTAGACAGAAAACCCAAAATACAGGTGTCACTCTTCCAGATTGCACGTGTCCTCAAATAATTAACAAAGCTTAAAAACCTTAACGAGGAAATAAAGAATTTTTTTTTTAATTTTTTTATTTTTATTTTTTGAATTTAGCTTCATGAAGTTCCCACATGCTTAGAAAGTTAAAGATAGAGAAGAAGATAAGAATATTAGGAGGTTTTAGGATAAAGGAAAGGATATTGTTTATTTACTTTATCATTTAAGTATATACTAATAAGTCATGGAATTTTAACAATTAAGTCATCAAATAAAATAATAATTAATCATAGTAAGCATGTAGCACATAGTATGTAACACATAACATATAGCATGTAATCATGAAACATAGCATAAGTAGGTGTCCTAAAGTTATAGTCTAGGTCAAGGTGTCTAAGAACCTAATTCCCTATAACCAAGGCTCTGATACCAATCTGTCACACCTCGACCGATGACGGAATCATCGGGGCGGGACATGTAGACTGTTCATAAGCACAAAGTTGACTAAATTGAAATATATTAATTATCAAATTCCATTACAAACATTCAATCAAAATCAATTCCAAGAAAAGAAACATAATTGAAATACATAAGTTCTTTATTTATTTTAACTAAGTCCAAGCCTATATGTAGCACATCTTGATCAATCTCACATATTAGGACCTGAAACATGAATAAAATAAAGTCAACTAAAAAGTTGGTGAGTATAACACATGTTTATATATAGATAGCATATAGTTGTAAAACAAATCCTTACATAACATGATAAATAAGACATTTATGGAGAGCAGCTATTGTGTAACCAAGTACAATCAAACCTTTGTAACTAGCATGCAAATTGTGTTGTCGGTATCAATCACCCCAATCTGGGTGGGTTTGTCAGACTCAATAGATCTATCATTGAAACCGTCGGCTTGAATAGTTAATGATTGCACATAAGTGTTCACAAAAGTTAGCACAACTAGCACTCAGGCATAAAGCTCAAATTTGCACACATGAATGTAAATAGGATTTGTACTTGTATTGTTTGTGTAAATGTAAACATGTAATTTGTATATAGTTCATGTTTCACCCCAAAAGTGTAAAAGAGTAAAAGGGGCTATGAAATACTCACTTGTATCAAAATGTAGTAGCTAACAAGAGCGTTGGGTAATTCAAGTGATTTACAACTCACTAAGTTTGACCTAGAGTGAAATAGTATAAATTTGGATTAATAATATGTACAATGTCTAAGGACATTCTAAGGTTTTCAATAGGAATGGGAGCATGGATTTGTACGAAGGGTTGGTGTATTCATTTGCATTGGTATTTGAATGAATATGTAAGTTCAATTAAATAATGAAAGATTTAAGGTTTAATTTGCATAATTAACTAAAATAATAATTTAATTATTTTTATTTAGTTGTTCATGAAAATGTGTCAAGAGGCATTTTAAATATATATTAGAATATAAATAGTTTATGTAGGTTTGAATAAAACAATTATATGTAAAACTTTTATTTTAAATTTATTACTTTTTAATCCATTAGAAACGACTTAATTAATTTGTTTAATATTTCCAAGTTGATAATTTAGATTATGAAAACAATTCTCGCTTTGGAGTTTTATAAAATAATTTTTATAAAAGAAAATGAGTTTATATTAAAATAACAGAAGAAATAGGTTCTGACCCAAGGTAGCACAACCGTGTCAAATGTATGGCTCGACCGCGCTTAGGCACGGGGCGCGACCGTGCTTAGGCATGGGGCGCGACCATGCCTGGACAAGAGGCACGACCGTGCTAATTGATTAGCACGACCGTGTCTGAATGTTCCAGAAGTTAATTTGTCTAAATCTTGTATTAATAGCGATTGAATTCGTGGGGCTTTCGATTGTTGATTGTTTTAGAATCTATCCATGTATTTTAATTAAGTGGAGATCGTGTCTAGGGTGTAGTTCGATTATACTAAAATATAATGAACCTTAGATTTTATTCGTGTTCAATTCGATTGTATAAGCCCTGAATAGGTTAGGGCTTTCATTCACGGGATTGAAATGAGTTTGAGGATGTGTTTACTTACCTTAAACGATATCGAATTGGTAGAGTTCGACTAAACGGAGTTCCGATTTCGGCGCGTGGATCCCTGGCGTCTTCTGCTGGGATTCTGGCACGATTGATGTGAGGAATGTGATCACAGAAGCTTGAAGATCATGCGCAGAGGTTTGATTTCGAGAGTGATACGGAATTGGACGAGATGGAGAGAAAGAAATGACTAAGTGACGGTTTTTGGGTTTCTAATTGCAATTGTGGTTATTCAGGAGTTTGGTCATTGATGAATTAATCCGGAAACGGCACAAAAGACGTTACAATCGCGGACTTGAACAGACTTTGTGATGTAACATCTCTGATCTTTCCATGTATTTGTTTTAAGTGCAATAAACAGTGTTTCCATTTCCAACTTCTAGTACAATTCTCTATGTTATCTACACAAATATTATGGTTCAGATTTCCGCAATATTATCCTGTTTATATACAAGTTAGAATTTAAGGATTTCATATCCTTATTCCATATACATACTTATCCACATAAAACAAATATACATATATACATGTAAGTCAAGTTACCTATCTATATGTAAACAAATATATATATATATATATATATATGCATGTATAATTACAATGTAACGGTACAACCCCCCCCCCTAAACATTGAACCTAATAATTAAATCCTCAATTGGACCTTTGGAATTGAACCTTGACTTTCAATTTTGACCTACAACACCAAATGTGACCCTGTTTGACTTTTAAAAGTCAAACAGGCCAAAATCAATGCAATCCGGCAGGAGGCTTGTTTAAGCCGGTTGGATTGGACCTGTTTTGAGTGTTAGACCAAGTACTAATCAGTCCCAGGCCCAAACAACAATCCAATTCGATCAAGTCGCGCGGTTAATTTCAAATCCAAACACGTTTGACTCGGCAGAGTCAAACCGAGCTAAATTAGGAATGAATTCGGGGAATTAAGGCGTGTTGATGACAGCAAATCATCCCTAAACGGTTCGCGCATGACCCCAGACCACAATCTCGACCCAATACATTCCCAATTGACTGAATTAACGCGTAATTCGTCTAAACGGCTGTCATCCTCCAACTCCTAATCGAATTCTGCTATCTAGATGAAATTAAGCCAATTAGACCATACCCACACCTTCGCATACTCACCCACAAACTCTCCCGACCCCAATTCAATCGGCATTACACCTCTGAGACGCTGTCGAGCATCAGGAACCGCCGGAGCCAAGTCCTAGTCGTTCTCACCCGATCCTCCACTAAATCGAATAAGGTTAGTCTCGTTTGATTCGTCCTAGGATGTAGTCCGATAGCCCCATAACAATTTGGGATTTCAAATCGAATCGGGACCAAAGGGGGATTAGGGTTCATATCGATCGATTGGATTTAGGACCGGGGACCGGGTGTTCTATTTAGAATTCCAGAATACATATTCAACCAGCGAAACCATCCGGCTCAACTGGTTACGACACTGCACCATTGAACCAGGTGGTACGGGTTCGAAACCCGTACACCGAAGCCTTTTTGCGTGTTTAAACCTGACCAGACCCGACCACCTCTTCGCCCTCGATTAAGGTCCATTTGAACCGAGATGTTACACGGGATGGTGCCCTGGTCCGGCGGTAGAGCACGACCCACACACAGAACCCACCCGGGTTCGAACCGGGTGGAGTTCTTTTTATAAAAAAAAATCATTTTTAAACAGTTTTATAAACAAAAAAAATTCTATAAAAATATTTTTATAAACCCCCACTTAAATTAAGTCAGTTTAAATCAGAAATTCGTAATTTTTAACTTAAAACAATAATTCTAATAAATTCAAATTGTTTAAAAAAATTCCATCTTTTAATTATCAAAAGGAAATATACTATTTAATTAAATTCCTAAATTATAAAAATTATGACAAGATTTTTGTAAATCGCTTTATTGTAAAACGAACTTTTATAAACCATTCGTGTTATTAAATCAAATATAATAGTGTAGAAACCATATTCAAACGAATAAAACTTATTTCAAAACATATAAACTAATAAATAACTATTTTATATTTTGAGACATTTTCATAAATAAATAAATAAACAAAAAATTTTATTTATTTATATTATATTTAAATAAATATATATACCACACTATTTCTTTAAAAGCAATATTCTAAATAAATAAATTATTTAATTTATTTATTCATTATTCTTACAAACCCTAAACTTATTTTATATAACCACCAACGAATCCATTTTTGACAAAGAATGACACAAACCATCAGCACAAGTCCTTACACTTATAAACCCACTAAAACCTTAGACTTTAGATCTTTGTACATAACAATAATACATGTTTATACATTTATTCATTAGGTCGCACCTAGTGACCTACAACTCACCGCTACTATCTATTTGATTGTGCAATCTACGTTCTTTATACATGTGAGTTACATAGCCCCTCTTTTACTCTATTTTACAAACTTTTGGGGTGGAACATGAGTTCAATCTATATGTTTACAAACTACACAATACAATTCCACCCTACATCCATGTGTTACAATTTTGTGCTTTGTGCTTGAGTACTAGGTGTGTAGACCATCTTTATGCTACTGTACAATCATTAACTATTTAGCCGACGGTAAACAGTGATAGATCTATTGAGTCTGACAAACCCACCCAGGTAGGGTGACTGTTACTGCCAACACGCTTTTGTTTTGCATGCTAGTTACAAAGGTTTGATTGTATACTTAGGTCACACGATGGTATCTCTCCATAAATGCCATAATTGCCATGTTTGTATGAATTGTATGCACACAACACTATATTCTATTACATGACACGAAAACCTATGTATTCTCACCAACTTTCTAGTTGACTTTGTTTTAACCATGTTTCAGGTACTAATGTTTGAGGTGCTTCAAGTCTTGCTACACTTAGGATTTGGCCTAGTATTAATTTGAACAATTTATCTTTTGTAATCTACTTTGTTGAGTTATTGGATTGAATGTTGGTGTTACTTGAATTGAAATGAAATGTGATTGATAATTATTCAAACGTTAGTAAACCATGAGCTGTGAACAATCTACATGTCCCGCCCCGACGTATTCCGCCGTCGGTTAGGGTGTGACAGATTGGTATCAGAGCATTGGTTATAGGGATTTAGGTTATTAGACACCATTGACCTAGACTATAACTTTAGGACACCCAACAATGCCATGCTACATGTTTTATGTGATACGTGCTATTTGCTATATGTCACATGTTTAATATTTTTTTTGTGTTAATTTATTTGATACTTAACTTATTAAACTTCATGACTTATTAGGTAAACTCAAATAATAAATTAAATAACCAATATCCATACCCATACCCTAAACCACACATCCTTCTTGCCTGCTCCATATCATCATCATCATAGCTTGTGGAATCGTATTCCTAGACTTTAGTCTATTAAAATAATTTTTTTTTCTCTCTCCATTAAGGCTTTTAGGCTTTGTTAATTATTAAAGGACATGTGCAATCTGGAAGGGTGACACCTGTATTCCGGGTTTTCTGTCTAGGAAAGCATTTCATATAAATCCCAATCAACCGAGGGATCCGTTTGCTTTCCTGGGAATTCCCGGGATGAGTGTTTACTTATAGGCTAAAGCACGTCTCCTTGGTAATTATATGAGTCTAATTAACCTTAATATGTCATAGTATTCGAGTGATTATGTCACTATTTGAGTACAATCCGAACTATGAAATACTTATGTTTTTATCACCCTTCTATGTAATTCAAGAATTCTTACAACTCTCATTGTGTTATTTAAATCTGTAGAATGCCCCCACGTCGTGTCAACAACAACAATAGCAATGATCTTGCTGCTCTGCTCACCCAGCTTGTGACTCAACTTACCCAAGCCAATAACAACAACAATAATGGGCACACCAGTGGTAGTGCAAATGGTGGAGGTGGTGGTGGTGCCAACCCGCCACAATGTACTTTCAAACACTTCAACTCCTGCAATCCCCTCAAATTTTATGGCACCGAAGGAGCCACGGGACTTCTTCAATGGTTCGAGAGTATTGAGGGCACCTTCCTCAATAGTGACTGTTCGGACAATCTGCGTGTCCGCCATGCCACCAGTGTCTTCCAGAAACGGGCACTAACCTGGTGGAATGGGGAGAAGAGAACCAGGGGAGTGGATGTAGCAATGGCTCTGCCATGGGATGAGCTAAAGAGGATCATGACCGAGGAATTCTGTCCTCGGAACGAAATGAAAAAGTTGGAAGCAGAATTTTGGGATCTTACCCAAGATAGTGGTGAGAGCTTAGCATACACCAACCGTTTCCACGAACTGAGCATGCTGGTACCACACATGGTCACACCCTTGTCTAGGTGTATTGAGAAGTACATTGGTGGATTGCCTAGACAAATCCAAGACACTGTTTTGGGGAGAAATCCTGCTAGTCTGGAGGATGCGATTCGCCTAGCTGCTACTTTGACCGACAACCATGTTAAAGCGGGTACTCTTACCCGAAAGGGTGCCAAGAAAGTCCAAGACACCACAACCCCTCCTGCTCATGTCAAAGAAGTCCAAACCGAACCTTACCGAAACACTAGAAAGAGAAAGGTGAAGAATTATGCGGTGGTCACTCCGGTTAATCAAGTTGCACCTATGGCTCAACACCCAGCCAAGAAACCTTATCGGGGCACCTACCCACTCTGCAACAACTGCAACTATCATCACCCCCAAACTATCCCACGTCGCCTTTGCAACCATTGTGGGAAACTTGGCCATACGGCCAATATTTGCCGATCTAGGGCACTTGGTACCCAAGCCAACCCAGCTAATCAACCAAGAGCTAATCAAGTGATTCCAGTCAACGCAAATGGATGGGCTTGCTTCGAATGTGGCGACCCGACTCACTTCCGGAACCAATGTCCGAAACTTGTGAATGCTAATCAAGCCGGAGCTCGTGGGCGTGCTTTCAAAATCAACGCCAATGAAGCTCAAGCCAGCGATCATGTGGTTAACGGTACGTTCCTTGTAAATAAGAAATTTGCATCCATACTATTTGATACCGGAGCCGATAAGAGTTTTGTGTCACTTAACTTTGAACCCTTACTTGCAAAAACACGATCCAAACTAGAAAGAACCTTCACCGTGGAAGTAGCGGATGGAAATTCCATCACTATTGACTCCATTATTCTTGACTGCTCCCTAGAACTCAATGGTCACACATTCCCAGTCAACCTTATACCAATGCCACTAGGAAGTTTTGACGTCATCATCGGCATGGATTGGTTGTCTAAAAACCATGCCGAAGTCATGTGCTTTGAAAAATACATCCGAGTACCTCTTCCATCGGGAGACATATTGAAAGTCTTTGGCGAGAAACCTTGCAAGGGACTCAAACTGATGTCATGCATAACTGCCCAGAAATACATTGGAAAGAAGTGCATGGTTTTCCTAGCCCATGTGATTCAAAATGAAGACAAGAAGAAAAGTGTACAAGATATTCCCATCATTCGGGAGTTTCCCGAAGTCTTTCCCGATGACTTGCCCGGTCTTCCACCTGTTCGGCAAGTAAAGTTTCGCATCGATCTTGTACCCGGAGCAAACCCAGTGGCTAAAACTCCATACCGACTTGCACCTTCCGAGATGCAAGAACTTGCAAGTCAACTTCAAGAACTCGCCGACAAAGGATTCATACGCCCAAGTCATTCACCGTGGGGTGCACCAGTTCTATTTGTTAAAAAGAAGGATGGTTCATTCCGCATGTGTATTGACTACCGAGAACTCAACAAGCTTACAATCAAAAACCGCTACCCTTTACCTAGGATTGATGATCTCTTCGATCAGCTCCAAGGTTCTACTTGTTTCTCGAAGATTGATCTTCGATCTGGCTATCACCAACTACGTGTACGAGAGGAAGATATTCCCAAGACCGCCTTCCGAACAAGATATGGTCACTACGAGTTCATGGTTATGACTTTTGGGTTAACCAATGCACCTGCTGTTTTTATGGATCTCATGAACAGCGTATGCAAACCATACCTTGACAAGTTCGTGATTGTTTTCATCGACGACATCTTGATCTATTCCAAGAATGAGGAAGAGCATGAGCAACACCTTAGACTGATCTTGGACCTCCTGAAGACGGAACAATTATACGCCAAGTTCTCAAAATGTGAATTTTGGCTAAAGGAGGTTCAATTTTTGGGTCACGTTGTTAATAAAAAGGGAATTCATGTTAACCCCGCCAAAATCGAAGCTATTAAGAATTGGAGTGCTCCTAAAACCCCTACCGAGGTTCGTTCGTTTCTTGGTTTAGTGGGTTATTACCGAAGATTCATTTCTAATTTCTCCAAGATTGCTGTTCCCCTCACCGCCTTGACGCATAAAGGTAAACCTTATGTATGGGGGTCAAAGCAAGAAGAAGCCTTCCAAACTCTTAAGCAAAAATTGTGCAATGCTCCCATCTTGACTCTTCCTGAAGGAAATGATGATCTAGTCGTCTACTGTGATGCCTCTAACCTAGGTCTTGGTTGTGTTCTCATGCAACGAGGCAAGGTAATCGCTTATGCATCGAGACAACTTAAGATCCACGAGAAGAACTATACGACGCACGATCTGGAGTTGGGTGCGGTCATATTTGCTTTGAAGATTTGAAGACATTATCTCTATGGCACAAAATGTGTGGTATTAACCGTCCACAAAAGCCTCCAACACATCTTCAACCAAAAAGATCTCAACATGAGTCAACGACGTTGGGTTAAACTCCTTAGTGATTATGATTGCGAGATTTGTTATCATCCCGGCAAGGCAAACGTTGTAGCCGATGCACTGAGCTGTAAAGAACATGTCATGCTTCAAAGTGTCAAGATTCACTCCGATATCCAAACCCGTATTCTAGCAGCTCAGCACATCTCGATTACCGAGGGCAATATGTATGAGGAAATGTCTTGTGGTTCTGAATTCCAATTGGAGACTAAAAACAATGGCTTACTTTATTTCTTGGATCGTATCTGGGTTCCCAATCGCAATGATCTTCGGGCATTCCTCATGACTGAGGCACACAAGTCTCGGTATTTTGTTCATCCCGGTGCGGATAAAATGTATCACAATCTTCGACCACAATATTGGTGGCCTGGTATGAAGAAAGACATTGCACTCTATGTTGCAAAATGTCTAACATGCTCTAAAGTCAAAGCCGAACATCAACGTCCTTCCGGTTTACTTGAACAACCGGAAATCCCCGTGTGGAAATGGGAGAATCTAGCCATGGATTTCATTACTAAACATCCCCGCACTTCAAGCGGCTATGATAGCATTGGGTAATCATTGACCGTCTCACTAAATCCGCACACTTCTTGCCCATCCGTGAAGACTATCGGGTTGAGAAATTGGCCCGAATCTACATTGACGAGATTGTGAGCCGTCACGGTGTTCCTTTGAACATAATATCCGATAGAGATGCTCGTTTCACTTCCAGGTTTTGGCAATCTCTACAAAAGGCACTTGGCACACGATTGGATTTAAGCACGGCCTACCATCCACAAACTGATGGTCAGACCGAGCGAACATTTCAAACACTTGAAGACATGCTGAGAGCCTGTGTCATAGACTTTGGTGGCAATTGGGATTCACATTTGACACTTATTGAATTCTCCTATAATAACAGCTACCACACCAGCATCAACATGGCCCCATTTGAAGCTCTTTATGGTGGCAAATGTCGTTCTCCTATCTGTTGGAACGAGATTGGTGAAGCATAAATCACCGGTCCCGAGTTAATTCAAGAAACAACCGACAAAATCCTTCAAATCCGTGACAATATCCGAGTAGCGAGAAGTCGACAAAAGAGCTATGCCGACAAGAGACGAAAACCCTTGGAATTCCAAGTGGGTAACCTTGTGCTTCTAAAGGTATCCCCTTGGAAGTGTGTGATTCGCTTTGGGAAGAAAGGAAAACTAGCACCTCGTTATGTAGGCCCGTTCGAAATCCTTGAAAGAATTGAGAAAGTGGCTTACAAACTCGACCTACCTCCGGAACTCAACAATGTCCATCCAACTTTCCATGTGTCTAACTTGAAGAAATGCCTTGCGGACGAGAATCTTCACATACCCCTCGACGATGTGCGCGTTGATGAAACGATGCACTTCGTTGAGAAACCGGTAGAGATCATGGACCGTGAGATCAAACAACTCAAGCGAAGCCGAATTCCTATAATCAAAGTCCGTTGGGATTCTAAACGTGGTCCTGAGTTCACTTGGGAATGTGAGGACCAAATGAAGCTCAAGTATCCTCACCTTTTCACCAATCCAGCAGCCTCAACTAGTTGAATTTCGGGACGAAATCCCCTCAACATGGGGAGACTGTAACATCTCTGATCTTTCCATGTATTTGTTTTAAGTGCAATAAACAGTGTTTCCATTTCCAACTTCTAGTACAATTCTCTATGTTATCTACACAAATATTATGGTTCAGATTTCCGCAATATTATCCTGTTTATATACAAGTTAGAATTTAAGGATTTCATATCCTTATTCCATATACATACTTATCCACATAAAACAAATATACATATATACATGTAAGTCAAGTTACCTATCTATATGTAAACAAATATATATATATATATATATATGCATGTATAATTACAATGTAACAGTACAACCCCCCCCCCCCTAAACATTGAACCTAATAATTAAATCCTCAATTGGACCTTTGGAATTGAACCTTGACTTTCAATTTTGACATACAACACCAAATGTGACCCTGTTTGACTTTTAAAAGTCAAACAGGCCAAAATCAATGCAATCCGGCAGGAGGCTTGTTTAAGCCGGTTGGATTGGACCTGTTTTGAGTGTTAGACCAAGTACTAATCAGTCCCAGGCCCAAACAACAATCCAATTCGATCAAGTCGCGCGGTTAATTTCAAATCCAAACACGTTTGACTCGGCAGAGTCAAACCGAGCTAAATTAGGAATGAATTCGGGGAATTAAGGCGTGTTGATGACAACAAATCATCCCTAAACGGTTCGCGCATGACCCCAGACCACAATCTCGACCCAATACATTCCCAATTGACTGAATTAACGCGTAATTCGTCTAAACGGCTGTCATCCTCCAACTCCTAATCGAATTCTGCTATCTAGATGAAATCAAGCCAATTAGACCATACCCACACCTTCGCATACTCACCCAGAAACTCTCCCGACCCCAATTCAATCGGCATTACACCTCTGAGACGCTGTCGAGCATCAGGAACCGCCGGAGCCAAGTCCTAGTCGTTCTCACCCGATCCTCCACTAAATCGAATAAGGTTAGTCTCGTTTGATTCGTCCTAGGATGTAGTCCGATAGCACCATAACAATTTGGGATTTCAAATCGAATCGGGACCAAAGGGGGATTAGGGTTCATATCGATCGATTGGATTTAGGGCCGGGGACCGGGTGTTCTATTTAGAATTTCAGAATACATATTCAACCAGCGAAACCATCCGGCTCAACTGGTTACGACACTGCACCATTGAACCGGTTGGCACGGGTTCGAAACCCGTACACCGAAGCCTTTTTGCGCGTTTAAACCTGACCAGACCCGACCCCCACTTCGCCCTCGATTAAGGTCCATTTGAACCGAGATGTTACACGGGATGGTGCCCTGGTCCGGCGGTAGAGCACGACCCACACACAGAACCCACCCGGGTTCGAACCGGGTGGAGTTCTTTTTATAAAAAAAAATCATTTTTAAACAGTTTTCTAAACAAAAAAATTCTATAAAAATATTTTTATAAACCCCCACTTAAATTAAGTCAGTTTAAATCAGAAATTCGCAATTTTTAACTTAAAACAATAATTCTAATAAATTCAAATTGTTTAAAAAAATTCCATCTTTTAATTATCAAAAGGAAATATACTATTTAATTAAATTCCTAAATTATAAAAATTATGACAAGATTTTTGTAAATCGCTTTATTGTAAAACGAACTTTTATAAACCATTCGTGTTATTAAATCAAATATAATAGTGTAGAAACCATATTCAAACGAATAAAACTTATTTCAAAACATATAAACTAATAAATAACTATTTTATATTTTGAGACATTTTCATAAATAAATAAATAAACAAAAAATTTTATTTATTTATATTATATTTAAATAAATATATATACCACATTATTTCTTTAAAAGCAATATTCTAAATAAATAAATTATTTAATTTATTTATTCATTATTCTTACAAACCCTAAACTTATTTTATATAACCACCAACGAATCCATTTTTGACAAAGAATGACACAAACCATCAGCACAAGTCCTTACACTTATAAACCCACTAAAACCTTAGACTTTAGATCTTTGTACATAACAATAATACATGTTTATACATTTATTCATTAGGTCGCACCTAGTGACCTACAACTCACCGCTACTATCTATTTGATTGTGCAATCTACGTTCTTTATACATGTGAGTTACATAGCCCCTCTTTTACTCTATTTTACAAACTTTTTGGGGTGGAACATGAGTTCAATCTATATGTTTACAAACTACACAATACAATTCCACCCTACATCCATGTGTTACAATTTTGTGCTTTGTGCTTGAGTACTAGGTGTGTAGACCATCTTTATGCTACTGTACAATCATTAACTATTTAGCCGACGGTAAACAGTGATAGATCTATTGAGTTTGACAAACCCACCCAGGTAGGGTGACTGTTACTGCCAACACGCTTTTGTTTTGCATGCTAGTTACAAAGGTTTGATTGTATACTTAGGTCACACGATGGTATGTCTCCATAAATGCCTTAATTGCCATGTTTGTATGAATTGTATGCACACAACACTATATTCTATTACATGACACGAAAACCTATGTATTCTCACCAACTTTCTAGTTGACTTTGTTTTAACCATGTTTCAGGTACTAATGTTTGAGGTGCTTCAAGTCTTGCTATACTTAGGATTTGGCCTAGTATTAATTTGAACAATTTATCTTTTGTAATCTACTTTGTTGAGTTATTGGATTGAATGTTGGTGTTACTTGAATTGAAATGAAATGTGATTGATAATTATTCAAACGTTAGTAAACCATGAGCTGTGAACAATCTACATGTCCCGCCCCGACGTATTCCGCCGTCGGTTGGGGTGTGACATGTGATTAAGGCCGTTTTTACGTTTCAACTGAGTTTCAGGCGCAACCGTGCTAGTTTTCGGCGCGACCGTGTTTACGGAGCGCGACCGTGCCATGTCAATGCACGACCGTGTTTATGGGGAGCGACCGTGCCAGGTCATGGCGCGACCGTGCCAGGTCATGGCGTGACCGTGCCAAGTGATATTTTGATAATTTTCAAGATTAGTCCTTGTAGTTTCTGAGATAGCGTAGGTTTGTTTCAGTTGTTATTGTAGCAATGTAAAACGTGTGTATGTACTTTTAACATTATGATAATAGTCCTTAATTGCACATGAAAATAGTAAATGATGTGACACAACGTTTTGAATGATAACATTAGATTGAAATTGTCATTTATTGCACAATATGAAATACCAGGAAAAACATGGATGTTACACCTACTGCGTACCTGATAAGTACGCAGCACCTGTTTTATTGACAAGTCCGAAATTTTGCATGTTAATCCGATCATGCTAATCTTACGACTTTCTTTGATCAAAAGGTGCGTTTTTCACTCTAGATGCTAGTTCTAAGCTTATTTTCAAGTTTCATCCATAAAAAACGTCTCCTATTTAGCTAAAACCCGAAAAATCCCAAAACAAAGAAAAACTCAGTTTAAGGTCGAATCGTTACCTGGATTGTGATTCTGATTCGGAGGTTTTGCTCACGAGCTAAAGAGTAACGTGCTCCTTCAATTTCGTGTCAATCCGTCGACTTTCTCTCTCTAGACCCGACTCTCCTTTCTCTCTCTAGCTTGCAAGTGTTGGTGTAAAATGATAGCTTCAAGGCTGCCTTGGCCCTTATATACCTTGGCTTCTCTCGGCCCGTTGGAGTCGAGCCCAAACCCATCCGTTTTTCTTTTGTTTTATGACGATTAAGTCTCTTTCACGTTATTATTTACTAAATTACTATTTTTGGGATGTTACAAGTCTACCCTCCTTAAAGAGGTTTCGTCCTCGAAACTGCTTATACGTTAAACAGTTAAGGGTATAGTCCCCTCATCTCGTCTTCTTTTTCCCACGTAGCTTCTGAACCTTTTCTGTGCTTCCATTGTATTTTGACTAGAGGAATCGACTTATTGCGTAGTCGTTTCTCAGCTCGGTCAATAATGGCTATTGGTTCCTCCACATAATTTAGTTTGTCATCCACTTCGATCTCGTCGTAAGGTATGTGAGCTGTGTCGTCTGCTAGGCACTTGCGTAAGTGTGACACGTGGAACGTAGGGTGTATTCCACTAAGCTCAACGGGTAGGTCGAGTCTGTAAGCAACTTGGCCCACTCTCGCTAAAATCTTGAAATTTACGACAAACCTTGGACTTAGTTTACCACGTCTTCTGAATCGGATGATTCCTTTCCATGGTGATACCTTTAACAGTACCATGTCCCCCACTTGAAACTCTAAATCCCTTCTTCTCTTATCCGCGTATGATTTATGTCTGTTTTTTGCAGCTTTCATTCGAGCCTTGATTTGATCAAATTTCTCGGAAGTAGCTTTGACCACTTCGAGACTTGCAAAATCCTTTTGTCCAATTTCGCCCCAACAAACCGGGGTCCTACATTTCCTCCCATACAACATTTCAAATGGCGGCATGCCCATAGTCGAGTGATAGCTGTTGTTATATGAAAATTCTACCAATGGTAGATGGCTGTCTCAGCTCCCACCGAAGTCAATGATACAGGCCCGGAGCATGTCCTCCAAACTCTGAATGGTCCTTTCAGATTGACCATCGGTTTGGGGGTGGTAAGCGGTGTTGGTATCAGAGCCACTCATGTCCCGTTCGGGATGGTGGGGCAAACCTCATCGAGTATGGTGAGTCCTCGGGGGTGTTCAGAGGGACACATTAGGCAAAACCCACATCTCTGATTAGGATGGTGGGGGAAACCTCATCGAGGACGATGAGTCCAAAGGGGGGGGTGTTTGTAACACCCTAGGCAAATCCCACATCGGCCGTGGACAGGAGAGATTCTTGGTTCATAAGTAATGCCCCGCCTCACATACAACAACGCGTTTTTGGGGCTTAATGTAGTGGACTCGTTGCACTGCCGTGTAAAAATAAATTCGAACCAGTGTATTCCCGGTAGTCAGTCTCTGGTGCAGTGGCTAATGTATTGAGTCTTCACTGGGCAGACCCGGGTTCGATCTGGGCAAACCCCATTTATTTTTGGAAACCGTATTAAACACCCATTTGGCCTATAAAAAAATTACTTTATAAAAGCTTACTCGTTATAAAGCAAGGTTTACAATTTTTGTATAAAAATCTCTATTTTTATAAATTTAACTGTTAATTACTTAATTTAAATTATATTATTTTTTAGTAATTTATTCAAATGATAACTAAACAAATAAATTTATTTATTATTTATACAATTACATTTATAGCCCACTTAGGATTTAAATACATAATTCACATTATTAATTTTATGTATCAATATTATTTACACATCTTTATAAATAAATAAAATAAAATTTAATTATTTAAATTATATTTAAATAAATGTAATTCCCACTCTATTTTCTAGCTAAATAAATTAAATATCAAATATTTGATTTATTTAGTTATTCTAACTCAAACCCTAAATTAATTATTTTAAAACCATTCATTTCAACTTTCCATTTTATAAAACACTCATTCAAGTATAAACCACAATCACCTACACATTCCATTACATAATACAACACATACCCTTTATACACACTTCCAATGCAACCCTAGACTTGGCTTTAGATTATTATACATGTTATTAATCTAGATTCATATATATTACACTATAGGTTAACGTTATAAGTTACAATGAACACTTTCCTACCTAGACACTTGTGCTAGCAACATCTTTGATACAGGTGAGTATTACATAGCCCCTTCTACTCTTTTACACTTTTGGGGGTGAAACATGAACTCTATACACCCAATTGCTTACATTTACACAAACTACACAAACACAAATCCTCTTTACATTCATGTATGCAAAATTTGAGCTTTATGTTTGAGTGCTAGGTGTGTTAACTGTTTGTGTGCAATTTATTTGCAATCATTAACTATTCAAGCCGACGGTTAACAATGATAGATCTATTGAGTCTGACAAACCCACCCAGATTGGGGTGATTGTTACCGACAACACAATTTGCATGCTAGTTACAAAGGTTTGATTGTACTTTGGTTACACAATAGTTGCTCCCCATAAATGCCTTATTTTATCATGTTTTGTAAGGATTTGTTTATTCACATTTATATACTCTCTATGTACAAACCTGTGTATGCTCACCAACTTTTTAGTTGACCTTATTTTATTCATGTTTCAGGTGCTAATGTTTGATCAAGGCTTCCTACACATAGGCTTTGGGACTTAGTTAATTTTAAATCAAGAATAATTTGTATTTCATTTATGTACTTTGGAATTGGTTTATGTTTGTTTGAATTGAAATGGATTTAATATATTACAATTTAGTCAACCTTGAGCTCATGAACAGACAACATGTCCCGCCCCGATATATTCCGTCGCCGGTTGGGGTGTGACAGATTAGTATCAGAGCCTTGGTTATAGGGAATTAGTTTATTAGACACTCTTAACCTAGACTATAACCTTAGGACACCCATACAATGCCATGCTACTACATGGTACATGATTATTTCTTATGTGAATATTTCTACATTTATAATATATAATTACATCATATGATACAATACTTAATAGTCTATGTGTCACATTACCTGCCAACTTTTGTCTCCTATTCATTGCTACCTATTTGATTTATTTAAAGTGCTATCCTAAGTTTCCACACACAGTCATACACACTTCGTTCTTCATGCACCCTTAAACTCACAGATATAATGTCACCACCTCTTGTAATCTAAATCTAAACTATTGGGCCTAATGCCCGTTAATAATAAACTAAGAATCCACTTACCCTCCAAGAAGAAGAAGCCTACTACAATATATAAACCTCACTTTCGGGCCTCAAAGCCCAGTCCACAACAATTCGCATCCTAACCATGAGTCCAACAATAGTGTTATTAATACATGATGGCTGGAAGAGTGTGTACGCCCATGAGGGATTCTGGCTAAGGAAAGACAGGGTACTTAAGTGTGTCTTAGTTAAGTGTGTCTTAGTGACCCACCCCTCTTTCTTAGGAATTCTCCTCAGGGATGCATTGCTTATAGGTCAAGTGTATTTCTAAAATACAAATGTGAAGACTCGATGTTACGACTAGTCAAACTCTAAACTTATGAGAACTCAAATGTCTAACACTCAATATTTCATTATCACTTACAACCTTTTTATTTGTTTTCATGCTAGGCATGGACTCCTACTCTCCTTCATCCCCGGTATACCGTCCCGGAACAGAATCTGATTGGGAAGAAGACACTGGGTCGCCCGTGTATCGGTCATCAACACCCACAGCTGCCAGGCAAAGGTTTGATGTAAGGGCAGATTGGTCTAGGAACACCGGCCCAAGACTTCGAACACCTAGATCACCCCCATTAAGAGACCCGTATCTGGTGCCCGACCCGTATCATCCTAACCCTTGGGTGAGGCATACCATGGCACCCGCTAGTGCTATGGGAATTCCAATCAATGTCATTCACCAATATGTGAGGACCGCAGAGTTTGAGATGCAAAGGATGGAGCATGAGGTAATGCACGACTTGCAAGGACAAAGAATGGATAGCCTAGCAAACCAATTAGGGTACCAAAAGGAATTAATCTCCATCCTCGAAAAAGAAATACCGGAGCATCGCACGGAGACAGCTAAAGCTGAAGCCAGGTCGGCTACCGGAGTGACCATAGTGGTGCTTGTCTTAGGAATTATCTTCCTTCTAGTGGAAAGCTGCCAGAGACGTTAACATAAATTTATATTTATTGTCTTGAAATTTTTAGTTTGAGAACCATTTCCCCTATGTTTTGAATAATGTTTACCATTTCAGCATTTAATAAATTTCATATTTTTCCAACTCTGAAGTCATTATTCATTGGTTTAATACGTTGAATGTGAATTTCATCCATTATATTTTCATTGAGATCCTCCAAGTATCACCTTCTTCATCCAACACGATTTGATACACTACCAGCAATCTACTTCATAAACAAATCATCCTATTAGATTTAAACAACCTCGTTATTTTGTTCAAACCAAGCGTTTATCAAACTTTTAGAGAGTATCAAAAATATGAATTTTCTATAAACATTTACACCTTGTAAGGAAAATTTAATACAACCTATTTTATAAAAATATTATTTCGAATTGATAAATAATTATGATTTTTCCTCATTAAAGTAATTATTTCTAAACCCTGGCTAAATTAATATACGACTACTTGTTTAAGCCAATAAATCATCTTAAAAATATTCTCTTATTAATAATTGAAAATTTAAATTTAAAGATTTTTCCTATAAATTGTCTATTTATCTAGATTATTTAACCCAATAATTTCATTACTTTATATATCTACAACCAAGAACAATTTACCACTTCATATTTTCAAACAAAGATCAATTATTTGTAAACATATTTCCCTAAGTGTTCTCAAAACCCCTCGTTATCTTTCACTTACCACTTCAAGAGACGACCCATTTTGCGTAAACGATTAACCATCCCTAAAAACCTCAACGAGATTTAAAGAGCTAGAGCCTAACTACCACATCCTACATGAACATAAACCAATACGCTGCTCCGCAACACCTGATCACATGCAAAACTCGTTAGTATATGTCAAACAAAATTCAATAACTGACGTATGCACGTTCACAAGATACACATCACGATCACATAATACATGAAACTAGTTTATTTGCAAATCACAATTTACTAGATTGATCACATAACACATGAAACCAGTTTATTTGCAATATACATGATACATAACAATTGTTTGCTTGGTACAAAATACTAGATTGACTACATTGAGCATGAAACTTATTGAGCTACAAAATACATGATGCTAAGTTGTCAACACCATACATGAACTTCATTTCCTACAATATACATGACCCTATGTTGTTTAAATTACACATGAGAGCTTATTGATTTACAAAACACATGATGCTAAGTTGTTACGCTACACATGAAACCTATTTGATTACAAGCTACGTGACACTAGATCATACATGAGACTTGTTTGTTTACATTATACGCGAAACTAAGTTGCTTGCAATTGTTACAAATGATTAAGCACATTATACACAAAGAATGGTCATACACTTTGTTCACCAAACTTGGAAACCATAACACATTGAAACTACTCAGGGTTTGACGTATTCTTGTTCAAGCATGAGTAAACTAAGAAACTCTAAGTTATACTACCTTATTACTCCTTAGTTGCTAACTGACCTGCCTAACTAAGGACATATTTACTTTTTAACAACTTTTATGTGAAAACAATAGACATGAACGGAGTGAAATTGTGCCCCTCTTGACCCGCACACAACGGAATGATCTATACGGACCATGCGATGATTTGAGTAATTACGGGTGCACACGGAATTATAAAAATCAACGCATAGAAAACATAGTAAATTTTGTCGTGTGTAGTGACCTAAAACTTATCATGACATGTAACAACGAAACTGATGTGATATGACAAGGGCATGGTGGATACGCCGATGGTACTTCCTATATATAAGTGCTCTATCATATTATCAGAAGTAGCGTTGTTCGTGTCACGTGAAGTTTTGACCTAGACCAATGTTTACGAACTCTCATACCCACTGACAACTTCTGAGCATACTAGACTACACCTAAATCAAACTCTGATCATCAAATGTTCATCAAATCCATTCCAAGTGACGCATTTCACCTTTAGATTCTTCGAAAGATTACCCCTTAATTCTCTTGAAACTAAGTCCATTAATATCATTCGAACCTAACTTGAGTGTCAGACCCGAATCTTGTTATCTATCACACTCCTCAAACCGACCATCAACACACACTAAGAATCCAAACCCTCATTTTCCCTGATTCAGTAGTATCCACTAATTAAATTTCGGGACGAAATTCCCTTAACATGGGAAGACTGTAACATCCAAGATTTTTCTAGCATTATTTTATTTAAAAAAATAAAAAATTCACTAATGATACCTCATTTCTATCCGAGTTTGATCATCTTAGAATGACGCCTTAAATTCTTTTATCTTATTTTAAATTAAACATGTATCAAATCAAACTTCTAATATTTCAACTCCTTTGAATATATAACATATATATTTATATTTATATATATACTTTATTATAAAAAAATTTAATCAAAGGTAAAATGTTATACTTAATGATGTTTTTGCATCCTTTTATATATATATATTTATTTATATAATTATAAATATATATGTAGTCCCCTCTTATCATATTAAATGAACCATTTATACAAATGGTAATTTTGATAAAAATAAACTAAGCGAAGTTTCCTTTTTATATAAGTTATTTTAATAAAACTAATAATATTGAATTGATAAAAAAAACTATTTTATAAATAATCTAAAAAGGTTTAAATCGATTAAAGGGGTTAAACCCCCAATTATTTTCTCTTGAACCCCACCATCTCAAATTGAACCTTTGACCTTAACCCTTGACCTATTTTGACTTTTGAAAGTCAATCAACCCATAAACCACACAATTCAAGGCTGCCATCGATCGGGTCTTGCTGTGTTGGACTCCTCGTGGCTACACAATCAAGAATCGATCAAGTCTTGCCCCAATTAACACCCCAATTACATCTGTTATGCGACCGATTCAAAATTCAAACGTCGTTGACTATTAGAGTCAAACCGAATTGAATCCCTTGCCTAATCACCATAATTAGCCACAAATAGAACCCGCAATTCACGCATGGTCAAGCCCCGCATGAATTAGACCTTAAACAGGACCCAATTCATTCCCAGAAGTCGAATTAACTCGTAATTCCGTGTTAACAGATGTGCGCTATTCATCTTAATCGAATTGGACGGATTAAATGAAATTGATGCGTGTAAATTACCTACACACCTTTACAACACCCATTCCTCACTGCCCAACTCGTGTCTTCACTCCGAATCATCCCTGGAACATCACTCTCAGCCGAGGAAATCGATCTTAGGAACCCTAGCCGAACAACACCATCTCGTAAGCAAATCAGGTATTCCTTGTACCATTGTACTCGTCGTATACTAGGGAATGAAAGCCACATGATACTAAAGCCGTTTAATGGCTTAATCGGATTGATTTAAGGGTCTAGGGTTTTTGACTTCATATGGGGACGATGGTGGGTTGGGATTGTTGATAAAGACCAAACAGATTTGTTCACTTACAAGGCATATCGCCCAGACTGACCGGTTAATACCCTTGATTGGCACAGAAAGGTCGCGGGTTCAGAACCAGCCCCACACCTTTTTGCCCCTTTATCGCACCCCAGATCTGGACTCGTTGCACTGCCGTGTAAAAATAAATTCGAATCAGTGTATTCCCGGTAGTCAGTCTCTGGTGCAGTGGCTAATGTATTGAGTCTTCACTGGGCAGACCCGGGTTTGATCTGGGCAAACCCCATTTATTTTTGGAAACCGTATTAAACACCCATTTGGCCTATAAAAAAATTACTTTATAAAAGCTTTATCATTATAAAGCAAGGTTTACAATTTTTGTATAAAAATCTCCATTTTTATAAATTTAACTGTTAATTACTCAATTTAAATTATATTATTTTTTAGTAATTTATTCAAATGATAACTAAATAAATAAATTTATTTATTATTTATACAATTACATTTACAGCCCACTGAGGATTTAAATGCATAATTCACATTATTAATTTTATGTATCAATATTATTTACACATCTTTATAAATAAATAAAATAAAATTTAATTATTTTAATTATATTTAAATAAATATAATTCCCACTCTATTTTCTTGCTAAATAAATTAAATATCAAATATTTAATTTATTTAGTTATTTAAACTCAAACCCTAAATTAATTATTTTAAAACCATTCATTTCAACTTTCCATTTAATAAAACACTCATTCAAGTATAAACCACAATCACCTATACATTCCGTTACATAATACAACGCAAACCCTTTATACACACTTCCATTGCAACCCAAGACTTGGCTTTAGACTATTATACATGTTATTAATCTAGATTCATATATATTACACTATAGGTTAACGTTATAAGTTACAAGGAACACTTTCCTACCTAGACACTTGTGCTAGCAACATCTTTGATACAGGTGAGTATTACATAGTCCCTTTTACTCTTTTACACTTTTTGGGGTGAAACATGAACTATATACACACAATTGCTTACATTTACACAAACTACACAAACACAAATCCTCTTTACATTCATGTATGCAAAATTTGAGCTTTATGTTTGAGTGCTAGGTGTGTTAACTGTTTGTGTGCAATTTATGTGCAATCATTAACTATTCAAGCCGACGGTTAACAATGATAGATCTATTGAGTCTGACAAACCCACCCAGATTGGGGTGATTGTTACCGACAACACAATTTGCATGCTAGTTACAAAGGTTTGATTGTACTTTGGTTACACAATAGTTGCTCCCCATAAATGCTTAATTTTATCATGTTATGTAAGGATTTGTTTATTCACATTTATATACTCTCTATGTATAAACTTGTGTATGCTCACCAATTTTTTAGTTGACCTTATTTTATTCATGTGTTCAGGTGCTAATGTTTGATCAAGGCTTCCTACACATAGGCTTTGGGACTTAGTTAATTTTAAATCAAGAATAATTTGTATTTCATTTATGTACTTTGGAATTGGTTTATGTTTGTTTGAATTGAAATGGATTTAATATATTACAATTTAGTCAACCTTGAGCTCATGAACAGTCTACATGTCCCACCCCGATATATTCCGCCGCCGGTTGGGGTGTGACAGAGACAAATCATTTCGCGTAGGCGTTAACCATCCATATATACCTCAACAAAATTGAAAATTTGAAAACCTAACTACCCGCGTTACACATAAACGTCAAGCAACACGCTTGTCCGCAACACTCACAAAATTCGATTGTTTACGTTACTCATGAGATTCAATAACTTACATATGAACATTCACATGATACATGAAACTTGTTTGTTTGATACATGACATTAGATTGATCACATTATATACAACGATCAGACGATACATGAAACTTAGTTGTTTGCAATATACATAATGCTACATTGATCACATAATACATGAAACTTGTTTGTCTACAATATACATTATACTAGGTTGATCACATGACACATGAAACTTGTTTGGTTGATACATAGATTGATCACATTATACACGATCACACGATACATGAAACTTAGTTGTTTGCAATATACATAATGCTACATTGATCACATAACACATGAAACTTGTTTGTTTACAATATACATTATACTTGGTTGATCACATAACACATGAAACTTGTTTGGTTGATACATAGATTGATCACATTATACACGATCACATGATACATGAAACTTGTTTGTTTGCAATATACATTATACTAGATTGAATACATGATACATGAAAATTGTTTGTTTGGTACATGATACTAGATTGATCACATTAAACATGAAACTTAATTGTTTACAAAATACATGATACTAAGGTGTTTACATTATACATGAAAACTTATTTGCTTACAAAATACATCATACTAAATTGTTTACATTATACATGAAAACTTATTTATCTACAAAGTACATGATACTAAATTGTTCACATTATACATGAAACCTATTTGCCTACAATGTACATGACACTAGATCATACATGAAACTTGAATGTTTACATTATACACAGAACTAGACGGTTTACAATTGTTGCAATAAATTAATCACATTATACACAAGGCATGATCATACACTTTATTCATGAAAGCTATAAACTTCAAAGCTACTTGGGGTTTGACGTATTCTTGTTCAAACACGAGGAAGCTGTAAAACTTTGAAACTACTCGGGGTTTGACATATTCTTGTTCAAACACGAGTATGCTATGAAACCTTAAGTTATACTACATTATTACTCTTTAGTTTCCTGATTGACCTTACTATCTAGGGACATAGTTATTTATTAGCAACTCATACGTGAAAACAATACCCATAAACTAAGTAATTTAGTGCCCTCTCTTTACCCGCACACAATGGAAAGATCTATACGGACCATGCGACGATTCGAGTAATTACGGGTGCACACGTAATTATAAAAATCAGCGAATGGAAAACATAGTAAATTCTGTCGTGTGTTATGACATGAAACCTATCATGATATATAGTAACGAAACTAATGTGATATGATAAGGGGATGGTGGATATGCCGTTGGTACTTCCTATATATAAGTGTTCTTGTCATATTATCAGAAGTAGAATTATTCGTGTCACGTAAAGTTTTATGTTATTTTGACCTTAACTAATGTTTGTGAAACCTCTTGTCCAATAACGCATCTCAAACATATTAGACTACATCCTAAACAGGTCTTGATCACCAAATCTCATCGTTCCCATTTCAACTAATGCTTTTCATCTTAGGAGTCTAAAATATCCTCCGACAATTTTCTCTCTAATCCTCTTAAACTAAACCCACTATAAAAAAACCAGCCTGACTTTGAGTATCAACCCTAAAGCTTGTCATCGATTATACTCCTCAAACTGACAACCAAATCTCATTGAAAATTTAAACCCTCGTATTTCTCCTAATTTCAGTGACCTCCAACGGTAGAATTTCGGGACGAAATTCCCTCAACTTGGGGATACTGTAACATCCATGATTTTCTGGCCGTAAAGTTTTTATTTATACGATAATAACATATTTAATTTCATTCTACTTCAATACATTATAATTCCTTAATCGTGATTTCAAGTATTTCAAATCCAAAATTTCAATCTTTGTAATTACATGTCATTTTTTTCTCTCTACTAAATATATATATATATATATATTATATGTATAACATATGTAAATTCCACATGTTCATACTTTGTTATAATAAATATATCAAAAATGAAACCTATGAGTTTTTAATTATGTGTTTACATCTTTTAATATATGTATACATGTATTTATTTATAAATATAAGCATATGTATATTTGATTATATTAAAGAAACCATTTATACAATTTGTAAGTTTATAAAAAAAGGAACTTTTCCTTATAAAATAAATTTAATAAAACAAATAATGAGTAAGTTTTTATAAATGTTATAAAAACAATTTTATAAATAAATTAAAAGGATTTAAATCAAATAATTGAGCCTTGAACTTTATTACCAAATGAACCCTCTAAATTGCCTTTAAACCCTACATTCTTTCCTTTTTGAACCCTGCTTTAAATTTGAACCCTGGAAATCAATCAAGAACCAGTTTGACTCCCAAAAGTCAAACGCGTTCAAATCTCCATCCAATCCCAGAAATTACGTATCCCACTTCTCTAAAATCCACTTGCTACTCGTATTTGATCATATGGTAACGCGAAATCATTCAATTTGATTGATAATTTACGTTTTGAGACCCATTGGAAGATTTCGGTTTTGGGTTAGAAAACCCACGATACATGCTCAAATCACGTCAATTCCGCTCATTTAACCGTTGGAAATGCGTTTAAAACCATCCTATAAATACCCCCGAATAGTTACAATCGATCTCACCTTCAAATCAATCATTTTCTTTTCTCTCGGTTTGCAAATCGGCGTAAGGGGGGAGGCTTCAAACCCGAGCAACATGAGGCCAACTTCAGGTATCTATTTACTAGTCATTTTCCTAACTTCTGATCACTGATAAACATTGTAATCGATTTGGGATTTAAAAGGCTTACAAGTCCTGGTGTTGCGACTGAGATTTGGGGAAGAGGGTGAACTGGGTCTCATTGTTAAAACATATCTCATTCTGAATTAAACCAAATAGAAGCTGTCGATCAACTACTTAAAACGAATACCTCACACAACAGAGGTCACGGGTTTGACCCGGCTCTCCTGCATTTTTACTCCTTTTTCTTGTTTTGCCTCTATTTCACTCCCACCCACACACATACATACATATATATACATATTTATATATAAACTTATGTATTATTATAAAGAGAAAAGTGATTTAAAATTTAATATTTATAACTAATCATAAGAAACCATAGACATATAATTTTGTAAGGCCCCTAAACCGGGTGACCTCACTTGTTGGATTTACTCATAAACATAGTCATAAATACTGAACTTAAATTAAAAACATTCATCATTCAATTACAAATCATTCGTCGTTCAATTACATAACATAGCAGCGGAAGTCTTAACACATATATTAAAATGGGATGTCAGTCTTGTGTCGGGTAACCTTCACGCCTTCGCACGACCCTTTCCTTTGTTACCTGAAATGTATACTAAAAGTCAGCTAACGCTGGTGAGTTCTAGTTTAAAGACAATCATACATAATATTTATCTTATCATGAATATAATGTATATAAGTATATTCGTACTTTTAAATATTCTTTACTTTACTGTTCTCACATAACATTCATTGAGGGTATATACATATGTACATACATACTTTCTTTGGGAGAACACATATTGGCCATAATCTTAAGGGAGATCAACCCATCATACTTGTCGCGAATGTCACGAAGACATCGCAGTCAGAGCTACCGTCGTAGCCCTTCTCATTACCGTCCGACTCTAGAAAACCGTCCGTCATAACATTAAATCCGTCCGACAACTTTTGTCCGTCCGCTCTTAACCGTCCTACCGTCGTAGTCCGTCATAACATTAAATCCGTCTGCCCAAGGGCATCCGTTTCCCACGTGACCATTATGTATGCAACCGTTCTACATTAGTTAAGGCAATTGCTTCGACCGTCCATTTTTACCTTTTCATACGTCCTATCTTACGTAGGTACGTTTTCGTCCCGGTTGCAAAATAGTCACGTAGTCGTCCGTCTACCGAAGTAGCCGTTGTCATAGAAGGGTTTATAACGTTTACATTCATTCATAACATGTAATATATATGTAATATAAAGCAAGATTTCATTCTTTTACGTTATATCCTTCTTTCATTCTTTCTTTATATCATACGCTTCATTCTTTATTCATAATTCATTTTCACATATATAAGTATTTATATATACATATATATACGTATGATCACATTGACACTTATAGCATTTATTCATTTAGTGTATACATTTCAGCCCCAAAACATTTATAAATCATTTGCACATACTTAGAGGGGGCACATAGAACTCACCTGATGAGTAGTTTTCGAAGTACACTTAGTTGGCTACTGAGCGTCACTAATGTTACTCACGATCTGTGTAATAAAGTCATACTCGTAAGGTAGTGCTCCTAGATGGCATTAGATATTACTATACTTGATCTTAGTAGTTTCGATGGGTTTACTTATATCGAAACTTGATAGTTTCGATAGATTGCCTCTGTCGAAACTTGTAGTTTCGATAGGTTGCTTCTGTCGAAACTTGTAGTTTCAATAGGTTGCTTCTGTCGAAACATGTAGTTTCGATGGGTAACTTAGGTGTAAACTTAGCTTCGGATCGTGGCTCATATCGAAACTATGGTAGTTTCGATAGGTATGCATATATCGAAACTACTGCACATATCGAAACTATGTAGTTTCGATGGATCTGCACAAATCGAAACTATGTAGTTTCGATGGGTCTGCACATTATCTTCCCCAAAATTGCAGTTTCTTTTGCATGCGAGTCTGATCGAGCCAAGATCTCTATTTTTCTTAGATCAAAACGTTTGGTTTTCATTCTAGATGCTATACCTAAGCTCACTTTCAAGTTTCATCCGCAAAATCGTTATCTTTTTAGCCAAAACCCGAAAACTCCCAAAACGAACAAAAACTCATAATGTGATCGAATCGTTACCTGGATTGGATTTCTGATTCAGAGGATATGATCACGAGAACAGCAGCAACGTTCTCCTGAATTCCCGAGTTGATCCGTCACTTTCTCTCTCTAGACCCGAGCTCTCCTTTCTCTCTCTAAAAGCTGCGTGAGTTGGGGAAATGAGCAGGGAAGAGGGCTGCCTTGCCTCTTATGTGCATGGGCTTCCCTCGGCCCATTGAAGCCGGGCCCAGGCCCGCTCTTTTTTTTGTTTAAATATTCCAACTAAATCACGGGTCTCGCTATATTTATTCGTTTTATTATTTTTGGGATGTTACAAGTCTACCCTCCTTAAAGAGGTTTCGTCCTCGAAACTGTTCATACGTTAAACAATTGAGGGTATAGTCCCCTCATCTCGTCTTCCTATTCCCATGTAGCTTCTGACCCTTTTCTGTGCTTCCATTGTATCTTGACTAACGGTATCGACTTATTGCGTAGTCGTTTTTCAGCTCGGTTGAGAATGGCTATTGGTTCTTCTACATAATTTAGACTGTTATCCACTTCGATCTCGTCGTAAGGTATGTGAGCCGTGTCGTCAGCTAGGCACTTGCGTAAGTGCGACACGTGAAACGTAGGGTGTATTCCACTAAGCTCGACGGGTAGGTCGAGTCTGTAAGCAACTTGACCCACTCTTGCTAAAATCTTGAAAGGTCCGACAAACCTTGGACTTAGTTTGCCACGTTTTCTGAATCGGATGATTCCTTTCCATGGTGATACTTTCAACAGTACCATGTCCCCCACTTGAAACTCTAAATCCCTTCTTCTCTTATCCGCGTATGATTTCTGTCTGTCTTTTGCGGCTTTCATTCTAGCCTTGATTTGATCAAATTTTTCAGAAGTTACTTTGACCACTTCGAGACTTGCAAAATCCTTCTGCCCAATTTCCCCCCAACAAACCGGGGTTCTGCATTTTCTCCCATATAACATTTCAAATGGCGGCATGCCAATAGTCGTGTGATAGCTGTTGTTATATGAAAATTCTGCCAATGGTAGATGGCTATCCCAACTCCCACCGAAGTCAATGATACATGCCCGGAGCATGTCCTCCAAGGTCTGAATGGTTCTTTCAGACTGGCCATCGGTTTGAGGGTGGTAAGCGGTGCTGATGTTCAGTCTTGAGCCCATCGCTTCGTTGAATTTCTTCCAAAATCTAGATGTGAATCTAGTATCCCTGTCGGACACAATTGACAGCGGCATACCATGTCTACTCACAATTTCCTTGATAAATACTTCTGCTAGCTTTTCAGACGAAGAAGTCTCACGTATTGGCAAGAAGTGAGCACTTTTCGTCAAGCGGTCGACGATCACCCAAATGGTGTCATTGCCTCTAGCTGTTCGCGGTAGCTTGGTAATGAAGTCCATTGTGATCTCCTCCCATTTCCATTCTGGTATTGGTAAAGGTTGCATTTTACCGCATGGTTTCTGGTGCTCGGCCTTAACTAGTGAACATGTTAGACACTTGTTCACGTATTCGGTCACATCAATCTTCATGCCAGGCCACCATTACTCTTTCTTCAAGTCTTGATACATTTTGTTTGTCCCGGGGTGGATAGAATAACGAGACTTATGGGCCTCATCAAGTATTTTGGCTCTAAGCTCGCCAATCTTAGGTACCCACATCCGGCCAAACCTAGTTCGTACTCCGTATGCATTTGTATCTAAGTTCCCTTGTTGTCCTACTATCCTTTCCCGTTTCACATTTCTTTCTAACAGTGCTTTATCTTGTGCCTTTGTTATTTCACCCATCAAATCTGGCGTTATGATCAGCTGACACGCTTTGATCCGGATAGGTGCCGATTCTTCCTTTCTACTTAAAGCGTCAGCCACTATGTTTGCCTTGCCTGGATGGTACAATATCTCACAGTCATAGTCTTTCAGTAGCTCTAACCACCTTCTTTGCCTCATGTTTAGTTCCTTTTGTTCGAAAAAGTATTTCAAGCTTTTGTGATCGGAGTAGATGGTGCATTTAACTCCATACAGGTAGTGCCTCCATATTTTTAACGCGAAAACTACTGCTGCTAATTCTAGATCGTGTGTTGGGTAGTTAACCTAGTGAATCTTTAGTTGTCGTGAAGCATAAGCAATTACCTTTCCTCGTTGCATAAGTACGCAACCTAAACCCTGCCCCGAAGCGTCAGAGTAGACTACCAAGTCTTAATTTCCCTCAGGTAGAGTCAAGACTGGAGCTTGGGTTAATCGTGTCTTGAGTTCTTCAAACGCGTTGTTTTGAGTCTGGCCCCATTCATACTTTTCTTCCTTCCGTGTCAGTTTAGTCAGTGGTGAGGCTATTCTTGAGAAGTCTTGAATAAACCTTCGATAGTAGCCTGCCAATCCTAGAAAACTTCGTATCTCTGTTGGTGTCTTTGGGATGTTCCATTCCTTTACTGTCTCGATCTTTGCAGGATCCACCATGATGCCGTTTGGGTTTACCACATGACCTAGGAATTGGACTTCCCTAAGCCAAAACGCGCATTTGGAGAATTTTGCGTACAACTTTTCCTTCTTTAGCACCTCCAGAACTTCTCTTAGGTGACAGTGGTGATCACCCTCGCTTTTTGAATATATCAGTATGTCGTCTATAAAAACTATTACTGATTGATCCAACATGGGTCGACACACTCCATTCATCAAATCCATGAACGCTGCTGGAGCGTTAGTCAATCCGAAGGACATCACGAGGAATTCATAATGTCCATAACACGTGCGAAACGCGGTTTTTGGTACGTCTTCTTCCCTTACTTTTAACTGATGGTAACCCGACCTAAGATCGATCTTTGAGAACCAACTCGCGCCTTGTAGTTGATCAAAAAGGTCATCTATTCTAGGCAGTGGGTATTTGTTCTTTACCGTCCTCTTGTTCAGTTCACGGTAGTCGATGCACATGCGCATACTGCCATCTTTCTTCTTTACGAAAAGTACCGGAGCGCCCCATGGTGAAATGCTCGGTCTAATAAATCCTTTTTCTGTTAATTCTTGTAGTTGAGACATCAATTCTTTCATTTCTGACGGAGCCAATCGGTAGGGGGCTTTGGCAACGGGCTCAGCTCCTGGCAGTAAGTCAATCTGAAATTCTATTTCCCGATCGGGTGGTAACCTAGGCAGATCCTCAGGGAATACTTCCGGAAAGTTGCACACCACGGGTACATTCTTAAGTTCATTCATTTTCGTTCTATCATCAATAACATATGCCAGATAAGCTTCGCAACCGCGCCTCGTGTAACTTTCAGCCTTGATCATCGAGATGATGTTCGGCATCGTGCAATTCCAATCCCCATAAACCGTAATTGGGCTGCCGCTTGGATTCTTGAGGTGTATCCTCTTACGTTTACATATGATTTGAGCTTCGTTGGCAGCTAACCAATCCATACCCAATACTATATCGAATCCTCCTAAGGTGAGAAGGAATAATCTAGAAGGAAACTTATGTCCCTCTATTTCTATGATGCAATCCTCGGTTACTTGGAATACTGCCGAATTTTTACCAACGGCAGTTTGTACGCTAAAGGCCTTTACTATGGTGTTGATAGTGCAATCCAGTTTATGACTAAATGCACTTGATATGAAGCTTTTACTAGCACCAGAATCTAATAAAATAGCAGCATGTTCATCATTAACTAGAAACGTACCTGACACGACATCAGGATTTCCCCTTGCTTCTTCCTCAGTTAAGGCATAGGCCCGAGTCCTTGCCTTTTGTTGTTCCTGTTCCTTCTCCTTTCCCGAACCAGATTGGCCGGCCTTCCTGCAATTCTTTGTCAGATGTCCAACCAATCCACATACTTGACATTTGGCGTCCTTCCAACAATCTCGGGAGTAGTGCCCCGGCCTCCCGCACTTATAACACACGGTGGTGCCGATTCGACACTCGCCAAGATGTTGCCTTCCACATCTCTTGCATGTTTCATATCCGTCCAACCTCGGTTTCTTAATTTCAGTTGTTTCATTCCCTTTTCCGGTGCCTCTAGACGGATTCTCCCACTTTCTCTTTTGTGTCACAGGTGCCGGGTCCTCATTGGCATAATCGTCGTAAACGATTCCAGCCAGGTTGACTACCGACTCGAAGGTCGAGGGTAGGTTGGCTTTTACGTGGACATGGACCCTTTGCGGCAGACCCTTGACATAGTATTTGATCATACGTTCTTCGGTTTCCACCAAGTGTGGTACCAGTTGGGCCAGCTCGTTGAACCTTGAGGTATATTGGCGATGAGTCTTGTCGCCAGCTTTGAAGTTTAGGAACTCGTTCTCCACATGATCAATCTCATTCTGTGGGCAGAACTTTTGGATTACGAGCTTTTTCAAGTCTTCCCATGTCATTCTGGCAAGAGCATGTGGTGACTTTGTTCTTTGAATATTTCTCCACCAACCTAGTGCTTCATTGGTGAAAGAATGAGCAACATATTTAACCGCCTGGTCCGGTCGGCACTCGCTGATGTTGATTACAGCGTTCATTCTCTCAATCCATTCCAAAGTAGCCACCGAATCCTTGCTACCATCAAACTTTGGTGGGTCTCCATCCTTGAAACCTTTATAAGTGCAGCCTTTAGTGCTTGGCCCCACTTTTATCTCATCCCCGTCGCTGTCATATACTTTTTCTTCGTGGTTTCCTTCATCCTCCTCTTTACTTTTCTTTATTGCCTCGGATAGTAGATCAGGCAATACTTTCTTCAAAGTGAGCACAACTTCACGGGCAATAGCTTCCCTGACTTCAGGTTCCAACTGTATAGGCCCTGGACAGTCGTCCCTAATTGGGGTCACTTCTGTTTCGTGCACACTTTCGGTGTGTTCAGCGTGCACACTCTCTTCCTCTTCAAATCTTGGGTTCAACGGAGGTCTACCTCGTCGGCCAGTGCGACCGCCTCGAGGTCCTGTTCTTCCTCCACCAGCCATAGTTCTTAACTTCCTGATAGTTAAAAGGGAATACATCAAGGTCATTTCTTCAGATCATAGTTTGGAACAGTACGAGCAAGGTAAATTATTAATTATAGTGACCGGTTTGTGATTACTAATTTACATTGCCTTTCGGGTTCAAAACTCTTCAAATCGGTTGTGACTTTGACATCTATTTGTTCTAAGTTAGGGTATCAATTCTTATCCTAGTGCATTAACTTTAGTACTTACTTACCGTGTTGGCGTTGGCGTTGGCTACCCAGACTGACATCCGTACGTTGGTCCCATAATCAGCTTGAGTCCAGACATTTAGGGATGTCTGAATCTCTCAAACTATTGCTCTGATACCAACTTGTAAGGCCCCTAAACCGGGTGACCTCACTTGTTGGATTTACTCATAAACATAGTCATAAATACTGAACTTAAATTAAAAACATTCATCATTCAATTACAAAATCATTCTTCGTTCAATTACATAACATAGCAGTGGAAGTCTTAACACATATATTAAAATGGGATGTCAGTCTTGTGTCGGGTAACCTTCACGCCTTCGCACGACCCTTTCCTTTGTTACCTGAAATGTATACTAAAAGTCAGCTAACGCTGGTGAGTTCTAGTTTAAAGACAATCATACATAATATTTATCTTATCATGAATATAATGTATATAAGTATATTCGTACTTTTAAATATTCTTTACTTTACTGTTCTCACATAACATTCATTGAGGGTATATACATATGTACATACATACATACTTTCTTTGGGAGAACACATATTGGCCATAATCTTAAGGGAGATCAACCCATCATACTTGTCGCGAATGTCACGAAGACATCGCAGTCAGAGCTACCGTCGTAGCCCTTCTCATTACCGTCCGGCTCTAGAAAACCGTCCGTCATAACATTAAATCCGTCCGACAACTTTTGTCCGTCCGCTCTTAACCGTCTTACCGTCGTAGTCCGTCATAACATTAAATCCGTCTGCCCAAGGGCATCCGTTTCCCACGTGACCATTATGTATGAAACCGTTCTACATTAGTTAAGGCAATTGCTTCGACCGTCCATTTTTACCTTTTCATACGTCCTATCTTACGTAGGTACGTTTTCGTCCCGGTTGCAAAATAGTCACGTGGTTGTCCGTCTACCGAAGTAGCCGTTGTCATAGAAGGGTTTATAACGTTTACATTCATTCATAACATGCAATATATATGTAATATAAAGCAAGATTTCATTCTTTTACGTTGTATCCTTCTTTCATTCTTTCTTTATATCATACGCTTCATTCTTTATTCATAATTCATTTTCACATATATAAGTATTTATATATACATATATATACGTATGATCACATTGACACTTATAGCATTTATTCATTTAGTGTATACATTTCAGCCCCAAAACATTTATAAATCATTTGCACATACTTAGAAGGGGGCACATAGAACTCACCTGATGAGTAGTTTTCGAAGTACACTTAGCTGGCTACTGAGCGTCACTAATGTTACTCACGATCTGTGTAATAAAGTCATACTCGTAAGGTAGTGCTCCTAGATGGCATTAGATATTACTATACTTGATCTTAGTAGTTTCGATGGGTTTACTTATATCGAAACTTGATAGTTTCGATAGATTGCCTCTGTCGAAACTTGTAGTTTCGATAGGTTGCTTCTGTCGAAACTTGTAGTTTCGATATGTTGCTTCTGTCGAAACTTGTAGTTTCGATGGGTAACTTAGGTGTAAACTTAGCTTCGGATCGTGGCTCATATCAAAACTATGGTAGTTTCGATAGGTATGCATATATCGAAACTACTGCACATATCGAAACTATGTAGTTTCGATGGATCTGCACATATCGAAACTATGTAGTTTCGATGGGTCTGCACATTGTCTTCCCCAAAATTGCAGTTTCTTTTACATGCGAGTCTGATCGAGCCAAGATCTCTATTTTTCTTAGATCAAAATGTTTGGTTTTCATTCTAGATGCTATACCTAAGCTCACTTTCAAGTTTCATCCGCAAAATCGTTATCTTTTTAGCCAAAACCCGAAAACTCCCAAAACGAACAAAAACTCATAATGTGATCGAATCGTTACCTGGATTGGATTTCTGATTCAGAGGATATGATCACGAGAACAGCAGCAACGTTCTCCTGAATTCCCGAGTTGATCCGTCACTTTCTCTCTCTAGACCCGAGCTCTCCTTTCTCTCTCTAAAAGCTGCGTGAGTTGGGGAAATGAGCAGGGAAGAGGGCTGCCTTGCCTCTTATGTGCATGGGCTTCCCTCGGCCCATTGAAGCCGGGCCCAGGCCCGCTCTTTTTTTTGTTTAAATATTCCAACTAAATCACGGGTCTCGCTATATTTATTCGTTTTATTATTTTTGGGATGTTACAAATTTTGACATTTATATACTTTACTTTATAAATGTCATGATATATAAATATATATAGACATATATATATATATATATATATATATATATATATATGTAGGGTCGGGTTATACTAAAAAGCCTAGAGAGTTTAAGAAGGATAAGAAGAGTTTTCAGCCTTTAGATGATTTGTTTGATGGAGAGGATCAACCATAATAAATTCTCTTAATAAGTATTATTACTCAAAAGTTGACACATGTCAGTTTTTCATGGCTTATTAGCCTTCTTAGGATATATAGTCTTTTTAACATAACTTTTACCTATATATGTATTCTATAAGTAAACTATTATCATTATGTTATAGTTATAAAACCCACGCTTTGTTTTATATATTTATATATATATAAACTTTCAAAGGTTTTATAAATAGTATCTTCATTAAATGAAAAACATACATATAATTGTGTTTAACCATTTTCTAAAATCGTTTTTGAATATATGAGCATCCTTATCTTATTCGTTCATTACTATTATACATTTCAAAAGTCTTGACAAATATTATTTTATTGTCATAAATCTTATTATTTATTAACCATTAAAATTATAGAATAGTCGTATTTTGTAACGTCATAAGTTTTATTAATCTAAAAGGGTTATAGTTATGTTAGTAACTTAAACCGTTAAAACGACATATCACTAATTTTAATAACTGTTTATTAGTATATCTATCACGTTATTACTTTCACGAATAAAATGGCATGAATTTCATAAATGGTAATATTACGATGGCATAACTAATTCATTTATTTCAAATCATATCCTTATAAAAACACCTTTGACATTGTCTTAAAAATATAAATATTGCACTAAGATATTTAGTATAATATTATATTTGCAAATAATACTTATTATTGACACATGCCCTCCTTTTATAAATAAACATTATAAAACATCATTTATAAACTCTATTCATATCCTCGATCACTCGTCCATTCCAAAACCCTAAAATCCCAAATCGTTCCCTTGTTGTTTCCTGTAATTGTTCCTACATTTTAATAACATATTTTATTCAACTTAGGGTATCCTTAAATATTGTTGATACAAGTTACAAGTTTGACCTCACTATTATCAAGGTGAGTTTTACATAGCCCTTTTTTCATTTCACACTTTTGGGGTGAAACATGATTTACTCTTTGAAACTTTTTCGCATATACTTAAATACAATTCAATAATATGATATTATGTGTTTTATGCTTGAATGCTATGAGTTAAGACTACATATACATGACATTAGTACAATCATTAACTCAGTACAAGCCAACGGTTAACATTGATAGATCTATTGTGTCTGACAAACCCACCCGGTTAGGGTGTTTGATACCGACTTTACATTAGGGTAACCTGCGTGTTATGCCTCAGTCACAAGGTTTGATTGTACACACTTAGTTCAAATATAGATTCTCCATAAATGCCTTATACACATGTATCGTATGAATTGTATAAAAAACTTTAAACTTGGTTGTGTGTCAAATATGCTCACCAACTTTTTAGTTGACCATGTTTTCATCATGTTTCAGGTACTAATGCTTGAGAATAAGTACAAGTTGCTTCACTTAGGACCTAGAATCTAATTTAAAGAAACTATTTATGTATTCTCTATTTTTTTTTGTATTGTTGGATTGATGTTTATCTATGATATGAATTTGGTTGTTTAAATATTTAAACTTTAGTAAACCTTGAGCTTTTGAACAGTCTACATGTCCCGCCCCGACGTATTCCGCCGTCGGTTGGGGTGTGACATTCTGAGAATGTCATTACAGAAAAAATTAATGAAGAAATTGATACTGAAAGTGCTGATGAAGTTCATTCTGAAGAAAATGTGTCTACTACAAGTGTATATGAAGATGAGATTTTGTTGACTAAAAGAGTACCTGAGATGACTGAAGAGATTCCAACTGCTAAAGTCTTCATGGCAGACATGCCAGATCCATCAAAGGTAAAAGATGTTATCTGTAATATATATTGTTCTAACTGTGTTTTTGGGAAGGACAAAATGATGAAAGTCATGGATGATAACACAAATTTGATTTGTGATATGAAATCGATGCACTCAGAGAATCAGAAATTAAAAGACAATGATAACATGTGTAATGATAGAATTGAATCACTCAAGAGAGACATTAATTCTCTAACTTTGAAAATTAAGGAACAAGCATATCGGTTGGATATGGCTTATGCTGAGATTGAAAAGAGAAATGAAATTGTTGTTGAGAAAAACAAAGATATTTCAGATAAAGAAGCAGAGGTTATCAGATTACATAGAAAACTGGAATATTTTTTAAATTCATCACTATTGTTGGGTTATTTCAATGACAATGCTGATCCTGTAAAGAGAACAACTAGAATTGGATTTGCTCCTCCACCATTTAATGGGAATTATGCTGTAGAACCAGAGATCATTACTGAAGAGGATATTAATCCAAAGATAGTTTTAAAGATTAGTCCAGTCACAGGAGAAGAAATGGTTTATGATTCTGATAGTGATGATGAGATATTTGATGCTCAGAAAATGGATGGTGTTCCTAAAGATGTGAAGATTGATGAACCAAAAGTGGTAAAACAAGTCACAAGAGATCGATGTATTCTTACAGAGCCCGATGAAGCTGAACAACCAACTATTTCACCAATTTTATCTAAAAGTGGTTTTATTAGTGCTGGTGATATCAAGAAGGAAGTGTCAAAAGTTGAAAATAAATCAACAAGTGATTTCATTAAACAAAAGGTGAATGTAGTAAAACCTATAGATAGTCAGTTTCAAGTTTCAAAGACTTATGTTGGTGAATCATTCATAAAGATGTATGTTCTAAAGAAACAAGGAGGTAGTGATGCTAAATCTACTGAAGGTTATTCATCAGGAAGTTCCTCAACTTCAACAAGGGTTCCTTACATCAGAGAATACAAGGATAAGAGAGTTTGCTTTCATTGTAATGAGGTGAGACATATAGTGTTATACTGTCCTTACAAAAATAAAGAGAAGAATTTTCTTATTTCAGAAAAAGTTACACCTGCTGTTGTTCATGGTCAATCAAGAGTAGTAAAGATTCTGAAAAGACCGAATGTGGGAAAGCCTACATCTGATAATGTGATGAAACAATCTGTCAAAGAAAATTTGTCTAAGCAGCAAGTTACTAAACCATTTGAATTTAAGACAGAGATCACACAGCATGTTCATGATAGATTTTTTTATTCTAAACTAGAGTTTGTCTAATATGGTGTTAGAAACAATGTTGTGTTTCATAAGTTTATTGAGAATCCTAAATTTGGATTCACAAAGAATTCACAACCTGAGGTCAAACTTTCAAGACCTTAAAGGCGAAGAAGGAACAGACGGTTAAGAAAACTTTTAGAAAATGATCAATTTGAATCTGAATTTCATAATCAATCAATTTTTTATAATAAAAAGAATGTTTCAAAATCCGAAATGTCTGATTCTGATTTGTCTAAATCACCAAGGGTAGATGATAATAGAGATTGTGAATTTCTTGAGGTTGATTATTTTGATGCTAATGGAAGACCCAAGACCACAATGGCTTGCATTTCTAACTAATTTCCTTTGTTTGTGTAGGGTCAACCAAGGAAAACTATCAACAACAAATGGTATGTGGATAGTGGTTGTTCCCGACATATGACAGGAAACATTCGTTTGCTTGAAGATGTTATTAAAATTGATGGAGGTTATGTCGCTTTTGTGGGTAATAAAGGCGGGTACATAACAGGTCAATGAACGTTAAATAAAGAAAAGGTGAAGTTTGAGAAAGTCAATTATGTTGAGCAACTCGAACATAATATACTCAGTGTATCTCAAGTGTGTGATAAGAAATTTTTCATTTCATTTTAATGATGCTGAATGCTATATTCTTAAGTCGGGATTTGAATTACCTGAAGAATGGATTCTGATGAAGGCTCCGAGAAGAAATGGCACATATGTTTTAGACATGATTTGGTATCTGGTATTCCAAAAATGAAATTTGTTGTGCCTGATGACTACATTCCTTGCAAGAAGGGCAAGCAATACAGGAAGTCTCACAAATCCAAGAAACAAAATTCTATTGTCACTCTTTTGGAGTTACTGCATATGGATTTGTTCGGACCGATAAGTATTCAAAGCATTGGAGGTAAATCGTACTGTCTGGTGGTAACGGATGACTTCTCAAGATTCTCATGGGTTAAGTTTTTGGCAACAAAGTCTAAAACAGCAGAGACAGTTCAATACATAATTCTTGGGTTAGGGAATCTTTTGCATCAGAGAGTCAGGCGTATCAGAAGTGACAATGTCAGCGAGTTCAAAAATAGCAAGATGGAACTCTTTTGTTTACAAAAGGGTACAGATCGTGAATTTAGCGCGCCATATGTTACTCAACAAAATGGTGTTGCTGAGCGAAAGAACAGAACTCTGATTGAGGCAGTTAGAACAATGTTGGCAGATTCTAAGCTACCAGTTACTTTTTAGGCTGAAGCTGTAAATACGGCATGCCATGTCCTGAATCGTGTTCTGACCGTCAAGCGACACAACAAGACGTGTTATGAGTTGTTAAATAATCGGAAGCCTAATTTGAATTATCTTCTTCCTTTTGGGAATTTGTGTACTCTTCTGAAGATCCGGGATTTTTCTGGGATATGTTGCCAATTCATTGAATAAAAGAGTGTATAACAAGGAAACATGACAAATCGAAGAATGGTTTCATATCGATTGTTCTAATCGATCTATTCCCCAGAAGGCGGTTGGTCCAGAGTGGGCATTTGATTATGACAGCTTGTTCAAGTCTTTTAACTTTGTTCCTGACTTATCTGATGAAGAAGTTGCATTACTATACAATTCATGTCATGAGATCAGAGATACCAGTTACTCAATCTTCTCAAACAGATATTTCTCAAGTTGATATTTTACCTGTTCCGGAGGTGGCTTCCATAAAAGAACTCAAAGATCACTCGGGGACGAATATCATTGGAAATTTGCAAGATGGAGTTCAAACTCGTTCTTTAACTGAAAATACTTGTTTATATTCATACATTAGAGATACTGGAGTAATTGATGTTTGCTTACATTCTTATTTTATTTCTCAGGTAGAACCTAAAAATGTGGAGATGGCTATACAAGACAATAACTGGATAGAAGCAATACAGGAAGAGCTTGCTCAATTTGATAACGTAAAGGTGTGGAATTTAGTTGATCTACCAAAGGGAACGTATCCGATTGGTACCAAGTGGGTTTACAAATGTAAAAAGGATGATCGTGGTGTCGTGGTAAGGAACAAAGCAAGATTGGTCGTACAGGGCTTTAATCAACAATAGGGTATTGATTATACTGAGGTTTACGCACCTGTAGCATGGTTGGAAGCAATTCGTTTATTTTTAGCTTTTGCTTCATTCAAAGGTTTCAAGGTTTATCAACTGGATGTCAAAAGTGCTTTCTTGGTGAAAGAGGAAGTTTATGTTTGTCAACCACCGGGGTTTGAGGATCCATTGTATCCTTCAAAAGTGTTCAAGCTAGATAAGGCTCTTTACGGTCTTCATTAAGCACCTCGTGCGTGTAATGAAACGTTGTCGCAACACCTTTTGGACAATGGTTTCGATCGTGGTCAAATTGATTCGACCTTGTTCATAACAAAAGTAGGGGGAGATTACCTGATGGTTCAGATTTACGTGGATGATATTATATTTGGTTCAACAAATGAAGAGTTATGCAAAGAGTTTGAGAGTGTTATGAAATAGAAGTTTGAAATGTCCGCTATGGGAGAGTTGTCGTTCTTTTTAGGATTACAAGTTAATCAAAAAGAGGATGGTTTCTTTATACATCAGTCTAAATACGTGAAAGACATTTTGAGCCGGTTCAAAATGGAATACTGTACCCCATATGACACTCTGATTCCGGTAAATCATAAGATGAATCCAGATCCAGAAGGAAAGGATATTGACAACCGCTTGTATAGGGTAATGATTGGATCTCTCATGTACTTAACTGCATCAAGTCCAAATATAATGTTTATCATGTGTCTCTGTTCCAGATTTGAAGCAAAACCAAAGGAATCACATCTGATTGCAGTCAACGTATTTTTCGGTACCTGAAAGGGAAACCGAGATTGGGATTATGGTTTCCACATGGTTCTAATTTTGAATTTAATGCATATACTGACTCAAATTTTGGTGGTTGTTTTTTGGACAGGAAATCTACAACGGGAGGTTGCCAATTTCTGGGTAATCGTCTTGTGTCATGGAAATGTAAAAAGCAGACTACCGTCTCAATTTCAACATGTGAAGCAGAATACACAGCTGCTGCAAGTTGTTGTTCACAAATTTTATGGATTCAACAACAATTAAGAGACTATGGTTTGACTTTCACTTGCACCCCCATGTTCATTGATAATAATGCCACAATGTCTATAACAAATAATCCACTTAAGGACAGTAAAACAAAGCATATTGAAATCAGATATCATTTTATTCGTGATTATGTAGATAAAAAGTTGATTGAGCTGGTGAAAGTTCATACTGCTGACAATCTTGCAGATTTGTTCACAAAGGCATTTGATCGTACAAGGTTTGAATTTCTGATAAAGATGATTGGTATTATCAATCCCGGATAATTTTTTTTAAAATAATTCTCATGGAGGTTTATTTTTTTATTTTTTTAACTGCTTTCTTTCATTTCTACATTTCAATTTACTATCAAAAAGTTTGTTATTTATAAAAAAAAAAAGCCTAAACAAATTGAAAATTCCTAAAATTGACATCATTTGAGCATGAGAAGAAATGATAGTACATCAGTAGATATTCATTCACACATGACCTTCGATTGACTGGTTGGTGATTTATGTTTATTCAATATACCAATATCAGACTATATTGATTAGCATAATTTTTCAGTTCACTTCACTGCCCATGCCCGGAAAAACATGCAATGTGATGTTGAACTAAGATATGTTTCTAACAACATCTGTTGGAACATATACTAGCCCTTGGATCATATTGACACTCTATCTTTACTGATTCCATTGAATTCATAATCCAGATAACAGTTGGATCCACGTACCCGAATCTTATGATTCCACATAAATAAGCCAAGTCATTGAATCATTCTTGTAGAAGTATGTTTTTGTAACTATAGATTAAATTCTATGTATCGGTGTACTTAGCTAGTATGCAGGAGGGTGTTCCTGCGTACTTAGCTTGTACACCAGATTGGTGCTGCGTACTTAGTAAGTACGCAAGGCTTTTGCCTTGCGTACTTAACAACTACGCATGACCATTGCCATGCGTACTTAGCCAAGTACGCATGTATTGTTCCTTCCCCTATAAATTGAGATGATGGCCTCATTTGTAGGTGGAACTTTTGGGAACTAGGTCGAGAGGTGTCCGGGCGAGATGAGCTCTCCCTCCCCTGAACCGTGAGCGTAGATGAGAGATGTGTACTTCTTCAGTATGTAATGTGAGATAACATTGTTGTTACATATCATTTGATTCTACTGTCTTTTACTTTGCTTTTTCTCTGTCTCGTTTCTTTGTTCCCACACAAATCACTGAACATATCGTTGTTTTTCCGCTGCGCGACGAGGCTCTTGGGACCTACAACTGGTATCAGAGCACCGGCATCAGGATCACCAATAATGTTCTCAATTGGATGATTCTGATGCACTCTCATCTCTGGTAATTGTGGTTCTTGAATTGCTGACTCAAGGTTAGTACTCAACTCCCCCATATCAAGTGTACCCGAAGATGACTCAATGTTGATTGGATAAATTGGAGCATCATTTCCTACATGAACATTATCGTTTCCTTCAACATAAACTTCATCTCTGTTATCACTGTCAAGAGTTCCACATGCAGATGCAGCATTGGAATCGGAAGTTAGGATAGGTACCGTTGCTCTGGTTGAGAAATTGGAGTCATCGCTGCCACCACAGAAATCATACAACTTGGCAGCATCTTCAGCAGATAAATCAGGAATGTTAAAAGACTTAAACAGAGCATCATAATCAAATCCCCAAGCAGGACCAATTGGTTCTGGTGGAATGCTGTATTTACTACAGTCCACTTCGAACCATTCCTCTACAGACCTACTCTCAATATTGTACACTCTCTTGCATGGCGAGTTGGCAACATATCCTAAGAAGATGTCTTCCATCGATTTTGCATGAAATTTAGACTTTCGATCTTTGTACTGTAACAATAATGAGTATGGACTACCAAAAGGAACGAGGTAGTCAAGATTTGGAGGTCGATTGTTGATCAGCTCATAACAAGTTTTGTTGTGCCTCTTAACCACCAGGACTCTATTTAAGAGGTGACAAGCTGTGTTGACTGCTTCCGCCCAGAATGTTATCGGAAGCTTGGCATCTGACAGCATCGTCCTTGCAGTCTCAATTAGGGTTCTGTTCTTCCGTTCTGCAACCCCATTCTGCTAGGGTGTATACGGTGCACTAAATTCATGACGAATACCCTTCTTGAGACAGAAAAGCTCCATCATGTTGTTTTTGAACTCCGTGCCATTATCACTCCTTATTCTTCTAACCTTCAGTTTGCATAAAGTTTCCATGCTCACAATCAGGTATTGAAGAATATCAGCAGTCTCATCCTTTGTACCTAAGAAATGCACCCAAGAAAAACGTGAGGAATCATCAGTTACAACTAGACAGTATGACTTACCTCCAATACTCCTGATACTTATGGGCCCAAACAGATCCATATGTAAGAGCTCCAAAGGGGTATCGATGGAGTTTTGGTGCTTGGGCTTGTGAGACTTCCGTTGTTGTTTGCCCTTTTACACGGCATACAGTCATCTACAATGGAGAATCTCAGCTTAGGAACCCCTGTAACTAAACCGTTTCGGACAAGATGGTTCATTTTACGATAAGAAATGTGTTCGAGTTTCCTATGCCACAAGATTGAGTCAATTTCTATCGCTTTTGAAAGCAAACAAGTAGAAACTAAAGAGGTGGTTGTAGCCACGCTCATATCAATCTGATAGGTGTCGTTTGTCCTTGGCGCTCTCATCAGAATCTAATCATCAGGAACCACAAAACCAGGTTTGAGAACCAAGCATTTTGACATGTCAAACATGACTGAGTACTCCTTGTCAAACATATGAGAAACACTCAACATGTTATGCTTTAGCTGCTTGCAGTAGTTGACATTGTCGAAGCTTACACATCCATTCGAAACCATGCCTTGACAAGTAATACTACCGCCCTTCTCGCCTGCAAAGGCCACATAGCCGCCTCTTAATGGTTTAACATCTTGAAGCAGGGCCATGTTGCCTGTCATGTGCCTGGAGCATCCACTATCTACATACCAACGGTTATAGATAGTTCCCTTCGGATGTCCCTGTATGAGTCACAATATATTAATTAGTTTTGGAGACCCAAGCCATGGTGGTCTTGGGTCGTCCATTTTTCTCAAAATAAACTACCTCATATAATTCACAATCATGACTATAAAAAATGGGTGAATCCTTAGAATATTTGGCATAAGAAGATTGAGAACTTTTAGATTTCTTGTTCCAGGACCTTTTATTTTGTTTTACTAGAACACTCGGCTTGCATTCAGAAGCAACATGTGAACTGGTAGAAGATTCACCTGATTGAATTCCAGCCAACTGTTCCAGCTTTCTCAATCTCTTGTTCCTTCTTCTCCACTGTGGTTTTGAAAGTTTCACCACAGGCTTCTCGCCAGTTTATGTACTGCCAGAGGTAGATACACTGGGTTTAGCAGGTTGCTTTTCCCTTTTTGTAACATATGGCTTATCCTCAGATGTGGTCTTTGGCTTCACCATAGGTTTCACTGGTGGTTTCACCTCTTTTGATTTCAGACTTCTGGGTTGCTCCACTGATGGTGTCTTAGGGGAAACAGTTTTTTGTTGAACAACTAGTGGTTTCCCTTAGTTCTTATCAGGACAGTTCACCAGGACGTGACCGACCATACCACAATGAAAACAAGCTCTTCTTTCCTTGTAAGTCCTCCTGTAAGGCTCTCTGCTTTTGGATGCAGATGACTCGGCTTGATGAGTAACAGGAGTTGTTTAATGAACATTACAAGCATCATGTGCTTGACCTAATATTAATTGACTCTTTGGGGTGTAGTGTTTATCAATGTTTTCTTGAAAATTCTTCCCCAAATTATTAGCAAAAGCTTCTTTCGTAATTTGCTTAATGGAATTGAAACCTCCATAAAGCATCATTTTCAGTTTATCATTTGCTTCAACAGTATCAGGTTCAGTTAAAATGCAATTGTTACGATCAGTAACAATGGGTTTCTTGACATTATGTTTATCAATCAACTCTTCCGAGACAACACCCTCAAGTTTGGTGTTCTCAGAGCCTTCATCATAAAAGAATTCCTCTTCAGAAGGTGAGTCAGCCTTACTTGAGGAATCATCCTTGTTAGAAGAATCATCCTGACTTGAGGATTCATCAAGGCATGACAAGTCAATATCAATCAAGTCGTTGACAAATTTCCTGCTTAATGGTGGAGGAATGGTATTAGTACCCAAACCTAAGCCATTCACTTGTCTCACTACTGATTCATAATGTTCCACCATAAAGCGAGAATTTTTCAATTTCTCAATTTTACCATTCAACTGCAAGACCTCATTCTGTAGCTTGGTAATTTCATTATTTCTCTTTTCCAACCCCTTGTACGCAACATCCAAATGAAACTGTTGTTCACTAATTTTAAGTGAAAAATCACGTCTTTCTTTTTTAAAGTTTCAATTGAATCTTTGTAACGTTTTTCATTTTCTTTGTAGCTTAAAGCTGCAATACGAAGGGGTTCGACCTTGTCCTGAAGCTTAGAATTTTCTTCTTTCAAGCCAAGACATTTGGAACATGAAATAACAGCAAAAGAGTTAGAGTCTACCTCAATTGATGAATTTGATGCCTCCCCAATAGCCATGAGGGCAAAAGCAGTTGTAGGCTCCTTTTGGTCAGCTACAGAAGCTTCCCTTTCTTCTGCTTCCATCATATCAATGATCTCAGCCACGAGACCAACTTGTGTTTGAGCAATAATGGCATCCTCCAAATGAACACCCCAATCAAAGCTTTCATCCTGTTGAGCTACCAATGCATTAAACGTTCCACCTTAACTTTGATTGCGGATGTTAGAATTGCTGTACCCTAGACAATTTCCTTGGTTGTTTCCCTGGCTTGGTCTAGTGAATCCTGAAGCAGGTGCTTTATCCTTCTGACATTCATGAGCAAAGTGTCCATAGTTCTGACACTTGTAGCACCTGGCTTTGGATTTATCAAAACCCACCTTGGCATTTGAATGCCCACCAATGAACTTCCTGCCAGTTCTATTCAAGAAACGCTTGGCCCTTCTCAAGATCGTGGCCATATTCCATTGAATATCCATGTCCTCCATATCATCTGGATCCACCTGATTAAAATCTTCTTCAATGGTTTCAGGATCCGTAAGCTTGCCACTAATGAAGTTCTCATATGCAAGCATACACGATGAAAACAATGCTACATGATCTTCAGCTATCTTGGCTATAGCAGTCTGGTTAGCTGAAGATGTGGAGGTAGGATTTCTTAAGAAATGTTGGTGGTGAGAACCAGATCCAGATGCTATAAAGCATGTATGACCACCACAACCATTCGGGTTATCTTCTTCATGAGAGTTCCCTGATAATAAGGCGATTCCTGAACCAGATGACTTAGCTGTGGAAGACGTCCCATAATACATAGAAGGGTCTTAGATTTGAGGTCTCCCTGAGCTTTCTTTTCTTTTCAGGTTCATATCGTGTGCTTGAACCTTTCCAATTGCTTCTTCAATCGTCATCTCATAGAACTTGGGGTTCTCTCTCAGCAGAGTTGTATACATCTCAAACTTTGATGGTAATGCATCCAGAAACTTTTCAACTAATTCCTCATCAGGATACTTTAGCTCAAAAGTTTTTAACTCAGTTTGCAGATGATAGAATCTAGATATATGTTCATCTGTAGATTCATTCTCCAGGTATCTGAAGCACTCATACTGCTTTCTCAAAAGATCTCTTTTGCTCTTCTTGATGTCACTGTTCCCCTCAAATATTTTCTACAATGCCTTCCAGAGATCTTTCAAATTATCACATCCTCTAAAGCTGTGAAAAAGCTCTCTAGTTAGGGCCATTGTGATATAAGCATGTGCCTTCTTTTCTCTGTCATAAACTTTCTTTTCTTTTTCATCTAGCTTAGATATAGGCTTGGGAATAATCTCATCAAGATATGTATAAGTCGGATACTTATAACCCTCAAGTATAGATATCCACAAAGAGGAATCAGTGTATGAAATATAATGCTCAAAGCGTGCTTTCCAATTCGAATAATCATTAACATTCAGCAGCTTTGGCGTTTTTTGCGGAGTAACTATCTCGTTATCATAGTTAAGCAGGTTACCAAGATTTTAAAGATTTGCCATAGTGTAAAACTTAGTCAAAAACTCAGAAAGTCAACACAACTTGCGCACTTAAGACTGGCCTTGCGCACTTAAGAAATTGTTCTTGCGCACTTACTATTTGCTCTTGCGTACTTAGTAAGTACGCATGAGTAAATGTTAAGTACGCAGGAAGATAAATTAAATACGCACATGAATGGTTTTGCGTATTTAGTAAGTTCGCACAAGACTGTCCTTTTGGCCAAAAAGGGTAAGTACGCAGAATGCTTTATCCACTTGCTCCACCAACCTTTTTCGATGGCCGGAAATACCTCAGATCTAAAAATTTTTAAGATATGAACAAATTGATCAATCAAAAAGGTTAGAAACTTGTTTCTAACAAACCCTTGATGGTCAAAACAGTCAGACAAACAAGAAAAAGGTCGGATTTTAAAGGATTTTTGCTTTTAAAATAGCACTCAAGAGCTACCTCTATTTTACCACAAAAATCACCAAAATCGGTCACCTTTCCTTGTAAAAAGGTTGTAGATTGTGCCAAAAATGATCCTAACACACTCACAACACTCGAAATCAAGAGCAAAAGCTCTGATACCACTTGTAGGTCCCCCGGGTGTCTCGGATCATCACATGCAAGTGTGTTCCTAGTCGAACCGGGTGCGGAATGCCCGTGACAAGGTGGAGTATCAATCAACACAAAGTAAACCGACAACAAAACACAAGATACTATCAAACTTCGTCTATTGATAATCACGACCGGTTATAATGAGAATGAGTGTGTACATAATTCTGTCACTAACTGGCTATATATACTAGACCTGTTGCCTGCGTACTTGGCAAGTGCGCAAGGCTTAACTCCTTCGTACTTAGCAAGTACGCAGACTTTGTTCTTGTGTACATGCTAAGTACGCAGGATATACATCATGCGCACTTGTTAAGTGCGCACAACACTTAACAGAAACAGGCAAGACTAAGTACATACATATGTGATTACAACTCGATAATCAATACATACAGATACTTAAATACAAATACAAATACATAAATACAATACATAAGTAAAAGCAATCTTCAGAATGCTTGTCACAAAAACATGCTTCTATAGACTCCCACTTAACTATAGCATCAAATTCTATCGATCACTAACACTAATAATCATCAGTTAACTATAGCATCAAAATCGATCACTTTTCCTTGTAAAAAGGTTGTAGATTGTGTCGAAAATGCTCCTAGCACACTCACAACACTCAAAATCAAGAGCAAAACCTCTGATACCACTTGTAGGTCCCTCAGGTGTCTCAGATCGTCACATGCAAGTGTGTTCCTAGTCGAACCGGGTGCGGAATGCCCGTGACTAGGTGGAGTATCAATCAACACAAAGTAAACCGACAACAAAACACAAGATACTTTCAAACTTCATCTATTGATAATCACAGCCGGTTACAATGAGAATGAGTGCGTACATAATAATGTCACTAACTGGCTATATATACTAGACATGTTGCCTACGCACTTGGCAAGTGCGAAGGGCTTAACTCCTGCGTACTTAGCAAGTACGCAGACTTTGTTCTTGCGTACTTGGTAAGTACGCAGGATATATGTAGGATCGAGAAATTACAAGATGGTTCTGTTCTTAGTTGAGATTGGCGGAAACAATATCAACTGCACAATTACAATCGAGTAAACAGAAAGAATACTTATAAGAACACTGTTGTATTAAGATTTGTGAATAAACGATTACAAATTAAAACTCTAATTCGAAAGCACACCTACAATGAAGTGTTTACACAATATTTATACTAACTTAGAATCAAGACAGACCCTTGATTCTAAGAATCAGATCGAATACAGACCGTTGATTTTTTATACAAAAACTAACAATACACGTTAAAGCTAAACTAGCTAACTTTATTGAAGCGTCTTCTTTATGCATCATTGCTTGCATGTATGGAGAAGAGCATTGCTTAGTTTCATTGGTTGTGCCATTGAGGTTCCTTCTGCTTTGAGTGTGTCAGTTGCTTTTGCAGAAAGTTGTCAGTGACGCTTGGCATGGATAGTCAGCTGCGACGATTTGTCTTCAAGGAACACAGCTATCAGCAGCAAGAATGAGAATGATGCTGCTGATAAGCCTATCAGCAGCAACATTGGTCTTAAGCAGATAAAGCTATCCGCAGCAGATTTGTTCTTCAACAGAAGAACAAGTATCCGCAACAGATAAGCTTGTTCGCAGCAGTTTGTTGATCAGCAGCAAAATGTGAGATCAGCTATATTTGTACTTAGAATTTTGTAGCCATCAGTCTTTGTTTCTACAAACTCCCCCTAGAATGATGCTACCAAAATTCTCTTACTGTCTTTGTTGCTGAAGCTTTTGCATGTTTCTGACTATCCTTTCAACCTTATATCCTCCATTGGGACCATCTCCCCCATTTTGGGTGCATCAGTGGACAAATAAGCGTCAGTTTGGGTGTCCACTGATACAAGGGAGAGAGTAGAAAAGTTTGGAATTTATGAGCTTCATGCATAGAGACTTGGTGTCTTAGTTTGGACACTTCAGCCTCTAGCATGACCATCCTGGCCATCAATTTCAAGATATGAAGTTACAGTCTGTCCTCATCCACAGCTGTGGAATCCTTGGATCCAGATGGGGCTTTAGGCCTGGCCTCTTCATCCCCATCACCCATGGTTTCTCGGCACCTGGAATTCCTCTCAGTGAAGGGAGTTTCTAAGGAAACATCCTCACTGTGAGTTGCCGTGGTTGAGGTCTTAGCAATGTTGTCACTGTCCTCCTGACCAGCAGTAGTGACAGCCTCTTCCACATCCACTCTTTCATACTCCTAGAGTGGACCTTCAGGGTAGACGAACATGGGTTTGGATGTGTTGGAAGCAAGATCAATCAGTACCTCCGAGATAGTAGTAGTTGGAGAAGGAACATCATTTTGATCAGGTTCCTCAACACTTAAGTTCACAAGAAAAAGGAAAGGCTCAGGGGACTGTTCTATGGATCCGGGAAGTTATCCTGATCCTAATAGAGAGACATCTAAAGAAGTCTCCCTAATAATGTGGTTGTCCCTTATGATATTCTCACCAGAATGTTGTGATTCTGAGTGAGGGCTGTTAGGTTGGGTTTGGGACTTGGACGCAAGAGAAGAAGGAGTTCTCTTGCCCCTTTTTCTAGTCGTTTCAACCAGGACCCTGTATTCCGGTTGATCGATAACACACAAGAGAGGTGAAGTGATTTTTTGTACCTGTGCATCCTTAGTGGTATGCACAGGGGTTCGAATAGTAGAAGCAGACTGTTATTCAAGTTGTGAGGTGGAGGGTGTGGGATCAGTATCAGCTGGGATTGCTGAACTGTCACCCGGGGTACTTTGTATGTTCGGCATTGTAGATAAAAATGGAACATTGACCCCTGAGTACCTTTTTGGAAACAGCTTCATCTTATCACTCCAAATCGGCGAAAATGCAGATCTTCGTGAAAACCCTAACTGGTAAGACGATCACGCTTGAGGTCGAATCCTTTGACACAATCGACAACGTGAAGGCAAAGATCCAGGACAAGGAAGGCATCCCGTCAGACCAGCAGCGTCTAATCTTCGCCGGAAAACAGCTCGAGGACGGCAGAGCCTTAGCCGATTACAACATCCAGAAGGAGTCAACTCTCCACCTTGTCCTTCTTCTTTGTGGTGGCAAGAGCGGAGTTTACTTGATGCCATTTGCTTTTCTTCTGAGATATGCATTGGAGAAGAGTGTGACAGAGATACTTCCATGGAGGGCCCATCAGCATTTTCTCTACTGTATACCCATTTTGATTTCCAGTGTACTTGTTAAGTGCGCACAGTGGGCACTTCCCGGGTGTCTCGGATCGTCACATGCAAGTGTGTTCCTAGTCGAACTGGGTGCGGAATGCCCGTGACTAGGTGGAGTATCAATCAACACAAAGTAAACCGACAACAAAACACAAGATACTTTCAAAGTTCGTCTATTGATAATCACAGCCGGTTACAGTGAGAATGAGTGTGTACATAATTTTGTTACTAACTGGCTATATATACTAGACATGTTTCCTGTGCACTTGGCAAGTGCGCATGGCTTAACTCCTGCATACTTAGTAAGTACACAGACTTTGTTCTTGTGTACTTGCTAAGTACGCAGGTTGAGCAACCTGCGCACTTGTTAAGTGCGCACAACACTTAACAAAGACAAATACAACGACAAGTACCTACGAACATGATTACAACTCGATAAACCAATACATACAGAAACTGATATACAAATACAAATACATAAAGACAATACATAAGTAAAAAAATCTTCAAAATGCTTGTCACAAGAATTGCTTCAACAAACTCCCCCTTGACAGCAGCTCTGGCGATGTCTACAGTCTCTAACAGCTTCAGAGTAAACAGCTTCAGAGTGATTGTCACAAGAATTGCTTCAGCAAATCTGATTCCTAATATCCTTCGGGATCTATTTCTTTTCTTGTGCTAATTGAGATAGTTTCATCCTGGAGATTGATCTTATCTTTGCATAAGTCTCATATGTCTTGAAAATATTGCATTTTACTTTCTGTTGGCATACTAGTGGGGTACACGTTGTATTTCATACTTAAATGGTACCTTAACTCACAAGAAAGTGGAAATAAGATGCTTTTAGTTTCAAATATTATAATATTGATAATTTAAATTTGTGTGTCATAGCTTGATCCTGTTTTCTTTGAATGTTTATCGCGTATCATTACATGCAATATATGAAAGTCTGGAAAAGATAGAGTTTGATAATCTTGAAAGCTATTGGTTTGATTGGTCAAGACTTGAAAGAATGACATAGGATACCAAATTACTTTGTTATACATATTGTTTAATCCAAGATTTGTGATTGACATATCATGTATACTGATATGATCTTCTTGCTCATGGTGTTCAACCAAAAATATGTTTTTTCAAGTTTGTATAGATAAAAACCAAAAATATGTGTTTTTCAAGTTTGTATATATAAAATCCAAAAAGATTTTCTGTCATGCTTCCGTGAGAATTCCAATTTTTTTTAAAAAGGTTCGGGATTGGATCGGATAACAGATTCCTGGTGATTGACAAGAAACATTGAGGGAGATAAGTATGAAAAGTTTGAAAGAGTTGAAAGTTCAAAAGTTCAAAATTTCCCTAAGTGTGGAGAAGAAGAGAAGTTATTGTGTTCGCCTAGGTTATGTTTGCCTGGTAAGCGAACTTAATAAGTTCGCCTGGTAAGCGAACTTAAGGCTTATAGCTTATATTGTTTGAATGAAGCGAACTTGTTCATATTCTTAGAAAAACTTGGTTTAAGCGAACTTATTCATTTTTAAGCAAACTTGTTCTCGGTTTAACAGAGTGATTGGTTTTGAGTTGTGGATCTTATTTTCTAGTTATTCAAGGATTTTCGCATCAAACCAAGGTAGAATCACGGTCTATTATCCATTAAACTGTTTAAATCAAGCAGGTTTATGATCTAGGTTGAGGTTTAAGTCGCCTCGACTGTTGTGGATCTAAACCTTGATATAATATGTGTTATGCTTGAAATTGATGATTGATAAAGGTTCTTTGAGGTGTTTCGATCAAGTTGTATTCGTTTTAACATCGGATTTCATCGATTGGAAGGTTTTTTATTTCTGTTGGTTTTTCTGAGCATGGAGCGAACTTGCTCAGGCGAACTTATTAAGTTCACCTCTTGCAACTTTAAGCGTACTTAATAAGTTCACCTCAGGGGACATAAGTGAATTTGACATAGCAATTTTTTTTATATTTTTTGCTTTTAATTTTTTTTATCATCGAGTTGAATATAAACATAACCAAGTGGATCGTCGAGTTGAATATAAACATAACCAAGTGGCATTGGTGGATCCAAATTTATCTGAAGATGTGAATTACCGAGATATCATTAATTTTATTAATAGATCAAGGATAAGTGTTGCTGTTTTGGCAAATCCCTACATCAGCTTGAATTACATTCAACAGTTCTGGGATACAGCACAACATGACTGTATTGTGGATCCGAATGTGATAAGAGCTACTATCAACAACATGGAAGTAGCAATATCTGTTGACACTATTCGTCAGGCCTTACATCTTGGAGGAAATGATGAAGAACCTTTGGGTCTACCATCTACATTGATTATGGGTTGTTTTCAAAGGATGGGTTACAAAGGACGAGCAAATGATACTCAAGCAAGGAAGGGTGGTCTAGTAGGGCAATGGAGATACTTTATGCACGTCATTATTCAATGTTTATCCCCTAGGAAAGCTGGAACTGATGGTTTGAATACCTCACTACAATCTGCAATGGTGGCTCTTACTTTGAACAGGGGGTTCAACTTTGCTCATTATTTTTAGAAGTAGTTAGTGGCCCAGATTACTCCACCAGTTGGTCAAGGGTTTCTTTTGAACCCTAGGTTTCTTCAAATGATTATGAATCATCTTATACCTAATTTACCTCAGATACAATAGCGTCTTACTCTCACTCCAATGACCAAAAGGATTTTCACTGATTGTAACAACATCAAGCAACAAAATCCAGCCTTGATACCTTTTCCAACTCTTCTATTTGAGCATATTATTAATCCTGATTATGTTGCTCCTCCAAATAATAATTGGATACATCCAGAATAGGTTCAACAACAACAACAAGCTCCACAGAAACCTCAACCACAAAAAGTTGCACCTGAAGTACAACATGCACAAGTTCAAGTACCTATTCAAGATGATGCTCAAGATAATGTGATAGAACCTAATTTGGAGGTTCATGATGAGGTTCATGTTGATGTCAATGTTGATGAACATGCAAAAAATGAGAGTGTTAATAATGAAGAACAAGTTCATTCAACTCAAGTAAATCAAGAAGGTCAAGTTAATGATACTAGCACAAGATCATGTAAAAAAACAAATGATGCTGAATCTGATACTGATTCTGAAGCTACACAGGATTTTGGTCCAGATCATTATGATAAACTTGCTAGTATACCAGTGGCAAATGTTGGTAAACGACTAAAGTAGGTGGCTACTAAACCAAGACGCAAGTCTGTTCGGGGTCTTCCTCCTGGAACAGCACTTGGCAAAAGATTGTTAAGAGATGATTCTTCTTCTGATTCTGATTATGTTCCTACTCCAAAGTCACAGAAGCTATTATCTGCTTCTATGACTGCTGCTGCAAATACTCGAGTAGCTGATGACCTGGATTTTGTAGATTCTTTGATTATATCTCCACATCCGTCTCAGTCTACTTCACCCCAAGGTACTCCTGCTCCAGTTCCTCCACATACTTCTTCATAAGCTGGTCCGTTTAGTTCCTCGAAGGATGCTAAGATTGCTGCTCTACAAGGAAAAGTCTCTTGTCTAGAAGCTTAAGTTGTGGGTCTTCAAGGTCAAGTAGATGTATTAAGGGCAAATGATTTTTAGAGAGAAGAAAATTTTCAATCTCAAAGCAAGCATATCTCTGAGATGCAGATTCTTGTATCACAATTGATAGAGTGTATTGACGCTCAGGGGGAGATGCCTATAGTGATTAAAGATGCTTGTCATACAGAAGCAATTCAAATAAATAACAATGAAGATAATGATTCTAGTGGAAACAAGGGTGAAAGTCAATACACTGATGTTGCTCCGATATCTCAGTTTCAGGGGGAGTCTACATTAAATCAGGTTGAAGCTTCTGGTGATAAAGTTACAGGAGAGAATGAAGAGGTTTTGCTTCTAGAATTCTTTGAAGATGATTCTGATCTTGATGAAGCTGAAAAGATAGACTGCTTAGATGGTATAGATGAGTTGTTTGATGACTTAGAAGATGAAGAAAATGACTCAGAGATAGAAGAAGGAGAGAAGTGGAGATTATCAAAGATACAACAAGTTTGATGTATGAAGGGTGTGATGGTCTTAATGTGCCTTTTGACTTCATCCTAAAGGATGTTATTCCTGAAGTAACTTCTAATGGAATGGCTGACTCTATGGACTCAACTGAAGATGTCACAATGCCTGATTCGAACTCAGATAATGCTTAGTCAAAGACAACTGAAGAACCTGTGATGTATAGGGATACATGTATGATGAAAGAATAATGGTTAGATTGGTAAAAAGCTAGAAGAAAGTGTTACCTGAATCATCATCACCAACTATTCTGAAAGAAAAATATGTGAATAAAGAAAGATGTGTTGGTAGAATTATCAGTTGGTTCTTTGATGAAGAAATCAATCTGTTTGCCTTAAAGAGATCTGATGGTGTTCAATATTTGAAACCAAGACTTAGGTATTTTAATACTTTGCCTAGATGTGAGCTGAATGGTTTGGCAACTAAATCCTTAATCAATAATTCAAAGAATGGTATTGCTGATGCTATAGCAAGGTTGATTATATTGTGTAAGGTCCAGATTCCTAAGGATCTTCAATCAACGGATTCAACGACGTGTTGACCCTGGCGAAAACAGACTCGACACGTGATTTGTAGGTACAAACAGTAATGACGAGACACCAATGATTGTCAAACGATTCGTTATCGATTAATCACTGAAAAACAATACAAATGCCGCTCGACAGCTTGTCTAACCCTCTGACTGTCTCAGACGCCCAACTTGTCTAACGTGAATACTGTTACAAGATAAGCTACTTATAACCAAGATAAAAGTATTCGATGGGCCTGGGGCTGGACCGCATACTTCAAGTATGCAGTTTGGGCACCGCATACTTTAAGTATGCGACTAGATCATGAAGTATGCGGCCGCATACTTCCAAAATGCCATCTTCTGAACTTCCCGGTGATCTCTTGATACGTTAGCCTATTAGGTTTGATCCTTACAATATCCCCTAGGCTAATGCACTCAAGATACTTATAGTATATCAATGTCAGCTAAGTGATCACCACATCCCGCATAGAGGCCTTTAACTATTGTTGTTGCTAACACTTTCACAAATGTCTTGGTGTCCTTTTCACCTTCATCAGGCACGAACAAATGCTGCTTTGACAGTCTAATCATATCTTCCTTCCCGAATTTCAATAGATCCATAGGATCAGCAATTGTAAATTCTTTCTCCTTACAATCTCCCCGTGGGCTAATGCATTTAAGATACTTATAGTATATCAACATCAGCTAAATGATCACCACCTCCCGCATAGAGGCATTTCGAACTTCTAAATAACTCGGTGATTCTTTGATGAATCAGCCTATTATATTTTTGGTTCTTACAATCTCCCCCTAGGCTGATGCATTCAAAGCAGTCTTCAAATTTCAATATCGACTTATGATCACCACCTCTTGCAATAACTTCTTTCCAAGAGCCATTCCCAAACCTTCACGAACGACTTTGTGGTTGTTGAGGCTGTTGTTTTGTTCCCTTGCTTTTGTTCTTTTCTTCGGAATTCGATCCTCAAAAAGATCATAATCAGCATTATTAAAATCATTAACTGTAGGTCCCAAATTCGGTGCGTGACGGATCTCTAGACTCGCAGTACGACACGGTGATAACGTTCGGAATCCATGATCAACGTGCTCGTGTAACTCAATCAACAACAACGGTGTAAATAAACTCTTTGTATTTCCACCACAATATCAGGTTACAAGATTCTCTCTCATCTACTCTGATATCGTCTCACCTGTCTGCTCTGTGTTCTACAACTCTGTCTACTGATATCTCCTATTTATAGCCACAGACCTGCACCAGGTGAACTTAACAAGTTCGCTTCACTTTGCTTAGGCGAACTTAATAAGTTCGCCTCTGATATACTTAAGCGAACTTATTAAGTTCACCTCTGATAGGCTAGGCGAACTTATTAAGTTCGCCTCTAGCAGAACTTACACATAATTTTATCAACAGTTATAAAACATGTCCTAACAGACTCCCCTTTAACTGTTGCTAACATATCTATCAATTACAAGTCACAGACTCTAAGACTAAGACATAATATCTTCAAGCTCGTTGTCACCAGAATATGCTCCAACAGACTCCCCCTTGACAACAGCATCAAAAGATTGTCATCCGTCTTCAAATATTATCAAACAAGTTGTAGTCTTCGTCTTGTTCATCTGCACACTCTCTCTTTATTTCTAGAAGAAATCTTGGGAGAAGGACCCCTTGTCAACTTCTGTCTGCAATATTCAATTTTTGCAAAGTAGAACAACCAAGAATAACCAACAATTAAGATTTCCATGGAAGCTGGAAAAATAAAATCTTTTTGGTTTTTCAAACATAAGAAACACAAAATCTTTTTGGTTTTTCTTTTTATAAACTGAAATGTAAAATACAAAATCACATCTTTTTGGTCGAACATCACGAGTAAGAAGATCATCTCAGTATATATGAGATATCAATCACACATCTTGGATATAAAATCCATATAATATCAAATGGTATCCTATGTCATTCTTTCAAGCCTTGACTAATCAAACCAATATCTTTCAAGATTATCACACTCTATCTTTTCAAGACTTTCATATTGCATGTTATGATACGCGATAAACATTCAAAGAAAATAGGATCAGGCTATGACACACAAATTCAAATTGTCAATATTATAAGATTTGAAACTAAAGCATCTCATTCCCACTTTCTTGTGAGTTAAGGTACCATTTAAGTATGAAATACAACGTGTACCCCACTAGTATGCCAACAGAAAGTAAATGCACTATCTTCAAGACATATGAGATTTTACTAAAGATTATCCGAATTTCCAGAATGAGGAGACATCACTTAGCACATGAATAGCAGAATCCAAATTGGATTGTATAGGAATCAATGAGATTCAGAATCGAATGATTCAATGTCTTGGCTTATATATGTGGAATCATAAGATTCAGGTACGTGGATCCAACTGTTATCTGGATTATGAATTGAATGGAATCAGTAAAGATGATTTATCAATATGATCCAAGGGCTAGTATATGTTTGACAGATGTTGTCAAGTACATATCTTGATTATACTTCAAATTGCATGCTTTTCGGGACATGGGCACTGAAGCAAATCGAATGAATAGTGCTAAGGACATAACCCGAAACTGATCTCATAGGACAATCCTTATTAAAAACTAATATTCTTTATCTGATAGTGATCTTTTAACGCACACACCCAGGCATAAAATGGGTTCAAATCACAGTTGTAACATATGCAATTACGTTTTCACACTACTAATGGTTCAGTGACGCTTTTAGTCTACTAAAAATTCAAATTATATGTATACACAACACTATCATTTCCTATTTGTGCAGTCTCTGAAGTTTAGATCAAAACATAAAATTCAGATATATTAACATAAAGCACCAACCAGTCAATCTAAGGTCATGTGTGAAAGAACATCTACTGATGTACTATCATCTCTTCTTTAACTTCAAGTAATGTCGATTTTATCTTTTTCAATTTGTTTGGGTTTTTCAAAATCTTTTTCAAAGAAAGTAAAACAAACGAAAATAAAATCTTCCATGAAAACATTTTAAGAAAAACATTTTACTTGGTTACTCAGGATTAAGCAATTCAATCAAATTAAAAACTCAAACCGATGTAATGTAATTGAATGTCATTGCCTCTGTCAACAACACAGTTCTGTACTCCCCCTGTCATGTAGACTCCCCCTCAACTAGTCAAATGGTTGCATCAATGACTTTATGCTCACCATCGTCATCCTAAGTTTCAGGTTATCATTTGGACTTTGGAAAACTCTTTCCAAAACATTGTGTGTGACATATTCTACCCCTTGAGCATCAAGTCGTTGAATCAAATAAATTCTCAGTTATCAACAACTCTTTACTCTTGCAGATGTCATTCCCTGTCATGTGCTTAGAACCACCACTATCAACAACCAAAATGTTATTAATAGTCCCTCTTGCTAAATCCTGCACATCTAACAAGAAACATTAATTTGAAATTGGGACCCAAGCCATGGTAGTCATGGGTCGTCCATCTGTATCAAAATAATAAACCTCACTCCATTCACAATCGAATCTTTCATCTAATTTTGGAGATTGTTCCGACGAGTCAGAAATAGAAACTTTAGATTTCCAAACATACTTCTGTTCATTAAGTTCTTTTTGCTTAAAATGTGAAGTGTTTGAACATTTTCGTTCATTTGAAAATTGATTTGATTGTGAAAACTCTTGTTGTTCTAAAAGTTTTCTCAATCTTCTGTTTCTCCTTCGTCTTTGAGGTCTAGAAAGCCTAACCTCAGATTTTGAATTACACTTTGGTGTATCACGAGGTTTAACCACATTTGGGTTAACATAAGGCTTACCAGGAGTTCTTACCTTTTCTGGAGTAACATGTCGGTTACCTTTGGCTTTTGTGTGGACAAGCAATCCAAATATGACCCACAAGACCACAGTAAAAGCAAGATCTCGTCTCACGGTAATCTCTCATATAAGGAATCTTCACACGATAAGATGCACTTGAAGAAGATTCTCCTACATGAACTTCTTTTGGAGTTTGAGACGGAACAAACTTTTTCTCAACAGGTTTTGATTCAGGCTTCACCTTCTTAGGAACTACATGCTTCTTTCCTTTATTTTTGTAAGGACAGTTCACCACAATGTGTCCCATCTCATTACAATGAAAACATGTACGCCTGTCTGTATAATCTCTGACATATGGAACTCTCCTTGAGTTTGAAGAACTTCCAAATGTAGAATTTTCAGATGAATTAGAATCAACCGTTGATTCCTCAAATTTAATTTCTTTAGGTATCCCCTCTACCTTAGCTTCATCAAAATATTCATCATCACTCTCATCAGAATACACCATATCTTCACCTGTGACCGGATTCACTTTCAACACAGTCTTAGGATCTAAATCCTCATCTTTTATAATCTCAGGTGTCACAGAATAATTTCCGTTGAATGGTGGAGGAACATAGCCAATACCACTAGTTCCCTTCCCCTCTTCAGTATTATTATGATAATGTTCTAATAAGATTGATGAATTTGCAAATCTTTCTAACTTTCTATGTAATCTAATCACCTCTGCTTTAGATTCAGCTAGGTCTTTATCTTTCTCAACAAGATCATTATTTCTTTTCTCAATTTCTGCAAAGGACATATCCAGGTGATATGTCTGCTCTTTGATCTTCAAAGTCAAAGAATTTATATCCCTCTTTAGTGATTCTATTCTCTCAATACACACATTCTCATTATCCTTTAATTTATGGTTGACCGTGTGCATCGATTTCATATCACAAATGAGGTTGACGTTGTCATCCATAACCCTCATCATTTTATCCTTAACTGAAACACAGTTAGAACAAACCGTCTCAGAGTTAGAAAATACCTCAGGTTTTATTTCTGAAGAAGATGCACCAGGAGCCATGAATACGTCATCATCTGCTTCAACCTTTTGATCAACAATGACAGGCTCTGCATCAGTTTCGAATACACTCAGATCATCTTCAACTGTCTAAAAACTTTCTTCACTCATTACATCAGTCTCAGTAGATTGAGTACTTTCACCAGAACGAATACTCTCACTATCAGTTAAATCTACAAAAGAATCACTTTAAGAATCACTCTTCTTCTCTAATACTTCGTTGATGAAGACCACGAACACTTGAGAAGTTGCATCACCCTTTTTCTTCAATGCTTCCCATAGATCTCTTGAAGTTGGACACTTCCCGAGACTATGAATGATTTCTTTTGGTAAAGACATCGTTAAAGTTTCACACGTTTTCATCTCTCGATCAAACTTCTGCTTTTCTAGTTTACTAAGAGCTGTCACTGGTTTAGGAACATCATAATATCTCATATAGTCATAAGTAGGATGTGTAGGTCCAGATTTAATCGAAATCACTGATATGATCGATTTAACACATACACAGGCGCAAACTGTGTATATGTAGGTGAAACTGATAAACGAAACAGTGATGGTGAAGATAACCAGCTAACCACACTATGAATCAACAATCAAAGGGTATGAAAATGTAAGAACAAAGTGAATAAACAACTGCAGATTGTATTGATTCAAGCAAAATGTGAAAGAGAAAGTTCAGGGTTACAGCCGCTACTCACTCCCTAAACATTCTCAAACTAGGCTATTTATAGTAGTAACAGGTATCGAAACTATGGTCAATCGAAACTACTAGTTTCGATTGACCATTTACAAATGATACTTAGACCTGTCGAAACTACCATCTATCGAAACTACTAGTTTCGATTGAACAGACTCAATCGAAACTAAGTAGTTTCGATGGCCCAGACTTGGCTAATAAAACAAGTAAATTACAGAAAACTGAAATTACATGAAATGAAATGACATAAAGTAAACTAGTCTAAAATGTTTAAACATACAATAAATGACAACAACTTATACATGACTCTACAATCTCCCCCTAAGCTGTTGCATTACTGTCTTCAGCTCTTCTTCAAGCAGCTGGTCCTTCAGTTGTCCTAGGGATGAAAGGTTTTACATGTAGAGACACAACCCTTTGGTAAGCCTTGGCATCAGCTTCATCTTCATCACTGTAAGCCTGAATGTGATTCTGGAAAAGTATCTCCAGATCTTCAGGCTGAAATTTTAACAGCTCCATGGGTTCAAAGATGGTGATGTCTTCTTTGCCTTCACACTCTATTACTGCACTGCCTATGATTGGGTCATAATACCACTTTCTGAAAGTTTGTAGTTGGACAGGTACAGATTTTGGAATTGTGATAGTCTTGTGAGTTTCAGCAGGCTTATACCTCAGGAACACATATGGCTTTTTAGTCTTAGGGTTAAACCTAGTCTTTGAGATTTTCTTTTGAGTTTTCCTAGGCTTCATCCCCTTGAAATCATTATCAACTTGAGAATGCAGAAACTTCTCGAAGTCATAAGCCATCATTACCTTCCCAGGGTTTTGAAGGGGAAGTTTGGCTAGATCCCTGAGGTCGTAGAAAGGAAGTGTCTGGAAGTCAGTCATATTCTTGAAGTGCTGAACTCCCCCTTTGTACCTTCTGATAATAAACAACTTCCTTTCTGCATCATATTTCCATCCAATTGGAGGCCTTTTTAGTTCCTGATGCTCAGCAATCCATTCATAAGTCTGAGGAGTCTCTTCATGAATGATTTTCTTGAACCAAGACTTCCTTGAAATTGGAGGCTCAGGTGTGATGGAAGGTTGATCTGGAGCTGGATTTGATTCAGAGACTGTCGTGGTTTGTTCAGGAGTGACAGTCTTGATGAGATTAACCTGAACATCTTCTTCGTCCTTTTCTTCATCTGATAAGGTTTGGATTTCCTCTCCTTCTTCAGTGAAGTATCTGGTTTTCTCAGTTTCCTTTTCTTCTGTGGTCAGAATTTCTGGATGAAGATCATTGTACCCATAGTGGTCAATCTCATCTAGAAGAGCATTCAGCTCATCGTCAGATGGTATGTCTTCTTCATCCAGAATCACAGTGTCAACATCAGCCATTGTTCCCTTCCCTCTCTTCCTTGCTTCTCTTCTTTCACTTGCTGAGGGAAGGTCTAGTTTTGGTTCTTCAACCTTAACTTCAACTGCCTCCTTTGTCTTTTCAGCATGCCCGGTAAAGATGGTCATTGCAGACTCTGGATTAGTGATGATGGCAGGAGACAAGGGTTCAACCACAGATGTGGTCTCCCCCTGAGCCGTTGAAGTGGTTGCTTGTTGTTGCACAGGCTTATCAATGGAGGCTTTAAGCTGTTTCACTGCTTCAGCTAAAACCTTGAAATCTTCATTTTGTTTTGAGATAAGTTTCTGTTGTGTTTCAAGTTGGGTTTGTTGAATGTCAATCTGTGTATGTAGACCCCCAACTTCCAGCTTTAAGTCTTTTACTTCTTCCTGGACATCATGCAGGTTAGATTTCAACCTTCAATTTCTTCATCTTTCTTTTGAAGCTGATCCTGCATCTTCTTTAGTTCAAGGCTTAATGTTTTAACTCTGGGAACAGGGGAGGTTGAATCATGAGATGGTGATGTGGGAGAAGTATGGATGGGTGATTGTTGTGGAGATGGTTGTGGAGTTGGTTGTGGAGATGGTTGTGGAGTTGGTTGTGGAGATGGTTGTGGAGTTGTGAAAAGAGAATCTGATGAAGATGACAAGTCTTCTAATCCAGTTTTGATCTTCTTTGCCCTAGGCTCCTCTTCTTCAAAGTCAGAACCTGACTCAACTTGTCTCTTGGAGGATGATGCTAGATGCTCTGCCTTTTCATCTGAATCAGACTTGTAGTAGTCAGATCCATAGATTCCAGCATCAAGAGTCCCACTTGATTCTGCAACTTCCTCCTCGGCTTCAATTATACCAGCTTCAACATTAACTGCTGGTTCTAGAACAACTTGTATTTGCTCAACAAATGGAGCCTCAATCACAGGATCAACTATGGGTTGAACATCTTCTTGAACAATAGGAATGTTCATCTCAATCACAGCTTCATCAACATGTTGATTACCTTGACCCTGTTCAGCTTCCATTTCCTCTTCATCAGATGATACATCAACCTCTTCTTCTAGATCTGGGTTAATATCCGGAATGAATTCTTCTTCTTCTCCAAGGATATGACCAAACAAGGGAACATCAGCTATAGCCCTGTTGGTTCTTTTGTTTGTACTTCTCATATAGCTGAGAGTCTTGGCTATCATGTGGTCGAACACGAAGGTGTTCCCTCCTTGTTGAAGCTCAGGATGTAAATGATTTATGATGATCTGTAGGAATCTTGGATAGGCTAGAAATTTCTCCTTCACTGCTCCGGTCAGATTATCCTTTAGTTGTCTGAAGATGAACCCAGAGAAATTGTAGTCTCTTCCCTTGACTAGCCCCAAGATTGCTGAGCCCAGTGTACTGTTTGCTGAGTCAAACCCTCCTTTTCTTATTGATAGGCAGTGAATAAACACGTGCACTATGTATCTCCAGTGGCTTGGTAAGGAATTCTTGATTATCTGACCATTCTTGAATTCTTCTGGATGACCTAATCTTCTGAAGCATTCTTTAACGTAGAAGATAGGAAATTCAATTGGTGCATTTGGATTGTCATTGAACTGCAGCACCTCTCTAATGGTAGCTTCTGAAAACAAGACTTCTTGGCCCAGCACAGTTGCTCTGATGTGCTCCACATTGTCAATTGTGATTAGCTCAGCAGTCTCCCAAAATTCTCTTATAGAGGTCTCAAACACTGGCAGGTTGTTGCTGATGGCAAAGCTGATGTTGGAGTTTGCCAGGAAGTTTAAGACTTGAGTGAACTCTGCAGCCTTTGGATCATTTGCATTAAGGAATGTACAGACATTGTGTCTCTTTACGAATAAAAGATCCATACCTGTAAAATCCATCAATTTAGCACAAGAAGTAAGATTTCTGATTATACTTGATCGAAACTTGACATCCCAACACTTGAAAAAAATTGGATAAACACTGTCGAAACTACTTAGTTTCGATTGAGAACAACTTTATCGAAACTAGTAGTTTCGATTGAACAACTAGTTTCGATCAACACTTGGACATTCAAGATGGACCTATCGAAACAGTAGTTTCGATATAACAGACAAGTTTCGATCAACACTTGGACATTTGAGATAAACTTATCGAAACAAGTAGTTTCGATAGAAGAATCTAGGGCAAGTTTTGGTATCGAAACTAGTAGTTTCGAATGAGAAACCTGTTGAAAATTTAGAAGTATTAACCTTTTTATCGAAACTACTTGGTTTCGATAACCTAAACCCCTTTGATTCAAAATACTCAGATTACAACACATGAATGAAAGAAGGGTTTAGAAAGGCCTGTAAATGACGAAACTTCATCTTACCGATTGTGATTACTGTTATCTGCAAGATTACACAATAGACATGAGTTCAAAGATGACAAGTGTTTGCAAACATATATAAGCACATAAACGTCTGCTATTATGAAGGTTTAGTCGACACATTTCAAATTTTGAAACCCTAATCCTCTAAATGAAGTAGAGAAATGTTACCTGATGATGAAGACGACGGTGACAACGGGGAGAATCAGGCGATTAACACTGATAGTTTGCAACTCAGACCGATGGCTTGAAGGTGAAGAGGGTTCGGGGAGAATGACGAGTGAAACTTAGCATGAATGAGAGATTTTGATTATGAAGGCATTCAATTTGCTTATGACAAAAGACAAAAATGCCCCTGTCGAAACAACTAGTTTCGATAGACCAAAGTAGTTTCGATGTCAAGGTAGTTTCGATATATACAGGGTAGTTTCGATATCAAAGTAGTTTCTATATGTACAAGGTAGTTTCTATATATACAAGGTAGTTTCGATATCAAAGTAGTTTCGATATATACAGTGTAGTTTCTGCAAGTCAAGGTAGTTTCTATATATACAAGTAGTTTCGATAGGGCAAACTAGTTTCGATATTTACAGAGTAACAGAAATAAGACTAACATATATACACAAGATATTTACACTTTTTCTTCTTGAAAAAGATCCAACATGAGATCAGATCTGGTCAGTCTCTTGAAACACTTCCTTTTGCAATTAACTACTGTGAGTCCCTGAAGATAGCTGATATTTGTGCAAAGTAAACCCGAACATTTGTTTGTATTTTGATTTCATGTGATTAAAAGGTACCATTTAAGCACTATACAAGGTGTACCCCACATATTAAAATAAAATGATTTTGAAAACCTATCAATCCTCAAGAAGTACCCATCTTCATCCTATCATCTCTTTCTGATTAACCAAGGTACCGTCTTAGTAATGTCAAAGTACCACCAAGATAAAATAAGAAATCCAAGTGGATTAGAGAATTTAAAATGAAAAATATCCAAGTAGATATTAAAAGGTACGATCATTCTAGATCTTTGCGTAAGCAAAACAGAAGAAGTCGTAAAATTATCCAAGCGGACAGAAAAAGATTGAACACCCGAGATCTTTGCGTAAGCAAAACAGACGGGGTTAAATCATCCAAGTGGATGGGAAAAGGATGAACACCCGAGATCTTTGCGTAAGCAAAACATACGGGGTCATCGGCGGTAAATGTCGTTACTTTGACGGTCACTTGGCGTATGTATAGGAATTCAATACGTAAGACTGTATCTGATTGAATCGGTTTTCTTAGATATAAAAATGGGTTAGATGTTTCAATAATGGGTTCAAACACACAAGTATGAGATATATTTTAGGTTTTCACACTACTTACAAGTTTTAACCATATGCCGGGCCTAACAGCTATACCTCAGTAAACACCATCGCTTTTGGTCCATTCCATGTCCAAGAGATGAGATCAGACACTATCATTTCTCAAATGTCAGATTCAATTTTTCCTGTAACAAAAACCACTTGAAGTTATATACACAGCAATTCTTTTATCAAATGTTACTTTTCTCCCCCAAAAGAGTTGCGTAGAAACTGTACAGAAAAATAAAACCTTTTTTTTTTTTTTTTTTTTTTGGTATTCACACTATTTACTGAAAGTTTATCATTCCAAGCATCTCCACCAGTTGGGCAAATCTGGTAGAGTCAAAGGCCTTTGTGAAGATGTCTTCGGTTTGTTTATTAGTTTTGACTTCAACGATCTTAATATACCTCTTTTCCACACAGTCACGGATAAAGTGATGTTTAATTTCAATGTGTTTGGTTTTCGAATGCAGAACGGGGTTTTTGGTGATATGGGGAACGGCAGTATTGTCACACAGAATGGGTGTCTCATGGAATGTGATCCCATAGTCAAGCATCTGATGGTGTATCCATCTGACTTGGGAACAACAAAGGGCGGCGGCAATGTATTCGGCTTCGGCGGTGGATTGGGAAACGGTGGATTGTTTCTTACATTGCCATGAGACAAGGCGGTTGCCAAGGAATTGACAACCTCCAGATGTGGATTTTCGGTCTAAGTTGCAACCCCCATAGTCTGAATCTGAGTAAGCCACAAGATCAAACAAGTCAGTTTTAGGATACCACAGACCCAATTTTGGTTTATACTTTAAATATCTTAAAATACGTTTAACAGCAGAGAAATGAGAGTGTTTAGGATTAGCCTGAAAACGTGCACATAAGCACACTGCAAACACGATGTCGGGTCTGCTGGCCGTGAGATACATGAGGGATCCTATCATAGAGCGATAGAGATGCTGATCAACGCTTTCACCATCCACATCAGGAGTCAAACAATGTCGAACTTCCACACGAGTTTTCACTGGGTGGGAATCAGCCATTTTGAACTTGGTCAAGATTTCTTTCACGTATTTTTCTTGATGGATAAGGATTCCTGATTCGGACTGATCAACTTGTAGTGCCAAAAAGAACTTCATTTCTCCCATGGAGCTCATTTCAAACTTGGATCTCATCACTTCCTCAAATTCTTTGCAAAGACGGGAATTTGTAGACCCGAAAATGATATCATCCACATAAATTTGCACCATGATTGTATCCTTTTCCTCCTTCCGTTTGAACAAAGTTTGGTCAATTGCTCCTCGTGTGAAACCATTCTCAAGCAGATGCTTTGATAAAGTTTCATACCACGCACGAGGTGCTTGGTGAAGACCGTACAATGCTTTGTCTAACTTTTAAACACGGTCTGGAAAATTAGGATCAATGAAACCCGGCGGCTGCTTGACATATACTTCTTCTTGAACTTTGCCATACAAAAATGCGCTTTTGACATCCATTTGATGGACGGTGAAGTCCATGTAGGCTGCATAGGCGAGAAACATTCTGATGGCTTCCAAACGAGCCACTGGTGCAAAGACTTCCTCATAATCAATCCCTTCTTCTTGATAAAAACCTTGAACCACCAGACGGGCTTTATTTCTAATCACAATACCCCCTTCATCCTTTTTGTTGAGAAAAACCCAACGAGTGCCGATAGGTAATTTGTTCTTGGGAAGATCTACCAGATTCCACACGTGTAACTTTGAAAATTGCTGTAGCTCTTCTTGCATTGCTTCCACCCAGCTGTTTTCTAGTAGTGCTGCTTTATTGTTCTTTGGTTCAATTTGAGAGATGAAGCAGGAAAACATGCTGTTTTCAAATGCTTCACAGGCACTTCGGGTACTAACACCCACATTGAGAGGTCCAATGATGTTATTGGTGGGATGAATCTTGTGAATTCGCAGTTGAGGAATTTCATCTTCCTCCACGACTTCTTCCAAATTTGTAAGATTTTCAGCAGGAGGATCGGCAATATCATTAATAGGATCTTCAGCAGGTGATTGTGGTGCAACATCTACTATTGGAATGGAGTTGTCTTCAATAGTTTCACTTGTTGCACCAGAACCGGAAGACTCCATATCAGATTCAGCATTTGCAACCACAGGAATATCAATCTGAGCAGATGAGGAAGAACTTTGATCATTTAAGTTCCCTAAATTGTTCACAGAAAAATAAGGATTAGCATGAGTTGAGTCAATTGAGAGATCAGGAAGATTAAATGATTTAAAAACTGAATCGACGTCAAATAGCCAATTGGGACCGTCTCCTGCGTCCGTGTGATTATTTTCATGCCAATTGATATCAATGGACTCCAGCACTATTCTTTTCTGTTTATGATAGACACGAAAAGCACGTTGATTGGAGGAATAACCAACAAAATAACATTCATCAGCTTTGGCTTCAAACTTGTTGAGCTGATCTGAAGTGTTCAGCATCGTGCACACACATCCAAATTTTCTGAAGAAATCAATAACTGGCTTGCGCTTGTACATGATCTCATATGGTGTCTTGTTGCAACTTTTAGTGATAAGGACCCGATTTTGCACGAAACATGCAGTGTTGACCGCCTCAGCCCAGAAAGTCACGGGAAGCTTAGAGTCAACAATCATAGTTCGTGCAGCTTCAATTAAGGTGCGGTTTCTCCTTTCAGCTACACCGTTTTGTTGAGGAGTACGAGGTGCACTAAATTGACGAGAAATTCCTTTGCTTTCACAGAAGGAATCAAGAGTTGCATTCTTAAATTCTGTACCATGATCGCTGCGGATAGTCTTCACACTTAAACTGAAGAGGTTTTCAATTTGAAGCAGATAGGTCTTTAAAATCTCTGGTGTCTCATCCTTCTTAGCTAAGAAAAACACCCAAGTGAATCGAGAAAAATCATCTGTTACCACCAGACAGTATGACTTTCGTCCAAGACTCATGACACTCACTGGACCAAAGAGATCCATGTGAAGCAATTGGAGAGGAGAGTCAATGGAATTGGTGGTTTTAGGCTTATGTGAAGATTTGTGCTGTTTTCCCTTGGAACATACGATACAGTGTTCCATAGGAGTGAAATCTTTGAGAGGTAATCCAGTGACGAGGTTGCCTCGAACCAGTCGGTTCATCGTTTTGAAATTTACATGTCCCAACCTCCTGTGCCACAAGAAAGATTCATCTTCAGAAGCCTTTGAGAGAAAACATGATTCAATGCCAGAGGGGTTGTTCATATCCAAGCTATATGTGTTGTATCTTCTAGGAGCACGCATGAGAATAAGTTCTTCTGGGATCACCACTCCAGGCTTCAAGATAAGACATTCTTTTGAATTGAAAAGTGCACAAAAGTCCTTGTCACAAATCTGAGAAACACTCATCAGATTGTATTTTAATTGAGGAACGAAATTGACATGCTCTAGACTGTTCACTCCATTTGATACTGTTCCTTGGCCTTCAATCTTTCCTCCTCTTGGGTTTCCAGCAAAAGCAACATACTCTCCATCAATTTGATGATAATCTTGTAGTAAGTTAAAGTGCCCAGTCATATGCCTTGAACATCCACTATCTACATGCCAGATGTTATCGCCGGTTCTTCTTGATTGACCCTATACACAACGAACCATTTATACGTTTTGACCAAAAATGTTTCAATCAAGAGATTTTAGTGTCAGGATATGACATCTCATTGGAATCAGAAGTACAACCATCCTTTGATGAAGCACGGTCATCAAATAGAACATTATTTTTAATTTTCCAAGTTCGTTTTAAATAATTTTTAGCATTTTTAATTCTTTTACGCCTAGATTTCCTTCTGTGAGAAGAATTAGGCAATACATATGAATTTAATGAACATTGGGAAGGTGATTCTTCATTAAAATTTGCGGTTGTCAATTTACAACTCTTTGAAACATGATTTGAGGCACCACAACTAAAACAAACGTTTTTACAAGATATCTTAGCCTGATAATAATCATCACAAGATGAAGATGATTGTGATGTTGAGGAATCTGAACATGAGACGGTTCTCTCATCAATAACTTTGTCTTGAAGACGATGTGCATCCTTTAATCTGAAAAATTCCATGTTGCTCATGGTTTCACGTGGTACATCATTCACAATAATTCTTGCACTTTTAAATTTTGTAACACATGGCATAACATTCAAAGATTTAGGAACAAAAGGCAAAGCATTTTTAAATTTAGAAACATCACATCCCAAACCCATATGCTCAGCAGGCATAGAGTCAAAATACAAATTTTCAACGTGTTCACAAATATTTGAGTTTGACACGGACAGATTATTACATTCATCCGACTCAAGTTCTTTTAAAATAGTTCTATCCAAGGAATTCTCATCACAATCATCTTCTGATTTTAAACTATTTGATTCTGCACAAGAAGCAAAACTGTCAGAATCAGAAGATGTAATATAATCATTAGGAGATAAGGTGCAAACAAAAGGTGTGGAAACATGTGGAGTAGGCATATCAGCAAATCTACCAGATTTAGAGTAAGGAGGAGGATGAGAGTTATATCCAAGACCCTCTGTGCCTTTTCTATTAAATTGTTTATCAATTATTCCAAACAGAATTTTCTGATCCATATCCATGTGGTCAACTTGTAATTTAGCCTTTTCTGCTTTTTGAACTCTTTCACTTAAAATCGTATTATTAATGGTTTGAGTATTTAGTTGCACAATTAAAGAACGATTTTCACCAGAAATATCATGAATTTTCTTTAAGTATAGTTTCTCATTTTTGGCAACAGAGTCATACATCACCTTAATGTGATCTCGTTCATCAATCAAGGCTTGATTGATGAATCTGTATTTTTGGATTTCATTTAGGCAAGATCTAGAATTACAGAGTTTAGAAATAACCTCAGCAGGTACAGCAGTGAGATCCTCAGTAGCTTCAATCATAACACACTTGCCCTTATCCTCTATGTCAGCCATCAATGCTTTATCAACAGCCTCCTCAGCCTGTTCTCCCCAGTGATAGTGTCCATCAGCCTGACACACAAGAGCTGTGGAACTTGAAGTTGTGTTTGTCTTTGGAGGATTGGCAGCTTGTTTACCAGAGGAGATCTTCTTATCTTGCTGATCTTTGGAGGACGGCTCCTTGCAGTTTCTGGCAAAGTGACCCAGCTGATCACAATTGTAGCATCTCACCTTTTTGATGTCAAACCCAAGCGTCTTTCCTTGCTTGAACCTTTCTATACCAGTCCTTTTGATGAATCTCTTGGCTCTTAGGGTTAACATGGCCATGCACCAATCAATATCCATTTTCTCCAAATCATCAGGATTGATCTGCTCCAAGTCATCAGGTTGAAAGCTAACCGGTGTTAGATTTCCAGAAATCAGTGCATCATAGCATGACATGAAAGCAGTCATGATTGGGACATAATCATCAGGGATCATGGTGACAGTCTTTTGAGAAGCAGAGGAGCTGGTAGAGTTGATTGCAGCAGCTGAAGGAGGAACATCAGTCTGAAAGTATGGGCTACCGGATGAGCTTGATCCAGCAATGAGAGCTGTGTTTCCAGACTGATTAGATGAGGTGACTGCTCCCTTCTTAATCTCAATCTCATAAGATTCAAGAATGCTATAGACTTCCTGTTGAGACAGAGCACTCAGATTCTCAGTCTTTTTGATCATGATTCGATACATATTCCATTCCTCAGGAAGAGAATCTAGGAGTTTCTTGTTTAGATCAAGAGTAGGATACTCAACTCCCATTACCTTCAACCTTGATACAATGCTTGAGAAACGGTTGATCAAATCAGATATTGATTCTCCCCTTACACTGCTGAACATTGCATATTGTTTCTTGATCAGATCTCTTTTGCTTTCCCTAACATCCTCACTTCCCTCATATCTTGTGCACAGTGCAGCCCATAAGTCTTTGGCAGTTGTGTACTCAGCAAAGATGTTGAAAATATCCATAGGAAGAGCCATGGCAATAGTCCCGTAGGCCTTGTTGTCTCGGGCAATCAAGGCAAGATCTTTCTCATCATACTCAGACACTAACTTAGGACGTTGAACATCAGCAGTGGTAGTTACGGGCTTGTGGGGACCATCGGTGATAGAACTCAATAGTGTATAATCGTGAAATTGAAAGAAAAGCTTCATTTTTTTAGTCCAGTCATCAAAATCTCTTGTGGACACAAGAGCAGGTGGTCTATTTCCCCCAGAATGTTCTGTTGAACTTGAAGTGGCCATAATGTTTTGAATCGAAACTAAAACAGTAACTAGTTTCGATAGGTCAACTTCCATCGAAACAACTAGTTTCGATAAGACAACTTTTATCGAAACAACTAGTTTCGATAGGATTAGTTTCCATAGACCAACTATTATCGAAACAACTAGTTTCGATAGGACTAGTTTCGATAGAACAACTTTTATCGAAACAACTAGTTTCGATACTGACAATTTCACAGACTAGTTTCGATAACCACAGTTTCTATAAGAGACAAAATCTAGTTTCGACAGTACCTTCTCCCGAAAAAACGTAGACAAGAAGTTTCGATGATCAACAGAAATCAGAAATTGTTCCCCGTAGTTTCGATGCCTTCTTCTCCAAAGCAGAAATACTCCATTGATGAAAAGCTCCAGAAATCAAAGGTGCAGAAATAACAAACCAATCCAGCGAAAACCTTCGTCTAACTGTCCTGATCACGAATCCAACCTCCGATTCCGAAAATACGAGCAAAAACCCTTAAAAAATGATGAAACAGTACCTCGAGAATAAATGTGCAAAAACCCGAAATAAGCAATGAAAACCCTCGGTAATCACCTAGAATCGATCAATAACCTGATAACACTCAAAAACACTAGAGCATATAGCTCTGATACCAATTGTAGGTCCAGATTTAATCAAAATCACTGATATGATCGATTTAACACATACACAGGCGGAAACTGTGTATATGTAGGTGAAACTGATAAACGAAACAGTGATGATGAAGATAACCAGCTAACCACACTATGAATCAACAATCAAAGGGTATGAAAATGTAAGAACACAGTGAATAAACAACTGCAGATTGTATTGATTCAAGCAAAATGTGAAAGAGAAAGTTCAGGGTTACAGCCGCTACTCACTCCCTAAACATTCTCAAACTAGGCTATTTATAGTAGTAACAGGTATCGAAACTATGGTCAATCGAAACTACTAGTTTCGATTGACCATTTACAAATGATACTTAGACCTGTCGAAACTACCATCTATCGAAACTACTAGTTTCGATTGAACAGACTCAATCGAAACTAAGTAGTTTCGATGGCCCAGACTTGGCTAATAAAACAAGTAAATTACAGAAAACTGAAATTACATGAAATGAAATGACATAAAGTAAACTAGTCTAAAATGTTTAAACATACAATAAATGACAACAGCTTATACATGACTCTACAGGATGCACATATCTTTCAAATATGGATGTCCAAAAGTTTTCATCAGTGACTGATACGAACTGTTCGAACCGGACTTTTCAGTTACGGTAATCTGATATGCACAAAAGCTTCGGTGGCATATTTCCAATATCATTATCATCACATGAAATTGACATTTTGAAATTTTGGCGAAAATATTCGGAAAAAATTTTCCCGCCAAAATACTCTTTTTAAAAAATTTTGAAAATTCAAAATACTTTTTTTTTAAGAACACTAGCTAAGTTCGTCTGATACTGTACAAGCGAACTTAATAAGTTCGCCTGACTGAGCGAACTTGTTAAGTTCGCTTGATCTTCACCAAGCGAACTTATTAAGTTCGCCTAATACTGAGTGAAGCGAACTTATTAAGTTCGCCTACTAAGTTCGCCTGCAACAGAATGTTAAGTTCGCTTGCTTCAGCAGATTCAAAATCAAGAACCATTCAAACAGAGACCGCGAACCAGAAATGACCAAAAATCTTCATAATTCACTATTTTGAAGGAATTAAACAAAATTGGACCGTAGGATTATGTAATTTGTCAAATAGAAACTTCTTATCGGATCAATTTCGTCAATTTCGTCTTCAAAATCACCAAATCAGAATCAAAACAGTCTTGAAAACTCCACTGAAATGAAAAACTCAAAAATGATGAATTTGATGTTGATTGGACATGAAAACACCACGAATCTTCCGCTAATCAAGAGCAATAGCTCTGATACCACTTGTAGGTCCCAAATTCGGTGCGTAACGGATCTCTAGACTCGCGGTACGACACGGTGATAACGTGCGGAATCCATGATCAACGTGCTCGTGTAACTCAATCAACAACAACGGTGTAAATAAACTCTTTGTATTTCCACCACAATATCAGGTTACAAGATTCTCTCTCGTCTACTCTGATATCGTCTCACCTGTCTGCTCTGTGTTCTACAACTCTGTCTACTGATATCTCTTATTTATCGCCACAGACCTGCACCAGGCGAACTTAACAAGTTCGCTTCACTGTGCTTAGAAGTTCGCCTCTAATAGGCTAAGCGAACTTAATAAGTTCGCCTCTGATATACTTAAGCGAACTTATTAAGTTCGCCTCTGATAGGCTAGGCGAACTTATTAATTTCGCCTCTAGCAGAACTTACACAGAATTTCTATTAGGACATAGATTTGTAATGACAAAAGCTTGTAATAGTTAGATTTTATGTCTTTGTGTTTTTTATATGTAAATGTATAAAGTTGCTAAGTGTTTTTACTAGTGAGCCTAGAGGCGAACTTGTTAAGTTCGTCTGGTCTATCAGAGGCGAACTTAATAAGTTCGCTTAGGTCTAACTGAGGCGAACTTGTTTAGTTGGCTTAGTCTGTTTCAGGCGAACTTAATAAGTTCGCTTACAGCAGGTTAGTTTTCTATATATATGTGTTTACAGAGTCATTAGACAGGACGAATCAGAGAGAACCTAGAGAGAGATTTGTCTGATTGAGTCTGTAAACCATTGTGATTTGGAATATAATTGAGAAGTTTATTTACGCGTGTTGTTTCAATTGTCGGTTAGTATACAAACGTTATCATGAAGGATTACGCACTTCGTGTTATAGCAACGTCATATCACGAGTTCGATCAGTAGTTGAGTTACCTGGACCTACAAGTGGTATCAGAGCTTATGCTCGTGAATTAAGTACGATTCTCGGTGATTAGTGACGGTTTTTGTGTACAATTCGACAAGAAATTCAACATTTTTTAATTTTCTGCATCAATGGAGTTTTTCAAGTTCTTGAAGATCGTTTCTCTACTGAATTCGTGTTTTTGGAAGTGATTTTGACGAAATTAGTCCGATAGAACTGTTTTATTTGATAAAATTCATAATCCTACGGTTCAATTTCCTTAAATTCCATCAATTCGCTGAGAAATCATGATTTTTGAAGTTCTTTGTTCGTGTTTGAGAAAAGATTCCTCTGAATCTGTTTCAGCAGTTTAAGCGAACTTGCTAGTTCCTGTGCAAGCGAACTTATTAAGTTCGCTTCTCACATTTTAAGCGAACTTACCGGATTTCCTCCTTAAGCGAACTTGTCTTGTTCGCTTAATCTCAAGTTCGCTTAGTACTCACTAAAGTGAACTTATTAGGGTACGCAGAGAAATTCAGTTCAACAACCAAGAGGGTTTATAACAAAGAGACACGCCAAGTTGAAGAATGGTTCCATATTGACTGTTCAAATAGGTCTTTACCACAAATGGCGATTGGTCCGGATTGGGCATTTGATTATGAAAACTAATTCAAGTCTTTTCATTTACCTTCTGACATTTCTGATGAAGATGCTGATGTTCTTTATGATTCTTGTCAAGATGCACAGCACAATGGATTTCTACCAAATGCAATTCCCAATTCATCGATTCCATCTACTTCTACTCCAGATCCTAATGTTGCTTCTTGTTCAGGTCCACAAGATTCAGAGAGTGAGGAGGATAATGCTATTTTTCAAGATTCTTCTGCTGATCCGTTGTTGAGTGATGATCCATTACCTTCGACACAGGCTCAGGGGGAGATTCCAATAAATTTAGACTCGGAAATTCCAATTCCTCAAGATTATTCTTATCAATCTGAATCTACTCAAGTTGACGTGTTGTCGGTTCCTGAGGTCGCATCCATCAAGGAACACAAAGATCATCCAGTGACAAATATAATTGGAAATTTACAGGATGGAGTGAAAACAATACTTGTTTGTATACTTGCATTAAAGATTCTGGTGTTCTTGATGATTGCTCACATTCATGCTTTATTTCGCAGGTTGAACCCAAGAATGTTGAGATGGCTTTAAATGACAATAACTGGATAGAAGCTATGCAGGAAGAACTTGCTCAATTTGACAAACTTAAGGTTTGGAATCTTGTTGATCTTCCGAAAGGTGCGTATCCGATAGGAACAAAATGGGTGTTTAAATGTAAGAAAGATGATCGAGGTGTCGTGGTACGCAATAAGGCAAGATTAGTTGTCCAGGGCTTCAATCAACAAGAAGGAATTGATTACACCGAGGTTTATGCGCCGGTTGCGCGGCTTGAAGCTATAAGGCTGTTTCTAGCTTTTGCATCCTTTAAAGGTTTTAAGGTGTTTCAATTAGATATTAAAAGTGCATTTTTATATGGAAAGGTCAAGGAGGAAGTTTATGTGTGTCAGCCGCCGGGGTTTGAAGATCCGATGAATCCGAACATGGTTTTCAAGCTTGATAAGGCACTATATGTTCTTCATCAGGCTCCTCGTGTGTGGTATGAGACTTTATCCACACATCTTTTGGCGAATGACTTTGTTCGTGGAAAGATAGACTCGACCTTATTCATAAAGAAATCAGGGGGAGATTACCTACTGGTACTGATTTATATGAATGATATTATTTTTGGCTCGACAAATGAAGGGTTGTGCAAAGACTTTGAGGGTGTTATGAAGTCGAAATTTGAAATGTCTGCTATGGGAGAGTTATCTTTTTTCTTAGGTTTACAAGTAAATCAAAAGGAAGATGGTTTCTTTATTCATCAGTCTAAGTATGTCAAAGACATCTTGAGCTGGTTCAAGATGGAGGACTGTACCCCATACGATACTCCAATTCCGATCAATCATAAGTTAAATTCTGACCCGGAAGGAAAAGATGTGGATTGTCGACTTTACAGAGCTATGATTGGATCCCTCATGTACTTAACCGCTTCAAGGCCGGATATAATGTTCGTCGTGTGTATCTGTTCCAGATTTCAGGCAAAGCCAAAAGAATCTCACTTAATTGCTGTGAAAAGAATCTTTCGGTATTTAAAAGGAAAACAACGTTTAGGGCTATGGTATCCTCATGGTTCTAACTTTGATTTCAATGCTTATACTGATTCTGATTTTGGTGGTTGTTGTCTGGATAGGAAATCTACAACAGGTGGTTGCCAGTTCTTAGGTAATCGACTTGTATCTTGGCAATGCAAAAAGCAAACCACAGTCTCGATTTAAACATGTGAAGCAGAATACATCGCTGCTGTAAGTTGCTGTTCACAGATCCTGTGGATACAACAACAATTGAGAGATTACAGTTTAAATTTCACAGGAACCCCCATGCTTATTGATAACAATGCTACTATGTCCATAACGAATAATCCTGTTAAACATAGTAAAACTAAGAGCATCGAAATTCGATATCATTTTATACGTGATTGTGCAGAGAAAAGGTTGATTGAGCTGGTCAAGGTACACACTGAAGATAATTTTGCTGACTTGTTTACCAAAGCATTTGATCATACCAGGTTTGAATTCCTAATTAAAATGATTGGTATGATCAATCCCGAATAAAAGTTTTTCAAAATCAGAATTTCATGGAAAATTTTCTTTTAAGTTCTTTTATTGCTTTATTACATTTCTGCATTTACATTTTCAGTCAAAAATTCTTAATTTATAAAAAGTCAAAACAAATTGAAAAATATAAAATTTTGACATCATTTGAGGTTAGAGAAGAAATGATAGTACATCAGTGATTAGTTCATTTCACACGACCTTAGTAGACCTTGATATATGATTGATTAAAATAAGTTGATTTGATCTAAATTTTAAAGTCTGCATAAATAAGAAATGATAGTGTTGTGAATGCTCTATTCTTGATAATTTGTTTTTAAAATTTGTGTATAAAATTTGAAACTTGAATTGTCAAAAGGCTAAAAGCGTTTTGAAACTAATAGTAGTGTGAAAATTAAATATAATATGATTACATCTGTGATTTAAATCCATTATATGACTGGGTGTGTGTGTAAAAGATCATTATCAGATAAAGAATATTAGCTTTTAATAAATATTTTCCTATGAGATCAGTTTCGGGTTATGTCCTTAGCACTATTCATTCGATTTGCTTCAGTGCCCATGTCCCGAAAAGCATGCAAGTTGAAGTATAATCAAGATATGTACTTGACAACATCTGTCAAACATATACTAGCCCTTGGATCATATTGATATATCATCTTTACTAATTCCATTGAATTCATAATCCAGAAAACAGTTGGATCCACGTACCTGAATCTTATGATTCCACAAATATAAGCCAAAACATTGAATCATTCGATTCTGAATCCCATTGATTCCTATACAATCCAATTTGGATTCTGCTATTCATGTGCTAAGTGATGTCTCCTCATTCTGAATATTCGGATAATCTTTAGTTAAATCTTATATATGTCTTGAAGATAGTGCATTTACTTTCTATTTGGCATATATGTGGGGTACACGATGTTTATCATCTAAATGGTACTAAATCACATGAATTTGGAGAATAAACGCTTATAGTTTCAAATAATATAATATTGACAAATTTAAGAATTCAGGCTTTATATTTCAAATTCGGTATAAATAAAAGAGTATTTTATAACCTGATCTTATTTACTTTGAAATTTATCGCGTATCATTTCAAATATTATTCAAATTGAAGGAGTGTCAAAATGAAAAAGGTGCAAAATGCACAAAACTGAGTTGAATAGGTCCCATACTATAGGTTACCCTTTTTATTGATAATATGTGTGATGAATTAATTAAATACTGATATGATCTTCTTGGTCATGATGTTAAAAAAAAACCAAAAATGTGTGATTTCAGTTTGTACAGAGAAAAACCAAAAATATGTGATTTCGGTTTATTCGGATAAAAGTCAAAAATATGTGATTTTGTTTGTATAGATAAAATCCAAAAATATGTGTTTCCGTCTGTATAGATAAAACTCAAAAAGATTTTGATTTTGATTTTCCATGAAAATTCTAAACTTTTATTAAAATTGTTCGGGATTGGATCGATTACAAGGTGTTGAAGAAAGTTCAAGACTTGAAAGGTTAAATTTAGAAAATTTTGTTCAAGGCTAAAGTAATTGGATATTATGTTCGCTTGAACAGTGAAGCGAACTTAATATGTTCGCCAGAGAATAGTGAAGCGAACTTAATCGGATTGTGGTAAAGCGAACTTGTCTGTGGTGAAGCGAACTTATCTTGTTCGCCGAAGGCTTGTTAAGCGAACTTAACAAGTTCGCCTAATTAAGCGAACTTAATGGGTTTAAGGATCTAGAACAGGCGAACTTATCAATTCATCGTCTTTTTCGGTTTAAGCGAACTTGACCGAATTTTTCAAAATTTTAAATCGGTGTTGTTGTCGTTGTTTACTGGTTGTATCTTCATCGAAATTTGATTGCGAATCTAACCAAGGTACTTTCATCGATTTTCATCCGTGAAATTGTGTGAATTTGATACTTTTTGTCTCGGTTTTACATCGAATGATTCAAAGGCAAATTTTGACCTAATTTTGACCGAAAATATAAAATTGATCATCATATTTGGTTGTAAATTGGTTTTCGACTGATTTTCAAGGCTTATTCCATGATTTTATCTCGGTTTGACGATATTTTGAACTTCTGTGTTTGAATTTGAAACGTCTCAGGTTCAGGCGAACTTGTCAGGCGAACTTAATAAGTTCGCATCTTGCACTACTAAGCGAACTTATTAAGTTCACCTAGGGGTCAGAAGTGAAATGGACTTGTGAATTTTTTGTTGAAAATTTTTTTGTTTTAAAATTTTTTTAAATTTTTTTTTTTGTGTGTTTCATATATGTGTAAGTGTACTAATGTTTGTTGTGTTGTCCGATATTTTCACAGATGGCTCATCGTGTTGAATATAAACATAATCAAGTGGCGTTGTTAGATCCTAATATGCCAGAAGCAGTTCATTTTCAAGGCATCATAAATTTTTTTAATCGATCACGACTGCGTGTTGCTTTATCTGCAGATCCCTATATCAGCTTGGTATATATACAACAATTCTGGGATACGGTACATCAAGATACTGACGTGGAACCGCATGTACTTCGTGCAATAGTAAATAACACTGAGATTGCAATTTCTGAAGAGACGATTCGTGTTGCTCTTGATTTAGGTGGAAATGCTGATGATCCAATATCTTATCCTAGCACTCTTATTATGGGTTGTTTTCAAAGGATGGGTTATCGTGGAAACAAAATGATACCCAAGCTCGGAAAGGTGGATTAGTAGGTGAATGGAGGTATTTTATGCATGTGATTATTCAATGCATCTCTCCGCGAAAAGCTGGTACCGATGGATTGAAGATGGCTCTTCAAACAGCTATGGTGGCCTTAACATTGAATAAACGATTCAATTTTCCTCTTTATTTCTATCGGGAGATGGTAATGCAGATCAATCCAGCTGAAGGTCAAGGTTTCTTGATGTATCCTCGATTTATTCAAATGATACTCAATCATATTATTCCTGATCTTCCACAACATGCAATAAGATTAACTTTGACTTCGATGTCAAAATGTATTTTTACCGACTGTACTAAGGTAAAACAGCAGAATGCTGCATTGATTCCAGTCAATACTTCATTGTTTGGGAACTTAATCAATCCTGATTATGTTGCACCACCTAATGACAACTGGTTTCATCCTAATGAAATTGTTCAACCTCAAGGCTTAAATGTTCAACAACCACAACAACCCGCACAACAACAACAGATACCAGTTCCATAAATACAGGTTCCTGTACAACCTCAAATTCCTATTCTTGAACAAGTTCCTATTCCACAAGCTGCAGTTGATATACCTATTCAGGAACCAGTTCAAGAAGAGGTCGTTCATGAACCTGATCACGATCTAGGAATGAACATGGATGATTTCGTTGATGATGTTGTGAACTCGCCCATTCATGAACAAGAAGGGAATGTGGTGACAGAAGCTGAGTCTAGTTCCAGCTCAAGTGATACGACATCATCTGATGATGACAGCCCTGATTCTGATGAATCTAGGGATTTTTCTCCAGGTCATTATGAACGGTTGGCTGCTATTCCACTGGCTAATGCTGGAAAACGCATTAAATCTCAAGCCAGACGACCACGACGCAAGTCTGTTCGGGATCCTCCTTCCGGATTAGTACTTGGTAAAAGATCTTTGGTTGATGAGAGTTCTGACACTGACAGTGACTTTAATCCAGATCCTACACGTCCAAAGTTAATGTCTGCGTCGAGTGCTACTGCAAAATCTTTTCAAGGAGTCGAGGATGCTAATTTTGTTGCTTCTCTGATCATTACTCCTCCACGATCTAAGGATCCATCTCCAGTTCAAACTCCTGTTCCTCCAGTCATTCCTACTACTTCAAGTCCTTCTATTCCACAATCAACAGCTGATCCGTCAAAGCCTTCTGATTCTGACAGGATAACTTTCCTTGAATCTCAAGTGCTTTCTCTACAAACACAAGTTAACTCTCTTGTGTCTATTGATTCACAAAGGCAGCTGGTGATTCAGACTCAAGCTCAACAGATTGTTGATATGCAAGCATTATTTTCCAAACTCGTTCAGCGTCTTGACGCTCAGGGGGAGTTGAGGATACCTGATACTTGTCACACAGAGTCAATTCAAAGACGTGATGATGAAGACAATGATCCTGCTAGAAATATTGAGGGTGATCGTCAATATACTGACGCTAATCCTATATCTAGAGTTCAGGGGGAGTCGACATCACAATCACTTGAAGGAAACAAAGACAAAGATACTACTGGTACTAATGACGAAGAAATTCTGTTATTAGAATTCTTTCAAGATTCAGAAGAAGAGGAAGCTGAAAAGATTGAATGTCTTGATGACATTGACTATTTATTCAATGACATGGAAGATGATATGTCAGATACTGAGATAGAAGAAGGAGAAATAGTAGAGATTGAAATAGAGAAAGATAAAGACAGTGTCACTTATGAAGGCTGTGATGGTCTTAAGGTGCCGTATAACTTCATCCAGGATGATGTTATTCCTGAATTCACCTATGAAGGAGTAACAGATTCTATGGACTCTGTTGAAGACGTCACACTTCCTGATGATACAGCTGATTCAAAGATGGATACTGATGATGAGACAAGTCAATCCAATAAAGGTTCTGAACCTGAAACTACTCACACTGAGTCTCCGAAGATTAATGAAGAACCTGTGATGTACAGAGATACAGGGATGACACGAGAACAGTGGAGAGAAGTTGTAAACAGTTGGATGAAGGTGCTACCCAAGTCTCCAGCACAACCTACTCAGAAAGAGAAATATGTGAATAAAGAGCAGTGTGTAGGAAGGATCATAAGTTGGTTCTATGATGGTGAATCAAAAATATTTGCAATCAAACGATCTGACGGTGTTCAATACTTAAAGCCAAGGATCAAATATTTCAATACCTTGCCGAGGTGTGAAATAAATGGTCTAGCTTCAAAGCCACTCATAAATAGATCAAAGAATGGTTTGGCTGATGTGATAGCAAACCTGATAAAGAAAGAAGGTAGTTCGGGTAAGTATGAACGGCTGAAACCACAGAAGGGAAAGAGAGTGAAGAACACAGATCCAAAGACTGAGAAAGTAACCTGGAGATACAAGTATAAACCAGTGCGTGCTATTCACAAGATACCATTAAAGAATATTCCTCAAGACTTTCTTGGGAATATGAAATGGTGGTATGTTGATGTTAATACTGGTGAAGCAAGGATTGAAGATAAAGATAATAAGGTCATTGTGTGTTTCTATGACACAATGAATCATATTAATTTTTCAAAGAAAGATCAGAGGACACTGAGAAAGAATGAGATCATGTATACTGATGAATGGAGAGAACAAGGTCTATAGTACAAAAGAGTTTTGGAGATATGCAGAAGATATGGAGTGCATGCTGGCAGCAGACTACCAGATAATTGGAAGAGTTCAAGTTAAAGACTGAAGACAGAAGATCAAGCTATTGTCAAGGGGGAGTCTGTTAGGACATAGATTTGTAATGACAAAAGCTTGTAATAGTTAGATTTTATGTCTTTGTGTTTTTGATATGTAAATGTATAAAGTTGCTAAGTGTTTTTACTAGTGAGCCTAGAGGCGAACTTGTTAAGTTCGCCCGGTCTATCAGAGGCGAACTTAATAAGTTCGCTTAGGTCTAACTGAGGCGAACTTGTTAAGTTCGCTTAGTCTGTTTCAGGCGAACTTAATAAGTTCGCTTACAGCAGGTTAGTTTTCTATATATATGTGTTTACAGAGTCATTAGACAGGACGGATCAGAGAGAACCTAGAGAGAGATTTGTCTGATTGAGTCTGTAAACCATTGTGATTTGGAATATAATTGAGAAGTTTATTTACGCGTGTTGTTTCAATTGTCGGTTAGTATACAAACGTTAATATGAAGGATTCCGCACATCGTGTTATAGCAACGTCATATCACGAGTTCGATCAGTAGTTGAGTTACCTGGACCTACAATTTTATCAACAGTTATAAAACATGTCCTAACAGACTCCCCTTTAACCGTTGCAAACAAATCTATCAATTACAAGTCAAAGACTCTAAGACTAAGACATAATATCTTCAAGCTTGTTGTCACCAGAATATGCTCCAACATTAACATGTTGAGAATAGTTGTTAGGAGGAGGATTCCCAATAGCCTTTCTCTTTTGCAATATCACTTTATGATGTTTGTTGATCGGTACTTTCTCTCTGTCACTTTCGGTGTAACATCCATGACTTTTTGGCTAAAGTCTTACCTTATTTATTTCAATAATATCGCTATATTTAAATCATTTGTTTATTCACGCATTTTTATATATATTACAATGAAAATTTATAGTTAATTTTTATAAATTTATAATGAGTGAAAAACCAAATTTTATAAAAATACATTCATTTTAATAAATGATCCATTTACACATCTATACATATATATTTTCATCTTTTTATATCCAGATTTTATAAAAAATAAAATAAAATTTCATCTTTTATAAATGATAACAATTTTACATATATCTTTTTATAAAAGATAACAATTATCCATCTTTTCTTTTTAATTCATTTAACTAACTTTTTTTTTCTAATTTTGACTTTAAAAAGTCAACCCCTCCCAAATCAGTTACAAACCATCGAATTCGGGTTCAATAACTCGATGGAATCGTGCTAATACGTTACTACATCTGTTTCGTCGGATCCTAAAGACCCTACGGTCCGTAACCGTCCCTCTTTCAAACGCAAATCAAATTGTCCCTTGTACGTGAAATTGAACCTGTGAATCAGGTCTACCACCATCGCACGATCCCTTCCAAACCCTCCCAACCCACCTTCGACCTGCAATACGACTCTAGAACTCGATTCAATCCGAAGAACTTGAAGCCGAATGCCGTAGCCGTGTGACTACCCCCACGTTTCCATTCCAGGTAAAATTTGCATCCACTGATTTGTTTTTGTCCAGGGAATAAAAGCCCCATGTTCCTGAGATCGATTGTTGATCAGTTCGACTGAATTGAGGGCTAGGGTTTGCGGGTCTGGGTAAATCGGGGAAGGGGATGTTCCCGGGATCGATTGTTAAATGATTTTCAAACCAGTTCCTTGTCAAGGCAGCAGCCCAGTTCTACCGGTTAAAACGCGTGACCCGTATACCTATGGTCGCGGGTTCTAAACCCACTCATCCTGCCACTTTTTGCTTAATGACAGTACCAAATCCGGACCCCTTGAAATTACATGATAATAGTAATTTCGAAACCATTTATCTCAAGGACCAGCCCCTGGCGCAGTGGTTTATGCCTTCATCCATCATCGGGCAGACCCGGGTTCGACCCGGGCAAGCCCCAATCTTTTTAATATCATTTTTCTAACACTAGTTTAATTCTATAAAAATTATTATATAAACCCTTGAATATTCAGATCAGTTTTTATTAAGTTAATTTGTTAAATTTCAAGAGAAACTATTTTGTTTGGGATTATTAGGATTTAAACCTCATAAACCCTAATTTATTTAAAACAAATCCTTTAACAAATTAGTTATTTAATATCCCTAATTTATAAATGGTATTTGGAAAATAAATATGGGTATTCTATAAAAAATTTTGTTTCTTGGGAAGAATTATACATCCTCGCATAATGTAATTATATGAGATAAAACCATTAAATAAATTTTATACTTTAAATTTGATTTAATCATAAATTAGTTAGATCATTATTTTTTTTTTACACTAAGAAAATTTATGGAAATCAAACTAAATAAATTAAGATAATTATTTATCTATTAGTTATTTATTTAATCAACTATTTATCAATCCATTTATATAATTAGTTGAACGCAAACAAAGGAAAACCATCTATTTATTTTTCCATTTATACAAACTAAAATGCACTTTACTTAACAAGATTTACATAACTATTATTTGAAACTCAAATACTTACTTTCTTATTAAAATGAGGGGAACCACATCAACCTCCTTGCGCATTAGGATTCCCTGTTTCATTTTGTACAAATCATTAATACCCATATTCCACAAATCATAGGTTATTTTGAGATTTGTCAGATCTGTGGTGCAGCAACATCATATTGTGTGATATTCAACTACTCAATTTCAAGGTGCTCTTTTACATTTTTGGGGTGAAACATGAACACTATTCAAATTACGTGTTTACATTTACACAAACAACACAAGTACAAACCCTATTTACATTCATGTGTACAAATTTGAGCTTTATGCCCGAGTGCTATGTGTGCTAACTTTTGTATGCGATTATGTGCAATCATTAACTATTCAAGCCGACGGTTTTCAATGATAGATCTATTGAGTCTGACAAACCCACCTTGTTGAGGTGATTGATACCGACAACACAATTTGCATGCTAGTTACAAAGGTTTGATTGTACTTGGTTACACAATAGCTGCTCCCCATAAATGCCTTATTTATCATGTTATGTAAGGATTTGTTTTACAAACTATATGCTATCTATTTACAAACTTGTGTTATACTCACCAGCTTTTTAGTTGACCTTATTTTATTCATGTTTCAGGTGCTTTCATATGAGCTAGATCAAGACATGCTACACATAGGCTTTGGACCTAGTTAATATTAAATCAAAGACAAATTGTATTTCATTATGTACTTCGAACTTGTTTCATGTTTGTTTGAATGGAAATGGATTTAATATATATTACAATCTAGTCAACCTTGTGCTCATGAACAGTCTACATGTCCCGCCCCGATGATTCCGCCGTCGGTTGGGGTGTGACATTCGGTTTCTGAATAGTCAACATATTCTTCTTCATTTTCTTCTTGGAAGATATCATGCTTTTCAGCAGTGATGAGACTTGGTGCAACAGTGTTCATCTGTTCTTCATCATCCCTTGGATAAGGAATGTTATCTTGTTGCTCCTGAAAGTTCACTCAAATACAAGTATGTGCAAAATGCAATTATGCTCAAACTTATAAAAACTTTGAAACTTTCCTCCATTTTATAAAACCTCTTTTTCACAATTACTGAATCAAACAAGAACGGTCAATTTTTGATGAAAAACGGAATAAACACAAAAGTAAGATAAAAATAAAATGACTCAAACTAAGTTAAGTTAAAAACACAAAATCTTTTTGTTCTTTTGACAACATATGACACTTACTAAAACACGTCATTTTTTAGAGAAACTCTGTTATGGGATCATATCATTCTAGTGCAGACCAAGGCATACTTGTTAGTCATTCATTTTCTTAGATAGGTCTTGGTGATTGCCAATATATAGTATCCTTCTAACCTCAAACTTTTATACCTTAGTTGACAAGCAAGCAGTGAATAAGTTTATCATGTTTTCTGGGTAATGGTTATTCATGCCTTAGTGGGTCCCACACTCACATCTCAAAAACCTGTATTTATTTTATTGTGAATTAGCTGAGTTTTTGATGAACTGAATGGACCCCACAACTTATCGGATAATCCTTCCCTTCCTCATGATCTTTTGAGCACCTAAGTAATAACTAAAAGAGCATAACTAGCACTGGTCAATGAACTGTTCAGGAGATCTCTGACAAATGTGATCAAAAACATAGCACGACGGACTTACATGCCTTGATAAGAGATTCCTTCCCAATTACATATTCCCAAAGAGAAAAATATTTACAAGTATACTTGTATGAACGTCTTTAGACATATCTTTTCGCAATTTTCCTACAGCACGACATTAACATTGCGTGTCTTTTTGCTCAAAATTATGCTTTGCAGAGTAGCTTTGAACTATCATTGAGTGTCTTTTCACCTATTGCATGTCAATGCATGTCTTTTATCTATATATATAAATATATGTAAAGACTTGTATCAAGTCAGCTCACAACCCCTTTGTGAAGGGTCTCGGTTTGTGTAATCCAGATATATTATGTTCATCCACAGTTCACCAACCTTTATGTTTAAGTGCTTGATTATTAACAGGAAATAAATACTCTACCAATCTATGAGATGTTCCCCACTATGACAATGATCATTATGTTTAAGTAAAACACTATCATGCTGTCTTTTCAGTTTTAGCAGAGCCTATCAACATATCACACTAAGATCCTAATCTTTTCAGCTACAGGCCTTGCATATCATGATCCAACCTCTAAAATGATGTACTATCATTTCCTATTTGACAGAGTTCTTCAGTTTTCATAGTAATAAAATAAGACATAAACATGAAATCGTTTTTGTATTTTTCTGGACTTTAAAAATAGAAAGACTCAAAGATAAAATCTTTTTGGTAATTTTTTTTTTAATTTTCTTTGCCAAAACTTTCCTTTTGTACAACTAATAAACAAAACAAAATTATATCCTAAGAAATACAAAATAAACAAAAATTATTTTTGGTGACCGAACTTGTGACTCGTTAATCGAAGTAGAACATTTTGAAACACTAAACCAGAAAAATGAATCTGGTCAGATCAAAGGATTTTGTAAAAACATCTTAAACATAAGTGTCATCCTCAAAGCAAAGAGTACCATTAGTGACCGTACCTTTCATGCTGATCTTACATCATTTATCTCATGCAAAGGAAACATACCATCAATCAAAGTGTTTGATATCATGTAGTAGAGAGATGTCCCGCATTATGTACCTGGAACAACCACTATCAACGTACCATATATTGTTGACAGTCCTCCTTGGCTGTTCCTGCATGATTCAAGCAAGTTAGATAAACAGAGGTACCCAAGCCATAGTGGTCCTGGGTACGCCCAAAGCATCAATGTAAGATACTTTCTGTAAAACACATATCCTTATCGTTCTCTAACACTGATGATTCAACTGCTTTTGATTAAGTTTTCCAAATTGGTGTAGGTTTAACAAACTTTTTAGTTTCTTTAGGAGTACCAACTTTAGGTTTTTCTTCCTGTTTAGGTTTTTTACATTGCTTGTTTTCACGAAAAACCTTTGTTTGTTCTTAGTAGCATTCCAATCACCATCAGAAGGCTTAACTTTGAGATGCTTATTCTTCATTGCCTTAGGTTTTTCAACCTTCATTGGCTTAGAATAACACTTTTCCCTTGGTGTAGCCCTTTGATTTTGCAAATAATAAGGCTCATGAGGACGATGTCTGCAATTTCTTGCGATGTGACAAGCTTTGCCACATGTGTAGCATGTCCGTTTCCTAGCATAAGGAGCATATCCCTATCGGATGAACCATGATGATGATCGTTGAGGAGAACCTGTGAAGTAACCTGCATTTTCACAACTCCTAGAAAACCTTCTATCAAACACTTGGTCATCATATCTATCACAATCTCTGCGATTCAATCTAAAACAATTTATGTCAGAATTTTTAACATTTTGTTCAAAAACATGGTGATGATTATCAAATTTTTGATAAACCGTTGAGGCAATTGTTTAGAACTTGACTGACTTATAGATGGTTTGCAAATTTCTCTACTAAGGGAACGGTTTTTATTTTTGACAAACTGATGATTTTTATCGTTGGCAATTTGTTTTTCTTCCCTTACTAAAGTACCACTTTTAACAAACGTGGATGTCAAACTCCCTTTCAACTAATCCCCTTTTGAAAAGTACCCTTTTGAAAGCAAGACAATTTGTTTTTAAATGATGCAGACTTAGACTAAAAAACGCGACCATCCTCCTCATCAGCATCACTCCCAGAATCCTCCACTATGCCCTCTACTAATCATGTTGCTGCACAAGACTTAGACGGGTTAGTAACGTTCACATGTTCTCCCGTGGGATCTGGCTTACGGTCTATACCATATTCCATATCAACGTCTTCATGTTGAACACTTGGCATTGAAGTAAAATTGCCATTGAAAGGATGTTCAACTACATGATAACCAATTCCTGGATTCCCTTTCTTTCTTACTTGAGAATCTATCATGTCATAAACTACTGATCGAGAGTGTTCAATTTTCTCGATTGTTAGTTTAGTGTTTGCCAATTGAGTCACAACATCATTTAATTTTAAGCTAAGGTCATCTATCCATTTTAATGCATAATGATAAAGACATTCCTTATTGCTAAAATCCATTTCAAGTTTTGAAAAATCATTTTTGCTTGCTTCAATTGTATCTTTAAAAACCTTTTCTAATCGTTTGTGTTCTGAATTGGAATATCTAAGCTTTGTTAATTCTTGATTTAATATATCGTTATCATGTTTGTAATGATTGACTTTCTCAATACAAATAGCAGAGCAAAGATCTTTGATTACCTCAATGTAGGTGACCTCAACCACGAAGGTATGTTGTTGTTTCACTTCCAAATCTTGAACTTTCTCACTCCTGTCTTGCTGGCTCATAAGTGCCTTTGATTGACATGAAGTAGATGTACTTGCTCCAGCAATTTCAGAAACATCTATTGAACTCATATGATTAAGGTGACACTGTTTATCATCCCTATCATAAGAGTACAAAATACAAATCAACTCACTCAAGGATGTTTGATACATATCCTTTGTTCTCTTGATGGCGGTGCAATTGAAGTTCCAGGTTATTGGTAAAGAGTTGAGTAGCCTTTTGTTGTTTTCTCCCTTTGTCAACTCTATTTCAGCATTCTTCATCTCTGTCATCAAGTGCGTGAATCTGTTAATCTTAGCCTCCAAATTTTCCCCTCTAACATGATTGAACATATTAAACTCTTGCTTCAGCATCTCCTTTCTACTTTCTCCCATGCCACAAGTTCACGTAACCAAAAGTATTTGCACCCGATGACAAGTACTTTGAAAAATCACAAACTTTGAAAAACCATGAACTTCCAAAACTGCAAACTTTCAAGACCGTATACTTCAAATACCGCAAACTTTCAAGACCGTAAACTTCGAGGTGACCGTGAACTTCAAGAACTGTGAACTTGAGTTACCTTCACACTTGAGGAACTGCAGTCATACAGATGCAGAAATAAGATCGAAAATTTTGATTTTCAAGCAAAAAAATCAACTGATCAACCGTAAACTTCAACAAACATCATAGAAACAAGGTCCAATACCTGTCAATCTGTCCAGAAACTCTTCCAAACATAAGTCAATTCAAATAAAAGCAAAATCAGTAACTTTGATACCTCACGGGTCAAAGAAATCCGTTACAAGCTTCACCGAATGAGCGCAAAGGCTCTAATACCAATTGTAAGGTCCGGATTCCTGAGGATCTTCAATCAATGGATTCAACGACGTGTTGAACCTGGCAGAAACAGAATCGACACGTGACTTGTAGGTACAAACGGTAATGACAAGACACCAATGATTGTCAAACGATTCGTATATTGATTAATCACTGAAAAACAATACAAATGTCGCTTAACAGATCGTCTAACCCGCTGACTGTCTCAGACGTCCAACTTATCTAACCTAAATACTGTTACAAGATAAGCTATTTATAACCAAGATAAAAGTATTCGGTGGGCCTGGGCCTGGACCGCCTACATCAAGTATGCGGTTTGGGCACATGCGGCTAGATCATGAAGTATGCGGTCGCATAATTCCAAAATGCCATCTTCTGAACTTCCCGGTGATCTCTTGATGCGTTAGCCTATTAGGTTTGATCCTTACAGATTGGAAGGTAGTTCAGGGAAATATAAGAAGCTGAAACCACAGAAGGGCAAGAGAGTAAAGAGTACCGACTCTAAAATGGTAAATTGATTTGGAGTTACAAGTTTAAACCAGTCAAAGTAGTAAAAAAGATACCTTTGAAGAAAATACCACAAGATTGTTTAGGTAATATGAAATGGTGATATGTGGATGTGAACACTGTAGAAGCTAAGATTGAAGATCAAGACAATAAGGTCATAGCTTGTTTCTATGATGCTTTGAATCTTATTAACTTCTCAAAGAAAGATCAACACATGTTAAAGAGAAAAGATATTATGTTTACTGATGAATGGCGTGAGCAAGGGTTGCAGTATAAGAGAGTATTGGAGATTTGCATCAAACATGGAGTGTGTGCAGGGAGTAAACTGCGAGTGAATTAGAATAGTTCAACATGAAGACAGATGATCAAGCTATTTTCAAGGGGGAGTCTGTTAGGACATAGATTTGTGACAATAGGCCTTGTAATAGATTAGATCTTCTATGTCTTTATGTTTTGTAAGATTTAGTTAAGTTTTGAGTTCGCCTAGGCCTAGTTTAGGCGAACTTGTTAAGTTCACCTACATGGCTATAGGAGTTTACATGTTAGATTCAAAAGCTTTGCAATTTGTGTTCAAGTTCTGTAAACTCAGAGTTTGGTGGAAATCAAAGAGAATAATATTTACATCTTGTGTTGATTCTAGTCTTTGTGAATGTCTTGTTTACACAATCACGCGTACGTTGGATTCCGCACTCCGTATGCTTGATACACGTCACGTATCGAGTTAGATTCATAGAAGACCCGTGTGGACCTACAGTTCCTCGTCTAGATGCTTCCCGAAATCGAACCGCACTCGTAGCGTAACGCACTCGTAACCACCATGTTTGTAACCGTCGTGCTAGCATTACCTCGGTATGTGTCCAACTGTGTGTGATGATGGTGGTAATGTTGTTGTTTCCATTTTGAACGGCTCATGCAATTATTTATACGGTGAAACTTGCATCGATGGCGGACCGTTAAGAAAGGGGGTAGCGGTCCGCTACCCAATCCTTATCTGCGAGTCATCTAACACATGTCACACTCTCGTTGCCTGAGCCTAATTGCGGCTGGCGGACCGTTACCCGCGTGGTGGCGGTTCGCCATAGGGTTGAGTCATCACTCACGTCACTGCCACATGGCATTTTCTGCATGATTGCATTGTCCACACGTAGCAGACAGCTATGGAACCAGGTAGCGGTCCGCTACCGGCTCTATTTCCTTATTTTCTTTATTTTTCAGTCCTTTAACTTTGGGTTATTTACACATTGGCCCCTGGACTTATATTTCTTTAAAAAATTAGGGTGTTACAACTTCCCCCCCTTAAATTAGGTTTCGTCCTCGAAACCTGTTAAACCTTAAACAATTGAGGATAACTCTCTCTCATCTCTTCCTCACTTTCCCAAGTCATCTCTGATACTTTTCTGTGCATTTGCACTAATACTTGTTTGATTGTTTTGTGACGTAACTGCTTCTCTTTTGTGTCTAAAATCTTGATAGGTTCTTCAACATACATTAGTTTATCGCCGACTTCTATTTCTTACAAAAGAACATGTGCAGTCTCATATGCCAGACACTTTCTTAAATAGGATACATGGAATGTATTGTGTATCTTATCCAATTCTTCAGGTAGTTCTAACTGATAAGCTTCCTTTTTGACTGTTTTGATGATTCCGAAACGACCTATGAATCGTGGACTTAGCTTTCCACGTTTCTTGAATCGGATTAGACCTTTCCAAGGAGATACTTTCAATAAGACATAGTCTCCTTCTTGGAATTCTATTGGTGTACGTCTCTTATCTGCATATGATTTCTGTCTATCCTGTACAGCTTTTAAATTTGCCTTGATTAAGTCAAGCTTTTCTGACGTGGCTTTAACTATTTCTTTGCTGCCTAACTCTTCCTGACCAACTTCTCCCCAACATACGGGAGTCCTACATCTTCTACCATATAGCATCTTATATGGTGGCATACCAACGTTAGAATGGTAGCTGTTATCGTATTAGAATTCTGCTATGGTAGATGATTATTTCAACTTTCTCCGAAATCAATTGCACAAGCACGCATAATATATTCAAGGGTTTGTATCGTCCTCTCACTTTGGCCATCGGTCTGAGGATGATATGTTGTGCTGATTAATAATCTAGTACCCATTTCTACATGGAACTTTTTCCAGAAACGTGAAGTGAACCGAGTATCTCGCTCAAAAACAATCGAGACTGGCACTCCATGCCTGGAAACAATCTCTTTAATGAACAAGTCAGCTAACTTTTCCAAAGAATATGTCTCACGTATTGCTAGAAAATGAGCACTCTTAGTTAGCCGATCTACAACCACCCAAATGGTATCATAACCCAGTTGTCTTTGGTAGCTTGGTTATAAAGTCTATAGTGAGATGTTCCCACTTCCATTCTGGGATTTCTAAAGGTTGTAATCTCCCGTATGGCTTCTGATGTTTTGCTTTAACTTGTAAACAAGTTAGGCATTTAGCCACATATTTCATGATATCAAATTTCATTCCGGGCCACCAATAATCCTTGCGCAGATCTTGGTACATTTTTGTAGTACCCGGATGAATAGAATATCGTGACTGATGAGCTTCATCGAGAATCTTAAGTCTAAACTCACCTGATCGTGGTATCCTCATATGACCAAATCGAGTTTTGACTTTATACTCATTCTCTTCTAGAAACTTCCCCTGACCAGCCATCCTTTCCTGCTTAACATTCTCACCTTTTAATGCTTCTATTTGTGCTTCTCAAAGCTGGCTTATGAAATTAGGAGTTATCACTCACTTATATGCTTTCACCCAAATAGGATGATGCTCTAGCTTGCGGCTTAGAGCATCGGCTACCACGTTTGCCTTTCTGGGATGATATAAGATTTCACAATCATATTCTTTAACCAGTTCTAACCATTGTCGTTATCTCATGTTTAAGTCCTTCTGCTCAAAGAAATACTTAAGACTTTTGAGGTCGGTGTAAATCGTACATTTTGTTTTGTACAGGTAATGCCTCTAGATCTTTAGTGCGAACACCACCGCAGGTAATTCCAGATCATGGGTTGGATAGTTTGCTTCATGTGTCTTTAGCTGTCGAGAGGAATAGGCTATCATCTTTCCTTTTTTGCATCAGAACACATCCTAACCCAAGCTTTGAAGCTTCAGAATATACCATAAATCTTCTACTCCTTCTAGTAATGCCAGAACCGGAGCTTGTGTCAACCTTTCTTTCAAAGTTTGGAATGCCTTCTCTTGATCTGCATTCCATTCATACTTTGAATTCTTTCGAGTTAGCTTAGTTAATGGGGTGGCTATCTTAGAGAAGTCCTGGATGAATCTTCTATAATAGCCAACTAACCCTAAGAAACTTCTAACTTCTGATGGATTCTTAGGTGGAGAACATTTCATTACAGCCTCTACCTTTGCTGGGTCTACTGAGATAGCTTCTGCATTTACAACATGGCCCAGAAATTGAACTTCCCTCAACTAGAATGCACATTTTGAGAACTTTGCATACAGTTTCTCTCTTCGTAAAGTACTAATTACTTCATGAAGATGTTGTGCATGTTCTTCTTCACTTTTTGAGTAAATCAAAATATCATCAATGAAGACAATAACAAATTTGTCTAACATTGGTCGGTATACTCTATTCATGAGGTCCATGAAGACTGCCGGAGCATTCGTCACTCCAAATGGCATCACTACAAATTCATAGTGTCCATAACGAGTTCTGAATGCCGTTTTAGGTACATCTTCTTCTCGTACCTTGACTTGATGATAACCGGATCTTAAGTCAATCTTTGAAAACCAACTAGATCCTTGTAATTGATCAAACAGATGATCAATTCTAGGTAGAGGATACCTATTCTTGATAGTCAAATTGTTCAATTCGCGGTAGTCTATACACATTCTCATACTACCGTCTTTCTTTTTCACAAACAGAATTGGTGCACCCCAAGGGGACACACAAGGGCGTATAAACCCCTTATCCAATAAATCTTGCAGCTGTGACATTAGCTCATTCATTTCTGTTGGTGCTAACTGGTATGGAGACTTAGCTACCGGTTAAGCTTCAGGAATTAAATCGATTTTAATCCGATCTCTCTCTCAGGTGGAGCACCTGGAAGATCATTTGGGAATACTTCTGGGAATTTTTTTACTACTGGAACTTGATCTAGTTCTTTCCCTTTCATCTTCACATCGGTTACGTAGGCTTAATGACCTTGTCTCACGTAGATACTTATCTTGGCCATTGTACATAGTGTGATCTGGTTCCGTTGTTCACCAATGACACTCACTTCCTTTCCTGTAGGCATCATGAATCGTACAATCTTCTGATTGCATATAATCGTCGAAGCATGTGAAGATAACCAGTCCATTCCAATGATCATGTCGAATTCTTGCATCGGCATCGGAATTAAGTCGATGATATATTCTTTTTTTTTCTATCAGTAGTCGGCAATCTCGGCATATTTCAGTTACTACGCAATTTCGATCACTCACGATTTCAACCTCTAATGCCTTAGCCAACTTACTTCTATTGAAGTTTCTAGTGTTTGCATATTTTAATGAAATAAATGATCGACTAGCTCCCGTATCGAATAAAACACAAGCATGTAGGGAATTTAAGAGGAATGTACCTGATACGACGTCAGGAACATCTTTCGCTTCCTCTGTTGTCATCTTAAAAGCCCTACCCTTTGGATTCGGAGCCTCGATCCTTTTGACTTCATTTTCTACTACTCTTGACCCTTCTCCGGTCTTTTCCGTTTGAAAATTTAGCTCAGGACATTCCCTACTAAAATATCCTGGCTTATAACAGTATAGCACAAACGAGTGCCACTCATACACTGCAATGCAGTGTGTCCCGCCTTCCCACACTTGTAACAAGTTTTCATTTTGGATCGGCACTCTCCCGGGTGCCTCTTTCCACAACTCCTACAACTTTGAATACCTTTCCTTGGGGGAGAACCGCACCCCGGCTTATTGAATTTAAATCTTTTTAAAGGCATAGGAGAAGGATAACTTTCTCCATTCCTTTTCCCGTCTCTCTCAATCTGTCTCTTGAGCTCAGTTTCTCATACCCGAGCCCAATCAATCATCTCCTCCAAGTTCGCGCACTTGGATGGATGGATAAACTCTCTAATCTCTGTTTTCAAAACGAGATGGTATATCGTCATCCACATCTCCGGGGTTGTTAACAAAGCCGGATAGAATCGGGCCTTATTAAAGAAGATCCCTGTGATTTCATCCACAGTTTCCGTTGTTTGACGGAGTTGAAGAAACTCCTCAGTAATTCTTTCAATTGCTGCTCGAGGGCAATAGTGTTTCAAGAAAAGATCCTTGAACTCTTCCCAACTTATCTCTTTATTTCTGTTCCTACCTTTCTCTCTTTACTACTCCCCTCCAATCGTCAGCTCGCTCTTTTAATTGGTTGGTAGCGAAGTTAACCTCATCTTCCTTTTCACAGTGACATGTATCGAATGCTCTTTCTATTGAGGCGATCCATCTCTGACTTTCTAAGGGATTAACAGCTCCCTTAAACTCTAAAAGTTTACAAGTCATGAAATCCTTATACGTACAACGAGTTGACTTCATATCAACTTTTGGATTTCATCCTTCCCTATTAATAGTAATATCTTTATGGCTTTAAATCAAGCTTTCTAATGAGTTATGTGGATCTAATTGTAAGATCGGGAAATTTGCATCGAATGCTTTTCCAACTTCTATTGCAATTTGTCTCCGGATATTTTTCGGGACTTGCTGGACTTTGTTCTCATCATGAAGTGGAGAATCAGCTCTCCTGTGGCTTCCTTCATCACGTACTTCGTCGTTTTGATGTTCAACCATTTGCTGAAACATGATGTCTCTTTAATCTCTCATTTGTTTACCCTAATCATAGTCTAGGGTTTTATACTATAGGCCTCGTATCAGTTTAATCCTAATCAAGGATTTCACATAAAGCTCATATTCATGTATTTGCATATACGTATGTATACATTCATTCATGTATCATAATCATGCATATTCACGTTCCCGGCTTACTATCTGCTGCCATAAGTTATCATATGATGTTTGCGATATCATGATGGTCTCATACATTAGCTCCAATAATGCCAGGTATAAGGTAATGTATGTTACATATCATGATACTCCCAACTATCATATGGAGCTTATCTCTTACAACGTTCTGCCCACGTATACTCATTCATTTTTGTTCTAGCACTGGAGTTTAAACATACCTGCTTCCTTGGACGGCCTCGAATTGAATCCCAATTTATGTCATGAGCACTTATGGTTTGAGTTTAAGTATCCTCTTTTGATATTTAAATCCCTCATACCGTACTCTGATACCAACCTGAAACACCCTACTTATTTTACTATTATTTTATCAGAGTTTAATGCGGAAAACGGTCCCAGTTTGACAAAAACCTTGCCGTGAATGGCTAAGGTATATCTTTCATTATAATATTATTTTTTAACAAAAGAAAATATAATTACATCATTATACATAGGGATCTCTAACTCCGACCGTTTCGTCCCCAGGAAGCTTCATTCCATGTGCTTCTTTCCTGCAGTGTTTGAAAAACATTTTTGAATTAGCTTTCGCTAAGTAAGTACATACATCTTTTCATTTCATTATGAACCCTTTAGGTTCTTATTATTATTCAAGTTTTCCAGTCTCTCGGCGCCCCCGTTACCATCTCCGGACGTACCTCCAGTCACGTCATTCGTATAATTTGTGGGTGTACTAACCCCCTCACAACCATTTTAGGCCGTACCTCCTGTCATACCTTAACCGACGGCGGAAATGTATGGGCGGGACATGGAGACTGTTCATAGCTCATGATCAACTAAATAGTTTCATAGATTGAAATTTGATTAAATTACAAGTAAATGTTCACAAAACAGATTCAATAATCAAAAGTGAACAACATAATTTCGATGTTTTATTTAACTAGGACTTCATCCCTATGTTGAGCGTCTTGAATCAGGGCTTTTGATCTAGACGTCGAGACGAGTCTGGGGACGTGGTCAATTTCAGTATTTGATATCGAATTGTTAGGGTTCGAATAAACTAAGAGTGCATGAATCCTAGGTAATTGATAGGGTGAAATCCGATAATTTAAGCCTCAAATTTGTTAGGGCTTACGATCTGGGTGTTGTAACGAAGCTAAAGGTATAGACAATTACCAGAAACGGATTCAAATTGGGGGTGCTCGATTAAAACCGACGCTGACCGCGACTGTGATGTTCTCCGGCGAGTGTGAATGCTTCTCTGATTAAATTGAAGTGCGTAAAAGCTTCAGAGAGGATCGATTCCGGTGCACCTGTGCTTGATTTGAGAGAGTAATACAATAGTTCCTCGAATTTGATGATAATAGATAATGAGGTCGACGGTTACAAGATGATTAGCCATCAATTTGTTTAATTCCTATGTAATGAAGATGATTAAGGCTCAATGATGGTCGAAACTGTTAATAATGATCGAATCAGTTACGAAATCAAGCAAGATTCGGTTATAGTTTGCGAATTAGGATCAATTTTTGCGAGTTTGACTTTACCAAGTCAAACAGAACTCACACTTGAATGATTTTGACTTTTCAGAGTCAATATAATAGGGTTTAGGTTAATTACAAGATTGGTCCTTGCTGTTTGAATTTAGATGTTGACAGAAATAGACCCTGGGGTTAGATTTTGTTAAATAAATTAAGATTTAAAAGAATATTTAACGGGATTGTTAACGGAGTTAACATGGAAAGTCCGGATTGTCACATCATCCCCTAGTTGAAACAATTTTTGTCTCGGAAATTAAATAGTACCTTAAGAATTTGACGCGGAGTGCTTGAACAGATTAGGATATTTGCGCATCATCTGATCCTCGCGCTCCCACGTGAATTTCGGTCCGCGTTTCGAGTTCCAACGAACTCTGACAATAGGGATTTTACTGTGCTTTAACGTTTTGACTTCCCTATCCATAATTTTCACGGGTTCTTCGATGAAACGCAACTGTTCATCAATGTGTAGTTCCTCAAGAGGAACCGCGAGAGACTCGTCTGCTAGACATTTCTTCAAATTTGAGACATGAAAGACGTTGTGTACACCACTAAGTCCTTCAGGTAGGTCCAGTTAATACGCTACTGGGCCAATTCTCTTCATTATCTTGAATGGTCCAACATAACGAGGATTTAATTTGCATCGTTTCCCAAAACGAATGACACCTTTCCAAGGTGAGACCTTTAATAAGACCATGTCACCTATTTGAAACTCTAGCGGTTTACGACGCTTATCGGCATAGCTCTTTTGACGATCACGAGCTGCTGCCATACGGTTTCTAATTTGAACGATCTTTTCGGAAGTTTCGAATACAAGTTCAGGACCTGTAAGTTGACTATCTCCAACTTTGGTCTAACAAATAGGAGAACGACATTTCCGTCCATAAAGTGCTTCAAATGGAGCTGCCTTGATGCTAGTATGATAACTGTTGTTGTAGGAGAACTCCACCAACGGTAGGTGAGACTCCCAAGTGTTACCGAAATCGATCACACAAGCTCGTAGCATGTCCTCCAGAGTTTGAATAGTACGTTCTGTTTGGCCATCAGTTTGAAGAGATGCTTAAATGGAATTCTTTTAGTTCTAATAAATCAGGAGGAATTTAATGACAGGACATGAATTCAAGTCCTGGATTTTAGAATTGAGAGAGATATTGAGAGAGATCAAGAATTCTCACTAGTGGTATGCTGTGCTCATATCTAGACGTGTGCCTAAGGCTTTATGTAACGACTGCCAGAAACGAGAAGTGAATCGTGCATCACGATCTGAAATGATAGAGATTGGCACACCGTGCCGGGAGACTATTTCTTTCAAGTAAGTACGAGTAAGTTTATCCATTTTTTCGGTTTCCTTGATTGCTAAGAAGTGAGCGGACTTTGTTAATCAATCAACAATTACCTAAATGGTATCACATCCGGTAGGAGTTCGTGGTAATTTAGTGATGAAGTCCATGGATATTTGTTCCCATTTCCACATGGGAATTTCTGGTTGTTGGAGAAGACCGGATGGTTTTTGATATTCAACTTTGACCTTCGCGCAAGTCAGACACTTACTAACATAGGTGGCTATATCGGCCTTCATCTTCGGCCACCAATATAGCACCTTTAGATCATGGTACATTTTGTACGAACCTGGATGTATCGAGTAACGAGATTTATGAGCCTCATCCATGACTAGTTCTCTTAAATTTCTGAATACTGGAATCAATATTCGCTCGGCGAAATAGCGAATACCGTCAAATTTGACTTCAAGTTGTGCTTCCATACCGCGTGTACCTTCCAGCGATAGGTTTTCCTCTTTCATGGCTTCGAGTTGAGCACTACGGATTTTGTCAGGTAATCCAGGGTGAATAGTAAGCTGTAATGCTCAAACTCATTTGGGTTTCGTTTCTTTTTGACTTAGGGCATCAGCTACAACATTAGCTTTACCCGGGTGATACCGGATCGCACAGTCATAATCATTCAAAAGTTCGACCCAACGACGCTGTCGCATGTTCAACTCTTTCTGGTCGAAGATATGCTGAAGACTCTTGTGATCTTTATAGATGGTGCATTTGGTACCGTACAAGTAATGTCTCCATATCTTAAGTGCGAAAACTACAGCTCCCAACTCTAAGTCATGAGTGGTGTAGTTTTTCTCTCAACCTTTAGTTAACGTGAAGCGTATGCGATCACCTTTTCGCATTGCATTAAGACACAACCCAGACCCTGAATAGATGCATCACAATACACCACAAAATCATCGGTTCCTTCTGGAAGAGCTAGAATAGGTGCACTGCAAAGTTCCTGTTTAAGATGTTGGAATGCTGACTCTTGATTATCGCCCCAGTTATAGGCTTTACCCTTTTGGGTTAAGGCAGTGAGAGGTTGTGCAATTTTTGAAAATCCTTCGATGAATCGACGGTAATATCCAGCCAATCCCAGAAATTATCGCACCTCAGCCGTAGTCGTCGGTGCTGCCCAATTCTTGATGGCTTCTATCTTTGATGGGTCGACATGTATTCCTTTCTCGTTAACCACATGCCCTAGAAACTGAACTTCCCGGATCAAGAATTCACACTTGGAAAACTTAGCATACAGTTGCTCTCGCTTAAGTAATTCCAAAATTAGGCGTAGATGTTCCTCATGTTCTTCCTTGTTCTTGGAATAAATGAGGATGTCGTCGATGAAAACGATGACGAATTGGTCAAGGTAAGTCTTACATACACGGTTCATGAGGTCCATGAATACTGCAGGTGCGTTGGTTAATCCGAAAGGCATGACCATAAACTCGTAATGGCCGTACCTTGTTCTGAATACAGTCTTAGAGATATCCTCTTCTCGGACTCTTAACTGATGGTAGCCGGACCTAAGATCTATTTTGGAATAGAAACTTGATCCTTGGAGTTGATTAAAAAGGTCATCTATGCGAGGCAAAGGGTAGCGATTCTTGATTGTGACTTTATTCAGCTCCCGGTAGTAATACACATACGAAAAGTCCCGTCCTTCTTCTTGACAATTAGTACCGGAGCTCCCCACGGCGATGAACTAGGTCGGATGAAACCTTTATCCAACAAATCTTGCAATTGAGTAGATAGCTCTTGCAATTCACTAGGTGCCAATCTGTAAGGTGCCCGAGCAATCGGTGCTGCTCCGGGTGCTAGATCGATTTGGAATTCAACTTGACGGTGCGGTGGCAGACCAGGCAGATCCTCGGGAAATACTTCCAAAAATTCAAGAACAATGGGAATATCATCAATCTTCTTCCTTCTGATGGCTGCTCAGCAACGAGAGCCAAAATAGCTGTATGCCCCTTTCGAAGGCATTTTTGTGCTTTCATAAAAGATATGATGCCCATGACTGCACCAAATCTTTCACCCTGAATGGAAAGGATTTCTCCATTCGAGAGAGGAATACGTACAATCTTCTCATGACAGATAATTTCAGCTTGGTTTTTAGATAGCCAATCCATGCCAACAATTACATCAAAACTACCAAGTGTGACCGGCATAAGGTCGATATCAAATATATGTTTAGCTAGCTCAAGCTTACATCCCTTAAGAATGTGAGTTGCTTCAATTATTTGGCCATCAACTATCTCTATTATATACTTAGCTTCTAACAGAGTTGGGGTTCCTTTTATCATATCACTAAGTTTCTTAGATATAAAACTTCTATCAGCACCAGTGTCAAAAAGGACAGAAGCAAAGTAATTATTTAAGAGAAACTTACCGGTGACCACATTATGATCAAAACGAGCTTCTCCGGATCCCAGCACGAAGGCTCGTCCCTTCGCACCATTTCCTCCACCATTGCCATTGTTACCCCCATTGTTATTCTGGTTAGGGTTGTGGTTTCCATTACCCCCTTTCTTCAATTGACGACAATTCTTCCGAATATGTCCTTCCTTTCCACACTCAAAACAACCCCTTGTGGATCAAGGTTGTTGAAAAGGTTGTTTAGCTTGTAACTCACCCCTACAATCCTTGGCAGCATGACCTATTTTGCCACACCTCTGGCAACGGTTGCAAAACCCAAAGTGATGGAAGTTGCACTTGTTACACTTAGGAGAGTTTCCTGCGTAACCACCCTGGTTTTGACCTGAAGAGGTCGACTGGTTGAAGTTCTTAGTAGGTTCAAACCTACGCTGCTGTTACGGTTCATTAAACTGGGGTTGGTTGGGCTGGGGTCCTTTGGAGTGAGAGTTGGAGTGGTTGTGGGTGTTGGAATGGTGATCAAACTTGCATTTGTGATTGTCGGTGGGTTTAGAGACCGAACCCCTCGGAGGTAGAGTCCCTTGAGTCACCGCCTGATATGTTAACTTATGGGCAAGTCGGATAGTTTGTTGGATAGTGGCAGGATTGGATGAAGTAACCATGCTTTGTATTTGAGGCACTAGACCTCCAATGTAAAGCTCAATTCTCTTGTATTCAGGGGTCACCATATGCGGGCACATAGTAGCAAGTTCATGTGAACATGTGGTGTAGAGTTCAATTTCAGAATCCTCCATCTTTAGGTTCCAAAACTCTCCCTCTAACTTTTGGATTTCATCGCGAGGACAGTATTCCTCCTTCATCATTGATTTAAATTCCTCTCACGGGAGTCCATTTGCCACGGCCAGACCCAACATTTGGACCTGGGCGTTCCACCATGTGAGAGCCGGGCCCTCCAAAGTTCCAGCGCGAACTTTACCCGATTAGCCACGGGGCAGTTGCACATGGCAATCACTGATTCTACCTTCTCAAACCAACGAAGTAGTCCAACGGCTCCTTCAGCTCCATTAAAGGCGTGGGGCTTACAATCTATGAATGCCTTGAAGGTACAGGCTGGTTGTTGATTCTACGGGCCTGGAGTTAAAAACAATATAGGGTTGGGATTATAGAGTTTAGGACAGGCTTTTTAAGAGGTGGATTGACATCATTAGTCAATAGCTAAAGCATTTACCTGCAGCATTCTGTGCTGCTAGAGCCTCCGCCACACTATCGTTTATTAATGCCGCTAGCTCTGCTGCCGTCATGTTAATGGTACCTCGACCACCGGCACGACCTCCGCGTCCTCTCCCTGACATGATTCTTCACAATCACAAATGAAAAACAATGAGAAATATATCACATATTAAACATTATTCAGGTACGAGTAAGAAGATACAACATCTAATATTTTGAAAATTAAATAAATTGTAAGGCTACAAAATAAATAACTCAAACATTAAACTTCTCATGCTTTTATTGAATGGGAACAACCTTACCCATCTAGGTTTGAAAAGAGAAATAACATAAGCAAAAACAAGCATGAAAAGGAAGATAGAATAGGAAGATCATCAAACATCTTCGTCATCGGAAGAAATATACGATTGTGCATCGTCTATCTCCACCGGTTCTTCTTTGGGTGGCTCCTCCTCCAAGGGCTCCTCCTCAAAGGGCTCCTCCTCGCCATCAGAAAGTGGAATCTCCTCAGGAAATAGAGCTGCTTGTAATTGGGCTTCCAAATGAGTCACCCTCTCTTGAAGACCTTCAGCGGTGTGGTTTGCTACATGTAGCTGAGCTTCCAGAGCAGCCACTCTCTCCAGAACTCCTTCCATGTCATTGTTCGAGGTGTCCACTCTCGTCTCCAAATGTGTCACACGATCCACCAAAAGGTTATGGACCTGGTCAGTTACTGCTAGTTCAGCAGTCAAAAGCTCTATCCCTACCTTATTCTCCTCTATTTGAGGCTCTCTCTTCAGAATATCTGGTATCTCATCAGTAGCATCTTTCACAATGCTCAACTCTCTAGACATATAAAATACAAAGGCTGCAAAAGCTTGTTCCATAGTACACGGCAAGCTAGGCAAGATAGATGATGAGGAAGTAGAACCGAAGTAAGGTGATGGGACATTTCCCATTTCGATCCATCTTTGGATCATTTGCGGGTATGTGTTCCAATTGCGAGCAGGATTCATTGCTTGTGCGCTGCTCGTTTCCCTCTGGTCAACTGAATAGTCACTGGAACTAGTCCGGCGCCTTTTAGGCTCCGGGGATGATAGGATAGGTGCCTTATGTCCTGGTGCCTTAGGTGATGGAGGTAGAGTTGACGACATGTTCCTGTAACAATATGTATAAGTGCCAAACATCCAAATGACATGTAACTAATGTGTGAGGCTATAGTCTAGTATGCAATCCTAGTTCTCTATAACCAATGGCTCTGATACCAATCTGTCACACCCCCAATTTCAACTAACGGAGTTTTACCATTTGGGAAGTGACGAACCAGGATCTCAGACATTAGTTACTTTTAACGACTCTACATGGGACTCAAAATGAAAATATCATAATAATCAGAGTTTCAATGCGGAAGCGTAAAGAAAGTAAATGCGCAAAACACACGCGCCCAAAACCAAAGTCCAAAACGTCCAACCAAACCAAGTACAATAAAATAATCCAAAAAAAATAAATAAGTCATAATCAAAGTAGTTGAATCCCATGCATGCCCTAATGTACACCTGTGTCTTATCTTAGCTACCTGAGAAAACATGTAAGAAAAAATATGTCAACACGAGGTTGGTACAGGTTTCAGTATATGTAAATAAGTGTTTACCAGATTTATGTTCATTCAATATGTATCTATAGGTAGCTAACCTATGTTAATGTTCAGCTCAAGCGCTCGCAACCGAAGCTGACTGTTTGTTTAATGCCTCCTGCCAGGTCTATCAACACTGGCGGTGTGAGTAGGCTAACATTTCACCCGTTCGATCTCTAATCGAGTTTGCGCGACTAACGCGGGTGGGATTTGTCAAACCCAGTAGTACTACTAAATATTACCTCGCTAAGATCCATATTAACGGTCCGATATAAGATGAGGACTTTCTGTGATAGCGTGTTACACTTAGCTTTAACATTGATATTATATGAATTACAAAATCTCAAAATTGTTTATTCATGTTTTCTCTCCCAAGTTAAAACAGTAAAAAGGGGCCGTGAAAACTCACATGCGTTGCGTTGAAGGTAGTTTCACACTAGAGGTACGTTGAAACCACGAGTGTAAGTCTCAAATGACTTACGAATGCCCTAAAATTATAAACACATAAATTAGGGATAAAATGGGAATTGTGATAGTGACACGGAATGAGAAACGTTCTAAAGAAACGTTCTAATATTCAAGAGTGGACGAAAGTGTCCACGGAGTTAGGAATTACTTTATGCGACGAATGAAACAATTAATAAATATAACCGGGTGTTTTGTCATTCATAAAAACTAAGAAAGTGATAATATGTATACGAGTAAATAATATAACTAAATATATTATTATTTGGTCTCAATCTATACACGACGTTATAAAATGATTCGAAATAATATAAATATGTTTATTATTTGATATTACGGGTCACGGTTTGGAAATAATATAAACATATTATTTTATACGAATTTACGGTTTAAAAATAACATAAACATATTATTTCTTTTGTTGATAATAACAATAATATTTTATTTATAAAAGTGGGAATGATAAAAATATGTTAATAATTCAAACCCGAGTCCACGGGTTGTTTTCCGGGCTAAAACACATTTATATAATAATATAATATTATAAAGTTTGATTTTTATTAATTAAATATAATAGAAAACTGTTCAAAAAATAGATGTGGGAGCCCGGTCTCGAACCCGGGTCTTTCCCACACACGCACAAGTCACTAACCAGTCCCGCCCGCTAGGGTATCGCGATAGATACCCGGATTAAATTGTTTTAGCAATCAAACCTCGTGGGTTCTTCTCCCCCACTCAAGCCGAGCCAAACCAGCCCCGATTCATTCGATTTCGATTACGATAGATCCAAGATTCATAGGGGTTTTGTTTATCAGGGTTTTACGAACAAGTGAATGTGATTAATTGTAAAAACATCAAGTTTAAAGTCACTTAGTCTCAGATTTAAGAACCGGACCCTAGAACAAGAACATGAAATCGATTTGAACAATTTTGATGTTAGAGTTCATTGAAATCATAGGGCTTTTTACAATTCGAACATTTCGAAACTATTTATATAGATTAATTGGACTGAGATCGTGATTAGGATTAAAACCCCCAAATCAAATTATGAACAAAACCTAGTTTTCAGATTACAAACGATTCGATGTTGATTCATAAAATATACATGGGGCTTTCATTAAACAAGGGTTTGCGAATCTGCTGATACAGTTTAATTGGATTTAAACAGAGCTTAGAGTTGAATTTGATTAAAACGGTTTCACATGAACCCTAGAATCTTGATCAGATTCAATTCAATAATGTAAGCCTCTAGAAGTACAGGGCTTTTGATCTAGACGTCGAGACGAGTCTGGGGACATGGTCAATTTCAGTGTTTGAAATCGAATTGTTAGGGTTCGAATAAACTAAGAGTGCATGAACCCTAGGTGATCGATTGGGTGAAATCCGATAAATTAAGCCTCAATTATGTTAGGACTTACGATCTGGGTGTTGTAACGAAGCTAAAGGTATAGGCAATTACCAGAAACGGATTTGAATTGGGGGTGCTCGATTAAAACCGACGCCGACCGCGACTGTGATGTTCTCTGGCGAGTGTGAATGCTTCTCCGATCAAATTGACATGCGCAAAAGCTTCAGAGAGGATCGATTCCGGTGCACCTGTGCTTGATTTGAGAGTAATACAATAGTTCGTCGAATTTGATGATAATAGATAATGAGGTCGACGGTTACAAGATGATTAGCCATCAATTTGTTTAATTCCTATGTAATGAAGATGATTAAGGCTCAATGATGGTCGAAACTGTTAATAATGATCGAATCAGTTACGAAATCAAGCAAGATTCGGTTATAGTTTGCGAATTAGGATAAATTTTTGCGAATTTGACTTTATAAAAGTCAACAGAAACTAAATTCAATCGATTTTGACTTTGAGAAGTCAATGGAACAGGTTTTAAGTATTTACATAACTAGTCCCTGTGGTTTTAATTTAATTATTGATAGAATTAGTCCTTGGGGTTTAATATTGAGTTAACTGGGTTAGGTTTTAACAGAAAACTTAAAGGGATTTCTAACGAAACTAACTGAAAAGTCCGGATTATCACACAAAGCTCAGTAAGACCTCAAATCCAAGACCCTTCTATGTATTATGGGACGACTTCCACAACTAAGTCATCGGGTTTGGGAATCGCCTTATTCTCAGGGAACTCTCATGAAGAAGATAACTTGAATGGTTGTGGGGATCATACATGCTTTACAGTATCTGGATCTGGTCCTCATCACCAACATTCCTCAAGGAATCCTACCTCCACATCTTTAGCTAACCAGACTGCTATAGCCAAGATAGCTGAAGATCATGTAGCATTGTTTTCATCATGTATGCTTGTCTATTGTAACATCCCAAAATTCAAAACCTAATGGTTCGGGTCAGAGGGTGACCCAAATCTATATTTAACGGATGTGTTAGCATAGTTGGCGCACAAATTGTATATTGATGGGTCATAAAGGGGCCGATTAGCCCCAATAGGAACGGTTGGGATCAATAATGCATGAGAAGGAAACCCCAGGACTATAGTGTGAATACGCAAGGGTTTAAATACCATCACTAGGCAACCCTAGACTAGTCGGCCTAGGACTTGTTTGCGACGGCAATAGGGAGCCGACCGGAGAAGGAAGGAAACAACGATGAGGAGGGAGTTCGACGTAAACAACTTCCGAACACGAGAGGTAACACCCGTACATTTTCTTTTCCTTGTTGGTTATGGCTATGCATGAGAGAACCGATTAGGGTTTTATCATTGTTTACAAGTTGATCGGAGAAGGAGACATGCCGCGGAGGTGTGGCTACCCGATGGCAGCAGTAGGCGGCGGAGAGAGACGGTGAAACGTGATCGACTGGAGTGGCGTTCGATTCTGGAACGATGGCACAACAACGGTGGAGATCGGAGGTGAGGGAGTGGCGTGACTACGATGACCCGTTTGCGTGGTAGTCGGTAGCCGAGAGTGAGAAAGAGGAGGGAGGCAGAGTTGGCTGCCGTGACTGATGTGAGGGCAGTGTGCGGGGCTGGAGATACTTTCAGCTAGGCTTAGATGCAACCATGAAGACGGTAGCAAGTCAAGGACGATGGTGGTGCATGGCGGTGTAGCACCGTGGAGCACGGGAGTTCACAATAACGGCTATGGTGGTGCGCGGTGGTGTTCAGGTACGGGTCAGGATGAAGTTGGGGTTGCATGGCGATATTAGGGTTTTCACATGGCATGGTTTACATGCATGCATGGATCCCGGTTTGGATGCTCGGGTTATAAGCAAGTCAATGATGACCCGACCCGTGTGAGCCTGCACAGTTAGAATTTCATAGAGAATAACGGAGAAGCGTTGCAAGATTATTATATTATTAAAAATTATTCGATATACGTGTTGAAAGTATTTTGATCAAGAATTATATGCTTGACAAGTTTGAGTTTCGAGCGTGATTTAACGAGTTTCATAGCGAGGACTGGAGCTTGGTTTAACCCGTGAGTTTCTAATCCCCTCTTTTAAACGTTTTACTGTTTTGGGGCTATCATACATACTCACATACGAACGTATTACAAGTTATGATTTAAACTTGAAGTATTTTATGGACCATTATGTAATAATGAGCTAAGGGTCGTTATGGGATCCCTAGGATGGGTGAACAAGAGTTGTGGTGTCACACCCCAACCGACGGCAGAATACGTCGGGGCGGGACATGTTGATTGTTCATGAGCTCAAGGTTGACTAAATTGTAATATATTAAATTCATTTCAATTCAAACAAACATAAACCAATTCCAAAGTACATAAATGAAGTACAAATTGTTCTAGAATTAAAATTAACTAAGTCCCAAAACCTATGTGTAGCAAGCCTTGATCAAAATCACACATTAGCACCTGAAACATGAATAAAATAAGGTCAACTAAAAAGTTGATGAGCATACACAGGTTTGTACATAGATAGTGTATAGATGTGAATAAACAAATCCTTACATAACATGATAAAATAAGGCATTTATGGGGAGCTACTATTGTGTAACCAAAGTACAATCAAACCTTTGTAACTAGCATGCAAATTGTGTTGTCGGTAACAATCACCCCAGTCTAGGTGAGTTTGTCAGACTCAATAGATCTATCATTGTTAACCGTCGGCTTGAATAGTTAATGATTGCACATAAATTGCACACAAACAGTTAACACACCTAGAACTCAAACATAAAGCTCAAATTTGCACACATGAATGTAAAGAGGATTTGTGTTTGTGTAGTTTGTGTAAATGTAACAATTGTATGTATAGAGTTCATGTTTCACCCCAAAAAGTGTGAAAAGGGGGCTATGTAATACTCACCTGTAATAATTGTGTAGATAACACGAGAAAATATGTAGCACAAGTGATTCTTGAATCAAGTTAACCTATGGTGAAATTGTATAAACTTGAATTAATGTCGTGCACAAGGTCTAAAAAAGTTTAGGGTTTCAATGGGGTGAGTGTAGAGAGTTGTACAAGGTTATGTCAATTCATGTGAAAATATTTATGTATTTGTATTTTAAATAAGAGTTTGATATGAAAATGTGAGTCTCAAAGTGTATAAATTTCAACGAAAATACATTAATGGTCTTAGGGTTTAATTTGAATAACTAATTACAATAAATAAATTCTTTTATTTATTTATTTAATAAAAGTGGTGTAAGACTATATTTATAATAAATTTATTTTATTTATTTATTTATGAGAGTGTGTCAAAATGTGGTGTAAATATATACATTAGTATATATAAGAAAATTATATTTGTCTAAATATAATTTATCTTAAATAAGGATAACTAATCTAAATAATTTGTTCATTTATAATTATATTAAATGATTTTTTTATTTCAAAGTTAACATTTTATTTTGTTAAAATGTTTCAGATTTTATAAAGTTTCTAAAACTATTTTTATAAATTTTTTCTGAGTTAAATTAAGGCCTAAAAAAAATATTGCAGGCCACCCAGTTCGAACCCGGGTGGTTCCTGTGTAAGCAAGGCGCGTTACCGCTGAACCAGGGGACCATCCCTTGTTATGGTGCTGGTTCGATTTGCTAATAATGTAAACAAAACAGGGGGCCAGATCTGGCTTTGAGGCGCGCGCAAAAAGGCCGATATGCAGGTTTCGAACTCGCGCCCCTCGTTCCAATGGTGCAGTGTCTTAACCAGTTGGACTGGGGGTTTCGCTGGTCTAAAAGAGATTCCGTTTGTTTAAATAGAGATCCGAAAATCAACCCTAATTCAAGAATACGTAAAAACAGGGTAAGAACCCTAATTCAAATCGTGTTCGACAGATTTTGCTAACATAAATTGGCATGGGGCTATTGATAGGGACCCATTTACGATTCGAACGAACTAAGTATTACCTGATATGGTGGGGCGTAGAGTGCTGTCGACTAATCGGTCAGAGGCCTGGTTTCTTGAGGTTCGATCCACACGCAGAGATGATGTGGGTATGATTTTGGGTGCAGAGAGTTCGCAATGGTGATGGCGAAGGTGTGTGGGTGTTTTCATTCGATTAATTTTACTCTAAATGTACGATTTGATTGTGAATTGGAGGATAACAGCTGTCGACATGATTTTCGGGTGATTTCCTTTGATTGCGCAGCTAGTTTACACATGATTCACAGTCAAAAACGCGTTTAATTACATGGATTCATTCCTAAAGTACCTGGGTTTGACTCTGCCGGGTCAAACTTTTCTTGATTTTCAAATTTCACCGCGTATATCGTTTGAATTGAACTTCTAAGTGGGCCTGTGGATGGTATAGGATCGGTTACTTGCGCATGGGAAGTCCAATTACACATGAATTTGATCATTTTCGGTCTTGATTGTAATAGTAATGAGTCATTTGACTTTTAAAAGTCAAAATTGCACCATATGACTTGAATGAGGTTAAAAATAGTATTTTGGCGGGAAATTTTTCTTGTCCAATTTTTTTAAGTAAAGCTTATATGGTTGGTTTATATCATTTTTGAAATTTTGAATTTTTAAAATTAGTATTTTGACGGGAAATTTCTTCTTATCTAAATTTTTTAGGGAAAGCTTATATGGTTGGTTTATATCATTTTGAAAATTTTAAATTTTTGAAATTTTTAAAAAGAGTATTTTGCGGGAAATTTATACTTGTCCAATTTTTTTAGAGAAAACTTATATGGTTGGTTTATATCATTTTTGAAATTTTAAATTATTTAAATTTTTAAAAAGAGTATTTTAGCGGGAAATTTCTTCTTATCCAAATTTTTTAGGGAAATCTTATATGTTTGATTTATATCATTTTTTAAATTTTAAATTTTTTAAAAAGAGTATTTTGGCTGGAAATTTCTTTTTGTCCAAATTTTTTAAGGAAAACTTATATGGTTGGTTTATATCATTTTTGAAATTTTTAAAAAGAGTATATTGTCGAGAAAGTTCTTCTTGTCCAATTTTTTTAGAGAAAGTTTATATGATTGATGTATTGCAAAATACATCTATTTATTGTTTAGAGTTTGTATAATTTTCGTATAGTTTCGTTGCGTTTTCGTAGTTAGATTAGTTCCTTTTGATAGTTTGTGTTTGTGCAGGTCCCGGTTGCTGAAAGGAGTGAAAAACAGTCAAAATATGCTGAAAAGAGTTAACGGTTGGAATCGGGTCGAGTTGGAGCTGAACGGGAACGGAAAAAAGAGAAAATCTGGCAGAAACAGGTTTACGCGCCACGCGACACCACTGAGGAGGGAGGATACGCGCAACGCGTAGCCTTGGAATTGTAATGCCCGGAAGTGAAGGCGCCGCGCCACGCGACGCCTAGGTGGGATTCCTGTCGCGCGACGCGACGGGGGTATTATTCGGCCCAGGATGTTGCTGCAGCAGAATTGTTGCTGAAAATCATATATAAACATCTTAAAGAAAAAAAGTTTAACCTAGTTACGAATAGGGTTTCTTGAGGGCGAATTTTGCAGCAAGTTCTGGGATTTTTGAAGTATTCTAACTCACGGGAATCAGTCGGTTGAAGACGGAAGCTTAGGAAAGAAGAACATTCGGGTTTTATCATCCGGTTTTCCTTATTCTTGTGTTTTCATTCTTTTAATTATGAATTCCTTTGTTAAACATTGTGCTTTGATTTTTATTACCATGATGCTTGGCTAAAACTCTTGAACTACCTAGATTAGATGAAAGATTGAATAAAGTTTGGATTTTTATGGACTTTATTGTGTTTATGGATTAATCTCAAAAAAGTAATAAACTTTGGAACTTCTAATTTGGTGCATATGCGTATCTAGCTTTGATTGTTGATTGTTTACTGTTTTACACAAACTTTGGTGAATGTCTTTCATGTAATGGGTTTGTGTTGATTATCGAGTCCTTGCGGGTTCAGAATTTTTTGGGTAAATTGGCCACTAGCCTTAAAAACAGTAATTAAAATACAATTAGAACTAGGTTTTCTGCTTAACTTGTCGCAGAGAGGCTCGAGTTTGTTAGAAGGTCACGGTTTAACATATAGCTAAGGTAGGTTTTGAGAGAAGCCGGTCTTAGTTCCCTAGTCATTCTTGTGTCTATTAAACCAAGTTAGAACCCATAGTTGCCTTAGACTTCCGTGCTGAGAGGTAGGTTGTCATGTTAGGGCACTTTTAGAGACGTTAGAGGACTGAAAGGAAGTCTAACAGCCGGTGTTCATAACGGCTTTGTAGAGTCTCCTAGGTTTCTTCCTGAGAAGGATCGGGAGGTCTTAGCTGAAATTTCTTAGGGTTTAGTACACAAAGATCCTGGTTCCATAGCACTTTAATACCATTAGAAAATCCATTCCTAAATCAATCCGGATTCTAGTCTAGGTAGTCATTCATCTCTACTGAATTCAACCTTAATCTATTTCGTACTTTAACTTAATTAACTTTAATTTCAATTTTAGGATTTTTAGTAAACCCCCCCCCCCCTAAACAATAAAAATGGTTAGTGTCGTGTCCGTGTCAGTCTAGGTCTAGATAGAGTCGTTAGCGTAATTTAATAGAGTCTCGTGGGTTCGATATCCGGACTTACTTAGCTTTACTAGAGTCGATCGGTTCACTTGCCGGTTAGTAGTAGTGTAGTTTAAGAGAGTCTAGAGTATTACTTAGTGTCTAGGTCTAGGATAATTTAGTTTATTTTTACTAGATTACTTTTAGAACATCAAGTTTTTGGCGCCGTTGCCGGGGACTCTTGGCAATTGCGTTAATTACTTTATTTGGACTTATTTGATATCTTATACGTGCTAATTGTGTTTGAGTCGTAGGAGTCTACTTAGTCGTAGTTGTTTTATATTTTTGTTTCTGTTGAGTCTAGTTTTTGAGTCTACTTACTTGTTTGTTTTCCAGTTTTTCAGTGGATGCCCCATACGCGTTCGCAAGGACCTCCGCCGAAGCCGCCTACGGACAAGTCTTCCTTCTCGTCTTTTTCTCTAAAGGTTAGTACTCCTTCATCTTCATCTTTCGCCTTTTCTGACTCTACATCCCAATCATTACCACCAAGCTTTGACTTCACACCGAGGTCTTCACCCCATAGCTCCCCACCTACTTCCCGTCCTCCGAGTCCGCCACTCTATTTCCAAATGGCCAACAACCAAACTGTCCACCAACGCTCCACCGCAGGTTATACCGCGAATTCACCCATCACCCTTCCCCAAATCACCAATGACAAGTCTTGGCAAATCCCGTCCTACATCATGACCGCCATTAACAACTCTTGTCAGTTTCACGGGCGCCCGCCCACATCAACCGTCTCACCTGCCTTTGCAACATCTTCGGCATCGAAGGTGTTAACCTTGATGCCCGCTATCTCCAAGTCTTCCCGTTTTCACTTGCTGGCCACGCAGCCACTTGGCTTGATTCGCAGCCGGCATGTACTTTTACCACATGGGCTGGACTTAGGGATGCCTTCCCAGCTAAGTATTTTCCACCTGCTAAGGCATCTCGCCTTCATGATCAGATCCATTCGTTCCGGATGGAGTCTGATGAACCTTATCACTTAGCTTGGGAGAGGTTTCAAACCCTACTCTCACGTTGTTCCCAACACGGGTTGTCTGATTGGGCACTCGTAGAGAAATTCTACAATGGTCTCACCCCCGAGTGTAAGGCCCGATTCGACACCTCTGTAGGAGGCCATCTCATGGGTAAGAAATCGGTGGCCGACTGCAATGATTTATTTGAGAGTTTTGCTCATGCTGATATCGATCATTGTGCTACCAGCAGGACTTCCATTCCTGTCACTAGTACTTCCTCAACCACTCGAGGAGTAAACCAAGTTGGCTCGGATTCAAAGGTAGCATCTCAACTTGATTATATCACCAAAGAGTTATTAGAAATTAAGAAAAAGGTCGATAGGTGTGAGGTTTGTAGGGGAGGTCATGATACCGTAGATTGTCCAACACTTACCCTAGAACAGGTCGAGTACATCGCAGGTCAAAACGGAGGTCCCACTAACCCATTTAATAATAACTCTAACTGGCGTAGTAATAATAATTTCCGCTCTTCCGGTAATCCCCCTGGTTTCCCATCAGGCCAGTATCAAAGCAGGGGCCAGGTTTCTATTCAAGTGGGGGTTCGAATCAGCAGGGTCAGTTTGGTAGTTCAGGGTCAGGTTCAAATACAGGAGGTCAGTTCAATAGTGGGGGGTCAAATAATCAGGGTTCAAAAAAATCAAGATTTAGGTAGTGGTCTAGACGAGATTAAAGCTATGTTATCCCAAATTCTAGTTAAGGACCAGTCCACCCAACGAACCGTAGAAGAACATGCTACCTACCTCAAGAATAACCATTCTAATTTCTTGGACCTTCAAAGGCAGGTCGGGGACATTGCACGCTAGCTGCAAGAACGACCTCCCGGTTAATTTTCGGGCAACACAAAGCCGAACCCGTCCGGCCAATTGATGGCAATATCGACCCGTAGTGGTTGGACCTTAGGAGAGGTAGTGATACCCGAGAGTGTAGAGGTAGAGGATGAGGAACCCGTAGATGAGGAGATTGAGATGGAGACTCCCGGTAAAGTGCAATCTAGGTTAAACCCAGCAAGTACCGCATACACCGAGGAGCCTCAAGTCGAGAGTAGTGCACAGAAACAACCCAAACAAGTCGTTCCATCACCCGTTCCTGATCTTTCCCGTGCCCCATACCCATCCCGTCTTAAAAACCAAACTTACTCCCAAGAGTACGGGAAATTCTTAGAGATCTTCAAGCAACTTAGGATCAATCTTCCGTTCATAGAATCCCTTCAATCCATGCCTAAATACGCCAAATTCCTAAAGGACCTTCTAAAGCGTAAGGATAGGTTAGGAGAGGTCTCTAACATCCCTCTTAGTGGGGAGTGTTCCGCCGTAATCTTGAACAAGGTCCCGGAAAAATTGACGGATCCGGGCCTTTTCACCATTCCATGCTTGTTCGGGAGTGATACCGAGTATAGGGCCTTAGCCGATCTAGCAGCGAGTATAAACCTCATGCCTTATTCCATGTACGAGAGGTTAGGCCTAGGAGAGTTGTCCCCTACTCGCCTGTCGTTGTCCTTAGCCGATAGATCAGTGAAATACCCGCGTGGCATAGTCGAAAACATTTTAGTTAAAGTCGACAAGTTCGTCTTTCCCGTAGACTTTGTCATTCTTGATATGGAAGCTGATGAGAGAGTTCCAATCATTCTAGGACGCCCATTCTTGCGCACCGCAAAGCCCATCATTGATGTCTTTGACGGTAAGATTACACTCCACGTCGGTGAGGAGAGAGTCACTTTTGAGGTAGCACGTTCCATGGAGCACCCTAGCGGCTCCGACGATCATAGTAGTCCTTGTCATTCGGTCTATTTCATAGAATCCTTCTTATCATGCGTAGACCATTGTTTTGATTATATTAGTGGAGCCGATCTAGTGGAGGAATTTGTGAGTGAGATTGAGGAAGGAGAGGGAGAGTATGTTCCCGAAGCGTTAGAGTTGAGTGAGATGAAACGCGACAGTGAGAATACACCCGTAGAGAAAATCGCCCCATTAGAGCTTAAAGTCTTACCATCCCACTTAGAGTATGCTTTCCTTGGTGAGGGGTCAGATTTGCTCATCATTCTTTCATCTAAGTTAGAGGAGGGGGAAAGGGTAGGTTACTAGAGGTGTTGAGAGAGAATTGGGAGGCCATTGCATGGCGACTTTCGGACATAAAGGGCATAAGCCCCGCCTATTGTAACCACCGGATACTCATGGAAGATGAATATAAGCCGGTGGTGCAACCTCAACGGCGCCTTAATTCGAACATGCAAGAGGTTGTTAAGAAGGAAATGCTTAAGTTGTTAGATGCCGGGGTGATCTACCCCATTTCCGACTCACCGTGGGTTAGTCCAACCCAAGTTGTCCCAAAGAAAGGTGGGATGACGGTGATCATGAATGAAAAGAACGAACTAATCCCGTCTCGTACTGTTACCGGTTGGCGTGTGTGCATCGACTATCACAAGTTGAATGACGCCACCCGGAAAGACCATTTCCCTTTGCCGTTCATTGACCAAATGTTGGAGCGTCTAGCGGGTCAACAGTTTTACTGTTTTCTCGATGGATTTTCTGGTTATTTTCAGATCCCCATCGCACCGGAGGATCAAGATAAAACGACGTTCACAAGCCCCTATGGCACTTATGCGTATCGCCGCATGCCTTTCGGGTTATGCAACGCTCTGGCTACATTCTAAAGATGCATGGTTGCTATATTCCAAGACATGCTTGAGACTTCTATGGAGGTCTTCATGGATGACTTCTCGGTTTATGGTACCTCCTTTGATCAGTGTCTCCTTAATCTTGATAGGATGCTTAAGAGATGTATAGAGACCAACCTTATGCTTAATTGGGAGAAGTGTCACTTTATGGTGACGGAGGGGATCGTCTTAGGTCATCAAGTGTCACGAGAGGGGATAGAGGTGGATAGAGCCAAGATAGATACCATAAGTAGATTGCCTCTACCCACTAGTGTCAAGTCCGTTCGAAGCTTCCTTGGTCATGCGGGTTTCTATAGGCGTTTCATTAAGGATTTTTCTAAGATCACACGCCCCATGACCCGACTCCTTGAAAAGGATGTACCTTTCGTCTTTGACGAGGAATGCATCAAAGCCTTCGACTTTTTGAAGGAAAAACTCATTAGTGCCCCCATCCTTGTTTCGCCCAATTGGAGCTTGCCCTTTGAGCTAATGTGCGATGCGAGTGACTATGCTGTAGGTGCGGCATTGGGCCAACGAATCGCGAAACACTTTCATCCGATCTACTACGCAAGCAAAACTCTAAATGATGCTCAAGAGAACTATACCACCACGGAAAAGGAACTCTTAGCCGTAGTATTCGCGTTTGATAAGTTCCGCCAATATCTCGTGCTCTCCAAAACCATAGTTTTCACCGACCATTCCACCTTGTGTTTTCTCTTCCAAAAGAAAGACGCCAAACCACGCCTCATTAGATGGATTCTTTTGCTCTCCGAGTTCGACATCGAAATTAAGGATAAAAAAGGAGTGGAGAACGTAGCCGCCAACCACTTGTCACGTTTAGAGGACCCTAAGAGAGAGGAAATTCATAAGGATGCCATAGGAGACAAATTCCCTCATGAATCCATAGATTTCGTTCGAGCCGAGTTAGAGGGTTTGCCATGGTTTTCGGACTTAGCAAACTATTTAGCAAACGGGGACATTGTGAAGGGTATGTCCCACCAACAGAAAAAGAAGTTTCTTAGGGATGCTAGGAAATACATATGGGATGATCCGTACCTCTTTAGGATAGGTGGTGATCGAGTACTTAGGAGGTGTGTTTCAAAAGAGGAAGGGTTGGATATCCTTAGACATGTGCATGAGGGTTTAACGGGAGGCCATCATGGGCCGAATGTCACCGCACAAAAGGTTTTTGATACTGGTTTCTATTGGCCCTCGGTAATTCAAGATGCCGTAGAGTTTGTTAGTACATGTGACCGTTGCCAACGTACCGGCAACATCTCATCCAAGGATGAAATGCCTCAAAATCCCATTCAAGTTCTTGAAATCTTCGACGTTTGGGGTATTGATTTCATGGGACCTTTCCCCTCTTCGAGCGGGAATAGGTACATCCTCGTGGCTATTGACTATGTCTCTAAGTGGGTGGAAGCTCAAGCTTTGCCTACTAATGATGCCCGAGTGGTGGTGAGATTCCTCAAGAAGCTATTCACACGCTTCGGTGTTCCTAAGGCCATCATAAGTGACCGTGGTACGCACTTTTGCAATTCCGTCATGGAGAAGGCATTAGCACGCTACGGGGTCACTCACCATCTTTCTACCGCATACCACCCGCAAACTAGTGGCCAAGTAGAGAATGCAAACCGAGGGGTGAAGAGGATTTTAGAGAAAACGGTAGGAAAAAGTAGGAAGGATTAGTCGGAAAAGCTAGATGATGCATTGTGGGCATTCCGCACCGCCTACAAAACACCGTTAGGAACCTCACCCTTCATGATTGTGTATGGCAAAGCATGCCATCTTCTGGTAGAACTAGAGCACCGAGCGCTTTGGGCTCTCAAAACCGTCAACTTTGACCTTACCGAAGCCGCTAGGAGGAGATTCTTTCAAATCCATGAGTTAGAGGCTCTTAGAGATACCGCCTACGAACGATCTTGGAGTATAAAAGAGAAGACGAAGACATTGCATGATAGGTGGTTGCGACGGTTGAAAGAGTTTCAAGTAGGTGATAAAGTGCTTTTGTTCAATTCGAGATTGAAATTGATAGCCGGAAAGTTGAAATCTAGATGGACCGGACCGTATGTGGTAAAGGAGGTGTTTCCATACGGTACCATTGAGTTGTATTACGAAGTTGACGGAGGTTCATGGAAGGTGAACGGACATCGCTTGAAACATTACTTAGGAGGTCCCATCGACACCACCGATGAGGAAGAAATTCCTCTTGAGGACCCACCTACCGTCACTGATTAGTGTTTTGAGGGAAACCTCAAGTGTAGAGTTTGTACCGGTTGTATTTTATTTTATTTTTATTATCTTTCGTAGCTAACGTAGTTTTTGGTAGAGTTTCGGTTTTTGTTTTTGTGTTTCGAGTCATTTGCAGGATTTCATTACCTAGGATGTGGAAGGATTGGCGAGAAAACAGAGTTCCAGGTAATTCTCAGTGTTAGAAAATATTTGGGATTGGTTTTTGGGAGGTTTGGGTATAGTGCAAAAATTTTCTAAGGCATGAGAGCCTCAAAATATCGAAACTTTCTGTGAAAAACTGGTGTTCGCGTCGCGCGACCCATAATCACAAGGTACTACGCGCTACGCGTAGTACCCCATTTCAGAGCCGTGATTCAAGAATGCGCCGCGATGCGCGACGCTACCTCCATTCGTGCTACGTGCTACGCGAAGGCCCCTATTCCCACATTATAACCTATTGCTTCAGCTTTTTCCCCAAAACCTCTCCAAACCCTAACTCGCGAATCCACAACCGTGAACCACCCATTTCAGCCATAACCACCTCCATTCTTCACCATTTTACTCCCAAATTACACCCACATCACCCATTTCACTTCCCCATCCATTTTAACCGTCAGTTTCACCCGATTAGCCGCTAAATCCACCAAACACGGGACCAACCTTCTCCACTTAAAAAGTTGAATTTTTTAGCTTGTTCTTCACGAATCGGGTATGATTTCTTGTAATTTTCTGTATAGTAGTCGTTTATTAGCTAGGTATGAGTCTAGTTTTGCTTATTTTAGGTGTCGGTTCCTGTCGGGTTGGTTCTATGTCATGGGTTAGCCGAATGTTAGTGTTTTCTGGTTGCGGGAGGCATGGTTTGGGTATGTTATTGCCATTGAACTGATTTGCTATATCACATTGCCATGAAAAATCCGAACTTGCTTTGCGAGTTTAACCGGTTAAAACCTCCTTTTACTAGGCAGGATTTTTTTTTTCGGACTTAAATTCAGATTTTATCACTAAAGGACATATCTTTACGCAAGTTTGGACTCAATGTTCGGTTTGGTAGGCACTTGGCTCTTAATTGGGACAATTAAAGTGTTGGGAGGGGGTAGTGTACATTGAGTCTTGTGTTTGGAGTTGTTTTAATTTTAGTAGTTTTTGGGTCTTGGGTTTACTTATATGCACGTACAGGTACAAAACACTTCGCCCGTACTCAATCTCCATTCGGGCGAGGTTGTTTATAACTTATGCTTTTGTAAACGATAACCCGATTGTTATTTTTCACTTTATTTTCGGTTTCAGCCGCGAATGGAATGCTATACGGTTGTTCCAATTTTATGAAAAAAAAATTTAATAATTTAAAATTTTAAAATACCAAAAATAGTTTGTGATAGCTGATGTCTCTGCTTGCTTTGTCTATATGTTTGTCTTAGCAGATATGTCAGATGAAGGTAGTTCTAGCGGAGCAGGTGGAAAAAGAAGAAGAGGGCCAGTTCCACGCCCAAGAGGCGTCGCGAGAGAGCAGCAGCAGCTCGTGCCTGTCCTTAGGCGCAGACGTATTAGATATGAGGGTCAGGAACGGGTGAATTATGCCCGTATTCCATTAAGGAGAGAGCACCCACTCTTACAGTTTGAAGTCAATACGAAGGAGTGGACAAAGTTACAAAAAATCATTCGTACTGAGATACTTGAGCATTGGACCATTGATTGGGATTGGTTAGCTAGAGTGGGTGCTCGGGATAGGGTTGAGCGGTTGCTAGGTCCAAGATTGCGTGCTATGGTTGATTGTCATTGGCCCTAATATGACGAGTTAGTTGTTGAATTCCATTCGACTTTTCAGCATAAAGAGGGTTCTTTTCCTGAGGATGATGCAGTATCGTTTAGTTTAGGGAGGATGGTTCATGAGATGTCCATCCCACAGTTTGCTATAGCGAGTGGTTTCTATACAGAGGAGGAGGTAGTGACTCCTGAGTTTGTGACTGGGCTGAGGGGTGTGTATGTGAATCAAAGAGAATTGTGTTTGGGCTGTGATGAGTTGGCGAGATTTTAGGGTACTATTGCTGATGTGGGGTTCTCAAAGACTAATCTGATTACGTCTGTTCGGGATCCTATTTATAGGTATGTATTGCAGGTTTTTTCTACCACTCTGGTTGGTAGGAAGTCTGGTAAGAATAAGGCAAATTGGATAGATATATTTTTGCTTATGTGTTTGGTGGAAGAATGGAATATGAATTTAGCGAGTGTGTTGGCTTGGTCGTTGAATAGAGCACGTAGAGGAGGACATAGGGCCGCGCTTGACATGGGTCCTTATATTACAAAGTTAGCAGAGAATTTGGGAGTATTTCAGAAGTATAGTTTGGCGACGCTGCGTGTTGGTGCGCCATCGAGGCATTTTCAGGTTATAGATCTTCAGCTTGCGGGTATACTCACTCTAGGAGAGCCTATTACTTGGTTAGATGCGAGGCAGGGGCCTCAGGTTATGCCGCCAGTAGGGCATCCGGCTGATGATGTTATGCAGGGCATGTATGACGCCTCAGAGACGGGAGATTCCAGCGCTTCAGTACCTGAGGAGACAGCCACCACCGGATCCGCTTACTTTATCTTCACTGTATGACCGCATGGATCAGGGGTTTGGTAGAATTGATTATCGACGGGATAGGCAGGATGGAGCACTCAGGTATATGATGAGTCAGATGAGTATCGATGTGCCTGATTTTTTCCAGCCGTTTGTCGACCCGGTTCAGTTTTCGATGCCGGGGTATTATGATCCGAGTGGTGCAGGTGGTTCTAGTCAGCAGGGTGGTTCTGGTTCTGGACAATATGGATATGTGGATCCTACACCAGAGTTTCAGGTTTATGGTCAAGGTGATGATGAAGAGAGTGAGGATGAGGATGAGGATTAGTGTGGGGATGATAGCAGATGGAGTGTGAAGGAGTATCTTTTTATACTTTATTTTTGTTTTTATGTTGTTTTATCTTATCCCGTCTGTCCCCCATATTTTAAATACTTTTAAATTGGTTGGTTTGTGATGGTGAACTTTGAAACACTTATTATCTATCGTATTTCGTTTGGTCTGTATTTTTATTTGATAGGTATGATGTGTTTGTGCCGCTTCCGTTCGCGTGTACGATTTAGGAACAGTTTGCTGAGCGCGTTTTGGATTGGAGGGCGTATGTGGAATTAACTGGCACATTGACAGTCTCACATATTCAGCTAAGTCGTTTCCACTTGTAGATTTTGTATATTTTATTCATTTAAATTTTAGTGGTAGTTTATTTAGTCTAGGTTGTGTTTCCATCTTTGCATTAGGGACAATGCAATATTCAAGTGTGGGGATGGGACACTTGAGTCATAGTTTTAGTTAAGTAGTTTAAGTTGATTCATAAAAATTAAAATAAAAAAAAATTAAAAATTTGAAAATGTCTTTTGAATAAAGAAGTTTGCAAAATAAAACGGAAAATGATAGAAAAGAAGGGTTTTTGTTCGGGTTCAAATAATGATAATATAGATTAATATAGTCGAGCTTGTGTCTAGTTTGGGATATGTGAATAGGCTCGGTTCGGTTTTAGGTTCCTTTGATCTAAATATACCTTAATTGTCGATCTACTAGTAGATTCTCATCTAGGAAAAATGGGAAATTGAAACCACCAATAATAGTATAAGAAATTCCGTTATAAGCTAAAATTGTTAGAATATCTAATCATAAAAAAATAGAATAAATGAGCTAGAAACTAAGAAAAGTAGCGCAGGACTATGTAATCTTCGTCGGGGATGGTGACTAGAATGCCTCTGGGATGTGTCGAAACAAAATTGCAAAATTACCGACGCTCACGTTGTCACTCTCGGGGATGATGACTCTGATTGAGACAGCCTCTGGGTTAGGTGAAGCAAGGTCTAAGCTCAAAGGACAAAAAAAAATTTGATTTCAAATTCTCTTGATTTTGGTATAAAACGGTTAGGAAGTGGTCCAGTGATTGTTCCTTTTGTTCTATAAGCTTGAGGTGGGATTAGGTGGGCTGTGGCTTCTAATGTGAGACCCTAGGTAGATTGACTGCACTTGAACTAAAATTGCATGATAAGGGCCTGGAACCGGACTTGGGTTTAAAGGGATAAGTATATTTGCAATCGCGGCTAACACAAGTTTTGACTCTAATAAGTAAAGTAGCTTTTGGCCCAAATACCTATCCGTCTCTGATTCCGTTTGCATAATTCTTTTTCGGGGACGAAAAAAGAGTAAGTGTGTGGATATTTGATGTATTGCAAAATACATCTATTTATCGTTTAGAGTTTGTATAATTTTCGTATAGTTTTGTTGCGTTTTCGTAGTTAGATTAGTTCCTTTTGATAGTTTGTGTTTGTGCAGGTCCCGGTTGCTGAAAGGAGCGAAAAACAGTCAAAATATGCTGAAAAGAGTTAACGGTTGGAATCGGGTCGAGTTGGAGCTGAACGGGAACGGAAAAAAGAGAAAATCTGGCAGAAACAGGTTTACGCGCCACGCGACACCACTGAGGAGGGAGGATACGCGCAACGCGTAGCCTTGGAATTGTAATGCCCGGAAGTGAAGGCGCCGCGCCACGCGACGCCTAGGTGGGATTCCTGTCGCGCGACGCGACGGGGGTATTATTCGGCCCAGGATGTTGCTGCAGCAGAATTGTTGCTGAAAATCATATATAAACATCTTAAAGAAAAAAAGTTTAACCTAGTTACGAATAGGGTTTCTTGAGGGCGAATTTTGCAGCAAGTTCTGGGATTTTTGAAGTATTCTAACTCACGGGAATCAGTCGGTTGAAGACGGAAGCTTAGGAAAGAAGAACATTCGGGTTTTATCATCCGGTTTTCCTTATTCTTGTGTTTTCATTCTTTTAATTATGAATTCCTTTGTTAAACATTGTGCTTTGATTTTTATTACCATGATGCTTGGCTAAAACTCTTGAACTACCTAGATTAGATGAAAGATTGAATAAAGTTTGGATTTTTATGGACTTTATTGTGTTTATGGATTAATCTCAAAAAAGTAATAAACTTTGGAACTTCTAATTTGGTGCATATGCGTATCTAGCTTTGATTGTTGATTGTTTACTGTTTTACACAAACTTTGGTGAATATCTTTCATGTAATGGGTTTGTGTTGATTATCGAGTCCTTGCGGGTTCAGAAATTTTTGGGTAAATTGGCCACTAGCCTTAAAAACAGTAATTAAAATACAATTAGAACTAGGTTTTCTGCTTAACTTGTCGCAGAGAGGCTCGAGTTTGTTAGAAGGTCACGGTTTAACATATAGCTAAGGTAGGTTTTGAGAGAAGCCGGTCTTAGTTCCCTAGTCATTCTTGTGTCTATTAAACCAAGTTAGAACCCATAGTTGCCTTAGACTTCCGTGCTGAGAGGTAGGTTGTCATGTTAGGGCACTTTTAGAGACGTTAGAGGACTGAAAGGAAGTCTAACAGCCGGTGTTCATAACGGCTTTGTAGAGTCTCCTAGGTTTCTTCCTGAGAAGGGTCGGGAGGTCTTAGCTGAAATTTCTTAGGGTTTAGTACACAAAGATCCTGGTTCCATAGCACTTTAATACCATTAGAAAATCCATTCCTAAATCAATCCGGATTCTAGTCTAGGTAGTCATTCATCTCTACTGAATTCAACCTTAATCTATTTCGTACTTTAACTTAATTAACTTTAATTTCAATTTTAGGATTTTTAGTAAACCCCCCCCCCCCTAAACAATAAAAATGGTTAGTGTCGTGTCCGTGTCAGTCTAGGTCTAGATAGAGTCGTTAGCGTAATTTAATAGAGTCTCGTGGGTTCGATATCCGGACTTACTTAGCTTTACTAGAGTCGATCGGTTCACTTGCCGGTTAGTAGTAGTGTAGTTTAAGAGAGTCTAGAGTATTACTTAGTGTCTAGGTCTAGGATAATTTAGTTTATTTTTACTAGATTACTTTTAGAACATCAAGTTTTTGGCGCCGTTGCCGGGGACTCTTGGCAATTGCGTTAATTACTTTATTTGGACTTATTTGATATCTTATACGTGCTAATTGTGTTTGAGTCGTAGGAGTCTACTTAGTCGTAGTTGTTTTATATTTTTGTTTCTGTTGAGTCTAGTTTTTGAGTCTACTTACTTGTTTGTTTTCCAGTTTTTCAGTGGATGCCCCATACGCGTTCGCAAGGACCTCCGCCGAAGCCGCCTACGGACAAGTCTTCCTTCTCGTCTTTTTCTCTAAAGGTTAGTACTCCTTCATCTTCATCTTTCGCCTTTTCTGACTCTACATCCCAATCATTACCACCAAGCTTTGACTTCACACCGAGGTCTTCACCCCATAGCTCCCCACCTACTTCCCGTCCTCCAAGTCCGCCACTCTATTTCCAAATGGCCAACAACCAAACTGTCCACCAACGCTCCACCGCAGGTTATACCGCGAATTCACCCATCACCCTTCCCCAAATCACCAATGACAAGTCTTGGCAAATCCCGTCCTACATCATGACCGCCATTAACAACTCTTGTCAGTTTCACGGGCGCCCGCCCACATCAACCGTCTCACCTGCCTTTGCAACACCTTCGGCATCGAAGGTGTTAACCTTGATGCCCGCTATCTCCAAGTCTTCCCGTTTTCACTTGCTGGCCACGCAGCCACTTGGCTTGATTCGCAGCCGGCATGTACTTTTACCACATGGGCTGGACTTAGGGATGCCTTCCCAGCTAAGTATTTTCCACCTGCTAAGGCATCTCGCCTTCATGATCAGATCCATTCGTTCCGGATGGAGTCTGATGAACCTTATCACTTAGCTTGGGAGAGGTTTCAAACCCTACTCTCACGTTGTTCCCAACACGGGTTGTCTGATTGGGCACTCGTAGAGAAATTCTACAATGGTCTCACCCCCGAGTGTAAGGCCCGATTCGACACCTCTGTAGGAGGCCATCTCATGGGTAAGAAATCGGTGGCCGACTGCAATGATCTATTTGAGAGTTTTGCTCATGCTGATATCGATCATTGTGCTACCAGCAGGACTTCCATTCCTGTCACTAGTACTTCCTCAACCACTCGAGGAGTAAACCAAGTTGGCTCGGATTCAAAGGTAGCATCTCAACTTGATTATATCACCAAAGAGTTATTAGAAATTAAGAAAAAGGTCGATAGGTGTGAGGTTTGTAGGGGAGGTCATGATACCGTAGATTGTCCAACACTTACCCTAGAACAGGTCGAGTACATCGCAGGTCAAAACGGAGGTCCCACTAACCCATTTAATAATAACTCTAACTGGCGTAGTAATAATAATTTCCGCTCTTCCGGTAATCCCCCTGGTTTCCCATCAGGCCAGTATCAAAGCAGGGGCCAGGTTTCTATTCAAGTGGGGGTTCGAATCAGCAGGGTCAGTTTGGTAGTTCAGGGTCAGGTTCAAATACAGGAGGTCAGTTCAATAGTGGGGGGTCAAATAATCAGGGTTCAAAAAAATCAAGATTTGGGTAGTGGTCTAGACGAGATTAAAGCTATGTTATCCCAAATTCTAGTTAAGGACCAGTCCACCCAACGAACCTTAGAAGAACATGCTACCTACCTCAAGAATAAATATTCTAATTTCTTGGACCTTCAAAGGCAGGCCGGGGACATTGCACGCCAGCTGCAAGAACGACCTCCCGGTCAATTTTCGGGCAACACAAAGCCGAACCCGTCCGGCCAATTGAAGGCAATCTCGACCCGTAGTGGTAGGACCTTAGGAGAGGTAGTGATACCCGAGAGTGTAGAGGTAGAGGATGAGGAACCCGTAGATGAGGAGATTGAGATGGAGACTCCCGGTAAAGTGCAATCTAGGTTAAACCCAGCAAGTACCGCACACACCGAGGAGCCTCAAGTCGAGAGTAGTGCACAGAAACAACCCAAACAAGTCGTTCCATCACCCGTTCCTGATCTTTCCCGTGCCCCATACCCATCCCGTCTTAAAAACCAAACTTACTCCAAAGAGTACGGGAAATTCTTAGAGATATTCAAAGCTTATATGGTTGGTTTATATCATTTTTGAAATTTTAAATTTTTAAAATTTTTAAAATTAGTATTTTGACGGGAAATTTCTTCTTATCTAAATTTTTGAGGAAAGCTTATATGGTTGGTTTATATCATTTTGAAAATATTAAATTTTTTGAAATTTTTAAAAAGAGTATTTTGCGGGAAATTTCTTCTTGTCCAAATTTTTTAGAGAAAACTTATATGGTTGATTTATTTCATTTTTGAAATTTTGAATTATTTAAATTTTTAAAAAGAGTATTTTGGCGGAAAATTTTTTCTTGTTCAAATTTTTTAGGGAAATCTTATATGTTTGGTTTATATCATTTTTGAAATTTTTAAAAAGAGTATTTTGGCGAGAAATTTCTTTTTGTCCAAATTTTTTAAGGAAAACTTATATGGTTGGTTTATATCATTTTTGAAATTTTTAAAAAGAGTATTTTGTCGATAAAGTTCTTCTTATCCAAATTTTTTAGAAAAAGTTGATATGATTGATTAATATCATTTTTGAAATTTTGAATTTTTTAAAAAGAGTGTTTTGATGAGAAATTTTTTCTTATCCAAATTTTTTAACGAAAGCTTATATGTTTAGTTTATATCATTTTTTAAATTTTGAATTTTTAAAAAGAGTATTTTGGCGAGAAATTTCTTATTATCCAAATTTTTTAGTGAAAACTTATATGGTTTGTTTATATCATCTTTAAAATTTTGAATTTTTGAAAATTTTAAAAATAGTATTTTGGCGGGAAATTTTTCTTGTCCAAATTTTTTAAGGAAAGCTTATATGGTTGGTTTATATCATTTTTGAAATTTTAATTATTTAAATTTTTAAAAAGAGTATTTTTGCGGGAAATTTCTTTTCGTCCAAATTTTTTAGGGAAATCTTATATGGCTGGTTTATATCATTTTTTAAATTTTGAATTTTTGAATTTTTAAAAAGAGTATTTTGGTGAAAAATTTCTTCTTATCCAAATTTTTTAGGGAAAGCTTATATGGTTTGTTTATATCATTTTTAAAATTTTAAATTTTTGAAATTTTTAAAAAGAGTATTTTTGCGTGAAATTTCTTCTTGTCCAAATTTTTTAGGTAAAGCTTATATTGTTGGTTTATATTATTTTTGAAATTTTGAATTATTGAAATTTTTAAAAAGAGTATTTTGGCGGGAAATTTTTCTTGTCCAAATTTTTTAGTGAAAGCTTATATGGTTGGTTTATATCATTTTTAAAATTTTAATTTTTTAAATTTTTAAAAAGAGTATTTTGGCGGAAAATTTCTTCTAGTCCAAATTTTTTAGGGAAAGTTTATATGGTTGGTTTATATCATTTTTGAGATTTTTAAAAAGAGTATTTTGGCGAGAAATTTCTTCTTGTCCTAATTTTTTAGAGAAAGTTTATATGATTGATTTATATCATTTTTGAAATTTTGAAATTTTTAAAAAGAGTATTTTGACGGAAAATTTTTTCTTATCCAAATTTTTTAACGAAAGCTTATATGTTTGGTTTATATCATTTTTTAATTTTTGAATTTTTAAAAAGAGTATTTTGGTGGGAAATTTCTTCTTATCCAAATTTTTTAAGGAAAACTTATATGGTTTGTTTATATCATTTTTGAAATTTTAAAAAAAGTATTTTGGCGGGAAATTTTCTTCTTGTCTAAATTTTTATCTAAAGCTTTTATGGTTGGTTTATATCATTTTTGAAATTTTAAAATTTTTAAATGTAACATCTCAAAAATAGTAATTTAGTAAATAATAACGCGATAGAGACTTAATCGTCATAAAACAAAAGAAAAAACGGATGGGCTTGGGCTCGGCTCCAACGGGCCGAGGGAAACCCAGGTATATAATGGTCGAGGCAGGTTTAGACTCTCATTTTTCACCAACACTTGCAATCTAGAGAGAGAAAGGAGAGCTCGGGTTTAGAGAGAGAAAGTTGACGGATCGACCCGAAATTGAAGGAGCACCTTACTACCGAGCTCGTGAGCAAAACCTCCGAATCAGAATTCCAATCCAGGTAACGATTCGACCCTTCGTTTTGGGGTTTCTCGGGTTTTAGCTAAATAGGAGACATTTTTATGGATGAAACTTGAAAATAAGCTTAGAACTAACATCTAGAATGAAAACCGCACATTTTGATCAAAGAAAGTTGTAAGATTAGCATGATCGATTTAACATGCAAGAATTTCGGACTTGTGCAGGAAGCAGGTCTTGCGTACATATCAAGTACGCAAGAAGGATGTCATGCCTACTTGTCAAGTACGCATGAGGAAGATCCTGCGCACTTATCAAGTACGCAAGAAGAATGTTCTGCGTACTTGTCAAGTACGCATGAGCAAGGGCCTGCGCACTTACTAAGTGCGCAGGAAGCAGACCAGTTAGTAAAGTCAGCATGTTACGGTTTATGGGGATTGGAATTGCACGATGCCGAAAGAATGTTCTTATTAAGAAGAAGGATGTCATGCGTACTTATCAAGAAGAATGTTCTGCTATTTTATTTGACTCTGGTGCTAGTAAAAGTTTTATATCCAATGCATTTAGTCGTAAACTAGATTGCACTATCAACACCATAGTAAAGGCCTTTAGCATACAAACTGTCGTTGGTAAAAATTCGGCAGTATTTCAAGTAACAGAGGATTGCATCATAGAAATAGAGGGTCATAAGTTTCCTTCTAGATTATTCCTTCTCACCTTAGGAGGATTCGATATAGTATTGGGTATGGATTGGCTAGCTGCCAACGAAGCTCAAATCATAGAAACGTAAGAGGGTACACCTCAAAGCTCCTAGCGTCAGTCCAATTACGGTTTATAGGGATTGGAATTGCACGATGCCGAACGTCATCTCGATGATCAAGGCCGAAAGTTACGTGAGGCACGGTTGCGAAGCTTATCTGGCATATGTTATTGATAATAGAAAGAAAATGAATGAACTCAAGAATGTACCCGTGGTGTGCAACTTTCCGAAAGTATTCCCTGAGGATCTACCTGGGTTACCACCCGATCGGGAAATAGAATTTCAGATTGACTTACTGCCAGGAGGTGAGCCCGTTGCCAAAGCCCCCAACTGATTGGCTCCGTCAGAAATGAAAGAATTGATGTGTCAACTAGAGGAACTAACAGAAAAAGGATTTATTAGACCGAGTATCTCACCGTGGGGCGCTCCGGTACTATTTGTAAAGAAGAAGGATGACAGCATGCGCATGTGCATTGACTACCGCGAGTTGAACAAGAGGACAGTAAAGAACAAATACCCACTGCCTAGAATAGACGACCTTTTTGATCAACTGCAAGTTGCGAGTTGGTTCTCAAAGATCGATCTTAGGTCGGGTTACCACCAGTTGAAAGTAAGAGAAGAAGACGTACCAAAGACCGCGTTTCGCACGCGTTATGGGCATTATGAGTTTCTCGTTATGTCCTTCGGATTGACCAACGCACCAGCAACGTTCATGGACTTGATGAATGGAGTATGTCGACCCATGTTGGATCGATCGGTGATAGTCTTTATAGACAACATACTGGTATATTCGAAAAGCGAGGGTGATCACCACTGTCACCTGTCACACCCCCAATTTCAACTAACGGAGTTTTACCGTTTGGGAAGTGACGAACCAGGATCTCAGACATTAGTTACTTTGAACGACTCTACATGGGACTCAAAATGAAATTATCTTTTAAATCAGAGTATCAATGCGGAAGCGTAAAGAAAGTAAATGAGCAAAATACACGCGCCCAAAACCAAAGTTCAAAGGTCCAAAAAGTCGAAACGTCCAATTAAAAGCAAGTACAATAGAATAGTTCAAACAAACATAAATAGTTATAATCAAAGCAGTTGAATCCCATGCATGCCCTAACGTACACCTGTGTCTTAGTTTAGCGACCTGAGAAAAAATGTAAGAAAATATGTCAACACGAGGTTGGTGAGTCCACAGGTTTCAATATAAGTAAGTAAGCGTTTACCGGATTTATGTTCATTCAGTACGTATCTATAGGTTGCTAACCTATGTTCATGTTCAGCTCAAGCGCTCGCAACCGAAGTTGACTGTTTGTTTATTGCCTCCTGCCAGGTCTATCAATACTGGCGGTGTGAGTAGGCTAACATTTCACCCGTTCGATATCTAATCGAGTTAGCGCGACTAACGCGGGTGGGATTTGTCAAACCCAGTAGTACTACTAAATATTACCTCGCTAAGATCCATATTAACGGTCCGATATTAGTTGAGGACTTTTTGTGATAGCGTGTTACGCTTAGCATTTAACATTGATATCATACGAATTAAAAATCCAAAATTGTTTAGTCATGTTTTCTCCCCCAAGTTAAAACAGTAAAAGGGGCCGTGAAAATTCACATGCGTTGCTTTGTAGGTAGTATCACAAAATGGACAAGTTGGAACCACGTGTGTAAGTCTCAATCGACTTACGAATGCCCTAAAATTATAAACACATAAATTAGGGATAAAATGAGAATTGTGACAATGACACGGAATGAGGAACGTCTTAGCGAAACGCTCAATATTCAAGAATGGACGAACGTGTCCACGGAGTTAGGAATTCCTTAAATAATCAAATTATAACTATTTTACGCGACGAATGACAAAAATAATAATAAATGTAATCGGGTGTTTTGTCATTCACGAAGATTAAGAAAATAATATATATATATACGAGTAAATAATATAACTAGTTATATTATTATTTTTTTTTATTTCGACCGATACACGATGTTATAAAATGATTTGAAATAATATATAAATATATATTATTTAATATTACTGGTCACGGTTTGAAAATAATATAAACATATTATTTTATACGAAGTTACGGTTTGAAAATAATATAAACATATTATTTTTATTTGATAATGACAATACTATTTTATTTATAAAAGTGGGGAATAATATAAAAATAGGTTAACAATTCAAACCCGAGCCTACGGGTCGTTTCCCGGGCTAAAGCATATTTATATACTAATATAATATCATAGGGTTTGATTTTTATTAATTAAATATTATAGAAAACTGTTCAAAAAAGAAAAGATGTGGGAGCCCGGCCTCGAACCCGGGTCTCTCCCACACACGCACAAGTCACTAACCAGTCCCGCCCGCTAGGGTATCGCGATGGATACCTGGACTAAATTCTTTTAACATCCAGGCTCAACTGGTTTTCCTCCCAAACCCACTCGCGATCGAAACCCGGCCCTGATCCATCGATTCCGGTGGTAATCGATCGAAACAGTAGAGGGGTTTTGATAATCGATTTGAGGCGGTCCTGTGGTTAAGTTTAATTTCAAAATCTTCATGTTTAAGTTTGTTTAATTTCATAAAGAAATGCCGTAACCCTCGATTATGAACACTGAATCGATTTGAGATATTCTGTAAAATCCCAAAAATAGTAAATAAGTAATTAATAACGCGATAGAGATTAAAACGTCAAAAATGAAATAAAAATGGATGGGCTTGGGCTCGGCTCCAACGGGCCGAGGGAAGCCCAGGTATATAAGGGCCAAGACAGCCTTGAATCTTTCATTTTCCACCAACACTTGCAAGCTAGAGAGAGAAAGGAGAGTCTGGTCTAGAGAGAGAAAGTCGACGGATCGACACGAAATTGAAGGAGCACGTTACTACTGAGCTCATGAGCAAAACCTCCGAATCAGAATCACAATCCAGGTAACGATTCGACCTTAAACTGAGTTTTTCTTCGTTTTGGGATTTTTCGGGTTTTAGCTAAATAGGAGACGTTTTTATGGATGAAACTTGAAAAAAAGCTTAGAACTAGCATCTAGAGTGATAACCGCACCTTTTGATCAAAGAAAGTTGTAAGATTAGCATGATCGGATTAACATGCAAAATTTCGGACATGTCCAGAAAATAGGTGCTGCGTACTTATCAAGTACGCAGTAGGGACGTCTTGCGTACTTACCAAGTACGTAGGAGAAAGATCCTGCGTACTTACCAAGTACGCAAGAAGAATGCTCTGCGCACTTGTCAAGTACGCATGAGCAAGGCCCTGCGCACTTACTAAGTGCGCAGGCAGCAGACCAGTAAGTAAAGTCAGTATGTTTAGAATGATTAAACCGTTAGAGTCGGGAATGGGTCTGATGTGTATTTAACTACCTAATTCAGATCGTAGGTGACGTTGTTGGACCTTTGTATAGGACAACCAAGACTAGCTTATCAGGTGAGTTCTATGTGCCCCATTCTATGTTATGTGCAAACCTTATTAAATGTTTTGGGGCTGAAATGTATACACTAAATGAATAAATGATATGAATGTTAATGTGATCATACGTGATATACTAATATATATTATATATATATATGAGAATGAATTATGAATAAAGAATGAAACGTATGTTTACAAAGAATTAATGAAAGAATGACATAACGTAAATAAATGAAATCTTGCTTTATAATTATTTATATTGAATGTTATGAATGTATGTATACGTTATGGACGGAAACGAAGCTAAAGGCTAGTTCTGTAGACGGACGACCACGCGACTATTTTGCAACCGGGAAAGATACGTTCCTTCAAGCTAGGACGTACAAAAGGCATTAATGGGCGGTCGAAGTAAATGCTAAAATAGTATGACGGTTGCATAAACAATAGTTCGCGTGGGAAACGGATCCCTTAGGGCAGACGGGCGAATATGATGGACTACGACGGTAGGACGGGTAAGAGGGACGGCCGAAGGTTGGCCGGACCAAAGTTAAGACGGACGGTTTCTAGGACCGGACGAGTAAAAAGGGCTACGACGATAGCTTAAGGGCGTATGTCTTTGTGATATACGCACTAAAGGACGGGTTGATCACCCTTATGTGTATGACCAATGAATGTAAAGGAAAGAAAAGGTGAATGCATATCTATGTAATCACATAAGAATGAAGAAAGAAAAGTAAAAGCTATGAATACGTATTTATTTGAAATGTATGTATATAATTATGTATACTTTGAAAGAAAAGAACGAACATACTTAATAGTTTTAAACTAGAACTCACCAGCGTTAGCTGACTTTTAGTATACATATCAGGTAAAGGAAGAAAAGGTTGTGCGATGGCGTGAAGGTTACCCGGCACAAGACTGACATCCCATATTTATATGTTAAGACAATGTTTTGTATTTAATTGTTAAGACTTCCGCTGTTACGTCATGTAACATGAATGATGTTTGCTTCCGCTACTTCTGAATGTTTTAAATTTAAGCTCAGTATTTATGACTATGTTTATGAGTAAATCCAACAAGTGAGGTTACCTGGGAAAGGGGCCTTACAAGTTGGTATCAGAGCAATAGTTTGAAAGATTCAGACATCCCTAAATGTCTGGACTCAAACTGATTATGGGACCCACGCACGGATGTCAGTATGGGTAACCAACGCCAACGCCAGCACGGTAAGTAAGTACTAGAGTTAATACACTTGGATAAGAATAGATACCTTAACTTAGAACAAATAGTTGTCAATGTCACAACCGATTTGAAGAGTTTTGAACCCGAAAAGCAATGTAAATTAGTAATCACAAACCGGTCACTGTAATTAAAAATTTACCTTGCTCGTACTGTTCTAAAACTATAAACTGAAGAAATGACATTGATGTATTCCCTTTACACATCAGAAAATTCTAGATAACTATGACAAGTAGAGGAAGAACTGCACGCCAAGGCGGCCATACGGGTCGAGTAGGTAGACCGCCATTGAACCAAAGACAAGAGGAAGAAGAAAGCATGCACGTGAAATACATCGAGAGAGTGCATGGCACTAATGTGACCCCACCGGGAGGTGACAATGAAGGGGCACTACGATTGGAACCCGAACTTAGGGATGCTATTGCCCGTGAGGTTGTACTGACACTGAAGAGCATATTGCGTGGTCTGTTACCCGAGACACAGAAAAGGAAATGGGAAAACGTGTCATAGGGAACTAGAAAGGGGAACTGTACAGCTGAGGCTAAGAAGCCAAGGACTGAAGAATACGAAGCTTGTAAGAAATGTTTGAAGAAACACCAAGGCGAGTGCCTAGTTGGTTCCACCATCTGTTATAGGTGTGGGAAGGAAGGGCACTATTCTCACGAATGTTTAAGAGACACTAAATGCCAAGGTTGTGGACTATTTGGACATCTGACCAAGAATTGCAGGAGGACCAGACAATCTGGTTCGAGAAAAGAAAAGGGACAGCCGAAGGCGAGGACTCGAGCCTACGCCCTGACTAAGGAGGAAGCAAGGGGAAACCCTGATGTTGTGTCAGGTACGTTCCAAGTTAATAACGAACATGCTGCTATTTTATTTGACTATGGTGCTAGTAAAAGTTTTATATCCAATGCATTTAGTCGTAAACTAGGTTGCACTATCAACACCATAGTAAAGGCCTTTAGCATACAAACTGTTGTTGGTAAAAAAATTCGGCAGTATTTCAAGTAACAGAAGATTGCATCATAGAAATAGAGGGTCATAAGTTCCCTTCTAGATTATTCCTTCTTACATTAGGAGGATTCAATATAGTATTGGGTATGGATTGGCTAGCTGCCAACGAATCTCAAATCATATGTAAACATAAGAGGATACACCTCAAAGCTCCTAGCGGCAGTCCAATTACGGTTTATGGGGATTGGAATTGCACGATGCCGAACATCATCTCGATGATCAAGACTGAAAGTTACATGAGGCGCGGTTGCGAAGCTTATTTGGCATATGTTATTGATGATAGAAAGAAAATGAATGAACTCAAGAATATACCCGTGGTGTGCAACTTTCCGGAAGTATTCCCTGAGGATCTACCTGGGTTACCACCCGATCGGGAAATAGAATTTCAAATTGACTTATTGCCAGGAGCTGAGCCCGTTGCCAAAGCCCCCTACCGATTGGATCCGTCAGAAATGAAAGAATTGATGTCTAAACTAGAGGAACTAACAGAAAAAGGATTTATTAGACCGAGCATCTCACCGTGGGGCGCTCCGGTACTATTTGTAAGGAAGAAGGACGGCAGCATACGCATGTGCATTGACTACCGTGAGTTGAACAAGAGGACAGTAAAGAACAAATACCCACTGCCTAGAATAGACGACCTTTTTGATCAACTGCAAGGTGCAAGTTGGTTCTCAAAGATCGATCTTAGGTCGGGTTACCATCAGTTGAAAGTAAGAGAAGAAGATGTACCAAAGACCGCGTTTCGCACAGGTTATGGACATTATGAGTTTCTCGTGATGTCCTTCGGATTGACCAACGTACCAGCAGCGTTCATGGACTTGATGAATAGAGTATGTCCACCCATGTTGGATCGATCGGTGATAGTCTTTATAGACGACATACTGGTACATTCAAAAAGCGAGGGTGATCACCACTGTCACCTAAGAGAGGTTCTGGAGGTGCTAAAACAGGAAAAGTTGTACGCAAAATTCTCCAAATACGCGTTCTGGCTTAGGGAAGTCCAATTCCTAGGTCATGTAATAAACCCAAATGGCATTATGGTGGATCCTGTAAAGATCGAGACACTAAAGGAATGGAACATCCCAAAGACACCAACAGAGATACGAAGATTTCTGGGATTGGCAGGCTACTATCGAAGGTTCATTCAAGATTTTTCAAGAATAGCCTCGCCACTAACTAAGTTGACACGGAAGGAAGTGAAATATGAATGGGGTCCAACCCAAAACAACGCGTTTGAGGAACTTAAGGCACGATTAACCCAAGCTCCAGTCTTGGCACTACCTGAGGGAAATGAAGACTTAGTAGTCTACTCTGACGCTTCGGGCCAGGGTTTAGGTTGCGTACTTATGCAACGAGGAAAGGTAATTGCTTACACCTCGCGACAACTAAAGATTCACGAGGTTAACTACCCAACACATGATCTAGAGTTAGCGGCAGTAGTTTTCACGTTGAAAATATGGAGGCACTATCTGTATGGAGTTAAATGCACCATTTACTCCGATCACAAAAGCCTGAAGTACTTTTTCGGGCAAAAGGAATTAAACATGAGGCAAAGGATGTGGTTAGAGCTACAGAAGGACTATGACTGTGAGATATTGTACCATCCAGGAAAAGCAAACGTGGTGGCTGACGCTTTAAGCAGAAAGGAAAAATCAGAACCTATACAGATCAAAGCGTGTCAGCTGATTATAACGCCAGATTTGATGAGTGAAATATCAAAGGCATAAGATGAAGCACTATCAGAAAGAAATATAAAACGGGAAAGAATGGTAGGACAACAAGGGAATTTGGATGCAAATGCACACGGGGTACGAACTAGGTTTGGCCGAATGTGGATACCTAAGATTGGCGAGCTTAGAGCCAAAATACTCGATGAGGCCCATAAGTCTCGCTATTCTATCCACCTCGGGACAAACAAGATGTGTCAAGACTTGAAGAAGGAGTACTGGTGGCCTGGTATGAAGGATGATGTGACAGAGTACGTGAGCAAGTGCCTAATGTGTTCTCTAGTTATGGCCGAGCACCAGAAACCATGCGGTAAAATGCAACCTCTACCAATACCGGAATGGAAGTGGGAGGAGATCATGATGGACTTCATTACCAAGCTACCACGAACAGCTAAAGGCAATGATACCATTTGGGTGATCGTCGACCGCTTGACGAAAAGTGCTCATTTCTTGCCAATACGTGAGACTTCTTCGTCAGAAAGACTAGCAGAAGTATTTATCAAGGAAGTTGTGAGTAGACATGGTATGCCGCTGTCAATTGTGTCCGACAGAGATACTAGATTCACCTCAAGGTTTTGGAAGAAATTCAACGAAGCAATGGGCACTAGGCTGAACATCAGCACCGCTTACCACCCCCAAACCGATGGACAATCGGAAAGGACCATTCAGACCTTGGAGGACATGCTCCGGGCCTGTATCATTAACTTCGGTGGGAGCTGGGACAGCCATCTACTATTGGCAGAATTTTCATATAACAACAGCTATCACTCGACTATTGGCATGCCGCCATTTGAAATGTTGTATGGGAGGAAATGTAGGACCCCGGTTTGTTGGGGGGAAATTGGACAAAAGTATTTCGCCAGTCTCGAAGTGGTCAAGGCTACTTTCGAGAAGTTTGATCAAATCAAGGCTCGAATGAAAGCCGCAAAGGACAGACAGAAATCATACGCGGATAAGAGAAGAAGGGATTTAGAGTTTCAAGTGGGGGACATGATACTGTTAAAGGTATCACCATGGAAAGGAATCATTCGATTCAGAAGACGTGGCAAATTAAGTCTAAGGTTTGTCGGACCTTTCAAGATTTTAGCGAGAGTGGGTCAGGCTGCTTACAGACTCGACCTACCCGTTGAGCTTAGTGGAATACACCTTACGTTCCACGTGTCGAACTTACGCAAGTGCCTAGCTGACGACACTGCTCACATACCTTACGACGAGATCGAAGTAGATAACAGTCTAAATTATGTAGAGGAATCGATAGCCATCCTTGACAAAGCTGAAAAAAAACTACTACGCAATAAGTCGATTCCTCTAGTCAAAATACAATGGAGGAACAAAAAGGGGTCAGAAGCTGCGTGGGAAAAAGAAGACGAGATGAGGGGACTATTCCCTCAATTGTTTAACGTATAAGCAGTTTCGAGGACGAAACCTCTTTAAGAAGGGTAGACTTGTAACATCCCAAAATAGTAAATAAGTATTTAATAACGCGATAGAGATTTAAACATCAAAAATGAAATAAAAATGGATGGGCTTGGGCTCGGCTCCAACGGGCCGAGGGAAGCCCAGGTATATAAGGGCCAAGACAGCCTTGAATCTTTCATTTTCCACCAACACTTGCAAGCTAGAGAGAGAAAGGAGAGTCGGGTCTAGAGAGAGAAAGTCGACGGATCGACACGAAATTGAAGGAGCACGTTACTACTGAGCTCGTGAGCAAAACCTCCAAATCAGAATCACAATCCAGGTAACGATTCGACCTTAAACTGAGTTTTTCTTCGTTTTGGGATTTTTCAGGTTTTAGCTAAATAGGAGACGTTTTTATGGATGAAACTTGAAAATAAGCTTAGAACTAGCATCTAGAGTGGTAACCGCACCTTTTGATCAAAGAAAGTTGTAAGATTAGCATGATCGGATTAACATGCAAAATTTCGTACTTGTCCAGAAAACAGGTGCTGCGTACTTATCAAGTACGCAGTAGGGACGTCCTGCGTACTTACCAAGTACGCAGGTACGCATGAGAAAGATCCTGCGTACTTACCAAGTACGCAGGTACGCAGGAGAAAGATCATGTGTACTTACCAAGTACGCAAGAAGAATGCTCTGCGCACTTGTCAAGTACGCATGAGCAAGGCCCTGCGCACTTACTAAGTGCGCAGGCAGCAGACCAGTAATTAAAGTCAGTATGTTTAGAATGATTAAACCGTTAGAGTCGGGAATGGGTCTGATGTGTATTTAACTACCTAATTCAGATCGTACGTGACGTTGTTGGACCTTTGTATAGGACAACCAAGACTAGCTTATCAGGTGAGTTCTATGTGCCCCATTCTATGTTATGTGCAAACCTTATTAAATGTTTTGAGGCTGAAATGTATACACTAAATGAATAAATGATATGAATGCTAATGTGATCATACGTGATATACTAATATATATTATATATATATATATATGAGAATGAATTATGAACAAAGAATGAAACGTATGTTTACAAAGAATGAATGAAAGAATGGCATAATGTAAATAAATGAAATCTTGCTTTATAATTATTTATATTGCATGTTATGAATGTATGTATACGTTATGGACGGAAACGAAGCTAACGGCTACTTCTGTAGACGGACGACCACGCGACTATTTTACAACCGGGAAAGATACGTTCCTTCAAGCTAGGACGTACAAAAGGCATTACTGGGCGATCGAAGTAAATGCTAAAATAGTATAACGGTTGCATAAACAATAGTTCACGTGGGAAACGGATGCCATAGGGCAGACGGGCGAATATGACGGACTACGACGGTAGGACGGGTAAGAGGGACGGCCGAAGGTTGGCCGGACCAAAGTTAAGACGGACGGTTTCTAGGACCGGACGAGTAAAAAGGGCTACGACGGTAGCTTAAGGGCGTATATCTTTGTGATATACGCACTAAAGGACGGGTTGATCACCCTTATGTGTATGACCAATGAATGTAAAGGAAAGAAAAGGTGAATGCATATCTATGTAATCATATAAGAATGAAGAAAGAAAAGTAAAAGCTATGAATACGTATTTATTTGAAATGTATGTATATAATTATGTATACTTTGAAAGAAAAGAATGAACAACTTAATAGTTTTAAACTAGAACTCACCAGCGGTAGCTGACTTTTAGTATACATTTCAGGTAAAGGAAGAAAAGGTCGTGCGATGGCGTGAAGGTTACCCGGCACAAGACTGACATCCCATATTTATATGTTAAGACAATGTTTTGTATTTAATTGTTAAGACTTCCGCTGTTACGTCATGTAACATGAATGATGTTTGCTTCCGCAACTTCTGAATGTTTTAAATTTAAGCTCAGTATTTATGACTATGTTTATGAGTAAATCCAACAAGTAAGGTTACCTGGGAAAGGGGCCTTACATATTCTGATAATAAAATTTGATTGAATCATAGGGCTTTTAACAAAAACGACATTGCGAATCTGATAATGTGGTTTAATTTTATTTCTTTTGAGTTTAAGATTGAAAACCCCAAATCGTTTCCAGGATGAACCCTAATTACTGGATCAAAATCAATTCGATGTTGGAAGCCCGATATTTCATAGGGCTTTCACTCTACAGGCGATTTCGAGTCTAATGGTATAATTGAATTTGATTTAAATACGGTTTAGGGTTGACTTCGACAATCTGCTTTAATAAGAACCCTAGATTACGGGTTACAGTGATTTTGATAATAAAACATCAAATTGACAGAGGGCTTTCAAAGAAAATGGTATTGCGAATCGAACTGTATGGGTTAATTGAATTATGATTGAGTCTAGACTAGGGTTCGATTAAACCGGTCAGAGATGAACCCTAGGTTACAGATTTCGATCGAATTGATAATGTAAGCCCTGGTAATGATAGGGCTTTCACTCTATGGATAAAAACGACAGTGTGAGTGCAAACAATTACCAGAAACGTTGCCGAACTGATGGTGATCGACTAGAATAAGTTCCGGCTGTGCAGGTTTGATCTCCGATGACTTCTGCTATGGTTTCGGTCGAATTGAGGTGTGCAACAGCTTCAAATGCGTTCTTTTAGTGTATGCAGATGATTCGTTTGTGAAAATAATACAGATTTTAGACGAATTTGAGAAGAAGTCGACGGTTACAACATAATTATCCATTACTCTGTTTAATTCTCGCATAATGATGTTTTTAATTACTCAATGATGGTTGTTTATGCTAATTAAATGTGTTAGTGGTTAAGATTTCAAAAAGAAATGGGTTAATCGAGTGAATTCGGATCATGCTCGAATGTGTTGACTTTCAAAAGTCAATTAGAAATCAAGAATGGGTTAATTACACTACTAGTCCCTCTAGTTTCATGTTCTTAACTTTGAATTTAGGCAGAAAAGGTCCTTGAGGTTTGAACTAGGTTAAGAATGTTAATTTGACTTATCAAAAGTCAATAGGATTGGGATTTTGACTTTCTAAAAGTCAACAGTCAACTTTAGGGATATTACATAACTAGTCCCTGGAGTTTATGTTTGGATTATTGACAGGATTAGTCCCTGAAGTTTGAGTTAAGTTAATTAGGTTAACTTTAACTGGATTTTGTTAACGGAGTTAACCGGAAAAGTCCGGATTGTCACATCATCCCCTAGTTGAAAGAATTTTCGTCCTGAAAATTAAAATAAAATAAAAAATTTCCCGGGATATTACATCATCCCATAGTTGAAAGAATTTTCGTCCCGAAAATGAAATAGTACCTTAAGAATTTGACACGAAGTGCTTGAACAGATTAGGATATTTGCGCATCATCTGATCCTCGCGCTCCCACGTGAATTCTGGTCCGCGTTTCGAGTTCCAACGAACTTTGACAATAGGGATCTTACTATGCTTTAACGTTTTAACTTCCCTATCCATAATTTCCACAGGTTCTTCGATGAAACGTAACTGTTCATCAACGTGTAGTTCCTCAAGAGGAACTGCGAGTGATTCATCTGCTAGGCATTTCTTTAAATTTGAGATGAGAAAGGCGTTGTGTACACCACTAAGTCCTTCAGGTAGGTCCAGTTGATACGCGACTGGTCCGATTCTCTTCATTATCTTGAATGGTCCAACATAACGAGGATTCAGTTTGCCTCGTTTCCCGAAACGAATGACACCATTCCAAGGTGAGACTTTGAGCAAGACCATGTCACCTATTTGAAACTCTAAAGGTTTACGACGCTTGTCGGCATAGCTCTTTTGACGATCACGAGCTGCCGCCATACGGTTTCTAATTTGAACGATCTTTTCAGAAGTTTCAAATACAAGTTCAGGACCTGTGAGTTGGCTATCCCTAACGTCGGTCCAACAAATAGGAGAACGGCATTTCCGTTCATAAAGTGCTTCAAATGGAGCTGCCTTGATGCTAGTGTGATAACTGTTGTTGTAGGAGAACTCCACTAACGGTAGGTGAGACTCCCAAGTGTTACCGAAATCAATCACACAAGCTCGTAGCATGTCCTCCAGAGTTTGTATTGTACGTTCCGTTTGGCCATCAGTTTGAGGATGGTATGCTGTGCTCATATCTAGACGCGTGCCTAAGGCCTTATATAACGACAGCCATAAACGAGAAGTGAATCGTGCATCACGATCCGAAATAATAGAGATTGGCACCCCGTACCGAGAGACTATTTCTTTTAAGTAAGTACGAGTAAGTTTATCCATTTTGTCGGTCTCTTTGATTGCTAAGAAGTGAGCGGACTTTGTTAATCGATCAACGATTACCCATATGGTATCATATCCGGTAGGGGTTCGTGGTAATTTGGTGATGAAGTCCATGGATATTTGTTCCCATTTCTACATGGGGATTTCTGGTTGTTGCAGAAGACCGGATGGTTTTTGATATTCAACTTTGACCTTCGCGCAAGTCAGACACTTACTAACATAGGTGGCTATATCGTCCTTCATCTTCGGCCACCAATATAGTATCTTTAGATCATGGTACATTTTGTCGGAACCTGGATGTATCGAGTACCGAGATTTATGAGATTCATCCATAACTAGTTGCCTTAGGTTTTCGAATACTGGAACCCATATTCGCTCGGCAAAGTAGTGAATACCGTCAGATTTGACTTCAAGTTGTGCTTCCAGACCGCGTGTACTTTCCAGCGGTAGATTTTCTTCTTTTAGGGCTTCGAGTTGAGCGCTACGGATTTTGTCAGGTAATTCGGGGTGAATAGTAAGCTGTAATGCTCGAACTCGTTTGGGTTTTGTTTCTTTTCGACTTAAGGCATCAGCTACAACATTAGCTTTACCCGGGTGGTATCGGATCGCACAGTCATAATCATTTAAGAGTTCGACCCAACGATGTTGTCGCATGTTCAACTCTTTCTGTTCGAAGATATGCTGAAGACTCTTGTGGTTGGTGTAGATGGTGCATTTGGTACCGTACAAGTAATGTCTCCATATCTTAAGTGCGAAGACTACGGCTCCCAACTCTAAGTCATGAGTGGTGTAGTTTCTCTCGTGGACCTATAGTTGACGTGAAGCGTATGCAATTACCTTTTCGCGTTGCATTAAGACACAACCCAGACCTTGAATAGATGCATCACAATACACTACAAAATCATCGGTTCCTTCCGGAAGAGCTAGAATAGGTGCACTGCAGAGTTTCTGTTTAAGATGTTGGAATGTTGACTCTTGGTTATCGCCCCAGTTATAGGCTTTACCTTTTTGGGTTAAGGCAGTGAGAGCTTGAGAAACTTTTGAAAATCCTTCGATGAATCGACGGTATTATCCAGCCAATCCCAGAAATTATCGCACCTCAGTCGGAGTCGTCGGTGCTGCCCAATTCTTGATGGCTTCTATTTTGGATGGGTAGACATGTATCCCTTTCTCGTTAACCACATACCCTAGAAACTGAACTTCCCGGATCCAGAATTCACACTTGGAAAACTTAGCATACAGTTGCTCTCGCTTAAGTAATTCCAAACTTAGGCGTAGATGTTCCTCATATTCTTCCTTATTCTTGGAATAAATGAAGATGTCGTCGATGAAAATGATAATGAATTGGTCAAGGTAAGGCTTACACACACGGTTCATGAGGTCCATGAATACCGCAGGTGCGTTGGTTAATCCGAAAGGCATGACCATAAACTCGTAATGGCCGTACCTCGTTCTGAATGCAGTCTTAGAGATATCCTCTTCTCAGACTCTTAACTGATGGTAGCCGGACCTAAGATCTATTTTGGAATAAAAACTTGATCCTTGGAGTTGATCAAAGAGGTCATCTATGCGAGGTAAAGGGTAGAGGTTCTTGATTGTGACTTTATTCAGCTCCCGGTAGTCAATACACATACGGAAAGTTCCGTCTTTCTTCTTGACAAATAATACCGGAGCTCCCCACGGCGATGAACTAGGTCGGATGAAACCTTTATCCAACAAATCTTGCAATTGAGTGGACAACTCTTGTAATTCATTGGGTGCTAACCTATAAGGTGGCCGAGCAATCGGTGCTGCTCCGGGTGCTATATCAATTTGGAATTCAACTTGACGGTGCGGTGGCAAACCGGGCAGATCCTCGGGAAATACTTCCAAAAATTCACGCACGACAGGAATATCTTCAATCTTCTTCTCTTCTGAGGGCTGCTCCGCAACGAGAGCCAAAATAGCCATATGCCCTTTTCGAAGGCATTTTTGTGCTTTCATAAAAGATATGATGCCCATGACTGCACCAACTCTTTCGCCTTGGATGGAAAGGGTTTCTCCACTCGGGAGAGGTATACGAACAATCTTGTCATGAAATATAATTTCGGCTTGGTTTTTAGATAACCAATCCATGCCGACAATTATATCAAAACTACCAAGTATGACCGGCATAAGGTCGATATCAAATATATGTGTAGCTAGCTCAAGTTTACATCCCTTAAAAATGTGAGTTGCCTCAATTATTTGGCCGTCAGCTATCTCTATTGTATACTTAGCTTCTAATAGAGATGAAGTTCCTTTTATCATATTACTAAATTTCTTAGATATAAAACTTTGATCAGCACCAGTGTCAAAAAGGACAGAAGCAAAGTAATTATTTACGAGGAACTTACCGGTGACCACATTTTGGTCGTAACAGGCTTCTCCAGATCCTAGTATGAAGGCTCGTCCCTTCGCACCATTTCCTCAACCATTTCCATTGTTACCACCATTGCCATTGTTATTTTGGTTAGGGTTGTGGTTTCCGTTACCCCCTTTCTTCAATTAAGGACAATTCTTCCGAATATGCCCTTCCTTTCCGCACTCAAAGCAACCCCTTGTGGATCCCGGTTGTTGAAAAGGTTGTTTAGTTTGTAACTCACCCCTGCAGTCCTTAGCAGCATGACCCATTTTGCCGCACCTCTGGCAACGATTACAAAACCCAAAGTGGTGGAAGTTACACTTGTTACACTTCGGAGACTTCCCCGCGTAACCACCCTGGTTTTGACCTGAAGAGGTCGACTGGTTGAAGTTCTTAGTAGGCTCAAACCTACGCTGCTGCTGCGGTTGATTAAACTGGGGTTGGTTGGGTTGGGGTCCTTTGGAGTGGGAGTTGGAGTGGTTGTGGGTGTTGGAATGATGATCGAACTTGCGTTTGTGATTGTCGGTGGGTTTAGAGACCGAACATCTCGGAGGTAGAGTCCATTGTGTCACCGCTTGGTCGGTCAACTTATGGGCAATTCGGATGGTTTGTTGGATTGTGGCAGGATTGGATAAAGTAACCATGCTTTGTATTTGAGGCACTAGACCTCCAATTTAAAGCTCAATTCTTTTGTAATCAGGAGTTACCATATGCGGGCACATAGTAGCCAGTTCATGGGAACGTGTGGTGTAGAGTTCAATTTCAGAACCCTCCATCTTTAGGTTCCAAAACTCTCCCTCTAACTTCTGGATCTCATCGCGAGGACAGTATTCCTCCTTCATCATTGATTTGAATTCCTCTCATAGGAGTCCATTCGCCATGGCCAGACCCCACATTTGGACCTGGGCGTTCCAACATGTGAGTGCCGGGCCTTCTAAAGTTCCGGCGGCAAACTTCACCTGATTAGCCACGGGGCAGTTGCACATGGCAATTACTGATTCAACCTTCCCAAACCAACGAAGTAGTTCAACGGCTCCTTCAGCTCCACTAAAGGCGTGGGGCTTGCAATCCATGAATGCCTTGAAAGTGCAGGCTGGTTGTTGGTTTTGCTGATTTTGCTGGCCTGAATTTAGAAATAAAGATAGGATTGGAATTATAGAATTTAGGAAAATGTTTTTACGAGTTGGATTGACATCATTAGTCAATAGCTAAAGCATTTACCCACAGCATTTTGTGCTGCTAGAGCCTCCGCCACACTATCATTTATCAGTGCCGCTAGCTCTGTTGCCGTCATGTTAATGGTACCACGACCACCGGCACGGCCTCCGCGTCCTCTCCCTGACATGATTCTTCACAATCACAAATGAAAAACAATGAGAAATATATCGCATATTAAACATTATTCAGGTATGAGTAAGGAGATACAACATCTAATATTTTGAAAATTAAATAAATTGTAAGGCTACAAAATAAATAACTCAAATATTAAACTTCTCATGCTTTTATTGGATGGGAACAACCTTACCCATCTAGGTTTGAAAAGAGAGATAACATAAGCAAAAGCAAACATGAAAAGGAAGATAGAATATGAAGATCATCAGGCATCTTCATCCTCGGAAGAAACATACGATTGTGCATCGTCTATCTCTACTGGTTCCTCCTCCAAGGGCTCCTCCTCGAAGGGCTCGTCTTCAAAAGGCTCCTCCTCAAAAGGCTCCTCCTCGCCATCGGAAAGTGGAATCTACTCAGGAAATAGAGAGGCTTGCAATTGAGCTACCAAGTGAGTCACCCTCTCTTGAAGACCTTCAGCGGTGTGGTTTGCTACATGTAGCTGAGCTTCCAGAGCAGCCACCCTCTCCAGAACTCCTTCCATGTCATCTTCCAAGGTGTCCACCCTCGTCTCCAAGTGTGTCACATGATCCACTAAAAGGATATGGAACTGGTCAGTTACTGCTAGTTCAGCAGTTAGAAGTTCTATCCCTACTTTATTCTCCTCTATTTGAGGCTCTTTCTTCAAAATATTCGGTATCTCATCGGTAACATCCTTTACAATACTTAACTCTCTAGACATATAAAACACAAAGGCTGCAAAAGCTTGTTCCATAGTACATGGCAAGCTAGGCAAGGTAGGTGATGAGGAAGTAGAACCGAAGTAAGGTGATGGGACATTTCCCATTTCGATCCATCTTTGGATCATTTGTGGGTATGTGTTCCAGTTTCGAGCAGGATTCATTGCTTGTGCGCTGCTCGCTTCCCCTTGGTCAACTGAATAGTCACTGGAAGTAGTCTGGCGCCTTTTGGGCTCCGGGGATGATAGGATAGGTGCCTTATGTCTTGGTGCCTTAGGTGAAGAAGGTGGAGTTGACGACATGTTCCTGTAACAATATATATAAGTGCCAAACATTTAAATGACATGTAACTAATGTGTGATGCTATAGTCTAGTATGCAATCCTAGTTGTCTATAACCAATGTCTCTGATACCAATCTGTCACACCCCCAATTTCAACTAACAGAGTTTTACCGTTTGGGAAGTGACGTCTCAGACATTAGTTACTTTGAACGACTCTACATGGGACTCAAAATGAAATTATCTTTTAAATCAGAGTATCAATGCGAAAGCGTAAAGAAAGTAAATGCGCAAAATACACGCGCCCAAAACCAAAGTTCAAAAGTCCAAAAACTCCAAACTTCCAATCAAAAGCAAGTACAATAGAATAATTCAAACAAACATAAATAGTTATAATCAAAGTAGTTGAATCCCATGCATGCCCTAACGTGAACCTGTGTCTTAGCTTAGCGACCTGAGAAAACATGTAAGAAAATATGTCAACACGAGGTTGGTGAGTCCACAGGTTTCAATATAAGTAAGTAAGCGTTTACCGGATTTATGTTCATTCTGTACGTATCTATAGGTAGCTAACCTATGTTCATGTTCAGCTCAAGCGCTCGCAACCGAAGCTGACTATTTGTTTATTGCCTCCAGCCAGGTCTATCAACACTGGCGGTGTGAGTAGGCTAACATTTCACTCGTTCGATATCTAATCGAGTTAGCGCGACTAACGCGGGTGGGATTTGTCAAACCCAATAGTACTACTAAATATTACCTCGCTAAGATCCATATTAACGGTCCGATATTAGTTGAGGACTTTCTGTGATAGCGTGTTACGCTTAGCATTTAACATTGATATCATACGAATTAAAAATCCAAAATTGTTTAGTCATGTTTTCTCCCCCAAGTTAAAACAGTAAAAGGGGCCGTGAAAACTCACCTACGTTGCGTTATAGGTATTCTCACAAAATGGACAAGTTGGAACCACGTGTGTAAGTCTCAATCGACTTACGAATGCCCTAAAATTATAAACACATAAATTAGGGATAAAATAGGAATTGTGACAATGACACGGAATGAGGAACGTCTTAGCGAAACGCTCAATATTCAAGAGTGGACGAACATGTCCACGGAGTTAGGAATTCCTTAAATAATCAAATTATAACTATTTTACGCGACGAATGACAAAAATAATAATAAATGTAATCGGGTGTTTTGTCATTCACGAAGATTAAGAAAATAATAATAATATATATATACGAGTAAATAATATAACTAATTATATTATTATTATTTTTTATCTCGACCGATACACGATGTTATAAAATGATTCGAAATAATATATAAATATATATTATTTAATATTACGGGTCACGGTTTGAAAATAATATAAACATATTATTTTATACGAAGTTACGGTTTGAAAATAATATAAACATATTATTTTTATTTGATAATGACAATACTATTTTATTTATAAAAGTGGGAAATAATATAAAAATAGGTTAACAATTCAAACCCGAGCCTACGGGTCGTTTCCCGGGCTAAAGCATATTTATATACTAATATAATATCATAGGGTTTGATTTTTATTAATTAAATATTATAGAAAACTGTTCAAAAAAGAAAAGATGTGGGAGCCCGGCCTCGAACCCGGGTATCTCCCACACACGCACAAGTCACTAACTAGTCCCGCCCGCTAGGGTATCGCGATGGATACCTGGACTAAATTCTTTTAACATCCAGGCTCAAGTGGTTTTCCTCCCAAACCCACTCGCGATCGAAACCCGGTCCTGATCCATCGATTCCGGTGGTAATCGATCGAAACAGTAGAGGGGTTTTGATAATCGATTTGAGGCGGTCCTGTGGTTAAGTTTAATTTCAAAATCTTCATGTTTAAGTTTGTTTAATTTCAGAAAGAAAGGTCGTAACCCTCTATTATGAACACTGAATCGATTTGAGATATTCTGATAATAAAATTTGATAGAATCATAGGGTTTTTAACAAAAACGACATTGCGAATCTGATGATGTGGTTTAATTTTATTTCTTTTGAGTTTAAGATTGAAAACCCCAAATCGTTTCCAGGATGAACCCTAATTACTGGATCAAAATCAATTCGATGATGGAAGCCCGATATTTCATAGGGCTTTCACTCTACAGGCGATTTTGAGTCTAATGGTATAATTGAATTTGATTTAAATACGGTTTAGGGTTGACTTCGACAATCTGGTTTTATAAGAACCCTAGATTACGGGTTACAATGATTTTGATAATAAAACATCAAATTGACAGAGGACTTTCAAAGAAAATGGTATTGCGAATCGAACTGTATGGGTTAATTGAATTATGATTGAGTCTAGACTAGGGTTCGATTAAACCGGTCAGAGATGAACCCTAGGTTACAGATTTTGATCGAATTGATAAGGTAAGCCCTGGTAATGATAGAGCTTTCACTCTATGGATAAAAACGACAGTGTGAGTGCAAACAATTACCAGAAACGTTGCCGGACTGATGGTGATCGACTAGAATAAGTTCCGGCTGTGCAGGTTTAATCTCCAATGACTTCTGCTATGGTTTCGGTCGAATTGAGGTGTGCAACAGCTTCAAATGTGTTCTTTTAGTGTATGCAGATGATTCGTTTGTGAAAATAATACAGATTTTAGACGAATTTGAGAAGAAGTCGACGGTTACAACATAATTATCCATTACTCTGTTTAATTCTCGCATAATGATGTTTTTAATTACTCAATGATGGTTGTTTATGCTAATTAAATGTGTTAGCGGTTAAGATTTCAAAAAGAAATGGGTTAATCGAGTGAATTCGGATCATGCTCGAATGTGTTGACTTTCAAAAGAAATCAGAAATCAAGAATGGGTTAATTACACTACTAGTCCCTCTAGTTTCTTGTTCTTAACTTTGAATTTAGGCAGAAAAGGTCCTTGCGGTTTGAACTAGGTTAAGAATGTTAATTTGACTTATCAAAAGTCAATAGGATTGGGATTTTGACTTTCTAAAAGTCAACAGTCAACTTTAGGGATATTACATAACTAGTCCCTGGAGTTTATGTTTGGAATATTGACATGATTAGTCCCTGAAGTTTGAGTTAAGTTAATTAGGTTAACTTTAACTGGATTTTGCTAACGGAGTTAATTAGAAAAGTCCGGATTGTCACATCACCTAAGAGAGGTTTTGGAGGTGCTAAAGCAGGAAAAGTTGTACGCAAACTTCTCCAAATGCGCGTTCTGGCTTAGGGAAGTCCAATTCCTAGGTCATGTAATAAACCCAAACGGAATCATGGTGGATCCTGCAAAGATCGAGACAATAAAGGAATGGAATGTCCCAAAGACACCAACAGAGATACAAAGTTTTCTGGGATTGGCAGGTTACTATCGAAGGTTCATTCAAGATTTTTCAAGATTAGCCTCGCCACTAACTAAGTTGACATGGAAGGAAGTGAAATATGAATGGGGTCCAACCCAAAACAACGCGTTTGAGGAACTTAAGGCACGATTAAACCAAGCTCCAGTCTTGGCACTACCTGAGGGAAATGAAGACTTAGTAGTCTACTCTGACGCTTCGGGTCAGGGTTTAGGTTGCGTACTTATGCAACGAGGAAAGTTAATTGCTTACGCCTCGCGACAACTAAAGATTCACGAGGTTAACTACCCAACACACGATTTAGAGTTAGCAGCAGTAGTTTTCGCGTTGAAAATATGGAGGCACTATCTGTATGGAGTCAAATGCACCATCTACTCATATCACAAAAGCCTGAAGTACTTTTTTCGGGTAAAAGGAAATAAACATTAGGCAGAAGAGGTGGTTAGAGCTACTGAAAGACTATGACTGTGAGATAATGTATCATCCAGGCAAGGCAAACGTGGTGGCTGACGCTTTAAGCAGAAAGGAAGAATCGAAACCTATACGGATCAAAGCGTGTCAGCTGATTATAACACTAGATTTGATGAGTGAGATATCGAAGGCATAAGATGAAGCACTATTAGAAAGAAATATAAAACGGGAAAGAATAGTAGGACAACAAGGGAATTTGGATGCAAATGCATACGGTGTACGAACTAGGTTTGGCCGGATGTGGATACCTAAGATTGACGAGCTTAGAGCCAAAATACTCGATGAGGCCCATAAGTCTCGCTATTCTATCCACCCTGGGACAAACAAAATGTATCAAGACTTGAAGAAAGAATACTGGTGGCCTGGCATGAAGAATGATGTGACAGAGTTCGTGAGCAAGTGCCTAACGTGTTCTCTAGTTAAGGCCGAGTACCAGAAACCATGCGGTAAAATGCAACCTCTACCAATACCGGAATGGAAGTGTTTGGAGATCACGATGGACTTCATTACCAAGCTACCGTGAACAGGTAAAGGTAATGATACCATCTGGGTGATCGTCGACCGCTTGACGAAAAGTGCTCACTTCTTGCCAATACGTGAGACTTCTTCGTCAGAAAGACTGGCAGAAGTGTTTATCAAGGAAGTTGTGAGCAGACATGGTATGCCACTGTCGATTGTGTCCGACAGGGATACTAGATTCACGTCAAGGTTTTGGAAGAAAATCAACGAAGCAATGGGCACTAGACTGAACATCAGCACCGCTTACCACCCCCAAACCGATGGACAATCGGAAAGGACCAGTCAGACCTTGGAGGACATGCTCCGGGCCTGTATCATTGATTTTGGTGGGAGCTGGGACAACCATCTACCATTGGCGGAATTTTCATACAACAACAACTATCACTCGACTATTGGCATGCCGCCATTTGAAATGTTGTATGGAAGGAAATGTAGGACCCCGGTTTATTGGGGGGAAATTGGACAAAAGGATTTCGCAAGTCTCGAAGTGGTCAAAGCTACTTTCGAGAAGTTTGATCAAATCAAGGCTCGAATGAAAGCCGCAAAGGACAGACAGAAATCATACACGGATAAGAGAAGAAGGGATTTAGAGTTTCAAGTGGGGGATATGGTACTGTTAAAGGTATCACCATGGAAAGGAATCATTCGATTCAGAAAACGTGGCAAACTAAGTCTAAGGTTTGTCGGACCTTTCAAGATCTTAGCGAGAGTGGGTCAAGTTGCTTACAGACTCGACCTACCCGTTGAGCTTAGTGGAATACACCCTACGTTCCACGTGTCGCACTTACGCAAGTGCCTAGCTGACGACACAACTCACATACCTTACGACGAGATCGAAGTGGATAACAGTCTAAATTATGTAGAGAAACCGATAGCCATCCTTGACAGAGCTGAGAAACGACTATGCAATAAGTCGATTCCTTTAGTCAAAATACAATGGAAGCACAGAAAAGGGTCAGAAGCTACGTGGGAAAAAGAAGACGAGATGAGGGGACTATACCCTCAATTGTTTAACGTATAAGCGGTTTCGAAGACGAAACCTCTTTAAGGAGGGTAGACTTGTAACATACCAAAAATAGTAATTTAGTAAATAATAACGCGATAGAGACTTAATCGTCATAAAACAAAAGAAAAAACGGATGGGCTTGGCCTCGGCTCCAACGGGCCGAGGGAAACCCAGGTTTATAAGGGTCGAGGCAGGCTTAGACTCTCATTTTTCACCAACACTTGCAATCTAGAGAGAGAAAGGAGAGCTCGGGTCTAGAGAGAGGAAGTTGACGGATCGACCCGAAATTGAAGGAGCACGTTACTACCGAGCTCGTGAGCAAAACCTCCGAATCAGAATTCCAATCCAGGTAACGATTCGACCCTAAACTGAGTTTTTGTTCTTTTTGGGGTTTCTCGGGTTTTAGCTAAATAGGAGACGTTTTTATGGATGAAACTTGAAAATAAGCTTAGAACTAACATCTAGAATGAAAACCGCACATTTTGATCAAAGAAAGTTGTAAGATTAGCATGATCGAATTAACATGCAAGAATTTCGGACTTGTCCAGGAAGCAGGTCTTGCGTACTTATCAAGTACGCAAGAAGGATGTCATGCGTACTTATCAAGTACGCATGAGGAAGATCCTGCGTACTTATCAAGTACGCAAGAAGAATGTTTTGCGTACTTGTCAAGTACGCATGAGCAAGGGCTTGCACACATACTAAGTGCGCAGGAAGCAGACCAGTTAGTAAAGTTAGTATGTTTGCCTAATTCAGTATGATTAAACCATTAGAGTCGGGATTGGGTCTGATGTGTATGTAACTACCTAATTCAGATCGTACGTGACGTTGTTGGACCTTTGTTTAGGACAACCAAGACTAGCTTATCAGGTGAGTTCTATGTGCCCCCTTCTATGTTATGTGTAAATCATTTTAAATGTTTTGGGGCTGAAGTGTATACACTAAATGAATAAATGCTATGAATGTCAATGTGATCATACGTGGTATACAAATATATATATATATATATATATATATACTTATATATGAAAATGAAATATGAACAAAGAATGAAATGTATGATTATAAAGAATGAATGAAAGGACATAACGTAAATTAATGAAATCTTGCTTTATATTATATATATTGCATGTCATGATTGTATGTAAACGTTATGAACCCTTCTATGACAACGGCTACTTCGGTAGACGAATGACCACGTGACTATTTTGCAATGGGACAAAAACATTCCTTTGTAAGCTAGGACGTATAAAAAGGCACTAATGGACGGTCGAAGCAAATGCCTTAACTCAAGTATAACGGTTGCATACATAATGGTCGCGTGGGAAACGGATGCCCTAGGGCATACGGACAAAATGACGGACTACGACGGTAGGACGGTTTAAGAGCGGACGGATAAAGGTTGCCGGACGGATTTAAGTTTCGACGGACGGTTTTCTAGAGCCGGACGGTTTATGAAAAGGGCTACAACGGTAGTTCTCACTGCGATGTCTTTGTGACATTCACGACAAGTATGACGGGTTGATCACCCTTAAGTTTATGGCCAAATGAATGTTCTCCCCAAGTAAGTATGTATGTACATATGTATATACTCAATATGAATGTTATGTGAGAACAGTAAAGCAAAGAATATGTAAAAGCTCGAATGTTAAGTATATATTATATATATATATATATATAATACTCATGATAAGATAAATATTATGTATGATTGTCTTTAAATTAAAACTCACCAGCGTTAGCTGACTTTTAGTATACATTTCAGGTAAAGAAAGGAAGGGTCGTGCGATGGCGTGAAGGTTACCCGGCACAAGACTGACATCCTACTTTTATATATGTTAAGACAATGTTATGTATTTAATTGTTAAGACTTCCGCTATTATGTCATGTTATGTTACGTTATGTAATGATTGAATTCGAATATTTTAAATTTAAGCTCAGTATTTATGACTATGTTTATGAGTAAATCCAACAAGTGAGGTTACCCGGGAATGTGGCCTTACATTAAAAAAGACTATTTTGCAGAGAAATTTCTTCTTTTCCAAATTTTTTAAGGAAAGCTTATATGGTTAGTATATATCATTTTTGAAATTTTTAAAAAGAGTATTTTGGCGGAAAACTTGTTCTTGTCCAAATTTTTTAGGGAAAGATTATATGGTTGGTTTATATCATTTTTGAAATTTTGAATTTTTAAAATTTTTAAAAAGAGTATTTTGGTGGAAAATTTCTTCTTTTCCAAATTTTTTAGGGAAAACATATATGGTTGGTTTATGTCATTTTTGAAATTTTAAATTTTTGAAAATTTTAAAAATAGTATTTTGGCAGAAAATTTAGTCTTTTCCAAATTTTTTAGGGAAATCTTATATGGTTGGTTTATATCATTTTTAAAATTTTTAAAAAGAGTATTTTGCTGAAAAATTTCTTCTTTTTCAAATTTTTTAGGGAAAGATTATATGGTTAGTTTATATCATATTTGAAATTTTAAATTTTTGAAATTTTTAAAAATTGTATTTTGGCGGGAAATTTCTTATTGTCCAAATTTTTTAGGGAAAGCTTATATGGTTGGTTTATATCATTTTTGAAATTTTGAATTTTTGAAATTTTTAAAAAGAGTATTTTAGGAGGAAATTTCTTCTTGTCCAAATTTTTTAGGGAAAGCTTATATGTTTGGTTTATATCATTTTTGAAGTTTTGAAATTTTTAAAAAAGAGTATTTTGCCGGGAAATTTCTTTTTGTCAAAATGTTTTAGGGAATGCTTATATGGTTAGTTTATATCATTTTTAAAATTTTAAATTTTTAAAAAGAGTATTTTGTCGAGAAAATTTCTTCTTGTCCAAATTTTTTAAGGAAATCTTATATGGTTGATTTATATCATTTTTGAAATTTTGAATTTTTAAAATTTTTAAAAAGAGTATTTTGGCGGGAAATTTCTTTTTGTCCAAATATTTTAGGGAAAGCTTATATGTTTGGTTTATATCAATTTTGAAATTTTAAATTTTTAAAATTTTAAAAAGAGTATTTTGGCGGAAAATTTTGTTCTTTTCCAAATTTTTTAGGGAAAGATTATATGGTTTGTTTATATCATTTTTGAAATTTTAAATTTTTGAAATTTTTTAAAAGTGTATTTTGGCTGGAAATTTTTTTGTCCAAATTTTTTAGTGAAAGCTTATATGGTTAGTTTATATCAATTTTGAAATTTTAATTTTTAAAATATTTAAAAATAGTATTTTGGTGGGAAAATTTCTTCTTGTCCAAATTTTTTTAGAGAAATCTTATATGGTTGGTTTATATCATTTTTGAAATTTTGAATTTTTGAAATTTTTAAAAAGAGTATTTTGGCGGAAAATTTCTTTTTGTCAAAATTTTTTAGGGAAAGCTTATATGGTTGGTTTATATCATTTTAAAATTTTTTTAAAAAAGTATTTTGCCGAGAAATTTCTTCTTTTCCAAATTTTTTAGAGAAAGTTTATGTGATTGATTTATATCATTTTTGAAAATTTTAAAAAAAGTATTTTTACGGAAAATTTATTTATCCAAATTTTTTAACGAAAACTTATATGTTTGGTTTATATCATTTTTTAAATTTTGTATTTTTGAATTTTTAAAAGAAGTATTTTGGCGGAAAATTTCTTCTTATCCAAATTTTTTAAGGAAAGCTTATATGGTTTGTTTATATCATTTTTTAAAATTTTGAATTTTTGAAATTTTTAAAAAGAATATTTTAGCGAAAAGATTCTTCTTAACCAAATTTTTTATGTAAAGCTTTTATGGTTGGTTTAAATTATTTTTGAAGATTTAAAATTTTGAAATTTTTAAAGAAGGGTATTTTGCAGGGAAGTTTCTTCTTTTCTAATTTTTTTAGGGAAACCTTATATGGTTAGTTTATATCATTTTGAAATTTTGAAATTTTTAAAATGAGTGTTTTGGCGGGAAATTTGTTCTTGTCCAAATTTTTTAGGGAAAGTTTATATGGTTGGTTTATATCATTTTTGTAATTTTAATTTTTTAAAAAGAGTATTTTGATGGAAAATTTCTTCTTGTCTAAATTTTTTTAGTGAAAACTTATATGATTGGTTTATATCATTTTTGAAATTTTGAATTTTTGAAATTTTTAAAAAGAGTATTTTGGAAATTGTTTTATAAAACCGTTAATAAATATTTCATCCTTTTAATAATGACTTTATTAATTATTTTATTATGACTTTTTATTTTGTTATTTAAATCTTGGCTAAAATATTAAACAATAAGGCCATTATTATCTTTTGAAACATCTTCTTTATGATAATTAAATTAAATAAATAAAAGGTTTTTATCTAATTATCCATCCACTCAAATAACTACTTTCACTTATTTATTAATTTACAAACAAGAGTAAAATTTCAATTACTCGTTTATTTACAAACAAAAAACACAAATTAGATATTCATAAACACACTATTCTGATTACCTGCAAAACCTTCCCATCACCTTGCATATTCGGGAATGTATGAGCTTACTAGTCATTTCAAGGAGATAAATCTTTTCGCGTAGGCGTTAACCACCCATATAAACCTCAACAAAGTTGAAAACTTAAAATCCAACTACCTACATGATACATGAATGTCAAGCAACATGCTTGTCTGCAAAACTCGACCACCTACGAAATTTTATAGCTTACGTTATTCATGAGAGTCAATTATTTACATATGAACGTTCACATTATACGTGAAAAACTAATTTATTTACATTATACACGAAACTTGGTTGTTTGCAATATACTTACATACTTTGAAGGTATGGTAGTCAATTCATGAGTTTACATATCAGGACGATACAACCCAGATACTAGTCTGTCGTGGAAGGGTAATGCAAGCAATGGATAAAGTGGTGATTAGACTCGACCTTTTCTTGTAAGAGCTCACAAGGAACCTCAAAACCTTAGATCCATTACGACACCCGAAAAGGAAGATTCTGGATAACACGAAACCCGAAATAGGAATAAAGTCTTAGTCCGAGAAATTGCTTTCGAAAAGCATAAGAGGGAAAAACATAAAGTTTCATTTCCGTATTGTATCATCACTACTCGATCTTCAACAAAAACCTGAACACCTCGTCGAGTAATTCCTTTCAAAGATCTATAGAGATCTGGCTATTGTGCATCATAATGCGTAGATGAATAGAGGGTATGTGTCAGCATACACTCAAGATTCTCAGGCACCATTTCTTTCATTACTAGGGATGAGTATCACACAAATTCCACCATAATGAGGATAATCAAATATGGGGTTCTTGCACAGCTAATATCAATAGTCGGAGAAGTATTCGCCTTGCTTTCACCAAGTAAATGGAAATCAACCAATTGGAGCCTAAGTTGGATGATACAGACAGAATTTAGGTACCAAGTACCGGTAACCTATGTGTGTGGTTATGGATGAAGTCCATAAGTCCAAGTACCCCGTTCATCCAGAATCAAATAAAACGTATAAGGATCTCAAGGAACTCCATTGTGTGACCGAGAAATTGTTATCTATGATGAGAAATATCCGACAGTAAGGTAGAATGCCAGGAATCACCTGGGTAATCAAAACAACCTGAGATTCCTCAACAGAAATGGGAACAGATTCCCATGGATTTCATTACGAAACTACCAAGAACGTCTAGAGGCTATGATACTATACTGGTGATCATCGATCGTTTGATGAAATCCGCTCACTTCCTGCCAGTCAAGGAGACAGATAAAACCGAGAAAAGTGCAAGAATATATATGAAGGAAACTGTGGCTAGGCAAGGTGTACCATTTTCCATTATCTCAGATATAGAGACCGCCGATTTGTGTCAAGAATCTGGAAATCATTACAAAAAGCCTTGGGCATATGGCTTGACATAATCATTTCATGTCATACACAACCGGACGGTCAAAGTAAAAGGACCATTCAAACTTTAGAAGTTATGCTCCGTGCGTGTGTAATCGATTTCAGAGGAGATTGGGATACTTAATTATCGATGGCTGAATTTTCATATACCATATCAACATTAAAGCCGCTCCGTTTGAGGCTTTGTACGGTCGTAAATGTTGTTCACCGATATGTTGGGCGGAGGTTGGCGACAAGCATTTGATTGGTCCTGAGATCAGCCAGGAAACCACCGACAAGATCTTCAAAATTAAATATCGTCTGAAAGCCGTTCAAAATAGACAAAAGAGGTGTGCTAACAACAAGATGAAAGCCATTAGAATTCCTAGTTGGAGACTGACTTTTTGTTAAAAGTCTCGCCTTGGAAAGGAGTTGCCAGGTTTGGCAATCTTAGCAAACATAACCATAGATAATGGAGACCGTTTGAAATATGGGCTAGATTTGGCCTTGTTGCCTACGAGCTTATGTTGTCATAGGAACTAAGCAATATACATGATACGTTTCATGTGTCCGATCTCAAGAAGAGAGGTCAAGACGAACACTAATCACACCACCTGATGAAATTCAAATAGGTTACAAACCACACCCTGTTAAGGAACCTATTGAAATCATTGACTAAAAAGTTCAGGGAACAGGGCGTGACCGTATTGAATTGGTTAAGGTACTTTAGAACTTGAAGCGTGACCCTGAGTATACCTGGGAACACGAATATCAAATGAAAACGAGTACCATTACTTGTTCACGAATACACCAATTCAAGATAACACAACTGGATTTAGGGACGAAATTCTCTTTAACATGGGGAGAATGTGACACCCAGTATTCCACGTCAATATCCATATTCATAATTGCACGTTCACATTTTCTATTTCTTGGAATATTAACTTTGACATTGCATTGTCGGGAGTCAAGCAAAGGAACACGTGTCATATTTTTGTAATTTTAAGAATTACTAGGTCATGAACATTTATTACTCGCAGTGTACGGTCATTGGTGATTAACAAATTTTATACAAATAAAGTCTTGAAGTATATTTATTTTATACAAAAGATATATTAGTGACATTAATCTATAAAGATTGACACAAAAACTTTTGTTCGCACGGTTCCTAATTTATTCTTTATATGTGAACATGTATAAAGTAGTTAATATATTAACTATGTCGGGATTCACTAGCAGATTATTAAAGCTAGTTAAACTATACAAAATGTAGGACGTCTTAATAATTAAAGATATTGAAGCGGGTATTAATTTCGGGTAGTATACCGCGTCTAAATCAATCATGTCACACCCCCAAATTCCACTAACGAAGTATTACCGTTTGGGAAGTGACAAACTAGGATCTCAGTCATTAGTTACATTGAACGACTCTACATGGGACTCAAATGAAAATATCATAACATTCAGAGTTTAATGCAGAAGCGTAAAGAAAGTAAATGCGTAAAACACACGCGCCAAAAAAGTCCAAAAGTCCAAACACAATTCAAAATAGTCCAAACAGTTTAATAAAACATAAATCAAAAGGAGAATCCCATGCATGTCCTATGGGTGCACCTATGCCTTATCTTAGTGACCTGAGAAAACATGTAAGAAAAGATGTCAACACGAGGTTGGTGAGTTCACAGGTTTTAGTAGCTAACCTATGTTCATGTTTAACTTAAGCGCTCGCAACCGAAGCTGACTGTTTGTTTATTTGCCTCCTGTCGGGTCTATCAACCCCGAAGATGTGAGTAGGCTAACATTTCACACGTTCGATCTCCAATCGAGTTAGCGCGACTAACGCGGGTGGGATTTGTCAAACCCAGTAGTACTACTAAACATTACCTCGCTAAGATCCATACTAACGGTTCGATGTGTGTTGAGGACTTTCAGTGATAGCGTGTGACGCTTAGCTTTAACATTGATAACATATGAATTACAAAAATCTCAAAATAGTTGAATCATGTTTTCTCCCCCAAGTTAAAACAGTAAAATGGGGGCCATGAAAACTCACCTGAGTTGCGTAGGTAGTTCACACTAGAATACGATTGGAACCATGAGTGTTAGCCTGCAACGGCTTACGTATGCCCTAGAATTATACACATAACAATTAGGGATAAAATGGGAATTGTGACAACGACACGGAATGAGAAACGTCCTAAAGAAACGCTCTAATAATCAAGAGTAGACGAACGTGTCCACGAGAATAGGAATTTTTTAATTAAGAATTAATATATATATACGTTACGCGACGAATGACAAAATAATATATAATAAATATATTCGAGCGTTTTGTCGTTAACTAGAAGTCTAGGAAAATAATACAATTTATTATATTATTTTTAAGTTTAGATAATTTATATATACGTTACCCTCCTTAATTTATTATTTTTATTCAAGGATATAAACGAGCGTAGATAATATAGAAAATTATATTATTTATGAATTTAAAACGTTACAAAAATGTTTATAATACTGAGGAAATAATATAAAAAATATATTATTTTTAATTTGAGTCACGGTACAAAATAATGTGAATATATATTATTTTATAAATAGACTTTAATAATAAATACGGTTTGCAAGACCAAACCCGAGTCCACGGGTGGTTTCCGGGCTCAAAACATTTTTATATATTAATGCAATAATATGGGGTTTGATTTTCTATTAAATTAATAGTGGAAAAATGGTTTAAAAAATAAAACAGTGGGGAGGGATTCGAACCCGGGTCTCCTCCCCCACAGCCCAAAGTCTTAACCATCACAACCCGCTAGGGAATCGCACAAGGAACAGAAACAAAATGGTTTTAACATACAATTCCAAAGTATCCCCTTCCCACACACTCAAACGATCGTATCTAGTCCCAAACCCGCACAATTGGTCGCGATTGAATCAAGGCAGTATAGGGGTTTTAACAGTCGAGTATAGGCGAGTCTGGAGTGGAGTTTAATTCCAAAATCAAGCAGTTTAAGATCGATTAATTACAGGAATTAGAATCGAAAACCCTAACTTTGAACCTAGAATCAATTCTGTTGAATTCGATATTAAAAATGGTTGGATTCATAGGGTTTTTACTGATTAAGACATTTCGAAACTACTGAGATACTTTAATTTCCTTGAGATCGTGCTTAGAATCAAAACCCCCAAATTTCTTATGAACAAACCCTAATTTACGGACAGGGTAAAATTTGACGTTTAAAGGTTGAATTGGTATAGGGCTTTCAATCCAGGCATTGAGATGACACTAAGGATGAGTTCAGTTTTATCATTTGATATCGGATTGATAGGGTTCGACTAAAACGAAGACTGTATGAACCCTAGATGTCGATTGAGTTAAATCCGATAATGTAAGCCCTGATAATGATAGGGCTTACGATCTTGATGTAAAAACGAAGCTAAAGGACGTAAGTGTTAGGACATAGATTTGTAATGACAAAAGCTTGTAATAGTTAGAGTTTATGTCTTTATGTTTTGTTATGTAATTGTTTAAAAGTTGCTAAGTGTTTTAACTAGTGAGCCTAGATGCGAACTTGTTAAGTTCGCCTGGTCTATCAGAGGCGAACTTAATAAGTTCGCTTAGGTATAACTGAGGCGAACTTGTTAAGTTCGCTTGGTCTGTTGGAGGCGAAGTTAACAAGTTCGCTTACAGCAGGTGTGTTTCTATATATATGTGTTACAGAGTCATTAGAAGGAATCGATCCAAAGAGAGAAAAACTTGTCTGATTGAGTCTGTAACCACAGTGATTTGGAATATAACGAGAAGTTTATTTACGCGTGTTGTTTGAATTGTCAATTAGTATACAAACGTTAATACGAAGGAGTTATAGAAACGTCATATCACGAGTTCGATCAGTAGTAGAGTTACCTGGACCTACAAGTGGTATCAGAGCTTATGCTCGTGAATTAAGTACGATTCTCGGTGATTAGTGACGGTTCTTGTGTACAATTCGACAAGAAATTCAACATTTTTGAAGTTTCTGCAACAATGGAGTTTTTTTTTAAGTTCTTGAAGATCGTTTCTTTGCTGAATTCGTGATTTTGGAAGAGTTTTTGACGAAATTAGTCCGATAGATCTGTTCTATTTGATAAAATTCACAATTCTACGGTTCAATTTCCTTAAATTCCATCAATTCTCTGAGAAATCATGAATTTTGAAGGTTTCAGTTCGTGTTTGGGTGAAGAATCGTTTGAATCTGTTACAGCAGTTTAAGCGAACTTGCTGAGTTCCTGTGCAGGCGAACTTAGCAAGCGAACTTATTAAGTTCGCTTCTCACATTTCAAGCGAACTTAGCTGTTAAGCGAACTTACCGGATTTCCTCCTTAAGCGAACTTGTCTTGTTCGCCTGATCTTAAGTTCGCTTAGTACTCACTAAAGCGAACTTATTAAGTTCGCCTGAGGGTAAAACAGCTATATACTTAGAAATTTTTCAGAAATTTTTTTTAACATGGCAAATATGGTTCAAGTCACAAACATGTTCAATTATGATAATGAGATAGGTACATCTCAAAAACCTCCGAAGTTGCTGAATCTAGCTGATTATTCAAATTGGAAAGATCGGTTTGACCAATTCGTATCTTTTACCGATACTAGTTTGTGGATTCCAATTTTGGAAGGATATACACACCCTACTTATTCATGGATGGGAAAAGATGATGTTCCAAAACCAGTGTCAGCTTTATCTACTGAAGAGAAGCTGTTATTTGATCGAGAAAAGAAAGCAATGGCTAGCATTTTGATGTCTCTACCTAAGGAAATTTATCACAGTTTTAAACAGTTCAAGTCTTCTCAACAACTATGGGAAGCCCTACAGAAAAGGTATGAAGGGAGTTTAGATGTGAAGAAAAGTAGAAAAGAGTTACTAAAGAAGCAGTTCTTAGTTTTTAAACATTTTCAGAATGAATCTTTGGATGATCTTGCTACAAGATTCTATCATCTTCTTAGTGAACAGGATAGTGCAACTGTGGTATATGAGACTGAGGAAATCAATGATAAATTCTTGGAGGCTTTACCATCAAAGTTTGATGTGTATACGGTTTTGATCAAAGAAAATGTTAAGTACAAAACCATGTCTCTTGAAGAAGTCCTAGGGAAGATCCAGTCACATCACATGAATTTGAAAAAGAAAGAGACTAATTTGGAGCATATCCAGAATCCCTCGATGTATTTTGCCAAATCTGTTGGTAAATCTGGTGCTGGAGTGGCATTTTTTTCTGGTGATGCACAAGAGTCTTCAAATGACCAGTGTTCTGGAGTTCCAATCTGTTCTGGTCATACAAGCCATTCTGGATTTTCTGCTACTACTGCTTCAACATCATCTGGATCTCATGTGAATCAGAAAGTTGCTGATGATTATTTGGCTATGTTTTCTTCATTTATGGCATCATATGAGAATTTCATTGGAGGAAAAATACATGATCCTGAGGTAATAGAAGAAGATTTCAGACAGATTGACCCTGTTGATCTGGAAGAAATGAATATCTAATGGAATATGGCCATGTTAATGAGACAAGCTAAAGATTTCTTGAAGAGAACTGGGAGAAAATATATTGGTTCAAATAGTCGATCGCGTATGGGTTTTGATAAGAGCAAAGTTAGATGTTACAACTGCCAAGAGTATGGTCACTTTGCTAAGGAGTGTGTGAAACCAAAGGTAGAATTTGATTCTCAAAAGAAGCAATCTAACTTTCAGCATAATAGGAATCAGCCTCATGGTTCATCTGGTAATCAAAATCATGGTCCTTCTGGAAATACAAATCATACATCTGCATCATCAGCTTTAGTTGCTCAAAATGACGAAAACTATGATTGGGGAATTCATCTGGAAGATTTGGTGGGTGCTGTGAGTCAGGCTTTTGTTGCAGAAATTCATTCAGAAAAACCAGAAGAGTCTACTGATGATGAAAGTTCTAGTGATGATTCATGTGATGGTGGTAGTGTTCCAAGTGTTGATGTTGAGGAAGAAAGAGAGCAGAGTAGTGATTTTGATGCTGTGACAGGGGTTGCTGAGGAAGAAATTGTTCTTACCGAAAATGCGTCAGTTGGTAAAGATTCAGAAAACATTCCAATTGCCAAAGTATTCATGGCAGACATGTCTGACCCGACTAAGGTAAAAGACTCTATTTGTCATATATTTTGTTCTAATTGTATCTCTGTTAAAGATAAACTACAAAAAGTCATGGATGATAACACAAATTTGATTTGTGACATGAAATCAATGCATTCAGTTAATCAGAAACTGAAAGATAATGATAAACTGTGCATTGATAGAATTGAATCTTTGAAAAGAGATTTAAATTCTCTTGGGTTAAAATACAAAGAGCAGGGTTATCTTCTTGATATGGCTTATGCTGATATTGAAAAACGAAATGAAGTGGTTGCCCAAAAGAACAAGGAGATTTCTGAAAAAGAATCTGAGGTGATAAAGTTACATAGAAAGCTGGAACAGTTTGAGAATTCATCTGTAGTGTTGGATTATTTTAATGCTAATGCTGATCCCACAAAAAGGGTTGCTGGTATTGGGTTTGTTCCTCCTCCGTTCAATGGGAATTATGTGGTTGAGCCTGAAATCATTCATGAAGAGGAGATTGATCCCAAGACAGTATTAAAAGTGAATCCAGTGACGGGTGAAGACATGGTGTATGATTCTGATACAGAAGATGAAGTGTTTGATGATTCAAAGGTTGAAGGCATTCCAAGAGAGGTGAAAATTGAGGAACCAAAGGTTGTGAAGAATGTTACTCGGGATAGGTGCATTTTGACTGAACCTGAAGAGGTGAAAGTGGTTCCAACTAAACTTTCTCCAATCTTACAGTCAAGTGGGTTTGTTGCGGCTGGTTTTCAAAAAATTAATTCTTCAAAGGTGCCAAAACAGACTTGTGTTCCTAAGAAGCCGGTAAATTGTTCTGGGCATTCATCCGAAGCTTCTTCTTCTGATGGTTCTTCAAATTCAAAGAAAACACCTTATTTCAGAAGCTATCAAGAAAGACGAGTGTGTTTTCATTGCAATGAAGCTGGTCATATTTTGATTAATTGTCCATACAAGAACAAGGGTAAAATGAAGACTGTTCCTTCACAACCGAACGTGGTGAAAATTCTACAAAGGAAAGATGAGGGAAAGTCGTCTTCTAGTTTGGCGAAAAATATGACTGGTCATTCTTTTATTAAATCCCATGGATTTAAACAACATAATTTATTGAATGCTAAATCTTTTGTTTGCAAAGAGAAAATTGAGATTCCAAAAGTTGGAATTTCAAAAGATTCTTTTTCAGGATATTAAATTGTCTAGACCTCAAAGAAGAAGAAGAAACATAAAATTAAAGAAAATTTTGGAAACATCTGAATCTGACAATAATATATCTCATAATGTTTTTCAAAATAATAAAAATGGTTCTTCTTTGAAAAGATCTGATTGTCAAACGTCTGTTCAAAAAGTGAATGATAAAATTGATTGTACATTACAAGAAGTTGTTTATTTTGATCAGTCGGGACGACCCAAGACCACGATGGCTTGGGTTCCACTTTCTAACTGATTCTCGTTGTTTATGTAGGGACAACCAAGGAGGACTATCAACAATACATGGTATGTGGATAGTGGTTGCGCTCGACATATGACAGGGAATGTTAGATTACTTGAGGATGTGATTAAAATTGATGGTGGTTATGTCGCTTTTACGGGCAATAAAGGCGGGTACATAACAGGCCAGGGAACGTTAAAGAATGAAAAAGTAAAATTTGAAAAGGTGAATTATGTTGAGCAGCTGGAACACAATCTTTTAAGCGTATCACAAGTCTGTGACAAGAAATTTTCGTTCCATTTCAACGATGCTGAATGCTATATTCTGAAACCGGGTTTTGTGATTCCTGATGAATGGATTCTCATGAAGGCTCCAAGGAGAAATGACACGTATGTCCTTGACATGAGTGTCGCCACTACAACGGATTCAATTCCAACATGTTTACTCTCCAAGGCGTCGGAATCTGATTCAATATTGTGGCACAGGAAGCTAGCTCACATAAACTACAGGAAGATGAACTACATTGTTAGGAATGATCTTGTGCTTGGTATTCCGAAAATGAAATTCTCAGTTCCTGATGATTGTATTCCGTGCAAGAAGGGGAAGCAAAGAAAGAAATCTCACAAATCGAAATCGACGAATTCTATCGTAACTCCCTTGGAGTTGCTGCATATGGATTTGTTCGGTCCTATCAGTATTAGGAGCATTGGTAGGAAATCGTATTGTTTGGTCGTAACTGATGATTATTCCAGATTTTCATGGGTTAAGTTTCTTTCATCTAAAGCTGAAACCACTGAGTTGGTACAATACTTAATCCTGGGTTTGGAAAATTTATTCAGTCTGAAAGTCAGAAGAATCAGGAGTGACAATGGCAGCGAATTTAAGAATAGCAAAATGGGCTTATTATGTTTACAAAAAGGAATTCATCATGAATTCAGTGCGCCATATGTTCCTCAACAGAACGATGTCGCTGAACGAAAGAACAGGACGTTGGTCGAAACAGCTCGCACGATGCTTGCAGATTCTAAGCTTCCAGTCACCTTTTGGGCGGAAGCTGTGAATAATGCGTGCCATGTTTTGAACAGGGTCTTGACCGTCAAGCGACATAACAAGACTTGCTATGAATTGTTAAACAATCGAAAGCCAAATCTGGAATACTTATTACCTTTTGGTAATCCGTGTACCCTACTGAAGGTTAGAGATGTCCCAACAAAATTCAGTGCAAAGGCTATTGAAGGGATTTTTCTGGGGTATGTGACAAATTCAACTACCAAGAGGGTTTATAACAAAGAGACACGCCAAGTTGAAGAATGGTTCCATATTGACTGTTCAAATCGGTCTTTACCACAAATGGCGATTGGTCCTGATTGGGCATTTGATTATGAAAACTTATTCAAGTCTTTTCATTTACCTTCTGACATTTCTGATGAAGATGCTGCTGTTCTTTATGATTCTTGTCAAGATGCACAACACAATGGATTTCTACCAAATGCAGTTCCCAATTCATCGATTACATCTACTTCTGCTCCCGATCCTAATGTTGCTTCTTGTTCCGGTCCGCAAGATTCAGAGAGTGAGGAGGATAATGCTATTTTTCAAGATTCTTCTGCTGATCCGCTGTTGAGTGATGATCCATTACCTTCGACACAGGATCAGGGGGAGATTCCAACAAATTTAGACTCGGATATTCCAATTCCTCAAGATTATTCTTATCAATCTGACTCTACTCAAGTTGATGTGTTGCCGGTTCCTGAGGTTGCATCCATCAAGGAACTCAAAAATCATCCAGTGACAAATATAATTGGAAATTTACAGGATGGAGTGAAAACTCGTTCTCTTGTTGACAATACTTGTTTGTATACTTGCATTAAAGATTCTGGTGTTCTTGATGATTGCTCACATTCTTGCTTTATTTCACAGGTTGAACCCAAGAATGTCAAGATGGCTTTAAATGACAATAACTGGATAGAAGCTATGCAGGAAGAACTAGCTCAATTTGACAAACTGAAGGTTTGGAATCTGGTTGATTTACCGAATGGCGCGTATCCGATAGGAACAAAATGGGTGTTTAAATGTAAAAAGGACGATCGAGGTGTCGTGGTACGCAATAAGGCAAGATTAGTTGTCCAGGGCTTCAATCAACAAGAAGGAATTGATTACACCGAAGTTTATGCGCCGGTTGCAAGGCTTGAAGCTATAAGGTTGTTTCTAGCTTTTTCTTCCTTTAAAGGTTTTAAGGTGTTTCAATTAGACGTCAGGAGTGCATTTTTATATGAAAAGGTCAAGGAGGAAGTCTATGTGTGTCAGCCGCCGGGGTTTCAAGATCCACTGAATCCGAACATGGTTTTCAAGCTAGATAAGGCCCTCTATGGTCTTCATCAGGCTCCTCGTGCGTGGTATGAGACTTTATCAACACATCTTTTGGCGAATGACTTTGTTCGTGGAAAGATAGACTCGACCTTATTCATAAAGAAATCAGGGGGAGATTACCTACTGGTACAGATTTATGTGGATGATATTATATTTGGCTCGACAAATGAAGGGTTGTGCAAAGAATTTGAGGGTGTTATGAAGTCGAAATTTGAAATGTCTGCTATGGGAGAGTTATCGATTTTCTTAGGTTTACAAGTAAATCAAAAGGAAGATGGTTTCTTTATTCATCAGTCCAAGTATGTCAAAGACATTTTGAGCCGGTTCAAGATGGAGGACTGTACTTCATACGATACTCCAATTCCGGTCAATCATAGGTTAAATTCTGACCCGGAAGGAAAAGATGTGGACTGTCGACTTTACAGAGCTATGATTGGATCCCTCATGTACTTAACCGCTTCAAGGCCGGATATAATGTTCGCCGTGTGTATCTGTTCCAGATTTCAGGCAAAGCCAAAAGAATCTCACTTAATTGCTGTGAAAATAATCTTTCGGTATTTAAAAGAAAACAACGTTTAGGGCTATGGTATCCTCATGGTTCTAACTTTGATTTAAATGCTTATACTAATTCTAATTTTTGTGGTTGTTGTCTAGACAGGAAATCTACAATAGGTGGTTGCCAGTTCTTAGGTAATCGACTTGTATCCTGGCAATGCAAAAAGCAAACCACAGTCTCGATTTCAACATGCGAAGCAGAATACATCGCTGCTGCAAGTTGCTGTTCACAGATCCTGTGGATACAACAACAATTGAGATATTACGGTTTGAATTTCACAGGAACCCCTATGTTTATTTATAACAATGCTACTATGTCAATAACGAATAATCCTGTTAAACATAGTAAAACTAAGCACATCGAAATTCGATATCATTTTATACGTGATTGTGCAGAGAAAAGGTTGATTGAGCTGGTCAAGGTACATACTGAAGATAATTTTGCTGATTTGTTTACTAAGGCATTTGATCGTACCAGGTTTGAATTCCTAATTAAAATGATTGGTATGATCAATCCCGAATAAAATTTTTTCAAATTCAGAATTTCATGAAAAATTTTCTTTTAGGTTCTTTTATTGCTTTATTACATTTCTGCAGTTACATTTTCAGTAAAAAAGTCTAAATTATAAAAATTCAAAACAAATTAAAAAATATAAAATTTGACATCATTTGAGGTTAGAGAAGAAATGATAGTACATCAGTGATTAGTTCATTTCACATGACCTTAGTAGACCTTGATATATGAATGATTAAAATAAGTTGATCTGATCTAAATTTCAAAGTCTGCATAAATTAGAAATGATAGTGTTATGAATGTTCTATTCTTAATAATTTGTTTTAAAATTTGTGTATAAAATTTGAAACTTGAATTGTCAATAGGCTAAAAGCGTTTTGAAACTAATAGTAGTGTGAAAATTAAATATAATATGATTACATCTGTGATTTAAACCCATTTTATGCCTGGGTGTGTGTGTTAAAAGATCACTATCAGATAAAGAATATTAGCTTTTAATAAGGATTTTCCTATGAGATCAGTTTCGGGTTATGTCCTTAGCACTATTCATTCGATTTGCTTCAGTGCCCATGTCCCGAAAAGCATGCAAATTGAAGTATAATCAAGATATGTACTTGACAACATCTGTCAATCATATACTAGCCCTTGGATCATATTGATACATTATCTTTACTGATTCCATTGAATTCATAATCCAGATAACAGTTGGATCCTCGTACCTGAATCTTATGATTCCACAAATATAAGCCAAAACATTGAATCATTCGATTCTGAATCTCATTGATTCCTATACAATCCAATTTGGATTATGCTATTCATGTGCTAAGTGATGTCTCCTCATTCTGAATATTCGGAAAATCTTTAGTAAAATCTTATATGTGTCTTGAAGATAGTGCATTTATTTTCTATTTGGCATATATGTGGGGTACACGATGTTTATCATCTAAATGGTACTAAATCACATGAATTTGGAGAATAAACGCTTATAGTTTCAAATAATATAATATTGACAATTTTAAGAATTCAGGCTTTATATTTCAAATTCGGTATAAATAAAAGAACATTTTATAACCTGATCTTATTTACTTTGAAATTTATCGCGTATCATTTCAAATATTATTCAAATTGAATGAGTTTCAAAATGAAAAAGAAGCAATATGCACAAAATTGAGTTGAATGGTCTCTTACTATAGGTTATCTCTTGTTATTGATAATATGTGTGATGAATTAATTGAATAATGATATGATCTTCTTGCTCATGATGTTCAAACCAAAAATATGTCATTTCAGTTTATTAAGAGAAAAACCAAAAATATGTCATTTCAGTTTATTAAGAGAAAAATCAAAATTATGTCGTTTCAGTTTATTAAGAGAAAAACCAAAAATATGTGATTCAGTTTGTATAGAGAAAAATCAAAAATATGTGTTTCCGTCTGTATAGATAAAATTCAAAAAGATTTTATTTTTACTTTCCTTGAAAATTCTAAACTTTTATTAAAATTGTTCGGGATTGGATCAAATATGTGTTGCTGACGGGAGTTCAAGATAAAGACTGAAGACAGAAGATCAAGCTATTGTCAAGGGGGAGTCTGTTAGGACATAGATTTGTAATGACAAAAGCTTGTAATAGTTAGAGTTTATGTCTTTATGTTTTGTTATGTAATTGTTTAAAAGTTGTTAAGTGTTTTAACTAGTGAGCCTAGAGGCGAACTTGTTAAGTTCGCCTGTTCTATCAGAGGCAAACTTAATAAGTTCGCTTAGGTATAACTGAGGCGAACTTGTTAAGTTCGCTTGGTCTGTTGGAGGCGAACTTAACAAGTTCGCTTACAGCAGGTGTGTTTCTATATATATGTGTTACAGAGTCATTAGAAGGAATCGATCCAAAAGAGTGAAAAACTTGTCTGATTGAGTCTGTAACCACATTGATTTGGAATATAACGAGAAGTTTATTTACGCGTGTTGTTTGAATTGTTAATTAGTATACAAACGTTAATACGAAGGATTCCGCACTTCGTGTTATAGAAACGTCATATCACGAGTTCGATCAGTAGTTGAGTTACCTGGACCTACAGTAAGAGTTACCAGATCACGGTTCGTATTGACTGTGCTCGACCAAAACAGGTGCCGACTTGCGCGAGCATGGTCTCCGGCGATCCTAACTGCTTCTCCGGCTGAATTGGAGTGTGTCAAAGGTTCTCTGAGACTCATACAATGTGCGCAGGGTAGACGATTGAGGAATGATTCATGAATTTGTGTGAATCGGTGATAATTAGTGATGAACTCGAAGGTTACGGGTTTATTACCCATTATTGAGATTAATTCAAATTAATGTCGTTGTTTAATGCCCTAATGATGATCGATAATGGCTACAACATGCATATTGGTTACAGATGTTGGTAAGAAACGATCGTGAAGCTTGAATTTGAATTGAGGTTTGCGATTTTGACTTTCCAAAGTCAACTACAGACAAAACAAACCGAATTTTGAGTTTGCTTAGTCAACAGATAGGGTTTTAGCTTAATTACAGGTTTGGTCCTTAGTGTTTGAATTTAGATGTTGACAGGATTAGACCCTAGGGTTAGATTTTGTTAAATAAGTTAAGATTTAACTGGATTTAGTTAACGGGGTTAAGTTTTTAAAAATATTTAATGGGATTGTTAACGGAGTTAATATGAAAAGTCGGATTGTCACATCGTCCCCAAGTTGAAAGAATTTTCGTCCCCAAAATTAGAGTAAAAAAAATTTTCTAAGGTGTCACATCATCCCCTAGTTGAAAGAATTTTCGTCCCGAAAATTAAAATAGTACCTTAAGAATTTGACGTGGAGTGCTTGAACAGATTAGAATATTTGCGCATCATCTGATCCTCACGCTCCAATGTGAATTTCGGTCCGCGTTTCGAGTTCCAACGGACTCTAACAATAGGAATTCTACTGCGTTTTAACGTTTTGACCTCCCTATCCATGATTTCGACTGGTTCTTCGATGAAACGTAGATGTTCATCAATGTGTAGCTCCTCAAGAGGAACCGCGAGTGTCTCGTCTGCAAGACATTTCTTCAAGTTTGTGACGTGAAAGACGTTGTGTACACCACTAAGTCCTTCAGGTAGGTCCAGTTGATACGCTACTGGACCAATTCTCTTCACTATCTTGAATGGTCCAACATAACGAGGATTTAGCTTGCCCCGTTTCCCAAAACGAATGACACCTTCCAAGGTGAGACTTTTATCAAGACCACATCCCCTACTTGAAATTCTAACGGGTTACGACGCTTATTGTCACACCCCCAAATTCCACTAACGGAGTTTTACCGTTTGGAAGGTGACACACCAGGATCTCAGTCATTAGTTACATCAAACGACACTATATGGGACTTGAAATGTCAAAACATAAAAGTTCAGAGTTAATGCGGAAGCGTAAACGTTAATATGAAATCAAAAGTAATTACACGCAATCGACGTCAATCAAAATAAGTAAACTGTTTCAAATGTTTGAAATGGATAATATGACAGTAGGACTCCATGCATGTCCTAAGTGTGCAACTTGTGCCTTAGCGACCTGAGAAACATGTAAGAAAAAGTGTCAACACGAGGTTGGTGAGTTCACAGGTTTCAAGTTTGCAATAAGAGTGTGTTTGCCAAATTGTGTACATTCAATATGCATATCTATAGGTAGCTAACCTATGTTCATGTTTTACTAAAACGCTCGCAACCGAAGCTGACTGTGTTTGTATGCCTCCTGCCAGGTCTATCAACTCTGGCACATGTGAGTAGGCTAACATTTCACCCGTTCGATATCCGATCTAGTTAGCGCGACTAACGCGGGTGGGGCTTGTCAAACCCAGTAGTACTACTAAACATTACCTCGCTAAGATCCATATTAACGGTTCGAAATAAGATGAGGACTTTCTGTGATAGCATGTTACGCTTAGTCTCAACAGTGATATCATATAAAGTACCATAATCAAATAGTTGCGTCATGTTTTCTCCCCTGGCGGGAAAAACAATATTTTCTTGCGTACCTATTTCTCCCCCACGGGGAAAACAAGTAAAAGTATGATAATTGGTGTTTCATGTTTGTTTCTTCCTCAACAGGAAAACAAGTAAAATACGTTTGTGCGTAAGCATGTTTCTCCCCCAATAGTAAAACAGGTAAAAAGGGGCCGTGAAACTCACCTGCGTTGCGTAGTAGGTAGTATCACCCAAGTATGAGATTTGAAATCTCAAGTGTTAGTCTGCACGACTTACGTATGCCCTATAATTATACACATAATAGTTAGGGATACGATAGGAATATGTGACGACAATACGGGAGATTGAACGTCCTAAAGTAACGCTCTAATAAATAAGAGTAGACGGACGTGTCCATGGAGTTAAGAATTACTTTACGCGACGAATGACAAAATAATAATAATATATATAAACGAGTGGATAATATAATTAGTTATATTATTATTTAGTCTCGATTGATTTACGGCGTTATAAAATGATTTGAAATAATATATATATATATATATATATATATTATTTAATAATACGGGTCACAATTTGAGAATAATATAAACATATTATTTTACACGAATTTACGGCTTAAAAATAATATAAATATATTATTTTTACTTATTAATAATAACAATGTATAAATTATAAAAGTGGGTATAATTTATAAAAACAAACTAATATTTCAAACCCGAGCCTACGGGTTGTTTTCCGGGTTAAAATCCATTTATATAATAATACAATATTAAAAGGTTTGATTTTTATTAATTTAATAATCCAGAAAAATGTTTTAAAAATAATTGTGGGAGCCCGGTCTCGAACCCGGGTCTCTCCCACACACATACACTGCTCTAACCATTACGCCCACTAGGGTCATCGCATGAGATACCCGATTCATTTGATTTTAACCCTCGCCCTCATCGTGTTCTTCCCCCTTTAACGAACCGAATGCAAACATGTCCCCACACCATCGATTTCAGTCGCGAATGATAAAACAAGTTTAAGGGTTTTGTAATTCTGGGTATGACGAATCTGAAGGTGAGTTTAATTGTAAAATGGTCGAGTTTAGGTTCGTTAATTTCTGTTTCAAAGATCCGAAAAACCCTAGGTTTAACTTAGAATCAAATCGATTAAATCAAATATTAAAAACGGTTGAATTCATATGGCTTTTACAAATTAGGGCATTGTGAAACTACCCCTGGGTTTAATTGTATTGAAAACGATTGTAGATTAGGGTTCAACTAAGCAGTTCGCACGAAGAACCCTAGATTCTTGTTCATAACCAATTCGATGTTTTAAGACTGAATCATCATAGGGTTTTCAAATATTGGGTGATGGTGATTCTAACTATATAGTTTAATTGGATTAATACTGTGTCTAGGTTAGAGTTCGATTAAACCGGTTTCGAATGAACCCTAGAATCTGGTTCGCGATCGATTCGATGTTGTATGTTTGAATAATTATGGGGCTTTTGGTCTAGGTATTGAAACGAAACTAAGCATGTAAACAATTACCAGAATGGTGCTGGAAATGATGGTGTACACTTAGAATGGATTCCGACTTCGACAGTTTTGGTCCACGACTATTCCAGCCACTTCTCCGACCAAATTACATGATGTAACGGGCTCTGTGGGACTCGATTTAGGTGCGCAGGAGATTTATTTGTGAAATGGCATACGAATTTGGTGGATTTGAGGTTGTTTGTCCATGAAGTCGACGGTCTCAGATTAAAGCTCATAATTGAGTTTAATTTGCTTAGTAATGGTGTATTAAAGTCTTAATGATGTCGTTTAATGGTGATGATCATGAATGACGGTTTCAAATCAACAGATTTCGTAACTTCAAGCTCAAGAATTGGATTTTGACTTTCAAAAGTCAACACAATCAACTTTTGAATAAATACAGAAGCAGTCCCCATAGTTTCATGCAGTTAGGTTTACAAAGTTGACAGAACCAGTCCTTGTAGTTAGAATGAGTTAAGAATCGGTTTAGTTGACTTACTAAATTCAACAGAAATACCTTTGTGTGAATTTTGACTTTAGCAAGTCAAATAGAAATAGGTTTAGGCTAATTTCACAATTAGTCCGTGAGGTTTGAGTTTGCAAGCTGACAATTCTAGTCCTTGTAGTTTGAGTTACGTTTAACTAAGTCAGGATTTAACTGGATTATAGTAACGCAGTTAACTCGAAAAGTCCGGTTTGTCACATCATCCCCTAGTTGAAAGAATTTTCGTCCCGAAAATTAAACAAAGTAAAAAAAAAATTTGGATGTCACACTTATCGGCATATCTCTTTTGACGATCACGAGTTGCTGCCATACGGTTTCTAATTTGAACGATTTTCTCAGAAGTTTCAAGTACAAGTTCAGGACCTGTGAGTTGACTATCCCCAACCTCAGCCCAACAAATAGGAGAACGACATTTCCGTCCATATAATGCTTCAAATGGAGCTGCCTTGATGCTAGTGTGATAACTTTTGTTGTAGGAGAACTCCACCAATGGTAGGTGAGACTCCTAGGTGTTACCGAAGTCAATCACACAAGCTCGTAGCATATCCTCCAGAGTTTGAATTGTACGCTCCGTTTGACCATCAGTTTGAGGATGGTATGCTGTGCTCATATCTAGACACGTGCCTAATGCTTTATGTAATGATTGCCAGAAACGATTGGTGAATCGTGCATCACGATCCGAAATGATAGAGATTGGCACCCTGTGCCGAGAGACTACTTCTTTTAAGTAAATACGAGTAAGGTTATCCTTTTTGTCGGTTTCCTTGATTGCTAAGAAGTGAGCGGACTTTGTTAAATGGTCAACAATTACCCAAATGGTATCACATCCGGTAGGAGTTCGTGGCAATTTTGTGATAAAGTCCATGGATATATGCTCCCATTTCCACATGGGAATCTCTGGTTGCTAGAGAAGGCCAGAAGGCTTTTGATATTCAACCTTGACCTTCGCGCAAGTCGGGCACTTGCTCACATAGGTGGCTATATCGGCCTTCATCTTTGGCCACCAATACAGCACCTTTAGGTCATAATACATCTTGTTAGAACCTAGATGAATAGAGTAACGAGATTTATGAGCCTCATCCATGACCAGTTCCCTTAAATTTACGAATATTGGAACACATATTCGCTTAGCAAAGTAGCGAAAACCGTCCGATTTGACCTCAAGATGTGCCTCCATACCGCGTGTACCTTCTAGCAGTAGGTTTTACTCTTTAAGAGCTTCAAGTTGAGCATTACGGATTTTGTCAGGTAATCCGGGGTGAATGGTAAGCTGTAATGCTCGAACTCGTTTGGGCTTGGTTTCCTTTCTACGTATGGCATCAGCTACAACATTAGCCTTACCCGGATGATATCGAATCGCACAGTCATAATCATTCAAGAGTTCGACCCAATGACGCTGTCTCATGTTCAGCACTTTCTGCTCTAAGATATGCTGAAGACTTTTATGATCGGTATAGATAGTGCACTTGGTACCGTACAAGTAGTGTCTCCATATCTTAAGTGCGAAAACTACGGCTCCCAACTCTAGATCATGAGTGGTGTAGTTTTTCTCGTGAATCTTTAGTTGACGCGAAGCATATGCGATCACCTTTTCTTGTTGCATTAGAACACAACCCAGACACTGAATGGATGCATCACAATACACCACAAAATCATCCGTACCCCCCGGAAGAGCTAGGATAGGTGCACTGTAAAGTTTCTGCTTAAGATGTTGGAATGCTAACTCTTTGTTATCGCCCCAGTTATAGGCTTTACCTTTTTGAGTTAAGGCAGTGAGAGGTTGTGCAATCTTTGAAAATCCCTCAATGAATCGACGGTAATATCCTGCCAATCCCAGAAATTGTCGCACCTCAATCGGAGTCGTCTGTGCTGACCAATTCTTGATGGCTTCAATCTTTGATGGATCGACATGTATTCCCTTCTCGTTAACCACATGTCCTAAAAATTGAACTTCTCGAATCCAGAATTCACACTTGCAAAAATTAGCAAATAGCTGCTCCTTTTTAAGTAATTCCAGGATTAAACGTAAATGTTCCTCATGTTCCTCATTGTTCTTGGAATAAATAAGAATGTTGTCGATGAAAACGATGACAAACTGATCAAGGTATGGTTTACACACACGGTTCATGAGGTCCATGAATACCGCAGGTGCGTTGGTTAATCCGAAAGGCATGACCATAAAATCATAGTGGCCGGACCTAAGATCTATCCGGACTCTCAATTGATGGTAACCGGACCTAAGATCTATCTTGGAATAGAAACTTGATCCTTGGTGTCACACCCTAACCGACGGCGGAATACGTCGGGGCGGGACATGTAGACTGTTCATGAGCTCATGGTTGGCTAAATTGTAATACATTAAATTCATTTCAATTCAAACAAAACAAACACAAACCAAGTACATAAACGAAATACACATTGTTCATTGTTTAAAATTAACTAAGTCAAAACTTAAGTGTAGCATGTCTTGATTAACTCACACGTTAGCACCTGAAACATGAATAAAATAAAGTCAACTAAAAAGTTGGTGAGCATACAAAGGTTTGTACATAGATAGTATATATAGATGTGAATAAATAAATCCTTACATAACATAATAAAATAAGGCATTTATGGGGTGCAACTATTGTGTAACCAAAGTACAATCAAACCTTTGTAACTAGCATGCAAATTGTGTTGTCGGTAACAATCACCCCAATCTGGGTGGGTTTGTCAGACTCAATAGATCTATCATTGTTAACCGTCGGCTTGTATAGTTAATGATTGCACATAAATTTCACACAAACAGTTAACACACCTAGCACTCAAACATAAAGCTCAAATTTTGTATACATGAATGTAAAGAGGATTTGTGTTTGTGTAGTTTGTGTAAATGTAAGCAATTGTGTGTATAGAGTTCATGTTTCACCCCAAAAGTGTAAAAGAGTAAAAGGGGCTATGTAATACTCACATGTATTGGTTGTTGTGGATAACACGAGTAATAGGAATGTACAAGTGATTTGCTAATCACTATGTCGACCTAAACTTGAATGATACGAATCTAATTAATGATGAGCACAAAAGTCTTATGACAAAGTCTATGGTTCAACGGGGTTTGAGGTGTTTGTGAATTCGTACAAAAAGTGGTGTTATTTCATGTAAAGGGTGAAAGTAGCTTGATGTGTGTATGTAAATTCAAAGTATAAAGTAATTGTCATAGGGTTTTATAATTTAAATAAATAAATCTTTTTTTTTATTTACTTTGTTATAATAATGTGCCAAAAGAAGGTAGTGTAATATATATATATATATATATATATATATATATATATATTCAGAAAAGTTTTATTTGAATAAATAGGGTTTAAACCCTAATATGTATAATTTAATAACAATAAAATGATTTATAATAACTTGTTTCGTGATAATGTGTTTTATGAGAATCTTGTCAACTATTTATATCAAATTAGGTATTTAAAATACTTTGTTTTAAAATTAAACTAAAAGTATATTTTAAATGATTTTTATATAAAAAGAGGCTCTAGACAATTGGATTTGTGAAAATGATTGTTTTATGTTAGAAATTTCAATTGATTGTGCAAGTTTGTTTTAAAAGATGTTAGGTTTATAAAATAATTTTTTATATAATTTTTAAAGCCTTAAAATGGTTTTTAAAAATTAAAATAGGTTTAAGGGACTCGAACCCCGGGTCTGCGCTGGGGAGCCAAGCCGCAAAATCCACTGGACCAAGGGACTAATTTGTGTAGTTGATCCGGTTCGAAATAATGTTAACGTGTAGCTGAAACATGGCCGGGTTTGGTTTAGTGACTACGCAATAAAAGAACTTGAGTGTGGGTTTCGAACCCACGCCCCCTGGTTCGGCGGTGCAGTGGCTTACCGGCCGGACCAGGTGGTTTCGCTGGTATATAATGAAACCAGATAACCTAAATATAATAAATGAATGAAACCGAATTCCCCCTTTCCAAATCGTATGAACTGGATCAAAAGAAATTAACATAATCGATTTTCTTTGCACTCGATTGCAGTAATTTGTAAAGGGGCTTTCGATGTATGATTAGAAGCGAAATGAACGAGATAAGTCTCACCTGATTTGGTCGAGTATTGAAGGTTGTCGGCTACCGGTTCAGTCACGAAGTTCTTGGTGGCCGATCGAGGTGTGGGGATGAAATGGGGATCAACAGAGAGTCGAGGGAGTTTGCAATGGTCTTTGAGAAGGTGTGTGGACATTTTAATTCACTCAATTCTGTTCTAATCACGTGATTTGATTACGATTTGAATGTATTTGGCCGTGTTTAAGGTTTGAATACATAGGAGGATTGATCGTACATGATTTGCGGCCATTAACAGGTCCTAATTTCTTGATTTGGAAGTGAATTAGGAGGCTTCAACGATTAGGAGTGATCGACGGTTGAATATGCAAACATGGTAAGTCCTTAACGCACGGATTTTGTCAATTTCAGTCTTGAAATTCAAAGAGTTGGGGCTGTTGACTTTTCAAGAGTCAAACTAGGTCAAATGAAAATCAAAATAGGTTAAATATTATGAATGGGTTGTAAATTGAGGTGATGGGGGTTCAAGTTCAAGGGTGAGGGTTCAAAATGAAGGTTCAAGGGCTACGGGGATTCAAACTAGATTTATTTATTTTAGATGCCCTTTGTAATTATATATAAAAATTGATTTCCTTTATAAACTTTATAAAACTAATTATAATTTAAAATGCCAAATATATATATATATATATATATATAATTGCTAAACAAATATTTTTGTGTGGTTTAATTAATAATTTCAAATACATAAATATTTTTGTATATAATTATTTATAACTTAAATATTCGTACATATATATGGATATATATATATATATATATATATATATTATATATATATATATATATATATATATATCAAACAGGAGTTATAAAAATGTAAACGCAAGGATCTAAATTTTGAATAGAGGTATTAAATTTAAAATAACTGTTTATGTGACAAAAGTGCTTGAATAAATACAAGTTTTAAATGTAGTGTTATTATTGGAAATTATTAAAATAAAATGAATACAGAAAATTTATGGTATGAAAAATCATGGATGTTACAGTCTCCCCATGTTTCATGTATATTGTGATCAATTAATTGCAACAATTGTAAGCAACTTAGTTTCATGTATAATATAACACACAAGTCTCGTGTATGATCTAGTGTTATGTAGTTTGTAATCAAATAGGTATCATGTGTAACGTAAACAACTTAGCATCATGTATAAGCTCTCATGTGTAATGTAAGCAACATAGTATCATGTGTATTGTAAGAAATGAATTTCATGTATGGTGTTAAAAACTTAGTATCATGTATTTTGTAACCCAATAAGATTTCATGTGTAATGTAAATGATTCAGTATCATGTATAATGTGCACAATTTAGTATCTTGTACTTTGTAACTAAACAAGTTTCATGTTTGATGTGTACCAAACAATCAATCTTTATGTATCTTGTATGTTGCGAGCAACTAAGTTTCATGTATTATGTGATCACTCCAGTAGGATGTGTATTTCAAATAACCAAGTTTCATGTGTTATGTGATTCATCTAGTAAATTGTGATTTGCAATAAACTAGTTTCACGTATTATGTGATCGTGTTGTGTATCTTGTGAACGTGCATACGTAAGTTATTGAATTTCGTGTGTGACGTATACTAACGAGCTTCGTATGTGATTGAGTGTTGCGTAGAAGCGTGTTGTTTGGCATTCATGTAAAATATGGTAGTTAGGTTCTAGCTCTTTAAATCTCGTTGAGGTTGATGGGGATGGTTAACGTCTACGCGGTATGGATCGTCTTTTGAAGCGGCAAGTGAAAGGTAACTGTGACACCCAATAATTCAGGTCAGTATCCATATTTCATAAATACACGTTCATAACGTATATTTCCTGAAGTTTTATTTTGACTAAGTAAAGTCAAGGAGTCTAGCAAAGGAAAATATATCAAAATAGTAATTTTTAGGAATTACTAGAAAAATAAACACTAATAACCCGCAAAGTACGGTCGTTGGTGATTAACAAGAACTTGACAATAAAAGTCTAGGGATACGCTTTAACATAAAAACATAAATATTGGTGACTAAACTTTTATAAAAAGTTGACATATAAATAATTGTTACATGGCTCTATGTTATTTTGCGTATACATGTATAATATAGTTCAAGTAATAACTACATCGGGAATTCACTAGCAGATTATTAAAGCAAGTCAATCTACACAAAATGTAGGACGTTTTAATAATTAAATATATTAAAACAGGTATTAATTTCGGGTAGTATACCGCGTCTAAATCAATCACATCATCATCATGATTGCTTTGCTTACACAACACTCAAAAGCGTCATAATCATCATGATTATGACCAAGAGTGCAAGCAACCTCAAAGATCACATCACCATCATTATATCTTTGCTTATACTCCACTCTAACGTCAAGGCGTAATGATGATGACTTGTTGAGTTCTACACTCAACCCCCTTTTCATCAAATAATTATATATATATACGTGTATATATATGTATGTATATATATATAATGTCTAGGTATATAGATATATAAAGTTTAAACTATTAAAAAGTCATACACCGAGTATTAGATCACGGGATCACCTACCGGGTATACACTACCTAAAAACCAATCAACTAATACATGGAATGATGACTCATGATGTGACAAGACCCAACCCCCACCCCATGCCCAATCATGGCCGAAATGTGTGGGACCACCCATACACCCACTCCACCATCATGTCCATGATGATTGTCATAAGAGGCCATACCCTATTAACCAAGTGTGCAAGCAAGGGTCAATCCACCAAGTCAACCATCCCTTGCCATGATTAGGTTGAATGCAACACCCAAACCCCCACCCTAACCCTTGGTTCGGCCGAGAATAGAGGGCCCCACCCACCTCACATCACCTCACCACTTCCATACTCATGTCATAAGAAGACCATGCTTCTTTGAGTGTAGACCATACCAACATCAAATCCATCACATTTAATACACCCTCTTACACACTCAAGCTCTCACTCTCTCATATATATATCGACATATGCACACACATAATCACTTTGCATCTTTCAAATTCGAGAGCAAAAACCATAGAGAAGTTTGAGTTAGAGTTGAAGATTCAAGGAAGGTTGGAGTCTAGGATTCGGGACTTGATAACAACACGAGCACCTAGTGTCTTCCATACGTTTTTCTTCACCTAGCTTGTCTAGTGGTACGAAACCGTCATCCATCTTTTATGTTTTCTTTACTTCCTTAAATTAAGCATGTTGTTCATCCTAATAATTAAAGGAGGTTTAAAAAGCTAAAGAGTTTTATAAAGTTTAACATTATTATGATTAAAAACTAGATTGTATAATAAAAAGATGTATGAAATTCGAAAATGATAAGCTCTTATACATAGATTCTTATCTTAACATATTTATGAGAGATTTGTTAATTTGAATTCATGATGCTAAATTAAGAATTGATAAACTAAAAAGATGTGTGTAAATATATATATACATATATATGTGTAACCGAAATTTGTATGTATAAGTGTATAAGTGATTGTTTTGATCCTATAATGATAGTTGTAGATATTAAAAGCATGATTAACATTAGATAAAAAGGTTTGAACATGAATACATATCCATGATTAGAGATGTAAACCGGAAATAATCAAGTGTATTATTTAAAAAGAAATCGTTACATATGTATGTTCAAATGTATGTTCATAAAGTATTAACTTGTTGAATTGAGAATTATTGAAACATATGCATGCTTGATAAGAACCGAAATATATGTCCAGAAATGTATGCATACAAGAGTAAATATGGTACATAAGTAAAATGATATATATATATATATGGAAGCTAAAAAGTATATATGGAGACATAATTATAATCGTATCTTGAAAGTAAATTATGGATAATATTGTATTGTTGTGCATTGACATGAAATTTGTTATGATTAAAGTGTTTGGGACATTTGGTAACAATAAAAAGCATACATGCACATATCATGAAATAACCATAGATAGGTTCATGTGCACAAAATTAAAGATGTTTCAGTTAAAAATAAATAAGTGTATGTTGAAATGTAGTTATACTTGTGTGTATATATATTTGTAAGGAAATATAAATACATGTCGAACTGAAACAAGTTAATAAATATCGTTCGGAACAAGTAATTGTATATGCATATAGAGATAAACATACATAGAAAATACATGAACGATACTTGCATATTTATTGGAAAGAAGTAATTATGTGTTTATACATGGATTATAGTATAAATATATTACAAGACGTTGCAAAAATAATATGTATTTTTGACAAACATAACGAGTCACCAATATGGAAATATAATAGTTTTTCCGAAAAATAAATAAAGCGTCTAGACAGGAATAATAATCACCAACGAGTCGTCATGAGAAAACATTGTTTTAAATAAACAAAGCCCGTGCTTAACAGGAATAGTTAAGTCGGGTGAACAACTTGCATTTAAGACAGGTAGTCTTAACGTGTTTAGTACCCTTGTGTGATTAGGGTACGGATAGACAAGAACTATTAGCACAAGGTTGTTGCTAGGATTTCATCGAACACAAGGTGAGTTCACGGCCCCCTTTTAACTTTTTAATGTTTTGTAAACATCGGGGGAGAAACATACTTACTTGTTATGTTTTGAAAACATGAATTACATTTGCTTACACGTTTGACATCATAAACATTCAGGTTTAACTCCTTGTGAGTTTCACTAATCCCCATTTTTTCTAAAGTTTTTGAAATGATTTGGGGTGGAAACATACTTGTAAAAGACTTTTGTATGTAAATGAATGAACTAATGATCTGACCGTATGTGTGTGTTGAGGGAAAAGTAAAGCGCTTAAAGTCCTATGAATAAGTTAGTAACCATTAGCTATTTTAGCCTGGGATTATATGGATAGTACTATTGGGGGTGGCGCCTCCGGTCATGGTTAGTCGCGCTAACCAGGGGTCCAAATGGCCGAATGACCGCATATTGTCTTACTCGCAGAAAGGCGGGGGGAGGCACAGAATGTTGGGGTTTGGTTATGGTCTCGTACATTACATACTATTTTGTATTCCTTGCATGCTTACAAATGGGGTCAATAGATCGGATTAGTATTCAGATTCATTGGTAATACATGCAAAAGAGTTTTGATTAGGTTATAGTGATCAGGTTTAAACAAAAGAGTTCTGATCAGGTTAAAGTGATCAAGTTTAACAAAAGGGTTTTGATCAGGTTAAAATTATCAAATTTAAACAAAAGAGGTCTGATCAGATTAAAGTAATCAGGTTTAAGCAAAAGAGTTTCTGATCAGGTTAAAGTGATCAGGTTTATACAAAGAGTTTTGATCAGGTTAAAGTGATCAGGTTTAAGCAAAAGAGTTTCTGATCAGGTTAAAGTGATCAGGTTTATACAAAGGGTTCTGATCAGGTTAAAGTGATCAGGTTTAAACAAAGGGTTTTGATCAGGTTAAAGTGATCAGGTTTAAACAAAAGGTTTTGACCAGGTTAAAATGATCATGTTTAAACATTGATTTATGACGGTTAAGTCATGGTAATGTTTTCAAAGAAAAACTACATATTTTATGACGGTATAGTCATGGGCATGTTTTCAAATGAAAACTACTTATTATTTATGACGGTTAAGTCATGTATAGTTTTTCGGGGAAAACTACTTAGTTTTATGACGGTAAAGTGATATACATGTTTTCAGGAAAAACTATAAGCACTGATATAACTAACTCTTTGAACTCACCAACCTTTGCGTTGACACTTTCAAGTATGTTTCTCAAGTAACCTTTAGCCATGACGCGGTTGGAATAGGCTAGCTATGTTGGATCAATTCCTAGTAGCTGGAAGGACGTAGAATATCAAGTCTCAAGTCTATCGTTGATCTAGAAGAACTTAGATCATAGTATTACTTAGTTTTAGTAATTGTATATGTAATCAAGTCTTAGAAATCACAATTACCACTTCCGCTATCGTGTAATGAACCAATCGTTGCAACCTGTATTTATTTATTAAATAAATAAATTTGGGGGTGTGACAGTAACCAGGGGGGGTTTGAAAACACTCAGGGAAATATGTTTACAAATAACTGATCTTTGTTTGAAACTAGGAAATTGTAAATTGTTCTTGGTTGTAGATATATAAAGTAATGAAACTATTGAGTTAAATAATCTAAATAAATAGCCAGTTTATAGGAAAAATCTTTAAATTTAAATTTTTAATTACTAATAAGAGAATATTTTGAAGAGAAATTATTGGCTAAACTAGTAGTCGTATATTAATTTAGCCAGAGTTTAGAAATAATTACTTTAATGGGGAAACTCATAATTATTTATCAATTTAAAATAATATTTTTATAAAATAGGTTGTATTAAGTTCCCTTTCACAGTGAAAATGTTTATGGAAAAATTTATATTTCAGATATTATCTAAAAGTTTGATAAACTTTTTGTTTGAACAAAATAACGAGGTTGTTTAAACCAAATAATAGTATGATTTATTTACGAATGAGATTGTCGGTAGTGTTCTAAATTTTGGTAAATGAAGAAGGTCATACTTGGAGAATCTTGATGGAAATATGATGGGTGTAGTTCACACTTAGCGTGTCAAATCAATGAATAATAACTTTAGATTAGGAATATGTAAATTTTATTAAATGCTGAAATGTCAAACATTACTCAAAACATAGGGAAATGGTTTTTAAACTGAAAATTTAAAGACAATAAAAAAAATTTATGTTAACGTCCCTTGTAGCTTTCCACTAGAAGGAAGATAATTCCCAAGACGAGCACCGCTATGGTCATTCGGGTAGCCGATCTGGCTTTAGTTCTAGCTGTTTCCGTGCGATTCTCTAGTATTTCTTTTTCGAGGATGTAGATTAACTCCTTTTGGTACCCTAATTGGTTTGCTAGGCTATCCACTCTTTGTTCTTGTAAGTCGAGCATTACCTCGTGCTCCATCCTTTGCCTCTCAAACTCTGAGGTCCTTACATATTGATGAATGTCATTGGCTGGAATTCCCATAGCACTAGTGGGTGCCATGGTTTGCCTTACCCAAGGGTTAGGATGGTACGGGTCCGGCATCAGATATGGGTCTCTTAGTGGGGGTGGTAACTGATTGTGAAGATAGGGTGTCTGATACGGGTTTCTGGGTGGGGGTGATCCAGATGTTCGAAGTCTTGGGCCGGTGTTCTTAATCCAGTCTGCCCTTACATCAAACCTTGGCCTGGCAGCTGGGGGTGGTGGTGACCGATACACGGGTGACCTGATGTCCTCTTCCTAATCGGATTCTGCTCCGGGATGGTATACCGGGGAGGAAGGAGAGTATGATTCCATGTCTAGCAGAGAAACAACGAAAAGGTTGTAAGTGATAATAAAATACTGACTGTTAAATATAGGAGTTCTCATAAGTTTAGAGTTTGACTAGTCATAACACCGAGTCTTCACAATAGTATTTTAGAAATACACTTAACCTATAAGCAATGCATCCCTGAGGAGAATTCCCAGGAAAGAGGGGTGGGTCACTAAGACACACTTAAGTACCCTGTCTTTCCTTAGCCAGAATCCCTCATGGGCCTACACACTCTTCCAGCCATCATGTATTAATAACACTATTGTTGGGCTCATGGTCATGATTAGAATCGTTGTGGACCGGGCTTTGAGGCCCGAAGGTGAGGCTTATATATTGTAGTAGGCTTCTTCTTCTTAGAGGGTAAGTGGGCTTCTAGTTTATTATTAATGGGCTTTAGGCCCAATAGTTTAGATTTAGATCACAAGAGGTGGTAACATTATATGTGTGAGTTTAAGGGTACATGAAAAGCTAAGTGTGTATAAGTGTGTGTTGAAACTTAGGATATCACTTAAATGGATCAAATGGATAGCATGAATATATATCACAAAAATTTTCAGGAATTGTGACACATAAATTATTAAATATTGTATCATGTAATGTATTACTTATGGTAGTATGTAGGAATATTCACATAAGGAGAAATCATGTAGCATGTAGTAGCATGGCATTGTATGGGTGTCCTAGGGTTATAGTCTTGGTCAAAAGTGTCTAATAACCTAATTCCCAATAACCAAGGCTCTGATACCAATCTGTCATACCCTAACCGACGGCAGAATACGTCGGGGCGGGACATGTAGACTATTCATGAGCTCAGGGTTGGCTAAATTGTAATACATTAAATTCATTTCAATTCAAACAAAACAAACACAAACCAAGTACATAAACGAAATACACATTGTTCATTCTTTAAAATTAACTAAGTCCAAACTTAAGTGTAGCATGTCTTGATCAACTCACACGTTAGCACCTGAAACATGAATAAAATAAGGTTAACTAAAAAGTTGATGAGCATACACAGGTTTGTACATAGATAGTATATATAGATGTGAATAAACAAATCCGTACATAACATGATAAAATAAGGCATTTGTGGGGAGCAACTATTGTGTAATCAAAGTACAATCAAACCCGTGTAACTAGCATGCAAATTGTGTTGTCGGTAACAATCACCCCAATCTGGGTGAGTTTGTCAGACTCAATAGATCTATCATTGTTAACCGTCGGCTTGTATAGTTAATGATTGCACATAAATTGCACACAAACAGTTAACACACCTAGCACTCAAACATAAAGCTCAAATTTTGTATACATGAATGTAAAGAGGATTTGTGTTTGTGTAGTTTGTGTAAATGTAAGAAATTGTGTGTATAGAGTTCATGTTTCACCCCAAAAGTTTAAAAGAGTAAAAGGGGCTATGTAATACTCATCTGTATTGGTTGTTGTGGATAACACGAGTAATAGGAATGCACAAGTGATTTGCTAATCACTATGTCGACCTAAAATTGAATTATACGAATCTAATTAATGATGAGCACAAAAGTCTTATGACAAAGTCTACTGTTCAACGGGGTTTGAGGTGTTTGTGAATTCGTACAAAAAGTGGTGTTATTTCATGTAAAGGGTGAAAGTAGCTTGATGTGTGTATGTAAATTCAAAGTATAAAGTAATTGTCTTAGGGTTTTATAATTTAAATAAATAAATCTTTTTTTTTCATTTACTTTGTTATAATAATGTGCCAAAATAAGGTAGTGTAAATATATATATATATGTAGGTCCCTCGGGTGTGGTGGATCGTCACATGCAAGTGGTCTACTAGTCGGACCGGGTGCGGAATACCCGTGACTAGGTGGAGAGTCTAACTGAACAAAGTAAACCGAACACAAGAGTCACAATAATCGTTCTTTGTATTATAAACACTAGACGGTTACAGAGAGAATACAAGCTGCGTACTTAGCAAAACTGAGTTCGTATGAACAAATGGTTCTGCTCACTTAGCTTCTGTGAACCTATCCTATTTATACTGACCTGATGCCTGCGCACTTAGCAAGTGCGCAGGACCAATTACTCCTGCGTACTTAACAAGTACGCATAGGTATTCCTGCGTACTTACTAAGTACGCAGGAGCATTCTCCTGCGCACATACAAGTGCGCAAAACACTTAGAAGAAATCAACAAAACATTAAGTAAAAGTAAATACAACTCGATAAACTTTTACATAATGACTCTTACATACAAAGACAAAATACAGACATTAGACATACAAACCTAGACTCTATCCAGAGTGTTGTCACAGGAAAGTGCGTCAACAAACTCCCCCTTGACAACAGCTCGGGATCTTCATCGTCTTCAGTCTTCAATCTTTAGTCTTCACAGCACTGCTTCCTTAGCTTCCATCTTCTTTTTGTAATCAAGACAGAACTTGATTAACTTGTCGTATTTGGCCGAGAGAAGCTTTGTCCATTCGTCAGTGTGGATGCAGAATTTGTCTGCTAGTACCTCCAGATCGTTCACAGAGAAATTGATGAAGCAGACTTCATCAAAAACCCTGATCACTTCCTTTGGCACTGTGTTTCCACTATCTGACTTACCTTTACCCATGATCACAGCCTCGCCCGTTTTTGGATCAACGTACCAGTACCACATGTCACCAAGAATATCCTGAGGTAACTTGCTCAGGGGAATCTTGGTTTCACATCGCACTGGCTTGTATACCAATCTCTTTAATGGCTTCTTAGTCACAGGATGCACAGCGTGCTTATCCTTGACTCTTCTGGGCACCTAAGGCTTGAGATACTCATACTTTCCCGATCTTGCTTCACGCTGTAGTATACTCCACAAACCCATTGCTACTGCATGATTCAAATGATTCAGCAGGTCGCGGTTTGCAAGGTTAACTAGGTCGTACCTGGGCAAAGAGTTGAACGCCTCACTGGTTGGTTTCAAGTATTGAACCCCTCCAGATCTTTTGATGGCGAACAACTGCTTGTCCTCCTCAAACCTGACAGCTAAGATCATACCTGTCGCTCCATACTTGTCTTTGATAGACGTCTTTTGCCACACTGGAGCTGGACCTTTTGTAGATGCAGAAGGCATGTCTTTCTCTTTTTGTGCCTCGGGGTCCACAGGTATAGGGTCGACCGGGGGGGCATCAGTTGTAGCTTCAACATTACTTGATGTATCAACTGAGCCTGTGTCTGTTTCGAGCAGAGATTCGAGCGATGGTATTTCAAAGATCTCACCATCCTCTAACTCATACTCTAGATCCCCGTCGCCCTTGGGAATCTCGATTATCACATCATCATCATCATCATTCCAATCATCACCAGAGTCGATCTCTCCTTCTTCCAGATTAAGGAGAGCATCGATCTGTGCTTCTTTAGAATAGTCAGGCTCGAGACATAGAATCTCACCAGCCACTGACTTCCCTTTATCACCGCCACCACCACCTGCTGAGGTATCACCACCCTCTTGCGTAGTAGACTCCCCCTCAGCCATTGACGTAGTAGAGATGGGCACAATTGCCGAAGCTTGGTGCTCACCTCCACTAGGACCGACTTCAGGATCCTTGTCTTTGTCATCATCCTTAGTCAAATCGACTGGATGACAAACCTCTGCACCGGTGGATTTTTCTTTTTCCTTCTCCCCCTGAGCACCTAGCTTCTCGGTCAGTTCGGCAATCAATTTGACCATAGTAGCGTGTTCCTGCCTTTGAGCATCCATCCTTAGCTCAATTGAAGTTCTGTGGGCCAGAATCATTTCATTCGTCTTCATTAATAGTTCATTCTGCGCCATCACATTCTTCAGCCGTTCATCAGTCCCCGTTCTCTGGCTACGCAGAATCCTAACTTCATCTGCCAGAGAGTTTATCTGTGCTTGTTGAGCATCAGACTCCTCCTTTGACGTTTGAATAGTCTTCAACAAGCCAGCAACTTGGGTTTCTAGCACATCGATCCTAGCTTCATTTGGATCCGGATGCCTAGATGACGAGGCTTCGGCGTTGTGGATGGGGGAAGAGAAGATTGTGTCAAAGTCGAACCCCTGTGAGAAATCACCGTAGTTGAAGGGTTGACCTGACGGCTCTTTGGTGGGTGCTGGGGTTGGGGATGGTATGATGTGAGTGGGTGTTATTGTTGGGGTGACTGTGACTGACTCCGTGAGAAGTGGAGCAGTCACCGTCACCTGGACCGTTGGAATAGGGAGGGTCACCGTCACAGGAATCACCTCTGTGACCGCCGTGACCGCCACATCTGCTTGTACCAGTGGCCTTCTCCTCCTACTAAACAGTTGCCGTGCTGGCATGGTAGATTCTGGAATGGCAGCCTCAACTTGTACTGGTTGCACAGTTGGAATCTCTTCAACCCTGGGGATGGCAACCTCTTGCCTATCGCCCCTTTTCTTGTTGGTGCTCTCATGCCTCTGTCTTTGTAAAGCAGCGTCAGAGTCGGAATCCGGCTCATATTCGCTGCTGGAGCTTTGTCTCTTTCTTTTTGAAGACGACGCAGGCTGGGTTACCTGTGCCTGTCTCCTCGGATGTGCCTGTGATGGTGCATCATCGGAATCAGAAGAATCTGATTCTGTAGCCTCCGAATCGGATTCCTCAGCACCACCAACACCACCTTCATCATCACCCTCATCATCCTTATTCTCTTCATCTTGTTCTTCATCAGAGTGATCACTCATCTCTGGTCCCGAGTTGGGACTATACCAGTTCCAGTCCTCCGGAGCGACGTATGCTTCATTCAATAGGTGGCCAAAGAGTTCAGTGTGCTCAGGGGTAGGATCTACACTGCCTGGCTTTAGAAACTGTGCAAAAACTCTCTTGGCCACTCTCTTCACTTGCAGTCTCTCCCCGATCGCACGCAGGTTTGGCAACGCATCATCGATCAAAAGTTGCACAAACCTCGGGTATAAAAGGAACCTAAACCTCTCCGCCGTATTTATCTGGTCATTGATTGCTTTGAAAATAAAGCGGGAGAAGTTGTAGCCCCGATTGAGAGACAAGCCCACCATGGCTGCGGCAAGGTCATGACCCAAGGCATCCTTCCCTGCTTTCCTTGATGAGATGCACATGATCATGATGTGGGCAAAGTAACGCCATTGATCTAGAACCCACATTTTCTTGTATGAAGCATAGTCCCTTTCCCCGACATATCCCATTCTCTGCCTCCAACACCCATCCACGTAGTAATCTGGATAGGATGTCGGGTCGGTGGGAAGGTCTCCAAACTGCAGTACTCTCCTTATTGTATCCTCATAGATGGCAATAGTCCGACCGTCAACGGTAGCCCTTATGACATTTGGAGATACCGTGCAATCGTGCTCTGCTGTCTCCCAGAATTGCTCTAAGTAAGGTCTTGAGACTGTTGGATTAGACGAGATTGCATAACTTATTTTAGATCTGTTCAGGAAGTCCACAATCTCTCTATATTGTAAGGCTGCCCCTTTCCATTCTGGTTCAGTGTGCGCCAACAGATTGAATTCGTCAGTGAATGCACGAGCCATTATCTGCAAACACACACAGAAAACATAATTAGATCAATTAATAACAATGGAAGTAGACTCACATGACATATAATAGTAGTTACACTTTGTAAAAAATTTCAGACTTTGAAAAATTTTCTAAGTGTTGGTCCTGCGCACTTAGCAAGTGCGCAGGATTTTACTCTTGCGTACTTAACAAGTACGCAGGAATTACTTCTTGCGTACTTGCTAAGTGCGCAAGAACAACCCTTAGCAAAAATTTCAAAGATTTAAATTCGTTCAAAAAGCGGGTTGATTAGGTAGCCACTAGGTCGGAATCAGGGATTCGAACCTATGGTACCATGATCAACACCATTAACCACTACGACACGATCAAATTTTGACCTAGGTCAGTGATCGACCCACTGACGGTTCGACTTCAACCCGTCGGATCAATCGATGACCAAAGGGAAAATGTATGATCGATTAGGCAATCTAATAGCTTGTTAGTGACATTAGTTACCCAAACAACCCATTTTACCCCAAAAATTCTACGGATTTAACCTAAAAATTCTAAGTCAAAAATCGGTCCAAAATTTCACGAATTTACGGATGAAATCGGTCTAAAATCTCACCAAGGAGATGAAATACGAAGATGATAATGTGGAAGGGATGAAAAACGGGTTTGAACACACACGATTTTGAGAGAAAATTGCAGGGGGAAAAATTTCGGTTTGAAAGCTTAACCTGAAAATTTTTCTAAGTGTTGAACTTATACCCCACTGATAATGTTCGTGCGTACTTGCTAAGTGCGCACGAATTAACTCTTGCGTACTTAACAAGTACGCAGGAAATAACTCTTGCGTACGTGCTAAGTGCGCAAGTCTTACTTCGTGCGTACTTGACAAGTGCGCAGAATCTTTAAGTGCGCAATTTTCAACTCAGAATTATGAAGATTTTCAAGTCAAATAACGAACAAGATAAAAATATTCAATCGGGAGGATTCAAATACAATTCATGAAGGTTAAACATAAAATATTTTTGGCCTTTTCTGAATTAAACTTAAACAATTCATAAACTTAAAATCTTTTTGTTCTTTTCAAAATAGATATGTACAAGTATTCACACAAGCTATTTTTGATCAAAGACACGAGCAGAGGATCATATCAGGCTAACTTATAGCAAAAACGATACAATATAAACATCAAAGAATATGGGATCATGTCATGTATTACTCTTTATTCTTACGTAATAAGCAAATAAACAAGTAATTCAAGTTGACAATATTATAAGATTTGAAACTATATGCATCTTTGTATCATGTTCTTGTGTATTAAGTTATTAATTATAAAATATACAACATGTACCCCACTTAAATGCTATGATATTTTGCACTATCTCAAGGCATCTAAGATTTTTCCAATGATATTCTTAATTTTCAGAATGAAGTTACATCAATTAGCACAGAAAAATCAAGCAGAATCCATGAGGATTATCAAGAATCATAAGATTCAGAATCGAGTGATTCAATTGTCTTGGTTTCATGTGATTTTCTTCTTTGAATATCGGTATGATGATTCGGGATAAGGAACATGGTGTTTGATTATAAGGTAACGGGATCCAACTTTTATCTGGATTTGATTTCAATGAACCAGGAATGATTCAAGGGTGAATACATGCTCAACGGTTGATGTAGAGACATGTCTTGATTCAATCTCTCCTTGCATACTTGTGAGTATGGGCAGTGAGATGAACCGCATTAATTGTGCTAACAACATAACCCGAAACTGATCTCAAAAGAAAATTATTGCCAAAATCTAACATCCTTTATCTGATAATGATCTTTTCTATTCTTTTACACACACACACACTTGCAAATATGGGTTCAAATCACAGTTGTAATTTAGATTTAGTTTCCACACTACTAGTGATTCAAAGACGCATACAGCCTACTGACAATTCAAATTACTTGTAAGTAAACAGATTAAAAACATAATAATTTAAACAATTAAGTAAACATGACGCAATCATTTCCCATGAGCAGTCTATGATGGTTAGATCATTTCAGATGTACTATCATTTCCTCGTTTCTCAAGTGAACTTTTGAAATTTTCTCCATTTTCTAATATTTCAGATGTACAGAAAATATTTTTATTTTTTTATTTTTGTAAAGTATTTTAAACTAACAGAACTATACAAAATTTTTTTAAAAGAAATAAAATTTAACTTCCATGAATTGAATTGATTTAAGAAAATTAATTTTTCACTCGGGATTGAACATTCCTATCAAGTTGACAAGATGCTCAAAACGGGACCGATCAAATGCCTTTGTGAAAAGGTCAGCAAGATTGTCATCCGTGTGAACCTTTACAAGTTCAATTAAATGCTTTTCAGCACAATCACGGATGAAATGATGGCGAATTTCAATATGCTTAGTTTTGGAATGTTTCACCGGGTTATTTGTGATGGACATGGTGGCATTGTTGTCAATGAATAAAGGAGTTCCAGTGAAGTTCAAGCCGTAGTATCGCAATTGCTGCTGAATCCACAATATCTGAGAACAACCGCTAGCTGCAGCAATGTATTCTGCTTCACAAGTTGAGACAGAAACCGTTGACTGCTTCTTGCACTGCCAGGAGACCAGTCTGTCTCCCAAGAATTGACATCCGCCAGAAGTTGACTTTCTGTCAAGGTTACAACCGCCATAATCTGAATCAGTGTAGGCTTTGAAGTCGAATGACTGCTGCTTAGAGTACCAAAGACCCAATCGGGGTTTCCCTTTCAGGTATCTGAAAATCCTCTTCACGGCTATCATATGTGACTCCTTCGGTTGAGACTGAAACCTTGAGCACAAGCATACAGCAAACATAATATCGGGTCTTGAAGCTGTGAGATACATAAGTGATCCGATCATCCCACGGTACAACCTGCTGTCTACATCCTTCCCATCTTTGTCAGGATGCAAACCATGATTGACTGGGATTGGTGTGCCATAAGTAGTGCTATCACTCATCTTGTATTTTGACAGGATGTCTTGCACGTACTTAGTTTGATGTAGATAAATGCCATCCTCTCTTTGACTGACTTGCAGACCCAGGAAGAACGACAGTTCACCCATATTGCTCATTTCAAACTTGGACTTCATCACCTTCTCGAATTCCCTACACATCCCTTCATTGGTCGACCCAAAGATGATGTCGTCGACATATACTTGCACAAGTAGAATGTCACCTCCTGCTTTCCTTATGAAGAGAGTCGAGTCAATCTGTCCACGGTCGAAACCATTAGACAGTAAATGCTTTGATAGTGTCTCATACCATGCCCGCGGTGCTTGATGAAGACCATAAAGTGCTTTGTCGAGCTTGTACACTTTATTGATATTATGCGGATCTTCAAAACCGGGAGGTTGAGTGACATAGACTTCTTCATGAACTTTACCATAAAGGAAAGCACTCTTCACATCAAGTTGGTAGACCTTGAAGCCGACATATGTGGCATAAGCCAAGAACAGTCGAATGGCCTCAATTCTAGCAACTGGGGCATATACTTCCGTGTAATCCAAGCCCTCTTGTTGATAAAAACCCTGAACAACCAATCTTGCCTTGTTCTTCACAACTACATGACGATCATCCGTCTTGCATTTGAACACCCATCTGGTTCCAATTGGCTGAAAGCCTTTTGGCAAGTCAACTAAATCCCATACATGCAACTTTTGGAATTGGGACAATTCATCTTGCATCGCCTCAATCCAGCAGTTGTCAGTGAGAGCCTCCTTCACATTCTTCGGCTCTATCTGGGATACGAATGCAGCATGCAGACATGTTTCCATGACACCAGTGTCAAATATCTCTGTGTAAAGACTGGTGTTCTCAGTGATGGTTCTATGACGAGTCTGAACACCGGCATAAGGATCACCAATAATGTTGTCGATTGGATGATTCCTATGCACTCTCGTCTCCGATACAATTGGTTCTTGAATTTCTGGATCTAAATTTGTGCTCAACTCCCCCATTTCCTGTGTTTCAGCAGAAGAAGATTCAATGTTAATTGGATCAGCTGGAGCTTCATTTCCTACAATTGTGTTAGGATTGGCTTGAGCGTCATCTCCAACAACATGAACACTTTCACTGTTATCACTGTTATCACTGTCATGAGTTCCAGATGCAGATGCAGCATTGGAATCAGGAGTTATAATTGGTACAGTAGCACGAGTAGAAAAACTGCCGCCATTCAATAGATTATAAACATTTTCGGCGTCTTCTGCAGATAGCTCGGGAAGATTAAAAGACTTGAATAGCGCATCATAATCAAAACCCCAAGCTGGACCTTTTGGTTCTGGTGGAATGCTGTGTTTACTACAATCCACTTCGAGCCATTCCTCGACAGTACGAGTTCCTATGTTGTACACTCTCTTGCAGGGTGAATTGGCAACATATCCTAAGAAGATGCCTTCCACCGCTTTCGCATGAAATTTAGATTTACGATCTTTATACTGTAGCAACAAGGAACAAGGACTACCAAAATGAACTAGGTAATCAAGATTGGGAAGTCGATTGTTGATCAACTCATAACAAGTCTTGTTGTGTCTTTTCACCACCAAAACTCTGTTTAAGACGTGACAAGCTGTATTTACTGCTTCTGCCCAGAAAGTGACAGGAAGCTTTGCATCTGACAGCATAGTCCTTGCAGTCTCAATCAGTGTTCTGTTCTTCCGTTCAGCAACTCCATTCTGCTGAGGCGTGTACGGCGCGCTGAATTCGTGACGGATCCCTTTCTTGAGACAGAAAAGTTCCATCAAATTATTCTTGAACTCAGTTCCGTTGTCACTCCTTATTCTTCTAACTTTCAGCTTGCAAAGAGATTCCAAGCTCAGGATCAAGTATTGAAGAATATCAGCAGTCTCATCTTTTGTACCTAAAAAATGCACCCAAGTAAAACGTGAGAAATCATCAGTTACAACTAGACAGAATGACTTACCTCCAATACTCCTGATACTTATGGGGCCAAACAGATCCATGTGTAATAGCTCCAAAGGGGTATCGATAGAGTTTTGGAGCTTGGGCTTGTGAGACTTCCGTTGCTGTTTGCCCTTTTTACAAGGCATACAGTCATCTGCAACGGTAAATCTCAGCTTAGGAACCCCGGTTACCAAACCATTTCGGACAAGATGATTCATTTTACGATAAGAAATATGTCCGAGTTTCCTATGCCACAAGATGGAGTCAAGCTCTGTCGCTTTTGTAAGCAAACAGGTAGCAACTGATGAGGTGGTTTTTGCCACGCTCATATCAATCTGATAAGTGTCGTTTGTTCTTGGTGCTCTCATCAGAATCCAGTCATTAGGAACTTTGAAACCGGGTTTGAGAATCAGACATTCTGACTTGTCAAACATCACTGAGTACTCCTTGTCACACATTTGTGAGACACTCAACAGGTTATGCTTCAGCTGCTCGCAGAAGTTGACATTGTCAAAGCTAACACAACCGTTAGAAACCACGCCTTGACACGTGATACTGCCGCCTTTTTCTCCGGCAAAGGCCACATAGCCGCTTCTAAATGGTTTAACGTCTTGAAGCAAGGCCATGTTTCCTGTCATGTGCCGGGAGCATCCACTATCTACATACCAGCGGTTAGAGATAGTACCATTCGGACGTCCCTGCACGAGTAACAAAAGAATTAGTTAGATTTGGAGACCCAAGCCATTGTGGTCTTGGGTCGTCCATCCTTCTCAAAATAAACTACTTCTTTCAACTCACAGTCATGATGACTGTCCAAAATTGGTGAATCTTTGGAGGAATTGGGAACAGGAGATTGAGAATCTTTAACTTTCTTGTTCCAGGATCTCTTTTGAATCTTAACCAGAACAGAAGACTTTGGTTCAATCATAGCCGGTGAACTTGTGGAAGCTTCACCTGATTGAGCTTTGGTCAGCTGTTCCAGCTTTCTCAACCTCTTATTCCTTCTTCTTCTCTGTGGCTTAGAGAGTCTAGCCACAGGTTTCTCACCAGTGCGTGTACTACCAGATGTAGACACACGAGGTACAGCAGGTTGCTTTACCTTTCTTACAACAGATGGCTTGGCCTCAGATTTGATCTTTGGCTTAGCTATCGGTTGCACTGGTGGTTTCACTACATTTAGCTTTGGTCTGATAGGAGCTTTCACTACTGGCGACTTAGGGATAACAGCTGGTCGTGAAACAACATGCCGTTTCCCTGGGTTCTTAGAAGGACAGTTCACAACAATGTGACCAACCAAGCCACAGTGAAAGCAATTCCTCTTGTCAACATAAGTTCTCATGTAAGGCTCTTTAGTTCTGGCCTTAGAAAACTCACCATTGTGAGAAGGAAGAGTTGGTTTATGAACAGAAGTTTGAACTTTTACAGTTTGATGTTTGGGGGTATAATACTTTTGCAAATTTTCTTTGTAACCCAGCCCATAATGAGATGAAAAAGCCTCTTTCTTAGCTTGGTTAATATTTTTAAAACCCCCGTAAAGCATTCCCTTAAGTTTATCATTTGTTTCAATGATATCAGGTTCAGTTAAAATGCAATTATCACCATTAGTGATAATGTTTTTCTGGACTTTCTATTCAGTCAACAACTCCTTAGTTACTACTCCTTAGTTACAACTCCTTAGTATAATACTTTTGCAAATTTTCTTTGTAACATACTCCTCACTAGATGTGGAGTTAGCCTTACTTGAGGATTCATCCTTTTTAGGGGAATCATCCTTATCAGAGGGCTCATCTAGACAAGTGAGATCAATGTCTATCAAGCTATTGACAAACTGCCCACTTATTGGTGGAGGAATGGCATTGGTACCAAGTCCTAGGCCATTCATTTTTCTCACCACGGATTCGTAGTGTTCCACCACGAAGCGAGAGTTTTTCAATTTCTCGTTAGTGCATTTGAGCTGCAAGATCTCATTTTGCAGTTTGTTAATTTCATTGTTCTTCTTTTCCAAAGCCCTATACGCAATGTCCAAATGAACCTGTTGGTCGCTTATTTTTAAAGAATAGTCTTGTTTTTCGTTCTGTAGCATTTCAACTGATTCTTTAAAATGTGATTCATTCATTTTGTAATTTTTAGCTGCCAACTTTAGGGGTTCAATTATGTCTTGGAGATCAGAAATTTCATTTTTTAGCCCTAGACATTTAGAACAAGAAACAACAGAGAAAGGGTTAGAATCTACCTCAGATGATGAACTTTGTCCTTCTCCAATTGCCATGAGAGCAACAGCAGTGGTAGACTCCTTTTCATCAGCTACAGAAGCTTCCTCTTCTTCAGATTCAGAAGATTCCTCTCCTTCAGTTTCAGAAGATTCCTCTTCTTCAGCTTCCTTCCTCTCGGCCTCCTTCCTCTCGGCCTCCATCAGCTCCATGATTTCTGCCATGAGACCAACCTGTGCTTGAGCAATGATGGCGTCTTCTAGATGCACACCCCAATCAAAATTTTCGTCATTCTGTGCGACCAGTGCATTGGACTGATTACTTTGGGTATGATTGTGGTGACTTTGGTTGTTTTGGCCATGGCTGTTTCCCTGGCTAGGTCTGGTAAAACCAGAGGCAGGTGCTCTGTCCTTTTGACATTCACGAGCAAAGTGTCCATAGTTTTGACACTTGTAGCACTTGGCCTTGGATTTGTCAAATCCAACCTTGGCATTAGAATGCCCGCCAATATACTTTCTTCCTGTTCTGTTCAGGAAACGCTTGGCCCTCCTCAGTAACATGGCCATATTCCACTGAATATCCATGTCTTCAATATCATCAGGATCCACTTGATTGAAGTCCTCTTCAATAGTCTCAGGATCCGTTAGCTTTCCACCAATGAAATTCTCATATGCCAGCATGCAAGATGAGAATAGTGCTACATGATCTTCAGTTATCTTGGCAATAGCTGACTGGTTGGCTGAGCACGTATTCTGAGGAGTCTTTGAGTTTTATTGATTTTGTTGATGAGATCCAAACCCTGATCCTGATGCATAACATGCATGACCACCATAGCCATTAGAGTGGTCTTCTTCAATGGATTTCCCAGTAAAGAGTGCAATCCCAGAGCCGGAAGACATTGACGTGGAAGTCGCCCCGTGATACATGGAAGGGTCCTGTATCTGAGGTCTTCCAGAATTCTCCCTTTTTATAAGATTCATGTTATGAGCCTGAATCTTACCGACTGCCTCATCTACTGTCATCTCGTAGAACTTTGAACTTTCCCTCATCAGGGTTGTATACATCTCATATCTCGGTGGCAGAGCATCCAGAAACTTTTCCACCATTTCCTCTTCTGGATATTTAAGCTTAAACGATTTCAACTCCGTTTGTAGGTGATAGAATCTAGAGATAAGATCATCTAAAGATTCATTTTCTATAAATCTGAAGCACTCGTATTGCTTCCGGAGCAGATCCCTCTTGCTTTTCTTGATGTCACTATTTCCTTCGAATCTTTTCTGTAAAGCTTTCCAAAGATCCTTAGAAGATTCATATCCTCGGAAACTGTGGAACAAATCCCGAGTTAATGACATAGTGATTGAACCCAATGCCTTCTTCTCTCGATCATAAATTTTCTTTTCTTCTACATCCAGCTTAGAGATAGGCTTAGGTACGTTTTCATCAAGATACAAGTGGGTTGGATGCTTATATCCCTCAAGAATAGGTATCCATAACGATGAATCGGTGTATGAAATATAGTGCTCAAAGCGGGCTTTCCAATTGGAATAATCGTTTACATTGAGCAACTTGGGAGGTTTCTGTGGAGTACCGATTTCATTATCATAATTTAACATACTACTAAGGTTCTGAAGGTTTGACATGGTGAACACTTGGTCAAAAATCAGAAAAGTCAGTAGCTATTGCGCACTTAGGATTGGCCTTGCGCACTTATGAATGGTCTTGCGTATTTAATATTTGCCCTTGCGTACTTGTAAGTACGCAAGAGTAAATTGTTAAGTACGCAGGATAAGTCTTAAGTTCGCAGTTCAGTCTTGCGCACTTGTAAGTACGCAGGAGATAACTCTTGCGTATTTAGCAAGTTCGCAGAAAACTGTACTTTTTGCCAAAAATGGTAAGTACGCAGGACACCTTTTCAGCAACTCTCACCAAACCTTTCCGGTGACCTGAAACTCGCCGGAGTTGGTAAAAAATGGTCTGATGATCAATGCAATTGAGTCAAAGGGTCAGAAACAAGTTTCTAACCAACCTATGATGCTCAAAACACACAAACAGACAACAAAGATCGGTTTTTGAGAGATTTTTGCTTCTAAAAAAGTGCTCAAGAGCTACCCCTTTTTTATCACAAAAATCAACAAAATAACCTCTCTTTGCTTGTAAAACTCAGTAAAAACGTCTCCAAACTCACTTACAACACTCGAATTCAAGAGCAATGCTCTGATACCACTTGTAGGTCCCTCGGGTGTGGTGGATTGTCACATGCAAGTGGTCTACTAGTCGGACCGGGTGCGGAATACCCGTGACTAGGTGGAGAGTCTAACTGAACAAAGTAAACTGAACACAAGAGTCACAATAATCGTTCTTTGTATTATAAACACTCGACGGTTACAGAGAGAATACAAGCTGCGTACTTAGCTAAACTGGGTTCGTATGAATAAATGGTTCTGCTCACTTAGCTTCTGTGAACCTATCCTATTTATACTGACCTGATGCCTGCGCACTTAGAAAGTGCGCAGGACCAATTACTCCTGCGTACTTAACAAGTACGCATAGGTATTCCTGCGTACTTACTAAGTACGCAGGAGCATTCTCCTGCGCACATACAAGTGCGCAAAACACTTAGAAGAAATCAACAAAACATTAAGTAAAAGTAAATACAACTCGATAAACTTTTACATAATGACTCTTACATACAAAGAAAAAATATAGACATTAGACATACAAACCTAGACTCTATCCAGAGTGTTGTCACAGGAAAGTGCATCAACAATATATTCAGAAAAGTTTTATTTGAATAAATAGGGTTTAAACCCTAATATGTATAATTTAATAACAATAAAATGATTTATAATAACTTGTTTCGTGATAATGTGTTTTATGATAATCTTGTCAACTATTTATATCAAATTAGGTATTTAAAATACTTTGTTTTAAAATTAAACTAAAACTATATTTTAAATGATTTTTATATAAAAAGAGGTTCTAAACAATTGGATTTGTGAAAATGATTGTTTTATGTTAGAAATTTCAAGTGATTGTACCAGTTTGTTCTAAAAGATGATAGGTTTATAAAATAATATTTTTATATAATTTTTAAAGCCTTAAAATGGTTTTTAAAAATTAAAACAGGTCTAAGGGACTCGAACCCGGGTCTACGCTGTGGAGCCGAGCCGTGAGAACCATTGGACCAAGGGACTAATCTGTGTAGTTGATCCGGTTCAAAATAATGTTAACGTGTAGCTGAAACATGGCCGGGTTTGGTTTAGTGACTGCGCAATAAAAGAACTTGAATGTGGGTCTCGAACCCACGCCACCTGGTTCGGCGGTGCAGTGGCTTACCGGCCGGACCAGGTGGTTTCGCTAGTATATAATGAAACCAGATAACCTAAATATAATAAATGAATAAAACCGAATTCCCCCTTTCCAAATCGTATGAACTGGATCAAGAGAAATCAACATAATCGATTTTCTTTGCACTCGATTCCAGTAATTTGTTAAGGGGCTTTCGATGTATGATTAGCAACGAAATGAAAGAGATAAGTCTCACCTGATTTGGTCGAGTATTGAAGGCTGTCGGCTACCGGTTCAGTTACGGAGTTCTTGGTGGTCGATCGAGGTGTGGGCATGAAATGGGGATCAATAGAAGGTCGAGGGAGTTTGCAATGGTCTCTGCGAAGGTGTGTGGACATTTTAATTCACTCAATTCTGTTCTAATCATGCGATTTGATTGCGATTTGAATCTACCAGTTGTCGCCCACCTTTACGCGTTAATTCGAGCGACTGTGAATGAATTTGGCCGTGTTTAAGGGTTGAATACATAGGAGGATTGATCGTGCGTGATTTGCGGCCATTAACATGTCCTAATTTCTTGATTTGGAAGCGAATTGGGCTCGGTTTGACTCTAAGGAGTCAAAGTTCGTTTGAATTTGAAATTAGTCACGTGATATGTACAATTGGGAGGCTTCGACGAGTAGGAGTGATCGATGGTTGAATATGCAAACATGGTAAGTCCTTAACACACGGATTTGGTCGATTGCAGTCTTGAAATTCAAAGAGTTGGGGCTGTGACTTTTCAAGAGTCAAACTAGGTCAAATGAAAATCAAAATATGTTAAATATTATGAATGGGTTGCAAATTGAGGTGATGGGGGTTCAAGTTCAAGGGTGACGGTTCAAAATGAAGGTTCAAGGACTAGCGTGGTTCAAACTAGATTTATTTATTTTAGATGCCCTTTGTAATTATATATAAAAATTGGTTTCCTTTATAAACTTTGTAAAACTAATTATAATTTAAAATGCCAAATATATATCTATTAATATATATATATATATATATATATAATTGCTAAACAAATCTTTTTGTGTGGTTTAATTAATAATTTCAAATACATAAATATTTTTGTATATAATTATTTATAACTTAAATATTCGTACATATATATGGATATATATATATTTATATATATATATATATATATAAATATCAAACAGGAGTTATAAAAATGTAAACGCAAGGTTCTAAATTTTGAATAGATGTATTAAATTTAAAATAACCGTTTATGTGACAAAAGTGTTTGAATAAATTCAGGTTTTAAATGTAGTGTTATTATTGAAAGTTATTAAAATAAAATGAATACAGAAAATTTATGGTATGAAAAATCATGGATGTTACACTTGGAGTTGATCAAAGAGATCGTCTATACGAGGCAAAGGATAACGTTTCTTGATTGTGACTTTATTCAGTTCACGGTAGTCGATACACATACGGAAAGTTCTGTTCTTCTTCTTGACAAATAGGACTGGAGCTCCCCATGGCGATGAGCTAGGTCGGATGAAACCTTTATCCAACAATTCCTGTAACTGAGTAGATAGCTCTTGCAATTCACTAGGTGCCAGTCTATAAGGTGCCCGAGCGATCGGTGCTGCTTCGGGTGCTAGATCGATTTGAAATTCAACTTGACGGTGTGGTGGTAGACCAGGCAAATCCTCGGGAAATACTTCCAAAAATTCACAAACGATGGGAATATCATCAATCTTCTTCTCTTCTGATGACTACTCAGCAACGAGGGCCAAAATAGCAGTATGCCCTTTTCGAAGGCATTTCTGTGCTTTCATAAAGGATATGATACCCATGACTGCACCAACCTTTTCGCCCTGTATGGAAAGGGTTTCTCCACTCGAGAAAGGAATGCGAACAATTTTCTCACGACAGATGATTTCAGCTTGGTTGAGCTGGGGTCCTTTGGAGCTAGACTGAGAGTTGGAGTGGTGATCAAACTTGCGTTTATGATTGTCGGTGGATTTAGAGACCGAAACTCTCGGGGGTAAAGTCCCTTGAGTCACCGCCTGATCGGTTAGCTTGTCGGCTAGTCAGATCGTCTGCTGGATGGTAGCAGGGTTGGATGAAGTAACCATACTTTGAATTTGTGGCACTAGTCCTCCAATATACAGCTCAATCCTCTTGTAGTCCGGGGTCACCATATGTGGGCACATGGTAGGAAGCTCATGGGAACGGGTGGTATACCGCTCAATTTAAGAACCTTCCATCTTCAGGTTCCAGAACTCTCCTTCCAATAGCTAGCTCAGGAAATGCACTTTAAGAGATGAATTGACCTCTTTAGTCAATAGCTAAAGCATTTACCTGCAGCGTTCTGTGCTGCGAGAGCCTCTGCCACACTATCGTTGATTAGTGCCTCCAGCTTAGCTGCTGTCATGTTGATGGTACCTCGGCCACCAGCACGACCTCCACGTCCTCTTCCCGACATGATTATTCACATTCAAAAATACACAACAATGAGAAATATGTCGCATATTAAACATTATTTATGTAAAAGTAAGGAAATACAACATCTAACATTTTGAAAATTAAATAAATTGTAAGGCTACAAAATAAATAACTCAAACATGAAACTTCTCATTCTTTTATTGAATGGGGAAAACCTTACCCATTTTGGTTTGAAAAGAGAAAATAACATAAGCAAAACATGAATGAAAAGGAAAAATAGAATAGAAAAATCATCAAGCGTCTTCGTCATCGAAAAAACGTATGATTGTGCATCGTCGATTTCCACCGGTTCCTCCTCGGGTGGCTCCCCCTCTAAGGGCTCGTCCTCGAAAGGTTCCTCCTCATCGTCCGAAAGCGGAATGTCCTTCGGAAATATGGTTGCTTGTAGTTGGGCTTCTAAGTGAGTCACTCTCTCCCGAAGTCCCTCAGCGGCATGATCTGCTACTTGCAGCTGGGCTTCCATATTAGTCACTCTCTACAGAATCCCTCCTACATCTTGGTCTGAAGTGTCCACCCTCGTCTCCAAATGTGTAACCCGATCCCCCAAAAGGTTATGGACTTGGTCTGTTGCTGCTAGCTCAGCAGTCAAAAGCTCAATTCCTACCTTGTTTTCTTCCACTTGCGGCTCTCGCTCTAGAATGCCCGGTATCTCATCAGTGGAATCCTTCATCTCCTTTAATTCCTTAGTTATGATAAACGCAAAAGCTGTAAAAGCTTGTTCCATGGTACATGGCAAGCTAGGTAAGGTAGCGAATGTGGAAGTAGAACCAAAGTAGGGCGATGGAACATTTCCCATCTCGATCCACCTTTGGATCATCTTCGGATATGCACTCCAATTAAGTGTCATGTTCCTTGCTCGTGCATTACTTGGTTCACCCTGTTCCACCAACTAGAACTAGTCCGACGCCTTTTAGGCTACGGGGACGATACTGTAGGTGCCTTATGTGATGGTGGTGGAGTTGACGACATGATCTTGTAATATAATATATAAGTGCCAAACATTCAAGGGTTTTGACATGTAACTAATGTGTGAGGTTATAGTCTAGTATGCAATCCTAGTTCTCTATAACCAATGACTCTGATACCAATCTGTCACACCCCCAAATTCCACTAACAAATTTTTACCGTTTGGGAAGTGACAAACCAGGATCTCAGTCACCAGTTACATTGAACGACTCTATATGGGACTCAAATGAAAATATCATAACATTCAGAGTTTAATGCGGAAGCGTAAAGAAAGTAAATGCGCAAAACACACACGCCCAAAAAGTCTAAAAGTCCAAACCAAACACAATTCAAAATAGTCCAAACAGTTTAATAAAACATAAATCAAAAGGAGAATCCCATGCATGTCCTATGGGTGCACCTGTGCCTTATCTTAGCGACCTAAGAAAACATGTAAGAAAAGATGTCAACACGAGGTTGGTGAGTTCACAGGTTTCAGTATATAAATAAATGTTTACCAGATTATTGATCATTCAATATGTATCTATAGGTAGCTAACATATGTTCATGATTGACTTAAACGCTCACAACCGAAACTGACTGTTTGTTTATTTGCCTCCTGCCAAATCTATCAACCTCGGCGATGTGAGTAGGCTAACATTTCACCCGTTCGATCTCCAATCGAGTTAGCGCGACTAACGTGGGTGGGATTTGTCAAACCCAGTAGTACTACTAAACATTACCTCGCTAAGATCCATATTAACGGTTCGATGTGTGTTGAGGACTTTCAGTTATAGCGTGTTACGCTTAGCTTTAACATTGATAACATATGAATTACAAAAATCTCAAAATAGTTGAATCATGTTTTCTCCCCCAAGTTAAAACAGTAAAAAGGGGGCCGTGAAAACCCACCTGGGTTGCTTAGGTAGTTCACACTAGAATACGATTGGAACCACGAGTGTTAGCCTGCAACGGCTTACGTATGCCCTAGAATTATACACATAATAATTAGGGATAAAATGGGAATTGTGACAAAGACACGGAATGAGAAACGTCCTAAAGAAATGCTCTAATAATCAAGAGTAGACGAACGTGTCCACGGGAATAGGAATTTTTTAATTAATAATTAATATATATATACGTTACGCGACGAATGATAAAATAATATATAATAAATATATTCGAGCGTTTTGTCGTTAACTAGAAGTCTAGGAAAATAATATAATTTATTATATTATTTTTATGTTTAGCGACGTAACGTAAACAATTAACTTGCGTGACAAAAGTAATAAATTTATTATTTTTATTCACGGATATAAACGAGCGTAGATAATATAGAAAATAATATTATTTATGAATTTGAAACATTACAAAAATGTTTATAATATGGAGGAAATAATATATAAAATATATTATTTTTAATTTGAGTCACGGTACAAAATAATGTGAATATTTTATTTTATAAATAGATTTTAATAAAAAAATACGGTTTGCAAGACCAAACCCGAGTCCACGGGTGGTTTCCGGGCTCAAAACATTTTTATATATTAATGCAATAATATGGGGTTTGATTTTCTATTAAATTAATAGTGGAAAAATGGTTTAAAAAATAAAATAGTGGGGAGGGATTCGAACCCGGGTCTCCTCCCCCACAGCCCAAAGTCTTAACCATCACAACCCGCTAGGGAATCGCACAAGGATCAGAAACAAAATGGTTTTAACGTACAATTCCAATGTATCCCCCTCGCACACACTCAAACGATCGCATCCAGTCCCAAACCCGCACAATTGGTCGCGATTGAATCAAGGCAGTATAGGGGTTTTAACAGTCGAGTATAGGCGAGTCTGGAGTGGAGTTTAATTCCAAAATCAAGCAGTTTAAGATCGATTAATTACAGGAATTAGAATCGAAAACCCTAACTTTGAACCTAGAATCAATTCTGTTGAATTCGCTATTAAAAATGGTTGGATTCATAGGGTTTTTACTGATTAAGACATTTCGAAACTACTGAGATAGTTTAATTTCATTGAGATCGTGCTTAGAATCAAAACCTCCAAATTTCTTATGAACAAACCCTAATTTACGGATCAGGTAAAATTCGATGTTAAAAGGTGAAATTGATAGAGGGTTTTCAATGTATACGAGATTGCGAAACTGTTGGTGTAACTTAATTTGATTAAGTTTGGGTTTAGGACCGAAACCCCCAAATCATTTTTATGAGAAACCCTAGATTAGGATCACGACGGATTCGATGTTTAAGGGTTGAATTGGTATAGGGCTTTCAATCCAGGCATTGAGACGACACTAAGGATGAGTTCAATTTTACCATTTGATATTGGATTGATAGGGTTCGACTAAAACGAAGACCGTAGATGTCGATTGAGTTAAATCCGATAATGTAAGCCCTAATAATGATAGGGCTTATGATCTTGATGTAAAAACGAAGCTAAAGGACGTAAGAGTTACCAGATCACGGTTCGAATTGACTGTGCTCGACCAAAACAGGTGCCAACTTGCGCGAGCTTGGTCTCCGACGATCCTAACTGCTTCTCCGGGAGAATTGGAGTGTGTCAAAGGTTCTCTGAGACTCGTTCAATGTGCGCAGGGTAGACGATTGAGGAATGATTCACGAATTTGTGTGAATCGGTGATAATTAGTGATGAACTCGACGGTTACGGGTTTATTACCCATTATTGAGATTAATTCAAATTAATGTCGATGTTTAATGCCCTAATGATGATCGATAATGCCTACAACGTGCATATCGGTTACAGATTTCGGCAAGAAACGATCGTGAAGCTTGAATTTGAATTGAGGTTTGCGATTTTGACTTTCAAAAGTCAACTACGGAAAAAACAAACCGAATTTTGACTTAGCTTAGTCAACATATAGGGTTTAGGTTAATTACAGGGTTGGTCCTTGCTGTTTGAGTTTAGATGTTGACAGGATTAGACCCTGGGATTAGATTTTGTTAAATAAGTTAAGATTTAACTGGATTTAGTTAACGGGGTTTAGTTTTTAAAAATATTTAACGGGGATTGCTAACGGAGTTAACATGAAAAGTCGGATTATCACAAATCACATAATCATGATGACTTTAATTACACTTCACTCAAGTGTCATAATCTTCATGATTATAACCAAGAGGGCGCACAACCTCAAAGATCAAATCACCATCATTATATATTTGCTTATACTCCACTCCAACATCAAATCGTAATGATGATTACTTGTTGAGATCTACACTTAACCCCCGTTTCATTTAATAGTTATATATATATATATATTTATATAAATATCTAGGTATATATAGATATATAAAGTTTAAATCATTAAAGTTACTACACCGAATACTAGATCACGGGAACCCCTACTGGGCTTACACTACTTAAACACCACCTAACTAGGACTTAGATTGCAACTAGTGAAGTGACAACACCCAACCCCGACCCAACTACCCATTTTTGGCCTATATGAGTGTAACTAAACCTATTCACTTGCCATGGAATGAATTACTTAGTAACTAGATTGATGATGACAAGAGATGATTCTTTGGTGAAACCCACAAGTAAGCCCCACACCCCATCCCCTCTCACCCCACCTCACAGCTCCGTCATGGCACCACCATGCCACACACTTTGCTTCACCAACACACCACTCAAGCTCCATACCTTGTCATGATGTGTCGTGATTATTACCAAGATCTTACTCTACCTATCTACAATTTATAACGAAGAGTATGGTGGAAAAACAAGAACTTTGCCCTTGTTCTCTCCCCTTCTCGGCACCCACAAACCCTCTCACATTTTACACTTTCAAATCCAAGAACAAGTTCTCTAGAGGTTTAGCTAGGAGACTTGGAGATTCAAGGGAGTTCTTGAAGTCTAGGAGTTGGTTTTGCTAAGCAACTCAAGACTTTATCATCTTCTACTCGTGATTCTGCTCCTAGCTTGTCTAGTGGTATGAAACCGACACCAAACTCTAGTTCCATCTTTATTTTCTTGTTTAGGCTTGTTGTTCACCAAAAAAACAAAGGGATTGGAAGAGTTAATGATTTTTATAAAAGTTTAACTTTAATGTATTAAAAACTAAGGTTTTGTATGTGTATATATATATATTGTCGAATTTTATTATATTATTGTGTATATATGTTGTTTGAACACATGAGTTGTGGATAAGTAATCAAAAAGTATGGTTGATACTTGATGAAAAATGAAGCATACATATATATATAAATCTTGATATATGTATATACGTATGTGTGTGTTCATAGTTGGTTAACATGAAAATTGCTAAGTGTGTATGTGTACATATAAATCAAGATATATATATATATATACATGTGTAGGGTAGTAATATGTGACTTGGAACTTTTGGAATAAATATATATATACACGAAACCGTAACACATGTATACACAGATAAACACTTGTGGATTGATCATGGAAATGTTTTGTGAATTGTTAAAGGACTTTAAATCATACATATATATCTACTTATAACTTGATGATACTTAGAATCGAAACATGAAAAGTGGATAGATATACATGTGGTCGAAATAATGACATATGCATGATAAAGATGTAGGTTCATAAAAGAGTTTATGATTAATTGATATAAAGATGGTGAAATATATACGAGTTAGGAAAACCCTAATGATATGTGTATGTATATACATAAAGTATATGTATTTGTTGATTCATGAACATGTATAATCATGACAAGTACACATGTGATAGTATAACCGTATAAAAGTATATGTGCATGAAACATATGAATAGATTCGGTTAAAAATAAATAATCAGACGACATCATGAAATATATGTGAGTATATGTAGAGATGTGGAAATACATGTATGCATGCATTGCTAAAAATAAATAAAGATGTATGCATGATGAACGTAACTAAGTTAATAAATATCGTTCGGAATATAAGTATTTGCATGTGGATGTAGTAACATGGATTGTGCTTATATAGAATAATTAACACGCATGTTAGTACCCTTGTGTGATTAGGGTACGGATAGAAAGGAACGATTAGCATACTGTTATTTGCTAGAATACATCAATCACCAGGTGAGTTCACGGCCCCCTTTTCGCTTTTTAATGTTTTGTAAACTACGGGGGAGAAACGTACTTACATATCATGCTTTACGTTATTGCTCAACACATTTGGAAACATTGTTGTTTCATACACTTGACAAAACATTGCAAACATTTTTATACGATAACATGAAAATAAGATACTAACATTATGTTTTACATGAGGAGAGATCTTAAAGTCACATGAACATCATCAACATTTTAACCATTAGCTATGGACTTAGCCTAGGATACTATGAATAGTACTATTAGGGGTGATGCCCCCAGTCATGGTTAGTTGCACTAACCAGGACCTGAAGGGTTAAATGGCCGCATATTGTTCCGTTCCGTTCTCGTGGTAAAGTGAGGGAGGGGCATTCACCAGTTAGGTTTGGTTATGGTGTCATGTTTAAAAATTTTTTTAAGTCTAGCTAGCCTACGAATGGATCAACAATACTTGTTTTGTTTATCATATGCGCTTAGAATTATTTGTTTACAAGGAAATTTATCATGTTTTCGGGGAAAACTACTTATTTATGATGTTAATGTCATGTGCATGTTTTCGGGTAAAACTACTTATTTATGATGGTAATGTCGTGTGCATATTTTCGGGTTAAACTTCTTATTTGTGACGGTAATGTCATGTACATGTTTTCGGGGGAAAACTTCTGGCACTAAAATAACTAACTCTGTGAACTCACCGACCTTTGTGTTGACACTTTCAAGTATGTTTCTCAGGTAACCCTTAGCCATGGCGCCGTTGGAATAGGCTAGATATGTTGGATCAAATCCTAGTAGCTGGAGGGGCGTAGAGTATCAAGTCTCAAGTATATTGTTGATCTAGAAGAACTTAGATCGTTGTATTACTTAGTCTTAGTAATTGTATATGTACTCAAGTCTTAGAAATCACTATTACAGCCTCCGCTATTATGTAATGAACCAATCATTGCAACCTTTATTTATTTATTAAGTAAATAAATTTGGGGGTGTGACAGATTGATATCAGAGCAATCGATTTAGCGAATTAGGTTTCCTTAGTGACACCTAGGCACTAACTGGTCTCATTTAGGGACCAAGATTTCTAAGACCTGCATCACACTAAGAACACCCAAGACTTGAGTATAGGAATTCTAACCGTTGCCGAACAATTTGTGTAGACTATTAGTGTATGGAGTTACACTAGGGTATCATTAGCTACACTAATATATAATACAATTACATGGCACATGTAACGAACACTTAAACACATACAACGATATGGAAATAATAGACACTTACAACGTTTCTCAACAATGTGTCACGGTTTTGATTACGAATAAAGGATAACGGGTACTCAGCACGCTGCAACCCTAGAAGATCGAGTTACGAGCTGAGCTTGGGCGACGACGTTAGCAATTGCCAGTTACCGATCTTGGTACCACAACAGGCTGAACCCGTACTAGAACCTGTACCTATACCTACACCACACCTACAACTACTACAGCCGTGGAGGCAGTTTTCTTTCTGACGTGTGTGCGGTATAAATACTCTCCTCCATGAGTTGCCGGATCGGATGCCTAGACTTTCGCCATGAGATATGGCAGACAGGATTGCCAGGACATAAGGGAACCCAAGGTGGATAAGCAGGACTAAACGGGAGAGAACTCCATGGGTCAGGAGACCCAGACATTCATCAGGATCATGTGGATCCATACGTACATACAGAATTGGAGCAGGAGTTGCTCGACGCTGATTTGAGGATTTCTGCCCTACACATAGTGTCTGACTTCCATATCCATTTTATTTTTGAGAGACACCGGTGGTGCCTCTCTACCATTAATCTCATCTGGCAACAGCCATATTCGACAGATTCATGAGTATTGGTACACATAATTAAGAGTAATCCGATTGAACAACACACACTCCTACACAAGTGTGCAAACACGATCTAATGAACATTTCAAATCCTTTTTTACTAGAATCTTTGGATAGAAGAAACATTGTAGGGATCATGCAAAGTAAATTATCATTATGGGTGCACACGTAATCATAATTTGCAGTGCATGGGAACTTTAGTGAGTCTTGCTGTCCAAGCTAATGATCAACCCATGTTCTCAGTCACTTGATTAAGGATTGGATCTTAACAAATTGGACTTCTCAATTAGGTGTTAACAAAGCATTCTCCTAGTTCAGGAGGAACGAGAGAAATTCAAATTGAATTAAACCAATCCTTAGTGAATCCTGAACGACGAAGGATTTCGCACATTCATTCTGTGAGATTCTACTTGTCAGAAAGGCTTCAAATTGAGCGTTACCACAACCAACACTTACAATAATTGCATATTTATTGTAACATCCCGAAAATAGTAAATAAGTAAATAATAATACGATGGAGATTTATACGACATAAAATGAAATAAGAACGGATGGACTTGGGCTCGACTCCAACGGGCCGAGGGAAGCCCAGGTATAAAAGGGGCAAGACAGCCCATTTGACCATTTCACCTCCATTTCACCAATTCTAGAGAGAGAAAGGGAGCCCGAGTCTAGAGAGAGAAAGTCGACGGATCGTCACGAGATTTGAGGAGCACGTTACTACTGAGATCATGAGCAAAACCTCTGGATCATAATTCCAATCCAGGTAATGATTCGATCATAATATGAGTTTTTGTTCATTTTGGGGTTTCTCGGGTTTTAGCTAAATAGGTGATGTTTTTACGGATGAAACTTGAAAATAAGCTTAGAAATAGAATCTAGAATGAAAACCGCACGTTTTGATCAAAGAAAATTGTAAGATTAGCATGATCGGATTAACATGCAAGAATTCCGAAATTTTGGTCCAAGAACCAGGTACTGCGTACTTACCAAGTGCGCAGGAAGGAATCCCTGCGTACTTACTAAGTGCGCAGGCAGCAGTCCCTGCGTACTTACCAAGTACACAGGAGGAAGACTCCTGCGCACTTACCAAGTGCGCATGAGCAAGTCCCTGCGCACTTACTAAGTGCGCAGGAAGCAGACAGCAGGCCACAGGTTGGTTAAGTAAAGTCAGTAAGTTTAGAATGATTAAACCATTAGAGTCGGGGTTGGGTCTAATGTGTATTTAACTACCTAATCCAGATCGGAGGTGACGCTGTTGGGCCTTTGTTTAGGACAACCTAGAGTAGCTCGTCAGGTGAGTTCTATGTGCCCCCTTCTATGTATGTGCAAATGATTTATAAATGTTTTGGGGCTGAAGTGTATACACTAAATGGATAAATGCTATAAGTGACAATGTGATCATACGTACATATATGAATATATAAATACTTATATATGTGAAAATGAATTATGAATAAAGAATGAAGCGTATGATATAAAGAAAGAATGAAAGAAGGATATAACGTAAAAGAATGAAATCTTGCTTTATATTATATATATTGCATGTTATGAATGAATGTAAACGTTATAAACCCTTCTGTGACAACGGCTACTTCGGTAGACGGACGACCACGTGACTATTTTGCAACCGGGACGAAAACGTTCCTACGTAAGATAGGACGCATGAAAAGGTAAAAATGGACGGTCGAAGCAATTGCCTTAACTAATGTAGAACGGTTGCATACATAATAGTCGCGTGGGAAACGGATGCCCTAGGGCAGACGGATTTAATGTTATGACGGACTACGACGGTAGGACGGTTAAGAGCGGACGGACAAAAGTTGCCGGACGGATTTAATGTTATGACGGACGATTTTCTAGAGCCGGACGGTTATGAGAAGGGCTACGACGGTAGCTCTGACTGCGATGTCTTCGTGACATTCGCGACAAGTATGATGGGTTGATCTCCCTTAAGATTATGGCCAATATGTGTTCTCCCAAAGAAAGTATGTATGTACATATGTATATACCCTCAATGAATGTTATGTGAGAACAGTAAAGTAAAGAATATTTAAAAGTATGAATATACATGTATACATTATATTCAGGATAAGATAAATATTATGTATGATTGTCTTTAAACTAGAACTCACCAGCGTTAGCTGACTTTTAGTATACATTTCAGGTAAGAAAGGAAAGGGTCGTGCGAAGGCGTGAAGGTTACCTGGCACAAGACTGACATCCCACTTTTGTTTGTTAAGAATATGTTATGCTTTTATTTGTAAAGACTTCCGCTGTTTTGATTATGTAATTGAATGACGAATGTTTTAATTTAAGTTCAGTATTTATGACTATGTTTATGAGTAAATCCAACAAGTGAGGTCACCCGGTTTAGGGGCCTTACAAGTTGGTATCAGAGCAATAGTTTGAGAGATTTAGACATCCCTAAATGTCTAGACTCAAACTGATTATGGGACCAACGCACGGATGTCAGTATGGGTAACCAACGCCAACGCTAGCACGTTAAGTAAGTCGTAAAGTTAATGCTCTTACATAGGAATAGATACCTTAACTTAGAACAAATAGATGTTAATGCCACGACTGATTTGAAGAGTTTCGAACCCGAAAAGCAATGTAAATTAGTAATCACAAACCGGTCACTGTAATTAAGAATTTACCTTGCTCGTACTGTTCCAAACTATGATCTGAAGAAATGACATTGATGTATTCCCTTTTTAACTATCAGGAAATTAAGAACTATGGCTGGGGGAGGAAGGACAGGACCTCGAGGCGGTCGCACTGGCCGGCGAGGTAGACCTCCGTTGAACCCAAGATTTGAAGAAGAAGAGAGTGTGCACGCAGAGCACACCGAAAGTGTGCGCGAAACAGAAGTGACCCCAATTAGAGACAACAGTCCAGGGCCTATACAGTTGGAACCTGAAGTCAGGGATGCTATTGCCCGTGAAGTTGTGCTCACTTTGCAGAAGGTATTGCCGGATCTACTATCCGAGGCAATAAAGAAAAGTAAAGAGGGGGATGAAGGAAACCACGAAGAAACGGTATATGACAGCGACGGGGATGAGATAAAAGTGGGGCCAAGCACTAAAGGGTGCACTTATAAAGGTTTCAAAGATGGAGACCCACCCAAGTTTGATGGTAGCAAGGATTCGGTGGATACTTTGGAATGGATTGAGAGAATGAACGCTGTAATCAACATCAGCGAGTGCCGACCAGACCAGGCGGTTAAATATGTTGCTCATTCTTTCACCAATGAAGCACTAGGTTGGTGGAGAAATATTCAAAGAACAAAGTCGCCACATGCTCTTGCCCGAATGACATGGGAGGACTTGAAAAAGCTCGTAATCCAAAAGTTCTGCCCACAGAATGAGATTGATCGTGTGGAGAACGAGTTCCTAAACTTCAAAGTTGGCGACAAGACTCATCGCCAATATACTTCAAGGTTCAACGAGCTGGCCCAACTGGTACCACACTTGGTGGAAACCGAAGAACGTATGATCAAATACTATGTGAAGGGTCTGCCGCAAAGGGTCCGTGTCCACGTAAAAGCCAACCTACCCTCGACTTTCGAGTCGGTAGTCAACCTGGCTGGAATCGTTTATGACGATTATGCCAATGAGGACCCGACACCTGTGACACAAAAGAGGAAATGGGAGAATCCGTCTAGAGGCATCGGAAGAGGGAATGAAACAACTGAAATTAAGAAACCGAGGTTGGACGGACATGAAACGTGCAAGAAATGTGGAAAACAACATAGTGGCGAGTGTCGAATCGGCACCACCGTGTGTTACAAGTGCGGGAGGCCGGGGCACTACTCCCGAGATTGTTGGAAGGACGCCAAAAGTCAAGTATGTGGATTGGTTGGGCATCTGACAAAGAATTGCAGGAAGGCCGGCCAATCTGGTTCGGGAAAGGAGAAGGAACAGGAACAACAAAAGGCTAGGACCCGAGCCTATGCCTTAACTGAGGAAGAAGCAAGGGGAAACCCTGATGTCGTGTCAGGTACGTTTCTAGTTAATGATGAACGTGCTGCGATTTTATTTGATTCTGGTGCTAGTAAAAGCTTTATATCAAATGCATTTAGTCATAAACTAGATTGCACTATCAACACCATAATAAAGGCCTTTAGCGTACAAACTACCGTTGGTAAAAATTCGGCAGTATTCCAAGTAACAGAGGATTGCATCATAGAAATAGAGGGTCATAAGTTCCCTTCTAGATTATTCCTTCTCACCTTAGGAGGATTCGATATAGTATTGGGTATGGATTGGCTAGCTGCCAATGAAGCTCAAATCATATGTAAACGTAAGAGGATACACCTCAAAGCTCCAAGCGGCAGTCCAATTACGGTTTATGGGGATTGGAATTGCACGATGCCGAACGTCATCTCGATGATTAAGGCCGAAAGTTATATGAGGCGCGGTTGCGAAACTTATCTGGCGTATGTTATTGACGATAGAATGAAAACGAAAGAACTCAAGAATGTACCCGTGGTGTGCAACTTTTCGGAAGTGTTCCCTGAGGATCTACCTGGGTTGCCACCCGATCGGGAAATAGTATTTCAGATTGATTTACTGCCAGGAGCTGAGCCCGTTGCCAAAGCCCCCTACCGATTGGCTCCGTCAGAAATGAAAGAATTGATGTCTCAACTAGAGGAACTAACAGAAAAAGGATTTGTTAGACCGAGCATCTCACCATGGGGCGCTCCGGTATTATTTGTAAAGAAAAAGGACGGCAGCATGCGCATGTGCATTGATTACCGCGAATTGAACAAGAGAACAGTAAAGAACAAATACCCGCTACCTAGAATAGACGATCTTTTTGATCAACTGCAAGGTGCGAGTTGGTTCTCAAAGATCGATCTTAGGTAGGGTTACCATCAGTTGAAAGTAAGAGAAGAAGACGTACCAAAGACCGCGTTTCGCACGCGTTATGGACATTACGAATTCCTCGTGATGTCCTTCGGATTGACTAACGCTCCAGCAGCGTTCATGGATTTGATGAATAGAGTATGTCGACCAATGTTGGATCGATCAGTGATAGTTTTCATAGACGACATACTGATATATTCGAAAAACGAGGGTGATCACCACTGTCACCTAAGAGAAGTTCTGGAAGTGTTAAAGCAGGAGAAGTTGTACGCGAAATTCTCCAAATGCGCGTTCTGGCTTAGGGAAGTCCAATTCCTAGGTCATGTGATAAACCCAAACGGCATCATGGTAGATCCTGCAAAGATAGAAACAGTAAAGGAATGGAACATCCCAAGGACACCAACAGAGATACGAAGTTTTCTTGGATTGGCAGGCTACTATCGAAGGTTCATTCAAGATTTCTCAAGGATAGCCTCGCCACTAACTAAACTGACACGGAAAGAAGTGAAATATGAATGGAGTCAAACCCAAAATAACGCGTTTGAGGAACTTAAGACACGATTAACCCAAGCTCCAGTCTTGACTCTACCTGAGGGAAATGAAGACTTGGTAGTCTACTCTGACGCTTCGGGGCAGGGTTTAGGTTGCGTACTTATGCAACGAGGAAAGGTAATTGCTTATGCCTCACGACAACTAAAGATTCACGAGGTTAACTACCCAACGCACGATCTCGAGTTAGCAGCAGTAGTTTTCGCATTGAAAATATGGAGGCACTATTTGTATGGAGTTAAATGCACCATCTACTCCGATCATAAAAGCTTGAAGTACTTTTTCGAGCAAAAAGAATTAAACATGAGGCAAAGGAGGTGGTTAGAGCTACTGAAAGACTATGACTGTGAAATATTGTACCATCCAGGCAAGGCAAATGTTGTGGCTGACGCTTTAAGTAGAAAGGAAGAATCGGCACCCATCCGGATCAAAGCGTGTCAGCTGATTATAACACCAGATTTGATGGGCGAAATAACAAAGGCACAAGATGAAGCACTGTTAGAAAGAAATGTGAAACGGGAAAGAATAGTAGGACAACAAGGGAACTTAAGTGCAAATACATACGGTGTACGAACTAGGTTTGGCCGGATGTGGATACCTAAGATTGGCGAGCTTAGAGCCAAAATACTCTATGAGGCCCATAAGTCTCGTTATTCTATCCACCCCGGGACAAACAAAATGTATCAAGACTTGAAGAAAGAGTACTGGTGGCCTGGCATGAAGAATGATGTGACTGAATACGTGAGCAAGTGCTTAACGTGTTCACTAGTTAAAGCCGAGCACCAGAAACCATGCGGTAAAATGCAACCTTTACCTATACCAGAATGGAAGTGGGAAGAGATCACAATGGACTTCATTACCAAGCTACCGCGAACAGCTAAAGGCAATGATACTATTTGGGTGATCGTCGACCGATTGACGAAAAGTGCTCACTTCTTGCCAATACGTGAGGCTTCTTCGTCGGAAAGACTAGCAGAAGTATTTATAAAGGAAATTGTGAGTAGACATGGTATGCCACTGTCGATTGTGTCCGACAGGGATACTAGATTCACCTCAAGGTTTTGGAAGAAATTCAATGAAGCGATGGGAACCAGACTGAACATCAGCACCGCTTACCACCCTCAAACCGATGGTCAATCTGAAAGGACCATTCAGACCTTGGAGGACATGCTCCGGGCCTGTATCATTGACTTCGGTGGGAGCTGGGACAGCCATCTACCATTGGCAGAATTTTCATATAACAACAGCTATCACTCAACTATTGACATGCCGCCATTTGAAATGTTGTATGGGAGGAAATGTAGGACCCCGGTTTGTTGGGGGGAAATTGGACAAAAGGATTTTGCAAGTCTCGAAGTGGTCAAAGCTACTTCCGAGAAATTTGACCAAATCAAGGCTCGAATGAAAGCCGCAAAGGACAGACAGAAATCATACGCGGATAAGAGAAGAAGAGATTTAGAGTTTCAAGTAGGGGACATGGTACTGTTAAAGGTATCACCGTGGAAAGGAATCATCCGATTCAGGAAGCGTGGCAAACTGAGTCCAAGGTTTGTCGGACCTTTCAAGATTTTAGCAAGAGTGGGTCAAGTTGCTTACAGACTCGACCTACCCGTTGAGCTTCATGGAATACACCCTACGTTCCACGTGTCTCACCTACGCAAGTGCCTAGCCGATGACACAGCTCACATACCTTACGACGAGATCGAGGTGGATAACAACCTAAATTACATAGAGGAACCAATAGCCATCCTTGACCGAGCTGAGAAACGACTACGCAACAAGTCGATACCGTTAGTCAAGATACAATGGAAACATAGAAAAGGGTCGGAAGCTACATGGGAAAAAGAAGACGAGATGAGGGAACTATACCCTCAATTGTTTGACGTATAAACAGTTTCGAGGACGAAACCTCTTTAAGGAGGGTAGACTTGTAACATCCCGAAAATAGTAAATAAGTAAATAATAATACGATGGAGATTTATACGACATAAAATGAAATAAGAACGGATGGACTTGGCCTCGACTCCAACGGGCCGAGGGAAGCCCAGGTATAAAAGGGGCAAGACAGCCCATTTGACCATTTCACCTCCATTTCACCAATTCTAGAGAGAGAAAGGGAGCCCGAGTCTAGAGAGAGAAAGTCGACGGATCGTCACGAGATTTGAGGAGCACGTTACTACTGAGATCGTGAGCAAAACCTCTGGATCATAATTCCAATCCAGGTAATGATTCGATCATAATATGAGTTTTTGTTCATTTTGGGGTTTCTCGGGTTTTAGCTAAATAGGTGATGTTTTTACGGATGAAACTTGAAAATAAGCTTAGAAATAGAATCTAGAATGAAAACCGCACGTTTTGATCAAAGAAAATTGTAAGATTAGCATGATCGGATTAACATGCAAGAATTCCGAAATTTTGGTCCAAGAACCAGGTACTGCGTACTTACCAAGTGCGCAGGAAGGAATCCCTGCGTACTTACTAAGTGCGCAGGTAGCAGTCCCTGCGTACTTACCAAGTACGCAGGAGGAAGACTCCTGCGCACTTACCAAGTGCGCATGAGCAAGTCCCTGCGCACTTACTAAGTGCGCAGGAAGCAGACAGCAGGCCACAGGTTGGTTAAGTAAAGTCAGTAAGTTTAGAATGATTAAACCATTAGAGTCGGGGTTGGGTCTAATGTGTATTTAACTACCTAATCCAGATCGGAGGTGACGCTGTTGGGCCTTTGTTTAGGACAACCTAGAGTAGCTCGTCAGGTGAGTTCTATGTGCCCCCTTCTATGTATGTGCAAATGATTTATAAATGTTTTGGGGCTGAAGTGTATACAGTAAATGGATAAATGCTATAAGTGACAATGTGATCATACGTACATATATGAATATATAAATACTTATATATGTGAAAATGAATTATGAATAAAGAATGAAGCGTATGATATAAAGAAAGAATGAAAGAAGGATATAACGTAAAAGAATGAAATCTTGCTTTATATTATATATATTGCATGTTATGAATGAATGTAAACGTTATAAACCCTTCTGTGACAACGGCTACTTCGGTAGACGGACGACCACGTGACTATTTTGCAACCGGGACGAAAACGTTCCTACGTAAGATAGGACGTATGAAAAGGTAAAAATGGACGGTCGAAGCAATTGCCTTAACTAATGTAGAACGGTTGCATACATAATGGTCGTGTGGGAAACGGATGCCCTAGGGCAGACGGATTTAATGTTATGACGGACTACGACGGTAGGACGGTTAAGAGCGGACGGACAAAAGTTGCCGGACGGATTTAATGTTATGACGGACGGTTTTCTAGAGCCGGACGGTTATGAGAAGGGCTACGACGGTAGCTCTGACTGCGATGTCTTCGTGACATTCGCGACAAGTATGATGGGTTGATCTCCCTTAAGATTATGGCCAATATGTGTTCTCCCAAAGAAAGTATGTATGTACATATGTATATACCCTCAATGAATGTTATGTGAGAACAGTAAAGTAAAGAATATTTAAAAGTATGAATATACATGTATACATTATATTCAGGATAAGATAAATATTATGTATGATTGTCTTTAAACTAGAACTCACCAGCGTTAGCTGACTTTTAGTATACATTTCAGGTAAGAAAGGAAAGGGTCGTGCGAAGGCGTGAAGGTTACCTGGCACAAGACTGACATCCCACTTTTGTTTGTTAAGAATATGTTATGCTTTTATTTGTAAAGACTTCCGCTGTTTTGATTATGTAATTGAATGACGAATGTTTTAATTTAAGTTCAGTATTTATGACTATGTTTATGAGTAAATCCAACAAGTGAGGTCACCCGGTTTAGGGGCCTTACATTTATTGTGGGAGATTATAGCGTAATCTCAGGATCCATCATACATTTCAGTCTCACAATTACTTGAAATTTACATCAGGAGTGCTATGCACTAACTCCGGTAATGGGGCAGAAAATTATTCTGACCCGCATACACTTAGCACCTATGGGGTGTTGTGGAAGCTCCACATGAGACAAGTAGGTAATCTGACATTTCAGAATATTTGTCAAACAGGGTTGCTCTCACAACCATTGACATTCAGTACACCTTCAAGTGATGAATAAGCTGTGATCTATTCTCAAGCGAATGCCAAAAGAAACCTAAGTGTGGACTAGCGACTGTTGTTTAACTAACAGAAAAACAACATACAAAACTCTCAAAAGAGTCCCAAGGATCCAAGAAGGATAATTTTATACCCTAATCTCTTACCATTTCTTGCTAATCTCATTATTTCATGAGATGCGTAAAGGATGTAGGCACAAGTTGTTCACAACAGACCACTGTCCACAAGGATCCGAGAAGGATAATTTTATACCCTATTGTACCCGCACTTCCCCGAAGATCATCTTGTTGGATGGATAAAAGATTTCAGCCTAGAGGAGAGGTGTGATCACATCTTTCACTCCCTGTTTTCTATAACTAAGAAGATCTAGGGCATCTATTGTCAAGAATGACTTCTTAACGCATGCTTAGAAAAAGTACAAAAAAAAATAAAAATTTAATGATCAACACTCATTACCTCAATGTTATGACCTGAGTCCTTGTACTAAGGACTTTGAGGCTATGACCGGTATGAGTGGAATACGTAATGGTAAATGACCAAAGTACCATTCGAGCGCTAGGGAAGTGCAGACAGACTGAATGACTAATAGTTGGCCATTGTAAAACTCCCAAACCCTTTCTGCCAACTTAATGTGTTGACAAACCCATCACCCATTTTGGAGAAACACAAAGTCTATGAGACCATTCTCACAGTCTCACTGTTTATTTCCTCACCAAGACAGATTGTGAATATTCCAAACAAACCTAGAACTAGTCTGCCGCAGAAGGGTAGTGCAAGCAACGGGTAAAGTGGTGATTAGACTCGACCTTTGCTAGTAAGAGCTCACAAGGAACATCTAAACCTTAGATCCATTAAGACACCTGGAAAGGAAGATCCTGGATAACACGAAACCCAAAATAGGACTAAAGTCTTAGTCTAAGAAAATGCTTTTGAAAAGCATAAAAGGTACAAACATAAAGTTTCATTTCCGTATTGTATCATCACTACCCGATCTTCAACAAAAACCTGAACACCTCGTCGAGTAATTCCTTTCAAAGATCTATAGAGATCTGGCTATTGTGCATCATAATGCGTAGATGAATAGAGGGTATGTGTAAGCATACACTCAAGATTCTCAGGCACCATATCTTTCATTACACAGCTAATATCAATAGTCGGAGAAGTATTCGCATTGCTTTCACCAAGTAAATAGAAATCAAACAATTGGAGGCTAAGTTGGATGATACAGACAGAATTTAGGTACCAAGTACCGGTAACCTATGTGTGTGGTTATGGATGAAGTCCAAAAGCCCAAGTACTCCGTTCATCCAGAATCGAATAAAACGTATAAGGAAGGAACTCCATTGTGTGACCCAAACATGAATGGAGAATGCCAGGAATATCCGACAGTAAAGGCAGAATGCCAGGACTCACCTGCGTAATCACAATAACCTGAGATTCCTCAACAATCACATCATCATGATAACTTTGCTTACACTTCACTCAAGTATCATAATCTTCATGATTATGACCAAGAGTGCAAGCAACATCAAAGATCACATCACCATCATTATATCTTTGCTTATACTCCACTCCAACATCAAATCGTAATGATGATGACTTGTTGAGATCTACCCTCAACCCCCGTTTCATTTAATAGTTATATATATATATATATATATAAATATCTAGGTATATTGATATATAAAGTTTAAATCATTAAAGTTACTACACCAAATACTAAATCACGGGATCACCTACCGGTCTTACACTACTTAAACACCACCTAACGAGGACTTAGATTGCAACTAGTGAAGTGACAACACCCAACCCCCACCTAACTACCCTTTTTCGGCCTAAATGAGTGTAACTAAACCCATTCACTTGCCAAGGAACCATGAATTAATTAGTAACTAGATTGATGATGACAATAGATGATTCTTTGGTGAAACCCACAAGTAAGCCCCACACCCCATCCCCTCTCACCCTACCTCACGGCTCCATCATGGCACCACCATGCCACACAGTTTGCTTCACCAACACACCACTCAAGCTCCATACCTTGTCATGACGTGTCATGATTATCACCAAGATCTTACTCCACCTATCTAGAATATATAAGGAAGAGTATGGAGGAAAAACAAGAACTTTGCTCTTGTTCTCTCCCCTTCTCGGCACACCAAAAACTCTCACATTTTACACTTTCAAATCCAAGAACAAGTTCTCTAGAGGTTTAGCTAGGAGACATGGAGATTAAAGGAGTTCTTGAAGTCTATGAGTCGGTTTTTCTAAGCAACTCAAGCCTTTATCATCTTCTACTCGTGATTCTGCTCCTAGCTTGTCTAGGGGTATGAAACCGACACCAAACTCTAGTTCCATCTTTATTTTCTTGTTTAGGCTTGTTGTTCACCATAAAAGCAAAGGGATTAGAGGATTTAATAATTTTTATAAAAGTTTAACTTTAATGGGTTAAAAACTAAGGTTTTGTACATATATATATATATATAGTCGAATTTTATTATATGATTGTGTATATATGCTGTTTTGAACACTTGAGTTGTGGATAAGTAATCAAAAAACATGGTTGATACTTGATGAAAAATGAAGCATATATATATATAAATCATGATATATGTATATATGTATGTGTGTGTTCATAGTTGGTTAACATGGAAATTGCTAAGTGTGTATGCATACATGTAAATCAAGATATATATATATATATATATATATATAGGGGTGAGTTCACTAGAAAACTCATTTTCATTAGAAAACCAAAAAACTACTTATTAAAGGTGCTGCATATGTGTATTACACCCAAAAATCTAACCCCCACCTAAAAACCAAAACCTAAACCCCTCACCCCACCACCACCCAAAAACCTAAACCCACCCTAAGTGCGGGATTTCTTGCTAATCTCATTAATTCATGAGATGCGTAAAGGACGTAAGAACAAGTTTTTCACAATAGACCACTGTCCACGAGGATCCGAGAAGGATAATTTTATACCCTATTGTACCCGCACTTCCCCAAAGATCATCTTGTTGGATGGATCCCAGATTTTATCCTAGAGGAGAGGCGTGATCACATCTTTCACTCCCTGTTTTCTATAACTAAGAAAATCTAGGGCATCTATTGTCAAGAATGACTTCTTAACGCATGCTTAGAAAAAGTACAAAAACCTACAAAATTCAATGACCAACACTCATTACCTCAAAGTTATGACCTGAGTCCTTGAACTAAGGACTTTGAGGATATGACCTGTATGAGTGGAATACGTAATGGTAACTCACCAAAGTACCATTAGAGCGCCAGGGAAGTGCAGACACACTGAATGACTAATAGTTGGCCATTGTAAAACTCCCAAACCCTTTTTGCCAACTTAATGTGTTGACAAACCCATAGCCCATTTTGGGGAAACATAAAGTCTATGAGACCATTCTCACAGTCTCACTGTTTATTTCCTCACCAAGACGGAATGTGAATATTCCAAACAAACCTAGAACTTCATATAGCTTACATACTTTGAAGGTATGTCAAGTCATGAGGTTGCATATCAGGACGATACAACCAAGGTACCAGTCTGCCGCGAAAGGGTAGTGCAAGCAACGGGTAAAGTGGTGATTAGACTCGACCTTTGCTAGTAAGTGCTCACAAGGAACCTCAAAACCTTAGATCCATTACGACACCTGGAAAGGAAGATTCTGGATAACACGAAACCCGAAAGAGGAATAAAGTCTTTGTCCGAGAAAATGCTTTCAAAAAGCATAAGAGGGACAAACATAAAGTTTCATTTTCGTATTGTATCATCACTACCCGATCTTCAGCAAAAACCTGAACACCTCGTCGAGTGATTCCTTTCAAAGATCTATATAGATCTAGCTATTGTGCATCATAATGCGTAGATGAATAGAGGGTATATGTCAGCATACACTCAAGATTCCTTTCAAGATTCTCCGTAGATGAATAGAGGGTAGAGTATCACACAAATTCCAACATAATGAGGATAATCAAATATGGGGTTCTTGCACAGCTAATATCAATAGTCGGAGAAGTATTCGCCTTGCTTTCACCAAGTAAATAGAAATCAAACAATTAGAGCCTAAGTTGGATGATACATACAGAATTTAGGTACCAAGTAGTAACCTATGTGTGTGGTTATGGATGAAGTCCATAAGCCCAAGTACTCCATTCATCTCGAATCGAATAAAACATATAAGGATCTCAATGAACTCCATTGTGTGACCCAAACATGAAAGGATAAATTGCTATCTATGATGAGAAATATCCGACAGTAAAGGCAGAATGCAAGGAATCACCTGGGTAATCACAAAAACCTGAGATTCCTCAACGAAAATGGGAACAGATTCCCATGGATTTCATTACGAAACTACCCAGAACGTCTACCGGCTATGATACTATATGAGTGATCATCAATCGTTTGACGAAATCCGCTCACTTCCTGCCAGTCAAGGAGACAGATAAAACCGAGACAAGTGCAAGAATATATACGAAGGAAACTGTGGCTAGGCAAGGTGTACCATTTTTCATTATCTAAGATATAGAGACCGCTGATTCGTGTCAAGAATCCGGAAATCATTACAAAAATCCTTAGACACATGCCTTGACATAAACATTGCATGTCATACACAAACAAACGGTCAAAGTGAAAGGATCATTCAAACTTTAGAAGTTATGCTTTGTGCGTGTGTAATCGATTTCAGAGGAGATTGGGATACTTAATTACCAATGGCTGAGTTTTCATATACCATATCAGCATTAAAGCCTCTCCATTTGAGGCTTTGTACGGTCGTAAATGTCGTTCACCGCTATGTTGGGCGGAGGTTGGCTGTCACACCCCCAAATTTCAACTAACGGAGTTTTACTGTTTCGGGAAGTGACGAACCAGGATCTCAGACATTAGTTACTTTGAACGACTCTACATGGGACTCAAATAAAAATATCATAATAATCAGAGTTTCAATTCGGAAACGTAAACACACGCGCCCAAACCAAAATGTCCAGAAGTCCAAAAGTCCAAAACGTCCAACCAAACCAAGTACAATACAAAATAATCCAAACAAACATAAATAAGCCATAATCAAAATAATTGAATCCCATGCATGCCCTAATGTGCACCTGTGTCTTATCTTAGCGACCTGAGAAAACATGTAAGAAAATATGTCAATACGAGTTTGGTGAGTTACAGGTTTCAATAAATAAATAAGCGTTTACCAGATTTATGATCATTAAATATGTATCTATAGGTAGCTAACCTATGTTCATGTTTAGCTCAAGCGCTCGCAACCAAAGCTGACTGTTTGTTTATTTGCCTCCTGCCAGGTCTATCAACACTGGCGGTGTGAGTAGGCTAACATTTCACCCGTTCGATACCTAATCGAGTTAGCGCGACTAACGCGGGTGGGATTTGTCAAACCCAGTAGTACTACTAAATATTACCATGCTAAGATCCATATTAATGGTTCGATATAAGATGAGGACTTTCTGTGATAGCGTGTTACGCATAGCTTTAACATTGATAACATACGAATTTACAAAATCTCAAAAATAGTTAATCATGTTTTCTCCCACAAGTTAAAACAATAAAAAGGGGCCGTGAAAACTCACCTGCGTTGATGGTAGTTTCACACTAGAGGTAAGTTGAAACCACGAGTGTAAGTCTCAAATGACTTACAAATGCCCTAAAATTATAAACACATAAATTAGGGATAAAAATAGGAATTGTGACAGCAACACGGAATGAGAAACGTCCTAAAGAATTGCTCTAATATTCAAGAGTGGACGAACGTGTCCACGGAGTTAGGAATTGCTTTACGCGACGAATGACAAAAATAATAATAAATATAACCGGGAGTTTTGTCATTCATAAAAATTGAGAAAATAATAATATATACGAGTAAATAATACAACCAATTATATTATTATTTAGTCTCAATCGATATACGATGTTATAAAATGATTTGAAATAATATAAATATATATTTTTTAATAATACGGGTCACGGTTTGAAAATAATATAAACATATTATTTTATACGAAGTTACGGTTTGAAAATAATATAAACATATTATTTTTTTTATTTGATAATAACATAAATAACTTATTTATAAAAGTAGGAATAATATAAAAATAGGTTAATAATTCAAATCCGAGCCTACAGGTTGTTTCCCGAGTTAAAACACATTTATATAATAATATAATATTATAAAGTTTGATTTTTATTAATTAAATATAACATCAAACTGTTTAAAAAATAGTTGTGGGAGTCCGGTCTCGAACCCGGGTCTCTCCCACACACGCACACTGAACCAACCAGTCCCGCCCGCTAGAGTATCGCGATGGATACCTGGATAAAATTATTTTAACATCCAGGATCAAGTGATTTTCCTCCCAAATCCACTCGCGATCGAAACGCGGCCCTGATCCATCGATTCCGGTGTTAATCGATCGAAACAATAGAGGGGTTTTGATAATCGAGTTGAGGCGGTCCTGTGTATCACACCCCAACCGACGGCGGAATCGTCGGGGCGGGACATGTAGACTGTTCGTGAGCTCAAGGTTGACTAAATTTTAATATATTAAATCCATTTCCATTCAAACAAACATGAATCAATTCTAAAGTACATAATGAAATACAATTTGTTTTCGAATTAAATTTTTCTAAGTCCAAAGCCTATGTGTGACATGTCTTGATCAAACTCATATGATAGTACCTGAAACATGAATAAAATAAGGTCAACTAAAAAGTTGGTGAGCATACACAGGTTTGTATATAGATAACATATAGATTGTAAATAAACAAATCCTTACATAACATGATAAAATAAGGCATTTATGGAAAGCAGCTATTGTGTAACCAAGTACAATCAAACCTTTGTAACTAGCATGCAAAATTGTGTTGTCGGTAACAATCACCCCAATCTGGGTGGGTTTGTCAGACTCAATAGATCTATTATTGTTTACCGTCGGCTTGAATAGTTAATGATTGCACATAAATAGCATACAAAAGTTAGCACAACTAGTAATCAGGCATAAAGCTCAAATTTGCACACATGAATGTAAAGAGGATTTGTACTTGTGTAGTTTGTGTAAATGTAAGCAACAGATTGTATATTGTTCATGTTCCACCCCAAAAAGTGTAAAAGAGTAAAAGGGGCTATGTAATACTCACATGGTTTGAAGGCGTAGCTAACACGAGATACTTGATAGTAATATGAGGTCCTTGTAATGCACAATGTTAACCTAGAGTGTAATATGTATCGAAATCAATAGTATGCACAATAGTCTATGTCTAAGTCTAAGGTTAAATTGGATGTGTGTATAAAGAATTTGAAGTTGTAGGTGTTAGTGGTTTGTACTTGAATGGTGTTGTATAAAATTAAGGTTTGAGTTTGGAACAACTAAATAATAAAACAAAATTATTATTTATTTACTTAGTTATAAAAATAATGTACGTATTAGAGGTAATTAAGTATAACCTAAATAAATGATTTTTGTTTAAATGTAAAATAAATAATTGTTACCTTATTTATTTATTTATAAAATATGTAACTTAGTCATTTAGTTGTAAAAATGTAGTAGATGTTTTATAATAAATATAAATTTTTTTACTTTATTTTCATAAAGATGTTTAAGTAAATGGTGTAAATAATATTTAAATATAGGGTTTAACAATGATTATAAATTTAATTTTGTAAATTTTAAATAAACAATTTCTATTTATTTATTTTATAAAATCAATTATTTTTATTTAAACATTAATTTGAAATACTTATTGTTTTTAAATTATGGAAATAATTATTCTGTCAAAACTTTTCTCACACACACGACCGTGCCTGGGACAGGGCACGATCGTGCTAAAACCACCGTGCTAGTCAGAGACGCGACCGTGTTGACCAATACAGAGGATATAGCTAAGTTGTTCACTAGGCACGACCGTGTCTGGGCCAGGCATGACCGTGTCTAGGGTTCTGAGGCACGACCAAGTCTAGCCACTAGGCATGACCGGGTCTGAGTGTGTGAGGCACGACCGCGTTGGTATTCGGCGCGACCGTGTCTCATGAAGCACGACCGCGCTAGAAGACTAGCGCGACCGTGTCTGTTCCAAAACAGAAACGATTTGATTAATTCCTATATTGTTAATGTTGGAATTCCTGGGGCTTTCATCTGTAGGGTTATTACGAGTCTTTTGGAATATATTAATTGTATTTTAAACGTGTTCAAAGCAGGGTTCGATTAAATCTATTTTGAACGAATACTAGATTCTGGTTCGTGATGATTCCCATATTGTAAGCCCAATTAGATTAGGGCTTTTGATTTATAGACTAAAACGTAAGTGTGAAAGGTTTCAATTACCCGGAAGGACGATGAATTGATAGTGTTTGGTAGAGATGAGTTCCGGCGACGACGGGTTTGGTTTCCGGCGCCTTCTTCTGCAATTCCGACTGACTCAGTGTTTCCGAGAGCTTCAGAGAGGATTGATAGTGCTTTTGCTTGGGAGGATTAACGTCAGAATGATGGATTCGATGAGCAAAAGAGGAAGGGGTCGACGGTTTTAGTTTAAAAAATATGTAATTGGTTTTAATTCAGGTGTAATGTCGATGTTTAATCGACTAGTGATGATTGTTAGTAGATGAACGTGTATAACCATTACGGAGTTGAACGAGTTTAGGATTAAAGATCGTTTTTACGTTTCAACTGCTGAGAGGCGTGACCGTGCCAAGGCACCGGGCGCGACCGTTCCAAAGCAAGACGCGCGACCGTGCCAGAACGAGGCGCGACCGTGCCTATTAGGGTTTCTGGTTATTTACAAAATCAGCCCTTGCAACTTCAACTTTGATAGAATTAGCTTGGTTAGGATTTAACAGAACACCTAACGGGATTACTAACAGGGTTAACCCTAGGAGGTGTTACCACATGATTATGAGTTCTGAAACTTTGAATTAAAATACGTTCAGCTAGCAATTAATGAGGCATAGGTTTGAAAAAGTATGGGATTTAATGTAGTGTTGTTATTTTATTAATTAAAATAAATTAAAATAGGGTCAAAAAATCAGAGATGTTACAATCTCCCCATATTAAGGGAATTTCATCCCGAAATTTAACTAATGGAGACTACTAAATTAAGAAAGAGGTGGGAGTTTTGGGTCTTCGGTGAATTTTGACTGTTAGATTCTGGGGAGTGTAACCGTTGACATGGTTTAGGCATGATAATCGAGGTTAGATATGAATGATGACAATGAATTTAGTTTTGAAATGAACTTAAGGAGAAGATTGTCGAATAATAATTTGAATTCTAAAGATGAAAAACATTACTTGGAATGAATTTGATGGAATCTTGATAGTTAGGGTTTATGGAAGATGTAGTATAATATACTTTAAAATTGTCAGCGGGTAAAAGATTTCATAAACATTGGTCTAGGTCAAAACTTCCCGTGACACGAACAACGCTACTTCTGATAATATGATAGGACACTTATATATAGGAAGTACCATCGGCGTATCCACCATGTCTTTGTCATATCACATCAGTTTTGTTGTTACATATCATGATAAGTTTTAGGTCACAACACATGACAAAATTTCACTATGCTTTCCATGCGCTGATTTTCATAATTCCGTGTGCGCCCGTAATTACTCAAATCATCGCATGGTCCATATAGATCTTTCCGTTGTGTGCGGGTCAAGGGGGGGCAAAATTTTACTCTGTTCATGTCCATTGTTTTCACATAAAAGTTGCTAATAAGTAACTATGTCCTAAATCAGATCAATTTGCACCCAAAGAGTAGTAAAGTAGAATAAATTAAAGTTTCTTAGTTTGCTCGTGTTTGATCAAGAATACGTCAAACCCCGAGTCGTTTCCATGTATTATGGTCTTCAATTTTGGTGAACAAAGTGCATGACCATGTCTTGTGTATAATGTAATCAATCAATTGTAATAATTGTAAGCAATTTCGTTTCATGTATAAAGTAAACACACAAGTCTCTTGTGTAGCATGAACAGCTAGCATTATGTATTTTGTAAATCAATGAGCTCTCGCGTGTAATGTAAACAGCATAGCATCATGTGTATTGTAGGAAATGAATTTCATGTATGGCGTTGACAACTTAGCATCATGTATATTGAATAATGTGTACAGTTTAGTATGATGTACTTTGTAACTAAATGAGTTTCATATTTAATGTGGTCAATCTTAAATTATGTATCAATCAAACAATTTTTATGTATCACGTATATCGCAAACAACTAAGTTTCGTGTATTATGTGCTCAATCCAGTAGCATGTGTATTGCAAATAAACATGTTCCGTGTGTTATGCGATCAATCAAGTAAATCGTGATTTGTAGACAAACTAGTTTCATATATTATGTAATTTGTGTAGCATTGGATATATTGAGAATAATTTACTTTCATGTACCATGTGGTTGCGTTGGGTTTATTGTGAACGTGCATACATAAGTTATTGAATTTCGTGTGTGATGTATACTAACGGGTTTTGTATGTGATCGAGTGTTGATGACAAGTGTGTTGTTTGGCGTTCCTGTATAATGTGGTAGTTAGGTTCTAGCTCTTAAATCTCATTGAGGTTGATGGGGAGGGTTAACGTCTACGCGGTATGGATCGTCTCTTGAAGCGACAAGCGAAAGGTAGCGAGGAGGTTCTGAAAAAAAACATTGGGGAAATGTGTTTACAAATACTGATCTTTGTTCGAAAATATAAAGAGGTAAATTGTTCTTGGTTGTAGATATATAACGTAGTGAATCCATTGAGTCACATAATTTAAATAAATAGACAATTTATGGGAAAAAATCTTTTAATTTAAATTTTCAGCTATTAATAAGAGAATATTTTTAAGCGGAATTATTAGCTAAACAAGTAGTCATATACTAATTTAGCCAGGGTTTAGAAATATTTTTCTTTAATGAGGAAAAATCATAATTATTTATCAATTCGAAATAATATTTTTGTAAAATAGATTGTATTAAGTTTCCCTATCAGGTGAGAAGTTTTATGGAAAATTTACGTTTTTGATACTATCTAAAAGTTTGATAAATATTTTGTTTGAACAAAATAACGAGGTTTGTTTAAATCAAACAATAGGATGATTTGTTTACGAAGGAGATTGCTCGTAGCGTACTAAATTGTGGTGAATGAGAAAGATGATACTTGGAGAATTTTGATGAAAATATGATGGGTGAAATTCACACTCAACGTATTGAATTAATGAATAATAACTTTAGAGTTGGAAAATATAAAATTTAGTAAATGCTGAAATGTAAAACAATATTCAAAACACAGGGAAATGGTTCTCAAACTGAAATAAATAAGAAAAATAATTCGGTTAACGCCTCCTGTAGCTTTCCACTAGAAGGAGAATAATTCCCAAGGTGAGCACCGCTATGGTCACTCGGGTAGCCGATCTGGCTTCAGCTTTAGCTGTCTCCGTGCGATGCTCCAGTATTTCTTTTTCGAGGATGGAGGTTAACTCCTTTTGGTACCCTAATTGGTTTGCTAGGCCATCCATTCTTTGTCCTTGCAAGTCGTGCATTACCCCTTGCTCCATTCTTTGCCTCTCAAATTCTGAGGTCCTTATATATTGGTGCGTGTCATTGATTGGAATTTAGATAGTACTAGTGAGTGCCTTGATATGCCCTACCCAAGGATTAGAGTGATACGGGTCGGGCATTAGATATGGGTCTCTTAGTGGGGGTGGTAACTGATTGTGGAGATGGGGTGTCTGATACGGGTTTCTGGGTGCGGGTGATCCAGGTGTTCGAAGTCTTGGGCCGGTGTTCCTAATCCAATCTGCCATTACATCAAACCTTGGTCTAGCAGCTGCGGGTGTTGGTGATCGATGCACGGGTGATCCGATGTCTTCTTCCCAATCAGACTCTTCTTCGGGACGGTATACCGGGGAGGTAGGAGAGTAGGAGTCCATGCTTAGCAGGAAAACAATGGAAAGGTTGTAAGCGATAATAAAATACTGAGTGTCAAATATAGGAGTTCTCATATGTTTAGAGTTTGACTAGTCATAACGCCGAGTCTTCACAATAGTATTTTAGGGGTACACTTGACCTATAAGTAGTGTATCCCTGAGGAGAATTCCCAGGAAAGAGGGGTGGGTCACTAGGACACACTTAAGTACCCTATCTTTCCTTATCCAGAATCCCTCATGGGCCTACACACTCTTCCAGCCATCTTGTATTAATAACACTATTGTTGAGCTCATGGTCATGATGAGAATTGTTGTGAACTGGGCCTTGTGGCCCGAAAGTAAGGTTTATGCATTTCAGTGGGCTTTTGCTTCTTGGAGGATAGATGGACTTCTTAGTTTATTATTGATGGACATTAGGCCCAATAGTTTAAAAATTTGTTGTTCACAATAGGTGTGGTATTATGTATGTGAATTTAGGGGTGCATGAATAACTAAGTGTGTATGAGTGTGTGTGAAAACTTAGGATAGCACTTTTAAATAAATTAAATAGGTAGCAATGAATAGGAGAAAAAGTTGGCAGGCAATGTGACACATAGATTACTAAGTATTGTATCATATGATGTAGTTATATAGTATAACATGTAAGAATATTCACATAAAAAAATAATTATATAGCATGTAGATAGTAATGAGTGTAAGCACAAAAGTTATCAAGTAGTGTGACACATAAGTCATTATGTATTGTATCACGTAGTGTAAATACTTATGATAGCATGTAAAAATATTTACACAAGAACTAATAATGTAACATGTAGTAGCATGGCATTGTATGGGTGTCCTAAAGTTACAGTCTAGGTCAAGGGTGTCTAATAACCTAGTTCCCTATAACCAAGGCTCTGATACCAATCTATCACACCCCAACCGACGGCGGAATCGTCGGGGCGGGACATGTAGACTGTTCGTGAGCTCAAGGTTGACTAAAATTGTAATATATTAAATCCATTTCCATTCAAACAAACATGAATCAATTCTAAAGTACATAATGAAATACAATTTGTTTTCGAATTAAAATTTACTAAGTCCAAAGCCTATGTGTAACATGTCTTGATCAAACTCATATGATAGTACCTGAAACATGAATAAAATAAGATCAACTAAAAAGTTGGTGAGCATACACAGGTTTGTATATAGATAGCATATAAAATGTAAATAAACAAATCCTTACATAACATGATAAAATAAGGCATTTATGGAGAGCAGCTATTGTGTAACCAAGTACAATCAAACCTTTGTAACTAGCAAGCAAAATTGTGTTGTCGGTAACAATCACCCCAATCTGGGTGGGTTTGTCAGACTCAATAGATCTATCATTGTTTACCGTCGGCTTGAATAGTTAATGGTTGCACATAAATAGCATACAAAAGTTAGCACAACTAGTACTCAGGCATAAAGCTCAAATTTGCACACATGAATGTAAAGAGGATTTGTACTTGTGTAGTTTGTGTAAATGTAAGCAATAGATTGTATATTGTTCATGTTCCACCCCAAAAAGTGTAAAAGAGTAAAATGGGCTATGTAATACTCACATGGTTAGAAGGCGTAGCTAACACGAGATACTAGATAATAATATGAGGTCCTTGTAATGCACAATGTTAACCTAGAGTGTAATCTGTATCGAAATCAATAGTATGCACAATAGTCTATGTCTAAATCTAAGGTTAAATTGGATGTGTGTATAAGGAATTTGAAGTTGTAGGTGTTAGTGGTTTGTACTTGAATGGTGTTGTATAAAATTAAGGTTTGAGTTTGGAACAACTAAATAATAAAACAAAATTATTATTTATTTACTTAGTTATAAAAATAATATAGGTATTAGAGGTAATTAAGTATAACCTAAATAAATAATTTTTTTTAAATGTAAAATAAATAATTGTTACCTTATTTATTTATTTATAAAATATGTAACTTAGTCATTTAGTTGTAAAAATGTATTAGATGTTTTATAATAAATATAAATTTCTTTACTTTATTTTCATAAAGATGTTTAAGTAAATGGTGTAAATAATATTTAAATATAGGGTTTAACAATGATTATAAATTTAATTTTATAAATTTTAAATAAACAATTTCTATTTATTTATTTTATAAAATCAATTATTTTTATTTAAACATTAATTTGAAATACTTATTGTTTTTAAATTATGAAAATAATTATTCTGTCAAAACTTTTCTCACACACACGACCGTGCCTGGGACAGGGCACGATCGTGCTAGAACCACGGGCGCGACCGTGTCAGTTAGGGACGCGACCGTGTTGACCAATACAGAGGATATAGCTAATTTGTTCACTAGGCATGACCGTGTCTGGGACAGGCACGACCGTGTCTAGGGTTCTGAGGCACGACCAAGTCTAGCCACTAGGCATGACCGGGTCTGAGTGTGTGAGGCACGACCGCGTTGGTATTCGGCGCGACCGTGTCACATGAAGCACGACCGCGCTAGAAGACTAGCGCGACCATGTCTGTTCCAAAACAGAAACGATTTGACTAATTCCTATATTGTTAATGTTGGAATTCATGGGGCTTTCATCTATAGGGTTATTACGAGTCTTTTGGAATATATTAATTGTATTTTAAACTTGTTTTAAGCAGGGTTCGATTAAATCAATTTTGAACGAAAACTAGATTCTGGTTCGTGATGATTCCCATATTGTAAGCCCAATTAGATTAGGGCTTTTGATTTATAGACTAAAACGTAAGTGTGAAAGGTTTCAATTACCCGGAAGGACGATGAATTGATAGTGTTTGGTAGAGATGAGTTCCGGCGACGACGGGTTTGGTTTCCGGCGCCTTCTTCTGTAATTCCGAATGACTCAGTGTTTCCGAGTGCTTCAAAGAGGATTGATAGTGCTTTTGATTGGGAGGACTAACGTCAGAATGATGGATTCGATGAGCAAAAGAGGAAGGGGTCGACGGTTTTAGTTTAAAAAAATCTGTAATTGGTTTTAATTCAGGTGTAATGTCGATGTTTAATCGACTAATGATGATTGTTAATAGATGAACGTGTATAACCGTTACGGAGTTGAACGAGTTTAGGATTAAAGATCGTTTTTACGTTTCAACTGCTGAGAGGCGCGACCGTGCCCATATGAGGCGCGACCGTGCCAAGGCACCGGGCACGACCGTTCCAAAGCAAGGCGCGCGACCGTGCCAAGGAACTTGGCGCGACCGTGCCAGAACGAGGCACGACCGTGCCTATTAGGGTTTCTGGTTATTTACAAAATCAGCCCTTGCAACTTCAACTTTGACAGAATTAGCTTGGTTAGGATTTAACAGAACACCTAACGGGATTACTAACTGGGTTAACTCTAGGAGGTGTTACCACATGATTATAAGTTCTAAAACTTTGAATTAAAATACGTTCAGCTAGCAATTAATTAGGCATAGGTTTGAACAAGTATGGGATTTAATATAGTGTTGTTATTTTATTAATTAAAATAAATTAAAATAGGGTCGGAAAATCAGTGATGTTACACTGTGGTTAAGTTTAATTGCAAAGTTTTCATGTTTAAGTTTGTTTAATTTCATAAAGAAAAGTCGTAACCCTAGATTATGAACACTGAATCGATTTGAGATATTCTGATAATAAAAGTTGATAGAATCATAGGGCTTTTAACAAAAACGACATTGCGAATCTGATGATGTGGTTTAATTGTATTTCTTTTGAGTTTAAGATTGAAAACCCAGATCGTTTCTAGGATGAACCCTAATTGCTGGATCAAAATCAATTCGATGATGGAAGCCCGATATTTCAGAGGGCTTTCACTCTACAGGCGATTACGAGTCTAATGGTATGATTGAATTTGATTTAAATACGGTTTAGGGTTGACTTCGACAATTTGGTTTCATAAGAACCCTAGATTACGGGTTATAACAATTTGTATAATAAAACATCGAATTGATAGAGGGCTTTCAAGGAAAATGGTATTGCGAATCAAACTATATAGGTTAATTGTATTTTGATTGGGTCTAGACTATGGTTCGATTAAACTGGTCAGTGAAGAACCCTATATTACAGATTTCGATCGAATTGATAATGTAAGCCCTGGTAATGATAGGGCTTTCATTCTATGGATAAAAACAACACTGTGAGTGCAAGCAATTACCAGAAATGTTGTCGGGTTGATGGTGATCGACTGAAACTGATGCCGATAGCGACTGAGTTCGTCTCAGGCAACTTCGGGCTTGAATCCGCTTGAATTGGAATGTGCAACAGGTTCTTTGGGATTTGATTGGAGTATGCAGAGTTCTAATTCGTGAGGGTAATACAAGGTTTTGCTGAATTCGATGAATGTTTGATGTGGGTCGGCTGTTACGGTTTAAATAACCATAATTGGGATTTATTCGTGAATAATGGAGATGTTAATTACTTCAATGATGATCGAAACTGATGTAAATTAACCGTTTTAGTTACAATTTCGAACGAATTTTGTATATAGGTACGAATTTGAATTTGGATAAATTTAGTTTGACTTTTGAAAGTCAACAGGGTCGATTTTGGGTTGATTTTGACCTTGGGAGTCAGTAATTTGAGTATTAGGACTTGGCATGACCAGTCCCCGATGTTGGAGATTAGGAAAAGGCAAAATTTGTCCTTTGGATTTGATATTCAGTTAACTGGGTTAGGTTTTAGCAGGAAACTTAATGGAATTTCTAACATAATTAACTGAAAAGTCCGGATTGTCACATCATCGCCTAGCTGAAAGAATTTTCGTCCTGAAAATTAAATAATAATAAAAAAATTTTTTCCCGAGATATCACATCATCCCCTAGTTGAAAGAATTTTCGTCCCGAAAATTAAATAGTACCTTAAGAATTTGACGTGGAGTGCTTGAACAGATTAGGATATTTGCGCATCATCTGATCCTCGCGTTCCCACGTGAATTCCGGTCCGCGTTTCCGGTACGGGTTCTTCGATGAAACGTAGTTGTTCATCAATGTGTAGTTTCTCAAGAGGAACCGCGAGAGACTCGTCTGCTAGATATTTCTTCAAATTTGAGATGTGAAAGACGTTGTGTACACCACTAAGTCCTTCAGGTAAGTCCAGTTGATACGCTACTGGTCCGATTCTCTTCATTATTTTGAATGGTTCAACACAACGAGGATTCAGTTTGCCTCATTTCCTGAAACGAATGACACCCTTCCAAGGTGAGACTTTTAATAAGACCATGTCCCCTACTTGAAATTCTAACGGTTTACGACGCTTATCGGCATAGCTCTTTTGACGATCACGAGCTGCTGCCATACGGTTTCTAATTTGAACGATTTTCTCAGAAGTTTCAAGTACTAGTTCAGGACCTGTAAGTTGACTATCCCCAACCTCGGCCCAATAAATAGGAGAACGAGATTTCCGTCCATAAAGTGCTTCAAATGGAGCTGCCTTGATGCTAGTGTGATAACTGTTGTTGTAGGAGAACTCCACCAACGGTAGGTGAGACTCCCAAGTGTTACCAAAATCAATCACACAAGCTCGTAGCATGTCCTCCAGCGTTTGAATAGTACGTTCTGTTTGGCCATCAGTTTGAGGATGGTATGTTGTGCTCATATCTATATGCGTGCCTAAGGCTTTGTGTAACGACTACCAGAAACGAGAAGTGAATCGAGCATCACGATCCGAAATGATAGATATTGGGACCCCGTGCCGAGAGACTACTTCTTTCAAGTAAATACGAGTAAGCTTGTCCATTTTGTCGGTCTCTTTGATTGCTAAGAAGTGAGCGAACTTTGTTAATCGATCAACAATTACCCAAATGGTATCACATCCGGTAGGAGTTCGTGGTAATTTTGTGATGAAGTCCATGGATATTTGTTCTCATTTCCACATGGGAATTTCTGGTTGTTGGAGAAGACCAGAAGGGTTTTGGTATTCAACTTTGACCTTCGCGCATGTCAGACATTTGCTCACATAGATAGCTATATCGGCCTTCATCTTTGGCCATAAATACGATATCTTTAGATCATGGTACATTTTGTCGGAACCTGGATAAATAGAGTAATGAGATTTATGAGCCTCATCCATGACTAGTTCACTTAAATTTCCGAATACTGGAATCCATATTCGCTCGGTGAAGTAGCGAATACCGTCAGATTTGATTTCGAGTTGTGCGTCCATACCGCGTGTACCTTCCAGCGATAGGTTTTCCTCTTTCATGGCTTCGAGTTGAGCACTACGGATTTTGTCAGGTAATCCAGGGTGAATAGTAAGCTGTAATGCTCGAACTCGTTTGGGTTTCGTTTCTTTTCAACTTAGGGCATTAGCTACAACGTTAGCTTTACCCGGATGATACCGGATCGCACAGTCAGAATCATTTAAGAGCTCGACCCAACGACGCTGTCACATGTTCAACTCTTTCTGCTCGAAGATATGCTGAAGACTCTTGTGATCAGTATAGATGGTGCATTTGGTACCGTACAAGTAATGTATCCATATCTTAAGTGCGAAGACTACGGCTCCCAACTCTAGGTCATGAGTGGTGTAGTTTTTCTCGTGAATCTTTAGCTGACGTGAAGCGTATGCGATTACCTTTTCGCGTTGCATTAAGACACAACCCAGACCCTGAATAGATGAATCACAATACACCACAAAATCATCGGTTCCTTCCGGAAGAGCTAGAATAGGTGCACTGCAAAGTTTCTGTTTGAGGTGTTGGAATGCTGACTCTTGGTTATCGCCCCAACTATAGGCTTTTCCCTTTTGAGTTAAGACAGTGAGAGGTTGTGCAATCTTTGAAAACCCTTCGATGAATCGACGGTAATAACCAGCCAATCCCAGAAATTGTCGCACCTCAGTCGGAGTCGTCGGTGCTGCCCAATTCTTGATGGCTTCTATCTTTGATGGGTCGACATGTATTCTTTTCTCGTTAACCACATGCCCTAGAAACCGAACTTCCCCGATCCAGAATTCACACTTGGAAAACTTAGCATACAGTTGCTCTTGCTTAAGTAATTCCAAAATTAGGAGTAGATGTTCCTCATGTTCTTCCTTGTTCTTGGAATAAATGAGGATGTCGTCGATGAACATGACGACAAATTGGTCAAGATACGGTTTACACATATGGTTCATGAGGTCCATGAATACCGCACGTGCGTTGGTTAATCCGAAAGGCATGACCATAAACTCGTAATGGTCGTACCTTGTCCTGAATGCAGTCTTAGAGATATCCTCTTCTCGGACTCTTAACTGATGGTAACCGGACCTAAGATCTATTTTGGAATTGAAACTTGATCCTTGGAGTTGATCAAAGAGGTCATCTATGCGAGGCAAAGGGTAGCGATTCTTGAATGTGACTTTATTCAGCTCATGGTAATCAATACGCATACGGAAAGTCCCGTCCTTCTTCTTGACAAATAATACCAGAGCTCCCCACGGCGATGAACTAGGTCGGATGAAACATTTATCCAACAAATCTTGCAATTGAGTGGACAACTCTTGTAATTCACCAGGTGCTAACCTATAAGGTGCCCGAGCGATCGGTGCCACTCCGGGTGCTAGATCGATTTGGAATTCAACTTGACGGTGCGGTGGCAGACCAGGCAGATCCTCGGGAAATACTTCCAAAAATTCACGAACATTGGGAATATCATCAATCTTCTTCTCTTCTGATGGCTGCTCAGCAACGAGAGCCAAAATAGCCATATGCCCCTTTCGAAGGCATTTTTGTGCTTTCATAAAAGATATGATGCCCATGACTGCACCAACTCTTTCACCCTGAACGGAAAGGATTTCTCCATTCGGGAAAGGAATACGAACAATCTTCGCATGACAGATAATTTCAGCTTGGCTTTTAGATAGCCAATCCATGCCGACAATTACATCAAAACTACCAAGTGTGACCGGCATAAGGTCGATATTAAGTACATGTCTAGCTAGCTCAAGCTTACAACCCTTAAGAATGTGGGTTGCTTCAATTATTTGGCCATCAGCTATCTCTATTATATACTTAGCTTCTAGCAAAGTTGGAGTTCCTTTTTATCATATCACTAAGTTTCTTAGATATAAAAATCCTTTCAGCTCCAGTGTCAAAACGCACAGAAGCAAAGTAATTATTTAAGAGAAACTTACCGGTGACCACATTATGATCGTAACGAGCTTCTCCAGATCCTAGCACAATGGCTCGTCCCTTTGCGCCATTTCCTCCACCGTTGCCATTGTTACCACCATTTTTGTTATTCTGATTAGGGTTGTGGTTTCCATTACCTCCCTTCTTTAACTGAGGACAGTTCTTCCGAAAATGTCCTTCCTTTCCACACTCGAAACAACCCTTTGTAGACCCAGGTTGTTGAAAAGGCTGCTTTGCTTGCAACTCACCCCTACAATCTTTGGAAGCATGACCTATTTTGCCACACCGTTGACAACGGTTGCAAAACCCGAAGTGATGGAAGTTGCACTTGTTACACATAGGAGATTTTCCTGCGTAACCACCCTGGTTTTGACCTGAAGAGGTCGACTGGTTGGAGTTTTTAGCAGGCTCGAACTTACGCTGTTGCTGATTAAACTGGGGTTGATTGGGCTAGGGTCCTTTAGAATTGGAGTGGGTGTGGGTGTTGGAATGGTGATCAAACTTGCGCTTATGATTGTCGGTAGGTTTAGAGACTGAACCTCTTGGAGGTAGAGACCCTTGAGTCACCGCCTGATCGGTTAACTTATGGGCAAGTCAGATAGTTTGTTGGATAGTAGCAGGATTGGATGAAGTAACCATGCTTTGTATTTGAGGCACTAGACCTTCAATGTTAAGCTCAATTCTTTTGTAATTAGGGGTCACCATATGCGGGCACATAGTAGCAAGTTCATGTGAACGTGTGGTGTAGAGTTCAATTTCAGAACCCTCCATCTTTAGGTTCCAGAACTCTCCCTCTAACTTCTGGATTTCATCGCGAGGACAGTATTCCTCCTTCATCATTGATTTAAACTCCTCCCACGGGAGTCCATTTTCCTTGGCCAGACCCAACATTTGGACCTTCCACCATGCGAGAGCCGGGCCCTCCAAAGTTCCAGTGGTGAACTTTACCTGATTAGCCATGGGGCAGTTGCACATGGCAGTCACTGATTCTACCTTCTCAAACCAACGAAGTAGTCCAACGGCTCCTTCAGCTCCACAAAAGGCGTGGGGCTTACAATCCATGAATGCCTTGAAGGTGCAGGCTGGTTGCGGGTTTTGTGGACCTGGAGTTAGAAACGATATAGGATTGGAATTATAGGGTTTAGGAAGATTTTTTTAGAAGATGAATTAACATTATTAGTCAATAGCCAAAGTGTTACCTGCAACATTTTGTGTTGCCAGGGCCTCCGCCACACTATTGTTTATTAGTGCCGCTAGCTCCGCTGTCGTCATGTTAATGGTACCTCGACCACCGGCACGACCTCCACGTCCTCTCCCTGACATGATTCTTCACAATCACAAATGAAAAACAATGAGAAATATACCACATATTAAACATTATTCAGGTACGAGTAAGAAGATACAGCATCTAATATTTTGAAAATTAAATAAATTGTAAGGCTACAAAATAAATAACTCAAACATTAAACTTCTCATGCTTTTATTGAATGGGAACAACCTTGGGAAGATCATCAAACATCTTCGTCATCGAAAGAAACATACGATTGTGCATCGTCCATCTCCACCGGTTCCTCCTCGGATGGCTCCTCCTCCAAGGGCTCCTCCTCGAAGGGCTCTTCCTCAAAGGGCTCTTCCTCAAAGGGCTCCTCCTCAAAGGGCTCCTCCTCGCCATCAGAAAGTGGAAACTCCTCAGGAAACAGGGCTGCTTGTAGTTGGGCTTCCAAGTGAGTCACCCTCTCTTGAAGACCTTCAGCAGTGTGGTTTGCTACATGTAGTTGAGCTTCCATAGCAGCCAATCTCTCCAGAACTCCTTCCATATCATCATCCATAGTGTCAGCCCTCGTCTCCAGATGTGCCACACGATCCACTAAAAGGTTATGGACATGGTCCGTTACAGCTAGTTCTGTCACACCCCGACTGATGGCGGAATCATCGGGGCGGGACATGTTGACTGTTCATAGCACATGGTTGACTAAATTGAAATATATTAAAGTCAAAATTTCCATTACAAATATTCCAAGTACAAACTAAATTTAAACAAAGAAACATAAAACAACTCATAGAATTCTTGATTTAAATTGCTAAGTCCAAATCCTATATTGAGCACGTCTTGAATCATTCTCACATATTAGGGCCTGAAACATGAATAAAATAAAGTCAACTAAAAAGTTGGTGAGTATAACACAGTTGTATATAGATAGCATATAGTTGAAAACAAATCCTTTACAAAACATGATAAAATAAGGCATTTATGGGGAGCAGCTATTGTGTAATCAAGTACAACCAAACCTTTGTAACTAGTATGCAAATTGTGTTGTCGGTATCAATCACCTCCACTTGGGTGGGTTTGTCAGACTCAATAGATCTATCATTGAAAACCGTCGGCTTGTATAGTTAATGATTGCACATAAGTTTTCACAAAGATTAGCACAACTAGCACTCGGACACAAAGCTCAAATTTTGCACACATGTATGTAGATTTTGCACTTGTGTTGTTTGTGTAAATGTAAATGTGTAATGTGTATAAAGTTCATGTTCCACCCCAAAAGTGTAAAAGAGTAAAAGAGGGTTGTGAATACTCACTTGGTATGGAAGTGTAGCTAACAAAGAGTATAGATAAAATAAGAATCCTTGATACGCACGAGTTAACCTAGATAATAAAGTATATTGAATCAAAAATGTGCACAGAGTTTAGTCTAAAAATGAAAGTTGAATTTGTGTATAAAACTATTGATTTGTATTTAAAAGTATTAAATAACAAATATAAAGTTTGAAGTAAATATTTTTGAAACATTTTGATTAAGGTTGGGAATTGAATAGTAAAATAGAATATTTATAAAATCATTGATTATGAAAATAAAGTATGTGTTAAATGTGATTTAATAAATAAATAAATGTATTTATTTAAAATGAAGAATAAATAAATAATCTTTATTTATTTATTTATAAAGTATGTAACTTAAAAATAAAATGTTTTAAATGATAAGTTTAATAACAAATTTAATTTTATAAACTTTTAATTAAATGATTTTCCATTTATTCCAAGATTAATTATTTGATCTTTTCAAATACCTTTTTATAAAACTAACTATTTTTATTTAAAAACTTAATCTGGAATTTTTACAAAATAAAACAACAATAATTCTGATCAAAGATTCTGACCTAGACACGACCGTGCCTGGGAAGGACACGATCGCGCTCGAACCACCGCGCTAGTCGAGACGCGACCGGGTTTGATCAAACAGAGGCCAACTTGGATAATTCACGAGGCACGACCGTGCCTTAGCTCGGCACGGTCGTGTCTATGATTCTTAGACACAACAGAGATTAGCCCAGAGGGCATGACTAGGTCTGGACCGGAGGACACGACCGCGCTGCTAGTCGGCACGACCTCGCTACATGAGGCACGACCGCGCTAGATGATTAGCGCGACCGTGTCTCTTCCAAATCAGACACGAATTGAACAAATCTTGTATTTATAGCGTTGGATTTGATAGGGCTTTTGATTACTGAGTCGTTACGAGTCTATTCATATAAATTAATTGTATGTAACTCGTGTTTAAGAGTGGAATCGATTAAATCATTTTTATTAAAATAATAGTTCTGATTCGGGATGATTTACATATTGTAAGCCCAAATTGGTAAGGGGCTTTCGATATAGAGACTAATTAAATGAAATAAATGGCTTCAATTACCCTGAATAAACGATAATCGATATAGGACGGTAGAAGGAGGTTCCGGCGACGGCAAGATTTCTTCCCGGCGTCTTCTGCTGTGATTTCCGGCTGATCCAACCTCTTCAGAAAACTTAGAGATGCTCGGAGGATTGAGTTCCTTGATTAATTGATAGCAACATGATCGAAAAGAATGATTCGAGGCTTGGGAGAAATATTGGACGGTTTCTTGAGAGGAAAACGAAATTGGATTGATAAAAATTGTAATGGACTGAGATATTTTCTTTGTCAAAGAAAATAAAACGTAATCGGTTTCGAATTTCAAATGATCGAGCGTTTTGAAACTGCATTTACGTTTTGACTGTTACGCAGGCGCGGCCGTGCCAAGATAGGCGCGACCGTGTTTAGGCACCGAGCGCGATCGTGCCGAGGCACTTGGCGCGACCGTGCCAGGACGAAGCACGACCGTGCTAATTAGGGTTTCTTGATAAATTTTCAACTTTAGTCCTTGACTTTTCAGGTTTGATAAGTTTGAATTAAATAGTTTCTTGCATAGTGTTTAAATGTATATAATTGCGTAAAACTTGCGAATTTGTATCGAATCATTGCGTTTAATTTATGGCTAGAAAAATAATAAGACAGTGCACGAGTATTGAGTTTGAAATTGCATTACATTGAATTGAAATATGAATACTAAAATCAAAAATGTTACAGTCTCCCCATGTTGAGAGAATTTCGTCCCGAGTTTTAGCTAGAGGAAACAACAGTATCAATAAAAAGATGAGGTTACTTGAGCTTCATTTGGTCTTCTCGTTCCCAAGTGAACTCAGGACCAAGCTTAGATTCCCAACGAACTTTGACAATAGGAATGCGACTTCGCTTGAGCTGTTTGACTTCACGATCCATAATTTCCACCGGCTTCTCAACGAAGTGCATCGTTTCATCAATGCGCACGTCGTCAAGCGGTATGTGGAGATTTTCATCAGCGAGACACTTCTTCAGATTAGATATATGAAATGTAGGATGCACATTGCCAAGAGATTGAGGTAACTCGAGCTTGTAAGCCACTTTCCCAATCCTTTCAAGGATTTTGAATGGACCAACATAACGAGGTGCTAACTTGCCTTTCTTTCCAAAACGGATCACGCCCTTCCATGGAGACACCTTTAGAAGAACAAGGTCACCGACTTGGAATTCCAAGGGTTTTCGACGTTTGTCGGCATAACTCTTTTGCCGACTCCTCGCTACTCGAATATTGTCACGGATTTGAATAATCTTGTCGGATGTTTCTTGAATTAACTCGGGACCAGTGATTTGTGCTTCACCAATCTGGTTCCAACAGATAGGAGAACGACACTTGCGACCATAGAGAGCTTCGAATGGAGCCATGTTGATACTTGTGTGGTAGCTATTGTTGTAAGAAACTCAATGAGGGATAGATGTGAATCCCAATTGCGACCAAAATCGATTACACATGCTCTAAGCATGTCTTCAAGAGTTTGGATTGTTCGCTCGGTTTGACCATCAGTTTGCGGATGGTAAGCCGTGCTCAAATCCGATCGAGTACCAAGAGCCTTTGGGAGAGATTGCCAAAATCGAGAGGTGAACCGAGCGTCTCTATCGGATATTATGTTCACGGGAACACCATGACGGCTCACAATTTCATCAATGTAAATTCAGGCTAGTTTCTCCACTTTGAAGTCTTCGCGGATAGGCAAGAAATGAGCGGATTTAGTGAGACGATCAATGATCACCCAAATACTATCATATCCACTCGAGGTGCGAGGGAGCTTGGTAATGAAATCCATAGCTATATTCTCCCATTTCCACACAGGAATTTCTGGTTGTTCGAGTAAACCAGATGGACGTTGATGTTCGGCTTTGACTTTGGAACAGGTTAAGCATTTGGCCACATAAAGAGCAATGTCTTTCTTTATACCGGGCCACCAATAAAGTTGGCGAAGATCTTGGTACATTTTATCCGCACCAGGATGAATAGAATAACGAGTCTTATGAGCCTCGTTCATGAGAAATGCACGGAGATCGTCGCGATCGGGAACCCAAATACGGTTCAAGTAGTAGAGTAAGCCATTGGGTTTTGATTCAAGAAGGAGTTCAACACCACATGACATTTCTTCGTACATGTTACCCTCGGTTACCGAGACGTGTTGAGCTTCTAAGATACGGGTTTGAATATCGGTTTGAATGCGGGCACAATGAAGCATAACATGGTCGTTTCGACTCAAAGCATCGGCTACAACATTCGCTTTGCCGGGATGGTAACGAATCTTGCAGTCGTAGTCGTTAAGGAGTTCGACCCAACGTCGTTGCCTCATATTGAGTTCTTTTTGGTTGAAAATATGTTGAAGACTTTTGTGGTCGGTGAACACCACACATTTCATGCCATATAGGTAATGTCTCCAAATCTTTAACGCGAATACGACCGCACCCAACTCGAGATTGTGCGTCGTATAATTCTTCTCACGAACTTTGAGTTGCCTTGATGCATAAGCGATTACTTTGCCTCGTTGCATGAGAACACAACCAAGACCTTGGTTAGAAGCATCACAATACACAACTAAATCATCATTTCCATCGGGGAGAGTCAATATAGGAGCATTGCACAACTTTTGCTTGAGGGTTTGGAAGGCTTCTTCTTGTTTCGGTCCCCATTCATAAGTCTTACCCTTGTGGGTCAAAGCGGTAAGAGGGACAACAATCTTTGAGAAGTTTGAGATGAAACGACGATAATAACCCGCAAGACCAAGAAATGAACGAACTTCGGTAGGAGTCTTCAGGGCATTCCAATTCTTAACCGTTTCAATCTTAGCAGGATCAACATGAATACCCTTGTCGTTGACGATGTGACCAAGAAATTGAACTTCTTTTAGCCAAAATTCGCATTTGGAGAATTTGGCATATAGTTGTTCTCTTCTCAAGAGGTCCAAAACCAATCTAAGGTGTTGTTCATGATCGGCTTTAGTATTGGAATAGATTAAGATATCGTCAATGAAGACGATCACGAATTTATCAAGGTATGGTTTGCACACACGATTCATGAGATCCATAAAAACTGCGGGTGAATTGGTTAGCCCGAAAGGCATAACCATGAACTCGTAATGACCATACCTTGTTCAAAAAGTAGTCTTAGGAATGTCATCTTCTTGAACACGAAGCTGATGATAACCGGATCGAAGATCAATCTTCGAGAAGCAAGTAGAACCTTGAAGTTGATCAAAGAGGTCATCAATCCCAGGCAAAGGATAACGGTTTTTGATAGTAAGCTTGTTGAGTTCGCGGTAGTCAATACACATGCGAAATGATCCATCCTTCTTCTTAACAAATAAGACGGGTGCACCCCACTATGAATGACTTGGGCGAATGAAACCTTTGTCGGAGAGCTCTTGAAGTTGACATGCAAGCTCTTGCATTTCGGAAGGTGCAAGACGATAAGGAGCTCTAGCAACGGGGTTAGCTCCAGGTATAAGATCAATACGGAACTCTACTTGACGAACGGGAGGAAGACCGGATAAATCCTTAGGAAAAACTTCGGGGAATTCCCGAATGATCGGAATGTCTTGGATACTCTTCTCCTTGACATCCTTTTGAACAATGTGAGCTAAGAAAGCAATGTACTTCTTTCGTAAGTATTTTTGAGCGGTAGTACACGACATCAACTTAAGTCCCTTGCAAGGCTTTTCACCAAAAACCCTTAAGGTTTCTCCCGATGGTAGCGGAATTCGGATACACTTTTCAAAGCAAATGACTTCGGCATGATGATTTGATAGCCAATCCATACCTATGATAATATCAAAGCTTCCTTGTGGCATTGGAACAAGGTTGATTGAGAATGAATGGTCATTTAGTTCTAAGGAGCAATCATAAATAATGGAGTTAATTGTAAGGGAGTCACCATTCGCTATTTCAACGGTGAAGGTTTTCTCTAATTTGGATCGTGTCTTTGCAAGTAAAGGCTCAAAATTAAGTGACACAAAGCTTTTATCGGCACCGGTATCGAACAAAATGGAGGCATATTGACTATTAACAAGGAACGTACCATTAACCATGTCGTTGTTGGCTTGAGCTTCGTTGGCGTTTATGTTGAACGCACGCCCACGAGCTCCACCTTGTCTAGCATTTGCAAGTCTTGGACATTGATCACGAAAATGGTTCGGGTCACCACACTCATAGCTAGCACGCCCATTAGCAATCGCGGGAGCACCTTGATTAGCCACTTGAGGTACAGTTCGGTTTGGAGGGTGGACTTGGCCCCCAAGAGCTTTAGCCCTACAAACGTTGATAGTATGACCATATCTGCCACAATGAGTACAAAGGCGACATGGGATAGTTTGAGGATGATGATAATTGCAGGTGGCACAAAGAGGGTAGATCCCAACATATGGCTTTTTAGCCGGCGCTTGAACCATAGGTGCAGCTTGGTTGACGGGAACAGCAGGAGTAACCACAGCAAAATTTCTAACCTTCCTCTTTCTATTGTTGTGAGAGGGCTCGGTTGTGGCTTCTTTGTTGTGAGTAGGAGGGGTTACAGTTTCAGAAACTTTCTTAGAACCCTTTTTGATAAGAGTTCCAGCTTTCACATGATTATCAGTTAAGGTAGCGGATAGACGAATAGCATCCTCCAGAGTAGCAGGATTTCTACCTAAGACAGTATCTTGGATTTGTCTTGGTAGCCCACCAATATACTTTTCGATACAACGGGACAAAGTAGTGACCATGTGGGGCACGTGAAGACTCAACTCATGGAACCGAGTTGTATATGCTAAGCTTTCCCCACTATCTTGGGCAACATCCCAAAATTCAGCTTCTAACTTTTTCACTTCATTTCGAGGGCAGAACTCCTCGGTCATAAGCCTTTTGACCTCATCCCAAGGTAAGGCCATAGCTACATCAACACCCCTATTCCTTTTCTCCCCATTCCACCATGTAAGTGCCCGTTTTTATAGGACACTTGTAGCATGACGAACACGGAGGTTGTCGGGACAGTAACTATTGAGAAAGGTATTCTCAATGCTTTCAAACCATTGAAGCAGTCCAGTAGCTCCTTCGGTACCAAAGAACTTAAGGGGATTGCACGAGTTGAAGTGCTTGAAGGTGCATTGAGATGGATTGTTACCACCATTTCCACCATTTCCACCATTATTACCACTATTACTTCCATTTCCACCATTATTGCCATTGGTGGCACCATTGGCTTGGGTGAGTTGTGTCACCAATTGGATAAGAATAGCAGCAATGTCGGTGTTGGCGTTGGTTGCGGGAGCACGACGAGGAGGCATTCTACAGATTTTCACAAGGCAAGAAAGATTGTAAAAACTTATGAGACTTGATAGGATTCAATAGAATGAGGTAACAAAAATAAAAATAGATATTCTTAGTTTGGATTGTACTCAAAAGTGATAAAATCACTTGAATACCCGGGCACATTATGGTTAATTAAACTTATATAATTTTCAAGAAGACATGCTTTAGCCTATAAGTAAACACTCATCTCGGGAATTCCCAGGAAAGCATACGGGTCCCTCGGTTGATTGGGATTTATGCGAAATGCTTTCCTAGATAGAAAACCCAAAATACAGGTGCCACTCTTCCAGATTGCACGTGTCCTCAAATAATTTAACAAGTTTAAAAACCTTAACGAAGAAATAAAAAATTTTAGAGATTTTTGCTTCAAGAATTTTTCCACATGCTAAGAAGGATAAAGATAGAAAAGAAAATAGAAATATTATGAGGTTTTAGAATATAGGAAAGGATATTATTTATTTAATTATTAAGAATATCCTAATAAGTCATGGATTTAAAACACATAAGTCATCAAAATGAAATAATAAGTAACCATACTAAGCATGTAACATATAACATGTAGCACATAGCACATAATCATGAAGCATAGCATAAGTGGTTGTCCTAAAGTTATAGTCTAGGTCAAGGTGTCTAATAACCTAATTCCCTATAACCAAGGCTCTGATACCAATCTGTCACACCCCGACCGATGGCGGAATCATCGGGGCGGGACATGTTGACTGTTCATAGCACATGGTTGACTAAATTGAAATATATTAAAGTCAAAATTTCCATTACAAATATTCCAAGTACAAACTAAATTCAAACAAAGAAACATAAAACAACTCATAGAATTCTTGATTTAAATTGCTAAGTCCAAATCCTATATTGAGCACGTCTTGAATCATTCTCACATATTAGGGCCTGAAACATGAATAAAATAAAGTCAACTAAAAAGTTGGTGAGTATAACACAGTTGTATATAGATAGCATATAGTTGAAAACAAATCCTTTACAAAACATGATAAAATAAGGCATTTATGGGGAGCAGCTATTGTGTAATCAAGTACAACCAAACCTTTGTAACTAGTATGCAAATTGTGTTGTCGGTATCAATCACCTCCACTTGGGTGGGTTTGTCAGACTCAATAGATCTATCATTGAAAACCGTCGGCTTGTATAGTTAATGATTGCACATAAGTTTTCACAAAGATTAGCACAACTAGCACTCGGACACAAAGCTCAAATTTTGCACACATGTATGTAGATTTTGCACTTGTGTTGTTTGTGTAAATGTAAATGTGTAATGTGTATAAAGTTCATGTTCCACCCCAAAAGTGTAAAAGAGTAAAAAGGGGTTGTGAATACTCACTTGGTATGGAAGTGTAGCTAACAAAGAGTATAGATAAAATAAGAATCCTTGATACGCACGAGTTAACCTAGATAATAAAGTATATTGAATCAAAAATGTGCACAGAGTTTAGTCTAAAAATGAAAGTTGAATTTGTGTATAAAACTATTGATTTGTATTTAAAAGTATTGAATAACATATATAAAGTTTGAAGTAAATATTTTTGAAACATTTTGATTAAGGTTGGGAATTGAATAGTAAAATAGAATATTTATAAAATCATTGATTATGAAAATAAAGTATGTGTTAAATGTGATTTAATAAATAAATAAATGTTTTTATTTAAAATGAAGAATAAATAAATAATCTTTATTTATTTATTTATAAAGTATGTAACTTACAAATAAAATGTTTTAAAAGAAAAGTTTAATAACAAATTTAATTTTATAAACTTTTAATTAAATGATTTTCCATTTATTCCAAGATTAGTTATTTGATCTTTTCAAATACCTTTTTATAAAACTAACTATTTTTATTTAAAAACTTAATCTGGAATTTTTTACAAAATAAAACAACAATAATTCTGATCAAAGATTCTGACCTAGACACGACCGTGCCTGGGAAGGACACGACCGCGCTCGAACCACGGGCGCGACCGCGCTAGTCAGGACGCGACCGGGTTTGATCAAACAGAGGCCAACTTGGATAATTCACGAGGCACGACCGTGCCTTAGCTCGGCACGGTCGTGTCTATGATTCTTAGACACAACAGAGATTAGCCCAGAGGGCACGACTAGGTCTGGACAGGAGGACACGACCGCGCTACATGAGGCACGGCCGCGCTAGATGATTAGCGCGACCGTGTCTCTTCCAAATCAGACACGAATTGAACAAATCTTGTATTTATAGCGTTGGAATTGATAGGGCTTTTGATTACTGAGTCGTTACGAGTCTATTCATATATATTAATTGTATGTAACTCGTGTTTAAGAGTGGAATCGATTAAATCATTTTTATTAAAATAATAGTTCTGATTCGGGATGATTTACATATTGTAAGGCCAAATTGGTAAGGGGCTTTCGATATAGAGACTAATTAAATGAAATAAATGGCTTCAATTACCCTGAATAACCGAGAATCGATATAGGACGGTAGAAGGAGGTTCCGGCGACGGCAAGATTTCTTCCCGGCGTCTTCTGCTGCGATTTCCGGCTGATCCAACCTCTTTAGAAAACTTAGAGATGCTCGGAGGATTGAGTTCCTTGATTAATTGATAGCAACAGGATCGAAAAGAATGATTCGAGGCTTGGGAGAAATATTGGACGGTTTCTTGAGAGGAAAACGAAATTGGATTGATAAAAATTGTAATGGACTGAGATATTTTCTTTGTCAAAGAAAATAAAACGTAATCGGTTTCGAATTTCAAACGATCGAGCGTTTTGAAACTGCATTTACGTTTCGACTGTTACGCAGGCGCGACCGTGCCAAGATAGGCGCGACCGTGTTAAGGCACCGGGCGCGATCGTTCCAGGGCCAGTCGCGCGATCGTGCCGAGGCACTTGGCGTGACCGTGCCAGGACGAAGCACGACCGTGCTAATTAGGGTTTCTTGATAAATTTTCAACTTTAGTCCTTGACTTATCAGGTTTGATAAGTTTGAATTAAATAGTTTCTTGCATAGTGTTTAAATGTATATAATTGCGTAAAACTTGCGAATTTGTATCGAATCATTGCGTTTTATTTATGGCTAGAAAAATAATAAGACAGTGCACGAGTATTGAGTTTGAAATTGCATTACATTGAATTGAAATATGAATACTAAAATCAGAAATGTTACAAGTTCGGTAGTCAAGAGTTCTATTCCTACCTTATTCTCCTCTATTTGAGGCCTAATCTTCAGAAGGTTAGTTATCTCCTCAGTAGCATCTTGCACACTGCTCAATTCTTTCGACATGTATGATACGAAGGCTACGAAAGCTTGTTCCATAGTGCATGGCAAGCTAGGTAGTGGGGATGATGAGGATGCAGAACCAAAGTAGGGTGATGGAACATCTCCTATTTCGATCCACCTTTGGATCATTTACGGGTATACGTTCCAATTAAATATATAATCCATTGCTCGCGCGCTACTCGGTTGACCTTGGTCAACTGAATGGTCACTAGAACTAGTCCGGCGCCTTTTGGGCTCCGGGGATGATAGGATAGGTGCCTTATGTCCTGGTGCCTTAGGTGATTGAGGTGGAGTTGACGACATGTTCCTGTAACAATATGTAAGAGTGCCAAACATCCAAATGACATGTAACTAATGTGTGAGGCTATAGTCTAGTATGCAATCCTAGTTCCCTATAACCAATGTCTCTGATACCAATCTGTCACACCCCCAAATTTCAACTAACGGAGTTTTACCGTTTCGGGAAAGTGACAAACCAGGATCTCAGACATTAGTTACTTTGAACGACTCTACATGGGACTAAAATGAAAATATCATAATAATCAGAGTTTCAATTCGGAAGCGTAAAGAAAGTACATGCACAAAACACACGCGCCCAAACCAAAAGTCCAGAAGTCCAAAACTCCAAAACGTCCAACCAAACCAAGTACAATACAAAATAATCCAAACAAACATAAATAAGACATAATCAAAATAATTGAATCTCATGCATGCCCTAATGTGCACCTGTGTCTTATCTTAGCTACCTGAGAAAACATGCAAGAAAATATGTCAACACAAGGTTAGTGAGTTCACAGGTTTCAATATATAAATAAGCGTTTACCAGATTTATGATCATTCAATATGTATCTATAGGTAACTAACCTATGTTTATGTTTAGCTCAAGCGCTCGCAACCGAAGCTGACTGTTTGTTTATTTGCCTCCTGCCAGGTCTATCAACACTGGCGGTGTGAGTAGGCTAACATTTCACCCGTTCGATATCTAATCGAGTTAGCGCGACTAACGCGGGTGGGATTTGTCAAACCCAGTAGTAATACTAAATATTACCTTGCTAAGATCTATATTAACGGTTCAATATAAGATGAGGACTTTCTGTGATAGCGTGTTACGCTTAGCTTTAACATTGATAACATACGAATTTACAAAATCTCAAAAATAGTTAATCATGTTTTCTCCATCAAGTTAAAACAATAAAAAGGGGCCGTGAAAACTCACCTGCGTTGCGTTGAAGGTAGTTTCACACTAGAGGTAAGTTGAAACCACGAGTGTAAGTCTCAAATGATTTATGAATGCCCTAAAATTATAAACACATAAATTAGGGATAAAAATGGGAATTGTGACAGCGACACGGAATGAGAAACTTCTTAAAGAAATGCTCTAATATTCAAGAGTGGACGAACGTGTCCACGGAGTTAGGAATTGCTTTACGCGACGAATGACAAAAATAATAATAAATATAACCGGGAATTTTGTCATTCATAAAAATTGAGAAAATAATAATATATATACGAGTAAATAATACAACCAATTATATTATTATTTAGTCTCAATCGATATACGATGTGATAAAAAGATTTGAAATAATATAAATATATATTATTTAATAATACGGGTCACGGTTTGAAAACAATATAAACATATTATTTTATACGAAGTTACGGTTTGAAAATAATATAAACATATTATTTTTTTTATTTGATAATAACGTAAATAACTTATTTATAAAAGTGGGAATAATATAAAAATAGGTTAATAATTCAAACCCGAGCCTACGGGTTGTTTCCCGAGTTAAAACACATTTATATAATAATACAATATTATAAAGTTTGATTTTTATTAATTAAATATAACAGAAAACTGTTCAATAAATAGTTGTGGGAGCCCGGTCTTGAACCCGGGTCTCTCCCACACACGCACACTGAACCAAGCAGTCCCGCCCGCTAGGGTATCGCGATGGATACCTGGATCAAATTCTTTTAACATCCAGGCTCAAGTGATTTTCCTCCCAAATCCACTCGCGATCGAAACCCGGCCCTGATCCATCGATTCTGGTGTTAATCGATCGAAACAGTAGAGGGGTTTTGATAATCGAGTTGAGGTGGTCATGTGGTTAAGTTTAATTGCAAAGTTTTCATTTTTAAGTTTGTTTAATTTCAGAAAGAAAAGCCGTAACCCTAGATTATGAACACTGAATCGATTTGAGATATTATGATAATAAAAGTTGATAGAATCATAGGGCTTTTAACAAAAACGACATTGCGAATCTGATGATGTGGTTTAACTGTATTTCTTTTGAGTTTAAGATTGAAAACCCCAGATCGTTTCCAGGATGAACCCTAATTACTGGATCAAAATCAATTCGATGATGGAAGCCCAATATTTCATAGGGCTTTCACTCTACAGGCGATTACGAGTCTAATGGTATGATTGAATTTGATTTAAATACGGTTTAGGGTTGACTTCGACAATCTGGTTTCATAAGAACCCTTGATTACGGGTTATAACAATTTGTATAATAAAACATCGAATTGACAGAGAACTTTCAAGGAAAATGGTATTGCGAATCAAACTGTATAGGTTAATTGTATTTTGATTGGGTCTAGACTATGGTTCGATTAAACCGGTCTGTGATGAACCCTAGATTACATATTTCGATCGAATTGATAATGTAAGCCCTGGTAATGACAGGGCTTTCATTCTATGGATAAAAAAGACAGTGTGAGTGCAAGCAATTACCAGAAATGTTGTCGGATTGATGGTGATCGACTGAAACTGATGCCGACAGCGACTAAGTTCGTCTCAGGCAACTTCGGGCTTGAATCCGCTTGAATTGGAATGTGCAACAGGTTCTTTGGGATTCAATTGGAGTATGCAGAGTTCTAATTCGTGAGGGTAATACAAGGTTTTGCCGAATTCGATGAATGTTTGATGTGGGTCGGCGGTTACGGTTTCAATAACCATAATTGGGATTTATTCGTGATTAATGGAGATGTTAATTACTTCAATGATGATCGAAACTGATGTAAATTAACCGTTTCAGTTACAATTTCGAACGAATTTTGGATATAGGTACGATTTTGAATTTTGATAATTTAGTTTGACTTTTGAAAGTCAACATGGTTGATTTTGGGTTGATTTTGACCTTGGGAGTCAATAATTTGAGTATTAGGACTTGGCATGATCAGTCCCCGACGTTGGAGATTAGGAAAAGGCAGAATTTGTCCTTTTGATTTGATATTGAGTTAACTGGGTTAGGTTTTAACAGGAAACTTAACGGAATTTCTAACAGAATTAACTGAAAAGTCCGGATTATCACATTGGCGACAAGCATTTGACTGGTCCTGAGATCAGCTAGGAAACCACCGACAAGATCTTCGAAATTAAAGATTGTCTGAAAGCCGTTCAAAATAGACAAAAGAGGTGTGCTAACATAACAACAAGACGAAAGCCATTAGAATTCCAAGTTAGAGACTGAGTTTTTGTTAAAAGTCTCGCCTTGGAAAGGAGTTGCCACGTTTGGCAATCGTAGCAAACATAACCATAGATATGGTAGACCATTTGAAGTACGGGCTAGAGTTGGCCTTGTAGCCTATGAGCTTAAGTTGTCACGGGAACTAAGCAATATACATGATACGTTTCATGTGTCCGATCTCAAGAGAGAGGTCAACACGAACACTAATCACACCACGTGACGAAATTCACATAGGTGACAAACCACACCCTGTTAAGGAACCTATTGAAATCATTGACTAAAAAGTTCAGGGAACAGGGCGTATCCGTATTGAATTGGTTAAGGTACTTTAGAACTTGAAGCGTGAGCCTGAGTATACATGGGAACATGAAAATCAAATGAAAAACGAGTACCAGTACTTGTTCACGAATACACCAATTCAATATAACATAACTGAATTTCGGGACAAAATTCTCTTTAACATGGGGAGAATGTGACACCTAGTATTCCAGGACAATATCCATATTCATAATTGCATGTTCATAATTTATATTTCTAGGAATATTATCTTTGGCATGGTATTGTCAGGAGTCTAGCAAAGGAACATGTGTCATATTTTAGTAATTTTAAGAATTACTAGGTCATGAACATTTATTACTCGCAGTTTACGGTCATTCGTGATTAACAAATTTTATACAAGTAAAGACTAGAAGTATATTTATTTTATACAATAGATATATTGGTGGCATTAATCTATAAAGATTGACACAAAATTTTTTTTTCGCACGGTTCCTAATTTATTCTCTATGTGTGAACATGTACAAAGTAGTTAAATATATTAACTACGTCGGGATTCACAAGTAGATTATTAAAGCTAGTTAAACTATACAAAATGTAGGACGTCTTAATAATTAAAGATATTAAAGCGGGTATTAATTTCGGGTAGTATACCACGTCTAAATCAATCACATCATCATGATAACTTTGCTTACACTTCATTCAAGTGTCATAATATAAATGATTATGACCAAGAGTGCAAGCAACCTCAAAGATCACATCACCATCATTATGTCTTTGATTATACTCCACTCCAACATCAAATCGTAATGACGATGACTTGTTGAGATCTACACTCAACCCCCGTTTCATTTAATAGTTATATATATATACATATATATATAAATATCTAGGTATATAGATATATAAAGTTTAAATCATTAAAGTGACTACACCGAATACTAGATCACAGGATCACCTACCGGGCTTACACTACTTAAACACCACCTAACTAGGACTTAGATTGGAACTAGTGAAGTGACAACACCTAACCCCCACTTGCCATGGAACTATGAATTAATTAGTAACTAGATTGATGATGACAAGAGATGATTCTTTGGTGAAACCCACAGGTAAACCCCACACCCCATCCCCTCTCACCCCACCTCACGGCTCCATCATGGCACCACCATGCCACCACTTTGCTTCTCCAACACACCACTCAAGCTCCATACCTTGTCATGAAGTGTCACGATTATCACTAAGATCTTACTCCACCTATCTGCAATATATAAGGAAGAGTATGGAGGAAAAACAAGAACTTTTCTCTTGTTCGCTCCCGTTCTCGACACACATAAACACTCTCACAGTTTACACTTTCAAATCCAAGAACAAGTGTAGGTCTACATGGCTCTTCTAGGGATCGTTCTCGTGATAAGACGTATTGTTAACGCGGAGTGCGGAATCCAACCGAATCAACAATTGTATACACAAAAGACAATAGTAACACTCACGTAAATAACATTCAAGCTTGTATTCCAACAATCATAGAGTTTACAGGCTCAATCAGACAGTTCGTTCACTTCTGTTCAATCCTCTGTAAACTGACTCTGTAACCTCTATATATAGACATCTGATCTGTATTAGGCGAACTTAACAAGTTCACCTCTAACAGACTAAGAGAACTTAACAAGTTTGCCTCAGATAGACTAAGCGAACTTAACAAGTTCGCCTCTGTTAGACTAGGCGAACTTGACAAGTTCGCCTCTAGTGTAACTTTTATAAAACACTTAGAACATTACATACAAAAACATAAAGACATTAGATCTAAACTATTACAAAGCTTTTGTCATTACAAACTATGTCCTAACAGACTCCCCCTTGACAATAGCTTAATCTTCAGTCTTCAGTCTTTATGATGAGCTTTTCCAATTATCCGGTAATCTGCTGCCTGCATGCACTCCATATCTTCTACATATCTCCAACACTCTCTTATACTGCAATCCTTGTTCTCTCCATTCATCAGTGAACATGATTTCATTCTTTCTCAACGTTCTCTGATCTTTCTTTGAAAAATTGATAAGATTCATTGCATCATAGAAACATACAATGACCTTATTATCTTTGTCTTCAATCCTTGCTTCACCAGTATTAACATCAACATACCACCATTTCATATTCCCAAGAAAATCATGAGGAATCTTCTTCAACGGTATCTTGTGTACAGCACGTACTGGTTTTAACTTGTACTTCCAGGTCACTTTCCCAGTCTTTTGATCTATTATCCTCACTCTCTTTCCTTTCTGAGGCTTTAGCTTTTCATACTTTCCTGAACCACCTTCTCTCTTGATCAGATTAGCAATCACATCCACTAAACCAAACTTGGATCTATTAATAAGTGGTTTTGAAGCTAGACCATTCATTTCACACCTTGGCAAGGTATTGAATATTTGATCCTCAGCTTTAAGTACTGAACACCATCAGATCTTTTAATAGCAAACAATTTTGTGTCATTATCATAAAACCAACTTATGATTCTTCCAACACACCTCTCTTTATTCACATATTTTTCTTTCTGAGCAGGTTGTGCTTGAGACTTAGGTAGCACCTTCATCCAGCTATTCACAACTTCCCTCCACTGTTCTCTAGTCATCCCTGTATTTCTGTACATCACAGGTTCTTCATTCACCTTAGGAGACACAGTGTGAGTAGTATCAACTTCAGCATCTATATTTGATTGATCATTCTCATCATCAGTATCCATCTTGGATTCAGCAGTATCTTCAGGCACAGTGATGCCTTCAATAGAGTCCATAGAATCTGTTACTCCTTCATAAGGAAATTCAGGAATAACATCATCTTGGATGAAGTTATAAGGAACATTAAGACCATCACTGCCTTCATAAGTAACATTATCTTTATTTTTCTCTATCTCTATCTCCACTATCTCTCCTTCTTCCACGTCATTATCAGACACATCATCTTCAATATCATTGAATAATTCATCAATGTCATCCAGACATTCTATCTTCGCAGATTCTTCCTCTTCAGAATCCGCAAAGAATTCCAATAGCAAAACTTCTTCATTAACTCCAGAAGCATTCTTGTTTCCTTCAATTGTTTGAGATGTCGACTCCCCCTAAACTGTAGATATAGGATTAACATCAGCAGCGTATTGACGATCACCCTCAGCATTTCCAGTAGGATCATTGTCTTCATCATCCTTTCTTTGAATGGACTCAGTGTGACACGTATCATGGATCCTTAACTCCCCTGAGCGTCAAGACGCTCAACAAGTTTGGATACCAATGCTTGCATGTCAGCAATCTGCTTGGCTTGAGTCTGAATCACCAGTTGTCTTTGAGAATCAGTAGATACAAGAGTATCCACTTGAGATTGTAAAGTAAGCACTTGAGATTCAAGGTAAGTAATCCTCTCAGAATCAGAAGGCTTTGAAGGACCAGCTGAAGATTGAGGAACCGAAGGACTTGGAGTAATCACTGGAGGAACAGGAGATGAATCTTTAGACCTTGGAGTTGTAACTATTAAGGAAGCAAAAAAAGTAGCATCCTCTACACCCTGTGAAGAATGAGCAGCAGCAAATGAAGCAGACATAAGCTTCTGAGCTTTAGGATCTGGATTGAAATCACTATCAGTATCAGAACTCTCATCCACCAATGTTCTTTTTCCAAGTACTGATCCGGAAGGAGGATCCCGAACAGACTTCCGTCTTGGTTTTCTGGCTTGAGATTTAATATGTTTGCCAGCATTTGCCAATGGTATTTCAACTAACCTCTCATAATGATCTGAATAAAAATCTCTAGACGTATCAGAGTCGCTTGCTTCAGAAATAGGCATAATAGTATCACTAGAGCTGGAACTCGAATCATTCTCTGTCACCACATTCCCTTCAGCTTCATGAAGGGGTGAGTTCACAGCATCATCAACAAAATCATCCATATTCATCCCTAGGTCTTGTTCATGTTCTTGAACGACCTCTTCTTGAACAGGTTCATTAACAGGTATATCAACCTGAGCTTGTTGAATAGGAACTTGTTCTGGAATAGGAATTGGTTGTTGTACTAGAACTTGTTGTTGTTGAGGAACTTGTACAGGTTGTTGTTGATGCTGACCATGTCCTTGAGCCAACTCTTCAGGATGAAACCAGTTGTCATTTGGTGGTTCAACATAATCAGGATTGATTAAGTGACCAAATAATGGAGTTTGAACAAGAATCAACGCTGCATTCTGTTGCTTTACCTTAGTGCAATCTGTAAAAATTCTCTTTGACATCGGAGTCAATGTTAAACGAATAGGATGCTGTGGGAGATTAGGAATAAGATGATTCAGAATCATTTGGATGAACCGAGGATACATAAGAAATCCTTAACCTTCAACAGGAGTTATTTGAATAACCAATTCCCGGTAAATATAAAGAGCAAAGTTGAATCGCTTGTTCACTGTCAAAGCCACCATAGCAGCTTGAAGAGCATTCTTTAATCCATCTGCACCAGCTTTACCAGGAGATAAACATTCGATAATCACGTGCATGAAATACCTCCATTCACCAACCAAAGCACCCTTATGAGCTTGTGTATCATTAGGTCTTCCACGGTAACCCATCTTCTGAAAACATCCCATAAGCAAAGTTCCAGGATATGACATAGGATCATCAGCAGCACCACCTAGAGCAAGAGTGTCACACCCCCAATTTCAACTAACGGAGTTTTACCGTTTGGGAAGTGACGAACCAGGATCTCAGACATTAGTTACTTTGAACGACTCTACATGGGACTCAAAATGAAAATATCATACTAATCAGAGTTTCAATGTGGAAGCATAAAGAAAGTAAATGCGCAAAACACACGCGCCCAAAACCAAAGTCTAAAAGTCCAAAACATCCAACCAAACCAAGTACAATAAAATAATCCAAACAAATATAAATAAGTCATAATCAAAGTAGTTGAATCCCATGCATGCCCTAATGTGCACCTATGTCTTATCTTAGCGACCTGAGAAAACATGTAAGAAAATATGTCAACACGAGTTGGTGAGTTCACAGGTTTCAATATATGTAAATAAGCGTTTACCAGATTTATGATCATTCAATATGTATCTATAGGTAGCTAACCTACGTTCATGTTCAGCTCAAGCGCTCGCAACCGAAACTGATTGTTTGTTTATTTGCCTCCTGCCAGGTCTATCAACACTGGCGATGTGAGTAGGCTAACATTTCACCCGTTCGATCTCTAATCGAGTTAGCGCGACTAACGCGGGTGGGATTTGTCAAACCCAGTAGTACTACTAAATATTACCTCGCTAAGATCCATATTAACGGTCCGATATAAGTTGAGGACTTTCTGTGATAGAGTGTTACGCTTAGCTTTAACATTGATAACATATGAATTTGCAAAATCTAAAAATCGTTTAATCATGCTTTCTCCCCCAAGTTAAAATAGTAAAAAGGGGGCGTGAAAACACACCTGCGTTGTGTTGTAGGTAGTATCACACAAAGGGTAAGTTGGAACCACGTGTGTAAGTCTCAAACGACTTACGAATGCCCTAAAATTATAAACACATAAATTAGGGACAAAAATAGGAATTGTGACAGCGACACGGAATGAGAAACGTCTTAATGAAACGCTCTAATATTCAAGAATGGACGAAAGTGTCCACGGAGTTAGGAATTACTTTATGCGACGAATGACACAATTAATAAATATAACCGGGTGTTTTGTCATTCATAAAAATTAAGAAAGTGATAATATGTATACGAGTAAATAATATAACTAAATATATTATTATCTGGTCTCAATCGATACACGACGTTATAAAATGATTCGAAATAATATAAATATGTTTATTATTTAATATTACGGGTCACGGTTTGGAAATAATATAAACATATTATTTTATACGAATTTACGGTTTAAAAATTATATAAACATATTATTTCTTTTGTTAATAATAACAATAATATTTTATTTATAAAAGTGGGAATGATAAAAATATGTTAATAATTCAAACCCGAGTCCACGGGTTGTTTCTCGGGCTAAAACACATTTATATAATAATATAATATTATAAAGTTTGATTTTTATAAATTAAATATAATAGAAAACTGTTCAAAAAGTAGATGTGGGAGCCCGGTCTCGAACCCGGGTCTCTCCCACACACGCACAAGTCACTAACCAGTCCCGCCCGCTAGGGTATCGCGATAGATACCCGGATTAAATTGTTTTAACAATCAAACCTCGTGGGTTCTTCTCCCCCACTCAAGCCGAGCCAAACCAGCCCCGATTCATTCGATTTCGATCACGATAGATCCAAAATTCATAGGGGTTTTGTTTATCAGGGTTTTGCGAACATGTGAATGCGATTAATTGTAAAAACATCAAGTTTAAAGTCACTTAGTTTCAGATTTAAGAACCGGACCCTAGAACAAGAACATGAAATCGATTTGAACAATTTTGATGTTAGAGTTCATTGATATCATAGAGATGTTAACAATTTGAACATTTCGAAACTGTTTATATAGATTAATTGGACTGAGATCGTGATTAGGATTAAAACCCCCAAATCAAATTATGAATAAAACCTAGTTTTCAGATTACAAACGATTCAATGTTGATTCATAAAATATACATGGGGCTTTCATTAAACAGGGGTTTGCGAATCTGCTGATACAGTTTAATTGGATTTAAACAGAGCTTAGAGTTGAATTTGATTAAAACGGTTTCACATGAACCCTAGAATCTCGATCAGATTCAATTCGATAATGTAAGCCCCTAGAAGTACAGGGCATTTCATCTAGACGTCGAGACGAGTCTGGGGACGTGGTCAATTTCAGTATTTGATATCGAAATGTTAGAGTTCGAATAGTGCATGAACCCTAGGTGATTGATCGGGTGAAATCCGATAATTTAAGCCTCAATTATGTTAGGGCTTACGATCTGGGTGTTGTAACGAAGCTAAAGGTATAGGCAATTACCAGAAAAGGATTCGAATTGGGGGTGCTCGATTAAAACCGACGCCGACCGCGACTGTGATGTTCTCCGGTGAGTGTGAATGCTTCTCCGATCAAATTGACGTGCGCAAAAGCTTCAGAGAGGATCGATTCCGGTGCACCTGTGCTTGATTTGAGAGAGTAATACAATAGTTCGTCGAATTTGATGATAATAGATTATGAGGTCGACGGTTACAAGATGATTAGCCATCAATTTGTTTATTTCCTATGTAATGAAGATGATTAAGGCTCAATGATGGTCGAAACTGTTAATAATCATCAAATCAGTTACAAAATCAAGCAAGATTCGGTTATAGTTTGCGAATTAGGATCAATTTTTGCGAGTTTGACTTTACCAAGTCAAACAGAACTCATACTTGAATGATTTTGACTTTTAAGAGTCAATATAATAGGGTTTAGGTTAATTACAAGTTTGGTCCTTGCTGTTTGAATTTAGATGTTGACAGAAATAGACCCTAGGGTTAGATTTTGTTAAATAAATTAAGATTTAACAGAATATTTAACGGGAACTTTAACGGAGTTAACATGGAAAGTCCGGATTGTCACATCATCCCTTAGTTGAAAGAATTTTCGTCCCGAAAATTAAATAGTACCTTAAGAATTTGACGCGGAGTGCTTGAATAGATTAGGATATTTGCACATCGTCTGATCCTAGCACTCCCACGTGAATTCCGGTCCGCGTTTCGAGTTCCAACGAACTCTGACAATAGGGATTTTACTGTGCTTTAACATTTTGATTTCCCTATCCATAATTTCCACGGGTTCTTCGATGAAACGCAACTGTTCATCAATGTGTAGTTCCTCAAGAGGAACCGCGAGAGACTCGTCTGCTAGACATTTCTTCAAATTTGAGACGTGAAAGACGTTGTGTACACCACTAAGTCCTTCAGGTAGGTCCAGTTGATACGCTACTGGGCCAATTCTCTTCATTATCTTGAGTGGTCTAACTTAACGAGGACTTGATTTGCCTCGTTTCCCAAAACGAATGACACCTTTCCAAGGTGAGACCTTTAATAAGACCATGTCCCCTATTTGAAATTCTAACGGTTTACGACGCTTATCGGCATAGCTCTTTTGACGATCACGAGCTGCTGCCATACGGTTTCTAATTTGAACGATTTTCTCAGAAGTTTCAAGTACTAGTTCAGGACCAGTAAGTTGACTATCCCCAACCTTGGCCCAACAAATAGGAGAACGAGATTTCCGTCCATAAAGTGCTTCAAATGGAGCTGCCTTGATGCTAGTGTGATAACTGTTGTTGTAGGAGAACTCCACCAACGGTAGGTGAGACTCCCAAGGGTTACCGAAATCGATCACACAAGCTCGTAGCATGTCCTCCAGAGTTTGAATAGTTCGTTCTGTTTGGCCATCAGTTTGAGGATGGTATGTTGTGCTCATATCTAGACGTGTGCCTAAGGCTTTGTGTAACGACTGCCAGAAAGGAGAAGTGAATCGTGCATCACGATCCGAAATGATAGAGATTGGCACCCCGTGCCGAGAGACTATTTCTTTCAAGTAAGTACGAGTATGTTTATCCATTTTGTCGGTTTCCTTGATTGCTAAGAAGTGAGCGGACTTTGTTAATCTATCAACAATTACCCAAATGGTATCACATCCGGTAGGAGTTCGTGGTAATTTAGTGATGGAGTCCATGGATATTTGTTCCCATTTCCAAATGGGAATTTCTGATTGTTGGAGAAGACCGGATAGTTTTTGATATTCAACTTTGACCTTCGCGCAAGTTAGACACTTACTAACATAAGTGGCTATATCGGCCTTCATCTCCAGTCACCAATATAGCACCTTTAGATCATGGTACATTTTGTCGGAACCTGGATGTATCGAGTAACGAGATTTATGAGCCTCATCCATGACTAGTTCTATTAAATTTCTGAATACTGGAATCCATATTCGCTCGGCGAAGTAGCGAATACCGTCAAATTTGACTTCAAGTTGTGCTTCCATACCGCGTGTACCTTCCAGCGATAGATTTTCCTCTTGCATGGCTTCGAGTTGAGCACCACGTATTTTGTCAGGTAATCCAGGGTGAATAGTAAGCTGTAATGCTCGAACTCGTTTGGGTTTCGTTTCTTTTCGACTTAGGGCATCAGCTACAACATTAGCTTTACCCAGGTGATACCGGATCGCACAGTCATAATCATTCAAGAGTTCGACCCAACGACCCTGTCGCATGTTCAACTCTTTCTACTCGAAGATATGCTGAAGACTCTTGTGATCTGTATAGATGGTGCATTTGGTACCGTACAAGTAATGTCTCCATATCTTAAGTGCGAAAACTACAGCTCCCAACTCTATGTAATAAGTGGTGTAGTTTTTCTCATGAACCTTTAGTTGACGTGAAGCGTATGCGATCACCTTTTCGCGTTGCATTAAGACACAACCCAGACCCTGAATAGATGCATCACAATACACCAAAAAATCATCAGTTCTTTCTGGAAGAGATAGAATAGGTGCGCTGCAAAGTTTCTGTTTAAGATATTGGAATGCTGACTCTTGGTTATCTCCCCAGTTATAGGCTTTACCCTTTTGAGTTAAGGCAGTGAGAGGTTGTGCAATCTTTGAAAATCCTTCGATGAATCGACGGTAATATCCATCCAATCCCAGAAATTGTCGCACCTCAGTTGGAGTCGTCGGTGCTGCCCAATTCTTGATGGCTTATATCTTTGATGGGTCGACATGTATTCCTTTCTCGTTAACCACATGCCCTAGAAACTGAACTTCCCGGATCCAGAATTCACACTTGGAAATCTTAGCATACAGTTGCTCTCGCTTAAGCAATTCCAAAATTAGGCGTAGATGTTCCTCATGTTCTTCCTTGTTCTTGGAATAAATGAGGATGTCGTCGATGAAAACGATTACGAATTGGTCAAGGTAAGGCTTACACACACGGTTCTTGAGGTCCATGAATACCGCAGGTGAGTTGGTTAATCTGAAAGGCATGACCATAAACTCGTAATGGTCGTACCTTGTTCTGAATGCAGTTTTAGAGATATCCTTTTCTCGGACTCTTAACTGATGGTAGCCAGACCTAAGATCTATTTTGGAATAGAAACTTGATCCTTGAAGTTGATCAAAGAGGTCATCTATGTGAGGCAAAGGGTAGTGATTCTTGATTATGACTTTATTCAGCTCACGGTAGTCAATACACATACGGAAAGTTCCGTCCTTCTTCTTGAAAAATAGTACTGGAGCTCCCCACGGCGATGAACTAGGTCGGATGAAACCTTTATCCAACAAATCTTGCAATTGAGTGGATATCTCTTGTAATTCACTAGGTGCTAACCTATAAGGTGCCCGAGCGTTCGGTGCCGCCCCGGGTGCTAGATCGATTTGGAATTCAACTTGACGGTGCGGTGGCAGACAAGGCAGATCTTCAGGAAATACTTCCAAAAATTCACGAATGATGGGAATATCTTCAATCTTCTTCTCTTCTGATGGCTGCTCACCAACGAGAGCCAAAATAGCTGTATGCCCCTTTCAAGGCATTTTTGTGCTTTCATAAAAGATATGATGCCCATGACTGCGTCAACTCTTTCGCCCTGAACGGAAAGGGTTTCTCCACTCGGGAGAGGAATACGAACAATCTTCTCATGACATATAATTTCAACTTGGTTTTTAGATAGCCAATCCATGCCGACAATTACATCAAAACTACCAAGTGTGACCGACATAAGATCGATACCAAATATATGTCTAGCTAGCTCAAGCTTACATCCCTTAAGAATGTGAGTTGCTTCAATTATTTGGCCATCAGCTATCTCTATTATATACTTAGCTTCTAACAGAGTTGGAGTTCCTTTTATCATATCACTAAGTTTCTGAGATATAAAACTTCTACCAGCACCAGTGTCAAAAAGGACAGAAGCAAAGTAATTATTTAAGAGAAACTTACCGGTGACCACATTATGATCATAACGAGCTTCTCCGGATCCCAGCACGCAGGCTCGTCCCTTTGCACCATTTCCTCCACCATTGCCATTGTTACCCCCATTGTTGTTATTCTGGTTAGGGTTGTGGTTTCCATTACCCCCTTTCATCAATTGAGGACAATTCTTCCGAATATGTCCTTCCTTTCCACACTCAAAACAACCCCATGTGGATCCAGGTTGTTGAAATGGTTGTTTAGCTTGTAACTCACCCCTACAATCCTTGGCAGCATGACCTATTTTGTCACGCCGCTGGCAACGGTTGCAAAACCCGAAGTGATGGAAGTTGCACTTGTTACACTTAGGAGACTTTCATGCGTAACCACCCTGGTTTTGACCTGAAGAGGTCGACTGGTTGAAGTTCGTAGTAGGTTCAAACGTACGCTGCTGCTGCTGCGGTTGATTAAACTAGGGTTGGTTGGGTTGGGGTCCTTTGGAGTGAGAGTTGGAGTGGTTGTGGGTGTTGGAATGGTGATCAAACTTGCGTTTGTGATTGTCGGCGGGTTTAGAGACCGAACCTCTCGGAGGTAGAGTCCCTTGAGTCACCGCCTGATTGGTTAACTTATGGGCAAGTCGTATAGTTTGTTGGATAATGGCAGGATTGGATGAAGTAACCATGCTTTGTATTTGAGGCACTAGTCCTCCAATGTAAAGCTCAATTCTCTTGTAATCAGGGTCACCATATGCGTGCACATAGTAGCAAGTTCATGTGAACGTGTGGTGTAGAGCTCAATTTCAGAACCCTCCATCTTTAGGTTCCAAAACTCTCCCTCTAACTTCTGGATTTCGTCGCGAGGACAGTATTCCTCCTTCATCATTGATTTAAATTCCTCCCACGGGAGTCCATTTGCCATGGCCAGACCCAACATTTGGACCTGGGAGTTCCACCATGTGAGAGTTAGGCCCTCCAAAGTTCCGGCGGCAAACTTTACCTGATTAGCCCCGGGGCAGTTGCACATGGAAATCACTGATTCTACCTTATCAAACCAACGAAGTAGTCCAACGGCTCCTTCAGCTCCACTAAAGGTGTGGGGCTTACAATCCATGAATGCCTTGAAGGTACAGGCTGGTTGTTGATTCTGCGGGCCTGGAGTTAAAAACAATATAGGATTGGGATTATAGAGTTTAGGACAGGATTTTTAAGAGGTGGATTGCCGCTAGGTAAAGCATTTACCTGCAGCATTAGTCAATAGCTAAAGCATTTACCTGCAACATTCTGTGCTGCTAGAGCCTCCGCCACACTATCATTTATTAATGCCGCTAGCTCTGCTGCCGTCTTGTTAATGGTACCTCGACCACCGGCGCGACCTCCGCGTCCTCTCCCTGACATGATTCTTCACAATCACACATGAAAAACAATGAGAAATATATCGCATATTAAACATTATTCAGGTATGAGTAAGAAATTACAACATCTAATATTTTGAAAATTAAATAAAAAGTAAGGCTACAAATTAAATAACTCAAACATTAAACTTCTCATGCTTTTATTGAATGGGAACAACCTTACCCATCTAGGTTTGAAAAGAGAAATAACATAAGCAAAAACAGGCATGAAAACATTCGATTGTGCATCGTCTATCTCCACTGGTCCCTCCTCAGGTGGCTCCTCCTCCAAGGGCTCCTCCTCGAAGGGAACTTCCTCAAAGGGCTCCTCCTCGTCATCGGAAAGTGGAATCTCCTCAGGAAACAGGGCGGCTTGTAGTTGGGCTTCCAAATGAGTCACCCTTTCTTGAAGACCTTCAGCAGTGTGGTTGACGACATGTTCCAGAGCAGCCACTCTCTCCAGAAACTCCTTCCATGTCATTGTCCAAGGTGTCCACCCTCGTCTCCAAATGTGTCACACGATCCACCAAAAGGTTATGGACCTAGTCAGTTACTGCTAGTTCAGCAGTCAAAAGCTCTATCCTACCTTATTCTCCTCTATTTGAGGCTCTCTCTTTAGAATATCAGGTATCTCATCAGTATCATCTTTCACAATGCTCAACTCTCTAGACTTATAAAATACAAAGGCTGCAAAAGCTTGTTCCATAGTGCATGGCAAGCTAGGCAAGGTAGATGATGAGGAAGTAGAACCGAAGTAAGGTGATGGGACATTTCCTATTTCGATCCATCTTTGGATCATTTGCGGGTATGCGTTCCAATTGCGAGCATGATTCATTGCTTGTGCGCTGCTCGTTTCCCCCTGGTCAACTGAATAGTCACTGGAACTAGTCCGGCGCCTTTTGGGCTCCGGGGATGATATGATAGGTGCCTTATGTCCTTGTGCGTTAGGTGATGGTGGTGGAGTTGACGACATGTTCCTGTAACAATATGTATAAGTGCCAAACATCCAAATGACATGTAACTAATGTAAGAGGCTATAGTCGAGTATGCAATCCTAGTTCTCTATAACCAATGGCTCTGATACCAATCTGTCACACCCCCAATTTCAACTAACGGAGTTTTACCGTTTGGGAAGTGACGAACAAGGATCTCAGACATTAGTTATTTTGAACGACTCTACATGGGACTCAAAATGAAAATATCATACTAATCAGAGTTTCAATGCGGAAGCGTAAAGAAAGTAAATGCGCAAAACACACGCGCCCAAAACCAAAGTCCAAAACGTCCAACCAAACCAAGTACAATAAAATAATCCAAACAAATATAAATAAGTCATAATCAAAGTAGTTAAATCCCATGCATGCCCTAATGTGCACATGTGTCTTATCTTAGCGACCTGAGAAAACATGTAAGAAAATATGTCAACACGAGGTTGGTGAGTTCACAGGTTTCAATATATGTAAATAAGCGTTTACCAGATTTATGTTCATTCAATATGTATCTATAGGTAGCTAACCTATGTTGATGTTCAGCTTAAGCGCTCACAACCGAAGCTGACTATTTGTTTATTTGCCTCCTGTCATGTCTATCAACACTGGCGGTGTGAGTATGCTAACATTTCACCCGTTCGATCTCTAATCGAGTTAGCGCGACTAACGCGGGTGGGATTTGTCAAACCCAGTAGTACTACTAAATATTACCTCGCTAAGATCCATACTAACGGTCCGATATAAGTTGAGGAATTTCTGTGATAGCGTGTTATGCTTAGCTTTAACATTGATAACATATGACTTTGCAAAATCTAAAAATCGTTTAATCATGCTTTCTCCCCCAAGTTAAAATAGTAAAAAGGGGCCGTGAAAACTCACCTGCGTTGCATTGTAGGTAGTATCACACAAAGAGTAAGTTGGAACCACGTGTGTAAGTCTCAAACGACTTACGAATGCCTTAAAATTATAAACACATAAATTAGGGACAAAAATGGGAATTGTGACAGCGGCACGGAATGAGAAACGTCTTAACGAAACGGTCTAATATTCAAGAGTGGACGAAAGTGTCCACGGAGTTAGGAATTACTTTATGTGATGAATGACACAATTAATAAATATAACCGGTTGTTTTGTCATTCATAAAATTTAAGAAAGTGATAATATGTATACGAGTAAATAATATAACTAAATTTATTATTATTTGGTCTCAATCGATACACGACATTATAAAATGATTCGAAATAAAATAAATATGTTTATTATTTAATATTACGGGTCAAAGTTTGGAAATAATATAAACATATTATTTTATACGAATTTACGGTTTAAAAATAATATAAACATATTATTTCTTTTGTTGATAATAACAATAATATTTTATTTATAAAAGTGAGAATGATAAAAATATGTTAATAATTCAAACCCGAGTCCACGGGTTGTTTCCCGGGCTAAAACACATTTATATAATAATATAATATTATAAAGTTTGATTTTTATTAAGTAAATATAATAGAAAACTGTTTAAAAAATTGATGTGGGAGCCCGGTCTCGAACCCGGGTCCCACACACGCACAAGTCACTAACCAGTCCCGCCCGCTAGGGTATCGCGATAGATACCCGGATTAAATTGTTTTAACAATCAAACCTCGTGGGTTCTTCTCCCCCACTCAAGCCGAGCCAAACCAGCCCCGATTCATTCGATTTCGATCACGATAGATCCAAGATTTATAGGGTTTTGTTTATCAGGGTTTTACATGTAAATGCGATTAATTGTAAAAACATCAAGTTTAAAGTCACTTAGTCTCAGATTTAAGAACCGGACCCTAGAACAAGAACATGAAATCGATTTGAACAATTTTGATGTTAGAGTTCATTGAAATCATAGGGCTTTTAACAATTTGAACATTTCGAAACTGTTTATATAGATTAATTGGACTGAGATCGTGATTAGGATTAAAACCCCCAAATCAAATTATGAACAAAACCTAGTTTTCAGATTACAAACGATTCGATGTTGATTCATAAAATACACATGGGGCTTTCATTAAACAGGGGTTTGTGAATCTGCTGATACAGTTTAATTGGATTTAAACAGAGCTTAGAGTTGAATTTGATTAAAACGGTTTCACATGAACCCTAGAATCTCGATCAGATTCAATTCGATAATGTAAGCCTCTAGAAGTACAGGGCTTTTGATCTAGACGTCGAGACGAGTCTGGGGACGTGGTCAATTTCAGTATTTGATATCGAATTGTTAGGGTTCGAATAAACTAAGAGTGCATGAACCCTAGGTGATCGATCGGGTGAAATCCGATAATTTAAGCCTCAATTATGTTAGGGCTTACGATCTGGGTGTTGTAACGAAGCTAAAGGTATAGGCAATTACCAGAAACGGATTTGAATTTGGGGTGCTCGATTAAAACGACGCCGACTGCGACTGTGATGTTCTCCGACGAGTGTGAATGCTTCTCCGATCAAATTGACGTGCGCAAAAGCTTCAGAGAGGATCGATTCCGGTGCACCTGTGCTTGATTTGAGAGAGTAATACAATAGTTCGTCGAATTTGATGATAATAGATTATGAGGTCGACGGTTACAAGATGATTAGCCATCAATTTGTTTAATTCCTATGTAATGAAGATGATTAAGGCTCAATGATGGTCGAAACTGTTAATAATGATCGAATCAGTTACGAAATCAAGCAAGATTCGGTTATAGTTTGCGAATTAGGATCAATTTTTGCGAGTTTGACTTTACCAAGTCTAACAAAACTCACACTTGAATGATTTTTACTTTTGAGAGTCAATATAATAGGGTTTAGGTTAATTACAAGTTTGGTCCTTGCTGTTTGAATTTAGATGTTGACAGAAATAGACCCTGGGGTTAGATTTTGTTAAATAAATTAAGATTTAACAGAATATTTAACGGGATTGTTAACGGAGTTAACATGGAAAGTCCGGATTGTCACAAAGAGCAGCACGAATAGTCTTTGACGATATGGCAATCTCCGTATTGTTCACAGTAGCACGAAGAACATGAGGTTCTACGTCTGTATCTTGATTTACTGTGTCCCAAAATTGCTGAATATACACCAAGCTGATGTATGGATCTGCAGATAAGGCTACACGGAGACGTGAACGATTTAAGAACCCAATAATTCCTTGAAAATTAACGGCCTCCGACATGTTAGGATCTAACAGTGCCACCTGGTTATGTTTGTATTCTACACGACGAGCCATCTGAAAAGTATTTGGACAACAAACACATTAGACAAATAATAAACACACACAACAAGAAGAAAAAAAATGTTGTAACAAAAAAAAAATTAAAAAAAATTTCAAACAAAGAAAAAATTTCACAAGTCCAAAATCCCTCAGAGCCCCTAGGCGAACTTACTAAGTTCGCTTAGTGTTACAAGAGGCGAACTTAATAAGTTCGCCTGAACTTGTCTGTCGTTTCAAATTCTCACACAGATATCAAAATTCGTCAAACTGATGTTGTAACCAAGAATTAACCATCAAAATGACTTCGACTAGTATTCACGAAACAAAAACAATGCTCAATTTGTCGATTTAATACAGATATAGCATCAATTAGGTCAAAATATGTCTCGGTTAAAGTTTTGACGAAAACTAGAAAGAAAAAGCCTAATTTCTCACAATTTAATGGATTAAATCCAACAAAATTACCTCATAAATGATCGCAATCAAGAATCGATTAGAATATGAACGATTAACAACCAACAACACACTGATTTTGAAAATTTTTTAAAATCGCTCAACACGGACAAGTTCGCTTAAAATTTCTGAGAAGACAAAGTGACTAAGTTCGCCTGGACAAAAATCCTTATACACATTAAGTTCGCTTAAGTAGGCGAACTTGTTAAGTTCGCTTAACAAGCCCCAGGCGAACATATTAAGTTCGCTTCATCAACCTCAGGCGAACATACCCAGGCGAACATATTAAGTTCGCTTCATCAACCTCAGGCGAACATATTAAGTTCGCTTCACCTCAACCAAGTGAACATAACAAGTTCTCCTCAACCTTTTGCATTGAACAATTTTCCAACTTTCAACACGTCATTTCTTGAACTTCCGTCACCAGCATGTATCCGATCCAATCCCAAACACTTTAATAAAAGCTTAGAATTTTCATGGAAAATAATAAAAAAAAATCTTTTTGAATTTTATTTATACAAACGGAATCACATATTTTTTGATTTTTAACTGTACAAACTGAAATCACATATTTTTGAATGAACATCTTGAGTAAGAAGATCATATCAGTATCCGAGTAGTTCATTACACATTATAGCAATAACTAAGGGTAACCTATGATATGAAACAATCCAACTCATTATTATGCACTTTGCATCTTTTTCATTTTTACATACTCTTTTCAGTATTTATAAATTCAACATATTTATTTCTTTGACATATTTCTCTCAAAGGTTTCTTGTCTCTTTTCTTTTCTAACAATTTACTTTTCTTTTCAAACATTTTAATCAATTTTAATAATATTTGAAATGATACGCGATAAATTTCAAAGTAAATAAGATCAGGTTATGAAATGCTCAATTATTCATACTGAATTTGTAATATAAAGCATGAATTCTTAAATTTGTCAATATTATATGATTTGAAACTATAAGCGTTTATTTTCCAAATTCATGTGATTTAGTACCATTTAGATGAAAAACATCGTGTACCCCACATATATGCCAAATAGAAATATAAATTGCACTATCTTTAAGACATATACAGTTTATTTTAAGATTAGTTCAATTTTCAAGATGAAATTATCTCTTTTAGCACAAGTATAGAAAAGCAGATCCCAAAGGATATAAGAATCATGATGATTCAGAATCAGAAGATTCTAATGAATTGGCTGTATAATGAGCATCAACAGATTCAGGTATGAGGATCCAACTATTATCTGGATAAGTTTCAATGGAGTCAGACTAGATGATGTATCTAACTGATCCAAGGGCGAATATATCAGATGTTGTTTGAAAGCATATCTTAGTTCAACAACACATTGCATGTTGTTCGGGGCATTGTGAAGTGAACTGAAATAGATTTGTGCTAAAGATATAATTCGAAATTGGTCTCATGAAATTCTTTAAAACCATATATTCTTTATCTGATAATAATCTTTGACACACACACCCAGGCATATAATGGATTCAAATCACAGATGTAATCAGATCATATTTAATTTTCACACCACTATTAATTTCAAAACGCTTCTAGTCTATTGACAATTCAAGTTTCGAAACTCATACACAAATTTAAAATCAGATTTTCAAGATTAGAGCATTCAAAACACTATCATTTCTCATTTATGCAGACTTTGAAATTTAGATCAAACCAACTCACTTTAAGCAATCATATATCAAAGGTCTACTAAGGTCGTGTTAAATGAACTAATCTCTGATGTACTATCATTTCTTCTCTAACTTCAAATGATGTCAATTTTTATATTTTTTGTTTTAACTTTTTATAAATTAAGTACTTTTTGACTGAAAATTAAAATGCAGAAATGTAATAAAGCAATAACAGAAATTAAAAACAAAATTTTCCATGAAAATCTAATTTTGAAAAACTTTTATTCGGGATTGATCATACATATCATTTTGATTAGAAATTCAAACCTAGTACGATCAAATGTCTTGGTAATCAGATCAGCAAAATTATAATCAGTGTGAACCTTTACCAGCTCAATCAACCTTTTTCTCTGCACAATCACGAATAAAATGATATCTATTCTCAATGTGCTTTGTTTTACTGTGCTTAACAGGATTATTAGTTACAAACATTGTAGCATTATTATCAATAAGCATAGGGGTTCCTGTAAAATTCAAACCGTAATCTCTTAATTGCTGTTGTATCCACAAAATCTGTGAACAACAACTTGCAGCAGCGATGTATTCTGCTTCGCATGTAGAAATGGAGACTGTGGTTTTCTTTTTGCATTGTCAGGAAACAAGTCGATTACCCAAGAACTGGCAACCACCTGTTGTAGATTTCCTGTCCAAACAACAATCACCAAAATCAGAATCAGTATAAGCATTGAAATCAAAGTTACAACCATGTGGATACCATGGTCCCAATCTTTGTTTTCCTTTCAAATAACGAAAGATTCTTTTTACAGCTATCAAGTGAGATTCTTTTGGTTTTGCCTGGAATCTGGAACAAATACACACAGCGAACATTATATCTGGCCTTGAAGCGGTTAAGTACATGAGAGATCCAATCATTGCCCTGTAAAGTCGACAATCAACATCTTTTCCATCCGGGTCAGAATTCAACTTATGATTGACCGGAATCGGAGTATCATATGGGGTACAATCCTCCATCTTGAACCGGCACAAGATGTCTCTGACATACTTGGACTGATAAATAAAGAAACCATCTTCCTTTTGATTTACTTGTAAACCTAGGAAAAACGATAACTCTCCCATAGCTGACATTTCAAACTTCGACTTCATAACACTCTCAAAATCTTTGCACAACCCTTCATTCATAGAGCCAAAAATAATATCGTCCACATATATCTGCACCAGTAGGTAATCTCCCCCTGATTTCTTTATGAATAAGGTCGAGTCAATCTTGCCACGAACAAAACCATTTGCCAAAACATGTGTGGACAACGTTTCATACCACGCACGAGGAGCCTGATTAAGACCATAGAGGGCCTTATCAAGCTTGAAAACCATATTTGGATTAAGTGGATCTTCAAACCCCGGCGGCTGACAAACGTAAACTTCCTCCTTGACCTTTCCATATAAAAAAGCACTTTTCACGTACAATTGAAACACCTTAAAACCTTTATAAGAAGCAAAAGCCAGAAACAGCCATATAGCTTCAAGCCTCGCAACAGGAGCATAAACCTCGGTGTAATCAATTCCCTCTTGTTGATTGAAACCCTGGACAACTAATCTTGCCTTATTTCTTACCATGACACCTCGATCGTCTTTCTTACATTTAAACACCCATTTTGTACCAATTGGATACATACCCTTAGGAAGATCTACAAGATTCCAAACCTTGAGTTTGTCAAGCTGAGCAAGTTCTTCCTGCATGGCCTCTATCTAATTGTTATCATTTAAAGCCATTTCAACATTCTTTGGTTCGACCTGAGAAATAAAACATGAATGTGAGCAATCATCAAGAACACCAGAATCTTTAATACATGTATATAAACAAGTATTGTCAACAATAGAATGTGTTTTCACCCCATCACACAAATTTCCTATTATATTCATCACCGGATGATCTTTGAGTTCCTTGATTGATGCGACCTCAGGAACTGGCAACACTTCAACTTGAGTTGTATCATATTGATAAGAAAAATCTTGATTAATTGGAATTTCCCACTCTAAAATTGTAGGAATCTCCCCCTGAGCCTGTGTCGAAGGTAATGGATCATCACACAACAAAGGATCAGCAGAAGAATCTTGAAAAATAGCATTGTCTTCCTCACTCTCAGAATCTTGTGGTCCTGAACAAGAAGCAACATTAGGATTGGGAGCAGAAGTAGATGGAACCGATGAATTTTGAACTGCATTTGGTAGAAAACCACTGCGCTGTACATCCTGACATGAATCATCAGCAGCTTCTTCAGGAGAAATATCATAAGGTAAATGAACAGACTTAAATAAATTTTCATAATCAAATGCCCAATCTGGTCCAATCGCCATTTGAGGTAAAGACCGATTTGAACAGTTAATATGGAACCATTCTTCAACTTGGCGCGTCTCTTTGTTATAAACCCTCTTGGTAGTAGAATTTGCAACATACCCCAGAAAAATCCCTTCAATAGCCTTAGCAATGAACTTGGTTGGGACATCTCTAACTTTCAATAGGGTGTATGGATTACCAAAAGGTAGTAAATATTCCAGATTCGGCTTTCGATTATTCAGCAACTCGTAGCATGTCTTGTTGTGTCACTTGACGGTCAAGACTCTGTTCAAAATGTGACACTCAGTATTCACAGCCTCAGCCCAAAAAGTAACTGGAAGCTTAGAATCTGCAAGCATAGTGCGTGCCGTTTCAACCAATGTCCTGTTCTTTCGTTCAGCAACACCATTTTGTTGAGGAACATATGGCGCACTGAATTCATGATGAATTCCCTTTTGTAGATAGAATAAGCCCATCTTGCTATTCTTAAACTCGCTGCCATTGTCACTCCTAATCTTTTGACCTTCAGATTGAATAAATTCTCCAAACCCAGGATTAAGTATTGTACCAACTCAGTGGTTTCAGCTTTAGAAGAAAGAAACTTAACCCATGAAAATCTAGAGAAATCATCCGTTACTACCAAACAGTATGATTTTCCACCAATGCTCCTGATACTAATCGGACCGAGCAAATCAATATGCAGCAGCTCCAAAGGAGTTACGATAGAATTCTTCGATTTAGATTTGTGTGATTTCTTTCGTTGTTTCCCCTTCTTGCAAGGAATACAATCATCAGGAACAGAGAATTTCATCTTCAGAATACCAAGAACCAGATCATTCTTAACAATATAGTTCATCTTCCGATAGTTGATATGAGCTAGCTTCCTGTGCCACAAAATAGAATCTGATTCTGACGCCTTGGAGAGTAAACAAGTAGGAATTGAATCCGTTGTAGTAGCGACACTCATGTCAAGGACATACGTGTCATTTCTCCTCGGAGCCTTCATGAGAATCCATTCGTCAGGAATAACGAAGCCCGGTTTCAAGATATAACACTCAGCATCATTGAAATGGAACGAAAAATTCTTATCACAAACTTGTGATACACTCAAAAGATTATGTTTAAGCTGCTCCACATAATTCACCTTCTCAAATTTGACTTTGTCATTCTTTAAAGTACCTTGACCAGTTATGTACCTGCCTTTATTACCCGCAAAAGCGACATAACCTCCATCAATATTTTTGACATCTTCAAGCAACCGAATATTCCCTGTCATATGTCGAGAGCAACCACTATCCACATACCATATATTATTGATAGTCCTCCTTGGTTGTCCCTACATAAACAAAGAAAATCAGTTAGAAATAGGAACCCAAGCCATTGTGGTCTTGGGTCATCCAGATTGATCAAAATAAACAACTTCAAGCAATTCACAATCAATGTTATCATTAACCTTTGCAACAGAAGTTTCACACTTAGACTTTTTCAAAGAAGACACATTATGCTTAATTGGAAAAAACATTGTTTGATATATTATTATCAGATTCAGAATTTTCCAAAAGTTTCTTCAATTTTCTGTTTCGTCGTCTCCTTTGTTGTCTAGACAGTTTAACTTCAGTTGTAGAATCTTTTGAAATTCCAACATGTGGAATCTCAAATTTCTCTTGACAAACAAATGATTTAGAATTCAATTTATCATGCTGTTTAAATCCAGAAGATTTAACAAAAGATCGACAAAGCATATTTTTCTCCACATTAGAAGTAGACTTTCCCTCATCTATTCTTTTCAGAATTTGCACCACTTTTGATTGTGAAGGAGTAGTCTTCAATTTGCCCTGGTTCTTATAAGGACAATTTATCAGAATATGACCAGCTTCATTGCAGTGAAAACAAACTCATATCTCTTGATGAGTTCTAAAATAAGGGGTTTTTCTTGAGTTTGAGGAATCATTAGATGAGTAAGCTTCAGAAGATTGTACATAACACTTTACTTGCTTCATTGGAACATAAACCTGTGTAGGTACCTTTGATGAAAGCATCTTTTGATGACCGGCAGCAACAAACCCACTTGACTATAAAATTGGGGAAAGCTTAGGTGTAATAACTTTCACCTCGTCAGGTTCAATCAGAATGCATCTAACATGAGTAACAGTTTTTTACAACTGTTGGTTCATCAAGTTTCACCTCTTTTGGAATACCTTCAACCTTCTTCTCATCAAATACCTCATCCTCAGAATCAGACTCATAAACCATATCCTTACCAGTTACTGGATTGGCTTTCAACACTGTCTTTGGATCTATTTCCTCTTCATGAATAATTTCAGGTTCAACCACATAATTTGCATTGAATGGAGGAGGAACAAATCCAATCCCAGCAACTCTCTTAGTAGGATCATCATTAGCATTAAAATAATCCAATACTACAGAAAAATTTTCAAAATTTTCCAGCTTTCGATGAAGTTTGATCACCTCAGACTCTTTGTCAGAAATTTCTTTATTCTTTTGAGCGACAACTTCATTTCGTTTTTCTATCTCAGCATAAGCCATATCCAGATGATAAGCTTGTTCTTTATATTTCAACCCTAGAGAATTTAAGTCTCTTTTCAAAGACTCAATTCTATCGATGCACAAATTATCATTATCTTTCAGTTTCTGATTAACTGAATGCATCGATTTCATATCACAAATCAAGTTTGTGTTATCATCCATGACTTTTTGCAATTTATCTTTTACAGTATTGCAGTTAGAACAGTAAATATGACAAACAAAGTCTTTTACCTTTTGACGGATCAGACATGTATGCCATGAAAACTTTGGCAATGGGAATACTCTCTGAATCAGCACCATCTGAAGTATTTTGTGTTAGAACAATATCAACTTCAGCAACACATGATGCAATATCAGAATCAATATTCTAAACTTGTCCTATCTCTTCATCAACGCTCGGCACACTTTCACCATCACTCGAACTATCATCATCAGTCGACTCTTCGGATTTTTCAGAATGAATCTCTGCTACAAATGCTTGACTTACTGTACCCTCCAAATCTTCCCGATGAATACCCCAGTCATAGTTTTCATCGTTCTGAGCAACCAAAGCCGAAGATGTAGATGCATGATTAGAATTACCAGATGAACCATGTCACTGATTACGATTATTCTGAATATTATTCTGCTTCTTCTGAGAATCAAACTCAACCTTTGGCTTCACACACTACTCTTGACAGTTATAGCAACGCAGTTTGGCTTTATCAAATCCCATGGGTGATCGACTATTAGACCCGATATACTTTCTGCCAATCTTTTTCAAGAAATCCTTTGCTTGACGCATCAACATAGCCATATTCCATTGGATGTTCATTTCTTCCAGATCAACAGGATCAATCTGTCTGAAATCTTCTTCAATAACATCAGGATCATGAATTTTCCCTCCAATAAAAATTGCATATGACACCATGAATGAGGAAAACATAGCCAAATAATCATCAGCAACCTTGTTACATTTCTGATTTTCATTTATCTGTATTTCAATTCAATGTCATACATTTCAAAACCAATTCTAGTACACTGATTTGTTCTATTCGTACCAACAATTAAATACTATGTTTCAATGCAAATCCGTAAATTTTACACGAGTATATCCAATTAAATCCTACATAAGTTCATATTTATACAAATCTATCAAAACTGAAATTTGCAAGGACTGGTTTTATAAACTAACCAGAAACCCTAATAGGCACGGTCGCGCCTCGTTCTGGCAAGGTCGCGCCAAGTGCCTTGGTAAGGTCGCGCGCCTTGCTTTGGAACGGTCGCGCCTGGTGCCTTGGCACGGTCGCGCCTCTCGTTAATTGAAACGTAAATGCAGCCTTTAATCGCAGAATCGTTTGATTTCGTAACCGTTCCACACGTTTCCACCATTAACGAACCCAATTAACATTTTAATCATTGTATTTACGACGAATTAATCTAAATTATGCCAATACCGTCAAATCATTTCACGAGACTATCGATTCTTCCATTTCGATCCTAATTCTCTCAAGTAAACAAACAACACACACTACTCGATCCTCTCTAAAACTTCTGGACACACTGATTTAGCCGGAGTTGCAGCAAAGAGCACCGGAGATCAAACCCGTCGTTGCCGGAACTCGCCTCTACCGTACGCTATCGATTCATCATCTTTTCGGGTAATTGAAACCTCATACACATTCGATTTAGTCTATAGATCAAAAGCCCCAACTCAATTGGGGCTTACAATATGGAAATTAACACGAACCCGAATCTATGTTTCATTCAAAAATGGTTTAATCGAATCCGGTTCTGGACATGTTTTAAATACAATCAATCTATACCAATAGACTCGTACTAACCTAATGGATGAAAGCCCCATGATTTCCAACGTTAATATTATAAGATTTAATCGATTTGTTTATGAAATTAGTCAGACACGGACGCACTAATCTGCTAGCGCGGTCGTGCCTATCCGAGCACAGTCGTGCCCCACACATGACCTGGTCGTGCCTGTTAGCCAGATAAGGTCATGCCTTAGAACCATAGACACGGTCGTGCCTGGCCCAGACACGGTCGTGCCTAGTGAACAGCTTAGTTATGTCTTCTGTTTGATCAACATAGTCGCGCCCTGATTAGCACGGTCGCGCCCGTGGTCCTAGCACGATCGTGCCTTGTCCCAAGCACGGTCGTGTGTGTGAGAAAATTTTGGCAGAATACTAAAATTTATATTTTAAAATCAATAAGCATTCCAAATGAATTTTTAAATAAAAATAATTGATTTTATAAAGATTTATATTAACCTTATTTAAAAAAAAGTTCAAATGCCTATTTCTAAAATAAATAGAAGTTATACATTTAAATCTACAAAATTATATTTACACATACTTATAAAAATAGATTAACAAAAGTTAATTATTAGATTATAATTAATATAAAACACCCGATACATTTTTATAACTAAAAGACTAGGTTACATATTTTATAAATAAATAAATAAGGTAAAAATTATTTATTTAATTTATGTTTAAGAATTATTTATTTAAGTTATACTTAATTACCCCTAATACCAATTTTTGAACATCAATTTGGATATCAAACTTCTGAACTTTTCATCAAGTACGTTTCATGCGCACTTAACAAGTACGCAAGAAGCACTTCCTGCGTACTTGTTAAGTACGCAAGAGGAAAATCCTGCGTACTTGCTAAGTACGCAGGACCAACACTTGGCAAAAATTCCTAAGTCTGAAATTCAGTTCAAAGAGTAACTGATATACTGAGTCATGTTTATCCGTTTCCAATGATACGTGTTGTTTTTATTATGTTTTCTGTGTGTTTTTGCAGATCATGTCTCGGGCGTTTACTAACGAATTCAACCTGTTAGCTAACACTGAACCTGAGTGGAAGGGTGCAGCATTGCAGTACAGAGACATAGTTGATTTCTTGAACCGTTCAAGAATCAGCTACACCATTTCTACTGACCCGATCGTGTCAAGACCCTACCTCGAGCAGTTTTGGGAGACTGCAGAGCACGACTGCACGGTAACCCCCAATGTTATAAGGGCTACCGTTGTTGGTCATGCTATTGCTTTCTCTGAAGATACTATACGAAGGGTCCTTCAATTCAGAGATCTTGCAACCAACCCGACAGCCTATCCAGACTACTTTGTGGATGGCTGTTGGAGACAAAGAATGGGATATGTCGGTGCGAGGGACTATGCTTCATACAAAAAGATGTGGGTATTAGACCAATGGAGATATTTCTCCCACGTCATGAAGATGTGCATCTCATCAAGGAAAGCTGGTAAATATTCCATGGGTCATGACCTTGCAGCAGCCATGGTCGGCCTTTCTCTCAACAAGGGCTACAACTTCTCCCGCTACATCTTTAAGGACATCAATGACCAGATCAACACAGCGGAGAGGTTTCGGTTCTTGTTATACCCTCGATTTGTGCAACTTCTGATTAATGATGCGTTGCCAAACCATCCTGCTATAGGGGAGAGACTGCAATTAAAGAGAGTTGACAAAAGGGTATTCGCCCAATTCCTAAAGCCAGGCAGTGTAGATCCTACCCCTGTGCATACATAACTCTTTGGCCATCTCATCAATGAAGCATATGTGGCCCCAGGTGACTGGAGATGGTACAGTCCCGACTCGGAGCCTGAATTGAGTGAACACTCAGACGAACAACAGGAACAACAAGAAGAGGAAATGGAGAGTGATGATGGATCGTCTGATAATGGAGACGACGAAGGAGGAAATGATGGTGCTGAGGGATCCGACTCGGAAGCGACTGAGTCAGATTCTTCCGATTCCAATGATGCACCGTCACAGGTACACCCGAGGAGAACGGCTAAGGTAACCCTACCTGAGTCATCCTCCAAGAGAAAGCGACAGTCCTCTAGCAGCGAATACGAGCCAGGCTCTGACTCTGACGCTGCTGTACAAAGACAAAGAACGGAAAGCATTCACAAGAGCAGGGGCGATAGGCAACAGCCTTCTATCCCCAGTGTGGTGGAGGCTCAGCAGCAAGTACAAGTATCAGCTGCTAGTACGGATTCAGCCTCCACCCCACCTTCACAACAGCTTTACCGTAGGAGGAGGAGGCCACAAGTGCAAAGTGAAGTGGCCGTCACTACAATCACAGAAGTGATTCTTGTGATAGTGACCCTCCCTACCACAACTACTCAGGTGGCGGTGACTACTCCAGTTCTCACGGAGTAAGTCACCATCACCCCTACCATTACCCCCAACAACTCTCGTCACATCTTCCATCCCAACTACCATAATTGAGCCTCTCAGTCAACCCTTCAATTATGGAGATTTCACACAAGGGTTTGACTTTGATACCATATTCTCCTCCCCTATTAACACTGCCGAGGCGTCATCATCCACACATCCTGATCCAAATGCTGAAAGGATAGATGTTCTGGAAACCCAAGTTGCTGACTTACTGGAGACTATTCGGAAATCAAAGGAGGAGTCTGACGCTCAACAAGCACAGATCAATTCTTTGGTAGACGAAGTCAGAATCCTTTGTAGCCAGAGAACGGGGAATGATGAAAGGTTGAGGAACGTCATGGCCCATAACGAGCTCCTGATCAAGACGAATGAAATGATTCTAGGTCACAGGACGTCCTTGGAACTAAGGTTTGATACTTCAAGGAGGGAGCATGAGCTGATGGTTAAACTGATTGCCGATCTGACCAAGAAACTTAATGCTCAGGTGGAGAAGGAGAAAGAGAAAGAGAAGGAAAACAGGACTACTGGTGATGAGGCGTTTCATCCGGTCGACTTGACTAAGGATGATGACAAGGACAAGGATCCCGAAGCGGGTTCTAGTGGAGGTGAGCACCAAGCTTTAGCAATCATGCCCATCTTTGCTGTTCCAATGGCTCAGGGGGAGTCGACTCATCAAGAGGGTGGTGATACCTCTGGTGGTGGTGGTGAGAAAGGAAAGTCAGTGGCTGGAGTACTTAAGGACTTATCTGACGATGAGATCCTATATCTAGAGCCTGACTATTCCAAAGAAGCACAGATCGATGCTTTGTTCAATCTAGAAGAAGGAGAGATCGACTCTGGTGACGATTGGGATGATGATGACGAAGATGTTGTGATCGAAATTCCCAAGGGTGACGGGGAAGGAGAGTACGAGCTAGAAGATGGAGAGATCTTTGAATTTCCATCCTTTGACGCTCCGCTCGACACAGGTTCAGTCGAGCATGCTAGTAATGTAGAAGCCTCGACTGAAGCCTCCCCAGTTGACCCTAAACCTGTGGACCCAGTGGCACCGAAAGAAACAGACATGCCTTCTACTTCATCAAAGGGTCCAACTCCTGTGTGGCAAAAGACGTCTATAATAGAAAAACACGGAGCAACATGGATGATCTTGGCTGTAAGGTTCGAGGAGGACAAGCAGTTGTTCGCTATCAAAAGATCTGGCGGGGTTCAATACTTGAAACCCACTAGTGAAGCGTTCAGCTCCTTGCCCAAATACGACCTTGTGAACCTAGCAAACCGAGAGCTGTTGGGTCATTCCAATCATGCAGTGGCGATGGGTTTGTGGGTGGTTCTGCAGCTAGAAGCAAGATCAGGGAAGTTCGAGATGTTCAAGCCTCAAGTGCCCAAGAGAGTCAAGGTTAAGCACGATGTACATCCTGTGACTAAGAAGCACTTAAATAAATTGGTGTACAAGCCAGTGCGATGTGAAACTAAGATTCCCCTGAGCAAGTTATCTCAGGATATTCTTGGTGACATGTGGTACTGGTACGTAGATCTAAAGACGGGCAAGGATGTGATCATGTGTAAGGGATGTTCAGAGAGCGGGAACATGGTTCCAAAGGAACTGATCAGAATTTTTGATGAAGTCTGCTTCATCAACTTTTCTGTGAAAGATCTGGAGGTACTAGCAGAACGCTATTGCGTCTACATGGATGAGTGGACAAAGCTCCTTGCTTCTAAATACGACAAGTTGATTAAGTTCTGCCTTGATTACAAAAAGAAGATGGAGGCTAAAGATCAAGTGTTGTGAAGACTGAAGCTGTGAAGACCGAAGATTATCCAGAGCTATTGTCAAGGGGGAGTTTGTTAAAGCACTTTCCTGTGACAAACACTCTGGATAGATAGAGTCTTAGTCTTAGGTTGTTTTGTCTTGTTTGTAATTGTCTTTGTATGTAAGAGTCTTTATGTATTAGTTTATCGAGTTGTATTTACTTTTACATATTGAATGTTGTAGAATTCTCCAAGTGTTTTGCGCACTTGTAAGTGCGCAGGAGAAAGCTCCTGCATACTTGGCAAGTATGCACGAGCATTTTACCCTGCGCACTTGCTAAGTGCGCAGGCATCAGATCCTGTATAAATAGGATAGGTTGACAGAGGTTAAGTACGCAGGCTTTAGTTCAAATACGCATATTGTAATCTCAGTGCTTTTCTCTGTAACCTTCAAGTGTTTATAATACAAAGAAAGTTTAAAGTGTTTTCTCTTGTCGGTTTACTTTGTTTAGCTAGACTCTCCACCTAGTCACGGGCATTCCGCACCCGGTCCGACTAGTAGACCCACTTGCATGTAACGATCCGACACACCCGAGGGACCTACACCTTTTGGACTAACCAATGCACCCGCAGTTTTCATGGACCTCATGAATCGTGTGTGCAAACCGTACCTTGATAAATTCATGATCGTCTTCATTGATGATATCTTAATCTACTCCAAGACTAAAGCCGACCATGAGCAACACCTTAGACTGGTTTCGGATCTCTTGAGGAAGGAACAACTAAATGCCAAATTCTCCAAATGTGAATTTTGGCTAAAGGAAGTTCAATTTCTTGGTCATATCGTCAACAAAAAGGGAATTCATGTTGACCCTGCTAAGATCGAAGCGGTTAAAAATTGGAATGCCCCAAAGACCCCCACCGAAGTTCGTTCATTTCTTGGGCTTGCGGGATATTATCGTCGTTTCATCTCAAATTTCTCAAAGATTGCTGTCCCTCTTACCGCTTTAACCCATAAGGGTAAACCTTATGAATGGGGACCAAAACAAGAAGAAGCTTTCCAAACTCTCAAGCAAAAGTTGTGCAATGCTCCTATTTTGACTCTCCCTGATGGGAATGATGATCTAGTTGTCTACTATGATGCTTCCAACCATGGTCTCGGTTGTGTACAGATGCAACAAGGCAAAGTAATCGCTTATGCATCAAGGCAACTTAAGATTCATGAGAAGAATTATACGACGCAGGACCTCGAGTTGGGTGCGGTTGTATTCGTATTAAAGATTTGTAGACATTACCTCTATGGCACAAAATGTGTGGTGTTCACCGACCACAAAAGTCTCCAACACATTTTCAACCAAAAACAACTCAATATGAGGCAACGACGTTGGGTTGAACTCCTTAACGACTTTGACTGCGAGATTCGTTACCATCCCGGCAAAGCGAATGTTGTAGCCGACGCTTTGAGTCGAAAGGACCATGTCATGCTTCATTGTGTCCGAATTCAAACCGACATTCAAAATCGCATCTTAGAAGCTCAACACGTCTCAGTCACCGAGGGTAACATGTACGAGGAAATGTCGTGTGGTGTTGAACTCCAGCTTGAACCGAAACCCAATGTTCTACTTTATTACTTGAACCGTATTTGGGTTCCCGATCGCGATGATCTCCGTGCATTTCTTATGAACGAGGCTCACAAGACTCGTTATTCTATTCATCTTGGTGCGGATAAAATGTACCGAGATCTTCGCCAACAATATTGGTGGCCCGGTATGAAGAAAGACATTGCTCTCTATGTTGCCAAATGTCTAACTTGCTCCAAAGTCAAAGCCGAACACCAACGTCCATCCAGTTTGCTTGAACAACCAGAAATTCCCGTATGGAAATGGGAAAATTTAGCTATGGACTTCATTACCAAACTCCCTTGCACCTCAAGTGGTTATGATAGCATTTGGGTGATCATTGACCGTCTCACCAAATCTGTTCATTTCTTGCCTATCCGTGAAGACTATCGGGTTGAGAAACTAGCCTGAATTTACATTGACGAAATTGTGAGCCGTAACGGTGTTCCCTTAAACATAACATCAGATAGAGATGCTCGGTTCACCTCCCATTTCTGGCAATCTCTTCAAACTGCTCTTGGTACACGATTGGATTTGAGCACGGCCTACCATCCCCAAACTGATGGTCAGACCGAGCGAACAATCCAAACTCTTGAGGATATGCTTAGAGCTTGTGTAATTGATTTTGGTGGCAAATGGGATTCACATCTATCCCTAATCAAGTTCTCCTACAATAATAGCTACCACACGAGTATCAACATGGCTCCATTTGAAGCTCTCTATGGTCGCAAGTGTCGTTCTCCTATCTGTTGGAACGAGATTGGTGAAGCACAAATCACCGGTCCCGATCTAATTCAAGAAACATCCGACAAGATTATCTAAATCCATGACAACATTCGAGTAGCGAGAAGTCGGCAAAAGAGTTATGCCGACAAACGATGAAAACTCTTAGAATTCCAAGTTGGTGACCTTGTTCTTCTAAAGGTGTCTCCGTGGAAGGGTGTAATCCATTTTGGAAAGAAAGGCAAGTGTTGATGCACTTTCCGGTGACAACACTCTGGATAGAGTCTTAGTTTTGTATGTCTAATGTCTGTATTTTGTCTTTGTATGTTAGAGTCATTATGTAAAAGTTTATCGAGTTGTATTTACTTTTACTTGATGTTGTGTTGATTTCTTCTAAGTGTTTTGCGCACTTACATGTGTGCAGGAGAAAGCTCCTGCATACTTAGCAAGTACGCAAGAACACCTCTGCGTACTTGTTAAGTACGCAAGAGCAATTGGTGCTGCGCACTTGTTAAGTGCGCAGGCATCAGGTCAGTATAAATAGGATAGGTTCACAGAAGCTAAGTACGCAGAACCAGTAGTTGAGTCGAACTCAGTTTTGCTAAGTACGCAAGAGTAAAATCCTGCGCACTTGATAAGTGCGCAGGACCAACACTTAGAAAATTTTCTTAAGTCTGAAAATTTTTTCAAAGTGTAACTACTATTCTATGTCATGTGTGTCTATTTCCATTGTTATAAATTGTTCTGATTACGGTTTCTGTGTGTGTTTGCAGATAATGGCTCGTGCATTCACTGACGAATTCAATCTGTTGGCGCTCACTGAACCAGAATGGAAAGGGGCCGCTTTACAATATAGAGAGATTGTGGACTTCCTGAACAGATCTAAAATAAGTTATGCAATTTCGGCTAATCCAACAGTCTCAAGACCTTACTTAGAGCAATTCTGGGAGACAGCAGAGCACGATTGCACGGTATCTCCAAATGTCATAAGGGCTACCATTGACGGTCGGGCTATTGCCATCTCTGAGGATACAATAAGGAGAGTACTGCAATTTGGAGACCTTCCCACCGACCCGACATCCTATCCAGATTACTACGTGGATGGGTGTTGGAGGCAGAGAATGGGATATGTCGGGGAAAGGGACTAAGCTTCATACAAGAAAATGTGGGTTCTAGATCAATGGCGTTACTTTGCCCACATCATGATCATGTGCATCTCATCAAGGAAAGCAGGAAAGGATGCCATGGGTCATGACCTTGCCACAGCCATGGTGGGCTTGTCTCTCAATCGGGGCTACAACTTCTCCCGCTTTATTTTCAAAGCAATCAATGACCAGATAAACACGGCGGAGAGGTTTAGGTTCCTTTTATACCCGAGGTTTGTGCAACTTTTGATCGATGATGCGTTGCCAAACCTGCGTGCGATCGGGGAGAAACTGCAAGTGAAGAGAGTGGCCAAGAGAGTCTTTGCACAGTTCTTAAAGCCAGGCAGTGTAGAACCTACCCCTGAGCATACTGAACTCTTCGGCCACCTGATTAATGAAGCATATGTCGCTCCGGAGGACTGGAACTGGTATAGTCCCAACTCGGGACCAGAGATGAGTGATCACTCTGATGAAGAACAATATGAAGAAGATGATGATAATGATGAAGGTGATGATGAAGGTGGTGCTGGTGGTGCTGAGGAATCCGATTCGAAGGCTACAGAATCAGATTCTTCTGATTCCGATGATGCACTATCACAGGCACATCCTAGAAGGTCGGCACAGGTAACCCTGCCTGAGTCGTCTTCAAAAAGAAAACGACAAAGCTCGAGCAGCGAATATGAGCCGGCTTCCGACTCTGACGCTGCTCTACAAAGACGAAGGCGAGAGAAAGCCAACAAGAAAAGGGGCGATAGGCAAGAGGTTGCTATCCCCAGGGTTGAAGAGATTCCGATTGTGCAGCCAGTACAAGTTGAAGCTGCCCGTCCAGAGTCAGAATCTACCACACCAGCACAGCAACTGTATCAAAGGAGGAGAAGGCCAATTGGTCAAACAGATGTGGCAGTCACGGCGGTCACAGAGGAGATTCCTGTGACGGTGACCCTCCCTGCTCCAACTGTCCAGGTGGTAGTGACTACTCCACGTCTAACGGAGTCAGTCACAGTCACCCCAACCATAACACCCACACCCATCATTACATCCCCAATCCCCACACCCACCAAAGAGCCGTCAGGTCAACCCTTCAACTATGGTGACTTCTCACAGGGGTTCGACTTTGACACAATCTTCTCTTCCCTCATCCACAACGCCGAAGCCTCATCATCTAGGCATCCGGATCCAAATGAAGCTAGGATCGATGTGCTAGAAACCCAAGTTGCTGGCTTGTTGAAGACTATTCAAAAGTCAAAAGAGGATTCTGATGCTCAACAAGCACAGATAAACTCTCTGGCGGATGAAGTTAAGATTCTGCGTAGCCAGAGAACGGGGACTGATGAACAGTTGAAGAATGTCTTGGCACAGAATGAACTGTTAATGAAGACTAACGAAATGATTCTAGGCCACAGAACTTCACTTGAGCTGAGGATGGATTTGCAGAGAAAGGAGCACGCAGCGATGGTCAAATTAGTTGGTGAACTGACCGCGAAGCTAGGTGCTCAGGGGGAGAAGGAGACAGAGAAAGAGAAAGAGAAAGACAAAGAAAAGAAATCCACCGGTGCCGAGTCTTGTCATCCAGTTGATCTGACTAAGGATGATGATAAAGACAAGGATCCTGAAGTCGGTCCTAGTGGAGGTGAGCACCTAGCTTTGGCGATTGTGCCCATCTCTTCTGTTCCATTGGCTGAGGGGGAGTCTACTCAGCAAGAGGGTGGTGATACCTCAGCTGGTGGTGGCGGAGATAAAGGGAAGTCAGCGGCTGACGTGCTCAAGGACTTATCTGATGATGAGATCCTTTATTTAGAGCCTGACTATTCCAAAGAGGCACAGATCGATGCTCTCCTTAATCTGGAAGAAGGAGAGATCGACTCTGGTGATGACTGGAACGATGATGACGATGATGTGGCGATAGAGATTCCCAAGGGCGACGGGGAAGGTGAGTACGAGTTAGAGGATGGTGAGATCTTTGAAATACCATCGCTCGAATCTCTGCTCGACACAGGCTCAGTTGACATGGCAAGTAATGTTGAAGTTACAACTGAAGCCTCCCCGGTCGACCCTATACCTGTGGACCCCGAGGCACCAAAAGAGAAAGACAGGCCTTCTGCATCTACAAAGGGTCCAGCTCCCGTGTGGCAAAAGACGTCTATCACTGACAAGCACGGAGCGACAGGTATGATCTTGGCTGTTAGGTTCGAGGAGGACAAGCAGCTGTTCGCCATCAAAAGATCTGGGGGGGTTCAATACTTGAAACCCACCAGTGAGGCGTTCAACTCTTTGCCCAAGTACGACCTAGTTAACCTTGCAAACCGAGATCTGCTAAGTCACTCGAGTAATGCAGTTGCAATGGGTTTGTGGGTAACACTACAGCGGGAAGCAAGATCAGGGAACTTTGAATATCTTAAGCCTCATGTGCCCAGAAGAGTCAAGGATAAGCACGCTGTGCATCCTGTGACTAAGAAGCCGTTAAAGAGATTGGTATACAAGCCAGTGCGATGTGAAACTAAGATTCCCCTGAGCAAGTTACCTCAGGATATTCTTGGTGACATGTGGTACTGGTACGTTGATCCAAAAACGGGCGAGGCAGTGGTTATGGGTAAAGGTATGTCAGATAGTGGAAACACAGTACCAAAGGAAGTGATCAGGGTTTTTGATGAAGTCTGCTTCATCAATTTCTCTGTGAACGATCTGGAGGTACTAGCAGACAAATTCTGCATCCACACTGACGAATGGACAAAGCTTCTCTCTGCTAAATATGACAAGGTGATTAAGTTCTGCCTTGACTACAAGAAGAAGATGGAAGTTAAGGAACAAGTGCTGTAAAGACTGAAGATTGAAGACTGAAGACGATGAAGATCCCGAGCTGTTGTCAAGGGGGAGTTTGTTGATGCACTTTCCGGTGACAACACTCTGGATAGAGTCTTAGTTTTGTATGTCTAATGTCTGTATTTTGTCTTTGTATGTTAGAGTTATTATGTAAAAGTTTATCGAGTTGTATTTACTTTTACTTGATGTTGTGTTGATTTCTTCTAAGTGTTTTGCGCACTTACATGTGCGCAGGAGAAAGCTCCTGCGTACTTAGCAAGTACGCAAGAACACCTCTGCGTACTTGTTAAGTACGCAAGAGCAATTGGTGCTGCGCACTTGTTAAGTGCGCAGGCATCAGGTCAGTATAAATAGGATAGGTTCACAGAAGCTAAGTACGCAGAACCAGTAGTTGAGTCGAACTCAGTTTTGCTAAGTACGCACATTCTGTAACCGTCGAGTGTTTATAATACAAAGAACGTTTGTTGAGACTCTTGTGTTCGGTTTACTTTGTTTAGTAAGACTCTCCACCTAGTCACGGGTATTCCGCACCCGGTTTGACTAGTAGACCACTTGCATGTGACGATCCGACACACGCGAAGGGACCTACAGCAAGTTAGCACCTCGCTATGTGGGTCCATTCAAGATCCTAGAAAGGAATGGGAAAGTGGCTTACAAACTCGACTTACCTCCATCACTTGGCAATGTGCATCCTACTTTTCATGTGTCTAATCTGAAGATATGTCTTGCTGATGAGAATCTTCACATACCTCTTGACGACGTGCACATTGACGAAAGGATGCACTTCGTTGAGAGACCAGTGGAAATCATGGATCATGAGGTCAAGCAGCTCAAGCAAAGGCGTATTCCTATTGTCAAAGTTCGTTGGGAATCTAAACGTGGTCCTGAGTTTACTTGGGAACGTGAGGACCAAATGAAGCTCAAGTACCCCCATCTCTTCACTGATGCCGTCGCCTCCACTAGCTAAATTTCGGGACGAAATTCCCTCAACATGGGGATACTGTAACATTTCTGATTTTCATTTATCTGTATTTCAATTCAATGTGATACATTTCAAACCCAATTCTAGTACACTGATTTGTTCTATTCGCACCAACAATTAAATACTATGTTTCAATGCAACTCCGCAAATTTTACACGAGTAAATCCTATTAAATCCTACATAAGTTCATATTTATACAAATCTATCAAAACTGAAATTTGCAAGGACGGGTTTTATAAACTAACAAGAAACCCTAATAGGCACGGTCGGGCCAAGTGCCTTGGCACGGTGGCGCGCCTTGCTTTGGAACGATCGCGCCCGGTGCCTTAGCTCGGTCGCGCCTCTTATTGGCACGGTCGCGCCTCTCGTCAGTTGAAACGTAAATGCAGCCTTTAATCGCAGAATCGTTTGATTTCATAACCATTCCACACATTTTCACCATTAACGAACCCAATTAAGATTTTAATCATTGTATTTACGACGAATTAATCTAAATTATGCCAATACCGTCAAATCATTTCACGAGACCATCGATTCTTCTATTTCGATCCTAATTCTCTCAAGCAAACAAACGACACACACTACTTGATCCTATCTAAAACTTCTAGACACACTGATTTAACCGGAGTTGCAGCAAAGAGCACCGGAGATCAAACCCGTCGTCGTCGGAAGTCGCCTCTACTGTACGCTATCGATTCATCGTCTTTTCGGGTAATTGAAACCTCATACACATTTGATTTAGTCTATAGATCAAAAGCCCCAACTCAATTGGGGCTTACAATATGCAAATTAACACGAACCCGAATCTATGTTTCATTCAAAAATGGTTTAATCGAATCCGGTTTTGGACATGTTTTAAATACAATTAATCTATACCAATAGACTCGTAATAACCAAATGGATGAAAGCCCCATGATTTCCAATGTTAATATTATAAGATTTAATCGATTTGTTTATGAAATTAGTCAGACACGGTCGCGCTAATCTGCTTGCGCGGTCGTGCCTATCCGAGCACAGTCGTGCCCCATACATGACCTGGTCGTGCCTGTTAGCCAGACAAGGTCATGCCTCAGAACCATAGACACGGTCGTGCCTGGCCCAGACACGGTCGTGCCTAGTGAACAACTTAGTTATGTCTTCTGTTTAATCAACACGGTCGCGCCCAGATTAGCACGGTCGCGCCCGTGGTCCTTGCACGATCGTGCCTTGTCCCAAGCACGGTCGTGTGTGTGAGAAAATCTTGACAGAATACTAAAATTTATATTTTAAAATCAATAAGCATTCCAAATGAATTTTTAAATAAAAATAATTGATTTTATAAAGATTTATATTAACCTTATTTAAAAAAAAAGATCAAATGCCTATTTCTAAAATAAATAGAAGTTATACATTTATGTAACATTTCTAATTTTTCATGTCTTCATTTTAGTACAATAAATCACGTTTGAACTCAAATCTTAGCAAATGGTTATATTAGACCCGAATTATCAACACAAATTCATAAATCCCACCCCATATTTATCCTAGAATCCCTATATATATAAATATTTGGACATATGTGTAAATATATACATTATATATCATACAAGTACACATACATACGTAATAAACAAGTGATCCTACTCATGGTTTGAACCTCTAACGATATTGAACCCCCCCAAGCCTTGAACCCCACCTTGGTGGTGACCTTGAATCTCAAACTTAGACCAAGGCCAAAGCAAAACCGCCTGTTTGACTTTTAAAAGTCAAACCGGGCCAAATTTTCACAATCCAAGCCTCAATTTCGATCCAATCAAGCCCTACAAATTCCTATCTCGTGTGCAAGCAACAATCATTCCAACCCAGGCCCAATCAACAAGCAAATTCGATCAAACTAGCGGGCAGATTCAAATTCGAATGGATTTGAGTTTGCATAGTCAAATCCCGTATCAATCTGTAATTAATTCGTGAAATCAACGCGTCCTAATCCCGCAAATCACTCGCAAGAAAATCCCGAGTGTACCTGGACCTGTATCAAGACTCAATTCAACTCCAATTCGGCGAATTAACGCGTAATCAAACCCCGCAAAATACCTCACGGTCAAACCAAAACCGGATCGATTAATACGGATGAAATTAGACAAATTAAATCACTCAAACACCCTCGTATACGTCCACACAAACTCTCCCAGCCTGTAGACAAACCGCATTCCGCCTCTGAAGTCCCGTCGATCACGAGGAACAGTCGAAGCAAACCCGTAGCCGTCCGCGTTCGTGCCTCAATTATTTCGAGTAAGAATGGTATCATTAGACTCGTAATAAAGCCCTGAACGATAACCCCTTATCAATTCGAGTTAACATAACCCATCGAAATCGATCGGGATTAGGGTTCTTGACCGTTGCTCGAAGTTTGATTTGGGGAAATCGGATGGTTCGATTTTAAGCATTTTAAATTATTTTGTTCGTGTTATGACCAGCGAACCACCCCGGTCCGACTAGTTAAGACAATGCACCATCGGACCTGGTGGTGTGGGTTCGAAAGCCATAACCCGCGCCTATCCGGCTTCGTTTTGCGTGTTTTCCCGTGACCGGACCGGCCCTCTTTCCTTTATCTGTTAATACGTATCCGGTCGAGATTTGTACAAGGGTTGGACCACTGGTCCTGTGGTTAAGCATGTAAACACCCCAGAATCCACCCGGGTTCGAACCGGGTGGCATTCTTTTTAATTTTAGATCATTCTTAAAGCATTTTTAATTTATTTAAAATTATATTTATAAACCTAATATCTTTTAGAACGTAATGCCTCGATAAATTATCACTTTAAACATAAAACCACTATTTTTATAAATGTAATTTTGTAGAATCCTATTATTTGTTGATGTTTCTAGATATATTTTACTAAAGATTATACATATTAGGGTTTTAAACCCTGTTTGGATCATAAAATGTTTCTAAATATATATATATATATATATATATATATATATATATATAGACACTTCTATATTTCCTTAAGGGAATATGCTACTTTAAATAAATTATGAATTCATTTTTACAACCCACTTAGAGTTTAGATTAATTGGTGCAATATCTTGTTTTTATATATTAATATTTACAACACATTTTCATAAATAAATAATAGAGAAATTTATTTATTAAATCAGTTGTGCAAAGTAAGTCACTCACTAATAACTTTGAAACTTACATTTTTTTTTATTAAAACTCTTATTCAAATACTAACACAAAACACATTCTTTACACGATGTAACACAAACCCTTTGTACAAGTCCTTATACTCATATCTAGTAAAACCCTAGACTTTCTTTAGACTTTGTACACAACACTAATACAAGTTCATACAATTCACTCTAGGTCAAGTCTGCAATTGCAAAATCACTCGTGAGACTTATTGCTCGTGTTATCTACACAATTGATACAAGTGAGTTTTACATAGCCCCTTTTTCACTATTTTTACATTTTGGGGTGAAACATGATCACAACTTACAATTATTTACAGAAACTACACAGTACAAATCCACTTTACAATTTGTGTGCAATTGGAGCTTTATGTTTGAGTGCTAGGTGTGTTAACTACTTATTTGCAATTACATGTACAATCATTAACTAATCAAAGCCGACGGTTAACAATGATAGATCTATCAAGTCTGACAAACCCACCCAGATTGGGGTGATTGTTACCGACAACACATTTTTTGCATGCTAGTTACAAAGGTTTGATTGTACTACCTGGTTACACAATAGTAACTCCCCATAAATGCCTTGTTAATCATGACCTGTATGGATTTGTTTATACACAATACTTTGATACTATTTAGAGTCAAATCCTATGTATGCTCACCAACTTTTTAGTTGACCTCGTTTTCATCATGTTTCAGGTACAAAAGTTTGAGTTGATCAAGTTGCTACACTTAGGTTGTGGACCTAGTTAATTGAAATAAATGGACATGTTATGTAAATTCAAGTATTCTTGTATTGTCGTATTTGGAAATTGTGAATGGAAATGTAACGTTGTAATATATTGAATTTTAGTCAACCATGTGCTCATGAACAGTCTACATGTCCCGCCCCGACGTTTCCGCCGTCGGTTGGGGTGTGACAATTTAAATCTACAAAATTATATTTACACATATTTATAAAAATAGATTAACAAAAGTTAATTATTAGATTATAATTAATATAAAACACCCGATACATTTTTATAACTAAAAGACTAGGTTACATATTTTATAAATAAATAAATAAGGTAAAAATTATTTATTTAATTTATATTTAAGAGTTATTTATTTAAGTTATACTTAATTACCCCTAATACCTACATTATTTTTGTAACTAAGTAAATAAATAATAAATTTGTAATATATTTATTTAGTTATTCAAACTCAAACTTTGATCAAAATGTTCTAAAAATATCCATTTCAAACCTTTCATTTTATGCAATACCTTCCAAGAACATACCACTAACTTTATACACACGTCCAATTCAACCCTAGACTTAGACATAGACTATTGTGCACACTATTAATTCAATATACATTCCAATCTAGGTTAACGTTGTGCATTACAAGGATCATATTACTCTCTAGTCTCTCGTGTTAGCTACGCCTTTTGAATCAAGTGAGTATTACATAGCTCCTTTTACTCTTTTACACTTTTTGGGGTGGAACATGAACACTATACAAACTATTGCTTACATTTACACAAACTACACAAATACAAATCCTCTTTACATTCATGTGTGCAATTTGAGCTTTATGCCTGAGTGCTAGGTGTGCTAACTTTTGTGTGCAATTTATGTGCAATCATTAACTATTCAAGCCGACGGTAAACAATGATAGATCTATTGAGTCTGACAAACCCACCCAGATTGGGGTGATGTAAGGCCCCTAAACCGGGTGACCTCACTTATTGGATTTACTCATAAACATAGTCATAAATACTGAACTTAAATTAAAAACATTCATCATTCAATTACAAATCATTCGTCGTTCAATTACATAACATAACAGCGGAAGTCTTAACACATATATTAAAGTGGGATGTCAGTCTTGTGTCGGGTAACCTTCACGCCTTCGCACGACCCTTTCCTTTGTTACCTGAAATGTATACTAAAAGTCAGCCAACGCTGGTGAGTTCTAGTTTAAAGACAACCATACATAAAATTTATCTTATCATGAATATAATGTATATATGTATATTCGTACTTTTAAATATTCTTTACTTTGCTGTTCTCACATAACATTCATTGAGGGTATATACATATGTACATACATACTTTCTTTGAGAGAACACATATTGGCCATAATCTTAAGGGTGATCAACCCGTCATACTTGTCGCGAATGTCACGAAGACATCGCAGTCAGAGCTACCGTCGTCGCCCGTTTCATTACCGTCCGGCTCTAGAAAACCGTCCGTCATATCATTAAATCCGTCCGGCAACCTTTGTCCGTCCGCTCTTTACCGTCCTACCGTCGTAGTCCGTCATTTTTATCCGTCTGCCCTAGGGCATCCGTTTCCCACGTGACCAATATGTATGCAACCGTTTTACATTAGTTAAGGTTTGCTTCGACCGTCCATTAATACCTTTTCATACGTCCTAGCTTGCGAAGGAACGTTTTTGTCCCGGTTGCAAAATAGTCATGTGGTCGTTCGTCTACCGAAGTAGCCGTTGTCACAGAAAGGTTTATAACGTTTACATTCATTCATAACATGCAATATATATGTAATATAAAGCAAGATTTCATTCTTTTACGTTATGTCCTTCTTTCATTCATTCTTTATAGTCATACGCTTCATTCTTTATTCATAATTCATTTTCATATATAAATATTTATATATATATATATATATATACGTATGATCACATTGACATTTATAACATTTATTCATTTAGTGTATACACTTCAGCCCCAAAACATTTATAAATCATTTGCACATAACATAGAAGGGGGCACATAGAACTCACCTGATGATTGGTTTCCAAAGAACACTTAGCTGGCTACTGAGCGTCACTAATGTTACTCACGATCTGTGTAATAAAGTCATACTCGTAAGGTAGTGCTCCTAGATGGCATTAGATATTACTATACTTGATCCTAGTAGTTTCGATGGGTTTACTTATATCGAAACTTGATAGTTTCGATAGATTGCCTCTGTCGAAACTTGTAGTTTCGATAGGTTACCTCCGTCGAAACTTGTAGTTTCGATAGGTTGCTTCTGTCGAAACTTGTAGTTTCGATAGGTAACTTAGGTGTAAACTTAGCTTCGGATCTTGGCTCATATCGAAACTATGGTAGTTTCGATAGGTATGCATATATCGAAACTACTGCACATATCGAAACTATGTAGTTTCGATGGATCTGCACATATCGAAACTAAGTAGTTTCGATGGGTCTGCACATTGTCTTCCCCAAAATTGCAGTTTCTTTTGCATGCGAGTCTGATCAAGCCAAAATCTCTATTTTTCTTTGATCAAAACGTTTGGTTTTCATTCTAGATGCTATACCTAAGCTCACTTTCAAGTTTCATCCGCAAAATCGTTATTTTTTAGCCAAAACCCGAAAACTCCCAAAACAAACAAAAACTCATAATGTGATCGAATCGTTACCTGGATTGGATTTCTGTTTCAGAGGATATGATCACGAGAACAGCAACAACGTTCTCCTGAATTCCCGAGTTGATCCGTCACTTTCTCTCTAGACCCGAGCTCTCCTTTCTCTCTCTAAAAGCTGCGTGAGTTGGGGAAATGAGCAGGGAAGAGGGCTGCCTTGCCTCTTATGTGCATGGGCTTCTCTCGGCCCATTGAAGCCGGGCCCAGCCCGCTCCCTTTTTGTTTAAATATTCCAACTAAATCACCGGTCTCGCTATATTTATTCGTTTTATTATTTTTGGGATGTTACAAGTCTACCCTCCTTAAAGAGGTTTCGTCCTCGAAACTGTTCATACGTTAAACAATTGAGGGTATAGTCCCCTCATCTCGTCTTCCTTTTCCCATGTAGCTTCTGACTCTTTTCTGTGCTTCCATTGTATCTTGACTAACGGTATCGACTTATTGCGTAGTCGTTTTTCAGCTCGGTCAAGAATGGCTATTGGTTCTTCTACATAGTTTAGACTGTTATCCACTTTGATCTCGTCGTAAGGTATGTGAGATGTGTCGTCAGCTAGGCACTTGCGTAAGTGCGACACGTGAAACGTAGGGTGTATTCCACTAAGCTCAACGGGTAGGTCGAGTCTGTAAGCAACTTGACCCACTCTTGCTAAAATCTTGAAAGGTCCGACAAACCTTGGACTTAGTTTGCCACGCTTTCTGAATCGGATGATTCCTTTCCATGGTGATACTTTCAACAATACCATGTCCCCCACTTGAAACTCTAAATCCCTTCTTCTCTTATCCGCGTATGATTTATGTCTGTCTTTTGCGGCTTTCATTCTAGCCTTGATTTGATCAAATTTTTCAGAAGTTGCTTTGACCACTTCGAGACTTGCAAAATCCTTCTGCCCAATTTCCCCCCAACAAACCGGGGTTCTGCATTTTCTCCCATATAACATTTCAAATGGCGGCATGCCAATAGTCGTGTGATAGTTGTTGTTATATGAAAATTCTGCCAATGGGAGATGGCTATCCCAACTCCCACCGAAGTCAATGATACAGGCCCGGAGCATGTCCTCCAAGGTCTGAATGGTCCTTTCAGACTGGCCATCGGTTTGAGGGTGGTAAGCGGTGCTGATGTTCAGTCTTGAGCCCATCGCTTCGTTGAATTTCTACCAAAATCTAGATGTGAATCTAGTATCCCTGTCGGACACAATTGACAGCGGCATACCATGTCTACTCACAATTTCCTTGATAAATACTTCTGCTAGCTTTTAAGACGAAGAAGTCTCACGTATTGGCAAGAAGTGAGCACTTTTTGTCAAGCGGTCAACTATCACCCAAATGGTGTCATTGCCTTTAGCTGTTCGCGGTAGCTTGGTAATGAAGTCCATTGTGATCTCCTCCCATTTCCATTCTGGTACTGGTAAAGGTTGCATTTTACCGCATGGTTTCTGGTGCTCGGCCTTAACTAGTGAACATGTTAGACACTTGTTCACGTATTCGGTCACATCATTCTTCATGCCAGGCCACCAGTACTCTTTCTTCAAGTCTTGATACATTTTGTTTGTCCCGGGGTGGATAGAATAACGAGACTTATGGGCCTCATCAAGTATTTTGGCTCTAAGCTCGCCAATCTTAGGTATCCACATCCGGCCAAACCTAGTTCGTACTCCGTATGCATTTGTATCTAAGTTCCCTTGTTGTCCTACTATCCTTTCCCGTTTCACATTTCTTTCTAACAGTGCTTCATCTTGTGCCTTTGTTATTTCACCCATCAAATCTGGCGTTATGAACAGCTGACACGCTTTGATCCTGATAGGTGCCGATTCTTCCTTTCTACTTAAAGCGTCAGCCACTACGTTTGCCTTGCCTGGATGGTACAATATCTCACAGTCATAGTCTTTCAGTAGCTCTAACCACCTTCTTTGCATCATGTTTAGTTCCTTTTGTTCGAAAAAGTATTTCAAGCTTTTGTGATCGGAGTAGATGGTGCATTTAACTCCATACAGGTAGTGCCTCCATATTTTTAACGCGAAAACTACTGCTGCTAATTCTAGATCGTGTGTTGGGTAGTTAACCTCGTGAATCTTTAGTTGTCGTGAAGCATAAGCAATTACCTTTCCTCGTTGCATAAGTACGCAACCTAAACCCTGCCCCGAAGCGTCAGAGTAGACTACCAAGTCTTCATTTCCCTCAGGTAGAGTCAAGACTGGAGCTTGGGTTAATCGTGTCTTGAGTTCTTCAAACGCGTTGTTTTGAGTCTGACCCCATTCATACTTTTCTTCCTTCCGTGTCAGTTTAGTCAGTGGTGAGGCTATTCTTGAGAAGTCTTGAATAAACCTTCGATAGTAGCCTGCCAATCCTAGAAAACTTCGTATTTCTGTTGGTGTCTTTGGGATGTTCCATTCCTTTACTGTCTCGATCTTTGGAGGATCCACCATGATTCCGTTTGGGTTTGTTACGTGACCTAGGAATTGGACTTCCCTAAGCCAGAACGCGCATTTGGAGAACTTTGCGTATAACTTTTCATGCTTTAACACCTCCAAAACCTCTCTTAGGTGACAGTGGTGATCACCCTCGCTTTTCGAATATACCAGTATGTCGTCTATAAAAACTATCACTGATCGATCCAAAATTGGTCGACATACTCTATTAATCAAATCCACGAACGCTGCTGGAGCATTAGTCAATCCGAAGGACATCACGAGGAATTCATAATGTCCATAACGCGTGCGAAACGCGGTCTTTGGTACGTCTTCTTCCCTTACTTTTAACTGATGGTAACCCGACCTAAGATCGATCTTTGAGAACCAACTCGCACCTTGCAGTTGATCAAAAAGGTCGTCTATTCTAGGCAATGGGTATTTGTTCTTTACTGTCCTCTTGTTCAATTCGCGGTAGTCAATGCACATACTCATGCTGCCGTCCTTCTTCTTTACAAAATGTACCGGAGCGCCCCATGGTGAGATGCTCGGTCTAATAAATCCTTTTTCGGTTAGTTCCTCTAGTTGAGACATCAATTCTTTCATTTCTGACGGAGCCAATCGGTAGGGGGCTTTGGCAACGGGCTCAGCCCCTGGCAGTAAGTCAATCTGAAATTCTATTTCCCGATCGGGTGGTAACCCAGGTAGATCCTCAGGGAATACTTCCGGAAAGTTGCACACCACGGGTACATTCTTGAGTTCTTTCATTTTCATTCTATCATTAATAACATATGCCAGATAAGCTTCGCAATCGCGCCTCATGTAACTTTCGGCCTTGATCATTGAGATGACGTTTGGCATCGTGCAATTCCAATCCCCATAAACTGTAATTGGACTGCCGCTAGGAGCTTTTAGGTGTATTCTCTTACGTTTACATATGATTTGAGCTTCGTTGGCAGCTAACCAATCCATACCCAATACTATATCGAATCCTCCTAAGGTGAGAAGGAATAATCTAGATGGAAACTTATGTCCCTCTATTTCTATGATGCAATCCTCTGTTACTTGAAATACTGCCGAATTTTTACCCACGGCAGTTTGTACGCTAAAGGCCTGTATTATGGTGTTGATCGTGCAATCCAGTTTACGACAAAATGCATTTGATATGAAGCTTTTACTAGCACCAGAATCGAATAAAATAGCAGCACGTTCATCATTAACTAGAAACGTACCTGACACGACATCAGGGTTTCCCCTTGCTTCTTCCTCAGTTAAGGCATAGGCCCGAGTCCTTGCCTTTTGTTGTTCCTGTTCGTTCTCCTTTCCCGAACCGGATTGGCCGGCCTTCCTGCAGTTCCTTGTCAGATGCCCAAACAATCCACATACTTGGCATTTGGCGTCCTTCCAACAATCTCGGGAGTAGTGCCCCGGCCTCCCGCACTTATAACACACGGTGGTGCCGATTCGACACTCGCCACTATGTTGCTTTCCACATTTCTTGCACGTTTCATATTTCCGTCCAACCTCGGTTTCTTAATTTTAGTTGTTTCATTCCCTCTTCCGGTGCCCCTAGACGGATTCTCCCATTTTCTCTTTTATGTCACAGGTGCCGGGTCCTCGTTGGCATAATCGTTGTAAACGATTCCATACAGGTTGACTACCGACTCGAAGGTTGAGGGTAGGTTGGCTTTTACGTGGACACGGACCCTTTGTGGCAGACCCTTGACATAGTATTTGATCATACGTTCTTCGGTTTCCACCAAGTGTGGTACCAGTTGGGCCAGCTCGTTGAACCTTGAAGTATATTGGCGATGAGTCTTGTCGCCAGCTTTGAAGTTTAGGAACTCGTTCTCCACATGATCAATCTCATTTTGTGGGCAGAACTTTTGGATTACGAGCTTTTTCAAGTCTTCCCATGTCATTCTGGCAAGAGCATGTGGTGACTTTGTTCTTTGAATATTTCTCCACCAACCTAATGCTTCATTGGTGAAAGAATGAGCAACATATTTAACCGCCTGGTCTGGTCGGCACTCGCTGATGTTGATTACAACGTTCATTCTCTCAATCCATTCCAAAGTAGCCACCGAATCCTTGCTACCATGAAACTTGGGTGGGTCTCCATCTTTGAAACCTTTATAAGTGCACCCTTTAGTGCTTGACCCCACTTTTATCTCATCCCCGTCGCTGTCATATACTTTTTCTTCGTGGTTTCCTTCATCCTCCTCTTTACTTTTCTTTATTGCCTCGGATAGTAGATCAGGCAATACCTTCTTCAAAGTGAGCACAACTTCACGGGCAATAGCATCCCTGACTTCAGGTTCCAACTGTATAGGCCCTGGACTGTCGTCCCTAATTGGGGTCACTTCTGTTTCGTGCACACTTTCGGTGTGCTCTGCGTGCACACTCTCTTCTTCTTCAAATCTTGGGTTCAACGGAGGTCTACCTCGTCGGCCAGTGTGACCGCCTCGAGGTCATGTTCTTCCTCCACCAGCCATAGTTCTAAATTTCCTGATAGTTAAAAAAAGGGAATACATCAATGTCATTTCTTCAGATCATAGTTTGGAACAGTACGAGCAAGGTAAATTCTTAATTACAGTGACCGGTTTGTGATTACTAAATTACATTGCTTTTCGGGTTCGAAACTCTTCAAATCAGTCGTGGCATTAACATCTATTTGTTCTAAGTTAAGGTATCTATTCCTATGCTAGAGCATTAACTTTATGACTTACTTACCGTGTTAGCGTTGGCGTTGGTTACCCATACTGACATCCGTGCGTTGGTCCCATAATCAGTTTGAGTCTAGACATTTAGGGATGTCTAAATCTCTCAAACTATTGCTCTGATACCAACTTGTAAGGCCCCTAAACCGGGTGACCTCACTTATTGGATTTACTCATAAACATAGTCATAAATACTGAACTTAAATTAAAAACATTCATCATTCAATTACAAATCATTCGTCGTTCAATTACATAACATAACAGCGGAAGTCTTAACACATATATTAAAGTGGGATGTCAGTCTTGTGTCGGGTAACCTTCACACCTTCGCACGACCCTTTCCTTTGTTACCTGAAATGTATACTAAAAGTCAGCTAACGCTGGTGAGTTCTAGTTCAAAGACAACCATACATAAAATTTATCTTATCATGAACATAATGTATATATGTATATTCGTACTTTTAAATATTCTTTACTTTGCTGTTCTCACATAACATTCATTGAGGGTATATACATATGTACATACATACTTTCTTTGAGAGAACACATATTGGCCATAATCTTAAGGGTGATCAACCCGTCATACTTGTCGCGAATGTCACGAAGACATCGCAGTCAGAGCTACCGTCGTCGCCCGTTTCATTACCGTCCAGCTCTAGAAAACCGTCCGTCATATCATTAAATCCGTCCGGCAACCTTTGTCCGTCCGCTCTTTACCATCCTACCGTCGTAGTCCGTCATTTTTATCCGTCTGCCCTAGGGCATCCGTTTCCCACGTGACCATTATGTATGCAACCGTTCTACATTAGTTAAGGTTTGCTTCGACCGTCCATTAATACCTTTTCATACGTCCTAGCTTGCGAAGGAACGTTTTTGTCCCGGTTACAAAATAGTCATGTGGTCGTCCGTCTACCGAAGTAGCCGTTGTCACAGAATGGTTTATAACGTTTACATTCATTCATAACATGCAATATATATGTAATATAAAGCAAGATTTCATTCTTTTACGTTATGTCCTTCTTTCATTCATTCTTTATAGTCATATGCTTCATTCTTTATTCATAATTCATTTTCATATATAAATATTTATATATATATATATATATATATATATATATATACGTATGATCACATTGACATTTATAACATTTATTTATTTAGTGTATACACTTCAGCCCCAAAACATTTATAAATCATTTGCACATAACATAGAAGGGGGCACATAGAACTCACCTGATGAGTGGTTTCCGAAGTACACTTAGCTGGCTACTGAGCGTCACTAATGTTACTCACGATCTGTGTAATAAAGTCATACTCGTAAGGTAGTGCTCCTAGATGGCATTAGATATTACTATACTTGATCCTAGTAGTTTCGATGGGTTTACTTATATCGAAACTTGATAGTTTCGATAGATTGCCTCTGTCGAAACTTGTAGTTTCGATAGGTTGCCTCTGTCGAAACTTGTAGTTTCGATAGGTTGCTTCTGTCGAAACTTGTAGTTTCGATAGGTAACTTAGGTGTAAACTTAGCTTCGGATCGTGGCTCATATCGAAACTATGGTAGTTTCGATAGGTATGCATATATCAAAACTACTGCACATATCGAAACTATGTAGTTTCGATGGATCTGCCAATATCGAAACTAAGTAGTTTCGATGGGTCTGCACATTGTCTTCCCCAAAATTGCAGTTTCTTTTGCATGCGAGTCTGATCAAGCCAAAATCTCTATTTTTCTTTGATCAAAACGTTTGGTTTTCATTCTAGATGCTATACCTAAGCTCACTTTCAAGTTTCATCCGCAAAATCGTTATCTTTTTAGCCAAAACCCGAAAACTCCCAAAACAAACAAAAACTCATAATGTGATTGAATCATTACCTGGATTGGATTTCTGTTTCAGAGGATATGATCACGAGAACAGCAACAACGTTCTCCTGAATTCCCGAGTTGATCCGTCACTTTCTCTCTCTAGACCCGAGCTCTCCTTTCTCTCTCTAAAAGCTGCGTGAGTTGGGGAAATGAGCAGGGAAGAGGGCTTCCTTGCCTCTTATATTCATGGGCTTCTCTTGGCCCATTGAAGCCGGGCCCAGGCCCGCTCCCTTTTTGTTTAAATATTCCAACTAAATCACCGGTCTCGCTATATTTATTCGTTTTATTATTTTTGGGATGTTACAGGTGACTGTTACCGACAACACAATTTTGCATGCTAGTTACAAAGGTTTGATTGTACTTGGTTACACAATAGCTGCTCTCCATAAATGCCTTATTTTATCATGATATGTAAGGATTTGTTTATTCATAATCTATATGCTATCTATATACAAACCTGTGTATGCTCACCAACGTTTTAGTTGACTTTATTTTATTCATGTTTCAGGTGCTAATGAGTGAGTTTGATCAAGGCATGCTACACATAGGCTTTGGACTTAGTTAAATTTAAATAAAGACTGTTATGTATTTCGTTTATGTACTTGTTTGAATTTGGTTGTGTTGAATTATTTGAAGTTAAATTTGATGATTAAAATATTGAAATCTAGTCAACCTTGTGCTCATGAACAGTCTACATGTCCCGTCCCGACGTTTCCGCCGTCAGTTGAGGTGTGACAAACCTTTTGATTCATATGAGATCCAGACGATGTAGATGCTGTAGTTGCAGAGAAACCTGAATGACTAGAATGTCCAGAATGAATAGGAACTCCAGAACACTGATCATTAGAAGTATCTTGAGCATCACTAGAAAAGAATGCAACTCCTGTACCAGTTTTACCAAAAGTCTTGGCAAAATACATTGAAGGATCTTGTATATGTTCCATATTAGTTTCCTTCTTCTTCATATTCATATCATGAGATTGAATCTTTCTAAGAACCTCTTCCAGAGACATTGATTTATACTTGATATTCTCTTTTATTAAAACTGTATACACATCAAACTTAGATGGTTATGCCTCCAAGAACTTATCGTTAATCTCTTCAGTCTCATACACCACAGAAGCACTCGACAATTCACTCACCAGATGATAGAATCTTCTAGCAAGATCATCCAAGGATTCATTTTGAAAGTGCTTGAAAACCAAGAATTGCTTCTTCAGTAGCTCTTTTCTACTCTTCTTTACATCCAAACTACATTCACATCTTTTCTGTAATGCTTCCCACAGTTGTTGAGAAGACTTGAATTGTTTAAAACTGTGATATATTTCATTTGGAAGAGACATCGAAAAACTTTCCATCGCTTTCTTTTCCCGATCAAACAACAACTTTTCTTATGTGGTTAACGCAAACACCGACTTTGGAACATCATCCTTTCCCATCCACGAGTAAGTCGGATGCGTATAACCTTCTAAGATTGGAATCCATAGACTGGTATCAGTAAAGGATACGAACTGATCAAACTGATCTTTCCAATTAGAATAATCAGCAAGATTTAACAATTTCGGCGGTTTCTGAGATGTACCAATCTCATTATCATAATTGAACATATTAGTTACTTGGACCATATTTTCCATTTTCCAAAAAAATTTCCATGTGTTGAACACACACTACCCTTAGGCGAAGATAGTAAGTTCGCTTCAGATACACCCAAGCGAATTTAATATGAATAAGTTCGCTTAAACAAGAATTCAGAAATTTGATTAAGTTCACCTAAAAATTAAGTTCGCGTAATTTGAGAGAAGCGAAGACAAGTTCGCCAGCTAAGTTCGCCTGCAGACCAATTCAGCAAGTTCGCTTGCTTCATCAGAATCAAACTCAAGAACAGATTCACCTCAAAAACACGAACCCAATTTCACCAAAAATCTTCATAATTCACTGATTTGAAGGAATTAGACCAAATTAAACCATAGCATTGTGTATTTTCTCAATTATAACCTTTCTATCGGATCAATTTCTTCAAAATCCACTTCAAAATCACCAAATCAGCAGCAAAATAAGATTCAAGAACTTGAAAAACTCCATGGAAATGAAAAATCGAAAAAGTGATCAATTTCTTGTCAATTTGCATACAAAATCGTCTTAAATCACCAAGAATCACGAGCATAAGCTCTGATACCACTTGTAGGTCCACATGGCTCTTTTACGGATCGTTCTCGTGATAAGACGTATTGTTAACGCGGAGTGCGGAATCCAACCGAATCAACAATTGTATATACAAAAGACAATAGAAACAATCACGTAAATAACATTCAAGCTTGTATTCCAACAATCATAGAGTTTACAGACTCAATCAGACAATTCGTTCACTTCTCTTCAATCCTCCGTAAACTGACTCTGTAACCTCTATATATAGACATCTGATCTGTATTAGGCGAACTTAACAAGTTCGCCTCTAACAGACTAAGCGAACTTAACAAGTTCGCCTCAGATAGACTAAGGGAACTTAACAAGTTCGCCTCTGTTAGACTAGGAGAACTTGACAAGTTCGCCTCTAGTATAACTTGTATAAAACACTTAGAACATTACATACAAAACATAAAGACATTAGATCTAAACTATTAGAAAGCTTTTGTCATTACAAACTATGTCCTAACAACAAGTTCTCAAGAGGTTTAGCTAGGAGACTTGGAGATTCAAGGGATTTCTTGAAGTCTAGGGGTCGGTTTTGCTAAGCAACTCAAGCCTTTATCATCTTCTACTCGCGATTCTGCTCCTAGCTTGTCTAGTGGTATGAAATCGACACCGAAGTCTAGTTCCATCTTTATTTTCTTATTTAGGCTTGTTGTTCACCATAAAAACAAAGGGATTTGAGGAGTTAATGATTTTTATAAAATTTTAACTTTAATGGGTTAAAAACTAAGGTTTTGTACACATATATATATATATAGTCGAATTTTATTATATGATTGTGTATATATGTTGTTTTGAACACATGAGTTGTGGATAAGTAAACAAAAAGTATGGTTGATACTTGATGAAAAATGAATCATATATATATAAATCGTGATATATGATTATATGTATGAGTGGTGTGTTTAACTTTCATAGTTGGTTAACATGGAAATTGCTAAGTGTGTATGCGTACATATAAATCACGATATATATATATATATACATGTGTGTAGGGTAGTAATACGTGACTTGGAACTTTTGGAATAAATATATATATTAAACCGTAACACATGTATACACGAATGAACACTTGTGGATTGATTATGGAAATGTTTTGTGAAGTGTTAAAGGACTTGAAATCATACATACATATCTTCTTATAACTTGATAATAATTAGAATCGAAACATGAAATGTTGATAGATATACATGTGATCGAAATAATGATATATGCATGATAAAGATGTAGGTTCATAAAAGAGTTTATGATTAAGTAATATAAAGATGGTGAAATATATACGAGTTAGGAAAACCCTAATGATATGTGTATGTATATACATAAAGTATATGTATTTGTTGATTCATGAACATGTATAATCATGACAAGTACACATATGATAGTATGACCGTATGAAAGTATATGTGCATGAAACATATGAATAGATTCAGTTAAAAATAAATAATCACACGACATCGTGAAATATATGTGAGTATATGTAGAGATGTGGAAATACATGTATGCATGCATTGCTAAAAATAAATAAAGATGTATGCATGATGAACGTAACTAAGTTAATAAATATCGTTCGGAATATAAGTATTTGCATGTGGATGTAGTAACGTGGATTGTGCGAATGTAGAATAATTAACATGCGTGGGTATACTTGAACGATATTTGAGATTGTATATAATTATTTTTGAGAAATAATTATATGTATATACGTGAGTCCTAAGGTGAATAAATTATAAGTCGTTAAAAAATAGTATTTATTTTTGGTAAACTTAATAAGTCACCAATATGGAAACATAATATTTTCTCGAAAAATATATAAGCGTCTAGGCTGGAATAATGATCACCAATGAGTCGTAATTAAAAACATTGTTTTTACTAAACAAAGAAGTACTTAACGTGATTCGTTAAGTCGTGTAAACAACTTGCATTTTAGACAGATAGTCTTAACGTATTAGTAGCCTTGTGTGATTAGGGTACGGATAGACAGGAACAATTAGCACACTGTTATTTGCTAGCATACATCAATCACCAGGTGAGTTCACGGCCCCCTTTTCTCTTTTTAATGTTTTGTAAACTATGGGGGAGAAACATACTTACATATCATGCTTTATGTTATTGCTCAACACATTTGGAAACATTGTTGTTTCATACACTTGAGAGAACATTGTAAGATTTTTATATGATAACAAGAAAACAAGACACTAACATTATGTTTTACATGAGGAAAGCTCTTAAAGTCCCCTGAACATCATCAACATTTGTAACCATTAGCTATGGACTTAGCCTAGGATTCTATGAATAGTACTATTGTGGGTGACGCCCTCGGTCATGGTTAGTCGTGCTAACCGAGACCTGAAGGGTCAAATGGCCACATATTGTCCTGTTCTGTTATCGTGGTAAAGCAAGGGAGGGTCATTCACCAGTTAGGTTTGGTTACGGTCTCATGTATAAACATATTATTTGTAAGCGTAACTAGCCTGCGAATGGATCAACAATACTTGTTTTGTTTATCATATGCGCTTAGAATTATTTGTTTACAAGGAAACTTATCATGTTTTCGGGGAAAACTACTTATTTATGACGGTAATGTCATGTGCATGTTTTCGGGTAAAACTACTTATTTATGACGGTAATGTCATGTGCATGTTTTCGGGTAAAACTACTTATTTTTATGACGGTTAAGTCATGTATATGTTTTCGGTGAAAACTACTTATTTTATGACGGTAAGGTCATGTACATGTTTTCGGGGAAAACTACTTATTTTTATGATGGTTAAGTCATGTATATGTTTTCGGTGAAAACTACTTATTTTATGACGGTATGGTCATGTACATGTTTTAGGGGAAAACTACTGGCACTAAAATAACTAACTCTGTGAACTCACCAACCTTTGTGTTGAAAATTTCAAGTGTGTTTGTCAGGTAACCCTTAGCCATGGCGCGGTTGGAATAGACTATATTAGATCAAATCCTAGTAGCTGGATGGGCGTAGAGTTTCAAATCTAAAGTCTATTGTTGATCTAGAAGAACTTAGATCATTGTATTACTTAGTCTTAGTACCTGTATATGTACTCAAGTCTTAGAAATCACTATTACAGCTTCCGCTATTATGTAATGAACCAATCGTTGCAACCTTTATTTATTTATTAATTAAATAAATTTGGAGGTGTGGCAATAATTGGCACTAAATGTTGTTGGAAAATTTATCAGTGGACTCATAATTTAGTAACTCCACATAAACATCACATTGAAGACTTATTGTGATAAGTTATCTACCCTTGCTTCTCGAACAGTAACAGTTCGAGCGGAGCTGCATTAAATTTCGATACAAAATTATTGTTTGCTAGTGAAAAAGTAGAGGGGATTAAATCTTTGTATCGAATACATTCATGATATGCTAATGGATCCAAATAGGTAAAGGTCTATCACCCATAAGCCTTATGTAATAGCTTATAATTAAGACGGGTTTACTAACGACCAGACGTAATTACATATCATACTATGAATGATTAACTATTAAGATTTCCTCACTTATTTGAATTTTTTTGTCTCTAAATATGTTTATGCATGCCTAATGGCATATAGACAGTAATTATACAAATCAACGTTAAAGGGCTTATTTGTCAATTTGATCCTAAGTTTACTTAAGTTTTAAATTGGGATTGTAATGTGATTAATGGGGGGCTTGAGTTGGATACTAATTCAATTACTGTATTTCTCTGCTACAGTTTTGGTTTAAAACTAAAATGAGTATTAAATCTGCGAAGACTTACTATACTCATAATAAATGATTACTCAGCCAAGTGGGAGAATGTAAGACACAGTTTTATTATGTGTCTCTTATAATTATTTATCTAATTATTAAATTGATCTACTGATTTATTTATTTATTTATTATTAACCTATGACTAGTAAGTTGTTGATGGGCCTAATTACTATAATGGGCCATTAATAGGTTTTCTCTTGGAGGTACATATATATAGAGAGATAATTAGAGAAAATTGACTAATCATTAATCAATTACTATCACCACTAAAATCGTCCATCTCTCTCTCCCATAACTGTGAGTTTTTACGAACTCACCTTAGCCATCCTAAACCGGAACCCGATCTTCCTGTGGATCATGACTTCTTCTATCTAATCGGTTAGCTTAACAGTTATGATTTAAATTATTGTTTTCCATTATCATGTTCAATAATTGATCAAGAGAAACTAGTCCGTTAAACCATCAAGGTTTTGTAGTGAGGGTTAATATTCCTAAAGGACAGTGATTCTAATCACCCCCTCCACAGGATCTAATTTTCTTTTCTTTTTCTTTTTTTTATACCTAATTTCTGGACATTAGGATATAACCTCATAGCTCATAAGAAAACATCCTTCTAACAATGATTCTAAGGCCATAAAGTTAAATTGGTTATATTGTAACATTACGTCCACATAAATACTTGTTGGTTAAGATTTATAAATAAATAATAAAATTTATGATTTATAAAATGTTTCCAAATATTTCAAGAATGTGGAAAAAGATAAAATATCAGTTTTTAGAATGAAAAGTTGACTTGATGACGACCTATGTCTTAATCATAGAATGAGATAAAAGACGAAATAAGACAATGTGTTTAAATAATTAATGACCTTAGACGGCCCAAATTAACTCTAGCTTGAGTTGATATTTTCGACCGAGCCAAAATCTGAGTTTATATTTGTCTTGGCTCCAGCTTTAGCTAACTCATGGCTTGACCAGTTGACATTTTTTTTTCATTTTGATGATTTGGTATGATTTTTTTATAAAAGTCTCAATCAATAAGTTACCAACAATATCAAATTATACCAGTCTAAAATATTCAAGAAATGAGATAATGTATACGAGTAAGTTACTCGAAGCAAATCAACTTGAATTTTTATATGAGCAATCTACCTTCAGCTTGAATTTGATTCGAATATTTTATTATATGATTGTGTATATATGTTGTTTTGAACACATGAGTTGTGGATAAGTAAACAAAAAGTATGGTTGATACTTGATGAAAAATGAATCATATATATATAAATCGTGATATATGATTATATGTATGAGTGGTGTGTTTAACTTTCATAGTTGGTTAACATGGAAATTGCTAAGTGTGTATGCGTACATATATATATATATATATATATATATATATATATATATACATGTGAGTAGGGTAGTAATACGTGACTTGGAACTTTTGGAATAAATATATATATTAAACCGTAACACATGTATACACGAATGAACACTTGTGGATTGATCATGGAAATGTTTTGTGAAGTGTTAAAGGACTTGAAATCATACATACATATCTACTTATAACTTGATAATAATTAGAATCGAAACATGAAATGTTGATAGATATACATGTGATCGAAATAATGATATATGCATGATAAAGATGTAGGTTCATAAAAGAGTTTATGATTATGTAATATAAAGATGGTGAAATATATACGAGTTAGGAAAACCCTAATGATATGTGTATGTATATACATAAAGTATATGTATTTGTTGATTCATGAACATGTATAATCATGACAAGTACACATATGATAGTATGACCGTATGAAAGTATATGTGCATGAAACATATGAATAGATTCGGTTAAAAATAAATAATCACACGACATCGTGAAATATATGTGAGTATATGTAGAGATGTGGAAATACATGTATGCATGCATTGCTAAAAATAAATAAAGATGTATGCATGATGAACGTAACTAAGTTAATAAATATCGTTCGGAATATAAGTATTTGCATGTGGATGTAGTAACGTGGATTGTGCGAATGTAGAATAATTAACATGCGTGGGTATACTTGAATGATTTTTGAGATTGTATATAATTATTTTTGAGAAATAATTATATGTATATACGTGAGCCCTAAGGTGAATAAATTATAAGTCGTTAAAAAATAGTATTTATTTTTGGTAAACTTAATAAGTCACCAATATGTAAACATAATATTTTCTCGAAAAATATATAAGCGTCTAGACTGGAATAATGATCACCAATGAGTCGTAATTAAAAACATTGTTTTTACTAAACAAAGAAGTACTTAACGTGATTCGTTAAGTCGGGTAAACAACTTGCATTTTAGACAGATAGTCTTAACGTATTAGTACCCTTGTGTGATTAGGGTACGGATAGACAGGAACAATTAGCACACTGTTATTTGCTAGCATACATCAATCACCAGGTGAGTTCACGGCCCCCTTTTCTCTTTTTAATGTTTTGTAAACTATGGGGGAGAAACATAATTACATATCATGCTTTACGTTATTTCTCAACACATTTGGAAACATTGTTGTTTCATACACTTGAGAGAACATTGTAAGATTTTTATATGATAACAAGAAAACAAGACACTAACATTATGTTTTACATGAGAAAAGCTCTTAAAGTCCCCTGAACATCATCAACATTTGTAACCATTAGCTATGTACTTAGCCTAGGATTCTATGAATAGTACTATTGGGGGTGACGCCCTCGGTCATGGTTAGTCGCGCTAAACAGGACCTGAAGGGTCAAATGGCCACATATTGTCCTGTTCTGTTATCGTGGTAAAGCAAGGGAGGGTCATTCACCAGTTAGGTTTGGTTACGGTCTCATGTATAAACATATTATTTGTAAGCGTAACTAGCCTGCGAATGGATCAACAATACTTGTTTTGTTTATCATATGCGCTTAGAATTATTTGTTTACAAGGAAACTTATCATGTTTTCGGGGAAAACTACTTATTTATGACGGTAATATCATGTGCATGTTTTCGGGGTAAAACTACTTATTTATGACGGTAATGTCATGTGCATGTTTTCGGGTAAAACTACTTATTTTTATGACGGTTAAGTCATGTATATGTTTTCGGTGAAAACTACTTATTTTATGACGGTAAGGTCATGTACATGTTTTCGGGGAAAACTACTTATTTTTATGATGGTTAAGTCATGTATATGTTTTCGGTGAAAACTACTTATTTTATGACGGTAAGGTCATGTACATGTTTTAGGGGAAAACTACTGGCACTAAAATAACTAACTCTGTGAACTCACCAACCTTTGTGTTGACAATTTCAAGTGTGTTTGTCAGGTAACCCTTAGCCATGGCGCGGTTGGAATAGACTATGTTAGATCAAATCCTAGTAGCTGGATGGGCGTAGAGTTTCAAATCTAAAGTCTATTGTTGATCTAGAAGAACTTAGATCATTGTATTACTTAGTCTTAGTACCTGTATATGTACTCAAGTCTTAGAAATCACTATTACAGCTTCCGCTATTGTGTAATGAACCAATCGTTGCAACCTTTATTTATTTATTAATTAAATAAATTTGGGGGTGTGGCAATAATTGGCACTAAATGTTGTTGGAAAATTTATTAGTGGACTCATAATTTAGTAACTCCACATAAACATCATATTGAAGACTTATTGTGATAAGTTATCTACCCTTGCTTCTCGAACAGTAACAGTTTGAGCGGAGCTGCATTAAATTTCGATACAAAATTATTGTTCGCTAGTGAAAAAGTAGAGGGGAATAAATCTTTGTATCGAATACATTCATGATATGCTAATGGATCCAAATAGGTAAAGGTCTATCACCCATAAGCCTTATGTAATAGCTTATAATTAAGACGGGTTTACTAACGACCAGACGTAATTACATATCATACTATGAATGATTAACTATTAAGATTTCCTCACTTATTTGAATTTTTTTGTCTCTAAATATGTTTATGCGTGCCTAATGGCATATAGACAGTAATTATACAAATTAACGTTAAAGGGCTTATTTGTCAATTTGATCCTAAGTTTACTTAAGTTTTAAATTGGGATTGTAATGTGATTAATGGGGGGCTTGAGTTGGATACTAATTCAATTACTGTATTTCTCTGCTACAGTTTTGGTTTAAAACTAAAATGAGTATTAAATCTGCGAAGACTTACTAATACTCATAATAAATGATTACTCAGCCAAGTGGGAGAATGTAAGACACAGTTTTATTATGTGTCTCTTATAATTATTTATCTAATTATTAAATTGATCTACTGATTTATTTATTTATTTATTATTATCCTATGGCTAGTAAGTTGTTGATGGGCCTAATTACTATAATGGGCCATTAATAGGTTTTCTCTTGGGTGTACATATATATAGAGAGATAATTAGAGAAAATTGACTAATCATTAATCAATTGCTATCACCACTAAAATCGTCCATCTCTCTCTCTCCCATAACTGTGAGTTTTTACGAACTCACCTTAGCCATCCGAAACCGGAACCCGATCTTCCTGTGGATCATGACTTCTTCTATCTAATCGGTTAGCTTAACAGTTATGATTTAAATTATTATTTTCCATTATCATGTTCAATAATTGATCAAGAGAAACTAGTCCGTTAAACCATCAAGGTTTTGTAGTGAGGGTTAATATTCCTAAAGGACAGTGATTCTAATCACCCCCTCCACAGGATCTAATTTTCTTTTTTTTTCTTTGTTTTTATACCTAATTTCTGGACATTAGGATATAACCTCATAGCTCATAAGAAAACATCCTTCTAACAATGATTCTAAGGCCATAAAGTTAAATTGGTTATATTGTAACATTACGTCCACATAAATACTTGTTGGTTAAGATTTATAAATAAATAATAAAATTTATGATTTATAAAATGTTTCCAAATATTTCAAGAATGTGGAAAAAGATAAAATATCAGTTTTTAGAATGAAAAGTTGACTTGATGACGGCCAATGTCTTAATCATAGAATGAGATAAAAGACGAAACAAGACAATGTGTTTAAATAATTAATGACCTTAGACGGCCCAAATTAACTCTAGCTTGAGTTGATATTTTCGACCGAGCCAAAATCTGAGTTTATATTTGTCTTGGCTCCAGCTTTAGCTAACTCATGGCTTGACCAGTTGACATTTTTTTTTCATTTTGATGATTTGGTATGATTTTTTTATAAAAGTCTCAATTAATAAGTTACCAACAATATCAGATTATACCAGTCTAAAATATTCAAGAAATGAGATAATGTATACGAGTAAGTTACTCGAAGCAAACCAACTTGAATTTTTATATGAGCAATCTACCTGCAATCTACCTTCAGCTTGAATTTGATTCGAATATTTGTACAAACCAATGAACTCGAATCAAATCAGTTTGAGTTTCTAACCCACTAGCTTATACGAGCTCTCAAACAAATTGAAATTCACAAACTATTAAAAGTCTAAAACAACCATTTATATATACACGTTTGAAAAAGGACGACGACAAGATTTTGCAAGCGAACATAACCCGCCGTTACTACCGCACAAGTCTCCCTAAAAAGGGTCAACCACTTTTTCCAGAGCCTAATAAATTACATTAGTTAGAGGTTGTTACGTAGATAAGATTTATTGTAATTATTTTTACATTTATAAGTTATCATATTCCTTTGTAATTATCTTTATTGTTATATAAATATAAATAGTTGTTCATTCTTTCGATAACACATACATTTAAAATATCATACAACTCCTGATATAATTAAGATATGATTACTCTGAATTTAATACAAAATTACTCTGAATTTAAAGATTCTTGATCTGGGAAAAAACAACTTACCGTCTTAAACCCAGTAACTATAATATAATTAAGATATGATTTACATTATTTAAAAATAAAACTGCAAATTGCTCACTCCCTCAAACCTCCAATATCTGGACCCTGGATTTCAGCAAGAGATATGAACATGTGTTCATCACTTGATTAGCAAATAACACAACTGGAGGGTTCCTCATGAACAACTTTAGAACAATATGGTACGGCTTGATGATTATGCAGCGGGTAATTGTAACAAGGGTATGACTGATGAAGAAGATGCTGTTGATATGCTGCTTTCAATGCTTCTTCTGCTTTCTTTTTATCCTCTTCTTTCTTCTTCTCATCTGCTTTCTTCTTCTCATCTGCCTTCTTTTTATCATCTTCCTTCTTTTTATCATCTTCTTTCTTCTTCTCCGGCTCCTTCGCCGGACCGACCGATACGATCTCGGTATGAAAAATCTTTCTCAGTTTTGACACAATTGTCACCGGATCCACATCCCCTGTTACCGTCAGTTTCTTGTCTTTCATGTCCATAGCTATTGAATCCACCCCTGTTTTAATTTTGACCAAATCACATCAAATTTATAATATTTAGCTTATCTGAATATGGGTTTGCTTTATTTTTTAAAACTATGATGACCCATATGAATTAAATAACTTGATTTTGCAGTACCTGAGAGACTGGAGACGTTTTTCATGGCCTTTTGCTTGACTCTCTCGTCCAAGATTTCCAATTTCACCACAACTTTCTGCAATATTAGAAATTAAGAAAACATAACGGAACCCTGATAAGATTTCACATATGAAACATCTAAATTGTGTAATTTGATGTTTGAAAAAGGAAGAACAGAGTGACATAAACATACCTTCATGTTCTTTTTTGTCTTGAAATTGAAGAAATGTATGTGAGAAGAAAGAAAATTGGTTGTAGGCTTTTAAGCTTTAGAAATTAGAAGAGAACAAGAATATGGTTTACAAAGGTTGGTGAATTGTTGTATATAAACACAAGGGGTTGTGAAGCAACCCATGCCAGGTCAAGCGAACCAGATGAGTGAGGTTGGACTGAGTCCACGAGTGAGTGATGGGGAGGGAAGGGGTCCCACGTTTGGAAAAAATAATAACCAGTCGGTGTTTAGACATTTAGAGTGATGTGAACGTCATGGAATCGTTCTTATGTGCTTAAACTTTATTTTTTTAAGTAAAAGACGAACCATGATGGATCACATGTTATGCCAATTCAACTATTAATTAATGTAACAAATACTCAGTATAGTCTACGATACCAAAAAAACATGATTTTGAATACAATTGCGTTTTCAAATGTTGATAAAAAAACTATTTAAACCCGCGCGTTGCAGCGGGAAGGTTAAAATTTGTAACGCTCCGTTTTGACGACCCCTACAATGTTATTGACTCAATGAAAAAACTAACGTTCAACCATTAAAACAAACCCAAAAGTTAAAAAAGTAATTATTTTTTAAGCTAAATATGTTTTCGGTTAAATAATAAAAAATAAAAAAACTAAAGAAGGTACTTGATGTGTTATGTGTGTATAGTAAATATTATATAATAATATTTAGAGATGTTGATTTCACGAGATCAGGTTTTAAATTTATAAAATAAAATGATAATTACTTTAAATTTAAAACACAAAATAGGCAAGTGTACCTAGAGCATCGTAATATAGTTTAGGTAAGAACCAAGTATCGAACCAATGGACACGGTCGAGTTCCAATACTCAACTTTTGTTATCGTTTAGCCGATTTAATTAGTAAGTGGGTTTTGGGTGATTGTGAAGCAGAAAAATAAATGATAGAAAAGTAAATGACGGTAAAGTAAATAACAGAAAAGTAAAAACGTGCGTGATGTGTGTAACAGGAATGTAAAGAGTAGAATAGTAAATAACATAAATGTAAATATCTCAGAAATGATCAGGTCACGAAGAGTATTGTTTTGTGCTTCGAATCCGCTTGGTATATGATAATAATAAATTGACTAATCCGGTGGTATGACTACTACAAACATGTGAACGGTACACCGCTAGAGCCTCATTCTTACAATATTTGTTTCGCGAATTATAATCTTTAATAATAAAATGGTAATGATTCCCAGCTAGGGACAAGGATACCCTAAACCCTTTGAATGCTATCTCCAAGTTGGTTTAGGACATCGAACTTAAATGCTTAATTGTTATTATTGTTAAAAAGGTGATTAGACTTTGCTAACCGGTAGGCGGTGTAACAATGAGACAATGTATAAAGACGTACCGTTGCCAACCTGAGTTCACCAATTCTTGGTCTTATAACAACTTCGTATAAAGACGTACGACCTTATTAGTATTAACCAAGCCTTGGCTTATCAAAATCCATTTGTATAAAGACATACAAGCATCAAGGGAAGTTTGATTAAAATGGTTTTATGGTCTTACGATTTAAAATTAAGAATACTCACAAGTGTAAAAACAGATTTAAATAATAATAAAAAGCCAACCTAGAAGGTGGTTTTAAGAGAGAAATAATTAAAGACATAAACATATCACTAGATTAATACGTTAAACATTAACATACACCAAACTTCATCTTTACCCTAGCAATACAAACAGTTTAGCCACGAATGGCCATACTAACTAACTAAATTGAGTTTTGTAGGCTCCCCTATTACAGACAAAGAGGAGGAGCCTCTCTACTCCCTACTCTATACTCTAACTATGAAATACTCTGTCTAGAATAGTGTCTTGAGGTATGGAAAGGTGTGTGGAATGAAGAACCCAAGCCTCCTATTTATAGGCCTCGGAATGAGCAATGCATGGGTGTGCAAACACCTAGGGAATCATAGGGTACGAGTGGCAGTGTACTGGGAGCCGTGGGGAGCAAAGAGGGCAAATGCACGCCCGTTCATTGGGATGCATGACCATGCATCCCCTCCCTGCGGCCCACTTTTGTCTTTTAGCTGATGGTTGACTTTTGTTGATCATTGTTGACTTCTTGGGGGTCAAAGCTCAGGAATGATCCTTCTAGAAGCTTGGTTTCTTGGTGCTTTTGATAGGTTTTATCTTTGTTTATCTTTAGAACACCGAATAACCTGCAATTATAAAAAATAAACGTTTTAAGTATCAATTGCAAGGTTATTATTCAATTAGTACCATAATATGAGGATTATTATGCATGCAAAACATGTATAAAAGATGGAAAATCATAACACCCCACACTTAAACTTTGCTTGTTCTCAAGAAAACTCATGCATGATCAGTCCCATAACTAAAAACTTTACAAAAGGTAATGGAGACCCAAGTAGTTGGAAATTCCGGGATAACTCATGAGTTACTTTATTCTATTTTTGTGCTTTTCTATTTTAGCATGACGGAATCCATGACAAGCCTACTAGAACTTCGATTATGCATAATACCTCACTCCTCACAATGTTCACTCAACTCTAAGGTTATATATGTATGGATAATGTAAGTTAAGTGGAACACTCAAGTTCGAATCGAATTATACAATGGTCATAAGCTTGTATGCAAATCAAGTCTCCACCAACTAACTAAGTAGTATGCATGAATCAAGAGGACTTTAAAAAGGGTTATAATGTGGCTAAAAGAAAAATAAAAGGTGAAAATGAAAATCTTTTTGGTTTTTTAGGGATTTAAAATGGTTTTAAGGGCTGCAGCTAACGTGAAACACACAGCTACGACTTCATGGCTTAAGATGGAAAATACTAGCGGGTCCCTCTACAGTACTCAGATCATGAGGGTATAACTTATCTGTGGGCTCATTTATGGTCAGATTGCCAAGACCGATACTTCTTATCATGTTCAACTCCTCCCTTATTCCATAGTACACATTGCTGCCTTTTCATATGGTTCTTTCGGCTTGTAACCTGGTTTACTTTGACCAGATGCATATACTCATATTGGGAATAAGTTTGACCTTCTTGCATTTTCCATTGTGGCTCCAGTTGCCACACTTCACACATTTGCCATACCTTTTGGCTCTTATTTTGGCGGCGCTTTTTGATAGGCCGCAGAATGGTGGTAGTTGTTCTTGCTTGTGCCACCATTTTCTTACATCACTTGTTGCTTTGAAAACTTTCTCTCGGAGTTCGGGTGGTAATTCAGGCTTTGCGAAATGAATACAAGAAAGCAAATTGAAATTAAAAGAATGCATATCCAGCTCTTTAAGGTCTAACCGGTAAAAGACCAACTTCTCTCTTTTCTTATCTTTTCTCATTTTTCTGTTTCTTTTTTTTTAAACAACATATCATCAAGACTAATTTTTAAATAATTCCTTTCCTCAAATTCCTTGAAATAATTTTTCCATATCTTCCTTGTAGATCGTTTGACTGTTTCTTCCTAATACATCCACTTTCTTCTTGTATATTACAATTATTTTAAGTGAAACAGATTCTTTCCAAATTGCCTCGATGGTTGTAAATTTGAAATAACGACATAAGATAGTCTACTATTTTTCCATCTTGAAGATAGTTAGACAATAAACGATGTTTACGAAAAGCTGGTTTGGTGATAAATATGGGTAGTAGAAAAGAAAAGGCTAAGGCTCAGAGGGCTATTTAGGCGGATATTGTTTTTAGGATTTTGGGTTTAAGGATAATATATAAAGGGTAATAAAGTACTAGGTGCCTCAGTCATTTTCATACATTTACTAGTTTATGGGGTTGATATGTATAAGTCACACAAGTTCTAATTTCGCATAAAATTCGATTGAAAAAACATTCGGTATACCAAATGAAGGAGCATGTGAAAAATAATGGTAATAATGCTTGTGGAATGGCTCTAATTATTCTCACATGAAAACGGATGGGATAGGGTTTAGTGATTTGTTATGCATAAAATCCATTTGTTTCTACTTGCCATGTCTTCGTTTTATTTAATTAAGCGTGAACTCCGAATGATTTAGGTTTTAGGGTTAAAAAATTTTGAAAATTTTTAAGGTTTTTAAGAAAAGTCAGTTTTTTAGTAAGGTCTTAGTCAAATGGGTAGAAAATCACGAGTTTAGTTTTACTGCTTTGAGGTTACAAGTTTGTCCTGAATCTCTAATTCCCCACGCCACACTTAAAATTGTGCATTGCCCTCAATGTACAAATGCATGTAATGGAATGCTATGCAGGAATTTAAATGCATGAAGTATTAAGGGAAAAGAAACTGGTACTCCCCTGGTCAATTCGTTGTATAACCTATGGCCAAAACTTGTTGTTGTTGTCAACACTTTGTTTCAAAGACTTCATTGAATTTCTTAAAAATTTGATGCGTTTTCCGACGTCCCAACTTGTAGAGGTGGAGTGTAGCTCCTCAAAGAAGTAGAGAAACTACATGATGATGCTATTCTACTTGACACATAAAGAAAAACATAAAAACCGAAAACGGAAATAAAAGGTAGTAGTTAAGCTACTAAAGTCCTAGTATCGAGAAGGCATACCTGGGGGCTGAAGTATGAGAAACTTAAACTTGGAAAACCAAACCTGAGGTCCATGTTTTCTGCTGTATGCACCAACTTCTCCATTTATTCATGATTATCGGGTTGCCTCCCGGAAGCGCCATATTTATTTAAGGGTCGTTGGCTGGACCAGTACGTACTTCATCAGTCTTTCTCTTCTAGTGGAACTTCCTCCTCTGTTGGATCAATTGGTCCTTTGAAATAGCCTTTAACTCGATGACCATTAACCCTAAAGATTGTCCCGTTTATTTGTTCTAGTTCCAATGTTCCATAAGGGAATATTTTCCTGATTATATATCGTCCCGTCCATTTAGATCATAATTTTCCTCGGAATAGTTGTAACCTTGAGGTGTATAGTAAGACTTTTTCTCCTTCTTGGAAATCCCCTTTCTCATCTTCTTATCATTGATTTTCTTTACCCTGTCTTTGTAAATTGTCGAATTCATATATGCTTGATTTTGAAGTTCTTTTAATTAATGAATTTGTAGGAGACGGTGTTCTCCTATACTGGATATATCTAGATTTACGGCCCCAATATGCTTTGTGCTCAATTTATATTAGGAGATGACATCTTTTTCCATATACCATTTGGTAGGGAGTGGTTCCAGTAGGAGTTTTGTAAGTTGTGTGCAAGGCCCATAATGCATCCTCTAGCTTGCTAGACCAGTCCTTTCGATTAGGACTTACTACTTTTTTCTAGGATACATTTGATTACTCTGTTTGTAACTTCCACTTGTCCATTTTCTTAGGGATAGTATGTTGTGGATAATTTGTTAGTGCAACCATAATGTTTAAGTGTCTTTTCCAACTGTGAGTTGCAAAAGTGTGTTCCCTTGTCGTTGATCAAAGCTTTTGGTGTACCAAATCGGGTGAATAATCTTTTTAAAAATTGGATGACGACCCTTGTGTCATTTGTTGGTAAAACTTGTGCCAAGACCCATTTTGATACGAAATCTACTGCTACTAAGATGTACTGATTTCCGTGAGATGGAGGGAATGGCCCGACAAAGTCGATCCCCCATACGTCGAATATTTAATATACTTGGATGCTTGTTTGGGGCGTTTCATCACATTTTGAAATGTTCCCTGTTCTTTGACATGAGTCGCATGTACTTATTAGCTTATGTGCGTCTTTGAAAACGGTCGGCCAAAAGAATCCGGCTTCAAAGAGTTTCCTTGCAGTGTAATTAGCTCCATGGTGTCCTCCTGTTAGTCTTTAGTGACATTGTAGCTTCTTTCCCATGCACGCATCACCATACTATCAGGTCTGTACAGACGCGGAATAGATATGGATCTTCCCATAAGTAATGTTTGATGTATGCGAAGAATTTCTTCCTTTTTGAAATGTCATTCCTTTCACTAGCACTCCACTTGCTAGGAAATTTGTGATGTCTGCGAACCATGGGTATTCATTGGGGTCATGTATGCGTAGTATGTACTCATAAGGGAAGTTATCATTTATGGCAAGTTCTTGGGTCCTTTGAGTATTCTCAAGATGAGATAAATGGTTTGCCGCAAAATTCTCTGCTCCTTTCTTATATTTTATCTCAATGTCGAACTCTTGTAATAGGAGAATCCATCTAATTAATCTATGTTTAGCATCCTGTTTGTTAAAAAGGTGTCTTAGGGCGGCATGATCAGTGTAGACAATGGTTTTTGATAGGACTAGGTAAGAATGGAATTTGTCAAAGGCAAAAACTACAGCAAGTAACTCTTTCTTAGTAGTGGTGTAATTTTCTTGAGCATCGTTTATGGTTTTACTTGCATAGTAGATTGGATGGAAATGTTTTTCTTTTCGTTGTCCTAAAACAGCTCCCATTGCGTAGTAACTTGCATCACACATGAGTTCAAACGGTTTTTCTAGTCAGGTGCCATTATGATAGGTGCATCAACGAGTTTTCTTTTAAGGAATTCAAATGCTTTTAAACAGTCGTCAGAGAATAAAAAGGGTCGATCCTTTTCTAATAATTGTGTTAATGGCCTTGCGATTGATGAAAAATCCTTTATGAATCTTCTGTAGAATCCTGCATGACCGAGGAACTTCTAAATTCCTTTTTAATTTAAATTGGTGGTGGAAGCATGGATATAGTTTATACTTTGGCCCTGTCGACCTCAATGCCATTTTTCAAAATCTTGTGTCCTAATACTATCCCCTCTTGAACCATAAAATGGCATTTCTCCCAATTTAGCGCTAGATTTGATTCTTCGCATCTTGCTAACATTTTTTCAAGGTTATGCAAGCAATGAACAAACGAATTGCCAAAAACTGAGAAATCATCCATGAATACTTCCACTGATTCCTCAATCATATCATGGAATATAGCGATCATGCGTCGCTGGAATGTAGCAGGTGCATTACATAGTCCAAATGGCATTCGTCTATACGCAAAGGTGCCATATGGGCAAGTAAACGTAGTTTTCTCTTGATCTTTAGGAGTGATAGGGATTTGAAAGTATCCTGAAAATCCATCGAGAAAACTATAGAACATGTTCCCAGATAGTCGCTCCAACATTTCATCTATGAAGAGTAGCGAAAAATGATCTTTACGTGCGGCGTCATTTAATTTACGGTAATCAATACACACCCGCCATCCAGTAACCGTACGGGTTGGTATTAATTCGTTTTTCTTGTTTGTGATTACCGTCATACCTCCTTTTTTGGTACCACTTGAACCGGACTGGCCCATGCGGAATCTAAAATGGGATAGATCACCCCTGCGTCAAGTAGTTTGATAACTTAATTCTTCACTACTACCTGCATTTTAGGGTTCAGCCGTCTTTGGTGTTGCATACTTGGTTTGTAGTTGTCCTCCATGAGTATTTTATGAGTGCAAAATGAGGGGCTAATTCCATGAATATCCACCAACTTCCATGCTATAGCTTTCTTGTGTCTCTTTAGCACTTCTAGTAGTTTTTTCTTTTTCGTCACTTCCTAACTTGGCAAAGATAATCTAACATCCCAATTTTCATTAAAATATGTGTGTACGGGCTAATTGTTATTTCATGAAACCCTAGGGGGTTTGGGTGGCAATATATTGAATTATAAGGGTTAAAATAACATTAAGTTAAAGTGTAGGGGGATAAAATATAATTGGATTAAAGTTCAGGGACCAAAACTAAAAATTTGAGAAAGTAGGCAGATGTCGGTCCGACATCTCAGGGGATAGCGGTCCGCTATGTGGGAAGCATGGAATCACTCAGGAGGTGACACGTGTCGAGTGACTAATCGCTGAAGATTGACACGTGGCGGACCGATATGGGATCCGTTGCGGTCCGCTAGCCGCAATCCATCCATTACGGACCTATATAAGAAGCATAACAGTCCGTTATATGCTCATTAAGCAAAATTACACCGCCACACCGGATAGCGGACCGACATGTGTAAGGATAGCGGTCCGCTATGAACCCATCGGCCAGCCTATAAATAGTTGGACATGTTGGTCGATTTTAGAAAATCTCAGACAGTCCCAACACCTCATAAAACACACACTAAACCTAGGGAAGCATGCCCCGAGCCCCGGTTCACGTTGGGAAGTCCGGCTTCCAGCTTTTCGACCCCAATACGCAAGAGATAGTGCTGAGGTAAGGTTCTGACTAGTTCCTAATGACTTGGTTATTTCCATTAAGCTCGGAACTTATGATTAAGTAATATTGTAATGACTAAGGACCTGATTCAAAGTCGTTATGTTGCGCATATTAGCACGTAAAGGTTATTTAAACAAGCAAGAAGTTAGAGGTGAGTTCTATGATGCCCTTTTAATCGTTTTTAAATGTTTTGGGCATGATGCACGTGTTATGAATGTTATTGATACAGTATACCATTGATTTACATCTTTGAGCCAGTATCCATGATGTTGCAAGGAAGGTTTTATGTTCTAAAATGACAGGTAACCTTCTGACCGGTATGTAGTTATCTGATAAACGGAATGTTCTGTCTAAAGAAAGAATGGTGTATAAATCCCTCATGGACCCGTCATTCTTTTATGGGAACATATCTGTTGGAGGTACTACCCTTGGAAGATAACCACCTTGTTTTGAAATGAATGAATGTTAAAAGTTTAATACTTGTATTGGTTTACCACGATGAGTGATGATGAAATGATGTCATTGGTAGTGATTGCATTGACATGAAATGATTTGACAATTTTAGTCTGAAAAGGAATGTTTTGCCATGTATGGTCAATTCCCACATAATATCTTGCAACTTATGGAATGGAATGCGGACTGTTACATTCCTTCGTGGTATGTAACGGGGGAATGGCCTTTATATAAAGGGAATGGTAAGTGGTGACGACCACTTGAGAGGTTTACAAACCTCGATAAGATATAAGTTGTACAAGATTAATGTTATGTTTGGATAAAGCCTACGTGGAATGGAAAGATAATATATCAAAGATATTCTGATTAAAACCTCGAACTCACCAACTTAAGCTGACTCGTGTTTAAGCATGTGTGTCAGGTAAGAGTATGACTTCAAGTAATAAAGGAAAGGAGGCATCTTGAGCAGGCTGTCTGGCATCCGAATCTAAAGACTGGCATTAGTATTATGTCGTACTTTCTTTAAGAATGTTCTGAGACAAGTATTATATATAAATAATGTTTTAAAGTCTTCCGTTGTGTATGTTTCTCTGATTACTATATGTTCATGAGTAAATCCGACAAGTGACCGGCATTCCGGGTGATCCGACATGTGGGTGTCACAAGTTGGTATCAGAGCTATAGTTTAATAGATTTAGATACTTGCCCAAGTATCTAAACTTAAACTAGGATTAAGGGACCATAGGAATGCCAGCAGAGATGCCAGTCATGATAGCCTGATGCCCATGGTAAAGAAAAAAGGTATGAGTATTTAGTAGGAACATAATAGAGGATAACTAGAGCACCGAAAGTGGCGTAAATGATTAATTTCGTTGTGGCCACGGTTATTAACGTTTACAATACACTTATGTTCTAGCTATCAATTTATCATGCGAATACCAAAGCATTCAATATCTTTTGTAGAAAATGGTTGGTAGAGGAAAGGGTAAAAGAGAAGGAAGGGTTGATCTCAATACTCCTAGAAGGCAGACACGATCTACCGCCAATGCCGAACCTGAAATAGAAAAGTGCAATAGACATGGTTGTAGCTAAAGCTTTGGATACGGCTTTGCCTATCCTATTGGCTAGCCTAGAGGAAAGTAGAAAGAAAGGTAAAATGAAGGATGTTGTTAAGAATATAGACAACGATGATCTTTACGAATACGAATCCGGTGATTCTTATGAAGTTAGACCAATGAAGAAAGGAAGGAAAATATGCTCGTATAAAGCATTCAAGGATGGCAGTCCTCCAAAGTTTGACGGTACAAAGGATGCCATGGTAACTTATCAGTGGATTAGATAAATTGAAGCGGTAATCAAGATTAGCGAATGCAGAGATGATCAGAAGGTGAAATATGCCGCCTACTCATTCGTATCAGAGGCATTATGTTGGTGGGAGAACTTGGTCATAGCTATGGGTGAGAAAGCTATTGCTCGAATGTCTTGGGAAGAATTGAAGAGATTGCTGATTGAGGAGTTCTGTCCTGACAATGAAATGGATAAACTTGAGATGGATTTTCTTAGGTTAGAAGCCGGTAATATGACTCACCAAGAGTATACTACGAAATTTAACACGATGGCTCATTTGGTACCCCATATAGTGACCCCTGAAGCTGTACGTATTAAGAGATATGTAGAAGGGTTACCATCTAAAATCCAAAGGTTAGTGAAAACTTCAGAGTTGAAGAGATTTAGATCTGCCGTACAACTTGCTTCGACTATGTATGACGAGGTATATGGTTCCCGCCCTGCGGAATCAAAAAGGAAATGGTCTGAAAATTCCCAGGGCCAGAAGAAGCAAAACAACGGTGGTTGGAAGAAAAGGATAACTACTAGTGGTGTCACTGAAAGAAGAAGATCTTCATACAGGTCTGTTGATGAGGTTCTGCAACTTCCAGATTCAGACCTAAGAAGAATTTTGGAGCTGGGTGAAGCTCATGAGCCTGCAAATGAGAGAGGGAAACATCTTATGCTAGCAATCAGACATTACTTCAACCCTAGCAAAGATGTGGTCATAGATATCAAACCACTCAAGTCCCACTCTCCATTTGTATCTTGGTCCTACAATGCTGATTTGGATGAGTTCACTCTGATTGATGTAAAGAAGCAGCAAATGAGATGCTCAAGCAAAGCAATCTACAAAATGCCACACAATGACATCAAGACTCTGTCTGAACTTCCACTGAACAATCCCAGCAAGGATCCAAGAGGCTATGAGGTTGAAAGGATAGTCAGCCACATGCAAAGGCTTCAGCAGCAAAGTAATTAGAAGAATTTTGGTCGCATCAGTCTAGGGGGAGTTTGTAGAACCAAAGACTGATTGCTACCAAATTATTCTAAGTACAATGCTGCTGATAGGCTTATCAGCAGCATCCAACACTTGAAGCTGCTGATAGGCTTATCAGCAGCATTAAACACTTGTTGCTGCTGATAGGCTTATCAGCAGCATCCAACAAATGTTGCTGCTGATAGTCTTATCAGCAGCATTATTCTCATCTCTGCTGCTGATAGCTTTATTCACTGAAGACCAAATGTTGCAGCTGACTACCCATGTGAAGCGCCTCTGACACCTTTCTGCAAAAGCAACTGCCACACTCCAAGCAGAAGGAACCTCAGTGGTGCAACCAATAAAGGACAATGACGCGCGTCTCCAAGCATGCAAACAATGATGCCTAAGAAGACGTTTCAGCAAAGTTATCTAGATTAGCCTTTGCGTGTAATTTAGATTAATAAACAAGATCAACGGCTTGTGTTAGATCTGATCCTTAGAATCAAGGGTCTGTCTTGATTCTAAGTTACTATATATATTGTGTAAACACTTCAAACAAAGTGTGCCTTGTGCTTGTGTGTGTCTTGTGCTTGCTGTGCTTTCATAGTGCTTCTTGATAGTGTTCTACTTGTAAACTTGTAATCTCAGAAGTTTAATACAACAGTGCATTTATCAATATTCTTGCTGTTTACTTGTTTACCTTGTTGGTTGTTATTGTTTCCGCCAATATCAACTAGAATAGATTCACCTTGTAATCTTGCGATCCTACAAGTGGTATCAGAGCTTTGGCTCAAGATTAAACAAACTAACATTTGTTTAATTACTTTGTGATTCTATTCTAAACTCTATTCTTGATCAAGTCTCACAAAACAAAAATGGCACAAAGTCATGGATCTGAAGACATCGGCAGTATCAACCGACCACCGAGGTTGGTGTCTGGGGAGGACTATGATATGTGGAAGAACCGTATGGAAAGCTTCTTCTGCTACCATGAATACGGAATGTGGAAATCCATAAGGGATGGACCTTATGTTCCCATGGTGGCCTCTGCTGACTCCGGAGGACCACTAGTTCCTAAGGAACCCTCCAAGTATTCTGAAGAAGACATCAAGAAAATGGAGGTGGACTTCAAGGCATTAGGAGCTATCCAAATGTGCCTTCCAAATGAAGTTTTTCACAATTTCAAGGCTCACAAAACTGCTAAGGAATTATGGGGAGCCCTGGAAAAGATGTTTGCTGGATCTGAGGAGGTCAAGGAGAACAGACTTGACATTCTCAAGCAACAGTATGAAAACTTCGTCTGGAAAGAAGGTGAGTCACTAACAGTTTTATATAACAGGTACACGTACCTGGTTGGAGAACTGCAGTGCTCCAAGGTAAATCTGGAGAATGAAGACATTCTCAAGAAGTTCATAAGATCTCTTCCCAGTTGTTGGACATTATATACAGTGTCCATCAGAAGAACAGAGAATCTGAAGACTCTTCAGATGACTGAGCTCTTTGGCATGCTCAAAACCTATGAATTAGAAATGATTCAAGCTAAAGAAAGGAGCTCCAGTTATCAATCAGCTACCACTTCCTCCACCACCACCTCAGCACTTCACTCTGATCATTCTGGTCCTAGTGCAAGCAACTACTATCCTCCCATTGTTACTCATCCTCAAACACCAACTGCTTCACAATCCAACTCATCACCATTTCTTCTTGAGGCACCTCCTCAACAGCCAACCTCTACTGCTTTTGTCTTTGACAACTCAAGCAACATGTACTTCATAAAGGAGGATCTAGAATGCTTTCATCCAGATGATTTTGAAGAAATGGATATTCAGCACTCATATGCCATGCTCTCCCTCAAAGAAAAAAGGTTTTATTCTAGAACCGGGAGGTCAGTTCCAAGCAACAACTCAAACACCAGAGTTGGGCTTGATAAAAGCAAGATCCAAGCAACAACTCAGACCACTGTGAAACTAGTACAGTCCCATCTGCTCCTCTCTCTGGAGCCGGTTGTCCTGTTGTTACCTCAACCATTCTAGCTCCCATTCCATTCAAACAAATCAAGATTAGCTATCCTCCAGGTGGCAGAAAGCTAATCATTGAAAAGGGAGAGACATCAGGTTTCACCAACCCCAAATCTCAGTCAAAGTCAAAGGCGTTTGATGTTTCTCATACACCTGGAGAAAAAGGTCCATATGTTCAAAGGACACAAGAAGAAGCCACCTTTGAACATAACAAAGCTCATCCCTGGAACTTCAAAGATTTGTTTCAAAATAAGAACTATGTGGACTCTCACAGGGACAAGATAGCAGTATCATGCTTTTATGTGTGGCAAATACAATCACACTGCCAGCACCTGCTTTCACTACCGTGAACACCAAAGAAACTCAAAGCAGCATGCCTTTGAGAAAACAAACAGAAACAAACAGGTGAGAAGCTATGATGCAAAGGCAACAAAGTTTAGAGAATCTCTATCCCCTCAAAGAGTGAAGATGCAGAAACCTCAACAAACTTGCATCATATGTGGGGAATCAAACCACTTTGCTGCAACATGCAAGTTCAACCCTTTTAACCAAGTTGCAAATCGTTCATCTGTGTTCAACCCATCGGCAGCAAACAAAATCGCTGCTGATAGAGTAAAGTCCAGGAAACAAAAGGCAAAGCCTACAGCAACAAAAGTCTCTGCTGCTGACAAAGCAAAATCAAAAACAACGGCATCAGCAGCAAAAGTATCTGCTGCTGACAAAGCAAAAACTGCTACTTCTCCAGCAAAGCCCTCAGCAGCAAAATCAGCTGCGGATAAGCCAAAATTGTCAGCAACAACATCTTCTGCTGCAAAGAAAGCTAGAAAACCACCAACACAGCAATGGAAGGACAAACAATCTCCAAGCATAACTATTGGTTCCATTGACTGCAAGCATGCTGACAATGGCAAATTAGCAACGATCTTCTACAATGCTGCATGCTACAATGATCCTCCCACTAATTAGATATCTTCCATGTGCAGGGACAGCCAGGCAACAAACACAATACTTGGGTGGTAGATAGCGGCTGTTCCAGGCACATGACAGGCAACAGGTCCATCCTCTCTAACTTCAGACATTTCAATGGAGGATATGTTGCCTTTGGGAGTGACTCAAAGGGTGGATCTATCACTGGACAAGGAACTGTGTCCAATGAAAGGATGAGTATTGAAAGAGTTAACTATGTTAAAGAACTTAACTTCAATCTCATGAGTGTTTCCCAAGTATGTGATCAGAAGTATTGGTCTATCAAAACCCCCTCCAGAGAAGATTCTCCTAACTGCTCGTAGAAAGGACAACTTATATGTGCTTGACATGAATGAAGCCACTCCATCCGGTAGTGTTTCATGTTTTCTGTCAAAGGCATCAGTTGATGAATCCGCTCTTTGGCACAGGCGGTTAAGCCATGTTAACATCAAAACAATCAATAAATTAGTGAAGGACAATCTTGTCAGAGGGCTTCCTGACAAAGAATTCCAGCTAGACGATCACTGCATTGCCTGCTTGAAGGGAAAACAACACAAGAGTTCCCACAAGCCCAAGACATTGAACACAAATGACACCCCTCTCCAGCTACTGCATATGGATCTCTTTGGTCTTACGAATGTCATGTCAATAGGCAAAAAGTCCTACTGTCTGGTGATAACTGATGACTTTTCCAGATTCTCATGGGTATTCTTCCTAAGAACAAAAGATGAAACTGCTGAGATTCTCAAATCCTATATTCTTAGGGTAGAGAATCAAAGCAATCTGAAGGTAAAGATCATAAGGTGTGATCTTGGAACAGAGTTCAAAAATCACACCTTGAACAGTTTCTGTGAGAGCAAGGGCATTGAAAGGCAATACAGTGCTCCAAGAACCCCTCAACAAAATGGGGTTGCTGAAAGAAGAAATAGGACTCTGATTGAATCAGCAAGATCTACGCTGGCTAACTCAAAGCTGCCCCTTACTTTCTGGGCAGAAGCTGTAAGCACAACTTGTTATGTGCAGAATAGAGTCCTTATTGTTAAGCATCTCCAGAAAACACCCTATGAACTATGGCTCAAAAGAGTTCCCTACATTGGCTTCCTGAAGCCCTTTGGATGTCCATGTACCATCCTCATCACACATGGAGTTCTTCCTAAATTCGGTGCAAAGTCTGATGAAGGTTACTTTGTGGGCTACTCCTCTCAATCAAAGGCCTACCAAGTGTTCAATTCTAGGACTCGGATTGTGGAAGAATCTGCTAATGTGGAATGCAGGGAACATGTTATCTGTGAACAAGGCAAAGGTCCTAACTGGCTCTTTGATATAGACTCCTTCACCCAGATATTTGAGCCTCTCATTTTCTCAAATATGGAGTGTTCTTCTTCAAAATCAACATCTTCTGCCTCAACCTCTTCTACTGACTACAGACTGGATTTTCCCAGTCCCTACATCAGGATGAAAAGGCCATCCATTGATCCTCCATCAGTGGCAGAAGCTATTGAAGCCGGTACAGGTGAAGCCAGTACTTCCAACACCACAAGTAGCAATCTCTCTGACCAAGAAATCTTTAATGAAGCCTCCTCAATCCATGCTGAAGAGGCCTCCGATGCTAATACTGCTGACAATGTGGAACACAATGATCAGAACCTCCAAGCTCCTCTCCTCACAACTGAAGACAATCCTGATCTAAACCAAAGTAATCTTGAAGAGGGAATACGGCTGGATGTGATACCAGCACAGAGAATAAACAAAGAGCATCCTCTGGAAAACATCATTGGCCAAGTCCACACAGGTATTCAGACAAGAATTAAGTCTCATGAAGCCAACATTTGTTTGTTCTCTTGTTTTCTATCTCAGGTGGAACCCAAGAAGATTGATGAAGCTCTCAAGCACAACAGCTGGATTGAAGCAATGCAGGAAGAGTTGCTGCAATTCAAAAGACAAGATGTTTGGAAGCTTGTTGATCTTCCACCTGGTCAAACAGCCATTGGAACAAGATGGGTCTTCAGAAACAAGCAAGATGAAAGGGGCATCGTGGTCAAGAACAAAGCCAGACTGGTAGCTCAAGGCTACACTCAAGAAGAAGGCATTGACTATGATGAAGTCTTTGCTCCTGTGGCCCGTCTGGAAGCCATCAGAATCTTTCTGGCATATACTGCATCCAAAAACTTTATGATCTATCAAATGGATGTGAAGAGTGCCTTCTTGTATGGAAAGATTGGTGAAGAGGTCTATGTCAAACAGCCTCCAGGCTTTGTGGATCCTGCACATCCAAATAAGGTCTTAAAACTGGACAAAGCTCTCTATGGCTTACACCAAGCCCTAAGAGCCTGGTATGAAACTTTATCTGGATATCTACTTAGCAACAACTTCAGAAGGGGGGCCATTGATCAGACACTCTTCATCAAAGATGAAGGGGGAGAAATTTTGTTGGTCTAGATTTATGTTGATGACATTATCTTTGGATCTACAAGAAAAAAGCTCTGCAAAGACTTTGAAGTTCTGATGCATTCCAAATTTGAAATGAGTTCAATGGGTGAAATAAATTTCTTTTTAGGACTTCAAGTCAAACAGGTACCAAATGGAATCTTCATAAGCCAATCCAAGTATGTCAAAAGCATCTTGGAGAGGTTCAAAATGGCTGACTGCTCTGCTGCAAGAACTCCTATGCAAGTGCACCATCAATTATCTCCGGATAAAGAAGGACAAGACACTGATCAACATCAGTACAGAGCAATGATAGATTCTCTCATGTATCTCACTGCCTCAAGACCAGATATCATGTTTGCAGTTTGTCTCTGCGCAAGATTTCAAGCAGCTCCAAAAGTGTCTCATCTTCAAGCTGTCAAAAGGATCCTTAGATACCTAAAGGGAGCTCCAAAACTTGGGCTATGGTATCCAAAGAATGAAAATGTCAATCTCTATGCCTACACTGACAGTGACTATGGGGGTTGTAACTTGGACAAAAAGTCCACATCTGGGGGATGTCAATTTCTTGGAGGAAGGCTCATCTCATGGCAATGCAAAAAGCAAACATGTGTCTCTACTTCAACAGCTGAAGCAGAATACATTGCAGCTTCAAGCTGCTGTTCACAGGTCATCTGGATCCAAAATCAAATGCTTGACTATGGAATGACCTTCATGCAGACTCCAATTCTCATTGACAACATGAGTGCAATCTCTATCACGAATAATCCAGTGCAGCATTCCAAGACTAAGCACATCGACATCAGGTATCACTTTATCAGGGATCAAGCTGAGAAAAGGAGAATTGTCCTATCCAAGGTTCACACAAATGAGCAATATGCTGATTTGTTCACTAAACCTTTTGATGAAGCAAGATTTCGATATCTAGTTGAATCAATTGGCATGATGAACTTTGAATAAGACATATCTCAATTTTTATCCTTCCTTGTAAATATGTCTATGTTTTTGTTCTTAATAAAAGGTTATAGTCAGCAGCACTTTTTCACTGCTGACAGATTTACTCTTCAGCAGCAAAGCCTTTGCCACTGATCGCTTTAAGTTATCAGCAGTAACAAGTTTCCTGCGGATAGCTTTAAGGCGGTCAGCAGCAACCTTTTTGCTGCGGAATGAATACAACAGTCAGCAGCTACCAAATCTGTTGCTGAAAGACTTAACTATCCGCAGCAACCAAGTTTGCAGCGGATAGCACACCATCAGCAGCAACCAAGTTTGCTGCTGATGGGTAAAACAAGTCTACATTAACTTTTACCTGTGGTAAAAACTACTCTCAGTCTTTACCATGACTGCTCGAGTGCTTTACAGCTGTAACAATGAAAAGTGAAACAGGTTGTACTGTACAAGTAAGGTTGCTTTTTCTTCGTCTGCCGTTATATCACAATTTCAAACGTTCCCACAGCCTCTTCATATTCAATTTCAAACCCTAAACCCATCACTTTCTCTCCCGTCCCCACATCATTCAAAGCCCTAAATAATTAACCAACATTCCCACAACCTCTTCATATTCAATCTACTCACCCCCAGTTTGATTGCTCAACCGGAACACAGGGCCCCGGTTGCAGCCAAATATACAAGGAAGAGGGGCAAGAGAACTCCTTCTTCTCTTGCCTCCAAGGCCCAAACCCAAGCCAACATCCCTCACTCAGAATCACAACATTCTAGTGAGAATATCATAAGGGAAAGCCACACTGTTAGGGAGACTCCTTCGGAAGTCTCTCTATTAGGATTAGGATCACTTCCCCGATCCATAGAACATCCCTTCGAGCCATTCCTGTCTTCTTTGGACTTAAGTGTTAAGGAACCTGACCAAAGTGATGTACCTTCTCCAACTACCACTATCAAGGAGGTACTGATTGGTCTTGCTTCCGAAACACCCAACCCAAGTTCTTCACCCATGAAGGTCCACTCTAGGAGTTATGATGGAGTGGATGTGGAAGAGGCTGTCACTACTACTGGTCCATCAACTGACCAGGAGGACAGTGACAACATCTTTAAGACCTCAACCACGGCAACTCATGGTGAGGGTGTTTCCTTGGAAACTCCCCTCACTGAGAGGAATCCCTGGCGCCAAGAAACCGCGGGTGATGGGGATGCTGAGGCTCGGCCTACGGCCCCATCTGGGTCCAAGGATTCCACAACTGTGGATGAGGACAGACTGAAACTTCATAACTTGGAATTGACGGCCAGGGTGGCTATGCTAGAGGCTGAAGTGTCCAAACTACGACACCAAGTCTCTATGCATGAAGCCCATCAATGCCCAACTTTAGCCACTCCCTCTCTTGTATAAGTAGGCACCCAAACTGATGCCTACTTGTCTACTGATGCAACCAAAAAGGGGGAGTTGGTCTCAATGGAAGAAGATAAAGACAGTCTTAACGACTGGATTCAAGAGCAGGTTGTACTTCAACGCTCACTATTCAAGCCAGCCTTTGTCCAAATTCATGACTTGCCAGTCCCAGATAATGAAGACGAAGAGACATCTTAAGACTGGGAGTTGGTCGTCAGGGCTGTCGATGAAATGCTGAATGATGTTGAAGACACAGAACAAATAAATACATCATTCAGCATCCTTCATGAAGCAGCAGCCATCATTGGTCAATCCTCAACCCCCCAACTATTCAGATCATCAAAGAAGCTAGAATTTGACTCCATTCTAGCTTGGGGGTATGATGGATCAGCTGAGAGGTTTTGGATTGGATGGGAGTTCAACGGAGTAGAAGAGCTGAACTGGAACTCTCTCAATGCCCTCCAAGTCCTACATCTTCATTTAACTAACTGCATCAACACCTCAACAGATCTCTCAGCAGAACTTGCCATTGGCAGGTTCCATGACCTGATGGAGGATAATCTACCTAGGTTCCAAATATTCCTACAAGCAGCACATCAGGTAGCTTATCCTGGATCCTCGGCGGCCGCAGAAAGGAGACTGACTCCTAGCAATCATGAAATAACAAGGAGCAGTCTTCTCACTGAAGAAGAAGTTCTGGGCGTTCGAAGATTCCTGTATGCCTTCCTGGTCAAGGACTTGGACGTGCTAGGTTGGGTGAGCACTAAGTCCCTTGACCACACTCTCCTGCTCAGCAATGACTCCTCTCTCATCATCAACATCAGGAACATCCTTCAGCTGCCCTCAGACTTCCTATTCAAGATTTTTCAGCTCAGAGCCAACATCTGCAATATTAACTCACTGGAGAGCCAGGCAATGATGGTCATCATCAAAGCCCATCTTGAAAAAGAAGGACTGATTCCTCAAGAAGAGACTGTGTCAACTTCTGATACTGACTCCAACTCTGATACTCCACAAGTTGACATCACATCTGCAGCTTTTGGCACAAGATCTTCCATCAGGGATCAACTGAGGGAAATAGAAGGTCCTGAGTGTCAACTTGATGAAGATAGTGACCGTCCCTTTTCAATTCCTCAATTTGCCAATGAAGCCGAGGCAGAGATCCCAATAGCAGCATCATCATCTGCTGTTGTGGTCAGTGAAGCTGAAGCAGAGGCACCCACTGTAAACAAAGGAAAGGGGGTCATGATAGAGGAAGATGAAGAGAGGTTGCTTAAAGAGAAAGAGAGAGGGAAGAGAAAATAAGAAAAAGAGAAGAAGAGGAGATGGCTGACATGAAAAAAGCTCAAGAAAGAAAAACAGCCATTCTCCTAAGAGAACAAACCATCCAGCAGTATGCTAAACAGCTGGATGAACTAAAAAGAAAGATTCCTACAGTTGACCGGATTGAAGAAGATGCAGCTCTTGCTCGTCAACTGCAGGAATAGTTCAATAAAGAAGAGGAAGAGTTGGAGAAGAAGAAGAAAGAAGAAGCTAAGTTCAGAATAACTGATTCTGAACTAGCTAAAGAGATGAGGGAGGAGTGGATAAAGACTCTAGTCTCTCAAAGTGAGGATGCAGACTACCTTGAGAAACTATCAACTAAAGAAGTCTACAGAGCCTTCATGGGTCAGCAGGGTCAATTGGCTAGCAAGAAAAAGGCTGAAGAAGAAGAAAAAGCCAAGCTACAGTCCAAGAAGACCATTGCACTGAATAAAAGAACCCATGAAGAAAGGAAGGTCATGATTGACTTCCTTAAGGCTAGAGGAGACAGTGGAAAGAGGCTAGGTCCCATGAATTTCATGAACCTGCAAGCCCTCTACTTCAAAGTTAAAAAGGATGAGGAAGAAAGACTAGGGAAGAAGGGCTCCAAGAAAAGGGTACTTATCAAAGAAGAAGAAAAACCAAAAAACAAAGAAACCCAAGCCTTCTCCCTCACCTACCTCTTCCTCAATCCAACAGCCTTCCACTCTCCTCCCCAAAACTTCCACTCCTCCACCCAACAAGTCCAAATCAACCCACCCAGCTCCCACTCATCAACAGCCTCCCTTGAAGAAATCCAAATCCTTATCTGAACCTGAAGACTCAAGAAACATAGATGAATGGGCCTACAATCCACAGGATCAAAGCTTTGAGATCTTCAGGGGGAGAACTGAAAGAAGAAGATCTTCATACAGGACTATTGATGAGGTTCTGCAACTTCCAGATTCAGACCTAAGAAGAATTTTGGAGCTGGGTGAAGCTCATGAGCCTGCAAATGAGAGAGGGAAACATCTTATGCTAGAAATAAGACATTACTTCAACCCTAGCAAAGATGTGGTCATAGATATCAAACCACTCAAGTCCCACTCTACATTTGTATCTTGGTCCTACAATGCTGATTTGGATGAGTTCACTCTGATTGATGTAAAGAAGCAGCAGATGAGATGCTCAAGCAAAGCAATCTACAAAATGCCACACAAAGACATCAAGACTCTGTCTAAACTTCCACTGAACAATCCTAGCAAGGATCCAAGAGGCTATGAGGTTGAAAGTATAGTCAGCCACATGCAAAGGCTTTAGCAGCAAAGTAATTAGAAGAATTTTGGTTACATCAGTCTAGGGGGAGTTTGTAGAACCAAAGACTGATTGCTACCAAATTTTTCTAAGTACAAATGCTGCTGATAGGCTTATCAGCAGCATCCAACACTTGTTGCTGCTGATAGGCTTATCAGCAGCATTCAACACTTGTTGCTGCTGATAGGCTTATTAGCAGCATCCAACAAATGTTGCTGCTGATAGTCTTATCAGCAGCATTATTCTCATCTCTGCTGCTGATAGCTTTATTCACTGAAGACCAAACGTTGCAGCTGACTACCCATGTGAAGCACCTCTGACACCTTTCTGCAAAAGCAACTGCCACACTCCAAGCAGAAGGAACCTCAGTGGTGCAACCAATAAAGGAAAATGACGCGCGTCTCTAAGCATACAAACAATGATGCCTAAGAGGACGTTTCAGCAAAGTTATCTAGATTAGCCTTTGTGTGTAATTTAGATTAATAAACAAGATCAACGTCTTGTGTTAGATCTGATCCTTAGAATCAAGGGTCTGTCTTGATTCTAAGTTACTATATATATTGTGTAAACACTTCAAACAAAGTGTGCCTTATGCTTGTGTGTGTCTTGTGCTTGATGTGCTTTCATAGTGCTTCTTGATATTGTTCTACTTGTAAACTTGTAATCTCAGAAGTTTAATACAACAATGCATTTATCAGTATTCTTGCTGTTTACTTGTTTACCTTGTTGGTTGTTATTGTTTCCGCCAATATCAACTAGAATAGAATCACCTTGTAATCTTACGATCCTACGTCACCACGTGTACCACTTGTGGCAAGAATCATGCCGGAGAATGTAGATTGAAATCTGGCGTTTGTTTCAAATGTGGTAAGGCAGGGCACTTGGTGCTCAACTGTCCTATCAAGCCTAAGTGTTTTAAGTGTGGAGAATGTGGGCATAGAATGTTGGAATGTCCATCACTTAAAATTTCTAATCCTAAGCTGTTAAAAATAAAGGAAGGAGAAGCCTCTAAAGCCAAAAGTAGGGCTTATACTTTGACAACCGAAGAGGCTAAGGCATTGCCAGACGTAGTATCCTGTACGTTTCTTGTTTAATCACGTACCTGCTACTGTATTATTTGATTCTGGTGCTAGTAGAAGTTTCGTATCATTAGATTTTTGCTCATCGTTAAATAAACCTATGTTAAGATTAGATGAAACTTTTGAAGTCGAAACGACCATTGGAAAGACAATGAACGTAGCGGAAGTCATTCAAGATTGTTCTATCAAATCTTGAAGGACACAAAATTCCTGTTAGACTATATCCTATGATCCTCGAAGGATTTAATGTAGTCTTAGGAATGGACTGGTTGGCAGCAAACGATGCCCAAATCATTTACAACCAGAAAGCAGTCCAGATGTAGGCCCCGTACGAAAATTGGATCACAATCCACAGCGATAAGATAAGATCAGCCGTTAGAATCATCTCTATGATAAAGGCTGTGAAATTTATGACTCAGGGCAATGAGGTCTACCTGGCATACGCTATTGATTCCAAAGTGAAAACTAAGGAATTAAAAGACGTGCCTGCAGTTTGTGATTTTCCTAATGTATTCCTAGAAAAATTGCCAGGAATACCCCCAAAAAGGGAAGTAGAGTTTCGAATTGACTTAGTGATTGGTGCTAAGCCTGTAGCTAATGCGCCATATCGATTAGCTCCATCAGAAATGAAGGAACTGATTTCACAACTGCAAGAGTTGTTAGACAAAGGTTTCATAAGACCAAGTATCTCGCCTTGGGGTGCTCCAGTTCTTTTCGTGAAAAATAAAGATGGTAGTAAGCGTATGTGCATAGACTATCAGGAGCTGAATAAGCTTACAATCAAGAATAAATACCCATTGCCTAGAATCGATGACTTGTTCGATCAATTACAAGTAGCAAGCTGGTTCTCCAAAATCGATCTAAGGTCGGGTTATCATCAGCTGAAGGCTAAGAACGAAGATATTCCAAGGATGGCCTTCCGTACGAGATATGGACATTATGAGCTCTTAGTAATGTCATTTGGTCTGACAAATGCCCCTGCTGCATTCATGGACCTCATAAATAGGGTTTGTCGACCAATGTTGGACCGATTTGTGCTCGTTTTCATATATGATATTCTAATCTACTCAAAGAATGAAGGAGATCTTGCATGTCATCTCAAGGAATTGCTGGAAACACTTAGAAAAGTGAAATTATATGCAAAATTCTCTAAGTGTGCGTTTTGGCTCCGAGAAGTCCAGTTGGGTCATGTAATAAACGCAGATGGAATTCTGGTAAATCCTTCAAAAATAGAGACTGTGATGAAATGAAACCCGCCAAAGACACCTACAGAGATACGCATTTTCTTAGGTTTGGCTGGTTACTTTAGAAGGTTTGTTCAGGATTTCTCCAAGATTGCAACCCCATTAACAAAACTTACGAAGAAGGAGACAAAGTTTGTATAGGGAGTACAGCAAGATAACGCTTTTCAAAAGCTAAAGGAGAAATTGACTCAGGCTCCGGTGTTGTCTTTACTAGAAGGAAATGAAGATCTGGTAGTTTACTCTGATGCTTCGTATCAGGGACTCGGATGCGTACTCATGCAGAGAGGCAAGGTTATAGCCTATGCGTCACGGCAACTTAAACCTAATGAAGTTAACTACCCGACCCAATGATTTAGAATTCGCTGCAGTAGTTTTTGCACTTAAAATATGGAGGAATTATCTGTATGGAGTTAAGTGCACAATCTACACAGATCATAAAAGCCTAAAGTATTTCTTTGAACAAAAATATCTAAATATGAGGTAGCGAAGATGGTTTGAGCTGATAAAGGATTATGATTGTGAAATCCTATATCACCCATGGAAAGCCAATGTAATGGCAGATGCCCTAAGTGGTAAGGAAGAGCATCCTCGTATTAGGGTGCATTCATATAAGTTAGTTGTAACTCCTGACGTTATGACTCAGCTCGGGAATGTCCAGGTAGAAGCATTAAAAACAGAAAATGTTAAGAAGGAAATAATGGCTGGATAAGAGAAGTACTTAGAAGAGAATGAGTATGGAGTTAAGATTCGATTCGGCCGTAAGTGGATACCACATATGGGTGAATTCAGAGTTAAAATCCAGGATGAAGCTCATAAGTCACGATATTCAATTCATCCAGGTACTACAAAAATGTACCAAGATCTGCGCCCAGACTATTGGTGGCCCGGTATGAAATTCGATGTCATGAAATATGTGGCTAAATGCTTAACTTTTTCTCAAGTTAAAGTAGAACATCAAAAGCCTTATAACAGATTGCAGCCACTAGATATTCCAGAATGGAAGTGGAAACATATCACTATGGACTTCATAACAAAGCTACCAAAAAAAGCTAAAGGTTATGATACCATATGGGTGATAGTAGATAGGCTAACTAAGAGTGCTCACTTTTTTACCGATACGTGAGACTTACTGTTCTCAAAAGTTGGCGAAGCATTTACCAAAGAAATTGTTTCAAGGCATGGAATGCCAATTTCAATTGTATCTGACAGAGACACACGTTTCACGTCGTGTTTCTGGAAGAAGTTCCATGAAGAGATGGGAAATAAGTTATTAATTAGCACGACATATCATCCTCAGACGGATGGTCAAAGTGAAAGAATGATTCAAACACTTAAGGATATGTTGCGTGCTTGCATTATTGACTTCGTTGGAAGTTGGGATAGTCATCTACCTTTGGTATAATTCTCGTATAACAATAGTTATCATGCAAGTATTGGCATGCCACCATATGAAATGTTATACAGGAGAAGATGTAGAACTCCCATCTGTTGGGGAGAAGTTGGACAGAAAGAACTTGGAAGTAAAGAGATTGTCCAAGCAACATATGTAAAGTTAGTTCAGATTAGAGTTCGTCTGAAAGCTGATCAGGACAGACAAAAGTCTTATGCAGATAAAAGACGAAGTCCAATAGAATTTCAAGTTGGAGACTACGTTCTATTGAAAGTATCTCCGTGGAAAGGAATCAATAGATTCAGAAAAAGAAGAAAGTTGAGTCCAAGATTTATTGGACCATTTAAGATTATGGCTCGAATAGGGAAAGTTGCTTATAGACTGGAATTGCCAGAAGAGTTGAGTGGAATCCACACAACATTCCATGTATCACACTTGCGAATGTGTCTGGCAGACGAAACCTCTCTTGTGCCACTAAATGATATTGAAATAGACGAAAGATTGAATTATGTAGCGAAGCCAGTAGCTATACTCGACTGGAAAGAAAAAAGATTACAAAATAAAGTAATCAGACAAGTGAAAGTTCAGTGGCAACATCGGAAGGGATCTGAAGCCACATAGGAAACAGAGGAAGAAATGAGGCAGTCTTATCCCTACTTATTTGAGTAAGTGTCCAGTTTCGAGGATGAAACCTTGTAAAGGGGGAGAGATTTGTAACATCCCAATTTTCAATAAAATACAAGTGTAGGGGCTAACTGCCATTTGATGAAACCCTTGGGGGTTAGGATGGCAATATATTAAATTATAAAGGTTAAAATAACATTAAGTTAAATTGTAGGGGGGATAAAATATAATTGGATCAAAGTTGAGGGACCAAAAGTGAAAATTTAAGAAAGTAGGCAGATGTCGGACTGACATCTCAGGGGATAGCGGTCCGCCATGTGGGAAGCAAGGAATCACTCAGGAGGTGACACGTGTCGAATGACTAATCGCTGAAGATTGACACGTAGGGGGATAAAATACAATTAGATCAAAGTTCAGGGACCAAAAGTGAAAATTTAAGAAAGTAGGTAGATGTCGTCCGATATGTGGGAAGCAAGGAATCACTCAGGAGGTGACACGTGTCGAGTGACTAATCGATGAAGATTGACACGTGGAGGACCGATAACGCACCAATATGGGATCCGTCGCGGTCCGCTAGACGCAATCCATCCATTACGGACCGATATGAGAATCATAACGGTCCGTTATGTGCTCATTAAGCAAAATTACACCACCACACTGGATAGTAGACCGACATGTGTAAGGATAGCGGTCTGCTATGAACCCATCTGGCAGCCTATAAATAGTTGGACGTGTTGGTCGATTTTAGAACATCTCACACAGTCCCAACACCTCAAAAAACACATACTAAACCTAGGGAAGCATGCCTCGAGGCCCGGTTCGCGTAGGGAAGTCTGGTTTCCAACTTTTCGACCCCAATACGCAAGAGATAGTGTTGAGGTAAGGTTCTGACTAGTTTCAAATGACTTGGTTATTTCCATTAGGCTATGAACTTTTGATTAACTAATATTTTAATGACTTAGGACCTGATCCAAAGTCGTTGTGCTGTGCCTATTACCACGTAAAGGTTATTTAAACAAGCAGGAAGTTATAGGTGCGTTCTATGATGCCCTTTTAACCATTTTTAAATGTTTTGGGCATGATGCACGTGTTATGAATGTTATTGATACTGTATACCATTGACTAACATCTTTGAGCCAGTATCCATGATGTTTCAAGGAAGGTTTTATGTTGTAAAATGAATGGTAACCTTCCGACCGGTATGTAGTTATCTGACAAACGGAATGTTTGTAGAACCAAAGACTGATTGCTACCAAATTATTCTAAGTACAAATGTTGCTGATAGGCTTATCAGCAGCATCCAACACTTGTTGCTGCTGATAGGCTTATCAGCAGCATCCAACAAATGTTGCTGCTGATAGTCTTATCAGCAGCATTATTCTCATCTCTGCTGCTGATAGCTTTATTCACTGAAGACCAAACGTTGCAGCTGACTACCCATGTGAAGCGCCTCTGACACCTTTCTGCAAAAGCAACTGCCACACTCCAAGCAGAAGGAACCTCAGTGGTGCAACCAATAAAGGACAATGACGCGCGTCTCCAAGCATGCAAACAATGATGCCTAAGAAGACGTTTCAGCAAAGTTATCTAGATTAGCCTTTGCGTGTAATTTAGATTAATAAACAAGATCAACGGCTTGTGTTAGATCTGATCCTTAGAATCAAGGGTCTGTCTTGATTCTAAGTTACTATATATATTGTGTAAACACTTCAAACAAAGTGTGCCTTATGCTTGTGTGTGTCTTGTGCTTGCTGTGCTTTCATAGTGCTTCTTGATAGTGTTCTACTTGTAAACTTGTAATCTCAGAAGTTTAATACAACAGTGCATTTATCAGTATTCTTGCTGTTTACCTTGTTGGTTGTTATTGTTTCCGCCAATATCAACTAGAATAGAATCACCTTGTAATCTTACGATCCTACAATGTTCTATCTAAGGAAAGAATGGTGTATAAATCCCTCATGGACCCGTCATTCTTTCCTGGGAACATATCTGTTGGAGGTAATACTCTGGGAAGATAACCACCTTGTTTTGAAATGAATGAATGTTAAAAGTTTAAGACTTGTCTTGGTTTACCAAGATGAGTGATGATGAAAGGATGCCATTGGCAGTGATTGCATTAACATGAAATGATTTGACAATTTTAGTCTGAAAAGGAATGTTTTGCCATGTATGGTCAATTCCCACATAATATCTTGCAACTTTTGGAATGGAATGCGGACTGTTACATTCCTTCGTGGTATGTAACGCGGGAATGGCCTTTATATAAAGGGAATGGTAAGTGGTGACGACCACTTGAGAGGTTTACGAACCTCGATAAGATATAATTTGTACAAGATTAATGTTATGTTTGGATAAAGCCTATGTGGAATGGAAAGATAAGATATCAAAGATATTTTGATTAAAACCTAGAACTCACCAGCGTAAGCTGACCCGTGTTCAAGCATGTGTGTCAGGTAAGAGTATGGCTTCAAGTAATAAAGGAAAGGAGGCTTCTTGAGCAGGCTGTCTGGCATCCAAATCTAAAGACTGGCATTAGTATTATGTTGTACTTTCTTTAAGAATGTACTGAGACAAGTATTATAAATAAATAATGTTTTAAAGTCTTCCGCTGTGTATGTTTCTTTGATTACTATATGTTCATGAGTAAATCCAACAAGTGACCGGCATTCCAGGTGGGAGCTCTTTAGGTTCCAGCGTAGGTGGTTCCTCTATGGAAGGTTTTGTTTTCTCATTTTTAGCCCGATCATCCGAATCCTCAATGCCCATTGTTTCATTATCATGGTTGGTGTGTTTTATCATGAACCCTTCACAAAATAGATATTCCTCATGATCATCAGCTTGCCACTCTTCTTCTTCCTTTCCATAGACATCATGCATGTAGTAGCATACAAGGTAATCGAAATCATCGAAGAGAAAAGCGAGGTCGTCGTGACTGCTTGGCCATTGCATAGCCCTCTTGAGATCCAATGTGATTCACCCTTGCTGAATGCTTAATTCTAATATTCATCCCCAGACGTCAATAAGAGCAAGAGCCGTGTTGAGAAACGGTCTTCCTAGTATCAGAGGGTTGCTCGTTCCTCCTTTAACGTCAACCACCACAAAATCCACGGGGAAGACGAATTCGTTAACCTTTATCAGCACGTCTTCAATGATTCCCCTTGGATTACGAACTGTCCTATTGGTTAGACATAGTTCAAGCTTTGTGGGTTGGAGTTTCTTAAGATTCATATTGTCAAAGATAGCCTCGGGTAGAATGTTCACGCTGATGTGTAGGTCAGCGATAGCATTACTTTGGATTGAATCGCTTATAAGACATGAAATTATGAATTGTTCGGGAGACTCTCTTCCTCTCATGATAGCCGAACATTCCTCATTTAGGGAAGTTTTTGTTGTTCCTCCATTTTCTCTCTGTTTGTCAGCATATCTTTGAGAAACTTTGTGTGAGCTGGCATTTTATAGAGGAATAGCTCGTAAGGTAGATTTAGTTGGATCTGATTCAGTAAAGACTGAAATCTTTTATATTGTTTTTCCAATCTTGGTGGTTCTAAGGTTTCTTCAATTTCTCCTTGTGGTATTTCATCAATAGTTATGTTATCCTCGCCAATATCATCAGTGTTGTTTACGGGTATCATGGTCACTACCTCGACGTTCTGTCCTCTCGATGCTTCATCTTCCTCGATGTTTTGGGGATAATCCAATATTTCAATAGGATCTTCATGCGGTTCCGTGGCATAGAGTTTAATAATTTGACTTTTTATTTCCTCTAAATTTCTGAATAGTGTGTCTGGTTTCTAAGGATCTGGTTCGTAGAATGCATAATCAGAATTTAACGATGGAGGTGGTTGAGGAAGTGAATTTTCAATTGGTGAAGGGTGGAGATACACTTCATGATCCATGGGACGCCATACAGAAAGATAACACTCCTGAGTGTAGTGTGATCCTCCACATAACTCACACCATGAGTCTGTGTAATTTTTGCTAAATTCGAAAAATTCTTCATTGGTAAAATTTTTGCTGTATGGATCCATGATAATATTTTTTTTAAATGTTGATTTTTAGAAAGGCTAATCCGGTAACTCGATTTTTTCTTGAACTCACCGTGTCCCCGGCAACGGCGCCAAAAAACTTGATGTGTGATGTTTATTTAGTAAATATTATTGTAGGTCCCCGGGTGTCTCAGATCGTCACATGCAAGTGTGGTAGTCGAACAGGGTGTAGAATGCCCGTGACTAGGTGGAGTATCAACAACAACAAGTAAACTGACAACAAACAAGAGTCACTTTAAAACTTCGTCTATTATCAATATCAGCCGATTACAAGAGTTACAAAATGATAGCGTACATGTCAACTTCTACAATCAGTTATATATAGTCATAGACCTGATGCCTACGTACTTAGCAAGTGCGCATGACTTTTGTTCCTGCGTACTTAGCAAGTACGCAGACTTGTTCTTGCGTACTTGCTAAGTACGCAGGTTATACAACCTGCGCACTTGCTAAGTGCGCACAACATTTGGAAAGACGATTACAAGACAAGTACTTACAGACACGATTACAAGTCGATAAAACAATAAATACAAAGTCAGAAATACAAGTATAAATACAAAAGGAACAGTTACATAAGTAGAGACAGCATCCAGAGTGTTTGTCACACAAACGTGCTCCAACAAACTCCCCCTTGACAACAACTCTGGATTGTCTTCGATCTTCAAACTTCTTCAATTTAAGCTTCTAGTCTTCATCTTGTAGTCATGGCAGAACTTGACTAACCTGTCATATCTTGATGCCAGAAGCTTCGTCCACTCGTCCGTGTAGATACAATACTTGTCGTTTAAAACCGTCAGATCTTTCAAAGAGAAGTTGATGAAACAGATCTCATCAAAAACCCTGATAAGTTCACTAGGTTCCAAGTTTCCACCATTGGAACTTGTCTTGCCCATCATCACTGCCTCGCCCGACTTCGGATCCACGTACTAGTACCACATGCTACCAAGGATATCCTTAGGTAACTTGCTTAGGGGAATCCTGGTCTCACATAATACTGGGTTGTAGACCAACTTCCTTAAGCTTCTGTTCATCACGGGATGTCTAACATTCTTGTCCCGGACTCTCTTGGGCATTTGAGGGTTAAACATTTCAAAGTTCCTAGACCTACCTTCCTGTTGCAATGTTCCCCACAAACCCTTTGCTACCGCGTGACTTGTATCACCAAGTAGCTCACGGTTTGCTCGATTTACCAAATCTTATTTGTGTAGAGAACTGAATGCCTCACTGGTTGGTTTCAAGTATTGAACCCCCAGCTCGTTTGATAGCAAACAAGTTCTTGTCATCGTCGAAACGGACATATAAGATCATCCCTGTTGCTCCATGCTTGTCTATGATTGAAGACTTTTACCAAGCAGAAGGCTGACCCTTTTTGAACCATCCATGAGGATACTTGTTCATCCAGTCATCAGCATCATCAGGTTGGGGATCGGTAGGAGAGGCTTCAGTTGAGGTTGCTGCTCCACTAGCCTCAGCAACAATCTCAGGCTCGAGTGAAGCTGTAGTAAAAGCAGCTTCAAATGTTGGAGCCTCAAAGATCTCTCCGTCCTCAGGCTCATAAACTCCCTCGTCATGGCCCTTCGGGAACTCCCCCATCACATCCTCATCATCATCATCCCAGTCGTCATCAGACTCGATCTCTCCTTCCTCAAGATTGCTGAGAGCATCGATTTGCACTTCCTTGGAATAGCCCGACTTTAATCAACAAAATAACATCGTCAGATAAATCATGTAAAACTTCAGCCGCGGACTCTCCTTTATCACTCCTACGACCACCAGAAGTATCACCATCACCATCGTGCTGAGTAGACTCCCCCTCAGCCATAGACACAACAGAGATTGGAACAACCACTAAAGCTTGTTGCTCACCTCCACTAGGACCAGCTTTAGGATCCCTGTCTTTGTCATCATCCTTGGTTAGATCAACCGGATGACAAGCCTCCTCACCACTCGACTTTGGCTTCTTCCTCTCTTTCTCTTTCTCCCCCTGAGCAGCAAGCTTTTCATTCATTTCGCTTATCAGTTTCACCATAATCTCACGCTACTTTCGTTGGACATCCATTCTTAGTTCCAGAGCATTCCTATGCCCCAGAATGATCTCATTTCTCTTGAAGAGCATTTCATTCTGGGACATTAAGCTTTTAATCCGCTCCTGGGTTCCCTCACCTTGGTGCCTTAATCGAGTAACTACATCCACCAAGGATTTTATCCGAGCCGTTGAGCGTCTGACTCACTCCTTGATTTCTGAACTGTTTCAAGTAAACTTGCGACCTGAGTTTCCAATTCAGTAATCCTCGCATCACGAGGTCAGGATCCCTGGATGTAGAGGCTTTAGTAGTATGGGTGGGAGAGGATAATAATTCATCAAAGTCAAACCCTTGAGTAAAGTCTCCAAAGGTGTAGGGTTGACTGATGGGCTGAAGGGTGGTAGTTGGTATTGTGGATGGGATGGTTGATGTTTCAATGGTGGTTGGTGTAATAGTGACCGACTCCGTCTGTATGGGAGGAGTGGCCACTACTTAATGAACAGTTTCAATTGGGAGGGACACTATCTTAGGCACCTCCTCCGAGACAGTAGTAGCAGCCACACTATTAGTTACCTGTAGGTCCCCGGGTGTCTCGGATCGTTACGTGTGGATGTGTGACTAGTCTGACCAGGTGCGGAATACCCGTGACTAGGCGGAGAATCAAGTAACACAAAGTAAACCGACAGCGAAAACACTTTCAAACTTCATCTATTATAAAACTTGTAGGTTACAGAGATGTTACCAAATGAGTGCGTTGATAACTTCTGTCACCACAACCTATTAATACTAGACCTGATCTCTGTGCACTTAACAAGTGCGCAAGGCAAATTGTTCCTGCGTACTTAACAATTACGCAGAGTATTCTTGCGTAATTGCTAAGTACGCAGGAAGTAATTAATGCGCACATGCTAAGTGCGCAAAACACTTAGAGAAAACATACGACTAGTACATACATTAGTAATTACAACTCGATAACTAATACGTACAGACACTAACATACAAAGACTAATACATATAAAACAAGTACAAAAGCTAAGACAATATCAAGAGTGTTTGTCACACAAAAGTGCTTCAACAAACTCCCCCTTGACAACAACTTTGGATTGTCTTCGGTCTTCACTTCTCCCTAGCTTTAGCTTCCATCTTCTTCTTGTAATCAAGGCAAAACTTGATCACCTTGTCGTATTTAGAAGCAAGGAACTTTGTCCACTCGTCTGTGTACATGCAGTACCTGTCAGCTAGCGCCTCCAGATCTTTCACAGAAAAGTTTTTGAAGTAGACTTCATCAAAAACTCTGATCAGTTCCCTTGTCACTAAGCTTCCACTCTCGGACCACACCTTTCTAATCACCACTACCTCACCCGATTTAGGATCTACGTACCAGTATCATATGTTTCCAAGGATATCCTGAGATAACTTGCTTTAGGGAATCTTGGTTTCACACAGCACTGGCTTGTATACCAGTTTCTTTAAGCTTTTATGAGTCACGGGATGTCTAACATTCTTGTCCCTGACTCGCTTGGGCACTTGAGGCTTAAACATTTTGAACTTTCCAGATCTTACCTCTCGCTATAGAACCTGCCACAAACCCATCGCTACTGCGTGACTTGAGTGACCCAGCAGCTCTCGGTTTGCTAGGTTCATGAGGTCGTATCTTGGCAAGGAGTTGAAAGCTTCCCTGGTTGGTTTCAAGTATTGAACCCCCCCAGCTCGCTTGATTGCAAACAACTTCTTATCATCCTCGAACCTCACAGCTAAGATCATCCCTGTCGCTCCATGTTTGTCTATGATTGAAGTCTTTTGCCAGACAGGAGCCGGATCCTTCTATGAACTTGCAGGCATATGTTTGTCTTTCTGTGCCTCTGGATCCACAGGTGTAGGGTCGGCAGGGGAGGCTTCAGTCGACGCCTCAATAGTACTAGCAGGCTTGACTGAACCTATATCATGATGAGTTTCAAAGGATGGAACTTCAAAACTCTCTCCATCTTCAAACTCATACTCTCCTCCCCGTCGCCCTTGGGAACTTCGATTACAACATCATCATCCTCCTCATCACAGTCGTCACCAGAGGCGATCTCTCCCTCTTCCAAATTGCAAAGAGCATCGATCTGTGCTTCCTTGGAATACTTCGACTCTAGTAGTAAGATCACATCATTCGACACGTCGTCAGATAGATCTTTCAAAACGTCAGCCACCAACTTTCCTTTATTACCACCTAAAGCATCACCTCCACCTTCACTCTGAGTAGACCCCCCCTTAGCCATAGACACGGCAGAAATGGGAACAATCGCCAAAGCCAACGATTTCTGCTCACTTCCACTCGGTCCGACTTTAGGATCCTTGTCCAGATCATCACCCTTAATTAGGTCAACTAAGTGACAAGCCTCTTCACTACTATGCTTAGGTGGTTGCTTCTCCAACAATTCCTTCAATCTCTCCCCCTGAGCTGCAAGCGTCTTGGCCATATCACAGACCAGTTTCACCATAGTGTCATGCTCTAAACGCTGCTTGTCATCAGCCGCCCGTTGTTTCTTTAGTGCGGCTACCTCATCAATCAGAGAGTTAATCTGCCCCTGTTGTTTGTCAGATTCTTCTCTTGATTTCCGTAGCGTTTCAAGAAGATCAGTGACATGAGTCTCTAGGGTAGTGATCCGAGTATCATGAGGATCAGGTCCCCTGGAAGACGATGCTTCGGCTTGATTAGTCAGGAAGGAAAAGAATTCTCCAAAATCGAACCCCTAATTGAAGTCAAAGTCATGAAAGGGTTCACTGATGTGTTGGAGGGTGGTTGTAGGGATTGAGGTAGGGATGGAGGTTGTTTGGATAGTGGTAGGGGTGATGGCGACAGACTCGGTTAGAATTGGAGTTGTCACCGCCACTTGGATAGATTGCACAGGGAGGGTCACTATCACAGGAACCTCCTCTGTGATAGAAGTGGTAGCCACATCATCTGTTACACGTGGCCTCCTCCGTTGTCGCCTATAAAGCTGTTGTGAAGGTGAGGTAGAAGTGGAATCAGTACTCGCAGCCATTACACTTTCTTGCCTCGGAGCACTGAATTCTACCTCACGAAGGATAGCTAGGTGTGGCCTATCCCCCCGATGCTTATTTATACGTTCTCTTCTGCGTCTCTGTATAACAGAGTCCGAATCAGAATCGGGCTCATAATCACTGCTAGGCTCTTGTCTCTTTCTCTTGGAAGATGACTCGGGAAGGGTCACCTTCGTCAATCTCCTTGGGTGTGCCTAGGATGGTGCATCATCAGAATCAGATGAATCTGACTCGGTCGTTTCTGAGTCGGAATCTTCAGCACCACCACTTCCCTGTTCTTCGTCTCCTTCGTCTTCAGACATATCATTTTCAGATTCAACTTCATCTTCTTGTTGTTGTTCATCACTGTGTTCACTGAGTTCAGGCTCAGACTCTGCATTATTCCATCTGAAGTCAGCAGGGGCCGCATATGCTTCATTAAGTAGGTGGCCAAAGAGAGGAGGGTGCTCAGGGGTAGGTTCTACACTGCCTGGCTTTAGAAATTGTGCAAACACTCTCTAGTCCACCCATTTGACCTGTAGTCTCTCTCCAATCTGTGGAAGATTGGGTACATCATCATTAATCAACAACTGCACGAACCGTGGGTATAATAGAAATCTAAACCTTTCAGCAACATTGATCTGATCGGTGATAGACTTGTAGATATACTTTGAAAAGTTGTAACCCTTGTTAAGAGAGAGGCCAACCATTGCAGCTGCCAAGTCATGGCCCATGGCATCCTTTCCCGCCTTCCTAGCAGACAGGCACTTGATCATGACATGCGCAAAGTAACACCACTGATCAAGTACGCACATCTTCTTATACGAGGAGTAGTCCATGGTACCAACATACCCCATCCTTTGTCTCCAGCATCCATCAACGAAGTAGTCAGGGTAAGTCATCGAATGAGTTGATAAGTCCCTAAACTGTAGTACTCGTCTGATGGTGTCTTTAGAAATAGCAATATCATGACCTGCTGCAGTAGCCCTAATCACGTTTGGGGTTACTGTACAGTCGTGATCAATTGTGTTCCCAGAATTGCTCCAGATATGGTCTTGAGACAATAGGATCAGCAGAGATAGCATAGAAGATCTTCGAGCGGTTCAGGAAATCAACTATTTCCCTATATTCAAGTGCAGCACCCTTCCACTCCGGTTCAGTAAGTGCCAGCAGATTGAACTCACTTGAAAATGCACGAGCCATCACTGCAAAAACAAACAGTAAACACAATAAGAACAAGAAGCATCATTGGAAATGAATACACATGACCAAGTATAGCACAATCACAATGAACTGAACATCCAGACTTAGAAATATTTCAGAATGGCTCTTCCTGCGTACTTAGTAAATACGCAGGGTTTATGCCTTGCGTACTTAGCAAGTACGCATGACTTATGTCTTGCGTACTTGTTAAGTACGCAGACTTAACACTTGGCCAAATTTCAAAAATTCAAAATCCGTAAAATGTGAAATTTGATGGTGATGTTGGTCACCAATGAGTCAAAAAACATGTTTATCACCATTGGAACCAAAACCAACATCAATCTTGTGCTACAACCCGGTCATTATGACCTTAGTTTCGACCGGCGCAAACCGACGTTCACCCACATAGTCAAAACCAAAATCAACAAGTGTTATGGACAAATTTGGTAATGTAAGGCTTCAAATGATGTTATTAAACTAGCTTTAAGGCATAATTTCTTTCAAAAATGCCCAAAATCGGTCTAAATTCCATCATCAAAACCCTCAATTCTCAAAGTCACAAATCGGTCAATATCACATGATTTAACGGATGAAATGGTCCTAGATTCTCACCAAATGTTAGTTAGATGATGTTAAAATTAGAATCGGGACGAAAAACCATTTGGGAACACATGAAATTTTGAGTGAAAAATGATCAGGAGTATTCAGCAGTCGGTCAGGTTTGAAATGAGATGAAACACCGAAAAAATCCTAAGTCCTGTTTATATACCCCACAAATTTGGGTCTTGCGTACATAGCAAGCGTGCAAGACTTAACTCTTGCGTACATACAAGTACGCATGACTTAAGTCTGCGTACTTACAAGTACGCAAGCTTTAATTCCTGCGCACTTGATAACTACGCAGAAACCCTTGTGTTACACAAATTTCAACTCAAATTATGAAGATTGTCAAGTCAAATAACGAACCGGATAAAAACATTCAATCAAGAGGATTCAAAGTCAATTCACGAAGGTTAAACAAAAATATTTTTGGTTTTTCTTATTGGAGTTGAACTATACACAAAGTTAAAATCCTTTTGATCATTTTAGAGTAACGATATACACATATTCACACACACTATTTTTGTTCAAAGACACGAGCAGAGGATCATATCAGGCTAAACTATAGCAAAAACGATACAAGATAAACATCAAAGAATATGGGATCATTTCATGGATTACTATTTATTCATATGTAATAAGCACATAAGCAAGTAATTCAAGTTGGCAATATTATAAGATTTGAAACCATAAGAATCTTTGTATCACGTTCTTGTGTGTTAATGTAATAGTTATTAATATACAACGTGAGCCCCACAGGTATGCTATGAACTTACTTTGCACTTATCTCAAGGCATCTAAGATTTTCCCGGTGATTTTCTAAATTTTCAGAATGAGGCTACATCAACTAGCACCTGAAAAATCAAACAGAATCCATAATGATTATCAGGAATCATAAGATGCAGAATCGAGTGATACATTTGTCTTGGTTTCATGTGATTTTTTCAGTGAATATCGGTATGATGATTCAGAATAATGAATATGGTATTTGAGTATTTAGGTAAGGGAATCTAACTTTTCTCTGGATTTGAATTTAATGAATCAGTAGTGATTCAAGGGTGAATACACGCTGAACGGTTGATGTAAAGACATATCTTGAATCAATCTCTTATTGCATACTTGTGAGTATGGGCAATGAGATGAACCGCATTAATTGTGCTAACGACCTATCCCGAAACTGGTCTCAGAAGAAAATAATTGCCAAAATCTAACATCTTGTATCCGATAGTGATCTTTTGCATTCTTTTATGCACACACTAGCAAATATGGGTTCAAATCACAGTTGTAGTATAGATTTAATTTCCACCCTACTAATGATTTAAAGATGCTTACAGCCTACTGACAATTCAAATTACTTGTAAATAAGCAGATTAAAAACAAAACAATTTAAACAATCAAGTAAGCATGATGCAATCATTTCCCATATGAGCAGTCTAGGACGTTTAAATCATTTCTGATGTACTATCATTTCCTCTTTCCTCAAGTGAACTTTGAAATTTTCTGGTTTTTCTATTTTGTTTGGATTTTTTTTGTAAAATATTTTAAAACTAAAAGAACTATACATAAAACTTAAAAGAAATAAAATTTAACTTTCATGAATTGAATTGATTTAAGAAAAAAACAAGTTTTCACTCTGGATTGAACATTCCTATCATATTGACAAGATGTTAAAAACAGGTTCGATCAAACGCCTTAGTGAAAAGGTCAACAAAGTTGTCATCCATGTGAACCTTTACAAGTTCAATGAGATGCTTTTCAGCACAATCACGGATGAAATGGTGGCGAATTCAATATGTTTAGTTTTGGAATGTTTCACCGGGTTGTTTGTGATGAACATGGTGGCATTGTTGTCAATGAACAGTGGAGTTCTAGTGAAGTTTAAGCTGTAGTCTCTCAATTGCTGCTGAATCCACAATATCTGAGAACAACCGCTCGCTGCAGTAATGTACTTTGCTTCACATGTTGAGACAAAAACCGTTGACTGCTTCTTACACTGCCAGGAGACCAGCCTGTCTCCCAAGAATTGACATCCACCTGAAGTTGATTTCCTATCAAGGTTACAACCGCCATAATCTGAATCAGTATAGGCTTTGAGGTCAAATGACTGATGCTTTGAGTACCAAAGACCCAATCAGGGTTTCCCTTTCAAGTATCTGAATATCCTCTTGACATCTATCATATGAGACCCCTTTGGTTGTGACTGAAACCTTGAGCACAGACATACAACAAACATTATGTCGGGCCTTGAAGCTGTGAGATACATGAGAGAACCGATCATCCCACAGTACAATTTACAATCCACATCCTTTCCATCTTTTCTGGATGTAAACCGTGATTGACAGGGATAGGTGTGCTATAAGTACTGCTATCATTCATCTTGTATTTTGACAAGATGTCCTGCACATACTTAGTTTGATGTAGATAGATGCCATCCTTTCTTTGACTGACTTACAGACCTATGAAGAACAAAAATTCACCCATGTTGCTCATCGAAAACTTGGACTTCATCACTTGTTTAAATTCCCTACACATCTCTTCATTTGTAGACCAAAAGATAATGTCGTCGACATACACTTGTACAAGTAGAATATCACCTCCTGCTTTCCGAATGAAGAGGGTCGAGTCAATCTGTCCACCACGGTCGAAACCATTTGACAGTAGATGTTTTGATAACGTCTCATACCATGCCCGAGGTGCTTGATGAAGACCAAAAAGTGCTTTGTCAAGCTTATACACTTTATTGATACTATGCGAATCTTCAAAGCCGGGAGGTTAAGTGACATAGACCTCTTCATGAACTTTTCCATACATGAAAGCACTCTTCACATCAAGTTGATAGACCTTGAAGCCGACATAGGAGGCGTAAGCCAGAAACAGTTGAATGGCCTCAAGTCTAGCAACTAGGGCATATACTTCAGTGTAATCCAAGCCTTCTTGTTGATAAAATCCTTGAACAACCAACCTTGCTTTATTCTTCACTACGACATGACGATCATCCATTTTGCACTTGAACACCTATCTGGTTCCAATTGGATGTACGCCTCTTATCAGGTCAACTAAATCCCACACATGCAACTTTTGGAATTGAGACAGTTCATCTTGCTTTGCCTCAATCCAGCAGTTGTCAGCGAGAGACTCCTTCACATTCTTCGGCTCCAATTGGGACACGAATGCTGCATGCAGACATGTTTCCATGACCCCTGTGTCAAGTATCTCATTGTACAGACTAGAGTTCTCAGTAATGGTTCTGTGACGAGTCTGAACACCGGCATTAGGATCACCAATAATGTTGTCAATTGGATGATTCTTATGCACTGTCGTCTCTGGTAATTGCGGTTCTTGAATTTCTGAGTGAGAGGAGGCATTAGGTTCGTGCTCAACTCCCCCATATCCTTGATCTAGAAGATGATGATTCAATGTTGATTGGATCAGCTGGAGCTTCATTTCCTACCCGAGTGTTAGGATTAGCTTGAGCGTCATTGCCGTCAACATGGACAACTTCAACATCATCACTGTCATGATTTCCAGATGCATATGTAGCATTAGAATCGGGAGTTACAATCGGTACAGTTGCACAGGTTGAGAAACTGGAGTCATCACCACCACCAAAGAAATCATACACATTTGCGGCAACATCGGCAGACAAATCAGGAAGGTTGAAAGACTTGAATAGCGCATCATAATCAAAACCCCAAGCTAGACCAGTTGGTTCTGGTGGAATGATGTGTTTATTGCAATCCACTTCGAGCCATTCCTCGACAGTACAAGTTCCTATATTGTACACTCTGTTGCAAGGCGAGTTGGCAACATATCCTAAGAAGATGCCTTCCACTGCTTTTGCATGAAACATAGACTTGCGGCCTTTGCATTGTAGCAATAAGGAACGGGGACTACCAAAAGGAACTAGGTAGTCAAGATTGGGAGGTCGATTGTTAATTAACTCATAGCAAGTCTTGTTTTGCCTCTTCACAACCAAAACTCTATTCAAAACGTGACAAGCTGTTTTTACTGCTTCTGCCCAGAAAGTTACATGAAGCTTTGCATCTGACAACATTGTCCTTGCAGTCTCAATTAGGGTTCTGTTCTTCCGTTCTGCAACTCCATTCCGCTGAGGTGTGTACGGGGCACTAAATTCGTGACGAATACCCTTCTTGAGACAGAAAAGTTCCATCAAATTATTCTTGAATTCAGTTCCGTTATCACTCCTTATTCTTCTAACCTTCAACTTGCAAAGAGATTTCATGCCCAGGATCAGGTATTGAAGAATGTCAGCAGTCTCGTCCTTTGTACCTAAAAAATACACCCAAGAAAAACGTGAGAAATCATCAGTTACAACTAGACAGTATGACTTACCTCCAATACTCCTGATACTTATGGGGCCAAACAGATCCATATGTAATAGCTCCAAAGGGGTATCGATAGAGTTTTGGAGCTTGGACTTGTGAGACTTTCGTTGTTTTTTGCCCTTTTTACAAGGCATACAGTCATCTGCAACGACAAATCTCAGCTTAGGAACACCGGTTACAAAACCGTTTTGGACAAGATGATTCATTTTTCGATAAGAGATGTGTCCGAGTTTCCTATGCCACAAGATAGAGTCAAGCTTTGTCGCTTTGGTAAGCAAACAAGTAGCAACTGATGAGGTGGTTGTTGCCACGCTCATAACTATCTGATAAGTGTCGTTTGTCCTTGGTGCTCGCATCAGAATCCAGTCTTCAGGAACTTCAAAACCAGGTTTGAGAATCATGCATTCAGATTTGTCAAACATAATGGAGTATTCCTTGTCGCACATCTGAGAAACACTCAACAGGTTACGCTTTAGCTGCTCGCAGTAGTTGACGTTGTCGAAGCTTACACAACCATTTGAAACTACGCCTTGACAAGTAATACTGCCGCCCTTCTCGCCTGCAAAGGCCACATAGCCTCCTCTGAATGGTTTTACATCTTGAAGCAGGGCCATGTTACCTGTCATGTGCCGGGAGCATCCACTATCTACATACCAACGATTAGAGATAGTACCCTTCGGATGTTCCTGCACGAGTCACGAAAAATTAATTAGATTTGGAGACCCAAGCCATAGTGGTCTTGGGTCGTCCATCTTTCTCAAAATAAACAACCTTAATTAATTCACAGTCGTGACTGTCAAAAATGGATGAATCTTTAGAATACTTGGGAGCAGGAGATTGAGAACTTTTTGATTTCTTGTTCGAGGACCTTTTCTTTTGTTTTACTGGAACAGTCGGCTTGCATTCAGAAGCTCCAGGTGAACTAGTAGAAGCTTCACCTGGCTGAATTCCAGCCAGCTGTTCCAGCTTCCTCAATCTCTTGTTCCTTCTTCTCCTCTGTGGCTTATAAAGCTTAACCACAGGTTTCTCACCAGTAGGTGCACTACCAGAGGTGGAAGCACAAGGTTTAGCAGATAGCTTTTCCCTTTTTGGAACATATGGTTTGGCCTCAGATGTGATCTTTGGCTTTATCATAGGTTTTACTGGTGGTTTCACCACATTTTCTTTTGGACTCTTGTAATGCTTCACTGGTGGTGACTTAGAGATAACAGTCGGTTGTGAAACAATTGGACGTTTCCCTTGGTTCTTAGCAGGGCAGTTCACAAAGATGTAACCAACCATACTACAGTGAAAGCAATTTCTCTTGTCTCTGTAAGTCGCATTAGATCTGGCATTAGATGACTCAGCATGATGAACATGAGAGGTTGTTTGGTGACCAGTAGTTTGACCCGATGAAGATTGGTTCTTGGGAATATAATACTTTTGCATATATTCTTGATAGCCAAGCCCATAATGAGCTAAAAGAGCTTCTTTCTTAACTTGATTAATGTTTTTATATCCCCCATAAAGCATCACTTTTAATTTTTCATTTGATTCAACGATATCGGGTTCAGTCAAAATACAATTATCACTATCAGTGATAATGTTTTTCTTAACTTTCTGTTCACCAAGAAACTCCTCAGAGACTACTCCTTCAGGGCAGGTGTGCTCAGACCCATCATCAGAAGCAGTAAGGAACTTGGCACATCTCATCTTTAAAGGTTTGATATATAACCTTCAAGAAGGTGCAAAGCAATCATTTTTTATGTATCCAAGATTCTCGCAGGAGGTTTTCAATAACGAATTAAAAGATCTTTCGAAATCTGCAAAAATCTATCTTATGCTGGGACATAAAAATAACATTTTTTCAAAGTATGAGAATTGTTTCCAAAAAGTTCTCAGGGGTCAATGTTCCATTGTTATCTACAATGATGAACATACAAAGTACCCATGGTGACAGTTCAGCAACCCAGCTATCCCACACTCTCCTCTTCACATCCTGAACAACAATCTGCTTCCACTGTTTGAACCCCTGTGCATACTACTACGGATGCACATGCAAAGAAATTACTTACACCAGTTTTGGATGTTATCGTTCAACTGGAACGAAAGGCCACAGTTGCGGCAAAATATACTAGAAAAAGGAGCACGAAGACTCCTTCTCTTCTTATCTCAAAGGCCCAATCCCAACCTAAAAGCCCTCATTCAGAATCCCAAAATTCTAATGAGAATATCAATAGGGATAGCCACATCATTAGAGAGACTTCCTTGGAAGCTTCTCTATTAGGATCAGGATCACATCCCGGATCCATAGAACAACCCACTGAGACATTCCATTATTTTTCTTCTCTAAACTTAAGTGCAGAGGCACCTTGTCAAGATGATATACCTTCTCAAACAACCACTATCTTGGAGGTATTGATTGACTTGGCTGCTAGTGCACCTAATCCAAGTTCATCACCCAAGAAGGTTCACTCTGGGAGTACTGATAGAGTGAATGTGGAAAGGGCTGTCACTACTCCTGGTACATCAACTAACCAGGAGGATAGTGATAACATCACTAAAACCCTAACCATGGCAACTCACAGTGAGGATGTTTCCTTTGAACCACTCTTCACTGAGAGAAATCCCAGGTGCCAAGAAAACCAAGGTAATGGGGATGAAGAGGCTAGGCCTAAGACCCCATCTAGCTCCAAGGATTCCACAACTGTGGATGAGGACAGTCTGAAATTCAAAAATATGGAATTGACGGCCAGGGTGGCTATGCTAGAGCCTGAAGTGTCCAAACTAAGGCACCAACTCTCTATGCATGAAGCCCATCAATGCCCAACTGTGCCTACTCCTTCCCTTGTATCAGTGGGAACTCAAACAGATGCAACCCTTTACCCTGATGCAACCAAAAAGGGGGAGATAGTCACAGTAGAAGATGATGCTGACAGCCTTGAGGACTGGATACAAGAGCAGGCTGCATTTCAAAGTTCCTTATTCAAACCTGCCTTTGTTCAATTTCATGACTTGCCAGACTCAGTAGATGAAGAGGAAGAAATCACTGAGGATTGGAAGTTGGTTATTTGAGCCTGTGATGAGGTGTTGACAAATACAAGTCACCATGAAGACACACCTCCAGCAGTCAGCATTCTTCCTGAAGCAGCAGCCATAATAAGTCTAACCACTACCCCCAAATTCACACTGACTGCAGACAAGCTAGATTTTGACTCCATAGTAGCTTGGGGGTATCATGGTCAATCTGAGAGATTCTGGATAGGGAAAGAGTTCAGCGGAGTAGAAGAGCTGAACTGGAATGCACTAAATCTTCTTCAAGTGCTTGAACTGTATTTATCTAGCTGCATTAGCACCTCTTCAGATCTCTCAGCAAAACTTGCAATCTGCAGGTTCCAAGACTTAATGGAGGAAAATCTGCCCTGGTTTGAAGCACTATTAGAAGAAGCAAACAGGGTGGCATATCCTAAAGACCGCGCAGAATCTTCTACAGCAGCAGCACAAAGACTGGCTCCAAGTAGACTTGACCTGATCAGGAGCACTACTTTAACTAACGAAGAAACTGTTTGCTGGAGAAGTTTCATAGACAATGAGATGGTCAGGGGACTGGCAGTGCTAGGATGGTCGTGCACTGGGCCCTCTGGCTTGACCTTCTTTCTAAGTGATGGATCATCTGTCTTCTTCAACCACATCAATGAGATCCTACTCTTCAACTCAGACTTCCTATACAACATTTTTTGAACACATATCTGCAATGTTAACTCCTAAGAGAGCCAAGCAATGATCAAAACTATCAAAGCTCATCTTGAAAAGGAGGGACGCCTTGCAGAAGATGCCTCCTCTCACTCATATTTCTCTTTTTTCTCCTCACCAACCGCCACTCTGAACACTGCAACAGAATCTAGAAGAACAGAGTTGGAGGATGTAAGGAAAAGTTGGAAGGAAGTAACTGGGTGTGAATGGGAAGAAGATGAAGCAAGAAACCTTCCCCCATCCACTCCCCAAACTGCCAATGAAGCTGAAGTAGAGATCCCAATAGTATCTAAAACATCTGCTGTTGTGATCCATGAATCTGAAGCAGAGACATCAACCAAAGCCAAGGGGAAGGGAGTAATGACTAAAGAGGTGGAAGAGAGACTGATGAAAGAGCAAAGGGAAAGGGAGGAAAGAAGAAGAAGAAGAAGAAGAGAAGAAGAGGAGATGACTGAGCTAAGAAAAATTCAAGAAAGAAAAGCTGTCATGCTCTTCAGAGAACAACAAATCCAGCTGTATGTTAAACAACTGGATGATCTCAAAGCCAGATTTCATGCAGCTTCTCAATTACAAGAAGATGAAGCCCTAGCTCTTCAGCTGCAGGAACAGTTTAATAAAGAAGAAGAAGAAAGGGAGAAGAAGAAAAGGGAAGAGGCTAAGTTCAGAATAACTGATTCTAAACTAGCCAAAGAAATGTGTGAAGAATGGATAGCAGCTCTGATTTCTAAAGGTGAGGATGCAGACTACCTTGAGAAACTATCAAATAAAGAAATCTACAGAGCCTTCATGGGTCAACAAGGTCAATTGGCAAATAAGAAAAGGGATGACGAAGAAGAAAAATCTAAGCAAAAATCCAAGAAGACCATTGCATACAACATAAGGACCCATGAAGAAAGGAAGGTCATGACTGACTTCCTGAAGGCAAGAGGAGAAAGCGGAAAAAGGCTAGGCCCCATGAGTTTCATGAACTTGCAAGCCTTGTACTCCAAAGTCAAGAAGGAAGAGGAAGAAAGATTGGGGAAGACAGGCTCCAAGAAAAGGGTGATAACTCAAACTACTGAACACAAATCAAAGAAACCCAAGCCTTTTCCCTCATCCACTACTTCCTCCTCCCACCATACTTCCACTCTCCAGCCTAGACCTCATTCCTCTCTTCCCACAACGTCCAAATCCTTCCACCCATCTCCTCCTCATCAGCAGCCTTCTAAGAAGAAAACCAAACCTACCATCACACCAGAAGACTCAAGAGAAATAGTTGTCTGGTTCTACAACACTCAATACAAATGGTTTGAAGTCTTCAGGGGAAAGGAAGAACTGAAAAGATCTATCTATAAATCTGTTGATGAGGTACTGTAACTCCTAGACTCAGATCTAAGAAGAATATTGGAGTTGGGTGAAGCCCATAAGCCAGAGAATGAAGGTGAGAGACGTCTTTTGCTAGCAATCAAACATCACTTCAACCCTAGTAAAGATGTAATCATTGATGCCAAACCTCTTCAATCCCATTCTCCATTCACCAATTGGTCCTTCAAGGCTGATACCAACGAGTTTATCTTGACTGATGTTAAAGGACAGAAGATGATATGTTCAAGCAAGGACATCTTCAAAATGCCAAGCAAAGACATAAAGACTCTATCTGAGCTTCCTCTAAACAATCCCAGCCAGGACCCAAGAGGCTATGAGGTAGAAAGGATAGTCTGCAACATGGAAAAGCTTCAGCAACAAAAGCAGTAAGAGAGTTTGGTAGTATCAGTCTAGGTGTAACATTCCTGATTTTTATTATTCATATTTCAATCCAATGTAATGCAATTTCGAATTCAATACTCGTGCACTGTCTCATTTATTTTCTCGCCGTAAATTAAATGCAATGATTCTATACAAATTCGCAAATTTTACTCGGTTATATACATTTAAACACTATACAAGAAACTATTTTATTCAAACTCATCGAACCTGAAAAGCCAAGGACTAAAGTTGAAAAATGTCAAGAAACCCTAGTCTAGCACGGTCGTGCTTTGTCCTAGCACGGTCGCGCCAAGGGCTTTGGCATGGTCGCGCGACCTGCGTTGGAACGATCGCGCCCGGTGCCTAGGCACGGTCGTGCCATATTTAGGCACGGTCGCGCCTGTGAAACAGCTGAAACGTAACAGCAATTTTAATCGACCGATTGTTCGAATCCATAACCGTTTTACGTTATACTTTCAAAATAATACTACCAATCATTTCTTTTTCGACCAAATAACCAAAATTCGTTCAACTCAAAGGATTCTCTCTCAAATATTTCCAAGAAAACTCTCTCAAGCAATTCGATCCAAGTTCTCTCAAATCCAGCATCATCGTCACGCCATCCGATCTCTCCTGAAGCTACGGAACCGTTGGAACAGTCGGGATCACATCAGAAGACGCCGGTGCTCAATCCCGCCGTCACCGAAACTCCCTCTCTATCGTCCTCTATTGATTCACTTCTATTCAGGTTAATTGAATCCTCTAATTTATTCATTCCAGTATCTGAATCAAAAGCTCTTTATTAATTTGGGTTTTCAATTCGTAAATCTGTCTAAATTAGAAACCATGTTTTAATAAAAATAATTCAATCGAATCCATACTTAATCACGATTTACATAGAATTAAATTATATGAAAAGACTCGTAATAACCCATTAATCAAAAGCCCTATCATTTCCAGCGTTTAAAATACTAGAATTTGTCAATTCGTGTCTGATTTGGAAGAGACACGGTCGCGCTAATCATCTAGCGCGGCCGTGCCTCATGAAACGCGGTCGTGCCGATTAGCAGCGTGGTCGTGCCCTCCTGTCCAGACCTTGTCACGCCCTCTGGGCTAGTCTCTGTTGTGTCTAAAGATCATAGACACGACCGTGCCGGGCCAAGGCACGGTCGTGCCTGTTGACTTGTCTAGATTGTGCTCCTGTTGATCAACCCGGTCGCGCTCCCACTAGCGCGGTCGCACCCGTGGCTTGAGCACGATCGTGCCCTTCCGAGGCACGGTCGTGTGAGACTCAGAACCTTTTAACAGAATTATAAATTTTTATATTTTAAATCAGTAAATGTTTCAGATTTTATAAAAATATGTTTTCTGTATTTAAAAATGGATTAAAAGTTTAATCTTGGCATAAATATAATTTATTTAAAAGTTTATGAAAATTTAATTTATATTTATTATCTTACACTTAAATGATATTTTAAATAATTAAGTTACAAAATTTATAAATAAATGAGATAATGATTATTTATTTAATTTACATTTTAAATCAAAATCATTTATTTATTTATACTTAATTACAATTAATATTCACATTATTTCATAAACTATAATTATATATTTATTCAATTATTCAATTCAAACCTAATCAAATTGTTTCAAAAATATTTTACTTCAAACTCTATATATTTTATTCAATACTTTTAAATACAAATCAATAGTTTTATACACAAATTCAACTTTCATTTTAGACTTAAACTTTATGCATCTATTTGATTCAATACACATTACTCTTTAGGTTAAATTGTGCATTTCGAGGATCATATTTGCTATCTATAATCTTTGTTAGCTACACTTCCATACCATGTGAGTATTCACAACCCCTTTTTACTCTTTTACACTTTTGGGGTGGAACATGAACTCTATACTCATTACACATTACACATTTACATTTACATAAACAACACAAGTGCAAAAATCCTATTTACATACATGTGTGCAAAAATTTGAGCTTTGTGCCCGAGTGCTAGGTGTGCTAACCTTTGTATGCTCTTATGTGCAATCATTAACTATACAAGCCGACGGTTTTCAATGATAGATCTATTGAGTTTGACAAACCCACCCATGGTACGCGGTGATTGAAACCGACAACACAATTTTTGCATGCTAGTTACAAGGTTTGATTGTACATTTGGTTACACAATAGCTGCTCCCCATAAACGCCTTATTTATCATGTCATGTAAAGGATTTGTTTTCATCTATATGCTATCTATATACAACTGTGTTATACTCACCAACTTTTTAGTTGACTTTATTTTGTTCATGTTTCAGGCCCCAATATGTGAGATTGATTCAAGACGTGTTCAACATAGGATTTGGACTTAGCAATTTAAATCAAGAACTTTATGAATTATTTTATGTATCTTGTTTGAATTTGGTTTTGTACTTGGATTATTTGAAATGCAAATTTGACTTTAATATATTTCAATTTAGTCAACCATGTGCTATGAACAGTCTTACATGTCCCGCCCCGATGATTCCGCCATCGGTCGGGGTGTGACAGATTGGTATCAGAGCCTTGGTTATAGGGAATTAGGTTATTAGACACCTTGACCTAGACTATAACTTTAGGACACCCACTTATACTACGCTTCATGATTTTTGTGCTATGTGTTACATGCTATATGTTATATGTTACATGTTTAGTATGATTACTTATTATTGCATTATGATGACTTACGTGTTTTAAATCCATGACTTATTAGGATATTCTTAATAATTAAATAAATTATATCCTTTCCTATATTCTAAAACCTCATAATATTTCTATTTTCTTTTCTATCTTTATCCTTTCTTAGCATGTGGAAGAACTCTTGAAGTAAAAATCTTTAAAAATATTTTCTAGCATTCTAGCGTGGTCGTGCTTCATGAGACACGGTCGCGCCAAATACCAGCGCGGTCGTGCCTCACACACTCAGACCCAGTCATGCCCATGGCTAGACTTGGTTGTCACACCCCCAAATTTATTTACTTATTAAATAAATACATGTTGCAACGATTGGTTCATTACACGATAGCGGAAGCTGTAATAGTGATTTCTAAGACTTGATTACATATACAATTACTAAAACTAAGTAATACTATGATCTAAGTTCTTCTAGATCAACGATAGACTTGAGACTTGATATTCTACGTGCTTCCAGCTTCTAGGAATTGATCCAACATAGCTAGCCTATTCCAACTGCGCCATGGCTAAAGGTTACCTGAGAAACATACTTGAAAGTGTCAACACAAAGGTTGGTGAGTTCACAGAGTTAGTTGTATTAGTGCTTATAGTTTTTCCCGAAAACATGTACATGACTTTACCTTCATAAAATAAGTAGTATTCATTTGAAAACATTACCATGACTTAACCGTCATAAAATATGTAGTTTTCCTTTGAAAATATTACCATGACTTAACCGTCATAAAATATGTACTTTTTCTTTGTATAAACCTGATCATTTTAACCTGATCAGAACCCTTTGTTTAAACCTGATCACTTTAACCTGATCAGAACACTTTGTTTCAAATTCAATTGTTCGTAAATAGTTCCAGTTGCATGTGATAATCAGAATAAGAATTGTTGACCCATTTGTAAACTAGCTAGGAATACAAATAATATGTTCCTACCTGAGCCGTAACCAAACCATGACAATTGTACATGCCCCTAATTTCGTTATCCGGTTCTATGCGGCCATAAATCCTCCAGATTGTGGTTAGCGCGACTAACCATGACCGGGAGACGTCACTCTCCATAGTACTATTCATAGGACCCTAGGCTACAGTTAATGATTACTAAATTGTTCCAGGGGACTTTAGCGGCCTCAAATCGTTTAACTCATGTAAACATAAAAAGTCGAGTCTTATTCTCTTGTTATCACATAAAAATAGTTGTAAGTATGTTCTTCCCCCAAATCGTTGAGTGTTGTTCATCCGAACAATCGTTGTGTGTTGTTCATCCGAACAATCGTTGAGTGTACGTGTGTCCAGCTGTTTAGTTGAGCAAGTTTTCTCCCCGTTTGTTTAAAAACAATTTAAAAATAAGTAGTAAAAGTGGGGCCGTGAGACTCACAAGAATTTAAACCAGAATGTTCGTATTGTCAAATGTATAAGCAATGTAATTCATGTTTTCAAAACATAACAAGTAAGTATGTTTCTCCCCCGATGTTTACAAAATAGTAAAGAGTTAAAAGGGGGCCGTGAACTCACCTTGTGTTCGATGAAATCCTAGCAAACAAACTTGTGCTAGTTCTTGTCTATCCATACCCTAATCACACAAGGGTACTAATGTGTTAAAACTACCCGTTTTATACGTAAGTTGTTCACCGACTTAGCAAATCTGATTGCTTTTGTTTAAAATATCTTCTTAGTTTTTCAACACTTGTTTCGTTATAAAACAGTTCTAAGTTACTGCCCAATGGGACTGATGAACAGGTATCGAAACTACCTAGTTTCAATTGAACAGGACAGATGTCGAAACTACCTAGTTTTGATTGAGTAACTGGGTATCGAAACTACCTAGTTTCGATTGGCAAGAATAGTATCGAAACTACCTAGTTTCGATTGGGCAATAGGTATCGAAACTACTTAGTTTCGATTGAACAACAGGTATCGAAACTACCTAGTTTCGATTGAGTAAACAGGAATTGAAACTATAGTTTCGATTACTGAACTTTTGATTGCAGAATCAGTCCTGCATATTTTTATGTTTTAATCTTGAATTTGATACACTTTTCTTATTATCTTACTTGCGTTCGAGCGATTTGTATGTTTAGCTACGGTTTTAAAGAAAATAATATGGATGGTATCGAGTTTTTACCTCTGGACAGAGATGGTGATTTTTGAGAGAAAAAGAGAATGATCTTGACTTCTCCTGCTAAAAACCTTTGAGAAAAAACTTGGAACTCTCCTTATAATACCGAAATAAAGGATTCGAGTCTTCGATTATGGAAGAACACCAACAGACGGATGATTTTGCCTTGAAATTGGATGAATACTAAAGAAATAAAGGATGAAAGTGGTGGCATTGCTGGTGCCGTAAAAGAGAGAAGAATACGGTGGAGTGTGTGTTTGGAATTGGTATGTGATAGATATGATGGAAGGTGAGCTCTTGTCAAGTTTTAGAAGGCAAGAGGCATGGTATAAGGATTAAAGAATTTGGATGGAAAGATTTGATTGGTGAAAGACCCCATTTGGGGCATCTCATCCGAGAACAGGAAAAAGGGTTGGGGGAGTTTGGTTTGGGTAAATATTTAGTTAGTTTAGGTACTAGTTATCTAGATTATTAGGTGGTATTAATCGAAATTAGAGTTCCAACGGTAATTTAGTTCGGCTTAGGTTCTTGACGGAACTCGAATTATGGTTTATTAATTAAGGACTAGTTTGATGAAAAACAATAATATATTCAAATCACGAGTTGTATAATTCGTTGGGGTGAATATTTGTAGGTACCCGTTCCAAAAGGTGATGCTACATGGTAATGCTTTCGAAAGGGTTCGATATTTTACTTTTACGTATCTTATATGATTTAGTCTAAAATTAAATTATTGTCCAACGTAGAGTTTATGTAATATATATGTATATATATTTTTCTGGTTATTTAATTTAACCACTAATGTTTGTATTTAGTCGGTTCATGCGGGTATATGAACCGGTAACTCCTAGAGTTACCAAAATGTAAAATGAGACAATGTACGGTTTTTGTTAGACCTTAATGTCCTTGATTGTGAAATTAAGTAAATCTCGAAAACAACTATAATGTAAACTCGTTTATAACATGTACGGATGTTGACCTGAAATGTCGGGTGTCACATTCTCCCCATGTTAAAAGAATTTCGTCCCGAAATTCAATTTGTGTCCTCTTGAACAAGGAGGGGTATTTCGTTTTCATTTGATCTTCTCGTTCCCATGTATACTCAGGATCACGTTGTGAGTTCCAACGTACTTTAACCAGTTTGATTCGACTACGTTTCAGCTTTTGAGCTTTCCAATCTGAAATCTCAATTGGTTCCTCAATGAAATGAAGTTTATCATCAATGTGAATTTCATTAGGCGGTATGATCAAAGTCTCGTCCGACAGACACTTTTTGAGATTAGACACATGAAATGTATCGTGTACGTTGCTTAGTTCTTGTGGTAGCTTGAGCTTGTAGGCTACAGGGTCAACCCTAGCCAGTATTTCAAATGGTTCAATGTACCTAGGGTTAAGCTTGCCACGGTTGCCAAATCTTGCAACTCCTTTCCAAGGTGAGACCTTCAACATGACTTTGTCTCCCACTTGGAATTCTAATGGTTTTTGTCTGTTGCTAGTTCAACTCTCTTTCGTCTGTCTTGAGTGGCTTTCAGGCGATCTTTTGTTTTGACGATCTTGTTAGTGGTTTCCTAGCCAATATCAGGACCAGTCAAATGCTTTTCGCCAACCTCCGCCCATCATAGCGATGAGTGACACTTACAACCATGCAAAGCCTCAACGGAGCGGCTTTAATGCTGGTATGGTAGTTGGTATTATATGAAAACTCAGCCAACGGCGGTGAGTATCCCTATTTCCTCTGAATCGATTACACACGCACGAAGCACATCTTTTAAAGTTTGGATGGTCCTTTTACTTTGACCATTCATTTGGGGATGATATGCAGTGCTCATGTAAAGGCTTGTGCCCAAGGCTTCTTGTACAGACTGCTGAATCGACTGTCCCTTTTAGAGAAAATGGAAACTGGCATACCATGCTTAGCCATAATTCCCTTAATATTTAGCCTTGCTCGCTTCTTACTTTTATCTGTCTCCTTTATTGGTAGGGAATGCGCGGATTTCGTCAAACGACTGACGATTACCATATAGTATCATAGTCGCTAGGTGTTCTGGGTGGATTTGTAATGAAATCCATGGAATTCTCTTCCCTTTCCCATTGATAAATATGTGTTTGTTGTAATCACTCAGGTGATTCCTAACATTCTACTTGTACTGCCAAGTATCTCCTAGCATAGATAGCTATTTTCCTCTCATGTTTGGCCACACAATGGAGTTCCTCTGGGTCCTTATACGTTTCATTCGATTCTGGATGAACGGAGTACTTGGGCTTATGTACTTCATCCATAACCTCCCACATAGGCTACCAATACATGGTACCCAAATTATATCTGTATCATCCAACTTAGGCTTCAATTGTTTGATTCCATTTACTTGGTAGTCAGTATTCGAAAGCAAAGCGAATATTTCCCCGACTAACGATATTAAATGTGTAAGAATCCCTTTATTTGATTACCCTCAATATGGTAGGATTATGTGATGCTCATTCCTGGTAATGAAAGGAATGGTGCCTGAGAATCTTGAGCGTATGTTGGCACATACTCTTTATTTGTCTACGCACTATAGGTCTTATGAAAGAATTACTCGACGAGGTGTCCAAGTTTTTGTTGTATATTGGGTAGAAATGAAACAGTATGAAAATGAAACTTTATGTTTGTCCCTCTTATGCTTTTCGAAAGCATTTTCCCGGACTAAGACTTTTCTCTTATTTCAGGTTTCATGTTTTCTAGGATTTTCCTCTCCATGTGCCTTCATGGAGCTAGGAATTGATGTTCCTTGATTTGCGAACCTCGAGTCTAATCACCACTTTACCCCTTTGCTTGCACTACCTTTCGAGGCAGACTAGCCTTTGGGTTGTAGCGTCCTGATATGTAAACTCATGTCTCGACTACCATACCTTCAAAGTATGTAAGCCATACGAAGTTCGATGTTTGTTTGGAATGTTCACATTCCGTCTAGCTGAGGGAATGAATAGTAATACTGTGAGAATGGTCTCATCGAATTAGTGTTTTCCCCAAAATGGGCTATGGGTTTGTTAACCCATTAAGTTAGCAGAAAAGGTTGATAGCCAACTATTAGTCATATAGTGTGTATGCACTCCCTTAGTGTTTGAATGGTGATTTGGTGACTTACCATTACGTATTCCACTCATTCAGGTTATAGCCTCAAAAATCTTAGCACAAGGATAAACTTGAGGTAATGAGTGTTGAACGTCGAGAGTTTTGTATTCTAATTGAGTCTACTCCAAGAGATCATTTCATAACAATAGATGCTCTAGAGCTTCCCAATTATAGAAAACTAGGAGTGAAAGATGCAATCACACCTCTCTTCTAGGCTAAATTTGGGATCCATCCATCAAGATGAACCCTTGGGAAGTGCGAGTACAAAAGAGTAATAAATTATTCTTCTCAACTCTTTGTGGACAGTGGCCTGTTGTGAATAGCTCGAGCTTACGCCCCTTATGCATATCATGAGCTAATGAGATCAGCATGAAATTCTTCATTTGGAACTCCTTTAAGAGTTTTGCATGTCGTTTCCATGTTAGTGCGACAATAGTCGTTAGTCCACACTTAGGTTTCTTTGGCATTCGCTTGAGCATCAACCCCGTCTTATCCATTACCGAGAGAATAGTTAGACTTAAAGGTATATTGAATATCAATGACTGTGAGAACAACCCTGTTTGACCGATATTCTGAAATGTCAGATTAGCTACTTGTCTCACATAGAGCTTCCACAATACCTCATAGGTACTTTGTGTATGCGGGTCAGAAATATTTTCTGCCCCATTACCGGAGTTAGTGCCTGGCACTCTTGACGAAAATTTCAAGTATATGTGAGACTAAATTGTACGATGGATCTTGAGATTATGCTATAATCTCCCACAATAATTGTGCAATTATTGTAAGCGTGGGTTGTGATAATGCTCAATTTAAAGCTATCTTGACCAGTAGAATCTTAAAGAATGAATGTACGAATTCCTTCGTCGTTCAGGATTCACTAAGGATTGGTTTAATTCAATTTGAATTTCTCTCGCTCCTCCAAAACTAGGAGAATGCTTTTTGAGCACCTAATGCTTTGTGAGCACCTAATTCAGAAGTCTGATTTGTTAAGATTCAATCCTTACTCAAGTGATTGAGAACATGGGTTGATCATCAGCTTAGACAGCAAGACTCACTAAAGTTCCCATGCACTGCAAATTATGATTACGTGTGCACCCGTAATGATAATTTGCCTTGCCTGATCCCTATAGTGTTTCTTCTATCCCTAGCTTTTAACCAAAAGGGATTTGAAATGATCATTAGATTGCGTTTGCACATTTATACAGGAGTGTGCATTGTTTTATCGGATTACTCTTAATTATGTGTACCAATACTCATGAATCTGCCGAATATGGCAGTTGTCGGATGAGGCTAATGGTAGAGAGGCACCACCAGTGTCTCTTAAAAAAATGTGCATGGTGAAGTTCAGGCACTATGTGTTGGCAGAGATCCTCAAACGAGTGTCGAGCAACTCATGCTCCAAGTCTGTATATATGCATGGATCCACATGATCCTGATGTATGTCTGGGTCTCCTAACCCTTGGAGTTCTCTCCCATTTAGTCCTGCTTATTCACCTTGAATTCCTTTCTGTCTGGGCAATCATGCCTGTCACATATCATGGCGAGAGTCTAGGTATCCGATCCGACAACTTATGAAGGAGAGTATTTATACCGCAAATACGTTAGAAAGATAGTTGCCTCCATGGCTGGAGTAGTTGTGGTGCAGGTATAGGTACAGATTCTGGTACGGGTTCAGCCTGTTGTGATACCAAGATCGGTAACTGACGATCGCTGCCGTCGTCATCCAAGCTCAGCTCGTAACTCGATCTTCTAAGGTTGCAGTATGCTGAGTACCCGTTATTCTTAACTCGTAATCTGAATAGTAACATGTTATAAGTGTTTATTATTTCCACATTATTGTATGTGTTTAAGTGTTCACTACATGTGCCATGTAATTGTATTAGGGTAGCTAATGGTACCCTAGTGTAACTCCATACACTAATAGTCTACATAAATTGTTCGGCAACGGTTGGAATTCCTATGCTCAAGTCTTGGGTGTTTTTAGTGTGATGCAAGTCTTAGAAATCTTGTTCCCTAAATGAGTCCGGTTAGAGCCTAGGTGTCACTAAGGAAACCTAATTCGCTAAAACCATTTCTCTGATACCAATCTGTCACACCCCCAAATTTATTTACTTATTAAATAAATACAGGTTGCAACGATTGGTTCATAACACGATAGGAGAAGCTGTAATAGTGATTTCTAAGACTTGATTACATATACAATTACAAAAACTAAGTAATACTATGATCTAAGTTCTTCTAGATCAACGATAGACTTGAGACTTGATATTCTACGTCCTTCCAGCTTCTAGGAATTGATCCAACATAGTTAGCCTATTCCAACCGCGCCATGGCTAAAGGTTACCTGAAAAACATACTTGAAAGTGTCAACACAAAGGTTGGTGAGTTCACAGAGTTAGTTGTATTAGTGCTTATAGTTTTTCCCGAAAACATGTACATGACTTTACCTTCATAAAATAAGTAGTATTCATTTGAAAACATTACCATGACTTAATCGTCATAAAATATGTAGTTTTCATTTGAAAATATTACCATGACTTAACCGTCATAAAATATGTAGTTTTTCTTTGTATAAACCTGATCATTTTAACCTGATCAGAACCCTTTGTTTAAACCTGATCACTTTAACCTGATCAGAACACTTTGTTTCAAATTCAATTGTTCGTAAATAGTTCCAGTTGCATGTGATAATCAGAATAAGAATTGTTGACCCATTTGTAAACTAGCTAGGAATACAAATAATATGTTCCTACATGAGCCGTAACCAAACCATGAAAATTGTACACGCCCCTAATTTCGTTATCCGGTTCTATGCGGCCATAAATCCTCCAGATTGTGGTTAGCGCGACTAACCATGACCGGGAGACGTCACTCTCCATAGTACTATTCCTAGGACCCTAGGCTACAGTTAATGGTTACTAAATTGTTCCAGGGGACTTTAGCGGCCTAAAATCGTTTAACTCATGTAACCATAAAAAGTCGAGTCTTATTCTCTTGTTATCACATAAAAATAGCTGTAAGTATGTTCTTCCCCCAAATCGTTGAGTGTTGTTCATTCGAACAATCGTTGTGTGTTGTTCATCCGAACAATCGTTGAGTGTACTTGTGTCCAGCTGTTTAGTTGAGCAAGTTTTCTCCCCGTTTGTTTAAAAAAAATTTAAAAATAAGTAGTAAAAGTGAGGCCGTGAGACTCACAAGAAGTTAAACCAGAATGTTCGTATTGTCAAATGTATAAGCAATGTAATTCATGTTTTCAAAACATAACAAGTAAGTATGTTTCTCCCCTGATGTTTACAAAATAGTAAAGAGTTAAAAGGGGGCCGTGAACTCACCTTGTGTTCGATGAAATCCTAGCAAACAAACTTGTGCTAGTTCTTGTCTATCCGTACCCTAATCACACAAGGGTACTAATGTGTTAAAACTACCCGTTTTATACGTAAGTTGTTCACCGATTTAGCAAATCTGATTGCTTTTGTTTAAAATATCTTCTTAGTTTTTCAACACTTGTTTCGTTATAAAACAGTTCTAAGTTACTGCCCAATGGGACTGATGAACAGGTATCGAAACTACCAAGTTTCGATTGAACAGGACAGATGTCGAAACTACCTAGTTTTGATTGAGTAACTGGGTATCGAAACTACCTAGTTTCGATTGGCAAGAATAGTATCGAAACTACCTAGTTTCGATTGGGCAATAGGTATCGAAACTACTTAGTTTCGATTGAACAACAGGTATCGAAACTACCTAGTTTCGATTGAGTAAACAGGAATCGAAACTATAGTTTTGATTACTGAACTTTTGTTTGACAGAATCAGTCCTGCATATTTTTATGTTTTAATCTTGAATTTGACACACTTTTCTTGTTATCTTACTTGCGTTCGAGCGATTTGTATGTTTAGCTACGGTTTTAAAGAAAATAATATGGATGGTATCGAGTTTTTACCTGTGGACAGAGATGGTAATTTTTGAGAGAAAAAGAGAATGATATTGACTTCTCCTGCTAAAAACCTTTGAGAAAACACTTGGAAATCTCCTTATAATACCGAAATAAAGGATTCGAGTCTTCGATTATGGAAGAACACCAACAGACGGATGATTTTGCCTTGAAATTGGATGAATACTAAAGAAATAAAGGATGAAAGTGGTGGCGTTGCTGGTGTCGTAAAAGAGAGAAGAATACGGTGGAGTGTGTGTTTGGAATTGGTATGTGATAGATATGATGGAAGGTGAGCTCTTGTCAAGTTTTAGAAGGCAAGAGGCATGGTATAAGGATTAAAGAATTTGGATGGAAAGATTTGATTGGTGAAAGACCCCATTTGGGGCATCTCGTCCGAGAACAGGAAAAAGGGTTAGGGGAGTTTGGTTTGGGTAAATATTTAGTTAGTTTAGGTACTAGTTATCTAGATTATTAGGTGGTATTAATCGAAATTAGAGTTCCAACGGTAATTTAGTTCGGCTTAGGTTCTTGACGGAACTCGAATTATGGTTTATTAATTAAGGACTAGTTTGATGAAAAACAATAATATATTCAAATCACGAGTTGTATAATTCGTTGGGGTGAATATTTGTAGGTACCCGTGCCAAAAGGTGATGCTACATGGTAATGCTTTCGAAAGGGTTCGATATTTTACTTTTACGTATCTTATATGATTTAGTCTAAAATTAAATTATTGTCCAACGTAGAGTTTATGTAATATATATGTATATATATTTTTCTGGTTATTTAATTTAACCACTAATGTTTGTATTTAGTCGGTTCATGCGGGTATATGAACCGGTAACTCCTAGAGTTACCAAAATGTAAAATGAGACAATGTACGGTTTTTGTTAGACCTTAATGTCCTTGATTGTGAAATTAAGTAAATCTCGAAAACAACTATAATGTAAACTCGTTTATAACATGTACAGATATTGACCTGAAATGTCGGGTGTCACATTGGTCATGCCTCAAAACCCTAGACACGGTCGTGCCTGGCCCAAGACACGATCGTGCCTAGAGAAAAGCCCAATTATACATTCTGTTTGATCAACACGGTCGCGTCCCTGACTAGCACGGTCGCGCCCGTGGTCCTTGCACGATCGTGCCTTCTTTCAGGCACGGTCGTGTTTGAGAAAAATCTTAGCAGAATAATTATTTCCATAAATTAAAAACAATGAGTATTTCAAATTAATTTTTAAATAAAAATAATTTATTTTATAAAATAAATAAATAGAAATTATTTATTTAAAACTTACGAAATTAAATTCATATTTAACCCCTACACTTAAATATTATTTACACCATTTACTTAAATATCTTTATGAAAATAAAGTAAAGACATTTATAAATATAAAACATCTAATACAACTAAATGACTAAGTTACAAATAAATAAATAAGGTAAAGATTATTTATTTAATCTACATTTAAACAAAAACCATTTAGTTAGGTACCTCTAATACTTAACTTATTTTTATAAATAATAATCTTGTTTTATTAGTTATTCCAAACTCAAACCCTAATTTATACAACACCATTCAAGTACAAACCACAAGCTTTATACACACAACCAATTCAATCCTAGACTTAAACATAGAATACTGAGCATACTATTAATCCTATACCACACTAGGTTAACGTTGTGCATTACAAGGATCTCATCTCTAGCTAGTATTTCGTGTTAGCTATGCCTTCAAACCAAGTGAGTATTACATAGCCCCTTTTACTCTTTTACACTTTTTGGGGTGGAACATGAACACTATACAACACTATTACTTACACTTACACAAACTACACAAGTACAAATCCTCTTTACATTTATGTGTGCAATTTGAGCTTTATGCCCGAGTGCTAGTTGTGCTAACTTTTGTATGCGATTATGTGCAATCATTAACTATTTAAGCCGACGGTAAACAATGATAGATCTATTGAGTCTGACAAACCCACCGAGTTTGGGCTGATTGTTACCGACAACATAATTTTTGCATGCTAGTTACAAATGTTTGATTGTACTTGGTTACACAATAGCTGCTCCCCATAAATGCCTTATTTATCATGTTATGTAAGGATTTGTTTATTTACAAACTACATGCTATCTATATACAAACTTGTGTATACTCACCAAGTTTTTAGTTGACTTTATTTTATTCATGTTTCAAGTACGAATGTGTGATTTGATCAAGATGTGCTACACATAGGCTTTGGACTTAGCTAATTTAAATAAAGAAGTCTATGTATTACATTTATGTTTCTTTCTTTGATTTGGTTTCGTTTGAATGTTTGCAATGAAATTTGACGATTAATATAATTCAATTTAGTCAACCTTGTGCTCATGAACAGTCTACATGTCCCGCCCCGATGATTCCTCCATCGGTCGGGGTGTGACAGATTGGTATCAGAGCCTTGGTTGTAGGGAATTAGGTTATTAGACACCCTTGACCTAGACTATAACTTTAGGACACCCATTTATGCCATGCTTCATGATTATGTGATATGTGCTGCATGTTATGTGTTACATGCTTACTATGATTAGTTATTATCTCATTTTTGATGCCTTACTTGTTAAAAAAAATTCATGACTTATTAAGATTTACTTAAATAATAATTAAATAAACAATATCCCTACCTATACCCTAAAACCTCATAATATTCTTACCTACTTCTCTATCATCATCTTCTTAGCATGTGGAAACTTCATGGGACTAAATCTATAAAATTTTCTTTATTTCCTCGTTAAGGTTTTTTAACTTTGTTAATTATTTGAGGACACGTGCAATCTGGAAGGGTGACACCTGTATTATGGGTTTTTTGTCTAGGAAATCATTTCGCATAAATCCCAATCAACCGAGGGACCCGTATGCTTTCCTAGGATGAGTGTTTACTTATAGGCTAAAGCATGTCTCCTTGAAAATTATATGAGTTTAAATAACCTTAATGTGTCATAGTATTCGAGCGATTATATCACTATATGAGTACAATCTAAACTATGATTAACTATTTTATTTCATTACCTTGTCCTTTTAATTCAAGCAATTCTCATAAGTTCTCACATCTTTTCTTGTCTTATGAAAATCTGTAGAATGCCTCCTCGTTGTGCTCCCGTGGCCAACACCAGCACCGACATCGCTACCATTCTTGCACAACTCGTAACTCAACTCACCCAAGCCAATGGTGCCGCCAATGGTAACCATGGGGTAAATGGTGGAAATGGTGGAAATGGTGGTGCCAACCCATCTCAATGCACCTTCAAGCATTTCAACTCATGTAATCCCCTCAAGTTTTATGGTACTGATGGAGCTACGGGACTTCTTCAATGGTTCGAAAGTATTGAGAATACCTTTCTCAATAGTGACTGTCCCGACAACCTTCGTGTTCGTCATGCCACAAGTGTCTTACAAAAACGGGCACTCACGTGGTGGAATGGGGAGAAAAGAAATAGAGGTGTGGATGTAGCAATGGCCTTACCTTGGGATGAGGTTAAAAGGCTAATGACTGAGGAATTCTGTCCTCGAAATGAAGTAAAGAAACTCGAAGCCGAATTTTGGGATCTTGCCCAAGATAGTGGTGAAAACTTGGCATATACAACTCGGTTTCATGAGTTTAGTCTCCTCGTGCCCCACATGGTCACACCTTTATCCCGCTGCATTGAAAAATATATTGGTGGGTTACCTAGGCAAATTCAAGATACAGTTCTAGGGAGAAATCCCGCAACACTTGAAGATGCTATCCGTTTATCCGCTACCTTAACCGATAACCATGTGAAGGCGGGGACTCTTACTAAAAAGGGCACAAAGAAAGTCTCCGACACTGCAACTCCTTCCACCCACAACAAAGAAGCCATAACTGAACCCTCCCGACATAATTAGAAAAGAAAGGCTAGAAACTATGCTATGGTCACTCCTGCCATGCCCGTTAATCAAGTTGATCCTATGGTTCAAGCACCAGCCAAAAAGCCATATGTGGGGATCTACCCACTCTGTGCCACATGCAACTATCATCATCCTCAAAACATCCCTTGTCGCCTTTGCACTTATTGTGGGAAATATGGCCATACGATCAATGTGTGTAGGGCCAAAGCTCTTGCGGGCCAAGTCAACCCACCAAACCGAACCAATCCGCAAGTGACTAATCAAGGTATTCCCGCTATTTCAAATGGACGTGCCTGTTATGAATGTGGTGACCCAAACCATTTCCGTTATCAGTGCCCAAGGTTAGTCAATGCTAGACAAGGCGGAGCTCGTGGGCGTGCTTTCAACATAAACGCCAATGAGGCTCAAGCCAACAATGATGTGGTCAACGATACGTTCCTTGTCAATAGTCAATATGCCTCCATTTTATTTGATACCGGTGCCGATAAGAGTTTTGTGTCACTTAACTTTGAACCCTTACTTGCAAAAACACGATCCCAATTAAAGAAAACCTTCACTGTTGAAATAGCAAATGGTGATTCACTTATAATTGAGTCTATTATCTATGACTGCTCTCTAGAACTTAATGAACATACATTTCCGATCAATCTTGTACCAATGCCATTAGGAAGTTTTGATATAATCATAGGCATGGATTGGCTATCAAATCATCATGCGGAAGTCATCTGTTTCGATAAGTGCATCCGAATACCTCTACCGTCGGGAGATACGTTAAGAGTCTTTGGTGAAAAGCCTTGTAAAGGACTTAAGTTAATGTCATGCACTACCGCCCAAAAGTACCTACGAAAGAAGTACGTTGCCTTCTGAGCTCTTATTGTCCAAAAAGATGTCAAAAAGAAGAGTATACAAGACATTCCCATCATTCGGGATTTTCCCGAAGTATTTCCCGAAGATCTATCCGGTCTTCCACCCGTTCGACAAGTAGAATAACGCATTGATCTTGTGCCAGGAGCTAACCCCGTGGCTAGAGCTCCATACCGTCTTGCTCCTTCTGAAATGCAAGAACTTGCAAGTCAACTTCAAGAGCTCTCCGACAAGGGATTCATTCATCCAAGTCATTCACCGTGGGGTGCACCCGTCTTATTCGTCAAAAAGAAGGATGGATCATTTCGCATGTGTATTGACTACCGTGAACTCAACAAGCTTACTATCAAAAACCGTTATCCTTTACCTAGAATTGATGACCTCTTTGATCAACTTCAAGGTTCTACTTGCTTCTTGAAGATTGATCTTCGATCCGGTTGTCACCAACTCCGTGTACAAGAAGATGATATTCCAAAGACTGCCTTCCGAACAAGGTATGGTCATTACGAGTTCATGGTTATGCCTTTTGGGCTAACCAATGCACCCGCAGTTTTCATGGACCTCATGAATCGTGTGTGCAAACCGTACCTTGATAAATTTGTGATTGTCTTCATCGATGACATCTTAATCTACCCCAAGACTAAAGCCGACCATGAGCAACATCTTAGGCTGGTTTTGGATCTCTTGAGGAAGGAACAACTATATGCCAAATTCTCCAAATGTGAATTTTGGCTAAAGGAAGTTCAATTTCTTGGTCACATCGTCAACGACAAGGGTATTCATGTTGATCCTGCTAAGATCGAAACGGTTAAGAATTGGAATGCCCCGAAGACTCCCACCGAAGTTCGTTCATTTCTTGGTCTTGCATGATATTACCGTCGCTTCATATCAAATTTCTCTAAGATTGCTGTCCCTCTTACCGCTTTGACCCACAAGGGTAAAACTTATGAATGGGGACTGAAACAAGAAGAAGCGTTCCAAACTCTCAAACAAAAGTTGTGCAATGATCCTATCTTGACTCTCCCTGATGGGAATGATGATCTAGTTGTCTACTGTGATGCTTCCAACCAAGGTCTCGGTTGTGTTCTCATGCAACGAGGCAAAGTAATCGCTTACACATCGAGACAACTCAAAATTCACGAGAAAAATTATACGAACGATCTCGAGTTGGGTGCGGTCGTATTCGCATTGAAGATTTGGAGACATTACCTCTATGGCACAAAGTGTGTGGTGTTCACCGACCACAAAAGTCTCCAACATATCTTCAAACAAAAGGAACTCAATATGAGGCAACGACGTTGGGTTGAACTCCTTAACGACTATGACTGCAAGATTCGTTACCATCCCGGCAAAGCGAATGTTGTAGCCGACGCTTTGAGTCGAAAGGATCATGTCATGCTTCAATGTGTCCGAATTTAAACCGACATTCAAAACCGCATCTTAGAAGCTCAACACATCTCAGTCACCGAGGGTAACATGTATGAGGAAATGTCGTGTGGTGTTGAACTTCAAGTTGAATCAAAACCCAATGGATTACTTTATTACTTGAACCATATTTGGGTTCCCGATCGCGATGACCTCCGTATATTACTTATGAACGAGGCTCACAAGACTCGTTATTCTATTCATCCTGGTACGGATAAAATGTACCAAGATCTTCGCCAACAATATTGGTGGCCCGGTATGAAAAAGGACATTGCTCTCTATGTTGCCAAATGTCTAACGTGTTCCAAAGTCAAAGCCGAACACCAACGTCCTTCCGGATTACTTGAACAACCGGAAATTCCCGTATGGAAATGGGAGAACTTAGCCATGGATTTTATTACCAAACTCCCTCGCACCTCAAGTGGTTATGATAGCATTTGGGTGATCATTGATCGACTCACCAAATCTGCTCATTTCTTGCCCATCCGTGAAGACTATCGGGTTGAGAAACTAGCCCGAATTTACATTGATGAAATTGTGAGCCGTCACGGTGTTCCCTTAAACATAATCTCCAATAGAGATGCTCGGTTCACCTCTCGCTTTTGGCAATCTCTCCAAACTGCTCTTGGTACACGATTGGATTTGAGCACGGCCTACCATCCTCAAACTGATGGTCAGACCGAGCGAACAATCCAAACTCTTGAAGATATGCTTAGAGCTTGTGTAATTGATTTTTGGTGGCAATTGGGATTCAGATCTATCCCTAATCGAGTTCTCTTACAATAATAGCTACCACACGAGTATCAACATGGCTCCATTTGAAGTTCTCTATGGTCGCAAGTGTCGTTCTCCTATCTGTTGGAACGAGATTGGTGAAGCACAAATCACCGGTCCCGAGCTAATTCAAGAAACATCCGACAAGATTATTCAAATCCGTGACAACATTCGAGTAGCGAGAAGTCGGCAAAAGAGTTATGCCGACAAACAACGAAAACCCTTGGAATTTCAAGTCGGTGACCTTGTTCTTCTAAAGGTGTCTCCGTGGAAGGGTGTGATCCGTTTTGGAAAGAAAGGTAAATTATCACCTCGCTATGTGGGCCCATTCAAGATCCTTGAAAGAATTGGGAAAGTGGCTTACAAACTCGAGTTACCTCCATCATTTGGTAACGTACATCCTACATTTCATGTGGCTAACCTGAAGAAATGCTTTGCTGATGAAAATCTTCACATACCTCTTGACGACGTGCACATTGACGAAACGATGCACTTCGTTGAGAGACCGGTAGAAATCATGGATCGTGAAATCAAACAGCTGAAGCGAAGTCGTATTCCTATTGTCAAAGTTCGTTGGGAATCTAAGCGTGGTCCTGAATTTACTTGGGAACGAGAGGACCAAATGAAGCTCAAGTACCCCCATCTTTTTACTGATGCCGTCACTTCCTCTAGCTAAATTTTGGGACGAAATTCCCTCAACATGGGGAGACTGTAACATTTCTGATTTTTAGTATCTGTATTTCAATCCAATGTAATGCATTTTAAACCCAATTCTAGTGCACCGTTTTGTTCTATTCGTACTATCAATTAAATACTATATTTCAATGCTAATCCGTAAATTTTACACGGTTATAACCTACTAAAACCCTACATAAGTATCTATTTACACAATTATGTCAAAGACTAAAGTTACAAGGTCTGATGTTGAAAAGTAACAAGAAACCCTAATAGGCATGGTCGCGCCTCGTTCTGGCACGGTCGTGCCAAGTGCCTTGGCACGGTCGCGCGACTTGCTTTGGAACAGTCGCGCCCGGTGCCTTGGCACGGTCGCGCCTCATATGGCCACGGTCGTGCCTCTCATCAGTTGAAACATAAATGCAGTCTTTAATCACAGAGACGTTCGATTTCGTAACCGTTTTACAAGTTCCAACTATTAACAAACAGAGTTAAGCCACTTGATCATCATAATTACAACAAATAAACGGAACTACATCAATTCATCTAATAATCATCAAAATCGTCCACTAGACCATCGAATTCCCCATTTGGTTTGCAATTCTCTCAAGCAAACAAACATACGATCCTCCAGGAAGCTACTGACCCACTTGAAGCTACCGGAATCGTAGCAGAAGACGCCGGAAACCAAGCTCGCCGACGTCGGAACTCCTCTCTACCGCCCTCTATCAATTCGCTACTCTTTCGGGTAATTGAAACCTTCTTCTCACTCGAGTCAGTTTATAGATCAAAAGCCCCAGGTTAATTTGGGCTTTCATTATGGAAATCACCACGAACCCGAATCTACATTTTCATTAAAAATGATTTAATCGAATCGAACCTTAGACACGTTTTAAATACAATTAATTTATACAAAAAGACTCCTGATGATCTAATGGGTGAAAGCCCCATAAATTCCAACATTAACAATATAAGAATTAGTCAAGTTGAATCCATTTTGGAAAAGACACGGTCGCGCTAGCATTCTAGCGCGGTCGTGCTTCATGAGACACGGTCGCGCCAAATACTAGCGCGGTCGTGCCTCACACACTCAGACCCAGTCATACCCATGGCTAGACTTGGTCATGCCTCAAAACCCTAGACACGGTCGTGCCTGGACGAAGACATGATCGTGCCTAGAGAAAAGCCCAATTATACATTCTGTTTGATCAACACGGTCGCGTCCCTGACTAGCATGGTCGCGCCCGTGGTCCTAGCATGATCGTGCCTTGTTTCAGGCACGGTCGTGTGTGAGAAAAATCTTAGCAGAATAATTATTTCCATAAAATAAAAACAATGAGTATTTCAAATTAACTTTTAAATAAAAATAATTGATTTTATAAAATAAATAAATAGAAATTATTTATTTAAAACTTTCGAAATTAAATTCATATTTAACCCCTACACTTAAATACTATTTACACCATTTACTTAAATATCTTTATGAAAATAAAGTAAAGACATTTATAAATATTTTAAAACATGTAATACAACTAAATGACTAAGTTACAAATAAATAAATAAGGTAAAGATTATTTATTTAATCTACATTTAAACAAAAACCATTTAGTTAGGTACCTCTAATACTTAACTTATTTTTATAAATAATAATTTTGTTTTATTAGTTATTCCAAACTCAAACCCTAATTTATACAACACCATTCAAGTACAAACCACAAGCTTTATACACACAACCAATTCAATCCTAGACTTAAACATAGAATATTAAGCATACTATTAATCCTATATACATACCACACTAGGTTAACGTTGTGCATTACAAGGATCTCATTTCTAGCTAGTATTTCGTGTTAGCTACGCCTTCAAACCAAATGAGTATTACATAGCCTCTTTTACTCTTTTACACTTTTTGGGGTGGAACATGAACACTATACAACACTATTACTTACACTTACACAAACTACACAAGTACAAATCCTCTTTACATTCATGTGTGTCATTTGAGCTTTATGCTCGAGTGCTAGTTGTGCTAACTTTTGTATGCGATTATGTGCAATCATTAACTATTCAAGCCGACGGTAAACAATGATAGATCTATTGAGTCTGACAAACCCACCCAGTTTGGGGTGATTGTTACCGACAACACAATTTTTGCATGCTAGTTACAAAGGTTTGATTGTACTTGGTTACACAATAGCTGCTCCCCATAAATGCCTTATTTATCATGTTATGTAAAGATTTGTTTATTTACAAACTACATGCTATCTATATACAAACCTGTGTATGCTCACCAACTTTTTAGTTGACTTTGTTTTATTCATGTTTCAGGTACGAATGTGTGATTTGATCAAGATGTGCTACACATAGGCTTTGGACTTAGCTAATTTAAATAAAGAAGTCTATGTATTACATTTATGTTTCTTTCTTGGATTTGGTTTCGTTTGAATGTTTGCAATGAAATTTGACGATTAATATATTTCAATTTAGTCAACCTTGTGCTCATGAATAGTCTACATGTCCCGCCCCGATGATTCCGCCATCGGTTGGGGTGTGACATGGACGCTTTTCCAATGGCCATTAGAGCAACTGCAGATTCTGGTTGATCAGCAGCAGCTGCTTCCCGTTCCTCAGCTTCCATCGTTTCAACAATTTCTGCCATTAACCCGAGCTAAGTTTGTGAAATAATGGCATTTTCCAAGTGTACTCCCCAGTCGAAGCTATCATCATGCTGAATCACCAATGCGTTGGACGATGGTCCTTGAGTCTGACTGCGGTTGTGCTGATTGTTGAAGTTCTGGTTATTTCCCTGACTCGGTCGAGTGAAAACTGGAGCTGGTCCTTTATCGTTTTGACATTATCTTGCAAAGTGTCCAAAGTTCTGACACTTGTAGCACTTTGCCTTTGACTTATCAAATCTCACATTAGCATTTGAGTGCCCACCGATAAACTTTCCACCAGTTCTGTTCAAAAACCGCTTCGTCCTTCTTAAAATCATTGCCATATTCCATTGAATATCCATATCCTCCATGTCATCTGGATCCAGTTGGTTGAAATCTTCTTCAATAGTTTCAGGATCAGTCAGCTTCCCACCGATGAAGTTCTCGTAGGCAAGCATACATGATGAGAATAATGCCACACAATCTTTAGCTAACTTGGCAATAGCGGTTTGGAGAGTTGAAGATGTAGATGTAGGACCTCTTGAAGAATGTTGATGGTATGAACCAGATCCCAATGCAGCAAAAAAGGTATGACCACCACAACCTTAGAATTTTCTTCATCCTGAGTAGGATTCCCCTAGAATAAAGCAATTCCAGAACCCAATGAATTTGCTGTGGCAGAAACCCCATAGTACATAGATGTATCTTGAATCTGACGTCTTCCAGAGGTTTCTTTCTTCATCAGGTTCATGTCACGAGCTTGAACTTTTTCTATCGCTTCATCAATCGTCATCTCATAAAACTTGGGGTTCTCTCTCAGTAAGGTAGTATACATGCTAAACTTTGGTGGCAATGAATCAAGAAACTTCTCCACCAACTCGTCATCAGGATACTTCAGTTCATAAGAATTTAACTCAGTTTTCAAGTGATAGAATTTTGAAATAAGTTAATCAATAGATTCATTGTCCAAGTATCTGAAGCATTCATATTGTTTCCTCGGTAGCCATCTCTTGCTCTTCTTGATGTCACTATTACCCTCGAACCTCTTCTGTAGAGCCTTCCAAAGATCTTTAGAAGTATCATAACCTCTGAAACTGTGAAATAAATCTCTAGTCAATGCCATAGTGATAAAACCATGTGCCTTCTTTTCTAGGTCATAAACTTTCTTTTCTTCAGTGAGTCTAGAGATAGGTTTGGGAACAGTTTCCTCAAGAAATAGATGTGTAGGATGTTTATACCCTTCAAGGATGGGTATCCACATGGTAGAGTCGGTGTAAGAGACATACACCTCAAACCGTTTTTTCCAGTTCGAATAATCATTTACATTAAGCAGCTTTAGTGGTTTCTGTGGAGTCCCTATCTCGTTTTCATAGTTCAGCATACTACTAATGTTCTGAATGTTCGACATGGTGTTAGACTTAGTAAAAAATCAGAAATCCAGCACAAATTGCGCACTTGTGAAATGGCCTTGCGCACTAAGAAAAGTGGTCTTGCGCACTTAGTAAGTGCGCAAGAGGAAATGTTAAGTACGCAGTCACAGTAGATAAGTACGCACAGATTGTTCTTGCGTACTTAACAAGTACGCAGTAAAAGTGTCCTTTTTGCCAAAAAAGGTAAGTACGCAGGTCACTTTATCTACCTGCTCCACCAACTTTTTTCGATCGCGGGAAAATGCTCAAATCTTTAAATCTTGAAGTTCTGAATGAATTAATCAAGCCAAAAGGTTAGAAACTTGTTTCTAACAAACCCTTAATGACCAAAACACTTAAACAAACAACAAAAAGGTCGAATTTTGAAGGATTTTTGCCTCTAAAATAGTGCTCAAGAGTTACATCTATTTTATCACAAAAATCAACAAAATCAGATTTTTTTCTTGTAATAAGGCTACTAATTGTGTCGAAAATGCTCCTAACAGACTCACAACACTCAAAATCAAGAGCAAATGCTCTGATACCACTTGTAGGTCCCCAGGTGTCTCGGATCATCATATGCAAGTGTGTGGCTAGTCGAACAGGGTGCGAAATGCCCGTGACTATATGGAGTATCAACAATAACAAGTAAACCGCAACAAACAAGAGTCACTTTAAAAATTCGTCTATTATCAAAATGAGAGCGTACATGTCAACTTCTACAATTACTTATATGTAGTCATAGACCTGATGCCTGCGGACTTAGCAAGTGCGCATGACTTTTGTTCATGCGTACTTAGCAAGTACGCAGACTTGTTCTTGCATACTTGCTCCATACGAAGGTTATACAACCTGCGCACTTGCTAAGTGCTCACAACATTTAGAAAGACGATTACAAGACAAGTACTTACAGACACGATTACAACTCGATAAAACAACAGAAATACATGTACAAATACAAAAGGAACAATTACGTAAGCAGAGACAAAATCCAGAGTGTTTGTCACACAAACGTGCTCCAACAATTATATAATAATATTTAGAGATATTGGTTTCACGAGATCAGGTTTTAAATTTATAAAATAAAATGATAATTACTTTAAAATTAAAACACACAATAGGCAAGTGTACCTATCGCAACGTAATATAGTTTAGGTAAGAACCAAGTATCGAACCAATGGACACGGTCGAGTTCCAATACTCTGTAGGTCCCTAATTCGTTGCGTGACGGATCTCTAGACTCGCGGTACGACACAGTGATAACGTGCGGAATCCATGATCAACGTGCTCGTGTGACTCAATCAACAACAACGGTGTAAATAAACTCTTTGTATTTCCACCACAATATCAGGTTACAAGATTACAGAATCTGTCTACTCTGATATCGTATGTCTCACCTCTCTCTCTCTGTTCTGGTCTAGTCTGGTCTATATATATAAGCTACTGTTCTGCACCAGGCGAACTTAACAAGTTCGCCTCACTGTGCATAGGCGAACTTATTAAGTTCGCCTCTAATAGGCTAAGAGAACTTATTAAGTTCGCCTCTGATAGACCAGGCGAACTTATTAAGTTCGCCTCTGATAGGCTAGGCGAACTTAACAAGTTCGCCTCTAGCAGAACTTACACAGAATTTTATCAACAGTTACAAAACATGTCCTAACAGACTCCCCCTTAACTGTTGCTAACAATTCTATCAAATACAAGTCAAAGACTCTAAGACTAAGACATAATATCTTCAAGCTCGTTGTCACCAGAATATGCTCCAACAACCTCCCCCTTGACAACAGCTTTAGAAGATTGTCATCCGTCTTCATATATCATCAAACACACTGTAGTCTTCGTCTTGTTCATCTGCACACTCTCTCTTTATTTCTAGAAGAAAACTTGGGAGAAGGACCCCTTGTCAACTTCTGTCTGCAATATTCAGTTTTTGCAAAGGAGAACAACCAAGAATAACCAACAATTAAGATTTCCATGGAAGCTGTAAAAATAAAATCTTTTTGGTTTTTCAAACATAAGAAACACAAAATCTTTTTGGTTTTTCTATGTACAAACTGAAATGTAAAATACAAAATCACATCTTTTTGGTCGAACAGCACGAGTAAGAAGATCATATCAGTAAAAACAATGTATCAATCACACATTTTGGATAAACAACCCAAAACATTCTAAGGGTATCCTATCCAGATTCATCATTTCTTTATATCAGATAAGATCAAATCTTTTAAGCTTCAACCAAAACATGTACTGATACGCGAAGAACTTTAAAGAAGATGAGATCAGATCATAACATGCTTATTACATACGAATTTGCAACACATAACATGTCAATCTAAGTTGTCAATATTATAAGAATTGAAACCATCAGTATCTTTGTCCCATGTTCTTGTGAATTAAGGTACCATTTATTTTGTAATACAACGTGTACCCCACAAATATGCCAACAGAAATTTAAATGTGCACTATCTTCAAGACATATAAGATCATTGCAAGATAATATTCAATCTCTAGGATGAATTATACCGATAAACACAGGATAATATCAAGCAGAGAATCAGAATGATTCAGAATCAAATGATTCAAATGTCTTGGTTTGGATGAAGTATCATGATTCATAGTAACAGAAAGATTGATCAAGGAATCGATTGATTCAATGACATAGGGTAGCGTGATCCAACTGTTATCTGGATATATTCAATGGAATCAGGATATTGATCCAAGGGCTAGTATATGTTCCAACAGATGTTGTCAGAAACATATCTTAGTCCAACAACACATTGCATGTTTTTCAGGGCATGGGCAGTGAAGTGAACTGAAAAATTGTGTTTAACGACATAACCGATACTAGTCTCATGAAGTACTTTAGATCTTATATTCTTTATCTGATAATGATCTTTTACACACACACCCGGCATTCCATGGGTTCAAATCACAGTTGTCACAAAGATCATTATGTTGTCACATTACTAATGGACCAAAGATACTCATAGCCTATTGACAATTCAGACTACATACTAGTATCCAAATTAAAATATAAGCATCAAGCATCAATTTTTGTTAAGCATAAGCAGTTATGAATCTATCATTTCTCATACTGTGCAGTCTAAGAAGTTCTGATCAAAACATTTATCACAGATATATTAGATAAGCATCATAAAGTCCAACTAAGGTCATGTGTGACTGAACACTACTGATGTACTATCATCTCTTCTTTAACTTCAAGTAATGTCGATTTTATCTTTTTCAATTTGTTTGGCTTTTTCAAAATCTTTTTCAAAGAAAGTAAAAACAAACGAAAATAAAATCTTCCATGAAAACATTTTACTTGGTTACTCAGGATTAAGCAATTTAATCAATTAAAAACTCAAACCAATGTAATGTAATTGAATGTCATTGCCTCTGTCACCAACACAGTTCTGTACTCCCCCTGTCCTGTAGACTCCCTCAACTAGTCAAATGGTTGCATCAATGACTTTATGCTCACCATCGTCATCCCAAGTTTTAGGTTATCATTTGGACTTTGTAAAACTTTTTCTAAAACATTGTGTGTGACATATTCTCCCCCTTGAGCATCAAGTCGTTGAATAAATAGATTCTCAGTTATCAACAACTCGTTACTCTTGCAGATGTCATTCCCTGTCATGTGCTAAGAACCACCACTATCAACAACCAAACTGGTATTAATAGTCCCTCTTGGTCAATCCTGCACAACTAACAAGAAACATTAATTTGAAATTGGGACCCAAGCCATGGTAGTCATGGGTCGTCCATCTGTATCAAAATAATAAACCTCACTCCATTCACAATCAAATCTCTCATCGATTTTAGGAGATTGTTCCGACGAGTCTGAAACAGAAACTTTAGATTTCCAAACATACTTCTTTTCATTAAGGTCTTTTTGCTTAAAATGTGAAGTGTTTGAACAATCATGTTCATTTGAAAAATGTTTAGACTGTGAAAACTCTTGTTGTTCTAAAAGTTTTCTCAATCTTCTGTTTCTCCTCCGTCTTTGAGGTCTAGAAAGCCTAACCTCAGATTTTGAATTACCCTTTGATATATCACAAGGTTTAACCACATTTGGGTTAACATAAGGCTTACGAGGAGTTCTTACCTTTTCTGGAGTAACAGGTAGGTTACCTTTGGCTTTATGAGGACAAGCAATCCGAATATGACCAACAATACCACAAGAAAAGCAAGATCTCGTCTCACGATAATCTCTCATATAAGGAATCTTCACACGATAAGATGCACTTAAAGAAGATTCTCCTACATGAACTTCTTTTGTAATTTGAGAATGAATAAACTTTTTGTCAACAGGTTTTGATTCAGACTTCATCTTCTCAGGAACTACATGCTTCTTTCCCTTATTTTTGTAAGGACAGTTCACCACAATGTGTCCTATCTCATTACAATGAAAACATGTACGCCTGTCTTTATAATCTCTGACATATGGAACTCTCGTTGAGTTTGAAGAACTTCCAAATGTAGAATTTCCAGATGAATTAGAATCAACCTTTGAGTCTTCTTTCTTAACAGCTTTCGGTATCCCCTCTACCTTAGCTTCATTAAAATATTCATCATCACTCTCATCAGAATACACCATATCTTCACCTGTGACTGGATTCACCTTCAACACAGTCTTAGGATCTAAATCCTCATCATTTATAATCTCAGGTGCAACAGAATAATTGCCATTGAATGGTGGAGGAACATAGCCAATACCACTAGTTCCCTTCCCCTCTTCAGTATTATTATGATAATGTTCTAATAAGAATGATGAATTTGCAAAGCTTTCTAACTTTCTATGCAATTTGATGACCTCTGCTTTAGATTCATCTAGTTCTTTATCTTTCTCAGCAAGATCATCATTTCTTTTCTCAATTTCTGCAAAGGACATATCCAAGTGATATGCCTGCTCTTTGATCTTCAAAGTCAGAGAATTTATATCTCTCTTCAGTGATTCTATCCTCTCAATACACACATTCTCATTATCTTTTAATTTTTGATTTACCGTGTGCATCGATTTCATATCACAAATGAGGTTGACGTTGTCATCCATAACCCTCATCATTTTATCCTTAACTGAAACACAGTTAGAACAAAACGTCTCAGAGTTAGAAAATACCTCAGGTTTTACTTCTGAACAAGATGCACCAGGAGCCATGAATACGTCATCATCAGCTTCACTCTTTTGATCAATAATGACAGGCTCTGCATCAGTTTCTAATTCACTCAGATCATCTTCAACTGTCTGAAAACTTTCTTCACTCATCACATCAGTCTCAGTAGATTGAGTACTTTCACCAGAACGAATACTCTCACTATCAGTTAAATCTACAGAAGAATCACTTTGAGAATAACTCGGCTTCTCCAATACTTCTTTGAGCAAGACTACAAACGCTTGAGAAGTTGCTTCACCCTTTTTCTTTAATGAGTCCCATAGATCTCTTGAAGTTGGACACTTCCCGAGACTATGAATGATATCTTTCGGTAAAGACAACGTTAAAGTTTCACGCGTCTTCATCTCTCGATCAAACTTCTGCTTTTCTACCTTAGTAAGAGCTGTCACTGGTTTAGGAACATCATAATATCCTATATAGTCATAAGTAGGATGCACATATCCTTCAAATATGGATGTCCAAAAGTTTTCATCAGTGACTGATACGAACTGTTCGAACCGGAATTTCCAGCTACGAAAATCTGATATGCACAAAAGTCTCGGTGGCATATTTCCAATATCATTATCATCACATGAAATTGACATTTTGAAATTTTAGCGAAAATATTCGGAAAAAATTTTCCCGCCAAAATACTCTTTTTAAAAATTTTGAAAATTCAAAATTTCAAAAATGATTCAAAACAACCATATAAACTTTCCCTAAAAAATTTGGACAAGATGAAATTTCCCGCCAAAATACTCTTTTTTTTTTACTAAGTTCGCCGACCTGAGCGAACTTGACCCGGAGCGAACTTGTTAAGTTCGCCTGATTAAGTTCGCTTACCCTGCACCAAGCGAACTTATTAAGTTCGCCTAAAATTAAGTTCGCTTAAACAGCATGTTCACCTGGTTCAACAGATTCAAACTCAGAAACAGAGTCAGAACAAAATCGCGAACCAAGAAACCTCTGAATTCATCATAAATCGCTCAATTGATGGAATTAAACAAAATTGGATCGTAGGAATGTGTAATTTCTCAATTAGAAACTTTCTATCGGATCAATTCCATCAAACGAATCCAAAATCAATCCAAATTTGTCAACAATTCGCCATTTTTATCAAGAACACAAAAAGATGAATAATCTTCAAAATCACAGAACTTTGATGTTGATTGGACACGAAAACACCACGAATCTTTTGCTAATCAAGAGCATAAGCTCTGATACCACTTGTAGTCCCTAATTCGTTGCGTGACGGATCTCTAGACTCGCGGTACGACACGGTGAAAACGTGCGGAATCCATGATCAACGTGCTCGTGTGACTCAATCAACAACAATGGTGTAAATAAACTCTTTGTATTTCCACCACAATATCAGGTTACAAGATTACAGAATCTGTCTACTCTGATATCGTATGTCTCACCTCTCTCTCTCTGTTCTGGTCTAGTCTGGTCTATATATATAAGCTACTGTTCTGCACCAGGCGAACTTAACAAGTTCGCCTCACTGTGCTTAGGAAGTTCGCCTCTAATAGGCTAAGCGAACTTATTAAGTTCGCCTCTGATAGACCAGGCGAACTTATTAAGTTCGCCTCTGATAGGCTAGACGAACTTAACAAGTTCGCCTCTAGCAGAACTTACACAGAATTTTATCAACAGTTACAAAACATGTCCTAACATACTCAACTTTTGTTATCGTTTAGCCGATTTAATTAGTAAGTGGGTTTTGGGTGATTGTGAAGCAGAAAAGTAAATGACGGTAAAGTAAATAACATAAAAGTAAAAATGTGCGCGATGTGTGTAACACGAATGTAAAGAGTAGAATAGTAAATAACCGAAAAGTAAATATCTCAGAAATGATCAGGTCATGAAGAGTATTGCTTTGGGCTTCGAATCCGTTTGGTATATGATAATGTTAAGTTGACTAATCCGGTGGTATGACTACTACAAACATGTGAATAGTACACCGCTAGAGCCTCATTCTTACAATATTTGATTCGCGAATTATAATTTTTAATAATAAAATGATAATGATTCCCAGCTAGGGACAACGATACCCTCAACCCTTTGAATGCTATCTCCAAGTTGGTTTAGGACATCGAACTTAAATGCTTAATTATTATTATTATTAAAAAGGTGATTAGACTTTGCTCACCGACAGGCGGTGTAACAATGGGACCATGTATAAAGACGTACCGTTTCCAACATGAGTTCACCAATTCTTGGTCTCATAACAACTTCGTATAAAGACGTACGACCTTATTAGTATTAACCAAGCCTTGGCTTATAAAAATCCAATTGTATAAAGACGTACAAGAATCAAGAGAAGTTTGATTAAAAAGGTTTTACGGTCTTACGCTTTATAATTAAGAACACTCACAAGTGTAAAGACATATTTAGATAATAATAAAAAATCCACCTAGAAGGTGGTTTTAATAGCGAAATAATTAAAGACATAAACATACCACTAGATCAATACGTTAAACATTAACATACACTAAACATCATCTTTACCCTAGCAATACAAAGAGTTTAGCCACGAATGACCATTTTAACAAGCGTAACGCTGAGTTTCGTAGGCTCCATTATTGCGAACAAAGAGGAGGAGCCTCTCTACTATCTACTCTAAAATCTAACTACGAAATACTCTCTCTGGAATAGTGTCTTGAGGTATGGAAAGGTGTGTGGAATGAAAAACCCAATCCTCCTATTTATAGGCCTCAGAATGAGCAATGCATTGCACGGGCATGCAAACACCTAGGGAATCATAGGGTACGAGTGGCAGTGTACTGGGATCCGTGGAGAGCAAGGAGGGCAAATGCGCCCATCTATTGGGATACACGGTCTGGCATCCCCTCCATGGTGCCCACTTTTGTCTTTTAGCTGCTAGATGACTTTTGTTGACCATTGTTGACTTCTTGAGGGTCAAAGCTCGGGAATGATCCTTCTAGAAGCTTAGTTTCTTAGTGCTTTTGATAGGTTTTATCTTTGTTTATCTTTAGAACACCGAATAACCTGCAATTATAAAATATAAACGTTTTAAGTATCAATTGCAAGGTTATTATTCAATTAGTACCATAATATGGGGATTATTTTGCATGAAAAACATGTATAAATGATGGGACATCAGTACAGATTTAAAAAAAAGAAATAAAGATCTCTTCCAAGACTCGAACGCGAGTCACCCGGGTGAAAACTGGACGCACCTAAAACCACCTCAACCAACCCACTTTATTGTTTTATATCCTTTTCTAAAACTATATATGCAAACAAAAACTTATACTAAAAAAGTATTGCTTTCCACGTGATACCCCCTTATTGGTGGGGTTACTATTCCTCCATGCGCTTTAAATATGTAATAATTAGGTAAAAGGAAATTGATTTAGTTTGTATATACAGTGCCTAAGATTAATTTAGAACTGAAATATTCTATGTCTATAGTTAACTAAATATGGTTGTTACATATTGAGTTGCATAGTTGTATGATCAAGCCTAAACCTGGAAGTGATCATCTGTTACCCATATACATTCTCAAGTAATTTTTCGTTACCTCTCATTAATGCAAGTGAAGTAGACTTTAGTAATAAAACCTATCCACAACCGATTTTACTTTTTCTAATCAACTTGAATTAATTGCAGTCCATATACTCTTTATGGATACTCACCCTACGTACCATATCTAGTACAATTTAGCAAGGAACAAATAAACTCTTCATATCTTTTATCGAGACTTTTCGACACTGCCAACTTATTCAACCCCCCATTTCCATTTGGGAGTATCATCTTTATGTATCATGGAATTCACTTAAGATTTCATACATAATGCTTCATTATAACCCTATTTTTACAGAAGTGAGTGATCACAATCCTATTTTCACGGGAGTGGTTTATCATGGCCCTTTTTTTACGGTAGTGGGCGATCACTGTCCCATTTTCGTAGGAGTGGTTGATCACAGTCCTATTTTTTTAGCACCCGGATTTTTCAAACCAATTTAAACTTTTAAAACAACACAGAGTTTAGGTCCTAGACAAATATATAACGTATCCATATGTTTAAGTTTTACAAACATAAGTTAGACTTCTAAAATACACAAAAGAAGTCAAGTGAGTCACACTTATCCACAAGTGTTAAACAACCCAACATGTTTGTAAAAGTCCCCCACGAGAAGTTTAATCAAAACAAACATCAGCAGGATGTATTCCCATCCACGAGATTAGTTTTAAAAAAACAAACAACTAAAACAACTTTGAGAATCCGATGTTCAACTTTGGCGAGACCCGAGATCATTCCGGAACTTTCCCTACATTCAAAACATCACAAATAAAACATTAGTAATGATACACCAAGTCCCAAGACCCCTCCAAAGTGTTCTAGGAAGAAAACTCAAAAATTCAGCAAACGAGCGTCGCACTTGGGTGCTGGCAGAACCCATCAGGCGTCCCAGACACCTAGGCGTCCGACTTTGGGCGTCCCACTTGCCCAGTGGGCGTCCCACACTCCAGCCCTACACCAGCCAACCCCAATTTGCAATTTTTGGCATTTTTGACCCTCTCGACTCGACCCCTTGTCGTTTTAAACCACCAACATTTTGTGAATGTTTTAAACACCCAAGGTAAAAATATCAAGTTGTTAGACACGCCCGACATGAGAACCACAACTCGTTTTGCACCCATGAAGTGTTTAACTTCAAGTTTTACCAATTAATTGTGCAGGCATAAATGACCTATAACTTAGACATGTATTGACCCATACAAGTCCTAACGTTTCACCATTCATCAACTTGACATATCCACATGTCTATTGCGATAACCACCACTTGCTCTCTCGCTTGAAGTATTTGACTCCATGCCGACCCATGAAGTATCCCTAGTTCATGTCACGCGTGAATTATTTGACTTCACTTTCACCCGTGAAGAACTTGACCTCACTACCACCCTGAAGTATCCACATCTCACGTAAACACCTCCATGACATATCCACACTTCATGTAATCAACAAATTTACTGTTTAACCAACGATTGACTTTACCGCATTAAGTCAATTTTAGTCTAAAGTTACCACATTCTACATTTTAGTTGACTCTTGACCACATTGAGTCATTTACACCATTTAACCACATATCACCCGCTAGTTAACCAATAACCACACAAGTCAACTTACATCTATTTACCACATTTACACCATCAAGTTTGACTATTAACCATATAGTCTAACTACATATATTTACCACATTTACCCATTAAAGTGTGACTATTAACCAAATAGTCTAATTACGCCTATTTACCACATTTACACATTTAACTTTGACTATTTACCACATAGTCTAATTACACCAATTTACCACATTTACACATTCAAGATTGATTATTAACCGCATAGTCTAATTACACCAATTTCAATCATAATAGTTTGACCCTAAACCACTAAAGTTAATTACACCAATTTCACCATTATCCACAATGGTTTGACTTATTACACATTAAGCCAATTTACAACAAATCACCACGTTCTATATTTTAGTTTGACTATATGCCACATTAGTCAACTACACCAATTTACCAAGTTTAGTTTTTAATATATTCCACATAGTTCAACTACACCACTTTTACCAATTGTCATTCATTAGTTTGACTAATTTCTTCATTATGTCAACTACAACAATCCTACCACATTCACACTTTACTTTGACAATTTACCACATAGTCAAAATCAACATACAACACACAAATAGAAATAACAACATATCTATTTACATGATACAACTACTTATCCATTACTAAGTACGTGCAAAGCACTTGCCTTTGCCAATGAAGATTCCAATCGGTCTTCAAAGCTAACATCTTTAACGCCTTGATCACCTAAACATTCCACATGTTTTAGTAATCTAATTTTCCCCAAAACATATATTAATTGGATTTTAACACCCACCCGATATCTTATGATCCTCATTAATCATCTAATCTAGGTTTATTAAGCTTCACACAAGCTTTTATCCATCTAAGTCAATTCCACCCATTTTGACCCGTTAAGGTTAATCCAATTTCACCTAATTCTCAAGATTCTTGATTCATCAAAATGGTTGAGGGCTTTTACTAAAAAATGTGTTTATTAACACCATAAACACTTATTAATCACCAATTCATCATTTAACTTCATCAAATTGAAAATCCATAATTTTCACCTCAAGAACCCTAATTTTGAAATCAATAAATTGGATGTTAATAACCATTAATCATCATTATACAAGCTAGATAACAAGTTACTTCAAGTTATCTTTCATCAAATCCACCCAATGCAGCCCCAATTCCGTTTTTTCTCCAAAAACCTCAAGAACACTAACTATGGTGGATTTAGGATTTGAAACGAAACTTACTTGATGATTGAAAGGAGATATTCTCAACAAATCCACCAATCCAAGCATGCAAATATTCAGATTTTGTTCTTGATCAAGACCCAGCTCTCAATCTTTCTTTCCTCTAATTTTTGAAAGACACACACACATATGTGTGTGTCTGTAATTTTCTCTTCAAAACCCCAAGGGATTTGATGAATTTTCACTCTTGGTCTTCCCACTTTCAGCCCTTGACCCCTTCTTCCATAAGTTTGTCAAAAATTCACCATTGCAACTTAAACCTCTAACTTTCTATTTATTTAAATACACCCCTTTAATATAAATAATATATTATCGGGCAAACCCGGAAGTTGGTTCGTTACAAATCACACCCACTATTTTTGGGTTTCGTCCCTGAAACTCGATCCACCAAAAGATTAACGTAACACTCGAGTATCTATCCTCAGATTCCCGAGTAGTTTCCGCCCCTAATCTAAGATCCCAATGAACCAACACTTGGTTAATCCGCTTATATCACAAGCGTGTCACCTATCTACCTAAGGTAGCCACCGGTTCCTTCAGATGAACATTCATCATCCACCTCGACACCGCTAGGAGAAGGAACATCCAGTTCTCTCGCCACGCATTCCCGTGGATTAACCACGAGGAATGTATCATGGAGTCTACACGATCCACTGAGTAACTCCTAACGACATACAACTTAACAAACAAAAGTGAAGTCTGAACGGTCCAACAAAACAGGGACTTGGACTTCCCTGTTCCTGAACCCGATACACCCCTTTTATAAGGGAAACTTTTATATCGACAAGGTTACCATTTAAATTTCAATATATCTCCTCCCTAAATCCATTTAGGGATTTTTTTCCACCTTGAGCAGATTTTTCAATCTCACTTAGTATACAAGATCTTTCATGCTAGATCTTGAATCACCCTATAGAATCATAGTTGCATGACATCAATACCACCCAACCAAATGGTATTCAACACTGTTCACCATTTAGTAATTCAATCCATCGAATATGAATACTCAAATGGTAGATAAGATGACACCATCTTTCAACTAATGGTAATTAGGCACCTAGTTTCCTCGTACAAATGTACCATGTCGTATCACACAATTCTTGAACCAAAATTCTCTGACCACTCGGAATAGTAGGTTCACTTTTGGTATTCGGCCTTAACCCGCAGGCAAGTGAGACACTTATAACCCCACACTAGATTGTGCCTCTTTTCATCCATAGCCACCAAAAGTTAAACACCAAAACAAACATGCAATAACCCATGAGACTTTTAAGTCTCAGTCATCACCCACGAAGTTTAAGGACTTCAAGAACACCGATGAAGTTCGAGGATTCAACCTTCTAACGCTTGTCCGTGTATAGATTCATCATCTCCCTCTCCAAGTTCTTTCCCTTAGTTGGTACAATGGAGCTCACAATTGACAAGGAGAATATGCGATATTCAGGTCTCGTTGTATATAGACATAACCGAGTCTAATGCACGAGGCACCAAAACAACCGACAAGGCATACGGTCTTCCTATGGAAGGACGCGCCAAATGCCATAGCGAAATCCTCTTTCATAATTTTAAAGGATGGATCCTTATCCGTGATCCACTATTCATCTCAATGACTTCAACGTAAGTCATCCATTCAGATTCAAGGATCTTAGTCATACCATCCCCATTTGAAGTTCGAAGACTTCATTTTCAATCACCGGTTGTGAAATTCTAAGACTTCAAACGCCACCTATGAAATTCTAGGACTCCAACACTACATACCCCTTGATTACTTAAATCATTGTCGGGTCAACATAGATGTCTTCAAAATTCACCACCTCATCCAATAATGGATTTCCACAAAAGCCAAAATGGCACACCAAATCACTCTAAAGAAAGGCCTCTCCTTTCAGGGAATTTCAGAAAACTCACGAAGATGATGAGCTTGAAAGACATTGGTTCGAAGATAAAAACGACTATCATCGAATAAACGACCACACATGGGTCTACACACTTTTCACATTGATCCACATAAACCGCGCAACTTCTATAAGGCAGAAAGTTTCATCCACAATCCCATAGTATTCATGATAGAAATGATATCATTCGTGGGATATCGCCCTCCTCTACTTTAACTTGATGAAACTATAACTTTTAATCACTTGTTCAAACCGGACAGTTAACGTACGCGTACATTCTTCCATTCTTCTTTTCCTCAAGAGAACGGTTACATGTCACAACCCAACCAACGGCGAAAACGTCGGGGCGGGACATGTAGACTGTTCATGAGCTCAAGGTTGACTAAATTGTAATATATTAAATACATTTCAATTCAAGCAAACATAAACCAATTCCCAAGTACATAAATGTAATACAAATTGTTCTTAAATTAAAATTAACTAAGTCCAAAGCCTATGTGTACCATGTCTTGATCAAACTCATATGTTAGCACCTGAAACATAAATAAAATAAGGTCAACTAAAAAGTTGGTGAGCATACACAGGTTTAATCATAAATAGTGTATAGACGTAAATGAACAAATCCTTACATAACATGATAAAATAAGACATTTATGGGGAGCGACTATTGTGTAACCAAAGTACAATCAAACCTTTGTAACTAGCATGCAAATTGTGTTGTCGGTAACAATCACCCCAATCTGGGTGGGTTTGTCAGACTCAATAGATCTATCATTGTTTACCGTCGGCTTGAATAGTTAATGATTGCACATAAATTGCACACAAACAGTTAACAAACCTAGTACTCAAACATAAAGCTCAAATTTGCATGCATGAATGTAAAGAGGATTAGTGTTTGTGTAGTTTGTGTAAATGTAAGCAATTGTGTGTATAGATTTCATGTTTCACCCCAAAAAGTATAAAAGAGTAAAAGGGGCCATGTAATACTCACTTGAATCAAGGGTGTAGCTGGCACGCGAGATTAGGTAGCAAAATGATTATTGTAACTCACCATGTTAACCTAGTGTGTAATATATATTAAATTAATAAGGTGTATAATAGTCTATGTCTGAGTGTAGGATTGAATTGGGTGAGTGCACCAAGGGTTGGAGTTGTAGGTGGTAGTGGGTTGTACATGAAAATGGTGTTTTATAAAATGAGAAATTGAAATGAATAGTCTTATGATAATTGATTTAGGGTTTGGGTTTAAATAACTAAATAAATTAAACAATTATTATTTATTCATTTAGTTAGAAAAATAGTGTGAAACTTACCTTAATAATTTAAATAAATAATTTTTACTTTATTTATTTATTTATAAAGAGGTGTAATTATGTGTTCAAATTAATAATCTTAAATATAAATCAAAGTCTAAGTGTATTTATAAAACTAATTTATATAGATAATAAATAAATTTGTTTATTTATTGATTATTTGAAATGGGTAGGTTAAAATAACCAAATTTATTAAAATTTACATGTATTCTTTATGTATATAAAACTATATAGTTTTTATTGGTTTTAAATATATATCTTATATTTTATAAAACTTTGCAAGGGTACTTATAAAATTTTGTCACCAAATTTATATATTAAATGAATAAATTACACAAAAATAATAGTTAATTCAAATTGCGTAATTGAGAATTAAACCTATAAAAATAGAGATTTTATGCAAAAATTGTAAACCTGGTTGAATTCTGTTCCAATAATTGTAGGATTTATAAAAATATTTTTTTATAAAATTTTTGGAGCTTTTAAAACAGTTTTAAAAATAAAGTGCAGTGAGCCGGGATTGAACCCGGGTGGGTTCTGGGGATCACTTGCGTGCAAACCACTGAACCAGGGACTAATCGTTGATACATATCTGGTTTGATAATGTAATAACATGAAATTGGATAGGGACCGTTTGGGTTTACTGAACACACAAAAGGGGAAGCCAGTTGTGGGTTTCGAACCCACACCACCTAGTTCAAACCCGTGTGTTTTAACCGGTTGGACTAGGTTGTTCGCTGGTCATAACCACAATCATAAATCTTAAGAGAAGGTCTCAAGTGAATCAGAATCCCAAATCGATTATATACGTTGATAGATCAAACCCAGATTCAATTGAGAATGATTCCCTCTGTCAATTTGAATTAGCAGAGGGCTTTTGATCGGAAAGAAACGACGAATCTAAAACCCTAAACCGTACCTGAAATGGTTGAAAATAGAGGGCGAACGGGTGAAACTTTTGATTCGATGTTCTTGATGTTCGATCGGGTTCCAGGAGTGAAATGAAGGTAGATTAGGGGTTGGGTGAGGTTGTAATGGGTTGTGTGACGGTGAGGGAACGTATTAACTCGATTAATTTCATCATAATCGCTTGATTCGATTTGGTCTTTGCGGATGACAGCGGTTGACATAATTCACGCGTTAATTCGATGTTTGAGGATGAATTGGGTCGCGAATGTGGTCTGAATACATGCGAGGATATCCTACGCGTGATTTGCAGGATTGGACCCGCTTGATTTGTTGATTTAAGGCCGAATTAATTCGGTTTTGACTCTGTGAAGTCAATCATTCATAAATCGAAATTAAATGTGCTAATTGAATGATTTGAAATACGGGTTGGGCCGAGATAAGGTCGATTATTGACTGTGTATACACGGGAAATCCAAGATGAGGAGATTTGATCGACTTAGATGTCTAATTGTTGGGGATGATGGGCTGTTTGACTTTTGAAAGTCAAACTGGGTCAAAAATTTAGATTTAGAAATCTAATTTCCAATGTGAGAGTTCAAATAGAGGGTTCAAGAAATTAGAGGGTTTACTAGTTTATTTAATTTGTAAATATGTGTATGTACAGGGTTCCTGATAATGAAAAAAAGATTGTCGATCAAGAAGAAAGCCACAAGGTTCCTGAAACTCCCCAATCTCAGGCGGATACTGCCACCCCTGGAGCATCTACAAACTCGACTACATCCATCCTCAACTAACCCAAAATTCGCTATGCTCCCATTCTTTAATGGGATCTTGACACTTTTTTCGTCATCCAGTTGCCTGACTGAAAAATCATTTGTGGGTCACGCCTCGTGAACTGACTTGTGTCGGGACTTTCTTATGCATGTTGTCCTCCCCCCCGCCTGAAAGGGTTCACCATAGCCAACTAACAAACGAAGGCATTGTTGAATTTGCCGTGACTTATTTGAATGGTGCTTTTTCTAGCGTGCCAAACATATGTCGCCATTGTGTTCATGACCAGGCCCAACTTGATGTATTGTTTTCCCAAAATCACCAATTTGGTATCAAGATTAAGAGGATCAAAGCTGATATCAACAAACTAACTGTTTAAGTTGCTGAAGCTAGTCGGGAGTGTGACCAACTGAAAGGAAAAATGGTTAAGGCTAAAACGATTCGTAATAAAGCACGCCTAGTCTTCCTAGTAGCTTGTCAAAAAGCAAACCATACTATTTGGAAGTGAAAAGAATAGGAAGTTGCTGCCTTGACGGAGTCAAAGAGACAGAGGAAAGAAGTGTGCAGTCACGATGCTTTGTTTTCCACATCACAAGAACAAACTACAAACCTGCAAATGAAGATTCAATAAAAATCTGAACAAATGCAGCAAGTTATTAAGGACTGTCACTGGCTCATTAGTGTATCCCCCGGTCAATCGATGCTCTTCACCATAGCTTTGATTAAATTCGGAATGAAATAGACATGGTTGGTCGCCAAGATGAGTTGAAGGATGTGTTGGGATTCGTGTAAGGATTTCAAAAACAATTTTAGAATACGTAGTGGAAAAACATGCATGAACCGATCTTGGTCAAAACCCTGGATTGCCCATCAGGAGTCTAGATGCAAACAAATATTCAAAACAACAACCATAGGGTGTTTAGGGATATATCTTTCGTAAGTAGGATATGACAAACGAAGATGAGACACCACGTCACAACAATCCGGTCGCTTGGCCTGGCTCCACGAACTAAAACACGGGACTTCTAATCCACCCGTATAACATGGATCTCTATCCAGTTTATCTCCAATCTTTCGAACACCCAAAACGAACCCGATTCGTTTAATTTCTTCCGTTCGCCCAATGTCACTACCTACGAGACCAGTGTTTATAATACCTAACGATACCGGTAGTACACAGCGGAATGAAAACGAAAAGACGGTGGCGTATCCTCATGGCGGCGGCGGCGACGTCTCACAGCGATGGTGGCGTGCGGGAAACGGAAAAGCGGCGGCGGAGCAGGCTGGCCCTTGCAGCGGTGGCGGTTGTCGATCAAGGCGGCGGTGGTTGGCGGCTATGGTGGAGGTGGCGGCGGCTAAAAGAGAATAGGAGGAGGATTAGGGTTTGCAAAGTGTTCTCTCCTTTTAATTTCCCCTACCTTTGTATTTATAGGTTTTAATAACTCATTCCCCAAGTTAAGGGAATTAAGTTACAATTTAAACCTTGTGATTATCCTATACTCACAATTAACCCAAAACTTCGGTTAATTAAATATATAACACGTATATATTTATAAATATAAAATTTATTAACTTTTATAATTAATTATATGCATATATCTAATATATATATATAACTTAAATATTCCGTAATTCTAAATAATCGAAACAGTTAATTTAGTCGTTCTTAATTCCTAATTACGATATCTCTTTGCCCTCGATTATACCAGATAATCTTTAGATGATTATTCATAAATAATCTTTTGCCTTTCGGTTTAGTTTCGTGTAAGACATGTTTAACTCTTAAACGTCCTTTAATATATATTGTTGTTCGTGGTGTAACTCTTTGGATCTTATCTCGATGGAAGCGTTGTCGAATGTCGTTACTCGGGCATATAAGTCCAACATGATGGATATGAGCTTGGACCTCTATGGAAGGGTGTGACCAAATTTGTTTACTAATAACCTAATGATTGAGATAAGTTGGACGCTGCTCATGATGCCTTGGTGTGACAACCCTTGTTTTTCTGGTCAATTCCTATACAACTAAACACTTATGGCACATACATGATGCATTATTAAGCTTAGTATATGAACAAGCTGAGTTACGATTCACTAGAACATATACAAGTCTAGGAACATCTTAATATATATATATATAAAGATTTCCATGCATGCACTCATTTACCACATGGGAAAGTGCATTAATTTTATAAAAACCCTCTTAACTTTTATAAAACTGTAACCTGTATTGGTGATTTTTAAACTTTTAAAAAAATTAACTAACTCTAATATATGTTCCTACCAATGTTTATATTAAGTTATTAAACCCTAATAATGCCATTTTATACGTAGTAATTTCAAAATAATTCTTATTGTATTTTATATACATTCTAATGATTAAAACAATTTTTTACTTATTTTTATCCAACATTTTATAATACACATTTATATTAATAAACACATACATTATATCGCTAATTAAGTACTAATATCCTAAACTACACAGTAATCGCTTTTAATTACCTTAATCCACAAATAAGCCTTTCAAGATGTGGATAAGGTCCACTTTGCATGGAATTCCCCACAATCATACTAAAGAGCACCACCCTACCACCTTCACTACCCCCATACCCCCACCTCCACTCCTTGATTTCAGCCATAAGTAGGGGAGGTCTGAAACCCTCCTCTCACACACCTCACTTCACACTTTCAAGTCTCTACCACTTAAACAAATAATTCCCATTCTCTCTTCCTTCTCTCTTACACATATACAAACTCAAGATATTATGAAGTTCTTGGTGTTCTTGAGGTACCAAAAAGCCTTCAAAGGCTTGTCTCTTACAAAACACCAAGACATAATCTTGTTTTCATGATCTAAAGTGAGAAACACATTCATCTACATCTCCTACCAACACTTTTAAGACCATGGATTTGTAGATCATCATCCCATACACTCACGCATAAATTTTGGATGTTGAGCCATGATCAAATCTAGAAACAATGGTCATATGTTCAACACATGAAATCAAGATTGTTTAAACATATGTAACTTCAACAAAAGACTTTATTTTTACATCATTTTTCTTCTAATATCACCAATGACTTGTTTGGATCTTAGAACATGTGTTCATCTATCAAAAATGGTCTTTAGAGGTCAAGGAAAAAGATCTATAAACAAAAGGTGTCTAAAATAAACTAAAACTATGCATAACATGGTGAAAACCCACTTTAACATGCAAAATCCTTATATATTTACTAGATCTTGCCTTATTACATCTTATATCATGTTATTACAATGTTAGATGATATATTGAAGTTCGTGAGTTTACATGGATTTTTAACAAAAATAAGCCGTTATAATGCCAAAATTTTAACCTACAATATGAAAAATATTTGAGGTTTTAGAAAATTCTCAAATTTTTATTGTAGCTTCTAAATGTCATAAGAGATCTATAACTTAAATTTCATAATTTTTGAAGTTAGATAACTATTATTTTGATTTTAGCTTTATAAGTACTAAAACAGAAAAATCCCAAACTTTTACGGTAAGTTCTATATGTTATAGAAGACTTATAAATAAACTTGCATAATTTTTAGATTTGGATAACTATTTCTTTGATTTTTGACCATTTAAATAACAACAAAAACCCTATTTTGTTCAAAACTAACATTTTAAAATATTAAAACTTGATTTTATAAACTTGGGGTTTAAAACCTTATAAACTTTAGTCTTATAACCAAATCTTAAAATATTTTCGTATTTAAGAAGTCTTTTGCAAGAAAACTAAAATAAAAGGATAGTTTTATAAATTAATAAAGTCTAGGGACTAAAACCGTCAAAACCCTAAAGTTTTTTTGTTTTGTAGCAAGTTTTAAAAATAAATATGTAATTTAGTTTAAACATGAAGTCTTAGTTCCTTGTGTGGGTGTAAACTTAATAAAAGTTCCATACTTTTGAAAACCGAGCGTTTACGACTTTCTACTCCATTATTAACTTATTTTTACGAACACAAACTCCATTCTCATCACAACATTATAAACTTGATTGTCCTTCTAACCTTTGGACAAGGCATATTAAATCGTTTCGCAAGCCGAAATACTGTCCAATCAACGCCTTGAATATATTCATTTTAAGCCATCACCACCTAAGTGTATTATTTTTGCATAATAGTAACTACGATGGTGATACATGTTAGACACATATTTACATTAGGTTTGGTCCATTGATCTCATTATTATTTACTTGCATCGTAGGACTCAAGTAGGACCAAACCATGTCATCACCCTCTCCGATTTTTGAGGTATCAAGAATTCACAATAAGTGAGTCTCACGACCCCATTTTACTTCATTATTTTTTGGGGCAAAAACATGCTACTACTACTTTTTAAAAACATATTCATGCTTATTATTGTAATTTTACATAAGTTAGACAAATTATCACATAAATCCCCACTTTTAGACAACCATTTAACTTGTTCAAGTCCTATAATATATGAATAGTATTATTTGTATTGACACCCGCGTTCATGGTTGGTCACGCTAAACACACATACGATATCAAAGTCTCACACGTAGTAGGCGGAATCTACACGTGTGGTGATTCAAGAAACAGATTCAAAGTAACACGATTGTATTATTGAATAAAAGCAATTACAATGAAAAGGTAAACAAAGCCACTATCACTGACCGCTGACCAAACATAGGTCATGAATACATGTATTTATACTAGACAAAACATTATAAAGCCCATAACACATAGTTCTTGGCTCACATAGCCTGTCCCAAGACCAAACCCGTGAACCTAGTTCACGGTCACAAAACCTGAATACACTTCTATTCGGTAACACCAACACTTATATTTATTTGATACGTCAGCCTCACATATATACAACCAAAAATCTCCCCCTAGGATAATGCTATCAAATGATCTTCATAATTCGAACGTAGCACTGTTAACACCACTTCTAGCATACAACATTTTCATCAAAATCTGTGGTTGTTGCTGTGGTGTCGATGTTGGTGTTGATAAGGTTCAACTTTTTTTAACTCTCAAACTTGGGTCTTTCTTTCTTCTGTTGGAGTTAGATCCGTATTTGGATCAGAATCAGCATTTGCTTGATCATCTTGCTAAAAGAGGGTGTGAGAGGAGGATTCTCGATATATCCTTTCCTTTTTCAATATTTCTCTTTCAAGCAGGTTCATGTGTACTTTCATTGTCAGAATATGAAATCACATCAGGTTCTTCTGACTCGAGTACATTCTGTTGAGGTGGTACTTCAAACTTGTCAGCAATTGACACCATTTCATTCTTCTTCAACCCCTGGTTCTTGATTTGAAACAAATCCTGTAAATTCTCAGAAACTTTGGTAAGCAGACATTTATATGAAACAGGGAATCCAGTATTCACACGTATACCTAGTACATCCACGTGTAACACCCAGATAATTCCCAAGTAAAATAAATGCTAAAAGTGTCAAAAGACAAAGTTCAGGGGTTATACTGCATGTTCTCCAACGATGGAGGACTAAAAGTGAAAATATGAAAACGGGACGGATGTCGGACCGACATATTATTCCATATCGGTCCGACATGTGTGGAGGAAGGAATAAACCAGGTAACGACACGTGTCCCATGACTCGGCCCTAAGTTTGGCATGTTAACTCAGCCCCACGTCGGACTAAATGGTTTTACAACTCGGTCCGATATGTGGATGTCGGATTGACATGCTTTTATAACTCGGTCCAACATGAGTCCGAAATCAGTCTATAAATAGATGAATCGATTTTAGTCCTTGGCACACACAAACACTTCCAAAACACACACTTAAGCTCTGGTGTTCCATTCCTGAGCTGTGGTTCGCGTACGAGGGTTCGGTTTCTCGTAATTTCATCTTAAAACTACCATAGATAGTGCCGAGGTAAGGTTTCTGAAGACCCTGAGGTTCCTTCGTGTAAACATAAGATAGGGATGTTGATTATGACAATGTCGAATATGATTTTGGGTTCTGTCGAGGTGTTGATTATTGTAGTTGATCAGAAAGGAGGTTCTGCTTGAGGTGAGTTCCTCTGAATTACGATCTATAACATGTTTTGTAAAATAATTTTGTGTCTGAGATCTCAATACTATCCGTGCATATATCCTATAATAAGTACTTGTTATGGCCATGATTGGGAGGGACTGAGGGATAAGATTGATCCTATTGTTTTAGACTACTCCATGTGTGGCCAGCAAGCCAGAAGGTCCTAGTATATATGTATGTTGTAAACTCATAATCCATGTGAGGTTACTGGGTGATAGATTGGAAAAAGAATGATTGTTAGACCCAGACGGGGCATTTCATTTGTGTATCAAGGATACCTATTGTGAAAATGCGATTTTGTTTATGAACTCACCAGCGTTATGTTGATCCAAAATTTTTTCAAATGTTTTTGAGCACAGGTGAACCCTAGCTTATAGTTGGAGTTCCAAGGGATATACGGATGTTGGATATAGGGATGACTGAGGGTAGGTCCCTGTGTGACCATAAGTCCTGAGTGGATGGCATGATTTTTTGTGAGCTATAAGTTTAGAATTTTTATGTTATAACTTTATATTATGAAATAAAGTAATTATGATTTTATGTCTTCCGCTGTGTGTTTTTTTTATATCAACGTCACGGTCACTAGAAGACGACCTTCAACCGGTATGTAGTTATCTGACGAATGTAATGTTCTGTCTAGGAAATAGCGGTGTATAAATCTCTCCTTGACCTGTCACTCTTACCTAGGAACATATTTGTTGGAGGTACTACTCTGGCTAGTTAATTGTCCTGTGTTACAGATGTGACAAGTTGGTATCAGAACCGCAATTTAAGGGATTTAGATACAAATAGGAAAGATTAGTATCTAGACTTAAACTAAGTGCTCTGAGAATCGTTGGAATGCCATAGGATGCAGGTTAAGGTGTTGATTATCATTTCGAATATAAAGGGTGATATCATGAGAACAGATAATAAATTACATTCTTGGCCAAATATCTTTAATTTCTGATTTTTTGGATCATAACCAGTTATACGAATTCTGATGTCATACAACTATATGTATAGGTAACAATGGTTGGACGAGGAAGAGGAAGAGGTAGGGGAACGGGTCGAACCCCGGTTACTAGGAACCGTAGACAGATTGAAAATAACACCGATACTAACGATCATCACGAAACAAATAAGAACGGAAATAATACCAGTGCTCATGCTGAGGAGGTGGCTGTGACTGAAACCTAGTTCCAAGATGCCATGGCTAGTGAAGTAACAAAGGTTTTATGAACCACACTACTCGGACCGTTAGACGAAGTTCTTTCAACGAGAATGGGTACTGGAACTGCTCGAAGAGGAACCAACAACAACAGAGGAGCAAATGGGAATGCCAATACTAGCTCAGTAACAAGAACTAAAAATCTTGAAGGATGCAACTACAAATCCTCCGGAGGCTTCTAACCCAAGCCGTTTGACGGAAAGAAAGGAGCCATTGATACTACACAATGGAACACAAAGATGGAAGCTGTTATCAAGCTTAGTGAGTGCAGGAGTGATCAGGTAGTCAAGTTTGCTACCAACTCTTTAGAAACCACAACATTAGATTGGTGGGAGTCTGTCAAACAAGCCAGAGGGGAGCACGTGGACAACATGAAATGGAATGAGTTTAAGGAACTAGTTATGCAACGTTTCTGTCCTCAGAATGAACTTGATAAGATTGAGGAAGAGTTTCAGCGTCTCGAGGCTGGAACCATGACGCATCAGGAGTATGAGACAAAATTTGATGAGATGTCAAAATTGGTACCACATCTGGTGACACCCGAATCCCAAAGAATCAAACACTTCATTAGGGGGTTACCACTGAAAGTACGAACCCTAGTCAGAACTTCGGCACCTCAAACAATGAATGTCATTAAGTGCAACAATTTATGATGATAAACCTGTGGAAACAAAGAGGAAAAATAAGGAAGTGATGTATCGATTTAAACCGAGGAATTTCAAGTTCCCTAGGAGAGAGGGATTTAATTCGGTGAGAAATTCTCAGGAAATTAGATGCAATAGATGCTAGAAGCCGAGGCATACTACAATATATTGTCCATCTCTTAAATGTTATAATTATAATGAGATGGGACATATTTCGAGAAATTGTACCAAACCCATACAACAAAAGCCCGGAGGAGGGGCATAAGGTCGGGCGTTCGTGATAGGTGAAGGAAAGAGGAACAACAATGCCAAAGTGGTGGCTGGTACGTTCCTAGTTAACGATGTTTATGCTAAAATCCTATTTGATGCAGGAGCAAATATAAGTTTTGTTTCAAATGCCTTTAGTTTGCATTTAGGCATGAAACTAACCCCACTTGAGCATGCTAATATAGTTTAGGCGGCAAGTGGAGGGCATATTAGGATAACTGAATCGTATGCGAATTGCAAGATGACTCTTGGCAACGAAAATTCAGTGATTGAATTAATGCCAATGAGTATGAGCAAGTACGATGTTATCATTGGAATGGATTGGTTGAACCACGTCCATGCTCAGATTAATTGTAATCAACGGACTGTTAGGATATGTAGGCCTAACGGAGAATCTACGTTGATACAATGTGATGGTGAAGAGAATAAGATTGAAACGATTTCCATAGGTAAGGCTAATAAATGTATGAATACAGGATGTAATGTATTCATAGTTTATACTTTAGATTCCAAACCTGAACGTCAAATTACGGACATCCCTGTAGTATGCGATCACCCGGATGTACTTCCGAAAGAATTACCCGGTCTACCACCAGATAGATAAATCGAATTCCAAATCGAACTTTTTCCCAGAGCCAAACCCATCGCTAGAGCACCGTATCGTCTAGCACCGTCTCAATTGAAAGAGTTGATGAAGCAGATTCAAGAATTGTTGGACAGAGGTTTCATACGTCCAAGTACTTTGCCTTGGGGAGCACCGGTGTTGTTTATCAAAAAGAAGGACGGAAGCATGCGGATGTGCATAAATTATCGAGAATTGAACAAGCTCACTGTGAAGAACAAATATCCATTGCCAAGAATAGATGATTTGTTCTTGTAGGTCCCTTCGTGTGTGTCGGATCGTTGCATGCAAGTGGTCTACTAGTCGGACCGGGTGCGGAATACCCGTGACTAGGCGGAGAGTCTAACTAAAACAAAGTAAACCAACACGAGAGTCACAATAAAAGCTCTTTCTATTTTAAACACTCGACGGTTACAGAGAGATTACAAATTGCGTACTTAACAAACTGAGTTCGTCTAAGATATGAGTTCTGCGTACTTATCCTCTGTGAACCAAACCTATTTATACAGACCTGATGCCTGCGCACTTAGCAAGTGCGCAGGACCAAATGCTCCTGCGTACTTGCTAAGTACGCATGAGCTTTCTCCTGCGCACATGTAAGTGCGCAAAACACTTAGAAGAAATGCAACATACACTATGTAAAAGTAAATACAACTCGATAAACTATTACATAATGACTTTTACATACAAAGACAAATTACAGACATTAGAAATACAAAATAAGACTCTATCCAGAGTGTTGTCACAGGAAAGTGCATCAACAAACTCCCCCTTGACAACAGCTCGGGATCTTCACCGTCTTCAGTCGTCAATCTTCAGTCTTCACAGCACTGGTTCCTTAGCTTCCATCTTCCTTTTGTAATCAAGACAGAATGTGATCAACTTGTCGTATTTGATAGAAAGAAGCTTTGTCCAATCGTCAGTGTGGATGCAATACTTGTCGGCTAGTACCTCCAGATCGTTCACAGAAAAGTTGATGAAGCAGACTTCATCAAATATCCTGATCACTTCCTTTGGCACCATGTTTCCACGTGCTGACTTACCTTTACCCATAACCACAGCCTCGCCCGTTTTTGGATCAACGTACCAGTACCACATGTCACCAAGAATATCCTGAGGTAACTTGCTCAGGGGAATCTTAGTTTCACATTGCACTGGCTTGTATACCAATCTCTTTATGTGCTTCTTAGTCATAGGATGTACAGCGTGCTTATCCTTAACTCTTCTGGGCACTTGAGGCTTGAAGTATTCAAATTTCCCTGATCTTGCTTCCCGATGTAGTGTTACCCACAAACCCATTGCTACTGCATGACTTGAGTGACTCAGCAGGTCACGATTTGCGAGGTTCACAAGGTCGTACTTGGGCAAAGAGTTGAACGCCTCACTGGTTGGTTTCAAGTATTGAACGCCCCCCCCCCCCCCAGATCTTTTGATGGCGAACAGCTGCTTGTCCTCCTCGAACCTAACAGCCAAGATCATACCTGTAGCTTCGTGCTTGTCTGTGATGGACGTCTTTTGCCACACGGGAGGTGGACCCTTAGATGATGCAGAAGGCATGTCTTTATCTTTTGGTGCCTCGGGGTCCACAGGTGTAGGGTCGACTGGGAAGGCTTTAGTTGTAGCTTCAACATTACTTGCCATGTCAACTGAGACTGTTTCGAGCAGAGATTCGAACGATGGTACTTCAAAGATCTCACCATCCTCTAACTCGTACTCTCCTTCCCCGTCGCCCTTGGGAATCTCTATTACCACATCCTCATCTTCATCATTCCAGTCATCACCAGAGTCGATCTCTCCTTCTTCTAGATTGAAGAGAGCATCGATCTGTGCTTTTTTAGAGTAGTCAGGCTCTAGATATAGGATCTCATCATCAGATAAGTACTTAAGTACTTCAGCCACTGACTTCCCTTTATCACCACCACCACCAGATGTATCACCACCCTCTTGCTGAGTAGACTCCCCCTCAGCCATTGGAATAGAAGAGATGGGCACAATCGCCAAAGCTTGGTGCTCACCTCCACTAGGACCGGCTTCAGGATCCTTGTCTTTATCATCATCCTTAGTCAAGTCGACTGGATGACAAGGCTCAGCACCAGTGGATTTATTTTCTTTCTCTTTCTCCTTCTCTTTCTCTTTCTCTTTCTCTTTCTCCCCCTGAGCATCAAGCTTCTTGGTCAGTTCTTCAACTAATTTGACCATCGCTTCGTTCTCTTTTCTCTGTAAATCCATCTCAAGTGAAGTTCTGTGGCCTAGAATCATTTCATTGGTTTTCATCAGCAACTCGTTCTGTGCGATAACATTCTTCAGTTGCTCATTTGTCCCTATTCTCTGGCTGTGGAGAATCCTAACTTCATCGGGTAGGGAATTAATCTGTGCTTGTTGAGCATCAGACTCCTCCTTTGACTTTTGAATGGTCTTCAACAGTTCAGCAAACTGGGTCTCTAAGACATTTATCCTTGCATCATACGGATCAGAATGCCTAGATGATGAGGCTTCAGCATTATGGATGGGGGAGGAGAAGATTGTGTCAAAGTCAAACCCTTGTGAGAAATCACCATAGTTGAAGGGTTGACATGACGGCTCAGTGGTGTGAGGTGGGTGTGGGGATGTAATGATGGGAATGGGAGTTATGGTTGGGGTGATGGTGACTGACTCCGTGAGAAGTGGAGTAGTCACCGTCACCTGGACGGTTGGAGTAGGGAGGGTCACCGTCACAGGAATCTCCTCTGTGACTGCCACATTACCTTGTACTAGTGGCCTTCTCCTCCTTATGTACAGTTGTTGTGCTGGTGGGGTAGATTCTGATTCTGGACTGTCAGCTGCAGGTTGTACTTGCTGCACAGTCGGATCTCTACAACCCTGGGGATAGCAACCTCTTGCTTATCGCCCCTTTTCTTGTTAGCACTCTCTTTCCTTTGTCTTTGTAGAGCAGCGTCAGAGTCAGAAGTCGGCTCATATTCGCTGCTCGAGCTTTGTCGCTTTCTTTTAGAAGACAACGCAGGCAGGGTTACCTGTGCCGATTTCCTCGGAATCAGAAGAATCTGATTATGTTGCTTCTGAATCGGATTCCTCAGCACCACCATCACCACCTTCGTCATCACCTCCATCACTTTCATTCTCTTCTTCTTGTTGTTCATCAGAATCATCACTCATCTCTGGTGCCGAATTGGGACTATACCAATTCCAATCTTCTGGTGCGACATATGCTTCATTAAGCAGGTGGCCAAAGAGTTCAGTATGCACAGGGGTAGGATCTACACTGCCTGGCTTTAGAAACTGAGCAAATACACTCTTGTCCACCCGTTTTACTTGCAGTCTCTCCCCGATAGCACGTAGGTTTGGCAACGCATCATCAATCAAAAGTTGCACAAACCTCGGGTATAATAGGAACCTAAACTTCTCTGCTGTATTGATCTGTTCATTGATTGCTTTGAAGATGTAGCGAGAGAAGTTGTAGCCCCTTTTAAGAGACAAGTCCACCATGGCTACTGCAAGGTCATGACCCATGGCATCTTTCCCCGCTTTTCTTGACGAGATGCACACGATCATGATGTGGGCAAAGTACCTCCATTGATCCAAAACCCACATCTTCTTGTAAGAAGCATAGTCCCTCGCTCCGACATATCCCATTCTATGCCTCCAACATCCATCCACATAGTAATCTGGATAGGATGTCGGGTCGGTAGCGAGGTCTCCGAACTGCAGGACCCTTCTTATTGTATCCTCAGAGAAAGCAATAGCCCGACCATCAACGGTAGCCCTTATGACATTAGGGGATACCGTGCAGTCGTGCTCTGTCGTCTCCCAAAATTGCTCCAAGTAAGGTCTTGAGACTGTTGGGTCAGCTGAGATTGCATAACTTATTCTTGATCGGTTAAAAAAATCAATGATCTGCCGATACTGCAAAGCTGCCCCTTTCCACTCAGGTTGAGTGTTCGCTAAAAAGTTGAACTCATCAGTGAATGCCCGAGCCATAGTCTGCAGAAACACACAGAAAACATAATCAGAACAACGTATATTATTGAAGATGAACAAACATGACACGGTATAGTAGGTACATTATGAACAAAAATTTCAGACTTGAAAATTTTTCTAAGTGTTGGTCCTGCGCACTTAGCAAGTGCGCAGGCTTTTCCTCTTGCGTACTTAACAAGTACGCAGGAATTGCTTCTTGCGTACTTGCTAAGTGCGCAAGAACAACACTTGGCAAAAATTTTAGAATTTTAACAAGATGACAGATTGCTCAAAGACCGGGTCAAGTAGGTCGCCACTAGGTCGGAATCGAGGATTCAAACTTATGGGACCATTATTAACACCAGTAACTACCAAACCAAGACCAATTTCGACTTAAAAACGTCGCCCAATCCCACTGTCGATTAAGATTCCACCGACGCCTAGAATCGAGGACGAAATGGATGAATATGGAGTCGATTAAGAATCCTATTAGCATAGAAATGTCAATAAGTTACCCAAACAACCCCAATTTTACCCATAATATTTCGGATTTAACCTAAAAATTTCTAAGTCACGAATCGGTCCAATGTCACGATTCTATGGATGAAAATCGCCTAGATTCTCACCAATGAGATGAAATGAGATGATGAAACTATAGACGGGATGAAAAGATGGTTTAGACACACTTGATTTTGAGTTAAATTTGCAGAGGGAAAAAGGATCGATTTGAACACTTGAAACTGAAAAGTTTTTCTAAGTGTCACTTTTATACCCCTCACTTAACGGTCGAGCGTACTTGTTAAGTGCGCACGAGTTAACTCTTGCGTACTTACAAGTACGCAGGACTTAACTCTTGCGGAGTTACAAGTGCGCAAGACTAACTCCTGCGTACTTGCTAAGTGCGCAAGGTTTACTTCGTGCGAACTTGACAAGTACGCACAAGCCTTAAGTGCGCAAATTTGAAACTCAGATTTATGAAGATTTTCAGATCAAATAACGAACAAGATAAAAGTATTCAATCACGAGGTTTCAAATACAATTCATGACGGTTAAATATAAAATATTTTTGCCTTTTTCTGATTAAACTTGAACAATGCATAAACTTAAAATCTTTTTGTTCTTTTCTAGATACATATATACAAGTATTCACACCAACTATTATTGATCAAAGACACGAGCAGAGGATCATATCAGGCTATCTTTTAGCAAAAACGATACAAAATAAACATCAAAGAATATGGGATCATGTCATGGATTACTCTTTATTCATACGTAATAAGCACATAAACAAGTAATTCAAGTTGACAATATTATAAGATTTGAAACTATACGCATCTTTGTATCATGTTCTTGTGTATTAAGGTATTAATTATAAGATATACAACGTGTACCCCACTGAAATGCTATTTTAACTTGCACTATCTCAAGGCATCTAAGATTTTCCCAATGATTTTCTAGATTTTCAGAATGAAGCTACATCTATTAGCACAGGAAAAATCAAGCACAATCCATAAGGATTATCAGGAATCATAAGATTCAGAAACGAGTGATTCATTTGTCTTGGTTTATTTGATTTTCTTCAGTGAATATCGGAATGATGATTTAAGATAATATATATGGTGTTTGAGTTTTCAAGGTAAGGGAATCCAACTTTTATCTGGATTTGATTTCAATGAATCAGGAGTGATTCAAGGGTGAATAAATGCTCAACGGTTAATGTAGAGACATGTCTTGATTCAATCTCTCCTTGCATACTTGTGAGTATGGGCAGTGAGATGAACCGCCTTAATTGTGCTAACGACATAACCCGAAACTGATCTCAAAAGAAAATTATTGCCAAAATCTAACATCCTTTATCTGATAATGATCTTTTCTATTCTTTTACGCACACACACTTGCAAACATGGGTTCAAATCACGGTTGTAATTTAGATTTAGTTTCCACACTACTAGTGATTCAAAGACGCATACAGCCTACTGACAATTCAAATTACTTGTAAATAAACAGATTAAAAACATAATAATTTAAACAATTAAGTAAACATGACGCAATCATTTCCCATATGAGCAGTCTATGACGTTTAGATCATTTCTGATGTACTATCATTTCCTCTTTTCTCAAGTTAACTTTGAAATTTTCTACATTTTCTATTTTGTTTTTGGTTTTTGTAAAATATTTTAAAAACTAAAAGAACTATACAGAAAATTTAAAAGAATTAAAAATTTAACTTTCATGAATTGAATTGAGTTAAGAAAACTTAGTTTTCACTCAGGATTGAACATTCCTATCAAGTTGACAAGATGCTAAAACGGGATCGATCAAATGCCTTTGTGAAAAGGTCAGCAAGATTGTCATCCGTGTGAACTTTTACAAGTCCAATTAAATGCTTTTCAGCACAATCACGGATGAAATGATGGCGAATCTCTATATGTTTAGTTTTGGAATGTTTCACCGGGTTATTTGTGATGGACATGGTGGCATTGCTGTCAATGAATAGAGGAGTTCCAGTGAAGTTTAAGCCGTAGTCTCTCAACTGCTGCTGAATCCACAGTATCCGAGAACAACCGCTCGCTGCAGCAATGTATTCTGCTTCACAAGTTGAGACAGAAACAGTTGACTGCTTCTTACACTGCCAGGAGACCAGTCTGTCTCCTAAGAATTGACATCCACCAGAAGTTGACTTTCTGTCAAGGTTACAACCGCCATAATATGAATCAGTGTAGGCTTTGAAGTCGAATGACTGCTGTTTAGAGTACCAAAGACCTAATCGGGGTTTCCCTTTCAGGTATCTGAAAATTCTCTTCACGGCTATCATATGTGACTCCTTCGGTTGAGACTGAAACCTTGAGCACAAACATACAGCAAACATTATATCGGGTCTTGAAGTTGTGAGATACATAAGTGATCCGATCATCCCACGGTACAATCTGTTGTCCACATCCTTTCCATTTTTGTCAGGATGCAAACCATGATTGACTGGGATAGGTGTGTCGTAAGTACTGCTATCATTCATCTTGTATTTGGACAAGATGTCCTGCACATACTTAGTTTGATGTAGATAAATGTCATCCTCTCTTTGACTGACTTGCAGACCCAGGAAGAACGACAATTCACCCATATTACTCATTTCAAATTTGGACTTCATCACCTGCTCGAATTCCCTACACATCCCTTCATTGATAGACCCAAAAATGATGTCGTCGACATATACTTGTACAAGAAGAATGTCACCTCCTGCTTTCCTAATGAAGAGAGTCGAGTCAATCTGTCCACGGTCGAAAACATTAGACAGTAAATGCTTAGATAATGTCCCATACCATGCCCGCGGTGCTTGATGAAGACCATAAAGTGCTTTGTCGAGCTTATACACTTTATTGATATTATGCGGATCTTCAAAACCGGGAGGCTGAGTGACATAGACTTCTTCATGAACTTTACCATATAGGATATGTGGCATAAGCCAAGAACAGTCGAATGGCTTCAATTCTAGCAACTGGGGCATATACTTCCGTGTAATCCAAGCCCTCTTGCTGATAAAAACCCTGAACAACCAATCTTGCTTTGTTCTTCACAACAACATGACGATCATCCGTCTTGCATTTGAACACCCATCTGGTTCCAATTGGCTGAAAGCCTTTTGGTAAGTTAATCAAATCCCACACGTGCAACTTTTGGAATTGTGACAATTCATCTTGCATCGCCTCAATCCAGCAGTTGTCAGTGAGAGCCTCCTTCACATTCTTCGGCTCTAACTGGGACACGAATGCAGCATGCAGACATGTTTCCATGACACCAGTGTCAAGTATCTCTGTGTAAAGACTGGTGTTCTCAGTGATGGTTCGATGACGAGTCTGAACGCCGGTATAAGGATCACCAATAATGTTGTCGATTGGATGATTCCTATGCACTCTCGTCTCCGCTACAATCGGTTCCTGAATTTCTGGATCAAGATTCGTGCTTAACTCCCCCATTTCCTTTGTTCCAGAGGAAGAAGATTCAATGTTAATAGGATCAGCTAGAGCTTCATTTCCTACAGTTGTGTTAGGATTAGCTGGAGCGTCATCTCCAACGACAAGAACATCTTCACTGTTATCACTGTCATGAGTTCTAGATGCAGATACAGCATTGGAACCAAGAGTTACAATTGGTACAGTAGCACGAGTAGAGAAGCTGGAGTCATCGCCGCCACCCAATAAATCATAAACATTTGCAGCGTCATCTGCCGATATATCAGGTAGATTGAATGACTTGAATAGCGCATCATAATCAAAACCCCAAGCTGGACCTGTTGGTTCGGGTGGAATGCTGTGTTTACTACAATCCACTTCAAACCATTCCTCGACAGTACGAGTTCCTATGTTGTACACTCTCTTGCAAGGCGAGTTGGCAACGTATCCTAAGAAGATGCCTTCCACCGCTTTTGCATGAAACTTAGACTGGCGGTCTTTGTACTGTAGCAACAAGGAACAAGGACTACCGAAAGGAACTAGGTAATCAAGATTGGGAAGTCGATTGTTAATCAACTCGTAACAAGTCTTGTTGTGCCTCTTCACTACCAGGACTCTGTTTAAGACGTGACACGCTGTATTAACTGCTTCTACCCAGAAAGTGACAGGAAGCTTTGCATCCGACAGCATAGTTCTTGCAGTCTCAATCAGTGTTCTGTTCTTCCGTTCAGCAACTCCATTCTACTGAGGCGTGTATGGCGCGCTGAATTCGTGACGGATCCCTTTCTTGAGACAGTAAAGCTCCATCAAATTATTCTTGAACTCAGTTCCGTTGTCGCTCCTTATCCTTCTAACTTTCAGCTTGCAAAGAGATTCCAAGCTCAGGATCAAGTATTGAAGAATATCAGTAGTCTCGTCTTTAGTATCTAAAAAATGCACCCAAGAAAAATGTGAGAAATCATCAGTTACAACCAGAAAGAACGACTTACCTCCAATACTCCTGATACTTATGGGGCCAAACAGATCCATGTGTAATAGCTCCAAAGGGGTATCAATAGAGTTTTGGAGCTTGGGCTTGTGAGACTTCCATTGCTGTTTACCCTTTTTACAAGGCATACAGTCATCTGCAACGGTAAATCTCAGCTTAGGAACCCCGGTTACCAAACCGTTTCGAACAAGATGATTCATTTTACGATAAGAAATATATCCGAGTTTCCTATGCCACAATATAGAGTCAAGCTCTGTCGCTTTTGTAAGCAAAAAAGTAGCAACTGATGAGGTAGTTGTTGCCACGCTCATATCGATCTGATAGGTGTCGTTTGTTCTTGGTGCCCTCATCAGGATCCAGTCTTCGGGAACCTCAAAACCAGGTTTGAGAATCAGGCATTCTGACTTGTCAAACATCATCGAGTACTCCTTATCACACATCTGGGAGACACTCAACAGGTTATGCTTCAGCTGCTCGTAGAAGTTGACATTGTCAAAGCTGACACAACCGTTTGAAACCACGCCTTAACACGTGATACTGCCGCCTTTTTCTCCGGCAAAGGCAACATAGCCGCCTCTGAATGGTTTAACGTCTTGAAGCAGGGCCATGTTTCCTGTCATGTGTCTGGAACATCCACTATCTACATACCAGCGGTTAGAGATAGTACCCTTCGGACGTCCCTGCATGAGTAACAAAAGAATTAGTTAGATTTGGAGACCCAAGCCATTGTGGTCTTGGGCCGTCCGTCTTTCTCAAAATAAACTACTTCTTTCAACTCACAGTCATGATGACTGTTCAAAATTTGTGAATCTTTGGAGGAATTGGGAATAGGAGATTGAGAACCTTTTACTTTCTTGTTCCAGGATCTCTTTTGATTCTTAACCAGAACAGGAGACTTTGGCTCAACCACAGCCGGTGAACTTGTGGAAGCTTCACCTGATTGAACTTTAGTCAGCTGTTCCAGCTTTCTCAACCTCTTATTCCTTCTTCTTCTCCGTGGCTTAGAGAGTCTAGCCACAGATTTCTCACCGTACGTGTACTACCAGATGTAGACACACGAGGTACAGCAGGTTGCTTTACCTTTCTTGCAACAGATGGTTTGCCCTCAGATTTGATCTTTGGCTTTGCCATCGGTTGGACTGGTGGTTTCACCACATTCTGCTTTGGATGTTTGGGAGATGGTTTCACTGGTGGCGACCTGGGGATAACAGCTCGTTGTGAAACAACAGGCCGTTTCCCTTGGTTCTTAGAAGGACAGTTCACAAAAATGTGACCAACCAAGCCACAGTGAAAATAGTTCCTCTTGTCTACATAAGTTCTCTTGTAAGGCTCATTAGATCTGTCCTTAGATAACTCAGCATTATGAGCAGGAGGAGTTGGTTTCTGAACAGCAGTCTGAACCTTAACAATTTGATTTTTGGGAGTATAGTATTTTTCCAAATTTTCTTTGTAACCAAGCCCAAAGTGAGCTGAAAAAGCCTCTTTCTTTACTTGGTTAAGGTTTTTATACCCCCCATAAAGCATTACCTTAAGTTTATCATTTGATTCAATGACATCAGGTTCAGTTAAAATGCAATTATCACCATTAGTGATAATGTTTTTCTTGACTTTCTGTTCAGTCAACAACTCCTTAGATACTACTCCTTCAGGGCAAGAGTTAACCGACCCATCTTTAGAAGCAGTAACAAACTTCTCACTAGATGTGGAGTTAGCCTTACTTGAGGACTCATCCTTTTTAGGGGAATCATCCTTATCAGAGGACTCAACTAGACAAGTGAGATCAATGTCTAATAAGCCATTGACAAACTTCCCACTGATTGGTGGAGGAATGGCATTGGTACCAAGACCTAGACCTCACTAGAGATTCGTAGTGTTCCACCACAAAGCGAGAGTTTTTCAACTTCTCATTAGTGCATTTTAACTGCAAGATCTCATTTTGCAGTTTGATGATTTCATTGTTCCGTTTTTCTAACCCCTTATAAGCAATATCCAAGTGAAGTTGTTGATCGCTCATTTTTAAAGAATACTCATGTTTTTCCTTTGTCAATGTTTCAATAGATTCTTTAAAACGTTTTTCATTTTCTTTATAGTTTAGAGCTGCTATACTTAGGGGTTCGATTTTGTCTTGGAGCTTAGAGTTTTCAAGTTTTAGCCCTAGACACTTAGAACATGAAACAACAGAAAAGGGATTAGAGTCTACCTCATGAGATGAACTTGTTGCTTCTCCAATGGCCATGAGAGCAACAGCAGTCGATTCCTCTTTCTCAGCTACAAAAGCTTCCTTTCCTTCAGCTTCCTCCTCTTCCTCTGTAGCAGCAGTAGTAGACTCTTTTGGGTCAGCCATAGAAGCTTCCCTTCTCTCTGCTTCAATCATTTCCATGATCTCAGCCATGAGACCAACCTGTGTTTGTGCGATGATGGCATCCTCAAGATGAACACCCCAATCAAAGCTGTCGTCCTGTTGGGCTACCAGTGCATTGGACGTTCCACCTTGGCTTTGATTGTGGTGGTTTGGATTGTTTTGGCCATGGCTATTTCCTTGGCTGGGTCGGGTAAAACCAAAGGCAGGTGCTCTGTCTTTCTGACACTCACGAGCAAAGTGTCCATAGTTCAGACACTTGTAGCATTTGGCCTTAGATTTATCAAACCCAACCTTGGCATTAGGATGCCCGCCAATAAACTTTCTTCCTGTTCTGTTCAGGAAACGCTTGGCTCTCCTCAAAAGCATGGCCATATTCCATTGAATATCCATGTTCTCCATGTCATCAGGATCCACTTGATTAAAATCTTCTTCAATCGTCTCTGGATCAGTAAGCTTGCCACCTATGAAATTTTCATATGCAAGCATACAAGATGAGAATAAAGCTACATGATCTACAGCTATTCTGGCTATAGCTGAGTTGTTAGCTGAAGACGTAGCAGGAGGATTTCTTGAGGTATTTTGATGATGAGACCCCGACCTTGATCCTGAAGCATAGCAAGCATGACCACCACACCCAGTTGAGTGGTCTTCTTCAGTAGGATTTCCAGAGAAGAGGGCAATTCCACAGCCAGATGACTTGGATGTAGAAGTCGTCCCATGATACATAGAAGGGTCTTGTATCTGGGGTCTTCCAGAGCTCTCCTTTCTTTTCAATTTCATTTCATGAGCTTGAATCTTTCCTATAGCTTCCTCTACTGTCAACTCATAGAATTTAGGATTTTCCCTCATCAGGGTTGTGTACATCTCAAATTTGGTAGTAAGGCATCCAAAAAATTTTGCACTCAGTATTAGGCGAACTTAATAAGTTCGCTTGGTGAAGATCAGGCGAACTTAACAAGTTCGCTTGGGTTAAGTTCGCTTGGGGTTAAGTTCGCTTGTGGTCAAGTTCGTTCAGTGAAGGTCAGGCGAACTAATTAAGTTCGCTTGTACAGTATCAGGCGAACTTATCTATTTGTTACGAAAAAAAAAAAAATAAATAAAAAAATAGTCGTTTTGAATCATTTTTTTAGGGAACGCTTTTATAGTCGTTTTCGAGTATTTTGGCGGGAAAATTCAACTTGTTCAATTTTTTTAGGGAACGCTTTTATAGTCGTTTTGAATCATTTTTGAAATTTTGAATTTTCGAAATTTTTAAAAAGGAGTATTTTGGCGGGAAATTTTTTTCCGGATATTTTCGCAAAAATTTCAAAATGTCAATTTCATGTGATAATATTGAGATTGGAACTATGCCACCGAGACTTTTGTGCATTTCAGATTTTCGTAGCTGGAAAGTCCGGTTCGAACAGTTCGTATCACAAACTGATGAAAACTTTTGGACATCCATATTTGAAGGATATGTGCATCCTACTTATGACTATATGGGATATTATGATGTTCCTAAACCACTGACAGCTCTTACTAAAGTAGAAAAGTAGAAGTTTGATCGAGAGATGAAGACGCGTGAAACTTTAACGATGTCTTTACCTAAAGAAATCATTCATAGTCTCGGGAAGTGTCCTACTTCAAGAGATCTATGGGAAGCTTTGAAGAAAAAGGGTGAAGCAACTTCTCAAGCGTTTGTAGTCCTGATCAAAGAAGTATTGGAGAAGCCGAGTGATTCTCAAAGTGATTTTTCTGTAGATTTAACTGATAGTGAGAGTATTCGTTCTGGTGAAAGTACTCAATCTACTGAGACTGAAGTGATGAGTGAAGAAAGTTTTCAGACAGTTGAAGATGATTTGAGTGAATCAGAAATTGATGTAGAGCCTGTCCATGATGCTCAAAAGAGTGAAGCTGATGAGGATATTTTCATGGCTCCTGGTGCATCTGGTTCAGAAGTAAAACCTGAGGTATTTTCTAACCCTGAAACGTTTTGTTCTAACTGTGTTTCAGTTAAGGATAAAATGATGAGGGTTATGGATGACAACGTCAACCTCATTTGTGATATGAAATCCATGCACACGGTAAATCAGAAATTAAAAGATAATGAGAATGTGTGTATTGAGAGGATAGAATCACTGAAGAGAGATATAAGTTCTCTAACTTTAAAGATCAAAGAGCAGGAATATCACCTGGATATGTCCTTTGCAGAAATTGAGAAATGCGAAAGATAAGGAACTAGCTGAATCCAAAGCAGAGGTAATCAAATTGCATAGACAGTTAGAAAGCTTTGGAAATTCATCATTCTTATTAGGATATTATCATGATAATACTAAAGAGGAGAAGGGAACTAATGGTATTGGTTATGTTCCTCCACCATTCAATGGAAACTATTCTGTGACACCTGAGATTATAACCGATGAGGATTTAGATCCTAAGACTGTGTTGAAGGTGAATCCTGTCACAGGTGAAGATATGGTTTATTCTGATGAGAGTGATGATGAATATTTTGATGAAGCTAAGGTAGAGGGGATACCGAAAGAGGTTAAGAAAGAAGACTCAAAGGTTGATTCTAATTCATCTGGAAATTCTACATTTGGAAGTTCTTCAAACTCAAGGAGAGTTCCATATGTCAGAGATTATAAAGACAGGCGTACATGCTTTCATTGTAATGAGATGGGACACATTGTGGTGAACTGTCCTTACAAAAATAAAGGAAAGAAGCATGTAGTTCCTGAGAAGGTTAAGACTGAATCAAGACCTATTGAGAAAAAGTTTGTTCCGTCTCAAACTCCAAAAGAAGTTCATGTAGGAGAATCTTCTTAAAATGCATCTAATCGTGTGAAGATTTCTTATATGAGAGAATATAGTGAGATGAGATCTTGCTTTTACTGTGGTCTTGTTGGTCATATTCGGATTGCTTGTCCACACAAAGCCAAAGGTGACCGACATGTTACTCTAGAAAAGGTAAGAACTCATGGTAAGCCTTATGTTAACCCAAATGTGGTTAAACCTCGTGATATACCAAATGGTAATTCAAAATCTGAGGTTAGGCTTTCTAGACCTCAAAGACGGAGGAGAAACAGAACATTGAGAAAACTTTTAGAACAAGAGTTTTCACAATCTAACTATTTTTCAAATGAACGAAGATGTTCAAACACTTCACATTTTAAACAAAAGGAACTTAATGAACAGAAGTATGTTTGGAAATCTAAAGTTTCTGTTTCAGACTCGTCGGAACAATCTCCGAAAATTGATGAGAGATTCGATTGTGAGTGGAGTGAGGTTTATTATTTTGATACAGATGGACGACCCATGACTACCATGGCTTGGGTCCCAATTTCAAATTAATGTTTCTTGTTAGTTGTGCAGGATTTACCAAGAGGGACTATTAATACCATTTTGGTTGTCGATAGTGGTGGTTCTAAGCACATGACAGGGAATGACATCTGTAAGAGTAATGAGTTGTTGATAACTGAGAAACTATTTGATTCAAAGACTTGATGCTCAAGGGGGAGAATATGTCACACACATTTTTTTGGAAAGAGTTGTACAAAGTCCAAATGATAACCTGAAACTTAGGATGACAATGGTGAGCATAAATTCATTGATGCAACCATTTGACTAGTTGAGGGGGAGTCTACAGGACAGGGGGAGTACAGAACTGTGTTGGTGACAGAGGCAATGACATTCAATTACATTACTTTGGTTTGAGTTTTTAATTGATTGAATTGCTTAATCTCGAGTAACCAAGTAAACTGTTTTTCTTAAAATGTTTTCATGGAAGATTTTATTTTTGTTTGTTTTACTTTCTTTGAAAAAGATTTTGAAAAAGCAGAACAAATTGAAAAAGATAAAATCGACATTACTTGAAGTTAAAGAAGAGATGATAGTACATCAGTAGATGTTCTTTCACACATGACCTTAGATTTACTGGTTGGTTCTTTATGTTAATATATCTGAAATATATGTTTTGATCTAAACTTCAGAGACTACACAAATAGGAAATGATAGTGTTGTGTATGCATATAATTTGAGTTGTCAGTAGACTAAAAGCGTCACTGAACCATTAGTAGTGTGAAAACATAATTGCATATGTTACAACTGTGATTTGAATCCATTATATGCCTGGGTGTGTGTGTTAAAAGATCACTATCAGATAAAGAATATTAGCTTTTAATAATGATTTTCCTATGAGATCAGTTTCAGGTTATGTCCTTAGCAATATTCATTCGATTTGCTTCAGTGCCCATGTCCCGAAAAGCATGCAATTTGAAGTATAATCAAGATATGTACTTGACAACATCTGTCAAACATATACTAGCCCTTGGATCATATTGATAAATCATCTTTATTGATTCCATTGAATTCATAATCCAGATAACAGTTGGATCCACGTACCTAAATCTTATGATTCCACATATATAAACCAAGACATTGAATCATTCGATTCTGAATCTTATTGATTCCTATACAATCCAATTTGGATTCTGCAATTCATGTGCTAAGTGATGTCTCCTCATTCTGGAAATTCGGATAATCTTTAGTAAAATCTTATATGTCTTGAAGATAGTGCATTTACTTTCTGTTGACATACTAGTGGGGTACACGTTGTATTTCATACTTAAATGGTACCTTAACTCACAAGAAAGTGGGAATGAGATGCTTTAGTTTCAAATCTTATAATATTGACAATTTGAATTTGTGTGTCATAGCCTGATCCTATTTTCTTTGAATGTTTATCGCGTATCATAACATGTAATATAAAAGTCTTGAAAAGATAGAGTGTGATAATCTTGAAAGATATTGGTTTGATTTGTCAAGGCTTGAAAGAATGACATAGGATACCATTTGATATTATATGGATTTTATATCCAAGATGTGTGATTGATTCATCATATATACTGATATGATCTTCTTACTCGTGATGTTCGACCAAAAAGATGTGATTTTGTATTTTACATTTAAGTTTATATATAGAAAAACCAAAAAGATTTTGTGTTTCTTATGTTTGAAAAACCAAAAAGATTTTATTTTTCCAGCTTCCATGGAAATCTTAATTGTTGGTTATTCTTGGTTGTTCTCCTTTGCAAAAACTGAATATTGTAGACAGAAGCTGACAAGGGGTCCTTCTCCCAAGTTTTCTTCTAGAAATAAAGAGAGAAAGTGCAGATGAACAAGACGAAGACTACAACTTGTTTGATGATATTTGAAGACGGATGACAATCTTCTGAAGCTATTGTCAAGGGGGAGTCTGTTGAAGCATATTCTGGTGGCAACGAGCTTGAAGATTATGTCTTAGTCTTAGAGTCTTTGACTTGTATTTGATAGAATTGTTAGCAACAGTTAAAGGGGAGTCTGTTAGGACATGTTTTGTAACTGTTGATAAAATTCTGTGTAAGTTCTGCTAGAGGCGAACTTAACAAGTTCGCCTAGCCTATCAGAGGCGAACTTAATAAGTTCGCCTGGGCTATCAGAGGCGAACTTAATAAGTTCGCTTAGCCTATTAGAGGCGAACTTAATAAGTTCGCCTAAGCACAGTGAAGCGAACTTGTTAAGTTCGCCTGGTGCAGAACAGTAGCTTATATATACATAACAGAGTCAGTTTAGACAGTGTGTGGAAAAGTGTAGAACAGATTAGAGGTGAGACGATATCAGAGTAGACGAGAGAGAATTCTTGTAACCTGATATTGGTGGAATACAAAGAGTTTATTTACACCGTTGTTGTTGATTGAGTCACACGAGCACGTTGATCATGGATTCCGCACGTTATCACCGTGTCGTACCGCGAGTCTAGAGATCTGTCACGCAACGAATTAGGGACCTACAGAATCACAACCGGACCACACAGGAAACAGGCCCACTGCGCTTTTTTTCTTTTTGTAAATCGGCCCACAAACAAAACCAGGCCTACTTGAATTATTTTCTATTTCCTATAATTCGACCCACAACACTTTTCCGCCTTTTTTTTGTCTGGCCTTCTCACTTTCCTTTTATCTACTCACTTCACAAACAACACCACCCAAAAGGTAGGGCAAAAAAGAATGCTTCCCCGTTTTTCTTCTTCTTCTTCTTGTCTCAATCAATCAAGAGTTATGGTAAACAAATTCCCTTTACTCTTCTCTTCGGGTTCATGACCGCAACAACAACAAAAATGGGTTTCTGCTACTTGGGTTTTCGATCGACAACCACAACAATGGTTTCTCAATCGGTTTCTCCGATCTCTGTTCCGGTCTCCAACGTTCTCTCCGTCGCAAAACCAGTATGTCTTCTTTCTCTGATTTCGTTTATCTCTGTAACAAATCTCTCTCTGTAAATCAATTCACACCAAATCAATTTTGTTTTTGCTTTTCGAATTCTTCTGATTCGATCTTCACTCAATCAAATTTTGAATTTTGACTCGATTCCTCTGAATCGACTATCTCTTCTCTGAATCGATTCACACCAAATTGATTCCGTCAACCTTTGGCTCTGATGCCACTGTTGGTATTTCTTTTCTTTGAACGATTGAACAATCAATTGATAAAAACTAATATTTTATTGAAATGAACAAACGTTAATTTCAGACTCGATTTTGACTTCTATTTATAACCCAATTTCTAACAGACACAACCTTTCACCTATAACTGTCTATAACCGACATTCTCACATCCGACCATCGTGATTTCGTGCCAACCATTACATCTTGTATTACATTCGGTGTATCTCCCGTATGTAGGTTACGAGGTTCTAACTATGACACTTCTAGTCCTCCTAATTTACAAGTTTACATATTCTATTCTAAATACACTTTAGACTATTTACATGTTTGACCCAATAATTTGACTCGACTAGAATCACATGGATTAATACATTAGTATCCAATATTAACAAACTTCTTATCGCATAGACACTTGGTCAAGATCATAACATGATCATATTAACAAGTTTTTATTTTTCATGTTTGGTCATATCAACAAACATTTTGTTGCACGCACAAATGGTTCGGATCATAACCTGATCACATTAACAGGTTTTTTTTAATTTGATCATATTGGCAAACTTTTTGTCACAAAGATACATGGTTCGGATCATAACCTGTTCATATTAACAAGTTGTTATTTTTCAAGTTTGATCATATTAACAAACTTTTTATTACACAGACATATGGTCCTGATCATACTAACAGGTTTTTGTTTTTCAAGTTTGATCATATTAACAAACTTTTTATCGCACAAACAAATGGTTCAGATCATAATCTGATCGTATTAACAGATTTTTATTTTTCAAGTTGTTCATGTTAATGATGTGCACCAAATTATACATGTTTTTCATATCAAATGTCATTCCTGTTATGTTTTTTTTTTCTTAAGATTCTTGTGAATTAGTTCCTTAATTAATTCATATTGAGTTTGGAGGACCTAAAGACCGAGAATTGATCAAATGAGCAAAAAAAGTGCAAAAACAAGGAGATTTGATTAACTCAGCAAGACAGGCACACCCCTGTGCCCTAGGTCAGGAGACAAGAAAACATAAGGGACCCACAACCCCATGTCCAAACCAACACGCCCCCGTGCCAAAAGGTTAAGCACACCCCGTACTCAAGTTGAACACGCCCCCGTGCGCACTATAATGTCCAGGTCTGCTTCGACCAAGTTAGTGAAGCAGCCAAGAGGGTACACATGGGGTCGTGCCTCATCAAGCACGGCCCATGCTTGAGCTCTGTATCAGCCTATAAATTGGTCATTTCTTGCGCCATTTTGAAGAGAGCTTGGTTAGAGGTTGTTAGCCGTTTAGTAGAAGAAATTTATATAATTTTTGATAGTTAGTTTCGATTTCCAAGATTCTAGATTCAATTAACAAATTTGAAATCTTGTAATGATGCTTAATTATGTTTATACAAGTTTAATCTTTGTTGATTGCGTTACCATTCTTGGCTAAACTCTTTGAATCACATTGGGAAGATGAACTTCCAATGAAGTAGTTAGTGCATTTATGGGTTCAAAACTGGTGTGTGTGAGTGACTTCAAAATATGATATTTTAACATTTAAAGTGGATCCACCCGTCAGAACGATTTACCAACTTCATGCGTCGTTTATTCGGGCATTTACACTTCTATGCCTATGTAGAGTCGGTGTGTTAGTTACTTTGAAGGGTGATATAAGTTATGAATTATGATCGCGATTGTAATGATCCTTGCTTTTTAATATACGTGTTGGACTTATATGCTCGAGTAACGACATTCGACAATACCACCATCAAGATAAGATCCAAAGAGTTACACATCGAACAACAATATATATTAAATGACGTTTAAGAGTTAAACGGGCCTTACACGAAACTAAACCAAAAGGCAAATGATTATTTATGAAATAATCATCTAGAGATTATCTAGGATAATCGACAGCAAAAAGAGATTGTAATTTGGAATTACGAATGACTAAATTAACTGATCCAGAAATTTGGAATTACAGAATAATTAAGTTATATATAAATATATGATATATGTATATAATTACTTATATAAAGTTAATTAATTGTGTTTATAAATATATATATAAAAGTTATATATTTAATTAACCAGAGAGTTTAGGATAAATACTAATTATTAGATAATCAAAGGTTAATTAGTAAACTTAATTACCTAACTTGGGGATTAAGTTACTAATCTATAAATACATATGTCTAGGTAATTAAAGGTTATGATCACAATTAGAAAATTGGAGAACAATTGCTAAACCTAACTCTCTCCTCCCCTCCCCATTCACGCCGCCAACCTCCACCTATCGGACGACCTTCGCAAGGGTGTCACCTGCCGCCGGCAGCCACTTCCGCCACTACTGCCATCACCGTGAGCCGCTGCCGCCATCACCGACCTTCGCAGCTACAGTAGGACGGCAATCGTCGCACCCGCCGGTTGCCGTCGTTTCGGGTTCGTCGTCTTTTTCAACTTGACATCGGGTGATTGGATTAAACAAACCAGGTTTGTTTTGGTGTACGGGTACATGGAGATAAACCAGATAGAGATCCGGGTTTATACGGGTGGATTAGCAATTACAGGCTTGGTTCGTGGAGCCGGATCTAGCGATCGGGTTGTTGTCACATGGTGTTTCATCTTCGGTTGCCATCTCCAAGTCGCAAAAGTTATAACCCTAACCCCCTACGGTTGTTATTAAATATTTGTTTGCATCTGGACTCCTGGTGGGCGATTTAGGGTTTGGCCAAGATCGTTTCGTGTTTGTTTTATGCTGCGTGTTCTAAAATTGTTTTGAAACCCTTGCACGAGACCCATCAGTGGTATCAGAGCCACTTATGCGAACAAATTATTCAATTTTAATTTTAGTTGCAATCGGGTTTTATTTTGTAGGTCCACATGACTTATATCAGATCGATCTCGTGACAAGACGTCTCGATAACACTGAGTGCGGAATCCTTCGTGTTAACGTATGTATATCAATTGACAATAAAATCAGCATGTAAATAAACTCTCTCTTTTATATCACTAAACAGAGTTTATAGAATACTTGTTCGTTCATTCATTCATACTAAACAGACTATGTAAACCCTCTATTTATAGACACACGTTCTACAATAGGCGAACTTAACAAGTTCGCTTCAAATATGCTTAGGTGAACTTAACAAGTTCGCCTCTAATACGCCTCTAGCAGAACTTGTACTAATACTTAGACAAAAACTAAACAATTACATAAAAACATAAAGACAATAAGACCTAAACTATTACAAAGATTTTGTCATACAATCTATGACCTAAACATTCTGGAGCTTTCCCTACATTCAAAACATCACAAAAAAACTATTAGTAATGATATAATAAGTCCCAAGACCCCCCAAAGTGGCATAGGAAAAAAACTAAAAAATTGAGCCAACGGGCGTCCCACTTGGGTGCTGGTAGAACCCATCAGGCATCCCACTTTGGGTGTCCCACTTGCGCAGTGGGCATCCCAGACTCCAGCCCTACACTTGCCAACCCAAATTTGCAATTTTTGGCATTTTTGACCCTCTCGACTCGACCCCTAGTCGTTTTAAACCACCAACAACATTTTGTGAATGTTTTAAACACCCAAGGTCAAAATATCAATTTGTTAGACACGCCTGACACGAGAACCACAACTCGTTTTGCACCCATGAAGGGTTTAACTTCAAGTTCTACCAATTAATTGTTTAGGCATACAACGACCTATAACTTAGACATGTATTGACCCATACAAGTCCTAACGTTTCACCATTCATCAACTTGACATATCCACATGTCTATTGCGAGAACCACCACTCGCTTTCTCGCGACCCATCAAGTATCCACACTTCATGTCACCCGTGAAGTATTTGACTTCACTTTCACCCGTGAAGTACTTGACCTCACTACCACCCGTGAAGTATCCACACTTCACGTAAACACCTCCATGAATTATCCACACTTCATGTAATCAACTAATTTACTGTTTTACTACCAACGGTTGACATTTACAACATTAAGTCAATTTTAGTCTAAAGTTAACACATTCTACATTTTAGTTGACTCTTCACCACATTGAGTCATTTACACCATTTAACCACATATTACCCACTAGTTGACCAATAACCACATAAGTCAACTTACATCTATTTACCACATTTGCACCATTAAGTTTGACTATTAACCACATAGTCTAACTACACTTTTGCACATTCAAGTTTGACCCACATAGTTTAATTACGCATATTTACCACATTTACACATTTAAGTTTGACTATTAACCACATAGTCTAATTACACCAATTTACCACATTTACATATTCAAGTTTGATTATTAACCACATTAATCTAATTACACTAATTTCAATCATAATAGTTTGACCCTAAACCATTAACTTATACTACATTAAGCCAATTTACAACAAATCACCACGTTCTATATTTTAGTTTGACTAAACGCCACACTAGTCAACTACACCAATTTACCACGGTTAGTTTGACTATACTCCACCTAGTTCAACTACACCACTTTTACAAATTGTCATTCATTAGTTTGATAAATTTTCTCATTATGTCAACTATAACAATCCTACCGCATTCACACTTTACTTTGACCATTTACCACATAGTCAAAATCAACATACAACACACAAATAGAAATAACAACATATCTATATACATGTTACCACTACTAATCCATTACTAAGTAAGTGCAAAGCACTTACCTTTGCCAATGAACATTCTAATCGGTCTTCAAAACTAACATCTTTAACGCCTTGATCACCTAAACATTCTACATGTTTTCGTAATCTAATTTTCTCCAAATCATACATTAATTGGAGTTTAACACCCACCCAAGATCTTATGATCCTCACTCATCATCGAATCTAGGTTTATTAAGTATCACATAAGCTTTTATCCATCTAAGTCAATTCCACCCATTTTGACCCATTAAGGTTTATCCAATTTCACCCAATTCTTCAAGGTTCTTGATTCATCAAAATGATTGAGGGCTTTTACTAAAAATTGTGTTTATTAACACCATAAACACTTATTAATCACCAATTCATCATTTAACTTCATCAAATTGAAAACCTCGAATTTTCAACTCAAGAACCCTAATTTGGAAATCAACAAATTGGATGTTAATAACCACTAATCATCATTATACAAGCTAGATAACAAGTTACTTCAAGTTATCTTTCATCAAATCCACCCAATGCAGCCCCAATTCCGTTTTTTCTCCAAAAACCTCAAGAACACTAACTATGGTGGAATTAAGAATTGAAGCGGAACTTACTTGATGATTGAAAGGAGATATGCTCAACAAATCTTTCAATCCAAGCATGCAAATAATCAGATTTTGTTCTTGATCAAGACCCACCTCTCAATCTTTCATTCCTCTAATTTTTGCAAGACAGCGATTTTCTATTCAAAACCCCAAAGGAGTTGACCAAATTTTCACTATTGGTCCTCCCACTTTTAGCCCTTGACCCCTTCTTCCATAAGTTTGTAAAAAATTCACCATTGGAACTAAAACCCCTAACTTTTCATTTATTTAAATACACCCCTATAATATAAATAATATATTATAGGGCAAAACCGAAAGTTGGTTCGTTACATTTTTTAGAATGGTTAGTAACGTCAACCTTTAGTTCATGAAGATGTAAATCCCTATCACAGTAAGGATCTAGTGGGAAAGCTCCTATTCATATGATGCGCAACACTGGATTTAGCAGTTCTCTAAGTTGAACTGTAAAAATAGACCGTCGTTAGTCTCGCCACAAGGAGGGGAAGATCCCTATGATCACCCCTTCGACGTGAGAGTAATTATTTGATCGGAGATAATTAGGGTTTACGATCGAAAAAGAAAGTATATTGAGTTCAGAGAGAGAATAGAATGAATTTACGTGATTGCTCGCTTTCCTTTTATACCTTATGCTGGTACCTGTCATTTTCTATGATGGTTGACTCCATTCACAATCGCTTTCTCATTTCCTATTGGTAGTCATGTAATCATTCCTTTTGCACCATTTGCCACATCAGTAAAGTAGTTATGGGCTAAATCACACACAATCCTGACTCTGTGGGTCAAGATACTGTTGGTTTTACCCAACCCGTATTACATATCAGGTAGTTTACCTCTTCAAGTCCACCCAGCCCAACATCAACTTTAAACCGTGCTTTAAAGTAGGTGGTGGACTAGATATAAACTAAATTATGTTTTTTTCACAACTTTTTAAATATGTTAATGCTTTATCTTATGGTTGTGGGCCAAAGAGTGATCCGATTCGATGCGAACCTGACATCAGCTACCTTTTTAGCGGCGATGGTAGGGCGGCAAGTTGCTTGACCATAATTTCCATTGTTTGTATCACCCTCCTATTGGTGGACGGTTCAATTTTTCTATATTTCCCCTTTTTCGTATCTACATTTATTACTCGTCTCTTATAAGAATGAAATCGCATATCCCTTTTCCTATTTCCATTCTTTTGCCTTTTTGTGATTAAGTTTTCCATTTCTCTTAAAAATGGTCTCTTCTCCTAAACCCAAAACATATGAGGAAGTTCCAAAGTCTAAGAAAATTTCCAAATCAAATAAAGCAAAACTTCATAAAATGTGAATCAAATAGCTTACGGATGATTACCATTGGTTTTTAACGACTTATGGCATAAGGCTAGAATAGGAACCTAAGTTTCCCTATGAAGGGGATACAACTTCTTGTAATCCGGATGACAAGATAACCCTATATCCCTCTTTTTTTGAATACGCACACTTTCGGCTTTCCGTCAGTCAAATTTGTCTCCGTCTTCTTCAATACTGTGTTGTTCATATATCGCAGATGCACCCTCTTGGGCTTTGCAAAGTTTTTCACTATGAGTTTTGCTATCGGAGCCTTGGGTTCGAACCCTATATTCTCCATTTCCAATCTTTCTACAAATGTAACTAGCAGGAAGACTAGTTTTCTTTCAAGAAGCGATTTGAGTGAAAAGGCGCACGTTGGACAAGTTCCTGCTGGCTTCATAGGTTAGAAAAGAAAGTTCTTCAATTTGAAGAGTTCAGTAATTCATGAAGAGATGTACTTTTGCACCACCAATGAACCTCTGATTAATGATCCTCTTGAGAAATCCTCATACGACAAAAATGCTACTTATAAACAACTTCAAAAGAACCCTACTAACATTCAGCCAATATAAGAGCATGCACCAGTAAGGGAGTGAATTTCCTACACGACATGAATCTAACACGAAATTCACGGGTTTAGGTTTAGTCTAAACGTGTTCAGGTCAGTTTTAGGTTGAACCCGCAAACCTGCTTTGCTAATCAGGTCGAGTTCGGGTCAACCCGTCGGGTTCGCGGGCTGACCTGTTTATTTTATAAAAAAAACTTTTGGGTAGATTGTGTCGATACATATAATTAAATGGGTATTTCTTCATTTTTTTCAAATTACAATCTTGATCGAAACAATTTAATGCTACTGATTTCATTGGCATGTATTCCCAGAAGAGAAATGTATCTGACTTTATATTTTTAACATAAAAGTTTGTCTGAATTTTAGATTTTAGTTTGTTTACGACTTTAATAAGATGTCTAATAATTGTTAGATTTTATGTGTGAATATTTTTACATTAAAATATTTGTTGCTATATTTTTGTAGGTGTGAATTTATAAATTTAGACTAAAATTAAAAAATTTCGGTTCAAACTGGTTGTGTTCGTGTCAACCAGTGAAAATTCGTGTCGTGTCCGGGTGTGTGTTTTTTATCCGATTTTATTTTTAAGGCGTGTGAAAAATTTCGGGTTCGTGTCGGGTTGACCTACACTCCCACTAACCCGACTCGTTTAACACCCCTGTGCACCGGTGGCTACCGGAATGAGTAGACGGTGGAACCGTCCGTGCTTCAAACCAATGTTTATTAGGGGTAACGAAGGTACATTTTCGTTGCTTGTACCTTAATCTTGTTTCAATGTTTTACCCTTTCTAATTTCTCTTCCTTCACTTGTCACAGTATGTAACCTGTTTAAAATTCTTACATCCTGCCGGAGGATTTGAACAGGTTGATCTTCAACTAAAGCCTGGGAGAGGGAGATCCTTCAAAAAACAAAAGTCTCTTTCACCTTTCCCTAAACTGACGAAGCTGGTCTACAACCATCCTTTGACCCCGCCAAGGTTCTGAATCCTAAACCTTTATCCGTCGTTCTGTCCATAAATGAAGTTCTAGTTGTCAACATTTTAGATGATGAGTTGGGTCCTCTGACTCCGCTGGAATTTCCCTTATCCATGATTGGCAGGAACGCACTACTGAGGTACCTCAACCCGGCCCCTTCAACCTGAGGTGGAGATCCGCTGATGTGTGTGAAGATATATATATATTTTTAATAAATATTTTTCTCACTGGTTGAGTTTTAAAAGGTTTTCACCTAACTCACAATAGGCAAGTGTACCTATCGAATAGTAGTATAGCTAGAGGTAAGAACCAGATATCAAGCCGTGTACATGATGGATTACGATGATAGATTGTTGTTACTATTCAGTCAAGTGATGATAAAAAGATATTTGAGTTGTTAGAACTAAATTAACATGCATAATAGATTGTTGTTACTCTTCCGGTAAGCGCAATGCCTCTTCATATTCTAAATTTCGATCTAAATCAATCGAACAGAGGAGGCGCATCATGGTAAAGAGATTTGAGGTTCGACACAAATAGAACCTAGATGCCCTTTCCTATTACCAAAAGACAACAAGGTGGACCTGTTCAACAGCCCCTAAAAGTGCATACTAATAAGGTAGAGACTTCTCCAATCTCTCGCCTGATAAAGAAAAAAAGATTGTCGATCAAGATGAAAGCCACAAGGTTCCTGAAACTCCCCAATCTCAGGCGGATACTACCACCCCTGGAGCATCTACAAACTCGACTACATCCATCCTCAACTAACCTAAAATTCGCTATGCTCCCATTCTTGAATGGGATCTTGACACTTTTTTCTTCATCCACTTGCTTGACTGAAAAATCATTTGTGGGTCACGCCTCGTGAACTGACTTGTGTCGAGACTTTCTTATGCATGTTGTCCCCCCCCCCCGGCCTGAAAGGGTTCACCATAGCCAACTAACAAACGAAGGTATTGTTGAATTTTTCGTGACTTATTTGAATGGTGCTTTTTCTAGCGTGCCAAACAAATGTCGCCATTATGTTCATGACCAGGCCCAACTTGATGTATTGTTTTCCCAAAATCGCCAATTTGGCATCAAGATTAAGAGGATCAAAGCTGATATCAACAAACTAACTGTTTAAGTTGCTGAAGCTAGTCGGGAGTGTGACCAACTGAAAGGAAAAATGGTTAAGGCTAAAACGATTCATAATAAAGCACGCCAAGTATTCTTAGTAGCTTGTCAAAAAGCAAACCATACTATTTGGAAGTGAAAAGAATAGGAAGTTGCTGCCTTGACGGAGTCAGAGAGACAGAGGAAAGAAGTGTGCCGTCACGATGCTTTGTTTTCCACATCACAAGAACAAACTACAAACCTGCAAATGAAGATTTAATAACAATCTGAACAAACGCAGCAAGTTATTAAGGACTGTCGCTGGCTCATTAGTGTATCCATTGGTCAATCGATGCTCTTCGCCATAGCTTTGACTAAATTGGGCATGAAATAGACATGGTTGGTCGCCAATATGAGTTGAAGGATGCGTTGGGATTCGTGTAAGGATTTCAAAAACAATTTTAAAAAACGTAGCGGAAAAACATGCACGAACCGATCTTGGTCAAAACCCTGGATTGCCCATCAGGAGTCTAGATGCCAACAAATATTCAAAACAACAACCATAGGGTGTTTAGGGATATATCTTTCGCAAGTAGGAGATGACAACCGAAGATGAGACACCACGTCACAACAATCCGGTCGCTTGGTCCGGCTCCATGAACTAAAACACGAGACTTCTAATCCACCCGTATAACATGGATCTCTATCCAGTTTATCTCCAATCTTTCGAACACCCAAAACGAACCCGGTTCGTTTAATTTCTTGAGACCAGTGTTTATAATACCTAACGATACCGGTAGTACACAACGGAATGAAAACGAAAAGACGGCGGCGTATCCTCACGGTGGCGGCGGCGACGTCTCACAGCGATGGTGGCGTGCGGCAAACGGAAAAGCGGCGGTGGAGCAGGCCGGCCCTTGCAGCGGTGGCGGTTGTCGAGCAAGGCGGTGGGGGTTGGCGGCTTTGGTGGAGGTGGCGGCGGCTAAAAGAGAATAGGAGGAGGTTTAGGGTTTGCAAATTGTTCTCTCCTTTTAATTTCCCCTACCTTTGTATTTATAGGTTTTAATAACTCATTCCCCAAGTTTAGGGAATTAAGTTACAATTTAAACCTTGTGATTATCCTATAATCACAATTAACCCAAAACTTCGGTTAATTAAATATATAGCACTTATATATTTATAAATATAAAATTTATTAACTTTTATAATTAATTTTATGCATATATCTAATATATATATATAACTTAATTATTCTGTAATTCTAAGTAATCGAAACAGTTAATTTAGTCGTTCGTAATTCCTAATTACGATATCTCTTTGCCCTCGATTATACCAGATAATCTTTAGATGATTATTTCATAAATAATCTTTTGCCTTTCGGTTTAGTTTCGTGTAAGACCTGATTAACTCTTAAACGTCCTTTAATATATATTATTGTTCGTGGTGTAACTCTTTGGATCTTATCTCGATGGAAGCGTTGTCGAATGTCGTTACTCAGGCATATAAGTCCAACAGGATGGATATGAGCTTGGACCTCTATGGAAGGGTGTGACCAAATTTGTTTACTAATAACCTAATGATTGAGATAAGTTGGACGCTGCTCATGATGCCTTGGTGTGACAACCCTTGTTTTTCTGGTAAATTCCTATACAACTAAACACTTATGGCACATACATGATACATTGTTAAGCTTAGTATATGAACAAGCTGGGTTACGATTCACTAGAACATATACAAGTCTAGGAACATCTTAATATATATATATATATATATCTATATATATATAAAGATTTCCATGCATGCACTCATTTACCACATGGCAAAGTGCATTAATTTTATAAAAACCCTCTTAACTTTTATAAAACTGTAACCTGTATTGGTGATTTTTAAACTTTTAAAATAATTAACTAACTCTAATATATGTTCCTACCAATGTTTATATTAAGTTATTAAACCCTAATAATGCCATTTTATACGTAGTAATTTCAAAATAATTCTTATTGTATTTTATATACATTCTAATGATTAAAACATTTTTTTACTTATTTTTATCCAACATTTTATAAAATACACATTTATATTAATAAACACATACATTATATCGCTAATTAAGTACTAATATCCTAAACTACACAGTAATCGCTTTTAATTACCTTAATCCACAAAAAAGCCTTTCAAAATGTGGATAAGGTCAACTTTGCATTGAATTCCTCACAATCATACTAAAGAGCACCACCCTACCACCTTCACTACCCCCATACCCCCACCTCCACTCCTTGATTTCGGCCATAAGTAGGGGAGGCCTGAAACCCTCCTCTCCCACACCTCACTTCACACTTTCAAGTCTCTTCCACTTACACAAATAATTCCCATTCTCTCTTCCTTCTCTCTTACACACATACACACTCAAGATATTATAAAGTTCTTGGTGTTCTTGAGGTACCAAAAAGCCTTCAAAGGCTTGTCTCTTACAAAACACCAAGACATAATCTTGTTTTCATGATCTAAAGAAACAAGTTCATCTACATCTCCTACCAACACTTTTAAGACCATGGATTTGTAGATCATCATCCCATACACTCACGCATAAATTTTGGATGTTGAGCCATGATCAAATCTAGAAACAATGGTCATATGTTCAACACATGAAATCAAGATTGTTTAAACATATGTAACTTCAACAAAAGACTTTATTTTTATATCATTTTTCTTCTAATATCACCAATGACTTGTTTGGATCTTAGAACATGTGTTCATCTATCAAAAATGGTCTTTAGAGGTCAAGGAAAAAGATCTATAAACAAAAGGTGTCTAAAATAAACTAAAACTATGCATAACATGGTGAAAACCCACTTTAACATGCAAAATCCTTATATATTTACTAGATCTTGCCTTATTACATCTTATATCATGTTATTACAATGTTAGATGATACATTGAAGTTCGTGAGTTTACATGGATTTTTAACAAAAATAAGCGTTTATAATGCCAAAATTTTAACCTACAATATGAAAAATATTTTGAGGTTTTAGAAAATTCTCAAATTTTTACTGTAACTTCTAAATGTCATAAGAGATCTATAACTTAAATTTCATAATTTTTGAAGTTAGATAACTATTATTTTGATTTTAGCTTTATAAGTACTAAAACAGAAAAAATACTTAGACCTTTCAGAAAAATCCCAAACTTTTATAGTAAGTTCTATATGTTATAGAAGACTTATAAATAAACTTGCATAATTTTTAGATTTGGATAACTATTTCTTTGATTTTTGACCATTTAAATAACAACAAAAACCCTATTTTGTTCAAAACTAACATTTTAAAATATTAAAACTTGATTTTACAAACTTGGGGTTTAAAACCTTATAAACTTTGGTCTTATAACCAAATCTTAAAATGTTTTTCGTATTTAAGAAGTCTTTTGCAAGAAAACTAAAATAAAAGGATATTTTTATAAATTAATAAAGTCTAGGGACTAAAACCGTCAAAACCCTAAAGCTTTTTTTTTGTAGCAAGTTTTAAAAATAAATATGTAATTTAGTTTAAACATGAAGTCTTAGTTCCTTGTGTGGGTGTAAACTTAATAAAAGTTTCATACTTTTGAAAACCGAGCGTTTACGACTTTCTACGCCATTATTAACTTATTTTTACGAACACAAACTCCATTCTCATCACAACATTATAAACTTGATTGTCCTTCTAACCTTTGGACAAGGCATATTAAATCGTTTCGCAAGCCGAAATACTGTCCAAACAACGCCTTGAATATATTTATTTTTAAGCCATCACCACCTAAGTGTATTATTTTTGCATAATAGTAACTACGATGGTGATACATGTTAGAAACACATATTTACATTAGGTTTGGTCCATTGATCTCATTAGTATTTACTTGCATCGTAGGACTCAAGTAGGACCAAACCATGTCATCACCTTCTCCGATCTTTGAGGTATCAACCATTCACAATAAGAGAGTCTCGCGACCCCATTTTACTTAATTATTTTCTGGGGCAAAAACATGCTACTACTACTTTTTAAAAACATATTCATGCTTATTATTGTAATTTTACATGAGTTAGACAAATTATCACATAAATCCCCACTTTTACACAACCATTTAACTTGTTCAAGTCGTATAATATATGAATAGTACTATTTGTATTGACACCCACGTTCATGGTTGGTCACGCTAAACACACATACGATATCAAAGTCTCACACGTAGTAGGCGGAATCTACACGTGTGGTGATTCAAGAAACATATTCAAAGTAACACGATTGTATTATTGAATAAAAGCAATTACAATGAAAAGGTAAACAAAGCCACTATCTCTGACCGCTGACCAAACTGTGACATTTTGAAAATTTTCATCGTGAAATTTATCATGTAAATATTAACGATTTTATATCAAAACATATACACGTATATTGGTGCACAATTTATACATTTTTAAATTAAATATTTGAAGGTATAAACTATATAAATTATGCTATTAATTTAAAATATTTATATAAATAAATTAATGGTTTTCAACTTTATTAAATTAACCATTCAAAATAATTGATGTTAAATGAAAACTTAAGTTTTATAAAATGTTATATATACTTAAGTTTTATTTAGTTTAAAAGAATTTAAGTAAAATAAACTCAATTATTTAGATAAATAATTTGATGTATTATTTCAATAAGATAATTATAAAAAAAAAAATTAATAATAATAATAATAATAATAATTAGTTTTTTTTTATATATAAAGAAAATGGATTTATGAAATATATATAAGTATAACCTAAATTAATTAAAGTTTAAAAGAAATTAAATTTTGTAATTAAATTAAAGTCTGAGGGTTGTTTGATCGTAAAACAGAACTATAAGGGTTTATTTTGAAATGTTTCCAGGGTCTGTTTAAAACGTTCTCAAATCCCAGGGACCAAAGTTGCCAAGTTACAATTCGTTTTGCCGGTCACCTTTTCCCTTTGTCCGGCGGACCAAAAGTTTTCCGGCGAGCCCCGACAGACCTGTCCCTCTACACCTCAACACCCGAAACATGCACCATTGTACTCGCCGCACTCACGCGACCACGTTTCCCCGACCAATTTGTCTTCATATCATCAGAATCCCCGAGACGCCATTGTCTAACCCAAAGTCAAACCCATAAAAATTCGCCCGACACACAGTACCTCCACGGCTATAACCTAGCCCCTTCTGTTCGTCTGGTCGGTGCGCGTGAACCCAAGCTATCAATTGCCGTGTGTACTATCGGGATTATGATTCAAGTTAAAAGTCAACCCTGGACCTTCATCCGTTAATGACACTCTCTCCGTCTATTCTCTCCTTAAATTGAGGTTACCACGGTGTTCGTGATATCCAGGCGAAGCTCCCCAGCCCTTTTGAGGTTCCAATTCGACTCCAAAAGTCCGGTTCCAGTTCTGGGCACTCTCGGTTTCGTCCCCGACTTCGCAGACCCCTTCGGTTCAGGTTTTATCACTACATTTCGTTCCTTAACATTCGTTTACTGCGGTGCTAACGATTATGATCATCAGCAAGACCATAGCCCACTGATTCCCGACCAATCGAGGTTGCCCGGACACAAGTCCTGGTCGTTGCCGAGAACCAGTGGTCAAACCGCTTATAGGTTATAAATTAATTTACATGTTCCTGACCAGCGATGGGCTATAGCCCGGCTGGTCAGTGTTGTGTGCGGTGAGTTTAGCGACCCAAGTTCGAAACCTGTGGCCTCCGGCCCAAACCCCTTTTCCTCATTTTAAGTACTTTGAACCCGGATTCGGGTCTGGGCCGACCCGGTCCGACCCATCTCACTAATTTAATCTTAATTTATTTATTATAAATATATTAAAATAAGTAATTTAAAATCAAATTGTATTTCCTTTTTATTATTATTTATTTAAATTAATTGTTTAAAACCCATTTAATTAATTTTTAAATATTTATAACCCACTAAAAATTATTTCAAGCCCGTTGACTCGGCCGTTTATTTTAACCCGACTTTTGGACATATTCAAACCCGTTAAATTTATAAAGTAACAGAACCGACGTTTACATAAGTTATTTAATTATTTAAACTCATGAAAAATAACAAAAATAGCATTTTTATAAATAAATAAAAATACGCGTTATTCAAAATATAATATTTTTATGAAATTCAAAATGGGTAAATTATGATTTATAAAATGCAAGTGTTATTAAAAATATATATAAATTTCAAGAAGTTTAAATATTTAAATTAGAAATTTTATAAAAATACATAATCTTACAAAAAAATTAATATTTATTTGTACAATGATTTCAAAACATATAATTTTCCGCAAATGTTATTTCAATTACAAATCCACCTATATTTAAACAAATATACGCGTACAGGAATTCATATTTGATACATATTCATTTGCATAGGATTTCGTCGTATATAACAACAATACAAATATCACCATCACGCGTGAAGTAAAACCCTCGCTACAGGTGAGTTACATATCCCCTATTTACCTTTTTATACATTTTGGGGTGAAACGTAATCTGTGCTTACTTACATACAATTCAAATTGTGTTTACATGCGTAGATTATTGTGCTTTTGTGCTTGATCACTTGTTATGCTATGAATACTTTTAGGATGGTTTAAATTATGTGTAACCCACATAGTCTTGATTCCATGCCTATCACTTTTAGGGTAGCGGTATGCTATGCCTATCACGTTAAACCTATATGCTTATATACATAATTACATGCTTACAATTGGTATACATATAGTGAATTCTCCACATTATGCCATATCATACCATGTCAAACTATGAATTGTATAAACGTTTTAAACTAAACTTTTACTTTATTTAAACATATGTAAACTCACCAACTCTCGTAGTTGACACTTGTTTTGGATTACGTTTCAGGTGAAGATATGTGATTGTGTGACTATGTGTTGAAGGTGCTACACATAAGGCTTTTGGACCTAGTAAAATAATTATGTGTAATATTCTAACATAGGGTGCTGTAACTTGATTTGTATTCGGATATTTGATATTTAAATCTTATTAATGAATTATGCAACCTTAGTAGATCATGTGCTTATGAACAATCATCTCATTGTCCGCCTCGATGATTCCGCCATCGGTCGGGGTGTGACAGATTGGTATCAGAGCCATGGTTATAGGGAATTAGGTTATTAGACACGATGACCTAGACTATAACCTTAGGACTCCCTTTTTATGTGTTACATGCTAAATGATTATTTGCTATGTGAATTATTTGTAGTTAGATATTATTTGAATTTTCCCAAGTTTGGTATATGAGACTTATACACATACATACAAGGCTTAAATACATGATACATACTTTACATACACATTTGACAAACAAACTTATGCAAACAAATACACTACTCATCCTTATCCATACTCTTTCGTAATCCGTATTATTTGCAACAATTCCTACACGTTTTATGCTCATAGACTCTCAAAATCTTGAAAATCTCGTCAACAACTAAATTTCTTGAGACCAGTAAAGGACACGTGCAATCTGGAAGGGTGACACCTGTACATTGGGTTTTCTGTCTAGGAAAGCATTTCGTATAAATCCAAATAAACGGACCCGTATGCTTTCCTGGGAATTCCTGAAGTGAGTGTTTACCTATAGGCTAAAGCATGTCTCTTTAAAAGTTTCGGGAAATTTATTTAACGTTGATAAGTCAATGTATTCGCAAGGATACAATCAAAACTTAAACTCAAAAGTTGGGGACATTATAGCAAGATAGGAAGAACTAGACGAATATGCAAAACAAATCATTATTACGGGTGCACACGTAATAACGATTTGTAGTGCATGAGAATCCCGGCCATTCCTATCGCGCGAATAATGATCCATGTTATCATATCCTCCCAGGAATGGATTTCATGGCTTATTTCCCCTATTCTTTAGTATTATAAATTTTGAATGAATTATGTGATCAGTTTTAGTCAGAACTTACATACATTATCATGCGACATGATGAGTGTCATCTCGCGTTCCTGCTTACATTATTGTGAACAGTCTACCAACTATAGCACATGCATGCCTATTTTAATCCGAAGTCTCATAAAATTTTGCCTTTTCTCGTGGTATTTTATAGAATGCCTCCCCGTCGCGCAGTTAATGCTAACTCCAGCAATCCCAACACTGACCTTGCTGCACTACTTACTCAACTAGTAGGCCAAATGATCCAAGCTAACAACAACAGTGATGGGTCTAATACGCAAGGGAACGGTGCAAACCCACCATACTGCACATTCAAGTATTTCAATTCTTGCAACCCCACCAAATTCATCGGGACGGAAGGTGCTACTGGCCTTCTTCAATGGTTTGAAAGTATGGAGAGTACTTTCCTAAACAGCGATTGTCCCGACAACCTCAAAGTCCGTTATGCTTCCAGCGTCTTCCAAAAACGAGCACTCACCTGGTGGAACGGTGAGAAACGTACTCGAGGCAACGAATCCGCTATGTCCTTGTCTTGGGACGAAATGAAACGACTTATGACTGATGAGTTCTGTCCTCGCAACGAAATGAGGAAGCTCGAAGCTGAATTTTGGGATCTCACCCAAGATGGCGGAGAGAATTTGGCTTACACCACTCGTTTTCAAGAACTAAGTCTGCTCGTATCCCACATGGTTACTCCCTTAGCACGGGGAATTGAGAAATACATAGGCGGACTGCCTATGCCGCTCCAAGACACCGTATTGGGAAGTAATCCCTCCACTCTCGAAGACGCAATCCGTTTGTCTGCCGTGTTGACTGACAATCACGTCAAAGCAGGTACCTTATTTAGGAAGGGTGCCAAGAAAGTGGTCAACAAAGCTGCTACTTCCGTGTCCGTCAAAAACGAAGAGCCCAAATCTTCCCATCATGATAGGAAGCGTAAGGCCCAAAACTTTGCAGCCGTCATTCCTGCCGTACCTGTGACCCAAGTTACTCCTGCGGGTCAAATTCTGAGAAATTATGTAGGTTCATTTCCCCAATGCCCTACTTGCAAGTATCACCATGCCCCACATGCTGCATGCCGTCTATGCTCAAAATGTGGACGCTATGGACACGTTGTTACTACTTGCCGTGCTCGCACTATCGTTAATCAAGCTACTTAAGACAATCATCCAGTGCCTCTCACTGTCACCTATGGACGGGCCTGTTACGAATGTGGAGACCCAAACCACTTTCGAAACCAATGTCCAAGACTTCAAAATCAAGGTGGTCCTCGTGGACGAGCATTTAATATAAATGCTAACGAGGCTCCGGCAAATGACAACGCTGTCAACGGTACGTTCCTTTGTTCACTATCTTTATACATCCGTTTTATTCAATATTCAAGATTGTGTCTCCTGTTTTTAACCAATTATTTGCTAAACAACCAACCAATTTTGATAACTCTTATATCATGGAAATAGCGGATGGGAAATCCATTGCTATAAGTTCTATAACCCGGGATTGCATATAACAGCTATGCTACCACCATTCATCTCATCCCTATACTTTTGTGAAACAAACCTATTATGTTTAAACTCGGTCATACAACTTGCTAGCTCTGTTAAAGTTTACTTAAATTGTTGAAGTTCCAAATCCTAGTAATTATGCACGGGGAATCCCCGGTATATCAAAGGGGTGGTGGGTTAGCCGCTGGTACACCCTATACATAAACCCACTTAATATAACGAGTATAAACCGTGTATAAGTACTAAGAGGAGGACCGGTTTTTGAAAATGTTTTTGCAAATTTTGAAAATATGAACACCCGTGGGGTGGAGTTTTAAAGGAAAATGCCACGTCGCAAGGTGATTGGCACCAATATCGTTAACTTTGGCTTCTAGTAGTTTACATTCATGCGTTGTACGAGCAATTGTATGCATAAATCTCATTATACTATTAGAACAATTAGTTGACAACTCGACTCAAATTAACACCATCATCCGTTATCATACGCTATTTCCCCGTTGAATCTTTCTCTCGTGAAGAAATTCCATTCTAAGTCCTTTGGCATCTCTTTCCCGCTTCTATAACGCTCGCTAATCGAATTTCGGGACGAAATTCCTTCAACTTGGGGAGACTGTGACATTTCGAAAATTTTCGTCGTGAAATTTATCATGTAAATATTAACGATTTTATATCAAAACATATACACGTATATTGGTGCACAATTTATACATTTCTAAATTAAATATTTGAAGGTATAAACTATATAAATTATGCTATTAATTTAAAATATTTATATAAATAAATTAATGGTTTTCAACTTTATTAAATTAACCATTCAAAATAATTGATGTTAAATGAAAACATAAGTTTTATAAAATGTTATATATACTTAAGTTTTATTTAGTTTAAAAGAATTTAAGTAAAATAAACTCAATTATTTAGATAAATAATTTGATGTATTATTTCAATAAGATAATTATAAAAATAATAATAATAATAATAATAATAATTAGTTTTTTTTTATATATATAAAGAAAATGGATTTATGAAATATATATAAGTATAACCTAAATTAATTAAAGTTTAAAAGAAATTAAATTTTGTAATTAAATTAAAGTCTGAGGGCTGTTTGGTCGTAAAACAGAACTATAAGGGTTTATTTTGAAATGTTTCCGGGGTCTGTTTAAAACGTTCTCAAATCCCAGGGACCAAAGTTGCCAAGTTACAATTCGTTTTGCCGGTCACCTTTTCCCTTTGTCCGGCGGACCAAAAGTTTTTCGGCGAGCCCCGACAGACCTGTCCCTCTACACTTCAACACCCGAAACCTGCACCATTGTACTCGCCGCACTCACGCGACCACGTTTCCCCGACCAATTTGTCTTCATATCATCAGAATCCCCGAGACGCCATTGTCTAACCCAAAGTCAAACCCATAAAAATTCGGCCGATACACAGTACCACCACGGCTATAACCTAGCCCCTTCTGTTCGTCTGGTCGGTGCGCGTGAACCCAAGCTATCAATTGCCGTGTGTACTATCGGGATTATGATTCAAGTTAAAAGTCAACCCTGGACCTTCATCCGTTAATGACACTCTCTCCGTCTATTCTCTCCTTAAATTGAGGTTACCACGGTGTTCGTGATATCCAGGCGAAGCTCCCCAGCCCTTTTGAGGTTCCAATTCGACTCCAAAAGTCCGGTTCCAGTTCTGGGTACTCTCGGTTTCGTCCCCGACTTCGCAGACCCCTTCGGTTCAGGTTTTATCACTACATTTCGTTCCTTAACATTCGTTTACTGCGGTGCTAACGATTATGATCATCAGCAAGACCATAGCCACTGATTCCCGACCAATCGAGGTTGCCCGGACACAAGTCCTGGTCGTTGCCGAGAACCAGTGGTCAAACCGCTTATAGGTTATAAATTAATTTACATGTTCCTGACCAGCGATGGGCTATAGCCCGGCTGGTCAGTGTTGTGTTCGGTGAGTTTAGCGACCCGAGTTCGAAACCTGTGGCCTCCGGCCCAAACCCCTTTTCCTCATTTTAAGTACTTTGAACCCGGATTCGGGTCTGCGCCGACCCGGTCCGACCCATCTCACTAATTTAATCTTAATTTATTTATTATAAATATATTAAAATAAGTAATTTAAAATCAAATTGTATTTCCTTATTATTATTATTTATTTAAATTAATTGTTTAAAACCCATTTAATTAATTTTTAAATATTTATAACCCACTAAAAATTATTTCAAGCCCGTTGACTCGGCCGTTTATTTTAACCCGACTTTTGGACATATTCAAACCCGTTAAATTTATAAAGTAACAGAACCGACGTTTACATAAGTTATTTAATTATTTAAACTCATGAAAAATAACAAAAATAGCATTTTTATAAATAAATAAAAATACGCGTTATTCAAAATATAATATTTTTATGAAATTCAAAATGGGTAAATTATGATTTATAAAATGCAAGTGTTATTAAAAATATATATAAATTTCAAGAAGTTTAAATATTTAAATTAGAAATTTTATAAAAATACATAATCTTACAAAAAAATTAATATTTATTTGTACAATGATTTCAAAACATATAATTTTCCGCAAATGTTATTTCAATTACAAATCCACCTATATTTAAACAAATATACGCGTACACGAATTCATATTTGATACATATTCATTTGCATAGGATTTCGTCGTATATAACAACAATACAAATATCACCATCACGCGTGAAGTAAAACCCTCGCTACAGGTGAGTTACATATCCCCTATTTACCTTTTTATACATTTTGGGGTGAAACGTAATCTGTGCTTACTTACATACAATTCAAATTGTGTTTACATGCGTAGATTATTGTGCTTTTGTGCTTGATCACTTGTTATGCTATGAATACTTTTAGGATGGTTTAAATTATGTGTAACCCACATAGTCTTGATTCCATGCCTATCACTTTTAGGGTAGCGGTATGCTATGCCTATCACGTTAAACTTATATGCTTATATACATAATTGCATGCTTACAATTGGTATACATATAGTGAATTCTCCACATTATGCCATATCATACCATGTCAAACTATGAATTGTATAAACGTTTTAAACTAAACTTTTACTTTATTTAAACATATGTAAACTCACCAACTCTCGTAGTTGACACTTGTTTTGGATTACGTTTCAGGTGAAGATATGTGATTGTGTGACTATGTGTTGAAGGTGCTACACATAAGGCTTTTGGACCTAGTAAAATAATTATGTGTAATATTCTAGAATAGGGTGCTGTAACTTGATTTGTATTCGGATATTTGATATTTAAATCTTATTAATGAATTATGCAACCTTAGTAGATCATGTGCTTATGAACAATCATCTCATTGTCCGCCTCGATGATTTCGCCATCGGTCGGGGTGTGACACAAACATAGGTCACGAATACATGTATTTATACTAGACAAAACATTATAAAGCCCATAACACATAGTTCTTGGCTAACATAGTCTGTCCCAAGACCAAACCCGTGAACCTAGTTCACGGTCACAAAACCTGAATACACTTCTATTTGGTAACACCAACACTTATATTTATTTGATACGTCAGCCTCACATATATACACCCAACAATCTCCCCCTAGGTTAATGCTATCAAATGATCTTCATAATTCGAACGTAGCACTGTGAACACCACTTCTAGCATACAACATTTTCATCAAATTCTGTGGTTGTTGCTGTGGTGTCGATGTTGGTTTTGATAAGGTTCAACTTTTCCGAACTCTCAAACTTGGGTCTTTCTTTCTTCTCTTGGAGTTAGATCCTTATTTGGATCAGAATCAGCATTTGCTTGATCATCTTGCTAAAAGAGGGTGTGAGAGGAGGATTCTCGATATATCCTTTCCTTTTTCAATATTTCTCTTTCAAGCAGGTTCATGCATACTTTCATTGTCAGAAAATGAAATCACATCAGGTTCTTCTGACTCGAGTACATTCTGTTGAGGTGGTACTTCACACTTGTCAGCAATTGACACCATTTCATTCTTCTTCATGTAAGGCCCCTTTCCCGGGTAACCTCACTTGTTGGATTTATTCATAAACATAGTCATAAATACTGAACTTAAATTAAAACATTCATCATTCAATTACATAATCATAACAGCGGAAGTCTTTACAAATAAAACATAACATATTCTTAACAAACAAAAGTGGGATGTCAGTCTTGTGCCGGGTAACCTTCACGCCATCGCACGACCCTTTCTTCCCTTACCTGAAATGTATACTAAAAGTCAGCTAACGCTGGTGAGTTCTAGTTTAAAGACATTCATAATTAATACTTATCTTTTCATGAATATAACGTGTATATGTATATTCGTACCTTTAAATATTCCTTACTTTATTTTATCACATAACATTCATTGAGGGTATATACATAAGTACATACATACTTTCTTTGAGAGAACACCTATTGGCCATAATCTTAAGGGAGATCAACCCATCATACTTGTCGCGAATGTCACGAAGACATCGCAGTCAGAACTACCGTCGTAGCCCATTTCATTACCGTCCGGCTCTAGAAAACCGTCCGTCATATCATTAAATCCGTCCGGCAACCTTTGTCCGTCCGCTCTTTACCGTCCTACCGTCGTAGTCCGTCATTTTTGTCCGTCTGCCCTAGGGCATCCGTTTCCCACGTGACCATTATGTATGCAACCGTTCTACATTAGTTTAGGCAATTGCTTCGACCGTCCATTTATACCTTTTCATACGTCCTAGCTTGCGAATGAACGTTTTTGTCCCGGTTGCAAATTAATCACGTGGTCGTCCGTCTACCGAAGTAGCCGTTGTCATAGAAGGGTTTATAACGTTTACATTCATTCATAACATGCAATATATATGTAATATAAAGCAAGATTTCATTCTTTTACGTTATGTCCTTCTTTCATTCATTCTTTATAGTCATACTCTTCATTCTTTATTCATAATTCATTTTCATATATAAGTATTTATATATATATATATATATATATATATATATATATACGTATGATCACATTGACATTTATAACATTTATCCATTTAGTGTATACACTTCAGCCCCAAAACATTTATAAATCATTTGCACATAACATAGAAGGGGCACATAGAACTCACCTGATGAGCTACTCTAGGTTGTCCTAAACAAAGGTCCAACAGCGTCACTTCCGATTTGGATTAGGTAGTTAAATACACATTAGACCCAACCCCGACTCTAATGGTTTAATCATTCTAAACTTACTGACTTTACTTAACCAACCTGCTGTCTGCTGCCTGCGCACTTAGTAAGTGCGCAGGGACTTGCTCATGCGCACTTGGAAAGTGCGCAGGAGTCTTCCTCCTGCGTACTTGGTAAGTATGCAGGGACTTCCTCCTGCGTACTTGGTAAGTACGCAGGAATTCCTTCCTGCGCACTTGGTAAGTACGCAGTACTTGGTTCATAGACCAAAATTTCAGAATTCTTGCATGTTAATCCGATCATGCTAATCTTACAATTTTCTTTGATCAAAATGTGCGGTTTCCATTCTAGATGCTATTTCTAAGCTTATTATCAAGTTTCATCCGTAAAAACATCATCTATTTAGCTAAAACTAGAGAAACCCCAAAGTGAACAAAAACTCAGATTATGGTCGAATCATTACCTGGATTGAAGTTCTGATTCGGAGGTTTTGTTCACGAGCTCAGCTTTAACGTGCTCCTCTAATCTCGTGACGATCCGTCGACTTTCTCTCTCTAGACCCGAGCTCCCTTTCTCTCTCTAAGATGGTGAAAATGAAGGTGAAATGAGCTAGTGGGCTGTCTTGCCCCTTTTATACCTGGGCTTCCCTCGGCCTGTTGGAGCCGAGCCCAAGCCCATCCGTTCTTATTTCGTTTTATGACGTTTAAATCTCTATCGTATTATTATTTACTTATTTACTATTTTCGGGATGTTACACTTCAACCCCTGGTTCTTGATTTGAAACAAATCCTGCAAATTCTCAGAAACTTTGGTAAGCAGACATTTATATGAAACAGGGAATCCAGTATTCACACGAATACCTAGTACATCCACGTGTAACACCCAGAAAATTCCCAAGTAAAATAAACGCTAAAAGTGTCAAAAGACAAAGTTCAGGGGTTAAACTGCATGTTCTCCAAAGATGGAGGACTAAAAGTGAAAAATATGAAAATGGGACGGATGTCGGACCGACATCTTATTCCATATCGGTCCGACATGTGTGGAGGAAGGAATAAACCAGGTAAGGACACGTGTCCCATGACTCGGCCCTAAGTTTGGCATGTTAACTCAGCCCCATGTTGGACTAAATGGTTTTACAACTCGGTCCGATATGTGGATGTCGGATTGACATGCTTTTATAACTCGGTCCAACATGAGTCCGAAATCAGTCTATAAATAGATGAATCGATTTTAGTCCTTGGCACACACAAACACTTCCAAAACACACACTTAAGCTCTGGTGTTCCATTCCCGAGTTGTGGTTCGCGTACGAGGGTCCGGTTTCTCGTAATTTCGTCTGCAAACTGCCTTAGATAGTGCCGAGGTAAGGTTTCTGAACACCCTGAGGTTCCTTCATGTAAACATAAGATAGGGATGTTGATTATGACAATGTCGAATATGATTTTGGGTTCTGTCGAGGTGTTGATTATTATAGTTGATCAGAAAGGAGGTTCTGCTTGAGGTGAGTTCCTCTGAACTACGATCTATAACATGTTTTGTAAAGTGATTTTGTGTCTGAGATCCCAATACTATCCGTGCATATATCCTATAATAAGTACTTGTTATGGCCATGATTGGGAGGGACTGAGGGATAAGATTGATCCTCTTGTTTTAGACTGCTCCATGTGTGGCTAGCAAGCCAGAAGGTCCTAGTATATATGTATGTTGTAAACTCATAATCCATGTGAGGTTACTCGGTGATATATTGGAAAAAGAATGATTGTTAGACCCAGACGGGGCATTTCATTCGTGTATCAAGGATACCTGTTCTGAAAATGCGATTTTGTTTATGAACTCACCAGCGTTATGTTGATCCAAAATTTTTTCAAATGTTTTTGAGCACAGGTGAACCCTAGCTTATAGTTGGAGTTCCAGGGGATATACGGATGTTGGATATAGGGATGACTGAGGGTAGGTCCCTGTGTGACCATAAGTCCTGAGTGGATGGCATGATTCTTTGTGAGCTATAAGTTCAGAATTTTTATGTTATAACTTTATATTATGAAATAAAGTAAGTATGATTTTATGTCTTCCGCTGTGTGTTTTTTTTATATCAACGTCACAGTCACTAGAAGACAACCTTCAACCGGTATGTAGTTATCTGAAGAATGTAATGTTTTGTCTAGGAAAGAGCGGTGTATAAATCTCTCCTTAACCCGTCGCTCTTACCTGGGAACATATCTGTTGGAGGTACTACTCTGGCTAGATAATTGTCCTGTGTTACAGATGTGACAAGTTGGTATCAGAGCCGTAATTTAAGGGATTTAGATACAAATAGGAAAGATTAGTATCTAGACATAAACTAAGTGCTCTGAGAATCGTTGGAATGCCATAGGATGAAGGTTAAGGTGTTGATTATCATTTCGAATATAAAGGGTGATATCAAGAGAACAGATAATTAATTACATTCTTGGCCAAATGTCTTTAATTTCTGATTTTTTGGATCATAACCAGTTATACGAATTCTGATGTCATACAACTATATGTATAGGTAACAATGGATGGACGAGGAAGAGGAAGAGGTAGGGGAACAGGTCGAACCCCGGTTACTAGGAACCGTAGACAGACTGAAAATAACACCGATACTAACGATCATCACGAAACAAATAAGAACGGCAATAATACCGGTGCTCATGCTGAGGAGGTGGTTGTGACTGAAACCCAGTTCCAAGATGCCGTGGCTAGTGAAGTAACAAAGGTTTTACGAACCACACTACCCGGACTGTTAGACGAAGTTCTTTCAAGGAGAATGGGTACTGGAACTGCTGAAAGAGGAACCAACAACAACAGAGGAGCAAATGGGAATGCCAATACTAGCTCAGTAACAAGAACTGAAAATCATGAAGGATGCAAATACAAATCCTCCGAAGGCTGCTAACCCTAGCCGTTTGACGGAAAGAAAGGAGCCATTGATACTACACAATGGAACACACAGATGTAAGCTGTTATCAAGCTTACTGAGTGTAGGAGTGATCAGGTAGTCAAGTTTGCTACCAACTCTTTAGAAACCACAGCATTAGATTGGTGGGAGTCTGTCAAACAAGCCAGAGGGGAGCAGGTGGACAACATGAAATGGAATGAGTTTAAGGAACTAGTTCTACAACGTTTCTGTCGTCAGAATGAACTTGATAAGATTGAGGAAGAGTTTCAGCGTCTGGAGGCTGGAACCATGACACATCAGGAGTATGAGACAAAATTTGATGAGATGTCAAAATTGGTACCACATCTGGTGACACCCGAATCCCAAAGAATCAAACACTTCATTAGGGGGTTACCATTGAAAGTACGAACCCTAGTCAGAACTTCGGCACCTCAAACAATGAATGTCGTTAAGTTCCATGATTTATGATGATAAACCTGTGGAAACAAAGAGGAAAAATAAGGAAGTGATGTATCGAGTTAAACCGAGGAATTTCAAGTTCCCTAGGAGAGAGGGAAATAATTCGGTGAGAAATTCTCAGAAAATTAGATGCAATAGATGCTAGAAGACGAGGCATACTACAATATATTGTCCATCTCTTAAATGTTATAATTGTAATGAGATGGGACATATTTTGAGAAATTGTACCAAACCCATACAACAAAAGCCCGGAGGAGGGGAAAAAGGTCGGGCGTTCGTGATAGGTGAAGGAAAGAGGAACAAAAATGCCAAAGTGGTAGCTGGTACATTCCTAGTTAACGATGTTTATGCTAAAATCGTATTTGATACAGGAGCAAATATAAGTTTTGTTTCAAATGCCTTTAGTTTGCATTTAGGCATGAAACTAACCCCACTTGAGCATGCTAATATAGTTGAGACGGCAAGTGGAGGCCAGATTAGGATAACTAAATCGTATGCGAATTGCAAGATGACTCTAGGCAACGAAAATTCAGTGATTGAATTAATGCCAATGAGTATGAGCAAGTACGATGTTATCATTGGAATGGATTGGTTGAACCACGGCCATGCTCAGATCGATTGTAATCAACGGACTGTTAGGATTTGTAGGCCTAACGGAGAATCTACGTTGATACAATGTGATGGTGATGAGAATAAGATTGAAACGATTTCCATAGGTAAGGCTAAGAAATGTATGAATACAGGATGTAATGTATTCATAGTTTATACTTTAGATTCCAAACCTGAACGGCAAATTACGGACATCCCTATAGTATGCGATCACCCGTGTACTTCCGGAAGAATTACTCAGTCTACCACCAGATAGACAAATCGAATTCCGAATCTAACTTTTTCCCGGAGTCAAACCCATCGTTAGAGCACCGTATCGTCTAGCACCAAAGAAGGACGGAAGCATGCGGATGTGCATAAATTATCGAGAATTGAACAAGCTCACTATGAAGAACAAATATCCATTGCCAAGAATAGATGATTTGTTCTATCAGTTGCAAGGAGCTAAATACTTCTCGAAAATCGATCTTAGATCTGGATATCACCAGTTGAAGGTACAGGAAGAAGATATACCTAAGACTGCTTTGAGAACCCGATATGGTCACTACGAATTTTTGGTTTTTTCATTTGGTCTAACGAATGCTCTCGCAGAATTTATGGACCTAATGAACCGAGTATGTAAACCATTTCTTGATAAAATCATTATATTGTTCACAGACGATATCCTTATCTACTACCGAACTCAGGAAGAACATGCCAAACATCTTCAGATAATCTTGGAAACTCTTAGAGAAGAGAAGTTGTATGCTAAATTGTCCAAATGCGAATTTTGGAAACAAGAGGTACAATTCCTAGGACATATTATAAATAATAAGTGAATCTAAGAAGATCCGGCCAAGATTGAAGCCATTATGAAGTGGGAGACTCCAAAGACACCGACTGAGGTGCGAAGCTTTCTTGGTCTAGCCGGATACTACCGAAGGTTTATACAAGAATTCTCCAAAATTGCTACCCCATTAACCACCCTAACTCAGAAAGCTGTGAAGTTTGAATGGAGTCAAAAGCAAGAGGAAGTATTCAAAACACTTAAACAGAAACTTAGCTCTGCACCAATCTTATCATTACCTGAAGGGAATGATGACTTGGTCATCTATTGTGATGCTTCATGTATTGGTCTAGTTTGCGTATTGATGCCGCGAGAAAAGGTGATAGACTATGCATCACGATAACTTAAGATTCATGGGAAGAACTATACCACACATGATCTTGAACTTGGTGCCATAGTGTTTGCTCTAAAGATTTGGAGACACTATCTGTATGGTACTAAGTGTGTGATACATACAGACCATAAAAGTCTCCAGTATATATTCAATCTGAAGGATTTGAATATGAGACAGAAAAGATGGATGGAACTCATTAATGACTATGATTGTGGGATTAAATACCATCCTGGGAAAGCTAATGTTGTAGCAGATGCATTAAGTCGGAAGGAGAAAATTAAGCCTATCAAGATAAGAACCTTAAGATTAGAAGTCAAGATAGACTGGATGGATCAGATCAAAGAAATTCAAACTCAAGCACTAAATGAAGATAACATAAAAAAAGGAGCGCATGGTTGGTAAGAAGAAATTACCAACTAAAGGCTATGATGGAATTCTAAAATTTGGAAATAGAATTTGGATTCCTAGACTCAGGGAAATTCAAACAAAGGTGATGGATGAAGATCACAAATCTAAATATTCGATACATCCTCGAGCTGATAAAATGTACAAGGGATTAAAGACTCATTATTGGTGGCCGAATATGAAGAGATCCATAGCTCAATATATAGAAAAATGTTTTACTTGCCTTCAAGTCAAGATCGAACATCAGAAACTCGCAGGTCAACTGCAACAGTTGGAGATACCTGTGTGGAAATGGGATAGGATAACTATGGATTTTGTCACAAAACTGTCGAGAACCCAGAAATGGCATGATGCTATTTGGGTCAAGATTTTTGACCAGTTTCCAGAAAGAGTTGGGAACTCGAATCAATATGAGTACAACATATCACCCTCAAACCGATGGACAAAGTGAAAGAACAATCCAAACCCTAGAAGATATGCTAAGGGCTTGTACAATAGAATTCAGAGGTGGTTGGGATAATCATCTACCATTGATAGAATTCTCTTACAACAACAGTTATCATTCAAGTATAAAAGCTGCACCGTTTGAAGATAATCCAGATCAAACAAAGATTAAAAGCTGCACAAGATCGGTAGAAGAGTTATGCAGACAGACGACGAAGGCCATTAGAATTTCAAGTAGGTGACTATGTGATGTTTAAAGTATCACCTTTGAAAGGTGTTGCGCGTTTCAGGACACGTGGGAAGTTAGGGCCAAGGTATATTGGGCCTTACAAGATAATAGAAAGAGTTGGAGTAGTAGCATATAAACTTTAGTTGCCTGAAGCATTGCAAGATTTTCATAACACATTGCATGTGTCATGTCTACGCAAATGTCTAGCAGACCCCGATCAGGCAATCTCATTAGATGATGTACAAGTCGATGATAAACTCCAATTCATCGAGCAACCCGTTAAAATATTAGGAACCCAAGACCGAAAGTTAAGAAGAAAACTATACGGATGGTTCTGGTACAATGGCAAGGTCGGAAAGGCGCCGATCAGACTTGGGAATTAACAGAACTTATGAAAGCTAATATCCTCATCTATTTAACTGATCATGAATTTCGAGGACGAAATTCTTCTAAGGAGGGGAGATTTTTAACACTCGGATAATTCCCAAGTAAAATAAAGGTTAAAAGTGTCAAAAGACAAAGTTCAGGGGTTAAACTGCATGTTCTCCAAAGATGGATTACTAAAAGTGAAAAATATGAAAATGGGATGGATGTCGGACCGACATCTTATTCCATATGGGTCCGACATGTGTGGAGGAAGGAATAAACCAGGTAACGACACGTGTCCCATGACTCAGCCCTAAGTGTGACACGTATCTGATGACTCAACCCCATGTCGGACTGACATGGTTTTACAACTCGGTCCGATATGTGGATTTCGAACCGACATGGTTTTATAACTCGGTCCGACATGAGTCCGAAATCAGCCTATAAATAGATGAATTGATTTCAGTCCTTGGCACACACAAACACTTCCAAAACACACACTTCAGCTCTGGTGTTCCATTCTCGAGCCGTGGTTGACGTACGAGGGTCCGGTTTTACGCAATTTCGTCTGCAACTGCTGTAGATAGTGCCGAGGTAAAGTTTCTGAACACCCTGAGGTTCCTTTGTGTAAACATAAGATAGGGATGTTGATTATGATAATGTCGAATATGATTTAGGGTTCTGTTGAGGTGTTTATTATTATAGTTGATCAGAAAGGAGGTTCTGCTTGAGGTGAGTTCCTCTGAACTGCACTCTATAACATGTTTTGTAAAATGATTTTGTATCTGAGATCCCAATACTATCCGTGCATATATCCTATAATAAGTACTTGTATGGCCATGATTGGGAGGAACTGAGGGAAAATATTGATCCTCTTGTTTTTGACTGGTCCATGTGTAGCCAGCAAGCCGGAAGGTCCCGGTATATATGTATGTTGTAGACTCAGAATCCATGTGAGGTTACTGGGTGATGGATTGGAAAAAGAATGATTGTCAGACCCAGACGGGGCATTTCATTCGCGTATATAGGATACCTGTTGTGAAAATACGATGAAAAGGTAAACAAAACCGTTAGCTCTGACCGCTGACGAAACTTAGGTCATGAATACATGTATTTTTACTAGACAAAACATTATAAAGCCCATAACACATAGTTCTCGGCTCACATAGCCTGGCCCAAGACCCAACCCGTGAACCTAGTTCACGGTCACAAAACCCGAATACACTTCTATTCGATAACACCAACACTTATATTTATTTCATACGTCAGCCTCACATATATAGACCCAACATTATCTATTTTATTTTTTATGTTGAGTGATAAGGCATCTGTCTGGGGGTATACAAAGATGTCAAGGTTTGATTGTGGGCTCATTGTAATCACATCCTGTGTGTGTATAATATACAACTGTTTACTTGTATCTCTAAACGTGCAAGCTCACCAACTATTTTAGTTGACTTTTTAAGCATGTTTTTTTAGGAAATGAGCAAGCATTATGACTACCCAAGTAGGGTTTCTTGAGAAGACTTTTATTACTATCTTTTGTTGCAGTGTTGAACTCATGTGTTGTGAAACTATTTGACCGCACCTAAGACTTGACTATGTTGCATTTAATTTCATTAGTTATATAAAAGTTTAAGTAATCTCATGTAAGAATTGTTGTTGTGATTCCTTATTCCGTTGCACTTCGTATTTCCACTTTAGCGGGGTGTGACACTTGGAAGATGTGGAGTTCCCATTATTGGATACCATAACTAATCGTGTTGAGTCTGACAATCTTGAAGAGTTGAAAAAACTTCTCCTCATCCCTTAGCTTCCCCTTCCATATATTCACAAGCTATTTCCACTATAGATTCTCAAGACGCTTCTTAAGGCTTTTTTAGACTTTATGCCACGTCCTTTGTTTCTGATGTAGCTTTTTTTAATACTCTCATATTCTTTTTGTACTTGTACTTGTTTGATTTAAACATCTTGGTTTTCCTTGCCTACCTTTGATCGGTTGTTATTGCTGCTTATTTTATAATAGAATGTTGGATTAAACGTTGCTTATAATTCCTTCCAATGGCGTGTGCTTTGCATTTTTTGAGCTTTTTTCACACATGTTTTAAACCTATAGATTTTTGCTTGGCCACTACTTATCTTAACCCATTATTTTGTGTTGTGGTCGTGTTGCTCGGACCATAACCTGACTGATCGCACTAATAGGCTATTTAGAATTCAAGGTTGGTCATATTAGCAAACTTTTTACAACGCAAACATTTTAGTCTGAATGATAACCTGATCATACTAATATGTTTTTAGTATTCAAGTTTTATCATATTGGCAAACATTTTTTCGCAAGGACACATGGTCCGGATCATAACCCTATCGTATTAATAGGATTTTATTTTCAAGTTTAATCATACTGTTGGTCTTTATTTTATTTGAACGATTGAACAATCAATTGATCAAAACTAATCTTTTATTGAAATGAACAAACGTTAATTATAGAATCGATTTTGACTTCTATTTGTAACCAATTTCTAACAGACACAACCTTTCACCTATACCTGTCTATAACCGATATACTCACATCCAACCATCGTGACTTTCGGTCAACCATTGCGTCTTCTGTTACATTCGGTGTATCTCCCGTATGTAGGTTACAAGGTTCTAACTATGACACTTCTCATCCTCCTAATTTACAACTTTACATATTCTATTCTAAATACACTTTACACTATTTACATGTTTGACCCAATACTTTGACTCGACTAGACTCACATGGATTAATACATTAGTATCCAATACTCCCCCTAATTTACTAATCAATGCCTTCAGTATATTCAAGCCTCATCATCTTTATCTTGAGCAGGTTGTAGTAGATCTTTGTCTCTAATCTTCGCATTTCTTCCATCTTGATTAGTGTTGGCTTCTTTGATTTTGTGTTCAACACATGAAGCATCAACTTTGTCTCCATTACGGACTTTATCTAGAACTTGACCATCTTTCATGTCTTCACGTCTTTCTTGAGTGTTATCTTCTTTAACTTGTACTTCATCTTCTATAGCTTTGATTGGTTCATCTTTCAATGGTAAGTCACCAACTGTTTCTTGTTTCTTTCTCTTGTGACTTGACTCAGCTCCTTTGTCAATCTTGTTCTCTACTGAATGTAGAACCTTTGATGTCATCCTTCCATGTTTCTCATGTTTCTTTTCTTTTGGCTACTCATCCTTTAGATGTTTCAGTTTTGCAACCACCTTATGCTTTTCTTTTTCCAACTTAGCTCTTTCTGACTTTAGCTCTTCTATCTCTTTGTTTGCAGCTTCTTTCAAATTCTTTAGTTTCTCCATTTCTCTATCTATCTTTTCTTCAAATGACTTCTCTTTGTCATTCATCTTTCTCTTAGACTCTAATTCTTTGTTTCTTATCTCGATCTTTAGTTCTTGTTCTTTTACTTCAAACTCATGAAGCATGTCTAATCTCCACATTTCCAATTTTCCCTTTGTATCAATCTCTATCTCTGATCTCATTCCTTTCAACTTTGCATCTTCGGGCTTCTGATCCTTCTCAGTAACTAATTATGGCCACTCCGGCTCTTCATCATTAAATTACTTTGCTAATGATGTCCAATAATTGCTTTCCTTCTCATTTGAAGTATTCTTCTCATACTTCTCTTTGTCTTCTATAATTGCCATCAAGAGGGTTGGTTCTATATCCTCTTGTATAAATCTCATTCCTTTCAACTTCTCTTAGACTCTAATTCTTTGTTTCTTATCTCGGTCTTTAGTTCTTGTTCTTTTACTTCAAACTCATGAAGCATGTCTAATCTGCACATTTCCAATTTTCCTTTTGTATCAATCTCTATCTCTGATCTCATTCCTTTCAACTTTGCATCTTCGGGCTTCTGATCCTTCTCAGTAACTAATTATGGCCACTCCGGCTCTTCATCATTAATTTACTTTGCTAATGATGTCCAATAATTGCTTTCCTTCTCATTTGAAGTATTCTTCTCATACTTCTCTTTTTCTTCTATAATTGCCATCAAGAGGGTTGGTTCTATACCCTCTTCTTATTTGAAGTATTCTTCTCATACTTCTCTTTGTCTTCTATAATTGCTTTCCTTTTCTTTGTCTTCTATAATTGCCATCAAGAGGGTTGGTTCATCATTAAATTACTTTGCTAATGATGTCCAATAATTGCTTTCCTTCTCATTTGAAGTATTCTTCTCATACTTCTCTTTGTCTTCTATAATTGCCATCAAGAGGGTTGGTTCTATATCCTCTCATAAAGAGTATTTTGGCGGAAAATTTTGTTCTTTTCCAAATATTTTAGGGAAAGCTTATATGGTTTGTTTATATCATTTTTGAAATTTTTAAAAAGAGTATTTTGGCGGGAAATTTTTTTGTCCAAATTTTTTAGTGAAAGCTTATATGGTTAGTTTATATCATTTTTGAAATTTTAATTTTTAAAATATTTAAAAATAGTATTTTGGTGAGAAATTTCTTCTTGTCCAAATTTTTTTAGAGAAATCTTATATGGTTGGTTTATATCATTTTTGAAATTTTGAAATTTTTAAAAAGAGTATTTTGGCGAAAAATTTCTTTTTGTCAAATTTTTTTAGGAAAAGCTTATATGTTTGGTTTATATCATTTTAAAATTTTTTAAAAAGAGTATTTTGCCGAGAAATTTCTTCTTTTCCAAATTTTTTAGAGAAAGTTTATATGATTGATTTATATCATTTTTAAAATTTTTAAAAAAAGTATTTTCACGAAAAATTTTTTCTTATCCAAATTTTTTAACGAAAACTTATATGTTTGGTTTATATCATTTTTTAAATTTTGAATTTTTGAATTTTTAAAAGGAGTATTTTGGCGAAAAATTTCTTCTTCTCCAAATTTTTTAAGGAAAGCTATTATGGTTTGTTTATATCATTTTTTAAAATTTTGAATTTTTGAAATTTTTAAAAAGAATATTTTAGCGGGAAATTTTTTCTTAACCAAATTTTTTATGTAAAGCTTTTATGGTTGGTTTAAATTATTTTTGAAATTTTAAAGTTTTGAAATTTTTAAAGAAGGGTATTTTGCAGGGAAATTTCTTCTTTTCCAAATTTTTTAGGCAAAGCTTATATAGTTAGTTTATATCATTTTTAAAATTTTGAATTTTTGAAATTTTTAAAAAGAGTGTTTTGGCGGGAAATTTGTTCTTGTCCAAATTTTTTAGGGAAAGTTTATATGGTTGGTTTATATCATTTTTAAAATTTTAATTTTTTAAAAAGAGTATTTTGATGGGAAATTTCTTCTTGTCTAAATTTTTTAGTGAAAGCTTATATGGTTGGTTTATATCATTTTTGAAATTTTTAAAAAGAGTATTTTGGCAAATTGTTTTATAAAACCGTTAATAAATATTTCATCCTTTTAATAATGACTTTATTAATTATTTTATTATGACTTTTTATTTCGTTATTTAAATCTTGGCTAAAATATTAAACAATAAGGCCATTATTATCTTTTGAAACATCTTGTTTATGATAATTAAATTGAATAAATAAAAGGTTTTTATCTAATTAGCCATCCACTCAAATAACTACTTTCACTTATTTATTAATTTACAAACAAGAGTAAAATTTCAATTACTCGTTTATTTACAAACAAAAAACACAAATTAGATATTCATGAACACACTATTCTGATTACCTGCAAAACCTTCCCATCACCTTGCATATTCGGGAATGTATGAGCTTACTAGTCATTTCAAGGAGATAAATCTTTTCGCGTAGGCGTTAACCACCCATATAAACCTCAACAAAGTTGAAAACTTAAAATCCAACTACCTACATGATACATGAATGTCAAGCAACATGCTTGTCTTCAAAACTCGACCACCTACGAAATTTTATAGCTTACGTTATTCATGAGAGTCAATTATTTACATATGAACGTTCACATTATACGTGAAAAACTAATTTATTTACATTATACACGAAACTTGGTTGTTTGCAATATGCTTACATACTTTGAAGGTATGGTAGTCAATTCATGAGTTTACATATCAGGACGATACAACCCAGATACTAGTCTGTCGTGGAAGGGTAATGCAAGCAATGGATAAAGTGGTGATTAGACTCGACCTTTTCTTGTAAGAGCTCACAAGGAACCTCAAAACCTTAGATCCATTACGACACCCGAAAAGGAAGATTCTGGATAACACGAAACCCGAAATAGGAATAAAGTCTTAGTCCGAGAAATTGCTTTCGAAAAGCATAAGAGGGAAAAACATAAAGTTTCATTTCCGTATTGTATCATCACTACTCGATCTTCAACAAAAACCTGAACACCTCGTCGAGTAATTCCTTTCAAAGATCTATAGAGATCTGGCTATTGTGCATCATAATGCGTAGATGAATAGAGGGTATGTGTCAACATACACTCAAGATTCTCAGGCACCATTTCTTTCATTACTAGGGATGAGTATCACACAAATTCCACCATAATGAGGATAATCAAATATGGGGTTCTTGCACAGCTAATATCAATAGTCGGAGAAGTATTCGCCTTGCTTTCACCAAGTAAATGGAAATCAACCAATTGGAGCCTAAGTTGGATGATACAGACAGAATTTAGGTACCAAGTACCGGTAACCTATGTGTGTGGTTATGGATGAAGTTTATAAGTCCAAGTACTCCGTTCATCCAGAATCAAATAAAACGTATAAGGATCTCAAGGAACTCCATTGTGTGACCGAGAAGTTGTTATCTATGATGAGAAATATCCGACAGTAAAGGCAGAATGCCAGGAATCACCTGGGTAATCACAACAACCTGAGATTCCTCAACAGAAATGGGAACAGATTCCCATGGATTTCATTACGAAACTACCAAGAACGTCTAGCGGCTATGATACTATACTGGTGATCATCGATCGTTTGATGAAATCCGCTCACTTCCTGCCAGTCAATGAGATAGATAAAACCGAGAAAAGTGCAAGAATATATATGAAGGAAACTGTGGCTAGGCAAGGTGCACCATTTTCCATTATCTCAGATATAGAGACCGCCGATTTGTGTCAAGAATCTGGAAATCATTACAAAAAGCCTTGGGCACATGGCTTGACATAATCATTGCATGTCATACACAACCGGACGGTCAAAGTAAAAGGACCATTCAAACTTTAGAAGTTATGCTCCGTGCGTGTGTAATCGATTTCAGAGGAGATTGGGATACTTAATTACCGATGGCTGAATTTCCATATACCATATCAGCATTAAAGTCGCTCCGTTTGAGGCTTTGTACGGTCGTAAATGTCATTCATCGATATGTTGGGCGGAGGTTGGCGACAAGCATTTGACTGGTCCTGAGATCAGCCAGGAAACCACCGACAAGATCTTCAAAATTAAATATCGTCTGAAAGCCGTTCAAAATAGACAAAAGATGTGTGCTAACAACAAGACGAAAGCCATTAGAATTCCTAGTTGGACACTGACTTTTTGTTAAAAGTCTCTCCTTGGAAAGGAGTTGCCAGGTTTGGAAATCTTAGCAAACATAACCATAGATAATGGAGATCGTTTGAAATATGGGCTAGAGTTGGCCTTGTAGCCTACGAGCTTATGTTGTCATAGGAACTAAGCAATATACATGATACGTTTCATGTGTCCGATCTCAAGAAGAGAGGTCTAGACGCACACTAATCACACCACCTGATGAAATTCAAATAGGTTACAAACCACACCCTGTTAAGGAACCTATTGAAATCATTGACTAAAAAGTTCAGGGAACAGGGCGTGACCGTATTGAATTGGTTAAGGTACTTTAGAACTTGAAGCGTGACCCTGAGTATACCTGGGAACATAAAGATCAAATGAAAACGAGTACCATTACTTGTTCACGAATACACCAATTCAAGATAACACAACTTGATTTAGGGACGAAATTCTCTCTGACATGGGGAGAATGTGACACCCAGTATTCCACATCAATATCCATATTCATAATTGCACGTTCACATTTTCTAATACTTGGAATATTAACTTTGACATTGCATTGTCGGGAGTCAAGCAAAGGAACACGTGTCATATTTTTGTAATTTTAAGAATTACTAGGTCATGAACATTTATTACTCGCAGTGTACGGTCATTGGTGATTAACAAATTTTATACAAATAAAGTCTTGAAGTATATTTATTTTATACAAAAGATATATTAGTGACATTAATCTATAAAGATTGACACAAAAACTTTTGTTCGCACGGTTCCTAATTTATTCTTTATATGTGAACGTGTATGAAGTAGTTAATATATTAACTATGTCGGGATTCACTAGCAGATTATTAAAGCTAGTTAAACTATACAAAATGTAGGACGTCTTAATAATTAAATATATTGAAGCGGGTATTAATTTCGGGTAGTATACCGCGTCTAAATCAATCATGTCACACCCCCAAATTCCACTAACGGAGTATTACCATTTGGGAAGTGACAAACCAGGATCTCAGTCATTAGTTACATTGAACGACTCTACATGGGACTCAAATGAAAATATCATAACATTCAGAGTTTAATGCGGAAGCATAAAGAAAGTAAATGCGCAAAACACACGCGCCCAAAAAGTCCAAAAGTCCAAACCAAACACAATTCAAAATAGTCCAAACAGTTTAATAAAACATAAATCAAAAGGAGAATCCCATGCATGTCCTATGGGTGCACATGTGCCTTATCTTAGTGACTTGAGAAAACATGTAAGAAAAGATGTCAACACGAGGTTGGTGAGTTCACAGGTTTTAGTAGCTAACTATGTTCATGTTTAACTTAAGCGCTCGCAACCGAAGCTGACTGTTTGTTTATTTGCCTCCTGCCGGGTCTATCAACCCCGAAGATGTGAGTAGGCTAACATTTCACACGTTCGATCTCCAATCGAGTTAGCGCGACTAACGCGGGTGAGATTTGTCAAACCCAGTAGTACTACTAAACATTACCTCGCTAAGATCCATATTAACGGTTCGAAGTGTGTTGAGGACTTTCAGTGATAGCGTGTGACGCTTAGCTTTAACATTGATAACATATGAATTACAAAAATCTCAAAATAGTTGAATCATGTTTTCTCCCCCAAGTTAAAACAGTAAAAAGGGGGCCGTGAAAACTCACCTGAGTTGCGTAGGTAGTTCACACTAGAATACGATTGGAACCACGAGTGTTAGCCTGCAACGGCTTACGTATGCCCTAGAATTATACACATAACAATTAGGGATAAAATGGGAATTATGACAACGACACGGAATGAGAAACGTCCTAAAGAAACGCTCTAATAATCAAGAGTAGACGAACGTGTCCACGATAATAGGAATTCTTTAATTAAGAATTAAGATATATATACGTTACGCGACAAATGACAAAATAATATATAATAAATATATTCGAGCGTTTTGTCGTTAACTAGAAGTCTAGGAAAATAATATAATTTATTATATTATTTTTAAGTTTAGCGACGTAACGTAAACAATTAACTTGCGTGAAAAAAGTAATAAATTTATTATTTTTATTCAAGGATATAAACGAGCGTAGATAATATAGAAAATTATATTATTTATGAATTTAAAACGTTACAAGAATGTTTATAATACTGAGAAAATAATATATAAAATATATTATTTTTAATTTGAGTCACGGTACAAAATAATGTGAGTATATATTATTTTTTAAATAGATTTTAATAATAAATACGGTTTGCAAGACCAAACCCGAGTCCACATGTGGTTTCCGGGCTCAAAACATTTTTATATATTAATGCAATAATATGGGGTTTGATTTTCTATTAAATTAATAGTGGAAAAATGGTTTAAAAAACAAAACAGTGGGGAGGGATTCGAACCCGGGTCTCCTCCCCCACAGCCCAAAGTCTTAACCATCACAACCCGCTAGGGAATCGCACAAGGATCAGAAACAAAATGGTTTTAACATACAATTCCAAAGTATCCCCCTCCCACACACTCAAACGATCGCATCTAGTCCCAAACCGGCACAATTGGTCGCGATTGAATCAAGGCAGTATAGGGGTTTTAACAGTCGAGTCTAGGCAAGTCTGGAGTGGAGTTTAATTCCAAAATCAAGCAGTTTAAGATCGATTAATTACAGGAATTAGAATCGAAAACCCTAACTTTGAACCTAGAATCAATTCTGCTGAATTCGATATTAAAAATGGTTGGATTTATAGGGTTTTTACTGATTAAGACATTTCGAAACTACTGAGATACTTTAATTTCCTTGAGATCGTGCTTAGAATCAAAACCCCCAAATTTCTTATGAACAAACCCTAATTTACGGACCGGGTAAAATTCGATGTTTAAAGGTTGAATTGGTATAGGGCCTTCAATCCAGGCATTGAGATGACACTAAGGATGAGTTCAGTTTTATCATTTGATATCGGATTGATAGGGTTCGACTAAAACGAAGACCGTATGAACCCTAGATGTCGATTGAGTTAAATTCGATAATGTAAGCCCTGATAATGATAGGGCTTACGATCTTGATGTAAAAACGAAGCTAAAGGACGTAAGAGTTACCAGATCACGGTTCGAATTGACTGTGCTCGACCAAAACAGGTGCCGACTTGCGCGAGCATGGTCTCCGGCGATCCTAACTGCTTCTCCGGCTGAATTGGAGTGTGTCAAAGGTTCTCTGAGACTCGTACAATGTGCGCAGGGTAGACGATTAAGGAATGATTCATGAATTTGTGTGAATCGGTGATAATTAGTGATGAACTCGAAGGTTACGAGTTTATTACCCATTATTGAGATTAATTCAAATTAATGTCGTTGTTTAATGCCCTAATGATGATCGATAATGGCCACAACGTGCATATTGGTTACAGATTTCGTTAAGAAACGATCGTGAAGCTTGAATTTGAATTGAGGTTTGCGATTTTGACTTTCCAAAGTCAACTACGGATAAAATAAACGAATTTTGAGTTTGCTTAGTCAACAGATAGGGTTTAGCTTAATTACAGGTTTGGTCCTTAGTGTTTGAATTTAGATGTTGACAGGATTAGACCCTGGTGTTAGATTTTGTTAAATAAGTTAAGATTTAACTGGATTTAGTTAATGGGGTTAAGTTTTTAAAAATATTTAACGGGATTGTTAACGGAGTTAACATGAAAAGTCGGATTGTCACATCATCCCCTAGTTGAAAGAATTTTCGTCCCCAAAATTAGAGTAAAAATTTTTTTCTAAGGTGTCACATCATCCCCTAGTTGAAAGAATTTTCGTCCCGAAAATTAAAATAGTACCTTAAGAATTTGACGTGGAGTGCTTGAACAGATTAGAATATTTGCGCATCATCTGATCCTCACGCTCCAATGTGAATTTCGGTCCGCGTTTTGAGTTCCAACGGACTCTAACAATAGGAATTCTACTGCGTTTTAACGGTTTGACCTCCCTATCCATGATTTTGACTGGTTCTTCGATGAAACGTAGCTGTTCATCAATGTGTAGCTCCTCAAGAGGAACCGCGAGTGACTCGTCTGCAAGACATTTCTTCAAGTTTGTGACGTGAAAGACGTTGTGTACACACTAAGTCCTTGAGGTAGGTCCAGTTGATACGCTACTGGACCAATTCTCTTCACTATCTTGAATGGTCCAACATAACGAGGATTTAGCTTGCCCTGTTTCCCAAAATGAATGACACCTTCCAAGGGGAGACTTTTATCAAGACCATATCCCCTACTTGAAATTCTAACGGTTTACGACGCTTATCGGCATAGCTCTTTTGACGATCACGAGTTGCTGCCATACGGTTTCTAATTTGAACGATTTTCTCAGAAGTTTCAAGTACGAGTTCAGGACCTGTGAGTTGACTATCCCCAACCTCAGCCCAACAAATAGGAGAACGACATTTCCGTCCATATAATGCTTCAAATGGAGCTGCCTTGATGCTAGTGTGATAACTGTTGTTGTAGGAGAACTCCACCAATGGTAGGTGAGACTCCCAGGTGTTACCGAAGTCAATCACACAAGCTCGTAGCATATCCTCCAGAGTTTGAATTGTACGCTCCGTTTGACCATCAGTTTGAGGATGGTATGCTGTGCTCATATCTAGACACGTGCCTAATGTTTTATGTAATGATTGCCATAAATGATAGGTGAATCGTACATCATGATCCGAAATGATAGAGATTGGCACCCCGTGCCGAGAGACTACTTCTTTTAAGTAAATACGAGTAAGCTTATCCATTTTGTCGGTTCCTTTGATTGCTAAGAAGTGAGCGGACTTTGTTAAATGGTCAACGATTACCCAAATGGTATCACATCCGGTAGGAGTTCGTGGCAATTTTGTGATAAAGACCATGGATATATGCTCCCATTTCCACATGGGAATCTCTGGTTGCTGGAGAAGGCCAGAAGGCTTTTGATATTCAACCTTGACCTTCGCGCAAGTCGGGCATTTGCTCACATAGGTGGCTATATCGGCCTTCATATATGGCCACCAATACAGCACCTTTAGGTCATAATACATCTTGTCAGAACCTGGAGGAATAGAGTAACGAGATTTATGAGCCTCATCCATGACCAGTTCCCTTAAATTTCTGAATATTGGAACACATATTCGCTTAGCAAAGTAGCGAATACCGTCCGATTTGACCTCAAGATGTGCCTCCATACCGCGTGTACCTTCTAGCAGTAGGTTTACCTCTTTAAGAGCTTCAAGTTGAGCATTACGGATTTTGTCAGGTAATCCGAGGTGAATGGTAAGCTGTAATGCTCGAACTCGTTTGGGCTTGGTTTCCTTTCTACGTAGGGCATCAGCTACAACATTAGCCTTACCTGGATGATATCGAATCGCACAGTCATAATCATTCAAGAGTTCGACCCAATGACGCTGTCTCATGTTCAGCACTTTCTACTCTAAGATATGCTGAAGATTTTTATAATCGGTATAGATAGTGCACTTGGTACCGTACAAGTAGTGTCTCCATATCTTAAGTGCGAAAACTACAGCTCCCAACTCTTGATCATGAGTGGTGTAGTTTTTCTCGTGAATCTTTAGTTGACGCGAAGCATATGCGATCACCTTTTCTCGTTGCATTAGAACACAACCCAGACCCTAAATGGATGCATCACAATACACCACAAAATCATCCGTACCCCCCGGAAGAGCTATGATAGGTGCACTGCAAAGTTTCTGCTTAAGATGTTGGAATGCTAACTCTTGGTTATCGCCCCAGTTATAGGCTTTACCTTTTTGAGTTAAGGCAGTGAGAGGTTTTGCAATCTTTGAAAATCCCTCGATGAATCGACGGTAATATCCTGCCAATCCCAGAAATTGTCGCACCTCAATCGGAGTCGTCGGTGCTGACCAATTCTTGATGGCTTCAATCTTTGATGGATCGACATGTATTCCCTTCTCGTTAACCACATGTCCTAAAAATTGAACTTCTCGAATCCAGAATTCACACTTGCAAAAATTAGCAAATAGCTGCTCCTTTTTAAGTAATTCCAGGATTAAACGTAAATGTTCCTTATGTTCCTCATTGTTCTTGGAATAAATAAGAATGTCGTCGATGAAAACGATGACAAACTGATCAAGGTATGGTTTACACACACGGTTCATGAGGTCCATGAATACCGCAGGTGCATTGGTTAATCCGAAAGGCATGACCATAAAATCATAGTAGCCGGACCAAATATCTATCCGGAATCTCAGTTGATGGTAACCGGACCTAAGATCTATCTTGGAATAGAAACTTGATCCTTGGTGTCACACCCTAACTGACGACGGAATACGTCGGGGCGGGACATGTAGACTGTTCATGAGCTCAAGGTTGGCTAAATTGTAATACATTAAATTCATTTCAATTCAAACAAAACAAACACAAACCAAGTACATAAACGAAATACACATTGTTCATTGTTTAAAATTAACTAAGTCCAAACTTAAGTGTAGCATGTCTTGATCAACTCACACATTAGCACCTGAAATATGAATAAAATAAAGTCAACTAAAAAGTTGGTGAGCATACAAAGGTTTGTACATAGATAGTATATATAGATGTGAATAAATAAATCCTTACATAACATGATAAAATAAGGCATTTATGGGGAGCAACTATTGTGTAACCAAAGTACAATCAAACCTTTGTAACTAGCATGCAAATTGTGTTGTCGGTAACAATCACCCCAATATGGGTGAGTTTGTCAGACTCAATAGATCTATCATTGTTAACCGTCGACTTGTATAGTTAATGATTGCACATAAATTACACACAAACAGTTAACACACCTAGCACTCAAACATAAAGCTCAAATTTTGTATACATGAATGTAAGAGGATTTGTGTTTGTGTAGTTTGTGTAAATGTAAGCAATTGTGTGTATAGAGTTCATGTTTCACCCCAAAAGTGTAAAAGAGTAAAAGGGGCTATGTAATACTCACATGTATTGGTTGTTGTGGATAACAAGAGTAATAGGAATGCACAAGTGATTTGCTAATCACTATGTCGACCTAAAATTGAATTATACGAATCTAATTAATGATGAGCACAAAAGTCTTATGACAAAGTCTATGGTTCAACGGGGTTTGAGGTGTTTGTGAATTCGTACAAAAAGTGGTGTTATTTCATGTAAAGGGTGAAAGTAGCTTGATGTGTGTATGTAAATTCAAAGTATAAAGTAATTGTCTTAGGGTTTTATAATTTAAATAAATAAATCTTTTTTTTATTTACTTTGTTATAATAATGTGCCAAAAGAAGGTAGTGTAAATATATATATATATATATATATATATATCCAGAAAAGTTTTATTTGAATAAATAGGGTTTAAACCCTAATATGTATAATTTAATAACAATAAAATGATTTATAATAACTTGTTTCGTGATAATGTGTTTTATGAGAATCTTGTCAACTATTTATATCAAATTAGGTATTTAAATTACTTTGTTTTAAAATTAAACAAAAAGTATATTTTAAATGATTTTTATATAAAAAGAGGCTCTAGACAATTGGATTTGTGAAAATGACTGTTTTATGTAAGAAATTTCAATTGATTGTACAAGTTTGTTCTAAAAGATGTTAGGTTTATAAAATAATTTTTTATATAATTTTTAAAGCCTTAAAATGGTTTTTAAAAATTAAAACAGGTTTAAGGGACTCGAACCCGGGTCTGCGCTGGGGAGCCATGCCGCAAGAACCACTGGACCAAGGGACTAATTTGTGTAGTTGATCCGGTTCGAAATAATGTTAACGTGTAGCTGAAACATGGCCGAGATTGGTTTAGTGACTACGCAATAAAAGAACTTGAGTGTGGGTTTCGAACCCACGCCCCCTGGTTCGGCGGTGGCTTATCGGCCGGACCAGGTGGTTTCGCTGGTATATAATGAAACGAGATAACCTAAATATAATAAATGAATCAAACCGAATTCCCCCTTTCTAATTCGTATGAACTGGATCAAGAGAAATTAACATAATCGATTTTCTTTGCACTCGATTGCAGTAATTTGTAAAGGGGCTTTCGATGTATGATTAGAAGCGAAATGAACGAGATAAGTCTCACCTGATTTGGTCGAGTATTGAAGGTTGTCGGCTACCGGTTCAGTCACGAAGTTCTTGGTGGCCGATCGAGGTGTGGGGATGAAATGGGGATCAACAGAGAGTCGAGGGAGTTTGCAATGGTCTTTGCGAAGGTGTGTGGACATTTTAATTCACTCAATTCTGTTCTAATCACGTGATTTGATTAAGATTTGAATGTATTTGGCCGTGTTTAAGGTTTGAATACATAGGAGGATTGATCGTACGTGATTTGCGGCCATTAACAGGCCCTAATTTCTTGATTTAGAAGCGAATTGGGCTCGCTTTGACTCTGAGGAGTCAAAGTTCATTTGAATTTGAAATTAGTCGCGTGATATGTACAATTGGGAGGCTTCAACGATTAGGAGTGATCGATGGTTGAATATGCAAACATGGTAAGTCCTTAACGCACGAATTTGGTCAATTTTAGTCTTGAAATTCAAAGAGTTGGGGCTGTTGACTTTTCAAGAGTCAAACTAGGTCAAATGAAAATCAAAATAGGTTAAATATTATGAATGGGTTGCAAATTGAGGTGATGGGGGTTCAAGTTCAAGGGTGAGGGTTCAAAATGAAGGTTCAAGGGCTAAGGGGATTCAAACTAGATTTATTTATTTTAGATGCCCTTTGTAATTATATATAAAAATTGATTTCCTTTATAAACTTTATAAAACTAATTATAATTTAAAATGCCAAATATATATATATATATATATATATATATATATATATATATAATTGCTAAACAAATCTTTTTGTGTGGTTTAATTAATAATTTCAAATACATAAATATTTTTGTATATAATTATTTATAACTTAAATATTCGTACATATATATGGATGTATATATATATATAAAAATATTAAACAAGAGTTATAAAAATGTAAACGCAAGGTTCTAAATTTTGAATAGAGGTATTAAATTTAAAATAACTGTTTATGTGACAAAAGTGCTTGAATAAATACAGGTTTTAAATGTATTGTTATTTTTGGAAATTATTAAAATAAAATGAATACAGAAAATTTATGGTATGAAAAATCATGGATGTTACAGTCTCCCCATGTTAAGGGGATTTCGTCCTGAAATTTAACTAGTGGAGACTATTGAATCAGGAAGGAAGTGAGTTTGAGTTTTGGTTGACGGATTGAGGAGTATAACAAGGTTTAGGTCTAAATCTCAAGTTAAGTATTAATGATATTAGTGGATTCTAGTTTCAAGAGAGTGAAGGAGAGATATTTCGAAGAATCTAAAGGTGAAATGCGTTACTTGGAATGGATTTGATGGGAACTTGACGATCCGGGTTTGTTTAAGATGTTGCCGAATATGCTCAAAACTGTTAATGGATAAGAGGTTACACAAACATTGGTTTAGGTCAAAACTTCACGTGACATGAACAACGCTACTTTTGATAATATGATAGAGCATTTATATATAGGAAGTACCATTGGCGTATCCACCATGCCCTTTCATATCACATTAGTTTCGTTGCTATATATCACGATAGGTTTTAGGTCATAGCACACGACAGAATTCACTATGTTTTCCATGCGCTTATTTTTATAATTACGTGTGCACCCGTAATTACTCGAATTATCGCATGGTCCGTATAGATCCTTCTGTTGTGTGCGTGGCAAGAGGGGGGGGGGACAAATTCACTTAGTTCTTGTCTATTGTTTTTACATATGAGTTGCTAATAAGTAATTATGTCCCTAAATAGGTGGTCAGTTAGCAACTAAGGGGCAATAAAGTAGTATCACCTAAAGTCCCATACTTTACTCGTGTTTGAACAAGAATACGTTAAACACCGAGTTGTTTTAAAGTGCTCCAGCTTCCTCGTGTTTGAACAAGAATACGTCAAACCCCAAGTAGCTTCAATGTGTTATGTTTTTTTTTAGTTTGGTGAAGAAAGTGTATGACCATGCTTCATGTATATTGTGATCAATTAATTGCAACAATTGTAAGCAACTTAGTTTCATGTATAATATAACACACAAGTCTCGTGTATGATCTAGTGTTATGTATTTTGTAATCAAATAGGTTTCATGTGTAACGTAAACAACTTAGCATCATGTATAAGCTCTCATGTGTAATGTAAGCAACATAGTATCATGTGTATTGTAAGAAATGAATTTCATGTATGGTGTTAACAACTTAGTATCATATATTTTGTAACCCAATAAGATTTCAGGTGTAATGTAAATGATTTAGTATCATGTATAATGTGCACAATTTAGTATCATGTACTTTGTAACTAAACAAGTTTCATGTTTGATGTGTACCAAACAATCAATCTTTATGTACCTTGTATGTTGCGAGCAACTAAGTTTCATGTATTATGTGATCACTCCAGTAGGATGTGTATTTCAAATAACCAAGTTTCATGTGTTATGTGATTCATTTAGTAAATTGTGATTTGCAATAAACTAGTTTCACGTATTATGTGATCGTGTTGTGTATCTTGTGAACGTGCATACGTAAGTTATTGAATTTCTTGTGTGACGTATACTAACGAGCTTCGTATGTGATTGAGTGTTGCGCAGAAGCGTGTTGTTTGGCATTCTTGTAAAATGTGGTAGTTAGGTTCTAGCTCTTTAAATCTCGTTGAGGTTGATGGGGATGGTTAACGTCTACGCGGTATGGATCATCTTTTGAAGCGGCAAGTGAAAGGTAACAGGGGGGGGGGGTTTGAAAACACTCAGGGAAATATGTTTACAAATAACAGATTTTTGTTTGAAATTAGGAAATTGTAAATTGTTCTTGGTTGTAGATATATAAAGTAATGAAACTATTGAGTTAAATAATCTAAATAAATAGCCAGTTTATAGGAAAAATCTTTAAATTTAAATTTTTAATTACTAATAAGAGAATATTTTTAATAGAAATTATTGGCTAAACTAGTAGTAGTATATTAATTTAACCATAGTTTAGAAATAATTACTTTAATGGGGAAACTCATAATTATTTATCAATTTGAAATAATATTTTTATAAAATAGGTTGTATTAAGTTCCCTTTCACAGTGAAAATGTTTATGGAAAAATTTATATTTAAGATATTATCTAAAAGTTTTATAAACTTTTTGTTTGAACAAAATAACGAGGTTGTTTAAACCAAATAATAGTATGATTTGTTTACGAATGAGATTGTCGGTAGTGTTCTAAATTTTGGTAAATGAAGAAGTTGATACTTGGAGAATCTTGATGGAAATATAATGGGTGAAGTTCACACTCAGCGTGTCAAATCAATGAATAATAACTTTAGATTAGGAATATATAAATTTTATTAAATGCTGAAATGTCAAACATTACTCAAAACATAGGAAAATGGTTTTTAAACTGAAAATTTAAAGACAATAAAAAAATTTCTGTTAACGTCCCTTGTAGCTTTCCACTAGAAGGAAGATAATTCCCAAGACGAGCACCGCTATGGTCATTCGGGTAGCCGATCTAGCTTCAGTTCTAGCTGTTTCCGTGCGATTCTCTAGTATTTCTTTTTCGAGGATGGAGATTAACTCATTTTGGTACCCTAATTGGTTTGCTAGGCTATGCACTCTTTGTCCTTGTAAGTCGTGCATTACCTCGTGCTCCATCCTTTGCCTCTCAAACTCTGAGGTCCTTACATATTGATGAATGTCATTGGTTGGAATTCCCATAGCACTAGTGGGTGCCATGGTATGCCTTACCCAAGGGTTAGGATGGTACGGGTCCGGCATCAGATATGGGTCTCTTAGTGCGGGTGGTAACTGATTATGAAGATGGGGTGTCTGATACGGGTTTCTGGGTGGGGGTGATCCAGATGTTCAAATTCTTGGGCCGGTGTTCCTAATCCAGTCTGCCCTTACATCAAACCTTGGCCTGGCAGCTGGGGGTGGTGGTGACCGATACACGGGTGACCTGATGTCTTCTTCCCAATCGGACTCTGCTCCGGGACGGTATACCGGGGAGGAAGGAGAGTACGATTCCATGTCTAGCAGGGAAACAACGAAAAGGTTGTAAGTGATAATAAAACACTGACTGTTAAATATAGGAGTTCTCATAGGTTTAGAGATTGACTAGTCATAACACCGAGTCTTCACAATAGTATTTTAGAAATACACTTAACCTATAAGCAATGCATCCCTGAGGAGAATTCCCAGGAAAGAGGGGTGGGTCACTAAGACACACTTAAGTACCCTGTCTTTCCTTAGCCAGAATCCCTCATGGGCCTACACACTCTTCCAGCCATCATGTATCAATAACACTATTGTTGGGCTCATGGTCATGATGAGAATCGTTGTGGACAGGGCTTTGAGGCCCGAAGGTGAGGCTTATATATTGTAGTAGGCTTCTTCTTCTTGGAGGGTAAGTGGGCTTCTAGTTTATTATTAATGGGCTTTAGGCCCAATAGTTTAGATTTAGATCACAAGAGGTGGTGACATTATATGTGTGAGTTTAAGGGTACATGAAAAGCTAAGTGTGTATAAGTGTGTGTTGAAACTTAGGATAGCACTTAAATGGATCAAATGGATAGCATGAATATAGCACAAAAATTTTCAGGAATTGTGACACATAAATTATTAAATATTGTATCATGTAATGTATTACTTATGGTAGTATGTAGGAATATTCACATAAGGAGAAATCATGTAACATGTAGTAGCATGGCATTGTATGGGTGTCCTAGGGTTATAGTCTTGGTCAAAAGTGTCTAATAACCTAATTCCCTATAACCAAGGCTCTGATACCAATCTGTCACACCCCAACCGACGGCGGAATACGTCGGGGCGGGACATGTAGACTATTCATGAGCTCAGGGTTGGCTAAATTGTAATACATTAAATTCATTTCAATTCAAACAAAACAAACACAAACCAAGTACATAAACGAAATACACATTGTTCATTGTTTAAAATTAACTAAGTCCAAACTTAAGTGTAGCATGTCTTGATCAACTCACACGTTAGCACCTGAAACATGAATAAAATAAGGTCAACTAAAAAGTTGGTGAGCATACACAGGTTTGTACATAGATAGTATATATAGATGTGAATAAACAAATCCTTACATAACATGATAAAATAAGGCATTTATGGGGAGCAACTATTGTGTAACCAAAGTACAATCAAACCTGTGTAACTAGCATGCAAATTGTGTTGTCGGTAACAATCGCCCCAATCTAGGTGAGTTTGTCAGACTCAATACATCTATCATTGTTAACCGTCGGCTTGTATAGTTAATGATTGTACATAAATTGCACACAAACAGTTAACACACCTAGCACTCAAACATAAAGCTCAAATTTTGTATACATGAATGTAAAGAGGATTTGTGTTTGTGTAGTTTGTGTAAATGTAAGCAATTGTGTGTATAGAGTTCATGTTTCACCCCAAAAGTGTAAAAGAGTAAAAGGGGCTATGTAATACTCACCTGTATTGGTTGTTGTGGATAACAAGAGTAATAGGAATGCACAAGTGATTTGCTAATCACTATGTCGACCTAAAATTGAATTATACGAATCTAATTAATGATGAGCACAAAAGTCTTATGACAAAGTCTACTGTTCAACGGGGTTTGAGGTGTTTGTGAATTCGTACAAAAAGTGGTGTTATTTCATGTAAAGGGTGAAAGTAGCTTGATGTGTGTATGTAAATTCAATGTATAAAGTAATTGTCTTAGGGTTTTATAATTTAAATAAATAAATCTTTTTTTTTCACTTACTTTGTTATAATAATGTGCCAAAATAAGGTAGTGTAAATATATATATGTTCAGAAAAGTTTTATTTGAATAAATAGGGTTTAAACCCTAATATGTATAATTTAATAACAATAAAATGATACTTGTTTCGTGATAATGTGTTTTATGATAATCTTGTCAACTATTTATATCAAATTAGGTATTTAAAATACTTTGTTTTAAAATTAAACTAAAACTATATTTTAAATGATTTTTATATAAAAAGAGGTTCTAAACAATTGGATTTGTGAAAATGATTGTTTTATGTTAGAAATTTCAAGTGATTGTACCATGTTAACGTGTAGCTGAAACATGGCCGGGTTTGGTTTAGTGACTACGCAATAAAAGAACTTGAATGTGGGTCTCGAACCCACGCCACCTGGTTCGACGGTGCAGTGGCTTACCGGTCGGACCAGGTGGTTTCGCTAGTATATAATGAAACCAGATAACCTAAATATAATAAATGAATAAAACCGAATTCCCCCTTTCCAAATCGTATGAACCGGATCAAGAGAAATCAACATAATCGATTTTCTTTGCACTCGATTCCAGTAATTTGTTAAGGGGCTTTCGATGTATGATTAGAAACGAAATGAAAGAGATAAGTCTCACCTGATTTGGTCGAGTATTGAAGGTTGTCGGCTACCGGTTCAGTCACGGAGTTCTTGGTGGTCGATCGAGGAGTGGGGATGAAATGGGGATCAATAGAAGGTCGAGGGAGTTTGCAATGGTCTCTGCGAAGGTGTGTTGACATTTTAATTCACTCAATTCTGTTCTAATCATGCGATTTGATTGCGATTTGAATGTACCAGTTGTCGCCCACCTTTACGCGTTAATTCGAGCGACTGTGAATGAATTTGGCCGTGTTTAAGGGTTGAATACATAGGAGGATTGATCGTGCGTGATTTGCGGCCATTAACATGTCCTAATTTCTTGATTTGGAAGCGAATTGGGCTCGGTTTGACTCTAAGGAGTCAAAGTTCGTTTGAATTTGAAATTAGTCACGTGATATGTACAATTGGGAGGCTTCGACGAGTAGGAGTGATCGATGGTTGAATATGTAAACATGGTAAGTCCTTAACACACGGATTTGGTCGATTTCAGTTTTGAAATTCAAAGAGTTGGGGCTGTGACTTTTCAAGAGTCAAACTAGGTCAAATAAAAATCAAAATATGTTAAATATTATGAATGGGTTGCAAATTGAGGTGATGGGGGTTCAAGTCCAAGGGTGATGGTTCAAGGACTAGCGTGGTTCAAACTTGATTTATTTGATTTAGATGCCCTTTGTAATTATATATAAAAATTGGTTTCCTTTATAAACTTTATAAAACTAAGAGTAAAGTGCCATTTTCGACCCTGTGGTTTGGCCATTTTAGCCACTTTCATCCAAAAACTTTTTTTTTATCATTTTCGTCCCTGACGTTTCTAAATCTAGCCATTTTCATCCAACTGACTAACTCCGTTAAAAATTTAACGTTAAATCAGGGGCATTTTAGTCTTTTTCAAAAATTCTTCTTTTTAACTCTTTTTTTAATCCCTTTTGTTTCCCCTCCTTTTCAAAGCTTAAAAAAAATAAAAAATTCTCGAAGTTTTTTTTAAGATGACGATGAGTAGGGGTTTTTAGCGAGCCGATCTCGAGTAGCTCGCGAGCGGCTTGGCTCGTTTACACCCCTAGTCATCGTCATCTTCAAAAAAAACTTCGAGAATTTTTTATTTTTTTTAAGCTTTGAAAAGGAGGGGAAACAAAAGGGATTAAAAAAAGAGTTAAAAAGAAGAATTTTTGAAAAAGACTAAAATGCCCCTGATTTAACGTTAAAATTTTAACGGAGTTAGTCAGTTGGATGAAAATGGCTAGATTTAGAAACGTCAGGGACGAAAATGCTAAAAAAAAAGTTTTTGGATGAAAGTGGCTAAAATGGCCAAACCACAGGTACGAAAATGGCACTTTACTCTAAAACTAATTATAATTTAAAATGCCAAATATATATATATATTAATATATACATATATATATATATATATATATAATTGCTAAACAAATCTTTTTGTGTGGTTTAATTAATAATTTCAAATACATAAATATTTTTGTATATAATTATTTATAACTTAAATATTCGTACATATATATGGATATATATATATATTTATATATATATATATATATATATATTTATATATATATATATAAATATCAAACAGGAGTTATAAAAATGTAAACGCAAGGTTCTAAATTTTGAATAGATGTATTAAATTTAAAATAACTGTTTATGTGACAAAAATGTTTGAATAAATACAGGTTTTAAATGTAGTGTTATTATTAAAAGTTTTTAAAATAAAATGAATACAGAAAATTTATGGTATGAAAAATCATGGATGTTACACTTGGAGTTGATCAAAGAGATCGTCTATACGAGGCAAAGGATAACGTTTCTTGATTGTGACTTTATTCAGTTCACAGTAGTCGATACACATACGGAAAGTTCTGTTCTTCTTCTTGACAAATAGGACTGGAGCTTCCTATGGCGATGAGCTAGGTCGGATGAAACCTTTATCCAACAATTCCTGTAACTGAGTAGATAGCTCTTGCAATTCACTAGGTGCCAGTCTGTAAGGTGCCCGAGCGATCGGTGCTGTTTCGGGTGCTAGATCGATTTGGAATTCAACTTGATGGTGTGGTGGCAGACCAGCCAAATCCTCGGGAAATACTTCCAAAAATTCACAAACGATGGGAATATCATCAATCTTCTTCTCTTCTGATGACTACTCAGCAACGAGGGCCAAAATAGCAGTATGCACTTTTCGAAGGCATTTCTGTGCTTTCATAAAGGATATGATGCCCATGACTGCACCAACCTTTTCGCCCTGTATGGAAAGGGTTTCTCCACTCGGGAGAGGAATGCAAACAATTTTCTCACGACAGATGATTTCAGCTTGGTTGAGCTGGGGTCCTTTGGAGCTAGACTAAGAGTTGGAGTGGTGATCAAACTTGCGTTTATGATTGTCGGTGGATTTAGAGACCGAACCTCTCGGGGGTAAAGTCCCTTGAGTCACCGCCTGATCGGTTAGCTTGTCGGCTAGTCAGATCGTCTGCTGGATGGTAGCAGGGTTGGATGAAGTAACCATACTTTGAATTTGTGGCACTAGTCCTCCAATATACAGCTCAATCCTCTTGTAGTCCGGGGTCACCATATGTGGGCACATGGTAGCAAGCTCATGGGAACGAGTGGTATACCGCTCAATTTAAAAACCTTCCATCTTCAGGTTCTAGAACTCTCCTTCCAATAGCTAGCTCAGGAAATGCACTTTAAGAGATGAATTGACCTCTTTAGTCAATAGCTAAAGCATTTACCTGTAGCGTTCTATGCTGCGAGAGCCTCTACCACACTATCGTTGATTAGTGCCGCCAGCTTAGCTGCTGTCATGTTGATGGTACCTCGGCCACCAGCACGACCTCCACGTCCTCTTCCCGACATGATTCTTCACATTCACAAATACAAAACAATGAGAAATATTTCGCATATTAAACATTATTTATGTACAAGTAAGGAAATACAACATCTAACATTTTGAAAATTAAATAAATTGTAAGGCTACAAAATAAATAACTCAAACATGAAACTTCTCATGCTTTTATTGAATGGGGACAACCTTACCCATTTAGGTTTGAAAAGAGAAAATAACATAAGCAAAACATGAATGAAAAGGAAAAATAGAATAGAAAAATCATCAAGCGTCTTCGTCATCGAAAGAAACGTATGATTGTGCATCGTCGATCTCCATCGGTTCTTCCTCGGGTGGCTCCCCCTCTAAGGGCTCGTCCTCGAAAGGTTCCTCCTCATCGTCCGAAAGCTGAATGTCCTCCGGAAATAGGGCTGCTTGTAGTTGGGCTTCTAAGTGAGTCACTCTCTCCCGAAGTCCCTCAGCGGCATGATCTGCTACTTGCAGCTGGGCTTCCATATTAGTCACTCTCTCTAGAATCCCTCCTACATCTTAGTCCGAAGTGTCCACCCTCATCTCCAAATGTGTAACCCGATCCCCCAAAAGGTTATGGACTTGGTCTGTTGCTGCTAGCTCAGCAGTCAAAAGCTTAAATCCTACCTTGTTTTCTTCCACTTGTGGCTCTCGCTCTAGAATGCCCGGTATCTCATCAGTGGAATCCTTCATCTCATTTAATTCCTTAGTTATGATAAACACAAAAGCTGCAAAAGCTTGTTCCATGGTACATGGCAAGCTAGGTAAGGTAGCGAATGAGGAAGTAGAACCAAAGTAGGGCGATGGAACATTTCCCATCTCGATCCACCTTTGGATCATCTTTGGATATGCACTCCAATTAAGTGTCATGTTCCTTGCTCGTGCATTACTTGGTTCACCCTGTTCCACCAAGTTGTCACTAGAACTAGTCCGACGCCTTTTAGGCTCCGGGGACGATACGGTAGGTGCCTTAGGTAATGGTGGTAGAGTTGACGACATGATCCTATAATATAATATATAAGTGCCAAACATTCAAGGGTTATGACATGTAACTAATGTGTGACGTTATAGTCTAGTATGCAATCCTAGTTCTCTATAACCAATGACTCTGATACCAATCTGTCACACCCCCAAATTCCACTAACAAATTTTTACCGTTTGGGAAGTGACAAACCAGGATCTCAGTCGCTAGTTACATTGAACGATTCTACATGGGACTCAAATGAAAATATCATAACATTAAGAGTTTAATGCGGAAGCGTAAAGAAAGTAAATGCGTAAAACACACGCGCCCAAAAAGTCTAAAAGTCCAAACCAAAGACAATTCAAAATAGTCCAAACAGTTTAATAAAACATAAATCAAAAGGAGAATCCCATGCATGTCCTATGGGTGCACCTGTGCCTTATCTTAGCGACCTGAGAAAACATGTAAGAAAAGATGTCAACACGAGGTTGGTGAGTTCACAAGTTTCAGTATATAAATAAATGTTTACCAGATTATTGATCATTCAATATGTATCTATAGGTAGCTAACATATGTTCATGATTGACTTAAGCGCTCACAACCGAAACTGACTGTTTGTTTATTTTTCTTCTGCCAGATCTATCAACCTCGGCGATGTGAGTAGGCTAACATTTCACCCGTTCGATCTCCAATCGAGTTAGCGCGACTAACGCGGGTGGGATTTGTCAAACCCAGTAGTACTACTAAACATTACCTCGCTAAGATCCATATTAACGGTTCGATGTGTGTTGAGGACTTTCAGTGATATCGTGTTACGCTTAGCTTTAACATTGATAACATATGAATTACAAAAATCTCAAAATAGTTGAATCATGTTTTCTCCCCAAAGTGAAAACAGTAAAAAGGGGCCCGTGAAAACCCACCTGGGTTGCTTAGGTAGTTCACACTAGAATACGATTGGAACCACGAGTGTTAGCCTGCAACGGCTTACGTATGCCCTAGAATTATACACATAACAATTAGGGATAAAATGGGAATTGTGACAAAGACACGGAATGAGAAACGTCCTGAAGAAATACTCTAATAATCAAGAGTAGACGAACGTGTCCACGGTAATAGGAATTCTTTAATTAATAATTAATATATATATACGTTACGCGATGAATGACAAAGAAATATATAATAAATATATTCGAGCGTTTTGTCGTTAACTAGAAGTCTAGGAAAATAATATAATTTATTATATTATTTTTATGTTTAGCGACGTAACGTAAACAATTAACTTGCGTGACAAAAGTAATAAACTTATTATTTTTATTCACGGATATAAACGAGCGTAGATAATATAGAAAATTATATTATTTATGAATTTGAAACATTACAAAAATGTTTATAATATGGAGGAAATATATATAAAATATATTATTTTTAATTTGAGTAACGGTACAAAATAATGTGAATATTTTATTTTATAAATAGATTTTAATAAAAAATATGGTTTGCAAGACCAAACCCGAGTCCACGGGTGGTTTTCGGTCTCAAAACATTTTTATATATTAATGCAATAATATGGGGCTTGATTTTCTATTAAATTAATAGTGGAAATTGGTTTAAAAAATAAAACAGTGGGGAGGGATTCGAACCCGGGTCTCCTCCCCCACAGCCCAAAGTCTTAACCATCACAACCCGCTAGGGAATCGCACAAGGATCAGAAACAAAATGGTTTTAACATACAATTCCAAAGTATCCCCCTCGCACACACTCAAATGATCGCATCTAGTCCAAAACCCGCACAATTGGTCGCGATTGAATCAAGGCAGTATAGGGGTTTTAACAGTCGAGTATAGGCGAGTCTGGAGTGGAGTTTAATTCCAAAATCAAGCAGTTTAAGATCGAATAATTACAGGAATTAGAATCAAAAACCCTAACTTTGAACCTAGAATCAATTCTGTTGAATTCGATATTAAAAATGGTTGGATTCATAGGGTTTTTACTGATTAAGACATAATAAACTACTGAGATAGTTTAATTTCATTAAGATCGTGCTTAGAATCAAAACCCCCAAATTTCTTATGAACAAACCCTAATTTACGGACCGGGTAAAATTCGATGTTAAAAGGTGAAATTGATAGAGGGTTTTCAATGTATACAAGATTGCGAAACTGTTGGTGTAACTTAATTTGATTAAGTTTGGGTTTAGGACTGAAACCCCCAAATCATTTTTATGAGAAACCCTAGATTAGGATTACGACGGATTCGACGTTTAAGGGTTGAATTGGTATAGGGCTTTCAATCTAGGCATTGAGGCGACACTAAGGATGAGTTCAATTTTATCATTTGATATTGGATTGATAGGGTTCGACTAAAACGAAGACCGTATGAACCCTAGATGTCGATTGAGTTAAATCCGATAAAGTAAGCCCTAATAATGATAGGGCTTATGATCTTGATGTAAAAACGAAGCTAAAGGACGTAAGAGTTACCAGATCACGGTTCGAATTAATTGTGCTCGACCAAAACAGGTGCCGATTTGCGCGAGCTTGGTCTCCGGCGATCCTAACTGCTTCTCCGGGAGATGTGGAGTGTGTCAAAGGTTCTCTGAGACTTGTTCAATGTGCGCAGGGTAGACAATTGAGGAATGATTCATGAATTTATGTGAATCGGTGATAATTAGTGATGAACTCGACGGTTACGGGTTTATTACCCATTATTGAGATTAATTCAAATTAATGTTGATATTTTATGCCCTAATGATGATCGATAATGCCTACAACGTGCATATCGGTTACAGATTTCGGTAAGAAACGATCGTGAAGCTTGAATTTGAATTGAGGTTTGCGATTTTGACTTTCAAAAGTCAACTACAAAAAAAAACAAACCGAATTTTGACTTAGCTTAGTCAACATATAGGGTTTAGGTTAATTATAGGGTTGGTCCTTGCTGTTTGAATTTAGATGTTTACAGGATTAGACCCTGGGGTTAGATTTTGTTAAATAAGTTAAGATTTAACTGGATTTAGTTAACGGGGTTAAGTTTTTAAAAATATTTAACGTGATTGTTAACGGAGTTAACATGAAAAGTCGGATTGTCACAAATCACATCATCATGATAAATTTGCTTACATTTCACTCAAGTATCATAATCTTCATGATTATGACCAAGAGTGCAAACAACATCAAAAATCACATCACCATCATTATATCTTTGCTTATACTCCACTCCAACATCAAATCGTAATGATGATGACTTGTTGAGATCTACCCTCAACCCCCGTTTCATTTAATAGTTATATATATATATATATCTAGGTATATTGATATATAAAGTTTAAATCATTAAAGTTACTACACCAAATACTAAATCACGGGATCACCTACCGGTCTTACACTACTTAAACACCACCTAACGAGGACTTAGATTGCAACTAGTGAAGTGACAACACCCAACCCCCACCCAACTACCCATTTTCGGCCTAAATGAGTGTAACTAAACCCATTAACTTGCCAAGGAACTATGAATTAATTAGTAACTAGATTGATGATGACAATAGATGATTCTTTGGTGAAACCCACAAGTAAGCCCCACACCCCATCCCCTCTCACCCCACCGCACGGCTCCATCATGGCACCACCATGCCACACAGTTTGCCTCACCAACACACCACTCAAGCTCCATACCTTGTCATGACGTGTCATGATTATCACCAAGATCTTACTCCACCTATCTAGAATATATAAGGAAGAGTATGGAGGAAAAAAAAGAACTTTGCTCTTGTTCTCTCCCCTTCTCGGCACACCAAAAACTCTCACATTTTACACTTTCAAATCCAAGAACAAGTTCTCTAGAGGTTTAGCTAGGAGACATGGAGATTCAAGGGAGTTCTTGAAGTCTAGGAGTCGGTTTTTCTAAGCAACTCAGGCCTTTATCATCTTCTACTCGTGATTCTGCTCCTAGCTTGTCTAGTGGTATGAAACCGACACCAAACACTAGTTCCATCTTTATTTTCTTGTTTAGGCTTGTTGTTCATCATAAAAGCAAAGGGATTAGAGGATTTAATACTTTTTATAAAAGTTTAACTTTAATGGGTTAAAAACTAAGGTTTTGTACATATATATATATATAGTCGAATTTTATTATATGATTGTGTATATATGTTGTTTTGAACACTTGAGTTGTGGATAAGTAATCAAAAAGCATGGTTGATACTTGATGAAAAATGAAGCATATATATATATATAAATCATGATATATGTATATATGTATGTGTGTTCATAGTTGGTTAACATGGAAATTGCTAAGTGTGTATGCGTACATGTAAATCAAGATATATATATATATATATATATAGGGGTGAGTTCACTAGAAAACTCATTTTCTTTAGAAAACCAAAAAACTACTTATTAAAGGTGCTGCATATGTGTATTACACCCAAAAATCTAACCCCCACCTAAAAACCAAAACCCCCACCCCACCCCCACCCAAAAACCTAAACCCGCCCCAAGTGCGGGATTTCTTGCTAATCTCATTAATTCATGAGATGCGTAAAGGATGTAAGCACAAGTTGTTCACAATAGACCACTGTCCACGAGGATCCGAGAAGGATAATTTTATACCCTATTGTACCCGCACTTCCCCAAAAATCATCTTGTTGGATGGATCCCAGATTTTAGCCTAGAGGAGAGGCGTGATCACATCTTTCACTCCCTGTTTTCTATAACTAAGAAGATCTAGGTCATCTTTTGTCAAGAAATGACTTCTTAACGCAAGCTTAGAAAAAGTACAAAAACCTACAAAATTCAATGACCAACACTCATTACCTAAAAGTTATGACCTGAGTCCTTGAACTAAGGACTTTGACCGGTAACCTATGTGTGTGGTTATGGATGAAGTAATATCCGACAGTAAAGGCAGAACGCCAGGAATCACCTGGGTAATCACAACAACCTGAGGTTCCTCAATTATCACATCATCATGATAACTTTGCTTACACTTCACTCAAGTATCATAATCTTCATGATTATGACCAAGAGTGCAAGCAACATCAAAGATCACATCACCATCATTATATCTTTGCTTATACTCCACTCCAACATCAAATCGTAATGATGATGACTTGTTGAGATCTACCCTCAACCCCCGTTTCATTTAATAGTTATATATATATATATATCTAGGTATATTGATATATAAAGTTTAAATCATTAAAGTTACTACACCAAATACTAAATCACGGGATCACCTACCGGTCTTACACTACTTAAACACCACCTAACGAGGACTTAGATTGCAACTAGTGAAGTGACAACACCCAACCCCCACCCAACTACACAAAATTCAATGACCAACACTCATTACCTAAAAGTTATGACCTGAGTCCTTGAACTAAGGACTTTGACCGGTAACCTATGTGTGTGGTTATGGATGAAGTAATATCCGACAGTAAAGGCAGAACGCCAGGAATCACCTGGGTAATCATAACAACCTGAGGTTCCTCAACAATCACATCATCATGATAACTTTGAGGCTATGACCTGTATGAGTGGAATACGTAATGGTAACTCACCAATGTACCATTAGAGCGCCAGGGAAGTGCAGACACACTGAAAGACTAATAGTTGGCCATTGTAAAACTCCCAAACCCTTTTTGCCAACTTAATGGGTTGACAAACCCGTAGCCCATTTTGGGGAAACACAAAGTCTAAGAGACCATTCTCACAGTCTCACTGTTTATTTCCTCACCAAGATGGAATGTGAATATTCCAAACAAACCTAGAACTTCATATGGCTTACATACTTTGAAGGTATGTCAAGTCATGGGGTTGCATATCAGGACGATACAACCCAGGTACCAGTCTGCCGCGAAAGGGTAGTGCAAGCAATGGGTAAAGTGGTGATTAGACTCGACCTTTGCTTGTAAATGCTCACAAGGAACATCAAAACCTTAGATCCATTACGACACCTGGAAAGGAAGATTCTGGATAACACGAAACCCGAGAGAGGAATAAAGTCTTTGTCCGAGAAAATGCTTTCAAAAAGCATAAGAGGGACAAACATAAAGTTTCATTTTCGTATTGTATCATCACTACCCGATCTTCAGCAAAAACCTGAACACCTCGTCGAGTGATTCCTTTCAAAGATCTATAGAGATCTAGCTATTGTGCATCATAATGCGTAGATGAATAGAGGGTATATGTCAGCATACACTCAAGATTCTTCGGAACCATTTCTTTCATTACAAGGGATGAGTATCACACAAATTCCACCATAATGAGGATAATCAAATATGGGGTTCTTGCACAGCTAATATCAATAGTCGGATAAGTATTCGCCTTGCTTTCACCAAGTAAATAGAAATCAAACAATTAGAGCCTAAGTTGGATGATACATACAGAATTTAGGTACCAAGTACCGGTAACCTATGTGTGTGGTTATGGATGAAGTCCATAAGCCCAAGTACTCCGTTCATCTAGAATCTAATAAAACATATAAGGATCTCAATGAACTCCATTGTGTGACCCAAACATGAAAGGAGAAATTGCTATCTATGATGAGAAATATCCGACAGTAAAGGCAGAATGCTAGGAATCACCTGGGTAATCACAAAAACCTGAGATTCCTCAACGGAAATGGGAACAGATTCCCATGGATTTCATTACGAAACTACCAAGAACGTCTGTGTCTGGGCGAGGCACGACCGTGTCTATGGTTCTGAGGCACGACCAAGTCTAGCCACTAGGCATGACCCGGTCTGAGTGTATGAGGCACGACCGCGTTGGAATTCGGCGCGACCGTGTCTCATGAAGCACGACCACGCTAGAAGACTAGCGCGACCGTGTCTGTTCCAAAACATAAACGATTTGACTAATTCCTATATTGTTAATGCTGGAATTCATGGGGCTTTCATCTGTAGGGTTATTACGAGTCTTTTGGAATATATTAATTGTATTTTAAACGTGTTCAAAGCAGGGTTCGATTAAATCTATTTTGAACGAAAACTAGATTCTGGTTCGTGATGATTCCTATATTGTAAGCCCAATTAGATTAGGGCCTTTGATTTATAGACTAAAACGTAAGTGTGAAAGGTTTCAATTACCCGGAAGGACGATGAATTGATAGTGTTCGGTAGAGATGACTTCCGGCGACGACGGGTTTGGTTTCCGGCGCCTTCTTCTGCAATTCCGACTGACTCAGTGTTTCCGGGAGCTTCAGAGAGAATTGATAGTGCTTTTGATTGGGAGGATTAACGTCAGAATGATGGATTCGATGTGCAAAAGAGGAAGGGGTCGACGATTTTAGTTTAAAAAATCTGTAATTGGTTTTAATTCAGGTGCAATGTCGATGTTTAATCGACTAATGATGATTGTTAATAGATGAACGTGTATAACCGTTATGGAGTTGAACGAGTTTAGGATTAAAGTTCGTTTTTACGTTTCAACTGCTGAGAGGCGCGACCGTGCCCATATTAGGCGCGACCGTGCCAAGGCACCGGGCACGACCGTTCCAAAGCAAGGCGCGCGACCGTGACAGAACGAGGCGCGACCGTGCCTATTAGGGTTTCTGGTTATTTACAAAATCAGCCCTTGCAACTTCAACTTTGACATAATTAGCTTGGTTAGGATTTAACAGAACACCTAACGGGATTACTAACTGGGTTAACTCTAGGAGGTGTTACCACATGATTATGAGTTCTAAAACTTTGAATTAAAATACGTTCAGCTAGCAATTAATGAGGCATAGGTTTGAACAAGTATGGGATTTAATATAGTGTTGTTATTTTATTAATTAAAATAAATTAAAATAGGGACGGAAAATCAGAGATGTTACACTGTGGTTAAGTTTAATTGCAAAGTTTGCATGTTTAAGTTTGTTTAATTTCATAAAGAAAAGTCGTAACCCTAGATTATGAACACTGAATCGATTTGAGATATTTTGATAATAAAAGTTGATAGAATCATAGGGCTTTTAACAAAAACGACATTGCGAATCTGATGATGTGGTTTAATTGTATTTCTTTTGAGTTTAAGATTGAAAACCCCAGATCGTTTCCAGGATGAACCCTAATTACTGGATCAAAATCAATTCGATGATGGAAGCCCGATATTTCATAGGGCTTTCAATCTACAGGCGATTACGAGTCTAATGGTATGATTGAATTTGATTTAAATACGGTTTAAGGTTGACTTCGACAATCTGGTTTCATAAGAACCCTAGATTACAGGTTATAACAATTTGTATAATAAAACATCGAATTGACAGAGGGCTTTCAAGGAAAATGGTATTGCGAATCAAACTGTATAGGTTAATTGTATTTTGATTGGGTCTAGACTAGGGTTCGATTAAACCGGTCAGTGATGAACCCTAGATTACAGATTTCGATCGAATTGATAATGTAAGCCCTGGTAATGATAGGGCTTTCATTCTATGGATAAAAACGACATTGTGAGTGCAAGCAATTACCAGAAATGTTGTCGGATTGATGGTGATCGACTGAAACTGATGCCGACAGCGACTTAGTTGGTCTCCGGCAAATTCGGGCTTGAATCCGCTTGAATTGGAATGTGCAGCAGGTTCTTTGGGATTCGATTGGAGTATGCAGAGTTCTAATTCGTGAGGGTAATACAAGGTTTTGCCGAATTCGATGAATGTTTGATGTGGGTCGGCTGTTACGGTTTAAATAACCATAATTGAGATTTATTCGTGAATAATGGAGATGTTAATTACTTCAATGATGATCGAAACTGATGTAAATTAACCGTTTCAGTTACATTTTCGAACGAATTTTGGATATAGGTACGAATTTGAATTTGGATAAATTTAGTTTGACTTTTGAAAGTCAACAGGGTCGATTTTGGGTTGATTTTGACCTTGGGAGTCAGTAATTTGAGTATTAGGACTTGGCATGACCAGTCCCCGACGTCGGAGATTAGGAAAAGGCAAAATTTGTCCTTTGGATTTGATATTGAGTTAACTGGGTTAGGTTTTTACAGGAAACTTAATGGAATTTCTAAAAGAATTAACTGAAAAGTCCGGATTGTCATATCATCCCCTAGTTGAAAGAATTTTCGTCCCAAAAATTAAATAATAAAAAAAAAAAAATTTCTCGGGATATCACATCATCCCCTAGTTGAAAGAATTTTCGTCCCGAAAATTAAATAGTACCTTAAGAATTTGACGCGGAGTGCTTGAACAATTTAGGATATTTGCGCATCATCTGATCCTCGCGTTCCCACGTGAATTCCGGTCCGCGTTTCCGGTACGGGTTCTTCGATGAAACGTAGTTGTTCATCAATGTGTAGTTCCTCAAGAGGAACCGCGAGAGACAGAGGAACCGCGAGAGACTCGTCTGCTAGACATTTCTTCAAATTTGAGATGTGAAAGACGTTGTGTACACCACTAAGTCCTTCAGGTAAGTCTAGTTGATACGCTACTGGTCCGATTCTCTTCATTATTTTGAATGGTCCAACATAACGAGGATACAGTTTGCCTCATTTCCTGAAACGAATGACACCCTTCCAATGTGAGACTTTTAATAAGACCATATCCCCTACTTGAAATTCTAACGGTTTACGACGCTTATCGGCATAGCTCTTTTGACGATCACGAGCTGCTGCCATACGGTTTCTAATTTGAACGATTTTCTCAGAAGTTTTAAGTACTAGTTCAGGACCTGTAAGTTGACTATCCCCAACCTCGGCCCAACAAATAGGAGAAAGACATTTTCGTCCATAAAGTGCTTCAAATGGAGCTGCCTTGATGCTAGTGTGATAACTGTTGTTGTAGGAGAACTCCACCAACGGTAGGTGAGACTCCCAAGTATTACCGAAATCAATCACACAAGCTCGTAGCATGTCCTCCAGTGTTTGAATAGTACGTTCTGTTTGGCCATCAGTTTGAGGATGGCATGCTGTGCTCATATCTATACGCGTGCCTAAGGCTTTGTGTAATGACTGCCAAAAACGAGAAGTGAATCGTGCATCACGATCCGAAATGATAGATATTGGCACCCCGTGCCTAGAGACTACTTCTTTCAAGTAAATACGAGTAAGCTTGTCCATTTTGTCGGTCTCTTTGATTGCTAAGAAGTGAGCGGACTTTGTTAATCGATCAACAATTACCCAAATGGTATCACATCCGGTAGGAGTTCGTGGTAATTTTGTGATGAAGTCCATGGATATTTGTTCCCATTTCCACATGGGAATTTCTGGTTGTTGGAGAAGACCGGATGGTTTTTGATATTCAACTTTGACCTTCGCGCAAGTCAGACACTTACTAACATAGGTGGCTATATCGGCCTTCATCTTCGGCCACCAATATAGCACCTTTAGATCATGGTACATTTTGTCGGAACCTGGATGAATAGAGTAATGAGATTTATGAGCCTTATCCATGACTAGTTCACTTAAATTTCCGAATACTGGAATCCATATTCGCTCGGCGAAGTAGCGAATACCGTCAGATTTCACTTCGAGTTGTGCTTCCATACCGCGTGTACCTTCCAGCGATAGGTTTTCCTCTTTCATGGCTTCGAGTTGAGCACTACAGATATTGTCAGGTAATCCAGGGTGAATAGTAAGCTGTAATGCTCGAACTCGTTTGGGTTTCATTTCTTTTTTACTTAGGGCATCAGCTACAACGTTAGCTTTACCCGGATGATACCGGATCGCACAGTCATAATCATTTAAGAGCTCGACCCAACGACGCTGTCACATGTTCAAGTCTTTCTGCTCGAAGATATGCTGAAGACTCTTGTGATCAGTATAGATGGTGCATTTGGTACCGTACAAGTAATGTCTCCATATCTTAAGTGCGAAGACTACGGCTCCCAACTCTAGGTCATGAGTGGTGTAGTTTTTCTCGTGAATCTTTAGCTGACGTGAAGCATATGCGATCACCTTTTCGCGTTGCATTAAGACACAACCCAGACCCTGAATAGATGCATCACAATACACCACAAAATCTTCGGTTCCTTTCGGAAGAGCAAGAATAGGTGCACTGCAAAGTTTCTGTTTGAGGTGTTGGAATTCTGCTCTTGGTTATCACCCCAACTATAGGCTTTTCCCTTTTGAGTTAAGACAGTGAGAGGTTGTGCAATCTTTGAAAACCCTTCGATGAATCGACGGTAATAACCAGCCAATCCCAGAAATTGTCGCACCTTAGTCGGAGTCGTCGGTGCTGCCCAATTCTTGATGGCTTCTATCTTTGATGGGTCGACATGTATTCTTTTCTCGTTAACCACATGCCCTAGAAACTGAACTTCCCCGATCCAGAATTCACACTTAGAAAACTTAGCATACAGTTGCTCTTGCTTAAGTAATTCCAAAATTAGGCGTAGATATTCCTCATGTTCTTCCTTGTTCTTGGAATAAATGAGGATGTCGTCGATGAACATGACGACAAATTGGTCAAGATACGGTTTACACACATGGTTCATGAGGTCCATGAATACCGTACGTGCGTTGGTTAATCCGAAAGGCATGACCATAAACTCGTAATGGCCGTACCTTGTCCTGAATGCAGTCTTAGAGATATCCTCTTCTCAGACTCTTAACTGATGGTAACCGGACCTAAGATCTATTTTGGAATAGAAACTTGATCCTTGGAGTTGATCAAAGAGGTCATCTATGCGAGGCAAAGGGTAGCGATTCTTGATTGTGACTTTATTCAGCTCATGGTAGTCAATACACATACGGAAAGTCCCGTCCTTCTTCTTGACAAATAGTACCGGAGCTCCCCACGGAGATGAACTAGGTCGGATGAAACCTTTATCCAACAAATCTTGCAATTGAGTGGACAACTCTTGCAATTCACCAGATGCTAACCTATAAGGTGCCCGAGCGATCGGTGATTTGGAATTCAACTTGACGGTGCGGTGGCAGACCAGGCAGATCCTCGGGAAATACTTCCAAAAATTCACGAACGATGGGAATATCATCAATCTTCTTCTCTTCTGATGGCTGCTCAGCAACGAGAGCCAAAATAGCCGTATGCCCCTTTCAAAGGCATTTTTGTGCTTTCATAAAAGATATGATGCCCATGACTGCACCAACTCTTTCACCCTGAACGGAAAGGATTTCTCCATTCGGGAGAGGAATACGAACAATCTTCTCATGACAGATAATTTCAGCTTGGTTTTTAGATAGCCAATCCATGCCGACAATTACATCAAAACTACCAAGTGTGACCGGCATAAGGTCGATATTAAATTCATGTCTATCTAGCTCAAGCTTACAAGCCTTAAGAATGTGGGTTGCTTCAATTATTTGGCCATCAGCTATCTCTATTATATACTTAGCTTCTAGCAAAGTTGGAGTTCCTTTTATCATATCACTAAGTTTCTTAGATATAAAACTCCTATCAGCTCCAGTGTCAAAACGCACAGAAGCAAAGTAATTATTTAAGAGAAACTTACTGGTGACCACAGTATGATCGTAACGAGCTTCTCCAGATCCTAGCACAAAGGCTCGTCCCTTTGCGCCATTTCCTCCACCGTTGCCATTGTTACCACCATTGTTGTTATTCTGATTAGGGTTGTGGTTTCCATTACCTCCCTTCTTTAACTGAGGACAGTTCTTCCGAAAATGTCCTTCCTTTCCACACTCGAAACAACCCTTTGTAGACCCAGGTTGTTGAAAAGGCTGCTTGGCTTGCAACTCACCCCTACAATCTTTGGAAGCATGACCTATTTTGCCACACCGTTGACAACGGTTGCAAAACCCGAAGTGATGGAAGTTGCACTTGTTACACTTAGGAGATTTTCTGGCGTAACCACCCTGGTTTTGACCTGAAGAGGTCGACTGGTTGGAGTTTTTAGCAGGCTCGAACTTACGCTGCTGCTGATTAAACTGGGGTTGATTGGGTTGGGGACCTTTAGAATTGGAGTGGGTGTGGGTGTTGGAATGGTGATCAAACTTGCGCTTATGATTGTCGGTGGGTTTAGAGACCGAACCTCTTGGAGGTAGAGACCCTTGAGTCACCGCCTGATCGGTTAACTTATGGGCAATTCAGATAGTTTGTTGGATAGTAGCAGGATTGGATGAAGTAACCATGCTTTGTATTTGAGGCACTAGACCTTCAATGTTAAGCTCAATTCTTTTGTAATTAGGGGCACCATATGCGGGCACATAGTAGCAAGTTCATGTGAACGTGTGGTGTAGAGTTCAATTTCAGAACCCTCCATCTTTAGGTTCCAGAACTCTCCCTCTAACTTCTGGATTTCATCGCGAGGACAGTATTCCTCCTTCATCATTGATTTAAACTCCTCCCACGGGAGTCCATTTTCCAAGGCCAGACCCAACATTTGGACCTGGGCGTTCCACCATGTGAGAGCCGGGCCCTCCAAAGTTCCAGCGGCGAACTTTACCTGATTAGCCATGGGGCAGTTACACATGGCAGTCACTGATTCTACCTTCTCAAACCAACAAAGTAGTCCAACGGCTCCTTCAGCTCCACTAAAGGCGTGGGCTTACAATCCATGAATGCCTTGAAGGTGCAGGATGGTTGCGGGTTTTGTGGACCTGGAGTTAGAAACAATATAGGATTGGAATTATAGGGTTTAGGAAGATGTTTTTAGAAGATGAATTATCATTATTAGTCAATAGCCAAAGTGTTACCTACAGCATTTTGTGCTGCCAGGGCCTCCGCCACACTATTGTTTATTAGTGCCGCTAGCTCCGCTGTCGTCATGTTAATGGTACCTCGACCACCAGCACGACCTCCGTGTCCTCTCCCTGACATGATTCTTCACAATCACAAATGAAAAACAATGAAAAATATACCGCATATTAAACATTATTCAGGTACGAGTAAGAAGATACAACATCTAATATTTTGAAAATTAAATAAATTGTAAGGCTACAAAATAAATAACTCAAACATTAAACTTCTCATGCTTTTATTGAATGGGAACAACCTTAGGAAGATCATCAAACATCTTCGTCATCGAAAGAAACATACGATTGTGCATCGTCCATCTCCACCGGTTCCTCCTCGGATGGCTCCTCCTCGAAGGGCTCCTCCTCAAAGGGCTCCTCCTCAAAGGGCTCCTCCTCGCCATCAGAAAGTGGAATCTCCTCAGGAAACAGGGCTGCTTGTAGTTGGGCTTCCAAGTGAGTCACCCTCTCTTGAAGACCTTCAGCAGTGTGGTTTGCTACATGTAGCTGAGCTTCCATAGCAACCAATCTCTCCAGAACTCCTTCCATATCATCGTCCATAGTGTCAGCCCTCGTCTCCAGATGTGCCACACGATCCACTAAAAGGTTATGGACATGGTCCGTTACAGCTAGTTCGGTAGTCAAGAGTTCTATTCCTACCTTATTCTCCTCTATTTGAAGCCCATTCTTCATAAGGTTAGTTATCTCCTCGGTAGCATCTTGCACAATGCTCAATTCTTTCGACATGTAAGATACGAAGGCTGCGAAAGCTTGTTCCATGGTGCATGGCAAGCTAGGTAGTGAGGATGATGAGGATGCAGAACCAAAGTAGGGTGATGGAACATCTCCCATTTTGATCCACCTTTGGATCATTTGCGGGTATACGTTCCAATTAAATATATAATCCATTGCTCGCGCGCTACTCGGTTCACCTTGGTCAACTGAATGGTCACTAGAACTAGTCCGTCGCCTTTTGGACTCCAGGGATGATATGATAGGTGCCTTATGTCCTGGTGGCTTAGGTGATGGAGGTGGAGTTGACGACATGTTCCTGTAACAATATGTATAAGTGCCAAACATCCAAATGACATGTAACTAATGTGTGAGGCTATAGTCTAGTATGCAATCCTAGTTCCCTATAACCAATGTCTCTGATACCAATCTGTCACACCCCCAAATTCAACTAACGGAGTTTTATCGTTTCGGGAAAGTGAAAAACCAGGATCTCAGACATTAGTTACTTTGAACGACTCTACATGGGACTCAAATGAAAATATCATAATAATCAGAGTTTCAATTCGGAAGCGTAAAGAATGTACATGCGCAAAACACACGCGCCCAAACCAAAAGTCCAGAACGTCCAAAACGTCCAACCAAACCAAATACAATACAAAATAATCCAAACAAACATAAATAAGACATAATCAAAATAATTGAATCTCATGCATGCCCTAATGTGCACCTGTGTCTTATCTTAGCTACCTGAGAAAACATGCAAGAAAATATGTCAACACGAGGTTAGTGAGTTCACAAGTTTCAATATATAAATAAGCGTTTACCAGATTTATGATCATTCAATATGTATCTATAGGTAGCTAACCTATGTTCATGTTTAGCTCAAGCGCTCGCAACCGAAGCTGACTGTTTGTTTATTTGCCTCCTGCCAGGTCTATCAACACTAGCGGTGTGAGTAGACTAACATTTCACCCGTTCGATATGTAATCGAGTTAGTGCGACTAACGCGGGTGGGATTTGTCAAACCCAGTAGTACTACTAAATATTACCTTTCTAAGATCTATATTAACGGTTTGATATAAGATGAGGACTTTCTGTGATAGCGTGTTACGCTTAGCTTTAACATTGATAACATACGAATTTACAAAATCTCAAAAATAGTTAATCATGTTTTCTCCCTCAAGTTAAAACAATAAAAAGGGGCCGTGAAGACTCACCTGCGTTGCGTTGAAGGTAGTTTCACACTAGAGGTAAGTTGAAACCACGAGTGTAAGTCTCAAATGACTTACGAATGCCCTAAAATTATAAACACATAAATTAGGGATAAAAATGGGAATTGTGATAGCGACACGGAATGAGAAACGTCCTAAAGAAATGCTCTAATATTCAAGAGTGGACGAAGGTGTCCACGGAGTTAGGAATTTCTTTACGCGACGAATGACAAAAATAATAATAAATATAACCGGGAATTTTTTCATTCATAAAAATTGAGAAAATAATAATATATATACGAGTAAATAATACAGCCAATTATATTATTATTTAGTCTCAATCGATATACGATGTGATAAAATGATTCAAAATAATATAAATATATATTATTTAATAATACGGGTCACGGTTTGAAAACAATATAAACATATTATTTTATACGAAGTTATGGTTTGAAAATAATATAAACATATTATTTTTTTTATTTGATAATAACGTAAATAACTTATTTATAAAAGTGGGAATAATATAAAAATAGGTTAATAATTCAAACCCGAGCCTACGGGTTGTTTCCTGAGTTAAAACACATTTATATAATAATATAATATTATAAAGTTTGATTTTTATTAATTAAATATAACAGAAAACTGTTCAATAAATAGTTGTGGGAGCCCGGTCTTGAACCCGGGTCTCTCCCACACACGCACACTGAACCAACCAGTCCCGCCCGCTAGGGTATCACGATGGATACCTGGATTAAATTCTTTTAACATCCAGGCTCAAGTGATTTTCCTCCCAAATCCACTCACGATCGAAACCCGGCCCTGATCCATCGATTCCGATGTTAATCGATCGAAACAGTAGAGGGGTTTTGATAATCGAGTTGAGGCGGTGCTGTGGTTAAGTTTAATTGCAAAGTTTTCATGTTTAAGTTTGCTTAATTTCAGAAAGAAAAGCCGTAACCCTAGATTATGAACACTGAATCGATTTGAGATATTATGATAATAAAAGTTGATAGAATCATAGGGCTTTTAACAAAAACGACATTGCGAATCTGATGATGTGGTTTAATTGTATTTCTTTTGAGTTTAAGATTGAAAACCCCAGATCGTTTCAAGGATGAACACTAATTACTGGATCAAAATCAATTCGATGATGGAAGCCCGATATTTCATAGGGCTTTCACTCTACAGGCGATTACGAGTCTAATGGTATGATTGAATTTGATTTAAATACGGTTTAGGGTTGACTTCGACAATCTAGTTTCATAAGAACCCTAGATTACGGGTTATAACAATTTGTATAATAAAACATCGAATTGACAGAGGGCTTTCAAGGAAAATGGTATTGTGAATCAAACTGTATAGGTTAATTGTATTTTGATTGGGTCTAGGCTAGGGTTCGATTAAACCGGTCAGTGATGAACCCTAGATTACAGATTTTGATCGAATTGATAATGTAAGCCCTGGTAATGATAGGGCTTTCATTCTATGGATAAAAGACAGTGTGAGTGCAAGCAATTACCAGAAATGTTGTTGGATTGATGGTGATCGACTGAAACTGATGCCGACAGCGACTGAGTTGGTCTCCGGCAACTTCGGGCTTGAATCCGCTTGAATTGGAATGTGTAACAGGTTCTTTGGATTCGATTGGAGTATGCAGAGTTCTAATTCGTGAGGGTAATACAAGGTTTTGCCGAATTCGATGAATGTTTGATGTGGGTCGGCGGTTACGGTTTCAATAACCATAATTGGGATTTATTCGTGAATAATGGAGATGTTAATTACTTCAATGATGATCAAAACTGATGTAAATTAACCGTTTCAGTTACAATTTCGAACAAATTTTGGATATAGGTACGAATTTGAATTTGGATAATTTAGTTTGACTTTTGAAAGTCAACAGGGTCGATTTTGGGTTGATTTTGACCTTGGGAGTCAATAATTTGAGTATTTGAACTTGGCATGATCAGTCCCCGACGTTGGAGATTAGGAAAAGGCAGAATTTGTCCTTTTGATTTGATATTGAGTTAACTAGGTTAGGTTTTAACAGGAAACCTAATGGAATTTCTAACAGAATTAACTGAAAAGTCCGGATTATCACATTGGCGACAAGCATTTGACTGGTCCTGAGATCAGCCAGGAAACCACCGACAAGATCTTCGAAATTAAAGATTGTCTGAAAGCCGTTCAAAATAGACAAAAGAGGTGTGCTAACATAACAACAAGACGAAATCCATTAGAATTCCAAGTTGGAGACTGAGTTTTTTGTTAAAAGTCTCGCCTTGGAAAGGAGTTGCCACGTTTGGCAATCGTAGCAAACATAACCATAGATATGGTAGACCATTTGAAGTACGGGCTAGAGTTGGCCTTGTAGCCTATGAGGTTAAGTTGTCACGGGAACTAAGCAATATACATGATACGTTTCATGTGTCCGATCTCAAGAAGATAGGTCAATACGAACACTAATCACACCACCTGACGAAATTCACATAGGTGACAAACCACACCCTGTTAAGGAACCTATTGAAATCATTGACTAAAAAGTTCAGGCAACAGGGCGTATCCGTATTGAATTGGTTAAGGTACTTTAGAACTTGAAGCGTGAGCCTGAGTATACATGGGAACATGAAAATCAAATGAAAAACGAGTACCAGTACTTGTTCACGAATACACCAATTCAATATAACATAACTGAATTTCGGGACAAAATTCTCTTTAACATGGGGAGAATGTGACACCCAGTATTCCAGGACAATATCCATATTCATAATTGCACGTTCATAATTTATGTTTCCAGGAATATTATCTTTGACATGGTATTGTCAGGAGTCTAGCAAAGGAACATGTGTCATATTTTAGTAATTTTAAGAATTACTAGGTCATGAACATTTATTACTCGCAGTTTACGGTCATTCGTGATTAACAAATTTTATACAAGTAAAGACTAGAAGTATATTTATTTTATACAATAGATATATTGGTGACATTAATCTATAAAGATTGACACAAATTTTTTTGTTCGCACGGTTCCTAATTTATTCTCTATGTGTGAACGTGTACAAAGTAGTTAAATATATTAACTACGTCAGGATTCACTAGCAGATTATTAAAGCTAGTTAAACTATACAAAATGTAGGACGTCTTAATAATTAAAGATATTGAAGCGGGTATTAATTTCGGGTAGTATACCACGTCTAAATCAATCACATCATCATGATAACTTTGCTTACACTTCATTCAAGTGTCATAACATAAATGATTATGACCAAGAGTGCAAGCAACCTAAAAGATCACATCACCATCATTATGTCTTTGCTTATACTCCACTCCAACATCAAATCGTAATGACGATGAATTGTTGAGATCTACACTCAACCCCTGTTTCATTTAATAGTTATATATATAAATATCTAGGTATATAGATATATAAAGTTTAAATCATTAAAGTGACTACACCGAATACTAGATCACAGGATCACCTACCGGGCTTACACTACTTAAACACCACCTAACTAGGACTTAGATTGGAACTAGTGAAGTTACAACACCTAACCCCCACTTGCCATGGAACTGAATTAATTAGTAACTAGATTGATGATGACAAGAGATGATTCTTTGGTGAAACCCACAGGTAAGCCCCACACCCCATCCCCTCTCACCCCACCTCACGGATCCATCATGGCACCACCATGCCACCCACTTTTCTTCACCAACACACCACTCAAGCTCCATACCTTGTCATGAAGTGTCATGATTATCACTAAGATCTTACTCCACCTATCTGCAATATATAAGGAAGAGTATGGAGGAAAAGCAAGAACTTTGCTCTTGTTCGCTCCCCTTCTCGGCACACATAAACACTCTCACAGTTTACACTTTCAAATCCAAGAACATGTGTAGGTCCACATGGCTCTTCTAGGGATCGTTCTCGTGATAAGACGTATTGTTAACGCGGAGTGCGGAATCCAACCGAATCAACAATTGTATACACAAAAGACATAAGTAACACTCACGTAAATAACATTCAAGCTTGTATTCCAACAATCATAGAGTTTACAGACTCAATCAGACAATTCGTTCACTTCTGTTCAATCCTCTGTAAACTGACTCTGTAACCTCTATATATAGACATCTGATCTGTATTAGGCGAACTTAACAAGTTCACCTCTAACAGACTAAGCGAACTTAACAAGTTCGCCTCAGATAGACTAAGTGAACTTAACAAGTTCGCCTCTGTTAGACTACGCGAACTTGACAAGTTCGCCTCTGTTAGACTACGCGAACTTGACAAGTTCGCCTCTAGTGTAACTTGTATAAAACACTTAGAACATTACATACAAAAACATAAAGACATTAGATTTAAACTATTACAAAGCTTTTGTCATTACAAACTATGTCCTAACAGACTCCCCCTTGACAATAGCTTGATCTTTAGTCTTCAGTCTTTATGATGAGCTTTTCCAATTATCCGGTAATCTGCTGCCTGCATGCACTCCATATCTTCTACATATCTCCAACACTCTCTTACACTGCAATCCTTGTTCTCTCCATTCATCAGTGAACATGATTTCATTCTTTCTCAACGTTCTCTGATCTTTCTTTGAAAAATTGATAAGATTCATTGCATCATAGAAACATACAATGACCTTATTATCTTTGTCTTCAATCCTTGCTTCACCAGTATTAACATCAACATACCACCATTTCATTTTCCTAAGAAAATCTTGAGGAATCTTCATCAACGGTATCTTGTGTACAGCACGTACTGGTTTGAACTTGTACCTCCAGGTCACTTTCCCGGTCTTTTGATCTATTATCCTCACTCTCTTTCCTTTCTGAGGCTTTAGCTTTTCATACTTTCCCGAACCACCTTCTCTCTTGATCAGATTAGCAATCACATCCACTAAACCAAAGTTGGATCTATTAATAAGTGGTTTTGAAGCTAGACCATTCATTTCACACCTTGGCAAGGTATTGAAATATTTGATCCTCAGCTTTAAGTACTGAACACCATCAGATCTTTTAATAGCAAACAATTTTGTGTCATTATCATAAAACCAACTTATGATTCTTCCAACACACCTCTCTTTATTCACATATTTTTCTTTCTGAGCAGGTTGTGCTTGAGACTTAGGTAGCACCTTCATCAAGCTATTCATAAGTCATCCCTGTATTTCTGTACATCACAGGTTCTTCATTCACCTTAGGAGACACAGTGTGAGTAGTATCAGCTTCAGCATCTATATTTGATTGAACATTCTCATCATCAGTATCCATCTTGGAATTAGCAGTATCTTCAGGCACAGTGATGCCTTCAATAGAGTCCATAGAATCTGTTACTCCTTCATAAGAAAACTCAGGAATAACATCATCTTGGATGAAGTTATAAGGAACATTAAGACCATCACTGCCTTCATAAGTAATATTATCTTTATTTTTCTCTATCTCTATCTCCACTTTCTCTCCTTCTTCCACGTCATTATCAGACACATCATATTCAATGTCATTGAATAATTCATCAATGTCATCCAGACATTCTATCTTCTCAGATTCTTCCTCTTCAGAATCCGCAAAGAATTCCAATAGCAAAACTTCTTCATTAACTCCAGAAGCATTCTTGTTTCCTTCAATTGTTTGAGATGTCGACTCCCCCTGAACTGTAGATATAGGATTAACATCAGCAGCGTATTGACGATCACCCTCAGCATTTCCAGTAGGATCATTGTCTTCATCATCCTTTCTTTGAATGGACTCAGTGTGACACGTATCATGGATCCTTAACTCCCCTGAGCGTCAAGACGCTCAACAAGTTTGGATACCAATGCTTGCATGTCAGCAATCTGCTTGGCTTGAGTCTGAATCACCAGCTGTCTTTGAGAATCAGTAGATACAAGAGTATCCACCTGAGATTGTATAGTAAGCACTTGAGATTCAAGGAAATTAATCCTCTCAGAATCAGAAGGCTTTGAAGGACCAGCTGAAGATTGAGGAACCGAAGGACTTGGAGTAATCACTGAAGGAACAGGAGTTATAACAGGAGATGAATCTTTAGACCTTGGACGTGTATCTATTAAGGAGCAACAAAAGTAGCATCCTCTACACCCTGTGAAGAATAAGCAGCAGCAATTGAAGCAGACATAAGCTTCTGAGCTTTAGGATCCGGATTGAAATCACTATCAGTATCAGAACTCTCATCCACCAATTTTCTTTTTCCAAGTACTGATCTGGAAGGAGGATCACGAACAGACTTCCATCTTGGTTTTCTGGCTTGAGATTTAATACGTTTGCCAGCATTTGCCAATGGTATTTCAACTAACCTCTCATAATGATCTGAACAAAAATCTCTAGACGTATCAGAGTCGCTTGCTTCAGAAATAGGCATAATAGTATCACTAGAGTTGGAACTCGAATCATTCTCCGTCACCACATTCCCTTCAGCTTCATGAAGGGGTGAGTTCACAGCATCATCAACAAAATCATCCATATTCATCCCTAGGTCTTGTTCATGTTCTTGAACGACCTCTTCTTGAACAGGTTCATTAACAGGTATATCAACCTGAGCTTGTTGAATAGGAACTTGTTCTGGAATAGGAATTGGTTGTTGTACTGGAACTTGTTGTTGTTGAGGAACTTGTACAGGTTGTTGTTGAGGTTGTTGTTGATGCTGACCATGTCCTTGAGACAACTCTTCAGGATGAAACCAGTTGTCATTTGGTGGTTCAACATAATCAGGATTGATTAAAGTGACCAAATAATGGAGTTTGAACAGGAATCAACGCTGCATTCTGTTGCTTTACCTTAGTGCAATGTGTAAAAATTCTCTTTGACATCAGAGTCAATGTTAAATGAATAGGATGCTGTGGGAGATCAGGAATAAGATGATTCAGAATCATTTGGATGAACCGAGGATACATAAGAAATCCTTGACCTTCAACAGGAGTTATTTGCATAACCAATTCCCGGTAAATATAAAGAGCAAAATAATCGCTTGTTCAATGTCAAAGCTACCATAGCAGCTTGAAGAGCATTCTTTATTCCATCTGCACCAGCTTTACGAGGAGATAAGCATTCGATAATCACGTGCATGAAATACCTCCATTCACCAACCAAAGCACCCTAATGAGCTTGTGTATCATTAGGTCTTCCACGATAACCCATCCTCTGAAAACATCCCATAAGTAAAGTTCCAGGATATGACATAGGATCATCAGCAGCACCACCTAGAGCAAGAGTGTCACACCCCCAATTTCAACTAACGGAGTTTTACCGCTTGGGAAGTGACGAACCAGGATCTCAGACATTAGTTACTTTGAACGACTCTACATGGGACTCAAAATGAAAATATCATACTAATCAGAGTTTCAATGCGGAAGCATAAAGAAAGTAAATGCGCAAAACACACGCGCCCAAAACCAAAGTCCAAAAGTCAAAAACATCCAACCAAACCAAGAACAATAAAATAATCCAAACAAATATAAATAAGTCATAATCAAAGTAGTTGAATCCCATGCATGCCCTAATGTGCACCTGTGTCTTATCTTAGCGACGTGAGAAAACATGTAAGAAAATATGTCAACACGAGGTTGGTGAGTTCACAGGTTTCAATATATGTAAATAAGCATTTACCAGATTTATGTTCAATCAATATGTATCTATAGGTAGCTAACCTATGTTCATGTTCAGCGCGACTAACGCGGGTGGGGTTTGTTAAACCCAGTAGTACTACTAAATATTACCTCGCTAAGATCCATATTAACGGTCCGATATAAGTTGAGGACTTTCTGTGATAGCGTGTTACGCTTAGCTTTAACATTGATAACATATGAATTTGCAAAATCTAAAAATCGTTTAATCATGCTTTCTCCCCCAAGTTAAAATAGTAAAAAGGGGCCGTGAAAACTCACCTGCGTTGCGTTGTAGGTAGTATCACACAAAGGGTAAGTTGGAACCACGTGTGTAAGTCTCAAACGACTTACGAATGCCCTAAAATTATAAACACATAAATTAGGGACAAAAATTGGAATTGTGACAGCGACACAGAATGAGAAACGTCTTAACGAAACGCTCTAATATTCAAGAGTGGACGAAAGTGTCCACGGAGTTAGGAATTACATTATGTGACGAATGACACAATTATTAAATATAACCGGGTGTTTTGTCATTCATAAAAATTAAGAAAGTGATAATATGTATACGAGTAAATAATATAACTAAATATATTATTATCTGGTCTCAATCGATACACGACGTTATAAAATGATTCGAAATAATATAAATATGTTTATTATTTAATATTACGGGTCACGGTTTGGAAATAATATAAACATATTATTTTATACGAATTTACGGTTTAAAAATTATATAAACATATTATTTCTTTTGTTGATAATAACAATAATATTTTCTTTATAAAAGTAGGAATGATAAAAATATCTTAATAATTCAAACCCGAGTCCACGGGTTGTTTCTCGGGCTAAAACACATTTATATAATAATATAATATTATAAAGTTTGATTTTTATAAATTAAATATAATAGAAAACTGTTCAAAAAATAGATGTGGGAGCCCGGTCTCGAACCCGGGTCTCTCCCACACACGCACAAGTCACTAACCAGTCCCGCCCGCTAGGGTATCGCGATAGATACCCGGATTAAATTGTTTTAACAATCAAACCTCGTGGGTTCTTCTCCCCCACTCAAGCCGAGCCAAACCAGCCCCGATTCATTCAATTTGGATCACGATAGATCCAAAATTCATAGGGGTTTTGTTTATCAGGGTTTTGCGAACATGTGAATGCGATTAATTGTAAAAACATCAAGTTTAAAGTCACTTAGTTTCAGATTTAAGAACTGGACCCTAGAACAAGAACATGAAATCGATTTGAAAAATTTTGATGTTAGAGCTCATTGAAATCATAGGGATTTTAACAATTTGAACATTTCGAAACTGTTTAAATAGATTAATTGGACTGAGATCGTGATTAGGATTAAAACCCCCAAATCAAATTATGAACAAAACCTAGTTTTCAGATTACAAACGATTCAATGTTGATTCATAAAATATACATGGGGCTTTCATTAAACAGGGGTTTGCAAATCTGCTGATACAGTTTAATTGGATTTAAACAGAGCTTAGAGTTGAATTTGATTAAAACGGTTTTACATGAACCCTAGAATCTCGATCAGATTCAATTCGATAATGTAAGCCTCTAGAAGTACAAGGCTTTTCATCTAGACGTCGAGACGAGTTTGGGGACGTGGTCAATTTCAGTATTTGATATTGTGACATTCCGGATTTTTATTTACGCTTTTGTAATACATATCATGTAATCATTGTTCTATTTTAATGAAATGCAAATGTTTTTATTTAAGTTTGTACAAAATATATATATATTTTCTTATTTTTATTTTATTTTATGGATTTAAAATAATTAAAATTTTATAAGTTTTAAACTTATATAAAATTTTAAATAAAAACCTACATTTAAAAAGTTGCATATTTAAATAAAATAACACATTTTAATAGGATTAATAACTTTTATAAAAAAATTATTATTTAAATAATAATAAAATAAGTTTATAAAAAAAAACATTTTTAAATTAATTTGATTTAAAAGAAATTAAATTAATTTATTTAAATAAAAGTTCAGGGTTGTATTGTAATTAAACAAACTAAAAGGTTTTAAAACTAAAACCTGTTGAGGGGCCATTCCTGGACAAAGCAAACTATAAGGTCTTATCCGTAATTATTCCAGGGACTAAATTAAATCAAAGACAAACTCCAGGGACCAAAGTTGCCAACCCTCTATTCGCAATTCCGGTCACCCCTTTCGAATTGTCCGGCGGTCCGAGGCTTTCTCCGGCGAACACCCCGACAGGGCTGTTCCCTGCACCTCAACGCCCGACAAAAGCTTCTCTGGATTCGTCTCCCCCACGCGATCAATACCCCTCGACCAATTTGTCTCCCCATCATCCCAATCGTCTGATCGTGTTCATAGCCGAAAGTTCACACCTCTAATACGGCCCCGACAGTCAACCTCCACGCCTGAAAGTGATCTCTACAGTTTTGTCTCGTCCAGACGAGTGTCAGGGCATGCTCAATTGCATGTTTCAATATAAGGATTAAGCGCGTCTATAAATGGCCATGGTCAGCCCTGCACGAACTGGTTACCCCCTTTCCACACACTCTCACACCAAATTGAAGACTCCATCACTTTCGACGTTACTAAGTGAAGCTGCAACCAAGATTTCGAAGTCTAATTCCACCCAGAATTCGATTCCCACTTGTGACATCTTTCGGACTTAAGTTCCTGCCGACCAGGCCCTTCGCGACCAAATAGGTACCTCAAATCCATTCGATTACCTTCTGTTACCCTTTGGCAAACTATCCTAAACGAAATCGCAGCATTCGCACGAGGATTGCCGAGCAAACCCGAGTCCTCGGGCGCGATTGCCGGTTACCGAGAACCAGCGACCAAGATCGCTTGAGTGCATATCAATTAAACGATACACACATAACCAGCGATGGGCAGTAGCCCGGCTGGTTATGCGTGTGTGTGTTTATATCGTAGGTCGCGGGTTCGATCCGGGTGGCCTCCGGCCCAACCCAAATTTTTCTGTTTTATTTTTTTTTATTTATATTATCACATTCTAATATTATATCTATACAATAAAAACTATTACGAGTCGGTTTGATCGTTCGCTTATTTTGAAATCGATTAAAAAAAAATTATATTTTCATAAACCATCCCATTTTTCTCTTTATACTTTTATAAACTTATTAAAATACTTTATAATATATAAAGTGACCCATTTTTTTAAATCTTGGAATAACTTTTATAAACTTATTGAAATACTTTATAATATATAAAGTGTTCTAAATCTTGTAATAATTTCTATAAACTTATTAAAATACGTTTAATATATAAAATGTCTCATTATTTTTATATATGAACCTAGCAATATTTTTGATAAACTTGTTAAAATAAATTTTGATATATAAAACATCAACATAATTAATCAAATAAAGACTTATCTTTTTATTTATTATTATTGTTTAAATACATAAACATAATGATTAATTATTTAAAAATGTAAAATTTTATAAGTCAAAGTTTTACAAAATCATATTCATTTTCTACCACAATTTATATATTATTTATAAAATCTATACTCATTTAAATACGAATACGCACATACATATAAACATACAATAATACCCATTTATCTACATAGGGTTTCATTGTGCTTAGACTACAACATACTTATTACCTACACGCGTGGACAAATAACCGTTTGCAAGGTGAGTTACATAGCCCCTATTTTACATTTTCATACATTTTGGGGTGAAACATTATACATGCTACTCACATTGTTTATACGTGTTATACATGAGACTATATGCTTATTCTTTGGATGTACATACATTTAAACACAAGACAACCAACTGTAATATTGATAGATCTATTGTGCCTGACCAGCCCACCCGGTTAGGGTGTTTATTACTGCATACTCGGATATAACCGCGTGTTATATTCAATCATACCGGATATAGTGGGTAACTATATTCAAGCATACCGGACTTAGCTGTTGTGCTCTGTTCAAGCGCGTCAAACTCGGTTTGAATTGTGATTAAATAAATGTTACATCCTATACTATGTTTAACAATATAAACAATGAGTTGCAAAACGATTTACAACCACTATTTACAGGAAATACTAAATCTATGTACTCACCAACTTTTTAGTTGACATTTGATTTAAATAATGTTTCAGGTTTGGATTTGTGACTGCTTGTCGAAGATCTCTCCATTTAGGAACTATGGACCTAGTTAAATAATTTAATGTTTTGAACTAGACTAGGTTATTTGAAATGTATTGTATTTGGAACTTGTTGTCTTTAAATTAAATCAATGAAATATGAAACCTTTAGTTATCATGTGCTTTTGAACAATCATCACATTGTCCGCCTCGATGATTCCGCCATCGGTCGGGGTGTGACAGATTGGTATCAGAGCCATGGTTATAGGGAATTAGGTTATTAGACACGATGACCTAGACTATAACCCTAGGACTCCCTTTTATGTGTTATGTGCTAAATGATTAATTGCTATATGAATTATTTGTAGTTAGGTATTATTTGAATTTTCCCAAGTTTGGTACATGAGACTTATACACATACATACAAGACTTTGATACATGATACATACTTTACATACACATTTGACAAGCAAACTTATGCAAACAAATACACTACTTATCCTTGTCCATACTCTCTCCTAATCCGTATAAATTGCAACATTCCTACACATTTTATATTCATAGACTCTCAAATCTATCAAAATCTTGAAAATCTCGTCAACGACTTAATTTCCTGAAATCAGTAAAAGACACGTGCAATCTGGAAGGGTGACACCTGTACATTGGGTTTTCTGTCTAGGAAAGCATTTCGTATAAATCCAAATAAACGGACCCGTATGCTTTCCTGGGAATTCCTGAAGTGAATGTTTACCTATAGGCTAAAGCATGTCTCTTTGAGAGTTTCGGGGAATTACTTAACGTTGATAAGTCAATGTATTCGCAAGGATACAATCCGAATTTGAACTCAAAAGTGGGGACATTATAACAAAATAGGAAAAACTAGACGAACATGCAAAACAAATCATTATTACGGGTGCACACGTAATAACAATTTGTAGTGCATGCAAGTCCCGGCAATTCCTATTATGCAAATAATAATCTATAACATCATGTCCTACCCGAAAAAGGTGACTTAGTTTCTCCTATCAACTTAGAATAAATACACATGCACTGGCACGCGTCATGATAAATCTCGTATTTCTGCTTACATTATTATAACTCATATTTATCCGTCTCATCTAAAATATCATTGTCTTTCTTATGGTGTTAGAATGCCTCCTCGACGTGCAAACTCTAGCACTTCCAACCCGGATCTTGCTACTCTTCTTGCCCAGCTAGTAAGGCAAATGACTCAAGCAAATAACAACAGTGACGGGTCTCACAACATCCAAGGAAACGGTGGTACCAACCCGCCTCATTGCACGTTTAAGCACTTTAACTCGTGCAATCCTACTAAATTCTTCGGGACTGAAGGTGCTACCGGCCTACTCCAATGGTTTGAAAGCATGGAAAGCACATTCCTAAACAGTGATTGCCCCGATAATCTTCGGGTTCGCTATGCCACAAGTGTACTTCAAAAGAGAGCCCTCACCTGGTGGAACGGTGAGAAACGCACTCGTGGTGCTGAGGTTGCTACATCCTTATCATGGGATGATCTGAAGAAGGCCATGACTGATGAATTCTGTCCTCGGAATGAAATGAGGAAGCTCGAGGCTGAATTTTGGGATCTTGCCCAAGACAGCGGAGATAATCTGGCTTACACCACCCGGTTCCAGGAACTAAGTCTGTTGGTGCCTCACATGATCACTCCCCTTACTCGGGGAATTGAAAAGTACATAGGCGGCCTGCCTATGCAGATTCAAGATGCTGTGCTAGGAAGCAATCCCCCTACTCTTGAAGCTGCCATCCGCCTATCTGCTACATTATCCGACAATCATGTCAAAGCCGGAACCTTAGCAAGAAAGGGTTCCAAGAAGGTTGTGTCTACTCTTGCGACAGTCAAAGATGTAAAACCCGAGTCTTCTAACCGCAACAAGAAACGTAAGGGTCGAAACTTTGCAGCCGTAACTCCCGCTGTACCTGCTATTCAAGCGGCCCCTTTGGGTCAAAACCCGAAAATTTATCAGGGCCCGAATCCCCAATGCCAGACCTGCAAGTACCATCATCCTGCCAACTTACCATGCCGATTGTGCTCAAGCTGTGGGCGATATGGACATGTGGTCACTACCTGCCGTACCCGTCCTCCCGTCCATCAAGCTGCCCCAGCTAACCGTCAAAACTATCCGGCACCTCCCAATGGTCGGGCATGTTACGAATGTGGAGATCCAAACCATTTCCGCGACCGATGCCCAAAACTTCATCGTCAAGGTGGTCCCCAAGGACGAGCGTTTAACATAAACGCTAATGAGGCACAAGCAAACAACGACGTGATAAACGGTACGTTTCTCGTAAACAATCATTATGCATCCATTTTATTTGATACCGGGGCCGATAGGAGTTTCGTGTCTCTTACCTTTGAGTCTCAACTTGCTAAACAAAGAACGAAACTCGATAATTCTTATTCCGTGGAGATAGCAAACGGGAAATCTATTACTATAAATTCTGTTATCCGCGACTGCAATCTTGAGCTTAATAATCACGAATTCTCTATTGACCTCCTTCCAATGCAATTGGGAAGCTTCGATATTATCATTGGCATGGACTGGTTATCCAAGCACCATGCCGAGGTTATTTGCTACGAAAAGTGTATTCGTATACCTCTCTCTTCGGGCGACACGTTAGTTATTTTCGGTGAAAGACCGTGTCGTGGTCTTCAACTCATGTCTTGCACATTGGCACAAAAGTACTTGCGGAAAAAGTACGTTGCATTTTTGGCCCACATAGTTGACACAAAAGACGAGGGTAAGAAATTGCAAGACATTCCAATCATCCGAGATTTTCCCGAGGTATTCCCCGAGGATTTACCTGGTCTTCCTCCCACTAGACAAGTGGAGTTTCGTATCGACCTTGTGCCCGGGGCAACTCCCGTGGCAAAAGCCCCCTATCGTCTTGCACCTTCCGAAATGCAAGAACTCGCAAGTCAATTACAAGAACTCTCATCCAAAGGATTCATCCGCCCGAGCCATTCACCTTGGGGTGCTCCCGTGCTGTTCGTAAAGAAAAAGGATGGATCGTTTCGAATGTGCATTGATTATCGTGAACTCAACAAGCTTACAATAAAGAACCGTTATCCTTTACCCCGTATCGACGATCTTTTCGATCAACTTCAAGGTTCAACATGTTTTTCCAAGATTGACCTTCGTTCCGGATATCATCAACTTCGTGTTCTCGATGAAGACATTCCAAAGACTGCCTTTCGGACTAGATATGGTCACTACGAGTTCATGGTCATGCCATTCGGTTTGACTAATGCACCTGCGGTCTTCATGGACCTCATGAACCGTGTATGCAAACCTTATTTGGACAAGTTCGTGATCGTTTTCATTGACGACATTCTTATTTATTCTAAGACGAAAGCGGAGCACGAACAACATCTCCGTTTGATTTTAGAACTCTTGAAGAAAGAACAACTATACGCCAAGTTCTCCAAGTGTGAATTCTGGCTAAAGGAGGTTCAGTTTTTGGGACACATAGTCAACGATAAAGGGATTCATGTGGACCCGGCAAAAATCGAAGCGGTAAAGAATTGGAGTACTCCTAAGACTCCTACCGAGATTCGTTCCTTCCTTGGACTAGCAGGTTACTATCGTCGCTTCATCTCAAATTTCTCCAAGATTGCGGTTCCACTCACTGCCTTGACTCATAAAGGTAAATCTTACGAGTGGGGACCCAAGCAAGAGGAAGCTTTTCAAACTCTCAAGCACAAGCTCTGCAATGCTCCTATACTAACTCTTCCTAGTGGTAATGACGACTTTGTCGTTTATTGTGATGCATCCAACCAAGGTCTTGGTTGTGTTCTAATGCAACGTGGCCAAGTAATTGCATACGCATCACGCCAGCTCAAAATCCATGAGAAGAACTATACGACCCATGATCTCGAACTTGGTGCTGTCGTTTTCGCCTTGAAAATTTGGAGACACTATCTTTATGGCACCAAATGCGTGGTTTTCACCGACCACAAAAGTCTCCAACATATTTTCAATCAAAAGGAACTTAATATGAGGCAACGACGATGGGTTGAACTTCTAAATGACTACGACTGCGAGATCCGCTATCACCCCGGCAAAGCAAATGTTGTAGCCGACGCTTTGAGCCGTAAAGAACGTATCATGCTTCATAGTGTTTATATTCATAACGATATCCAAGCCCGTATTCTCAAAGCACAACACACCTCAGTTACCGAGGGAAACATTTATCAGGAAATGGCATGTGATGTAGAACTCTTGTTAGAAACCAAAGCCAACGGCCTATTGTATTACTTGGACCGTATCTGGGTTCCCGATCGCGACGATCTTCGTAAATTTTTGATGAACGAGTCCCACAAAACTCGATATTCGGTACATCCCGGAGCTGATAAGATGTACATGGATCTCCGTCAGCAATATTGGTGGCCCGGCATGAAAAAGGATATTGCCCTCTTTGTGGCAAAATGCCTTACTTGTTCTAAAGTGAAGGCCGAACACCAAAAGCCTTCCGGACTTCTTGAACAACCTGAAATTCCCGTATGGAAGTGGGAGAACCTTGCTATGGACTTCATCACCAAACTTCCGCGCACTTCTAGTGGGCACGATAGTATCTGGGTTATTATCGACCGACTTACAAAGTCTGCTCATTTCTTGCCTATTCGTGAGGACTATCGAGTCGAGAAATTGGCTCGGATCTACATTGATGAAATCGTAAGTCGTCACGGGATCCCTTTGAACATCATCTCCGATCGTGATTCGCGTTTTACTTCCCGATTTTGGCAATCATTGCAATCAGCACTTGGTACTCGTTTGGATCTAAGTACGGCTTACCATCCTCAAACTGATGGGCAAACCGAACGAACAATCCAAACTCTCGAGGATATGCTTAGAGCTTGTGTCATTGACTTTGGTGGTAATTGGGATTCTCACCTACCATTGATTGAATTCTCCTACAACAACAGCTACCACACAAGTATTAACATGGCACCGTTTGAGGCTCTTTATGGACGAAAATGCCGTTCACCGATTTGTTGGAACGAAATTGGTGAAGCACAAATCACCGGTCCCGAGCTTATCCAAGAGACCTCCGATAAAGTCTCTCTTATCCGTGACAACATTCGGGTAGCAAGAAGTCGGCAAAAGAGCTATGCCGACAAACGACGAAAACCCTTGGAATTTCAAATTGGAGATATGGTTCTTCTAAAGGTATCACCTTGGAAAGGTGTAGTCCGATTTGGAAAGAAAGGAAAACTTGCACCTCGATATGTGGGTCCCTTCAAGATACTCGAAAGGGTAGGAAAAGTGGCCTACAAACTCGATCTTCCTTCAGAACTCATCAACGTTCATCCGACTTTCCATGTATCTAATTTAAAAAAGTGTCTAGCCGACGAGAATCTCCACATCCCTCTTGAGGAAGTGCGTATTGACGAGAGGATGCACTTTGTTGAGAAACCCGTGGAAATCATGGACCGAGAAGTCAAGAAACTCAAGCGTAGCCGCATCCCCATTGTCAAAGTCCGTTGGGAGTCTAAACGTGGACCCGAGTTCACTTGGGAACGTGAAGACCACATGAAGACCAAGTATCCGCATCTCTTTTCATAGCCTCCACTAGTTGAATTTCGGGGTGAAATTCCTTTAACATAGGGAGACTGTGACATTCCGGATTTTTATTTACGCTTTTGTAATACATATCATGTAATCATTGTTCTATTTTAATGAAATGCAAATGTTTTTATTTAAGTTTGTACAAAATATATATATATTTTCTTATTTTTATTTTATTTTATGGATTTAAAATAATTAAAATTTTATAAGTTTTAAACTTATATAAAATTTTAAATAAAAACCTACATTTAAAAAGTTGCATATTTAAATAAAATAACACATTTTAATAGGATTAATAACTTTTATAAAAAAATTATTATTTAAATAATAATAAAATAAGTTTATAAAAAAAAACATTTTTAAATTAATTTGATTTAAAAGAAATTAAATTAATTTATTTAAATAAAAGTTCAGGGGTTGTATTGTAATTAAACAAACTAAAAGGTTTTAAAACTAAAACCTGTTGAGGGGCCATTCCTGGACAAAGCAAACTATAAGGTCTTATCCGTAATTATTCCAGGGACTAAATTAAATCAAAGACAAACTCCAGGGACCAAAGTTGCCAACCCTCTATTCGCAATTCCGGTCACCCCTTTCGAATTGTCCGGCGGTCCGAGGCTTTCTCCGGCGAACACCCCGACAGGGCTGTTCCCTGCACCTCAACGCCCGACAAAAGCTTCTCTGGATTCGTCTCCCCCACGCGATCAATACCCCTCGACCAATTTGTCTCCCCATCATCCCAATCGTCTGATCGTGTTCATAGCCGAAAGTTCACACCTCTAATACGGCCCCGACAGTCAACCTCCACGCCTGAAAGTGATCTCTACAGTTTCGTCTCGTCCAGACGAGTGTCGGGGCATGCTCAATTGCATGTTTCAATATAAGGATTAAGCGCGTCTATAAATGGCCATGGTCGGCCCTGCACGAACTGGTTACCCCCTTTCCACACACTCTCACACCAAATTGAAGACTCCATCACTTTCGACGTTACTAAGTGAAGCTGCAACCAAGATTTCGAAGTCTAATTCCACCCAGAAGTCGATTCCCACTTGTGACATCTTTCGGACTTAAGTTCCTGCCGACCAGGCCCTTCGCGACCAAATAGGTACCTCAAATCCATTCGATTACCTTCTGTTACCCTTTGGCAAACTATCCTAAACGAAATCGCGGCATTCGCACGAGGATTGCCGAGCAAACCCGAGTCCTCGGGCGCGATTGCCGGTTACCGAGAACCAGCGACCAAGATCGCTTGAGTGCATATCAATTAAACGATACACACATAACCAGCGATGGGCAGTAGCCCGGCTGGTTATGCGTGTGTGTGTTTATATCGTAGGTCGCGGGTTCGATCCGGGTGGCCTCCGGCCCAACCCAAATTTTTCTGTTTTATTTTTTTTTATTTATATTATCACATTCTAATATTATATCTATACAATAAAAACTATTACGAGTCGGTTTGATCGTTCGCTTATTTTGAAATCGATTAAAAAAAAATTATATCTTCATAAACCATCCCATTTTTCTCTTTATACTTTTATAAACTTATTAAAATACTTTATAATATATAAAGTGACCCATTTTTTTAAATCTTGGAATAACTTTTATAAACTTATTGAAATACTTTATAATATATAAAGTGTTCTAAATCTTGTAATAATTTCTATAAACTTATTAAAATACGTTTAATATATAAAATGTCTCATTATTTTTATATATGAACCTAGCAATATTTTTGATAAACTTGTTAAAATAAATTTTGATATATAAAACATCAACATAATTAATCAAATAAAGACTTATCTTTTTATTTATTATTATTGTTTAAATACATAAACATAATGATTAATTATTTAAAAATGTAAAATTTCATAAGTCAAAGTTTTACAAAATCATATTCATTTTCTACCACAATTTATATATTATTTATAAAATCTATACTCATTTAAATACGAATACGCACATACATATAAACATACAATAATACCCATTTATCTACATAGGGTTTCATTGTGCTTAGACTTCAACATACTTATTACCTACACGCGTGGACAAATAACCGTTTGCAAGGTGAGTTACATAGCCCCTATTTTACATTTTCATACATTTTGGGGTGAAACATTATACATGCTACTCACATTGTTTATACGTGTTATACATGAGACTATATGCTTATTCTTTGGATGTACATACATTTAAACACAAGACAACCAACTGTAATATTGATAGATCTATTGTGCCTGACCAGCCCACCCGGTTAGGGTGTTTATTACTGCATACTCGGATATAACCGCGTGTTATATTCATCATACCGGATATAGTGGGTAACTATATTCAAGCATACCGGACTTAGCTGTTGTGCTCTGTTCAAGCGCGTCAAACTCGGTTTGAATTGTGATTAAATAAATGTTACATCCTATACTATGTTTAACAATATAAACAATGAGTTGCAAAACGATTTACAACCACTATTTACAGGAAATACTAAATCTATGTACTCACCAACTTTTTAGTTGACACTTGATTTAAATAATGTTTCAGGTTTGGATTTGTGATTGCTTGTCGAAGATCTCTCCATTTAGGAACTATGGACCTAGTTAAATAAATTAATGTTTTGAACTAGACTAGGTTATTTGAAATGTATTGTATTTGGAACTTGTTGTCTTTAAATTAAATCAATGAAATATGAAACCTTTAGTTATCATGTGCTTTTGAACAATCATCACATTGTCCGCCTCGATGATTCCGCCATCGGTCGGGGTGTGACAGATATCGAATTGTTAGAGTTCGAATAAACTAAGAGTGCATGAACCCTAGGTGATCGATCGGGTGAAATCCGATAATTTAAGCCTCAATTATGTTAGGGCTTACGATCTGGGTGTTGTAACGAAGCTAAAGGTATAGGCAATTACCAGAAACGGATTCGAATTGGGGGTGCTCGATTAAAACCGACGCCGACCGCGACTGTGATGTTCTCCGGCGAGTGTGAATGCTTCTCCGATCAAATTGACGTTCGCAAAAGCTTTAGAGAGGATCGATTCCGGTGCACCTGTGCTTGATTTGAGAGAGTAATACAATAGTGTGTCGAATTTGATGATAATAGATTATGAGGTCGACGGTTACAAGATGATTAGCCATCAATTTGTTTAATTCCTATGTAATGAAGATGATTAAGGCTCAATGATGGTCGAAACTGTTAATAATGATCGAATCAGTTACAAAATCAAGAAAGATTCGGTTATAGTTTGCGAATTAGGATCAATTTTTGCGAGTTTGACTTTACCAAGTCAAACAGAACTCATACGTGAATGATTTTGACTTTTCAGAGTCAATATAATAGGGTTTAGGTTAATTACAAGTTTGGTCCTTGCTGTTTGAATTTAGATGTTGACAGAAATAGACCCTGGGGTTAGATTTTGTTAAATAAATTAAGATTTAACAGAATATTTAACGTGAACTTTAACGGAGTTAACATGGAAAGTCCGGATTGTCACATCATCCCTTAGTTGAAAGAATTTTTGTCCCGAAAATTAAATAGTACCTTAAGAATTTGACGCGGAGTGCTTGAACAGATTAGGATATTTGCACATCGTCTGATTCTAGCACTCCCACGTGAATTCCGGTCCGCGTTTCGAGTTGCAACGAACTCTGACAATAGGGATTTTACTGTGCTTTAACGTTTTGATTTCCCTATCCATAATTTCTACGGGTTCTTTGATGAAACGCAACTGTTCATCAATGTGTAGTTCCTCAAGAGGAACCGCGAGAGACTCGTCTGCTAGACATTTCTTCAAATTTGAGACGTGAAAGACGTTGTGTACACCACTAAGTCCTTCAGGTAGGTCCAGTTGATACGCTACTGGGCCAATTCTCTTCATTATCTTGAATGGTCCAACATAATTGTGACACCCGACATTTCAGGTCAATATCCGTACACGATATAAACAAGTTTATATTATATTTGTTTTCGTGATTTACCTAATTTGCATAAATTAGGACATTAAAGTCTAAGAAAAGCCGTACCTTGTTCATTTCATATTTTGGTAATTCCAGGAATTACCGGTTCACGTACCAGGATAACCCGACTAAATACGAACACTAGTGGTTAAATTAAATAACCAGAAAAATATATATATATATATATATATATATATATATATATTTATTACACAAAAGTTACATTGGACTATAATTTATTTTTATACTAAAACATACGGGATAAGTAAAAGTAAAATAACGAACCCTTTCGAAGACGTCACCTCGTATCGTCACCTTTAGGTATTTATACCTACGAATAATCACCTCAACGAATGATACAATCTAAGATTTAAATAGTTTTCATTAACGAGCCATAAACTTGCTAAATTTACAATACCATGAAGAATCTAAACCGAATTAAATTACCCCTTTAAAACTCTAATTGATATTAATACCATTAATAAATTAATACTTAAATCATAAATCTAATTATTACTAAACAAACCACTCCCTTGACTTTTAGCCGAAATTCAGAAGAGACCATCCCTCCCACTTCCTACTTCACTCACATTTAGAGAACCCATACTTTCTCAGTCTCAACCTCACAATCTCTGTCATATTTCTCATTTCATACGGCAAATTTTCCCCAATTCTCTCCAAATCGAAGTCAAGTTCTAAGGCAAAACCTACCATAATTCGGTGTTTTAAGAAGAACTTCAAGTGTTTCTAAAGGAAATTTAACAGAAGAATCAAGATCATTCTCTGTTTTCTCTCATCATCTTCATCTCTGTTTTAAGGTAAAAACTCGATACTATCTACGTTATTTTCTTTAAAAACCGTAGCTAAACATACAAAATATTCAAACGCAAGTAAGATAACAAGAAAAGTGTGTCGAATTCAAGATTAAAACATAAAAATATGCAGGACTGATTCTGTCAAACAGAAGTCCAGTAATCGAAACTATAGTTTCGATATCAGTTACTCAATCGAAACTAGGAGTTTCGATACCTGTTACTCAATCGAAACTAGGAGTTTCGATACATGTTTACTCAATCGAAACTAGGAGTTTTGATACTAGTTGTTCAATCGAAACCAGGTAGTTTCGATATCCTTCTTGTCAATCGAAACTAGGAAGTTTCGACAACTGTCATACTCAATCGAAACTAGGTAGTTTCGATACCTAACTACTCAATCGAAACTAGGAAGTTTCGATACTCAATTGCCCAATCGAAACTAGGTAGTTTCGATACCTGTGTCAGTCCCTTTTGGACAGTAACTAAGATCTATTTTTATAACAAAACAAGTATTGAACAACTAAGAGGATATTTTAAGCAAAAGCAACTAGATTTACAAAGTCGGTGAACAATTTTCAATATAAGACGTTCGGTCTTAACACAATTTACCCTTTGGTATCTAGGGTACAAATAGTCAAGTTTGACTACAACAAGTATCATTACAAGGATACACAAACTCAAGGTGAGTTTCACGGCCCCTTTTTACTGTTTTTCAATATTTGGGGGAAGAACATACTTACAACTATTTTATGGGATAACAAGAGAATAAGGCACGACTTTTATGTTTACATGAGATGAGAACAACGAGTTGAGGCCGCTAAAGTCCCCTGGAACAATGTAGTAACCATTAACTGTAGCCTAGGGTCCTATGAATAGTACTATGGAGAGTGACGTCTCCCGGTCATGGTTAGTCACGCTAACCACAATCTGGAGGATTTTTGGCCGCATAGAACCGGATAACGAAATTAGGGGCGTGTACCATTGTCATGGTTTGGTTACGCCTCATGTATGAACATATTATTTGTATTCCTAGCTAGTTTACAAATGGGTCAACAATTCTTATTCTGTTTATCACATACACCTGAAACTATTTACGAAAAATTGAATTTTACAAAGAACTATTTGATTAAACCTGTGAACTCACCAACTCGTGTTGACAATTTTAAGTATGTTTTTCAGGAAATTGACGCGATCGCAAGGTTAGCAATGTAGATTACATGCATGCACGATGGATACAACTTTTGGGGGATTTCTCTTGTATAACTCATTGTAATAGAGTCATATTTGCGAAATCTTCACTTTTTGCAAACTCATTTACATTTTGGAATGTAAAACATTAAACTTGTTTATGTATCCATTTATCATGTATGTGTTTGCGGTAATCATATGCTTTGGAAACCATGAACGTCGCGCCTCGCGTTTCCGCCTTGGCGAGGGTGTGACAATAACGAGGATTTAATTTGCCTCATTTCCCAAAATGAATGACACCTTTCCAAGGTGAGACCTTTAATAAGACCATGTCACCTATTTGAAACTCTTGCGGTTTACGACACTTATCGGCATAACTCTTTTGACGATCACGAGCTGCTGCCATACGGTTTCTAATTTGAACGATCTTTTCAGAAGTTTCGAATACAAGTTCAGGACCTGTAAGTTGACTACCTCCAACTTCGGTCCAACAAATAGGAGAACGACATTTCCGTCCATAAAGTGCTTCAAATCGAGCTGCCTTGATGCTAGTGTGATAACTGTTGTTGTAGGTGAACTCCACCAATGGTAGGTGAGACTCCCAAGGGTTACCGAAATCGATAACATAAGCTCGTAGCATGTCCTCCAGAGTTTGAATAGTACGTTCTGTTTGACCATCAGTTTGAGGATGGTATGTTGTGCTCATATCTAGACGTGTGCCTAAGGCTTTATGTAACGACTGCCAGAAACGAGAAGTGAATCGTGCATCACGATCCAAAATGATAGAGATTGGCACCCCGTGCCGAGAGACTATTTCTTTCAAGTAAGTACGAGTAAGTTTATCCATTTTGTCGGTTTCCTTGATTGCTAAGAAGTGAGTGGACTTTGTTAATCGATCAACAATTACCCAAATGGTATCACATCCGGTAGGAGTTCGTGGTAATTTAGTGATGGAGTCCATGGATATTTGTTCCCATTTCCACATGGGAATTTCTGGTTGCTGGAGAAGACCGGATGGTTTTTGATATTTAACTTTGACCTTCACGCAAGTCAGACACTTACTAACATAGGTGGCTATATCGGCCTTCATCTTCAGCCACCAATATAGCACCTTTAGATCATGGTACATTTTGTCGGAACCTGGTGTATCGAGTAACGAAATTTATGAGCCTCATCCATGACTAGTTCTCTTAAATTTCCAAATACTGGAATTCATATTCGCTCGATGAAGTAGCGAATACCGTCAAATTTGACTTCAAGTTGTGCTTCCATACCGCGTGTACCTTCCAGCGATAGGTTTTCCCCTTTCATGGCTTCGAGTTGAGCACTACGTATTTTGTCAGGTAATCTAGGGTGAATAGTAAGCTGTAATGCTCGAACTCGTTTGGGTTTCGTTTATTTTCGACTTAGGGCATCAGCTACAACATTAGCTTTACCCGGGTGATACCAGATCGCACAGTCATAATCATTCAAGAGTTCGACCCAACGACGCTGTCGCATGTTCAACTGTTTCTGCTCGAAGATATGCTGAAGACTCTTGTGATCTGTATAGATGGTGCATTTGGTACCGTACAAGTAATGTCTCCATATCTTAAGTACGAAAACTACAGCTCCCAACTCTAAGTCATGAGTGGTGTAGTTTTTCTCATGAACCTTTAGTTGACGTGAAGCGTATGCGATCACCTTTTCGCGTTGCATTAAGACACAACCCAGACCCTGAATAGATGCATCACAATACACCACAAAATCATCGGTTCCTTCTGGAAGAGCTAGAATAGGTGCACTGCAAAGTTTCTGTTTAAGATGTTGGAATGCTGACTCTTGGTTATTGCCCCAGTTATAGGCTTTACCCTTTTGAGTTAAGGCAGTGAGAGGTTGTGCAATCTTTGAAAATCCTTCGATGAATCAACGGTAATATCCATCCAATCCCAGAAATTTTCGCACCTCAGTTGGAGTCGTCGGTACTGCCCAATTCTTGATGGCTTCTATCTTTGATGGGTCGACATGTATTCCTTTCTACTTAACCACATGCCCTAGAAACTGAACTTCCCGGATCCAGAATTCACACTTGGAAAACTTAGCATACTGTTGCTCTCGCTTAAGCAATTCCAAAATTAGGCGTAGATGTTCCTCATGTTCTTCCTTGTTCTTGGAATAAATGAGGATGTCGTCGATGAAAACGATGACGAATTGGTCAAGGTAAGGCTTACACACACGGTTCATGAGGTCCATGAATACCGCAGGTGCGTTGGTTAATCTGAAAGGCATGACCATAAACTCGTAATGGCCGTACCTTGTTCTGAATGCAGTTTTAGAGATATCCTCTTCTCGGACTCTTAACTGATGGTAGCCAGACCTAAGATCTATTTTGGAATAGAAACTTGATCCTTGAAGTTGATCAAAGAGGCCATCTATGCGAGGCAAAGGGTAGCGATTCTTGATTGTGACTTTATTCAGCTCACGTTTGTCAATACACATACGGAAAGTTCCGTCCTTCTTCTTGACAAATAGTACTGGAGCTCCCCACGGCGATGAACTTGGTCGGATGAAACCTTTATCCAACAAATCTTGCAATTTAGTGGATAGCTCTTGTAATTCACTAGGTGCTAACCTATAAGGTGCCCGAGCGATCGGTGCCGCCCCAGGTGCTAGATCGATTTGGAATTCAACTTGACTGTGCGGTGGCAGACAAGGCAGATCTTCAGGAAATACTTCCAAAAATTCACGAACGATGGGAATATCTTCAATCTTCTTTTCTTCTGATGGCTGCTCAGCAACGAGAGCCAAAATAGCCGTATGCCCCTTTCAAGGCATTTTTGTGCTTTCATAAAAGTTATAATGCCCATGACTGCGTCAACTCTTTCGCCCTGAACGGAAAGGGTTTCTCCACTCGGGAGAGGAATACGAACATTCTTCTCATGACAGATAATTTCAACTTGGTTTTTAGATAGCCAATCCATGCCGACAATTACATCAAAACTACCAAGTGTGACCGACATAAGATCGATATCAAATATATGTCTAGCTAGCTCAAGCTTACATCCCTTAAGAATGTGAGTTGCTTCAATTATTTGGCCATCAGCTATATCTATTATATACTTAGCTTCTAACAGAGTTGGAGTTCCTTTTATCATATCACTAAGTTTCTTAGATATAAAACTTCTATAAGCACCAGTGTCAAAAAGGACAGAAGCAAAGTAATTATTTAAGAGAAACTTACCGGTGACCACATTATGATCATAACGAGCTTCTCCGGATCCCAGCACGAAGGCTCGTCCCTTCGCACCATTTCCTCCACCATTGCCATTGTTACCCCCATTGTTGTTATTCTGGTTAGGGTTGTGGTTTCAATTACCCCCTTTCTTCAATTAAGGACAATTCTTCCGAATATGTCCTTCCTTTCCACACTCAAAACAACCCCTTGTGGATCCAGGTTGTTGAAAAGGTTGTTTAGCTTGTAACTCACCTCTACAATCCTTGGCAGCATTACCTATTTTGTCACGCCTGTGGAAACGGTTGCAAAACCCGAAGTGATGGAAGTTGCACTTGTTACACTTAGGAGACTTTCCTGCGTAACCACCCTGGTTTTGACCTGAAGAGGTCGACTGGTTGAAGTTCTTAGTAGGTTCAAACCTACGCTGCTGCTGCTGCGGTTGATTAAACTGGGGTTGGTTGGGCTGGGGTCCTTTGGAGTGAGAGTTGGAGTGGTTGTGGGTGTTGGAATGGTGATCAAACTTGCATTTGTGATTGTCGGCGGGTTTAGAGACCGAACCTCTCGGAGGTAGAGTCCCTAGAGTCACCGCCTGATCGGTTAACTTATGGGCAAGTCGTATAGTTTGTTGGATAGTGGCAGGATTGGATGAAGTAACCATGCTTTGTATTTGAGGCACTAGACCTCCAATGTAAAGCTCAATTCTCCTGTAATCAGGGTCACCATATGCGGGCACATAATAGCAAGTTCATGTGAACGTGTGGTGTAGAGCTCAATTTCAGAACCCTCCATCTTTAAGTTCCAAAACTCTCCCTCTAACTTCTGGATTTCGTCGCGAGGACAGTATTCCTCCTTCATCATTGATTTAAATTCCTCCCACGGGAGTCCATTTGCCATGGCCATACCCAACATTTGGACCTGGGAGTTCCACCATGTGAGCGTTAGGCCCTCCAAAGTTCCGGCGGCAAACTTTACCTGATTAGCCACGGGGCAGTTTCACATGGAAATCACTGATTCTACCTTCTCAAACCAACGAAGTAGTCCAACGGCTCCTTCAGCTCCACTAAAGGCGTGGGGCTTACAATCCACGAATGCCTTGAAGGTACAGGCTAGTTGTTGATTCTGCGGGCCTGGAGTTAAAAACAATATAGGATTAGGACAGGATTTTTAAGAGGTGGATTGACATCATTAGTCAATAGCTAAAACATTTACCTGCAACATTCTGTGCTGCTAGAGCCTTCGCCACACTATCGTTTATTAATGTCGCTAGCTCTGCTGACGTCTTGTTAATGGTACTTCGACCACCGGCGCGACCTCCGCGTCCTCTCCCTGACATGATTCTTCACAATCACACATGAAAAACAATGAGAAATATATCGCATATTAAACATTATTCAGGTATGAGTAAGAAATTACAACATCTAATATTTTGAAAATTAAATAAAGTGTAAGGCTACAAATTAAATAACTCAAACATTAAACTTCTCATGCTTTTATTGAATGGGAACAACCTTACCCATCTAGGTTTGAAAAGAGAAATAACATAAGCAAAAACGGGCATGAAAACATACGATTGTGCATCGTCTATCTCCGCTGGTCCCTCCTCAGGTGGCTTATCCTCCAAGGGCTCTTCCTCAAAGGGCTCCTCCTCGTCATCGGAAAGTGGAATCTCCTCAGGAAACAGGGCGGCTTGTAGTTGGGCTTCCAAATGAGTCACCCTTTCTTGAAGACCTTCAGCAGTGTGGTTTGCTACATGTAGCTGAGCTTCTAGAGCAGCCACTCTCTCCAGAACTCCTTCCATGTCATTGTCTGAGGTGTCTACCCTCGTCTCCAAATGTGTCACACGATCCACCAAAAGGTTATGGACCTAGTCAGTTATTGCTAGTTCAGCAGTCCAAAGCTCTATCCCTACCTTATTCTCCTCTATTTGAGGCTCTCTCTTTAGAATATCAGGTATCTCATCAGTATCATCTTTCACAATGCTCAACTCTCTAGACATATAAAATACAAAGGCTGCAAAAGCTTGTTCCATAGTGCATGGCAAGCTAGGCAAGGTAGATGATGAGGAAGTAGAACCGAAGTAAGGTGATGGAACATTTCCCATTTCGATCCATCTTTGGATCATTTGCGGGTATGCGTTCCAATTGCGAGCAGGATTTATTGCTTGTGCGCTGCTCGTTTCCCCCTGGTCAACTGAATAGTCACTGGTACTAGTCCGGCGCCTTTTGGGCTCCGGGGATGATAGGATAGGTGCCTTATGTCCTTGTGCCTTAGGTGATGGAGGTGGAGTTGACGACATGTTCCTGTAACAATATGTATAAGTGCCAAACATCCAAATGACATGTAACTAATGTGTGAGGCTATAATCGAGTATGTAATCCTAGTTCTCTATAACCAATGTCTCTGATACCAATTTGTCACACCCCCAATTTCAACTAACAGAGTTTTACCGTTTGGGAAGTGACAAACCAGGATCTCAGACATTAGTTATTTTGAACGACTCTACATGGGACTCAAAATGAAAATATCATACTAATCAGAGTTTCAATGCGGAAGCGTAAAGAAAGTAAATGCGCAAAACACACGCGCCCAAAACCAAAGTCCAAAAGTCCAAAAGTCCAAAACGTCCAACCAAACCAAGTACAATAAAATAATCCAAACAAATATAAATAAGTCATAATCAAAGTAGTTGAATCCCATGCATGCCCTAATGGGCACTTGTGTCTTATATTAGCGACCTGAGAAAACATGTAAGAAAAAATGTCAACACGAGGTTGGTGAGTTCACAGGTTTCAATATATGTAAATAAGCGTTTACCAGATTTATGTTCATTCAATATGTATTTATAGGTAGCTAACGTATGTTCATGTTCAGCTCAAGTGCTTGCAACCGAAGCTGACTGTTTGTTTATTTGCCTCTTGCCATGTCTATCAACACTGGCGGTGTGAGTAGGCTAACATTTCACCCGTTCAATCTCTAATCGAGTTAGCGCGACTAACGCGGGTGCGATTTGTCAAACCGAGTAGTACTACTAAATATTACCTCGCTAAGATCCATACTAACGGTCCGATATAAGTTGAGGACTTTCTGTGATAGCGTGTTACGCTTAGCTTTAACATTGATAACATATGACTTTGCAAAATCTAAAAATCGTTTAATCATGCTTTCTCCCCCAATTTAAAATTGTAAAAAGGGGCCATGAAAACTCACCTGCGTTGCATTGTAGGTAGTATCACACAAAGGGTAAGTTGGAACCACGTGTGTAAGTCTCAAACGACTTACGAATGCCCTAAAATTATAAACACATAAATTAGGGACAAAAATGGGAATTATGACAGCGGCACGGAATGAGAAACGCCTTAACGAAACGCTCTAATATTCAAGAGTGGACGAAAGTGTCCACGGAGTTAGGAATTACTTTATGTGATGAATGACACAATTAATAAATATAACCGGTTGTTTTGTCATTCATAAAAATTAAGAAAGTGATAATATGTATACGAGTAAATAATATAACTAAATCTATTATTATTTGGTCTCAATCGATACACGACATTATAAAATGATTCGAAATAAAATAAATATGTTTATTATTTAATATTACGGGTCAAAGTTTGGAAATAATATAAACATATTATTTTATACGAATTTACGGTTTAAAAATAATATAAACATATTATTTCTTTTGTTGATAATAACAATAATATTTTATTTATAAAAGTGGGAATGATAAAAATATGTTAATAATTCAAACCCGAGCCCACGGGTTGTTTCCCGGGCTAAAACACATTTATATAATAATATAATATTATAAAGTTTGATTTTTATTAAGTAAATATAATAGAAAACTGTTCAAAAAATAGATGTGGGAGCCCGGTCTCGAACCCGGGTCTCTCCCACACACACACAATTCACTAACCAGTCCCGCCCGCTAAGGTATCGCGATAGATACCCGGATTAAATTGTTTTTACAATCAAACCTCGTGGGTTCTTCTCCCCCACTCAAGCCGAGCCAAACCAGCCCCGATTCATTCGATTTCGATCACGATAGTTCCAAGATTTATAGGGTTTTGTTTATCAGGGTTTTGCGAACATGTAAATGCAATTAATTGTAAAAACATCAAGTTTAAAGTCACTTAGTCTCAGATTTAAGAACCAGACCCTAGAACAAGAACGTGAAATCGATTTGAACAACTTTGATGTTAGAGTTCATTGAAATCATAGGGCTTTTAACAATTTGAACATTTCGAAACTGTTTATATTGATTAATTGGACTGAGATCGTGATTAGGATTAAAACCCCCAAATCAAATTATGAACAAAACCTAGTTTTCAGATTACAAACGATTCGATGTTGATTCATAAAATATACATGGGGCTTTCATTAAACAGGGGTTTGCGAATCTGCTGATACAGTTTAATTGGATTTAAACAGAGCTTAGAGTTGAATTTGATTAAAACGGTTTCACATGAACCCTAGAATCTCGATCAGATTCAATTCGATAATGTAAGCCTCTAGAAGTACAGGGCTTTTGATCTAGACGTCGAGACGAGTCTGGGGACGTGGTCAATTTCAGTATTTGATATCGAATTGTTAGTGTTCGAATAAACTAAGAGTGCATGAACCCTAGGTGATCGATCGGGTGAAATCCGATAATTTAAGCCTCAATTATGTTAGGGCTTACGATCTGGGTGTTGTAACGAAGCTAAAGGTATAGGCAATTACCAGAAACGGATTTGAATTTGGGGTGCTCGATTAAAACGACGCCGACCGCGACTGTGATGTTCTCCGGCGAGTGTGAATACTTCTCCGATCAAATTGACGTGCGCAAAAACTTCAGAGAGGACCGATTCCGGTGCACCTGTGCTTGATTTGAGAGAGTAATACAATAGTTCATCGAATTTGATGATAATAGATAATGAGGTCGACGGTTACAAGATGATTAGCCATCAATTTGTTTAATTCCTATGTAATGAAGATGATTAAGGCTCAATGATGGTCGAAACTGTTAATAATGATCGAATCAGTTACGAAATCAAGCAAGATTCGGTTATAGTTTGCGAATTAGGATCAATTTTTGCGAGTTTGACTTTACCAAGTCAAACAAAACTCACACTTGAATGATTTTTACTTTTCAGAGTCAATATAATAGGGTTTAGGTTAATTACAAGTTTGGTCCTTGCTGTTTGAATTTAGATGGTGACAGAAATAGACCCTGGGGTTAGATTTTGTTAAATAAATTAAGATTTAACAGAATATTTAACGGGATTGTTAACGGAGTTAACATGGAAAGTCCGGATTGTCACAAAGAGCAGCACGAATAGTCTTTGACGATATGGCAATCTCCGTATTGTTCACAGTAGCACGAAGAACATGAGGTTCTACGTCTGTATCTTGATGTACTGTGTCCCAAAATTGCTGAATATACACCAAGCTGATGTATGGATCTGCAGATAAGGCTACACGGAGACGTGAACGATTTAAGAACCCAATAATTCCTTGAAAATTAATGGCCTCCGACATGTTAGGATCTAACAGTGCCACCTGGTTATGTTTGTATTCTACACGACGAGCCATCTGAAAAGTATTTGGACAACAAACACATTAGACAAATAATAAACACACACAACAAGAAGAAAAAAAATGTTGTAACAAAAAAAAAATTAAAAAAAATTTCAAACACAGAAAAAATTTCACAAGTCCAAAATCCCTCAGAGCCCCTATGCGAACTTACTAAGTTCGCTTAGTGTTACAAGAGGCGAACTTAATAAGTTCGCCTAGACAAGTTCGCTTGAACTTGTCTGCCGTTTCAAATTCTCACACAGAAATCAAAATTCGTCAAACTGATGTTGTAACCAAGAATTAATCATCAAAATGATTTCGACTAGTATTCACGAAACAAAAAAAAATACTCAATTTATCGATTTAATACAGATATAGCATCAATTAGGTCAAAATATGTCTCGGTTAAAGTTTTGACGAAAACCAGAAAGAAAAAGCCTAATTCCTCACGATTTAATGGATTAAATCCAACAAAATTACCTCATAAATGATCGCAATCAAGAATCGATTAGAATATGAACGATTAACAACCAACAACACACTGATTTTGAAAATTTTTGAAAATCGCTCAACACAGACAAGTTCGCTTAAAATTTCTGAGAAGACAAAGTGACTAAGTTTGCCTGGACAAAAATCCTTATACACATTAAGTTCGCTTAAGTAGGCGAACTTGTTAAGTTCGCTTAACAAGCCCCAGACGAACATATTAAGTTCGCTTCATCAACCTCAGGCGAACATATTAAGTTCGCTTCATCAACCTCAGGCGAACATATTAAGTTCGCTTCACCTCAACCAAGCGAACATAACAAGTTCTCCTCAACCTTTTGCTTTGAACAATTTTCCAACTTTCAACACGTCATTTCTTGAACTTCCGTCAGCAGCATGTATCCGATCCAATCCCAAACATTTTAATAAAAGCTTAGAATTTTCATGGAAAATAATTAAAAAAAATCTTTTTGAATTTTATTTATACAAACGGAATCACATATTTTTGGATTTTTAACTGTACAAACTGAAATCACATATTTTTTAATGAACATCATGAGTAAGAAGATCATATCAGTATCCGAGTAGTTCATTACACATTTTAGCAATAACCAAGGGTAACCTATGATATGAAACAATCCAACTCATTATTGTGCACTTTGCATCTTTTTCATTTTTACATACTCTTTTCAGTATTTATAAATTCAATATATTTATTTCTTTGACATATTTCTCTCAAAGGTTTCTTGTCTCTTTTCTTTTCTAACAATTTACTTTTCTTTTCAAACATTTTAATCAATTTGAATAATATTTGAAATGATACGCGATAAATTTCAAAGTAAATAAGATCAGGTTATGAAATGCTCAATTATTCATACTGAATATAAAGCATGAATTCTTAAATTTGTCAATATTATATGATTTGAAACTATAAGCGTTTATTCTCCAAATTCATGTGATTTAGTACCATTTAGATGAAAAACATCGTGTACCCCACATATATACCAAATAGAAATATAAATTGCACTATCTTCAAGACATATACAATTTATTTTAAGATTAGATCAATTTTCAAGATGAAATTATCTCTTTTAGCACAAGTATAGAAAAGCAGATCCCAAAGGATATAAGAATCATGATGATTCATAATCAGAAGATTCTAATGAATTGGCTGTATAATAAGAATCAACAGATTCAGGTATGAGGATCCAACTATTATCTGGATAAGTTTCAATGGAGTCAGACTAGATGATGTATCTAACTGATCCAATGGCGAATATATGTTTCAACAGATGTTGTTTGAAAGCATATCTTAGTTCAACAACACATTGCATGTTTTTCGGGGCATGGGCGGTGAAGTGAACTAAAATAGATTTGTGCTAAAGATATAATTCGAAATTAGTCTCATGAAATTCTTTAAAACCATATATTCTTTATCTGATAATAATCTTTGACACACACACCCAGGCATATAATGGATTCAAATCACAGATGTAATCAGATCATATTTACTTTTCACACCACTATTAGTTTCAAAACGCTTCTAGTCTATTGACAATTCAAGTTTCGAAACTCATACATAAATTTAAAATCAAATTTTCAAGATTAGAGCATTCAAAACACTATCATTTCTCATTTATGCAGACTTTGAAATTTAGATCAAACCAACTCACTTTAAGCAATCATATATCAAAGGTCTACTAAGGTCGTGTTAAATGAACTAATCACTGATGTACTATCATTTCTTCTCTAACTTCAAATGATGTCAATTTTTATATTTTTCACTTTGTTTTGACTTTTTATAAACTAAGTACTTTTTGACTGAAAATTAAAATGCAGAAATGTAATAAAGCAATAACAGAAATTAAAAACAAAATTTTCCATGAAAATCTAATTTTGAAAAACTTTTATTCGGTATTGATCATACATATCATTTTGATTAGAAATTCAAACCTAGTACGATCAAATGTCTTGGTAAGCAGATCAGCAAAATTATCATCAGTGTGAACCTTTACCAGCTCAATCAACCTTTTCTCTGCACAATCACGAATAAAATGATATATATTTTCAATGTGCTTTGTTTTACTCTGCTTAACAGGATTATTAGTTACAGACATTGTAGAATTATTATCAATAAGCATAGGGGTTCCTGTAAAATTCAAACCGTAATCTCTTAATTGCTGTTGTATCCACAAAATCTGTGAACAACAACTTGCAGCAGCGATGTATTCTGCTTCGCATGTAGAAATGGAGACTGTGGTTTGCTTTTTGCATTGTCAGGAAACAAGTCGATCACCCAAGAACTGGCAACCACCTGTTGTAGATTTCCTGTCCAAACAACAATCACCAAAATCAGAATCAATATAAGCATTGAAATCAAAGTTACAACCATGTGGATACCATAGTCCCAATCTTTGTTTTCCTTTCAAATAACGAAAGATTCTTTTTACAGCTATCAAGTGAGATTCTTTTGGTTTTGCCTGGAATCTGGAACAAATACACGCAGTGAACATTATATCTGGCCTTGAAGCGGTTAAGTACATGAGAGATCCAATCATTTCCCTGTAAAGTCGACAATCAACATCTTTTCCATCCGGGTCAGAATTCAACTTATGATTTACCGGAATCAGAGTATCATATGGGGTACAATCCTCCATCTTGAACCGGCACAAGATGTCTTTGACATACTTGGACTGATAAATAAAGATACCATCTTCCTTTTGATTTACTTGTAAACCTAGGAAAAATGATAACTCTCCCATAGCTGACATTTCAAACTTTGACTTCATAACACTCTCAAAATCTTTGCACAACCCTTCATTCGTAGAGCCAAAAATAATATCGTCCACATATATCTGCACCAGTAGGTAATCTCCCCCTGATTTCTTTATGAATAAGGTCGAGTCAATCTTGCCACGAACAAAATCATTTGCCAAAAGATGTGTGGACAACGTTTCATACCACGCACGAGGAGCCTGATGAAGACCATAGAGGGCCTTATCAAGCTTGAAAACCATATTTGGATTAAGTGGATCTTCAAACCCCGGCGGCTGACAAACATAAACTTCCTCCTTGACCTTTCCATATAAAAAAGCACTTTTCACGTCCAATTGAAACACCTTAAAACCTTTATAAGAAGCAAAAGCCAGAAACAGCCGTATAGCTTCAAGCCTCGCAACAGGAGCATAAACCTCGGTAGACAGAATAAGCCCATCTTGCTATTCTTAAACTCGTTGCCATTGTCACTCCTAATCTTTTGACCTTCAGATTGAATAAATTCTCCAAACCCAGGATTAAGTATTGTACCAACTCAGTGGTTTCAGCTTTAGAAGAAAGAAACTTAACCCATGAAAATCTAGAGAAATCATCCGTTACTACCAAATAGTATAATTTTCCACCAATGCTCCTGATACTAATCGAACCGAGAAAATCCATATGCAGCAGCTCCAAAGGAGTTACGATAGAATTCTTCGATTTAGTTTTGTGTGATTTCTTTCGTTGTTTCCCCTTCTTGCAAGGAATACAATCATCAGGAACAGAGAATTTCATCTTCGGAATACCAAGAACCAGATCATTCTTAACAATATAGTTCATATTCCGATAGTTGATATGAGCTAGCTTCCTGTGCCACAAAATAGAATCTGATTCTGTCGCCTTGGAGAGTAAACAAGTAGGAATTGAATCCGTTGTAGTAGCGACACTCATGTCAAGGACATACGTGTCATTTCTCCTTGGAGCCTTCATGAGAATCCATTCGTCAGGAATAACGAAGTACGATTTCAAGATATAACACTCAGCATCATTGAAATGGAACGAAAACTTCTTGTCACAAACTTGTGATACACTCAAAAGATTGTGTTCAAGCTGCTCCACATAATTCACCTTCTCAAATTTGACTTTGTCATTCTTTAAAGAACCTTGACCAGTTATGTACCTGCCTTTATTACCCGCAAAAGCGACATAACCTCCATAAATATTTTTGACATCTTCAAGCAACCGAATATTCCCTGTCATATGTCGAGAGCAACCACTATCCACATACCATATATTGTTGATAGTCCTCCTTGGTTGTCCCTACATAAACAAAGAAAATCAGTTAGAAATAGGAACCCAAGCCATTGTGGTCTTGGGTCGTCCAGATTGATCAAAATAAACAACTTCAAGCAATTCACAATCAATGTTATCATTAACCTTTGCAACAGAAGTTTCACACTTAGACCTTTTCAAAGAAGACACATTATGCTTAATTGGAAAAACATTGTTTGATATATTATTATCAGATTCAGAAGTTTCCAAAAGTTTCTTCAATTTTCTATTTCGTCGTCTCCTTTGTGGTCTAGACAGTTTAACTTCAGGTGTAGAATCTTTTGAAATTCCAACATGTGGAATCTCAAATTTCTCTTGACAAACAAATGATTTAGAATTCAATTTATCATGTCGTTTAAATCCAGAAGATTTAACAAAAGATCGACAAAGCATATTTTTCTCCACATTAGAAGTCGACTTTCCCTCATCTATTCTTTTCAGAATTTGCACCACTTTTGATTGTGAAGGAGCAGTCTTCAATTTGCCCTGGTTCTTATAAGGACAATTTATCAGAATATGACCAGCTTCATTGCAGTGAAAACAAACTCTTATCTCTTGATGAGTTCTAAAATAAGGGGTTTTTCTTAAGTTTGAGGAACCATCAGATGAGTAAGCTTCAGAAGATTGTACAGAACACTTTACTTGCTTCTTTGGAACATAAACCTGTGTAGGTACCTTTGATGAAAGCATCTTTTGATGACCGGCAGCAACAAACCCACTTGACTATAAAATTGGGGAAAGCTTAGGTGTAATAACTTTCACCTTGCTAGGTTCAGTCAGAATGCATCTAACATGAGTAACAGTTTTTTACAATTGTTGGTTCATCAAGTTTCACCTCTTTTGGAATACCTTCAACCTTCTTCTCATCAAATACCTCATCCTCAGAATCAGACTTATAAACCATATCCTTACCAGTTACTGGATTGGCTTTCAACACTGTCTTTGGATCTATTTCCTCTTCATGAATAATTTCAGGTTCAACCACATAATTTGTATTGAATGGAGGAGGAACAAATCCAATCCCAGCAACTCTCTTAGTAGGATCATCATTAGCATTAAAATAATCCAATACTATAGAAAAATTTTCAAAATTTTCCAGCTTTCGATGAAGTTTGATCACCTCAGACTCTTTGTCAGAAATTTCTTTATTCTTTTGAGCGACAACTTCATTTCGTTTTTTTATCTCAACATAAGCCATATCCAGATGATAAGCTTGTTCTTTATATTTCAACCCCAGAGAATTTAAGTCTCTTTTCAAAGACTCAATTCTATCGATGTACAATTTATCATTATCTTTCAGTTTCTGATTAACTGAATGCATCGATTTCATATCATAAATCAAGTTTGTGTTATCATCCATGACTTTTTGCAATTTATCTTTTACAGTAATGCAGTTAGAACAATAAATATGACAAACAAAGTCTTTTACCTTTGACGGATCAGACATGTATGCCATGAAAACTTTGGCAATGTGAATACTCTCTGAATCAGCACCATCTGAAGTATTTTGTGTTAGAACAATATCATCTTCAGCAACACCTGATGCAATATCAGAATCAATATTCTTCACTTGTCCTATCTCTTCATCAACGCTCGGCACACTTTCACCATCACTCGAACTATCATCATCAGTCGACTCTTCGGATTTTTCAGAATGAATCTCTGCTAAAAATGCTTGACTTACCGTACCCACCAAATCTTCCCGATGAATACCCCAGTCATAGTTTTCATCGTTCTGAGCAACCAAAGCCGATGATGTAGATATGATTAGAATTACCAGATGAACCATGTGACTGATTACGATTATTCTGAAAATTATTCTGCTTCTTCTGAGAATCAAACTCAACCTTTGGCTTCACACACTACTCTTGACAGTTATAGCAACGCACTTTGGTTTTATCAAATCCCATAGGTGATCGACTATTAGACCCAATATACTTTCTGCCAGTCTTTTTCAAGAAATCCTTTGCTTGACGCATCAACATAGCCATATTCCATTGGATGTTCATTTCTTCCAGATCAACAGGATCAATCTGTCTGAAATCTTCTTCAATAACCTCAGGATCATGAATTTTCCCTTCAATAAAAATTGCATATGGCGCCATGAATGAGGAAAACATAGCCAAATAATCATCAGCAACCTTGTAACATTTCTGATTTTCATTTATCTGTATTTCAATTCAATGTGATACATTTCAAACCCAATTCTAGTACACTAATTTGTTCTATTCGTACCAACAATTAAATACTATGTTTCAATGCAAATCCGTAAATTTTACACGAGTATATCCAGTTAAATCCTACATAATTTCATATTTATACAAATCTATCAAAACTGAAATTTGCAAGGACTGGTTTTATAAACTAACTAGAAACCCTAATAGGCACGGTCGCGCCTCGTTCTGGCACGGTCGCGCCAAGTGCCTTGGCACGGTCGCGCGCCTTGCTTTGGAACGGTCGCGCCCGGTGCCTTGGCACGGTCATGCCTCTCGTTAGTTGAAACGTAAATGCAGCCTCTAATCGCAGAATCGTTTGATTTCGTAACCGTTCCACATGTTTCCACCATTAACGAACCCAATTAAGATTTTAATCATTGTATTTACGACGAATTAATCTAAAATTTTGCCAATACCGTCAAATCATTTCACGAGACTATCGATTCTTCCATTTCGATCCTAATTCTCTCAAGCAAACAAACGACACACACTACTCGATCCTCTCTAAAACTTCTGGACACACTAATTTAGCCGGAGTTGCAGCAAAAAGCACCGGAGATCAAACCCGTCGTAGCCGGAACTCGCCTCTACCGTACGCTATCGATTCATCGTCTTTTCGGGTAATTGAAACCTCATACACATTCGATTTAGTCTATAGATCAAAAGCCTCAACTCAATTGGGGCTTACAATATGGAAATTAACACGAACCCGAATCTATGTTTCATTCAAAAATGGTTTAATCGAATCCGGTTCTGGACATGTTTTAAATACAATCAATCTATACCAATAGACTCGTACTAACCTAATGGATGAAAGCCCCATGATTTCCAACGTTAATATTATAAGATTTAATCGATTTGTTTATGAAATTAGTCAGACACGGACGCGCTAATCTGCTAGCGCGGTCGTGCCTTTCCGAGCACAGTCGTGCCCCATACATGACCTGGTCGTGCCTGTTAGCCAGACAAGGTCATGCCTCAGAACCATAGACACGGTCGTGCCTGTCCCAGACACGGTCATGCCTAGTGAACATCTTAGTTATGTCTTCTGTTTGATCAACATGGTCGCGCCCTGATTAGCACGGTCGCGTCCGTGGTCCTAGCACGATCGTGCCTTGTCCCAAGCACGGTCGTGTGTGTGAGAAAATCTTGGCAGAATACTAAAATTTATATTTTAAAATCAATAAGCATTCCAAATGAATTTTTAAATAAAAATAATTGATTTTATAAAGATTTATATTAACCTTAAAAAAAAGTTCAAATGCCTATTTCTAAAATAAATAGAAGTTATACATTTAAATCTACAAAATTATATTTACACATATTTATAAAAATAGATTAACAAAAGTTAATTATTAGATTATAATTAATATAAAACACCCGATGCATTTTTATAACTAAAAGACTAGGTTACATATTTTATAAATAAATAAATAAGGTAAAAATTATTTATTTAATTTATATTTAAGAATTATTTATTTAAGTTATACTTAATTGCCCCTAATACCTACATTATTTTTATAACTAAGTAAATAAATAATAAATTTGTAATTTATTTATTTAGTTATTCAAACTCAAACTTTGATCAAAATGTTCTAAAAATATCCATTTCAAACCTTTCATTTTATGCAATACCTTCCAAGAACAAACCACTAACTTTATCCACACGTCCAATTCAACCCTAGACTTAGACATAGACTATTGTGCACACTATTAATTCAATATACATTCCAGTCTAGGTTAACGTTGTGCAATACAACGATCATATTACTATCTAGTGTTGGAGCATATTCTAGTGACAACAAGCTTGAAGATATTATGTCTTAGTATTAGAGTCTTTGACTTGTATTTGATAGAATTGTTAGCAACAGTTAAAGGGGAGTCTGTTAGGACATGTTTTGTAACTGTTGATAAAATTCTGTGTAAGTTCATAGAGAAAGAGGCGAACTTGATACGCAATAAATCTCACTTGTAGGTCCCTAATTCGGTGCGTGACGGATCTCTAGACTCGCGGTACGACACGGTGATAACGTGCGGAATCCATGATCAACGTGCTCGTTTAACTCAATCAACAACAACAGTGTAATAAACGCTTTGTATTTCCACCATAATATCAGGTTACAAGATTCACAGAATTCTCTCTAGTCTCCTCTGATATCTCCTCTATTCTGTCTTGTCTACTCTGATATCTCTATATATAAGCACCAGTTCTGCACCAGGCGAACTTAACAAGTTCGCCTAAAAGATGCTGGTGCTTATATATAGAGATATCAGAGGAGACAAGACAGAATAGAAGAGAATCAGAGGAGACTAGAGAGAATTCTGTGAATCTTGTAACCTGATATTGTGGTGGAAATACAAAGCGTTTATTTACACCGTTGTTGTTGATTGAGTTACACGAGCACGTTGATCATGGATTCCGCACGTTATCACCGTGTCGTACCGCGAGTCTAGAGATCCGTCACGCACCGAATTAGTGACCTACAAGTGGTATCAGAGCTTTTGCTCTTGATTAGCAAAAGATTCGTGGTGTTTTCGTGTCCAATCAACATCAAATTTCAGAGATTTTGAAGATTTTTCATTTTTTTGTGTTCTTGATAAAAATGGAAGATTTTTTTATCATTTTGGATTGATTTTGGATTCTTTTGATGAAATTGATCCGATAGAAGTGTTCCTAATCAGTTCCTACACATTCCTACGGTTCAATTTAATCAAATTCCATCAATTCAGCAAGATATGATGATTTTCAGAAATTTTGGTTCATGTTTGGTTGAACAGCTGATGCATGCGAACTTAAAGAGGCGAACTTATTAAGTTCGCCTAGTTTATCAGAGGTGAACTTGTTAAGTTCGCCTCTCTATGAACTTACACAGAATTTTATCAACAGTTACAAAACATGTCCTAACAGACTTCCTCACTTATCACATCAGTCTCAGTACATTGAATACTTTCACCAGATCTAATACTCTCACTATCATCAGATCTAATACAAGGATCATATTACTATCTAGTCTCTCGTGTTAGCTACGCCTTTTGAATCAAGTGAGTATTACATAGCCCCTTTTACTCTTTTACACTTTTTGGGGTGGAACATGAACACTATACAAACTATTTCTTACATTTACACAAACTACACAAATACAAATCCTCTTTACATTCATGTGTGCAATTTGAGCTTTATGACTGAGTGCTAGGTGTGCTAACTTTTGTGTGCAATTTATGTGCAATCATTAACTATTCAAGCCGACGGTAAACAATGATAGATCTATCGAGTCTAACAAACCCACCCAGATTAGGGTGATTGTTACCGACGATACAATTTTACATGCTAGTTACAAAGGTTTGATTGTACTTGGTTACACAATAGCTGCTCTCCATAAATGTCTTATTTTATCATGATATGTAAGGATTCGTTTATTCATAATCTATATGCTATCTATATACAAACCTGTGTATGCTCACCAACTTTTTAGTTGACTTTATTTTATTCATGTTTCAGGTGCCAATGAGTGAGCTTGATCAAGGCATGCTACACATAGGCTTTAGACTTAGTTAAATTTAGATAAAGACTATTATGTATTTCGTTTATGTACTTATTTGAATTTGGTTGTGTTGAATTATTTGAAGTTAAATTTGATGATTAAAATATTGAAATCTAGTCAACCTTGTGCTCATGAACAGTCTACATGTCCCGCCCCGACGTTTCCGCCGTCGGTTGGGGTGTGACAAATTGGTATCAGAGCCTTGGTTATAGGGAACTAGGTTATTAGACACCCTTGACCTAGACTATAACTTTAGGATACCCACTTATGTCATGCTTCATGATTATGTGATATGTGCTACATGCTATGTGTTACATGCTTACTATGATTAGTTATTATTTTGTTTTTGATGCCTTACTTGTTAAAAATTCATGACTTATTAAGATATACTTAAATAATAATTAAATAAAAAATATCCCTACCTATACCCTAAAACCTCATAATATTCTTACCTACTCCTCTATCATCATCTTCTTAGCATGTGGAAACTTCATGGATCTAAATCTATAAAAATTTCTTTATTTCCTTGTTAAGGTTTTTAAACTTTGTTAATTATTTATGGACACGTGCAATCTGGAAGAGTGACACCTGTATTCTGGGTTTTCTGTATAGGAAAGCATTTCGCATAAATCCCAATCAACCGAGGGACCTGTATGCTTTCCTGGGAATTCCCGGGATGAGTGTTTACGTATAGGCTAAAGCATGTCTCCTTGAAAATTATATGAGTTTAATTAACCTTAATGTGTCATAGTATTCAAGTGATTATATCACTATTTGAGTACAATCCAAAGTATGATTAACTATTTTATTTGCTATCTTATCCTTTTAAATCCAAATAACTTTCATAAGTTCTTACATCTTTTCTTGTGTTATGCAATTCTGTACAATGCCTCCCCATCGTGCTCCCATGACCAACAACAACACCGACATTGCTGCTATCCTTGCACAACTTGTAACTCAACTCACCCAAGCTAATGGAGCCATTAATGGTACCCATGGAACTAATGGTGGTGGTGGTGCCAACCCACCGCAATTCACCTTCAAGCACTTCAATTCATGTAATCCTTTGAAGTTCTATGGTACCGAGGGAGCCACAGGACTTCTTCAATGGTTTGAAAGTATTGAGAATACCTTCCTCAATAGTGACTGCCCCGATAACCTTCGTGTTCGTCATTCCACAAGTGTCTTACAAAAACGGGCACTCACGTGGTGGAATGGGGAAAAGAGAACTAGAGGCGTGGAAGTAGCAATGGCCTTACTTTGGGATGAGGTTAAAAGGCCAATGACCGAAGATATTTGTCCTCGAAATGAGGTAAAGAAACTGGAAGCCGAGTTTTGTCTCATACAACTCGGTTCCATGAGTTGAGTCTCCTTGTGCCCCATATGGTCACACCTTTATCCCGCTGCATTGAGAAGTATATTGGTGGATTACCTAGGCAAATTCAAGATACTGTCTTAGGGAGAAATCCCGCAACACTCGAAGATGCTATCCGCTTATCTGCTACATTAACCGACAACCATGTGAAAGCGGGAACTCTGACTAGAAAAGGCACCAAGAAAGTTCCCGACACCACAACCCCTCCCACACACATCAAAGAAGCCACAATTGAACCCTCCCGAAATAATAAGAAAAGAAAGGCTAGAAACTATGCTATGATAACTCCTGTTATCCCTGTTAACCAAGCTGCACATATGGTTCAAGCACCAGCCAAAAAGCCATATGTTGGGATCTACCCACTCTGTGCCACATGCAACTATCACCATCCCTAAAACATTCCATGTCGCCTTTGCACTCACTGCGGGAAATATGGCCATACAGTCAATGTTTGTAGAGCCAAAGCACTTGCAGGCCAAGCCAACCCACCAAACCGAATCAACCCACAAGTGGTAAATCAAGGTGTTCCCGCTATTGCAAATGGGCGTGCTTGATAAGAATGAGGCAACCCAAATCATTTCCGTGGTCAGTTCCCAAGGTTAATCAATACTAGACAAGGCGGAGCTCGGGGGCGTGCTTTCAACATAAACGCCAATGAAGCTCAAGCCAGCAATGATGTGGTCAACGGTATGTTCCTTGTTAACTTTGAACCCTTACTTGCAAAGACACGATCCCAATTGGAGAAAACCTTTACCGTCGAAGTAGCAAATGGTGACTCCCTTACAATTGACCATGTTATCCACAACTGCCCTCTAGAACTTAATGATCATACATTTCCAATCACCCTTGTACAAATGCCACTAGGAAGTTTTAATATCATCATAGGCATGGATTGGCTATCAAATCATAATGCCGAAGTCATCTGTTTCGAGAAGTGCATCCGAATACCTCTACCGTCGGGAGAAACGTTAAGGGTCTTTGGTGAAAAGCCTTGCAAAGGACTCAAGTTAATGTCATGCACTACAGCCCAAAAGTACTTACGAAAGAAGTACGTAGCCTTCTTAGCTCATGTTGTTCAAAAGGATTTCAAAGAGAAGAGTATCCAAGACATTCCCATCATTCAGGATTTTCCCGAAGTATTTCCCGAAGATCTATCCGGTCTTCCACCCATTCGACAAGTAGAATTTCGCATTGACCTCATACCCGGAGCTAACCCCGTGGCTAGAGCTCCCTACCGTCTTGCACCTTCTGAAATGCAAGAGCTTGTGAGTCAAATCCAAGAACTCTCTGACAAGGGTCTCATCCGTCCAAGTCATTCACCGTGGGGTGCACCCGTCTTATTCTTCAAGAAGAAGGATGGATCATTCCGCATGTGTATTGACTACCGCAAACTCAACAAGCTTACCATCAAAAACCGTTATCCCTTGCCTAGAATTGATGATCTATTCGATCAACTTCAAGGTTCGACTTGCTTCTCGAAGATTGATCTTCGATCTGGTTATCACCAACTCCGTGTACAAGAGGGAGATATACCAAAGACTGCCTTCCGAACAAGGTATGGTCACTACGAGTTCATGGTCATGCCTTTTGTTGAAGCACTTTCCTGTGACAAACACTCTCGATAGATAGAGTCTTAGTCTTAGGTTGTTTTGTCTTGTTTGTAATTGTCTTTGTATGTAAGAGTCTTTATGTATTAGTTTATCGAGTTGTATTTACTTTTACATATTGAATGTTGCAGAATTCTCCAAGTGTTTTGCGCACTTGTAAGTGCGCAGGAGAAAGCTCCTGCGTACTTGGCAAGTACGCAAGAGTAACTTTGCGTACTTGCTAAGTACGCAAGAGCATTTTGCCATGCGCACTTGCTAAGTGCGCAGGCATCAGATCCTGTATAAATAGGATAGGTTGACAGAAGTTAAGTACGCAGGCTTTAGTTCAAATACGCAGATTGTAATCTCAGTGCTTTTCTCTGTAACCTTCAAGTGTTTATAATACAAAGAAAGTTTAAAGTGTTTTCTCTTGTCGGTTTACTTTGTTTAGCTAGACTCTCCACCTAGTCACGGGCATTCCGCACCTGGTCTGACTAGTAGACCCACTTGCATGTGACGATCCGCCACACCTGAGGGACCTACAAATGGTATCGGAGCATTTGCTCCTGATTTCGAGTGTTGTGAGTGAGTTTGGAGAGATTTTACAAGCAAAAAGAGGTATTTTTGTTGATTTTTGTGATAAAATAGGGGTAGCTCTTGAGCACTATTTTAGAAGCAAAAATCACTCAAAAACTGATTTTTGTTGTGTATTTGAGTGTTTTGAGCATCAAAGGTTGGTTAGAAACGAGTTTCTGACCCTTTGGCTCATTTGCATTGATCATCAGATGAATTTTTACCATATCCGACGAGTTTCAGGTGACCGGAAAAGTTTGGTGAAAGTTGCTGAAAAGGTATCCTGCGTACTTACCATTTATGGTAAAAGGGACAGTTTTGTGCATACTTACTAAATACGCAAGACTTATCTCCTGCGTACTTATAAGTGCGCAAGACTAAACTTGTGCGAACTTAAGTTATATCCTGCGTACTTATATTTAATCCTGCGTACTTACAAGTACGCAAGAGGAAATCTAAATACGCAAGACCATTTCTTAAGTGTGCAAGGCCAAAATCAAGTGCGCAACTGTGTCTGATTTTTCTGAAATTTGACTAAGTGTTCACTATGTCGAATCTTCAGAATCTTGGAAACCTGTTGAATTATGATAATGAGATCGGTACACCACAAAAACCACCAAAGTTGCTGAACGTGAACGATTATTCTAATTGGAAAGCACGTTTTGAGCACTACATTTCGTATACCGACTCATCGCTATGGATACCAATCCTTGAGGGATATAAGCATCCCACACACATCTATCTTGATGAAACCATGCCCAAACCTATATCTAAGCTTTCTGACAAAGAAAAGAAAGCTTATGACCGAGAAAAGAAGGCACTTGGTTCGATCACTATGGCATTAACTCGGGAATTGTTCCATAGTTTCCAAGGGTATGACAATTCTAAGGATCTCTGGAAAGCTTTACAGAAGAGATTCGAAGGAAATAGTGACATCAAGAAGAGTAAGAGGGATCTTCTCAGGAAGCAGTATGAGTGCTTCGGATTTTTAGAGAACGAATCTTTAGATGATCTCATCTCTAGATTCTATCATTTACAGACTGAGTTGAAGGCTTTTGAACTTAGGTATCCAGATGAAGAGATGGTGGAAAAGTTTTTGGATGCTTTACCACCCAAATTTGAGATGTACACAACCCTGATGAGGGAAAATCCTAAATTCTATGAGTTGACAGTTGAGGAGGCAATAGGAAAGGTTCAAGCTCATGACATGAACCTAAGAAGAAAGGAGAGCCCAGGAAGACCCCAAATACAAGACCCTTCTATGTATCATGGGACGACTTCTACATCCAAGTCATCAGGCTCTGGAATCGCCCTCTTCACTGGAAATCCTACTGAAGAAGACCACTCAACTGGGTGTGGTGGTCATGCTTGCTATGCTTCAGGATCAAGGTTGGGGTCTCATCATCAAAATACCTCAAGAAATCCTCCTACTACGTCTTCAGCTAACCAATCAGCTATAGCCAGAATAGCTGAAGATCATGTAGCACTATTCTCATCTTGTATGCTTGCATATGAGAATTTCATAGGTGGCAAGCTTACTGATCCAGAGACGATTGAAGAATATTTTAATTAAGTGGATCCTGATAACATGGAGGAGATGGATATTCAATGGAATATGGCCATGCTATTGAGGAGAGCCAAGCGTTTCCTGAACAGAACAGGAAGAAAGTTTATTGGCGGGCATCCTAATGCCAAGGTCGGGTTTGACAAATCTAAAGCCAAATGCTACAAGTGTCTGAACTACGGACACTTTGCTCGTGAGTGTCAGAAATATAGAGCACCTGCCTCTGGTTTTACCCGACCCAGCCAAGGAAACAACCATGGCCATAACAATCCAAACTACCACAATCAAAGCCAAGGTGGAACGTCCAATGCACTGGTAGCCCAACAGGACGACAATTTTGATTGGGGCGTTCATCTTGAGGATGCCATCATCGCACAAACCGATGTTGGTCTCATGGCTGAGATCATGGAGATGATGGAAGCAGAGAAAAGGGAAGCTTCTATGGCTGACCTAGAAGAATCTACAACTGCTGCTACAGAGAAGGTGAAGGAAGCTGAAGAAAAGGAAGCTTCTGTAGCTGATGAAGAGGAATCAACCACTGCTGTTGCTCTCATGGCCATTGGAGAAGAAACAAGTTCATCGTCTGAGGTAGATTCTAACCCTTTCTCTGTTATTTCATGTTCTAAATGTCTAGGGCTAAAACTTAAAAATTCTAGGCTCCAAGACAAAACTGAACCCCTAAGTTTGGCAGCTCTAAACTATAAAGAAAATGAAAAACGTTTTAAAGATTCTATTGAAACGTTAAAAAAGGAAAAATGTGAATATTCTTTAAAAATAAGTGATCAACAGCTTCACTTAGATGTTGCATACAGGGGGTTAGAAAAACGGAACAATGAAATCAACAAACTGCAAAATGAGATCTTGCAGTTAAAATGCACTAATGAGAAGTTTAAAAACTCTTGCTTTGTGGTGGAACACTACGAGTCTGTAGTGAGACAACTGAATGGGTTAGGTTTGGGTACTAATGCAATTCCTCCACCAGTGAGTGGGAAGTTTGTCAATAGCTTAATAGACATTGATCTCACTTGTCTAGATGAGTCCTCTGATAAGGATGATTCCCCTAAAAAGGATGAATCCTAAAGTAAGGCTAACTCCACATCTAATGAGGAGTTTGTTACTGCTTCTGAAGACGGGTCGGTTAACTCTTGCCCTGAAGGAGTAGTATCTGAGGAGTTGTTGACTGAACAAAAGGTAAAGAAAAATGTTATCACTAATGGTGATAATTGCATTTTAACTGAACCCGATATCATTGAAACAAATGATAATCTAAAGGTAATGCTTTATGGGGGTTATAAAAGTCTTAACCAAGCAAAGAAAGAGGCCTTTTCAGCTAATTATAGGCTTGGGTATAAAGAAAATTTGGAAAAATATTATACTCCCAAAAACCAAACTATTAAGGTTCAGACTAATGTTCATAAACCAACTCCTCCTTCTCATAATGTTGAGTTATCTAAGGCCAGATCTAATGAGCCTTACAAGAGAACTTATGTAGACAAGAGGAACTACTTTCACTGTGGCTTGGTTGGTCACATTTTTGTGAACTGTCTTTCAAAGAACGAAGGGAAACGACCTGTTGTTTCACAACCAGCTGTTATCCCCTGGTCACCACCAGTGAAACCATCTCCTAAACATCCAAAGCAAAATGTGGTGAAATCACCAGTCAAACCGATGGTAAAGCCTAAGATCTAATATGAAGCTAAACCATCTGTTTCAAGAAAGGTAACGCAACCCGCTGTACCTTGTGTATCTACCTCCGGTAGTACACGCACTGGTGAGAAATCTGTGGCGAGACTCTCAAAGCCACAGAGAAGGAGAAGAAACAACAGGTTGAGAAAGCTGGAACAGCTGACTTCAGCTCAATCAGGTGAAGCTTCCACAAGTTCACCTGCTGTTGTTGATTCAAAGTTCTAACTAATTCTTTTGTTACTCGTGCAGGGACGTCTGAAAGGTACTATCTCTAACCGCTGGTATGTAGATAGTGGATGCTCCCGGCACATGACAGGAAACATGGCCTTACTTCAAGATGTTAAACCATTCAGAGGCGGCTATGTGGCCTTTGCCGGAGAAAAAGGCGACAGCATCACGTGTCAAGGCGTGGTTTCGAACGGTTGTGTCAGCTTTGACAATGTCAACTTCTGCGAGGAAGCATAACCTGTTGAGTGTCTCCCAAATATGTGATAAGGAGTACTCGGTAATGTTTGACAAGTCAGAATGCCTGATTCTCAAACCCGGTTTTGAAGTTCCCGAAGAATGGATCCTGATGAGAGCGCCAATGTCACACCCCGACCGATGGCGGAATCATCGGGGCGGGACATGTAGACTGTTCATGAGCACAAGGTTCACTAGATTTCAATATTTATTCATCAATTTCATTTCCAACCATTCAAACACAATTAGCAAAATTCAACAAGTAAATAAATAAAAATACAAATTGTTCTTTAAATTTAAATTAACTAGGTCCAACTTAAGTGTAACATGTCTTGCTCAAATTCACACATTAGCACCTGAAACATGAATAAAATAGGGTCAACTAAAAAGTTGGTGAACATACATAGGTTTGTACATAGATAGTGTGTAAATATGAATAAGCAAATCCTTACATGTCATGATAAATAAGGCATTTATGGGGTGCAGCTATTGTGTTACTAAAGTACAATCAATCCTTTGTAACTAGCATGAAAATTGTGTTGTCGGTAACAATCACCCCAATCTGGGTGGGTTTGTCAGACTCAATAGATCTATCATTGTTAACCGTCGGCTTAATTAGTTAATGATTGCACAAAATTTGCACACAAAAGTTAACACGCCTAGCACTCAAACATAAAGCTCAAATTTGCACACATGAATGTAAATAGGATTTGTGTTTGTGTAAATGTAAACTATTGTTTGTATATAATTCATGAATCACCCCAAAAAGTGTAAAAGAGAAAATGGGCTATGTAATACTCACCTGATTCAAAGGTGTAGCTAGCACGCGAAACTAGATAGCAAAATGATCCTTGAAATCTCACAACGTTAACCTAACGTGTAAAGTATATGGATTTAAATTAATAATGTGTATAATAGTCTTTGCCTAAGTCTAGGATTGAATTGAGTGTGTGTACGAAGGGTTGTGTTTGTGGTTTGTACTTAAAACGGGTGTTGTATAACATGAAAGATTGAACCCAACAGTTTTTAGAATAATTGAATTTGGGTTTAGATAATTTAGACAATATTTATTTATTTAATATGAAAATTATGTTGAAGGTATAAATTAAATAAATAATCTTTTTTTATTTATTCATTTATAAAATTTATGTAAAAATATTGGTGTATAATTTAAATAAATAAATTTCTACTTTATTTATTTATGTTTAAAGATTTGTAAAAATATAAAGTTGTGTAAATTATATTTATGTATAAAATCTAACGTTTAACTTTTTATTGTGGATTAATATTTTATAAATTTTATAAAATCAATTGTTTTTATTTTATCATTTAACTTCTTATTGAGGATTATAAATAAATTTTATTTATCATTTTTAAAATAAATACTAGTTTGTTTTAAATAAGTTAATATTTTATAAAATAAAATTAATTTAAATACCTAAATTTTTGTTTTAAATATTTAATATACTATTTTTTTTGCCATAAATTCATAATAAAATGAATTTATATTGGAAATTTATAGATCTGGTTTTATTCTGTTTAACAATATTGTGAGGTTTTATAAAATAATTTTTATAAAATTTTTGGAGCTTTAAAACTGGCTTTTAAAAAATTAAACAGGCCACCCGGTTCGAACCCGGGTGGCTCCTGTACAAGCTGTAGCGCCTTACCGCTGGACTGGCGGCCTAGTCCATACACTAGTCTTGGGTTACACGGGTTTTAACAGGAACACGACATTAGGCCGGATCTGTTTTTTGGGTGTGCGCAAAAAGTCTCGGTATATGGGTTTCGAACCCACGCCACCTGGTTCGGCGGCGCAGTGACTTGCCGGCCGGACCAGGTGGTTTCGTTGGTTTATTACTGAACATATATAATTAAAACACGAAAGTAAGTTGACCCCAAAATCGATCTACCCCAACCCGCCAAGAACTCCAACCGTAATCAATTTTGATTCCCTCTGCCATCACGAATTAGCAAGGGGCTTTCGATAAGCAGGGAATTACGAACCAAACGACCTAAGCGGTACCTGAATTGGTGTAGGGATGAATGAGGACGACAGGGTCAAGCGTTCGGCTGATCTTGGTGCTCGACAGGCTCCTAGCGGTGAAATGTTAATCGATTGAGGGTTGAGAGCGTTTGTGTGATAGTTCACGAAGGTGAATGAGTGGTTTGATTTGATTAATTTCATTCAAATCACCCGGTTTGATTGTGATTTGGAAATAATGACTGTCGGGATTGAATCACGCGTTTTCGGTTCGAATTTTGGATGAATCGAGTCAGGTTTGAGGTCTGGATTCAGTCGAGATCAGTCATGCGTGATTTCCGGGTTCCAATACGCGTCAATTTCATGAATTAAACACGGATTGATATGGTTTGACTTGAGGAGTCATATTTGTTTGAATTTTGAATCATGCCCGTTAAATTGGACGAATTAGCTTGATGTTAGGGCCGAGATTGGGTCGCTTATTGATTGTACACGATAGGGGAGCCCATAGAAACTCGTTTGGTCGATATTGAGACTTGGATTTTTAAGGTTTCGGCCTTGTTTGACTTTTAAAAGTCAAACGGGTGGGTTTTGTTTGGGTTTGATCCAATTTCGCGACTTTGGGTTTAATTCAAGTTTTAGGGTTCGAAACATTGTGTCAATAAATTGTCAAGTGTGTGTTTGTATATGTGTATGTATTTATGTGATGTATCAATGTGTATGTACATGTATATGTCTAATATATATATATATATATATATATATATATATATCGGGATTCTAGAACAAGGGTGAATCGAACTTTGTGGATTCGTATTGATAACTAGGGTTTAGTTGTTTGTTCGAATGAATTTAAAAGGTTGCACTAGAATCGAATTTGAATTGTGTTACATTGGATAGAAGAACTAATAAAAATCAGAAATGTTACAACCAAGAACAAACGACACCTATCAGATCGATATGAGCGTGGCAACAACCACCTCATCAGTTGCTACCTGTTTGCTTACAAAAGTGATAGAGCTCGACTCCATCTTGTGGCATAGGAAACTCGGACATATTTCGTATCGTAAAATGAATCAACTTGTCCGAAACGGTATGGTAACCGGGGTTCCTAAGCTGAGGTTTACCATTGCAGATGACTGTATGCCTTGTAAAAAGGGCAAACAACAACGGAAGTCTCACAAGCCCAAGCTCCAAAACTCTATTGATACTCCTTTGGAGCTATTACACATGGATTTGTTTGGCCCCATAAGTATCAGGAGTATTGGAGGTAAGTCGTTCTGTCTAGTAGTAACTGATGATTTCTCACATTTTTCTTGGGTGCATTTTGTAGGTACTGAAGACGAGACTGCTGATATTCTTCAATACTTGATCCTGAGCTTGGAATCTCTTTGCAAGCTGAAAGTTAGAAGAATAAGGAGTGACAACGGAACCGAATTCAAGAATAATTTGATGGAGCTTTTCTATCTCAAGAAAGGGATCCGTCACGAATTCAGCGCGCCGTACACGCCTCAGCAGAATAGAGTTGCTGAACGGAAGAACAGAACACTGATTGAGACTGCAAGGACTATGCTGTCGGATTCAAAGCTTCCTGTCACTTTCTGGGCAGAAGCCGTTAATACAGCTTGTCACATCTTAAACAAAGTTCTGGTTGTGAAGAGGCACAATAAGACTTGTTACGAGTTGATCAACAATCGACTCCCCAATCTTGATTACCTAGTTCCTTTTGGTAGTCCTTGTTCCTTGTTGCTACAGTACAAAGACCGCCAGTCTAAGTTTCATGCAAAAGCGGTGGAAGGCATCTTCTTAGGATACGTTGCCAACTCGCCTTGCAAGAGAGTGTACAACATAGGAACTCGTACTGTCGAGGAATGGTTTGAAGTGGATTGTAGTAAACACAGCATTCCACCAGAACCAACAGGTCTAGCTTGGGGTTTTGATTATGATGCGCTATTCAAGTCAATCAATCTTCCTGACCTATCTGTAGTTGACGCCGCAAATGTTTATGAATTATTGGGTGGCGGTGATGACTCCAGCTTCTCTACTCGTGCTACTGTACCAATTATAACTCCTGATTCCAATGCTGCATCTGCTTCTAGAACTCATGACAGTGATAACAGTGAAAGTGTTCATGTGGTTGGAGATGACGCTCAAGCCAATCGTAACACAACTGTAGGAAATGAAGCGTCAGCTGATCCAATCAATATTGAATCTTCTTCATCTGGAACACAAGAAATGGGGGAGTTAAGCACGAATCTAGATCTAGAAATTCAGGAACCGATTGTACCGGAGACGAGAGTGCATAGGAATCATCCAATCGACAACATTATTGGTGATCCTTATGCCGGTGTTCAGACTCGTCATCGAACCATCACTGAGAACACCAGTCTTTACACAGAGATACTTGACACTGGTGTCATAGAAACATGTCTGCATGCTGCATTCGTGTCCCAGTTAGAGCCGAAGAATGTGAAGGAGGCTCTCACTGACAACTGCTGGATTGAGGCGATGCAAGATGAACTGTCTCAATTCCAAAAGTTGAACGTGTGGGATTTGGTTGACTTGCCAAAGGGCTTTCAGCCAGTTGGGACCAGATGGGTGTTCAAATGCAAGACGGATGATCGTCATGTGGTTGCGAAGAACAAAGCAAGATTGGTTGTTTAGGGTTTTTATCACCAAGAGGGCTTGGATTACACGAAAGTATATGCCCCATTTGCTAGAATTGAGGCCATTCGACTGTTCTTGGCTTATGCCACATATGTCGGCTTCAAGGTCTATCAACTTGATGTGAAGAGTGCTTTCCTTTATGGTAAAGTTCATGAAGAGGTCTATGTCACTCAACCTCCCGGTTTTGAAGATCCGCATAATATCAATAAAGTGTATAAGCTCGACAAAGCACTTTATGGTCTTCATCAAGCACCTCGGGCATGGTATGAGACATTATCTAAGCATTTACTGTCTTATGGTTTCGACCGTGGACAGATTGACTCGACCCTCTTCATTAGGAAAGCAGGCGGTGACATTCTTCTTGTACAAGTATACGTCGACGACATATCTTTGGATCTACCAATGAAGAGATGTGTAGGGAATTCGAGCAGGTGATGAAGTCCAAGTTTTAAAAGAGTAATATGGGTGAATTGTCATTCTTCCTGGGTCTGCAAGTTAGTCAAAGAGAGGATGGCATTTATCTACATCAAACTAAGTATGTGCAGGACATCTTGTCAAAATACAAGATGAATGATAGAAGTACTTATGGCACACCTATCCCAGTCAAGCATGGTCTGCATCCTGACAAAGATGGAAAGGATGTAGATAGCAGATTGTAACGTGGGATGATCGGATCACTTATGTATCTCACAGCTTCAAGACCCGATATAATGTTTGCTGTGTGCTTGTGCTCAAGGTTTCAGTCTCAACCGAAGGAGTCACATATGATAGCCGTGAAGAGAATTTTCAGATACCTGAAAGGGAAACCCCGATTAGGTCTTTGGTACTCTAAGCAGCAGTCATTCGACTTCAAAGCCTACACTGATTCAGATTATGGCGGTTGTAACCTTGACAGAAAGTCAACTTCTGGTGGATGTCAATTCTTAGGAGACAGACTGGTTTCCTGGCAGTGTAAGAAGCAGGCAACGGTTTCTGTCTCAACTTGTGAAGCAGAATACATTGCTGCAGCGAGCGGTTGTTCTCAGATACTGTGGATTCAGCAGCAGTTGAGAGACTACGGCTTAAACTTCACTGGAACTCCTCTATTCATTGACAACAATGCCACCATGTCCATCACAAATAACCCGGTGAAACGTTCCAAAACTAAACATATAGAGATTCGCCATCATTTCATCCGTGATTGTGCTGAAAAGCATTTAATTGAACTTGTAAAAGTTCACACGGATGACAATCTTGCTGACCTTTTCACAAAGGCATTTGATCGATCCCGTTTTGAGCATCTTATCAACTTGATAGGAATGTTCAATCCTGAGTGAAAATTAATTTTTCTTAAATCAATTCAATTCATGGAAGTTAAATTTTATTTCTTTTAAATTTTCTGTATAGTTCTTTTAAGTTTCAAAATATTTTACAAAAACAAAAACAAAATAGAAAATGGAGAAATTTTCAAAGTTAACTTAAGGAAAGAGGAAATGATAGTACATCAGAAATGATCTAAACGTCACAGACTGCTCATATGGGAAATGATTGCGTCATACTTACTTAATTGTTTAAATTATTAGGTTTTTAATCTGCTTATTTACAAGTAATTTAACTTGTCAGTAGGCTGTATGTGTCTTTGAATCACTAGTAGTGTGGAAACTAAATCAAATTTACAACTGTGATTTGAACCCATGTTTGCAAGTGTGTGTGCGTAAAAGAATAGAAAAGATCATTATCAGATATAGGATGTTAGATTTTGGCAATAATTTTCTTTTGAGGTCAGTTTTGGGTTATGTCGTTAGCACAATTAATGCGGTTAATCTCACTGCCCATACTCACAAGTATGCAAGGAGATATTGAATCAAGACATGTCTCTACATTAACCGTTGAGCATGTATTCACCCTTGAATCACTCCTGATTCATTGAAATCAAATCCAGATAAAAGTTGGATCCCCTTACCTTAAAACTCAAACACCATATATATTATCCTGAATCATCATACCAATATTCAATGAAGAAAATCAAATGAATCCAAGACAAATGAATCACTCGATTCTGAATCTTATGATTCCTGATAATCCTTATGGATTCTGCTTGATTTTTCCGGTGCTAATTGATGTAACTTCATTCTGAAAATTTATAAAATCATTGGGAAAATCTTAGATGCCGTGAGATAATGAAATTTACATTAGTATCGCATATAAGTGGGGTACACGTTGTATATCTTATAAATAATACCTTAATACACAAGAATGTGATACAAAGATGCTTATAGTTTCAAATCTTATAATATTGTCAACTTGAATTACTTGTTTATGTGCTTATTACGTATGAATAAATAGTAATCCACGACATGATCCTATATTCTCTGATGTTTATATTGTATCGTTTTTGCTAAAAGATAGCTTGATATGATCCTCTGCTTGTGTCTTTGATCAAAAATAGTTTGTGTGAATACTTGTATATTTTTATTAGAAAAGATCAAAAAGATTTTAAGTTTATGCATAGTTCAATTTTATTCAGAAAAACCAAAAGTATTTGTGTTTAACCTTCCTGAATTGTATTTGAATCCTCTTGATTGAATATTTTTAACTTGTTCGTTATTTGACTTGAAAAACTTCATAAATTTGAGTTGAAATTTTGCGCACTTAAGGGTTTGTGCATACTTGTAAGTGCGCATGAGGTAAGCCCTGCGTACTTAACAAGTACGCAAGAGTTAAGTCTTGCACACTTGTAAGTACGCAAGAGTTAAAGCTTGCGCACTTGTAAGTACGCACGAGTTAAAACGTGCGCACTTATTAAGTACGCACGGCCTTTTAGTGTTGAGTATATAAAGAGGACTTAGAAATTTTCAGGGTTTTTCACCACATTCAAACAGATTTTTCCCTCTGCAAACTTACTCAAAAATTCAAGTGTTCCAATCCGATTTTTCGTCCCACTACAAGTTTCATCACTTCATTACATCGATTTGGTGAGATTTTGGGCTTAATCCATCCACAAAAACTCTTGATTTTGGACCGATTATCCTAGATTATTGTTCGTGATTTTTAGACAATTTTTGGGTTGTTTGGGTAATACCTAATAATTAAAACTTGTTAATAATCATTATTCGATCACTAATCTACCTTTAATCATCCATTCGAGTTTTTGATTTTGACTTTAGGCTAGAATTTGAACCAACGGTTGCTCGTTCGACTGTTAGACCAAATTAGGTCAAGGTTAGCAGGTATCTGGTGTAAGTATTGGTCCCATAGGCTCGAATCGTTGATTCTGACCTAGTGGTGACCCAATACACACCAATTTTTGAACATCAATTTGGATATCAAACTTCTGAACTTTTCATCAAGTACGTTTCATGCGCACTTAACAAGTACGCAAGAAGCACTTCCTATGTACTTGTTAAGTACGCAAGAGGAAAATCATGCGTACTTGCTAAGTACGCAGGACCAACACTTGGCAAAAATTCCTAAGTCTGAAATTTAGTTCAAAGAGTAACTGCTATACTGAGTCATATTTATCCGTTTCCAATGATACGTGTTGTTCTTATTATGTTTTCTGTGCGTTTTTGCAGATCATGGCTCGGGCGTTTACTAACGAATTCAACCTGTTACCTAACACTGAACCTGAGTGGAAGGCTGCAACATTGTAGTACAGAGACATAGTTGATTTCTTGAACCGTTCAAGAATCAGCTACACCATTTCTGCTGACCCGATCGTGTCAAGACCCTACCTCGAGCAGTTTTGGGAGACTGCAGAGCACGACTGCACGGTAACCCCCAATGTTATAAGGGCTACCGTTGCTGGTCATGCTATTGCTTTCTCTGAAGATACTATACGAAGGGTCCTTCAATTCAGAGATCTTACAACCGACCCGACAGCCTATCCAGACTACTTTGTGGATGGTTGTTGGAGACAAAGAATGGGATATGTCGGTGCGAGGGACTATGCTTCATACAAAAAGATGTGGGTATTAGACCAATGGAGATATTTCGCCCACGTCATGATCATGTGCATCTCATCAAGGAAAGTTGGTAAATATTCCATGGGTCATGACCTTGCAGCAGCCATGGTCGGCCTTTCTCTCAACAAGGGCTACAACTTTTCCCGCTACATCTTTAAGGCCATCAATGACCAGATCAACACAGCGGAGAGGTTTTGGTTCTTGTTATACCCTAGATTTGTGCAACTTCTGATTAATGATGTGTTGCCAAACCTTCCTGCTATAGGGGAGATATTGCAAGTAAAGAGAGTTGACAAAAGAGTATTAGCCCAATTCCTAAAGCCAGGCAGTGTAGATCCTACCCCTGTGCATACAAAACTCTTTGGCCATCTCATCAATGAAGCATATGTGGCCCCAGGTGACTGGAGATGGTACAGTCCCGACTCGGAGCTTGAATTGAGTGAACACTCCGACGAACAACAGGAACAACAAGAAGAGGAAATGTAGAGTGTTGATGGATCGTCTGATAATGGAGACGACGAAGGAGGAAATGATGGTGCTTAGGGATCCGACTCGGAAGAGACTGAGTCAGATTCTTCTGATTCCAATGATGCACCGTCACAGGTACACCCGAGGAGAACGGCTAAGGTAACCCTACCTGAGTCGTCCTCCAAGAGAAAGCGACAGTTCTCTAGCAGCGAATACGAGCCAGGCTCTGACTCTGACGCTGCTGTACAAAGACAAAGAAGGGAAAGCATTCACAAGAGCATGGGCGATAGGCAACAGCCTTCTATCCCATTGTGGTGGAGGCTCAGCAGCAAGTACAAGTATCAGCTGCTAGTACGGATTCAGCCTCCACCCACCTTCATAGCAGCTTTACCGTAGGAGGAGGAGGCCACAAGTGCAAAGTGAAGTGGCCGTCACTACAATCATAGAAGTGATTCCTGTGATAGTGACCCTCCCTACCACAACTACTCTGGTGGCGGTGACTACTCCAGTTCTCACGGAGTAAGTCACCATCACCCCTACCATTACCCCAACAACTCTCGTCACATCTTCCATCCCAACTACCACAATTGAGCCTCTCCGTCAACCCTTCAATTATGGAGATTTCACACAAGGGTTTGACTTTGATACCATATTCTCCTCCCCTATTCACACTGCCGAGGCGTCATCATCCAGATATCCTGATCCGAATGCTGAAAGGATAGATGTTCTGGAAACCCAAGTTGTTGACTTACTGGAGACTATTCGGAAATCAAAGGAGGAGTCTGACGCTCAACAAGAACAGATCAATTCTTTGGTAGACGAAGTCAGAATCCTTCGTAGCCAGAGAACGGGGACTGATGAAAGGTTGAAGAACGTCATGGCCCAGAACGAGCACCTGGTCAAGACGAATGAAATGATTCTGGGTCACAGGACGTCATTGGAACTAAGGTTTGATACTTAAAGGTGGGAGCATGAGTTGATGGTCAAACTGATTGCCGATCTGACCAAGAAGCTTAATGCTCAGGGGGAGAAGGAGAAAGAGAAAGAGAAGGAAAACAAGACTACTGGTGATGAGGCGTTTCATCCGGTCGACTTGTCTAAGGATGACGACAAGGACAAGGATCCCGAAGCCGGTTTTAGTGGAGGTGAGCACCAAGCTTTAGCAATCGTGCCCATCTCTGCTGTTCCAATGGCTCAGGGGGAGTCGACTCATGAAGAGGGTGGTGATACCTCTGGTGGTGGTGGTGAGAAAGGAAAGTCTGTGGCTGAAGTACTTAAGGACTTATCTGACGATGAGATCCTATATCTAGAGCCTGACTATTTCAAAGAAGCACAGATCGATGCTCTCTTCAATCTAGAAGAAGGAGAGATCGACTCTGGGGACGATTGGGATGATGATGACGAAGATGTTGTGATCAAAATTCCCAAGGGAGACGGGGAAGGAGAGTACGAGCTAGAAGATGGAGAGATCTTTGAATTTCCATCCTTTGACGCTCCGCTCGACACAGGTTTAGTCGAGCAGGCTAGTAATGTAGAAGCCTCGACTGAAGCCTCCCCAGTTGACCCTGAACCTGTGGACCCAGAGGCACCGAAAGAAACAGACATGCCTTCTACTTCATCAAAGGGTCCAACTCCTGTGTGGCAAAAGATGTCTATAATAGACAAACACGGAGCAACAGGGATAATCTTGGCTGTAAGGTTCGAGGAGGACAAGCAGTTGTTCGCTATCAAAAGATTTGGCGGGGTTCAATACTTGAAACCCACCAGTGAAGCGTTCAGCTCCTTGCCTAAATACGACCTTGTGAACCTAGCAAATCGAGAGCTGCTGGGTCATTCCAATCACGCAGTGGCGATGGGTTTGTGGGTGGTTCTGCAGCGAGAAGCAAGATCAGGGAAATTCGAGATGTTCAAGCCTCAAGAGCCCAAGAGAGTCAAGGATAAGCACGCTGTACATCCTGTGACTAAGAAGCACTTAAATAAATTGGTATACAAGACAGTGCGATGTGAAACTAAGATTCCCCTGAGCAAGTTATCTCAGGATATTCTTGGTGACATGTGGTACTGGTACGTAGATCCAAAGACAGGCGAGGATGTGATCATGGGTAAGGGACGTTCAGAGAGCAGGAACATGGTGCCAAAGGAACTGATCAGAATTTTTGATGAAGTCTGCTTCATCAACTTTTCTGTGAAAGATCTGGAGGTACTAGCAGAACGCTATTGCGTCTATACGGATGAGTGGACAAAGCTCCTTGCTTCTAAATATGACAAGTTGATTAAGTTCTGCCTTGATTACAAGAAGAAGATGGAGGCTAAAGATCAAGCGCTGTGAAGACTAAAGCTGTGAAGATCGAAGACTGAATATTATCCAGAGCTGTTGTCAATGGGGAGTTTGTAGAGGCACTTTCCTGTGACAAACACTCTAGATAGATAGAATTTTAGTCTTAGGTTGTTTTGTCATGTTTGTAATTGTCTTTGTATGTAAGATTCTTTATGTATTAGTTTATCAAGTTGTATTTACTTTTACATATTGAATGTTGCAGAATTCTCCAAGTGTTTTGCGCACTTGTAAGTGCGCAGGAGAAAGCTCCTGCATACTTGGCAAGTACGCAAGAGCATTTTGCCCTGCGCACTTGCTAAGTGTGCAGGCATCAGATCCTGTATAAATAGGATAGGTTGACAGAAGTTAAGTACGTAGGCTTTAGTTCAAATACGCATATTGTAATCTCAGTGCTTTTCTCTGTAACCTTCAAGTGTTTATAATACAAAGAAAGTTTAAAGTGTTTTCTCTTGTCGATTTACTTTGTTTAGCTAGACTCTCCACCTAGTCAAGGGCATTCCGCACCCGGTCCGACTAGTAGACCCACTTGCATGTGACGATCCGCCACACCCGAGGGACCTACACCTTTTGGACTAACCAATGTACCCGCAGTTTTCATGGACCGCATGAATCGTGTGTGCAAACCGTACCTTGATAAATTCGTGATCGTCTTCATTGATGATATCTTAATCTACTCCAAGACTAAAGCCGACCATGAGCAACACCTTAGACTGGTTTCGGATCTCTTGAGGAAGGAACAACTATATGCCAAATTCTCCAAATGTGAATTTTGGCTAAAGGAAGTTCAATTTCTTGGTCATATCGTCAACAACAAGGGAATTCATGTTGACCCTGCTAAGATCGAAGCGGTTAAAAATTGGAATGCCCCAAAGACCCCCACCGAAGTTTGTTCATTTCTTGGTCTTGCGGGATATTATCGTCGTTTCATCTCAAATTTCTCTAAGATTGCTGTCCCTCTTACCGCTTTAACCCACAAGGGTAAACCTTATGAATGGGGACCAAAACAAGAAGAAGCTTTCCAAACTCTCAAGCAAAAGTTATGCAATGCTCCTATTTTGACTCTCCCTGATGGGAATGATGATCTAGTTGTCTACTATGATGCTTCCAACCATGGTCTTGGTTGTGTACAGATGCAACAAGGAAAAGTAATCGCTTATGCATCAAGGCAACTTAAGATTCATGAGAAGAATTATACGACGCACGACCTCGAGTTGGGTGCGGTTGTATTCGTATTAAAGATTTGTAGGCATTACCTCTATGGCACAAAATGTGTGGTGTTCACCGACCACAAAAGTCTCCAACACATTTTCAACCAAAAAGAACTCAATATGAGGCAACGACGTTGGGTTGAACTCCTTAATGACTATGACTGCGAGATTCGTTACCATCCCGGCAAAGCGAAAGTTGTAGCTGACGCTTTGAGTCGAAAGGACCATGTCATGCTTCATTGTGTCTGAATTCAAACCGACATTCAAAATCGCATCTTAGAAGCTCAACACGTCTCAGTCACCGAGGGTAACATGTACGAGGAAATGTCGTGTGGTGTTGAACTCCAACTTGAACCGAAACCCAATGGCCTACTTTATTACTTGAACTGTATTTGGGTTCCCGATCGCGATGATCTCCGTGCATTTCTTATGAACGATGCTCACAAGACTCGTTATTCTATTCATCCTGGTGCGGATAAAATGTACCGAGATCTTCGCCAACAATACTGGTGGCTCGGTATGAAGAAAGACATTGCTCTCTATGTTGCCAAATGTCTAACTTGCTCCAAATTCAAAGCCGAACACCAACGTCCTTCCGGTTTGCTTGAACAACCAGAAATTCCCGTATGGAAATGGGAAAATTTAGCTATGGACTTCATTACCAAACTCCCTTGCACCTCAAGTGGTTATGATAGCATTTGGGTGATCATTGACCGTCTCACCAAATCTGCTCATTTCTTGCCTATCCGTGAAGACTATCGGGTTGAGAAACTAGCCCGAATTTACATTGATGAAATTGTGAGCCGTCACGGTGTTCCCTTAAACATAATATCAGATAGAGATGCTCGGTTCACCTCCCATTTCTGGCAATCTCTTCAAACTGCTCTTGGTACACGATTGGATTTGAGCACGGCCTACCATCCCCAAACTGATGGTCAGACCGAGCGAACAATCCAAACTCTTGAGGATATGCTTAGAGCTTGTGTAATTTATTTTGGTGGCAATTGGGATTCACATCTATCCCTAATCGAGTTCTCCTACAATAATAGTTACCACACGAGTATCAACATGGCTCCATTTGAAGCTCTCTATGGTCGCAAGTGTCGTTCTCCTATCTGTTGGAACGAGATTGGTGAAGCACAAATCACCGGTCCCGAGCTAATTCAAGAAACATCCGACAAGATTATCTAAATCCATGACAACATTCGAGTAGCGATAAGTCGGCAAAAGAGTTATGCCAACAAACGATGAAAACCCTTGGAATTCCAAGTCGGTGACCTTGTTCTTCTAAAGGTGTCTCCGTGGAAGGGTGTAATCCGCTTGGAAAGAAAGGCAAGTTAGCACCTCGCTATGTGGGTCCATTCAAGATCCTAGAAAGGAATGGGAAAGTGGCTTACAAACTCGACTTACCTCCATCACTTGGCAATGTGCATCCTACTTTTCACGTGTCTAATCTGAAGAAATGTCTTGCTGTTGAGAATCTTCACATACCTCTTGACGACGTGCACATTGACGAAACGATGCACTTCGTTTAGAGACCAGTGGAAATCATGGATCATGAGGTCAAGCAGCTCAAGCAAAGCCGTATTCCTATTGTCAAAGTTCGTTGGGAATCTAAACGTGGTCCTGAGTTTACTTGGGAACGTGAGGACCAAATGAAGCTCAAGTACCCCCATCTCTTCACTGATGTCGTCGCCTCCACTAGCTAAATTTCGGGACGAAATTCCCTCAACATGGGGATACTGTAACATTTCTGATTTTCATTTATCTGTATTTCAATTCAATGTGATACATTTCAAACCCAATTCTAGTACACTGATTTGTTCTATTCGCACCAACAATTAAATACTATGTTTCAATGCAACTCCGCAAATTTTACACGAGTAAATCCTATTAAATCCTACATAAGTTCATATTTATACAAATCTATCAAAAATGAAATTTGCAAGGACTGGTTTTATAAACTAACAAGAAACCCTAATAGGCACGGTCGCGCCAAGTGCCTTGGCACGGTGGCGCGCCTTGCTTTGGAACGATCGCGCCCGGTGCCTTAGCACGGTCGCGCCTCTTATTGGCACGGTCGCGCCTCTCGTCAGTTGAAACGTAAATGCAGCCTTTAATCGCAGAATCGTTTGATTTCATAACCATTCCACACGTTTTCACCATTAACGAACCCAATTAAGATTTTAATCATTGTATTTACGACGAATTAATCTAAATTATGCCAATACCGTCAAATCATTTCACGAGACCATCGATTCTTCTATTTCGATCCTAATTCTCTCAAGCAAACAAACGACACACACTACTTGATCCTATCTAAAACTTCTAGACACACTGATTTAACCGGAGTTGCAGCAAAAAGCACCGGAGATCAAACCCGTCGTCGTCGGAACTCGCCTCTACCGTACGCTATTGATTCATCGTCTTTTCGGGTAATTGAAACCTCATACACATTCGATTTAGTCTATAGATCAAAAGCCCCAACTCAATTGGGGCTTACAATATGGAAATTAACACGAACCCGAATCTATGTTTCATTCAAAAATGGTTTAATCGAATCCGGTTTTGGACATGTTTTAAATACAATCAATCTATACCAATAGACTCGTAATAACCTAATGGATGAAAGCCCCATGATTTCCAATGATAATATTATAAGATTTAATCGATTTGTTTCTGAAATTAGTCAGACACGGTCGCGCTAATCTGCTAGCGCGGTCGTGCCTATCCGAGCACAGTCGTGCCCCATACATGACCTGGTCGTGCCTGTTAGCCAGACAAGGTCATGCCTCAGAACCATAGACATGGTCGTGCCTAGTGAACAGCTTAGTTATGTCTTCTGTTTGATCAACACGGTCGCGCCCTGATTAGCACGGTCGCGCCCGTGGTCCTTGCACGATCGTGCCTTGTCCCAAGCACGGTCGTGTGTGTGAGAAAATCTTGGCAGAATACTAAAATTTATATTTTAAAATCAATAAGCGTTCCAAATGAATTTTTAAATAAAAATAATTAATTTTATAAAGATTTATATTAACCTTATTTAAAAAAAAAGATCAAATGCCTATTTCTAAAATAAATATAAGTTATACATTTATGTAACATTTCTAATTTTTCTTGTCTTCATTTTAGTACAATAAATCACGTTTGAATTCAAATCTTAGCAAATGGTTATATTAGACCCTAATTATCAACACAAATTCATAAATCCCACCCCATATTTATCCTAGAATCCCTATATATAAATATTTGGACATATGTGTAAATATATACATTATACATCATACAAGTACACATACATACGTAATAAACAAGTGATCCTACTCAATGGTTTGAACCACTAACGATATTGAACCCCCCCAAGCCTTGAACCCCACCTTGGTGGTGACCTTGAATCGCAAATTTAGACCAAGGCCAAAGCAAAACCGCCTGTTTGACTTTTAAAAGTCAAACCGGGCCAAATTTTCACAATCCAAGCCTCAATTTTGATCCAATCAAGCCCAACGAATTCCTATCTCGTGTGCAAGCAACAATCATTCCAACCCAGGCCCAATCAACAAGCAAATTCGATCAAACTAGCGGGCATATTCAAATTCGAATGGATTTGACTTTGGATAGTCAAATCCCGTATCAATCTGCAATTAATTCGTGAAATCAACGCGTCCTAATCCCGCAAATCACTCGCAAGCAAATCCCGAGTGTACCTGGACCTGTATCAAGACTCAATTCAACTCCAATTCGACGAATTAACGCGTAATCAAACCCCGAAAAAAACCTCATGTTCAAACCAAAACCGGATCGATTAATACGGTTGAAATTAGAAAATTAAATCACTCAAACACCCTCGTATACGTCCACACAAACTCTCCCAGCTTGTAGACAAACCGCATTCCGCCTCTGAAGTCCCGTCGATCATGAGGAACAGCCGAAGCAAACCCGTAGCCGTCCGCGTTCGTGCCTCAATTATTTCGAGTAAGAATGGTATCATTAGACTCGTAATCAAGCCCTGATCGATAACCCCTTATCAATTCGAGTTAACATAACCCATCGAAATCGATCGGGATTAGGGTTCTTGACCGTTGCTTGAAGTTTGATTTGGGGAAATCGGATGGTTCGATTTTAAGCATTTTAAATTATTTTGTTCCTGTTATGACCAGCGAACCACCCCGGTCCGACTGGTTAAGAAAATTCACCATCGGACCTGGTGGTGTGGGTTCGAAACCCATAACCCGCGCCTATCTGGCTTCGTTTTGCGCGTTTTCCCGTGACCGGACCGGCCCTCTTTCCTTTATCTGTTAATACGTATCCAGTCGAGATTTGTACAAGGGTTGGACCACTGGTCTGGTGGTTAAGCATGTAAACACCCACAGAATCCACCCGGGTTCGAACCGGGTGGCATTCTTTTTATTTTTAAATCATTCTTAAAGCATTTTTAATTTATTTAAAATTATATTTATAAACCTAATATCTTTTAGAACGTAATGCCTCGATAAATTATCACTTTAAACATAAAACCACTATTTTTATAAATGTAATTTTATAGAATCTTATTATTTGTTGATGTTTCTAGACATATTTTACTAAAGATTATACATATTAGGGTTTTAAACCCTGTTTGGATCATAAAATATTTCTAATATATATATATATATATATATATATATACAATACTATATTTCCTTAAGGGAATATGCTACTTTAAATAAATTATGAATTCATTTTTACAACCCACTCAGAGTTTAGATTAATTGATGCAATATCTTGTTTTTATATATTAATATTTACAACACATTTTGACACATTTTAATAAATAAATAATAGAGAAGTTTATTTATTTAATCAGTTGTGCAAAGTAAGTCACTCACTAATAACTTTGAAACTTACATTTTTTTTTATTAAAACTCTTATTCAAATACTAACACAAAACACATTCTTTACACGATGTAACACAAACCCTTTGTACAAGTCTTTATACTCATATCCAGTAAAACCCTAGACTTTCTTTAGATTTTGTACACAACACTAATACAAGTTCATACAATTCACTCTAGGTCAAGTCTGCAATTGCAAAATCACTCGTGAGACCTATTGCTCGTGTTATCTACACAATTGATACAAGTGAGTTTTACATAGCCCATTTTTCACTATTTTTACATTTTGGGGTGAAACATGATCACAACTTACAATGATTTACATAAACTACACAATACAAATCCACTTTACAATTTGTGTGCAATTGGAGCTTTATGTTTGAGTGCTAGGTGTGTTAACTACTTATTTGCAATTACATGTACAATCATTAACTAATAAAGCCGACGGTTAACAATGATAGATCTATCGAGTCTGACAAACCCACCCAGATTGGGGTGATTGTTACTGACAACACATTTTTTGCATGCTAGTTACAAAGGTTTGATTGTACTACCTGGTTACATAATAGTAACTCCCCATAAATGCCTTGTTAATCATGACCTGTATGGATTTGTTTATACACAATACTTTGATACTATTTATAGTCGAATCCTATGTATGCTCACCAACTTTTTAGTTGACCTCGTTTTCATCTGTTTCAGGTACAAAAGTTTGAGTTGATCAAGTTGCTACACTTAGGTTGTGGACCTAGTTAATTGAAATAAATGGACATGTTATGTAAATTCAAGTATTCTTGTATTGTCGTATTTGGAAATTGTGAATGGAAATGTAACGTTTTAATATATTGAATTTTAGTCAACCATGTGCTAATGAACAGTCTACATGCCCCGCCCCGACGTTTCCGCCGTCGGTTGGGGTGTGACAGATTGGTATCAGAGCCTTGGTTATAGGGAATTAGGTTATTAGACACTCTTGACCTAGACTATAACCTTAGGGCACCCATACTATGTCATGCTACTATATGCTATATGATTACTTCTTATGTGAATATTCCTACATGCTATCATAAGTAATTACCCTACATGATACAATATTTAATAAATTATGTGTCACACTTCCTGATAACTTTTATGCTATATTCATGCTATCTATTTCATTCATTTAAGTGCTATCCTAAGTTTTAACACACACTTAGACTTTCATGCACCCTTAAACTCACACATATAACGTCACCATCTCTTGTGATCTAAATCTAAACTATTGGGCCCAATGCCCATTAATAATAAACAAGAAGCTCACTTACCCTCCAAGAAGAACAAGCCTACTACAACATATAAGCCTCACTTTCGGGCCTCAAAGCCTAGTCTACAACAATTCTCATCATGACCATGAGCCCAACAATAGTGTTATTAATACATAATGGATGGAAGAGTGTGTAGGCCCATGAGGGATTCTGGCTAAGGAAAGATAGGGTACTTAAGTGTGTCCTAGTGACCCACCCCTCTTTCCTGGGAATTCTCCTCAGGGATACATTGCTTATTGGTCAAGTGTATTTCTAAAATACTATTGTGAAGGCTCGGTGTTATGACTAGTCAAACTCTAAACTTATGAGAACTCCTATGTCTAACACTCCATATTTCATTATCACTTACAACCTTTTATTGTTTTCTGCTAGACATGGACTCCTACTCTCCTCCCTCCCCGGTATACCGTCCCGGAGGAGAGTCTGATTAGGAAGAAGACATCGGGACACCCGTGTATCGGTCATCAACACCCCTAACTGCTAGACCAAGGTTTGATGTAAGGACAGATTGGAACACCGGCCCAAGGCTTCGAACACCTGGATCATCCGCACCCAGAAACCCGTATCAGACACCCCATCTCCACAATCAGTTACCACCCCCACTAAGAGACCCATATCTAATGCCCGACCCATACCATCCTAGCCCTTGGGTTAGTGTTATGGGAATCCCAACCAACGACATTCAAAAATATGTAAGGACCTCAGAATTCGAGAGGCAAAGGATGGAGCAAGAGATAATACACGACTTGCAAGGACAAAGAATGGATAGCCTAGCAAACCAATTAGGGTACCAAAAGGAGTTAATCTCCATCCTCGGAAAAGAAATACCAGAGAATCGCACAGAAACAGCTAGAGATGAAGCCAGATCGACTACCAGAGTGACCATAGCGGTGCTCGTCTTGGGAATTATCTTCCTTCTAGTGGAAAGCTACCAGAGACGTTAAAATAAATTTTTATTTATTGTCTTTAAATTTTCAGTTTAAGAACCATTTCCCTATGTTTTGAGTAATGTTTCACATTACAACATTTAATAAATTTATATATTCCAACTCTAAAGTTATTATTCATTGATTTGACATGTTTAGTGTGAATTACACCCATCATATTTTCATCAAAATTTCCCAAGTATCACCTTATTCATTCAATACGATTTAGTACACTACCGACAATCTCATTCGTAAACAAATCATCCTATTATTGGATTTAAACAAGCTCGTTATTTTTGTTCAAACCAAACGTTTATCAAACTTTTAGAGAGTATCAGAATTATAAATTTTTCCATAAACATTTTCACTGGTAAGAGAACTTAACACAACCTATTTTATAAAGATATTATTTTCTCCGCATTAAAGTAATCATTTCTAAATCTTGGCTAAATTAATATACAACTACTTGTTTGGCCATTAATTCCTTCTAAAAACATTCTCCTTATAATAATTGAAAATTTTAATAAAAAAGGTTTTTTTTATAGATTGTCCAATTATTTAGATTATTCAACCCATTAGTTTCACTACTTTATTTATCTACAAACAAGAACAAATTACAATCACCTACATACAAACCAAAATCAGTTATTCGTAAACACATTACTCAGAATACTTGTAGAGCCTCCTCGTTACCTTTCTCTTGCCGCTTCAAGAGACGATCCATACCGCGTAGACGTTAACCATCCTAACAAACCCGAACAAGATTTAAAGGGCTAAAACCTGACTACCACATTATACATGAACGCTAAACAACACGCTTCTCCACAACACTCGATCACATACAAAACTCGTTAGTATATGTTACACACAAAATCCAATAACTTACGTATACACATTCACAAGATATACAACACGATCACATAATACATGAAACTTAGTTATTTTCAATGTATCCAATACTACACTGACTACATAATACAGGGAACTTGATTATTTACAATACACGCCCTGCTGGATTGATTACAGAATACATGAAGCATAGTTGTTCGCAATATACACTAAATTGATCACATGATACATAACAATTGATTGTTTGATATACAATACTTGATGGATCACATTGAACATGAAACTTATTCTGGTTACCAAGTACATGATACTATATGATACTGAGTTATTAAACGCCATACATGAAATTCATTTCTTATAATACACATGACACTATGTTGCTTACATTACACATGATAGCTTATACATGATGCTAAGTGGTTTACGTTACACATAAAACCTATTTGATTACAAGCTACATGACACTAGATCATACATGAGACTTGTGTGTTTACATTAAACATGTTGGATCGGGATCTACCTTGATCCAATGATTCAACACATTAACCGAACCAAATCGTGCGGAATCCGATTTGATTGGCAATCCAATCTATGACACGGATCGGGTCGTAAGAAACGAGCGGATTAGACGTAGAATCGAAGGTTTCTATCGACCCTTTGGTGTAGAGAAGTTGGATACAAGACCTAGAAACTCTCAACGGACAGATATTAGACAGTACAGGTGAAGAGAGTTTTTGTGTGTTCTGTTCTTAGTCTTGTTCTACTCTGGACAGTATGTGTATATGTGTTGTATATCTTTTCTTGTTATGTGCTCATGAAGTGAAAGTTATATATATAGTGCAGAGGCTATTCGTACGAATGAGTCATGTGAATGGACTCATTCGTGCGAATGAATCAGCAGAATGGTTCATTCGTAAGAATGAATCATCAGAATGTTTCATTCGTGCGAATGAGTCATTCTCATGACATATTCTAGTGAATGAATCATTCTCATGATCTATTCGCACGAATGGATCATTCTCATGATCCATTCGTGCGAATGGGCCTTTCAATAGCACGATTGATCAACGTTATCGATATTTATCAGATCATTTAATACACAGTCGTTATATATGAGTAAACATTAAGGATAAACATGTAATTTCATTAATACATCAAATAATTACATTAAACATAGATGAAATACATATTACAAGGGATTAGGGACATATTATGCATCTACATACTCCCCCTTGGACCTAGATCCCTTCAAAATGACCTAACTAACATTAGTTGGTCTTCAACATCTCTTTTGTATGAGTTTTCCAGTTGACCCCGGCGTGTATGTCAAAAGCAAAGCATATACGTATCACTTTCACATACTGCAACGCCTGGTCTATATCTGCAACTTCAAAAAACGGCTGACACTTGTATAAAGTTGTAACATCTTGTTCAGACAAGTTGGTCAGCCATAAGGGATCAAAGACCCTGATGGTCTCCCATGACCCTTCTTTACAAAGCACTATAACAGCTTCACCAGTACGCCCATCATAGTACCACCATTTGAACTGACCTGAGAAGTCCTGGATCATTTTCCTTAAAGGAATCTTCTTCATGATCGTTGGAGGCTTCCACTTTAAGACAATTAGGGGCTTCTTGGTGATTGGATGAACCTTTTCCTTATGAATGTAACGTGTAGGCATTTGTGGCTTGAAGTTCACCCACATCTTCCTGTATTCGTACTGTAATTGACGTTCAAACCATTCAGATAGACCGGAAGATTCGCTGTATAGAAGCTTTAAACGCGCCAATTGATTTACTTCAAATGCGGGCAGCGTCTTGAAATCATGAGGGTACCTGAAATATTGTATGCCCTTCTCTCTTTTTATAGCATAGCAGCTTAAGTCGTTGAAGTATGCCCAATTGATAAGAACACTTTTGTGTAAAACCTGATCATTTTAACCTGATCAGAACTCTTTTGATAAACCTGATCACTTTACCTTGATCAGAACTCTTTTGTGTAAAACCTGATCACTTTACCTTGATCAGAACTCTTTTGTGTAAAACCTGATCATTTTAACCTGATCAGAACTCTTTTGATAAACCTGATCACTCTACCCTGATCAGAACTCTTTTGTATGTATTACCAATGAATATGATTACTAATCCGATCTATTGACCCCATTTGTAAGCTTGCAAGGAATACAAAATAGTATGTAATGTACGAGACCGTAACCAAACCCCAACTTTCTGTGCCTCCCCTCGCCTTTCTGCGAGTAAGACAATATGCGGTCATTCGGCCATTTTGACCCCTGGTTAGCGCGACTAACCATGACCGGAGGCGTCACCCCCAATAGTACTATTCATATAATCCCGGGCTAAATCCATAGCTAATGGTTACTAATTTATTACGAGGACTTTAAGCGCTTTATTGTTCCCTCAATACATACATACGGTCAGATCATTAGTTCCATTCATTTATACACAAAAGTCTTTTACAAGTATGTTTCCACCCCAAATCATTTCAAAAACTTAGAAAAAGGGGATTAGTGAAACTCACCTCGACAGTATGAATGCTAGCAAAAATTTGAATGACGGCAGATTCGCCTATCCGTATCCTATTTACACAAGGATAACATACACGTTAAGACTACTCGTCTTAAACGCAATTTGTTCACTTGACTTAGCCGATCTGATTACTTTTGTTTTAATTATCTTTTTAGTTTTTCCAACCTTGTTTTGTTATGAAAATAGTTCTGAGTTACAGCCTTATGGGGCTAATAAACAGGTATCGAAACTTTCTTAGTTTCGATTGAACAGAACAGATGTCGAAACTTCCTAGTTTCGACAGGGCAAAACGGTTATCGAAACTCCTAGTTTCGATTGGCAAGAATAGTATCGAAACTACCTAGTTTCGATTGTACACAGCTATCGAAACTTCCTAGTTTCGATTGAGTAAATAGATATCGAAACTCCTAGTTTCGATAGAACAACCGGTATCGAAACTCCTAGTTTCGATTGAATAACTGGTATCGAAACTCCTAGTTTCGATCAATAGGTATCGAAACTCCTAGTTTCGATTGACTAACAGGTATCGAAACTATAGTTTCGATATCTGCATTTTGATTTACAGAATTCACTCTGTATATTTTTATGTTCAAATCTTGAGTTTGACACAGTTTTCTTGTTATCTTACTTGCGTTTGAACGATTTGTATGTTTAGTTACGGTTTTAAAGCAAATAATATGGATGGTATCGAGTTTTTACCTCAAACCGAGAATGGCGATCTTTAGAGAAAAAACAGAGAAGTAGTCTTGAATCTTTTGCTAAGCTTTCTTCAAGAACACTTGAAATTCTCCTTATGACACCGAATTGTGGTGATTTTCGCTTTAAAACTGGACTTCGATTTGAAAGAGAATTGGGAATTTGCCGTAAGAAAAGATAAGGTTTGAAAGGGATGGTGAAGTTTCGACTGAAGAGTATGGTTTTCATCTGAATCAAAGTGAATCAGGCAAGTGGGAGCATGGCTCCCCTGACTCTCGGCCAAGAAAGTCAAGAAGTGGGTTTGGGGTTAATGATAACAATTTTAATCATTAATTTATTAATGATATTAGTATCAATTATAGTTTTAAAGGGGTAATTTAATTCAGTTTCGATTCTTCGCGGTATTATAATTTTTAACCATTTTATGGCTCGTTGAAGAAAATATTAGAATCTTGGCTCAACGTAAATTTTGTGTAATATATATATGTATATATATATATATATATATATATATATATTTCTGGTTATTTTATTTAACCATTTACGTTCGCATTAAGTCGGGTTATCCTGCTTACTTTTTCTAGTAACTCTTTACGGTTTACTAGACTTGGAACAAACTTCTTTGCTAGACTTCTTGACTTTACTTAGTCAAAATAAAATATCAGGAAATAATAATTATGAACGTGCGTTTATGAAATGTGGATATTGACCTGAAATGCTGGGTGTCACATTCTCCCCATGTTACAGAGAATTTCGTCCCGAAATTCAGTTCTTGTCACTCTGACTTGGTGTTTTTGTAAATAATGACGGGTACTTGGATTTCATTTTATCTTCCCGCTCCCACGTATACTCGGGGCCGCGCTTTGAATTCCAACGTACCTTGACCAGCTTAACACGGCTGCGCCTTGTTCTCTGAACCTTCCAATCTGTGACTTCTATAGGTTCCTCAATGAAGTGCAACTTGTCGTCTATGTGAATCTCATCAGGCGGTATTATTAATGTCTCGTCTGATAAACACTTCTTGAGATTTGATACATGGAACGTATCATGTACATTGCTTAGTTCTTGTGGCAACTTGAGCTTGTAGGCTACAGGGCCAACCCTAGCCAATATTTCAAACGATCCAACGTACCTAGGGTTAAGCTTGCCACGGTTGCCAAATCTTGCAACTCCTTTCCAAGGTGAGACCTTTAACATGACTTTGTCTCCTACTTGAAATTCTAAAGGTCTTCGTTTGTTATCCGCGTAACTCTTTTGTCTGTCACGGGCGGCCTTCAGACGATCCTTGATTTTGAAAATCTTATCTGTGGTCTCTTGAATAACTTCAGGACCGGTTAAATGTTTGTCGCCAACCTCTGCCCAACATAGCGGTGAACGACATTTTCGACCATACAAAGCCTCAAACGGAGCGGCTTTGATGCTGGTGTGGTAACTGTTATTATATGAAAACTCAGCTAGTGGCAAATGAGTATCCCAATTTCCACCGAAGTCAATTGCACACGCACGGAGCATATCCTCTAAGGTTTGAATGGTTCTTTCACTTTGACCATCTGTTTGTGGGTGATATGTCGTGCTCATGTCAAGACGTGTGCCCATGGCTTCTTGTAACGATTTCCAGATTCTAGACACGAATCTGCTGTCTCTATCAGAGATAATAGAAATTGGTACTCCATGCCTAGCCACAATTTCCTTGATATAAAGCTTTGCAAGTTTCTCGGTTTTATCCGTTTCTTTGATGGGAAGAAAATGAGCTGATTTCGTCAAACGATCGACGATTACCCATATAGTGTCATACCCGCTCGACGTCTTGGGTAACTTTGTAATGAAATCCATGGAAATCTGTTCCCATTTCCATTGAGGTATCTCGGGTTGTTGTAACAATCCCGACGGTTTCTGATGTTCTGCTTTTACTTTTGAACATGTCAGGCATTTGCCGACATAAATAGCAATTTCTCCTTTCATGTTTGGCCACCAGTAGAATTCTTTCAGCTCCTTATACATTTTATCCGAACCTGGGTGAATGGAGTACCTGGACTTGTGGGCTTCGTCCATAACCAACTCCCGTATGTTACCAAAACATGGCACCCAAATTCTATTCATGAAGTATAAAGTGTCATCTGACTTTGGTTCCAACTGCTTTATCATTCCTCGTAAAGCTTCGTTCTGACTGTTTTCTTCTTTGATTGCTTCTTGTTGTGCCATCCGAATTTGAGTCGTGAGACTCGTATGAATTGTCAATTCTAGGGCACGAACACGGAGTGTTTTAACTCGTTCTTTACGACTTAAGGCATCTGCTATGACGTTTGCTTTGCCAGGGTGATACTTGATATCACAGTCGTAATCATTCAGTAGTTCTACCCAACGACGTTGCCTCATGTTAAGTTCTTTCTGATTAAAGATGTGCTGGAGACTCTTGTGGTCTGTAAAGATAGTACATTTTGTACCGTATAAGTAATGTCTCCAAATCTTGAGTGCAAACATAACTGCACCCAATTCCAAGTCGTGGGTCGTATAATTTTTCTCATGTACTTTTAGCTGTCTGGATGCATACGCTATGACTTTTTCTCTCTGCATCAATACACATCCCAAACCTTGGTGTGATGCGTCACAGTACACAATGAAATTGTCAGTCCCTTCGGGAAGGGATAGAATTGGTGCACTGCAAAGTTTTTGCTTCAGCAATTGAAAAGCTGATTCTTGTTTATCAGTCCAATCAAACTTTTTGTCCTTCTGGGTTAACGTGGTCAAAGGCAAGGCTATCTTTGAAAAATTCTCGATGAATCGCCTGTAATATCCTGCCAAACCCAGAAATTGACGCACCTCAGTCGGAGTTCTTGGTGCTTCCCAGTTTTTGATAGCTTCAATCTTGGATGGATCCACATGGATACCCTTCTTATTAATGACATGTCCGAGAAAGTGAACCTCTTGGATCCAAAACTCACACTTAGAGAATTTAGCATAAAGCTTCTCATTCCTGAGTAGTTCCAAGATTAATTTCAAATGATATTCATGTTCCTCCTTGGTTCGTGAATATATCAATATGTCATCGATAAACACAATCACGAATTTATCCAAGTACGGCTTGCACACGCGGTTCATGAGATCCATGAAAACAGCTGGTGCATTAGTCAAGCCAAATGGCATAACTAGGAATTCGTAGTGACCGTAACGAGTCATAAAAGCCGTTTTTGGTATGTCTTCTTCCTGAATTTTCAGTTGATGATACCCTGATCGTAGATCAATTTTAGAATAGAAACTGGAACCTTGAAGTTGATCAAACAAATAGTCTATTCGAGGAAGAGGATACCGGTTTTTGATTGTTAGCTTGTTCAACTCTCGATAATCAATGCACATTCTAAAGGTTCCATCCTTTTTCTTTACAAATAGGATCGGAGCTCCCCATGGTGAGAAACTCGGTCTTATGAAACCTTTGTCAAGTAATTCTTGTAGTTGGCTCGACAGTTCCTGCATCTCGGAAGGGGCTAGACGATACGGAGATCGTGCAACTGGTGCGGCTCCTGGTACTAGGTCGATCCGAAACTCGACTTGTCTTGATGGTGGTATTCCTGGTAAGTCTTCGGGAAATACTTCCGAATAATCTCTGACGACTGGTATGTCCTCAAGTCGACGTTCTTCGGGTTTCTTTTCGACGATGTGAGCCAGGAATGCACAATAACCCTTACGTAGATACTTATAAGTTTTCATGCAGTTTATCGTTTTTAACATCGTTATACACCTTTCGCCTTGAATTGAAAGAATTTCTCCGCTTGGTAGGGGAATACGTACAATCTTCTCGTAGCATACTATCTCGGCACGATTCTTGGTTAACCAATCCATACCAATAACAATATCAAAACTCCCTAACTCGACGGGTAGAAGGTCTATACTGAATGTACGGTTTTCTAAACATAAAGTACAACCCCTAAAGACCTCTCCGGTTTCTATTAATTTCCCATTTGCTAATTCAATTGTATAACGTTGATCTAGTTTGCTGGCCTTAATACCGAGTAAGGATTTAAAATCATTCGACACAAAGCTCATATCCGCACCCGAATCAAAAAGTACAGAGGCATAGTGATTATTTATCGGGAACGTACCAGTGACGATGTTCGGGTCCTGGCGTGCGTCCCTTGCACCCATCACAAATGCCCTCCCTGGTGCATGAGCGTTGTTCTGATTCTTCCACTTGGGACAATCCTTCCTGAAGTGTTTTAGATCACCACATACAAAACATCCCGGTTTAATTTTCCCCAATCGGTTGTTAGTTCGTCAAGCTTGAGTGGTGTGACCAAATTTGTCGCATTTTCCACACTTGATGCAAACACCGGCATGATGATTTCCACACCTCTTACATCTCGGTAGGCCCCTATCATACTCCTTTCTTTCCACTGTGTTGGCTGCAAAAGCCTTCACAGTTCCTTGTTTCTTAAACTCTTGTTTTCCAGATTTGTTACTTGAATTTCCCATCCATTTCCTTTTCTCCCCAGATCTACCTTCCTCATTCTCCTTCCTCACAAACAATTCATTACGTACTGCATCATCCTTTAGTTTGAATGCTAAAGTTATAGCACTCTTGGCATCTATTGGATTAGATGATGTTACCATGCTTCGAATTTGAGGCGCAAGTCCCCACAGATACCTCTCCACACGCTTATGTTCTGGTGTGACCATATGCGGTACCAGAAGTGCCAATTCATTGAAGCGGTCGGTGTATCCCTCTACATCATCTCCTATCATCTGTAGGTTCCACATCTCAGTTTCAATCTTTTGCAATTCGTTCCGAGGACAGTATTACTCAATCATCATGTTTTTCAAATCTTCCCAAGACAATTGGTACGCTGTCTCTCTCCCCAAAGTCTTCATTTGAGTATTCCACCAAGTTAAAGCTTTATCAGTGAGCGTGCAGGTAGAATACTTCACTACGCAATCAGCGGTGCATTCACTTATATCAATCACCGACTCCATATGTTCTATCCATCTCATTAGTCCTACTGCACCCTCAGTGCCATTAAAACTGCGGGGTTTGCAGGATAGGAAGGCCTTGTAGGTACACTTCCTATTTGGAGCATCTGCAGGATCACAAGTCATAACGTCATTAATTCGGATCATGACTATGTGTTATGGCTTATTTATTTATTTATTTTTTTATTACCTCCGGAACCTCCGGAACCTCCTGCTGTACCGCTACCCCCTGCGGTACCGCTACCTCCTGCACTTCCTCCGCTATTTCGGTTTGCTTCATACTGCTCTATAGCGGCAGCTACTCGCTGTGCTATTAGTTGTTCCATGTTTGGGGAAATTGTCTCGTTGTTGTCACCAGTAGTGTTACGGGGTGTCCCACGTTTAGGTGCCATGACGTTCTTTCTAATATGTCAATTAAAAAGAAACAACATCATATATCAATAATGATAGATCATGACATAAGGATACCACAACATCAAACATGAACAACTATCATTACAACATAAACCATTACATACATAGTCAAAACATACATAGTACATTGTTCCAAAAGATAAGGATACAAAAGGATGGGTTCACATGACCTCATCAGTACTAACGTTTTAAACTACATAATGTACTATGGGCACAACCCGCCCATAATAGGTTTAAAAGAAGAAGTGGGAGTACAACCCAATCATCATGGCAAGTCCCGCCATGACAAAACTAGCTCTCGCCACAAATTCTGTAGCCAAAGTCCTCTCCTCCAGCGCCTCCACCATGTCTCGGACCGTGACAGTGAACTGCCAGTCCATGTCAGCTCTTAACTCTAGATAGTCAGTGGCACTCTGTATGTCTCGAGTGCTATCCTCCAGAGTCTGTACTCAAGATCCGAGCCCTTGACGTAAGCGCCTGGTTGCATCCCCCTGTGCCCGAATATCATCTAGGAGATCATCAAGACGCTCCTCATGCGTACGAACGCGAGCTACCAAGGTAGGCACAGTGAGCTCCATGGCTTCCCCAGTGTGGGGTAGGGGTGTTGGGGAGTTAGAAGACTCTCCAAGCTCAAAGGTAGATGGGATGCTCTCCATCTCCCTCCATCGTGCCAGAGCACGAGGCATCCAACGGATAGTTCCCACAGTAGGATGGCAACAGGGTCGTTGCCTCGGTGGTTCCTCATCGGTCTCCAAGTCTTTCGGGTCACGGGCTGCCAGGTTTCTCTTGCGCGGAAGTCGAACCTTCTTCCTAGCACTTTGCACCTTAACTGGTCCTCCGCTTTTCTTTCGGTAGACGATGGGCGGTTCTCCCAGAGCGACATTGGGTGGTGTCGAGCTGCGAACTTGTACTCGATTTTTAGGGCGTGACGCAGAAAGTTCCTCGTTGGATTCAGAGTCAGAGACGGGGTCAGAGTGTGAATTTGACGACATACTTGTGACTACAATATCCACATGACATGATGACTGGTTATGCAATGCTTATACAATGAAAACATTTTAGTGAGTCATTCTAATTATAGACTAGGTTCCGTTTTAGACACCTAGTTCGCTATAATCAATGGCTCTGATACCAAGTTTTGTCACACCCCGCCAGGGCGGAAACGCGAGGCGCGACTTTCACTGGTTTCCAAAGCATATGATTACCGCAAACACATACATGTAATTGGATACATAACTGAATTTAAAATATTTACATTACAAAATATCAATTTGAGTTTACAAATGTTTAAGATTTCGCAAATATGACTCAAGACCATGAGTTATACAAGAGAAATCCTCCCAAAAGCCGTATCCACGTGCATGCATGTAACCTACATTGCTATCCTGATGACCACGTTCAATTTCCTGAAAACATACTTAAAACTGTCAACACGAGGTTGGTGAGTTCACAAGTTATTATAAAGAGTTATCATAAACCCAATGTTTAAATCTGATATTTTTGCCGATCAAAACTCTTTGTTAAACCTGATCATTTTAACCTGATCAGTACTCTTTCGTTTAAACCTGATCACTTTAACCTGATCAGAATTCTTTACTTTAAACCTGATCACTTTACCCTGATCAGAACACTTTTGTGTAAAACCTGATCATTTTAACCTGATCAGAACTCTTTAGATAAACCTGATCACTTTACCCTGATCAGAACTCTTTTGTGTAAAACCTGATCACTTTACCTTGATCAGAACTCTTTTGTGTAAAACCTGATCACTTTAACCTGATCAGAACTCTTTTGATAAACCTGATCACTCTACCCTGATCAGAACTCTTTTGTATGTATTACCAATGAATATGATTACTAATCCGATCTATTGACCCCATTTGTAAGCTTGCAAGGAATACAAAATAGTATGTAATGTACGAGACCGTAACCAAACCCCAACTTTCTGTGCCTCCCCTCGCCTTTCTGCGAGTAAGACAATATGCGGTCATTCGGCCATTTTGACCCCTGGTTAGCGCGACTAACCATGACCGGAGGCGTCACCCCCAATAGTACTATTCATATAATCCCGGGCTAAATCCATAGCTAATGGTTACTAATTTATTACGAGGACTTTAAGCGCTTTATTGTTCCCTCAATACATACATACGGTCAGATCATTAGTTCCATTCATTTATACACAAAAGTCTTTTACAAGTATGTTTCCACCCCAAATCATTTCAAAAACTTAGAAAAAGGGGATTAGTGAAACTCACCTCGACAGTATGAATGCTAGCAAAAATTTGAATGACGGCAGATTCGCCTATCCGTATCCTATTTACACAAGGATAACATACACGTTAAGACTACTCGTCTTAAACGCAATTTGTTCACTTGACTTAGCCGATCTGATTACTTTTGTTTTAATTATCTTTTTAGTTTTTCCAACCTTGTTTTGTTATGAAAATAGTTCTGAGTTACAGCCTTATGGGGCTAATAAACAGGTATCGAAACTTTCTTAGTTTCGATTGAACAGAACAGATGTCGAAACTTCCTAGTTTCGACAGGGCAAAACGGTTATCGAAACTCCTAGTTTCGATTGGCAAGAATAGTATCGAAACTACCTAGTTTCGATTGTACACAGGTATCGAAACTTCCTAGTTTTGATTGAGTAAATAGATATCGAAACTCCTAGTTTCGATAGAACAACCGGTATCGAAACTCCTAGTTTCGATTGAATAACTGGTATCGAAACTCCTAGTTTCGATCAATAGGTATCGAAACTCCTAGTTTCGATTGACTAACAGGTATCGAAACTATAGTTTCGATATCTGCATTTTGATTTACAGAATTCACTCTGTATATTTTTATGTTCAAATCTTGAGTTTGACACAATTTTCTTGTTATCTTACTTGCGTTTGAACGATTTGTATGTTTAGTTACGGTTTTAAAGCAAATAATATGGTTGGTATCGAGTTTTTACCTCAAACCGAGAATGGCGATCTTTAGAGAAAAAACAGAGAAGTAGTCTTGAATCTTTTGCTAAGCTTTCTTCAAGAACACTTGAAATTCTCCTTATGACACCGAATTGTGGTGATTTTCGCTTTAAAACTGGACTTCGATTTGAAAGAGAATTGGGAATTTGTCGTAAGAAAAGAGAAGGTTTGAAAGGGATGGTGAAGTTTCGACTGAAGAGTATGGTTTTCATCTGAATCAAAGTGAATCAGGCAAGTGGGAGCATGGCTCCCCTGACTCTCGGCCAAGAAAGTCAAGAAGTGGTTTTGGGGTTAATGATAACAATTTTAATCATTAATTTATTAATGATATTAGTATCAATTATAGTTTTAAAGGGGTAATTTAATTCAGTTTCGATTCTTCGCGGTATTATAATTTTTAACCATTTTATGGCTCGTTGAAGAAAATATTAGAATCTTGGCTCAACGTAAATTTTGTGTAATATATATATATATATATATATATATATATATATATATTTCTGGTTATTTTATTTAACCATTTACGTTCGCATTAAGTCGGGTTATCCTGCTTACTTTTTCTAGTAACTCTTTACGGTTTACTAGACTTGGAACAAACTTCTTTGCTAGACTTCTTGACTTTACTTAGTCAAAATAAAATATCAGGAAATAATAATTATGAACGTGCGTTTATGAAATGTGGATATTGACCTGAAATGCTGGGTGTCACATAATGCGGTTGACCTCCTCGTCGGACTGCTGAGTGAATAAGTCCGCGAAGGAGGGAAGATCATCACCATCTACTGATGTGTACTTTGGATATTCTTGATCAGTGATGTCTTCGACTTCAACCTCATCAACGTCTTCTAGTTCGTCAGAAGAGGGATAATCAGTTGTTGGAACAGATGCCTCTTCAGTAATGACTTCGTCGGGATTCATTTGAAATAGCTCGGTAATCTGTTCTTTTGACAAGCAGTGTACGATTTCCCCTTCCTCTTTGTCATAAATAACTGAATGTTGGATGATCCCTTGCATGTCAAGCACATAAGTTAACTTTGAAGGTAGTTGCTTGAGAGGCATCACATCCAAAACTATTTTCATAAACAAACAAAGAATAAACATGTTAGAATTTGAAATTTCAATGATTTAATCAAAATAAAACTGAAATTATTTACATAATAATCTAATATTTACAATAAGACAACTTAAAACACTTAAAACAAAAACTATCAACCTTCAGTTCCCTTTTGTGTATCTGATGATGGGCCTACTAGTTTGTCTAATTTTTGCTTCGTGCGTGCCTCTGCTTCTGCTGTCTTTGAAGCACTTGATGCAGCACTAGCATTGACACCATCATCCTTATCTTCGTCATTCTTGTCATCATCATCATCATCACTATCATCATCATCATCATCGTCACCATCATCATCCTCATCATCATCATCATCATCACCATCATCACCATCATTTCGAGCACCCTCAATTCTAGGTGTCGTGTCCCTTCTGCTTTCTAAGTCTTCCAACAGTCTCTTATTTTCCTCCTCTATCCTTTGTATTCTCTGAGCATGTGCATCAACAGTTTTAGACAACTGTTGATTCTGGTTTGTAGCAGTGAGAAGGAGGGCTTGTTGATCATTACACCTAGTGGAAAGACTTGTGATGGCTTGGGCTTGTTCAGTATTTTGCAGAGTCAACTGACTGATCTGCGAGCCCTGTTGGTCAAGACGCTTTGATTGCTCTTCATTCTGAGCCAGTAATCGAAGTACCAAACTGTTTAAAGTACTGATCTGGTCGTGCATAGAAACAGTCGGCAGTGACATTGAAGATTCAGCTCGAATAGTTGATGGTTGTGATGTAGGAGCAGTCGTGTAGATGGGAGGAGGCACAGTTTGTGTCTGAGGCATAGATGTTGACATTGGAGCCTCAGATCTGGTGGCAGTTGCTGTAGTAGCAGAGGTGCTCTCCGTCCATCTAACAAGTTTAAACTTTTGGCGTTTGGCCATTCTCTTTATTCTTCCTTTCTTGACTGGGGTAGATTGGAAAGAAGGAGCAGCAGATACTTGTGGACAGTCAGGGACAAAGTCAGCATCCCTGACGTCATCATCATCAACCCTTGAGCTTCCTTGATCTGCTCCCCTCTTTCGTTTTGTGGCGACCAATCTTGCCCCTTGTTGACTGATTTCGAATTCATCTTCAGTTTCCTCAGAATCAGTAAACAGGACGGTGTCTAGGTTAACGTCTTCTGGGTTAGTTAGAAGGGATGAATCGATAGCAGTAACAGTAGGAGTGGTGGCAGCGGTAGATGGAACATTAGGAGCATTGCCACCACCTCCCTGACCATCTTGGTCGTCGTCATCTTGGTCGTCAGCTGGAGGCACAACAATATCCTCCCTGTCAGAATCACTATTATCGTGACGCCAATTTCTGTTTGCAGGTGCCACATAATTAGAATTTGCCAGATGTCCAATAAGGCATTTATGTGGAGGCTTTGTTGGTCTTCCCCTATAAGTTTGTACCCGGTTTAGTGTGACATCAGTCATATGCTCCATCCTTATCATGTCAATATCGGATCGTGGCAGTAGAGGAAGTTGGTCATCGATTATCATCTGTAAGAATCGGGGGTACATGAGATACGCATTGTCCCCTTTTAGCTAGATGTTTTCCTTCAGGTGTGTGAACACCATCTCTGAAAAGTTGAACGGTATGTTCAACACCAGTGCCACAAATGCGCTCTGTATTGTTTCGCGCATATCATCAAATCCGCCACGACGGGAACCGAGGCAGTGAAGAAGAACGTGTCCTAGATATTTATACTGGGGACAGAGGTTCGCCTTGTTGAGAACGCCTTCGGCGACATTCCCGTCGTACTTTATTCTCATGAAGCATCCACGGACCAGATATTTATCTAGTGTCACTGGATCTTCAGGATGATCACCGAATTGACACAATCGGCGAATGTGAGAGGCAGATACAATAACCTCCTGTCCTGCAATCTTTCCCCGTATCACAGTTGGAGAAACTTCACAGTCTATTTCAGCTGTGGCCCAGAATTCCCGTTGATGAGAAGCATAGGGAGTGCAGATATAAGATATAGCATGGGCTATCCTGGATCGAGATAAGAACTCGATCATTCCAATGAACGGTCTTGCATTCTTTGAAGTTGGGATCATGTAAGCACAAATGTTGCTTTTTGTTGAAGCTTTAAGAACAACTGGAGCTCTGTGCGCCATAACGATCAGTCTGCAAACACAAAAACATGAAGCACATCAGATCAGTACATGCAAGATTTTGGAAATATGAACTGTTGGACCATTTTCCCTCTGTACGAATGAACCCTAAAAGTTGGTTCATTCGTGCGAATGGATCATTCTGCCTATTCATTCGTGCGAATGAGTTTCATTCATATGAATGAGTATTCATTCGTGCGAATGAGTTTCATTCGTGTGAATGAGCGTTCATTCGTGTGAATGAGCGTTCATTCGTGTGAATGAATGTTGTTCTCATTCGTACGAATGAACATGAAGAGTGTGTCCATTCGTATGACAGACGGGTCGCGATCCAATTTGTCCAAAAATCAACCAACACTTGAAAAGATTTGCCGAAAAAGACACCAAAACACTCGACTATGGTTTTCAACCAGTATTTAGCATTTTAATCGGTTTATTAAGTCATTTTTTACGTTTTTAAGTTTGGTTTTCGGTTTTGAGCCCTAAATCTAATCGCATTTGATGAATACTTGTGGGGTTATACCTGTAAAATGAAATCAAATGATTAGATCGGTGATTGGACGGAGTTTTGTTCAAAATCAGAATTTCAATCAAACAGACGTGCGAATGCTTTCTGAAATGTGTGAATGAGACTGCACATGCGAATGAATGGCATATTTATAAGATGGCCTGGTTCATTCGTACGAATGGACCATTCTGGTCAGTCCATTCGTGCGAGTGGACCAGACTTGATTCATTCTGCCACTCATTTATACGAATGGACCATTCTGGTCAGTCCATTCGTGTGAATGATCTATTCTCCTCATCCATGCGTACGAGTGAGCCATTCTGCTCATCCATTCGTACGAGTGAGCCATTCTTCTCATCCATTCGTACGAATGGGACAATCCCCTTATGCAAATTAAACTTTTCAGGTTAAATGGGATATCCGACCACATTGGTCTTGACAACAATTTGATTATGAAGTAATTTACATTTAATTATGAAGTGAGGGATCAATTATGAAGTTTTGGAATACGTTATGAAGTAAAGGAACGATTTGATCAATCAGGAAGTCAAGCGGTTTTCAAATTTGGTTGATAACAGTCGTTCGAGTCTTATCGAATAATCTAAAATTCAGAAAAATTAAAATCTTTTTGGATTTTTTGAATATGTAATACTGAAAATAATATCAACAAGATATATACACACATGTCTTAGTAAGAATGATCCTTATGAGAAATCATACAGACTTAATAACTAATGATCTGAGACATTTTGAATTTTGTAGATACAACTATACAATGGTATTTACACATCTTTTTGTGAGAAAGATCCGAACATGGGATCAGTACTAGACTCATAGCAATCATCAGCATTGCAAATTATCTGAGCTTTAAGTACACTTAGTCAAAATGCGATCATTGATATGGTTGTCCATCTTAAACTTATGCATACCTTTTCTCAACACTTACAAGATGATCTTGAAGGATTAAGTCCATTATCTGTGTGTCCCACACTAGTGAAGAATTGACTTGAATTACTTTTCAAAACATGTTAATGTTTCAAATCAGCACAACTTACTTAACCAGTCATCATAAGTTCATGAGATCTCAGTTATTCCCTGTTACTTCTTTACTACACCTATTTTTTTTTTTTTTTTTAGTATTCACAGTGACAGCCATCAGCTCATGGACGGCTTCAGCCAGGTATTTACAAGGCAATATGGCACGTATTCAGCTAACGGTGTTTGTGTTCATCTTATCCCATGGATGGCTTCAACCAGGCTGCAACCCGGTAATATGGCACATATACGGATTCGGATTCATACTTTTATTATATTCTTAATCGCATGGACGGCTTCAGCCAGGTATTTACAAGGCAATATGGCACGTATACGACTTCGGAATCTAATTTTTAATTTTATAACTACTTTCTGATATCTCATTAAACCGATGATAACTGGTGTGCACAGAATGAGAAACACCTTCAGTTTCTATTGTTGATTTTCGTCAATCCTTTCACCATTATGTGACTCACAAGACAATATCTAATATGGTATAGATCAATCATCAATGGTCGAGATTCAGTAAGATAAGCCTATCAATGCATCACATGTCGACTTAGTGTGACTATTCACTATGACATTAAATGCAATGTGTTTCATACATATGGTTAATGTGCCATCACTTCCCAAAGGTTGGATACGATTTCTCATTTTTGAGTTTTTCAGATGTTTTTGGGTTTTAGACTGTACAAATTTTTTATTTATTTATTTTTTTTTTAAACAAATTGTACACAATTAGTAAATCTTTTTGATTGTCTCAGATAACTAGCATCTGTGTACTATAATTTTTTTTTTGAAAATTTTAAGAAACGCAAGAAAGAAAAATATATACAGGAATGTAATTGATAAAAATGATTATTGACTTGACTCTTGGTCCGGAACAACGTCATCCTTCTTTTTCAAGATATAACAGTGCTTGTCATCAAAAAGAACCTTGAACTCCTTATCACAGATTTGAGAAACAGAAAGCAAGTTGTTATCCAACTGTTTGACAAAGTTGACCTTCTCAAAGCTGACAGCTCCACTAGACAGTGTTCCCTGAGCTGAGATAAAACCCCCTTTATCGCCTACAAATGAAACATAGCCCCCTTTGATATTTCTGACGTCGAAAAGGAGAGCTAAGTTCCCAGTCATGTGCCTGGATGCCCCACTGTCAATAATCCAATTATTGCTAATATGATTATAAAGGACAACCTGCACAAGAAGGAAAATAATTAGTTTAGGTTAGGAACCCAAGCCTTTACGGTCTTGGGTTTCCTAGTCTCATCTACCACAGTACAATCCATCCACTGTCCTTGTGGATTTTTGGAACAACCATTTGACTTTGTAGTACAGTCGTCAGAAACATCATCTGATTTTGCTTTCCACACATGTTCTTTGTGCAACGACTGTTTATGGTAAACAGTGGATTGCTTAACGATTTGTGCAGGTGTGGAACTCGAATCAGAGACCAACAAGTCATGCATCTTTTGTTTAACTTTCTTTTGATGCACTTGTTGTTGGGTAAAAGAGTTAGATTTTGACTTTAAAAGCTTTTGTTTATTTTCTGGAAAGTGGTTAACTCTTTTACTTGGCTTCTGAAGATAAGGACAGTTGACAACAATGTGTCCTTTTGTACCGCACTCAAAACAGTATCTCCGCTCAACCAACCTCTGAGATCTGTATTGATTTTCACTTTGGTGAGTTTTTGAACCACCAGCCTTAGCTTCTTTTTGTTCAGCTGAAGAGAGTGACTTGTTTGATTGAACAGACTCTCCAGCTTTAACAAAATTAACCTTTTTGATTGAGGCTTTGGTTACTTGACTCTTCTGATCAGAAGTAGTGGGATAAGATGGACGGCAATTGGTTTGTTTAATTTTAAAAACATTTTTAGAAACAGATTTTGAAATACCAATGCTGTCATTCTGTGGAGCAGACGAGTTTTTGTGTCCCAAACCACGAGTAGGGCACTCATCGTCGTCTTCATCCCACTCTTCTACCATTCCATCAACACACTGGGACTTCGAGGTCGAAGCACCATTATCGTTAACCTTTGGTTGAGGAATTTTATTTTCGGTTGGATCAACGACAAGTGGCGTTTTGACCTTAAAGTCAATGATTGGGTTATCATCCGGTGTGTTTACCATAGTATTCAACACCGGTGGAGGACAATTTTTATACCCTATCCCAACATTTTTCTTTTCTGGACGACGTGAAATCATGTAATCAAGAAGGTAAGAAGCATTTGAATAACTTTTCAGCTTTTGATTTAAAGTTTCATAATCACATTCGACAAGCGCCAACTTTTTCTTTGTTTCATCAATCGTGTTTAAATAAAAAGTGATGGCATTTTGTTTTTTGATAACACAGATTTCTAATTCATGAACTTGCCTATTTAAAAGATCAATTTTGTTTTTGAAGGCAAGTTCGTTTCCCTTTAAAACACGGTTTGCTTCAAGACAAGCAGTTAAATCAGTAATTAAGTCTGTGTTGTGACTTTTAAGTGTCTCAACTTTCTTCTCAAGTTCATCACAAATTAAACACGGTTGAGATTCAGACTCACTTTCAAAACTGTCAGAATTTACCTGAATGCCTGTGGATGTTTTTACCATAAAAGCACAGCTACAGGTAGATTCAGAAGAGGAATTGTTATCATCCACATCAGCTGTTGATTGACTTGAAGAGACAACAGATGATTTATCTTCATTCTCAGCTGTGAAGCCAGAACTGTTTGAAGATGTGTCGTCTGCAGCTGATGAACTTTCTGAAGCAATCTCTCTCTCAGCATCAGAATCTGATTCTTCATTGACTTCTACAGCCTTTGCCATGTAAGCTCTATCCCCTGAACTGCCATCAGTTCCAAATTTAAAAGACCAATCAACAGTCTCATCTGTTTGAACAACCATAGCTTTTGTTCCACTTGAAGTGCCCTTATCTTGTGCAAGAGTAACTGGAACAATGTTTGTTTCTGTATTTTGAGTTTGTGGCTTCGGTTGGCTTTGACGGTTGTTGAAAGGGTTGCGGTTTCCAGTCTGTTTAGGCTTTTCACATTGCCTAGCAAAATGCCCTTTCTCACCACAGTTAAAACAAACAACAGCAGACAGATCAAAACCATAAGTAGTGTCTTTGTTCCCTTCGAGAGTTTTTCCTGTCCTTTTTACATAATCTCTCGCTCTTCTGACTGCACTTGCAAGAGCCCACATTATATCAATTCGATCCATTTCATCCTCATCAATCTGAGCATAGTCTTCTACTGTCAGATGACTGTTTCCAACCTGTCCAGCAACAAAACTGTCATATGAATTGACAACAGTAGACAACAGTGCCATGTGTTCCTTGGCCACTTCGATAGTAACCTTATCGAAGTTGTCTGTTTGCAATTTAATGGGGCTTGGTGGAGGAGTACTAGCAGTATTTCCCTGCTTTGGAACCGAGCTTGATGGAACTGAAGCATAAGCTGTTGAAGACTGGCTGGCTAAAACATTTGACCTGTTTGATACAAACGCAGTCTGCAAAGGAGCATTTTGTTGAGTTGATGTAGAATAGTACAATGAAGGATCCTGAGCTTGTACACCTCTCTTTAACTTCCACTTATTCATCACCTCTTGTTCTCTCAATTTCTGAAGAAATTCATTGATATCAATGGTTTCAAGAGTATTGTTCTGTTTGAGAACCATCAAGAATGAATCCCATTTTGGTGGTAGTGCATCTGCCATGCATTGAACCTTTTCTTCTTTCGTTGTTTTGATCCAATGGGCATGTAATTCACTCATCAAGTGATAGAATCTCTCAAATAGATCATCTAAGGACTCATTTCCAATATACATAAAATTATCAAATTCCTTCTTAATGGCCTTAGCATTGATAGCTTTCAACGAAGCATTTCCTTCGTGACGTTGTTCTAAGGCATCCCACAGAGATTTTGAAGATGTAAACTGCCTGAATTGATGAAATATTTCTCTTGATATGGCCTGAGATAGGATAGCATATGCCTTCTTTTCTAAGTCATAATCTTTTCTTTGTTGTTCGCTTAAAAGGGAAAGCAAAACAGGAGTTCCATCCTCACTCAACACTTTCTGATATCCATTCTCTAACATCATCCATAAGTTTGTATCAACTCCATTAATGTGTATCTCAAACCTGTTTTTCCAGTGATGATATTCGTCCATTGTCATGAGTTTTGGAGCCTTGTTAGCATTTCCAGCTTCATTATCGATTAATAACAAGTTTTGGATTTTGCTGTTCTGACCGGCAACAAAAGCTAAGTCCGACATGGTAAAAAACGAAGTTTTTCGACACTTAAAAAAAATTCAGAAGAGATTTGTGCGAATGGGTTCTATTCGTGCGAATGGGTTCTATTCGTGCGAATGGGTTCTATTCGTGCGAATGGAATTTTCTATTCGTGCGATTGGAATTTTCTATTCGTGCGAATGGAATTTTCTATTCGTGCGATTGGAATTTTCTATTCGTGCGAATGGAATTCTCTATTCGTGCGAATGGAATTTTCTATTCGTGCGCATGGAATTTCTATTCGTGCGATTGGAAGTTTGAACAAACGAGCGGGAGACTTGATCTATTCGTGCGAATGGTAGGAGCCATTCGTGCGAATGAAGTTCATCATAGTAGCCATTCGTACGACAGAGGGCAGTTTGACTTTTTTGCACCAAAAAGCACCAATGATTGAGCCTCTTATCAGATCTTGAAACTGAAATGATCAGATCACTCAGAAGCAATAAACACAAGATTTGAACGTGGCTAAACAACGATCAAGTGATCTTTATAACATTCAAGAAGCTAGAAAAAGCAAGATCAAAAGCAAGATCAGATTTTCTATGTTGAATCTAGAGCACAACAGGCTCTGATACCACTTTGTTGGATCGGGATCTACCTTGATCCAATGATTCAACACATTAACCGAACCAAATCGTGCGGAATCCGATTTGATTGGCAATCCAATCTATGACACGGATCGGGTCGTAAGAAACGAGCGGATTAGACGACGAATCGAAGGTTTCTATCGACCCTTTGGTGTAGAGAAGTTGGATACAAGACCTAGAAACTCTCAACGGACAGATATTAGACAGTATAGGTGAAGAGAGTTTTTGTGTGTTCTGTTCTTAGTCTTGTTCTACTCTGGACAGTATGTGTATATGTGTTGTATATCTTTTCTTGTTATGTGCTCATGAAGTGAAAGTTATATATATAGTGCAGAGGCTATTCGAATGAGCCATGTGAATGGACTCATTCGTGCGAATGAATCAGCAGAATGGTTCATTCGTAAGAATGAATCATCAGAATGTTTCATTCGTGCGAATGAGTCATTCTCATGACATATTCTAGTGAATGAATCATTCTCATGATCTATTCGCACGAATGGATCATTCTCATGATCCATTCGTACGAATGGGCCTTTCAATAGCACGATTGATCAACGTTATCGATATTTATCAGATCATTTAATACACAGTCGTTATATATGAGTAAACATTAAGGATAAACATGTAATTTCATTAATACATCAAATAATTACATTAAACATAGATGAAATACATATTACAAGGGATTAGGGACATATTATGCATCTACAAAACATGAAACTAAGTTGCTTACAATTGTTAAAAATGATTGATCACAATATACATGAAGTATGGTCATACACCTTGTTCACCAAACTTGAAAATCCTAACACATTGAGACAACTCGGGGTTTGACGTATTCTTTTTCAAACACAAGTAAACTATGGGGCCTTAGGTAACACTACTTTATTATCCTTTAGTTGTTAACTGACTTGCCTATTTAAGGATATAGTTAGTTATTAGCAACTCATATGTGAAAGCAATATACATGAACTAAGTGAATTTGTGCCCCCTCTTGACCTGCACACAACGGAAGGATCTATACGGACCATACGATGATTTGAGTAATTATGGGTGCACACAGAATTATAAAAATCAGCGCATGGAAAACATAGTGAATTTTGTTGTGTGTTGTGACCTAAAACCTATCGTGGTGTATAACAACGAAACTAATGTAATATGACAAGGACATGGTGGATACGTCGATGGTACTTCCTATATATAAGTGTTCTATCATATTATCAGAAGTAACGTTGTTCGTGTCACGTGAAGTTTTGACCTAGATCAATAGTTGTGAAATGCCTCATCCACTAACAATTCTTGAGCACATTAGACTACATCTTAAACAAATCCTAATCATAAATTTCCCATCAATCCCATTCCACCCAATATATTTCATACTTAGAATCCAAAACATCATTCGACAGTTCCTTCTTAAATACATTTCAAAGCTAAATTCATTATCATCATTCATACATGATCCTGAATATCAAAATCTATGTCTTGTCACCAGTTATACTCCTTAAACCAACCATCATAACACAATGAGAACCCAAAACTCTCACATTTTTCCTGATTTAGTAGATTGCACTAGCTAAATTTCAGGACGAAATTCCCTCAACATGGGGATACTGTAACATTTCTAATTTTTCATGTCTTCATTTTAGTATAATAAATCACGTTTGAATTCAAATCTTAGCAAATGGTTATATTAGACCCTAATTATCAACACAAATTCATAAATCCCACCCCATATTTATTCTAGAATCCCTATATATATAAATATTTGGACATATGTGTAAATATATACATTATACATCATACAAGTACACATACATACGTAATAAACAAGTGATCCTACTCAATGGTTTGAACCTCTAACGATATTGAACCCCCCCCCCCCAAGCCTTGAACCCCACCTTGGTGGTGACCTTGAATCGCAAACTTAGACCAAGGCCAAAGCAAAACCGCCTGTTTGACTTTTAAAAGTCAAACCGGGCCAAATTTCCACAATCCAAGCCTCAATTTCGATCCAATCAAGCCCTACAAATTCCTATCTCGTGTGCAAGCAACAATCATTCCAACCCAGGCCCAATCAACAAGCAAATTAGATCAAACTAGCGGGCAGATTCAAATTCTAATGGATTTGAGTTTAGATAGTCAAATCCCGTATCAATCTGCAATTAATTCGTTAAATCAACGCGTCCTAATCCCGCAAATCACTCGCAAGCAAATCCCGAGTGTACCTAGACCTGTATCAAGACTCAATTCAACTCCAATTTGGTGAATTAACGCGTAATCAAACCCCACAAAAAACCTCACGGTCAAACCAAACCCGGATCGATTAATACGGATGAAATTAGACAAATTAAATCACTCAAACACCCTCGTATACGTCCACACAAACTCTCCCAGCCTGTAGACAAACCGCATTCCACCTCTGAAGTCCCGTCGATCACGAGGAACAGCCGAAGCAAACCCGTAGCCGTCCGCGTTCGTGCCTCAATTATTTCGAGTAAGAATGGTATCATTAGACTCGTAATCAAGCCCTGAACGATAACCCCTTATCAATTCGAGTTAACATAACCCATCGAAATCGATCGGGATTAGGGTTCTTGACCGTTGCTAGAAGTTTGATTTAGGGAAATTGGATGGTTCGCTTTTAAGCATTTTAAATTATTTTGTTCCTGTTATGACCAGCGAACCACCCCAGTCCGACTGGTTAAGACAATGAACCATCGGACCTGGTGGTGTGGGTTCGAAACCCACAACCCGCGCCTATCCGGCTTCGTTTTGCGCGTTTTCCCGTGACCGGACCGGCCCTCTTTCCTTTATCTGTTAATACGTATCCGGTCGAGATTTGTACAAGGGTTGGACCACTGGTCCAGTGGTTAAGCATGTAAACACCCACAGAATCCACCTGGGTTCGAACCGGGTGGCATTCTTTTTATTTTTAAATCATTCTTAAAGCATTTTTAATTTATTTAAAATTATATTTATAAACTTAATATCTTTTAGAACGTAATGCCTCGATAAATTATCATTTAAAACATAAAACCACTATTTTTATAAATGTAATTTTGTAGAATCCTATTATTTGTTGATGTTTCTTGATATATTTTACTAAAGATTATACATATTAGGGTTTTAAACCCTGTTTGGATCATAAAATGTTTCTAAATATATATATATATATATATATATATATATATATATATATATATATATATATATATATATATATATATTTCTATATTTTCTTAAGGGAATATGCTACTTTAAATAAATTATAAATTCATTTTTACAACCCACTCAGAGTTTAGATTAATTGGTGCAATATCTTGTTTTTATATATTAATATTTACAACACATTTTGATACATTTTCATAAATAAATAATAGAGAAATTTATTTATTTAATCAGTTGTCACTCACTAATAACTTTGAAACTTACTTTTTTTTTATTAAAACTCTTATTCAAATACTAACACAAAACACATTCCTTACACGATGTAACACAAACCCTTTGTACAAGTCCTTATATTCATATCCAGTAAAACCCTAGACTTTCTTTAGACTTTGTAAACAACACTAATACAAGTTCATACAATTCACTCTAGGTCAAGTCTGCAATTGCAAAATCACTCGTGAAACCTATTGCTCATGTTATCTACATAATTGATACAAGTGAGTTTTACATAGCCCCTTTTTCACTATTTTTACATTTTGTGGTGAAACATGATCACAACTTACAATGATTTACCGAAACTACACAACACAAATCCACTTTACAATTTGTGTGCAATTGGAGCTTTATGTTTGAGTGCTAGGTGTGTTAACTACTTATTTGCAATTACATGTACAATCATTAACTAATCAAGCCGACGGTTAACAATGATATATCTACTGAGCCTGACAAACCCACCCAGATTGGGGTGATTGTTACCGACAACACAATTTTTGCATGCTAGTTATAAAGGTTTGATTGTACTACCTGGTTACACAATAGTAACTCCCCATAAATGCCTTGTTAATCATGACTTGTATGGATTTTTTTATACACAATACTTTGATACTATTTAGAGTCAAATCCTATGTATGCTCACCAGCTTTTTAGTTGACCTCGTTTTCATCATGTTTCAGGTACAAAAGTTTGAGTTGATCAAGTTGCTACACTTAGGTTGTGGACCCTGTTAATTGAAATAAATGGACATGTTATGTAAATTCAAGTATTCTTGTATTGTCGTATTTTGAAATTGTGAATGGAAATGTAACGTTTTAATATATTGAATTTTAGTCAACCATGTGCTCATGAACAGTCTACATGTCCCGCCCCGACGTTTCCGCCATCGGTTGGGGTGTGACAATTTAAATCTACAAAATTATATTTACACATATTTATAAAAATAGATTAACAAAAGTTAATTATTAGATTATAATTAATATAAAACACCAGATACATTTTTATAACTAAAAGACTAGGTTACATATTTTATAAATAAGGTAAAAAATATTTATTTAATTTATATTTAAGAATTATTTATTTAAGTTATACTTAATCACCCCTAATACCTACATTATTTTTATAACTAAGTAAATAAATAATAAATTTGTAATTTATTTATTTAGTTATTCAAACTCAAACTTTGATAAAAATGTTCTAAAAATATCCATTTCAAACCTTTCATTTTATTCAATACCTTCCAAGAACATACCACTAACTTTATACACACGTCCAATTCAACCCTAGACTTAGACATAGACTATTGTGCACACTATTAATTCAATATACATTCCAATCTAGGTTAACGTTGTGCATTACAAGGATCATATTACTATCTAGTCTCTCGTGTTAGCTACGCCTTTTGAATCAAGTGAGTATTACATAGCTCCTTTTACTCTTTTACACTTTTTGGGGTGGAACATGAACACTATACAAACTATTGGTTACATTTACACAAACTACACAAATACAAATCCTCTTTACATTCATGTGTGCAATTTGAGCTGCCTGAGTACTAGGTGTGCTAACTTTTGTGTGCAATTTATGTGCAATCATTAACTATTCAAGCCGACGGTAAACAATGATAGATCTATTGAGTCTGACAAACCCACCCAGATTGGGGTGACTGTTACCGACAACACAATTTTGCATGCTAGTTACAAAGGTTTGATTGTACTTGATTACACAATAGCTGCTCTCCATAAATGCCTTATTTTATCATGATATGTAAGGATTTATTTATTCACAATCTATATGCTATCTATATACAAACCTGTGTATGCTCACCAACTTTTTAGTTGACTTTATTTTATTCATGTTTCAGCTGCTAATGAGTGAGTTTGATCAAGGCATGCTACACATAGGCTTTGGACTTAGTTAAATTTAAATAAAGACTATTATGTATTTCGTTTATGTACTTGTTTGAATTTAATTGTGTTGAATTATTTGAAGTTAAATTTGATGATTAAAATATTGAAATCTAGTCAACCTTGTGCTCATGAATGTAGGTCCAGGTAACTCAACTACTGATCGAACTCGTGATATGACGTTTCTATAACACGAAGTGCGGAATCCTTCGTATTAACGTTTGTATACTAATCGACAATTCAAACAACACGCGTAAATAAACTTCTCGTTATATTCCAAATCACTGTGGTTACAGACTCAATCAGACAAGACTTTCTCTTCTTGGATCTGTTCCTTCTAATGACTCTGTAACACATATATAAAGAAACACACCTGCTGTAAGCGAACTTGTTAAGTTCGCCTCCAACAGACCAAGCGAACTTAACAAGTTCGCCTCAGTTAGACCTAAGCGAACTTATTAAGTTCGCCTCTGATAGACCGGGAGAACTTAATAAGTTCGCCTCTAGGCATACATGTAAAAACACTTAGAAACTTTTTACAATTACTTAACAAAACATAAAGACATAAAAACTAACTATTACAAGCTTTTGTCATTACAAATCTATGTCCTAACAATGAACAGTCTACATGTCCCGCCCCGACGTTTCCGCCGTTGGTTGGGGTGTGACAAACCTTTTGATTCATATGAGATCCAGACGATGTAGATGCTGTAGTAGCAAAGAAACCTGAATGACTAGAATGTCCAGAATGAATAGGAACTCCAGAACACTGATCATTAGAAGTATCTTGAGCATCACTAGAAAAGAATGCAACTCCTGTACCAGTTTTACCAAAAGTCTTGGCAAAATACATTGAAGGATCTTGTATATGTTCCATATTAGTCTCCTTCTTCTTCATATTCATATCATGAGATTGAATCTTTCTAAGAACCTCTTCCAGAGACATTGATTTATACTTGATATTCTCTTTTATTAAAACTGTATACACATCAAACTTAGATGGTAATGCCTCCAAGAACTTATCGTTAATCTCTTCAGTCTCATACACCACAGAAGCACTCGATAATTAACTCACCAGATGATAGAATCTTGTAGCAAGATCATCCAAGGATTCATTTTGAAAGTACTTGAAAACCAAGAATTGCTTCTTCAGTAGCTCTTTTCTACTCTTCTTTACATCCAAACTACATTCACATCTTTTCTGTAATGCTTCCCACAGTTGTTGAGAAGACTTGAATTGTTTAAAACTGTGATATATTTCATTTGGAAGAGACATCGAAAAACTTGCCATCGCTTTCTTTTCCCGATCAAACAACAACTTTTCTTATGTGGTTAACGCAAACACTGACTTTGAAACATCATCCTTTCCCATCCACGAGTAAGTCGGATGCGTATAACCTTCTAAGATTGGAATCCATAGACTGGTATCGGTAAAGGATACGAACTGATCAAACCGATCTTTCCAATTAGAATAATCAGCAAGATTTAAGAATTTTGGCGGTTTCTGAGATGTACCAATCTCATTATCATAATTGAACATATTAGTTACTTGGACCATATTTTCCATTTTCCAAAAAAATTTCCATGTGTTGAACACACACTACCCTTAGGCGAAGATAGTAAGTTTGCTTCAGATACACCTAAGCGAATTTAATATGAATAAGTTCGCTTAAACCAGAATTCAGAAATTTGATTAAGTTCGCCTAATTTGAGAGAAGCGAACTTGACAAGTTCGCCTGCAAACCAATTCAGCAAGTTCGCTTGCTTCAGCAGAATCAAACTCAAGAACAGATTCACCTCAAAAACACGAACCCAATTTCACCAAAAATCTTCATAATTCACTGATTTGAAGGAATTAGACCAAATTAAACCATAGCATTGTGTATTTTTTCAATTATAACCTTTCTATCGGATCAATTTCTTCAAAATCCACTTCAAAATCACCAAATCAGCAGCAAAATAAGATTCAAGAACTTAAAAAACTCCATGGAAATGAAAAATCGAAAAAGTGATCAATTTCTTGTCAATTTGCATACAAAATCGTCTTAAATCACCAAGAATTATGAGCATAAGCTCTGATACCACTTGTAGGTCCACATGGCTCTTTTACAGATCATTCTCGTGATAAGACGTATTGTTAACGCGGAGTGCGGAATCCAACCGAATCAACAATTGTATACACAAAAGACAATATAAACAATCACGTAAATAACATTCAAGCTTGTATTCCAACAATCATAGAGTTTACAGACTCAATCAGACAATTCGTTCACTTCTGTTCAATCCTCCGTAAAATGACTCTGTAACCTCTATATATAGACATCTGATCTGTTTTAGGCGAACTTAACAAGTTCGCCTCTATCAGACTAAGCGAACTTAACAAGTTCGCCTCAGATAAACTAAGCGAACTTAACAAGTTTGCCTCTGTTAGACTAGGAGAACTTGACAAGTTCGCCTCTAGTATAACTTGTATAAAACACTTAGAACATTACATACAAAAACATAAAGACATTAGATCTAAACTATTAGAAAGCTTTTGTCATTACAAACTATGTCCTAACAACAAGTTCTCAAGAGGTTTAGCTAGGAGACTTGGAGATTCAAGGGATTTCTTGAAGTCTAGGAGTCGGTTTTGCTAAGCAACTCAAGCCTTTTCATCTTCTACTCATGATTCTGCTCCTAGCTTGTCTAGTGGTATGAAATCGACACCGAAGTCTAGTTCCATCTTTATTTTCTTATTTAGGCTTGTTGTTCACCATAAAAACAAAGGGATTTGAGGAGTTAATGATTTTTATAAAAGTTTAACTTTAATGGGTTAAAAACTAAGGTTTTGTACATATATATATATATAGTCGAATTTTATTATATGATTGTGTATATATGTTGTTTTGAACACATGAGTTGTGGATAAGTAAACAAAAAGTATGGTTGATACTTGATGAAAAATGAATCATATATATATAAATCGTGATATATGATTATATGTATGAGTGGTGTGTTTAACTTTCATAGTTGGTTAACATGGAAATTGCTAAGTGTGTATGCATACATATAAATCAAGATATATATATATATATATATATATATATATATATACATGTGTGTAGGGTAGTAATATGTGACCTGGAACTTTTGGAATAAATATATATATATTAAACCGTAACACATGTATACACGGATGAACACTTGTGGATTGATCATGGAAATGTTTTGTGAAGTGTTAAAGGACATGAAATCATACATATATATCTACTTATAACTTGATAATAATTAGAATCGAAACATGAAATGTTGATAGATATACATGTGATCGAAATAATGATATATGCATGATAAAGATGTAGGTTCATAAAAGAGTTTATGATTAAGTAATATAAAGATGGTGAAATATATACGAGTTAGGAAAACCCTAATGATATGTGTATGTATATACATAAAGTATATGTATTTGTCGATTCATGAACATGTATAATCATGACAAGTACACATATGATAGTATGACCGTATGAAAGTATATGTGCATGAAACATATGAATAGATTTGGTTAAAAATAAATAATCACACGACATCGTGAAATATATGTGAGTATATGTAGAGATGTGGAAATACATGTATGCATGAATTGCTAAAAATAAATAAAGATGTATGCATGATGAACGTAACTAAGTTAATAAATATCGTTCGAAATATAAGTATTTTCATGTGGATGTAGTAACGTGGATTGTGCGAATGTAGAATAATTAACATGCATGGGTATACTTGAACGATATTTGAGATTGTATATAATTATTTTTGAGAAATAATTATATGTATATACGTGAGCCCTAAGGTGAATAAATTATAAGTCGTTAAAAAAATAGTATTTATTTTTGGTAAACTTAATAAGTCACCAATATGGAAACATAATATTTTCTTGAAAAATATATAAGCGTCTAGACTGGAATAATGATCACCAATGAGTCGTAATTAAAAACATTGTTTTTACTAAACAAAGAAGTACTTAACGTGATTCGTTAAGTCGGGTGAATAACTTGCATTTTAGACAGGTAGTCTTAACGTATTAGTACCCTTGTGTGATTAGGGTACGGATAGACAGGAACAATTAGCACACTGTTATTTGCTAGCATACATTAATCACCAGGTGAGTTCACGGCCCCCTTTTCTCTTTTTAATGTTTTGTAAACTATGGGGGAGAAACATACTTACATATCATGCTTTACGTTATTGTTCAACACATTTGGAAACATTGTTGTTTCATACACTTGAGAGAACATTGTAAGATTTTTATATGATAACAAGAAAACAAGACACTAACATTATGTTTTACATGAGGAAAGCTCTTAAAGTCCCCTGAACGTCATCAACATTTGTAACCATTAGCTATGGACTTAGCCTAGGATCTCTCAAACAAATTGAAATTCGCAAACTATTAAAAGTCTAAAACAACCATTTATATATACATGTTTGAAAAAGGACGACGACAAGATTTTGCAAGCGAACATAACCCGCCGTTACTACCGCACAAGTCTCCCTAAAAAGGGTCAACCACTTTTTCCAGAGCCTAATAAATTATATTAGTTAGAGGTTGTTACGTAGATAAGATTTATTGTAATTATTTTTACATTTATAAGTTATCATATTCCTTTGTATAAATATGAATAGTTGTTCATTCTTTCGATAACACATACATTTAAAATATCATACAACTCCTGATATAATTAAGATATGATTACTCTGAATTTAATGCAAAATTACTATTGCAAAATTACTCTGAATTTAATGCAAAATTACTCTGAATTTAAAGATTCTTGATCTGGGAAAAAACAACTTACCATCTTAAACCCAGTAACTATAATATAATTAAGATATGATTTACATTATTTAAAAATAAAACTGCAAATTGCTCACTCCCTCAAACCTCCAATATCTGGACCCTGGATTTCAGCAAGAGATATGAACATGTGTTCATCACTTGATTAGCAAATAACACAACTGGAGGGTTCCTCATGAACAACTTTAGAACAATATGGTACGGCTTGATGATTATGCAGCGGGTAATTGTAACAAGGGTATGACTGATGAAGAAGATGCTGTTGATATGCTGCTTTCAAAGCTTCTTCTGCTTTCTTTTTATTCTCTTCTTTCTTCTTCTCATCTGCTTTCTTCTTCTCATCTGCCTTCTTTTTATCATCTTCCTTCTTTTTATCATCTTCTTTCTTCTTCTCCGGCTCCTTCGCCGGACCGACCGATACGATCTCGGTATGACAAATCTTCCTCAGTTTTGACACAATTGTCACCGGATCCACATCCCCTGTTACCGTCAGTTTCTTGTCTTTCATGTCCATAGCTATTGAATCCACCCCTGTTTTAATTTTGACCAAATCACATCAAATTTATAGTCTTTAGCTTATCGAATCTGGGTTTGCATTATTTTTTAAAACTATGATGACCCATATGAATTAAATAACTTGATTTTGCAATACCTGAGAGACTGGAGACGTTTTTCATGGCCTTTTGCTTGACTATCTCGTCCAAGATTTCCAATTTCACCACAACTTTCTGCAATATTAGAAATTAAGAAAATTTAACAGAACCCTGATAAGATTTCACATATGAAACATCTAAATTGTGTAATTTGATGTTTGAAAAAGGAAGAACATAGTGACATAAACATACCTTCATGTTCTTTTTTTCTTGAAATTGAAGAAATGTATGTGAGAAGAAAGAAAATTGGTTGTAGGCTTTTAAGCTTTAGAAATTAGAAGAGAACAAGAATATGGTTTACAAAGGTTGGTGAATTGTGGTATATAAAGACAAGGGGTTGTGAAGCAACCCATGCCAGGTCAAGCGAACCAGATGAGTGAGGTTGGACTGAGTCCACGAGTCAACATTTTAAGTCAAGAGTGATGGGGAGGGAAGGGGTCCCACGTTTGGAAAAAATAATGACCAGTCGGTGTTTAGACATTAGAGTGATGTCATGGAATCGTTCTTATGTGCTTAAACTTTATTTTTTTAAGTAAAAGACGAACCATGATGGATCACATGTTTATGCCAATTCAACTATTAATTAATGTAACAAATACTCAGTATAGTCTACGATACTAAAAAAAACATGATTTTAAATACAATTGCGTTTTCAAACGTTGATAAAAAATCTTTTTAAACCCGCGCGTTGCAGCGGGAAGGTTAAAATTCGTAACGCTCCGTTTTGACGACCCCTACAATGTTATTGACTCAATGAAAAAACTAACGTTCAACCATTAAAACAAACCCAAAAGTTAAAAAAGTAATTATTTTTTAAGCTAAATATGTTTTCGGTTAAATAATAAAAAATAAAAAAACTAAAGAAGGTACTTGATGTGTGTTGTGTATATAGTAAATATTATATAATAATATTTAGAGATATTGATTTCACGAGATAAGGTTTTAAATTTATAAAATAAAATGATAATTACTCTAAAATTAAAACACAAAATAGGCAAGTGTACCTATCGCAGCGTAATATAGTTTAGGTAAGAACCAAGTATCGAACCAATGGACACGGTCGAGTTCCAATACTCAACTTTTGTTATCGTTTAGCCGATTTAATTAGTAAGTGGGTTTTGGGAGATTGTGAAGCAGAAAAATAAATGATAGAAAAGTAAATGACGGTAAAGTAAATAACAGAAAAGTAAAAACGTGCGTGATGTGTGTAACAGGAATGTAAAGTTTAGAATAGTAAATAACAGGAATATAAATATCTCAGAAATGATCAGGTAGAGTATTGCTTTGGGCTTCGAATCCGCTTGGTACATGATAATAACAAATTGACTAATCCGGTGGAATGACTACTACAAACCTGTGAACGGTACACCACTAGAGCCTCATTCTTACAATATTTGTTTCGCGAATTATACTCTTTAATAATAAAATGGTAATGATTCCCAGCTAGGGACAAGGATACCCTCAACCCTTTGAATGCTATCTCCAAGTTGGTTTAGGACATCGAACTAAAATGCTTAATTATTATTGTTAAAAAGGTGATTAGACTTTGCTAACCGGTAGGCGGTGTAACAATGGGACCATGTATAAAGACGTACCGTTGCCAACATGAGTTCACCAATTCTTGGTCTTATAACAACTTTGTATAAAGACGTACGACCTTATTAGTATTAACCAAGCCTTGGCTTATCAAAATCCAATTGTATAAAGACATACAAGCATCAAGGGAAGCTTGATTAAAATGGTTTTATGGTCTTACGATTTAAAATTAAGAATACTCACAAGTGTAAAAACAGATTTAAATAATAATAAAAAGCCCACCTAGAAGGTGGTTTTAAGAGCGAAATAATTAAAGACATAAACATATCACTAGATTAATACGTTAAACATTAACATACACCAAACTTCATCTTTACCCTAGCAATACAAACAGTTTAGCCACGAATGGCCATACTAACTAACGTAACGTTGAGTTTCGTAGGCTCCCCTATTACGGACAAAGAGAATGAGCCTCTCTACTCTCTACTCTCTACTCTATACTCTAACTATGAAATACTCTCTCTAGAATAGTGTCTTGAGGTATGGAAAGGTGTGTGGAATGAAGAACCCAAGCCTCCTATTTATAAGCCTCGGAATGAGCAATGCACGGGCGTGCAAACACCTAGGGAATCATAGGGTACGAGTGGCAGTGTACTGGGAGCCGTGGGGAGCAAAGAGGGCAAATGCACGCCCGTTCATTGGGATGCATGACCATGCATCCCCTCCCTACGGCCCACTTTTGTCTTTTTGCTGATGGTTGACTTTTGTTGATCATTGTTGACTTCTTGGGGGTCAAAGCTCGGGAATGATCCTTCTAGAAGCTTCGTTTCTTGGTGCTTTTGATAGGTTTTATCTTTGTTTTTCTTTAGAACACCGAATAACCTGTAATTATAAAAAATAAACGTTTAAGTATCAATTGCAAGATTATTATTCAATTAGTACCATAATATGAGGATTATTATGCATGCAAAACATGTATAAAAGATGGCAAATCATAACACCCCACACTTAAACTTTGCTTGTCCTCAAGCAAACTCATGCATGATTAGTCCCATAACTAAAAACTTTACAAAAGGTAATGGAGACCCAAGTAGTTGGAAATTCCGGGATAACTCATGAGTCACTTTATTCTATTTTTGTGCTTTTCTATTTTAGCATGACGGAATCCACGACAAGCCTACTAGAACTTCGATTATGCATAATACCTCACTCCTCACAATTTTCACTCAACTCTAAGGTTATATATGTATGGATAATGTAAGTTAAGTGGAACACTCAAGTTCGAATCGAATTATACAATGGTCATAAGCTTGTATGCAAATCAAGTCTCCACCAACTAACTAAGTAGTATGCATGAATCAAGAGGACTTTAAAAAGGGTTATAATGTGGCTAAAAGAAAAATAAAAAGGTGAAAATGAAAATCTTTTTGGTTTTTTAGGGATTTAGAATGGTTTCAAGGGCTGCAGCTAACGTGAAACACACAGCTACGACTTCATGGCTTAAGATGGAAAATACTAGCGGGTCCCTCTACAGTACTCAGATCATGAGGGTATAACTTATCTGTGGGCTCATTTATGGTCAGATTTCCAAGACCGATACTTCTTATCATGTTCAACTCCTCCTTTATTCCATAGCACACATTGCTGCCTTTTCGTATGGTTCTTTCGGCTTGTAACCTGGTTTACTTTGACCAGATACATATACTCATATTGGGAATAAGTTTGACCTTCTTGCATTTTCCATTGTGGCTCCAGTTGCCACACTTCACACATTTGCCATACCTTTTGGCTCTTCTTTTGGCGGCGTTTTTTGACAGGCCGCAGAATGGTGGTAGTTGTTCTTGCTTGTGCCACCATTTTCTTACATCACTTGTTGCTTTGAAAACTTTCTCTCGGAGTTCGGGTGGTAATTCAGGCTTTGCAAAATGAATACAAGAAAGCAAATTGAAATCAAAACAATGCATATCCAGCTCTTTAAGGTCTAACCGGTAAAAGACCAACTTCTATCTTTTCTTATCTTTTCTCATTTTTCTGTTTCTTTTTTTTTAAACAACATATCATCAAGACTAATTTTTAAATAATTCCTTTCTTCAAATTCCTTGAAATAATTTTTCCATATCTTCCTTGTAGATCGTTTGGCTGTTTCTTCCTAATACATCCACTTTCTTCTTGTATATTCCAATTATTTTAAGTGAAACAGATTCTTTCCAAATTGCCTCGATGGTTGTAAATTTGAAATAACGACAAAAGATAGTCTACTATTTTTCCACGACAATAAACGATGTTTACGAAAAGCTGGTTTGGTGATAAATATGGGTAGTAGAAAAGAAAAGGCTAAGGCTCAGAGGGCTATTTAGGCGGATATTGTTTTTAGGATTTTGGGTTTAAGGATAATATATAAAGGGTAATAAAGTACTAGGTGCTTCAGTCATTTTCATACATTTACTAGTTTATGGTCTTGATATGTATAAGTCACACAAGTTCTAATTTCGCATAAAATTCGATTGAAAAAACATTCGGTATACCAAATGAAGGAGCATGTGAAAAATAATGGTAATAATGCTTGTGGAATGGCTCAGATTATTCTCATATGAAAACGGATGGGATAGGGTTTAGTGATTTGTTATGCATAAAATCCATTTGTTTCTACTTGCCATGTCTTCGTTTTATTTAATTAAGCGTGAACTCCAAAAGATTTAGGTTTTAGGGTTAAACAATTTTGAAAATTTTTAAGGTTTTTAAGAAAAGTCAGTTTTTTTAGTAAGGTTTTAGTCAAATGGGTAGAAAATCACGAGTTTAGTTTTACTGCTTTGAGGTTACAAGTTTGTCCTGAATCTCTAATTCCCCACGCCACACTTAAAATTGTGCATTGCCCTCAATGTACAAATGCATGTAATGGAATGCTATGCAGGAATTTAAATGCATGAAGTATTAAGGGAAAAGAAACTGGTACTCCCCTGGTCAATTCGTTGTATAACCTATGGCCAAAACTTGTTGCTGTTGTCAACACTTTGCTTCAAAGACTTCATTGAATTTCTTAAAAATTTGATGCGTTTTCCGACGTCCCAACTTGTAGAGGTGGAGTGTAGCTCCTCAAAGAAGTAGAGAAACTACATGATGATGCTATTCTACTTGACACATAAAGAAAAACATAAAAACCAAAAACGGAAATAAAAGGTAGTTGTTAAGCTACTAAAGTCCTAGTATCGAGAAGGCATACCTGGGGGCTGAAGTATGAGAAACTTAAACTTGGAAAACCAAACCTGAGGTCCATGTTTTCTGTCGTATGCACCAACTTCTCAATTTATTCATGATTATCGGGTTGCCTCCCGGAAGCGCCATATTTATTTAAGGGTCGTTGGCTGGACCAGTACGTACTTCATCAGTCTTTCTCTTCTAGTGGAACTTCCTCCTCTGTTTGATCAATTGGTCCTTTGAAATAGCCTTTAACTCGATGACCATTAACCCTAAAGATTGTCCCGTTTATTTGTTCTAGTTCCAATGTTCCATAAGGGAATATTTTCCTGATTATATATGGTCCCGTCCATTTAGATCATAATTTTCCTCGGAATAGTTGTAACCTTGAGGTGTATGGTAAGACTTTTTCTCCTTCTTGGAAATCCCCTTTGTCAGCTTCTTATCATTGATTTTCTTTACCCTGTCTTTGTAAATTGTCAAATTCATATATGCTTGATTTTGAAGTTCTTTTAATTCATGAATTTGTAGGAGACGGTGTTCTCCTATACTGGATATATCTAGATTTACAGCCTTAAGTGCCCAATATGCTTTGTGCTCAATTTCTATTAGGAGATGACATGTTTTTCCATATACCATTTGGTAGGGAGTGGTTCCAATAGGAGTTTTGTAAGTTGTGTGCAAGGCCCATAATGCATCCTCTAGCTTGCCAGACCATTCCTCCGATTAGGACTTACTACTTTTTTCTAGGATACATTTGATTACTCTGTTTGTAACTTCCACTTGTCCATTTTCTTGGGGATGGTATGTTGTGGATAATTTGTGAGTGCAACCATAATGTTTAAGTGTCTTTTCCAACTGTGAGTTGCAAAAGTGTGTTCCCTTGTCGTTGATCAAAGCTTTTGGTGTACCAAACCGGGTGAATAATCTTTTTAAAAATTGAATGACGACCCTTGTGTCATTTGTTGGTAAAGCTTGTGCCAAAACCCATTTTGATACGTAATCTACTGCTACTAAGATGTACTGATATCCGCGAGATGGAGGGAATGGCCCGACAAAGTCGATCCCCCATACGTCGAATATTTAACATACTTGGATGCTTGTTTGGGGCATTTCATCGCGTTTTGAAATGTTCCCTGTTCTTTGACATGAGTCGCATGTACTTATTAGCTTATGTGCGTCTTTGAAAACGGTCGGCCAAAAGAATCCGGCTTCAAAGAGTTTCCTTGCAGTGTAATTAGCTCCATGGTGTCCTCCTGTTGGTCCTTAGTGATATTGTAGCTTCTTTCCCATGCACGCATCACCGTACTATCTGGTCTGTACAGACGCGGAATAGATATGGATCTTCCCATAAGTAATGTTTGATGTATGCGAAGAATTTCTTCCTTTATTGAAATGTCATTCCTTTCACTAGCACTCCACTTGCTAGGAAATTTGTGATGTCTGCGAACCATGGGTATTCATTGGGGTCATGTATGCGTAGTATGTACTCATAAGGGAAGCTATCATTTATGGCAAGTTCTTGGGTCCTTTGAGTATTCTTAAGATGAGATAAATGGTTTGCCGCAAAATTCTCTGCTCCTTTCTTATATTTTATCTCAATATCGAACTCTTGTGATAGGGATTTGAAAGTATCCTGAAAATCCATCGAGAAAACTATAGAACATGTTCCCAGATAGTCGCTCCAACATTTCATCTATGAAGAGTAGCAGAAAATGATCTTTACGTGCGGCTTCATTTAATTTACGGTAATCAATACACACCCGCCATCCACTAACTGTACGGGTTGGTATTAATTCGTTTTTCTTGTTTGTGATTACCGTCATACCTCCTTTTTTGGTACCACTTGAACCGGACTGGCCCATGCGGAATCTAAAATGGGATAGATCACCCCTGCGTCAAGTAGTTTGATAACTTAATTCTTCACTACTTCCTGCATTTTAGGGTTCAGCCGTCTTTGGTGTTGCACACTTGGTTTGTAGTTGTCCTCCATGAGTATTTTATGAGTGCAAAATGAGGGGCTAATTCCATGAATATCCACCAACTTCCATGCTATAGCTTTCTTGTGTCTCTTTAGCACTTCTAGTAGTTTTTTCTTTTTCGTCACTTCCTAACTTGGCAAAGATAATCTAACATCCCAATTTTCATTAAAATATGAGTGTACGGGCTAATTGTTATTTCATGAAACCCTAGGGGGTTTAGGTGGCAATATATTAAATTATAAGGGTTAAAATAACATTAAGTTAAAGTGTAGGGGGATAAAATATAATTGGATTAAAGTTCAGGGACCAAAACTAAAAATTTGAGAAAGTAGGCAGATGTCGGACCGACATCTCAGGGGATAGCGGTCCGCTATGTGGGAAGCATGGAATCACTCCGGAGGTGACACGTGTCGAGTGAGTAATCGCTGAAGATTGACACTTGGCGGACCGATATGGGATCTGTTGCGGTCCGCTATCCGCAATCCATCCATTACGGACCTATATAAGAAGCATAACAGTCCGTTATGTGCTCATTAAGCAAAATTACACCGCCACACCGGATAGCGGACCGGCATGTGTAAGGATAGCGGTCCGCTATGAACCCATCGGCCAGCCTATAAATAGTTGGACATGTTGGTCGTTTTTAGAAAATCTCAGACAGTCCCAACTCCTCACAAAACACACACTAAACCTAGGGAAGCGTGCCCCGAGCCCCGGTTCACGTTGGGAAGTCCGGTTTCTAGCTTTTCGACCCCAATAAGCAAGAGATAGTGCTGAGGTAAGGTTCTGACTAGTTCCTAATGACTTGGTTATTTCCATTAAGCTCGGAACTTATGATTAAGTAATATTATAATGACTAAGGACCTGATTCAAAGTCATTATGTTGCGCATATTAGCACGTAAAGGTTATTTAAACAAGTAAGAAGTTAGAGGTGAGTTCTATGATGCCCTTTTAATCGTTTTAAAATGTTTTGGGCATGATGCACATGTTATGAATGTTATTGATACCATATACCATTGATTTACATCTTTGAGCCAGTATCCATGATGTTGCAAGGAAGGTTTTATGTTGTAAAATGACAGGTAACCTTCTGATCGGTATGTAGTTATCTGATAAACAGAATGTTCTGTCTAAAGAAAGAATGGTGTATAAATCCCTCATGGACCCGTCATTCTTTTATGGGAACATATCTGTTGGAGGTACTACCCTTGGAAGATAACCACCTTGTTTTGAAATGAATGAATGTTAAAAGTTTAAGACTTGTATTGGTTAACCAAGATGAGTGATGATGAAAGGATATCATTGGTAGTGATTGCATTGACATGAAATGATTTGACAATTTTAGTCTGAAAAGGAATGTTTCCATGTATGGTCAATTCCCACATAATATTTTGCAACTTATGGAATGGAATGCGGACCGTTACATCCCTTCGTGGTATGTAACGGGGGAATGGCCTTTATATAAAGGGAATGGTAAGTGGTGACGACTACTTGAGAGGTTTACGAACCTCGATAAGATATAAGTTGTACAAGATTAATGTTATGTTTGGATAAAGCCTACGTGGAATGGAAAGATAATATATCAAAGATATTCTGATTAAAACCTAGAACTCACCAACTTAAGCTGACTCGTGTTTAAGCATGTGTGTCAGGTAAGAGTATGATTTCAAGTAATAAAGGAAAGGAGGCATCTTGAGTAGGCTGTCTGGCATCCGAATCTAAAGACTAGCATTAGTATTATGTTGTACTTTCTTTAAGAATGTTATGAGACAAGTATTATATATAAATAATGTTTTAAAGTCTTCCGCTGTGTATGTTTCTCTGATTACTATATGTTCATGAGTAAATCCGACAAGTGATCGGCATTCCGGGTGATCCGGCATGTGGGTGTCACAAGTTGGTATCAGAGCTATAGTTTAATAGATTTAGATACTTGCCCAAGTATCTAAACTTAAACTAGGATTAAGGGACCATAGGAATGCCAGCAGAGATGCAAGTCATGATAGCCTGATGCCCAGGGTAAAGAAAAAAGGTATGAGTATTTAGTAGGAACATAATAGAGGATAACTAGAGCACCGAAAGTGGCATAAATGATTAATTTCGTTGTGGCCACGGTTATTAACGTTTACAATACACTTATGTTCTAGCTATCAATCTATCATGTGAATACCGAAGCATTCAATATCTTTTGTAGAAAATGGTTGGTAGAGGAAAGGGTAAAAGAGAAGGAAGGGTTGATCTCAATACTCCTAGAAGGCAGACACGATCTACCGCCAATGCCGAACCTGAAATAGAAAAGTGCAATAGACATGGCTGTAGCTAAAGCTTCGGATACGGCTTTGCCTATCCTATTGGCTAGCCTAGAGGAAAGTAGAAAGAAAGGTAAAACGAAGGATGTTGTTAAGAATATAGAAAACGATGATCTTTACGAATACAAATCCAATGATTCTTATGAAGTTAGACCAATGAAGAAAGGAAGGAAAAGATGCTCGTATAAAGCATTCAAGGATGGCAGTCCTCCAAAGTTTGACGGTACAAAGGATGCCATGGTAACTTATCAGTGGATCAGATAAATTGAAGCGGTAATCAAGATCAGCGAATGCAGAGATGATCAGAAGGTGAAATATGCCGCCTACTCATTCGTATCAGAGGCATTATGTTGGTGGGAGAACTTGGTCATAGCTATGGGTGAGAAAGCTATTGCCTGAATGTCTTGGGAAGAATTGAAGAGATTGCTGATTGAGGAGTTCTGTCCTGACAATGAAATGGACAAACTTGAGATGGATTTTCCTAGGTTAGAAGCCGGTAATATGACTCACCAAGAGTATACTACGAAATTTAACAGGATGGCTCATTTGGTACCCCATCTAGTGACCCCTGAAGCTGTACGTATTAAGAGATATGTAGAAGGGTTACCATCTGAAATCCAAAGGTTAGTGAAAACTTCAGAGTTGAAGAGATTTAGATCTGCCGTACAACTTGCTTCGACTATGTATGACGAGGTATATGGTTCCCGCCCTGCGGAATCAAAAAGGAAATGGTCTGAAAATTCTCAGGGCCAGAAGAAGCAAAACAACGGTGGTTGGAAGAAAAGGATAACTACTAGTGGTGTCACCACGTGTACCACTTCTGGTAAGAATCATGCCGGAGAATGTAGATTGAAATCATGAGTTTGTTTCAAATGTGGTAAGGCAGGGCACTTGGTGCTCAACTGTCCTATCAAGCCTAAGTGTTTTAAGTGTGGAGAATGTGGGCATAGAATGTTGGAATGTCCATCACTTAAAATTTCTAATCCTAAGCTATTAAAATTAAAGGAATGAGAAGCCTCTAAAGCCAAAAGTAGGGCTTATACTTTGACAACTGAAGAGGCTAAGGCATTGCCAGACATAGTATCCTGTACGTTTCTTGTTTAATCACGTACCTGCTACTGTATTATTTGATTCTGGTGCTAGTAGAAGTTTCGTATCATTAGATTTTTGCTCATCATTAAATAAACCTATGTTAAGATTAGACGAAACTTTTGAAGTCGAAACGACCATTGGAAAGACAATGAACGTAGCAGAAGTCATTCAAGATTGTTCTATCAAATCTTGAAGGACACAAAATTCCTGTTAGACTATATCCTATGATCCTCGAAGGATTTAATGTAGTCTTAGGAATGGACTGGTTGGCAGCAAACGATCCCAAATCATTTGCAACCAGAAAGCAGTCCAGATGCAGGCCCCGTACGAAAATTGGATCACAATCCACGGCGATAAGATTAGATATGCCGTTAGAATCATCTCTATGATAAAGGCTGTGAAATTTATGACTCGGGGCAATGAGGTCTACCTGGCATACGCTATTGATTCCAAAGTGAAAACTAAGGAATTAAAAGACGTGCCTGCAATTTGTGATTTTCCTGATGTATTCCTAGAAAAATTGCCAGGAAATCCCCCAAAAAGGGAAGTAGAGTTTCGAATCGACTTAGTGCTTGGTGCTAAGCCTGTAGCTAATGCGCCATATCGATTAGCTCCATCAGAAATGAAGGAACTGATTTCACAACTGCAAGAGTTGTTAGACAGAGGTTTCATAAGACCAAGTATCTCGCCTTGGGGTGCTCCAGTTCTTTTCGTGAAAAATAAAGGTGGTAGTAAGCGTATGTGCATAGACTATCAGGAGCTGAATAAGCTTACAATCAAGAATAAATACCCATTGCCTAGAATCGATGACTTGTTCGATTAATTACAAGTAGCAAGCTGGTTCTCCAAAATCGATCTAAGGTCGGGTTATCATCAGCTAAAGGTTAAGGACGAAGATATTCCAAGGACGGCCTTCCGTACGAGATATGGACATTATGAGTTCTTAGTAATGTCATTTGGTCTGACTAATGCCCCTGCTGCATTCATGGACCTCATGAATAGGGTTTGTCGACCAATGTTGGACCGATTTGTGCTCGTTTTCATAGATGATATTCTAATCTACTCAAAGAATGAAGGAGATCTTGCATGTCATCTCAAGGAAGTGCTGGAAACACATAGAAAAGAGAAATTATATGCAAAATTCTCTAAGTGTGCGTTTTGGCTTCCAGAAGTCCAGTTGGGTCATGTAATAAACGCAGAAGGAATTCTGGTAGATCCTTCAAAAATAGAGACTGTGATGAAATGGAACCCGCCAAAGACACCTACAGAGATACGCATTTTCTTAGGTTTGGCTGGTTACTTTAGAAGGTTTGTTCAGGATTTCTCCAAGATTGCAACCCCATTAACAAAACTTACGAAGAAGGAGACAAAGTTTGTATAGGGAGTAGAGCAAGATAACGCTTTTCAAAAGCTAAAGGAGAAATTGACTCAGGCTCCGGTGTTGTCTTTACTAGAAGGAAATGAAGATCTGGTAGTCTACTCTGATGCTTCGTATCAGGGACTCAGATGCGTACTCATGCAGAGAGGCAAGGTTATAGCCTATGCGTCACAGCAACTCAAACCTAATGAAGTTAACTACCCGACCCATGATTTAGAATTCGCTGCAGTAGTTTTTGCACTTAAAATATGGTGGAATTATCTGTATGGAGTTAAGTGCACAATCTACACAGATCATAAAAGCCTAAAGTATTTCTTTGAACAAAAATATCTAAATATGAGGTAGCGAAGATGGTTTGAGCTGATAAAGGAATATGATTGTGAAATCCTATATCACCCATGGAAAGCCAATGTAATGGCAGATGCCCTAAGCCGTAAGGAAGAGCATCCTCCTATTAGGGTGCATTCATATAAGTTAGTTGTAACTCCTGACGTTATGACTCAGCTCGGGAATGTCCAGGTAGAAGCATTAAAAACAGAAAATGTTAAGAAGGAAATAATGGTTGGACAAGAGAAGTACTTAGAAGAGAATGAGTATGGAGTTAAGATTCGATTCGGCCGTGAGTGGATACCACATATGGGTGAATTCAGAGTTAAAATCCAGGATGAAGCTCATAAGTCGCGATATTCAATTCATCCAGGTACTACAAAAATGTACCAAGATCTGCGCCCAGACTATTGGTGGCCTGGTATGAAATTCGATGTCATGAAATATGTGGCTAAATGCTTAACTTGTTCTCAAGTTAAAGTAGAACATCAAAAGCCTTATAACAGATTGCAACCACTAGATATTCCAGAATGGAAGTGGAAACATATCACTATGGACTTCATAACAAAGCTACCAAAAAAAGCTAAAGGTTATGATACCATATGGGTGATACTAGATAGGCTAACTAAGAGTGCTCACTTTTTACCGATACGTGAGACTTACTGTTCTCAAATGTTGGCGAAGCATTTACCAAAGAAATTGTTTCAAGGCATGGAGTGCCAATTTCAATTGTATCTGACAGAGACACACGTTTCACGTCGTGTTTCTGGAAGAAGTTCCATGAAGAGATGGGAACTAAGTTATTAATTAGCATGGCATATCATCCTCAGACGGATGGTCAAAGTGAAAGAATGATTCAAACACTTAAGGATATGTTGCGTGCTTGCAATATTGACTTCGTTGGAAGTTGGGATAGTCATCTACCTTTGGTATAATTCTCGTATAACAATAGTTATCATGCAAGTATTGGCATGCCACCATATGAAATGTTATACAGGAGAAGATATAGAACTCCCATTTGTTGGGGAGAAGTTAGACAGAAAGAACTTGGAAGTAAAGAGATTGTCCAAGCAACATATGTAAAGTTAGTTCAGATTAGAGTTCGTCTGAAAGCTGTTCAGGACAGACAAAAGTCTTATGCAGATAAAAGACGAAGTCCAATAGAATTTCAAGTTGGAGACTACGTTCTATTGAAAGTATCTCCGTGGAAAGGAATCAATAGATTCAGAAAAAGAGGAAAGTTGAGTCCAAGATTTATTGGACCATTTAAGATTATTGCTCGAATAGGGAAAGTTTTATCCCTACTTATTTGAGTAAGTGTCCAGTTTCGAGGATGAAACCTTGTAAAGGGGGAGAGATTTGTAAGATCCCAATTTTCAATAAAATACAAGTGTAGGGGCTAACTGTCATTTGATGAAACCCTAGGGGGTTAGGATGGCAATATATTAAATTATAAGGGTTAAAATAACATTATGTTAAATTGTAGGGGGGATAAAATATAATTGGATCAAAGTTCAGGGACCAAAAGTGAAAATTAAGAAAGTAGGCAGATGTCGGACCGACATCTCAAGGGATAGCGGTCCGCTATGTGGGAAGCAAGGAATCACTCAGGAGGTGACACGTGTCGAATGACTAACCGCTGAAGATTGACACGTAGGGGGATAAAATACAATTGGATCAAAGTTCAGGGACCAAAAGTGAAAATTTAAGAAAGTAGGTAGATGTCGTCCGATATGTGGGAAGCAAGGAATCACTCAGGAGGTGACACGTGTCGAGTGACTAATCGCTGAAGATTGACACGTGGAGGACCGATAACGGACCGATATGGGATCCATCGCGGTCCGCTAGGCGCAATCCATCCATTACGAACCGATATGAGAATCATAACGGTCCGTTATGTGCTCATTAAGCAAAATTACACCACCACACTGGATAGCAGACCGACATGTGTAAGGATAGCGGTCTGCTATGAACCCATCTGGCAGCCTATAAATAGTTGGACATGTTGGTCGATTTTAGAACATCTCACACAGTCCCAACACCTCACAAAACACACACTAAACCTAGGGAAGCATGCCCCGAGCCCCGGTTCGTGTAGGGAAGTCTGGTTTCCAACTTTTCGACCCCAATACGCAAGAGATAGTGTTGAGGTAAGGTTCTGACTAGTTCCAAATGACTTGGTTATTTCCATTAGGCTATGAACTTATGATTAACTAATATTATAATGACTTAGGACCTGATCCAAAGTCGTTGTGCTGTGCCTATTACCACGTAAAGGTTATTTAAACAAGCAGGAAGTTATAGGTGCGTTCTATGATGCCCTTTTAACCATTTTTAAATGTTTTGGGCATGATGCACGTGTTATGAATGTTATTGATACTGTATACCATTGACTTACATCTTTGAGCAAGTATCCATGATGTTTCAAGGAAGGTTTTATGTTGTAAAATGAATGGTAACCTTCCGACCGGTATGTAGTTATCTGACAAACGGAATGTTCTATCTAAGGAAAGAATGGTGTATAAATCCCTCCTGGACCCGTCATTCTTTCCTGGGAACATATCTGTTGGAGGTAACACTCTGGGAAGATAACCACCTTGTTTTGAAATGAATGAATGTTAAAAGTTTAAGACTTGTCTTGGTTTACCAAGATGAGTGATGATGAAAGGATGCCATTGGCAGTGATTGCATTAACATGAAATGATTTGACCATTTTAGTGTGAAAAAGAATGTTTTGCCATGTATGGTCAATTCCCACATAATATCTTGCAACTTTTGGAATGGAATGCGGACTGTTACATTCCTTCGTGGTATGTAACGTGGGAATGGCCCTTATATAAAGGGAATGGTAAGTGGTGACGACCACTTGAGAGGTTTATGAACCTCGATAAGATAAAAGTTGTACAAGATTAATGTTATGTTTGGATAAAGCCTATATGGAATGGAAAGATAATATATCAAAGATATTTTGATTAAAACCTAGAACTCACCAGCATAAGCTGACCCGTGTTCAAGCATGTGTGTCAGGTAAGAGTATGGCTTCAAGTAATAAAGGAAAGGAGGCATCTTGAGCAGGCTGTCTGGCATCCAAATCTAAAGACTGGCATTAGTATTATGTTGTACTTTCTTTAAGAATGTACTGAGACAAGTATTATAAATAAATAATGTTTTAAAGTCTTCCGCTGTGTATGTTTCTCTGATTACTATATGTTCATGAGTAAATCAAACAAGTGACCGGCATTCCAGGTGGGAGCTCTTTAGGTTCCAGCGTAGGTGGTTCCTCTATGGAAGGTTTTGTTTTCTCATTTTTAGCCTGATCTTTCGACTCCTCAATGCCCATTGTTTCATTATCATGGTTGGTGTGTTTTATCATGAACCCTTCACAAAATAGATATTCCTCTTGATCATCAGCTTGCCACTCTTCTTCTTCCTTTCCACAGACATCATGCATGCAGTAGCATACAATGTAATCGAAATCATCAAAGAGAAAAGCTAGGTCGTCGTGACTGCTTGGCCATTGCATAGCCCTCTTGAGATCCAATGTGATTCACCCTTGCTGAATGCTTAATGCTAATATTCCTCCCCAGACGTCAATAAGAGCAAGAGCCGTGTTGAGAAACGGTCTTCCTAGTATCAGAGGGTTGCTCGTTCCTCCTTTAACGTCAACCACCACAAAATCCACGGGGAAGACGAATTCGTTAACCTTTATCAGCACGTCTTCAACGATTCCCCTTGGATAACGAATTGTCCTATTGGTTAGACATAGTTCAAGCTTTGTGGGTTGGAGTTTCTTAAGATTCATATTGTCAAAGATAGCCCCGGGTAGAATGTTCACGCTGATGTGTAGGTCAGCGATAGCATTACTTTGGATTGAATCGCTTATAAGACATGAAATTATGAATTGTTCGGGAGACTCTCTTCCTCTCATGATAGCCGAACATTCCTCATTTAGGGAAGTTTTTTTTTGTTCCTCCATTTTCTCTCTGTTTGTCAGCATATCTTTGAGAAACTTTGGGTGAGCTGGCATTTTATAGAGGAATAGCTCGTAAGGTAGATTTAGTTGGATCTGATTCAGCAAAGACTGAAATCTTTTATATTGTTTTTCCAATCTTGGTGGTTCTAAGGTTTCTTCAATTTCTCCTTGTGGTATTTCATCAATAGTTATGTTATCCTCGCCGATATCATCAGTGTTGTTTATGGGTATCATGGTCACTACCTCGACGTTCTGTCCTCTCGATGCTTCATCTTTCTCGATGTTTTGGGGATAATCCAATATTTCAGAAGGATCTTCATGCGGTTCCGTGGCATAGAGTTTAATAATTTGACTTTTTATTTCCTCTAAATTTCTGAATAGTGTGTCTGGTTTCTAAGGATCTGGTTCGTAGAATGCATAATCAGAATTTAATGATGGAGGTGGTTGAGGAAGTGAATTTTCAATTGGTGAAGGGTGGAGATACACTTCATGATCCATGGGACGCCATACAGAAAGATAACACTCCTGAGTGTAGTGTGATCCTTCACATAACTCACACCATGAGTCTATGTAATTTTTGCTAAATTCAAAAAATTCTTCATTGGTAAAATTTTTGCTGTATGGATCCATGATAATATTTTTTTAAAATGTTGATTTTTAGAAAGGCTAATCCGGTAACTCGATTTTTTCTTGAACTCACCGTGTCCCCGGCAACGGCGCCAAAAAACTTGATGTGTGATGTTTATTTAGTAAATATTATTGTAGGTCCCCGGGTGTCTCAGATCGTCACATGCAAGTGTGTGGTAGTCGAACAGGGTGTAGAATGCCCGTGACTATGTGGAGTATATAAACAACAACAAGTAAACCGACAACAAACAAGAGTCACTTTAAAACTTCGTCTATTATCAATATCAGCCGATTACAAGAGTTACAAAATGAGAGCGTACATGTCAACTTCTACAATCAGTTATATATAGTCATAGACCTGATGTCTACGTAATTAGCAAGTGCGCAGGACTTTTGTTCCTGCGTACTTAGCAAGTATGCAGACTTGTTCTTGCGTACTTGCTAAGTACGCAGGTTATACACAAGTGCGCACAACATTTGGAAAGACGATTACATGACAAGTACTTACAGACACGATTACAAGTCGATAAAACAATAAATACAAAGTCAGAAATACAAGTACAAATACAAAAGGAACAGTTACATAAGCAGAGACAGCATCCAGAGTGTTTGTCACACAAACGTGCTCCAACAAACTCCCCCTTGACAACAACTCTGGATTGTCTTCGATCTTCAAACTTCTTCAATTTAAGCTTCTAGTCTTCATCTTGTAGTCAAGGCAGAACTTGACTAACCTGTCATATCTTGATGCCAGAAGCTTCGTCCACTCGTCCGTGTAGATACAATACTTGTCGTTTAAAATCGTCAGATCTTTCAAAGAGAAGTTGATGAAACAGATCTCATAAAAAACCCTGATAAGTTCACTAGGTTCCAAGTTTCCACCATTGGAACTTGTCTTACCCATCACCACTGCCTCGCCCGACTTCGGATCCACGTACTAGTACCACATGCTACCAAGGATATCCTTAGGTAACTTGCTTAGGGGAATCCTGGTCTCACATAATACTAGGTTCTAGACCAACTTCCTTAAGCTTCTGTTCATCACGGGATGTCTAACATTCTTGTCCTAGACTCTCTTGGGCATTTGAGGGTTAAACATTTCAAAGTTCCCAGAGCTACCTTCCTGTTGCAATGTTCCCCACAAACCCTTTGCTACTGTGTGGCTTGTATCACCAAGTAGCTCACGGTTTGCTAGGTTTACCAAATCTTATATGTGTAGAGAACTGAATGCCTCACTGGTTGGTTTCAAGTATTGAACCCCCAGCTCATTTGATGGCAAACAAGTTCTTGTCATCGTCGAAACGGACATATAAGATCATCCCTGTTGCTCCATGCTTGTCTATGATTGAAGACTTTTACCAAGCAGGAGGCTGACCCTTTTTGAACCATCCATGAGGATACTTGTTCATCCAGTCATCAGCATCATGAGGTTGGGGATCGGTAGGAGAGGCTTCAGTTGAGGTTGCTGCTCCACTAGCCTTAGCAACAATCTCAGGCTCGAGTGAAGTTGTAGTAAAAGCAGCTTCAAATGTTGGAGCCTCAAAGATCTCTCCGTCCTCAGGATCATAAACTCCCTCGTCATGGCCCTTCGGGAACTCCCCCATCACATCCTCATCATCATCATCCCAGTCATCGCCAGACTCGATCTCTCCTTCCTCAAGATTGCTGAGAGCATCGATCTGCACTTCCTTGGAATAGCCCGACTCAATCAACAAAATAACATCGTCAGAAAAATCGTGTAAAACTTCAGCCGCGGACTCTCCTTTATCACTCCTACCACCACCAGAAGTATCACCATCACCATCATGCTGAGTAGACTCCCCCTCAGCCATAGACACATGTGACATCCTGAGTTTTAGAGCACGAGAGAATTCACGAGGAATTAAAACTTAAATAGAAAGAAAGGAAGCGGGCTTGGGCCGGGGTGTATGGGCCGAAAGGGGAAGGGTTTGGGCCCTTATAGGCCTCAAGAATAACCCAAAAGCCTCATTTCCATCCTCATTTCCGGATTCTAGAGAGAGAAAGTGAGAGAGAGTCTAGAGAGAGAAAGCCCCGATTTTTGGATTAGAGCCTCAAGGATCGTTAGCAAGAGTCTGGTGGGTGTTTAGCAACGAAAAGGAAGTGATTACAGGTAACCGATTCTCCTAGATCTGAGTTTTAGTTCGTTTTTGGGTTTTTCGGGTTTTGGGTGAAAAGGTTATATTTAATCGGATGAAACTGAAGGATAAGCATAGATTTGAGTTCCTTAATGGAAAACGAACGTCTTGAATGCAAACAGGTTCGGGATCTTGAAGTGATCAGACCCAAATGCGAAGGTTAGGGTTTTTCGCCAAGAACAGGTCGTGCGCACTTGCTAAGTGCGCACCGAGCAGGTCCTGCGCACTTGCTAAGTGCGCCGAAAGAGGGACCTACGCACTTGCTAAGTACGTAGGAAGGGAAGACTGCGCACTTGCTAAGTGCGCAGGAAGCAGGGTCTGCGCACTTGCTAAGTGCGCAGGCATCAGGCTGGTAAAGTCAGTATAGTCGCCTAAATCAGAATGGTTAAACCACTTAGTGTCGAGTTAAGTCTGATACGTGTCAATTGTTATGATTGATCAGATTGTGTGAGATACAGTAGACAATTGCAGCTAAGATACCAGGTGAGTTCTAATCCCCTTTTTGCCTTCTTTAGGGGTGGTGTGCATACTTAGTGTAAAGCGTTTATTATATTTTATATATTATAAACATAAGTGAAAAGCTATGTTTAGTGTAAAGTTTAAAAGAGGCAAAAGTACATTTGAGTAAAGTATGATTATATTATTGGCAAGTGTACCAGCTATAAAGGTCTTTGGGACAGATGTTACTTGTACAAGATGTCAGATATGGGTTCTACCCATTAGTAAGAACCTTTGGGTTCGTTAAGGGTTGTACAACTGGGATGAGTGATGGCGGTTGCTCGGGAGGTCCACGCAACCTCCCCTTAGTGTTAAGTGGTATTGTCGGTTCATGGACGTTAGCCATGGGGGCATTGACCATGTACTCGTCGGTTCATGGACGTTAGCCATGGGGGCGGTACAGTAGCGACAAGGAATTGACGGATAAGCGGTATTGTCGGTTCATGGACGTTAGCCATGGGGGCATTGACCAGGTACTCGTCGGTTCATGGTCGTTGACCATGGGGGCGGTACAGTAGTGACAAAGGAAATTGACGGTTAAGCGGTAGTGTCGGTTCATGGTGTAAGCCATGGGGGCATTGACCAGGTACTTGTCGGTTCATGGATGTAAGCCATGAGGGCAGTACAGTAAAGAGGAATTGACGGTTTATTATACGTTTTAAACTGTTTGAAAAGTAAAGTGTGTTAAGTTTAGCCTTAATGGCAGTATATACGTTTGAAAAGTAAAGTGTGTTAAGTTTAGCCTTAATGGCAGTATATATGTTTTAGTAAATCTCTTGTATAATTGATTTAAAGTAAACGTTAGAACTCACTCAGCGTTGCTGATTTTTAGTATGCACATCAGTTAAGTGTAGGTGGCAGTAGATGGAAGTGGATGCTTGGCTTGGCAAGAAGAGTTACCCGAAGACCAGCAGTTGGCATCCTGTTTATGTTTCTTTTGATTATGTTGATTAAGACAATTTTCAGTTGTATTTAACAAGTTATGTTTAGACATGTTATGTTTCCGCTGTGTTAATGAATGTCTTATGTTTAAAGTGCTATGTGTTGATGAGTAAATCCAATACGTTAAGCCTCCCGGGTTCGGGGCCTCATAAGTTGGTATCAGAGCCATAGTTTGAGAGATTTGGACATCTCCGATGTTCAGACTTAAACTGAGAATGGGACAAGTAGCGGATGCCAGTACGGGTAACTCAAGCCAAAGCATCAGAAGCGTATAGTAAGTAAAGTGTACCTTTTAGAGTGTCAAGATAAGAATAGAGGCTTTAGTGGAACCATGGAAGCGAATAAATGGAAAACAAGAAGTGATGTAATGGTTAATTGCAGATGGCCAGTGTATATTAACATCTTACCTTACTTATTGTGTTCTTCATATTCCCTAGCATGATGAAATTAAATCTTTTGTTCTCTATCTTTCAGTTAGAAATGGCTAGACGTGGAGGAACTAGAGGGGGTGGAGGAGGAAGACGTGGTGGGCGTACAGGCCGCCACGGTGGAGCTAGCACAAACCAAGTGATTGAGGGGAGTGTTCACACTACCCATACTAAGACAGAGATTAGTCAGCACAATGCTGAACATGTGGAAGGAGATGACCCACCATTTGAGTTTGAACCAGCCGTGCAAGCGGCTATTGGCCGTGAGTTTACCCGACTGCTGAAGGATACCTTACCGGCCATACTGGACGAAGCCTTGAGGAAGGCCAAGGAGAGCCCTAACACAACTGAAGAGCTTGTGGTGCTTCCAGCTGCGGGAGGACCAATCCTAGTGGAGAATGTTGCACCGCCTACTCGCGGATGCGATTACAAGGCATTTCGTGGTTGTGATCCCCCTGAGCTAACTGGGGAGAAAGAAGCAGCAGATACTTTAGATTGGATCAATGGCATGGAATCTACCATCAGCCTCAGTGACTGTCGACCGGATCAAGCGGTCAGGTTCGCAGCAAAGTCACTAAAGGGAGAGGCAGCACACTGGTGGGAGACTGTGAAACGAGCGAAGGGTGACCAAGCGGTCGAGCTAATGAGGTGGAATGATCTGAAAGCGTTAGTAATTTCGAAGTTCTGCCCTAAGAATGAAGTCCACAAGGTGGAGAGAGAGTTCCTGACTTTGCAAGCCGGACTCATGACTCACATACAATATACTTCCAAGTACAACGAACTGGCACGCCTGGTGCCTAATCTTGTAACCACAGAAGAGAGGAGGATTCATTATTATATTCAAGGGTTGCCTCCAAAGATACGTACATTTGTAAATGCCAACACACCGAGTACCTTTGAGTCGGTGGTTGTTCTGAGCGGAGTTGTCTACGATGACATTGCCTCTGAACTCATTTCTGAAGCGCCCATGAAACAAGCAGCTAAGCGGACTGGGAGGACCTTCAGGGTCCTAATGATAAGAGGTCAAGGTTAGAAGCGGAGGGTTTGCATGGAAAATGTGGAAAAAGGCACGGAGGAGAGTGCAAAGCTGGGCAGGTGGGATGTTTCAGGTGTGGCAGGTTTGGACACCAATCACGGGACTGCCCGGAAAGGCCAAGATGCCACAATTGTGGGGAACAGGGACACAGGATCCGAGATTGCAGGAAACCCAAGAAAGCGGAAGCGGGAGGATCCGGAAAGGGTAAGGCTGCAGAGAAGGAACCTTACATCAATAAGGCCACAGCAAGGGTCTACCAGATGACTCAGTAAGGTACGTTGCAAGCTCTTATTCGTGATATGGCAAGTTTATGCTATTATTTCCTTACTAAATTAGTTAGCCCCATTAGTCTAGATGCCTTAGAATTTGAGATAGCCCAAGGTCAAGCTCCCAGTGGTAGTTGATCACAATGGCCTTCATGACCAAGCTGCCTTGCATAGCTACGGTTCATGCCACCCGTTCTGTGATTTCCTATCAGTGTAGCTTATGGCAGGTTTCGAGGACGAAACCTATTGTAAGGAGGGTAGACTTGTAACATCCCGAGTTTTAGAGCACGAGAGAATTCACGAGGAATTAAAACTTAAATAGAAAGAAAGGAAGCGGGCTTGGGCTGGGTTGTATGGGCCGAAAGGGGAAGGGTTTGGGCCCTTATAGGCCTCAAGAACAACCCAAAAGCCTCATTTCCATCCTCATTTCTGAATTCTAGAGAGAGAAAGTGAGAGAGAGTCTAGAGAGAGAAAGTCCCGGTTTTTGGATTAGAGCCTCAAGGATCGTTAGAAAGAGTCTCGTGGGTGTTTAGCAACGAAAAGGAAGTGATTACAGGTAACCGATTCTCCTAGATCTGAGTTTTAGTTCGTTTTTGGGTTTTTCGGGTTTTGGGTGAAAAGGTTATATTTAATCGGATGAAAGTGAAGGATAAGCATAGATTTGAGTTCCTTAATGGAAAACGAACGTTTTGAATGCAAACAGGTTTGGGATCTTGAAGTGATCAGACCCGAATGCGAAGGTTAGGGTTTTTCGCCAAGAACAGGTCGTGCGCACTTGCTAAGTGCGCAGAAAGAGGGACCTACGTACTTGCTAAGTGCGCAGGAAGGGAAGTCTGCGCACTTGCTAAGTGCGCAGGAAGCAGGGTCTGCGCACTTGCTAAGTGCGCAGGCATCAGGCTGGTAAAGTCAGTATAGTCGCCTAAATCAGAATGGTTAAACCACTTAGTGTCGAGTTAAGTCTGATACGTGTCAATTGTTATGATTGATCAGATTGTGTGAGATACAGTAGACAATTGCAGCTAAGATACCAGGTGAGTTCTAATCCCCTTTTTGCCTTCTTTAGGGGTGGTGTGCATACTTAGTGTAAAGCGTTTATTATATTTTATATATTATAAACTGAAGTGAAAAGCTATGTTTAGTGTAAAGTTTAAAAGAGGCAAAAGTACATTTGAGTAAAGTATGATTATATTATTGGCAAGTGTTTATTATATTTTTCATATACATAAACAAAGGCATAATATAAGTGCTAGTATGTTTTCAGTAAAGTAAGATATATCATTTGGCAAGCGTTTACTATATTTTTATATACATAAACAAAGGCATGATATATATGATAAGCTATGTTTCAGAAAGTAAGATGTATTTTATGATAAGCTATGTTTCAGAAAGTAAGATGTATTTTATGATAAGCTATGTTTCAGAAAGTAAGATGTATTTTATGATAAGCTATGTTTCAGTAAAAGCAAAGATATATCATTTGGCAAGCGTTTACTATATTTTTATATACATAAACAAAGGCATGATATATGTGTTAAGATATATTTCATAAAAGCAAAGATATATCATTTGGCAAGCGTTTACTATATTTTTATATACATAAACAAAGGCATGATATATGTTAAGTTATAAACAAGATTTACAGAAAGATTTATGAACAGTAAAGTGAACAGTAAAGTGAACAGTTTTCCTTCGGGAATATGTACCAGCTATAAAGGTCCTTGGGACAGATGTTACTTGTACAAGATGTCAGATATGGGTTCTACCCATTAGTAAGAACCTTTGGGTTCGTTAAGGGTTGTACAACTAGGATGAGTGACGGCGGTTGCTCGGGAGGTCCACGCAACCTCCCCTTAGTGTTAAGCGGTATTGTCGGTTCATAGACGTTAGCCATGGGGGCATTGACCATGTACTCGTCGGTTCATGGACGTTAGCCATGGGGGCGGTACAGTAGTGACAAGGAATTGACGGATAAGCGGTATTGTCGGTTCATGGACGTTAGCCATGGGGGCATTGACCAGGTACTCGTCGGTTCATGGTCGTTGACCATGGGGGCGGTACAGTATTGACAAAGGAAATTGACGGTTAAGCTGTAGTGTCGGTTCATGGTGTAAGCTATGGGGGCATTGACCAGGTACTTGTCGGTTCATGGATGTAAGCCATGAGGGCAGTACAGTAAAGAGGAATTGACGATTTATTTTACGTTTTAAACTGTTTGAAAAGTAAAGTGTGTTAAGTTTAGCCTTAATGGCAGTATATACGTTTGAAAAGTAAAGTGTGTTAAGTTTAGCCTTAATGGCAGTATATATGTTTTAGTAAATCTCTTATATAATTGATTTAAAGTAAACGTTAGAACTCACTCAGCGTTGCTGATTTTTAGTATGCACATCAGTTAAGTGTAGGTGGCAGTAGATGGAAGTGGATGCTTGGCTTGGCAAGAAGAGTTACCCGAAGACCAGCAGTTGGCATCCTGTTTATGTTTCTTTTGATTATGTTGATTAAGACAATTTTCAGTTGTATTTAACAAGTTATGTTTAGACATGTTATGTTTCCGCTGTGTTAATGAATGTCTTATGTTTAAAGTGCTATGTGTTGATGAGTAAATCCAATACGTGAGGCCTCCCGGGTTCGGGGCCTCACAAGTTGGTATCAGAGCCATAGTTTGAGAGATTTGGACATCTACGATGTTCAGACTTAAACTGAGAATGGGATAAGTAGTGGATGCCAATACGGGTAACTCAAGCCAAAGCATCAGATGCGTATAGTAAGTAAAGTGTACCTTTTAGAGTGTCAAGATAAGAATAGAGGCTTTAGTGGAACCATGAAAGCGAATAAATGGAAAACAAGAAGTGATGTAATGGTTAATTGCAGATGGCCAGTGTATATTAACATCTTACCTTACTTATTGTGTTCTTCATATTCCCTAGCATGATGAAATTAAATCTTTTGTTCTCTATCTTTCAGTTAGAAATGGCTAGACGTGGAGGAACTAGAGGGGGTGGAGGAGGAAGACGTGGTGGGCGTACAGGCCGCCACGGTGGAGCTAGCACAAACCAAGTGATTGAGGGGAGTGTTCACACTACCCATACTAAGACAGAGATTAGTCAGCACAATGCTGAACATGTGGAAGGAGATGACCCACCATTTGAGTTTGAACCAGCCGTGCAAGCGGCTATTGGCCGTGAGTTTACCCGACTGCTGAAGGATACCTTACCGGCCATACTGGACGAAGCCTTGAGGAAGGCCAAGGAGAGCCCTAACACAACTGAAGAGCTTGTGGTGCTTCCAGCTGCGAGAGGACCAATCCTAGTGGAGAATGTTGCACCGCCTACTCGCGGATGCGATTACAAGGCATTTCGTGGTTGTGATCCCCCTGAGCTAACTGGGGAGAAAGAAGCAGCAGATACTTTAGATTGGATCAATGGCATGGAATCCACCATCAGCCTCAGTGACTGTCAACCGGATCAAGCGGTCAGGTTCGCAGCAAAGTCACTAAAGGGAGAGGCAGCACACTGGTGGGAGACTGTGAAACGAGCGAAGGGTGACCAAGCGGTCGAGCTAATGAGGTGGAATGATCTGAAAGCGTTAGTAATTTCAAAGTTCTGCCCTAAGAATGAAGTCCACAAGGTGGAGAGAGAGTTCCGGACTTTGCAAGCCGGACTCATGACTCACAGACAATATACTTCCAAGTACAACGAACTGGCACGCCTGGTGCCTAATCTTGTAACCACAGAAGAGAGGAGGATTCATTATTATATTCAAGGGTTGCCTCCAAAGATACGTACATTTGTAAATGCCAACACACCGAGTACCTTTGAGTCGGTGGTTGTTCTGAGCGGAGTTGTCTACGATGACATTGCCTCTGAAGTCATTTCTGAAGCGCCCATGAAACAAGCAGCTAAGCGGACTGGGAGGACCTTCAGGGTCCTAATGATAAGAGGTCAAGGTTAGAAGCGGAGGGTTTGCGTGGAAAATGTGGAAAAAGGCACGGAGGAGAGTGCAAAGCTGGGCAGGTGGGATGTTTCAGGTGTGGCAGGTTTGGACACCAATCGCGGGACTGCCCGGAAAGGCCAAGATGCCACAATTGTGGGGAACAGGGACACAGGATCCGAGATTGCAGGAAACCCAAGAAAGCGGAAGCGGGAGGATCCGGAAAGGGTAAGGCTGCAGAGAAGGAACCTTACATCAATAAGGCCACAGCAAGGGTCTACCAGATGACTCAGCAAGGTACGTTGCAAGCTCTTATTCGTGATATGGCAAGTTTATGCTATTATTTCCTTACTAAATTAGTTAGCCCCATTAGTCTAGATGCCTTAGAATTTGAGATAGCCCAAGGTCAAGCTCCCAGTGGTAGTTGATCACAATGGCCTTCATGACCAAGCTGCCTTGCATAGCTACGGTTCATGCCACCCGTTCTGTGATTTGCTATCAGTGTAGCTTATGGCAGGTTTCGAGGACGAAACCTATTGTAAGGAGGGTAGACTTGTAACATCCCGAGTTTTAGAGCACGAGAGAATTCACGAGGAATTAAAACTTAAATAGAAAGAAAGGAAGCGGGCTTGGGCCAGGGTGTATGGGCCGAAAGGGGAAGGGTTTGGGCCCTTATAGGCCTCAAGAACAACCCAAAAGCCTCATTTCCATTCTCATTTCTGGATTCTAGAGAGAGAAAGTGAGAGAGAGTCTAGAGAGAGAAAGTCCCGATTTTTGGATTAGAGCCTCAAGGATCGTTAGCAAGAGTCTCGTGGGTGTTTAGCAACGAAAAGGAAGTGATTACAGGTAACCGATTCTCCAAGATCTGAGTTTTAGTTCGTTTTTGGGTTTTTCGGGTTTTGGGTGAAAAGGTTATATTTAATCGGATGAAACTGAAGGATAAGCATAGATTTGAGTTCCTTAATGGAAAACGAACGTTTTGAATGCAAACAGGTTCGGGATCTTGAAGTGATCAGACCCGAATGCGAAGGTTAGGGTTTTTTGCCAAGAATAGGTCCTGCACACTTGCTAAGTGCGCACCGAGCAGGTCCTGCGCACTTGCTAAGTGCGCACCGAGCAGGTCCTGCGCACTTGCTAAGTGCGCACCGAGCAGGTCCTGCGCACTTGCTAAGTGCGCACCGAGCAGGTCCTGCGCACTTGCTAAGTGCGCAGAAAGAGGGACCTACGCACTTGCTAAGTGCGCAGGAAGGGAAGTCTGCGCACTTGCTAAGTGCGCAGGAAGCAGGGTCTGCGCACTTGCTAAGTGCGCAGGCATCAGGCTGGTAAAGTCAGTATAGTCGCCTAAATCAGAATGGTTAAACCACTTAGTGTCGAGTTAAGTCTGATACGTGTCAATTGTTATGATTGATCAGATTGTGTGAGATACAGTAGACAATTGCAGCTAAGATACCAGGTGAGTTCTAATCCCCTTTTTGCCTTCTTTAGGGGTGGTGTGCATACTTAGTGTAAAGCGTTTATTATATTTTATATATTATAAACTGAAGTGAAAAGCTATGTTTAGTGTAAAGTTTAAAAGAGGCAAAAGTACATTTGAGTAAAGTATGATTATATTATTGGCAAGCGTTTTTTATATTTTTCATATACATAAACAAAGGCATAATATAAGTGCTAGTTTGTTTTCAGTAAAGTAAGATATATCATTTGGCAAGCGTTTACTATATTTTTATATACATAAAAAAAGGCATGATATATATGATAAGCTATGTTTCAGAAAGTAAGACGTGTTTTATGATAAGCTATGTTTCAGAAAGTAAGATGTATTTTATGATAAGCTATGTTTCAGAAAGTAAGATGTATTTTATGATAAGCTATGTTTCAGTAAAAGCAAAGATATATCATTTGGCAAGCATTTACTATATTTTTATATACATAAACAAAGGCATGATATATGTGTTAAGATATATTTCAGTAAAAGCAAAGATATATCATTTGGCAAGCGTTTACTATATTTTTATATACATAAACAAAGGCATGATATATGTTAAGTTATGAACAAGATTTACAGAAAGATTTATGAACAGTAAAGTGAACAGTTTTCCTTCGGGAATATGTACCAGCTATAAAGGTCCTTGGGACAGATGTTACATGTACAAGATGTCAGATATGGGTTCTACCCATTAGTAAGAACCTTTGGGTTCGTTAAGGGTTGTACAACTGGGATGAGTGACGGCGGTTGCTCGGGAGGTTCACGCAACCTCCCCTTAGTGTTAAGCGGTATTGTCGGTTCATGGACGTTAGCCATGGGGGCATTGACCATGTACTCGTCGGTTCATGGACGTTAGCCATGGGGGCGGTGCAGTAGTGACAAGGAATTGACGGATAAGCGGTATAGTTGGTTCATGGACGTTAGCCATGGGGGCATTGACCAGGTACTCGTCGGTTCATGGTCGTTGACCATGGGGGCGGTACAGTAATGACAAAGGAAATTGACGGTTAAGCTGTAGTGTCGGTTCATGGTGTAAGCTATGGGGGCATTGACCAGGTACTTGTCGGTTCATGGATGTAAGCCATGAGGGCAGTACAGTAAAGAGGAATCGATGGTTTATTATACGTTTTAAACTGTTTGAAAAGTAAAGTGTGTGAAGTTTAGCCTTAATGGCAGTATATACGTTTGAAAAGTAAAGTGTGTTAAGTTTAGCCTTAATGGCAGTATATATGTTTTAGTAAATCTCTTGTATAATTGATTTAAAGTAAATGTTAGAACTCACTCAGCGTTGCTGATTTTTAGTATGCACATCAGTTAAGTGTAGGTGGCAGTAGATGGAAGTGGATGCTTGGCTTGGCAAGAAGAGTTACCCGAAGACTAGCAGTTGGCATCCTGTTTATGTTTCTTTTGATTATGTTGATTAAGACAAGTTTCAGTTGTATTTAAAAAGTTATGTTTAGACATGTTATGTTTCCGCTGTGTTAATGAATGTCTTATGTTTAAAGTGCTATGTGTTGATGAGTAAATCCAATACGTGAGGCCTCCCGGGTTCGGGGCCTCACAACACAGCAGAGATTGGAACAACCACTAAAGCTTGTTGCTCACCTCCACTAGGACCGGCTTTAGGATCCCTGTCTTTGTCATCATCCTTGGTTAGATCAACCGGATGACAAGCCTCCTCACCACTCGACTTTGGCTTCTCCTTCTCTTTCTCTTTCTCCCCCTGAGCAGCAAGCTTTTCATTTATTTCGCTTATCAGTTTCACCATAATCTCATGCTACTTTCGTTGGACATCCATTCTTAGTTCCAGAGCAATCCTATGCCCCAGAATGATCTCATTTCTCTTGAAGAGCATTTCATTCTGGGACATTATGCTTTTAAGCCGCTCCTGGGTTCCCTCACCTTGGTGCCTTAATCGAGTAACTACATCCACCAAGGAGTTTATCTGAGCATGTTGAGCGTCTGACTCACTCCTTAATTTCTGAACTGTTTCAAGTAAACTTGCGACCTGAGTTTCCAATTCAGTAATCCTCGCATCACGGGGTCAGGATCCCTGGATGTAGAGGCTTTAGTAGTATGGGTGGGAGAGGAGAATAATTCATCAAAGTCAAACCCTTGAGTAAAGTCTCCAAAGGTGTAGGGTTGACTGATGGGCTGAAGGGTGGTAGTTGGGATTGTGGTTGGGATGGTTGATGTTTCAATGGTGGTTGGTGTAAGAGTGACCAACTCCGCCTGTATAATGAACATTTTCAATTGGGAGGGACACTATCTCAGGCACCTCCTCCGAGACAGTAGTAGCAGCCACACTACTAGTTACCTATAGGTCCCCGGGTGTCACGGATCGTTACGTGTGGGTGTGTGACTATTCTGACCAGGTGCGGAATACCCGTGACTAGGTGGAGAATCAAGTAACACAAAGTAAACCGACAGCGAAAACACTTTCAAACTTCATCTATTATAAAACTTGTAGGTTACAGAGATGTTACCAAATGAGTGCGTTGATAACTTCTGTCACCACAACCTATTTATACTAGACCTGATCACTGTGCACTTAACAAGTGCGCAAGGCAAATTGTTCCTGCGTACTTAACAAGTACTCAGAGTATTCTTGCGTAATTGCTAAGTACGCAGGAAGTAATTATGTGCGCAAAGCACTTAGAGAAAACATACGACTAGTACATACATTAGTAATTACAACTCGATAACTAATACGTACAGACACTAACATACAAATACTAATACATACAAGACAAGTACAAAAGCTAAGACAATATCCAGAGTGTTTGTCACACAAAAGTGCTTCAACAAACTCCCCCTTGACAACAGCTCTGGATTGTCTTCGGTCTTCACTTCTCCCTAGCTTTAGCTTCCATCTTCTTCTTGTAATCAAGGAAAAACTTGATCACCTTGTCGTATTTAGAAGCAAGGAACTTTGTCCACTCGTCTGTGTACATGCAGTACCTGTCAGCTAGCGCCTCCAGATCTTTCACAGAAAAGTTTTTGAAGTAGACTTCATCAAAAACTCTGATCAGTTCCCTTGTCACTAAGCTTCCACTCTCGGACCACACCTTTCCAATCACCACTACCTCACCTGATTTAGGATCTACGTACCAGTATCATATGTTACCAAGGATATCCTGAGATAACTTGCTTTGGGGAATCTTGGTTTCACACAGCACTGGCTTGTATACCAGTTTCTTTAAGCTTTTATGAGTCACGGGATATCTAACATTCTTGTCCCTGACTCGCTTGGGCACTTGAGGCTTAAACATTTTGAACTTTCCAGATCTTACCTCTCGCTTTAGAACTTGTCACAAACCCATCGCTACTGCGTGACTTGAGTGACCCAGCAACTCCCGGTTTGCTAGGTTCACGAGGTCGTATCTTGAAAAGGAGTTGAAAGCTTCCCTGGTTGGTTTCAAGTATTGAACCCCCCCAGCTCGCTTGATTGCAAACAACTTCTTATCATCCTCGAACCTCACAGCTAAGATCATCCCTGTCGCTCCATGTTTGTCTATGATTGATGTCTTTTGCCAGACAGGAGCCGGATCCTTCTATGAACTTGCAGGCATATGTTTGTCTTTCTGTGCCTCTGGATCCACAGGTGTAGGGTTGGCAGGGGAGGCTTCAGTCGACGCCTCAACAGTACTAGCAGGCTTGACTAAACCTATATCATGATGAGTTTCAAAGGATGGAACTTCAAAAATCTCTCCATCTTCAAACTCATACTCTCCTCCCCGTCGCCCTTGGGAACTTCGATTACAACATCATCATCCTCCTCATCACAGTCGTCACCAGAGGCGATCTCTCCCTCTTCCAAATTGCAAAGAGCATCGATCTGTGCTTCCTTGGAATACTCCGACTCTAGTAGTAAGATCACATCATTCGACACGTCGTCAGATAGATCTTTCAAAACGTCAGCCACCAACTTTCTTTTATTACCACCTAAAGCATCACCTCCACCTTCACTCTGAGTAGACCCCCCCCCCTTAGCCATAGACACGGCAGAAATGGGAACAATCGCCAAAGCCAACGATTTCTGCTCACTTCCACTCGGTCCGACTTTACGATCCTTAGCCTCTTCACTGCTATGCTTAGGTGGTTGCTTCTCCAACAATTCCTTCAATCTCTCCCCCTGAGCTGCAAGTGTCTTGGCCATATCACAGACCAGTTTCACCATAGTGTCATGCTCTAAACACTGCTTGTCATCAGCCGCCCGCTGTTTCTTTAGTGCGGCTACCTCATCAATCAGAGAGTTAATCTGCCCCTGTTGTTTGTCAGATTCTTCTCTTGATTTCCGTAGCGTTTCAAGAAGATCAGTGACATGAGTCTCTAGGGTAGTGATCCGAGTATCATGAGGATCAGGTCCCCTGGAAGACGATGCTTCGGCTTGATTAGTCGCGAAGGAAAAGAATTCTCCAAAATCGAACCCCTAATTGAAGTCAAAGTCATGAAAGGGTTCACTGATGTGTTGGAGGGTGGTTGTAGGGATTGAGGTAGGGATGGAGGTTGTTTGGATAGTGGTAGGGGTGATGGCGACATACTCGGTTAGAATTGGAGTTGTCACCGCCACTTGGATAGATTGCACAGGGAGGGTCACTATCACAGGAACCTCCTCTGTGATAGAAGTGGTAGCCACATCATCTGTTACACGTGGCCTCATCCGTTGTCGCCTATAAAGCTGTTGTGAAGGTGAGGTAGAAGTGGAATTAGTACTCGCAGCCATTACACTTTCTTGCCTCGGAGCACTGACTTCTACCTCACGAAGGATAGCTAGGTGTGGCCTATCCCGATGCTTATTTATAGGTTCTCTTCTGTGTCTCTGTATAACAGAGTCCGAATCAGAATCGGGCTCATAATCACTGCTAGTCTCTTGTCTCTTTGTCTTGGAAGATGACTCAGGAAGGGTCACCTTCGTCAATCTCCTTGGGTGTGCCTGGGATGGTGCATCATCAGAATCAGATGAATCTGACTCGGTCGTTTCTGAGTCGGAATCTTCTGCACCCCTACTTCCCTGTTCTTCGTCTCCTTCATCTTCAGACATATCATTTTCAGATTCAACTTCCTCTTCTTCCTGTTGTTCATCATTGTGTTCACTGAGTTCAGGCTCAGACTCTGCATTATTCCATCTGAAGTCAGCAGGGGCCGCATATGCTTCATTAAGTAGGTGGCCAAAGAGAGGAGTGTGCTCAGGGGTAGGTTCTACACTGCCTGGCTTTAGAAATTGTGCAAACACTCTCTAGTCCTCCCATTTGACCTGTAGTCTCTCTCCAATCTGAGGAAGATTGGGTACAGCATCATTAATCAACAACTGCACGAACCGTGGGTATAATAGAAATCTAAACCTCTCAGCAACATTGATCTGATCGGTGATAGACTTGTAGATATACTTTGAAAAGTTGTAACCCTTGTTAAGAGAGAGGCCAACCATTGCAGCTGCCAAGTCATTCCCCATGGCATCCTTTCCCGCCTTCCTAGCAGACAGGCATATGATCATGACATGCCCGAAGTAACGCCACTGATCAAGTACCCACATCTTCTTATACGAGGAGTAGTCCATGGTACCAACATACTCCATCCTTTGTCTCCAGCATCTATCAACAAAGAAGTCAGGGTAAGTCATCGAATGAGTTGATAAGTCGCTAAACTGTAGTACTCGTCTGATGGTGTCTTTAGAAATAGCAATATCATGACCTGCTACAGTAGCCCTAATCACGTTTGGGGTTACTGTACAGTCGTGAACAGTTGTTTCCCAGAATTGCTCCAGATATGGTCTTGAGACAATAGGATCAGCAGAGATAGCATAGAAGATGTTCGAGCGATTCAAGAAATCGACTATTTCCCTATATTCAAGTGCAGCACCCTTCCACTCTGGTTCAGTAAGTGCCAGCAGATTGAACTCACTTGAAAATGCACGAGCCATCACTGCAAAAACAAACAGTAAACACAATAAGAACAAGAATCGTCATTGGAAATGAATACACATGACCAAGTATAGCACAATCACAATGAACTGAACATCCAGACATAGAAATATTTTAGAATGGCCCTTCCTGCGTACTTAGTAAATACGTAGGGTTTATGCCTTGCGTACTTAGCAAGTACGCATGACTTATGTCTTGCGTACTTGTTAAGTACGCAGGCTTAACACTTGGCCAAATTTCAAAAATTCAAAATCCGTAAAATGTGAAGTTTGATGGTGATGTTGGTCACCAATGAGTCGAAAAACATGTTTATCACCATTGGAACCAAAACCAACATCAATCTTGTGCTACAACCCGGTCATTATGACCTTAGTTTCGACCGGCGCAAACCGACGTTCACCCACATAGTCAAAACCAAAATCAACAAGTGTTATGGACAAATTTGGTAATGTAAGGCTTCAAATGATGTTATTAAACTAGCTTTAAGGCATAATTTCTTTCAAAAATGCCCAAAATCGGTCTAAATTCCATCATCAAAACCCTCAATTCTCAAAGTCACAAATCGGTCAATATCACATGATTTAACGGATGAAATGGTCCTAGATTCTCACCAAATGTTAGTTAGATGATGTTAAAATTAGAATCGGGACGAAAAACCATTTGGGAACACACGAAATTTTGAGTGAAAAATGATCAGGAGTATTCAACAGTCGCTCAGGTTTGAAATGAGATGAAACACCGAAAAAATCCTAAGTCCTGTTTATATACCTCACACATTTGGGTCTTGCGTACTTAGCAAGTGCGCAAGACTTAACTCTTGCGTGCATACAAGTACGCAAGCTTTAATTCCTGCGCACTTGATAACTACGCAGAAACCCTTGTGTTGCACAAATTTCAACTCAAATTATTAAGATTGTCAAGTCAAATAACGAACCGGATAAAAACATTCAATCAAGAGGATTCAAAGTCAATTCAAAAAGGTTAAACACAAATATTTTTGGTTTTTCTGATTGGAGTTGAACTATACACAAAGTTAAAATCTTTTTGATCTTTTTAGAGTAACGATATACACATATTCACACACACTATTTTTGTTCAAAGACATGAGCAGATGATCATATCAGGCTAAACTATAGCAAAAACGATACAAGATAAACATCAAAGAATATGGGATCATGTCATGGATTACTATTTATTCATACGTAGTAAGCACATAAGCAAGTAATTCAAGTTGGCAATATTATAAGATTTGAAACCATAAGAATCTTTGTATCACGTTCTTGTGTGTTAATGTAATAGTTATTAATATACAACGTGTGCCCCACAGGTATGCTATGAACTTACTTTGCACTTATCTCAAGGCATCTAAGATTTTCCCGGTGATTTTCTAAATTTTCAGAATGAGGCTACATGAATTAGCACATTAAAAATCAAACAGAATCCATAAGGATTATCAGGAATCATAAGATGCAGAATCAAGTGATACATTTGTCTTGGTTTCATGTGATTTTTTCAGTGAATATCGGTATGATGATTCAGAATAATGAATATGGTGTTTGAGTATTTAGGTAAGGGAATCCAACTTTTATCTGGATTTGAATTCAATGAATCAGTAGTGATTCAAGGGTGAATACACGCTCAACGGTTGGTGTAAAGACATATCTTGATTCAATCTCTCATTGCATACTTGTGAGTATGGGCAGTGAGATGAACCGCATTAATTGTGCTAACGACCTATCCTGAAACTGGTCTCAAAAGAAAATAATTGCCAAAATCTAAAATCCTGTATCTGATAGTGATCTTTTGCATTCTTTTATGCACACACTAGCAAATATGGGTTCAAATCACAGTTGTAGTATAGATTTAATTTCCACCCTACTAATGATTTAAAGATGCTTACAGCCTACTGACAATTCAAATTACTTGTAAATAAACAGATTAAAAACACAACAATTTAAACAATCAAGTAAGCATGATGCAATCATTTCCCATATGAGCAGTCTAGGACGTTTAGATCATTTATGATGTACTATCATTTCCTCTTTCCTCAAGTGAACTTTGAAATTTTCTGGTTTTTCTATTTTGTTTGGATTTTTTTTTTGTAAAATATTTTAAAACTAAAAGAACTATACATAAAACTTAAAAGAAATAAAATTTAACTTTCATGAATTGAATTGATTTAAGAAAAAACAAGTTTTCACTCTAGATTGAACATTCCTATCATGTTAACAAGATGTTAAAAACGGGTTCGATCAAACGCCTTAGTGAAAAGGTCAGCAAAGTTGTCATCCGTGTGAACCTTTACAAGTTCAATGAGATGCTTTTCAGCACAATCACGGATGAAATGGTGGCGAATTTCAATATGTTTAGTTTTGGAATGTTTCATCGGGTTGTTTGTGATGAACATGGTGGCATTGTTGTCAATGAACAGTGGAGCTCTAGTGAAGTTTAAGCTGTAGTCTCTCAATTGCTGCTGAATCCACAATATCTGAGAACAACCGCTCGCTGCAGCAACGTACTCTGCTTCACATGTTGAGACAAAAACCGTTGACTGCTTCTTACACTGCCAGGAGACCAGCCTGTCTCCCAAGAATTGACATCCACCTGAAGTTGATTTCCTATCAAGGTTACAACCGCCATAATCTGAATCAGTATAGGCTTTGAGGTCAAATGACTGATGCTTTGAGTACCAAAGACCCAATCTGGGTTTCTCTTTCAAGTATCTGAATATCCTCTTGACAGCTATCATATGAGACCCCTTTGGTTGTGACTGAAACCTTGAGCACAAACATACAACAAACATTATGTCGGGCCTTGAAGCTGTGAGATACATGAGAGAACCGATCATCCCACGGTATAATTTACAATCCACATCCTTCCCATCTTTGTCTGGATGTAAACCGTTTTTGACATGGATAGGTGTGCCATAAGTACTGCTATCATTCATCTTGTATTTTGACAAGATGTCCTGCACATACTTAGTTTGATGTAGATAGATGCCATCCTTTCTTTGACTGACTTACAGACCTATGAAGAATGACAATTCACCCATGTTGCTCATCTAAAACTTGGACTTCATCACCTGTTCAAATTCCCTACACATCTCTTCATTTGTAGACCAAAAGATAATGTCGTCGACATACACTTGTACAAGTAGAATATCACCTCCAACTTTCCGAATGAAGAGGGTCGAGTCAATCTGTCCACGGTCGAAACCATTTGACAGTAGATGTTTTGATAACGTCTCATACGATGCCCAAGGTGCTTGATGAAGACCATAAAGTGCTTTGTCAAACATATACACTTTATTGATACTATGCGAATCTTCAAAGCCGGGAGGTTGAGTGACGTAGACCTCTTCATGAACTTTTCCATACAGGAAAGCACTCTTCACATCAAGTTGATAGACCTTGAAGCCGACATAGGAGGCGTAAGCCAGAAACAGTTGAATGGCCTCAAGTCTAGCAACTAGGGCATATACTTCAGTGTAATCCAAGCCCTCTTGTTGATAAAGTCCTTGAACAAGCAACCTTACTTTATTCTTCACTACGACATGACGATCATCCATTTTGCACTTGAACACCCATCTGGTTCCAATTGGCTGTACGCCTCTTGTCAGGTCAACTAAATCCCACACATGCAACTTTTGGAATTGAGACAGTTCATCTTGCTTTGCCTCAATCCAGCAGTTGTCAGCGAGAGACTCCTTCACATTCTTCGGCTCCAATTGGGACACGAATGCTGCATGCAGACATGTTTCCATGACCCCTGTGTCAAGTATCTCGTCGTACATACTAGAGTTCTCAGTAATGGTTCTGTGACGAGTCTGAACATCGGCATTAGGATCACCAATAATGTTGTTAATTGGATGATTCTTATGCACTCTCGTCTCTGGTAATTGCAGTTCTTGAATTTCTGAGTGAGAAGAGGCATTAGGTTCGTGCTCAACTCCCCCATGTCCTTGATCTAGAAGACGATGATTCAATGTTGATTGGATCAGCTGGAGCTTCATTTCCTACCCGAGTGTTAGGATTAGCTTGAGCGTCATTTCCGTCAACATGGATAACTTCAACATCATCACTGTCATGATTTCCAGATGCATATGCAGCATTAGAATAGGGAGTTACAATCGGTACAGTTGCACAGGTTGAGAAACTGGAGTCATCACCACCACCAAAGAAATCATACACATTTGCAGCAACATCGGCAGACAAATCAGGAAGGTTGAAAGACTTGAATAGCGCATCATAATCAAAACCCCAAGCTGGACCAGTTGGTTCTGGTGGAATGTTGTGTTTACTGCAATCCACTTCGAGCCATTCCTCGACAGTACGAGTTCCTATATTGTACACTCTGTTGCAAGGCGAGTTGGCAACATATCCTAAGAATATGCCTTCCACTGCTTTTGCATGAAACTTAGACTTGCAGCCTTTGTATTGTAGCAATAAGGAACGGGGACTACCAAAAGGAACTAGGTAGTCAAGATTGGGAGGTCGATTGTTAATTAACTCATAGCAAGTCTTGTTTTGCCTCTTCACAACCAAAACTCTATTCAAAACGTGACAAGCTGTATTTACTACTTCTGCCCAGAAAGTTACAAGAAGCTTTGCATCTGACAACATTGTCCTTGCAGTCTCAATTAGGGTTCTGTTCTTCCGTTCTGCAACTCCATTCCGCTGAGGTGTGTACGGGGCACTAAATTCGTGACGAATACCCTTCTTGAGATAGAAAAGTTCCATCAAATTATTCTTGAATTCAGTTCCGTTATCACTCCTTATTCTTCTAACCTTCAACTTGCAAAGAGATTTCATGCTCAGGATCAGGTATTGAAGAATGTCAGCAGTCTCGTCCTTTGTACCTAAAAAATACACCCAAGAAAAACGTGAGAAATCATCAGTTACAGCTAGACAGTATGACTTACCTCCAATACTCCTGATACTTATGGGGCCAAAAAGATCAATATGTAATAGCTCCAAAGGGGTATCGATAGAGTTTTGGAGCTTGGACTTGTGAGACTTTCGTTGTTGTTTGCCCTTTTTACAAGGCATACAGTCATCTGCAACGGCAAATCTCAGCTTAGGAACACCGGTTACAAAACCGTTTCGGACAAAATGATTCATTTTTCGATAAGAGATGTGTCCGAGTTTCCTATGCCACAAGATAGAGTTAAGCTCTGTCGCTTTGGTAAGTATACAAGTAGCAACTGATGAGGTGGTTGTTGCCACGCTCATATCAATCTGATAAGTGTCGTTTGTCCTTGGTGCTTGCATCAGAATCCAGTTTTCAGGAACTTTAAAACCAGGTTTGAGAATCATGCATTCAGATTTGTCAAACATAATGGAGTACTCCTTGTCGCACATCTGAGAAACACTCAACAGGTTACGCTTTAGCTGCTCGTAGTAGTTGACGTTGTCGAAGCTTACACAACCATTTGAATCTACGCCTTGACAAGTAATATTGCCGCCCTTCTCGCCTGCAAAGGCCACATAGCCTCCTCTGAATGGTTTTACATCTTGAAGCAGAGCCATGTTACCTGTCATGTGCCGGGAGCATCCACTATCTACATACCAACGATTAGAGATAGTACCCTTCGGATGTCCCTGCACGAGTCACAAGAAATTAATTAGATTTGGAGACCCAAGCCATAGTGGTCTTGGGTCGTCCATCTTTCTCAAAATAAACAACCTTAAATAATTCACAGTCGTGACTGTCAAAAATGGATGAATCTTTAGAATACTTGGGAGCAGGAGATTGAGAACTTTTTGATTTCTTGTTCCAGGACCTTTTCTTTTGTTTTACTGGAACAGTCGGCTTGCATTCAGAAGCTCCAGGTGAACTAGTAGAAGCTTCACCTGGCTGAATTCCAGCCAGCTGTTCCAGCTTCCCCAATCTCTTGTTCCTTCTTCTCCTCTGTGGCTTAGAAAGTTTAACCACAGGTTTCTCACCAGTAGGTGCACTACCAGAGGTGGAAGCACAAGGTTTAGCAGATAGCTTTTCCATTTTTGGAACATATGGTTTGGCCTCAGACGTGATCTTTGGCTTTATCATAGGTTTTACTGGTGGTTTCACCACATTTTCTTTTGGACTCTTGTAATGCTTCACTGGTGGTGACTTAGAGATAACAGTCGTTTGTGAAACAATTGGACGTTTCCCTTGGTTCTTAGCAGGACAGTTCACAAAGATGTGACCAACCATACCACAGTGAAAGCAATTTCTCTTGTCTATGTAAGTCCTCCTGTAAATCGCATTAGATCTGGCATTAGATGACTCAGCATGATGAGCAGGAGAAGTTGTTTGGTGACCAGTAGTTTGACCCGATGAAGATTGGTTCTTGGGAATATAATACTTTTGCATATTTTCTTGATAGCCAAGCCCATAATGAGCTAAAAGAGCTTCTTTCTTAACTTGATTAATGTTTTTATATCCCCCATAAAGCATCACTTTTAATTTTTCATTTGATTCAACGATATCGGGTTCAGTCAAAATACAATTATCACTATCAGTGACAATGTTTTTCTTAACTTTCTGTTCACCGAGCAACTCCTCAGAGACTACTCCTTCAGGGCAGGTGTGCTCATACCCATCATCAGAAGCAGTAAGGAACTTGGCACATCTCATATTTGAAGGTTTGAGATATAACCTTCAAGAAGGTGCAAAGCAATCATTTTTTATGTACCCAAGATTCTCGCAGGAGGTTTTCAATAACGAATTAAAAGATCTTCCAAAATCTGCAAAAATCTATCTTATGCTGGGACATAAAAATAACATTTTTCAAAGTATGAGAATTGTTTCCAAAAAGTTCTCAGGGGTCAATGTTCCATTGTTATCTACAATGATGAACATACAAAGTACCCATGGTGACAGTTCAGCAACCCCAGCTGATACTAATCCCACACTCTCCTCTTCACATCCGGAACAATAATCTGCTTCCACTGTTTGAACCCCTGTGCATACTACTAAGGATGCACATGCAAAGAAATTACTTACACCAGTTTTGGATGTTATCGTTCAACTGGAACAAAAGGCCCCAGTTGTGGCAAAATATACTAGAAAAAGGAGCACGAAGACTCCTTCTCTTCTTGTCTCAAAGGCCCAATCCCAACCTAAAAGCTCTCATTCAGAATCCCAAAATTCTAATGAGAATATCAATAGGGATAGCCACATCATTAGAGAGACTTCCTTGGAACCTTCTCTATTAGGATCAGGATCACATCCCGGATCCATAGAACAACCCACTGAGACATTCCATTATTTTTCTTCTCTAAACTTAAGTGCAGAGGCACCTTGTCAAGATGATATACCTTCTCAAACAACCAATATCTTGGATGTATTGATTGACTTGGCTGCTAGTGCACCTAACTCAAGTTCATCACCCAAGAAGGTTCACTCTGGGAGTACTGATAGAGTGAATGTGGAAAGGGCTGTCACTACTCCTTGTACATCAACTAACCAGGAGGACAGTGATAACATCACTAAGACCCTAACCACGACAACTCACAGTGAGGATGTTTCCTTTGAACCACTCTTCACTGAGAGGAATCCCAGGTGCCAAGAAAACCAAGGTGATGGGGATGAAGAGGCTAGGCCTAAGACCCCATCCAGCTCCAAGGATTCCACAGCTGTGGATGAGGACAGTCTGAAACTCAAAAATATGGAATTGACGGCCAGGGTGGCTATGCTAGAGCCTGAAGTGTCCAAACTAAGGCACCAACTCTCTATGCATGAAGCCCATCAATGCCCAACTGTGCCTACTCCTTCCCTTGTATCAGTGGGAACTCAAACAGATGCAACCCTTTACCCTGATGTAACCAAAAAGGGGGAGATAGTCACAGTAGAAGATGATGCTGACAGCCTTGAGGACTGGATACAAGAGTAGGCTGCATTTCAAATTTCCTTATTCAAACCTGCCTTTGTTCAATTTCATGACTTGCCAGACTCAGTAGATGAAGAGGAAGAAATCACTGAGGATTGGAAGTTGGTTATTCGAGCCTGTGATGAGGTGTTGACAAATACAAGTCACCATGAAGACACACCTCCAGCAGTCAGCATTCTTCTTAAAGCAGCAGCCATAATAAGTCTAACCACTGCCCCCAAATTCACACTGACTGCAGACAAGCTAGATTTTGACTCCATAGTAGCTTGGGGGTATCATGGTCAATCTGAGAGATTCTGGATAGGGAAAGAGTTCAGCGGAGTAGAAGAGCTGAACTGGAATGCACTAAATCTTCTTCAAGTGCTTGAACTGTATTTATCCAGCTGCATTAGCACCTCTTCAGTTCTCTCAGCAAAACTTGCAATCTGCAAGTTCCAAGACTTAATGGAGGAAAATCTGCCCTGGTTTGAAGCACTATTAGAAGAAGCAAACAGGGTGGCATATCCTAAAGACCGCGCAAAATCTTCTACAGCAGCAGAACAAAGACTGGCTCCAAGTAGACTTGACCTGATCAGGAGCAGTACTTTAACTAACGAAGAAACTGTTTGCTGGAGAAGCTTCATAGACAATGAGATGGTCAGGGTACTGGTAGTGCTAGGATGGTCGTGCACTGGGCCATCTGGCTTCACCTTCTTTCTAAGTGATGGATCATCTGTCTTCTTCAACCACATCAATGAGATCCTACTCTTCAACTCAGACTTCCTATACAACATTTTTTAGCTCAGAACACATATCTGCAATGTCAACTCCTAAGAGAGCCAAGCAATGATCAAGACTATCAAAGCTCATCTTGAAAAGGAGGGACGCCTTGCAGAAGATGCCTCCTCTCACTCATATTTCTCTTTTTTCTCCTCACCAACCGCCACTCTAAACACTGCAACAGAATCTAGAAAAACAGGGTTAGAGGATGTAAGGAAAAGTTGGAAGGAAGTAACTGGGTGTGAATGGGAAGAAGATGAAGCAAGAAACCTTCCCCCATCCACTCCCTAAACTGCCAATGAAGCTGAAGCAGAGATCCCAATAGTATCTAAAACATCTGCTGTTGTGATCCATGAATCTGAAGCAGATACATCAACCAAAGATAAGGGGAAGGGAGTAATGACTGAAGAGGTGGAAGAGAGACTGATGAAAGAGCAAAGGGAATGGAGGAAAGAAGAAGAAGAAGAAGAAGAAGAAGAGAAGAAGAGGAGATGGCTGAGATAAGAAAAATTCAAGAAAGAAAAGCTGTCATGCTCTTCAGAGAACAACAAATCCAGTTGTATGCTAAACAGTTGGATGATCTCAAAACCAGATTTCCTGCAACTTCTCAATTACAAGAAGATGAAGCCCTAGATCTTCAGCTGCAGGAACAGTTTAATAAAGAAGAAGAAGAAAGGGAGAAGAAGAAAAGGGAAGGGCTAAGTTTAGAATAACTGATTCTGAACTAGCCAATGAAATGAGAGAAGAATGGATAGCAGCTCTGATTTCTAAAGGTGAGGATGCAGACTACCTTGAGAAACTATCAAATAAAGAAATCTACAGAGCCTTCATGGGTCAGAAAAGTCAATTGGCAAATAAGAAAAGGGATGAAGAAGAAGAAAATTCTAAGAAAAAATCCAAGAAGACCATTGCATTCAACATAAGGACCCATGAAGAAAGGAAGGTCATGACTGACTTCCTGAAGGCAAGAGGAGAAAGCAGAAAAAGGCTAGGCCCCATGAGTTTCATGAACTTGCATGCCTTGTACTCCAAAGTCAAGAAGGAAGAGGAAGAAAGATTGGGGAAGACAGGCTCCAAGAAAAGGGTGATAACTCAAACTGCTGAACACAAATCAAAGAAACCCAAGCCTTTTCCCTCATCCACTACTTCCTCCTCCCACCATACTTCCACTCTCCAGCCTAGACCTCATTCCTCTCTTCCCACCAAGTCCAAATCCTTCCACCCATCTCTTCCTCATCAGCAGCCTTCTAAGAAGAAAACCAAAACCTACCATCACACCAGAAGACTCAAGAGAAATAGTTGTCTGGTTCTACAACACTCAATACAAATGGTTTGAAGTCTTCAGGGGAAAGGAAGAACTGAAAAGATCTATCTATAAATCTGTTGATGAGGTACTGCAACTCCTAGACTCAGATCTAAGAAGAATATTGGAGTTGGGTGAGCCCATATGCCAGAGAATGAAGGTGGGAGACGTCTTTTGCTAGCAATCAAACATCACTTCAACCCTAGTAAAGATGTAATCATTGATGCCAAACCTCTTCAATCCCATTCTCCATTCACCAATTGGTCCTTCAAGGCTGATACCAACGAGTTTATCTTGATTGATGTTAAAGGACAGAAGATGATATGTTCAAGCAAGGACATCTTCAAAATGCCAAGCAAAGACATAAAGACTCTATCTGAGCTTCCTCTAAACAATCCCAGCCAGGACCCAAGAGGCTATGAGGTAGAAAGGATAGTCTGCAACATGGAAAAGCTTCAGCAACAAAAGCAGTTAGAGAGTTTGGTAGTATCAGTCTAGGGGGAGTTTGTAGAAATAAAGAATGATGGCTACAAAATTCTCTAAGTACAACTGCTGTGGGCCTCAGAGTTTGCTGCAGATCGACAAACTGCTACGGATAAGCTTATCTGTTGCGGATACTTGTTCTTCTGCTGAAAAACAAATCCGTTGCAGATAGTCTTATCTGCTGAAGTCCAAAGTTGCTGCACATAGGCAAATCATCAGCAGCTGTGGACAGTTGTGTCTTGCTGCTGATCAACAACATTGTTGCTGACAGCCATTCCCTCTGAAGATCAAACGTTGCAGCTGACTGGCTTCAATAAAGCAACCATTACCACTGACAACTTTTTGCTGCAACACTGACACACTCCACGCAGAAAGAAGTTACTGGTGCAAGGCAATAAAAGACAACGACGCTCTTCTTCCAAGGACTCAAACAATGATGCCTAAGAAGACGTTTGAGTAAAGATAACTTTTGTAGTATTTATTATCGTTACATGTAGAATAGCTTCAATACAAGATCAACGGCTTGTGTTAGATCTGATCCTTAGAATCAAGGGTTTGTCTTGATTCTAAGTTACTATATAAGTAGTACTTAGAGTCATTGTATAAGTGTACTTTTTCTTAAGAGTTTTCTCTGTAATCTTGTAATCTTTGAAGCTTAATACAAATTGCATTTATCAGTATTCTTCTTGTTTACTTGTTTACGTTGATTAGTTGTTATTGTTTTCGCCAATATCAACTAGAATAGAACCATCTTGTATTCATCGATCCTACAGAACTCTTCATCAGATGCAGAGTCAGCCATACTTGAGGAATCATCCTTGTTAGAGGAATCATCCTAACTCGAAGACTCATCAAGTCAAGACAAATCAATGTCAGTTAACCCATTGACAAATTTCTCGCTTACTGGTGGAGGAATGGCATTAGTATCTAGCCCTTTAGCCATTCACTTGTCTCACTACAGACTCATAGTGTTCCACCACAAAATGATAATTTTTCAACTTCTCAATATTACCTTTCAACTGCAAGATCTCATTTTGCAGCTTGTTGGTCTCATTGTTCCTTTTCTCTAACCCCTTGTACGCAATATCCAAATGAAACTGTTGATCGCTAATTTTAAGTGATTAATCACGTTTTACTTTCTTCAACGTTTCAATTGAATCTTTGTATCGTTTTTCATTTTCTTTAGCTTAAAGCTGCAATACGATGGGGTTTGACTTTGCCTTGAAGCTTAGAATTTTCAACCTTTAAGCTTAGACATTTGGAACAAGAAATGATAGAAAAAGAGTTAGAATCTAACTCATTAGATGAACATGATACCTCTCCAATAGCCATGAGGGCAACTGCAATTGTATATTCTTCTTGGTCAGCCACAGAAGCTTCCCGTTCCTCTGCTTCCATCATCTCCATAATCTCAGCCTTGAGACCAACTTGCGTTTGAGCAATAATGGCATCCTCCATATGAACACCCCAATCAAAGCTGTCGTCTTGTTGTGCTACCAAAGCATTGGACGTTCCACCTTGACCTTGATTGCGGTTGTTGGAGTTGACTGTTTCCTTGACTAGGTCTGGTGAACCCCGAGGCCGGTGCTTTGTCCTTTTGACATTCTCATGCAAAATGCCCAAAGTTATTGCATTTGTAGCACTTGGTTTTGGATTTATCAAATCCTACCTTGGCATTCGAATTTCCACCAATAAACTTCCTGCCAATTCTATTCAGGAAACGCTTCGCCCTTCTAAAGATCTTGGCCATATTCCATTGAATATCCGTGTCCTCCATATCATCCAGGTCCACCTGATTGAAGTCGTCTTCTATGGTTTCAGGATCCGTGAGCTTACCGCCAATGAAGTTCTCATAGGCAAGCATGCATGATGAGAATAAAGCCACATGATCTTCACATATCTTGGCTATTGCTGTTTGGTTAGCTGAAGATGTGGGAGAAGGATTTCTTGAGGAATTCTGGTGATGAGATCCAGAACCAGAACCAGATCCAGATGCTGCATAGCAAGCATGACCACCACAGACATTTGAGTTATCCTCCTCATGAGAGTTCCTAGAGAAAAGGGCAATTCCAGAACCCGATGACTTGGCTGTGGAAGACGTTCCAAAATACATAGAAGGGTCTTGTATTTGAGGTCTCCCTGAGCTCTCTTTTCGTTTTAGGTTCATATCGTGTGCTTTAACCTTTTCCGATTGTTTCATCAATAGTCATCTCATAAAACTTTGAGTTCTCTCTCGTCAGAGTGGTGTACATTTCAAATTTTGGTGGTAGGGCATCCAGAAATTTCTCAAATAACTCCTCATTCGGATAGATCAGGTCATAAGCTTTCAACTCAGTTTGCAGATGATAGAATCTAGAGATAAGCTCATCTATAGATTCATTCTCTAGATATCTGAAGCACTTATACTGCTTCCTAAGAAGATCCCTCTTACTCTTCTTGATGTCGATGTTTCCCTCGAATCTCTTCTGCAAAGCCTTACAGAGATCCTTGGAGTTATCGTATCCTCTAAAGCTGTGAATGAACTCCCTGGTCAAGGCCATAGTAATAGATCCGTGTGCTTTCTTCTCTCTGTCATAAACTTTCTTTTCTTCTTCATCAAGTTTGGAGATAGTCTTGGGAACTTCCTCATCAAGATATGTATATGTGGGATGCTTATAACCCTCTAGAATGGGTATCCAAAGTGAGGAATCGGTGTATGAGATATAATGCTCAAAGCGTGCTTTCCAGTTTGAGTAATCATTTACGTTAAACAGCTTTGGTGGTTTCTGTGGGGTTCCAATCTCATTGTCGTAATTTAACAGGTTACCGAGATTCTGAAGATTTGCCATGGTGAAACACTTATACGCACTTAGGTTCTGACCTTGCGCACTTAAGAACTTGGTCTTGCGCACTTAAGATTTGCTCTTACGTACTTAACAAGTACGCAAGAGTAAATGACAAGTACGAAGGAAGGAGTTAAGTATGCAACAAGAAATGGTATTGCATACTTGGTAAGTACGCAGGAAGACTGTCCTTTTAGCCAAAAAGGGTAAGTACACAGGTCACTTTTTCACCAACCCTCACCAACTTTTTTCGGGCACTGGAATCTCACCGGAGACAGAAAAAATTGAAGATATGACTAAACAAAATGAGCCATAGGGTCAGAAACTCGTTTCTGACCAACTTTCGATGCTCAAAACACTCAAATACACAACAAAAAGTCGGTTTTTGAGTATTTTTGCTTCTAAAATAGTGCTCAAGAGCTACCCCTATTTTATCACAAAAATCAACAAAAACACACACTTTTGCTTGCAAAAACTCTATAGGATTTGTAGAAGATGCTCCTAACACACTCACAACACTTGAAATCAAGAGCTAAGCTCTGATACCACTTGTAGGTCCCCGGGTGTCTCGGATCGTTACGTGTGGGTGTGTGATTAGTCTGACCGGGTGCGGAATACCCGTGACTAGGTGGAGAATCAAGTAACACAAAGTAAACCGACAGCGAAAACACTTTCAAACTTCGTCTATTATAAAACTTGTAGGTTACAGAGATGTTACAAAATGAGTGCGTTGATAACTTCTGTCACCACAACCTATTTATACTAGACCTGATCTCTGCGCACTTAACAAGTGCGCAGGGCAAATTGTTCCTACGTACTTAAGAAGTACGCAGAGTATTCTTGCGTACTTGCTAAGTACGCAAGAAGGAATTCATGCAGACATGCTAAGTGCGCAAAACACTTAGAGAAAACATACGAATAGTACATACATTAGTAATTACAACTCGATAACTAATATGTACAGACACTAACATACAAAGACTAATACATACAAGACAAGTACAAAAGCTAAGACATTATTCAGAGTGTTTGTCACACAAAAGTGCTTCAACATTACCCGTGGCCTCCTCCTCCTTTGATACAGCTGAGTAGACGTTTGAGAAGTACTTTGGGCTTGAGTACTTGTTTGGACTTGAGCATCAAATGGCCTATCATTCTTCTGCTTAACCCTTCTTTATGTTCGTTGTCTTTGTACTTCAGTCTATGACTCTGGTTCATACGAACTGTCAGAACTGTATTGTCGTCTTCTTTTGGAGGACGACTCGGGAAGGGAAACTTTCGCCTCTCTCCTTGGGTGTGTTTGGTCTGGTGCATCATCGGAGTCAGATGAATCAGATTCAGTTGCCTCAGAATTTGACACTCCAGCACCTTCTCCTCCTTCGACCTCATCACCTCCATCACCAGATTCATCATCATCAGACCCATTTCCTTCGTCCTCTTCCTCCTCTATCTGTTCCTCAACTTGTTCATCAGAGTGTTCACTAAGCTCTGGCTCTGAATCAGCACTATACCATCTGAAGTTGGGAGGGGCTACATATGCTTTGTTTATGAGGTGGCCAAAGAGGGATGTATGCTCAAGGGTAGGTTCTACATTGCCTGGCTTCAGAAATTGGACGAAACCCTCTTGTCCACCCTTTTCACTTGTAATCGGAGGTAGATTGGGCACATCTTCATCAATCAACAACTGTACTTAACAAGTACGCGGTTAGATTGTTCTTGCGTACTTAGTAAGTACGCATGAGTTACTTCTTGCGTACTTACTAAGTACGCCAGGACCTACACTTAGACAAATTTCAAAATCCAAAATTCGAAGATTCAAAGTTTTGGTCATGTATTATGGTCACCACAAGGTTGAAAAATACGTCTAGGACCTATGGAACCAAAACCAACACCAAAATCATGCTAAAACCCAGTCAAAATGACCTAGCTTTGGTCCGACGGTAAAACACGGTCACTCAAGGGGTTAAATTCAAAATCCACAACAGTTAACGACGAATTTGGTATGCTAGAGCTTTGATTAATGATATTAAACAAGTTTCAGGTCTCAATTTCACTTAAGAACATCCAAAACTGGTCCAAATTTCGTCATCAAAACACCAGGTTCATACGATCAAAGAATCAGTCCAAAACACGATATTTAACGGTTGGAATGGTCTGATATTCTCACCAAATGTTAGTTAGGTGAAGAGGAAACTATGATCTGGATGAAAAATCTCTTTGGAATACACAAGATTTTGAATAAATTTTGAGTAGGAGTATATAACAGTAGTCGAAAGTTTGAAAGAGATGAAACTTGAATAAAATTACTAACTCCCATATATATATATATACCCCACAAAGACTGGTCTTGCGTACTTAGCTAAATGTGTAGGAATTAACTCCTGCATACTTAGTAAGTACGCATGACCATATTCGTGCGTACTTGCTAAGTACGCAGAGGTTAGCTCTTGCGCACTTAGCTACGTACGCAAAAACCTTTGCCTTCTTAAATCTCAACTCAAATTATGAAGATTGCCAGGGTCAAATAGCAAACAAGATATGAACGTTCAATCATGAGGTTTTTCAAAAACACTTCATGGAAGTTAAACACAAATATTTTTTGGCTTTTCATGAATTTTGATAAACTGTACATAAAATCTTTTTGTCATTTTTGATAATGATTTAACTGTACAAAACCAAAAAAAAATCTTTTCTGAAAAAAGATAATATGCACAAGATACAGATCTGGATATACAGGAATATACACACAAGCTATTTTTGGTCAAAGTCATGAGCAGATGATCATATCAGGCTATAATCAGCAAAAATGATACAGAATAAACATCAAAGAATATGGGATCATATCATGAATTAGTACTTATTCATACGTAATATGCAACATAAGCAAGTCAATTCAAGTGGCAATATTATAAGATTTGAAACCATAAGAATTTTTGTATCACGTTCTTGTGAGTTAGGTATTAATTATAGACATACAACGTGTACCCCATAGTTATTGTACAGAAATTTAACTTGCACTATCTCAAGGCATCCAAGATTTTCCCAATAATTTCCAAAATCTCCAAAATGAAGTTACATCGTTTAGCACATAAAAAATTAAGCAGAATCCATAAGGATTATCAAGAATCATAAGATTCAGAATCAAGTGACTCATTTGCCTTGGTTTGATAGGTTTTTCTTTTGTGAATATCAGATGATGATTCAGGTTAATAGATATGGAGTTTGTGGATTTAGATAAGGGGATCCAACTGTTATCTGGATATGTCTTCAATGAATCAGGTGTGATCCAAGGGGTAGCATATGCTTGACGGTTGTTGTCAAGACATATCTTGGCTCAACTTCTCATTGCATACTTGTGAGTATGGGCAGCGCAGAGAACCAAAAAATTGTGCTAAAGACATAACCCGAAACTGGTCTCATAAGAAAATACTTGCCAAAATCTTACATCATTTATCTGATAATGATCTTTTTGCATTCTTTTACACACACACACACATGCAAAACATGGGTTCAAATCACAGTTGTAGTAATTTATATTTAATTTTCACACTACTAATGATCTAAAAACGCTTATAGCCTATTGACAATTCAAATTACTTCCAAATATTCAAATTAAAACAAGATAATAAAATTTAAGGCTCAAGTAATCATGACGCAATCATTTCCTATACGTGCAGTCTAAGAAGTTTAGATCACTAACTGTTGTACTATCATTTCCTATATAGCCTAGTGATCTAAACTTCTTAGACTGCACAAGCAGAAGGCAAACATAATGTCGGGTCTTGAAGCTGTGAGATACATCAGATATCCAATCATCCTATGGTACAATTTACAATCCACATCCTTTCTATCTTTCTCTGGATGTAAACCATGATTGAATGGGATCGGTGTACCATAAGTAGTACAATCATTCAATTTGTATTTTGACAAAAATGTCCTATACATACTTAGTCTGATGTAGATAAATGCCATCCTCCCTTTGACTGACTTGCAGACCCAGGAAAAATGATAGTTCACCCATGTTACTCATTTCAATCTTGGACTTCTTCACCTTTTCGAACTCCCTACACATATCTTCATTGGTAGACCCAAAGATAATGGCATCGACGTACACTTGCACAAGTAGAATATCACCTCCTGCTTTCCGTATAAAGAGAGTCGAGTCAATTTGTCCACGATCGAAACCATTGGACAGTAGATGTTTTGATAAAGTCTCATACCATGCCCTAGGTGCTGGATGAAGGCCATAAAGTGCTTTGTCGAGCTTATATACTTTATGAGGATTAAGCGGGTCTTCAAAACCAGGTGGTTGAGTGACAAAGACTTCTTCATGTACCTTTCCATATAGGAAAGCACTCTTCACATCAAGTTGATAGACCTTGAAACCCACAAAGGAGGCATAAGCTAGAAACAGTTGAATGGCTTCAAGTCTAGCAACTTAGGCATACACCTCCGTGTAATCCAAGCCCTCTTGCTGATAAAAACCCTGAACAACCAACCTTGCCTTATTTTTCACCACAATGTGTCGATCATCTGTTTTACATTTAAACACCCATCTGGTACCTATTGGATGTACACCTTTCAGCAGGTCAACTAAATCCCACACATGCAACTTTTGGAACTGAGACAATTCATCTTGCATAGCCTCTATCCAACCGTTGTAAGCGAGAGCCTCCTTCACATTCTTCGGCTATAATTGGGATACAAATGTAGCATGCAAACATGTTTCCATGATACCTGTGTTAAGTATCTCAGTGTACAAGCTGGTGTTCTCGGTAATGGTTCTTTGACGGGTTTGAACACCGACATCAGGATCATCAATGATGTTGTCGATCGGATGATTCTTATGCACTCTCGTCTCTGGTACAATTGGTTCATGGATATATGATTCAAGGTTTGTGCTCAACTCCCCCACATCATGTGTACCAGAAGAAGATTCAATAATGATAGGATCACCTCGAGCTTCATTTCCTACACGAGTGTTAGCATCCGCTTGTGCGTCATTTCCTACAACATGAACATCATCCTCGTTGTCACTTTCAAGAGTTCCAGATGCAGATGCAGCATTTGAATCGGGAGCTGGGATTGGTACAGTTGCTCTGGTTGAGAAATTGGAGTCGTCGCCGCCACTACAAAACTGATACAAATTTGGTAGCCTCTTTAGAAGATAAATCAGGAAGGTTAAAAGACTTGAAGAGAACATCATAATCGAAACAATAAGCTGGACCTTTTGGTTCTAGTAGAACGTTGTGTTTACTGCAATCCACTTCAAACCACTCTTCAACTAAATGAGTTTCAATATTGTACACCCTTTTGCATGGTGAATTGGCAACATATTCAAAGAAGATGCCTTCCACCACTTTTGCATGAAATTTGGACTTGCGATCCTTGTATTGTAACAATAATGAACAGGGACTACCGAATGGGACTAGGTAGTCAAGATTGGGAGGTCGATTATTGATCAGCTCATAACATGTTTTATTGTGTCTTTTCACCACCAGAACTTTATTCAAAACGTGACATGATGTATTAATTGCTTCCGCCCAGAATGTTATCAGAAGCTTAGCATCCGACAGCATCGTCCATGCAGTTTCAATCAAAGTTCTATTTTTCCTCTCTACAACTCCGTTCTGCTGAGGCGTATACGGAGCACTGAATTCATGACAAATACCCTTCTTGAGACAGAAAAGTTCCATCATGTTGTTCTTGAACTCTGTACCGTTTTCACTCCTTATTCTTCTAACCTTCAGCTTGCATAACGATTCCAGACTTAAGATCAGGTATTGAAGAATTTCAGCAGTCTCATCCTTTGTACCTAATAAGTGCACCCAAGAAAAATGTGAGAAATCATCAGTTACAACTAGACAGTGTGACTTACCTTCAATACTCCTGATACTTATGGGACCGAGCAAATCCATATGTAGGAGCTCCAAAGGGGTATCGGTAGTGTTTTGTATCTTGGGCTTGTGACATTTTCGTTGCTGTTTGCACTTTTTACAAGGCATACAGTCATCTGCAACAACAAACCTCAGCTTAGGAACCTTGGTTACCAAACCGTTTCGGACAAGATGATTCATTTTACGATAAGAAATGTGTCCGAGTTTCCTATGCCACAAGATTGAGTCAAGTTCTGTCGCTTTTGTAAGTAAACAGGTAGCAACTGATGATGTGGTTGCTGCTACACTCATATCGATCTGATAAGTGTCGTTCGTTCTTGGTGCTCGCATCAGAATCCAGTCTTCAGGAACCTCAAAACCAGGCTTGACAACCAACCATTCAGACTTGTCAAACATAATCGAGTACTCCTTGTCGCACATTTGAGAGACACTTATCAGGTTATGCTTTAGCTGCTCATAATTGTTGACATTGTCAAAGCTAATACATCCATTAGAAACCACACCTTGACAAGTTATACTACCGCCCTTCTCGCCTGCAAAGGCCACATAGCCGCCTCTGAATGGTTTAACATCTTGAAGCAGGGCCATGTTGTCTGTCATGTGCAAGGAGCATCCACTATCTACATACCAACGGTTAGCAGTAGTTCCCTTCGGATGTCCTTCAATTAATTCCCAATCATGACTGTCAAAAGAAATTAATTACTTTTGGAGACCCAAGCCATTGTGTTCTTGGGTTATCCGTTTTTTCTCAAAATATACAACCTTAATTAATCCACAATCATGACTGTCAAAAATTGGTGACTCTTTTGGAGGATCAGAACCAGAGGATTGAGAAATTATGGGTTTCTTTATCCAGGATCTTTTCTTCTTTTTCTTTTGAACAGAAAGTTTGCTATAATCAACTACAGGTGAACTAGTAGAAGCTTCACCTGGTCGACAACCAGCTAGCTGTTGTTCAAGTTTCCTCAATCTCTTGTTCCGCCTTCTCCGTTATGGTTTAGATAGTTTCACCACAGACTTCTCACCAGTTTGTGTACTACCAGAGGTAGATATACTGGGATTAGACAGTTACTTTTCCCGTTTTGGAACAGATGGTTCTGCCACATGTTTTGCTGGAGGCTTAACCATTTGCTTCACTGTTGGTTTCACCACTTTTGATCTTGGGCTTTTGGGTTGCTTCACTAGTGGTGTCTTAGGAAGTTCACCCTGTTGTGGGGCAACTGGCCGTTTCCCTTGATTCTTTTCACGACAGTTCATCATGATGTGACTGACTGTACCACAGTGAAAGCAAACTCTTCTTTCTTTGTAAAACCTCCTATAAGGCTCTCTGATTTTGGATGTATATGATTTAGCTTGATGGGCAATAGGAGTTGTTTGGTGAACATGAACATCATCTTGTGCTTGACCTGATGTTAATTGACTTTTGGGGGTGTAATGTTTTTCAATATTTTATTGAAAATTCTTTCCCAGATTGTTTGCAAACATTTCTTTCATTGTTTGCTGAATGGATTTGAAACCTCCATAAAGCATCATTTTCAGTTTATCATTTGGCTCAACTATATTAGGTTCAGTTAAAATGCAATTATCACGATCAGTGACAACGTTTTTCTCAATTTTATGTTCAACAATCAACTCCTCTGACACAACACCCTCAACTTTGGTGTCCTTATAACCTTCATCAAAATAGAATTCATCATCAGAAGCTGAATCAGCCTTACTCGAGGATTCATCAAAACAGGACAAGTCAATGTCGACTAGGCCGTTGACAAACTTGCCACTCAATAGTCGAGGAATGGCATTAGTACCTAAACCTTTTCCATTCACTTTTCATACCACGGATTCATAGTGTTCAACCACAAAGCGTGAGTTATTAAACTTCTCAAGTTTGCCACTTAAATGCAAGATCTCATTTTGCAGTCGGACGATCTCAACATTTCTTTTCTCTAACCCCTGGTAGGCAACATCTAAATGAAACTGTTGTTCACTGATTTTAATTGAAAACTCATGTCGTTCTTTCTTAAGGTTTTCAATTGAATCTTTGAAACGTTTTGCATTCTCTTTGTAATTTAGAGTTGCCGTGCATAGAGGTTCGAGTTGATCATGGATGCGATCATTATCGTCCTTCATGATTAAACATTTAGAACAAGAAACAATAGCAAAATATATAGAATCTACCTCAGTTGATGAACTGGACTATAACATTTCTGATTTTTAGTATCTGTATTTCAATCCAATGTAATGCATTTCAAACCCAATTCTAGTGCACTGTTTTGTTCTATTCGTACTATCAATTAAATACTATATTTCAATGCTAATCCGCAAATTTTTCATGGTTATAACCTACTAAAACCCTACATAAGTATCTATTTATACAATTATGTCAAAGACTAAAGTTACAAGGTCTGATGTTGAAAAGTAACAAGAAACCCTAATAGGCACGGTCGCGCCTTGTTCTGGCACGGTCGCGCCAAGTGCCTTGGCACGGTCGCGCGACTTGCTTTGGAACGGTCGCGCCCGGTGCCTTGGCACGGTCGCGCCTCTCATCAGTTGAAACGTAAATGCAGTCTTTAATCACATAGACGTTTGATTTCGTACCCGTTTTACACGTTCCAACTATTAACAAACATAGTTAAGCCACTTGATCATCATAATTACAACAAATAAACGGAACTACATCAATTCATCTAATAATCATAAAAATCGTCCACTAGACCATCGAATTCGCCAATTGGTTTGCAATTCTCTCAAGCAAACGAACATACGATCCTCCCATAAGCTACTGACCCACTTGAAGTAACCGGAATCATAGCAGAAGACGCCGGAAACCAAGCTCGCCGACGCAAGAACTCCCCTCTACTGCTCTCTATCAATTCGCTACTCTTTCGGGTAATTGAAGCCTTCTTCTCACTCGATTCAGTTTATAGATCAAAAGCCCCATGTTAATTTGGGCTTTCATTATGGAAATCACCTCGAACCCGAATCTACATTTTCGTTAAAAATGATTTAATCGAATCGAACCTTAGACACGTTTTAAATACAATTAATTTATACAAAAAGACTCGTGATGATCTAATGGGTGAAAGCCCCATAAATTCCAACATTAACAATATAAGAATTAGTCAAATTGAATCTGTTTTGGAACAGACACGGTGGCGCTAGCATTCTAGCGCGGTCGTGCTTCATGAGACACGGTCGCGCCAAATACCAGTATGGTCGTGCCTCACACGCTCAGACCCAGTCATGCCCATGGCTAGACTTGGTCATGCCAAAAACCCTAGACACGGTCGTGCCTGGCCCAAGACACGATCGTGCCTAGAGAAAAGCCCAATTATACATTCTGTTTAATCAACACGGTCGCGTCCCTGACTAGCAAGGTTGCGCCCGTGGTCATAGCACGATCGTGCCTTGTTTCAGGCACGGTCGTGTGTGAGAAAAATCTTAGCAGAATAATTATTTCCAAAAATTAAAAACAATGAGTATTTCAAATTAATTTTTAAATAAAAATAATTGATTTTATAAAATAAATAAATAGAAATTATTTATTTAAAACTTACGAAATTAAATTCGTATTTAACCCCTACACTTAAATATTATTTACACCATTTACTTAAATATCTTTATGAAAATAAAGTAAAGACATTTATAAATATTTTAAAACATCTAACACAACTAAATGACTAAGTTACAAATAAATAAATAAGGTAAAGATTATTTATTTAATTTACATTTAAACAAAAACCATTTAGTTAGGTACCTCTAATACTTAACTTATTTTTATAAATAATAATTTTGTTTTATTAGTTATTCCAAACTCAAACCCTAATTTATACAACACCATTCAAGTACAAACCACAAGCTTTATACACACAACCAAATCAACCCTAGACTTAAACATAGAATATTGAGCATACTATTAATCCTATATGCATACCACACTAGGTTAACGTTGTGCATTACAAGGATCTCATTTCTAGCTAGTATTTCGTGTTAGCTACGCCTTCAAACCAAGTGAGTATTACATAGCCCCTTTTACTCTTTTACACTTTTTGGGGTGGAACATGAACACTATACAACACTATTACTTACACTTACACAAACTACACAAGTACAAATCCTCTTTACATTTATGTGTGCAATTTGAGCTTTATGCCCGAGTGCTAGTTGCGCTAACTTTTGTATGCGATTATGTGCAATCATTAACTATTCAAGCCAACGGTAAACAATGATAGATCTATTGAGTCTACAAACCCACCCAGTTTGGGGTGATTGTTACCGACAACACAATTTTTGCATGCTAGTTACAAAGGTTTGATTGTACTTGGTTACACAATAGTTGCTCCCCATAAATGCCTTATTTATCATGTTATGTAAGGATTTGTTTATTTACAAACTACATGCTATCTATATACAAACATGTGTATGCTCACCAACTTTTTAGTTGACTTTATTTTACTCATGTTTCAGGTACGAATGTGTGATTTGATCAAGATGTGCTACACATAGGCTTTGGACTTAGCTAATTTAAATAAAGAAGTCTAGGTATTACATTTATGTTTCTTTCTTGGATTTGGTTTCGTTTGAATGTTTGCAATGAAATTTGACGATTAATATATTTCAATTTAGTCAACCTTGTGCTCATGAACAGTTTACATGTCCCGCCCCGATGATTCCGCCATCGGTCGGGGTGTGACATATTGGTATCAGAGCCTTGGTTATAGAGAATTAGGTTATTAGACACCCTTGACCAAGACTATAACTTTAGGACACCCATTTATGCCATGCTTCATGATTATGTGATATGTGCTACATGTTATGTGTTACATGCTATGTGTTACATGCTTACTATGATTAGTTATTATCTCGTTTTTGATGCCTTACTTGTTAAAAAAAATTCATGACTTATTAAGATATACTTAAATAATAATTAAATAAACAATATCCCTACCTATACCCTAAAACCTCATAATATTCTTACCTACTTCTCTATCATCATCTTCTTAGCATGTGGAAACTTCATGGGACTAAATCTATAAAATTTTCTTTATTTCCTCGTTAAGGTTTTTAAACTTTGTTAATTATTTGAGGACACGTGCAATCTGGAAGGGTGACACCTGTATTATGGGTTTTCTGTCTAGGAAAGCATTTCGCATAAATCCCAATCAACCGAGGGACCCGTATGCTTTCCTGGGAATTCCTGGGATAAGTGTTTACTTATAGGCTAAAGCATGTCTCCTTGAAAATTATATGAGTTTAATTAACCTTAATGTGTCATAGTATTCGAGTGATTATATCACTATATGAGTACAATCTAAACTATGATTAACTATTTTATTTTATTACCTTGTCCTTTTAATTCAAGCAATTCTCATAAGTTCTCACATCTTTTCTTGTCTTATGAAAATCTGTAGAATGCCTCCTCGTCGTGCTCCTGTGGCCAACACCAAGACCGACATCGCTACCATTCTAGCACAACTCGTAACTCAACTCACCCAAGCCAATGGTGCCGCCAATGGTAACCATGGGGCAAATGGTGGAAATGGTGGAAATGGAGGTGCCAACCCATCTCAATGCACCTTCAAGCATTTCAACTCATGTAATCCCCTCAAGTTTTATGGTACTGATGGAGCTACGGGACTTCTTCAATGGTTCGTAAGTATTGAGAATACCTTTCTCAGTAGAAACTATCCCGACAACCTTCGTGTTCGTCATGCCACAAGTGTCTTACAAAAACGGGCACTCACGTGGTGGAATGGGGAGAAAAGAAATAGAGGTGTGCATGTAGCAATGGCCTTACCTTGGGATGAGGTTAAAAGGCTAATGACTGAGGAATTCTGTCCTCGAAATGAAGTAAAGAAACTCGAAGCCGAATTTTGGGATCTTGCCCATGATAGTGATGAAAACTTGGCATATACAACTCGGTTCCATGAGTTGAGTCCCCTCGTGCCCCACATGGTCACACCTTTATCCCGCTGCATTGAAAAATATATTGGTGGGTTACCTAGGCAAATTCAAGATACTGTTCTAGGGAGAAATCCCGCAACACTTGAAGATGCTATCCGTTTATCCGCTACCTTAACCGATAACCATGTGAAGGCGGGGACTCTTACTAAAAAGGGCATAAAGAAAGTCTCCGACACTACAACTCCTTCCACCCACAACAAAGAAGCCATAACTGAACCCTCCCGACATAATAAGAAAAGAAAGGCTAGAAACTATGCTATGGTCACTCCTGCCATGCCCGTTAATCAAGTTGCTCCTATGGTTCAAGCACCAGCCAAAAAGCCATATGTGGGGATCTACCCACTCTGTGCCACATGCAACTATCATCATCCTCAAAACATCCCTTGTCGCCTTTGCACTTATTGTGGGAAATATAGCCATACGGTCAATGTGTGCAGGGCCAAAGCTCTTGCGGGCCAAGTCAACCCACCAAACCGAACCAATCCGCAAGTGACTAATCAAGGTATTCCCGCTATTGCAAATGGACGTGCCTGTTATGAATGTGGTGACCCAAACCATTTCCGTGATCAGTGCCCAAGGTTAGTCAATGCTAGACAAGGCGGAGCTCGTGGGCGTGCTTTCAACATAAACACCAATGAGGCTCAAGCCAACAATAATGTGGTCAACGGTACGTTCCTTGTCAATAGTCAATATTCCTCCATTTTATTTGATACCGGTGCCGATAAGAGTTTTGTTTCACTTAACTTTGAACCCTTACTTGCAAAGACACGATCCTAATTAGAGAAACCTTCACTGTTGAAATAGCAAATGGTGATTCACTTACAATTGAGTCTATTATCTATGACTGCTCTCTAGAACTTAATGAACACACATTTCCAATCAATCTTGTATCAATGCCATTAGGAAGTTTTGATATAATCATAGGCATGGATTGGTTATCAAATCATAATGCCGAAGTCATCTGTTTCGAGAAGTGCATCCGAATACCTCTACCGTCGGGAGATACGTTAAGAGTCTTTGGTGAAAAGCCTTGTAAAGGACTTAAGTTAATGTCAGGCACTACCACCCAAAAGTACCTACGAAAGAAGTACGTGGCCTTCTTAGCTCATATTGTCCAAAAAGATGTCAAAAAGAAGAGTATACAAGACATTCCCATCATTCAGGATTTTCCCGAAGTATTTCCCGAAGATCTATCCGGTCTTCCACCCGTTCGACAAGTAGAATAACTCATTGATCTTGTGCCCGGAGCTAACCCCGTGGCTAGAGCTCCATACCGTCTTGCACCTTCTGAAATGCAAGAACTTGCAAGTCAACTTCAAGAGCTCTCCGACAAGGGATTAATTCATCCAAGTCATTCACCGTGGGGTGCACCCGTCTTATTCGTCAAAAAGAAGGATGGATCATTTCGCATGTCTATTGACTACCGCGAACTCAACAAGCTTACTATCAAAAACCGTTATCCTTTACCTAGAATTGATGACCTCTTTGATCAACTTCAAGGTTCTACTTGCTTCTCGAAGGTTGATATTCGATCTGGTTATCACCAACTCCGTGTACAAGAAGATGATATTCAAAAGACTGCCTTTCGAACAAGGTATGGTCATTACGAGTTCATGGTTATGCCTTTTGGGCTAACCAATGCACCCGCAGTTTTCATGGACCTCATGAATCGTATGTGCAAACCGTACCTTGATAAATTTGTGATTGTCTTCATCGATGACATCATAATCTACTCCAAGACTAAATCCGACCATGAGCAACATCTTAGGCTGGTTTTGGATCTCTTGAGGAAGGAACAACTAGATGCCAAATTCTCCAAATGTGAATTTTGGCTAAAGGAAGTTCAATTTCTTGGTCAAATCGTCAACGACAAGGGTATTCATGTTGATCCTGCTAAGATCGAAACGGTTAAGAATTGGAATGCCCCAAAGACTCCCACCGAAGTTCGTTCATTTCTTGGTCTTGCGGGATATTACCGTCGCTTCATCTCAAATTTCTCTAAGATTGCTTTCCCTCTTACCGCTTTGACCCACAAGGGTAAAACTTATGAATGGGGACCGAAACAAGAAGAAGCGTTCCAAACTCTCAAGCAAAAGTTGTGCAATGCTCCTATCTTGACTCTCCCTGATGGGAATAATGATCTAGTTGTCTACTGTGATGCTTCCAACCAAGGTCTCGGTTGTGTTCTCATGCAACGAGGCAAAGTAATTGCTTACGCATCGAGACAACTCAAAATTCACGAGAAGAATTATACGACGCACGATCTCGAGTTGGGTGCGGTCGTATTCGCATTGAAGATTTGGAGACATTACCTCTATGGCACAAAGTGTGTGGTGTTCACCGACCACAAAAGTCTCCAACATATCTTCAACCAAAAGGAACTCAATATGAGGCAACGACGTTGGGTTGAACTCCTTAACGACTATGACTGCGAGATTCGTTACCATCCCGGCAAAGCAAATGTTGTAGCCGACGCTTTGAGTCGAAAGGATCATGTCATGCTTCAATGTGTCCGAATTCAAACCGACATTCAAAACCGCATCTTAGAAGCTCAACACGTCTCAGTCACCGAGGGTAACATGTATGAGGAAATGTCGTGTGGTGTTGAACTTCAACTTGAATCAAAACCCAATGGCTTACTTTATTACTTGAACCATATTTGGGTTCCCGATCGCGATGACCTCCGTACATTTCTTATGAACGAGGCTCACAAGACTCGTTATTCTATTCATCCTGGTACGGATAAAATGTACCAAGATCTTCGCCAACAATATTGGTGGCCCGGTATGAAAAAGGACATTGCTCTCTATGTTGCCAAATGTCTAACGTGTTCCAAAGTCAAAGCCGAACACCAACGTCCTTCCGGATTACTTGAACAATCGAAAATTCCCGTATGGAAATGGGAGAACTTAGCCATGGATTTTATTACCAAACTCCCTCGCACCTCAAGTGGTTATGATAGCATTTGGGTGATCATTGATCGTCTCACCAAATCTGCTCATTTCTTGCCCATCCGTGAAGACTATCGGGTTGAGAAACTAGCCCGAATTTACATTGATGAAATTGTGAGCCGTCACGGTGTTCCCTTAAACATAATCTCTGATAGAGATGCTCGGTTCACCTCTAGCTTTTGGCAATCTCTCCAAACTGCTCTTGGTACACGATTGGATTTGAGCACGGCCTACCATCCTTAAACTGATGGTCAGACCGAGTGAACAATCCAAACTCTTGAAGATATGCTTAGAGCTTGTGTAATTGATTTTGGTGGCAATTGGGATTCACATCTATCCCTAATCGAGTTCTCTTACAATAATAGCTACCACACGAGTATCAACATGGGTCCATTTGAAGCTCTCTATGGTCGCATTCCTATCTGTTGGAACGAGATTGGTGAAGCACAAATCACCGGTCCCGAGCTAATTCAAGAAACATCCGACAAAATTATTCAAATCTGTGACAACATTCGAGTAGTGAGAAGTCGGCAAAAGAGTTATGCTGACAAACGACGAAAACCCTTGGAATTCCAAGTCGGTGACCTTGTTCTTCTAAAGGTGTCTCTGTGGAAGGGTGTGATCCGTTTTGGAAAGAAAGGTAAATTATCACCTCGCTATGTGGGCCCATTCAAGATCTTTGAAAGAATTGGGAAAGTGGCTTACAAACTCGAGTTACCTCCATAACTTGGTAACGTACATCCTACATTTCATGTGGCAAACATGAAGAAATGCCTTGCTGATGAAAATCTTCACATACCTCTTGACGACGTGTACATTAACGAAACGATGCACTTCGTTGAGAGACCGGTAGAAATCATGGATCGTGAAATCAAACAGCTGAAGCGAAGTCGTATTCCTATTATCAAAGTTCGTTGGGAATCTAAGCGTGGTCCTAAATTTACTTGGGAACGAGAGGACCAAATGAAGCTCAAGTACCCCCATCTTTTTACTGATGTTGTCGCTTTCTCTAGCTAAATTTTGGGACGAAATTCCCTCAACATAGGGAGACTGTAACATTTCTGATTTTTAGTATCTGTATTTCAATCCAATGTAATGCATTTCAAATCCAATTCTAGTGCACCGTTTTGTTCTATTCGTACTATCAATTAAATACTATATTTCAATGCTAATCCGCAAATTTTACACGGTTATAACCTACTAAAACCCTACATAAGTATCTATTTACACAATTATGTCAAAGACTAAAGTTACAAGGTCTGATGTTGAAAACTAACAAGAAACCCAAATAGGCACGGTCGCGGCTCGTTCTGGCACGGTCGCGCGACTTGCTTTGGAATGGTCGCACCCGGTGCCTTGGCACGGTCGCGCCTCATATGGCCACGGTCGCGCCTCTCATCAGTTGAAACGTAAATGCAGTCTTTAATCACAGAGACGTTCGATTTCGTAACCGTTTTACACGTTCCAACTAATAACAAACAGAGTTAAGCCACTTGATCATAATAATTACAACAAATAAACGGAACTACATCAATTCATCTAATAATCATCAAAATCGTCCACTAGACCATCGAATTCCCCAATTGGTTTGCAATTCTCTCAAGCAAACGAACATACGATCTTCCCAGAAGCTACTGACCCACTTGAAGCAACCGGAATCATAGCAGAAGACGCCGGAAACCAAGCTCGCCGACGCTGGAACTCCTCTCTACCGCTCTCTATCAATTCGCTACTCTTTCGGGTAATTGAAGCCTTCTTCTCACTCGAGTCAGTTTATAGATTAAAAGCCCCATGTTAATTTGGGCTTTCATTATGGAAATCACCACGAACCCGAAACTTAGACACGTTTTAAATACAATTAATTTATACAAAAAGACTCGTGATGATCTAATGGGTGAAAACCCCATAAATTCCAACATTAACAATATAAGAATTAGTCAAATTGAATCTGTTTTGGAACAGACACGGTCGCGCTAGCATTTTAGCGCGGTCGTGCCTCACACACTTAGACCCAGTCATGCCCATGGCTAGACTTGGTCATGCCTCAAAACCCTAGACACGGTCGTGCCTGGCCCAAGACACTATCGTGCCTAGAGAAAAGCCCAATTATATATTCTGTTTGATCAACACGGTCGCGTCCCTGACTAGCACGGTCGCGCCCGTGGTCCTAGCACGATCGTGCCTTGTTTCAGGCACGGTCGTTTGTGAGAAAAATCTTAGCAGAATAATTATTTCCATAAAATAAAAACAATGAGTATTTCAAATTAATTTTTAAATAAAAATAATTGATTTTATAAAATAAATAAATAGAAATTATTTATTTAAAACTTATGAAATTAAATTCATATTTAACCCCTACACTTAAATATTATTTACACCATTTACTTAAATATCTTTATGAAAATAAAGTAAAGACATTTATAAATATTTTAAAACATCTAACACAACTAAATGACTAAGTTACAAATAAATAAATAAGGTAAAGATTATTTATTTAATCTACATTTAAACAAAAACCATTTAGTTAGGTACCTCTAATACGTAACTTATTTTTATAAATAATAATTTTGTTTTATTAGTTATTCCAAACTCAAACCCTAATTTATACAACACCATTCAAGTACAAACCACAAGCTTTATACACACAACCAATTCAATCCTAGACTTAAACATAGAATATTGAGCATACTATTAATCCTATATACATACCACATTAGGTTAACGTTGTGCATTACAAGGATCTCATTTCTAGCTAGTATTTCGTGTTAGCTACGCCTTCAAACCAAGTGAGTATTACATAGCCTCTTTTACTCTTTTACACTTTTTGGGGTGGAACATGAACACTATACAACACTATTACTTACACTTACACAAACTACACAAGTACAAATCCTCTTTACATTCATGTGTGCAATTTGAGCTTTATGCCCGAGTGCTAGTTGTGCTAACTTTTGTTTGCGATTATGTGCAATCATTAACTATTCAAGCTGACGGTAAACAATGATAGATCTATTGAGTCTAACAAACCCACCCAGTTTGGGGTGATTGTTACCGACAACACAATTTTTGCATGCTAGTTACAAAGGTTTGATTGTACTTGGTTACACAATAGTTGCTCCCCATAAATGCCTTATTTATCATGTTATGTAAGGATTTGTTTATTTACAAACTACATGCTATCTATTTATAAACTACATGCTATCTATATACAAACCTGTGTATGCTCACCAACTTTTAGTTGACTTTATTTTATTCATGTTTCAGGTACGAATGTGTGATTTGATCAAGATGTGCTACACATAGGCTTTGGACTTAGCTAATTTAAATAAAGAAGCCTATGTATTACATTTATGTTTCTTTCTTGGATTTGGTTTCGTTTGAATGTTTGCAATGAAATTTGACAATTAATATATTTCAGTTTAGTCAACCTTGTGCTCATGAACAGTCTACATGTCCCGCCCCGATGATTCCGCCATCGGTCAGGGTGTGACATGGACGCTTTTCCAATGGCCATTAGAGCAAGTGCAGATTGTGGTTGATCAGCAGCAGATGCTTCCCGTTCCTCAGCTTCCATCGTTTCAACAATTTCTGCCATTAACCCGAGCTGAGTTTGTGAAATAATGGCATTTTCCAAGTGTACTCCCCAGTCAAAGCTATCATCCTGCTGAATCACCAATGCATTGGACGATGGTCCTTGAGTCTGACTGCGGTTGTGCTGATTGTTGAAGTTCTGGTTATTTCCCTGACTCGGTCGAGTGAAAACTGGAGCTGGTCCTTTATCGTTTTGACATTCTCTTGCAAAGTGTCAAAAGTTCTGACACTTGTAGCACTTTGCCTTTGACTTATCAAATCTCACCTTAGCATTTGAGTGCCCACCGATAAACTTTCCACCAGTTCTGTTCAAAAACCGCTTTGTCCTTCTTAAAATCATTGCCATATTCCATTGAATATCCATATCCTCCATGTCGTCTGGATCCACTTGGTTGAAATCTTTTTCAATAGTTTCAGGATCAGTCAGCTTCCCACCGGTGAAGTTCTCGTAGGCAAGCATACATGATGAGAATAATGCCACACGATCTTCAGCTAACTTGGCAATAGCAGTTTGGAGAGTTGAAGATGTAGATGTAGGACCTCTTGAAGAATGTTGATGGTATGAACCAGATCCCAATGCAGCAAAAAAGGTATGACCACCACAACCTTAGAATTTTCTTCATCCTGAGTAGGATTCCCTGAGAATAAAGCAATTCTAGAACCCAATGAATTTGTTGTGGCAGAAACCCCATAGTACATAGATGTATCTTGAATCTGACGTCTTCCAGAGGTTTCTTTCTTCATCAGGTTCATGTCAAGAGCTTGAACTTTTTCTATCGCTTCATCATTCGTCATATCATAAAACTTGGGGTTCTCTCTCAGTAAGGTAGTATACATGTTAAACTTTGGTGGCAATGAATCAAGAAACTTCTCCACCAACTCGTCATCAGGATACTTCAGTTCATAAGAATTTAACTCAGTTTTCAAGTGATAGAATTTTGAAATAAGTTAATTAATAGATTCATTCTCCAAGTATCTGAAGCATTCATACTGTTTCCTCGGTAGCTCTCTCTTGCTCTTCTTGATGTCACTGTTACCCTCGAACCTCTTCTGTAGAGCCTTCCAAAGATCTTTAGAAGTATCATAACCTCTGAAACTGTGAAATAAATCTCTAGTCAATGCCATAGTTATAAAACCATGTGCCTTCTTTTCTAGGTCATAAAATTTCTTTTCTTATTCAGTGAGTCTAGAGATAAGTTTGGGAACAGTTTCCTCAAGAAATAGATGTGTAGGATGTTTATACCCTTCAAGGATGGGTATCCACATGGTAGAGTCGGTGTAAGAGACATACACCTCAAACCGTGCTTTCCAGTTCGAATAATCATTTACATTAAGCAGCTTTGGTGGTTTCTGTGGAGTCCCTATCTCGTTTTCGTAGTTCAGCATACTACTAATGTTCTGAATGTTCGACATGGTGTTAGACTTAGTCAAAAATCAGAAATCCAGCACAAATTGCGCACTTGTGAAATGGCCTTGCGCATTAAGAAAAGTGGTCTTGCGCACTTAGTAAGTGCGCAAGAGTATGTTAAGTACGCAGTCAAAGTAGATAAGTACGCACAGATTGTTCTTGCGTACTTAACAAGTACGCAGTAACAGTGTCCTTTTTGCCAAAAAAGGTAAGTACGCATGTCACTTTATCCACCTGCTCCACCAACTTTTTTCGATCGCGGGAAAATGCTCAAATCTTTAAATCTTGAAGTTATGAATGAATTAATCAAGCCAAAAGGTTAGAAACTTGTTTCTAACAAACCCTTAATGACCAAAACACTTAAACAAACAACAAAAAGGTTGAATTTTGAAGGATTTTTGCCTCTAAAACAGTGCTCAAGAGCTACCTCTATTTTATCACAAAAATCAACAAAATCGGATTTTTTTCTTGTAATATGGCTACTAATTGTGTCGAAAATGCTCCTAACACACTCACAACACTCAAAATCAAGAGCAAATGCTCTGATACCACTTGTAGGTCCCCGGGTGTCTCGGATCATCATATGCAAGTGTGTGGTTAGTCGAACAGGGTGCGGAATGCCCGTGACTATATGGAGTATCAACAATAACAAGTAAACCGCAACAAACAAGAGTCACTTTAAAACTTCGTCTATTATCAAAATGAGAGCGTACATGTCAACTTCTACAATCAGTTATATGTAGTCATAGACCTGATGCCTGCGGACTTAGCAAGTGCGCAGGACTTTTGTTCATGCGTACTTAGCAAGTACGCAGACTTGTTCTTGCATACTTGCTCCATACGAAGGTTATACAACCTGCGCACTTGCTAAGTGCTCACAACATTTGGAAAGACGATTACAAGACAAGTACTTACAGACACGATTACAACTCGATAAAACAACAGAAATACATGTACAAATACAAAAGGAACAATTACATAAGCAGAGACAACATGCAGAGTGTTTGTCACACAAACGTGCTCCAACATTTATATAATAATATTTAGAGATATTGGTTTCACGAGATCGAGTTTTAAATTTATAAAATAAAATGATAATTACTTTAAAATTAAAACACACAATACGCAAGTGTACCTATCGCAGCGTAATATAGTTTAGGTAAGAACCAATTATCGAACCAATGGACACGGTCGAGTTCCAATACTCAACTTTTGTTATCGTTTAGCCGATTTAATTAGTAAGTGGGTTTTGAGTGATTGTGAAGCAGAAAAGTAAATGACAGAAAAGTAAATGACGGTAAAATAAATAACATAAAAGTAAAAATGTGCGCGATGTGTGTAACACGAATGTAAAGAGTAGAATAGTAAATAACCGAAAAGTAAATATCTCAGAAATGATCAGGTCACGAAGAGTATTGCTTTGGGCTTCGAATCCGTTTGGTATATGATAATGTTAAGTTGACTAATCCGGTGGTATAACTACTACAAACATGTGAACAGTACACCGCTAGAGCCTCATTCTTACAATATTTGATTCGCGAATTATAATCTTTAATAATAAAATGGTAATGATTCCCAGCTAGGGACAACGATACCCTCAACCCTTTGAATGCTATCTTCAAGTTGGTTTAGGACGTCGAACATAAATGCTTAATTATTATTATTATTATTAAAAAGGTGATTAGACTTTGCTCACCGACAGGCGGTGTAACAATGGGACCATGTATAAAGACGTACCGTTGCCAACATGAGTTCACCAATTCTTGGTCTCATAACAACTTCGTATAAAGACGTACGGCCTTATTAGTATTAACCAAGCCTTGGCTTATCAAAATCCAATTGCATAAAGACGTACAAGCATCAACAGAAGTTTGATTAAAAAGGTTTTACGGTCTTACGCTTTATAATTAAGAACACTCACAAGTGTAAAGACAGATTTAGATAATAATAAAAAACCCACCTAGAAGGTGGTTTTAATAGCGAAATAATTAAAGACATAAACATACCACTAGATCAATACGTTAAACATTAACATACACTAAACTTCATCTTTACCCTAGCAATACAAAGAGTTTAGCCACGCATGACCATTCTAACAAGCGTAACGCTGAGTTTCGTAGGCTCCATTATTGCGGACAAAGAGGAGGAGCCTCTCTACTATCTACTCTCAATCTAACTACGAAATACTCTCTCTGGAATAGTTTCTTGAGGTATGGAAAGGTGTGTGGAATGAAAAACCCAATCCTCCTATTTATAGGCCTCAGAATGAGCAATGCACGGCCATGCCATGGATTGCACGGGCATGCAAACACCTAGGGAATCATAGGGTACGAGTGGCAGTGTACTGGGATCCGTGGGGAGCAAGGAGGGCAAATGCGCCCATCCATTGGGATGCACGGTCTGGCATCCCCTCCATGGTGCCCACTTTTGTCTTTTATCTGCTAGTTGACTTCTTGAGGGTCAAAGCTCGGGAATGATCCTTCTAGAAGCTTAGTTTCTTAGTGCTTTTGATAGGTTTTATCTTTGTTTATCTTTAGAACACCGAATAACCTGCAATTATAAAATATAAACGTTTTAAGTATCAATTGCAATGTTATTATTTAATTAGTACCATAATATGGGGATTATTTTGCATGCAAAACATGTATAAATGATGGGACATCAATACTGATTTAAAAAAAAAGAAATAAAGATCTCTTCCAAGACTCGAACACGAGTCACCCGGGTGAAAACTGGACGCACCTAAAACCACCTCAACCAACCCACTTTATTGTTTTATATCCTTTTCTAAAACTATATATGCAAACAAAAACTTATACTAAAAAAGTATTGCTTTCCACGTGATACCCCCTTATTGGTGGGGTTACTATTCCTCCATGCACTTTAAATATGTAATAATTAGGTAAAAGGAAATTGATTTAGTTTGTATATACAGTGCCTAAGATTAATTTAGAACTGGAATATTCTATGTCTATATAGTTAACTAAATATGGTTGTTACATATTGATTTGCATAGTTGTATGATCAAGCCTAAACCTGGAAGTGATCATCTGTTACCCATATACAGTCTCAAGTAATTTTTCGTTACCTCTCATTAATGCAAGTGAAGTAGACTTTAGTAATAAAACCTATCCACAACCGATTTTACTTTTTCTAATCAACTTGAATTAATTGCAGTCCATATACTCTTTATGGATACTCACCCTACGTACCATATCTAGTATAATCTAGCAAGGAACAAATAAACTCTTCATATCTTTTATCGGGACTTTTCGACACTGCCCACTTATTCAACCCCCCATTTCCATTTGGGAGTATCATCTTTATGTATCATGGAATTCACTTAAGATTTCATACATAATGCGTCATTATAACCCTATTTTTACAGAAGTGAGTGATCACAATCCTATTTTCACGGGAGTGGTTTATCATAGCCCTTTTTTTACGGTAGTGGGCGATCACTGTCCCATTTTCGTAGGAGTGGTTGATCACAGTCCTATTTTTTAGCACCCGGATTTTTCAAACCAATTTAAACTTTTAAAACAACACAGAGTTTAGGTCCTAGACAAATATATAACGTATCCATATGTTTAAGTTTTACAAACATAAGTTACACTTCTAAAATACACAAAAGAAGTCAAGTGAGTCACACTTATCCACAAGTGTTAAACAACCCAACATGTTTGTAAAAGTCCCCCACAAGAAGTTTAATCAAAACGACATCAGCAGGATGTATTCCCATCCACGAGATTAGTTTTAAAAAAACAAACAACTAAAACAACTTTGAGAATCCGATGTCCAACTTTGGCGAGACCCGAGATCATTCCGGAACTTTCCCTACATTCAAAACATCACAAATAAACCATTAGTAATGATACACCAAGTCCCAAGACCCCCCCAAAGTGTTCTAGGAAGAAACCTCAAAAATTCAGCAAACGAGCGTCGCACTTGGGCGCTGGCAGAACCCATCAGGCGTCCCAAACGCCCAGGCATCCGACTTTGGGCGTCCCACACTCCAGCCCTACACCAGCCAACCCCAATTTGTAATTTTTGGCATTTTTGACCCTCCCGACTCGACCCCTTGTCGTTTTAAACCACCAACATTTTGTGAATGTTTTAAACACCCAAGGTAAAAATATCAAGTTGTTAGACACGCCCGACACGAGAACCACAACTCGTTTTGCACCCATGAAGTGTTTAACTTCAAGTTCTACCAAGTAATTGTGCAGGCATAAACGACCTATAACTTAGACATGTATTGACCCATACAAGTCCTAACGTTTCACCATTCATCAACTTGACATATCCACATGTCTATTGCGATAACCACCACTTGCTCTCTCTCTTGAAGTATTTGGCTCCATGCCGACCCATGAAGTATCCCTAGTTCATGTCACGCGTGAATTATTTGACTTCACTTTCACCCGTGAAGAACTTGACCTCACTACCACCCTGAAGTATCCACATTTCACGTAAACACCTCCATGACGTATCCACACATGTAATCAACAAATTTACCGTTTTACTACCAACGATTGACTTTTACCGCATTAAGTCAATTTTAATCTAAAGTTACCACATTCTACATTTTAGTTGACTCTTGACCACATTGAGTCATTTACACCATTTAACCACATATCACCCACTAGTTAACCAATAACCACACAAGTCAACTTACATCTATTTACCACATTTACACCATCAAGTTTGACTATTAACCATATAGTCTAACTACATATATTTAGCACATTTACCCATTAAAGTGTGACTATTCACCAAATAGTCTAATTACGCCTATTTACCACATTTACACATTTAAGTTTGACTATTTACCACATAGTCTAATTACACCAATTTACCACATTTACACATTCAAGATTGATTATTAACCACATAGTCTAATTACACCAATTTCAATGATAATAGTTTGACCCTAAACCACTAAAGTTAATTACACCAATTTCACCATTATCCACAATGGTATGACTTATTACACATTAAGCCAATTTACAACAAATCACCACGTTCTATATTTTAGTTTGACTATATGCCACACTAGTCAACTACACCAATTTACCAAGTTTAGTTTAAATATATTCCACATAGTTCAACTACACCACTTTTACCAATTGTCATTCATTAGTTTGACTAATTTCTTCATTATGTCAACTACAACAATCCTACCACATTCACACTTTACTTTGACAATTTACCACATAGTCAAAATCAACATACAACACACAAATAGAAATAACAACATATCTATTTACAAGATACAACTACTTATCCATTACTAAGTACGTGCAAAGCACTTGCCTTTGCCAATGAAGATTCCAATCGGTCTTCAAAGCTAACATCTTTAACGCCTTGATCACCTAAACATTCCACATGTTTTAGTAATCTAATTTTCCCCAAAACCTATATTAATTGGATTTTAACACCCACCCAAGATCTTATGATCCTCATTCATCATCTAATCTAGGTTTATTAAGCTTCACACAAGCTTTTATCCATCTAAGTCAATTCCACCCATTTTGACCCATTAAGGTTAATCCAATTTCACCCAATTTTCAAGGTTCTTGATTCATCAAAATGGTTGAGGGCTTTTACTAAAAAATGTGTTTATTAAGACCATAAACACTTATTAATCACCAATTCATCATTTAACTTCATCAAAATGAAAATCCACAATTTTCACCTCAAGAACCCTAATTTTGAAATCAATAAATTGGATGTTAATAACCACTAATCATCATTATACAAGCTAGATAACAAGTTACTTCTAGTTATCTTTCATCAAATCCACCCAATGCAGCCCCAATTCCGTTTTTTTCTCCAAAAACCTCACGAACACTAACTATGATGGATTAAGGATTTGAAACGGAACTTACTTGATGATTGAAAGGAGATATTCTCAACAAATCCATCAATCTAAGCATGCAAATATTCAGATTTTGTTCTTGATCAAGACCCACCTATCAATCTTTCTTTCCTCTAATTTTTGAAAGACACACACACATATGTGTGTGTCTGTAATTTTCTCTTCAAAACCCCAAGGGATTTGATGAATTTTCACTCTTGGTCTTCCCACTTTCAGCCCTTGACCCCTTCTTCCATAAGTTTGTCAAAAATTCACCATTGCAACTAAAACCTCTAACTTTCTATTTATTTAAATACACCCCTATAATACAAATAATATATTATAGGGCAAACCCGGAAGTTGGTTCGTTACAAATCACACCCACTATTTTTGGGTTTCGTCCATGAAACTCGATCCACCAAAAGATTAAGGTAACACTCGAGTATCTATCCTCAGATTCCCGAGTAGTTTCTGCCCCTAATCTAAGATCCCAATGAACCAACATTTGGTTAATCTGCTTATATCACAAGCGTGTCACCTATCTACCTAAGGTAGCCACCGGTTCCTTCATATGAACATTCATCATCCACCTCGACACCGCTAGGAGAAGCAACATCCAGTTCTCTCGCCACGCATTCCTGTGGATTACCACGAGGAATGTATCATGGAGTCTACACGATCCACCGAGTAACTCCTAACGACATACAACTTAACAAACAAAAGTGAAGTCTGAACGGTTCAACAAAACAGGGACTTGGCCTTCCCTGTTTCCAAACCCGATACACCCCTTTTATATCGACAAGGTTCCCATTTAAATTTCAATATATCTCATCCCTAAATCCACTTAGGGCTTTTTATCCACCTTGAGCGGATTTTTCAATCTCACTCAGTATACAAGATCTTTCACGCTAGATCTTGAATCACCCTATAGAATCATAGTTGCATGACATCAATACCAACCAACCAAATGGTATTCAACACTGTTCACCATTTAGTAATTCAATCCATCGAATATGAATACTCAAATGGTAGATAAGATGACACCATCTTTCAACTAATGGTAATTAGGCACCTAGTTTCCTCCAAATCAAAAAATGAAACTTACACCTCAATCCAACTCAACAGGTACAAATGTACCATGTCGTATCACACAATTCTTGAACCAAAGTTCTCTGACCACTCGGAATAGTAGGTTCACTTTTGGTATTCGGCCTTAACCCGCAGGCAAGTGAGACACTTATAACCCCACACTAGATTGTGCCTCTTTTCATCAATAGCCACCAAAAGTTAAACACCAAAACAAACATGCAATAACCCATGAGACTTTTAAGTCTCAGTCATCACCCACGAAGTTTAAGGACTTCAAGAACACCGATGAAGTTCGAGGATTCAACCTTCTAACGCTTGCCCGTGTATAGATTCATCATCTCCCTCTCCAAGTTCTTTCCCTTAGTTGGTACAATGGAGCTCACAATTGACAAGGAGAATATGCGATATTCATGTCTCGTTGTATATAGACATAACCGAGTCTAATGCACGAGGCACCAAAACAACCGACAAGGCATACGGTCTTCCTATGGAAGGACGCGCCAAATGCCATAGCCAAATCCTCTTTCATAATTTTAAAGGATGGATCCTTATCCGTGATCCACTATTCATCTCAACGACTTCAACGTAAGTCATCCATTCAGATTCAAGGATCTTAGTCATACCATCCCCATTTGAAGTTCGAAGACTTCATTTTCAATCACCGGTTGTGAAATTCCAAGACTTCAAACACCACCTATGAAATTCTAGGACTCCAACACTACATACCCCTTGATTACTTAAATCATTGTCGGGTCAACTTAGATGTCTTCAAAATTCACCACCTCATCCAATAATGGATTTCCACAAAAGCCAAAATGGCACACCAAATCACTCCAAAGAAAGGCCTCTCCTTTCAGGGAATTTCAGAAAACTCACGAAGATGATGAGCTTGAAAGACATTGCTTCGAAGATAAAAACGACTATCATCGAATAAACGACCACACATGGGTCTACACACTTTTCACATTGATCCACATAAACCGCGCAACTTCTAATAAGGCAGAAAGTTCCATCCGCAATCCCATAGTATTCATGACAGAAATGATATCATTCGTGGGATATAGCCCTCCTCTACTTTAACTTGATGAAACTACAACTTTTAATCACTTGTTCAAACCGGGCAGTTAACGTACGCATACATTCTTCCATTCTTCTTTTCCTCAAGAGAACGGTTACATGTCACACCCCAACCGACGGCGAAAACGTCAGGGCGGGACATGTAGACTGTTCATGAGCTCAAGGTTGACTAAATTGTAATATATTAAATCCATTTCAATTCAAGCAAACATAAACCAATTCCCAAGTACATAAATGTAATACAAATTGTTCTTAAATTAAAATTAACTAAGTCCAAAGCCTATGTGTAGCATGTCTTGATCAAACTCATATGTTAGCACTTGAAACATGAATAAAATAAGGTCAACTAAAAAGTTGGTGAGCATACACAGGTTTAATCATAAATAGTGTATAGATGTAAATGAACAAATCCTTACATAACATGATAAAATAAGGCATTTATGAGGAGCGACTATTGTGTAACCAAAGTACAATCAAACCTTTATAACTAGCATGCAAATTGTGTTGTCGGTAACAATCACCCCAATCTGGGTGGGTTTGTCAGACTCAATAGATCTATCATTGTTTACCGTCGGCTTGATAGTTAATGATTGCACATAAATTGCACACAAACAGTTAACACACCTAGTACTCAAACATAAAGCTCAAATTTGCATGCATGAATGTAAAGAGGATTTGTGTTTGTGTAAATGTAAGCAATTGTGTGTATAGATTTCATGTTTCACCCCAAAAAGTGTAAAAGAGTAAAAGGGGCCATGTAATACTCACTTGAATCAAGGGTGTAGCTGGCACGCGAGATTAGGTAGCAAAATGATTATTGTAACTCACCACGTTAACCTAGTGTGTAATATATATTAAATTAATAAGGTGTATAATAGTCTATGTCTGAGTGTAGGATTGAATTGGGTGAGTGCACCAAGGGTTGGAGTTGTAGGTGGTAGTGGGTTGTACTTGAAAATGGTGTTTTATAAAATGAGAAATTGAAATGAATAGTCTTATGATAATTGATTTAGGGTTTGGGTTTGAATAACTAAATAAATTAAACAATTATTATTTATTCATTTAGTTAGAAAAATAGTGTGAAACTTACCTTAATAATTTAAAAAAATAATTTTTACTTTATTTATTTATTTATAAAGAGGTGTAATTATGTGTTCAAATTAATAATCTTAAATATAAATCAAAGTCTAAGTGTATTTATAAAACTAATTTATATAGATAATAAATAAATTTGTTTATTTATTTATTATTTGAAATGGGTAGGTTAAAATAACCAAATTTATTAAAATTTGCATGTATTCTTTATGTATATAAAACTATATAGTTTTTGTTGGTTTTAAATATATATCTTATATTTTATAAAACTTTGCAAGGGTACTTATAAAATTTTGTCACCAAATTTATACATTAACTGAATAAATTACACAAAAATAATAGTATAATTCAAATTGCGTAACTGAGGATTAAACCTATAAAAATAGAGATTTTATGCAAAAAAAATTAAACCTGGTTGAATTCTATTCCAATAATTGTAGGATTTATAAAAATATTTTTTATAAAATTTTTGGAGCTTTTAAAACAGTTTTAAAAATAAAGTGCAGTGAGCCGGGATTGAACCCGGGTGGGTTCTGGGGATCACTTGCGTGCAAACCATGGAACTAGGGACTAATCGTTGATACATATCTGGTTTGATAATGTAATAACATGAAATTGGATAGGGACCGTTTGGGTTTACTGAACACACAAAAAGGGAAGCCAGTTGTGGGTTTCGAACCCACACCACCTAGTTCAAACCCGTGTGTTTTAACCGGTTGGACTAGGTGGTTCGCTGGTCATAACCACAATCATAAATCTTAAGAGAAGGTCTCAACTGAATCAGAATCCCAAATCGATTATATACGTTGATCGATCAAACCCATATTTAATTGAGAATGATTCCCTCTGTCAATTTGAATTAGCAGAGGGCTTTTGATCGGAAAGAAACGACAAATCTAAAACCCTAAACCGTACCTGAAATGGTTGAGAATAGAGGGCGAACGGGTGAAACTTTTGATTCGATGTTCTTAATGTTCGATCGGGTTCCAGGAGTGAAATGCAGGTAGATTAGGGGTTGGGGGAGGTTGTAATGGGTTGTGTGACGGTGAGGGAACGTATTAACTCGATTAATTTCATCATAATCGCTTGATTCGATTTGGTCTTTGCGGATGACAGCGGTTGACATAATTCACGCGTTAATTCGATGTTTGAGGATGAATTGGGTCGCGAATGTGGTCTAAATACATGCGAGGATATCCTACGCGTGATTTGCGGGATTGGACCCGCTTTATTTCTTGATTCGAGGCCGAATTAATTCGGTTTTGACTCTGTGAAGTCAAGCATTCATAAATCGAAATTAAACGTGCTAATTGAATGATTTGAAATATGGGTTGGGCCGAGATAAGGTCGATTATTGACTGTATAAACACGGGAAATCCAAGATGAGGAGATTTGATCGACTTAGATGTCTAATTGTTGGGGATGATGGGCTGTTTGACTTTTGAAAGTCAAACTGGGTCAAAAATTTAGATTTAGAAATCTAATTTCCAATGTGAGAGTTCAAATAGAGGGTTCAAGAAATTAGAGGGTTTACTAGTTTATTTAATTTGTAAATATGTGTATATACATATTTATTATTTGATTTTTGTTAAAACTTTATAAAATTTGAATCTTTCTTTTGTAAAAAAAATTAAAATAAAAAAAAACAATAACTATATTATAAATTTAAAGTGGTTTATATATATATATATATATATATATATATATATACATATATATATATAATATGTACATATCTTTATATGGGAATTAATATGTCCAATAAAAGTGAGCTTTGAATTTATTATATGATAAATAATACAAAATGTTGGAGATACGGGTTTGAAATGAAGTCATAAAATCATGGATGTTAGATTACACCCCAATAAGAGACATTCGGGTATAGAACCCTCATGAACTTCTTCACAAATGGAACATCAAGTATTCCATTGCTCCGGTTGGTGCCAATGGTATAAGCCAGACATACACCAATTCATGCGCCACGTGTTTCACCTTCTCTAAGCGAGAACGGGTCGACACATCACCCTTTAGTCATAAATGACATTGATACGATTACTAAGTAACCACACAATTTCCACTATGATCGTAGGACTCCATTTCATGTGATTGTTTCACCCGCATCTTTCGATTATTAACTCATATATTTGTCAACATTATGAAATCTGCAATGTTGATCACCTCTGAATCCACCAATTCACATATAATCTCATCGAACAAATACTATAAAAGACTTCAGTCTCGCCTTTGGTAATTAGAAAAGTTTGGCTCGACAACCTTAAAATTACTATTTTCTCTCCCCTTTCAATCGTGTGCTTAAACTCGGGACGTTCACTTCGAATGTGTCCCGGTTTGTAACCACCATAGTACACATGATTAGGACTAGATCACTATGGCGTAGTGTGTCCCATCATTCCACTTGTGTAACTTCCACACATATGGCAACAACAAGTATTGCCTCTCCAAAGGGATTTCTAGCTCGGCTAGAATATTTGGCTTTCTTGAAGCCATCACAAATTCCTCTTCACACCCCACTAGCTTTCCGAGTGTCATCTCCTTGCATCATATAATATTCAACTCCATCCGAGTTGTACACCATGAAGGAGAAACCACTCTGGAAGTCAACCGATAGCATTGAGAAAGCCGATCTATGTTCATTCCCTCCGATATTCCATGATTTGGGCATGACCACACTTAGTCATACGACATGCCCACAATCTTTTAATTAATCCACCGGTCTTACGTACGTGAAGAAAACTCCCATTTGCAAGATCCACAACGGCTTGTGCACAAGCTTGATCAAGAACGTCTCTTGAGTTCGCCATGTTGCATTACCTTCACTCTTTTAGGCCTTTACCCCTACGGAGAACTCCCAACCTATTATCCGCTATTTTTCGAAGTCGACTCTTCGCAAGTAGTACACCATCCGCCCATCACAATGGATTACTTCAAGCCAATACCACAATAGTGATGTATTGTTGTTAATCAACGAATAACTCCTATTATTTTACTCCCTTGGCTCGCACACCACGAACCCCTTGTGAAGACAAGGTTTCCTTCCTCCCCACATTCGACTACGTTTGATCCTCCCGCCCTTAAGACTTTATGCGGTTCTTCAAAGTACTACCTCAATGAGCTCCTAGCTTCCTTGAAGGAAGATTGGCAAACCATCACAAAAAGCTTCAGCCATTCTCCACTCCCGACTAATCCCAAGCTCATCCCCATCCTCGAGGTGATATCCACATAGACTCCTTTATACCTGAGTCTTCAAATCAACTTCTATCTACAATTCCGCCAATTAAGATTTGTTTTCCCCCAGTCATCACCGACCGTGTAGTAATAAGTTTGTAGGTGCTCTACCTACTTACAGGCTTCTAGTCGTACTTCTAAAAGCTACTACATCCTCCTATGTGTATAATTATTTCCTCCTCTATAATCATCTATCCACATACACATAACATATACATATACACATATAAGAACCTTCACTTACTCATTGTCGATGTTCATCATCATTATGGTTATCGTGAAGGTATTTGCATATGTTATATTATGAATCATACTTGCCAGACATGATCGATAATATAATATGCCCAATTACATTCACTATCTCCATATAACGAATCCCTTAACAACTTTCGGCACAATTAGTTCACCTTGGACACCAATGATAACAACCGACAACATTAATCATTACTAACCTTTCACCCTTAAGCTCCGAGTCTCGGTCAACCCATCATTGGGTTCTCATTTATCGACCATATCAAGAGCATTATAGGTTTAAGTTTGGTGTCTCGCACACCAAATCCCTTAAACCACTGCTCTGATACCAAGTTATAGCACTCGGATTTTTCAAACCAATTTAAACTTTTAAAACAACACAGAGTTTAGGTCCTAGATAAATATATAACGTATCCACACGTTTAAGTTTTACAAACATAAGTTAGACTTCTAAAATATACAAAAGAAGTCAAGTTAGTCACAATTATCCACAAGTGTTAAACAACCCAACATGTTTGTAAAAGTCTCCCACGTGAAGTTTAATCAAAACGACATCAGCATCCATGAGATTAGTTTTAAACAAAACAAACATCTAAAACAACTTTGATAATCTGATATCCAACTTTGGTGAGACCCGAGATCATTTCGGAGCTTTCCCTACATTCAAAACATCACAAAAAAACTATTAGTAATGATATAATAAGTCCCAAGACCCCTCAAAGTATCCTACTTGGGTGCTGGCAGAACCATCAGGCATCCCACTTTGGGTGTCCCACTTGCCCAGTGGGCGTCCCAGACTCCAGCCCTACACTAGCCAACCCAAATTTGCAATTTTTGGCATTTTTGACCCTCCCGACTCGACCCCTAGTCGTTTTAAACCACCAACAACATTTTGTGATGTTTTAAACACCCAAGGTCAAAATATCAATTTGTTAGACACGCCTGACACAACCACAACTCGTTTTGAACACATGAAGGGTTTAACTTCAAGTTCTACCAATTAATTGTTTAGGCATACAACGACCTATAACTTAGACATGTATTGACCCATACAAGTCCTAACATTTCACCATTCATCAACTTGACATATCCACAGGTCTATTGCGAGAACCACCACTTGCTTTCTCGCTACCCATCAAGTATCCACACTTCATGTCACCCGTGAAGTATTTGACTTCACTTTCACCCATGAAGTACTTGACCTCACTACCACCCGTGAAGTATCCACACTTCACGTAAACACCGCCATGAAGTATCCATACTTCATGTAATAAACCAATTTACTGTTTTACTACCAACGGTTGACATTTACAACATTAAGTCAATTTTAGTCTAAAATTAACACATTCTACATTTTAGTTGACTCTTGACCACATTGAGTCATTTACACCATTTAACCACATATTACCCACTAGTTCACCAATAACCACATAAGTCAACTTACATCTATTGACCACATTTGCACCATCAAGTTTGACTATTAACCACATAGTCTAACTACACTTTTGCACATTCAAGTTTGAATCACATAGTCTAATTACGCATATTTACCACATTTACACATTTAGGTTTGATTATTAACCACATAGTCTAATTACACCAATTTCAATCATAATAGTTTGACCCTAAACCATTAAAGTCAATTACACATATTTCACCATTATCCACAATGGTTTGACTTATACCACATTAAGTCAATTTACAACAAATCACCACGTTCTATATTTTAGTTTGACTAAACGCCACACTAGTCAACTACACCAATTTACCACGGTTAGTTTGACTATACTCCACCTAGTTCAACTACACCACTTTTACAAATTGTTATTCATTAGTTTGACAAATTTCCTCATTATGCCAACTACAACAATCCTACCACATTCACACTTTACTTTGACCATTTAACACATAGTCAAAATCAACATACAACACACAAATAGAAATAACAACATATCTATTTACATGTTACCACTACTAATCCATTACTAAGTAAGTGCAAAGCACTTACCTTTGCCAATGAAGATTCTTATCGGTCTTCAAAACTAACATCTTTAACGCCTTGATCACCTAAACATTCCACATGTTTTAGTAATCTAATTTTCCCCAAATCATACATTAATTGGAGTTTAACACCCACCTCAGATCTTAAGATCCTCACTCATCATCGAATCTAGGTTTATTAAGTATCACATAAGCTTTTATCCATCTAAGTCAATTCCACCCACTTTGACCCATTAAGGTTTATCCAATTTCACCCAATTCTTCAAGGTTCTTGATTCATCAAAATGATTGAGGGCTTTTACTAAAAATTGTGTTTATTAACACCATAAACACTTATTAATCACCAATTCATCATTTAACTTCATCAAATTGAAAACCTCGAATTTTCAACTCAAGAACCCTAATTTGGAAATCAACAAATTGGATGTTAATAACCACTAATCATCATTATAAAATCTAGATAACAAGTTACTTCAAGTTATCTTTCATCAAATCCACCCAATGCAGCCCCAATTCCGTTTTTTCTCCAAAAACCTCAAGAACACTAACTATGGTGGAATTAAGAATTGAAGCGGAACTTACTTGATGATTGAAAGGAGATATGCTCAACAAATCCTTCAATTTAAGCATGCAAATAATCAGATTTTGTTCTTGATCAAGACCCACCTCTCAATCTTTCTTTCCTCTAATTTTTGCAAGACACACACATATATGTGTGTGTCTACGACTTTCTATTCAAAACCCCAAAGGAGTTGAACAAATTTTCACTATTGGTCCTCCCACTTTTAGCCCTTGACCCCTTCTTCCATAAGTTTGTAAAAAATTCACAATTGGAACTAAAACCCCTAACTTTCCATTTATTTAAATACACCCTTATAATATAAATAATATATTATAGGGCAAACCCGAAAGTTGGTTCGTTATATTTTTGAGAATGGTTAGTAACGTCAACCTTTAGTTCATGAAGATGTAAATCCCTATCACAGTTAGGATCTAGTGGGAAAGCTCATGTTCATATGATGCGCAACACTGGATTTAGCAATTCTCTAAGTTGAACTGCAAAAATAGACCGCCGTTAGTTTCGCCACAAGGAGGGGAAGATCCCTATGATCACCCCTTCGACGTGAGAGTAATTATTTGATCGGAGATAATTAGGGTTTACGATCGAAAAAGAAAGTATATTGAGTTCAGAGAGAGAATAGAATGAATTTACGTGATTGCTCGCTTTGCTTTTATACCTTATGCTGGTACCCGACATTTTCTATGATGGTTGACTCCATTCACAATCGCTTTCTCATTTCCCATTGGTAGTCATGTAATCATTCCTTTTGCACCATTTTCCACGTCAGTAAAGTAGTTATGGGCTAAATCACACACAATCCTGACTCTATGGGTCAAGATACTGTTGGTTTTACCCAACCCGTATTACATATCAGGTAGTTTACCTCTTCAAGTCCACCCAGCCCAACATCAACTTTAAACCGTACTTTAAAGTAGGTGGTAGACTAGATATAAACTAAATTATGTTTTTTTCAGAACTTTTTAAATATGTTAATGCTTTATCTTATGGTCGTGGGCCAAAGAGTGATCCGATTCGACGCGAACCTGACATCAGCTACCTTTTTAGCGGCGATGGTAGGGCGGCAAGTTGCTTGACCATAATTGCCATTGTTTGTATCACCCTCCTATTGGTGGACGGTTCAGTTTTTCTATATTTCCCCTTTTTTCGGATCTACATTTATTACTCGTCTCTTATAAGAATGAAATCGCCTATACCTTTTCCTATTTCCATTCTTTTGCCTTTTTGTGATTAAGTTTTCCCTTTGTCTTAAAAATGGTCTCTTCTCCTAAACCCAAAACATATGAGGAAGTTCCGAAGTCTGAGAAAATTTCAAAATTAAGTAAAGCAAAACTTCATAAAATGTGAATCAAATGGCTTACGGATGATTACCATTGGTTTTTAACGACTTATGGCATAAGGCTAAAATAGGAACCTAAGTTTCCCTATGAAGGGGATACAACTTCTTTTAATCCGGACGACAAGATAACCCTATATCCCTCTTTTTTTTAATACGCACACTTTCGGCTTTCCATCAGTCAAATTTGTCTCCGTCTTCGTCAATACTGTGTTGTTCATATATCGCAGATGCACCCTCTTGGGCTTTGTAAAGTTTTTCACTATGAGTTTTGCTATAATAGCCTTGGGCTCGAACCCTATGTTCTCCATTTCCAATCTTTCTACAAATGTAACTAGAAGGAAGACTAGTTTTCTTTCAAGAAGCCTTTTGGGTGAAAAGGCGCACGTTGGGCATGTTCCTACTGGCTTCAAAGGTTGGAAAAGAAAGTTCTTCTATATGAAGAGTTCAGTAATTCATGAAAAGATGTACTTTTGCACCACCAATGAACCTCTGATTAATGATCCTCTTGAGAAATCCTCATACTACAAAAATGCTACTTATAAGCAACTTCAAAAGAACCCTACTAACATTCAGCCAATATATGAGCATGCACCAGTAAGGGAGTGAATTTCCTACATGACATGAATCTAACACGAAATTCACGGGTTTAGGTTTAGTCTAAACGGGTTTAGGTCAGTTTCAGGTCGAACCCGCAAACCTGCTTTGCTAATCAGGTCGGGTTTGGGTCAACCCGTCGGGTTTGCGGCTGACCTGTTTATTTTATAAAAAAAACTTTTGGGTAGATTGTGTCGATACATATAATTAAATGGGTATTTCTTCATTTTTGCAAATTGCAATCTTGATCGAAACAATTTAGTGCTGCTGATTTCATTGGCATGTATTCCCAGAAGAGAAAGGTATATGACTTTATATTTTTAACATAAAAGTTTGTCTGAATTTTAGATTTTAGTTTGTTTACGACTTTAATAAGATGTCTAATAATTGTTAGATTTTATGTGTGAATATTTTTACATTAAAATATTTGTTGCTATATTTTTTTAGGTGTGAATTTATAAATTTAGACTAAAATTAAAAAATTTTGGTTCAAACTGGTTGTGTTATTGTCAACCAGTGAAAATTCATGTCGTGTTCGGGTTTGTGTTTTTGATCCGATTTTATTTTTAAGGTCGTGTGAAAAATTTTGGGTTCGTGTCGGGTTGACCAAGGCACCCACTAACCCGACTCGTTTAACACCCCTATGCAACGGTGGCTACCGGAATGAGTAGACCGTGGAACCGTCCGTGCTTCAAACCAGTGTTTATTAGGGGTAATGAAGGTATATTTTCGTTGCTTGTACCTTAATCTTGTTTCAATGTTTTACCCTTTCTGATTTCTCTTCCTTCACTTGTCACATTATGTAACCTGTTTAAAATTCTTACATCCTGCAGGAGGATTTGAACAGGTTGATCTTCAACTAATGCCTGGGAGAGGGAGATCCTTCAAAAAACAAAAGTCTCTTTCACCTTTCCCTAAACTGACGAAGCTGGTCTACAACCATCCTTTGACCCCGCCAAGGTTCTGAATCCTAAACCTTTATCCATCGTTCTGTCCATAAATGAAGTTCTAGTTGTCAACATTTTAGATGATGAGTTGGGTCCTCTGACTCCGCTGGAATTTCCCTTATCCATGATTGGCAGGAATGCACTACTGAGGTACCTCAACACGGCCCCTTCAACCTGAGGTGGAGATCCGCTGATGTGTGTGAAGATATATATATTTTTAATAAATATTTTTCTCACAGATTGAGTTTTAAAAGGTTTTCACCTAACACACAATAGGCAAGTGTATCTATCGAATAGTTGTATAGCTAGATGTAAGAACCAGATATCAATCCGTGTACATGATGGATTACAATGATAGATTGTTGTTACTATTCAGTCAAGTGATGATAAAAAGATATTTGAGTTGTTTGAACTAAATTAACATGCATAATAGATTGTTGTTACTCTTCCGGTAAGCGCAATGCCTCTTCATATTCTAAATTTCGATCTAAATCAATCGAACAGAGGAGGCGCATCATGGTAAATAGATTTGAGGTTCGACCCAAATAGAACCTAGATGCCCTTTCCTGTTACCAAAAGACAACAAGGTGGACCTGTTCAAGAGCCCCTAAAAGTGCATACTAATAAGGTAGAGACTTCTCCAATCTCTCGCCTGATAAAGAAAAAAAGATTGTTGATCAAGAAGAAAGCCAAAAGGTTCCTGAAACTCCCCAATCTCAGGCGGATACTGCCACCCCTGGAGCATCTAGAAACTCGACTACATCCATCCTCAACTAACCCAAAATTCGCTATGCTCCCATTCTTGAATGGGATCTTGACACTTTTTTCGTCATCCACTTGCCTGACTGAAAAATCATTTGTGGGTCACGCCTCGTGAACTGACTTGTGTCGGGACTCTCTTATGCATGTTGTCCTCCCCTCGGCCTAAAAGGGTTCACCATAGCCAACTAACAAACGAAGGCATTGTTGAATTTGCCGTGACTTATTTGAATGGTGCTTTTTCTAGCGTGCCAAACATATGTCGCCATTGTGTTCATGACCAGGCCCAACTTGATGTATTGTTTTCCCAAAATCGCCAATTTGGCATCAAGATTAAGAGGATCAAAGCTGATATCAACAAACTAACGGTTTAAGTTGCTGAAGTTAGTCTGGAGTGTGACCAACTGAAAGGAAAAATGGTTAAGACTAAAACGATTCATAATAAAGCACGCCAAGTCTTCTTAGTAGCTTGTCAAAAAGCAAACCATACAATTTGGAAGTGAAAAGAATAGGAAGTTGCTGCCTTGACGGAGTCAAAGAGACAGAGGAAAGAAGTGGGCAGTCACGATGCTTTGTTTTCCACATCACAAGAACAAACTACAAACCTGCAAATGAAGATTCAATAACAATCTGAACAAATGCAGCATGTTATTAAGGACTATCACTGGCTCATTAGTGTATCCCCAGGTCAATCGATGCTCTTCACCATAGCTTTGACTAAATTCGGAATGAAATAGACATGGTTGGTCGCCAAGATGAGTTGAAGGATGTGTTGGGATTCGTGTAAGGATTTCAAAAACAATTTTAAAACACGTAGCGAAAAAACATGCACGAACCGATCTTGGTCAAAACCCTGGATTGCCTATCAGGAGTCTAGATGCAAACAAATATTCAAAACAACAACCATAGGGTGTTTAGGGATATATCTTTCGCAAGTAGGAGATGACAACCGAAGATGAGACACCACGTCACAACAATCCGGTCGCTTGGTCCGGCTCCACGAACTAAAACACGAGACTTCTAATCCACCCGTATAACATGGATCTCTATCCAGTTTATCTCCAATCTTCCGAACACCCAAAACGAACCTGATTCGTTTAATTTCTTCCGTTCGCCCAATGTCACTACCTACGAGACCAGTGTTTATAATACCTAACGATACCGGTAGTACACAGCGGAATGAAAACGAAAAGACGGTGGCGTATCCTCACGGCGGCGGCGGCGGCGACGTCTCACAGCGATGGTGGCGTGCGGGAAACGGAAAAGCGGCGGCGGAGCAGGCCGGCCCTTGCAGCGGTGGCGGTTGTCGAGCAAGGCGGCGGTGGCTGGCGGCCATGGTGGAGGTGGCGGCGGCTAAAAGAAAATAGGAGGAAGATTAGGGTTTGCAAATTTTTCTCTCCTTTTAATTTCCCCTACCTTTGTATTTATAGGTTTTAATAACTCATTCCCCAAGTTTAGGGAATTAAGTTACAATTTAAACCTTGTGATTATCCTATAATCACAATTAACCCAAAACTTCAGTTAATTAAATATATAACACTTATATATTTATAAATATAAAATTTATTAACTTTTATAATTAATTATATGCATATATATAATATATATATATATATATATATATATATATATATATATATAACTTAATTATTCCATAATTCTAAATAATCGAAACAGTAAATTTACTCGTTCATAATTCCTAATAACGATATCTCTTTGCCCTCGATTATACCAGATAATCTTTAGATGATTATTTCATAAATAATCTTTTGCCTTTCGGTTTAGTTTCGTGTAAGACATGTTTAACTCTTAAACGTCCTTTAATATATATTGTTGTTCGTGGTGTAACTCTTTGGATCTTATCTCGATGGAAGCGTTGTCGAATGTCGTTACTCGGGCATATAAGTCCAACGAGTTGGATATGAGCTTGGACCTCTATGGAAGGGTGTGACCAAATTTGTTTACTATTAACCTAATGATTGAGATAAGTTGGATGCTGCTCATGATGCCTTGGTGTGACAACCCCTGTTTTTCTGGTCAATTCCTATACAACTAAACACTTATGGCACATACATAATGCATTATTAAGCTTAGTATATGAACAAGCTGAGTTACGATTCACTAGAACATATACAAGTCTAGGAACATCTTAATATATATATATATATATATAAAGATTTCCATGCATGCACTCATTTACCACATGGCAAAGTGCTTTAATTTTATAAAAACCCTCTTAACTTTTATAAAACTGTAACCTGTATTGGTGATTTTTAAACTTTTAAAAAAATTAACTAACTCTAATATATGTTCCTACCAATGTTTATATTAAGTTATTAAACCCTAATAATACCATTTTATACGTAGTAATTTCAAAATAATTCTTGTTGTATTTTATATACATTCTAATGATTAAAACATTTTTTTACTTATTTTTATCCAACATTTTATAATACACATTTATATTAATAAACACATACATTATATCGCTAATTAAGTACTAATATCCGAAACTACACAGTAATCGCTTTTAATTACCATAATCCACAAATAAGCCTTTCAAGATGTGGATAAGGTCAACTTTGCATGGAATTCCCCACAATCATACTAAAGAGCACCACCCTACCACCTTCACTACCCCCATACCCCCACCTGCACTCCTTGATTTCGGCCATAAGTAGGGGAGGTCTGAAACCCTCCTCTCCCACACTTCACTTCACACTTTCAAGTCTCTTCCACTTACACAAATAATTCCCATTCCCTCTTCCTTCTCTCTTACACATATACACACTCAAGATATTATGAAGTTCTTGGTGTTCTTGAGGTACCAAAAAGCCTTCAAAGGCTTGTCTCTTACAAAACACCAAGACATAATCTTGTTTTCATGATCTAAAGTGAGAAACACGTTCATCTACATCTCCTACCAACACTTTTAAGACCATGGATTTGTAGATCATCATCCCATACACTCACGCATAAATTTTGGATATTGAGCCATGATCAAATCTAGAAACAATGGTCATATGTTCAACATATGAAATCAAGATTGTTTAAACATATGTAACTTCAACAAAAGACTTTATTTTTACATCATTTTTCTTCTAATATCACCAATTACTTGTTTGGATCTTGGAACATGTGTTCATCTATCAAAAATGGTCTTTAGAGGTCAAGGAAAAAGATCTATAAACAAAAGGTGTCTAAAATAAACTAAACCTATGCATAACATGGTGAAAACCCACTTTAACATGCAAAATCCTTATATATTTACTAGATCTTTCCTTATTAAATCTTATATCATGTTATTACAATGTTTGATGATATATTGAAGTTCCTGAGTTTACATGGATTTTTAACAAAAATAAGTCGTTATAATGCCAAAATTTTAACCTACAATATGAAAAATATTTTTAGGTTTTAGAAAATTCTCAAATTTTTATTGTAGCTTCTAAATGTCATAAGAGATCTATAACATAAATTTCATAATTTTTGAAGTTAGATAACTATTATTTTGATTTTAGCTTTATAAGTACTAAAACAGAAAAAATACTTAGACCTTTCAGAAAAATCCCAAACTTTTACGGTAAGTTCTATATGTTATAGAAGACTTATAAATAAACTTGCATAATTTTTAGATTTAGATAACTATTTCTTTGATTTTTGACCATTTAAATAACAACAAAAACCCTATTTTGTTCAAAACTAACATTTTAAAATATTAAAACTTGATTTTATAAACTTGGGGTTTAGAACCTTATAAACTTTAGTCTTATAACCAAATCTTAAAATATTTTCGTATTTAAGAAGTCTTTTGCAAGAAAACTAAAATAAAAGGATAGTTTTATAAATTAATAAAGTCTAGGGACTAAAACCGTCAAAACCCTAAAGTTTTTTTGTTTTGTAGCAAGTTTTAAAAATAAATATGTAATTTAGTTTAAACATGAAGTCTTAGTTCCTTGTGTAGGTGTAAACTTAATAAAAGTTTCATACTTTTGAAAACCGAGCGTTTACGACTTTCTACGCCATTATTAACTTATTTTTACGAACACAAACTCCATTCTCATCACAACATTATAAACTTGATTGTCCTTCTAACCTTTGGACAAGGCATATTAAATCGTTTCGCAAGCCGAAATACTGTCCAATCAACGCCTTGAATATATTCATTTTTAAGCCATCACCACCTAAGTGTATTATTTTTGCATAATAGTAACTACGATGGTGATACATGTTAGACACATATTTACATTAGGTTTGGTCCATTGATCTCATTAGTATTTACTTGCATCGTAGGACTCAAGTAGGACCAAACCATGTCATCACCCTCTCCGATCTTTGAGGTATCAACCATTCACAATAAGTGAGTCTCATGACCCCATTTTACTTAATTATTTTTTGGGGCAAAAACATGCTACTACTACTTTTTAAAAACATATTCATGCTTATTATTGTAATTTTACATGAGTTAGACAAATTATCACATAAATCCCCACTTTTAGACAACCATTTAACTTGTTCAAGTCGTATAATATATGAATAGTATTATTTGTATTGACACCCGCGTTCATGGTTGGTCACGCTAAACACACATACGATATCAAAGTCTCACACGTAGTAGGCGGAATCTACACGTGTGGTGATTCAAGAAACAGATTCAAAGTAACACGATTGTATTATTGAATAAAAGCAATTACAATGAAAAGGTAAACAAAGTCACTATCACTGACCGCTGACCAAACATAGGTCACGGATACATGTATTTATACTAGACAAAACATTATAAAGCCCATAACACATAGTTCTTGCCTCACATAGCATGTCCCAAGACCAAACCCGTGAACCTAGTTCACGGTCACAAAACCTTAATACACTTCTATCCGGTAACACCAACACTTATATTTATTTGATACGTCAGCCTCACATATATACATCCAACAATCTCCCCCTAGGCTAATGCTATCAAATGATCTTCATAATTCGAACGTAGCACTGTGAACACCACTTCTAGCATACAACATTTTCATCAAAATCTGTGGTTGTTGCTATGGTGTCGATGTTGGTGTTGATATGGTTCAACTTTTCTGAACTCTCAAACTTGGGTCTTTCTTTCTTCTGTTGGAGTTAGATCCGTATTTGGATCAGAATCAGCATTTGCTTGATCATCTTGCTAAAAGAGGGTGTGAGAGGAGGATTCTCGATATATCCTTTCCTTTTTCAATATTTCTCTTTCAAGCAGGTTCATGTGTACTTTCATTGTCAGAATATGAAATCACATCAGGTTCTTCTGACTCGAGTACATTCTGTTGAGGTGGTACTTCAAACTTATCAGCAATTGACACCATTTCATTCTTCTTCAACCCCTGGTTCTTGATTTGAAACAAATCCTGTAAATTCTTAGAAACTTTGGTAAGCAGACATTTATATGAAACAGGGAATCCAGTATTCACACGTATACCTAGTACATCCACGTGTAACACCCAGATAATTCCCAAGTAAAATAAATGCTAAAAGTATCAAAAGACAAAGTTCAGGGGTTAAACTGCATGTTCTCCAAAGATGGAGGACTAAAAGTGAAAATATGAAAATGGGACGGATGTCGGACCGACATCTTATTCCATATCGGTCCGGCATGTGTGGAGGATGGAATAAACCAGGTAACGACACGTGTCCCATGACTCGGCCCTAAGTTTGGCATGTTAACTCAGCCCCACGTCGGACTAAATGGTTTTACAACTCGGTCCGATATGTGGATGTCGGATTGACATGCTTTTATAACTCGGTCCAACATGAGTCCGAAATCAGTCTCTAAATAGATGAATCGATTTTAGTCCTTAGCACACACAATCACTTCCAAAACACACACTTAAGCTCTGGTGTTCCATTCCTGAGCTGTGGTTCGCGTACGAGGGTCCGGTTTCTCGTAATTTCATCTTAAAACTGCCATAGATAGTGTCGAGGTAAGGTTTCTGAACACACTGAGGTTCCTTCATGTAAACATAAGATAGGGATGTTGATTATGACAATGTCGAATATGATTTTGGGTTCTGTCGAGGTGTTGATTATTATAGTTGATCAGAAAGGAGGTTCTGCTTGAGGTGAGTTCCTCTGAACTACGATCTATAACATGTTTTGTAAAATGATTTTGTGTCTGAGATCTCAATACTATCCGTGCATATATCCTATAATAAGTACTTCTTATGGCCATGATTGGGAGGGACTGAGGGATAAGATTGATCCTCTTGTTTTAGACTGCTCCATGTGTGGCCAGCAAGCCAGAAGGTCCTAGTATATATGTATGTTGTAAACTCATAATCCATGTGAGGTTACTTGGTGATAGATTGGAAAAAGAATGATTGTTAGACCCAGACAGGGCATTTCATTCGTGTATCAAGGATACCTGTTGTGAAAATGCGATTTTGTTTATGAACTCACCAGCGTTATGTTGATCAAAAAAATTTTCAAATGTTTTTGAGCACAGGTGAACCCTAGCTTATAGTTGGAGTTCCAAGGGATATACGGATGTTGGATATAGGGATGAATGAGGGTTACAGATGTGACAAGTTGGTATCAGAGCCGCAATTTAAGGGATTTAGATACAAATAGGAAAGATTAGTATCTAGACTTAAACTAAGTGCTCTGAGAATCGTTGGAATGCCATAGGATGCAGGTTAAGGTGTTGATTATCATTTCGAATATAAAGGGTGATATCAAGAGAACAGATAATTAATTACATTCTTGGCCAAATGTCTTTAATTTCTGATTTTTTGGATCATAACCAGTTATACGAATTCTGATGTCATACAACTATACGTATAGGTAATATTGGTTGGACGAGGAAGAGGAAGAGGTAGGGGAACGGGTCGAACCCTGGTTACTAGGAACCGTAGAAAGATTGAAAATAACACCGATACTAACGATCATCACGAAACAAATAAGAACGGAAATAATACCAATGCTCATGCTGAGGAGGTGGTTGTGACTGAAACCCAGTTCCAACATGCCGTGGCTAGTGAAGTAACAAAGGTTTTACGAACCACACTACCCGGACTGTTAGACGAAGTTTTTTCAAGGAGAATGGGTACTGGAACTGCTGGAAGAGGAACCAACAACAACAGAGGAGCAAATAATACTAGCTCAGTAACAAGAACTGAAAATCTTGAAGGATGCAACTACAAATCCTCCAAAGGCTGCTAACCCAAGCCGTTTGACAGAAAGAAAGGAGCCATTGATACTACACAATGGAACACAAAGATGGAAGCTGTTATCAAGCTTAGTGAGTGCAGGAGTGATCAGGTAGTCAAGTTTGCTACCAACTCTTTAGAAACCACATCATTAGATTGGTGGGAGTCTGTCAAACAAGCCCGAGGGGAGCAGGTGGACAACATGAAATGGAATGAGTTTAAGGAACTAGTTATGCAACGTTTCTATCCTTAGAATGAACTTGATAAGATTGAGGAAGAGTTTCAGCGTCTGGAGGCTAGAACCATGACGCATCAGGAGTATGAGACAAAATTTGATGAGATGTCAAAATTGGTACCACATCTGGTGACACCAGAATCCCAAAGAATCCAACACTTCATTAGGGAGTTACCACTGAAAGTACGAACCCTAGTCAGAACTTCGGCACCTCAAACAATGAATGTCATTAAGTGCCACGATTTATGATGATAAACCTGTGGAAACAAAGAGGAAAAATAAGGAAGTTATGTATCGATTTAAACCGAGGAATTTCAAGTTCCCTAGGAGAGAGGGAAATAATTCGGTGAGAAATTCTCAGGAAATTAGATGCAATAGATGTTAGAAGCCGAGGCATACTACAATATATTGTCCATCTCTTAAATGTTATAATTATAATGAGATGGGACATATTTCGAGAAATTGTACCAAACCCATACAACAAAATCCCGGAGGAGGGGCAAAAGGTCGGGCGTTAGTGATAGGTGAAGAAAAGAGGAACAACAATGCCAAAGTGGTAGCTGGTACGTTCCTAGTTAACGATGTTTATGCTAAAATCCTATTTGATACAGGAGCAACTATAAGTTTTGTTTCAAATGACTTTAGTTTGCATTTAGGCATGAAACTAACCCCACTTGAGCATGCTAATATAGTTGAGACGACAAGTGGAGGGAAGATTACGATAAATGAATCGTATGCGAATTGCAAGATGACACTAGGCAACGGAAATTCAGTGATTGCATTAATGCCAATGAGTATGAGCAAGTACGATGTTATCACTGGAATGGATTGGTTGAACCACGTCCATGCTCAGATCGATTGTAATCAACGGACTGTTAGGATTTGTAGGCCTAACGGAGAATCTACTTTGATACAATGTGATGGTGATGAGAATAAGATTGAAACGATTTCCATAGGTAAGGCTAAGAAATGTATGAATACAGGATGTAATGTATTCATAGTTTATACTTTAGATTCCAAACCCGAACGGCAAATTACGGACATCCCTATAGTATGCGATCACCCGGATGTACTTCCGGAAGAATTACTCGGTCTACCACCAGATTGTCAAATAGAATTCCGAATCAAACTTTTTCCCGGAGCTAAACCCATCGCCAGAGCACCGTATCGTCTAGCAACGTCTCAATTGAAAGAGTTGATGAAGCAGATTCAAGAATTGTTGGACAGGGGTTTCATACGTCCAAGTACTTCGCCTTGGGGAGCACCGGTCTTGTTTATCAAAAAGAAGGACGGAAGCATGCAGATGTGCATAAATTATCGAGAATTGAACAAGCTCACTGTGAAGAACAAATATCCATTGCCAAGAATAGATGATTTGTTCTATCAGTTGCAAGGAGCTAAATACTTCTCGAAAATCGATCTTAGATCTGGATATCACCAGTTGAAGGTACAGGAAGAAGATATACCTAAGACTGCTTTGAGAACCCGATATGGACACTATGAATTTTTGGTTTTTTCATTTGGTCTAACGAATGCTCTCGCATAATTTATGGACCTAATGAACCGAGTCTGTAAACCATTTCTTGATAAAATCATTATATTGTTCACAGACGATATCCTTATCTACTCCCGAACTCCGGAAGAACATGCCAAACATCTTCAGATAATCTTGGAAACTCTTAGAGAAGAGAAGTTGTATGCTAAATTGTCCAAATGCGAATTTTGGAAACAAGAGGTACAATTCCTAGGACATATATATAAATAATAAGTGAATCCAAGTAGATCCGCCCAAGATTGAAGCCATTATGAAGTGGGAGACTCCAAAGACACCGACTGAGGTGCGAAGCTTTCTTGGTCAAGCCGGATACTACCGAAGGTTTATACAAGAATTCTCCAAAATTGCTACCCCATTAACTACCCTAACTTAGAAAGTTGTGAAGTTTGAATGGAGTCAATAGCAAGAGGAAGTATTCAAAACACTTAAATAGAAACTTAGCTCTGCACCAATCTTATTATTACGTGAAGGGAATGATGACTTGGTCATCTATTGTGATGCTTCTTGTATTGGTCTAGTTTGTGTATTGATGCCGCAAGAAAAGGTGATAGACTATGCATCACGACAACTTAAGATTCATGGGAAGAACTATACCACACATGATCTTGAACTTGGTGCCATAGTGTTTGCTCTAAAGATTTGGAGACACTATCTGTATGGTACTAAGTGTGTGATATATACAGACCATAAAAGTCTCGAGCATATATTCAATCAGAAGGATTTGAATATAAGACAGAGAAGATGGATGAAACTCCATAATTACTATGATTGTGGGATTAAATACCATCCCGGGAAAGCTAATGTTGTAGCAGATGCATTAAGTCGGAAGGAGAAAATTAAGCCTATCAAGATAAGAGCCTTAAGATTAGAAGTCAAGATAGACTGGATGGATCAGATCAAAGAAATTCAAACTGAAGCACTAAATGAAGATAACATAAAAAAGGAGCGCATGGTTGGTAAGAAGAAATTACCAACTAAAGGCTATGATGGAATTCTAAAATTTGGAAATAGAATTTGGATTCCTAGACTCAGGGAAATTCAAACAAAGGTGATGGATGAAGATCACAAATCTAAATATTCGATACATCCTCGATCTGATAAAATGTACAAGGGATTAAAGACTCATTATTGGTGGCCGAATATGAAGAGATCCATAACTCAATATATAGAAAAATGTTTTACTTGCCTTCAAGTCAAGATCGAACATCAGAAACTCGCAGGTCAACTGCAACAGTTGGAGTTACCTGTGTGGAAATGGGATAGGATAACTATGGATTTTGTCACAAAACTGTCGAGAACCCAGAAAGGACATGATTCTATTTGGGTTGTGGTTGATAGACTAACCAAATCGGCAAACTTTATTCCTATCAGTGAAAACTATTCCATGGATAAGTTAGACCGACTCTACATCAATGAAATTGTAACCTGCCATGGTATACCGCTATCTATTATCTCTGATAGAGATAGTCGATTTACGTCAAGATTTTTTACCAGTTTCCAGAAAGAGTTGGGAACTCGAATCAATATGAGTACAGCATATCACCCTCAAACCGATGGACAAAGTGAAAGAACAATCCAAACCCTAGAAGATATGATAAGGGCTTGTACAATAGAATTCAGAGGTGGTTGGGATAATCATCTACCATTGATAGAATTCTCTTACAACAACAGTTATCATTCAAGTATAAAAGCTTCTTCGTTTGAAGATAATCCAGATCAAACAAAGATTAAAATTTGCACAAGATCGGTAGTAGTGTTATGCAGATAGATGACGAAGGCCATTAGAATTCCTAGTAGGTGACTATGTGATGTTTAAAGTATCACCTTCGAAAGGTGTTGTGCGTTTCAGGACACGTGGGAAGTTAGGGCCAAGGTATATTGGGCCTTACAAGATAATAGAAAGAGTTGGAGTAGTAGCAAATAAACTTGAGTTGCCTAAAGCATTGCAGGATATTCATAAGACATTCCACGTGTCATGTCTACGTAAATGTCTAGCAGACCCTGATCAGGCAATCTCATTAGATGATGTACACATCGATGATAAACCCCAATTCACCGAGCAAGCCGTTAAAATATTAGGAACCCAAGACCAAAGTTAAGAAGAAAACTATACCGATGGTACTAGTACAATGGCAAGGTCGGAAAGGCGCCGATCAGACTTGGGAATTAACAGAACAGATGAAAGCTAATATCCTCATCTATTTAACTGATCATGAATTTCGAGGACGAAATTCTTCTAAGGAGGGGAGATTTTTAACACTCGGATAATTCCCAAGTAAAATAAAGGTTAAAAGTGTCAAAAGACAAAGTTCAGGGGTTAAACTGCATATTCTCCAAAGATGGATGACTAAAAGTGAAAAATATGAAATGGGATGGATGTTGGACTGACATCTTATTCCATATCGGTCCGACATGTGTGGAGGAAGGAATAAACCAGGTAATGACACGTGTCCCATGACTCAGCCCTAAGTGTGACACGTATCTGATGACTCAGCCCCACGTCAGACAGACATGGTTTTACAACTCGGTCCGATATGTGGATTTCGAACCGACATGGTTTTATAACTCGGTCCGACATGAGCCCGAAATCAGCCTATAAATAGATGAACTGATTTCAGTCCTTGGCACACACAAACACTTCCAAAACACACACTTCAGCTCTGGTGTTCCATTCTCGAGCCGTGGTTGACGTACGAGGGTCCGGTTTTACGCAATTTCGTCTGCAAACTGCTGTAGATAGTGCGGAGGTAAGTTTTCTGAACACCCTGAGGTTCCTTTGTGTAAACATAAGATAGGGATGTTGATTATGATAATGTCGAATATGATTTAGGGTTCTGTCGAGGTGTTTATTATTATAGTTGATCAGAAAGGAGGTTCTGCTTGAGGTGAGTTCCTCTGAACTGCACTCTATAACATGTTTTGTAAAATGATTTTGTATCTGAGATCCCAATACTATCCATTCATATATCCTATAATAAGTACTTGTATGGCCATGATTGGGAGGAACTGAGGGACAATATTGATCCTCTTGTTTTTTACTGGTCCATGTGTAGCCAGCAAGCCCGAAGGTCCCGGTATATATGTATGTTGTAGACTCAGAATCCATGTGAGGTTACTGGGTGATGGATTGGAAAAAGAATGATTGTCAGACCCAGACGGGGTATTTCATTCGTGTATATAGGATACCTGTTGTGAAAATACGATTTTGTTTATGAACACACCAGCGTTATGCTATCCAAAATGTTTTCAAATGTTTTTGAGCACAGGTGAACCCTAGATTATAGTTGGCATTTCAAGGGATGTACGGTTGTTGGATATAGGGATTACTAAGGGCAGGTCCTGTGTGACCATAAGTCCTGAGTGGATGGCATGATTCTTCGTGAGCTATAAGTCGAGAGTTTTTATCTTATTGTACCAATCAGTCCCAATTGTAAAAAAAACTTTATATTATGAAATAAAGTAATTATGATTTTAAGTCTTCCGCTGTGTGTTTTTTTATATCAACGTCACAGTAACTAGAAGGCAACCTTCAACTGGTATGTAGTTATCTGACGAATGAATTGTTTTCTCTAGGAAAGAGCGGTGTATAAATCCCTCCTAGACCCGTCGCTCTTACCTGGGAACATATCTGTTGGAGGTACTACTCTAGCTAGATAACTGTCTTGTGTTACGGATGTGACACCACATACAATCAAACTTTTGAAATTCCAATTCTTTTGATGATAAGTATTTAAATCGAAGAATGGTTAATTTTTGTAAAGATAAAAGAAAAGTAAAATAAAGTAAAAAAAGAAAAACTTAAAACTAAACTAAAACTGAAGTAAAAAAAATTTTGAACCAAAATCTTTTTGCTATGAGATCATATCGTTCTGTAGGCAGACCAAGGAACATCCAAATCAGCAGCAAACTAGCATGTAACATCCAATTAAAAACACAATTTAACCGAAAAACATAGAAAATACCACAAATCTTGAATCTTTGATATTGAAACCGAGCCTTGAATGACTTCAATGGCTCTGATACCAATTGTAAGTCCCAAAACGATGATAGATCTTCAAACACACATACGATATCAAAGTCTCACATGTAGTAGGCGGAATCTACACGTGTGGTGATTCAAGAAACAAATTCAAAGTAACACGATTGTATTATTGAACAAAAGCAAATACAATGAAAAGGTAAACAAAGTCGTTAGCTCTGACCGCTGACGAAACTTAGGTCATGAATACATGTATTTTTACTAGACAAAACATTATAAAACCCATAACACATAGTTCTCGGCTCACGTAGCCTGGCCCAAGACCCAACCCGTGAACCTAGTTCACGGTCACAAAACCCGAATACACTTCTATTCGATAACACCAACACTTATATTTATTTCATACGTCAGGCTCACATATATAGACCCAACATTATCCATTTTATTTTTTATTTTGAGTGATAAGGCATCTGTCTGGGGTATACAAAGATGTCAAGGTTTAATTGTGGGCTCATTGTAATTACATCCTGTGTGTGTATAATGTACAACTGTTTACTTGTATCTCTAAACGTGCAAGCTCACCAACTATTTTAGTTGACGTTTTTAAGCATGTTTTTTAGGAAATGAGCAAGCATGATGACTACCCAAGTAGGGTTTCTTGAGAAGACTTTTATTACTATCTTTTGTTGTAATGTTGAACTCATGTGTTGTGAAACTATTTGACCGCACCTAAGACTTGACTATGTTGCATTTAATTTCATTAGTTATATAAAAGTTTAAGTAATCTCATGTAAGAATTGTTGTTGTGATTCCTTATTCCGTTGCACTTCGTATTTCCGCTTTAGCGGGGTATGACACTTGGAAGATGTGGAGTTCCCATTATTGGATACCATAACTGATCGTGTTGAGTCTGACAATCTTGAAGAGTTGAAAAAACTTCTCCTCATCCCTTAGCTTCCCCTTCCATATATTCACAAGCTTTTTCCACTATAGATTCTCAAGACGCTTCTTAAGGCTTTTTTAGACTTTATGCCACGTCCTTTGTTTCTGATGTAGCTTTTTTTAATACTCTCATATTCTTTTTGTACTTGTACTTGTTTGATTTAAACATATTGGTTTTCCTTGGCTACCTTTGATCGGTTGTTATTGCTGCTTATTTTATCAATAGAATGTAGGATTAATACATTAGTATCCAATACTCCCCCTGATTTACTAATCAATGCCTTCAGTATCTTCAAGCTTCATCATCTTTATCTTGAGCAGGTTGTAGTAGATCTTTGTCTCTAATCTTCGCATTTCTTCCATCTTGATTAGTGTTGGCTTCTTTGATTTTGTCTTCAAGACATGAAGCATCAACTTTGTCTTCATTACGGACTTTATCTAGAACTTGACCATCTTTCATGTCTTCACGTCTTTCTTGAGTGTTATCTTCTCTAACTTGTACTTCGTCTTCTATAGCTTTGATTGGTTCATCTTTCAATGGTAAGTCACCAACTGTTTCTTGTTTCTTTCTCTTGTGACTTGACTCAGCTCCTTTGTCAATCTTGTTCTCTACTGAATGTAGAACCTTTGATGTCATCCTTCCATGTTTCTCATGTTTCTTTTCTTTTGGCTGCTCATCCTTTAGATGTTTCAGTTTTGCAACCACCTTATGCTTTTCATTTTTCAACATAGCTCTTTCTGATCTCTTTGTTTGCAGCTTCTTTCAAATTCTTTAGTTTCTCCATTTCTCTGTCTATCTTTTCTTCAAATGACTTCTCTTTGTCATTCATCTTTCTCTTAGACTATAATTCTTTGTTTCTTATCTCGGTCTTGAGTTCTTGTTCTTTTACTTCAAACTCATGAAGCATGTCTAATCTCCACATTTCCAATTTTCCCTTTGTATCAATCTTTATCTCTGATCTCATTCCTTTCAACTTTGCATCTTCGGGCTTCTGATCCTTCTCAGTAACTAATTATGGCCACTCCGGCTCTTCATCATTAAATTACTTTGCTAATGATGTCCAATAATTGCTTTCCTTCTCATTTGAAGTATTCTTCTCATACTTCTCTTTGTCTTCTATAATTTCCATCAAGAGGGTTGGTTCTATATCCTCTTGTACTAGATTTGCCTCCTCTTTTCTATGATCTGATTCTGGACAATCTGATGCATAATGTCCAAACTTTTGGCAATTGTAACACTCTATTTCTCTAATATCTTTTCTGGGAAGGTTTTGATCTCTAAATTTTCTCTTCCTACTATCATATCCATCTTCATTCTTGTTCCTAGAATTGTCATCCGAGACATTTCCTCCTTTTTGTCTAAACTTCTCATTGCGCCAATTGCCTTGTGATGTATTAAACCTTCCTTGTCCACGGTTTCTAAAATGTCTTCCTCGGCCATAGTTCTTGTCATGTTGTGTGAATAAATGTCTATCTTGATTGTTCACCGGGCCTTCATCCTTTAGATTGGTTCTTTCTTCAAAGGCTTTCAACCTTCCAATCGTCTCATCTAGAGTTGTTGTATCTAGGTCAGCGAATTTCTCGATTGTTGCAGCTATTTAAGCAAACCTCTTTGGTACAACACTTAGTAGTTTCCACACTAAATTTGGTTCATTATATACTGATCCTAAACCTTTTGCTCTAGTAACAATACTATTTAACTTTGTGGTGAAAGCATCAATAATGTCTTCCTCGTTCATTCTCAACATCTCAAACTCAGTTCTGAGTGTTTGTAGACGTGCCTTCTGAACTCGATCTACACCAACATGTCTTGTCTTTAGTGCATCCCAAATCTCCTTTGCATTTTTACAACTTGCGACTTGTAATATCATCTCTTCTGGTAACGCATGAAATAGATGCAATGTCGCCTCCATATCTTTCTTCTCGTCAACTTGTGTACTCGCTCTTGGTTCTATCATTTCCCATAGTCTATTTTCCGTAAGTATGGTCTTTATACAGATTACCCATACGGCATAATTTGTAGATTTTAGGACGAGACATTTGAAATGGGAAACAGAACTCGTGTCCTTATGTATTATTATATCCTTGTTTGATTCCTCTGGCATCGTAACTTAGGTTTTCTTCTAAAACCAAAACGAAACTCTTGTGTTTTTCTAACATAGTCTCAAATGCAATTCACAATTCTAATTCAATCCACTAAATTGCAATAAATCTATAAACTTTAAATTCCAAGGTAAGTAGAACATAAAACCTGGAATTTTCGCGAACCGTCTACACGTAAAAGATCTCTGAACTTGGTGACGCAAACCACGAACACCACTCGTTCCTTTTTTTGTCCCTTTGATGTCGTACTCCACGAACACCACTTGTCTCTTGTCTCGTTTCTTTTGGTAACGTAATCCACGTGTACTAATTATCTTTTCTCGTCGCTTACGATGACAGTCCTTTTCACGGCTCTTCTAATTATTGGGTCTAAAAACGATTCCAGCCCACTCTTTCTTTTGAATCACAACCGGACCACACAGGAAACAGGCCCACTGCCCATTTTTTCTTTTTGTAAATCGGCCCACAAACAAGACCAGGCCTACTTGCCTTATTTTCTATTTCCTATAATTCGCCCCACAACACTTTTCCCCCTTTTTTTTGTCTGGCCTTCTCACTTTCCTTTTATCTACTCACTTCAAAAACAACACCACCCAAAAGGTAGGGCAAAAAAGAATGCTTCCCCGTTTTTCTTCTTCTTCTTCTTCTTCTTCTTCTTCTTGTCTCAATCAAACAAGAGTTATGGTAAACAAATTCCCTTTACTCTTCTCTTCGGGGTCATGACCGCAACAACAACAAAAATGGGTTTCTGCTTCTTGGGTTTTCGATCGACAACCACAACAATGGTTTCTCAATCGGTTTCTCCGATCCCTGTTCCGGTCTCCAACGTTCTCTCCGTCGCAAAACCAGTATGTCTTCTTTCTCTGATTTCGTTTATCTCTGTAACAAATCTCTCTCTGTAAATCAATTCACACCAAATCAATTTTGTTTTTGCTTTCCAAATTCTTCTGATTCGATCTTCACTCAATCGAATTTTGAATTTTGACTCGATTCCTCTGAATCGACTATCTCTTCTCTGAATCGATTCACACCAAATTGATTCCGTCAACCTTTGGCTCTGATGCCACTGTTGGTATTTCTTCTCTTTGAACGATTGAACAATCAATTGATAAAAACTAAACTTTTATTCAAATGAACAAACGTTAATTTCAGACTCGATTTTGACTTCTATTTATAACCCAATTTCTAACAGACACAACCTTTCACCTATAACTGTCTATAACCGACATTCTCACATCCGACCATCGCGATTTCGTGCCAACCATTACATCTTGTATTACATTCGGTGTATCTCCCGTATGTAGGTTACGAGGTTCTAACTATGACACTTCTAGTCCTCCTAATTTACAAGTTTACATATTCTATTCTAAATACACTTTAGACTATTTACATGTTTGACCCAATAATTTGACTCGACTAGAATCACATGGATTAATACATTAGTATCCAATATTAACAAACTTCTTATCGCATAGACACTTGGTCCAGATCATAACATGATCATATTAACAAGTTTTTATTTTTCATGTTTGGTCATATCAACAAACATTTTGTTGCACGCACAAATGGTTCGGATCATAACCTGATCACATTAACAGGTTTTTTTTTAATTTGATCATATTGGCAAACTTTTTGTCACAAAGATACATGGTCCGGATCATAACCTGTTCATATTAACAAGTTGTTATTTTTCAAGTTTGATCATATTAACAAACTTTTTATTACACAGACATATGGTCCTGATCATACTAACAGGTTTTTGTTTTTCAAGTTTGATCATATTAACAAACTTTTTATCGCACAAACAAATGGTTCAGATCATAATCTGATCGTATTAACAGGTTTTTATTTTTCAAGTTGATCATGTTAATGATGTGCACCAAATTATACATGTTTTTGATATCAAATGTCATTCCTGTTATGTTTTTTTTTCTTAATATTCTTGTGAATTAGTTCCTTAATTAATTCATATTGAGTTTGGAGGACCTAAAGACCGAGAATTGATCAAATGAGCAAAAATAGTGCAAAAACAAGGAGATTTGATTAACTCAGCAAGACAGGCACACCCCTGTGCCCTAGGTCAGGAGACAAGAAAACATAAGGGACCCACAACCCCATGTCCAAACCAACACGCCCCCGTGCCAAAGGTTAAGCACACCCCGTACTCAAGTTGAACACGCCCCCGTGTGCACTATAATGTCCAGGTCTGCTTCGACCAAGTTAGTGAAGCAACCAAGAGGGTACACAATGGGCCATGCCTCATCAAGCACGACCCATGCTCGAGCTCTGTATCAGCCTATAAATTGGTCATTTCTTGCACCATTTTGAAGAGAGCTTGGTTAGAGGTTGTTAGCCGTTTAGTAGAAGAAATTTATATAATTTTTGATAGTTAGTTTCGATTTCCAAGATTCTAGATTCAGTTAAAAAATTTGAAATCTTGTAATGATGCTTAATTATGTTTATACAAGTTTAATCTTTGTTGATTGCGTGACCATTCTTGGCTAAACTCTTTGAATCACATTGGGAAGATTAACCTCCAATGAAGTAGTTAGTGCATTTATGGGTTCAAAAATGGTGTGTGTGAGTGACTTCAAAATATGATATTTTAACATTGAAAGGGGATCCACACAACCGTCAGAACGATTTACCAACTTCATGCGTCGTTGATTCGAGCATTTACACTTCTATGCCTATGTAGAGTCGGTGTGTTAGTTACTTTGAAGGGTGATAGAAGTTATGAATTATGATCGCGATTGTAATGATCCTTGCTTTTTAATATACGTGTTGGACTTATATGCCCGAGTAACTACATTCGACAACACCACCATCAAGATAAGATCCAAAGAGTTACACATCGAACAACAATATATATTAAATGACGTTTAAGAGTTAAACGGGCCTTACACGAAACTAAACCAAAAGGCAAATGATTATTTATGAAATAATCATCTAGAGATTATATAGGATAATCGACAGCAAAGAGAGATTGTAATTTGGAATTATGAACGACTAAATTAACTGATCCAGAAATTTGGAATTACAGAATAATTAAGTTATATATAAATATAGGATATATGTATATAATTACTTATATAAAGTTAATTAATTGTGTTTATAAATATATATATATAAAAGTTATATATTTAATTAACAAGAGAGTTTAGGTTAAATACTAATTATTAGATAATCAAAGGTTAATTAGTAAACTTAATTACCTAACTTGGGGATTAAGTTACTAATCTATAAATACATATGTCTAGGGAATTAAAGGTTATGATCACAATTACAAAATTGGAGAACAATTGCTAAACCTAACTCTCTCCTCCCCTCCACATTCCCGCCGCCAACCTCCACCTACCGGAAGACCTTCGCAAGGGCGTCACCTGCCTCCGGCAGCCACTTCCGCCACTGCTGCCATCACCGTGAGCCGCTGCCGCCATCACCGAGCTTCACAGCTACAGTAGGGCGGCAATCGTCGCACCCGCCCGTTGCCGTCGTTTCGGGTTCGTCGTCTTTTTCAACTTGACATCGGGTGATTGGATTAAACAAACCAGGTTCGTTTTGGTGTACGGGTACATTGGAGATAAACCGGATAGAGATCCGGGTTTATATGGGTGGATTAGCAATTACAGGCTTGGTTCGTGGAGCCGGATCTAGCGATCGGGTTGTTGTCACATGGTGTTTCATCTTCGGTTGCCATCTCCAACTCGCAAAAGTTATAACCCTAACCCCCTACGGTTGTTATTGAATATTTGTTTGCATCTGGACTCCTGGTGGGCGATTTAGGGTTTGGCCTAGATCGTTTCGTGCTTGTTTTATGCTGCGTGTTCTAAAATTGTTTTGAAACCCTTGCATGAGACCCGTCAGTGGTATCAGAGCCACTTATGCGAATAAATTATTCAATTTTAATTTTAGTTGCAATCGGGTTTTATTTTGTAGGTCCACATGACTCATCTCAGATCGATCTCGTGACAAGACGTCTCGATAACACTGAGTGCGGAATCCTTCGTGTTAACGTATGTATATCAATTGACAATAAAATCAGCATGTAAATAAACTTTCTCTTTTATATCACCAAACAGAGTTTATAGAATACTTGTTTGTTCATTCGTTCATACTAAACAGACTATGTAAACCCTCTATTTATAGACACACGTTCTGCAATTGGCGAACTTAACAAGTTCGCTTCAAATATGCTTAGGTGAACTTAACAAGTTTGCCTCTAATAGACTAGACGAACTTATCAAGTTCGCCTCTAGCACAACTTGTACTAATACTTAGACAAAAACTAAACAATTACATAAAAACATAAAGACAATAAGACCTAAACTATTACAAAGATTTTGTCATAAAATCTATGACCTAAACATTCCAGAGCTTTCCCTACATTCAAAACATCACAAAACAACTATTAGTAATGATATAATAAGTTCCAAGACCCCCCAAAGTGTCATAGGAAAAAAACTCAAAAATTGAGGCAACGGGCGTCCCACTTGGGTCCTGGCAGAACCCATCAGGCATCCCACTTTGGGTGTCCCACTTGCCCAGTGGGCGTCCCAGACTCCAGCCCTACACTAGCCAACCCAAATTTGCAATTTTTGGCATTTTTGACCCTCTCAACTCGACCCCTAGTCGTTTTAAACCACCAACAACATTTTGTGAATGTTTTAAACACCCAAGGTCAAAATATCAATTTGTTAGACACGCCTGACACGAGAACCACAACTCCTTTTGCACCCATGAAGGGTTTAACTTCAAGTTCTACCAATTAATTGTTTAGGCATACAACGACCTATAACTTAGACATGTATTGACCCATACAAGTCCTAACGTTTCACCATTCATCAACTTGACATATCCACATGTCTATTGCGAGAACCACCACTCGATTTCTCGCGACCCATCAAGTATCCACACTTCATGTCACCCGTGAAGTATTTGACTTCACTTTCACCCGTGAAGTACTTGACCACACTACCACCCGTGAAGTATCCACACTTCACGTAAACACCTCCATGAATTATCCACACTTCATGTAATCAACTAATTTACTGTTTTACTACCAACGGTTGACATTTACAACATTAAGTCAATTTTAGTCTAAAGTTAACACATTCTACATTTTAGTTGACTCTTGACCACATTGAGTCATTTACACCATTTAACCACATATTACCCACTAGTTGACCAATAACCACATAAGTCAACTTACATCTATTTACCACATTTGCACCATCAAGTTTGACTATTAACCACATAGTCTAACTACACTTTTGCACATTCAAGTTTGACCCACATAGTCTAATTACGCATATTTACCACATTTACACATTTAAGTTTGACTATTAACCACATAGTCTAATTACACCAATTTACCACATTTACATATTCAAGTTTGATTACTAACCACATAGTCTAATTACACTAATTTCAATCATAATAGTTTGACCCTAAACCATTAAAGTCAATTACACATATTTCACCATTATCCACAATAGTTTGACTTATACCACATTAAGTCAATTTACAACAAATCACCACGTTCTATATTTTAGTTTGACTAAACGCCACACTAGTCAACTACACCAATTTACCACAGTTAGTTTGACTATACTCCACCTAGTTCAACTACACCACTTTTACAAATTGTCATTCATTAGTTTGACAAATTTCTTCATTATGTCAACTACAACAATCCTACCGCATTCACACTTTACTTTGACCATTTACCACATAGTCAAAATCAACATACAACACACAAATAGAAATAACAACATATCTATTTACATGTTACCACTACTAATCCATTACTAAGTAAGTGCAAAGCACTTACCTTTGCCAATGAACATTCTAATCGGTCTTCAAAACTAACATCTTTAACGCCTTGATCACCTAAACATTCCACATGTTTTAATAATCTAATTTTCCCCAAATCATACAATAATTGGAGTTTAACACCCACCGAAGATCTTATGATCCTCACTCATCATCGAATCTAGGTTTATTATCACATAAGCTTTTATCCATCTAAGTCAATTCCACCCACTTTGACCCATTAAGGTTTATCCAATTTCACCCAATTCTTCAAGGTTCTTGATTCATCAAAATGATTGAGGGCTTTTACTAAAAATTGTGTTTATTAACACCATAAACACTTATTAATCACCAATTCATCATTTAACTTCATCAAATTGAAAACCTCGAATTTTCAACTCAAGAACCCTAATTTGGAAATCAACAAATTGGATGTTAATAACCACTAATCATCATTATAAAATCTAGATAACAAGTTACTTCAAGTTATCTTTCATCAAATCCACCCAATGCAGCCCCAATTCCGTTTTTTCTCCAAAAACCTCAAGAACACTAACTATGGTGGAATTAAGAATTGAAGCGGAACTTACTTGATGATTGAAAGGAGATATGCTCAACAAATCCTTCAATTTAAGCATGCAAATAATCAGATTTTGTTCTTGATCAAGACCCACCTCTCAATCTTTCTTTCCTCTAATTTTTGCAAGACACACACATATATGTGTGTGTCTGGGATTTTCTATTCAAAACCCCAAAGGAGTTGACCAAATTTTCACTATTGGTCCTCCCACTTTTAGCCCTTGACCCCTTCTTCCATAAGTTAGTAAAAAATTCACCATTGGAACTAAAACCCCTAACTTTTCATTTATTTAAATACACCCCTATAATATAAATAATATATTATAGGGCAAACCCAAAAGTTGGTTCGTTACATTTTTTAGAATGGTTAGTAACGTCAACCTTTAGTTCATGAAGATGTAAATCCCTATCATAGTTAGGATCTAGTGGGAAAGCTCCTGTTCATATGATGCGCAACAATGGATTTAGCAGTTCTCTAAGTTGAACTATAAAAATAGACCGTCGTTAGTCTCGCCACAAGGAGGGGAAGATCCCTATGATCACCCCTTCGACGTGAGAGTAATTATTTGATCGGAGATAATTAGGGTTTACGATCGAAAAAGAAAGTATATTGAGTTCAGAGAGAGAATAGAATGAATTTACGTGATTGCTCGCTTTCCTTTTATACCTTATGCTGGTACCCGTCATTTTCTATGATGGTTGACTCCATTCACAATCGCTTTCTCATTTCCCATTGGTAGTCATGTAATCATTCCTTTTGCACCATTTGCCACATCAGTAAAGTAGTTATGGGCTAAATCACACACAATCCTGACTCTGTTGGTCAAGATACTGTTGGTTTTACCCAACCCGTATTACATATCAGGTAGTTTACCTCTTCAAGCCCACCCAGCCCAACATCAACTTTAAACCGTGCTTTAAAGTAGGTGGTGGACTAGATATAAACTAAATTATGTTTTTTTCACAACTTTTTAAATATGTTAATGCTTTATCTTATGGTTGTGGGTCAAAGAGTGATCCGATTCGATACGAACCTGACATCAGCTACCTTTTTAGCGGCGATGGTAGGGCGGCAAGTTGCTTGACCATAATTGCCATTGTTTGTATCACCCTCCTATTGGTGGACAGTTCAGTTTTTCTATATTTCCCCTTTTTTCGCATCTACATTTAATACTCGTCTCTTATAAGAATGAAATCGCCTATCCCTTTTCCTATTTCCATTCTTTTGCCTTTTTGTGATTAAGTTTTCCCTTTCTCTTAAAAATGGTCTCTTCTCCTAAACCCAAAACATATGAGAAAGTTCCAAAGTCTAAGAAAATTTCCAAATCAAGTAAAGAAAAACTTCATAAAATGTGAATCAAATGGCTTACGGATGATTACCATTGGTTTTTAACGACTTATGGCATAAGGCTAGAATAGGAACCTAAGTTTCCCTATGAAGGGGATACAACCTCTTGTAATCCGGACAACAAGATAACCCTATATCCCTCTTTTTTTGAATACGCACACTTTCGGCTTTCCATCAGTCAAATTTGTCTCCGTCTTCTTCAATACTGTGTTGTTCATATATCGCAGATGCACCCTCTTGGGCTTTGCAAAGTTTTTCACTATGAGTTTTGCTATCGGAGCCTTGGGTTCGAACCCTATGTTCTCCATTTCCAATCTTTCTACAAATGTAACTAGCAGGAAGACTAGTTTTTCTTTCAAGAAGCGTTTTGAGTGAAAAGGCGCACGTTGGGCATGTTCCTGCTGGCTTCATAGGTTAGAAAAGAAAGTTATTCAATATGAAGAGTTCAGTAATTCATGAAGAGATGTACTTTTGCACCACCAATGAACCTCTGATTACTGATCATCTTGAGAAATCCTCATACGACAAAAATGCTACTTATAAGCAACTTCAAAAGAACCCTACTAACATTCAACCAATATAAGAGCATGCACCAGTAAGGGAGTGAATTTCCTACACGACCTGAAAACACGACATGAATCTAACACGAAATTCACGGGTTTAGGTTTAGTCTAAACGGGTTTTGGTCAGTTTCAGGTTGAACCCGCAAACCTGCTTTGCTAATCAGGTCGGGTTCGGGTCAACCCGTCGGGTTCGCGGGCTGACCTGTTTATTTTATAAAAAAAACTTTTGGGTAGATTGTGTCGATACATATAATTAAATGGGTATTTCTTCATTTTTTCAAATTGCAATCTTGATCGAAACAATTTAGTGCTGCTGATTTCATTGGCATGTATTCCCAGAAGAGAAATGTATCTGACTTTATATTTTTAACATAAAAGTTTGTCTGAATTTTAGATTTTAGTTTGTTTACGACTTTAATAAGATGTCTAATAATTGTTAGATTTTATGTGTGAATATTTTTACATTAAAATATTTGTTGCTATATTTTTTTAGGTGTGAGTTTATAAATTTAGACTAAAATTAAAAAATTTCGGTTCAAACTAGTTGTGTTCGTGTCAACCAGTGAAAATTCGTGTCGTGTTCGGGTGTGTGTTTTTGATCCGATTTTATTTTTAAGGTGTGTGAAAAATTTCGGGTTCGTGTCGGGTTGACCTACACACCCACTAACCCGACTCGTTTAACACCCCTGTGCACCGGTGGCTATCGGAATGAGTATACGGTGGAACCGTCCGTGCTTCAAACCAGTGTTTATTAGGGGTAACGAAGGTACATTTTCGTTGCTTGTACCTTAATATTGTTTCAATGTTTTACCCTTTCTGATTTCTCTTCCTTCACTTGTCACAGTATGTAACCTGTTTAAAATTCTTACATCCTGCCGGAGGATTTGAACAGGTTGATCTTCAACTAAAGCCTGGGAGAGGGAGATCCTTCAAAAAACAAAAGTCTCTTTCACCTTTCCCTAAACTGACGAAGCTGGTCTACAACCATCCTTTGACCCCGCCAAGGTTCTGAATCCTAAACCTTTATCCGTCGTTCTGTCCATAAATGAAGTTCTAGTTGTCAACATTTTAGATGATGAGTTAGGTCCTCTGACTCCGTTGGAATTTCCCTTATCCATGATTGGCAGGAACGCACTACTGAGGTACCTCAACCCAGCCCCTTCAACCTGAGGTGGAGATCCGCTGATGTGTGTGAAGATATATATATTTTTAATAAATATTTTTCTCACAGGTTGAGTTTTAAAAGGTTTTCACCTAACACACAATACGCAAGTGTACCTATCGAATAGTAGTATAGCTAGAGGTAAGAACCAGATATCAATCCGTGTACATGATGGATTACGATGATAGATTGTTGTTACTATTCAGTCAAGTGATGATAAAAAGATATTTGAGTTGTTGGAACTAAATTAACATGCATAATAGATTGTTGTTACTCTTCCGGTAAGCGCAATGCCTCTTCATATTCTAAATTTCAATCTAAATCAATCAAAAACAGAGGAGGCACATCATGGTAAAGAGATTTGAGGTTCGACACAAATAGAACCTAGATGCCCTTTCCTGTTACCAAAAGATAACAAGGTGGACCTGTTCAACAGCCCCTAAAAGTGCATACTAATAAGGTAGAGACTTCTCCAATCTCTTGCATGATAAAGAAAAAAAGATTGTCGATCAAGATGAAAGCCACAAGGTTCCTGAAACTCCCCAATCTCAGGCGAATACTACCACCCCTGGAGCATCTACAAACTCGACTACATCCATCCTCAACTAACCCAAAATTCGCTATGCTCCCATTCTTGAATGGGATCTTGACACTTTTTTCGTCATCCACTTGCCTGACTGAAAAATCATTTGTGGGTCACGCCTCGTGAACTGACTTGTGTCGAGACTTTCTTATGCATGTTGTTCCTCCCCCCCGGCCTGAAAGGGTTCACCATAGCCAACTAACAAACGAAGGCATTGTTGAATTTTTCATGACTCATTTGAATGGTGCTTTTTCTAGCCTGCCAAACATAAGTCGCCATTGTGTTCATGACCAGGCCCAACTTGATGTATTGTTTTCCCAAAATCTCCAATTTGGCATCAAGATTAAGAGGATCAAAGCTGATATCAACAAACTAACTGTTTAATTTGCTGAAGCTAGTCGGGAGTGTGACCAACTGAAAGGAAAAATGGTTAAGGCTAAAACGATTCATAATAAAGCACGCAAAGTCTTCTTAGTAGCTTGTCAAAAAGCAAACCATACTATTTGGAAGTGAAAAGAATAGGAAGTTGCTGCCTTGACGGAGTCAGAGAGACAGAGGAAAGAAGTGTGCCGTCACGATGCTTTGTTTTCCACATCACAAGAACAAACTACAAACCTGCAAATGAAGATTCAATAACAATCTGAACAAACGCAGCAAGTTATTAAGGACTGTCGCTGGCTCATTAGTGTATCCCTTGGTCAATCGATGCTCTTCGCCATAGCTTTGACTAAATTGGGCATGAAATAGACATGGTTGGTCGCCAAGATGAGTTGAAGGATGTGTTGGGATTCTTGTAAGGATTTCAAAAACAATTTTAAAACACGTAGCGGAAAAACATGCACGAACCGATCTTGGTCAAAACACTGGATTGCCCATCAGGAGTCTAGATGCAAACAAATATTCAAAACAACAACCATAGGGTGTTTAGGGATATATCTTTCGCAAGTAGGAGATGACAACCGAAGATGAGACACCACGTCACAACAATCCAGTCGCTTGGTCCGGCTCCACGAACTAAAACACGAGACTTCTAATCCACCCGTATAACATGGATCTCTATCCAGTTTATCTCCAATCTTCCGAACACCCAAAACGAACTCGGTTCATTTAATTTCTTCCGTTCGCCCAATGTCACTACCTACGAGACCAGTGTTTATAATACCTAACGATACCGGTAGTACACAACGGAATGAAAACGAAAAGACGGTGGCGTATCCTCACGGCGGCGGCGGCGACGTCTCATAGCGATGGGGGCGTGCGGCAAACGAAAAAGCGGCGACGGAGCAGGCCGGCCCTTGCAGCGGTGGCGGTTGTCGAGCAAGGCGGTGGGGGCTGGCGGCTATGGTGGAGGTGGCGGCGGCTAAAAGAGAATAGGAGGAGGATTAGGGTTTGCAAATTGTTCTCCCCTTTTAATTTCCCCTACCTTTGTATTTATAGGTTTTAATAACTCATTCCCCAAGTTTAGGGAATTAAGTTACAATTTAAACCTTGTGATTATCCTATAATCACAATTAACCCAAAACTTCGGTTAATTAAATATATAGCACTTATATATTTATAAATATAAAATTTATTAACTTTTATAATTAATTTTATGCATATATCTAATATATATATAACTTAATTATTCCATAATTCTAAATAATCGAAACAGTTAATTTAGTCGTTCATAATACCTAATTACGATATCTCTTTGCCCTCGATTATACCAGATAATCTTTAGATGATTATTTCATAAATAATCTTTTGCCTTTCTGTTTAGTTTCGTGTAAGACCTGTTTAACTCTTAAACGTCATTTAATATATATTGTTGTTCGTGGTGTAACTCTTTGGATCTTATCTCGATGGAAGCGTTGTCGAATGTTGTTTCTCGGGCATATAAGTCCAACAGGATGGATGTGAGCTTAGACCTCTATGGAAGGGTGTGACCAAATTTGTTTACTAATAACCTAATGATTGAGATAAGTTGGACGCTGCTCATGATGCCTTGGTGTGACAACCCTTGTTTTTCTGGTCAATTCCTATACAACTAAACACTTATGGCACATACATGATGCATTATTAAGCTTAGTATATGAACAAGCTGAGTTACGATTCACTAGAACATATACAAGTCTAGGAACATCTTAATATATATATATATATATATATATATATATATATATATATATATAAGATTTCCATGCATGCACTCATTTACCACATGGCAAAGTGCATTAATTTTATAAAAACCCTCTTAACTTTTATAAAACTGTAACCTGTATTGGTGATTTTTAAACTTTTAAAAAAATTAACTAACTCTAATATATGTTCCTACCAATGTTTATATTAAGTTATTAAACCCTAATAATGCCATTTTATACGTAGTAATTTCAAAATAATTCTTATTGTATTTTATATACATTCAAATGATTAAAACATTTTTTTACTTATTTTTATCCAACATTTTATAAAATACACATTTATATTAATAAACACATACATTATATCACTAATTAAGTACGAATATCCTAAATTACACAGTAATCGCTTTTAATTACCTTAATCCACAAAAAAAGCCTTTCAAGATGTGGATAAGGTCAACTTTGCATGGAATTCCCCACAATCATAATAAAGAGCACCACCCTACCACCTTCACTACCCCCATACCCCCATCTCCACTCCTTGATTTCGGCTATAAGTAGGGGAGGCCTGAAACCCTCCTCTCCCACACCTCACTTCACACTTTCAAGTCTCTTCCACTTACACAAATAATTCCCATTCTCTCTTCCTTCTCTCTTACACACATACACACTCATGATATTATAAAGTTCTTGGTGTTCTTGAGGTACCAAAAAGCCTTCAAAGGCTTGTCTCTTACAAAACACCAAGACATAATCTTGTTTTCATGATCTAAAGTGAGAAACAAGTTCATCTACATCTCCTACCAACACTTTTAAGACCATGGATTTGTAGATCATCATCCCATACACTCACGCATAAATTTTGGATGTTGAGCCATGATCAAATCTAGAAACCATGGTCATATGTTCAACACATGAAATCAAGATTGTTTAAACATATGTAACTTCAACAAAAGACTTTATTTTTACATAATTTTTCTTCTAATATCACCAATGACTTGTTTGGATCTTAGAACATGTGTTCATCTATCAAAAATTGTCTTTAGAGGTCAAGGAAAAAGATCTATAAACAAAAGGTGTCTAAAATAAACTAAAACTATGCATAACATGGTGAAAACCCACTTTAACATGCAAAATACTTATATATTTACTATATCTTGCCTTATTACATCTTATATCATGTTATTACAATGTTAGATGATACATTGAAGTTCGTGAGTTTACATGGATTTTTAACAAAAATAAGCCGTTATAATGCCAAAATTTTAACCTACAATATGAAAAATATTTTGAGGTTTTAGAAAATTCTCAAATTTTTACTGTAACTTCTAAATGTCATAAGAGATCTATAACTTAAATTTCATAATTTTTGAAGTTAGATAACTATTATTTTGATTTTAGCTTTATAAGTACTAAAACATAAAAAATACTTAGACCTTTCAGAAAAATCCCAAACTTTTACAGTAAGTTCTATATGTTATAGAAGACTTATAAATAAACGTGCATAATTTTTAGATTTGGATAACTATTTCTTTGATTTTTGACCATTTAAATAACAACAAAAACCCTATTTTGTTCAAAACTAACATTTTAAAATATTAAAACTTGATTTTACAAACTTGGGGTTTAAAACCTTATAAACTTTGGTCTTATAACCAAATATTAAAATGTTTTCGTATTTAAGAAGTCTTTTGCAAGAAAACTAAAATAAAAGGATATTTTTATAAATTAATAAAGTCTAGGGACTAAAACCATCAAAACCCTAAAGGTTTTTTGTTTTGTAGCAAGTTTTAAAAATAAATATGTAATTTAGTTTAAACATGAAGTCTTAGTTCCTTGTGTGGGTGTAAACTTAATAAAAGTTTCATACTTTTGAAAACCGAGCGTTTACGACTTTCTACGCCATTATTAACTTATTTTTACGAACACAAACTCCATTCTCATCACAACATTATAAACTTGATTGTCCTTCTAACCTTTGGACAAGGCATATTAAATCGTTTCGCAAGCCGAAATACTGTCCAAACAACGCCTTGAATATATTCATTTTTAAGCCATCACCACCTAAGTATATTATTTTTGCATAATAGTAACTACGATGGTGATACATGTTAGACACACATATTTACATTGGGTTTGGTCCATTGATCTCATTAGTATTTACTTGCATCGTAGGACTCAAGTAGGACCAAACCATGTCATCACCCTCTCCGATCTTTGAGGTATCAACCATTCACAATAAGAGAGTCTCGCGACCCCATTTTACTTAATTATTTTCTGGGGAAAAAACATGCTACTACTACTTTTTAAAAACATATTCATGCTTATTATTGTAATTTTACACGAGTTAGAGAAATTATCACATAAATCCCCACTTTTACACAACCATTTAACTTGTTCAAGTCGTATAATATATGAATAGTACTATTTGTATTGACACCCGCGTTCATGGTTGGTCACGCTAAACACACATACGATATCAAAGTCTCACACGTAGTAGGCGGAATCTACACGTGTGGTGATTCAAGAAACATATTCAAAGTAACACGATTGTATTATTGAATAAAAACAATTACAATGAAAAGGTAAACAAAGCCACTATGTCTGACCGCTGACCAAACATAGGTCAAGAATACATGTATTTATACTAGACAAAACATTATAAAGCCCATAACACATAGTTCTTGGCTCACATAGCCTGTCCCAAGACCAAACCCGTGAACCTAGTTCACGGTCACAAAACCTGAATACACTTCTATTCGGTAACACCAACACTTATATTTATTTGATACGTCAGCCTCACATATATACACCCAACAATCTCCCCCTAGGCTAATGCTATCAAATGATCTTCATAATTCGAACGTAGCACTGTGAACACCACTTCTAGCATACAACATTTTCATCAAAATCTGTGGTTGTTGTTGTGGAGTCGATGTTGGTGTTGATAAGGTTCAACTTTTCTGAACTCTCAAACTTGGGTCTTTCTTTCTTCTCTTGGAGTTAGATCCGTATTTGGATCAGAATCGGCATTTGCTTGATCATCTTGCTAAAAGAGGGTGTGAGAGGAGGATTCTCGATATATCCTTTCTTTTTTCAATATTTCTCTTTAAAGAAGGTTCATGCATACTTTCATTGTCAGAATATGAAATCACATCAGGTTCTTCTGACTCGAGTACATTCTGTTGAGGTGGTACTTCAAACTTGTCAGAAATTGACACCGTTTCATTCTTCTTCAACCCCTGGTTCTTGATTTGAAACAAATCCTGCAAATTCTCAGAAACTTTGGTAAGCAGACATTTATATGAAACAGGGAATCCAGTATTCACACGAATACCTAGTACATCCACGTGTAACACCCAGATAATTCCCAAGTAAAATAAACGCTAAAAGTGTCAAAAGACAAAGTTCAGGGGTTAAACTGCATGTTCTCCAAAGATGGAGGACTAAAAGTGAAAATATGAAAATGGGACGGATGTCGGACCGACATCTTATTCCATATCGGTCTGATATGTGTGGAGGAAGGAATAAACCAAGTAACGACACGTGTCCCATGACTCGGCCCTAAGTTTGGCATGTTAACTCAGCCCCACGTCGGACTAAATGGTTTTACAACTCGGTCCGATATGTGGATGTCGGATTGACATGCTTTTATAACTCGGTCCAACATGAGTCCGAAATCAGTCTATAAGTAGATTAATCGATTTTAGTCCTTGGCACACACAAACACTTCCAAAACACAGACTTAAGATCTGGTGTTCAATTCCCGAGCTGTGGTTCGCGTACAAGGGTCCGGTTTCTCGTAATTTCGTCTGCAAACTGCCATAGATAGTGGTGAGGTAAGGTTTCTGAACACCCTGAGGTTCCTTCGTGTAAACATAAGATAGGGATTTTGATTATGACAATGTCGAATATGATTTTGGGTTCTGTCGAGGTGTTGATTATTATAGTTGATCAGAAAGGAGGTTCTGCTTGAGGTGAGTTCCTCTGAACTACGATCTATAACATGTTTTGTAAAATGATTTTGTGTCTGAGATCTCAATACTATCCGTGCATATATCCTATAATAAGTACTTGTTGTGGCCATGATTGGGAGGGACTGAGGGATAAGATTGATCCTCTTGTTTTAGACTGCTCCATGTGTGGCTAGCAAGCCAGAAGGTCCTAGTATATATGTATTTTGTAAACTCATAATCCATGTGAGGTTACTGGGTGATAGATTGGAAAAAGAATGATTGTTAGACCCAGACAGGGCATTTCATTCGTGTATCAAGGATACCTGTTGTGAAAATGCGATTTTGTTTATGAACTCACCAGCGTTATGTTGATCCAAAATTTTTTCAAATGTTTTTGAGCACAGGTGAACCCTAGCTTATAGTTGGAGTTCTAGGGGATATACGGATGTTGGATATAGGGATGACTGAGGGTAGGTCCTTTGTGTGACCATAAGTCCTGAGTGGATGGCATGATTCTTTGTGAGCTATAAGTTCAGAATTTTTTTGTTATAACTTTATATTATGAAATAAAGTAATTATGATTTTATGTCTTCCGCTGTGTGTTTTTATATCAACGTCACAGTCACTAGAAGACGACCTTCAACCGGTATGTAGTTATCTGACAAATGTAATGTTCTGTCTAGGAAAGAGCGGTGTATAAATCTCCCATTGACCCGTCGCTCTTACCTGGGAACATGTCTGTTGGAGGTACTACTCTGGCTAGATAATTGTCCTGTGTTACAGATGTGACAAGTTGGTATCAGAGCCGCAATTTAAGGGATTTAGATACAAATAGGAAATATTAGTATCTAGACATAAACTAAGTGCTCTGAGAACCGTTGGAATGCCATAGGATGCAGGTTAAGGTGTTGATTATCATTTCGAATATAAAGGGTGATATCAAGAGAACAGATAATTAATTACATTCTTGGCCAAATGTCTTTAATTTCTGATTTTTTGGATCATAACCAGTTATACGAATTCTGATGTCATACAACTATATGTATAGGTAACAATGGTTGGACGAGGAAGAGGAAGAGGTAGGGGAACAGGTCGAACCCCGGTTACTAGGAACCGTAGATAGACTGAAAATAACACCGATACTAACGATCATCACGAAACAAATAAGAACGGAAATACTACCGGTGCTCATGCTGAGGAGATGGTTGTGACTGAAACACAGTTCCAAGATGCCGTGGCTAGTGAAGTAACAAAGGTTTTACGAACCACACTACCCGGACTGTTAGATGAAGTTCTTTCAAGGAGAATGGGTACTGGAACTGCTGAAAGAGGAACCAACAACAACAGAGGAGCAAATGGGAATGCCAATACTAGCTCAGTAACAAGAACTGAAAATCATGAAGGATGCAACTACAAATCCTCCGAAGGCTGCTAACCCAAGCCGTTTGACGGAAAGAAAGGAGCCATTGATACTACACAATGGAACACAAAGATGGAAGCTGTTATCAAGCTTACTGAGTGCTGGAGTGATCAGGTAGTCAAGTTTGCTACCAACTCTTTAGAAACCACAACATTAGATTGGTGGGAGTCTGTCAAACAAGCCAGAGGGGAGCAGGTGGACAACATGAAATGGAATGAGTTTAAGGAACTAGTTCTGCAACGTTTCTGTCCTCAGAATGAACTTGATAAGATTGTGGAAGAGTTTCAGCGTCTGGAGGCTGGAACCATGACGCATCAGGAGTATGAGACAAGATTTGATGAGATGTCAAAATTGGTACCACATCTGGTGACACCCGAATCCCAAAGAATCAAACACTTCATAGGGGGATACCATTGAAAGTACGAACCCTAGTCAGAACTTCGGCACCTCAAACAATGAATGTCATTAAGTGCCATGATTTATGATGATAAACCTGTGGAAACAAAGAGGAAAAATAAGGAAGTGATGTATCGAGTTAAACCGAGGAATTTCAAGTTCCCTAGGAGAGAGGGAAATAATTCGGTGAGAAATTCTTAGGAAATTAGATGCAATAGATGCTAGAAATTGAGGCATACTACAATATATTGTCCATCTCTTAAATGTTATAATTGTAATGAGATGGGACATATTTCGAGAAATTCTACCAAACCCATACAATAAAAGCCCGGAGGAGGGGCAAAAGGTCGGACGTTAGTGATAGGTGAAGGAAAGAGGAACAAAAATGCCAAAGTGGTAGCTGGTACGTTCCTAGTTAACGATGTTTATGCTAAAATCCTATTTGATACAGGAGCAAATATAAGTTTTGTTTCAAATGCCTTTAGTTTGCATTTAGGCATGAAACTAACCCCACTTGAGCATGCTAATATAGTTTAGACGGCAAGTGGAGGGCAGATTAGGATAACTGAATCGTATGCGAATTGCAAGATGACTCTAGGCAACGAAAATTCAGTGATTGAATTAATGTCAATGAGTATGAGCAAGTACGATGTTATCACTGGAATGGATTGGTTGAACCACGTCCATGCTCAGATCGATTGTATTCAACGGACTGTTAGGATATGTAGGCCTAACGGAGAATCTACGTTGATACAATGTGATGGTGATGAGAATAAGATTGAAACGATTTCCATAGGTAAGGCTAAGAAATGTATGAATACAGGATGTAATGTATTCATAGTTTATACTTTAGATTCCAAACCCGAACGGCAAATTACGGACATCCCTATAGTATGCGATCACCCGGATGTACTTCCGGAAGAATTACTCGGTCTACCACCAGATAGACAAATCGAATTCCGAATCAAACTTTTTCCCGGAGCTAAACCCATCGCTAGAGCACCGTATCGTCTAGCAACGTCTCAATTGAAAGAGTTGATGAAGCAGATTCAAGAATTGTTGGACAGGGGTTTCATACGTCCAAGTACTTCGCCTTGGGGAGCACCGGTCTTGTTTATCAAAAAGAAGGACGGAAGCATGCGGATGTGCATAAATTATCGAGAATTGAACAAGCTCACTGTGAAGAACAAATATCCATTGCCAAGAATAGATGATTTGTTCTATCAGTTGCAAGGAGCTAAATACTTCTCGAAAATCGATCTTAGATCTGGATATCACCAGTTGAAGGTACAGGAAGAAGATATACCTAAGACTGCTTTGAGAACCCGATATGGACACTATGAATTTTTGGTTTTTTCATTTGGTCTAACGAATGCTCTCACGAAATTTATGGACCTAATGAACCGAGTCTGTAAACCATTTCTTGATAAAATCATTATATTGTTCAAAGACGATATCCTTATCTACTCCCGAACTCAGGAAGAACATGCCAAACATCTTCAGATAATCTTGGAAACTCTTAGAGAAGAGAAGTTGTATGCTAAATTGTCCAAATGCGAATTTTGGAAACAAGAGGTACAATTCTTAGGACATATTATAAATAATAAGTGAATCCAAGTAGATCCGGCCAAGATTGATGCTATTATGAAGTGGGAGACTCCAAAGACACCGACTGAGGTGCGAAGCTTTCTTGGTCTAGCCGGATACTACCGAAGGTTTATACAAGATTTCTCCAAAATTGCTACCCCATTAACCACCCTAACTCAGAAAGCTGTGAAGTTTGAATGGAGTCTGTCACACCCCCAAATTCCACTAACGGAGTTTTACCGTTTGGAAGGTGACACACCAGGATCTCAGTCATTAGTTACATAAAACGACACTATATGGGACTTGAAATGTCAAAACATAAAAGTTCAGAGTTAATGCGGAAGCGTAAACGTTAATATGAAATCAAAAGTTATTACACGCAATAGGCGTCAATCAATGTAAATAAGTAAACTGTTTCAAATGTTTGAAATGGATAATATGACAGTAGGACTCCATGCATGTCCTAAGTGTGCAACCTGTGCCTTAGCGACCTGAGAAACATGTAAGAAAAAGTGTCAACACGAGGTTGGTGAGTTCACAGGTTTCAAGTTTACAATAAGAGTGTGTTTGCCAGATTATGTACATTCAATATGCATATTTATAGGTAGCTAACATATGTTCATGTTTTACTAAAGCGCTCGCAACCGAAGCTGACTGTGTTTGTATGCCTCCTGCCAGGTCTATCAACTCTGGCACATGTGAGTAGGCTAACATTTCCCCCGTTCGATATCCAATCGAGTTACCGCGACTAACGCGGTTGGGGCTTGTCAAACCCAGTAGTACTACTAAACATTACCTCGCTAAGATCCATATTAACGGTTCGAAATAAGATGAGGACTTTCTGTGATAGCATGTTACACTTAGCTTTAACATTGATAGCATATGAAATACAAAATCTAAAATCAGTTTAAGCATGTTTTCTCCCCCAAGTTAAAAGCAGTAAAAAGGGGCCGTGAAAACTCACCTGATTTCGAGTGAAAGATCGGGTCACGCTGTAGGAATTTGAAACCACGGGTGTAAGCCTTAAACGACTTACGTGTGACCTAACAATACAACACAACAATTAGGGACGATTCGGGATTTGTGACGACGACACGGAAAGTTAGGATGTCCTAACTTGTTCTAAAGATTTAAAATAAGCGAACGCGTCGGACGTCGACAATGGATAATAATAGGATAATTATTTTCTTTTGATCGAGTCGCTTACGAAGTTTAAGAAATAGTATAATATATATATTATTTTAAATACGAACGATTAGACAATTTATTCTCGGAGTGGAAAATAATAATTTATATTATTTTTAAATCGGATAAATAACGTAGGTAAATAATACACTTTTATATCATTTAGTTTAAAGCAATAGTCACGAACGGTCACGAATGGATTGAAAACAATATAACGTTTATAATATTTTAAAAATATTTAATACGGGTTCAAAATAATATAATCATATTATTTTTCACGGGATCGCGGGTTGGAAATGCAAAGAGTTTATTATTTTAAAAACGGTAATAATAATATAGTTTTTCATTAATTTCAAACCCGAGCCCTCGGGTCAAATCTCGGGCCAAAACGCGTTTAAATAGGTTTATAATAATATAGGTTGAATTTATATATATTTTTATTTAATAAAAATCGCCCCAAAAATAATAGTGTGGGAGCCCGGCCTCGAACCCGGGTCTCTCCCACACACGCTCTCGACTTTAACCATCACGCCCGCTAGGGTCATCGCAAAAGAATCCGGATCAAAACTGATTTAACATTCGGTTTCAAGTGGTTTCCCTCCCTAAATCGCCCGCGATCGAATCCGGTCGATATCCATGGATTTGGGCGATGGATCGAGCCAAACAGAAAACAAGAATTGTTGCTCAGTGAATTACGAACCTGAGCATACAATCCAATTCGAAAACGAGCATGATTAGGCTGTCTAATTATCGAGTTTTGTACCGAAAAGAGTAATAAAAATACTTTGAATCGATTCGAAAGATTTAGATAATGGATTTGATTAAAACCATAGGGCTTTTGATAAACGGGGCATTTCGAAACTGATCATGTAAATTAATTTCGTTTCTTTTCAATCTAAGATCGAAAACCCCAATTTCAGAAACACAAGAACCCTAATTTCCAGATTGATATGAATTCGATAATAGAATGACAAATTTACAGAGGGCTTTCAATGAGTATATGATTACTAAGCTAATGGTATACTTTAATTTGATTTAAAAATGGTTTAGGATCGAATTCGACAGATAGGGTTCATATGAACCCTAATTACGGGCTGCAGAGATTTCGATATTAAAACTTGAAATTGGCAAAGGGCTTTTAATAAAAATGATGTTGCAAATCTTTCTGCATATATTAATTTCATTTTCATCGTGCCTAGATTAGGGTTCGACTGATTCAGTCAAGTGATGAACCCTAGAATCAAGAACTTGATCGAATTGATGATGTAAGCCCGAATTAACACGGGGCTTAGCTTTACAGAATGAAAACGAAGTAATTGGATTAAAGATTTACCAGAATGCGTATCGAATTGATGGAGTTCGAGTAGATGCAGGTGTCGGCTGCACAGGTTGCTTTCCGGCGAGTTCTGATGATTCTCCGGCCAATGCAGGTTGTGCAAACACTTCAGGAGAATTCGTCGAGGGTGTGAGAAGCTTCAATTCGCGAGAGTAATGTCAGATTGTGACGAATTTGATGGAATCAGGTTATGCTCGACGGTTTTGAGTTTAATTTGGGTTTAATTGCGTTTAATTCGCTTCAATGTCGGAATTAAGGATAATGATAACGATTAGAAACGGTTAGATCGTGATAATCGGTTTCAATATCACTGGATATCAACTAGAAACGGCTCAATTCCAAGAGTTCGCGATGTTTGACTTTCAAAAGTCAACAAACTGACAATCTAATAATTGCAGAATTGGTCCCTGAGGTTTTTAGTGGAAATTGAGGTTTGCAAATTGGCAGAATAGGTCCCTTAGGCTTGAATGGAGTTAGTTCTTGGTTAACTTTGACTTTTAAAGTCAACAGATTGGATTTTGACTTTCTAAAAGTCAACAAAATAGTTTGAGCTATTGACATAACTAGTCCCTGAAGTTTAAGTTTGGATTATTGACAGAAATAGTCCCTGAAGTTTGAATAAAGTTAATTTCAGTTAACTTTAACTGGATTTTTCTAACGGGGTTAACTGGAAAAGTCCGGATTGTCACATCATTCCCTAGTTGAAAGAATTTTCGTCCCGAAAATTAAAATAACAAACAAAAAAAAAAAAAAAATTTCCTCGGGTTTCACATCATTCCCTAGTTGAAAGAATTTTCGTCCCGAAAATTAAATAGTACCTTAGGAATTTGACGCGGGGTGCTTGAACAGATTAGGATATTTGCGCATCATCTGATCCTCGCGCTCCCAAGTGAATTCTGGTCCGCGTTTCGAGTTCCAACGGACTCGAACAATAGGAATCTTACTGTGCTTTAACGTTTTAACTTCCCTATCCATAATTTCCACAGGTTCTTCGATGAAACGTAACTGTTCATCAACATGTAGTTCCTCCAGAGGAACTGCGAGTGATTCATCTGCCAGGCATTTCTTTAAATTTGAGACGTGAAAGACGTTGTGTACACCACTAAGTCTTTCAGGTAGGTCCAGCTGGTACGCGACTGGTCCGATTCTCTTTAATATTTTGAAAGGTCCAACATAACGAGGATTCAGTTTTCCTCGTTTCCCGAAACGAATGACACCTTTCCAAGGTGAGACTTTGAGTAAAACCATGTCACCTATTTGAAATTCCAAAGGTTTACGACGCTTGTCGGCATAGCTCTTTTGACGATCACGAGCTGCCGCCATACGGTTTCTAATTTGAACGATCTTTTCGGAAGTTTCAAATACAAGTTCAGGACTTGTGAGTTGGCTATCCCCAACCTCGGTCCAAAAAATGGGAGAACGGCATTTCCATCCATAAAGTGCTTCAAATGGAGCTGCCTTGATGCTAGTGTGATAACTGTTGTTGTAGGAGAACTCTACCAATGGTAGGTGAGACTCCCAAGTGTTACCGAAATCGATCACACAAGCTCGTAGCATGTCCTCCAGAGTTTGGATAGTACGTTCAGTTTGGCCATCAGTTTGAGGATGGTATGCTGTGCTCATATCTATACGCGTGCCTATTGCTTTATGCAACGATTGCTAGAAACGGGAAGTGAATCGTGCATCACGATCCGAAATAATAGAAATCGGCACTCCGTGCCGAGAGACTACTTCTTTCAAGTATATTCGAGTGAGTTTATCCATTTTGTCGGTTTCTTTGATTGCTAGAAAGTGAGCAGATTTTGTTAGTCGATCAACAATTACCCATATAGTATCACATCCGGTAGGGGTTCGGGGTAATTTGGTAATGAAGTCCATGGATATATGTTCCCATTTCCACATGGGAATTTCAGGTTGTTGCAGTAGACCGGACGGTTTTTGGTATTCAACTTTGACCTTCGCGCAGGTCAGACACTTACTAACATAAGTGGCTATATCGGCCTTCATCTTCGGCCACCAATATAGTACTTTTAGATCATGGTACATTTTATCGGAACCCGGATGAATGGAGTAACGAGATTTATGAGCTTCATCCATGATTAATTCCCTTAAATTCCGAACACTGGAACCCATATTCGTTCGACAAAGTAACGAATTCCGTTAGATTTTACTTCAAGTTGTGCTTCCATGCCGCGTGTACCTTCTAATGGTAGGTTATCTTCTTTCACGGCTTCAAGTTGAGCACTACGGATTCTTTCAGGCAATCCAGGGTGAATAGTAAGTTGTAATGCTCGAATTCGTTTGGGTTTTGTTTCCTTTCGGCTTAGTGCATCAGCCACAACGTTAGCTTTACCCGGATGATACCGGATCGCACAGTCGTAATCATTTAAAAGTTCAACCCAACGACGTTGTCGCATGTTCAACTCCTTCTACTCGAAGATATGCTGGAGGCTCTTGTGGTCGGTGTAGATGGTGCATTTGGTACCGTACAAGTAATGTTTCCATATCTTAAGTGCAAAAACTACTGCTCCCAACTCTAGGTCATGAGTGGTGTAGTTTTTCTCGTGAACCTTTAACTGACGTGAAGCGTATGCGATTACCTTTTCGTGTTGCATTAAGACACAACCCAAGCCTTGGATGGATGCATCACAATACACCACAAAATCATCGGTTCCTTCCGGAAGAGCTAAAATAGGTGCACTGCAAAGTTTCTGCTTAAGGTGCTGGAAGGCTGACTCTTGGTTATCGCCCCAATTATAGGCCTTTCCCTTTTGAGTCAGGGCGGTGAGAGGTTGTGCAATCCTTGAAAATCTTTCGATAAAGCGACGGTAATATCCAGCCAATCCCAGAAATTGTCGCACCTCAGTCGGAGTCGTCGGTGCTGCCCAATTCTTGATGGCTTCTATCTTGGACGGGTCGACATGTATTCCTTTTTCATTTACCACATGACCTAGAAACTGAACCTCTCGAATCCAAAATTCACATTTGGAAAACTTAGCATAAAGTTGCTCTTGCTTGAGTAGTTCCAAAATTAGACGCAGATGTTCATCATGTTCTTCCTCGTTCTTGGAATAAATAAGGATGTCATCGATGAAAACGATAACAAACTGGTCAAGGTAAGGCTTACACACACGGTTCATGAGGTCCATGAATACCGTAGGTGCGTTGGTTAAACCGAAAGGCATGACCATAAATTCGTAATGGCCGTACCTTGTCCTGAATGCAGTTTTAGAGATATCTTCTTCTCGGACTCCTAACTGATGATAGCCGGACCTAAGGTCTATTTTGGAATAGAAACTTGATCCTTGGAGTTGATAAAAAAGGTCATCAATACGAGGTAAAGGGTAGCGGTTCTTGATTGTAACTTTGTTCAGCTCCCGGTAGTCAATACACATACGGAACGTACCGTCCTTCTTCTTGACAAATAATACCGGAGCTCCCCATGGTGATGAACTAGGTCGTATGAAACCTTTATCCAATAAATCTTGTAATTGAGTGGACAGGTCCTGCAATTCACTGGGTGCTAATCGATTAGGTGCCCGAGCAATCGGTGCTGCTCCGGGTGCTAGGTCAATTTGGAATTCAACCTGACGGTGTGGTGGCAGACCGGGCAGATCCTCGGGAAATACTTCCATAAATTCACGCACAACAGGAATATCTTCGATCTTCTTCTCTTCTGACGGCTGTTCAGCAACAAGGGCCAAAATGGCCGTATGTCCATTTCGAAGACATTTTTGTGCTTTCATGAAGGATATAATGCCCATGACTGCACCAACTCTTTCGCCCTGAACTGAAAGAATTTCTCCACTCGGGAGGGGTATGAGAACGATTTTCTCATGACAAATGATTTCCGCTTGGTTTCTAGACAACCAATCCATGCCGACGATTACATCAAAATTACCAAGTGTGACCGGCATAAGGTCGATATCTAGAATATGGCTAGTTAGATCAAGCTTACAACCCTTAAGAATGTGGGTTGCTTCAATTATTTGGCCGTCAGCTATCTCTATCACATACTTAGCTTCTAACAGAGTTGGAGTTCCTTTTATCATATCACTAAGTTTCTTAGATATAAAACTCCTATCAGCAACAGTGTCAAAAAGGACAGAAGCAAAGTAATTATTTAAGAGAAATTTACCGGTAACCACATTATGGTCGTAACGGGCTTCTCCAGATCCTAGTACGAAGGCTCGTCCCTTCGCACCATTTCCTCCCCCATTGCTATTATTACCACCATTCCCATTGTTATTGTGGTTAGGGTTGTGATTTCCATTACCCCCTTTCTTCAACTGAGAACAGTTTTTTCCAAATATGCCCTTCCTTTCCACACTGAAAGCAAGCCCTAGTAGACCCCGGTTGTTGAAAGGGTTGTTTAGTTTGTAATTCACCCCTGCAGTCCTTAGCAGCATGGCCTATTTTACCGCACCTCTGGCAACGATTGCAGAACCCAAAGTGTTGTAAGTTACACTTGTTACACTTCGGGGACTTTCCCGCATAACCACCCTGGTTTTGGCCAGAAGAGGTCGACTGATTGAAGTTCTTGGTAGGCTTGAACCTACGTTGTTGTTGTTGTTGCTGTGGGTTTGACTGTTGCTGATTGGGTTGGGGTCCCTTGGAGTGGGAGTTGGAGTGGTTGTAGGTGTTGGAATGGTGATCGAACTTGCGTTTGTGGCTGTCGGTGGGTTTAGCAATTGAACCTCTTGGAGGTAAAGTTCCCTGTGTCACTGCTTGATCGGTCAATTTGTGAGCAAGTCTGATGGTCTGTTGGATGGTGGTAGGGTTGGATGAGGTCACCATGCTTTGAATCTGAGGTACCAAACCTCCAATATATAGTTCAATCCGTTTGTAATCCGGAGTCACCATATGTGGGCACATGGTGGCAAGTTCGTGCGAACGGGTGGTGTAGAGTTCAATTTCTGAACCCTCCATCTTAAGGTTCCAGAACACTCCTTCTAGCTTTTGAATTTCATCTCGTGGACAGTATTCTTCTTTCATCATGGTTTTAAATTCCTCCCACGAGAGTCCATTTGCCATTGCTAGTCCCAACATTTGAACTTGGGCATTCCACCATGTTAGGGCCGGGCCTTCTAAAGTTCCAGCAGCAAATTTCACTTGGTTAGCCACGGGGCAGTTGCACATGGCTATTACTGATTCAACCTTCTCAAACCAGCGAAGTAATCCAACTGCTCCTTCAGCTCCACTAAAGGTGTGGGGCTTGCAGTCCATGAATGCCTTGAAAGTGCAGGCTGGTTGTTGATTTTGCTGATTTTAATGGCCTGGATTTAGAAATACGAATTGAATTGGAATTATAGAGTTTAGAAAGATATTCTTAGGAAAAAGGGATTGACACTACTAGTCAATAGTTGAAAGCATTTACCTGCAGCATTCTGTGCTGCTAGGGCCTCTGCCACACTATTGTTTATCAAAGCTGCTAGTTCTGCTGCCGTCATGTTGATGGTTCCACGACCACCGGTACGGCCTCCTCGTCCTCTCCCAGACATGATTCTTCACAATCACAAAGGAAAAGTAATGAGTAATATATCGCATATTAAACATTATTCAGGTACGAGTAAGAGATACAACATCTAATATTTTCAAAATTAAATAAATTGTAAGGCTACAAAATAAATAACTCAAATATTAAACTTCTCATGCTTTTATTGGATGGGAACAACCTTACCCATCTAGGTTTGAAAAGGGGAAATAACATATGCAAGAACAAACATGAAAAGGAAGATAGAATAGGAAGATCCTCAAATATCCTCGTCATCAGAAGAGACATAGGACTGTGCATCATCAATCTCCACTGGCTCTTCCTCAGCTGGTTCCCCCTCTAAGGGTTCCTCCTCGAAGGGCTCCTCCTCAAAGAGCTCTTCCTCAAAGGGTTCCTCCTCATCGTCAGATACTGGAATGTCTTCCGGGTGTAGGGCCGCTTGCAGTTGGGCTTCCAAGTGAGTCACCCTCTCTTGAAGGCCTTCAGCAGTGTGGTTAGCAACATGTAGCTGAGCTTCCATAGCAGCTAATCTCTCTAGAACTCCTTGCATATCATCATCCATAATGTCAGCCCTCGTCTCTAGGTGTGCTACACGATTCACTAAAAGGTTGTGGACATGGTCCGTTGCAGCTAGTTCGGTAGTCAAATCTTCTATTCCTACCCTATTCTTTTCCACTTGTGTTCCATTCTCCAGGAGTTTAGGTATCTCCTCGGTGGCATCTTGTACAAAACTTAATTCCTTTAACATATAGGACACAAATGCTGCGAAGGCTTGTTCCATGGTACATGGTAAGCTAGGCAATGTAGACGATGAAGATGTGGATGCAAAGTACGGTGATGGAACATCTCCCATTTCGATCCACCTTTGGATCATATGTGGGTACATATCCCAATTGAGAGCATACTCCAATGCCCGTGCGTTGCTCGGTTCGCCTTGCTCAATTGAGGCAGTCCGGCGCCTTTTGGGCTCCGGAGATGAGGGTACAGGTGCCTTATGCCCTGATGCGTTAGGTGATGGAGGTGGTGTTGACGACATGATCCTGCAACAATTTGTATAAGTGCTAACATCTAAATGACATGTAACTAATGTGTGAGGCTATAGTCTAGTATGCAATCCTAGTTCTCTATAACCAATGTCTCAACAGTGATATCATATAAAGTACCATAATCAAATAGTTGCGTCATGTTTTCTCCCCTGGCGGGAAAAACAATATTTGCTTGCGTACCTATTTCTCCCCCACGGTGAAAACAAGTAAAAGTATGATAATTGGTGTTTCATGTTTGTTTCTTCCTCAACAGGAAAACAAGTAAAATACGTTTGTGCATAACCTGGTTCTGATACCATTTGTAACATCCGGCCCCTCATACCAACAATATTGTCCTCTTTGCCCACTAAGAGCTCACGGATTTGTTTTTGGTTGCCCGGGTGAAAACTTCCCAGGGGTCACCTATCCCTGGATTACCCCCACCCGAGCACGCTTAACTGTGGAGTTCTCCTCTCATCCACTACATTAAGCCCCAAAACGCGTTGTTGATTTAAGAGGCAGGACATTCCTTATGAACCAAGGATCTCTCCTGTCCACGGCCGATGTGGGATTTGCCTAAGGTGTTACAATCACCCCCCCTTTGGACTCATCGTCCTCGATGAGGTTTGCCCCACCATCCCAATCAGAGATGTGGGATTTGCCTAAGGTGTCCCTCTGAACACCCCCGAGGACTCACCATACTCGATGAGGTTTGCCCCACCATCCCGAACGGCACAGGAGTGGCTCTGATACCAATCTGTCACACCCCCAAATTCCACTAACGGAGTTGTACCGTTTGGAAGGTGACACACCAGGATCTCAGTCATTAGTTACATCAAATGACACTATATGGGACTTGAAATGTCAAAACATAAAAGTTCAGAGTTAATGTGGAAGCGTAAACGTTAACATGAAATCAAAAGTTATTACACGCAATAGGCGTCAATCAATGTAAATAAGTAAACTGTTTCAAATGTTTGAAATGGATAATATGACAGTAGGACTCCATGCATGTCCTAAGTGTGCAACCTGTGCCTTAGCGACCTGAGAAACATGTAAGAAAAAGTGTCAACACGAGGTTGGTGAGTTCACAGGTTTCAAGTTTACAATAAGAGTGTGTTTGCCAGATTATGTACATTCAATATGCATATCTATAGGTAGCTAACCTATGTTCATGTTTTACTAAAGCGCTCGCAACCGAAGCTGTCTATGTTTGTATGCCTCCTACCAGGTCTATCAACTCTGGCACATGTGAGTAGGCTAACATTTCACCCGTTCGATATCCAATCGAGTTACCGTGACTAACGCGGTTGGGGCTTGTCAAACCCAGTAGTACTACTAAACATTACCTCGCTAAGATCCATTTTAACGGTTCGAAATAAGATGAGGACTTTCTGTGATAGCATGTTACACTTAGCTTTAACATTGATAGCATATGAAATACAAAATCTAAAATCAGTTTAAGCTTGTTTTCTCCCCCAAATTAAAAGCAGTAAAAAATGAAAGATCGGGTCACGCTGTTGGAATTTGAAACCACGGGTGTAAGCCTTAAACGACTTACGTGTGACCTAACAATACAACACAACAATTAGGGACGATTCAGGATTTGTGACGAAGACACGGAAAGTTAGGATGTCCTAACTTGTTCTAAGGATTTAAAATAAAAGAACGCGTCGGACGTCGACAATGGATAATAATAGGATAATTATTTTCTTTTGATCGAGTCGCTTACGAAGTTTAAGAAATAATATAATATATATATTATTTTAAATACGAACGATTAGACAATTTATTCTCGGAGTGGAAAATAATAATTTATATTATTTTTAAATCGGATAAATAACGTAGGTAAATAATACACTTTATATCATTTAGTTTAAAGCAATAGTCACGAACGGTCACGAATGGATTGAAAACAATATAACGTTTATAATATTTTAAAAATATTTAATACGGGTTCAAAATAATATAATCATATTATTTTTCACGGGATCGCGGGTTGGAAATGCGAAGAGTTTATTATTTTAAAAACGGTAATAATAATATAGTTTTTCATTAATTTCAAACCCGAGCCCTCGGGTCAAATCTCGGGCCAAAACGCGTTTAAATAGGTTTATAATAATATAGGTTGAATTTATATATATTTTTATTTAATAAAAATCGCCCCAAAAATAATAGTGTGGGAGCCCGGCCTCGAACCCGGGTCTCTCCCACACACGCTCTCGACTTTAACCATCACGCCCGCTAGGGTCGTCGCGAAAGAATCCGGATCAAAATTGATTTAACATCCGGTTTCAAGTGGTTTCCCTCCCTAAATCGCCCGCGATCGAATCCGGTCGATATCCATCGATTTGGGCGATGGATCGAGCCAAACAGAAAACAAGAATTGTTGCTCAGTGAATTACGAACCTGAGCATACAATCCAATTCGAAAACGAGCATTAGGCTGTCTAATTATCGAGTTTTGTACCGAAAAGAGTAATAAAAATACTTTGAATCGATTCGAAAGATTTAGATAATGGATTTGATTAAAACCATAGGGCTTTTGATAAACGGGGCATTTCGAAACTGATCATGTAAATTAATTTCGTTTCTTTTCAATCTAAGATCGAAAACCCCAATTTCAGAAACACAAGAACCCTAATTTCCAGATTGATATGAATTTGATAATAGAATGACAAATTTACAAAGGGCTTTCAATGAGTATATGATTACTAAGCTAATGGTATACCTTAATTTGATTTAAAAATGGTTTAGGATCGAATTCGACAGATAGGGTTCATATGAACCCTAATTACGGGCTGCTGAGATTTCGATATTAAAACTTGAAATTGGCAAAGGGCTTTAAATAAAAATGATGTTGCAAATCTTTCTGAATATATTAATTTCATTTTCATCGTGCCTAGATTAGGGTTCGACTGATTCAGTCAAGTGATGAACCCTAGAATCAAGAACTCGATCGAATTGATGATGTAAGCCCGAATTAACACGGGGCTTAGCTTTACAGAATGAAAACGAAGTAATTGGATGAAAGATTTACCAGAATGCGTATCGAATTGATGGAGTTCGAGTAGATGCAGGTGTCGGCTGCACAGGTTGCTTTCCGGCGAGTTCTGATGATTCTCCGGCCAATGCAGGTTGTGCAAACACTTCAGGAGAATTCGTCGAGGGTGTGAGAAGCTTCAATTCGCGAGAGTAATGTCAGATTGTGACGAATTTGATGGAATCAGGTTATGCTTGACGGTTTTGAGTTTAATTTGGGTTTAATTGCGTTTAATTCGCTTCAATGTCGGAATTAAGGATAATGATAACGATTAGAAACGGTTAGATCGTGATAATCGGTTTCAATATCACTGGATATCAACTAGAAACGGCTCAATTCCAAGAGTTCGCGATGTTTGACTTTCAAAAGTCAACAAACTGATAATCTAATAATTGCAGAATTGGTCCCTGAGGTTTTTAGTGGAAATTGAGGTTTGCAAATTGGCAGAATAGGTCCCTTAGGCTTGAATGGAGTTAGTTCTTGGTTAACTTTGACTTTTAAAGTCAACAGATTGGATTTTGACTTTCCAAAAGTCAAAAGAATAGTTTGAGCTATTGACATAACTAGTCCCTGAAGTTTAAGTTTGGAATATTGACAGAAATAGTCCCTAAAGTTTGAATAAAGTTAATTTCAGTTAACTTTAACTGGATTTTTCTAACGGGGTTAACTGGAAAAGTCCGGATTGTCACAGAGTCAAAAGCAAGAGGAAGTATTCAAAACACTTAAACAGAAACTTAGCTCTGCACCAATCTTATCATTACCTGAAGGGAATGATGACTTGGTCATCTATTGTGATGCTTCCTGTATTGGTCTAGTTTGCGTATTGATGCCGCGAGAAAAGGTGATAGACTATGCATCATGATAACTTAAGATTCATGGGAAGAACTATACCACACATGATCTTGAACTTGGTGCCATAGTGTTTGCTCTAAAGATTTGGAGACACTATCTGTATGGTACTAAGTGTGTGATATATACAGACCATAAAAGTCTCCAGCATATATTCAATCTGAAGGATTTGAATATGAGACAGAGAAGATGGATGGAACTCATTAATGACTATGATTGTGGGATTAAATACCATCCCGGGAAAGCTAATGTTGTAGCAGATGCATTAAGTCGGAAGGAGAAAATTAAGCCTATCAGGATAAGAGCCTTAAGATTAGAAGTCAAGATAGACTGGATGGATCAGATCAAAGAAATTCAAACTCAAGCACTAAATGAAGATAACATAAAAAAGGAGCGCATGGTTGGTAAGAAGAAATTACCAACTAAAGGCTATGATGGAATTCTAAAATTTGGAAATAGAATTTGGATTCCTAGACTCAGGGAAATTCAAACAAAGGTGATGGATGAAGATCACAAATCTAAATATTCGATACATCCTCGAGCTGATAAAATGTACAAGGGATTAAAGACTCATTATTGGTGGCCGAATATGAAGAGATCCATAGCTCAATATATAGAAAAATGTTTTACTTTCCTTCAAGTCAAGATCAAACATCAGAAACTCGCAGGTCAACTGCAACAGTTGGAGATACCTGTGTGGAAATGGGATAGGATAACTATGGATTTTGTCACAAAACTGTCGAGAAGCCAGAAATGGCATGATGCTATTTGGGTCAAGATTTTTGACCAGTTTCCAGAAAGAGTTGGGAACTCGAATCAATATGAGTACAGTATATCACCCTCAAACCGATGGACAAAGTGAAAGAACAATCCAAACCCTAGAAGATATGCTAAGGGCTTGTACAATAGAATTCAGAGGTGGTTGGGATAATCATCTACCATTGATAGAATTCTCTTACAACAACAGTTATCATTCAAGTATAAAAGCTGCACCGTTTGAAGATAATCCAGATCAAACAAAAATTAAAAGCTGCACAAGATCGATAGAAGAGTTATGCAGACAGACGACGAAGGCCATTAGAATTCCAGGTAGGTGACTATGTGATGTTTAAAGTATCACCTTTGAAAGGTGTTGTGCGTTTCAGGACACGTGGGAAGTTAGGGCCAAGGTATATTTGGCCTTACAAGATAATAGAAAGAGTTGGAGTAGTAGCATATAAACTTGAGTTGCCTGAAACATTGTAGGATTTTCATAACACATTGCATGTGTCATGTCTACGCAAATGTCTAGAAGACCTCGATCAGGCAATCTCATTAGATGATGTACACGTCGATGATAAACTCCAATTCGCTGAGCAACCCGTTAAAATATTAGGAACCCAAGACCGAAAGTTAAGAAGAAAACTATACGGATGGTTCTGGTACAATGGCAAGGTCGGAAAGACGCCGATCACACTTGGGAATTAACAGAACAGATGAAAGCTAATATCCTCATCTATTTAACTGATCATGAATTTCGAGGACGAAATTCTTCTAAGGAGCGGAGATTTTTAGCACTCGGATAATTCCCAAGTAAAATAAAGGTTAAAAGTGTCAAAAGACAAAGTTCAGGGGTTAAACTGCATGTTCTCCAAAGATGGATGACTAAAATTGAAAAATATGAAAATGGGACGGATGTCGGACCGACATCTTATTCCATATGGGTCCGACATGTGTGGATGAAGGAATAAACCAGGTAACGACACGTGTCCCATGACTCAGCCCTAAGTGTGACACGTATCTGATGACTCAGCCCCATGTCGGACTGACATGGTTTTACAACTCGGTCCGATATGTGGATTTTGAACAGACATGGTTTTATAACTCGGTCCGACATGAGTCCGAAATCAGCCTATAAATAGATGAATTGATTTCAGTCCTTGGCACACACAAACACTTCCAAAACACACACTTCAGCTCTGGTGTTCCATTCTCGAGCCGTGGTTGACGTACGAGGGTCCAGTTTTACGCAATTTCGTCTGCAACTGCTGTAGATAGTGCCGAGGTAAGGTTTCTGAACACCCTGAGGTTCCTTTGTGTAAACATAAGATAGGGATGTTGATTATGATAATGCCGAATATGTTTTAGGGTTTTGTCGAGGTGTTGATTAGTATAGTTGATCAGAAAGGAGGTTCTGCTTGAGGTGAGTTCCTCTGAACTGCACTCTATAACATGTTTTGTAATAATAATTTTGTATCTAAGATCCCAATACTATCCGTGCATATATCTTATAATAAGTACTTGTATGGCCATGATTGGGAGGATCTAAGGGACAATATTGATCCTCTTGTTTTTGACTGGTCCATGTGTAGCCAGCAAGCCGGAAGGTCCCGATATATATGTATGTTGTAGACTCAGAATCCATGTGAGGTTACTGGGTGATGGATTGGAAAAAGAATGATTGTCAGACCCAGACGGGGCATTTCATTCGTGTATATAGGATACCTGTTGTGAAAATACGATTTTGTTTATGAACTCACCAGCGTTATGCTATCCAAAATGTTTTCAATTGTTTTTTAGCACAGGTGAACCCTAGCTTATAGTTGGCATTCCAGGGGATGCATAGGTGAACCCTCCTAGACCCGTCGCTCTTACCTGGGAACATATCTGTTGGAGATACTACTCTAGCTAGATAACTGTCTTGTGTTACGGATGTGACACCACATACTATCAAACTTTTGAAATTCCAATTCTTTTGATGATAAGTATTTAAATCGAAGAATGGTTAATTTTTGTAAAGATAAAAAAAAAAGTAAAATAAAGTAAAAAAAGAAAAACTTAAAACTAAACTAAAACTGAAGTAAAAAAAAATTTGAACCAAAATCCTTTTGCTATGGGATCATATCGTTCTGTAGGCAGACAAAGGAACATCCAAATCAGTAGCAAACTAGCATATAACATCCAATTAAAACACAATTTAACCGAAAGACATAGAAAATACCTCAAATCTTGAATCTTTGATATTGAAACCGAGCCTTGAATGACTTCAATGGCTCTGATACCAATTGTAAGTCCCAAAACGATGATGGATCTTTAAACACACATACGATATCAAAGTCTCACACGTAGTAGGCGGAATCTACACGTGTGGTGATTCAAGAAACAAATTCAAAGTAACACGATTGTATTATTGAACAAAATCAAATACAATGAAAAGGTAAACAAAGCCGTTAGCTCTGACCGCTGACGAAACTTAGGTCATGAATACATGTATTTTTACTAGACAAAACATTATAAAGCCCATAACACATAGTTCTCGGCTCACATAGCCTGGCCCAAGACCCAACCCGTGAACCTAGTTCACGGTCACAAAACCCGAATACACTTCTATTCGATAACACCAACACTTATATTTATTTCATACGTCAGCCTCACATATATAGACCCAACATTATCCATTTTATTTTTTATGTTGAGTGATAAGGCATCTGTCTGGGGGTATACAAAGATGTCAAGGTTTGATTGTGGGCTCATTGTAATTACATTCTGTGTGTGTATAATATACAACTGTTTACTTGTATCTCTAAACGTGCAAGCTCACCAACTATTTTAGTTGATGTTTTTAAGCATGTTTTTTAGGAAACGAGCAAGCATGATGACTACCCAAGTAGGGTTTCTTGAGAAGACTTTTATTACTATCTTTTTTTGTAATGTTGAACTCATGTGTTGTGAAACTATTTGACCGCACCTAAGGCTTGACTATGTTGCATTTAATTTCATTAGTTATATAAAAGTTTAAGTAATCTCATGTAAGAATTGTTGTTGTGATTCCTTATTCCGTTGCACTTCGTATTTCCTCTTTAGATTGGTGTGACACTTGGAAGATTTGGAGTTCCCATTATTTGATACCATAACTGATCGTGTTAAGTCTGACAATCTTGAAGAGTTGAAAAAACTTCTCCTCATCCCTTAGCTTCCCCTTCCATATATTCACAAGCTCTTTCCACTATAGATTCTCAAGACGCTTCTTAAGGCTTTTTTAGACTTTATGCCACGTCCTTTGATTCTGATGTAGCCTTTTGTAATACTCTCATATTCTTTTTGTACTTGTACTTGTTTGATTTAAACATCTTGGTTTTCCTTGGCTACCTTTGATCGGTTGTTATTGCTGCTTATTTTATCAATAGAATGTTTGATTAAACGTTGCTTATAATTCCTTCCAATGGCGTGTGCTTTGCATTTTTTGAGCTTTTTTCACACATGTTGTAAACCTATAGATTTTTTGCTTGGCCACTACTTATTTTTTTATCATAACCCTATCGTATTAATAGGATTTTATTTTCAAGTTTAATCATACTGTTGGTCTTTATTTTCTTTGAACGATTGAACAATCAATTGATCAAAACTAATCTTTTATTGAAATGAACAAACGTTAATTATAGAATCGATTTTGACTTCTATTTGTAACCAATTTCTAACAGACACAACCTTTCACCTATACTTGTCTATAACCGATATACTCACATCCAACCATCGTGGCTTTCGGTCAACCATTGCGTCTTCTGTTACATTCGGTGTATCTCCCGTATGTAGGTTACAAGGTTCTAACTATGACACTTCTCATCCTCCTAATTTACAACTTTACATATTCTATTCTAAATACACTTTACACTATTTACATGTTTGACCCAATACTTTGACTCGACTAGACTTACATGGATTAATACATTAGTATCCAATACTCCCCCTAATTTACTAATCAATGCCTTCAGTATATTCAAGCCTCATCATCTTTATCTTGAGTAGGTTGTAGTAGATCTTTGTCTCTAATCTTCGCATTTCTTCCATCTTGATTAGTGTTGGCTTCTTTGATTTTGTCTTCAACACATGAAGCATCAACTTTGTCTTCATTACGGACTTTATCTAGAACTTGACCATCTTTCATGTCTTCACGTCTTTCTTGAGTGTTATCTTCTTTAACTTGTACTTCATCTTCTATAGCTTTGATTGGTTCATCTTTCAATGGTAAGTCACCAACTGTTTCTTATTTCTTTCTCTTGTGACTTGACTCAGCTCCTTTGTCAATCTTGTTCTCTACTGAATGTAGAACCTTTGATGTCATCCTTCCATGTTTCTCATGTTTCTTTTATTTTGGCTGCTCATCCTTTAGATGTTTCAGTTTTGCAACCTGTGACACCCGACATTTCAGGTCAATATCCGTACACATTATAAACAAGTTTACTTTATAATTATTTTTATGATTTACTTAATTTCACAAACAAAGACATTAAGGTCTAACAAAGGCCGTACATGGTCTCATTTTAAATTTTTGGTAATTCTGGGAGTTACCGGTTCACATACCAGTATAAACCGAATTAAATTACCCCTTTCAAAACTCTAATTGATATTAATACCATTAATAAATTAATACTTAAAAATCTAATTAGTTGATTTATAAACCCAAACCACCCACCCTTGACTTTCTCGGCCGAAGCCAGAGAAAGCCATTCCCACAATTTTTTTTCCTTCACTCACATTCAACTTCTTTATACTATAACCCATACCTCCTATTGCGAAAACTCAGACAAAACCATACTCCTTTCAATCAAAACTCTCACGAATCCCTTTTATCTCTCATTTTCATACGGCAAACTTCTTCATTTCTCTTCAAAATCGAAGCCAAGTTTTAAGGCAAAAATCTACCATAGTTCAGTATTCAAGGATTTTCTCAAAGGTTTTCAGCAAAGAAATTCGAGATCATCTTCTTCTATTTCTCTCATCCTCTTCATCGCTGTTTTAAGGTAAAAACTCAATACTATCCACTTTATTTTCTTTAAAACCGTATCTAAGCATACAAAATGTTCAATCGCAAGTAAAATAACAAGAAAAGTGTGTCAAATTCAAGTTTTAAAACATAAATATGCAGGACTGATTCTGTCAAACAGAAGTCCAGTAATCGAAACAAGTAGTTTCGATACCTATACTCAATCGAAACTAGGAGTTTCGATACCTGTTGCTCAATCTAAACTAGGTAGTTTCAATACCCTTCTTGTCAATCGAAACTAGGTTGTTTCGATAACAACTACTCAATCGAAACTAGGTTGTTTCGACACCAATCTACACAATCGAAACTAGGAAGTTTCGACACTCAATTGCCCAATCGAAACTATGAAGTTTTGACACTTGGTCATCAGCCCCATTTGGGCAGTAACTTAGAACTATTTTATAACAAAACAAGTGTTGAATAACTAAGGAAATATTTAAACAAAAACGACCATATTTACAAAGTCGGTGAACAATTTGCAATATGAGACGTTCGATTTTAACACAATTTACCCTTGGTATCTAGGGTACGAATAGTCAAGTTTGACTACAACAAGTATCATTACAAGTATACACAAACTCAAGGTGAGTTTCACGGCCCCTTTTTATTGTTTTCTAATATTTGGGGGGAGAACATACTTCAACTATTTTATTGGATAACAAGAGAATAAGACACGACTTTATGTTTACATGGGATGAGAACAACACATTGGAGGCCGCTAAAGTCCCCTAGAACAACGTAGTAACCATTAACTGTAGCCTAGGGTCCTATGAATAGTACTATGGAGAGTGACGTCTCCCGGTCATGGTTAGTCGCGCTAACCACAATCTGGAGGATTTATGGCCGCATAGAACCTGATAACGATTATTAGGGGCTCACACATGTCATGGTTTGGTTACGCCTCATGTATGAACATATTATTTGTATTCCTAGCTAGTTTACAAATGGGTCAAACACTTCTTATTCTATTTATCACATACAACTGAAATTATTTACGAACAATTGAATTTTTACAAAAAACAATTTGATTAAACCTGTGAACTCACCAACCTCGTGTTGACGATTTTAAGTATGTTTTTCAGGAAATAAAACGTGATCGCAAGGTTAGCAATGTAGATTACATGCATGCACGGTGGATACAACTTTTGGGGGTGGGGGGGATTTCTCTTGTATAACTCATTGAATTGAGTCATATTTGTGAAATCTTAACTTTTTGTAAACTCAAGTTGATATTTTGTAATGTAAATATTTTAAACTCGATTATGTATCCAATTACATGTATGTGTTTGCGGTAATCATATGCTTTGGAAACCATGAACGTCGTGCCTCGCGTTTCCGCCTTGGCGGGGTGTGACAGACTTGGTATCAGAGCCATTAGTTATAGCGAACTAGGAGTCTACAATGGAACCTAGTCTATAATCTAAATGACTCACTAAAACGTTTTCATTGCATAAGCATTGCATAACCAATCAACATGTCATATGGATATTGTAGTCACAAGCATGTCGTCACATTCACACTCTGACCCCGTCTCTGACACTGAATCAAACGAGGAACTTTCCGCCTCACGTCCCAAAAATCGAATACAAGTTCGCAGCTCCACACCACCTAATGTCGCCTTGGGAGAACCGCCTATCGTCTACCGAAAGAAAAGCGGAGGACCAGTTAAGGTACAAAGTGCTAAGAAGAAGGTTTGACTTCCGCGCAAGAGAAACCTGGCAGCCCATGACCCGAAAGACTTGGAGACCAATGAGGAACCATCTAGGAAACGACCCTGTTACCACCCTACCATGGGAACTATCCGTTGGATGCCTCGTACTCTGGCACGATGGAGGGAGATGGAAAGCATCCCATCTACTTTTGAGCTTGGAAAGTCTTCCAACTCCCCAACACCCCTACCCCACACTGGGGAAGCCATGGAGCTCACAGTGCCTACCTTGGTAGCACGCACTCGTACGCACGAAGAGCGTCTTGATGATCTCCTAGACGATATTCGAGCACATGGGGATGCAGTCATGCGCTTACGTCAAGGGCTCAGATCTCGAGTTCAGACTCTGGAGGACCGCACCCGAGACATACAGGGTGCCACAAACTATCTAGAGTTGAGAGCCGACATGGACTGGCAGTTCACTGTTACGGTCCGAGACATGGTGGAGGCGCTGGAAGAAAGGATGTTGGCTGCAGAATTAGTGGCGAGAGCTAGCTTTGTCATGGCGAGACTTGCCATGATGATTGGATTGTACTCCCACTTCTTCTTTTAAACCTATTATGGGCGGGTTGTGCCCATAGTACATTATGTAGTTTAAAACTTCAGTACTTATGTGGTCATGTGAACCCATCCCTTTTGTATCCTTGTCTTTTGGAACAATGTACTATGTATGTTTTGACTATGTATGTAATGGTTTATGTTGTGATATGGCTGTTTACGTTTGATCCTTATGTCATGTACTATCATTATTGTCATATAATGTTGTTTCTTTTTAATTGATATGTTAGAAAGAACGTCATGGCACCTAAGCGTAGGACAACCCGTAACACTACTGGTGACAACAACGAGGCGATTTCCCCAAACGTGGAGCAACTCATAGCACAGCGAGTAGCTGCTGCTATGGAGCAGTATGAAGCAAATCGAAACAGTGGAGGAGGAAACGGCAGTGGTACCGGCGGAGGAGGTGCAGGAGGTAGCGGTACAGCCGGAGGTTCCGGAGGTAATAGAATAATTAAGCCGTAACACCTAGTCATGATCCAAATTAATGACGTTACGACTTGTAATTCTTTAGATGCTCCAATTAGGAAGTGCTCCTACAAGGCCTTTCTATCTTGCAAACCCCGTAACTTCAATGGCACCGAGGGAGCAATTGGGCTAATGAGATGGATAGAAAAGATGGAGTCGGTGATCGATATTAGTGAATGCACCGCTGACTGCATGGTGAAGTATTCTACATGCTCACTCACTGATAAAGCTTTAACTTGGTGGAATTCACAAGTAAAGACTTTGGGAAGGCAGACAGCATATGAGTTGTCATGGGAAGATCTAAAAGCCATGATGATCGAGGAATACTGTCCTCGAAATGAGTTGCAAAAGATCGAATCTGAAATGTGGAATTTACAAATGATAGGAGATGATGTTGCTGGCTACACTGACTGATTCAATGAGTTAGCAATCTTGGTTCCACACATGGTTACCCCAGAATACAAGAAGGTTGAAAGATATTTGTGGGGTCTCGCACCTCAAATCCGAAGTCTGGTGACTTCATCGAATCCTATGGATGCTAAGAGCGCCATAACTCTAGCATTCAAGCTAAGGGATAATGCTGTACGTGATGGTTTGTTTGAGAAGAAGGAGACCGAAGAAGGGAGGTCTGGAGAAAAGAGGAAATGCTTTGGAAAACCAATTAATCAAAACAAGGATCAAAGTTACAAGAGACCTGAAACTATGAAAGCCTTTGTCGCCAACACTGTGGAACAAAATGGATACCTTGGAGCACGACCAAGGTGTGACAATTGTGGATATCATCACAATGGAAAGTGTACCCAATGTGGAAAATGTAAAAAGTATGGACACCTAGCCCATAACTGTAGGAGTAATGCGAACCCTAATAAGATAAATCAAGTAGCAGGAAAAGTCAACCCAGGAACGGAAAGGATGAATCAGGGATGCTTTGAGTGTGGAGATCTAAAGCACTTCAGAAAAGACTGTCCAAAGTTGAAGAACAGAAACGACAATCAGGCCCGTGGAAGAGCATTTGTGATGGGAGCGGGTGACGCACGACAAGATCCGAATATTGTCACTGGTACGTTCCCGATAAATAATCACTATGCCTCTATACTTTTCGATACGGGTGCTGATTTGAGTTTTGTGTTAAATGATTTTAAGTCCCTACTCGGTATTAAGCCCAGCAAACTAGAACAAAAATATACAACTGAATTAGCGAACGGAAAATTAATTAATACCGGAGAGGTCATTCAAGGTTGTACCTTATGTCTTAAAAACCACACATTTAGTATAGATCTGTCACCTGTTGACTTAGGAAGCTTTGACGTTGTTATTGGTATGGATTGGTTGTCAAAGAATCACGCCGAGATTATTTGTTTTGAGAAGATTGTCCAAATCACACTCCCAAACGGAGAAGTTCTTTCGATTCAAGGTGAGAAGAGTGGAGTAACGTTAAGGATGATAAACTGCATGAAAGCTCGTAAGTATCTACGTAAAGGCTATTACGTATTCCTGGCTCACGTCGTCGAGAAGAAACCCAAGGAACGTCGACCTGAGGATATACCAATCGTTAAGGATTACCCTGAAGTTTTTCCTGAAGACTTACCTGGTTTACCACCACCAAGGCAAGTTGAATTCAGAATCGATTTGGTACCAGGAGCCGCCCCGGTCGCGCGATCACCATATCGATTAGCACCTTCTGAAATGCAGGAATTATCAAATCAACTCCGGGAGTTGCTTGATAAAGGTTTCATAAGACCGAGTTTCTCACCCTGGGGAGCTCCGGTCCTATTCGTAAAGAAAAAGGATGGAACCTTTAGGATGTGTATTGATTACCGAGAATTAAACAAGCTTACAATCAAAAACCGATACCCACTCCCTCGAATAGACGATTTATTCGATCAACTACAAGGTTCTAGCTTCTATTCTAAGATCGATCTACGTTCGGGGTATCATCAACTAAGAATCCAAGAAGAAGATGTACCAAAGACAGCATTTAGGACTCGATATGGCCACTACGAATTCCTAGTTATGCCATTTGGTTTGACGAACGCACATGGATCTCATGAACCGCGTGTGAAAGCCATACTTGGATAAATTTGTGATTGTATTTATCGATGACATATTGATATATTCACGAACCAAGGAGGATCATGAGCATCATCTGAAATTAATCTTAGAACTACTCAGAAACGAGAAACTTTACGCTAAATTCTCTAAGTGTGAGTTTTTGATACGAGAAGTGCATTTTCTTGGACATGTCATCAACAAGGAAGGAATTCACGTTGATCCATCAAAAATTGAAGCGATCAAAAACTGGGAAGCACCAAAGACTCCGACAGAAGTACGTCAATTTTTAGGTTTGGCTGGTTATTACAGACGATTCATCGAGAATTTTTCAAAAATAGCACTGCCTTTAACCACATTAACCCAGAAAGAAAAGAAGTATGATTGGAGTGACAAACAAGAATCATCTTTTCAATTACTGAAGCAGAAACTGTGTAGTGCACCAATCTTATCCCTTCCTGAGGGAATTGACAATTTTGTCGTATACTGCGATGCATCACACCAGGGACTTGGTTGTGTATTAATGCAAAGGGACAAAGTCATCGCATATGCCTCACGACAACTAAAAGTGCACGAAAAGAATTATACGACCCATGACTTGGAATTGGGTGCAGCTGTGTTTGCGCTCAAGATTTGGAGACATTACCTTTACGGTACGAAATGTACTATCTTTACTGATCACAAGAGTCTTCAACATATCTTTGATCAAAAGGAACTTAACATGAGACAGCGTCGTTGGGTAGAACTACTAAACGACTATGATTGCGATATCAAGTACCAGCCCGAAAAAGCCAATGTCGTAGCAGACGCCTTAAGTCGCAAAGAACGAGTTAAAACTCTTCGTGTTCGTGCCCTAGAATTGACAATTCATACGAGTCTCACGACTCAAATTCGGATGGCACAACAAGAGGTAATCAAAGAAGAAAACATTCAGAATGAAGCTTTACGAGGAATGATAAAGCAATTGGAGTCTAAGTCAGATGACACTTTATACTTCATGAATAGAATTTGGGTGCCATGTTTTGGTAACTTACGGGAGTTAGTTATGGACGAAGCCCACAAGTCCAGGTACTCCATTCACCCAGGTTCAGATAAAATGTATAAGGATCTAAAAGAATTATATTGGTGGCCCCATATGAAATGAGATATTGCCACATATGTCAGTAAATGATTAACGTGTTCAAAAGTAAAAGCCGAACATCAGAAACCGTCTGGCTTGTTACAACAACCAGAAATTCCCCAATGGAAATGGGAACAAATTTCTATGGATTTTATCACAAAATTACCCAAGACGTCCAGTGGTTATGACACAATATGGGTAATTGTCGATCGTTTGACAAAATCAGCTCATTTTCTACCTATCAAAGAGACGGATAAAACCGAGAAACTTGCAAAGCTTTATATCAAGGAAATTGTGGCTAGGCATGGAGTGCCAATTTCTATTATCTCTGATAGAGACAGCAGATTCGTGTCTAGAATCTGGAAATCATTACAAGAAGCCATGGGCACACGTCTTGACATGAGCACGGCATATTACCCACAAACAGATGGTCAAAGCGAAAGGACCATTCAAACTTTAGAGGATATGCTGCGTGCGTGTGTAATTGATTTCGGTGGTAATTGGGATACTCATTTACCGTTGGCAGAGTTTTCCTACAATAACAGCTACCACACGAGCATTAAGGCAGCCCCGTTTGAAGTTTTATATGGTCGTAAATGCCGCTCACCGTTATGTTGGGCGAAAGTTGGTGAAAAACATTTGACAGGCCCTGAGATTGTCCAGGAAACCACTGAGAAGATCTTCAAAATTAAGGACCGTCTGAAAGCTGCCCGAGACAGACAGAAGAGCTATGCTGATAACAGACGGAAACCATTAGAATTTCAAATTGGTGACCGAGTAATGTTAAAAGTCTCACCATGGAAAGGCGTTGCAAGGTTTGGTAACCGTGGTAAGCTCAACCCTAGATACGTTGGACCATTTGAAATACTGGCTAGGGTTGGCCCTGTAGCTTACAAACTCAAGTTGCACAAGAACTAAGCAATGTACATGATACGTTTCATGTATCAAATCTCAAGAAGTGTTTATCAGACGAGACGCTAATTATACCGCCTGACGAGCTTCACATAGACAACAAGTTGCACTTCATCAAGGAACCGATTGAGATTTCAGACTGGAAAGTTCAAAAGCTGAGACGTAGTCAGATCAAACTGGTTAAAGTACGTTGGAACTCAAAACGTGGTCCTGAGTATACATGGGAACGAGAGGACCAAATAAACACAAAATACCCATCCTTGTTTAAGGATACACCAGTTCAAGATTACACGAACTGAATTTCGGGACGAAATTCTTTTAACAAGGGGAGAATGTGACACCCGACATTTCAGGTCAATATCCGTACACATTATAAACAAGTTTACTTTATAATTATTTTTATGATTTACTTAATTTCACAAACAAAGACATTAAGGTCTAACAAAGGCCGTACATGGTCTCATTTTAAATTTTTGGTAATTCTGGGAGTTACCGGTTCACATACCAGTATAAACCGAATTAAATTACCCCTTTCAAAACTCTAATTGATATTAATACCATTAATAAATTAATACTTAAAAATCTAATTAGTTGATTTATAAACCCAAACCACCCACCCTTGACTTTCTCGGCCGAAGCCAGAGAAAGCCATTCCCACAATTTTTTTTCCTTCACTCACATTCAACTTCTTTATACTATAACCCATACCTCCTATTGCGAAAACTCAGACAAAACCATACTCCTTTCAATCAAAACTCTCACGAATCCCTTTTATCTCTCATTTTCATACGGAAAACTTCTTCATTTCTCTTCAAAATCGAAGCCAAGTTTTAAGGCAAAAATCTACCATAGTTCAGTATTCAAGGATTTTCTCAAAGGTTTTCAGCAAAGAAATTCGAGATCATCTTCTTCTGTTTCTCTCATCATCTTCATCGCTGTTTTAAGGTAAAAACTCATTACTATCCACTTTATTTTCTTTAAAACCGTATCTAAGCATACAAAATGTTCAATCGCAAATAAAATAACAAGAAAAGTGTGTCAAATTCAAGTTTTAAAACATAAATATGCAGGACTAATTCTGTCAAACAGAAGTCCAGTAATCTAAACAAGTAGTTTCGATACCTATACTCAATCGAAACTAGGAGTTTCGATACCTGTTGCTCAATCGAAACTAGGTAGTTTCGATACCCTTCTTGTCAATCGAAACTAGGTTGTTTCGATAACAACTACTCAATCGAAACTATGTTGTTTCGACACCAATCTACACAATCGAAACTAGGAAGTTTCGACACTCAATTGCCCAATCGAAACTATGAAGTTTCGACACCTGGTCATCAGCCCCATTTAGGCAGTAACTTAGAACTATTTTATAACAAAACAAGTGTTGAATAACTAAGGAAATATTTAAACAAAAACGACCAGATTTGTCGGTGAACAGTTTGCAATATGACACGTTCGGTCTTAACACAATTTACCCTTGGTATCTAGGGTACGAATAGTCAAGTTTGACTACAACAAGTATCATTACAAGTATACACAAACTCAAGGTGTGTTTCACGGCCCATTTTTACTGTTTTCTAATATTTGGGGGAAGAACATACTTCAACTATTTTATGGGATAACAAGAGAATAAGACACGACTTTATGTTTACATGGGATGAGAACAACACATTGGAGGCCGCTAAAGTCCCCTGGAACAACGTAGTAACCATTAACTGTAGCCTAGGGTCCTATGAATAGTACTATGGAGAGTGACGTCTCCCGGTCATGGTTAGTCACGCTAACAACAATCTGGAAGATTTATGGCCGCATAGAACCTGATAACGATTATTAGGGGCTCACACATGTCATGGTTTGGTTACGCCTCATGTATGAACATATTATTTGTATTCCTAGCTACTTTACAAATGGGTCAAACACTTCTTATTCTGTTTATCACATACAACTGAAATTATTTACGAACATTGAATTTTTACAAAGAACAATTTGATTAAACCTGTGAACTCACCAACCTCGTGTTGACGATTTTAAGTATGTTTTTCAGGAAATTGAACGTGATCGCAAGGTTAGCAATGTAGATTACATGCATGCACGGTAGATACAACTTTTGGGGGGGGGGGGGATTTCTCTTGTATAACTCATTGAATTGAGTCATATTTGTGAAATCTTAACTTTTTGTAAACTCAAGTTGATATTTTGTATTGTAAATATTTTAAACTCGATTATGTATCCAATTACATGTATGTGTTTGCGGTAATCATATGCTTTGGAAACCATGAACGTCGTGCCTCGCGTTTCCGCCTTGGCGGGGTGTGACAGACTTGGTATCAGAGCCATTAGTTATAGAGAACTAGGAGTCTACAATGGAACCTAGTCTATAATCTAAATGACTCACTAAAACGTTTTCATTGCATAAGCATTGCATAACCAATCAACATGTCATATGGATATTGTAGTCACAAGCATGTCGTCACATTCACACTCTGACCCCGTCTCTGACACTGAATCAAACGAGGAACTTTCCGCCTCACGTCCCAAAAATCGAATACAAGTTCGCAGCTCCACACCACCTAATGTCGCCTTGGGAGAACCGCCTATCGTCTACCAAAAGAAAAGCGGAGGACCAGTTAAGGTACAAAGTGCTAAGAAGAAGGTTTGACTTCCGCGCAAGAGAAACCTGGCAGCCCGTGACCCGAAAGACTTGGAGACCAATGAGGAACCATCTAGGAAACGACCCTGTTACCACCCTACCATGGGAACTATCCGTTGGATGCCTCGTACTCTGGCACGATGGAGGGAGATGGAAAGCATCCCATCTACCTTTGAGCTTGGAGAGTCTTCCAACTCCCCAACACCCCTACCCCACACTGGGGAAGCCATGGAGCTCACAGTGCCTACCTTGGTAGCACACACTCGTATGTACGAAGAGCGTCTTGATGATCTCCTAGACGATATTCGAGCACATGGGGATGCAGCCATGCGCTTACGTCAAGGGCTCGGATCTCGAGTTCAGACTCTGGAGGACCGTACCCAAGACATACAGGGTGCCACAAACTATCTAGAGTTGAGAGCCGACATGGACTGGCAGTTCACTGTTACGGTCCGAGACATGGTGGAGGCGCTGGAAGAAAGGACGTTGGCTGCAGAATTTGTGGCGAGAGCTAGCTTTGTCATGGCGAGACTTGCCATGATGATTGGATTGTACTCCCACTTCTTCTTTTAAACCTATTATGGGCGGGTTGTGCCCATAGTACATTATGTAGTTTAAAACTTCAGTACTTATGTGGTCATGTGAACCCATCCCTTTTGTATCCTTGTCTTTTGGAACAATGTACTATGTATGTTTTGACTATGTATGTAATGGTTTATGTTGTGATATGGTTGTTTACGTTTGATCCTTATGTCATGTACTATCATTATTGTCATATAATGTTGTTTCTTTTTAATTGATATGTTAGAAAGAACGTCATGGCACCTAAGCGTAGGACAACCCGTAACACTACTGGTGACAACAACGAGGCGATTTCCCCAAACGTGGAGCAACTCATAGCACAGCGAGTAGCTGCTGCTATGGAGCAGTATGAAGCAAATCGAAATAGTGGAGGAGGAAACGGCAGTGGTACCGGCGGAGGAGGTGCAGGAGGTAGCGGTACAGCCGGAGGTTCCGGTGGTTCTGGAGGTAATAGAATAATTAAGCCGTAACACCTAGTCATGATCCAAATTAATGACGTTACGACTTGTAATTCTTTAGATGCTCCAATTAGGAAGTGCTCCTACAAGGCCTTTCTATCTTGCAAACCCCGTAACTTCAATGGCACCGAGGGAGCAATTGGGCTAATGAGATGGATAGAAAAGATGGAGTCGGTGATCGATATTAGTGAATGCAACGCTGACTGCATGGTGAAGTATTCTACATGCTCACTCATTGATAAAGCTTTAACTTGGTGGAATTCACAAGTAAAGACTTTGGGAAGGCAGACAGCATATGAGTTGTCATGGGAAGATCTAAAAGCCATGATGATCGAGGAATACTGTCCTCGAAATGAGTTGCAAAAGATCGAATCTGAAATGTGGAATTTACAAATGATAGGAGATGATGTTGCTGGCTACACTGACTGATTCAATGAGTTAGCAATCTTGGTTCCACACATGGTTACCCCAGAATACAAGAAGGTTGAAAGATATTTGTGGGGTCTCGCACCTCAAATCCGAAGTCTGGTGACTTCATCGAATCCTATTGATGCTAAGAGCGCCATAACTCTAGCATTCAAGCTAAGGGATAATGCTGTACGTGATGGTTTGTTTGAGAAGAAGGAGACCGAAGAAGGGAGGTCTGGAGAAAAGAGGAAATGGTTTGGAAAACCAATTAATCAAAACACGGATCAAAGTTACAAGAGACCTGAAACTATGAAAGCCTTTGTCGCCAACACTGTGGAACAAAATGGATACCTTGGAGCACGACCAAGGTGTGACAATTGTGGATATCATCACAATGGAAAGTGTACCCAATGTGGAAAATGTAAAAAGTATGGACACCTAGCCCATAACTGTAGGAGTAATGCGAACCCTAATAAGATAAATCAAGTAGCAGGAAAAGTCAACCCAGGAACGGAAAGGATGAATCAGGGATGCTTTGAGTGTGGAGATCTAAAGCACTTCAGAAAAGACTGTCCAAAGTTGAAGAACAGAAACGACAATCAGGCCCGTGGAAGAGCATTTGTGATGGGAGCGGGTGACGCACGACAAGATCCGAATATTGTCACTGGTACGTTCCCGCTAAATAATCACTATGCCTCTATACTTTTCGATACGGGTGCTGATTTGAGTTTTGTGTCAAATGATTTTAAGTCCCTACTCGGTATTAAGCCCAGCAAACTAGAACAAAAATATACAACTGAATTAGCGAACGGAAAATTAATTAATACCGGAGAGGTCATTCAAGGTTGTACCTTATGTCTTAAAAACCACACATTTAGTATAGATCTGTCACCTGTTGACTTAGGAAGCTTTGACGTTGTTATTGGCATGGATTGGTTGTCAAAGAATCACGCCGAGATTATTTGTTTTGAGAAGATTGTCCAAATCCCACTCCCAAACGGAGAAGTTCTTTCGATTCAAGGTGAGAAGAGTGGAGTAACGTTAAGGATGATAAACTGCATGAAAGCTCGTAAGTATCTACGTAAAGGCTATTACGTATTCCTGGCTCACGTCGTCGAGAAGAAACCCAAGGAACGTCGACCTGAGGATATACCAATCGTTAAGGATTACCCTGAAGTTTTTCCTGAAGACTTACCTGGTTTACCACCACCAAGGCAAGTTGAATTCAGAATCGATTTGGTACCAGGAGCCGCCCCGGTCGCGCGATCACCATATCGATTAGCACCTTCTGAAATGCAGGAATTATCAAATCAACTCCGGGAGTTGCTTGAAAAAGGTTTCATAAGACCGAGTTTCTCACCCTGGGGAGCTCCGGTCCTATTCGTAAAGAAAAAGGATGGAACCTTTAGGATGTGTATTGATTACCGAGAATTAAACAAGCTTACAATAAAAAACCGATACCCACTCCCTCGAATAGACGATTTATTCGATCAATTACAAGGTTCTAGCTACTATTCTAAGATCGATCTACGTTCGGGGTATCATCAACTAAGAATCCAAGAAGAAGATGTACCAAAGACAGCATTTAGGACTCGATATGGCCACTACGAATTCCTAGTTATGCCATTTGGTTTGACGAACGCACATGGATCTCATGAACCGCGTGTGCAAGCCATACTTGGATAAATTTGTGATTGTATTTATCGATGACATATTGATATATTCACGAACCAAGGAGGATCATGAGCATCATCTGAAATTAATCTTAGAACTACTCAGAAACGAGAAACTTTACGCTAAATTCTCTAAGTGTGAGTTTTTGATCCGAGAAGTGCATTTTCTTGGACATGTCATCAACAAGGAAGGAATTCACGTTGATCCATCAAAAATTGAAGCGATCAAAAACTGGGAAGCACCAAAGACTCCGACAGAAGTACGTCAATTTTTAGGTTTGGCTGGTTATTACAGACGATTCATCGAGAATTTTTCAAAAATAGCACTGCCTTTAACCACATTAACCCAGAAAGAAAAGAAGTATGATTGGAGTGACAAACAAGAATCATCTTTTCAATTACTGAAGCAGAAACTGTGTAGTGCACCAATCTTATCCCTTCCTGAGGGAATTGACAATTTTGTCGTATACTGCGATGCATCACACCAGGGACTTGGTTGTGTATTAATGCAAAGGGACAAAGTCATCGCATATGCCTCACGACAACTAAAAGTGCACGAAAAGAATTATACGACCCATGACTTGGAATTGGGTGCAGCTGTGTTTGCGCTCAAGATTTGGAGACATTACCTTTACGGTACGAAATGTACTATCTTTACTGATCACAAGAGTCTTCAACATATCTTTGATCAAAAGGAACTTAACATGAGACAGCGTCGTTGGGTAGAACTACTAAACGACTATGATTGCGATATCAAGTACCATCCCGGAAAAGCCAATGTCGTAGCAGACGCCTTAAGTCGCAAAGAACGAGTTAAAACTCTTCGTGTTCGTGCCCTAGAATTGACAATTCATACGAGTCTCACTACTCAAATTCGGATGGCACAACAAGAGGTAATCAAAGAAGAAAACATTCAGAATGAAGCTTTACGAGGAATGATAAAGCAATTGGAGTCTAAGTCAGATGACACTTTATACTTCATGAATAGAATTTGGGTGCCATGTTTTGGTAACTTACGGGAGTTAGTTATGGACGAAGCCCACAAGTCCAGGTACTCCATTCACCCAGGTTCAGATAAAATGTATAAGGATCTAAAAGAATTATATTGGTGGCCCCATATGAAATGAGATATTGCCACATATGTCAGTAAATGATTAACGTGTTCAAAAGTAAAAGCCGAACATCAGAAACCGTCTGGCTTGTTACAACAACCAGAAATTCCCCAATGGAAATGGGAACAAATTTCTATGGATTTTATCACAAAATTACCCAAGACGTCCAGTGGTTATGACACAATATGGGTAATTGTCGATCGTTTGACAAAATCAGCTCATTTTCTACCTATCAAAGAGACGGATAAAACCGAGAAACTTGCAAAGCTTTATATCAAGGAAATTGTGGCTAGGCATGGAGTGCCAATTTCTATTATCTCTGATAGAGACAGCAGATTCGTGTCTAGAATCTGGAAATCATTACAAGAAGCCATGGGCACACGTCTTGACATGAGCACGGCATATTACCCACAAACAGATGGTCAAAGCGAAAGGACCATTCAAACTTTAGAGGATATGCTGCGTGCATGTGTAATTGATTTCGGTGGTAATTGGGATACTCATTTACCGTTGGCAGAGTTTTCCTACAATAATAGCTACCACACGAGCATTAAGGCAGCCCCGTTTGAAGTTTTATATGGTCGTAAATGCCGCTCACCGTTATGTTGGGCGGAAGTTGGTGAAAAACATTTGACAGGCCCTGAGATTGTCCAGGAAACCACTGATAAGATCTTCAAAATTAAGGACCGTCTGAAAGCTGCCCGAGACAGACAGAAGAGCTATGCTGATAACAGACGGAAACCATTAGAATTTCAAATTGGTGACCGAGTAATGTTAAAAGTCTCACCATGGAAAGGCGTTGCAAGGTTTGGTAACCGTGGTAAGCTCAACCCTAGATACGTTGGACCATTTGAAATACTGGCTAGGGTTGGCCCTGTAGCTTACAAACTCAAGTTGCCACAAGAACTAAGCAATGTACATGATACGTTTCATGTATCAAATCTCAAGAAGTGTTTATCAGACGAGACGCTAATTATACCGCCTGACGAGCTTCACATAGACAACAAGTTGCACTTCATCGAGGAACCGATTGAGATTTCAGACTGGAAAGTTCAAAAGCTGAGACGTAGTCAGATCAAACTGGTTAAAGTACGTTGGAACTCAAAACGTGGTCCTGAGTATACATGGGAACGAGAGGACCAAATAAACACAAAATACCCATCCTTGTTTAAGGATACACCAGTTCAAGATTACACGAATTGAATTTCGGGACGAAATTCTTTTAACAAGGGGAGAATGTGACACCCGACATTTCAGGTCAATATCCGTACACACATTATAAACAAGTTTACTTTATAATTATTTTTATGATTTACTTAATTTCACAAACAAAGACATTAAGGTCTAACAAAGGCCGTACATGGTCTCATTTTAAATTTTTGGTAATTCTGGGAGTTACCGGTTCACATACCAGTATAAACCGAATTAAATTACCCCTTTCAAAACTCTAATTGATATTAATACCATTAATAAATTAATACTTAAAAATCTAATTAGTTGATTTATAAACCCAAACCACCCACCCTTGACTTTCTCGGCCGAAGCCAGAGAAAGCCATTCCCACAATTTTTTTTCCTTCACTCACATTCAACTTCTTTATACTATAACCCATACCTCCTATTGCGAAAACTCAGACAAAACCATACTCCTTTCAATCAAAACTCTCACGAATCCCTTTTATCTCTCATTTTCATACGGAAAACTTCTTCATTTCTCTTCAAAATCGAAGCCAAGTTTTAAGGCAAAAATCTACCATAGTTCAGTATTCAAGGATTTTCTCAAAGGTTTTCAGCAAAGAAATTCGAGATCATCTTCTTCTGTTTCTCTCATCATCTTCATCGCTGTTTTAAGGTGAAAACTCAATACTATCCACTTTATTTTCTTTAAAACCGTATCTAAGCATACAAAATGTTCAATCGCAAGTAAAATAACAAGAAAAGTGTGTCAAATTCAAGTTTTAAAACATAAATATGCAGGACTGATTCTGTCAAACAGAAGTCCAGTAATCTAAACAAGTAGTTTCGATACCTATACTCAATCGAAACTAGGAGTTTCGATACCTGTTGCTCAATGAAACTAGGTAGTTTCGATACCCTTCTTGTCAATCGAAACTAGGTTGTTTCGATAACAACTACTCAATCGAAACTAGGTTGTTTCGACACCAATCTACACAATCGATACTAGGAAGTTTCGACACTCAATTGCCCAATCGAAACTATGAAGTTTCGACACCTGGTCATCAGCCCCATTTAGGTAGTAACTTAGAACTATTTTATAACAAAACAAGTGTTGAATAACTAAGGAAATATTTAAACAAAAACGACCAGATTTGTCGGTGAACAATTTGCAATAGGACACGTTCGGTCTTAACACAATTTACCCTTGGTATCTAGGGTACGAATAGTCAAGTTTGACTACAACAAGTATCATTACAAGTATACACAAACTCAAGGTGAGTTTCACGGCCCCTTTTTACTGTTTTCTAATATTTGGGGGAAGAACATACTTCAACTATTTTATGGGATAACAAGAGAATAAGACACGACTTTATGTTTACGTGGGATGAGAACAACACATTGGAGGCCGCTAAAGTCCCCTGGAACAACGTAGTAACCATTAACTGTAGCCTAGGGTCCTATGAATAGTACTATGGAGAGTGACGTCTCCCGGTCATGGTTAGTCACGCTAACAACAATCTGGAAGATTTATGGCCGCATAGAACCTGATAACGATTATTAGGGGCTCACACATGTCATGGTTTGGTTACGCCTCATGTATGAACATATTATTTGTATTCCTAGCTAGTTTACAAATGGGTCAAACACTTCTTATTCTGTTTATCACATACAACTGAAATTATTTACGAACATTGAATTTTTACAAAGAACAATTTGATTAAACCTGTGAACTCACCAACCTCGTGTTGACGATTTTAAGTAAGTTTTTCAGGAAATTGAACGTGATCGCAAGGTTAGCAATGTAGATTACATGCATGCACGGTGGATACAACTTTTGGGGGGGGGGATTTCTCTTGTATAACTCATTGAATTGAGTCATATTTGTGAAATATTAACTTTTTGTAAACTCAAGTTGATATTTTGTAATGTAAATATTTTAAACTCGATTATGTATCCAATTACATGTATGTGTTTGCGGTAATCATATGATTTGGAAACCATGAACGTCGTGCCTCGCGTTTCCGCCTTGGCGGGGTGTGACACAACCACCTTATGCTTTTCTTTTTCCAACTTAGCTCTTTCTGACTTTAGCTCTTCTATCTCTTTGTTTGCAGCTTCTTTCAAATTCTTTAGTTTCTCCATTTCTCTATCTATCTTTTCTTCAAATGACTTCTCTTTGTCATTCATCTTTCTCTTAGACTCTAATTCTTTGTTTCTTATCTCGGTCTTTAGTTCTTGTTCTTTTACTTCAAAGTCATAAAGCATGTCTAATCTCCACATTTCCAATTTTCCCTTTGTATCAATCTCTATCTCTGATCTCATTCCTTTCAACTTTGCATCTTCGGGCTTCGGATCCTTCTCAGTAACTAATTATGGCCACTCCGGCTCTTCATGTTGGAGCATATTCTGGTGACAACGAGCTTGACGATATTATGTCTTAGTCTTAGAGTCTTTGACTTGTATTTGATAGAATTGTTAGCAACAGTTAAAGTGGAGTCTGTTAGGACATGTTTTGTAACTGTTGATAAAATTCTATGTAAGTTCTGCTAGAGGAGAACTTAATAAGTTCGCCTAGCCTATCAGAGGCGAACTTAATAAGTTCGCCTGGGCTATCAGAGGCTAACTTAATAAGTTCGCTTAAGTCTATCAGAGGCGAACTTATTAAGTTCGCTTAGCCTATTAGAGGCGAACTTAATAAGTTCGCCTAAGCACAGTGAAGCGAACTTGTTAAGTTCGCCTGGTGCAGAACAGTACTTTATAAATAGGATGTTTCAGCAGAAACAGAACACAAGATTGGTGAGAATAGACGATATCAGAGTAGACGAGACAGAATTCTTGTAACCTGATATTGGTGGAATACAAAGAGTTTATTTACACCGTTGTTGTTGATTGAGTTACAGGAGCACGTTGATCATGGATTCCGCACATTATCATCGTGTCAACCCGCGAGTCTAGAGATCCGTCACGCAATGAATTAGGGACCTACAAGTGGTATCAGAGCTTATGCTCTTGATTAGCAAAAGATTCGTGGTGTTTTCGTGTCCAATCAACATCAAATTCATCATCTTTGACATTTTCGAGTTTTTCATTTCAATGGAGTTTTCAAGACTGATTTTGATCTGATTTGGTGTTTTTGAAGAGGATTATGATGAAATTGATCCGATAGAAAGCTTCTAATTGAGAAAATACACCATCCTACGATTTGATTTTGTCTAATTCCTTCAAATCAGTGATTTATGATGAATTCAGTATGGTTCGTGTTCGCGATTCTGGTCTGAATCTGTTCATGATCTTGATTCTGTTACTGCAACCAAACTTGCTGTTTGTTGTGCAGGGGAACTTAAGGAAGCGAACTTAATAAGTACGCTTGGTGAATATTACGCGAACTTAATAAGTTCGCTTGGTGCAGAGTAGGCGAACTTAATCAGGCGAACTTATTAAGTTCGCTTCTTATTAAGTTCGCTTGTACAGTATCAGGCGAACTTAGCTAGTGTTAAAAAAAATAAATAAATAAATATTTTGGCGGGAAAATTCTTCTTGTCAAAATTTTTTAGGGAAAGTTTATATGGTCGTTTTGAATCATTTTTGAAATTTTGAATTTTTGAAATTTTTTTTAAAAAGAGTATTTTGGCGGGAAATTTTTTCCGGATATTTTCGCAAAAATTTCAAAATGTCCATTTCATGTGATGATAATGAGATTGAAAGTATGCCACCGAGACTTTTGTGCATATCAAATTTTCACAGCTGGAAAGTCCGGTTCGAACAGTTCGTATCAAAAACTGATGAAAACTTTTGGACAACCATATTTGAAGGATATGTGCATCATACTTATGACTATATGGGATATTATGATGTTCCTAAATCAGTGACAGCTCTTACTAAAGTAGAAAAGCAGAAGTTTGATCGAGAGATGAAAACGCGTGAAACTTTAACGATTTCTTTACCTAAAGAAATCATTCATAGTCTCGGGAAGTGTCCAACTTCAAGAGATCTATGGGAAGCATTGAAGAAAAAGGGTGAAGCAACTTCTCAGGCGTTTGTGGTATTGATCAACGAAGTATTGGAGAAGCAAGGTGATTCTCAAAGTGATTCTTCTACAGATTTAATTGATAGTGAGAGTATTCATTCTGGTTAAAGTACTCAATCTGCTGAGACTGATGTGATGAGTGAAGAAAGTTTTCAGACAGTTGAAGATGATCTGAGTGTATCAGAAACTGATGCAGAGCCTGTCATTGTTGATCAAAAGAGTGAAGCTGATGATGACGTATTCATGGCTCCTGGTGCATCTTCTTCTGAAGTAAAACCTGAGGTATTTTCTAACTCTGAAACGTTTTGTTGTAACTGTATTTCAGTTAAGGATAAAATGATGAGGGTTATGGATGACAATGTAAACCTCATTTGTGAAATGAAATCGATGCACACGGTAAATCAGAAATTAAAAGATAATGAGAATGTGTGCATTGAGAGAATAGAATCACTGAAGAGAGATATAAGTTCTCTGACTTTGAAGATCAAAGAGCAGGCATATCACCTGGATATGTCCATTGCAGAAATTGAGAAAAGAAATAATGATCTTGTTGAAAAAGATAAGGAACTAGCTGAATCTAAAGCAGAGGCGATCAAATTACATAGAAAGTTAGAAAGCTTTGCAAATTCATCATTCTTATTAGGATATTATCATGATAATACTGAAGAGGGGAAGGTGTCACACCCCGCCAAGGCGGAAACGCGAGGCGCGACGTTCATGGTTTCCAAAGCATATGATTACCGCAAACACATACATGATAAATGGATACATAAACAAGTTTAATGATTTACATTCCAAAATGTAACTGAGTTTACAAAAAGTGAAGATTTCGCAAATATGACTCTATTACAATGAGTTATACAAGAGAAATCCCCCAAAAGTTGTATCCATCGTGCATGCATGTAATCTACATTGCTAACCTTGCGATCGCGTCAACTTCCTGAAAAACATACTTAAAATTGTCAACACGAGGTTGGTGAGTTCACAGGTTTAATCAAGTAGTTCTTTGTAAAAGTCAATTGTTCGTAAATAGTTTCAGGTGTATGTGATAAACAGAATAAGAAGTGTTTGACCCATTTGTAAACTAGCTAGGAATACAAATAATATGTTCATACATGAGGCGTAACCAAACCATGACATGTGTGAGCCCCTAATAAGCGTTATCAGGTTCTATGCGGCCATAAATCCTCCAGATTGTGGTTAGCGCGACTAACCATGACCGGGAGACGTCACTTTCCATAGTACTATTCATAGGACCCTAGGCTACAGTTAATGGTTACTATGTTGTTCCAGGGGACTTTAGCGGCCTCCAATGTGTTGTTCTCATCCCATGTAAACATAAAGTCGTGTCTTATTCTCTTGTTATCCCATAAAATAGTTGAAGTATGTTCTTCCCCCAAATATTAGAAAACAGTAAAAAGGGGCCGTGAAACTCACCTTGAGTTTGTGTGTACTTGTAATGATACTTGTTGTAGTCAACCTTGACTATTCGTACCCTAGATACCAAGGGTAAATTGTGTTAAGACCGAACGTCTCATATTGCAAATTGTTCACCGACTTTGTAAATCTGGTTGTTTTTGTTTAAAATATCTTCTTAGTTATTCAACACTTGTTTTGTTATAAAAACAGATCTTAGTTACTGCCCAAAAGGGGACTGACATAGGTATCGAAACTACCTAGTTTCGATTGGGCAATTGAGTGTCGAAACTTCCTAGTTTCGATTGTGCAGTTTGGTGTCAAAACTTCCTAGTTTCGACTGAGTAGTCAGGTATCGAAACAACCTAGTTTCGATTGAGTATTTGAGTGTCGAAACAACCTAGTTTCGATTGAATAAAAGGTATCGAAACTACCTAGTTTTGATTGAGTTAACTGGTGTCGAAACTACCTAGTTTCGATTGGCAAGAAGGGTATCGAAACTACATAGTTTCGATTGAACAAATAGTATCGAAACTCCTAGTTTCGATTGAGTAACCAGGTATCGAAACTCCTAGTTTCGATTACTGGACTTCTGTTTGACAGAATCAGTCCTGCATATTTTTGTTTTAAAACTTGAATTTGACACACTTTTCTTGTTATCTTACTTGCGATTGAACATTTTGTATGCTTAGATACGACTTTAAAGAAAATAAAGTGGATAGTATTGAGTTTTTACCTTAAAACCGAAATGAAGATGATGAAAGAAAACAGAGAAGAGTCTTGAATCTTCTGTTAAACTTTCTTTAGAACACTTGAAATCTTCTTAAAATACCGAATTGTGGTAAGTTTTGCTTTAAAACTTGGCTTCGATTTTTGAAGAGAAATGGGAAGATTTTCGTAAGAAAATGAGTGATAATAGAGTTTGTGAGAGTTTTGAGTGAAAAAGTATGGTTTCACCTGAGTTTTCACAAGTGGGAGATATGGGTTTAATGATAAATAATTTGAATGTGAGTGAAAAATAATTCGTGGGGATGGCTTTCTCTGGCTTCAGCCGAGAAAGTCAAGGGGTAAGTGGGTTGGGTTTATTTTGAATAATAATTAGATTTAAGGTATTAGATTATTAATGGTATTAATATCTATTAGAGTTTTAAAGGAGTAATTTAATTCGGTTTATACTGGTATGTGAACCGGTAACTCTCAGAATTACCAAAAATTTAAAATGAGACCATGTACGGTCATTGTTAGACCTTAATGTCCTTGTTTGTGAAATTAAGTAAATCATAAAAATAATTATAATGTAAACTTGTTTAATACATGTACGGATATTGACCTGAAATGTCGGGTGTCACATTCTCCCCTTGTTAAAAGAATTTCGTCCCGAAATTCAATTCGTGTCATCTTAAATTGGTGTATCCTTAAACAAGGATGGGTATTTTGTTTTCATTTGGTCCTCTCATTCCCATGTATACTCAGGACCACGTTTTGAGTTCCAACGTTCTTTAACCAATTTGATCCGACTACGTCTCAGCTTTTGAACTTTCCAGTCTGAAATCTCAATCGGTTCCTCGATGAAGTGCAACTTATTGTCTATGTGAAGCTCGTCAGGCGGTATAATTAGCGTCTCGTCTGATAAACACTTCTTGAGATTTGATACATGAAACGTATCGTGTACGTTGCTTAGTTCCTGTGGTAACTTGAGTTTGTAGGCTACAGGGCCAACCCTAGCCAGTATTTCAAACGGTCCAACGTATCTAGGGTTAAGCTTACCACGGTTACCAAACCTCGCAACGCCCTTCCATGGTGAAACTTTTAACATTACTCGGTCACCAATTTGAAGTTCTAATGGTTTCCGTCTGTTATCAGCATAGCTCTTCTGTCTGTCCCGGGCCGCTTTCAGACGGTCCTTAACTTTTTAGATCTTATCAGTGGTTTCCTGGACAATCTCAGGGCCTGTCAAATGTTTTTCACCAACTTCCGCCCAACATAGCGGTGAGCGGCATTTACGACCATATAAAGCTTCAAACGGAGCTGCCTTAATGCTCGTGTGGTAGCTGTTATTATAGGAAAACTCCGTTAACGGTAAATGAGTATCCCAATTACCTCCGAAATCAATTACACACGCACGCAGCATATCCTCTAAAGTTTGAATGGTCCTTTCGCTTTGACCATCTGTTTGTGGGTGATATGCCGTGCTCATGTCAAGACGTGTGCCCATGGCTTCTTGTAATGATTTCCAGATTCTAGACACGAATCTGCTGTCTCTATCAGAGATAATAGAAATTGGCACTCCAAGCCTAGCCACAATTTCCTTGACATAAAGCTTTGCAAGTTTCTCGGTTTTATCTGTCTCTTTGATAGTTAGGAAATGAGCTGATTTTGTTAAACGGTCGACAATTACCCATATGGTATCATAACCACTAGACGTCTTTTGATGTTCGGCTTTTACTTTTGAACACGTTAAGCATTTACTGACATATGTGGCAATATCTCCTTTCATATTGGGCCACCAATATAATTCTTTTAGATCCTTATACATCTTATCTGAACCTGGGTGAATGGAGTACCTTCGTCCATAACTAACTCCCGTAAGTTACCAAAACATGGCACCCAAATTCTATTTGCAAAGTATAAAGTATCATCTGATTTTGGCTCTAACTGCTTTATCATTCCTCGTAAAGCTTCATTCTGAATGTTTTCTTCTTTGATTGCCTCTTGTTGTGCCATCCGAATTTGAGTCGTGAGACTCGTATGAATTGTCAATTCTAGGGCACGAACACGGAGTGTTTTAACTCGTTCTTTGCGACTTAAGGCGTCTGCCACGACATTGGCTTTCCCGGGATGGTACTTGATATCACAATCATAGTCGTTTAGTAGTTCTACCCAACGACGTTGTCTCATGTTAAGTTCTTTTTGATCAAAGATATGTTGAAGACTCTTGTGATCAGTAAAGATAGTGCATCTTGTACCGTAAAGATAATGTCTCCATATCTTGAGTGCAAACACAACTGCGCCCAACTCCAAGTCATGGGTCGTATAATTCTTTTCGTGCCCTTTTAATTGTCGTGAGGCATACGCGATGACTTTGTCTCTTTGCATTAACACGCAACCAAGTCCTTGGTGTGATGCATCGCAGTATACGACAAAGTTGTCGATTCCCTCAGGAAGGGATAAGATCGGTGCACTACATAGCTTCTGCTTCAGTAATTGGAAAGCTGATTCTTGTTTATCAGTCCAATCAAACTTTTTTTCCTTCTGAGTTAACGTGGTTAAAGGCAAGGCTATCTTTGAAAAATTCTCGATGAATCGTCTGTAATAACCGGCCAAGCCTAAAAATTGACGTACTTCTGTCGGAGTCTTTGGTGCTTCCCAGTTTTTGATCACTTCAATTTTTGATGGATCAACGTGAATTCCTTCCTTGTTGATGACATGTCCAAGAAAATGCACTTCTCGGATCCAAAACTCACACTTAGAGAATTTAGCGTAAAGTTTCTCGTTCCTGAGTAGTTCTAAGATTAATTTTAGATGATGTTCATGATCCTCCTTGGTTCGTGAATATATTAATATATCGTCGATAAATACTATCACGAATTTATCCAAGTATGGTTTGCACACTCGGTTCATGAGATCCATAAAAACAGCTGGTGCGTTCGTCAAACCAAATGGCATAACTAGGAATTCATAGTGGCCATAACGAGTCCAAAATGTTGTCTTTGGTACATCTTCTTCTTGGATTCTTAGTTGATGATACCCTGAACGTAGATCGATTTTAGAGTAGAAGCTAGAACCTTGTAGTTGATCGAACAGATCGTATATTCGAGGAAGTGGATATCGGTTTTTGATTGTAAGCTTGTTTAATTCTCGGTAATCAATACACATCCTAAAGGTTCCATCCTTTTTCTTTACGAACAAGACCGGAGCTCCCCAAGGTGAGAAACTCGGTCTTATGAAACCTTTATCAAGCAACTCCTTGAGTTGATTTTATAATTCCTGAATTTCAGAAGGTGCTAATCGATATGGTGATCGCACAACCGGGGCGGCTCCTGGTACCAAATCGATTCTGAATTCAACTTGCCTTGGTGGTGGTAAACCAGGTAAGTCTTTAGGAAAAACTTCAGGGTAATCCTTAACGATTGGTATATTCTCAGGTCGACGTTCCTCGGGTTTCTTCTCGACGACGTGAGCCAGGAATACGTAATAGCCTTTACGTAGATACTTACGAGCTTTCATGCAGTTTATCATCCTTAACGTTACTCCACTCTTCTCACCTTGAATCGAAAGAACTTCTCCGTTTGGGAGTGAGATTTGGACAATCTTCTCAAAACAAATAATCTCGGCGTGATTCTTTGACAACCAATCCATGCCAATAACAACGTCAAAGCTTCCTAAGTCAACAGGTAACGGATCTATACTAAATGTGTGGTTTTTAACACATAAGGTACAACCTTGAATGACCTCTCCGGCATTAATTAATTTTCCGTTCGCTAATTCAATTGTATACTTTTGTTCTAGTTTGCTGGGTTTAATACCGAGTAAGGACTTAAAATCATTTGACACAAAACTCAAATCAGCACCCGTATCGAAAAGTATAGAGGCATAGTGATTATTTATCGGGAACGTACTAGTGACATTTTTTGGATCTTGTCGTGCGTCATCCGCTCCCATCACAAATGCTCTTCCCCGGGCCTGATTGTTGTTTCGGTTCTTCAACTTTGGACTGTCTTTTCTGAAGTGCTTTAGATCTCCACACTCAAAGCATCCCTGATTCATCCTTTCCGTTCCTAGGTTGACTTTTCCTGCTACTTGATTTATCTTATTAGGGTTCGCATTACTCCTACAGTTATGGGCTAGGTGTCCATACTTTTTACATTTTCCACATTGGGTACACTTTCCATTGTGATGATATCCACAATTGTCACACCTTGGTCGTGCTCCAAGATATCCATTTTGTTCCACAGTGTTGGCGACAAAGGCTTTCATAGTTTCAGGTCTCTTGTAACTTTGATTCTTGTTTTGATTAATTGGTTTTCCAAACCATTTCCTCTTTTCTCCAGACCTCCCTTCTTCGGTCTCCTTCTTTTCAAACAAACCATCACGTACCGTATTATCCCTTAGTTTGAATGCTAAAGTTATAGCACTCTTGGCATCCATAGGGTTTGATGAAGTCACCAGACTTCGGATTTGAGGTGCGAGACCCCACAAGTATCTTTCAACCTTCTTGTATTCTGGGGTAACCATGTGTGGAACCAAGATTGCTAACTCATTGAATCGGTCAGTGTAGCCAGCAACATCATCTCCTATCATTTGTAAATTCCACATTTCAGATTCGATCTTTTGCAACTCATTTCGAGGACAGTACTCCTCGATCATCATGGCCTTCAGGTCTTCCCATGACAACTCATATGCTGTCTGCCTTCCCAAAGTCTTTACTTGTGAATTCCACCAGGTTAATGCTTTATCCGTGAGTGAGCATGTAGAATATTTCACCATGTAGTCAGTGGTGCATTCACTAATATCAATCACCGATTCCATCTTTTCTATCCATCTCATTAGCCCAACTGCACCCTCGGTGCCATTGAAGTTGCGGGGTTTGCAAGATAGAAAGGCCTTGTAGGTGCACTTCCTATTTGGAGCATCTGTAGAATTACAAGTCATAACGTCATTAATTCGGATCATGACAATGTGCTATGGCTTATTTATTCTATTACCTCCGGCTGTACCGCTACCTCCTGCACCTCCTCCACCGGTACCACTGCCGTTTCCTCTTCCACTATTTTGATTTGCCTCATACTGCTCCATGGTAACAGCTACTCGCTGTGCTATGAGTTGTTCCACGTTCAGGGAAATCGTCTCGTTGTTGTCACCAGTAGTGTTACGGGTTGTCCTACGCTTAGGCGCCATAACGTTCTTTCTAACATATCAATTAAAAAGAAACAACATTATATAAAAATAATGATAGATCATGACATAAGGATACAACAACATCAAACGTAAACAACCATCATTACAAAATAAACCATTACATACATAGTACATTGTTCCAAAAGACAAGGATACAAAAGGGATGGGTTCACATGACCACATCCGTACTGAAGTTTTAAACTACATATTGTACTACGGGCACAACCCGCCCGTACTAGGTTTAAAAGAAGAAGTGGGAGTACAATCCAATCATCATGGCAAGTCCTGCCATGACAAAGCTAGCTCTCGCCACAAATTCTGCAGCCAAAGTCCTTTCTTCCAGTGCCTCCACCATGTCTCGGACCGTAACAGTGAACTGCCCGTCCATGTCAGCTCTCCACTCGAGGTAGTCAGTGGCACCCTGTATGTCTCGGGTGCTGTCCTCCAGAGTCTGTATTCAAGTTCCGAGCCCTTGACGTATGCGCGTGGCTGCATCCCCATGTGCCCGAATATCATCTAGGAGATCATCAAGACGCTCCCCATGCGTACGAACTCGTGCTACTAATGTAGGCACTGTGAGCTCCATAGCTTCCCTAGTGTGGGGTAGGGGTGTTGGGGAGTTGGAAGACTCTCCGAGCTCAAAGGTAGATGGGATGCTCTGCATCTCCCTCCATCGTGCCAGAGTTCGAGGCATCCAACAGATAGTTCCCACAGTAGGGTGGTAGCAGGGTTGTTGCTTAGGTGGTTCTTCACCGGTCTCCAAGTCTTTCGGGTCACGGGCTGCTAGAGTCCTTTTACGTGGAAGTCGAACCTTCTTCCTAGCACTTTGCACCTTAATTGGTCCTCCACTTTTCTTTCGGCAGACGATAGGCGGTTCTCCCAAGGCGACATTAGGTTGTGTGGAGCTGCGAACTTGTATTCGATTTTTGGGACGTGAGGTGGAAAGTTCCTCGTTTGATTCAGTGTCAGAGACGGGATCAGAATGTGAATGTGACGACATGCTTGTGACTACAATATCCATATGACAAAATGACTGGTTATGCAATGCTTATGCAATGAAAACGTTTTAGTGAGTCATTTAGATTATAGACTAGGTTCCAATTTAGATTCCTAGTTCACTATAATCAATGGCTCTGATACCAAGTTCTGTCACACCCCGCCAAGGAGGAAACGCGAGGCGCGACGTTCATGGTTTCCAAAGCATATGATTACCGCAAACACATACATGATAAATGGATACATAAACAAGTTTAATGATTTACATTCCAAAATGTAATTGAGTTTACAAAAAGTGAAGATTTCGCAAATATGACTCTATTACAATGAGTTATACAAGAGAAATCCCCAAAAGTTGTATCCATCGTGCATGCATGTAATCTACATTGCTAACCTTGCGATCGCGTCAACTTCCTGAAAAACATACTTAAAATTTTCAACACGAGGTTGGTGAGTTCACAGGTTTAATCAAGTAGTTCTTTGTAAAAGTCAATTGTTCGTAAATAGTTTCAGGTGTATGTGATAAACAGAATAAGAAGTGTTTGACCCATTTGTAAACTAGCTAGGAATACAAATAATATGTTCATACATGAGGCGTAACCAAACCATGACATGTGTGAGCCCCTAATAAGCGTTATCAGGTTCTATGCGGCCATAAATCCTCCAGATTGTGGTTAGCGCGACTAACCATGACCGGGAGACGTCACTCTCCATAGTACTATTCATAGGACCATAGGCTACAGTTGATGGTTACTATGTTGTTCCAGGGGACTTTAGCGGCCTCCAATGTGTTGTTCTCGTCCTATGTAAACATAAAGTCATGTCTTATTCTCTTGTTATCCCATAAAATAGTTGAAGTATGTTCTTCCCCCAAATATTAGAAAACAGTAAAAAGGGGCCGTGAAACTCACCTTGAGTTTGTGTGTACTTGTAATGATACTTGTTGTAGTCAACCTTGACTATTCGTACCCTAGATACCAAGGGTAAATTGTGTTAAGACCGAACGTCTCATATTGCAAATTGTTCACCGACTTTGTAAATCTGGTTGTTTTTGTTTAAAATATCCTCTTAGTTATTCAACACTTGTTTTGTTATAAAAACAGATCTTAGTTACTGCCCAAAAGGGGACTGACACAGGTATCAAAACTACCTAGTTTCGATTGGGCAATTGAGTGTCGAAACTTCCTAGTTTCGATTGTGCAGTTTGGTGTCGAAACTTCCTAGTTTCGATTGAGTAGTCAGGTATCGAAACAACCTAGTTTCGATTGAGTATTTGAGTGTCGAAACAACCTAGTTTCGATTGAATAAAAGGTATCGAAACTACCTAGTTTCGATTGAGTTAACTGGTGTCGAAACTACCTAGTTTCGATTGGCAAGAAGGGTATCGAAACTACATAGTTTCGATTGAACAAATAGTATCGAAACTCCTAGTTTCGATTGAGTAACCAGGTATCGAAACTCCTAGTTTCGATTACTGGACTTCTGTTTGACAGAATCAGTCCTGCATATTTTTGTTTTAAAACTTGAATTTGACACACTTTTCTTGTTATCTTATTTGCGATTGAACATTTTGTATGCTTAGATACGACTTTAAAGAAAATAAAGTGGATAGTATTGAGTTTTTACCTTAAAACCGAAATGAAGATGATGAAAGAAAACAGAGAAGAGTCTTGAATCTTCTGTTAAACTTTCTTTAGAACACTTGAAATCTTCTTAAAATACCGAATTGTGGTAAGTTTTGCTTTAAAACCTGGCTTCGATTTTTGAAGAGAAATGGGAAGATTTTCGTAAGAAAATGAGTGATAATAGAGTTTGTGAGAGTTTTTAGTGAAAAGGTATGGTTTCACCTGAGTTTTCACAAGTGGGAGATATGGGTTTAATGAAAAATAATTTGAATGTGAGTGAAAAATAATTCGTGGGGATGGCTTTCTCTGGCTTCAGCCGAGAAAGTCAAGGGGTAAGTGGGTTGGGTTTATTTTGAATAATAATTAGATTTAAGGTATTAGATTATTAATGGTATTAATATCTATTAGAGTTTTAAAGGGGTAATTTAATTCGGTTTATACTGGTATGTGAACCGGTAACTCCCAGAATTACCAAAAATTTAAAATGAGACCATGTACGGTCATTGTTAGACCTTAATGTCCTTGTTTGTGAAATTAAGTAAATCACAAAAATAATTATAATGTAAACTTGTTTAATACATGTACGGATATTGACCTGAAATGTCGGGTGTCACAGAAGGGAACTAGTGGTATTGGCTATGTTCCTCCACCATTCAACGAAAATTATTCTGTTACACCTGAGCTTATAAAAGATGAGGATTTAGATCCTAAGACTGTGTTGAAGGTGAATCCAGTCACAGGTGAAGATATGGTGTATTCTGATGAATATTTTGATGAAGCTAAGGTAGAGGGTATACCGAAAGCTGTTAAGAAAGAAGACTCAAATGTTGATTCTAATTCAACTGGAAATTATACATTTGGAAGTTCTTCAAATTCAAGGAGAGTTCCATTTGTCAGAAATTATACAGACAGGCGTACATGTTTTCACTGTAATGAGATGGGACACATTGTGGTGACCTGTCCTTACAAAAATAAAGGGAAGAAGCATGTATTTCCTGAGAAGATGAAGCCTGAATCAAAACCTGTTGCAAAATCTGGAGTTCCAGAGAAGATAAAACCAAAAGAAGTTCATGTTGGAGAATCTTCTTCAACTACAGCTTATCGTGTGAAGATTCCTTATATGAGAGATTATCGTGAGAAGAGATCTTGCTTTTCTTGTGGTCTTGTTGGTCATATTCGGATTGCTTGTCTTCACAAAGACAAAGGTAACCGACAAGTTACTCCAGAAAAGGTAAGAACTCATGGTAAGCCTTATGTTAACCCAAATGTGGTTAAACCTCATGATACAACAAAGGGTAATTCAAAATCTGAGGTTAGGCTTTCTAGACCTCAAAGACGGAGGAGAAACAGAAGATTGAGAAAACTTTTAGAACAACAAGAGTTTTCACAATCTACACATTTTTCAAATGAACGAAAATTTTCAAACACTTCACATTTTAAGCAAAAAGAACTAAATGAAAAGAAGTATGTTTGGAAATCTAAAGTTTCTGTTTCAGACTCGTCGGAACAATCTCTGAAAATCGATGAGAGATTCGATTGTGAATGGAGTGAGGTTTATTATTTTGATACAGATGGACGACCCATGACTACCATGGCTTGGGTTCCAATTTCAAATTAATGTCTCTTGTTAGTTGTGCAGGATTTACCAAGAAGGACTATTAATACCATTTTGGTTGTTGATAGTGGTGGTTCTTAGCACATAACAGGGAATGTCATCTGCAAGAGTAACGAGTTGTTGATAACTGAGAAGATATTTGATTGAACGACTTGATGCTCAAGGGGGAGAATATGTCACACACAATGTTTTGGAAACAATTTTACAAAGTCCAAATGATAACCTGAAACTTAGGATGACGATGGTGAGCATAAAGTCGTTGATGCAACCATTTGACTAGTTGAGGGGGAGTCTACAGGACAGGGGGAGTACAGAACTGTGTTGGTGACAGAAGTAAAGGCATTCAATTACATTACATCGGTTTGAGTTTTTAATTGATTGAATTGCTTAATCCTGAGTAACCAAGTAAAATGTTTTTTCTTAAAATGTTTTCATGGAAGATTTTATTTTCGTTTGTTTTATTTCCTTTGAAAAAGATTTTGAAAAATCCAAACAAATTGAAAAAGATAAAATCGACATTACTTGAAGTTAAAGAAGAGATGATAGTACATCAGTTGATGTTCTTTCACACATGACCTTAGATTGACTGGTTGGTGCTTTATGTTAATATATCTGAATTATATGTTTTGATCTAAACTTCAGAGACTGCACAAATAGGAAATGATAGTGTTGTGTATGCATATAATTTGAATTGTCAGTAGACTAAAAGCGTCACTGAACCATTAGTAGTGTGAAAACATAATTTCATATGTTACAACTGTGATTTAAACCCATTTTATGCCTAGGTGTGTGTGTTAAAAGATTACTATCAGATATAGAATATTAGCTTTTAATAAAGATTTTCCTATGAGATCAGTTTCGGGTTATGTCCTTAGCACTATTCATTCGATTTGCTTCAGTGCCCATGTCCCGAAAAGCATGCAAGTTGAAGTATAATAAAGATATGTACTTGACAACATCTGTCAAACATATACTAGCCCTTGGATCATATTGATAAATCATCTTTACTGATTCCATTGAATTCATAATCTAGATAACAGTTGGATCCACGTACCTGAATCTTATGATTCCACATATATAAACCAAGACATTGAATCATTCGATTCTGAATCTCATTGATTCCTATACAATCCAATTTGGATTCTGCTATTCATGTGCTAAGTGATGTCTCCTCATTCTGGAAATTCGGATAATCTTTAGTAAAATCTCATATGTCTTGAAGATAGTGCATTTACTTTCTGTTGGCATACTAGTGGGGTACACATTGTATTTCATACTTAAATGGTACCTTAACTTACAAGAATGTGGGAATGAGATGCTTTAGTTTTAAATATTATAATATTGACAATTTGAATTTGTGTGTCATAGCATGATCCTATTTTCTTTGAATGTTTATCGCGTATCATAACATGCAATATGAAAGTCTTGAAAAGATAGAATGTGATAATCTTGAAAGATATTAGTTTGATTGCTCAAGGCTTGAAAGAATGACATAGGATACCATTTGATATTATATGGATTTTATATCCAAAATGTGTGATTGATTCATCATATATACTGATATGATCTTCTTACTCGTGATGTTCGAACAAAAAGATGTGATTTTGTATTTTACTTTTCAGTTTGTACAGAGAAAAACCAAAAAGATTTTATGTTTCTTATGTTCGAAAAACCAAAAAGATTTTATTTTTCCAGCTTCCATGGAAATCTTAATTGTTGGTTATTCTTGGTTGTTCTTCTTTGCAAAAACTGAATATTGCAGATAGAAGTTGACAAGGGGTCCTTCTCCCAAGTTTTCTTCTAGAAATAAAGAGAGAGTGTGCAGATGAACAAGACGAAGACTACAACTTGTTTGATGAAATTTGAAGACGGATGACAATCTTCTGAAGCTGTTGTCAAGGGGGAGTCTGTTGGAGCATATTCTGGTGACAACGATCTTGAAGATATTATGTCTTAGTCTTAGAGTCTTTGACTTGTATTTGATAGAATTGTTAGCAACAGTTAAAGGGGAGTCTGTTAGGACATGTTTTGTAACTGTTGATAAAATTCTGTGTAAGTTCTGCTAGAGGCGAACTTAATAAGTTCGCCTAGCCTATCAGAGGCGAACTTAATAAGTTCGCCTGGGCTATCAGAGGAGAACTTAATAACTTCTCTTAAGTCTATCAGAGGCGAACTTATTAAGTTCGCTTAGCCTATTAGAGGCGAACTTAATAAGTTCGCCTAAGCACAGTGAAGCGAACTTGTTAAGTTCGCCTGGTGCAGAACAGTACTTTATAAATAGGATGTTTCAGCAGAAACAGTACACAAGATTGGTGAGAATAGACGATATTAGAGTAGACGAGACAGAATTCTTGTAACCTGATATTGGTGGAAGACAAAGAGTTTATTTACACCGTTGTTGTTGATTGAGTTACAGGAGCACGTTGATCATGGATTCCGCACATTATCATCGTGTCGTACCGCGAGTCTAGAGATCCATCACGCAACGAATTAGGGACCTACAAGAGATTCATCATTAAATTACTTTGCTAATGATGTCCAATAATTGCTTTCCTTCTCATTTGAAGTATTCTTCTCATACTTCTCTTTGTCTTCTATAATTGCCATCAAGAGGGTTGGTTCTATATCCTCTTGTACTAGATTTGCCTCCTATTTTCTATGATCTGATTCTGGACAATCTGATGCATAATGTCCAAACTTTTGGCGATTGTAACACTCTATTTCTCTAATATCTTTTCTGGGATGGTTTTGATCTCTAAATTTTCTCTTCCTACTATCATATCCATCTTCATTCTTGTTCCTAGAATTGTCATCCGAGACATTTCCTCCTTTTTGTCTAAACTTCTCATTACGCCAATTTCCTTGTGATGTATTAAACCTTCCTTGTCCACGGTTTCTAAAATGTCTTCCTCGACCATAGTTCTTGTCATGTTGTGTGAACAAAAGTCTATCTTGATTGTTCACAGGGCCTTCATCCTTTAGATTGGTTCTTTCTTCAAAGGCTTTCAACCTTCCAATTGTCTCATCTAGAGTTGTTGTATCTAGGTCAGCGAATTGCTCGATTGTTGCAGCTATTTAAGCAAACCTTTTTGGTACAACACTTAGTAGTTTCCACACTAAAGTTGGTTCATCATATACTGATCCTAAACCTTTTGCTCTAGTAACAATACTATTTAACTTTGTGGTGAACGCATCAATAATGTCTTCCTCATTCATTCTCAACATCTCAAACTCAGTTCTGAGTGTTTGTAGACGTGCCTTCTGAACTCGATCTACACCAACATGTCTTGTCTTTAGTGCATCCCAAATCTCCTTTGCATTTTTACAACTTGCGACTTGTAATATCATCTCTTCTGGTAACGCATGAAATAGATGCAATGTCGTCTCCATATCTTTCTTCTCGTCAACTTGTGTATTCGCTCTTGGTTCTATCATTTCCCATAGTCTATTTTTCCGTAAGTATGGTCTTTATACAGATTACCCATGCGGCATAATTTGTAGATTTTAGGACCGGACATTTGAAATGGGAAACATAACTCGTGTCCTTATGTATTATTATATCCTTGTTTGATTCCTCTGGCATCGTAACTTAGGTTTTCTTCTAAAACCAAAATGAAACTCTTGTGTTTTTCTAACATAGTCTCAAATACAATTCACAATTCTAATTGAATCTACTAAATTGCAATAAATCTATAAACTTTAAATTCCAAGGTAAGTAGAACGTAAAACCTGGAATTTTCGCGAACCGTCTACACGTAAAAGATCTCTGAACTTGGTGACGCAAACCACGAACACCACTCGTTCATTTTTTTGTCCCTTTGATGTCGTACTCCACGAACACCACTTGTCTCTTGTCTCGTTTCTTTTGGTAACGTAATCCACGTGTACTAATTATCTTTTCTCGTCGCTTACGATGACAGTCTTTTCACGGCTCTTCTAATTATTGGGTCTAAAAACGATTCCAGCCCACTCTTTCTTTTGAATCACAACCGGCCCACACAGCAAACAGACCCACTGCCCTTTTTTTCTTTTTGTAAATCGGCCCACACACAAGACCAGGCCTACTTGCCTTATTTTCAATTTCCTATAATTCGACCCACAACACTTTTCCCCCTTTTTTGTCTGGCCTTCTCACTTTCCTTTTGTCTACTCACTTCACAAACAACACCACCCAAAAGGTAGGGCAAAAAAGAATGCTTCCCCGTTTTTCTTCTTCTTCTGGTCCCTTTACTCTTCTCTTCGGGTTCATGACCGCAACAACAGCAAAAATGGGTTTCTGCTTCTTGGGTTTTCGATCGACAACCACAACAATGGTTTCTCAATCGGTTTCTCCGATCTCTGTTTCGGTCTCTGACGTTCTCTCCGTCACAAAACCGGTATGTCTTCTTTCTCTGATTTCGTTTATCTCTGTAACAAATCTCTCTCTGTAAATCGATTCACACCAAATCAATTTTGTTTTTGCTTTCCGAATTCTTCTGATTCGATCTTCACTCAATCGAATTTTGAATTTTGACTCGATTCCTCTGAATTGACTATCTCTTCTCTGAATCGATTCACACCAAATTGATTCCGTCAACCTTTGACTCTGATGCCACTGTTGGTATTTCTTCTCTTTGAACGATTGAACAATCAATTGATAAAAACTAATCTTTTATTAAAATGAACAAACGTTAATTTCAGACACGATTTTGACTTCTATTTATAACCTAATTTCTAACAGACACAACCTTTCACCTATAACTGTCTATAACCGACATTCTCACATCCGACCATCGCGATTTCGTGCCAACCATTACATCTTATATTACATTAGATGTATCTCCCGTATGTTGGTTACGAGGTTCTAACTATGACACTTCTAGTCCTCCTAATTTACAAGTTTACATATTCTATTCTAAATACACTTTAGACTGTTTACATGTTTGACCCAATAATTTGACTCGACTAGAATCACATGGATTAATACATTAGTATCCAATATTAACAAACTTCTTATCACATAGACACTTGGTCCGGATCATAACATGATCATATTAACAAGTTTTCATTTTTCATACTTGGTCAAATCAACAAACATTTTGTTGCACGCACATATGGTTCGGATCATAACCTGATCACATTAACAAGTTTTTTTTTTAATTTGATCATATTGGCAAACTTTTTTGTCACAAAGATACATGGTCCGGATCATAACCTGTTCATATTAACAAGTTGTTATTTTTCAAGTTTGATCATATTAACAAACTTTTTATTACACAGACATATGGTCCTGATCATACTAACAGGTTTTTGTTTTTCAAGTTTGATCATATTAACAAACTTTTTATCGCACAAACAAATGGTTCAGATCATAATCTGATCGTATTAACATATTTTTATTTTTCAAGTTGATCATGTTAATGATGTGCACCAAATTATACATGTTTTTCATATCAAATGTCATTCCTTTTATGTTTTTTGTTTCTTAAGATTCTTGTGAATTAGTTCCTTAATTAATTCATATTGAGTTTGGAGGACCTAAAGACCGAGAATTCATCAAATGAGTAAAAATAGTGCAAAAACAAGGATATTTTATTAACTCAGCAAGACAGGCACACCCCTGTGCCCTAGGTCAGGGGACAAGAAAACATAAGGGACCCACAACCCCATGTCCAAACCAACACGCCCCCGTGCCAAAGGTTAAGCACACCCCATACTCAAGTTGAACACGCCCCCGTGCGCACTATAATGTCCAGGTCTGCTTCGACCAAGTTAGTGAAGCAACCAAGAGGGTACACAATGGGCCGTGCCTCATCAAGCACGACCCATGCTCGAGCTCTGTATTAGCCTATAAATTGGTCATTTCTTGCACCATTTTGAAGAGAGCTTGGTTAGAGGTTGTTAGCCGTTTAGTAGAAGAAATTTATATAATTTTTGATAGTTAGTTTCGATTTCCAAGATTCTAGATTCAATTAACAAATTTGAAATCTTGTAATGATGCTTAATTATGTTTATACAAGTTTAATCTTTGTTGATTGCGTGGCCATTCTTGGCTAAACTCTTTGAATCACATTGGGAAGATGAACTTCCAATGAAGTAGTTAGTGCATTTATGGGTTCAAAAATGGTGTGTGTGAGTGACTTCAAAATATGATATTTTAGCATTGAAAGTGGATCCACACAACCGTCAGAACGATTTACCAACTTCATGCGTCGTTGATTCGTGCATTTACACTTCTATGCCTATGTAGAGTCGGTGTGTTAGTTACTTTGAAGGGTGATAGAAGTTATGAATTATGATCGCGATTGTAATGATCCTTGCTTTTTAATATACGTGTTGGACTTATATGCCCGAGTAACGACATTCGACAACACTACCATCAAGATAAGATCCAAAGAGTTACACATCGAACAACAATATATATTAAATGATGTTTAAGAGTTAAACGGGCCTTAGACGAAACTAAACCAAAAGGCAAATAATTATTTATGAAATAATCATCTAGATATTATCTATGATAATCGACGGCAAAGAGCGATTGTAATTTGGAATTACGAACGACTAAATTAACTGATCCAGAAATTTGGAATTACAGAATATCTAAGTTATATATATATATATATAGGATATATGTATATAATTACTTATATAAAGTTAATTAATTGTGTTTATAAATATATATAAAAGTTATATATTTAATTAACCAGAGAGTTTAGGTTAAATACTAATTATTAGATAATCAAAGGTTAATTAGTAAACTTAATTACCTAACTTGGGGATTAAATTACTAATCTATAAATACATATGTCTAGGGAATTAAAGGTTATGATCACAATTAGAAAATTGGAGAACAATTGCTAAGCCTACTCTCTCCTCCCCTCCCCTCCCCATTCCCGCTGCCAACCTCCACCTACATAACTTGGGGATTAAGTTACTAATCTATAAATATATAAAGTCACCTGCCGCCGGCAGCCACTTCCGCCACTGCTACCATCACCGTGAGCTGCTGCCGCCATCACCGAGCTTCGCAGCTACAGTAGGGCGGCAATCGTCGCACCCGCCGGTTGCCGTCGTTTCGGGTTCATCGTCTTTTTCAACTTGACATCGGGTGATTGGATTAAACAAACCAGGTTCGTTTTTGGTGTACGGGTGAATTGGAGATAAACCAGATAGAGATCCGGGTTTATACGGGTCGATTAGCAATTACAGGCTTGGTTCGTGGAGCCGGATCTAGCGATCGGGTTGTTGTCACATGGTGTTTCATCTTCGGTTGCCATCTCCAACTCGCAAAAGTTATAACCCTAACCCCCTACGGTTGTTATTGAATATTTGTTTGCATCTAGACTCCTGGTGGGCGATTTAGGGTTTGGCCTAGATCGTTTCATGCTTGTTTCATGCTGCGTGTTCTAAAATTGTTTTAAAACCCTTGCACGAGACCCGTCAGTGGTATCAGAGCCACTTATGCGAACAAATTATTCAATTTTAATTTTAGTTGCAATCGGGTTTTATTTTGCAGGTCCACATGACTCATCTCAGATCGATCTCGTGACAAGACGTCTCGATAACACTGAGTGCGGAATCCTTCGTGTTAACTGTAGGATCGTGAAATTACAAGATGGTTCTGTTCTTAGTTGAAATTGGCAGAAACAATAACAACTACACAAATATAATCGAGCAAGCAGAAATAATACCTTTAGGAACACTGTTGTATTAAGATTTTGCAGATAAACGATTACAATTGAAAAACTCAATCAAAAGACATACAACGCACACTTACAATGAAGTGTTTACAGATTATTTAAACTCACTTAGAATCAAGACAGCCCCTTGATTCTAAGGATCAGATCTAACACAGACCGTTGATCTGCTGTATCTAGCTAACTATTACACGTTTTGTCTATATCTAGTTAACTTTATTGAAGCGTCTTCTTTATGCATCATTACTTTTTGTCTTAGAGAAGAGCATTGTTGTCCGTCATTGGTTGTGCCATTGAGGTTCCTTCTGCTTTGATTGTGTCAGTTGCTTTTGCAGAAATTTATCAGTGATGCTTGGTATGGATAGTCAGCTGCAACGATTTGTCTTCAAGGCACAAGGCTGTCAGTAACAAAGATGTTGATGTCACACCCCCATATTTTATTTACTTATTAAATAAATACAGGTTGTAACGATTGGTTCATTACACGATAGCGGAAGCTGTAATAATGATTTCTAAGACTTGATTACATATACAATTACTAAAACTAAGTAATACTGTGATCTAAGTTCTTCTAGATCAACGACAGACTTGAGACTTGATATCCTACGTCCTTCCAGCTACTAGGAATTGCTCAGGCATAGCTAGCCTATTCCAACCGCGCCATGGCTAAAGGTCACCTGAGAAACATACTTGAAAGTGTCAACACAAAGGTTGGTGAGTTCACAGAGTTAGTTATATTAGTGCTTATAGTTTTTCCCGAAAACATGTACATGACTTTACCGTCATAAAACTAAGTAGTTTTCCCCGAAAAACTATACATGACTTAACCGTCATAAATAATAAGTAGTTTTCATTTGAAAACATGCCCATGACTATACCGTCATAAAATAAGTAGTTTTCCTTTGAAAACATGCCCATGACCTATCCGTCATGAAATAAGTGGTTTTCCTTTGAAAACATTACTATGACTTAATCGTCATAACTCCAATGTTTAACATGATCATTTTAACCTGATTGAAACTCTTTGTATAAACCTGATCCTTTTAACCTGATCAGAACCCTTTGTTTAAACCTGATCACTTTAACCTGATCAGAACCCTTTGTTTAACCTGATCACTTTAACCTGATCAGAACCCTTTGTTTAACCTGATCACTTTAACCTGATCAGAATTCTTTTGTGTAATACCTGATCATTTTACCTTGATCAGAACTCTTTTGTGTAAAACCTGATCATTTTAACCTGATCAGAACCCTTTTGTGTAAAACCTGATCATTTTACCTTGATCAGAACTCTTTTGTGTAAAACCTGATCATTTTAACCTGATCAGAACCCTTTGTTTAACCTGATCACTTTAACCTGATCAGAACCCTTTGTTTAACCTGATCACTTTAACCTGATCAGAATTCTTTTGTGTAATACCTGATCATTTTACCTTGATCAGAACTCTTTTGTGTAAAACCTGATCATTTTAACCTGATCAGAACCCTTTTGTGTAAAACCTGATCATTTTACCTTGATCAGAACTCTTTTGTGTAAAACCTGATCATTTTAACCTGATCAGAACCCTTTTGTGTATATTACCAATGAATATGATTACTAATCCGATCTATTGACCCCATTTGTAAGCTTGCAAGGAATACAAAATAGTATGTAATGTACGAGACCGTAACCAAACCCCAACTTTCTGTGCCTCCCCTCGCCTTTCTGCGAGTAAGACAATATGCGGTCATTCGGCCATTTTGACCCCTGGTTAGCGCGACTAACCATGACCGGAGGCGTCACCCCCAATAGTACTATTCATATAATCCCGGGCTAAATCCATAGCTAATGGTTACTAATTTATTACGAGGACTTTAAGCGCTTTATTGTTCCCTCAATACATACATACGGTCAGATCATTAGTTCCATTCATTTATACACAAAAGTCTTTTACAAGTATGTTTCCACCCCAAATCATTTCAAAAACTTAGAAAAAGGGGATTAGTGAAACTCACAAGGAGTTAAACCAAAATGTTCATATTGTCAAATGTGTAAGCAATGTAATTCATTTTTTCAAAACATAATAAGTATGTTCCTCCCCCGATGTTTACAAAACAGTAAAGAGTTAAAAGGGGGCCGTGAACTCACCTTGTGTCCGATGAAATCCTAGCAAACCAACTTGTGCTAGTTCTTGTATATCCGTACCCTAATCACACAAGGGTACTAATGTGTTAAACTACCCGTCTTATACATAAGTTGTTCAATACTTGTTTTGTTATAAAACAGATCTTAGCTACTGCCCAAAGTGACTGATGAACAGGTGTCGAAACTTCCTAGTTTCGATTGCGCAGATTAGATATCGAAACTTCCTAGTTTCGAATGAGCAAAAACTGGTATCGAAACTACCTAGTTTCGATTGGCAAGAAGGGTATCGAAACTACCTAGTTTCGATTGAGCAATATGTATCGAAACTACCTAGTTTCGATTGAACAACTAGTATCGAAACTCCTAGTTTCGATTGAGTAAACTTGTATCGAAACTCCTAGTTTCGATTGAATAGGTATCGAAACTCCTAGTTTCGATTGAATAACAGGTATCGAAACTCCTAGTTTCGATTGAATAACAGGTATCGAAACTCCTAGTTTCGATTGAACAGGTATCGAAACTCCTAGTTTCGATTGAATAACAGGTATCGAAACTCCTAGTTTCGATTGAACAGGTATCGAAACTCCTAGTTTCGATTACTGCACTTTGATTGACAGAATTCGTCCTGTATATTTTTATGTTCAAATCTTGAATTTGACACACTTTTCTTGTTATCTTTCTTGCGTTTGAACGATTTGTATGTTCAGCTACGATTTTAAAGAAAATGAAATGGATAATATCGAGTTTTTACCTCAAACAGAGAATGATGATTTTCAGGGAAACAGAGAATGATCTTGAGCTCCTTATCTTGATTCTTGAGACAACACTTGGAACTCTTCTTATAGCACCGAAATACGGTGGATTTTTACCTTAAACTGGACTTCGACTTGAAGGAGAATTGGGAATTTGCCGTAAGAAAATGAGAAGTATGAAAGGGATTGTGGGATTTCGATTGAGGAGGTATGGTTTTTATCTGAATTTGAGTGAATTAGCAAGTGGGGGAATGGCTCCCCTGACTTTCGGTCGAGAAAGTCAAGCAAGTGGGTTGGGATTTAAATAAATCAAACCATTTGATTTAAGTGTAATTTTAACCACTAGTGTTCGTATTTAGTCGGGTTATCCTGGTACGTGAACCGGTAACTCCTAGAATTACCAAAATATGAAATGAGACCCTGTACGATTTTTGTTAAACCTTAATGTCCTTGTTTGTGAAATTGAGTAATCACAAAACAATTATAATTTAAACTTGTTTATAACATGTACGGATATTGACCTGAAATGTCGGGTGTCACATTCTCCCCATGTTAAAAGAATTTCGTCCCGAAATTCAATTTGTGTCCTCTTGAACTGTTGTATCCTTAAACAAGGATGGGTATTTTTGTTTTCATTTGATCCTCTCGTTCAAATGGTTCAACGTACCTAGGGTTAAGCTTGCCACGGTTGCCAAATTTTTCCACTCTTTTCCAAGGTGAGACCTTCAACGTGACTTTGTCTATCACTTGGAATTCTATTGGTTTTCGTCTGTTGCTAGCTCCACTCATCTTTCGTCTGTCTTGAGTGGCTTTCAGACGATCTTTTATTTCGACGATCTTGTCAGTGGTTTCCTAGCCAATATCAGGACCAGTCAAATGCTTTTCGCTAACCCCCGCCCAACATAGCGATGAGTGACACTTATAACCATACAAAGACTCAACTGAGCGGCTTTAATGCTGGTATGGTAGTTGATATTATATGAAAACTCATCCAACGGCGGTGAGTATCCCTATTTCTTCTGAAATCGATTACGCACACACGGAGCACATCTTTTAAAGTTTGGATAGTCCTTTTACTTTGACCGTTCATCTGGGGATGATATGCAGTGGTCATGTAAAGGCGTGTGCTCAAGGCTTCTTGTACAGACTGTCAGGTTCTTGACATGAATCGACTGTCCCTTTTTGTGAAAATGGAAACTGGCATACCATGCCTAGCCTTAATTCCCTTAATATTTAGCCTTGCACGCGTCTTACTTTTATCTATCTCCTTTATTGGTAGGGAATGCGCGGATTTCGTCAAACGACTGACGATTATCATATAGTATCATAGTTGCTAGGTGTTCTGGGTAACATTGAAATGAAATCCATTGAAATTTGTTCCCATTTCCATTGAGGTATCTCGGGTTGTTATAACAATCCCGACGGTTTCTGATGTTCTGCCTTTACCTTTGAACATGTCAGGCATTTACCGACGTAAATAGCAATTTCTCCTTTCATGTTCGGCCACCAGTAGAGTTCTTTCAGATCCTTATACATTTTATCCGAACCTGGGTGAATGGAGTACCTGGACTTGTGGGCTTCGTCCATGACCAACTCCCGTAAGTTATCAAAACATCGCACCCAAATTCTATTTGCAAAGTATAAAGTATCATCTGATTTTGGCTCTAATTGTCTGATCATTCCTCGTATAGCTTCACTCTGAATGTTTTCTTCTTTGATTGCCTCCTGTTGTGCCATCCGGATTTGAGTCGTGAGACTCGCATGAATTGTCAATCCTAGGGCACGAACACGGAGAGTTTTAACCCGTTCCTTACGACTCAAGGCATTTGCTACGACATTTGCCTTACCAGGGTGATACTTGATATCCCAGTCGTAATCATTCAGTAGTTCTACCCAACGACGTTGTCTCATGTTAAGTTCCTTTTGATCAAAGATATGTTGGAGACTCTTGTGATCAGTAAAGATAGTACATCTTGTACCGTAAAGGTAATGTCTCCAAATTTTGAGTGCAAACACGACAGCACCCAATTCCAGATCATGAGTCGTATAATTTTTCTCATGTACTTTTAGCTGTCTGGATGCATACGCTATGACTTTTTCTCTTTGCATCAATACACATCCCAGACCTTGGTGTGATGCGTCGCAGTACACGATGGAATTGTCAGTTCCTTCGGGAAGGGATATGATTGGTGCACTGCAAAGTTTTTGCTTCAACAATTGAAACGCTGATTCTTGTTTATTAGTCCAATCAAACTTTTTGTCCTTCTGAGTTAACGTGGTCAAAGGCAAGGCTATCTTTGAAAAATTCTCGATAAATCGCCTGTAATATCCTGCCGAACCCAGAAATTGACGCACCTCAGTCGGAGTTCTTGGTGCTTCCCAGTTTTTTATAGCTTCAATCTTGGTTGGGATTACGTGAATACCCTTCTTATTGATGACGTGTCCGAGAAAGTGAACCTCTCGAATCCGAAACTCACACTTAGAGAATTTGGCATAACGCTTCTCATTCCGGAGTAGTTCAAAGATTGATTTCAAATGATGTTCATGTTCCTCCTTGGTTTGTGAATATATTAATATGTCATCGATAAATACAATCACGAATTTATCCAAATATAGCCTGCACACGCGGTTCATTAGATCCATGAAAACGGCCGGTGCAATAGTCAAGCCAAATGGCATAACTAGGAACTCGTAGCGACCGTAACGAGTCCTAAAAGTCGTTTTTGGTATATCTTCTTCCTGAATTTTCAGTTGAGGATATCTTGATTGTAGATCAATTTTAGAATAGAAACTGGACCCTTGAAGTTGATCAAACAAATCGTCTACTCGAGGAAGAGGATACCGGTTTTTGATTGTCAGCTTGTTCAACTCCCGATAATTGATGCACCTTCTAAAGGTTCCATCCTTTTTCTTTACAAACAGGACCGGAACTCCCCATGGTGAGAAACTCGGTCTTATGAAAAAAAATTACTCGACGAGGTGTCCAAGTTTTTGTTGTATATTGGGTAGAAATGAAAAAATATGAAAATGAAACTTTATGTTTGTCCCTCTTATGCTTTTCGAAAGCATTTTCCCGGACTAAGACTTTTCTCTTATTTCAGGTTTCATGTTTTCTATGATTTTCCTCTCTATGTGCCTTCATGGAGCTAGGAATTGATGTTCCTTGGGAGCTCTTATTTGTGAACTTCGAGTCTAATCACCACTTTACCCCTTTGCTCGCCCTACCTTTCGAGGCAGACTAGCCTTTGGGTTGTAGCGTCCTGATATGTAAACTCATGTCTCGACTACCATACCTTCAAAGTATGTAAGCCATACGAAGTTTGATGTTTGTTTGGGATATTCATATTCCGTCTAGCTGAGGGAATGAATAATAATACTGTAAGAATGGTCTCATCGAATTAGTGTTTTCCCCAAAATGGGCTATGGGTTTGTCAACTCATTAAGTTGGCAGAAAGAGTTGATAGTCAACTATTAGTCATACGGTGTGTATGCACTCCTTTAGTGTTTGAATGGTACTTTGGTGACTTACCATTACGTATTCCACTCATTCAGGTTATAGCCTTAAAATCCTTAGCACAAGGATAAACTTGAGGTAATGAGTGTTGAACGTCGAGGCTTTTGTATTCTAACTAAGTCTACTCTAAGAGATCATTTCTTAACAATAGATGCTCTAGAGCTTCCCAATTATAGAAAACTAGAAGTGAAAGATGCAATCACACCTCTCTTCTAGGCTAAATCTGGGATCCATCCAACAAGATGAACTTTGGGGAAGTGCGAGTATAAAAGAGTAATAAATTATTCTTCTCAACTCTTTGTGGACAGTGGCCTATTGTGAATAGTTCGAGTTTACGTCCTTTATGCATATCATGAGCTAATGAGATTAGCATGAGATTCCGCATTTGGGACTCCTTTAAGGGTTTTGCATGTCGTTTTGGTTAGTGCGACAATAGTCGTTAGTCCACACTTAGGTTTCTTTGGCATTCGTTTGAGCATCAACCCCGGCTTATCTATTGCAGAGAGAATAGTCAGACTTAAAGGTATATTGAATGTCAATGGCTGCGAGAGCAATCCTGTTTGACCGAGATTCTGAAATGTCCGATTTCCTACTTGTCTCATGTCGAGCTTCCACAATATCCATAGGTGCCATGTGTATGCGGGTCAGAATAATATCCTGCCCTATTACTGAAGTTAGTGCATAACACTCTTGGCGCAACTTTCAATCAATTGTGAGATTGAACTGTATGATGGATCCTGAGATTATGCTATAATCTCCCACAATAGTTGTGCAATTACTGTAAGTGTTAGTTGTGGTAACGCTCAATTTGAAGCATTCCTGACAAGTAGAATCTCAAAAAGATGTGCGAATTTCTTCGTCGTTTAGGATTTACTAAGGATTGGTTGAATTCAATTTGAATTTCTCTCGTTCCTCCAAAACTAGGAGAATGCTTTGTGAGCACCTAATTGAGAAGTCTGATTTGTTGAGATCCAATCCTTAATCAAGTGATTGAGAACATGAGTTGATCATCAGCTTAGACAGCAAGACTCACTAAAGTTCCCATGCACTGCAAATTATGATTACGTGTGCACCCGTAATGATAATTTGCCTTGCCTGATCCCTATAGTGTTTCTTCTATCCCTAGCTTTTAATCAAAAGTGATTTGAAAAGATCATTAGATTGCGTTTGCACATTTGTACAGGAGTGTGTATTGTTTTATCGGATTACTCTTAATTATGTGTACCAATACTCATGAATCTGCCGAATATGGCAGTTGTCGGATGAGGCTAAGGGTAGAGAGGCACCACCAGTGTCTCTTAAAAAAATGTGCATGGTGAAATTCAGGCACTATATGTGTTGGGCAGAGATCCTCAAACGAGTGTCGAGCAACTCATGCTCCAAGTCTGTATATATGCATGGATCCACATGATCCTGATGTATGTCTGGGTCTCCTGACCCTTGGAGTTCTCTCCCATTTAGTCCTGCTTATTCACCTTGAATTCCATTCTGTCTGGGCAATCATGCCTGCCATATAACATGGCGAGAGTCTAGGCATCCGATCCGACAACTTATGAAGAAGAGTATTTATACCACAAATACGTTAGAAAGATAGTTGCCTCCATAGCTGGAGTAGTTGTGGTGCAGGTATAGGTACAGATTCTGGTACGAGTTCAACCTGTTGTGATACCAAGATCGGTAACTGACGATCGCCGCCGTCGTCGTTAAAGCTCAGCTCGTAACTCGATCTTCTAAGGTTGCAGTATGCTGAGTACCTGTTATTCTTGACTCGTAATCCGAACAGTAACATGTTATAAGTGTTTATTATTTCCACATTATTGTATGTGTTTAAGTGTTCACTACATGTGCCATGTAATTGTATTAGTGTAGCTAATGGTACCCTAGTGTAACTCCATACACTAATAGTCTACACAAATTGTTCGGCAACGGTTGGAATTCCTATGCTCAAGTCTTGGGTGTTTTTAGTGTGATGCAAGTCTTAGAAATCTTGGTCCCTAAATGAGTCCGGTTAGAGCCTAGGTATCACTAAGGACACCTAATTCGCTAAAACCATTGCTCTGATACCAATCTGTCACACCCCCATATTTTATTTACTTATTAAATAAATACAGGTTGTAACGATTGGTTCATTGCACGATAGCGGAAGCTGTAATAATGATTTCTAAGACTTGATTACATATACAATTACTAAAACTAAGTAATACTGTGATCTAAGTTCTTCTAGATCAACGACAGACTTGAGACTTGATATCCTACGTCCTTCCAGCTACTAGGAATTGCTCAGGCATAGCTAGCCTATTCCAAACGCGCCATGGCTAAAGGTCACCTGAGAAACATACTTGAAAGTGTCAACACAAAGGTTGGTGAGTTCACAGAGTTAGTTATATTAGTGCTTATAGTTTTTCCCGAAAACATGTACATGACTTTACCGTCATAAAACTAAGTAGTTTTCCCCGAAAAACTATACATGACTTAACCGTCATAAATAATAAGTAGTTTTCATTTGAAAACATGCCCATGACTATACCGTCATAAAATAAGTAGTTTTCCTTTGAAAACATGCCCATGACCTATCCGTCATGAAATAAGTAGTTTTCCTTTGAAAACATTACCATGACTTAATCGTCATAACTCCAATGTTTAACATGATCATTTTAACCTGATCGAAACTCTTTGTATAAACCTGATCCTTTTAACCTGATCAGAACCCTTTGTTTAAACCTGATCACTTTAACCTGATCAGAACCCTTTGTTTAACCTGATCACTTTAACCTGATCAGAACCCTTTGTTTAACCTGATCACTTTAACCTGATCATAATTCTTTTGTGTAATACCTGATCATTTTACCTTGATCAGAACTCTTTTGTGTAAAACCTGATCATTTTAACCTGATCAGAACCCTTTTGTGTAAAACCTGATCATTTTACCTTGATCAGAACTCTTTTGTGTAAAACCTGATCATTTTAACCTGATCAGAACCCTTTGTTTAACCTGATCAGAACCCTTTGTTTAACCTGATCACTTTAACCTGATCAGAATTCTTTTGTGTAATACCTGATCATTTTACCTTGATCAGAACTCTTTTGTGTAAAACCTGATCATTTTAACCTGATCAGAACCCTTTTGTGTAAAACCTGATCATTTTACCTTGATCAGAACTCTTTTGTGTAAAACCTGATCATTTTAACCTGATCAGAACCCTTTTGTGTATATTACCAATGAATATGATTACTAATCCGATCTATTGACCCCATTTGTAAGCTTGCAAGGAATACAAAATAGTATGTAATGTACGAGACCGTAACCAAACCCCAACTTTCTGTGCCTCCCCTCGCCTTTCTGCGAGTAAGACAATATGCGGTCATTCGGCCATTTTGACCCCTGGTTAGCGCGACTAACCATGACCGGAGGCGTCACCCCCAATAGTACTATTCATATAATCCCGGGCTAAATCCATAGCTAATGGTTACTAATTTATTACGAGGACTTTAAGCGCTTTATTGTTCCCTCAATACATACATACGGTCAGATCATTAGTTCCATTCATTTATACACAAAAGTCTTTTACAAGTATGTTTCCACCCCAAATCATTTCAAAAACTTAGAAAAAGGGGATTAGTGAAACTCACAAGGAGTTAAACCAAAATGTTCATATTGTCAAATGTGTAAGCAATGTAATTCATGTTTTCAAAACATAATAAGTATGTTCCTCCCCCGATGTTTACAAAACAGTAAAGAGTTAAAAGGGGGCCGTGAACTCACCTTGTGTCCGATGAAATCCTAGCAAACCAACTTGTGCTAGTTCTTGTATATCCGTACCCTAATCACACAAGGGTACTAATGTGTTAAACTACCCGTCTTATACATAAGTTGTTCAATACTTGTTTTGTTATAAAACAGATCTTAGCTACTGCCCAAAGTGACTGATGAACAGATGTCGAAACTTCCTAGTTTCGATTGCGCAGATTAGATATCGAAACTTCCTAGTTTCGAATGAGAAAAAACTGGTATCGAAACTACCTAGTTTCGATTGGCAAGAAGGGTATCGAAACTACCTAGTTTCGATTGAGCAATATGTATCGAAACTACCTAGTTTCGATTGAACAACTAGTATCGAAACATTGAGTAAACTTGTATCGAAACTCCTAGTTTCGATTGAATAGGTATCGAAACTCCTAGTTTCGATTGAATAACAGGTATCGAAACTCCTAGTTTCGATTGAACAGGTATCGAAACTCCTAGTTTCGATTGAATAACAGGTATCGAAACTCCTAGTTTCGATTGAACAGGTATCGAAACTCCTAGTTTCGATTACTGCACTTTGATTGACTGAATTCGTCCTGTTTATTTTTATGTTCAAATCTTGAATTTGACACACTTTTCTTGTTATCTTTCTTGCGTTTGAACGATTTGTATGTTCAGCTACGATTTTAAAGAAAATGAAATGGATAATATCGAGTTTTTACCTCAAACAGAGAATGATGATTTTCAGGGAAACAGAGAATGATCTTGAGCTCCTTATCTTGATTCTTGAGACAACACTTGGAACTCTTCTTATAGCACCGAAATACGGTGGATTTTTACCTTAAACTGGACTTCGACTTGAAGGAGAATTGGGAATTTGCCGTAAGAAAATGAGAAGTATGAAAGGGATTGTGGGATTTCGATTGAGGAGGTATGGTTTTTATCTGAATTTGAGTGAATTAGCAAGTGGGGGAATGGCTCCCCTGACTTTCGGTCGAGAAAGTCAAGCAAGTGGGTTGGGATTTAAATAAATCAAACCATTTGATTTAAGTGTAATTTTAACCACTAGTGTTCGTATTTAGTCGGGTTATCCTGGTACGTGAACCGGTAACTCCTAGAATTACCAAAATATGAAATGAGACCCTGTACGATTTTTGTTAAACCTTAATGTCCTTGTTTGTGAAATTGAGTAATCACAAAACAATTATAATTTAAACTTGTTTATAACATGTACGGATATTGACCTGAAATGTCGGGTGTCACAGTTGATCAGCAGCAAGATGTAACCATCCAAAGCTGCTGATGATTTTCCTGTCAGCAGCGTCAAGTGTTGATGCTGCTGAGAAGCCTATCCGCAGCAACTTTGGTCTTCAGCAGATAAGCTTATCCGCAGCAGTTTGTTGGTCAGCAGCAAACTCTGAGATCAACAACATTTGTACTTAGAGAATTTTGTAGCCATCAGTCTTTGGTTCTACAAACTCCCCATAGACTGATGCTACCAAAATTCTCTTACTGCCTTTGTTGCTGAAGCTTTTGCATATTGCTGACTATTCTTTCAACCTCATATCCTCTCTGGTCCTTGCTGAGATTGTTAAGAGGAAGCTCAGATAGAGTCTTGATGTCTTTGCTTGCAATTTTAAAGATAGCTTTGCTTGAACACCTCATCTTCTGTCCTTTAACATCTGTCAGAGTAAATTCATTCTTTTCAGCATTGTAGGACCAGCTGATGAATGGAGTGTGGGATTGAAGAGGTTTGGCATCAATGATTTCATCTTTGCTGGGGTTGAAGTAATGTCTGATTGCCAGCAAAAGATGTCTCCCACTTTCATTCTCAGGTTCAGAGGATTCACCCAGCTCCATCATTCTTCTTAGATCAGAATCTGGAAGCTGTAGTACCTCATGAACAGAAGTATAGATTGATCTTTTAGCTTCTGTCCTCCCCCTGAACACTTCAAACTATTGGTCTTCAGGGCTGTATGACCATCTGATTATTTCCCTTGAGTCTTCAGGTTTGGAAGTGGGTTTATTTTCCTTTTTGGGACGTTGTTGATGAGTAGGAGCTGGGTGTGTGGATTTAGACTTTGAGGGAGGAGAGGAGGGAGGTCTAGGAAGGAGGGTGGAAGGTTGTTGGATTGAGGAAGTGTTGGGTTTCTTTGATTTCCTTTCTTCTTCTTGAATGTTTACCCTTTTCTTGGAGCCTTTCTTCTCCAATCTTTCTTCCTCATCCTTCTTGACTTTAACATAGAGGGCTTGCAGGTTCATGAAATTCATGGGACCTAACCTCTTTCCACTTTCTCCTCTAACCTTAAGGAAGTCAATCATGACTTTCCATTCTTCATGGGTCCGTTTATTAAAAGCAATGGTTTTTTTTTACTTATGTTTAGCTTTTTCTTCTTCTTTAGCCTGTTTCTTCTTTGCCAATTGACCTTGCTGACCCATGAAGGCTCTGTAGATTTCTTTATTTGATAGTTTCTCAAGGTAGTCTGCATCCTCACCTTGAGAAACTAGAGCCTTTACCCACTCCTTTCTCATTTCTTTGGCTAGTTCAGAATTAGTAATTCTGAGCTTAGCCTCTTCCTTCTTCTTCTTTTCTATTTCTTCTTCTTCTTTATCAAATTGTTCCTGCAGTTGAAGAGCAAGAGCTTCATCTTCTTCAATCTGATAAACTGCAGGAATCTTTAGCTTCAGAGCATCCAACTGTTTTGCATACAGTTGGATCTGTTGTTCTCTGAGAAGAATGACTGTGATTCTATCTTGAGCTTTCTTAGTTTCAGCCATCTCCTCTTCTTCTCTTCTTCTTCTTCTTCTTCTTTCTTCTTTCTCTTTCTTTTCTCTTTGTAACCTCTCTTCGTCTTCTTCGGTTATAATTCCCTTACCCTTTTCTTTGTTGGATGCCTCTGCTTCGGCTTCACTGATCACAACAGCAGATGATTGTGTCGTTGTGGGAATCTCAGCCTCAGCTTCATTAGCAATTTGAGAGGTTGATAAGGGAAGGTCATTAGCTTCATCTGTTTTTCACTCAGGACTTGTAAGTTCTATCAGCATTTCTTTAACAGTGGATCTTGATTCATAAGCAGCAGCAAAGATGTCTACTCGAGTGGAAGCTGAGTCAGAATCAGTGTCAGAATTTGACACATATACCGCTTCAGCAATCCTTCCTTCTTGTTCAAGATGTGCTCTGACAGTAGCCATCATTGCCTGGCTTTCGAGGGAGTTGACAATGCAGATATTTGCTCTGAGTTGAAAGATCTTGTAAAGAAAGTCTGTAGGCAGTAGCAGGATGTTCCCGGTGTTGATGGTGAGAGATGAGCCGTTGCTTAGCAGAAAGGTGTGGTCAAGAGACTTAGTGCTTACCCATCCCAGCACATCTAAGTCCTTAACAATTGAGTTGTACAGAAATCTTCTTAAGCACAGAACTTCTTCTTCAGTGAGAAGACTGCTCCTTATTATTTCAAGTCTTCTAGGAGTCAGTCTTCTTTCTGCTGCTGTTGAAGATTCAGGATATGCTACCTTTTTTGCTGCTTGTATTTGTCTTTGAAAGTTGGGTAGATTATCCTCCATCAAGTCATAGAACCTGCCGATTGCAAGTTGTGCTGAGAGGTCCCAGTTTAGCAGTGTAGATGGTATAGGTGAAGGACTTGGATGATATTTAGAAAGTCCCAGTTTAGCTCTTCTACTCTGCTAAACTCCCAACCAATCCAGAACCTCTCAGATTTTCCATCATACCCCCAAGCTAGTATTGTATCAAACTCTAGTTGTGTTGAAGTCAGTGGAAATTGGGGGGCAGTAGAGTGACTTATGATGGCTGCTGCTTTAGGGATGATGCTGAAGGATGTATATGTTTGTTCTATATCTTCAGCATCATTCATCATCTCATCAACAGCCCTGACGACTAACTTCCAGTCTTCAGTTGTTTCTTCTTCTTCGTTATCTGAAGCTGGCTAGTCATGAACCTGTACAAAAGCTGGCTTGAAAAGTGTACTTTGAAAACCAGCCTGCTCTTGAATCCAGTCATCAAGACTGTCTGAGTCTTCCTCCATTGGGACCATCTCCCCCTTTTTGGTTGCATCAGTGGACAAATAAGCATCAATTTGGGTGCCCACCGATACAAGAGAGGGAGAAGGTATAGTTGGGCATTGATGGGCTTCATACATAGAGACTTGGTGTCTTAGTTTGGACACTTCAACCTCTAGCATAGCCACCCTTGCAGTCAATTCCAGGTTATGAAGTTTTAGTCTGTCCTCATTCACAGTTGTGGAATCCTTGGATCCAGATGGGGCCTTAGGCCTAGCCTCTTCATCCCCATCACCCATGGTTTCTTGGCACCTGGGATTCCTCTCAGTGAGGGGAGTTTCCAAGGAAGCATCCTCACAGTGAGTTGCCGTGGTTGAGGTCTTAGCAATGTTGTCACTGTCCTCCTGGTTATTTGATGGACCAGCAGTAGTGACAGCCTCTTCCACATCCACTCTGTCATAACTCCTAGAGTGGACCTTCAGGGTAGAAGAACATGGGATGGGTGTGTTGGAAGCAAGATCAATCAGTACCTCCGAGATGGTGGTAGTTGGAGAAGGTACATCATCTTGATCAGGTTCTTCAACACTTAAGTTCAGAAGAGAAAGGAAAGGCTCAGGGGGCTGTTCTATAGATCCGGGAAGTGATCCTGATCCTAATAGAGAGACATCCAAATGAGTCTCCCTAATAATGTGGCTTTCCCTTATGATATTCTCACCAGAATGTTGTGATTCTGAATGAGGGCTGTTAGGTTGGGTTTGGGCCTTGGAGGTAAGAGAAGAAGGAGTTCTCTTGCCCCTTTTCCTAGTATATGTCGTTGCAACGGGGGCCCTGTGTTCCGGTTGAACGATAACATCCAAAACAGGTGTAAGTAATGTTTGTGCCTGTGCATCCTTAGTAGTATGCACAGGGGTTCAAATGGTAGAAGCAGACTATTGTTCAGGATGTGGGGTGGAGGGTGTGGGATCAGTATCAGCTGGGATTGTTGAACTGTCACCCGGGGTACTCTGTATGTTCAGCATTGTAGATAACACTGGAACATTGTCCCCTGAGAACCTTTTTGGAAACAGTTATCATGTTATCACTTCAGATCGGCGAAAATGCAGATCTTCATGAAAACCCTAACGGGTAAGACGATCACGTTTGAGGTCGAATCCTTCGACACAATCGATAACGTGAAGGAAAATATCCAAGACAAGGAAGGTATTCCGCCAGATCAGCAGCGTCTAATCTTCGCCAGAAAACAGCTCGAGGACGGCAGAACCCTAGCCGATTACAACATCCAGAAGTAGTGAAATCTTCGCCTCGTCCTTCTTCTCGGCGGTGGCACGAAGAAGCGCAAGAAGAAGACCATGGAAGACGGAGACAAGTGCGGAGCTTACCTGATGACATCCGCTTCTTTTCTGAGATATGCATTGGAGAAGAGTGTGGCTTCCGAGATGGTGATATCCTTGCCGTCTTCCTTGGCTTTGATTTGGGGAATCCCCTGTTCGGTAGAGTAGACAGCGGTACTCCAGAAATCCTCCATATGACGGATATGTGTGACATGGTTGGTTGTGAGGGAAAATTGGATCTTTGATCGACATAAGAAGTCCATCATATCATTGAATCCTTCGGATATCTTTCACTTGGTTGGGTAATGACAGTGAGGGATGAAGGGCTTTGAAAGTGATGGGGACTTGGAAGAAAGTGTTGTTGGTTTAGGGAGAAGTGGAAGGTGAAGAGGTGGAAATTTGATTTGTTTTTATAATGGCAGAGGAGAGAAAAAGAAAAATGACTTGTACAGTACAACCCAATTCACCTTTTATTGTTACAGCTGTAATACACCGAGGCAGTCATGGTAAAGACTGACGGGAATTTTAACAGCGGGTAAAAGTTAATTTGGACTTAAATTTACCAATCAGCAGCAAACTTGATTGCTGTGGATGCGGAAGGTTAAGTCTGTCAGCAGTAAACTTATCTACTGCTGATGGATTTAATAATCCGCAGCAAGGATGTTGCTGCTGACAGTCTTAAAGAAATCCGCAGGAAGCCTGTTCCTGCTGATAACTTAAAGCAGTCAGCTGCAAATCTTTTGCTGCTGAGGATTAAACCTGTCAGCAACTGAAGGACAAAAATGTTGCTGGACTTATAACTTTTATTTACAGCATAAAACAAAACACAATAATAGAGTGGAGATGGATTTTAATCAAAGTTCATCATACCAATTAATTCAAATAAATATTTAAATCTAGCTTCATCAAAAGGTTTTGTAAACAAATCAGCATATTGCTCATTCGTATGAACTTTGGTTAAAATAATCCTCTTTTTCTCAGCTTGATCTCTTATGAAATGATACCTGATGTCAATGTGCTTTGTCTTTGAGTGCTGAACCAGATTGTTTGCGATTGCGATAGCACTCATGTTGTCAATGTGAATTGGAGTTGCCATGAAAGTCATCCCATAATCCAATATTTGATTTTGTATCCAGATGACTTGTGCACAGCAACTTGAAGCTGCAATGTATTCTGCTTCAGCTGTAGAAGTTGAAACACATGTTTGCTTCTTGCACTGCCATGAAATCAATCTCCCTCCCAGAAACTGACATCCCCCTGAAGTGGACTTTTTGTCCAAGTTGCATCCCCCATAGTCACTGTCAGTGTATGCATATAGATTAAGCATGTCATTTTTAGAGTACCATAGCCTAAGTCTTGGGGCACCCTTTAGGTATCTAAAGATTCTTTTGACAGCCTGAAGATGTGAAACTTTTGGAGCTGCTTGAAATCTTGCACAGAGGCATTCTGCAAACATGATATCTGGCCATGAGGCAGTGAGATACATGAGAGACCCTATCATTGCATGATACTGATGTTGATCAGTGTCTTGGTCATCTTTGTCTGGAGTCAGTTGATGATGCACTTGCATAGGGGTTCTTGCAGCAGAGCAGTCAGCCATTTTGAATCTTTCCAGAATGTTCTTTACATATTTGGATTGGCTGATGAAGATTCCATTTGGGACCTGTTTGACTTGTAGACCCAAGAAGAAATTTAGTTCACCCATTGAACTCATTTCAAACTTTGAGTGCATCAGAGTCTCAAAGTCTTTGCACAGTTGTTTCTTTGTTGATCCAAAGATGATATCATCAACATAAATTTGAACTAGTAAGATTTCTCCCCCTTCATCTTTGATAAACAAGGTCTGGTCTATGGCACCTCTTCTGAAGTTGTTTGTCACACCCCCAAATTTCAACTAACGGAGTTTTACCGTTTTGGGATGTGACTAACCAGGATCTCAGACATCAGTTACTTCAAACGACACTATATGGGACTTGAAATGTAATAACATAAAAGTTCAAGGTTCAGAGTGTATATGCGAAAGCGTTAAACGAAAATAAATGCGCAAAACAACGCGCCCAAGTCCAATTACAAACAAAAGATAAATATTATTCAGTAGATAATTATTTCAATTGGAGTCCAAGACACATGCATGACTTAACGTGATCCTGAGTGCCAACCTGAGAAAACATGTAAGAAAACGAGTCAACACTAGGTTGGTGAGTTCACAGGTTTCAATCATTTCAAATAAAGCATTTGCGGATTATGTACATTCAATATGCATATCAATAGGTTGCATGCCTATATTCACGTTTTGCTAAAGCGCTCGCAACCGAAACTGACAGTGTGTTTGTTTGTTTGCCTCCAGCCAGGTCTATCAACTCTGACTAATGTGTTAAGGTCAATATAACACCCGTTCGACCTCCAATCGAGTTAGCGCGATTAACACGGGTGGGGTTTGTCAAACCCAGTAGTACTACCAAAATTACCTCGTTCATACCATATTAACGGTCCGATGTGTGTGAGGACTTTTCATGATAGTGTGTTACGCTTAGCCTCAACAGTAATATCATATGAATTACAATAAACCAAAAAGGTTGTGACATGTTTTCTCCCCCAAATAAAAACAGTAAAAGGGGCCGTGAAACTCACCTGCGTTGCGTAGTAGGTAGTATCGCACAAGTATGAGATTTAGAATCTCAAGTGTTAGTCTGCACGGATTATGTATGCCCTATAATTATAACACATAAGTTAGGGACATATGGGATTTGTGACGACGACACGGAATTTAGAACATCTTAACGCTTTCTAAGGGTTTAAGAGTAGACGAACGTGTCCAACGTCGACAATGAATACTAATAGGATAATTATTTTCTTTAGATTTAGTCGCTTACGAAGGTTAGGAAATAATATAATAATATATTATTTTAAATACGAATGATTTAGACCATTTATTCTCGGAGTGGAAAATAATAATTTATATTATTTTTAAATCGGATAAAGGACGTAGGTAAATAATATACTTTTATATTATTTAGTTTAAAACAATAGTCACGAACGGACTAAAAACAATATAACGATTATAATAGTTCAAAATATTTAATACGGGTTCAAAATAATATAATAATATTATTTTTCACGGGATTGCGGGTTGGAAATGCGAAGAGTTTATTATTTTAGAAATGGTAAAAATAATATAATTTTTTCATTAAATTCAAACCCGAGCCCACGGGTTAAATCCCGGGCTAGAACGCGTTTAAACGGGTTTATATTAATATAGGTTTAATATATATATATTTTTATTTAATAAAAATCGCCCCAAAAAAAATTGTGTGGGAGCCCGGCCTCGAACCCGGGTCTCTCCCACACACGCACTCGAGCTTAACCATCACGCCCGCTAGGGTCATCGCGAAAGAACTCGGATCAGAATGGTTTTAACATCCAGTTTCAAGAGGTCTCCCTCCCTAAATCGCCCGCGATCGAATCCGGTCAGAATCCGATGATTTCGATGATGGATTGACTAATACAGAAACAAGTTTTGTTGCTCAGAGGATTACGAACCTGAGCATACAATCCATTTCGAAAACGATCAAGATTAGATTGCTTATTTATCGAAAACAGATCGAAAACGTATTTCATAGACTTGGGATCGATTCAAAGAATTCTGATGTTAAAAACGATTGAAACCATAGGGCTTTTGATAATCGGGTTGTTACGATACTTATGAAGTAATTTAATTTCATTTCTTTTGATTCTAAGGTCGAAAAACCCAATTCATAATACAGATGAACCCTAATTGCGAGTTCATGAACAATTCGATAGTGGAAGCCCGATATTTCATAGGGCTTTCACTCTACCGACGATTTCGAGTGTAGAGGAGTAGATTAATTTGATTTAAAAACAGAATTGAATCGAATTCGACAATCTGGGTTCATATGAACCCTAATTACGGGTTACAGAGATTTTGATAATGAAACTTGAAATTGATAAAGGGCTTTCAAGGAAGATGACTTTGCGAATGTATATGCATAGTTTAATTTCATTTTTAATGAGTCTAGATTAGGGTTCGACTAAACCAGTCTGATGATGAACCCTAATATCAGAAATTTGATCGAATTGATAGTGTAAGCCCGAATTAACATAGGGCTTACCTTCACAGAATGAAAATGAAGCAATTGGGTTATGAATTTACCAAAATTCGTGTCGAATTGGCTGAGATCGAGTTCTTGCAGGTGTCGGCTGCACAGGCTAATCTCCGGCGAGTTCTACTGCTTCTCCGGCCAGTGCAGGATTTGCGAAAGCTTCAGAGAGGTTTGACGACTGTGAGAAATGACTCAATTCGTAGAACTATTATCGAAATGAAGCGAATTGATGTTAATCAGATCGTGGTCGACGGTTATGGAGTGGGTGTCTTTAATTTGGATTTAATTTGATTAATTATGACGTTAAGGCGCCAATGATGATCGTTAATGGCATTTAGTCGGGCAAACGGTTTCAACATCGAAGAATCCCGACTAGAATCGATCAATTTCAAGCGAATCCGAGGTGTTTGACTTTCTGAAGTCAAAAATCAAGAATGTGAGAATTGCAGAATTGGTCCTTGAGGTTTCCTGCAGAATTGAAGTTTGAGACTTGGCAGCTTAAGTCCCTCAAGTTTAAATGGAGTTAACTCTTGGTTAAATTTGACTTTTAAAGTCAACAGAATTGATTTTGACTTTCCAAAAGTCAACAGAATAGTTTAGGGTTATGACATAACTAGTCCCTGAAGTTTAAGTTTGGAATATTGACAGAAACAGTCCCTGAAGTTTGAATAAAGTTAATTTCAGTTAACTTTAACTGGATTTTTCTAACGGAGCTAACTGAAAAAGTTCGGATTGTCACATCATCCCCAAGTTGAAAGAATTTTCGTCCCGAAAATTAAATAACATAAAAAAAATTTTGGATGTCGCATCATCATCTAGTTGAAAGAATTTTCGTCCCGAAAATTAGAATAGTGCCTTAAGAGTTTGAAGTGGATTGCTTGAACAGATGCGGATATTTACATATCATCTGATCCTCGCGCTCCCACGTGAATTTCACCTTTCCAAGGTGAGACTTTGATTAGAAACATGTCGCCTACTTGGAACTCTAACGGTTTACGACGCTTATCGGTATAACTCTTTTAACGATCACGAGCTGCCGCCATACGGTTTCAGATTTGAACAATCTTCTCAAAGGTTTCGAATACAAGTTCAGACCTGTAAGTTGGCTATCCCTAACCTCAGCCCAACAGATAGGAGATCTTCATTTACGTTCGTACAATGCCTCGAATGGCGTCGCCTTGACGATAGTGTGATAACTATTATATAGGAGAATTCTACCAGAGGTAAGTGAGACTATTATTTGTGCATTCATGAAGGATATGATGCCCATAACAGCACCACTCCTTTCGCCTTGGACGGAGAGGATTTCTCCATTAGGAAGAGGAAGGCGAACGATTTTCTCGCGATAGAAAATCTCGGTTTGGTTCTTAGATAACCAGTCCATTCCGACAATTACGTCGAAACTACCAAGCGTGACCGGCATAAGATCAATGTCAATTGTATGACTAGCCAGTTCAAATTTACAACTCATAAGAACATAGGTTGCTTCTATTATTTGTCCGTCGGTTATTTCCATGGTGTATTTGTCCTCTGATAGGGTTGGGGTTTTCCTTAGTAGATCACTAAGTTTATTAGTCATAACACTCCTATCAGCACTAGTGTCGAATAGTACAGAAGCAAAATAGTTGTTTAAAAGGAACTTACCGGTAACCACGTTGTGGTCGTAACGAGCTCCTCCGGATCCTAGCACAAAAGCTCGCCCCTTTGCACCATTCCCTGCATTGTTGTCCTGGTTGTTATTATTGCCTTGGTGATTGTTGTTGTTGTTGCTTCCACCCTTCTTTAATTGTGGACAATCCTTTCGGAAGTGTCCCTCTTTTCCACATTCAAAGCAACCCTTGGTAAAACCCGATTGTTGGAAGGGCTGTTTGGCTTGTAATTCCCCTCTGCAGTCTTTGGCAGCGTGGCCCATCTTGCCACACCGCTGGCAACGGTTTTTGTCACAAGAACCGAGGTGGTGGTAATTACATTTGTTACACCTGGGGTGTTTCCCAGTATAGCCACTTTGATGCTGACCCGAAGAGGTCGACTGGTTGAAGTTCTTCGTAGGTTCAAACCTACGCTGTTGTTGTTGCTGTGGCTGATTAGGCTGAAATCCTATGTTGTTATTGCTATTGTCAAACTTTCTCTTGTTGTTGTCGGTAGACTTGGATGCTGACTTCCTGGGAGGTAGTGTCCCTTGGGTAACAGCTTGGTCCGTCAGTTTGTGAGCAAGACGGATAGTTTGCTGAATGGTAGCAGGGTTAGATGAAGTAACCATGCTCTGGATTTGTGGTACTAATCCACTGATGAACATTTCTATCCACTTGTAGGCTGGTGTAACCATGTGAGGACACATCCCCGCTAGCTCGTGCGAGCGAGTAGTGTAGAGTTCTATTTCAGAACCCTCCATTTTCAGATTCCAGAATTCTCCTTCGAGTTTCTGAATCTCATCTCTTGGACAGTACTCTTCTTTCATCAGGATCTTGAAGTCTTCCCATGGTGATGCATTGGCCATGTCCAAACCTAGCATTTGGACTTGTGCATTCCACCATGTGAGGGCAGGACCTCCAAAATTCCCGATGCAAATTTGACTCGGTCGGCCACAGGGCAGTTGTACATGGAGAACACAGATTCAGTCTTTTCAAACCATCGGAGTAATCCGACAGCTCCCTCAGCTCCACTGAATGTGTGGGGCTTGCAGTCCATAAATGTCTTGAAGGTACATATATGCAGATTGTTCTGTGGATTGTTCGCTTGCCCTGGATTTGAAAGAGTAGGTTAGGTTTAGGAAAGAGTGGAATAAATGCGTACGGTTGATTGTCTAGATTTAGCGGTTAACAGGTTTACGTGCAATGTTTGCTGCTAAAGCTTCAGCAACACTGTCATTAATTAACGCAGCCAGTTCGGCGGGTATCAGATTTATATTTCCACGACCACCGTTGCGACCGCCACGTCCACGTCCGGCCATGATTCTTCATTTTCACAAGCACAAGAAATGAGTAAATATATCGCATATTAACATCATTCAAGTGTAAGTAAATAGAAGGAGATGTGTAAAGACATGCAGGCTTATGATTTTAGTACAAGGCTAAGTTAAATCATAAGGCCATAGAATAAATGGTTCAACTCAAACAGTTCATTAAGATTTTATTGGAATGGGAACATCCTTACCCATTTAGGTTTTTATTTAAAACATAAGGAAACGACAAAATAAGATAAGATAGAATAGAATGGAATATCAAGCTCCACTGCCGGCGGATGAGATGACTCAACATCATCCTCCTCTACTTCCTCGGGCTCATCCTCAGGCTCAAAATTAGGTACTTCAGCTGGCTCTAGAGCTGCTGCAAGTTGTATCTCTAACTCTCCAATTCTTTCCTGAGATTCTACTTCAGCCTCCTCGAGTGCATTCATTCTAGCCTGTAATGCCCTTACCTCGTCCACTAATGCATTATGCAAGCGGTCAGTGCTTGCCAGTTCTGCTACTAGCAGATCCATCCTGTGATCCGTTTGTTTCTCTCCTCTTAACAAACATGTGATCGCTCCTGCTGCGTCTCTCATATTCTGCATCTCTCGATCCATAGTTGCTACAAATGCTGCAAATGCTTGCTCCAAGTGACAAGGTAGTAATGGTAAACGTGGTCCTGATGATGATGAAGCTCCAAAGTACGGTGATGGAACTCGTTCCTGTCTAACCCATTTGCTCAGTAAACCGGGGTACCAATCCCAGTCACTCCCATTCCGGATATGCATGGGCTCTCCATACACAATAGAGTTATCAGTGGGCTCAAGCCTACGCCTCTTGGGCTCCGGTGATGCAATAGCATGAATGTCATGTTCCTGATTGGTAGGTGGTGAAGATAGTGGTGTAGACATAATTCCTGAAACATAAGGAGTAAGTGTCTATGCCAAGTAACTAATGTGTGTGGCTATAGTCTAGAATGCAGTCCTAGTTCTCTATAACCAATGGCTCTGATACCAATCTGTCACACCCCCAAATTTCAACTAACGGAGTTTTACCGTTTTGGGATGTGACTAACCAGGATCTCAGACATCAGTTACTTCAAACGACACTATATGGGACTTGAAATGTAATAACATAAAAGTTCAAGGTTCAGAGTGTATATGCGGAAGCGTTAAACGAAAATAAATGCGCAAAACAACGCGCCCAAGTCCAATTACAAACAAAAGATAAATATTATTCAGTAGATAATTATTTCAATTGGAGTCCAAGACACATGCATGACTTAACGTGATCCTGAGTGCCAACCTGAGAAAACCTGTAAGATAGGTTGGTGAGTTCACAGGTTTCAATCATTTCAAATAAAGCATTTGCGGATTATGTACATTCAATATGCATATCAATAGGTTGCATGCCTATATTCACGTTTTGCTAAAGCGCTCGCAACCGAAACTGACAGTGTGTTTGTTTGTTTGCCTCCAGCCAGGTCTATCAACTCTGACTAATGTGTTAAGGTCAATATAACACCCGTTCGACCTCCAATCGAGTTAGCGCGACTAACACGGGTGGGGTTTGTCAAACCCAGTAGTACTACCAAAATTACCTCGTTCATACCATATTAACGGTCCGATGTGTGTGAGGACTTTTCATGATAGTGTGTTACGCTTAGCCTCAACAGTAATATCATATGAATTACAATAAACCAAAAAGGTTGTGACATGTTTTCTCCCCCAAATAAAAACAGTAAAAGGGGCCGTGAAACTCACCTGCGTTGCGTAGTAGGTAGTATCGCACAAGTATGAGATTTAGAATCTCAAGTGTTAGTCTGCACGGATTATGTATGCCCTATAATTATAACACATAAGTTAGGGACATATGGGATTTGTGACGACGACACGGAATTTAGAACATCTTAACGCTTTCTAAGGGTTTAAGAGTAGACGAACGTGTCCAACGTCGACAATGAATACTAATAGGATAATTATTTTCTTTAGATTTAGTCGCTTACTGTCACACCCCGCCAGGGCGGAAACGCGAGGCGCGACTTTCACTGGTTTCCAAAGCATATGATTACCGCAAACACATACATGTAATTGGATACATAACTGAATTTAAAATATTTACATTACAAAATATAAAGTTGAGTTTACAAATGTTTAAGATTTCGCAAATATGACTCAAGACCATGAGTTATACAAGAGAAATCCTCCCAAAAGCCGTATCCACGTGCATGCATGTAACCTACATTGCTAACCTGATGACCACGTTCAATTTCCTGAAAACATACTTAAAACTGTCAACACGAGGTTGGTGAGTTCACAAGTTATTATAAAGAGTTATCATAAACCCAATGTTTAAATCTGATCTTTTTGCCGATCAAAACTCTTTGTTAAACCTGATCATTTTAACCTGATCAGTACTCTTTCGTTTAAACCTGATCACTTTAACCTGATCAGAATTCTTTACTTTAAACCTGATCACTTTACCCTGATCAGAACACTTTTGTGTAAAACCTGATCATTTTAACCTGATCAGAACTCTTTTGGATAAACCTGATCACTTTACCCTGATCAGAACTCTTTTGTGTAAAACCTGATCATTTTAACCTGATAAGAACTCTTTTGCGTAAAACCTGATCATTTTAACCTGATCAGAACCCTTTTGTGTAAAACCTGATCATTTTAACCTGATCAGAACCCTTTTGTGTAAAACCTGATCATTTTAACCTGATCAGAACCCTTTTGTGTAAAACCTGATCATTTTAACCTGATCAGAACCCTTTTGTGTTAAACCTGATCACTTTAACCTGATCAGAACCCTTTTGTGTAAAACCTGATCATTTTAACCTGATCAGAACTCTTTTGATAACCTGATCATTTTACCCTGATCAGAACTCTTTTGTATGTATTACCAATGAATATGATTACTAATCCGATCTATTGACCCCATTTGTAAGCTTGCAAGGAATACAAAATAGTATGTAATGTACGAGACCGTAACCAAACCCCAACTTTCTGTGCCTCCCCTCGCCTTTCTGCGAGTAAGACAATATGCGGTCATTCGGCCATTTTGACCCCTGGTTAGCGCGACTAACCATGACCGGAGACGTCACCCCCAATAGTACTATTCATATAATCCCGGGCTAAATCCATAGCTAATAGTTACTAATTTATTACGAGGACTTTAAGCGCTTTATTGTTCCCTCAATACATACATACGGTCAGATCATTAGTTCCATTCATTTATACACAAAAGTCTTTTACAAGTATGTTTCCACTCCAAATCATTTCAAAAACTTAGAAAAAGGGGATTAGTGAAACTCACCTCGACAGTATGAATGCTAGCAAAAATTTGAATGACGGCAGATTCGCCTATCCGTATCCTATTTACACAAGGATAACATACACGTTAAGACTACTCGTCTTAAACGCAATTTGTTCACTTGACTTAGCCGATCTGATTACTTTTGTTTTAATTATCTTTTTAGTTTTTCCAACCTTGTTTTGTTATGAAAATAGTTCTGAGTTACAGCCTTATGGGGCTAATAAACAGGTATCGAAACTTTCTTAGTTTCGATTGAACAGAACAGATATCGAAACTTCCTAGTTTCGACAGGGCAAAACGGTTATCGAAACTCCTAGTTTCGATTGGCAAGAATAGTATCGAAACTACCTAGTTTCGATTGTACACAGGTATCGAAACTTCCTAGTTTCGATTGAGTAAATAGATATCGAAACTCCTAGTTTCGATAGAACAACCAGTATCGAAACTCCTAGTTTCGATTGAATAACTGGTATCGAAACTCCTAGTTTCGATCAATAGGTATCGAAACTCCTAGTTTCGATTGACTAACAGGTATCGAAACTATAGTTTCGATATCTGCACTTTGATTTACAGAATTCACTCTGTATATTTTTATGTTCAAATCTTGAGTTTGACACAGTTTTCTTGTTATCTTACTTGCGTTTGAACGATTTGTATGTTTAGTTACGGTTTTAAAGCAAATAATATGGATGGTATCGAGTTTTTACCTCAAACCGAGAATGGCGATCTTTAGAGAAAAACAGAGAAGTAGTCTTGAATCTTTTGCTAAGCTTTCTTCAAGAACACTTGAAATTCTCCTTATGACACCGAATTGTGGTGATTTTCGCTTTAAAACTGGACTTCGATTTGAAAGAGAATTGGGAATTTGCCGTAAGAAAAGAGAAGGTTTGAAAGGGATGGTGAAGTTTCGACTGAAGGGTATGGTTTTCATCTGAATCAAAGTGAATCAGGCAAGTGGGAGCATGGCTCCCCTGACTCTCGGCCAAGAAAGTCAAGAAGTAGTTTAGGGGTAAATGATAACCAATTTTTTTTTTAAATATTAATTTATTATGGTATTAGTATCAATTAGAGTTTTAAGGGGTAATTTAATTCAGTTTCAATTCTTCACGGTATTATAATTTTTAACCATTTTATGGCTCGTTGAAGAAAATATTAGAATCTTGGCTCAACGTAAATTTTGTGTAATATATATATATATATATATATATATTTTTTTTTTTTCTAGTTATTTTATTTAACCATTTACGTTCGCATTAAGTCGGGTTATCCTGCTTACTTTTTCTAGTAACTCTTTACGGTTTACTAGACTTGGAACAAACTTCTTTGCTAGACTTCTTGACTTTACTTAGTCAAAATAAAATATCAGGAAATAATAATTATGAACGTGCGTTTATGAAATGTGGATATTGACCTGAAATGCTGGGTGTCACATTCTCCCCATGTTACAGAGAATTTCGTCCCGAAATTCAGTTCTTGTCACTCTGACTTGGTGTTTTTGTAAATAATGACGGGTACTTGGATTTCATTTTTTCTTCCCGCTCCCACGTATACTCGGGGCCGCGCTTTGAATTCCAACGTACCTTGACCAGCTTAACACGGCTGCGCCTTGTTCTCTGAACCTTCCAATCTGTGACTTCCATAGGTTCCTCAATGAAGTGCAACTTGTCGTCTATGTGAATCTCATCTGGCGGTATTATTAATGTCTCGTCTGATAAACACTTCTTGAGATTTGATACATGGAACGTATCATGTACATTGCTTAGTTCTTGTGGCAACTTGAGCTTGTAAGCTACAGGGCCAACCCTAGCCAATATTTCAAACGGTCCAACGTACCTAGGGTTAAGCTTGCCACGGTTGCCAAATCTTGCAACTCCTTTCCAAGGTGAGACCTTTAACATGACTTTGTCTCCTACTTGAAATTCTAAAGGTCTTCGTCTGTTATCCGCGTAACTCTTGTGTCTGTCACGGGCGGCCTTCAGACGATCCTTGATTTTGAAAATCTTATCTGTGGTCTCTTGAATAACTTCAGGACCGGTTAAATGTTTGTCGCCAACCTCTACCCAACATAGCGGTGAACGACATTTTCGACCATACAAAGCCTCAAACGGAGCGGCTTTGATGCTGGTGTGGTAACTGTTATTATATGAAAACTCAGCTAGTGGCAAATGAGTATCCCAATTTCCACCGAAGTCAATTGCACACGCACGGAGCATATCCTCTAAGGTTTGAATGGTTCTTTCACTTTGACCATCTGTTTGTGGGTGATATGCCGTGCTCATGTCAAGACGTGTGCCCATGGCTTCTTGTAATGATTTCCAGATTCTAGACACGAATCTGCTGTCTCTATCAGAGATAATAGAAATTGGTACTCCATGCCTAGCCACAATTTCCTTGATATAAAGTTTTGCAAGTTTCTCGGTTTTATCCGTTTCTTTGATGGGTAGAAAATGAGCTGATTTCGTCAAACGATCGACAATTACCCATATAGTGTCATACCCGCTCGACGTCTTGGGTAACTTTGTAATGAAATCCATGGAAATCTGTTCCCATTTCCATTGAGGTATCTCGGGTTGTTGTAACAATCCCGACGGTTTCTGATGTTCTGCTTTTACTTTTGAACATGTCAGGCATTTACCGACATAAATAGCAATTTCTCCTTTCATGTTCGGCCACCAGTAGAATTCTTTCAGATCCTTATACATTTTATCCGAACCTGGGTGAATGGAGTACCTGGACTTGTGGGCTTCGTCCATAACCAACTCCCGTATGTTACCAAAACATGGCACCCAAATTCTATTCATGAAGTATAAAGTGTCATCTGACTTTGGTTCCAACTGCTTTATCATTCCTCGTAAAGCTTCGTTCTGACTGTTTTCTTCTTTGATTGCTTCTTGTTGTGCCATCCGAATTTGAGTCGTGAGACTCGTATGAATTGTCAATTCTAGGGCACGAACACGGAGTGTTTTAACTCGTTCTTTACGACTTAAGGCATCTGCTACGACGTTTGCTTTGCCAGGGTGATACTTGATATCACAGTCGTAATCATTCAGTAGTTCTACCCAACGACGTTGCCTCATGTTAAGTTCTTTCTGATTAAAGATGTGCTGGAGACTCTTGTGGTCTGTAAAGATAGTACATTTTGTACCGTATAAGTAATGTCTCCAAATCTTGAGTGCAAACACAACTGCACCCAATTCTAAGTCGTGGGTCGTATAATTTTTCTCATGTACTTTTAGCTGTCTGGATGCATACGCTATGACTTTTTCTCTCTGCATCAATACACATCCCAAACCTTGGTGTGATGCGTCACAGTACACAATGAAATTGTCAGTCCCTTCGGGAAGGGATAGGATTGGTGCACTGCAAAGTTTTTGCTTCAGCAATTGAAAAGATGATTCTTGTTTAATAGTCCAATCAAACTTTTTGTCCTTCTGGGTTAACGTGGTCAAAGGCAAGGCTATCTTTGAAAAATTCTCGATGAATCGCCTGTAATATCCTGCCAAACCCAGAAATTGACGCACCTCAGTCGGAGTTCTTGGTGCTTCCCAGTTTTTGATAGCTTCAATCTTGGATGGATCCACATGGATACCCTTCTTATTAATGACATGTCCGAGAAAGTGAACCTCTTGGATCCAAAACTCACACTTAGAGAATTTAGCATAAAGCTTCTCATTCCTGAGTAGTTCCAAGATTAATTTCAAATGATATTCATGTTCCTCCTTGGTTTGTGAATATATCAATATGTCATCGATAAACACAATCACGAATTTATCCAAGTACGTCTTGCACACGCGGTTCATGAGATCCATGAAAACAGCTGGTGCATTAGTCAAGCCAAATGGCATAACTAGGAATTCGTAGTGACCGTAACGAGTCCTAAAAGCCGTTTTTGGTATGTCTTCTTCCTGAATTTTCAGTTGATGATACCCTGATCGTAGATCAATTTTAGAATAGAAACTAGAACCTTGAAGTTGATCAAACAAATCGTCTATTCGAGGAAGAGGATACCGGTTTTTGATTGTTAGCTTGTTCAATTCCCGGTAATCAATGCACATTCTAAAGGTTCCATCCTTTTTCTTTATAAATAGGACCGGAGCTCCCCATGGTGAGAAACTCGGTCTTATGAAACCTTTGTCAAGTAATTCTTGTAGTTGGCTCGACAGTTCCTGCATCTCGGAAGGGGCTAGACGATACGGAGATCGTGCAACTGGTGCGGCTCCTGGTACTAGGTCGATCCGAAACTCGACTTGTCTTGATGGTGATATTCCTGGTAAGTCTTCGGGAAATACTTCCGAATAATCTCTGACGATTGGTATGTCCTCAAGTCGACGTTCTTCGGGTTTCTTCTCGACGATGTGAGCCAGGAATGCACAATAACCCTTGCGTAGATACTTATAAGTTTTTATGCAGTTTATCGTTTTTAACATCGTTATACACCTTTCGCCTTGAATTGAAAGAATTTCTCCGCTTGGTAGAGGAATACGTACAATCTTCTCGAAGCATACTATCTCGGCACGATTCTTGGTTAACCAATATATACCAATAACAATATCAAAACTCCCTAACTCGACGGGTAGAAGGTCTATACTGAATGTACGGTTTTCTAAACATAAAGTACAACCCCTAAAGACCTCTCCGGTTTCTATTAATTTCCCATTTGCTAATTCAATTGTATAACGTTGATCTAGTTTGCTGGCCTTAATACCGAGTAAAGATTTAAAATCATTCGACACAAAGCTCATATCCGCACCCGAATCAAAAAGTACAGAGGCATAGTGATTATTTATCGGGAACGTACCAGTGACGATGTTCGGGTCCTGGCGTGCGTCCCTTACACCCATCACAAATGCCCTCCCTGGTGCCTGAGCGTTGTTCTGATTCTTCCACTTGGGACAATCCTTCTTGAAGTGTTTTAGATCACCACATACAAAACATCCCGGTTTAATTTTCCCCAATCGGTTGTTAGTTCGACAAGCTTGAGTGGTGTGACCAAATTTGTCGCATTTTCCACACTTGATGCAAACACCGGCATGATGATTTCCACACCTCTTACATCTCGGTAGGCCCCTATCATACTCCTTTCTTTCCACTGTGTTGGCTGCAAAAGCCTTCACAGTTCCTTGTTTCTTAAACTCTTGTTTTCCAGATTTGTTACTTGAATTTCCCATCCATTTTCTTTTCTCCCCAGATCTACCTTCCTCATTCTCCTTCCTCACAAACAATTCATTACGTACTGCATCATCCTTTAGTTTGAATGCTAAAGTTATAGCACTCTTGGCATCTATTGGATTAGATGATGTTACCATGCTACGAATTTGAGGCGCAAGTCCCCACAGATACCTTTCAACACGCTTATGTTCTGGTGTGACCATATGCGGTACCAGAAGTGCCAATTCATTGAAGCGGTCGGTGTATCCCTCTACATCATCTCCTATCATCTGTAGGTTCCACATCTCAGTTTCAATCTTTTGCAATTCGTTCCGAGGACAGTATTCCTCAATCATCATGTTTTTCAAATCTTCCCAAGACAATTGGTACGCTGTCTCTCTCCCCAAAGTCTTCATTTGAGTATTCCACCAAGTTAAAGCTTTATCAGTGAGCGTGCAGGTAGAATACTTCACTACGCAATCAGCGGTGCATTCACTTATATCAATCACCGACTCCATATGTTCTATCCATCTCATTAGTCCTACTGCACCCTCGGTGCCATTAAAACTGCGGGGTTTGCAGGATAGGAAGGCCTTGTAGGTACACTTCCTATTTGGAGCATCTGCAGGATCATAAGTCATATCGTCATTAATTCGGATCATGACTATGTGTTATGGCTTATTTATTTATTTATTTATTTTTTTTATTACCTCCGGAACCTCCGGAACCTCCTGCTGTACCGCTACCCCCTGCGGTACCGCTATCTCCTGCACCTCCTCCGCTATTTCGGTTTGCTTCATACTGCTCTATAGCGGCAGCTACTCGCTGTGCTATTAGTTGTTCCATGTTTGGGGAAATTGTCTCGTTGTTGTCACCAGTAGTGTTACGGGGTGTCCCACGTTTAGGTGCCATGACGTTCTTTCTAACATGTCAATTAAAAAGAAACAACATCATATATCAATAATGATAGATCATGACATAAGGATACCACAACATCAAACATGAACAACTATCATTACAACATAAACCATTACATACATAGTCAAAACATACATAGTACATTGTTCCAAAAGATAAGGATACAAAAGGATGGGTTAACATGACCTCATCAGTACTAACGTTTTAAACTACATAATGTACTATGGGCACAACCCGCCCATAATAGGTTTAAAAGAAGAAGTGGGAGTGCAACCCAATCATCATGGCTAGTCCTGCCATGACAAAGCTAGCTCTTGCCACAAATTCTGCAGCCAAAGTCCTCTCCTCCAGCGCCTCCACCATGTCTCGGACCGTGACAGTGAACTGCCAGTCCATGTCAGCTCTTAACTCTAGATAGTTTGTGGCACCTTGTATGTCTCGGGTGCTATCCTCCAGAGTCTGTACTCGAGATCCGAGCCCTTGACGTAAGCGCCTGGTTGCATCCCCCTGTGCCCGAATATCATCTAGGAGATCATCAAGACGCTCCTCATGCGTACGAACGCGAGCTACCAAGGTAGGCACAGTGAGCTCTATGGCTTCCCCAGTGTGGGGTAGGGGTGTTGGGGAGTTAGAAGCCTCTCCAAGCTCAAAGGTAGATGGGATGCTCTCCATCTCCCTCCAACGTGCCAGGGTACGAGGCATCCAACGGATGGTTCCCACGGTAGGGTGGTAGCAGGGTCGTTGCCTCGGTGGTTCCTCATCGGTCTCCAAGTCTTTCGGGTCACGGGCTGCCAGGTTTCTCTTGCGCGGAAGTCGAACATTCTTCCTAGCACTTTGCACCTTAACTGGTCCTCCTCTTTTCTTTCGGTAGACGATGGGCGGTTCTCCCAGAGCGACATTGGGTGGTGTCGAGCTGCGAACTTGTACTCGATTTTTAGGGCGTGAGGCAGAAAGTTCCTCGTTGGATTCAGAGTCAGAGACGGCGTCAGAGTGTGAATGTGACGACATACTTGTGACTACAATATCCACATGACATGATGACTGGTTATGCAATGCTTATGCAATGAAAACATTTTAGTGAGTCATTCTAATTATAGACTAGGTTCGGTTTTAGACACCTAGTTCGCTATAATCAATGGCTCTGATACCAAGTTCTGTCACACCCCGCCAGGGCAGAAACGCGAGGCGCGACTTTCACTGGTTTCCAAAGCATATGATTACCGCAAACACATACATGTGTTGGGTATAATTTTGAGACTGATGCTGTCAATCGAAATTACAGTATCGAAACTACTAGTTTCGATTGAACTTTTGTTCACTCGAAACTACTAGTTTCGAGTGAACTTTTGTTCACTCGAAACTACTAGTTTCGATCGAACTTTTGTTCACTCAAAACTACTAGTTTCGGTTGAACTTTTGTTCAATCGAAACTAGGAAGTTTCGATACCTGTTTTTCAGGCCCATTGGCGGTGGCTTGGAAAACAAGGCACATGGTTCTCCTATATATATTAGAAAACCTTGTTAGGTTTGTGTGTGTCTGTAAGAGGGAATCACCACCCCAGGGGGAGCTCACCCTGGGGTGAGACTAATTGTTAGTGTATGATCGAGCTTTTAAATTTCATATCAATCAAAGTATCATACGTTTTTATGCTTTCAATTAGCTGTTCTTTTTCATTTTCATATGTTTCTGTTCGTGTTTGTGATTCCCGCACCCGTCTCTACCATTTCTGATTCGAGAGTGATACCGGATCCAGAGATTCCGCCTCTCGATCCGGGCTGTTTCGTGTATTTCTTTTCAGATCTGTTGTTTCAGGTCTGATCAGGACCTACAAGTGGTATCAGAGCCATGGTGGCTCTTATTGCTCTCGAATCTGCTCGAAAAACAGAGAAAACCCGCCATTGAGACGTTAAACATGAAGAAATCGATGTGTAGCAGGTTCGTGACTGCTGTTCTACATTTCCACTTTCAAAATCTGAAGATGTAAGGCTTTTGAAGCATTTTTCAGAACTGGATTGGGGGTATCGAAGTAGCTGAAGGTTGAAGATGGTAAATCGAAACTATGTGGCGGCTGAACATTTTCTATCGAAACTACTGGTGTTGCCCTAAATCAGAACTAGAAGACATCGAAACTAGGCTGTCGAAACTAGGCTATCGAAACTAGAGGGTATCGAAACTACTAGTTTCGATTGAAGAATCTCCTATCGAAACTACTAGTTTCGATTGTAGAATCTCTCTATCGAAACTTCTTGTTTCGATACTGCCTCTATCGAAACTAGCCTTGTTTCGACTAAAGTACAGCCTATCGAAACTACAGGCAGAACTGTCCAAGTACTTTCCAAAAAAAAAAAAAAAAAAAAAAAAAAAAAAAAAAAAAAAAAAAAAAAAAAAAAAAGAAATACACGAAACAGCCCGGATCGAGAGGCGGAATCTCTGGATCCGGTATCACTCTCGAATCAGAAATGGTAGAGACGGGTGCGGGAATCACAAACACGAACAGAAACATATGAAAATGAAAAAGAACAGCTAATTGAAAGCATAAAAACGTATGATACTTTGATTGATATGAAATTTAAAAGCTCGATCATACACTAACAATTAGTCTCACCCCAGGGTGAGCTCCCCCTGGGGTGGTGATTCCCTCTTACAGACACACACAAACCTAACAAGGTTTTCTAATATATATAGGAGAACCATGTGCCTTGTTTTCCAAGCCACCGCCAATGGGCCTGAAAAACAGGTATCGAAACTTCCTAGTTTCGATTGAACAAAAGTTCAACCGAAACTAGTAGTTTTGAGTGAACAAAAGTTCGATCGAAACTAGTAGTTTCGAGTGAACAAAAGTTCACTCGAAACTAGTAGTTTCGAGTGAACAAAAGTTCAATCGAAACTAGTAGTTTCGATACTGTAATTTCGATTGACAGCATCAGTCTCAAAATTATACCCAACAATCTCCCCCTAGACTGATGCTATCAATGCTAGTCCGACTCTGTCTTTCGTCTTCACAGAATGACTGATGATCCAATGCCTTTCGTTGTGATTCTCCCCCTCAAGTGTAGACCCTCCTATCTTGTAGGCAATTGATAAAGGTTTGAATCCCAAGTATTTAGCAGTAAATAACCATCTTTCTACAAAGATTCTTGACATTCTCGAACACTTGATCAACTTGTGCCTTCTTGTCTTCTACTTCTGATTTAGGGCAACACCAGTAGTTTCGATAGAAAATGTTCAGCCGCCACATAGTTTCGATTTACCATCTTCAACCTTCAGCTACTTCGATACCCCCAATCCAGTTCTGAAAAATGCTTCAAAAGCCTTACATCTTCAGATTTTGAAAGTGGAAATGTAGAACAGCAGTCACGAACCTGCTACACATCGATTTCTTCATGTTTAACGTCTCAATGGCGGGTTTTCTCTGTTTTTCGAGCAGATTCGAGAGCAATAAGAGCCACCATGGCTCTGATACCACTTGTAGGTCCTGATCAGACCTGAAACAACAGATCTGAAAAGAAATACACGAAACAGCCCGGATCGAGAGGCGGAATCTCTGGATCCGGTATCACTCTCGAATCAGAAATGGTAGAGACGGGTGCGGGAATCACAAACACGAACAGAAACATATGAAAATGAAAAAGAACAGCTAATTGAAAGCATAAAAACGTATGATACTTTGATTGATATGAAATTTAAAAGCTCGATCATACACTAACAATTAGTCTCACCCCAGGGTGAGCTCCCCCTGGGGTGGTGATTCCCTCTTACAGACACACACAAACCTAACAAGGTTTTCTAATATATATAGGAGAACCATGTGCCTTGTTTTCCAAGCCACCGCCAATGGGCCTGAAAAACAGGTATCGAAACTTCCTAGTTTCGATTGAACAAAAGTTCAACCGAAACTAGTAGTTTTGAGTGAACAAAAGTTCGATCGAAACTAGTAGTTTCGAGTGAACAAAAGTTCACTCGAAACTAGTAGTTTCGAGTGAACAAAAGTTCAATCGAAACTAGTAGTTTCGATACTGTAATTTCGATTGACAGCATCAGTCTCAAAATTATACCCAACAATCTCCCCCTAGACTGATGCTATCAATGCTAGTCCGACTCTGTCTTTCGTCTTCACAGAATGACTGATGATCCAATGCCTTTCGTTGTGATTCTCCCCCTCAAGTGTAGACCCTCCTATCTTGTAGGCAATTGATAAAGGTTTGAATCCCAAGTATTTAGCAGTAAATAACCATCTTTCTACAAAGATTCTTGACATTCTCGAACACTTGATCAACATGTAATTGGATACATAACTGAATTTAAAATATTTACATTACAAAATATCAAGTTGAGTTTACAAATGTTTAAGATTTCGCAAATATGACTCAAGACCATGAGTTATACAAGAGAAATCCTCCCAAAAGCCGTATCCACGTGCATGCATGTAACCTACATTGCTAACCTGATGACCACGTTCAATTTCCTGAAAACATACTTAAAACTGTCAACACGAGGTTGGTGAGTTCACAAGTTATTATAAAGAGTTATCATAAACCCAATGTTTAAATCTGATCTTTTTGCCGATCAAAACTCTTTGTTAAACCTGATCATTTTAACCTGATCAGTACTCTTTCGTTTAAACCTGATCACTTTAACCTGATCAGAATTCTTTACTTTAAACCTGATCACTTTACCCTGATCAGAACACTTTTGTGTAAAACCTGATCATTTTAACCTGATCAGAACTCTTTTGGATAAACCTGATCACTTTACCCTGATCAGAACTCTTTTGTGTAAAACCTGATCATTTTAACCTGATCAGAACTCTTTTGTGTAAAACCTGATCATTTTAACCTGATCAGAACCCTTTTGTGTAAAACCTGATCATTTTAACCTGATCAGAACCCTTTTGTGTAAAACCTGATCATTTTAACCTGATCAGAACCCTTTTGTGTAAAACCTGATCACTTTAACCTGATCAGAACCCTTTTGTGTAAAACCTGATCATTTTAACCTGATCAGAACTCTTTTGATAAACCTGATCATTTTACCCTGATCAGAACTCTTTTGTATGTATTACCAATGAATATGATTACTAATCCGATCTATTGACCCCATTTGTAAGCTTGCAAGGAATACAAAATAGTATGTAATGTACGAGACCGTAACCAAACCCCAACTTTCTGTGCCTCCCCTCGCCTTTCTGCGAGTAAGACAATATGCGGTCATTCGGCCATTTTGACCCCTAGTTAGCGCGACTAACCATGACCGGAGGCGTCACCCCCAATAGTACTATTCATATAATCCCGGGCTAAATCCATAGCTAATGGTTACTAATTTATTACGAGGACTTTAAGCGCTTTATTGTTCCCTCAATACATACATATGGTCAGATCATTAGTTCCATTCATTTATACACAAAAGTCTTTTACAAGTATGTTTCCACCCCAAATCATTTCAAAAACTTAGAAAAAGGGGATTAGTGAAACTCACCTCGACAGTATGAATGCTAGCAAAAATTTGAATGACGGCAGATTCGCCTATCCGTATCCTATTTACACAAGGATAACATACACGTTAAGACTACTCGTCTTAAACGCAATTTGTTCACTTGACTTAGCCGATCTGATTACTTTTGTTTTAATTATCTTTTTAGTTTTTCCAACCTTGTTTTGTTATGAAAATAGTTCTGAGTTACAGCCTTATGGGGCTAATAAACAGGTATCGAAACTTTCTTAGTTTCGATTGAACAGAACAGATATCGAAACTTCCTAGTTTCGACAGGGCAAAACGGTTATCGAAACTCCTAGTTTCGATTGGCAAGAATAGTATCGAAACTACCTAGTTTCGATTGTACACAGATATCGAAACTTCCTAGTTTCGATTGAGTAAATAGATATCGAAACTCCTAGTTTCGATAGAACAACCAGTATCGAAACTCCTAGTTTCGATTGAATAACTGGTATCGAAACTCCTAGTTTCGATCAATAGGTATCGAAACTCCTAGTTTCGATTGACTAACAGGTATCGAAACTATAGTTTCGATATCTGCACTTTGATTTACAGAATTCACTCTGTATATTTTTATGTTCAAATCTTGAGTTTGACACAGTTTTCTTGTTATCTTACTTGCGTTTGAACGATTTGTATGTTTAGTTACGGTTTTAAAGCAAATAATATGGATGGTATCAAGTTTTTACCTCAAACCGAGAATGGCGATCTTTAGAGAAAAACAGAGAAGTAGTCTTGAATCTTTTGCTAAGCTTTCTTCAAGAACACTTGAAATTCTCCTTATGACACCGAATTGTGGTGATTTTCGCTTTAAAACTGGACTTCGATTTGAAAGAGAATTGGGAATTTGCCGTAAGAAAAGAGAAGGTTTGAAAGGGATGGTGAAGTTTCGACTGAAGGGTATGGTTTTCATCTGAATCAAAGTGAATCAGGCAAGTGGGAGCATGGCTCCCCTGACTCTCGGCCAAGAAAGTCAAGAAGTAGTTTAGGGGTTAATGATAACCAATTTTTTTTTTTAAATATTAATTTATTATGGTATTAGTATCAATTAGAGTTTTAAGGGGTAATTTAATTCAGTTTCAATTCTTCACGGTATTATAATTTTTAACCATTTTATGGCTCGTTGAAGAAAATATTAGAATCTTGGCTCAACGTAAATTTTGTGTAATATATATATATATATATATATATATATATATATATATATATATATATTTTTTTTTTTTTCTGGTTATTTTATTTAACCATTTACGTTCGCATTAAGTCGGGTTATCCTGCTTACTTTTTCTACTAACTCTTTACGGTTTACTAGACTTGGAACAAACTTCTTTGCTAGACTTCTTGACTTTACTTAGTCAAAATAAAATATCAGGATATAATAATTATGAACGTGCGTTTATGAAATGTGGATATTGACCTGAAATGCTGGGTGTCACACTTACGAAGGTTAGGAAATAATATAATAATATATTATTTTAAATACGAATGATTTAGACAATTTATTCTCGGAGTGGAAAATAATAATTTATATTATTTTTAAATCGGATAAAGGACGTAGGTAAATAATATACTTTTATATTATTTAGTTTAAAACAATAGTCACGAACGGTCACGAACGGACTAAAAACAATATAACGATTATAATAGTTCAAAATATTTAATACGGGTTCAAAATAATATAATAATATTATTTTTCACGGGATTGCGGGTTGGAAATGTGAAGAGTTTATTATTTTAAAAATGGTAAAAATAATATAATCTTTTCATTAAAATCAAACCCGAGCCCACGGGTTAAATCCCGGGCTAGAACGCGTTTAAACGGGTTTATATTAATATAGGTTTAATATATATATATTTTTATTTAATAAAAATCGCCCCAAAAAAATTAGTGTGGGAGCCCGGCCTCGAACCCGGGTCTCTCCCACACACGCACTCGAGCTTAACCATCACGCCCGCTAGGGTCATCGCGAAAGAACTCGGATCAGAATGGTTTTAACATCCAGTTTCAAGAGGTCTCCCTCCCTAAATCGCCCGCGATCGAATCCGGTCAGAATCCGATGATTTCGATGATGGATTGACTAATACAGAAACAAGTTTTGTTGCTCAGAGGATTACGAACCTGAGCATACAATCCATTTCGAAAACGATCAAGATTAGATTGCTTATTTATCGAAAACAGATCGAAAACGTATTTCATAGACTTGGGATCGATTCAAAGAATTTTGATGTTAAAAATGATTGAAACCATAGGGCTTTTGATAATCGGGTTGTTACGATACTTATGAAGTAATTTAATTTCATTTCTTTTGATTCTAAGGTCGAAAAACCCAATTCAGAATACAGATGAACCCTAATTGCGGGTTCATGATCAATTCGATAGTGGAAGCCCGATATTTCATAGGGCTTTCACTCTACCGACGATTTCGAGTCTAGAGGAGTAGATTAATTTGATTTAAAAACAGAATTGAATCGAATTCGACAATCTGGGTTCATATGAACCCTAATTACGGGTTACAGAGATTTTGATAATGAAACTTGAAATTGATAAAGGGCTTTCAAGGAAGATGACTTTGCGAATCTATATGCATAGTTTAATTTCATTTTTAATGAGTCTAGATTAGGGTTCGACTAAACCAGTCTGATGATGAACCCTAATATCAGAAATTCGATCGAATTGAAAGTGTAAGCCCGAATTAACATAGGGCTTACCTTCACAGAATGAAAATGAAGCAATTGGGTTATGAATTTACCAAAATTCGTGTCGAATTGGCTGAGATCGAGTTCTTGCAGGTGTCGGCTGCACAGGCTAATCTCCGGCGAGTTCTACTGCTTCTCCGGCCAATGCAGGATTTGCGAAAGCTTCCGAGAGGTTTGACGACTGTGAGAAATGACCCAATTCGTAGAACTATTATCGAAATGAAGCGAATTGATGTTAATCAGATCGTGGTCGACGGTTATGGAGTGGGTGTCTTTAATTTGGATTTAATTTGATTAATTATGACGTTAAGGCGCCAATGATGATCGTTAATGGCATTTAGTCGGGCAAACGGTTTCAACATCGAAGAATCCCGACTAGAATCGATCAATTTCAAGCGAATCCGAGGTGTTTGACTTTCTGAAGTCAAAAATCAAGAATGTGAGAATTGCAGAATTGGTCCTTGAGGTTTCCTGCAGAATTGAAGTTTGAGACTTGGCAGCTTAAGTCCCTCAAGTTTAAATGTAGTTAACTCTTGGTTAAATTTGACTTTTAAAGTCAACAGAATTGATTTTGACTTTCCAAAAGTCAACAGAATAGTTTAGGGTTATGACATAACTAGTCCCTGAAGTTTAAGTTTGGAATATTGACAGAAACAGTCCCTGAAGTTTGAATAAAGTTAATTTCAGTTAACTTTAACTGGATTTTTCTAACGGAGTTAACTGAAAAAGTTCGGATTGTCACATTGTTGCTTAGTAGATATCCTAACAAGGTTTCATACCAGGCTCTTGGTGCCTGATGTAGGCCATACAGAGCTTTGTCCAGTTTGAACACTTAAGTATGATGTGCAGGATCTATAAAGCCTGGAGGCTGTTTGACGTATACTTCCTCACCAATCTTCCCATACAGAAAGGCACTTTTGACATCCATTTGATAGACAGTGAAATTCTTGGATGCAACATATGCCAGGAAGATTCTGATGGCCTCCAGTCTGACAACAGGAGCAAAGACTTCATCATAGTCAATCCCTTCTTCCTGAGTGTAGCCTTGAGCTACAAGTCTGGCTTTGTTCTTGACTACAATGCCTCTCTCGTCTTGCTTGTTCCTGAAAACCCATCGTGTGCCAATAGCATATTTACCTGGTGGAAGATCAACAAGTTTCCAGACATCCTGCCTCTTGAATTGCAGCAATTCTTCCTGCATTGCTTCAATCCAGCTGCTGTGTTTGAGTGCTTCATCTATCTTCTTGGGTTCCACCTGAGATAAGAAACAAGAAAACAAGCATATATTGGCCTCATGAGATTTGATCCTTGTGAAAAATCCTTGGTGTATTTGATCAATAATATTCTCTTGAGGATGTTCTTTGTGGATCATCTGTGCTGGTACCACCTCCAACTGTATTCCTTGCTCTAGATTGCTTTGATTTTGATCAGGGGCCTCTTCATTCATGGTGGAAGAGTCTTCAACCGCATTATCCACATCAATATTGTCAACAAGAGCATCAGCAGCATCTACAGCATTTACCGAAGAGTCTTCATTTAGATTTTCAGTTTCAGACAGGCTGTTGCTGGTGATATTAGACCGTCTTGTTCCTGCTTCAATTGCTTCCACAACTGATGGAGGATCAATTGATGGTCTTCTCAGACTGATGGAAGATTTTGGAAAATCCAGTCTGTAGTCAGTGGATGAAGTGGAGGCAGGTGTTTGTGTAGACGTAGACTCCATATTTGAGAAGGTGAGAGGCTCAAATATTTGGGAGAATGAGTCTATGTCAAAGAGCCAGTTTTGTCCTTTTTCCTGCTCACAAACAATGTGTTCTCTGCATTCCACATTTGCTGATTCTTCAACAATTCTTGTTCTTGAATTGAATACTCGATAGGCCTTTGATTGAGAGGAATAGCCTACGAAATATCCTTCATTAGATTTGGCACCAAACTTAGGAAGAATCCCATGTGTGATGAGAATGGTTCATGGACACCCAAAAGGTTTTAGGAACCCAATATAGGGAATTCTTTGAAACCAAAGTTCATAGGGTGTTTTGTTGAGAGGTTTGACAATTAGAACTCGGTTTTGCACATAACAGGCTGTTCTAACTACTTCTGCCCAAAATGTGAGTGGCAGTTTTGAGTCAGCCAACATAGATCTTGCTGACTCAATAAGAGTTCTGTTTCTTCTTTCAGCAACTCCATTTTGTTGAGGAGTTCTTGGAGCACTGTATTGTCTTTCTATCCCCTTGCTTTCACAGAATGAGTTCAAGGTGTGGTTCTTGAACTCTGTGCCTTGATCACACCTTATGATCTTCACCTTTTGATTGCTTTGATTCTCTACCCTGAGAATGTAGGATTTGAGAATTTCAGCAGTTTCATCTTTAGTTCTCAAGAAGTATACCCATGAGAATCTGGTGTAGTCATCAGTTATCACCAGACAGTACGACTTCTTGCCCATTGACATGACATTTGTAGGACCAAAGAGATCCATATGCAGTAGTTATAATGGAGTGTCATTTGTATTCAAGGTCTTGGGCTTGTGAGAGCTTTTGTGTTGCTTCGCCTTTAAGCATGCAATGCAGTGGTCTTCCAGCTGAAATTCTTTGTCAGGAATCCCTCTGACAAGATTATTCTTCACCAATTTGTTGATAGTTTTGATATTAACATGGCTTAATCTCCTATGCCAAAGAGCTGATTCATCAACTGAGGCCTTTGATAAAAAGCAGGAAACACTCCCAGATGGAGTGACTTCATTCATGTCCAGTACATAGAGATTTTCTTTTCTCTGAGCAGTTAATAAAATGCTTTCTGGAGGAGGTGTGGATAAGCCTGGAGTCAGTACAAAACATTCTTTATCTGTGAAGAGCATCCAATGCTTTTGGTCGCAGACCTGGGAAACACTCATGAGATTGAAGTCCAATTCTTTAACATAGTTGGCCTTATCAATGCTCATTCTTTCATTAGACACAGTTCCTTGTCCAGTAATGGATCCTCCCTTTGAGTCACTTCCAAAGGCAACAAATCCTCCATTGAAATGTCTGAAGTTTGAGAGGATGGATCTGTTGCCTGTCATGTGCCTGGAACACCCACTGTCTACCACCCAAGTGTTATTCTTGTGACCTGGCTGTCCCTGAGGTGGTATCTCTATAGTGTCTGCCATCAGAGCTTGATTGTTGACGAGCAGTTCTTCATATTGAAAGCTCCAGTCGAACTCAAAAGTTCCAACAGTTGCACAGGCTGCAGTTTGAACTGGAGGAGTAGCTTGTTGTTGTTATCTGGGTTGGGCTTGGTGAGCTTGTCTTGACTGAGAAGTGACTGGATTTGCTCTTGGTGCCTTGCATTCTCTAGCAAAGTGACCCAGTAGGTTACAGTTGTAACATCTTAGTTTGCTTTTATCCAAGCCAACTCTGGTGTTGGAGTTGTTACTTGGAATGGGTCTTCCGGTTCTAGAGTAGAACCTCTTTGCTCTTATAGAGAGCATGGCATATGAGTGCTGTATGTCCATTTCCTCTAAATCACCTGGATGAAAGCATTCCAGATCCTCCTTGATAAAGGACATGTTGTTTGAGTTTTCAGAAACAAAAGCAGTAGAGGTTGATGTTTGAGGAGGAGCTTCTAGGAGAAATGGTGAGCTGTTTGTTTGAGAGATTGGAGTTTGAGGATGAGTGATGATGGGAGGATAGTAGTTACTTGAACTAGGACCCGAGTGCTCAGAATGGAAGGCATAGGAGGTGGTGGTGGATGTTGAGGCTGTTTGGTAGCTTGAGCTTCTTTCTTTTGCCTGAATCATCTCTAGCTCATATGTTTTTAGCATTCCAAAGAGCTCAGTCATCTGGAGAGTCTTCAGATTCTCCGTTCTTCTGATTGACACTGTGTAAAGTGTCCAGCAGTTTGGTAGAGACCTGATGAACTTCTTGAGAATATCTTCATTCTCTAGCTTCACCATTGAGCACTGCAACTCTCCTACAAGATAGGTAAATCTGTTGTATAGAACAGTTAGAGACTCACCTTCCTTCCAGACGAAGTTTTCATAACGCTGCTTCAGGATGTCTCTTCTGTTCTCTTTGACTTCCTCAGAGCCAGCAAACATTTTCTCAAGAGCTTCCCATAGCTCTTTGGCAGTTTTGTAACTTCTGAAGTTATGAAAAACTTCATTTGGAAGGTACATTTGGATAGCTCCTAGTGCCTTGAAGTCCACCTCCATCCTTTTTATATCCTCTTCTGAGTACTTGGAGGGCTCCTTTGGAACTGATGGTCCTCCAGAGTCAGCAGATGCCACCATGGGAATGTAGGGTCCATCCCTGATGGATTTCCACATTCTGTACTCCTAATAGCAGAAATAACTTTCCATCCGATTTTTCCACACATCGTAGTCTTCACCAGACACCAATCTTGGTGGTCGGTTGATGCTGCCGATGTCTTCAAACCCGTTGCTTTGTGCCATTTTTGTTCTTAGTGACTTGATGAAAGAGAGAGAGTTTAGAATAGAACCAGAAGTGATTAAACAAGTGTGAGTTTGTTTAATCTGAGCCAAAGCTCTGACACCACTTGTAGGATCGTGAAATTACAAGATGGTTCTGTTCTTAGTTGAAATTGGCGGAAACAATAACAACTACACAAATGTAATCGAGCAAGCAGAAAGAATACTTTTAGGAACACTGTTGTATTAAGCTTTTGCGAATAAACGATTACAATTGAAAAACTCAATCAAAAGACATACAACGCACACTTACAATGAAGTGTTTACAGATTATTTATACTCACTTAGAATCAAGACAGCCCCTTGATTCTAAGGATCAGATCTAACACAGACCGTTGATCTGCTGTATCTAGCTAACTATTACACGTTTTGTCTGTATCTAGTTAACTTTATTGAAGCGTCTTCTTTATGCATCATTACTTTTATGCTTAGAGAAGAGCATTGTTGTCCGTCATTGATTGTGCCATTGAGGTTCCTTCTGCTTTGAGTGTGTCAGTTGCTTTTGCAGAAAGTTGTCAGTGACGCTTGGTATGGATAGTCAGCTGCAACGATTTGCCTTCAAGGCACAAGGTTATCAGCAACAAAGATGTTGATCAGCAGCAAGATGTAACCATCCAAAGCCGCTGATGATTTACCTGTCAGCAGCGTCAAGTGTTGATGCTGCTGAGAAGCCTATCCGCAGCAACTTTGGTCTTCAGCAGATAAGCTTATCCGCAGCAGTTTGTTGGTCAGCAGCAAACTCTGAGATCAGCAGCATTTGTACTTAGAGAATTTTGCAGCCATCAGTCTTTGGTTCTACATTAACGTATGTATATCAATTGACAATAAAATCAGCATGTAAATAAACTTTCTCTTTTATATCACCAAACAGAGTTTATAGAATACTTGTTCGTTCATTTGTTCATACTAAACAGACTCTGTAAACCCTCTATTTATAGACACACGTTCTGCAATAGGCGAACTTAACAAGTTCGCTTCAAAGATGCATAGACTAGTTCGTCTCTAATAGACTAGGCGAACTTATCAAGTTCGCCTCTAGCAGAACTTGTACTAATACTTAGACAAAAACTAAACAATTACATAAAAACATAAAGACAATAAGACCTAAACTATTACAAGGCTTTTTGTCATACAATCTATGTCCTAACAGACTCCCCCTTGACAATAGCTTGATCTTCTGTCTTCAGTCTCTATGACGAGCTCTTCCAGTTATCTGGTAATCTACTTCCTGCATGCACTCCATATCTCTGACATATCTCTAACACTCTTTTATACTGTAATCCTTGTTCTCTCCATTCATCAGTGAACATAATCTCATTCTTTCTTAACGTCCACTGATCTTTCTTTGAGAAGTTAATAAGATTCATTGCATCATAGAAACTAACAATGACCTTATTATCTTTATCGTCACTCCTAGCTTCACCAGTATTCACATCTACATACCACCATTTCATATTCCCCAGAAAATCTTGTGGAATTTTCTTCAATGGCATCTTCTGTATAACACGTACTGGCTTGAACTTATACTTCCAAGTCACATTCTTAGTCTCTTGATCTACAATATTCACTCTTTTTCCCTTCTGTGGTTTTAATCTTTCATACTTCCCTGATCCACCTTCTCTCTTTATCAAATTGGCAATCACATCAGCTAATCCACACTTTGATCTATTAATCAATGGTTTCGTATCTATACCATTCATTTCACACCTTGGCAAGGTATTGAAATACTTGATCCTAGGCTTTATGTATTGAACACCATCAGATCTTTTAAGAGCAAACAACTTAGTGTCATCATCATAAAACCAACTTATGATCTTTCCAATACACCTCTATTTATTCACATATCTTTCTTTCTGAGCAGGTTGTATTAGTGACTTTGGTAGTACTTTCATCCAACTGTTACTACTTCTCTCTACTGTTCTCTAGTCATTCCTATATTTCTCTACATCACAGGTTCTTCATTCAGCTTAGGAGACACAATATGAGTAGTATCAACATCAGAATCTATCTTGGATTGAGCAGTATCATCAGGTGTAGTGATATCTTCAACAGAGTCCATAGAATCTGTTACTCCATCATAAGAAAACTTAGGAATAACATCATCTTGGATGAAGTTATACGGAACATTCAGACCATCACTTCCTTCATATGTAACCTTAGATTTACTCATTTCTATCTCAATATCTACAATCTCTCCTTCTTCAACTTCATTATCCAACACATCCTCTTCATCATCATCAAATAATTCGTCTATATCATCCAGACATTCTAATTTCTCAGCTTCTTCTTCTTCAGAATCTTGAAAGAATTCCAATAATAATATTTCTTCATTCACTCTAGAATCATGCTTGGTTCCTTCAATATTTCCTAATGTAGACTCCCCCTAAACTCATGATATATGATTCACGTCAGCGTATTGACGATCACCCTCAACATTACCACTAGGATCATTGTCATCATTATCTTTTCGTTGAATTGATTCAGCATGACACGTATCATGTATCCTTAACTCCCCCTGAGCGTTAAGACGCTCAACAAGTTTAGACACCAATAACTGCATGTCAGCAATCTGTGTAGCTTGAGCTTGAAGGACCAACTGTCTCTAAGAATCAGTAGACACAAGAGTATCAACTTGAGTCTGCAAAGCTAGCACCTGTGATTCAAGGAATGTAGTTCTTTCAGAATCAGACGGCTTTGAAGGACCAGCTTCAGATGTGTGTGGAATATGTGGAGACAACACTAGAGATGAATGTTTAGAAGCAAGAGGTGTAATCAGTAAGGAAGCAACAAAATTAGCATCCTCAATACCTTGAGATGAATGAGCAGAAGCAATAGAAGCAGATATAAGCTTCTGAGATTTTGGAACTGGAATAGCATCACTATCCGAGTCAGAATTCTCATCTTTTAAAGTTCTCTTGCCAAGTACTGGTCCAGAAGGAGGATTCCGAACAGACTTATGCCTTGGTTTTCTGGCTTTAGATTTGATACGTTTCCCCGCATTTGCCAATGGTAACGTAGCCAATCTCTCATAATGATCTGAGCTAAAATCTCTAGATGAATCAGACTCGGTAGCTTCAGAATCAGGTAAGATAGTATCACCGGAACTCGTATCTACAACATTACCTTCAGTTTCATGAATAGGTGAGTTCACAACTTCATGATCAAAATCATCCATATTCATACCCAAATTTTGTTCATTATCTTCAGAAATCTCATCTTGAACTGGTTCATTAACAGGAATATGAACTTGTTCTTATGGAATAGGAACTTGTTGTTGTTGTTGAGCAGGAACTTGTTGTAGAACTGGAACTTGTTGTACCTGAGCTTGAACTGGTTGTTGAATTGAAACTTTATTCTGGACTTGTCCTTGTACTAACTCCTCAGAATGAAACCAATGATCCTTAGGTGGCTCAACATAATCAGGATTGATTAAGTGACCAAACAAAGGAGTTGGAACAGGAATTAAAGTAGCATTTTGTTGTTTCACCTTAGTACAATCAGTAAAGATACTTTTTGACATAGGAGTCAAAGTCAAACGGATTGGATGCTGAGGTAAATCCAAAATTAAATGGTTCAGAATCATTTGCACAAACCTAGGATACATAAGGAACCCTTGACCTTCTAGAGGATTGATTTGCATGACCAACTCACGGTAGATATATAAAGCAAAGGTAAATCGTTTGTTGAGGATCAATGCAACCATTGCAGCTTGTAATGCACTCTTTAAACCATCAGTACCAACCTTTCTTGGAGACAGACATTGTATGATGACGTGCATAAAATACCTCCATTCGCCAACTAAACCTCCTTTTCTTGCTTGTATATCATTTGGTCTTCCTCTGTAACCCATCCTCTAAAAACACCCCATAATCAGTGTTACAGGATAAGACATGGGATCGTCAACAGTACCTCTCAATGCCAAAGCAGCACGAATAGTTTCCACTAAAATAGCTACCTCCATATTATTCACTGTAGCACGAAGTACGTGAGGTTCAACATCTGTATCTTGATGAACGGTATCCCAGAATTGTTGAATATACGGTAAACTGATGTACGGATTAGCAGATAAAGCCACATGCAATCGTGAACGATTCAGAAAATTTATAATTCCTTAAAAATTAACAGCTTCAGACATATTTGGATCTAATAATGCCACTTGATTATGTTTGTACTAAACACGACGAGCCATCTGTAAATGTAATGGACAAAAACACACATTAGTAATCAAACAAACAAAAAGAATCACAAGAAAAAAAATTTAACACAAAAAAAATTTCAACAAAAAAAAAATTACAAGTCCAAAACACTCCTGAGCCCTTAGGCGAACTTAATAAGTTCGCTTAGTGTTGCAAGAGGAGAACATAATAAGTTCGCTTGAACAAGTTCGCCTAAACAAGTTCGCCTGAACAAGTTCACCTAAACCAGTTTGTCGATACAACTTCTACATCAGAATCTCAAAAATGTCTAAATCATGAACAAAATCTCAATTCAAATATAACACTAGCATCGATTAAAAATCACGACACAAGTTTAAGTATCAATTTCAAGATTTAATCCAAAAAATTTGTTCATATCTCAGAAAAACGTAAAAACTTTCAAAAACCGAAGAACACAGATTCAAAAGGACAAATTCCTAGCGATTTAACGGATAAAATTCTTTGAAGTTACCTTAGAAATACTCGCAATCAAAAACCGATCCAGAAACAAACACAAAAAGTTCAAATCAGAAACCCTAGATCAGAAAATTTCAAGTTCGCTAAAAATTCCTTATGTTCGCTCGATAAGTTCGCTCTCACAGTGAACAAGATAAAGTGAATAAGTTCGCCTGAATAAAATATTAAATCACAATTAAGTTCGCTTCATTACGCGAACTTGTTAAGTTCGCTTAACAAGCCTCAGACGAACATATTAAGTTCGCTTAATCAGAACAAAATAGAATTCTCATGGAAGATAGAAACAAAATATTTTTGGATTTTATCTGTAGAAACGGAATCACATATTTTTGGTTTTATTCTGAGCAAACTGAAACACATATTTTTGGATTTTATATGAGCAAACTAAAATACATATTTTTGGATGAACATCATGAGCAAGAAGATCATATCAGTATATGAACAATTCATCACACAGTTTATTATCAACTATGGGTAACCTATGATATGAAACAATCAAAGTCATACTTATGTAACTCAATACTTTTTCAATTTTATGTAACTTTTGCAATCAATTTGAATAATACTTGAAATGATACGCGATAAATTTCAATGTAAACAAGATCAGGTTATGAAATGCTCAATTTTTCATTCCGAATTTGCAATACAAAGCATGAATATTTAAATTGTCAATATTATATAATTTGAAACTATAAGCATTTTGCATTATCTTCAAGACATACACAGTTTATTGAAAGATTAGATCAATCTCCAAGATGAAATTATCTCTATTAGCACAAGTATAGAATAGCAGATCCCAAAGGATATAAGAATCAGAATGATTCAGAATCGAAAGATTCTAATGAATTGGCTTTATAATGAGAATCAATAGATTCAGGCAGGAGGATCCAACTATTATCTAGATAAATTTCAATGAAATCAGAATAGATGATGTATCTAACTGATTCAAGGGTGAATATATGTTCTAACAGATATTGTCAGAAACATATCTTAGTTCAGCAACACATTGTATGTTTTTCGGGGCATGGGCAGTGAAGTGAACTGAAAGAGATTGTGCTAAAGACATAATTCGATATTGGTCTCATGAAATTCTTAAAACCATATATTCTATATCTAATAATGATCTTTTACACACACACTCAGGCATATAATGGATTCAAATCACAGATGTAATCATATCATATTTACTTTTCACACTACTATTGGTTCAAAAATGCTTCTAGTCTATTGACAATTCAAGTTTCAAACTCATATTCAAATTAAAACATATTATCAAGATTAGAGCATTCAAAACACTATCATTTCTCATTTATGCAGACTTTGAAATTTAGATCAAATCAAATTACTTTAAACTATCATATATCAAAGGTCTACTAAGGTCGTGTGTAATGAACTATTCACTGATGTACTATCATTTCTTCTATAACTTCAAATGATGTCAATTTTATATTTTTCATTTTGTTTTGAATTTTTATAAATAACAATTTTTTACTGAAATTTAAAATGCAGAACTGTAATAAAGCAATAAAAGAAATTTAAAAACAAAATCTCCCATGAAAATTGTTTTGAAAAAACTTTTATTCGGGATTGATCATACCGATCATTTTGATCAGAAATTCAAACCTGGTATGATCAAATGCTTTGGTAAAAAGATCAGCAAAATTATCATCTGTATGTACGTTTACCAGCTCAATCAACTTCTTTTCTACACAATCACGAATAAAATGATATCTAATTTCAATGTGCTTTGTTTTACTGTGCTTAACAGGATTATTTGTGATAGACATTGTAGCATTATTATCAATAAACATGGGTTTTCCTGTAAAATTCAAACCGTAGTCTCTTAATTGCTGTCAGATCCACAAGATCTGTGAACAACAACTTGTCGCAGTAATGTATTCTGCTTCACATGTTGAAATGGAGAACGTAGTTTGCTTTTTGCATTGCCAGGAAACTAGACGATTACCCAAGAACTGGCAACCACCTGTAGTAGATTTCCTGTCCAAACAACAACCACTAAAATCAGAATCAGTGTAAGCATTGAATTCAAAGTTAGAACCATGAGGAAACCATAATCCCAATCTTTGTTTTCCTTTTAGATAACGAAAGATTCTCTTTACTGCAATCAAATGAGACTCTTTTGGTTTTGCTTGGAACCTAGAACAAATACACACAGTGAACATTATGTCTGGCCTTAAAGCGGTTAAGTACATTAGAGATCCAATCATTGCACAGTCGAGTCGGCAATCAACTTCTTTTCCATCCGGGTCAGAATTCAATTTATGATTGACCTGAATCAGAGTATCATATGGGGTACAGTCCTCCATCTTGAATCGGCTCAAGATGTCCTTTACATACTTGGACAGATGAATAAGAAACCATCTTCCTTCTGATTAACTTGAAGACCTAGGAACAATGATAACTCTCCCATAGCTGACATCTCAAACTTTGATTTCATAATACTCTCAAACTCTTTGCACAACCCTTCATTTGTAGAGCCAAAAATAATATCATCTACATATATATGTACCAGTAGGTATTCTCCCCCTGCTTTCTTAATGAATAAAGTCGAGTCAATATGTCCACGAACAAAATCATTCTCCATAAGATGTGTAGACAACGTTTCATACCACGCTCGAGGAGCTTGATGAAGACAATAGAGAGCTTTATCAAGTTTGAGAACTCTAGACGGATTAATTGGATCTTCAAACCCCGACGGCTGACACACATAAACTTCCTCCTTGACTTTACCATATAAGAAAGCACTTGTTACATTTAATTGAAACACCTTAAACCCTTTCTATGAAGCAAAAGCAAGAAACAACCTTATAGCTTCATGCCTAGCAACAGGTGCATAAACCTCAGTGTAATCAATTCCCTCTTGTTGATTGAAACCTTGTACAACTAATCTTGCCTTATTTCGCACCACAACACCTCGAACGTCTTTCTTGCATTTAAACACCCACTTTGTACCAATTGGATACACACCCTTTGGAAGATCTACAAGATTTAAAACTTTAAGTTTGTCAAACTGAGCAAGTTCTTCCTGCATGGCCGCTATCCAATTGTTATCACTTAACGCCATTTCGACATTCTTTGGTTCGACCTGAGAAATAAAACAGGAATGTGAGCATACATCAAAAACACCAGTATCTTTAAAACATGTATACATGCAAGTGTTGTCAAGAGTAGAACGAGTTTACACTCCATCACGCAAATCCCCAATGATATTTGAAATCGGATGAGCTTTGAGTTCCTTGATTGATGCAACCTAAGGAACCGGCAACACATCAACTTGAGTTGTATCAGATTGATAAGACATATATTTATTAACTGGTATCTCCATGTCCAGATTTGTAGGAATCTCCCCCTGATCCGGTGTCAAATTAGAAGGTTCATCAACTATCAAAGGATCAACAGAAGAATCTTGGAAAATAACATTTTCATCTTCACTATCAGACTCTTGTGTTCCCGAACAAGAAGCAGCATTAGGATCTGGAACAGATGTAGAAGAAACAGATGATTGTGGAACCACAGTCGGTAGAAAACTACTATTATGTGCATCCTGACATGAATCATATAATACAGCAGCTTCCTCAGGAGAAATATTAGAAGGTAAATGAAAAGACTTGAATAAATTCTCATAATCAAAATCCCAGTCTGGTCCAATCTCCATTTGAGGTAATGACCGATTAGAACAGTCAATATGAAACCATTCTTCAACCTGGCGAGTCTCTTTGTTATAAACCCTCTTGGTAGTAGAATTAGCAACATACCCGAGAAAGATCCCTTCAATTGCCTTAGCACTGAACTTGGTTGGGACATCTCGAACTTTCAAAAGGGTGCATGGATTACCAAAAGGTAGTAAATATTCCAGATTCGGCTTACGATTATTAAGCAACTCATAGCATGTCTTGTTGTGTCGCTTAACGTTCAAGACTCGGTTCAAAACGTGACACGTAGTATTCACAGCCTCAGCCCAAAAAGTTACTGGAAGCTTAGAATCAGCAAGCATCGTACATGCCGTTTCAACTAAAGTCATGCTCTTTCGTTCAGCAACTCCATTTTGTTGAGGTACATATGGAGCACTGAATTCATGATGAATTCCCTTTTGAAGACAGAATAAACCCATCTTGCTATTTTTAAATTCACTGCCATTGTCACTCCGAATTCTTCTGACTTTCTATTTGAACAAATTCTCTAAACCTAGGATTAAGAATTGTACCAACTCTGTGGTTTCTACTTTAGAAGCAAGGAACTTAACCCATGAAAATCTAGAGAAATCATCTGTTACTACTAGACAGTAAGATTTACCGCCAATGCTCCTGATACTAATCGGTCCGAACAAATCCATATGCAGTAGCTCCAAAGGAGTTACAATAGAATTCTTTGTCTTAGATTTTTGGGACTTCTTGTGTTGTTTCCCCTTCTTGCAAGGAATACAGTCATCAGGAACTGAAAATTTCATTTTCGGAACACCAAAAACCAGATCATTCTTCACAAGATAATTCATTTTCCGATAATTGATGTGAGTAAGTTTCCTGTACCATAAAATAGAATCCGACTCAGACGCCTTGGAGAGTAGACAATTAGGAATTGAATCCGTAGTAGTAGCAACACTCATGTCTAGGACATATGTGTCATTTCTCCTTAGAGCCTTCATTAGAATCCATTCGTCAGGAATCACAAAGCTCGGTTTCAAGATATAACACTCAGAATCATTGAAATGAAATGAAAATTTCTTGTCACACACTTGAGATACACTTAAAAGATTATGTTCAAGTTGCTCCACATAGTTCACTTTCTCAAATTTGACTTTTTCGTTCTTTAAAGTACCCTGACCAGTTATGTACCCGCCTTTATTTCCATTAAAAGCGACATAACCACCATCAATATTAATCACATCTTCCAACAAACGAATATTCCCTGTCATATGTCGAGAACAACCACTATCCACATACCACGTATTATTGATAGTCCTCCTTGGTTGTCCCTACATAAATAACAAAAATCAGTTAGAAATTGGAACCCAAGCCATTGTGGTCTTGGGTCGTCCAGATGAATCAAAATAAACAACTTCAAGCAATTCACAATCAACATTGTCATCAACCTTTGGAACATAAGATTTACAATTAGACCTTCTCAAAGAAGACATAGTTTGATTTATTGGAATCACATTATTAGATTTATGATTATCAGATTCAGGTATTTCCAAAAATTTCTTTATTTTTTTGTTACGTCTTCTTCGTTGTGGTGTAGAAAGTTTGACTTCAGGTTGAGACTCTTTTTGAATTCCAACATGTGAAATCTCAAACTTCTTTTGAAAAACAATGAGTTTAAAAATACGCTTATTATGTTGCTTAAATCCCGAAGATTTAGCAAATGATTGACAAGGCATATTCTTTTCAACACTAGACGTAGGCTTTTCCCCATATTGTCTTTTCAGAATCGTCACCACTTGTTTTTGTGAGAGATCACTCTTCAATTTGCCTTGATTCTTATAAGGACAGTGAATCAGAATATGACCAGCCTCATTACAATGAAAACAAACTCTTCTATCTTGATGATTTCTGATATAAGGAATTTTTCATGAATTTGATGAACAAGCTTCAGAAGATTTTTCAGAACATTTGACTGGCTTCTTTGGAACAAAAACTTGTTTAGTCACCATTGATAAATTCTTCTTCTGATAAGCAGCAGCAACAAAACCACTTGATTGTAACATTTTGGAAAGTTTAGATTCAACTTTCACCTCATCAGGTTCTGTTAAAATGCATCTATCATTGGTAACATTTTTCACTACCTTTGGTTAATCAACTTGCACTTCCTTTGGAATGCTTTCAACCTTATTATCATCAAAAACCTCATCCTCAGAATCAGAATCATAGATCATATCTTCAGATTCTTTATCAAAAACCTCATCCTCAGAATCAGAATCATAGCATTAAAGTAATCCAATACCACTGATGAATTTTTAAAATTTTCCAGCTTTCTATGTAATTTGATCACTTCAGATTCTTTATCAGAATTTTCTTTGTTCTTCTGAGCGACAATATCATTTCGCTTCTCAATCTCAGCATAAGCCGTATCCAGATGAAATGCTTGTTCCTTATATTTCAATCCCAAAGAGTTCAAATCTCTTTTCAAAGACTCAATTCTATCATTACACAATTTATCATTATCTTTCAATTTTTTATTAACTGAATGCATCGATTTCATATCACAAATTAAATTTGTGTTGTCATCCATTACTTTTTGCATTTTATCTTTTATACTGATGCAATTAGAACAATAAATGTGACAGACAGAATCTTTTACCTTTGAAGGATCTGACATGTCTGCCATTAAGACTTTTGCAATTGGAATATTTTCAGAATCAGCACCATCATAAGAATTTTGAGTTAAAATATTATCATCTTCAGATACACCAAATGCAATATCAGATTCAACATCATGTACTTGATCACGCTCTTCATCAGCAGTAGGCAAACTCTCACCATCACTTGAGCTATCATCATCAGTTGACTCTTCAGATTTTGTAGAATGAATCTCAGCTACAAACGCTTGACTTACCGAACCAACCAAATCTTCAAGATGAATACCCCATTCAAAATTTTCATCATTCTGAGCAACCAAAGCCGATGATGCAGATGCATGATTAGAATTTACAGAGCCAGAGGAGCCATGTGACTGATTACGATTGTTCTGAAAGTTATTAGGCTTCTTCTGAGAATCAAATTCAACTTTCGGTTTCACACATTTTTTGGCAAAATGACCATACTCCTGACAGTTATAGCAACGAACTTTGGTTTTATCAAATCCCATACATGAATGACTGCTAGACCCAATATACTTTCTTCCAGTCTTCTTCAAAAAATCCTTTGCTTGTCGTATCAGCATAGCCATGTTCCATTGAATATTCATCTCTTCCAGATCAACAGGATCAATCTATCTGAAATCATCCTCAATAACATCTGGATCATGAATCTTTCCTCTAATAAAATTTTCATAAGAAGCCATAAAGGAAGAAAACATCGCTAAATAATCATCAGCAACTCTTTGATTCATATTATATGTTCCAGATGATGAAGAAGTTGTATTTGCAGATAAATATGAATGACTTGGAACCCCAGAACAATGATCATGAGAAACATCTTGAGTATCACCAGAAAAGAATGCAACCCCTGCACCAGTTTTGCCAGAAGACTTAGCAAAATACATTGAAGGATCTTGAATATGCTCCATATTGGTTTCCTTCTTCTTCATATTCAAATCATGTGATTGAATCTTGCCAAGAACCTCTTCAAGAGACATAGTTTTATACTTGACATTCTCTTTTATCAAAACCGTATACACATCAAATTTAGATGGTAATTCCTCCAAAAACTTATCATTTATCTCTTCAGTCTCATAAACCACTGAAGCACTTAACAACTCACTCAGCAAATGATAGAATCTCATTGCAAGATCATCTAAAGATTCATTTTGAAAGTGCTTGAATACTAAGAACTGCTTCTTCAGTAATTCTTTTCGGCTTTTCTTAACATCCAAACTACCTTCACACTGCTTGAATTGTTTAAAGCTGTGATAAATTTCTTTAGGAAGAGACATTGAGATACTAGCCATTGCCTTATTTTCTCTATCAATCAATAATTTTTCTTCTGTGGTTAACGCAGATACTGATTTAGGAACATCATCCTTTCCCATCCAAGTATATGTCGGATGCGTATAACCTTCCAAGATTGGAATCCATAAACTTGTATCAGTAAAAGATACGAACTGATCAAACAGATCTTTCCAGTTAGAATAATATGCAAGACTAAACAATTTGGGCGGTTTCTAAGATGTACCAATCTCGCTGTCGTAATTTAACATATTAGTCACTTGCACCATATTTGCCATTTTCAGAAAAATTTCCAAGTTTTGAACAAAAATCCCCTTAGGCGAAGATAATAAGTTCGCTTCATAACCAAACAAGCGAATTTGATATCAAGCGAACTTGATAAGTTCGATTACCCAAGAAACTCCAGTAAGTTCGCCTACTGATTAAGTTCGCCTATTAAGTTTGCTAAACTGAGAGAAGCGAACTTAATAAGTTCGCTTGCTAAGTTCGCCTGCAACAACTTTCAGCAAGTTCGCTTACAACAACCTAAACAAACTCAGCAAGAACTTTAACCCAAACACGAACAAACAGCACCAAAAATCATCATTTCTCACAGATTAGAAGGAATTTGAAGAAATTGAACCGTAGGATTTAGTATTTTATGAATTAGAACACTTCTATCGCATTAATTTCACCAAAATCAACCTCAAATCCACAAATTTAGTAGTAAAATCAGCTTCAAGAGCTTGAAAACTCCATGGATACAAAAACTTGAAAAAATGATCAATTTCTTGTCAAATTGTCCATAAAAACGTCTCTAATCACCAAGAATCAAACACAAATAACAAGCAATAGCTCTGATACCACTTGTAGGTCCACATGACTCATCTCATATCGATCTCGTGACAAGACGTCTCGATAACACGGAGTGCGGAATCCTTCGTGTTAACGTATGTATATCAATTGACAATAAAATCAACATGTAAATAAACTTTCTCTTTTATATCACCAAACAGAGTTTACAGAATACTTGTTTGTTCATTCGTTCATACTAAACAGACTCTGTAAACTCTCTATTTATAGACACACGTTCTGCAATAGGAAAACTTAACAATTTCGCTTCAAAGATGCTTAGGCGAACTTAACAAGTTCGCCTCTAATAGACCAGGCGAACTTATCAAGTTCGCCTCTAGCAGAACTTGTACTAATACTTAGACAAAAACTAAACAATTACATAAAAACATAAAGACAATAAGAACTAAACTATTACAAAGCTTTTGTCATACAATCTATGTCCTAACATATTTTGTCAAAATATTTATTTGACAAAAGATTGCATCCTTTTATTTCTTGTGATTGTGTTGATCGGTGAATCGAGCCCTAAACCCGTGGTTGTTTTGCTTGATTGGTTTGTTTTGTATATTTAGTTCATCTTGTATGTTTCGGTTATTTTGGAAACCTTGCAGATTAAGCGTTTTTAATTTATTTTATTTAATTGTAAAGTATTTCTAAAATGTAACCTAGACGCGGAGGACAAGATGGAGATCTTGAAGCAAGTGAGAGAAATCAAGACGTAAGACATTTGGATATTTGATTGTCTTTCCCATTTGACCCGTTTGGTTAATCCCATTGGCTCGAGAAAACCGAACACTTTTAGTGGCTTGATTCACCCTTGTTTTGGTTGTGTTTGTTGTATGCTTTAACATTTAGGTTAATCACATTTTTCAAAATGGTTCAACACAATTGAAATTGCGAGATTTTAGTTATCTCGAAAATGTTATTTAAAATAAAGAGTTATTTTAAAAGTAAAATCCGGTGTTTTGAATATAAATTAAATAAGGGTTTAATTTTTAGAAACTCAGATTAATTAATAAAAGAGTTTATTAATAGTTAATAATTTTGATTCGCGATTATATTGATTCACTAATACTTAATATAGGATATTAAAATCAAGTGTATCGAGAGATAAAAGAGTATTATCGTAATGCCGAACAAAACGTAAAATCCGGCATTTTATAAACCCGGACGACAGTTTTACAAGTAGATTGTTGTCATAGTGTGTTTTTGACCTATAAGCGGTAAAACACAAAACAAATACCTTTACAAATAGATAGGTATGTGCCACCATATTGTTAGGACACTTGACCCGATACTCGAAACCCCAGTGTTAGTGATTACCATGCATCTGGGCCTACGGGTGTCAGGACACTGTGGCTTCATGATTCCGGAGAGTCTTGAGCTGATTGCCACGCGTCGTTAAAGTAGGACGACTATCACTTAACCTTATAAATAGTGCCTAGCCAATTATTAGGAAGAGTGGACATAGATGGGGTTAAACGTTACAACCTAGATGATCGTTATCTAAACGACCTCATAAAGTATGAGAATTATATTGGATACAATTGGTAACCGTTACCTACCTACATAGCCATGTCTCATGGAGAGTGCCTTTCCCATTCATGAGATATGGTGAAACGTGGATCTTAGTTCTTAAGTAAATAATGTTAATATATTTTTTTAAAAAGGGTCATTATTTGTTAAGATTTGAAACGTCGAAAATACTAAATTATTTATTCGTCTAATACATGTCTCAAACTAAAGTTGAGAGTGTGCTAGAGACTATTACCGATGTACTAAAAGTTAACTCAATGGAACGAACTTCTTGGATTGGTACTACAACTTAAAGAAAGTCCTCAAGACCAATAAGAAGTTGCACGTTCTAAAATTTCCATTACCTAAGCAGCCATCTGGGCATGCCAGCAAGTTTGTTCAAGAAGCTTGGAACAAGTTTATAGATGATGTGAGAGTTGTATTAGACCTGATGTTGGAATATAATAACCCGGGGATTAGATCTCTGCCACGACATTGGTCTGCTTATGACATGAAGAAAGACTTGAAGGAAAGATTACATCAAGTGTACAATAAGAATCCTTATGCTTCCTTAGAAGAACACATTGAGAAACTGACAATGAAGGATGCTAGGCGTGTTATGATCATGAAGTACAAGGTGGAAGACCTCAAGAAAGTATGTATTCTTTTGGATGATTACTTAGTCATTGATATGTTTATTGATGACGTTTGTGACAACTATGAGAGGAAGATGCTCCATCTGATTCGTTAGGATGCGGTAAGGGAATTCATCTCTTGGTATATGATATGCCCTAAATTATACATGTTTTGCATGCATAATAATCCCCATATTATGGTACTAATTGATTAAAAGCCTTACAATTGATACTTAAAGCATTAATATTTCATAATTGCAGGTTATTCAGTGTCCCGAAGTAAACATAGCTAACGACACTAAAAACATCAAGAAATCAAGCTTTTAGATGACCAAACCTGAGCTTTGATGCCCAAGAAGTCAAACCAGGTCAAAGGAAGTCAACAAGCAGCTAAAAGACAAGCCTAGGGCAAATAAGGAAATTCACGGTCGTGCAATGCCATGCACGACCGTGGAAATCCAATCTTGCTCCCCAAGGCCTAGTACACTGTCCTCTGTACCCTGTTTGATTCCCGAGGTGTTTGCACGCCCGTGCAAACCAATGCATGGTCGTGCATTGCTCATTTTGAGGACTATAAATAGATTGCTTGAGTTCTTGGTCACACACACCCTTACATACATTACCAGAGCTCAAGAAAGTCTGTTTCTATAGTTTAGAGTATAGAGTATAGAGGCTTCTCGTCTTCGTCCGCAATAGGGGAGCCTACGAAACTCAGCGTTATGCTAGTTAGTATGGCCATTCGTGGCTAAACTCTTTGTATTGTTTGGGTGAAGATGAAGTTTGGTGTATGTTAATGTTTAACGTATTAATCTAGTGGTATGTTTATGTGTTTAATTGTTCGCTCTTAAAACCACCTTCTAGGTGGGCTTTTTATTATTATCTAAACTTATCTTTACACTTGTGAGTGTTCTTGATTTTAAAGCATAAGACCGTAAAACCTTTTTAATCAACCTTCTCTTGATGCTTATACGTCATTATACAAGTGGATCTTGATAAGCCAAGGCTTGGTTAATATTAATAAGGTCGTACGTCTTTATACGAACTTGTTATGAGACTAAGAATTGGTGAACTCATGTTGGGAACGGTACGTCTTTATAAATTATCCCATTGTTACACCACCTCCCGTTGAACAAAGTCTAATCACTCTTTAATAATAATAACTAATCTTTTTATTATTATCTAAACTTATCTTTACACTTGTGAGTATTCTTGATTTTAAAGCATAAGACCGTAAAATCTTTTTAATCAACCTTCTCTTAATGCTTGTACGTCTTTATACAAGTGGATCGTGATAAGCCAAGGCTTGGTTAATATTAATAAGGTCGTACGCCTTTATACGAACTTGTTATGAGACCAAGAATTGGTGAACTCATGTTGGGAACGATACATCTTTATACATGGTCCCATTGTTACACCGCCTCCCGGTAAACAAAGTCTAATAACTCTTTTAATAATAATAACTAAGCACTTAAGTTTGATGTCCTAAACCAACTCAGAGATAACACCAAATAGTTGAGGGTAACGATGTCCCTAGCTGGGAGTCCTACCATTTTATTATTAAAGAATATAATCCATGAACCAAATGTTGTGAGGAAGAGGCTCTAGTGGTGACCGGGGTCACATGTTTGTAGTAGGCATACCACTTGATTAGTCAACTTAACATTGTCATATACCAAGCAGATTCGAAGTCCAAAGCAATACACATCGTGACCTGATCATTTCTGAGATATTTACTTTCCTTCTATTTACCATTCTGTTAATTACATTCATGTTACACACATCACGCACGTTTTTACTTTTTTGTTATTTAACTTACCGTCATTTACTTTTCTGCTCCACAAGCACACAAACCCACTTACTAATTAAACCGGCTAAACGATAACAAAAGTTGAGTACTGGAACTCGACCAGTCCATTGGTTCGATACCTAGTTCTTACCAAAACTATATTACGCTGCAATAGGTACACTTGCCTATTGTGTGTGTTTTAAGTTTGAGTATTTATCATTTTAATTATAAATTTAAAACCTGATTTCGTGAAACCAATATCACTGAATATATTATTATATAATATATTTTCTATATACTAAACACGAAACATCAAGTTTTTAGTGCCGTTGCTAGGGACACGGTGATTTCAAGAAAAATTCGAGTTAACAGACTAGCGTTTCTAAAATCAATATTTGTAACATCCGGCCTCTCGTACCAACAATATTGTCCGCTTTACCCACTAAGAGCTCACGGATTTGTTTTTGGTTGCCCGGGTGAAAACTTCCTAGGGGTCACCCATCCCTGGATTACTCCCACCCGAGCACGCTTAACTGTGTAGTTCTCCTCTCATCCACTACATTAAGCCCCAAAACGCGTTGTGGTATTTGAGGCAGGGCAATCCTTATGAACCCAGCATCTCTCCCGTGGACAGAACGGAACGATATGGGATTTGCATAAGGTGTTACAAACACCCCCCTGGGACTCATCGTCCTCAATGAGGTTTGCCCCACTATCGTAAACAGAACAGAACGGGAGTTGCTCTGATACCATTTGTAACATCCGGCCTCTCGTACCACCAATATTGTTCGCTTTTCCCACTAAGAGCTCATGAATTTGTTTTTGGTTTCCCGGGTGAAAACTTCCCAGGGGTCACCCATCCCTGGATTACTCCCACCCGAGCACGCTTAACTGTGGAGTTCTCCTCTCATCCACTACATTAAGCCCCAAAACGCGTTGTGGTATTTGAGGCAGGGCATTCCTTATGAACCCAACATCTCTTCCGTGGACAAAATAGAACGATATGAGATTTTCCTAAGGTGTTACAATATTTTACAAAAATACTGTCATGAATCCATATAACAAAATTTACCAACGAAGAATTTTTTGAATTTGACAAAAATTACATAGATTCATGGGTGATTTATGTGGAGGATCACACTACAACGAGGAGTGTTATTTTCCCGTTTGGCATCCCATGGATCATGAGGTGTATCTCCACCTGTCACCATTTGAAAATTTACTTCCTCAACCACCTCCATTGTTAAACTCCGATTGTGCATTCTACGAACCATACCCTTGGAAACCAGACAAACTGTTCCGAAATTTAGAATAAATAAAAAGTCAAATCATCAAACTCTATGCCACGAAACCGCATGAAGATCCTTCTGAAATCTTGGATTACCAAAAAAATATAAAGGAGGATCAAGCATCGCAAGAACAGAACGTCGAGATAGTAACCATGATACCCATAAACAACACTGACAATGCCAGCGAAGACGACGTAGTAAGGGCTGAAATGATACAAGAAGAAATCTTGGAACCACCAAGATTGGAGAGACAACACAAATGATTTCAGTCTTTATTAAATCAAATTCAACTAAATCTACCTTACGAACTATTCCTCTATAAGATGCCAGCTCATGAAAAGTTCCTCAAGGATATGCTGACTAACAGAGAAAAAATGGAGGAACAACCAAAAATTTCATTGAATGAGGAATGCTCGGTTATCATGAAAAGAAAGAAGCCTCCCCACCAATTCATAATGTCATGTCTTATAAGCGACTCAATTCAAGGTAATGCTATTGCTGACCTACATATTAGTGTAAATATTTTACCTTACGCTATCTTTGACAAAATGAATCTTAAGAAACTCCAACCCACAAAACTAGAACTATGCCTAACCAATAGGACGGTTCATTATCTGAAGGGAATAGCTAAAGACGTTCTAGTAAAGATTAATGAATTCGTCTTCCCTGTGGATTTTGTGGTGGTTGACATAAAAAGAGGAACGAGTAGTCCTCTTATATTAGGAAGGCCATTTCTCAACACAGCTCTTGCTCTTATTGACATCAGGGGAGAGGGGAGACTGGCATTAAGCATTCAGCAGGAACGAATCACATTCGATCTTAAGAAAGCTATGCAGCGGCCAAGCAGTCACGACGATCTCGCTTTTCTCTTCGACGATTTCGACTATCCTGTAGGGTATTACATGCATAACATCTTGGGAAAAGAAGAAGAAGAAGAATGGCCAGCTGATGACCAAGAGGAATATCTAGTTTTTGAAGGGTTCATGATAAAGCACACTAACCATGATGATGAGACAATGAGCATTAAGGAGCTGGAGGATCGAGTCCAAAGTGAGAAAAAAACCCTCCAAAGAAGAGCCACCTACACTAGAACTGAAGGAGCTCCCGCCTAACCTATCATATGCATTCCTGGATGAAGACTCTAAACTCCCAGTTATTATGTCTATTAGGTTAGGAAATAACGAGAAAGATAAACTACTAGAAGTATTGAAAAGACACAAGAAAGCTATAGCATGGAAGCTAATGGACCTTCAAGGGATTAGTCCCTCATTTTGCATGCATAAAATACTCATGGAAGACAACTACAAACCCGCAACACCAAATATGACTGAACCCTAAGATGCAGGAGGGAGTGAAAAAGGAAGTTATTAAGTTATTGGATGCATGGGTAATCTATCCCATTTCAGATTCCGCATGGGTCAGTCCGGTTCAAGTGGTACCAAAAAAAGGAGGCATGACGGTAATAAAAAATGAGAAAAATGAGTTAATATCGACCTGCATGGTTACTGGATGGTGGGTGTGTATTGATTACCGTAAATTAAATGAAGCTACACGAAAAGATCATTTTCCGCTACCCTTCATAGATCAAATGTTGGAACGACTATCTAGAAACATGTTCTACTGTTTTCTCGATGGATTCTCGGGGACCATATGGCACTTTTGCCTACAGACGAATGCCATTTGGGCTATGCAATGTGCCTGCTGCATTCCAGGACTGCATGATCGCTACATTCCACGATATGATTGAGGAATCAATGGAGGTTTTCATGGATGACTTCTCCGGTTTTGGAAATTCTTTTTACCATTGCTTGCAGAATCTCGAAAAGATGTTGGCAAGATGCAAAGAATCAAATCTAGCGTTAAATTGGAAGAAATGCCATTTTATGGTTCAAGAAGGAATAGTATTAGGACACAAGATTTTGAAGAACGACATTGAGGTTGACAAATCCAAAGTAGAAACTATATCTATGCTTCCACAGTTAAATTCAGTAAAAGGTATTAGAAGTTTCTTCGGTCATGCCGGATTCTACATAAGGTTTATAAAGGATTTTTAATCAATTTCTAGACCATTAACACAACTATTATAAAAGGATCGACCCTTTTTATTCTCTGATAACTGTTTGAATGCAATCGAAATCCTAAAAAGGAAACTCATTGATGCACCTATAATGATGGCACCTGATTGGACAAAACCATTCGTACTCATGTGTGATGCAAGTGACTATGCGGTAGGAGCAGTTTTAGGCCAACGAAAAAAGAAGAATTTCCATCCAATCCACTATGCAAGTAAAACCTTGAACGACGCTCAAGAAAATTACACCACTACTGAAAAAGAATTACTTGTTGTAGTTTTTACCTTCCATAAATTCCGTTCTTACCTAGTATTATCAAAAATATTGTCTACACCGATCATGCCGCTCTAAGACATCTCTTTAATAAACAGGATGTTAAACCAAGGTTGATTAGATGGATTCTCCTATTGCAAGAATTCGACATCGAGATTAAAGACAAGAAAGGCGTAGAAAATTTCAAAGCATATCATTTGCCCCGTCTTGAAAATACTCAAAAGGGGCAAGAAATTGCCATAGATGATAGCTGTTAGGACATAGATGTGTGATAATGAGCCTTGTAATAGTTAGATCTTGTATGTCTTTGTGTGTTCATGTTTTGTCTTATGTTTTTGTAATAGGCGAACTTTACAAGTTCGCCTGTGCCTTGTATTAGGCGAACTTGTTAAGTTCGCCTGTGGCAGATAGTTTGACTATAAATAGTAGTTTACATGTTAATTTGAATAGCTTTGTCATTTGTATTCAAGTTCTGTAAACTCAGTGTTTGGAGCAATCAAAGGGAGAATATTTACATCTTGTGTGATTATTGATACTGTTGTAGTCTCATATACACGATCATGCATACGGTTAGATTCCGCACTCCATGTGTTTGACACGTCATATCTCGAGATAGATCCGTATTGACCCCGAGTGGACCTACATGTGGTATCAGAGCTTATGCTCATGTTTTGTGATTGTTTTACGACGCTTTTTGTATGGCTTGACATCAAAAAGACTGAGTTTTGCATGAATTTCATATCAATGGAGTTTTTAAGTTCTTGAGAAGATTTTGGGGCTGAATTCATCAAACTGGAAGTGTTTTTGAAGAAATTGATCCATTCAAAGTGTTCTAATTCATATTATACTCAATCCTACGGTTCAATTTTATCAAATTCCATCAATTCAACATGTTATGATGATTTTCAGAAGTTTTGGTTCGTGTATTAGTTGAAGAGATCATCTTCCTGGGAGTTTTTAGCTAATACATGCGAACATAGCCTAAATTCTTCTACAGGCGAACTTAGCACGCGAACTTAGTTGAAATTCTAGTTTAGGTGAACTTAACAAGTTCGCTTAATTGTGGTTAGAAGCGAACTTATCAAGTTCGCCTCTGGGAAAACTTGTTTCAAATCTGGTACATGTAACAAATATCTTCAACTATGACAACGAGATCGGAACTCCTTAGAAACCAATGAAGCTTATGAGTCTAGCTGGTTATTCAAACTGGAAGGACATATTTGATTAGTTCGTTTCTTTTACAGATACCAGTTTATGGATTCCAATTCTGGAAGGCTATACCCATCCGACTTACTAGTTTATTAATTGATAATGTTCTGAAGCATGTTTCTGCCTTATCTACTGAAGAGAAGTTGTTATTTGATCATGAAAAGAAGGCGATGGTGAGCATTTCTATGTCATTACCTAAAGAGATATTTCATATTTTCAAGCAATTTAAAACTTCAAAGCGGTTATGGGAAGGATTACAGAAGCGATGTGAAGGTAGTTTAGATGTAAAGAAAAGTCGCAAGGAATTACTAAAGAAGCAGTTCTTGGTATTCAAACACTTTCAGAATGAGACTTTGGATGAGTTGGCGACAAGATTTTATCATCTGCTGATTGAGTTAGCCGGTGGAAAACTGGTTTATGAAACGGAAGAAATCAATGACAAGTTTTTAGAAACTTTACCATCCAAGTTTGATGTTTATTTAGTTCTCATCAAAGAAAACAAAAAATACAAGACAATGTCACTTGAAGATGTGCTGGGAAAAATACAATCTCATGACTTGAACTTAAAAAAGAAAGAAACCAATATGGAGCACATTCAAGATCCTTCAATGTGTTTTGCTAAATCAACCGGTAAATCTGGATCTGGAGTTGCACTGTTTTCTAGAGATGGTCAAGATAATACTGCAGAGAATTCATCTAGGTGTTCGTATCAATTTGGATTTTCTGCTAGTACATCAAATTCTTTGGGATCATAGACATCTAATTCACATCATGTGAATCAGAGGGTAGATAAAGATTATATGGCAATGTTTTCATCTTTTATTACTTCGTATGAAAATTTTATTGGAGGAAAGATTCATGATCTGGAAGCAATTGAAGAAGATTATAAGTAGATTGATCATGTTGATCTGGAAGAAATGAACATTCGATGGAACATGGCAATGTTAATGAGGCAAGGGAAGAATTATCTTTAAAAGACTGGAAGAATGTACATCGGATCAAACAGTATAACAAAAATGGGTTTTGAAAAGACATATGCTCGGTGTTAGAAATGTCAAGAGTATGGTCACTTTGCTAAAGAATGTAACAAGCCAAAGGTTGAATTTGATTCTTAAAAGAAAAACAATTATCAAGCAAACATACATCAACAACAAGGTTCTCGTTGTTCTGGAAGTTCAGCAAATGTTTTAACTTCAACATCATCTGCTTTGGTTGCTCAAGGAGATGATAATTATGACTGGGGAATTCATTTAGAAGATCTAGTTGGTGCAGTTAGTCAAGCTTTTATGGATGAGATTCAAACAGAAGATGATGGTTCAAGTAGTTCAAGTGATGAAGAAAGTTCAGGTAGTGAAGTGGTTAGTCAGAATGATGAAGCTTCTGAGAATATTACTAAAGAAGATGTTTCTGAAGAAAATATTGTTGACAATGAGGTTCATTCTGAAGATAAAGATTCTACTACAAGTGTATCAGAAGATGAGATTCTGTAGACTAAAAGAGTACGTGAGATGACTGAAGATATTCCAACTGCTAAAGTCTTCATGGCTGACATGTCTGATCCATCAAAGGTAAAAGATGCTAGCTGTAATATATATTGTTCAAACTGTGTTTTGGTGAAGGACAAAATGACGAGAGTCATAGACGATAACACAAATTTAATATGTGATATGAAATCGATGCACACGGTAAATCAGAAATTAAAAGATAATGATAAACTGTGTATTGAAAGGATTGAATCACTCAAGATAGACATAAATTCTCTAACCTTGAAGATAAAAGAACAGGCATATCACCTGGATATGGCCTATGCAGAGATTAAGAAAAGAAATACCTACCTTGCTGATAAAAATAAGGAGCTTTCTGATAAAGAAGCAGAGGTGATCAAACTTCATAGAAAATTGGAAGGTTTTGGAAATTCATCATTTTTGCTGGGATATTTCAATGATAATATTGATCAAGGTAAACAAATCAGTGGTATTGGCTAAGTTCCTCCACCATTTAATGGAAATTATGTAGTGGAACCTTAAATTGTCAATGAAGAGGATTTAGATCCTAAGACCGTTTTGAAGGTAAATCCTGTCACAGTGGAGGACATGGTTTATGATTTATAAAGTGATGATGAAAAGTTTGATGAAAACAAGACTGAAGGTGTTCCTATGGAAGTGAAAATGGAGGAACCAAATGTGATTAAACAAGTCACAAGATATCGATGTATACTAACTGAGCTTGGTGAGTGTGAACAACCAAAAATTTCAAAAGTTTTATCTCAAAGTTTTTTTGTGACTGCTGGTGATATTAAGAAGGAGATTTCTAGGGTGGAAAATAAATCAACAAAGTGATTTCATCAAACAGAAAGTGAAGTTGACAAAACCTAAGGTTGTTCAATCTCAAGTTTCAAAGGCTTATGTTGGTGAATCGTAAAGACAAGTCGTTCAATCTAAAGTTTCAAAGGCTTATGTTGGTGAATCATAAAGACAAGTCTATGTTGAAAAGAAGCAAGGTGGTGGTGATATTCAATCTACTAGAGGTTATTCATCGGGAAGTTCTTCAAATTCAAGAAGGGTTCCTTATATCAGAGAATACAAAGATAAGAGAGTTTGTTTTCATTGTAATGAAGTGGGGCATATTGTGATAAATTGTCCTTACAAGAACAATGATAAAAAAATCCTCTTATTTTAGAGAAAGTTAAACCAGCTATGGGTTATTCTCAACCTCAAGTAGTGAAGATTCTGAAAAGACCAAATATGGGAAAGCCTGCATCTGATTATGTGTAGAAGCAAACTGAAAGACATAATGTGCTTAAACAATCATTTGCTAAACCTTTTGGGGTTAAGCAAGAGTTAAAACATCATGTGCATGTTAGAAGTTAAAACCAGAGTTTGTACAATCTGGTGTTAGACAGAAAGTTGTTACTCCACAGCGTGCTGAGAATCCTAAAGTTGGATTCAATGAGAATTCATAATCTGAGCGTAAACTTTCAAGACCTCAAATGAGAAGACGAAACAGACGGTTAAAGAAACTTTTGGAAATTGATCAATCTAATTCTTTTTCTAATAATCATAATTTTCAAGAACAATCATTGTCTGGCTCTGAGTCATCATGTCAATCACTAAGGGTGGATGATAATAGAGATTGTGAATTACTTGAAGTGTTTTATTTTGATGCTAATGGTAGACCCAAGACCACAATGGCTTGGGTCCCTTTTTCTAACTGATTTATTTGTTTATGTAGGGTCAACCAAAGAGGACTATCAACAGCAATTGGTATGTCGATAGTGGTTGTTCCCGACATATGATTGGAAATATTCGTTTGCTTGAAGATGTTATTAAAATTGATGGTTGTTATGTCGCCTTTGTAGGAAATAAAGGCGGTTATATAACAGGAAATCTATGATAGGAGGTTGCCAATTTCTGGGTAATCGGCTTGTCTCGTGGCAGTGTAAAAAGCAAACCACAGTTTCAATCTCAACATGTGAAGCAAAATACATCATAGCTTCAAGTTGTTGTTCCTAAATCTTGTGGATTCAGCTACAATTAAGAGACTATGGTTTGAATTTCACTTGCACCCCTATGTTCATAGATAATAATGCTACAATGCCCTTAACTAAGAATCCTGTTAAGCACAATAAAACTAAGCACATTGAAATGAGATATCATTTTATTCGTGATTGTGAAGATAAAAAGTTGATTGAGCTGGTGAAGGTACACACTGATGACAATTTTGCAGACCTCTTCACAAAGGCATTTGATCGAACTAGGTTCGAATTTCTGGTAAAAATGATTGGTATGATCAATCACGAATAAATGTTTTTCAAAATAATTTTCATGGAAGTTTTTATTTTTTTATTTTTTACTGCTTTCTTACATTTTTGCATTTATTTTCTTGTAAAAAAGTTGTTATTTATAAAAATTCCAAACAAAATGAAAAAGATAAACTCAATATCATTTGAAGATAGAGAAGAAATGATAGTACATCAGTTGATAATCTATCACACATGACCATAGAGGACTTGTTGATTTGTTATGATAATATGGGCTTGTGTTCGTATGATTTGATCTAAACTTCAGAGTTTGCATAAACAAGAATTGATAGTGTCATAAATGCTCTAATCTTGAAAATCTATATTATGTTTAATTTGGATATGTTTATGTAATTTAGATTGTCAGTAGACTAGAAGCGTTTTTGGACCATCAGTAGTGTGAAAACATAATGATCTATGATAACATTTGTGATTTTAACCCATATTTTTCGGGGGGTGTGAGTTAAAAGATCATTATCAGATATAGAATATGAGGCTTTAAGAATTTCATGACAGCAGTATCGAACTATATAGATTAGCACAATTTTTCAGTTCACTTCACTGCCCATGCCCTGAAAAACGTGCAATGTGATGATGAACTAAGATATGTTTCTGATAACATCTGTTGGAGCATATTCTCGCCCTTCGTGTAGGTCCCCGGGTGTCTCGGATCGTTACGTGAGGGTGTGTGACTAGTCGGACCAGGTGCGGAATGCCCGTGACTAGGTGGAGAATCAAGTAACACAAAGTAAACCGACAATGAAATCGCTTTCAAACTCCGTCTATTATAAACTTGAAGGTTACAGAGAGAATACAACTGAGTGCAAAATGCTTTCGTACATATCTTCTGTTAACCTAGCCTATTTATACTAGACCTGTTGCTTGCGCACTTGCTAAGTGCGCATGGCTTTGTTCCTGCATACTTAGCAAGTACGCAGACAATTTTCTTGCGTACTTGCTAAGTACGCAGGTTGAGCAACCTGCGCACTTGTTAATTGCGCACAACACTTAACAAAGACGAATACAACGACAAGTGCCTACGAACATGATTACAACTAAATAAACCAATACATACAGACGCTCATATACAAATACAAATACATAAAGACAATACAAAAGTAAAAACAATCTTCAGAGTGCTTGTCACAAGAATTGCTTCAACAAAATCCCTCTTGAGAGCAGCTCTAGAGATGTCTACAATCTCTAACAGCTTCAGAGTAAACAGCTTCAGAGTGATTGTCACAAGAATTTCTCCAGCAAAAGGGTGTCTCAGATTGTTACGTGTGGGTGTGTGACTAGTCGGACCGGGTGCGGAATACCCGTGACTAGGTGGAGAATCAAGTAACACAAAGTAAACCGACAACGAAATCACTTTCAAACTCCGTTTATTATAAACTTAAAGGTTACAGAGATAATACAACTGAGTGCAAAATGCTTGCGTACATATCTTCTGTTAACCTAGCCTATTTATACTAGACCTGTTGCCTGCGCACTTGCTATGTGCGCATGGCTTTGTTCCTGCGTACTTAGCAAGTACGCAGACAATGTTCTTGCGTACTTGCTAAGTACGCATGTTGAGCAACCTGCGCACTCACTTAACAAAGACGAATACAACGACAAGTACCTATGAACATGATTACAACTCGATAAACCAATACATACAGATGATGATATACAAATACAAATACGTAAAGACAATACATAAGTAAAAACAATCTTCAGAGTGCTTGTCACAAGAATTGCTTCAACAAACTCCCCCTTGACATCAGCTCTGGAGATGTCTACAGTCTCTAACAGCTTCAGAGTGATTGTCACAAGAATTGCTTCAGCAAACTCCCCCTTGACAACAACTCTGGAGTTGTCTTCAGTCTCTTTATCTGTATACAAGTAGTATTTGTTCAACAACATCGTATCAGAGGTTCCCCAAGGTCAAAATCCGTGAGCTCAAAGACGACTATGTCAAATTTGAACTCCGTGACCAGAGGTTCCCCAAGGTCAAAATCCGTGAGCTCAAGGACGACTATGTCAAAATCCTGAATAGTCCTATTCTTCCTTCTCTCAGTCTCATATTCAGCAACATACTTATTGTCTGAATTCTTTCGTCTTTCTCTTTTGGAGGATGACTCGGGAAGGGAAACCTTCGCCATTCTCCGTGGGTGTGTTTGGTCTGGTGCATCATCAGAGTCAGATGAATCAGATTCAGTCACCTCAGAATCTGACTCTTCAGCACCATCTCCTCCTTCTTCATCACCAGCCATCACTGCAATAACATAAGATATACAACATTAGATCAAACAGAATTACAGGTATAGAACAAGAAATAACAAAGTATACCACTTGCACATTGAACCGAATTTCATACTTAGAAAAATTTCTGAGTTACACTTCCTAAGTACTTAACAAATACGCATGAAATTGTTCTTGCGTACTTAATAAGTACGCAGGAGCTAATTCTTGCGTACTTAATAAGTGTGCAGGAACTAACACTTAGAACTTTTACAAAATCCAAAATCAAGAGATTCAAAGATTTAGATGATGTTAGTGGTCACCACAATGTCAAAAAACCTGTTTAAGACCTATGGGACCAAGACTAACACCAATGCAATGTTAAAACCCGGTCATTTGAACCTACCCTCGGTCCGACGCAAAACCACGGACACTAAGGGGTCAAACCCAAAATCAAGAACAGTTAAGGATAAATTTAGAATACAAGAGCTTCGATTGATGATCATAAACTAGTTTTAGGGCTTAATTTAACTTAAGAACACCCAAATCCGGTTTAAATTTCATCCTTAAAACCCTAAGCTCGAAAGTCAAGAAATCGGTCCTCAACAAGAGATTTTGCGGATGAAATGGTCCAAGAATCTCACCAAATGTTAGACAGGTGAAGATCAAACAATGATCGAGACAAAAAAATTAGATTAGAAACACATGAATATTTGAGTGAAATCGGAGCAGGGAGTGTACATAGTGTAGAGAGTTTGAGTGAGAAGAACTGAGAGAAATTTCTAACACTTGTATATATACCCACACATTCGGGTCTTGCATACATAGCAACTATGCATGACTTAAGTCTTGCGTACTTACAAGTACATAAGGTTTAATTCCTGTGCACTTGAAAAGTACGCAGAAACCCTTGTGTTACACAAATTTCAACTCAAATTATGAAGATTGTCAAGTCAAATAACGAACATGATAAGCACATTTAATCAAGAGGATTCAAAGACAATTCACGAAGGTTAAACACAAATATTTTTAGTTTTTCTGAATAGAATTTGAACTATACAAAAACTTAAAATCTTTTAGATCTCTTCAGAGTAACGAAATACACATATTCACACACGTTATTTTTGTTCAAAGACACGAGCAGAGGATCATATCAGGCTAAACTATAGCAAAAACGATACAAGATAAACATCAAAGAATATGGGATCAAGTCATAGATTACTATTAATTCAAACGTAATAAGCACATAAACATGTAATTCAAGTTGGCAATATTATAAGATTTGAAACCATAAGCATCTTTGTATCACGTTCTTGTGTGTTAAGGTATTAATTTTAAGATATACAACGTGTACCCCACTGTTATGCTACAGGAATGTAAATTGCACTATCTCAAGGCATCTAAGATTTTCCCAATGATTTTCTAAATTTCCAGAATGAGGCTACATCAATTAGCATAGGAAAAATCAAACAGAATCCATAAGGATTATCAGGAATCATAAGATATAGAATCGAGTGATTCATTTGTCTTGGTTTCATGTGATTTCTTCAGTGAATATCGGTATGATGATTCAGGATAATGAATATGGTGTTTGAGTATTTAGGTAAGGGAATCCAACTTTTATCTGGATTTGAATTCAATGATTTAAGGGTGAATACACGCTCAACGGTTCATGTAAAGACATGTCTTGATTCAATCTTTCGTTGTTTACTTGTGAGTATGGGCAGTGAGATGAACCGCATTAGTTGTGCTAACGACTGATCTCAGAAGATGAAAATTTCCAAAATCTAACATCCTGTATCTGATAGTGATCTTTTGCATTCTTTTACGCACACACACTAGCAAACATGGGTTCAAATCACAGTTGTAGTATTGATTTAATTTCCACACTACTAATGATTCAAAGATGATTACTGTCACACCCCAACCGACGGTGAAAACGTCGGGGCGAGACATGTAGACTGTCCATGAGCTCAAGGTCGACTAAGTTGTAATATATTAAATACATTTTCATTCAAACAAACATGAATCAATTCCAAAGTAAATAAATGAAATACAAATTGTTTTTGAATTAAAATTAATTAAGTCCAAAGCCTATGTGTATCATGTCTTGATCAAACTCATATGATTGCACCTGAAACATGAATAAAATAAGGTCAACTAAAAAGTTTGTGAGCATACACAGGTTTGTACATAGATAGCGTATATATTGTAAATAAACAAATCCTCACATAACATGATAAAATAAGGCATTTATGGAGAGTAGCCATTGTGTAACCAAAGTACAATCAAACCTTTGTAACTATCATGCAAAATTGTGTTGTCGGTAACAATCACCCCATTCTGGGTGAGTTTGTCAGACTCAATAGATCTATCATTGTTTACCGTCGTCTTGAATAGTTAATGATTTCACATAAATTGCACACAAAAGTTAGCACACCTGGCACTCAGGCATAAAGCTGAAATTGCACACATGAATGTAAAGACGATTTGTATTTGTGTAGTTTGTGTAAATGTAAGCAATAGTTTGTATAGTGTTCATGTTCCACCCCAAAAATTGTAAAAGAGTAAAAGGGGCTATGTAATAATCACATGATTCAATAGGCGTAGCTAACACGAAAGACTAGGTAGTATCGTGATCCTTGTAACGCACAACGTTAACCTAAAATGTATTGCGTGTGAACATGAATTAATAAAATGTCTAACTCAAAGTCTAGGGTTTCAATGGATATGAGTATAAGGAGTTATATAATGAGTTCGTGACGAATTATGAAAAAGGGTTATGTAGGTGTTGAATAAAATGAAAACAATTTGAAATGAAAAGTTTAAAATGTTTTTAAATTAGGGTTTGGATTTGAATAATTAAATCAAATAATTTTAATTATTCTAGTTACAAAATAATGTAATTATTCAGTTTACTTAAGTGTGGCCTAAATAACCAATTTTGTTTAAATATAAATTAAATAAATAATTTTTACTTTATTTACTTATTTATAAAGGTATGTAACTTATTTATTTAGTTATAAAAATATAGTGGGTGTATTATATTAAATATAAATTTAATAAATAACTTTTATGCTATTTTTATAAAGATGAGTAAATAAGTTGTGTAACTAATATTTATGTGTAGAGTTTAATGATAAATATAAATTTAATTTTGTAGGTTATAATAAATAACTTCTATTTATTTAGAACTAAGAATTTGATCAATTATTTTTATTTGAAAATTCATTTGAAAGGCTTATTGTTTTTTTTTAAATATAAAATTTATTATCCTGCCAAGATTTTCTCATACACACGACCGTGCCTGGGACAAGGCACGATCTTGGTAGGACCACGGGCGCGACCGTGCTAGTCAGGGCGTGACTGTGTTGATCAAACAAAAGACATAACTAAGCTATTCACTAGGCACGACCGTGTCTGGGCCAGGCACGACCGTGTCTAGGGTTCTGAGGCATGACCAAGTGTAGCCAAGGGGCACGACCTGGTCTGAATGTGTGAGGCACGACCGCGCTGGTATTGGCACGACCGTGTCTCATGAAGCACGACCGCGCTAAATGGTTAGCGCGACCGTGTCTGTTCCAAAACAGGAACGAATTGACTAATTATTATAATGTTAATGTTGGAAATCATAGGGCTTTCATCCATTAGATTATTACGAGTCTATTGGTATAGATTGATTGTATTTAAAACATGTCCAGAACTGGATTCGATTAAACCATTTTTTAATGAAACATAGATTCAGGTTCGTGTTAAATTAGCTATTGTAAGCCTAAATCAAGTTGGGGCTTTTGATCTATAGACTGAAACGAAAGTGTAGGAAGTTTCAATTACCAGTACAGATGACGGATTGATAGTGCTCGACTGTGATGTGTTTCGGCTTGAATTCCGGCGACTCCGACTTCGTCTCCGAACAAAATGGAATACGCGAGAGCTTGACAGAGGTTCGTACGAGGTGTGGGAGTAGTTTGTTTGCTCAGAAACAATTCTAAATGATCGGATTCGAGTGGTATGATAATGAGGTCAGCGGTTTTGAAATGAATACCCGTAATGGAGTTTAATTCGAGATAATGTGGGTGTTTAAGACCTCAATAATGGTCGTTAATAGTTGAGACGTGTAGAACGGTTACAGAATTCAAACGATTCTGCGTTAAAAACTGCATTTACATTTAAACTGATGCGAGGCGCGACTGTAGGTCCCTAATTTGGTGCGTGACGGATCTCTAGACTCGCGGTACGACACGGTGATAACGTGCGGAATCCATGATCAACGTGCTCGTGTAACTCAATCAACAACAACGGTGTAAAATAAACGCTTTGTATTTCCACCACAATATCAGGTTACAAGATTCTGTCTCTAATCAAGTCTACTCTGATATTGTCTCACACCTCTCTCTACTCTTTGTGTTCTAAATTCTGTTCTGTATATATAAGCACCAGTTCTGCAGTAGGCGAACTTAATAAGTTCGCCTCATAGATGCTTAGGCGAACTTATTAAGTTCGCCTCTAATAGGCTAAGCGAACTTAATAAGTTCGCCTCTGATATACTAAGTTCGCCTCTAGCAGAACTTACACAGAATTTTATCAACAGTTACAAAACATGTCCTAACAGACTCCCCTTTAACTGTTGCTAACAATTCTATCAAATACAAGTCAAAGACTCTAAGACTAATACATAATATCTTCAAGCTCGTTGTCACCAGAATATGCTCCATCATACTTCCCCTTGACAATAGTTTCAGAAGATTGTCATCCGTCTTCAAATATCATCAAACACATTGTAGTCTTCGTCTTGTTCATCTCCACACTCTCTTTCTATCTAGAAGAAAACTTAGGAGAAGGACCCCTTGTCAACTTCTGTCTGCAATATTCAGTTTTTACAAAGGAGAACAACCAAGAATAACCAACAATTAAGATTTCCATGGAAGCTGGAAAAATAAAATCTTTTTGGTTTTTCAAACATAAGAAAGACAAAATCTTTTTGGTTTTTCTGTGTACAAACTGAACTGTAAAATACAAAATCACATCTTTTTGGTCGAACATCACGAGTAAGAAGATCATAACAGTATATACTAAAGATTATCCGAATTTCCAGAATGAGGAGACATCACTTAGCAAATGAATAGCATAATCCAAATTGGATTGTATAGGAATCAGTGAGATTCAGAATCGAATGATTCAATGTTTTGGCTTATATATGTGGAATCATAAGATTCAAGTACGTGGATCCAACTGTTATCTGGATTATGAATTCAATGGAATCAATAAAGATGATTTATCAATATGATCCAAGGGCTAGTATATGTTTGACAGATGTTGTCAAGTACATATCTTGATTATACTTCAAATTGCATGCTTTTTTTTGGACATGGGCACTGAAGCAAATCGAATGAATAGTGCTAAGGACATAACCCAAAACTGATCTCATAGGAAAATCTTTATTAAAAGCTAATATTCTATATCTGATAGTGATCTTTTAACACACACACCCAGGCATAAAATGGGTTAAAATCACAGTTGTAACATATGCAATTATGTTTTCACACTACTAATGGTTCAGTGACGCTTTTAGTCTACTGACAATTCAAATTATATGCATACACAACACTATCATTTCCTATTTGTGCAGTCTCTGAAGTTTAGATCAAAACATATAATTCAGATATATTAACATAAAGCACCAACCAGTTAATCTAAGGTCATGTGTAAAAGAACATCTACTTATGTACTATCATCTCTTCTTTAACTTCAAGTAACGTCGATTTTATCTTTATCAATTTGTGTGGCTTTTTCAAAATCTTTTTCAATAAAGAAAGTAAAACAAACGAAAATAAACCTTCCATGAAAACATTTTACTTGGTTACTCAGGATTAAGCAAATCAATCAATTTAAAAACTCAAACCGATGTAATCCTATAATTAAATGCCTTTGCCTTTTGTTATCAACATAATTCTGTACTCCCCCTGTCCTGTAGACTCCCCCTCAACTAGTCAAATGGTTGCATCAATGACTTTATGCTCACCATCGTCATCTTAAGTTTCAGGTTATCATTTGGACTTTGTAAAACTGTTTCCAAAACATTGTGTGTGACATATTCTCCCCCTTGAGCATCAAGTCATTGAATCAAAAAGATTCTCAGTTACCAACAACTCTTTACTCTTGCAGATGTCATTCCCTGTCATGTGCTTAGAACCACCACTATCAACAACCAAAATGGTATTAATAGTCCCTCTTGGTAACTCCTGCACAACTAACAAGAAACATTAATTTGAAATTGGGACCCAAGCCATGGTAGTCATGGGTCGTCCATTTGTATCAAAATAATAAACCTCACTCCATTCATAATCGAATCTCTCATCAATTTTTGGAGATTGTTCCGACGAGTCAGAAACATAAACTTTAGATTTCCAAACATACTTCTTATCATTAAGTTCTTTTGGCATAAAATGTGAAGTGTTTGAACATTTTCGTTCATTTGAAAAATGGTTAGATTGTGAAAACTTTTGTTGTTCTAAAAGTTTTCTCAATCTTCTGTTTCTCCTTCGTCTTTGAGGTCTAGAAAGCCTAACCTCAGATTTTGAATTACCCTTTGGTGTAACATGAGGTTTAACCACGTTTGGGTTAACATAAGGCTTACCATGAGTTCTTACCTTTCCTTGAGTAACATGTCGGTTACCTTTGTCTTTGTAAGGACAAGCAATCCGAATATGACCAACAAGACCACAAGAAAAGCAAGATCTCGTCTCACGATATTGTCTCATATAAGGAATCTTCACACGATTAGATGCACTTGAAGAAGATTCTCCTACATGAACTTCTTTTTGCTTTATTTTCTCTGGAACTCCAGATTTTGCAACAGGTTTTGATTCAGGCTTCATCTTCTCAGGAACTACATGCTTCTTTCCTTTATTTTGTAAGGACAGTTCACCACAATGTGTCCTATCTCATTACAATGAAAACATGTATGCCTGTCTTTATAATCTCTGACATATGGAACTCTCCTTGAATTTGAAGAACTTCCAAATGTAGAATTTTCAGATGAATTAGAATCAACCTTTGAGTCTTCTTTCTTAACAGCTTTCGGTATCCCCTCTACCTTAGCTTCATCAAAATATTCATCATCACTCTCATCAGAATACACCATTTCTTCACCTGTGACCGGATTCACTTTCAACACAGTCTTAGGATCTAAATCCTCATCGTTTATAATCTCAGGTGTAACAGAATAATTTCCGTTGAAAGGTGGAGGAACATAGCCAATACCACTAGTTCCCTTCCCCTCTTCAGTATTCTCATGATAATATCCTAATAAGAATGATGAATTTGCAAAGATTTCTAATTTTCTATGCAATTTGATCACCTCTACTTTAGATTCAGCTAGTTCTTTATCTTTCTCAACAAGATCATTATTTCTTTTCTCAATTTCTGCAAAGGACATATCCAGGTGATATGACTGCTCTTTGATCTTCAAAGTCAGAGAATTTATGTCCCTCTTCAGTGATTATATTATTTCAATACACACATTCTCATTATCTTTTAATTTCTGATTTACCGTGTGCATCGATTTCATATAACAAATGAGGTTTACATTGTCATCCATAACCCTCATCATTTTATCCTTCACTGAAATACAGTTAGAACAAAACGTCTCAGAGTTAGAAAATACCTCAGGTTTTACTTCTGAAGAAGATGCACCGGGAGCCATGAATACTTCAGCATCAGCTTCACTCTTTTGATCAACAATGACAGGCTCTGCATCAGTTTCGGATACACTCAAATCATCTTCAACTGTCTGGAAGCTTACTTCAGTCTCTACATCACTCTCGATAGACTGAGTACTTTCACCAGATCGAATACTCTCACTATCACTTAACTCGGTAGACGAATCACTTTGAGAATCACTCTTCTTCTCTAATACTTCGTTGATCAAGACTACAAACGCTTGAGATGTTGCTTCACCCTTTTTCTTCAATGCCTCCCTTAGATCTCTTGAAGTTGGACACTTCCCGAGACAATGAATGATTTCTTTTGGTAAAGACAACGTTAAAGTTTCACACGTTTTCATCTCTCGATCAAACTTCTGCTTTTCTAGTTTACTAAGAGCTGTCACTGGTTTAGGAACATCATAATATCCCATATAGTCATAAGTAGGATGCACATATTCTTCAAATATGGATGTCCAAAAGTTTTCATCAGTTTCTGATACGAACTGTTCGAACCGGACTTTCCAGTTACGAAAATCCGATATGCACAAAAGTCTCGGTGGCATAGTTCTAATCTCATTATCATCATAAGAAATTGACATTTTTGAAATTTTTGCGAAAATATCCGGAAAAAATTTCCCGCCAAAATACTCTTTTTAAAAAATTTCGAAAATTCAAAATTTCAAAAATGATTCAAAACGACCATATAAACTTTCCCTAAAAAATTTGAACAAGAAGAATTTTCCAGCCGAAATTTTTTTTATTATTTTTGTTTTAGAACACTAAGTTCGCCTGATACTGTACAAGCGAACTTGACCCGAGCGAATTTGACCCAAGCGAACTTGTTAAGTTCACCTGATTAAGTTCGCCTACTGATTAAGTTCGCTTAAACTGCGAGAAGCGAATTTGCTAAGTTCGCCTGCACAAGAACTCAGCAAGTTCGCCTAAAACAGCTGAAACAAACTCAGAAACCCAAACACGAACAAACTCGGCTGAAAATCATGATTTCTGATCAAAAGGATGGAATTAAGCAATTTTGAACCTTATGATTGTGTAGAAACTGATTAGGAACAATCCTATCGGATCAATTTCTTCAAACCAATCCAAAATCAATCCAAATTGATCAAAAATCTTCCATTTTTATCAAGAACACGAAAAAGATGAAAAATCCTTCAAATTCTCTGAATTTGATGTTGATTGGACACGAAAACACCACGAATCTTTTGATAATCAAGAGCAATAGCTCTGATACCACTTGTAGGTCCCTAATTCAGTGTGTGACGGATCTCTAGACTCGCGGTACGAAACGGTGATAACGTGGGGAATCCATGATCAACGTGCTCGTGTAACTCAATCAACAACAATGGTGTAAATAAACGCTTTTTATTTCCACCACAATATCAGGTTACAAGATTCTGTCTCTAATCAAGTCTACTCTGATATTGTCTCACACCTCTATCTACTCTCTGTGTTCTAAACTATGTTCTGTATATATAAGCACCAGTTCTACAGTAGGCGAACTTAATAAGTTCACCTCATAGATGCTTAGGCGAACTTATTAAGTTCGCCTCTAATAGGCTAAGCGAACTTAATAAGTTCGCCTCTGATATACTAGGCGAACTTAATAAGTTCGCCTCTAAGAGGCTAAGCAAACTTTTTAAGTTCTCCTCTAGTAGAACTTACACAGAATTTTATCAACAGTTACAAAACATGTCCTAACAGCGACCGTGCCTATACGAGGCTGCCAAGGCACCGGGCGCTACCGTTCCAAGGCAAGGCGTGCGACCGTGCCAAGGCACTTGGCGCGACCGTGCCATAACGAGGCGCGACCGTGCCTATTAAGGTTTCTGGTTATTTAAAAAATGTTGATGCTGATAGGCTTATCAGCAACATTCAACACTTGTTGATGCTGATAGGCTTATCAGTAGCGTTCAACACAAGTTGCTGCTGATAGGCTTATCAGCAGCATCATTCTCATTCTTGCTGCTGATAGCTGTGTTCCTTGAAGACAAATCGTTGCAGCTGACTATCCATGCCAAGCGTCACTGACAACTTTCTGCAAAAGCGACTGACACACTCAAAGCAGAAGGAACCTCAATGGTGCAACCAATGACGGACGACAATGCTCTTCTCCAAGCATGCAAACAATGATGAATAAAGAAAACGCTTCAATAAAGTTAGCTAGTTTAGCTTTAACATGTATTATTAACTTTTGTATAAAAGATCAACGGTCTGTGTTAGATCTGATCCTTAGAATCAAGGGTCTGTCTTGATTCTAAGTTAGTATAAATATTGTGTAAACACTTCATTGTAATGGTGCTTCTGCACTTAGTTTTCAATTGTAATCGTTTATCTGCAAAAGCTTAATACAATAGTGTTCTTAAAAGTATTCTTTCTGCCTGTTCGATTACATTTGTGTAGGTGTTATTGTTTCCGCCAATTTCAACTAAGAACAGAACCATCTTGTACTTTCACGATCCTACAAGTGGTATAAGAGCTTTGGCTCAGATTAAACAAACTCACACTTGTTTAATCACTTCTGGTTCTAATCTAAACTTTCTCTTTGATCAAGTCACCCAAAATCACAAAACAAAAATGGCACAAAGCAATGGTTTTGAAGACATCGACAGCATCAACCGACCACCAAGGTTGGTGTCTGGTGAAGACTACGACATGTGGAAAAATCGCATGGAAAGTTTTTTCTGCTATCAGGAGTACGGAAAGTGGAAATCCATCAGGGATGGACCTACATTCCCATGGTGGCATCTACTGACTCTGGAGGACCATCAGTTCCAAAGGATCCCTCCAAGTACTCAGAAGAGGATATAAAAAAGATGGAGGTGGACTTCAAGGCACTAGGAGCTGTCCAAATGTGCCTTCCAAATGAAGTTTTTCTTAACTTCAGAAGTTACAAAACTGCTAAGGAGTTATGGGAGGCTCTTGAGAAGATGTTTGCTGGCTCAGAAGAAGTCAAAGAAAACAGAAGGGACACCCTGAAGCAGCAGTACGAAAACTTTGTCTGGAAGGAAGGTGAGTCCCTAACTGTTTTATATAACAGATTTACTTATCTTGTAGGTGAGCTGCAGTGCTCAAAGGTGAAACTTGAGAATGAGGATATTCTTAAAAAGTTCATCAGGTCTTTACCTAGCTGCTGGACACTCTACACGGTGTCCATTAGAAGAACTGAGAATCTGAAGACTCTCCAAATGACTGAGCTCTTCGGTATGTTGAAGACTTATGAGCTAGAGATGATTCAGGCAAAAGAACGAAGCTCAGGCTACCAAACAGCTTCAACATCCACCACCACCTCTTCTGCTTTTCACTCTGAGCACTCAGGTCCTAGTACTAGCAACTACTATCCTCCCATAGTCACACATCCTCAAACTCCTACCTCTAAAACAAACACATCACCATTTCTTCTTGAAGCTCCTTCTCAAGCCTCAACCTCCGCTGCTTTTGTTTCTGAAAACTCAAACAACATGTACTTTATCAAGGAGGATCTTGAGTGCTTCCATCCAGATGATCTAGAAGAAATGGATATACAGCACTCTTATGCCATGCTCTCTATAAGAGCAAAAAGGTTCTACTCTAGAACCGGTAGACCCATTCCAAGCAACGGCTCCAACACCAGAGTTGGCTTAGATAAAAGTAAATTGAGATGTTACAACTGTAACCAACTGGGTCATTTTGCTAGAGAATGCAAGGCACCTAGGGAAAACCTTGCTGAGGATCAAACAAGACAAAGCCAACGTAGACAACAACAGCAACAAGCTACTCCTCCAGCTCAAACTGCAGCTTGTGCAACTATTGGAACTTCTGACTTTGACTGGAGCTTTCAATATGAAGATCTTCCTACCAATAACCAAGCCCTTATGGCAGATACAACTGAAATACCGCCTCAGGTATATGAACATCTATGTTCCCAAGCCTGTATTGATAAGGTTTTAGGCTACAGAAAGCATAATCAAAACCTCATAGATCAAAATGAAGAGTTTCATCAAATGAATTCTGAATTCAAAAAGGTCAAAGACAGTTACAAAGAAAAAATTAACTGCCTAAAGAAAGAGATTTCATCATTAAGACATGAACAAACCAATCTTGAGACTCAGATTGATGATCTACTGGCCAAATTAAAAGCTACCAGAGCAGAATTGGCAGAACAAAAAGTTCATGTCGACAAATATGAATTTGCATCCAAAAAGCTGCAAAGACTTTTGGATGCTCAAATTCATGAAAAGGTAAAAACTGGTCTGGGGTATCATGCTGAACAATATCAAGCCGTTGCACCTCCTGCTGACTACGTTGCCATCCATGAACCAAGCTTCAATCTTGCAAATCTTGATATGGCCAACAGAAATCTTGATCCTTCTAAGGATGAACCTTTGGTACAAGAATGCACTACCTCATCAGAGTCTGATTCAACTTGCTCAGACTCCACTGAAACAAGTGAAGCTTCATATTTGGTACAAGAATCCACTACTTCATCTCCTCCTGCCCCTAAAGTCATTCTGACTAAAGATGAAGTCCCCAATATCCATTCAGCACTAGTACCAGTACCAGCCATTTCAGTACCAGTTCCTACACCATTCAAACAAATCAAAATTAGCTATCCTCGAGAAGGTAGGAAGCTAAATACTGAAAAGGGCCAGTCCTCAACTTCAGTCCAGCCAAGGAAGGTGTTTGACATATGTCATGCGCCTGGAGAGAGGGTTCCATATGTTCAAAAGACATTGGAAGAAGCTACTTTTCAGCACAACAAAGCTCACCCTTGGAATTTCAAAGACCTTTTCAAAAGAAAGGATTATGTTTATCTTTCAAGGGACAAACTTGCAAAATCATGTTTTGTCTGTGGAAAATATAACCACACTGCCAGCACCTGCTTCTACTACCTTCAACAACAAAAAAACCTTAAGCAACATGCTTTTGAGAAGACAAAGAAGAACAAACAGGTAAGAAGGTTTGAAGCTAAAACAACTCAATTCAGAAACTCTCTTTCTCCACCAAGGGAGCAGTTGTCAAAACCTCTACAATCTTGCATCATCTGTGGTGAATCAGATCACTTTGCTGCAAATTGTAAGTTTAATCATTCCAATCAAATTCTTCTTCCAACCCCAATTATACAAAAGCCTATCAGTAAGGTGAAGAAGGATAGGCATACGTCTGTTCTTAAACCATCAGCAGCCAAAATAACTGCTGTTGATCAAGTAAAGCCTAAGCAACCAAAAGGAAATCCTTCGGTAGCAACAAAGTCTGCAGCTGTTCAAGTAAAACTATCAGCAGCAACAAAATCTGCTGCTGTTAAGCCAAAGTCCTCAGATACAACGTCTACTGCTGAAAAGGCAAAGAGAGCTGGAAAACCACCAACTCAACAATGGAAGGCAAAGAAACCACCAAGCATCATCATCAGTTCAGTTGAATGAGTCTATCCTTTGCTGTAAATATGTATGTCCTCTGCTGTAAATAAAAGTTATAAGTCAGCAGCATCCTTTTGGCTGCTGACAGGTCTAATTTTCAGCAGCAAAGAATTTACCCCTGACTACTTTAACTTATCAGAAGGAACAAGTTTCCTGCAGATAGCTTTAAGACTATCAGCAGCAACATCCTTGCTGCAGATCATTGCATCTATCAGCATCAATTAAGTCTGCTGCTGACAAACTTAACCTTCCGCAGCAACCAAAGTTGCAGCGGACAGGCTTATTCATCCATAGCAACCAAGTTTGCTGTTGATGGATAAATTTAAGTCCAAATTAACTTTTCCCCGCTGTAAAATATATTAATGTCAGTCTTTACCATGACTGCCTCCGTGTATTACAGATGTAACAATAAAAAGTAAATAAGGTTGTACTGTACAAGTCATTTTGGTTTTTCTCTCCTCTGCCGTAATAAGAACAAATCAAATTTTCTTTACCACCTCTTCACATTCAATTCAACCCTAAGTCCCCACCACATTCAAAGCTCTCCATATTCTCCATATCCTCAAGTCTCCACCATACTCAAACTATCCCTCCAAAATCAAACGGCTATGGCAGATATCAACAACCCAGATGACAAGTTTTCCCCATACCATAACCTAACAGCATACCTTACCAAAGGAAATAAATCCAAAGGATTTGACGATATGATCGATTTGTTATGTCGATCAAAGATCTACTTTGCCCTCACCACCAAGCCTACCATATATATCCCTCATATGAAGGATTTCTGGAGTACCGCCGTCTACTCAACCGAACAGGGAATTCCCCAAATTAAAGCCAAAGTAGACGGCAAGAATATCACCATCTTGGAAGCTACACTCAGAAAATATCTTAAGCTTCAAGATGAGGGAGCAGCCATCTCATACTCGAAGGACGAATACATGAGGACCTTTGTCTCCAATGGATACACTGGAAATCAAACCGAGTATACGATCGAGAAGGCGCTGATAGGCCCTCCATGGAAGTATCACTGCCACACTCTTCTCCAATGCATATCTCAAAAGAGGAGTGGATGGCATCAGGTGAGCTCTGCACTTGCCTCCGCCTTCCATGGTATGGTCACTAACCAAGGCTTCAACTTTGCACACCTCATCTTTGAGGGTTTGAGATATAACCATCAAGAGGGTGCAAAGCAACAATTTTTTATGTACCCAAGATTCTTGCAGGAAGTTTTCAATCAAGAACTAAAAGAACTTTCAAAATCTGCAAGAATCTACATCATGTTGGGTCATAAAAATAACATTTTTCAAAGCATGAGGACTGTTTCCAAAAAATTCTCGAGGGTCAATGTTCCATTGTTATCTACAATGCTGAACATGCAAAGAACCCCGGGTGAAAGTTCAGCAATCCCAGCTGATACTGATCCCACACCCTCCACCTCACATCCTGAACAACAATCTGCTTCTACCATTCGAACCCCTATGCATACTACTAAGGATGCACAGGCACAAAAATTACTTACACCTCTTTTGGATGTTATCGTTCAACCGGAACACAGGGCCCCGGTTGTAACAACATATACTAGAAAAAGGGGTAAGAGAACTCCTTCTTCTCTTGCCTCCAAGGCCCAAACCCAACCTAACAGCCCTCACTCAGAATCCCAACATTCTGGTGAGAATATCATAAGGGAAAGCCACATTATTAGGGAGACTTCTTCGGATGTCTCTCTATTAGGATCAGGATCACTTCCCGGATCTGTAGAGCAGCCCCCTGAGCCCTTCGTTTCTCTTCCGAACTTAAGTGTTGAGGAACCTGATTAAGATGATGTACCTTCTCCAACTACCACTATCTCGAAGGTACTGATTGATCTTGCTTCCAACACACCCAACCCAAGTTCTTCTACCCTGAAGGTCCACTCTAGGAGTTATGAAAGAGTGGATATGGAAGTGGCTGTCACTACTGCTGGTCCATCAAATGACCAGGAGGAAAGTGACAACATTGCTAAGACCTCAACCACGGCAACTCACAGTGAGGATGCTTCCTTGGAAACTCCCCTCACTGAGAGGAATCCCAGGCGCCAAGAAACCATGGGTGATGGGGATGAAGAGGCTAGGCCTAAGGCCCCATCTGGGTCCAAGGATTCCATAACTGTGGATGAGGACAGACTGAAACTTCATAACTTGGAATTGACGGCCAGGGTGGCTATGCTAGAGGCTGAAGTGTCCAAACTAAGACACCAAGTCTCAATGCATGAAGCCCATCAATGCCGAACTATACCCTCTCTCTCTCTCTTGTATCAGTGGGCACCCAAACTGATGCTTACTTGTCGACTGATGCAACCAAAAAGGGGGAGATGGTTCCAATGGAGGAAGACACAAACAGTCTTGACGACTGGATTCAAGAGTAGGTTGAAATTCAAAGCTCACTATTCAAGCCAGCTTTTGTACAGGTTCATGACTTGCCAGTTTCAGATAACAAAGAAGAAGAGACATATGAAGAATGGAAGTTAGTCGTTAGGGCTGTTGATGAGGTGCTGAATGAAGCTGAAGACAAAGAACAAAAATATACAGCTTTCAGCATCCTCCTTGAAGCAACAGCCATCATAAGTCAATCCATTACCCCCCAACTCTTTCAAACTTCACAGAAGCTAGAATTTGACTCCATTCTAGCTTGGGGGTATGATGGATCAGTTGAGAGATTTTGGATTGGATGGGAGTTTAGTGGAGTAGAAGAGCTAAACTGGAACTCTCTCAATGCCCTCCAACTCCTACAACTGTATCTAACTAACTGCATCAACACTTCATCAGATCTCTCAGTAGAACTTGCCATTGGCAGGTTCTATGACTTGATGGAGGATAATCTACCCAACTTCGAAAGACTCATACAAACAGCAAAACGGGTAGCTTATCCTGAATCTTCGGCAGCAGCAGAAAGAAGACTGACTCCTAGAAGCCTTGAAATAATAAGGAGCAGTCTTCTCACTAAAGAAGAAGTTCTGTGCCTAAGAAGATTCATGTATGACTTCTTGGTCAAGGACTTGGATGTGCTAGGATGGGTGAGCACTAAGTCTCTTGACCACACTCCACTACTAAGCAATGGCTCCTCTCTCATCATCAACACCAGGAACATCCTGCAACTGCCTACAGACTTTCTCTACAAGATCTTTGAACTCAGAGCAAATATCTGCAATGTCAACTCCCTGGAAAGCCAAGCAATGATAGCCACTATCAGAGCCCACCTTTAACAGGAAGGAAGGATTGCTAAGGAAGTATATGTGTCAAACTCTGACACTGACTCTGACTCAACTTCCCCTAGTATAGACATCTTTTCTGCAGCTTATGGGTCAAGGTCCACTGTTCAAAGATTTCTACAAGAATTAGCAAGTTCTGAGTGCCAATCAGATGAAGATAAGGACCTTCCCTTGTCAACCTCTCAAGGTGCCAATGAAGCTGAGGCTGAGATCCCAATAGCAGCACCATCATCTGTTGTTGTGGTCAGTGAAGCCGAAGCAGAGGCATCCAATATAAACAAGGGAAAGGGAATTATGACAGATAAAGATGAAGAGAGGTTGCTAAGAGAGAAAAGAGAGAGGGAAGAGAAGATAAGAAGAAGAGAAGAAGAGGAGATGGCTGACATTAAAAAGGCTCAAGAAAGAAAAACAGTTATTCTCCTCATAGAACAAACCATCCAGCTATATGCGAGACAGCTGGATGAACTGAAAAGAAAGATTCCTGCAGTTGACCAGATTGAAGAAGATGCAGCTCTTGCTCTTCAACTGCAGGAACAATTTAACAGGGAAGAGGAATAATTGGAGAAGAAGAAGAAAGAAGAAGCTAAGTTCAGAATAACCGATTCTGAACTAGCCAAAGAAATGAGGGAGGAGTGGGTAAAGGCTCTAGTTTCTCAAGGTGAGGATGCAAACTACCTTGAGAAACTATCAAATAAAGAAATATACAGAGCCTTCATGGGTCAGCAAGGTCAATTGGCATAGAAGAAACAGGTTGAAGAAGAAGAAAAAGCCAAACAAAAGTCCAAAAAGACCATTACCTTTAATAAACAGACCCATGAAGAAAGGAAGGTCATGATTGACTTCCTTAAGGCTAGAGGAGAGAGTGGAAAGAGGCTAGGTCCCATGAACTTCATGAACCTGCAAGCCCTGTACTTCAAAGTCAAGAAGGATGAGGAAGAAAGATTGGGGAAGAAGGGCTCCAAGAAAAGGGTACCTATTCAGGAAGAAGAAACAAAAGCAAAGAAACCCAAGCCTTCTCCCTCACCTACCACTTCCTCAGTCCAACAACCTTCCACTCTCCTCCCCAAACCTTCCACTCATCCACCCAAAAAGTCCAAACCATCCCACCTAGCTCCCACTCATCAACAGCCTCCCTTGAAGAATTCTAAACCCACACCTAAACCAGAAGACTCAAGAGACATAGTTGATTGGGTCTATAATCCACAGGATCAAAGGTTTGAGATCCCCAGGGGGAGAACTGAAAGAAGAAGAGCTATCTACAGATCTGTTGATGAAGTTCTGCAATTGCCAGATTCAGATCTTGGCAGAATTTTGGAGCTGGGTGAAGCTCATGAGCCTGCAAATGAGGGTGGGAAACGTCTTGTGCTATCCATCAAACACTACTTCAACCCTAGCAAAGATGTGATCATTGACATAAAACCACTCAAGTCCCACTCTCCATTTCTAAGTTGGTCATATAATGCTGATTTGGATGAGTTCACTTTAACTGATGTAAGGAAGCAGAAGATGAGATGTTCAAGCAAAAAAATCTACAAAATGCCACATAAAGACATCAAGACTCTGTCTGCACTTCCACTGAACAATCCCAACAAGGATCCAAGAGGCTATGAGGTTGAAAGGATAGTCAGCCACATGCAAAAGCTTCAGCAGCAAAGTGATTAGAAGAATTTTGGTTGCATCAGTCTAGGGGGAGTTTGTAGAACCAAAGACTGATTGCTACTAAATTATTCTAAGTACAAATGCTGCTGATAGGCTTATCAGCAGCATTCAACACAAGTTGATGCTGATAGGCTTATCAGCAGCGTTCAAGACAAGTTGCTGCTGATAGGCTTATCAGCAACATCATTCTCATTCTTGCTGCTGATAGCTGTGTTCCTTGAAGACAAATCGTTGAAGCTGACTATCAATGCCATGCGTCACTGACAACTTTCTGCAAAAGCGACTGACACTCTCAAAGCAGAAGGAACCTCAATGGTGCAACCAAAGACGGACGACAATGCTCTTCTCTAAGTGTAGGTCCATATTTCAGTCGAATCACACTGATATGATCGATTGAACACACACACAGGCGGAAACTGTGTATATGTAGGTGAAACAGATAATAGAAATAGTATTGGTGAAGATAAGCAGCTAACCACACTATGAATCAACAATCAAAAGGAATGAAAATGTATGAACACAGTGAATAAACAACTGCAGATTGTATTGATTCAAGCAAAATGTGAAAGAGAAGATTCAGGGTTACAGCCGCTACTCACACCCTAAACAATCTCAAACTAGGCTATTTATAGTAGTGACGGGTATCGAAACTATGGTCAATCGAAACTACTAGTTTCTATTGACCATTTACAATTGATACAGACTGTCGAAACTACCATCTATCGAAACTACTAGTTTCGATTGAACAGACTCAATCGAAACTAAGTAGTTTCGATGGCCCAGACTTAACTAATTACAGAAAACTGAAATTACAATAATGAAATGACAAAAAGTAAACTAGTCTAAAATTGTTTAAACATACAATAAATGACAACAGCTTATACAAAATATATGACTCAACAATCTCCCCCTAAGCTGTTGCATTATTGTCTTCAGCTCTTCATCAAGCAGCTGGTCCTTCAGATGTCTTTGGGATGAAAGGTTTGACATGGAGAGATACAATTCTTTGATAGGCTTTAGCATTAGCTTCATCTTCATCACTATAAGCCTGAATGTGATTCTGGAATAGCACCTCCAGATCTTCAGTTTGAAATTTCAGCAGCTCCGTTGGATCAAAGATGGTGATGTCTTCCTTACCCGCACATTCAATAATTGCACTGCTAATGACTGCGTTATAGAACCACTTTCTGAAAGTTTGTAGCTGGACAGGTACAGATTTTGGAATAGTGATAGTCTTGTGTGTTTGGGCAGGCTTGTATCTTAGGAACACATATGGCTTTTTAGTCTTAGGATGAAACCTAGTCTTTGAGATCTTCTTCTGAGTTTTTCTAGGCTTCATTCCTTTGAAATCAATGTTAACTTGAGAATGCAGAAACTTCTCAAAGTCATAAGCCATCATGACCTTCCCAGGGTTTTGAAGTGGAAGTTTTGCTAAATCCCTGAGGTCATAAAAAGGAAGGGTCTGGAAGTCAGTCATGTTCTTGAAGTGCTGAACTCCCCCTCTATATCGTCTGATGATAAAGAGCTTCCTTTCAGCATCGTATTTCCATCCAATTGGAGGCCTTTTCAGTTCTTGATGCTCGGCTATCCACTCATAAGTTTGAGGAGTCTCTTCTGGAATGATCTTTTTAAACCAAGACTTCCTTGAAATAGGAGGTTCAGGTGCAGTTGAAGGTTGATCTTGAGTTGGAAATACTCAGAGATTGGAATGGTTTAAACCAAGACTTCCTAGGAACACATATGGCTTTTTAGTCTTAGGATGAAACCTAGTCTTTGAGATCTTCTTCTGAGTTTTTCTAGGCTTCATTCCTTTGAAATCATTGTTGACTTGAGAATGCAGAAACTTCTCAAAGTCATAAGCCATCATGACCTTCCCAGGGTTTTGAAGTTGAAGTTTTGCTAAATCCCTGAGGTCATAAAAAGGAAGGGTCTGGAAGTCAGTCATGTTCTTGATGTGCTGAACTCCCCCTCTATATCGTCTGATGATAAAGAGCTTCCTTTCAGCATCGTATTTCCATCCAATTGGAGGCCTTTTCAGTTCTTGATGCTCGGCTATCCACTCATAAGTTTGAGGAGTTTCTTCTGGAATGATCTTTTTAAACCAAGACTTCTTTGAAATAGGAGGTTCAGGTGCAGTTGAAGGTTGATCTTGAGTTGGAATTGACTCAGAGATTGGAATGGTTGGTTCAGGAATGATAGTCTTGATGAGAATAATCTGAACATATTCTTCATCTGATAGGGTTTGAATTTCATCTCCTTCTTCAGTAAAATATCTAGTTTGTTCAGTTTCTTTCTCTGCAGTAGTTAGAATTTCTGGATGAAGGTCATTGTATCCAAAGTTGTCAATCTCATCTAGAAGAGCATGCAGCTCATCATCTGATGGGATGTCTTCTTCATCCAGAACCACTATTTCAATATTAGCCATAGCTCCCTTCCCTCTCTTCCTTGCTTCTCTTCTTTCATGAGCTGAGGGAAGGACAGACTCTGTTTCTTCAACCTTTACTTCAACAGACTCCTTTGTCATGGCACCGTGGCCAGTATACACGGTTAATGCAGATTCTGGATCAGTGATAAATGCAGGAGACGATGGTTCAAGTTCAGATGTAGTCTCCCCCTGAGCCTTTGAAGTGGTTGGCTGTTGTGGAGTAGGTTTGTTGACAGAGTCTTTGAGCTGCTTAACTATTTCAGCTAAGGCTTTAAAGTCTTCTTATTGCCTTATGATTAGTTTTTGTTATGTTTTCAGCTGAGTCTGCTGACTATCTATTTGAGTATGTAAGCCTCCAACCTTCCAGCTTTAAGTCTTTGACTTCCTCCTTAACTTCTTTTAGCTTAGACTTGAAGCCGTCAATCTCTGTATCTTTCTTTTGAAGATTGTCCTGAAGTTTCTTTATTTCAAGACTTAGAGTCTTTACTCTCGGTACAGGAGAGGTTGAATCATGGTGTGGAGATGTAGGAGGTTTATGGATGGGTGATTGTTGTGGAGATATAGGAGGTGTAGGGATAGGTAATTGTTGTGGAAATGTAGGAGGTGTAGGGATAGGTAATTGTTGTGGAGATGTAGGAGGTGTAGGGATAGGAGATTGTTGTGGAGTAGGATGAGGAGATGGTTCTGGAGTGGTGAATGAAGACTCTGACGAGGATGATAAATCCTCCAATCCAGTCTTTATCTTTTTAGCCCTAGGCTCCTCTTCTTCAAAATCAGATCCTGACTCAATTTGTCTTTTTGAGGAAGATGCAAGTTGCTCTATTCTTTCATCTGAATCAGACTTGTAATAGTCTGATCCATAAATTCCTACATCTAGAGACCCACTTGACTCTGCCACTTCTTCTTCATTCTCTTGTAAGCCAGCTTCAACATTTACGGCTGGCTCTTGAACTATCTGTATTTCTTCAACAAAAAGAGCCTCTATCACATGCTCAATTACATGTTGCTCTTCTTCTTGAACAATAGGTATGTCTACCTCAATCTCAGGTTCATCAATAGGTGGATTACCTTGATTTTGTTCACCTTCCAACTCTTCTTCATCTGATGATAAGTTTTCTTCTTCAAGATCAGGATCAATGTCAGGAATAAACTCTTCTTCTTCTCCAATGATATGACCGAACAGGGGAACGTCGGCTATAGCCCGGTTGGTCCTTTTGTTGGTACTTTTCATGTAGCTGAGTGTTTTGGCTATCATATTATCAAACACAAAGGTGTTTCCACCTTGTTGAAGCTCAGGAAGAAGATGATTGATGATAATTTGTAGAAATCTAGGATATGCTAGAAACTTCTCCTTCACTGCTCCAGTTAAGTTATCCTTTAGCTGAGTGAATATGAAACCAGAAAAGTTGTAGTCTCTTCCCTTTATTAATCCCAAAATAGCTGATCCCAGAGTACTGTTAGCTGAATCAAAACCCCCTTTCCTTATTGATAGGCAGTGAATAAACACATGCACTATATATCTCCAATGGCTTGGTAAGGAGTTCTTAATTATCTGACCACTCTTGAACTCATCAGGATGACCCATTCTTCTGAAGCATTCTTTCACATAGTAGATTGGAAAATCAAATGGTGCTTCTGGGTTGTCATTTAACTGCAGTACCTCTCTCACTGTGTCTTCAGAAAATAATACTTCTTGGCCATGTACAGTTGCTCTAATGTGTTGCACATTATCAACTGTGATTATCTCTGCAGTTTCCCAAAATTGTCTAATAGTTGCCTCAAACACCGGCAGGTTGTGGCTTATGGCAAAACTTATGTTGGAGTTTGCCAGAAAGTTTAAGACCGGAATGAACTCAGCAGCTTTCGGATCATTGCTATTAAAAAATGCACACACATTGTGCCTTTTCACGAATACGAGATCCATACCTGTAAAATTCATCAGTTTTGCACAATAAGTAAAGGTTCTGAATATGGTCAATCGAAACTAAGTATTTCAACACTTAGGAAAAATCAGAAATCCTTACTATCGAAACTAAGTAGTTTCGATAGAAATGAACTTATCGAAACTAACTAGTTTCGATAGAAGCAATAAGCTTTGATCAACACTTATAAAATTTCTGAAATCAACACTGTCGAAACTAAGTAGTTTCGATAGAGATGAACTTATCGAAACTAACTAGTTTCGATAGAGGCAATAAGCCTTGATCAACACTTATAAAATTTCTGAAATCAACACTGTCGAAACTAAGTAGTTTCGATAGAGATGAACTTATCGAAACTAGTAGTTTCGATAGAGAAAAACTTATCGAAACAAGTAGTTTCGATAGAGAAAAACTTATCGAAACAAGTAGTTTCGATAGAGAAATTAGGTCAAGTTTGGGTGTCGAAACCAGTAGTTTCGATTTAAACATTTTGAGAAATTTTGGAGTTGAACTTTTTTTATCGAAACTACTTGGTTTTGAAACCCAAACCCCCTTTTTTTTATTCACTATACACAAACTAAAATAAACGGTTTAATGAAGGGTTTAGAGTGGCCTGTAAATGACGGAATGTCATCTTACCAAATGCGAAACTGTTATCTGCAATAAAACACAATAATCATGAGTTCTAAGAATATAAAGATGTTTGCAAACACGGATATGCACACAAGGACTGTTATTATGAAGATTCAGTCGAACAATTTGAACTTTTGAAACCCTAGGTCTATTGATTCGCAAGAATCATTCAAATGAAATAGTGAGACGTTACCTGATGATGAAGACGATGGTGACAACGGGGGTAATCAGGTGATTAACCTTGATAATTTGCAACTCAGACCAAGGCTTGAGAAATTTTGTGTGTGTCGGAGAAGATGAAAGGGTTGCGAAAAAGACGAGTGAAGAAGATATGAAGGGAGGGATTTATTTATGAAGGTATTTAAATTGTGAGGAACAAAAGACAAAAATGCCCCTGTCGAAACAACTAGTTTCGATAGGGCAAACTAGTTTCGATATTTACAGAGTAGTTTCGATAGGGCAAACTAGTTTCGATATTTACAGAGTAGTTTCGATAGGGCAAACTAGTTTCGATATTTATAGAGTAGTTTCGATAGGGCAAACTAGTTTCGATATTTACAGAGTAGTTTCGATAGGTCAAAGTAGTTTCGATATGTACAAAGTAACAGAAATAAGACTAACATATATACACAAGATATTTACACTTTTCTTCTTTGAAAAAGATCCAACATGAGATCAGATATGGTCAGTCTCTTGAAACACTTCCTTTTGCAATTAACTACTGTGAGTCCCTGAAGATAGCTGATATTTGTGCAAAGTAAACCCGAACATTTGTTTGTATTTTGATTTCATGTGATTAAAAGGTACCATTTAAGCACTATACAAGGTGTACCCCACATATTAAAATAAAATGATTTTGAAAACCTATCAATCCTCAAGAAGTACCCATCTTCATCCTATCATTTCTTTCTATTTAACCAAGGTACTGTCTTAGTAATGTCAAAGTACCACCAAAATAAAATAAGATATCCAAGTGGATTTAGAAAATTAAAATAAAAAATATCCAAGTAGATATTAAAAAGGTACGAGCATTCTAGATCTTTGCGTAAGCAAAACAGAAGAAGTCGTAAAATTATCCAAGCGGATAGAAAAATGTTGAACACCCGAGATCTTTGCGTAAGCAAAACAGACGGGGTCAAATCAACCAAGTGGATGGGAAAAGGATGAGCACCCGAGATCTTTGCGTAAGCAAAACATACGGGGTCATCGGTGGTAAATATCGTTATATTGACGGTCACTTGGCGTATGAATAGGAATCCAATACGTAAGCCTGTATCTGATTGAATTGGTTTTCTTAGATATAAAAATGGGTTAGATGTTTCAATAATGGGTTCAAACACACAAGTATGAGTTATATATTAGAGTTTTCACACTACTTACAAGTTTTAACCATATGTCGAGCCTACCAGCTATACCTCAGTAACCATCATCGCTTTTGGTCCATTCCATGTCCAAGAGATGAGATCAGACACTATCATTTCTCAAAGGTCAGATTCAATTCTTCCTGTAACTCAAAACCACTTGTAAGATTTTATACACAGCAATTCTTTTCAATATAATATTTCTCCCCCAAAAGAGTTGCGTAAAAACTGTTCATAAAAATAAATCTTTTTGGAATTTACTTTGATAAGTAAACAGAATAAAAAAAATTAAATAAAAATAAAAAATACTATTCACACTATTTACTGAAAGTTGATCATTCCAAGCATCTCCACCAGTTGGGCGAATCTGGTAGAGTCAAAAGCCTTTGTGAAGATGTCTGCGGTTTGTTTGTGAGTTTTGACTTCAACAATTTGAATATGCTTCTTTTCAACACAGTCACGGATAAAGTGATGTTTGATTTTAATGTGTTTGGTTTTGGAATGCTGAACGGGGTTTTTGGTGATATGAGGAACGGCGGTGTTGGCACACAGAATGGGTGTCTCATGGAATGTGATCCCATAGTCAAGCATCTGATGGTGTATCCATCTGACTTGGTAACAACAGAGGGCTGCGGCAATGTATTCGGCTTCGGCGGTGGATTGGGAAACGGTGGACTGTTTCTTACATTGCCATGAGACAAGGCGGTTGCCAAGGAATTGACAACCTCCAGAAGTGGATTTTCGGTCTAAGTTGCAACCCCCGTAGTCTGAGTCTGAATAAGCCACAAGATCAAACAAGTCAGTTTTAGGATACCACATACCCAATTTTGGCTTATATTTTAAATATCTCAAAATACGTTTACAGCAGATAAATGAGAGAGTTTAGGATTAGCCTGAAAACGTGCACATAAGCACACTGCAAACATGATGTCTGGTCTGCTGGCCGTGAGATACATGAGCGATCCTATCATAGAGCGATATAGATGCGGATCAACGCTTTCCCCATCCATATCAGGAGTCAAACAATGTCGAACTTCCACAGGAGTTTTTACTGGATGGGAATCAGCCATTTTGAACTTGGTCAAGATTTCTTTTACGTATTTTTTTTGATGGATAAGGATTCCTGACTCAGACTGATCAACTTGTAGTCCCAAAAAGAACTTCATTTCCCCCATGGAGCTCATCTCAAACTTAGATCGCATCACTTCTTCAAGTTCTTTGCAGAGACGGGGATTTGTAAAACCAAAAATGATATCATCCATATAAATTTACACCATGATTGTATCCTTTTCCTCCTTCCATTTGAACAATGTTTGGTGAATTGCTCCTCGTGTGAAACCATTCTCAAGCAGATGCTTTGATAAAGTTTCATACCACGCACGAGGTGCTTGGTGAAGACCGTACAATGCTTTGTCTAACTTGTAAACACGGTCTAGAAAATTAGGATCAATGAAACCCAGCGGCTGCTTGACATATACTTCTTCTTGAACTTTGCCATACAAAAATGCGCTTTTGACATCCATTTGATGGACGGTGAAGTCCATGTAGGCTGCATAGGCGAGAAACATTCGGATGGCTTCCAAGCGAGCCACTGGTGCAAAGACCTCCTCGTAGTCAATCCCTTCTTCTTGATAGAAACCTTGAACCACCAGACGAGCTTTGTTTCGAATTACAGTGCCGCCTTCATCCTTTTTGTTGCGAAAAACCCAACGAGTACCGATTGGAACTTTGTTCTTGGGTAGATCCACCAAATTCCACACATGTAACTTTGAAAATTGTTGTAGCTCTTCCTGCATTGCTTCCACCCAGCTGTTTTCTAGTAGTGCTGCTTTAATGTTCTTTGGTTCAGTTTGAGAGATGAAGCAGGAAAACATGCTGTTTTCAAATGCTTCACAGGCACTTCGGGTACTAACACCCACATTGAGTGGTCCAATGATGTTATTGGTGGGATGAATCTTGTGAATTCGCAGTTGAGGAATTGCATCTTCTTCCACGACTTCTTCCAAATTGGTAAGATTTTCAGCAGGAGGATCGGAAATGTCATTAATAGGATCTTCAGCAGATGATTGTGGTGCAAAATCTACTGTTGGAATGGAGTTGTCTTCAACAGTTTCACTTGTTGCACCAGAACCGGAAGACTCCATATTAGATTCAGCATTTTCAACCACATGAATTTCAACCTGAGCAGATGAGGAAGAACCTTGATCATTTAAGTTCCCTAAATTGTTCACAGAAAAATAAGGATTAGCATTAGTTGAGTCAATTGAGAAATCAGGAAGATTAAATGATTTAAAAACTGAATCGACGTCAAATAGCCAATTGGGACCGTCTCCTGCGTCCGTGTGATTATTTTCATGCCAATTGATATCAATGGACTCCTGCACTATTCTTTTCTGCTTATGATAGACATGAAAAGCACGTTGATTGGAGGAATAACCAACAAAATAACATTCATCAGCTTTGGCTTCAAACTTGTTGAGCTGATCTGAAGTGTTCAGCATCGTGCACACACACCCAAATTTTCTGAAGAAATCAATAACTGGCTTGCGTTTGTACATGATCTCATATGGTGTCTTGTTGCAGCTTTTAGTGATAAGAACCCGATTTTGCACGAAACATGCAGTGTTGACTGCCTCAGCCCAGAAAGTCACGGGAAGCTTAGAGTCAACAATCATAGTCCGTGCAGCTTCAATTAAGGTGCGGCTTCTCCTTTCAGCTACACCGTTTTGTTGAGGAGTACGAGGTGCACGAAATTGACGAGAAATTCCTTTGCTTTCACAGAAGGAATCAAGAGTTGCATTCTTAAATTATGTTCCATGATCGCTGCGGATAGTCTTTACACTTATACTGAAGAGGTTTTCAGTTTGAAGCAGATAGGTCTTTAAAATCTCTGGCGTCTCATCCTTCTTAGCTAAGAAAAACACCCAAGTGAATCGAGAAAAATCATCTGTTACCACCAGACAGTATGACTTTCGTCCAAGACTCATGACACTCACTGGACCAAAGAGATCCATGTGAAGCAATTGGAGAGGAGAGTCAATGGAATTGGTGGTTTTAGGCTTATGTGAAGATTTGTGTTGTTTTCCCTTAGAACATGAAATACAGTGTTCCATAGGAGTGAAATCTTTGAGAGGTAATCCAGTTACTAGGTTGTCGCGAACCAGTCGGTTCATTGTTTTGAAGTTGACATGTCCCAACCTCTTATGCCACAGGAAAGATTCATCATCGGAAGCCTTTGAGAGAAAACACGATTCAATGCTCGATGGGTTGTTCATATCCAAGCTATATGTGTTGTATCTTCTGGGAGCACGCATGAGAATGAGTTCTTCCGGAATCACCACTCCCGGCTTTAAGATAAGACATTCTTTTGAATTGAATAAAGCACAAAAGTCCTTGTCACAAATCTGTGAAACACTCATCAGATTGTATTTTAACTAAGGAACATAGTTGACAAATTCCAGACTATTTACTCCATTTGATACTGTTCCTTGTCCTTCAATCTTTCCTCCTCTTGGGTTTCCAGCAAAAGCAACATACTCTCCATCAATCTGATGATAATCTTGCAGCAAGTTAATGTGCCCAGTCATATGCCTTGAACATCCACTATCTACATGCCAGATGTTATCGCCAGTTCTTCTTGATTGGCCCTATACACAACGAACCATTTATACGTTTTGACCAAAAATGTTTCAATCAAGAGATTTTAGTGTCAGGATATGACATCTCATTGGAATCAGAAGTACAACCATCCTTTGATGAAGCACGGTCATCAAATAGAACATTATTTTTAATTTTCCAAGTTCGTTTTAAATAATTTTTAGCATTTTTAATTCTTTTACGCCTAGATTTCCTACTGTGAGAAGAATTAGGCAACACATATGAATTTAATGAACTTTGGAAAGGTGATTCTTCATTAAAATTTGCGGTTTTCAATTTACAACTCTTTGAAACATGATTTGAGGCACCACAACTAAAACAAACGTTTTTACAAGATATCTTAGCCTGATAATAATCATCACAAGATGAAGATGATTGTGATGTTGAGGAATCTGAACATGAGACGGTTCTCTCATCAATAACTTTGTCTTGAAGACGATGTGCTTCCTTTAATCTGAAAAATTCCATGTTGCTCATGGTTTCACGTGGTACATCATTCACAATAATTCCTGCACTTTTAAATTTTGTAACACATGGCATAACATTCAAAGATTTAGGAACAAAAGGCAAGGCATTTTGAAATTTAGAAACATCACATCCCAAACCCGATGCTCAGCAGGCATAGAATCAAAATACAAGTTTTTAACGTGTTCACAAATATTTGGTTTTGACACGGACATATTATTACATTCATCAGACTCAAGTTCTTTTAAAATAGTTATATCATTAGCACTCTTATCACAATCATCTTCGGACTTTACACAATTTGACTCTACACAAGAAGCAAAACTGTCAGAATCAGAGGATGTAATATAATCATCAGGAGATAATGTGAAAACAAAAGGTGTGGAAACATGTGGAGTAGGCATATCAGCAAATCTCCCTGATTTAGAATAAGGAGGTGGATGAGGGTTATACCCAAGACCTTCTGTGTCTTTTCTATTATATTGTTTATCAATTATTCCAAACAGAATTTTCTGATCCATATCCATGTGATCAACCTGTAATTTGGCTTTTTCTTCCTTTTGGACTCTTTCTGTTAAAATTGTATTATTAATGGTTTGAGTATTGAGTTGCACAATTAAAGAGCGATTTTCACCAGAAATATCACGAATTTTCTTTTAGTAAAGTTTCTCATTTTTGGCCACAGAGTCATACATCACCTTAATGTGATTTCGTTCATCAATCAAGGTTTGATTGATGAATCTGTATTTTTGAATTTCATTTAAGCAAGATCTAGAATCACAAAGTTTAGAAATAACCCCAGCAGGCACAGCAGTGAGATCCTCAGCTGGTTCAATCATGACACTCTTGCTATTTTTCTCCACATCAGCCATCAAGGCTTTATCAGCAGCTTCCTCAGCTTGTTTTCCCCAATGATAATGTCCATCAGCTTGGCACACAAGAGCTGTGGAACTTGAAGTTGTGTTTGTCTTTGGAGGATTGACAGCTTGTTTACTAGAGGAAATCTTCTTATCTTGCTGATCTTTCGAGGACGGCTCCTTGCAGTTTCTTGCAAAGTGACCCAGCTGATTGAAATTGTAGCATCTCACCTTCTTGATATCAAACCCAAGCGTCTTTCCTTGCTTGAATCTGTCTGTCCCAGTTCTTTTTATGAATCTTTTGGCTCTTAAGGTCAACATGGCCATGCACCAGTCAATGTCCATTTTCTCCAAATCATAAGGATTAATCTGCTCCAAGTCATCAGGTTGAAAGCTAACTGGTGTTAGATTTCCAGAGATCAGTGCATCATAGCACGACATGAAAGCAGTCATGATTGGGACATATTCATCAGGGATCATGGTGATAGTCGTTTGAGGAGCAGAGGAGCTGGTAGATTTAATTACAGCAGCTGAAGGAGGGACATCAGCTCTGATACCAATTGTAGGTCCAGATTTCAGTCGAATCGCACTGATATGATCGATTGAACACACACACAGGCGGAAACTGTGTATATGTAGGTGAAACAGATAATAGAAACAGTATTGGTGAAGATAACCAGCTAACCACACTGTGAATCAACAATCAAAAGGTATGAAAATGTATGAACACAGTGAATAAACAACTGCAGATTGTATTGATTCAAGCAAAATGTGAAAGAGAAGATTCAGGGTTACAGCCGCTACTCACACCCTAAACAATCTAAAACTAGGCTATTTATAGTAGTGACAGGTATCGAAACTAAGGTCAATCGAAACTACTAGTTTCGATTGACCATTTACAATTGATACACAGACTGTCGAAACTACCATCTATCGAAACTACTAGTTTCGATTGAACAGACTCAATCGAAACTAAGTAGTTTCGATGGCCCAGACTTAACTAATTACAGAAAACTGAAATTACAATAATGAAATGACAGAAAGTAAACTAGTCTAAAATTGTTTAAACATACATAAAATGACAACAGCTTATACAAAATATATGACTCAACACCAAGCATGCAAACAATGATGAATAAAGAAAACGCTTCAATAAAGTTAGCTAGTTTAGCTTTAACGTGTATTATTAGCTTTTGTATACAAGATCAACGGTCTATGTTAGATCTGATCCTTAGAATCAAGGGTCTGTCTTGATTCTAAGTTAGTATAAATACTGTTTAAACACTTCATTGTAAGGGTGCTTCTTCACTGAGTTTTCAATTGTAATCGTTTATCTACAAAAGCTTAATACAACAGTGTTCTTAAAAGTATTCTTTCTACCTGTTCGATTACATTTGTGTAGTTGTTATTGTTTCCGCCAATTTCAACTAAGAACATAATCATCTTGTACTTTCACGATCCTACATATGTAAAATATTCACATAAGGAGTAATCATGTAACATGTAACAGCATGGCAAATTATGGGTGTCCTAGGGTTATAGTCTAGGTCAAAAGTGTCTAATAACATAGTTCCCTATAACCAAGGCTCTGATACCAATCTGACACACCCCAACCGACGGCGAAAACGTCAGGGCGGGACATGTTGACTGTCCATAAGCTCAAGGTCGACTAAGTTGTAATATATTAAATCCATTTTCATTCAAACAAACATGAATCAATTCCAAAGTAAATAAATTAAATACAAAATGTTTTTGAATTAAAATTAACGAAGTCCAAAGCCTATGGATATCATGTCTTGATCAAATTCATATGATTGCACCTAAAACATGAATAAAATAAGGTCAACTAAAAAGTTGGTGAGCATACATATGTTTGTACATAGATAGCGTATATATTGTAAATAAACAAATCCTTACATAACCTGATAAAATAAGTCATTTATGGAGAGTAGCCATTGTGTAACCAAAGTACAATCAAACCTTTGTAACTAGCATGCAAAATTGTGTTGTCGGTAACAATCACCCAAATCTGGGTGGGTTTGTCAGACTCAATAGATCTATCATTGTTTACCGTCGGCTTGAATAGTTAATGATTGCACATAAATTGCACACAAAAGTTAGCACACCTAGCACTCAGGCATAAAGCTAAAATTGCACACATGAATGTAAAGAGGATTTGTATTTGTGTAGTTTGTGTAAATGTAAGCAATAGTTTGTATAGTGTTCATGTTCCACCCCAAAAAGTGTAAAAGGGTAAAAGGGGCTATGTAATACTCACATGATTCAATAGGCGTAGCTAACACGAGAGACTAGGTAGTATCGTGATCCTTGTAACACAAAACGTTAACCTAAAGTGTATTGCGTGTGAACATGAATTAATAAAATGTCTAACTCAAAGTCTAGGGTTTCAATGGATATGAGTATAAGGAGTTATATAATGAGTTCGTGACGAATTATGAAAAAGGGTTGTGTAGGTGTTGAATAAAATGAAAACAATTTGAAATAAAAAGTTTAAAATGTTTTTAAATTAGGGTTTGGATTTGAATAATTAAATCAAATATTTTTAATTATTCTAGTTACAAAATAATGTAATTATTCGGTTTACTTAAGTGTGGCCTAAATAACCAATTTTGTTTAAATATAAATTAAATAAATAATTTTTACTTTATTTACTTATTTATAAAGGTATGTAACTTATTTATTTAGTTATAAAAATATAATGGGTGTATTATATTAAATATAAATTTAATAAATAACCTTTACGCTATTTTTATAAAGATGAGTAAATAAGTTGTGTAACTAATATTTATGTGTAGAGTTTAATGATAAATATAAATTTAATTTTGTAGGTTATAATAAATAACTTCTATTTATTTAGAACTAAGAATTTGATCAATTATTTTTATTTGAAAATTCATTTGAAAGGCTTATTGTTTTTTTTTTAAATATAAAATTTAGTATCCTGCCAAGATTTTCTCATACACACGACCGTGCCTGGGATAAGGCACGATCGTGCTCGGACCACGAGCGCGACCATGCTAGTCAGGGTGCGACCATGTTGATCAAACAAAAGACATAACTAAGCTGTTCACTAGGCACGACCATGTCTGGGCCCGGCACGACCGTGTCTAGGGTTCTCAGGCACGACCAAGTCTAGCCAAGGGGCACGACCGGGTCTGAGTGTGTGAGGCACGACCGCGCTGGTATTGGCACGACCGTGTCTCATGAAGCACGACCGCGCTAAATGGTTTGCGCGACCGTGTCTGTTCCAAAACAGGAACGAATTGACTAATTCTTATAATGTTAATGTTGGAAATCATAGGGCTTTCATCAATCAGATTATTACGAGTCTATTGGTATAGATTGATTGTATTTAAAACATGTCCAGAACCGGATTCGATTAAACCATTTTTGAATGAAACATAGATTCGGGTTCGTGTTAAATTAGCTATTGTAAGCCCAAATCAGGTTGGGGCTTTTGATCTATAGACTGAAACGAAAGTGTAGGAGGTTTCAATTACCAGTATAGATGACGGATTGATAGTGCTCGACTGTGATGTGTTCTGGCTTGAATTCTGGCGACTCCGACTTCGTCTCCGAACAAAATGGAATACGCGAGAGCTTGATAGAGGTTCGTACGAGGTGTGGGAGTAGTTTGTTTGCGCAGAAACAATTCCAAATGATCGGATTCGAGTGGTATGATAATGAGGTCGGCGGTTTTGAAATGAATACCCGTAATGGAGTTTAATTCGAGATAATGCGGGTGTTTAAGACCTCAATAATGGTCGTTAATTGTTGAGACGTGTAGAACGGTTACGGAATTCAAACGATTCTGCGTTTAAAACTGCATTTACGATTCAACTGACGCGAGGCGCGACCGTGCCAATACGAGGCGCGACCGTGCCAAGGCACCGGGCGTGACCGTTCCAAAGCAAGGCGCGCGACTGTGCAAAGGCACTTGGCGCGACCGTGCCATAACGAGGCGCGACCGTGCCTATTAGGGTTTCTGGTTATTTATAAAATCAGTCCTTGCAACTTCAGTTTTGACAGAATTAGCTTGGTTAGGATTTAACAGAACACCTAACGGGATTACTAACTGAGTTAATTCTAGGTGGTGTTACCACGTGATTATGAGTTCTAAAACTTTGAATTAAAATACGTTCAGTTAACAATTAATGAGGCATAGGTTTGAATAAGTACAGGATTTAATGTATTGTTGTTATTTTATTAAGTAAAATAAATTAAAATAGGGTCAAAAAATCCAGAGATGTTACACTTACAGTCTACTGACAATTAAAATTACTTGCAAATAAGCAGATTAAAAACACAACAATTTAAACAATCAAGTAATCATGATGCAATCATTTACCATATGTGCAGTCTATGACGTTTAGATCATTTCTTATGTACTATCATTTCCTCTTTTCTCAAGAGAACTTTGAAATTTTCTGATTTTCTATTTTGTTTGGATTTTTTGTAAAATACTTGAAAATTAAAAGAAAAATATAGAAAACTTTAAAGAAATAAAATTTAACTTTCATGAATTGAATTGATTTAAGAAAAACAAGTTTTCACTCTAGATTGAACATTCCTATCATGTTGACAAGATGTTCAAAACGGGTTCGATCAAACGCCTTAGTGAAAAGGTCAGCAAAGTTGTCATTGTCGAAGCTGACACAACCATTTGAAACCACGCCTTGACAAGTAATACTACCGCCCTTCTCGCCTGCAAAGGCCACATAGCCGCCTCTGAATGGTTTTACATCTTGAAGAAGGGCCATGTTACATGTCATGTGCCGGGAGCATCCACTATCTACATACCAACGATTAGAGATAGTACCCTTCGGATGTCCCTGCACGAGTCATAAGAAATTAATTAGATTTGGAGACCCAAGCCATAGTGGTCTTGGGTCGTCCGTCTTTCTCAAAATAAACAACCTCAATTAATTCACAGTCGTGACTGTCAAAAATGGATGAATATTTAGAAGACTTGGGAGCAGGAGATTGAGAACTATTAGATTTCTTGTTCCAGGACCTTTTCTTTTGTTTTACTGGAACAGTCGGCTTGCATTCAGAAGCACCAGGTGAACTAGTAGAAGCTTCACCTAGTAGAATTCCAGCCAGCTGTCTCAGCTTTCTCAATCTCTTGTTCCTTCTTCTCCTCTATGGCTTAGAAAGCTTAACCACATGTTTCTCACCAGTAGGTGCACTACCAGAGGTAGAGGCACAAGGTTTAGCAGATAGCTTTTCCTTTTTTGGAACATATGGTTTAGCCTCAGATGTGATCTTTGGCTTTACCATAGGTTTTACCGGTGGTTTCACCACATTTTCTTTTGGACTCTTGGAATGCTTCACTGGTGGTGACATAGAGATAACAGCCGGTTGTGAAACAATTGGCCTTTTCCTTTGGTTCTTAGCAGGGCAGTTTACAAAGATGTGACCAACCATAACACAGTGAAAGCAAGTTCTCTTTTCTTTGTAAGTCCTCCTGTAAGGCTCATTAGATCTGGCATTAGATGACTCAGCATGATGAATAGGAGAAGTTGTTTGGTGAACAGTAGTTTGACCCGATGAAGATTGGTTCTTGGGAATATAATATTTTTGCAAATCTTCTTGATAGCCAAGCCCAAAATGAGCTGAAAAGGCTTCCTTTTTAACTTGATTAATGTTTTTATATCTCCCATAAATCATCACTTTTAATTTTTCATTTGATTCAACATTATCGGGTTCAGTCAAAATACAATTATCACTATCCGTGATAATGTTTTTCTTAACTTTCTGTTCACCGAGCAACTCCTCAGAGACTACTCCTTCAGGGCAGGTGTTCTCGGACCCATTATCAAAAGCAGTAAGGAACTCTTCATCCGATACAGAGTCAGCCTTACTTGAGGAATCATCCTTGTTAGAGGAATCATCCTCACTCGAGGACTCATCAAGACAAGACAAATCAATGTCAATTAAGCCGTTGACAAATTTCCCGCTTACTGGTGGAGGAATGGCATTAGTACCCAGCCCTAAGCCATTCACTTGTCTCACTACAGACTCGTAGTGTTCCACCACAAAACGAGAATTTTTCAACTTCTCAATATTACCTTTCAACTACAATATCTCATTTTGCAGCTTGTTGATCTCATTTTTCCTTTCCTCTAACCCCTTGTACGCAACATCCAAATGAAACTGTTGATCGCTGATTTTAAGTGAATAATCACGTTTTTCTTTCTTCAACGTTTCAATTGAATCTTTGTATCGTTTTTCATTTTCTTTGTAGCTTAAAGCTGCAATACGAAGGGGTTCGACTTTGTCTTGAAGCTTACAATTTTCAACTTTTAAGCTTAGACATTTGGAATAAGAAATGACAGCAAAAGAGTTAGAATCTACCTCATAAGATGAACATGATGCCTCTCCAATAGCCATGAGGGCAACTGCAGTTGTAGACTCTTCTTGGTCAGCCATATAAGCTTCCTGTTCCTCTGCTTCCATCATCTCCATAATCTCAGCCATGATACCAACCTGCGTTTGAGCAATAATGGCATCCTCCAGATGAACACCCCAATCAAAGTTGTCATCTTATTGTGCTACCAAAGCATTGGACGTTCCACCTTGACTTTGATTGCGGTTGTTGGAGTTGTTGTACCCTTGATTGTTTCCTTGGCTAGGTCTGGTGAACCCTGAGGCTGGTGCTTTGTCCTTTAGACATTCTCTTGCAAAATGCCCAAAGTTATTGCATTTGTAGCACTTGGCCTTGGATTTATCAAATCCCACCTTGGAATTTGAATGTCCACCAATAAACTTCCTGCCAGTTCTATTCAGGAAACGCTTCGCCCTCCTCAAGATCATGGCCACATTCCATTGAATATCCATATCCTTCATATCATCCAGATCCACCTGATTGAAGTCTTCTTCTATGGTTTTAGGATCCGTGAGCTTACCGCCAATGAAGTTCTCATAGGCAAGCATGCATGATGAGAATAAAGACCCATGATCTGCAGCTATCTTGGCTATTGCTGATTGGTTAGCTGAAGATGTGGGAGAAGGATTTCTTGAGGAATTCTGGTGATGAGATCCAAAACCAGAACCAGATCTAGATGCAGCATAGCAAGCATGACCTCCACAGAGATTGGAGTTATCCTCATCATGAGAGTTCCCTGAGAAAAGGGCAATTCCAGAACCCGATGACTTGGTCGTGGAACATGTCCCAAAATACATCGAAGGTTCTTGTATTTGAGGTCTCCATGAGCTCTCATTTCGTTTTACGTTCATATCATGTGCTTGAACCTTTCCAATTGCTTCATCAATAGTCATCTCATAAAACTTTGAGTTCTCTCTCATCAGGGTGGTGTACATCTCAAATTTTGGTGGTAGGGCATCCAGAAATTTCTCAACTAACTCCTCATTCGGATAGATCAGGTCATAAGCTTTCTGCTTAGTTTGCAGATGATAGAATCTAGAGATAAGCACATCTATAGATTCATTCTCCAGATATCTGAAGCACTCATACTGCTTCCTAAGAAGATCCCTCTTACTCTTCTTGATGTTGTTGTTTCCCTCGAATCTTTTCTACAACGCCTTCCAGAGATCCTTGGAGTTATCGTATCCTCTGAAGCTGTGAAATAACTCCCTTGTCAAGGCCATAGTGATAGATCCGTGTGCCTTCTTCTCTCTGTCATAAACTTTCTTTTCCTCTTCATCAAGTTTGGAGATAGGCTTAGGAACTTCCTCATCAAGATATGTATATGTGGGATGTTTATAACCCTCTAAAATGGGTATCCAAAGTGAAGAATCGGTGTATGAGATATGATGCTCAAAGCGTGCTTTCCAGTTCGAATAATCATTTACATTAAGCAGATTTGGTTGTTTCTATGGGGTTCCAATCTCATTGTCATAATTAAGAAGGTTACCGAGGTTCTGAAGATTTGCCATAGTGAAACACTTAGTCAATTTTCAGAAAAGTCAAAACAACTTGCGCACTTGAATCTGGCCTTGCGAACTTGAATCTGGCCTTGCGCACTTAAAGACCTGGTCTTGCGTATTTAGAATTTGCTCTTGCGTACTTAACAAGTACGCAGGAGTAAATGACAAGTACGCAACAAGGAGTTAAGTATGCAACAAGAAATGGTCTTGCGTACTTGGTAAGTACGCAGGAAGACTGTCCTTTTGGCCAAATAAGGTAAGTACACATGTCACTTTTTCACCAACCCTCACCAACTATTTCCGGTCACTGGAATCTCACCGGAGACAGAAAAAGTTGAAGATATGACCAAACAAAATGAGCCAAGGGGTCGGAAACTCGTTTCTAACCAACCTTTGATGCTAAAAACACTCAAATACACAACAAAAGTCAGTTTTTGAGTGATTTTTGCTTCTAAAATAGTGCTCAAGAGCTACCCCTAATTTATCACAAAAATCAACAAAAACACCCACTTTTGCTTGCAAAATCTCTGTAGGATGTGTAGAAGATGCTCCTAACACACTCACAACACTCGGAATCAAGAGCTATGCTCTGATACCACTTGTAGGTCCCCAGGTGTCTTGGATCGTTACGTGTGGGTGTGTGACTAGTCGGACCGGGTGCGGAATGCCAGTGACTAGGTGGAGAATCAAGTAACACAAAGTAAACCGACAACAAAATCACTTTCAAACTCCGTCTATTATAAACTTGAAGGTTATAGAGAGAATACAACTAAGTGCAAAATGCCTGCGTACATATCTTCTGTTAACCTAGCCTATTTAAACTAGACGTGTTCCCTACGCACTTGCTAAGTGCGCAGGGCTTTGTTCCTGCGTACTTAGAAAGTACGCAGACAATGTTCTTGCGTACTTGCTAAGTACGCAGGTTGAGCAACCTACGCACTTGTTAAGTGTGCACAACACTTAACAAAGACGAATACAACGACAAGTACCTACGAACATGATTACAACTCGATAAACCAATATATACAGACGCTGATATACAAATACAAATACATAAAGACAATACATAAGTAAAAACAATCTTCAGAGTGCTTGTCACAAGATTTGCTTCAACTCTTCGATCAATATCTTGATTCCATTGAATATCCAGATAACAGTTGGACCACATGACCTTGTATTATTGAATCAATCGATTCCTTAATCAATCTTTCTGCTGAAGATTTCCTTTGTTATAATCAATCATGATATTACATCCAAAACCAAGCATATGAATCATTCGATTTTGAATCATTCTGATTCTTTATATCCTTCAGGATCTTATTCTTTTCCTATGCTAATTGAAATAGTTTCATACTGGAGATTGATATATACATTCTTTTGCACAAAGTCTTATATGTCTTGAAGATAGTGCACTTTTATATTTCTGTTGGCATATATGTGGGGTACACGATGTTTTTCATCTAAATGGTACTAACTCACAAGAACGTGGGAGAAAACGCTTATAGTTTCAAATTTCATAATACTGATTATCTAGGTTTACATGCTGCATATTGCAAATTTGGTATGAACACTTGAGAATTTTATGATCTGATCTTGTTTACTTTAAAGTTTATCGCGTATCATTTTATGTAAAGTTTGTCAGAGTTGAAAAAGATATGATCCAGAAAATTTTGAAAAGATTTATTAGTGATAAAGTATTATAGGTTACCCTTAGAGTTGATTAGGATGTGTTATGGACTAATCATATATACTGATATGATCTTCTTAGTCATGATGTTCGAACAAAAATATGTGATTTGGTTTATATTTTTTAAATTTGAAAAATCAAAAATTTGTGTTTTAGTATGTGCAGATAAAACTCAAAAATATGTGTTTCTGTTTGTATAGATAAAAATCCAAAAAGATTTGCATTTTACAAAATAGTTTACTTTATTTTACAACTTTACTTTTTCAAAAATCTAAAAAGATTTTATTTCGTGCTTCCATGAGAATTCCAAAATTTTTATTTAAATTTGTTCGGGACTGGATCGGATATAGGTTCCTGGTGGAAGACGAAAAGATCGGTTCTCGGGTGTTGAACAGTGACAGGTTGAAAATTCCAAAATTTCTCTAAGTGTGGGAGAATTAAGCGAACTTAATATGTTCGCCGGTAAGCGAACTTACCAAGTTCGCCTGAGCAAGAGAACTTATTGATGTGTATATTCAAAAATCTCAGGCGAACTTGTTCTTTTATCCCAAATTCCTGAACAAGCGAACTTGTTTGAGCGAACTAGGTGTTTTTAGCGAACTTGATCGTGAGTTTTACTGTGATTGTGGTTCTGTGATTTTGTGTTAATTTCTTGATAACAAAGGGTTTGCGCATTCAACTACGGTAGACTCATCAATTTTTATCCATTAAAAATCATGTTTGAGTGATGTTTAGAGTCTGGTTCTTAGGGTTTGTATGATGCTACATGTTTTGACCTTAAAACTTATTGTGTTGTGGTTTTAAACTGAAATTGAAGCTTGATAATGTATTATCGGTGGTTATAGTGTATATGTATTTGATCATTTGAGTCGGATTACATCTAAATCGTGATCTGGATTTCTGATATGTGTTATGAATCTTTGAGCAAACTTGCTCAGCCGAACTTAATAAGTTCGCCTTTTACAACTCTAAGCGAACTTATTAAGTTCGCCTCAGGGAGCAGTAGTGTTTGGACTTAGCAATTTTTTCCGTGTGTTGTGTTTTTTTTTAAGTTTGATTTTTTTTATTCATGATATTTTTGTTATTTTTTTTGTCGTGCTATTGTGTACTTGAAAATTGCTGGTCTAACTTTCTTATATACAGATGAATCGTCGTGTGGAGTACAAACATAACCATGTGGTATTGTTGGATCCGAATATGTCAGAAGCTGTTAATTACCATGAGATCATCAATTTTCTGAATAGTTCAAGGCTACGTGTTGCATTGTCTGCTAATCCGTACATCAGTCTGAACTATATTAAACAATTCTGGGATTCCGTGGAACATGATTGCACAGTTGATCCAAATTAGATTAGAGCTACAGTGAATAATGTTCAAGGTGCAATCTCTGTGGATACAATAACGAATGCTCTGGCTCTGGGTGGTGATAATAATGAACCATTGATGTTACCTACTACTTTGATTATGGGTTGTTTTCAATGGATGGGATACAAAGGAAGAGCTAATGATACTCAAGACAGAAAGGGTGGGATAGTTGGTCAATTGAGGTACTTTATGCACGTTATCATTCAATGTTTTCTCCAAGGAAGGCTGGTACAGATGGTTTGAAGTCCTCTTTACAATCTGCAATGGTCACACTTACTTTGAATAGAGGTTTCAGTTTTGCTCACTACATATACAGGGAGATAGTTGCGCAGATAACTCCTCCAGAAGGACAAGGGTTTCTTATGTACCCTCGCTTCATTCAAATGATTCTTAACCATCTTATTCCTAACCTACCTCAGTTGCCACATCGTCTTACTCTTACACCGATGACTAAGAGAATCTTTACTGACTGCAACAATGTCAAGCAGCAGAATTCAGCTCTTATTCTAGTTCCTACACCTTTATTTGGGCTCATTATCAATCCTGATTATGTGGCACCTCCAAATGATAACTGGATTCATCCTGAAGATTTGTTAGCACAAGAACAAGAACAAGAACAACAATAACAACAGCAACCTCCTGCACCACAAGTTCAAGCACAACAGCAACCTGTAAAACCACAACCTGTTCAACCTCAAGTTCAAGAGAATGTGATAGAACCAAATGTGAATGATCCTAATGTTGAAGCTGAGATTGAAATTGAAAATGTGATTGAGCCTAATGTAGAGGCTGATATTGAAATTGAAGTTGAGAATCAAGATGAAAATGTTCAAGATGATCAGAATTTGGAAGTAGATGACAATGAAGAAGAAGAAGAAGAACAAATGCATCATGTATAATCTCCCCCACAGGGTGAAGAAGGTTAAGTTGAAGATACAAGCACTAGTTATGCTTCCAATCCTACTTCTGATTCTGAAGCCACTAAAGATTTTGATTCTGATCATTATGAAGGAGTGGCAAAGGTTCCTGAAGCTAATGCTGGTAAAAGAAAGAAATCGGTAAGCAAGAAGAAAGTTAGATTACCGAGAAGAAAGTCTGCTAGAGGTCCTCCTCCTGGTGAAGTACTTGGCAAAAGGACTTTATGTGATGAATCATCTGATTCAGAGTACGTTCCTTATCCTAAGTCAAAGAAGTTAATGGCTTCTTCAATGGTTGCTGCACATACACAAGTAGCTAATGACGAAGAGTTTGTGGATTCACTAATTATATCACCATTACCGTCTCAGACTACAACACCCCATGCTACTCCATCTGCTCCTACTCCTACTCAACCTCAGGCTTGCCCTTTAACAACAGCGAAGAGTGCCAAGATTATAGCCTTAGAGGGAAAAGTCTCTTGCTTAGAACTTCAAGTTGTGGGTCTTCAGGAACAAGTAGATGTTTAATAGCCAATAACTATCAAAGAGAACAGGTTCTCCAATCCCAAAATAAACAAATAGCTGAAATGCAGATCTTAGTATCTCAATTGATAGAGTGCATTGACGCTCAGGGGGTGTCACACCCCAACCGACGGCGAAAACGTCGGGGCGGGACATGTAGACTGTTCATGAGCACAAGGTTGACTAGATGTCAATATTTTTATCATCAAATTTAACTTCAAATAATTCAACACAACAAAATTCAAACAAGTACATAAACGAAATACATAATAGTCTTTATTTAAATTTAACTAAGTCCAAAGCGTATGTGTAGCATGCCTTGATCAAACTCACTCATTAGCACCTGAAACATGAATAAAATAAAGTCAAACTAAAAGGTTGGTGAGCATACACAGGTTTGCATATAGATAGCATATAGATTATGAATAAACAAATCCTTACATAACATGATAAAATAAGGCATTTATGGAGAGCAGCTATTGTGTAACCAAGTACAATCAAACCTTTGTAACTAGCATGCACAATTGTGTTGTCGGTAACAATCACCCCAATCTGGATGGGTTTGTCAGACTCAATAGAACTATCATTGTTTACCGTCAGCTTGAATAGTTAATGATTGCACATAAATTTCACACAAAAGTTAGCATAACTAGCACTCAGACATAAAGCTCAAATTGCACACATGAATGTATTGTATTTGTGTAGTTTGTGTAAATGTAAGCAATAGTTTGTATAGTGTTGATGTTCCACCCCAAAAAGTGTAAAAGAGAAAAAGGGGTTATGTAATACTCACATGATTCAAAAGGCGCAGCTAACACGAGAGACTAGATAGTAACGAGATCCTTGTAATGCACAACGTTAACCTAGAGTGTAATATGTATTGAATTAATAGTGTGCACAATAGTCTATGTCTAAGTCTAGGATCGAATTGGAGGTGTGTTCAAAGAGTTGGAGTTGTAGGCGTTAAGTTTTGTTAAGTATAACCTAAATAAACAAACTTTGTTTAAATATAGATTAAATAAATAATTGATACTTTATTTATTTATTTATAAAAATATGTACTTAGTCGTTTAGTGATAAAAATGTATCGGGCGTTTTATATTAAATATAAATTTAGTAATAACTTTTGTTAATCTATTTTTATAAATATGTGTAAATGGGTTGTATAAATAATATCTAGGTGTAGGGTTTAATAATAAGTAAAAAATTAATTTTGTAGGTTTAAATAAATAACTTCTATTTATTTTAGAATAGGAATTTGATCTTTTTAAACAAGGTTAATATAAATCTTTATAAAATCAATTATTTTTATTTGAAAATTTATTTGAAATGCTTATTGTTTTTAAAATATAAAATTTAGTATTCTGCCAAGATTTTCTCACACACACGACCGTGCTTGGGACAAGGCACGATCGTGCCAGGAACACTGGCGCGGCCGTGCTAGTCGGGGCGTGACCGTGTTGATCAAACAGAAGACATAACTAAGTTGTTCACTAGGCACGACCGTGTCTAGGGTTCTGAGGCACGACCAAGTCTAGCCAAGGGGCATGACTGGGTCTGAGTTCGTGAGGCACGACCGTGCTGGTATTGACACGACCGTGTCTCATGAAGCACGACCGCGCTAGGAGATTAGCGCGACCGTGTCTGTTCCAAAACATAAACGAATTGCTTAAATCTTTGGATGTCAATGTTGGAAATCATAGGGCTTTCATCCATTAGGTTATTACTAGTCTATTGGTATAAGTCAATTGCATTTAAAACATGTCCAAAGTAAGATTCGATTAAACCTTTTTAGAATGAACCCTAAATTCGGGTTCGTGTTAAATTAGCTATTGCAAGCCCAAATTAGGTTGGGGCTTTTGATCTATAGACTAAAATGGAGGTGTAGGGGGTTTCAATTACCCGGAAGGATGATGAATCGATGACGTACGGATAGAACGAGTTCCGGCGATGACGAGGTTGATTTTCGGTGCTCTTTCCTGCAACTCCGGCTGCCTCAATGTTCTCGGGAGCTTTAGAGAGGGTCGATGATGTATTTGCTTGAGGGAATTGCAAATTAGAATGGAGAAATCGTTGGTCTCACAAAAGAATTTGACAGTTTGAGACGATTCGACTTAATTAGATTTATTTGTTGTAATTACGGTGATTGAAAACTTAATTGTGCTCGTTAAAAGTAGTGACGTGTGTAATGGTTACGAATTCGAACGTCCCTGCGATTAAAGGCTGCATTTACGTTTTAACTGACGAGACGCGCGACCGTGCTCATAAGAGGCGCGACCGTGCCAAGGCACCGGGCGCGACCATGCCAAAGCTGTAACATTTCTTATTTTTAGTATCCGTATTTTCAATTCAATGTAATGCATTTCAAACTCAATTCTAGTGCACTGTTTTGTTTCTTTTCGTACCATCAAGTTAACACTATATTTCAATGCAAATCCGCAAATTTTACTCTGTTATATCCTATTAAAACAATACATAAGTATCTAATTATACAAATATGGTAAAAGACTAAAGTTACAAGGTCTGATGTTGAAAAGTCGCAAGAAACCCTAATAGGCACGGTCGCGCCTCGTTCTGGCATGGTCGCGCCGAGTGCTTTGGCACGGTCGCGCGACTTGCTTTGGAACGATCGCGCCTGGTGCCTTAGCACGGTCGCGCCGCATATGGGCACGGTCGCGCCTAGTATCAGTTGAAACGTAAATACCGTTTCAATCGCCCGATCGTTGAGTTCCGTAACCGATTTACACTTCATTACCATTAACGAAAGCAATAACATTTTCAATTACAACAAACGTCCCAGTTTAATTCCATCAGACTCAAAAATCTCTCAAGCATTTCAAAGAAAACACAAACCCTCCTTTCGATCCGAATTCTCTCAATCAAGCAAAAGAGTCACGCTACTCGATTATCCCTAAAACTTTTAGACTCTCTGGTTTAGCCGGAATCGCAGCAGAAGACGCCGAAAGCCACTCTCGTCATCGCCGAAACTCATTTCTATCGAACGCTATCCATCCATCGTCCTTCCGGGTAATTGAAATCTTGTCCTCAATCTATATCAAAAGCCCCATATCAATTTGGGCTTACAATATAAAAATCATCCTGAACCCGAATCCATATTTTATTAAAAATGGTTTAATTGATTTCGACCCAAAATATGTTGTTAATTCAATTAAAACATCCCAACATACTCGTAACATCACTATGAATAAAAAGCCCTATTATTTCAAGCACTAACAATGTAAGAATCAGTCAATTTGTGTCTGTTTTGGAAGAGACACGGTCGCGCTAATCATCTAGCGCGGTCGTGCCTCATGAGACGCGGTCGTGCCGACTACCAGCGCGGTCGTGTCCTCCTGTCCAGACCCAATCATGCCTTTGCTAATCTCAGTCGTGTCTTAGAATCACAGACACGATCGTGCCTGGCCAAGGCACGGTCGTGCCTAATGATTTAGTTAGTTAAGCCCTCTGTTTGATCAACACGGTCGCGCCCTGACTAGCATGGTCGCGCCCGTGGTTCGAGCACAATCGTGCCCTTCCCAGGCACGGTCGTGTGTGAGTTAAAATTTTTTGGCAAAATTATAATTTTATATATTTTTCAAACAATAATTATTTCTGATTAAATTACAAAATAAAAATAGTTGATTTTTATAAAAATGCATTTAATTCTATTTGAAAGATCAAATATTTAATCTTGGAATAAATAGAAAATTATTTATTTAAAGTTTATAAAAAATTAAATTTACAATTATTACTAAACCTTTCATTTAAAAAGTATTTAAATGGTTAAGTTACATTTTATAAATAAATAAAATAATGATTATTTATTAATTTATATTTAAACAAAGACATTTATTTATTTACACTTAATTACATTTAACACTTACAATATTTTCACAAACAATAATTATTTAATTTACTTAATTAATTATTCAAACTCAAACCTTAAACAAAATGCTTCAAAAATGTTTATTTCAAAACCTTATATTTTATTCAATACTTTTAAGTACAAATCAATGGCCTTATACATAAATTCAAATTCAACTTTAAACTTAAACTTTTGTACACACTATTGATACAATACACATTACACACTAGGTTAACTTGTGCATTTCAAGGATCCTTATTCTATCTAGTATCTTTGTTAGCTACGCCTTCAAATCAAGTGAGTATACATAGCCCCTTTTACTCTTTTACATTTTTGGGGTGAAACATGAACACTATTCAAATTACATGTTTACATTTACACAAACAACACAAGTACAAATCCTATTTACATTCATGTGTGCAATTTGAGCTTTATGCTCGAGTGCTATGTGTGCTAACTTTTGTGAACACTTATGTGCAATCATTAACTATTCAAGCCGACGGGTTTCAATGATAGATCTATTGAGTCTGACAAACCCACCCAGATTGGGGTGATTGATATCGACAACACAATTTTGCATGCTAGTTACAAAGGTTTGATTGTACTTGGTTACACAATAGCTGCTCCCCATAAATGTCTTATTTATCATGTTATGTAGGGATTTGTTTTTCAAACTATATGCTATCTATATACAAACTTGTGTTATACTCACCAACTTTTTAGTTGACTTTATTTTATTTATGTTTCCGGTCCTAATATGTGAGATTGATCAAGATGTGCTACATATAGGCTTGGACTTAGTTAAAATAAATAAAGAACTTATGTATTTCAATTATGTTTCTTTTCTTGGAATTGGTTTTGTTTGAATGTTTGTAATGGAATTTGATAATTAATATATTTCAATTTAGTCAACCTTGTGCTTATGAACAGTTTACATGTCCCGCTCCGATGATTCCGCCATCGGTCGGGATGTGACAGATTGGTTTCAGAGCCTTGGTTATAGGGAATTAGGTTATTAGACACCTTGATCTAGACTATAACTTTAGGACACCCACTTATACCTTGCTTCACGTTTATATGATTATGTGCTACATGTTATGTGTTACATGTTCTTTATGATTATTTGTTATTTTATTTTTGATGCCTTACTTATTAAAAATTCATGACTTATTAAAATATACTTAAATAATAATTAAATAAACAATATCCCTTCCTATATCCTAAAACCTCATAATATTCGTATCTCCTTCTCTATCTATATCTTTCTTAGCATGAGGAAACTTCATGAAGCTAAATCTATAAAATTTCTTTATTTCCTCGTTAAGGTTTTTAAACTTTGTTAATTATTTGAGGACACGTGCAATCTGGAAGGGTGACACCTGTATTCTGGGTTTTCTTTCTAGGAAAGCATTTCGCATAAATCCCAATCAACCGGGATGATTGTTTACTTATAGGCTAAAGCATGTCTCCTTGAAAATTATATGAGTTTAATTAACCTTAATATGTCATAGTATTCAAGTGATTATATCACTATTTGAGTACAATCCAAACTATGATTTACTATTTTATTTCATTATCTTGTCTTTTTAATCCAAGTAATTCTCATAAGTTCTTAAATATTTTCTTGTCTTGTGAAAATCTGTAGAATGCCTCCTCGTCGTGCTCCCGCGGCCAACACCAATACCGACATTGCTGATATTCTTGCACAAATCGTGACACAACTCACTCAAGCTAATGGTGCCACCAATGGCAACAATGGTGGTAATGGTAGTAATAGTGGTAATGGTGGTAATGGTGGAAATGGTGGTAATAACCCATCTCAATGCACTTTCAAGCATTTCAACTCGCGTAATCCCCCCAAGTTCTATGGTACTGAAGGAGCTACTGGACTCCTACAATGGTTCGAAAGCATTGAGAATACCTTTCTCAATAGTGACTGCCCCGACAACCTTCGTGTTCGTCATGCCACAAGTGTCCTACAAAAATGGGCACTCACGTGGTGGAATGGAGAGAAAAGAAATAGAGGTGTGGATGTAGCAATGGCCTTACCTTGGGATGAAGTTAAAAGGCTAATGACCGAGGAATTTTGTCCTCGAAATGAAGTGAAGAAACTTGAAGCCAAAATTTGGGATCTTGCCCAAGATAGTGGCGAAAGCTTGGCATATACAACTCGGTTTCACGACTTAAGTCTTCTCGTGCCCCACATGGTCACTCCTTTATCCCGCTGCATTGAAAAGTATATTGGGGGACTACGTAGGCAAATTCAAGATACTGTTCTAGGAAGAAATCCTGCAACACTTGAGGATGCGATCCGTTTGTCCGCTACCTTAACCGATAATCATGTGAAGGCGGGGACTCTTACTAAAAAGGGCACCAAGAAAGTTCCCGACACCACTCCTACCCACATCAAAGAAGCCACATCTGAACCCTCTCGCCATAATAGAAAGAGAAAGACTAGAAATTTTTTGCTGTGGTCACTCCTGCTATTCCTGTTAACCAAGCTACACCTATGGTTCAAGCACCGGCCAAAAAGCCATATGTTGGAATCTATCCACTTTGTGCCACCTGCAACTACCATCATCCCCAAAGCATCCCATGTCGCCTTTGTACTCATTGTGGGAGATATGGCCATACGGTCAATGTTTGTAGGGCCAAAGCTCTTGCGGGCCAAGTCAACCCACCAAACCAAACCAACACCCAAGTGACTAATCAAGGTGCTCTCGCTATTGCAAATGGGCGTGCATGTTATGAATGTGGCAACCCGAACCATTTCCGTGATCAATGCCTAAGGTTGGTCAATGCTATACAAGGTGGAGCTCGTGGGCGTGCTTTCAACATAAACGCCAATGAAGCTCAAGCCAACAATGATGTGGTCAATGGTACGTTCCTTGTAAATAGTCAATATGCCTCCATCTTATTTGATACCGGTGCTGATAAAAGTTTTATGTCACTAAATTTTGAACCCTTACTTGCAAAGACACGATCCCAATTAGAGAAAACCTTCACTGTCGAAGTAGCAAATGGTGATTCACTTACAATTGAGTCTGTTATCTATGACTGCTCTCTAGAACTTAATGAACATACATTCCTAATCAATCTTGTACCAATGCCAGTAGGAAGTTTTGATATCATCATAGGCATGGATTGGCTATCAAATCATCATGCCGAAGTTATCTGTTTCGAGAAGTGCATCCGAATACGTCTACCATCGGGAGAAACGTTAAGAGTCTTTGGTGAAAAGCCTTGTAAAGGACTTAAATTAATGTCATGCACTACCGCTCAAAAGTACTTACGAAAGAAGTACATAGCCTTCTTAGCTCATATTGTCCAAAAGGATGTCAAAGAGAAGAGTGTACAAGACATTCCCATCATTCGGGATTTTCCCGAAGTATTTCCCGAAGATCTATCCGGTCTTCCACCCGTTCGTCAAGTAGAATTTCGCATTGATCTTGTGCCCGAAGCTAACCTCGTGGCTAGGGCTCCTTACCGTCTTGCACCTTCTGAAATGCAAGAACTTGCAAGTCAACTTCAAGAGCTCTTCGACAAGGGATTTATTCGTCCAAGTCATTCACCGTGGGGTGCACCCGTCTTGTTCGTCAAAAAGAAAGATGGATCATTCCGCATGTGTATTGACTACCGCGAACTCAACAAACTTACCATCAAGAACCGTTACCCTTTGCCTAGAATTGATGACCTCTTTGATCAATTTCAAGGTTCTACTTGCTTCTCGAAGATTGATCTTCGATCCGGTTATCACCAACTCCATGTACAAGATGAGGATATTCCAAAGACTGCTTTCCGAACAAGGTATGGTCACTATGAGTTCATGGTCATGCCTTTTGGGATAACCAATGCACCCGCAGTTTTCATGGACCTCATGAATCACGTGTGCAAACCGTACCTTGATAAATTTATGATTGTCTTCATCGATGACATCTTAATCTACTCCAAGACTAAAGCCGACCATGAGCAACATCTTAGGCTGGTTTTAGATCTCTTGAGGAAGGAACAACTATATGCCAAATTCTCCATACGTGAATTTTGGCTAAAGGAAGTTCAATTTCTTGGTCACATCGTCAAAGACAAGGGTATTCATGTTGACCCTGCTAAGATCGAAGCTGTTAAGAATTGGAATGCCCCGAAGACTCCCACTGAAGTTCGTTCATTTCTTGGTTTTGCGGGATATTACCGTCGTTTCATCTCAAACTTCTCTAAGATTGTTGTCCCCCTTACTGCTTTGACCCACAAGGGTAAAACTTATGAATGGGGACCAAAACAAGAAGATGCTTTCCAAACTCTCAAGCAAAAGTTGTGCAATGCTCCTATCTTGACTCTCCTGATGGGAATGATGATCTAGTTATCTACTGTGATGCTTCCAACCAAGGTCTTGGTTGTTTCCTCATGCAACGAGGCAAAGTAATCGCCTACGCATCACGACAACTCAAGATTCACGAGAAGAATTATACGACGCACGATCTCGAGTTGGGTGCGGTCGTATTCGCGTTAAAGATTTGGAGACATTACCTCTATGGAACAAAATGTGTGGTGTTCACCGACCACAAAAGTCTCCAACACATCTTCAACCAAAAAGAACTCAATATGAGGCAACGACGTTGGGTCGAACTCCATAACGACTATGACTGCGAGATTCGTTACCATCCTGGCAAAGCGAATGTTGTAGCCGATGCCTTTAGTCGAAAGGACCATGTCATGCTTCATTGTGCCCGAATCCAAAGCGACATTCAAAACCGCATCTTAGAAGCTCAACACGTCTCAGTCACCGAGGGTAACATGTATGAGGAAATGTCGTGTGGTGTTGAACTTCAACTTGAATCAAAACCCAATGGCTTACTTTATTACTTGAACCGTATTTAGGTTCCCGATCACGATGATCTCCGTACATTTCTTATGAACGAGGCTCACAAGACTCGTTATTCTATTCATCCTGGTGCGGATAAAATGTACCAAGATTTTCGCCAACAATATTGGTGGCCCGGTATGAAAAAGGACATTGCTCACTATGTTGCCAAATGTCTAACGTGTTCCAAAGTCAAAGCCGAAAACCAACGTCCTTCCGAATTACTTGAATAACCGGAAATTCCCGTGTGGAAATGGGAGAACTTAGCTATGGATTTCATTACCAAACTCCCTCGCACCTCAAGTGGTTATGATAGCATTTGGGTAATCATTGATCGTCTCACCAAATCTGCTCATTTCTTGCCCATCCGTGAAGACTATCGGGTTGAGAAACTAGCCCGAATTTACATTGATGAAATTGTGAGCCATCACGGTGTTCCCTTAAACATAATCTCCGATAAAGATGCTCGGTTCACCTCTCGCCTTTGGCAATCTCTCCAAACTTCTCTTGGTACACGATTGGATTTGAGCACGGCTTACCATCCCCAAACTGATGGTCAAACCGAGCGGACAATCCAAACTCTTGAAGACATGCTTAGAGCTTGTGTAATTGATTTTGGTGGCAATTGGGATTCACATTTACCCCTAATTGAGTTCTCCTACAATAATAGCTACCACACGAGTATCAACATGGCTCCATTTGAAGCTCTTTATGGTCGCATGTGTCGTTCTCCTATCTGTTGGAACGAGATTGGTGAAGCACAAATCACCGGTCCCGAGCTAATTCAAGAAACATCCTACAAGATTATCCAAATCCTTGACAACATTCGAGTAGCGAGAAGTCGGCAAAAGAGTTATGCTTACAAACGACGAAAACCCTTGGAATTCCAAGTCGGTGACCTCGTTCTTCTAAAGGTGTCTCCGTGGAAGGGTGTGATCCGTTTTTGAAAGAAAGGCAAGTTAGCACATCGCTATGTTGGTCCATTCAACATCCTTGAAAGGATTGGGAAAGTGGCTTATAAACTCGAGTTACCTCCATCTCTTGGCAATGTGCATCCTACATTTCATGTATCTAATCTGAAGAAATGTCTCGCTGAAGAGAATCTCCATATACCACTTGATGACGTGCACATTGATGAAACGATGCACTTCGTTAAGAAACCGGTAGAAATTATGGATTGTGAAATCAAGCAACTCAAGCGAATTCGTATTCCTATTGTCAAAGTTCGTTAGGAGTCTAAGCGTGGTCCTGAATTCACTTGGGAACGAGAGGACCAAATGAGGCTCAAGTACCCCCCATCTTTTTACTGATGCCGTAGCTTCCTCTAGCTAAATTTCGGGACGAAATTCCCTCAACATGGGGAGACTGTAACATTTCTGATTTTTAGTATCCGTATTTTCAATTCAATGTAATGCATTTCAAACTCAATTCTAGTGCACTGTTTTGTTTCTTTTCGTACCATCAATTTAATACTATATTTCAATGCAAATCCGCAAATTTTACTCGGTTATATCCTATTAAAACAATACATAAGTATCTAATTATACAAATATGGAAAAAGACTAAAGTTACAAGGTCTGATGCGGAAAAGTAGCAAGAAACCCTAATAGGCACGGTCGCGTCTCGTTCTGGTACGGTCGCGCCGAGTGCTTTGGCACTGTCGCGCGACTTGCTTTGAAACGATCGCGCTTGGTGCCTTAGCACGGTCACGCCGCATATGGGTACGGTCGCGCCTAGTATCAGTTGAAACGTAAATACCGTTTCAATCGCCCGATCGTTGAGTTTCGTAACCGATTTACACTTCATTACCATTAACGAAAGCAATAACAATTTCAATTACAACAAACGTCCCAGTTTAGTTCCATCAGACTCAAAAATCTCTCAAACATTTCAAAGAAAACACAAACCCTCCTTTCGATCTGAATTCTCTCAATCAAGCAAAAGAGTCACGCTACTCGATTCTCCCTAAAACTTCTAGACTCTCTGGTTTAGCCGGAATCGCAGCAGAAGACGCCGGAAGCCACTCTCGTCGTCGCTGGAACTCATTTCTATCGAACGCTATCCATCCATCGTCCTTCCGGGAAATTGAAATCTTGTCCTCAATCTAATTAGCAGCTATATCAAAAGCCCCATATCAATTTGGGCTTACAATATAGAAATCATCCTGAACCCGAATCCATATTTTATTAAAAATGGTTTAATCGATTTCGACCAAGAACATGTTGTTAATACAATTAAAGCATCCCAACATACTCGTAACATCACTATGAATAAAAGCCCTATGATTTCAAACACTAACAATGTAAGAATCAGTCAATTCGTGTCTGTTTTGGAAGAGACACGGTCGCGCTCAGCATCTAGCGCGGTCGTGCCTCATGAGACGCGGTCGTGCCGACCACCAGCGCGGTCGTGTCCTCCTGTCTAGACCCAATCATGCCCTTTGGCTAATCTCAGTCGTGTCTTAGAATCATAGACACGATCGTGCCTGTCCAAGGCACGGTCGTGCCTAATGATTTAGTTAGTTAAGCCCACTGTTTGATCAACACGGTCGCGCCCTGACAAGCATGGTCACGCCCGTGGTTCGAGCACAGTCGTGCCCTTCCCAGGCACGGTCGTGTGTGAGTTAAAATTTTTTGGCAGAATTATAATTTTATATATTTTTCAAACAATAAATATTTCTGATTAAATTACAAAATAAAAATAGTTGATTTTTATAAAAATGCATTTAATTCTATTTAGAAAGATGAAATATTTAATCTTGGAATAAATAGAAAATTATTTATTTAAAGTTTATAAAAAATTAAATTTACAATTATTACTAAACCTTTCATTTAAAAAGTATTTAAATGGTTAAGTTACATTTTATAAATAAATAAATAAAATAATGATTGTTTATTTACTTTATATTTAAACAAAGTCATTTATTTATTTACACTTAATTACATTTAACACTTACAATATTTTCACAAACGATAATTATTTAATTTACTTAATTAATTATTCAAACTCAAACCTTAAACAAAATGCTTCAAAAATGTTTATTTCAAAACTTTATATTTTGTTCAATACTTTTAATTACAAATCAATGGCCTTATACACAAATTCAAATACAACTTTAACTTAAACTTTTGTGCACACTATAGATACAATACGCGTTACACACTAGGTTAACTTGTGCATTTCAAGGATCCTTATTCTATCTAGTATCTTTGTTAGCTACGCCTTCAAACCAAGTGAGTATACATAGCCTCTTTTACTCATTTACATTTTTGGGGTGAAACATGAACACTATTCAAATTACATGTTTACATTTGCATAAACAACACAAGTACAAATCCTATTTACATTCATGTGTGCAATTTGAGCTTTATGCCCGAGTGCTATGTGTGCTAACTTTTGTGAACACTTATGTGCAATCATTAAATATTCAAGCCGACGGTTTTCAATGATAGATCTATTGAGTCTGACAAACCCACCCATGATTGATACCGACAACACAATTTTGCATGCTAGTTACAAAGGTTTGATTGTACTTGGTTACACAATAGCTTGGGAACGAGAGGACCAAATGAGGCTCAAGTACCCCCATCTTTTTACTGATGCCGTAGCTTCCTCTAGCTAAATTTCGGGACGAAATTCCCTCTAAATGGGGAGACTGTAACATTTCTGATTTTTAGTATCCGTATTTTTAATTCAATGTAATGCATTTCAAACTCAATTCTAGTGCACTGTTTTGTTTCTTTTCGTACCATCAATTTAATACTATATTTCAATGCAAATTCGCAAATTTTACTCTGTTATATCCTATTAAAACAATACATAAGTATCTAATTATACAAATATGGAAAAAGACTAAAGTTACAAGGTCTGATGCTGAAAAGTAGCAAGAAAACCTAATAGGCACGGTCGCGCCTCGTTATGGCACGGTCGCGCCGAGTGCTTTGGCACGGTCGCGCGACTTGCTTTGGAACGATCGTGCTTGGTGCCTTAGCACGGTCACGCCGCATATGGGTACGGTCGCGCCTAGTATTAGTTGAAACGTAAATACCGTTTCAATCGCCCGATCGTTGAGTTTCGTAACCGATTTACACTTCATTACCATTAACGAAAGCAATAACATTTTCAATTACAACAAACGTCCCAGTTTAATTCCATCAGACTCAAAAATCTCTCAAACATTTCAAAGAAAACACAAACCCTCCTTTCGATCCGAATTCTCTCAATCAAGCAAAAGAGTCACGCTACTCGATTCTCCCTAAAACTTCTAGACTCTCTGGTTTAGCCGGAATCGCAGCAGAAGACGCCGGAAGCCACTCTCGTCGTCGCCGGAACTCATTTCTATCGAACGCTATCCATCCATCGTCCTTCCGGGTAATTGAAATCTTATCCTCAATCTATTTAGTACCTATATCAAAAGCCCCATATCAATTTGGGCTTACAATATAGAAATCATCCTGAACCCGAATCCATATTTTATTAAAAATGGTTTAATCGATTTCAACCCAGAACATGTTGTTAATACAATTAAAACATCCCAACATACTCGTAACATCACTATCAATAAAAGCCCTATGATTTCAAACACTAACAATGTAAGAATCAGTCAATTCGTGTCTGTTTTGGAAGAGACACGGTCGCGCTCATCATCTAGCGCGGTCGTGCCTCATGAGACGCGGTCGTGCCGACCACCAGCGCGGTCGTGTCCTCCTGTCTAGACCCAATCATGCCCTTTGGCTAATCTCAGTCGTGTCTTAGAATCATAGTCACGATCGTGCCTGTCCAAGGCACGGTCGTGCCTAATGATTTAGTTAGTTAAGCCCTCTGTTTGATCAACACGGTCGCGCCCTGACAAGCATGGTCACGCCCGTGGTTCGAGCACAGTCGTGCCCTTCCCAGGCACGGTTGTGTGTGAGTTAAAAAATTTTGGCAGAATTATAATTTTATATATTTTTCAAACAATAAATATTTCAGATTAAATAACAAAATAAAAATAGTTGATTTTTATAAAAATGCATTTAATTCTATTTAGAAAGATGAAATATTTAATCTTGGAATAAATAGAAAATTATTTATTTAAAGTTTATAAAAAATTAAATTTACAATTATTACTAAACCTTTCATTTAAAAAGTATTTAAATGGTTAAGTTACATTTTATAAATAAATAAATAAAATAATGATTGTTTATTTACTTTATATTTAAACAAAGTCATTTATTTATTTACACTTAATTACATTTAACACTTACAATATTTTCACAAACGATAATTATTTAATTTATTTAATTAATTATTCAAACTCAAACCTTAAACAAAATGCTTCAAAAATGTTTATTTCAAAACCTTATATTTTGGTCAATACTTTTAATTACAAATCAATGGCCTTATACACAAATTCAAATTCAACTTTAAACTTAAACTTTTGTGCACACTATTGATACAATACGCGTTACACACTAGGTTAACTTGTGCATTTCAAGGATCCTTATTCTATCTAGTATCTTTGTTAGCTACGCCTTCAAACCAAGTGAGTATACATAGCCCCTTTTACTCATTTACATTTTTGGGGTGAAACATGAACACTATTCAAATTACATGTTTACATTTGCACAAACAACACAAGTACAAATCCTATTTACATTCATGTGTGCAATTTGAGCTTTATGCCCGAGTGCTATGTGTGCTAACTTTTGTGAACACTTATGTGCAATCATTAAATATTCAAGCCGACGGTTTTCAATGATAGATCTATTGAGTCTGACAAACCCACCCATGATTGATACCGACAACACAATTTTGCATGCTAGTTACAAAGGTTTGATTGTACTTGGTTACACAATAGCTTGGGAACGAGAGGACCAAATGAGGCTCAAGTACCCCCATCTTTTTACTGATGCCGTAGCTTCCTCTAGCTAAATTTCGGGACGAAATTCCCTCAACATGGGGAGACTGTAACATTTCTGATTTTTAGTATCCGTATTTTTAATTCAATGTAATGCATTTCAAACTCAATTCTAGTGCACTGTTTTGTTTTTTTTCGTACCATCAATTTAATACTATATTTCAATGCAAATCCGCAAATTTTACTCGGTTATATCCTATTAAAACAATACATAAGTATCTAATTATACAAATATGGAAAAAGACTAAAGTTACAAGGTCTGATGCTGAAAAGTAGCAAGAAACCCTAATAGGCACGGTCGCGCCTCGTTCTGGCACGGTCGCGCCGAGTGCTTTGGCACGGTCGCGCGACTTGCTTTGGAACGATCGCGCTTGGTGCCTTAGCACGGTCACGCCGCATATGGGTACGGTCGCGCCTAGTATCAGTTGAAACGTAAATACCGTTTCAATCGCCCGATCGTTGAGTTTCGTAACCGATTTACACTTCATTACCATTAACGAAAGCAATAACATTTTCAATTACAACAAACGTCCCAGTTTAATTCCATCAGACTCAAAAATCTCTCAAACATTTCAAAGAAAACACAAACCCTCCTTTCGATCCGAATTCTCTCAATCAAGCAAAAGAGTCACGCTACTCGATTCTCCCTAAAACTTCTAGACTCTCTGGTTTAGCCGGAATCGCAGCAGAAGACGCCGGAAGCCACTCTCGTCGTCGCCGGAACTCATTTCTATCGAACGCTATCCATCCATCGTCCTTCCGGGTAATTGAAATCTTGTCCTCAATCTATTTAGTACCTATATCAAAAGCCCCATATCAATTTGGGCTTACAATATAGAAATCATCCTGAACCCGAATCCATATTTTATTAAAAATGGTTTAATCGATTTCAACCCAGAACATGTTGTTAATACAATTAAAACATCCCAACATACTCGTAACATCACTATGAATAAAAGCCCTATGATTTCAAACACTAACAATGTAAGAATCAGTCAATTCATGTCTGTTTTGGAAGAGACACGGTCGCGCTCATCATCTAGCGCGGTCGTGCCTCATGAGACGCGGTCGTGCCGACCACCAGCGCGGTCGTGTCCTCCTGTCTAGACCCAATCATGCCCTTTAGCTAATCTCAGTCGTGTCTTAGAATCATAGACACGATCGTGCCTGTCCAAGGCACGGTCGTGCCTAATGATTTAGTTAGTTAAGCCCTCTGTTTGATCAACACGGTCGCGCCCTGACAAGCATGGTCACGCCCGTGGTTCGAGCACAGTCGTGCCCTTCCCAGGAACGGTCGTGTGTGAGTTAAAATTTTTTGCCAGAATTATAATTTTATATATTTTTCAAACAATAAATATTTCTGATTAAATTACAAAATAAAAATAGTTGATTTTTATAAAAATGCATTTAATTCTATTTAGAAAGATGAAATATTTAATCTTGGAATAAATAGAAAATTATTTATTTAAAGTTTATAAAAAATTAAATTTACAATTATTACTAAACCTTTCATTTAAAAAGTATTTAAATGGTTAAGTTACATTTTATAAATAAATAAATAAAATAATGATTGTTTATTTACTTTATATTTAAACAAAGTCATTTATTTATTTACACTTAATTACATTTAACACTTACAATATTTTCACAAACGATAATTATTTAATTTACTTAATTAATTATTCAAACTCAAATCTTAAACAAAATGCTTCAAAAATGTTTATTTCAAAACCTTATATTTTGTTCAATACTTTTAAATTACAAATCAATGGCCTTATACACAAATTCAAATTCAACTTTAAACTTAAACTTTTGTGCACACTATTGATACAATACGCGTTACACACTAGGTTAACTTGTGCATTTCAAGGATCCTTATTCTATATAGTATCTTTGTTAGCTACGCCTTCAAACCAAGTGAGTATACATAGCCCCTTTTACTCTTTTACATTTTTGGGGTGAAACATGAACACTATTCAAATTACATGTTTACATTTACACAAACAACACAAGTACAAATCCTATTTACATTCATGTGTGCAATTTGAGCTTTATGCCCGAGTGCTATGTGTGCTAACTTTTGTGAACACTTATGTGCAATCATTAAATATTCAAGCCGAAGGTTTTCAATGATAGATCTATTGAGTCTGACAAACCCACCCATGATTGATACCGACAACACAATTTTGCATGCTAGTTACAAAGGTTTGATTCTACTTGGTTACACAATAGCTGCTCCCCATAAATGTCTTATTTATCATGTAATGTATGGATTTGTTTTTCAAACTATATGCTATCTATATACAAACCTGTGTTATACTCACCAACTTTTTAGTTGACTTTATTTTATTCATGTTTCAAGTCCTAATATGTGAGATTGATCAAGATGTTTTACATATAGGCTTGGACTTAGTTAAAATAAATAAAGAACTTATGTATTTCAATTATGTTTCTTTTCTTGGAATTGGTTTTGTTTGAATGTTTGTAATGGAATTTGACAAAAAATATATTTCAATTAGTCAACCTTGTGCTTATGAACAGTCTACATGTCCCGCCCCGATGATTCCGCCATCGGTCGGGGTGTGACAGAAGCACTTGACGCGACCTTGCCAGAATGAGGAGCGACCGTGCCTATTAGGTTTTCTGGTTATTTATATAATTAGTCCTTGCAAATTTCAGTATTGACAGATTTGTATAAATATGAACTTATGTAGAATTTAATAGGATATACTTGTGTAAAAATTTGCGGATTTGCATTGAAACATTGAATTTAATTGTTGGTACGAATAGAACAAATCAGTATACTAGAATTGGATTTGAAATGTATCACATTTAATTGAAAATACAGATAATGAAAATCAGAAATGTTACAGTATCCCCATGTTGAGGGCATTTCGTCCCGAAATTTAGCTAGTGGAGGCGACGGCATCAGTGAAGAGATGGGGGTACTTGAGCTTCATTTGGTCCTCTCGTTCCCAAGTAAACTCAGGACCATGTTTAGATTCCCAATGAACTTTGACCACAGGAATACGGCTTCGCTTGAGCTGCTTGACCTCACGATCCATGATTTCCACTGGTGTCTCAACGAAGTGCATCGTTTCGTCAATGTGCACGTCGTTAAGAGGTATGTGAAGGTTCTCATCGGCAAGACATTTCTTCATATTAGACGCGTGAAAAGTAGGATGCACATTGCCAAGTGATGGAGGTAAGTTGAGTTTGTAAGCCACTTTCCCAATCCTTTCAAGGATCTTAAATGGACCCACATAGCGAGGTGCTAACTTGCCTTTCTTTCCAAAATGGATCACACCCTTCTACGGAGACACCTTTAGAAGAACAAGGTCACCGGCTTGGAATTCCAAGGGTTTTCGTCGTTTGTAGGCATTGCTCTTTTGCCAACTCCTCGCTACTCGAATGTTGTCACGGATTTGGATAATCTTGTCGGATGTTTCTTTAATTAGCTCGGGACCGGTGATTTGTGCTTCACCAATCTCGTTCCAACAGATAGGAGAATGACATTTGCGACCATAGAGAGCTTCAAATGGAGCCATGTTGATACTCGTGTGGTAGCTATTATTGTAAGAGAACTCGATTAGGGATAGATGTGAATCCCAATTGCCACCAAAATCAATTACACAAGCTCTAAGCATATCATCAAGAGTTTGGATTGTTCGCTCGATCTGACCATCAGTTTGGGGATGGTAGGCCATGTTCAAATCTAATCGTGTACCAAGAGCAGTTTGGAGAGATTGCCAAAATCGGGAGGTGAACCTAGCATCTCTATTGGAGATTATGTTTAAGGGAACACCGTGACGGTTCATAATTTCATCAATGTAAATTCAGGCTAGTTTCTCAACCCGATAGTCTTCACGGATAGGCAAGAAATGCGCAGACTTGGTGAGACAGTCAATGATCACCCAAATGCTATCATAACCACTTGAGGTACGAGGGAGTTTGGTAATGAAATCCATAGCTAAGTTCTCCCATTTCCACAAGGGAATTTCCGGTTGTTCGAGTTAGCAGGAAGGACGTTAATGTTTGGCTTTGACTTTGGAGCAAGTTAGACATTTGGCAACATAGAGAGCAATGTCTTTCTTCATACCGGGCCACCAATATTGTTGGCGAAGATCTAGGTACAACTTATCCGCACCAGGGTGAATAGAATAACGAGTCTTATGAGCTTCGTTCATGAGAAATGCTCGGAGATCATCGCGATCGGGAACCCAAATACGGTTCAAGTAATAAAGTAAGCCATTGGGTTTTGATTCAAGCTGAAGTTCAACACCACACGACATTTCCTCGTACATGTTACCCTCGGTGATTGAGACGTGTTGAGCTTCTAAGATGCGGTTTTGAATGTCGGTTTGGATTCGGGCACAATGAAGCATGACATGGTCCTTGCGACTCAAAGCGTCAGCTACAACATTCGCTTTGTCGGGATGATAACGAATCTCGCAGTCATAGTCGTTAAGGAGTTCAACCCAACATCTTTGCCTCATATTGAGTTCTTTTTTATTGAAGATGTGTTGGAGACTTTTGTGGTCGGTGAACACCACACATTTTGTTCCATAGAGGTAATATCTCCAAATCTTTAATGCGAATACGACCGCACCCAACTCGAGGTCATGCGTCGTATAATTCTTCTCATGAATCTTAAGTTGCCTTGATGCATAAGCGATTACTTTGCCTCGTTGCATGAGGACACAACCTAGACCTTGGTTGGAAGCATCACAGTAGACAACTAGATTATCATTCCCATCAGGGAGAGTCAAAATAGGAGCATTACACAACTTTTGCTTGAGAGTTTGGAAAGCTTCTTCTTGTTTAGGTCCCCATTCATAAGGTTTACCCTTGTGGGTTAAAGCGGTAAGAGGGACAGCAATCTTAGAGAAATTTGAGATGAAACGACGATAATATCCTACAAGACCAAGAAATGAACGAACTTCGGTGGGGGTCTTCGGGGCATTCCAATTCTTAACCGCTTCGATCTTAGCAGGGTCAACATGAATTCCCTTGTCGTTGACGATATGACAAAGAAATTGAACTTCCTATAGCCAAAATTCACATTTGGAGAATTTGGCATATAGTTGTTCCTTCCTCAAGAGGTCCAAAACCAACCTAAGGTGTTGCTCATGATCGGATTTAGTCTTGGAGTGGATTAAGATATCGTCAATGAAGATGATCACAAATTTATCAAGGTACGGTTTGCACACACGATTCATGAGGTCCATGAAGACTGCGGGTGCATTGGTTAGTCCAAAAGGCATGACCAGGAACTCGTAGTGACCATACCTTGTTCGGAAAGCATTCTTTGGAATATCTTCTTCTTGTACACGGAGTTGGTGATAACCAGATCGAAGATCAATCTTCGAGAAGTAAGTAGAGCCTTGAAGTTGATCGAAGAGGTCATCAATCCTAGGCAAAGGGTAACGGTTCTTGATGGTAAGCTTGTTGAGTTCGCGGTAGTCAATACACATGCGGAATGATCCATCCTTCTTCTTGACGAATAAGACAGGTGCACCCCACGGTGAATGACTTGGACGAATGAAGCCCTTGTCGGAGAGCTCTTGGAGTTGACTTGCAAGTTCCTGCATTTCAGAAGGTGCAAGACGGTAGGGAGCTCTAGCCACGGGGTTATCTCCGGGTATAAGGTCAATGCGAAATTCTACTTGTCGAACGGGTGGAAGACCGGATAGATCTTCGGGAAATACTTCGGGAAAATCCCGAATGATGGGAATGTCTTGGATACTCTTCTCTTTGACATCCTTTTGAACAACATGAGCTAAGAAGGCTACGTACTTCTTTCGCAAGTACTTTTGGGCGGTAGTGCATGACATTAACTTAAGTCATTTGCAAGGCTTTTCACCAAAAACTCTTAACATTTCTCCTGACGGTAGAGGTATTCGGATGCACTTCTCGAAACAGATGACTTCGGCATGATGATTTGATAGCCAATCCATGCCTGTGATGATATCAAAACTTCCTAGTGGCATTGGTACAAAGTTGATTGGAAATGTATGATCATTAAGTTCTAGAGAGCAGTCTTGAATAACAGAGTCAATTGTAAGGGAGTCACCATTTGCTACTTCGACGGTGAAGGTTTTCTCGAATTAGGATCGTGTCTTTGCAAGTAAGGGTTCAAAGTTAAGTGACACAAAACTTTTATCGGCACCGGTATCAAATAAAATGGAGGTATATTGACCATTAACAAGGAATGTACCGTTGACCACCTCATTGTTGGCTTGAGCTTCATTGGCGTTTATGTTGAAAGCACACCCACGAGCTCCGCCTTGTCTAGCATTGATGAACCTTGGGCACTGGTCACGAAAATGATTTGGGTTACCACATTCATAACAAGCACGCCCATTTGCAATAGTGGGAACACCTTGATTAGTCACTTGTTGGTTGGTTCGGGTTGGTGGGTTGACTTGTCCTGCAAGTGCTTTGGCTCTACAAACATTGACTGTATGGCCATATTTCCCACAGTGAGTGCAAAGGCGACAAGGAATGTTTTGGAGATGGTGATAGTTGCATGTGGCACAGAGTGGGTAGATCCCAACATATGGCTTTTTGGCTGGTGCTTGAACCATAGGCGCAGCTTGGTTAACAGGGATATCAGGAGTGACCATAGCATAGTTTCTAGCCTTTCTTTTCTTGTTATTATGAGAGAGTTCAGTTGTGGCTTCTTTGATATGTGTGGGAGGGGTTGTGGTGTCAGGAGCTTTCTTGGTGCCTTTTCAAGTCAAAGTTCCCGCTTTCACATGGTTGTCGGTTAATGTAGCAGATAAGTGGATAGCATCTTCGAGTGTTGCGGGATTTCTCCCTAAGACAGTATCTTGAATTTGCCTAGGTAATCCACCAATATACTTCTCAATGCAGCGGGATAAAGGTGTGACCATATGGGGCACATGGAGACTCAACTCATGGAACCGAGTTGTATAAGCTAGACTTTCACCACCATCTTGGGCAAGATCCCAAAACTCGGCTTCCAGTATCTTTACCTCATTTCGAGGAAAAAATTCTTCGGTCATTAGCCTTTTAACCTCATCCCAAGGTAAGGCCATTGCTACTTCCACACCACTAGTTCTCTTTTCCCTATTACACCACGTGAGTGCCCGTTTTTGTATGACACTTGTGGCATGACGAACACCACGGTTATCGGGGCAGTCACTATTGAGGAAGGTATTCACAATACTTTCGAACCATTGAAGAAGTCCCGTAGCTCCTTTGGTACCATAGAACTTAAGAGGATTACATGAGTTGAAATGCTTGAAGGTGCATTGTGATGGGTTGGCACCACCATTACCATTATCCCCATGGTTACTATTTGTGGCACCATTAGCTTGAGTGAGTTGAGTTACAAGTTGTGCAAGGATAGCAGCAATGTCGGTATTGTTGTTGGTCACGGGAGCACGACGGGGAGGCATTCTACAGAATTGCACAACACAAGAAAAGATGTAAGAACTTATGAATGTTGTTTGGATTTAAAAGAATAAGATAACAAATAAAATAGTTAATCATGGTTTTTATTGTTTTATAATAGTGATATAATCAGTTGAATACTATGACACATTAAGGTTAATTAAACTCATATAATTTTTCAAGGAGACATGCTTTAGCCTATAAGTAAACACTCATCCCTGGAATTCCCAGGAAAGGATACGGGTCCCTCGGTTAATTGGGATTTATGTGAAATGCTTTCCTAGACAGAAAACCCAGAATACATAAGTCACTCTTCCAGATGCACGTGTCCTAAAATAATTAACAAGTTTAAAAACCTTAACGAGGGCATAATTTTTTTTTATAGTTTCAGATCCATGAAGTTTCCAGATGCTAAGAAGATGATGGTAGAGGAGTAGGTAATAATATTATGAGGTTTTAGGGTATAGGTAGGGATATTGTTTATTTAATTATTATTTAAGTATATCTTAATAAGTCATGAATTTTTAACAAGTAAGGCATCAAAAACGAAATAATAACTAATCATAGTAAGCATGTAGCACATATCACATAATCATGAAGCATGGCATAAGTGGGTGTCCTAAAGTTATAGTCTAGGTCAAGGGTGTCTAATAACCTAGTTCCCTATAACCAAGGCTCTGATACCAATCTGTCACACCCCAACCGAAGGCGGAAACGTCGGGGCGGGACATGTAGACTGTTCATGAGCACAAGGTTGACTAGATTTCAATATTTTAATCATCAAATTTAACTTCAAATAATTCAACACAACCAAATTCAAACAAGTACATAAACGAAATACATAATAGTCTTTATATAAATTTAACTAAGTCCAAAGCCTATGTGTAACATGCCTTGATCAAACTCACTCATTAGCACCTGAAACATGAATAAAATAAAGTCAACTAAAAAGTTGGTGAGTATACACAGGTTTATATATACATAGCATATAGATTATGAATAAACAAATCCTTACATAAATGATAAAATAAGGCATTTATGGAGAGCAGCTATTGTGTAACCAAGTACAATCAAACCTATGTAACTAGCATGCAAAATTGTGTTGTCGGTAACAATCACCCCAATCTGGGTGGGTTTGTCAGACTCATAAGAACTATCATTGTTTACCGTCGGCTTGAATAGTTAATGATTGCACATAAATTGCACACAAAAGTTAGCACAACTAGCACTCAGGCATAAAGATCAAATTGCACACATGAATGTAAAGAGGATTTGTATTTGTGTAGTTTGTGTAATTGTAAGCAATACTTTGTATAGTGTTGATGTTCCACCCCGAAAAGTGTAAAAGAGAAAAAGGGGCTATGTAATACTCACATGATTCAAAAGGCGTAGCTAACACGTGAGACTAGATAGTAACGAGATCCTTGTAATGCACAACATTAACCTAGAGTGTAATATGTATTGAATTAATAATGTGCACAATAGTCCATGTCTAAGTCTAGGATCGAATTGGATGTATGTTCAAAGAGTTGGAGTTGTAGGCGTTAAGTTTTGTTAAGTATAACTAAAATAAACAAACTTTGTTTAAATATAGATTAAATAAATAATTGATACTTTATTTATTTATTTATTTATAAAAATATGTACTTAGTCGTTTAGTGATAAAAATGTATTGGACGTTTTATATTAAATATAAATTTAGTAAATAACTTTTGTTAATCTATTTTTATAAATATGTGTAAATGGGTTGTATAAATAATATCTAGGTGTAGGGTTTAATAATAAGTATAAATTTAATTTTGTAGGTTTAAATAAATAACTTCTATTTATTTTAGAATAGGAATTTGATCATTTTAAACAAGGTTAATATAAATCTTTATAAAATCAATTATTTTTATTTGAAAATTTATTTGAAATGCTTATTGTTTTTAAAATATAAAATTTAGTATTCTGCCAATATTTTCTCACACACACGACCGTGCTTGGGACAAGGCACGATCGTGCTAGGACCACGGGCGCGGCCGTGCTAGTCGGGGCGCGACCGTGTTGATCAAACAGAAGACATAACTAAGCTTTTCACTAGGCACGACCGTGTCTAGGCCAGGCACGACCGTGTCTATGGTTCTGAGGCACGGCCAAGTCTAGTCAAGGGGCACGACCGGGTCTGAGTTCGTGAGGCACGACCGTGCTGGTATTGACACGACCGTGTCTCATGAAGCACGACCGCGCTAGGAGATTAGCGCGACCGTGTCTGTTCCAAAAAAGATACGAATTGCTTAAATCTTATGATGTTAATGTTGGAAATCATAGGGCTTTCATCCATTAGGTGATTACTAGTCTATTGGTATAGGTTAATTGCATTTAAAACATGTCCAAAGTAGGATTCGATTAAACCTTTTTAGAATGAACCCTAGATTCGGGTTCGTGTTAAATTAGCTATTGCAAGCCCAAATTAGGTTGGGGCTTTTGATCTATAGACTAAAACGAAGGTGTAGGAGGTTTCAATTACCCGGAAGGATGATGAATCGATGGCGTACAGATAGAACGAGTTCCGGCGATGACGGGTTTGATTTTCGGTGCTCTTTGCTACAACTCCGGCTGCCTCAATGTTCTCGGGAGCTTTAGAGAGGGTCGATGATGTATTTGCTTAGGGGAATTGCAAATCAGAATGGAGAAATCGTTGGTCTCATGAAAGAATTTGACAGTTTTGAGACGAATCGACTTAATTGGATTTATTTGTTGTAATTACGGTGATTGAAAACTTAATTGTGCTCGTTAATAGTAGTGACGTGTGTAATGGTTATGAATTCGAACGTCCCTGCGATTAAAGGCTGCATTTACGTTTTAACTGACGAGAGGCGCGACCGTGCCAAGGCACCGGGCGCGACCGTTCCAAAGCAAGGCGCGCGACCGTGCCAAAGCACTTGACGCGACCGTGCCTATTAGGTTTTCTGGTTATTTATATAATTAGTCCTTGCAAATTTCAGTATTGACAGATTTGTATAAATATGAACTTACGTTGAATTAATAGGATATACTTGTGTAAAAATTTGCGGATTTGCATTGAAACATAGTATTTAATTGTTGGTACGAATAGAACAAATCAGTGTACTAGAATTGGGTTTGAAATGTATCACATTGAATTGAAATACAGATAATGAAAATCAGAAATGTTACAGGGGGAGAGACCGGTGGCAGTAAATGAAGCTTGTCACACCGAGGCTATACATAGAAATGATGATGAAGACAATGATCCTAATAGAGACAAAGGTTTTCGTCAATACGCTAACGTTACTCCGATATCTCAATTTCAGGGTGAGTTGACATCAGGTTAATATGATACATCTGGTGGAAAGAACACAACTACATGAGAGGCTGAAGATATGTTGATGTTAGAATTATTTCAAGATGATTCTGATTTAGATGAAGTTGACAAATTGGAATGCTTATCTGGATTAGATAACATGATTGATGGTATGTTGGATGATGATAATGATACTGAAATAGAAGAAGGGGAGATAGTAGAGTTGGAGATAGAAAAAGATACAACAACGCTTATATATGAAGGTTGTGATGGTCTAAGTGTACCGTTTGATTTCATCTGTGAGGATGTTATTCCTAAAGTAACTTCAGAAGGAATAGCTGAATCAATGGACTATGATGAAGACATCACTAAGCCTAAATCTGATGTTGCTCAAAAGTTGCCAGAAGAACCTGTGATGTATAGGGATACATGTATGACCAAAGAGAAGTGGATAGAGTTGGTGAGAAGTTGGAAGAAAGTTTTGCCTGCTTCACCATCACCACCTGTTCTGAAAGAGAAGTATGTCAATAAGGAAATATGTGTTGGAGGGATACTTAGCTAGTTCTATGATGAAGAGTTTAAGTTGTTTGCAATCAAAAGAACTGATGGAGTTCAGTATTTGAAGCCCAGATTGAGATACTTCAATTCATTACCTAGATGTGAGGTTAATGGTCTAGCAACTAAACCATTAATCAACAAATCAAGGAATGGGATTGCAGATGCTATTGCTAAGCTGATAAGTATTGAAGGTGGATCGGGAAAGTATGATCAACTTAAGCCACAGAAGGGTAAGAGAATGAAAATGATTGATCTGGTTACTGGAAAGAATATCTGGAAGTACAAGTTCAAACCGGTTAAAGTTGTTCAGAAAATACCTCTAAAGAAGATACCACCGGATTTTCTTGGTAATATGAAGTGGTGGTATGTCGATGTGAAAACCGGTGAGGAAAGAATAGAAGATCAAGATAATAAGGTTCTAGTTCGTTTCTATGACGCTATGAATCTTATTAAATTTTCAAAGAAAGATCAAATGATGCTGAAAATGAAAGAATTGATGTTTAAAAGTGAATGGCATGAGCAGGCGTTACAGTACAAGCATGTGTTGCAGATTTGTATCAAGTATGGTGTGTATGTAGGAAGCAACTTACCAGAGAAGTGGAAGAGCTCAACAGGAAGACTGAAGATCAAGCTATTATCAAGGGGGAGTCTGTTAGGACATAGATGTGTGACAATGAGCCTTGTAATAGTTAGATCTTGTATGTCTTTGTGTTTTCATGTTTTGTCTTATGTTTTGTAATAGGCGAACTTGACAAGTTCGCCTGTGCCTTGTATCAGGCGAACTAGTTAACTTCGCATGTGGTCGATAGTTTGACTATAAATAGTAGTTTACATGTTACATTAAATAGCTTTGTCATTTGTATTCAAGTTCTGTAAACTCAGTGTTTATAGGAATCAAATTTACATCTTGTGTGTTCATTGATACTGTTGTTGTCTCATATACATGATCATGCATACGGTTGGATTCCGCACTCCGTGTGTTTAACACGTCACGTCTCAAGATAGATCCGTATTGACCCCGAGTGCACCTACAATAGCTTCCCTCATGAGTACATACTGTGCATACAAGACACCGATGAATAACCGTGGTTCGTAGACATCGCAAATTTCCTAGCAAGTGGGGTGCTAGTGTAACGGATGACATTTCAAGAAAGAAAGAAATTCTTCGTAGACATTAAGCATTACTTCTGGGAAGATCCATATCTATTCCGCGTCTACATAGACCAGATAGTACCACGATGTGTTCACGGGAAAGAAGTGCATGAGATACTGCGACATTGTCATGAAGGACCAACAGGAGGGCTCCATGAAGTCGGATTCCTTTGGCCGACAGTTTTCAAAGACACACATAAGCTCATAAGTGCATGCAACTCATGTCAAAGAACAGGAAATGTTTCAAAACGCGATGAAATGCCTCAAACAAGCATCCAAGTATGTGAAAATATTCGACGTATGGGGAGTCAACTTTGTCGTGCCATTTCCCCCATCTCGAGCAAATCAATACATTCTGGTAGCAGTAGACTACATATCAAAATGGGTTAATGCACAAACTATACCGACAAATGATGTAAGGGTCGTCATCCAGTTCCTCAAAAGACTATTCACCTAATTTGGTACACCAAAACCTTTGATTAGTGACAGGGGAAGACACTTTTTTAATTCACAGTTGGAAAGGATTCACAAACGATATGGTTGCACTCATAAACTGTCTACACCATACCATCCCCAAGAAAATGAACAAGTAGAAGTTACCAATAGAGCTATCAAACGCATCCTAGAAAAAGTAGCGGGTCCTAATTGGAAGGACTGGTCCGATAATCTAGAAGATGCATTGTGGGCCTTGCGCACAGCTTACAAAATACCTATTGGAACCACTCCCTACCGAATGGTCTATGGAAAAGAATGTCATCTCCCAATGGAAATTGAGCACAAAGCATATTGGGCACTTAAGGCCGTAAAACTTGATATATTTAGTACAGGGGAGCATCGCCTCCTGCAAATTCATGAATTAGAAGAACTTCAAAATCAAGCATACATGAATTCAACAATATACTAAGACAGAGTAAAGAAATTTTATGATAAGAAGCTAAGAAAGGGGGATTTCCAAGAAGGAGAGAAGGTCTTACTTTATAACTCAAGGTTACAATTGTTTCTAGGAAAAATAAGATCTAAATGGACAAGACCATATACAATTAGGAAAATATTCCCTTATGGAACATTGGAACTGGAACAAACAAATGGGACAACCTTCAAAGTTAAAGGTCATCGAGTGAAACGTTATCTTAAAGGACCAATTGATCAAATAGTGGAAGCGCTTCCACCGGAAGAGAAAGACTGTTGAAACACGTACAGGTCCGGCCACCCTTAAATAAACATGGCGCTTCCGGGAGGCAACCCGATGATCATGAATAAATTGAGAAGTTGGTGCATACAACAGAACACATGGACCCTAGGTTTGTTTACAAATTCAAAAGTTTCACGTACTTCAGCCATCAGGTATGCCTTCTGGATACTAGGACCTTAGTAGCTTAACTACTACCTGTTATTTCCGTTTCCGTTTTTATGTTTTTCATTATGCACGTTATCATTCAATGTTTTCTCCAAGGAAGACTGGTACAGATGGTTTGAATTCCTCTTTACAATCTGCAATGGCCGCGCTTACTTTGAATAGAGGTTTCAATTTTGCTCACTACGTATACACGGAGATAGTTGCTCAGATAACTCCTCCAGAAGGACAAGGGTTTCTTACGTACCCTCACTTCATTCAAATGATTCTTAACCATCTTATTCTTAATCTACCTCAGTTGCCACATCGTCTTACTGTTACACCGATGACCAAGAGAATCTTTACTGACTGCAACAATGTCAAGCAGCAGAATCCAGCTCTTATTCTTGTTCCTACACCTTTATTCCGGCACATTATCAATCCTGATTATGTGGCTCCTCCAAATGATAACTTGATTCATCCTGAAGAGTTGTTAGCACAAGAACAAGAACTACAACAACAGCAGTAACCAGACAGCAACCTGTAAAACCACAACCTGTTCAAGAGAATGTGATAGAACCAAATGTGAATGAGCCTAATGTTGAAGCTGAGATTGAAATTGAAAATGTGATTGAGCCTAATGTAGAGGCTGATATTGAAATTGAAGTTGAGAATCAAGATGAAAATGTTCAAGATGATCAGAATGTGGAAGTAGATGACAATGAAGAAGAAGAACAAATGCACCATGTATAATCTCCTCCACAGGGTGAAGAAGGTCAAGTTGAAGATACAAGCACTAGTTCTGCTTCCAATCCTAGTTCTGATTCTGAAGCCACTAAAGATTTTGATTCTGATCATTATGAAGGACTGGCAAAGGTTCCTGAAGCTAATGCCGGTAAAAGAAAGAAATCAGTAAGCACGAAGAAAGTTAGATTACCGAGCAGAAAGTTTGCTAGAGGTCCTCCTTCTGGTGCAGTACTTGGCAAAAGGACTTTACGTGATGAATCATCTGATTCAGAGATGGTTCAAAGTACGTTCCTTATCCTAAGTCAAAGAAGTTAATGGCTGCTTCAATGGTTGCTGCACATACACAAGTAGCTGATGACGAAGAGTTTGTGGATTCACTGATTATATCACCATTACCGTCTCAGACTACAACACCCCATGCTACTCCATCAGCCCCTACTCCTACTCAACCTCAGGCTTGCCCTTCAACAACATCGAAGAGTGCCAAGATTATTGGCTTAGAGGGAAGAGTCTCTTGCTTAGAAGCTCAAGTTGTGGGTCTTCAAGAACAAGTAGATGTTTACTAGCCAATGACTATCAAAGAGAACAGGTTCTCCAATCCCAAAACAAACAAATAGCTGAAATGCAGATCTTAGTATCTCAATTGATAGAGTGCATTGACGCTCAGGGGGAGAAACCGGTGGCCGTAAATGAAGTTTGTCACACCGAGGCTATACATAGATATGATGATGAAGACAATGATCCAAATAGAGACAACGTTTTTCGTCAACACGCTAACGTTACTCCGATCTCTCAATTTCAGGGGGAGTTGACATCAGGTTAAGATGATACATCTGGTGGAAAGAACACAACTACATGAGAGGCTAAAGATATTTTGATGTTAGAATTCTTTCAAGATGATTCTGATTTAGATGAAGCTGACAAATTGGAATGCTTATCTAGATTAGATAACATGATTGATGGTATGTTGGATGATGATAATGATACTGAGATAGAAGAAGGGGAGATAGTAGAGTTGGAGATAGAAAAAGATACAACAACGCTTAGATATGAAGGTTGTGATGGTTTAAGTGTACCGTTTGATTTCATCCGTGATGATGTTTTTCCTGAAGAAACTTCAGAAGGAATAGCTAAATCAATGGACTCTGATGAAGACATCACTAAGCCTAAATCTAATGTTACTCAAAAGTTACTAGAAGAACCTGTGATGTATAGGGATACATGTATGAACAAAGAGAAGTGGATAGAGTTGGCGAGAGGTTGGAAGAAAGTTTTGCCTGTTTCACCATCACTACCTATTCTGAAAGAGATGTATGTCAATAAGGAAATATGTGTTGGAGGGATACTTAGTTGGTTCTAAGATGAAGAGTTTAAGTTGTTTGCAATCAAAAGAAGTGATGGAGTTCAGTATTTGAAGCCCAGATTGAAATACTTCAATTCATTGCCTAGATGTGAGGTTAATGGTCATGCAACTAAACCATTAATCAACATATCAAGGAATGGGATTGCAGATGCTATTGCTAAGCTGTTAAGTATTGAAGGTGGATCGGGAAAGTATGATCAACTTAAGCCACAGAAGGGTAAGAGAATGAAAATGATTAATCTGGGTACTGGAAAGAATATCTGGAAGTACAAGTTCAAACCGGTTAAAGTTGTTCAGAAAATACCTCTAAAGAAGATACCATAGGATTTTCTTGGTAATATGAAGTGGTGGTACGTCGATGTGAATACCGGTGAGGTAAGAATAGAAGATCAAGATAATAAGGTTCTAGTTCGTTTCTATGACGCTATGAATCTTATTAAATTATCAAAGAAAGATCAAATGATGCTGAAAAAGAAAGAATTGATGTTTAAAAGTGAATGGCGTGAGCGGGCATTACAGTACAATCGTGTGTTGCAGATTTGTATAAAGTATGGTGTGTATGCAGGAAGTAAGTTACCAGAGAAGTGGAAGAGCTCAACATGAAGACTGAAGATCAAGCTATTATCAAGGGGGAGTCTGTTAGGACATAGATGTGTGACAATGAGCCTTGTAATAGTTAGATCTTGTATGTCTTTGTGTTTTCATGTTTTGTCTTATGTTTTGTAATATGCGAACTTAACAAGTTCTCCTGTGGTAAATAGTTTGACTATAAATAGTAGTTTAAATGTTACATTGAATAGCTTTGTCATTTGTATTCAAGTTCTGTAAACGCAGTGTTTATAGGAATCAAAGAGAGATTATTTACATCTTGTGTGTTCATTGATATTGTTGTTGTCTTATATACATGATCATGCATAACGTTGGATTCCGCACTCCGTGTGTTTAACATGTCACGTCTCGAGATAGATCTGTATTGACCCCGAGTGCAACTACAATAGCTTCCCTCATGAGAACATACTGTGCATACAAGACACCGATGAATAACCATGGTTCGCAGACATCGCAAATTTCCTAGCAAGTGGGTGCTAGTGTAAGGGATGACATTTCAAGAAAGAAAGAAATTCTTCGTAGACATTAAGCATTACTTCGGGGAAGATCCATATCTATTCCGCGTCTACATTGACCAGATAGTACCACGATGTGTTCACGGGAAAGGAGTGTGTGAGATACTGCGACAATGTCATGAAGGACCAACAGGAGGGCCCCATGAAGTCGGATTCCTTTGGCCGACAGTTTTCAAAGACACACATAAGCTCATAAGTGCATGCAACTCATGTCAAAGAACAGGAAATGTTTCAAAACGTGATGAAATGCCTCAAACAAGCATCCAAGTATGTGAAATATTCGACGTATGGGGAGTCGACTTTGGGCCATTCCCCCCATCTCGAGCAAATCAATACATTCTGGCAGCAGTAGACTACGTATCAAAATGGGTTAATGCACAAACTATACCGAAAAATGATGTAAGGGTCGTCATCCAGTTCCTCAAAAGACTATTCACCTGATTTGGTACACCAAAAGCTTTGATCAGTGACAGGGGAACACACTTTTTAATTCACAGTTGGAAAGGATACACAAACGATATGGTTCACTCATAAACTGTCTACACCATACCATCCCCAAGAAAATGGACAAGTAGAAGTTACCAATAGAGCTATCAAACGCATCCTAGATAAAGTAGTGGTTCCTAATCGGAAGGACTGGTCCGATAAACTAGAAGATGCATTATGGGCCTTGCGCACAGCTTACAAAACACCTATTGGAACCACTCCCTACCGAATGGTCTAAGGAAAAGCATGTCATCTCCCAATGGAAATTGAGCATAAAGCATATTGGGTACTTAAGGCCGTAAATCTAGATATATTTAGTACAGGGGAGCATGGCTTCCTGCAAATTCATGAATTAGAAGAACTTCGAAATCAAGCATACATGAATTCAACAATATACAAAGACAGAGTATAGAAATTTTATGATAGGAAGCTAAGAAAAGGGGATTTCCAAGAAGGAGAGCAGGTCTTACTTTATAACTCAAGGTTACAATTGCTTCTGGGAAAAATACGATCTAAATGGACAGGACCATATACAATTAGGAAAATATTCCCTTATGGAACATTGGAACTGGAACAAACAAATGGGACAACCTTCAAAGTTAATGGTCATCGAGTGAAACGTTATCTTAAAGGACCAATTGATCAAATAGTGGAAGCGCTTCCACCGGAAGAGAAAGACTGTTGAAACACGTACAGGTCCAGCCACCCTTAAATAAATGTGGCGCTTCCGGGAGGCAACCCGATGATCATGAATAAATTGAGAAGTTGGTGCATACAACAGAACACATGGACCCTAGGTTTGTTTACAAATTCAAAAGTTTCACGTACTTCAGCCTTTAGGTATGCCTTCTTGATACTAGGACCTTAGTAGCTTAACTACTACCTGTTATTTTTGTTCTGTTTTTATGTTTTTCTTTATGCACGTTATCATTCAATGTTTTCTCCAAGGAAGGCTGGTACATATGGTTTGAAGTCCTCTTTACAATCTGCAACGGTCGCGCTTACTTTGAATAGAGGTTTCAATTTTGCTCACTACGTATACACAGAGATAGTTGCTCAGATTACTCCTCTAGAAGGACAAGGGTTTCTTATGTACCCTCACTTCATTCAAATGATTCTTAACCATCTTATTCCTAACCTACCTCAGTTGCCACATGGTCTTACTCTTACACCGACGACCAAGAGAATCTTTACTGACTACAACAATGTCAAGCATCAGAATCCGGCTCTTATTCTAGTTTCTACACCTTTATTCGGGCACATTATCAATCCTGATTATGTGGCTCCTCCAAATGATAACTGGATTCATCCTGTTAGCACAACAATAAGAACAACAACAACAGCAGCAACCACCTGCACCACAAGTTCAAGCACAACAGCAACTTGTAAAACCACAACCTGTTCAACCTCAAGTTCAAGAGAATGTGATAGAACCAAATGTGAATGAGCCTAATGTTGAAGCTGAGATTGAAATTGAAAATGTGATTGAGCCTAATGTAGAGGCTGATATTGAAATTGAAGTTGAGAATCAAGATGTAAATGTTCTAGATGATCAGAATGTGGAAGTAGATGACAATGAAGAAGAAGAACAAATGCATCATGTATAATCTCCTCCACAGGGTGAAGAAGGTCAAGTTGAAGATACAAGCACTAGTTCTGCTTCTAATCCTAGTTCTGATTCTGAAGCCACTAAAGATTTTGATTCTGATCATTATGAAGGACTGGCAAAGGTTCCTAAAGCTAATGCTGGTAAAAGAAAGAAATCGGTAAGCAAGAAGAAAGTGAGATTACCGAGAAGAAAGTCTGCTAGAGGTCCTCCTTCTGGTGCAGTACTTGGCAAAAGGACTTTTCGTGATGAATCATCTGATTCAGAGATGATTCATAGTACGTTCCTTATCCTAAGTTAAAGAAGTTAATGGTTGCTTCAATGGTTGCTGCACATACACAAGTAGTTGGTGACGAAGAGTTTGTGGATTCACTGATTATATCACCATTACCGTCTCAGACTACAACACCCCATCCTACTCCATCTGCTCCTACTCCTACTCAACCTCAGGCTTGCCCTTCAACAACATCGAAGAGTACCAAGATTATTAACTTAGATGGAAAATTCTCTTGCTTAGAAGCTCAAGTTGTGGGTCTTCAGGAACAAGTAGATGTTTACTAGCCAATGACTATCAAAGAGAACAGGTTCTCCAATCCCAAAACAAACAAATAGCTGAAATGCAGATCTTAGTATCTCAATTGATAGAGTGCATTGACGCTCAGGGGGAGAAACCGGTGGCAGTAAATGAAGCTTGTCACACCGAGGCTATACATAGAAATGATGATGAAGACAATCATCCTAATAGAGACAAAGGTTTTCGTCAATACGCTAACGTTACTCCGATATCTAAATTTCAGGTGGAGTTGACATCAAGTTAAGATGATACATCTGGTGGAAAGAACACAAGTACATGAGAGACTGAAGATATGTTGATGTTAGAATTCTTTCAAGATGATTCTGATTTAGATGAAGCTGACAAATTGGAATGCTTATCTGAATTAGATAACATGATTGATGGTATGTTGGATGATGATAATGATACTGAGATAGAAAAAGGGGAGATAGTAGAGTTGGAGATAGAAAAAGATACAACAATGCTTATATATGAAGGTTGTGATGGTCTAAGTGTACCATTTGATTTCATCCGTGATGATGTTATTCCTAAAGAAACTTCAGAAGGAATAGCTGAATCAATGGACTCTGATGAAGACATCACTAAGCCTAAATCTGATGTTGCTCAACAGTTACCATAAGAACCTGTGACGTATAGGGATACATGTTTGAACAAAGAGAAGTGGATAGAGTTTGTGAGAAGTTGGAAGAAAGTTTTGCATGTTTCACCATCATTACCTATTCTGAAAGAGAAGTATGTCAATAAGGAAATATGTGTTGGAGGGTTACTTAGCTGGTTCTATGATGAAGAGTTTAAGTTGTTTGCAATCAAAAGAACTTATGGAGTTCAGTATTTGAAGCCCAGATTGAGATACTTCAATTCATTGCCTAGATGTGAGGTTAATGGTCTTCCAACTAAACCATTAATCAACAGATCAAGGAATGGGATTGCAGATGCTATTGCTAAGCTGATAAGTATTGAAGGTGGATCGGGGAAGTATGATCAACTTAAGCCACCGAAGGGTAAGAGAATGAAAATGATTGATCTGGTTACTGGAAAGAATATCTGGAAGTACAAGTTCAAACCGGTTAAAGTTGTTCAGAAAATACCTCTAAAGAAGATACCACAGGATTTTCTTGGTAATATGAAGTGGTGGTACGTCGATGTGAATACCGGTGAGGCAAGAATAGAAGATCAAAATAATAAGGTTCTAGTTCGTTTCTATGATGCTATGAATCTTATTAATTTTTTCAAAGAAAGATCAAATGATGTTGAAAAAGAAAGAATTGATGTTTAAAAGTGAATGGCGTGAGCAAGCGTTACAGTACAAGCGTGTGTTGCAGATTTGTATCAAGTATGGTGTGTATGCAGGAAGCAAGTTACCAGAGAAGTGGAAGAGCTGAACATGAAGACTGAAGATCAAGCTATTATCAAGGGGGAGTCTGTTAGAACATAGATGTGTGACAATGAGCCTTGTAATAGTTAGATCTTGTATGTATTTGTGTTTTCATGTTTTTTCTTATGTTTTGTAATAGGCGAACTTGACAAGTTCACCTGTGCCTTGTATTAGGCGAACTAGTTAAGTTCGCCTGTGGTAGATAGTTTGACTATAAATAGTAGTTTACATGTTACATTGAATAGCTTTGTAATTTGTATTCAAGTTCTATAAACTCAGTGTTTATCGGGAATCAAAGAGAGATTATTTACATCTTGTGTGTTCATTGATACTGTTGTTGTCTCATATACATGATCATGCATACGGTTGGATTCCGTACTCCGTGTGTTTGACACGACACGTCTCGAGATAGATCCGTATTGACCCCGAGTGGACCTACAATGGCTTCCTTCATGAGTACATACTTTGCATACAAGACACCGATGAAAACCCATGGTTCGCAGACAACGCAAATTTCCTAGCAAGTGGGGTGCTAGTGTAAGGGATGACATTTCAAGAAAGAAAGAAATTCTTCGTAGACATTAAGCATTACTTCTGGGAAGATCCATATCTATTCCATGTATGCATAGACCAGATAGTACGACGATGTGTTCACGTGAAAGAAGCGCGTGAGATACAACGACAATGTCATGAAGGACCAACAGGAGGGCACCATGAAGCCGGATTCTTTTGGTAGACTGTTTTCATAGACGCACATAAGCTCATAAGTACATGCGGCTCATGTCAAAGAACATGGAATGATTCAAAACGCGATGAAATGCATCAAACAAGCATCCAAGTATGTGAAATATTCGACGTATGGGGAATCGACTTTGTCCGGCCATTTCCCCCATCTCGAGCAAATCAATACATTCCGGTAGCAGTAGAATACGTATCAAAATTGGTTAAGGCACAAACTTTACTGACAAATGATGCAAGGGTCGTCATTCAGTTCCTCAAAAGACTATTCACCCGATTTGGTACACCAAAAGCTTTGATCAAGGACAGGGGAACACACTTTTGTAATTCACATTTGAAAATTCAGGAAGAAGATATACCAAAAATGGCTTTTAAGACTCGTTACGGTCACTACGAATTCCTAGTTATGCCATTTGGTTTGACGAACGCACCAGCTGTTTTTATGGATCTCATGAACCGCGTGTGCAAGCCATACTTGGATAAATTCGTGATAGTATTTATTGATGATATATTAATATATTCATGAACCAAGGAGGATCATGAACATCATCTGAAATTAATCTTAGAACTACTCAGGAATGAGAAGCTTTATGCTAAATTCTCAAAGTGTGAGTTTTGGATCCGAGAGGTTCACTTTCTCGGACACGTCATCAATAAGAATGGTATTCACGTAGACCCATCCAAAATTGAAGATATCAAAAACTAGGAAGCACCAAGAACTCCGACTGAGGTGCGTCAATTTCTGGGTTTGGCAGGCTATTACAGGCGATTCATCGAGAATTTTTCAAAAATAGCCCTGCCTTAAACCACATTAACCCAGAAAGAAAAGAAGTTTGATTGGAGTGACAAGCAAGAGTTAGCTTTTCAATTGCTGAAGCAGAAGCTGTGTAGTGCACCGATCTTATCCCTTCCTGAGGGAATCGACAATTTTGTCATATACTGCGATGCATCACACCAAGGACTTGGTTGTGTGTTAATGCAAAAAGACAAAGTCATCGCTTATGCCTCACGACAACTAAAAGTGCATGAAAAGAATTATACGACCCATGACTTGGAATTGGGCGCAGTTGTGTTTGCACTCAAGATTTGGAGACATTATCTTTACGGTACAAGATGCACTATCTTTACCGATCACAAGAGTCTTCAACATATCTTCGATCAAAAGGAACTCAACATGAGACAACGTCGTTGGGTAGGGCTACTGAATGATTACGACTGTAATATCAAGTATCACCCTGGTAAGGCAAACGTCGTAGCAGATGCCTTAAGTCGCAAGGAACGAGTCAAAACTCTTCGTGTTCGTGCCCTAGAATTGACAACTCATACGAGTCTCACGACTCAAATCCGGATGGCGCAACAAGAGGCAATCAAAGAAGAAAACATTTAGAATGAAGCACTACATGGAATGATCAAACAATTGGAGATTAAGTCAGATGACACTTTATACTTCATGAATAGAATTTGGGTGCCATGTTTTGGTAACTTACGGGAGTTAGTTATGGACGAAGCCCACAAGTCCAGGTACTCCATTCACCCAGGTTCAGATAAGATGTATAAGGATCTGAAAGAACACTATTGGTGGCCGAACATGAAGGGAGAAATTGCTATTTATGTCGGTAAATGCCTGACATGTTCAAAGGTAAAGGCAGAACATCAGAAACCGTCAGGATTGTTACAACAACCCGAGATACCTCAATGGAAATGGGAACAGATTTCTATGGATTTCATCACGAAGTTACCCAGGACGTCCAGCGGTTATGATACCAAATGGGTAGTTGTCGACCGTTTAACGAAATCTGCTCACTTTCTGCCAATTAAAGAAACCGACAAGACAGAGAAACTTACGAGACTCTACATTAAAGATATTGTGGCAAGACACGGAGTACCAGTTTCTATTATCTCTGATAGGGATAGCCGTTTCGTGTCAAGTATTTGGAAGTCGTTACAAGAAGCCCTAGGCACGCGCATAGACATGAGCACAGCCTACCATCCACAAACGGACGGTCAAAGTGAAAGGACTATCCAAACATTAGAAGATATGCTCCGTGCGTGTGTAATTGATTTCGGAGGAAATTGGGATACTCATTTACCGTTGGCGGAGTTTTCCTATAATAACAGTTACCACACAAGCATCAAGGCAGCTCCGTTTGAAGCTTTATATGGTCGTAAATGTCGCTCACCACTATGTTGGGCGGAAGTTGGTGAAAAACATTTGACAGGTCCTGAGATTGTCTAGGAAACCACTGATAAGATCTTCAAAATTAAGGACCGTCTGAAAGCTGCCCGAGACAGACAAAAGAGCTATGCTGATAACAGACGGAAACCATTAGAATTTCAAATTGGTGACCGAGTAATGTTAAAAGTCTCACCATGGAAAGGCGTTGCAAGGTTTGGTAACCGTGGTAAACTCAACCCCAGATACGTTGGACCGTTTGAAATACTGGCTAGGGTTGGCCCTATAGCTTACAAGCTCAAGTTACCACAAGAACTAAGCAATGTACATGATACGTTTCACGTATCAAACCTCAAGAAGTGTTTATCAGACGAGACGTTAATTATACCGCCTGACGAGATTCACATAGACAACAGGTTGCATTTCATCGAGAAACCGATTGAGATTTCGGATTGGAAAGTTCAAAGACTGAGGCGTAGTCGAATCAAACTGGTTAAAGTACGTTGGAACTCAAAACGTGGTCCTGATTATACATGGGAACGAGAGAACCAAATGAAAACGAAATACCCCTCCTTGTTTAAGGATACACCAGTTCAAGATGGCACGAATTGAATTTCGGGACGAAATTCTTTTAACATGGGGAGAATGTGACACCCGGCATTTCAGGTTAATATCCGTACACGATATAAACGAGTTTATATTATATTTTTTTGCGTGATTTACCTAATTGCATAAATTTGGACATTAAAGTCTAAGAAAAGCCGTACGTTGTTTCATTTCATATTTTGGTAATTCTAGGAATTACCGGTTCACATACCCGTATAACCCGACTAAATACGAACGTTAATGATTAAATTAAGTAACCAAGAAAAATATTTAGACATATATATTACACAAACTTTACGTTGAACAATAATTCATTTTTAGACTAAAATAAATATAAAAATACATAAAAGTAAACTAACGAACTCTTTCGAAGATATTACCTAGTAGCGTCAACTTTAGATATTTATACCTACAAATATTCACCTCAACGAACTATACAATCCAAGATTTCAATATCTTTCGTTAACGAGCCATAAACTTAATAAATTTATAATACCGTGGGGAAACCAAACCAAATTAAATTACCCTTTTTTAAAAAAAAAAAAAACTCTAATTGATATTAATACCATTAATAAATTAATAAGTAAATCATAAATCTAATTATTATTGAACAAACCACTCCCTTGACTTTTGGCCGAAATTCAGAAGAGACCATCCCTCCCACTTCCTACCTCACTCATATTTAGAAAAACCCATACCTCCTCAGTCTCAACCTCACACTCTCTGTCATATTTCGCATTTCATACGGCAAATTTTCCCCAAATTCTCTCCAAATCGAAGTCCAGTTTAAGGCAAAATCCACCATATTTCGGTGCTATAAGAAGAGTTCCAAGTGTTTTTCTCGAGAATCAAGCTAAGGAGCTCAGGATCATTCTCTGTTTTCTCTCATCATCTTCATATCTGTTTTAAGGTAAAAACTCAATACTATCTATATTATTTTCTTTAAAAACCGTAGCTAAAACATACAAAATATTCAAACGCAAGTAAGATAACAAGAAAAGTGTGTTGAATTCAAGTTTAAAAACATAAAAATATGCAGGACTGATTCTGTCAATCAGAATTGCAGTAATCGAAACTATAGTTTCGATACCTGTTTCTCAATCGAAACTAGGAGTTTCGATACCAGTTTGATCGAAACTAGGAGTTTCGATACCTCTTTGATCGAAACTGGGAGTTTCGATACCTGTTTACTCAATCGAAACTAGGTAGTTTCGATAGCTATTATTCAATCGAAACTAGAAGTTTCGATACCTAGTACTCAATCGAAACTAGATAGTTTCGATACCCAGTTTGCTTTATCGAAACTAGGCAGTTTCGACCTCTGTTCTGTTCTGTCCTGTTCAATCGAAACTAAGTAGTTTCGATACCTGGTCATCAGTCCCATTTAGCAGTAACTTAGAACTGTTTTTACTACAAATCAAGTGTTGAACAACTAAGAAGATTTTAAAAACAAACACAACCAGATTTACAAAGTCGGTGAATAATTTGCAATATGAGACGTTCGGTCTTAACACAATTTACCCTTTGGTATCTAGGGTACAAATAGTCAAGTTGACTAGAACAAATATCGTTACAAGTATACACAAACTCAAAGTGAGTTTCACGGCCCCTTTTTACCGTTTTATACTATTTGGGGGAAAAACATACTTATAACTATTTTTATATGATAACAAGAAAACAAGACCCGACCTTTATGTATGCATGAGTGAACACATTTGGAGCTCGTAAAGTCCCCTGATCATCATATTTATAACCATTAGCTATAGATTAGCCTGAGATCCTATGGATAGTACTATTGGGTCTGCCACCCCCGGTCATGGTTAGTCGCGCTAACCATGGGTCTCTCTGGCCAAATGACTGCATAGTGTTCTAACATTGCTCGTTAGGTACGAGTGAGGGGCAAAACACCTGGTCTTGATTTGGTTATGCCTCATGTATGTACATATTATTTGTATTCCTAACTTGTTTACAAATGGGTCAAACATTACTTGTTTTGTTTATCATATACGTAAAGATCATTTTCATGCAATTGGCTTGCTCATTGTATTCATATATAAAACCTGTGAACTCACCAACCTATTGTTGACATTTTCAAGTATGTTTTTCAGGAAACTGAACGTGATAGCAAGGGTAATACTACGTAGGGTTTAGGCATACACGGTGGATACAACTTTTGAAGATTTTTCTTGTATAACCTATAATGTTCGGGTCATATTTGCAAAATCTTATTATTTTGTAACTTCAAATACTATTTTTGGGCTGTAAAACCTTAAATTTAATTTATGTATCCAGTTGTATGTATGCGTTTGCAATAATTTTATGGTTTGAAGAACCATGAACGTCGCGCCTCCCGTTTCCGCCTTGGCGGGGTGTGACAAATTGGTATCAGAGCCATTAATTATAGCGAACTAGGAGTCTAAAAATCGAACCTAGTCTATAATTTAAATGACTCACTGAGACGTTTTTCATTGCATATGCATTTCATAACTTGTCATTATATTTTACGGATATCGTAGACACTGAACATCATCACACACTAACCCCATTTCGACTTCAGACCCATGGCACCCAAAAGAAGGACACCGCGTGACACTACTGGTGAAAACAACACGACGATTTCTGTAGAAGTTGAGCAACTCATATCACAACGTGTAGCCGCCGCCTTGGAGCAGTACGAAGCCAATCGGAATAACTTCGGAGGAAATGGTAGTGGTAGCGGAGGAGGTGCAGGAGGCAGTGACACTACTGGAGGTTCTAGAGGTAATAGGATGTGTAAACACCTCTGAAACACAGTCGCGATCTAAGATAACAACATTATTAAAATATTGACTTGTGACCCTACAGATGCTTCGAACAAGAAGTGCACTTATAAGGCTTTTCTATCCTGCAACCCTCGCAACTTCAATGGCACCGAGGGTGCAGTAGGCCTGATGAGGTGGATTGAGAAGATGGAATCTGTGATTGATATTAGTGAATGCACAGCCGACTGTATGGTGAAATATGCCACTTGCACACTTGCTGACTGAGCATTAACCTGGTGGAATTCCCAGATGAAAACATTGGGAAGACAGACTGCCTACCAGCTATCTTGGGATGATCTATAGGCCATGATGATCGAGGAGTACTGTCCTCGAAATGAATTGCCGAAAATCGAAACTGAAATGTGGAACCTTCAAATGATAGGAGATGATGTGGCTGGTTACACTAGCAGGTTCAATAAATTAGCAATCTTGGTGCCTCACATGGTCACGCCAGAGTACAAAAAGGTTGAAAGGTACTTGTGGGGTCTTGCACCTCAAATTCGTAGTATGGTGACTTCGTCGAACCCCATGGATACCAAGAGTTCCATAGTCTTAGCCTACAAACTAAGGGATGATGTTGTTCGTAATGGTTTGTTCGAGAAAAAGGAAAATGAGGAAAGAAAGTTAGGAGAAAAGAGGAAATGGGTGGGAAAACCAAATAACCAATTTAGGAATCAAGCCTATAAGAGACAAGAGACTGTGAAAGCTTTTGCTGCTAACGCTGTGGAGAAAAGGGGTTATGCTGGCCCCCAACCGAGGTGTGATAAGTGCGGGTATCACCATGTGGGGAAATGCACTCAATGTGAAAGGTGTAGAAAGTTTGGGCATCGAGCGCAGACATGTCGACTCAATGCCAACCCCACCGATAAGATTAAGCAAGGATGCTACGAATGTGGAGATCTGAAGCACTACAAGAAAGATTGCCCCAAGTTGAATAATCAGAATAACAATCAGGCCCGAGGAAGAGTGTTCGTGATGGGAGCTGGGGACGCACGCCAGGACCCTAACATTGTCACTGGTACGTTCCTGATAAATAATCATTATGCTTCTATACTTTTCGATACAGGTGCTGATATGAGTTTTGTGTCAAATGACTTTAAGTCCCTACTTGGTATTAAGTCCAGCAAACTAGACCAAAATTATACAATTGAATTAGCAAACGGGAAATTAATTACAACCGAAGAAGTCATTCAGGGTTGTACTCTATGTTTGGAAGACCACACCTTTAGTATAGACCTGTTACCTATTGACTTGGGAAGTTTTGACGTTGTTATTGGCATGGATTGGTTGTCGAAGAATCACGCTGAGATTGTCTGTTTTGAGAAGATTGTTCATATTCCTCTCCCAAACGGAGAAATTCTTTCGGTACAAGGTGAGAAAAGTGGAGTGACATTGAAGATGATAAACTGCATGAAAGCTCGTAAGTATCTACGTAAAGGCTATTGCGTATTCTTGGCTCACGTCGTCGAGAAGAAACCCGAGAAGCGTCGACTTGAAGACCTACCAATCGTTAAGGATTACCCCGAAGTTTTTCCTGAAGACTTACCTGGATTACCACCACCGAGGCAAGTCGAATTCCGAATCGACTTGGTACCAGGAGCCGCACCAGTTGCGCGATCACCGTATCGACTAGCACCTTCCGAGATGCAGGAATTATCTAATCAATTGCAAGAGTTGCTTGATAAAGGTTTCATAAGACCGAGTTTCTCACCCTGGGGAGCTCAGGTCCTATTCGTAAAGAAGAAGGATGGAACCTTTAGGATGTGTATTGATTACCGAGAGTTAAACAAGCTTACAATCAAAAATTGATATCCACTTCCTCGAATAGATGATTTGTTCGATCAACTACAAGGTTCTAGTTTCTATTCTAAAATTGATCTACGATCAGGGTATCATCAACTGAAAATTCAGGAAGAAGATATACCAAAAATGGCTTTTAGGACTCGTTACGGTCACTACGAATTCCTAGTTATGCCATTTGGTTTGACGAACGCACCAGCTGTTTTTATGGATCTCATGAACCGCGTGTGCAAGCCATACTTGGATAAATTCGTGATAGTATTTATTGATGATATATTAATATATTCACGAACCAAGGAGGATCATGAACTTCATCTGAAATTAATCTTAGAACTACTCAGGAATGAGAAGCTTTATACTAAATTCTCAAAGTGTGAGTTTTGGATCCGAGAGGTTCACTTTCTCGGACACGTCATCAATAAGAATGGTATTCACGTAGACCCATCCAAGATTGAAGCTATCAAAAACTGGGAAGCACCAAGAACTCCGACTGAGGTGCGTCAATTTCTGGGTTTGGCAGGCTATTACAGGCGATTCATCGAGAATTTTTCAAAAATAGCTCTGCCTTTAACCACAATAACCCAGAAAGAAAAGAAGTTTGATTGGAGTGACAAGCAAGAGTTAGCTTTTCAATTGCTGAAGCAGAAGCTGTGTAGTGCACCGATCTTATCCCTTCCTGAGGGAATCGACAATTTTGTCGTATACTGCGATGCATCACACCAAGGACTTGGTTGTGTGTTAATGCAAAAAGACAAAGTCATCGCTTATGCCTCACGACAACTAAAAGTGCATGAAAAGAATTATACGACCCATGACTTGGAATTGGGCGCAGTTGTGTTTGCACTCAAGATTTGGAGACATTATCTTTATTGTACAAGATGCACTAAATTTACCGATCACAAGAGTCTTCAACATATCTTCGATCAAAAGGAACTCAACATGAGACAACGTCGTTGGGTAGAGCTACTGAATGATTACGACTGTGATATCAAGTATCACCCTAGTAAGGCAAACGTCATAGCAGATGCCTTAAGTCGCAAGGAACGAGTCAAAACTCTTCGTGTTCGTGCCCTAGAATTGACAATTCATACGAGTCTCACGACTCAAATTCGGATGGCGCAACAAGAGGCAATCAAAGAAGAAAACATTCAGAATGAAGCACTACGTGGAATGATCAAACAATTGGAGACTAAGTCAGATGACACTTTATACTTCATGAATAGAATTTGGGTGCCATGTTTTGGTAACTTACGAGAGTTAGTTATGGACGAAGCCCACAAGTCCAGGTACTCCATTCACCCAGGTTCAGATAAGATGTATAAGGATCTGAAAGAACACTATTGGTGGCCGAACATGAAGGGAGAAATTGCTATTTATGTCGGTAAATGCCTGACATGTTCAAAGGTAAAGGCAGAACATCAGAAACCGTCGGGATTGTTACAACAACCCGAGATACCTCAATGGAAATGGGAACAGATTTCTATGGATTTCATCACGAAGTTACCCAGGACGTCCAGCGGTTATGATACCATATGGGTAGTTGTCGACCGTTTAACGAAATCTGCTCACTTTCTGCCAATTAAAGAAACCGACAAGACAGAGAAACTTACGAGACTCTACATTAAAGAAATTGTGGCAAGACACGGAGTACCAGTTTCTATTATCTCTGATAGGGATAGCCGTTTCGTGTCAAGTATTTGGAAGTCGTTACAAGAAGCCCTAGGCACGCGCCTAGACATGAGCACAGCCTACCATCCACAAACGGACGGTCAAAGTGAAAGGACTATCCAAACATTAGAAGATATGCTCCGTGCGTGTGTAATTGATTTCGGAGGAAATTGGGATACTCATTTACCGTTGGCGGAGTTTTCCTATAATAACAGTTACCACACAAGCATCAAGGCAGCTCCGTTTGAAGCTTTATATGGTCGTAAATGTCGCTCACCACTATGTTGGGCGGAAGTTGGTGAAAAACATTTGACAGGTCCTGAGATTGTCTAGGAAACCACTGATAAGATCTTCAAAATTAAGGACCGTCTGAAAGCTGCCCGAGACAGACAAAAGAGCTATGCTGATAACAGACGGAAACCATTAGAATTTCAAATTGGTGACCGAGTAATGTTAAAAGTCTCACCATGGAAAGGCGTTGCAAGGTTTGGTAACCGTGGTAAACTCAACCCCAGATACGTTGGATCGTTTGAAATACTGGCTAGGGTTGGCCCTATAGCTTACAAGCTCAAGTTACAACAAGAACTAAGCAATGTACATGATACGTTTCACGTATCAAACCTCAAGAAGTGTTTATCAGACGAGACGTTAATTATACCGCCTGACGAGATTCACATAGACGACAGGTTGCATTTCATCGAGAAACCGATTGAGATTTCGGATTGGAAAGTTCAAAGACTGAGGCGTAGTCGAATCAAACTGGTTAAAGTACGTTGGAACTCAAAACGTGGTCCTGATTATACACGGGAACGAGAGGACCAAATGAAAACGAAATACCCCTCCTTGTTTAAGGATACACCAGTTCAAGATGGCACGAATTGAATTTCGGGACGAAATTCTTTTAACATGGGGAGAATGTGACACCCGGCATTTCAGGTTAGTAATCGTACACGATATAAACGAATTTATATTATATTTGTTTGCGTGATTTACCTAATTGCATAAATTAGGACATTAAAGTCTAAGAAAAGCCGTACTTTGTTTCATTTCATATTTTGGTAATTCTAGGAATTACCGGTTCATATACCCGTATAACCCGACTAAATACGAACGTTAATGATTAAATTAAATAACCAAGAAAAATATTTAGACATATATATTACACGAACTTTACGTTGGACAATAATTCATTTTTAGAATAAAATAAATATAAAAATACATAAAAGTAAACTAACGAACTCTTTCGAAGATATTACCTAGTAGCGTCAACTTTAGATATTTATACCTACAAATAATCACCTCAACGAACTATACAATCCAAGATTTCAATATCTTTCGTTAACGAGCCATAAACTTAATAAATTTATAATACCGTGGGGAAACCAAACCAAATTAAATTACCCTTTTTTTTAAAAAAAAAACTCTAATTGATATTAATACCATTAATAAATTAATAAGTAAATCATAAATCTAATTATTATTGAACAAACCACTCCCTTGACTTTTGGCCGAAATTCAGAAGAGACCATCCCTCCCACTTCCTACCTCACTCATATTTAGAAAAACCCATACCTCCTCAGTCTCAACCTCACACTCTCTGTCATATTTCTCATTTCATACGGCAAATTTTCCCCAAATTCTCTCCAAATCGAAGTCCAGTTTAAGGCAAAATCCACCATATTTCGGTGCTATAAGAAGAGTTCCAAGTGTTTTTCTCGAGAATCAAGCTAAGGAGCTCAGGATCATTCTCTGTTTTCTCTCATCATCTTCATATCTGTTTTAGGGTAAAAACTCAATACTATCTATATTATTTTCTTTAAAAACCGTAGCTAAAACATACAAAATATTCAAACGCAAGTAAGATAACAAGAAAAGTGTGTCGAATTCAAGTTTAAAAACATAAAAATATGCAGGACTGATTCTGTCAATCAGAATTGCAGTAATCGAAACTATAGTTTCGATACCTGTTTCTCAATCGAAACTAGGAGTTTCGATACCAGTTTGATCGAAACTAGGAGTTTCGATACCTGTTTGATCGAAACTGGGAGTTTCGATACCTGTTTACTCAATCGAAACTAGGTAGTTTCGATAGCTATTAGTCAATCGAAACAAGGAGTTTCGATACCTAGTACTCAATCGAAACTAGATAGTTTCGATACCCAGTTTGCTTTATCGAAACTAGGCAGTTTCGACCTCTGTTCTGTTCTGTCCTGTTCAATCGAAACTAAGTAGTTTCGATACCTGGTCATCAGTCCCATTTAGTAGTAACTTAGAACTATTTTTACTACAAATCAAGTGTTAAACAACTAAGAAGATTTTAAAAACAAACACAACCAGATTTACAAAGTCGGTGAACAATTTGCAATATGAGACGTTCGGTCTTAACACAATTTACCCTTTGGTATCTAGGGTACAAATAGTCAAGTTGACTAGAACAAATATCGTTATAAGCATAAACAAACTCAAGGTGAGTTTCACGGCCCCTTTTTACCGTTTTATACTATTTGGGGGAAAAACATACTTATAACTATTTTTATATGATAACAAGAAAACAAGACCCGACCTTTATGTATGCATGAGTGAACACATTTGGAGCTCGTAAAGTCCCCTGATCATCATATTTATAACCATTAGCTACAGATTAGCCTGAGATCCTATGGATAGTACTATTGGGTCTGACACCCCCGGTCATGGTTAGTCGCACTAACCATGGGTCCCTCTGGCCAAATGACTGCATAGTGTTCTAACATTGCTCGTGAGGTACGAGTGAGGGGCAAAACACCTGGTCTTGGTTTGGTTATGCCTCTTGTATGTACATATTATTTGTATTCCTAGCTAGTTTACAAATGGGTCAAACATTACTTGTTTTGTTTATCATATATGTAAAGATCATTTTCATGCAATTGGCTTGCTCATTGTATTCATATATAAAACCTGTGAACTCACCAACATAGTGTTGACATTTTCAAGTATGTTTTTCAGGAAACTGAACGTGATAGCAAGGGTAATACTATGTAGGGTTCATGCATACACGGTGGATACAACTTTTGAAGATTTTTCTTGTATAACCTATAATGTTCGGGTCATATTTGCAAAATCTTAATATTTTGTAACTTCAAATACTATTTTTGGGCTGTAAAACCTTAAATTTAATTTATGTATCCAGTTGTATGTATGCGTTTGCAATAATTTTATGCTTTGAAAAACCATGAACGTCGCGCCTCGCGTTTCCGCCTTGGCGGGGTGTGACACATACTACTTAGTTAGTTGGTGGAGACTTGATTTGCATACAAGCTTATGACCATTGCATAATTCGATTCGAACTTGAGTGATCTACTTAACTTACATTATCCATATATATAACCCTTGTAAGGCCCCAAAGCCGGGTGGCCTCACTTATTGGATTTACTCATTCACACACAGTTCTTAAACTTGAACATCAAATAACGCAGCAGAAAATACTTCATTCAACGTAACCTTTACGTTGTTCAACACGCGGAACCGTAACATAGTCTATTACATAAACATAACATAAGCTAATCATAACGGGATGCCAGTCTTCATCTCATCCGGGTAACTCATCAAGCCGCCCAGCATCACCTTCCATCATCATAACCTGCCTTAACCTGAATGTGCACACTAAAAAGTCAGCTACACTGGTGAGTTCTAGCTTTCCATAAAACCTTAACTTCAAATATTTGCCAAAAACATATCATTTAACTTCATTAATAAAAGCGTACAAAAACATGCAATAACGTAACATAGCACATAAACATAAGTCAACGAACATATCGAATCTGCGCCTTCTCGTAACCGGCAAATCCAAACGTCACATACTAGTGGAATAACCTAAAGATCACCACCACTAGGCCTATCAACACCGTATTGTCCTTCGGGTGAATAACTCCTAGGGCCCGATACTTAGGTTATTCAACACCAACTTCAAGCACGGCATCACAAGGGTGACACGTACCAAACTTCAAGCACTGCACCCCGTAAGGCGCAAGTACCAAACTTCAAGCACGACTACCCCGTAAGGTAAATCGTACCAAACTTCAAGGATCACGATCATCCCCTAGGTGACCTTCATCACCCTAGTTGTACAACAGTTGGCCAGCCATAAAGGCCCTTAGAAGGTAAAGGCTTATAACATACTTCCCATACCCATAACCTTCATTCCCTAAGGAATATTGGCAGATTCGTTCGTTTGTGACTTTCATAAACATTCACTTCTTTTACTTCAAAACTTCCGTTAAAGCATTCGTACGTTTTATTAAAAATCATTCCTTCATTCATAAACACTTCATAAACTTCTTTTGGCAAAATATTTCATAAACACTTCTTTCATAACCCTTCCAAAACATCGTTCATAAACATCATTTTATAAAACGTCACATACAACATTCATAAACATCGTTTTATAAAATAGTCACATCGTTACGTATGCACACCGGCCTAAAAATATTATTCAAAACATTTAAAAGAGGGCTTCTAGAACTCACCTGATAAGCTAATCTGGGTTGTCCTAAACAAAGGTCCAACAACGTCACTTCCGATCTGAATTGATTAGTTAAATATACATCAGACCTAATCCCGACTCTAACGGTTTAACCTTCTAAACATACTGACTTTACCTAAACAGCCTGACGCCTGCGCACTTAGCAAGTGCGCAGGGCCTTGCTCTTGCGTACTTAATAAGTGCGCAAACTTGCTTCATGCGTACTTGATAAGTACGCAGGACCTTCTTCGTGCGTACTTGATAAGTACGCAGAATCCTCTTCATGCGTACTTGATAAGTACGCAGGATCCTCTTCATGCGTATCTGATAAGTACGCAGGAGCTGCTTCACCGCAAAAACCCTAACTTTTGCATACAGGTCTGATCACGTCAAGATCCCGAACTTGTTTACATTCAAAACATTTGCTTATCATTAAGGAACTCAAATCTAGGTTTTTCTTCCATTTTCATCCGTAAAAACGTTACCATTTCATCCAAAACCCGAAAAAACCAAAAAGGAACAAAAACTCAGATCTAGGTTGAATCGTTACGTGTATCGAGTTTCTGATTCGGAGGTTCTTCTCACGAGCTATGGAGCAACACATTTCTTCAATCTCGGGTCGATCCGCCAACTTTCTCTCTCTACGATTTCTCTCTCTAGATGTTGCAAATGAGAGAAATGGGTGGTGACCTTGGCTATTTATAGGGGAGGCTCCCCTTCCAGCCCACCGGCCCATCCGGCCTGACCTGACATGCCTCGTTTGTTTATTCCGTTATTATAATTGTCGTTTTATTTTTGGGATGTTACAAGTCTACCCCCCTTACAATAGGTTTCGTCCCCGAAACCTATCATAAGTCAAATAGTTGAGGGTACGACTCCCTCATTTCCGTATCCGTTTCCCAAGTGGCTTCTGATCCCCTTCGATGCTTCCATTGGACTTTAACCAATTGAATAATCTTATTACGCAAACGCTTCTCCTTTCTATCTAAGATGGCCACGGGTTCTTTGATGTAGTTAAGGCTGTTGTCGACCTCGATGTCAGTAAGTGGTACGTGAGCCGATTCATCCGCCAAACACTTTCGCAAGTGTCATACATGGAAGGTAGGATGAATTCCACTTAACTTATTAGGCAACTCTAACCTATAAGCGACTTCACCAACCCGTGCCATTATCCTGAATGTCCCGACAAACCTCGGACTTAACTTTCCTCTCTTCCTGAATCATATGATTCCCTTCCAGAGTGACACTTTCAACATTACTATGTCCCCAACATCAAACTTAATAGGCCTTCATCCTTTATCCGCATAGGACTTCTGACGATCTTGTGCGGCCTTCATTCGTGCTTCGATTTGATCAAACCTTTCCGACGCTTCTCTTATGACTTCAAGACTTCCTAATTCCTTCTGTCCAATCTCACCCCAACCAACCGGGGTCCTGCATCTTCTCCCGTACAACATTTTGTAAGGCTGCGTGCCTATCGTCGTGTGATGACTATTGTTGTAGGAGAATTCGGCTAACGGCATATGACTGTCCCAACTGCCTCCAAAATCGATAATACAAGCATGAAGCATATCCTCCAATGTCTGAATGGTCCTTTCGGACTGACCATCCGTTTGCGGGTGGTATGCCGTGCTAACATTGAGTCTCGTGCCCATCGCCTCGTGAAATCTTTTCCAGAACCTCGATGTGAATCGTTGTCACACCCCCATATTTTATTTACTTATTAAATAAATACAGGTTGTAACGATTGGTTCATTACACGATAGCGGAAGCTGTAATAATGATTTCTAAGACTTGATTACATACACAAATACTAAGACTAAGAAATACTATGATCTAAGTTCTTCTAGATCAACGACAGATTTGAGACTTGATATTCTACGTCCTTCCAGCTACTAGGAATTGATCCAACATAGCTAGCCTATTCCAACCGCGCCAAGGCTAGAGGTCACCTGAGAAACATACTTGAAAGTGTCAACACAAAGGTTGGTGAGTTCACAGAGTTAGTTATATTAGTGCTTATAGTTTTTCCCCGAAAACCTGTTCATGACTTTACCGTCATAAAACTAAGTAGTTTTCAATTGAAAACATTCTCATGACTTAACCGTCATAAAATATGTTTAAACCTGATCATTTTAACTAATCAGAACCCTTTTGTATAAACATGATCACTTTATCCGGATCAAAACTCTTTTGTTTAAACCTGATCACTTTAACCTGATCAGAACCCTTTGTTTATACCTGATCACTTTAACCTGATCAGAACCCTTTGTTTAAATTCAATTGTTCGTAAATAGTTTCAGGTGTATGTGATAAACAGAATAAGAATTGTTGACTCATTTGTAAACTAGCTAGGAATACAAATAATATGTTCATATTGTCAAACGTATAAACAATGTAATTCGTATTTTCAAAACATAACAAGTAAGTATGTTTCTCCCCCGATGTTTACAAAACAGTAAAGAGTTAAAAGGGGGCCGTGAACTCACCTTGTGTCCGATGAAATCCTAGCAAACCAACTTGTGCTAGTTCTTGTATATCCGTACCCTAATCACACAAGGGTACTAATGTGTTAAACTACCCGTCTTATACGTAAGTTGTTCAATACTTGTTTTGTTATAAAACAGATCTTAGCTACTGCCCAAAGTGACTGATGAACAGATGTCGAAACTTCCTAGTTTCGATTGCACAGATTAGATATCGAAACTTCCTAGTTTCGAATGAGCAAAAACTGGTATCGAAACTACCTAGTTTCGATTGGCAAGAAGGGTATCGAAACTACCTAGTTTCGATTGAGCAATATGTATCGAAACTACCTAGTTTCGATTGAGTAAACTTGTATCGAAACTCCTAGTTTCGATTGAATAGGTATCGAAACTCCTAGTTTCGATTGAATAACAGGTATCGAAACTCCTAGTTTCGATTACTGCACTTTGATTGACAGAATTCGTCCTGTATATTTTTATGTTCAAATCTTGAATTTGACACACTTTTCTTGTTATCTTACTTGCGATTGAACCTTTTGTATGCTCAGCTACGATTTTAAAGAAAATGAAATGGATAATATCGAGTTTTTACCTCAAACAGAGAATGATGATTTTCAGGGAAACAGAGAATGATCTTGAGCTCCTTATCTTGATTCTTGAGACAACACTTGGAACTCTTCTTATAGCACCGAAATACGGTGGATTTTTACCTTAAACTGGACTTCGACTTGAAGGAGAATTGGGAATTTGCCGTAAGAAAATGAGAAGTATGAAAGGGATTGTGGGATTTCGATTGAGGAGGTATGGTTTTTATCTGAATTTGAGTGAATTAGCAAGTGGGGGAATGGCTCCCCTGACTTTCGGTCGAGAAAGTCAAGCAAGTGGGTTGGGATTTAAATAAATCAAACCATTTGATTTAAGTGTAATTTTAACCACTAGTGTTCGTATTTAGTCGGGTTATCCTGGTACGTGAACCGGTAACTCCTAGAATTACCAAAATATGAAATGAGACCATGTACGGTTTTTGTTAGGCCTTAATGTCCTTGTTTGTGAAATTAAGTAAATCACAAAAACAATTATAATGTAAACTTGTTTATAACATGTACGGATATTGACCTGAATTGTCGGGTGTCACATTCTCCCCATGTTAGAAGAATTTCGTCCCGAAATTCAATTTGTGTCCTCTTGAACTGTTGTATCCTTAAACAAGGATGGGTATTTTTGTTTTCATTTGATCCTCTCGTTCAAATGGTTCAACGTACCTAGGGTTAAGCTTGCCACGGTTGCCAAATCTTGCAACCCCTTTCCAATGTGAGACCTTTAACATGACTTTGTCTCCCACTTGGAATTCTAATGGTTTTCGTCTGTTGCTATCTCAACTCTCTTTCGTCTGTCTTGAGTGACTTTCAGACGATCTTTTATTTCAAAGATTTTGTCAACGGTTCCCTAGTCAATATCAGGACCAGTCAAATGTTTTTCGCTAGCCTCCGCCCAATATAGCGATGAGTGACACTTACAACTATACAAAGCCTCAACGGAGCGGCTTTAATGTTGGTATGGTAGTTGGTATTATATGAAAACTCATCCAACGGCGGTGAGTATCCCTATTTCCTCTGAAATCGATTATACACACACGGAGCACATCTTTTAAAGTTTGGATGGTCCTTTTACTTTGACCGTTCATCTGGGGATGATATGCAGTGGTCATGTAAAGGCGTGTGCCCAAGGCTTATTGTACAGACTGCCAGATTCTTGACATGAATCGACTGTCCCTTTTTGTGAAAATGGAAACTGGCATACCATGCCTGGCCTTAATTCCCTTAATATTTAGCCTTGCACGCTTCTTACTTTTATCTGTCTCCTTTATTGGTAGTGAATACGCGGATTTCGTCAAACGACTGACGATTATCATATAGTATTATAGTTGCTAGGTGTTCTGGGTAACTTTGTAATGAAATCCATTAAAATTTGTTCCCATTTTCATTGAGGTATCTCGGGTTGTTATAACAATCCCGACGGTTTCTGATGTTCTGCCTTTACCTTTGAACATGTCAGGCATTTACCGACGTAAATAGCAATTTCTCATTTCATGTTCGGCCATCAGTAGAGTTCTTTCAGATCCTTATACATTTTATCCGAACCTGGGTGAATGGAGTACCTGGACTTGTGGGCTTCGTCCATAACCAACTCCCGTAAGTTACTAAAACATGGCACCCAAATTCTATTTGCAAAGTATAAAGTATCATCTGATTTTGGCTCTAATTATCTGATCATTCCTCGTATAGCTTCACTCTAAATGTTTTCTTCTTTGATTGCCTCCTGTTGTGCCATCCGGATTTGAGTCGTGAGACTCGCATGAATTGTCAATCCTAGGGCACGAACACGGAGAGTTTTAACTCGTTCCTTACGACTCAAGGCATCTGCTACGACATTTACCTTACCAGGGTGATACTTGGTGTCCCAGTCGTAATCATTCAGTAGTTCTACCCAACGAAGTTGACTCATGTTGAGTTCTTTCTGATTAAAGATGTGCTGGAGACTCTTGTGGTTTGTAAAGATAGTACATTTTGTACCATATAAAAAAAAATGTCTCCAAATCTTGAGTGCAAACACGACAGCACCCAATTTCAGATCGTGAGTCGTATTATTTTTCTTATGTACTCTTAGCTGTCTGGATGCATACGCTATGACTTTTTCTTCCTACATCAATACACATCCCAGACCTTGGTGTGATGCGTCGCAATACACGATGAAATTGTCAGTTCCTTCGGGAAGGGATAGGATTGGTGTACTGCAAATTTTTATTTATTTTTTTTTTTTTGCTTCAACAATTGAAACGCTGATTCTTGTTTATCAGTCCAATCAAACTTTTTGTCCTTCTGAGTTAACGTGGTCAAAGGCAAGGCTATCTTTGAAAAATTCTCGATAAATCGCCTGTAATATCCTGCCAAACCCAGAAATTGACGCACCTCAGTCGGAGTTCTTGGTGCTTCCCAGTTTTTGATAGCTTCAATCTTGGTTGGGATTACGTTAATACCCTTCTTATTGATGACGTGTCCGAGAAAGTGAACCTCTCGAATCCGAAACTCACACTTAGAGAATTTGGCATAACGCTTCTCATTCCGGAGTAGTTCCAAGATTGATTTCAAATGATGTTCATGTTCCTCATTGGTTTGTGAATATATTGATATGTCATCGATAAATACAATCACGAATTTATTCAAGTATGGCTTGCACACGCGGTTCATTAGGTCCATGAAAACGGCCGGTGCATTAGTCAAGCCAAATGGCATAACTAGGAACTCGTAGTGACCGTAACGAGTCCTAAAAGTCGTTTTTGTTATATCTTCTTCCTGAATTTTCAGTTGAGGATATCCTGATTGTAGATCAATTTTAGAATAGAAACTGGACCCTTGAAGTTGATCAAACAAATCGTCTACTCGAGGAAGAGGATACAGGTTTTTGATTGTCAGCTTGTTCAACTCCCGATAATTGATGCACCTTCTAAAGGTTCCATCCTTTTTTCTTTACAAACAGGACCGGAACTCCCCATGGTGAGAAACTCGGTCTTCTGAAAGAATTACTCGGCGAGGTGTCTAAGTTTTTGTTGTATATTGGGTAGAAATGAAAAAGTATGAAAATGAAACTTTATGTTTGTCCCTCTTATGCTTTTCGAAAGCATTTTCCCGGACTAAGACTTTTCTCTTATTTCAGATTTCATGTTTTCTATGATTTTCCTCTCCATGTGCCTTCATGGAGCTAGGAATTGATGTTCCTCGGGAGCTCTTATTTGCGAACTTCGAGTCTAATCACCACTTTACCCCTTTGCTCGCCCTACCTTTCGAGGCAGACTGGCCTTTGGGTTGTAGCGTCCTGATATGTAAACTCATGTCTCGACTACCATACCTTCAAAGTATGTAAGCCATACGAAGTTTGATGTTTGTTTGGGATATTCATATTCCGTCTAGCTGAGGGAATGAATAATAATACTGTAAGAATGGTCTCATCGAATTAGTGTTTTCCCCAAAATGGGCTATGGGTTTGTCAACTCATTAAGTTGGCAGAAAGAGCTGATAGTCAACTATTAGTCATACGGTGTGTATGCACTCCCTTAGTGTTTGAATGGTACTTTGGTGGCTTACCATTACGTATTCCACTCATTCAGGTTATAGCCTTAAAATCCTTAGCACAAGGATAAACTTGAGGTAATGAGTGTTGAACGTCGAGACTTTTGTATTCTAACTGAGTCTACTCTAAGAGATCATTTCTTAACAATAGATGCTCTAGAGCTTCCCAATTATAGAAAACTAGGAGTGAAAGATGCAATCACACATCTTTTCTAGGCTAAATCTGGGATCCATCCAACAAGATGAACTTTGAGGAAGTGCGAGTACAAAAGAGTAATAGATTATTCTTCTCAACTCTTTGTGGACAGTGGCCTGTTGTGAATAGTTCGAGTTTACGTCCTTTATGCATATCATGAGCTAATGAGATTAGCATGAGATTCCGCATTTGGGACTCCTTTAAGGGTTTTGCATGTCGTTTTGGTTAGTGCGACAATAGTCGTTAGTCCACACTTAGGTTTCTTTGGCATTCGTTTGAGCATCAACCCCGGCTTATCTATTGCAGAGAGAATAGTCAGACTTAAAGGTATATTGAATGTCAATGGTTGCGAGAGCAATCCTGTTTGACCGACATTCTGAAATGTCCGATTTCCTACTTGTCTCATGACGAGCTTCCACAATATCCATAAGTGCCATGTGTATGCGGGTCAGAATAATACCCTGCCCTATTACTGAAGTTAGCGCATAACACTCTTGGCGTAACTTTCAAGCAATTGTGAGATTGAACTGTATGATGAATCCTGAGATTACGCTATAATCTCCCACAATAGTTGTGCAATTATTGTAAGTGTGGGTTGTGGTAATGCTCAATTTAGGGCTATCTTGACCAGTAGAATCTCAAGGAATGAATGTGCGGATTCCTTCGCCGTTCAGGATTCACTAAGGATTGGTTGAATTCAATTTGAATTTCTCTCGTTCCTCCAAAACTAGGAGAATGCTTTGTGAGCACCTAATTGAGAAGTCTGATTTGTTGAGATCCAATCCTTAATCAAGTGATTGAGAACATGAGTTGATCATCAGCTTAGACAGCAAGACTCACTAAAGTTCCCATGCACTGCAAATTATGATTACGTGTGCACCCGTAATGATAATTTGCCTTGCCTGATCCCTATAGTGTTTCTTCTATCCCTAGCTTTTAATCAAAAGGGACTTGAAATAATCATTAGATTGCGTGTGCACATTTGTACATGAGTGTGTATTGTTTTATCGGATTACTCTTAATTATGCGTACCAATACTCATGACTCTGCCGAATATGGCTGTTGTCGGATGAGGCTAAGGGTAGAGAGGCACCACCAGTGTCTCTTAAAAAAAATGTGCATGGTGAAATTCAGGCACTATGTGTTGGGCAGAGATCCTCAAACGAGTGTCGAGCAACTCATGCTCCAAGTCCATGTATATGCATGGATCCACATGATCCTGATGTATGTCTGGGTCTCCTGACCCTTGGAGTTCTCTCCCATTTAGTCCTGCTTATTCACCTTGGATTCCCTTCTGTCTGGGCAATCATGCCTGCCATACATCATGGCGAGAGTCTAGGCATCCGATCCGACAACTTATGAAGGAGATTATTTATACCGTACATACGTTTGGAAGATAGTTGCCTCCAAGGCTGGAGTAGTTGTGGTGCAGGTATAGGTACAGATTTTGGTACGAGTTCAACCTGTTGTGATACCAAGATCGGTAACTGACGATCGCCGCCGTCGTCGTTCAAGCTCAGCTCGTAACTCGATCTTCTAAGGTTGCAGTATGCTGAGTACCCGTTATTCTTGACTCGTAACCCGAACAATAACATGTTATAAGTGTTTATTATTTCCACATTATTGTATGTGTTTAAGTGTTCACTATATGTGCCATGTAATTGTATTAGTGTAGCTAATGGTACCCTAGTGTAACTCCATACACTAATAGTCTACACAAATTGTTCGGCAACGGTTGGAATTCCTATGCTCAAGTCTTGGGTGTTTTTAATGTGATGCAAGTCTTAGAAATCTTGGTCCCTAAATGAGTCCGGTTAGAGCCTAGGTATCACTAAGGACACCTAATTCGCTAAAACCATTGCTCTGATACCAATCTGTCACACCCCCATATTTTATTTACTTATTAAATAAATACAGGTTGTAACGATTGGTTCATTACACGATAGCGGAAGCTGTAATAATGATTTCTAAGACTTGATTACATACACAAATACTAAGACTAAGAAATACTATGATCTAAGTTCTTCTAGATCAACGACAGATTTGAGACTTGATATTCTACGTCCTTCCAGCTACTAGGAATTGATCCAACATAGCTAGCCTATTCCAACCGCGCCAAGGCTAGAGGTCACCTGAGAAACATACTTGAAAGTGTCAACACAAAGGTTGGTGAGTTCACAGAGTTAGTTATATTAGTGCTTATAGTTTTTCCCCGAAAACCTGTTCATGACTTTACCGTCATAAAACTAAGTAGTTTTCAATTGAAAACATTCTCATGACTTAACCGTCATAAAATATGTTTAAACCTGATCATTTTAACTAATCAGAACCCTTTTGTATAAACATGATCACTTTATCCGGATCAAAACTCTTTTGTTTAAACCTGATCACTTTAACCTGATCAGAACCCTTTGTTTATACCTGATCACTTTAACCTGATCAGAACCCTTTGTTTAAATTCAATTGTTCGTAAATAGTTTCAGGTGTATGTGATAAACAGAATAAGAATTGTTGACTCATTTGTAAACTAGCTAGGAATACAAATAATATGTTCATATTGTCAAACGTATAAACAATGTAATTCGTATTTTCAAAACATAACAAGTAAGTATGTTTCTCCCCCGATGTTTACAAAACAGTAAAGAGTTAAAAGGGGGCCGTGAACTCACCTTGTGTCCGATGAAATCCTAGCAAACCAACTTGTGCTAGTTCTTGTATATCCGTACCCTAATCACACAAGGGTACTAATGTGTTAAACTACCCGTCTTATACGTAAGTTGTTCAATACTTGTTTTGTTATAAAACAGATCTTAGCTACTGCCCAAAGTGACTGATGAACAGATGTCGAAACTTCCTAGTTTCGATTGCGCAGATTAGATATCGAAACTTCCTAGTTTCGAATGAGCAAAAACTGGTATCGAAACTACCTAGTTTCGATTGGCAAGAAGGGTATCGAAACTACCTAGTTTCGATTGAGCAATATGTATCGAAACTACCTAGTTTCGATTGAACAACTAGTATCGAAACTCCTAGTTTCGATTGAGTAAACTTGTATCGAAACTCCTGGTTTCGATTGAATAGGTATCGAAACTCCTAGTTTCGATTGAATAACAGGTATCGAAACTCCTAGTTTCGATTACTGCACTTTGATTGACAGAATTCGTCCTGTATATTTTTATGTTCAAATCTTGAATTTGACACACTTTTCTTGTTATCTTACTTGCGATTGAACCTTTTGTATGCTCAGCTACGATTTTAAAGAAAATGAAATGGATAATATCGAGTTTTTACCTCAAACAGAGAATGATGATTTTCAGGGAAACAGAGAATGATCTTGAGCTCCTTATCTTGATTCTTGAGACAACACTTGGAACTCTTCTTATAGCACCGAAATACGGTGGATTTTTACCTTAAACTGGACTTCGACTTGAAGGAGAATTGGGAATTTGCCGTAAGAAAATGAGAAGTATGAAAGGGATTGTGGGATTTCGATTGAGGAGGTATGGTTTTTATCTGAATTTGAGTGAATTAGCAAGTGGGGGAATGGCTCCCCTGACTTTCGGTCGAGAAAGTCAAGCAAGTGGGTTGGGATTTAAATAAATCAAACCATTTGATTTAAGTGTAATTTTAACCACTAGTGTTCGTATTTAGTCGGGTTATCCTGGTACGTGAACCGATAACTCCTAGAATTACCAAAATATGAAATGAGACCATGTACGGTTTTTGTTAGGCCTTAATGTCCTTGTTTGTGAAATTAAGTAAATCACAAAAACAATTATAATGTAAACTTGTTTATAACATGTACGGATATTGACCTGAATTGTCGGGTGTCACAATCGTGTGTCCCGGTCATATACGACCGTCAAAGGCATCCCATGCCGTGCTACTACTTCTTTAATAAATACTTCCGCTAACCTTTCTGACGAGAACGTCTCGCGAATAGGTAGGAAATGAGCACTCTTCGTTAAACGGTCCACAATTACCCAAATGGTATCATGACCTTTAGCTGTGCGAGGTAGCTTGGTTATGAAGTCCATGGTAATGTGTTCCCACTTCCATTCCGGTATATCAAGTGGTTGAATCTTTCCATACGGTTTCTGGTGTTCGGCCTTTACTTGCGAGCAAGTCAAGCACTTGCTTACGTACTTTGTCACTTCATGCTTTATTCCAGGCCACCAGTATTCATTCCTTAGATCTTGGTACATTTTACTGGTACCAGGATGGATAGAGTAGCGAGACTTATGAGTCTCATCCAAGATTTTGGTTCTAAGCTCGCCACCCATAGGTATCCTTACCCGTCCAAAACGTGTCCTAACACCAAGGGTGTTATATTCCAACTTGTCCTATTAGCCAACTATCATTTCCTTCTTTATGTTTTCTTCTTTAAGTGCCTAATCTTGAGCCTTTTCAATTTCTCTCATAACATCCGATGATACCACCAACTGGCAAGCTTTCACTCTAATATGAGTAGGCACATCCTTTCGACTTAGAGCGTCAGCCACCACGTTTGCCTTTCCAGGATGGTATATTATTTCACAATCATAGTCTTTAAATAGTTCCAACCATCACCTCTGCCTCATATTAAGTTACTTTTGTTTAAGAAGTACTTCAAACTTTTGTAGTCGGGGTAAATAGTAAACTTGACCCCGTAAAGGTAGTGCCTCCAGATTTTCAATGCGAATACGACAGCAGCAAGTTCCAAATCGTGAGTCGGATAACTGACTTCGTGAACCTTCAATTGTTGTGATGCATATGCGATCACTCTCCCGCGTTGCATCAATACGCACCCTAATCCCTGACCCGAAGCGTCAGAGTATACCACCAAGTCTTCATTACCCTCAGGAAGGGCCAAGACTGGAGCTTGGGTTAGTTTCTCCTTCAATTCCTTAAACGCCTCATCCTGGATTGAACCCCATTCGTACTTTACCTCTTTCCTAGTCAACCTCGTCAACGGAGAAGCTATTTTCGAAAAATCTTGGATGAATCTCTGATAGTAGCCTACCAATCCCAAGAAACTACGGATTTCAGTTGGCGTCTTAGGAATATTCCATTCCCTTACCGTCATTATCTTTGCTGGGTCAACCATAATGTCGTCCGGGTTAATGACGTGACCTAGGAATTGGACTTCCCTAAGCCAGAACGCGCATTTGGAGAACTTAGCATACAACTTTTCCTTTTTCAGAGCCTCCAACACCTCCTTTAAGTGACATGCGTGATCACCCTCATTCTTGGAATAGATGAGGATATCATCGATGAACACGATTACCGATCAGTCCAGCATCGGTCGACACACCCTATTCATCAAATCCATGAACGCTGCGGGGCCGTTCGTCAATCCGAAAGACATTACACGGAACTCAAAATGTCCATAACGCGTGCAAAATGCAGTTTTCGGTATGTCTTCTTCCCTCACCTTCAACTGATGGTACCCGGACCGAAGGTCGATTTTTGAGAACCAACTTGCGCCTTGCAATTGATCGAACAGGTCGTCGATCCTTGGTAAAGGGTACTTGTTCTTCACCGTACGTTTATTAAACTCACGATAATCAATGCACATTCTCATCGAACCGTCTTTCTTCTTCACAAACAACACCGGAGCACCCCACGACGAGATGCTCGGTTGGATAAATCTTTTCTCAAGTAACTCGTCTAGTTGTGCCATTAACTCTTTCATCTCCACTAGTGCAAGTGGCTATGGAGCCTTAGCCACGGGCTGGGCATCTGGTACTAAGTCGATTCGAAATTCGATCTCTCTGTCGGGTGGTATCCCAGGCAAATCCTCTGGTAACACCATCGGGTACTCGCGTACCACGGGTACATCGTCTAGTTCCTTCACTTCCTTACACTCGTCAATTACGTACACCAGATAAGCCTCGCATCCGCGCCTTAAGTAATCTGTTGCCTTAATCATCGAGATGACGTTTGGCATCGGGGCGTCACGATCTCCAAAAACCTCGACTTTGCTACCGTCCGGAGCCTTGAGTCGGATTATCTTTCGTTTACATATAATTTGTGCTTCATTGGCAGTTAGCTAATCCATTCCTAACACGACATCGAACCCACCCAAAACCATGACAAACAACCTGACGGGAAATCTATGGCCTTCTATTTTTATCATGGAATTGTCAACTACATCAGTCACCCTCGCAGTTCTACCCTCAGCGGTTTCTACGCAAAGGCCCTTTCTAGTTTACTCACAGTGTACTTTACCCTTTTACAAAAAGTCGCAGATATAAAACTTTTACTGGCACCCGAATCGAATAACTCAGATACAAAAGTGTTTTCGAGGATAAACGTACCTGACGCCACGTCGGGGTCCACTCTGGCCTGTTCCTGCGTCAACGCATAGGCTCGAGTCTTTGCTCGGGGTCTCTCTTCTTTCTTCTCCGGGCCTTTCCCTTTCCCGGCTTGACCCATCCTGGGCTTGGTGCATTCCCGACTCATATGACCACTCTCCCCATAGTTGTAGCATTTGAAGCCTTGCGGGCATTCACGGGAGTAGTGTCCGGTTTTGCCGCATTGAAAGCACATATTTGACCCTAGTCGACATTCACCCGCATGTCTTACCCCACATTTTCCACAGACTGTCATCTCGCCTACCCTGGCCTGTTTATCCCGAGCCCCAAACAACTTCCCACCCGATCGCTTAGCGGGAAAACTCAGCTTCTTCTTAGGCTCTTCAATGGAAACGACATTCAGCGCCAGATCATCAAATACCACGCTGCTCAGTTCTACTACCGAATCATAGGTGGTAGGGGCGTTTTCCTTAACATAGGTGCGGACCTGGTTCGGTGTCCTTGAATGTAGCATGCAATCTTTCTTTCCTCAGTCGTGACAAGATGTGACACCAGACGTGCCAGTTCATTGAATCGTGTTGTGTACTGCAGGTGCGTCATGCTCCCGGCCTTCATACCCAGAAATTCCCTCTCTACCTTCTCAATCTCGTTCCTTGGGCAGAAATTCTTGATCACCAAGGTTTTCAAATCCGCCCACATCATTGCATCCACAACCTCGCTCCCTTTTGCTTGACGTACACCTTCCCACCAGTGGGATGCTACCTCTCTCAAGGAGTTAGCAGCAAATTTCACAACTTGATCCGTTCGACACTCGCTCAGGCGAATGGCTGCTTCCATACGGATTACCCAATCAAAAGTAGCCACCGCGTGTAGGTCCTCATGGCACTTCTACAGATCGTTCTTGTGATAAGACATGTCGTTAACTCGGAGTGCGGAATCCAACGAATCAACAATTGCATATACAAAAGAAAATAGAGACAATCAAGTAAATAAACTTCACGCTTGTATTCCAATTCTCAATAGAGTTTACAGACTCAATCTATCTCGTTCTACTTCGATTCTGTTCTCTGTTACAAACTGACTCTGTAAACATCTATATATAGACTGCTGACCTGCATTAGGCGAACTTAACAAGTTCGCCTCTAACAGACTAAGCGAACTTAACAAGTTCACCTCAGATAGACTTAAGCGAACTTAACAAGTTCGCCTCTGTTAGACTAGGCGAACTTAACAAGTTCGCCTCTAGCAACTTGTATAAAAACACTTAGAACATTAATACATTACAAAAACATAAAGACATTAGATCTAAACTATTACAAAGCTTTTTTTATTACAAACTATGTCCCAACAGACTCCCCCTTGACAATAGCTTGATCTTCTGTCTTCATGATGAGCTCTTCCAATTATCCAGAAATCTGGTTCCTACATGCACTCCATATCTTCTACATATCTCCAACACTCGCTTGTACTGCAATCCTTGTTCTTTCCATTCATCAGTGAACATGATTTCATTCTTTCTCAGCTTTCTCTGATCTTTCTTTGAAAAATTGATAAGATTCATTGCATCATAGAAACATACAATGACCTTATTATCTTTGTCTTCAATCCTTGCTTCACCAGTTTTAACATCGACATTCCACCATTTCATATTCCCAAGGAAATCTTGAGGAATCTTCTTCAATGGTATCCTGTGTACAGCACGTACTGCTTTGAATTTGTACTTCCAGGTCACTTTCCCAATCTTGTGATCTATGTTCTTCACTCTCTTTCCTCCCTCTTTGAGGCTTTAGCCTTTCATACTTCCCCGAACCACCTTCTCTCTTTATCAGATTTGCTATCACATCAGCTAATCCAAACTTAGATCTATTAATAAGTGGCTTTCAAGATAGACCATTCATTTCACACCTTGGCAAGGTATTGAAATACTTAATCCTCGGCTTTAAGTATTGAACACCATCAGATCTTTTAATAGCAAATAGTTTTATGTCATTATCATAAAACCAACTTATGATTCTTCCTACACGCCTCTCTTTATTCACATAATTTTATTTCTGAGCAGGTTGTGCTTGAGACTTGGGTAGCACCTTCATCCAGCTATTTACAACTTCTCTCCACTGTTCTCTGGTCATACCTGTATTTCTGTACATCACAGGTTCTTCATTCATCTTTGGAGACTCAGTGTGAGTAGTATTAGCTTCAGCATCTGTATTAGATTGAGTATTTTCTTCATCGGTATCAATCTTAGAATCAGCAGTATCTTCAGGCAGTGTGATGTCTTCAAATGAGTCCATAGAATCTGTTGCTCCTTCATAATTAAACTCAGGAATAACATCATCTTGGATGAAGTTATAAGGGACATTAAGACCATCACAACCTTCATAAATCACTTTATCTTGACTTTTCTCTATCTCTATCTCCACTATCTCTCCTTCTTCTATTTCAGTATCTGACATATCCTCTTCTATGTCATTGAATAATTCATCTATGTCATCAAGACATGCTATCTTTTCAGCTTCTTCCTCCTCAGACTCTGCAAAGAACTCCAATAATAAGATTTCTTCTTCATTAACTCCAGAAGTATCTTTGTTTCCATTAATTGATTGTGATGTCGACTCCCCCTGAACTTTAGAAATAGGATTAACGTCAGCGTATTGATGATCACCCTCAATATTACACGAAGGATCATTGTCTTCATCATCATGTCTTTGAATAGACTCAGTATGACATGCATCACGTATCCTTAACTCCCCCTGAGCATCAAGACGCTCAACAAGCTTGGATACTAATGCCTGCATAGTAGCAATCTGTGTAGCTTCAGTCTGAATCACCAAATGTCGTTGAGTATCAGTAGATACAAGAGTATCCACCTGAGTTTGTAACGCAAGCACTTGAGATTCAAGGAAAGTAATCCTATCAGAATCAGAAGGCTTAGATGGACCAGCTGAAGATTGAGGAACGGAAGTACTGGGGTAGGAATAACCACTGGAGGAACAGGAGTGAGAATAGGAGATTGTTCTTTAGAGCTTAGAGGTGTGACAATGAAGGAAGCAACAAAAGTAGCATCGTCCTCACCGTGTGAAGATTGAGCAGCAGCAATTGAAGCAGCCATAAGCTTTGGAGCTTTAGGTTCTAGATTAAAATAACTATCTGAACTCTCATCCACTTATGTTCTTTTACCAAGTACTGATCCGGAAGGAGGATCCCGAACAGACTTGCGTCGTTGTCGTTTGGCTATAGATTTAAGGCGTTTACCAGCATTAGCTAAAGGTATACGAGCCAATCGTTCATAATGATCTGAAGAGAAATCTCTAGACTCATCAGACTCTGAATCTTCAGAAATAGGTAAGATTGTATCACTTGTGCTAGAATGTTGGGTATAGAAATGAGACTGATGCTGTCAATAGAAACTACAGTATCGAAACTAGTAGTTTCGGTTGAACTTTTGTTCAATTGAAACTAGTAGTTTCGGTTGAACATTTGTTCAATAGAAACTACAGTATCGAAACTAGTAGTTTCGGTTGAACTTTTGTTCAATCCAAACTAGTAGTTTCGGTTGAACATTTGTTCAATCGAAACTGATGCCTGTTTTTCAGGCCTGTTTGGCAGGTGGCTTGGAAAACAAGGCACATGAGGCCTCCTATATATAGTAGAATACCCATTAGGAGTGAGTGTGTCTGTAGTGGGAATCACCACCCCAGGGGGAGCTCACCCTGGGGTGAGACTAATTGTTAGTGTATGATCGAGCCTTTATTTTCATTTCAATCAATGAATCATACGTTTTTATGCTTTCAATTAGCTGTTCTTTTTTCACTTTTATATATTTTTGTTCGTGTATGTGATTCCCGCACCCGTCTCTACTATTTCTGATTCGAGAGTGATGCCGGATCCAGAGATTCCGCCTCTCGATCCGGACTGTTTGAAGATTTCTCCGCAGATTTGTGTTTTTCAGATCTGCTCAGGACCAACATAGAACTCGACTCATTCTTTGTCACCACATTTCCTTCAGCTTCATGAATATGCGAGTGCACAGTGTCATCAACAAAGTCATCCATATCCATCCCTAGATCTTGTTCATGTTCATGAACGACCTCTTCCAGAACAGGTTCATTAACAGGTATATCAACCTGAGCTTGTGGAATTGGAACTTGTTCTTGAATAGGAATTTGTTGTTGTACGGGAATTTCTTGTTGTGGAACTGGTTGTTGTGGAATAGGCTGTTGTTGTGGTTGTTGTTGTTGTTGTTGAACATTTTGACCTTGCCCTTGAGCTAACTCAGCAGGATGAAACCAGTTGTCATTTGGTGGTTCAACATAATCAGGATTGATTAAGTGACCAAACAATGGAGCATTAACTGGAATCAATGTTTGATTCTGTTGTTTCACTTTAGTGCAATCCGTAAAGATACGCTTAGACATCGGCATCAAAGTTAATCTAATCGGATGCTGTGGGAGATCAGGAAGAATATGATTCAGAATCATCTGGATAAACCTAGGATACATCAAAAATCCTTGACCTTCAGCAGGTGTAATTTGCATAACCATCTCCCTATAGATATATCTTGCAAAATTGAAACGTTTGTTCAATGTCAAAGCTACCATTGCAGCTTGAAGAGCATCCTTTAAGCCATCAGTACCAGCTTTACGAGGAGAGAGACATTGAATAATCACATGCATGAAGTATCTCCATTCACCCACCAAACCACCTTTTCGTGCTTGTGTGTCACTAGGACGTCCACGGTAACCCATCCTCTGAAAGCATCCCATGATCAAAGGATTAGGATATGATATATGATCTTCAGCAGCACTACCTAATGCAAGAGCAGCACGAATAGTGTCTTCAGATATAGCAATCTCTGTATTGTTGACAGTGGCACGAAGAACATGAGGTTTTACGTCAGTATCCGAGTGAACTGTGTCCCAAAACTATTGAATATACACAAGACTGATGTATGGATCAGCAGATAAGGCAACACGTAGTCGTGAGCGATTCAGAAATCCTATAATCCCTTGAAAGTGTATGGCCTCTGACATGTTAAGATCTAATAATGCCACCTGGTTGTGCTTGTATTCGACACGACGAGCCATCTGAAAAATATTTGGACAACAAACACATATTAGACAAATAACAAAACACAAACAATATGAAAAACAAATTTTAAACAACAAAAAAACAAACAAAAAAAATTATTTAAAAAAATTTTCAAACACACAAGTTTTTACAAGTCCAAAACCTCTTCTGACCCCTAGGCGAACTTAATAAGTTCGCTTAGTGTTTCAAGAGGCGAACTTATTAAGTTCGCCTAGATAAGTTCGCTTGAACAAGTTCTCCTGAGCTGTCTGTCGTTTCAAATTCAAACAAGAAATCAAAAACTTTCAATCTGTGTTGAAATCATGAAATAACCATTGTACACCCATCGACTAGCACTACTAAGTCAGTAGCAATGAACAATTTCAAGATTTAAGTCTGGTGAATCATCAATTTTAGGGCAAACAGTCACGTAATGAAACCGGAACAAAAGCCTCGATTTTCTCTCAATTTAACGGACAATAATCAGTGAAATTACCTTAGTTGTGTTCGCTTAACTGTGAAAACGATGAAGTGAATAAGTTCACCTCGATAAACCCATATACAGAATAAGTTCGCTTATTTAGGCGAACTTGTTAAGTTCGCTTAACAAGCCCTAGGCGAACATAATAAGTTCGCTTCACCTATTTCATGCGAACATATTAAGTTCGCTTCACCAGAAGGAGGCGAACTTAATGCCTTCAACATTTTCCTTTATCAAAATTTTTACCAACTTTCAACCCGTCACTTCTTGAACTTCCGTCAGCAGCATGTATTTGATCCAATCCTGAATAATTTAATAAAAAGATTAGAATTTTCATGGAAAATAAAAAAACAAAATCTTTTTGAATTTTATCTATACAAACGGAATCACATATTTTTGGAATTTTATCTGTACAAACGGAATCACATATTTTTGGAATTTTATCTGTACAAACTAAAATCACATATTTTTGAATGAACATCATTAGTAAGAAGATCATATCAGTATCCGAGTAGTTCATCACACATTTTAGCAATAACCAAGGGTAACCTATGAGATGAAACAATCCAACTCATCTTGTACTCTATGTATCTTTTTCAGTATTTATAAATCATTCAATTTGAATAATATTTGAAATGATACGCGATAAATTTCAAAGTACATAAGATCAGGTTATGAAATGCTTTTTTATTTATACCGAATTTGAAATATAAAACATGAATTCTTAAATTTGTCAATATTATAAGATTTGAAATATAAGCGTTTATTCTCCAAATTCATGTGATTTAGTACCATTTAGATGAAAAACATCGTGTACACCACATATATGCCAAACAGAAATATATTTTGCACTATCTTCAAGACATATACAGTTTGTTTTAAGATTAGATCAATTTCCAAGATGAAATTATCTCATTTAGCACAAGAATAGAATCAGATCCCAAAGGATATAAGAATCATGATGATTCAGAATCAGAAGATTCTAATGAATTGGCTGTATAATGAGAATCAACAGATTCAGGTATGAGGATCCAACTATTATCTGGACAAGATTCAATGGAGTCAGACTAGATGATGTATCTAACTGATCCAAGGGCGAATATATGTTTCAAGAGATTTTGAAAGCATATCTTAGTTCAACAAAACATTGCATGTTTTTCGGGGCATGGGCAGTAATGTGAACTGAAATAGATTTGTGCTAAAGATATAATTCGATATTGGTCTCATGAAATTCTTTAAAACCATATATTCTTTATCTGATAATGATCTTTTACACACCTAGGTATATAATGGATTCAAATCACAGATGTAATCATATCATATTTAATTTTCACACTACTATTAGTTTCAAAACGCTTTTAGTCTATTGACAATTCAAGTTTCAAAACTCATACACAAATTTGAAAAACAGATTATCAAGATTAGAGTATTCACAACACTATCATTTCTTATTTATGCAGACTTTGAAATTTATATCAAATCAACTCAGTTTAATCAATCATATATCAAAGGTCTACTAAGGTCGTGTGAAATGAACTAATCACTGATGTACTATCATTTCTTCTCTAACTTCAAATGATGTAAAATTTTATATTTTTCAATTTGTTTTGACTTTTTATAAATTAAGAACTTTTTGACTGAAAATTTAAAATGCAAAAATGTAATAAAGCAATAAAAGAAATTAAAAACAAAATTTTCTATGAAAATCTGATTTTGAAAAACTTTTATTCGGGATTGATCATACCTATCATTTTGATTAGAAATTCAAACCTGGTACAATCAAATGCCTTGGTAAACAAATCAGCAAAATTATCATCAGGGTGAACTTTTATCAGCTCAATCAACCTTTTCTCTGCACAATCACGAATAAAATGATATCTAATCTCAATGTGCTTTTTTTTACTATGCTTAACAGGATTATTAGTTATAGACATTGTAGCATTATTATCAATAAGCATAGGGGTTCCTGTGAAATTCAAACCGTAATCTCTTAATTGCTGTTGTATCCACATAATCTGTGAACAACAACTTCAGCAGCGATGTATTCTGCTTCGCATGTAGAAATGGAGACTGTGGTTTGCTTTTTGCATTGCCAGGAAACAAGTCGATTACCCAAGAACTGGCAACCACCTGTTGTAGATTTCCTATCCAAACAACAACCACCAAAATCAGAATCAGTATAAGCATTGAAATCATAGTTAGAACCATGTGGATACCATAGTCCCAATCTTTGTTTTCCTTTCAAATAACGAAAGATTCTTTTTACAGCTATTAAGTGAGATTCTTTTGGTTTTGCCTGGAATCTGGAACAGATGCACACAGCGAACATTATATCTGGCCTTGAACGGTTAAGTACATGAGAGATCCAATCATTGCTCTGTAAAGTTGACAATCCACATCTTTTCCATCCGAGTCTGAATTCAACTTATGATTGACCGGAATCGGAGTATCATATGGGGTACAGTCCTCCATCTTGAACCGGCTCAAGATGTCTTTGACATACTTGGACTGATGAATAAAGAAACCATCTTCCTTTTGATTTACTTGTAAACCTAAGAAAAACGATAACTCTCCCATAGCAGAAATTTCAAACTTCGACTTCATTACATTCTCAAAATCTTTGCATAACCCTTCATTTGTTGAGCCAAAAATAATATCGTCCACATATATCTGAACCAGTAGGTAATCTCCCCCTGATTTCTTTATGAATAAGGTCAAGTCAATCTTGCCACGAACAAAATCATTTGCCAAAAGATGTGTGGACAATGTTTCATACCACGCTCGAGGAGCCTAATGAAGACCATAGAGGGCCTTATCAAGCTTGAAAACCATATTCGAATTAAGTGGATCTTCAAACCCCGGCGGCTGGCAAACATAAACTTCCTCCTTGACATTTCCATATAAAAACTCACTTTTCACATCCAATTGAAACACCTTAAAACCTTTATAAGAAGAAAAAGCTAGAAACAGCTGTATCGCTTCAAGCCTCGCAACAGGCGCATAAACCTGGTGTAATCAATTCCCTCTTGTTGATTGAAGCCTTGGACAACTAATCTTGCCTTGTTTCTTACCACGACACCTCGATCATCTTTCTTACATTAAAACACCCATTTAGTACCAATCGGATATACACCTTTCGGAAGATCTACAAGATTCCAAACCTTAAGTTTGTCAAACTGAGCAAGTTCTTCCTGCATAGCCTCTATCCAATTGTTATCATTTAAAGCCATTTCAACATTTTTAGGTTCAACCTGAGAAATAAAACATGAATGTGAGCAATCATCAAGAACACCAGAATCTTTAATACATGTATACAAACAAGTATTGTCAACAAGAGAATGTGTTTTCACTCCATCCTGCAAATTTCCGATTATATTTGTCACTGGATGATCTTTGAGTTCCTTGATGGAAGCGACCTAAGGAACCTGTAACACTTCAACATGAGTTGTGTCAGATTGATAAGATAAACCATGATTAATTGGAATCTCCGAGTCTAAATTTGTAGGAATCTCCCCCGAATCCTGTGTCAAAGGTAATGAGTCATCACCCAACAAAGGATCAGCAGAAGAATCTTGAAAAATAGCATTGTCTTCCTCACTCTCTGAATCTTGTGGTCCTGAACAAGAAGCAACATTAGGATCGGGAGCAGAAGTAGATGGAACCGATGAATTTGGAACTGTATTTGGTAGAAAGCCATTGTGCTGTGCATCCTGACATGAATCGTAGAGAACAGCAGCTTCATCAGGAGAAATATTAGAAGGTAAATGAAAAGACTTGAATAAGGTTTCATAATCAAATGCCCAATCTAGTCCGATCGCCATTTGAGGTAAAGACCGATTTGAACAGTTAATATGGAACCATTCTTCAACTTGGCGCGTTTCTTTGTTATAAACCCTCTTGGTAGTCGAATTAGCAACATACCCCAGAAAAATCCCTTCAATATCCTTAGCACTGAATTTTGTTGGGACATCTCGAATTTTCAACAGGGTGCAAGGATTACCAAAAGGTAGTAAATAATCCAGATTCGGCTTTCGATTATTCAACAACTCGTAGCAAGTCTTGTTGTGTCGCTTGACGGTCAAGACTCTGTTCAAAACGTGACACACAGTATTCAAAGATTCTGGAAGCTTAGAATCTGCAAGCATCGTGCGTGCCGTTTCAACTAGCGTCATGTTCTTTCGTTCAGCAACACCGTTTTGTTGAGGAACATATGGCGCACTGAATGCATGATGAATTCCCTTTTGTAGACAGAATAAGCCCATCTTGCTATTCGTAAATTCGCTACCATTGTCACTCCTAATTCTTCTGACCATCAAATTGAACAAATTCTCCAAACCCAGGATTAAGTATTGTACCAACTTAGTGGTTTCAGCTTCAGAAGAAAGAAACTTAACCCATAAAAATCTGGAGAAATCATCCGTTACTACCAAACAGTATGATTTTCCACCAATGCTTCTGATACTAATCGGACCGAACAAATCCATATGCAGCGGCTCCAAAGGAGTTACGATAGAATTCTTCGATTTTAGATTTGTGTGATTTCTTCCGTTGTTTCCCCTTCTTGCAAGGAATACAATCATCAGGAACTGAGAATTTCATCTTCGGAATACCAAGAACCAGATCATTCTTTGCAATATAGTTCATTTTCCGATAGTTGATGTGAGCTAGCTTCCTGTGCCACAAAATAGAATCGGATTCCGACGCCTTGTAGAGTAAACATGTAGGAATTGAATCCGTTGTAGTTGCGACACTCATGTCGAGGACATACGTGTCATTTTACCTCGGGGCCTTCATGAGAATCCATTCGTCAGGAATAACAAAACCAGGTTTCAAGATATAACACTCAGCATCATTGAAATGGAACGAAAACTTCTTGTCACAAACATGTGATACACTCAAAAGATTGTGTTCCAGCTGCTCCACGTAATTCACCTTCTCAAATTCGACTTTATCATTCTTTAAAGTTCCCTGTCCAGTTATGTACCCGCCTTTATTCCCCGCAAAAGCGACATAACCTCCATCAATATTTTTAACATCTTCAAGCAACCTAATATTCCCTGTCATATGTCGAGAGCAACCACTATCCACATACCATGTATTGTTGATAGTCCTCCTTGGTTGTCCCTACATAAACAACGAAAATCAGTTACAAGTAGGAACACAAGCCATTGTGGTCTTGGGTCGTCCAGATTGATCAAAATAAACAACTTCTAGTAATTCACAATCAATGTTATCACTAACCTTTGGAATAGAAGTTTTACCAACATACTTTTTCAAAGAAGACAATTTTTGATTATTTTGAAAAACATTATTTGATATTTTATTATCAGATTCAGATGTTTCCAAAATTTTCTTCAATTTTCTGTTTCGTCTTCTCCTTTGTGGTCTGGACAATTTTACATTAGATTGAGAATCTTTTGAAATTCAATCATGAGGAATCTCAAGTTTCTCTTGACACACAAATGATTTAGAGCTCAATTTATCCTGCTGTTTAAATCCAAAGGATTTAACAAAAGATCGACAGGACATATTTTGCTCCAAACTAATTGATGACATTCCCTCATCTGTTCTTTTAAGAATTTTCACCACTTTTGGTTGTGAACAAACAGTCTTCAATTTGCCCTTATTATTATAGGGAAAATTGACCAAAATGTGACCAACTTCGTTGCAATGAAAGCAAACTCTTCTCTCCTTAAAAGTTCTAAAGTAAGAAGAATTCTTTGAGTTTGAGGAGCTATCAGAGGAATAAGCTTCAGAAGATTTTTCAGAACATTTTAATGTCTTCTTTGGAACATAGACCTGTGTAGGCACCTTTGATGAATGCACCTTTTGATGACCAGCAGTGACAAACCCACTTGACTGTAAAATTGGGGAAAGCTTAGGGGTAACGACTTTCACCTCATCAGGTTCAGTCAGAATGCATCTATCACGGGTAACAGTTTTTACAACTGTTGGTTCATCAATTTTCACCTCTTTTGGAATACCTTCAACTTTCGTCTCATCAAACACCTCATCCTCATAGTCAGATTCATACACCATATCCTCACCAGTTACCGGGTTCACTTTCAAAACTGTTTTTGGATCTATTTCCTCTTCATGTATGATTTCATGTTCAACCACATAATTTGCATTAAATGGTGGAGGAACAAATCCAATCCCAGCAACCCGTTTAGTAGGATCAGCATTTGAATTAAAATAATCCAAAACAACAGAAGAATTTGTAAAATTTTCCAACTTTCTATGAAGTTTGATCACCTCAGACTCTTTGTCAGAAATTTCTTTATTCTTTTGAGCAATAACTTCAGTTTGTTTTTCTATTTCAGCATAAGCCATATCCAGATGATAAGCTTGTTCTTTATATTTCAACCCCAGAGAATTTAAGTCTCTTTTCAAAGACTTAATTCTATCGATGCACAATTTATCGTTATCTTTCAGTTTCTGATTAACATAATGCATAGATTTCATATCACAAATAAATTTTGTGTTATCATCCATGACCTTTTGCAATTTATCTTTAATAGTAATGCAGTTAGAACAGTAAATAGGACAAACAGAGTCTTTTACCTTTGACGGATCAGACATGTCCGCCATGAAAACTTTGGCAATGGGAATATTCTCTGAATCAGCACCATTTGAAGCATTTTGTGTTAGAACAATATCATCTTCAGCAACACCTGATGCAACATCAGAATCAATATTCTGCTCTTGTTCTATCTCTTCATCAACAATCTGCACACTTTCACCATCACTCGAACCATCACTTGAACTCTCACTCGAACCATCACTTGAACCATCATCATCAGCCACCTCTTCTGATTTTTCAGAATGAATTTCTGCTACAAAGGCTTGACTTACAGCACCCACTAAATCTTCCAAATGAATACCCCAGTCATAGTTCTCATCATTCTGTGCAACCAATGTCGATGATGCAGATGCATGATTTGAATTTCCAGATGAACCATGTGATTGATTACGATTATTCTGAAAATTATTCTGCTTCTTCTAAGAATCAAACTCAACCTTTTGCTTCACACACTCTTTAGCAAAGTGACCATACTCTAGACAGTTATAAAAACGCACTTTGGTTTTATCAAATCCCATGCGTGATCGACTATTTGATCCAATATACTTTCTGCCAGTTTTCTTCAAGAAATCTTTTGCTTGACGCATTAACATAGCCATATTCTATTGGATGTTCATTTCTTCCAGATCAACAGGGTCAATCTGTCTGAAATCTTCTTCAATAACCTCAGGATCATGAATTTTCCCTCCAATAAAATTTTCATACGAAGCCATGAATGAGGAAAACATAGCTAGATAATCATCAGCAACCTTTTGATTTATATGAGATCCAGAAGATGTAGAAGATGTTGTCGCAGAAAAACCAGAATGAATAGGAACTCCAGAACACTGATCATTAGAAGAATCTTGAGCATCGCTAGAAAAGAATGCAACTCCTGTACCAGTTTTACCAGTAGTCTTGGCAAAATACATTGAAGGATCCTGGATATGCTCCATGTTAGTCTCCTTCTTCTTCATATTCAGGTCATGCGATTGAATCTTCCCAAGAACTTCTTCAAGAGACATGGTTTAGTACTTGATATTTTCTTTGATCAAAACCGTATACACATCAAATTTTGATGGTAATGCCTCCAAGAACTTATCATTAATTTCTTCAGTTTCATACACCACAGAAGCACTCGACAGTTCACTAAGCAGATGATAGAATCTGGTAGCAAGATCATCCAAGGATTCATTTTGAAAATGTTTGAAGACCAAGAATTGCTTCTTCAATAGCTTTTTTCTACTCTTCTTGACATCCAAACTGCCTTCACATCTTTTCTGTAATGCTTCCCACAGTTGTTGAGAAGACTTGAATTGTTTGAAAGTGTGATATATTTCCTTCGGAAGAGACATCGAAATACTTGCCATCGCTTTCTTTTCCCTATCAAACAACACCTTTTCTTCATTTGTTAACGCAGACACCGGCTTTGGAACATTATCCTGTCCCATCCATGAATAAGTCGGATGCGTATAACCTTCTAAAATAGGAATCCAGAGACTGGTGTTGGTAAAAGATACGAACTGATCAAACCTGTCTTTCCAATTTGAATAATCAGCAAGATTCAACAACTTCGGTGGTTTTTGAGATGTACCAATCTCATTATCATAATTGAACATATTTGTTACTTGAACCATATTTGCCATTTTCCTGAAAAATTTCCAAGTGTTGAACACTCACTACCCTTAGGAGAAGATAATAAGTTCGCCTCTGTGATACCCAAGCGAACTTAATAAGTTCGCTTGAATCAGAAATCAGAAAATCTGATTAAGTTCGCCTAAAAATAAGTTCGCTTAATTTGTGAGAAGCGAACTTGACAAGTTCGCTTGCACAAAATCAGCAAGTTCGCTTGCTTCAGCAAATTCAAACTCAAGAACAGTTCAAACAGAAACCGCGAACCAAGAATCACCAAAAATCTTCATAATTCACTGCTTTGAAGGAATTAGTCAAAATCAAACCATAGGATTGTGTAATTTCTCAAATAGAACCTTTCTATTAGATCAATTTCTTCAAAATCCTCTTCAAAAACACCAAATCAGAACCAAATTAAGCTTGAAAACTCAATGGAAATGAAAATGTCAAAGATGATGAATTTCTTGTCAATTTGCATGCAAAACCGTCTAGAATCACCAAGAATCATGAGCAATAGCTCTGATACCACTTGTAGGTCCTCATGGCACTTCTACAGATCGTTCTTGTGATAAGACGTGTCGTTAACTCGGAGTGCGGAATCCAACGAATCAACGATTGCATATACAAAAGACAATAGAGACAATCAAGTAAATAAACTTCACGCTTGTATTCCAAATCTCAATAGAGTTTACAGACTCAATCTATCTTGTTCTACTTCGATTTTGTTCTCTGTTACAAACTGACTCTGTAAACATCTATATATAGACTACTGACCTGCATTAGGCGAACTTAACAAGTTCGCCTCTAACAGACTAAGCGAACTTAACAAGTTCGCCTCAGATAGACATACGCGAACTTAACAAGTTCGCCTCTGTTAGACTAGGCGAACTTAACAAGTTCGCCTCTAGCAACTTCTATAAAAACACTTAGAACATTAATACATTACAAAAACATAAAGACATTACATCTAAACTATTACAAAGCTTTTGTCATTACAAACTATGTCCTAACACCGCGTCCTTCTTCCCAGTCAGAACCGGCGGGTCACATGCCTTAAAGGACTTATAGTCGTAACCACGGTTAAGCGGTGCGTTGATTGCCTCAGTGTTCGGGGTATCAACCGCCGTGTTAGACCCACCCGTCTCATTAACCTTCTTTAATGCTTCTGCCAACGGTCCTTGCAAGGAAACCTTCATCAACCCAGAGAACTCTCGAGCTATAGTTGCTCTCACTTCTGGTTCAAAAGTGAAAGGTTGTTCTTTGATCTGTGTCTGCTCAGTTCCATGCACACTAATCGCCGGTTCAGTGTGAACACTTCCTTCTTCACTATACTCTTGGCGTGCAGGGGTTCTTCCACGCCTACCGTTACGACCACCGGTACGACCACCGATACGGCCCCCACCACGCCTTTCGCTATTTCGTCCCGCCATTTTGTTCTATAAGACAAGGAATCCAATGTCATCACGCTAGTTAACAAATAAAATTCAACAAGCACTGTAAGATGTTAATATACACTGGCCATCTGCAATTAACCATTACATTACCTTTCAATTTTTATTTGACCACCTTTGTGATTCCATCAGAACACAAGTCCTTACCTAACCCTTTCTAAGGCATACTATATATGTAAATATATATACTACCTTCATACCTGATGCTGTGGCTCGAGTTACCCATACTGGCATCCGCTTTCGGTCCCATTCACAGTTTAAGTTCAGACATTAGGAGTGTCCGAATCTCTCAAACTATTGCTCTGATACCAACTTGTAAGGCCCCAAACCCGGGAGGCCTCACGTGTCGGATTTACTCTTTCACACACAGTTCTTAAACTCGAACATCAAATAACGCAGCGGAAAATACTTCATTCAACGTAACCTTTGCATTGTTCAACATGCGGAAGCGTAACATAGTCTATTACATAAACATAACATAAGCTAATCATAACAGGATGCCAATATTCATCTCATCCGGGTAACTCATCAAGCCGCCCAGCATCACCTTCCATCATCATAACCTGCCTTAACCTGAATGTGCAGACTAAAAAGTCAGCTACGCTGGTGATTTCTAGCTTTTCATAAAACCTTAACTTCAAATATTTTCCAAAAACATATCATTTAACTTCATTAATAAAAGCATACAAAAACATGCAATAACATAACATAGCACATAAACATAAGTCAACGAACATATCGAATCTGCGCCTTCTCGTAACCGTCAAATCCGAACGTCACATACTAGTGGAATAACTTAAAGATCACCACCACTAGGCCCATCAACACAGTACTGTCCTTCAGGTGAAGAACTCCTAGGGCCCGATACTTAGGTTATTCAACACCAACTTCAAGCACGGTATCACAAGAATGACACGTACCAAACTTCAAGCACTACACCCCGTAAGGCGCAAGTACCAAACTTCAAGCACGACTACCCCGTAAGGTAAATCGTACCAAACTTCAAGGATCACGATCATCCCCTAGGTGACCTTCATCACCCTAGTTGTACAACAGTTGGCCAGCCATAAAGGCCCTTAGAAGGTAAAGGCTTATAACATACTTCCCATACCCATAACCTTCATTCCCTAAGGAATATTGGCAGATTCGTTCGTTTGTGACTTTCATAAAAATTCACTTCTTTTACTTCAAAACTTCCGTTAAAGCATTCGTACGTTTTATTAAAAATCATTCCTTCATTCATAAACACTTCATAAACTTCTTTTGGCAAAATATTTCATAAACACTTCTTTCATAACCCTTCCTTCCAAAAGATCGTTCATAAACATCATTTTATAAAACGTCACATACAACATTCATAAACATCGTTTTATAAAATAGTCACATCGTTACGTATCCACACCAGCCCAAAAATATTTTTCAAAACATTTAAAAGATGGCCTCTAGAACTCACCTGATAAGCTAATCTGGGTTGTCCTAAACAAAGGTCCAACAACGTCACTTCCGATCTGAATTGATTAGTTAAATACACATCAGACCTAATCCCGACTATAACAGTTTAACCTTCTAAACATACTGACTTTACCTAAATAGCCTGACGCCTACGCACTTAGCAACTGTACAGGGCCTTGCTCTTGCGTACTTAATAAGTGCGCAAACTTGCTTCATGCGTACTTGATAAGTACGCATGACCTTCTTCATGCGTACTTGATAAGTACGCAGAAATCCTCTTCTTGCGTACTTGATAAGTACGTAGGATCCTCTTCATGCGTACTTGATAAGTACGCCGGATCTGCTTCACCGCAAAAACCCTAACTTTCGCATCCGGGTCTGATCACGTCAAGGTCCCGAACTTGTTTATATTCAAAACGTTTGCTTATCATTAAGGAACTCAAATCTAGGTTTTTATTCCATTTTCATCCGTACATTACCATTTCATCCAAAACCCGAAAAACCCAAAAACGAACAAAAACTCACATCTAGGTTGGATCGTTACCTGTATTGAGCTTCTGATTCGGAGGTTCTTCTCACGAGCTATGGAGCAACACACTTCTTAAATCTCGGGTCGATCCGCCAACTTTCTCTCTCTACGGTTTTTCTCTCTAGATGTTGCAAATGAGAGAAATGGGTGGTGACCTTGGCTATTTATAGGGGAGGCTCCCCTTCCAGCCCACCGGCCCATCCGGCCCGACCCGACATGCCTTGTTCGTTTATTCCGTTATTCCGTTATTATAACTGTCATTTTATTTTTGTGATGTTACAAGTCTACCCCTTACAATAGGTTTCGTCCCTGAAACCTATCATAAGTCAAATAGTTGAGGGTACGACTCCCTCATTTCCGTATCCGTTTCCCAAGTGGCTTCTGATCCCCTTCGATGCTTCCATTGGACTTTAACCAATTGAATAATCTTATTACGCAAACGCTTCTCCTTTCTGTCTAAGATGGCCGCGGGTTCTTCGATGTAGTTAAGGCTGTTGTCGACCTCGATGTCAGTAAGTGGTACGTGAGCCGATTCATCCGCCAAACACTTTCGCAAGTGTGATACATGGAAGGTAAGATGAATTCCACTTAACTCATCAGGCAACTCTAACCGATAAGCAACTTCACCAACCCGTGCCATTATCCTGAATGGCCCGACAAACCCCGGACTTAACTTTCCTCTCTTCCTGAATCGTATGATTCCCTTCCAGGGTGACACTTTCAACATTACTATGTCCCCAACATCAAACTTAATAGGCCTTCGTCGTTTATCCGCATAGGACTTCTGACGATCTTGTGCGGCCTTCATTCGTGTTTGATTTGATCATACCTTTTCGACGCTTCTCTTACGACTTCAAGACTTCCTAATTCCTTTTGTCCAATCTCACCCCACAAACCGGGGTCCTGCATCTTCTCCCGTACAACATTTCATAAGGCTGCATGCCTATCGTCGTGTGATGACTATTGTTGTAGGAGAATTCGGCTAAAGGTAGATGACTGTCCCAATTGCCGCCAAAATCGATAATACAAGCACAAAGCATATCCTCCAATGTCTGAATGGTCCTTTCGGACTGACCATCCGTTTGCGGGTGGTATGCCGTGCTAACATTGAGTCTCGTGCCCATCGCCTCATGAAATATTTTCCAGAACCTCGATATGAATCGTGTGTCCCGGTCAGATACGACCGTCAAAGGCATCCCATGTCGTGCTACTACTTCTTTAATAAATACTTCCGCTAACCTTTCTGACGAGAACGTCTCGCGAATAGGTAGGAAATGAGCACTCTTCGTTAAATGGTCCACAATTACCCAAATGGTATCATGACCTTTAGCTGTGCGAGGTAGCTTGGTTATGAACTCCATGGTAATGTGTTCCCACTTCCATTCCGGTATATCAAGTGGTTGAATCTTTCCATACGGTTTCTAGTGTTCGGCCTTTACTTGCGAGCAAGTCAAGCACTTGCTTACGTACTTTGTCACTTCATGCTTCATTCCAGGCCACCAGTATTCCTTCCTTAGATCTTGGTACATTTTACTGGTACCAGGATGGATAGAGTACCGAGACTTATGAGCCGCATCCAAGATTTTGGTTCTAAGCTCGCCACCCATAGGTATCCATACCCGTCCAAAACGTGTCCTAACACCAAGGGTGTTATATTCCAATTTGTCCTGTTGGCCAATTATCCTTTCCTTCTTTATGTTTTCTTCTTGAAGTGCCTCATCTTGAGCCTTTTCAATATCTCTCATAACATCCGATGATACCACCAACTGGCAAGCTTTCACTCTAATATGAGTAGGCACATCCTTTCGGCTTAGAGCGTCAGCCACCACGTTTGCCTTTCCAGGATGGTATATTATTTCACAGTCATAGTCTTTAAATAATTCCAACCATCGCCTCTGCCTCATATTAAGTTCCTTTTGTTCGAAGAAGTACTTCAAACTTTTGTGGTCGGAGTAAATAGTAAACTTCACCTCTTAAAGGTAGTGCCTCTAGATTTTCAATGCGAATACGACAGCAGCAAGTTCCAAATTGTGAGTCGGATAACTGAATTCGTGAACCTTCAATTGTCGTGATGCATATGCGATCACTCTCCCACGTTGCATCAATACGCACCCTAATCCCTGACCCGAAGCGTCAGAGTATACCACCAAGTCTTCATTGCCCTCAGGAAGGGCCTAGACTGGAGCTTGGGTTAGTTTCTCCTTCAATTCCTTAAACGCCTCATCCTGGGTCGAATCCCATTCGTACTTTACCTCTTTCCGAGTCAACCTCGTCAACGGCGAAGCTATTTTCGATAAATCCTGAATGAATCTCCGATAGTAGCCTGCCAATCCCAAGAAACTGCGGATTTTAGTTGGCGTCTTAGGAATATTCCATTCCCTTACCATCATTATCTTTGCTGGGTTAACCATAATGTCGTTCGGGTTAATGACGTGACCTAGGAATTAGACTTCCCTAAGCCAGAACACGTATTTGGAGAACTTAGCATACAACTTATCCGTTTTTAGAGCCTCCAACACCTCCTTTAAGTGACATGCGTGATCACCCTCATTCTTGGAATAGATGAGGATATCATCGATGAACACGATTACCGATCAGTCCATCATCGGTCGACACACCCTATTCATCAAATCCATGAACGCTGCAGGGGTGTTCGTCAATCCGAAAGACATTGCGCGGAACTCGAAATGTCCATAACGCGTGCGAAATGCAGTTTTCGGTATGTCTTCTTCCCTCACCTTCAACTGATGATACCCGGATCGAAGGTTGATTTTTGAGAACCAACTTGCGCCTTGCAATTGATCGAACAGGTCGTCGATCCTTGGTAAAGGGTACTTGTTCTTCACATACGTTTATTCAACTCACGATAATCAATACACATTCTCATCGAACCGTCTTTCTTCTTCACAAACAACACCGGAGCACCCCACGGCAAGATGCTCGGTTGGATAAATCCTTTCTCAAGTAACTCGTCTAGTTGTGCCATTAACTCTTTCATCTCCACTTGTGCTAGTCGATATGGAGCCTTAGCCACGGGCTGGGCATCTGGTACTAAGTCGATTCGAAATTCGATCTCTCTGTCGGGTGGTATCCCAGGCAAATCCTCTGGAAACACCTCCGGGTACTCGCGTAACACGGGTACATCATCTAGTTCCTTCACTTCCTTACACTCGTCAATTACGTACACCAGATAAGCCTCGCATCCGCGCCTCAAGTAATTTGTTTCCTTAATCATCGAGAAGACGTTTGGCATCAGGGCGTCACGATCTCCAAAAACCTCGACTTTGCTATCGTCCGGAGCCTTGAGTCGGATTATCTTTCGTTTACATATAATTTGTGCTTCATTTGCAGCTAGCCAATCCATTCCTAACACGACATCGAACCCACCAAAAACCATTACAAACAACCTAACGGGAAATCTATGGCCTTCTATTTTTATCGTGGAATTGTCAACTACATCAGTCTCCCTAGCAGTTCTACCCTCAGCGGTTTCTACGCTAAAGGCCCTTTCTAGTTTACTCACAGTGTACTTTACCCTTTTACAAAAAGTCACAGATATAAAACTTTTACTGCCACCTGAATCGAATAACTCAAATACAAAAGTGTTGTCGAGGATAAACGTACCTGACGCCACGTCGGGGTCCACTCTGGCATGTTCCTGCGTCAGCGCATAGGCTCGAGTCTTTGCTCGGGGTCTCTCTTCTTTCTTCTCCGGGACTTTCCCTTTCCTGGCTTGACCCATCCTAGGCTTGGTGCATTCCCGGCTCATATGACAACTCTCCCACAGTTGTAGCATTTGAAGCCTTGCGGTCATTCACGGGAGTAGTGTCCGGTTTTGCCGCATTTCAAGGACAGATTTGACCCTAGCCGACATTCACCCGCATGTCTTACCCCACATTTTCCACAGACTGTCGTCTTGCCTACCCTGGCCTGTTTCCCCCGAGCCCCAAACAACTTCCCACCCGATCGCTTAGCGGGAAAACTCAGCTTCTTCTTAGGCTCTTCAATGGCAACGACATTCAGCGCCAGATCATCAAATACCACGCCGCTCAGTTCTACTACCGAATCATAGGTAGTAGGGGCGTTATCCTTAACATAGGTGCGGACCTAGTCCGGCAGTCCTTGAATGTAGCATGCAATCTTTCTTTCCTCAGTCATGACAAGATGTGGCACCAGACGTGCCAGTTCATTGAATCGGGTTGTGTACTGCCGGTGAGTCATGCTCCCGACCTTCAAACCCAGAAATTCCCTCTCTACCTTCTCAGTCTTGTTCCTTGGGCAGAAATTCTTGATCACCAAGGTTTTCAAATCAGCCCACATCATTGCATCCACAACCTCGCTCCCTTTTTCTTGATGTACACCTTCCCACTAGTGGAATGCTTCCTCTCTCAAGGACTTAGCAGCAAATTTCATAACTTGATCCGTTCGACACTTGCTCAGGCGAATGGTAGCTTCCATACGGATTACCCAATCAAAAGTAGCCACCGTGTCCTTCTTCCCAGTCAGAACCGGCGGGTCACATGCCTTAAAGGACTTATAGTCGCAACCACGGTTAAGCGGTGCGTTGATTGCCTCAGTGTTCAGGGTATCAACCGCCGTGTTAGATCCAACCGTCTCATTAACCTTCTTTAATGCTTCTGCCAACGGTCCTGGGAAGGAAAGCTTCATCAACTCAGTGAACTCTCGAGCTATAGCTGCTCTCACTTCTGGTTTAAAAGTGAAAGGTTGTTCTTCGATATGTGTCTGCTCAGTTCCATGCACAATAATCGCCGGTTCAGTGTGAACACTTCCATCTTCACTATACTCTTGGCATGCAGGGGTTCTACCGCGCCCACTGTTACGACCACCGGTACGACCACCGATACGGCCTCCACCACGCCTTCCGCTCTTTCGTCCCGCCATTTCGTTCTATAAGACAAGGAATCCAATGTTATCACGCTAGTTAACAAATAAAATTCAACAAGCACTGTAAGATGTTAATATACACTGGCCATCTGCAATTAACCATTACATTACCTTTTGATTTTTATTTGACCACCTTTGTGATTTCATCAGAACACAAGTCCTTACCTAACCCTTTCTAAGGCATACTATATATGTAAATATATATACTACCTTCATACCTGATGCTGTGGCTCGAGTTACCCATACTGGCATCCGCTTTCGGTCCCATTCACAGTTTAAGTTCAGACACTAGGATTGTCCGAATCTTTCAAACTATTGCTCTGATACCAACTTGTAAGGCAAATCCGGGAGGCCTCACTTGTTGGATTTACTCATTCACACACAGTTCTTAAACTCGAACATCAAATAACGCAGCAAAAAATACTTCATTCAACGTAACCTTTACATTGTTCAACATGCGGAAGCGTAACATAGTCTATTACATAAACATAACATAAGCTAATCATAACGGGATGCCAGTCTTCATCTCATCCGGGTAACTCATCAAGCCGCTCAGCATCACCTTCCATCATCATAACCTGCCTTAACCTGAATGTGCAGACTAAAAAGTCAGCTATGCTGGGGATTTCTAGCTTTTCATAAAACCTTAACTTCAAATATTTTCCAAAAACATATCATTTAACTTCATTAATAAAAGCGTACAAAAACATGCAATAACATAACATAACACATAAACATAAGTCAACGAACATATCGAATCTGCGCCTTCTCGTAACCGTTAAATCCAAACATCACATACTAGTGGAATAACTTAACGATCACCACCACTAGGCCCATCAACACCGTACTGTCCTTCGGGTGAAGAACTCATAGGGCCCGATACATAGGTTATTCAACACCAATTTCAAGCACGACATCACAAGGATGACACGTACCAAACTTCAAGCACTGCACCCCGTAAGGCGCAAGTACCAAACTTCAAGCACGACTACCCCGTAAGGTAAATCGTACCAAACTTCAAGGATCATGATAATCCCCTTGGTAACCGTCATCACCCTAGTTGTACAACAGTTGGCCAGCCACAAAGGCGCCTAAAAGGTAAAGGCCCAAAACATACTTCCCATACCCATAACCTTCATTACCTAAGGAATATTGGCAGATTCGTTTGTTTGTGACTTTCATAAACATTCACTTCTTTTACTTCAAAACTTCTGTTAAAGCATTTGTACGTTTTATTAAAAATCATTCCTTCATTCATAAACACTTCATAAACTTCTTTTGTAAAACGTCACATACAACATTCATAAACATCGTTTTATAAAATAGTCACATCGCTACATATGCACACCAGCCCAAAGATATTATTCAAAACATTTAAAAGAGGGCTTCTAGAACTCACCTGATAAGCTAATCTGGGTTGTCCTAAACAAAGGTCCAGCAACGTCACTTCCGATTTGAATTGATTACTTAAATACTCATCAGACCTAATCCCGACTCTAACGGTTTAACCTTCTAAACATACTGACTTTACCTAAATAGCCTAATCAAGTGCGCATGGCCCTGCTCCTGCGTACTTAATAAGTGCGCAAACTTGCTTCGTGCGTACTTGATAAGTACGCATGACCTTCTTCATGCGTACTTGATAAGTACGCAGAATCCTCTTCATGCGTACTTGATAAGTACGCAGGATCCTCTTCATGCGTACTTGATAAGTACGCAGGATCTGCTTCACCGCAAAAACCCTAACTTTCGCATCCGGGTCTGATCACGTCAAGTTCCCGTACTTGTTTACATTAAAACGTTTGCTTATCATTAAGGAACTCAAATCTAGGTTTTTCTTCCATTTTCATCCGTAAAAACGTTACCATTTCATCCAAAACCCGAAAAACCCAAAAACGAACAAAAACTCAGATCTTGGTTGGATCGTTACCTGTATCGAACTTCTGATTCGGAGGTTCTTCTCACGAGCTATAAGGCAACACACTTCTTCAATCTCGGGTCGATCCGCCAACTTTCTCTCTCTACGGTTTCTCTCTCTTGATGTTGCAAATGATAGAAATGGGTGGTGACCTTGGCTATTTATAGGGAAGGCTCCCCTTCCAGCCCGCCGACCCATCCGGCCCGACCAGACATGCCTCGTTCGTTTATTCCGTTATTATGACTGTCGTTTTATTTTTGGGATGTTACAACCCTAGAGTTAATTGAACATTGTGAGAAGTGAATGATTATGCATAATTGAAATTGTAGTAGGCTTGTCTTGGATTCCATCATCGTAAATTGGAAAAACCAAAAAATAAAATAAAGCGACTCATGAGTTATCCCGGAGTCTCCAACTACTTGGAACTCCCTTACCTTTTGTAAAGTTTTTAGTTATGGGTCTGATCATGCATGAGTTTGCTTGGGGACAAGCAAAGTTTAAGTGTGGGGTATTATGATATGCCCTAAATTATACATGTTTTGCATTCATAATAATCCCCATATTATGGTACTAATTGATTAAAAGCCTTGAAATTGATACTTAAAGCATTAATATTTAATAATTGCAGGTTATTCGGTGTCTCGAAGTAAACAAAGCTAAAGCCACTCAAAAACATCAGGAAATCAGGGTTTTGGAGGACCAAACCCCAGCTTTGACCACCAAGAAGTCAAACCATGTCAAAGGAAGTCAACAAGCAGCTAAAAGACAAGCCTGGGGAGCAGATAAGGCAATGCACGGTCGTACAATGCAATGCACGGCCGTGCAAATCCAATCTTGCTCCCCATGGCCTAGTTCACTGTCCTCTGTACCCTGTTTGATTCCCGAGGTGTTTTCATGCCCGTGCAAACTAATGCACGGCTGCGCATTGCTCATTTTGAGGCCTATAAATAGATGGCTTGAGTTCTTGGTCACACACACCCTTACATACATTACTAGAGCTCAAGAAAGTCTGTTTGTGTAGTTTATAGTAGAGACTAGAGAGGCTCCTCCTCTTTGTCCGCAATAGGGGAGCCTACGAAACTCAGCGTCATGCTAGTTAGTATGGCCAGTCGTGGCTAAACTCTTTGTATTCCTAGGGTGAAGATGAAGTTTGGTGTATGTTAATGTTTAACGTATTAATCTAGTGGTATGTTTATGTATTTAATTATTCGCTCTTAAAACCACATTCTAGGTGGGCTTTTTATTATTATTATTATTATCTAAACTAGTCTTTACCCTTGTGAGTGTTCATGATTTTAAAGCGTAAGACCATAAAACCTTTTTAACCAAAATTCTCTTGATGCTTCTACGTCTTTATACAAGCGGATCTTGATAAGCCAAGGATTGGTTAATATTAATAAGGCCATACGTCTTTATACGAACTTGTTATGAGACCAAGAATTGGTGAACTCATGTTAGGAAAGGTACGTCTTTATACATGGTCACGTTATTACACCGCCTCCGGTGAACAAAGTCTAATCACTTTTTTAATAATAAAACTAAGCACTTAAGTTTGATGTCCTAAACCAACTCGGAGATAACACTAAAGACTTGAGGGTAACGATGTCCATAGCTGGGAGTCCTACCATGTTATTATTAAAGAATATAATCCGTGAACCAAATGTTGTGAGGACGAGGCTTTAGGGGTGACCCGGGTCACATGTTTGTTGTAGGCATACCACTGGATTAGTCAACTTAACATTATCATATACCAAGCGGATTAGAAGCCCAAAGCAATACTTTTCGTGACCTGATCATTTATGAGATATTTACTTTCCTGCTATTTACCATTCTGTTATTTACATTCATGTTACACACATTGCGCATGTTTCTACTTTTCTGTTATTTACTTTACCATCTTTTACTTTTCTGCTTCACAAGCACACAAAACCCACTCACTAATTAAACCGGATAAACGATAACAAAAGTTGAGTATTGGAACTCGACCGTGTCCATTGGTTCGATACTTGCTTCTTACCTAAACTATATTACGCTGCGATAGGTACACTTGTCTATTGTGTGTGTTTTAAGTTTGAGTATTTATCATTTTAATTATAAATTTAAAGCCTGATTTCTTGAAACCAATATCACTGAATATATTATTATATAATATATTTTCTATATACTAGACACGACACATCAGTATGCAAGAATGAATCCCCAAGATGCATGAAGCATGACTTGCTTTCTTAACCAGCTTGAGCGGACTGGGATATACATCAGTGACGACATCGTTAGAGGAATATTTAATGATGGTCATCACATGGCCGGCACAAGCAAAGAGGTATAAGAAAAGACTGTCGAGGCAAGGGACACGGGCAAAGCTATTGGTGAGACCAAGAAGCATTTCTCTAAACCTAGATGTCGTGTTAGAGAGATGCCCGAGTCAGCTGAAGCAAGAGAATGTTTTAAGGCATTCACTTCAGTTATCCCGATAACAGTTCCCTATTTCTTTTATCATTTAAAAGTTGGAAATTTAAGACATGCAAACCTTTTTTTGCAGAGATGAAAGAAAAGGAGAGGAGCGAGAAGAAAAGAAAGACGGATGAAAATTGAAGATCACTTTACAGTGAAGATTCAAAGGATTCAAATTTCAATATACATCTAAATTGAATAAACAATATATGGATTATTCATACTAGAAGCTTTATAAATTTTCAACAATTGATAACAAGGAATTCCATTCCAAGTTTCTTGACGAAGAAACAGATTACAAGCTTTGATCAGTTGAAGATACTAATCAAATAAACATGTATCATGGATACAAGAATGTTTTTATAATAAAGTAGTTTCTAGAAAAGTATGAAAGTCTAAATATCTCTAAATCAACTGAATCTTTAGATTGATGAGATCAATTCAAGGTAGATTCTATGTGATATATGCAAAGACTAGTGGGAGCGAGTACCTACACCAAAGATAACGTGTGGAGACACATTATCATGAGGAGGGTATAGAGATACACAAAGTACCACAAAGGCAAGATATGAATTTTCATAATCAAAGAATGTATATTGATACACTGCTAAGATTTTGAGTTTAACATATCACTAAAAGATAAAGTATCTCAAGAAGTGAATTTCAAATATTTCAAGATTGTAACCATCTATGGGATAAATGAGGGCAAGATTCTGGCGTAAGAATCTTAACAATCTAGTGACACCAGTAAGATTATCTTAAAGCCTTGTTGGACAAGGTAATATAGATAAATTACTAACATTGTCTCTAGTCCTAAAACAAGATGAAAATGAAAGAGTTCAGTTAGATTCATCTATTGAGATAATGAGTTGTGTCAAGACCTTCATATGATAAAAGAATTTGAAATCAACTATATAAGAGTAATAGAAAATGCTTGAGAAACATAAATTGGTTAACTTCATAAGGAGTTATGATGAAGTGTTTTAACTAACAAGAAGAGTTCTTGGGCTAAGGATAAGATCATAAAGGTTATGATTCTTATCCGTCAAAGACACCTATCTTAAAGGTTAAAATATGAACACCAAAAGATAATCATTGAGAATGATTAATGCACCATAAGACTATTGAAGTTACAATGGAAGAGTTCCAATGGCAAGTACGATGCAACATGAGATGTTGTAGTTTGGAAACATTAGAAGGCGGTATTCTAAAAGAGTTCAGATAGCTTCTAAGAGTTGGAAACAGTTCCAAAGGGTTTTCCTTATAAGTTTCATTAACGGGATCATGAAACTTGGAGACACATTAAATAATGAAGATTGGTCCTAGTTTGACACGCCCGTTAAACCAAATCAGAGTCTTAAGAGTTAAGACGCATGCTTGATATGGATAGTCAAACAAGAAAGTAGGTCCATTAGTATTTGGAGTTTCTGCTTGAATGGTAACAGTCATATTAGAATGACTTGGATATTAACGGTTAATATCAAGATCGTCATGTCACTAAGTTTGAGCTTTTAGTACGTTTAGGATCCTTGAATAAATGGTTATTCTAAATTTCCGTAGTCGATTGATTTTATGGGAATAAAATCAAATCAAGACTATTGTGAATCAGTTGGTTTTTCATTTAGAATGAAAGTCCAAAGAGTTGGAGACCAAATTCACAGATATTCATTAGAAAATGAATATTGGAAGTAACTCGCTTCAAACTACTTCATGGATCACAATCATAAGTAGATTTGAAAATGATATTGCCACTGTATCCTCAGACCTGAGATACATACCGGAGCTTGATTCTATGGAGGATTGCTCTTTGATATAATCTAAAGATGTTATTTGACTAGGCAATAATAAGGATTAACGCTGGGAGTATGTCTGAAGTTTAGTGATAGTTGTTTGTAGTCAATATGGAATTTTGTTCCCTTACACTAGTAAGTGGGAGACATCTCTGGCGCCTTCGTTGATTCAAACCGGTATATGTGCATGGCCATTCCCAAGCTGAGAGTTTGATAGACTACTTTGATTCTGGATCGAGAAGGATAATTATCGAACACTACATGAGAATGATGATATGATCCATGTCTCATGTTCGATAGATGTCAGTTACAGAAAGGATAATTAACAAATTATCATAACTATTATGAATAGTTAAGTAAGGGTACTTAGACTACTCGGGAATAGGAGACGGTTTTATAAAACGTCGTATCTTAATGGGGCAGTGAGATGTAGCAAGTGGGAGTCTGTTGGACTTATATGCCCGAGTAACGACACTCGACAACACTGCCATCGAGATATGATCCAAAGAGATACACCATGAACAACAATATATATTAAAGGACGTTTAAGAGTTAAACAGGCCTTACACAAAACTAAACCGAAAGGCAAATGATTATTTATGAAATAATCATCCAGAGATTATCTGGGATAATCAACGGCAAAGAGAGATCGTAATTTGGAATTACGAACGACTAAATTAACTGATCCGGAAATTCAGAATTACGGAATAATTAATTTATATATAGGATATATGTATATAATTAATTACATAAATTAATTAATTGTATTAATAAATATATGTAAACGTTATATATTTAATTAACTAGAGAGTTTGGGTTAAACATTGATTATTAGATAATCAAGGGTTAATTAGTAAACTTAATTACCTAACTTCGGGATTAAGTTACTAATCTATAAATACATATGTCTAATGAATTAAAGGTGATGATCACAATTAGAAAGTTGGAGAATAATTGCTAACCCTAATTCTCTCCTCCCCTCCCCGTTGCCGCCGCCACCCTCCACCTGCCGGACGACCGTCGTAAGGCACCCGTCGCTGGCAGCCACCTCCGCCACTGCTGTCGTTGCCATGAGCCGCTGCCGCTATCGCTATCACCGAGCACCGCCGCTGCTGACAAGGGCATCACCCGTCGCCGGACCCGGAGGGTGCCGACGTCGTTTCGGGTTCGTCATCTTTTTTTGCTTGCCACCGGCTGATTGGATTATACAAACCGGGATCGTTTTGGTGTACGGGTGATTTGGAGATAAACCGGATAGAGATTCGGGTTTATATGAGTGGATTAGCATTTATGTGTTTGGTTCGTGGAGCAGGATCTAGTGACAGGGTTGTTGTCACGTGGTGTTTCATCTTCCGTTGCCGTCTCCTACTCGCGAAAAGTATAAACCTAACCCCCTACGGTTGTTATTAAATATTTGTTTGCATCTGAACTACTGGTGGGCGATCAAGGGTTTGGCCTAGATCGGTTCATGCTTGTTTTTCAGCTGCGTGTTCTAAAATTGTTTTTAAACCCATGCACGAAACCCAACAATACAGTGACTCGGTATTCTAAAGACTTAACTTCATGCATTACCACTAACTTTGTGGAGAGGAATCATAGCAAAGGGGTCATAGTGACTAGTGTGTGAAATCCCTTGTCTAAAGACACAATTTTGATACTTTAATCCCGACACTGAGGTGGTTGTTATGGTGGCAACTTTCCAATATTGTTGTGGGAGTTAATGTCCCGACCCAGAAGTTACTACATCTTTTGCACTTACACACGTATTATCACCAACCTTCAAGTTTATGACGTGGTGTCCCGAACCAGGAACCATGTCTAACTAAACATAGTGGTTGTTATGTTGCTTAAACGACTACCCTTGGGAAGATAAAATCAACCCAAGCTATAGGGTTTAGCGACTTAAGTGACAACCACGATGTTTGCATTATAGTGATCTTTTGAGAGTCCATAAATAAAAGCTAACTACAGCACTAAAAGGAATTCGAACCAAAGTGATTTATTCTTGTCATTGATTAATACTACTACCTTCTATAATTTTAATATTCTCTATAGCTCCCAAAATCAAAATCAAACAATCATTCAAATTCTAGAAAGATTAGACATCAACCAAAGTCTGGTACTAAGAGTCTCTATATCCTTGGAACAGTACTCGGTCTTACCAACGTTGTGCTACGTCCACGATGGGTGCACTTGCTTTTGTGTTAAAAATCGCGTATTTTTACAAACACTCTACAATACATCTGTTAAGAAACTTTTTTATCGCATGGATACATGTTCCGGATCATAACCTGATCATATTAACATGCTATTAGAAAAAATTATAAAACTAGATTCTTCGAAGAAACAACTACATATATGTTGCTTTGATTGAACAGAAAACCTTCACTTGACTTTAGTTAAGCTACTACATATAGTATTTCCTTAGTTGGGCACCATTGTAGGAATTTGATACGATTTCCCATCAAGTGTCGCCAGCTTATATGACCTTTTGCCAAGAAACTCATGAATAAGGTATAGACCTTCCTAGCTGGGCCTTACCTTTCCTTGTGCCTTTGCTTTGCTAGCAGCATTATTACGAAACACATATTCTCCTAACAGGAACATACGTCGTTGAACATTGATTGATGCCTTTGGTTTGTACCATACCCCCCCTTGTATGATGGACTTGGCTTTCCTTCCACTTTTTTCAGAAATCTTCTTTTCCTACCCTCCGAATTTCTGTTAAAATGTCCGCTACTACCGGCCCTTTGATTGATGCCTTTGGTTTGTACTTGATATCGAAGTCTCCCAGCTCTATTTCCCATCTAGTTAACCTTCTAAAACAACTCCAGTCTCTAAGAATCTACTAGATTGGATAACTCGTCAGCACTTCGACAACATGCGGCTGAAAGTATCTCCTCAATCGTTGTGTAGAATGGACTAGAGTTAGGAACAAATTCTCTATGATGTTATATTGTAATTCTGGTGGATCCAAAACTCGACATGCATAATAAATAGGCGTTTAGACACCTTGTCGTTCAGCCATCAGTACAACACTCAACGCTAAATCAATTAGGGCTATATACATTGTCAAAATTTCTTAAGGCACCGATGCGGTCATATTTGGTAAGAGGGAAAGGTATTGCTTCATATCTTGGAACGTCGTTTCTGCTTCATTTTTCCATTTGAACTTATTCATAGTAATGCAATCTTTAAATGTTTCCATGGAAGGTAGTGACCTCTCCAGTTGAGGGTCTGGACTTTCTTTATTGAAGATGGCAACCGCATACGAGTGATTGAAAGTACCTTCTCCGGATTAGCCTGAAAGCCATTCTTCGTAACAACCACCCCTAAAATTTTTCCTTCCTCCATCCTAGATGAGCACTTCTTGCAGTTTAACTTCAAGTTAAAGCTACGCAGTCTAGTGAACGTTTCTTGAATATCTTGTAGCTTTTCATTCTCTTCTTTACTTTTTATAACCAGATCACCCACATATACTTCTACATTGTGACCTATCTATTTTCTAAATGCTCGATCCATGAGCCTCTGGTACGTTGCGACCACATTATTCAATCCAAACAAAATCTTTGTGTAGCAAAAAAAATCCCTTCATTGGTATTAAAAAGTCTCTTCATCTTCTACGAACATCTGTACATGGTGACAGCCTTTGTTTGCTTCTAAGAAACACTTGAAATGGTATGGTGCAAGGGAATCCACCTTCAAATCTATCTCTTGAAGGAGATAACAGTCTACGGGACTTGTGTCATTAAGATTCTTGAAATCGACACACATTCCTCATGTCCCGTCACTCTTCTTTACCATGACGGTATTGGTAATCCAAGTTGGATGCCTTACCCATGCATGATACCGAATTTAACGAGCTTCTGGACCTCCTATGTAACCGCCTTACTCCTTTCAACATCCATGGTTCGCCTTTTTTTGCTACCTCTCTACTGCCTTATAAGTATTCAAATGATGCTCAGCCATAGCTATAGGTACCCCCACCATATCTGATGGTTGTCATGTGAATACATCCATGTTTTCCCTAAGTAGTTGTTTTAAATGATCTCTGACATTTGATCATCTGGAGCATCCAATCATTGCCATTTGTTTCGGGAAAGCCAGGTTATCCGGATCAAGTGTGCTCTCCTATTCCTACATTTCCTGCTTCTACTCTTCTATTGCCACCCATTGCTTGTCAGCATAAACTATTTATATTCTTTTGGGGGTTGGTAATTTTAAAGGCGCATGTGTCAGGGAGATAACAACTCCCAAGACCCCTAAACCCGATATCCTAATAATAACATTATGTGGCGAACTTATAGCGACTATTAAAAAGTTCAATGTGATTCTCCTATGGCGGGTCCCTTCCCCCTACACAACTGGAAAGGTAATTCGGCCCAACGGCTTGACTGTGTCACCAGACAAATTTTATAATGGAGCATCCACAAGAACCATCCTCTAATGATCTTCCCTATCTAGCTCAGAGAAAGCACTGCTCATACATAATATATGAGGAACTGCCACAATCAATGAACACCCTTCTAATACGATAATCTCCTATTTGTGTCATGATAATTAATGGTCTGGTACCGAAAGGGCCTCCCAGACTAGGAAAACAAGATAGACTGCTCCATCCAGGATTCCATGTGGTCACTATGGCGTTTGACTCCCTGCAATCCGCCCTTAATCATTTCTTTTTTAACCCGTTACATCCTTCTGTACTTCTGGAAGAGTCGGCCCAAGCTTGATGTCCTAACCGAGTGTGCTAGCTTCCCTAATTTTACTGCTTGCACAATCTATCTTCGTAACTTCCAATAATAATGTGTATTGTGACTTCAATCTATGTGAAATTCACAATATCATTTCTGGTTTTGAGAAGCATTCGGTCTCGAGGCCACCTGGCTAGGATCTCATTAGGCGTTTTTCTTAAGGAAGGTAAAGGGGGTGGGCTTTACCTCTTGGCCCCCTCTGGATGCATGCTCCTCTCCCTTGGAAAAGAAGGCTTCGGATGCCACTGGCGTTAAACCAGGCCACACGGACTTGAGCTAAACGCTTGTGGACTCTTCAGCCTTGGTTGGTCTATCTAGAGAAGGTCCTACTACCTCCACCCTTAGATGGTTTCCACTACTCTCTCATGTTCCCATAACATTTTTTTATCCAACTCCTGAGTCATTACCACCTATTTTTTGCTCTCACATAAGCCTTAGCCACTGTCATCAATGCTTCCATGGTCTGCGATACTCCATCCTTCTATGAAGTTTTCAGATGAGTTCATCATTCCATACTCCTTAAATAAACCTTGCTATCATGAGATCTTCCTTACAATGTGTATCTGCAAGCTCTCTCTATTATACCGTGAGATAAAATCCTCAACATAATTGTTATCCCGCCAGCAAATATGGATTATATCTTTTTATCTCACACGTCATTGCTGTTGGCTTAATTGCTGCAAGAATTCCTTCACCAATTCCTTGAAACTGTCAACCTCACCCACCAGGACTTTATCATACCACAACCTCGCTCGAACTACTAAAGTTTACACGAGCATTTGACATAATACAAGCATCGCACATCTCCACGTCTCCGGCACTAACGAAAACACTCATATAATCATCTGGGTCCGTCGATCCATCATATTTTCCCACTGTGGACGACAATTTCAACTTTGCCGGAAATTCAGCTAAAGTGATTCGACTTGTGAATTTAGAGTAAGGCACCAAAGATATTGGACAGTAGGGCGTGTTCATATCATCCATCTTGTTCTGACCATATTGATGAATATATGTGTATTCACCATTAACATCATGTAATCCATGGTTATTTCCTATACCTCCCCTCTTCGTCACTACCATGTTAGGTCCTCGTCCACCCCCTTGATTTGGTGTGATGTATGTTGAATCTTTGTATGTTAATCTCGTTTGGAATCCAGCCAAATGAGCCCTCTCTATCAAACTGCCCATACATCATCATGTATTTTCGAGTTGGAATCGTCGATAGGATTGGAAGCGATGAAGAAAAAAACGAGATAGATGAAGTTTAGGTGTTGAAATGAGTAGAAATTAACCCATTGATCATGGATGAAAGCATTATTTAACTGGGATTGGTTGTAGTATTACTAGGTTGTGAAGATAGCACAGGGAAACCTCCATGTCAAACGCCATCGAGATACTTCTCGCACTGCTTGAAACCAACTCACTACTGCTAGCCATCGGATCCGGGAGAAAAAAAACTCATCCAGTAATAACAGATGGCGCCAATGAAGACGTAAATCTTATTAGAGACTTGATCTAGCTTGAAATCTCCTCTTCAAATTATGTCCGGACACTGGATTGAGCGGTTCTCCAAGCTGAACTGTCAAACAGACAGCCGTTAGTCTTGGCACAGGAAGGGGAAAATCACTGTAACCACCCTTGAACGTGAGAGTAAGTATTTGATCAGAGATAACTAGGGTTTACAAACGAGAGATAAAGTATATTGAGTTTAGAGAGAGAATAGAATGAATATACCTCATTGCTTACTGTTGGGTTTAATCTTGACTTTAGTTTTAGTATTTGGTTTTATTACTTAGTATTTTAGTTTGTTTATTTAGTGTTTAAATAAAGTAGAAAATGTGGAGATTGACCCAGCTGTTATGTGAACGTTGGGGGCCGGTTCTTTGGGGATTTCCTTTGGAATAGGTAGCAATATGTGACTAGGTGGTGTTTGACCGTTGGACTGTAGCCTATATAAGACAACTTTTGATATGCAATAATATATGAATGCAGCTTTTCTTGTTTACTTCTGCACATTTCGACCAGTCCTTTTCTTTTATATTAGAGAGCTTCAAACATAAAGTGAGTACAACAATACGTGAGTGTGTGTTTGTGTGTGCAGCCTTCCGGTTCCTGTCCGGCCCATCCAAGAACCGGTCCCTACACATTCGTCCCCGATGGTTCCTACCCGGTTCTAGGTGTTTTATACTCGACCGGTTCCAACCTGGAGACCCGGCTAGAACCGGTTCCTACCCGGTTCTAGCCGTTAAACTTGTTTAAAAAACTGTTTTTAACGGCTATTTGACCGTTGGAGGCTCCATATGACCGTTTTTATTTTTATTTTAGCCCCCTAACTTAGTATAAATAGATGTTGGATGAATTGGTTAAGTACCCAACTTGAAAACGCAAAACCGTGTGAAAAAACGCAAAAAATACTCGTTTTACTCTCATTCCCGACTTTCTACTCTCACTGGCTCACTCACAATCACAATGATCTGTTGCTCAATGGCCAACTGTTGTTCGGGTGATTCTGCATACTAGGAACCAAGAAATTTGGTACAATTGGGATTTGGTTGACTTGAGTGACGGGTCTTAAAAGGCTCGTTGCAAGTTTTGTGTCACTTTTTTGAGTAAAGAATCAAACTCATGTTTAAATAAGCACATTGTTCATAAATTTTGCAAGGCGTTGAAGGCAACGACGGATGACTTCGAACAAACATAACTGGGTAGTGAAGGTCAAATATTTCATTACGACGTAAATATGGTTCAAGATCGAATAGCGAAGTTCGTGATTCAAGAAGCTCTGCCATTTGACCACTTTGACAACTCTCGGTTGACAAACATGATTCGAGAGACGCTTCAACCTCGTTACACATACGTAAGTCGTACTACACTTAGACGTTATTGTTTAAAAATGTGGAGAAATGCAAAAAAAGATTTAATTGAAGTTTTTGAAAATTTAAAAACTTGAGTGAACTTAACTAGTGATGTTTGGTTGGCTCCACATGGTTTACCCGAATCGTACCTTTGCGTCACCGCTCATTGGGTAGATCCCAATTCTTGGCAAATGATGAAACGTACGATTGCGTTTAAACTTTTTCCGTGTCCACATACCGGAGAATATTTGTTTCAAATTTTAGATTATGTAATAACAACCTTTAAAGAAGAAAATAAAACATTTTCAATGGCATTCGATAACGCCTCAAACAATATTAGCGCGGTTGAAAAATTAAGAATAATATATACACCGATTTGCAACGGCGCATTTTTCCACACTCGATGTGTTGCACATATTATTAATTTGGTTGTGCAAGACGGGCTCTCTGTTGAACACGTTGACGTGTTCAAAACCGGGTTTAGATTTATGTTACAAGACGCTTTTATAATAGGAAAACATATACCGATTATAAAAAAAACTTTGTAAGGATACAGGAAGGGTTTTCTTAGGACATAATTGGGATGTACCTACTCGGTGGAATTAGACTTGTAAAATGTTTGAATCGGCTTTATGACAAAAAGTAACATTAAAATCTTTTCATCATAGTCTTTCAGAAATTGGTCGTGCTGAACCATTTCCGGATTTGTGTTGGGATAATATTAAAAATCTAACCGAATTTCTTGATGTTTTCAAAACCTCAACTACAAAATAATCGGGGGTTTATTATCCGACTAGTAATTTAGTTCTTTTGGAATTATATTTAATGGCTTTAAATTTAAAGAATTTTGAAAATAAAAATAACATGTTTACACAAATGATGGCACCGATGAAAGAAAAAAATTAAAAAATATTTCAAAAAACTACCACCCGTTTTTACTTGCGCTGCCGCTTTAAACTGGATTTTAAACGTTCCGGGGGTTGAATGTTTGATAGACAAAATAATGGACAACTTGGATTTGCACGAAGAAGAACCGGATTTTTCCAAAGAAACAAAAAATATTTTTCAATATAATCTTCAATCAATATATGATTTTTATTTAATAAGATATGGGTCCGACATAAACGTACCAACGTCAAGAGTTCAAGTAGCTCGTTTGTTAGGGACCTGGTGGTTGCTTTATTAAATACTGTTCGAAATGAGATGGTTAAACGACAAAGGGGTAACACCCCATTAAGCGAGCTCAGAAGGTATAGTGGATTGGATTTTATATCCACTATGTTTGCCAAAGATTATCACAATTTTGATATTTTGGCTTGGTGGAAAGAAAAGGAATTTCAATTTCCGATTCTATTCGCTATGGCTCGTGATTTACCAACCGTCTAAGCTTCTACGGTAGCATCGGAATATGCATTTTCTCTTAGTGATAGGGCTTTATCTTTACAAAGAACAAAACTCACTCCGGAGTCGGTAGAGATGTGCATTTGCTTAAAAGATCACTTGGACGCTACCGATCGTGGACAAGACCAAACAAACCACGAAGAAGAAATAATACTTGAAACAAAAGTACACGACGAAGTGGTGGATGATGGACTATCTTCCGGCATATTCGACGAAGAACTCGCCTGATACGACCTGATAACTTATATGATATTTTTTTATGTTTTTGTTCGTGATTGGGATTCAAAATCGGAAACAGTGTATTTTCATATATGTATACAGTCTGAAACGTATATGTATATATGAATTAATCAGGAATGTTGTTACTGGTTTGGATTTATAGATGTATACGACCTGATACGTATATGTATATAGTAATTAAAAATGTATTTTCATAGATCTATACGACCTGATACGTATATTATATAGGAACTAAAAATGTTATTTTAATAGATGTAAACAACCTGATACGTATATGTATATATGAATTAAACAACCTGATGGTGTATGGTGATGTAATTTTAAACTTTTAATTTGGATTATGAACTCAATGGGAATGAATATTATTTTATGCATTTTATTTGGAATGTTGAATTATGAATGATCAATGGTAATAGTAAATAAAAGTAGTTTTTTAATTCTCATATATAAAAAGTGGTTTTTTTTATTTAAAGTTATATACGTATACGTAACATCTGTGTTACATATACGTACCAAATTGATTAACATGTGAACCAACTTGTGTTACATATACGTACCAAACTGATTTTGTACAAACAGTCGATGTTTTGGTTCATATTGATCAACCCCAGCAGATGCACAAACTCAAAGTTAACTTTTGATCACATATTTGATTTCAAAAGATGAACAAACTCAGTGTTAACCCTCATAAACCTAAAATTAGGTAGGACTATAACACATATTCATGAGATTAAAGAAATCCATCAATCAAAACACACAAACTCTAATGAACAAACATTCATAAATTCATAAATTCATAAATTTCAGATAAAAAGATTATACCCAACTGTTAATGGGGTAGCCTTCAATACCATTTTCAGGATATAAAGTCAGAGGAAGGAAATAATTTCTTTGCCATGGGATTCAATTTTAAAGATGACAACATATCAACAAATTCTTCATTTTGATTTATGATTTAGAATCATAATCAGAACCTTTTTTGGACCCATCGTCATCATCTGAATTCACCAAATCAACACTCTCGCCGCCACCGCCGAAAGGACCGTAGCCACCATCGAAGAAGTCCCCTCGGTCTTCATTCAAACCGGTCGGCGATCTGGGAATGTTTCTTGGAGAATCCCGTCATCCCCGCCATCATCCAACCGTTCTATCATCACCCTCGTTATCCCCGCCACCATCCACCACCGGAAATTCTCGTCGACGAACTAGGTTTAATTATAAGATCGTTCTGTGATTGTTGAGTTCCGATCGTTGTGAAAAAACATGATGAAACAAACATAAATATTTACGAGTACCTTAAATCGTGATGTAGGTATTGATAAAAAACTGAACTGGATTTTTGAAGATGATCGATTTTGAATATGATCGTGGAATAAGGTTGACTGGAATCGAATTTGAAGGAGGAAATAAGGGATTGAATGTTTAAATACTTAAAATAAAATGTTATGTCATGTAACAAAATATCCCTGTTAATATATATTAATAATATATAAGCTAAATTATTTGATTGGTTTAAAGTGATTATCATGGTGGTTATCATTTGAACCATTCCCTAAAGATCACTTGGACGTTGTTGATCGTGTACAAGACCAAACAAACCTCGAAGCAGAAATGTGTACTTGTAACATTTATCGTATTCATGAATCAATGAAGCTTGAAACCCTTATCATATCTCGTGTTTACATTATGTTTATATCATACTTATTTTATGCACATTATACTTATTACATGATCACATGTAAACTGCAACGTTTGAAATTGCTTTAAATTGCAACTTAGATCGTTTAAACCGTTAAAAAACTCATTTACCCACGCGACACTCACCTGCTAATAATTCAAGGACAACGTGTCAACCATAAGTTCCTAAAATAGTGATTCAACTCATTCATGCTATCAAACAATCCAAATTAGTACTTTAGTGTGTTACTTAGTATTTTCACATCTTCGTTCGCCTTCTAAACCGTCATTTACTGTGTACCGTCCATTACCGACAACCACGTCTAATGTAACCTTAATTTCTATTTTAAATGCTCAACATATTCATTTCATAATTTAGAACAACTTTCGTGAACAAGACTTTCCTTAAATAAACTTTGAAATTCGAAAAACGATCAAATTACGCATGTACAAACCAAATGGATCATCCATGGATCAAGACAACCCATGACCCAAACCCATTAACAATTTGCGAAAATCCTAGCCCTATTCCCCCTTATTCCAGCCGTAAACATCCCCTTTGATCATCCTAGACCCTAACTTGGTCCCAAAGACTTACCGTGTATATCACCTCCACCCTCAACTATAAATACAAAGCCTTTGCACCCTTTTTTTCTTTATAACTGTGCAACCAGTAAGAAAGCTTTCCAACCTCCTCCACGCCCTCTAATTTTCAAAAATCTCTGCCCTACCACTCGAAGATTTCGCAAGACTCAAGGTAAGCATCCATTACATCGATCAAGTTCTTAATTCTCCATTCATGCATTCTAGTCATTCTCAAATCTTGTTCGTATTATTTTCTATCCTAAGACTTGGATTTGATCATATTACAACTAATTTTTGTTAAAACATTATTAAACTTATGTCTAATAAAAGATTAATGGAGTCTTATAACTTGTTTTGATCAATTAAGCATTCAAAAACCCAAAAAGGTATGGCACATGTGTAAGCTTAGGATCTGGGCAGATTCATGTGTCGACTTGGGATAACCATATCTTGGTCATTTCTTAACCAAAAAGGGTGTTTCTTGAGCCTAAAAACTAGTTTAAAGATCTACTTTTCAGAAACTCAAACCTCATAATAATTTGACAAGTTTAAGTCATCCAAACGAATTTGTTTAAAACAAAGGTCAAAGATTTCCTGGACAGAAACTTGTTCTCTATTTATCCGGTCATAACTTGGCCATCTTACGTCCAAACAACTTGCTTCTTTTTTTTTTAAATATACTTCTCTGAGTTGTGGTTCTAACCATATAAGTTTGACATTCTAATTCTTTGTAAAACTCCCTTAATGACAAAACAAGACACAAAGGTCCATTATGAACCTATGTTCTTATGTCACGATTTTGGCAGATTTTGGATGTCTAAAATAAAACGTTTTCTAAATAACAATTGTTCATAATATACTAAATTAATGATCTAGAGATTTTGAGAATTTTATAAAAATATTTGCTATAGTAAAAACGTGTTGTAAGACGAGTAAGTAAATCTGTCAAATCTTGAGAACTTAACCCTAATTTTGAAATTTTCTCTCCCTTACGACATATTCCATCTTTAAAACTAAGATTAATCAACGGTGTTGTATACAGTATAATCTTATTCAAACTATGATGTATGTATATGGCAAATGAATGGTTCTTTCTAAGGAAAGGCCCCTCTTTTTTAGGAATCTTTTCATTGGATGCACTACTCTAGGTTGGATTACTATATTCAAGTATACAATAACCTTACCTCATTAATCTTTCTCATTCACACTTCCCCCTTGTATAATGTTACTTCCTTAAACTTATTTGAGTTACTAATACATTAGGGCACGTACGCTAAGGTTGATACACACAACCTCTTCCTTAATCATCAAGGTGAGATCATAGCCCCTTTTGACTTTTATTCTTTGGGGTGGAAACATGTAACAAGTCTAAACTTAAACTTTCTTTTACAATTCAACATCTAACAAATGTTTTCATACATGATCATTATGTATTCTTACACAATTACAACATGATAGCTTTCATTCAAAAAAGTCCCTCTTTAACAAATTCTTACACAATCATCAACTTGTTACAAAGCCGACGGTAGTACAATTATAGCGCTATAGGTGTGACAAACCCATCCATCTTCCCGGTTAGGGGTTTGAATGATTGAAATCCAAACACTTATTCTTTAGGTTAACCCATGGGGGGGGTGAACCGGAGAGGGCGTGTCATTAGGTTTGATTGTGGCTTCATGTGTCTAATGTTTGATAACGTAAGTAGTGAAACTTTTTTATGAATTGTATAAACTTGAATTCTTTATGATTTACTTAAACCTATGCATCTCATCAACTTACTTTATACTTGACTCGTTTTCTACATGTTTTTCAGGAAATAATGCATGATGATAAGCTTTGGATTGCAAATTTAGGATTGGCCTAGATATTACAAAATGAAAACTTAAATTATTGTTTCTCTGTCATTTCGAACATGTCCTTTTATTTGGTTGTGTGTTTGAATTTTGAGACTTATATGTAATACATTTAAATGCTATGAATTTAATAGTAAATTTCTTTATGCCATGGATTCTTGATTCAATTAGTCACACACCGTGTTTGACGTGCACGGTGAGGGTGTGACAGATTGGTATCAGAACCCTGGTTATAGAGAATTAGGCAAACCTATTTGACCTAGACTATAACCTAAGCTACCCCATTGAGACTTATGTGCTTATGTGATTCTGGTATACTAAATATCTTATTTTTAGTATGTCTTCATATTCCGCTGATATCTCTTGCAAATCAACCCTCCCATCCTATGACGGGTCCCAAAGCCCAATCCATTGGAGTAAGCTAATCTCACCTGGATCATCTTCACAAAGCCCATTACCCTTGAGTCATTTCGTCAAGCCTGAAGATCTCGAATTGCTCTCTGATGCAAAAAGTCAATACCATCCCGCACCAGTAACTGAGATTGAAGTCATCAACATCTCGAGTGAATTCCGATCCGAGCGGTGCGGAAAGTAGAGTTGGTCCGGAAGAAAATGAAGACCCAAGAATCCATTTGATCCTATTATTTGGCAAAGCCCAATCCGTGATATTCTCACCAAAATCAAAGCCCTGGATAATGGTACTGGGGACGTATGTAACTTGGAAGGGTGAGCGCCTGTACACTAGGGGTCTTGTCATTTAAGGAAAGTGGGGCACGTTCGTTACGAGTCACACTTACCTAGAGACCCTCGGAGTGAGTGCTCACTTATAGGCTAAAACACGTCTCTCTAGTATCATTCATCCGGACTTTGAATTTTGACTAGTCAGTTTTATCCTTAAATTTCAATTGTAATTTAACATATATGTGACAACCCTGAGATTAGGGTCATTTGCTCTTGATAGCTAAGTCACCATAAATGGGCTTAGCCCATTAGCGGCCCAGTAATAGATCCAATAGAGATTTAAGCCCATTAAAGGCCCAATAGGTGAACCAAATTCCTAACTTTACTTGACGGATCATAGTACGATTCGAGATAACATATTAATAATATGTAGTGTTTACAAAATCTCGCGACTTGCGGTTAGAAGAATTAACGCGTATACGGTTGGTAACCGCCACACAACGTGGGAGCTGACCACCAATATAAAATATTAATAATAATTATTAATATCTACTTGAGACGTTTATTTAGAAATTAACACGTGACTTATACGACCTAAAACGCGCAACTACAACGAATACTAGTGTAACTTAATACGGTTAATTATCACCTGGTGTGATTAAATAATATAATGATTATTTACATTTTATCATTTTTTTATGATTACTTTTATTATTAAGGAAAATAATAAATTTTATTCAGAGCGCGAAACGTTAAAACGAGCGAACGTGTCAACACGCGGTACATGTGCGTACCGGCCTGGACAACAGTTGGAGCATATATTTCATAAATTAAATATTCAAACAATATATATTTTTACGTTAAATAATTCTAATAATTTTAAGATAATGATTCGGGAATTTCGACGTGTCGGAGATTCGAGATAATACACGACATTCGTAAACCAGTATTCTTTCTCTTAGAAGCTTCCTTCCTAAACCAAAAAAAAAACCCTAGCTATTTAAACACACTAACTCTCTATGTACCGCATTTTCCCCCTAATACAGACATATATGCTTGAGAGAGAGAGAGAGAGAGAGGGACTCTCTCTTCCCCACCCTACTTTCCGGCCGGCGTCCCTGCAGAGGCGGTGGCGGCAGTCCCAGCAGCGGCACAACACCCCTTAGTCCACCTCTTTCAGTGACGGCTGTGTGATGGGAAACCACCGCGAGGAGCGGTGGTGGCATAACTGTTCGGCGGCTCAGCCGCATTTCCGTCGGAGGCTGCGTCAACCACTACGGTGACTTTCAGTCTAGATGACGGAGGAAGAGCGATGGCAGCGGCGGTGGCACTTGCAGGTCCATGTCGGTGCAGATAGACTTTCCGATGAGAAGAAGAAGGCGGTAAGATGGTGATTAAGGGAGGACATAGCGGCGGCGACGGCTAGGGTTCTACCGTTGTAACATCCTGAAAATTCATTTAACTAACGGATCGAGTTAGTGAGGGATCGGAACCTCTTTTAAACAACTCGGATTATAAAGGTTCCCATAAAGCTTAGTTTATTATAGTTAGGGACCCGGATAGTCGTTATTACCAAGGATTGGGTTGAAAGCGCGTTAAACGATTTAGGAGGGACCCGAGTAGAAACATCAAGATATTTAAATACCATCATTTAACAAACCCAAGGTCATTTGGCCTAGGAACTTCGCGACGACAGCACAAGGGAGAGAGGAGCCGACGACGGTGTCCCCAACTGTGTGGCTTCAAAACTTCGTTAAGGTGACCTCGTTCATTATATTGCTTCAATCATGTCTTGATTTATGGTTATGCATGAGATCACGATTAGGATTTCTTAGCTATTGTCCGTGAACGACGGCGGGGGTGGGCTCGTGGTGATGGTCGGTTGTGGTGGTGACTCTAGGCAGCCTGCAACGGAGCTGCAGTGACCCGTTGGGGCTGGGTGCAACGACCAAGAAGGAAAGGAGGAGGATTACGGGCTGTGGGAGAATGGCGAGCACACGGCGGTGGTGCCCGACGGCTGTTGGGGATGCAACGGTTGTATTCTATGGCTGGGAATAACGGAAATGGCTATGGCAATGTTTCGGCATGGGTGTGGCTTGGCAGAAAAGACTAAGGTATGGTGGTGCATGATGACGTCACACATGGGAAGTACACGGTGGGTGGTTCGTCGCGGTGTTGTACGAGGATGAGGGTTCATGGAGATGAGCAAAAAAGAGGGTGGAGTCAGGCACACCCGATTAGGGTTATGTCTAGACGAGGAGGACGATGAAGGGACACGACGGCGGGTCGGCTTGAGTTTCACGGAGTATGCTTGCAATAAGGACCTAACACGGGTGCACACATTCGCATGGTTAGGCTTTCACGTTCATGGCTTACGTGTGAGTATGAGACCCGGTTCATGTACGTGTACTCTTGTGGAGTAATAGTTTGCATGGCCACAAAAGTGCATGCATGTGGGTTCAGAAAGATCCAGGATGACCCTATCCACGCAGACATGTGGATTAGGGTTTTTGCATGGTTGATCGTACATACTTACAAGAGATGTTTAACATATTGAACGTGTTAAGAGTTTTGGGTTTTAACCCAATGTGTTTATGAACTAAAACATTCAGTAATGAGTCAGAGGGTCTACGGGGGTGTTTATGAGATCATGTGTGTAACATCCATGTTTTTTTTCCTGGTATTTCATATTGTGCAATAAATGACAATTTCAATCTAATGTTCACATTCAAAACGTTGTGTCACATCATTTACTATTTTCATGTGCAATTAAGGAGTATTATCATAATGTTAAAAGTACATACACACATTTTACATTGCTACAATAACAACGGAAACAAACCTATGCTATCTCACAAACTACGAGGACTAGTCTTGAAAATTATCAAAATATCACTTGACACGGTCGCGCCATGACCTGGCACGGTCGCGCCCCGTAAACACGGTCGCGCCATGACCTGGCACGGTCGCGCTCCGTAAACACGGTCGCGCCGAGAACTGGCACGGTCGCGCCTGAAACTCAGTTGAAACGTAAACACTGCCTTAATCACAAAGTCTGTTCAAGTCCGCGATTGTAACGTCTTTTGTGCCGTTTCCAGATTAATTCATCAATGACCAAACTCTTGAATAACCACAATTGCAATTAGAAACCCAAAACCGTCACTTAGTCATTTCTTTATCTCAATCTCGTCCAATTCCGTATCACTCTCGAAATCAAACCTCTGCGCATGATCTTCAAGCTTCTGTGATCACATTCCTCACATCAATCGTGCCGGAATCCCAGCAGAAGACGCCAAGGATCCACGAGACGAAATCGGAACTCCGTTTAGTCGAACTCTACCAATTCGATATCGTTTAAGGTAAGTAAACACATCCTCAGACTCATTTCAATCCCGTGAATGAAAGCCCTAACCTATTCAGGGCTTATACAATCGAATTGAACACGAATAAAATTTAGGGTTCATTATATTTTAGTTTAATCGAACTACACCCTAGACACGATCTCAACTCAATTAAAATACATGGATAGATTCTAAAACAATCAACAATCGAAAGCCCCATGAATTCACCTGCTATTAATACAGGATTTAGACAAATTAGCTTCTGGAACATTCAGACACGGTCGTGCTAATCAATTAGTACGGTCGTGCCTCTTGTCCAGGCATGGTCGCGCCCCATGCCTAAGCACGGTCGCGCCCCATGCCTAAGCACGGTCGCGCCTCGTGCCTAAGCGCGGTCGTGCCATACATTTGACACGGTTGTGCTACCTTGGGTCAGAACCTATTTCTTCTGTTATTTTAATATAAACTCATTTTCTTTTATAAAAATTATTTTATAAAACTCCAAAGCCAGAATTATTTTCATAATCTAAATTATCAACTTGGAAATATTAAACAAATTAATTAAGTCGTTTCTAATGGATTAAAAAGTAATAAATTTAAAATAAAAGTTTTACATATAATTGTTTTATTCAAACCTACGCAAACTATTTATATTCTAATATATATTTAAAATGCCTCTTGACACATTTTCATGAACAACTAAATAAAAATAATTAAATTATTATTTTAGTTAATTATGCAAATTAAACCTTAAATCTTTCATTATTTAATTGAACTTACATATTCATTCAAATACGAACGCAAATGAATACACCAACCCTTCGTACAAATCCATGCTCCCATTCCTATTGAAAACCTTATAATGTACTTAGACATTGTACATAATATTAATCCAAATTTATACTATTTCACTCTAGGTCAAACTTAGTGAGTTGCAAATCACTTGAATTACCCAACGCTCTTGTTAGCTACTACATTTTGATACAAGTGAGTATTTCATAGCCCCTTTTACTCTTTTACACTTTTGGGGTGAAACATGAACTCTATCAAATTACATGCTTACATTTACACAAACAACACAAATACAAATCCTATTTACATTCATGTGTGCAATTTGAGCTTTATGCCCGAGTGTTATGTATGCTAACTTTTGTGAACACTTATGTGCAATCATTAACTATTCAAGCCGACGGTTTTCAATGATCGATCTATTGAGTCTGACAAACCCACCCAGATTGGGGTGATTGATACCGACAACACAATTTGCATGCTAGTTACAAAGGTTTGATTGTACTTGGTTACACAATAGCTACTCCCCATAAATGCGTTATTTATCATGTTATGTAAGGATTTGTTTTACAACTATATGCTATCTATATACAAACCTGTGTTATACTCACCAACTTTTTAGTTGACTTTATTTTATTCATGTTTCTGGTCCTAATATGTGAGATTGATCAAGATGTGCTACATATAGGCTTGGACTTAGTTATAATAAATAAAGAACTTATGCATTTCAATTATGTTTCTTTTCTTGGATTTGGTTTTATTTGAATGATTGTAATGAAATTTGAAGTTTAATATATTTCAATTTAGTCAACATTGTGCTTATGAACAGTCTACATGTCCCGCCCCGATGATTCCGCCATCGGTCAGGGTGTGACAGATTGGTATCAGAGCCTTGGTTATAGGGAATTAGGTTATTAGACACCTTGACCTAGACTATAACTTTAGGACACCTACTTATGCTATGTTTAATGATTACATGTTATATGCTACATGCTATATGTTATATGTTACATGCTTACTATGATTAGTTATTATTTTATTTGATGACTTAATTGTTAAATATCCATGACTTATTAGTATATACTTAAATAATAAATTAAATAAACAATATCCTTTCCTATATCCTAAAACCTCATAATATTCTTATCTTCTTCTCTATCTTTATCTTTCTAAGCATGTGAAAACTTCATGAAGCTAAATTCATAAAAAAAAAAATTCTTTATTTCCTCGTTAAGGATTTTAAGCTTTGTTAATTATTTGAGGACACGTGCAATCTGGAAGAGTGACACCTGTATTTTGGGTTTTCTGTCTAGGAAATCATTTCGCATAAATCCCAATCAACCGAGGGACCCATATGCTTTCCTGGGAATTCCCGAGATGAGTGTTTACTTATAGGCTAAAGCATGTCTCCTTGAAAATTATATAAGTTTAATTAACCTTAATGTGTCATAGTATTCGAGTGATTATATCACTATTTGAGTACAATCCAAACTATGATTATCTATTTATTTTGTTATCTTATTCTATTAAATCCAAACAATTCTCATAAGTTCTTACATCTTTTCTTGTCTTGTGAAAATCTGTAGAATGCCTCCTCGTCGTGCTCCCGCGGCCAACACCAATACCGACATTGCTGCTATTCTTGCACAACTCGTGACACAACTCACTCAAGCTAATAGTGCCACCAATGGCAACAATGGTGGAAATGGTAGTAATAGTGGTAATGGTGGTAATGGTGGAAATGGTGGTAACAACCCATCTTAATGCACCTTCAAGCATTTCAACTCATGTAATCCTCCCAAGTTCTATGGTACCGAAGGAGCTACTGGACTCCTTCAATGGTTCGAAAGCATTGAGAATACCTTTCTCAATAGTGACTGCCCCGACAACCTTCGTGTTCGTCATGCCATAAGTGTCCTACAAAAACGGGAACTCACGTGGTGGAATGGGGAGAAGAGAAATAGAGGTGTGGATGTGGCAATGGCCTTACCTTGGAATGAGGTTAAAAGGCTAATGACCGAGGAATTCTGTCCTCGAAATGAAGTAAAGAAACTTGAAGCCGAATTTTGGGATCTTGCCCAAGATAGTGGTGAAAACTTGGCGTATACAACTCGGTTCCATGAGTTAAGTCTTCTTGTGCCCCACATGGTCACTCCTTTGTCCTGCTGCATTGAAAAGTATATTGTGGGACTACCTAGGCAAATTCAAGATACTGTCCTAGGAAGGAATCCCGCAACACTTGAGGATGCTATCCGCTTATCTGCCACCTTAACTGATAAGTGAATGTGAAGGCGGGGACTCTTACTAAAAAGGGCGCAAAGAAAGTCTCCGACACTGCAACTCCTTCCACCCACAACAAAGAAGCCATAACTGAGCCCTCCCAGCACAATAAGAAGAGAAAGGCTAGAAATTTTGCTGTGGTCACTCCTGCTATACCTGTTAACCAAGCTGCACCTATGGTTCAAGCACCGGCCAAAAAGCCGTATGTTGGAATCTACCCACTTTGTGCCACCTGCAACTACCATCATCCCCAAAGCATCCCATGTCGTCTTTGTACTGATTGTGGGAGATATGGCCATACGGTTAATGTTTGTAGGGCCAAAGCTCTTGCAGGCCAACTCAACCCACCAAACCAAACCAACACCCAAGTGACTAATCAAGGTACTCCCGCTATTGCAAATGGGCGTGCATGTTATGAGTGTGGCAACCCGAACCATTTCCGTGATCAATGCCCAAGATTTGCTAAAGCTAGACAAGGTGGAGCTCGTGGGCGTGCTTTCAACATAAACGCCAACGAAGCTCAAGCTAACAATGACGTGGTCAATGGTACGTTCCTTGTAAATAGTCAATATGCCTCCATTTTATTTGATACCGGTGCCGATAAGAGTTTTGTGTCACTTAACTTTGAACCTTTACTTGCCAAGACACGATCTCAACTAGAGAAAACCTTCACTGTCGAAATAGCAAATGGTGATTCACTTACAATCGAGTCTATTATCTATGACTGTTCTCTAGAACTTAATGAACATACATTCCCAATCAGTCTTGTACCAATGCCATTAGGAAGCTTTGATATCATCATAGGCATGGATTGGCTATCAAACATCATGCCGAAGTCATTTGTTTTGAGAAGTGCATCCGAATATCCCTACCATCGGGAGAAACGTTAGAGTCTTTGGTGAAAAGCCTTGCAAAGGACTTAAGTTAATGTCGTGCACTACCGCCCAAAAGTACCTACGAAAGAAGTACGTGGCCTTCTTAGCTCATATTGTCCAAAAAGATGTCAAAAAGAAGAGTATACAAGACGTTCCCATCATTCAGGATTTTCCCGAAGTATTTCCCGAAGATCTATCCGGTCTTCCACCCGTTCGACAAGTAGATATTCGCATTGATCTTGTGCCCGGAGCTAACCCCGTGGCTAGAGCTCCATATCGTCTTGCACCTTCTGAAATGCAAGAACTTGCAAGTCAACTTCAAGAGCTCTCCGACAAGGGATTCATTCATCCAAGTCATTCACCGTGGGGTGTACCCGTCTTATTCGTCAAAAAGAAGGATGGATCATTTCGCATGTGTATTTACTACCGCTAACTCAACAAGCTTACTATCAAAAACTGTTATCCTTTGCCTAGAATTGATGACCTCTTTGATCAACTTCAAGGTTCTACTTGCTTCTCGAAGAGTGATCTTCGATCCGGTTATCACCAACTCCGTGTGTAAGAAGACGATATTCCAAAGACTGCCTTCCGAACAAGGTATGGTCATTACAAGTTCATGGTTATGCCTTTTGGACTAACCAATGCACCCGCAGTTTTCATGGACCTCATGAATCGTGTGTGCAAACCGTACCTTGATAAGTTCGTGATCGTTTTCATCGATGACATCTTAATCTATTCCAAGACTAAAGCCGATCATGAGCAACATCTTAGATTGGTTTTGGATCTCTTTAAGAAATAAAAACAATATGCCAAATTCTCCAAATGTGAATTTTGGTTAAAAGAAGTTCAATTTCTTGGTCATATTGTCAACGACAAGGGTATTCATGTTGACCCTGCTAAGATCGAAACGGTTAAGAATTGGAATGCCCCGAAGACTCCCACTGAAGTTTGTTCATTTCTTGGTCTTGCGGGATATTACCGTCGTTTCATCTCAAACTTCTCTAAGATTGCTGTTCCCCTTACCGCTTTGACTCACAAGGGTAAGACTTATGAATGGGGACCAAAACAAGAAGAAGCTTTCCAAACCCTCAAACAAAAGTTGTGCAACGCTCCCATTTTGACTCTCCCTGATGGGAATGATGATCTAGTTGTCTACTGTGATGCTTCTAACCAAGGTCTCGGTTGTGTCCTCATGCAACGAGGCAAAGTAATCGCTTATGTATCAAGGCAACTTAAGATTCATGAGAAGAATTATACGACGCACGATCTCGAGTTAGGTGCGGTCGTATTTGCATTGAAGATTTGGAGACATTACCTCTATGGCATGAAATGCGTGGTGTTCACCGACCACAAAGGTCTCCAACACATCTTCAATCAAAAGGAACTCAATATGAGGCATCGACGTTGGGTTGAACTCCTTAACGACTATGACTGAGAGATTCGTTACCATCCCGGCAAAGCGAATGTTGTAGCCGACGCTTTGAGTCGAAAGGACCATGTCATGCTTCAGTGTGTTCGAATTCAAACCGACATTCAAAACCGCATCTTAGAAGCTCAAAACGTCTCAGTCACCGAGGGTAACATGTATGAGGAAATGTCATGTGGTGTTGAACTCCTACTCGAATCAAAATCCAATGGCTTACTTTATTACTTGAACCGTATTTGGATTCCCGATCGCGATGATCTTCGTACATTTCTCATGAACGAGGCTCACAAGACTCGTTATTCTATTCATTCTGGTGCGGATAAAATGTACCAAGATCTTCGCCAACAATATTGGTGGCCCGGTATAAAAAAGGACATTGCTCACTATGTTGCCAAATGTCTAACGTGTTCCAAAGTCAAAGCCAAACACCAACGTCCTTCCGGATTACTTGAACAACCGGAAACTCCCGTGTGGAAATGGGAGAACTTAGCCATGGATTTTATTACTAAACTCCCTCGCACCTCGAGTGGTTATGATAGCATTTGTGTAATCATTGATCGTCTCACCAAATCTGCTCATTTCTTGCCTATCCGTGAAGACTATCAGGTTGAGAAACTAGCTCGAATTTACATTGATGAAATTGTGAGCCGTCATGGTGTTCCCTTGAACATAATATCCGACCGAGATGCCCGTTTCATTTCTCGTTTTTGGCAATCTCTCCAAACTGCACTTGGTACACGATTGGATTTGAGCACGGCTTACCATCCCCAAACTGATGGTCAAACCGAGCGGACAATCCAAACTCTTGAAGACATGCTTAGAGCTTGTGTAATTGATTTTGGTGGAAATTGGGATTCACATTTATCCCTCATTGAGTTCTCTTACAATAATAGTTACCACACAAGTATCAACATGGCTCCATTCGAAGCTCTTTATGGTCGCAAGTGTCGTTCTCCTATATGTTGGAACGAGATTGGTGAAGCACAAATCACCGGTCCCGAGCTAATTCAAGAAACATCCAACAAGATTATTCAAATCCGTGACAACATCCGAACAACGAGAAGTCGGCAAAAGAGTTATGCCGACAAACGTCGAAAACCCTTGGAATTCCAAGTCGGTAACCAGGTTCTTCTTAAGGTGTCCCCGTGGAAGGGTGTGACCCGTTTTGGAAAGAAAGGCAAGTTAGCCCCTCGCTATGTTGGTCCATTCAAAATCCTTGAAAGGATTGGGAAAGTGGCTTACAAACTCGAGTTACCTCCATCTCTTGGCAATGTGCATCCTACATTTCATGTATCTAATCTGAAGAAATGTCTCGCTGATGAGAATCTCCATATACCACTTGATGACGTGCGCATTGATGAAACGATGCACTTTGTTGAGAAACCGGTAGAAATTATGGATCGTGAAATCAAGCAACTCAAGCGAAGTCGTATTCCTATTGTCAAAGTTTGTTGGAGTCTAAGCGTGGTCCTGAATTACTTGGGAATGAGAGGAACAAATGAAGCTCAAGTACCCCCCATCTTTTTGCTGATTCAGTAGCCTCAACTAGTTAAATTTCGGGACGAAATTCCCTCAACTAGGGGATACTGTAGCATCCATGTTTTTTTTCCTGGTATTTCATATTGTGCAATAAATGACAATTTTAATCTAATGTTCACATTCAAAACGTTGTGTCACATCATTTACTATTTTCATGTGCAATAAAGGAGTATTATCATAATGTTAAAAGTACATACACACATTTTACATTGCTACAATAACAACGGAAACAAACCTACGCTATCTCACAAACTACGAGGACTAGTCTTGAAAATTATCAAAATATCACTTGAGACGGTCGCGCCATGACCTGGCACGGTCGCGCTCCGTAAACACGGTCGCGCCGAGAACTGGCACGGTCGCGCTTGAAACTCAGTTGAAACGTAAACACTGCCTTAATCATAAAGTCTGTTCAAGTCCGCGATTGTAACGTCTTTTGTGCCGTTTCTAGATTAATTCATCAATGACCAAACTCCTGAATAACCACAATTGCAATTAGAAACCCAAAACCGTCACTTAGTCATTTCTTTCTCTCAATCTCGTCCAATTCCGTATCACTCTCGAAATCAAACCTCTGCGCATGATCTCCAAGCTTCTGTGATCACATTCCTCACATCAATCATGCCGGAATCCCAGCAGAAGACGCCAAGGATCCACGCGCCGAAATCGGAACTCCGTTTAGTCGAACTCTACCAATTCGATATCGTTTAAGGTAAGTAAACACATCCTCAGACTCATTTCAATCCCGTGAATGAAAGCCCTAACCTATTCAGGGCTTATACAATCGAATTGAACACGAATAAAATCTAGGGTTCATTATATTTTAGTTTAATCGAACTACACCCTAGACACGATCTCCACTCAATTAAAATACATGGATAGATTCTAAAACAATCAACAATCGAAAGCCCCATGAATTCACCCGCTATTAATACAGGATTTAGACAAATTAGCTTCTAGAACATTCAGACACGGTCGTGCTAATCAATTAGCACGGTCGTGCCTCTTGTCCAGGCATGGTCGCGCCCCATGCCTAAGCACGGTCGCGCCCCGTGCCTAAGCGCAGTCGTGCCATACATTTGACACGGTTGTGCTACCTTGGGTCAGAACCTATTTCTTCTGTTATTTTAATATAAACTCATTTTCTTTTATAAAAATTATTTTATAAAACTCCAAAGCCAGAATTGTTTTCATAATCTAAATTATCAACTTGAAAATATTAAACAAATTAATTAAGTCGTTTCTAATGGATTAAAAAGTAATAAATTTAAAATAAAAGTTTTACATATAATTGTTTTATTCAAACCTGCATAAACTATTTATATTCTAATATATATTTAAAATGCCTCTTGACACATTTTCATGAACAACTAAATAAAAATAATTAAATTATTATTTTAGTTAATTATGCAAATTAAACCTTAAATCTTTCATTATTTAATTGAACTTACATATTCATTCAAATACCAACGCAAATGAATACACCAACCCTTCGTACAAATCCATGCTCCCATTCTTATTGAAAACCTTAGAATGTCCTTAGACATTGTACATATTATTAATCCAAATTTATACTATTTCACTCTAGGTCAAACTTAGTGAGTTGCAAATCACTTGAATTACCCAACGCTCTTGTTAGCTACTACATTTTGATACAAGTGAGTATTTCATAGCCCCTTTTACTCTTTTACACTTTTGGGGTGAAACATGAACTCTATCAAATTACATGCTTACATTTACATAAACAACACAAATACAAATTCTATTTACATTCATGTGTGCAATTTGAGCTTTATGCCTGAGTGCTATGTGTGCTAACTTTTGTGAACACTTAAGTGCAATCATTAACTATTCAAGCCGATGGTTTTCAATGATAGATCTATTGAGTCTGACAAACCCACCCAAATTGGGGTGATTGATACCGACAACACAATTTGCATGCTAGTTACAAAGGTTTGATTGTACTTGGTTACACAATAGCTACTCCCCTTAAATGGCTTATTTATCATGTTATGTAAGGATTTGTTTTACAACTATATGCTATCTATATACAAACCTGTGTTATACTCACCAACTTTTTAGTTGACTTTATTTTATTCATGTTTCAGGTCCTATTATGTGAGATCGATCAAGATGTGCTACATATAGGCTTGGACTTAGTTAAAATAAATAAAGAACTTATGCATTTCAATTATGTTTCTTTTCTTCGATTTGGTTTTGTTTGAATGATTGTAATGAAATTTGAAGTTTAATATATTTCAATTTAGTCAACCTTGTGCTTATGAACAGTCTACATGTCCCGCCCCGATGATTCCGCCATCGATCGGGGTGTGACAATGTGATCTAGGCGTAAAGGTGGGTATATGGTCATGGGTCGTATAGTGACCTAATAGGGGTGAGTCGGGGGACGAGTCTATATGTCGTGCGGATACGACTAGGTGGGGTTACTGGATGTGCACATACATGGTATGTGCTTAGATAGTGATACATAGTAATTGAATGTGTGTCACCATAACAGTGGGGTAGTGTGTGATGAGTTAGCCAGGGTGAGTCGGGATATAAGCTTTGTATGTCCCTCGGGTGTGGCGGATCGTCACATGCAAGTGGGTCTACTAGTCGGACCGGGTGCGGAATACCCGTGACTAGGCGGATAGTCAAACAACACAAAGTAAACCAACTAGAGAATAACTTTAAATGTTCTTTCTATTATAAACACTTGAAGGTTACAGAGAGAAGTACTAAGGTTACAATTTGCGTATTTGCTACTGTGACTGCCTGTGTCTGCGTACTTAACTTCTGTCAACCTATCCTATTTATACAAGACCTGATGCTTGCGCACTTAGCAAGTGCGCAGGGCAAAAGGCTCTTGCGTACTTAGAAAGTACGCAAAGGTATTCTTGCGTACTTGCTAAGTACGCAGGAGCTTTCTCCTGTGCACATACAAGTGCACAAAACACTTAGAGAAAAATGCAACATTCAATATGTAAAAGTAAATACAACTCGATAAACTAATACATAAAGACTCTTACATACAAAGACAATTACAAACAAGAAAATACAAACTAAGACTCTATCCAGAGTGTTTGTCACAGGAAAGTGCTTCAACAAACTCCCCCTTGACAACAGCTCTGGATAATCTTCAATCTTCAGTCTTCATTCTTCAGTCTTCACAGCACTTGATCTTTAGCTTCCATCTTCTTCTTGTATTCAAGGCAGAACTTAATCACCTTGTCATATTTAGAAGCAAGGAGCTTTGTCCATTCATCAGTGTACACGCAGTATCTGTCTACTAGTGCCTCTAGATGTTTCACTGAAAAGTTGATGAAGCAGACTTCATCAAATATTCTGATCAATTCCTTTGGCACTATGTTTCCACTGTCTGAACGTACCTTTCCCATGATCACAGCCTCGCCCGTCTTTGGATCTACGTACCAGTACCACATGTCACCAAGAATATCCTGAGATAACTTGCTCAGGGGAATCTTAGTTTCACATCGCACTGGCTTGTATACCAATTTCTTTAAGTGCTTCTTTGTCACAGGATGTCTAGCGTGCTTATCCTTGACTCTCTTGGGCACTTGAGGCTTGAACATCTCGAATTTCCTAGATCTTGCTTCTCGCTGCAGAACCACCCAAAAACCCATCGCCACTGCGTGATTAGAATGACCTAGCAGCTCTCGGTTTGTTAGGTTCACAAGGTCGTATTTGGGTAAGGAGCTGAACGCTTCACTAGTGGGTTTCAAGTATCGAACCCCGCCAGATCTTTTGATTGTGAACAGCTGCTTATCCTCCTCGAACCTTACAGCCAAGATCATCCCTGTTGCTCCGTGTTTGTCTATTATGGATGTCTTTTGCCACACAGGAGATGGACCCTTTGATGAAGTAGAAGGCATATCTGTTTCTTTCGGTGCCTCTGGGTCCACAGGTGCAGGGTCAACTGGGGAGGCTTCAGTCGAGGCTTCCACATTACTAGCATGCTCGACTGAACCTGTGTTGAGCTGAGGTTCGAAGGATGGAAATTCAAAGATCTCTCCATCTTCTAACTCGTACTCTCCTTCCCCATCACCCTTGGGAATTTCAATTACAACATCTTCATCATCATCATCATCATCCCAATCGTCACCAGAGTCGATCTCTCCTTCTTCTAGATTAAAGAGAGCATCGATCTGTGCTTCATTAGAATAGTCAGGCTCTAGGTATAGGATCTCATCATCAGATAAGTCCTTAAGCACTTCAGCCACTGACTTTCCTTTGTCACCATCACCACCAGAGGTATCACCACCCTCTTAATGAGTAGACCCCCCCTGAGCCATTGGAATAGCAGAGATGGACACAACTGCTAAAGCTTGGTGCTCACCTCCACTAGGACCGGCTTCGGGATCCTTGTCTTTGTCGTCATCCTTAGTCAAGTCGACAGGATGACAAGCCTCATCACCAGTGGTTTTCTTTTCTTTCTCTTTCTCCTTTTCTTTCTCTTTCTCCCCCTGAGCATCAAGCTTCTTGGTCTGATCATCAATTAGTTTGACCATTAGCTCATGCTCCTTCCTTTGAGTATCAAACCTCAGCTCCAAGGACGTCCTGTGACCCAGAATCATTTTATTTGTCTTGATTTGGAGCTCGTTCTGGGCCATGACGTTCTTCAGTCTTTCATCAGTCTCCGTTCTCTGGCTACAAAGGATTCTAACTTCGTCTACCAAAGAATTGATCTGTGCTTGTTAAGCGTCAGACTCCTCCTTTGATTTCCGAATAGTCTCCAGTAATCCAGCAACTTGGGTTTCCAGAACATCTATCCTTGCATCATTCAGATCAGGATATCTGGATGATGATGCCTCGGCATTGTGAATAGGGGAGGAGAAGATGGTATCGAAGTCAAACCCTTGTGTGAAATCTCCATAATTGAAGGGTTGACTTAAAGGCTCAATGGTGGTGGATGGGATTGAGGATGTGATGGGGGTTGTAGGAGTTAAGGTATGGGTGATGGTGACTGACTCAGTGAGAATTGGAGTAGTCACCGCCACCTGAGCAGTTGTGGTAGGGAGGGTCACTATCACAGGAATTTTCGCTGTGATTATAGTGACGGCCATGTCAAGTTGCACCTGTGGTATCCTCCTCCTACGCTACAGTTGCTGTGAAGGTGGGGTGGAGGCTGAATCAGGACTAGCAGCTGAAACTTGTCCTTGCTGCTGAGCCTCCACCTCACTAGGGATAGAAAGCGGTTGCCTATTGCCCCTGTTCTTGTGAATGCTTTCCCGTCTTTGTCTTTGTATAGCAGCGTCAGAGTCAGAGTCTGGCTTGTATTCGCTGCTAGAAGACTGTCGCTTTCTCTTGGAGGACGACTCAGGTAGAGTTACCTTTGCCGTTCTCCTTGGGTGTACCTGTGATGGTGCATCATCGGAATCAGAAGAATCTGACTCAGTCTCTTCTGAGTCAGATCCCTCAGCACCATCATTTCCTCCTTCGTCGTCTCCATCATCAGACGATCCATATCACTTTCCATTTCCTCCTGTTGTTGTTGCTGTTGTTCATCGGAGTGTTCACTCAATTCAGGCTCCGAATCGTGACTATACCATCTCCAGTCACCTGGTGCCATGTATGCTTCATTGATGAGGTGGCCAAAGAGTTCTGTATTCATAGGGGTAGGTTTTACACTGCCTGGCTTTAAGAATTGTGAGAACACTCTTTTGTCCACCTTCTTCACTTGTAGTCTCTCCCCTATAGCAGGTAGGTTTGGCAACACGTCGTTAATCAAAAGTTGCACAAACCTAGGGTATAATAAGAACCTAAACCTCTCCGTCGTGTTGATCTGGTCATTAATGGCTTTGAATATGTAGCGGGAGAAGTTGTAGCCCTTATTGAGAGAAAGGTCGACCATGGCTGCTGCAAGGTCATGACCCATGGCATCTTTTCCAGCTTTCCTTGATGAGATGCACATGATCATGACGTGGCGAAATATCTCCATTGGTCTAACACCCACATCTTCTTATAGGAAGCATAGTCTCTCGCACCGACATAACCCATTCTTTGTCTCCAACAGCTGTCCACAAAGTAGTCTGGATAGGCTGTCGGGTCGGTTGAGAGATCTCTGAATTGAAGGACCCTTCTAATAGTATGTTCAGAGAAAGCGATAGCATGACCAGCAATGGTAGCCCTTATAACGTTGGGGGTTACCGTGCAATCATGCTCCGCAGTCTCCCAAAACTGCTCCAGATAGGGTCTTGACACGATCGGGTCAGCAGAAATGGCGTAGCTGATTCTTGAACGGTTCAAGAAATTAACTATGTCTCTGTACTGCAATGCTGCCCCTTTCCATTCTGGTTGAGTGTTAGCTAACAGGTTGAATTCATTAGTAAACGCCCGAGCCATAATCTGCAAAAACACATAGAAAACAGAATCAGAACAACACGTGTCATTGGAAATGACTAAACATGACTCAGTATAGCAGTTACTCTTTGAACTGAAATTTCAGACTTAGAATTTTTGCCAAGTGTTGGTCCTGCGTACTTAGCAAGTACGCAGGATTTTCCTCTTGCGTACTTAACAAGTACGCAAGAATTACTTCTTGCGTACTTGCTAAGTGCGCAAGAACTACACTTGGTGAAAATTCCAGAAGTTTAAAAATGTCACTGATGTTCAAAGAAACGGGTAGATTAGGTCGCCACTCGGTCGGAATCAATGATTCTAACCTATGGGACCAGTATCAACACCACAATCTTGCTATGCTTGACCAATTTTGACCTAAAACGGTCGACCGAACCACCGTTGGTTCAAATTCAACCACAAAGTCAAAATCAAAGACTAGAATGGACGATTAAGGGTCGATTATTGTTTCTAATCAAGTTTTAATGATAAGAATTTACCCAAACAACCCAAAATTTGCCCTAAAAATCACGGAATGAACCTAGATTTCTAAGTCAGTGAATCGGTCCAAAGTCACGATTTCGTGGATGGATTAAGCCTAGAATATCACCGATTGATTGTAATGAAGTGATGAAACTAGCAATAGGACGAAAAATCGGTTTAGGAACAATTGAATTTTCGAGTGAAAGTCGGAGGGAATTTGAACCAACCGGTTTGAAAGTGATGAAGTTCTGAAAATTTTCTAAGTCCGGTTTATATACCCCACGCAAAAATATCATGCGTACTTAGCAAGTGCGCATGATTTAACTCTTGCGTACTTACAAGTGCGCAAGACTTAACTCTTGCGTACTTACAAGTGCACAAGACTTAACTCTTGCGTACTTATTAAGTACGCAGGGCTTACTTCATGCGCACTTACAAGTACGCACAAACCCTTAAGTGCGCAAACTGTCAACTCAAATTTATGAAGTTTTTTTCAAGTCAAATAACGAACAAGATAAAAAAATATTCAATCAGGAAGATTCAAATACAATTCAGGAAGGTTAAACACAAATATTTTTGGCTTTTCTGAATAAAATTGAACTATGCATAAACTTAAAATCTTTTTGATCTTTTCTCATAGAAATATTCAAGAATTCACACAAACTATTTTTGATCAAAGACACGAGCAGAGGATCATATCAGGCTATCTTTTAGCAAAAACGATACAATATAAACATCAAAGAATATGGGATCATGTCATGGATTACTATTTATTCATACGTAATAAGCACATAAACAAGTAATACAAGTTGACAATATTATATGATTTGAAACTATAAGCATCTTTGTATCATGTTCTTGTGTATTAAGGTATTAATTATAAGATATACAACGTGTACCCCACTGATATGCTACAATAATGTAAATTGCATTATCTCAAGGCATCTAAGATTTTCCAATGATTTTATAAATTTTCAGAATGAAGTTACATCTATTAGCACAGGAAAAAATCAAGCAGAATCCATAAGGATTATCAAGAATCATAAGATTCTGAATCGAGTGATTCATTTGTCTTGGTTTCATTTGATTTTCTTCATTAAATATCGGTATGATGATTCAGGATAATATATATGGTGTTTGAATTAGGTAAGGGGATCCAACTTTTATCTGGATTTGATTTCAATGAATCAGGAGTGATTCAAGGGTGAATACATGATCAACGGTTAATGTAGAGACATGTCTTGATTCAATCTCTCCTTGCATACTTGTGAGTATGGGCAGTGAGATGAACCGCATTAATTGTGCTAACGACATAACTCGAAACTGATCTCAAAAGAAAATTATTGCCAAAATCTAACATCCTTTATCTGATAATGATCTTTTCTATTCTTTTACGCACACAAACTTGCAAACATGGATTCAAATCACAGTTGTAATTTAAATTTAGTTTCCACACTACTAGTGATTCAAAGACGCATATAGCCTACTAACAATTCAAATTACTTGTAAATAAGCAGATTAAAAACATAATAATTTAATTAATTAAGTAGCATGACGCAATCATTTCCCATATGATCAGTCTGTGACGTTTATATCATTTCCCATATGATCAGTCTGTGAACATTCCTATCAAGTTGACAAGATGCTCAAAACGGGATCGATCATATGCCTTTGTGAAAAGGTCAGCAAGATTGTCATCCGTGTGAACTTTTACAAGTTCAATTAAATGCTTTTCAGCACAATAACGGATGAAATGATGGCGAATTTCTATATGTTTAGTTTTGGAATGTTTCACCGGGTTATTTGTGATGGACATGGTGGCATTGTTGTCAATGAATAATGGAGTTCCAGTGAAGTTTAAGCTGTAGTCTCTCAATTGCTGTTGAATCCACAATATCTGAGAATAACCGCTCGCCGCAGCAATGTATTCTGCTTCACAAGTTGAGACAGAAACCGTTGACTGCTTCTTGCACTGCCAGGACACCAGTCTGTCTCCTAAGAATTGACATCCACCAGAAGTTGACTTTCTGTCAAGGTTACAACCGCCATAATCTGAATCAGTGTATGCTTTGAAGTCAAATGACTGCTGTTTAGAGTACCAAAGACCTAATCGGGGTTTCCCTTTCAGATATCTGAAAATCCTCTTCACGGCTATCATATGTGACTCCTTCGGTTGAGACTGAAACCTTGAGCACAAGCACACAACAAACATTATATCGGGTGTTGAAGCTGTGAGATACATAAGTGATCTGATCATCCCACGATACAATCTACTATCTACATCCTTTCCATCTTTGTCAGGATGCAGACCATGATTGACTGGGATAGGTGTGCCATAAGTACTGCTATCATTCATCTTGTATTTTGACAAGATGTCCTGCACTTACTTAGTTTATTGTAGATAAATGCCATCCTCTCTTTGCCTAACTTGCAGACCCAGGAAGAATGACAATTCACCCATATTACTCATTTCAAACTTGGACTTCATCACCTGCTTGAATTCCCCACACTTCCCTTCATTGGTAGATCCAAAAATAATGTCGTCGACATATACTTGTACAAGAAGAATGTCACCTCCTGCTTTCCTAATGAAAAGAGTTGAGTCAATCTGTCCATGGTTGAAACCATTAGACAGTAAATGCTTAGATAATGTCTCATACCATGCCCGCGGTGCTTGATGAAGACCATAAAGTGCTTTGTCGAGCTTATACACTTTATTGATACTATGCGGATCTTCAAAGCCGGGAGGTTGAGTGACATAGACCTCTTCGTGAACTTTACCATAAAGGAAAACACTCTTCACATCAAGTTGATAGACCTTGAAGCCGACATATGTGGCATAAGCCAAGAACAGTCGAATGGCCTCAATTCTAGCAACTGGAGCATATACTTCCGTGTAATCCAAGCCCTCTTGCTAATTAAAACCCTGAACAACCAATCTTGCTTTGTTCTTCACAACAACATGATGATCATCCGTCTTGCATGTGAACACCCATCTGGTTCCAATTGGCTGAAAGCCTTTTGGCAAGTCAACCAAATCCCACACGTGCAACTTTTGGAATTGAGACAATTCATCTTGCATCGCCTCAATCCTGTAGTTGTCAGTGAGAGTCTCCTTCACATTCTTCGGCTTTAACTGGGACACGAATGCAGCATGCAGACATGTTTCCATGACACCAGCGTCAAGTATCTCTGTGTAAAGACTGGTGTTCTCAGTGATGGTTTGATGACGAGTCTGAACACCGGCATAAGGATCACCAATAATGTTGTCGATTGGATGATTCCTATACACTCTCCTCTCCGGTACAATCAGTTCCTGGATTTCTGAATCTAGATTCGTGCTTAACTCCCCCATTTCCTGTGTTCCAGAAGAAGAAGATTCAATGTTAATTAGATCAGCTGGAGCTTCATTTCCTACAGTTGTGTTTGGATTAGCTTGAGCGTCATCTCCAACAATATGAACATCTTCACTGTTATCACTGTCATGAGTTCCAGATGTAGGTACATCATTGGAATCAGGAGTTATAATCGGTACAGTAGCACGAGTAGAGAAACTGGAGTCATTTTCGCCACCCAATAATTCATAAAATTTGCGGCGTCAACTGCAGATAGATCAGGAAGATTGAATGACTTGAATAGCGCATCATAATCAAAACCCCAAGCTGGACCTGTTGGTTCGGGTGGAATGCTGTGTTTACTACAATCCCCTTCGAACCATTCCTCGACAGTACGAGTTCCTATGTTGTACACTCTCTTGCTAGGCGAGTTAGAAACATATCCTAAGAAGATGCCTTCCACCGCTTTTGCATGAAACTTAGACTGGCGGTCTTTGTACTGTAGCAACAAGGAACAGGGACTACCAAAAGGAACTAGGTAATCAAGATTGGGAAGTCGATTGTTGATCAACTCGTAACAAGTCTTGTTATGCCTCCTCATAACCAGAACTCTGTTTAAGACGTGACAGGCTGTATTAACGGCTTCTGCCCAGAAAGTGACAGGAAGCTTTGCATCCGACAGCATAGTCCTTGCAGTCTCAATCAGTGTTCTGTTCTTCCGTTCAGCAATTCCATTCTGCTGAGGCGTGTACGGCGCGCTGAATTCATGACGGATCCCTTTCTTGAGACAGAAAAGCTCCATCAAATTATTCTTGAACTCAGTTCCGTTGTCACTCCTTATTCGTCTAACTTTTAGCTTGCAAAGAGATTCCAAGCTCAGGATCAAGTATTGAAGAATATAAGCAGTCTCGTCTTTAGTACCTAAAAAATGCACCCAAGAAAAACGTGAGAAATCATAAGTTACAACCAGACAGAACGACTTACCTCCAATACTCCTGATACTTATGGGGCCAAACAGATCCATGTGTAATAGGTCCAAAGGGGTATTAATAGATTTTTAGAGCTTGGGCTTGTGAGACTTCCGTTGCTGTTTGCCCTTTTTACAAGGCATACAGTCATCCGCAACGGTAAATCTCAGCTTAGGAACCCCAGTTACCAAACCGTTTCGGACAAGATGGTTCATTTTACGATACGAAATATGTCCGAGTTTCCTATGCCACAAGATAGAGTCAAGCTCTGTCGCTTTTGTAAGCAAAAAAGTAGCAACTGATGAGGTGGTTTTTGCCACGCTCATATCGATCTGATAGGTGTCGTTTGTTCTTGGTGCTCTCATCAGAATCCAGTCTTCGGGAACTTCAAAACTAGGTTTGAGAATCAGGCATTCTGACTTGTCAAAAATCACCGAGTACTCCTTATCACACATTTGGGAGACACTCAACAGGTTATGCTTCAGCTGCTCGCAAAAGTTGACATTGTCAAAGCTGACACAACCGTTCGAAACCACGCCTTGACATGTGATGCTGCCGCTTTTTTCTCCGGCAAAGGCCACATAGCCGCCTCTGAATGGTTTAACATCTTGAAGCAAGGCCATGTTTCCTGTCATGTGCCGGGAGCATCCACTATCTACATACCAGCAGTTAGAGATAGTACCCTTCGGACGTCCCTCAGAAGTAACAAAAGAATTTGTTAGTTTTGGAGACCCAAGCCATTGTGGTCTTGGGTCGTCCATCCTTTTCAAAATAAACTACTTCCTTTAACTCACAGTCGTGATGACTGTTCAAAACGGATGAATCTTTCAAAGAATTAGGACTAGGAGATTGAGAAGTTTTGGATTTGGCAGTCCAGGATCTCTTCTATTTCTTAACCGAAATAGGAGACTTTGGTTCAACAACAGCAGGTGAACTTGTGGAAGCTTCACCTGATTGAACTGAAGTCAGCTGTTCTAGCTTTCTCAACCTCTTGTTCCTTTTCCTTCTCTGTGGCTTAGAGAGTCTCGCCACAGGTTTCTCACCAGTACGTGTACTACCGGAGGTAGATACACAAGGTACATCAGGTTGCGTTACCTTTCTTGGAACAGATGATTTAGCTTCAGATTTTATCTTAGGCTTTACCATCGGTTTGACCGGTGGTTTCACCACATTTTTTACTGATGGCGACCTAGGGATAACAGCTGGTTGTGAAACAATATGCCGTTTCCCTTGGTTCTTAGAAGGACAGTTCACAAGAATGTGACCAACCAAGCCACATTGAAAACAATTCCTCTTGTCTTTATAAGTTCTCTTGTAAGGCTCATTAGATCTGGCCTTAGATAACTCAGCATTATGAGCAGGAGGAGTTGGTTTATGAACAGGAGTCTGAACCTTTACAGTTTGGTTTTTGGGAGTATAATATTTTTGCAAATTTTCTTTATACCCAAGCCCATAATGAGGTGAAAAAGCTTCTTTCTTTGCTTGGTTAAGATTTTTATAACCCTCATAAAGCATTACCTTTAGTTTATCATTTGTTTCAATGATGTCGGGTTCAGTTAAAATGTAATTATCACCATTAGTGATAATGTTTTTCTTTACTTTCTGTTCAGTCAACAACTCCTCAGATACTACTCCTTCAGGGCAGGTGTTAACTGACCCATCTTCAGAAGCAGTAACGAACTCCTCACTAGATGTGGAGTTAGCCTTACTTGAGGAGTCATCCTTTTTAGGGAAATCATCCTTATCAGAGGACTCATCTAGACAGATAAGATCAATGTCTATTAAGCAATTGACAAACTTCCCGCTTACTGGTGGAGGAATGGCATTAGTACCCAGCCCTAACCCATTCATTTGTCTCACTACAGATTCGTAGTGTTCCACCACAAAATGAGAGTTTTTCAACTTCTCATTAGTATATTTTAACTGCAAGATCTCATTTTGCAGTTTGTTGATTTCATTGTTCCGTTTTTCCAACCCCCTGTATGCAACATCTAAGTGAAGCTGTTGATCACTTATTTTTAGAGAATATTCACATTTTTCTTTTTTCAATGTTTCAATAGAATCTTTAAAACGTTTTTCGTTTTCTTTATAGTTTAGAGCTGCCATACTTAGGGGTTCGATTTTGTCTTGAAGCCTAGAATTTTCAAGTTTTAGCCCTAGACATTTGGAACATGAAATAACAGTAAAGGGATTAGAATCTACCTCAGAAGATGAACTTGTTGCTTCTCCAATGGCCATGAGAGCAACAACAGTAGTCGATTCCTCTTTATCAGCTACAGAAGCTTCCTTTTCTTCAGCTTCCTTCACCTCCTTTGTAGCAGCAGTAGTAGATTCTTCTAGGTCAGCCATAGAAGCTTCCCTTTTCTCTGCTTCCATCATCTCCATGATCTCAACCACGAGACCAACATGAGTTTGTGCGATGATGGCATCCTCATCAAAGCTTTCGTCCTGTTGGGCTACCAGTGCATCGGACGTTCCACTTTGGCTATGATTGTGGTGGTTTGAGTTGTTGTGGCCATGGTTGTTTCCTTGGCTAGGTCTGGTAAAGCCCGAGGCCGATGCTCTATCCTTTTGACATTCACGAGCAAAGTGTCCATAGTTCAGACACTTGTAGCATTTGGCCTTAGATTTGTCAAACCCGACCTTGGCATTAGAATGCCCGCCAATGAACTTTCTTCCTGTTCTGTTCAGGAAACGCTTAGCTCTCCTCAAAAGCATGGCCATATTCCATTGAATATCCATGTCCTCAATGTCATTAGGATCCACTTGATTAAAATCTTCTTCAATCGTCTCGGGATCTGTAAGCTTGCCGCCAATGAAGTTCTCATAGGCAAGCATACATGATGAGAATAATGCTACATGATCTTCAGCTATTTTGGCTATAGCCGATTGATTAGCTGAAGTTGTAGCAGGAGGATTTCTGGAGGTATGTTGATGATGAGACCCCAACCCTGATCCAGATGCATAGCATGCATGACCACCACAACCATTTGAGTGGTCATCATCAGTAGAGTTTCCAGTGAAAAGGGCAATTCCAGAGCCTGATGACTTAGATGTAGAAGTCGTCCCATGATACATAGAAGGGTCTTGTATCTAAGGTCTTCCTGAGCTCTCCTTTCTTTTTAGGTTCATGTCGTGAGCTTGAACCTTTCCTATGGCCTCCTCTACTGTCAACTCATAGAATTTTGGATTTTCCCTCTTCAGGGTTGTGTACATCTCAAATTTGGGTAGCAAAGCATCCAAAAACTTTTCCACCATCTCTTCATCTGGATACCTGAGTTTAAAAGCCTTCAACTCAGTCTATAGATGATAGAATCTAGAGATGAGGTCATCTAAAGATTCGTTCTCTAAAAATCTAAAGCACTCATACTGCTTCCTGAGAAGATCCCGCTTACACTTCTTGATATCACTGTTTCCTTCGAATCTTTCCTGTAAAGCTTTCCAAAGATCCTTAGAATTGTCATAGCCTCGGAAACTGTGGAACAATTCCCGAGTTAATGCCATAGTGATTGAACCAAGTTCCTTCTTTTCTCGATTATACGCTTTCTTTTCTTCGTCAGAAAGTTTAGAGATAGGTTTGGGCATGGTTTCATCAAGATAGATGTGTGTGGGATGCTTATATCCCTCAAGGATTGGTATCCATAGCGATGAGTCGGTATAAGAAATGTAGTGCTCAAAACGTGCTTTCCAATTAGAATAATTTTTACATTCAGCAACTTTGGCGGTTTCTGTGGTGTACCGATCTCATTATCATAGTTTAACAGGTTTCCAAGATTCTGAAGATTCGACATAGTGAACACTTAGTCAAATTTCAGAAAAATCAGACACAGTTGCGCACTTGATTTTGGCCTTGCGCACTTGAGAAATGGTCTTGCGTATTTAGATTTGCTCTTGCGTACTTGATAAGTACGCAAGAGTAAATGATTAGTACGCAGGATATAACTTAAGTTCGCAGAAGATCAGTCTTGTGCACTTGTAAGTACGCAGGAGATTAGTCTTGCGTATTTAGTAAGTACGCACCAGAACTGAACTTTTTGCCAGAAAATGTAAGTACGCACAACACCTTTTCAGCAATTCTCACCTAACTATTCCGGTCACTGGATAATCGCCGGAGATGGTAAAAGTTGGACTGATGAACAATGCGAATGAGCCAAAGGGTCAGAAACTTGTTTCTAACCAACCTTTGATGCTCAAACCACTCAAATACACAACAAAAACTGTTTTTGAGTGATTTTTCTTCTAAAATAGTGCTCAAGAGCTACCCCTAGTTTATCACAAAAATCAACAAAAATACCTCTTTTTGCTTGTAAAAACTCAGTAGAAACTCTCCAAACTCACTCACAACACTCAAAATCAGGAGCAAAGCTCTGATACCACTTGTAGGTCCCTCGGGTATGGCGGATCGTGACATGCAAGTGGGTCTACTAGTCGGACCGGGTGCGGAATACCCATGACTAGGCGGAGAGTCAAACAACACAAAGTAAACCAACAAGAGAATCACTTTAAACGTTCTTTCTATTATAAACACTTGAAGGTTGTAACACCCTAGGCAAATCCCACATCGGCCGTGGACAGGAGAGATTCTTGGTTCATAAGTAATGCCCTGCCTCAAATACTACAACGCGTGTTGGGGCTTAATGTAGTGGATGAGAGGAGAACTCCACAGTTAAGCGTGCTCGGGTGGGAGTAATCCAGGGATGGGTGACCCCCTGGGAAGTTTTCACCCGGGCAACCAAAAACAAATCCATGAGCTCTTAGGGGGGCAAAGCGGACAATATTGTTGGTACGAGAGGCCGGATGTTACAGTTACAGAGAGAAGTACTGAGGTTACAATTTGCGTATTTGCTACTGTGACTGCCTATGTCTGCGTACTTAACTTCTGTCAACCTATCCTATTTATACAAGACCTGATGCCTGCGCACTTAGCAATTGCTGTGACTACCTATGTCTGCGTACTTAACTTCTGTCAACCTATCCTATTTATACAAGACCTGATGCCTGCGCACTTAGCAATTGCGCAGGGCAAAAGGCTCTTGCGTACTTAGCAAGTACGCAAAGGTATTCTTGCGTACTTGCTAAGTACGCAGGAATTTTCTCCTGCGCACATACAAGTGCGCAAAACACTTAGAGAAAAATGCAACATTCAATATGTAAAAGTAAATACAACTCGATAAACTAATACATAAGGACTCTTACATACAAAGACAATTACAAACAAGAAAATACAAACTAAGACTCTATCCAGAGTGTTTGTCACAGGAAAGTGCTTCAACAAGCTTAACGCTTATGAATACGTGTAGGATATGTTATCCTAGTGCTACGTGTGGGGTGCAGGTGCAGTTAACGCGTCATGTAAATAGAGTATGATGTTATGCGTTTTATACATGTGTTGTGTGTATTGTGTCGTTTTCCTTGTGACACGGCGTGTATTGTGTTTGCATCGTTGTCTTTATGACATGGAAAACGGGATTGTGAAGGACGAAGTCCTTCGGGAGGTCACCAAAGGTGACAATATTGAGCAGGTTAACGATTAGATCAGGGTGTGTCGAACGCCCTGACGAGGGTAACCCTAACAAGAGTGCATTGGTGAGGTAAGTGTTTGTGTGCATATATATATGTGTGTTAAATTGCATACAAGTGTTGAGTTATATTTATTGTGCATGAGATAGTATTAATGTGGTGAGTAGAGTTAGATTGACCGTTGTGTCAGGATTGTGATGTGGTGTTTACAACTGTTATGCGAGTTGGTTTGCTAGAGTCTTACAATAGGGCTGGTTAAGCTGGTGTCTAGAGGGTGGTTGAGATAACCAATGTGTGGTTAATATGCATGGTAAACTTTGAGTTATCAGGGTGGTAAGTTCGATCCATGTCGGAGAGACTTACTAGGTTAAAATGGTGGGTTGAGTCTGGGGTGGTGAATCCTTTGAGATATCGTAAGATAACCGGGGTTATGTATCTATTAATAAACGACAAATCTACTTTCTAAAGACCAGAAGGTCTTGAGTGGAGATAAGCATTAACTGGGACAAGTTGGCTTTTGTTTAAATTAAACTATTAGAACTCACTCAGCGTAGCTGACTTTGTATGTACGTTAGATTGTTTTGCAGGTGAGTCTGCCAGACGAGGTATCTTGGCTTGGGAGCGGGCTACTCGGGTTGGTGTGCATGCATTCGTCAAGTAATGTTATCCAAGTTAACGAGTTTAAAGATAATATTATTTTGAGAAAGACTTCCGTTATTTATGTAAAAAGAAAGTTAGATTGTAGAACCAAAGACTGATTGCTACCAAATTATTCTAAGTACAAATGCTGCTGATAGGCTTATCAGCAGCATTCAACACATATGGCTGCTGATAGGCTTATCAGCAACATTCAACACTTGTTGCTGCTGATAGGCTTATCAGCAACGTTCTACACAAGTTGCTGCTGATAGGCTTATCAGCAGCATTATTCTCATTCTTGCTGCTGATAGCTATGTTCCTTGAAGACAAATCGTTGCAGCTGACTATCCATGCCATGCGTCACTGACAACTTTCTGCAAAAGCAACTGACACACTCAAAGCAGAAGGAACCTCAATGGTGCAACCAATGACGGACGCATCAACCTACCACCAATCTTAACCGGGCATGCAAACAATGATGAATAAAGTAAACGCTTCAATAAAGTTAGCTAGTTTAGCTTTAACGTGTATTATTAGCTTTTGTACAAAAGATCAACGGTCTGTGTTCGATCTGATCCTTAGAATCAAGGGTCTGTCTTGATTCTAAGTTAGTATAAATACGGTGTAAACACTTCATTGTAAGTGTGCTTCTTCACTGAGTTTTCATTTGTAATCGTTTATTCACTAAGCTTAATACAACAGTGTTCTTATCAGTATTCTTTCTGTCTACTCGATTGTAATTGTGTAGTTGTTATTGTTTCCGCCAATCTTAACTAAGAACAGAACCATCTTGTAATTTCACGATCCTACAAGTGGTATCAGAGCTTTGGCTCAGATTAAACAAATTCACACTTGTTTAATCACTTCTGGTTCTATTCTAAACTCTCTCTCTAATCAAGTCACCCAAAATCTCAAAACAAAAATGACACAAAGCAATGGTTTTGAAGACATCGGCAGCATCAACCGACCACCAAGGTTGGTATCTGGAGAAGACTACGACATGTGGAAAAATCGCATGGAAAGCTTCTTCTGTTATCAGGAGTACGGAATGTGGAAATCCATCAGGGATGGACCATACACTCACATGGTGGCATCTGCTGACTCTGGAGGACCAACAGTTCCAAAGGATCCCTCCAAATATTCAGAAGAGGAAATCAAGAAGATGGAGGTGGACTTCAAGGCACTAGGAACCATCCAAATGTGCCTTCCAAATGAAGTTTTTCATAACTTCAGAAGTTACAAAACTGCAAAGGAGCTGTGGGAGGCCCTCGAAAAGATGTTTGCTGGATCTTAGGAAATCAAGGAAAACAGAAGAGACATCCTCAAGCAACAGTACGAAAACTTCATCTGGAAGGAAGGTGAGTCTCTAACTGTTTTATATAACAGATATACTTATCTTGTAGGTGAGTTGCAGTGCTCAAAAGTGAAGCTGGAGAATGAAGAATTCTTAAAAAAATTCATCAGATCTCAACCTAGTTGCTGGACACTCTACACACTGTCCATCAGAAGAACTGAGAATCTGAAGACTCTTCTGATGACTGAGCTATTTGGTATGCTCAAAACCTATGAATTAGAAATGATTCAGGCCAAAGAAAGGAGCTCAAGCTACCAAACAGCCTCCACATCCAACACTACCTCATCTGCTTTTCACTCTGAGCACTCAGGCCCCAGTACTAGCAACTACTATCCTCCCATAGTCACACATCCTCAAACACCTACCACTAAAACAAACACATCACCATTTCTTCTTGAAGCTCCTTCTAAAGCCTCAACCATTGCTGCTTTTGTTTCTGAAAACTCAAGCAACATGTACTTTATCAAGGAGGATCTTGAGTGCTTCCATCCAGATGATCTGGAAGAAATGGATATACAACACTTGTTTGCAATGCTCTCCATAAGAGCAAAAAGGTTTTACTCCAGAACCGGAAGACCCTTTCCAAGCAACAGCTCAAACACGAGAGTTGGCTTGGATAAAAGCAAGTTGAAGTGTTACAACTGTAACCAACTGGGTCACTTTGCTAGAGAATGCAAGGTACCTAGAGCAAACCCAGCAGCTCACCAAGCCCAACCAAGACACCAACAGCAGCAAGCTACTCCTCCAGCTCAAACTGCAGCTTGTGCAGCTGTTGGAACATCTGACTTTGACTGGAGCTTTTAGTATGAAGATCTGCCTACTAACAACCAAGCTCTTATGGCAGACACAACTGAGATACCGCCACAGGTATATGAACATCTATGTTCCCAAGCCTGCATTGATAAGGTTTTAGGCTACAGAAAGCATAATCAAAACCTAATAGATCAAAATGAAGAGTTATATCAAATGAAATCCGAATTCAAAAGGGTCGAAGACAGTTACAAAGAAAAAATTAATTGTCTAAAGAAAGAGATTTCATCATTAAAACATGAACAAACCAATCTTGAAACTTAGATTGATGATCTACTGGCCAGATTAAAAGCTACCAGAGCAGAATTGGCAGAACAAAAGGTTCATGTCGACAAATATGAATTTGCATCCAAAAAGCTGCAAAGACTTTTGGATTCTCAAATTCATGATAAGGTAAAAACTGGTGTGGGGTATCATGCTGAACAATATCAAGCCGTTGCACCTCCTGCTGACTACGTGACCTTTCATGAACCAAGCTTCAATCTGGCAAATCTTGATATGGCCAACAGAAATCTTGATGCTTCTAAGGATGAACCATTGGTACAAGAATGCACTACCTCATCAGAGTCTGATTCAACTTACTCAGACTCCACTAAAACAAGTGAATATCCTCCTGCCCCTCAAGTCACTCTGACTAAATCTGAAGTCCATTCAGCACAAGTACCAGCCATTTCAGTACCAGTTCCTACACCATTCAAACAAATCAAAATTAGCTATCCTCCAGAAGTTAGGAAGCTAAATACTGAAAAGGGCCAGTCCTCATCTTTAGTCCAGCCAAGGAAGGTGTTTGACATATGTCATGCGCCTGGAGAAAGGGTTCCATATGTTCAAAAAACATTGGAAGAAGCTACTTATGAGCACAACAAAGCTCACCCTTGGAATTTCAAAGACCTTTTCAAAAGAAAGGATTATGTGCATCTCTCAAGGGATAAACTGACAAAATCATGTTCTGTCTGTGGGAAATATAACCACACTGCCAGCACCTGCTTCTACTACCTTCAGCAGCAAAGAAATCTCAAGCAACATGCCTTTGAGAAGACAAAGAAGAACAAACAGGTAAGAAGTTTTGAAGCTAAGACAACTAAATTCAGAAAATCTCTTTCTCCACCAAGGGAACAGTTGTCAAAACCTAAACAATCTTGCATCATATGTGGAGAATCAGACCACTTTGCTGCAAATTGTAAGTTCAATCCTTTAAATCAGATTCTTCTTCCAACCCCGACTAAGGCAAAATCCAAGGTAAAGCCTATCAATAAGGTGAAGAAGGATAGGCATACGTCTGCTACTAAGTCATCAGCAGGCAAAATAACTGTTGCTGATCAAGTAAAGCCCAAGGAACCAATAGGAAAGCCTTTAGCAGCAAAGGAACCAACAAAATCTGCAGCTGCTAAAGTAAAACGATCAGCAGCAACAAAATCTGCTGCTGATAAGCCAAATACAAAGTCTGCTGCTGAAAAGGCAAAGAGAGCTGGAAAACCACCAACTCAACAATGGAAGGCAAAGAAACCACCAAGCATCATCATTGGTTTAGTTGAGTGTATATATCCTTTGATGTAAATATGTCTGTCTTATGTTGTAAATAAAAGTTATAAGTCAGCAGCATTTTTTCCCTTCGGTTCAGTTGAGTGCATCTATCCTTTGAATGGACTTTTGGACAGGTTATGGTGAAGACGGGATGTCACCCGGATAGGGGAGACTGTTCGGGTCGTTCCCGGTGGCCTCGGGTTTCGGTCCACAAAAGTCAAACGATGTCATAGGTCTCCTAAACGGGTCACTTACGAGCAGATTTGCGTATGAGTGGAAAGGTATAAACGCGCGCTAAACAATTTACATTTAAGTATAAGAAAACTAAACGCGTGCGTGATTAAGTTATGTTAAGCCTAAATGATTCGTTAAACAGTAAAAATAAATATTAACCTAATAATTAATATTAACAATTCGAGTTAACGTGTTGTCAGCGAGAGGTTTCCTTCCACATATATATATATATATATATATAAATTACACGATAAATGAAAACGTAAGTGCGTAATGAGTATGATGAGAATTTTAACACAACTAAAGACCATTATATTATATATATATATATATATTTATATACGAATAATAATTGTCACTTTAGTCGTATAAACGTTTACAAGATACTCGTTATATATAAACCGTTGATACTTGTTATTTGGGATAATTTGGATAACAAATATAATTAGTATAAACTTGTATCTTGGATATTACGTTGAATGCTTGTGAACTTATACAAATTAAGCTATAGCTTTGTCGATTAAACAAAGGTTTGACAAATAACAATAATCCTTAAAAGTATGTTGTTGTATATAGATATAGATGTATTCGTATAAGAACATGTGATTATTAATCTTCACGCTTTATACGAAATCAAGCGATTATTCCATAATACGGTATATATGTACGAGCATATATTACATTCAATATAAATACATATATTCTCATTACACAAAATTGGATGATTATTTGTTATAAATAGTATTCAAATACAGATATAAATGAATATGACTTTGGAGATTTTGAATACATATTTATACGAACGGTTTTAAAACATAAGACGTTAACATTGTCATGGACAAGTAATATAAAAGTATACGCAAATATATACTTTTTATACTCGTATTAATTAATATTCCACACATGTCTATATAATGTGAACGCATGTTCTGTGGGAAGACGTAGGAGTATACAGTTATTTAAGACGATCACATTTAAGGAACAAAGTACATGTGTATATGATAATTGAATATGCTAAAGTATGTGTAGTACGTATATGTGTTTACATAATAACGAACAAAACTTAGTGAGAGACGTTTAGTCAAGAAATACAATACGGTACAAATATATTTTGGAATTATGAAATTATATAAATATATGAATATATTTATAAATACCCGTATAAATATACTGTAAGTCCTGAAATGGTTTACTAAATCATAGAGTTGTATACATTCGGTTAAAGGATGCACGAACATGAATTATTATTATTAATTATACGTGCACGTAGTTATATACGATCGTGTCCACGACAAACTAATATTTTGAATGTAACTATTGAAACATATTCGAGTCGAAAGACCCGACTCGAAATTAAGCAACTAATATTACCGAATGTTAAACCAACATCGTATACCGAATTGGTAATAACGTTAAGAATCAACAGAGCTCAACCGCACGCATGATAACTCAATACGTGTTTAGCCTCTCTTTACATTATTAGGGTTAGTCTATAAAACTCATTAAGTGCCTACAGGTACTGTAGGATTCGAATAGGACGTAACCCGTGATTATTATGTGAACATTGGTTTTCATTACTATCAGAAGAACATTAGTGTTCCTGACACTTCACCAGGTGAGTTCATTGCCCCTTTTAACTTTTAAATGTTTTAGAAACATTGGGGGAGAAACATACTTGCATAACACGTTTGAAAACATGAAACATCATTACTTGATGGAACACATACTTACAAACATTTTCATATGATAACAAGAAAACAAGACCCAACCTTTATGTTTGCATGAGTGAACACATTTGTAGCTCGTAAAGTCCCCTGACCATCATATTTTATAACCATTAGCTATGGATAGCCTAGGATTCTATGGATAGTACTATTGGGTTTGACACCCCTGGTCATGGTTAGTCGCGCTAAACATGGGTCCCTCTAGCCAAATGACCGCATAGTGTTCAAATATTGCACGTGAGGTATGAGCGAGGGGAAAAACACCTGTGTCATGGTTTGGTTATGCCTCATGTATGTACATGTTATTCGTATTCCTAGCTAGTTTACGGATGGGTCAACATTCCTTGTTTTGTTTATCATATACATTGGAACTTTTTCGTGCAGATGGATCTGCCAATCATTTACACATAAATGGTTTTGTTATTCGTTTACGTGCAAATGTTTTTATCAATGTTTACAAGGAAAACAGTTTCATATTATGGCCATGTACACATACCATTGTTTTCACGAAAAACAACTTATTTTATGACTATGACGTCATCACATGTTTTTATTTGGAAAACGACTCATTTTATGACTATAAAGTCATCACATGTTTTCATTGGAAAAACTACTCATTTTATGACTATGAAGTCATCAGATGTTTTCGAGTAAAACGGTCTCGCATTAAGTACGTGTACATATTTTCAATGTTTTTGAGGAAAACGGTTTTATATTTTGGCCACATATACACCATCAATGTTTTCAAGGAAAACCGCTTCACATTGTGACAATTAAACAAGTGAACTCACCAACCTTTGTGTTGACATTTTTAAGTATGTTTTTCAGGTAACACGTAGCTATGGCACGGTTGGAATACGTTAACCAGTCGAATTAAAACCCTAGAAGCCGAAGAAGCATAATCGTCAAACCTCAAATTGGTTCTGACCTACATAGTTCTAGTCAATGTATTATTTCAATTTAGTATTTGTAATGGTGTTTAACACCTTAGAAGTCTTTACTTTAGCTTCCGCTGTTGTGTAATGTTACCAATTGTTGCAACCTTTATTTATTTATTAAGTAAATAAATTTGGGGGTGTGACAGATTGGTATCAGAGCTAATGGTTTTAGCGAATTAGATTTCCTTAGTGACACCTAGGCTATAACCAGACTCAATTAGGGACCAAGATTTCAAAGACTTACATCACCCAAGACTTGAGTATAGAAATTCCAACCGTTGCCAAACAACTTGTGTTGACCACTAGTGTATGTAGTTACACTAGAGTATCATTAGCTACAATAATACTTAATACAATTACGTGGAACACGTAACAAACACTTAACACGTACAAATAAACACCTACAACGTTTCTAAAAAAAGTGTCATTGTACGGATTACGAATCAAGGATGACGGGTACTCAACACACTATAACCCTAGAAGATCGAGTTACGAGCTGAGCTTGGGCGACGACGGTAACAATTGCCTCACCAATCTTGGTACCACAACATGTTGAACCCGTACCAGAACCTGTACCTGCACCACACCTACAACTAGTCCAGCTGTGTAGTCGGCTTTCTCTTATGTCATATGATTGCTTCCATTTGGTGCGATATACATACGCTCTTTCAGGATTTGCTGGGTTGGATTATAGAAACCTTCGCCATGAGGTATGACGAACAGGACCCCCTGATCCGGTCGGAACCCGAGGTGGAGAAGCGGGACTAAACTGGAGAGAACCTCACGGGCCAGGAGACCCATCGACTCATTGGGATCATGAGGATCCATACATACAGACAATCTTGGAGCATGATTTGCTCAACACCGATTTGAGATTCTCTGCACTAACATAGTGCATGACTTCCACCACACACATCCTGTTATTAGAAGACACGAGTTGTGTCTCTCTACCATTAACTTCATCCCACAACAGCCTTAGTCAACAGATTCCTGAGTATTGGTACACATGACTAAGGGTAATCCGATAGAACACACACACTCTTAAGAGTGCAACATGATTGCAGTCTAATGAACATTTTAGAATCCTTTTGACTGAGAGCTTGGGATAGGAGAAACATTGAAGCGACCATGCAGAGTAAATTATCATTGCGGGTGCACACGCAATCATAATTTACTGTGCATGAGAACTCTAGTGAGTCTTAGTGTCTGAGGTAATGTTCATGACTAATCTGTATTCCTAATCTCAATTCCCAGTCATTCGATTAATGATCGAAATTTCTGTAAGCAAAAGGTTAAGCCAAAAGGGCATCGGATGATACAATGGGCTATCACGAGTGACGTGGAAATGTACATCATCTCCTTCATCTTAGAATTTTAATGAATCTAGAACTCTAATCGAGACTTCATTGGCATGACAATTTTGACCGAAACACTGAATATGTCTATTTTCAGTTGATTTAACCTTGGTACTTGGACCGAATCAGGAAATTCTCTGTAAAGTACTATTACAACTTTTGAGATTCCGCTATAGATTTTCTCTTTTTGATTTAGTTACCTATCCACCAAAGCATGAGGCTGATATACGAACTGTTAAATGTACCCAGATGAAATACGAATCTCTAACACCTAAAACTTAGTATGTGAAATATGAAATGGTAAGTCATGATAATACCATTCGAAAGCCAAGGAATTACAGGCATACTGTGCTACCAGTCGTTGACAAATAATCAATTCGACCCTTTTCAACGCTAGATCACGAGACAAATTCCTGAAGTTATATTCGATTCGTGTCCACTTTCTAACACCTACCTAAAGAGAGTCCAGCCCTAGACTAAATTGAAAATGATATTACATCAAAGTCTACCAATTCTATGGATGGCAAACCCAACACTACTCCTATGAGACTATTTCCGTGGTCTCACTGTTTATTTCCACACCTACATGAATTGTTACTTTTCCAAATGAACATAGAACTTCTTAAGACTTACGTACCTCGTAGACATGATAGCCAAGTCATAAATTCACAAATCATGATATCACAACCTAAATGCTAGAATGCAGTAGAAGTACGGTGCAAACAGTGGTTAATGGAGTATATAGCTCAATCTTCATGAACGAAAGCTAGACTATTCTCAAACACCTTTCTCTGAATACCATGAAGATTCATTTACCATTAGTAACGGTCGAGCCGAATCAGTCCGACGATCCTCAAATCCTTTAGCATTTCTTCCTTCTTCATATATATTCACCCTCATTTGTAGATGAATCATAGAAATCTATACGATTCAAAAATCTGGAGATTCACTGCTATTAGAAAATATTTACTGCTTCGAGCTTATTGTTTGACATCTATTTCGTTAAGATCCCTATCCAGACCGGATAACGAAGGACATGTGTAATGATGTCACTAGTAATGAAGTTGGATGAAACCAAGATCCATCTCATAAGATCATGTACCCATCAAAATCTTGCTCCATATCATAGTTGTCAAACTCGTTACCTAGACAACTACTAATGGTTTCTCTAAACCTCTCCAGCTCCCTTGTGAGAAATTGCAAATGCTGCTGATAATTCCTGGAACTCAATTGAATTGGTTTAACCTACGTACTGGTTAGACAAATGAAATGTTAGTTAAAAATCTCTTGCTCTATAAATATTTAATTCACCGAGACATTGACACTTTACGATGAACTATCAATTACCGGATTACAAACTGACACATGGACATTTCATTAAACCACTTGACATAACTTACTGGACTTCCGATAATTTTCTTTTAGATTCTATCATGATTTGGTCTTCGTGCATTAAAAAACGTATATAAATAAAGAGTATGTCCCCACACACATTCAGAATTTCACACACACGAATGCAACATCTATTTTCATTACAAATGATGATTATCATACGGTTCCACTCTAATGAGGGTGACCACGTAATGAAACTCGTTTTTATTAGTTCCCATTAATCAGAGAACCTCTCAATGACTCACTCGTTACATGGAATTGACCCCACTGATTTTAATTCCTTCGTTCATGGGACTCTAGTAATGATTTTATCCCTTCAAGGTATAATCAACGTCGTTCCATTGTCCAAATGTTCAAAGAATTTTCCTAAATCCACTCGTTTGAGATAACAAATGTTCAACAATATCGTAGCAGTGTTACATGATATGATGACATCTTAAATCCTTACTCATCCAATATCGTTAGTTGATGGGACATTCGCTTTACCTTTGAATATTGTCTACTAAGTAGATTGAGCTAAAGTTCTCACTATGAACTAGAAATGAATCAAAGGTAAGAAACTCTCATCTGAATAAATTAAGTCAATCCTAGAGGTTAACTTAAACTAAGTTTCGAGGATGAAACTTCTTTAACAAGGGGAGAATGTGACAACACTGAGATTAGGGTCATCTGCTATTGATAGCTAAGTCACCATAAATGGGCTTGGCCCATTAGCGGCCAGTTATAGATCCAATAGAGATTGAAGCCCATTAAAGGCCCAATAGGTGAACCAAATTCCTAACATTACTTGACGGACCATCCTACGATTAAAGATAACATATTATTATTACGTAGTGTTTACAAAATCTCGCGACTTACGGTTAAAAGAACTAACTCGTATACGGTTGGTAACCGCCACACAACGTGGTACCTAACCACCAATTTAAATTATTAATAGTAATTATTAATATCTACTTCAGACGTTTGTTAGAAATTAACACATGACTTATACGACATAAAACGCTCAACTACGACGAATACTAGCGTAAGCTTAATACGGTTAATTATCACCTGGTGTGATTGAATAATATAATGATTATTTACATTTTATCATTTTTTTTAAGATTACTTTTATTATTAAGGAAAATAATAAATTTTATTCAGAGCGCGAAACGTTAAAACGAGAGAACGTGTCAACACGCGGTACATGTGCGTACTGGCCTAGACAACAGTCGAAGCAGAAATTTCCAAAATTAAATATTCAAACAATATATATTTTTACGTTACATAATTCTAATAATTTTAAGATAATGATTCTGGAATTTCGACGTGTCGGAGATTCGAGGTAATACACGACATTCGTAAACCAGTATTCTTTCTCTTGGAAGCTTCCTTCCAAAACAAGAAAAAAACCTTAGCTATTTAAACACACTAACTCTCTCTCTACCCCATTTTGCCCCTAATACACATATGTATGCTTGAGAGAGAGAGAGGGACTTTCTCTTCCCCAAACTACTTTCCGGCCTACGGCGACAGTCCCAGCAGCGGCACAACACCCCTTAGTCCACCTCTTTCAGTGACGGCTGTGTGATGGGAAACCAGCGCGAGGAGCGGTGGTGGCATAACTATTCGGCGGCCCAGTCGCATTTCCGTCAGAGGCGGCGTCAACCACTACGGTGACTTGCAGTCCAGATGAAGGAGGAAGAGCGATGGCAGCGGCGGCGACACTTGTAGGTCCATGTCAGTGTACATAGACTTTCCGAAAAGAAGAAGAAGGCGGCAAGATGGTGATTAAGGGAGGACACTGCGGCGGCTATGGTTCTACCGTGGCACGCGGCTGGCGTCGGAAGGTATGAAGACCTGAGGCGAGGAGACGATGATGGTGTCAATTTGGTGACATTGTGGGCGGTCCAACGGTGGTAAACGACCCCAGTCGATTTTCCGGCTGATGCGTTGTGTTTTAAATATATAAAAATATAGGTAATATATTTTAAGGATGGTTTCACGAGATTAGGTTTTAAATTTTTAAAATGATAATTACTTTAACTTAAAACACACACAATAGGCAAGTGTACCTATCGCAGCATAATATAGTTTAGGTAAGAACAAGTATCGAACCAATGGACACGGTCGAGTTCCAATACTCAACTTTTGTTATCGTTTAGCTGGTTTAATTAGTGAGTGGGTTTTGTGTGCTTGTGAAGCAGAAAAGTAAATGACAGAAAAGTAAATATCGGTAAAGTAAATAACAGAAAAGTAAAAACGTGCGTGAAGTGTGTAACAGAAATGTAACGAACAAAATAGTAAATAACAGGAAAGTAAATATGTCGGAAATGATCAGGTTATGTAGAGTATTGCTTTGGGCTTCGAATCCGCTTGGTACATGATAATGTTAAGTTGACTAATCCAGTGACATGACTACTACAAACGTGTGACCCAGGTCATCGCTAGAGCCTCGTCCTCACGACATTTGATTTGCAAATTTAAAATCGTTAACAAGTGGTAGTGCCTCCCGTTAAGGACAACAATTACCCTCAACCCTTCGAATGGTCATCTCCGGGTTGGATTAAGACATCGAACATAAAATGGTTTATATTATAGTTAAATAGGTGATTATATTTTGCTCATCGGGAGGCGATGTAACAATGGGACCATGTATAAAGACGTACCGTTCCCAACATGAGTTCACCAAATCTTGGTCACATAAAAAGTTCGTATAAAGACGTACGACCCTACTATTGTTGACCAACCCTTGGATTATCAATATATGCTTGTATAAAGATGTACAAGTTTCAAAAGAAGTTTGATTAAAAAGGTTTTACGATCTTACACTTTAAAATCAAGAACACTCATAAATATAAAGACGAATTTAGACAATAATAAAAGCCCATCGAAATGGTGCTTTTAAGGACGAATAGTTAAAGCCCACCGACATCACTTGGATTAATATGTTAAACATTAACATGCACCAAACTTCATCTTCACCCTAGCAATACAAAGAGTCTAGCCGCGAATGGCCATACTAACTAGCATAACGTTGAGTTTCGTAGGATCCCCTATTGCGGAACAAGGAGGAAGAGCCCCTCCACTCACTACTCTCTACTCTAACTATGAAATAAGCTCTCAAATGAGGTATGGATGGCTGTTGTAAGGTGTGAATTGGTGTGTCTAATGAAGAACTCGAGCCATCTATTTATAGGCCTCAAAATGAGCAATGCACGGCCGTGCATTGGATTGGACGGGTGTGTAAACACCTCGAGAATCAAACAGGGTACAAATGGCAGTGTACTGGAGCCTTGGAGAGCAAGACAGGCAACACACGGCCGTGCATGGCATTGCAGGGCCGTGCAAACCCCTGCCTGCTCTCCAGGCTTGTCTTTTAGCTTCTGGTTGACTTGGTTTGACCTGGTTTGACTTCTTGGGGGTCAATGCTCGGTTTTGGTCCTCCAAAAGCTTGATTTATTCATGTTTTAAGCTGGTTTTTTGCTTTGTTTATCTTGGAACACCGAATAACCTGCAATTGTGAAATATTAATGTATTAAGTATCATTTGCAAAACTTTTGTTTGATTAGTATCATAATATGGGGATTATTATACGTGCAAAATGTAGGTCCCTCGGGTGTGGCGAATCGTCACATGCAAGTGGATCTACTACTCGGACCGGGTGCGGAATACCCGTGACCAGGTGGAGAGTCTTACAACACAAAGTAATCCGACAAAAGAATCACTTCAAACTTTCGTCTATTATAAACACTTGAAGGTTACTGAGAGAAATACTGAGATTACAAGTTCTGCGTATTTGCTACTATGAATGCGTACTTATCTACTGTCAACCATTCCTATTTATACACGACCTGATGCCTGCGCACTTAGCAAGTGCGCAGGGCAATTTGCTCATGCGTACTTAGCAAGTACGCAAAGGTATTCTTACGTACTTGCTAAGTACGCATGAACTAATTCCTGGCACATACAAGTGCGCAAAACACTTAGAGAAGTTTGCAACAAGCAATATGTAAAAGTAAATACAACTCGATTACTAATACATACAGACACTTACAAACAAAGACAAATACATACATGAAAGTACAAAACTAAGACTCTATCTATCCAGAGTGTTTGCCACAGGAAAGTGCTTCAACAAACTCCCCCTTGACAACAGCTCTGGATCATCTTCGATCTTTAGTCTTTAGTGTTCGGTCATCAGTCTTCACAGCCATGATATCTTTAGCTTCCATATTCTTCTTATGGTCAAGGCAGAACTTGATTTCCCTGTTATATTTTGAAGCAAGGAATTTCGTCCACTCGTCAGTGTGTATGCAATACTTGTCCGCCAGTGCCTCCAGATCTTTCACAAAGAAGTTAATGAAGCGAACTTCATCAAATACTTTGATTAGTTCCCTCGGCACTGAGCTTCAGCTGTCTGACCAAACCTTTCCCATAATCACTGCCTCGCCCATTTTTGGATCTACGTACCAGTACCATATGTCACCAAGAATATCCTGAGATAACTTGCTCAGGGGAATCTTAGTTTCACATAGCATTGGCTTGTATACCAGTTTCTTTAAGTACTTCTTAGTCACAGGATGTCTAGATTTCTTATCCTTGAATATTTTGGGCACTTGAGGCTTGAACACTTCGAACTTCCCAGATCTTGCTTCCTGCTGCAGAACCTGCCACAAACCCATCACCACTTCGTGATTAGAATGACCCAGCAGCTCTCGGTTTGCTAGGTTCACAAGGTCGTATTTGGGTAAGGAGTTGAACGCTTCACTAGTTGGTTTCAAGTATTGAACCCCCCCAGATCTTTTGATTGCAAACAACTGCTTATCCTCCTCGAACCTTACAGCCAAGATCATCCCTTTTGCCCCTTGTTTGTTTATACCAAACAGGAGCTGGACCCTTAGATGAAGTAGAAAGCATATCTTTTTCTTTCGGTGCCTCCGGATCCACAGGTGTAGGGTCAACTGGGGAGGCTTCAGTCGAGGCTTCAACATTACCAGCATGCTCGACTGAACATGTGTCGAGCTGAGCTTCGAAGGATGGAACTTCAAAGATCTCTCCATCTTCTAACTCATACTCTCCTTCGCCGTCGCCCTTGGGAACTTCTATCACTACATCCTCATCATCTTCATCCCAATCATCACCAGAGTCTATCTCTCCTTCTTCTAGGTTGTAGAGAGCATCGATCTGTGCTTCCTTGGAATAGTCAGGCTCTAAGTATAAGATCTCATCGTCAGATAGATCCTTAAGCACATCACGTGCTGACTTTCCTTTGTCACCACTACCAGAAGTATTTCCACCCTCTTGATGAGTAGACTCCCCCTCAGCCATTGGAATAGCAGAAATAGGCGCGATTGCCAAAGCTTGGTGCTCACTCCCACTAGGACCAACTTCAGGATCCTTGTCTTTGTCAAATCCACAGGATGACAAGCCTCATCACCAGCAGTTGTCTTTTCTTTCTCCTTCTCCTTATCTTTCTCCCCCTAAGTATCAAGCTTCTTGGTCAGATCAGCAATTAGTTTGACCATCAGCTCATGCTCCTTCTTCTGCATATCAAACCTCAGCTCGAGAGACGACCTGTGCCCTAGAATCATGTTGTTTGTCTTGATTAGAAGCTCATTCTGGGCCATTTTGTTCTTCAGTATCTCGTCTGTCCCCGTTCTCTGGCTTCGTAGAATTCTAACTTCGTCCACCAACGAATTAGTCTGTGCTTGTTGAGCATCAGATTCCTCCTTTGACTTCTGAATAGTTTCCAACAGACCAACAACTTGGGTTTCCAGAATTACTATCCTTTCTTTATTAGGATCAGGATGTCTGGAGGTAGATGCTTCAGCATTGTGAATTGGGGAGGAGAAGATAGTATCGAAGTCAAACCCTTGAGTAAATTCTCCGTAGTTGAAGGGTTGACTTATCGGTTCAATGGTGGTTGTTAGGAATGAGTATGTGATGACGGTTGTAGGTGTTATGGAAGGGGTGATGGTGACTGACTCCGTGAGAATTGGAGTAATCACCGCCACCTGGACAGATGTGACAAGGAGGGTCATTATCACAGGAACCTCCTCTGTGATTAAAGTGACCGCCACCTCAGGTTGTACCTGTGGCCTCCTCCTCTGTCTCCGGTATAACTGCTGTGAAGGTGGGGGGTAGAGGCTGAATCAGTACTTGCAGCTGGAACTTGTACTTGCTGCAGAGTAGTAACCTCCACCTCACTGGGAATAACAAGTTGCTGCCTATCCCCTCTGTTCTTGTTAACACTTTCACGCCTCTGTCTCTGTATAGCAGCGTCAGAGTCAGAATCTGGCTCATATTCGCTACTTGAAGCTTGTCGCTTTCTCTTTGAGAATGACTCAGGTAGGGTTACCTTCATCATTCTCCCCGGGTGAGCCTGTGATGGTGCATCATCGGAATCAGAAGAATCAGACTCTGTCTCTTCCGAGTCGGATCCCTCAGCACCATCATGACCTTCTTCTTCGTCTCCATTTTCTGACGATCCATCTACACTTTCAACTTCCTCCTCTTGTTGTTGTTGTTTATCTGAATGTTCACTCAACTCTGGCTCCGAATCGTGACTATACCATCTCAAGTCAGTCGGTGCCACATATGCTTCGTTTATTAGGTGGCCAAAAAGTGTTGTATGCTCAGGGGTAGGTTCTAAAGTGCCTGACATTAAAAACTGTGCAAACACTCTTTTGTCCACCCTTTTAACTTTCAATCTCTCCCCAGTTGTAGGTAGGTTTGGCAATGCATCGTCAATCAGAAGTTGCACAAACCTTGGGTATAATAAGAACCTGAACCTCTCAGCCGTGTTAATCTGATCATTGATGGCTTTGACTATGTATCATGAGAAGTTGTAGCCCTTATTGAGAGATAAGCCAACCATGGCATCAGCAAGGTCATGACCCATTACATCTTTTCCAGCTTTTCTTGAGGAGATGCACATGATCATGATGTGGGCAAAATATCTCCATTGATCAAGCACCCACATTTTCTTGTAAGAAGCGTAGTCTCTCGCACCGACATACCCCATTCGTTGCCTCCAACAGCCATCCACAAAGTAGTCAGGATAGGCCGTCGGGTCGGTTGAAAGATCTCTGAATTGCAAGACCCGTCGAATAGTTTCTTCAGAAAATGTGATATCATGACCCGCAACGGTAGCCCTTATAACATTGGGGGTTACCACGCAATCATGCTCCGTGGTCTCCCAAAATTGCTCAAGATAAGGTCTTTAAACTATAGGGTCAGCTGAAATAGCATAGCTGATTCTTGAACGGTTCAAGAAATCAACTATCTCTCGGTACTGTAGAGTTGCACCCTTCCATTCAGGTTGAGTATGAGCTAGAATATTGTACTCATTCGTAAACGTATGAGCCATAATCTGCAAAAACACACAGAAAACATAATCAAAACAACAAGTTTCATTGGAATTGAATAAACATGACTCAGTATAGCAGTTACTCTTTGAACTGAATTTCCAGACTTAGAAATTTTTCCCAAGTGTTGGTCCTGCGTACTTAGCAAGTACGCAGGAATTTCCTCTTGCGTACATAACAAGTACGCATGAATTGCTTCTTGCGTACTTGTTAAGTGCGCAGGAAACGCACTTGTTCAAAATTCCAGAAATCTAAGAAATCAACAGATGTTCAAGAATTGGGTAGATTAGGTCACCACAAGGTCGGAATCAGTGATTACGACCCATGAAACTAACATCAACACCAAATAACTGCTACATAGGTTCAATTTTGACCTAAGAGACGACCAGTTGAACCGACGGTCAAATCCAAGCCCAAGGTAAAAAAAAAAAGGATTAAACGGACGATTAAGGTCTGATTAAGAGTCGATTAATGATTCTAAGCAAGTTTTAATTATCATGAATTAACAAAACAACCAATAATTTGTCTAAAATCACGGATTAAACCCTAAATTTTTTAAGTTTCTGAATCGGTCCATAATCGCGATTTTGTGGATGGATTGAGTCTAGATTCTCACCAATGGATTGTAGTACAAAGATGATACTAGTAACAGGACGAAAAATCAGTTTGGAACACTCGGATTTTTGAGGAAAATTTGCGGAGGGAATTGAACAGGCGTTTGAGAGTTTGAATGTGATAAAAAAACTAAAAAAATTTCTAACTCCTGTATATATACCCAACACATAATGGTCTTGCGTACTTGCTTAGTGCGCAAGCTTTAACTACTGCGTACTTACAAGTGTGCAAGACTTAACTCTTGCGTACTTGTTAAGTACGCAGGGCTTACTTCATGCGCACTTGTCAAGTACGCAGAAACCCTTAAGTGCGCAAACTTTCAACTCAAATTATGAAGATTTCAAGTCAAATAACGAACAAGATAAACAACAATAAGTCAAGAGGATTCAAACTCAATTCAGGAAGGTTAAATACAAATATTTTTGGTTTTTCTGATTAAGATTGAACTATACACAAACTTAAAATCTTTTTTATCTTTTCTAGATAGAAATATACACGTATTCACACAAACTATTTTTGATCAAACACAAGAGCAGAGGATCATATCAGGCTAACTTATAGCAAAAACGATACAATATAAACATCAAAGAATATGGGATCATGTCATGGATTACTATTTATTCATACATAATAAGCACATAAACAAGTAATTCAAGATGACAATACTATAAGATTTGAAACTATAAGCATCTTTGTATCACGTCTTGTGTGTTAAGGTATTGATTATAAGATATACAACGTGTACCCCACTAATATGCTACAGTAATGTAAGTTGCACTATCTCAAGGCATCTAAGATTTTCCCAATTATTTTCTAAATTTTCAGAATGAAGCTACATCAATTAGCACAGGAAAAATCAAGCAGAATCCATAAGGATTATCAGGAATCATAAGATTCAGAATCGAGTGATTCATTTGTCTTGGTTTCGTTTGATTTCTTCATTGAATATCGGTATGATGATTCAGGATAATGAATATGGTGTTTGAATAATGTAACGGAATCCAACTTTTATCTGGATTTGATTTCAATGAATCAGGAGTGATTCAAAGGTGAATACACGCTCCACGGTTGATGTAGAGACATGTCTTGATTCAATCTCTCATTGCATACTTGTGAGTATGGGCAGTGAGACAAACAACATTAATAGTGCTAACGACATAACCAGAAACTGATCTCAGAAGAAAATTATTGCCAAAATCTAACATCCTTTATCTGATAATGATCTTTTCTATTCTTTTACGCACACACTAGCAAACATGGGTTCAAATCACAGTTGTAATTTAGATTTAGTTTTCACACTACTAGTGATTCAGAGACGCATACAGCCTATTGACAATTCAAATTACTTGTAAATAAGCAGATTAAAAACATAATAATTTAAACAATTAAGTAAGCATGACGCAATCATTTCCCATATGAGCAGTCTATGGCGTTTAGATCATTTATGATGTACTATCATTTCCTCTTTTCTCAAGTTAACGTTGAAATTTTCTCCATTTTCTATTTTGTTTTTGATTTTGTAAAATATTTTGAAAGTTAAAAGAACTATACATAAAACTTAAAAGAAAATAAAATTTAACTTTCATGAATTGAATTGATTTAAGAAAAACAAGTTTTCACTCATGATTAAACATTCCTATCATGTTGACAAGATGCTCAAAACGGGATCGATCAAATGCCTTTGTGAAAAGGTCAGCAAGATTGTCATCCGTGTAAAGTTCAATTAAATGCTTTTCAGCACAATCACGGATGAAATGATGGCGAATTTCTATATGTTTAGTTTTGGAATGTTTCACCGGGTTATTTGTGATGGACATGGTGGCATTGTTGTCAATGAATAAAGGAGTTCCAGTGAAGTTTAAGTCGTAGTCTCTCAATTGCGGCTGAATCCACAATATCTGAGAACAACCGCTCGCCGCAGCAATGTATTCTGCTTCACAAGTTGAGACAGAAACCGTTGACTGCTTCTTACACTGCCAGGAAACTAGTCTATCTCCTAAGATTTGACATCCACCAGAAGTTGACTTTCTGTCAAGGTTACAACCGCCATAGTCTGAATCAGTGTAGGCTTTGAAGTCGAATGACTGCTGCTTAGAGTACCAAATACCCAATCGAGGTTTCCCTTTTAAGTATCTGAAAATTCTCTTCACGGCTATCATATGCGACTCCTTCGGTTGAGACTGAAACCTTGAGCACAAGCACACAGCAAACATTATATCGGGTCTTGAAGCTGTGAGATACATAAGTGATCCGATCATCCCACGGTACAATCTGCAATCCACATCCTTTCCATCTTTGTCAGGATGCAGACCATGATTGACTGGGATAGGTGTGCCATAAGTACTGCTATCATTCATCTTGTATTTTGACAAGATGTCCTGCACATTCTTAGTTTGATGTAGATAAATGCCATCCTCTCTTTGACTGACTTGCAGACCTAGGAAGAACGGCAATTCACCCATCTTACTCATTTCAAACTTGGACTTCATCACCTGCTCGAATTCCATACACATCCCTTCATTTGTAGATCCAAAAATAATGTCGTTGACATATACTTGAACAAGAAGAATGTCACCTCCTGCTTTCCTAATGAAGAAGGTCGAGTCAATCTGTCCACGGTCGAAACCATTAGATAATAGATGCTTAGATAATGTCTCATACCATGCCCGCGGTGCTTGATGAAGACCATAAAGTGCTTTGTCGAGCTTATACACTTTATTGATATTATGCGGATCTTCAAAGCCAGGAGGTTGAGTGACATAGACCTCTTCATATACTTTTCCATATAGGAAATCACTCTTCAAATCAAGTTGATAGACATTGAAGCCGACATATGTGGCATAAGCCAAGAACAGTCGAATGGCCTCAATTCTAGCAACTGGGGCATATACTTCCGTGTAATCCAAGCCCTCTTGTTGATAAAAACTCTGAACAACCAATCTTGCTTTATTCTTCATAACCACATGACGATCATCCGTCTTGCATTTGAACACCCATCAGGTTCCAATTGGTTGAAAGCCTTTTGGCAAGTCAACCAAATCCCACATGTGCAACTTTTGGAATTGAGAGAATTCATCTTGCATCGTCTCAATCCAGCAGTTGTTCGCGAGAGCCTCCTTCACATTCTTCGGCTCTAACTGGGACACGAATGCAGCATGCAGACATGTTTCCATGACACCAGTTTCAAGTATCTCCGAGTAAAGACTAGTGTTCTTTGTAATGGTTCGATGACGAGTCTGAACACAGGCATGAGGATCACCAATAATGTTGTCGATTGGATGATTCTTATGCACTCTCGTCTCTGGTACATTTGGTTCCTGAATTTCTGAATCGAGATTCGTGCTTAACTCCCCCATTTCTTGTGTTCCAGAAGAAGAATATTCAATGTTAATTGGATCAGCTGGAGCTTCATTTCCTAGAGTTGTGTTAGGATTAGCTTGAGCGTCATCTCCATCAACATGAACATCTTCACTGTTATCACTGTCATGAGTTCCAGATGCAGATGCAACATTGGAATCAGGAGTTACAATCGGTACAGTAGCACGAGTAGAGAAACTGGAGTCATCGCCGCCAACCAATAATTCATAAACATTTGCGACGTCAACTACATATAGATCAGGAAGATTGAATGACTTGAATAGCGCATCATAATCAAAACCCCAAGCTGGACCTGTTGGTTCTGATGAAATGCTATGTTTACTGCAATCCACTTCAAAGCATTCCTTGACAATACGAGTTCCTATATTGTACACTCTCTTGCAAGGAGAGTTTGAAACGTATCCTAAGAAGATGCCTTCCACCGCTTTTGCATGAAACTTAGACTGGCGGTCTTTGTATTGTAGTAATAAGGAAAAGGGACTACCAAAAGGAACTAGGTAATCAAGATTGGGAAGTCGATTGTTGATCAACTCGTAACAAGTCTTGTTGTGCCTCTTCATAACCAGAACTCTGTTTAAGACGTGACAAGTTGTATTAACTACTTCTGCCTAGAAAGTGACAGGAAGCTTTGCATCCGACAGCATAGTCCTTGCAGTCTCAATCAATGTTCTGTTCTTCCGTTCTGCAACTCCGTTCTACTGAGGTGTATACGGGGCGCTGAATTCGTGACGGGTCCCCTTCTTGAGACAGAAAAGTTCCATTAAATTATTCTTTAACTCAGTTCCGTTGTAACTCCTTATTCTTCTAACCTTCAGATTGCAAAGAGATTCCAAGCTCAGGATCAGGTATTGAAGAATATCAGCAGTCTCGTCCTTTGTACCTAAAAAATGCACCCAAGAAAAACGTGAGAAATCATCAGTTACAACCAGACAGAACGATTTACCTCCAATACTCCTGATACTTATGGGGCCAAATAGATCCATGTGTAATAGCTCCAAAGGGGTATCAATGGAGTTTTGGAGCTTGGGCTTGTGAGACTTCCGCTGCTGTTTGCCCTTTTTACAAGGCATACAGTCATCTGCAACGGTAAATCTCAGCTTAGGAACCCCGGTTACCAAACCGTTTCGGACCAGATGACTCATTTTACGATAAGAAATATGTCCGAGTTTCCTATGCCACAAGATAGAGTCAAGCTATGTCGCTTTGGTAAGCAAACAAGTAGCAACTGATGAGGTGGTTGTTGCCACGCTCATATCAATCTAATAGGTGTCGTTTGTCCTTGGCGCTCTCATCAGAATCCAGTCTCCAGGAACTTCAAAACCAGGCTTGAGAATCAAGCATTCATTCTTATCAAACATCACCGAGTACTCCTTGTCGCACATTTGGGAGACACTCAGCAGGTTACGCTTCAGCTGCTCACAAAAGTTGACATTGTAAAAACTGACACAACCATTTGATACCACGCCTTGACACGTGATACTGCCACCTTTCTCTCCATCAAAGGCCACATAGCCACCTCTGAATGGTTTCACGTCTTGAAGCAAGGCCATGTTTCCTGTCATGTGCCGGGAGCATCCACTATCTACATACCAGCGGTTAGAGATAGTACCCTTCGGACGTCCGTGCACGAGTCACAAAAAGAATTAGTTAGATTTGGAGAACCAAGCCATAGTGGTCTTGGGTCGTCCATCCTTTTCAAAATAAACTACCTCTTTTAACTCACAGTCGTGATGACTGTTCAAAATGGATGAATCTTTAAAAGAATTAGGACTAGGAGATTGAGAATTTTTAGATTTGATAGTCCAGGACCTCTTCTTTTTCTTAACCGGAACAGTAGACTTATGTTCAACAACAACATGTGAACTAATGGAAGCTTCACCTGATTGAACTCCAGTCAGCTGTTCTAGCTTCACTTGATTGAAAATCTTTTTGGATTTTTAGGGGTTTAAAGGGTTTGAAGGGCTGCAGCTATCGTGAAACACATAGCTACAGCTTCATGGCTTAAAATGGAAAATACTAGCAGGTCCCTCTACAGTACTCAGATCATGAGGGTATAACTAATCTGATGGCTCATTTATGTTCAGATTGCCAGGACAAAGATCTCTTATCATTCTCAACTCTTTCCTCACTGCGTAGTACACATTACTGCCTTTTCGTACGGATCTTTCGGCATGTAGCCTAACAGCTCCTACTTTGATCAGATGCGTATACTCATGTTGAGAATGAGTTTGATTCTTGCTACACTTTCCATCGTGGCTCCAGTTGCCACATTTCACACATTTGTCGTATCTTTTGGCTCTTCTTTTGGTGGCACTTTTTGACAAGCCGCAAAATGGTGGTAGTTGTTCTTGCTTGCGCCACCGTTTTCTTATATCACTTGTTGCTTTGAAAACTTTCTCTCGGAGTTCGGGCGGTAGTTCAGGCTTTGGAAATGAAGGCCAAAAAGCAAATTGAAATCAAAGGAATGCATGTCCAGTTCTTTAAGGTCTTGCCGGTAAAAGACCCACTTATCTCTTTCCTTTTCTTTTCTACTTTTTCTATTTTTTTTTATATCAAGACAAATTCTTCAATAATTCTTTTTCCTCAATTTCCTTGAAATACTATTTCCATAAATTCCTTACAGATAGTTCGGCTGTTTCTTCCTAATACATCCACCTTCTTGTATATTCCAATTCCTTTGAGTAAAACACATTCTTTCCAAAGTTGTCTTAATGATAATAAACTTGAAATGACGACATAAGATAATTTTCCCATTTTGAAGACATTCAGCCAATAACCGTTGTTCACGAAAAGCTGGTTGGTTAATAAATGTGGGTAGTAGAAAAGAAAAGGATAAGGTTTAGAGGGTTATCTAGGCGGATAATATTTTTGGGATTTTTAGGGTTTAAGGATAATATATAAGGGTAAAAAAGTCGTAGGTGCCTCAATCATTTTCATACACTAGTTCATGATTTTGATATGTATAAGTCACACAAGTTCTAATTATGCATAAAATTCAATCGAAAAACACTCAGTAATGCCAAACGCAAGAGCATGCGAATAATTATATTGCGCCAAAAACTTGATGTTGTGTAATAGGCTTGATTTTCCTCACATGAAAACGGATGGGATAAGGTTTAGCGAGTCGTTATGCATAATATTCATTTGTTTTCTACTTGCCATGTATTCATTTTATTTAATTAGGTGCGAACTCAAAGAGGTTTTAAATTTTAGGGTTTAAAATTTTTAAAATTTTCCGAGTTTTACAAAAGGTAGGTTTTGTAACGTTTTAGTCAAATGGGTAGAAAATCACAAGTTGAAATTTTACTGCTTTGAGGTTACAAGTAGTCCTGAATCTCTTAATTCCCCACCTCATACTTAAAACTATGCATTACCCTCAATGTACAAATGCATGTAATGAAATGCTATATTGGAATTTAAATGCATGAAGTTTTAAGGGAAAAGAAACTCGTACTCCCCCAGTCAATTCAGTGTATAACCTAAGGCCAAAATTTATTGCTGCTGTCAGGTTGTGCCTATCAGCTGCTTGTCAACACGTTGCTTCAAAGACTTCATCGAATTTCAAAGAAATTTGTTGTGGGTTTCGATTCCTTAGGTTGTAGAGATGGAATATGATTCCTCAAAGAAGTGTTGGAGCTATCTGGTGATGTTATTGTACCTGACACACAAAGGAAAACATAAAAGCAGACAAGGAAAATAAAGGGTAGTAGTTAAGCTACTATGGTCCTAGTATCGAGAAGGCATACCTAGGGGCTGAAGTAAAAGAAACTTTAAATTTGGAAAAACCAAACCTGAGATCCATGTTTTTAGCCGCATGCACCAACTTCTCAATTTATTTATGATCATCGGGTTGCCTCTCGGAAGCGCCACGTTTATTTAAGGGTCGTTGGCCAAACCAGTACGTGCTTTGTGAATTTTCAATTTAGTGCAAGTGGTGGAATAATCTGACAAATGGGTGGCTTTTAATATGGAGAGGTTCATCCAACCCATTTGATAACCATGCGTACAATGATAATAAGCTGATCCAGGAATTAGTTGAGTATATCCTGGACCAGCTGGATAGAGAAAAACAATGTAAAGAGTGTTCAAACTTGAAACGGTCATAACTTCTACGTTTGGATTTAGAGGGCCCCCGACCAGGGGACGGAAAGGTTTCGACGAGCTGGATCATGTGACAAAACGTCGGTGGTCCGAGCCAAGTTCCCCCATTAAGTGGCCCAATTTCACAAATAAAAAATTTTCCCCAATTTTGTATTTTTTATACCTTCAACTTTTTAGTGCTAAAATGGGTGAATCATTGATTTATATATTTTCAAACTCTATTTATAGTTTTAATTTTAGTTTAGATGGATCATTTTGAAATTTTGAAATTTTTTGTAAACCTGCCAAATTTAGAATGCTCAATAGAAGAGCACCTAAAGAAAACGGTGTAATTAAATCACGCCACCACCATTTGAAATTTCTTGGACCAAACTTCAAGAAACCCATGTAGTGAAGGAGACGGCCACCCCGGTATGTTAATTTTATCACGTAATTTTCGATGGATGAACGTTGCTTCTTCCATGAGAAGTGGTCCTCAGAGTGATGTGCCCTATCCTGTGGCTTATGTGATTCATGGAATGATTCACTGATATGATTGGTCACAGGCCAGCTATCATTGTTGCAAGGAAGAGGTGCCACCATTGTCATTTGTTTGTTGATGAATACTTCCTCCTGCATAATCTCCTCCTAGATGTTGGTTTCACAATCTGGTTCTTCATATGATGTTGTCTCTGAAGTGACAGGAACTCCAGATTGTTCCATAAATCCTTCTTGTGCATCTATATTTAGGATTCCCACCAATTCTTCTTCTGACTTCTTTGCTTGTTTAGCTTCCAGCCTCTCAGAGAAGTCAAAACGTGATTGTAAAGTTGCAGTAACCTTTTCCTCTGAATCATCCGGTCTTAGTTTCGATTGATCCATGCTTGTGAAGCTGGAAGGTTCTTTCTCCTTATAGTCACTTAATCCTACTAGAAATGTTGGAGTTATAGCTTCCGATTCTTGGACTTTGAAGAGATCATCTTGTTGTTCATTTGGAAAGCTCTTTAGGATTTCAACCTTCATTTCTTCTAAATGACGAAACACTTGTTGTTCAATTGGAAAGCTCTTTAGGAGTTGAACCTTAATTTCTTCCAAATGATGAAACAGATTTCCTGGGGTCCATGAGTCAAAATCTAGAGCTGAGTGTTGAATTTCTTAAGGCGGTGTGGTTTCCTCATATGGTTGCTAGTAGGGTTCGGGGAAATCTGTGGAATACCCTTGATAGTGATAACAATCTTAAGTGTAGTGGGCTTCTCCACAGATCTCACACCAAACTTCTGAATAGTGGTACTCATAGTCGTCTTGGTATCCTCCATAACAACTCTCGTAGTTATCATCCATGAAAGTTGCTATAAAGAACAATCAAAACAAACCATACAAATAAATGATAAGGTTAAAAAGACTAACCCGTTAACTCAAATTTTTCATGAAATCACCGTGTCCCCGGCAACGGCGCCAAAAACTTGATGCGTTGTGTTTTAAATATATAAAAATATAGTTAATATATTTTTTGGATGGTTTCACGAGATCATGTTTTAAATTTATAAAATGATAATTATTTTAACTTAAAACACACACAATAGGTAAGTGTACCAATCACAGCGTAATATAGTTTAGGTAAGAACAAGTATCGAACCAATGGACACGGTCGAGTTCCAATACTCAACTTTTGTTATCGTTTAGCCGGTTTAATTAGTGAGTGGGTTTTGTGTGCTTGTGAAGCAGAAAAGTAAATGACAGAAAAGTAAATATCGGTAAAGTAAATAACAGAAAAGTAAAAACGTGCGTGAAGTGTGTAACAGAAATGTAACGAACAGAATAGTAAATAACAGGAAAGTAAATATGTCGGAAATGATCAGGTTATGTAGAGTATTGCTTTGGGCTTCGAATCGCTTGGTACATGATAATGTTAAGTTGACTAATCCAGTGACATGACTACTACAAACGTGTGACCCGGGTCACCGCTAGAGCCTCGTCCTCACGACATTTGATTTGCAAATTTAAAATCTTTAACAACTGGTAGTGCCTCCCGTTAAGGACAACAATTACCCTCAACCCTTTGAATGGTCATATCCGGGTTGGATTAAGACATCGAAGGTAAAATGGTTTATATTAGAGTTAAATAGGTGATTTTATTTTGCTCACCGGGAGGCGGTGAAACAAAGGGACCAAGTATAAAGACGTACTGTTCCCAACATGAGTTCACCAATTCTTGGTCGCATAATAAGTTCGTATAAAGACGTACGACCCTACTAGTGTTGACCAAGCCTTGGCTTATCAATCTATGCTTGTATAAAGACGTACAAGTTTCAAAAGAAGTTTGATTAAAAAGTTTTTACGATCTTACACTATAAAATCAAGAAAACTCACAAATATAAAGACGGATTTAGAAAATAATGAAAGCCCACCGAAATGGTGGTTTTAAGGACGAATAGTTAAAGAACTAAACACATCACTTGGATTAATACGTTAAACATTAACATGCACCAAACTTCATCTTCACCCTAGCAATACAAAGTGTCTAGCCACTAATGGCCATACTAACTAGCATAACGCTGAGTTTCGTAGGCTCCCCTATTGCGGAACAAGGGGGAAGAGCCCCTCCACTTACTACTCTCTACTCTAACTACGAAATAAGCTCTCAAATAAGGTATGGATGGTTGTTATAAGGTGTATATAATGAAGAACTCAAGCCATCTATTTATAGGCCTCAAAATGAGCAATGCACGACCGTACATTGGATTGCACGTGCGTGCAAACACCTCGGGAACCAAACAGGGTACAAATGGTAGTGTAATGGAGCCTTGGAGAGCAAGACAGGCAATGCATGGCCGTTCAAACCCCTACCTGCTCTCCAGGCTTGTCTTTTAGCTGCTGGTTGACTTGGTTTGACCTGGCTTGACTTCTTGGGGGTCAATGCTCGGGTTTGGTCCTCTAAAAGCTTGATTTCTTCATGTTTTAAGCTAGGTTTTGTTTTGTTTATCTTGGAGCACCGAATAACTTGCAATTGTGAAATATTAATGTATTAAGTATCATTTGCAAGGCTTTTGTTTGATTAGTATCATAATATCAGGATTATTATGCATGCAAAACATGTATAATTTAGGGCATATCACCGGCCAAACCCTTTTCCCTCCGGTGAGTGTTTCCTCGTTCTCTTTCCATTCAACGTTAAGATCCACCCACTTCTAATGATTAAATTCTGTTTGAAGTTCCGGCGAACTTCCGACGACCAGATCTCACTTTGTAGGGTACTCGATCATCCCGATCTACGAGTTTCAAGGTTAGTTACGAAGTGTTAGCCTAATATTTTTAAGATTTGTCATTTTTCCGTCAAGATCTGTTGGTGTATGTAGTAGATTTAGTGACTTTGGTGGCCGGGTTTCATTCCCGTGTGTTTGTATGGACTTTTGGACATGTTATGGTGAAGACAGGATGTCACCCGGATAGGCAGAAATGTTCGGGTCATTCCCTACGGCCTCGGGTTTCGGTCCACAAAAGTCAAAGGATGTCATCGGTCTCCTAAATGTGTCACTTACGAGCAGATTTGCGTACGAGTGGAAAGGTGTAAACGCGTGCTAAACGATTTACATTTAAGTATAAGAAAACTAAACACGCGCGTGATTAAGTTACGTTGAGCCTAAATGATTGGTTAAACGGTAAAAATATATATTAATCTAACAATTAATATTAACAATTTGAGTTAACGTGTTGTCAGCGAGAGGTTTCCTTCCAAATTTATATATATATATATATATATATATATATATATATATATATATATATATATATTACACGATAAATGAAAACGTAAGTGCGGAATGAGTAAGAAGAGAATTTTAATACAACTAACGACCATTATATATATATACATGAATAATAATTGTCACTTTAGTCGTATAAACGTTTACAAGATACTCGTTATATATAAACCGTTGATACTTGTTATTTGGGATAATTTGGATAACAAATATAATTAGTATAAACTTGTATCTTGGATATTATGTTGAATGCTTGTGAATACAAATTAAGCTATAACTTTGCCGACTAAACGAATGTTTGACAAATAACAATAATCCATAAAAATATGTTGTTGTATATAGATATAAATGTATTCCTATAAGAACATGTAATTATAAATCTTCACGCTTTATACGAAATCAAGCGATTATTCCATAATACGGTATATATGTACGAACATATATTACATTCAAGATAAATACATATATTGTCATTACACGAAATTGGACGATTATTTGTTATAAATAGTATTCAAATACGGATTTAAATAAATATGACTTTGGAGCTTTTGAATACATATTGATACAAACGGTTTTAAAACATAAGACGTTAACATTGTAATGGCCAAGTAACATAAAAGTATACGCAAATATATACTTTTTATACTCGTATTAATTAATATTCCACACACACCCACACACACACACACACACACATATATATATATATATATATGATGTGAACGTATGTTCTGTGGGAAGACGCAAGAGTATACAGTTATTTAAGACGATCACATTTAAGGAACAAAGTACATGTGTATATGATAATTGAATATGCTAAAGTATGTGTAGTACGCGTATGCGTTTACACAATAACGAAAGTAGAGTCTTGTATTTATGTAAGCTGATGTCATCAATGTATTTTGAACAATGTTAGTTTAGTTTATTTACTTGTAATTTCATTTAATGTAATTTCCTATTTTTAGTCTAAGTCTGGGCCATCAAAACTACTTAGTTTTGATTAAGGTTTGTTCAATTGAAACTAGTTGTTTCGATAGATAGGGAGTTTCGACAGGTTTTTTCTTTCACTTGTAAATGCTTAACCAAAACTACTAGTTTCGGTGAGCATAGTTTTGATGTTTGCCAACTTACTATAAATAGCCTAGTTTGAGAATGTTTAGGGTTTGGATAGCAGCTGTAACCCTGAAATTCTCTCTTTCATAGTTTTTTCTGAATCAATACACATTTGGAGTTCTTTCATCTGTTGTTCTTACAATTTCAAATCATATTTGTGTTGATTCAAGTGTGGTTTCCTGCTTATCTTCACCACTTCTGTTTCTACCCTCTATTTCACCACCATACACACAGATTCCGCCTGTGTGTGTAATCGATATGTTTGTGTGATTTTCTATAAAATCAGGACCTACAATTGGTATCAGAGAATTATGCTCTTGATTTCTGAGTATTTTCAAGTTGTTTTGATCGATTTTAGGTGACTTTTAGTTGGAATTTGAAGGTTTTTGGTTCTGCACTGTTTTGCACTGGTTCATCGATTTCGGCACTGTTTCTTTGAGTTTCTCGGATCCGAAGATTGATTTGTGTTCATAAACTTATTTGGAAGCTTTTCGCTGGCTCAGATTGCGATTATATTATCTTTGATATTTGAAGCTTTTCATCAATGCAGTTTATTGAAGCTTGAAGAAGGAGGTATCAAAACTAGTGGGGGACAGATTCTGTTTCATTTGATCATCAAAACTTCTTGTCTGTACTTGTTGTCTGATAAAAGGTATCATCGAAACTAGTGTTTTTGTCTTGTTCTATCGAAACTAACTTGTGCAGCTTGGTTACCCAAAACTATTATCTACCGAAATTAGTTTCAGTCGAAACTAGTAGTTTCTGCTGTGTCTGCTGGATTTTCTGTCAAGTGTTCTTCATCAAAACTAGGAGTTTTAGGATCTATTTGTCTATCGAAACTAGTAGTTTTGGTCAGCTTTTCTCAATCGAAACTAGTTGTTTCGATCAGTTTTTCTCACCCAAAAATAGCTACTGTTTGGGTTTATTTTCTGAAGTCATGGCATCTTCAAGCACCAATGATTATGCTGGGGGGAAGCAAACTAGCTGTCTTGGTGTCCACTAGAGACTTTGATGATTGGACCAAGAAAATGAATACTTTCTTTCAGTTTCATGACCACACTCTTTTGCAGTCAATCACTGATGGTCCACACAAGCCAGTAACTACCACTGCAGATGTTCAGCGTCCTAAGACTGTTGCTGAGTATGATGAGTAGGATATTGCTCTAATTGCCCAAGAAAACAAAGCTTATGGATCTATTTCTATGGCTCTTCCTATGGATGTGTTCAACATATTTGCTGAGTATACTACAACTAAAGATCTTTTGGTTGCTTTATGTACAAGGTATGTGGGAAGTGCTGAGGTCAGGGAAAGCAAGAGGGATTTGATCAAGAAGCAATATGAGATGTTTAGTAGTGTCCTTGGAGAACCCATGTCTAAGTTGATCAACCGGTTCTCAAGCATTGTCTCTAAGTTAAAGGTTTTAAGAACTGAGTATCCCAATGTCAAGTTAAACAAGAAGCTGCTTGATTCACTGCCCGAGGAATGGAATATGTACGGAATTATGATCAAGAAAAATGAAAATCTAAGTGACTTGTCACAGCAAGAACTCTACAACATTTTGGAGTCATATGAGTCGGAGATAAAGAAGGGTGCAGTCACTCCAACTAATCAGTCTGGAAACACAGCTCTTCTTGCTGGTCAAGGTTCTTCCACTTCATCCAACAAAACTACAATGGCATACTTTCAGACTAATGTCCCACCTTCAATTTCAGCCTACTACTTCATCCAACTCTCATAAGCCAACCACTATGATCCCCGATGAGTATCTGCCTATCATGACTGCCTTCATGTCGTGCTATGATGCCCTGATTTCTGGAAACATAACAGCGGTCAGTTTTCAACCTGATGACTTGGAGCAGATCAACCCGGATGATTTAGAGAAAATAGATATTGATTGGTGCAATTCCATGCTAACTCTGAGGGCCAAAAGATTCATCAAGAGGACTGGGATGGATAGATTAAAGAAAAGAAAGACTCTAGGGTTTTGTTTTGGGTAAAAATTAACAAGACTAATTTTATAACCAAACTTAGTTTGTGAGGTAGTGTGCTTGTAAAATCAATATAAAAACGTTAAGAGTGACACGGTTGTTTACGAGGAAAACCCTTGATCATTAAGGATATCCGGCATAAAACCTTAGCAGACGACAATCGACACCTGCCTCTTTTCTTCAATAAATGATAAAGAATTACAAGTGTTGAGCAGCAAATGGTCGATATCTAAGTGTTACAAGACTGATTGCGAGTGTATTCTATTGCTAAGTGCGTGGTTGTGTGTTTTCTAATCGACCAAGCTGCTAACTAACTATCCGAGAATCCCGGAATCGACTTAGTCTTCAAATATGACTGTTGGAGGCCAATCTACGCGTCTTATACACGTTCTTCTTGACTTCAAGAGCGATTCTTTAGGGATGAACTTGACCACACATGTTTTACCTGCGAATAAGTCAAGATAGAAGGAAGATATAACGGTTAAATATTGAGGATACCGAAACCTGTCAGGATACCGAGGAATGTTGAAGATCCAGGATCCTTAGCTGTAAAATGACCCCTAACAATTGTCCCCAAATTTAACAGTTGTCAATCTCATCGACATTTGTCAAATTTTAAAATTCAAATAGTAAATGATGATCGGGTTTTGATATGACCGTTCCCGATTTCCAAGACGATTTAACTGTTGTTTCTTTGCAGGATAAAATCATTATTACCCCTTCTTCTATATTCTTATCTTCTTCAAGATCAAAGCAGGTAAAAATCTTCATTTCTGATTTCTTCTTTCTTTCTAATCTTTCACAATCATGGGTAAGAAAACGACCAGGTCGGCTTCCTCCATCATCGTCGAAACAATAGAGGACTTCATTGATCAGGGGATCCAAGATCACTCTGATCTTGAACTATGTTCTTTCACTGATTCGGAGATCAAACTCTTGAAATCAAACAATATTTTTCCTCAAAAAACCGTTTTTAGGCCTTTCGATTCAAGAACAAAAGCGGATTTGATTTCTAAAACATGGGTTTGCTTCCATATCTATCCTTTTACTCTAGGTCTGTCATATCCTTTTCCTCCACTCATCACCGAGTTTTTCAAACTTACTTGTCTTTGCTATTCCCAAATCATGCCAATGGTTTGGAGGATTTTAGCAACACTGAAAAAGTTGAATCGTTCTCGTTCTTTGACCATTGTCGTCCCTGAGCTAGCCTCTGTCTATAATTTGAGAACCCATGGTTCTTCTCGATTCGTTCTTCAGCTCAAGTCAGGCCAAACTCATTTGATCCCGAAAGCCACTCAAAACGATTCTGACTGGAAAGGGAAGTTCTTCTTTGTAAGGAAGGATTCGATCCCCAATGGGAAACATTTGCCGCTTGAATGGGTTAAAAAGGGTAGGAAATAGCTAAGATCCCTGCAATTTATATTACATTTCATCTGCTGCTAATGATCTTTGTTTTATCCTTGTACAGCTCCAAAATTTGCTAAACTAGTTCCTACAAGAAGTGACACAGAAAAGAGAATTGAAGCCTTGTTAGAAATACTTGTGGGGGAAAGATCCTTCCGTTCTGAGTCCACTGTCAGTGAAGCGACCTTTGAGACCCATCATTCCGAATCTGAGATGTCTTCAGGTACAGAACAATTAGTATTTGTGTTACCAAATGTTATGATTCTGAATTGCTTTATCTTTGTGTAGGAATCCCCAAGTCGACTTCCTAGTTTGCTTTGTCTGATCTTGACAGCCTTTTGTCCGAGGATATTGTTGTCAAGAAGGAAGGTTCCACACCTGCCACCACCAAGTCTCGTATACCGGCCCTACGGTCTAAGGCTTCTAGAAGAAAAAAGAGGAAGGCAACGAATGTGATGGATCTGAAATTCTTTAAGGGTATGGATTCTGCTAAAACTACCAAGAAGCTGCAAGGCTTGATGAACCTGGTAAGTAACTTTTTGGTATCCCTATGTTAATCTCAGGATCCCTAAATTACTCATGTATTCGAATCTTGCAGAGTCTTGAAAAGTTGAACGCCAACTTGGCTGCGACAGAGAAGAACACTGAACAAGCTTTGGAGAGGGTTGAGGATCTGAAGAAAATTGTTTCCAACAAGTGTGACAATCCAGACTTTTCAGTTGGTTTCTTTAGTAACTCCGTTGAATATTCAGTTAATTCATAACCCAGTTTATCCAATATTAGACCCCAGGGTTTAATTCTGTCATTATTTGAACTAAAACTTCAGGGACTAGTTATGTAACTATTCAAAACCAAAATGTTGACTCCCTAAAGTCAAAATTGAAGGGTTTTGAGTTCTGTTGACTTTCTAAAGTCAAAAATAACATTCAATTGATTCGAATTAAACAAGAAATTGAAGTGGCTACTCGAATTCTCGGTTGTTAATCATCGTATTGATGATATCGATCATCAATGAGCCGTTTCTATGTGTTTTAACTATTCCATAATCACGAATTAACTCTCTAAACCTGTAACCGCCGAACCTGCAACAATGATCATCGAAATCAAGCAAATTCGCTTTATTATTCTGCAATCGAACCCACTGCACACCTCATTCACATTCCCCTAAAGCTTTTGCCTACACCAATTACGCCGATGAAGCAGTCAAGGTCACCGGAATCTAGCCCGTAGGCCGACGACACTCGTTCTAGCAAGAAGCTATCAATCCATCAACCATTCTTGTAATTGTTTACAGTCTCAGTCTTGTCTCAATTCATAGATCAAAATCCCTATCATTATCAGGGCTTAAATTATCGAATTCGACTCAAACTGGAATTCTAGGGTTCATCGTAAAGCAGTTTAATCGATCGAGACCCTAGACTTTATTTAAATCCAATTAATATACATGATTAGCTTCGTAATCCTCTGTATATCAAAAGCCCTATGTTAATTTTGGATTCCATTATCGAATTCATCGTGATCCGATACCTAGGGTTCATACGACTTCGGTTTAGTCGAACCCTATCATTGCGATACGGATTACTGAAATTGAAGGCAGCAATAGACTCGCCTTGATTCATAGATTGAAAGCCCTATGAAATTCAGAGGCTTTATCATCGAATAGAAACCGGATCGAACCTAGGGTTCTTATGATTTTCTGATTAATCGAACTCATACCAGTACCCATTTTTAATGAAATTAAACTACATAATCAGATTCGCAATGTTGGTTTTGTTAAAACCCCCATGATTCTAACAACTTTTATTATCAGAATCTCATGAATCGATTTTGTGTTCATAACCTAGGGTTACGACCCGTTTTTCCTAAATTCAACGACCTTAGACCGGTTATTTTTGAAATTAATTACTCACACAAGATCGCAAGCATCTGTTTAACAAAACCTATTTGTTGTTTTGATCGACCATCATCGAAATCGATGGAATTGGGACTGGTTTTGGCTCGGTCACGATGGGGGAGTAGAACACACTGGACTTGTATGTTTTAACCATTCCAATCCGGATATTATCGCGATGACCCTAGCGGGCGGACTGGTTAAGATAGTGTGTGTGTGTGGGAGAGACCCGGGTTCGAGTCCGGGCTCCCACATTTCTTTTTAAACATTTTTATAAATATATTAAATTAATAAAAATCAAACTTTATAATATTATACCACTATGTAAATGTGTTTTAGCCCGGGAAACAGCCCGTAGGATCGGGTTTGAATTATTAACATGTTTTTATAAATTACACCCACTTTTATAAATAATATATTGTTATTATTATCCAGTAAAAATAATATGTTTATATTATTTTTTAAGCCGTAAATTCGTATAAAATAATACGTTTATATTATTTTCAAACTATGACCTGTATTATTAAATAATATATATTTATATTATTTCGAATCATTTTATAACATCGTGTATCGATTGAGACTAAATAATAATATAATTAATTATATTATTTACTCGTATATATATATATATATATATGTATATATATATATATTTATCTTCTCAATTTTCATGAGTGACAAAACACCTAATTTTATTTATTATTATTTCTGTGATTCGTCGCGTAAGGTAATCCCTAACTCCGTGGACACTTTCGTCCACTCTTGAATATTAGTGTGGTTCTTTAAGACGCTTATTTCCGTGTCACTGTCACAATTCCCATTATCATCCCTAACTTATGTGTTTATAATTTTAGGACATTCGTAAGTCTTTTGAGACTTACACTTGTGGTTCCAACTTACCTCTAGGGTGAAACTACCTTCAACGCAAAGCAGGTGAGTTTTCACGGCCCCTTTTACTGTTTTAACTTGGGGGAGAAAACATGACTAAACGATTTTGGATTTTTAATTCGTATGTTATCAATGTTAAATGCTAAGCGTAACACGCTATCACAGAAAGTCCTCAACTAATATCGAACCGTTAATATGGATCTTAGCGAGGTAATATTTAGTAGTACTACTGGGTTTGACAAATCCCACCCGTATTAGTCGCGCTAACTCGATTTGATATCGAACGGGTGAAATGTTAGCCTACTCACACCGCCAGTGTTTATAGACCTGGCAGGAGGCAATAAATAAACAGTCAGCTTCGGTTGCGAGCGCTTGAGCTGAACATGAACATAGGTTAGCTACCTATAGATACGTACTTAATGAACATAAATCCGGTAAACGCTTATTTACTTATATTGAAACCTGTGGACTCACCAACCTCGTGTTGACATATTTTCATATGTTTTCTCAGGTCGCTAACCTAAGACACAGGTGCACGTTTGGGCATGCATGGGATTCAACTGCTTGATTATAACTATTTATGTTTGTTTAAATTGTTCTATTGTACTTGCTTTTGTTTGGACGTTTAGACTTTTTGGACTTTTGGACTTTGGTTTTGGGCGCGTGTATTTTACGCATTTACTTTCTTTACGCTTCTGCATTGATACTCTGATTTGAATGGTATTTTCATTTTGAGTCCCATGTAGAGTCGTTCAAAGTAACTAATGTCTGAGATCCTGGTTCGTCACCTCCCAAACGGTATAATTCCGTTAGTTGAAATTGGGGGTGTGACAGATTGGTATCAGAGACAAGTTTTAGAGAACTAAGATTGCATACTAGACTATAGCCTCACACATTAGTTACATGTCATTTGGATGTTTGGCACTTATATGTATTGTTACAGGAATATGTCGTCAACCCCACCTTCATCACCTAAGGCACTAGGACATAAGGCACCTATCCTACTATCCCCGAAGTCCAAAAGGCGCCGGACTACTTCCAGTGACCATTCAGTTGACCAAGGTGAACCGAGTAGCGCACAAGCAATGGATTATACTCTCAATTGGAACGTATACCCGCAAATGATCCAAAGGTGGATCGAAATGGGAAATGTCCCATCACCCTACTTCGGTTCTACATCCTCAGCATCCCTACTACCTAGCTTGCCATGCACTATGGAACAAGCTTTCGCAGCCTTCGTATCTTATATGTCGAAGGAATTGAGTATTGTACAAGATGCTACCGAGGAGATACCTAAACTTCTGAAGAATGGACCTCAAATAGAGGAGAATAAGGTAAGAATAGAACTCTTAACTACCGAACTAGCTGCAACGGACCATGTTCATAACCTTTTAGTGGATCGTGTGGCACATCTGGAGACGAGGGCCGACACTATGGACGATGATATGGAAGGAGTTCTAGAGAGATTGGCTGCTATGGAAGCTCAGCTACATATAGCAAACCACACTGCTGAAGGTCTTCAAGAGAAGGTAGCCCACTTGGAAGCCCAATTGCAAGCCGCTTTATTTCCTGAAGAGATTCCACATTCTGATGGCGAGGAGGAACCTTTTGAGGAGGAGCCCTTCGAGGAGGAGCCTTCGGAGGAGGAACCAGTAGAGATAGACGATGCACAATCGTATGTTTCTTTCGATGATGAAGATGCTTGATGATCTTCCTATTCTATCTTCCTTTTCATGTTTGCTTTTGCTTATGTTATTTCTCTTTTCAAACCTAGATGGGTAAGGTTGTTCCCATCCAATAAAAGCATGAGAAGTTTAATATTTGAGTTATTTATTTTGTAGCCTTACAATTTATTTAATTTTCAAAATATTAGATGTTGTAATCTCCTTACTCATACCTGAATGATGTTTAATATGCGATATATTTCTCATTGTTTTCATTTGTGATTGTGAAGAATCATGTCAGGGAGAGGACGCGGAGGCCGTGCCGGTGGTCGTCGTACCATTAACATGACAGCAGCAGAACTAGCCGCACTGATAAATGATAGCGTGGCGGAGGCTCTGGCAGCACAGAATGCTGCAGGTAACCACTTTAGCTATTGACTAATGATGTCAATCCATCTCTTAAAAAGCCTGCCCTAAACTCTATAATTCCAACTATGTTGTATTTCTAAATCCAGGCCAGCAAAATCAGCAAAACCAACAACCAGCCTGCACTTTCAAGGCATTCATGGATTGCAAACCCCACGCCTTTAGTGGAGCTGAAGGAGCAGTTGGACTACATCGCTGGTTTGAGAAGGTTGATTCAGTGATTGCCATGTGCAACTGCCCCGTGGCTAATCAGGTGAAGTTTGCCACCGGAACTTTGGAGGGCCCGGCACTCACTTGGTGGAACGCACAGGTCCAAATGTTGGGTCTGGCCATGGCGAACGAACTCCCGTGGGAGGAATTTAAATCAATGATGAAGGAGGAATACTGTCCTCGTGATGAGATCCAGAAATTAGAGGGATAGTTTTGGAACTTAAAGATAAGCATTTATTCCATTGGACCTAGGTGAAGGTCTTCAAGAGAAGGTAACCCACTTGGAAGCCCAATTGCAAGCCGCTTTATTTCCTGAAGAGATTCCACATTCTGATGGCGAGGAGGAACCTTTTGAAGAGGAACCTTTTGAGGAGGAGCCCTTCGAGGAGGAGCCTTCGGAGGAGGAACCAGTAGAGATAGACAATGCACAATCGTATGTTTCTTCCGATGATGAAGATGCTTGATGAACTTCCTATTCTATCTTCCTTTTCATGTTTGCTTTTGCTTATGTTATTTCTATTTTCAAACCTAGATGGGTAAGGTTGTTCCCATCCAATAAAAGCATGAGAAGTTTAATATTTGAGTTATTTATTTTGTAGCCTTACAATTTATTTAATTTTCAAAATATTAGATGTTGTAATCTCCTTACTCATACCTGAATGATGTTTAATATGCGATATATTTCTCATTGTTTTCATTTGTGATTGTGAAGAATCATGTCAGGGAGAGGACGCAGAGGCCGTGCCGGTGGTCGTGGTACCATTAACATGACGGCAGCAGAACTAGCAGCACTGATAAATGATAGCGTGGCGGAGGCTCTGGCAGCATAGAATGCTGCAGGTAACCACTTTAGCTATTGACTAATGATGTCAATCCATCTCTTAAAAAGCCTGCCCTAAATTCTATAATTCCAACTATGTTGTATTTCTAAATCCAGGCCAGCAAAATCAGCAAAACCAACAACCAGCCTGCACTTTCAAGGCATTCATGGATTGCAAACCCCACGCCTTTAGTGGAGCTGAAGGAGCAGTTGGACTACTTCGCTGGTTTGAGAAGGTTGAATCAGTGATTGCCATGTGCAACTGCCCCGTGGCTAATCAGGTGAAGTTTGCCACCGGAACTTTGGAGGGCCCGGCACTCACATGGTGGAACGCACAGGTCCAAATGTTGGGTCTGGCCATGGCGAACAAACTCCCGTGGGAGGAATTTAAATCAATGATGAAGGAGGAATACTGTCCTCGCGATGAGATCCAGAAATTAGAGGGCAGTTTTGGAACTTAAAGATGGAGGGTTCTGAGATTGAACTCTACACTACACGTTCCCATGAGCTGGCTACTATGTGCCCGCATATGGTAACTCCTGATTACAAAATAATTGAGCTTTACATTGGAGGTCTAGTGCCTCAAATACAAAGCATGGTGACTTCGTCCAATCCTACCAATATCCAACAAACCATCCAACTTGCGCATAAGTTAACCGACCAAGCGGTGACATAAGGAACCCTACCTCCGAGAGGTTCAGTTGCTAAACCCACCGACAATCACAAACGCAAGTTCGATCACCATTCAAACACCCACAACCACTCCAACTCCCACTCCAAAGGACCCCAACCCAACCAACCCCAGTCTAATAAACCGCAACAGCAGCAACAGCGTAGGTTTGAGCCTACCAAGAACTTCAATCAGTCGACCTCTTCTGGACAAAACTAGGGTGGTTACGCGGGGAAGTCTCCGAAGTGTAACAAGTGTAACTTCCACCACTTTAGGTTCTGCAATCTTTGCCAGAGGTGCGGCAAAATAGGTCATGCTGCTAAGGACTGCAGGGGTGAGTTACAAACTAAACAACCTTTTCAACAACCGGGATCCACAAGGGGTTGCTTTGAGTGCGGAAAGGAAGGGCATATTCGGAAGAATTGTCCTCAATTGAAGAAAGGGGGTAACGGAAACCACAACCCTAACCAGAATAACAATGGCAATGGTGGTAACAATGGCAATGGTGGAGGAAATGGTGCGAAGGGACGAGCCTTCGTACTAGGATCTGGAGAAGCCCGTTACGGCCATAATGTGGTCACCGGTAAGTTCCTCGTAAATAATTACTTTGCTTCTGTCCTTTTTGACACCGGTGCTGATAGGAGTTTTATATCTAAGAAATTTAGTAATATGATAAAAGGAACTTCATCTCTATTAGAAACTAAGTATACAATAGAGATAGCCGACGGCCAAATAATTGAGGCAACTCACATTCTTAAGGGATGTAAACTTGAGCTAGCTACACATATATTTGATATCGACCTTATGCCGGTCATACTTGGTAGTTTTGATATAATTGTCGGCATGGATTGGTTATCTAAAAACCAAGCCGAAATTATCTGTCATGAGAAGATTGTTCGTATACCTCTCCCGAATGGAGAAACCCTTTCCGTCCAAGGCGAAAGAGTTGGTGCAGTCATGGGCATCATATCTTTCAGGAAAGCACAAAAATGCCTTCGAAAGGGGCATACGGCTATTTTAGCTCTCGTTGCTGAACAGCCCTCCGAAGAGAAGAAAATTGAAGATATTCGCTTCGTCCGTGAATTTTTGGAAGTGTTTCCCGAGGATCTGCCCGGTTTGCCACCACACCGTCAAGTTGAATTCCAAATTGATTTAGCACCCGGAGTAGCACCGATTGCTCGGCACCTTACAGACTGGCACCCAGTGAATTGCAAGAACTGTCCACTCAATTGCAAGATTTGTTGGATAAAGGTTTCATCCGACCTAGTTCATCACCGTGGGGAGCTCCGGTACTATTTGTCAAGAAGAAGGACGGAACCTTCCGTATGTGTATTGACTACCGGGAGCTGAATAAAGTCACAATCAAGAACCGCTACCCTTTACCCCGCATAGATGACCTCTTTGATCAACTCCAAGGATCAAGTTTCTATTCCAAGTTAGATCTTAGGTCCGGCTACCATCATTTGAGAGTCCGAGAAGAGGATATCTCTAAGACTGCATTCAGAACGAGGTACAACCATTACGAATTTATGGTCATGCCTTTCGGGTTAACCAACGCACCTGCGGTATTCAAGGATCTCATGAACCTTGTGTGTAAGCCATACCTTGACTAGTTCGTTATCGTTTTCATCGACGACATCCTCATTTATTCCAAGAACAAGGAAGAACATGAGGAACATCTACGCCTAATTTTGGAATTACTTAAGCGAGAGCAACTGTATGCTAAGTTTTCCAAGTGTGAATTTTGGATCCAGGAAGTTCAGTTTCTAGGGCATGTGGTTAATGAGAAAGGGATACATGTCGACCCATCCAAGATAGAAGCCATCAAGAATTGGGCAGCACCGACGACTCCGACTGAGGTACAATAATTTATGGGATTGGCTGGATATTACCGTCGATTCATCGAAGGATTTTCCAAAATCGCTCAACCCCTCACTGCTTTAACTCAAAAGGGTAATGTAACATTTCTGATTTTTAGTATCCGTATTTCAATTCATTGTAATGCATTTCAAACTCAATTCTAGTGCACTGTTTTGTTCTATTCGCGCCATCAATTAAATACTATATTTCAATACTAATCCGCAAATTTCACACGATTATAACCTACTAAAAACACTACATAAGTATCTATTTATACAAATATGTCAAAGACCAAAGTTACAAAGTCTGATGTTGAAAATTTACAAGAAACCCTAATAGGCACGGTCGCGCCTCGTTTCGGCACGGTCGCGCCAAGTGCTTTGGCACGGTCGCGCCTGGTGCCTTGGCACAGTCGCGCCTTATATGGGCATGGTCGCGCCTCTCATCAGTTGAAACGTAAATGCAGACTTTAATCACAGAGACATTCGATTTCATAACCGTTCGACACGTTTTTACTAGTAACAAACTTAATTAACTCTTTTAATAACACAATTACAACAAACAAACAAAATTCGTCAATTCAATTCATAACCATTCAATCCTCTCAACAACACCGTCGAATTTACAATTTTTATTACGATTCCCCTAAGCCAACATACTATCAATCCTCTCTGAAGCTCCCGGAAACACCGAGTCAGTCGGAATTGCAGCAGAAGACGCCGGAAGCCGTTCGCGACGTCGCCGGAACAAGTCTTTACCGTACTCTATCGATTCGCCATTATTCCGGGTAATTGAAACCTTGTCCCCTATCGATTTAGTCTTCAGATCAAAAGCCCCATGTTAATTTAGGCTTTCATTATGGAAATCACCACGAACCCGAATCCATATTTTCGTTAAAAATTATTTAATCGAATCAAACATTAGACACGTTTTAAATCCAATTAATCTATGCAAAAAGACTCGAACTATGATTTCCAACTCTGTTATTATAAGAATTAGTCAATTCGTTCCTGATTTGGAACAGACACGGTCGCGCTAATCATCTAGCGCTATCGTGCCTCACTAGACGCGGTCGTGTCGACTATCAGCGCGGTCGTGTCCTCCTGTCCAGACCTAATCATGCCCTTTGGCTAATCTCAGTCGTGTCTTGGAATCATAGACACGATCGTGCCTGGTCAAGGCACGGTCATGCCTAATGATTTAATTAGTTAAGCCCTCTGTTTGATCAACACGGTCGCGCCCTGACTAGCATGGTCGCGCCCGTGGTTCGAGCACGATCGTGCCCTTCCCAGGCACGGTCGTGTGTGAGTTAAAATCTTGGCAGAATTATAAATTTTATATATTTTTCAAACCACAAATATTCTGATTGAATTACAAAATAAAAATAGTTGAATTTTATAAAATTGTATTTAATCTTATTTAGAAAGAATAAATATTTAATTAATGGAAAAATTAATTATTTAAAGTTTATAAAATTTAATTTACAATTATTGTTAAACCTTTCATTTAAAAAGTATTTAAATGGTTAAGTTACATTTTATAAATAAATAAATAAAGTGATTATTTATTTAATTTATATTTAAACAAAAACGATTAATTAATTATACTAACTTATAACTAACAGTTATAATATTTTCATAAACAATAATTAATTACATTACCTTAATCAAAATGTTCTAAAAATATTCTTTCAAACTTTATATATTTTATCCAATACTCCAATTACAAATCAATGACCTTTTTACACAAGTCCAAATGCAACTTTAGACTTAAACTTTGGTACACTATTAATACCATATACATTACACTTTAGGTTAACTCGTGCATTTCAAGGATCCTTATTTCATCTAGTATCCTTTTTAGCAATGTCACACCCCAACCGACGGCGGAATCATCGGGGCGGGACATGTAGACTGTTCATGAGCTCAAGGTTGACTAAATTGTAATATGTTAAATCCATTTCCATTCAAACAAACATGAATCAAATTCAAAGAACATAATGAAATAAAATTTGTTTTTGAATTAATATTAACTAGGTCCAAAGCCTATGTGTAGCATGTCTTGATCTAGCTTATATGAAAGCACCTGAAACATGAATAAAATAAAGTCAACTAAAAACTTGGTGAATATAACACAGGTTTTGTAAATAGGTAGCATATAGTTTGTAAAACAAATCCTTACATAACATGATAAATAAGGAATTTATGGGGAGCAGCTATTGTGTAACCAAGTACAATCAAACCTTTCTAACTAGTATGCAAATTGTGTTGTCGGTATCAATCACCTCAACAAGGTGGGTTTGTCAGACTCAATAGATCTATCATTGAAAACCGTCATCTTGAATAGTTAATGATTGCACATAAGAGTTTCACAAAAGTTAGCACACATAGCACTCGGGCATAAAGCTCAAATTGCACACATAAATGTAAAGAGGATTTGTACTTGAGTTGTTTGTGTAAATGTAAGTAGTAATTCGTATAGAGTTCATGTTTCACCCCAAAAGTGTAAAAGAGTAAAAGGGGCTATGAAATACTCACTTGATTCGAAGGCGTAGCTAACACGAGATACTAGATAGCAAAGTGATCCTTGTAACGCACAACGTTAACCTAGAGTGTATTGCGTATGAAGATGAGTTAATAAAATATCTAAATCGAAGTCTAGGGCTTCAAAGGATGTGAGTATAGGAAATTGTGTAATGAGTTCGTGTAGAATTATATAAAAGGGTTGCGTAGATGTTTGCGTTTTATTCTTGGATAATTTTTTTATAATTATTAAAGTCGGGATATAGTGTCCTTAAAATAATGATTTAGAGCTTGGGTAATTAACTAAATAAATTAGATTTATTTATTTGAAACGTAGTATGAAATTACCTTGCTTTAAATATAAACAAAATAATTAAGTCTATACTTATTTAGTTATTTAGTCATGAAAATGCGTCAAATTTGGGTAAATATATATTAGTTTATAAAAAAAATTAGTGTTACATACCATCTAACACTAAGCGAATTGAAATTACAATTCATATGAATAATAAATATATCTATTTTTATTCGGGGATATAAACGTGGGTAACTAATATAAGTATTTATATTATTTATAAGTTTGAAACGTTACCAGAAGTTTAATAACGAGGTGAAGGTAATATCTAAATATATGTCATTTTTAATTGGAGTCATGGGTTGAAAATAATATAATTATTTTATTTATTCCAAGACGGGGTTTGAAAATAATATAACTATATTATTATAAAAGTTAGTATTTTTAAATAAGAAAAGGTTATAAACCAAACCCGAGCCTACGGGTGGTTTTACGAGGCTAGAACATATTAATATATTAATATAATAATATGGGGTATTGTTTTTATATTAAAATAATACAAATAAAAAGTTTTAAAAATAAATGTGTGTGGAGGGACTCGAACCCGGGTCTCTCCCACACCAGCACACTCACTTAACCATCTCCGCCCGCTAGGGTATCGCACACAAGTCCGGGCCGAAATGGTTTTAACAAGGAAACCCGGTGAGTTCTTCCCCTTTACCCGAGCCGATCGAACCCAGTCCCAATCCCACCAAATCTAATAGTGACCGACTGCAAGATCATAGGGGTTTTATTCGTTAACCTCAAACGAGTCTGGGGTGAGTTTTAATTGTAAAAACAACGGGTTTAGGATTTTTAATTTCGGATTCAAAAGCCGAACCCTAAGTTTGAACTCAAAATTGATTTGAATGATTCTGATAATGGAATGCGATATAAACATGGGGCTTTTACTAATTAGGGTCTTGCGAATCTGTCAGTATGGTTTAATTGGATTATGATTAAGTCTAGGGTCGAAACCCCCAAATTGTTTTATGAACGAACCCTAGTTACGGGGTCTTGATTAATTCGATGATATGAGACTGAATTGGCATAGGGTTATCAATTAAAAATGAATTTCGAATCTACTGGTATGAATTAATTTGGTTTAATCAGAGTCGGGGGTAGGGTTCGATTAAATCCGAAAATGTTAAGAACCCTAGAATCATATCATGCTTGATTCTGTAACGTAAGACCTAATAAGCATAGGGCTTTTAATCTGAAGATGAAAACGAAGCTAAAGATAGGTTTAATTACCCGAATGATGCCTGAATCGACTGAGATCGACTAAACGAATGCCGACTGTGGTTGGATCGGTTTTCCGGCGACTCTGCGTCCTTCTTCGATGCAATTGAATGGTGTAACAAGTTCAAGGGGATTCGTTTGAGATGGGCAGGTAATCTGTTTCTGTGTAAATGATCAATATTTACGAATTGGGGAGGGTAAGATGATTGAGGTCAACGGTCCCGGTTAATTAGCCATAATGGGATTTAATCGTGTATTGATGAGGCTGTTAATTGATTCTAAAATGATCGAAAATGACACTAACGTGTATAATAGTTACGAATTTCAACGGATTTCGGGAGTGGGATTCGGATTCGAGCCTAGAACGGCCAATTGACTTTCTGAAGTCAACTTAAATCAAAAATGGGAAATTTACAGATTGGTCCCTGCAGTTTCCTGTTTAAAAGTTCTAAATCTGGCGGAACTGGTCCCTCAGGTTTGAGTTGAGTTAAGTTGGTTAAGGATTCATTAGATTTATTTATTAAAAGTCAACGGGAGCATATTTCCTCAATTTTTCTTTGACTTTCAAAGTTAATTATAATTAGATTTTGACTAATTACACAACTAGTCCTTGTAGGGTTTAATGTCGCGTCGTTATTTTATTAATTAAAATAAATTAAACTAACTTATAACTAACACTTATAATATTTTCATAAACAATAATTAATTACATTACCTTAATCAAAATGTTATAAAAATATTCTTTCAATCTTTATATATTTTATCCAATACTCCAATTACAAATCAATGACCTTTTTACATAAGTCCAAATGCAACTTTAGACTTAAACTTTGGTACACTATTAATACCATATACATTACACTTTAGGTTAACTCGTGCATTTCAAGGATCCTTATTTCATCTAGTATCTTTTTTAGCAACGCCTCCAAACCAGGTGAGTATTTCATAGCCCCTTTTATTCTTTTACACTTTTGGGGTGAAACATGAACATTATTCAAATTACACGTTACATTTACACAAACAACACAAGTACAAATCCTATTTACATTCATGTGTGCAATTTGAGCTTTATGCCCGAGTGCTAGGTGTGCTAACCTTTGTATGTGATTATGTGCAATCATTAACTATACAAGCCAACGGTTTTCAATGATAGATCTATTGAGTCTGACAAACCCACCCAGATTGGGGTGATTGATACCGACAACACAATTTTTGCATGCTAGTTATAAAGGTTTGATTGTACATGGTTACACAATAGTTGCTTCCCATAAATGCCTTATTTATCATGTTATGTATGGATTTGTTTTACAAACTATATGCTATCTATATAAACCTGTGTTATACTCACCAGCTTTTTAGTTGACTTTATTTTATTCATGTTTTAGGTTCTAATGTGTGAGATTGTTCAAGACGTGCTACATATAGGCTTGGACTTAGTTAATTTAAATAAAAGAACTCTATGTATTTCAATTTATTCCTATCTTGGATGTGGTTGTATTTGGATTATTTGCAATGGAAATTGATGTTTAATATATGCAATTTAGTCAAACTTGTGCTCATGAACAGTCTACATGTCCCGCCCTGATGATTCCGCCATCGGTCGGGGTGTGACAGGTAAAACCTATATTTGGGGCGACAACCAAGAGTCAGCATTCCAACACCTCAAACAGAAACTTTGTAGTGCACCAATTTTAGCTCTTCCGGAAGGAACCAATGATTTTGTAGTGTATTGTGATGCATCTATTCAAGGTCTGGGTTGTGTCTTAATGCAACGCGAAAAGGTGATCGCATACGCTTCACGGCAACTAAAGGTCCACGAGAAAAACTACACCACTCACGACTTAGAGTTGGCAGCCGTGGTCTTCGCACTTAAGATATGGAGACATTACTTGTACGGTACCAAATGCACCATCTACACCGATCACAAGAGTCTTCAGCATATCTTCGAGCAGAAAGAGTTGAACATGCGACAATGTCGTTGGGTCGAACTCTTAAACGATTATGACTGTGCGATCCGATATCACCCGGGTAAAGCTAATGTCGTAGTTGATGCCCTAAGTCAAAAAGAAACAAAACCCAAACGAGTTCGAGCATTACAACTTACTATTCACCCCAGATTACCTGACAAAATACGTAGTGCTCAACTCGAAGCCCTAAAAGAAGAAAATCTACCGTTGGAAAGTACGCGCGGTCTGGAAGCACAAATCGAAGTCAAATCTGATGGTATTCGCTATTTTGCCGAGCGAATATGGGTTCCAGTATTCGGAAACCTAAGGGAACTAGTTATGGATGAGTCACATAAATCTCGTTACTCTATTCATCCAGGTTCCGACAAAATGTACCATGATCTAAAAGTGCTATATTGGTGGCTGAAGATGAAGGCAGATATTGCCACCTATGTTAGAAAGTGTCTGACTTGCACGAAGGTCAAAGTTGAATATCAAAGACCATCCGGTCTTCTGCAACAACCAGAAATTCCCATGTGGAAATGGGAACAAATATCCATGAACTTCATCACCAAATTACCACGAACCCCTACCGGATGTGATACCATATGGGTAATCGTTGATCGATTAACAAAGTCCGCTCATTTCTTAGCAATAAAGGAAACCGACAAAATGGATAAGCTTACTCGTACTTACTTGAAAGAAATAGTCTCTCGGCACGGGGTGCCAATCTCTATTATTTCGGATCGTGATGCACGATTCACTTCTCGTTTCTGGCAGTCGTTACATAAAGCCTTAGGCACGCGTCTAGATATGAGCACAGCATACCATCCTCAAACTGATGGCCAAACGGAACGTACAATTCAAACTCTGTAGGACATGCTACGAGCTTGTGTGATCGATTTCGGTAACACTTGGGAGTCTCACCTACCGTTGGTGGAGTTCTCCTACAACAACAGTTATCATACTAGCATCTAGGCAGCTCCATTTGAAGCACTTTATGGACGGAAATGTCATTCTCCCATTTGTTGGACCGAGGTTGGGGATAGCCAACTCACAGGTCCTGAACTTGTATTTGAAACTTCCGAAAAGATCGTTCAAATTAGAAACCGTATGGTAGCAGCTCGTGATCGTCAAAAGAGCTATGCCAACAAACGTCGTAAACCTTTAGAGTTTCAAATAGGTGACATGGTCTTACTCAAAGTCTCACCTTGGAAAGGTGTCATTCGTTTCGGGAAACGAGGCAAGCTGAATCCTCGTTATGTTGGACCATTCAAAATAATGAAGAGAATCGGACCAGTAGCGTATCAACTTGACCTACCTGAAAGACTTAGTGGTATGCACAACGTCTTTCACGTCTCAAATTTAAAGAAATGCCTGGCAGATGAATCACTCGTAGTTCCTCTTGAGGAACTACACGTTGATGAACAGTTACGTTTCAGGTGATTCCGTTAGTAACTCCGTTAAATATTCAGTTAATTCCTAACCCAGTTAATCCAATATTAAACCCCAGGGATTAATTTTGTCATTATTTAAACTAAAACTTTAGGGACTAGTTATGTAACTATTCAAAACCAAAATGTTGACTCCCTAAAGTCATAATTGAAGGGTTTTGAGTTCTGTTGACTTTCCAAAGTCAAACCTAACATTCAATTGATTCGAATTAAACCAGAAACTGAAGTGGCTACTCGAATTCTCGGCTGTTAATCATCGTATTGATGATATCGATCATCAATGAGCCGTTTCTAGGTGTTTTAACTATTCCATAATCACGAATTAACTCTCTAAACCTGTAACCATCGAACCCGCAACAATGATCATCGAATTCAAGCAAATTCGCTTATTATTCTGCAATCGAACCCACTGCACACCTCATTCACATTCCCCTAAAGCTTTTGCCTACACCAATTACGCCGAAGAAGCAATCAAGGTCACCGGAATCTAGCCCGCAGGCCGACGACACTCGTTCTAGCCGAAAGCTATCAATCAATCAACCATTCTGGTAATTGTTTGCTGTCTCAGTCTCGTCTCAATTCATAGATCAAAAGCCCTATCATTATCAGGGCTTAAATTATCGAATTCGACTCAAACTGGAATTCTAGGATTCATCGTAAACCAGTTTAATCGATCGAGACCCTAGACTTTATTTAAATCCAATTAATATACATGATTAGCTTCGCAATCCTCTGTATATCAAAAGCCCTATGTTAATTTTGGATTCCATTATCGAATTCATCGTGATCTGATACCTAGGGTTCATACGACTTCGGTTTAGTCGAACCCTATTATTGCGATACGGATTACTGAAATTGAAGGCAGCAATAGACTCGTCTTGATTCATACATTGAAAGCCCTATGAAATTCAGAGGCTTTATCATCGAATCGAAACCGGATCGAACCTAGGGTTCTTATGATTTTCTGATTAATCAAACTCATACCAGTACCCATTTTTAATGAAATTAAACTACATAATCAGATTCGCAATGTTGGTTTTGTTAAAAGCCCCATGATTCTAACAACTTTTATTATCAGAATCTCATGAATCGATTTTGTGTTCATAACCTAGGGTTACGACCCGTTTTTCCTAAATTCAACAACCTTAGACCGGTTGTTTTTGAAATTAATTACTCACACAAGATCGCGAGCATCTGTTTAACAAAACCTATTTGTTGTTTTGATCGACCATCATCGAAATCGACGGAATTGGGACTGGTTTTGGCTCGGTCACGATGGGGGAGTAGAACACACTGGACTTGTATGTTTTAACCATTCCAATCCGGATATTGTCGCGATGACCCTAGCGGTCGAACTGGTTAAGACAGTGTGTGTGTGGGAGAGACCCGGGTTCGAGTCCGGGCTCCCACATTTCTTTTTAAACATTTTTCTAAATATATTAAATTAATAAAAATCAAACTTTATAATATTATACCACTTTGTAAATGTGTTTTAACCCGGGAAACAGCCCGTTGGCTCGGGTTTGAATTATTAACATATTTTTATAAATTACACCCACTTTTATAAATAATATATTGTTATTATTATCCGGTAAAAATAATATGTTTATATTATTTTTTAAACCGTAAATTCGTATAAAATAATACGTTTATATTATTTTCAAACTCTGACCCGTATTATTAAATAATATATATTTATATTATTTCGAATCATTTTATAACATCGTGTATCGATTGAGACTAAATAATAATATAATTAATTATATTATTTACTCGTATATATATATATATATATATATATATATATATTTATCTTCTCAATTTTCATGAGTGACAAAACACCTGATTTTATTTATTATTATTTCTGTGATTCGTCGCGTAAGGTAATCCCTAACTCCGTGGACACTTTCGTCCACTCTTGAATATTATAGCGGCTCTTTAAGACGCTTCTTTCTGTGTCACTGTCACAATTCCCATTATCATCCCTAACTTATGTGTTTATAATTTTAGGACATTCGTAAGTCTTTTGAGACTTACACTCGTGGTTCCAACTTACCTCTAGGGTGAAACTACCTTCAACGCAAAGCAGGTGAGTTTTTACGGCCCCTTTTACTGTTTTAACTTGGAGGAGAAAACATGACTAAACGATTTTGGATTTTTAATTCGTATGTTATCAATGTTAAATGCTAAGCGTAACACGATGATAGAATCTTGTAGCAAGATCATCCAAAGATTCATTTTGAAAATGTTTAAAGACTAGGAACTGCTTCTTTAGTAACTCTTTTCTACTCTTCTTCACATCCAAACTCCCTTCACACCTTTTCTGTAATGCTTCCCACAGTTGTTGAGAAGACTTGAACTGTTTAAAACTGTGATATATTTCCTTCGGAAGAGACATAGAAATACTAGCCATTGCTTTCTTTTCTCTATCAAATAACAACTTCTCTTCAGTAGTTAATGCTGACACTGGCTTCGGAACATCATCCTTTCCCATCCATGAATAAGTAGGATGCGTATATCCTTCCAAAATCGGAATCCACAAACTAGTATCGGTAAAAGATACGAACTGGTCAAACCGATCTTTCCAATTTAAATAATCAGCTAGATTCAACAACTTCGGAGGTTTTTGAGATGTACCTATCTCATTGTCATAATTGAACATGTTTGTTACTTGCACCATATTTGCCATTTAAAAAAAAAATAATTTCTGAAAAAAATTTCAAAGTGTTGAAGTTGAACACCCCTTAGGCGAAGATAATAAGTTCGCTTTAGTGAGTACCAAACGAACTTAAGATCAAGCGAACAAGACAAGTTCGATTAAGTAGGAAATCCAGTAAGTTCGCTTAAAATGTGAGAAGCGAACTTATTGCTAAGTTCGCCTGCACAGGAACTAGCAAGTTCGCTTAAAATGTGAGAAGCGAACTTAATAAGTTCGCTTACTAAGTTCGTCTGCACAGGAACTAGCAAGTTCGCTTAAACTGCTGTAACAAACTCAGAGGAATCTCTACCCAAACACGAGCCAAGAACTTCAAAAACCATGATTTCTCAGCGAATAGATGGAATTTAAGGAAATTGAACCGTAAGATTATGAATTTTATCAAATAGAACACTTCTATCGGTCTAATTTCGTCAAAATCACTTCCAAAAACATGAATTCAGCAGAGAAACGATCTTCAAGAACTTGAAAAACTCCATTGATGCGGAAATTTCAAAAATGTTGAATTTCTTGTCGAATTGTACACAAAACCGTCACTAATCACCAAGAATCATACTTAATTCACGAGCATAAGCTCTGATACCACTTGTAGGTCCAGGTAACTCAACTACTGATCGGACTCGTAATATGACGTTGTTATAACACGAAGTGCGGAATCCTTCATGTTAACATTTGTATACTAACCGACAATTGAAACAACATGCGTAAATAAACTTCTCGTTATATTCCAAATTTCATAGAGTTTACAAGATAATCACTTCTGCTTCTCTCTGTTCTGCTTCTCTCTGCTCTGCTATGTTATCTTGAACAGACTGTAAACTCTATATTTATAAACACATGTTCTGATATAAGCGAACTTATTAAGTTCGCCTCTAACAGCTTAAGCAAACTTAACAAGTTCGCCTCAGTTAGACCTAAGCGAACTTATTAAGTTCGCCTCTGATAGACCAGGCGAACTTAACAAGTTCGCCTCTAGGCTCACTTGTAAAACACTTAGTAACTTTAGACATTTACATAACAAAAACATAAAGACATAAAATCTAACTATTACAAGCTTTTGTCATTACAAATCTATGTCCTAACACTAAGTTCATAAGCTAGGGTTTCGGTTTCCAAATGAGTAATTAATCAACCTAAACTCGATATTTTCTGATTCTAAGGGGGAAGAACACATTGGGTTTGTGTGTTAAATCAATTCGAAATGGGTTTTGTTGCGATACCCTAGCGGGCGGGCGGGACTAGTTAAGACTATGTGCTGGTGTGGGAGAGACCCGGGGTTCGAGTCTCTCCACACCCTTTTCTTTTTAAATCGATTTTTAAGGAATATTTTTAATATAAAAACCACCCCCATAATATTATATTGATATATAAACGAGTTTTAACCCCGAAAATCAACCGTAGGCTCGAGTTTAGCTTCATAACCCGTATTTAATACTATTCCCACTTTTAAAAATAATATATTTATATTATTTTCTAACCACCACTCTAAACAAAATAATATATTTATATTATTTTCGTCCTCGTGATCTAGATTATAAATAATATATTTTTTTTATATTTTCGCCACGATTATAAACTTTATGAAACGATTCAAAAATTATGAATAATATAATTTATTATTTATTTTCTCACGTCTATTTATTCAATTAAAAATAATATATTTACTATTTGTCTACGCAAATGTTTATTATATTGGTCTTACGAACTTAAAGGTAGTATATTTATTATATATTATTCTTCTAGACCATGTTTGGTACGAACACACGAATGTATATATTTATATATTTATTATTCGTATATAGAAACGTTCGACACGAAACATATTTACCTTAATTATTAAATTAAGAAACCCCTATTTCCCGTAGATACGTTCGTCTACTCATTGATCCTTAGAATGTTTATGACATTCAAATCTTCCGTGTCGTCGTCACAAAATCCCATATGTCCCTAACTTATGTGTTTATAATTATAGGGCATATAACATTTGAGGTTCCAAATCTCATAATTGTGTGATACTACCTACTACGCAACGCAGGTGAGTTTCACAGCCCCTTTTTATTCGTTTTCCTGTTGGGGGAGAAACATGTACACAAACTATCATACTTTTACTTGTTTTCCCTGTCGGGGAGAAACAGGTACGCAGACAAACATTATTTTACATGTTTTTCTCGTTGGGGGAGAAAACATGACACAACTATTTTAGATTATTGTAATTCATATATTATTACTGTTGAGGCTAATCGTGACACACTATCACAGAAAGTCCTCATCATACATCGAACCGTTAATATGGATCTTAGCGAGGTAATGTTTAGTAGTACTTCTGGGTTTGACAAGCCCCACCCGCGTTAGTCGCGCTAACTCGATTGGAGGTCGAACGGGTGAAATGTTAGCCTACCTACATTTGCTAGAGTTGATAGACCTGGCAAGAGGCATACAAACACAAGCAGTCAGCTTCGGTTGTGAGCGCTTTAGTAAGACATGAACATAGGCTAGCTACCTATAGATATGCATATTGAATGTACATAATCTGGAAAACACTCTCTTATTGTAAACTTGAAACCTGTGAACTCACCAACCACGTGTTGACACTTTTTCTTACATGTTTCTCAGGTCGCTAAGGCATAGGTTGCACACCTAGGACATGCATGGAGTCCTACTGTCATAGCATTCTCATGCAAACATTTAAAACAATCCATTAGTTTTATTAAGCTTAATTTAGGCGCGTTTGTTTTGTGCATTTACTTTCTAGTTTAAAACGCTTCCGCATTAACTCTGAACTTTTATAATATTTCAATTTGAGTCCCATATAGTGTCGTTTGATGTAACTAATGACTGAGATCCTGGTGTGTCACCTTCCAAACGGTAAAACTCCGTTAGTGGAATTTGGGGGTAAGACAATCTACATCTACCTATTTCTATCTACGTGCTGCAAATGCATGAACAACAACTTCAAGGGACTACTTGAAACTATATGGATTACTTGAAACATACTCTTAGACTTAAAAGTCTAATCCAAAATGAAACTCTCATCAAAAGTATGTAAATTCTAGATAATGAATGAGAACTTGTGCAATCCAGAAGGGTGGATGCCTGTATTCTGGGAAATTCTATCTAGGAAAGCATTTCGTATAAATCCAAATCAACCGATGGACCAGTTATGCTTTCCTGGGAATTCTTGGGATGAGTGTCCACATATAGGCTAAAGCACGACTTCAACTAATGACCAGTCAACGTATCCATTTGGTGATGTAAATCGAATGGGTGCCATCCAATGTTTTATTAATTATCTCATGATTTTATTACAAACTCTTATTCATGATTCATATCATATGAATTTCCTATTCATTCTTTCTTGTGTTTTACTATTGTAGAATGCCTCCTCGTCGTAAACGTAGGGACAACCTCACTGCCAGGATAATCCAGCAAATGGATACAATTTTACCAACCATGGTCAACCAACTGAATCAGAATACGACTCCAAGAAATCTCCCGTCCACGTTCAAACATTTCAACTCATGCAACCCCACCAAGTATTATCGGAATGAAGGAGCCACTGGATTTCTCCAATGGTTCGAAAGTATTGAGGGTACTTTTATCAATGTTGATTGCCCCGAGAACATAAAGGTTTGTTTTGCTATTAGTGTCTTTTAGAAGAGGGCACTCACCTGGTGGAACGGGGAAAAGCATAACCGTGGTTTGGAAGTTGCACTCGCTCTACCTTGGGCTGAGGTTAAGACACTTATAATTGATGAGTTTTGTCCTCGTAATGAGGTTAAGAAGCTAGAATCTGAGTTCTGGGATCTCAAGCAGGAAAGTGGTGACAGCCTTGCCTATACCACACGTTTTCATGAACTTAGCCTCATGGTGTCTCACATGGTCACTCCTCTTTCAAGGTCCATTGAAAACTACATCAATGGTCTGCCTATGCAAATCCAAGATACCGTCTTGGGTAATAATCCAATCGCACTTGAGGAAGCAATCCGTCTGGCTGCTACGTTGATGGATATCCATTTTAAGGCAGGGACCTTGTCCAAGAAAGGTGCCAAGAAAACCGTTGAGAAGACTACTACAGAACCCACCAAAGAAGTCAAGGCTGAGTCTTCCTTTAATGGTAAGAAGCAGAAAGGCAAGAACTTTGCTATTATCACTCCTGCTGCACCTTTAGCTCAAGTAGCCCCTAGTGCTTACAACCCCAACAGAAGCCTTATGTGGGAACTTTACCTTTGGGAAACACCTACAAACACCATCACACGCTAACATACCATGTCGTCTATGTACCACTTATGGACATTATGGACATATGGCTAACACCTGTCGTGTTGTTCCACAAGTTAATCAAGTCCACCAACCTATTGCTCCTGCTCGTGCTGCCATTACCCAGGGTCGGGCTTGTTACGAGTGCGGTGACCCTAATCATTTCAGGAACCATTGTCCCAGGTTGGTCATTGTGAATCAAACCAAGATGAACCAAGGGAATGTGATCTAGGGGAATGCAAACCCCGTAGCTCATGGACGTGCCTTCAATGTTAATGTCAACGAGGCTCAAGCCAACAATGATGTGGTGAACGGTACGTATCCAATTAATCATCAATATGCTTCTATGCTATTTGATACTGGTTTCGATAGGAGTTTCGTGTCCTTGGAATTTGAACCACAACTTGCTATGAGTCGAACTAAGTTAGACAAATCCTTCGATATATTAGTAGCGGATGGATATTCTGTTACTTGTGACACCATCACTAGAGATTGTACCCTAAACTTGAATGACCACGACTTCTCAATTAATCTTATTCCTATGGCTCTCAGAGGTTTCGATATTATAGTAGGCATAGATTGGCTAACCAAGCATCATGCGGAAGTTGTTTGCTTTGACAAGTATATTCATATCCCTCTCGACTAGGGCAAAATTTTGAACGTCTATGGTAAGAAGCTGTCTAAAGGACTCAAGCTTATGTCTTGTACTACCGCGCAAAAGTACCTACGAAAGAAGTGCGTAGCTTTCTTGGTACATATTGTGGAGCGGAAAGACAAGGGCAAAAGTCTCCAAGACATTCCTGTGATCAAAGACTTTCCAGAAGTATTTCTCGAAGACCTACCCGACCTTCTTCCCACACATCAAGTTGAGTTCCGTATTGACCTAGTGCCAGGAGCAAATCCTGTGGCTAAGTCACCCTATCGTCTAGCACCCTTACAAATGCAAGAACTTTCAAGTCAACTTCGAGAACTTTCCGACAAAGGTTTCATTCGTCCTAGTGTTTCTCCTTGGGGAGCACGCTTTTTATTTGTCAAGAAGAGGATGGTTCTTTCCGTATGTGTATCGACTATCAGGAACTCAGCAAGCTCACTGTGAAAAACCGTTATCCACTTCCACTAATTTATGATTTGTTTAATCAACTTCAAGGCTCGACTTATTTCTTAAAAATTGATCTTCGTTCTGGTTACCACCAGTTACGAGTCCTTGAATCCAATATTCCAAAAACAGCTTTTCGTACAAGGTATGGTCATTATGAGTTCAAGGTTATGCCCTTTGGTCTAACCAATGAACCATCAGTATTCATGGACCTTATGAACCGCGTGTCTAAACCGTACTTGGACAAATTCGTGATCGTCTTCATTGACGACATCCTCATTTATTAAAAATCAAAAGTGGAACACGAAGAACAATTGCGATTGGTTTTAGACCTCTTGAAGAAGGAACAATTATACGCTACGTTCTCCAAGTGTGAATTTTGGCTAAAGGAAGTCCAATTCTTGGGCCATATAGTTAACGAGAAGGGTATTCACGTGGATTCCGCTAAAATTGAAGCGGTGAAGAACTCGGAAGCTCCAAAAACCCCTACGGAAGTCCGCTCGTGTCTTGGCTTAGCGAGCTATTATCGTCGTTTCATATCAAACTATTCAAAGATCACAGTGCCACTAATAGCCTTAACACATAAAGGCAAACCGTACGAGTGGGGACCAAAGCAAGAGGAAGCATTTAAGACTCTAAAGCAAAAATTATGTGAGGCTCCTTTCTTGACTCTTCCTGACGGGAACGATGACTTTGTCATCTACTGTGACGCTTCTAATTTAGGCCTTGGTTGTGTTCTTATGCAACGAAGTAATGTGATTGCTTATGCGTCTCGACAACTCAAAGTCCACGAGAAGAATTATACGACGCACGACTTTGAGTTGGATGCGGTCGTGTTTGCTCTCAAAATTTGGAGACACTACTTATATGGCACTAGGTGTGTGGTTTACACCGACCATAAGAGTCTTCAACACATCTTCAATCAAAAAAACTCAACACGAGGCAAAGGCGTTGGGTTAAACTTTTAAACGAGTACGACTGCGATATTCTTTACCATCCTGGTAAGGCAAATATCTTAGCCGATGCTCTTAGTCGTAAGGAATCTATCAAGATCCACAGTATCCGAATCCAAAATGACATTCAAACTCGCATCTTTGAGGCACAACATCTTTCGGTCACTGAAGGAAACATGTACAATGAGATGGCGTGTGGTGCTGAACTTGAAACCAAACCCAATGGTTACTTTATTTCCTGAATCGTATCTTGATTCCGGACCGTGACAATCTTCGTACTTTTCTCATGAACGAAGCTCACAAGACTCGTTATTCTATACATCTCGGTGCGGATAAAATGTATAAGGAACTTCGTACTCAGTATTGGTGCCCTGGTATGAAAAAGGACATTGCTCTATATGTGTCCAAGTGCCTTACTGGTTTGAAAGTTAAGGCCGAGCACCAGCATCCGTTCGGTTTACTTGAACAACCCAAGATTCTCATGTGGAAATGGGAGTGTATTGCTATGGATTTTATAACCAAGCTCCCGCATACATCTCATGGTTATGATAGTATTTGGGTAATCATTGATCGTTTGACTAAATCTGCTCACTTTCTACCCATTCGTGAAGACTATCGAGTTAAGAAATTGGCTCTAATCTATATTCATGAAGTGGCCAGTCATCATGGTGTACCTCTCAACATTATTTCTGATCATGATGGACGATTCACTTACCGCTTCTGGCAATCCCTGCAATCCGTTTTGGATACTCAACTGAATCTTAGTACGACTTACCATCCGTAAACTGATGGTCAATCCGAACGAACTATTCAAACCCTTGAGGATATGCTTAGCGCCTGTGTCATTGACTTTAAAGGAAATTGGGATTTACATCTACCGTTAGTCGAATTCTCGTATAAAAACAGTTATCATACGAGCATTGACATGGCTCCTTTCGAAGCACTTTATGGTCGAAAGTGTCGTTCTCCTATTTGTTGGACTGAGATTGGTGAAGCACAGATCATCGATCCCCAAACTTATCCAAGAGAATTCCGACAAAATCATGTTAATCCATAACAACCTTCAAGTAGCAAGGAGTCGGCAAAAGAGCTATGCCGACAAACGTCGAAAACCCTTGGAATTTCAAATTGGCGATCTGGTTCTTCTCAAGGTATCCCCTTGGAAGGGTGTAGTTCGTTTTGGAAAGAAGAGCAAACTTGCACCAAGGTTTGTGGGTCCTTTTAAAGTCCTTGAAAGGATTGGGAGGGTAGCCTGCAAATTAGATTTACCTGAAGGACTCAACAACGTACATACAACATTTCATGCTCGAACCTGAAGAAATGATTGGCCGACGAGAATCTTCACATACCGCTTGACGAAGTTCACATTGATGAGACAATGCACTTCGTGGAGAAACCCGTGGAGATTATGGATCGAGAGGTTAAGCAACTCAAGCGAAGTCGTATCCCAATCGTCAAGGTTCGTGAGGATCAAATGAAGGATAAATGCCCACATCTCTTTCCTGGACCCTCCTCCTAATCAATTTCGGGACGAAATTTCCTAAAGTAGGGGAGACTGCAACCTCCAGGATTTTCCCAGCCTATATTTTTACTATTCCGGTATTTGTACTTCCATTATCATATGACTTGTATTTTTCTATTTCAATGGAAGTCATCCCATTTATCCATCTCATTACATGAATAATTACATACATAAATACATTGGGTACAATTGTTTAATTTCAAGTATAACAAGGATTTATATAAGGAATTATATAAATAATTGTTCAAAGTTCAAGAAATAAATATATATATATATATATATATATATATATATATATATATTAGGTTATTACTAATCCTATATATATAAATACAAACTTATTAAAACTAAATTATAAATTCCATAAATAAATAGAGTTTATAAATGTTATGTTATTAATTTCAAAGAAAATGATTTTAATAGAAATAAAATTATTTCTATTTTGTAAATTATATTTTTATAGTTATAACATTAATTATAATATAAAGATTTAATAGATTTTATAAAAAAAACTAATAGAATTTAATGGTTTTATATTGTTATAAAAGTTTAGGGTTCATTTTGTAATTTCAGAAACTTTAATTTAAACTTATACCAAAGTTTGTACATAAAATGTTAAACACTTGAAACCTCAGGGACTAGAATGCAATTCCGGATTCTTCCCCCCCCCCTCTCCGATTGTGGGTTCGAGTCCAGCAACACCCGATTTGCTGACCATGAATTACGAACTCATCTTTTAACTCGATTTCGTGCGAAATCTCAACGGCAAACATTGTGGTCACTTAAACGATTCGTCCTTCGAAGTTAATTGAGTTTTCATTATCTAATTACTATCGAACTCGTAACCAACTGCACATTAAACTCCATTTAAGTGTTCGATCCATTCCATTCAAATTGTGTATAAATTGACGCATCTAATCATTAGCGAGACTCATTGCAAACTCCCCACACTCTCAATTACATCTCATTTCGTCTCTGGAACAACTAATTCAGCCGCAGAACACGAGTCTGTACATCCTAGTCGTTCTCCTCCAACCCGTGACTATTTTAGGTAACCTTTGTACCTATAAACTCGTTTCAGTCGTCTGATCAAAAGACCTAAGGTCTCGGGTACAAATCGATGGCCGATCGAAGTCATTTGATGGGCTACGGTTACAAGATTCAACTTGGGACGAAGGTGATTTGGGATTGTTACTTAAAAATTTAAAGCATCAGTTCTAAACCAGGGCATAAGCCCTGGTCTAGTGGTTGCGTGTGTATGTACTCAGGGGAGACCCGGTTTCAAGCCGGGCAACCTCCCCACCCCCTCATGTTTTAAACTATTTTGATTATTTTAATACATAAAACAATATTTTAAATTCTGATTTAATTTTTATAAATCTTATAAATATAATCAGAAACTTTTATAAAAATAGAAAATATCAAATAATGTTTTATTCGTTTTTAATTTATTAAAAACATATTAAAAATATTATAAATTCCTAAATAAACAATATAAATGATTTAATTAAACAAATCGAATTATGTTGTTTTATTTATAAAATAGTAATGTTTATAAAAAAAAATTTAAACATTTGTTTAAACATTATTAACTCATATTTTAAACATATAAATAATTATTTTGACAAAGAATAGTTATTAAAAACATTTTAGAATTCATTGAAATACTTAAATAATTATTTTAGATAAATAATTATACAAATTCAATTAATTTCATTTAAAGCTTACTTATATTAACACTTATTTAATATCTCTTTTATTTACCATTTAAGTAAAAGAAAATTATTAGATAATTTAAATAATTATTTTATTTACAACAAATATTTAAACCTTTTGTATTCCATAATTTATTTATTAATTATTTTTAGAATAATTATTTAAATAAATTGTAACGTATTATTATTATAATTCCTATACTTATATGATTAATTATAAATTATAATTAATTCTAATTAATTTTATAAATTAATTTATCATTACTATCAATACTTATGAACTTCTACAAATCCTATAACCAATCCCAAATTCCAAGAATCTCCAGAAACTTAAATAAACTTAGAATCCTTATTTTCATTTCCATACATTGAGTCTAGAATACAATTAACTGTGTAGGTTGATTGTGAAAAATCCTCACAAAGCCTACCCATCATTTACAATTCATATAACTTACTAGCTTCATTACAAGTGAGTTTCGTAGCCCCTTTTACATTATTTTTGTTTACAAATACCCGGGGTGAAACATGTCTACAATTACTTTACATACACAATTCAATTACAATGTTCTTATGCAAAGCCTTTGTGCTTCATGTCTTAAACTACTTGGTAATACATGTGTTCATGTTTAGTACAATCATTAACTTGTGTTGCAAGCCTAAGCTAGTACCTAACAAGATCATTTATATGGGAATCCGATTCATTACTTAACATAAATCCTGGCGTATTTATGCATACATTTTGGTACCTTACATCACGCAATCAGGTGGATTGTGCATACATTTTACATGGCTTAATTGTACACTTTGGAACCTTGTATGTTTTCACATTTATGCCTTAGATTTGATTTGGACATATTGAATTGTAAATCATTTTCAACTCTTTGTCGGTGTCAAAACCTATGTTACTCACCAACTACTTGTAGTTGACATTTACCTAACCTGTTTCAGGTGCACCCGTTTGAGGACCATGCTTGATCACTTAGGGCTACGGACCTAATTAAAATAAATTTAAGTTTTGATCATGTTATGTTTCATTTGAACAATACGTTTCTATTTTCCTTGTAACGGATATTTAATAAGATGAATAAATATCGTAACGCATTTAATAGTTGATCATGTGCTTCTTGAACAACCACGCCAGCCCCGGCGTATAATCCACTCTCGGCCGGGGTGTGACAAGATATACCCATCATTAGAGACTTTCCAGAAGTATCCCTGACGACTTACCTAGGCTCCTTCCAGCCCGACAAGTTCCAAATAGACCTTGTGCCTAGAGCTAACCCCGTTGCCAAATCTCCATACCGCTTGGCTCCTTCTGAGATCTAAGAAATTTCTAGACAAAGGATTCATTAGGCCAAGCTTCTCACCTTGGGGAGCTCCGGTCCTATTTGTCATGAAGAAAGATGGATCGTTCCGCATGTGCATCGACTACCGTGTATTAAACAAGCTAACCATCAAGAATCGGTACCGTTACCGAGGATTGATGACTTATTTGATCAACTTCAAGGAGCAACTTGCTTATCAAAGATTGACCTCCGATCTGGTTATCATTAACTCTGAGTTCTAGAAGGAGACATCCCGAAGACTGCTTTTTGAACCCGCTATGGGCACTACGATTTCATCGTTATGCCATTCGGCTTGACCAATGCACCTGTGGTGTTCATGGATCTTATGAACCGAGTCTTCAAACCTTATCTAGACCAATTTGTTTTTGTCTTCATTGATGACATCTTGATCTACTTCCGAACCAAATAAGATCATAAAACCCATCTTAGGCTAATCTTGGAACTCTTGAAGAAGGAACAACTCTATGCTAAATTCTCCAAGTGTGAATTTTGGCTTAGAGAAGTACATTTGTTGGGTCACGTGATCAATGATAAAGGTATTCACGTCGATCCAGCCAAAATTGAAGCATTCAAAAATTGGTGTGCCCCGACAACACCTTCCGAGGTTCGTTCATTTTTGGGATTGGCTGGGTATTATCTAAGGTTCATCTCGAACTTTTCAAAGGTTGCTTTGCCTCTTACCACCTTGACCCAAAAGAATAAACCCTTTTGCTGGGAGCAAAAGCAAGAGGATGCCTTCCGGCTTCTTAAACGGAAATTATGTGACTCTCCTATCTTGAGCCTTCCCGATGGAAACGATGACTTCGTCGTATACTGCGATGCTTCAACCCAAGGTCTTGGTTTCGCGTTGATGCAACAAGACAAAGTCATTGCTTATGTCTCTAGACAACTAAAAGTTCAAGAAAAGAATTACACCACCCATGACCTTGAGTTGGGTGCAGTAGTTTTTGCTTTGAAAATCCGGAGACACTACCTCTCTGGCACCAAATGTGTGGTCTAACCGACCACAAGAGCCTGCAACATATCTTTAACAAAAAGGAACTTAACATGAGGCAGAGACGTTGGGTTGAATTACTCAACGATTACGACTGTGAGATTCGTTACCACCCAGGGAAAGCCAATGTAGTGGCTGACGCTCTTAGTCGTAAGGACAGAATCAAACCCTCACGTGTTCGATCCATGGGAATGATTGTCCAAACCAGCCTCATAGACAAAGTCCTTCAAACCCAAAAACAAACTCTTGCCAATGACGAGTTGAAGAAAGAATTGGCAGGCAGTGATGAGAAACATTTGGAATCCAAATTCGATGAAATCCTTTACTTCATGGGACGAATGTGGATCCCTAATTCTAATGAACTCCGAACTCTTATCCTCGACGAAGCACACAAATCCCGATATTCGGTTCATCCTGGCGCTGATAAAATGTATCATGACTTGAAGGAGTTTTATTGGTGACCTGGAATGAAGAAAGACATTGGCTTATATGTGGGCAAATGCCTCACTTGTTCAAAGGTCAAAGCCGAAAATCATAAACCATTTAGCCTGCTCCAACAACCCGTAGTCCCTCAATGGAAATGGGAACAGATTTCCATGGACTTCATCACCAAACTTCCACGCACACCTAATGGGCATGACTCCATTTGGGTCATAGTTGATTATTTGACCAAATCTACTCATTTCCATCCTATTCATGAAGACTATAAGATGGAGAAACTATCCAAACTTTACATCAACGAGATCGTGACACATCATGGTGTTCCTTTATCTATTATCTCCGATCGTGATAGTCGTTTTACTTCCCGTTTCTGGCAATCTTTATAGAGGGCCTTAGGGACTCGATTGGATCTTAGCACGGCCTACCATCCCCAAACGGATGGCTAAAGAGAAAGAACTATTTAAACCTTGGAGGATATGCTAAGAACTTGTGTCATTGACTTCGATGGAAGTTGGGACCAACACTTGCCATTCATCAAGTTCTCATACAACAATAGCTACCATACGAGCATCAAGTGTGCTCCTTTTGAGGCTCTTGATGGTAGGAAGTGTCGATATCCAGTGTGTTGGACCGAGAATGGTGATGCTCAGATCACCGGTCCTGAACTCATTCAAGAAACCACCGACAAGATATTTCAAATTCAAGAAAGACTCAAAGCCGCACGTGATTGTCAAAAGAGCTATGCCGACAACCGAATGAAACCTCTTGAATTTCAAGTCAGTGATAGATTCTTGCTCAAGGTTTCCCCTGGAATCATGGACCGAGAAGTCAAGAAACTCAAGCGCAGTCGTATCCCTATCGTGAAAGTTCGTTAGGAAGCTAAGCGTGGTCCTGAGTTCACCTGGGAACGTGAAGACCAGATGAAACTCAAGTACCCTCATCTCTTTCAAGACTCTCCAGCCTCAACTAGTTGAATTTTGGGGACGAAATTCCCTTAACTAGGGGAGACTGTAACATTTCTGCTTTTCATGTACTTGTAACGTTTATCGAATTCGTGAATCAATGAAGCTTGAAACCCTTATCGTATGTCGTGTTTACATTATGTTTATATCATACTTATTACATTATCACATGTTAACAACAACGTTTGAAATTGCTTTAAATTTCAACTTAGACCGTTTAAACCGTTAAAAAACTCGTTTACCGACACGACACTCACCTACTAATAATTCAAGGCCAACGTATCAACCATAAGTGCCTAATATAGTGATTCAACTCATTCATGTTATCAAACAAAATAAATTAGTTCCTTAGTGTGCTACTTAGTATTTTCACATCTTCGTTCGCCTTCTAAACCGCCGTTTATTGCGTACCGTCCACTACCGACAACCACGTCTAATGTAACCTTAACTTCTATTTTAAACACTCAACATATTCATTTCATAATTTAGAACAACTTTCATGAACAAGACTTTCCTTAAATAAACTCCAAAATTCGAAAAACGATCAAATTACGCATGTGCAAACCAAATGGATCATCCATGGATCAAGACAACCCATGGCCCAAACCCATTAACAATTTGAGAAAATCCCAGCCCTATTCTATTACACCCTTAATATCAAACACCGTTTATAATAAACATTTACACACGCGGAAGCATATATCCCAATATTTTTTATTTTTTTTTTTACTGTTCGCGTGTCGCGAACTTCTGGGGCTCTCCCTTCGCGTGCCGCGAGGGAGTCCCAAAAACACAAGTCCGGAAAACCAGGTCTTCGCGTGTCACGAAGATCTGACCTTGATTCTTCGTGTGGCGCGAAAACACCCAGCAAAATTGACCTGTGCATATTTCAACACTTAACCATTTTTTTCCAACTTTTACCCAATTGACATAAAATTCTCCCAACACTTGGGTTTGGGTTAAAACTTTCAAAACACATAACTTTACACCAAAAACCACATTTTTGTACATCGGTTTACACCCATAATATAAACTTATAATTACACCCGATAATCACCAAAAATACATACGAGAACCCGCCTTACGCCATGAACTTGACTTGGACTTACTTCGGAGCTTTTCCTACATAACACCATACATATCACCATTAGTAATGAAGATAAAACATTTCAAACAAGTAAATACTACTTGTTTTCACCCATTGACCCATTTGACCCGTTTCCACCCAATTTGTCATTAGGCTACATATCACTTGCATTTCACCTACAAGTTTCATTCTTTTCATTTATCATTCATAATTAACACATTCCCATTTCCATTATGGCACATAGACCATAACCTCTTCTCCATTATGATACTTAGATCATAACTTCATATCCACATATCCATTATGGTACTTAGACCATAACTCCATGTCCACATATCCATTATAGTATTAAAACTATAACTACATTCATTCACTTATTCGTACACCACTATACATATTCATACCACATAAAGCATTACACAACTTATCACATTATGCATACAACATTGCATATAACACCATTTATCATCAATTACTAAGTCATTGCAAGAGCACTTACCTTTCGGGTTAGAAGATCCCGCACCACCATCAAGTTTTGCAATTTGATTACCTAAACATATACACCTAGTTTAGTAATCTGACATACATCAAAATCACATTATAATTGGGTTCACAACCCAATTTCCCATTTCCAACCCAAACTGACCCGTTTGAGTTATACTCATATCCAAACACCCTCTTTCATCCCAAACTCACCAACTTGAGTTTCATTATCCTTACCTTAACACTAATTTTTCATTCAATTTCAATCATTAGGTTAATTTGGTGTTTGCTCAAGTGTCTGACATCATATAAACACTTACTCATCATTAATTCATCATCTTATCATCATAATCTTAAAACCCCCAATTTTTTTCATAAGAACCCTAACTTCTCATAATCAAAATCAAAGGATTCTAGGATGTTAATCACCATTATTTACCTTTAGTTTAGCTAGATTATCAACAATCTAACACTAATTATCAACATGCAACATAAATTTTGGATTTCTACAAAACCCACCAACTAACACATCAATGGTGAAATCAAAAGGATGATTAACACTTACTTGATGTTAGAAGGATGATGTGCAAGCCAACACCTTCACAATCCAAGCTTCAATTGCACGATTTTGACTTCAACACTTTTTTCTCCCTTTTTCTCTTGAGAGCATCAACCCACACACAAATGAGAGAAATCTGAATATTGACTTCTTTTAGTCAAATATGGCAGATTTGCCATTTTACACTTTCAGTCCCTCAACTTCTATTTCACCCATTTTCATTCTAAAATTAGTTAAAAAAAACTAATATAACCCCATTACTAACTTGAAACCTACTTGTTTCAACTTATTTCTAAAATATTATTTTCACTATAATATTTATTTAGAATATTTAATTGTTTATAACGAAACCCGGATGTTGGTTCGTTACAAATCACCTCCCCTTATTTGGGTTTCGTCCCCGAAACCCGACTTCACATAAAAAGGTTCGGATATGTAGGTCCCGGGAGCCTCGTCGCGCAGCGGAGATACACGGACCTGTTCTGTGATTTGTGTGGGAACAAAGAAAACGAAGCAGAGAAACACAAACATAGGCAAAAGACAATGAAACGACACGTAATCCATAACATAGAAGTCATCCCGTATTAAAGACTACATACTGAAGGAGCACACATCTCTCATCTAAGCTCACGGTCCAAGGGTCGGGAGAGCTCGTCCCGACCCGGACACCTCTCAACTTTGTTCCAGAGTTCCAACTACAAATGAAGACAAGTCTTCTATTTATAGGGGAAGGAACATTACCTGCGTACTTGTCTAAGTATGCAGGGTTTGGTCATGCTTACTTGAAAAGTACGCAAGACAAAATCCTTAAGTACGCAGGACCAAACTGGTGTGTAGGCTAAGTACTCAGGAACACCCTCCTGCATACTAGCCACGTACACCGATACATAGAATTTAATCTATAGTTACAAAACATGCTTCTATAGGATAATATTTGAGCATTTCTTTCTCGGTTTCCCAAGTCATTTCCGCTCCCTTCTTATGTTTCCACCTCACCAAAACTTGGCAAATCTCTTTATTGCGTAAATGATTCACCTTTCTATCCAAGATTGCCACCGATTCCTCAACATAATTCAACTTTTCATCCAATTCAATATCATCCAATGGAACAAAAGTAGATTCATCCGCCAAACATTTTCGCAAATGAGACACATGAAACGTGTTATGAAGTCTACCTAGTCCCTCCGGTAGCTCCAAACGATAAGCCACTGCATCCACCCTTGCTAACACTTTAAACGGTCCGATGAAACGTGGACTTAACTTCCCCCGTTTCCTAAACCGTATCACCCCTTTCCAAGGATAGACTTTCAAAAGCACAAAGTCCCCCACTTGAAACTCAATCGCCCGCTTTCTATTATCCGCATAGGACTTTTGGCGATCTTGAGCCGCCTTCAAGCGTGCCCTTATTTGGTCAATTCTACTATTAGTTTCCTTGACCACCTCTTTACTACCAAGTTCCCGTTGACCAATTTCACCCCAACACACAGGTGTTCGACATTTCCTTCCATACAACGCCTCAAAAGACGGCATACCAATACTAGAATGGTAGCTATTGTTATAAGAAAATTCTGCCAACGGTAAAAGGTCGTCCCAACTACCCCCAAAATTCAATGCACACGGTCACAACATATCCTCGAGCGTTTTAATCGTCCGCTCGCTTTGACCATCCGTTTGTGGATGAAAAGCGGTGCTAAGATTCAATCTAGTCCTCATATCCTCATGGAATTTCTTCCAAAAACGAGAAGTAAATCTCGTTTCATGATCCGATATAAACGACACCGGTACACCATGACGTGACACCATTTCCTTCACATAGATATCCGCCAATCTATCCGATGAATACGTTTCTTTAAAAGGAAAGAAATGTGCACTCTTTGTCAACCGATCCATTACTGCCCAAATCGCATCATAACCCTTTCGAGTCTTTGGTAGTTTAGTGATCAAATCCATGGTTATGTTCTCCCATTTCCAAATCGGTATTTCAAGTGGTTGAAGCTTTCCATACGGCTTTTGATGCTCCGCCTTTACCCTTAAGCATGTAAGACATCTCTCCACATACTTAACAATATCACGCCTCATACCCGACCACCAAAAATGACACCTCAAATCATAAAACATTTTTGTGGCCCCCGGATGGATAGAATACTTGGATTTATGTGCCTCATCCAAAATAGTTGTCAAAACACTTGACAACCTAGGTATCCAAATTCTATCAAAGCATGTTTTCAACCCCGATCTATTTTCCCCAAGCCTATCAAAATAAGCAACCATCGGTTCCTTCTTCAAATCACCACCAAGTGCTAACACTTGAGCCTCCCGGATTTCATCAATAAGAGATGATGAAATTGTCATCTTAAATGACTTCACCCTGATAGGTGTATGGCTCGTCTTTCGACTAAGAACATCCGCCACCACATTCGCTTTACCCGGATGATAAAGTATCTCACAATCATAGTCATTGACTAATTCAAGCCACCGCCTTTGCCTCATGTTGAGGTCCTTTTGGTCAAAGAAGTACTTGAGACTTTTGTGAGCAGTGTATATCGTACATGTAGCCCCATATAAATAATGCCACCAAATTTTGAGTGCGAAAACCGCGGCCACAAGCTTTAAATCATGAGTAGGGTAGTTCACCTCGTGAGTCTTCACTTGCCTAGATGCATAAGCAATCACTTCCCCCTTTGCATCAATACACACCCCAACCCCGAATGCGAGGCATCCGAATACACAACAAAATCTTCGGTCCCGTCTGGCAAGGATAGAATAGGTGCCTTAGTTAACTTTTCCTTCAAGATTTGAAAGGCGGATTCTTGCTCGGAACCCCATACAAACTTAGTCTCTTTACGCCTCAACTTCGTCATCGGCAAACCAATCCGAGAGAAGTTTTCAATAAAACGCCGATAATAACCCGCCTGCCTTAGTCAACTTTTCCTTCAAAAGTTGAAAGGTGGATTCTTGCTCAGAAACCCATACAAACTTAGTCTCTTTATGCGTCAACTTCTTAATCGGTAAAGCAATCCGAGAGAAGTTTTCAATAAACCGTCGATAATAACCCGCCAATCCCAAGAAACTTCTAATCTCCAAAGGCATTTTTGGCGATAACCAATCTTTAACCGCCACTATCTTGGATGGGTTGATAGTAATCCCTTTCTCATTAATCACATGACCCAAGAATTGGATTTCGCGCAACCAAACCAATTTGTCATTAGGCTACATATCACTTGCATTTCACCTACAAATTTCATTCTTTTCATTTATCATTCATAATTAACACATTCCCATTTCCATTATGGCACATAGGCCATAACCTCTTTTCCATTAAGATACTTGATCATAACTTCATATCCACATATCCATTATGGTAATTATACCATAACTCCAAGTCCACATATCCATTATAGTATTAATACTATAACTACATTCATTCACTTATTCGTATACCACTATACACATTCATACCACATAACACATTATACAACTTATCACACTCTGCATACAACATTGCATATAACACCATTTATCATCAATTACTAAGTAACTGCATGAGCACTTACCTTTCGGGTTAGAAGATTCCGCACCACATTCAAGTTTTGTAATTTGATTACTTAAACATATACACCTACTTTAGTAATCTGACATACATCAAAATCACATTATAATTGGGTTCACAACCCAATTTCCCATTTCCAACCCAAACTTACCCATTTGAGTTATACTCATATCCAAACACCCTCTTTCACCCCAAACTCACCTACTTGAGTTTCATTATCCTTACCTTAACACTAATTTTTCATTCAATGTTTATCATTAGGTTATTTTGGTGTTTGCTCAAGTGTCTAACATCATATAAACACTTAATCATCATTAATTCATCATCTTATCATCATAATCCAAACACCCCTATTTTCTCCATAAGAACCCTAACTTCTCATAATCAAAATTAAAGGGTTCTAGGATGTTAATCACCATTCTTTACCTTTAGTTTAGCTAGATTATCAACAATCTTACACTAATTATCAACATGCAACATAAATTTTGGATTTCTACACAACCCACCAACTAACACATCAATGGTGAAATTAAAAGGATGATTAACACTTACTTGATGTTAGAAGGATGGTGTGCAAGCCAACACCTTCACAATCCAAGCTTCAATTGCATGATTTTGACTTCAACACCTTTTTCTCCCTTTTTCTCTTGAGAGCATCAACCCACACACAAATGAGAGAAATCTGAATTTTGACTTCTTTTAGTCAAATATGGCAGATTTGCCATTTTACACTTTCAGTCCCTCAACTTCCACTTCATCCATTTTCATTCCAAAATTAGTTAAAAACTAATATAACCCCATTACTAACTTGAAACCCACTTGTTTCAACTTATTTCTAAAAAATTATTTTCACCATAATATTTATTTAGAATATTTAATTATTTATAACGAAACCCGGTTTTTGGTTCGTTATATATTCCCCCTTATTCCAACCATAAATCTCCTCTTTGCTCATCCTAAACCCTAACTTTGTCCCAAAGACATACCATGTATATACACCTCCACCCTCAACTATAAATACAAGGCCTTTGCACCCCTTTTTTCTTTGTAATTATGCAACCAAGAAGACGGCTTTCCAACCTCCTCCAAGCCCTCTAATTTTCGAAAATCTCTGCACTACCACTCCAAGATTTCGCAAGACTCAAGCTAAGCATCCATTACATCGATCAAGTTCTTCATTCTCCATTCATGCATTATAGTCTTTCTCAATTCTTGTTCTTATTCTTTTCTTTCCAAAGACTTGGATTTGAACATATTACAAATATTTTTTTTTTAAAACATTATTAAACTTATGTCTAATAAAAGGTTAATGGAGTCTTATAACATGTTTTGATCAATTAAGCATTCAAAAACCCAAATAGGTATGGCACATGTGTAAGTTCAGGATCTGGACAGATTCATGTGTCAACTTGGGATGCCCATATCTTAGTCATCCCTTAATAAAAAAGGGTGTTTCTTAAGCCTAAAAACTAGTTTAAAGAGTTTTGATGTGTTGAAAGTATATATATATATATATATATTTTTATAGAGATTTTTACACAATTAGTTTTAAAAAAGGGTTTTCACCAAAGACTAATCACACACACACACACCGGGCAAGTGTACCCGTCGGATAGCAATATAGTAAAGATAAGAACCGGATATCAATCCGTGGATACGGTGGAATGCAATAATAAACCGGAACTAAGATTCAATCAAGTGATGGTAAAAAGATATTTTGAAGAGTTTGTTTAATTAACTAGCATGCAATTTATATAAAACTAAACTAAAATCACAAGTCAAACAATCAAGGAGAAAAGATCACTTCGGTGTCGAATCCATCTAGAATACATTCAATACACTCATAGAAACATGACAAATACACGAAACATAGATTGACCAAATTCTCATCAAAGACATTCAATCGAATGACCATTCGGAAAGCTAGAATGAGAGACACAAACTAACCACCTAAAATCATGCAATAAAGCTCACATGTTGTAATCATGTCAATGTTTATAAAGATTGAACTAGCTCCCGATTAAGGTACACCAATCCAACAACTAGTTGGAAAGATAATATGAAAAACACACTACCCACCTCAAGTTGACTTAATTAGACAATCACATGCATTTATTCAACATAAAATGTTCATACAAAGTTCATATCAATTAGGAGAATGTGTCAACAATTCCGACAAACGTAAAACTAAGCATGAAACACCATAACAAACACTTTGTCTTTCCTAACATAAGCATAAGGATACACATACAAGAATAATAAATCATAAATAAGACTTCATTCACCATTCCTAGTTAAATGCCATAAACTAGCATAAATACATATACCAATCCATGAATACAAGCATAAACAATAAGTTTTCTAACATGATATGGCATACACACATACAAGTCTTGTGAACAACTCAAAATACTTGAATACATAATTTCCTTGAAGAATAATCATACGATTGTCATAACATTAACATAATAATTGCCAATAATTCATGAATGTTGTCAAATGTATCTAAACTTCATCTAAACCAAAGTGAACAAGAGTTTTAGCTTATCATGAGCACAAGAATGACAAATAAGTAGGGAAAAATAGTAAGAGACATGCTATGAAAACAAAAATCAAACCACTCCTACAAGCCTAGATGTTGTTATTGATGTATGGTGATCCTCTTGATGTTGTATTCTCTCCAAGAAGCTTGAAATGTGGCTGGAACATGGTTGATTCAGAGCTCAAACAGTAGGTTTTTGCTCTGGTGCTGAATGTTTAAATGAGAGAATAATTTATGTATTTAAAGACTGAAGGGGGCACGACCACGCCAGGAGGGAAGGCACGACCGTGCCTATCACTGGGGAGTGACCGTGCCAAAGAACTAGCACGGTCGTGGTGCGGAGGGTTGACCGATCCAAAGCTTTATTGGGTCCCATTGAACGAGGAAGTACGGCTCTTAGGTCATGGGTCAGAATCACGGGATTACACGCTGCCGTGGGGCGTTGGAACACGGTTGTGCTCGAGGAAGTGGCTTGGCGCGGTCGTGCCAAATATGGGGCGCGACCGTGCCTAGGGTTTTGAAGACTGTCATGACCGTGCCAGGTAGGGGGCATGACCGCGCCTCCAACTCAGAAACCCTAAAACTCCAACTTTTATCCTGGAATTCTCTTGTTTGTTCACTTAGCTTCACAAAAACCTACAAAACTGGAAATGAAGCAAATAAGTGTCTAAACGTTGAAAATAGCAAAGAATTGATCCTGAAATGAGCGAAGTTTTGTGCCCAAAAGATTTGTAAATTCTAACACATCAAACAACCCCAAACTTGAACATTGCCTGTCCTCAAGCAAAAAATCAAAATAAAACAAAACTTCCAATGGCGCTATGGATCAATTCAGAAAACCATAAGCATTAACAAAAACATATAAAGGTTTGACAAGTTTTCCAAGAAATGCAAAATTGACTAAATGAAACCCAATGGAGTAACAACCGAATGAGCAAATGAATATGCCTAGGAAATCATTAGCATGCACCTTTATGCTTCTCATAATGTTCACACACACTCGGGTATATATATGATCATACAAGTAATGGTGTATGTATAGAACACTCAAATGCCAAGACAATGAATCATGCAAAAATCATAAGCTTGCTAAAAGATCAAATCTCTACCAACTAACATGAAACAAAGCATAAATCAAGAGGGCTTTAAACGGGTTGTAACTTGGCAATGGCTAAGGGTAAGGAAGTGGAATTTAAAAGTGGCTAAATGGCTAAAAATCTGGCAGCCATGCTAACTCAAAAACTAAAACAATTTGTAATATGAAAAATAAACTAACTAATACTTCCGTATAGAGAAGAGCTACGACTGAATTCTTTGCATCTTTTCTCACAAAATTGCTCTAATCGGCTATAATTCACCTAATTTTGGTGATTCTTTTTTACTATTTCTTTTCTTTTCTTTTGAAGGGAACTAAGTCGATATGCATCTTTCCTTAGCTAAAAACTTCTCAAGAATTTGAAGATTACAACAAAATAAAAGCTATAAAATTAACATTAGCTAACCGGATTTCTAACACGGGTGAAAAATAAAATAAAAAGGCAAATGAAGGTTTAATGGCGATGTAATGTGCGTAATAAAAGAAAAACACGGGATAGGCTCAACATGGCTAACTAGTGGATATGTTCGGGTGAGGGAAAAATAAAAATAAAAGGCTAACAAAGTGGTTTATCCTAATGCCTCAATCATTTTTATGCAATATTTATGTTCATGATTTAGAAATGTATACTAAAGGCAAGTTCTAATAAGCATGAAACATCCGGCACACTCAAATCCGCAAAAACGAGAGCAAACAATGTCTAAAGCTATCAAGGCTCAAAAATAAACTCACGGAAATGGAAAGAAATGGGTGTAAGTAAAAGGTTACATGCAATTCGTTCGTTTAGCCCACTAAAACTCATGGTTATCACAAAAAAATGGGTTTGACTCGATGGAATTTCTATGTCAATTGCTTTCGAAAAATCAAACCTCTATTATTTACTAAAAATGTGAATGCTAAACGGTTAACTTTTATTCTATTTTTGTGTTTTTAATTTTTTTTTAAATTGATTTAATGCCAATAAAAATTATGAAGGAAGATTTTGCAAAAAATGAAGTGATAAAATGCTAAAAGGACAAACATCGCGTGAATAAATTCCCACCCTACACTTAGAATCATACATTCCCCTCAATGTATAACAAAAAATAATGTAAAGCGAAGAATAAACACTCAATCCCACACTTAGAAACTGTTGAAGCACTTTTTGTGTGACAAACACTCTGGATAGAGTTTTAGTTTATGTACTTTCGTTGTTTGTATTTGTCTTTGTTTGTAAGCGTCTGTATGTATTAGTTATCGAGTTGTATTTACTAATGCATGTTGTAAGTTGCTTAATTCTCTAAGTGTTTTGCGCACTTAGTATGTGCGCAGGAATTAGTTCATGCGTACTTAGCAAGTACGCAAGAATACTATGCGTACTTGCTAAGTACGCATGAGCAATTTGCCCTGCGCACTTGCTAAGTGCGCAGAGTTCAGGTCTTGTATAAATAGGATAGGTTGACAGTAGATAAGTACGCAGACTATTGTGCACTCAGTATTTTTCTCTCTGTAACCTTCAAGTGTTTATAATAGATGAAAGTTTAAAGTGATTCTCTTGTTGGTTTACTTTGTGTTTTTTGATTCTCCACCTAGTCACGGGTATTCCGCACCTGGTCCGACTAGCCAACGCACTTGCATGTGACGATCCGCGACACCCGAGGGACCTACAAGTGGTATCAGAGTATTACTCTTGATTTCGAGTGTTGTGAGTCTGTTTGGAGTATTTTCTACACATCATACATAGTTTTTGCAACCAAAAGTGGGTATTTTTGTTGATTTTTGTGATAAATTAGGGGTAGCTCTTGAGCACTAATTTAGAAGCAAAAATCACTCAAAAACCAACTTTTGTTGTGTATTTAAGTGTTTTTGAGCATCAAAGGTTGGTTAGAAACGAGTTTCTGACCCTTTGGCTCATTTTGTTTGTTCATTTTTCTGATTTTTGCCATCTCCGGTGAGTTTCCAGTGACCGGAAAAGGTTGGTGAGAGTTGGTGAAAAGGTGACTTGCGTACTTACCTTATTTGGCAACAAGTACAGTCTTGCTACGTACTTACCAAGTACGCAAGACCAATTTTGGTGCGAACTTAAGTTATTTCCTGCGTACTTATCATTTACTCATGCGTACTTGTCAAGTACACAAGCGCAAATCCTAACTACGCAAGACTACTTCTTAAGTGCGCAAGGCCAGTTTAAGTGCGCAAGTTTCTATGATTTTTCTGAAATTTGACTAAGTGTTCACTATGTCAAATCTTCAGAACCTCGGTAACCTTCTGAACTATGACAACGAGATCAGAACCCCTCAGAAACCGCCAAAGCTGCTAAATGTCAATGATTATTCAAATTGGAAAGCACGCTTTGAGCATTATATTTCTTATACCGATTATTTGTTATGGATACCTATTCTAGAGGGCGATAAGCATCCCACACACATTTACCTTGATGATGAAATGCCCAAGCCTATCTCTAAACTTGACGAAGAAGAAAAGAAAGTTTATGATATAGAGAAGAAGGCACACGGATCTATCACTATGGCCTTGACCAGGGAGTTATTCCACAGTTTCAGAGGATATGATAACTCCAAGGATCTCTGGAAGGCTTTACAGAAGAGATTCGAGGGTAATAGTGACATCAAAAAGAGTAAAAGGGATCTTCTCAGGAAGCAGTATGAGTGCTTCAGATTTCTGGAGAACGAATCCATAGATGAACTCATCTCTAGATTCTATCATCTGCAGACTAAGTTGAAAGCTTTTGAGCTGAAGTATCCTGATGAAGAATTAGTTGAAAAATTTATGGATGCTTTGCCACCCAAGTTTGAGATGTATACAACCCTGATGAGAGAGAATTCTAAGTTCTATGAGATGACAATTGATGAGGCAATTGGAAATGTTCAAGCTCGTGACATGAACCTAAAAAGAAAGGAGACCTCAGGAAGACCTCAAATACAAGACCCTTCTATGTATCATGGGACGTCTTCTACAACCAAGTCATCGGGCTCTGGAATTGCCCTTTTCTCCGGAAACATTCATGAGGAAGAAACTGTAAAGGCTTGTGGTGGTCATGCATGCTATGCAGCATCTGGTTCTGGATCTCATCGTCAGAACTCCTCAAGAAATCCTTCTCCCACATCTTCAGCTAACCAATCAGCAATAGCCAAGATAGCTGAAGATCATGTGGCTTTATTCTCATCTTGCATGCTTGCCTATGAGAACTTCATTGGAGGTAAGCTAACGGATCCTGAAACTATCGAAGAAGACTTTAATCAGGTGGATCCGGATGATATGGAGGATATGGATATTCAATGGAACATGGCAATGATCATGAGGAGGGCAAAGCATTTCCTGAACAGAACTGGCCGAAAGTTCATTGGTGGCCATTCTAATGCCAAGGTTGGTTTTGACAAATCCAAGGCCAAGTTCTACAAGTGTCTGAACTTTGGACACTTTGCTCGTGAATGTCAAAAGGACAGAGCACCGGCTTCGGGTTTCACCAGACCTAGCCAAGGAAACAACCAAAGCTACAACAACTCAAACAACCACAATCAAAGCCAAAGTGGAACATCCAATGCATTGGTAGCACAACAGGACGAAATCTTTGATTGGGGTGTTCATCTGGAGGATGCCATTATTGCACAAACTCATGTTGGTATCATGGCTGAGATTATGGAGATGATGGAAGCTGAGAAACGGGAAGCTTCGGTGGCTGACCGAGAATATTCTACAACTGTTGTTGCCCTCATGGCTATCGGGGAGGCATCACATTCATCAAATGAGGTAGATTCTAATCCTTTTATTGTCATATCTTGTTCCAAATGTCTAGGCTTAAAAATTGAAAACTCTAAGATTCAAGAGAATGTCGAACCCCTTCGTATTGCAGCTTTAAGCTACAAAGAAAACGAAAAACGATTTAAAGATTCAATTGAAACGTTGAAGAAAGAAAAACGTGATTATTCACTTAAAATGAGCGATCAACAGCTTCACTTGAATATTGCATACAAGGGGTTAGAGAAAAGGAACAATAAGATCAACAAGATGCAAAATGAGATCTTGTAGTTGAAATGTACTAATGAGAAGTTGAAAAATTCTCGTTTTGTGGTGGAGCACTACGAGTCTGTAGTGAGACAAATGAATGGCTTAGGGTTGGGTACTAATGACATTCCTCCACCAGTTAGCGGGAAATTTGTCAACGGCTTAGTAGATATTGATCTAACTTGCCTTGATGAGTCCTCAAGTCAGGATGATTCCTCTAAAAAGGATGATTCCTCAAGTAAGGCTGACTCCGCATCGAATGAGGAGTTCTTTACTGCTTCTGATGATGGGTCTGTTAACTCCTGCCCTGAAGGAGTAATATCTGAGGAGTTGTTACGTGAACAGAAAGTTAAGAAAAACATTATCACTAATAGTGACAATTGTATTTTAACTGAACCCGATATCATTGAATCAAATGATAAATTAAAGGTAATGCTTTATAGGGGGTATAAAAATCTTAATCAAGTTAAGAAAGAAGCTTTTTCAGCTCATTATGGGCTTGGTTATAAAGAAAATTTGCAAAAATACTATACTCCCAAAAACCAATCTTTATCGGGTCAAACTCCTGTTCACAAACCAACTCCTCCTACTCATCATGATGAGTCATCTAATGCCAGATCTAATGAGCCTTATAGGAGGACTTACACAGACAAGAGGAATTTCTTTCACTATGGTATGGTTCACATCTTTGTGAACTGCCCTACTAAGAACCAAGGGAAACGGCAAATTGTTTCACAACCGGCTATCATCCCTACGTCACCACCAGTGAAGCATCCCAAAAGTTCACAGACAAATGTGGTGACAAACACTCTAGATAGAGTCTTAGTTTATGTACTTTCGTTGTTTGTATTTGTCTTTGTTTGTAAGCGTCTCTATGTATTAGTTGTCGAGTTGTATTTACTAATGCATGTTGTAAGTTGCTTAATTCTCTAAGTGTTTTGCGTACTTAGTATGTGCGCAGGAATTAGTTCCTGCATACTTAGCAAGTACGCAAGAATACTATGCGTACTTGCTAAGTACGCATGAGCAATTTGCCCTACGCACTTGCTAAGTGCGCATAGTTCAGGTCTTGTATAAATAGGATAGTTTGACAGTAGATAAGTACGCAGACTATTCTGCACTCAGTATTTTTCTCTCTGTAACCTTCAAGTGTTTATAATAGACGAAAGTATAAAGTGATTCTCTTGTCGGTTTACTTTGTGTTGTTTGATTCTCCACCTAGTCACGGGTATTCCGCACTCGGCCCGACTAGCCAACGCACTTGCATGTGACGATCCACGACACCCGAGGGACCTATAGAAACATACATTGCCCTAAATGTATACAAAAACATGCAAAGCAAAATGGAATGCAATGCAATGGAGTGTGAAAGGAGAACTGACACTTCCCTCGTGTCGATCTCGGTCAAACGCAAAAAGCCTACCCATAAAAATGGCGTTCCACGCAGTTCCACAATTCCAAGATCTAATCAAGACTAACTACATCAAACACAGATCAGTAACATCAAGCCAAAAACAAAAACAGAAAGGCGAAGACAAATATATACAAACAATACAAGAGAAACAAAGTACAAGGAAATAACAACACAAACGCCGAAGCGTAAAAAAAGATTTTGTACAAAATACAACCAAGTACAACTCACAAAAATAATACCAAAAGGAAATGGGAGTTACTACTCCCACTGCATACCCTCCAGGTCGACGCCAACAGCACCGCCTCCCTCTGCTCCTCCTGCTAGTGTGATGGTGGTGGCTGATGCTGCGATGATGGTGGTGTTGGCGGTGGCTGATGTTGCGGTGATAGTGGTGGCTGACGCTGCGGTGATGGTGGTGGCTGATGATGCAGTGATGGTGATGGCTGATGCTGGTGCTAAGGCTGCATGAAGAACGGGAGGGGAACCACGAATGGCGCCCCGCCAGCAGCCGCAGCGCACTAGACCTCATACTACCAAGTCCAGTAACGCATGAACAGGTCCTGGGGAATGATGAACGGAGGTGGTGGTGGTGGTGGCGGAGGCGGAGGAGGTGGTGGAGCAAGCGGATCCTCAATATGGTGCTCATGGTGCTCCTGGTGAGCTGCGTGTGCCTGGTGGGCGGAGGCAATGGCCTCAGCCTTGGCCTGAACAATGTCGGGGTCTGGACCCGGACGATCTGGATCCCAGACCCGACCCCATCTATCCACCAATCGCACTCCTCCCGGTGCGCGACGAGCCACATACATGTTCCTAAGAGTCTGCACGGTCATCACCACGGTCTCGGCCACCCGGGTCAAATCTCCGATAAGCTCATCTGTCAGCAAGTGATAGTTTCTAGCAAGTCTGGTCACGAAGTGACCTCAACAAATGGCACTGGTGACCTCTCTCCCTGAGTTGTTCACCAAGTACCCCGCGATAGCGTGCGCATGATTGCATGTGCGCGGGCGTACAAGGCAGAACAAGTAGAACAACTCCCTCAAATTCACTACCATCTCTCCCTGCCCTCTCCCTGATATGGAATAAACAATGCAGCGGTGGAGGATACGGTGAAGGGGATCTCGAAGGCTCGAAGCCTTGGTGAAACTAGGGTCGTACATCCTAAATCCGAACTTGTGCAAGAACTGGTCCTTATCCTCCTCAGATGGAAACTAAGTGATACCCTCGGTGATCAGCTCGGTCGGGACCTCATCTCTCGTGTATAAACCCAATAAACACCCAAACCTGGCGACTGACATCACCCGCCACACCCCGCCGAGTCTAAACCTAACCATCTCGGGCTGCTCTAGATCTGCGCAAGGATAAGCGAACTCATATGTGGAGAAAAACTCCATCACAAGCTCTACGTACTGGATAACGTGGAACCTGAACAAACGGCACCAAGGGGCGGTGACAAGATCGTTCCATCAGTCCCTCTGACCGACGGCCTCGATCGCTGCTGGGTCTATGCGTCGTGAAACCAAAATCCGGCCACGACGGGGCCACGAAACATCTAAACTAGCCTCATACTCCTGCTCGTTGAGGTCCAACTCCAAGTATGGGTGATCTTGGTTGCCGGCCATCTGCAGAAGCAAATAATTGAAATCAGAATGGTTATGAAGACGCTAGACAGAATTATGAAGTTGCTGACCCAATTATGAAGGGGGCACGGTCGCGCCTGGGAAGGGGCACGACCGCGCCAAGGTCAAAATCCAAGCCCATGGCCGCTTGGCGACTGACCACGGGCGACATAACCCAGATTCACGGTCACGCCAATTACCGGGCACGACCGCGCCTTGGTCAAATTACTAGCCCACGGTCGCGCTGTGGCCGACCATGGTCACAAGTACTCGGCAATACGGTCGCGCCAGGGGCGGACACAACCGCGCTAAAGCAAAGCTCTCAAAGACACAGCCGCGCTCATCAGAAGCACGACCGTGCTTTACCAAACCAAAGATTCCTGGGATTCAAAAGCCGAGTACAACCGCGCCTGGTCATGAGCGCGACCGTGCTCAACCCAATTTAGGGTTTTCAGTTTCAAATTCCACCAAGTTAAACCAGATTTATGAAGGGCTTTCGATACACATCATCCCAGGAAGCCAATACAACTATTTCTACTTATTTACAACTAAAACGAAGTTCAAAACAAGAAAATCTATAAAACCCTAGTATTTAAACACAAACGTGATTCTTACTCTACATCTAAACATAAACCATAGAGAATAGAAGGTGGAACTGTACCTCAAATCATGGGAATGAAGATCAATGAGCTTGAGACAAAGGGGCAAATCGCAGTAGGGGAGGTTTTTGTGTGTGGTTTGCATAAAAGTTTTCAAGTGTGAACGATAAACCCTTTTATAGGGACTCTCCAAAGGTGAGGCATGACCGTGCCCATGGAAGGGGCACAACCACGCTGAGGAGGTGGGGCACAACCGTGCCAATGCTTGGCACGACCGTGTCTCTAACCCAGCAAACATAGAAACCTGATTTTTTATGCAGCTTGTACCAAACCCGATTGCTATTCCCCCAGATTAAAATTTCTAAAAATTCAGAATACATAACTGAGATGTTCCAATCCATATCCCAATCCGCTCGATGCAAAACACGCCCCGATAACCTAAACTCAAAAATAAATGGTAAAATCCTAGAAAAATAAAAAAAAATTAATAACATGGAAATAAAAATAGAAATAAAATCTAAGAAATGTTACCAAATATGATACCGAAACAGGCTAAGTTTATTAACGAGTCGTTAGCTAGACTCAAGTCCCCGAATTCATTTGTCCATCGGGACTTCTACTTCCCCGGAAACAAATGCCACCTAGAGTTATAAAGCAACACATGACCACCCACTCGAAATTCTTTCTTGTCCTTCAAGCATCGGTCATGTAAACTCTTGGTGCGCTCCTTGTAAATCGTGGAGTTTGCATAGGCCTGATTCCTCAACTCATCAAGCTCGTGAATCTGAGTGAACCGGTTCTCACCCGTGCTCCCCAAGTCAAGATTCACCGCTTCAATGCCCTTGTGCTCTAACTCCACCGGAAGATGGCATGCTTTCCCATATATCAACTTAATGGTGTGGTACCAATAGCCGTCTTATACGCAATCCAGAAAGCCCAAAGTGCATGATCTAACCTGCTTGACCAATCCTTACGGTTTTGACAAACCGTTTTCTCCAAAATCCGCGTTATGCCCCGGTTCGTGACCTTTACCTGTCCACTGGTCTGTGGATAGTAGGCTGTGGAGAATCTATGGTTCACACCATATCGTGATAGCGCCTTCTCCAACTGGCACCTGTGGAAGTGGGTCCCACGATCACTAATAAGAGCTTTGGCCACCAAAGCGTGAGAACAGCTTCTTAAAAAACCGGACAACCACCATAGCATCATTAGTTGGAAAGGCTTGAGCCTTTGCCCACTTAGAAACGTAATCAACAGCCACTAGGATATATCGGTTGCCACGAGAAGCTGGGAAAGGTCCCATAAAATCAATACCCCAGACATCAAAAACCTCACAAATCTGGATGTTGTTCTGCGGCATCTCGTTCCATGAAGAAATGTTGCTCCCCCTCTGGCAAGCATCACAAGAACGGATAATCTCATGAGCATCCCGGAAGATGGTAGGCCAGAAGAAACCAGCGTCAAAGACCTTCTTCGCGGTCAAGGTAGCTCCATGGTGTCCGCCTGTCAGGCCTCTTGGCAGTATCTAAGCACCTGACGTGCCTTATCACTAAACACAATCCTACGCACGACCTGATCAGCCCCGAATCGAAACAGATAGGGATCCTCCCAAAGATAGTGCTTCACATCCGCAAAGAACTTTCACTTCTGCTGATGCGTTAAGCCCTTAATCACAATCCCACTAGCAAGAAAATTTACGAAATCAGCAAACCAAGGACACACCTCATCCTGTGTCTGTATGTGCATGAGAGACTCGTGGGGGAAGTTGTCATTTATGAATGACCCCACAAGCTCAGATGAAGCTGAGCACTCAACACGGGACAAGTGGTCCGCAACGACATTCTCCGCGCCCTTCTTATCGCGGATTTCAATGTCGAACTCCTGAAGCAGCAAAACCCACCGGATCAGTCGGGGTTTGGCATCCTGCTTGCTGAAAAGGTGTCGAAGAGCTGCATGGTCCGTGAATACAATGGTCTTTGATAGGACGAGATTTGACCAGAATTTATCGAAAGCGAAGAAAACAGTTAGGAGCTCCTTCTCGGTCGTAGTGTAGTGCTCCTGTGCATCATTGAGCGTCTTGCTCGCATAATAAATCTGGTGAAACTGCTTCTCTCTCCTCTGTCCTAAGACCGCCCCAATAGCGAAATCACTCGCGTCACACATAATCTCAAATGGCAGCTTCCAATCAGGAGCCACCATGAAAGGGGCATTCACCAACTTCTCCTTCAACAGATTGAATGCACTAAGGCACTCATCGGCGAACACAAACTGGGCTTCCTTCTCAAGAAGCTGGGTCATCGGTCGGGCAATCTTAGAAAAATCTCGAAAAAAGCATCTATAAAAGCCCACATGACCAAGTAAGCTCCGAATGGATTTCACAGAAGTGGGCGAGGGTAGCTTAGATATGGTATAAATCTTAGCTCGATCAACCTCAATCCCCCGCTCGTGAAACCTTGTGCCCAAGCACAATGCCTTCCTTCACCATGAAGTGGCACTTCTCCCAATTCAACACCGGGTTGGCCTCCTCACACCTGGCTAACATCCTCTTTAGATTTCTGAGACAATGATCGAAGGAACTCCCAAACACAGAAAAGTCATCCACGAAAACCTCCATGGAGTCCTCGATCATATCATGAAAAATGGCCAGCATGCAACGTTGGAAGGTGGCCGGAGCATTACATAATCCAAAGGGCATCCGTCGGTAAGAAAATGTGCCATAGGGCTATGTGAATGTCGTCTTCTCCTGGTCCTCAAGAGCAATCGGGATCTAAAAGTAGCCAGAGAAGCCATCCAGGAAACAGTAGAACATCTTCCCCAACAATCTCTCCAACATCTGATCAATAAATGGGAGGGGAAAATGGTCCTTCCTGGTAGCATCATTGAGTTTGCGGTAATCGATGCAAACTCTCCAACATGTTACTGTACGAGTAGGAATCAGCTCATACCTCTCATTGGTGATAACAGTCATACCTCCCTTCTTGGGAACAACCTGAACCGGGCTAACCCAAGGTGAATCAGAGATAGGATAAATCAAACCAGCTTCAAGTAGCTTAATCACCTCTTTCTTCACCACCTCCTTCATGTTTGGGTTCAACCTCCTCTGGTGGTGTACAACCGGCCTGAAATCATCCTCCATAAGGGTCTTATGGGTGCAAAAAGAGGGATTAAATCCCTTAATGTCCATAATCCTCCGTGCAATGGCCTGCTTGTGCTGCTTCAGCACCTCCAACAGCCTCTCCTTCTCATCACTCGTCAAATCAGAGGCGATAATAACGGGTAATCGAGCCTCACCATCTAAAAAAGCATAATCCAAATGGCTCGGGAGCTCCTTAAGCTCAACAGGTGGTGGGTCCTCAACAGAAGGCCGCTCTTCCGGCTCAGACTCTCTATCCACAATCTCAAATACCTCTGGACACGGGGGGTCTCAGAGCCCTTTATGCCATACACCTGCTCCTCAAACTGATCTTCACCGATTAGATCAAATGTCTCTCCCCCTACAATATGCGTGTCCAGGGGATCCTCCTCAACTGTGTCCTGGAGATGATCACTCACAAAAGAATAGACGGTCTCAATGAAGTAGAGCGAATCATCCTAATTCTGATGTGCTGCATGGATCTCCCAACGTCAAAGGTCACCTCCTCTTCATCCACCCTCGGTGTAAGCGTGCCCGAATCCACATCGATCAAGGCCTTGGCGGTGGCCAGGAACGGTCGACCTAGGATAATAGGGACATTCTTGTCCTCATCCCTGTCCAGAATCACAAAGTCTGCAGGAAACATAAAACGATCAACCTTAACCAACATATTCTCCACTATCCCTCGCTGATACTTGATCGAACGATCGACAAGCTGGATACTCATGCGTGTCGGCTTAGGTTATCCCAACTCAAGCTTAGAAAAGACCGCATATGGCATGAGGTTAATGCTAGCACCAAGGTCAGCTAAAGCATTGCTCACCGACAAGCTCCCTATCAAACATGGGATGGTGAAACTCCCCGGATCTTTCCTCTTCTCGGGCAGCTTGTTCTGAAGCACGGCCGAACACTCCACGTTCAGCATCACATGAGACAACTCCTCCAATTTCCTCTTGTTCGTGAGGATGTCCTTCAAGAACCTCGCATACTTAGGCATCTGAGCTAGAGTCTCCACAAATGGCAAGTTGATATGCAACTATTTAAACAACCCCAAAAACTTACCATATTGTTCCTCCATCTTTTGTTTCTTTAACCTGCCTTGGTATTGAACGGGGGGAGTGTAATCTCTCACAGCCTCTTGGGAGCGTGACGTGCTTGCCGACTTATCTCTCGGCGGCGTCTCATTCGGAATCTCAATCACAACCTCTCCTCGGATGATTCATGCATAGGGACCGGTGGATCTGTTCCTATGGCTCTACCGCTCCTCAAGGTGATGGACTTCACATGAGCCTTGGGATTGGCCTCAGTGTTGCTAGGCAAGCCACCTGGTGGTCTCTCAGAAAAAAGCTTCGTGATCTGTCCAACCTGATTCTCTATTGTCTGGATCAAAGCTTTTTGATTCCTTAGCTCAGTCTCGTGTGTATGAAAACGCTCCTCCATGTAATGGTTATGCTTCTCGGCCAACTGATTCTGACTTTCCGAGTTGGTAAGCAATCATGCAACCATGTCCTCCAAACTGGATTTACCCTCAGATGCGGACAGAGGACCGCTGCTAGAACCTTGGCCTTGAAACTGGCCCTGCTGAGGTCTGGAGTGGGAACCCTGTCCCTGAGACTGGTGGGACTGATGCTGGAATGGTGGACGCTGAGTGAATCCGGGTGGGTTCTGGCCACTGTTGCCAGACTTCCAACTGAAGTTTGGGTGATTCCTCCACCCCGGATTATATGTGTTGCTTTAGGGATTATTCTATGGACGATTCTGGTTAGACATGAAGTCAACCAGCTCATGGGTCCCTAGATCCCCAATCTGACAAGCACTCATGAGATGTGCCCCACCACATAACTCACACAAGGACCGGGCCTTGTGGACCTGCATCTTATTGATCTTAGTGGAAAGTGCTTCCACCTGGGGCAGCTAAAGAGGTGATTCCATCCACATGATGGACACCCTGCCTCTGAGTCCTCGCTCGGGAAGTGTGCTAAGTGTAGCTCTTCGACGCCACCTTCTCTAGTAAGTCATACGCCTCCTGGTGTGTCTTCGTCCCGATGTCTCCACCTGCGTATGCGTCGATCAGCTGCTTCCCTGACATATCTAGACCATTGTAAAAGGTCTCACACTGCTGCCACTTCAACAATCCATTGTGGGGAACTTTCCTCATCAGTTCCTTGAATCTCTCCCATGCCTCATAGATCGTCTCCCCGTCATCCTGCTAGAAAGAAAGAATCCTAGCCCTCAATTTTGTTGTTTTCTCCGGAGGGAAATACTTCTCTAAGAATTTAGCAGCCATCTGGTCCCAAGTACTAATGGACCTAGGGGGAAGTGACAGTAACCAATCATTGGCTCGATCCCGCAAGGAAAATGGGAACAACCATCGTCGGTAGTGTCACAGATTTTGAATGTGGCGCAAATCTCTAAGAAACCGGCCAAATGAATATTAGGATCCTCGTGATCCTTGCCGTCAAACTGCCACATGTTCTACACCATCTGGATGATGGTGGATTTGATCTCGAACTGATGCGCTCCAATAGTCGGCCTATTGATGCTCGACTCCAAACCATTAAGTGTCGGTTTGCCAAAATCCGAAAGCGTCTGACCCGCATCCGCGTCCGCCATCTCTTCTACCTCGTCAACAACAACCTCGTCAACAACAACCTCGTCAAACTTGAGCAATTGGACCACAAATCGTGAACAGGCCCGCAATCTTCGATTAATATCACGCTCCGACTCGGAAGACGGCTCAGGAACCTCCTCGGCGGGAGTTGAGAACATACACGATCTGCAAGACAAGTTAGATTTAAATGGACGAACCTAGAAAAAGGAAACACAAGTTAGAAACATTAATAATTAAAATAAAAATAAAATAAAAATGAAAATAAAATTAACTAAAAATATATATACAAATGCGACTAGAAATAACAAATAAAAATGCAAAAATATCTATACACGAAAATTGCAAATAACAAACAAGAAAATACGATATGCACGAATATATACTAAATGACTAAAAATCAATTCCAATCGTTCTCGCAAACCGTACCCCCGGCAACGGTGTCAAAAACTTGATGTGTTGAAAGTATATATATATATATATATATATATATATATATATATTTATTGAGATTTTTACACAATTTGTTTTAAAAAAGGGTTTTCACCAAAGACTAATCACACACACACTGGGCAAGTGTACCCGTCGGATAGCAATATAGTAAAGGTAAGAACCGGATATTAATCCGTGGATACGGTGGAATGCAATAATAAACCGGAACTAAGATTCAATCAAGTGATGGTAAAAAGATATTTTGAAGAGTTTGTTTAATTAATTAGCATGCAATTTATATAAACTAAACATAAATCACAAGTCAAACAATCAAGGAGAAAAGATCACTTCGGTGTCGAATCCATCTAGAATACATTCAATACACTCATAGAAACATGGCAAATACACGAAACATAGATTGACCAAATTCTCGTCAAAGACATTCAATCAAATGACCATTCGGAAAGCTAGAATGAGAGACACAAACTAACCACCTAAAATCATGCCATAAAGCTCACGTGTTGTAATCATGTCAATGTTTATAAAGATTGAACTAGCTCTCGATTAACGTACACCAATCCAACAACTAGTTGGAAAGATAATATGAAAAACACACTACACACCTCAAGTTGATTTAATTAGAAAATCACATGCATTTCTTCAACATACAATGTTCATACAAAGTTCATATCAATTAGGATAATGTGTCAACAATTCCTAGACAAACATAAAACTAAGCATGAAACACCATAACAAACACTTTGTCTTTCCAAACATAAGTATAAGGATACACATACAAGAATAATAAATCATAAACAAGACTTCATTCACCATTCCTAGTTAAATGTCATAAACTAGAATAAATACATATACCAATCCATGAATACAAGCATAAACCATAAGTTTTCCAACGTGATATGGCATACACACATACAAGTCTTGTGAACAACTCAAAATAGTTGAATACATAATTTCCTTGAAGAATAATCATACGATTGTCATAACATTAATATAATAATTGCCAATAATTCATGAATGTTGTTAAATGTATCTAAACTTCAACTAAACCAAAGTGAACAAGAGTTTTAGCTTATCATGAGCACAAGAATGACAAATAAGTAGGGAAAAATAGTAAGAGACATGCTATGAAAACAAGAATCAAACCAATCCTACAAGTCTAGATGTTGTTGTTGATGTATGGTGATCCTCTTGATGTTGTATTCTCTCCAAGAAGCTTGAAATGTGGCTGGAACAAGGTTGATTCGGAGCTCAAACAGTAGGTTTTTGCTCTGGTTGCTGAATGTTTGAATGAGAGAATAAATTATGTATTTATAGACTGAAGGGGGCATGACCGCGCCAGGAGGGAAGGCACGACCATGCCTGTCACTGGGGCGCGACCGTGCCAAAGAACTAGCACGGTCGTGGTGCAGAGGGTTGACCGATCCGGAGCTTCTATTGGGTCCCATTGAATGAGGAAGTACGACTCTGAAGTCATGGGTCAGACTCACGGGATTACACGCTGCCGTGGGGCGTTGGAACACGATTGTGCTCGAGGAAGTGGCTTGGCGCGGTCGTGCCAGATGCGGGGCGCGACTGTGCCTAGGGTTTCGAAGACTGGCACGACCGTGCCAGGTAGGGGGCACGATCGTGCCTCCAACTCAGAAACCCTAAAACTCCAACTTTTATCCTGGAATTCCCTTGTTTGTTCACTCAGCTTCACAAAAACCTATAAAACTGGAAATGAAGCAAATAAGTGTCTAAATGTTGAAAATAACCAAGAATTGATCGTGAAATGAGTGAAGTTTTGTACCAAAAGATGTGTAAATTCTAACACATCAAGTTTACTTTTCAGAAACTCAAACCTCATAATTTTTGGATAAGTTTAAGTCATCCAAACGAATTATTTTAAAACAAAGGTCAAAACTGATTTCCTAGACACAAACTTGTTCTCTCTTTATCTGGTCATAACTTGGCCATCTTACGTCCAAACAACTTGCTTTTTTTGTAAAATATACTTCTCTGAGTTATGGTTCTAACCATATAAGTTTGACGTTCTAATTCTTTGTAAAACTCTCTAAAGGACAAAACAAGACACAAAGGTCCATTCCGAAACCTATGTTCTTGTGTCACGATTTTGGATGGCTAAAATAAAAAGTTTTCTAAGTAAAAATAGTTCATAATATACTAAATTAACGATCTGGAGATTTTGAGAATTTTATAAAAATATTTGCTATAGTAAAAACGTGTTATAAGACGGGTAAGTAAATCTGTCAAATCTTAAGAACTTAACCCTAATTTTGAGATTTTCTCTTCCTTACGACATATTCCATCTTTAAAACTAAAATTAATCAATGGTGTTGTATACAATAGAATTTTATTCAATCTACGATGTGTGTATATGGTAAATGAACGGTTATAGCTAAGGAAAGACGCGGTAACCTAAACGAGACCTTTGCGATCGACCACTCTTTTTAGGGAATCTTTTCATTGGATGTACTACTCTAGGTTGGATTACTATATTCTAGTATACAATAACCTAACCTCCTTAATCTTTCTCATTCAATCTTCCCCCTCGTATAACGTTAATTCCTTAAACTTATTCGAGTTACTAATACTTTAGGGCTCGTACGCTAAGGTTGATACACACAGCCTCTTCCTTAATCATCAAGGTGAGATCATAGCTCCCTTTTACTTTTATTCTTAAGGGGTGGAAACATGTAACAAGTTTTAACTTAAACTTTCTTTTACAATTCAACATGCAACAAATGTTTTCATACTTGATCATTATATATTCTTAAACAATTACAACATGATTGCATTCATTCAAGAAAGTCCCTCTTTATCAAATTCTTACATAATCAACAACTTGTTACAAAGCCGACGGTAGTACAATTATAGCGCTATAGGTGTGACAAACCCAACCATCTTCCCGGTTAGGGGTTTGGATGATTGAAATCCGAACACTTATTCTTTAGGTTAACCCATGGGGGGTTGAACCGGAGAAGGCGTTTCATTAGGTTTGATTGTGGCTTCATGTGTGTAATGCTTGATAATGTAAGTAGTGAAACTTTGTTATTAATTGTATAAACTTCAATTCTTTATAATTTACTTAAACTTATGCATCTCACCAACTTACTTTATAGTTGACTCATTTTCTATATATTTTCAGAAAATAATGCATGATGATAAGCTTTGGATTACAAACTTAGGATTGGCCTAGATATTACAAAATGAAGACTTAAATTATTGTTTCTTTGTCGTTTCGAACATGTCCTTTTATTTGGTTGTGTTTGAATTTTGAGACTAATGTAATACATTTAAATTTTATAAAATTAATAGTAAATTTCTTTATGCCATGTATTCTTGATTCAATTAGTCATGCACCGTGTTTGACGTGCACGGTGACCTTGTAACAAGAAATAATACTTGAAACAAAGATACACGATTAAGAGGTGGATGATTGACTACACGATTAAGAGGTGGATGATTGACTATGTTCCTGCATATCCGATGAAGAACTCGCATACGATGCATCGGTTTGTTCGCAATAGTTTTGGGCCGGCGAAGACGACGAGTGGTGGTATACTACTAAAACAATGAAGACAACGAATAAAATAAAAATAAAAAGATCGTGTTTAATATTGTATTTCTTTTGTTATAGAACTATTAAAAATAAATAAAAATTTTATTTTATGTTATTTAATGTTATTTTAATTATTTAAAATATATATCTATACTCCTTTATAATATATAGTAGGAGGATAGAACTGTCTTTTTACAACATTTTCTAAGACGCCGGTGTAAGAGTTTTTAAGACGCCGCCGACCTCACTCTCCTGCCGGACCTCACTCTCCCGCCGGACCTCACTCTCCTGCCGGACCTCACTCTCCCGCCGGACCTCACTCTCCCTTCACCAGAGACGCTTCATCTTCCACCCCGGAGACGCTTCATCTTGGTAACTGACCACGCCGGTTCGTGTTCGTCGCAATAAAACCCCCCATTCAACGCCATGTTTCCCTCATCTGTTTCCGCCCCATTTCTCCACCTTTTTCCTCTTCGTTCTCAAGCACACCAAAACCCGCCGTCGCCATTGAAGACCGATCGAGAGGTACCCGTGCCTGAAAAATGAGCTTCAAGGTTCGTATGTTCTAATCACGTATCTTACATTTTTGGGGTTTTTGGTTCATGAGTTAGGGCTTCTGTTATTTCTTACTTTTTTGGGGTGTTTGGTTCTTTAATTAAGTCTCTGTGGTTGTTGATTGCTTTTGTGGACGATCAGTGGTCTGGCCAACGGTCATTTTTTGCGCTCCATCGCCGCCGTGGATAGAGGTGCACAAATCGGTTTTTAACCCGAACCGGTTCAAACCGACCCGAACCGGTTTGGTCAACGAAAAGTCAAAACCGGTTTGGACCCAAACCGGTTCGGGTTAAACCGGTTTCAGAGAGGGAAATATGTAAACCGGTCAAACCGGTTCGGGTAGGTTTTAAACCGGTTTAAACCGGTTTTTATTAAAAAAAAAAAATCAAATAAATTTTATGTTTTTAATATAAAATCCAAAATAAAATATAACAAAATTAAAACATAAAGTTCAACGTTTATTAATATTTGGATAGTTCGGAAATTAAAAAACATAACAAGATAAAATTGTAAAACATTACAAAAAGTATAACAAATATAAAACATTAAGTTCAACGTTTTATTTTTTGGAATATTGATTGATTATTCTTGTGCGTTGTCTTCGGAACTAGTGTAAAGAGAAGTGTGATCAACCCTAAACACCCCCCACCTATTTATAGTGTTTTATGGGTCCAAAAAAATCCAAAAAAACGGCCAAAATCGACCCCAACGGCCATATAGCCGTTGGCCAACGGCTAGAACTCGCCCAACGGTTCAAACCGGTTTGAAAACCGGTTTCCTAACCCGGTTTAGCGAAAACCGGTCCCAACCCGATTTTTTTTCAGAAATCCTCAAACCGGTTTGAAACCGGCGGTTTTTGGGCAACCCGAACCGGTTTGGTCCAAACCGGTTTAACCCAAACCGGTTTGCCGGTTTAAACCGGGTTAAAAAAAAAACTGGTTTTTTTGTGCACCACTAGCCGTGGATGTGGTATTTGCCGGATTTTGTTCTACCTTTGGTCGGCCGGCGATTTGTTTCTGTAACTTTAGGGTCACTTTACATCAATGAGAAGTGATTTGAAACGGATACATTCATTTAACTCAAACTAATTATTTACTTTCGTTTACTTCTGTTTTGCCATTTTGTTCTGAAATGTAAATCTGTAATGTGAAACAGGGGAAGCTGAATTCTTCGCTCAATGAGACTTCTTTAAATGGAGCATTCCTCTCAAAAACATGTCAAAACTGATTTCAGTCCTCTGTTCTTTGGAACTAAGGTACTGTCTTTACCTGCTTTACAAGTTCTACATCATGCATTAGAAGGTGTACCTACATTGTTTGGATTCTTAATTGCAGTAGCTTAGAAGGAAGTCATTATCAGGACCCTAATTCTTCAATATTTACTATTTTTGAAGAATTTTATCATATATTTTGAAGAATTTTATCATATTTGGATATGCCCGAACCAAGATGACCGGTGAGCAGCTGAGGGAAACTAATATACCTTTAAAAATGGATAAGCAACAGGTTAGCAGAAAACAAAAAAACAACACTCCATTTTAATCCTTTTTTTTGGAAACTAAGTTGATATTTTCAGACCTGAGAAGTGTCAATTACTATGCTTTGGAATATTTTTGATAAAAAAAGTCAAAAAATTTCATATTTTGTTTACATACACGTGGGCATGTTAAAATGTACTTTTACCGCGTAGAACCTCCTAAAACAGTCTTATTAAATATTCAGATTATTATTTTGGTGATAGTGTGTTTTATAAACACATTTACAGCATTAATTGTTTCTTACCCTTTCTAAAAAATAGACAAAAAGGTATTTACGGGTCAACCCAGCTTGATTTGGTATGTGTTGAGAGTTTGCCCATTTCAGGACGGACTCATTTTGACTTACCCAATCTGCTTGACACGCCTGTTTTACCAACTCTACTTTTAAAAACTAATATACCTTTGAAAATGGATCGGCAACAGGTTGGTTGAAAAAAAAAGAACACTCAATTTTATTCCCTTTTTTTGGCAAATAAGTTGATTATTTAAGACCTACAAGTGCCAATTACTGTGGTTTGGAATATTTTTGATAAAACAAATCAAAAAGTTTTGTTTCTTTTGTTTGTGTTTGTTTTTTTTTTCTGTTCTGTTTTCCCCTATTTTTTCATGATGAGGCTTGGTATTTGTAGCTGTTATACTGCCATCTTTGAGAAGGCTAAATTTTGTTACTATAAGGGAGAATGATGAGTGATTTTTTGATGTAGACATATTCAGGTTTTTTGGTAGCAGCTCTGTGATCGTAATTCTGCTTTTCTTGGCAATCCCGCATATGTCAATGGACCTGAGCTCGGGGGCAGGTGTTAGTTCAGATGTGTTATTTTCTATTTGTTTGAACCTGATTACCATGATAGCAGTTTAATTTTCCTGAAATGAGAACTTAAGAGTGAAACTGAAAGAAGGTTAAACGTGATAACCTGGCGGTAATAGACTCGAGCTGTTGCATCAGTGGGTTAATGTAGACGCGTGCTGCTGAGGTTGAGCCTAAAATTACTAAGATTTAGGTTACTTATAACTTCAAATCTTCAATTCCATTCCAGGTACTTATGTTTCGGTTCTTTACATATTTTATTAATATAATAACAAAATTCCATCAAAATGCTTCAGATTGAACCGAGATATGAAGAAAAAAAATCACGTTCTATCCGGTTTACAGAGACATGGTAAGTCGGTTTTGAATCTTGAAGGGTCTAGCATTTTGATTGATTTTGATTTTGCATGTTGTGAGTGTTCTTAGTATATATGCGTTTTCATAGTAAGTTTATAATTTTGCTACATAAATGAAGAACACATAACAATTTTGCTACATAGAAGAAGTAAAATAACAATTTTATTAATGCTTTAAAACACTTAGTGAAATTTGGTAATTTTTATTAAAATTTGTTTGATTGTTTTTTAAACAAATAATGCATCATGAAAATGGGTAGCCTGTTGTGTTTTACTGCAAGTAAAAAGTATTGAGCTTTGGTCTCTTTAGTTGCTATGAAATATATGAAGTTTATGTTGACAAGTAAAGAGTATTGAGCTTTGGTCTCTTTAGTTGCTATGAAATATATGAAGCTTTATGTTGACAATCGTACAAGACTGTTAATTTATTGTTGAGGTTGAGCTCATCTCATGGACCACAGTAATAGATGTCTGAAAGATGGTGGCATTCTTAAGAGAGTAGTGGAAAAGGAGGAACAGACAGGACAACCTGCTGATTTGGATGAGGTTAAAGGTAGTCAGTTAGGACGGATTTGTTAACTCACAGGTAGAGCTAGCGAAGTAGGCGGGTTGGGTAAAGGGTCAAAACTGTTAATTTATTGTATTTATCGATTGATGTTACCGTAAACAAATGTTTTTTTAAAGAATAATAGGTTTGTCAAATATGACTACAAAAAAGGTTTATAACATATACAAAACATTGATTAGCATGAAAGAAAATAGTCATTTAAACTTTTTAACCATAACAGTACTTAAATTTTAATACTATTTTATTATTAAACGAAATAACTAAAATTGGACATGTAGTTACAGGGCTCTCTGAGACTCATAACATAAAGCTATTTAGGTATTCTGCAATATCAGTAATGAAATGTTTGATCTGATTGCTTGTTGTTATGTGAAGTACCTCAATCTAACAATTTACTTTGGTTACATTTTTTAATCTATTTGCAAAACGTGATCTTATGAATGCTTTTGAACTTTCTAGTGTTTCTGTTAATTAACCAGAACTGTAATCAACCTCTGTAGAATGCAGCAGATAGTATGAATTAAGTAGCAGTGATCTTAATTAGTGCATAATATTCAATCCCATTGATCGTATTGTAACACCTGTTATGATAACAATTGGATATATGACATCAGGCTATAAGGTATATTAATTGTACACCAATTGGTTGAGTGTAGAGTTTTGTATAGAAAGTTTCAACTTCTCATAGATATTCAGTGGGGTTAATGTTACTTCTTTCCTGTTTGTAGTTGCCATTAATTATATTATTAATATGTAATTTGTCATGCAATGTGATCATATGATTTAATTACCAACTAAGTAAACAATTAGTTAAATGAACATATTCAAATTCAATGTCAAACCTTCAAATGTATGACACTAACTGGATTTCAGCATACTATAATTTCAGTTTGACATAAAAGATAATATGATATATGATTTAGGATCCATATTAGTCATATTGAATTGCCTATATCAAGAAAGTAGGAATGCATTCATTCTTTTCTAAACAACTAAAAGCACACTCCCTTGAATGATACATTCATAATTGAGAAATAAGACATGCATATTGATCATTTATGCTACATATAAGGTGTTCCCTTAAACTTTTATGGCTTCTGTTTCTTTAATCTAATTATTTGTTGATGGTATAAACAGATGGAATCAACACGTTCATCTGAAGCAGATTATAATCAAGATAATGTGGAGTTGGGTTGGATAGAATGGTTCAAAGGATGGTACCATTTGGTTCTACAGACATTTTTTGAGAAATACTGGTCAAGGCATTTACCAAACCAGCTCCCTCTACCACCCCTGAACGGTATAACCACCATTGTCACCGTTCCACCAGTGGAATTGGACTTGAAATAGCCCGACAACTAGCAGAGGCAGGTGCACACGTTGTTATGGCTGTAAGAAACACGGATTCAGCTCATAAATTGGTCCAGAAATGGCAACAAGAATTGAAAAAGAACTTTCCTTGGGAAGTTCTTAATATTGATGCGATGGAACTTGACCTAGGTTCATTCAAATCCGTAGCAAGATTCGCAAACGCGTGGAATCAATCTCTGATTTGGCAGGCTTAAGATGAGATGTCCTGCCTGTCATTGGATGAGAATATTAAAGCGATGCACTTGTTTATCATATGGCTAAACAAGGCCAAGGGCATGTATTATATCTTTCATCATATTATATTGATGGCGTTAATGACTTTGATGATGATTATCCAACTTAAAATCAGGTTCTGGTATGTGCTCCAAATAATGTGGCTGTAGATCAACTTGCAGAGAAGATAAGTGCCACTGCTTTAAAGGTAGTTTAAATCACTTCTTTTTTGTTTTTTAATTTTCTTATTATTAATGCTTAACATCAAGAACCTATATATTCAGTTAATTATTACTAATTTATAAGAATTAACTATTTAATATTGTTTCCTGAAATGTCTTGTGATGGTCTTCTTGCCAAACCATCTATTCTGTTTTATGTTAATGGTCCTTTTTAGTCCTGAGTTGGTTTAATCTTCTTTTTTTGTGGCAGTTTGGTAGGTTGGTTAAGTTCAAGCCTTATACAAATTTGTTTTGTTATTCTATCTTTTGTTTCGGCTTCAACAAGTTGTTGATGAACAGAAGACCAAACTGCATAAAACTGAGCGCGCTCGAAAAATTGTTGAGGTTTGGCCACAGCAGCGGTGTTTGATATATTGATGTTAATACGAATACATGCAATGTCTTTACATTCATATTCAGGAGGAACTTACGTAGGCTAAATTTGAAGCGACATGCAAAATTAAAGAACTGACTGAGGTAAAACCTGAAACTTGCATTTTAGAAACCTTATTCTGTGGTAGTAAACATATTCAGTGATATCTACTTGACACTTGCATTTTGAGACACAAGAAAATGTGACCCATTTTTTAATAAACCCTCTAATGGTGTCCCATACCTTTATTCACGAATTTGTGTGATGTAAACAACTCCCATTCATTGAAAAGCGAAAAAGACACCATTATTCTGCCAAATATATGATAAAATTGAAAGAAAAAAAAGATAAATATTTGAACTTTTTTATAAAAATAAACAATCTTTTAATCATGGGGCTCAATTTGATGATGTTCCATCTTTCATCAAACTAATTGGACATGTTACTTAGTCCGAGGAGATATTAAGTGGAGTTGTGAGAGAATTGAAAGAGGAAACTGGGGTAAAGATCCATAAAAACAAAAATGGTACCTTTAATTATTATTAGGATTAAAATGCATGGGGATGTGTTTTCTTGTCTTTCTTGGAACCCCTGCATTGCTATATATCCCATGATCATCATCATCATCTACCTTTCATTAACGTAATCTTTGCTAAAGTTTTCACTTTCCCATAAATTAATTCACAATAAATTTAAAAAATTTCATACATTTATCTCAATCTGAATCTCCATCTCTCATTCTTTTTTTCTGGGGTTTAACCAATTTCAAGCTCATAGCTTTGTAAAATCATTCTTAGAAGTTAGAACACATTTTTGGTCACAAAAATGGATTTCTTGACAAGAACACGTGGCAGCCTGTGATGGGGCCTGATACAACCACCTCAAGTTACTGGTTAAAATGGAGTGTTTTTATGTTGTGTATGGCTTTTGACAGCATTGGGTATCGCTTCATATGTTATAACAAAGTATGAAGGATCCTTAAATAAAAAATCAAGAAACAGAGAAAATGGTGATGATGATGATTATGGTGGAGTGTTGTATGACTGATCTTGCTACAAAATATGGAACTTATAGATTGATTAGTTCTTTATGTAACAAGGTTTATACATCTTATTCAGCTAACGTCTTATAAAAAATTAATTTGTTAGGGCCGCACATCGTGCGGGTTCCCTACTAGTATATATATATAGGGGAGAGATCAAGAGAAAACCACAAAGTTAGGCGAAAACCGAGAAAACCACTAAAACAATGTGTAATACTATGGGTTACGTATACGTAACCGCAATTTTCTTGTTTTCTGTTTACGTATACGTAACGTAACACTATGGGTTACGTATACGTAAGCCAATATTTAAATGATTTTTTGATAAAAATGTGTAATATTACATTGATACTCTTATAAAAAAATAAAACTAAAATAAAATAAAAAATAAATATTATTATATTATTGGTTAAAATTGGTTTTTTAGTGATTTTCTTGGTTTTCGCCTAACTATGTGGTTTTCTCTGGAACCCTCCCATATATATATATATATATATAGGGGTGATTTCACTAGAAAACTCATTTTAATGAGAAAACCAAAAAACTTCTTATTAAAGGTACTGTATATGTGTAGTACACCAAAAAACCTAACCCTCACCCAAAAACCTAAACCCCCACACCACCTCGACCCAAAAACCTAAACCCCCCCACCCACCCCCCCAAAAACCTAAACCCCCCACCCACCCCCACCTTCCAAAAAACCTAACCTAAAAGCTAAACTAAACATAAAAATCTAAACCCAAAAGCTAACCTTACTACACATATGTAGTATTGGGATAATATATATATATATATATATATATATATATATATATATATAATTAAATGAGGACGACGTGGGGAACAAGGTCTCTGAAAGCGGTTTTTTTTTTGTTTTTTATTTATATTCTGAGTTATGATTTTTTTATTATATTTTTTACCTTTAATAAGTAGTTTTTTGGTTTTGTCATGAAGAATGAGTTTTCTTATGATTATTCTCATATATATATATATATATATATAGGGGACGTATCATTTGTAAAACCCGAGTTGTAAAAACTCTTAAATTAAATCTAGACCACACATTGATTTCTTAATATTTTAAGATGTGGCTATAATTAATTATGCATTTTTAATGTATTTAATATAAAAACTTGTGGATTATATTAAATAGATGGGTAAAAAGGTAATAATAAAAAAATCACTCATACTCTCTCTCAAATCCATCATCAGAAAAACTAACATCAAACACAATTTCAAGAACATGTTTTTTACACATCTATAAAAATCCTGTGTAAATTCAGTTTACAACATAAAAAAGTGAACGATTGAAGAACGTCCTTTTTAAATATGTGTAAAATCTATATACGCAAATCAACAAAAAATCTACATTCAAGTACCTAAATGTCTTTACAAATCAGGAAGAAAATACATACACAAATCTGAAGAAAAAAAATTATATCCAATTACACAAATATCTTTACAAAATAAAAAAAATACACATAATTACACTGTGTAAAATCAAATACACATGGGTAGAACTTTTTTACACATGTATAAATTCAATTTACACATGTGTAAAAGAATCAAAGACACATGTAAAATCAAAATACACATGTGTAAAAATCAAAAAACTTATTTGTGTATCAAACCATGTAGATCTTGAACCCAGATCCTTTAAAGTTATGACTTTTACACATTTTTGAACCCAAATCTTTTTCTCATATTTCAATCCCTCATGTGCTAGTCTACACCATCTAAACATCAATGGCATCATAAAAAAACACTATGTACGGATAAGATATATGTAAGAAGATATTACCAATATGTAACAACTATTTATTTCTAATTCAACATAAATACATGAATAAATAACTCTTTACACGTGTGTACATTTAGTTTACAGATGTGTACATTCGGTTTACATATGTGTAAATTCAAGTATGGGTTTTTCAAGTTTGTGTAAAAATTTTGTTTCGTGGTTCAGATCTGAAACTATGTAGATTAAAGAAAAAAATAAAATACACAATTTACTAATTTTATTTGAAATTTCAGCTTTGCACTCATATTTAACTACTAATTTTATTTGAAATTTTGGCTTTGCACTCATATTCTGCATGAGTAACAATCACCCGATCAGGTCTGAATTATAAAGGTCCCAAACAAGTTACATGCTTAGGAATCGGGTCTGACTTGTAGAAAGCTTTAAGCTTGTTAGCATCATCTTGGTTAAGGGTCAAATCTTGCCTGCATCATCGGGTTTGAATTATAAAGGAATCCAAAAAGTCCTCCCCAAAAAGCTTAAGGTTTTCAAGGGTCAAATCTTGGTCAAATACAAACTTCTTAGCATCATCATTTCCAGTAAATCCAAATCCATCAACAATAAGAAAAAAACCCTAAAACTAACAAACATATAAAAACGTACAAATCAAACCAACAATATAGATCCATAAATGAAATTAAAAAAAAGTACCTGCAAGGGGACCTTCTGAGTGGTCTCAATAGGTTTCAAGTCGTCGGAACCCGACGTCGATTTGGGATTCACTAGGTCGTCGACTTCAACACTCAACAACAACGATTGGTTTTAGAGAGAGAGATGATGATAGCAGTAACAAATTGCCGACTTCAAGTCGCCGGAACCCTGCTAGACCCTCGCTCTTTGTTGTTGGCTGTCGGTCACGTACATTTAAAAAATCGATTACTTGGTGTTGTTCTTCAATAAGTCGCTGGGTTCGTACAGAACCTTAAATTGTTCTTGTTGTGGCGGTGGAGCAAAATTTTTGAAATATCAAAGATCTGATTTTGTGTGGTAGAGAAAGAGACCATATATGATTGTTGGATCTTGTTAGATATTCTGGTGACAACGAGCTTGAAGATTATATGTCTTAGTCTTAAAGTATTTGACTTGTATTTGATAGAATTGTTAGCAACAGTTAAAGGGGAGTCTGTTAGGACATGTTTTGTAACTGTTGATAAAATTCTGTGTAAGTTCATAGTGCAAGTTCGCCTAAGAATCTTTAGGAGCGAACTTGTTAAGTTCGCCTAGCCTATTAGAGGCGAACTTAATAAGTTCGCCTAAGCATCTTTCAGGAGAACTTGTTAAGTTCGCCTACTGCAAAACTGGTGTTTATAAATAGAGTTTACAGAGTCAGAGAGAAAGGGGAGATATCAGAGTAGACTTGAGAGAGACTAGAGAGAATTCTGTGAATCTTATAACCTGATATTGTGGTGGAAATACAAAGCGTTTATTTACACCATTGTTATTGATTGAGTTACACGAGCACGTTGATCATGGATTCCGCACGTTATCACCATGTCGTACCGCGAGTCTAGAGATCCGTCATGCACCGAATTAGGGACCTACAGATCTGAAGCTCTGGTATGTTAGAGAGAAGACAGTTGTGGTGTAAGAGAAATAGGATAGATGTAGGCTCTATAGAGAGAGAGAGCGTGTGACAAAATGTCTAAAATGCCCATCTAGAATAAAAGTAAACTAAAAGTCTTAAAAAATAAATGAGTAGATGGGAGAGGGTTTTTGGGTTTCTACAACATATGTGGGGTGGGTTTAGGTTTTTGGTTGTGGGGTTTAGGTTTTTGGGTGAGGGTTAGGTTTTTGGTGTACTACACATATGTAGTACCTTTAATGACGAGTTTTTTTGTTTTCTCATGAAAATGACTTTTCTAGTGAACTCAACCCTGTATATATATATATATATATATATATATATATAGGGTGGGGTTATGCTAAAAAGCCTAGAGAGTTTAAGAAGGGTAAGAAGAGTTTTCAGCCATTAGATGATTTGTTTGATGGAGAGGATCAACCATAATAAATTCTCATAATAAGTATTATTACTCAAAAGTTGACACATGTCAGTTTTTCATGGCTTCTTAGCCTTCTTAGGATATAGAGTCTTTTTAGCATAACTTTTACCTATATATATATATATATATGTATATACACACACACCAAATTAGGTTGGGCATCAGAGATTTTTTATCGCTTGTAATAAAACGTAAAAACTTACATTATATTTGCAGGATATAGCAGCGGCGGATATAGCAACGGATGATGATGAGTATTTGCAGGGTGGCAGCGGAAAGACTTTTTTTTTTATCTGGGATATAGTATGAAGAACTAGAGAAAACTATTAAGAGAATAAGGGTTTACAAGAAGAAATCAGAAGGAGAGAGTTTAAGTGCTCATAACTGAAAGAAAGAGAACTTATTGATTTTTCTCGGTGTGTTTTACAAATGAATCAATATGCCCTTAAATAGGCAAAACACTAAGTTAACACACAAAATTAAAAAGAAAGCACTAATAAGGCACTAAGCTAAAAGTCGAAAAAGAAACGGCTACAAATTAAAGTAGCTAAACAAAAAAAACTTTTTCTTTAATCTAAAGAGGTTTGTCGGTAAATAATGGAGGCAACTTTGTAGACTGTCGGTTGAATTATTAAGACTTTGTTGGCTGTAGGATTTGACGTCATTGCATACGTCTTTTTGCAATCTTTAGAATTCTCTGTGAGTGTCTGGAATTGTTGGTGGTGAGTCTGTATCACTGAAGTCATCTGGGTTTAAATAGTAGTCTTCTAGATACTGGATATGCTGTAGTTGGAGAGATTCTCCTTCTCCTATGAAGGGAAGGAGCATGTTCCAATTTTTGTGGCTCCAGATCTGTATGTAGTGTCCTTCAGCAAGAAGGTGAGCATTCCCAATGAAAGCTTGATGGCAATGTGGGAGTTTTTTGGTTTAGGGTGATAAAATGTGTGGTATCTTTTCTTTGTTTATGCTTTTCAGGGTTTTATGTGACGAGGCTGGTAAGGTTGTCAACCCAGTAAAGTTCTGAGAATTGTATCTCAGTTTGTATGCGCGAGGTTTTTTAGGTAATCTTTGCCAGAGAGTGCATGGCTGATGAAAATCCTTTTTCTGGCAGGTCTGTATGTGTGGTCGTTGGCAAAAGGAAAGGAAGAAAAAATTTTGCAGCCAATATATGGAGGGGATACATGTGTAGAGATGTTTCAGGTGGTCATTACAAATTTTTCTCCGAAAAGATTTATAATTCCCTCTGTCTTGGGGTTTAGTTATAATTCTATATAATCAATCATACCATTTTGGTAAAATTATAGAATTAGGTCATGAGGCATGTCTGTTTCTTTGAGGTTTATTTGAAGGAGGAGCAGGCAAGTTCCCTCTCCGTCTTCATCTGTTCTTTCGACAACTCTTACCCCTTTATATTTTTCTTCATTTAGGGCAATTGTCAAGAGTTTAAGCTGTAATTCATATAGTACCATTGGGAATTCTGTATTAATCTTCTGGGATATTATCTGTTCGAATTCTGGAAACTGATCAAACACAGTTTGAAGACAGGTTTTCCAGGGGGTGTCTAGCATCCTGGCTCTGAAAGAGTCATAGCTTCTGTAACTGTTTTCCTTTTTGTCAAGCCTTTGTAATTGCAGCATATTTTTAGCTTCGAGAATATCAACCTTTTGTTTTAACATATTGTTTTCAATATAGCTTTGTATAGACTGTGTATTTTTTCCCTGCTGTATAAGTTGTTTTTACAGATTTGCAGTTGTTTCTTCTTGAATCTTTATAATCTGTTCATGACTCATCCTTATAACTTGTGAGAAGGTTTGAACCTCTTCTGGTTCAATAAAAAACTGTCTATGCCAAAATAATTTCTGGCTGTGTCTAGAGCCTCAGAGAAGCTGTGATAACCTTTGTAAATTGGGCCGTGACACTGTATATACTTTGCAACTTTCTCCCATTTGTTAAAAATGTCGATTTTTGTGCCTAAAAAAATTATATAATGTGTAAACTTTGTTTAGGGCTGGTTTTGTTTTTCAGGCATTTTAACTCCTTGTTCGTTGAAGTATATACTTAGCGCATTTAAAATTTAGACTTTAAAGGAAGATGCATGAGGCGTAGTTTGGATATGCCATAAATTATCAGGTAAACATTGTTGTTTTTCTGTTAGTTTTGTCCCATTAATGGGACGATGTGTCATGCATATTTGTAAGGCATAAGAGCCAAAAGTAATGGTAGGATTGTGGGGGGAAGTAGGTTTTTGAACTTGTTTTTTATAGGCTGTATTTTGGGGAAAGGTAACTGGGCTTTGGGAAGTTTGTGGGCTTTAAGAAGGTTGTGTAACATTAAGGAAGAAGGGAGGAAGCTGTCTAGTACTTTGCGAAACTTGGGTAGTCTGTGGTAAAGCCGCTTGTCTAGAATTGTTTATTTTTTCGGCTTGAAAGACTTGGCTCATAAGCTTTTCTGTTTCTTCGTCATCATTAGATGAAATGCTCATTGGAGATGGATTATGTTTAAACTGTTGGGGTCTGACGACCATCTTCTCTTTTCCTTTTTGTTTTTTATCCATCTGAACAAAGCAGTTTGTTAATATTACGAGATAACAAATCGGCTATCCCATTATCTTTTCCTTTAATATGTTCGAACTGTATAGTATATCCACTACATTGTATTATATTTTGTAGATTTACCCATCTTGTCCTATTAGTCTTTTTACTTTGATTGTTTTTAATAAATTTTACTATGGCTTCGCAGTCTGTTCTGACTGTAAAGTATTTGTGTAAAACCAATTTAAATTTTTCTAAAGCGTTGATCAATGCTTGTATTTTAAAATCTAAATTGGTCCAAGTGGTTCCAGTTTTGAAACTTCCACTGTGATAAGAACATATTTTTTCTTCTTTTTTATAACTATGAACGTTTGGTCTGCAAAGGAGAACTGCTCCCCATCCTTCTTTGCATCCATCTACTTCTATAATTATGTAATATGTTACGAGTGGTAGTTCTAAGGGTTTGATTTCTCTAACCCTTTCTTTTATTCTTTTTATCAAGATAATATCTTCTTGATTGAAATTTCTCTGTCCATTTTTAGTGGTTTTACTGTATAATGGACCTACTAATTTCAAAAGATTTGGGATAAATTTTCGAGCATAATTTACCAAACCTAAAAAGGCTTGTATCTGTTTTAAATTAGTGAGTTTTTCTGGAAAGTCTAGAATTTTTGTAGAAATATGTTGTGTTGAAGCACGTTCCTGTGACAAACACTCTGGATAGATAAAGTCTTAGTTTAGTACTTTCATGTATGTATTTGTCTTTGTTTGTAAGTGTCTGTATGTATTAGTTATCGAGTTGTATTTACTTTTACATATTGACTGTTGCAGATTTCTCTAAGTGTTTTGCGCACTTGTATGTGCGCAGGAGATAGTTCCTGCGTACTTAGCAAGTACGCAAGAATACCTTTGCGTACTTGCTAAGTACGCATGAGCAAATTGCCTTGCGCACTTGCTAAGTGCGCATGCATCAGGTCGTGTATAAATAGGAATGGTTGACAGTAGATAAGTACGCAATCTTAGACGTATTCATAGTAGCAAATACGCAGAACTTGTAATCTCAGTATTTCTCTCTGTAACCTTCAAGTGTTTATAATAGACGAAAGTTTAAAGTGATTCTCTTGTCGGTTTACCTTGTGTTGTAAGACTCTCCACCTGGTCACGGGTATTCCGCACCCGGTCCGACTAGTAGACCCACTTGCATGTGACGATCCGTCACACCCGAGGGACCTACAAGTTATCACACCCCCATATTTTATTTACTTATTAAATAAATACAGGTTGTAACGATTGGTTCATTACACGATAGCGGAAGCTGTAATAATGATTTCTAAGACTTGATTAAATATACAATTACTAAAGCTAAGTAATACTATGATTTAAGTTCCTCTAGATCAAAGATAGACTTGAGACTTGATATTCTACGTCCTTCCAGCCTTTAGGAATTGATCCAACATAGCTAGTCTATTCCAATCGCGCCATGGCTAAAGGTCACCTGAGAAACATACTTGAAAGTGTCAACACAAAGGTTGGTGAGTTCACAGAGTTAGTTATATTAGTGCTTATAGTTTTTCCCGAAAACATGTACATGACTTTACCGTCATAAAACTAAGTAGTTTTCCCCGAAAAACTATACATGACTTAACCGTCATAATAATAAGTAGTTTTCATTTGAAAACATGCCCATGACCTATCCGTCATGAAATAAGTTTAAACCTGATCATTTTAACTAATCAGAACCCTTTTGTATAAACATGATCACTTTAACCGGATCCAAAACTCTTTTGTTTAAATTCAATTGTTCGTAAATAGTTTCAGGTGTATGTGATAAACAGAATAAGAATTGTTGACCCATTTGTAAACTAGCTAGGAATACAAATAATATGTTCATACATGAGGCGTAACCAAACCATGACAATTGTACACGCCCCTAATTTCGTTATCCGGTTCTATGCGGCCATAAATCCTCCAGATTGTGGTTAGCGCGACTAACCATGAACGGGAGACGTCACTCTCCATAGTACTATTCATAGGACCCTAGGCTACAGTTAATGGTTACTACGTTGTTCCAGGGGACTTTTCCGGCCTCAAATTGTTGTTCTCATCTCATGTAAACATACAAGTCGTGTCTTATTCTCTTGTTATCCCATAAAATAATTGTAAGTATGTGTTTCCCCCAAATCGTTGAGTGTTGTTCATCCGAACAATAGTTGTGTGTTGTTCATCCGAACAATCATTGTGTGTTGTTCATCCGAACAATCGTTGTGTCCAGCTCTTTAGTTGAGCAAGTTTTCTCCCCGTTTGTTTAAAAAAACAATTTAAAAAAACCAGTAGTAAAAGTGGGGCTGGGAGACTCACAAGAAGTTAAACCAAAATGTTCATATTGTCAAACGTATAAACAATGTAATTCATGTTTTCAAAACATAATAAGTAAGTATGTTTCTCCCCCGATGTTTACAAAACAGTAAAGAGTTAAAAGGGGGCCGTGAACTCACCTTGTGTCCGATGAAATCCTAGCAAACAAACTTGTGCTAGTTCTTGTATATCCGTACCCTAATCACACAAGGGTACTAATGTGTTAAAACTACCCGTCTTATACGTAAGTTGTTCATCCGACTTAACAGATCTGATTGCTTTTGTTTTAAATATCTTCTTAAATTTTCAACACTTGTTTTGCTATAAAAACAGTTCTAAGTTACTGCCCAATGTGACTGATGAACAGATGTCGAAACTTCCTAGTTTCGATTGGGCAATTGAGTATCGAAACTTCATAGTTTCGATTGAGTAGTTAGGTATCGAAACTATCTAGTTTCGATTGGCAAGAAGGGTATCGAAACTATCTAGTTTCGATTGAGCAATATGTATCGAAACTACCTAGTTTCGATTGAACAACTAGTATCGAAACTCCCAGTTTCGATTGAGTAAACTGGTATCGAAACTCCTAGTTTCGATTGAATAACAGGTATCGAAACTCCTAGTTTCGATTGAACAGGTATCGAAACTCCTAGTTTCGATTACTGCACTTTGATTGACAGAATTCGTCCTGTATATTTTTATGTTCAAATCTTGAATTTGACACACTTTTCTTGTTATCTTACTTGCGATTGAACCTTTTGTAGGCTTAGATACGGTTTTAAAGAAAATAAAGTGGATAATATCGAGTTTTTACCTCAAACAGAGAATGGTGATTTTTAGGGAAACAGAGAAGATAGTCTTGAATTCTTTTGCTAAGCTCTCTTCAGGAACACTTGAAATTCTCCTTATAACACCGAATTATGGTGGATTTCTGCCTTAAACTGGACTTCGACTTGAAGGGGAATTGGGAAATTTCCGTATGAAAATGAGAAGTATGAAAGGGATGGTGAGACTTTGACTGAGGAGGTATGGTTTTTATCTGAATTTGAGTGAATTAGCAAGTGGGAGAATGGCTTCTCTGAATTTTGGCCGAAAAGTCAAGCAAGTGGGTTGGGGTTAAATAAATCAAACCATTTGATTTAAGTGTAAATTTAACCACTAGTGTGAACCGGTAACTCCTAGAATTACCAAAATATGAAATGAGACCATGTACGGTTTTTGTTAGGCCTTAATGTCCTTGTTTGTGAAATTAAGTAAATCACAAAAACAAGTATAATGTAAACTTGTTTATAACATGTACGGATATTGACCTGAATTGTCGGGTGTCACATTCTCCCCATGTTAGAAGAATTTCGTCCCGAAATTCAATTTGTGTTCAAATGGTTCAACGTACCTAGGGTTAAGCTTGCCACGGTTGCCACATCTTGCAACCCCGTTCCAATGTGAGACCTTTAACATGACTTTGTCTCCCACTTGGAATTCTAATGGTTTTCGTCTGTTGCTATCTCAACTCTCTTTCGTCTGTCTTGAGTGACTTTCAGACGATCTTTTATTTCGATGATTTTGTCAATGGTTCCCTAGTCAATATCATGACCAGTCAAAAGTTTTTCGCCAATCACCGCCCAACATAGCGATGAGTGACACTTACAACGATACAAAGCCTCAACGGAGCGGCTTTAATGTTGGTATGGTAGTTGGTATTATATGAAAACTCATCCAACGGTGGTGAGTATCCCTATTTCCACTGAAATCGATTACACACACACGGAGCACATTTTTTTTTTTTTTTTTTTTCAAAGTTCAGATGGTCCTTTTACTTTGACCGTTCATCTGGGGATGATATGCAGTGCTCATGTAAAGGCGTGTGCCCAAGGCTTATTGTACAGACTGCTAGGTTCTTGACATGAATCGACTGTCCCTTTTTGTGAAAATGGAAACTGGCATACCATGCCTAGCCTTAATTCCCTTAATATTTAGCCTTGCACGCTTCTTACTTTTATCTGTCTCCTTTATTGGTAGGGAATGCGCGGATTTCGTCAAACGACTGACGATTATCATATAGTATCGTAGTTGCTAGGTGTTCTGGGTAACTTTGTAATGAACTCCATTGAAATTTGTTCTCATTTCCATTGAGGTATCTCGGGTTGTTATAACAATCCCGACGGTTTCTGATGTTCTGCCTTTACCTTTGAACATGTCAGGCATTTACCGACGTAAATAGCAATTTCTCTTTTCATGTTCGGCCACCAGTAGAGTTCTTTCAGATCCTTATACATTTTATCCGAACCTGGGTGAATGGAGTACCTGGACTTGTGGGCTTCGTCCATAACCAACTCCCGTAAGTTACCAAAACATGGCACCCGAATTCTATTTGCAAAGTATAAAGTATCATCTGATTTTGGCTCTAATTGTCTGATCATTCCTCGTATAGCTTCACTCTGAATGTCTTCTTCTTTGATTGCCTCCTGTTGTGGCATCCGGATTTGAGTCGTGAGACTCGCATGAATTGTCAATCCTAGGGCACGAACACGGAGAGTTTTAACCCGTTCCTTACGACTCAAGGCATCTGCTACGACATTTGCCTTACCAGGGTGATACTTGATATCACAGTCGTAATCATTCAGTAGTTCTACCCAACGAAGTTGACTCATGTTGAGTTCTTTCTGATTAAAGATGTGCTGGAGACTCTTGTGGTTTGTAAAGATAGTACATTTTGTACCATATAAGAAATGTCTCCAAATCTTGAGTGCAAACACGACAGCACCCAATTTCAGATCGTGAGTCGTATGATTTTTCTCATGTACTTTTAGCTGTCTGGATGCATACGCTATGACTTTTTCTTCCTGCATCAATACACATCCCAGACCTTGGTGTGATGCGTCGTAGTACACGATGAAATTGTCAGTTCCTTCGGGAAGGGATAGGATTGGTGCACTACAAAGCTTCTGCTTCAACAATTGAAACGCTGATTCTTGTTTATCAGTCCAATCAAACTTTTTGTCCTTCTGAGTTAACGTGGTCAAAGGCAAGGCTATCTTTGAAAGATTCTCGATAAATTGCCTGTAATATCCTGCCAAACCCAGAAATTTACGCACCTCAGTCGGAGTTCTTGGTGCTTCCCAGTTTTTGATAGCTTCAATCTTGGTTGGGACTACGTAAATACCCTTCTTATTGATGACGTGTCCGAGAAAGTGAACCTCTCGAATCCGAAACTCACACTTAGAGAATTTGGCATAACGCTTCTCATTCCGGAGTAGTTCCAAGATTGATTTCAAATGATGTTCATGTTCCTCCTTGGTTTGCGAATATATTAATATGTCATCGATAAATACAATCACGAATTTATCCAAGTATGGCTTGCACACGCGGTTCATTAGATCCACGAAAACGGCCGGTGCATTAGTCAAGCCAAATGGCATAACTAGGAACTCGTAGTGACCGTAACGAGTCCTAAAAGTCGTTTTTGGTATATCTTCTTCCTGAATTTTCAGTAGAGGATACCCTGATCGTAGATCAATTTTAGAATAGAAACTGGACCCTTGAAGTTGATCAAACAAATCGTCTACTCGAGGAAGAGGATACCGGTTTTTGATTGTCAGCTTGTTCAACTCCCGATAATTGATGCACCTTCTAAAGGTTCCATCCTTTTTCTTTACAAACAGGACCGGAACTCCCCATGGTGAGAAACTCGGTCTTATGAAAAAAATTACTCGACGAGGTGTCCAAGTTTTTGTTGTATATTGGGTAGAAATGAAAAACTATGAAAATGAAACTTTATGTTTGTCCCTCTTATGCTTTTCGAAAGCATTTTCCCGGACTAAGACTTTTCTCTTATTTCAGGTTTCATGTTTTCTAGGATTTTCCTCTCCATGTGCCTTCATGGAGCTACAAATTGATTTTCCTTGGGAGCTCTTATTTACGAACTTCAAGTCTAATCACCACTTTACCCCTTTGCTCGCACTACCATTCGAGGCAGACTAGCCTTTGGGTTGTAGCGTCCTGATATGTAAACTCATGTCTCGACTACCATACCTTCAAAGTATGTAAGCCATACGAAGTTCGATGTTTGTTTGGAATTTTCACATTCCGTCTAGCTGAGGGAATGAATAGTAATACTGTGAGAATGGTCTCATCAAATTAGTGTTTTCCCCAAAATGGGCTATGGGTTTGTCAACCCATTAAGTTGGCTGAGATGTTTTAGGAGTTTTACAAATGCCATCTTGTAGTCATTCAGTGTGTCTGCACTTCCTTAGGGTTTGAATGGCACTTTGGTGACTTACCATTACGTATTCCACTCATTCAGGTTATAGCCTTAAAATCCTTAGCACAAGGATAAACTTGAGGTAATGAGTGTTGAACGTCGAGACTTTTGTATTCTAACTGAGCCTGCTCCAGGAGATCATTTCTTAACAATAGATGCTCTAGAGCTTCCCAACTATAGAAAACTAGGAGTGAAAGATGCAATCACACCTCCTTTCTAGGCTAAATCTGGGATCCATCCATCAAGATGAACTTTGGGGAAGTGCGAGTACAAAAGAGTAATAGATTATTCTTCTCAACTCTTTGTGGACAGTGGCCTGTTGTGAATCCCTTATGCATATCATGAACTAATGAGATTAGCATGAAATTCCGCATTTGGAATTTCTTTAAGAGTTTTGCATGTCGTTTTGGTTAGTGCGACAATAGTCGTTAGTCCACACTTAGGTTTCTTTGACATTCGCTTGAGCATCAACCCCGGCTTATCCATTACCGAGAGAATAGTTAAACTTAAAGGTATATTGAATGTCAATGGCTACGAGAGCAATCCTGTTTGACCGACATTCTGAAATGTCCGATTTCCTACTTGTCTCATGTCGAGCTTCCACAATATCCATAGGTGCCATGTGTATGCGGGTCAGAATAATATCCTACCCCATTACTGAAGTTAGTGCATAACACTCTTGGCGTAACTTTCAATCAATTGTGAGATTGAACTGTATGATGGATCCTGAGATTATGCTATAATCTCCCACAATAGTTGTGCAATTACTGTAAGTGTTAGTTGTGGTAACGCTCAGTTTGAAGCATTCCTGACAAGTAGAATCTCAAAGAGTGAATGTGCGAATTTCTTCGTCGTTCAGGATTTACTAAGGATTGGTTGAATTCAATTTGAATTTCTCTCGTTCCTCCAAAACTAGGAGAATGCTTTGTGAGCACCAAATTGAGAAGTCTGATTTGTTGAGATCCAATCCTTAATCAAGTGATTGAGAACATGAGTTGATTATCAGCTTAGACAGCAAGACTCACTAAAGTTCCCATGCACTGCAAATTATGATTACGTGTGCACCCGTAATGATGATTTGCCTTGCCTGATCCCTATAGTGTTTCTTCTATCCCTAGCTTTTAATCAAAAGTGATTTGAAAAGATCATTAGATTGCGTTTGCACATTTGTACAGGAGTGTGTATTGTTTTATCGGATTATTCTTAATTATGTGTACCAATACTCATGAATCTGCCGAATATGGCAGTTGTCGGATGAGGCTAAGGGTAGAGAGGCACCACCAGTGTCTCTTAAAAAAATGTGCATGGTGAAATTCAGGCACTATGTGTTGGGCAGAGATCCTCAAACGAGTGTTGAGCAACTCATGCTCCAAGTCTGTATATATGCATGGATCCACATGATCCTGATGTATGTCTGGGTCTCCTGACCCTTGGAGTTCTCTCCCATTTAGTCCTGCTTATTCACCTTGAATTCCCTTCTGTCTGAGCAATCATGCCTGCCATATAACATGGCGAGAGTCTAGGCATCCGATCCGAAAACTTATGAAGGAGAGTATTTATACCGCAAATACGTTAGAAAGATAGTTGCCTCCATGGCTGGAGTAGTTGTGGTGCAGGTATAGGTACAGATTCTGGTACGAGTTCAACCTGTTGTGATACCAAGATCGGTAACTGACGATCGCCGCCGTCGTCGTTCAAGCTCAGCTCGTAACTCGATCTTCTAAGGTTGCAGTATGCTGAGTACCCGTTATTCTTGACTCGTAATCCGAACAGTAACATGTTATAAGTGTTTATTATTTTCACATTGTTGTACTTGTCTGAGTGTTCACTACATGTGCCATGTAATTGTATTAGTGTAGCTAACGGTACCCTAGTGTAACTCCATACACTAATAGTCTACACAAATTGTTCGGCAACGGTTGGAATTCCTATGCTCAAGTCTTGGGTGTTTTTAGTGTGATGCAAGTCTTAGAAATCTTGGTCCCTAAATGAGTCCGGTTAGAGCCTAGGTTTCACTAAGGAAACCTAATTCGCTAAAACCATTGCTCTGATACCAATCTATCACACCCCCATATTTTATTTACTTATTAAATAAATACAGGTTGTAACGATTGGTTCATTACACGATAGCGGAAGCTGTAATAATGATTTCTAAGACTTGATTAAATATACAATTACTAAAGCTAAGTAATACTATGATTTAAGTTCCTCTAGATCAAAGATAGACTTGAGACTTGATATTCTACGTCCTTCCAGCCTTTAGGAATTGATCCAACATAGCTAGTCTATTCCAATCGCGCCATGGCTAAAGGTCACCTGAGAAACATACTTGAAAGTGTCAACACAAAGGTTGGTGAGTTCACAGAGTTAGTTATATTAGTGCTTATAGTTTTTCCCGAAAACATGTACATGACTTTACCGTCATAAAACTAAGTAGTTTTCCCCGAAAAACTATACATGACTTAACCGTCATAATAATAAGTAGTTTTCATTTGAAAACATGCCCATGACCTATCCGTCATGAAATAAGTTTAAACCTGATCATTTTAACTAATCAGAACCCTTTTGTATAAACATGATCACTTTAACCGGATCCAAAACTCTTTTGTTTAAATTCAATTGTTCGTAAATAGTTTCAGGTGTATGTGATAAACAGAATAAGAATTGTTGACCCATTTGTAAACTAGCTAGGAATACAAATAATATGTTCATACATGAGGCGTAACCAAACCATGACAATTGTACACGCCCCTAATTTCGTTATCCGGTTCTATGCGGCCATAAATCCTCCAGATTGTGGTTAGCGCGACTAACCATGACCGGGAGACGTCACTCTCCATAGTACTATTCATAGGACCCTAGGCTACAGTTAATGGTTACTACGTTGTTCCAGGGGACTTTTCCGGCCTCAAATTGTTGTTCTCATCTCATGTAAACATACAAGTCGTGTCTTATTCTCTTGTTATCCCATAAAATAATTGTAAGTATGTGTTTCCCCCAAATCGTTGAGTGTTGTTCATCCGAACAATAGTTGTGTGTTGTTCATCCGAACAATCATTGTGTGTTGTTCATCCGAACAATCGTTGTGTCCAGCTCTTTAGTTGAGCAAGTTTTCTCCCCGTTTGTTTAAAAAAACAATTTAAAAAAACCAGTAGTAAAAGTGGGGCTGGGAGACTCACAAGAAGTTAAACCAAAATGTTCATATTGTCAAACGTATAAACAATGTAATTCATGTTTTCAAAACATAATAAGTAAGTATGTTTCTCCCCCGATGTTTACAAAACAGTAAAGAGTTAAAAGGGGGCCGTGAACTCACCTTGTGTCCGATGAAATCCTAGCAAACAAACTTGTGCTAGTTCTTGTATATCCGTACCCTAATCACACAAGGGTACTAATGTGTTAAAACTACCCGTCTTATACGTAAGTTGTTCATCCGACTTAACAGATCTGATTGCTTTTGTTTTAAATATCTTCTTAAATTTTCAACACTTGTTTTGCTATAAAAACAGTTCTAAGTTACTGCCCAATGTGACTGATGAACAGATGTCGAAACTTCCTAGTTTCGATTGGGCAATTGAGTATCGAAACTTCATAGTTTCGATTGAGTAGTTAGGTATCGAAACTATCTAGTTTCGATTGGCAAGAAGGGTATCGAAACTATCTAGTTTCGATTGAGCAATATGTATCGAAACTACCTAGTTTCGATTGAACAACTAGTATCGAAACTCCCAGTTTCGATTGAGTAAACTGGTATCGAAACTCCTAGTTTCGATTGAATAACAGGTATCGAAACTCCTAGTTTCGATTGAACAGGTATCGAAACTCCTAGTTTCGATTACTGCACTTTGATTGACAGAATTCGTCCTGTATATTTTTATGTTCAAATCTTGAATTTGACACACTTTTCTTGTTATCTTACTTGCGATTGAACCTTTTGTAGGCTTAGATACGGTTTTAAAGAAAATAAAGTGGATAATATCGAGTTTTTACCTCAAACAGAGAATGGTGATTTTTAGGGAAACAGAGAAGATAGTCTTGAATTCTTTTGCTAAGCTCTCTTCAGGAACACTTGAAATTCTCCTTATAACACCGAATTATGGTGGATTTCTGCCTTAAACTGGACTTCGACTTGAAGGGGAATTGGGAAATTTCCGTATGAAAATGAGAAGTATGAAAGGGATGGTGAGACTTTGACTGAGGAGGTATGGTTTTTATCTGAATTTGAGTGAATTAGCAAGTGGGAGAATGGCTTCTCTGAATTTTGGCCGAAAAGTCAAGCAAGTGGGTTGGGGTTAAATAAATCAAACCATTTGATTTAAGTGTAAATTTAACCACTAGTGTGAACCGGTAACTCCTAGAATTACCAAAATATGAAATGAGACCATGTACGGTTTTTGTTAGGCCTTAATGTCCTTGTTTGTGAAATTAAGTAAATCACAAAAACAAGTATAATGTAAACTTGTTTATAACATGTACGGATATTGACCTGAATTGTCGGGTGTCACACAAGTGGTGTCAGAGTATTTTCTCTTGATTTCGAGTGTTGTGAGTGAGTTTGGAGAGTTTTCTACAGAGTTTTACAAGCAAAAGGAGGTGTTTTTGTTGATTTTTGTGATAAAATTGGGATAGCTCTTGAGCACTATTTTAGAAGCAAAAATCACTCAAAAACCGACTTTTGTTGTGTATTTTGAGTGTTTTGAGCGTCAAAGGTTGGTTAGAAACAAGTTTCTGACCCTTTGGCTCATTTTGATTGTTCATCCATCCGATTTTTGCCATCTCCGGTGTGTTTCCAGTGACCGGAATAGTTTGGTGAGAGTTGGTGAAAAGGTGTTTTGCGTACTTACCATATCTGGCAAAAAGTACAGTCTTGCTGCGTACTTACTAAATACGCAAGACTAATCTCTTGCGTACTTACTAAATACGCAAGACTAATCTTGTGCGTACTTAAGTTATATCATGCGTACTTATCATTTACTCCTGCGTACTTATCAAGTACGCAAGAGCAAATCTTAAATACGCAAGACCATTCCTCTAAGTGCGCAAGGCCAATATCAAGTGCGCAAGTGTCTCTGATTTTTTTGAAATTTGACTAAGTGTTCACCATGTCGAATCTTCAGAACCTTGGAAACCTTTTAAACTATGACAATGAGATAAGTACTCCTCAGAAACCGCCAAAGCTACTAAATGTAAATGATTATTCTAACTGGAAGGCACGCTTTGAGCATTACATTTCATACACCGATTCTTCGTTATGGATACCAATCCTAGAAGGATATAAGCATCCCACACACATCTATCTTGATGATGAACTACCTAAGCCTATCTCTAAACTCGATGAAGAAGAAATAAAGCTTATGATCGAGAGAAGAAGGCTCACGGTTCTATCACTATGGCATTGACTCGGGAGTTGTTCCACAGCTTCAGAGGTTATGACAACTCTAAGGATCTTTGAAAGGCGTTACAGAAAAGATTCGAGGGGAATAGTGATATCAAGAAGAGTAAACGGGATCTACTCAGGAAGCAGTATGAATGCTTCAGATTTTTGGAGAATGAGTCTTTAGATGACCTCATCTCTAGATTCTATCATCTGCAGACATAATTGAAAGCTTTTGAGCTCAAGTATCCCGATGAAGAGTTGGTGGAAAAGTTTCTGGATGCTTTGCCACCCAGGTTTGAAATGTACACAACCCTGATGAGAGAGAATCCAAAATTCTATGAAATGACAGTGGAGGAGGCAATTGGAAAGGTTCAAGCTCATAACATGAACCTTAGAAAGAAGGAGAGCTCAGGAAGACCTCAGATACAAGACCCTTCTATGTATCATGGGACGTCTTCTACAACCAAATCTTCGGGCTCTAGAATTGCCCTTTTCTCTGGAAACTCTTCTGAAGACCACTCAAATGGTTGTGGTGGTCATGCATGCTATGCATCTGGATCAGGTTCTGGATCTCATCAACAACACACCTCAAGAAATCCTCCCGTTACAACTTCAGCTAACCAATCAGCTATAGCCAAAATAGCTGAAGATCATGTAGCACTATTTTCATCTTGTATGCTGGCCTACGAGAACTTCATAGGTGGCAAGCTTACAGATCCCGAGACAATTGAAGAAGATTTTAATCAAGTGGATCCTGATGACATGGAGGACATGGATATTCAATGCAATATGGCCATGATCTTGAGGAGAGCCAAGCGTTTCCTGAACAGAACAGGAAGAAAGTTCATTGGCGGGCATTCTAATGCCAAGGTTGGTTTTGACAAATCCAAGGCCAAATGCTATAAGTGTCTAAACTTTGGACACTTTGCTCGTGAATGTCAGAAAGACAGAGCACTGGCTTCGGGTTTCACCAGACCTAGCCAAGGAAACAGCCATGGCTACAACAACACAAACAACCACAATCAAAGCCACGGTGGTTCGTCCAATGCACTGGTAGCTCAACAGGACGACAGCTTTGATTGGGGTGTTCATCTGGAAGATGCCATCATTGCACAAACTCAGGTTGGTTTCATGGCTGAGATCATGGATATAATGGAAGCTGAGAAAAGGGAAGCTGAAGAAAAGGAAACTTCTGTAGCTGATCAAGAGGAATCTACTACTGCTATTGCTCTCATGGCTATTTGAGAGGCAACAAGTTCATCAACTGAGGTAGATTCTAATCCCTTTTCTGTTATTTCTTGTTCCAAATGTCTAGGCTTAAAAATTAAAAATTCTAAGCTTCAAGACAAGGTCGAACCTCTTCGTATTGCAGCGTTAAGCTACAAAGAAAACGAAAAACTATTTAAAGATTCAATTGAAACGTTGAAAAAGGAAAAACGTGATTATTCACTAAAAATGAGCGATTAACAGCTTCACTTAGATATTGCATATAAGGGGTTGGAGAAAAGGAACAATGAAATTAACAAGCTGCAAAATGAAATCTTGGAGTTGAAATGTTCTAATGAGAAGTTGAAAAACTCTCGTTTTGTGGTGGAACACTACGAATCTGTAGTGAGGCAAATGAATGGCTTAGGGCTGGGTACTAATGCCATTCCTCCACCAGTTAGCGGGAAGTTTCTCAACAGCTTAGTAGACATTGATCTAACTTGTCTTGATGAGTCCTCAGGAAAGGATGATTCCTCTAAAAAGGATGATTCCTCAAGTAAGGCTAACTCCACATCTAATGAGGAGTTCTTTAATGCTTCTGATGATGGCGGTTAACACTTGCCCTGAAGGAGTAGTATCTGAGGAGTTGTTATCTGAACATAAAGTCAAGAAAAACATTATCACTAATAGTGATAACTGTATCTTAACTGAACCCGATATCATTGAATCTAATGATAAATTAAATGTAATTCTTTATGGGGGGTATAAAAATCTTAATCAAGTAAAGAAAGAGGCTTTTTTAGCTCACTATGGGCTTGGTTACAAAGAAAATTTGCAAAAATACTATACTCCCAAGAACCAATCTGTATCGGGTCAAACTCCTTTTCACAAACCAACCCCTCCTGCTCATAATGCCGAGTCATCTAATGCTAGATCTAATGAGCCTTATAGGAGGACTTACACAGACAAGAGGACTTGCTTTCACTGTGGCTTGGTTGGTCACATATTTGTGAATTGTCCTTCAAAGAACCAAGGGAAACAACCTATTGTTTCACAACCAGCTGTCATCCCTAAGTCGCCATCAGTGAAACCTCCCAAATGTTCAAAACAAAATGTGGTGAAACCACCAGTTAAACCGATGGCGAAGCCAAAGATCAAATCTAAGGCCAAACCATCTGTTTCAAGAAAGGTAAAGCAACCTGCTGTACCTTGTGTATCTACCTCTGGTAGTACACGTACTAGTGAGAAACCTGTTGTGAAACTCTCTAAGCCACAGAGAAGGAGAAGGAATAAGAGGTTGAGAAAGCTAGAACAGCTGACTGGAGTTTAATCAGGTGAAGCTTCCACTAGTTCACCTGCTGTTGTTGAACATAAGTCTACTGTTCCGGTTAAGAAAAAGAAGAGGTCCTGGACTATCAAATCTAAAAATTCTCAATCTCCTAGTCCTAATTCTTTTAAAGATTCATCCATTTTGAACAGTTATCATGACTGTGAGTTAAAGGAAGTAGTTTATTTTGAAAAGGATGGACGACCCAAGACCACAATGGCTTGGGTCTCCAAATCTAACTAATTCTTTTGTGACTCGTGCAGGGACGTCCGAAGGGTAATATCTCTAACCGCTGGTATGTAGATAGTGGATGCTCCCGGCACATGACAGGAAACATGGCCTTGCTTCAAGACGTGAAACCATTCAGAAGCGGCTGTGTGGCCTTTGCTAGAGAGAAAGGCGGCAGTATCACGTGTCAAGGCGTGGTATCAAATGGTTGTGTCAGTTTTGACAATGTCAACATTTGCGAGCAGCTGAAGCATAACCTGCTGAGTGTCTCCCAAATGTGCGACAAGGACTCGATAATGTTTGATAAGAATGAATGCTTGATTCTCAAGCCTGGTTTTGAAGCTCCAAAACTCCATTGATACCCCTTTGGAGCTATTACACATGGATCTGTTTGGCCCCATAAGTATCAGGAGTATTGGAGGTAAGTCGTTCTGTCTGGTTGTAACTGATGATTTCTCACATTTTTCTTGGGTGCATTTTTTAGGTACAAAGGACGAGATTGCTGATATTCTTCAATACCTGATCCTGAGCTTGGAATCTCTTTGCAAGCTGAAGGTTAGAAGAATAAGGAGTGACAACGGAACTAAGTTCAAGAATAATTTAATGGAACTTTTCTGTCTCAAGAAGGGGATCCGTCACGAATTCAGCGCCTCGTACACACCTCGGAAGAATGGAGTTGCAGAACGGAAGAACAGAACATTGATTGAGACTGCAAGGACTATGTTGTCGGATGCAAAGCTTCCTGTCACTTTATGGGCAGAAGCCGTCAATATAGCTTGTCACGTCTTAAACAGAGTTCTGGTTGTGAAGAGGCACAACAAGACTTGTTACGAGTTGAGCAACAATCGACTTCCCAATCTTGATTACCTAGTTCCTTTTGGTAGTCCCTGTTCCTTATTGCTACAATACATAGACCGCCAGTCTAAGTTTCATGCAAAAGCGGTGGAAGGCATCTTCTTAGGATACGTTGCCAACTCGCCTTGCAAGAGAGTGTAAAATATAGGAACTCGTACTGTCAAGGAATGGTTTGAAGTGGATTGCAGTAAACACATCATTCCACCAGAACCAACAGGTCCAGCTTGGGGTTTTGATTATGATGCGCTATTCAAGTCGTTCAATCTTCCTGATCTATCTGCAGTTGACGCCGCAAATGTTTATGAATTATTGGGTGGCGGCGATGACTCCAGTTTCTCTACTCGTGCTACTGTACCGATTGTAACTCCTGATTCCAATGCTGCGTCTGCATCTGGAACTCATGACAGTGATAACAGTGAAGATGTTCATGTTGACGGAGATGACGCTCAAGCTAATCCTAACACAACTGTAGGAAATGAAGCTCCAGTTGATCCAATTAACATTGAATCTTCTTCTGGAACACGGGAAATGGGGGAGTTAAGAACGAATCTCGATTCAGAAATTCAGGAACCGAATGTACCAGAGACGAGAGTGTATAAGAATCATCCAATCGACAACATTATTGGTGATCCTCATGCCGGTTTTCAGACTCGTCATCGAACCATTACAGAGAACACTAGTCTTTACTCGGAGATACTTGACACTGGTGTCATGGAAACATGTATCCATGTTGCATTCGTGTCCCAGTTAGAGCCGAAGAATGTGAAGGAGGCTCTCGCGGACAACTGCTGGATTGAGGCGATGCAAGATGAATTGTCTCAATTCCAAAAGTTGCACGTGTGGGATTTGGTTGACTTAACAAAAGGCTTTCAGCCAATTGGAACCAGATGTTCAAATGCAAGACGGATGATCGTCATGTGGTTGTGAAGAACAAAGCAAGATTGGTTGTTCAGGGTTTTTATCAACAAGAGGGCTTGGATTACACGGAAGTATATGCCCCAGTTGCTATAATTGAGGCCATTCGACTGTTCTTGGCTTATGCCACATATGTCGGCTTCAAGGTCTATCAACTTGATGTGAAGAGTGCTTTCCTATATGGAAAAGTACATGAAGAGGTCTATGTCACTCAACCTCCCGGCTTTAAAGATCCGCCTAATATCAATAAAGTGTATAAGCTCGACAAAGCACTTTATGGTCTTCATCAAGCACCGCGGGCATGTTATGAGACATTATCTAAGCATCTATTGTCTAATGGTTTCGACCGTGGACAGATTGACTCGACCCTCTTCATTAGGAAAGTAGGAGGTGACATTCTTCTTGTACAAGTATATGTCGACGACATTATTTTTGGATCTACAAATGCAGGGATGTGTAGGGAATTCGAGCAGGTGATGAAGTCCAAGTTTGAAATGAGTAACATGGGTGAATTGTCGTTCTTCATGGGTCTGCAAGTCAGTCAAAGAGAGGATGGCATTTATCGTATGTGCAGGACATCTTGTCAAAATACAAGATGAATGATAGCAGTACTTATGGCACACCTATCCCAGTCAATCATGGTCTGCATCCTGACAAAGATGGAAAGGATGTGGATTGCAGATTGTACCGTTGTAAGGCCCCAAACCCGGGAGGCCTCACTTGTTGGATTTACTCATTCACAAACAGTTCTTAAACTTGAATATCAAATAACGCAGTGAAAAATACTTCAATAAAACATAACCATTACATTGTTTAACAAACGGAAGCGTAACATAGTCTATTACATAAACAAAACATAATCTAATCTTAACGGGATGCCAGTCTTCATGATCAACCGGGTAACTCTTCTCACTTGCCAAGCATCACCGTCCATCATCCATACCTGCCTTAACCTGAATGTGCATAATAAAAAGTCAGCTACGCTGGTGAGTTCTAGTTTTCGTTCGATATAAGAAATGGTTCATCATTCAAAACATTCATTAGGGTTTAACATCACGTATAAGAAAACAGGGCCTTTCGTTCATCATTGAAAACCTTCAAACGTTTTTCCTCATCATAAACACATTGAACAGATCATTTGTTTAAAACATTTAACATTCATTTAAGTCATACATTACTATCTAAATCTGTGTTAGCATTCGTACCGTCATTTCCGTCAATTCCCTTTGGTATTGCCCCCAAGGCTTAACTGCACGAGGACCGACAATACCCATTCAGTTGACCCTATGGCTCTCATGTCCATAGACCGACAACTTCCATCGACGGCTATGGCTCATGGCCATAACACCGTCGGATCAAAATTTAACCTTACATAGGGTCACGTTAACCCCTGAGTAACCGTCGTTACTCCCTACCAGTTGTACAACATCAAAACCATTGGCAGGCCACCAAGACACTGCCCCTGTTGCTCTTATGGCAACTATGGCTCGCTGTCCATAATCTACCACAAGGCTGGGAATTACATTCCCAGACTTCATTCGTCAATTCCATTCATTCGACAGATTAGATTTGTAATGACTTCTTTAAAACCTTTGCACTTTTTCTTTTCTTTTCATAAAACCTTTCATTCATTTTCGAAACCCTTTACCTTTAGTTTAAACCATTTCTTTATAAACATTTCGTTCGTAAACCTTCTGTTCATAAACTTTCTTTCCATAAACCGTTCATTCCAAATCATTTCATTTCGTAAACATAGTTTCATAAGAATCATTTTATAAACTAAGTTTCATAAACATCGTTTCGTAAAAACATCATTTCATATGTATGCACACCAGCCCGAAAACGTTATATAAAACATTTAAAAGAGGGCTTCTAGAACTCACCTGATAAGCTAGTCTTGGTTGTCCTAAACAAGGGCCCAACACGTATGATTTGAATTTGATAGTTAAATACACATCAAACCCAATCCTGACTTTAACGGTTTAACCATTCTAAACATACTAACTTTACTTAAACAACCTGATGCCTGCGCACTTAGCAAGTGCGCAGACCCTGCTTCCTGCGTAGTTGATAAGTATGCAGGATCCTCTTCCTGTGTACTTGATAAGTAAGCGGTGCCCTCTCCCTGCGTACTTGATAAGTACGCAGGACCTGCTCCGTGCGTATTTGATAAGTACGCACGCTCTGTTTCTTCGCAAAACCCTAACTTTCACATTCAGGTCTGATCACGTCAAGATCCCGAACCTGTTTACACTCAAAACGTTTTTTTTCTATTAAGGAACTCAAATCTATGTTTATCTTTAAGTTTTATCCGTGAAAACGTTACCTTTTCACCCAAAACCTGAAAAACCCAAAAACAAAGAAAAACTCAGATTTAGGCCCGATCGTTACCTGAATCGAGTTTCTGATCCGGAGGTTCTTCTCACGAGCTATGGAGCAACACTTTGCTGAAATATCGGGTCGATCCGCCAACTTTCTCTCTCTACGGTTTCTCTCTCTAGAACTTGCAATTGAGAGAAATGATGTAGGTCTAAGCTATTTATAGGGGAGGCTCCCCTTCCAGCACGCCGGCCCATCCGCCCCGACCCGACATGCCTCGTTCGTTTATTTCGTCATTTTAACTGTCATTTTATTTTTGGGATGTTACAAGTCTACCCCCTTACAATAGGTTTCGTCCCCGAAACCTATCATAAGTCAAATAGATGAGGGTACGACTCCCTCATCTCCTCCTCCGTTTCCCAAGTGGCTTCCGATCCCTTTCGATGTTTCCATTGAACTTTAACCAATTGGATAATCTTATTATGCAAATGCTTCTCTTTCTTGTCTAAGATGGCCACAGGTTCTTCGATGTAATTAAGGCTGTTGTCGACCACGATGTCAGTAACTGGTACGTGAGCTGTTTCATCCGCCAAACACTTTTGCAAGTGTGATACATGGAAGGTAGGATGAATCCCACTTAACTCATCAGGCAACTCTAACCGATAAGCGACTTCACCCACCTGTGCCATTATCCTGAATGGTCCGACAAACCTCGGACTTAACTTTCCTCTCTTCCTGAATCGTATGATTCCCTTCCAGGGTGACACTTTCAACATTACTCTATCCCCAACATCAAACTTAATAGGCCTTCGTCGGTTATCCGCATAGGATTTCTGACGATCTTGTGCGGCCTTCATTCGTGCTTTGATTTGATTAAACCTTTCTGACGTTTCTCTTACTACTTCAAGACTCCCTAATTCCTTTTGTCCAATCTCACCCCGACAAATCGGGGTCCTGCATCTCCTCCCATACAACATTTCGTAAGGCGGCATGCCTATCGTCGTGTGATAACTATTGTTGTATGAGAATTCGGCTAACGGAAGATGACTGTCCCAACTACCACCGAAATCGATAATACAAGCACGAAGCATGTCCTCCAATGTCTGAATGGTCCTTTCGGACTGACCATCCGTTTGTGGGTGGTACGCCGTGCTGATATTAAGCCTCGTGCCCATCGCCTTGTGAAATCTTTTCCAGAACCTCGATGTGAATCGTGTGTCCTGGTCAGATACGATCGTCAAAGGCATCCCATGCCGTGCTACTACTTCGTTAATAAATACTTCCGCTAACCTTTCCGACGAGAACGTCTCGCGAATAGGTAGGAAATGAGCACTCTTCGTTAAACGGTCCACAATTACCCAAATGGTATCATGACCTTTAGCTGTGCGAGGTAGCTTGGTTATGAAGTCCATGGTAATGTGTTCCCACTTCCATTCCGGTATATCAAGTGGTTGAATCTTTCCATTCGGTTTCTGGTGTTCGGCCTTTACTTGCGAGCAAGTTAAGCACTTGCTTACATACTTTGTCACCTCACGTTTCATCCCAGGCCACCAGTATTCCTTTCTCAGATCTTGGTACATTTTATTGGTGCCAGGATGGATAGAGTACCGAGACTTATGAGCCTCATCCAAGATTTTGGTTCTAAGCTCGCCACCCATAGGTATCCATACCCGTCCAAAACGTGTCCTAACACCAAGGGTGTTATATTCCAACTTGTCCCATTGGCCAACCATCCTTTCCTTCTTTATGTTTTCTTCTTTAAGTGCCTCATCTTGAGCCTTTTCAATTTCTCTCATCACATCCGATGTTACCACCAACTGGCAAGCTTTCACTCTAATAGGAGTAGGCACATCCTTTCGGCTTAGAGCGTCAGCCACCACGTTTGCCTTTCCAGGATGGTATATTATTTCACAGTCATAGTCTTTCAACAGTTCCAACCATCACCTCTGCCTCATATTAAGTTCCTTTTGTTCGAAGAGGTACTTCAAACTTTTGTGGTCGAAGTAAATAGTAAACTTCACCCCGTACAGGTAGTACCTCCAGATTTTCAACGCGAATACGACAGCAGCAAGTTCCAAATCGTGGGTTGGATAATTAGCTTCGTGAATCTTCAACTGTCGTGACGCATACGCGATCACTCTTCCGCGCTGTATCAACACACATCCCAATCCCTGACCCGAAGCGTCAGAGTATACCACTAAGTCTTCATTGCCCTCGGGAAGGGCCAAGACTGGGGCTTTGGTTAGCTTTTTCTTCAATTCCTTAAATGCCTGATCCTGGGTCGAACCCCATTCGTACTTTACCTCCTTTCGAGTCAACTTTCTCAATGGTGAAGCTATTTTCGAGAAATCCTGGATGAATCTCCGATAGTAGCCTGCCAATCCCAAGAAACTATGGATTTCAGTTGGCGTCTTAGGAATATTCCATTCCCTTACCGTCATTATCTTCGCTGGGTCAACCATAATGCCGTTCGGGTTGATGACGTGACCTAGGAATTGGACTTCCCGAAGCCAGAACGCACATTTAGAGAACTTAGCATACAATTTTTCTTCTTCAGAGCCTCCAACACCTCCTTTAAGTGACATGCGTGATCACCCTCATTCTTGGAGTAGATGAGAATATCATCGATGAACACAATTACCGATCGGTCCAGCATCGGTCGACACACCCTATTCATTAAATCCATGAACGCTGCGAGGGCGTTCGTCAATCCGAAAGACATTACGCGGAACTCGAAATGTCCATAACGCGTACGAAATGTAGTTTTCGGTATGTCTTCTTCCCTCACATTCAACTGATGGTACATGGACCGAAGGTCGATTTTTGAGAACTAGCTTGCGCCTTGCAATTGATCGAACAGGTCGTCGATCCTTGGTAAAGGGTACTTGTTCTTCACCGTACGTTTATTCAACTCGCGATAATCAATACACATTCTCATCGAACCGTCTTTCTTCTTCACAAACAAAACCGGGGCACCCCACAGCGAGATGCTCGGTTGGATAAATACTTTCTCAAGTAAATCGTCTAGTTGTGCTATTAACTCTTTCATCTCCACTAGTTCTAGTCGATATGGAGCCTTAGCCACGAGCTGGGCATCTGGTACTAAGTCGATTCGGAATTCGACCTCTCTGTCGGGTGGTATCCCAGGCAAATCCTCTGGAAACACCTCCGGGTACTCGCGTACCACGGGTACATCGTCTAGTTCCTTCACTTCCTTACACTCATCAATTACGTACACCAGATAAGCCTCGCATCCGCGCCTCAAGTAATCTGCTGCCTTAATCATCGAGATGACGTTTGGCATCGGGGCGTCACGATCTCCAAAAACCTCGACTTTACTACCATCCGGAGCCTTGAGTCGGATTATCTTTCGTTTACATATAATTTGTGCTTCATTGGCAGTTAGCCAATCCATTCCTAACACGGCATCGAACCCACCCAAAACCATAACAAACAACCTGACAGGGAACCTATGACCTTCTATTTTTATCGTGGAGTTGTCAACTACATCGGTCACTCTCGTAGTTCTACCCTCAGCGGTTTCCATACTAAAAGCCCTTTCTAGCTTACTAACAGTGTACTTTACTCGTTTACAAAAAGTCGTAGATATAAAACTCTTACTGGCACCCGAATCAAATAACACAGAAACAAAAGTGTTGTCAAGGATGAACGTACCTGACGCCACATCAGGGTCTGCCCTGGCTTGGTCTTGCGTCAGTGCGTACGCACGAGTCTTTGCTCGGGGCGTCTCTTCTTTCCTTTCCGGGCCTTTCCCTTTCCCGGCTTCACCCATTCTCGGTTTTGGGCATTCCCTACTCAGATGACCGGCATCCCTACAATTATAGCACTTGATGTGTTGTGGGCACTCACGGGAGTAGTGCCCGGTCTTGCCACACTTGAAGCACAAGTTAGATCCCAGTCTACATTCACCGGTATGCTCCCTTCCACACTTCTTACACACAATCGGCTCATCCACCCGAGCCCTTTTATCACGAGTCCCAAACATCTTTCCACCAGTTCGCTTGTTCGAGAAGCTCGGTCTCTTCTTCGGTTCCTCAATGGCGGCATCGTTTAATGCCAGATCATCATACACCACACCACTGAGTTCCACCACCGAATCGAAAGTGGTAGGAGTGTTTGCTTTGATAAAGGTGCGGACCTTGTCCGACAGTCCCTGGATATAACAAGAAATCTTTCTCTCTTCAGTAGTAATTAGGTGTGGCACCAGTCGTGCCAACTCATTGTACCGGGTGGTGTATTGACGGTGAGTCATGTTACCAGCCTTTAAATTCAGAAATTCCCTCTCCACCTTCTCAATTTCGTTCCTTGGGCAAAATGTCTTAATAACTGACGCCTTCAAATCATTCCATAACATGGAGTCAACAGCTGTATCTCCCTTAGCTTGTCGCACTCCTTCCCACCAATGGGACGCTTCTTCTCTCAAGGAGTTAGCAGCAAATTTCACCACTTGATTCGCCCGTCATTCGCTGAGACGGGTGGCAGCCTCCATACGGATTATCCAGTCAAACGTAGCTACCGCGTCTTTCTTTCCAGTCAGGACCGGCGGGTCACATGCTTTAAATGACTTATAGTCGCATCCGCGAGCAGGCGGCGTGTTGTCAGTCTCGTTTTTTTGGGCACCAGTTGCTGCGCTTGACCCACCTTCCCCATTAACCTTCTTCAATGCTTCAGCTAACAGACCTGGCAGAGAAGTCTTCATCAACCGAGTGAACTCTCGAGCTATAGCTGCTCTCACTTCTGGTTCAAAAGTGAAAGGTTGTTCTTCAACCAGTGTCTGCTCAGTTCCATGCACACTAACCGCCGGTTCAGTGTGAACACTTTCTTCTTCACTATACTCCTGGCGCGCAGGGGTCATGCCACGCCACCATTTCGGCCGCCGGTATGACCACCGGTACGGCCCCCACCACGTCTTCCGTTTCCTCTCCTTGCCATTTCGTTCTATAAGACAGGGAATCCAATGTCATCGCGCTAGTTAACAAATAAAATTCAATAAGCACTGTAAGATGTTAATATACACTGGCCATCTGCAATTAACCATTACACTACCTTTCGATTTCTATTTGACCACCTTTGTGATTCCATCAGAACACAAGTCCTTACCTAACCCTTTCTAAGGCATACTATACATGTAAATATATACTACCTTCATACCTGATGTTGTGGCTCGAGTTACCCGTACTGGCATCCGCTTTCGGTTCCATTCACCGTTTAAGTTCAGACACATAGAGTGTTCGAATCTCTCAAACTATTGCTCTGATACCAACTTGTAAAGCCCCAAACCCGGGAGGCCTCACTTGTTAGATTTCTCATTCACAAATAGTTCTTAAACTTGAATATCAAATAACGCAGCGGAAAATACTTCAATAAAACATAACCATCACATTGTTTAACAAACGGAAGCGTAACATAGTCTATTACATAAACAAAAAATAATCTAATCTTAACGGGATGCCAGTCTTCATGATCAACCGGGTAACTCTTCTCACTTGCCAAGCATCACCGTCCATCATCCATACCTGCCTTAACCTGAATGTGCATACTAAAAAGTCAGCTACGTTGGTGAGTTCTAGTTTTCGTTCGATATAAGAAATGGTTCATCATTCAAAACACTCATTAGGGTTTAACATCACGTATGAGAAAACAGGGCCTTTCGTTCATCATTGAAAACCTTCAAACGTTTTTCCTCATCATAAACACATTGAACGGATCATTTGTTTAAAACATTTAACATTCATTTAAATCATACATTACTATCTAAATCTGTGTAACCATTCGTACCGTCATTTCCGTCAATTCCCTTTGGTATTGCCCCAAGGCTTAACTGCACGAGGACCGACAATACCCATTCAGTTGCCCCTATGGCTCTCATGTCCATAGATCGACAACTTCCATCGACGGCTATGGCTCACGACCATAACACCGTCGGATTATAATTTAACCTTACATAGGGTCATGTTAACCCCTAAGTAACCGTCGTTACTCCCTACCAGTTGTACAACATCAAAACCATTGACAGGCCACCAAGACACTGCCCCTGTTGCTCTTATGGCAACTATGGCTCGCTGTCCATAATCTACCACAAGGCTGGGAATTACATTCCCAGACTTCATTCGTCAATTCCATTCATTCCACATATTAGATTTGTAACGATTTCTTTAAAACCTTTGCCCTTTTTCTTTTCTTTTCATAAAACTTTTCATTCATTTTCGAAACCATTTACCTTTAGTTTAAACCATTTCTTTATAAACATTTCGTTCGTAAACCTTCCGTTCATAAACTTTCTTTCCATAAACCGTTCATTCCAAATCATTTCATTTCGTAAACATAGTTTCATAAGCATCATTTTATAAACATAGTTTCATAAACATCGTTTCGTAAAAACATCATTTCATATGTATGCACACCAGCCCGAAAACATTATATAAAACATTTAAAAGAGGGCTTCTAGAACTCACCTGATAAGCTAGTCTTGGTTGTCCTAAACAAGGGCCCAACAACGTCACTTACGATCTGAATTTGATAGTTAAATACACATCAAACCCAATCCTGACTCTAACGATTTAACCATTCTAAACATACTAACTTTACTTAAACAACCTAATGCCTGCGCACTTAGCAAGTGCGCAGACCCTGCTTCCTGCGTAGTTGATATGTACGCAGGATCCTCTTCCTGCGTACTTGATAAGTACGCAGTGCCCTCTCCCTGCGTACTTGATAAGTACGCAGGACCTGCTCCGTGCGTATTTGATAAGTACGCACGCTCTGTTTCTTCGCAAAACCCTAACTTTCGCATTCAGGTCTGATCACGTCAAGATCCCGAACCTGTTTACACTCAAAACGTTTGTTTTCCATTAAGGAACTCAAATCTATGTTTATCTTTCATTTTTATCCGTGAAAACGTTACCTTTTCACCCAAAACCTGAAAAACCCAAAAGCGAACAAAAACTCAGATTTAGGCCCGATCGTTACCTGAATCGAGTTTCTGATCTGGAGGTTTTTCTCACGAGCTATGGAGCAACACTTTGCTGAAATCTCGGGTCGATCCACTAACTTTCTCTCTCTATGGTTTCTCTCTCTAGAACTTGAAATTGAGAGAAATGATGGAGGTCTAAGCTATTTATAGGGGAGGCTCCCCTTCCAGCCCGCCGGCCCATCCGGCCTGACCTGACATGCCTCGTTCGTTTATTTCGTCATTTTAACTGTCGTTTTATTTTTGAGATGTTACAACCGTGGGATGATCGGATCACTTATGTATCTCACAGCTTCAAGACCCGATATAATGTTTGCTGTGTGCTTGTGCTCAAGGTTTCAGTCTCAACCAAAGGAGTCACATATGATAGCCGTGAAGAGAATTTTCAGATACTTGAAAGGGAAACCTCGATTGGGTATTTGGTACTCTAAGCAGCAGTCACTCGACTTCAAAGCTTACACTGATTCAGACTATGGCGGTTGTAACCTTGACAGAAAGTCAACTTCTGGTGGATGTCAATTCTTAGTAGACAGACTGGTTTCCTGGCAGTGTAAGAAGCAGTCAACGGTTTCTGTCTCAACTTGTGAAGCAGAATACATTGCTGCGGCGAGCGGTTGTTCTCAAATATTGTGGATACAGCAACAATTGAGAGACTACGGCTTGAACTTCACTGGAACTCCTCTGTTCATTGACAACAATGCCACAATGTCCATCACAAATAACCCAGTGAAACATTCCAAAACTAAACATATAGAAATTAGCCATCATTTCATCCGTGATTGTGCTGAAAAGCATTTAATTGACCTTGTTAAAGTTCACACGGATGACAATCTTGCTGACCTTTTCACAAAGGCATTTGATCGATCCCGTTTTGAGCATCTTGTCAATTTGATAGGAATGTTCAATCCTGAGTGAAAACTTGTTTTTCTTAAATCAATTCAATTCATGAAAGTTAAATTTTTATTTTCTTTTAAGTTTTCTGTATAGTTCTTTTAACTTTCAAAAACATTTTACAAAATCAAAAACAAAATAGAAAATAGAGAAAATTTCAAAGTTAACTTGAGAAAAGAGGAAATGATAGTACATCAGAAATAATCTAAATGTCACAGACTGCTCATATGGGAAATGGTTGCGTCATGCTTACTTAATTGTGTAAATTATTATGGTTTTAATCTGCTTATGTACAATTAATTTTAATTGTCAGTAGGCTGTATGCGTCTTTGAATCACTAGTAGTGTGGAAACTTAATCTAAAATTACAACTGTGATTTGAACCCGTGTTTACTAGTGTGTGCGTAAAAGAATAGAAAAGATCATTATCAGATAAAGGATGTTAGATTTTGGTAATAATTTTCTTTTGAGGTCAGTTTCGGGTTATGTCGTTAGCACAATTAATGCGGTTCATCTCATTGCCCATACTCACAAGTATGCAAGGAGAGTTTGAATCAAGACATATCTCTACATCAACCGTTGAGCATGTATTCACCTTTGAATCACTCCTGATTCATTGAAATCAAATCCAGATAAAAGTTGGATTCCCTTACCTTATTCAAACACCATATTCATTATCCCGAATCATCATACCGATATTCAATGAAGAAATCAAATGAAACCAAGACAAATGAATCACTCGATTCTGAATCTTATGATTCCTGATAATCCTTATGGATTCTGCTTGATTTTTCCTTTGCTAATTGATGTGGCTTCATTCTGAAAATTTAGAAAATAATTGGGAAAATCTTAGATGCCTTGCGATAGTCTTATATTATTGTAGCATATCAGTGGGGTACACGTTGTATATCTTATAATTAATACCTTAATACACAAGAACGTGATACAAAGATGCTTATAGTTTCAAATCTTATAATATTGTCAACTTGAATTACTTGTTTATGTGCTTATTATGTATGAATAAATAGTAATCCATGACATGATCCCATATTCTTTGATGTTTATATTGTATCGTTTTTGCTATAAGTTAGCCTGATATGATCCTCTGCTCGTGTCTTTGATCAAAAATAGTTTGTGTAAATACATGTATATTTCTATCTAGAAAAGATCAAAAAGATTTTAAGTTTATGAACAGTTCAATCTTAATCAGAAAAACCAAAAATATTTGTATTTAACCTTCTTGAATTGAGTTTGAATCCTCTTGATTGAATGTTGTTTATCTTGTTCGTTATTTGACTTGAAATCTTCATAATTTGAGTTGAAAGTTTGCGCACTTAAGGGTTTCTGCGTACTTGACAAGTGCTCATGAAGTAAGCCCTGCGTACTTAACAAGTACGCAAGAGTTAAGTCTTGCGCACTTGTAAGTATGCAGGAGTTAAAGCTTGCGCACTTAGCAAGTACGCAAGACCATTTTGTGTTGGGTATAAATATGGCACTTAGAAAATTTTCAGACTTTTATCATTCAAACTCAATCGCCTGTTCAATTCCCTCCGCAAATTTCCTCAAAAATTCCGAGTGTACCAACTGATTTTTCGTCTCGTTACTAGTATCATCTTTGTACTACAATCCATTGGTGAGAATCTAGACTCAATCCATCCACAAAATAGCGATTATGGACCGATTCAGAAACTTAAAAAAAATTTAGGGTTTAATCCGTGATTTTAGACAAATTATTGGTTGTTTTGTTAATTCATGATAACTAAAACTTGCTTAGAATCATTAATCAACCCTTAATCGTCCGTTTAATCCTTTGATTTTGACCTTGGGCTTGGATTTGACCGTCGGTTCGAATGGTCGTCGTTTAGGTCAAAATTGGACCAATGTAGCAGTGATTTGGTGTTGATGTTGGTTCCATGAGTCGTAATCACTGATTCCGACCTCGTGGTGACCTAATCTACCCAATTCTTGAGCATCAGTGGATTTCTTAAACTTCTGGAATTTTGAACAAGTACGTTTCTTGCGCACTTAGCAAGTATGCAAGAAGTAATTCTTGCGTACTTGTTAAGTACGCAAGAGGAAATTCCTGCGTACTTGCTAAGTACGCACGACCAACACTTGGGAAAAATTTCTAAGTCTGGAAATTCAGTTCAAAGAGTAGCTGCTATACTGAGTCATGTTTATTCAATTCCAATAAAACTTGTTGTTCTGATTATGTTTTCTGTGTGTTTTTGCAGATTATGGCTCGAGCGTTTACGAATGAGTTCAATATTCTAGCTCATAATCAACCTTAATGGAAGGGTGCATCACTTCAGTATCGAGAGATAGTTGATTTCTTGAACCGTTCAAGAATCAGCTATGCTATTTCAGCTGACCCTATCGTTTCAAGACCTTATCTCGAGCAATTTTGGGAGACCGCGGAGCATGATTGCATGGTAACCCCCAATGTTATAAGGGCTACCGTTGCGGGTCATGATATCGCCTTTTCTGAAGACACTATTCGACGGGTCTTGCAATTCAGAGATCTTTCCACCGACCCGACAACCTATCCTGACTACTTTGTGGATGGTTGTTGGAGGCAACGAATGGGGTATGTCGGTGTGAGAGACTACGCTTCTTACAAGAAAATGTGGGTGCTTAATCAATGGAGTTATTTTACCCACATCATGATCATGTGCATCTCCTCAAGAAAAGCTGGAAAGGATGCAATCAGTCATGACCTTGCTGCTGCCATGGTTGGCTTATCTCTCAATAAGGGCTACAACTTCTCACGATACATATTCAAAGCCATCAATGATCAGATTAACACGGCTGAGAGGTTCAGGTTCTTATTATACCCAAGGTTTGTGGAACTTCAGATTGATGATGCGTTGCCAAACCTACCTGCAACTGGGGAGAGATTGCAAGTTAAAAGGGTGGACAAAAGAGTGTTTGCACAGTTTTTAAAGCCAGGCAGTGTCGATCCTACCCCTGAGCATACATCACTTTTTGGCCACCTAATAAACGAAGCATATGTGGCACCGTCTGACCGGAGATGGTATAGCCATGATTCGGAGCCAGAGTTGAGTGAACATTCAGATGAACAACAACAAGAGGAGGAAGTTGAAAGTGTAGATGGATCATCGGAAAATGGAGACGAAGAAAGGATAGCAATTCTGGAAACCCAAGTTGCTGGTTTGTTGGAAACTATTCAGAAGTCAGAGGAGGAATCTGATGCTCAACAAGCACAGATTAATTCGTTGGTGGACGAAGTTAGAATTCTACGAAGCCAGAGAACGGGGATAGACGAGAGACTGAAGAACATAATGGCCCAGAATGAGCTTCTAATCCAGACAAATAACATGATTCTAGGGCACAGGTCGTCTCTCGAGCTGAGGTTTGATATGCAGAAGAAAGAGCATGAGCTGATGGTCAAACTAATTAATGATCTGACCAAGAAGCTTGATGCTCAGGGGGAGAAAGATAATGAGAAGGAGAAAGAAAAGACAACTACTGGTGATGAGGCTTGTCATCTTGTGGATTTGACAAAGGATGACGACAAAGACAAGGATCCTGAAGTCAGTCCTAGTGGGAGTGAGCACCAAGCTTTGGCAATCGTGCCCATTTCTGCTATTCCAATGGCTGAGGGTGAGTCTACTCATCAAGAGGGTGTAAATACTTCTGTTGGTGGTGGTGACAAAGGAAAGTCAGCGGTTGATATGCTTAAGGATCTATTTGACGATGAGATCTTATATTTAGAGCCTGACTATTCCAAGGAAGCACAGATCGATGCTCTCTACAACCTAGAAGAAGGGGATATCGACTCTGGTGATGATTGGGACGAAGATGATGAGGATGTAGTGATAGAAGTTCCCAAGGGCGACGAGGAAGGAGAGTATGAGTTAGAAGATGGAGAGATCTTTGAAGTTCCATCCTTCGAAGCTCAGCTCGACGCAGGTTCAGTCGAGCTTGCTAGTAATGTTGAAGCCTCGACTGAAGCCTCCCTAGTTGACCCTACACCTATGGATCCGGAGGCACCAAAAGAAAAAGATATGCCTTCTACTTCATCTAAGGGTCCAGCTCCTGTTTGGCAGAAGACGTCTATCATAGACAAACAAGGGGCAACAGGGATGATCTTGGCTGTAAGGTTCGAGGAGGATAAGCAGTTGTTCGCAATCAAAAGATCTGGGGGGGGGTTCAATACTTGAAACCAACCAGTGAAGCGTTCAACTCCTTACCCAAATACGACCTTATGAACCTAGCAAACCGAGAGCTGCTGGGTCATTCTAATCACGCAGTGGCGATGGGTTTGTGGGTGGTTCTACAGTGGGAAGCAAGATCTGGGAAGTTTGATGTCTTCAAGCCTCAGGTGCCCAAGAGAGTCAAGGATAAGACAGCAAGACATCCTGTGACTAAGAAATTCTTAAAGAAATTGGTATACAAGCCAGTGCTATGTGAAACCAAGATTCCCCTAAGCAAGTTATCTCAGGATATCCTCGGTGACATGTGATACTGGTATGTAGATCCAAAGACGGGCGAGACTGTGGTGATTGGAAAGGTGAGGTAATAAAGTGGATGCTTAGTGCCGAGGGAACTAATCAGAGTATTTGATGAAGTCTGCTTCATTAACTTCTCTGTGAAAGATCTGGAGGCACTAGCAGACAGGTATTGCATGCATACAGACGAATGGACGAAATTCCTTGCTTCTAAATATGACAAGGTGATCAAGTTCTGCCTTGACTATAAGAAGAAGATGGAAGCTAAAGATGCATAGCTGTGAAGACTGAAGACCGAAGACTGAAGACTAAAGATCGAAGATGATCTTGAGCTGTTGTCAAGGGGGAGTTTGTTGAAGCACTTTCTTGTGACAAACACTCTGGATAGATATAGTCTTAGTTTAGTACTTTCATGTGTGTATTTGTCTTTGTTTGTAAGTGTCTGTATGTATTAGTTATCGAGTTGTATTTACTTTTACATATTGACTGTTGCAGATTTCTCTAAGTGTTTTGCGCACTTGTATGTGCGCAGGAGATAGTTCCTGCGTACTTAGCAAGTACGCAAGAATACCTTTGCGTACTTGCTAAGTACGCATGAGCAAATTGCCTCGTGTATAAATAGGAATGGTTGACAGTAGATAAGTACGCAATCTTAGACGCATTCATAGTAGCAAATACGCAGAACTTGTAATCTCAGTATTTCTCTCTGTAACCTTCAAGTGTTTATAATAGACGAAAGTTTAAAGTGATTCTCTTGTCGGTTTACCTTGTGTTGTAAGACTCTCCACCTGGTCACCGGTATTCCGCACCCGGTCCAACTAGTAGACCCACTTGCATGTGACGATCCGCCACACCCGAGGGACCTACATGTTGTTGTAATTCGATCTTTCCATTACCAATTTCTAATCCTAAGAAAGAGATTTTTCTTTTGAATAGTTCCATCTTTTTCTTGGATATTACTATCCCATTTTTTTTATTTCTTCAAATACATGTTGTAGATGCGTTTCGTGTTATTGGACTGTCTCACTTGCTACTAGTATATCATCAATATAAACTAGGAAAAATTTGTATTTAAGAAATATACTGTCCATAAATCTTTGAAATATTGAAGGAGCATTCTTTAGCCCAAAGCTAAGAACATTCCATTCATATAATCCTTCAGAACATGTGAAGGCTGTCCATTTTTAAAATCTTCTTCTAGATGTCGTAGATTAAAACCATATTTTAGATCAAATTTAGAAAAGATTTTGTTATTCTGTATTAGTTGAATTAAACTATCTTTATTTGGTATGTTATATCCATCGTCTTCTGTATTGTCATTTAATCTTTTGTAATTGTAGACGATCCTAGATTTTCCTCTTTTTATTTCGCTATGGTTTTTTACTATGAAAGCTGTTGATCTGTGGGGACTTTCAGATTTCCTGATTAATCCTTGTTTAGTCATTTCGAGTATTTGTGTTCTAATGTCTGGATTCTTTATTTTAAACTTACAAACATACTTGACTTTTGAATTTGTAATGTTTTGTCCTATAAGTCCTAGTCGTTCTAGGTGTAAAATTACAGGATGATTTATACTTTTTGTTATATCCTGCCCTTTTTCTAGTTCATGATTTATAAAATTTGTGAGGAGTTGCAGGGCTTCATTTTCAGCAACGTTTTTTCTTCTATTTTTATTTAAGAATTCTAGATTACCTTCTTCTCCTCTTTTTTGAGCAATTCCATTTGCGCTTTTATATCTTTAAGTAGGGAAACTGTAAATCTGTTTACTAATTGTTATGAAGTTTCTTGTTATGGTGATTGCACCATTTAATCATAGTATGAAATTTAATCCTTGGACAAAATCTCTAGATTTAATGTGTTGTGGATTAATATTTATTTGTAAAATATCATACTTTGTACTGTAATTTCTTGCAAAGTCTAGGAATTGTATTCCTACAGGTTCTAGGTAATGTGTTATGTCTATTAATATGTTTTCTACGATTCTTGTCATTAACCTGTATGTAAGAGGTTTATGAAATTTTTCATGAGTTAAACTATGTGTTATTACACCTTTGGTTGCTCCTGTGTCTACTAAGGCTATTAAATCTATTTGTGTGTTGGCGTCAAGCTATAATCTACACTTTATATTTATCATATTTATCGACCCATTGGTTTGTATAAGGGTTTGTTCTGACTCTGTGGCCATGTTACTTATTTCTGGAAATTCTTGCGCACTTGTAAGTATGCAAGAGTTAAAGCTTGCGCACTTAGCAAGTACGCAAGACCGTTTTGTGTTGGGTATAAATATGGCACTTGGAAAATTTTCAGACATTTATCATTCAAACTCAATCGCCTGTTCAATTCCCTCCGCAAATTTCCTCAAAAATTCCGAGTGTACCAACTGATTTTTCGTCTCGTTACTAGTATCATCTTTGTACTACAATCCATTGGTGAGAATCTAGACTCAATCCATCCACAAAATAGCGATTATGGACCGATTCAGAAACTTAAAAAAAAATTTAGGGTTTAATCCGTGATTTTAGACAAATTATTGGTTGTTTTGTTAATTCATGATAACTAAAACTTGCTTAGAATCATTAATCAACCCTTAATCGTCCGTTTAATCCTTTGATTTTGACCTTGGGCTTGGATTTGACCGTCGGTTCGAATGGTCGTCGTTTAGGTCAAAATTGGACCAATGTAGCAGTGATTTGGTGTTGATGTTGGTTCCATGGGTCGTAATCACTGATTCCGACCTCGTGGTGACCTAATCTACCCAATTCTTGAGCATCAGTGGATTTCTTAAACTTCTGGAATTTTGAACAAGTACGTTTCTTGCGCACTTAGCAAGTATGCAAGAAGTAATTATTGCGTACTTGTTAAGTAAGCAAGAGGAAATTCCTGCGTACTTGCTAAGTACGCACGACCAACACTTGGGAAAAATTTCTAAGTCTGGAAATTCAGTTCAAAGAGTAGCTGCTATACTGAGTCATGTTTATTCAATTCCAATAAAACTTGTTGTTCTGATTATGTTTTCTGTGTGTTTTTGCATATTATGGCTCGAGCGTTTACGAATGAGTTCAATCTTCTAGCTCATAATCAACCTTAATGGAAGGGTGCAGCACTTTAGTATCGAGAGATAGTTGATTTCTTGAACCGTTCAAGAATCAGCTATGCTATTTCAGCTGACCCTATCGTTTCAAGACCTTATCTCGAGCAATTTTGGGAGACCGCGGAGCATGATTGCATGGTAACCCCCAATGTTATAAGGGCTACCGTTGCGGGTCATGATATCGCCTTTTCTGAAGACACTATTCGACGGGTCTTGCAATTCAGAGATCTTTCCACCGACCCGACAGCCTATCCTGACTACTTTGTGGATGGTTGTTGGAGGCAACGAATGGGGTATGTCGGTGTGAGAGACTACGCTTCTTACAAGAAAATGTGGGTGCTTGATCAATGGAGATATTTTACCCACATCATGATCATGTGCATCTCCTCAAGAAAAGCTGGAAAGGATGCAATCAGTCATGACCTTGCTGCTGCCATGGTTGGCTTATCTCTCAATAAGGGCTACAACTTCTCACGATACATATTCAAAGCCATCAATGATCAGATTAACACGGCTGAGAGGTTCAGGTTCTTATTATACCCAAGGTTTGTGGAACTTCTGATTGATGATGCGTTGCCAAACCTACCTGCAACTGGGGAGAGATTGCAAGTTAAAAGGGTGGACAAAAGAGTGTTTGCACAGTTTTTAAAGCCAGGCAGTGTAGATCCTACCCCTGAGCATACATCACTTTTTGGCCACCTAATAAACGAAGCATATGTGGCACCGGCTGACTGGAGATGGTATAGCCATGATTCGGAGCCAGAGTTGAGTGAACATTCAGATGAACAACAACAACAACAAGAGGAGGAAGTTGAAAGTGTAGATGGATCATCAGAAAATGGAGACGAAGAAAGGATAGAAATTCTGGAAACCCAAGTTGCTGGTTTGTTGGAAACTATTCAGAAGTCAGAGGAGGAATCTGATGCTCAACAAGCACAGATTAATTCGTTGGTGGACGAAGTTAGAATTCTACGAAGCCAGAGAACGGGGATAGACGAGAGACTGAAGAACATAATGGCCCAGAATGAGCTTCTAATCCAGACAAATAACATGATTCTAGGGCACAGGTCGTCTCTCGAGCTGAGGTTTGATATGCAGAAGAAAGAGCATGAGCTGATGGTCAAACTAATTAATGATCTGACCAAGAAGCTTGATGCTCAGGGGGAGAAAGATAATGAGAAGGAGAAAGAAAAGACAACTACTGGTGATGAGGCTTGTCATCTTGTGGATTTGACAAAGGATGACGACAAAGACAAGGATCCTGAAGTCGGTCCTAGTGGGAAAGAGTACCAAGCTTTGGCAATCGTGCCCATTTCTGCTATTCCAATGGATGAGGGTGAGTCTACTCATCAAGAGGGTGGAAATACTTCTGGTGGTGGTGGTGACAAAGGAAAGTCAGCGGTTGATGTGCTTAAGGATCTATTTGACGATGAGATCTTATATTTAGAGCCTGACTATTCCAAGGAAGCACAGATCGATGCTCTCTACAACCTAGAAGAAGGGGAGATCGACTCTGGTGATGATTGGGACGAAGCTGATGAGGATGTAGTGATAGAAGTTCCCAAGGGCGACGAGGAAGGAGAGTATGAGTTAGAAGATGGAGAGATCTTTGAAGTACCATCCTTCGAAGCTCAGCTCGACACAGGTTCAGTCGAGCTTGCTAGTAATGTTGAAGCCTCGACTGAAGCCTCCCTAGTTGACCCTACACCTATGGATCCGGAGGCACCAAAAGAAAAAGATATGCCTTCTACTTCATCTAAGGGTCCAGCTCCTGTTTGGCAGAAGACGTCTATCATAGACAAACAAGGGGCAACAGGGATGATCTTGGCTGTAAGGTTCGAGGAGGATAAGCAGTTGTTCGCAATCAAAAGATCTGGGGGGGGGTCAATACTTGAAACCAACCAGTGAAGCGTTCAACTCCGTACCCAAATACGACCTTGTGAACCTAGCAAACCGAGAGCTACTGGGTCATTCTAATCACGCAGTGGTGATGGGTTTGTGGGTGGTTCTACAGCGGGAAGCAAGATCTGGGAAGTTTGATGTGTTCAAGCCTTAGGTGCCCAAGAGAGTCAAGGATAAGACAGCAAGACATCCTGTGACTAAGAAATTCTTAAAGAAATTGGTATACAAGCCAGTGCTATGTGAAACCAAGATTCCCCTGAGCAAGTTATCTCAGGATATCCTCGGTGACATGTGATACTGGTATGTAGATCCAAAGACGGGCGAGACTGTGGTGATTGGAAAGGTGAGGTCATAAAGTGGATGCTTAGTGCCGAGGGAACTAATCAGAGTATTTGATGAAGTCTGCTTCATTAACTTCTCTGTGAAAGATCTGGAGGCACTAGTAGACAGGTATTGCATGCATACGGACGAATGGACGAAATTCCTTGCTTCTAAATATGACAAGGTGATCAAGTTCTGCCTTGACTATAAGAAGAAGATGGAAGCTAAAGATGCATAGCTGTGAAGACTGAAGACTAAAGATCGAAGATGATCTTGAGCTGTTGTCAAGGGGGAGTTTCTTGAAGCACTTTCTTGTGACAAACACTCTGGATAGATAGAGTCTTAGTTTAGTACTTTCATGTGTGTATTTGTCTTTGTTTGTAAGTGTCTGTATGTATTAGTTATCGAGTTGTATTTACTTTTACATATTGACTGTTGCAGATTTCTCTAAGTGTTTTGCGCACTTGTATGTGCGCAGGAGATAGTTCCTGCGTACTTAGCAAGTACGCAAGAATACCTTTGCGTACTTGCTAAGTACGCATGAGCAAATTTCCTCGTGTATAAATAGGAATGGTTGACAGTAGATAAGTACGCAATCTTAGACGCATTCATAGTAGCAAATACGCAGAACTTGTAATCTCAGTATTTCTCTCTGTAACCTTCAAGTGTTTATAATAGACGAAAGTTTAAAGTGATTCTCTTGTCGGTTTACCTTGTGTTGTAAGACTCTCCACCTGGTCACCGGTATTCCGCACCCGGTCCGACTAGTAGACCCACTTGCATGTGACGATCCGCCACACCCGAGGGACCTACATGTTGTTGTAATTCGATCTTTCCATTACCAATTTCTAATCCTAAGAAAGAGATTTTTCTTTTGAATAGTTCCATCTTTTTCTTGGATATTACTATCCCATTTTTTTTATTTCTTCAAATACATGTTGTAGATGCGTTTCGTGTTATTGGACTGTCTCACTTGCTACTAGTATATCATCAATATAAACTAGGCAAAATTTGTATTTAAGAAATATACTGTCCATAAATCTTTGAAATATTGAAGGAGCATTCTTTAGCCCAAAGCTAAGAACATTCCATTCATATAATCCTTCAGAACATGTGAAGGCTGTCCATTTTTAAAATCTTCTTCTAGATGTCGTAGATTAAAACCTGATTTTAGATCAAATTTAGAAAAGATTTTGTTATTCTGTATTAGTTGAATTAAACTATCTTTATTAGGTATGTTATATCCATCGTCTTCTGTATTGTCATTTAATCTTTTGTAATTGTAGACGATCCTAGATTTTCCTCTTTTTATTTCGCTATGGTTTTTTACTATGAAAGCTGTTGATCTGTGGGGACTTTCAGATTTCCTGATTAATCCTTGTTTAGTCATTTCGAGTATTTGTGTTCTAATGTCTGGATTCTTTATTTTAAACTTACAAACATACTTGACTTTTGAATTTGTAATGTTTTGTCCTATAAGTCCTAGTCGTTCTAGGTGTAAAATTACAGGATGATTTATACTTTTTGTTATATCCTGCCCTTTTTCTAGTTCATGATTTATAAAATTTGTGAGGAGTTGCAGGGCTTCATTTTCAGCAACGTTTTTTCTTCTATTTTTATTTAAGAATTCTAGATTTCCTTCTTCTCCTCTTTTTTGAGCAATTTCATTTGCGCTTTTATATCTTTAAGTAGGGAAACTGTAAATCTGTTTACTAATTGTTATGAAGTTTCTTGTTATGGTGATTGCACCATTTAATCATAGTATGAAATTTAATCCTAGGACAAAATCTCTAGATTTAATGTGTTGTGGATTAATATTTATTTGTAAAATATCATACTTTGTACTGTAATTTCTTGCAAAGTCTAGGAATTGTATTCCTACAGGTTCTAGGTAATGTGTTATGTCTATTAATATGTTTTCTACGATTCTTGTCATTAACCTGTATGTAAGAGGTTTATGAAATTTTTCATGAGTTAAACTATGTGTTATTACACCTTTGGTTGCTCCTGTGTCTACTAAGGCTGTTAAATCTATTGGTGTGTTGGCGTCAAGCCATAATCTACACTTTATATTTATCATATTTATCGACCCATTGGTTTGTATAAGGGTTTGTTCTGACTCTGTGGCCATGTTACTTATTTCTGGAAATTCTACTGCCTGTTTTTTCTTTTCTATCAGGTCTTCAAGTCTAGTGATCTTGCTGTTCATAATATCTATTTTTAATTTATTTACTTCTATAGCCAGTTCTAATTTTTCGAATTTTTCTTCATATTCATTGTATTTTTATTTGTGCTTTGACTAATGTTTGGTGGTTCTATGTTATGAATATCTTTTATGCAAATATGGTAAATTTCTTTAAAGCATGTATTGCATTGAGATCTTTTGTCTATACTTAGGTAGTATTCACAAATTTAACATTTAATGTAATTGTTTCCTTTTCTGTGTTTCCAGTCATGCTCATATTCTTCTGGATTTGTGTATGTATATGAGATTTTTGTTACAGGTTTATTTTCTTCACTATATATACTGTATATTGACTCACTATCTGTGTGGTCTGTATCTAATGCTTCTATCTCATAGTCTTTGATTTGTTCAACTAGATTACTTCTTTCTAAGTTTTTGTTTCTATTTGGACATTTATTATCTAAATGTTCCGTGTCTCCACATATAAAACATTTGCATGTTCTAGTATGAGGTTTTCTAACATATTTATTTTGATATTTTTTATATGGTTTATATTCTTAGTTATATGTAGTGCTTTTTCTAATTTTGTTTTTCTTGTCATAATATCCATAGGCTTGTGGAGTATAAATTGTTGTTTTACAAAATGCAAATGCATTTCATTTTAGCTGTTCTTGGAAAGCAACTTCTTTGCATTTTTCTTCTAGAATACCAAATGTAAAGGTTATCCTAGGTCCAATTCCTATGTTTTCTATATTTCCATATTGCAACTTCCAGGCTTCGTGTATACTTTTTCCTAAATCTCCTGGTAGTTTTATAAAATATTTATCACATAAGCTATCTTCCATAGCTTGTCCTGTTTGTGCTAATAATCTAGTGTAAATTCGTTTATATATTTCATATCAGCTATACTTAGTTGTTCTAAGTTTCTAATAGTTGTATCTTGTAATAAACTGTTATTTTTTGCTGGGTCTACTCCTAAAATAAGGACTCTTATTTGAGAAATAAAATTATATGGATTGTCTCCTATGGCTTTTAATCTGTTTATTTGGTCTGGGTTGTGGGCTTTTTTACCTTGCCATATTCCTAGGGCTGTTTGGCCTAGAGTTGTTTCTAAATAGGCGAACATGTCCATACTGTCTTTTTTATTAGTTTCCCATATTCTTACTACTGTTTGTTCCCATGGAAGAACTTCATCTACCCATAATTGAGGTTTCTGCTGTTCTAATAATAGCATACTACCGCTATAAATCTGTCCTAAAGGTAACCTATTTCCTGTTCATTTGTAATTTGATTCATGTTGATAACTTGTAGCTGGTTTAGTCCAGGGTTCTCTTTCCATGGTTTCATGTGAAGTTTCTCCTATTCTTCCATTTGTATAATTTCTTTTAGGCTTATGTTCGGAGTCCATAAAGTTACTGTCGTGTTTATAAAAATCGGAGATCATTGTATCTCCTTTGGCTATACTATTTACTAATGGTAAATTAAAATCTTCTTGTAGTTTGTTGTAACTTTCTTCGTATGTCATCCCTAAGGTAAGCATACGTTCTACTATCATGTCATCTACTTCTTCTTGTATATTTATATCTGTGAATTTTCTATTTGTTATTTGTTCATAAGATTTGTTAGTTTCTTCTGTTTTAAAAGTTGTATTTGTTTCTTCTAGTAAACCAAATGTAAAGGTTATCCTAGGTCCAATTCCTATGTTTTCTATATTTCCATATTGCAACTTCCAGGCTTCGTGTATACTTTTTCCTAAATCTCCTGGTAGTTTTATAAAATATTTATCACATAAGCTATCTTCCATAGCTTGTCCTGTTTGTGCTAATAATCTTGTAAAATCTAGTGTAAATTCGTTTATATATTTCATATCTGCTATACTTAGTTGTTCTAAGTTTCTAATAGTTGTATCTTGTAATAAACTGTTATTTTTTGCTGGGTCTACTCCTAAAATAAGGACTCTTATTTGAGAAGTAAAATTATATGGATTGTCTCCTATGGCTTTTAATCTGTTTATTTGGTCTGGGTTGTGGGTTTTTTACCTTGCCATATTCCAAGGGCTGTTTGGCCTAGAGTTGTTTCTAAATAGGCGAACATGTCCATACTGTCTTTTTTATTAGTTTCCCATATTCTTACTACTGTTTGTTCCCATGTAAGAACTTCATCTACCCATAATTGAGGTTTCTGCTGTTCTAATAATAGCATACTACCGCTATAAATCTGTCCTAAAGGTAACCTATTTCCTGTTCATTTGTAATTTGATTCATGTTGATAACTTGTAGCTGGTTTAGTCCAGGGTTCTCTTTCCATGGTTTCATGTGAAGTTTCTCCTATTCTTCCATCTGTATAATTTCTTTTAGGCTTATGTTCGGAGTCCATAAAGTTACTGTCGTGTTTATAAAAATCGGAGATCATTGTATCTCCTTTGGCTATACTATTTACTAATGGTAAATTAAAATCTTCTTGTAGTTTGTTGTAACTTTCTTCGTATGTCATCCCTAAGGTAAGCATACGTTCTACTATCATGTCATCTACTTCTTCTTGTATATTTATATCTGTGAATTTTCTATTTGTTATTTGTTCATAAGATTTGTTAGTTTCTTCTGTTTTAAAAGTTGTATTTGTTTCTTCTAGTAAACCAAATGTAAAGGTTATCCTAGGTCCAATTCCTATGTTTTCTATATTTCCATATTGCAACTTCCAGGCTTCGTGTATACTTTTTCCTAAATCTCCTGGTAGTTTTATAAAATATTTATCACATAAGCTATCTTCCATAGCTTGTCCTGTTTGTGCTAATAATCTTGTAAAATCTAGTGTAAATTCGTTTATATATTTCATATCTACTATACTTAGTTGTTCTAAGTTTCTAATAGCTGTATCTTGTAATAAACTGTTATTTTTTGCTGGGTCTACTCCTAAAATAAGGACTCTTATTTGAGAAATAAAATTATATGGATTGTCTCCTATGGCTTTTAATCTGTTTATTTGGTCTGGGTTGTGGGCTTTTTTACCTTGCCATATTCCTAGGGCTGTTTGGCCTAGAGTTGTTTCTAAATAGGCGAACATGTCCATACTGTCTTTTTTATTAGTTTCCCATATTCTTTATACTGTTTGTTCCCATGTAAGAACTTCATCTACCCATAATTGAGGTTTCTGCTGTTCTAATAATAGCATACTACCGCTATAAATCTGTCCTAAAGGTAACCTATTTCCTGTTCATTTGTAATTTGATTCATGTTGATAACTTGTAGCTGGTTTAGTCCAGGGTTCTCTTTCCATGGTTTCATGTGAAGTTTCTCCTATTCTTCCATTTGTATAATTTCTTTTAGGCTTATGTTCGGAGTCCATAAAGTTACTGTCGTGTTTATAAAAATCGGAGATCATTGTATCTCCTTTGGCTATACTATTTACTAATGGTAAATTAAAATCTTCTTGTAGTTTGTTGTAACTTTCTTCGTATGTCATCCCTAAGGTAAGCATACGTTCTACTATCATGTCATCTACTTCTTCTTGTATATTTTTATCTGTGAATTTTCTATTTGTTATTTGTTCATAAGATTTGTTAGTTTCTTCTGTTTTAAAAGTTGTATTTGTTTCTTCTAGTAAACCAAATGTAAAGGTTATCCTAGGTCCAATTCCTATGTTTTCTATATTTCCATGTTGCAACTTCCAGGCTTCGTGTATACTTTTTCCTAAATCTCCTGGTAGTTTTATAAAATATTTATCACATAAGCTATCTTCCATAGCTTGTCCTGTTTGTGCTAATAATCTTGTAAAATCTAGTGTAAATTCGTTTATATATTTCATATCTGCTATACTTAGTTGTTCTAAGTTTCTAATAGCTGTATCTTGTAATAAACTGTTATTTTTTGCTGGGTCTACTCCTAAAGTAAGGACTCTTATTCGAGAAATAAAATTATATGGATTGTCTCCTATGGCTTTTAATCTGTTTATTTGGTCTGGGTTGTGGGCTTTTTTACCTTGCCATATTCCTAGGGCTGTTTGGCCTAGAGTTGTTTCTAAATAGGCGAACATGTCCATACTGTCTTTTTTATTAGTTTCCCATATTCTTACTACTGTTTGTTCCCATGTAAGAACTTCATCTACCCATAATTGAGGTTTCTGCTGTTCTAATAATAGCATACTACCGCTATAAATCTGTCCTAAAGGTAACCTATTTCCTGTTCATTTGTAATTTGATTCATGTTGATAACTTGTAGCTGGTTTAGTCCAGGGTTCTCTTTCCATGGTTTCATGTGAAGTTTCTCCTATTCTTCCATCTGTATAATTTCTTTTAGGCTTATGTTCGGAGTCCATAAAGTTACTGTCGTGTTTATAAAAATCGGAGATCATTGTATCTCCTTTGGCTATACTATTTACTAATGGTAAATTAAAATCTTCTTGTAGTTTGTTGTAACTTTCTTCGTATGTCATCCCTAAGGTAAGCATACGTTCTACTATCATGTCATCTACTTCTTCTTGTATATTTATATCTGTGAATTTTCTATTTGTTATTTGTTCATAAGATTTGTTAGTTTCTTCTGTTGTAAAAGTTGTATTTGTTTCTTCTAGTAAACCAAATGTAAAGGTTATCCTAGGTCCAATTCCTATGTTTTCTATATTTCCATATTGCAACTTCCAGGCTTCGTGTATACTTTTTCCTAAATCTCCTGGTAGTTTTATAAAATATTTATCACATAAGCTATCTTCCAAAGCTTGTCCTGTTTGTGCTAATAATCTTGTAAAATCTAGTGTAAATTCGTTTATATATTTCATATCTGCTATACTTAGTTGTTCTAAGTTTCTAATAGCTGTATCTTGAAATAAACTGTTATTTTTTGCTGGGTCTACTCCTAAAATAAGGACTCTTATTTGAGAAATAAAATTATATGGATTGTCTCCTATGGCTTTTAATCTGTTTATTTGGTCTGGGTTGTGGGCTTTTTTACCTTGCCATATTCCTAGGGCTGTTTGGCCTAGAGTTGTTTCTAAAAAGGCGAACATGTCCATACTGTCTTTTTTATTAGTTTCCCATATTCTTTATACTGTTTGTTCCCATGTAAGAACTTCATCTACCCATAATTGAGGTTTCTGCTGTTCTAATAATAGCATACTACCGCTATAAATCTGTCCTAAAGGTAACCTATTTCCTGTTCATTTGTAATTTGATTCATGTTGATAACTTGTAGCTGGTTTAGTCCAGGGTTCTCTTTCCATGGTTTCATGTGAAGTTTCTCCTATTCTTCCATCTGTATAATTTCTTTTAGGCTTATGTTCGGAGTCCATAAAGTTACTGTCGTGTTTATAAAAATCGGAGATCATTGTATCTCCTTTGGCTATACTATTTACTAATGGTAAATTAAAATCTTCTTGTAGTTTGTTGTAACTTTCTTCGTATGTCATCCCTAAGGTAAGCATACGTTCTACTATCATGTCATCTACTTCTTCTTGTATATTTTTATCTGTGAATTTTCTATTTGTTATTTGTTCATAAGATTTGTTAGTTTCTTCTGTTTTAAAAGTTGTATTTGTTTCTTCTAGTAAACCAAATGTAAAGGTTATCCTAGGTCCAATTCCTATGTTTTCTATATTTCCATGTTGCAACTTCCAGGCTTCGTGTATACTTTTTCCTAAATCTCCTGGTAGTTTTATAAAATATTTATCACATAAGCTATCTTCCATAGCTTGTCCTGTTTGTGCTAATAATCTTGTAAAATCTAGTGTAAATTCGTTTATATATTTCATATCTGCTATACTTAGTTGTTCTAAGTTTCTAATAGCTGTATCTTGTAATAAACTGTTATTTTTTGCTGGGTCTACTCCTAAAGTAAGGACTCTTATTCGAGAAATAAAATTATATGGATTGTCTCCTATGGCTTTTAATCTGTTTATTTGGTCTGGGTTGTGGGCTTTTTTACCTTGCCATATTCCTAGGGCTGTTTGGCCTAGAGTTGTTTCTAAATAGGCGAACATGTCCATACTGTCTTTTTTATTAGTTTCCCATATTCTTACTACTGTTTGTTCCCATGTAAGAACTTCATCTACCCATAATTGAGGTTTCTGCTGTTCTAATAATAGCATACTACCGCTATAAATCTGTCCTAAAGGTAACCTATTTCCTGTTCATTTGTAATTTGATTCATGTTGATAACTTGTAGCTGGTTTAGTCCAGGGTTCTCTTTCCATGGTTTCATGTGAAGTTTCTCCTATTCTTCCATCTGTATAATTTCTTTTAGGCTTATGTTCGGAGTCCATAAAGTTACTGTCGTGTTTATAAAAATCGGAGATCATTGTATCTCCTTTGGCTATACTATTTACTAATGGTAAATTAAAATCTTCTTGTAGTTTGTTGTAACTTTCTTCGTATGTCATCCCTAAGGTAAGCATACGTTCTACTATCATGTCATCTACTTCTTCTTGTATATTTATATCTGTGAATTTTCTATTTGTTATTTGTTCATAAGATTTGTTAGTTTCTTCTGTTTTAAAAGTTGTATTTGTTTCTTCTAGTAAACCAAATGTAAAGGTTATCCTAGGTCCAATTCCTATGTTTTCTATATTTCCATATTGCAACTTCCAGGCTTCGTGTATACTTTTTCCTAAATCTCCTGGTAGTTTTATAAAATATTTATCACATAAGCTATCTTCCAAAGCTTGTCCTGTTTGTGCTAATAATCTTGTAAAATCTAGTGTAAATTCGTTTATATATTTCATATCTGCTATACTTAGTTGTTCTAAGTTTCTAATAGCTGTATCTTGTAATAAACTGTTATTTTTTGCTGGGTCTACTCCTAAAATAAGGACTCTTATTTGAGAAATAAAATTATATGGATTGTCTCCTATGGCTTTTAATCTGTTTATTTGGTCTGGGTTGTGGGCTTTTTTACCTTGCCATATTCCTAGGGCTGTTTGGCCTAGAGTTGTTTCTAAAAAGGCGAACATGTCCATACTGTCTTTTTTATTAGTTTCCCATATTCTTACTACTGTTTGTTCCCATGTAAGAACTTCATCTACCCATAATTGAGGTTTCTGCTGTTCTAATAATAGCATACTACCGCTATAAATCTGTCCTAAAGGTAACCTATTTCCTGTTCATTTGTAATTTGATTCATGTTGATAACTTGTAGCTGGTTTAGTCCAGGGTTCTCTTTCCATGGTTTCATGTGAAGTTTCTCCTATTCTTCCATCTGTATAATTTCTTTTAGGCTTATGTTCGGAGTCCATAAAGTTACTGTCGTGTTTATAAAAATCGGAGATCATTGTATCTCCTTTGGCTATACTATTTACTAATGGTAAATTAAAATCTTCTTGTAGTTTGTTGTAACTTTCTTCGTATGTCATCCCTAAGGTAAGCATACGTTCTACTATCATGTCATCTACTTCTTCTTGTATATTTTTATCTGTGAATTTTCTATTTGTTATTTGTTCATAAGATTTGTTAGTTTCTTCTGTTTTAAAAGTTGTATTTGTTTCTTCTAGTAAACCAAATGTAAAGGTTATCCTAGGTCCAATTCCTATGTTTTCTATATTTCCATGTTGCAACTTCCAGGCTTCGTGTATACTTTTTCCTAAATCTCCTGGTAGTTTTATAAAATATTTATCACATAAGCTATCTTCCATAGCTTGTCCTGTTTGTGCTAATAATCTTGTAAAATCTAGTGTAAATTCGTTTATATATTTCATATCTGCTATACTTAGTTGTTCTAAGTTTCTAATAGCTGTATCTTGTAATAAACTGTTATTTTTTGCTGGGTCTACTCCTAAAGTAAGGACTCTTATTCGAGAAATAAAATTATATGGATTGTCTCCTATGGCTTTTAATCTGTTTATTTGGTCTAGGTTGTGGGCTTTTTTACCTTGCCATATTCCTAGGGCTGTTTGGCCTAGAGTTGTTTCTTAATAGGCGAACATGTCCATACTGTCTTTTTTATTAGTTTCCCATATTCTTACTACTGTTTGTTCCCATGTAAGAACTTCATCTACCCATAATTGAGGTTTCTGCTGTTCTAATAATAGCATACTACCGCTATAAATCTGTCCTAAAGGTAACCTATTTCCTGTTCATTTGTAATTTGATTCATGTTGATAACTTGTAGTTGGTTTAGTCCAGGGTTCTCTTTCCATGGTTTCATGTGAAGTTTCTCCTATTCTTCCATCTGTATAATTTCTTTTAGGCTTATGTTCGGAGTCCATAAAGTTACTGTCGTGTTTATAAAAATCGGAGATCATTGTATCTCCTTTGGCTATACTATTTACTAATGGTAAATTAAAATCTTCTTGTAGTTTGTTGTAACTTTCTTCGTATGTCATCCCTAAGGTAAGCATACGTTCTACTATCATGTCATCTACTTCTTCTTGTATATTTATATCTGTGAATTTTCTATTTGTTATTTGTTCATAAGATTTGTTAGTTTCTTCTGTTTTAAAAGTTGTATTTGTTTCTTCTAGTAAACCAAATGTAAAGGTTATCCTAGGTCCAATTCCTATGTTTTCTATATTTCCATATTGCAACTTCCAGGCTTCGTGTATACTTTTTCCTAAATCTCCTGGTAGTTTTATAAAATATTTATCACATAAGCTATCTTCCATAGCTTGTCCTGTTTGTGCTAATAATCTTGTAAAATCTAGTGTAAATTCGTTTATATATTTCATATCTGCTATACTTAGTTGTTCTAAGTTTCTAATAGCTGTATCTTGTAATAAACTGTTATTTTTTGCTGGGTCTACTCCTAAAATAAGGACTCTTATTTGAGAAATAAAATTATATGGATTGTCTCCTATGGCTTTTAATCTGTTTATTTGGTCTGGGTTGTGGGCTTTTTTACCTTGCCATATTCCTAGGGCTGTTTGGCATAGAGTTGTTTCTAAATAGGCGAACATGTCCATACTGTCTTTTTTATTAGTTTCCCATATTCTTACTACTGTTTGTTCCCATGTAAGAACTTCATCTACCCATAATTGAGGTTTCTGCTGTTCTAATAATAGCATACTACCGCTATAAATCTGTCCTAAAGGTAACCTATTTCCTGTTCATTTGTAATTTGATTCTTGTTGATAACTTGTAGCTGGTTTAGTCCAGGGTTCTCTTTCCATGGTTTCATGTGAAGTTTCTCCTATTCTTCCATTTGTATAATTTCTTTTAGGCTTATGTTCGGAGTCCATAAAGTTACTGTCGTGTTTATAAAAATCGGAGATCATTGTATCTCCTTTGGCTATACTATTTACTAATGGTAAATTAAAATCTTCTTGTAGTTTGTTGTAACTTTCTTCGTATGTCATCCCTAAGGTAAGCATATGTTCTACTATCATGTCATCTACTTCTTCTTGTATATTTATATCTGTGAATTTTCTATTTGTTATTTGTTCATAAGATTTGGTAGTTTCTTCTGTTTTAAAAGTTGTATTTGTTTCTTCTAGTAAACCAAATGTAAAGGTTATCCTAGGTCCAATTCCTATGTTTTCTATATTTCCATATTGCAACTTCCAGGCTTCGTGTATACTTTTTCCTAAATCTCCTGGTAGTTTTATAAAATATTTATCACATAAGCTATCTTCCATAGCTTGTCCTGTTTGTGCTAATAATCTTGTAAAATCTAGTGTAAATTCGTTTATATATTTCATATCTGCTATACTTAGTTGTTCTAAGTTTCTAATAGCTGTATCTTGTAATAAACTGTTATTTTTTGCTGGGTCTACTCCTAAAATAAGGACTCTTATTTGAGAAGTAAAATTATATGGATTGTCTCCTATGGCTTTTAATCTGTTTATTTGGTCTGGGTTGTGGGCTTTTTTACCTTGCCATATTCCTAGGGCTGTTTGGCCTAGAGTTGTTTCTAAATAGGCAAACATGTCCATACTGTCTTTTTTTATTAGTTTCCCATATTCTTACTACTGTTTGTTCCCATGTAAGAACTTCATCTACCCATAATTGAGGTTTCTGCTGTTCTAATAATAGCATACTACCGCTATAAATCTGTCCTAAAGGTAACCTATTTCCTGTTCATTTGTAATTTGATTCATGTTGATAACTTGTAGCTGGTTTAGTCCAGGGTTCTCTTTACATGGTTTCATGTGAAGTTTCTCCTATTCTTCCATCTGTATAATTTCTTTTAGGCTTATGTTCGGAGTCCATAAAGTTACTGTCGTGTTTATAAAAATCGGAGATCATTGTATCTCCTTTGGCTATACTATTTACTAATGGTAAATTAAAATCTTCTTGTAGTTTGTTGTAACTTTCTTCGTATGTCATCCCTAAGGTAAGCATACGTTCTACTATCATGTCATCTACTTCTTCTTGTATATTTATATCTGTGAATTTTCTATTTGTTATTTGTTCATAAGATTTGTTAGTTTCTTCTATTTTAAAAGTTGTATTTGTTTCTTCTAGTAAACCAAATGTAAAGGTTATCCTAGGTCCAATTCCTATGTTTTCTATATTTCCATATTGCAACTTCCAGGCTTCGTGTATACTTTTTCCTAAATCTCCTGGTAGTTTTATAAAATATTTATCACATAAGCTATCTTCCATAGCTTGTCCTGTTTGTGCTAATAATCTTGTAAAATCTAGTGTAAATTCGTTTATATATTTCATATCTGCTATACTTAGTTGTTCTAAGTTTCTAATAGCTGTATCTTGTAATAAACTGTTATTTTTTGCTGGGTCTACTCCTAAAATAAGGACTCTTATTTGAGAAGTAAAATTATATGGATTGTCTCCTATGGCTTTTAATCTGTTTATTTGGTCTGGGTTTTGGGCTTTTTTACCTTGCCATATTCCTAGGGCTGTTTGGCCTAGAGTTGTTTCTAAATAGGCAAACATGTCCATACTGTCTTTTTTTATTAGTTTCCCATATTCTTACTACTGTTTGTTCCCATGTAAGAACTTCATCTACCCATAATTGAGGTTTCTGCTGTTCTAATAATAGCATACTACCGCTATAAATCTGTCCTAAAGGTAACCTATTTCCTGTTCATTTGTAATTTGATTCATGTTGATAACTTGTAGCTGGTTTAGTCCAGGGTTCTCTTTACATGGTTTCATGTGAAGTTTCTCCTATTCTTCCATCTGTATAATTTCTTTTAGGCTTATGTTCGGAGTCCATAAAGTTACTGTCGTGTTTATAAAAATCGGAGATCATTGTATCTCCTTTGGCTATACTATTTACTAATGGTAAATTAAAATCTTCTTGTAGTTTGTTGTAACTTTCTTCGTATGTCATCCCTAAGGTAAGCATACGTTCTACTATCATGTCATCTACTTCTTCTTGTATATTTATATCTGTGAATTTTCAATTTGTTATTTGTTCATAAGATTTGTTAGTTTCTTCTATTTTAAAAGTTGTATTTGTTTCTTCTAGTAAACCAAATGTAAAGGTTATCCTAGGTCCAATTCCTATGTTTTCTATATTTCCATATTGCAACTTCCAGGCTTCGTGTATACTTTTTCCTAAATCTCCTGGTAGTTTTATAAAATATTTATCACATAAGCTATCTTCCATAGCTTGTCCTGTTTGTGCTAATAATCTTGTAAAATCTAGTGTAAATTCGTTTATATATTTCATATCTGCTATACTTAGTTGTTCTAAGTTTCTAATAGCTGTATCTTGTAATAAACTGTTATTTTTTGCTGGGTCTACTCCTAAAATAAGGACTCTTATTTGAGAAGTAAAATTATATGGATTGTCTCCTATGGCTTTTAATCTGTTTATTTGGTCTGGGTTTTGGGCTTTTTTACCTTGCCATATTCCTAGGGCTGTTTGGCCTAGAGTTGTTTCTAAATAGGCGAACATGTCCATACTGTCTTTTTTATTAGTTTCCCATATTCTTACTACTGTTTGTTCCCATGTAAGAACTTCATCTACCCATAATTGAGGTTTCTGCTGTTCTAATAATAGCATACTACCGCTATAAATCTGTCCTAAAGGTAACCTATTTCCTGTTCATTTGTAATTTGATTCTTGTTGATAACTTGTAGCTGGTTTAGTCCAGGGTTCTCTTTCCATGGTTTCATGTGAAGTTTCTCCTATTCTTCCATCTGTATAATTTCTTTTAGGCTTATGTTCGGAGTCCATAAAGTTACTGTCGTGTTTATAAAAATCGGAGATCATTGTATCTCCTTTGGCTATACTATTTACTAATGGTAAATTAAAATCTTCTTCTAGTTTGTTGTAACTTTCTTCGTATGTCATCCCTAAGGTAAGCATACGTTCTACTATCATGTCATCTACTTCTTCTTGTATATTTATATCTGTGAATTTTCTATTTGTTATTTGTTCATAAGATTTGTTAGTTTCTTCTATTTTAAAAGTTGTATTTGTTTCTTCTAGTAAACCAAATGTAAAGGTTATCCTAGGTCCAATTCCTATGTTTTCTATATTTCCATATTGCAACTTCCAGGCTTCGTGTATACTTTTTCCTAAATCTCCTGGTAGTTTTATAAAATATTTATCACATAAGCTATCTTCCATAGCTTGTCCTGTTTGTGCTAATAATCTTGTAAAATCTAGTGTAAATTCGTTTATATATTTCATATCTGCTATACTTAGTTGTTCTAAGTTTCTAATAGCTGTATCTTGTAATAAACTGTTATTTTTTGCTGGGTCTACTCCTAAAATAAGGACTCTTATTTGAGAAGTAAAATTATATGGATTGTCTCCTATGGCTTTTAATCTGTTTATTTGGTCTGGGTTGTGGGCTTTTTTACCTTGCCATATTCCTAGGGCTGTTTGGCCTAGAGTTCTTTCTAAATAGGCGAACATGTCCATACTGTCTTTTTTATTAGTTTTCCATATTCTTACTACTGTTTGTTCCCATGTAAGAACTTCATCTACCCATAATTGAGGTTTCTGCTGTTCTAATAATAGCATACTACCGCTATAAATCTGTCCTAAAGGTAACCTATTTCCTGTTCATTTGTAATTTGATTCATGTTGATAACTTGTAGCTGGTTTAGTCCAGGGTTCTCTTTCCATGGTTTCATGTGAAGTTTCTCCTATTCTTCCATTTGTATAATTTCTTTTAGGCTTATGTTCGGAGTCCATAAAGTTACTGTCGTGTTTATAAAAATCGGAGATCATTGTATCTCCTTTGGCTATACTATTTACTAATGGTAAATTAAAATCTTCTTGTAGTTTGTTGTAACTTTCTTCGTATGTCATCCCTAAGGTAAGCATACGTTCTACTATCATGTCATCTACTTCTTCTTGTATATTTATATCTGTGAATTTTCTATTTGTTATTTGTTCATAAGATTTGTTAGTTTCTTCTATTTTAAAAGTTGTATTTGTTTCTTCTAGTAAACCAAATGTAAAGGTTATCCTAGGTCCAATTCCTATGTTTTCTATATTTCCATATTGCAACTTCCAGGCTTCGTGTATACTTTTTCCTAAATCTCCTGGTAGTTTTATAAAATATTTATCACATAAGCTATCTTCCATAGCTTGTCCTGTTTGTGCTAATAATCTTGTAAAATCTAGTGTAAATTCGTTTATATATTTCATATCTGCTATACTTAGTTGTTCTAAGTTTCTAATAGCTGTATCTTGTAATAAACTGTTATTTTTTGCTGGGTCTACTCCTAAAATAAGGACTCTTATTTGAGAAGTAAAATTATATGGATTGTCTCCTATGGCTTTTAATCTGTTTATTTGGTCTGGGTTGTGGGCTTTTTTACCTTGCCATATTCCTAGGGCTGTTTGGCCTAGAGTTGTTTCTAAATAGGCGAACATGTCCATACTGTCTTTTTTATTAGTTTCCCATATTCTTACTACTGTTTGTTCCCATGTAAGAACTTCATCTACCCATAATTGAGGTTTCTGCTGTTCTAATAATAGCATACTACCGCTATAAATCTGTCCTAAAGGTAACCTATTTCCTGTTCATTTGTAATTTGATTCATGTTGATAACTTGTAGCTGGTTTAGTCCAGGGTTCTCTTTCCATGGTTTCATGTGAAGTTTCTCCTATTCTTCCATCTGTATAATTTCTTTTAGGCTTATGTTCGGAGTCCATAAAGTTAATGTCGTGTTTATAAAAATCGGAGATCATTGTATCTCCTTTGGCTATACTATTTACTAATGGTAAATTAAAATCTTCTTCTAGTTTGTTGTAACTTTCTTCGTATGTCATCCCTAAGGTAAGCATACGTTCTACTATCATGTCATCTACTTCTTCTTGTATATTTATATCTGTGAATTTTCTATTTGTTATTTGTTCATAAGATTTGTTAGTTTCTTCTGTTTTAAAAGTTGTATTTGTTTCTTCTAGTAAACCAAATGTAAAGGTTATCCTAGGTCCAATTCCTATGTTTTCTATATTTCCATATTGCAACTTACAGGCTTCGTGTATACTTTTTCCTAAATCTCCTGGTAGTTTTATAAAATATTTATCACATAAGCTATCTTCCATAGCTTGTCCTATTTGTGCTAATAATCTTGTAAAATCTAGTGTAAATTCGTTTATATATTTCATATCTGCTATACTTAGTTGTTCTAAGTTTCTAATAGCTGTATCTTGTAATAAACTGTTATTTTTTGCTGGGTCTACTCCTAAAATAAGGACTCTTATTTGAGAAGTAAAATTATATGGATTGTCTCATATGGCTTTTAATCTGTTTATTTGGTCTGGGTTGTGGGCTTTTTTACCTTGCCATATTCCTAGGGCTGTTTGGCCTAGAGTTGTTTCTAAATAGGCGAACATGTCCATACTGTCTTTTTTATTAGTTTCCCATATTCTTACTACTGTTTGTTCCCATGTAAGAACTTCATCTACCCATAATTGAGGTTTCTGCTGTTCTAATAATAGCATACTACCGCTATAAATCTGTCCTAAAGGTAACCTATTTCCTGTTCATTTGTAATTTGATTCATGTTGATAACTTGTAGCTGGTTTAGTCCAGGGTTCTCTTTCCATGGTTTCATGTGAAGTTTCTCCTATTCTTCCATTTGTATAATTTCTTTTAGGCTTATGTTCGGAGTCCATAAAGTTACTGTCGTGTTTACAAAAATCAAAGATCATTGTATCTCCTTTGGCTATACTATTTACTAATGGTAAATTAAAATCTTCTTGTAGTTTGTTGTAACTTTCTTCGTATGTCATCCCTAAGGTAAGCATACGTTCTACTATCATGTCATCTACTTCTTCTTGTATATTTATATCTGTGAATTTTCTATTTGTTATTTGTTCATAAGATTTGTTAGTTTCTTCTGTTTTAAAAGTTGTATTTGTTTCTTCTAGTAAACCAAATGTAAAGGTTATCCTAGGTCCAATTCCTATGTTTTCTATATTTCCATATTGCAACTTCCAGGCTTCGTGTATACTTTTTCCTAAATCTCCTGGTAGTTTTATAAAATATTTATCACATAAGCTATCTTCCATAGCTTGTCCTGTTTGTGCTAATAATCTTGTAAAATCTAGTGTAAATTCGTTTATATATTTCATATCTGCTATACTTAGTTGTTCTAAGTTTCTAATAGCTGTATCTTGTAATAAACTGTTATTTTTTGCTGGGTCTACTCCTAAAATAAGGACTCTTATTTGAGAAGTAAAATTATATGGATTGTCTCCTATGGCTTTTAATCTGTTTATTTGGTCTGGGTTGTGGGCTTTTTTACCTTGCCATATTCCTAGGGCTGTTTGGCCTAGAGTTGTTTCTAAATAGGCAAACATGTCCATACTGTCTTTTTTATTAGTTTCCCATATTCTTACTACTGTTTGTTCCCATGTAAGAACTTCATCTACCCATAATTGAGGTTTCTGCTGTTCTAAAAATAGCATACTACCGCTATAAATCTGTCCTAAAGGTAACCTATTTCCTGTTCATTTGTAATTTGATTCATGTTGATAACTTGTAGCTGGTTTAGTCCAGGGTTCTCTTTACATGGTTTCATGTGAAGTTTCTCCTATTCTTCCATCTGTATAATTTCTTTTAGGCTTATGTTCGGAGTCCATAAAGTTACTGTCGTGTTTATAAAAATCGGAGATCATTGTATCTCCTTTGGCTATACTATTTACTAATGGTAAATTAAAATCTTCTTGTAGTTTGTTGTAACTTTCTTCGTATGTCATCCCTAAGGTAAGCATACGTTCTACTATCATGTCATCTACTTCTTCTTGTATATTTATATCTGTGAATTTTCTATTTGTTATTTGTTCATAAGATTTGTTAGTTTCTTCTGTTTTAAAAGTTGTATTTGTTTCTTCTAGTAAACCAAATGTAAAGGTTATCCTAGGTCCAATTCCTATGTTTTCTATATTTCCATATTGCAACTTCCAGGCTTCGTGTATACTTTTTCCTAAATCTCCTGGTAGTTTTATAAAATATTTATCACATAAGCTATCTTCCATAGCTTGTCCTGTTTGTGCTAATAATCTTGTAAAATCTAGTGTAAATTCGTTTATATATTTCATATCTGCTATACTTAGTTGTTCTAAGTTTCTAATAGCTGTATCTTGTAATAAACTGTTATTTTTTGCTGGGTCTACTCCTAAAATAAGGACTCTTATTTGAGAAATAAAATTATATGGATTGTCTCCTATGACTTTTAATCTGTTTATTTGGTCTGGGTTGTGGGCTTTTTTACCTTGCCATATTCCTAGGGCTGTTTGGCCTAGAGTTGTTTCTAAATAGGCGAACATGTCCATACTGTCTTTTTTATTAGTTTCCCATATTCTTACTACTGTTTGTTCCCATGTAAGAACTTCATCTACCCATAATTGAAGTTTCTGCTGTTCTAATAATAGCATACTACCGCTATAAATCTGTCCTATAGGTAACCTATTTCCTGTTCATTTGTAATTTGATTCATGTTGATAACTTGTAGCTGGTTTAGTCCAGGGTTCTCTTTACATGGTTTCATGTGAAGTTTCTCCTATTCTTCCATCTGTATAATTTCTTTTAGGCTTATGTTCGGAGTCCATAAAGTTACTGTCGTGTTTATAAAAATCGGAGATCATTGTATCTCCTTTGGCTATACTATTTACTAATGGTAAATTAAAATCTTCTTGTAGTTTGTTGTAACTTTCTTCGTATGTCATCCCTAAGGTAAGCATACGTTCTACTATCATGTCATCTACTTCTTCTTGTATATTTATTTCTGTGAATTTTCTATTTGTTATTTGTTCATAAGATTTGTTATTTTCTTCTGTTTTAAAAGTTGTATTTGTTTCTTCTAGTAAACTGTAATCTATGTCTTCTCGTTCAAATCTTGAGAATTCTAAATTTAGTGTGTATTCATCATCGCTTTCTTCATTTTCTGTATCATATATAGGTTTTCCATATTCAGATTCATTATCTGATTCTATATTCATAAAATTATATTGCAGTTCTTGTGGTGGTTCTTCAGAACAACTTCTTTCTTCATATTTATTATCTTCTTGTTTAAAATCTGTAAACCTTAAGCTTTGTATTCCATCTATTCCTTCATATATATGACTCTTTTTTGGAACTAATGTTGAGCTTTCTTTTTCTATTAAATCTTGCTAATTCTTCAGGATCTATTCTGACCGGTTCTATCATCTGGATAGATTTTGATGCGATTGTATTAACTGTTCCTTCTATGTTTACTTTATATTTCATTCCTGATCTGTTGCTAGCTTTTCCTAAGACTCATATACTTATTACTATGTTATTTTCTTCATAATTTTCGTATCCTTTAGTTTGTGGCATCTGCTGACTCCGGAGGTAGACGACAAGGATATCAACATCCGCCGTCTACTCTATCGAACAGGGGATTCCCCAAATCAAAGCCAAGGTAGACGACAAGGATATCAACATCTCGGAAGCCACACTCTTCTCCAACGCATATCTCAGAAAAGAAGAGGATGTCATCGGGTAAGCTCCGCACTTGCCTCCGTCTTCCATGGTCTTCTTCTTGCGCTTCTTCGCGCCACCGCGGAGACGAAGGATGAGGCGAAGATTTGACTCCTTCTGGATGTTGTAATCTGCTAGGGTTCTGCCGTCCTCGAGCTGTTTTCCGACGAAGATTAGACGCTGCTGGTCTGGCAGAATGCCTTCCTTGTCTTGGATCTTTGCCTTTACATTGTCGATTGTGTCGAAGGATTCGACCTCAAACGTGATCGTCTTACCCGTTAGGGTTTTCACGAAGATCTGCATTTTCGCCAATCTGAAATGATAACATGAGAACTATTTCCAAAAAGGTTCTCAGGGGTCAATGTTCTAGTGTTATCTACAATGCTGAACATACATAGTACCCCGGGTGACAGTTCAGCAATCCCAGCTGATACTGATCCCACACCCTCCACCCCTCATCCTGAACAACAGTCTGCTTCAACCATTCGAACCCCTGTGCATACTACTAAGGATGCACAGGCACAAAAATTACTTACACATGTTTTGGATGTTATCGTTCAACCGGAACATAGGGCCCCGGTTGCAACGACATATACTAGGAAAAGGGGCAAGAGAACTCCTTCTTCTCCTGCCTCCAAGGCCCAAACCCAACCTAACAGCCCTCACTCAGAATCACAACATTCTGGTGAGAATATCATAAGGGAAAGCCACATTATTAGGGAGACTCCTTTGGATGTCTCTCTATTAGGATCAGGATCACTTCCCGGATCTATAGAACGGCCCCCTGAGCCTTTCCTTTCTCTTCTGAACTTAAGTGTAGAGGAACCTGATCAAGATGATGTACCTTCTCCAACTACCACCATCTCGGAGGTACTGATTGATCTTGCTTCCAACACACCCATCCCAAGTTCTTCTACCCTGAAGGTCCACTCTAGGAGTTATGACAGGATGGATGTGGAAGAGGCTGTCACTACTGCTGGTCCATCAAATAACCAGGAGGACAGTGACAACATTGCTAAGACCTCAACCACGACAACTCACAGTGAGGATGCTTCCTTGGAAACTCCCCTCACTGAGAGGAATCCCAGGTGCCAAGAAACCATGGGTAATGGGGATGTAGAGGCTAGGCCTAAGGCCCCATCTGGATCCAAGGATTCCATAACTGTGGATGAGGACAGACTGCAACTTCATATCTTGGAATTGACGGCAGGGTGAGTATGATAGAGGCACATCAATGCCTAACTTTTCTTACTCCCTCCTTTGTATCAGTGGGCACCCAAACTGATGCACATTTGTCCACTGATGCAACCAAAAAGGGGGAGATGGTCCCAATGGAGGAAGACTCAGACAGTTTTGACGAATGCAGGATGTATTTCAAAGTATAAGATGGCTGTTATTGAAGCTTTTTCTTTTGCTTTAAAGGATAGTCAGAAATGTGGAAAAGCTTCAGCAACAAAGGCAGTAAGAGAATTTTGGTAGCATCAGTCTAGGGGGAGTTTGTAGAACCAAAGACTGATGGCTACAAAATTATCTAAGTACAAATGCTGCTGATCTCAGAGTTTGCTGCTGACCAACAAATTGCTGCGGACAAGCTTATTTGCTGCGGATACTTGTTCTCCTGTTGAAGTACAAATCTGCTGCGGATAGCCTTATCTGCTGAAGACCAAAGTTGCTGCGGATAGGCTTCTCAGCAGCATCAACACTTGATGCTGCTGACAGGCAAATCATCTGTAGCTTTGGATAGTTACATCTTGCTGCTGATCAACATCTTTGTTGATGACAACCTTGTGCCTTGAAGACAAATCGTTGCAGCTGACTATCCATACCAAGCGTCACTGAAAACTTTCTTCAAAAGCAACTGACACACTCAAAGCAGAAGGAACCTCAATGGCACAACCAATGACGGACAACAATGCTCTTCTACAAGCGATTACTTTGCCTCGTTGCATGAGAACACAACCAAGACCTTGGTTAGAAGCATCACAATAGACAACTAAATCATCATTTCCATCAGGTAGAGTCAATATGGGAGCATTGCACAACTTTTGTTTAAGGGTTTGGAAGGCTTCTTCTTGTTCTGGTCCCCATTCATAAGTCTTACCCTTGTGGGTCAGAGCGGTAAGAGGGACAACAATCTTTGAGAAGTTTGAGATGAAACAACGATAATAACCCGCAAGACCAAGAAATGAATGAACTTCAGTAGGAGTCTTCGGGGCATTCCAATTCTTAATCGTTTCAATCGTAGCAGGATCAACATGAATTCCTTTGTCATTGACAATATGACCAAGAAATTGAACTTCGTTTAGCCAAAATTAACATTTGGTGAATTTGGCATAAAGTTGTTCTTTCTTTAAGAGATCCAAAACCAATCTAAGATGTTCTTCATGGTCGGCTTTAGTCTTGGAATAGATTAAGATATCATCAATGAAAACGATCATGAATTTATCAAGGTACGGTTTACACACACGATTCATGAGATCCATGAAAACTACGGGTGCATTGGTTAACCCGAAAGGCATAACCATGAACTCGTAATGACCATACCTTGTTCGAAAAGCAGTCTTAGGAATGTCATCTTCTTGAACACGAAGCTGATGATAGCCGGATCGAAGATCGATCTTCGAGAAGCAAGTAGAACCTTGAAGTTGATCAAAGAGATCATCGATTCTAGGCAAAGGATAACGGTTCTTGATAGTAAGTTTGTTGAGTTCACGGTAGTCAATACACATGCAAAATGATCCATCCTTCTTCTTAACAAATAAGACGGGTGCACCCCACGGTGAATGACTCGGACGGATGAATCCCTTGTTGGAGAGTTCTTGAAGTTGACTTGCAAGTTCTTGCATTTCAGATGGTGCAAGACGATAGGGAGCTCTAGCAACGGGGTTAGCTCTAGGTATAAGATCAATGCGGAACTCTACTTGACGAACGGGAGGAAGACCGGATAAATCCTTAGGAAAAACCTCGGGACAATCTCGAATAATGTGAATGTCTTGGATACTCTTCTCCTTGACATCCTTTTGAACAATGTGAGCTAAGAAAGCAATGTACCTCTTTCGTAAGTACTTTTGAGAGGTAGTACACGACATCAACTAAAGTCCCTTGCAAGGCTTTTCACCAAAAACTCTTAAGGTTTCTCCCGATGGTAGCGGAATTTGGATACACTTTTCAAAGCAAATGACTTCGGCATGATGATTTGATAGCCAATCCATACCTATGATAATATCAAAGCTTCCTAGTGGCATTGGAACAAGGTTGATTGGGAATGAATGGTCATTTAGTTCTAAGGAGCAATCATAAATTATGGAGTCAATTGTAAGGGAGTCACCATTTGCTACTTCAACGGTAAATGTTTTCTCTAATTGGGACCGAGTCTTTGCAAGTAAAGGTTCAAAATTAAGTGACACAAAACTTTTATCGGCTCCGGTATCGAATAAAATGGAGGCATATTGACTATTAACAAGAAACGTACCATTGACCACGTCATTGTTGGCATGAGCTTTGTTGGCGTTTATGTTGAACGCACGCCCACGAGCTCCACCTTGCCTAGCATTTGCAAGTCTTGGACATTGATCACGAAAATGGTTCTGGTCACCACACTCATAGCAAGCACGCCCATTAGTAATGGCGGGAGCTCCTTGGTTAGCCACTTGAGGTACGGTTCGGTTGGAGGGTTGACTTGTCCCGTAAGGGCTTTGGTCATACAAACACTGACCGTATGACCATATCTCCCACAATATGTACAAAGGCGACATGAGATGTTTTGAGGATGATGAAAATTGCAGGTGGCACAAAGAGGGTAGATCCCAACATATGGCTTTTTAGCCGGCATTTGAACCATAGGTGCAGCTTGGTTGACGGGAACAGCAGGAGTAACCACAGCAAAATTTCTAACCTTCCTCTTTCTATTACTACGAGAGGGCTCGGTTGTGGCTTCTTTGTTGTGAGTAGGAGGGGTTAAGGTTTCAAAAACTTTCTTAGAACCCTTTTTGGTAAGAGTTCCAGCTTTCACATGATTATCGGTTAAGGTTGCGGCTAGACGAATAGCATCCTCCAGAGTAGCAGGGTTTCTACCTAAGACAGTATCTTGGATTTGTCTTGGTAGCCCACCAATATACTTCTCGATACAACGGGACAAAGGAGTGACCATGTGGGGCACTAGAAGACTCAACTCATGGAACCGAGTTGTATATACTAAGCTTTCCCCGCTATCTTGGGCAAGATCCCAAAATTCAACTTCTAGCTTTTTCACTTCGTTTCGAGGACAGAACTCCTCGGTCATAAGCCTTTTGACCTCATCCCAAGGTAAGGCCATAGCTACATCAACACCCCTATTTCTTTTCTCCCCATTCCACCATGTAAGTGCCCGTTTTTGTAGGACACTTGTAGCATGACGAACACGGAGGTTGTCGGGACAGTCACTATTGAGAAAGGTATTGAGGTTGACCGGGTTGATCAACAGAGGCACAAACTAGACCAGTCAAACAGGCACGACCGTGCCTTGGCCCGGCACGGTCGTGTCTATGATCTTTAGACACAACAGAAACTAGCCCAGAGGGCATGACAAGGTCTGGACAGGAGGACACGACCGCGCTACTAGTCGGCATGACGGCGCTCTATGAGGCACGGCCGCGCTAGATGATTAGCGCGACCGTGCCTCTTCCAAATCAGACACGAATTGACAAATGCTTGTATTTTAAACGCTGGAATTGTTAGGGCTTTTGATTAATGGGTTATTACGAGTCTTTTGGGATATTTTAATTGTATTAACAACATTTTTAACAGTGGATTCGATTAAATTATTTTAAATAAAACATCGATTCTGATTCGGGGTAAATTCTATGATGGAAGCCTAAATTATTATGGGGCTTTCGATATAGAGACTAATTAACTGAAATAAATGATTTCAATTACCCGAAACAGTAGAGGATTGATAGAGATCGGCAAGAAGGAGTTCCGGCGTCGACGGCTTGAGTTCCGGCGATCTTTACTGCAACTCCGGCCAATCCAAATAGCCTGGGAACTTCAGGGATGATTGAGTATCGAGTCTCCGCTGCTGGATTGAGAGGATTCGGATCGAATAGCGGATTCTAGTTTCTTGGAAAGCTTGAGAGAGTTTTTTGAAATTGGTAATATGAAACTGAGACGTTTGAGGAATTCGATAATTGTGATTCATTCGTTAAGGGGAAAAGAAACGAATGACTGTTACGGATTTCCAATGATCGGGTGATTAAACTGCATTTACGTTTCAACTGTTACGCAGGCACGACCATGCCCAAGAGGGGCGCGACCGTGCCTAGGCACCGGGCGCGATCGTTCCAGGACCAGTCGCGCGATCGTGCGAGGCACTTGGCGCGACCGTGCCAGGACGAAGCACGACCGTGCTAATTAGGGTTTCTTGATAAATTTTCAACTTTTGTCCTTGACTTTTCAGGTTTGATTAGTTTGATATAAATAGTTACTTGTATAGTGTTTAAGTGTATATAATCGAGCAAAACTTGTAAATTTGTATTGAATCATTGCATTTAGTTTACTGTAAGCAAAATAACAAGGTAGTGCACGAGTATTGAATTTGAAATTGCATTACATTGAATTGAAATATGAATACTAAATTCAGAGATGTTACAGTCTCCCCATGTTGAGAGAATTTCGTCCCGAAATTTATCTAGAGGATACAGCAGTATTAGTAAAAAGATGAGGGTACTTGAGCATCATTTGGTCTTCTCGTTCCCAAGTGAACTCAGGACCATGCTTAGATTCCCAACGAACTTTGATAATGGGAATGCGACTTCGCTTGAGCTGTTTGACTTCACGATCCATAATTTCCACCGGCTTTTCAACGAAGTGCATCGTTTCATCAATGCGCACGTCGTCAAGCGGTATATGGAGATTTTCATCAGCGAGACACTTCTTCAGATTAGATATATGAAATGTAGGATGCACATTGCCAAGAGATGGAGGTAACTCGAGCTTGTAAGCCACTATCCCAATCCTTTCAAGGATCTTGAATGGACCAACATAGCGAGGTGCTAACTTGCCTTTCTTTCCAAAACGGATCACGCCCTTCCATGGAGACACCTTTAGAAGAACAAGGTCACCGACTTGGAATTCAAAGGGTTTTCGACGTTTGTCGGCATAACTCTTTTGCCGACTCCTCGCTACTCGAATATTGTCACGGATTTGAATAATCTTGTCGGATGTTTCTTGAATTAACTCGGGACCGGTGATTTGTGCTTCACCAATCTCGTTCCAACAGATAGGAGAACGACACTTGCGACCATAGAGAGCTTCAAATGGAGCCATGTTAATACTTTTGTGATAGCTATTATTGTAAGAGAACTCAATGAGGGATAGATGTGAATCCCAATTGCCACCAAAATCGATTACACAAGCTCTAAGCATGTCTTCCAGAGTTTGGATTGTTCGCTCGGTTTGACCATCAGTTTACGGATGGTAAGCCGTGCTCAAATCCAATCTAGTACCAAGAGCAGTTTGGAGAGATTGCCAAAATCGAGAAGTGAACCGGGCATTTCGATCAGATATTATGTTCAAAGGAACACCATGACGGCTCACAATTTCATCAATGTAAATTCGGGCTAGTTTCTCAACCCGATAGTCTTCACGGATAGGCAAGAAATGAGTAGATTTGGTGAGTCGATTAATGATCACCCAAATACTATCATAACCACTTGAGGTGCGAGGGAGTTTGGTAATAAAATCCATGGCTAAGTTCTCCCATTTCCACACGGGAATTTCCGGTTGTTCAAGCAAACCAGAAGGACGTTGATGTTCGGCTTTGACTTTGGAACAGGTTAAGCATTTGGCCACATAAAGAGCGATGTCTTTCTTCATACCGGGCCACCAATATTGTTGGCGAAGATCTTGGTACATTTTATCCGCACCAGGATGAATAGAATAACGAGTCTTATGAGCCTCGTTCATGAGAAATGTACGGAGATCGACGCGATCGGGAACCCAAATGCGGTTCAAGTAATATAGTAGGCCATTGGGTTTTGATTCAAGAAGAAGTTCAACACCACACGACATTTCTTCATACATGTTACCCTCGATTACCGAGACGTGTTGAGCTTCTAAAATACGGGTTTGAATATCGGTTTGAATACGGGCACAATGAAGCATAACATGGTCCTTTCGACTCAAAGCATCGGCTACAACATTCGCTTTGCCGGGATGGTAATGAATCTCGCAGTCGTAGTCGTTAAGGAGTTCGACCCAACGTCGTTGCCTCATATTGAGTTCTTTTTGGTTGAAAATATGTTGAAGACTTTTGTGGTCGGTGAACACCACACATTTCGTGCCATATAGGTAATGTCTCCAAATCTTTAACGCGAATACGACCGCACCCAACTCGAGATCGTGCGTCGTATAATTCTTCTCATGAACTTTGAGTTGCCTTGATGCATAAGCGATTACCTTGCCTCGTTGCATGAGAACACAACCAAGACCTTGGTTAGAAGCATCACAATAGACAACTAAATCATCATTTCCATCGGGTAGAGTCAATATGGGAGCATTGCACAACTTTTGTATAAGGGTTTGGAAGGCTTCTTCTTGTTCTGGTCCCCATTCATAAGTCTTATCCTTGTGGGTCAGAGCGGTAAGAGGGACAACAATCTTTGAGAAGTTTGAGATGAAACAACGATAATAACCCGCAAGACCAAGAAATGAATGAACTTCAGTAGGAGTCTTCGGGGCATTCCAATTCTTAATCGTTTCAATCTTAGCAGGATCAACATGAATTCCTTTGTCATTGACAATATGACCAAGAAATTGAACTTCGTTTAGCCAAAATTCACATTTGGTGAATTTGGCATAAAGTTGTTCCTTCTTTAAGAGATCCAAAACCAATCTAAGATGTTCTTCATGGTCGGCTTTAGTCTTGGAATAGATTAAGATATCATCAATGAAAACGATCATGAATTTATCAAGGTACGGTTTACACACACGATTCAAGAGATCCATGAAAACTACGGGTGCATTGGTTAACCCGAAAGGCATAACCATGAACTCGTAATGACCATACCTTGTTCGAAAAGCAGTCTTAGGAATGTCATCTTCTTGAACACGAAGCTGATGATAGCCGGATCGAAGATCGATCTTCGAGAAGCAAGTAGAACCTTGAAGTTGATCAAAGAGATCATCGATTCTAGGCAAAGGATAACGGTTCTTGATAGTAAGTTTGTTGAGTTCACGGTAGTCAATACACATGCAAAATGATCCATCCTTCTTCTTAACAAATAAGACGGGTGCACCCCACGGTGAATGACTCGGACGGATGAATCCCTTGTTGGAGAGTTCTTGAAGTTGACTTGCAAGTTCTTGCATTTCAGATGGTGCAAGAAGATAGGGAGCTCTAGCAACGGGGTTAGCTCCAGGTATAAGATCAATGCGGAACTCTACTTGACGAACGGGAGGAAGACCGGATAAATCCTTAGGAAAAACCTCGGGAAAATCTCGAATAATGGGAATGTCTTGGATACTCTTCTCCTTGACATCCTTTTGAACAATGTGAGCTAAGAAAGCAATGTACTTCTTTCGTAAGTACTTTTGGGCGGTAGTACACGACATCAACTTAAGTCCCTTGCAAGGCTTTTCACCAAAAACTCTTAAGGTTTCTCCCGATGGTAACGGAATTTGGATACACTTTTCAAAGCAAATGACTTCGGCATGATGATTTGATAGCCAATCCATACCTATGATAATATCAAAGCTTCCTAGTGGCATTGGAACAAGGTTGATTGGGAATGAATGGTCATTTAGTTCTAAGGAGTAATCATAAATTATGGAGTCAATTGTAAGGGAGTCACCATTTGCTACTTCAACGGTAAATGTTTTCTCTAATTGGGACCGAGTCTTTGCAAGTAAAGGTTCAAAATTAAGTGACACAAAACTTTTATCGGCTCCGGTATCGAATAAAATGGAGGCATATTGACTATTAACAAGAAACGTACCATTGACCACGTCATTGTTGGCTTGAGCTTCGTTGGCGTTTATGTTGAACGCACGCCCACGAGCTCCACCTTGCCTAGCATTTGCAAGTCTTGGACATTGATCATGAAAATGGTTCTGGTCACCACACTCATTGCAAGCACGCCCATTAGTAATGGCGGGAGCACCTTGGTTAGCCACTTGAGGTACGGTTCGGTTGTAGGGTTGACTTGGCCCGTAAGGGCTTTGGTCCTACAAACAATGACCGTATGACCATATCTCCCACAATAAGTACAAAGGCGACATGGGATGTTTTGAGGATGATGAAAATTGCAGGTGGCACAAAGAGGGTAGATCCCAACATATGGCTTTTTAGCCGGCATTTGAACCATAGGTGCAGCTTGGTTGACGGGAACAGCAGGAGTAACCACAGCAAAATTTCTAACCTTCCTCTTTCTATTACTACGAGAGGGCTCGGTTGTGGCTTCTTTGTTGTGAGTAGGAGGGGTTAAGGTTTCAGAAACTTTCTTAGAACCCTTTTTGGTAAGAGTTCCAGCTTTCACATGATTATCGGTTAAGGTAGCGGCTAAACGAATAGCATCCTCCAGAGTAGCAGGGTTTCTACCTAAGACAGTATCTTGGATTTGTCTTGGTAGCCCACCAATATACTTCTCGATACAACGGGACAAAGGAGTGACCATGTGGGGCACTAGAAGACTCAACTCATGGAACCGAGTTGTATATGCTAAGCTTTCCCCGCTATCTTGGGCAAGATCCCAAAATTCAACTTCTAGCTTTTTCACTTCGTTTCGAGGACAGAACTCCTCGGTCATAAGCCTTTTGACCTCATCCCAAGGTAAGGCCATAGCTACATCAACACCCCTATTTCTTTTCTCCCCATTCCACCATGTAAGTGCCCGTTTTTGTAGGACACTTGTAGCATGACGAACACGGAGGTTGTCGGGACAGTCACTATTGAGAAAGGTATTCTCAATGCTTTCAAACCATTGAAGGAGTCTAGTAGCTCCTTCGGTTCCATAAAACTTTAGGGGATTGCACGAGTTGAAGTGCTTGAAGGTGCATTGAGGTGGATTGTTACCACCATTTCCACCATTTCCACCATTATTACCACTATTGCTTCCATTTCCACCATTGTTGCCATTGGTGGAACCATTGGCTTGGGTGAGTTGTGTCACCAATTGGGTGAGAATAGCAGCAATGTCGGTGTTGGCGTTGGTTGCGGGAGCACGACGAGGAGGCATTCTACAGATTGTCACAAGATAAGAAAAATTGTGAGAACTTATGAGATTTGATAGGATTTAATAGAATGAGATACAAAATAAAATATATATTCTTAGTTTGGATTGTACTCAAAAGTGACAAAATCACTTGAATACCATGGCACATTAAGGTTAATTAAACTTATAAAATTTTCAAGGAGACATGCTTCAGCCTATAAGTAAACACTCATCTCGGGAATTCCCAGGAAAGCATACGGGTCCCTCGGTTGATTGGGATTTATGCGAAATGCTTTCCTAGACAGAAAACCCAAAATACAGGTGTCACCCTTCCAGATTGCACGTGTCCTCAAATAATTTCACAAGTTTAAAAACCTTAACGAAGAAATAAAAAAAAATATTTTTAAAGATTTTTACTTCAAGAGTTCTTCCACATGCTAAGAAAGGATAAAGATAGAAAAGAAAATAGAAATATTATGAGGTTTTAGAATATAGGAAAGGATATTATTTATTTAATTATTAAGAATATCCTAATAAGTCATGGATTTAAAACACATAAGTCATCATAATGCAATAATAAGTAATAATACTAAACATGTAACATATAACATATAGCACATAGCATGTAACACATAGCACAAAAATCATGAAGTATAGTATAAGTGGGTGTCCTAAAGTTATAGTCTAGGTCAAGGTGTCTAATAACCTAATTCCCTATAACCAAGGCTCTGATACCAATCTGTCACACCCCGACCGATGGCGGAATCATCGGGGCGGGACATGTAAGACTGTTCATAGCACATGGTTGACTAAATTGAAATACATTAAAGTTAAATTTCCATTTCAAATAATCCAAGTACAAACCAAATTCAAACAAGAAACATAAAACAACTCATAAAGTTCTTGATTTAAATTACTAGGTCCAAATCCTATGTTGAACACGTCTTGAATCAATCTCACATATTGGGGCCTGAAACATGAATAAAATAAAGTCAACTAAAAAGTTAGTGAGTATAACACAGTTGTATGTAGATAGCATATAGTTGAAAACAAATCCTTTACAAAACATGATAAAATAAGGCATTTATGGGGAGCAGCTATTGTGTAACCATGTACAACCAAACCTTGTGACTAGCATGCAAAAATTGTGTTGTCGGTTTCAATCACCGCGCACCATGGGTGGGTTTGTCAGACTCAATAGATCTATCATTGAAAACCGTCGGCTTGTATAGTTAATGATTGCACATAAGAGCATACAAAGGTTAGCACACGGGCACAAAGCTCAAATTTTGCACACATGTATGTAAATAGGATTTTTGCACTTGTGTTGTTTGTGTAAATGTAAATGTGTAATGTGTAATGTGTATAGAGTTCATGTTCCACCCCAAAAGTGTAAAAGAGTAAAAAGGGGTTGTGAATACTCACTTGGTATGGAAGTGTAGTTAACAAGGATTATAGATAGCAAATATGATCCTCGAAATGCATAATTTAACCTAAAGAGTAATGTGCATTGAATCAAATAGATGCATAAAGTTTAAGTCTAAATGAAAGTTGAATTTGTGTATAAAACTATTGATTTGTATTTAAAAGTATTGAATAAAATATATAGAGTTTGAAGTAAAAAAAATATTTTTGAAACAATTTGATTAGGTTTGAATTGGATAATTGAAAAAATATATAATTATAGTTCATGAAATAATGTAAATATTAATTGTAATTAAGTGTAAATAAATAAATGATTTTGATTTAAAATGTAAATTAAATAAATAATCATTATCTTAATTATTTATAAATTTTGTAACTTAATCATTTAAAATATCATTTAAGTGTAAGATAATAAATATAAATTTAATTTTTCATAAACTTTTAAATAAATTATATTTATGCCAAGATTAAAATTTTAATCCATTTTTAAATACAGAAAATATTTTTTATAAAATCAAAACATTTATTGATCGAAAAATATAAAATTATAATTCTGTTACAATTTCTGAGTCACACACGACCGTGCCTCGGAAGGGCACGATCGTGCTTAAGCCAGGGGCGCGACCGCGCTAGTCGGGGCACGACCGGGTTGATCAACAGAGGCACAAACTAGACCAGTCAAACAGGCACGACCGTGCCTTGGCCCGGCACGGTCGTGTATATGATCTTTAGACACAACAGAGACTAGCCCAGAGGGCATGACAAGGTCTGGACAGGAGGACACGACCGCGCTGCTAGTCGGCACGACGGCGCTCTATGAGGCACGGCCACGCTAGATGATTAGCGCGACCGTGTCTCTTCCAAATCAGACACGAATTGACAAATGCTTGTATTTTAAACGCTGGAATTGTTAGGGCTTTTGATTAATGGGTTATTACGAGTCTTTTGGGATATTTTAATTGTATTAACAACATTTTAAACAGTGGATTCGATTAAATTATTTTAAATAAAACATCGATTCTGATTCGGGGTAAATTCTATGATGGAAGCCTAAATTATTATGGGGCTTTCGATATAGAGACTAATTAACTGAAATAAATGATTTCAATTACCCGAAACAGTAGAGAATTGATAGAGATCGGCAAGAAGGAGTTCCGGCGTCGACGGCTTGAGTTCCGGCGATCTTTACTGCAACTCCGGCCAATCCAAATAGCCTGGGAACTTCAGGGATGATTGAGTATCGAGTCTCCGCTGCTGGATTGAGAGGATTCGGATCGAACAACGGATTCTAGTTTTTTGGAAAGCTTGAGAGAGTTTTTCGAAATTGGTAATATGAAACTGAGACGTTTGAGGAATTCGATAATTGTGATTCATTCGTTAAGGGGAAAAGAAACGGATGACTGTTACGGATTTCCAATGATCGGGTGATTAAACTGCATTTACGTTTCAACTGCTACGCAGGCGCGACCGTGCCCAAGAGGGGCGCTACCGTGCCTAGGCACCGGGCGCGATCGTTCCAGAACCATTCGCGCGATCGTGCCGATGCACTTGGCGCGACCGTGCCAGGACGAAGCACGACCGTGCTAATTAGGGTTTCTTGATAAATTTTCAACTTTTGTCCTTGACTTTTCAGGTTTGATTAGTTTGATATAAATAGTTACTTGTATAGCGTTTAAGTGTATATAATCGAGCAAAACTTGTAAATTTGTATTGAATCATTGCATTTAGTTTACTGTAAGCAAAATAACAAGGTAGTGCACGAGTATTGAATTTGAAATTGCATTACATTGAATTGAAATATGAATACTAAATTCAGAGATGTTACAATTTGATCATATAAATTGAGTTGAACGAGAATTATTATCACTTCTCAAGTCCCTTTTTCCAGAAACGCAACCAATTAACTTTGCTAAGCCGACGATTAAATATTGATAAATCTACCAGGGTGACGCCCCGTTCATCCTTCTGACTGACGCGTTTAAAACAGCAGAAAACATGGTGAATGTTTATTTTCGATTCTAGAAACAAGAATTAATGCTCCGTGATATGGCATTATGTAGGGACAAATATAATAGGTCATCAGGTTTAGTTGCGGGCTCAAATGTTATATTATCTTATTCACATGCATATTTATTCATGTGTAAAAATTGTTCAAATACCTATACTCTTGCTTTATACTTAAACCTACGAACTCAACAACTTTATAGCTGACCAATTTTAGCATATTTTTCAGGTAATCCATGAAGGAATTAGAAGTGCATGGCATACAAATACAAGGAAGATTTTAGGAAAAACAATCTTTTGTTAGGATGGCTTTTGTTACAAAATCTCAATTTGTATTTCGAAACTAAATGTCATGTAAACTATATATTTTGAAAATGATGAAGGCGTAGTAAGTTTCTCTTATTAAACAATGTGTTCTTGATTTCCATACAACTGTCATACAGTCTGACTATCTCAATACACCTTTCAGTGCAAGGAGTAACTTGAATACTCTCGACAAGACACGGAATAACAGTGATGCTAAGAAAATCCAGGGAACCCTCCTTTCAGAGCAGTTCACCTAAAAACCCTAACACCAAGGATTACCGACAACTTTGCACCTTTCAACAATTGAAGTAGGCATAATACTTAACCCTAACAAACTCTCAATCGATGTTCATATGGATGCAACGTATTGAACCATAAACCAATCACAAGCACACAACTAGTGACCTAATATGCAACCATACATGAAAGACATTCACAAAGAAGCATATGGAACATTAAACAAATCATAAATCAAGATCAAGCACGCATACACATCCAATCAAACAAAACTAAGTTCTTTAGTTTAATATTAATCCATCAACAAATATACGAAATCCAAAAGAAAACCAATTAACAATGCATAATCATCAAAATCTAGGTAGCTATGAAAGTCTAGCCAATCATCACGTCTAATAACATCAAAACAGAAGAATCAAACAAAGATAACATGGTTTCAAATATGGAAAACTAGAACATAGAAAGAAAACAAGAACCGGAAGATGAAATCGACCCGCTCTATGATCTCCAACTTCAATCCAAGTCTCCGATTGATCCTAGAAGCTTTCTCCCACTTAAAATCACCAAAAAGCTCTGAACTTTACGACTGGAATCGAATCATAAACCCTAGGATTGATCTCAACCTTTTATACCTTAAAAATAGGTGAAAATACCCGTATCTGGGTTCCCTCACGTACCGCGAGGCCCAGGAATCATTTCTCTCGCGCCGGGGAAGACAGCCGCTACAAGTTTTCCTGAAATCACACCCCTCGCGTATCACGTGGGGGATAGCCTTCATGGCTCGCGTACCGCGAGAAGTGCATTTTGACATAAAGTTTGCTTCTTTGATCGGTTTTCCTCGTTCGCTCGTTCCTTCACCATACTTGCTCGTTTTAGCTCCAAACTCACCCGATTACCTATAAAACATCACATGACTAAGTACCAACCATAATAGACTCAAAACGACTCTAAAACTATGCTAAAAAGACACGAAACATGACGGAAATGGATGTGTGCTTTGCAAATATTCTTCCTTCCCTACACTTGGCTCTTGATACAACATATCTTCAAGTACTTTCAGATCGCCAAGTGGGTCAAAACTTCCTTCACTAGGAGTCGGCAGGCCCCCTAACTCATCACCGAACTCATCCTCCCAGGATAGAACCTGCTCCTCTTCTAACTCGTCCAGCGGATCGCCAGGTTGACCCTCACTTTCATCCTCTATCTCACACAACCCGACTAGTCCCTCTTCACAACACTCGTCTTCACTTTCTATATCCTGCGTCTAATTATTCTCAAAGAGCAAGCGTAAAGTATCAAGTGCATTAGAAGAGTCAAGCTCGTCACCCGGGAAATTAAATGACTCAAGATTATCACAATTATATTCAATCAAATCGGGTTTCGAATACTTACCTGGACCATCACCCACAGTTTCATCCGATGATTCTTCTCTCTCTGCTTCATCATCATCGCTGAAGAAGTCACCCTCGATGGGCTCTGGCTCGCAACTCTGTGGTGTATAAACGGAAGGTGGGTCTGGTGCGGAGTATTATGGACTCGTAAGTTGCACCTCTTCCGTTAACGTCCCTGGTTTTGGAGATGCTTTTTCTCTTGCTAGCCTCAGATTTGCTAGCTCATCCGTTAGCCTCCCAAATTCATCCAAGACGTGAAATTTCTCTGCTTTAGTTATCAGGTGCCATCGGGTGTTCATGATTTCTAGCACCTTCCTCTACTCTTCCTTGATTGTATCTTCGTCCCGACTCATTCTCACAAGACAAGTGTAAAGTATCACAAGAAACTGCATGATCTTGCAAGGAATTGGTATAAACTTCATCACTACTGAGATCAAGGGTTTGATCTGACCAGATTCATTATTTCTGGTTCAGTGTTTCAAAATGTTCTGCTTCAATTAACGAGTCACAAGTTCGGTCACCAAATTTTTTCTTCTTAGGATACAAATTTTGTTTTGTTTATTAGTTGTACAAAAGCAAAAGTTATAAAAGAATGTATGATATCTTCCAAGAAGAAAATGAAGAAGAAGATGTTGACACTTCCAAAAGTGACAGAGAAAAAGTATCGATCAACAAACATCATAAAGCGATATTGCAAAAGTGAAAGGCTATTGGGAATCCTCCTCCTAACAACTATTCTCAACATAATGAAGCTGATTATGATCTTTTTGTAAATCAAACTCCAAAGAATAGAAGAAGAGCAAGTGAACAAAACAACAGCCTCAACAACCCCAAAGTCGTTCGTGAAGGTTTTGGGAATGGCTCTGGCAAAGAAGTTATTGCAAGAGGTGGTGATCATTCAGTCGTTTTTGAAATATTAAGACTGCTTTGAGTGCATCAGCCTAGGGGGTGATTGTAAGGACCAAAAATATAATAGGTTGACGCATCAAAGAATCACTAACTTGTTTAGAAGTTCGGATGATGAATATTGGAAGAAGCAAGAAAGTATGCGGCCGCATACTTCGTCCGGCAGCATACTTCATCCGGCAGCATAGTTGAAGTATACGGTCTCGGCCCAGGCCCACCGAATACTTTCTGTTTTAGTATAAATAGATGTGCTTGTAACAGTATTCGGGTTGGACGACTGAGACAGTCAGAGAGTGGGACGAGATAGACAGTTTAGACGAGTTGTTGAACGATATTGTATTGTGTTTTGAGTGTTTATTCAATATACAAATCATTTGATATTTGATCGTGTCTCATCTTCCTTGTTTCTACCTACAAGTCACGTGTCGAGTCTGTTTCCTCTAGGTTCAACACGTCGTTGAATCCGTTGATTGAAGATCCTCAGGATTTTGGACCTTACAGATACGTTCATTTACTTTACATTATACGAACATACATGTATATGTTCAAGAATAAATATTGTGTTTTAAAATAACCATTTAGTTTTATACAACACATATTTAGATTAGTATATGTATTATATATATATATATATATATATATATATATATATATATATATATATATATATATATATAGGTGTGTATATATATGTGGTACGTTATATTTATGCAAAATATAGTTGTATCGATGTTTTTATTTGTCAAAAGATAGTTTAGTCCTTCGAGTTATACATTTAGTTACCATTCAAAGGACATATCAAATATATATGTATATATATATATAGATATATATACGGTCATGGAAAGTCCTTGAAGTTAACGTTATTCTAATCGTGTCTAAGTTGCATAAACCATTTTATACCACAATTATAATTTAATTATTTTTACGTTTGCGTAATAATATTTACTAACCGTATGCATTGTTCATAGATTGTGTTTAAGATTCTTATTTATTAACAATTATACATTCTAGTCGTAACGAACTCTCTAGATCAACCATACGTGTTTGGGTCCGTTAACATTTATTTAATACGTTAATATTTATTGTTGTCATTAACAAAATGTTTAGGCTCAACGCGATTTGACCGCATGCGCGTTTAACTTTTTTGTAAATAAATTAAATCATGATAGTGTGCGCTTATACCTCTCATAAGTCTCGTTAACGAACCGACGCTAAACCTCATGGTTCCCGTATTTGATCATGTTTGACCTTCGTTGACTAGCGTTGACCGATTTTGACCTAGACCCGTGACGTCATTTCTTGTCCAAAAACATGTGTTTATCACCCGGGAATGAAACCCGTCCATACCAAACGCTAAATCTACAATGTATATTTACGGATCGAGACGAAAAATAATCTGTTCACCAAAAGTTACCCTTAAACTCAAGACTAACCTCAAAATTTTGTATCGGGACCTTAGAACAACAAACAACACGAATCCGGTCAAGTCGGGCCCGCCAGTGTCGCCGAAAAACACCTCTGTATATCGGAATCATTCCAAAGAGACATTTAACGTTAAAATTGTGCAGATCTGAGCTTGTATGGCAAGAAAAATGGGATGGGGACTCACCGAAATACGCCACTAGCCGGAATACCTACGGGATCCTCCTGACGGTCGCATGACTCATAAAGAGCCTTGATCAGCTGTAGGAAGGGGTGAGAGATGTGACGGCCGGGTTTTACTTCTGTGGCCGTCAAGGCCGAATGGACCGTTGCCGCAACCATTGAGTGCCGTCATCGTGTCTGAGAAGGGGGAAGGGCACTAAGGAGGCGCCGGAAGACCGGGTTTTACAACCCAAGCGGCTGAGTTCGGCTTGCCGGACAACCCCAACACCACCACCTGATTTCGCCCTCGTCGGGCTCGTGCTCGCCCTCAACAACCTGAGCCGCCGCCGCCTCTAATTCCGTTCTCCCCTGCTGCCGCTGATTTCACCCCTAGGTCCACCATCCTCCGCCGTTGCCGCTACCACAGGGCTGTCGCCGGAGATGGGGGTTTTTCCCCTCTCTCTCCCGTATTCCTCTCTCGCTCTATGTTTGTGTCGGTGATTTAGGGTTTGATAATAAGGAAGATGAGAAATAGATGTTTTTATAGGTATGTTTAAAGGTGGGGGACTTCTAGGATAAAAAAAATACTGACTTGAGAATAACACGTATCCTTTTGATTCCCCGACATGCCAAAAATTTCCGGATCATTGTACTAAAATTTTTAGAATTATGTAACTTAAATATCTATATCGTTTGAATATTTAATTTATGAAATCTTTGCTTCGACTGTTGTCCAGGCCGGTACGCGCCTTTACCGCGTGTTGACATGTTTACTCGTTTAAACGTTTCACGCTCTAATAAAATTATTACTTTTCGAATAGTAATGATGGTAAATAAATAATGATTAAAATACCATTAACAATTATTTAATTAATTTTTTTTATTTATACTAGGTAATAAATACAGGATTTTGTTTACGTCGTTTTTTGTCGCAAATGTGCGTCCCACGACGTATAACTCACGCGTAATTGTTCTTAGTTTAATCGTTCGACTAAATATGAATAATTAATATTAATATTTAATAATCGATAGATGATGTTCCGATTATCCGTTACTAACCGTGCACACATTAAACTATCTAATTGTACACTGCACAACTATGTATTAATTATATGATTTCGACTCATTCGGTGATCTGTCATGCTGGATCACAATCAAATTCAACTATTGGGACTACTACTGGGTCGTTAATGGCCCAGACTCGTTCATGGTGAATAATTGTAGAGAGTTATTGACCCTAATTCAGGGTTGTCACATAGAGAAATATAGTTATTGAATCAACATTCAACTTAAGACCCTCATTAATCATACTACAATACCAAATTTAAAACTTAAGTGAACTTAGGATTAAATTGACAATTAAGCCCTTAACGTTGATTTGTATAATTATTGTTTATATGTCTTTAGGCATGCTTAAACATATTCATAGACAAACAAATTCAAATAAGTGAGGAATTTTATTATTAAACATAAGCATGTACAATATGCAACTAAATAAGGTCTTTAGAAAAAACCCATCTTCCAAACATGTTCTTCGAAAACTTTATATCACACCCCCAAATTCCACTTCCAAGCTATACCCGAGGGGCGTGACTCGAGAGGATCTTTACCATTGTATTACTTTGAATGACCACTAAATGGTTTTCAAAATACCTTTTTATGCATGACTCGAACGAATGCAAAATAAAGTTTGACATGGTCCAAAGTAACAGTGCGGAAGCAATGTTTAAATGTTTACAACATTTGAAAATAAGGACGATAAAATATTATTTATCAAAATAGGATGCCATGCATGATGAGTGTGTGACTCCAGTGGGTGCATCCTAGCCACATATCCTAGGCATTCAACGACCTGAGATAAACATGCTAAAATGGGTCAACATAAAGTTGGTGAGTTCGCAGGTTATATGTAATGGAAATCATATCATGAAATGTTTTGGAAAATCATATATTGACAATGCATAGAAAAGCATATGTTGAAAATGCATGGAAAAGCATATGTACTCTACACAATCATTATTGATCAGACAAAACCAAAAATTATCATAAGTCCGCCAACCGAAGCTCAACTGTAGCCACTGAAAAAGGAAAAGGATGTGGTTCGCCTATTTGTGCCTTGCACGTGAATGAATTAGGTCAATTATGTACCCGTTCAACCTCCAGTCGAAGTTAGCGCTACTAACCCGGGTAGGGGTTGTTAAACCCAACAGTACTGCTCATGATCACCTCGCTTGTAGAAAAATTAATGGTTGACTCTGAGAAGACTTTGTACACACCATGTACAACTTATATAATTGATGTAACAGTGTAAGTATGGAAAATGTGAAAATCGGAAACGTCTACTTGAGCATGTATCTCAACCCAAAAGGAAAATGAGTAAAAGGGGGCTGTGAGAACTCACCTGATAAAGCGGTAATGATATGTAAGTCTTAGCAAATCCGGTTAAATGAGATGACCTACTCGTGCCCTAGGAAACATTTAGGACTTTAAGGTCTAAGTATTGTAAATGCTTGACTATGAACTCTATGCATCCAAAGAGTTGTTTGAAAAGTGACTTTGACGTTTCAAAGATGTTTTGACTTGACGACCCGTTGGTGACACGTTGGACTTAAGCATTCAAATCCTAATATAGAATTCAAACCTACTTTGAAATAGTCTATTATCGTCTAATAAACACATTGGCACATTCGATTGGAATTTAGAACTTGAAACACAACTTTTGATACACTAAAGTTTTCTTAATTGGAAAGTCAAGTTGTTGAGTCCTAAACATGGTAACTATTCAAATTTGATGTTCACACATGAAATTAGGCGCACTATAACGTATATAGAACATTTCAATGTTTACTTTATAAAAATAGACAAACATGCAAGTTTCGGATAATTAAAGTTTCCTATTATAGCAAGATCATGTCAAATTGTCAAGTTCATGGATAATCATCATGTATTATCATACAATGCACTTAGTTGCATGTTACTAAGTCATTTAGACCTTCTAATCATGTTAATAACTTGCATTCATAACTCTTGAAAGAATAAAGTTTCCTTATTTAGAAACCGGGCTCTAAAACTCATACACATGCATTTTAATCCATCATTTTGGTCAATCATTCTTCCATAATGTTCACTACACTAGTTTCATGCTTTGAATACACCCAAACACCAAGTTTTCATACATGTCAAGAAATAAAGTTTCAAAAAGTAGAAAACGAGCCTAAAAACATCATGGACATATGATTTTACCAGAAAAAATCATGCAATCTCTATATCTAGTGTTTATGCATCATTTCCACCAAATAAATCACATCATAACTCCTTTTAACAAAAACCCAAAAATTAAAATTACTATAAATAGAACCGAGCTTAAAATCTCATATGACCAAAAGTTCTAGATAGCAAATCTACACATATTATCCATTCTTTATGCATATCTAACCATTTTTCATCATCAAATCACCATAAACATGGCTTATATCATGAAACCCAAAATTAAAGTTTCCTAAAATAGCAAAACCGGGCATGCATGTATCATCCAACACTTTTGACAACAAAGTTTGCACATATTATCCATCTACAACTATTATTACAACATAATCCATCATCAAATCAACAAAATCTCATCATCTAACACATGCACACATAATAAAGTTTCCTTAAATGGAAACCGAGCCTATGAACAAAATCCGGGATCAAAATCACCAACAATATGTACCATTTGAGTTTTAAACACATTTCCTTTAAGAATCCATGGCTAATCTTTCATAAAAATGGCTTTTCTTTGGATGCATGTTCATATGAAAATGGAGAAAAAGTGGGTTTTAATCTTACCAAACTTGAAGATATGAAGGAAATGATAGATGAAATCTGTTGCAAAGTTGATAATCTTCACTTGGATGCTTGATTTTGGATGAAATGGAGATTAAGACAACAAAAATGGTGAAGATTGAAGGGGTGGTGGTGATCTCGACTTCAAGAAGAAGAGAGGGAGGAGAGAGAGAGAGAGTGGAAGAGTGGAGGAGAAGAAATGGGTGGAGGTGGTGGGTATTTATAATGTCATTTGACTTTAGGTGGTGGATATTGAATAGTCACCGATTTATTTAAGGAAATCCCGAATAGGTATGAATGAAATTATTTAAAAATAATTTGACTCATAATGGTATGTTTAACATATAAAATTTTTGGATTTTTATTTGGAAATGTCGGTACATACTGTAGAATGGCCGGACAGCGCTAAAACAGAGAGTTTCTCATAAAATTCTATAAAAATTCACAGAGTTTTGGAATAACATATCACAGTACTACATGTAATTTGTGCACACCAAATATATTTCTACGTGTCTGCTTAGAATTATGGACCTAGCTAGTGCACACTACGTGTCTACCGGACTGTGCTGGAAATAAAAGTATTTATATAAATCACCGAAAAATTCATATAGGCATGATTAATTAAATCACAGTGTTACATATAATTTTCACACACAGATTATATGTCTAGGTATTTGTTTTAAATTATCAACAACGGTCGTGCTGCAGGACGCGTGTTTGACCGGGTAATCTTTCGGATTACCGTCGTGTGTAAACGGATTGACTTGATAAGTGTGAAATGGACTTAATTACTATAAAATTAAGTGTTATGCATGTCTAATAATGAAATATGTATCTCCGTCGGGAATAGATGTCAACCTGAAATTTGCAGGGCGTCACATTATCCCCCGGTTGAAAGGAATTTCGTCCCGAAATTCTGCTTGCGGTAATAGCTGATGGTGTGGTCCGAAACAAGTGTGGGTGCTTGCGCTTCATCTGATCTTCACACTCCCATGTGAACTCTGGTCAGCGTCTGGAATTCCATCGGACCTTGAGTAGCAGAATGCGACTTTGTTTTAGTTGCTTAACCTCGCGGTCTATGATTTCCACATGTTCTTTGACGAAATGTAGCTGTTTGTCGATTTGTACCTCCTCGAGAGGTATCGTCAGTGTCTCATCGTGTAGACACTTCTTTAGGTTGGACACATGGAATACATTGTGGATATTCTGTAGCTCTTTTGGTAGGATGAGTTGGTAGGCAACAGGGCCAATCCTTTGCAGGATCTCAAATGGTCAGTAACACTTTGTCACCTACTTGAAACTCCACTGGTTTACGCTTTTGATTAGCGTAGCTTTTCTGTCTATCTTGAATGGATTTTAGTCTATCTCGGATTTTGAAAATTTTCTCGGTGGTCTCATGGATCAGCTCTGGTCCATTGAGCTGACTATCTCCGACTTCAGCCCAACAGAGTGGTGATATGCACTTTCTTCCATAAAGTGCTTCAAATGGTGTTGCCTTGATACTAGTGTGGTAACTGTTGTTATATGAAAATTCAACCAACGGTAGGTGAGTATCCCAACTTTTGCCAAAATCTATCGCACAAGCTTCTAATAGATCTTCTAGTGTTTGGATGGTTTGTTCACTTTGACCATCTATTTGTGGGTGATAGGCAGTGCTCAAATCTAAGCGTGTTCCCAACGCTTCTTGTAATGATTACCGGAATCAGGAAGTAAAACGACTATTCCTATCTGAGATGATGGAGATCGGCACTCCATGCCTTGAAACTACTTCCTTTAGGTAAAGTCGGGTCAACTTCTCCATTTTGTCATTTTCTTTGGTTGGAAGGAAGTGTGCGGATTTGGTTAAACGGTCAACGATCACCTAGATGGTGTCGTATCCGCTCGGGGTTTTGGGTAACTTCGTGAAGAAGTCCATTGAAATTTGTTCCCACTTCCATTGTGGAATTTCCGGCTGCTGTAGTAACCCTGATGGTTTCTGGTATTCCATCTTAACCTTGGTGCAGGTTAGACATTTTCTTACATAGGTGGCAATCTCGGCTTTCATGTTTGGCCACCGGTAGTTTGTCTTGTGGTCTTGGTACATTTTGTTAGAACCAGGGTGAATTGAATACCTCAACTTATGTACCTCATCCATCACTAAGTCTCTTAAATTCACATGGTTCGGTACACATATCCGGTCCATGTAGTAACACACATCATCGGATTTGGTCTCAAACAGTTTCTCCATGCCTCGTAGGCCTTCATTTTCAAAATTTTCCACCTTCAGTGCCTCGAGTGGAGCGTCACGTATCTGGATAGGTATATTCGTGTGGATTGTCAAGGTTAGTGCTCACACTCGGCGTGGTTTGAGTTGTTATTTCCTACTTAAGGCATCAGCAACTATGTTAGCCTTTCCCGGATGGTAACGGATTGCGCAGTCATAATCATTAAGCAATTCGACCCATCTGCGTTGTCGCATGTTTTACTCATTTTGATCAAAGATGTGTTGGAGACTTTTGTGGTCGGTGAAAATCGTACATTTGGTACCATACAGGTAGTGTCTCCAGATATTGAGTGCAAAAACCACGGCTTCGAATTCCAAGTCATGGGTGGTGTAGTTCATTTCGTGCACTTTGAGTTGTCGTGAAACATATGCGATAACCTTCTCTCTTTGCATCAGTACGCAACCGTGTCCTTGGTGTGACGCATCGCAGTAGACTACGAAGTCGTCGTTTCCTTCAGGTAGTGCTAAGATCGGTGCGCTGCAAAGTTTTTGCTTGAGTAATTGAAATGCTTCTTCAGTTCTTTCATTCCAATCATACTTCACGTCTTTCTGCGTCAAAGCAGTCAATGGTTTTGCAATCTTTGAAAATTTTCGATAAACCTTCTGTAATATCCGACAAGTCCCAAAAATTGTCGTATTTCGGTTGCGGTTTTCGGTGTTCGCCAGTTTCTTATCGCTTCAATCTTGGTTGGGTCAACGTGTAAGCCCATCTCGTTTACCACGTGACCTAGGAAATGCACTTCTCGAATCCAGAAGTTGCACTTTGAAAACTTAGCGTACAACTTCTCGGTATTCAATAATTCTAGAACGAGTCTTAGATGTTCAGCGTGTTCCTTCTCGCTGCGAGAATAGATCAAGATGTCCTCAATGAACACAATAACAAACTTGTCTAGGTAGGGTTTGCACACACGGTTCATAAGATCCATAAACACTGCGGGTGCATTGGTCAAACCGAATGGCATAACCAAAAACTCGTAGTGTCCATATCGAGTTCGGAATACCGTCTTGTGTATGTCCTCCTCTTGGATTCTCAGCTGATGGTATCCTGACCGTAAGTTGATCTTGGAGTAATAACTCGATCCTTGTAGTTGGTAAACAAATCGTCTATTCTGGGTAGAGGGTATCGGTTCTTGATGGTTACTTTGTTCAATTTCCTTTAGTCGATGCACATACGAAATGATCCGTCTTTCTTTTTGACAAATAAGACAGGTGCTCCCCAAGGTGAATGACTTGGTCGGATAAATCCTTTATCTAGCAACTCCTGTAGTTGGTTTGATAACTCCTACATTTCTGACGGCGCCAGTTGGTACGGTGACCGTGCTTTCGGGGTAGCTCCTGGGGTAAGGTCGACTCAGAATTCGACTTGTCGCTTTGGTGGGAGTCCCGGTAAGTCTTCAGGGAATACTTCAGGAAAATCATGAAAAACTGGTATGTCCTCGACATTCCTTTCTTCTGTCCGGTTCTTCATTACATGTGCTAAGATGGCATAGTATCCTTTTCGTAGATACTTATGGGCTTTCATACATAAGATGATATTCATAGGAATCCCGCTCATTTCTCCTTGTATTACAAGTGTTTCTCCATCTGGTAGGGGTAATCTGATAATCTTTTCACGGCATACAATCTCCGCTCCATTCTTGGACATCCGGTCCATACCGATAATCACGTCAAAACTCCCTAGTTTAACGGGTAACAGATCTATTTCGAAGGAATGATTAGCTAATTCTAGGACACAACTCGGAATAATGTGGTTGGTTTTGGTTAATTTACCGTCAACTAGTTTTACGGTATACTCGTTATCTAGAATGGTAGGTTCGATACCAAGTAATGGACTAAATTCATTAGACACGAAGCTTCTTTCAGCACCAGTATCAAATAACATGGATGCATAATGGTTGTTTAGAAGGAATGTACCCGTGACGTTGTCGGGGTTTTGTTTGGCTTCTCCTACTCCAATCACAAAAGCTCACCCTTTAGCATTGTAGTTGTTGTTTCCTGGATTTCTGTTCTTTAGGCATTCCTTTGAAAAATTTCCATTCTGCCCACAAGTGTAACAAGCATGGGTTCCTCCAGTGTTTGGAACTAGTCCTCTCATTCTACAATCCTTGGCCACATGGCCAATCCTCTTGCATTTCTAGCACCTTGCTTCCTCACAAGTGCCGATGTGGTGAAAGTTGCATCGATTGCACCTTGGTAGGGTTCTCGTGTAAGCTCTCCTCGGCTTATTGTCAGCTTGAACTGCGGTATAGGCTCGGGTAGTTTCTTGCCTTTTCTGTGGTGGTGACGGATTAAATAACCTTGAAGAACTACCTTTGTACTTTCTCTTGTTATCAACAGGTTTATCAAAAAGTCCCTGACTAACGGCCTAGGACGCCAGGTTGTGTACCAATCGGATTGCTTGCTGGATTGTTGTAGGTTCAGAAGATGATACCAGTCCCTGGATTTGTGGGGCCAGTCCTCACAGATAATGCTCAATATGTTTCTCTTCATGTGTTACCATATGAGGACACAATCCTGCCAAATCATGAAATTTTGACGTGTAATCCACCACATCTGGTCCATTCATTTTTAGGTTCCAAAACTTTTCCTCAAAATCCTGGATCTCGTTTCGTGTACAATACTCATCCCTTAACAGTTTCTTGAAGTCTGCCCATGGCATAGCATTCGCTGCTTCCAAGTCCATCGCTTGGACATTGGATTTCCGCCAGGTGAGGTCTTGTCCCTCAAAAGTTCTAGTAGAGAATTTCACCTTTGAAGTTTCTGGACAGTTGCACATCTGGAAATTAGACTCTACTTTCTCCATCAATCGTACCAAGTTAACTGCTCCAACCTGCCCATTGAAAGAGAGTGGATTGCAGTTAAGGAAAAGCTTGTAGGTGCATAATGGGGGATTTTGTCCTTGTCCTCTTGCATTCTGGTTGTTCGGTAAGGCTACTACAGCTGCAGCTACTCTTTGTTAATCAGGGCATCCATCTGTGCGGCCGTCATTGCTGCTTGGCGGGGCGGTATGTCTCTTCATATTTTAATGTTAGCCAAAGTTATATTATACGTAACATACAACCAACACATGTATAAAAAATAACACGTGTACAATCCCCAACTGTCTCTCCGCCTCGACCAGGCGGTCAGATAAAATAGAAATACTGGCAGACTCCCTCTTGCGATCCTCTGTCAATCTGTGACAACCGGCAATTTCAGGTCAATACCCGTCCCCGTCTCTGTCATAAATTGCATACATTACATTCGTGTTAGACTTAATTATGGTTAATTAAGGTCATTTCATAAGTAGCAAAGTCCATTCATAACATTTCACGCATCGGTAATTCGGTAAATTACCGGGTCACACGCAGTATAACCGGCACACGAGAAACTTGGTGATAACTAATATTTATGTTTTAATAAATATTTCGAGATGTTACGATACTATTTTAGAACTTAAATATGTGTGTGTTTATTTATATCAACTTAGTATTTAAACGCGCACCTTTTACCGTTTCACCGACATATTATATTTTAACGCTATTTCGCTATATTAAATTACTAAACATATATTTATATATATTAGCGAGCCACTAACTATGTAATGTATAATTTTATTAAGCTCAGTTTAAAAAAATATCTCTATTTTATATCACGTCTTATTTATACCCATTACCACTTAAATACTAGTTTAGACTACATAATTGTCTATGAAAATCTTGGAAAGAATCCATCTTTTCTTTCTTGCTTGTTGACCGAAACCAAGGCGCACACACATGAATTGTGTGTAGGCTTTTTCAAAATTCAAGATTTACCATATATATGATAAAATACTTTTACATATCCCAACCTAATGAATCTCATAAAGCCCCCTACCTTTTTAGTTTTAATTCTGTCGAGATGCTATACACATATATTGATCTTATTTCAATTTAGCCCTCTTTTAGATTAAGTCAACACCTAGATAAATTATCCATCCACACACACAAACTAATTCCATGCAAATTCTTGATTTGTGCCCTTTTTCTCCCTTTGGACTTACGGTCAAATGGAGCCACACACATATCACATATTATTATGAGAATTGTCAAGTCTAGTTACCATAAATGTGAATGATCACTTTTGGCTCAACATATATCAAATGTCAATTAACCCATTTAATTCATTACTCTTTTCCCCACTCTTTTCTTTGGCCGAGAATTCAAACCCTCAACCAAAACCAATATCTTTTATTTTACTTCCAAGGATCTTGAGTTTATAAGATATCCACACTACATGGATTAAACATACAAACCATCTTTAAAAAAAAATCCACTATCTCCTCTCTTTCTCTCTAGTTACGGTTCCAAGTCCCCACCCCAAACATTCAACTTTCAAACTTTAATTCAAGTGTTTCAAGTCTCTTTTGGTAAAGATCAAGTGGTCTCTTGGTGTCTCACAAGCAACCTACAACTTCCATCCATATTCCTTGCTTGCTTCTAGTGAGAAAAGTCTCCTAACTATTTACATTTTGTTCTTGTTTTATGCTATCTTTTACATACACATGTCATGTACCAACTTCACCCTCAAAAATCCATTTTTATTAAACATGGAGTCTTTATAAAATGACTACATGAGGCTTATTTTTGTGTAAAAATATTAATTATAACGTTATGGTTCATGAACTAAAATAAAGTGTATGCCCAAATGATTCATCAAGTGGATTTACCTTGTCCATGAAATTTTGTAGTGTTTTTCATTTATTATTATGTATAGTTAGTTCCCTATAAGTTTATATTTTCTTGGTTGAGTTATGTCAAGATTATGGAAGTTAAATTATTACTAGTTGTTAGGAAACTAAAAAGGTTATGACTAGTTATTATGTTAATTTCTTTTGTTAAATGGGTTACATGATTATTATTATGATTTTGGAAATATATAAATATTAGGAACTAAGTTTGTATAAAGATGAACAAAAACCTAGTCTTCGCTTTATTGTAAAAACTTATTATTTCTAAAAGTATACGTAAATGTTAATAGTTAAAGACTAGATTTTGAAATATATATAATTTTATGAGTATAAATATATATATACACACTTTGGTCGTAAAACGAAAAACGACCTTATTTTAAGAGTGATAATTCTCAAATGTATATTTCGTAGAAACGATATAGATATTATTTTTACCTAAAGTCATGACGTATTTCGAAAACATTATTTTGAATAAATATATATAATATATTTATTTACCGTTCGCATCGAGTTACGACTCGTGTCGAGTCAAACTATATTTTAAAGCGCGAAACCTAAGATGACACCAAATTACTTATAGTCATGGACACACTTGATCGAAATCATAACTTATATTTATTTTATGTGAATATATATTTTTGATAACAAATACATATCACCAACGAGTTGTCGAGTCAAACGGAATTTCATAACGAAATTAAGTTGGGTGAAACTGTTACATGACCAACTTGCATGTAGAATCATTACCTAGACCTTAGGGTGTCTTATATATTCTAGGGCACGCGTAGGTCGGCTTACTCTTGAACTTTTGCTGCTAGCACGTATTCGGTACTCACGCATCAGGTGAGTTTTCACGGCCCCATTTTACTTACTTTTCCATTTGGGGGAGATACATGCTAAACCATTTTCTTACTTAGTCGTATGATGATTACTGTGATTTCGCTTTAACATATATAAGTGGGTGCATTTCCCGCACATAAAGTCCTCTCATATTCGAACCGTTAATTATTTCACAAAGCGAGGTGATTCATGAATAGTACTATTGGGTTTAACAACCCCCACCCGGGTTAGTCGCGCTAATTTTGACTGGGAGTCGAACGGGTGCATAATTGACCTGATTCTTTGCGTGCTAAGCACGTAAGAGGCAAAAATGCTAGTTTCTGCATTCCTTCGTTGAGCTTCGGTTTCGGTGTTGCTTATATAGTTAATGTTTATTGTTTGATCAACAATCAAATCACTAGTATACATGCGTACTGTTACACTGTTTTCTTTACTGCTTCTGTTACTTAAACCTGTGAACTCACCAACCCTGTGTTGACATTTTTAAGCATGTTTATCTCAGGTCGCTAAACATTCACGCATGGACTAGGATTGCATATCTGGAGTCTCATTTCATGTTTTCATTTAGAAGCTAGGTTTATGGGAACCTAATTTGTTGTGCTTCTGTATTTTGCTACTTTGCTTTTGCTTCCGCACTTTACATTCAGCATTTTCAAACTATGTATTACTTATTTATCTTGGTATGATGTTCAAACGGAATGTCTTTTCAAAAACCATATAGTGGTCGTTCGAAATGACCGGGACTGATGATCCTTGACAGTCACAGCCCGCGGGTAATCCGTTGTGGAATTTCAGGGTGTGACAGATTGGTATCAGAGCCCTGGTTATAGAGAACTAAGTTGCATTTAGTGTGCTTAGACTATAACTGTAGGCTCACATAGTTCACGACACATCATTTACATTGCATATACATTCACATGATCTATACTACCTTATACTTAGACAATGTTACTGTCACGACTATGCCTTTCGCATCTCACCCGATTGTCATCGTCGACTCTAAGGAGAAGTACGAGTACACACCATCGACATCGTTATCAATTGAATCCTCACTACCCTCACCGTTACTCCCGCGCGCATCCAACGACGATAGTATTCCAATAATTGACGACGACGAGAACCCGAGCGAGTATTTGGGGCCGCACATGGCTGACAACTACAAGGATAATGAGGAGGAGCGGAAGAGGTTCCTGAGACTATATTTGACAAGGAGCTTGAGGCTCTCATGGACACGAGTACTAGGGAGGAGACCCCGAGGTGGTACCACACCCCATCCCGTCCACGTACCTTGTACACTTAGGAGAAGCACTACTTGTCAAACCCTAAGAGGGTCACACTGCCTAGTCATGTTTCAGCACCACCTACGTCGTCATATCACCCGGACCACAAGGAGCTTGAGGTGGAGATTCACACAGAGAGACAGAGTTTGTCCAAGGAGGACCAGAAGGACTCAGAGAAACCAAGGACTGTTACTTCAGGTTACGAACTGAACACTACTCATATGTCCCAACTTAAGCGAGTTCGTAACTGAAATTCTTACCTTCGAATCTATTCGGTATGACTCTAAAACTCGTTAGTCTTAGTACAATGGCTAAATCCTACTATGTCCTTAAACACGGTTAACATCCCGTACCCGATGGTACGATCTAATGGACATTACAACTCTTTTTCTGAAAACTCTCGTGAACGCTACAATCTGAGTTGACTTTTTGTACGACTATTACTCCTATTTTCGACCCTCGGATGTCTGATTTCGATCTCGTAGAATACTTAGAATGGATAGAGTCGAAGGATATCAGCTGACACAACACGCCACCTTTGATGGAATAGAATTATCCAACGTCTTTAATCGTCTACAAATTTGAATCAAACTTAGCCTGAAGCAAAGAACCTTTAAAAGGGCGGTTTATACAAGGCTCTCTTTGCATACATACTCGAAACTTCTATGACAATGGAGGAGTCAGGGGTATTACCAAATGGACTGATAAGATATAATATGTTCTCAGCATGAGCAATTGTACCAGGGATTAAAAACTCAAATTCGCCACCGACACATTCAAGGGGCAAGTCCTCACCTGTTGAAACTCACATGACTACACTCTAAGTATAGGGGCTGCTGACGCAATCCTATGAGAAGAATTTAAGGAAGTCATGAAATAGGAATATTCCCTGAAATGAACGACAAAAGTTAGAACAAGGAATCTGAAACTTGTTAGTAGAAGGTGTGAATATGAAAGGATACACCACAAAATTCCACGACTTGGCCCGACTATGCTCACACAGGAATCCAAGAGTGGAAAGGTACATTTGGGGCTCAACGCCTCAGATCCAAAGTATAGCGACATCTGCTGAATTTATAACCATCTGAAACGCAATTAGACTTGCACTCAATCTGACAGGCCAAGCAGTTCGTCAAGGGGTACTATTCAGAGATGGATCTCTTGCGAAGTCATCTATAAAAAAGAAGAAGATGAGGCGATGCTCCCAATAAAACCCTTGCACCACTAGCCCTGAGGAGACAGAACACAGTTAAGACATTTTCGCACGCCAACCACATAAGGAAACAAGAGGTGGATGCACTACGAACTACCGACATGTAATAAGTGGGGTTTTCGCCACATGAGTTCATGTGAAGATTCCAAGTGACATAAATACAAGTTTTTCGGCCTTGCCACCCACAATTGCCTGAGAAAACCATGTATGTTTCGAGCATGGTAAACCTGAGCACTTTCGCAAGGATTGCCCAAGGTCTAGAAGACCTGGTGGTAACAATGCACATGGTAGAGCATGCATTGAGGAAGCGGAAAGAGCTCAATAGAATCCAAACGTTCTCACCCGTAGGTTATTGTGAACAACCGTTAAGTCTCCATTCTATTTGATACAAGTGCCGATAAAAGCTTTGTGCCTATTGAGTTTCGCTCACTACTTGGTATTACATCGACTACATTAGATTACATGTCACGAGAAAATCATTCGCATTTCACTGCCAAACGGAGGAACACTTGTGATTCAAGGAAAACAGAGGGGTACAACACTAAGGATAATTACTTGAATGAAAGTCTAGGAGGACTTACGAAAGGGTTACCATACGATCTTAGCACACTTGATGGAAAAGAAAGCAAAAGAGAGAATGATTGAAGATATACCGATCATTCGAGACTATCCGAAAGTATTATCAAATATTTTCCCGGACTTCCAACTCCGAGACAAGTCGACTTTCGAATTGATCTAGTACCCGGAGCCGCACCGATAGCGCGATCACCATACTAGCTAGCACCATCAAAAATGAAAGATTTGACTAACCAACTGCAAGACTTGTTAGACAAAGGATTCTTAAGACCTAGTTTCTCACCTTAGGAAGCCCAATCTTGTTTGTCAAGAAGAACGATGGATCCTTCCGAATGTGCATCGATTATCGGGAATTAAACAAGTTGACTATTAAGAACCGGTATCCGCTTTCGAGAACCAATGACTTGTTCGACCAACTTCAAAGATCCAGTTATTATTCAAAGACCGTTTTACATTCAGGATACCATCAATTACAAATTCAAGAGGAGGATATTCCTAAGAACACGTTTCAGAATCGTTACGGTCACTACAAGTTCATGGTCATGCCTTTTGGGTTAACCAATGCCCCAACTGTATTAATGGACCTCATGAATAGAGTGTGCAATCCCTATGTGGATAAATTCATGATTGTTTTCATCAATGATATCTTGATATACTCACAAACTCAAGAAGAGCACAAGCAGCATTTGAAACTAGTCTTAGATTTACTTAAGAACGGAAGCTGTACGCTAAATTATCGAAATGCAATTTCTGAAATTGAGAAGTGCAATTTCTCAGGCATGTGGTCAACGAGAATGGTATACATGTTGACCCATCCAAGGTCGAAGCGATAAAGAATTGGGAAGCACCAAAGACTTCGACCGAGGTGCGACAATCCTTAGGTTTATCAGGCTACTACAGACGGTTTATCGAAAATTTATCCAAGATAACCCAGAAAGAAAAGAAGTTGGATTGGGACGAAAAACAAGAAGCATTTTTTCAGCTGTTGAAACAGAAACTATGTTATGCTCCGATCTTGTCTCATCCAGAAGGAACAGGCGGATTTATGGTATAATGTGACGCATCCCGCCAAGGTCTTGGTTGCGTATTGATGCAACACGACAAGGTTATTGCTTACGCGTCCCGACAGCTCAAAGTACATGAGAAAAACTACACCACACATGACCTAGAGATAGGAGCCATAGTTTTTGCATTCAAGATTTGGAAACATTACTTGTACGGTACTAGATGTACTATTTTCACTGACCACAAGAGTTTCCAACACATCTTTGACCAAAAAGAGTTAAACAAGAGGCAACACAGATGGGTCGAGATACAAAAGTACACATGTACGTGCGAGCATTGGGAATGACAATTCACATGAGTTTAACCACTAAAATTCACGACACTCAGTTAGAAGCACTCAAGGAGCAAAACCTGAAAGTAGAGTCCTTATGGGGTATGGACAAACAATTCGAGATCAAATCCGATGAAACCCTTTACTTCATGAATCGAATTTGGGTACCAAGCTTTGGGATCTTGAGGGATCTAGTAATGGACGGAGCACACAAGTCCAGGTACTCGAGTCACCCAGGCTCTGACAAGATGTATCAAGACCTCAAGGAACTTTACGGGTGGCCTAACATGAAAGCTGATATCGCCACCTACGTTAGTAAGTGTCTAACATGTTCAAAGGTCAAAACCAAATAAACCATCAGGGTTACTACAACAATAAGAAATTCCACCATGAAAATGGGAGCAGATTTCCATGGATTTCATCATAAAGTTACCCAAGACATCCGATGATTATGATACGATTTGGGTATTTGTTGACCAGCTGATAAAGTCTGCACACTTCTTTCCAATTAAGGAAACTAATAAAATAGAAAGGTTGGCTAGAAAATTATCTCAAGGAGGTCGTCTCGAGACATGGAGTGTCAGTCTCCACCATTTCAGATCGATATAGCCGGTTCACCTCTAGGTTCTAGCAATCTCTACAGAAAGCATTGGGTACGAGATTGGATATGAGTACCGCATATCACCCCCAAACTCGTGGACAAAGTGTCATGACTATTCAAACTTTGGAGGACATGCTGAGAGCTTGTGTGATTGATTTCGAGAACAAATGGGATACTCGTATACCGTTGGTTGAATTCTCCTACAGCAACGTTTATCACACTAGCATCAAAGCCGCACCTTTTGAAGCACTGTATTGACGACAGTGCCAGTCACCTTTATGTTGGACATAAGTTGGGGATAGCCAGCTTACTAGGCCAGAGATCATTCATGAAACAACAGAGAAAATCGTTCAATTTCGGGACAGACTAAAAGTCCCGCGTGATCGTCAGAAGAGTTAAGTGACGTGAGACGCAAACCATTGGAATTCCAGGTTGGATATAAGGTTTCACTAAGGTCTAACCATGGAAGGGAGTTATTCGCTTCGGCAAGCGTGGAAAGCTAAACCCGAGATACATCGGACCGTTCGAAATTCTGGCAAGGATTGGTCTCGTAGCTTACAAGTTCAAGCTGCCGCAATCACTCAGTGGTGTTCACGCCATTTTCCACGTTTTGAAGAAATGTTTATCAAATGAGACACAGGTCATACCACTCGATGAAATCCAGGTCGATGATTAACTTCATTTCGTCGAGGAACCCGTTGAGATCATGGACCGAGAGGTCAAGAGAATGAAACAGAGTCGCATCCCCATAGTAAAAGTTCGATGGAACTCTAGACGAGGACCGGAGTTTACATGGGAACGCGAGGACCAAATGAAGCGCAAGTACCCGCAGTTGTTTGAAACTGCAACAATCACGGATGATACTAGCTGAATTTCGGGACGAAATTCTTTTTAACATGGGGAGTATGTGACAACCGGCAATTTCAGGTCAATACCCGTCCCCGTCTCTGTCATAAATTGCATACATTACATTCGTGTTAGACTTAATTATGGTTAATTAAGGTCATTTCATAAGTAGCAAAGTCCATTCATAACATTTCACGCATCGGTAATTCGGTAAATTACCGGGTCACACGCAGTATAACCGGCACACGAGAAACTTGGTGATAACTAATATTTATGTTTTAATAAATATTTCGAGATGTTACGATACTATTTTAGAACTTAAATATGTGTGTGTTTATTTATATCAACTTAGTATTTAAACGCGCACCTTTTACCGTTTCACCGACATATTATATTTTAACGCTATTTCGCTATATTAAATTACTAAACATATATTTATATATATTAGCGAGCCACTAACTATGTAATGTATAATTTTATTAAGCTCAGTTTAAAAAAAAATCTCTATTTTATATCACGTCTTATTTATACCCATTACCACTTAAATACTAGTTTAGACTACATAATTGTCTATGAAAATCTTGGAAAGAATCCATCTTTTCTTTCTTGCTTGTTGACCGAAACCAAGGCGCACACACATGAATTGTGTGTAGGCTTTTTCAAAATTCAAGATTTACCATATATATGATAAAATACTTTTACATATCCCAACCTAATGAATCTCATAAAGCCCCCTACCTTTTTAGTTTTAATTCTGTCGAGATGCTATACACATATATTGATCTTATTTCAATTTAGCCCTCTTTTAGATTAAGTCAACACCTAGATAAATTATCCATCCACACACACAAACTAATTCCATGCAAATTCTTGATTTGTGCCCTTTTTCTCCCTTTGGACTTACGGTCAAATGGAGCCACACACATATCACATATTATTATGAGAATTGTCAAGTCTAGTTACCATAAATGTGAATGATCACTTTTGGCTCAACATATATCAAATGTCAATTAACCCATTTAATTCATTACTCTTTTCCCCACTCTTTTCTTTGGCCGAGAATTCAAACCCTCAACCAAAACCAATATCTTTTATTTTACTTCCAAGGATCTTGAGTTTATAAGATATCCACACTACATGGATTAAACATACAAACCATCTTTAAAAAAAAATCCACTATCTCCTCTCTTTCTCTCTAGTTACGGTTCCAAGTCCCCACCCCAAACATTCAACTTTCAAACTTTAATTCAAGTGTTTCAAGTCTCTTTTGGTAAAGATCAAGTGGTCTCTTGGTGTCTCACAAGCAACCTACAACTTCCATCCATATTCCTTGCTTGCTTCTAGTGAGAAAAGTCTCCTAACTATTTACATTTTGTTCTTGTTTTATGCTATCTTTTACATACACATGTCATGTACCAACTTCACCCTCAAAAATCCATTTTTATTAAACATGGAGTCTTTATAAAATGACTACATGAGGCTTATTTTTGTGTAAAAATATTAATTATAACGTTATGGTTCATGAACTAAAATAAAGTGTATGCCCAAATGATTCATCAAGTGGATTTACCTTGTCCATGAAATTTTGTAGTGTTTTTCATTTATTATTATGTATAGTTAGTTCCCTATAAGTTTATATTTTCTTGGTTGAGTTATGTCAAGATTATGGAAGTTAAATTATTACTAGTTGTTAGGAAACTAAAAAGGTTATGACTAGTTATTATGTTAATTTCTTTTGTTAAATGGGTTACATGATTATTATTATGATTTTGGAAATATATAAATATTAGGAACTAAGTTTGTATAAAGATGAACAAAAACCTAGTCTTCGCTTTATTGTAAAAACTTATTATTTCTAAAAGTATACGTAAATGTTAATAGTTAAAGACTAGATTTTGAAATATATATAATTTTATGAGTATAAATATATATATACACACTTTGGTCGTAAAACGAAAAACGACCTTATTTTAAGAGTGATAATTCTCAAATGTATATTTCGTAGAAACGATATAGATATTATTTTTACCTAAAGTCATGACGTATTTCGAAAACATTATTTTGAATAAATATATATAATATATTTATTTACCGTTCGCATCGAGTTACGACTCGTGTCGAGTCAAACTATATTTTAAAGCGCGAAACCTAAGATGACACCAAATTACTTATAGTCATGGACACACTTGATCGAAATCATAACTTATATTTATTTTATGTGAATATATATTTTTGATAACAAATACATATCACCAACGAGTTGTCGAGTCAAACGGAATTTCATAACGAAATTAAGTTGGGTGAAACTGTTACATGACCAACTTGCATGTAGAATCATTACCTAGACCTTAGGGTGTCTTATATATTCTAGGGCACGCGTAGGTCGGCTTACTCTTGAACTTTTGCTGCTAGCACGTATTCGGTACTCACGCATCAGGTGAGTTTTCACGGCCCCATTTTACTTACTTTTCCATTTGGGGGAGATACATGCTAAACCATTTTCTTACTTAGTCGTATGATGATTACTGTGATTTCGCTTTAACATATATAAGTGGGTGCATTTCCCGCACATAAAGTCCTCTCATATTCGAACCGTTAATTATTTCACAAAGCGAGGTGATTCATGAATAGTACTATTGGGTTTAACAACCCCCACCCGGGTTAGTCGCGCTAATTTTGACTGGGAGTCGAACGGGTGCATAATTGACCTGATTCTTTGCGTGCTAAGCACGTAAGAGGCAAAAATGCTAGTTTCTGCATTCCTTCGTTGAGCTTCGGTTTCGGTGTTGCTTATATAGTTAATGTTTATTGTTTGATCAACAATCAAATCACTAGTATACATGCGTACTGTTACACTGTTTTCTTTACTGCTTCTGTTACTTAAACCTGTGAACTCACCAACCCTGTGTTGACATTTTTAAGCATGTTTATCTCAGGTCGCTAAACATTCACGCATGGACTAGGATTGCATATCTGGAGTCTCATTTCATGTTTTCATTTAGAAGCTAGGTTTATGGGAACCTAATTTGTTGTGCTTCTGTATTTTGCTACTTTGCTTTTGCTTCCGCACTTTACATTCAGCATTTTCAAACTATGTATTACTTATTTATCTTGGTATGATGTTCAAACGGAATGTCTTTTCAAAAACCATATAGTGGTCGTTCGAAATGACCGGGACTGATGATCCTTGACAGTCACAGCCCGCGGGTAATCCGTTGTGGAATTTCAGGGTGTGACACAATCGGGACATCTGCTCCTGTAGCGTCCGTAGTGCGGTCTCTTGCACTCGGGTATGTAGATGCTCAATCTTCTACTCAGTCTCTTTCCCTAGACCCTCTAGGGACAGACCTTTTCCTTATGATGTTTCACTTGCTTCAGACTGCTGCGTAGCTTCTTCTGCTCCCATCGTAGATCCCCTAGCAGTCTATCGTACTGGTTGCATCGGGCTACCAGAGTTGGGATTGTACGCTCGATCGGCTCCCCGGTAATCGGTTAGATGGGTGGTCCATGTGAAGACTCTCCGATCTCGGTAATAGGAGGTACTCCTTCCTTCTTAGCCCAATCCCTCAAGGTATCATAAACGAACGTCCACTTTCTCATGTCAAGTCTAGATTTCTTTCGCTTGGGCTCAGGGACAGGAGTGCTCATAGGAGAGGGTGGTGCCTACTTTAGGGGCGATGTCGGTGCGGGTAGGCGATGTCACAAGTGGCCATCTCGCGGGTCTCTTCAGCTTGCTGGAGTCTCAGACTCCATCTTTGACTCAACTTCCTCATCCACTCTCGGTTCTTTTCCCGACTTCTTAACAGTGGTGTCGTCGGAGACAAGGTACTCCAGTAGTGTCTCATCGAACGAAGTGTCCACTGGTGTCGATGGCGTGTACATGTACTCGTCCACGGAGTCCGTAATCTCAATCGGCTGGTTTGCAGCTGACATGTTCCTGTAACATGTCAACCACAAATTTCTATCTTACGTGAGTATTCTAAGTGTATGTGAGAATACTAAGTGTACGTGCGGAAGTGAAATGCAAATGAGACATCGGTTACAGTCTAAGTCCACTATATGCAACCTAGTTCGCTTTAACCAATGGCTCTGATACCAGTCTGTCACACCCCTAAATTCCACTTCCGGGCTACACCCAAGGGGCGTGACTCGAGAGGATCTTTACCATTATATTACTTTGAACGACAACTAAATGGTTTTCAAAATACATGTTTTATGCATGACTCGAACGAGTCCAAAATAAAGTCTGACATGGTCCAAAGTAGCAGTGCGGAAGTAATGTTTAAATGTTTACAACATTTTAAAATAAGGATGATAAAATATTGTTTATCATTATAGGATGCCATGCATGATGAGTGTGTGACTCCAGTGGGTGCATCCTAGCCACATATCCAATGCATTCAACGACCTGAGATAAACATGCTAAAATGGGTCAACATAAAGTTGGTGAGTTCGTAGGTTATATGTAATGGAAATCATATCATGAAATGTTTTGGAAAATCATATATTAACAATGCATGGAAAAGCATATGTTGAAAATGCATGGAAAAGCATATGTACTCTACACATTCATTGTTGATCAGACAAAACCAAAAATTATCATAAGTCCGCCAACCGAAGCTCAACTGTAGCCACTGAATAAGGAAAAGGATGTGGTTCGCCTCTTTGTGCCTTGTACATGAATGAATTAGGCCAATTATGTACCCGTTCGACGTCCAATCGAAGTTAGCGCTACTAACCCGGGTAGGGGTTGTTAAACCCAACAGTACTGTTCATGATCACCTCGCTTGTGGAAAAATTAACTGTTGACTCTAAGAGGACTTTGTACACACCATGTACAACTTATATAATTGATGTAACTGTGTAAGTATGGAAAATGTGACAATCGAAAATGTCTACTTGAGAATGTATCTCACCCCAAAAGGAAAATGTGTAAAAGGGGGTTGTGAGAACTCACATGATAAAGCGGTAATGATATGCAACTCTTAGCAAATTTGGCTAAATGAGACGACCTACTCATGCCCTAGGAAACATTTAGGACTTTAAGTTCTAAGTATTGTAAATGCTTGACTATGAACTCTATGCATCAAAAGAGTTGTTTGAAAAGAAACTTTGACGTTTCAAAGATGTTTTGACTTGACGACCCGTTGGTGACACGTTGGACTTAAGCATTCAAATCCTAATATAGAAATCAAACCTACTTTGAAATAGTCTATTATCGTGTAATAAACACATTGGCACGTTCGATTGGAATTTAGAACTTGAAAGACAACTTTTTGATACATTAAAGTTTCCTTAACTGGAAAGTCAAGTTGTTGAGTCCTAAACATGGCAACTAAGCAAAGTTGATGTTCGCACATGACATTAGGCGTGCTATAACGTATATAGAACATTTCAATGTTTACTTGCTAAAAATAGACAAACATGCGAGTTTCGGATAATTAAAGTTTCCTATTATAGCAAGATCATGTCAAATTGTCAAGTTCATGGATAATCATCATGTATTATCACACAATGCACTTAGTTACATGTTACTAAGTCATTTAGACCTTCTAATCATGTTAATACTCTTGAAAGAATAAAGTTTCCTTATTTAGAAACCGGGCTCTAAAACTCATACACATGCATTTTAATCTATCATTTTAGTCAATAATTCTTCCATAATGTTCACTACCCTAGTTTCATGCTTTGAATACACCCAAACACCAAGTTTTCATACATGTCAAGAAATAAAGTTTCTAAAAATAGAAAATGAGCCTAAAAGCATCATGGACATGTGATTTTACCCTAAAAAAATCATACAATCTCTATGTCACACCCCGCCCCGGGCACCCCTGGGACGTTACCGGGCTACGACGTCAGTTGGCACATTCGGTACCTGCTTTGATTTCTGAGTTTGGTTTTGTGCAGTGGAATAATGGTTTTTAAATAGGAACTTTTTAATGGTTCTCAACCTCAAGGGTTTGTTTTATAAATTCTAGATTCTTGTCATGTAGACCAAAGATTTCTTTATTTAAATACTTGGGTATAAAACCCGATCATTTGTACATTTGATTTTTGAAATCAAAACCGTAACCAAAGTCAGTATAATCTACAAGGAGGTATTCTGCCTAGAAAGTCGACATCATTTGGGCACCTTAATCTTGTCTTTTCTCAGGTTCATTCCGGTGCCTCGCACGAACCTGTATAACACATTTTTGGGTTGCACCGGGTCTAGGTGTGTGTCCTGACCCGTATTATGCAACAAAACTATCATCGGGACTTAGGCCGTAGCCAGTCCCGGTACTATGAGGTCATTTCATTCTTTTCCTGAAAACATTTGAAAATGAACGTCAACTATATGCTGGTGAATACTTTATGACCTCAAATCATTTTCATAAGCATGGCAAAACAATTTAATTAAACAGTTAAACATTTCATCATTAGAGGATTCTAGTGATCATATATCATTTCCTTGGATTTCATCCAATTGTATACATTGGACAAGCACTCGGGGCCACGCGGCCAAACTGGCACAACTGCGTTTTACGCATCACCCGACATACAAGCCAACCCCGCTCTACCCAACTGGATCCGGAGCAAGTATAAATATTTGATCAAACTTTACGTACACTTCTTAGGTATCAACATTCCCCAAGTGTATGGCCTCTGGCATGTTAGGATCTAACAATGCCACCTGGTTGTGCTTGTATTCGACACGACGAGCCATCTGAAAAATATTTGGACAAACAAACACATATTAGACAATTAATCAAAATACAAACAATATGATCAACAAATTTAAACAAAAAAACAAAACAAAAAAAATTTAAAAAAAATTTCAAACAAAAAAAAATCACAAGTCCAAAACTTCTCTGACCCCTAGGAGAACTTAATAAGTTCGCTTAGTGTTTCAAGAGGGAATTTATTAAGTTCACCTGGACAAGTTCGCTTGAACAAGTTCGCCTGAACCGTCTGTCGATTCGAATTCAACCCAGAAATCAAAATCTTTCAATTTGTGTTAAAATCAAGAAATAACAATTGCAAACCCGTCGACTAGTACCACGAAGTCAATATCCATAAACAATTTCAAGATTTAACACTGGAATATCCTTAATTTTGGGCAAAAACAACTCGGGAAAAACCAGAACAAAAACCATGAATTTCTCTCAATTTAACGGACAAAAATCGATGAAATTACCTTGGTTAGATTTGCAATCCAATTTCGATTTAGAATGAACCGATTAACAACACAACAACCACGTAATTTGAAATCTGAATTTTTTTTGAATAAGTTCGCTTGAAAACTGAGAAGATGATGAAGTGGTTAAGTTCGCCTGGATAAACCCTTATTCAGATTAAGTTCGCTTGATTAAGCGAACTTGTTAAGTTCGCTTAACAAGCCCTAGGCGAACATGCTAAGTTCACTTCACCTATTTCAGGCGAACATATTAAGTTCGCTTCACCAAAAAGAGGCGAACTTAATGTCTTTAACATTTGCCTTGATCAAAATTTTTTACCAACTTTCAATCTGTCACGTCTTGAACTTCCTTCAGCAGCATGTATTTGATCCAATCCCGAACAATTTAATAAAAGATTAAATTTTCATGGAAAATAAAAAACAAAATCTTTTTGAATTTTATCTATACAAACTGAAACACATTTTTTGGATTTTTATCTGTACAAACCGAAACACATATTTTTTTGGCTTTTTATCTGTATAAACTGAAATAACATATTTTTGAATGAACATCATGAGTAAGAAGATCATATCAGTATCCGAGTAGTTCATCACACATTTTAGTAAAAACCACGGGTAACCTATGATATGAAACAATCCAACTCATCTTGTATTTTATGTATCTTTTTCAGTATATGTAACTCATTCAATTTGCATAATATTTGAAATGATACGCGATAAATTTCAAAGTAAATAAGATCAGGTTATGAAATGCTCTTTTATTTATACCGAATTTGAAAAATAAAGCATGAATTCTTAAATTTGTCAATATTATATGATTTGAATCTATAAGCGTTTATTCTTCAAATTCATGTGATTTAGTAGCATTTTGATGAAAAACATCGTGTACCCCACATATATGCTAAACATAAATATAATTTGCACTATCTTCAAGACATATACAGTTTATTTTAAGATTAGACCAATTTCTAAGATGAAATTATCTTATTTAGCACAAGAATAGAAGAAGATCTCAAAGGATATAAGAATCATGATGATTCAGAATCAGAAGATTCTAATGAATTGGCTGTATAATGAGAATCAACAGATTCAGGTATGAGGATCCAACTATTATCTGGACAAGATTCAATGGAGTCAGACTAGATGATGTATCTAACTGATCCAAGGGCGAATATATGTTTCAATGGATTTTGAAAGCATATCTTAGTTCAACAATACATTGCATGTTTTTCGGGGCATAGGCAGTAATGTGAACTGAAATACATTTGTGCTAAAGATATAATTCGATATTGGTCTCATGAAATTCTTTAAAATCATATATTCTTTATCTGATAATGATCTTTTACACACACACCCAGGCATATAATGGATTCAAATCACAGATGTAATCATATCATATTTAATTTTCACACTACTATTAGTTTCAAAACGCTTTAGTCTATTGATGTTGAAGCACTTTCTTGTGACAACACTCTGGATAGAGTCTTAGTTTGTATTTTCATGTCTGTAATTGTCTTTGTATGTAAGAGTCTTTATGTATTAGTTTATCGAGTTGTATTTACTTTTACATATTGAATGTTGCATTTCTTTCTAAGTGTTTTGCGCAATTACATGTGCGTAGGAGAAAGCTCCTGCGTACTTAGCAAGTACGCAAGAATACCTTTGCGTACTTGTTAAGTACGCAAGAGCATTTTGCCCTGCGCACTTGCTAAGTGCGCAGGCATCAGGTCAGGTATAAGTAGGATAGGTTGACCGAAGTTAAGTACGCAGGCATAAACGCAAATACGCAAGTTGTAATCTCAGTACTTCTCTCTGTAACCTTTAAGTGTTTATAATAGAAAAGAACGTTTAAAGTGATTCTCTTGTTAGTTTACTTTGTTTAGTTTGACTCTCCACCTAGTCACGGGCATTCCGCACCCGGTTCGACTAGTAGACCCACTTGCATGTGACGATCCGCCACACCCGAGGGACCTACAAGTGGTATCAGAGCTATTGCTCCTGATTTCGAGTGTTGTAAGTGAGTTTGGAGGGTTTTTACAAGCAAAAAGAGGTATTTTTGGTGATTTTTGTGATAAAATAGGGGTAGCTCTTGAGCACTATTTTAGAAACAAAAATCACTTAAAAAAACTGATTTTTGTTGTGTATTTGAGTGTTTTGAGCATCAAAGGTTGGTTAGAAACAAGTTTCTGACCCTTTGGCTCATTTGCATTGATTATCAGATCAATTTTTACCATCTCCGGCAAGTTTCAGGTGACCGGAAAAGTTTGGTGAAAGTTGCTGAAAAGGTATCCTGCGTACTTACCATTTCTGGCAAAAAGTACAGTTTTGTGCGTACTTACTAAATACGCAAGACTTATCTCCTGCGTACTTAAAAGTGCGCAAGACTGAACTTGTGCGAACTTAAGTTATATCCTGCGTACTTACATTTACTCCTGCGTACTTACAAGTACGCAAGAGGAAATCTAAATACGCAAGACTATTTCTCAAGTGCGCAAGGCCAGAACCAAGTGCGCAACTATGTCTGACTTTTCTGAAATTTGACCAAGTGTGCACTATGTCGAATCTTCAGAATCTTGGAAACCTGCTGAATTATGATAATGAGATCGGTACACCACAGAAACCACCAAAGTTGCTGAACGTGAACGATTATTCCAATTGGAAAGCACGTTTTGAGCACTACATTTGGTATACCGACTCGTCACTATGGATACCAATCCTTGATGGATATAAGCATCCCACACACATCTATCTTGATGAAACCTATCTCTAAACTCGACGAAGAAGAAAAGAAAGCTTATGATCATGAAAAGAAGGCACTTGATTCGATCACTATGGCATTAACTCGGGAATTGTTCCACAGTTTCCGAGGGTATGACAATTCTAAGGATCTCTGGAAAGCTTTACAGAAGAGATTCGAAGGAAATAGTGCCATCAAGAAGAGTAAGCGGGATCTTCTCAGGAAGCAGTATGAGTGCTTCAGTTTTTTTGAGAACGAATCTTTAGATGATCTCATCTCTAGGTTCTATCATTTACAGACTGAGTTGAAGGCTTTTGAACTCAAGTATCCAGCTGAAGAGATGGTGGAAAAGTTTTTGGATGCTTTACCACCCAAATTTGAGATGTACACAACCCTGATGAGGGAAAATCCTAAATTCTATGAGTTGACAGTTGAGGAGGCAATAGGAAAGGTTCAAGCTCATGACATGAACCTAAGAAGAAAGGAGCGCTCTGGTAGACCCCAGATACAACACCCTTCTATGTATCACGTGACGACTTCTACATCCAAGTCATCGAGCTCTGGAATTGCCCTCTTCACTGGAAATCCTACCGAAGAAGACCACTCAACTGGGTGTGGTGGTCATGCTTGCTATGCTTCAGGATCAGGGTTGGGATCTCATCATCAAAATACCTCAAGAAATCATCCTGCTACGTCTTCATCTAACAACTCAGCTATAGCCAGAATAGCTGAAGATCATGTAGCACTATTCTCATCTTGCATGCTTGCATATGAAAACTTCATAGGTGGCAAGCTTACTGATCTAGAGACGAATGAAGAAGATTTTAATCAAGTTGATCCTGATGACATGGAGGACATGGATATTCAATGGAATATGGCCATGCTTTTGAGGAGAGCCAAGCGTTTCCTGAACAGAACAGGAAGAAAGTTTCTTGGCGGGCATCCTAATGCCAAGGTCGGGTTTGACAAATCCAAGGCCAAATGCTACAAGTGTCTGAACTATGGACACTTTGCTCATGAGTGTCAGAAAGACAGAGCACCTGCCTCTGGTTTCACCCGACCCAGCCAAGGAAACAACCATGGCCACAACAATCCAAACCACCACAATCAAAGCCAAAGTGGAACGTCCAATGCACTGGTAGCACAACAGGACGACATCTTTGACTGGGGTGTTCATCTTGAGGATGCCATCATCGCACAAACCCAGGTTGGTCTCATGGCTGAGATCATGGAGATGATGGAAGCAGAGAAAAAGGAAGCTTCTATGGCTGACCTAGAAGAATCTACAACTGCTGCTACAGAGGAGGTGAAGGAAGTTGAAGAAGTGGAAGCTTCTAGGCTCCATTTCTAGGCTCCAGGACAAAATCGAACCCCTAAGTTTTTCTAGGCTCCAGGACAAAAGCGAACCCCTAAGTTTGGCAGCTCTAAACTATAAATAAAATGAAAAACGTTTTAAAGATTCTATTGAAACGTTAAAAAAGGAAAAATCTGAATATTCTTTAAAAATAAGTGATCAACAGCTTCACTTAGATGTTGCATACAGGGGGTTAGAAAAACGAAACAATGAAATCAACAAACTGCAAAATGAGATCTTGCAGTTAAAATGCACTAATGAGAAGTTGAAAAACTCTCACTTTGTGATGGAACACTACGAGTCTGTGGTGGGACAACAGAATGGGTTAGGTTTGGGTACTAATGCCATTCCTCCACCAGTGAGCGGAAAGTTTGTCAATAGCTTAATAGACATTGATCTCACTTGTCTAGATGAGTCCTCTGATAAGGATGATTCCCCTAAAAAGGATGAATCCTCAAGTAAGTCTAACTCCACATCTAGTGAGGAGTTTGTTACTGCTTCTGAAGATGGGTCGGTTAACTCTTGCCCTGAAGGAGTAGTATTTGAGGAGTTGTTGACTGAACAAAAGGTAAAGAAAAACGTTATCACTATAGGTGATAACTGCATTTTAACTGAACCCGACATCATTGAAACAAATGATAAACTAAAGGTAATACTTTACGGGGGGTATAAAAGTCTTAACCAAGTAAAGAAAGAGGCTTTTTCAGCTCACTATGGGCTTGGGTATAAAGAAAACTTGGAAAAATATTATACTCCCAAAAACCAAACTGGTAAGGTTCAGACTAATGTTCATAAACCAACTCCTCCTTCTCATAATACAAGAAAACTTATGTAGACAAGAGGAACTATTTTCACTGTGGCTTGGTTGGTCACATCTTTGTGAACTGTCCTTCTAAGAACCTAGGGAAATGGCCTGTTGTTTCACAACCAGCTGTCATCCCCAGGTCGCCATCAGTGAAACCATCTCCCAAAAATCCAAAGCAAAATGTGGTGAAACCACCAGTCAAACCGATGGTAAAGCCTAAGATCATATCTGAAGCTAAACCATCTGTTCCCAGAAAGGTAACGCAACCTGCTGTACCTCGTGTATCTACCACTGGTAGTACATGTACTGGTGAGAAACCTGTGACAAGACTCTCTAAGCCACAGAGGAGGAGACGGAACAAGAGGTTGAGAAAGCTTGAATAGCTAACTTCAGTTCAATCAGGCGAAGCTTCCACAAGTTCCCCTGCTGTAGTTGAATCAAAGTCTCCTGTTCCAGTTAAGAAACAGAAGAGATCCTGGACTGCAAAATCCAAAACTTCTCAATCTCCTAGTTCTATCTCTTCTAAAGATTCATCAATTTTGAACAGTCATCATGACTGTGAGTTAAAGGAAGTAGTTTATTTTGAAAAGGATGGACGACCCAAGACCACAATGGCTTGGGTCTCCAATCTAACTAATTCTTTTATGACTCGTGCAGGGACGTCCGAAGGGTACTATCTCTAACCGCTGGTATATAGATAGTGGATGTTCCAGGCACATGACAGGAAACATGGCCCTGCTTGAAGATGTTAAACCATTCAGAGGCGGCTATGTGGCCTTTTCTAGAGAAAAAGGCGGCAGCATCACGTGTCAAGGCGTGGTTTCGAACGGTTGTGTCAGCTTTGACAATGTCAACTTCTGCGAGCAGCTGAAGCATAACCTGTTGAGTGTCTCCCAAATGTGTGATAAGGAGTACTTGGTGATGTTTGACAAGTCAGAATGCCTGATTCTCAAACCCGGCTTTGAAGTTCCGGAAGATTGGATCCCGATGAGAGCGCCAAGAACAAACGACACCTATCAGATCGATATGAGTGTGGCAACCACCACCTCATCAGTTCCTACCTGTTTGCTTTCTAAAGCGACAGAGCTCGACTCCATCTTGTGGCATAGGAAACTCGGACATATTTCGTATCGTAAAATGAATCATCTTGTCTGAAACTGTTTGGTAACCGGGGTTCCTAAGCTGAGATTTACCGTTGCAGATGACTGTATGCCCTGTAAAAAGGGCAAACAGCAACGGAAGTCTCACAAGCCCAAGTTCTGGTTGTGAAGAGGCACAACAAGACTTGTTACGAGTTGATCAACAATCGACTTCCCAATCTTGATTACCTAGTTCCTTTCAGTAGTCCTTGTTCCTTGCTGCTACAGTACAAAGACCGCTAGTCTAAGTTTCATGCAAAAGCAGTGGAAGGCATCTTCTTAGGATACGTTGCCAACTCGCCTTGCAAGAGAGTGTTCAATATAGGAACTCGTACTGTCGAGGAATGGTTTAAAGTGGATTGCAGTAAACACAGCATTCCACCCGAACCAACAGGTCCAGCTTGGGGTTTTGATTATGATGCACTATTCAAGTCATTCAATCTTCCTGATATATCTGCAGATGACGCCGCAAATGTTTATGAATTATTGGGTGGCGGCAATGACTCCAGTTTCTCTACTCGTGCCACTGTACCGATTGCAACTCCTGATTCCAATGCTGCATCTGCATCTGGAACTCATGACAGTGATAACAGTGAAGATGTTCATATTGTTGGAGATGACGCTCAAGCCAATCCTAACACAACTATAGGAAATGACGCTCCAGCTGATCCAATTAACATTGAATCTTCTTCTACTGGAACACAGGAAATGGGGGAGTTAAGCACGAATCTTGATCCAGAAATTCAGGAACCGATTGTACCGGAGACGAGAGTGTATAGGAATCATCCAATTGACAACATTATTGGTGATCCTTATGCCGGCGTTCAGACTCGTCATCGAACCATTACTAAGAACACCAGTCTTTACACAAAGATACCTGACACGGGTGTCATGGAAACATGTCTGCATGCTGCATTCGTGTCCCAGTTAGAGCCGAAGAATGTGAAGGAGGCTCTCACTAACAACTATTGGATTGAGGCGATGCAAGATGAATTGTCTTAATTCCAAAAGTTGCACGTGTGGGATTTGGTTGACTTGCCAAAAGGCTTTCAGCCAATTGGAACCAGATGGGTGTTCAAGTGCAAGACGGATGATCGTCATGTTGTTGTGAAGAACAAAGCAAGATTGGTTGTTTAGGGTTTTTATCAGTAAGAGGGCTTGGATTACACGGAAGTATATGCCCCAGTTGCTAGAATTGAAGCCATTCGACTGTTCTTGGCTTATGCCACATATGTCGGCTTCAAGGTCTATCAACTTGATGTGAAGAGTGCTTTCCTTTATGGTAAAGTTCATGAAGAAGTCTATGTCACTCAACCTCCCGATTTTGAAGATCCGCATAATATCAATAAAGTGTATAAGCTCGACAAAGCACTTTATGGTCTTCATCAAGCACCGCGGGCATGGTATGAGACATTATCTAAGCATTTACTGTCTAATGGTTTCGACCGTGGACAGATTGACTCGACTCTCTTCATTAGGAAAGCTGGAGGTGACATTCTTCTTGTACAAGTATACGTCGACGACATTATCTTTGGATCTACCAATGAAGGGATGTGTAGGGAATTCGAGCAGGTGATGAAGTCCAAATTTGAAATGAGTAATATGGGTGAATTGTCATTCTTCCTGGGTCTGCAAGTCAGTCAAAGAGTGGATGGCATTTATCTACATCAAACTAAGTATGTGTAGGATATCTTATCAAAATACAAGATGAATGATAACAGTACTTATGGAACACCTATCCCAGTCAATCATGGTCTGCATCCTGACAAAGATGGAAAGGATGTAGACAACAGATTGTACCGTGGGATGATCGGATCACCTATGTATCTCACAGCTTCAAGACCCGATAAAATGTTTGCTGTTGTGCTTGTGCTCAAGGTTTCAGTCTTAACTGAAGGAGTCACATATGATAGCCGTGAACAGAATTTTCAGATACCTGAAAGGGAAACCCCGATTAGGTCTTTGGTACTCTAAGCAGCAGTCTTTCGACTTCAAAGCCTACACTGATTCAGATTATGGCGGTTGTAAGCTTGACAGAAAGTCAACTTCTGGTGGATGTCAATTCATAGGAGACAGACTGGTCTCCTGGCAGTGTAAGAAGTAGTCAACGGTTTCTGTCTCAACTTGTGAAGCAGAATACATTGCTGCAGCAATCGGTTGTTCTCAGATACTGTGGATTCAGCAGCAGTTGAGAGACTACGGCTTAAACTTCACTGGAACTCCTCTATTCATTGACAACAATGCCACAATGTCCATCACAAATAACCCGGTCAAACATTCCAAAACTAAACATATAGAGATTCGCCATCATTTCATCCGTGATTGTGCTGAAAAGCATTTAATTGAACTTGTAAAAGTTCACACGGATGACAATCTTGCTGATCTTTTCACAAAGGCATTTGATCGGTCCCGTTTTGAGCATCTTGTCAACTTGATAGGAATGTTCAATCCTGAGTGAAAATTAAGTTTTCTTAATTCAATTCAATTCATGGAAGTTAAACTTTATTTATTTTAAATTTTACAAAAACAAAAACAAAAATAGAAAATGGAGAAAATTTCAAAGTTAATGTGAGAAAAGAGGAAATGATAGTACATCAGAAATGATCTAAATGTCACAGACTGCTCATATGGGAAATGATTGCGTCATGCTTACTTAACTGTTTAAGTTATTATGTTTTTAATCTGCGTATTTACGAGTAATTTAAATTGTCAGTAGGCTATATTCGTCTTTGAATCACTAGTAGTGTGGAAACTAAATCTAAATTACAACTGTGATTTGAACTCATGTTTGCAACTGTGTGTGTGTAAAAGAATAGAAAAGATCATTATCAGATATAGGATGTTAGATTTGGCAATGATTTTCTTTTGAGGTTAGTTTCGGGTTATGTCGTTAGCACAATTAATGCTGTTCATCTCACTGCCCATACTCACAAGTATGCAAGGAGAGATTGAATCAAGACATGTCTCTACATTAACCGTTGAGCATGTATTCACCCTTGAATCACTCCTGATTCATTGAAATCAAATCCAGATAAAAGTTGGATCCCCTTACCTTATTCAAACACCATATATATTATCCTGAATCATCATTCCGATATTCAATAAAGAAAATCAAATGAAACCAAGACAACTGAATCACTCGATGGATTCTGCTTGATTTTCCTGTGCTAATAGATGTAGCTTCATTCTGAAAATTTAGAAAATTATTGGGAAAATCTTAGATGCCTTGAGATAGTGCAAGTTAGAATAGCATATCAGTGGGGTACACGTTGTATATCTTATAAAAATACCTTAATACACAAGAATGTGATACAAAGATGCTTATAGTTTCAAATCTTATAATATTGTCAACTTGAATTACTTGTTTATGTGCTTATTATGTACGAATAAATAGTAATCCATGACATGATCCCATATTCTTCGACGTTTAGTTTGTATCGTTTTTGCTAAAAGATAGCCTGATATGATCCTCTGCTCGTGTCTTTGATCAAAAATAGTTTGTGTGAATACTTGTATATTTCTATGAGAAAAGATCAAAAATATTTTAAGTTTATGCATAGTTTAACTTTATTCAGAAAAGCCAAAAATATTTTTGTTTAACCTTCCTGAATTGTATTTGAAACCTCGTGATTGAACATTTTTATCTTGTTCGTTATTTGACTTGAAATCTTCATAATTTGAGTTGAAAGTGTGCGCACATAAGGGTCTCTGCGTACTTGATAAGTGCGCATGAGGTAAACCCTGCGTACATAACAAGTACGCAAGACTTAAGTCATGCGTACTTAGTAAGTACGTAGGAGTTAAGTCCTGCGCACTTAGTAAGTACGCACGACCAATATGTGTTGGGTATAAATACAGGACTTAGAAATTTTTTTAGAGATTATCACTTTCAAATCGTTTCTCCTGTGATATTCCCTCCGACCATTTTCCTCAAAAATTTTGAGTGTTCCAACCGGATTCTTCGTCCCGCTCATTGTTTATCATCATCTAAAATTTACTTGGTGAGAATCTCGGTCCATATCATCCACTAAATCACATGTTTTTGACCGATTCATCGACGGTTTGAGTGTGAAATTATTGACCTATTTTGGTGTTCTAAATGCAAATTAAGACCTAAAACTTGTTAATAATCACTAATCGAAACCTATTGACTCATAATTTGTCCTTAACATGGTTCGATTTTGCCCTTGACCCTTGATTGCCCACTGGTTCAACTGGGTCATCATCTAGGTCAAATAAATTTGACGGGTTTAGCGGTTAGTTGCGGTGGATAGTGGTCCCATAGGTCTTAATCAAGTATTTCGACCTTGTGGTGACCATAATCCACGACAATGCCTCTCTTCTGATTGACAGTTGAAATTTCTGGAATTTTGGCCAAGTGCGTTTCCTGCGCACTTAACAAGTACGCACGAAGCACTTCATGCGTACTTGTTAATTACGCAAGAATAAACTCCTGCGTACTTGCTAAGTACGCAGGACCAACACTTAGCAAAAATTCCTAAGTCTGAAATTCAGTTCAAAGAGTAACTGCTATACTGAGTCGTTTTCATTCATTTCCATTGATACGTCTTGTTCTGATTGTGCTTTCTGTGTGATTTTGCAGATTATGGCTCGGGCGTTCACTAACGAATTCAACCTGTTAGCGAACACTCAACCCAAATGGAAAGGTGCAACATTGCAATATAGGGAGATAGTTGACTTCTTGAACCGCTCAAGAGTCAGCTTTGCTATCTCAGCTGACCCGACCGTGTCAAGACCTTACTTGGAACAATTCTGGGAGACGGCAGAGCACGACTGCACGGTAACCCCCAATGTCATAAGGGCTACCATTGCTGGTCAGGCTATCACTTTTTCTGAAGATACCATAAGAAGGGTCCTGCAGTTCAGAGACGTTGCTACCGACCCGACAGCCTATCCAGACTACTTTGTGGATGGGTGTTGGAGGCAAAGAATGGGATACGTCAGAGCAAGGGACTATGCTTCTTATAAAAAGATGTGGGTATTAGGCCAATGGCGGTATTTCGCCCACGACATGATCGTGTGCATCTCGTCAAGGAAAGCTGGTAAAGATGCCATAGGTCATGACCTTGCAGCAGCCATGGTGGGCTTGTCTCTTAATAAGGGCTACAACTTCTCGCGCTACATTTTCAAAGCAATCAATGACCAGATCAACACAGCGGAGAACTTTAGATTCTTATTGTACCCTAGGTTTGTGCAACTCTTGATTGATGACGCGTTGCCAAAATTTCCTGCTATAGGGGAGAGACTGCAAGTCAAGCGGGTGGACAAAAGAGTATTTGCTCAATTTCTGAAGCCAGGCAGTGTAGAACCTGTGCACACAGAACTCTTTGGCCACCTTCTAAATGAAGCATATGTGGCACCTGAAGACTGGAGATGGTACAGCCACAACTCGGAACCTGAAATGAGTGAACACTCCAATGAGCAACAGGAACAACAACAGGAGGATATGGAAAGTGATGATGGATCGTCTGAGGATGGAGACGACGAAGGCGGTGATGGTGGTGCTGAGGAATCCGATTCAAAAGCAACAGAATTAGATTCTTCTGATTCCGATGACGCACCATCATAGGTACACCCACGGAGAACGGCTAACGTAACCCTACCTGAGTCGTCCTCCAAAAGAAAGCGACAAAGCTCAAGCAGCGAATATGAGCCAAATTCTGACTCTGACGCTGCTGTACAAAGACAAAGAAGGGAAAGCATTCATAAGAACAGGGGAGATAGGCAAGAGGTTGCTATCCCCAGGGTAGTAAAGGTCCCGACTGTGCAGCAAGTACAAGTTCCAGCTGCCAGTCCAGATTCAGCCTCTACCCCACCAGAACAGCAATTGTACCAAAGGAGGAGAAGGCCACAAGTTCAAGCTGATGTGGCAGTCGCGATAGTCAAAGAGGAGGTTCCTGTGACGGTGACCCTCCCTACTACATCCGTCCAGGTGGCGGTGACTACTCCAATTGTTACGGAGTCTGTCACCATCACCCCTACCATAACACCCACTCCCATCATCTCATCCCAAATCCCAACACCCACCATTGATCCTCCAAGTCAACCCTTCACTTATGAAGATTTCTCACAAGGGTTTGACTTTGGTACCATCTTCTCCTCCCCTATCCATAATGCCGAAGCATCATCGTCTAGGCATGATGATCCGAATGAGGCAAGGATCGATGTGCTAGAAACCCAAGTTGCTGGACTGCTGAAGACTATTCAGAAGTCAAAGGAGGAATCTGATGCTCAACAAGCACATATTAATTCACTGGCCGATGAAGTTAGGATTCTACATAGCCAGAGAACGGGGACTAATGAGCGACTGAAGAACGTAATGGCATAGAATGAGCTATTAATGAAGACAAATGAAATGATTCTAGGCCACAGAACGTCACTTGAGCTAAGGCTGGATTTACAAAGAAAAGAGCAGGAAGCGATGGTCAAATTAGTTGCAGAACTGACCAAGAAGCTTGATGCTCAGGGGGAGAAGGAGAAGGAGAAAGAGAAAGAAAAGAAATCCACTGGTGCTGAGCCTTGTCATCCAGTCGACTTGACTAAGGATGACGATAAAGACAAGGATCCTGAAGCCGGTCCTAGTGGAGGTGAGCACCAAGCTTTGGCAATAGTGCCCATCTCTGCTATTCCAATGGCTGAGGGGGAGTCTACTCAGCAAGAGGGTGGTGATACCTCTGGTGGTGGTGGTGATAAAGGGAAGTCAGCTGCCGATGTGCTCAAGGACTTATCTGATGATGAGATCCTTTATCTTGAGCCTGACTCTTCCAAGGAAGCACAGATCGATGCTCTCATTAATCTGGAAGAAGGAGAGATCGACTCTGGTGATGACTGGAATGATGATGATGAAGACGTGGTGATAGAGATTCCCAAGGGTGACGGGGAAGGAGAGTACGAGCTAGAAGATGGAGAGATCTTTGAAGTTCCATCCTTCGACGCTCCGCTCGACACAGGTTCAGTCGAGCAGGCTAGTAATGTAGAAGCCTCGACTGAAGCCTCCCCAGTTGACCCTGAACCTGTGGACCCAGAGGCACAAAAAGAGACAGATATGCCTTCTACTAGTTCAAAGGGTCCAGCTCCGGTGTGGCAAAAGACGTCTATCATAGACAAGCACGGAGCAACAGGGATGATCTTGGCTGTAAGGTTCGAGGAGGACAAGCAGCTGTTCGGCTCCTTACCCAAAAGATCTGGCGGGGTTCAATATTTGAAACCCACCAGTGAAGCGTTCAGCTCCTTGCCCAAATACGACCTGGTGAACCTAGCAAACCGAGAGCTGCTGGGTCATTCCAATCACGCAGTGGCGATGGGTTTGTGGGTGGTTCTGCAGCGTGAAGCAAGATCTAGGAACTTTGAAATGTTCAAACCTCAGGTGCCCAAGAGAGTCAAGGATAAGCACGCTGTGCATCCTGTGACTAAGAAGCACTTAAAGAAATTGGTATATAAGCCAGTGCGATGTGAAACTAAGATTCCCCTGAGCAAGTTATCTCAGGATATTCTTGGTGACATGTGGTACTGGTACGTAGATCCAAAAATGGGTGAGGCTGTGATCATGGGAAAGGGACGTTCCGAAAGTGGGAACATAGTGCCAAAAGAACTTATCAGAATATTTGTTGAAGTTTGCTTCATCAACTTTTCTGTGAAAGATCTGGAGGTACTAGCTGATAGGTATTGTGTCCACACGGATGAATGGACAAAGCTGCTTGCTTCTAAATATGAAAGGTGATTAAGTTCTGCCTTGATTACAAGAAGAAGATGGAAGCTAAGGATGCACAGCTGTGAAGACTGAAGATTGAAGACTAAAGACGATGAAGCTCCCGAGCTGTTGTCAAGTGGGAGTTTGTTGAAGCACTTTCCTGTGACAACACTCTGGATAGAGTCTTAGTTTGTATTTTCATGTCTGTAATTGTCTTTGTATGTAAGAGTCTTTATGTATTAGTTTATCGAGTTGTATTTACTTTTACATATTGAATGTTGCATTTCTTTCTAAGTGTTTTGCGCACTTACATGTGCGCAGGAGAAAACTCCTGCGTACTTAGCAAGTACGCAAGAATAACTTTGCGTACTTGTTAAGTACGCAAGAGCATTTTGCCCTGCGCACTTGCTAAGTGCGCAGACATAAGGTCAGGTATAAGTAGGATAGGTTGACAGAAGTTAAGTACGCAGGCATAAACGCAAATACGCAAGTTGTAATCTCAATACTTCTCTCTGTAACCTTCAAGTGTTTATAATAGAAAAGAACGTTTAAAGTGATTCTCTTGTTGGTTTACTTTGTTTAGTTTGAAACTCCACCTAGTCACGGGCATTCCGCACCCGGTTCGACTAGTAGACCCACTTGCATGTGACGATCCGCCACACCCGAGGGACCTACAATTGACAATTCAAGATTCAAAACTCATACACAAATTTGAAAACAGATTATCAAGATTAGAGCATGCACAACACTATCATTTCTCATTTATGCAAACTTTGAAATTTAGATCAAATAAACTCAGTTTAATCAATCATATATCAAAGGTCTACTAAGGTCGTGTGAAATGAACTAATCACTGATGTACTATCATTTCTTCTCTAACCTCAAATGATGTCAAATTTTATATTTTTCAATTTGTTTTGACATTTTATAAATTAAAAACTTTTTGACTGAAGAATTAAAGTGCAGAAATGTAATAAAGCAATAAAAGAAATAAAAAACAAAATTTTCCATGAAAATCTGATTTTGAAAAACTTTTATTCGGCATTGATCATACCTATCATTTTGATTAGATATTCAAACCTGGTACGATCAAATGCCTTGGTAAACAAATCAGTAAATTTATCATCAGTGTGAATCTTTACCAGCTCAATCAACCTTTTCTCTGCACAATCACGAATAAAATGATATCTAATCTCAATGTGCTTTGTTTTACTATGCTTAACAGGATTTTTAGTTATAGGCATTGTAGCATTATTATCAATAAGCATAGGGGTTCCTGTGAAATTCAAATCGTAATCTCTTAATTGCTGTTGTATCCACAAGATCTGTGAAAAACAACTTGCAGCAGCAATGTATTCTGCTTCGCATGTAGAAAAATGGAGACTGTGGTTTGCTTTTTGCATTGCCAGGAAACAAGTCGATTACCTAAGAACTGGCAACCACTTGTTGTAGATTTCCTGTCCAAACAAAAACCACCAAAATCAGAATCAGTATAAGCATTGAAATCAAAGTTAGAACCATGTGGATACCATAGTCCCAATCTTTGTTTTCCTTTCAAATAACGAAAGATTCTTTTTACAGCTATTAAGTGAGATTCTTTTGGTTTTTCCTGGAATCTGGAACAGATGCACACAGCGAACATTATATCTGGCCTTGAAGCGGTTAAATACATGAGAGATCCAATCATTGCTCTGTAAAGTCAACAATCAACATCTTTTCCATCCGGGTCTGAATTCAACTTATGATTGACCGGAATCGGAGTATCATATGGGGTACAGTCCTCCATCTTGAACAGGCTCAAGATGTCTTTGACATACTTGGACTGATGAATTAAGAAACTGTAACATACCAAAAATAGTAATTTATAAACAATAACGCGATAGAGGCTTAATCGTCATAAAACAAAAAAAACGGATGGGCTTGGGCTCGGCTCCAACGGGCCGATGAAAGCCCAGGTATATAAGGGGCAAGGCAGCCCACTTCACCATTTCATCTTCATTTCATCATTCTAGAGAGAGAAAGGAGAGCTCGGGTCTAGAGAGAGAAAGTCAACGGATCGACACGAGATTGAAGGAGCACGTTACCGCTGAGCTTGTGAGTAAAACCTCCGAATCAGAAGTCCAATCCAGGTAACGATTCGACCATAATCTGAGTTTTTGTTTGTTTTGGGGTTTCTCGGGTTTTTAGCTAAATAGGAGACGTTTTATTGGATGGAACTTGAAAATAAGTTTAGAACTAGCATCTAGAATGAAAACCGCACCTTTTGATCAAAGAAAATTATAAGATGATCAAATTAACATGCAAGAATTGCGGACTTGTCCAGGAAACAGGTGCTGCGTACTTATCAAATACGCAGTAGGGACGTCCTGCGTACTTACAAGTACGTAGGAGAAAGATCATGCGTACTTATCAAGTACGCATGAGCAAGGCCCGGCGCACTTATTAAGTGCGCAGGCAGCAGACCAGTAAGCAAAGTCAGTATGTTTAGAATGATTGAACCGTTAGAGTCGGGGTTGGGTCTGATGTGTATTTAAACTACCTAATTCAGATCGTACGTGACGTTGTTGGACCTTTGTTTAGGACAACCAAGACTAGCTTTTCAGGTGAGTTCTATGTGCCCCCTTCTATGTTATGTGCAAACCTTATTAAATGTTTTGGGGCTGAAATGTATACACTAAATGAATAAATGATATGAATACTAATTTGATCATACGTGATATACTAATATATTATATATATATATATATATATATATATACGAAAATGAATTATGCACAAAAATGAATCGTATGATTATATAGAATGAATGAAAGAATAACACAATGTGTAAGAATGAAATCTTGCTTTATATCCATGTATATATTGCTTGCCAAGTATAAGAAAAAGTTATGGACACTTCGATGATAACGGCTACTTCGGTAGACGGACGACCACGTGACTATTCTGTAACCGGGACAAATACGTTCCTTCATCAGCTAGGACGTACGAAAGCCATTAATGGACGGTCGAAGCAAATGGCATATTATGAATAGTAGAACGGTTGTATAAATAATAGTCGCATGGGAAACGGATAGTTTCGGGTAGACGGGCGAATTACGGCCTACGACGGTAGGACGATTGTAAGTCATGACGGACGGACACAAGTTGCCGGACGGTTGTAAGAATAAAATTACGGACGGACACCGGTTGCCGGACGGTTGTAAGGATGGTGGGCCATGATGATGGACCGTGGCGTTTGTCTTTGTGACATTCGCAAACAAATGACGGGTTAATCACCCTTAAGTGTATGACACATGAAAGTTAAGAAAAGAAAAAGGTGAATGCATATATATATATATATATGTAATTACAAAAGAAAGATGAAACAAAAGCAAAAGTTTATGAATACATATTTATATATATGTAATCACAAAAGAAAGATGAAAGAAAAGCAAAAGTTTATGAATACGTATTTATATATATGTAGTCACAAAAGAAAGATGAAAGAAAAGCAAAAGTTATGAATGTATATAATTATGTATACTTATAAAGAAAAGAATGATCATACTTAATAGTTTTAAACTAGAACTCACCAGCGTTAGCTAACTTTTAGTATACATTTCAGGTACAGAAAGGAAGGGTCGTGCGAAGGCGTGAAGGTTACCCGGCACGAGACTGACATCCCACTTTCATTTATGTTAAGACAGTGGTATGTTTCAATTTTTAAGACTTCCGCTGTTATGACATGTAATCTGAATGATGTTTGCTTCCGCTACTTCTGAATGTTTTAAATTTAAGTTCAGTAATTACGAATATGTTTATGAGTAAATCCAACAAGTGAGGTCACCTGGGAATGGGGCCTTACAAGTTGGTATCAGAGCAATAGTTTGAGAGATTCAGACATCCCTAAATGTCTGGACTCAAACTGATTATGGGACCAACGCACGGATGTCAGTATGGGTAACCAACGCCAACGCCAGCACGGTAAGTAAGTACTAGAGTTAATACACTTGGATAAGAATAGACACCTTAACTTAGAACAAATAGATGTCAATGTCACAACCGAATTGAAGAGTTTTGAACCCGAAAAGCAATGTAAATTAGTAATCACAAACCGGTCACTGTAATTAAAAATTTACCTTGCTCGTACTGTTCCAAACTATGATCTGAAGAAATGACATTGATGTATTCCCTCTATAACTATCAGGAAACTAAGAATTATGGCTGGTGGAGGAAGAATAGGACGCCGAGGCGGTCGCACTGGCCGAGTAGGTAGACCCCCGTTGAATCAAAGACTAGAAGAAGAAGAGAGTGTGCACGCAGAACACACCGAGAGTGTGCACGAAACAGAAGTGACCCGAACTGGAGACGACAATCCAGGGCCGATACAGTCGGAACCCGAAGTCAGGGATGCTATTGCCCGTGAAGTTGTGCTCACTCTGAAGAAAGTATTGCCTGATCTACTATCCGAGGCACTAAAGAAAAGTAAAGAGGATGATGAAGGAGGCCATGAAGAGAAAGTGTATGATAGTGATGGGGATGAAGTGAAAATGGGATCAAGCAATCGTGGGTGCACTTACAAAGGATTCAAAGACGGAGACCCACCCAAGTTCGATGGGAGCAAGGATTCAGTGGCAACGCTCAAATGGATTGAGAGGATGAACGCTGTAATTAACATCAGCGAGTGTCGACCGGACCAGGCGGTTAAATATGTTTCTCATTCTTTCACCAACGAAGCACTAGGTTGGTGGAGAAACATTTAGAGAACAAAGTCGCCAAACGCTATCGCCAGAATGACATGGGAAGACCTGAAGAAGCTAATAATTCAAAAGTTCTGTCCCCAGAACAAAATTGATCGAGTGGAAAATGAATTCCTAAACTTTAAGGCGGGCAACAAGACGCACCGCCAGTATACCTCTAGATTCAATGAGCTAGCTCAACTGGTACCCCACCTAGTGGAGACAGAAGAGCGAATGATCAAGTATTATGTGAAGGGCCTACCTCAAAAGGTCCGTGTCCATGTGAAAGCCAACCTACCCTCGACCTTCGAGTCTGTAGTGAATCTGAGCGGAATCGTCTACGACGATTATGCCAATGAGGACCCACCAACAGAGGCCCAGAAGAGAAAATGGGAGAACCCGTCTAGAGGCACCGGAAGAGGGAATGTAACAACCGAAATTAAGAAACCAAGGTCAGAAGGGTATGAAACTTGCAAGAAATGTGGAAGGCAACATCTTGGCGAGTGTCGAGTCGGCACCACCACATGTTATAGGTGTGGGAAGGCGGGACACTATTCTCACGACTGTTTGAGAGACACTAAATGCCAAAGTTGTGGACAATTTGGACATCTGACCAAGAGTTGCAGAAAAACCAGACAATCTGGTTCGGGAAAAGAAATGGAACAAGAACAGCCAAAGGCTAGGACACGAGCCTATGCCCTGACTGAGGAAGCAAGGGGAAACCCTGATGTTGTGTTAGGTACGTTCCTAGTTAATAACGAACATGCTGCTATTTTATTTGACTCTGGTGCTAGTAAAAGTTTTATATCCAATGCATTTAGTCGTAAACTAGGTTGCACTATCAACACCATAGTAAAGGTCTTTAGCGTACAAACTGCCGTTGGTAAAAATTCGGCAGTATTTTCAAGTAACAGAGGATTGCATCATAGAAATAGAGGGTCATAAGTTCCCTTCTAGATTATTCCTTCTCACCGTAGGAGGATTCGATATAGTATTGGGTATGGATTGGCTAGCTGCCAACGAAGCTCAAATCATATGTAAACGTAAGAGGATACACCTCAAAGCTCCTAGCGGTAGTCTAATTACGGTTTATGGGGATTGGAATTGCACGATGCCAAACATCATCTCGATGATCAAGGCCGAAAGATACATGAGGCGTGGTTGCGAAGCTTATTTGGCATATGTTATTGATGATACAATGAAAATGAATGAACTCAAGAATGTACCCGTGGTGTGCAACTTTCCAAAAATATTCCCTGAGGATCTACCTGGGTTACCACCCGATCGGGAAATAGAATTTCAGATTGACTTATTGCCAGGAGCTGAGCCCGTTGCCAAAGCCCCCTACCGATTGGTTCCGTCAGAAATGAAAGAATTGATGTCTCAACTAGAGGAACTAATAGAAAAAAGGATTTATTAGACCGAGCATCTCACCGTGGGGCGCTCCAGTACTATTTGTAAAGAAGAAGGACGGCAGCATGCGCATGTACATTGACTACCGCGAGTTGAACAAGAGGACAGTAAAGAACAAATACCCACTACCTAGAATAGACGACCTTTTTGATCAACTGCAAGGTGCAAGTTGGTTTTCAAAGATCGATCTTAGGTCGGGTTACCATCAGTTGAAAGTAAGAGAAGAAGACGTACCAAAGACCGTGTTTCGCACGCGTTATGGGCATTATGAGTTTCTCGTGATGTCCTTCGGATTGACCAACGCGGACTTGTCCAGGAAACAGGTGCTGCGTACTTATCAAGTACGCAGTAGGGACGTCCTGCATACTTACAAGTACGCAGGAGAAAGATCATGCCTACTTACCAAGTACGTAGGATAAAGATCATGCGTACTTATCAAGTACGCATGAGCAAGGCCCTGCGCACTTACTAAGTGCGCATGCAGCAGACCAGTAAGCAAAGTCAGTATGTTTAGAATGATTGAACCGTTAGAGTCGGGGTTGGGTCTGATGTGTATTTAAACTACCTAATTCAGATCGTACGTGAGGTTGTTGGACCTTTGTTTAGGACAAACAAGACTAGCTTTTCAGGTGAGTTCTATGTGCCCCCTTCTATGTTATGTGCAAACCTTGTTAAATGTTTTGGGGCTGAAATGTATACACTAAATGAATAAATGATATGAATGCTAATGTGATCATACGTGATATACTAATATATATTTTATATATATATATACGAAAATGAATTATGCACAAAAATGAATCGTATGATTATATAGAATGAATGAAATGTAGAGTCATATCTGAGATATAAGTTGTTGTCATTTATTGTTTGTTTAAACAGTTTTAGACTAGTTTACTTTCTGTCATTTCATTAAATGTAATTTCAGTTTTATGTAATTTACTGTTTTTATTTCTAAGTCTGGGCCATCGAAACTACTTAGTTTCGATTGTGTCTGTTCAATCGAAACTAGTAGTTTCAATAAATGGTAGTTTCGACAGTATTTGTATCACTTGTAAATGGTCAATCGAAACTAGTAGTTTCGATTGAACATAGTTTCGATTGAACATAGTTTCGATACTGTCACTACTATAAATAGCCTAGTTTGAGAATTTTTAGGGTGTGAGTAGCGGCTGTAACCCTGAACCTTCTCTTTCACAATTTCCTGAATCAATACAATTTGCATATGTTTATTCACTGTATTCTTACACTTTCATACCATTTGCGTATTGATTCAAACTGTGGTTAGCCTGTTATCTTCACCAACACTGTTTCTATTATCTGTTTCACCACCATACACACAGTTTCCGCCTGTGTGTGTGTGTAATCGATCAAATCAGTGATTTCAAGAGAAATCTGGACCTACAATTGGTATTAGAGCATTATGCTCTAGTATTTTTTAGTGTTATCAGGTTTTGTGATCGATTCTAGATGATTTGTGAGGTATTTTGAGCTTATTTCGGGATTTTGCACATCTATTCTCGAAGTACTGTTTCATCGACTTCCAAGGGTTTTTGCTTCGTATTTTCAAAATCGGAAGTTGGATTAGTGATCAGGAGGGTTAGTCGAAGGTTTTCGCCAGATTGGTTTGTTATTTTTGCACTTTTTATTTCTGGAGCTTATCACCAATGGAGTATTTCTGAGCTTGGAGAAGAAGGCATCGAAACTACTAGGGACAGTTTCTGATTTCCGTTGATCATCGAAACTTTTTGTCTACATTTTGTCAGGAGAAGGTACTATCGAAACTATATTTTGTCTTATCTCTATCGAAACTGTGGTTATCAAAACTTGCCTTGAAAATTTTCAGTATCGAAACTAGTTGTTTCGATAAAAGCTGTGCTATCGAAACTAGTTGTTTCGATAAAAGTTGTCCTATCGAAAGTAGTTGTTTCGATAGAAATTGACCTATCAAAACTAGTTACTGTTTTAGTTTCGATTCGAAATATTATGGCCACTTCAAGTTCAACAGAACATTCTGGGGGAAATAGACCACCTGTTCTTGTGTCCACAAGAGATTTTGATGACTGGACTAAAAAGATGAAGCTTTTCTTTCAATTTCACGATTATACACTGTTGAGTTCTATCACCGATGGTCCCCACAAGCCCGTAACTACCACTGCTGATGTTCAACGTCCTAAGTTAGTATCTGAGTATGATGAGAAAGATCTTGCCTTGATTGCCCGAGACAACAAGGCCTACGGGACTATTGCCATGGCTCTTCCTATGGATATTTTCAACATCTATGCTGAGTACACAACTGCCAAAGACTTATGGGCTGCACTATGCACAAGATATGAGGGAAGTAAGGATGTCAGGGAAAGCAAAAGAAATCTGATCAAGAAACAATATGCGATGTTCAACATTGTAAGGGGAGAATCAATATCTGATTTGATCAACCGTTTCTCAAGCATTGTATCAAGGTTGAAGGTAATGGGAGTTGAGTACCCTACTCTTGATCTAAACAAGAAACTCCTAGATTCTCTTACTGAGGAATGGAATATGTATCGAATCATGATCAAAAAGACTGAGAATCTGAGTGCTCTGTCTCAACAGGAAGTCTATAGCATTTTTGAATCTTATGAAATTGAAATTAAGAAGGGAGCAGTCACCCCATCAAATCAGTCTGGAAACACAGCTCTCATTGCTGGATCAAGCTCATCCGGTAGCCCATACTTTCAGACTGATGTGCCTCCTTCAGCTGCTGCAATTAATTCTACCAGCTCCTCTGCTCCTCAAAAGACTATCACCATGATTCTTGATGAATATGTCCCAATCATGACTGCTTTCATGTCGTGCTATGATGCACTGATATATGGAAATCTAACACCGGTTAGCTTTCAACCTGATGACTTGGAGCAGATTAATCCTGATGATTTGGAGAAAATGGATATTGACTGGTGCATGGCCATGTTGACCTTAAGAGCCAAAAGATTCATCAAAAGAACTGGTATAGACAGATTCAAGCAGGGAAAGACACTTGGGTTTGATATCAAGAAGGTGAGATGCTACAATTGTGATCAGCTGGGTCACTTTGCCAGAAACTGCAAGGAACCGTCCTCCAAGGATCAACAAGAGAAGAAGATCTCCTCTGGAAAACAAGCTGCCAATCCTTCAAAGACAAACACATCTTCAAGCTCCACAGCTCTTGTGTGTCAGGCTGATGGACATTATCATTGGGGAGATCAAGCGGAGGAAGCTGCTGATAAAGCCTTGATGGCTGATGTGGAGGACATGGACAAGTGTGTCATGATTGAACCTGCTGAGGATCTCACTGCTGTGCATGCTGAGGTTATTTCTAAACTGTGTAATTCTAGATCTTGCTTGAATGAAATTCAAAAATACAGATTCATCAATCAAGCCTTGATTGATGAACGAAATCACATTAAGGTAATGTATGACTCTGTGGCCAAAAATGAGAAACTTTACTTAAAGAAAATTCGTGATATTTCTGGTGAAAATCGTTCTTTAATTATGCAACTCAATACTCAAACCATTAATAATACAATTTTAACAGAAAGAGTCCAAAAGGCAGAAAAAGCCAAATTACAGGTTGATCACATGGATATGGATCAGAAAATTCTGTTTGCAATAATTGATAAACAATTTAATAGAAAAGGCACAGAAGGTCTTGGGTATAACTCTCATCCACCTCTTATTCTAAATCAAGGAGATTTGCTGATATGCCTACTCCACATGTTTCAACACCTTTTGTTTGCACATTATCTCCTGATGATTATATTACATCCTCTGATTCTGACAGTTTTGCTTCTTGTGCAGAGTCAAATTGTGTAAAATCCGAAGATGATTGTGATAAAGAGTGCTAATGATAGAACTATTTTAAAAGAACTTGAGTCGGATGAATGTAATAATATGTCCGTGTCAAAACCAAATATTTATGAACACTTTAAAAACTTGTATTTTGATTCTATGTCTGCTGAGCATACGGGTTTGGGATGTGATGTTTCTGAATTTAAAAATGCCTTGCCTTTTGTTCCTAAATCTTTGAATGTTATGCCATGTGTTACAAAATTTAAAAGTGTAGGAATTGTTGTGAATGATGTACCACGTGAAACCATGAGCAACATGGAATTTTTCAGATTAAAGGAAGCACATCGTCTTCAAGACAAAGTTACTGATGAGAGAACCGTCTAATGTTCAGATTCCTCAACATCACAATCATCTTCATCTTGTGATGACTATTATCAGGCTAAGATATCTTTTGAAAACGTTTGTTTTAGTTGTGGTGCCTCAAATCATGTTTCAAAAAGTTGTAAATTAACAACCACAAATTCTAATGAAAAATCACCTTCCGAAAGTTCATTAAATTCATACATGTTGCCTAAGTCTTCTCTTAGTAGAAAATCTAGACGTAAAAGAATTAAAAATGCTAAAAATCATTTAAAACGAACGTGGAAAATTAAAAATAATGTTCTATTTGATGACCATGTTTCATCAAAGGATGGTTGTAATCTTGATTCCAATGAGATGTCATATCCTGACACTAAGATCTCTTTATTGAAACAATGTTGGTCAAAACGTATAAATGGTTCGTTGTGTATAGGGTCAATCAAGAGAAACCGGTGATAACATCTGGCATGTAGATAGTGGATGTTCAAGACATATGACTGGGCACTTTAACTTGCTGCAAGATTATCATCAAATTGATGGAGAGTATGTTGCTTTTGCTGGAAACCCAAGAGGAGGAAAGATTGAAGGACAAGGAACAGTAACAAATGGAGTAAATAGTCTGGAATTTGTCAACTTTGTTTCTCAGTTGAAATTCAATCTGATGAGTGTTTCACAGATTTGTGACAAGGACTTTTGTGCCTTATTCAATTCAAAAGAATGTCTTATCTTGAAGCCAGGAGTGGTGATTCCGGAAGAACTTATTCTCATGCGTGCTCCCAGAAGATACAACACATATAGCTTGGATATGAACAACCCTTCGGGCATTGAATCGTGTTTTCTCTCAAAAGCTTCTGAAGATGAATCTTTCCTGTGGCATAAGAGGTTGGGACATGTAAATTTCAAAACAATGAATCGAATGGTTCGAGGCAACCTAGTCACTGGATTACCTCTCAAATATTTCACTCCTATGGAACATTGTATCTCATGTTCCAAAGGAAAACAGCACAAATCTTCACATAAGCCTAAAACCACCAATTCCATTGACTCTCCTCTCCAATTGCTTCACATGGATCTTTTTGGTCCAGAGAGTGTCATGAGTGTTGGACGAAAGTCATACTGTCTGGTGGTAACAGATGATTTTTCTCGATTCACTTGGGTGTTTTTCTTAGACACAAAAGATGAGACGCCAGAGATTTTAAAAACCTATCTGCTTCAAATTGAGAACCTCTTCAATCTAAGTGTGAAGACTATCTGCAGCGATCATGGAACAGAATTCAAAAATGCAACTCTTGATTCCTTCTGTGAAAGCAAAGGAATTTCTCAACAATTCAGTTCACCTAGTACAACTCAACAAAACGGTGTAGCTGAAAGAAGAAACCGCACTTTAATTGAAGCTGCACGAACTATGATTGTTGACTCTGAGCTTCCTGTGACTTTCTGGGCTGAGGCAGTCAACACTGCATGTTTTGTGCAAAATCGGGTTCTTATCACTAAAAGTTGCAACAAGACACCTTATGAGATCATGTACAAGCGCAAGCCAGTTATTGATATCTTCAGGAAATTTGGGTGTGTGTGCACAATGTTGAACACTTCAGATCAGCTCAACAAGTTTGAAGCCAAAGCTGATGAATGCTATTTTGTTGGTTACTCATCCAATCAACGTGCTTTTCGTGTCTACCATAAGAAGAAAAGGATAGTAATGGAGTCCATTGATATCAATTGGCATGAAAACAATCATACGGACGCAGGAGACAGTCCCAATTGGCTCTTTGACGTCGATTCAGTTTTTAAGTCATTTAATCTTCCTGATTTCTCTATTGAATCAACTCATGCTAATCCTTACTTCTCTGTGAACAATCTAGGGAACATAAATGATCAAGGCTCTTCTTCATCTGCTCAGGTTGAAATTCCTGTGGTTGCTAATGCTGAATCTAATATGGAGTCTTCTGGTTCTGGTGCAACAAGTGAAACTGTTGAAGACAACTCCATTCCAATAGTAGATGTTGCACCACAATCACCTGCTGAAGATCCTATTAATGATATTGCCGATCCTCCTGCTGAAAATCTTACCAATTTGGAAGAAGTCGTGGAAGAAGATGAAATTCCTCAACTGCGAATTCACAAGATTCATCCCACCAATAACATCATTGGACCACTCAATGTAGGTGTTAGTACCCGAAGTGCCTGTGAAGCATTTGAAAACAACATGTTTTCCTGATTTATCTCTCAAACTGAACCAAAGAACATTAAAGCAGCTCTACTAGAAAACAGCTGGGTGGAAGCAATGCAGGAAGAGCTACAACAATTCTCAAAGTTACATGTGTGGATTTTGGTGGATCTACCCAAGAACAAAGTTCCGATCGGTACTCGTTGGGTCTTTCGCAACAAAAAGGATGAAGGCGGCACTGTGATTCGAAATAAAGCTCGTCTGGTGGTTCAAGGTTTCTATCAAGAAGAAGGGATTGACTATGAGGAAGTCTTTGCACCAGTGGCTCGTTTGGAAGCCATCAGAATGTTTCTCACCTATGCAGCCTACATGGACTTCACCGTCCATCAAATGGATTTCAAAAGCGCATTTTTGTATGGCAAATTTCAAGAAGAAGTATATGTCAAGCAGCCGTCGGGTTTCATTGATCCTAATTTTCCACACCATTTTTACAAGTTAGACAAAGCATTGTACGGTCTTCACCAAGCACCTCGTGCGTGGTATGAAACTTTATCGAAGCATCTGCTTGAGAATGGTTTCACACGAGGAGCAATTGACCAAACCTTGTTCAAACGGAAGGAGGATAAGGATACAATCATGGTGCAAATTTATGTGTATGATATCATTTTTGGTTCTACAAATCCCCGTCTCTGCAAAGAATTTGAAGAAGTGATGCGATCTAAGTTTGAGATGAGCTCCATGGGGGAAATGAAGTTTTTTTTGGGACTACAAGTTGATCAGTCTGAGTCAGGAATCCTTATCCATCAAGAAAAATACGTAAAAGAAATCTTGACCAAGTTCAAAATGGCTGATTCCCATCCAGTAAAAACTCCTGTGGAAGTTCGCCATTGTTTGACTCCAGATATGGATGGGGAAAGCGTTGATCCGCATCTATATCGCTCTATTATAGGATCTCTCATGTATCTCACGGCCAGCAGACCCGACATCATGTTTGCAGTGTGCTTGTGTGCACGTTTTCAGGCTAATCCTAAACTCTCTCATTTATCTGCTGTCAAACGTATTTTAAGATACTTAAGGTATAAGCCAAAATTGGGTCTGTGGTATCCTAAAACTGACTTGTTTGATCTTGTGGCTTATTCAGATTCAGACTACGGGGGTTGCAACTTAGACCGAAAATCCACTTCTGGAGGTTGTCAATTCCTTGGCAACCGCCTTGTCTCATGGAAATGTAAGAAACAATCCACCGTTTCCCAATCCACCGCCGAAGCCGAATATATTGCCGCAGCCCTCTGTTGTTCCCAAGTCAGATGGATACACCATCAGATGCTTGACTATGGGATCACATTCCATGAGACACCTATTCTGTGTGACAACACTTCCGTTCCCCATATCACCAAAAACCTTGTTCAGCATTTCAAAACCAAACACATTGAAATTAAACATCACTTTATTCGTGACTGTGTTGAAAAGAAGCATATTCGAATTGTTGAAGTCAAAACTAATAAACAAACCGCAGACATCTTCACAAAGGCTTTTGACTCTACCAGATTTGCCCAACTGGTGGAAATGCTTGGAATGATCAACTTTAAGTAAATTGTGTAAATAATTTTTCTATTTTTTATTATTTTATTTGATTTTTTATTAATTCTGTTTAAACTGTCTAAGAAAATTCCAAAAAAGATTTTATTTTTTTTAACAGTATCCACGCAAATCTTTTGGGGGAGAAATATAATATTATAATATTGAAAAGAATTGCTATGTATATAATCTTACAAGTTGCAAAAAAAAATAAATTGAATCTGACCTTTGAGAAATGATAGTGTCTGATCTCATCTCTTGGACATGGAATAGACCAACAGCGATGGTGTTTACTGAGGTATAGCTGGTAGGCCCGACATATGGTTAAAACTTGTAAGTAGTGTGAAAACCTAATATATATCTCATACTTGTGTGTTTGAATCCATTATTGAAACATCTAACCCATTTTTAGATCTAAGAAAACCGATTCAATCAGATACAGGCTTACGTATTGGATTCCTATTCATACGCCAAGTGACCGTCAATATAACGATATTTACCACCGATGACCCCGTATGTTTTGCTTACGCAAAGATCTCGGGTGCTCATCCTTTTCCCATCCACTTGGATGATTTGATCCCGTCTGTTTTGCTTACGCAAAGATCTCGGGTGTTCAACATTTTTCTATCCGCTTGGATAATTTTACGACTTCTTCTGTTTTGCTTACGCAAAGATCTAGAATGCTCGTACTTTTTTAATATCTACTTGGATATTTTTTATTTTAATTTTTCTAAATCCACTTGGATATCTTATTTTAATTTGGTGGTACTTTGACATTACTAAGACGGTACCTTGGTTAATCAGAAAGAGATGATAGGATGAAGATGGGTACTTCTTGAGGATTGATAGGTTTTTCAAAATCATTTTATTTTAATATGTAGGGTACACCTTGTATGTTGCTTAAATGGTACCTTCTAATCACATGAAATCTTTGTACAAACAAATGTTCGGGTTTACTTTGCACAAATATCAGCTATCTTCAGGGACTCACAGTAGTGAATTGCAAAAGGAAGTGTTTCAAGAGACTGACCAGATCTGATCTCATGTTGGATCTTTTTCAAGAAGAAAAGGGTAAATATCTTGTGTATAATTTTATTAATATATTGAAACTAGTTGTACATATCGAAACTACTTTGAACTATCGAAACTAGTTGTATATATCAAAATTAATTTGAACTATCAAAACTACTTTGTGTATATCGAAACTACTTTGAACTATCGAAACTAGTTGTACATATTGAAACTACTTTGAACTATCGAAACTAGTTGTATATATCAAAATTAATTTAAACTATCGAAACAACTTTGTGTATATCGAAACTACTTTGAAGTATCGAAACTAGTTGTACATATCGAAACTACTTTGAACTATCGAAACTAGTTGTACATATCGAAACTACTTGAACTATCGAAGCTACTTTGTACATATCGAAACTACTTGAACTATCGAAACTACTTTGTACATATCGAAACTAGTTTGTCCTATCGAAACTATTTGTTTCGACAGGGGCAATTTTGTCTTTTGTCTCACGAGAATTAAAAGCCTTCATAAGCAATCCCTCCCGTCATACTGATTCTTACTCATATTTTTCAAAACCTTTTCGTCTTCTCCGTCATTCACACAATCTCTCAAATCGTCTGTTTGGGTTGCAAGATATCAACTGATTTTCCCCCGTTGTCTCTATCGTCTCCATCATCAGGTAACGTCTCACAACCTCCTTTTGATGATTTTTGCAAATACGGCAGATCCAGGGTTTCAAAAATTTAAAATTTGTTCGACTAAATCTTCATAATAATAGTTGTTTGTGTGCTTCTCTATGTTTGCACACATTTCAATACTGATATATCTTAGAACTCACGATTATTTGTGTATTCTTGCAGATAACAATTCACATTCGGTAAGATGAAGCTCCGTCACTTACAGGCCACTCTAAACCTTTCTTTTAAATTGATTATATCAGTCTGAGTATAACGAATCAGAGAGGTTTGGGTTTCAAAACCAAGTAGTTTCGACAAAGGGGTTTAACGCTTTCGAAATTTTCTTAAAATTTTTTAAATCGAAACTACTAGTTTCGACACCCAAACTTGCCCTAGTATCTCTGATCGAAACTAGATAGTTTCGATAAGTTCATCTCCATCGAAACTAGTTGTTTCGACAGTTTTGATTTCCATCGAAACTAGTTGTTTCGACAAGTGTTGATCTCCATCGAAACTAGTTGTTTCGACAGTTTTGATCTTCATCGAAACTAGTTGCTTCGACAAGTGTTGATCTCCATCGAAACTAGTTGTTTCGACACTATTGATCTCCATCGAAACTAGTTGTTTCGACTGTGTTGATCGCCATCGAAACTAGTTGTTTTGACAGTTAGGACTTCAAATTTTTTTCTAAGTGTTGATATATCTTGTTTCGATTCAGTATTTTCAGAAATCTTATTGTGCAAAATTGATAAACTTTACAGGTATGGATCTCTTATTTGTAAAAAGACACAATGTCTGTGCATTCCTCAATGCCAATGATCCTAAGGCTGTAGAGTTCACTCCTGTGCTAAACTTCCTGGCAAACTCCAACATTAGCTTTGCCATCAGCAATAATCTGCCGGTGTTTGAGACAACTATAAGAGAATTCTGGGAGACTGCAGAAATCATCACAATTGAGAATATAGAGCACATTAGAGCAACTGTGCGTGGCCAAGAAGTCTTACTTTCTGAAGCTACAATTAGAGAGGTGCTTCAGTTTAATGATAATCCAGATGCACCTATTGAATTCCCAATTTTCTATGTTAAAGAATGCTTCAGAAGGATGGGTCATCCAGATGAATTCAAGAGTGGCCAGATAATCAAGAACTCCTTACCAAGCCACTGGAGATATATAGTGCACGTGTTTATTCACTGCCTATCAATCAGAAAAGGAGGGTTTGATTCAGCAAACAGCACTCTAGGCTCAGCTATTTTGGGGATAATCAAGGGAAGAGATTACAACTTTTCTGGCTTCATATTCAGACAGTTAAAAGACAATCTAACTGGAGCCGTGAAGGAGAAATTCTTGGCATATCCTAGATTTTTACAAATTATCATCAATCATATTCATCCTGAGCTGCAACAAGGTGGGAACATCTTTGTGTTCGATCACATGATTGCCAAGACTTTCAGCTACATGAGGAGTACTAACAAGAGAACCAACAGGGCAATAGCCGACGTTCCCCTGTTTGGTCATATTATTGGTGAAGAAGAAAATTTATCCCTAACATTGACCCTGATCTTGAAGAAGAAAACTCATCATCTGAAGAAGAAGAAATGGAAGTTGAGCAAGATCAAGGCAATGCACCTATTGATGAAGCTGAGATTGAGATAAACGTCCCTGATGTTCAAGAACAAGAACAACCCATCATTGAGCCTGTGATTGAGGCTCCTTTTGTTGAACAAATTCAGATAGTTCAAGAGCCAGCAGTTAATGTTGAAGCTGGCATGCATGGAGTTGAGGAGGAAGTCGCAGAATCAAGCGGAACTCTGGATGCAGGGATTTATGGATCTGACTACTACAAGTCTGATTCAGATGATAGAACAATGCATCCTGCATCTTCCTCTAAACGACAGGTTGAGTCAGGTTCTGATTTTGAGGAAGAAGAGCCTAAGGCAAAGAAAATCAAAACAGGATTTGAAGACTTGTCATCCTCATCAGATTCTCTATTAGCCACTCCACAACCATCTCCACAACCATCTCCACAACCTACTCCACAACCCACTCCACAACCATCTCCACAACAATCACCCATCCATACTACTCCCACATCACCAACTCATGATTCAGCCTCTCCTGTACCAAGAGTTAAGACTCTAAGCCTTGAACTGAAGAAAATGCAGGATACGTTACTAAAAAAAGATGAAGAAATTGAAGGCTTAAAAGATAATTTGCATAATGTCCAGGAAGAGGTTAAAGACCTGAAGCTGGAAGTTGGGGGTTTACATACCCAAATTGAGGTCCAACAAACTCAACTTGAAACACAGCAGAAACTAATATCAAAGCAAAATGAAGAATTCAAGGCTTTGGCTGAAGCAGTAGAGCAGCTCAAAGCCTCAATGGTTAAACATGTGCAAAAACAACCAACTACTTAAACAGCTCAGGGGGAGACCACATCTGTGGTTGAACCCTCATCTCCTGACCTTGTAACTAATCCAGAATCTGCACTAACTATATTTGCTGGGCATATTGAAAAGACAAAAGAGACGGTTGAAGTCAAAATTGAAGGTACAGAACTAAACCTTCCCTCAGCTAGTGAGAGAATAGAAGCAAGGAAGAGAGGGAAAGGGACTTCCACTGAAATAGAGACCGTGATTCTTGATGAAGAAGACATCCCATCTGATGATGAGCTGAATGCCCTTTTAGCTGACATTGAAAACTTTGGGTATAATGATCTTTATCCAGAAATCCTGACCACTGAAGAAAAGGAGACTGAGTGAACAAGATACTTTACGAAAGACGGAGATGAAATTCAAACTTTATCTGATGAAGAAAAGGGTGAAGATGATGTTCAGATTAATCTTATCAAAACAGTCACTCCTGAACCAACCACTACAGTCTCCAAATCCGATCCAGCACAAGATTCACCCTCGGTTGCTCCTGAACCTCCAACTTCAAGAAAGTCCTGGTTTAAGAAAATAATTCAGGAGGAAACTCCTAAGACATATGAATGGATAGCAGAGCATCAAGAACTAAAAAAGCCTCCAATTGGCTGGAAGTATGATGCTGAAAGGAAGCTCTTTATCATAAGAAGATATAGAGGGGGAGTTCAGCACTTTAAAAATATGACTGACTTCCAAACCCTTCCTTTCTATGACCTCAGGGATTTAGCTAAACTTCCACTTCAAAACCCTGGGAAGGTCATGATGGCTTATGACTTTGAGAAATTTCTGCATTCTCAAGTCAATAATGATTTCAAAGGAATGAAGCCTATGAAAACTCAAAAGAAGATCTCAAAGACCAGGTTTCATCCTAAAACTAACAAGCCATATGTGTTCTTAAGGTACAAGCCTGCCCAAACACACAAGACCATCACCATTCCAAAATCTGTACCTGTCCAGCTACAAACTTTCAGAAAATGGTACTACGACCCAATTATTGGCAGTGCAGTGATAGAGTGTGAGGGCAAGGAAGACATCACCATCTTTGAGCTCATGGAGCTGTTGAAGTTTCAGCCTGAAGATCTGGAAATCCTGTTTCAGAATCACATTAAGGCATACAGTGATGAAGATGAAGCTATTGCTAAAGCCTACCAATGGGTTGTATCTCTCCATGTTAAACCTTTTATACCGAGGACAACTGAAGGACCAGCTGCTTGATGAAGAGCTGAAGACGGTAATGCAACAGCTTAGGGGGAGATTGTAGAGTCATATCTGAGATATAAGCTGTTGTCATTTATTGTTTGTTTAAACAGTTTTAGACTAGTTTACTTTCTATCATTTCATTAAATGTAATTTCAGTTTTATGTAATTTACTGTTTTTATTTCTAAGTCTGGGCCATCGAAACTACTTAGTTTCGATTGAGTCTGTTCAATCGAAACTAGTAGTTTCGATAGATGGTAGTTTTGACAGTATTTGTATCACTTGTAAATGGTCAATCGAAACTAGTAGTTTCGATTAAACATAGTTTCGATTGAACATAGTTTCGATACTGTCACTACTATAAATAGCCTAGTTTGAGAATGTTTAGGGTGTGAGTAGCGGCTGTAACCCTGAACCTTCTCTTTCACATTTTCCTGAATCAATACAATTTGCAGTTGTTTATTCACTGTGTTCTTACACTTTCATACCATTTGCGTGTTGATTCAAACTGTGGTTAGCCTGTTATCTTCACCAACACTGTTTTTATTATCTGTTTCACCACCATACACACAGTTTCCGCCTGTGTGTGTGTGTAATCGATCAAATCAGTGATTTCAAGAGAAATCTGGACCTACATGAAAGAATAACACAATGTGTAAGAATGAAATCTTGCTTTATATCCATGTATATATTGCTTGCCAAGTATAAGAAAAAGTTATGGACACTTCGATGATAACGGCTACTTCGGTAGACGGACGACCACGTGACTATTTTGTAACCGGGACAAATACGTTCCTTCATCAGCTAGGACGTACGAAAGCCATTAATGGACGGTCGAAGCAAATGGCATATTATGAATAGTAGAATGGTTGCATAAATAATAGTCGCATGGGAAACGGATAGTTTCGGGTAGACAGGCGAATTACGGCTTACGACGGTAGGACGGTTGTAAGTCATGACGGACGGACACAAGTTGCCGGACGGTTGTAAGAATAAAATTACGGACGGACACCAGTTGTCGGACGGTTGTAAGAATGGCGGGCCATGACGACGGACCGTGGCGTTTGTCTTTGTGGCATTCGCAAACAAATGACGGGTTGATCACCCTTAAGTGTATGACCCATGAAAGTTAAGAAAAGAAAAAGGTGAATGCATATATATATATATATGTAATCACAAAAGAAAGATGAAAGAAAAGCAAAAGTTTATGAATACGTATTTATATATATGTAATCACAAAAGAAGGATGAAAGAAAAGCAAAAGTTTATGAATACGTATTTATATATATGTAATCACAAAAGAAAGATGAAAGAAAAGCAAAAGTTATGAATGTATATAATTATGTATACTTATAAAGAAAAGAATGATCATACTTAATAGTTTTAAACTAGAACTCACCAGCGTTAGCTGACTTTTAGTATACATTTCAGGTACAGAAAGGAAGGGTCGTGTGAAGGCGTGAAGGTTACCCGGCACGAGACTGACATCCCACTTTCATTTATGTTAAGACAATGTTATGTTTCAATTTTTAAAACTTCCGATGTTATGACATGTAATCTGAATGATGTTTGCTTCCGCTACTTCTGAATGTTTTAAATTTAAGTTCAGTAATTACGACTATGTTTATGAGTAAATCCAACAAGTGAGGTCACCCGGGAATGGGGCCTTACAGAAACCATCTTCCTTTTAATTTACTTGTAAACCTAAGAAAAACGATAACTCTCCCATAGCAAACATTTCAAACTTCGACTTCATTACACTCTCAAAATCTTTCAATAACCCTTCATTTGTTGAGCCAAAAATAATATCGTCCACATATATCTGCACCAGTAGGTAATCTCCCCCTGATTTCTTTATGAATAAGGTCGAGTCAATCTTGCCATGAACAAAATCATTTGCCAAAAGATTTGCGGACAATGTTTCATACCACGCTCGAGGAGCCTGATGAAGATCATAGAGAGCCTTATCAAGCTTGAAAACCATATTCGGATGAAGTGAATCTTCAAACCCCGACGGCTGACAAACATAAACTTCCTCCTTGACCTTTCCATATAAAAACGAACTTTTCACAACCAATTGAAACACCTTAAAACCTTTATAAGAAGCAAAAGCTAGAAACAGCCGTATCGCTTCAAGCCTCGCAATAGGCGCATAAACCTCGGTGTAGTCAATTCCCTCTTGTTGATTGAAGCCCTGGACAACTAATCTTGCCTTGTTTCTTACCACGACACCTCGATCGTCTTTCTTACATTTAAACACCCATTTAGTACCAATCGGATATACACCCTTCGGAAGATCTACAAGATTCCAAACCTTAAGTTTGTCAAACTGAGCAAGTTCTTCCTGCATAGCCTCTATCCAATTGTTATCATTTAAAGCCATTTCAACATTCTTGGGTTCGACCTGAGAAATAAAACATGAATGTGAGCAATCATCAAGAACACCAGAATCCTTAATACATGTATACAAACAAGTATTGTCAATAAGAGAACGCGTTTTCGATCCGTCCTACAAATTTCTGATTATATTCGTCACTGGATGATCTTTGAGTTCCTTGATGGAAGCGACCTCAGGAACCTGTAACACTTCAACGCGAGTTGTATCAGATTGATAAGATAAACCATGATTATTTAGAGTTTTCGAGTCTAAATTTGTAGGAATCTCCCCCAAATCCTATGTCGAAGGTAATGAATCATCACCCAACAAAGGATCAGCAGAAGAATCTTGAAAAATAGCATTGTCTTCCTCACTCTGTGAATCTTGTGGTCCCGAACAGGAAGCAACATTAGGATCAGGAGCAGAAGTAGATGGAACCGATGAATTTTGAACTGTATTTGGTAGAAAGCCATTGTGCTGTACATCCTGACATGAATCATAGAGAACAACAGCTTCATCAGGAGAAATATAAGAAGGTAAATGAAAAGACTCGAATAAGGATTCATAATCAAAGGCCCAATCTGGTCCAATCGCCATTTGTGGTAAAGATCGATTTGAACAGTCAATATGGAACCATTCTTCAACTAGGCGCGTCTCTTTTTTAAAAATCCTCTTGGTAGTCGAATTAGCAACATACCCCAGAAAAATCCCTTCAATAGCTTTAGCACTGAATTTTGTAGGGACATCTCTATCTTTCAACAGGGTGCAAGGATTACCCAAAGGTAGTAAATAATCCAGATTCGGCTTTCGATTATTCAGCAGCTCGTAGCAAGTCTTGTTGTGTCGCTTGACGGTCAAGACCCTGTTCAAAACGTGACACGCAGTATTCACAGCTTCAGCCCAAAAAGTAACTGGAAGCTTAGAATCTGCAAGCATCGTGCGTGCCGTTTCAACCAACGTCCTGTTCTTTCGCTCAGCAACACCGTTTTGATGAGGAACATATGGCGCACTGAATTCATGATGAATTCCCTTTTGTAGACAGAATAAGCCCATCTTGCTATTCTTAAATTCGCTGCCATTGTCACTCCTAATTCTTTTGACCTTCAGATTGAACAAATTCTCCAAACCCAGGATTAAGTATTGTACCAACTCAGTGGTTTCAGCTTTAGACGAAAGAAACTTAACCCATGAAAATCTGGAAAAATCGTCAGTGACTACCAAACAGTATGATTTTCCACCAATTCTCCTGATACTAATCGGACCGAACAAATCCATATGCAGCAGCTCCAAAGGAGTTACGATAGAATTCTTCGATTTAGATTTGTGTGATTTCTTCCGTTGTTTTCCCTTCTTGCACAGAACCCAATCATCAGGAGCTGAGAATTTCATCTTCGAAATACCAAGAACCAGATCATTCTTAACAATGTAGTTCATCTTCCGATAGTTGATATGAGCTAGCTTCCTGTGCCACATAATAGAATCTGATTCCGAAGCCTTGGAGAGTAAACATGTAGGAATTGAATCCGTTGTAGTAGCGACACTCATGTCAAGGACATACGTGTCATTTCTCCTTGGGGCCTTCATGAGAATCCATTCGTCAGGAATAACAAAACCAGGTTACAGAATATAACACTTAGCATCATTGAAATGGAACGAAAACTTCTTGTCACAAACTTATGATACACTCAAAAGATTGTGTTCCAGCTGCTCCACGTAATTCACCTTCTCAAATTTGACTTTATCATTCTTTAACGTTCCCTGTCCAGTTATGTACCTGCCTTTATTCCCCGTAAAAGCGACATAACCTCCATCAATCTTTTTAACATCTTCAAGCAATTTCATATTCCCTGTCATATGTCGAGAGCAACCACTATCCACATACCATGTATTATTGATAGTCCTCCTTGGTTGTCCATACATAAACAAAGAAAATCAGTTAGAAATAGGAACCCAAGCCATTGTGGTCTTGGGTCGTCCAGATTGATCAAAATAAATAACTTCTAGTAATTCACAATCAATGTTATCATCAACCTTTGGAATAGAAGTTTTACCAACAGACCTTTTCAAAGGAGACAATTTTTGATTATTTTGAAAAACATTATTTGATATATTATTATCAGATTCAGATGTTTCCAAAATTTTCTTCAATTTTCTGTTTCGTCTTCTCCTTTGTGGCCTAGACAATTTTAATTCAGATTGAGAATCCTTTGAAATTCCAACATGAGGAATCTCAGGTTTCTCTTGACACACAAATGATTTAGATTTCAATTTATCCTGTTGTTTAAATCCAGAGGATTTAACAAAATATCTACAGGACATATTTTGCTCCAAACTAAATGATGACTTTCCCTCATCTGTTCTTTTCAGAATCTTCACCACTTTCGGTTGTGAAGGAACAGTCTTCAATTTTCCCTTATTCTTATAAGGACAATTGATCAGAATGTGACCAGCTTCGTTGCAATGAAAGCAAACTCTTCTCTCTTTAAAAGTTCTAAAGTAAGAAGAATTCTTTGAATTTGAGGAGCCATCAGATGAATAAGCTTCAGAAGATTTTTCATAAAATTTTACTGTCTTCTTTGGAACATAAACTTATGTAGGCACCTTTGAAGAATGCACCTTTTGATGACCAGCAGCGACAAAACCACTTGACTGTAAAATTGAAGAAATCTTAGGGGTAACAACTTTCACCTCATCAGGTTCAGTCAGAATGCATCTATCACGGGTAACAGTTTTTACAACTGTTGGTTCATCAATTTTCACCTCTTTTGGAATGCCTTCAACCTTTTTCTCATCAAATTCCTCATCTTCAGAATCAGATTCATACACCATATCCTCACCAGTTACCGGGTTCACTTTCAAAACTGTTTTTGGATCTATTTCCTCTTCATAAATTATTTCAGGTTCAACCACATAATTTGCATTAAATGGTGGAGGAACAAATCCAATCCCAGCAACCCGTTTAGTAGGATCAGCATTTGAATTAAAATAATCCAAAACAACAAAAGAATTTGTAAAATTTTCCAACTTTCGATGAAGTTTGACCACCTCAGACTCTTTGTCAGAAATTTCCTTATTCTTTTGAGCAATAAATTCAGTTCGTTTTTCTATTTCAGCATAAGCCATATCCAGATGATAAGCTTGTTCTTTATATTTCAACCCTAGAGAATTCCAGTCTCTTTTCCAAGACTCAATTCTATCGATGCATAATTTATCATTATCTTTCAGTTTCTGATTAACAGAATGCATCGATTTCATGTCACAAATCAAGTCTGTGTTATCATCCATGACCTTTTGCAATTTATCTTTAACAGTAATGCAGTTAGAACAGAAAATATGACAAACAGAGTCTTTTACCTTTGACGGATCAGACATATCTGCCATGAAAACTTTGGCAATGGGAATATTCGCTGAATCAGCACCATCCGAAGCATTTTGTTTTAAAACAATATCATCTTCAGCAACACCTGATGCAATATCAGAATCAATATTCTGCTCTAGTTCTACCTCTTCATCAACAACCTGCACACTGTCAGCATCACACGAACCATCACTTGAACTCTCACTTGAACCATCACTTGTACCATCATCGTCATCAGTCACCTCTTCTGATTTTTCAGAATGAATTTCTGCTACAAAGGCTTGACTTACAGCACCCACTAAATCTTCCAAATGAATACCCCAGTCATAATTCTCATCATTTTGTGCAACCAATGCCGATGATGCAGATGCATGATTTGAATTTCCAGATGAACCATGTGATTGATGAAGATTATTCTGAAAATTATTCTGCTTCTTCTGAGAATCAAACTCTACCTTTTGCTTCACACACTCTTTAGCAAAGTGACCATACTCTTGACAATTATAACAACGCACTTTGGTTTTACCAAAACCCATGCGTGATCGATTATTTGAGCCAACACACTCTCTGCCAGTTTTCTTCAAGAAATATTTTGCTTGACGCATTAACATAGCCATATTCCATTGGATGTTCATTTCTTCCAGATCAACAGGGTCAATCTGTCTGAAATCGCTTCAATAACCTCAGGATCATGAGTTTTCCCTCCAATAAAATTCTCATATGAAGCCATGAATGAGGAAAACATAGCTAGATAATCATCAGCAACCTTTTGATTTACATGAGATCCAGAAGATGTAGAAGCTGTTGTTGCAGAAAAACCAGAATGACTAGAATGACCAGAATGAATAGGAACTCCAGAACTCTGATCTTTAGACGAATCTTGAGCATCTCCAGAAAAGAATGCAACTTCTGTACCAGTTTTACCAGTAGTCTTGGCAAAATACATTGAAGGATCCTGGATGTGCTCCATGTTAGTCTCCTTCTTCTTCATATTCAGGTCATGCGATTGAATCTTCCCAAGAACTTCTTCAAGAGACATGGTTTTGTACTTGATATTTTCTTTGATCAAAACCGTGTACACATCAAATTTTGATGGTAATGCCTCCAAGAACTTATCATTAATTTCTTCAGTTTCATATACCACAGACACACTCGACAGTTCACTAAGCAGATGATAAAATCTGGTAGCAAGATCATCCAAGGATTCATTTTGAAAATGTTTGAAGACCAAGAATTGCTTCTTCAAAAGCTTTTTTCTACTCTTCTTTACATCCAAACTGCCTTCACATATTTTCTGTAATGCTTCCCACAGTTGTTGAGAAGACTTGAATTGTTTGAAACTGTGATATATTTCCTTCGGAAGAGACATCGAAATACTTGCCATCGCTTTCTTTTCCCTATCAAACAACACCTTTTCTTCATTCGTTAACGCTGATACTGGCTTTGGAACATTATCCTATCCCATCCATGAGTAAGTCGGATGCGTATAACCTTCTAAATTAGGAATCCAGACACTGGTGTCGGTGAAAGATATGAACTGATCAAACCTGTCTTTCCAATTTGAATAATCAGCAACATTCAACAACTTCGGTGGTTTTTGAGATGTACCTATCTCATTATCATAATTGAACATATTCGTTACTTGAATCATATTTGTCATTTTTCTGAAAAATTTCCAAGTGTGAAACACCCTCTACCCTTAGGCGAAGATAATAAGTTCGCTTCTGTGATACCCAAGCGAACTTAATATCAAGCGAACTTAATAAGTTCGCTTAAACCAGAAACCAGAAATCCGATTAAGTTCGCCTAAAAATAAGTTCGCTTAATCTGTGAGAAGCGAACTTGACAAGTTCACCTGCTAAGTTCGCCTGCACAAGAAATCAGCAAGTTCGCTTGCTTCAGCAAATTCAAACTCAAGAACAGATCAAACAAAAATCGCGAACCAGAAAGCACCAAAAATCTTCATAATTCACTGATTTGAAGGAATTAGTCAAAATCAAACCGCAGGATTGTGTAATTTCTTAATTAGAACGTTTCTATCGGATCAATTTCTTCAAAAACAACAAATCAGAACCAAATTAGTCTTGAAAACTCCATGGAAATGAAAATGTCAAAGATGATGAATTTCTTGTCAATTTGCATGCAAAACCGTCTAGAATCACCAAGAATCACGAGCAAAAGCTCTGATACCACTTGTAGGTCCTAATGGAACTTCTACAGATCGTTCTCGTGATAAGACGTGTCGTTAACTCGGAGTGCGGAATCCAACGAATCAACGATTACATTCTTAAAAGACAATAAAGACAATCACGAAAATAAACTTCATGCTTGTATTCCAATTCATAATAGAGTTTACAGACTCAATCTATTCGATTCTGATCACTGTTCAATCTCTGTGTATCAAACTGACTCTGTAAACATCTATATATAGACTACAAACCTGCATTAGGCGAACTTAACAAGTTCGCCTCTAACAGACTAAGCGAACTTAACAAGTTCGCCTCTGATAGACTTAGGCGAACTTAACAAGTTCGCCAAGTTCGCCTCTTTTAGACTAGGCAAACTTAACATTCGCCTCTAGCAACTTGTATAAAAATACTTAGAACATTAAAACATTACAAAAACATAAAGACATAAGATCTAAACTATTACAAAGATTTTGTCATTACAAACTATGTCCTAACACATCCACTACTACATCTTGTAATGGCATGGCTAACGTTTCATCTGCTAGGCATTTACGCAGGTTGGAGACATGGAACACATCGTGTACTCCACTCATCTCTATCAGCAATTCCAAATGATATGCCACAGGTCCGATTCGTTCTAGGATTTTAAATGGCCCAACAAACCTAGGGTTTAACTTCCCTTTCTTTCTGAATCATACCACACCTTTCCAAGGTGATACCTTAAGTAAATCAATGTCTCCAACGTTAAATTCTAACGGCTTTCGCCTTTTGTCGGCATAACTTTTCTGGAGATCACTAGCATTTTTCATTCTTTCCTTGATTTGTAATATCTTATTGGGGTTTCCTGGACCATCTCACGTCCTGATAACTGGTTTTCCCCTACTTCAGCCCAACACACAGGAGTTCTGCATTTTCTGCCATACAAGGCTTCAAATGGTGCAGGCTGTATACTTGTGTGGTAGTTGTTATTGTAAGAGAATTCTATCAGAGGTAAGTGTTCGTCCCAACTTCCTCCTAGGTCAATAACACATGCTCGAACCATATCCTCTAAGGTTTGGATTGTCTTATCGCTCTATCCATTTGTTTGAATATGGTATGCACTGCTAAGGTTTAAATGAGTTCCGAGAGCTTTTTGGAAGCTCTGCCAGAATCGAGACGTGAATCGACTGTCTCTATCTGATACGATAGATAACGGCACTCCGTGTAAAGATACTATCTTGGTAACGTATAATTAGGCCAGTTTATCCATGCTAAAAGTTTCCTTCATGGGTAGGAAATGTGCGGATTTGGTTAAACGATCAACGATAACCCATATTGTGTCATTTCCTTGACTGGTTCGGGGAAGTTTAATGATGAAATCCATGGTGTTCATTTCCCATTTCTATACTGGCAACTCAAGTTGTTGCAACAACTCAGATGGCTTTTGGTGTTCGACTTTAACCTTGGAACAGGTTAGACATTTGGCCACATATTCAGCTATGTACTTTTTCATGCGGATCCACCAGTATTCCGGTTTTAGATTTTTGTACATCTTATCACCACCGGGGTGCATTGTGTACTTGGATTTATGAGCTTCCACAAGAATTTCTCCTTAGAGATTTCCATAGACTGGAACCTATATTCGTTTATTTATTCTAAGGATGTCGTCATTTCCTTTGACGAGTTGTTCGGTCCTTCCTATCATTCCCTCGTTTTTGAGGTTTGCCTCTTTCAAGGCTGATTTTCGTGTCTCATTGATTTGGGAGGTAAGACTGACTTGCAGCTCGAGTCTTAGGGCACGTACTCGCTTTGGTTTCTCATGTTCCTTTCGACTTAATGCGTCAGCTACTAGGTTTGCCTTGCCCTCATGATAACATATCTCACAGTCATAGTCGCTTAGGACTTCCATCCATCATCTTTGTCTCATGTTGGCGGAAGACATACTTTAGACTCTTGTGGTCTATGAAAACCGTGAATTTGACTCCATAGAGATAGTGTCTCCATAATTTCAGCACGAAGATTATGGCACCTAACTCCAGGTCATGAGTCGTATAGTTCTTTTCATGAGTCTTAAGTTGTCGAGATGCATAAGCGATGACTTTGTTTCCTTGCATCAAAACACATCCTAAACCAGGGTGTGATGCATCGCAGAAGACTACAAAACCTTCGTTGACTTCGGGCAGTGATAGAATTGGTGCTTGAGTTAATTTTTGCTTTAGAATTTCAAATGCCTCATTCTGCTTTGGACCCCATTCATATTTGATTGCCTTTCGGGTTAGTGCAGTCAAAGGAACGGCGATCCTTGAGAAGTCCTTGATAAACCTTCGGTAATATCCTGCCAAACCGAGGAAACTTGTCACTTCGGTTGGTGTCTTTGGGATTTCCCAATTGGATATAGCCTCAATATTAACTGGATCTACTTGAATTCCTTTCTCGTCTATGACGTGTCTGACAAATTGTACCTTTGACAACCAAAATTCACACTTCGAGAATTTGGCGTAAAGTTCCTTCTTTCTCAATAGTTCAAGTATCGTACATAGATTGTTGGCATGATCTTCCTCACTTTTGGAGTAGATAAGTATATCGTCTATGAACACGATTACAAATTTATCCAAGTAGGGTTTACAGATTCGATTCATCATATCCATGAAAGCTGCGGGAGCATTTGTAAGTCCGAACGGCATAACCGTGAACTCAAAGTTACCATATCTAGTTCTGAACACTGTTTTAGATATGTCATCTTCCTGGACTTTCAACTGATGATAGCCTGATCGCAGGTCTATTTTGGAAAAACATCTTGCTCCTTGGAGCTGATCAAACAGATCGTCGATTCTTGGAAGTAGATATCGGTTCTTGATTGTAACCTTGTTCAATTCCCGGTAATCTATACACATCCTCATCGATCCGTACTTCTTCTTTACAAAAAGTACAGGAGCTCCCTATGGCGAGGAACTTGGTCTTATAAACCCTTTCTCTAATAACTCATCGAGTTGTTTCTTTAATTAAGTCATCTCGGTAGGAGCTAATCTGTACAGGGATTTGGCTATCGGAGCCGTGCCTGGTATGAGATTTATCTGAAACTCAACTTCCCGATCTGGCGGCGTTCCAGGTAACTCTATAGGGAAGATATCAGGGTATTCAGAGACGAGTGGTACATCCTTTAGTTCTTGCTCGGTATTGCAGGTGGTTATGGATATGAGATAAGCAAGGCATCCCTTTCATGTATACTTTGTTGCTTTTATCATAGATATCAAACCCACAGGGTTGGTTGATTCGTCTCCTTTAATTGTCACTACTTCTCCTGAAGCTGTGCGTAATTCAATGGATTTTTGAGTCACAGAGGATATGGGCTTGGTTAGTTGCTAACCAATCCATTCCAATGACTATATCGAAGCCAGCCAAATCCATTGGCAAGAGTTGTATGGGTATGACGTGTCCGGATAACGTAATTGAACAACCATTCAAAGATTTGGAGACTTGGATCAGGTCTCCATTCGCGGTTTCGACTTGTTAAGTTTTGTCTAGCTTAGCTAAGGGCTTATTAACTAGTGTACATAACTTATGATCTATAAAGCTTTGGTTTGCCCCAGAGTCAAAAATCACCATAGCATAAGCATATTGACAAGAAAAGTACCGTATATGACATCAGTCATATTGGCAGCTTCTTTGGCATTTAAGGGAAACGCTCTAGCATTCTTTTGAGTTTCGGTGGCCGACTTAGTACCTGAGCCACCAACGACTTTTGGTTTTGGGCATTCGCTCCTGTAGTACCCAGTCTCGCCACAGTTGTAGCATGTGACTAGTTTCCTTCACGGACACTGATTATTGTGATAGCCCGTACGCTTGCATTCAGGGTAGGTGATAAGAAGTTGACATTTTCCTGAATGCCTTTTCTTGCATGTTTTGCACTCGGAAGAACCAAGTTATCTTTCCTTTGTGCTAGAACCTTGATTGGTCTTTTTGAAGTCTACCTTCCCTCGGCTGAAGGTTTCCTTTTTCTTATTTTCCTCCAAGGTTCAGACCATACCATCCGTTAATTGAGCACCTAGATCCATGGCATCATCGATGGTTTTAGGTTTTGAAACCTTTACCATATAATGGATGGATCTCACTGACCAGCCCATAGATGTATCTTTTTATGAGATTGGATTCAGGCGTAGCTAGATGTGGCACTAGTGGTGCATATTCTAGCAGTTTGGTCATGTAATCTTGATGGTTAGAGCTAACCATTCTTAGGTTCAGGAATTTTTGTTTTATTTGCTCTATTTCATTGATAGGACATAATTTTCTCTTGACTCAGTCTTTAAATGAGTCCCAACTCATTTCATATGTCCTTTCTCTTCCTTTGGCGGATACCAGGGCGTTCCACCATTCAAGAGCGAAGTTCTTGAAGAGGTTAGAGGCATAGAGGACCTTGTATTCTTCGGCATATTTACTTATGATGAAGACTGATTCTGTCTTTTCTATCCATCGTAGTGTTGCTACTCCGCCTTCCTTTCCAAGGAAGTCATAGGGCTTATAAGCTTGGAAAGTCTTGTATAAGCAACCCATGTGTTTACTTTTTTTGTGACGCGGTTTGTAATTGTCTGCAGAGCTGTCATATGAGGAATAGTGTTCATCATTTCGGGGTCTCTTGGTTTTGGAACTTTGATGGGTAAGAGTTTTTGAATGTTCCCTTCTCACGGAAATAGTGTGGTTTGATTCGTTATGCTCAGAGTTATAAAGCGTATGCTCCTTTTCTTTTCCTTTATTTTTGACCTCGGCTTTGGCAGACTGAGCCTTTTCAAATGCCTCTAACATTGTTGGAATTGTATCCTCAATTCCTTTATTTATCATTTTCTGCATTTCTGCAGCTTGGGCCTCTTTTTCTATGGCCTCTTCATCTTGTTTATTTCGTCTACGCGTATGTGTGGATGGTCCAGTTCTTATTGACATTCTAGATGAAAGACATAATATTCATTAGAATTCGAAGATCTTTTTTTTATAAGGGAGATAGAAGATTTTTATTATTTTCAAACTTCAAAATACAATACGGTAGTTGAAAATAACATAGATAAGACATATTCTAATGACCCCTAGCTCTAATCAACGCTTGTTGTAGAGCGGCGATCTTGGAGTCTTTTTCAGCTTCAATCCTTTCTAATTCAGCTATCCGAGCTTGCAATGTTGCAATCCTTTCTTCTCCCAGGGTTTCCTCGTTAGTCCGAGGAGTATGGATTGGAGTAGGATTGGTGGAATGGTAAGTTCCGTAGGGTCTATTGGAGTCAGCCCTTTCCTCACCTTCCAAAGTGTAGTGGTGTTTATATGGGATTTCGGGTGGTTTCTCTAGGTAGCTATAATTGTTTACGTAGGTTTGGTTATAGATTTCGAGTGTTAGAGCAGCATAATAGCTCATTGGGGTTTCATAGAAATTTTTGGATGTTTCTAGTTCCCCTAGATTTTGAAAGGTTCCGCTAGTGTATTCGTAATTTGTTCCAGAATAGGATTCGGTTGAGTTTGTGTTTCGTTCGCTATTTCCAGGTGGTGCGTACTTACGAATGAAGTTAGGTCCTTTTCCCTATCCTGCCATTCTAGAAAAATGAAAGGAAAATAAATACATTTATTAATAGGGTAAAACGATCACAAGATTTTATTTGGGTTACATAAAAATAACATAAAAACTATAGTAGGACGCATATTTCTTGACCACGCTCTTGGCATCCTTCATCAAGCTTTTCCTTTGAAACCAAATTCTTTTGGCGAAGGACTTATGCTCCTTTTCCTTTTGGGCTAACTTCTTTTTGGCCTTTGATAGATCATTCTCGGTCTCTATCAATACCTCCCTAGTCAAGATAAGCTCTTTTTTGACTTGATCGGTTTCGCGAAGCGATCGATCGAGACACTCTATCGGAGATCCTGGTGTGGATGCGGGATATCCAAATTTCGATGGAGGGTCTCTTAGTCCTAAGACTATGTCGTTGTAGACATTATCATAGGCGGGAGTAGGTTTATGTTTCAAGGTAGCTCGTGGGCTAAAGTCCTCAGGTATAGTGTTAGGATCGTCAAATGTGGCCTCAAATCCAGCCATAAGATCGTATTCATCCTAGATATAGGGGTCCATTAACTGTGGATGATTTGCATAATCGATGTACGATCCAGAACTTCCAGAGTAGGCTCTTATGGAACTTGTGTTAGCGTAATTTTCGTCGGTGTCCGAATTATTACTCATGTATGGACCCGATATGATAGGATAGTTGAGGTAATCAACAAATGGTTCGTAACTGGCTGATTGTGGTGAATAGGCTTCCACTGGAGGTAGAGGAAGGAATCCTTCGGATTCGAAACTTTCATAGTTCTCCAGATTTTTATAGATCTCCTCTAAACTAGCTCCTGTGAGCTTCTCAACAGGTTCTTTCACCCTCATTCAAGGTTTAGTGGTCTTCTTGCTAGACCCTGCCTCATATTGATTAGTGAAAGGGGGATACATGGGCGGTGGAGGTGTTTGAGATGGAGAGTAGTTTGGTGGAGGAAGTACTGGGTAATGTGGTGGTGTACATTTCTAGGTACTAAAGTCAGAGCCACCCATTTGGCTCGGGTGATCTGATTCATATTCCTCCTTCATTGGAGCCTTTGGCAGAGTATGATACCATGAGAAGTTTCCTTCTTCCATGGGAGCGTATGTATTTGCCATTGATTCTTGTTTAATAGTAACATTAGGGTTATAGTAGCTATGGTATCCTTGTCCTCCTGACATAATACTACCTGCATGTTTCGACACTATCAGCTTAAAGGCAAGTGTCTACCTACTTTTCCTTAGTAGGCAAGTCATTGCTTAATCTGGTTAGAGCTTAGATACTAACCCCAAGTATCTAATTCGCTAAAACCTCAGTCTCAGATACCAACCAATGTCACACCCCGCCCTGAGCACCCCCGGGATGTTACCGGGCTATGACGTCAGTTGGCACCTTCGGTACCTGCTTTGATTTCAGAGTTTGGTTTTGTGCAGTGGAATAATGGTTTCTTTAAACATGATCTTTTTAACGATTCTCAACCTCAAGGGTTGGTTTTGTAAATGCTAGAATCTTGTCGTGTAGATCAAAGATTTCTTTATTTAAATACTTGGGTATAAAACCCGATAGTTTGTACATTTGAGTTTTGAAATCAAAACCCTGACCAAATTCAATATAATATACTAGGAGGTATTCTGTCTAGGAAGTCGACATACTTTGGGCACCTTAACCTTTTCTTTTCTCAGGTTCTTTCCTGTGCCTCACATGAACCTGTATAACACATGTTTGGGTTGCATCGGGTCCAAGTATGTGGCCTGACCTAGATTATGCAACAAAACTGTCATCGGGACTTAGGCCGTAGACGGTCCCGATACTATGAGGTCGTTTCCTTCTTTTCCTGAAAACATTTGAAAATGAACGTCAACTATATGCTGGTGAATACTTTATAACCTCAAATCATTTTCATAACCATTGCAAAACAGTTTAATTAAATAGTTAAACATTTCATCATTGGAGGATTCTAGTGATCATATATCACCTCCTTAGATTTCATCCAATTGTATACATTGGACAAGCACTCGGGGCCACGCAGCCAAACTGGCACAACTGCGTTTTACGCATCACCCGACATACAAGCCAACCCCGCCCGGCCCAACTGGATCTAGAGAAAGTATAAATATTTGATCAAACTTTACGTACACTTCTTGGGTATCAACATTCCCTAGGGGTAGAACCCCTGATTTTGGGATTAGTACGAGTAAATGTTTAATTATTGTGGTTTTCCCTTTTCGTAAACATAAATCATTTGATCATTTGCGTGAAGGTGCCGACAACACCAGCACGTCTTATTTGCGTGATAATAGCTTACAGCCCATGCACGTCTTTACAAATTGTTTTTGTAAAATCTCACTCTCGCCATGAGAACGAGTATTTTTTACAAAGACGAGTATTCACCTTTGTTTTGAAGTGGGAGATCGAAAGATAATAATCTTAGTGCTAAGTAGTTTTAGATTTTAGCTCTTAGGGCTCTAGCACCTTAACTTGCACTTCTATTAGTTCCTCGGGTTTCTTCGGCTCTTAAACGCTCGAGTCCGGTTGATAAGCGAACGTCGGTAGAACCGGGAGGAGCGGCTCGGGAGTCAGGACGGCTGGAGGGCTTGAGAAAGGCTCGGGAGCAGAGGAGGTTTGAGAGTGAAGGTGTGGAAAATGAAATGCCAATGCTCCTTTATTTATAGGCTGATAACGGCCTCTAGCCGGACCGTTATACAGGGGATATCGGTCCGATATGCTTCAAATGTCCTGCATGCACGCCACGTGGTAGCCATGCAATTCCGGAGTGCCACCCGTCCATGTCGGACCGAGTAGGCAAGCCATGTCGGTCCGACGTCCATCCACGCGTCAGACATGCTAACGCAAGCTCTACACGTGTCTCGACATGTTTCTGGTGCAGAGGGTTTCTAGGGTTATTCATTGCGTACTGTTTTCTAGACCATGTCGATCCGCTGTTTAAACTCTTCCCATATCCGACAGATATCAATATCATGTCGGTCCGATATCTCCTAACTTTCAGAATTTCCAAATTTATTTTCTGACCTTTTTGGGTTTTCAATAACTCCCGTTATTTCTTATAAGTTCCAGGCATAAATTGAGATCGGGATTTTGGCAGGTGTTATACTCTATATCTAGTGTTTATGCATCATTTCCACCAAACAAATCACATCATAACTCCTTTTAACAAAAACCCGAAGTTTAAAGTTACTATAAATAGAACCGAGCATGAAATCTCATATGACCAAAAGTTCTAGATAAAAAATCTACACATATTATCCATTCTGTATGCATATCTAACCATTTTCCATCATCAAATCACCCTAAACATGGCTTCTATCATGAAAACCAAAATTAAAGTTTCCTAAAATAGCAAAATCGGGCATGCGTGTATCATCCAACACTTTTGACAACAAAGTTTGTACATATTATCCATCTACAACTATTATTACAACATAATTCATCATCAAATCAACAAAATCTCAACATCTAACACATGCACAAATAATAAAGTTTTCTTAAATGGTAACCAAGCCTATGAACAAAATCCGGGTTCAAAATCACCAACACTATGTAACATTTGAGTTTTAAAACACATTTCTTTTAAGAATCCATGGCTAATCTTTCATAAAAATGGGTTTTCTGTGGATGCATGTTCATATGAACATGAAGATGAAAATGGAGAAAAAGTGGGTTTTGATCTTACCAAACTTGAAGATATGAAGGAAATGATGGATGAAATCTCTTGCAAACTTGATAATCTTCACTTGGATGCTTGATTTTGGATGAAATGGAGATTAAAACAACAAAAATGGTGAAGATTGGAAGGGGGTGGTGGTGATCTCGGCTTCAAGAAGAAGAGAGGGAGGAGAGAGAGAGTGGAAGAGTGGAGGAGAAGAAATGGGTGGAGGTGGGGGGGTATTTATAGGGTCATTTAACTCCGGGTGGTGGAAAACGAATAGTTACCGATTTATTGATGAAAATCCCGAATAGATAAGAACGAAATTATTTAAAAATAATTTGACTCATAATGGTATGTTTAACATATAAAATTTTTGGATTTTTATTTGGAAATGTCGGTACATACTGCACACTGGCCGGACATCGCTAAAACAGAAAGTTTCTCAGAATATTCCTGAAAATTCACAGAGACTTGGAATAACATATCATAGTACTACATGTAATTTTTGCACACCAAATATATGTCTAAGTGTCTGCTTAGAATTATGGAACTAGCTATTACACACTACGTGTCTACCGGACTGTGCTGAAATTAAAAGTATTTCTATAAATCACCGAAAATTTCATATAGGCATGATTAAATAAATCAAAGTGTTACATATAATTTTAACATACAGATTATATGTCTAAGTATTTGTTTTAAATTATCACCAACGGTCGTGCTGCAGGACGAGTGTTTGACCTGGTAATCTTCCAGATTACCGACGCATGTAAACGGATTGACTTGCTAAGTGTGAAATAGACTTAATTACTATAAAATTAAGTGTGATACATGTCTAATAATGTAATATGTATCTCAGTCGGGAATGGATATCAAACTGAAATTTGTCGGGTGTCACACTTTAGGAGGGAGACCTTTAGTCATCGGATCCGCAAGCATAATTTTAGTACTTATATAATCAATACAAAGATTATTTTCCTCAACTCGCTCACGTACAAACAAGTACTTTGTATCAAGATATAGTCCAAATCCAGTCGAACTGTTATTGTTCAAGAAATTAACGACATCTGAGTTATCACAATAAAATTTCAATGGTATAGAGATGGAGTTAACAACTTTGAATCTAGTGATAAGATTTTTTAGCAACATTTAATGACAGGTCGCATTATAAACAACAATGTATTCTGCCATCATAATGGATGTTGTTGTTAACTGTTGCTTATGACTCTTTCATGAGACAGGTCCGCCGTATATCAATTGTCAAATAAGGAAATATGAATAATTTTTTTTGATTACCCTATGGCTGTATAGTAAACCCAAAAAAAAAACCATCACGCAAAAGAAACCCTGGGTCTTACCTAATCAGTAGCACACAAAAAAAGTGACCCATTTTGCAACCCCTTCACAAAAGGCCTGGTTTAACCATCTTCCATTTAAAAAAAACCCACTGAACAGAAATCGAAGTTCAAAGCAAGTAAAAAAAAGCATCCAATTTTAGGTTAAAGATTAATATGGGTGTATAGAGATGATGAAATTAAATCCATATCAGAACGATTTCCATCAGACAACAAGTAAACTCTCACCTTCAACAATCTAAAGGCGAATGAAAAATAAGAACTAACCTGTACAATAGCAATCAGAGAGATGAAGATGAAGAAGGCATGGGTGGTTACGGAGGCGAGAAAGAACTGAGATGGAAGTTAAAGGGAAGGGGAAAAATATTTTTCATAGGCTTAGAATAATACTTTTCCTTTGGTGTAGCCCTCTGATTTTGTACATAGTAAGGCTCGTAAGGACGATGAATGCAGTTTCTAGCAATATGACCAGCTTTGCCACAAGTGTAGCACGTCTGCTTCCTAGCATAAGGTGCATATTCTGATCTGTCAAACCATGATGTAGAACATGAATGTGCATGACGTGATGTTTCATGTCTGGAATAACCCTTAGTATGTGTTTGGTTATTTTGTTTGTGAGAATGATTAGTTGTGGAACAAGTTTCCCCTTTTGTAAGAAAAGGTTTCTTAACAGGTTCAGATTTCTCAATAGTCTTTGGCTTCTCAACCTGTTTGTTTTGTTTATTCAATCTCAGAAGATCTCTGTGTGAATATTTAAAAATGTATTTTTCATCATTTCCATCAGTGATAGGTTTAACAAAACATCTTTTTCTCCTGTTTTTGCAACATTGCTAGCAACAAAACCAGAATTATTTTTAAAAGTAGAATTGTCTAACACACCATAGCAAACATTTAAAACAAGTTTGTTGCTCTTAAACACAAAGCCCTTGAAAACATCAATTTTAACTAAATTCGATGAAAACTCAGAACTAACAACAATATTTCCTTTCACATCTTCTTCCCACTCATCATCCTCACTAACCCAATCTTCACATTCTACTTGGTCTGCACATGAGGTAAAATTGTCAGAATTATCCACATATTTAAATTTTGATTCGACAGTAGGTTTGCTTGCGCTAGCAGACGATGAATCACATCTTAAGCCCATCCCATAAACCATATTGGCCTCATTTGCCAATTCAGTGGTAGTTACAGGCAAACTGGAGAAATTTCTGTTAAACGAAGGTAGAGTTGAGTTATACCCCAGCCCTTCTTTTCCATTCCCATTTCCTTCCAGTTGCTTCTCAATCATGTCCTCTACTGCCTTAGATGAATAGCAATAGTTTTCAACAGTTAGTTTTTCTAAGGAAAGTCTCTTTTGAGTTGTGTTTAATTGTATGGTTAGTTCTTCAATTTTCTTCTTTGAATCTCTATAAACACACTCTTTATCACTCAAAATGGCTTTTAGTTTTGAAACATCATTTTGTTCAGCTTCAATTTTGGTTTTGTAAGCTTTCTCACTCTTTTAAAAATCATAACATGCAATATGAAAGTCTTGAAAATATAGAGTGTGATAATCTTAAAAGATATTGGTTTGATTGGTCAAGGCTTAAAAGAATGACATAGGATACCATTTGATATTATATGGATTTTATATCCAAGATGTGTGATTTATATCTCATATATACTGATATGATCTTCTTACTCGTGATGTTCGATCAAAAAGACGTGATTTTGTATTTTACATTTCAGTTTATATAGACAAAAACCAAAAAGATTTTGTGTTTCTTATGTTTGAAAAACCATGAAAATTTTCCAGCTTCCATGAAAATTTTAATTGTTGGTTATTCTTGGTTGTTCTCCTTTGCAAAAACTGAATATTGCAGACAGAAGTTGACAAGGGGTCCTTCTCCCAAGTTTTCTTCTAGAAATATAGAGAGAGTGTGCAGATGAACAAGAAGAAGACTACAACTTGTTTGATGATATATGAAGACTGATGACAATCTTCTAAAGCTGTTGTCAAGGGGGAGTCTGTTGAAGCATATTCTGGTGACAACGAGCTTGAAGATATCACGTCTTAGTCTTTGAGTTGTAATTGATAGAATTGTTAGCAACAGTTAAAGGGGAGTCTGTTAGGACATGTTTTGTAACTGTTGATAAAATTCTGTGTAAGTTCTGCTAGAGGCGAACTTAACAAGTTCGCCTAGCCTATCAAAGGCGAACTTATTAAGTTCGCCTAGTATATCAGAGGCGAACTTATTAAGTTCGCTTAGCCTATTAGAGTCGAACTTAATAAGTTCGCTTAAGCATCTTTGAGGCGAACTTGTTAAGTTCACCTATAGCAGATCGTTTGTCTATAAATAGGATATTTCAACACACAGAGACAGAATAGACGATATCAGAGGAGGAACTGATTAGAGACCGAATTATTGTAAACTGATATTGTGGTGGAAATACAAAGAGTTTATTTACACCGTTGTTGTTGATTGAGTCACACAAGCACGTTGATCATGGATTCCGCACGTTATCACCGTGTCGTACCGCGAGTCTAGAGATCCGTCACGCACCGAATTAGGGACCTACAGTTAGATTTAAAACCGACCCCGTCTTTTACAAATTTAGGTCTTTCTTTATCAAGCATTCCCTCAAAATTTTTATGACTTAAATTCCATTTATCCACGGCTTCAAAAATGGCCTATTATAACATCTGCGACTTTCGTGTTAAACTTATCTGGTACTAGACTTATTTATTCAATGTAAACCATTTTGAATGTCATTACACTTGGTTTACCCATACGACATACTTGTTGATCATACGTTACCTTATGCTCTAGATGTTTATTGATAGCTTAATCATGAATTGGGCCCATTTTAGGCCCAATAGGCCCATCATAACTCGTTCTCAGTCATACAAACGTCAAACATGTTAAATTAAAGTTGTTATACCTTGTTACACTTGAAACGTTCAACAAAAGCTTGTAAATCTATGTATTGTGCCTTCGTAGCTTGTTATGCCCTAAAAAGCCCGTTTTCTTGTCCGCCGACCGTAAAATACCGTACGCGACTAACATAACCTTAACTTAAATGGTTTTAGCTAAACATACTCCTTTTGTTATGACAATCAAATTTCATGTTGAAAGCATTTGCCAATTTCGCTTAGAATTGCTTAAAATCGCAAATTTCGAATGCGCGCACTCAACCGGGCCTAGCTAGGACCCAACCCACCTACTCTTGGACCTAGCCCAAGTAATAAATCACAAAAACCAGCCCTATTCAGCTGAGTTTCGCATATTTGAGGCCCCTAAAACCCTAAATTGCTTTCCAATACTTTCCATACCATTAGTATAAATAGAAGGCTTAGGATCTTGTTTTCTTTGCTAATTCTCTATCAAACACTCCCAAACCATTTTAGTTTGTGAAATACCTGCCTCTCCTTTGAAGTTTTAAGAAATCCTTAGAGGATTCCAAGAGTTGAAGATCAAACAAGTAAGTAACCCTCCGAAGTTCAATACCGTCTTTTAATTCATTCTTTCTTCATCCCCTCAATCTTTTTTCTATTTTCTATCCATGACCACTTGATCATATGAAACCTCAGCCCTAAAAACCCTCTAGTAATCTTAACTAAACAAAGAAATCAAGCTAACATCATCAACAATCAAACAAAGGATCTCGTTTGCAATGGCGGCTATGGCGTCACATTCTGTGAATCCTCAAGACAACTATTGCAAAAGTGGCTATGCCGATGCTTTAGTATGTTCTTACTAACTTAAAACGTGTTAATAATTATGTATTATCATTTATATGAATGCACACGCTAATTTAAAACAGAATTCGCTTGCTCGTGTCGGCTATGCCGATTGCATCCTGTGATTCTCCAAAACGCTTATGTGAATATCATTCCTAGACCGGTGACATGGAACGCTTTGGGTAACCAAATCGGATTATATTATGTATTATTATAATATTATAACATTTTTCTAATTTTATTTTACGCATCATAAACCTTAAAACCCTAAACGGTCCACTTAAGTGCAACCATTGTTGTGGACAGAAAAAGTGCTGACTTTAACTAAGCATAACTTGATCATAACGTAGTTCATCGAATTGTCTTTCCAAGTGTATTTGGCTCGTTTTTTAATTCAAAACGCACGAATCCGTAGTAGCCAAAAGGGGATAGAAACCTTTTTTGGTATCTTCTGTCTTGTTTGATCGTTTTGACTATGATCCGAGTCTCAAACGAAAAAAATTTCTAAACGAAACTTTTTGAAAACATTATAAACTGGTCGCCTGTAAAATTTCTTGATTTTAGCACATCGCTTGGTATTTTTAACAAACCCGTTTCTGTTCAGCTCTTATGCTGTCCAAATCTGAAAATTTACAGCATTAACAATTATATATTCAATCATCTATTTCTCGCATCCGTTAACGTTCTAACTTCCGATGAACGCCATCCAAAACCCTAGTTAACTATATCATGATCTTTTAGGGCATTGATCTAAATCCTAGAAATCTCGAGCTTTGCGAGTCAATCACCTCTCAACAAATGTGAGTTTACATAGGCCCTTTTTCAATTATACATACTTTGGGGTGAAAAATGATTTGCATTAAAAACGATTTGCAATTACAATATACACGCTCGTGCAATCATTAACTTTGTACAAGCCAACGGTAATATTGATAGATGTGTTGTGTCTGACAAACCCACCCAGGTAGGGTGATTGTTACCGACTCTACATTTGGGTAACCTGCGTGTTACGCCTCAGTCACAAGGTTTGATTGTACACCTAGTTTTACTATAGATTCTCCATAAAATGCCTTATTTACCATATGTCATATGAATTGTATAAACTATTTGAAAACTACATGAGATATCTAAACATATGTATGCTCATCAACTATTTATAGTTGACCCTTTCATTTTAAACATGTTTCAGGTGGAATTGTTTGAAGTACAAGTTCATCACTTAGGAGCATATGGACCTAGTGAAAAATAAACTAGAATTATTGTTAGTTTTTGATTGTTTGATCAATATGTATTTGTACATTTAAATCATTTTAATAAAATTATGTAATTTAGTTTGATCATGAGCTTTTGAACAGTCTACATATCCCGCCATGACGTTTTCCGCCGCCAGTTGAGGTGTGACAGATTGGTATCAGAGCCATGGTTAAAGGGAATTAGGTTATTAGACACCCATGACCCAGACTATAACCTTAGGACACCCATATTATGCCATGCTCTATGTTACATGGTATTTACCACATTACTAAATGCTACATTTTTACTACTTCGTGTGATTATCTTTCATGTTATTCTAAGTACTACACCGCATGATACAATATATGACAGTCTATGTACTACCCTACTGGATAACTCACGTGCTTATAAACATTGCTATCTACATGCTACCTATTTGATTCCATTAAGTGTTATCCTAAGTTTTACCACACACTTATTCATACCTAAGTCTTTATACACCCTCATCCTCACACACTCTATCACCATCATCTTTTGTGAACAAAACTTAAACCATTGGGCCTAATGCCCATTAATAAGAAACTAAGGAGCCCACTAACCCTCCAAGAAGAGGAAGCCTGTTGGAGTAAATAAACCTCACCTTTGGGCCTCAAAGCCTAGTCCATAATGATTCTCATCATGACCATGAGCCCAAACGATAGTGTTATTAGTACATGATGGCTGGAAGAGTGTGTGTAGACCCACGAGAGATTCTGGCTAAGGAAAGACCGGGTACTTAAGTGTGTCCCTTGAGATCCACCCCTCTTTCTTGGGAATTCTCTTCATGGATACACTACTTATAGGTCAAGTGTTACTTCTAAAATACTATTGTGAAGACTCGGTATTATGACTAGTCAAACTCTGAATTCATGAAAACTCCTATATTTAACACTTAGTATATTTTTGTACCGCTTACAATCATTTCCCTTTTCTACTAGACATGGACTCCTACTCTCCTCCCTCCCCGGTATACTATCTCGGAGCAGAGTCTGAATAGGAAGAAGACATCGGGTCACCAGACCAGCAGTCACCAACACCCCCAGCTGCTAGATCAATGTTTTACATAAAGAGTAGATTGGATTAGGAGTATTGGCCCGAGACTATGAGTATCTGGATCACCTCCATCAAGAAACCCTTATCAAACACCCCATATACACAACCAGCTACCGTCCCCTCTGAGAGACCCCTACCTAGCACCCGACCCATACCACCCTAACCCAAGAGCAAGGCAAACCATGGCACCCACTAGTGCTATGGGAGTCCCAATTGATGCCATCCGCCAATACGTGAGGAACATAGTGTTTGTGAGACAAGGGATGCAGCACGGGATAAGACACGACCTGCTAGGTCAGCGAATAGACAGCCTCTTGGGCCAAGTGCGGTACCAGGAAACCTGATTACAAGCCTGGGAAACCACATTGAGATGATGGAGGGAGACCGAGAAATACATGAAGCATGTACAGAGGCAGCCAGAGCTGGGCCCGGTTTGCTGTAATAGTAACCATAACGATGTTCATCTTAGTACTCCTCTGCTTTCTCGTGGAGAGCTACCTGAGACACTAGCTGGATTTTTCTATTTTTAATTTCCCGTTTGAAACTATTACTTTATGTCTAGACTAAGCTGTTGACATTTTATCATTTAATGCCAAGTCTTATATTACAATCCAAATGATATTACTCGTTGATCTAATATTACGAGTATAAGTTACATCCGTCGTATTTTCATCAAAATCACCCAAACACCATCTTTTCATTCATTACAATTTAGTACGCGTACCTAAGCCTTCTTTGCAAAATGATCATTTTATTATTTAATATAAACAATATCGTTATTTTGTCCAAACAAAGTATTTATCAAACCCTTAGTTTATAAGTATTATTTGGAATATAAATTTTCAATAAACCTTTTGCCTTATAAGGAAACTTGATACAACTTGTTTTATAAAACATTATCCTAATAAATAATGTTGACTTTTATTATTAAATCATGGCTTAAGTTATTGAACCACTATTTTCTCTTGAAATATTCTCTATATAAAAAAATTAATAAAAGGTTTTCATATAATTAGTTATTCCGCTAATTATTTTCACCATTTTTTCTACAAACAACAAGAAATTACAATTACTTATTTATTTACAAACACGATCAGTTATTCTTAAGCACATTACTCAGAATATCTATAAAACATCCTCGTTATCTTGCACTTTCGGTAATGTATGAGTGTACTTACCACTTCAAGGAGATGAATCGTTTCACGTAGACATTAACCATCCATATAAACCCCAAAAAGATTTAAAAAGTTAACACCCAACTACCCACATTATACATGAACATCAAACAACACGCTTGTCCACAACACTCGACCACCTACAAAAATTCAATAGTTTACGTCACTCATGAGACTCAATAACTTCCATATGAATGTTCACAATGTACACAACACTAGATTGATCACATGAAACTTAGTTGCTAGATTGATCACATTATACATGAAACTTAATTGTCCACAATATATATGATAGAAGATTGATTACATGATACATGAAACTTAGTTGTTTGTAATATACATAATATTAGATTGATCACTTGGAACTTAGTTGTTTGTAAAGTACATAATGCTGGAATGATCACATGATACATGAAATCTAAATGTTCACAATATACATGATAAAAGATTAATTGCATGATACATGAAACTTAGTACATGAAACTTAGTTGTTCACGATACACATTGTTTACATTATACATGAAAACTTATTTGTTTACAAAATACATAATTATTACATTATACATTAAACTCATTTCATTTCTATATGCCTGATACTAACATATTCACATTATACATGAACCCTATTTGCTTACAATGTACATGACACTAGATCATACATGAAACTTTAGTGTTTACATTATACACGGAACTAAATTGTTTACAACTATTGCATTTGGTTGACGACATTATACACAAGGCATGCTCGTACACTTTATTCATGATATTTGAAAGCTACAAAACATTAAAGCTACTCGGGGTTTGACGTATTCTTGTTCAAACACGAGAAAACTATGGAACTCTAAGTTATGCCACATTATTACTCTTTAGTTTTCTGATTAACTTTACTATATAGGGACACAATTACTTATTAGCAACTCATACGTGAAAACAATAGACATGAACTATGTGAATTTGTGCCCCCTCTTGACCCGCACACAACGAAAGAATCTATACGGACCATGCGACGATTCGAGTAATTACGGGTGCACACGTAATTATAAAAATCAGCGCATGGAAAACATAGTAAATTCTATCGTGTGTTATGACATAAAACTATCATGATATATAGTAACGAAACTAATGTGATATGACAAGGGCATGGTGGATACGCCGCTGGTACTTCCTATATATAAATGTTCCTGTCATATTGTCAAAAGTAGCGTTACTCGTGCCCCGTGAATTTTTATGACTTGGACCAATGTTTGTGAAATCTCTTATCCTATGAAAATTCTTAAACATATTAGATTACATCCTAAAAAATACTGGATCATCAAGTTCCCATCGCCCCCATTTCAAGTAATACATTTTATCTTTGGAGTCCAAAATATTCTTCAACGGTTTTCTCCTTAATTCTCCTAAAACTAAATCCACTATTATCCTTCACACCTAACTTGAACGTCAGACCTAAATCTTGTTATCTATTGTACTCCTCAAACTGGCAATCAAAGCTCGTTGAAAATCCAAGTCCATACCACTCTGCTGATTCGGTAGCCTCAACCAGTTGAATTTCAGGACGAAATTCTCTTAACAAAAGGATATTGTAACATCTGTGACTTTCATGTTTAACTTATCTGGTACTAGACTTATTTATTCAATGTAAACCATTTTCAATGTCATTACACTTGGTTTAACCATACGACATACTTGTTGATCATACGTTACCTTATGCTTTAGATGCTTATTGATGGCTTAATCGTGAATTGGGCCCATTTTAGGCCCAATAGGCCCATCATAACTCGTTATCAATCATACAAACGTCAAACATGTTAAATTAAAGTTGTTATAACTTGTTACACTTGAAACGTTCCACAAAAGCTTGTAAATCTATGTATTGTGCCTCCGCAGCTTGTTATGCCCTAGAAAGCCCGTTTTCTCATCCGCCGACTGATAAATACCGTACGCGACTAACATAACCTTAACTTAAATGTTTTTAGCCAAAATACACCTTTTGTTATGACAATCAACTTTCATGTTGAAAGCATTTGCCAATTTCGCTTAGAATTGCTTAAAATCGTAAATTTCGAATGCGCGCACTCAACCGGGCCTAGCTAGGACCCAATCCACCTACTCTTGGACCTAGCCCAAGCAATAAATCACAAAAACCAGCCCTATTTAGCTGAGTTTCACAGATTTGAGGCCCCTAAAACCCTAAATTGCTTTCCAAGACTTTCCTTGTTTACACCCCTTCAACCATTAGTATAAATAGAAGGCTTAGGATCTTGTTTTCTTTGCTAATTCTCCCTCAAACACTCCCAAACCATTTTAATTTGTGAAATCCCTGCCTCTCCTTTGAAGTTTTAAGAAATTATTAGAGGATTCCAAGAGTTGAAGATCAAACAAGTAAGTAACCCTCTGAATTTCAATATCGTCTTTTAATTCATTCTTTCTTCATCCCCTCGATATTTTTTCCATTTTCTATCCATGATCACTTGATCATGTGAAACCTCAGCCCTAAAAACCCTCTAGTAATCTTAACTAAACCAAGAAATCAAGCTAACATCATGAACAATCAAACAAAGAATCCCGTTTGGAATGGCGGCTATGTCGTCGCATTTTGTGAATCCTCAAGACAACAATTGCAAAAGTGGCTATGCCGATGCTTTAGTATGTTCTTGCTAACTTAAAGCATGTTAATAATTATGTATTATAATTTATATGAATGCACACGCTAACTTAAAATAGAATCTGCTTGCTCGTGTCGGCTATGCCGGTTGCATCCATTGATTCTCCAAAACGCTTCTGTGAATATCATGGCTAGACCGGTGACACAGAACGCTTTGGCTAACCTAATCTGATTATATTATGTATTATTATAATATAATAACATTTTTCTAATTTTATTTTACGCGTCGTAAACCTTAAAACCCTAAACGGTCTACTTAAGTGCAACCATTGATTGTGGACAGAAAAAGTGCTGACTTGAACTATGCATAACTTGATCATAATTAAATGAAACTCAAACTCCATGACGTAGTTTGTCGAATTTTATTTCCAACCGTATTTGGTTTGTTTTCTAATTCAAACGCACGAATTCGTAGTAGCCAAAACGAGACCGAAACCTTTTTTAGTAGCTTCTGTCTTGTTTGACCGTTTTGACTATGATCCGAGTCTCAAACAGAAAAATTTCTAAACGAAACTTTTTCCACACATTATAAACTAGTCGCCTATAAAATTTCTTGATTTTAACACATCGCTTGATATTTTTAACAAACTCGTTTCTGTTCGCCTCTTATGCAGTCCAAATCTGAAAATTTACAACATTAATAATTATATATTCAATCCTCTATTTCTCGCATCCATTAATGTTCTAACTTCTGATAAACGCCATCCAAAACCCTAATTAACTATATCATGATCTTTTAGTGCGTTGATCTAAATCCTAGAACTCTCGAGCTTTGCGAGTCAATCACCTCTCAACAAATGTGAGTTTACATAGCCCCTTTTTCATTTTTACATACTTTGGGGTGAAACATGATTTGCATTGAAAACAATTAGCAATTACAATATACAATTCTGCATTATGACCATTTGTGTAATTTGTGCTTTTGTGCTTGAATGTTATGAGTTGAACTACATATACATGACACACTCGTGCAATCATTAACTCTGTACAAGCCAACGGTAACATTGATAGATGTATTGTGTCTGACAAACCCACCAGGTAGGGTGATTGTTACCGACTCTACATTAGGGTAACCTACGTGTTATGCCTCAGTAACAAGGTTTGATTGTACACCTAGTTTAACTATAGATTCTCCCTAAAATGCCTTATTTACCATATGTCATATGAATTGTATAAACTATTTGAAAACTACATGAGATATCTAAACCTATGTATGCTTACCAACTATTTATAGTTAACCCTCTCATTTTAAACATGTTTCAGGTGGAATTGTTTGAAGTACAAGTTCAACACTTAGGAGCATATGGACCTAGTGAAAAATAAACTAGAATTATTGTTAGCTTTTGATTGTTTGATCAATATGTATTTGTACATTTAAATCATTTTAATAAAATTATGTAATTTAGTTTGATCATTAGCTTTTGAACAGTCTACATGTCCCGCCCCGACGTTTTTTGCCGTCGGTTGGGTTGTGACACCTACAACCACACAAAAAAATGTGTGACCGTAGACCTGTGACCATACTTTTTTTTTCAGCTCAAGTGTGACCAAAGCTCGAGTCATCGTAGGTATGATACGGCCACACACGCTTTTTAGTGGTCGTAGCAGCTTAAAAGTGTGGCTAAAGGGTATCAACATTTCTTGCTGAAATCAAGCATTCCTGTAACATTTCTGATTTTTAGTATTCATATTTCAATTCAATGTAATGCAATTTCGAATTCAATACTCATGTACTGTCTTACTATTTTTCTCACCGTAAACTAAACGCAATGATTCGATACAAATTCGCAAGTTTTACGCAATTATATACATTTAAACACTATGCAAGAAACTATTTAATTCAAACACATTAAACCTGAAAAGTCAAGGACTAAAGTTGAAAAATGTCAAGAAACCCTAGTCTAGCACGGTCGTGCTTCGTCCTGGCACTGTCGCGCCAAGTACCTCGGCACGATCGCGCGACTGGTCCTGGAACGATCGCGCCCGGTGCTTGGGCACGGTCGCGCCATATTTAGGCACGGTCGCGCGTGTGTAACAGTTGAAACATAAATACAGTTTAATCACCCGATCGTCAAGAATCCGTAACCGCCCACCGTTTTCTTTGTCATTTACGTGAGTAATGCAAATTTCAAATTCTCAAACGCCCCATCTTAATCCTATCAATCTCGAAAAACTCTCTCAAGCTTTCCAAGAAACTAGAATCCGCTGTTCGATCCGAATTCTCTCAATCCAGCAGCAGAGTCTCGATACTCAATCATCCCTGAAGTTCCCAGGCTATTTAGATTGGCCGGAGTTGCAGTAAAGATCGCCGGAACTCAAGCCGTCGACGCCGGAACTCCTTCTTGCCGATCTCTATCAATCCTCTACTGTTTCGGGTAATTGAAATCATTTATTTCAGTTAATTAGTCTAGAACGACACTTGCGACCATAGAGAGCTTCAAATGGAGTAATTGAAATCATTTATTTCAGTTAATTAGTCTCTATATCGAAAGCCCCATAATAATTTAGGCTTCCATCATAGAATTTACCCTGAATCAGAATCGATGTTTTTATTTAAAATAATTTAATCGAATCCACTGTTAAAAATGTTGTTAATACAATTAAAATATCCCAAAAGACTCGTAATAACCCATTAATCAAAAGCCCTAACAATTCCAGCGTTTAAAATACAAGCATTTGTCAATTCGTGTCTGATTTGGAAGAGACACGGTCGCGCTAACCATCTAGCGCGGCCGTGCCTCATGTATCGCGGTCGTGTCGGATAGCGGCGCGGTAGTGTCCTCCTGTCCAGACCTTGTCATGCCCTCTGGGCTAGTCTCTGTTGTGTCTAAAGATCATAGACACGACCGTGCCGGGCCAAGGCACGGTCGTGCCTGTTTGATTGGTCTAGTTTGTGCCCTCTGTTGATCAACCCGGTCGTGCCCCGACTAGCGCGGTGGCGCCCCTGGCTTGAGCACGATTGTGCCCTTCCGAGGCACGGTCGTGTGTGACTCAGAAATGGTAACAGAATTATAATTTTATATTTTTCGATGAATAAATGTTTCGATTTTATAAAAATATGTTTTCTGTATTTAAAAATGGATTAAAAGTTTAATCTTGGCATAAATATAATTTATTTAAATGTTTATGAAAATTAAATTTATATTTATTATCTTACACTTAAATGATATTTTAAATAATTAAGTTACAAAATTTATAAATAAATAAGATAATGATTATTTATTTAATTTACATTTTAAATCAAAATCATTTTATTTATTTATACTTAATTACAATTAATATTTACATTATTTCATAAACTTTAATTATATATTTATTCAATTATCCAATTCAAACCTAATCAAATTGTTTCAAAAATATTTTTACTTCAAACTCTCTATATTTTATTCAATACTTTTAAATACAAATCAATAGTTTTATACACAAATTCAACTTTCATTTTAGACTTAAACTTTATGCATCTATTTGATTCAATACACATTACTCTTTAGGTTAAATTGTACATTTCAAGGATCATATTTGCTATCTATAATCTTTGTTAGCTACACTTCCATACCAAGTGAGTATTCACAACCTGTTTTTACTCTTTTACACTTTTGGGGTGGAACATGAACTCTATACACATTACACATTTACATTTACGCAAACAACACAAGTGCAAAAATCCTATTTACATACATGTGTGCAAAATTTGAGCTTTGTGCCCGAGTGCTAGTTGTGCTAACCTTTGTATGCTATTATGTGCAATCATTAACTATACAAGCCGACGGTTTTCAATGATAGATCTATTGAGTCTGACAAACCCACCCATGGTGCGCGGTGATTGAAACTGACAACACAATTTTTTTTGCATTCTAGTTACAAGGTTTGGTTGTACATGGTTACACAATAGCTGCTCCCTATAAATGCCTTATTTTATCATGTTTTGTAAAGGATTTATTTTCAACTATATGCTATCTACATACAACTGTGTTATACTCACCAACTTTTTAGTTGACTTTATTTTATTCATGTTTCAGGCCCTAATATGTGAGATTGATTCAAGACGTGTTCAACATAGGATTTGGACTTAGCAATTTAAATCAAAAATTTTATGAGTTGTTTTATGTTTCTTGTTTGAATTTGGTTTTGTACTTGGATTATTTGAAATGGAAATTTAACTTTAATATATTTCAATTTAGTCAACCATGTGCTATGAACAGTCTTACATGTCCCGCCCCGATGATTTCGCCATCAGTCGGGGTGTGACAGATTGGTATCAGAGCCTTGGTTATAGGGAATTAGGTTATTAGACACCTTGACCAAGACTATAACTTTAGGACACCCACTTATGCTATATTTCATGATTTTGTGCTATGTGTTACATACTATGTGCTACATGCTCACCATGATTAATTATTATTATATTTGATACCTTACTTGTTAGAAATTCATGACTCATTAGGATCTTCTTGAATAATAATTAAATAAATAATATCCTTTCCTATATTCTAAAACCTCATGATATTTCTATCTTCTTTTCTATCTTTATCCTTTCTTAGCATGTGGAAGAACTCTTGAAGCAAAAATCTTTAAAATTATTTTTTTTATTTCTTCGTTAAAGTTTTTAAACTTGTGAAATTTTTTGAGGACACGTGCAATCTGGAAGGGTAACACCTGTATTTTGGGTTTTCTGTCTAGGAAAGCATTTCGCATAAATCCCAATCAACCGAGGGACCCGTATGCTTTCCTGGGAATTCCCGAGATGAGTGTTTACATATAGGCTAAAGCATGTCTCCTTGAAAATTTTATAAAATTAATTAACCTTAATGTGCCATGGTATTCAAGTGATTTTGTCACTTTTGAGTACAATCCAAACTAAGAATATCTATTTTATTTTGTTATCTCATTCTATTAAATCCTATCAAATCTCATAAGTTCTTACAATTTTTCTTGTCTTGTGACAATCTGTAGAATGCCTCCTCGTCGTGCTCCCGCAACCAACGCCAACACCGACATTGCTGCTATTCTCACCTAATTGTTGACACAACTCACCCAAGCCAATGGTGACACCAATGGCAACAATGGTGGAAATGGAAGCAATAGTGCTAATAATGGTGGAAATGGTGGTAATAATCCATCTCAATGCACCTTCAAGCATTTCAACTCGTGCAATCCCCTAAAGTTCTATGGTACCGAAGGAGCTACTGGACTCCTTCAATGGTTCGAAAGCATTGAGAATACCTTTCTCAATAGTGACTGTCCCGACAACCTCCGTGTTCGTCATGCAACAAGTGTCCTACAAAAACGGGCACTTACATGGTGGAATGGGGAGAAGAGGAATAGGGGTGTTGATATAGCTATGGCCTTACCTTGGGATGAGGTCAAAAGGCTTATGATCGAGGAGTTCTGTCCTCGAAATGAAGTGAAAAAGCTAGAAGCTGAATTTTGGGATCTTGCCCAAGATAGCGGGGAAAGCTTAGCATATACAACTCGGTTCCATGAGTTGAGTCTTCTAGTGCCCCACATGGTCACTCCTTTGTCCCATTGTATCGAGAAGTATATTGGTGGGCTACCAAGACAAATCCAAGATACTGTCGTACATAGAAATCCTGCTACTCTGGAGGATGCTATTCGTCTATCCGCTACCTTAACTGATAACCATGTGAAAGCGGGAACACTTACTAAGAAGGGTACTAAGAAAGTTTCTGAAACCGTAACCCCTCCTACTCACAACAAAGAAGCCACAACCGAGCCCTCTCGCAATAATAGAAAGAGGAAGGTTAGAAATTTTGCTGTGGTTACTCCTGTTGTTCCCGTCAACCAAGCTGCACCTATGGTTCAAGCGCCGGCTAAAAAGCCATATGTTGGGATCTACCCTCTTTGTGCCACCTGCAATTTTCATCATCTTCAAACTATCCCATGTCGCCTTTGTACTTATTGTGGGAGATATGGTCATACGGTTAGTGTTTGTAGGACCAAAGCTCTTACGGGCCAAGTCAACCCTCCAAACCGAACCGTACCTCAAGTGGCTAACCAAGGTGCTCCCGCCATTGCTAATGGGCGTGCTGGTTATGAGTGTGGTGACCCGAACCATTTTCGTGATCAATGTCCAAGACTTGCAAATGCTAGACAAGGTGGAGCTCGTGGGCGTGCGTTCAACATAAACGCCAACCAAGCTCAAGCCAACAATGATGTGGTCAATGGTACGTTTCTTGTTAATAGTCAATATGCCTCCATTTTATTCGATACCAGAGCCGATAAAAGTTTTGTGTCACTTAATTTTGAACCTTTACTTGCAAAGACTCGGTCCCAATTAGAGAAAACATTTACCGTTGAAGTAGCAAATGGTGACTCCCTTACAATTGACTCCATTATTTATGATTGCTCCTTAGAACTAAATGACCATTCATTCCCAATCAACCTTGTTCCAATGCCACTAGGAAGCTTTGATATTATCATAGGTATAGATTGGCTATCAAATCATCATGCCGAAGTCATTTGCTTTGAAAAGTGTATCCAAATTCCGCTACCATCGGGAGAAACCTTAAGGGTTTTTGGTGAAAAGCCTTGCAAGGGACTTAAGTTGATGTCGTGTACTACCGCTCAAAAGTACTTACGAAAGAAGTACATTGCTTTCTTAGCTCACATTGTTCAAAAGGATGTCAAGGAGAAGAGTATCCAAGACATTCCCATTATTCGAGATTTTCCCAAAGTTTTTCCTATGGATTTATCCGGTCTTCCTCCCGTTCGTCAAGTAGAGTTCCGCATTGATCTTATACCTGGAGCTAACCCCGTTGCTAGAGCCCCTTATCGTCTTGCACCTTCTGAAATGCAAGAACTTGCAAGTCAACTTCAAGAGCTCTCCGACAAGGGATTCATCCGTCCGAGTCATTCACCGTGGGGTGCACTCGTCTTATTTGTTAAGAAGATGGATGGATCATTTCGCATGTGTATTAACTACTGCGAACTCAATAAACTTACTATCAAGAACCGCTATCCTTTTCCTAGAATCGATGATCTCTTTGATCAACTTCAAGGTTCTACTTGCTTCTCAAAGATTGATCTTCGATCCGGTTATCATCAGCTTCGTGTTCAAGAAGATGACATTCCTAAGACTGCTTTTCGAACAAGGTATGGTCATTACGAGTTCATGGTTATGCCTTTCGGGTTAACCAATGCACCCGCAGTTTTCATGGATCTCATGAATCGTGTGTGCAAACCGTACCTTGATAAATTCGTGATCGTTTTCATTGATGATATCTTAATCTATTCCAAGACTAAAGCCGACCATGAAGAACATCTTAGATTGGTTTTGGATCTCTTAAAGAAGGAACAACTTTATGCCAAATTCTCCAAATGTGAATTTTGGCTAAAGGAAGTTTAATTTCTTGGTCATATTGTCAATGGCAAAGGAATTCATGTTGATCCTGCAAAAATCGAAGCGGTTAAGAATTGGAATGCCCCGAAGACTCCTACCGAAGTTCGTTCATTTCTTGGTCTTGCTGGTTATTATCGTCGTTTCATCTCAAACTTCTCAAAGATTGTTGTCCCTTTTACCGCTCTGACCCACAAGGGTAAGACTTATGAATGGGGACCGAAACAAGAAGAAGCTTTTCAAACCCTCAAGCAAAAACTGTGCAATGCTCCTATATTGACTCTCCCCGATGGAATCGATGATTTAGTTGTCTATTGTGATGCTTCTAACCAAGGTCTTGGTTGTGTTCTCATGCAACGAGGCAAAGTAATCGCTTATGCATCAAGGCAACTCAAAGTTCATGAGAAGAATTATACGACGCACGATCTCTAGTTGGGTGCGGTCGTATTCGCGTTAAAGATTTGGAGACATTACCTATATGGCACGAAATGTGTGGTGTTCACCAACCACAAAAGTCTTCAACATATTTTCAACCAAAAAGAACCCAATATGAGGCAACGACGTTGGGTCAAACTCCTTAACGACTATGACTGTGAAATTCGTTACCATCCCGGCAAAGCGAATGTTGTAGCCAATGCTTTGAGTCGAAAGGACCATGTTATGCTTCATTGTGCCCGTATTCAAACCGATATTCAAACCCGTATCTTAGAAGCTCAACACGTCTCGGTAACAGAGGGTAACATGTATGAAGAAATGTCGTGTGGTGTTGAACTTCTTCTTGAATCAAAACCCAATGGCTTACTATATTACTTGAACCGTATTTGGGTTCCCGATCGCAATGATCTCCGTGCGTTTCTCATGAACGAGGCTCACAAGACTCGTTATTCTATTCATCCTTGTGACAACCCGACTTTTCTGGTTAACTCAGTTAGCAAATTCCGTTAACTTACCGTTAAAAACCTAACCCCGTTAGTCAAATCTAACCCCAAGGTCTAATTCGGTCACAATATTAATTCAAAACTTCAGGGACTAGTTGTGTGAAGTTACCAAATCAAATAAATTGACCCACCAAAGTCAATTTTATCAAAACTGCTCCTGTTGACTTTTGAAAGTCAACATTGGAATCCTTTGATCTCCAATTCGCGAATTATACCCGAAATCCGTTGGAATTAGAACCGTTCTTGCATGATAATGATCATAACGATCATCATTAACCCATTAAACCAACAATTAATCGAATTAAACTCAAATTATGATAATTCATTTCGTAACCGTCGACCCCATATTCGATTATCATCAAATCCGGCAAATCCCTGTAATTCCTTCGCGAATTGAGACGCTGCAATCGCTTAACGAACCCCCTGAAGCTTTCACACAAACCAGATTAACCGGAGAAGTAGCAGAGAGATCCGGAGATCAAACCAGTGCAGTCGGAACCGATTTTAGTCGACCCCCACAGTCCCGACATCAATTCAGGTAACTAGATATATCATCAGCTTCGTTTTCATCTCGTAGATGAAAGCCCTAACTCAATTAGGGCTTACACTATCAATTCGATCGAAATCTGTAACCTAGGGTTCATCTCTGACCGATTTAATCGAACCCTAGTCTAGACCTAATCAAAATGCAATTAACCTATACAGTTGGATTCGCAACACCATTTTAATTGAAAGCCCTCTGTCAATTCAATGTTTTATTATACAAATTATCGAGACCCAAAACTAGGGTTCTTCATAAAAACGATTTGGGGATTTCGATCTTAAACTCAACCTCCATCCAATTAAACCATATATGCAGATTCGCAATCCTCTACTCTATAAAAGCCCTATGAATCCAGACATTTTCATTATAAGAATTAATCAAATCAATCCAAAATCAAAACTAGGGTTTTCGGTCCTAGTTTCTGTAATTTAACGATCCAAATCCAATTGTTTTTGCAATTAGCTTTCACCACAGAGTCGTTTTGAGTCGATAATCAAAACCCCTATGATCCTTTGTTGAATCGCGACCGAATCTGAGGGTAATTGGACGGGTTTCGAACCAGGTATGCGTGGGGGAGGGAAACCCATTCGAGTTACTTGATAAAACCATTTCAATCTGGATCATGTTGCGATAGCCTAGCGGCCGGGACTGGTTAGAGCTGTGTGCGTGTGTGGGAGAGACCCGGGTTCGAGACCGGGCTCCCACAATTATTTTTAAACATTTTTCTGTTAATATTTAATTAATAAAAATCAAACCTTTTAATATTATATTATTATATAAATGGGTTTTAACCCGGAAAACAACCCGTAGGCTCGGGTTTGAATTATTAGCTTATTTTTATAAATTATACACGCCTTTATAATTTATACATTATTATTATTATCAAGTAAAAATGATATGCTTATATTATTTTAAGCCATAAATTTGTATAAAATAATATGTTTATATTATTTTCAAACCGTGACTCGTATTATTAAATAATATATAAACATATATTATTTCGTATCGTTCTACAACCTCGTATAACAATTGAAACTAAATAATAATATAATTAGTTATATTATTAACTCGCATTGCTACGTTCATAAAAATAATATATTTATTATTTTGTACCACAAATGAGTAATTAGAATATCCTTTCGAATCTAAAAATAATATATTAAATTATATTATTTTCCTAATTTTTGTGAATGACAAAACACCCGGTTATAATTATTATTAGTCGTGTCATTCGTCGCATAAAGTAATTCCTAACTCCGTGGACACTTTCGTCCACTCTTGAATATTAGAGCGTTTCTTTAGGACGCTTCCCAATCCGTGTCATTGTCACATTTCCCATTTTCCTTTATCCCTAATTTATGTGTTTATAATTTTAGGGCATTCGTAAGTCTTTTGAGACTTACACACGTGGCTCCAACTTTTCCCTTGTGTGATTCAAATCCTTACTCAAGCTCAGGTGAGTTTTCACGGCCCCTTTTTATTGCTTTTAAACTGGGGGAGAAAACATGATACAACTCTTTTGATTTTTGTACTTCATTTTATATCAATTGTTATGACTATGCGTAAACTCTATCATGAAAGTCCTCACATCGAACCGTTTAAATATGAATATAGCGAGGTATGTTGGGTAGTACTACTGGGTTTGACAAACCTCACCCGCATTAGTCGCGCTAACACGATTGGATATCGAACGGGTGCAATATTGACCTAAACGTGCACCGTGGTTGATAGACCTGGTGGGAGGCAATACAAACAGTCAGTTTACGGTTGCGAGCGTAATAGCAAACAATGAACATGGGTTAGCTACTCATTTGGTATTTATGTTGATTGTACAATAAATCTGGTAAACGTTTATTTATATATTGAAACCTGTGAACTCACCAACCTCGTGTTGACACTTTTTCTTACATGTTTTCTCAGGACGCTAAGCTAAGACACAGGTGCACATTAGGGCATGCATGGGATTCAACTGCTTTGCTTTGTGTCTATTTATGTTGATTGAATTATTTTAATGTACTTTGTTTGGTTGAACGTTTGGACTTTTGGACTTTGGTTTTGGGCGCGTGTATTTTGCGCATTTACTTTCTTTACGCTTCCGCATTGATACTCTGATTTAAAGAATATTTTCATTTTGAGTCCCATGTAGAGTCGTTCAATGTAACTAGTGTCTGAGATCCTGGTTTGTCACTTCCCAAACGGTAATACTCCGTTAGTTGAAATTGGGGGTGTGACAGATTGGTATCAGAGCCATTGGTTATAGAGAACTAGGATTGCATACAAGACTATAGCCTCACACATTAGTTACATGTCATTTGAGTTACATGCCATTTGGATGTTGGCACTTATACAAATTGTTGCAGGATCATGTCGTCAACACCACCTCCATCACCTAACGCATCAGGGCATAAAGCACCTGTACCCTCATCCCCGGAGCCCAAAAGGCGTCGGACTACCTCAATTGAGCAAGGTGAACCGAGCAACGCACGGGCATTGGAGTATGCTCTCAATTGGGATATGTACCCACATATGATCCAAAGGTGGATCGAAATGGGAGATGTTCCATCACCGTACTTTGCATCCACATCTTCATCGTCTACACTACCTAGCTTACCATGTACCATGGAACAAGCCTTCGCAGCATTTGTGTCCTATATGTTAAAGGAATTAAGTTTTGTACAAGATGCCACCGAGGAGATACCTAAACTCCTGGAGAATGGAAAACAAGTGGAAAAGAATAGGGTAGGAATAGAAGATTTGACTACCGAACTAGCTGCAACGGATCATGTCCACAACCTTTTAGTGAATCGTGTAGCACACCTAGAGACGAGGGCTGACATTATGGATGATGATATGCAAGGAGTTCTGGAGAGATTAGCTGCTATGGAAGCTCAGCTACATGTGGCTAACCACACTGCTGAAGGCCTTCAAGAGAGGGTGACTCACTTGGAAGCCCAACTGCAAGCGGCCCTACACCCAGAAGACATTCCAGTATCTGACGATGAGGAGGAACCCTTTGAGGAAGAGCTCTTTGAGGAGGAGCCCTTCGAGGAGGAGCCCTTAGAGGGGGAACCAGCTGAGGAAGAGCCAGTGGAGATTGATGATGCACAGTCATATGTCTCTTCTGATGACGAGGATATTTGAGGATCTTCCTATTCTATCTTCCTTTTCATGTTTGTTTTTGCTTATGTTATTTCCCTTTTCAAACCTAGATGGGTAAGGTTGTTCCCATCCAATAAAAGCATGAGAAGTTTAATATTTGAGTTATTTATTTTGTAGCCTTACAATTTATTTAATTTTCAAAATATTAGATGTTGTATTTCCTTACCCGTACCTGAATAATGTTTAATATGCGATATATTTCTCATTGTTTTCATTTGTGATTGTGAAGAAATATGTCTGGGAGAGGACGAGGAGGCCGTACCGGTGGTCGTGGTACCATCAACATGACGGCAGCAGAACTAGCAGCTTTGATAAACAATAGCGTGGCAAAGGCCCTAGCAGCACAGAATGCTGCAGGTAAATGCTTTCAACTATTGACTAGTAGTGTCAATCCCTTTTCCTATGAATATCTTTCTAAACTCTATAATTCCAATTCAATTCGTATTTCTAAATCCAGGCCAGCAAAACCAGCAAAATCAGCAAAATCAACAGCCAGCCTGCACTTTCAAGGCATTCATGGACTGCAAGCCCCACACCTTTAGTGGAGCTGAAGGAGCAGTTGGATTACTTCGCTGGTTTGAGAAGGTTGAATCAGTAATAGCCATGTGCAACTGCCTCGTGGCTAACCAAGTGAAATTTGCTGCTGGAACTTTAGAAGGCCCGGCCCTAACATGGTGGAATGCCCAAGTTCAAATGTTGGGACTAGCAATGGCAAATGGACTTCCGTGGGAGGAATTTAAGTCAATGATGAAAGAAGAATACTGCCCACGAGATGAAATTCAAAAGCTAGAGGGAGAGTTCTGGAACCTTAAGATGGAGGGTTCAGAAATTGAACTCTACACCACCCGTTCGCACGAACTTGCCACCATGTGCCCACATATGGTGACTCCGGATTACAAACGGATTGAACTATACATTGGAGGTTTGGTACCTCAGATTCAAAGCATTGTGACCTCATCCAACCCTACCACCATCCAACAGACCATCAGACTTGCTCACAAATTGATCGATCAGGCAGTGACACAGGGAACTTTACCTCCAAGAGGTTCGGTTTCTAAACCCACCAACAACAATAAGCGCAAGTTTGACCATCACTCCCACTCACACAACCACTCAAATTCTAAAGGATCCCAATCCAATCAACCTCAGCACCAACAACAGCGAAAGTTTGAGCATGCTAGAAACTTTAATCAAACGACCTCATCAGGTCCGAATCAAGGGGAATATGCTGGGAGGTACCCCAAGTGCAACAAATGCGGCTATCACCACATGGGCACTTGTTACCGACAACGTTGCCAGCGTTGTGGTAAAATGGGCCACGCTGCAAAGGACTGTAGAGTTGCACTCCCGAACAAACAACCATTTTAATCACAGGGATTCACGAGGGGATGTTTTCAGTGTGGTAAAGAGGGATACATTCAAAGGAACTGTCCTCAGATGAAAAAGGGTGGAAATGGTAATAGCAGTGGTAGTGGTAACGGTAATAACCAGGGCAACAATGGTAACAACCCCAATCAAAACAACAATGGTGGGAATAACGGTAATAACGGTGGTAGTGGAGGAAATGGGGCGAAAGGAAGAGCTTTTGTACTGGGATCCGGAGAGGCTCGCTACGATCATAACGTGGTCACCGGTAAATTTCTCTTAAATAATTACTTTGCTTCTGTCCTTTTTGACACTAGTGCTGATAGGAGTTTTATATCTAAGAAACTTAGTGATATGATAAAAGGAACTCCAACTCTGCTAGAAGCTAAGTATGTAATAGAGATAGCTGACGGCCAAATAATTGAAGCAACCCACATTCTTAAGGGTTGTAAGCTTGATCTAGCTAGCCATATTCTAGATATCGACCTTATGCCGGTCACACTTGGTAGTTTCGATGTAATCGTCGGCATGGATTGGTTGTCTAGAAACCAAGCGGAAATCATTTGTCATGAGAAAATCGTTCGCATACCCCTCCCGAGTGGAGAAATTCTTTCAGTTCAGGGGGAAAGAGTTGGTACTGTCATGGGCATTATATCCTTCATGAAAGCACAAAAAATGTCTTCGGAAGGGGCATACGGCCATTTTGGCCCTTGTTGCTGAACAGCCGTCAGAAGAGAAGAAGATCGAAGATATTCCCGTTGTGCGTGAATTTTTGGAAGTATTTCCCGAGGATCTGCCCGGTCTGCCACCACACCGTCAGGTTGAATTCCAAATTGACCTAGCACCCGGAGCAGCACCGATTGCTCGGGCACCTTATCGATTAGCACCCAGTGAATTGCAGGAACTGTCCACTCAGTTGCAAGACTTATTGGATAAAGGCTTCATCCGACCTAGTTCATCACCATGGGGAGCTCCGGTATTATTTGTCAAGAAAAAGGACGGTACGTTCCGTATGTGTATTGATTACCTGGAGCTGAACAAAGTTACAATCAAGAACCGCTACCCTTTACCTCGTATTGATGACCTTTTTGATCAACTCCAAGGATCAAGTTTCTATTCCAAAATAGATCTTAGGTCCGGCTATCATCAGTTAAGAGTCTGAGAAGAAGATATCTCTAAAACTGCATTCAGGACAAGGTACGGCCATTACGAAATTATGGTCATGCCTTTCGGGTTAACCAACGCACCCGCGGTTTACATGGACCTCATGAACCGTGTGTGTAAGCCTTACCTTGACCAGTTTGTTATCGTTTTCATCGATGACATTCTTATTTATTCCAAGAACGAGGAAGAACATGAAGAACATCTGCGTCTAATTTTGGAACTACTTAAGCAAGAGCAACTTTATGCTAAGTTTTCCAAATGTGAATTTTGGATTCGAGAGGTTCAATTTCTAGGGCATGTGGTAAATGAAAAAGGGATACATGTCGACCCGTCCAAAATAGAAGCCATCAAGAATTGGGCAGCACCGACGACTCCGACTGAAGTGCGACAATTTCTGGGATTGGCTGGATATTATCGTCGTTTTATCGAAGGATTTTCAAAGATTGCACAACCTCTCACCGCCCTAACTCAAAAAGGAAAAGCTTATAATTGGGGCGATAATCAAGAATCAGCTTTCCAGCATCTCAAACAGAAACTTTGCAGTGCACCTATTTTAGCTCTTCCGGAAGGAACCGATGACTTTGTGGTGTATTGTGATGCATCTATTCAAGGTCTGGGTTGTGTCTTAATGCAACGCGAAAAGGTAATCGCATACGCTTCACGTCAGTTAAAGGTTCACGAGAAAAACTACACCACTCATGACCTAGAGTTGGGAGCAGTAGTTTTTGCACTTAAGATATGGAGACATTACTTGTACGGTACCAAATGCACCATCTACACCAACCACAAGAGCCTCCAGCATATCTTCGAGCAGAAGGAGTTGAACATGCGACAATGTCGTTGGGTTGAACTTTTAAATGATTACGACTGTGTGATCCGGTATCATCCGGGTAAAGCTAACGTTGTGGCTGATGCACTAAGCCGAAAAGAAACGAAACCCAAACGAGTTCGAGCGTTACAACTTACTATCCACCCTGGATTGCCTGATAGAATCCGTAGTGCTCAACTTGAAGCCTTGAAAGAAGATAACCTACCGTTAGAAGGTACACGTGGCATGGAAGCACAACTTGAAGTAAAATCTGATGGAATTCGTTACTTTGTCGAACGAATATGGGTTCCAGTGTTCGGAAATTTAAGGGAATTAATCATGGATGAAGCTCATAAATCTCGTTACTCCATTCATCCGGGTTCCGATAAAATGTACCATGATCTAAAAGTACTATATTGGTGGCCGAAGATGAAGGCCGATATAGCCACTTATGTTAGTAAGTGTCTGACCTGCGCGAAGGTCAAGGTTGAATACCAAAAACCGTCCGGTCTCCTGCAGCAACCTGAAATTCCCATGTGGAAATGGGAACAAATATCCATGGACTTCATTACCAAATTACCCCGAACCCCTACCGGATGTGATACTATATGGGTAATTGTGGATCGCCTCACAAAATCTGCTCACTTTCTAGCAATCAAAGAAACCGACAAAATGGATAAACTCACTCGAATATACTTGAAAGAAGTAGTCTCTCGGCACGGAGTGCCAATCTCTATTATTTCGGATCGTGATGCACGATTCACTTCCCGTTTCTGGCAATCATTGCATAAAGCATTAGGCACGCGTCTAGATATGAGCACAACATACCATCCTCAAACTGATGGCCAAACTGAACGTACTATCCAAACTCTGGAGGACATGCTACGAGCTTGTGTGATCGATTTCGGTAACACTTGGGAGTCTCACCTACCATTGGTGGAGTTCTCCTACAACAACAGTTATCACACTAGCATCAAGGCAGCTCCATTTGAAGCACTTTATGGGCGGAAATGCCATTCTCCCATTTGTTGGACCGAGGTTGGGGATAGCCAACTCACAGGTCCTGAACTTGTATTTGAAACTTCCGAAAAGATCGTTCAAATTAGAAATCGTATGGAGGCAGCTCGTGATCGTCAAAAGAGCTATGCCGACAAGCGTCGTAAACCTTTGGAATTTCAAATAGGTGACATGGTTTTACTCAAAGTCTCACCTTGGAAAGGTGTCATTCGTTTTGGGAAACGAGGAAAACTGAATCCTCGTTATGATGGACCTTTCAAAATATTAAAGAGAATCGGACCAGTCGCGTATCAACTGGACCTACCTGAAAGACTTAGTGGTGTACACAACGTCTTTCACGTCTCAAATTTAAAGAAATGCCTGGCAGATGAATCACTCGCAGTTCCTCTGGTGGAACTACATGTTGATGAACAGTTACGTTTCATCGAAGAACCTGTGGAAATTATGGATAGGGAAGTTAAAAGTAAGATCCCTATTGCTCGAGTCCGTTGGAACTCGAAACGCGGACCGGAATTCACGTGGGAGCGCGAGGATCAGATGATGCGCAAATATCCTAATCTATTCAAGCACTCCACGTCAAATCTTTAAGGTATTATTTTAAATTTTCGAGACGAAAATTCTTTTAACTAGGGGATGATGTGATACCCGGGAAAAATTTTTTTATTTTAATTTTCGGGACGAAAATTCTTTTAACTAGGGGATGACGTGACAACCCGACTTTTCTGGTTAACTCAGTTAGCAAATTCCGTTAACTTACCGTTAAAAACCTAACCCCGTTAGTCAAATCTAACCCCAAGGTCTAATTCGGTCACAATATTAATTCAAAACTTCAGGGACTAGTTGTGTGAAGTTACCAAATCAAATAAATTGACCCACCAAAGTCAATTTTATCAAAATTGCTCCTGTTAATTTTTGAAAGTCAACATTGGAATCCTTTGATCTCCAATTCGCGAATTATACCCAAAATCTGTTGGAATTAGAACCGTTCTTGCATGATAATGATCATAACGATCATCATTAACCCATTAAACCAACAATTAATCGAATTAAACTCAAATTATGATAATTCATTTCGTAACCGTCGACCCCATATTCGATTATCATCAAATCCGGCAAATCCCTGTAATTCCTTCGCGAATTGAGACGCTGCAATCGCTTAACGAACCCCCTGAAGCTTTCACACAAACCAGATTAACCGGAGAAGTAGCAGAGAGAGCCGGAGATCAAACCAGTGCAGTCGGAACCGATTTTAGTCGACCTCCACAGTCCCGACATCAATTTAGGTAACTAGATACATCATCAGCTTCGTTTTCATCTCGTAGATGAAAGCCCTAACTCAATTAGGGCTTACACTATCAATTCGATCGAAATCTGTAACCTAGGGTTCATCTCTGACCGATTTAATCGAACCCTAGTCTAGACCCAATCAAAATGCAATTAACCTATACAGTTGGATTCGCAACACCATTTTAATTGAAAGCCCTCTGTCAATTCAATGTTTTATTATACAAATTATCGAGACCCAAAACTAGGGTTCTTCATAAAAACGATTTGGGGATTTCGATCTTAAACTCAACCTCAATCCAATTAAACCATATATGCAGATTCGCAATCCTCTACTCTATAAAAGCCCTATGAATCCATACATTTTCATTATAAGAATTAATCAAATCAATCCAAAATCAAAACTTGGGTTTTCGGTCCTAGTTTCTGTAATTTAACGATCCAAATCCAATTGTTTTTGCAATTAGCTTTCACCACAGAGTCGTTTTGAGTCGATAATCAAAACCCCTATGATCCTTTGTTGAATCGCGACCGAATCTGAGGGTAATTGGACGGGTTTCGAACCGGGTATGCGTGGGGGAAGGAAATCCATTCGAGTTACTTGATAAAACCATTTCAATCTGGATCATGTTGCGATAGCCTAGCGGCCGGGACTGGTTAGAGCTGTGTGCGTGTGTGGGAGAGACCCGAGTTCGAGACCGGGCACCCACAATTATTTTTAAACATTTTTCTGTTAATATTTAATTAATAAAAATCAAACCTTTTAATATTATATTATTATATAAATGGGTTTTAACCCGGAAAACAACCCGTAGGCTCGGGTTTGAATTATTAGCTTATTTTTATAAATTATACCCGCCTTTATAATTTATACATTATTATTATTATCAAGTAAAAATGATATGCTTATATTATTTTAAGCCATAAATTTGTATAAAATAATATGTTTATATTATTTTCAAACCGTGACTCGTATTATTAAATAATATATAAACATATATTATTTCGTATCGTTCTACAACCTCGTATAACAATTGAAACTAAATAATAATATAATTAGTTATATTATTAACTCGCATTGCTACGTTCATAAAAATAATATATTTATTATTTTGTACCACAAATGAGTAATTAGAATATCCTTTCGAATCTAAAATATTAAATTATATTATTTTCCTAATTTTTGTGAATGACAAAACACCCGGTTATAATTATTATTAGTCGTGTCATTCGTCGCGTAAAGTAATTCCTAACTCTGTGGACACTTTCGTCCACTCTTGAATATTAGAGCGTTTCTTTAGGACGCTTCCCAATCCGTGTCATTGTCACATTTCCCATTTTCCTTTATCCCTAATTTATGTGTTTATAATTTTAGGGCATTCGTAAGTCTTTTGAGACTTACACACGTGGCTCCAACTTTTCCCTTGTGTGATTCAAATCCTTACTCAAGCTCAGGTGAGTTTTCACGGCCCCTTTTTACTGCTTTTAAACTGGGGGAGAAAACATGATACAACTCTTTTGATTTTTGTACTTCATTTTATATCAATTGTTATGACTATGCGTAAACTCTATCATGAAAGTCCTCACATCGAACCGTTTAAATATGAATATAGCAAGGTATGTTGGGTAGTACTACTGGGTTTGACAAACCTCACCCGCGTTAGTCGCGCTAACACGATTGGATATCGAATGGGTGCAATATTGACCTAAACGTGTACCGTGGTTGATAGTGTGACAATCCGGACTTTTCATGTTAACACCGTTAACAATCCCGTTAGATACTCTTTTAAAAAAACTTAACCTCGTTAACTAAATGCAGTTACATCTTAACTTATTTAACAAAATTAAATCCCAAGGACTAATTCTGTCAATATCTGGATTCAAACTTCAGGGATCAAGTTGTAATTAGCCGAATTCTATTTCTGTTGACCCGGAAAGTCAAAATCAAGAGTTCTTGTTCCTGTTTGACTTGTGAAAGTCAAACCTTATATTCTTAAGACTAATCCGGGAAGTATAGCCGAATTCAATTGGAATTCGTAACCGAAATAGACCTTAATGACAATCACAATCATCATTGAACCTTTAATCCTCGTTAATGATTCGAAATTAATCCCAATTATGGGTGTTTATGTCGAAACCGTCGACTCTCGGTTTATTATCAACCAAATCCGACTAAATCAGTTACCACTTCTCCAATTGATCGTCTGCGCACATCAAACGAGTTCCACTCAAGATTTTTCACACACCAATCGGGTCGGAGACACAGCCGTAATCGCCGGGGATCAACTCCATTGCCGACGACACTCGTTTTAGTCGGACGCTATCAATCCATCACGAAATCTGGTAATTACTTGCACCTACAGTTTTGTTTCTGTGTCTAGATCAATAACCCTAACCTAATTGGGGTTCATATTATCGGATTTAACTCGATCGAAACCTAGGGTTCATACGGATTTCGTTTTAGTCGAACCCTATCAATCCGATATCAAATTATGAAATTGAACGCATCCTTAGTATCGTCTCGATGCCCAGATTGAAAGCCCTATGAAATCTAGGGCTTATATCATCAAATTTAAACCGAATTGATTCTAGGGTTCATCTTAATTCGATTTGATCGAACCCTATCTTAGACCTAATTTCAATTCAATTAATCGACACCTTTAGACTCGTAATCACCTGTATAACGAAAGCCCCATGTTTGTTTAATCTCAGAACATCGAATTGATCTTGATCCGAAAGCTAGGGTTTATTCATAAAATGATTTGGGGTTTTCGATCCTAGACTTAACCTTAACCAAATTAAACTATATCATCAGATTCGAAATCTTTTGTTAAGTAAAAGCCCCATGAAATTAAGCAGTAATCTTATCGAATTTATTCAAATCAAATCTGTGTTCTTAAAACTAAGTTTCAGATTTCTAATCGAGAAATTTCCGACTGTAAACCTATTGTTTTTGAAATTAAAACTACCCTTAGACTCGAATTTAGTTAATGAACAAAACCCTAAACCGTTGCCTTCAATCGTGATCAGATTCGAGGGCTTTGGGGTTGGGTTTCGATCGTGGGTGCGTATGGGGGAGGGATCCACGGGAATGGATGATTAAAACCAATTGACTTCGGGTTCTGTTGCGATGGCCTAGCGGCTGAGATGGTTAAAACTGTGTGCGTGTGTGGGAGAGACCCGGGTTCGAGACCGGGCTCCCACATTTTTTTTTGAGACATTTTTAATCATATTTAATTATTAAAAATCAAACTCTATATTATTATAATGATATATTAATGTGTTTTAGCCCGGGAAACCACCCGTAGGCTCGGGTTTAATTTATTAATCCATTTTATTATCTTTTCCACTTTTATAAATAATATATTTATGTTATTATCGAATAAAAATAATATATTTATATTATTTTCAAACCGTAACTTCGTATAAAATAATATGTTTATATTATTTTCAAACCGTGACTAATCTTATTAAATAATATATACGTTATATTATTTTGTATCGTTTTATACCTCGTGTGACGTTTCCAACCAATTAACAATATAATTGTTATATTATTTACCCACGTTTATATACTCGATTAAAAATAATATATTTATTATTTTTCCACATAAATGACCATTTAGTTAACCCTTCGAACCTAAAAATAATATATTAAATTATATTATTTTCCTAACTTTTGTAAACGACTTTAACGTACGAATGTATTTAATTATTATTCGTTATTAACGTACGGCACGTAACGCTTTTTTCCTTAATGATTATATCAAGAAAGTTATATAATTCCGTAGACACGTTCGTCTACCCTTAAATCCTTAGAAAGCGTTAAGATATTCTAACTTCCGTGTCGTCGTCACAAATCCCATATGTCCCTAACTTATGTGTTATAATTATAGTGCATACGTAAGCCGTGCAGGCTAACATTTGAGATCCTAAATCTCATAATTGTGTGATACTACCTACTACGCAACGCAGGTGAGTTTCACGGCCCCTTTTTACTGTTTTTATTTGGGGGAGAAAACATGTCACAACCTTTTTGGTTTATTGTAATTCATATGATATCACTGTTGAGGCTAAGCGTAACACACTATCATGAAAAGTCCTCACACACATCGGACCGTTAATATGGTATGAATGGGGTAATTTTGGTAGTACTACTGGGTTTGACAAACCCCACCCGTGTTAGTCACGCTAACTCGATTGGAGGTCGAACGGGTGTTATATTGACCTTAACACATTAGTCAGAGTTGATAGACCTGGCTGGAGGCAAACAAACAAACACACTGTCAGTTTCGGTTGCGAGCGCTTTAGCAAAACATGAATATAGGCATGCAACCTATTGATATGCATATTGAATGTACATAATCTGCAAATGTTTTATTTGAAATGATTGAAACCTGTGAACTCACCAACCTAGTGTTGACTCGTTTTCTTACATGTTTTCTCAGGTTGGCACTCAGGATCACGTTAAGTCATGCATGTGTCTTGGACTCCAATTGAAATAATTATCTACTGAATAATATATATCTTTTGTTTGTAATTGGACTTGGGCGCGTTGTTTTGCGCATTTGTTTTCGTTTAACGCTTCCGCATATACACTCTGAACCTTGAACTTTTATGTTATTACATTTCAAGTCCCATATAGTGCCGTTTGAAGTAACTGATGTCTGAGATCCTGGTTTGTCACCTTCCAAAACGGTAAAACTCCGTTAGTGGAATTTGGGGGTGTGACAGATTGGTATCAGAGCCATTGGTTATAGAGAACTAGGACTGCATTCTAGACTATAGCCATACACATTAGTTACTTGGCATAGACACTTACTCCTTATGTTTCAGGAATTATGTCTACACCACCATCTTCACCACCTACCAATCAGGAACATGACATTCCTGCCATTGCATCACCGGAGCCCAAGAGGCGTAGGCTTGAGCCCATTGATAACTCTATTGTGTATGGAGAGCCCATGTATATCCGGAATGGGAGTGACTGGGATTGGTACCCCGGTTTACTGAGCAAATGGGTTAGACAGGAACGAGTTCCATCACCGTACTTTGGAGCTTCGTCATCATCAGGACCACGTTTACTATTATTACCTTGTCACTTGGAGCAAGCCTTTGCAGCATTTGTAGCAACTATGGATCGAGAGATCCGGAATATGAGAGACGCAGCAGGAGCAATCACAGGTTTGTTAAGAGGAGAGAAACAAACGGATCACATGATAGATCTGCTAGTAGCAGAACTGGCAAGCACTGACCGCTTGCATAATGCATTAGTGGACGAGGTAAGGGCGTTGCAGGCTAGAGTGAATGCACTCGAGGAAGCTGAAGTAGAATCTCAGGAAAGAATTGGAGAGTTAGAGATACAACTTGCAGCAGCTCTAGAACCAGCTGAAGTACCCAACTTTGAGCCTGAGGATGAGCCCGAGGAAGTAGAGGAGGATGATGCTGAATCAGTCATCTCATCCGCCGGCAGTAGAGCTTGATATTCCATTCCATCCTATCTTATCTTATTTTGTCATTTCTTTATGTTTCAAATAAAAACCTAAATGGGTAAGGATGTTCCCATTCCAATAAAATCTTAGTGAACTGTTTGAGTTGAACCATTTATTCTATGGCCTTATGATTTAAGTTAGCCTTGTATTAAAATCATAAACCTGCATGTCTTTACACATCTCCTTCTGTTTGCTTACACTTGAGTGATGTCAATATGCGATGTATTTACTCATTTCTTGTGTTTGTGAATATGAAGAATCATGGCCGGACGTGGACGTGGCGGTCGCAACGGTGGTCGTGGAAATATCAACCTGACACCAGCCGAACTGGCTGCGTTAATTAATGACAGTGTTGCTGAAGCCTTAGCAGCACACATTGTAGGTAAACCTGTTACCCGTTAACCCTAGACAACCAACTGTACACATTTATTCCACTCTTTCCTAAACCCAACCTACTCTTTCTAATCCAGGGCAAGCGAACAATCCACAGAACAATCAGCATGTCTGTACCTTCAAGACATTTATGGACTGCAAGCCCCACACATTCAGTGGAGCTGAGGGAGCTGTCGGATTACTCTGATGGTTTGAAAAGATTGAATCTGTGTTCTCCATGTGTAACTGCCCTGTAGTCGACCGAGTCAAATTTGCATCGGGAACTCTAGAGTGTCCTGCCCTCACATGGTGGAATGCACAGGTCCAGATGCTAGGTCTGGACATGGCCAATGCATCACCATGGGAAGATTTCAAGATCCTAATGAAGGAAGAGTACTGTCCCAGGGATGAAATTCAGAAACTCAAGGGAGAATTCTGGAATCTGAAAATGGAGGGTTCTGAAATAGAGCTCTACACCACTCGCTCGCATGAATTAGAGGGGATGTGTCCTCACATGGTCACACCACCCTACAAGAGAATTGAAATGTTCATCAGTGGATTAGTACCACAAATCCAGAGCATGGTTACTTCATCCAACCCCACTACCATTCAACAAACCATCCGTCTTGCTCACAAACTGACGGACCAAGCCGTTACCTAAGGGACACTACCTCCCAGGAAGTCATCATCCAAGTCTACTGACAACAACAAGAGGAAGTTTGACAGTAGCAATAACAACATGGGATTTCAGTCAAATCAGCCACAGCAACAACAACAGCGTAGGTTTGAACCTACGAAGAACTTCAACCAGTCGACTTCTTCAAGTCAGCATCAAAGTGGTTATATTGGGAGACACCCCAGGTGTAACAAATGTAATTACCACCACCTCGGTTCTTGTGACAAAAACCGTTGCCAGCGGTGTGGCAAGGTGGGCCATGCTGCCAAAGACTGCAGAGGGGAATTACAAGCCAAGCAGCCCTTCCAACAACCGGGTTTTACCAAAGGTTGTTTTGAATGTGGAAAAGAGGGACACTTCCGAAAGGATTGTCCACAATTAAAGAAGGGTGACATCGACAACAACAACAACCACAAAAGCAATAATAACAACCAAGGCAATAATGCAGGGAATGGTGCAAAGGGACGAGCCTTTGTGCTAGGATCCGGAGAAACTCGTTATGACCACAACGTGGTTACCGGTAAGTTCCTTCTAAACAACTATTTTGCTTCTGTACTATTTGACACTGAAGCTGATAGGAATTCCATGACTAATAAACTTAGCAACCTACTAAGAAAAACCCTAACTCTGTTAGAAAACAGATACACCATAGAAATAACCAACGGACAAGTAATATAAGCAACCCATAATCTTAGGGGTTGTAAACTTTAACTGACTAGTCATAAATTTGACTTTGATCTCATACCGGTCACACTTGGTAGTTTCGACGTGATTGTCGGAATGGACTGATTATCTAAGAACCAAGCTGAGATTATCCGTCGCGAGAAAACCGTTCGCCTTCCCCTTCCTAATGGAAAAACCCTCTCCGTCCAAGGCGAAAGGAGTGGTGCTGTTATGGGAATCATATCCTTCATGAATACACAAATAATAGTCTCACTTACCTTTAGTGGAGTTCTTCTATATAATAGTTATCACCCTATCGTCAAGGCGGTACCATTCGAGGCATTGTACGGATGTAAATGCCGATCTCCTATCTGTTGGGCTGAAGTTGGGGATAGCCAACTTACAGGTCCCGAACTTGTATTCGAAACCTCTATAAAGATCGTTCAAATCCGAAACCATATGGCGGTAGCTCGTGATCGTTAAAAGAGCTACGCTAATAAACGTCATAAACCATTAGAGTTTCAAGTAGGCGCCATGGCTCTACTCAAAGTCTCACCTTGGAAGGGTGTCATTCGTTTTGGGAAACGAGGCAAGCTGAATCCTCGTTATGTTGGACCATTCAAGATAGTGAAGAGAATTGGGCCAGTAGCGTATCAGCTGGATCAACCTGAAGGACTTAGTGGTGTACACGATGTCTTTCATGTCTCGAACTTGAAGAAATGTCTAGCAGACGAATCGCTCGCAGTTCCTCTTAAGGAACTACAACTCGATGAACAACTGCGGTTCGTTGAAGAACCGATAACAATCATGGATAGGGAAGTCAAAACATTAAAACGCAGTAAAATCCCTATTGTCAGAGTTCGTTGGAACTCGAAACACGGACCGGAATTCACGTGGGAGCGCGAGGATCAGATGATGCGCAAGTATCCTAATCTGTTCAATCACTCCACGTCAAACTCTTAAGGTACTATCCTAATTTTCGGGACGAAAATTCTTTCAACTAGGGGATGATGTGACATCTCTGAAAAAAAAAATTTATTTTAATTTTCGTGACGAAAATTCTTTTAACTAGGGGATGATGTGACAATCCGGACTTTTCATGTTAACACCGTTAACAATCCCGTTAGATACACTTTTAAAAAAACTTAACCTCGTTAACTAAATGCAGTTACATCTTAAATTATTTAACAAAATTAAATCCCAAGGACTGATTCTGTCAATATCTGGATTCAAACTTCAGGGATCAAGTTGTAATTAGCCCAATTCTATTTCTGTTGACCCGGAAAGTCAAAATCAAGAGTTCTTGTTCCTGTTTGACTTGTGAAAGTCAAACCTTATATTCTTAAGACTAATCCGCGAAGTATAGCCGAATTCAATTTGAATTCGTAACCGAAGTACACCTTAATGACAATCACAATCATCATTGAACCTTTAATCCTCGTTAATGATTCGAAATTAATCCCAATTATGGGTGTTTATGTCGAAACCGTCGACTCTCGGTTTATTATCAACCAAATCCGACTAAATCAGTTACCACTTCTCCAATTGATCGTCTGCGCACATCAAACGAGTTCCACTCAAGATTTTTCACACACCAATCGGGTCGGAGACACAGCCGTAATCGCCGGGGATCAACTCCATTGCCGACGACACTCGTTTTAGTCGGACGCTATCAATCCATCACGAAATCTGGTAATTACTTGCACCTACAGTTTTGTTTCTGTGTCTAGATCAATAACCCTAACCTAATTGGGGTTCATATTATCGGATTTAACTCGATCGAAACCTAGGGTTCATACGGATTTCGTTTTAGTCGAACCCTATCAATTCGATATCAAATTATGAAATTGAACGCATCCTTAGTATCGTCTCGATGCCCAGATTGAAAGCCCTATGAAATCTAGGGCTTATATCATCAAATTTAAACCGAATTGATTCTAGGGTTCATCTTAATTCGATTTGATCGAACCCTATCTTAGACCCAATTTCAATTCAATTAATCGACACCTTTAGACTCGTAAACACCTGTATAACGAAAGCCCCATGTTTGTTTAATCTCAGAACATCGAATTGATCTTGATCCGAAAGCTAGGGTTTATTCATAAAATGATTTGGGGTTTTCGATCCTAGACTTAACCTTAACCAAATTAAACTATATCATCAGATTCGAAATCTTTTGTTAAGTAAAAGCCCCATGAAATTAAGCAGTAATCTTATCGAATTTATTCAAATCAAATCTGTGTTCTTAAAACTAAGTTTCGGATTTCTAATCGAGAAATTTCCGACTGTAAACCTATTGTTTTTGAAATTAAAACTACCCTTAGACTCGAATTTAGTTAATGAACAAAACCCTAAACCGTTGCCTTCAATCGTGATCAGATTCGAGGGCTTTGGGGTTGGGTTTCGATCGTGGGTGCGTATGGGGGAGGGATCCACGGGAATGGATGATTAAAACCAATTGACTTCGGGTTCTGTTGCGATGGCCTAGCGGCTGAGATGGTTAAAACTGTGTGCGTGTGTGGGAGAGACCCGGGTTCGAGACCGGGCTCCCACATTTTTTTTTGAGACATTTTTAATCATATTTAATTATTAAAAATCAAACTCTATATTATTATAATGATATATTAATGTGTTTTAGCCCGGGAAACCACCCGTAGGCTCGGGTTTAATTTATTAATCCATTTTATTATCTTTTCCACTTTTATAAATAATATATTTATGTTATTATCGAATAAAAATAATATATTTATATTATTTTCAAACCGTAACTTCGTATAAAATAATATGTTTATATTATTTTTAAACCGTGACTAATCTTATTAAATAATATATACGTTATATTATTTTGTATCGTTTTATACCTCGTGTGACGTTTCCAACCAATTAACAATATAATTGTTATATTATTTACCCACGTTTATATACTCGATTAAAAATAATATATTTATTATTTTTCCACATAAATGACCATTTAGTTAACCCTTCGAACCTAAAAATAATATATTAAATTATATTATTTTCCTAACTTTTGTAAACGACTTTAACGTACGAATGTATTTAATTATTATTCGTTATTAACGTACGGCACGTAACGCTTTTTTCCTTAATGATTATATCAAGAAAGTTATATAATTCCGTAGACACGTTCGTCTACCCTTAAATCCTTAGAAAGCGTTAAGATATTCTAACTTCGGTGTCGTCGTCATAAATCCCATATGTCCCTAACTTATGTGTTATAATTATAGGGCATACGTAAGCCATGCAGGCTAACATTTGAGATCCTAAATCTCATAATTGTGTGATACTACCTACTACGCAACGTAGGTGAGTTTCACGGCCCCTTTTTACTGTTTTTATTTGGAGGAGAAAACATGTCACAACCTTTTTGGTTTATTGTAATTCATATGATATCACTATTGAGGCTAAGCGTAACACACTATCATGAAAAGTCCTCACACACATCGGACCGTTAATATGGTATGAACGGGGTAATTTTGGTAGTACTACTGGGTTTGACAAACCCCACCCGTGTTAGTCGCACTAACTCGATTGGAGGTCGAACGGGTGTTATATTGACCTTAACACATTAGTCAGAGTTGATAGACCTGGCTGGAGGAAAACAAACAAACACACTGTCAGTTTCGGTTGCGAGCGCTTTAGCAAAACATGAATATAGGCATGCAACCTATTGATATGCATATTGAATGTACATAATCCGCAAATGTTTTATTTGAAACGATTGAAACCTGTGAACTCACCAACCTAGTGTTGACTCGTTTTCTTACATGTTTTCTCAAGTTGGCACTCAGGATCACGTTAAGTCATGCATGTGTCTTGGACTCCAATTGAAATAATTATCTACTGAATAATATTTATCTTTTGTTTGTAATTGGACTTGGGCGCGTTGTTTTGCTCATTTATTTTCGTTTAACGCTTCCGTATATACACTCTGAACCTTGAACTTTTATGTTATTACATTTCAAGTCCCATATAGTGTCGTTTGAAGTAACTGGTGTCTGAGATCCTGGTTTGTCACCTTCCAAAACGGTAAAACTCCGTTAGTGGAATTTGGGGGTGTGACAGATAGACCTGGTGTGAGGCAATACAAACAGTCAGTTTACGGTTGCGAGCGTAATAGCAAACAATGAACATGGGTTAGCTACTCATTTGGTATTTATGTTGATTGTACAATAAATCTGGTAAACGTTTATTTATATATTGAAACTTGTGAACTCACCAACCTCGTGTTGACACTTTTTCTTACATGTTTTCTCAGGACGCTAAGCTAAGACACAGGTGCACATTAGGGCATGCATGGGATTCAACTGCTTTGCTTTGTGTCTATTTATGTTGATTGAATTATTTTAATGTACTTTGTTTGGTTGAACGTTTGGACTTTTGGACTTTGGTTTTGGGCGCGTGTATTTTGCGCATTTACTTTCTTTACGCTTCCGCATTGATACTCTGATTTAAAGAATATTTTCATTTTGAGTCCCATGTAGAGTCGTTCAATGTAACTAGTGTCTGAGATCCTGGTTTGTCACTTCCCAAACGGTAATACTCCGTTAGTTGAAATTGGGGGAGTGACAATCCTGGTGCGGATAAAATGTACCAAGATCTTCGCCAACAATATTGGTGGCCCGGTATGAAAAAGGACATTGCTCTCTATGTTGCTAAATGCTTAACTTGTTCCAAAGTCAAAGCCGAACATCAACGTCCTTCTGGTTTGCTGGAACAACCAGAAATTCCCATGTGGAAATGGGAAAATTTAGCTATGGATTTCATAACCAAACTCCCTCGCACCTCGAGTGGTTATGATAGTATTTGGGTGATCGTTGATCGACTCACCAAATCTGCTCATTTCTTGCCTATCCGTGAAGACTATCGGGTCGAGAAACTAGCCCGAATTTACATTGATGAAATTGTGAGCCGTCATGGTGTTCCTTTGAACATAATCTTTGATAGAGACGCTTGGTTCACTTCTCGATTTTGGCAATCTCTCCAAAAGACTCTTGGTACTCGATTGGATTTGAGCACGGCTTACGATCCGCAAACTGATGGTCAAACCGAGCGAACAATCCAAACACTTGAAGACATGCTTAGAGCTTGCGTAATCGATTTTGGTGGCAATTGGGATTCACATCTATCCCTCATTGAGTTTTCTTACAACAATAGCTACCACACAAGTATCAACATGGCGCCATTCGAAGCTCTCTATGGTCGCAAGTACCGTTCTCCTATCTGTTGGAACGAGATTGGTGAAGCACAAATCACCGGTCCCGAGTTAATTCAAGAAACATCTGACAAGATTATTCAAATCCGTGACAATATTCGAGTAGCGAGGAGTCGGCAAAAGAGTTATGCCGAAAAACGGCGAAAACCCTTGGAATTCCAAGTCGGTGATCTTGTTCTTCTTAAGGTGTCCCCGTGGAAGGGCGTGATCCGCTTTGGAAAGAAAGGCAAGTTACCACCTCGTTATGTTGGTCCATTCAAAATCCTTGAAAGGATTGGGAAAGTGGCTTACAAGCTCGAGTTACCACCATCTCTTGGAAATGTGCATCCTACATTTCATGTATCTAATCTGAAGAAGTGTCTCGCTGATGAAAATCTCCATATACCGCTTGACGACGTGCGCATTGATGAAACGATGCACTTCGTTGAGAAGCCGGTGGAAATTATGGATCGCGAAGCAAACAACTCAAGCGAAGTCGTATTCCTATTGTCAAAGTTTATTGGGAATCTAAGCGTGGTCCTGAGTTCACTTGGGAACGAGAAGACCAAATGAATCTCAAGTACCCTAATCTTTTTACCAATACTATTGTTTCCTCTAGCTAAATTTCGGGACGAAATCCTCTCAACATGGGGAGACTGTAACATTTATGATTTTTAGTATTCATATTTCAATTCAATGTAATGCAATTTCGAATTCAATACTCGTGTACTGTCTTACTATTTTTCTCACCGTAAACTAAACGCAATGATTCGATACAAATTCGCAAGTTTTCCGCAATTATATACATTTAAACACTATGCAAGAAACTATTTAATTCAAACACATTAAACCTGAAAAGTCAAGGACTAAAGTTGAAAAATGTCAAGAAACCCTACTCTAGCACGGTCGTGCTTCGTCCTGGCACGGTCGCGCCAAGTACCTCGGCACGATCGCGCGACTGGTCCTGGAACGATCGCGCTCGGTGCCTGGGCACGGTCGCGCCTGTGTAACAGTTGAAACATAAATGCAGTTTAATCACCCGATCGTCAATAATCCGTAACCGCCCACCATTTTCTTTGTCATTTACGTGAGTAATGCAAATTTCAAATTCTCAAACGCCCCATCTTAATCCTATCAATCTCGAAAAACTCTCTCAAGCTTTCCAAGAAACTATAATCCGCTGTTCGATCCGAATCCTCTCAATCCAGCAGCAGAGTCTCGATACTCAATCATCCCTGAAGTTCCCAGGCTATTTGGATTGGCCGGAGTTGCAGTAAAGATCGCCGGAACTCCTTCTTGCCGATCTCTATCAATCCTCTACTGTTTCGGGTAATTGAAATCATTTATTTCAGTTAATTAGTCTCTATATCGAAAGCCCCATAATAATTTAGGCTTCCATCATAGAATTTACCCCGAATCAGAATCGATGTTTTTATTTAAAATAATTTAATCGAATCCACTGTTAAAAATGTTGTTAATACAATTAAAATATCCCAAAAGACTCGAAATAACCCATTAATCAAAAGCCCTAACAATTCCAGCGTTTAAAATACAATCATTTGTCAATTCGTGTCTGATTTGGAAGAGACACGGTCGCGCTAACCATCTAGCGCGGCCGTGCCTCATGTAACGCGGTCGTGTCGGATAGCGGCGCATTCGTGTCCTCCTGTCCAGACCTTGTCATGCCCTCTGGGCTAGTCTCTGTTCTGTCTAAAGATCATAGACACGACCGTGCCGGGCCAAGGCACGGTCATGCCTGTTTGACTAGTCTAGTTTGTGCCCTCTGTTGATCAACCCGGTCGTGCCCTGACTAGCGCGGTCGCGCCCCTAGCTTGAGCACGATCGTGCCCTTCCGAGGCACGGTCGTGTGTGACTCAGAAATGGTAACAGAATTATAATTTTATATTTTTCGATCAATAAATGTTTCGATTTTATAAAAATATGTTTTCTGTATTTAAAAATGGATTAAAAGTTTAATCTTGGCATAAATATAATTTATTTAAAAGTTTATGAAAATTAAATTTATATTTATTATCTTACACTTAAATGATATTTTAAATAATTAAGTTACAAAATTTATAAATAAATAAGATAATGATTATTTATTTAATTTACATTTTAAATCAAAATCATTTATTTATTTATACTTAATTACAATTAATATTTACATTATTTCATAAACTTTAATTATATATTTATTCAATTATCCAATTCAAACCTAATCAAATTGTTTCAAAAATATTTTTACTTCAAACTCTCTATATTTTATTCAATACTTTTAAATACAAATCAATAGTTTATACACAAATTCAACTTTCATTTTAGACTTAAACTTTATGCATCTATTTGATTCAATACACATTACTCTTTAGGTTAAATTATGCATTTCGAGGATCATATTTGCTATCCATAATCTTTGTTAGCTACACTTCCATACCAAGTGAGTATTCACAACCCGTTTTTACTCTTTTACACTTTTGGGGTGGAACATGAACTCTATACACATTACACATTTACATTTACGCAAACAACACAAGTGCAAAAATCCTATTTACATACATGTGTGCAAAATTTGAGCTTTGTGCCCGAGTGCTAGTTGTGCTAACCTTTGTATGCTATTATGTGCAATCATTAACTATACAAGCCGACGGTTTTCAATGATAGATCTATTGAGTCTGACAAACCCACCCATGGTGCGCGGTGATTGAAACCGACAACACAATTTTTTTTTGCATGCTAGTTACAAGGTTTGGTTGTACATGGTTACACAGTAGCTGCTCCCCATAAATGCCTTATTTTATCATGTTTTGTAAAGGATTTGTTTTCAACTATATGCTATCTACATACAACTGTGTTATACTCACCAACTTTTTAGTTGACTTTATTTTATTCATGTTTCAGGCCCTAATATGTGAGATTGATTCAAGACGTGTTCAACATAGGATTTGGACTTAGCAATTTAAATCAAAAATTTTATGAGTTTGTTTTATGTTTCTTGTTTGAATTTGGTTTTGTACTTGGATTATTTGAAATGGAAATTTAACTTTAATATATTTCAATTTAGTCAACCATGTGCTATGAACAATCTTACATGTCCCACCCCGATGATTCCGCCATCGGTCGGGGTGTGACAATTCCCTCCATTAACTGTGACTAAAGGGTAGCATCGGCCACATGACTTTACTTTAAGTGTGACTAACGGGTCACAACGGCCACATGAATTTACTAAAAAGTTTGTTTTAGCCACACTTATTTAATAAAATCGTGGCAAATGGTTGTTGTGATCATGCATTTTGTCCCAATAAGTATGGCTAAATGGTAACAACGGCCACATGAATTTACTGTAAGGGTGGTCGTTTATATTATATAGTCACATGAATTTATTGAAAGAGTGGCTAAAATCTTTTACTTGACACACAAAAAATTGTTGTAATTTTAAGTGTGACTATTGTCTAACCTTTGGTCACACATAATTGTTTTTTTCCCATGATGTATGCTATAATTCAGCCACAATAACAAAAAACAAAGTGACTATGGTGTGGCTAATGGTTATTTATAGCCACACGAAAGTTTGTAATTATAAGTATGGCTATTGTCTAACCTGTGATCACACATAATTTTTTTCCCATGACGTTTTGTATCATTCTGTCACATAAGCAAAAAACAAAGTTACTTTGGTGTGGCTAATGGCCATTTATAGCCACACGAAATTTTGTAATTTTAAGTGTGGCTTTTTTCTTACATTTGGTAACACATATAGTTTTTTCCCACGGCGTTTGATATCATTCCATCACACAAACATAAAACAATGTAACTATGGTGTGGCTAATGGTTATTTATAGCCACACGAAATTTTGTAATTTTAAGTGTGGCTATTGTCTAACCTTTGATCACACATATTTACTGGGGTTCCAAAATGTTAAGAATAATAAACATGCATGAGAAAACCTAAAAACCAAATTACATTAAGAATAATAAACCAAAATGTTTACATAAGTTTTTAACCGAAGTACTAAAACTATTTCTTGGATGCTAGTGTCCTTTTTCTTGCTCTTTTGGTATTTTGGCCAATTCTACTGTAAAAATGATGCCACCTTTATAACTTGATCAAAAGATGCTCTATAACAATCATCTAGGTACTGCTTGCTCATCCTAAACATATGTTTTGTAAAACATTGAGAAACAATCCCGAGAAAAGTCTCACAGGTCACCTGAACATATATAAACAATAGACCATTAATAAAATGTGTCACATTTGGGGGAAAATTTGCTTACTTTAATTGGGTCATATCTGGTTGTGTTATGTCTGCCGGGTCAAATTGAAAAAAAGCTTACATGAAATCAGGTTAAAGTCAAAAGTCTAGTGTGTCAAAATTTAATACCATAAAGAGAGCCATTGTTGTTTTGCAGAATGACAATAAGAAAATCAGTTTCCAAACTGTTGGACTTGAGGTTAGTCATGGCATCTTGGAAATGATCTCTATTTTCATGCCATTGAATTGTTGTCCACATAATTAACCTACAATTCAATTAATTAGGTTATAGAAAATGATAATAGGAATGAAAATGTAAAATACTTTTGATGTGGTAGCACTAGACACCATTTTAGCCCGTATAAAGGTTCATTGTCGATCTGCAAATATAAATGTCAAAAGAATATGCAGTGAGATGTTTTTTAACAAAGTAAACATGTATGATAGTAAATTGTTGGATCCTGAAAAGAACTACTGATTATGATTGCCAAAAGTCTAGTCATTGACTAGAACTTTACAAAAGAATAAGACTTTGACTCTACAAAGTGCAAACCGGTGATTCCCTCCAAGCATAGAACATCTGGCTACAGCTGCTGGTTACAAGAACTGGTGTTGATGTTGTTCACTATCAGTTCCCCCAAAACAAGCAGTTATGTCCATTCCAGCTATTTACTAACTGCTGAGAAACAGCCTACTTAGATTCACTATCTGGGTGATGTCACAAGTAGTTCTCATTAATGTATATATAATCAAGTTTGTTAGCCTAATTAGATTTTACTATGAGTTATCGGCTTTAAGTTTCAAAACACTAATCCTGGCTAATGACAATTTTACCCTTCAGCCTTATCTCACCACTCCAACTCAATTAATTAACTAAGTTTGACAATGATTTGACTTTAACATAATTTCCAACAGTTTTATGAAAAACTTACTAATTTATCTGAAATGACTTTGACATCAGCATTCGTGTATTCTCCCTTTTTTGTCTTCCCTTGCTTTCCTCTATACTAAAATCATTTTCTGTACCTCGTAATACATACAACAAAAAGAAGTAGACACACACACATAAGACATACAACCAAAAAATCATTATACACAGAGAAAAACACACATGAATTAGAGAATGAAGTTACCAGTTTATCTCTTAGATAAGTATATGCTCCTCATCCCAGGTGCTGATAACAAATGTTCTTTGATCGCGCTACTTTTCTTGTTTGCTCCACCATTGGACTTATACCGCACTCTTGTCTTCCAAAACTCCGAAGAAGGTGACCAAGCAGATTCATTCCAGCTCGTATATGGCATGCAATATATAATAGAGATTGTTAGTATTAGAGATTGAAAACATATATATATATAAATATATATATATATATATATATATATATATATTATGTTAGTATAACTAGGTGTGATGCTTATTGCATTGAGTTACTAACTATTGAGATGATATGAGATATATTATCTAAAATTACTTTATGTATCTTTCTTAGCCTAACATCTAAACATGCTTATTGTATTGAGTTACTCTTTGTCTCTCAGTTTATGTATCTTTCTTCCACCCCTAACAAGCTTTTATTTGGGTTGGTGTTATGTTTCATTAGCCTAACATCTAAACATACAATTGGGAAAACCAAGGGAGTAAATTGTAAATTCACTAATTTGATTAAAAAAACAAGACAATTTACTGTCTTAATGTAGTGAATAGATGGCACATGAAGTTCTATAATAACTATCCAACCACCAAAAGCTATCACTAATTTGGGTATGAATTAACTTGTCCATTTTATGTCTATATTCTTTTTCCTATAAACAATGCCTTCTCTATATGTACGCAAGTCAAGATTCTAAAATTTACAAGTCTAAAGGTAGCATTTTTAATCTATTTTTAGTGTAATAATATTGCTTTTATATCTCTTGATCTCTAAGCTCAATCAAAAATCAATAATTATTTATAAAATAGACAAAAAGAGCTTGTGAAACACCCTACTTATTTCTTATTTTATCAGAGTTTTATAATGCGGAAAATGGTCCCAGTTTCATAAAACATCGTCATTAAAATGGCTAAGGTAAAATTTTCATTTATAAATATTGTTTTACATAAGATGTTTACATTTACGTCATTTTACATAGGGATTTTCCAACTACGATAGCTCTGTCCTCAGGAAGCTTCATTCTATATGCTTCTTTCCTCCAGTGTTTGGAAAAAAGTTTTTGAATTAGCTTACGTGAAGTAAGTAAACTGCATCGTTCATTTTATTTTGAACCCTTTAGGTTCTTATTATTGTTCAAGTTTTCCAGGCTCTCGGCGCCCCCGTGACCATCTCTGGACGTACTTCCGGTCACGTCATTCGTATATTTTATGGGTGTGCTAACCCCCTCACGACCATCTTTGGACGTACTTCTGGTCCGAATTTGTAGCAATGTTCTTATACTCGTCAGTATAGACCCCTTGCATTTGTCACGAAGAATCATTCATTTCCTCGGCCCCGTCGGCTTGGAATCTTTTTCCTCAGCCCCGTAGGCTTGGAATCTTTTTAGTTTTCTTCTTTATTATTGAGATCCACCTTACAGGCTGGGTATCTCATTTCATTTAGGACCTTGAGTATCTTAGACTCACAACCTCCCAAATGTATCAAGCATTTGCTTTCATTTCATGTATATGCTTGACTTATTTCCCAACCAGTCCTCACCTTAAAACTTCGTAACGATTTCTCCACGATGCATTAAAAGTGTTTATATATAGGAAGTACCAGCGGCGTATCCACCACCCCTTTAACACTTCGTGAGTACTCCGTTATTCCATTTTAGGGCTTAGACTCATTCCATCATACTTATTCATACTTGCAGGTATCATCATGCATTCACGTATTCATATTTATCATGCATCACATATTCATGTATTCATGCATTCATTTAAATCACATATTCATACTTGTTATATATTGTAAACTGGGGTGATTATCCTTCCAGAGCAGTACCTCTAACAGAGATGTTCCCAGGAGAGAGTGACGGGTCTAGGAGAGATTTATACACCACTCTTTCCTTAGACAGAACATTCTGTTTGTCAGATAACTACATACCGGTCGGAAGTTCTCCTGTACGTTTACTATATTCTTATTACTGTCTTTTAGTCTATACCCCTAAACATTCATAATGGTTTCACCACGGAGCACCAAGAGATTTATATATAAGAAGTACCAGCGTGTCACACCCCTAAAATTATTTACTTGATAAATAACTCAAGGTTGTAACGACTGATATCATTACATAGTTGTGGAAGCTAAAATAAAGATTTCTAAAGTGTTGAACACCATTACAAGTACTAACATAAACTAGTACAATGTTCTAGAACCGTATAGGTCAAATCTGTCTTAAGGTTTGACAATCATGTCTCTTCGGCTTCTAGGGTTTAATCCAAATGACTAGGCTATTCCAACCGTGACATTGCTAGACAATACCTGAAAAACATGCTTAAAAATGTTAAAATAAAGTTGGTAAGTTCATAGGTTTAAGTGCCACGATAGAAGTTTATTTCCATGAAAACTTTTGAAACATACCCTAAAGATTTTGTTAAACTTTCCTTTGTAAAACTATAAAACAATGTAGTTGGAATTCCCGTAGGACATTCTATTGGAATATTTGTAAAACGTTTTATTGGATAATATGGTTGGAATTCCCCTGGGACATTCCCTTGAAATGTTTGTAAAACGTTTTGTCAAAAGCATGATAAACACACGTTCAATAATCTTGTAGAACTCATTGTTGGACATCATGATGGACAAGTATGGAATGCTTTTGATAAATTGGAAAAAATGAAATATCATAACTGTGATAAACGAGTCCTAGGATGATCTATTGTTGTCTAGCTAGGATCAACAAAAAGTAATGCAATTACCATGAGCCTATAACCAACCCTAGACGGTTTTTGTATTTTGCCCCGTCAATGTTCCATCACAAATATTGAAGTGAAATTTCCAGATAATATGCATCCATTAAACTGATAGTTGGCGCGACCAACTTTATGAATGGGGTGTCAACCCAATAGTACTATTCATATATTCCTAGGCTAACTTCATAGCTAATGGTTATAGTTTGTGTTCCTGTGGACTTTGGTTGTGATGTCCTTGTAAACCCACGTAACCCATTTGAGATCGGAATACCTCGTTATCATGTGAAGACCTTGTATGTCTTTGTAAACTTTGTATGATTGAAAACATCATATGCTTTTGTAAAACTGGAATGTCTTTGTAAGACTGAAATGTCTTTGTAAGACTATAATGTCTTTGTAGAACTGGAATGTCTTTGTAATACTTAAATGTCTTTGTAAGACTGGAATGTCTTTGTAAAACGGGGAATTTCTTTGCAAGACTGAAATGTCTTTGTAAAACTGAAATGTCTTTGTAAAACTGGAATGTCTTTGTAAGACTAGAATGTATTTGTAAAACTAAAATGTCTTTGTAAAACTTAAATGTCTTTGTAAAACTGGAATGTCTTTGTAAAACTGGAATGTCTTTGCAAGACTGAAATGTCTTTGTAAAACTGAAATGTCTTTGTAAATCTGGAATGTCTTTGTAAGACAGGAATGTCTTTGTAAAACTGAAATGTCTTTGTAAAACTAAAATGTCTTTGTAAAATTGGAATGTCTTTGTAAGACTTGAACGTCTTTGTAAAACTTGAACGTTTTTTGTAAAACTGAAATGTCTTTGTAAAACTGAAATGTCTTTGTAAAACTAGAATGTCTTTGTAAAACTGAAATGTCTTTGTAAGATTAGAATGTCTTTGTAAGACTGGAATGTCTTTGTAAAAATGGAACGTCTTTGTAAGACTGGAATGTCTTTGTAAGACTGAAATGTCTTTGTAAAACTGAAATGTCTTTATAAAACTGTAATATCTTTGTAAAACTGGAATGTGTTTGTAAGACTGGAATGTCTTTGTAAAATTGGAATGCCTTTGTAAAGCTGAAATGTCTTTGTTAAGCGGGTATGTTTTGTAAGACTCTACATGTTTTCCCCTAAAGTATAAAGCAAGTAAAAAGGGGCCGTGAAACTCACATGTGTCACTAATGTATCGTCATAACGATTCCTAGACGGGAGTGAGTGTGCTACTGTGGCGAGCAATTCTACTACATGTATGCGTTCACCATCATAACCCTAATCACAACTATTTGTATGTAATTCGTTAACTACTGATACTAGGATTAAACATTACGCGTGCAATTAAGGTTTACGGATTCACTAAATTATTATCGGTTTAGAATATGATGTCGGTTTACTGATCGGTAAAACACGTTACTTAGGTTGAGTCGGTGTCACACCCCGGGTTTAGCCCACCCGGGCGTGCGACCAACGATTGGTACATGTTTCTTATTTTATCTCATTAGAGATTTATAAACACAGCGGAATATTTTTATAACATAGGATCTTTTCAAAAGACGGGGAATCTCCCGTTTCATTTCATTATAACAGGGATAAACCCTGATATTGTAGACAAACGTTTAATTTACAAAACCAATGTTTTACATGAGCCATTTCTTTCAACTGATGTCTAGGGTGGACGTTCCATTTTTTATGACATCATTTTCTTTTTATCACATGGCTATATCACAATCAATTCATCCTTGGTTACCTGTAAAATGTTTGAAAATATTTTATCAGTATAAACTGGTGAATACAAGTATATTTGAAATCTTAATCTGACAAGCGTAAATAAGTAGAACAATTTGCCCATAGTTTCTGGTCAATTTACATAGTCAACGGACTAACCACCAGCCACACCAGGGACCTTGGATATATTTTTAGGTCTATCTGCCTTACGCTTTCAGCGATGGGCTTTACAACAACCAAAGGTTCACCCCTAGCCCTGTTACAGCGTCTCATCTGTAACACGTGTATATATATGTGACTCTATGGGCTGACTGCTATATAGTAAATCACCTTATACAACGAATGGTTGTATAAATTCATTCAAGTCAGAGCATAATCAAAACCATTTTCAGTTTTGAAATCAATTTATAAAAATACAAGTATTCACCTTGACAGAGTCTCAACTTAGTAGGCTTCTAGAATGAGTGTTCTAGTGGGCAGCGTCTCTGCTTAGATCGTCTAGCTTGGATTCTCCAAATGAGCGTTTCCTAGCTTCTTGGCTTTCTCATAAGCGAACCAGCACCTCGGGAACTTAAACGTATGAGCGAGAATGGTTTTGGGAGAGTGGAATCAATGGAATTTTCTCTGGAATTCGAGTTGTGGTGTGAGGAATGACCAAAACCCGACCTTTCTATTTATAGGGTGAAATTGCGGCTGTGACGGACCGTTATGGGTGGTAACGGTCCGTCACCGCTTGGATCGTAACGGACCGTTACCGATGGTGACGGTCCATCACCGCTCTAGGGTTGCGAAGTCAGCTTACACGCGTTAGCGTCCGGTTGAATTGCGGCGTGATGGACCGTTACGGAGCCGTGACGGTCCGTCATAGGGTTTCCACGCGTCAAGTTCCAACCATTAGTCACCGGGCACGTGGCGCACCATCATTACACGGGCGGCCAACCCGTAACAGACCGTTACGGGCTGTGACGGTCCGTTACCGCCCGAATTTTCAAAATTTTCACTTTTGGTCCTTGTTCTTTTATATAATTATACTTCTAGTCCTTTAACTTTCATTTTTATAATATTTGGCATGAAAATTTTACGAATGTTACATTCTCCCCACCTTTTGAAAAATCTCGTCCTCGAGATTTACTGGAATAGGTGTGGATATTTCTTCATCATTTCTGAGTCTAGTTCCCAAGTGTATTCAGGACCATGTCTAGAATTCCACTTGACTTTTACCAGTTTTAATCTTTTCTTTTTCAACTTTTAGTCTGACGATCTTCCATTTGTAGAGGTTGTTCTACAAATCTGAGTTTTTAATTTACCTCTATGTCTTGAATAGGCATTATCAAAGATTCATCAGCTAAACATTTGCGAAGATTAGATACATGGAGTACGTCATGTATTCCACTCATTTCTTTTGGTAACTTTAACTGATAAGCCATTGGTATAATTCGTTTAATAATTTTGAAGGGTCCAACAAATCTAGGACTTAGTTTACCCTTCTTTTCGAATCGAACAACACCTTTCCAAGGTGATACTTTTAATAACACCTTGGCTCTAATATTAAATTCTAGTGGCTTTCTTCTTTTATAAGCGTAGCTCCTTTGTCTATTCCTTGCTACTTTTAATCGTTCTTGTATTTGAACTACTTTGTCAGTTATTTCCTGAACAAGTTCCGGTCCTGACAATTGGTTTTCTACTATATCAGCCCAGCATAAAGGAGTTCGGCATTTTCTACCATATAAGGCTTCAAATGGTGCTGTCTGAATGCTTGTGTGATAACTATTGTTGTATGAGAATTCCATTAGGGGTAGGTGATCATCCCAACTACCACCTAGGTATATCACTCAGGCTCGGAGCATATCTTCTAAAGTCTGAATTGTTCTTTCACTTTGCCCATTTGTTTGCGGATGATAGGCAGTGCTCAAGTTCAGACGAGTTCCCATGGCTTTTTTGGAAACTTTGCCAGAATCGAGATGTAAAACTACTATCTCTATCTGACACTATAGATAGTGACACTCCATGTAAAGACACAATTTTATTTACGTACAAATGAGCCAATCTATCCATACTGAAGGTCTTTTTCATTGGAAGAAAATGATCAGATTTAGTCAATCTGTCAACGATAACCGAGATAGTATCATTTCCCCGACTAGTTCGAGGAAGTTTAGTAATAAAATCCATTGTTATCATCTCCCACTTCCAAACTGGGATCTCTAATTATTGCAATAAACTAGAAGGTTTCTGGTGTTCTGCCTTTACTTGTGCACAAGTAAGACATTTTGCAACATATATGGCAATATATTTCTTCATGCCAATCCACCAGTAATTGTCTTTCCGATTTTTATACATCTTGTCACTTTCTGGGTGCATTATATATTTTGATTTATGTGCTTTTTCGAGTATTCTCTCCCGAATATTTACATTAATCGGAACCCAGATTCTTTTATTCATGCGGAGTATTTCATCATCTTCTTTAGTTAATTGTTTAATCATGCTCTCCATTCCTTCTTGTTCTAAACCTTCTTCTGTTTGAACAGAATGTTGAGCATCTTTTATTTGAGATATGAGATCTACACGAAGTTCAAGTCCGAGAGTTTCTCTCTTTCTTTTCTAGTTAAGGCATCTGCAACAACATTTGCCTTACCTTCGTGGTAACAAATTTCGCAATCATAGTCACTTAAGATCTCTAACCATCTTCTTTGTCTCATGTTTAGTTCTTTTTAACCAAAATATTTCAAACTTTTATGGTCAGTATAAACTATAAATCAAACTTCATAGAGATAGTGTCTCTATAATTTTAGGGCGAAAATTATGGCACCTAACTCTAGATCATGAGTTGTGTAGTTCTTTTCATAAGTCTTTAACTGACGAGATGCATATGCAATAACTTTGTTTCTTTGCATTAACACACAACCTAGACAGTTGTGAGAAGCATCACAATAGATTACAAAATCTTCATGGCCATCTGGCAAAGCCAGTATTGGTGCATGAGTCAGTTTCTCTTTTAGAGTTTGAAAAGCTGCTTCTTGCTTTGTTCCCCATTCATACTTTATATTTTTACGAGTTAAAGTAGTTAAAGGAACTGCAATTTTTAGAAATCCTGTATAAATCGTCTGTAGAATCCTGCAAAACCCAAGAAACTACCAACTTCTGTTGGAGATTTAGGAATTTCCCATTTAGATATAGCTTCAATTTTGGATGGGTCTATATGAATACCTTTTGCATTCACAACATGACCTAGAAAATGTATTTTTTTAAGCCAAAATTCACATTTAGAGAATTTAGCATACAATTTCTCCTCTCTCAAAAGTTTAAGTATTATTCTGAGATGATTCCCATGATCTTCCGTGTAACATTCCTGATTTTTAGTATTCATATATCAATCCAATATAATGCAATTTCGAATTCAATACTTGTGCACTGTCTCATTATTTTCTCGCCGTAAATTAAATGCAATGATTCTATACAAATTCGCAAATTTTACTCGGTTATATACATTTAAACAATATACAAGAAACGATTTTATTCAAACTCATCGAACCTGAAAAGCCAAGGACTAAAGTTGAAAAATTTCAAGAAACCCTAGTCTAGCACGGTCGTGCTTCGTCCTAGCACGGTCGCGCCAAGTGCTTTGGCACGGTCGCGTGCCCTGCTTTGGAACGATCGCGCCCGGTGCCTAGGCACGGTCGTGCCATATTTAGGCACGGTCGTGCCTGTGAAACAGCAGAAACGTAACTGCAACTTTAATCGCCCGATCGTTCGAATCCGTAACAGTCATACGTTTGTTTTCCCTTAACAATTGTATTACCACTTTTTCAAATTCTCAAAACGCCTCTGTTTCATTTCAACAATTCAAGAAAAACTCTCTCAATTCAAGAAAAACTCTCTCAAGCTTTTTCGATCAGAATTATCTCAAGCAATCCAGTCAATCGTTTCCCAAATCATCTCTGAATCATCTGAAGCCGCTGAAGCATTCGGAACAGCAGCAGAAGTCGCCGGAAACCAATCTTGCCGTCGCCGGAACTTCCTCCCTACCGTTCTTTATCAATTCGCTGTTGTTCAGGGTAATTGAATCCTTTAATTCATTCATTTCAGTATCTGTATCGAAAGCCCCTATTCAATTTGGGCTTCCATTATAGAAATCGATCCGAATCAGAACTCATACTTTATTAAAAATGATTTAATCGAACCCCTACTTAAACGCGATGTACATACAATTAGATTATATTAAAAGAATCGCAATAACCCATTAATTAAAAGCCCTAACAATTCCAACGTTTAAAATACAAGAATTTGTAAATTCGTGTCTGATTTGGAAAAGACACGGTCGCGCTAATCATCTAGCGCGGCCGTGCCTCATGAAACGCGGTTGTGCCTATTAGCAGCGCGGTCGTGTCCTCCTGTCCAGACCTTGTCATGCCCTCTTGGCTAGTCTTAGTTGTGTCTAAAGATAATAGACACGACCGTGCCGGGCCAAGGCACGGTCGTGCCTATTGACTTGTCTAGATTGTGCTCCTGTTGATCAACCCGGTTGCGCCCCGACTAGCACGGTCGCGCCCGTAGCTTGAGCACGATCGTGCCCTTCCGAGGCACGGTCGTGTGAAACTCATAACCTTTTAACAGAATTTTGAAATTTTATATTTTAATCAGTAAATGTTTCAGATTTTATAAAAATATGTTTTCTGTATTTAAAAATGGATTAAAAGTTTAATCTTGGCATAAATATAATTTATTTAAAAGTTGATGAAAATTTAATTTATATTTATTATCTTACACTTAAATGATATTCTAAATAATTAAGTTACAAAATTTATAAATAAATGAGATAATGATTATTTATTTAATTTACATTTTAAATCAAAACCATTTATTTATTTATACTTAATTACAATTAATATTTACATTATTTCATAAACTATAATTATATATTTATTCAATTAATCAATTCAAACCTAATCAAATTGTTTCAAAAATATTTTACTTTAAACTCTATGTATTTTATTCAATACTTTTTAAATACAAATCAATAGTTTTATACACAAATTCAATTTTCATTTTAGACTTAAACTTTATGCATCTATTTGATTCAATACACATTACTCTTTAGGTTAAATTGTGCATTTCGAGGATCATATTTGCTATCCATAATCTTTGTTAGCTACACTTCCATACCAAGTGAGTATTCACAACCCTTTTTTACTCTTTCACACTTTTGGGGTGGAACATGAACTCTATACGCATTACACGTTACACACTTACATTTACACAAACAACACAAGTGCAAAAATCCTATTTACATACATGTGTGCAAAATTTGAGCTTTGTGCCCGAGTGCTAGGTGTGCTAACCTTTGTATGCTCTTATGTGCAATCATTAACTATACAAGCCGACGGTTTTCAATGATAGATCTATTGAGTCTGACAAACCCACCCATGGTGCGCGGTGATTGAAACCGACAACACACACAATCTTGCATGCTAGTCACAAGGTTTGGTTGTACATGGTTACACAATAGCTGCTCCCCATAAATGCCTTATTTTATCATGTTTTGTAAAGGATTTGTTTTCATTTATTTGCTATCTATATACAACTGTGTTATACTCACCAACTTTTTAGTTGACTTTATTTTATTCATGTTTCAGGCCCCAATATGTGAGATTGATTCAAGACGTTTTCAACATAGGATTTGGACTTAGCAATTTAAATCAGGAATTTTATGAGTTATTTTATGTATCTTGTTTGAATTTGGTTTGTACTCGGATTATTTGTAATGGAAATTTAACTTTAATATATTTCAATTTAGTTAACCATGAGCTATGAACAGTCTTACATGTCCCGCCCCGATGATTCCGCCATCGGTCGGGGTGTGACAGATTGGTATCAGAGACTTGGTTATAGGGAATTAGGTTATTAGACACCTTGACCTAGACTATAACTTTAGGACATTTACTTATACTATGCTTCATGATTTTTGTGCTATGTGTCACATGCTATGTGCTATATGTTATATGATACATGTTTAGTATGATTACTTATTATTGCATTATGATGACTTACGTGTTTTAAATCCATGACTTATTAGGATATTCTTAATAATTAAATAAATAATATCCTTTCCTATATTCTAAAACCTCATAATATTTCTATTTTCTTTTCTATCTTTATCCTTTCTTAGCATGTGGAAGAACTCTTGAAGTAAAAATCTTTAAAAACATTTTCTTTATTTCTTCGTTAAGGTTTTTAAACTTGTTAAATTATTTGAGGACACGTGCAATCTGGAAGGGTGACACCTGTATTTTGGGTTTTCTGTCTAGGAAAGCATTTCGCATAAATCCAAATCAACCGAGGGAACCGTATGCTTTCCTGGGAATTCCCGAGATGAGTGTTTAGTTATAGGCTAAAGCATGTCTCTTTGAAAATTTTATAAGTTTAATTAACCTTAATGTGCCATGGTATTCAAGTGATTTTGTCACTTTTGAGTACAATCCAAACTAAGAATATCTATTTTATTTTGTACCTCATTCTATTAAATCCTATCAAATCTCATAAGTCCTCACAATTTTTTTCTTGTCTTGTGACAATCTGTAGAATGCCTCCTCGTCGTGCTCCCGCAACCAACGCCAACACCGACATTGCTGCTATTCTCACCCAATTGGTGACACAACTCACCCAAGCCAATGGTGCCACCAATGGCAACAATGGTGCCACCAATGGCAACAATGGTGGAAATGGAAGCAATAGTGGTAATAATGGTGGAAATGGTGGAAATGGTGGTAACAATCCACCTCAATGCACCTTCAAGCACTTCAATTCGTGCAATCCCCTAAAGTTTTATGGAACCGAAGGAGCTACTGGACTCCTTCAATGGTTTGAAAGCATTGAGAATACCTTTCTCAATAGTGACTGTCCCGACAACCTCCGTGTTCGTCATGCTACAAGTGTCCTACAAAAACGGGCACTTACATGGTGGAATGGGGAGAAAAGAAATAGGGGTGTGGATGTAGCTATGGCCTTAACTCGGGATGAGGTCAAAAGGCTTATGACCGAGGAGTTCTGTCCTCGAAACGAAGTGAAAAAGCTAGAAGCTGAATTTTGGGATCTTGCCCAAGATAGCGGGGAAAGCTTAGCATATACAACTCGGTTCCATGAGTTGAGTCTTCTAGTGCCCCACATGGTCACTCCTTTGTCCCGATGTATCGAGAAGTATATTGGTGGGCTACCAAGACAAATCCAAGATACTGTCTTAGGCAGAAATCCTGCTACTCTGGAGGATGCTATTCGTCTAGCCGCTACCTTAACTGATAATCATGTGAAAGCTGGAACTCTTACCAAAAAGGGTTCTAAGAAAGTTTCTGAAACCATAACCCCTCCTACTCACAACAAAGAAGCCACAACCGAGCCCTCTCGCAATAATAGAAAGAGGAAGGTTAGAAATTTTGCTGTGGTTACTCCTGCTATTCCCGTCAACCAAGCTGCACCTATGGTTCAAATGCCGGCTAAAAAGCCATATGTTGGGATCTACCCTCTTTGTGCCACCTGCAATTTTCATCATCCACAAAACATCCCATGTCGCCTTTGTACTTATTGTGGGAGATATGGTCATACGGTCAGTGTTTGTAGGACCAAAGCCCTTACGGGCCAAGTCAACCCTCCAAACCGACTGTACCTCAAGTGGCTAATCAAGGTGCTCCCGCCACTGGTAATGGGCATGCTTGTTATGAGTGTGGTGACCCGAGCCATTTTCGTGATCAATGTCCAAGACTTGCAAATGCTAGACAAGGTGGAGCTCGTGGGCGTGCGTTCAACATAAACGCCAACGAAGCTCAAGCCAACAACGACGTGGTTAATGGTACGTTCCTTGTTAATAGTCAATATGCCTCCATTTTGTTTGATACCGGTGCCGATAAAAGTTTTGTGTCACTTAATTTTGAGCCTTTACTTGTAAAGACACGATCCCAATTAGAGAAAACCTTCACCGTTGAAATAGCAAATGGTGACTCCCTTACAATTGAGTCTATTATCTATGATTGCTCCTTAGAACTTAATGATCATACATTCCCAATCAACCTTGTTCCGATGCCACTAGGAAGCTTTGATATTATCATAGGTATGGATTGGCTATCAAATCATCATGCCGACGTTATTTGCTTTGAAAAGTGTATCCGAATTCCGCTACCATCGGGAGAAACCTTAAGAGTTTTTGGTGAAAAGCCTTGCAAGGGACTTAAGTTGATGTCGTGTACTACCGCTCAAAAGTACTTACGAAAGAAGTACATTGCTTTCTTAGCTCATATTGTTCAAAAGGATGTCAAAGAGAAGAGTATCCAAGACATTCCGATCATTCGGGATTTCCCCGAAGTTTTTCCTAAGGATTTATCCGGTCTTCCTCCCGTTCGTCAAGTAGAGTTTCGTATTGATCTTGTGCTCGGAGCTAACCCCGTTGCTAGAGCTCCTTATCATCTTGCACCATCTGAAATGCAAGAACTTGCAAGTCAACTTCAAGAACTCTCCGACAAGGGATTCATCCGTCCGAGTCATTCACCGTGGGGTGCACCCGTATTATTTGTTAAGAAGAAGGATGGATCATTTCGCATGTGTATTGACTACCGCGAACTCAACAAACTTACTATCAAGAACCGTTATCCTTTGCCTAGAATCGATGATCTATTTGATCAACTTCAAGGTTCTACTTGCTTCTCAAAGATCGATCTTCGATCCGGTTATCATCAGCTTCGTGTTCAAGAAGATGACATTCCTAAGACTGCTTTTCGAACAAGGTATGGGCATTACGAGTTCATGGTTATGCCTTTCGGGTTAACCAATGCACCTGCAGTTTTCATGGATCTCATGAATCGTGTGTGCAAACCGTACCTTGATAAATTCGTGATCGTTTTCATTGATGATATCTTAATCTATTCCAAGACTAAAGCCGACCATGAAGAACATCTTAGATTGGTTTTGGATCTCTTAAAGAAGGAACAACTTTATGCCAAATTCTCTAAATGTGAATTTTGGCTAAAGGAAGTTCAATTTCTTGGTCATATTGTCAATGACAAAGGAATTCATGTTGATCCTGCTAAGATTGAAACGATTAAGAATTGGAATGCCCCGAAGACTCCTACCGAAGTTCGTTCATTTCTTGGTCTTGCGGGTTATTATTGTCGTTTCATCTCAAACTTCTCAAAGATTGCTGTCCCTCTTACCGCTTTGACCCACAAGGGTAAGACTTATGAATGGGGACCGAAACAAGAAGAAGCTTTCCAAACCCTCAAACAAAAGTTGTGCAATGCTCCTATATTGACTCTCCCCGATGGAATCGATGATTTAGTTGTCTATTGTGATGCTTCTAACCAAGGTCTTGGTTGTGTTCTCATGCAACGAGGAAAAGTAACCGCTTATGCATCAAGGCAACTCAAAGTTCATGAGAAGAATTATACGACGCACGATCTCGAGTTGGGTGCGGTCGTATTCGCGTTAAAGATTTGGAGACATTACCTATATGGCACGAAATGTGTGGTGTTCACCGACCACAAAAGTCTTCAACATATTTTCAACCAAAAAGAACTCAATATGAGGCAACGACGTTGGGTCGAACTCCTTAACGAATACGACTGCGAGATTCGTTACCATCCCGGCAAAGCGAATGTTGTAGCCGATGCTTTGAGTCGAAAGGACCATATTATGCTTCATTGTGCCCGTATTCAAACCGATATTCAAACCCGTATCTTAGAAGCTCAACACGTCTCGGTAACCGAGGGTAACATGTATGAAGAAATGTCGTGTGGTGTTGAACTTCTTCTTGAATCAAAACCCAATGGCCTATTATATTACTTGAACCGTATTTGGGTTCCCGATCGTGATGATCTCCGCACATTTCTCATGAACGAGGCTCATAAGACTCGTTATTCTATTCATCCTGGTGCAGATAAAATGTACCAAGATCTTCGCCAACAATATTGGTGGCCCGGTATGAAGAAAGACATTGCTCTTTATGTGGCCAAATGCTTAACCTGTTCCAAAGTCAAAGCCGAACATCAACGTCCTTCTGGTTTGCTTGAACAACCGGAAATTCCCATGTGGAAATGGGAGAACTTAGCCATGGATTTTATTACCAAACTCCCTCGCACCTCGAGTGGTTATGATAGTATTTGGGTGATCATTGATCGACTCACCAAATCTGCTCACTTCTTGCCTATTCGTGAAGACTTCAAAGTGGAGAAATTAGCCCGAATTTACATTGATGAAGTTGTGAGCCGTCATGGTGTTCCCTTGAACATAATATCTGATCGAGACGCCCGGTTCACCTCTCGAATTTGGCAATCTCTCCAAAAGGCTCTTGGTACTCGATTGGATTTGAGCACGACTTACCATCCGCAAACTGATGGTCAAACCGAGCGAACAATCCAAACTCTTGAAGACATGCTTAGAGCTTGTGTAATCGATTTTGGTGGCAATTGGGATTCACATTTATCCCTTATTGAGTTTTCGTACAACAATAGCTACCACACAAGTATCAACATGGCTCCATTCGAAGCTCTCTACGGTCGCAAGTGTTGTTCTCCTATCTGTTGGAACGAGATTGGTGAAGCACAAATCACCGGTCCCGAGTTAATTCAAGAAACATCCGAAAAGATTATTCAAATCCATGACAATATTCGAGTAGCGAGGAGTCGGCAAATAAGTTATGCCGACAAACGTCGAAAACCCTTAGAATTCCAAATCGGTGATCTTGTTCTTCTTAAGGTGTCTCCGTGAAAGGGTGTGATCCGTTTTGGAAAGAAAGGCAAGTTAGCACCTCGTTATGTTGGTCCATTCAAAATCCTTGAAAGGATTGGGAATGTAGCTTACAAGCTCGAGTTACTTCCATCTCTTGGCAATGTGCATCCTACATTTCATGTATCTAATCTAAAGAAGTGTCTCGCCGATGAAAATCTCCATATACCGCTTGACGACGTGCGCATTGATGAAACGATGCACTTCGTTGAGAAGCCGGTGGAAATTATGGATCGTGAAGTCAAGCAGCTCAAGCGAAGTCACATTCCGATCGTTAAAGTTCGTTGGGAATCTAAGCGTGGTCCTGAGTTCACTTGGGAACGAGAAGACCAAATGAAGCTGAAGTAGCTTCATCTTTTTACTAATAATGTTGTTTCCTCTAGCTAAATTTCGGGACGAAATTCTCTCAACATGGGGAGACTGTAACATTCCTGATTTTTAGTATTCATATTTCAATCCAATATCATGCAATTTCGAATTCAATTCTCGTACACTGTCTCATTATTTTCTCGCCGTAAATTAAATGCAATGATTCTATACAAATTCGTAAATTTTACTCGGTTATATACATTTAAACACTATACAAGAAATGATTTTATTCAAACTCATCGAACCTGAAAAGCCAAGGACTAAAGTTGAAAAATGTCAAGAAACCCTAGTCTAGCACGGTCGTGCTTCGTCCTAGCACGGTCGCGCCAAGTGCTTTGGCACGGTCGCGCGCCCTGCTTTTGAACGATCGCGGCCGGTGCCCAGGCACGGTCGTGCCACATTTAGGCACGGTCGCGCCTGTGAAACAGCTAAAACGTAACTGCAACTTTAATCGCCCGATCGTTCGAATCCGTAACAGTCATACGTTTGTTTTCCCTTAACAATTGTATTACCACTTTTTCAAATTCTCAAAACGCCTCAGTTTCATTTCAACAATTCAAGGAAAACTCTCTCAAGCTTTTTCGATCAGAATTATCTCAAGCAATCCAGTCAATCATTTCCCAAATCATCTCTGAATCATCCGAAGCCGCTGAAGCATTCGGAACCGCAGCAGAAGTCGCCGGAAACCAATCTTGCCGTCGCCGGAACTTCCTCCCTACCGTTCTTTATCAATTCGCTGCTGTTCAGGGTAATTGAATCCTTTAATTCATTCATTTCAGTTTCTGTATCGAAAGCCCCTATTCAATTTGGGCTTCCATTATTGAAATCGATCCGAATCAGAACTCATACTTTATTAAAAATGATTTAATCGAACCCCTAGTTAAACACGATGTACATACAATTAGATTATATTAAAAGACTCGCAATAACCCATTAATCAAAAGCCCTAACAATTCCAACGTTTAAAATACAAGAATTTGTAAATTCATGTCTGATATGGAAAAGACACGGTCGCGCTAATCATCTAGCGCGGCCGTGCCTCACGAAACGCGGTCGTGCCTATTAGCAGCGCGGTCGTGTCCTCCTGTCCAGACCTTGTCATGCCCTCTAGGCTAGTCTCAGTTGTATCTAAAGATCTTAGACACGACCGTGCCGGGCCAAGGCACGGTCGTGCCTATTGACTTGTCTAGATTGTGCTCCTGTTGATCAACCCGGTCGCGCCCCGACTAGCACGGTCGCGCCCGTGGCTTGAGCACGATCGTGCCCTTCCGAGGCACGGTCGTGTGAAACTCAGAACCTTTTAACAGAATTATGAATTTTTATATTTTAATCAGTAAATGTTTCAGATTTTATAAAAATATGTTTTCTGTATTTAAAAATTGATTAAAAGTTTAATCTTGGCATAAATATAATTTATTTAAAAGTTGATGAAAATTTAATTTATATTTATAATCTTACACTTAAATGATATTCTAAATAATTAAGTTACAAAATTTATAAATAAATGAGATAATGATTATTTATTTAATTTACATTTTAAATCAAAACCATTTATTTATTTATACTTAATTACAATTAATATTTACATTATTTCATAAACTATAATTATATATTTATTCAATTATTCAATTTAAACCTAATCAAATTGTTTCAAAAATATTTTACTTTAAACTCTATGTATTTTATTCAATACTTTTTAAATACAAATCAATAGTTTTATACACAAATTCAACTTTCATTTTAGACTTAAACTTTATGCATCTATTTGAATCAATACACATTACTCTTTAGGTTAAATTGTGCATTTCGAGGATCATATTTGCTATCCATAATCTTTGTTAGCTACACTTCCATACCAAGTGAGTATTCACAACCCCTTTTTACTCTTTCACACTTTTGGGGTGGAACATGAACTCTATACGCATTACACGTTACACACTTACATTTACACAAACAACACAAGTGCAAAAATCCTATTTACATACATGTGTGCAAAATTTGAGCTTTGTGCCCGAGTGCTAGGTGTGCTAACCTTTGTATGCTCTTATGTGCAATCATTAACTATACAAGCCGACGGTTTTCAATGATAGATCTATTGAGTCTGACAAACCCACCCATGGTGCGCGGTGATTGAAACCGACAACACACACAATCTTGCATGCTAGTCACAAGGTTTGGTTGTACATGGTTACACAATAGCTGCTCCCCATAAATGCCTTATTTTATCATGTTTTGTAAAGGATTTGTTTTCATTTATATGCTATCTATATACAACTGTGTTATACTCACCAACTTTTTAGTTGACTTTATTTTATTCATGTTTCAGGCCCCAATATGTGAGATTGATTCAAGACGTGTTCAACATAGGATTTGGATTTAGCAATTTAAATCAAGAATTTTATGAGTTATTTTATGTATCTTGTTTGTATTTGGTTTGTACTCGGATTATTTGTAATGGAAATTTAACTTTAATATATTTCAATTTAGTCAACCATGAGCTATGAACAGTCTTACATGTCCCGCCCCGATGATTCCGCCATCGGTCGGGGTGTGACATTCCGCATTCCTAGAATAAATAAGTATATCGTCAATGAAAACGATTACAAATTTATCCAGATAGGGTTTACAGATACGATTCATCATATCCATAAATGCGGCAGGAGCATTAGTAAGTCCAAACGGCATAACCGCGAACTCATAATGTCCATATCTGGTTTGGAAAGAAGTTTTAGGAATATCTTCTTCTTGAACTTTTAATTGATGATATCCAGATCGAAGATCTATTTTTGAAAAATTGGAAGCGCCTTGTAATTGATCAAATAGGTTATCGATTCTAGGAAGAGAATAACGATTCTTAATCGTTACTTTGTTTAGCGCTCCCGGTAATCAATGCACATCCGCATTGTACCGTCTTTCTTTTTAAAGAAAATAATTAGAGCACCCCAAGGAGATTAACTTGGGCGAATGAATCCTTTCTTTAGTAATTCATCCAATTGAGTTTTCAATTCTTTCATTTCAGTTGGGGCTAAACGGTATGGAGCTTTGGCAATAGGAGTTGTTCATGGTACAAGATGGATTTTCTATTCTAATTCTCTTTCTGATGGTATACCAGATAATTCATCTGGAAATATATCAGCATAATCGGCTACTACCGGTACATCTTCAATCTTTTTTTCTTTTGTATTGGTAGAAATCTGAACCAGGTATGCAATGCATCCCTTCTGAAGGCATTTAGTTGCTTTCAGCATTGAGATGATTCCCAGAGGTTGATTTTGTTTGTCGCCATAGATTGTTAAAGGTTTTCTAGAAGGAATTTGAATTTCTATGGCCTTTTTATCACAAAGGATATGGGCTTGGTTACTGACTAACCAATCCATTCCTAAAGGAACATCAAATCCTGCTAATGTCATAGGCATTAATCGTACAGGTAAGATGTGTCCTGATATTGTGATAGTACAGTTATCTAAAGATTCAGAGATTTTGACAAGATTTCCTTTGGCCGTTTCTACTTCATAAATCTTATCCAATGGAACTAAGGGCTTGTATAATAGATTACCAAATTTATAATCTATGAAACTCAAATTTGCACCAGAGTCAAATAGTACTCTAGCATAAATATTGTCAATGAGGAATGTACTAGTGACTGCATCTGGAACCGCTGTAGCATCACGAGTATTAAGTACGAAATATCTTACATTCTTTTTATTTCCTTCATTAGCCCTTGCCTCACTAGATCCTGCTTGATTAAGCTTTGGGCAGGTTGATTTAAAATGGCCAGTCTCTCCGCAGTTAAAACAAGAAACAATTTTTTCTTGGGCAGTTCTCAAACACATGCCCGGTCTGCTTGCAAAACTAACAATATTTTTTCTTGAAGAAGCATTCTCTAGTATGCCTCTTCTTGTAGATTTTGCATTCAAGGATGTAAGAATTAAATCTTCCTATGGCAGGTTGATTTCTTCTTTTCCAAGAAGAATTATTTTTCTGGTTCTACGTAGCCTTCTTGCCCACTTCCCTTGCCTTCCCTTTTTCTCGTTTTCTTATCATACCGTCAGTTAGGATTCCTCCTAGTTGTACGGCAGATGCAATGGTCTGAGGCATAGTAGCCTTAACCATATCTCTGATTTCTTCAGCCAAACCCCAAATATATCTCTTAATTAGATTAGGTTTAGGGGTAGATAGGTGAGGAACTAAACGAGCATACTCAAACAACTTGGAGACATACTCCTGATGTTTAGTTCCCTCCATACGGAGATTTACAAATTTGGTTTCAATTCTCTCTCTCATTGATGGGACATAATCTTTGTATCGCCATTTCTTTGTATTCCTCCCATTCCATGGCATATGATTTGTGTCTACCCATGGCTTGAATGATAGAATTCCACCATTCCAATGCTTCATCTTTAAAAAGATTTGATGCATAAAGCACCATATCTTCATTAGCACATTTGCTGATGGAGATGATAGATATGGTATTTTCTAACCATCTTAGGGCTACAACTGCACCCTCATTTCCAGCATATTCTAAAGGTTTACATCCTTGGAATGCACAGAATGTACATCCCTTCTTTCTCTTCCTTTTCTTGCTAACTTCTTCATCATTGCTTGATGAATTATCCCCATTTGAACTATGGTTTTCTTCATAGTGATTACTTTTGGATTCAACAAGTTTATTTTTCATTTTATCTTCCTTCATGGCTTTCAGAATTTTAGGAAGAGCTTCATATATTCCTTCTGCAACCATTTTCTTTATTTCATCCTTTTGTTGCAGGTGTTCAGAATTTTCATTTTAGATTTGTTTGCTCTTGCCCCTTGTATTATAAGAAGGACCTTCTTTTAACATTCTATTCGAAAGAGAATTTTTATTAATATTTGGATATATATTACAAGGATCGGAAAGGAAATTTACATATAACCTTGATTACGGGTAATTTCTAGCATTTGTCTTAACGCTCTATTCTGGGCGTCTACAGATGCTAATCTATGATTTTCTTTTTCCAATTCTGCTACTCGTTCCTGTAAGGTTCTAATATGATCATTATCAGAACTTTCCTCATTCTCTTGAGGATTTTGTACATTTGTAGGCTCATAATATTCATATGGCCTATTTAAATCTTCTCTTTCTTTTCCTTCAGGAACAAGATTATTTTTGTAAGGGATTTCAGGTAGTCCTTGATAATAATAAGGATTATAACATGGATTTTCTCCATAATCCAGATTTCGGCTTGTGGCCGTTAGAGCAGAATGAAAACTGATGGAAGGTATATAAGGATTTGCTGGAGGTGTTAATTCTCCTAAACTTTGATATGCACTTCCTGTATGTTTTGAACTTGTTCTAGTCTCTAAATACGTCTCATTTGTAAGTTGGAATTCATATCTAGGTGGAGCGTTATTTTAAACATAGAAGGGATCTTTTCATTTTCCAGTCATCTGAACAGAACAAAATAATTTTATTTATACTTTGTATTTTACATACTGAAATAGTAAATTATACTATTTATTATATTTCGTAGACTAGGGTGGTTATCGTTCCAGAATAGTACCTCCAACTTCACTGTTCTCATGAAAGAATGACGGGTCTAGAAGAGATTTATACACCATTCTTTCCTTAGACAGAACATTTCAGTTTGCTAGATAACTACATACTTGTCTGATGGTTTCCTTTACGTCTAGTTAATTTACTCTTTCTTATTATCTTTTCTTTTTCTTTCTCCAGTTGACGAACCCTTTCCTTGAGCTGCCTTGATTCTTTCTTGACTTCATCAATTTCTCTTAAGGCACGATCAAGGAATTCTATGGGTGTTCCAAGATGAGCTGAAGAATAATTATACTGAGGAGGGGGGGTTCACGAATACCAAATAATATGTCATTAAACACATTATGGTATGGATTATCCGGACCATCAGCTGGTTCTCTAATATATTACTCTAACATCGTTGCCAGAGTATAAGGATTTTCTTCATCAATTAGATAGAGGTATGAGTCTTGAGTTTCTATTTCAAGTTCTGCTTCCTCAAGTATTCCTTGATATACCTCTTCCATTTCTTTTGCAGATACGTGTACATGTTCTGTTGACATTCTAACACGCCTTTTTGGTTTAGTAGATCGACTTGGTCCAGCTTTATTTATGTCTATCAGATCCATTGGATCGAAGATTCTAACCTCTGGTAGATCAATCTGTGTGATAACCGCTTCATGAGTTGAACTGTCATACTCCCATCTCTTGAAAGCCTTTATAAACACATATTTTCTTTCTAGAATGTATACAATAGTTACAGTATCATCAGGCTTTACAATATAGAATCTTCAGTTTACTGCTACTATCAAAATACTGAATGTCACCTACACCTCTCTTTATAACATACATCTTCTTTTCAGCATCAAACATCCAACTTAAGATCTCTCCGGTAAAGGCTTTCTTTGGATTCCTAATCTTTTGAGTTATTCTTTCAACAATGGACCGTTGTTCTGTAACTTTTCACCAAGCACTTTTGTCAATGCTTGTGGTCTTTGGAACTTCAGTTGACTGATCAACATCTTCAGGAAATTGAAATGACTCTCTATCATCAACCAAACTATCCATCTTACCAATTACTGACCCATCATTCTCCATGTACGTCTGTTTTTTCTCATAATCATACTTTTTGTATTCTTTTGTAGTTTTGTCAGCATCTTCAGAATCTTCTTCATTCACTCCACTGTCACCATCACCACCTGCTCCACCACTGTTATTATCATCATCGGAAGGATCATCATCTTTCTTTTTCTCTCCAGTAACAACAATATCATCTTCATCTTCTTCTTCTTTCTCTTCTTCCTCTTCATTTTCATCAGTCACTTCCAATCCTTCATCTTCATTGTTCAATAACATGTCCACATCAAACATTTCTTGTTATCCATATATTGGAGCTTCAATAATTGGAGAAGGGATGGGTTCTGTTGTAGCATGATTCTCTTGATTCTCCATGTTTGCTTCAGTGTTGACATTTTGAGTATTAGTTTGAGCACTAGTATGAGCAATCAGATCTTCTACCATCCTTTGAAGTTGATCAAGTTGTTGTTGTTGCTGATTTATAATTCCTTGCTGATGACTACTCTCAACTCTTTACTCTCTAATCTCTCTAGAATTAGCAGCTTCCCTGTTTTGAAGATTTGCAATCTGAGTCTTTAACTGACTAACAACATCTGCAGTCTCTCTTGTAGCATAATTAAAAAATTCTTCATCAACAAGATTATAATCCTTTGTTGGTTTAAACCTTTGCCTCTCTGGAATCACCTTAGCTTTGCCCTTGCCTTTTTATGTTGTATCTTTCTTAGCCATTGTCTTTGTTTCTTCTTCTCTGGATCTGTAAACACAATACCTTTCGACGGAGGAGGTCTTGAAGGCACGATCTTTGTCATTTCAGGCTCTTTTCTTTTGTTTGTTGGTGTTGTTGTAGTTGCTGGAACTTCAGGTATCTCAAGAATCTCAGTATTTGCACTTACTACATCATCCTCCTTAGTAACAAACTCTTCAGTATGACTTAGAATAGGTTTATTAACTTCAACTGTTGCATCAGGAATCACATTTTCTTCAACATTGGTATCAACTTGGTGATCTAATTACTAGTTTTGAATCACCGGTTCAGCATTACCATCACCTCCATCATTACCTTCATTATCACTATCACCACCATCTTCAATGTCACTGTCCATCAGATCATCCACCTCATCATCAATCTTAAATTCTGGATCAGGATGTTCATCCAGCATATTTAGAAACAATGGTGTCACGGTACCGCTGAATTTGCTTGTCTTTCTTACGTTATTCATACTGCTGAAAATGACTTCTTGCATAGGTTCTAACTGAAGTTCAATGCCATCATTTGGAAGATCTGATAGCAAAGTGTTAATAATCATTTGAATGAATCTTGGGTACATAAGAAACTTGTAATTCTGCCTTGGTCCCACAAAATTGCTTATCATTGCTTCAAAAATCATCCTAGAAAAGTTAAATCTTCTATGAGTCTCCAAGCATACCAAAGCTCTACTAAACACCTCACCTATCTGATCAAAATCCGTTGTTCTTGGACACATGCATTGAATAAGAACATGTACTAAATATCTCTATTGTTTACCAAACATGGTCTTGGTAACTTGCCTCCTTATAAAGTTTCCTTCATAACCTATAGTCATTATAATTCCAGACACCGCTGTGTGACTAATCTTGTAAGGGAATTCTGGTGAGTCTCTAAAGTTAAGAACTTCCCGAATAACTTGTTCTGTAATCTTTATAGTCTTTCCTCCCACGGTGCTTTCAATCTAGATGTCTTTATTCACAAGTCTATACTCAACATTTTCCAAAAACTATCTGACTTGGTTCTCAAATACTCTAACTTGTGTAGAGATTGCTGTATGTATCCTGGAGTTACTCAAAAACCTAACAATCTCTTCATATCCCCGAGATTTTCTTGTTGAAGTAGTCAAACAGCCATAGATGTTATGCCTTGGTTCAAATTTAAGATGATTCATATCTGAAACAATAAAGTAATGTTAGAAAACTTTGGAACTCTCTGAAAAAATTCATAACACTGGAGATTTCGATCGAAAACACTCAACCGAAAACCCTTTTTCGATCGAAAAACTCTCTGAACAAATTCCAACAATTCGATCAAAACTTTGATCAACTCACAAACCTTCAACTTTTAACATTTCGACCAAAAAACCCTTGAACACACTATTTTTTCGATCGAAAACTTTGATTTTACAAAAATTTTACAAACTTAAACATTCCGACCGAAAAACTTATTACTTGACAAAATTTAACTTTTTGGTTTTCTTTTCTTGTCCAATTTTGATATCATGAAGGCCTGTTCAAAAACTTTTTCAAAAACAAAAAAAAACAAACGCATGCTCAGCACAATATACATCAGTTTTTTTTAAGCACGAACAGAGAAACATGTAGAACAAGAACCGATTAATCAAATTAAAACACATATTTACATATGAACTTCAATCTTTTTAACTTTTTCTCAACTATTTCTTTATTAGAAACCTTTTCGGTGAACTAAATCGACATAGGATCATAAATGCATACGGTCTTAGTCACATTTCATATCAAATCAGGATCTATTCAATTCAACATTGATTGTTAGTATATTTAACCACAAAAACTCATGCATCATGTTTCAGCAAATACTGTGTGACATTTAGGTAAGATTAATCAATACAATGTGTACCCCACAATCGAGTTGGAAAGAACTAAGAATCAACACAAAATTTCACTAAATCATGATCCAATCACCAGCACGAGGGTAGTGTTCTAAGCACAGGAAAAATAATCCAAGTGGATTTAATTGGAATTATATTGATTTAGAATCATTATGATTCATAGTATTGGTTTCTGAGATAGTGAGCATGGAATCATATTGATTCATATGAGATGTGGAGAGTATATGAAGAATCAAGAATGAATATGTTGTGAATCTGATTGATTCGGGTATTCGGATATCCGTAAGATATGGGATATGTCAATTGAAATCATGAATGATTCAAAGGGCGAAACAGACTAACTTCCTGGTTTTCCATCCAAGATTTTTACCAGAACCATCAGTTGTATGAAGGTGTTTAACTCTAAATCATATATTTGACAGATATAATCAATAGAGCAAACAAATTGTGATAAGAACTCATCAAAAATCCTGGTCTCATGGTATAACTAGATTCACTTTGCATTCGAATGATGAATGTACCGATATTCGATGTGGGTAAACCACAAAGATTGCAATTTAGTTAATCACACAAGTATCGCCTAATTTATACATGCAGAGCCTACCGACATATCAATAATTGTAACCGATGTCACCATCATATCTGTTTCATGCGTAAGCTCAGTACACAAATATACTATCATTTCCTATTTGCAAGTCAATCTGTCATATCATTTTTTGGCACAAATTCATCTTATTTCACTTCCATCATAATTTTCCTTTTCTTTTATTCTCCCCCTAAAATTGTGATGCAATTTATTTATACTAAAACTGATTCTAAACCTATCATAATCATGACACACACAATTCAATACAATTTTATCACTAAAAGAAAATCTTTTTGAGGAGCAAAAAATGGTCTTTCAATCAAAATCAACCCCCCCTTTTTTTAACATTTATTAAACCAAAATGCTCAAAAAGATATCATCCCCAACATTTCTACCAGAGAGTTAAACCGACTAGTTGAAAATGCTTTTGTAAAAATATCGGATTTTTGCTCTAAGGTATCAACGTGGACCACCTTAATCAAACCATTATCAAATCAATCACGAATAAAATGTAACCTAATGGCGATATGCTTTGTTTTCGAGTGCTGAATTGGATTTTTTACTATGCCCAACACAACTTCATTGTCACAGTAAATCGGGGTCTCCAAGAAGTTGAATCCAAAATCCATAAGTTGATGTTGAATCTAAATGACTTGTGAACAACAACTCGAAGCAGCTGTGTATTCTGCCTCATCTGTTGAAGTTGACACATTAGTTTGCTTCTTGCACTGCCATGACACTAACCGCTACCCCAAAAACTAACATCCACCAGATGTAGATTTCCTGTCTAAATTACAACCACCATAATCACTGTCAGTATAAGCATAAAAGTTAAGGTCAGAATCAGAAGGATACCACAATCCAAGGTTAACATGACCCTTAAAATATCGAAAGATTCTCTTGACAACTGATTCATGGGATTATTTGGGAGCAAACAAAATATCAGGCCTACTTACAGTCAAATACATCAATGAGCCGATCATGGAGCGATACAACTTTTGATTAACTTCAACACCGGACGGATCCACTGTGAGAGGTTCATGTGGAGCAATGGGGGTGGATGCTGCTTATCACTCATATTAAACTTTGTCAGAATATCCTTGATATACTTAGCCTGATGAATAAGAATTCCAACATCAGATTGTTCCACCTGCAACCCCGGAAAGAATTGCATTCGACACATCAAACTCACTTCAAATTTTAACTTCATGACTGTCTCAAACTCTCAATAAATATTTTCATTTGTCGAGCCGTAGATGATATCATCAACATAAACTTGAACGATCAACAAATCAGAATCAATCTTCTTTAAGAATAAAGTCTTGTCAATGGTGCCACAAACAAAACCATTTGTTGTAAGATGTGTCGACAAGGTTTCATACCACACACGAGGCGCTTGATGCAGACCATACAATGCCTTATCGAGTTTGTACACCTAGAACGGATGATCAGGATGTTCAAAACCAGATTATTGATTGACATATACTCCTTCCTTGACAACCCCATAATGAAATGCAGTCTTCACATCCATTTGATAAACCATAAACTTCATATACGAAGCACAGGCTAAAAATAAATGAATGGATTCGATCCTAGCAACAGGATCAAAAACGTCTTCATAATCCAACCCTTCTTCCAGATAAAAAACCTTGAACAAAAAGCCGAGCCTTGTTCCGAACCACAATACCACGATCATCTTTCTTGTTATGGAAAACCCACTTAGTTCCAATCGGGTATTTACCATCAGGAAGATCTATAAGGTGCCAAACATTAAGCTTCTTAAACTGAAGAAGCTCCTCCTGCATCGCTTCAATCCAGTTTGGATCCTGAAGAGCAATTGTAACGTTCTTTGGTTCCTCTTGGGATAAGAAACCAGAAAACAAACAAAAATTTATGTTTCTTGATTGACTTCTTGTTTTAACACCATCTTCAATTTGACCAATAATGTTTTCAACTGGATGAGCTGAATGAATTCTAAGAGTCAAAAAATCATCAACCTAAACTGATTCTGGAAAATTAGTGACATTTTCATCAGGGGATTGGTCACTAGAATAATTAACACTAGAAGAGTTTAATAGATTAGAATCCTCAGTTGGATCATTAGAACTTTTCGACTAATCTTCAGATACATCTGGTTCTTCATTAGTAACAGGAATTTGTAACTCAGAATCAGCACCTTTAACTAAAATTTCAATAGATTCTTCTTGTGTCTGAGTTGAAGAAGTAAAATCATCAGAACTTTTGTTTTGAACTATCACTTGTTGAGGACCAACCATGAAGTTGTGAACAGTTTAATGAAGTCTTGTTGAACACTCATCACTTGAAATTGAAGAACTTGCAGCAGCCTAATCACATAAAGATTGTTGATCAAAAGTCTTGAAAATTACATCCGCATCAAAGAACCATTCTGTCCCACTTTGAACTGGAGGAACATTCGATTCTTGCCATTCCGCATAATAATATTCTTTGTCACACCCCGACCGATGGCGGAATCATCGGGGCGGGACATGTAAGACTGTTCATGAGCTCAAGGTTGACTAAATTGTAATATGTTAAATCCATTTCCATTCAAACAAACCTGAATCAAATTCAAAGTACATAATGAAATACAATTTGTTTTTGAATTAAGATTAACTAGGTCCAAAGCCTATGTGTAGCATGTCTTGATCAAACTCATATGAAAGCACCTGAAACATGAATAAAATAAGGTCAACTAAAAAGTTGGTGAGTATAACACAGGTTTGTATATAGGTAGCATATAATTTGTAAACCAAATCCTTTACATAACATGATAAATAAGGCGTTTATGGGGAGCAGCTATTGTGTAACCAAGTACAATCAAACCTTTGTAACTAGCATGCAAAAATTGTGTTGTCGGTTTCAATCACCGCGCACCTGGGTGGGTTTGTCAGACTCAATAGATCTATCATTGAAAACGGTCGGCTTGAAAAGTTAATGAATGCACATAATCGCATACAAAAGGTTAGCACATCTAGCCCTCGGGCATAAAGCTCAAATTGCACACATGAATGTAAATAGGATTTGTACTTGTGTTGTTTGCGTAAATGTAAACATGTAAGTTGAATGTAAAAGAGTAAAAGGGGCTATGTATACTCACTTGATTCGAAGGCGTAGCTAACACAAGATACTAGCTAGCAATAAGATCCTTGCAATGCACAATGTTAACCTAGAGTGTAATGTATATTGTATTAATAGTGCACAAAGTCTATGTCAAAGTCTAGGGTCGGATTGGAGGAGTGTATAAGGTTAGGGGTTTGAACTTGAAATGTATTGTATGAAATGAAAGATTTAAAATGGGTATTTTTGGAACCTTTTGATTAAGGATTGAGTTTAAATAACTAAATAATTAAATAATTTATTATTTATCTAGTTATGAAGATAATGAAGATGTTATAGGTAATTAAGTATAAATAATTAAATGTTTTTGTTTAAATATAAATTAAATTTTGTAGGTTTAAATAAATAACTTTTATTTATTTTAGAATTAAAAACTTGATCTTTTCAGAGAAGTTAATATAATTTTTATAAAAACGATTATTTTTATTTAAAAAAATTAATTTGGAATACTTAAATAATTTATTATTTATCTAGTTATGAAGATAATGAAGATGTTATAGGTAATTAAGTATAAATAATTAAATGTTTTTGTTTAAATATAAATTAAATTTTGTAGGTTTAAATAAATAACTTTTATTTATTTTAGAATTAAAAACTTGATCTTTTCAGAGACGTTAATATAATTTTTATAAAAACGATTATTAAATATTTTGTCAAAGTTTTCTCACACACACGACCGTGCCAGGGATAAGGCACGATCGTGCTAGCACCACGGGCGCGACCGCGTTGGTCAAGGATGCGACCGTGTTAATCAAACAGATGACATAACAAGGCTGCTCACTAGGGACGACCGTGCCTTGTACAGGCACGACCGTGTCTATGCTTCAGGGGCACGACCAAGTCTAGCCAACGAGCATGACTGGGTCTGAGCAAGAGGCACGACCGCGTCTCTAGAGGCACGACCGCGCTAGATGATTAGCGCGACTGTGTCTCTTCTAAATCAGACACGAATTGACTAAATCTTATATTGATAACGATGTATTTGTTAGGGCTTTTGTTTATCAAGATATTTAGAGTCTTTTCATATAAATTAATTGTATGTAAATCCTGTTTAGAAACGGGTTCGATTAATTCATTTTTAATAAAATAAGGAATTCGGTTCTGGATGATTTCTGTAAGGAAAGCCCAAACCAAAATGGGGCTTTTGATATAAGGATTGAAACGAATGAGAGAAAGGTTTCAATTACCTGAGAGGACGACAGATGGCGAGAGTTCGATAGAAAGGAGTTCCGACGACTATGTGACGGCTTTCGGCATCTTCTGCTGCAATCCCGGATAAACCAGAGAGTCCAGATGATTTCGTGAGGATTGAGTAGCGTGAGTATTCAGTTTGATTGGGGAAATTCGGATCAAAAGGGAGGATTTGTGTTTTTCTTGAAAGGTTTCTGCGATTTTTTGAGAGTTGTAGGATTAAACGGAATTGATTCGTGTAATTGAAAAGGTTATTGCTTCGTTAATGGGAATAAAGTGTAAAACTGTTACGGAACTCAACGATCGGTGATTAAAGTAATTTTTACGTTTCAACTGGTACGCAGGCGCGACCGTGCCATGCCACCGGGCGCGACCGTTCCAAAGCAAGGCACGCGACCGTGCTAAACGGAGGAGCGACCGTGCCTATTAGGGTTTCTGGTTTATTTACCAAATCAACCCTTGCAACTTCAGTTTTGCTATAATTCACTTGGTTAGGTTTTAACAATACACCCAACGGGGTCACTAACTGAGCTAACTCTAGGAGGTGTTACCGCGCGAAAATGAGTTCAAAGTCTTTGAATTAAATATGATCGGTTAATAATTAATGAGGCGTAGGTTGAATAAGTATAGGGTCTAGTGTTGTATTTGTCATTAAAATAAGTTAAAATAGGGTCAAAAAATCAAGAATGTTGCAGTCTCCCCATGTTAAGGGAATTTCGTCCCGAAATTTTATCTAATGGAGGCTGCAAAATCAAGAAAGAGGAGGGAGTTTTGGGTTCTCGGGTAGTTTTGAGTGTTGGATTCTGGGGTGCGTAACCGTTGACATGGCTTAAGCCTGATACTTTGAATATGAAGAGTGATAATAAATTTTGTTTTGAAATGAAGATTGTCGAATAAAATTTGAATTCTAAATGTGAGATGTGTTACTTGGAATTGATATGATGGGATTTTGACATTTAGAGTTTGTGTAAGATATAGTCTAATATACTCAAAATTGTTAGTGGGTAAGAGATTTCATAACCATTGGTCTGGGTCAAAATCTCACGTGACACGAACAATGCTACTTATGATAATATGATAGGACACTTATATATAGGAAGTACCATCAGCGTATCCACCATGCCCTTGTCATATCACATCAGTTTCGTTGTTACATATCATGATAAGTTTTAGGTCACAACACACAACAACATATAACTATAGTTTCCATGCGCTGATTTGTATAATTCTGTGTGCACCCGTAATTATTCAAATCATCGTATGGTCCGTATAGATCGTTTTTGTTGTGTGCGGGTAAGGGGGAGGCACAATTTCACTATGATCACGTCTATTGTTTACACATAAAAGTCGCTAACAAGTAACTATGTCCCTAATCAGGTCAGTTCGCAACTAAAGAGTAGTAAAGTAGTAACACTTAAAGTTTCTTTGTTTGCTCGTGTTTGAACAAGAATACGTCAAACCCCGAGTCGTTTCAATGTATTATGGTCTTCAGCTTTGGTGTACAAAGTGCATGACCATGTCTTGTGTAGAATGTAATCAATCCATTGCAATAATTGTAAGCAAGTTTTTGTTTCGAGTATATAGTAAGCACACAAGTCTCATGTATGATTTAGTGTCACGTATCTCGTAATCAAATAAGTCTCATATATAGCGTATATAATTAAGCGTCTTGTAAGTCAACGAACTCTGATGTGTAATGTAAACAACATAGTATTTTGTGTATAGTAGGAAATGAATTTCATGTAGGGTTTTGGCAACTTAGTATCATGTATGTTGTACAATGTGCACATCTTAGTGTAATGTACTTCGTAACCAAATAAGTTTCATGTATAGTGTGGTCAATCTAGAATTATGTATCAATGAAGCAATTCTTATGTATCATGTATATTGCAAACAACTAAGTTTCGTGTACCATGTGTTCAATCCAGTAGCCTGTGTATTGCAAATAAACGTGTTTCGTGCAATACGTAATCAATCGAGTGAGTTGCGATTTGTAGGCAACTAGTTTCATGTATCATGTAATTTGTGTAGCATTGGATATATTGAGAATATTTGAGTTTCATGTACCATGTGGTTGCGTTGGATATATTATGAACGTGTATACGTAAGTATTGAACTTCGCGTGCGATGTATATTAACGGGTTTCGCATGTGTTCGAGTGTTGCGGACAAACGTGTTGTTTGGCGTTCTTGCATAATGTGGTAGTTGGGTTCGAATCCTCAAATCTTGTTGAGGTTGGTGGGAAAGGTTAACGTCTATGCAGTATGGTTCGTCTCTTGAAGCGACAAGTGAAAAGTAATGAGGAAGTTCTGAAAACGTTCGGGGAAATGTGTTTACAAATACGGATCTTTGTTTGAAATTTGAAAGTGGTAAGTCATCCTTGATTGTAGATATATAACGTAGTGAATCCATTGAGTCACATAATTCAAATAAATAAACAATTTATGGGAAAAATCGGTTAATTTAAATTTTCAGCTATTTAATAAGAGAACATTTTAAGCGAAATTATTGGCTAAACAATTAGTCGTATATTATATTAGCCAGGGTTTAGAAATATTTACTTAAACGAGGAAAACCATAATTATTTATCAATTCGAAATAATATATATATATATATATATATATACATTTTATATAAAATCGGTTGTATTAGCTTTCCTTATCAGGTGGAAAGTTTTATGGAGAATTTATGTTTTTGATATTATCTAAAAGTTTGATAAACATTTTGTTTGAACGAAATAATGAGGTTTGTTTAAATCAAATAATTGAATGATTTGTTTACGAAGGAGATTGTTCGTAGTGTACTAAATTGTGGTGAATGGGAAAGATAATAGTTGGATAATTTTGATGAAAATATGATGGGTATAATTCACACTCAACGTATTGAATTTATGAATAATAACTTTGGAAAATATAAAATTTAGTAATGCTGAAATGTATTCAAAACAAAGGGAAACGGTTCTCAAACTGAAATAAATAAGAAAAATAATCCTGCTAACGTCTCCGGTAGTTTTCCACTAGAAGGAGAATAATTCCCAAGGCGAGCACCGCTTCGAGGATGGAGATTAATTCCTTTTGGTATCCTAATTGGTTTGCTAGGCTATTCCTTGTCCTTGCAAGTCGTGCATTAACCCTTGCTCCATTCTTTGCCTTTCAAATTCTGAGGTCCTTACATATTGGTGCGTGTCAATGATTGGAAATTTGATAGTACTAGTGAGTGCCATGATATGCCCTACTCAAGGATTCTAGTAATATGGGTCGGGCATTAGATATGGGTCTCTTAGTGGGAGTGGTAGTTGATTGTGGGGATGGGGTGTCTGATACGGGTTTCTGGGCGCGGCTGATCCAGGTGTTCGAAGTCTTGGGCCGGTGTTCCTAATCCAATCTACCATTACATCAAACCTTGATCTAGCAGCTGCGGGTATTGGTGATCGATGTACGGGTGATCCGGTGTCTTCTTCCCAATCAGACTCTTCTTCGGGACGGCATACCGGGGAGGTAGGAGAGTAGGAGTCCATACTTAGCATGAAAACTATGGAAAGGTTGTAAGCGATAATAAAATACTGAGTGTCAATTGTAGGAGTTCCCATAGGTTTAGAGTTTGACTAGTCATAACGCCGAACCTTCACAATGGTATTTTAGAAATACACTTGACCTATAAGCAATGCATCCCTGAAGAGAATTCCCAGGAAAGAGGGGTGGGTCACTAGGACACACTTAAGTATCCTATCTTTCCTTAGCCAGAATCCCTCATGGGCTTACACACTCTTCCAGCCATCATGTATTAATAACACTATTGTTGGGCTCATGATTATGATGGGAATTGTTGTGGACTGGGCTTTGAGGCCCAAAGGTAAGGTTTATGCATTTTAGCGGGCTTCTTCTTCTTGGAAACAGGTGGGCTTCTTAGTTTATTATTGATGGCCATTAGGCCCAATAGTTTATGTCTTTGCTCATAAAGGGTGATGGTATCATGTATTTGGGTCCAAAGGTGTATGAATAATTTTGGTCCATATGTGTGTGTGTTAAACTTAGGATAGTGTTTTAAATAAATTACGTAGGTAGCTATGAATAGAAGAAGAAGTGGGCAGGTAACGTGACACATAAACTATTGGGTATTGTATCGTGTGATGTAATCATATAGTATAATATGTAAAAAAAATATTCACATAGGAAATAATCATATAGCATGTAGGTAGTAATGAGTGTAAGCACGAGAGTTATCAAGTAGTGTGACACATAAGTCATTATGTATTGTATCAAGTAGTGTAAGTACTTAGGATAGCATGTAAAAATAATCACACATGAATTGATAATGTAACATGTAGTAGCATGGCATTGTATGGGTGTCCTAAAGTTATAGTCTAGGTCAAGAGTGTCTAATAACCTAGTTCCCTATAACCAAGGCTCTGATACCAATCTGTCACACCCCGACCGATGGCGGAATCATCGGGGCGGGACATGTAAGACTGTTCATGAGCTCAAGGTTGACTAAATTGTAATAAGTTAAATCCATTTCCATTCAAAAAAACATGAATCAAATTCAAAGTACATAATGAAATACAATTTGTTTTTGAATTAAGATTAACTAGGTCAAAAGCCTATGTGTAGCATGTCCTGATCAAACTCATATGAAAGCACCTGAAACATGAATAAAATAAGGTCAACTAAAAAGTTGGTGAGTATAACACAGGTTTGTATAGAGGTAGCATATAATTTGTAAACCAAATCCTTTACATAACATGAAAAATAAGGCGTTTATGGGGAGCAACTATTGTGTAACCAAGTACAATCAAACCTTTGTAACTAGCATGCAAAAATTGTGTTGTCGGTTTCAATCACCGCGCACCTGGGTGGGTTTGTCAGACTCAATAGATCTATCATTGAAAACCGTCGGCTTGAAAAGTTAATGATTGCATATAATCGCATACAAAAGGTTAGCACACCTAGCCCTCGGGCATAAAGCTCAAATTGCACACATGAATGTAAATAGGATTTGTACTTGTGTTGTTTGCGTAAATGTAAACATGTAAGTTGAATACTGTTCATGTTTCACCCCAAAAATGTAAATGAGTAAAAGGGGCTATGTATACTCACTTGATTCGAAGGCGTAGCTAACACAAGATACTAGCTAGCAATAAGATCCTTGCAATGCACAATGTTAACCTAGAGTGTAATGTATATTGTATTAATAGTGCACAAAGTCTATGTCAAAGTCTAGGGTCGGATTGGAGGAGTATATAAGGTTAGGGGTTTGAACTTGAAATGTATTGTATGAAATGAAAGATTTGAAATGGGTATTTTTGGAACCTTTTGATTAAGGTTTGAGTTTAAATAACTAAATAATTAAATAATTTATTATTTATCTAGTTATGAAGATAATGTAGACGTTATAGGTAATTAAGTATAAATAATTAAATGTTTTTGTTTAAATATAAATTAAATTTTGTAGGTTTAAATAAATAATTTTATTTATTTTAGAATTAAAAACTTGATCTTTTCATAGAAGTTAATATAATTTTATAAAAATGATTATTTTTATTTAAAAAAATTAATTTGGAATACTTATTGTTTTAAAAATATGAAATTAAATATTTTGTCAAAGTTTTCTCACACACACGACCGTGCCAGGGATAAGGCACGATCGTGCTAGGACCACGGGCGCGACCGCGTTGGTCAAGGACGCGACCGTGTTAATCAAACAGATGACATAACAAGGCTGCTCACTAGGCACGACCGTGCCTTGTACAGGCACGACCGTGTCTATGCTTCAGGGGCACGACCAAGTCTAGCCAACAAGCATGACTGGGTCTGAGAAGGAGGCACGACCGCGCTGGAAGTCGGCACGACCGCGTCTCCAAAGGCACGACCGCGCTAGATGATTAGCGCGACCGTGTCTCTTCTAAATTAGACACGAATTGACTAAATCTTATATTGATAGCGATGGATTTGTTAGGGCTTTTGTTTATCAAGATATTTAGAGTCTTTTCATATAAATTAATTGTATGTAAATCCTGTCTAGAAACGGGTTTGATTAATTCATTTTTAATAAAATAAGGAATTCGGTTCTTGATGATTTCTGTAAGGAAAGCCCAAACTAAAATGGGGCTTTTGATATAAGGATTGAAACGAATGAGAGAAAGGTTTCAATTACCTGAGAGGACGACTGATGGCGAGAGTTCGATAGAAAGGAGTTCCGGCGACTATGTGAGGGCTTCCGGCGTCTTCTGCTGCAATCCCGGCTAAACCAGAGAGTCCAGGTGATTTCGTGAGGATTGAGTAGCGTGAGTATTCAGTTTGATTGGGGAAATTCGGATCGAAAGGGAGGATTTGTGTTTTTCTTGAAAGGTTTCTGCGATTTTTTGAGAGTTGTGGGATTAAACGGAATTGATTCGTGTATATGAAAAGGTTATTGCTTCGTTAATGGGAATAAAGTGTAAAACTGTTACGGAACTCAACGATCGGTGATTAAAGTAATTTTTATGTTCAACTGGTACGTAGGCGCGACCGTGTCCAAATGAGGCGCGACCGTGCCAAGCCACCGGGCGCGACCGTTCCAAAGCAAGGCACGCGACCGTGCCAAGGCACTTGGCGCGACCGTGCTAAATGGAGGCGCGACCGTGACTATTAGGGTTTCTGGTTTATTTACCAAATCAACCCTTGCAACTTCAGTTTTGCTATAATTCACTTGGTTAGGTTTTAACAATACACCCAACGGGGTCACTAACTGAGCTAACTCTAGGAGGTGTTACCGCGCGAAAATGAGTTCAAAGTCTTTGAATTAAATATGATCGGTTAATAATTAATGAGGCGTAGGTTGAATAAGTATAGGGTCTAGTGTTGTATTTGTCATTAAAATAAGTTAAAATAGGGTCGGAAAATCAGGAATGTTACAGTCTCCCCATGTTAAGAGAATTTCGTCCCGAAATTTTATCTAATGGAGGCTGCAAAATCAAGAAAGAGGAGGGAGTTTTGGGTTCTCGGGTAGTTTTGAGTGTTGGATTCTGGGGTGCGTAACCGTTGACATGGCTTAAGCCTGATACTTTGAATATGAAGTGTGATAATAAATTTTGTTTTGAAATGAAGATTGTCGAATAAAATTTGAATTCTAAATGTGGGATGTGTTACTTGGAATTGATATGATGTGATTTTGACATTTACAGTTTGTGTAAGATATAGTCTAATATACTCAAAATTGTTAGTGGGTAAGAGATTTCATAACCATTGGTATGGGTCAAAATCTCACGTGACACGAACAATGCTACTTATGATAATATGATAGGACACTTATATATAGGAAGTACCATCAGCGTATCCACCATGCCCTTGTCATATCACATCAGTTTCGTTGTTACATATCATGATAAGTTTTAGGTCACAACACACAACAACATATAACTATAGTTTCCATGCGCTGATTTGTATAATTCCGTGTGCACCCGTAATTATTCAAATCATCGTATGGTCCGTATATATCGTTTTCGTTGTCTGCGGGTAAGGGGGGCACAATTTCACTATGATCACGTCTATTGTTTACACATAAAAGTCGCTAACAAGTAACTATGTCCCTAATCAGGTCAGTTCGCAACTAAAGAGTAGTAAAGTAGTAACACTTAAAGTTTCTTTGTTTGCTCGTGTTTGAACAAGAATATGTCAAACCCCGAGTCGTTTCAATGTATTATGGTCTTCAGCTTTGGTGTACAAAGTGCATGACCATGTCTTGTGTAGAATGTAATCAATCCATTGCAATAATTGTAAGCAAGTTTTTGTTTCGAGTATATAGTAAGCACACAAGTCTCATGTATGATTTAGTGTCACGTATCTCATAATCAAATAAGTCTCATATATAGCGTATATAATTAAGCGTCTTGTAAGTCAACGAACTCTGATGTGTAATGTAAACAACATAGTATTTTGTGTATAGTAGGAAATGAATTTCATGTAGGGTGTTGGCAACTTAGTATCATGTATGTTGTACAATGTGCACATCTTAGTGTAATGTACTTCGTAACCAAATAAGTTTCATGTATAGTGTGGTCAATCTAGAATTATGTATCAATGAAGCAATTCTTATGTATCATGTATATTGCAAACAACTAAGTTTCGTGTACCATGTGTTCAATCCAGTAGCATGTGTATTGCAAATAAACGTGTTTCGTGCATTACGTAATCAATCGAGTGAGTTGTGATTTGTAGGCAACTAGTTTCATGTATCATGTAATTTGTGTAGCATTGGATATATTGAGAATGTTTGAGTTTCATGTACCATGTGGTTGTGTTGGATATATTAAGAACGTGTATACGTAAGTATTGAACTTCGCGTGCGATGTATATTAACGGGTTTCGCATGTGTTCGAGTGTTGCGGACAAATGTGTTGTTTGGCGTTCTTGCATAATGTGGTAGTTGGGTTCGAATCCTCAAATCTCGTTGAGGTTGGTGGGAAAGGTTAACGTCTATGCGGAATGGTTCGTCTCTTGAAGCGACAAGTGAAAAGTAATGAGGAAGTTCTGAAAACGTTCGTGGAAATGTATTTACAAATACGGATCTTTGTTTGAAATTTGAAAGTGGTAAGTCATCCTTGATTGTAGATATATAACGTAGTGAATCTATTGAGTCACATAATTCAAATAAATAAACAATTTATGGGAAAAATCTGTTAATTTAAATTTTCTGCTATTTAATAAGAGAACATTTTTAAGCGAAATTATTGGCTAAACAATTAGTCGTATATTATATTAGCCAGGGTTTAGAAATATTTACTTAAACGAGGAAAACCATAATTATTTATCAATTCGAAATAATATATATATATATATATATTTATATAAAATCGGTTGTATTAGCTTTCCTTATCAGGTGGAAAGATTTATGGAGAATTTATGTTTTTTGATATTATCTAAAAGTTTGATAAACATTTTGTTTGAACGAAATAATGAGGTTTGTTTAAATCAAATAATTGAATGATTTGTTTACGAAAGAGATTGTTCGTAGTGTATTAAATTGTGGTGAATGGGAAAGATAATACTTGGACAATTTTGATGAAAATATGATGGGTGTAATTCAAACTCAACGTGTTGAATTTATGAATAATAACTTTGGAAAATATAAAATTTAGTAATGCTGAAATGTATTCAAAACACAGGGAAACGGTTCTCAAACTGAAATAAATAAGAAAAATAATCCTGTTATCGTCTCCTGTAGTTATCCACTAGAAGGAGAATAATTCCCAAGGCGAGCACTGCTTCGAGGACGGAGATTAATTCCTTTTGGTATCCTAATTGGTTTGCTAGGCTATTCCTTATCCTTGCAAGTCGTGCATTAACCCTTGCTCCATTCTTTGCCTCTCAAATTCTAAGGTCCTTACATATTGGTGCGTGTCATTGATTGGAAATTTGATAGTACTAGTGAGTGCCATGATATGCCCTACTCAAGGATTTGAGTAATATGGGTCGGGCATTAGATATGGGTCTCTTAGTGGGAGTGGTAGTTGATTGTGGGGATGGGGTGTCTGATATGGGTTTCTGGGCGCGGCTGATCCAGGTGTTCGAAGTCTTGGGCAGGTGTTCCTAATCCAATCTACCCTTACATCAAACCTTGATCTAGCAGCTGTGGGTATTGGTGATCGATGTACGGGTGATCCGGTGTCTTCTTCCCAATCAGACTCTTCTTCGGGATGGCATACCGGGGTGGTAGGAGAGTAGGAGTCCATACTTAGCAGGAAAACAATGGAAAGGTTGTAAGCGATAATAAAATACTGAGTGTCAAATGTAGGAGTTCCCATAGGTTTAGAGTTTGACTAGTCATAACGCCGAACCTTCACAGTGGTATTTTAGAAATACACTTGACCTATAAGCAATGCATCCCTGAAGAGAATTCCCAGGAAAGAGGGGTGGGTCACTAGGACACACTTAAGTACCCTATCTTTCCTTAGCCAGAATCCCTCATGGGCTTACACACTCTTCCAGCCATCATGTATTAATAACACTATTGTTGGGCTCATGATTATGATGGGAATTGTTGTGGACTGGGCTTTGAGGCCCAAAGGTAAGGTTTATGCATTTTAGCGGGCTTCTTCTTCTTGGAAACAGGTGGGCTTCTTAGTTTATTATTGATGGCCATTAGGCCCAATAGTTTATGTCTTTGCTCATAAAGGGTGATGGTATCATGTATTTGGGTCCAAAGGTGTATGAATAATTTTGGTCCATATGTGTGTGTGTTAAACTTAGGATAGTGTTTTAAATAAATTACGTAGGTAGCTATGAATAGAAGAAGAAGTGGGCAGGTAACGTGACACATAAACTATTGGGTATTGTATCGTGTGATGTAATCATATAGTATAATATGTAAAAAAAATATTCACATAGGAAATAATCATATAGCATGTAGGTAGTAATGAGTGTAAGCACGAGAGTTATCAAGTAGTGTGACACATAAGTCATTATGTATTGTATCAAGTAGTGTAAGTACTTAGGATAGCATGTAAAAATAATCACACATGAATTGATAATGTAACATGTAGTAGCATGGCATTGTATGGGTGTCCTAAACTTATAGTCTAGGTCAAGAGTGTCTAATAACCTAGTTCCCTATAACCAAGGCTCTGATACCAATCTGTCACACCCCGACCGATGGCGGAATCATCGGGGCGGGACATGTAAGACTGTTCATGAGCTCAAGGTTGACTAAATTGTAATAAGTTAAATCCATTTCCATTCAAAAAAACATGAATCAAATTCAAAGTACATAATGAAATACAATTTGTTTTTGAATTAAGATTAACTAGGTCCAAAGCCTATGTGTAGCATGTCCTGATCAAACTCATATGAAAGCACCTGAAACATGAATAAAATAAGGTCAACTAAAAAGTTGGTGAGTATAACACAGGTTTGTATAGAGGTAGCATATAATTTGTAAACCAAATCCTTTACATAACATGAAAAATAAGGCGTTTATGGGGAGCAACTATTGTGTAACCAAGTACAATCAAACCTTTGTAACTAGCATGCAAAAATTGTGTTGTCGGTTTCAATCACCGCGCACCTGGGTGGGTTTGTCAGACTCAATAGATCTATCATTGAAAACCGTCGGCTTGAAAAGTTAATGATTGCATATAATCGCATACAAAAGGTTAGCACACCTAGCCCTCGGGCATAAAGCTCAAATTGCACACATGAATGTAAATAGGATTTGTACTTGTGTTGTTTGCGTAAATGTAAACATGTAAGTTGAATACTGTTCATGTTTCACCCCAAAAATGTAAATGAGTAAAAGGGGCTATGTATACTCACTTGATTCGAAGGCGTAGCTAACACAAGATACTTGCTAGCAATAAGATCCTTGCAATGCACAATGTTAACCTAGAGTGTAATGTATATTGTATTAATAGTGCACAAAGTCTATGTCAAAGTCTAGGGTCGGATTGGAGGAGTATATAAGGTTAGGGGTTTGAACTTGAAATGTATTGTATGAAATGAAAGATTTGAAATGGGTATTTTTGGAACCTTTTGATTAAGGTTTGAGTTTAAATAACTAAATAATTAAATAATTTATTATTTATCTAGTTATGAAGATAATGTAGACGTTATAGGTAATTAAGTATAAATAATTAAATGTTTTTGTTTAAATATAAATTAAATTTTGTAGGTTTAAATAAATAACTTTTATTTATTTTAGAATTAAAAACTTGATCTTTTCATAGAAGTTAATATAATTTTTATAAAAATGATTATTTTTATTTAAAAAAATTAATTTGGAATACTTATTGTTTTAAAAATATGAAATTAAATATTTTGTCAAAGTTTTCTCACACACACGACCGTGCCAGGGATAAGGCACGATCGTGCTAGGACCACGGGCGCGACCGCGTTGGTCAAGGACGCGACCATGTTAATCAAACAGATGACATAACAAGGCTGCTCACTAGGCACGACCGTGCCTTGTACAGGCACGACCGTGTCTATGCTTCAGGGGCACGACCAAGTCTAGCCAACGAGCATGACTGGGTCTGAGAAGGAGGCACGACTGCGCTGGAAGTCGGCACGACCGCGTCTCCAAAGGCACGACCGCGCTAGATGATTAGCGCGACCGTGTCTCTTCTAAATTAGACACGAATTGACTAAATCTTATATTGATAGCGATGGATTTGTTAGGGCTTTTGTTTATCAAGATATTTAGAGTCTTTTCATATAAATTAATTGTATGTAAATCCTGTCTAGAAACGGGTTTGATTAATTCATTTTTAATAAAATAAGGAATTCGGTTCTTGATGATTTCTGTAAGGAAAGCCCAAACTAAAATGGGGCTTTTGATATAAGGATTGAAACGAATGAGAGAAAGGTTTCAATTACCTGAGAGGACGACTGATGGTGAGAGTTCGATAGAAAGGAGTTCCGGCGACTATGTGAGGGCTTCCGGCGTCTTCTGCTGCAATCCCGGCTAAACCAGAGAGTCCAGGTGATTTCGTGAGGATTGAGTAGCGTGAGTATTCAGTTTGATTGGGGAAATTCGGATCGAAAGGGAGGATTTGTGTTTTTCTTGAAAGGTTTCTGCGATTTTTTGAGAGTTGTGGGATTAAACGGAATTAATTCGTGTATATGAAAAGGTTATTGCTTCGTTAATGGGAATAAAGTGTAAAACTGTTACGGAACTCAACGATCGGTGATTAAAGTAATTTTTATGTTCAACTGGTACGTAGGCGCGACCGTGTCCAAATGAGGCGCGACCGTGCCAAGCCACCGGGCGCGACCGTTCCAAAGCAAGGCACGCGACCGTGCCAAGGCACTTGGCGCGACCGTGCTAAATGGAGGCGCGACCGTGACTATTAGGGTTTCTGGTTTATTTACCAAATCAACCCTTGCAACTTCAGTTTTGCTATAATTCACTTGGTTAGGTTTTAACAATACACCCAACGGGGTCACTAACTGAGCTAACTCTAGGAGGTGTTACCGCGCGAAAATGAGTTCAAAGTCTTTGAATTAAATATGATCGGTTAATAATTAATGAGGCGTAGGTTGAATAAGTATAGGGTCTAGTGTTGTATTTGTCATTAAAATAAGTTAAAATAGGGTCGGAAAATCAGGAATGTTACAGTCTCCCCATGTTAAGGGAATTTCGTCCCGAAATTTTATCTAATGGAGGCTGCAAAATCAAGAAAGAGGAGGGAGTTTTGGGTTCTCGGGTAGTTTTGAGTGTTGGATTCTGGGGTGCGTAACCGTTGACATGGCTTAAGCCTGATACTTTGAATATGAAGTGTGATAATAAATTTTGTTTTGAAATGAAGATTGTCGAATAATATTTGAATTCTAAATGTGGGATGTGTTACTTGGAATTGATATGATGTGATTTTGACATTTACAGTTTGTGTAAGATATAGTCTAATATACTCAAAATTGTTAGTGGGTAAGAGATTTCATAACCATTGGTATGGGTCAAAATGTCACGTGACACGAACAATGCTACTTATGATAATATGATAGGACACTTATATATAGGAAGTACCATCAGCGTATCCACCATGCCCTTGTCATATCACATCAGTTTCGTTGTTACATATCATGATAAGTTTTAGGTCACAACACACAACAACATATAACTATAGTTTCCATGCGCTGATTTGTATAATTCCGTGTGCACCCGTAATTATTCAAATCATCGTATGGTCCGTATAGATCGTTTTCGTTGTGTGCGGGTAAGGGGGGCACAATTTCACTATGATCACGTCTATTGTTTACACATAAAAGTCGCTAACAAGTAACTATGTCCCTAATCAGGTCAGTTCGCAATTAAAGAGTAGTAAAGTAGTAACACTTAAAGTTTCTTTGTTTGCTCGTGTTTGAACAAGAATACGTCAAACCCCGAGTCGTTTCAATGTATTATGGTCTTCAGCTTTGGTGTACAAAGTGCATGACCATGTCTTGTGTAGAATGTAATCAATCCATTGCAATAATTGTAAGCAAGTTTTTGTTTCGAGTATATAGTAAGCACACAAGTCTCATGTATGATTTAGTGTCACGTATCTCAAAATCAAATAAGTCTCATATATAGCGTATATAATTAAGAGTCTTGTAAGTCAACGAACTCTGATGTGTAATGTAAATAACATAGTATTTTGTGTATAGTAGGAAATGAATTTCATGTAGGGTGTTGGCAACTTAGTATCATGTATGTTGTACAATGTGCACATCTTAGTGTAATGTACTTCGTAACCAAATAAGTTTCATGTATAGTGTGGTCAATCTAGAATTATGTATCAATGAAACAATTCTTATGTATCATGTATATTGCAAACAACTAAGTTTCGTGTACCATGTCTTCAATCCAGTAGCATGTGTATTGCAAATAAACGTGTTTCGTGCATTACGTAATCAATCGAGTGAGTTGTGATTTGTAGGCAACTAGTTTCATGTATCATGTAATTTGTGTAGCATTGGATATATTGAGAATATTTGAGTTTCATGTACCATGTGGTTGCGTTGGATATATTATGAACGTGTATACGTAAGTATTGAACTTCGCGTGCGATGTATATTAACGGGTTTCGCATGTGTTCGAGTGTTGCGGACAAATGTGTTGTTTGGCGTTCTTGCATAATGTGGTAGTTGGGTTCGAATCCTCAAATCTCGTTGAGGTTGGTGGGAAAGGTTAACGTCTATGCGGTATGGTTCGTCTCTTGAAGCGACAAGTGAAAAGTAATGAGGAAGTTCTGAAAACGTTCGTGAAAATGTGTTTACAAATACGGATCTTTGTTTGAAATTTGAAAGTGGTAAGTCATCCTTGATTGTAGATATATAACGTAGTGAATCTATTGAGTCACATAATTCAAATAAATAAACAATTTATGGGAAAAATCTGTTAATTTAAATTTTCTGCTATTTAATAAGAGAACATTTTTAAGCGAAATTATTGGCTAAACAATTAGTCGTATATTATATTAGCCAGGGTTTAGAAATATTTACTTAAACGAGGAAAACAATAATTATTTATCAATTCGAAATAATATATATATATATATATATATATATATATATTTTTTTTATATAAAATCGGTTGTATTAGCTTTCCTTATCAGGTGGAAAGATTTATGGAGAATTTATGTTTTTTGATATTATATAAAAGTTTGATAAACATTTTGTTTGAACGAAATAATGAGGTTTGTTTAAATCAAATAATTTGAATGATTTGTTTACGAAAGAGATTGTTCGTAGTGTACTAAATTGTGGTGAATGGGAAAGATAATACTTGGATAATTTTGATGAAAATATGATGGGTGTAATTCACACTCAACGTGTTGAATTTATGAATAATAACTTTGGAAAATATAAAATTTAGTAATGCTGAAATGTATTCAAAACACAGGGAAACGGTTCTCAAACTGAAATAAATAAGAAAAATAATCCTGTTAACGTCTCCTGTAGTTTTCCACTAGAAGGAGAATAATTCCCAAGGCGAGCACCGCTTCGAGGACGGAGATTAATTCCTTTTGGTATCCTAATTGGTTTGCTAGGCTATTCCTTATCCTTGCAAGTCGTGCATTAACCCTTGCTCCATTCTTTGCCTCTCAAATTCTAAGGTCCTTACATATTGGTGCGTGTCATTGATTGGAAATTTGATAGTACTAGTGAGTGCCATGATATGCCCTACTCAAGGATTTGAGTAATATGGGTCGGGCATTAGATATGGGTCTCTTAGTGGGAGTGGTAGTTGATTGTGGGGATGGGGTGTCTGATATGGGTTTCTGGGCGCGGCTGATCCAGGTGTTCGAAGTCTTGGGCAGGTGTTCCTAATCCAATCTACCCTTACATCAAACCTTGATCTAGCAGCTGTGGGTATTGGTGATCGATGTACGGGTGATCCGGTGTCTTCTTCCCAATCAGACTCTTCTTCGGGATGGCATACCGGGGTGGTAGGAGAGTAGGAGTCCATACTTAGCAGGAAAACAATGGAAAGGTTGTAAGCGATAATAAAATACTGAGTGTCAAATGTAGGAGTTCCCATAGGTTTAGAGTTTGACTAGTCATAACGCCGAACCTTCACAGTGGTATTTTAGAAATACACTTGACCTATAAGCAATGCATCCCTGAAGAGAATTCCCAGGAAAGAGGGGTGGGTCACTAGGACACACTTAAGTACCCTATCTTTCCTTAGCCAGAATCCCTCATGGGCTTACACACTCTTCCAGCCATCATGTATTAATAACACTATTGTTGGGCTCATGATTATGATGGGAATTGTTGTGGACTGGGCTTTGAGGCCCAAAGGTAAGGTTTATGCATTTCAGCGGGCTTCTTCTTCTTGGAAACAGGTGGGCTTCTTAGTTTATTATTGATGGCCATTAGGCCCAATAGTTTAAGTCTTTTCTCATAAAGGGTGATGGTATCATGTATTTGGGTCCAAAGGTGTATGAATAATTTTGGTGCGTATGTGTGTGTGTTAAACTTAGGATAGTGTTTTAAATAAATTATGTAGGTAGCTATGAATAGAAGAAGAAGTGGGCAGGTAACGTGACACGTAAACTATTGGGTATTGTATCGTGTGATGTAATCATATAGTATAATATGTAAAAAAAATATTCACATAGGAAATAATCATATAGCATGTAGGTAGTAATGAGTGTAAGCACGAGAGTTATCAAGTAGTGTGACACATAAGCCATTATGTATTGTATCAAGTAGTGTAAGTACTTAGGATAGCATGTAAAAATAATCACACATGAATTGATAATGTAACATGTAGTAGCATGGCATTGTATGGGTGTCCTAAAGTTATAGTCTAGGTCAAGAGTGTCTAATAACCTAGTTCCCTATAACCAAGGCTCTGATACCAATCTGTCACACCCCGACCGATGGCGGAATCATCGGGGCGGGACATGTAAGACTATTCATGAGCTCAAGGTTGACTAAATTGTAATATGTTAAATCCATTTCCATTCAAAAAAACATGAATCAAATTCAAAGTACATAATGAAATACAATTTGTTTTTGAATTAAGATTAACTAGGTCCAAAGCCTATGTGTAGCATGTCTTGATCAAACTCATATGAAAGCACCTGAAACATGAATAAAATAAGGTCAACTAAAAAGTTGGGGAGTATAACATAGGTTTGTATAGAGGTAGCATATAATTTGTAAACCAAATCCTTTACATAACATGATAAATAAGGCGTTTATAGGGAGCAACTATTGTGTAACCAAGTACAATCAAACCTTTGTAACTAGCATGCAAAAATTGTGTTGTCGGTTTCAATCACCGCGCACCTGGGTGGGTTTGTCAGACTCAATAGATCTATCATTGAAAACCGTCGGCTTGAAAAGTTAATGATTGCATATAATCGCATACAAAAGGTTAGCACACCTAGCCCTCGGGCATAAAGCTCAAATTGCACACATGAATGTAAATAGGATTTGTACTTGTGTTGTTTGCGTAAATGTAAACATGTAAGTTGAATAGTGTTCATGTTTCACCCCAAAAATATAAATGAGTAAAAGGGGCTATGTATACTCACTTGATTTGAAGGCGTAGCTAACACAAGATACTAGCTAGCAATAAGATCCTTGCAATGCATAATGTTAACCTAGAGTGTAATGTATATTGTATTAATAGTGCACAAAGTCTATGTCAAAGTCTAGGGTCGGATTGGAGGAGTGTATAAGGTTAGGGGTTTGAACTTGATATGTATTGTATGAAATGAAAGATTTGAAATGGGTATTTTTGGAACCTTTTGATTAAGGTTTGAGTTTAAATAAATAATTAAATAATTTATTATTTATCGAGTTATGAAGATAATGTAGACGTTATAGGTAATTAAGTATAAATAATTAAATGTTTTTGTTTAAATATAAATTAAATTTTGTAGGTTTAAATAAATAACTTTTATTTATTTTAGAATTAAAAACTTGATCTTTTCAAAGAAGTTAATATAATTTTTATAAAAATGATTATTTTTATTTAAAAAAATTAATTTGGAATACTTATTGTTTTAAAAATATGAAATTAAATATTTTGTCAAAATTTTCTCACACACACGACCGTGCCAGGGATAAGGCACGATCGTGCTAGGACCACGGGCACGACCGCGTTGGTCAAGGACGCGACCGTGTTAATCAAACAGATGACATAACAAGGCTGCTTACTAGGCACGACCGTGCCTTGTACAGGCACGACCATGTCTATGCTTCAGGGGCACGACCAAGTCTAGCCAACGAGCATGACTGGGTCTGAGAAGGAGGCACGACCGCGCTGGAAGTCGGCACGACCGCGTCTCCAGAGGCACGACCGCGCTAGATGATTAGCGCGACCGTGTCTCTTCTAAATCAGACTCGAATTGACTAAATCTTATATTGATAGCGATAGATTTGTTAGGGCTTTTGTTTATCAAGATATTTAGAGTCTTTTCATATAAATTAATTGTATGTAAATCCTGTCTAGAAACGGGTTCGATTAATTCATTTTTAATAAAATAAGGAATTCGGTTCTTGATGATTTCTGTAAGGAAAGCCCAAACTAAAATGGGGCTTTTGATATAAGGATTGAAACGAATGAGAGAAAGGTTTCAATTACCTGAGAGGACGACTGATGGCGAGAGTTCGATAGAAAGGAGTTCCGGCGACTATGTGAGGGCTTCCGGCGTCTTCTGCTGCAATCCCGGCTAAACCAGAGAGTCCAGGTGATTTCGTGAGGATTGAGTAGCGTGAGTATTCAGTTTGATTGGGGAAATTCGGATCGAAAGGGAGGATTTGTGTTTTTCTTGAAAGGTTTCTGCGATTTTTTGAGAGTTGTGGGATTAAACGGAATTGATTCGTGTATATGAAAAGGTTATTGCTTCGTTAATGGGAATAAAGTGTAAAACTGTTACGGAACTCAACGATCGGTGATTAAAGTAATTTTTATGTTCAACTGGTACGTAGGCGCGACCGTGTCCAAATGAGGCGCGACCGTGCCAAGCCACCGGGCGCGACCGTTCCAAAGCAAGGCACGCGACCGTGCCAAGGCACTTGGCGCGACCGTGCTAAATGGAGGCGCGACCGTGACTATTAGGGTTTCTGGTTTATTTACCAAATAAACCCTTGCAACTTCAGTTTTGCTATAATTCACTTGGTTAGGTTTTAACAATACACCCAACGGGGTCACTAACTGAGCTAACTCTAGGAGGTGTTACCGCGCGAAAATGAGTTCAAAGTCTTTGAATTAAATATGATCGGTTAATAATTAATGAGGCGTAGGTTGAATAAGTATAGGGTCTAGTGTTGTATTTGTCATTAAAATAAGTTAAAATAGGGTCGGAAAATCAGGAATGTTACAGTCTCCCCATGTTAAGGGAATTTCGTCCCGAAATTTTATCTAATGGAGGCTGCAAAATCAAGAAAGAGGAGGGAGTTTTGGGTTCTCGGGTAGTTTTGAGTGTTGGATTCTGGGGTGCGTAACCGTTGACATGGCTTAAGCCTGATACTTTGAATATGAAGAGTGATAATAAATTTTGTTTTGAAATGAAGATTGTCGAATAAAATTTGAATTCTAAATGTGGGATGTGTTACTTGGAATTGATATGATGTGATTTTGACATTTACAGTTTGTGTAAGATATAGTCTAATATACTCAAAATTGTTAGTGGGTAAGAGATTTCATAACCATTGGTATGGGTCAAAATCTCACGTGACACGAACAATGCTACTTATGATAATATGATAGGACACTTATATATAGGAAGTACCATCAGCGTATCCACCATGCCCTTGTCATATCACATCAGTTTCGTTGTTACATATCATGATAAGTTTTAGGTCACAACACACAAAAACATATAACTATAGTTTCCATGCGCTGATTTGTATAATTCCGTGTGCACCCGTAATTATTCAAATCATCGTATGGTCCGTATAGATCGTTTTCGTTGTGTGCGGGTAAGGGGGGCACAATTTCACTATGATCACGTCTATTGTTTACACATAAAAGTCGCTAACAAGTAACTATGTCCCTAATCAGGTCAGTTCGCAATTAAAGAGTAGTAAAGTAGTAACACTTAAAGTTTCTTTGTTTGCTCGTGTTTGAACAAGAATACGTCAAACCCCGAGTCGTTTCAATGTATTATGGTCTTCAGCTTTGGTGTACAAAGTGCATGACCATGTCTTGTGTAGAATGTAATCAATCCATTGCAATAATTGTAAGCAAGTTTTTGTTTCGAGTATATAGTAAGCACACAAGTCTCATGTATGATTTAGTGTCACGTATCTCAAAATCAAATAAGTCTCATATATAGCGTATATAATTAAGCGTCTTGTAAGTCAACGAACTCTGATGTGTAATGTAAATAACATAGTATTTTGTGTATAGTAGGAAATGAATTTCATGTAGGGTGTTGGCAACTTAGTATCATGTATGTTGTACAATGTGCACATCTTAGTGTAATGTACTTCGTAACCAAATAAGTTTCATGTATAGTGTGGTCAATCTAGAATTATGTATCAATGAAACAATTCTTGTGTATCATGTATATTGCAAACAACTAAGTTTCGTGTACCATGTGTTCAATCCAGTAGCATGTGTATTGCAAATAAACGTGTTTCGTGCATTACGTAATCAATCGAGTGAGTTGTGATTTGTAGGCAACTAGTTTCATGTATCATGTAATTTGTGTAGCATTGGATATATTGAGAATATTTGAGTTTCATGTACCATGTGGTTGCGTTGGATATATTATGAACGTGTATACGTAAGTATTGAACTTCGCGTGCGATGTATATTAACGGGTTTCGCATGTGTTCGAGTGTTGCGGACAAATGTGTTGTTTGGCGTTCTTGCATAATGTGGTAGTTGGGTTCGAATCCTCAAATCTCGTTGAGGTTGGTGGGAAAGGTTAACGTCTATGCGGTATGGTTCGTCTCTTGAAGCGACAAGTGAAAAGTAATGAGGAAGTTCTGAAAACGTTCGTGAAAATGTGTTTACAAATACGGATCTTTGTTTGAAATTTGAAAGTGGTAAGTCATCCTTGATTGTAGATATATAACGTAGTGAATCTATTGAGTCACATAATTCAAATAAATAAACAATTTATGGGAAAAATCTGTTAATTTAAATTTTCTGCTATTTAATAAGAGAACATTTTTAAGCGAAATTATTGGCTAAACAATTAGTCGTATATTATATTAGCCAGGGTTTAGAAATATTTACTTAAACGAGGAAAACCATAATTATTTATCAATTCGAAATAATATATATATATATATATATATATTTTTTATATAAAATCGGTTGTATTAGCTTTCCTTATCAGGTGGAAAGATTTATGGAGAATTTATGTTTTTTGATATTATCTAAAAGTTTGATAAACATTTTGTTTGAACGAAATAATGAGGTTTGTTTAAATCAAATAATTTGAATGATTTGTTTACGAAAGAGATTGTTCGTAGTGTACTAAATTGTGGTGAATGGGAAAGATAATACTTGGATAATTTTGATGAAAATATGATGGGTGTAATTCACACTCAACGTGTTGAATTTATGAATAATAACTTTGGAAAATATAAAATTTAGTAATGCTGAAATGTATTCAAAACACAGGGAAACGGTTCTCAAACTGAAATAAATAAGAAAAATAATCCTGTTAACGTCTCCTGTAGTTTTCCACTAGAAGGAGAATAATTCCCAAGGCGAGCACCGCTTCGAGGACGGAGATTAATTCCTTTTGGTATCCTAATTGGTTTGCTAGGCTATTCCTTATCCTTGCAAGTCGTGCATTAACCCTTGCTCCATTCTTTGTCTCTCAAATTCTAAGGTCCTTACATATTGGTGCGTGTCATTGATTGGAAATTTGATAGTACTAGTGAGTGCCATGATATGCCCTACTCAAGGATTTGAGTAATATGGGTCGGGCATTAGATATGGGTCTCTTAGTGGGAGTGGTAGTTGATTGTGGGGATGGGGTGTCTGATATGGGTTTCTGGGCGCGGCTGATCCAGGTGTTCGAAGTCTTGGGCAGGTGTTCCTAATCCAATCTACCCTTACATCAAACCTTGATCTAGCAGCTGTGGGTATTGGTGATCGATGTACGGGTGATCCGGTGTCTTCTTCCCAATCAGACTCTTCTTCGGGATGGCATACCGGGGTGGTAGGAGAGTAGGAGTCCATACTTAGCAGGAAAACAATGGAAAGGTTGTAAGCGATAATAAAATACTGAGTGTCAAATGTAGGAGTTCCCATAGGTTTAGAGTTTGACTAGTCATAACGCCGAACCTTCACACTGGTATTTTAGAAATACACTTGACCTATAAGCAATGCATCCCTGAAGAGAATTCCCAGGAAAGAGGGGTGGGTCACTAGGACACACTTAAGTACCCTATCTTTCCTTAGCCAGAATCCCTCATGGGCTTACACACTCTTCCAGCCATCATGTATTAATAACACTATTGTTGGGCTCATGATTATGATGGGAATTGTTGTGGACTGGGCTTTGAGGCCCAAAGGTAAGGTTTATGCATTTCAGCGGGCTTCTTCTTCTTGGAAACAGGTGGGCTTCTTAGTTTATTATTGATGGCCATTAGGCCCAATAGTTTAAGTCTTTTCTCATAAAGGGTGATGGTATCATGTATTTGGGTCCAAAGGTGTATGAATAATTTTGGTGCGTATGTGTGTGTGTTAAACTTAGGATAGTGTTTTAAATAAATTATGTAGGTAGCTATGAATAGAAGAAGAAGTGGGCAGGTAACGTGACACGTAAACTATTGGGTATTGTATCGTGTGATGTAATCATATAGTATAATATGTAAAAAAAATATTCACATAGGAAATAATCATATAGCATGTAGGTAGTAATGAGTGTAAGCACGAGAGTTATCAAGTAGTGTGACACATAAGCCATTATGTATTGTATCAAGTAGTGTAAGTACTTAGGATAGCATGTAAAAATAATCACACATGAATTGATAATGTAACATGTAGTAGCATGGCATTGTATGGGTGTCCTAAAGTTATAGTCTAGGTCAAGAGTGTCTAATAACCTAGTTCCCTATAACCAAGGCTCTGATACCAATCTGTCACACCCCGACCGATGGCGGAATCATCGGGGCGGGACATGTAAGACTATTCATGAGCTCAAGGTTGACTAAATTGTAATATGTTAAATCCATTTCCATTCAAAAAAACATGAATCAAATTCAAAGTACATAATGAAATACAATTTGTTTTTGAATTAAGATTAACTAGGTCCAAAGCCTATGTGTAGCATGTCTTGATCAAACTCATATGAAAGCACCTGAAACATGAATAAAATAAGGTCAACTAAAAAGTTGGGGAGTATAACATAGGTTTGTATAGAGATAGCATATAATTTGTAAACCAAATCCTTTACATAACATGATAAATAAGGCGTTTATAGGGAGCAACTATTGTGTAACCAAGTAAAATCAAACCTTTGTAACTAGCATGCAAAAATTGTGTTGTCGGTTTCAATCACCGCGCACCTGGGTGGGTTTGTCAGACTCAATAGATCTATCATTGAAAACCGTCGGCTTGAAAAGTTAATGATTGCATATAATCGCATACAAAAGGTTAGCACACCTAGCCCTCGGGCATAAAGCTCAAATTGCACACATGAATGTAAATAGGATTTGTACTTGTGTTGTTTGCGTAAATGTAAACATGTAAGTTGAATAGTGTTCATGTTTCACCCCAAAAATGTAAATGAGTAAAAGGGGCTATGTATACTCACTTGATTTGAAGGCGTAGCTAACACAAGATACTAGCTAGCAATAAGATCCTTGCAATGCATAATGTTAACCTAGAGTGTAATGTATATTGTATTAATAGTGCACAAAGTCTATGTCAAAGTCTAGGGTCGGATTGGAGGAGTGTATAAGGTTAGGGGTTTGAACTTGAAATGTATTGTATGAAATGAAAGATTTGAAATGGGTATTTTTGGAACCTTTTGATTAAGGTTTGAGTTTAAATAAATAATTAAATAATTTATTATTTATCGAGTTATGAAGATAATGTAGACGTTATAGGTAATTAAGTATAAATAATTAAATGTTTTTGTTTAAATATAAATTAAATTTTGTAGGTTTAAATAAATAACTTTTATTTATTTTAGAATTAAAAACTTGATCTTTTCAGAGAAGTTAATATAATTTTTATAAAAATGATTATTTTTATTTAAAAAAATTAATTTGGAATACCTATTGTTTTAAAAATATGAAATTAAATATTTTGTCAAAATTTTCTCACACACACGACCGTGCCAGGGATAAGGCACGATCGTGCTAGGACCACGGGCACGACCGCGTTGGTCAAGGACGCGACCGTGTTAATCAAACAGATGACATAACAAGGCTGCTTACTAGGCACGACCGTGCCTTGTACAGGCACGACCATGTCTATGCTTCAGGGGCACGACCAAGTCTAGCCAACGAGCATGACTGGGTCTGAGAAGGAGGCACGACCGCGCTGGAAGTCGGCACGACCGCGTCTCCAGAGGCACGACCGCGCTAGATGAATAGCGCGACCGTGTCTCTTCTAAATCAGACTCGAATTGACTAAATCTTATATTGATAGCGATAGATTTGTTAGGGCTTTTGTTTATCAAGATATTTAGAGTCTTTTCATATAAATTAATTGTATGTAAATCCTGTCTAGAAACGGGTTCGATTAATTCATTTTTAATAAAATAAGGAATTCGGTTCTTGATGATTTCTGTAAGGAAAGCCCAAACTAAAATGGGGCTTTTGATATAAGGATTGAAACGAATGAGAGAAAGGTTTCAATTACCTGAGAGGACGACTGATGGCGAGAGTTCGATAGAAAGGAGTTCCGGCGACTATGTGAGGGCTTCCGGCGTCTTCTGCTGCAATCCCGGCTAAACCAGAGAGTCCAGGTGATTTCGTGAGGATTGAGTAGCGTGAGTATTCAGTTTGATTGGGGAAGTTCGGATCGAAAGGGAGGATTTGTGTTTTTTTGAAAGGTTTTTGCGATTTTTTGAGAGTTGTAGGATTAAACGGAATTGATTCGTGTATATGAAAAGGTTATTGATTCGTTAATGGGAATAAAGTGTAAAACTGTTACGGAACTCAACGATCGGTGATTAAAGTAATTTTTACGTTTCAACTGGTACGCAGGCGCGACCGTGTCCAAATGAGGCGTGATCGTGCCAAGCCACCGGGCGCGACCATTCCAAAGCAAGGCACGCGACCGTGCCATGGCACTTGGCGCGACCGTGCTAAATGGAGGCGCGACCGTGACTATTAGGGTTTCTGGTTTATTTACCAAATCAACCCTTGCAACTTCAGTTTTGCTATAATTCACTTGGTTAGGTTTTAACAATACACCCAACGGGGTCACTAACTGAGCTAACTCTAGGAGGTGTTACCGCACGAAAATGAGTTCAAAGTCTTTGAATTAAATATGATCGGTTAATAATTAATGAGGCGTAGGTTGAATAAGTATAGGGTCTAGTGTTGTATTTGTCATTAAAATAAGTTAAAATAGGGTCGGAAAATCAGGAATGTTACAGTCTCCCCATGTTAAGGGAATTTCGTCCTGAAATTTTATCTAATGGAGGCTGCAAAATCAAGAAAGAGGAGGGAGTTTTGGGTTCTCGGGTAGTTTTGAGTGTTGGATTCTGGGGTGCGTAACCGTTGACATGGCTTAAGCCGGATACTTTGAATATGAAGAGTGATAATAAATTTTGTTTTGAAATGAAGATTGTCGAATAAAATTTGAATTCTAAATGTGAGATGTGTTACTTGGAATTGATATGATGGGATTTTGACATTTAGAGTTTGTGTAAGATATAGTCTAATATACTCAAAATTGTTAGTGGGTAAGAGATTTCATAACCATTGGTCTGGGCCAAAATCTCACGTGACACGAACAATGCTACTTATGATAATATGATAGGACACTTATATATAGGAAGTACCATCAGCGTATCCACCATGCCCATGTCATATCACATCAGTTTCATTGTTACATATCATGATAAGTTTTAGGTCACAACACACAACAACATATAACTATAGTTTCCATGCGCTGATTTGTATAATTCCGTGTGCACCCGTAATTATTCAAATCATCGTATGGTCCGTATAGACCGTTTTCGTTGTGTGCGGGTAAGGGGGGGCACAATTTCACTATGATCACGTCTATTGTTTACACATAAAAGTCGCTAACAAGTAACTATTTCCCTAATCAGGTCAGTTCGCAACTAAAGAGTAGTAAAGTAGTAACACTTAAAGTTTCTTTGTTTGCTCGTGTTTGAATAAGAATACGTCAAACCCCGAGTCGTTTCAATGTATTATGGTCTTCAGCTTTGGTGTACAAAGTGCATGACCATGTCTTGTGTAGAATGTAATCAATCCATTGCAATAATTGTAAGCAAGTTTTTGTTTCGAGTATATAGTAAGCACACAAGTCTCATGTATTATTTAGTGTCACGTATCTCATAATCAAATAAGTCTCATATATAGCGTATATAATTAAGCGTCTTGTAAGTCAACGAACTCTGATGTGTAATGTAAACAACATAGTATTTTGTGTATAGTAGGAAATGAATTTCATGTAGGGTGTTGGCAACTTAGTATCATGTATGTTGTACAATGTGCACATCTTAGTGTAATGTACTTCGTAACCAAATAAGTTTCATGTATAGTGTGGTCAATCTAGAATTATGTATCAATGAAGCAATTCTTATGTATCATGTATATTGCAAACAACTAAGTTTCGTGTACCATGTGTTCAATCCAGTAGCATGTGTATTGCAAATAAACGTGTTTCGTGCATTACGTAATCAATCGAGTGAGTTGTGATTTGTAGGCAACTAGTTTCATGTATCATGTAATTTGTGTAGCATTGGATATATTGAGAATATTTGAGTTTCATGTACCATGTGGTTGCGTTGGATATATTATGAACGTGTATACGTAAGTATTGAACTTCGCGTGCGATGTATATTAACGGGTTTCGCATGTGTTCGAGTGTTGCGAACAAATGTGTTGTTTGGCGTTCTTGCATAATGTGGTAGTTGGGTTCGAATCCTCAAATCTCGTTGAGGTTGGTGGGAAAGGTTAACGTCTATGCGGTATGGTTCGTCTCTTGAAGCGACAAGTGAAAAGTAATGAGGAAGTTCTGAAAACGTTCGTGGAAATGTGTTTACAAATACGGATCTTTGTTTGAAATTTGAAAGTGGTAAGTCATCCTTGATTGTAGATATATAACGTAGTGAATCTATTGAGTCACATAATTCAAATAAATAAACAATTTATGGGAAAAATCTGTTAATTTAAATTTTCTGCTATTTAATAAGAAAACATTTTTAAGCGAAATTATTGGCTAAACAATTAGTCGTATATTATATTAGCCAGGGTTTAGAAATATTTACTTAAACGAGGAAAACCATAATTATTTATCAATTCGAAATAATATATATATATATATATATATATATTTTTTATATAAAATCGGTTGCATTAGCTTTCCTTATCAGGTAGAAAGATTTATGGAGAATTTATGTTTTTGATATTATCTAAAAGTTTGATAAACATTTTGTTTGAACGAAATAATGAGGTTTGTTTAAATCAAATAATTGAATGATTTGTTTACGAAAGAGATTGTTCGTAGTGTACTAAATTGTGGTGAATGGGAAAGATAATACTTGGATAATTTTGATGAAAATATGATGGGTGTAATTCACACTCAACGTATTGAATTTATGAATAATAACTTTGGAAAATATAAAATTTAGTAATGCTGAAATGTATTCAAAACACAGGGAAACGGTTCTCAAACTGAAATAAATAAGAAAAATAATCCTGTTAACGTCTCCTGTAGTTTTCCACTAGAAGGAGAATAATTCCCAAGGCGAGCACCGCTTCGAGGATGGAGATTAATTCCTTTTGGTATCCTAATTGGTTTGCTAGGCTATTCCTTATTCTTGCAAGTCGTGCATTAACCCTTGCTCTATTCTTTGCCTCTCAAATTCTAAGGTCCTTACATATTGGTGCGTGTCATTGATTGGAAATTTGATAGTACTAGTGAGTGCCATGATATGCCCTACTCAAGGATTTGAGTAATATGGGTCGGGCATTAGATATGGGTCTCTTAGTGGGATTGGTAGTTGATTGTGGGGATGGGGTGTCTGATATGGGTTTCTGGGCGCGGCTGATCCAGGTGTTCGAAGTCTTGGGCCGGTGTTCCTAATCCAATCTACCCTTACATCAAACCTTGATCTAGCAGCTGTGGGTATTGGTGATCGATGTACGGGTGATCCGGTGTCTTCTTCCCAATCAGACTCTTCTTCGGGACGGCATACCGGGGAGGTAGGAGAGTAGGAGTCCATACTTAGCAGGAAAACAATGGAAAGGTTGTAAGCGATAATAAAATACTGAGTGTCAAATGTAGGAGTTCCCATAGGTTTAGAGTTTGACTAGTCATAACGTCGAACCTTCACAATGGTATTTTAGAAATACACTTGACCTATAAGCAATGCATCCCTGAAGAGAATTCCCAGGAAAGAGGGGTGGGTCACTAGGACACACTTAAGTACCTTATCTTTCCTTAGCCAGAATCCCTCATAGGCTTACACACTCTTCCAGCCATCATGTATTAATAACACTATTGTTGGACTCATGATTATGATGGGAATTGTTGTGGACTGGGCTTTGAGGCCCAAAGGTAAGGTTTATGCATTTCAGCGGGCTTCTTCTTCTCGAAAACAGGTGGGCTTCTTAGTTTATTATTGATGGCCATTAGGCCCAATAGTTTAAGTCTTTTCTCATAAAGGGTGATGGTATCATGTATTTGGGTCCAAAGGTGTATGAATAATTTTGGTGCGTATGTGTGTGTGTTAAACTTAGGATAGTGTTTTAAATAAATTATGTAGGTAGCTATGAATAGAAGAAGAAGTGGGCAGGTAACGTGACACGTAAACTATTGGGTATTGTATCGTGTGATGTAATCATATAGTATAATATGTAAAAAAAATATTCACATAGGAAATAATCATATAGCATGTAGGTAGTAATGAGTGTAAGCACGAGAGTTATCAAGTAGTGTGACACATAAGTCATTATGTATTGTATCAAGTAGTGTAAGTACTTAGGATAGCATGTAAAAATTATCACACATGAATTGATAATGTAACATGTAGTAGCATGGCATTGTATGGGTGTCCTAAAGTTATAGTCTAGGTCAAGAGTGTCTAACAACCTAGTTCCCTATAACCAAGGCTCTGATACCAATCTGTCACACCCCGACCGATGGCGGAATCATCGGGGCGGGACATGTAAGACTGTTCATGAGCTCAAGGTTGACTAAATTGTAATATGTTAAATCCATTTCCATTCAAAAAAACATGAATCAAATTCAAAGTACATAATGAAATACAATTTGTTTTTGAATTAAGATTAACTAGGTCCAAAGCCTATGTGTAGCATGTCTTGATCAAACTCATATGAAAGCACCTGAAACATGAATAAAATAAGGTCAACTAAAAAGTTGGTGAGTATAACATAGGTTTGTATAGAGGTAGCATATAATTTGTAAACCAAATCCTTTACATAACATGATAAATAAGGCGTTTATGGGGAGCAACTATTGTGTAACCAAGTACAATCAAACCTTTGTAACTAGCATGCAAAAATTGTGTTGTCGGTTTCAATCACCGCGCACCTGGGTGGGGTTGTCAGACTCAATAGATCTATCATTGAAAACCGTCGGCTTGAAAAGTTAATGATTGCATATAATCGCATACAAAAGGTTAGCACACCTAGCCCTCGGGCATAAAGCTCAAATTGCACACATGAATGTAAATAGGATTTGTACTTGTGTTGTTTGCGTAAATGTAAACATGTAAGTTGAATAGTGTTCATGTTTCACCCCAAAAATGTAAATGAGTAAAAGGGGCTATGTATACTCACTTGATTCGAAGGCGTAGCTAACACAAGATACTAGCTAGCAATAAGATCCCTGCAATGCACAATGTTAACCTAGAGTGTAATGTATATTGTATTAATAGTGCACAAAGTCTATGTCAAAGTCTAGGGTCGGATTGGAGGAGTGTATAAGGTTAGGGGTTTGAACTTGAAATGTATTGTATGAAATGAAAGATTTGAAATGGGTATTTTTGGAACCTTTTGATTAAGGTTTGAGTTTAAATAACTAAATAATTAAATAATTTATTATTTATCTAGTTATGAAGATAATGTAGACGTTATAGGTAATTAAGTATAAATAATTAAATGTTTTTGTTTAAATATAAATTAAATTTTGTAGGTTTAAATAAATAACTTTTATTTATTTTAGAATTAAAAACTTGATCTTTTCATAGAAGTTAATATAATTTTTATAAAAATGATTATTTTTATTTAAAAAAATTAATTTGGAATACTTATTGTATTAAAAATATGAAATTAAATATTTTGTCAAAGTTTTCTCACACACACGACCGTACCAGGGATAAGGCACAATCGTGCTAGAACCACGGGCGCGACCGCGTTGGTCAAGGACGCGACCGTGTTAATCAAACAGATGACATAACAAGGCTGCTCACTAGGCACGACCGTGCCTTGTACAGGCACGACCGTGTCTATGCTTCAGGGGCATGACCAAGTCTAGCCAACGAGCATGACTGGGTCTGAGCAGGAGGCACGACCGCGCTGGAAGTCGGCACGACCGCGTCTCCAGAGGCACGACCGCGCTAGATGATTAGCGCGACCGTGTCTCTTCTAAATCAGACACGAATTGACTAAATCTTATATTGATAGCGATGGATTTGTTAGGGCTTTTGTTTATCAAGATATTTAGAGTCTTTTCATATAAATTAATTGTATGTAAATCGTGATTAGAAACGGGTTCGATTAATTCATTTTTAATAAAATAAGGAATTCGGTTCTGGATGATTTCTGTAAGGAAAGCCCAAACTAAAATGGGGCTTTTGATATAAGGATTGAAACGAATGAGAGAAAGGTTTCAATTACCTGAGAGGACGACTGATGGCGAGAGTTCGATAGATAGGAGTTCTGGCGACTATGTGATGGCTTCCGGCGTCTTCTGCTGCAATCCCGGCTAAACCAGAGAGTCCAGGTGATTTCGTGAGGATTGAGTAGCGTGAGTATTCAGTTTGATTGGGGAAATTCGGATCGAAAGGGAGGATTTGTGTTTTTCTTGAAAGGTTTCTGATTTTTTGAGAGTTGTAGGATTAAACGGAATTGATTCGTGTAATTGAAAAGGTTATTGCTTCGATAATGGGAATAAAGTGTAAAACTGTTACGGAACTCAACGATCGGTGATTAAAGTAATTTTTACGTTTCAACTGGTACGCAGGCGCGACCGTGTCCAAATGAGGCGCGACCGTGCCAAGCCACCGGGCGCGACCGTTCCAAAGCAAGGCACGCGACCGAGCCAAGGCACTTGGCGCGACCGTGCTAAATGGAGGCGCGACCGTGCCTATTAGGGTTTCTGGTTTATTTACCAAATCAACCCTTGCAACTTCAGTTTTGTATAATTCACTTGGTTAGGTTTTAACAATACACCCAACGGGGTCACTAACTGAGCTAACTCTAGGAGGTGTTACCGCGCGAAAATGAGTTCAAAGTCTTTGAATTAAATATGATCGGTTAATAATTATTGAGGCGTAGGTTGAATAAGTATAGGGTCTAGTGTTGTATTTGTCATTAAAATAAGTTAAAATAGGGTCGGAAAATCAGGAATGTTACAGTCTCCCCATGTTAAGGGAATTTCGTCCCGAAATTTTATCTAATGGAGGCTGCAAAATCAAGAAAGAGGAGGGAGTTTTGGGTTCTCGGGTAGTTTTGAGTGTTGGATTCTGGGGTGCGTAACCGTTGACATGGCTTAAGCCTGATACTTTGAATATGAAGAGTGATAATAAATTTTGTTTTGAAATGAAGATTGTCGAATAAAATTTGAATTCTAAATGTGAGATGTGTTACTTGGAATTGATATGATAGGATTTTGACATTTTGAGTTTGTGTAAGATATAGTCTAATATACTCAAAATTGTTAGTGGGTAAGAGATTTCATAACCATTGGTCTGGGTCAAAATCTCACGTGACACGAACAATGCTACTTATGATAATATGATAGGACACTTATATATAGGAAGTACCATCAGCGTATCCACCATGCCCTTGTCATATCACATCAGTTTCGTTGTTACATATCATGATAAGTTTTAGGTCACAACACACAACAACATATAACTATAGTTTCCATGCGCTGATTTGTATAATTCTGTGTGCACCCGTAATTATTCAAATCATTGTATGGTCCGTATAGATCGTTTTCGTTGTGTGCGGGTAAGGGGGGGGGCACAATTTCACTATGATCACGTCTATTGTTTACACATAAAAGTTGCTAACAAGTAACTATGTCCCTAATCAGGTCAGTTCGCAACTAAAGAGTAGTAAAGTAGTAACACTTAAAGTTTCTTTGTTTGCTCGTGTTTGAACAAGAATACGTCAAACCCCGAGTCATTTCAATGTATTATGGTCTTCAGCTTTGGTGTACAAAGTGCATGACCATGTCTTGTGTAGAATGTAATCAATCCATTGCAATAATTGTAAGCAAGTTTTTGTTTCGAGTATATAGTAAGCACACAAGTCTCATGTATGATTTAGTGTCACGTATCTCGTAATCAAATAAGTCTCATATATAGCGTATATAATTAAGCGTCTTGTAAGTCAACGAACTCTGATGTGTAATGTAAACAACATAGTATTTTGTGTATAGTAGGAAATGAATTTCATGTAGGGTGTTGGCAACTTAGTGTTTACTGCCTCTGCCAAGAAAATAATGGGTAACTTTGATTCCACAAGCATTGTATGAGCAACTTCAATTAAAGTCCTGTTCTTTCTTTCAGCCACTCCGTTTTGTTGCGGTGTCCTGGCTACACTGAATTGATGAGTTATGCCTTTTTCTGCACAAAACGAATTTATCAAATTATTTTTACACTTAGTTCCATTATCACTACGAATAATTGACACTTTGCTATCACGGATGTTTTCAATACGTTTTACAAATTCAATTATCGTTTTAGGTGTCTCATACTTTGTTGCAAGGAAAAACACCCAAGAAAATCTAGAAAAGTCATCTGTGATAAAAAGACTGTAAGATTTCTTCGCAGTACTCTTGACTCGAACATGACCAAATAAATCCATATGAATAAGAAATAAAGGTCGAGTAAATGTCGTCACGGTCTTCCTCGGATGGGATTTCTTGTGTTGTTTTCCTTTTGCACACGACATGCAACTCTCTTGAATAATGAATTCTTTTCTAGGCAAACCTCACACCAGATCCTTATGAATCAAATTGTTCATGTTTTTCAAATTTACATGTCCCAATCTTCTATGCCACAGATAAGACTCCGAGCCAGTGGCCTTTGATAACAAACAAGATACACTTACTGGTGTTGAATGTTCATTCATATAAACCACATAAGTGTTAAATTTTTTGGAGCATGCATCAAAATCATATCTTCTGGAATAACCAGTCCTGGCTTTAAGAAAAAGCACTCCTTTGCTGTAAAATGAACCGGTATATCTTTATCGCACACTTGCGACACACTAAGCAGATTAAACTCCAATTGCGACACATAGTTGACTTTTCTAGGTCCCCGGGTGTCTCGGATCGTTACGTGTGGGTGTATGACTAGTCGGACCAGGTGCGGAATTCCCGTGAGTAGGTGGAGAATCAAGTAACACAAAGTAAACCGACAACGAAATCACTTTAAAACTCCATCTATTATAAGCTTAAAGGTTACAGAGAGAATACAACTAAGTGCAATATGCATGCGTACATAACTTCTGTTAACCTAGCCTATTTATACTAGACCTGTTGACTGTGCACTTGCTAAGTGCGAAGGGTTTTGTTCCTGTGTACTTAGCAAATACGCAGATAATGTTCTTGCGTACTTGCTAAGTACGCAGGTTGAGCAACCTGCGCACTTGTTAAGTGTGCACAACACTTAACAAAGACGAATACAATGACAAGTACCTACGAAAATGATTACAACTCGATAAACCAATACATACAGACGTTGATATACAAATACAAATACATAAAGACAATACATAAGTAAAAATGTAACATTTCTGATTTTTAGTATCCGTATTTTGATTCAATATAGCGCTTTTCAAACCTAATTCTAGTGCACTAATTTGTTCTATTCGTATCTACAATTAAATACAATGATTCAATACAAATACTCAAGTTTTACTCGGATATATACTGTGACACCTAGTATTTCAGGTCAATATCCATATTACATAAATGCATGTTCATAACATATACTTCCTGAAGTTTTATTTTTACTAAGTAAAGTCAAGGAATCTAACAAAGGAAATTATATCAAAATAGTAATTTTTAAGAATTACTAGGAAAATAAACAGTGATAACCCACAAAGTACGGTCGTTGGTGATTAACAAGAACTTGACAGTAAAAGTCTAGTGAAACGTTTTAATAATTAAAGATATTAAAGCGGGTATAAATTTCAGGTATTATACCACATCTAAATCAATCAGATCATCATCATGATTGCTTTGCTTACACAACACTCAAGCGTCATAATCATCATGATTATGACCAAAGATGCAAGCAACATAAAGATCACATCACCATCATTATATCCTTGCTTATACTCCACTCAATGCCATAAATCTCATGATTGATATTATGGATAAAACCACACTCTAACTCTATCATCATGATTTCTCGACAACACTCCACTCCAAGGTCAAATAATGAGAATTTGACTTTATACAGGAGTGCACTCGACATCGAAAAATCACATCGTCATAATTATGAAATTTATTTATGACAAACACTCAAACATCGTTTCATCTAATAATTATATATATATGTATGTATATATATATATATATCTAGGTATATAGATATAAAGTTTTAATCACTAAAAGTTCCTACACCGAGTATTATATCACGGTATCACCTACCGGGTGTATTCTAACTAGAACCGACCTAACTAACCATTGGATCCTAACTACAAGATTTGACAACACCCAACCCCCCACCCCATACCCTATCTCGGCCGAAATTGAAGGTGGGGCCACCCACCATGACTTCTTAACTTGCTTCCCCATCCTTGTGTCATAAGGTCCATACCCCATCACCCAAGAGTTTAAGCAAAGGCCAAATCAATCTCATCATCCATACCTTGCAATGATTATGATGGAACCAACACTCCACCCTCACCATCTCTTTCCACATATCTCGAAATACACACACACACTTGCATTCTTACACTTTCAAAATTCAAGAACAAAATCCTCTAGAGGTTTAGCTAGAGCTTTGAAGTTTCAAGGGTGATTTCAAGAGTTCGAGCTTCGTACACCATTCCGTCCTTCTCCTTGCTTGCTTTAAGTGAGTGTTCATATACTAAGTTTTGATTTTATTAAATACACAAGTTGTTTTGTGTGTAAGTTCACCCAAGTAGTGTTTATTTCAAAAGAAAAGTCACCATTCAAAAGGAGAACGTGCTGGCAGAATTTTCAGTCCACTTTGGACGGTCATATACTAGTCAAAACTAAACCAAAATGGACGTTTCTTGAGTCAAAAATTAAGTTTAAAGAATCCTCTATCCATCCCAGGTGATTTCATGATTTTTGGTGGAGTTTTGATACCCTAAAAGGTCAATACAAAAAATGGGTACAATCTGAGTTTTTGGACAGAATTCTAAGGACGACTTCATGGGGTCATAACTCACTCAAAATGGTTCAAATGACTTGATTCTTTTTTCTAAAACTAGTATTTTGTGTTGGCATTACAACCCATATGTCCTATTATCATAAAACTAACATTTTGACCCCCAACCATCAAGATTTCCGAGACCTATCCGACAAAACCGAAGCTGTTAACATCTTTGTGTTATGATTTTTGTTTGAAACCCTTAAACCACTTTATAAATTATGACCCATACATTTCAATAGAGTCAATACACTTAGTTGAGTGTGGTAAAAGTTCATAAATTATTGAGTTCGATAAAATGACTAAAAACACGACACAAGTTGACTTAAAAACACGAATACATAACCAAAGGCAATCTTGATGTAAAAGTTTTACCTTCCATACTATATATTTGTTTTCAACCCCAACCATGGGGTGGTTGTGTAAATGTAAAGACACGTCTTGAGATACATAACTTATTTATATAAGTGTATATAAATGTATATGATTGTCACAACTCGTCACTAACGGTCGTCATGTCAAAACTGTCGGAAATATAAACTAGTATTCATGTCGAGTCTAATTGGGTGAATGATATACACGATCACCTTACACATTCGAACATTGTTTAGACCGTAAAGTATCTTATTTTACCATAGGGAACGGTTAGGTCGGCTCACGTATTCACGAACTTTGCTTGTTGCTACTTATTTTGCTTTGCTTCATTGTTTGCTCATCAGGTGAGTATTTCATAGCCCCTTTTACTCTTTTACAATTTTGGGGTGAAACATGAACTCTATCAAATTACATGTTTACATTTACACAAACAACACAAATACAAATCCTATTTACATTCATGTGTGCAATTTAAGCTTTATGCCCGAGTGCTAGTTGTGCTAACTTTTGTATGCGATTATGTGCAATCATTAACTATTCAAGCCGACGGTTTTCAATGATAGATCTATTGAGTCTGACAAACCCACCCAGATTGGGGTGATTGATACCGACAACACAATTTGCATGCTAGTTACAAAGGTTTGATTGTACTTGGTTACACAATAGCTGCTCCCCATAAATGCCTTATTTATCATGTTATGTAAAGGATTTGGTTTACAAACTATATGCTATCTATATACAAACTTGTGTTATACTCACCAACTTTTTAGTTGACTTTATTTTATTCATGTTTCAGGTTCTAATGTGTGAGGTTGTTCAAGATGTGCTACACGTAGGCTTGGACTTAAGTAATTTAAATAAAAGAACTCTATGAATTTCAATTTCGTTCTATCTTGAATTTGGTTGTATTTGGATTACTTGCAATGAAATTTGATGTTTAATATATTCAATTTAGTCAACCTTGTGCTTATGAACAGTCTACATGTCCCGCCCCGATGATTCCGCCATCGATCGGGGTGTGACAGATTGGTATCAGAGCCTTGGTTATAGGGAACTAGGTTATTAGACACTCTTGACCTATACTATAACTTTAGGACACCAATACAATGTCATACTACTACATGTTACATTATCAATTCCTATGTGATTATTTTTACATGCTTTCATAAGTATTTACACTACATGATACAATACATAATGACTTATGTGTCACACTACTTGACAACTCTTGTGCTTACACTCATTACTACTTACATGCTATATGATTATATCCTAAGTTTAACACACACACACACATCAAATTATTCGTACACCTTTGGACTCGCATACATGATACCATCACCCTTTATGAACAAAGACTTAAACTATTGGGCCTAATGCCCACCAACAATAAACTAAGAAGCCCATCTATCCTCCAAGAAGAAGAAGCCCACTGAAATGCATAAACCCTACTTTTGGGCCTCAAAGCCCAGTTCACAACAATTCTCATCTTAACCATGAGCCCAATAATGGTATTATTAATACATGATGGCTGGAAGAGTGTGTGAACCCATGAGGAATTCTGGCTAAGGAAAGATACGGTACTTAAGTGTGTCCTAGTGACCTACCCCTCTTTCCTGGGAATCCTCCTCAGGGATGCATTGCTTATAGGTCAAGTGTATTTCTAAAATACTATCGTGAAGGTTCGGTGTTATGACTAGTCAAACTCTAAAACCAAAAAGAGTTAATCTCCATCCTCGAAAAGGAAGTACAAGAACATCGCACGGAGACCGCCAGGGCTGAAGGCAGATCTGCTACTCGAGTGACCATAGCGGTGCTCATCTTGGCGATTATCTTCTTCCTAGTGGAAAGCTACCAGAGACGTTAGAAGAAGCTTCTACTGATTACCTCTAAATTTTCGATTTAAGAACCATTTCCTTATGTTTTGAGTAATGTTTAACATTTCAGCATTTCATCAATTCCATATATTTCAACTTTACAGTTATTAATTCATTGATTTGACACGTGGAGCGTAAACTACACCTGCTATATTTCCATTAAATTTTCCCAAATATCACCTTCTTCATACGATTTAGTACATTACCAATAATCTCCCTCATAAACAAATCATACTATTATGTGACTCAAGCAAAACCCCGTTATCTTGTTTAAACAAAACGTTTAGATAGTATCAAAAAAAAAAAAAATTCTCTTATTAATAATTGAAAGTTTAAATTAAAAATATTTTTCCCATAAATTGCATATTCATTTAAAATATGCGATTCAATGATTTCACTACTTTATATATCTACAAACAAGAACGAATTACCACTTTCTATGTTCAAACAAAGACACGTATTTGTAAACGCAATTCCCGAATGTTTTCAAAACCTCCTCGTTACCTTTCACTTGACTCTTCAAGAGACGATCCATACCGCGTAGACATTAACCCTCCCCACAAACCTCAATGAGACCTAAAGAACTAGAACCTAACTACCACATTCTACAAGAACGCCAAACGACGCGCTTCTCCGCAACACTTGATCACCTACAAAACTCGTTAGTATACGTTACACACGAAATTCAATAAATTATGATCACATAATACATGGAACTAGTTTATTTACAAATCACAATTTACTGGATTGATCACATAACCCATGAAACATGTTTATTTGCAATACACATACTACTTGCTTGAACATATAGTACATGAAACTTAGTTGTTTACAACATACATGGTACATGACAATTGATTGTTTTATATACAATACTTGATTGATTATATTGAACACGAAACTTAATTGGTTACAAAGTACATGATACTACATTACTTACATTACACATGAAAGACTATTGGTTTACAAAAACATGATACTAGGTTTAACACCATACATGAAATCCTTTTCCTACAATACACAAGATAATATTTTGTTGTGATTTACAAAATACAAATGCTAGATGTCCACACTACACGAAAGACCTGTATGTTTACTATATACACGAAACAAAATTTGCTTACAATTAGTGCAATTGGTTGATTACATTCTACACAAGACATGGTCATACACCTTGTTCACCAAGGTTGAAGACCATAATACATTGAAACGACTCGGGGTTTGACGTATTCTTGTTCAAACACGAGCAAACTAAGAAACTTTAAGCTATACTACTTTACTACCCTTTAGTTGCGAACTGACGTGATTAGGGACATAATTACTTGCTAGCGACCTTTATGTGAAAGAAATAGACGTGATTAGAGTGAAATTTGTGCCCCCCTTACCCACACACAACGAAATGAGCTATACGGACCATGCGATGATTTGAGTAATTACGGGTGCACACGGAATTATAAAAATCAGCGCATGGAAAATATAGTGAAATTTTGTCGTGTGTTGTGACCTAAAACTTATCATGATATGTAACGACGAAACTGATGTGATGTGACAAGGGTATGGTGGATACGTCGATGGTACTTCCTATACATAAGTGCCCTATCATATTATCATGAGTAGCGTTGCTCGTGTCATGTGAAGTTTTGACCCAGACCAATGTCTATGAAATCTCTTACCCACTAACAATCTTGAGCATATCAGATTACATCTTACGCAAACCCTAAATTTCAAAATCCCATCAAAATCATTCCAAATAATACAACTTACATCTAGAATTCAAAATTTCTTTTCGGCAAGCTCCCTCGCACCACGAGTGGTTATGATAGCATTTGGGTGATCATTGATCGTCTCACCAAATCTGCTCATTTCTTGCCTATCCACGAAGACTATAAGGTTGAGAAACTAGCCCGAATTTACATTGACGAAATTGTGAGCCGTCATGGTGTTCCCTTGAACATAATATCCGATAGAGATGCTCGGTTCACTTCTCGTTTTTGGCAATCTCTCCAAACTGCTCATGGTACATGATTGGATTTGAGCACGGCTTACCATCCCCAAACTGATGGTCAAACCGAGCGAACAATCCAAACTCTTGAAGACATGCTTCGAGCTTGTGTAATCGATTTTGGTGGCAATTGGAATTCACATTTATCCCTGATCGAGTTCTCTTACAATAATAGCTACCACACAAGTATCAACATGGCTCCATTCGAAGCTCTTTATGGTCACAAGTGTCGTTCTCCTATCTGTTGGAACGAGATTGGTGAAGCACAAATCACCGGTCCCGAACTAATTCAAGAAACATCCGATAAGATCATTCAAATCCGTGACAATATTTGAGTAGCAAGGAGTCGGCAAAAGAGTTATGCCGACAAACGTCGAAAACCCTTGGAATTCCAAATCGGTGACCTTGTTCTTCTAAAGGTGTCCCCGTGGAAGGGTGTGATCCGCTTTGGAAAGAAAGACAAGTTAGCACCTCGCTATGTTGGTCCATTCAAGATCCTTGAAAGGATTGGGAAAGTGGCTTACAAGCTCGACTTACCTCCATCTCTTGGCAATGTGCATCCTACATTTCATGTAGCTAATCTGAAGAAATGAGTCGCTGATAAGAATCTCCATATACCGCTTGTTGACGTGCGCATTGATGAGACAATGCACTTCGTTGAGAAACCGGTAGAAATCATGGATCGTAAAGTTAAACAACTCAAGCGAAGTCGTATTCCTATTGTCAAGCTTCGTTGGGAATCTAAGCGTGGTCCTGAATTCACTTGGGAACGAGAAGACCAAATGAAGCTCAAGTACCCTTATCTTTTTACTAATGCTGTCGCCTCCTCTAGCTAAATTTCGGGACGAAATTCTCTCAACATGGGGAGACTGTAACATTTCTGATTTTTAGTATCCGTATTTCAATTCAATATAGCGCTTTTCAAACCTAATTCTAGTGCACTAATTTGTTCTATTCGTATCTACAATTAAATACAATGATTCATTACAAATACTCAAGTTTTACTCGGATATATACTGTGACACCTAGTATTTCAGGTTAATATCCATATTACATAAATGCATGTTCATAACATATACTTCCTGAAGTTTTATTTTTACTAAGTAAAGTCAAGGAATCTAACAAATGAAATTACATCAAAATAGTAATTTTTAAGAATTACTAGGAAAATAAACAGTGATAACCCGCAAAGTACGGTCGTTGGTGATTAACAAGAACTTGACAGTAAAAGTCTAGTGAAACGTTTTAATAATTAAAGATATTAAAGCGGGTATAAATTTCAGGTATTATACCACATCTAAATCAATCAGATCATCATCATGATTGCTTTGCTTACACAACACTCAAGCGTCATAATCATCATGATTATGACCAAAGATGCAAGCAACATAAAGATCACATCACCATCATTATATCCTTGCATATACTCCACTCAATGCCATAAATCTCATGATTGATATTATGGATAAAACCACACTCTAACTCTATCATCATGATTTCTCGACAACACTCCACTCCAAGGTCAAATAATGAGAATTTGACTTTATACAGGAGTGCACTAGACATCGAAAAATCACATCGTCATAATTATGAAATTTATTTATGACAAACACTCAAACATCGTTTAATCTAATAATTATATATATGTATGTATATATATATATATCTAGGTATATAGATATAAATTTTTAATCACTAAAAGTTCCTACACCGAGTATTATATCACGGTATCACCTACCGGGTGTATTCTAACTAGAACCGACCTAACTAACCATTGGATCCTAACTACAAGATTTGACAACCCCCCACCCCCCACCCCATACCCTATCTCGGCCGAAATTGAAGGTGGGGCCACCCACCATGACTTCTTCACTTGCTTCCCCATCCTTGTGTCATAAGGTCCATACCCAATCACCCAAGAGTTTAAGCAAAGGCCAAATCAATCTCATCATCCATGCCTTGCAATGATTATGATGGAACCAACACTCCACCCTCACCATCTCTTTCCATATATCTCGAAATACACACACACTTGCATTCTTACACTTTCAAAATTCAAGAACAAAATCCTCTAGAGGTTTAGCTAGAGCTTTGAAGTTTCAAGGTGTTTCAAGGGTGATTTCAAGAGTTCGAGCTTCCTACGCCATTCCGTCCTTCTCCTTGCTTGCTTTAAGTGAGTGTTCATATCCTAAGTTTTGATTTTATTAAGTACACAAGTTTTTTTGTGTGTAAGTTCACCCAAGTAGTGTTTATTTCAAAAGAAAAGTCACCATTCAAAACGAGAACGTGCTGGCAGAATTTTCAGTCCACTTTGGACGGTCATATACTAGTCAAAACTAAACCAAAATGGACGTTTCTTGAGTCAAAAATTAAGTTTAAAGAATCCTCTATCCATCCCAGGTGATTTCGTGATTTTTGGTGGAGTTTTGATACCCTAAAAGGTCAATACAAGAAAATGGGTACAATCTGAGTGTTTGGACAGAATTCTAAGGACGACTTCATGGGGTCATAACTCACTCAAAAACGGTTCAAATGACTTGATTATTTTTTCTAAAACAAGTATTTTGTGTTGGCATTACAACCCATATGTTCTATTATCATAAAACTAACATTTTGACCCCCAACCATCAAGATTTCCGAGACCTATCCGACAAAACCGAAGATGTTAACATCTTTGTGTTATGATTTTTGTTTGAAACCCTTAAACCCCTTTATAAATTATGACCCATACATTTCTATAGAGTCAATAGACTTAGTTGAGTGTGGTAAAAGTTTATAAATTATTGAGTTCGATAAAATGACTAAAAACATGACACAAGTTGACTTAAAAACACGAATACATTACTAAAGGCTATCTTGATGTAAAAGTTTTACCTTCCATACTATATATTTGTTTTCAACCCCAACCATGGGGTGGTTGTGTAAACGTAAAGACACGTCTTGAGATACATAACTTATTTATATAAGTGTATATAAATGTATATCATTGTCACAACTCGTCACTAACGGTCGTCATGTCAAAACTGTCAGAAATATAAACTAGTATTCATGTCGAGTCTAATTGGGTGAATCATATACACGATCAACTTATACATTCGAACATTGTTTAGACCGTAAAGTATCTTATTTTACCATTGGGAACGGTTAGGTCGGCTCACGTATTCACGGACTTTGCTAGTTGCTACTTATTTTGCTTTGCTTCATTGTTTGCTCATCAGGTGAGTATTTCATAGCCCTTTTACTCTTTTACATTTTTTGGTGAAACATGAACTCTATCAAATTACATGTTTACATTTACACAAACAACACAAATACAAATCCTATTTACATTCATGTGTGCAATTTGAGCTTTATGCCCGAGTGCTAGTTGTGCTAACTTTTGTATGCGATTATGTGCAATCGTTAACTATTCAAGCCGACGATTTTCAATGATAGATCTATTGAGTCTGACAAACCCACCCAGATTGGGGTGATTGATACCGACAACACAATTTGCATGCTAGTTACAAAGGTTTGATTGTACTTGGTTACACAATAGCTGCTCCCCATAAATGCCTTATTTATCATGTTATGTAAAGGATTTGGTTTACAAACTATATGCTATCTATATACAAACCTATGTTATACTCACCAACTTTTTAGTTGACTTTATTTTATTCATGTTTCAGGTTCTAATGTGTGAGGTTGTTCAAGATGTGCTACACGTAGGCTTGGACTTAGTTAATTTAAATAAAAAGAACTCTATGAATTTCAATTTCGTTCTATCTTGAATTTGGTTGTATTTGGATTACATGCAATGAAATTTGTTGTTTAATATATTCAATTTAGTCAACCTTGTGCTTATGTGAACAGTCTACATGTCCCGCCCCGATGATTCCGCCATCGGTCGGGGTGTGACAAAAAACAATCTTCAGAGTGCTTGTCACAAGAATTGCTTCAACAAACTCCCCCTTGACAGTAGCTCTGGATATGTCTACAGTCTCTAACAGCTTTAGAGTAAACAACTGTTGATGCACTTTCCTGTTACAACACTCTGGATAGAGTCTAGGTTTGTATGTGTAATGTCTGTATTTTGTCTTTGTATGTAAGAGTCATTATGTAAAAGTTTATCGAGTTGTATTTACTTTTACTTAATGTTTTGTTGATTTCTTCTAAGTGTTTTGCGCACTTGTTTGTGCGCAGGAGAATGCTCCTGCGTACTTAGTAAGTACGCAGGAATACCTATGCGTACTTGTTAAGTACGCAGGAGTAATTGGTCCTGCGCACTTGCTAAGTGCGCAGGCATCAGGTCAGTATAAATAGGATAGGTTCACAGAAGCTAAGTACGCAGAACCATTTGTTCATACGAACTCAGTTTTGCTACGCAGCTTGTATTCTCTCTGTAACCGTCGAGTGTTTATAATACAAAGAACGATTATTGTGACTCTCGTGTTCGGTTTACTTTGTTCAGTTAGACTCTCCACCTAGTCACGGGTATTCTACACCCGGTCCGACTAGTAGACCACTTGCATGTGACGATCCACCACACCCGAGGGACCTACAAGTGGTATCAGAGCATTGCTCTTGAATTCGAGTGTGGTAAGTGAGTTTGGAGACGTTTTTACTGAGTCTTACAAGCAAAGAGAGGATATTTTGTTGATTTTTGTGATAAAAAACGGGTAGCTCTTGAGCACTTTTTTAGAAGCAAAAATCTCTCAAAAACCGATTTTTGTTGTGTATTTGTGTGTTTTGAGCATCATAGGTTGGTTAGAAACTTGTTTCTGACCCTTTGACTCAATTGCATTGATCATCAGACCATTTTTTACCAACTCCGGCGAGTTTCAGGTCACCGGAAAGGTTTGGTGAGAGTTGCTGAAAAGGTGTCCTGCGTACTTACCATCTTTGGCAAAAAGTACAGTTTTCTGCGAACTTGCTAAATACGCAGGAGTTATCTCCTGCGTACTTACAAGTGCGCAAGACTGAACTGCGAACTTAAGACTTATCCTGCGTACTTAACAATTTACTCCTGCGTACTTACAAGTACGCAAGGGCAAATATTAAATACGCAAGACCATTCATAAGTGCGCAAGGCCAATCCTAAGTGCGCAATAGCTACTGACTTTTCTGATTTTTGACCAAGTGTTCACAATGTCAAACCTTCAGAACCTTAGTAGTATGTTAAATTATGATAATGAAATCGGTACTCCACAGAAACCTCCCAAGTTGCTCAATGTAAACGATTATTCCAATTGCAAAGCCCGCTTTGAGCACTATATTTCATACACCGATTCATCGTTATGGATACCTATTCTTGAGGGATATAAGCATCCAACCCACTTGTATCTTGATGAAAACGTACCTAAGCCTATCTCTAAGCTGGATGCAGAAGAAAAGAAAATTTATGATCGAGAGAAGAAGGCATTGGGTTCAATCACTATGTCATTAACTCGGATTTGTTCCACAGTTTCCGAGGATATGAATCTTCTAAGGATCTTTGGAAAGCTTTACAGAAAAGATTCGAAGGAAATAGTGACATCAAGAAAAGCAAGAGGGATCTGCTCCTGAAGCAATACGAGTGCTTCAGATTTATAGAAAATGAATCTTTAGATGATCTTATCTCTAGATTCTATCACCTACAAACGGAGTTGAAATCGTTTGAGCTTAAATATCCAGAAGAGGAAATGGTGGAAAAGTTTTTGGATGCTCTGCCACCGAGATATGAGATGTATACAACCCTGATGAGGGAAAGTTCAAAGTTCTACGAGATGACAGTAGATGAGGCAGTCGGTAAGATTCAGGCTCATAACATGAATCTTATAAAAAGGGAGAATTCTGGAAGACCTCAGATACAGGACCCTTCCATGTATCACGGGACGACTTCCACGTCAATGTCTTCCGGCTCTGGGATTGCACTCTTTACTGGGAAATCCATTGAAGAAGACCACTCTAATGGTTGTGGTGGTCATGCATGTTATGCATCAGGATCAGGGTTTGGATCTCATCAACAAAGTCAACAAAATCAACAAAACTCAAAGACTCCTCAGAATACGTGCTCAGCCAACCAGTCAGCTATTGCCAAGATAGCTGAAGATCATGTAGCACTATTCTCATCTTGCATGCTGGCATATGAGAATTTCATTGGTGGAAAGCTAACGGATCCTGAGACTATTGAAGAGGACTTCAATCAAGTGGATCCTGATGATAATGAAGACATGGATATTCAGTGGAATATGGCCATGTTACTGAGGAGGGCCAAGCGTTTCCTGAACAGAACAGGAAGAAAGTATATTGGCGGGCATTCTAATGCCAAGGTTGGATTTGACAAATCCAAGGCCAAGTGCTACAAGTGTCAAAACTATGGACACTTTGCTCGTGAATGTCAAAAGGACAGAGCACCTGCCTCTGGTTTTACCAGACCTAGCCAGGGAAACAGCCATGGCCAAAACAACCAAAGTCACCACAATCATACCCAAAGTAATCAGCCCAATGCACTGGTCGCACAGAATGACGAAAATTTTGATTGGGGTGTGCATCTAGAAGACGCCATCATTGCTCAAGCACAGGTTGGTCTCATGGCAGAAACCATGGAGCTGATGGAGGCCGAGAGGAAGGAGGCCGAGAGGAAGGAAGCTGAAGAAGAGGAATCTTCTGAATCTGAAGGAGAGGAATCTTCTGAATCTAAAGAAGAGGAAGCTTCTGTAGCTGATGAAAAGGAGTCTACCACTGCTGTCGCTCTCATGGCAATTGGAGAAGGACAAAGTTCATCATCTGAGGTAGATTCTAACCCTTTCTCTGTTGTTTCTTGTTCTAAATGTCTAGGGCTAAAAAATGAAATTTCTGATCTCCAACACATAATTGAACCCCTAAAGTTGGCAGCTAAAAATTACAAAATGAATGAATCACGTTTTAAAGAATCAGTTGAAATGCTACAGAACGAAAAACAAGACTATTCTTTAAAAATAAGCGACCAACAGGTTCATTTGGACATTGCGTATAGGGCTTTGGAAAAGAAGAACAATGAAATTAACAAACTGCAAAATGAGATCTTGCAGCTCAAATGCACTAACGAGAAATTGAAAAACTCTCGCTTCGTGGTGGAACACTACGAATCCGTAGTGAGAAAAATGAATGGCCTAGGACTTGGTACCAATGCCATTCCTCCACCAATAAGTAGGCAGTTTGTCAATAGCTTGATAGACATTGATCTCACTTGTCTAGATGAGCCCTCTGATAAGGATGATTCCCCTAAAAAGGTTGAATCCTCAAGTAAGGCTAACTCCACATCTAGTGAGGAGTATGTTACTGCTTCTGAGGATGGGTCGGTTAACACTTGCCCTGAAGGTGTAGTATCTAAGGAGTTGTTGACTGAACAGAAAGTCCAGAAAAACATTATCACTAATGGTGATAATTGCATTTTAACTGAACCTGATATCATTGAAACAAATGATAAACTTAAGGGAATGCTTTACGGGGGTTTTAAAAATATTAACCAAGCTAAGAAAGAGGCTTTTTCATCTCATTATGGGCTGGGTTACAAAGAAAATTTGCAAAAGTATTATACCCCTAAACATCAAACTGTAAAAGTTCAAACTTCTGTTCATAAACCAACTCTTCCTTCTCACAATGGTGAGTTTTCTAAGGCCAGAACTAAAGAGCCTTACATGAGAACTTATGTTGATAAGAGGAATTGCTTTCACTGTGGCTTGGTTGGTCACATTGTTGTGAACTGTCCTTCTAAGAACCCAGGGAAACGGCATGTTGTTTCACGACCAGCTGTTATCCCTAAGTCGCCAGTAGTGAAAGCTCCTATCAGACCAAAGCTAAATGTGGTGAAACCACCAGTGCAACCGATAGCTAAGCCAAAGATTAAATCTGAGGCCAAGCCATCTGTTGTAAGAAAGGTAAAGCAACCTGCTGTACCTCGTGTGTCTACATTTGGTAGTACACGCACTGGTGAGAAACCTGTGGCTAGACTCTCTAAGCCACAGAGAAGAAGACGGAATAAGAGGTTGAGAAAGCTGGAACAACTGACTAAAGCTCAATCAGGTGAAGCTTCCACAAGTTCACCGGCTGTGATTGAACCAAAGTCTCCTGTTCTGGTTAAGATTCAAAAGAGATCCTGGAATAAGAAAGTTAAAGATTCTCAATCTCCTGTTCCCAATTCCTCCAAAGATTCACCAATTTTCGACAGTCATCATGACTGTGAGTTGAAAGAAGTAGTTTATTTTGAGAAGGATGGACGACCCAAGACCACAATGGCTTGGGTCTCCAAATCCAACTAATTCTTTTGTTACTCGTGCAGGGACGTCCGAAGGGTACTATCTCTAACCGCTGGTATGTAGATAGTGGATGCTCCCGGCACATGACAGGAAACATGGCCTTGCTTCAAGACGTTAAACCATTTAGAGGCGGCTATGTGGCCTTTGCCGGAGAAAAAGGCGGTAGTATCACGTGTCAAGGCGTGGTTTCGAACGGTTGTGTTAGCTTTGAGAATGTCAACTTCTGCGAGCAGCTGAAGCATAACCTGTTGAGTGTCTCACAAATGTTTGACAAGTCAGAATGTCTGATTCTCAAACCTGGTTTCAAAGTTCCTGATGACTGGATTCTGATGAGAGCACCAAGAACAAACGACACTTATCAGATTGATATGAGCGTGGCAAAAACCACCTCATCAGTTGCTACTTGTTTGCTTACAAAAGCTATAGAGCTTGACTCCATCTTGTGGCATAGGAAACTCGAACATATTTCTTATCGTAAAATGAATCATCTTGTCCGAAACGGTTTGGTAACCGGGGTTCCTAAGCTGAGATTTACCGTTGCAGATGACTATATGCCTTGTAAAAAGGGCAAACAGCAACGGAAGTCTCACAAGCCCAAGCTCCAAAACTTTATCGATACCCCTTTGGAGCTATTACACATGGATCTGTTTGGCCCCATAAGTATCAGGAGTATTGGAGGTAAGTCATTCTGTCTAGTTGTAACTGATGATTTCTCACGTTTTTCTTGGGTGCATTTTTTAGGTACAAAAGATGAGACTGCTGATATTCTTCAATACTTGATCCTGAGCTTGGAATCTCTTTGCAAGCTGAAAGTTAGAAGAATAAGGAGTGACAACGGAACTGAGTTCAAGAATAATTTGATGGAACTTTTCTGTCTCAAGAAAGGGATCCGTCACGAATTCAGCGCGCCGTACACGCCTCAGCAGAATGGAGTTGCTGAACGGAAGAACAGAACACTGATTGAGACTGCAAGGACTATGCTGTCAGATGCAAAGCTTCCTGTCACTTTCTGGGCAGAAGCAGTAAATACAGCTTGTCACGTCTTAAACAGAGTTTTGGTGGTGAAAAGACACAACAAGACTTGTTATGAGTTGATCAACAATCGACTTCCCAATCTTGATTACCTAGGTCCTTTTGGTAGTCCTTGTTCCTTGTTGCTACAGTACAAAGACCGCCAGTCTAAGTTTCATCCAAAAGTGGTGGAAGGCATTTTCTTAGGATATGTTGCCAACTCGCCTTGTAAGAGAGTGTACAACATAGGAACTCGTACTGTCGAGGAATGGTTCGAAGTGGATTGTAGTAAACACAGCATTCCACCAGAACCAAAAGGTCCAGCTTGGGGTTTTGATTATGATGCGCTATTCAAGTCTTTCAATCTTCCTGAGCTATCTGTAGAAGACGCCGAAAATGTTTATAATCTATTGAATGGCGGCAGTTTTTCTACTCGTGCTACTGTACCAATTATAACTCCTGACTCCAATGCTGCATCTGCATCTGGAACTCATGACAGTGATAACAGTGAAAGTGTTCATGTTGTTGGAGATGACGCTCAAGCCAATCCTAACACAACTGTAGGAAATGAAGCTCCAGCTGATCCAATTAACATTGAATCTTCTTCTGCTGAAACACAGGAAATGGGGGAGTTGAGCACAAATTTAGATCCAGAAATTCAAGAACCAATTGTACCAGAGACGAGAGTGCATAGGAATCATCCAATCGACAACATTATTGGTGATCCTTATGCCGGTGTTCAGACTCGTCATAGAACCATCACTGAGAACACCAGTCTTTACACAGAGATATTTGACACTGGTGTCATGGAAACATGTCTGCATGCTGCATTCGTGTCCCAGATAGAGCCGAAGAATGTGAAGGAGGCTCTCACTGACAACTGCTGGATTGAGGCGATGCAAGATGAATTGTCCCAATTCCAAAAGTTGCATGTATGGGATTTGGTTGACTTGCCAAGAGGCTTTCAGCCAATTGGAACCAGATGGGTGTTCAAATGCAAGACGGATGATCGTCTTGTAGTTGTGAAGAACAAGGCAAGATTGGTTGTTCAGGGTTTTTATCAACAAGAGGGCTTGGATTACACGGAAGTATATGCCCCAGTTGCTAGAATTGAGGCCATTCGACTGTTCTTGGCTTATGCCACATATGTCGGCTTCAAGGTCTACCAACTTGATGTGAAGAGTGCTTTCCTTTATGGTAAAGTTCATGAAGAAGTCTATGTCACTCAACCTCCCGGTTTTGAAGATCCACATAATATCAATAAAGTGTACAAGCTCGACAAAGCACTTTATGGTCTTCATCAAGCACCTCGGGCATGGTATGAGACACTATCAAAGCATTTACTGTCTAATGGTTTTGACCGTGGACAGATTGACTCGACTCTCTTCATAAGGAAAGCAGGAGGTGACATTCTACTTGTGCAAGTATATGTCGACAACATCATCTTTGGGTCGACTAATGAAGGGATGTGTAGGGAATTCGAGAAGGTGATGAAGTCCAAGTTTGAAATGAGCAATATGGGTGAACTGTCGTTCTTCCTGGGTCTGCAAGTCAGTCAAAGAGAGGATGGCATTTATCTACATCAAACTAAGTACGTGCAAGACATCCTGTCAAAATACAAGATGAGTGATAGCACTACTTATGGCACAGCAATCCCAATCAATCATGGTTTGCATCCTGACAAAGATGGGAAGGATGTAGACAGCAGGTTGTACCGTGGGATGATCGGATCACTTATGTATCTCACAGCTTCAAGACCCGATATTATGTTTGCTGTATGCTTGTGCTCAAGGTTTCAGTCTCAACCGAAGGAGTCACATATGATAGCCGTGAAGAGGATTTTCAGATACCTGAAAGGGAAACCCCGATTGGGTCTTTGGTACTCTAAGCAGCAGTCATTCGACTTCAAAGCCTACACTGATTCAGATTATGGCGGTTGTAACCTTGACAGAAAGTCAACTTCTGGCGGATGTCAATTCTTGGGAGACAGACTGGTCTCCTAGCAGTGCAAGAAGCAGTCAACGGTTTCTGTCTCAACTTGTGAAGCAGAATACATTGCTGCAGCTAGCGGTTGTTCTCAGATATTATGGATTCAGCAGCAATTGCGAGACTACGGCTTGAACTTCACTGGAACTCCTTTATTCATTGACAACAATGCCACCATGTCCATCACAAATAACCCGGTGAAACATTCCAAAACTAAGCATATTGAAATTCGCCATCATTTCATCCATGATTGTGCTGAAAAGCATTTAATTGAACTTGTAAAGGTTCACACGGATGACAATCTTGCTGACCTTTTCACAAAGGCATTTGATCGGTCCCGTTTTGAGCATCTTGTCAACTTGATAGGAATGTTCAATCCCGAGTGAAAAATTAATTTTCTTAAATCAATTCAATTCATGGAAGTTAAATTTTATTTCTTTTAAAATTTTTCTGTATAGTTCTGTTAGTTTAAAATACTTTACAAAAATAAGAAAAAAATAAAAAAAAATTAGAAAATGGAGAAAATTTCAAAAGTTCACTTGAGAAACGAGGAAATGATAGTACATCTGAAATGATCTAACCATCATAGACTGCTCATGGGAAATGATTGCGTCATGTTTACTTAATTGTTTAAATTATTATGTTTTTAATCTGTTTACTTACAAGTAATTTGAATTGTCAGTAGGCTGTATGCGTCTTTGAATCACTAGTAGTGTGGAAACTAAATCTAAACTACAACTGTGATTTGAACCCATATTTGCAAGTGTGTGTGTGTAAAAGAATAGAAAAGATCATTATCAGATAAAGGATGTTAGATTTTGGCAATAATTTTCTTTTGAGATCAGTTTCGGGTTATGTTGTTAGCACAATTAATGCGGTTCATCTCACTGCCCATACTCACAAGTATGCAAGGAGAGATTGAATCAAGACATGTCTCTACATCAACCGTTGAGCATGTATTCACCCTTGAATCATTCCTGGTTCATTGAAATCAAATCCAGATAAAAGTTGGATCCCGTTACCTTATAATCAAACACCATGTTCCTTATCCCGAATCATCATACCGATATTCAAAGAAGAAAATCACATGAAACCAAGACAATTGAATCACTCGATTCTGAATCTTATGATTCTTGATAATCCTCATGGATCCTGCTTGATTTTTCTGTGCTAATTGATGTAACTTCATTCTGAAAATTAAGAATATCATTGGAAAAATCTTAGATGCCTTGAGATAGTGCAAAATATCATAGCATTTAAGTGGGGTACACGTTGTATATTTTATAATTAATAACTTAATACACAAGAACATGATACAAAGATGCATATAGTTTCAAATCTTATAATATTGTCAACTTGAATTACTTGTTTATTTGCTTATTACGTAAGAATAAAGAGTAATACATGACATGATCCCATATTCTTTGATGTTTATATTGTATCGTTTTTGCTATAAGTTAGCCTGATATGATCCTCTGCTCGTGTCTTTGATCAAAAATAGCTTGTGTGAATACTTGTACATATCTATTTTGAAAAGAACAAAAAGATTTTAAGTTTATGCATTGTTTAAGTTTAATTCAGAAAAGGCCAAAAATATTTTATGTTTAACCTTCATGAATTGTATTTGAATCCTCCCGATTGAATATTTTTATCTTGTTCGTTATTTGACTTGAAGATCTTCATAATTCTGAGTTGAAAATTGCGCACTTAAAGTTTCTGCGCACTTGTCAAGTACGCACGAAGTAAGACTTGCGCACTTAGCAAGTACGCAAGAGTTAATTCCTGCGTACTTGTTAAGTACGCAAGAGTTAATTCGTGCGCACTTAGCAAGTACGCACGAACATTATCAGTGGGGTATAAGTTCAACACTTAGAAAAATTTTCAGGTTAAGCTTTCAAACCGAAATTTTTCCCCCTGCAATTTTCTCTCAAAATCGAGTGTGTTCAAACCCGTTTTTCATCCCTTCCACATTATCATCTTCGTATTTCATCTCCTTGGTAAGATTTTAGACCGATTTCATCCGTAAATTCGTGAAATTTTGGACCGATTTTTGACTTAGAATTTTTAGGTTAAATCCGTAGAATTTTTGGGGTAAAATGGGTTGTTTGGGTAACTAATGTCACTAACAAGCTATTAGATTGCCTAATCGATCATACATTTTCCCTTTGGTCATCGATTGATCTGACGGGTTGAAGTCGAACCGTCAGTGGGTCGATCACTGACCTAGGTCAAAATTTGATCGTGTCGTAGTGGTTAATGGTGTTGATCATGGTACCATAGGTTCGAATCCCTGATTCCGACCTAGTGGCTACCTAATCAACCCGCTTTTTGAACGAATTTAAATCTTTGAAATTTTTGCTAAGGGTTGTTCTTGCGCACTTAGCAAGTACGCAAGAAGTAATTCCTGCGTACTTGTTAAGTACGCAAGAGTAAAATCCTGCGCACTTGCTAAGTGCGCAGGACCAACACTTAGAAAATTTTTCAAAGTCTAAAATTTTTTTACAAAGTGTAACTACTATTCTATGTCATGTGAGTCTACTTCCATTGTTATTAATTGATCTAATTATGTTTTCTGTGTGTGTTTGCAGATAATGGCTCGTGCATTCACTGACGAATTCAATCTGTTGGCGCACACTGAACCAGAATGGAAAGGGGCAGCCTTACAATATAGAGAGATTGTGGACTTCCTGAACAGATCTAAAATAAGTTATGCAATCTCGGCTAATCCAACAGTCTCAAGACCTTACTTAGAGCAATTCTGGGAGACAGCAGAGCACGATTGCACGGTATCTCCAAATGTCATAAGGGCTATCGTTGACGGTCGGGCTATTGCCATCTCTGAGGATACAATAAGGAGAGTACTGCAGTTTGGAGACCTTCCCACCGACCCGACATCCTATCCAGATTACTACGTGGATGGGTGTTGGAGGCAGAGAATGGGATATGTCGGGGAAAGGGACTATGCTTCATACAAGAAAATGTGGGTTCTAGATCAATGGCGTTACTTTGCCCACATCATGATCATGTGCATCTCATCAAGGAAAGCAGGGAAGGATGCCATGGGTCATGACCTTGCCGCAGCCATGGTGGGCTTGTCTCTCAATCGGGGCTACAACTTCTCCCGCTTTATTTTCAAAGCAATCAATGACCAGATAAATATGGCGGAGAGGTTTAGGTTCCTTTTATACCCGAGGTTTGTGCAACTTTTGATCGATGATGCGTTGCCAAACCTGCGTGCGATCGGGGAGAGACTGGAAGTGAAGTGAGTGGCCAAGAGAGTTTTTGCACAGTTTCTAAAGCCAGGCAGTGTAGATCCTACCCCTGAGCACACTGAACTCTTTGGCCACCTATTGAATGAAGCATACGTCGCTCCGGAGGACTGGAACTGGTTGTGACATTCCGGATTTTTAAATTACGCTTTTGTAATACATAATATGTAATCGTTGTTCTATTTAATGAAATGCAAATGTTTCTATTTAATTTTGTACAAAATATATATATATATATATTTTATTTTATGAATTTAAAATAATTAAAATTTTATAAGTTTTAAACTTATATAAAATTTTATATAAAAATCTACATTTAAAAAGTTGCATATTTAATAAAATAACATATTTTAATAAGATTAATAACTTTTATTAAAAATTATTATTTAAATAATAATAAAATAAGTTTATAAAAATATTTTTGTTTTTATTTGATTTAAAAAAATTAAATTAATTTATTTAATAAAAAGTTTAGGGTTTGTTTTGTGATTAACCAAACTAGAAGGTTTTAAAACTAAAATCGTTTGAGGGACTGTTTCTGGACAAACCAAACCTCAGGGACTCATCCGTAATTAATTCAAGGACTAAATTAAAACAAGATCAAACTTTAGGGACCAGTTTTGCCAATACCCAATTCGTATTCCCGGTCGCCCCCTTCCCCCATTGTCCGGCGGTCCAAGCTTTTCTCCGGCGACCCCCGCGACAAGGATGTTTCCCTGCACCTCAACACCCGACAAAAGCATCCCCGACTTCGTCTCCCCCACGCGATCAATACCCCTCGACCAATTTGTCTCCCCATCATCCCAATCGTCTGATTGTGTTCATAGCCGAAAGTTCACACCTCTAATACGGCCCCGACAGTCAACCTCCACGCCTGCAAGTGATCTCGTTAGCTTCGTCTCGTCCAGAAGAATGTCCAGACACACTCAATTACATGTTTCATTATAAGGATTGGGCTCGGCTATAAATGGCCCTTACCAGACCTGTTCGAGCTCGCCCACCCCCTTCCACCCACTCTCACTCCAAATTGAGACTGCCATCACCTTCGCCATCCTCAGACGAAGCTGTGACCAGGATATCAAGGCCTGACTCCATCCCGAAGCCTGAAATCACGATCTTGGTATTTTCGACAAAAAGGCCTACCGACCAGACCCGTTACAACTCAGTTCGAGCCTCGAATCGATTCCATTAGCTTCTGTTATCATCAGGTAATCTATTCCAAACAAAATCACGGCATTCGCACGAGGATTGCCGAGCAAACCCGAGTCCTCGGGCGCGATTGCCGGATTGCCGAGGACCAGCGACCAACTTATAAGTCGTGTATATCAATTAATCAACACACACATAACCAGCGATGGGCAGTGGCCCGGCTGGTTATGCGTGTGTGTGTTTAAGGCGCAGGTCGTGGGTTCGAAACCGGTTGGCCTTCGGCCCAAATTTTTACTTCTGTTTTCACTTTATTTATTTTATATAATTACTTTAACTTAATTAAATATTATTTTTATACACTAAAGACTATTACGAGTCGGTTTGATCGTTCGTTTATTTTGAAATCGATTAAAACAACTTTTATATATATATATATATATGTATATATATATACCATCCCATTTTTTTATAAACTTTGTAATATTTTTATAAACTTATTAAAATAAAATTTCAATATAAAAAAAAAAAAGTCCCATTGTTATAACTCTTGCAACTTTTTTATAAACTTGTCAAAAACAAAATTTATATATATAATGTCCTATTTTTATAAAATACTAAACCTTGTGATGTTCTTAATAAATTTGTCCAACATAATGATTAATTATTTAAAAATGTAATACTTTAACAAAAATATATATATATATTATATGATCATATAAGTTAAAGTCTTTACAAAACCATTATTATTTTACCACATTAAATACAAATAAATATTAAGGCTATTATTATAGAACTTATACTCATTTAAATACGAATGCATATGGACATACAATAATACCCATCTATCTATATAGGGTTTCATCGTGCTTAGACTTCAACATACTTATCACCTACACGCGTGGAAAAATACCCGCTTGCAAGGTGAGTTACATAGCCCCTATTTTACATTTTCATACATTTTGGGGTGAAACATTATACATGCTACTCACATTGTTTATACGTGTTATACATGAGACTATATGCTTATTCTTTGGATGTATATACATTTAAACACAAGACAACCAACTGTAATATTGATAGATCTATTGTGCCTGACCAGCCCACCCGGTTAGGGTGTTTATTACTGCATACTCGGATATAACCGCGTGTTATATTCAATCATACCGGATATAGTGGGTAACTATATTCAAGCATACCGGACTTAGCTGTTGTGCTCTGTTCAAGCGCGTCAAACTCGGTTTGAATTGTGATTAAATAAATGTTACATCATATACTATGTTTAACAATATAAACAATGAGTTGCAAAACGATTTACACTACTATTTACTGGATTTTACTAAACCTATGTACTCACCAACTTTTTAGTTGACACTTGATTTAAATAATGTTTCAGGTTTGGATATGTGACTGCTTGCCGAGGATCTCTCCACTTAGGAACTATGGACCTAGTTAAATAAATTAATGTTTTGGACTAGACTAGGTTATTTGAAATGTATTGTATTTGGAACTTGTTGTCTTTAAATTAAATTAATGAGATATGCAACCTTTAGTTATCATGAGCTTTTGAACAATCATCACATTGTCCGCCTCGATGATTCCGCCATCGGTCGGGGTGTGACAGATTGGTATCAGAGCCATGGTTATAGGGAATTAGGTTATTAGACACAATGACCTAGACTATAACCCTAGGACTCCCTTTTATGTGTTATGTGCTAAATGATAAATTGCTATGTGAATTATTTGTAGCTAGGTATTATTTGAATTTTCCCGAGTTTGGTACATGAGACTTATACCCATACATACAAGACTTTGATACATGATACATACTTTACATACACATTTGACAAGCAAACTTATGCAAACAAATACACTACTTATCTTTGTCCATGCTCTCTCCTCATCCTTATAAATTGCAACATTCCTACACATTTTATATTCATAGACTCTCAAATCTATTAAAATCTTGAAAATCTCGTCAACGACTTAATTTCCCGAAATCAGTAAAAGACACGTGCAATCTGGAAGGGTGACACCTGTACATTGGGTTTTCTGTCTAGGAAAGCATTTCGTATAAATCCAAATAAACGGACCCGTATGCTTTCCTGGGAATTCCTGAAGTGAGTGTTTACCTATAGGCTAAAGCATGTCTCTTTGAAAGTTTCGGGGAATTATTTAACGTTGATAAGTCAATGTATTCGCAAGGATACAATCCGAATTTGAACTCAAAAGTGGGGACATTATAGCAAAATAGGAAAAACTAGACGAACATGCAAAACAAATCATTATTACGGGTGCACACGTAATAACAATTTGTAGTGCATGCAAGTCCCGGCAATTCCTATTATGCAAATAATGATCTATAACATCATGTCCTACCCGGAAAAGGTGACTTAGTTTCCCCTATCAGCTTAGAATAAATACACATGCACGCGTCATGATAAATCTCGTATTTCTGCTTACATTATTTCCCGTTATAACTCATATTTATCCGTCTCATCTAAAATATCATTGTCTTTCTTATGGTATTAGAATGCCTCCTCGACGTGCAAACTCTAGCACTTCCAACCCGGATCTTGCTACTCTTCTTGCCCAGCTGGTAGGGCAAATGACTCAAGCAAATAACAACAGTGACGGGTCTCACAACATCCAAGGAAACGGTGGTACCAACCCGCCTCATTGCACGTTTAAGCACTTTAACTCGTGCAATCCTACTAAATTCTTCGGGACTGAAGGTGCTACCGGCCTACTCCAATGGTTTGAAAGCATGGAAAGCACATTCCTAAACAGTGACTGCCCCGATAATCTTCGGGTTCGCTATGCCACAAGTGTACTTCAAAAGAGAGCCCTCACCTGGTGGAACGGTGAGAAACGCACTCGTGGTGCTGAGGTTGCTACATCCTTATCATGGGATGATCTGAAGAAGGCCATGACTGATGAATTCTGTCCTCGGAATGAAATGAGGAAGCTCGAGGCTGAATTTTGGGATCTTGCCCAAGACAGCGGGGATAATCTGGCTTACACCACCCGGTTCCAGGAACTAAGTCTGTTGGTGCCTCACATGATCACTCCCCTTACTCGGGGAATTGAAAAGTACATAGGCGGCCTGCCTATGCAAATTCAAGATGCTGTGCTAGGAAGCAATCCTCCTACTCTTGAAGCTGCCATCCGCCTATCTGCTACATTATCCGACAATCATGTCAAAGCCGGAACCTTAACAAGAAAGGGTTCCAAAAAGGTTGTGTCTACTCTTGCGGCAGTCAAAGATGTGAAACCCGAGTCTTCTAACCGCAACAAGAAACGTAAGGGTCGAAACTTCGCAGCCGTAACTCCCGCTGTACCTGCTATTCAAGCGGCCCCTTTGGGTCAAAACCCGAAAATTTATCAGGGCCCGAATCCCCAATGCCAGACCTGCAAGTACCATCATCCTGCCAACTTACCATGCCGATTGTGCTCAAGCTGCGGGAGATATGGACATGTGGTCACTACCTGCCGTACCCGTCCTCCCGTCCATCAAGCAGCTCCAGCCAACCTTCCCGTCTATCCGGCACCTCTCAATGGTCGGGCATGTTACGAATGTGGAGATCCAAACCATTTCCGTGACCGATGCCCAAAACTTCATCGTCAAGGTGGTCCCCAAGGACGAGCGTTTAACATAAACGCTAATGAGGCACAAGCAAACAACGACGTGATAAACGGTACGTTTCTCGTAAACAATCATTATGCATCCATTTTATTTGATACTGGTGCCGATAAGAGTTTCGTGTCTCTTACCTTTGAGTCTGAACTTGCTAAACAAAGAACGAAACTCGATAATTCTTATTCCGTGGAGATAGCAAACGGGAAGTCTATTACTATAAATTCTGTTATCCGCGACTGCAATCTTGAGCTTAATAATCACGAATTCTCTGTTGACCTCCTTCCAATGCAATTGGGAAGCTTCGATATTATCATTGGCATGGACTGGTTATCCAAGCACCATGCCGAGGTTATTTGCTACGAAAAGTGTATTCGTATACCTCTCTCTTCGGGCGACACGTTAGTTATTTTCGGTGAAAAACCGTGTCGTGGTCTTCAAATCATGTCTTGCACATTGGCACAAAAGTACTTGCGGAAAAAGTACGTTGCATTCTTGGCCCACATAGTTGACACAAAGGACAAGGGTAAGAAATTGCAAGACATTCCAATCATCCGAGATTTTCCTGAGGTATTCCCCGAGGATTTACCTGGTCTTCCTCCCACTAGACAAGTGGAGTTTCGTATCGACCTTGTGCCCGGGGCAACTCCCGTGGCAAAAGCCCCCTATCGTCTTGCACCTTCCGAAATGCAAGAACTCGCAAGTCAATTACAAGAACTCTCATCCAAAGGATTCATCCGCCCGAGCCATTCACCTTGGGGTGCTCCCGTGCTGTTCGTAAAGAAAAAGGATGGATCGTTTCGAATGTGCATTGATTATCGGGAACTCAACAATCTTACAATAAAGAACCGTTATCCTTTACCCCGTATCGACGACCTTTTCGATCAACTTCAAGGTTCGACATGTTTTTCCAAAATTGACCTTCGTTCCGGATATCATCAACTTCGTGTTCTCGATGAAGACATTCCAAAGACTGCCTTTCGGACTAGATATGGTCACTACGAGTTCATGGTCATGCCATTCGGTTTGACTAATGCACCTGCGGTCTTCATGGACCTCATGAACCGTGTATGCAAACCTTATTTGGACAAGTTCGTGATCGTTTTCATTGACGACATTCTTATCTATTCTAAGACGAAAGCGGAGCACGAACAACATCTCCGTTTGATTTTAGAACTCTTGAAGAAAGAACAACTATACGCCAAGTTCTCCAAGTGTGAATTCTGGCTAAAGGAAGTTCAATTTTTGGGACACATAGTCAACGATAAGGGAATTCATGTGGACCCGGCAAAAATCGAAGCGGTAAAGAATTGGAATACTCCTAAGACTCCTACCGAGATTCGTTCCTTCCTTGGACTAGCAGGTTACTATCGTCGCTTCATCTCAAATTTCTCCAAGATTGCAGTTCCACTCACTGCCTTGACTCATAAAGGTAAATCTTACGAGTGGGGACCCAAGCAAGAGGAAGCTTTTCAAACTCTCAAGCACAAGCTCTGCAATGCTCCTATACTAACTCTTCCTAGTGGTAATGACGACTTTGTCGTTTATTGTGATGCATCCAACCAAGGTCTTGGTTGTGTTCTAATGCAACGTGGCCAAGTAATTGCATACGCATCACGCCAGCTCAAAATCCATGAGAAGAACTATACGACCCATGATCTCGAGCTTGGTGCTGTCGTTTTCGCCTTGAAAATTTGGAGACACTATCTTTATGGCACCAAATGCGTGGTTTTCACCGACCACAAAAGTCTCCAACATATTTTCAATCAAAAAGAACTTAATATGAGACAACGACGATGGGTTGAACTTCTAAATGACTACGACTGCGAGATCCGCTATCACCCCGGCAAAGCAAATGTTGTAGCCGACGCTTTGAGCCGTAAAGAACGTATCATGCTTCATAGTGTTTATATTCATAACGACATCCAAGCCCGTATTCTCAAAGCACAACACACCTGGGTTACTGAGGGAAACATGTATCAAGAAATGGCATGTGGTGTAGAACTCTTGTTAGAAACCAAAGCCAACGGCCTATTGTATTACTTGGACCGTATCTGGGTTCCCGATCGCGACGATCTTCGTATATTTTTGATGAACGAGTCCCACAAAACTCGATATTCGGTACATCCCGGAGCTGATAAGATGTACATGGGTCTCCGTCAGCAATACTGGTGGCCCGGCATGAAAAAGGATATTGCCCTCTTCGTGGCAAAATGCCTAACTTGTTCTAAAGTGAAGGCCGAACACCAAAAGCCTTCCGGACTCCTCGAACAACCTGAAATTCCCGTGTGGAAGTGGGAGAACCTTGCTATGGACTTCATCACCAAACTTCCACGCACTTCTAGTGGGCACGATAGTATCTGGGTTATTATCGACCGACTTACAAAGTCTGCTCATTTCTTGCCTATTCGTGAGGACTATCGAGTTGAGAAATTGGCTCGGATCTACATTGATGAAATCGTAAGTCGTCACGGGATCCCTTTGAACATCATCTCCGATCGTGATTCGCGTTTTACTTCCCGATTTTGGCAGTCATTGCAATCAGCACTTGGTACTCGTTTGGATTTAAGTACAGCCTACCATCCTCAAACTGATGGACAAACCGAGCGAACAATCCAAACTCTCGAGGATATGCTTAGAGCTTGTGTTATTGACTTTGGTGGCACTTGGAATTCTCACCTACCACTGATCGAATTTTCCTACAACAACAGCTACCACACAAGTATTAACATGGCACCGTTTGAAGCTCTTTATGGACGAAAATGTCGTTCACCGATTTGTTGGAACGAAATTGGTGAAGCACAAATCACCGGTCCCGAGCTTATCCAAGAAACCACCGATAAAATTTTTCTTATTCGTGACAACATTCGAGTGGCAAGGAGTCGGCAAAAGAGCTATGCCGATAAAAGACGAAAACCCTTGGAATTTCAAGTAGGAGATATGGTTCTCCTAAAGGTATCACCTTGGAAGGGCGTAGTCCGATTTGGAAAGAAAGGAAAACTTGCACCTCGATATGTGGGCCCCTTCAAGATACTCGAAAGGGTAGGAAAAGTGGCCTACAAACTCGATCTTCCTTCAGAACTCACCAACGTTCATCCGACTTTCCATGTATCTAATTTGAAAAAGTGTCTAGCCGACGAGAACCTCCACATCCCTCTTAATGAAGTGCGTATTGACGAGAGGATGCACTTTGTTGAGAAACCCGTGGAAATCATGGACCGAGAAGTCAAGAAACTCAAGCGTAGCCGCATCCCCATTGTCAAGGTCCGTTGGGAGTCTAAACGTGGACCCGAGTTCACTTGGGAACGTGAAGACCACATGAAGACCAAGTATCCGCATCTCTTTTCATAGCCTCCACTAGTCGAATTTCGGGGCGAAATTCCTCTAAAATGGGGAGACTGTGACATTCCGGATTTTTAAATTACGCTTTTGTAATACATAATGTGTAATCGTTGTTCTATTTAATGAAATGCAAATGTTTCTATTTAATTTTGTACAAAATATATATATATATTTTATTTTATGAATTTAAAATAATTAAAATTTTATAAGTTTTAAACTTATATAAAATTTTATATAAAAATCTACATTTAAAAAGTTGCATATTTAATAAAATAACATATTTTAATAAGATTAATAACTTTTATTAAAAATTATTATTTAAATAATAATAAAATAAGTTTATAAAAATATTTTTGTTTTTATTTGATTTAAAAAAATTAAATTAATTTATTTAATAAAAAGTTTAGGGTTCGTTTTGTGATTAACCAAACTAGAAGGTTTTAAAACTAAAATCGTTTGAGGGACTGTTTCTGGACAAACCAAACCTCAGGGACTCATCCGTAATTAATTCAAGGACTAAATTAAAACAAGATCAAACTTCAGGGACCAGTTTTGCCAATACCCAATTCGTATTCCCGGTCGCCCCCTTCCCCCATTGTCCGGCGGTCCAAGCTTTTCTCCGGCGACCCCCGCGACAAGGATGTTTCCCTGCACCTCAACACCCGACAAAAGCATCCCCGACTTCGTCTCCCCCACGCGATCAATACCCCTCGACCAATTTGTCTCCCCATCATCCCAATCGTCTGATTGTGTTCATAGCCGAAAGTTCACACCTCTAATACGGCTCCGACAGTCAACCTCCACGCCTGCAAGTGATCTCGTTAGCTTCGTCTCGTCCAGAAGAATGTCCAGACACACTCAATTACATGTTTCATTATAAGGATTGGGCTCGGCTATAAATGGCCCTTACCAGACCTGTTCGAGCTCGCCTACCCCCTTCCACCCACTCTCACTCCAAATTGAGACTGCCATCACCTTCGCCATCCTCAGACGAAGCTGTGACCAGGATATCAAGGCCTGACTCCATCCCGAAGCCTGAAATCACGATCTTGGTATTTTCGACAAAAAGGCCTGCCGACCAGACCCGTTACAACTCGGTTCGAGCCTCGAATCGATTCCATTAGCTTCTGTTATCATCAGGTAATCTATTCCAAACAAAATCACGGCATTCGCACGAGGATTGCCGAGCAAACCCGAGTCCTCGGGCGCGATTGCCGGATTGCCGAGGACCAGCGACCAACTTCTAAGTCGTGTATATCAATTAATCAACACACACATAACCAGCGATGGGCAGTGGCCCGTCTGGTTTTGCGTGTGTGTGTTTAAGGCGCAGGTCGTGGGTTCGAAACCGGTTGGCCTTCGGCCCAAATTTTTACTTCTGTTTTTACTTTATTTATTTTATATAATTACTTTAACTTAATTAAATATTATTTTTATACACTAAAGACTATTACGAGTCGGTTTGATCGTTCGTTTATTTTGAAATCGATTAAAACAACTTTTATATATATATATATGTATATATATATATACCATCCCATTTTTTTATAAACTTTGTAATATTTTTATAAACTTATTAAAATAAAATTTCAATATAAAAAAAAAAGTCCCATTGTTATAACTCTTGCAACTTTTTTATAAACTTGTCAAAAACAAAATTTATATATATAATGTCCTATTTTTATAAAATAATAAACCTTGTGATGTTCTTAATAAATTTGTCCAACATAATGATTAATTATTTAAAAATGTAATACTTTAACAAAAATATATATATATATTATATGATCATATAAGTTAAAGTCTTTACAAAACCATTATTATTTTACCACATTAAATACAAATAAATATTAAGGCTATTATTATAGAACTTATACGCATTTAAATACGAATGCATATGGACATACAATAATACCCATCTATCTACATAGGGTTTCATCGTGCTTAGACTTCAACATACTTATCACCTACACGCGTGGAAAAATACCCGCTTGCAAGGTGAGTTACATAGCCCCTATTTTACATTTTCATACATTTTTGGGGTGAAACATTATACATGCTACTCACATTGTTTATACGTGTTATACATGAGACTATATGCTTATTCTTTGAATGTATATACATTTAAACACAAGACAACCAACTGTAATATTGATAGATCTATTGTGCCTGACCAGCCCACCCGGTTAGGGTGTTTATTACTGCATACTCGGATATAACCGCGTGTTATATTCAATCATACCGGATATAGTGGGTAACTATATTCAAGAATACCGGACTTAGCTGTTGTGCTCTGTTCAAGCGCGTCAAACTCGGTTTGAATTGTGATTAAATAAATGTTACATCATATACTATGTTTAACAATATAAACAATGAGTTTCAAAACGATTTACACTACTATTTACTGGATTTTACTAAACCTATGTACTCACCAACTTTTTAGTTGACACTTGATTTAAATAATGTTTCAGGTTTGGATATGTGACTGCTTGCCGAGGATCTCTCCACTTAGAAACTATGGACCTAGTTAAATAAATTAATGTTTTGGACTAGACTAGGTTATTTGAAATGTATTGTATTTGGAACTTGTTGTCTTTAAATTAAATTAATGAGATATGCAACCTTTAGTTATCGTGAGCTTTTGAACAATCATCACATTGTCCGCCTCGATGATTCCGCCATCGGTCGGGGTGTGACACTGGTATAGTCCCAACTCGGGACCAGAGATGAGTGATCACTCTGATGAAGAACAAGATGAAGAGAATGAGGATGATGAAGGCAATGATGAAGGTAATGATGAGGGTGTTGATGAAGGTGGTGTTGGTGGTGCTGAGGAATCCGATTCGGAGGCTACAGAATCAGATTCTTCTTATTCCGATGATGCACCATCACAGGCACATCCGAGGAGACAGGCACAGGTAACCCAGCCTGCGTCGTCTTCAAAAAGAAAGAGACAAAGCTCCAGCAGCGAATATGAGCCGGATTCCGACTCTGACGCTGCTTTACAAAGACAGAGGCATGAGAGCACCAACAAGAAAAGGGGCGATAGGCAAGAGGTTGCCATCCCCAGGGTTGAAGAGATTCCAACTGTGCAACCAATACAAGTTGAGGCTGCCATTCCAGAATCTACCATGCCAGCACGGCAACTGTTTAGTAGGAGGAGAAGGCCACTGGTACAAGCAGATGTGGCAGTCACGGCGGTCACAGAGGTGATTCCTGTGACGGTGACCCTCCCTATTCCAACCGTCCAGGTGATGGTGACTGCTCCACTTCTCACAGAGTCAGTCACAGTCACCCCAACCATAACACCCACTCACATCATACCATCCCCAACCCCAACACCCACCAAAGAGCCGTCAGGTCAACCCTTTAATTATGGTGACATCTCACAGGGGTTCGACTTTGACACAATCTTCTCTTCCCCCATCCACAACGCCGAAGCCTCATCATCTAGGCATCCGGATCCAAATGAAGCTAGGATCGATGTGCTAGAAACCCAAGTTGCTGGCTTGTTGAAGACTATTCAAAAGTCAAAAGAGGATTCTGATGCTCAACAAGCACAGATAAACTCTCTGGCAGATGAAGTTAGGATTCTGCGTAGTCAGAGAACGGGGACTGATGAACGGTTGAAGAATGTGATGGCGCAGAATGAACTATTAATGAAGACGAATGAAATGATTCTGGCCCACAGAACTTCAATTGAGCTAAGGATGGATGCTCAAAGGCAGGAGCACGCTACTATGGTCAAATTGATTGCAGAACTGACCGAGAAGCTAGGTGCTCAGGGGGAGAAGGAAAAAGAAAAATCCACCGGTGCAGAGGTTTGTCATCCAGTCGATTTGACTAAGGATGATGACAAAGACAAGGATCCTGAAGTCGGTCCTAGTGGAGGTGAGCACCAAGCTTCGGCAATTGTGCCCATCTCTACTACGTCAATGGCTGAGGGGGAGTCTACTACGCAAGAGGGTGGTGATACCTCAGTAGGTGGTGGTGGCGGTGATAAAGGGAAGTCAGTGGCTGGTGAGATTCTATGTCTCGAGCCTGACTATTCTAAAGAAGCACAGATCGATGCTCTCCTTAATCTGGAAGAAGGAGAGATCGACTCTGGTGATGATTGGAATGATGATGATGATGATGTGATAATCGAGATTCCCAAGGGCGACGTGGATCTAGAGTATGAGTTAGAGGATGGTGAGATCTTTGAAATACCATCGCTCGAATCTCTGCTCGAAACAGACACAGGCTCAGTTGATACAGCAAGTAATGTTGAAGCTACAACTGATGCCCCCCGGTCGACCCTATACCTGTGGACCCCGAGGCACAAAAATGCCTTCTGCATCTAAAAAAGGTCCAGCTCCAGTGTGGCAAAAGACGTCTATCAAAGACAAGTATGGAGCGACAGGTATGATCTTAGCTGTCAGGTTTGAGGAGGACAAGCAGTTGTTCGCCATCAAAAGATCTGGAGGAGTTCAATACTTGAAACCAACCAGTGAGGCGTTCAACTCTTTGCCCATGTACGACCTAGTTAACCTTGCAAACCGCGACCTGCTGAATCATTCGAATCATGCAGTAGCAATGGGTTTGTGGAGTATACTACAGCGTGAAGCAAGATCGGGAAAGTATGAGTATCTCAAGCCTCAGGTGCCCAGAAGAGTCAAGGATAAGCACGCTGTGCATCCTGTGACTAAGAAGCCGTTAAAGAGATTGGTATACAAGCCAGTGCGATGTGAAACTAAGATTCCCCTGAGCAAGTTACCTCAGGATATTCTTGGTGACATGTGGTACTGGTACGTTGATCCAAAAACGGGCGAGGCTGTGATCATGGGTAAAGGTAAGTCAGATAGTGGAAACACAGTGCCAAAGGAAGTGATCAGGGTTTTTGATGAAGACTGCTTCATCAATTTCTCTGTGAACGATCTGGAGGTACTAGCAGACAAATTCTGCATCCACACTGACGAATGGACAAAGCTTCTCTCGGCCAAATACGACAAGTTAATCAAGTTCTGTCTTGATTACAAAAAGAAGATGGAAGCTAAGGAAGCAGTGCTGTGAAGACTGAAGACGATGAAGATCCTGAGCTGTTGTCAAGGGGGAGTTTGTTGATGCACTTTCCTGTGACAACACTCTGGATAGAGTCTAGGTTTGTATGTCCAATGTCTGTATTTTGTCTTTGTATGTAAGAGTCATTATGTAAAAGTTTATCGAGTTGTATTTACTTTTACTTAATGTTTTGTTGATTTCTTCTAAGTGTTTTGCGCACTTATATGTGCGCAGGAGAATGCTCCTGTGTACTTAGTAAGTATGCAGGAATACCTATGCGTACTTGTTAAGTACGCAGGGGTAATTGGTCCTGCGCACTTGCTAAGTGCGCAGGCATCAGGTCAGTATAAATAGGATAGGTTCACAGAAGCTAAGTACGCAGAACCATTTGTTCATACGAACTCAGTTTTGCTAAGTACGCAGCTTGTATTCTCTCTGTAACCGTCGAGTGTTTATAATACAAAGAACGATTATTGTGACTCTCGTGTTCGGTTTACTTTGTTCAGTTAGACTCTCCACCTAGTCACGGGTATTTCGCACCCGGTCCGACTAGTAGACCACTTGCATGTGACGATCCACCACACCCGAGGGACCTACAACAACTTCAGAGTGATTGTCACAAGAATTGATTCAGCAAACTCCCCCTTGAGGGCAACTCTGGAGATGTCTACAGTCTCTACCAGCTACAGTCTCTATCATCCGTATGCAAGTAGTACTTGTCTAACAACATCGTATAAGAGGTTCCCCAAGGTCAAAATCCATGAGCTCAAGGACGACTATGTCAAATTTGAGCTCCGTGACTAGAGGTTCTCCAAGGTCAAAATTCATGAGCTCAAGGACGACTATGTCAAATTTGAGCTCCGTGAAACCGACGCCAGCATGGCTAACGCGCTCCACGTCAGTAACTCAAAAGGACGTATATAGAAAGATTCAGGAAGAAATCCCTGAATACTCCTATTCTTCCTTCTCTCAGTCTCATGTTCAGCAACATACTTATTGTCTGAATTCTTTTGTCTTTTTCTTTTGGAGGATGACTCGGGAAGGGAAACCTTCGCCATTCTCCCTGGGTGTGTTTGGTCTGGTGCATCATCAGAGTCAGATGAATCGTATTAAGTCACCTCAGAATCTGACTGTCACACCCCAACCGACGGCGGAATACGTCGTTGTGGGATATGTAGACTGTTCATGAGCTCAAAGTTGGCTAAATTGTAATACACAAACCAAGTACATAAACGAAATACACATTTTTCATTGTTTAAAATTAACTAAGTCCAAACTTAAGTGTAGCATGTCTTGATTGACTCACACGTTAGCACCTGAAACATGAATAAAATAAGGTCAACTAAAAAGTTGGTGAGCATACACATGTTTGTACATAGATAGTATATATAGATGTGAATAAACAAATCCTTACATAATATGATAAAATAAGGCATTTATGGGGAGCAACTATTGTGTAACCAAAGTACAATCAAACCTTTGTAACTAGCATGCAAATTGTGTTGTCGGTAACAATCACCCCAATTTGGGTGGGTTTGTTAGACTCAATAGATCTATCATTGTTAACCGTCGACTTGTATAGTTAATGATTGCACATAAATTTCACACAAACAGTTAACACACCTAGCACTCAAACATAAAGCTCAAATTTTGTATACATGAATGTAAAGAGGATTTGTGTTTGTGTAGTTTGTGTAAATGTAAGCAATTGTGTGTATGGAGTTCATGTTTCACCCTAAAAATGTAAAAGAGTAAAAGGGGCTATGTAATACTGACCTGTATTGGTTGTTGTGGATAACACGAGTAATAGGAATGCACAAGTGATTTGCTAATCACTATGTCGACCTAAAATTGAATTATACGAATCTAATTAATGATGAGCACAAAAGTCTTATGACAAAGTCTACGGTTCAACGGGGTTTGAGGTGTTTGTGAATTCGTACAAATGTTGTTGTAGAGTCATATCTTATGTATAAGTTGTTGTCATTTATTGTATGTTTAAACAGTTTTATACTAGTTTACTTTATGTCATTTCATTAAATGTAATTTCAGTTTTCTATAATTTACTGTTTTATTTCTAAGTCTGGGCCATCGAAACTACTTAGTTTCGATTGAGTGTGTTCAATCGAAACTAGTAGTTTCGATAGATGGTAGTTTCGACAGTTCTGTGTATCACTTGTAAATGGTCAATCAAAACTAGTAGTTTTGATTGAACATAGTTTCGATACCTGTCACTACTATAAATAGCCTAGTTTGAGAATGTTTAGGGTGTGAGTAGCGGCTGTAACCCTGAACCTTCTCTTTCACATTGTTATTGAATCAATACACTTTGCAATTGTTTTTACACTGTGTTCTTACATTTTCATATCATTTTGTGTTGATTCATTGTGAGGTTAACCTGTTATCTTCACCGATTCTGTTTCTACCATTTGTTTCACCACCATACACACAGTTTCCACCTGTGTGTGTAATCGATCAAATCAGTGATTTAAAGAGAAATCTGGACCTACAATTGGTATCAGAGCTTTATGCTCTAGTGTTTTTTAGTGTTATCAGGTTTATTGATCGATTCTAGGTGTTTGTGAGGATATTCGAAGCTCATTTTGGGTTTTTGCACATCTATTCTCGGAAGTACTGTTTTATTGATTGATGGCTACTCTTTCATCGATTTCCAAGGGTTTTTGCTCGTATTTTCAACATCGAAGGTTGGTTTAGTGATCAGGACTGTTAGACGAAGGTTTTCGCTGGATTGGTTTGTCTTTTCTGCTCTATTGATTTCTGGAGCTTATCATCAATAGAGTATTTCTGAGCTTGGAGAAGTAGGCATCGAAACTACTGGGGACAGTTTCTGATTTTTGTTGATCATTGAAACTTCTTGTCTACGTTTTGTCGGGAGAAGGTACTATCTGTCACACCCCCAAATTCCACTAACGGAGTTTTACCGTTTGGAAGGTCACACACCAGGATCTCAGTCATTAGTTACATCAAACGACACTACATGGGACTTAAAATGTCATAACATAAAATTTCAGAGTTAATGCGAAAGCGTAAACGTTAAAATGAAGTCAAAAATAATTACACGCAACAAGCGTCGATTAATGTAATTAAATAAACTGTTTAAAGTATTTGAAATGAATGATATGACAGTAGGACTCCATGCATGTCCTAAGTGCGCAACCTGTGCCAAAGCGACCTGAGAAACATGTAAGAAAAAGTGTCAACACGAGGTTGGTGAGTTCACAGGTTTCAAGTTTACAATAAGAGTGTGTTTGCCAGATTATGTACATTTAATATGCATATCTATAGGTAGCTAACCTAGGTTCATGTTTTACTAAAGCGCTCGCAACCGAAGCTGACTGTGTTTGTATGCCTCCTGCCAGGTCTATCAACTCTGGCACATGTGAGTAGGCTAACATTTCACCCGTTCGATATCCAATCGAGTTAGCGCGACTAACGCGGGTGGGATTTGTCAAACCCAGTAGTACTACTAAACATTACCTCGCTAAGATCCATATTAACGGTTCGAAATAAGATGAGGACTTTCTTTGATAGCATGTTACGCTTAGTCTCAACAGTGATATCATATAAAGTACCATAATCAAATAGTTGCGTCATGTTTTCTCCCCTGGCGGGAAAAACAATATTTGCTTGCGTACCTGTTTCTTCCGCACGGGGAAAACAAGTAAAAGTATGATAATTGGTGTTTCATGTTTGTTTCTTCCTCAACAGGAAAACAAGTAAAATACGTTTGTGTGTAAGCATGTTTCTCCCCCAATAGTAAAACAGGTAAAAAGGGGCCGTGAAACTCACCTGCTTGGCATTGAAGGTAGTATCACACAAAGGGTAAGTTGGAACCACGTGTGTAAGTCTCAAAAGACTTATGAATGCCCTAAAATTATAAACACATAAATTAGGGATGAAAGAAAAATGGGAAATGTGACAATGACACGGATTGAGAGGCGTCCCAAAGAAACGCTCTAATATTCAAGAGTGGACGAAAGTGTCCACGGAGTTAGGAATTACTTTACGCAACGAATGACACGAATAATAATAATTATAACCGAGTGTTTTGTCATTCACAAAAAAATTAAGAAAATAATAATATATGTATACGAGTAAATAGTATAACCAATTATATTATTATTTAGTCTCAATCGACACACGATGTTATAAAATGATTTGAAATAACATAAATATATATTATTTAATAATATGGGTCACGGTTTGAAAATAATATAAACATATTATTTTATATGAATTTACGGTTTAAAAATAATATAAACATATTATTTTTACTTGATAATAATAACAATATATTAATTATAAAAGTGGGTATAATTTATAAAAATATGTTAATAACTCAAACCCGAGCCTACGGGTTGTTTTCGGGCTAAAACACATTTTTATAATAATATAACATTATAAAGTTTGATTTTTATTAATTAAATATAATAGGATACTGTTTAAAAAAAATAGATGTGGGAGCCCGGTCTCGAACCCGGGTCTCTCCCACATACGCACACAGCCTTAACCATCTCCGCCCGCTAGGGTATCGCGAAGGATACCGGGTTGGAATGGTTTTAACATCAGGCTCTGTGTGGTTTTCCTCCCTTAAAGACCCGCGATCAAAACCGGTCGATATCCCTCGATTTGGATGATGGTTTGAGTGAAACAGAAACAAGTTTTGATGCTCAGAGGATTACGAACCTTGGCATACTCTTAATTTCGAAAACAAACGGGTTTTGGATGTCCAAATCTTGAAAACAGATCGAATACGTAAAGAGGAAAATTTTGAATCGATCAGATAGATTTTGATAATGAAATTGATTAAAACCATAGGGCTTTTGATAATCGGGACATTTCGAAACTGATTACGTAGATTAATTTCATTTCTTTTCAGTCTAAGATCGAAAACCCCAAATCAGAACGCATATGAACCCTAATTACGGGTTCATGATCAATTCGATAGTGGAAGCCCGTTGTTTCATAGGGCTTTCACTCTACAGACGATTGAGAATCTAATGGAGTAGGTTAATTTGATTTAAAAACGGTTTATAATTGAATTCTACAGATAGAGTTCACATGAACCCTAATTACGGGTTACAGAGATTCTTATATTAAAAGTTGAAATTGGCAAAGGGGTTTCAATAAAAACAGTGTTGCGAATCTTTCTGCATAGGTTAATTTCATTTTCATTGGGTCTAGATTAGGGCTCGACTAAATCAGTCAGATGATGAACCCTAGGATTAAGAACTCGATCGAATTGATGATGTAAGCCCGAATTAACATGGGGCTTACCTTTACGGAAAGAAAACGAAGCAATTGGGTCAAGAATTTACCAGAATGCGTGTCGGATTGATGGAGTTCGAGTTCATGCGGGTGTCGGCTACACAGATTGCTTTCCGGCGAGTTCTACTGTTTCTCCGATCAATGCAGGTTGCGTAAGCACTTCAGGAGGATTTGACGAGTGAGAGGGATGCTTCAATTCGCGGGAGTAACACCAGATTATGATGAATTTGATGGGATTAGGTTGATGGTCGACGGTTACATAACGAATAGCCACATTTTGATTAATTCGCATGTAATGCAGGTGATTAAGGCTCAATTATGATCGATTAAGGCATTTAGATGTTAATCAATTATAGAATTTGATTCAATTCAGTTAACATTCGCGAATTGGAAATCAAAAGTCCCAATGTTGACTTCTAAAAGTCAACAGAACTTATTTTTGACAATTTTGACTTTGAGGAGTCAATAATTCATGTATTGGGACTTGGCAGGACTAGTCCCTGCATTTCTGAGTTGGATTTATGACAGAAATAGTCCTTAGGGTTAGATTTGACTAACGGGGTTAAGTTTTTAATAAGGAACTTAACGGAATAGTTAACCGGGGTTAACCTAAAAAGTCGGATTGTCACATCATTCCCTAGTTGAAAGAATTTTCGTCCCGAAAATTAAAAATAAAAAAAAAAAATTTCTGAGGTTTCACATCATTCCCTAGTTGAAAGAATTTTCGTCCCGAAAATTAAATAGTACCTTAAGAGGTTGACGCGGAGTGCTTGAACAGATTAGGATATTTGTGCATCATCTGATCTTCGCGCTCCCAAGTGAATTCCGGTCCGCGTTTCGAGTTCTAACGGACTCTAACAATAGGGATTTTACTGTGCTTTAACGATTTGACTTCCCTATCCATGATTTCCACGGGTTCTTCGATGAAACGTAGTTGTTTGTCAATGTGTAGTTCCTCAAGAGGAACCGCGAGAGATTCGTCAGCTAGACATTTCTTCAAATTTGAGACGTGAAAAACGTTGTGTACACCACTAAGTCTTTCAGGTAGGTCCAGTTGATACGCGACTGGTCCGATTCTCTTTAATATTTTGAAAGGTCCAACATAACGAGGATTCAGTTTACCTCGTTTTCCGAAACGAATGACACCTTTCCAAGGTGAGACTTTGAGCAAAACCATGTCACCTAATTGAAATTCCAAAGGTTTACGGCGTTTGTCGGCGTATCTCTTTTGAGGATCCCGAGCTGCCGCCATACGGTTTCTAATTTGAACGATCTTTTCGGAAGTTTCAAATACAAGTTCAGGACCTGTGAGTTGGCTATCCCCAACCTGGGTCCAACAAATGGGAGAACGACATTTCCGTCCATAAAGTGCTTCAAATGGAGCTGCCTTGATGCTAGTGTGATAGTTGTTGTTGTAGGAGAACTCCACCAACGGTAGGTGAGACTCCTAAGTGTTACCGAAATCGATCACACAAGCTCGTAGCATGTCCTCCAGAGTTTAGATAGTACGTTCAGTTTGTCCATCAGTTTGAGGATGGTATGCTGTGCTCATATCTAGGCGCGTGCCTAAGGCTTTATGCAATGACTGCCAGAAACGGGAAGTGAATCGTGCATCACGATCCAAAATGATAGAGATAGGCACCCCGTGCCGAGAGACTACTTCTTTCAAGTATATTCGAGTGAGTTTATCCATTTTGTCTGTTTCTTTGATTGCCAGGAAGTGAGCAGATTTTGTTAGGCGATCCACAATTACCCATATAGTGTCACATCCTGTAGGGGTTCGGGGTAATTTGGTAAAGAAGTCCATGGATATTTGTTCCCATTTCCACATGGGAATTTCAGGTTGTTGTAGGAGACCGGACGGTTTTTGGTATTCAACTTTGACCTTCGCGCAGGTCAGACACTTACTAACATAAGTGGCTATATCGGCCTTCATTTTTGGCCACCAATATAGTATTTTTAGATCATGGTACATTTTATCGGAACCCGGATGAATGGAGTAACGAGATTTATGAGCTTCATCCATGATTAGTTCCCTTAAATTTCCGAACACTGGAACCCATATTCGTTCGACAAAGTGACGAATTCCGTCAGATTTTACTTCAAGTTGTGCTTCCATGCCGCGTGTACCTTCTAACGGTAGGTTATCTTCTTTCAAGGCTTCAAGTTGAGCACTACGGATTCTGTTAGGCAATCCAGGGTGAATAGTAAGTTGTAATGCTCGAACTCGTTTGGGTTTTGTTTCCTTTCGGCTTAGTGCATCAGCCACAACGTTAGCTTTACCCGGATGATACCGGATCGTATAGTCGTAATCATTTAAAAGTTCAACCCAGCGACGTTATCGCATGTTCAACTCCTTCTGCTCGAAGATATGCTGGAGGCTCTTGTGGTCGGTGTAGATGGTGCATTTGGTACCGTACAAGTAATGTCTCCATATCTTAAGTGCAAAAACTACTGCTCCCAACTCTAGGTCATGAGTGGTGTAGTTTTTCTCGTGAACCTTTAACTGACGTGAAGCGTATGCGATTACCTTTTCGCGTTGCATTAAGACACAACCCAAGCCTTGGATGGATGCATCACAATACACCACAAAATCATCGGTTCCTTCCGGAAGAGCTAAAATAGGTGCACTGCAAAGTTTCTGCTTGAGGTGCTGGAAGGCTGACTCTTGGTTATCGCCCCAATTATAGGCCTTCCCCTTTTGAGTCAGGGTGGTGAGAGGTTGTGCAATCCTTGAAAATCCTTCGATAAACGGTAATATCCAGCCAATCCCAGAAATTGTCGCACCTCAGTCGGAGTCGTCGGTGCTGCCCAATTCTTGATGGCTTCTATTTTGGACGGGTCGACATGTATTCCTTTTTAATTTACCACATGACCTAGAAACTGAACCTCTCGAATCCAAAATTCACATTTGGAAAACTTAGCATAAAGTTGCTCTTGCTTAAGTAGTTCCAAAATTAGACGCAGATGTTCCTCATGTTCTTCCTCGTTCTTGGAATAAATAAGGATGTCATCGATGAAAACGATAGCAAACTGGTCAAGGTAAGGCTTACACACACGGTTCATGAGGTCCATGAATACCGCAGGTGCGTTGGTTAAACCGAAAGGCATGACCATAAATTCGTAATGGCCGTACCTTGTCCTGAATGCAGTTTTAGAGATATCTTCTTCTCGGACTCTTAACTGATGATAGCCGGACCTAAGGTCTATTTTGGAATAGAAACTTGATCCTTGGAGTTGATCAAATATATCATCTATGCGGGGTAGAGGATAACGATTATGGGTCGTTACTTTGTTCAGCTCACGATAGTCGATGCACATGCGGAAAGTCTCATCCTTCTTTGTTGACAAATAGGACTGGAGCTCCCCATGGCGATGAGCTAGGTCGGATGAAATCTTTATCCAACAAATCTTGCAGTTATATGGATAGTTCTAGAAATTCACTAGACGCAAGTCTACAGGGTGCCCGAGCAATAGGCGTTGCTCCGGGTGCTAGATCAATTTGGAATTCGACTTGACGATGCGGCGGAAGACCAGGCAGATCTTCGAGAAATAATTCTGGATAATCACGAACGATCGGTATGTCGTCAATCTTCTTCTCCTCATATGGCTGCTCGGCGACGAGAGCCAGAATGTCAGTATGACCTTTAAGTAGACATTTATGCGCTTTCATGAAGGATATGATGCTTATGACTGCACCACTCCTTTTGCCTTAGACAAAAAGGATTTCCCCTCTAAGGAGAGGAAGGCAAATATTTTTGTCACAACAGTTGGCCTCAGGTCGATTCTTGGATAACCAATTCATACCGACAATAAGGTCGAAACTGCCAAGTGTAACTGGCAGAAGGTCAATGTCAAGTTTATGACTAACCAATACTAGTTTACATTTGTAAGAATGCGAGTTGTTTCGATTTTTTTGAGCGTCTGCTATCTCAATAGTATACTTGGCTTTTAACAGAGTTGGAGCACTACCCACTAATATGGGGTTTGTGAAGTCATACTGGGGCATCTAGTGAGACCCGTGCTTATAAAGCAAGTGTCAGTCAATGCATAGGCTAAGGGAATAGGTTCACATGTAAGAATGAAAAGTTTAATGAGATATAGATTCCAGGAGTACAAGGGATGGGATGTATATTTAAGTAATCGCGTTCAGCTGATGGTCAGTTAGATTAAATCTTTGTTTCCTAATATCATTGGATCAACAGGATCATTTCGTGAAGAAAGAAATCCGTTTACAGGATTGAATATGCTGGGGTAAAATTCGAAGTTAGACTAAGGATTAGTCACAAGATGAGGTAATAAGGTCAAATGCGATCTATTGTTGGAGTGTAAGGAATAACGTGTTAGCATAGAAAGAATTTCTTAAATTCTGTGTATATAGTTGGAATCGATAAGTTTGCTATGAGATTCTATTAGAGTTTCAATCAAGATGGTTTATGTGATCACGTTTAGATGAGTGTCTTAATTTCACTAAGACTCTTACATAAGTGAGAATAACATTGATGGATTTCATTAATGATAGTTCTGTGTGTCCATAGACATCTTCAACCTGATAGTCGCGTCTATCAACTGTTGAACGAGTTTAACGATACTAACTAGTCATTGAGTAGGTTACAAGAAATTCTACTGACAATGGAAGTTTAAGTTTGTAGATCACTGATTAGGACCATTTATCCACACACTAGGTTTCACCAGGACTTACATGCACCTCAAATTATTATTACGTGTGCACCCGTAATGATAATTTGCTTTGCATGTTCACCCTAGTTCTCCCCGTCCTGTGCTATAATGTCCTTTAGTTTGTATTGCTGAGTACAGAGTGTTGTCAGATATGATAAGTCATCGAAAAGCTTAGTCATCAACCATAAGTTGATCAATTAGAACTCATATCAGGATGAGTAGTCAAGAAATCGTTTGATCCGAGTATTCACTCGAGTTGAAACACAATACAAGAGTCCAATCTAGTGGATTGTAGATGAGAGCATGAAGCAAACATGTACACGGAATGCGACTTCGAGAAATGAAACAAATTCATGAATACAAGTTATAGGAAGCAGCAAGGTAGCCGTCCTTTCAACTGAGTCAAGATAGGGTTTAAGTATGCATTGAACAATGCGTTCTCAGATTTGTGTTCGATCCATTCTCAACAGAATATCGATCAAAGACGCGAGCCCATGGCTCGGTAAGGTGATGACATCTACGTGCCAATGGATTCGGAAATAATGCGTGCAACGGTCTGCCTTCATTCGGCATATTGTTGCTGGTGTGTACAGTAGGGACTCGCCTCCGACGATCCCAATTCCCAAGGAGATATGCGTTAGTGCTGAGTGTCGTCCATAACATGGACCTGAGAAAGCCCACCATACCCAACAAGTGATGGTGATGTAAGTGACTCCTCCGAAGGCTCCGTCTCACTGCCCTCGAACGGGAGTGGATGATGTTCCGGTGATTCCCCGAGTGTCGCCACTGGGAATGATGATGCAATGCAAATGTTGTGTCCCTCGCCAACTGAGGGTGATACGGATGGTGTTACATACCTGCACTACAATGTATGTATAGATGCTATATATATCAGGTATGAGTGTCTGTGCCGTGTAACTAATGCATGTGTACGGTTATAGTCTAGTATGCAATCCTAGTTCTCTATAACCAATGGCTCTGATACCAATCTGTCACACCCCCAAATTCCACTAACGGAGTTTTACCGTTTGGAAGGTGACACACCAGGATCTCAGTCATTAGTTACATCAAACGACACTACATGGGACTTAAAATGTCATAACATAAAATTTCAGAGTTAATGCGGAAGCGTAAACGTTAAAATGAAGTCAAAAATAATTACACCCAACAAGCGTCGATTAATGTAATTAAATAAACTGTTTAAAGTATTTGAAATGAATGATATGACAGTAGGACTCCATGCATATCCTAAGTGCGCAACCTGTGCCAAAGCGACCTGAGAAACATGTAAGAAAAAGTGTCAACACGAGGTTGGTGAGTTCACAAGTTTCAAGTTTACAATAAGAGTGTGTTTGCCAGATTATGTACATTTAATATGCATATCTATAGGTAGCTAACCTAGGTTCATGTTTTACTAAAGCGCTCGCAACCGAAGCTAACTGTGTTTGTATGCCTCCTGCCAGGTCTATCAACTCTGGCACATGTGAGTAGGCTAACATTTCACCGTTCGATATCCAATCGAGTTAGCGCGACTAACGCAGGTGGGATTTATCAAAATCAGTAGTACTACTAAACATTACCTCGCTAAGATCCATATTAACGGTTCGAAATAATATGAGGACTTTCTGTGATAGCATGTTACGCTTAGTCTCAACAGTGATATCATATAAAGTACCATAATCAAATAGTTGCGTCATGTTTTCTCCCCTGGCGGGAAAAACAATATTTGCTTGCGTACCTGTTTCTCCCCCACGGGGAAAACAAGTAAAAGTATGATAATTGGTGTTTCATGTTTGTTTCTTCCTCAACAGGAAAACAAGTAAAATACGTTTGTGTGTAAGCATGTTTCTCCCCCAATAGTAAAACAGGTAAAAAGGGGCCGTGAAACTCACCTGCTTGGCATTGAAGGTAGTATCACACAAAGGGTAAGTTGGAACCACGTGTGTAAGTCTCAAAAGACTTACGAATGCCCTAAAATTATAAACACATAAATTAGGGATGAAAGAAAAATGGGAAATGTGACAATGACACGGATTGAGAGGCGTCCCAAAGAAACGCTCTAATATTCAAGAGTGGACGAAAGTGTCCACGGAGTTAAGAATTACTTTACGCAACGAATGACACGAATAATAATAATTATAACCGGGTATTTTGTCATTCACAAAAAAATAAGAAAATAATAATATATGTATACGAGTAAATAGTATAACCAATTATATTATTATTTAGTCTCAATCGACACACGATGTTATAAAATGATTTGAAATAAAATAAATATATATTATTTAATAATATGGGTCACGGTTTGAAAATAATATAAACATATTATTTTATATGAATTTACGGTTTAAAAATAATATAAACATATTATTTTTACTTGATAATAATAACAATATATTAATTATAAAAGTGGGTATAATTTATAAAAATATGTTAATAACTCAAACCCGAGCCTACGGGTTGTTTTCCGGCTAAAACACATTTATATAATAATATAATATTATAAAGTTTGATTTTTATTTATTAAATATAATAGGATACTGTTTAAAAAAAATAGATGTGGGAGCCCGGTCTCGAACCCTGGTCTCTCCCACATACGCACACAGCCTTAACCATCTCCGCCCGCTAGGGTAACCCGAAGGATACCGGGTTGGAATGGTTTTAACATTAAGCTCTATGTGGTTTTCCTCCCTTAAAGACCCGCGATCGAAACCGGTCGATATCCCTCGATTTGGATGATGGTTTGAGTGAAACAGAAACAAGTTTTGATGCTCAGAGGATTACGAACCTTGGCATACTGTTAATTTCGAAAACAAACGGGTTTTGGATGTCCAAATCTTGAAAACAGATCGAATACGTAAAGAGGAAAACTTTGAATCGATCAGATAGATTTTGATAATGAAATTGATTAAAACCATAGGGCTTTTGATAATCGGGACATTCGAAACTGATTACGTAGATTAATTTCATTTCTTTTCAGTCTAAGATCGAAAACCCCAAATCATAACGCATATGAACCCTAATTACGGGTTCATGATCAATTCGATAGTGGAAGCCCGTTGTTTCATAGGGCTTTCACTCTACTGACGATTGAGAATCAAATGGAGTAGGTTAATTTAATTTAAAAACGGTTTATAATTGAATTCGACAGATAGAGTTCACATGAACCCTAATTACGGGTTACAGAGATTCTTATATTAAAACTTGAAATTGGCAAAGGGTTTTCAATAAAAACAGTGTTGTGAATCTTTCTGCATAGGTTAATTTCATTTTAATTGGGTCTAGATTAGGGCTCGACTAAATCAGTCAGATGATGAACCCTAAGATTAAGAACTCGATCGAATTGATGATGTAGCCCGAATTAACATGGGGCTTACCTTTACGGAAAGAAAACGAAGCAATTGGGTCAAGAATTTACCAGAATGCGTGTCGGATTGATGAAGTTCGAGTAGATGCAGGTGTCGGCTGCACAGATTGCTTTCCGGCGAGTTCTACTGTTTCTCCGATCAATGCAGGTTGCGTAAGCACTTCAGGAGGATTCGACGAGTGAGAGGGATGCTTCAATTCGCTGGAGTAACACCAGATTATGATGAATTTGATGGGATTAGGTTGATGGTCGACGGTTACATAACGAATAGCCACATTTTGATTAATTCGCATGTAATGCAGGTGATTAAGGCTCAATTATGATCGATTAAGGCATTTAGATGTTAATCAGTTATAGAATTTGATTCAATTCAGTTAACATTCGCGAATTGGAAATCAAAAGTCCCAATGTTGACTTCTAAAAGTCGACATAACTTATTTTTGACAATTTTGACTTTGAGGAGTCAATAATTCATGTATTGGGACTTGGCAGGACTAGTCCCTGCAGTTCTGAGTTGGATTTATGACAGAAATAGTCCTTGGGGTTAGATTTGACTAACGGGGTTAAGTTTTTAATAAGGAACTTAACGGAATAGTTAACCGGGGTTAACCTAAAAAGTCGGATTGTCACACTATCGAAACTAGATTTTTGTCTTATATAGAAACTGTGGTTATCTAAACTTGTCTGTGAATTTTTCAGTATCGAAACTAGTTTTTTCGATAAAAGTTGTCTTATCGAAATTAGTTGTTTCGATAAAAGTTGTCCTATCGAAACTAGTTGTTTCGATAAAAGTTGTCCTATCGAAAATAGTTGTTTCGATAGAAGTTGTCCTATCGAAACTAGTTTCTGTTTAGTTTCGATTCCGAATATTATGGCCACTTCAAGTTCAACAGAACCTTCTGGGGGAAATAGACAACCTACTCTTGTGTCCACAAGAGAATTTGATGACTGGATAAAAAAGATGAAGCTTTTCTTTCAATTTCACGATTATACATTGTTGAGTTCTATCACCGATGGTCCCCACAAGCCCGTAACTACCACTGCTGATGTTCAACGTCCTAAGTTAGTATCTGAGTATGATGAGAAAGATCTTGCCTTGATTGCCCGAGACAACAAGGCCTACGGGACTATTGCCATGGCTCTTCCTATGGATATTTTCAACATCTTTGCTGAGTACACAACTGCCAAAGACTTATGGGTTGCATTGTGCACAAGATATGAGGGAAGTGAGGATGTCAGGGAAAGCAAAAGAGATCTGATCAAGAAACAATATGAGATGTTCAGCAGTGTAAGGGGAGAATCAATGTCTGATTTGATCATCCGTTTCTCAAGCATTGTATCAAGGTTGAAAGTAATGGGAGTTGAGTACCCTACTCTTGATCTAAACAAGAAACTCCAAGATTCTCTTCCTGGGGAATGGAATATGTATCGAATCATGATCAAAAAGACTGAGAATCTGAGTGTTCTTTCTCAACAGGAAGTCTATAGCATTCTTGAATCTTATGAAATTGAGATTAAGAAGGGAGCAGTCACCCCGTCAAATCAGTCTGGAATCACAGCTCTTATTGCTGGATCAAGCTCATCCGGTAGCCCATACTTTCAGACTGATGTCCCTCCTTCAGCTGCTGCAATTAATTCTACCACCTCCTCTGTTCCTCAAAAGACTGTCACCATGATTCCTGATGATTATGTCCCAATCATGACTGCTTTCATGTCGTGCTATGATGCACTGATTTCTGGAAATCTAACACCGGTTAGCTTTCAACCTGATGACTTGGAGCAGATTAATCCTGATGATTTGGAGAAAATGGACATTGATTGGTGCATGGCCATGTTGACCTTAAGAGCCAAAAGATTCATCAAAAGGACTGGCATAGACAGATTCAAGCAGGGAAAGACACTTGGGTTTGATATCAAGAAGGTGAGATGCTACAATTGTGATCAGCTGGGTCACTTTGCCAGAAACTGCAAGGAGCCGTCCTCCAAGGATCAGCAAGAAAAGAAGATTTCCTCTGGAAAACAAGCTGCCAATCCTCCAAAGACAAACACATCTTCAAGTTCCACAGCTCTTGTGTGTCAAGCTGATGGACACTATCATTGGGGAGAACAAGCTGAGGAAGCTGCTGATAAAGCCTTAATGGCTGATGTGGAGGACATGGGCAAGTGTGTCATGATTGAACTTACTGAGGATCTCACTGCTGTGCCTGCTGAGGTTATTTCTAAACTGTGTAATTCTAGATCTTGCTTGAATGAAATTCAAAAATACAGATTCATCAATCAAGCCTTGATTGATGAACGAGATCACATTAAGGTGATGTATGACTCTGTGGCCAAAAATGAGAAACTTTACTTAAAGAAAATTCGTGACATTTCTGGTGAAAATCGCTCTTTAATTGTGCAACTCAATACTCAAACCATTAATAATACGATCTTAAGTGAAAGAGTCCAAAAGGCAGAAAAAGCAAAATTACAAGTTGATCACATGGATATGGATCAGAAAATTCTGTTTGGGATAATCGATAAACAATTTAATAGAAAAGGCACAGAGGGTCTTGGGTATAACTCTCATCCACCTTCTTATTCTAAATCAGGGAGATTTGCTGATATGCCAACTCCACGTGTTTCCACACCTTTTGTTTGTACATTATCTCCTGATGATTATATTACGTCCTCCGATTCTGACAGTTTTGTTTCTTGTGCAGAATCAAATTGTGTAAATTCCGAAGATGATTGTGATAAGAGTACTAATGATAGAACTATTTTAAAAGAAATTGAGTAAGATGAATGTAATAATATGTCCGTGTCAAAACCAAATATTTGTGAACACGTTAAAAACTTGTATTTTGATTCTATGCCTGCTGAGCATACGGGTTTGGGATGTGATGTTTCTAAATTTAAAAATGCTTTGCCTTTTGTTCCTAAATCTTTGAATGTTATGCCATGTGTTACCAAGTTTAAAAGTGCAGGAATTATTGTGAATGATGTACCACGTGAAACCATGAGCAACATGGACTTTTTCAGATTAAAGGAAGCACATCGTCTTCAAGACAAAGTTATTGATGAGAGAACCGTCTCATGTTCAGATTCCTCAACATCACAATCATCTTCATCTTGTGATGACTATTGTCAGGCTAAGATATCTTGTGAAAACGTTTGTTTTAGTTGCGGTGCCTCAAATCATGTTTCAAAAAGTTGTAAATTGACAACCGCAAATTCTAATGAAGAATCGCCTTCCAAAAGTTCATTAAATTCATATGTGTTGCCTAAGTCTTCTCACAGTAGGAAATCTAGGCGTAAAAGAATTAAAAATGCTAAAAATTATTTAAAACGAACTTGGAAAATAAAAAATAATGTTCTATTTGATGACCATGCTTCATCAAAGGATGGTTGTAAGATTCCAATGAGAGGTCATATCCTGACACTAAAATCTCTTAATTGAAACAATTTTGGTCAAATCGTATAAATGGTTCGTTGTGTATAGGGTCAATCAAGAAGAATCGGCGATAACATCTGGCATGTAGATAGTGGTTTAACTTGCTGCAAGATTATCATCAAATTGATGGAGAGTATGTTGCTTTTGCTGGAAACCCAAGAGGAGGAAAGATTGAAGGACAAGGAACAGAGTAAAATGGAGTTAATAGTCTGGAATTTGTCAACTTTGTTCCTCAGTTGAAATATAATCTGATGAGTGTTTCACAGATTTGTGACAAGGACTTTTGTGCTTTATTCAATTCAAAAGAATGTCTTATCTTGAAGCCGGGAGTGGTGATTCCGGAAGAACTTATTCTCATGCGTTCTCCCAGAAGATACAACACATATAGCTTGGATATGAACAACCCATTGGGCATTGAATCGTGTTTTCTCTCAAAGGCTTCCGAAGATGAATCTTTCCTGTGTCATAAGAGGTTGGGACATGTCAATTTCAAAACAATGAACCGACTGGTTTGAGGCAACCTAGTCACTGGATTACCTCTCAAAGATTTCACTCCTATGGAACACTGTATCTCATGTTCCAAGGGAAAACAGCACAAATCTTCACATAAGCCTAAAACCACCAATTCCATTGACTCTCCTCTCCAATTGCTTCACATGGATGTTTTTGGTCCGGTGAGTGTCATGAGTCTTGGACGAAAGTCATACAGTCTGGTGGTAACACATGATTTTTATCCATTCACTTGGGTGTTTTTCCTAGCTAAGAAAGATGAGACGCCAGAGATTTTAAAAACTTATCTGCTTCAAATTGAGAACCTCTTCAATCTAAGTGTGAAGACTATCCGCAGCGATCATGGAACAGAATTCAAAAATGCAACTCTTGATTCCTTCTGTGAAAGAAAAGGAATTTCTCGACAATTTAGTGCACCTCGTACTCCTCAACAAAACGGTGTAGCTGAAAGAAGAAACCGCACTTTAATTGAAGCTGCACGAACTATGATTGTTGACTCTAAGCTTCCCGTGACTTTCTGGGCTGAGGCGGTCAACACTGCATGTTTTGTGCAAAATCGGGTTCTTATCACTAAAAGTTGCAACAAGACACCTTATGAGATCATGTACAAGCGCAAGCCAGTTGTCGATTTCTTCAAAAAATTTGGGTGTGTGTGCACAATGCTGAACACTTCAGATCAGCTCAACAAGTTTGAAGCCAAAGCTGATGAATGCTATTTTGTTGGTTACTCATCCAATCAACGTGCTTTTCGTGTCTACCATAAGAAGAAAAGGATAGTGATGGAGTCTATTGATATGAATTGGCATGAAAACAATCATACGGACGCAGGAGACGGTCCCAATTGGCTCTTTGACGTCGATTCAGTTTTTAAGTCATTTAATCTTCCTGATTTCTCTATTGAATCAACTCATGCTAATCCTTACTTCTCTGTGAACAATCTAGGGAACATAAATGATCAAGGCTCTTCCTCATCTGCTCATGTTGAAATTCTTGTGGTGGCTAATGCTGAATCTGATATGGAGTCTTCCGTTTCTGGTGCAACAAGTGAAACTGTTGAAGACAACTCCATTCCAATAGTAGATGTTGCACCACAATCACCTGCTGAAGATCCTATTAATGATATTGCCGATCCTCCTGCTGAAAATCTTACCAATTTGGAAGAAGTCGTGGAAGAAGATGAAATTCCTCAACTGCGAATTCACAAGATTCATCCCACCAATAACATCATTGGACCACTCAATGTGGGTGTTAGTACCCGAAGTGCCTGTGAAGCGTTTGAAAACAACATCTTTTCTTGCTTCATTTCTCAAGCTAAACCAAAGAACATCAAAGCAGCTCTACTAGAAAACAACTGGGTGGAAGCAATGCAGGAAGAGCTACAGCAATTCTCAAAGCTGCATGTGTGGAATTTGGTAGATCTTCCCAAGAACAAAGTTCCAATCGGCACTAGTTGGGTTTTTCGCAACAAAAAGGATGAAGGCGGCACTGTGATTCGAAATAAAGCTCGTCTGGTGGTTCAAGGTTTCTATCAAGAAGAAGGGATTGACTATGAGGAAGTCTTTGCACCAGTGGCTCGCTTGGAAGCCATCCAAATGTTTCTCGCCTATGCAGCCTACATGGACTTCACCGTTCATCAAATGGATGTCAAAAGCGCATTTTTATATGACAAAGTTCAAGAGGAAGTTTATGTCAAGCAGCCGCCGGGTTTCATTGATCCTAATTTTCCAGACCGTGTTTATAAGTTAGACAAAGCATTGTACGGTCTTCAGCAAGCACCTCGTGCGTGGTATGAAACTTTATCAAAGCATCTGCTTGAGAATGGTTTCACACGAGGAGCAATTGACCAAACTTTGTTCAAACGGAAGGATGAAAAGGATACAATCTTGGTTCAAATTTATGTGGATGATATCATTTCTGGATCTACAAATCCCCGTCTTTGCATAGAATTTGAGGAAGTGATGAGATCTAAGTTTGAAATGAGCTCCATGGGAGAAATGAAGTTCTTTTTGGGACTACAAGTTGATCAGTCTGAGTCAGGAATCCTTTTCCATCAAGAAAAATACGTGAAAGAAATTTTGACCAAGTTCAAAATGGCTGATTCCTACCCTGTAAAAACTCCTGTGGAAGTTCGTCATTGTTTGACTCCTGATGTGGATGGTGAAAGCATTGATCAGCATCTCTATCGCTCTATTATAGGCTCTCTCATGTATCTCACGGCCAGCAGACCCGACATCGTGTTTGCGGTGTGCTTGTGTGCACGTTTTCAGGCTAATCCTAAACTCTCTCATTTATCTGCTGTGAAACGTATTTTAAGATATTTAAAGTATAAGCCAAAATTAGGTCTGTGGTATCCTAAAACTGACTTATTTGATCTTGTGGCTTATTCAAATTCAGACTACGTGAGTGGCAACTTAGACCGAAAATCCACTTCTGGAGGTTGTCAATTCCTTGGCAACCACCTTGTCTCATGGCAATGTAAGAAACAATCCACCATTTCCCAATTCATCGCCGAAGCCGAATACATTGCCGCAGCCCTCTGTTGTTCCAAAGTCAGATGGATACACCATCAGATGCTTGACTATGGGATCACATTCCATGAGACACCCATTCTGTGTGACAACACTGTTGTTCCCCATATCACCAAAACCCCATTCAGCATTCCAAAACAAAATACATTGAAATCAAACATCACTTTATCTGTGACAGTGTGGAAAAGAAGCATATTCAAATTGTTGAAGTTAAAACTAATAAACAAACCGCAGACATCTTCACAAAGGCTTTTAACTCTACCAGATTTGCCCAACTGGTGGAGATTCTTGGAATGATCAACTTTCAGTAAATTGTGTGAATAGTATTTTTTTTTCTAAATTCTGTTTAATTGTTAAAGAAAATTCCAAAAAGATTTTATTTTTATGTACAGTTTCTACGCAAATCTTTTGGGGGAGAAATATAATATTGAAAAGAATTGTTGTGTATATAATCTTACAAGTGGTTTTGAGTTGCAGAAAAAATTGAATCTGACCTTTGAGAAATGATAGTGTCTGATCTCATCTCTTGGACATGGAATAGACCAAAAGCGATGGTGTTTACTGAGGTATAGCTGGTAGGCCCGACATATGGTTAAAACTTGTAAGTAGTGTGAAAACCTAATATATATATCTCATACTTGTGTGTTTGAACCCATTATTGAAACATCTAACCCATTTTTATATCTAAGAAAAGCAATTCAATCAGATACAGGCTTACGTATTGGATTCCTATTCATACGCAGTGACCGTCAATATAACGATATTTACCACCGATGACCCCGTATGTTTTGCTTATGCAAAGATCTCGGGTGCTCATCCTTTTCCCATCCACTTGGATGATTTGACCCCGTCTGTTTTGCTTACGCAAAGATCTCGGGTGTTCAACATTTTTCTATCCGCTTGGATAATTTTACGACTTCTTCTATTTTGCTTACGCAAAGATCTAGAATGCTCGTACCGTTTTAATATCTACTTGGATATATTTTATTTTAATTTTCTAAATCCACTTGGATATCTTATTTTATTTTGGTGGTACTTTGACATTACTAAGACGGTACCTTGGTTAATCAGAAAGAGATGATAGGATGAAGATGGGTACTTCTTGAGGATTGATAGGTTTTCAAAATCATTTTATTTTAATATGTGTGGTACACCTTGTATATTGCTTAAATGGTACCTTTTAATCACATGAAATCTTAGTACAAACAAATGTTCGGGTTTACTTTGCACAAACATTAGCTATCTTCAGGGACTCAAAGTAGTGAATTGCAAAAGGAAGTGTTTCAAGAGACTGACCAGATCTGATCTCATGTTGGATCTTTTTCAAGAAGATAAGTGTAAATATCTTCTGTATAATTTCATTTCTATAGAAAGTCTGTTTTAACAGTGTATATATGTTAGTCTTATTTCTGTTCTTTGAACTAGTTGTACTTATCGAAACTACTTTGTTCATATCGAAACTACTTTGACATATCGAAACTACTTTGTGCATATCGAAACTACTTTGAACGATCGAAAGTAGTTGTTCATATTGAAATTAGTTTGCCCTATCGAAACTAGTTGTTTCGACAGGGGCATTTTTGTCTTTTGTCTTACGAAAAATTAAATGCCTTCATAATCAATCCCTCCCTTCATACTGAGTTTCACTCATCTTTTTCGAACCCTCTTACCTTCTCTGTCATACGCAAAAATCTCTCAAGCCTTTGTTCTGAGTTGCAAGAAATCAGTGTCAATCACCTGATTTTCCCCCGTTGTCACCATCGTCTCCATCATCAGGTAACGTCTCACTACTTCGTACAGATGATTTTTCAAATCAGCAAACCTAGGGTTTCAAAAAAATTCAAAATATGTTCGACTAAATCTTCATAATAACAGTCGTTTTTGTGCTTATCCTCGTTTACAAACATCTCTATCATCTTTGAACTCATGATTAATGTGTACTCTTGCAGATAACAGTCTCACATTCGGTAAGATGAAGTTCCGTCACTAACAGGCCACTCTAAACCCTTCTTTAAATTGTCTATATTAGTCTAAGTATCGTGAATCAAAAGGGGCTTGGGTGTCACACCCCAACCGACGGCGGAATCATCGGGGCGGGACATGTAGACTGTTCATGAGCTCAAGGTTGACTAAATTGTAATATGTTAAATCCATTTCCATTCAAATAAACATGAATCAAGTTCCAAGTACATAATGAAATACAATTTGTTTTTGAATTAAGATTAACTAGGTCCAAAGCCTATGTGTAGCATGTCTTGATCAAACTCATATGAAAGCACCTGAAACATGAATAAAATAAGGTCAACTAAAATGTTGGTGAGTATAACACATGTTTGTATATAGATAGCATATAGTTTGTAAAACAAATCCTTACATAACATGATAAAATAGTCATTTATGGGGAGCAGCTATTGTGTAACCAAGTACAATCAAACCTTTGTAACTAGCATACAAAATTGTGTTGTCGGTATCAATCACCCCAATCTGGGTGGGTTTGTCAGACTCATTAGATCTATCATTGAAAACCGTCGGCTTGAATAGTTAATGATTTCACATAATCGCATACAAAGGTTAGAACGCCTACCACTCGGGCATAAAGCTCAAATCGCACACATGAATGTAAAAAGGATTTGTACTTGTGTTGTAAATGTAAACATGTAATTTGAATAGTGTTCATGTTTCACCCCAAAAATGTAAAAGAGTAAAAGGGGCTATGTAATACTCACCTGTACTATATGTGTAGGTAACACGAGCAATAGGTAGCAAACGTGATTTTTGCAAATCACAAATATAACCTAAAGTGAAATGTATGAACTTGAATTAGTAACATGCAAAAAGTCTATGGACAACTCTAGGGTTCAGGGAGTTTTGATGTGTAGGGATTTGTACAAAAATATTTGCGGAATTCGATGAAATAAGTGTGTAAGTTGTGTCACACCCCGACCGATGGCGGAATCATCGAGGCGGGACATGTAAGACTGTTCATAGCACATGGTTGACTAAATTGAAATATATTAAAGTTAAATTACCATTACAAATAATTCAAGTACAAACCAAATTCAAACAAGAAAGATAAAACAACTCATAAAGTTCTTGATTTAAATTGCTAAGTCCAAATCCTATGTTGAACACGTCTTGAATCAATCTCACATGTTGGGGCCTGAAACATGAATAAAATAAAGTCAACTAAAAAGTTGGTGAGTATAACACAGTTGTATGTAGATAGCATATAGTTGAAAACAAATCCTTTACAAAACATGATAAAATAAGGCATTTATGGGGAGCAGCTATTGTGGAACCATGTACAAGCAAACCTTGTAACTAGCATGCAAAAATTGTGTTGTCGGTTTCAATCACCGCGCACCATGGGTGGGTTTGTCAGACTCAATTAATCTATCATTGAAAACCGTCAGCTTGTATAGTTAATGATTGCACATAAGAGCATACAGAGGTTAGCACACCTAGCACTCGGGCACAAAGCTCAAATTTTGCACACATGTATGTAAATAGGATTTTTGCACTTGTGTTGTTTGTGTAAATGTAAATGTGTAATGTGTAATGTGTATAGAGTTCATGTTCCACCCCAAAAGTGTAAAAGAGTAAAAAGGGGTTGTGAATACTCACTTGGTATGGAAGTGTAGCTAACAAGGATTATAGATAGCAAATATGATCCTCGAAATGCACAATTTAACCTAAAGAGTAATGTGTATTGAATCAAATAGATGCATTTAAGTCTAAATGAAAGTTGAATTTGTGTATAAAATTATTGATTTGTATTTAAAAGTATTGAATAAAATATATAGAGTTTGTAGTAAAAATATTTTTGAAACAATTTGATTAGGTTTGAATTGGATAATTGAATAAATATATAATTATAGTTTATGAAATAATGTAAATATTAATTGTAATTAAGTATAAATAAATAAATGATTTTAATTTAAAATGTAAATTAAGTAAATAATCATTATCTTATTTATAAATTTTGTAACTTAATTATTTAAAATATCATTTAAGTGTAAGATAATAAATATAAATTTAATTTTTCATCAACTTTTAAATAAATTATATTTATGCCAAGATTAAACTTTTAATCCATTTTTAAATACAGAAAACATATTTTTATAAAATCGAAACATTTATTGATCGAAAAATATAAAATTATAATTCTGCTACAATTTCTGAGTCACACACGACCGTGCCTTGGAAGGGCACGATCGTGCTCAAGCCAGGGGCGCGACCGCGCTAGTCAGGGCACGACCGGGTTGATCAACAGCGGCACAAACTAGACCAGTCAAACAGGCACGACCATGCCTTGGCCCGGCACGGTCGTGTCTATGATCTTTAGACACAACAGAGACTAGCCTAGAGGGCATGACAAGGTCTGGACTGGAGGACACGACCACGCTGCTAGTCGGCACGACCGCGCTGCTAGTCGGCACGACCGCGCTCTATGAGGCACGGCCGCGCTAGATGATTAGCGCGACCGTGTCTCTTCCAAATCAGACACGAATTGACAAATGCTTGTATTTTAAACGCTGGAATTGTTAGGGCTTTTGATTAATGGGTTATTACGAGTCTTTTGGGATATTTTAATTGTATTAACAACATTTTTAACAGTGGATTCGATTAAATTATTTTAAATAAAACATCGATTATGATTCGGGGTAAATTCTATGATGGAAGCCTAAATTATTATGGGGCTTTCGATATAGAGACTAATTAACTGAAATAAATTATTTCAATTACTCGAAACAGTAGAGGATTGATAGAGATCGGCAAGAAGGAGTTCCGACGTCGACGGCTTGAGTTCCGGCGATCTTTACTGCAACTCCGGCCAATCCAAATAGCCTGGGAACTTCAGGGATGATTGAGTATCGAGTCTCTGCTGCTGGATTGAGAGGATTCGGATCGAACAGCGGATTCTAGTTTCTTGGAAAGCTTGAGAGAGTTTTTCGAAATTGGTAATATGAAACTGAGACGTTTGAGGAATTCGATAATTGTGATTCCTTCGTTAAGGGGAAAAGAAACGGATGACTGTTACGGATTTCCAATGATCGTGTGATTAAACTGCATTTACGTTTTAACTGTTACGCAGGCGCGACCGTGCCCAAGAGGGGCGCGACCGTGCCTAGGCACCGGGCGTGATCGTTCCCGGACCAGTCGCGCGATCGTGCCGAGGCACTTGGCGCGACCGTGCCAGGACGAAGCACGACCGTGCTAATTAGGGTTTCTTGATAAATTTTCAACTTTTGTCCTTGACTTTTCAGGTTTGATTAGTTTGATATAAATAGTTACTTGTATAGCGTTTAAGTGTATATAATCGAGCAAAACTTGTAAATTTGTATTGAATCATTGCATTTAGTTTACTGTAAGCAAAATAACAAGGCAGTGCATGAGTATTGAATTTGAAATTGCATTACATTGAATTGAAATATGAATACTAAATTCAGAGATGTTACAGTCTCCCCATGTTGAGAGAACTTCGTCCCGAAATTTAGCTAGAGGATACAACAGTATTAGTAAAAAGATGAGGGTACTTGAGCTTCATTTGGTCTTCTCGTTCCCAAGTGAACTCGGGACCACGCTTAGATTCCCAACGAACTTTGACAATGGGAATGCGACTTCGCTTGAGCTGTTTGACTTCACGATCCATAATTTCCACCGGCTTTTCAACGAAGTGCATCGTTTCATCAATGCGCACGTCGTCAAGCCGTATATGGAGATTTTCATCAGCGAGACACTTCTTCAGATTAGATATATGAAATGTAGGATGCACATTGCCAAGAGATGGAGGTAACTCGAGCTTGTAAGCCACTTTCCCAATCCTTTCAAGGATCTTGAATGGACCAACATAGCGAGGTGCTAACTTGCCTTTCTTTCCAAAACGGATCACGCCCTTCCATGGAGACACCTTTAGAAGAACAAGTTCACCGACTTGGAATTCCAAGGGTTTTCGACGTTTGTCGGCATAACTCTTTTGCCGACTCCTCGCTACTCGAATATTGTCACGGATTTGAATAATCTTGTCGGATGTTTCTTGAATTAACTCGGGACCGGTGATTTGTGCTTTACCAATCTCGTTCCAACAGATAGGAGAACGACACTTGCGACCATAGAGAGCTTCAAATGAAGCCATGTTAATACTTGTGTGTAGCTATTATTGTAAGAGAACTCAATGAGGGATAGATGTGAATCCCAATTGCCACCAAAATCGATTACACAAGCTCTAAGCATGTCTTCAAGAGTTTGGATTGTTCGCTCGGTTTGACCAACAGTTTGCGGATGGTAAGCCGTGCTCAAATCCAATCGAGTACCAAGAGCAGTTTGGAGAGATTGCCAAAATCGAGAAGTGAACCGGGCATCTCGATCAGATATTATGTTCAAACGAACACCATGACGGCTCACAATTTCATCAATGTAAATTCGGGCTAGTTTCTCAACCCGATAGTCTTCACGGATAGGCAAGAAATGAGCAGATTTGGTGAGTCGATCAATGATCACCCAAATACTATCATAACCACTTGAGGTGCGAGGGAGTTTGGTAATAAAATCCATGGCTAAGTTCTCCCATTTCCACACGGGAATTTCCGGTTGTTCAAGCAAACCAAAAGGACGTTGATGTTCGGCTTTGACTTTGGAACAGGTTAAGCATTTGGCCACATAAAGAGCAATGTCTTTCTTCATACCGGGCCACCAATATTGTTGGCGAAGATCTTGGTACATTTTATCCGCACCAGGATGAATAGAATAACGAGTCTTATGAGCCTCGTTCATGAGAAATGTACGGAGATCGTCGCGATCGGGAACCCAAATACGGTTCAAGTAATATAGTAGGCCATTGGGTTTTGATTCAAGAAGAAGTTCAACACCACACGACATTTCTTCATACATGTTACCCGTGGTTACCGAGACGTGTTGAGCTTCTAAAATACGGGTTTGAATATCGGTTTGAATACGGGCACAATGAAGCATAACATGGTCCTTTCGACTCAAAGCATCGGCTACAACATTCGCTTTGCCGGGATGGTAGCGAATCTCGCAGTCGTAGTCGTTAAGGAGTTCGACCCAACGTCGTTGCCTCATATTGAGTTCTTTTTGGTTGAAAATATGTTGAAGACTTTTGTGGTCGGTGAACACCACACATTTCATGCCATATAGGTAATGTCTCCAAATCTTTAACGCGAATACGACCGCACCCAACTCGAGATCGTGCGTCGTATAATTCTTCTCATGAACTTTGAGTTGCCTTGATGCATAAGCGATTACTTTGCCTCGTTGCATGAGAACACAACCAAGACCTTGGTTAGAAGCATCACAATAGACAACTAAATCATCTATTCCATCGGGGAGAGTCAATATAGGAGCATTGCACAACTTTTGTTTGAGGGTTTGGAAAGCTTCTTCTTGTTTCGGTCCCCATTCATAAGTCTTACCCTTGTGGGTCAAAGCGGTAAGAGGGCCAGCAATCTTTGAGAAGTTTGAGATGAAACGACGATAATAACCCGCAAGACCAAGAAATGAATGAACTTCGGTAGGAGTCTTCAGGGCATTCCAATTCTTAATCGTTTCAATCTTAGCAGGATCAACATGAATTCCTTTGTCATTGACAATATGACCAAGAAATTGAACTTCCTTTAGCCAAAATTCACATTTGGAGAATTTGGCATAAACTTATTCCTTCTTTAAGAGATCCAAAACCAATCTAAGATGTTCTTCATGGTCGGCTTTAGTCTTGGAATGGATTAAGATATCGTCAATGAAGACAATCACGAATTTATCAAGGTACGGTTTGCACACACGATTCATAAGATCCATGAAAACTGCAGGTGCATTGGTAACCCGAAAGGTATAACCATGAACTCGTAATGACCATACCTTGTTCGAAAAGCAGTCTTAGGAATGTCATCTTCTTGAACACGAAGCTGATGATAACCTGATCGAAGATCGATCTTCGAGAAGCAAGTAGAACCTTGAAGTTGATCAAAGAGATCATCGATTCTAGGCAAAGGATAACGATTCTTGATAGTAAGTTTGTTGAGTTCGCGGTAGTCAATACACATGCGAAATGATCCATCCTTCTTCTTAACAAATAAGACGGGTGCACCCCACGGTGAATGACTCGGACGGATGAATCCCTAGTCGGAGAGTTCTTGAAGTTGACTTGCAAGTTCTTGCATTTCAGATGGTGCAAGACGATAGGGAGCTCTAGCAACGGGGTTAGCTCCAGGTATAAGATCAATGCGGAACTCTACTTGACGAACGGGAGGAAGACCGGATAAATTCTTAGGAAAAACCTCGGGAAAATCTCGAATAATGGGAATGTCTTGGATACTCTTCTCCTTGACATCCTTTTGAACAATGTGAGCTAAGAAAGCAATGTACTTCTTTCGTAAGTACTTTTGGGCGGTAGTACACGACATCAACTTAAGTCCCTTGCAAGGCTTTTCACCAAAAACTCTTAAGGTTTCTCCCAATGGTAGCGGAATTTGGATACACTTTTCAAAGCAAATGACTTCGGCATGATGATTTGATAGCCAATCCATACCTATGATAATATCAAAGCTTCCTAGTGGCATTGGAACAAGGTTGATTGGGAATGTGTGATCATTAAGTTCTAAAGAGCAATCATAGATAATGGACTCAATTGTAAGGGAGTCACCATTTGCTACTTCAACGGTAAATGTTTTCTCTAATTGGGACCGAGTCTTTGCAAGTAAAGGTTCAAAATTAAGTGACACAAAACTTTTATCAGCTCCGGTATCGAATAAAATGGAGGCATATTGACTATTAACAAGAAACGTATCATTGACCACGTCATTGTTGGCTTAAGCTTCATTGGCGTTTATGTTGAACGCACGCCCACGAGCTCCACCTTGCCTAGCATTTGCAAGTCTTGGACATTGATTACGAAAATGGTTCGGGTCACCACACTCATAGCAAGCACGCCCATTAGCAATGGCTGGAGCACCTTGGTTAGCCACTTGAGGTACGGTTCGGTTTGGAGGGTTGACTTGGCCCGTAAGGGCTTTGGTCCTACAAACACTGACCGTATGACCATATCTCCCACAATAAGTACAAAGGCGACATGGGATGTTTTGAGGATGATGAAAATTGCAGGTGGCACAAAGAGGGTAGATCCCAACATATGGCTTTTTAGCCGGCGCTTGAATCATAGGTGCAGTTTGGTTGACGGGAACAGCAGGAGTAACCACAGCAAAATTTCTAACCTTCCTCTTTCTATTATTGCGAGAAGGCTCGGTTGTGGCTTCTTTGTTATGAGTAGGAGGGGTTATGGTTTCAGAAACTTTCTTAGAACCCTTTTTGGTAAGAGTTCCAGCTTTCACATGATTATCGGTTAAGGTAGCGGCTAGACGAATAGCATCCTCCAGAGTAGCAGAATTTCTACCTAAGACAGTATCTTGGATTTGTCTTGGTAGCTCACCAATATACTTCTCGATACAACGGGACAAAGGAGTGACCATGTGGGGCACTAGAAGACTCAACTCATGGAACCGAGTTGTATATGCTAAGCTTTCCCCGCTATCTTGGGCAAGATCCCAAAATTCAGCTTCTAGCTTTTTCACTTCGTTTCGAGGACAGAACTCCTCGGTCATAAGCCTTTTGACCTCATCCCAAGGTAAGGCCATAGCTACATCAACACCCCTATTTCTTTTCTCCCCATTTCACCATGTAAGTGCCCGTTTTTGTAGGACACTTGTAGCATGACGAACACGGAGGTTGTCGGGACAGTCACTATTGAGAAAGGTATTCTCAATGTTTTCAAACCATTGAAGGAGTCCAGTAGCTCCTTCGGTTCCATAAAACTTTAGGGGATTGCACGAGTTGAAGTGCTTGAAGGTGCATTGAGGTGGATTGTTACCACCATTTCCACCATTTCCACCATTATTACCACTATTGCTTCCATTTCCACCATTGTTGCCATTGGTGGCACCATTGGCTTGGGTGAGTTGTGTCACCAATTGGGTGAGAATAGCAGCAATGTCGGTGTTGGCGTTGGTTGCGGGAGCACGACGAGGAGGCATTCTACAGATTGTCACAAGACAAGAAAAATTGTGAGAACTTATGAGATTTGATAGGATTTAATAGAATGAGATAACAAAATAAAATAGATATTCTTAGTTTGGATTGTACTCAAAAGTGACAAAATCACTTGAATACCATGGCACATTAAGGTTAATTAAACTTATAAAATCTTCAAGGAGACATGCTTTAGCCTATAAGTAAACACTCATCTCGGGAATTCCCAGGAAAGCATACGGGTCCCTCGGTTGATTGGGATTTATGCGAAATGCTTTCCTAGACAGAAAACCCAAAATACAGGTGTCACCCTTCCAGATTGCACGTGTCCTCAAATAATTTCACAAGTTTAAAAACCTTAACGAAGAAATAAATAAAAAAAAATATTTTTAAAGATTTTTACTTCAAGAGTTCTTCCACATGCTAAGAAAGGATAAAGATAGAAAAGAAAATAGAAATATTATGAGGTTTTAGAATATAGGAAAGGATATTATTTATTTAATTACTAAGAATATCCTAATAAGTCATGGATTTAAAACACATAAGTCATCATAATGCAATAATAAGTAATCATACTAAACATGTAGCATATAACATATAGCACATAGCATGTAACACATAGCACAAAAATCATGAAGTATAGTATAAGTGGGTGTCCTAAAGTTATAGTCTAGGTCAAGGTGTCTAATAACCTAATTCCCTATAATCAAGGCTCTGATACCAATCTGTCACACCCCGACCGATGGCGGAATCATCGGGGCGGGACATGTAAGACTGTTCATAGCACATGGTTGACTAAATTGAAATATATTAAAGTTAAATTTCCAATACAAATAATTCAAGTACAAACCAAATTCAAACAAGAAACATAAAACAACTCATAAAGTTCTTGATTTAAATTGCTAAGTCCAAATCCTATGTTGAACACGTCTTGAATCAATCTCACATGTTGGGGCCTGAAACATGAATAAAATAAAGTCAACTAAAAAGTTGGTGAGTATAACACAGTTGTATGTAGATAGCATATAGTTGAAAACAAATCCTTTACAAAACATGATAAAATAAGGTATTTATGGGGAGCAGCTATTGTGTAACCATGTACAACCAAACCTTGTAACTAGCAAGCAAAAATTGTGTTGTCGGTTTCAATCACCGCGCACCATGGGTGGGTTTGTCAGACTCAATAGATCTATCATTGAAAACCGTCGGCTTGTATAGTTAATGATTGCACATAAGAGCATACAAAGGTTAGCACACCTAGCACTCGGGCACAAAGCTCAAATTTTGCACACATGTATGTAAATAGGATTTTTGCACTTGTGTTGTTTGTGTAAATGTAAATGTGTAATGTGTAATGTGTATAGAGTTCATGTTCCACCCCAAAAGTGTAAAAGAGTAAAAAGAGGTTGTGAATACTCACATGGTATGGAAGTGTAGCTAACAAGGATTATAGATAGCAAATATGATCCTCGAAATGCACAATTTAACCTAAAGAGTAATGTGTATTGAATCAAATAGATGCATTTAAGTCTAAATGAAAGTTGAATTTGTGTATAAAACTATTGATTTGTATTTAAAAGTATTGAATAAAATATATAGAGTTTGAAGTAAAAATATTTTTGAAACAAATTGATTAGGTTTGAATTGGATAATTGAATAAATATATAATTATAGTTTATGAAATAATGTAAATATTAATTGTAATTAAGTATAAATAAATAAATGATTTTGATTTAAAATGTAAATTAAGTAAATAATCATTATCTTATTTATAAATTTTGTAACTTAATTATTTAAAATATCATTTAAGTGTAAAATAATAAATATAAATTTAATTTTTCATCAACTTTTAAATAAATTATATTTATGCCAAGATTAAACTTTTAATCCATTTTTAAATACATAAAACATATTTTTATAAAATCGAAACATTTATTGATCGAAAAATATAAAATTATAATTCTGCTACAATTTCTGAGTCACACACGACCGTGCCTCGGAAGGGCACAATCGTGCTCAAGCCAGGAGCGTGACCGCGCTAGTCGGGGCACGACCGGGTTGATCAACAGCGGCACAAACTAGACCAGTCAAACAGGCACGACCGTGCCTTGGCCCGGCACGGTCGTGTCTATGATCTTTAGACACAACAGAGACTAGCATAGAGGGCATGACAAGGTCTGGACAGGAGGACACGACCGCGCTCTATGAGGCACGGCCGCGCTAGATGATTAGCGCGACCGTGTCTCTTCCAAATCAGACACGAATTGACAAATGCTTGTATTTTAAACGCTGGAATTGTTAGGGCTTTTGATTAATGGGTTATTACGAGTCTTTTGGGATATTTTAATTGTATTAACAACATTTTAGCAGTGGATTCGATTAAATTATTTTAAATAAAACATCGATTCTGATTCGGGGTAAATTCTATGATGGAAGCCTAAATTATTATGGTGCTTTCGATATAGAGACTAATTAACTGAAATAAATGATTTCAATTACCCGAAACAGTAGAGGATTGATAGAGATCGGCAAGAAGGAGTTCCAACGTCGACGGCTTGAGTTCCGGCGATCTTTACTGCAACTCCGGCCAATCCAAATAGCCTGGGAACTTCAGGGATGATTGAGTATCGAGTCTCTGCTGCTGGATTGAGAGGATTCGGATCGAACAGCGGATTCTAGTTTCTTGGAAAGCTTGAGAGAGTTTTTCGAAATTGGTAATATGAAACTGAGACGTTTGAGGAATTCGATAATTGTGATTCATTCGTTAAGGGGAAAAGAAACGGATGACTGTTACAGATTTCCAATGATCGGGTGATTAAACTGCATTTACGTTTCAACTGTTACGCAGGCGCGACCGTGCCCAAGAGGGGCGTGACCGTGCCTAGGCACCGGGCACGATCGTTCCAGGACCAGTCGCGCGATCGTGCCGAGGCACTTGCCGCGACCGTGCCAGGACGAAGCACGACCGTGCTAATTAGGGTTTTTGATAAATTTTCAACTTTTGTCCTTGACTTTTCAGGTTTGATTAGTTTGATATAAATAGTTACTTGTATAGCGTTTAAGTGTATATAATCGAGAAAAACTTGTAAATTTGTATTGAATCATTGCATTTAGTTTACTGTAAGCAAAATAACAAGGCAATGCATGAGTATTGAATTTGAAATTGCATTACATTGAATTGAAATATGAATACTAAATTCAGAGATGTTATAAGTTGATGCTTGTATTTGAATAAAAATGTAAAACTCAAAGTATAACTTAATCGTCTTAGGGTTTAAATAATTTAAATAAATAAATTATTATTATTATATAATTTTTTTTTACTATTATAATAGTGTGTCAAAAAGGCTGTGAATAAATATATATATATATATATGTATATGTTTGAGAAAATTATAATTTAAACCCTAACATATTCTTAATGTGAAGAAAAAAATAATAATAAATAAATTCTCTTTTATTTATTTAGCTATAGCATATTGAATATATATATATATATATACATATATATATGTATCCATATACTTATGAAAAGTTTTATTTGTTTAAATAGAGTTTAACCCTAATATGTATAAAAGAAATGATTTATAAAAATGTGTTTCAATTGTTTAAAATAAATGAAGGTGTGTAAACAAATGAATGGGTTTATAAAGATAGTCACAATTATTCTCTAATTGTAAATTATAAACTAATGGTTTTACATATTTTATTTGTTTAATTAATTAAATTAAAGAAATCAAAACTTATTAGGTTTTCCATAGTTAATAAAATTCTTTCTCTTGAGAAATTTAGCAAATTAAGTTTATAAAACAATTTTGAGTTTTATGAAATTTATAAAATGATTTATAAAGAAATACACATAAGTATATGTATATGAATGGGTGTGGCAGCTTATAAACAATGAAAATAATGACAAAACAAAACAAAAAAAGAAAATAATGACAAAACAAAAACAAAAAAAAATAAACGGGCAGAACCGGGTATAGAACTCGCGACCCGTTCTGAGGTAGAGGAAAGCCTTAACCGATTGATCTGTGCATATGCCTTGTTAAGAAAATGGGATGGTTTCAATTTTAACATAAGGTCCTCATGAGTCTTCTTCCCCAAAACACCGAAATCAAAACCCTAACCCCAAATTGGCCTTAATGGCACACAGACACGAGACCGTAATGTTAGGGCTTTTGGTCAGTGGGTTAAAACGAACAAGAGGGTTGAATTCTTACCTACAATGGTCACGCAAAAGGGTGACAACGACCAGATGGACAGGTTCCTGTTCTTCGAATCCGATTGAGTTCCAGGAGTGTAGTGCAATGCGTAAAGGAGTTCAGAAGGTTAGAAAAAGATGTCGCGAGCGTAATGGGTTGGTTTTTATAAACCATTTTCACTTGAAACGTTCCAATTGATTCGAGGTTGTTTGGAACGGCAACAGGGGTGATTAATGAATACATCCGTTTGATTCTCAATGATTTGGGCAATGATTTGGGATCAAAAACGTGCGAGTAACATCGCGTCCTAATTTCACGGGCTGGGATTGATTTGGCTCAGCTTTGACTTCGAATGTCAAACGTGTCTGAATACAATATTTTTTCTGTTTAATTGACAAACTAATTGAGTTAGAAAGTGACCGTGTAGCATTCATGTATACATGGCTAGTCTAAAGGATTCGAAATTGATCGATTATAAGGCCTAATTGCAAGATTGTGCTTCTGTTGACTTTAAAAGTCAAAGTAAACGAGTCAAAGGGGTTCAAGTCTTGAATAGGTTCAACTTGTGGTGTGATGGTCCAAATACAAAGGTGGGGGGGTGTTTAAATCAAATGTTCAAGACTCAAATTAATTATCTATTGTTTATAAAACTTGTTTTGAATTTTATAAAGTTTATAAAATCTTGTTTTACTTTGAATGTTTATAAAAGGATATATTTCCTTAAAAAGAATTTACAACTTGTATATTGGTTTATAAAATATATACATATTTATTTATAAATACATATATATGTATCTAAAAGATGACTACATGATTAAAGCTCGTCATTTTTATGTTTTGATTTAGTTTCCATAATAGGGTATATATATAAGTATTTATAAAAGTCTATATACATACACATACATGTGTTATACATATAAATAGAAAATTATATGTAAGTGATAAGTTTAAATTTTGAGTAGGAATAGTAGTTAATGTTACTCATAGAGTGGGACCAGTACGGGATTCAAACAAAGTATCATTAAAATAGATAAATAGGTAAATAGATAAGTTAAAATAGTATCAGAAAAATCATGGATGTTACAGTCTCCCCATGTTAAGGGAATTTCGTCCCGGAATTTAACTAATGGAGGCTATTAAAAATCAAGAAATAGGTGGGAGTTTTGGGTTCTCGATGAGTTTTGATTGTTGTATTCTGGGGAGTGTAACCCTTGAGATGGCTTAGGCCTGATACTTAAAGTTGAATATGAAGGGTGATAATGAATTTTGTTTTGAAATGAATTTAAGGAGGAGATTGTCGAATAATAATTCTGAATTCTAAATGTGAGATGTATTATTTGGAATGAATTTGATGGAATTTTGATAATTAGGATTTGTGTAAGATGTAGTATAATATACTTTAAAATTGTCAGCGGGTAAAAGATTTCATAAACATTGGTCTAGGTCAAAACTTCACGTGACACGAGCAACATTACTTCTGATAATATTATAGGACACTTATATATAGGAAGTACCATCGGCGTATCCACCATGCCCTTGTCATATCACATTAGTTTCGTTGTTACATATCATGATAAGTTTTAGGTCACAACACATGACAAAATTTCACTATGCTTTCCATACGCTGATTTTCATAATTCCGTGTGCACCCGTAATTACTCAAATCATAGCATGATCCGTATAGGTCATTCCGTTGTGTGCGGTTCAAGGGGCACAATTTCACTCCGTCCATGTCCATTGTTTTCACATAAAAGTCGCTAACAAGTAACTATGTCCTTAAGCAGGTAAGTTCACGACTAGAGAGTAGTAAAGTAGAATAACTTAAAGTTTCTTAGTTTGCTCGTGTTTGAACAAGAATACGTCAAACCCCGAGTCGTTTCCATGTATTATGGTCTTCAACTTTGGTGAACAAAGTGCATGACCATATCTTGTGTATAATGTAATCAATCAATTGTAATAATTGTAAGCAATTTCGTTTCATGTATAAAGTAAACACACAAGACTCTTGTGTAGCATGAACAGCTAGCATTATGTATTTTGTAAATCAATGAGCTCTCACGTGTAATGTAAACAACATAGTATCACATGTATTATAGGAAATGAATTTCATGTATGGTGTTGACAACTTAGCATCATGTATTTTGTTGATCAGAAGCTCTCATGTGGAATGTAAACAATATAGTATCATGTGTAATATAAACAGTTTAGTATCATGTATATTGCATAATGTGCACAGTTTAGTATGATGCCCTTTCTAACCAAATGAGTTTCATGTTAATTTGTTCAATCTAGGGTTATGTATCAAACAAACAACGGTTATGTGTCATGTATATTGCAAACAACTAAGTTTCGTGTATTATGTGCTCAATCTAGTAGCATGTGTATTGCAATTAAGCATGTTTTGTGTGTTATGTGATCAATCCAGTAAATTGTGATTTGTAGGCAAACTAGTTTCATGTATTATGTAATTTGGGTAGCATTGGGTATATTGATAATAATTGGGTTTCATGCACCATGTGGTTGCGTTGGGTATATTGTGCACGTGCATGTGTAAGTTATTGAACTTCGAGTGTGTTGTATACTAACGGGTTTTGTATGTGATTGAGCGTTGTGGACGAGCGGGTTGTTTGGCGTTCTTGTATAATGTGGTAGTTAGGTTCTAGCTCTTAATTCTCATTGAGGTTGATGGATAGGGTTAACGTCTACGCGGTATGGATCGTCTCTTGAAGCGACAAGTGAAAGGTAATGAGAAAGTTCTGAAAACGTTCAGGGAAATGTGTTTACAAATACGGATCTTTGTTTGAAATTTGAAAGTGGTAAGTCGTCCTTGATTGTAGATATATAACGTAGTGAATCCATTGAGTCACATAATTTAAATAAATAGACAATTTATGGGAAAAATATTTTAATTTAAATTTTCAGCTATTTAATAAGAGAATATTTTTATAAATCGATGGTATTAACTTTCCTTATTAGGTGAAAAAGTTTTATGGAAAATTTATGTTTTTGATATTATCTAAAAATTTGATAAGTATTTTGGTTAAGCAAGGTAACGAGGTTTTGTTTAAATCATAAAATAGGATGATTTGTTTATGAATGAGATTGTTGGTAGTGTACTAAATCGTATTTGAATGAAAAAGGTGATACTTGAGAAATTTTTAGTAAAAATATGATGGGAAAATTCATGCTCCATGGGTCAACTCAATGAACAATAATTGTAGAGTTGAAATCTATGGAATTGATTAAATGCGAAAATGTTAAACATTACTCAAAATATAAGGAAATGGTTCTCAAATCGAAAATTTAAAGGCAATAAGTAGAAGCTTCTTCTAACGTCTTTGGTAGCTTTCCACTAGGAAGAAGATAATCGCCAAGATGAGTACCGCTATGGTCACTCGGGTAGCCGACCTAGCTTCAGCTCTAGCTGTCTCCGTGCGATGCTCCAGTATTTCTTTTTCGAGGATGGAGATTAACTCCTTTTGGTACCCTAATTGGTTTGCTAGGCTATCCATTCTTTGTCTTTGCAAGTCGTGTAATACTCCTTGCTCTATCCTTTGCCTCTCAAATTCTGAAGTTCTTACATATTGAGGGAATTCATTGGTTGGAATTCCCATAACACCAGTGGGTGCCATGGTATGCCTTACCCAAGGGTTAGGAAGGTACGGGTCGGGCATTAGATATGGGTCTCTCAGTGGAGATGGGGTGTATGATACGAGTTTATGGGTGCGGCTGATCCAGGTGTTCGAAGTCTTGGGCCGGTGTTCCTAATCCAATCTACCCTTACATCAAACCCTGATCTAGCAGTTGCGAGTGTTGGTGATCGATGTACGGGTGATCCGGTGTCTTCTTCCCAATCAGACTCTTCTTCGGGACGGCATACCGGGGAGGTAGGAGGGTTGGAGTCCATGCTTAGCAGGAAAACAATGGAAAGGTTGTAAGCGATAAATAAATACTGAGTGTCAAACATAGGAGTTCTCATAGGTTTAGAGTTTGACTAGTCATAACGCCGAGTCTTCACAATAGTATTTTAGGAGTACACTTGACCTATAAGTAGTGTATTCCTAAGGAGAATTCCCAGGAAAGAGGGGTGGGTCACTAGGACACACTTAAATACCCTATCTTTCCTTAGCCAGAATTCGTCATGGGCTTACACACTCTTCCAGCCATCATGTATTAATAATACTATTGTTGGGCTCATGGTCATGATGAGAATTGTTGTGAACTGGGCCTTGTTGCCCGAAAGTAAGGTTTATGCATTTCAGTGGGCTTTTGCTTCTTGAAGGATAGATGGGCTTCTTAGTTTATTATTGATGGACATCAGGCCCAATAGTTTAAAAATTTGTTGTTCACTAGAGGTGTGGTATTATGTATGTGAGTTTAAGGGTGCATGTGTATGAGTGTATGTGTGGAAAATTAGGATAGCACTTTTAAATAAATTAAATAGGTAGCAATGAATAGGGGAGAAAGTTGGCAGGTAATGTGACACATAGATTATTAAGTATTGTATCACATGATGTAGTTATATAGTATAACATGTAAGAATATTCACATAAAAAAAATCATATAGCATGTAGATAGTAATGAGTGTAGGCACAAAAGTTATCAAGTAGTGTGACACATAAGTCATTATGTATTGTATCACGTAGTGTAAATACTTATGATAGCATGTAAAAATATTTACACAAGAACTAATAATGTAACATGTAGTAGCATGACATTGTATGGGTGTCCTAAAGTTATAGTCTAGGTCAAGGGTGTCTAATAACCTAGTTCCCTATAACCAAGGCTCTAATACCAATCTGTCACACCCCAACCGACGGCGGAATCATCGGGGCGGGACATGTAGACTGTTCATGAGCTCAAGGTTGACTAAATTGTAATATGTTAAATCCATTTCCATTCAAATAAACATGAATCAAGTTCCAAGTACATAATGAAATACAATTTGTTTTTGAATTAAGATTAACTAGGTCCAAAGCCTATGTGTAGCATGTCTTGATCAAACTCATATGAAAGCACCTGAAACATGAATAAAATAAGGCAACTAAAAAGTTGGTGAGTATAACACAGGTTTGTATATAGATAGCATATAGTTTGTAAAACAAATCCTTACATAACATGATAAATAAGGCATTTATGGGGAGCAGCTATTGTGTAACCAAGTACAATCAAACCTTTGTAACTAGCATGCAAAATTGTGTTGTCGGTATCAATCACCCCAATCTGGGTGGGTTTGTCAGACTCAATAGATCTATCATTGAAAACCGTCGGCTTGAATAGTTAATGATTGCACATAATCGCATACAAAGGTTAGCACGCCTAGCACTCGGGCATAAAGCTCAAATTGCACACATGAATGTAAATAGGATTTGTACTTGTGTTGTAAATGTAAACATGTAATTTGAATAGTGTTCATGTTTCACCCAAAAAATGTAAAAGAGTAAAAGGGGCTATGTAATACTCACCTGTACTATATGTGTAGGTAACACGAGCAATAGGTAGCAAACGTGATTTTTGCAAATCACAAATTTAACCTAAAGTGAAATGTATGAACTTGAATTAGTAACATGCACAAAGTCTATGGACAGCTCTAGGGTTTAGGGAGTTTTGATGTGTGGGGAATTGTACAAAAATATTTGCGGAATTCGATGAAATAAGTGTGTAAGTTGATGCTTGTATTTGAATAAAAATGTAAAACTCAAAGTATAACTTAATCGTCTTAGGGTTTAAATAATTTAAATAAATAAATTATTATTATTATATAATTTATTTTTACTATTATAATAGTGTGTCAAAAAGGCTGTGAATAAACATATATATATATATGTATATGTTTGAGAAAATTATAATTTAAACCCTAACATATTCTTAATGTGAAGAAAAAAATAATAATAAATAAATTCTCTTTTATTTATTTAGCTATAGCATATTGAATATATATATATATATATACATATATATATGTATCCATATATTTATGAAAAGTTTTATTTGTTTAAATAGAGTTTAACCCTAATATGTATAAAAGAAATGATTTATAAAAATGTGTTTCAATTGTTTAAAATAAATGAAGGTGTGTAAACAAATGAATGGGTTTATAAAGATGGTCACAATTATTCTCTAATTGTAAATTATAAACTAATGGTTTTACATATTTTATTTGTTTAATTAATTAAATTAAAGAAATCAAAACTTATTAGGTTTTCCATAGTTAATAAAATTCTTTCTCTTGAGAAATTTAGCAATTTAAGTTTATAAAACAATTTTGAGTTTTATGAAATTTATAAAATGATTTATAAAGAAATACACATAAGTATATGTATATGAATGGGTGTGGCAGCTTATAAACAATGAAAATAATGACAAAACAAAACAAAAAAAGAAAATAATGACAAAACAAAACAAAAAAAAATAAACGGGCAGAACCGGGTATAGAACTCGCGACCCGTTCTGAGGTAGAGGAAAGCCTTAACCGATTGATCTGGGCATATGCCTTGTTAAGAAAATGGGATGGTTTCGATTTTAACATAAGGTCCTCATGAGTCTTCTTCCCCAAAACACCCAAATCAAAACCCTAACCCCAAAATTGGCCTTAATGGCACACAGACACGAGATCGTAATGTTAGGGCTTTTGGTCAGTGGGTTAAAACGAACAAGAGGGTTGAATTATTACCTACAATGGTCACGCAAAAGGGTGAGAACGACCAGATGGACAGGTTCCTGTTCTTCGAATCCGATTGAGTTCCAGGAGTGTAGTGCAATGCGTAAAGGAGTTCAGAAGGTTAGAAAAAGATGTCGCGAGCGTAATGGGTTGGTTTTTATAAACCATTTTCACTTGAAACGTTCCAATTGATTCTAGGTTGTTTGGAACGGCAACAGGGGTGATTTATGAATACTTCCGTTTGATTCTCAATGATTTGGGCAATGATTTGGGTTCAAAAACGTGCGAGTAACATCTGAGCATGATTTATGGGTAATAACGCGTCCTAATTTCATGGGCTGGGATCGATTTGGCTCAGCTTTGACTTCGAAGGTCAAACGTGTCTGAATACAATTTTTTTTTCTGTTTAATTGACAAACTAATTGAGTTGGAAAGTGACCGTGTAGCATTCATGTATACATGGCAAGTCTAAAGGATCCGAAATTGATCGATTATAAGGCCTAATTGCAAGATTGTGCTTCTGTTGACTTTAAAAGTCAAAGTAAACGAGTCAAAGGGGTTCAAGTCTTGAATAGGTTCAACTTGTGGTGTGATGGTCCAAATACAAAGGTGGGGGGGGGGGGGGTGTTTAAATCAAATGTTCAAGACTCAAATTAATTATCTATTGTTTATAAAACTTGTTTTGAATTTTATAAAGTTTATAAAATCTTGTTTTACTTTAAATGTTTATAAAAGGATATATTTCCTTAAAAAGAATTTACAACTTGTATATTGGTTTATAAAATATATACATATTTATTTATAAATACATATATATGTATCTAAAAGATGACTACATGATTTAGTTTCCATAATAGGGTATATATATAAGTATTTATAGAAGTCTATATACATATACATACATGTGTTATACATATAAATAGAAAATTATATGTAAGTGATAAGTTTAAATTTTGAGTAGGAATAGTAGTTAATGTTACTCATAGAGTGGGACCAGTACGGGATTCAAACAAAGTATCATTAAAATAGATAAATAAGTAAATAGATAAGTTAAAATAGTATCGGAAAAATCATGGATGTTACATTGGGTTTCAAAACCAAGTAGTTTCGACAAAAGGGATTCAACACTTTCAAAATTCTCAAAAGATTTTTCATCGAAACTACTAGTTTCGACACCCAAACTTGCCCTAGTATCTCTGATCGAAACTAGTTAGTTTTGATAAGTTCTTCTCCATCGAAACTAGTTGTTTCGACAGTGTTGATTTCAAAATTCTCTAAGTGTTGATCAAAGCTTTTTGCCTCTATCGAAACTACTTGTTTCGATAAAGTTGTTTGTTAAATTAACCAAGTTCATCTCAATCGAAACTAGTTGTTTTGACAGTAAGGTTTTCAAATTTTTTCTAAGTGTTGGTACATCTTGTTTCGATTAAGTATATTCAGAAACTTCACTTATTATGTACAACTGATGAATTTTACAGGTATGGATCTCTTATTCGTAAAGAGACACAATGTCTGTGCATTTCTTAATGCCAATGATCCAAAAGCTGCAGAATTCACTCGTGTCTTAAACTTCCTGGCAAACTCTAACATCAGCTTTGCCATCAGCAACAACCTGCCAGTGTTTGAGATTTCTATAAGGGAATTTTGGGAGACTGCTGAGATCATCACTGTTGAGAATGTGGAGCACATCAGAGCAACTGTGCTTGGTCAAGAAGTCATATTTTCTGAAGCTACTGTTAGAGAGGTGCTGCAGTTCAATGACAATGCAAATGCACCCATTGAGTTTCCTATCTTCTATGTTAAAGAATGTTTCAGAAGATTGGGTCATCCAGGAGAATTCAAAAATGGTCAGATAATCAAGAATTCCCTACCAAGATCTGGAGATACTATTCCAGAATCACATTCAGGCATACAGTGATGAAGATGAAGCTGATGCCAAGGCCTACCAAAGAGTTGTATCTCTCCACGTTAAACCATTCATTCCGAGGACAACTGAAGGACCAGCTGCTTGATGAAGAGCTGAAGACAGTAATGCAACAGCTTAGGGGGAGATTGTAGAGTCATATCTTATGTATAAGCTGTTGTCATTTATTGTATGTTTAAACAGTTTTAGACTAGTTTACTTTATGTCATTTCATTAAATGTAATTTCAGTTTTCTGTAATTTACTGTTTTATTTCTAAGTCTGGGCCATCGAACCTACTCAGTTTCTATTGAGTGTGTTCAATCGAAACTAGTAGTTTCGATAGATGGTAGTTTCGACAGTTCTGTGTATCACTTGTAAATGGTCAATCGAAACTAGTAGTTTCGATTGAACATAGTTTCGATACCTGTCACTACTATAAATAGCCAAGTTTGAGAATGTTTAGGGTGTGAGTAGCGGCTGTAACCCTGAACCTTCTCTTTCACATTGTTATTGAATCAATACACTTTGCAGTTGTTTTTACACTGTGTTCTTACATTTTCATATCATTTTATGTTGATTCATTGTGAGGTTTGCCTGTTATCTTCACCGATTCTGTTTCTACCATCTGTTTCACCACCATACACACAGTTTCCGCCTGTGTGTGTAATCGATCAAAATCAGTGCTTTAAAGAGAAATATGGACCTACAGTTGTGTTATTTCATGTTGATGTGTTAGTATTTACACATCTTTTTGGCACAAAACTTCTCTCATTTAATGATCAATTCTTGGTTATATTCAATGTTTAGACACTTATTTGCTTCATTTCCTGTTTTGTAGGTTTTTGTGAAGGTTGGTGAACAAACAAGAAGATTCCAGGACAAAAAGTGAAGTTTTAGGGTTTCTGTGATGGAGGCACGATCGTGCCCCTATTTGGCACGGTCATGCAAAGCTCGCAAACCCTAGGCACGGTCGCGCCCACATCTTGCACGACCGCGCCAAGCCAAAATCTAAGGCACAACCGTCCCTTGGCCCCCCACAGTCGTGTGTCACCTCGTGAGTCTGAACAGCCGTACGTCCTCGATCAGTGGTACCCAATGGAAGCTACGGATCAGTCAAACCTCTGTCACACGGTTGTGCCAAGACCTAGACACGACCGCACCTTTGTACCTGGCACGGTCGTGCCCTCTCTCCTGGCACGGTCGTGCCTCCCCTTTTCTATTTAAACAGAACTTGAATTCTCATTCAGACATTCAGCAAACCAGGAGAAAAACCTACTGTTCCAGCTTGTGTTTTCTTTGTTCCATCCATATTTAAAGCTTATTGGAGAGGATACAACATCAAGAGGATCACCATACATCAACAACAACATCTAGGCTTGGAGGAGTGGTTTGATTCTTGTTTTCATATCATGTTTCTCACTATTTTTCCCTGCTTATTTGTAATTTTGGTGCTCATGATGAGCTAAAACTCTTGTTCACCTTGGTTTAGATGAAGTTTAGATATATTTGACAACATTCATGGATTATTGGCAATTATTGTGTTAATGTTATGACAACCGTATGATTATTCTTTGATGAAATTATGTATTCAAGTATTTTGAGTTGTTTACAAGACTTGTATTTGTGTATGCCATTTTATGTTGGAAAATTTGTGGTTTATGCTTATATTCATGGATTGGTGTATGTATTTATACTAGTTTATGGCATTTGACTAGGAATGGTGAATGAAGTCTTGTTTATAAATCATTATATTTGTATGTGTAACCTTATGCTTATGTTTGGAAAGACAAAGTGTTTGTTATGATGTGTCATATTTAGTATTATGTTTATCTAGGAATTGTTGACACATCCTCCTAATTTATATAACCTTTATATGAACATTATATGTTGAAGAAATGCATATTGTTGTCTAATTAATCAACTTGAGGTGGATAGTGTGTTATTCATATTATCTTTCCAATAGTTGTCGGATTAGTATACCTTAATCGGAAGCTAGTTCAATCTTTATAAATATTGACATGATTATTAAACACGTGAGCTTCATTGTATGACTTTAGGTGGTTGGTTTGTGTAATTCATGCTATCTTTTCGAATGGTCATTTGATTAGATATCTTTGACGAGAATTTTGTCAATTTATGTATCGTGTATTTGCCATGTTTCCATGAGTGTATTGAATGTATTCTAGATGGATTCAACACCGAAGTGATATTTTCTCCTTGATTGTTTGATTTGTGATTTTAGCTTATTTTATATATTTGCATGATAGTTAATTAAAACAAACTCTTCAAAACATCTTTTACACTTACTTGATTGAATCTTAGTTCCGGTTAATTATTGCATTCCACCGTGTCCACGGATTGATATCCGGTACACTGCCCGATGTGTGTGTGATTAGTCTTTGGAGAAAACCCTTTTTAAAACTCATATTGTGTGAAAAATACTTATAAATATATATATATATATATATATATATATATAGTTTACACGCATCAAGTTTTTGGCGCCGTTGCCGGGGAAACGGTTTTGCGAGAACGATTAGAATTAATTTTTAGTCATTTAGTATATATATATATATATATATATATATATATATATATATTTGTGAATATCGTGTTTCCTTGTTTGTTATTTAGTAATTTTGTGTGTATAGATATTTTTGCATTTTACTTGTTACTTTTAGCTTCATTTGTATATATATACATCTTGGTTTTTATCCCATTTTATTTTTCATTTTTATTTTCATTTTTATTTTTACTTTATTTTTGTTTTATTTTCGTTTTTGTCTAACTTGTGTTTTCTTTGACCTAGGTTCGCGTATTTAAATCTAACTTGTCGTGCAGATCGTGTATGTTCTCAACACCCGTCGAGGAGGTTTCTTAGCCGTTTTTCGAGCCAGAGCGTGATCTTCATCGGAGATTGCGAGCCCGTTTCCAATTTGTGGCCCGGTTACTCGAATTTGACGAGGTTGTTGTTGACGAGGTAGAGGATATGGCAAACGAGGATGCGGGTCGGACGCTTTCGGATTTTGGCAAACCAACACTTGAGGGTTTGGAGTCGAGCATTAATTGGCCGACAGTTGGAGCACATCAGTTCGAGATCAAATCCAGCATTATACAGATGGTGCAGAACATGTGTCAGTTCGATGGCAAGGATCACGAGGATCCTAATACTCATCTGGTCGGTTTCTTAGAGATTTGCGCCACTTTCAAAATTCGTGACGCTACCGACGATGCTATTCGGCTTCGGTTGTTCCCGTTTTCCTTACGGGATCGAGCCAAGGCTTGGTTACTGTCACTTCCCCCTAGGTTCATTAGTACTTGGGACCAGATGGCTGCTAAATTCTTAGAAAAGTACTTCCCTCCGGAGAAAACATCAAAGTTGAGGGCTAGGATTCTTTCATTCCAGCAGGACGACGGGGAGACGATCTATGAGGCGTGGGAGAGATTCAAGGAACTGATGAGGAAGGTTCCCCACCATGGATTGTTGAAGTGGCAGCAGTGTGAGACCTTCTACAATGGTCTAGAGATGACTGGGAAGCAGCTGATCGATGCATACGCGGGTGGAGACATTGGAACGAAGACACCCCAGGAGGCGTATGACTTGCTAGAGAAGGTGGCATCAAAGAGCTACACTCAGCATACTTCCCAAGCGAGAACTCAGAGGCAGGGTGTCCATCAAGTGGATGGAATTACCTCTTTAGCTGCCCAGGTGGAAGCACTTTCCACCAAGATTGATCAGATGCACGTCCACAAGGCCCAGTCCTTGTGTGAGTTTTGTGATGGGGTGCATCCCACGAGTGCTTGTCAGGTTGGGAATCAGGGGGCCCATGAGCAGGTTGATTTCATGTCCAACCAGAATCGTCCCCAGAATAATCCCTACAGCAACACATATAATCCAGGGTGGAGGAATCACCCAAATTTCAGTTGGAAGTCTGGCAACAATAGCCAGCAACCACTCGGATTCACTCAGCGCCCCCCATTCCAACATCAGTCCCACCAGTCTCACGGACAAAGTTCCCAGTTTCGACCTCAGCAGGGCCAGATTCAAGGCCAAGGTTCTAGCAGTGGTCCACCACCCGCACCTAAGGGTAAATCCAGTTTAGAGGACATGGTTGCACGACTACTTGCCAACTCAAAAAGTCATAATCAGTTGGCAGATAAGCAGAACCGGTACATGAGGGAGCGTTTCCACACGCATTAGACTGAGTTGAGGAATCAGAAAGCTTCGATCCAGACCATAGAGAACCAGGTCGGGCAGATCACGAAGCTTCTTTCTGAGGGACCGCCAGGTGGCCTGCCTAGCAACATTGAGCCCAATCCCAATGCTCATGTGAAGGCCATCACTTTGAGGAGCGGTAGAGACACAGGACCGGATCCACAGGTTCCTGTGCATGAGTCATCTGAGGAGGAGGTTGTGATTGAGATTCCTGATGAGACACCGGCGAGCACATCGCGCCCTCGCGAGCCTGTGAGAGATTACACTCCCGCTGTTCCATACCCAGGCAGATTGAAGAAGCAGAAGATGGAGGAGCAGTATGGTAAGTTTCTAGGGTTGTTTAAGCAGTTGCATATCAACTTGCCATTTGTGGAGGCTCTAGCTCAGATGCCTAAGTATGCGAGATTGTTGAAGGATATCCTCACCAATAAGAGGAAATTGGAGGAGTTGTCTAAGGTGACGCTGAATGAGGAGTGTTCGACGGTGATTCAGAACAAGCTACCAGAGAAGAGACGAGATCCGGGGAGTTTTACCATCCCCTGTTTGATAGGTAGCTTGTCAGTTAGCAACGCCTTAGCTGACCTTGGTGCTAGCATTAACCTCATGCCATATGCGGTCTTTGCTAAGCTTGAGTTGGGAGAACCTACACCGACACGAATGAGTATCCAGCTGGCCGATCACTCGGTAAAGTATCCGCGAGGGATAGTGGAGAATATGTTGTTTAAGGTTGATCGTTTCGTGTTTCCTGTAGAATTTGTGATTCTGGACGTGGATGAGGACAAGAATGTCCCTATTATCCTAGGTCGACCGTTCCTGGCCACTGCCAAGGCCCTGATTGATGTGTATTCGGGGAGGCTTACATTAAGGGTGGACGAAGAGGAAGTGACCTTTGATGTGGGGAGATCCATGCAGCACACCCAGAATCAGGATGATTCACTTTACTTTGTTGAGGCTATTTATTCTTGTGTGAGTGATCATCTCCAGGACACAGCTGAGGAGGAGTCCCTGGACACCCAGATTGTAAGAGGGGAGACATTTGATCCGGTTGGTGAGGATCAGTTTGATGAGCAGTTGCATAGCCAGGAGAGCTATGAGTTTCCCCAGTGTTCAGCGGTTTTTGCAATGGTTGATAGAGAGTCTGAGCTGATTAAGCGGCCTTCTATTGAGGACCCACCACCTGTTGAGCTTAAGGAGCTCCCGAGCCATTTGGAGTATGCCTTTTTAGATGGTGAGTCTCGATTACCTGTCATTATCGCCTCTGATTTGACGAGTGATGAGAAGGAGAGGCTACTGGAGGTGCTGAAGCAGCACAAGCATGCTATTGCATGGAGGATTATGGACATTAAGGGAATTAATCCCTCTTTCTGTACCCATAAGATCCTTATGGAGGATGACTACAAGCCCGTTGTGCAGCACCAGAGGAGGTTGAACCCGAACATGCCGGAGGTAGTGAAGAAGGAGGTGATTAAGTTACTAGATGCTGGTTTGATTTATCCCATCTCCGATTCACCTTGGGTTAGCCCGGTTCAGGTTGTCCCTATGAAGGGAGGCATGACTGTCATCACCAACGAGAGGAATGAGCTGATTCCTACTCATACAGTCACCGGTTGGAGAGTTTGCATCGATTACCACAAACTCAATGATGCTACTCGGAAAGACCATTTTCCCCTCCCGTTCATTGATTTGATGTTGGAGAGATTAGCGGGAAAGATGTTATATTGTTTCCTGGATGGCTTCTCAGGCTACATCCAGATCCTGATTGCCCCTGAGGACCAGGAGAAGACGACATTCACATGTCCCCATGGCACATTTTCTTATCGGCGGATGCCCTTTGGATTGTGTAATGCTCCGGCCACTTTCCAGCGGTGCATGGTAGCCATTTTCCATGATATGATTGAGGACTCCATGGAGGTTTTCATGGATGAATTTTCTGTGTTTGGGAGTTCCTTTGATCATTGCCTCGAGAATCTGGAGAGGATGTTGGCTAGGTGCAAAGAGGCCAATCTAGTGTTGAACAGGGAGAAATGCCACTTCATGGTGAAGGAGGGCATTGTGCTTGGGCACAAGGTTTCACGCGTGGGGATTGAGGTTGATAGAGCTAAGATTGACACCATATCTAAGCTGCCCCTGCCAACTTCTGTGAAATCTATTCGGAGCTTCCTTGGTCACGCGGGCTTTTACAGGCGATTTATTAAAGATTTTTCTAAGATTTCCCAACCGATGACCAGCTTCTTGAGAAGGAAGCACAGTTTGTGGTCTCCGACGAGTGGCTCAGTGCATTCGATTTGTTGAAGGAGAAGTTGGTGAATGCCCCTATCATGGTGGCTCCTGATTGGAAAGTGCCATTTGAGATCATGTGTGACGCGAGTGACTTCGCTGTTGGGGTGGTCTTAGGACAGAGGAAAGAGAAGTTGTTTCATCCGATTTATTATGCGAGCAAGACGTTCAATGACGTACAGGAGCATTACACAACGACAGAGAAGGAGCTCCTAGCCGTTGTCTTCGCTTTCGATAAATACCGGTCTTATCTCGTCCTATCAAAGACCATTGTGTTCACTGATCATGCAGCCCTTCGGCACCTGTTCAGCAAACAGGATGCCAAACCCCGGCTATTCCGGTGGGTTTTGCTTCTTCCGGAGTTCGACATTGAGATCCGCGATAAGAAGGGCATGGAGAATGTCGCAGCGGACCACTTGTCCCGTCTTGAGTGCTCAGCTTCATCTGAACTTGTGGGGTCATCCATAAATGAAAATTTTCCCCACGAGTTTCTCATGAACATACAGACACAGGATGAGGAGTGTCCATGGTTTGCGGATTTTGCAAACTTTCTTGCTAGTGGGATTGTGATTAAGGGCTTAACGCATCAGTAGAAGCGAAAGTTCTTTGAAGATGTGAAGCACTATCTTTGGGAGGATCCCTATTTGTTTCGAGTCGGGGCTGATCAGATCGTGCGCAGGTGTGTATTGGGAGATGAGGCACGTCATGTGCTTAGACACTGCCACGAGGGCCCGACAGGTGGACATCATGGAGCTACCTTGACCGCGAAGAAGGTCTTTGACGCCGGTTTCTTCTGGCCTACCATCTTCCGGGATGCTCATGAGATGATCCGAGCTTGTGACGCTTGCCAGAGGGCGAGCAACATTTTGTCTAGGAATGAGATGCCCTAGAACAGCATCCAGATTTGTGAGATTTTTGATGTCTGGGGTATTGACTTTATGGGACCTTTCCCAGCTTCTCGTGGCAACTGGTATATCCTAGTCGCTGTTGACTACGTTTCTAAGTGGGCCGAGGCTCAAGCTTTGCCTACTAATGATGCTAGGGTGGTTGTTGAATTTCTGAAGAAGTTGTTCTCTCGCTTTGGTGCCCCCAAAGCCCTTATTAGTGACCGTGGGACCCACTTCTGCAACTCCCAGTTGGAGAAGGCTCTATCATGATATGGTGTAAACCATAGATTCTCCACAGCCTACCATCCACAGACCAATGGACAGGTAGAGGTCACGAACCAGGGCATAAAGCGGATTCTTGAGAAGACGGTTGGTCAGAACCGTAAGGATTGGTCGGACAGGTTAGATCATGCACTTTGGGCCTTCCGGACTGCCTATAAGACGCCTATTGGTACCACACCATTTAGGTTGATCTATGGGAAGGCGTGCCATCTTCCGGTGGAGTTGGAGCATAAGGCTTATTGGGCATTGAAGGCGGTGAATCTTGACTTGGTGAGCGTGGGAGAGAACCGGTTCACTCAGATTCATGAGCTTGATGAGTTGAGGAATCAAGCCTATGCAAACTCCACGATCTACAAGGAGCGCACTAAGACTTTACATGACCGACGCTTGAAGGACAAGAAGGAATTCCGAGTGGGTGGTCGTGTGTTGCTTTACAACTCTAGGTTGCGATTGTTTCCCGGGAAGTTGAAGTCCCGATGGACGGGTCCCTACACGGTTAAGGAGGTGTTTCCTTATGGGACCGTCGAGATTGAGCACGAAGATGGGAGGATCTTCAAGGTCAACGGTCATCTTCTTAAGCCATACATTGAGGTGGTTGACCTCCACCCCACGGACAAATGAATTCGGGGACTTGAGTCTAGCTAACGACTCGTTAATAAACTTAGCCTCTTCCGGTATCATCTTTGGTAACAATTCTCAGATTTTATTTCTATGTTTATCTTCTTATTTTTATTTTCTTTATTTTTTAGGATTTTACCATTTATTTTTGAGTTTAGGTGATCGAAACATGTTTTGGATCAAGCGGACTTTGGTTAGTGATTGGGATGTCTCAAGTATGCTTTCTGAATTTTTAGACATTTTAGTTTGGAAGAATCGCAGTCGGGTTGGGGTCAAGCTGCATAAAACTCAGGTTTTTCTGTCTGCTGGGTTAGAGACACGGTCGTGCCTAAGCACTTGGCGCGGTCATGCCTAAGTGATTGGGGCAGTTCAAATTAGTTCAAACATCCAAATGCTTAGACACTTTCCCCCAAACATAGTCCGACCCTCCCCATTGCGATTTACCTTTATCTTCCGACATTTGTTCTCCATTTCCACGATTTTGAGGTACGTGCTAACCTGTTACTCGCTTTTATTCTTGTTTAAACCTAGGACGGTATTCCATTTGTGTTTAAAAACTTAGGTTTTTATTATTTTTAGGGTTTTCTCCAATTTTCCCGTCTCTTGGTTGTTTGTAGCTTGTAAATGCCTAGAATCATTGTATTAACATCCTAGAATGTCATGGCTGCAAAAGCCCCTTCATAAACGTAAGAAAAAATGGTTCAATTTTGCCTCTGAAAAACCCTAAAATGGGTTGAGCACGGTCGCGCTCATGACCAGGCGCGGTCGTGCTCGGCTTTTGTAGTTTCCAGGAAATAGTTTTTGGGTGAGCGCGGCCGTGTCTCCTACTAGCGCGGTCGTGTCAACTTGGGTTTGTGCTAGGCGCGGCAGTGTGTTTCCTTAGCGCGGCCGTGGGCTTCATTTTTGACCTAGGCGCGGTCGTGTCATGTCTTGGCGCGACCGTGTCACCAGTTTGGGACTGCCCGTGGTCGGCCACAGCGCGACCGTGCCCCTTCATAATTAGGTCAGAAACTTCATAACTTCAGTTTAGAGTCTTCATAACTGTTTTGATTTTAATTTTGTTGTCGTGCAGATGGCAAGCAACAGGGACCACCTGTACCTTGAGTTTGACTTGAATGAGCATGAGTACGAGGCTCGTCTGGATGTTTTGTGGCCACGCAGAGGCCGGATTTTAGCTGCTCGTCGTTTAGAGCCGGCCGCCATAGACGCCATCGGTTAGCGGGACAGGTGGAACGACCTCGTCACCGCCCTGCGGCGCCGTTTGTTTAGACTTCACGCTATTCAATATGTCGAGCTCGTGATGGAGTTCTTTTCCACCTATGAGTTTGATTATCCTTGCGCGGACCTAGAGCAGCCGGAGACGATTAGGTTTAGGCTAGGAGGGGAGTGGCGAGTGATGTCAGTTACCCGGTTCGGGAGATTATTGGGCCTGTATACGAGGCAGGAGCTTCATACTGAGATATTCACCGATGGTATCACCGAGTTCCCGACAGAGGAGGACAAAGATCAGTTCTGGCATGAGTTTGGATTTGGGATGTACGAACCGAGTTTGACCAAGGCTTCGAGCCTTCGGGATCCCTTGCACCGTGTTCTTCATCACTGTATTGTCTATTCGATTTCTGGGAGAGGACCGGGAGAGACGGTCGTGAACTTGCGAGAGCTATTCTATTTATTTTGCCTTGTACGCCCGCGCACCTACAATCTTGAGCATTCTATCGCGGGGTACTTGGTGAACAGCTTTGGGCGCGATGTTACCAGCGCCATTTGTGGAGGTCACTTCGTGACCAAGCTGGCGAGGCACTTTCAGTTGCTGACCGACGACTTGATAGGGGACCTGACCCCTGTGGCAGAGACCGTCGTGATGACCATGCAGACACTGTAAAAAATGCACGTAGCTCGTCGTGGCGCAGGAGCGATCAGATTGGTAGATAGATGGGGACGGACGTGGGATCCAGACCGACCGGGTCCCGATCCAGATCTTGTGCGGGACGAGGCTGAGGCCGTCGCCGCCCATCAGGCACACGCTGCTCAGCAGGAGCAGGAGCAAGGGCACGAGCAACAGCAGCCCGACCAGCCGCCTCCGCCGCCACCACCACCTGCAGTTGTGTTTCCAAAGGACCTGTTCTTGCGTTATTGGACCTGGCAGTATGAGGTCCAATGCGCAGCTGCTGCTGCCGGCGGGGCACCATACGTGGTTCCCCTTACATTCTTTATGCAGCCGGAGCAGCAGCCCCATCAGCCACCACCATCACCGCCGCAGCAACCACCACCATTACCGCAGCATCGGCCACCACCTTCTCCACTGCACCATCAGTCACCACCACCATCACCAGCAGCAGCAGAGGGCGAGGGAGGCGGGGCCGCCTGCATCGACCTCGAGGGCATGCAATCAGAGTAGTACCTCCCATTGCCTTTTGGTATCATTTTTGTGAGTTGTACTTTATTGTATGTTGTACAAACTCTTGTATCACGCTTCGGCGTTTATGTTGTTCTTTTGTTGTACTTTTGTTTCCATGTACTGTTATATATATTTGTCTTTACATTTCTGCTGATATTTTGGTTTGATGTTACTGATCTGTGTTTGATGTTGTTAGTCTTGATTAGATCTTGGAATTGTGGAACATCATTTTTGTGGGTAGGCCTTTTGCGTGTGCCATGATCGACATGAGGGAAGTTTCAGTTCTCCCTTCACGCTTCATTGCATTGCATTCCATTTTGCTTTGCATGTTTTTGCATACATTGAGGGCAATGTATGTTTCTAAGTGTGGGGTTGGGTGTTTATTCTTCGCTTTACATTGTTTTTGCATACATTGAGGGCAATGTATGTTTCTAAGTGTATGGTGGGAATTTATTTACGCGATGTTTGTCCTTTTGAGCATTTTATCACTTAATTTTTGCAAAATCTTCCTTCATAATTTTTATTGACACTAAATCAATTTTATAAAACTAAAAAAAAAACACAAAAATATAATAATAGTTAACCGTTTAGCATTCCTAATTTTTAGTAAATAATAGAGGTTTGATTTTTCGAAAGCAATTGAGATAGAAATTCCATCGAGTCAAACCCATTTTTTTTGTGATAACCATGAGTTTTAGTGGGCTAAACGAATGAATTTCATTTATCATTTTGCTTACACCAATTCCTGTCCATTTCCGTGAGTTTATTTTTGAGCCTTGATAGCTTTAGACATTGTTTGCTCTCGTTTTTGCGGATTTGAGTGTGCCGGTTGTTTCATGCTTATTAGAACTTGCTTTTAGTATACATTTCGAAATCATGAACATAAATATTGTATAAAAATGATTGAGGCATTAGGATAAACCCTCCTTTGTGAACCTTTTATTTTTATTTTCCCTCACCCGAACACATCCACTAGTTAGTCACGTTGAGCCTATCCTATCGTTTTCTTTTATTACCCACATCACACCACATTCAAACCTTCATTAGCCTTTTCATTTATTTTTCGCCCGTGTTAGAAATCCGGTCGGCTAATGTTAATTTTATAACTTTTATTTTGTTGTAATCTTCAAATTCTTGAGAAGTTTTTAGCTAAGGAAAGATGCATATTGACTTAGTTCCCTTCAAAAGAAAGAAAAGAAATAGTGTAAAAAAAAATCACCAAAATTAGGTGAATTATAGCCGATTAGAGCAATTTTGTGAGCAAAGATGGAAACAATTCGGTTATTAGCTTTTATCTATATGAAAGTATTGGTTAGTCTATTCTTCATATTAGAAGTTGTTTTAGTTTTTGAGTTGCATAACCGCCGGGTTTTTAGCCATTTTGCCACTTTTAAAATCCATTTCCTTACCCTTAGTCATTGCCAAATTACAACCCGTTTAAAGCCCTCTTGATTTGTGCTTTTTTTCATGTTAGTTGGTAGAGATTTGATCTGTTAGCAAGCTTATGATTTATGCATGATTCATTGTCCTGGCATTTGAGTGTTCTATATATACTCCATTACTTGTATGATCATATATATTCCCGAGTGTGTGTGAACATTGTGAGAAGCATAAAGTTGCGTGCTAATGACTTCCTAGGCATATTCATTTGCTCATTCGGTTGTCACGTCATTAGGCTCATTGGGTTTCATTTAGTTAATTTTGCATTTCTTGAAAATCTTTTCAAACCTTTATAAGTTTATTAATGCTTACGGTTTTCCGATTTGATCCATAGTGTCATTGGAAGTTTTGTTTCATTTTGATTTCTTGCTTGAGGACAAGCAATGTTCAAGTGTGGGGTTGTTTGATGTGTTAGTATTTACACATCTTTTTGGCACAAAACTTCGCTCATTTAATGATCAATTCTTGGTTATATTCAATGTTTAGACACTTATTTGCTTCATTTCCTGTTTTGTAGGTTTTTGTGAAGCTTGGTGAACAAACAAGAAGATTCCAGGATAAAAAGTGAAGTTTTAGGGTTTCTGTGATGGAGGCACGGTCGTGCCCCTATTTGGCACGGTCGTGCCAAGCTCGCAAACCCTAGGCACGGTCGCGCCCACATCTTGCATGACCGTAACAAGCCAAAATCCAAGGCACAACCGTGCCTTGGCCCCCCACGGTCGCGTGTCACCTCGTGAGTCTGAACAGCCATACGTCCTCGATAAGTGGTACCCAATGGAAGCTACGGATCGGTCAAACCTCTGTCAATCGGTCGTGCCATGACCTAGACACGACCGCGCCTTTGTACCAGGCACGGTCGTGCCTCCCCTTTCTATTTAAACAGAACTTGAATTCTCATTCAGACTTTCAGCAAACCAGGAGAAAAACCTACTGTTCTAGCTCATGTTTTCTTTGTTCCAGCCATATTTCAAGCTTCTTGGAGAGGATACAACATCAAGAGGATCACCATACATCAACAACAACATCTTGGCTTGGAGGAGTGGTTTGATTCTTGTTTTCATATCATGTTTCTCACTAGTTTTCCCTGCTTATTTGTAATTTTGGTGCCCATGATGAGCTAAAACTCTTGTTCACTTTGGTTTAGATGAAGTTTAGATACATTTGACAACATTCATGGATTATTGGCAATTATTGTGTTAATGTTATGACAACCGTATGATTATTCTTTGATGAAATTATGTATTCAAGTATTTTGAGTTGTTTACAAGACTTGTATTTGTGTATGCCATTTTATGTTGAAAAACTTGTGGTTTATGCTTATATTCAAGGATTGGTGTATGTATTTATACTAGTTTATGGCATTTGAAAAGGAATGGTGAATAAAGTCTTGTTTATAAATCATTATATTTGTATGTGTAACCTTATGCTTATGTTTGGAAAGACAAAGTGTTTGTTATGATGTGTCATATTTAGTATTATGTTTATCTAGGAATTGTTGGCACATCCTCCTAATTTATATAACCTTTATATGAACATTGTATGTTGAAGAAATGCATATTGTTGTCTAATTTAATCAACTTGAGGTGGATAGTGTGTTGTTCATATTATCTTTCTAACTAGTTGTTGGATTAGTGTACCTTAATCGGAAGCTAGTTCAATCTTTATAAACATTAACATGATTATTAAACACGTGAGCTTCATTGTATGACTTTAGGTGGTTGGTTTGTGTAATTCATGCTAGCTTTTCGAATGGTCATTTGATTAGATATCTTTGACGAGAATTTTGTCAATTTATGTATCGTGTATTTGCCATGTTTCCATTAGTGTATTGAATGTATTCTAGATGTATTCGACACCGAAGTGATATTTTCTACTTGATTGTTTGATTTGTGATTTTAGCTTAGTTTATATATTTGCATGATAGTTAATTAAAACAAACTCTTCAAAACATCTTTTACCCTTACTTGATTGAATCTTAGTTCCGGTTAATTATTGCATTCCACCGTGTCCACGGATTGATATCCGGTTCTTACCTTTACTATATTGCTATCCGACGGGTACACTGCCCGATGTGCGTGTGATTAGTCTTTGGTGAAAACCCTTTTTATATTGTGTGAAAAATACTTATAAAAATATATATATAGTTTACACGCATCACATGTAAAGGGTGAAAGTAGCTTGATGTGTGTATGTAAATTCAATGTATAAAGTAATTGTCTTAGGGTTTTATAATTTAAATAAATAAATATTTTTTTTATTTACTTTGTTATAAAAATGTGCCAAAAGAAGGTAGTGTAAATATATATATATTCAGAAAAGTTTTATTTGAATAAAAAGGTTTAAACCCTAATATGTATAATTTAATAACAATAAAATGATTTATAATAACTTGTTTCGTGATAATGTGTTTTATGAGAATCTTGTCAACTATTTATATCAAATTAGGTATTTAAAATACTTTGTTTTAAAATTAAACAAAAAGTATATTTTAAATGATTTTTATATAAAAAGAGGTTCTAAACAATTGGATTTGTGAAAATGATTGTTTTATGTTAGAAATTTCAATTGATTGTACCAGTTTGTTCTAAAAGATGTTAGGTTTATAAAATAATTTTTTTATATAATTTTTAAAGCCTTAAAATGGTTTTTAAAAATTAAAACAGGTCTAAGGGACTAGAACCCGGGTCTGCGCTGGGGAGCCAAGCCGCAAGAACCAATGGACTAATCTGTGTAGTTGATCCGGTTTGAAATAATGTTAACGTGTAGCTGAAGCATGGCCGGGTTTGGTTTAGTGACTGCGCAATAAAAGAACTTGAGTGTGGGTTTCGAACCCACGCCACCTGGTTTGCAATTATGTTTTAATTCACGAAGGTGTGTGGACATTTTAATTCACTCAATTATGTTCTAATCATGCGATTTTATTGCAATTTGAATGTACCAGTTGTCGCCCGCATTTACGCGTTAATTCAAGTGACTGTGAATGAATTTGGCCATGTTTAAGGTTTGAATACATAGGAGGATTGATCGTGCGTGATTTACGGTCGTTAACTGGTCCTAATTTCTTGATTTGGAAATGAATTGGGCTCGCTTTGACTCTGAGGAGTCAAAGTTCGTTTGAATTTGAAATTACTCGCGTGACATATACAATTGGGAGGCTTCAACGAGTAGGAGTGATCGATGGTTGAATATGCAAACATGGTAAGTCTTTAACACATGGATTTGGTCGATTTCAGTCTTGAAATTCAAGGAGTTGGGGCTGTTGACTTTTCAAGAGTCAAACTAGGTCAAATGAAAATCAAAATAGGTTAAATATTATGAATGGGTTGCAAATTGAGGTGATGGGGTTCAAGTTCAAGGGTGTGAGTTCAAAATGAAGGTTCAAGGACTAGGGGGGTTCAAACTAGATTTATTTATTTTAGATGCCCTTTGTAATTATATATAAAAATTGGTTTCCTTTATAAACTTTATAAAACTAATTATAATTTAAAACGCCAAATATATATATATATATATAATTGCTAACCAAATCTTTTTGTGTGGTTTAATTAATAATTTCAAATACATAAATATTTTTATATATAATTATTTATAACTTAAATATTCGTATATATATATGGATATATATATTTATATATATATATATATAAATATCAAACAGGAGTTATAAAAATGTAAACGCACGGTTCTAAATTAGAATAGATGTATTAAATTTAAAATAATTGTTTATGTGACAAAAGTGCTTGAATAAATACAGGTTTTAAGTGTAGTGTTATTTTTGGAAATTATTAAAATAAAATGAATACAGAAAATTTATGGTATGAAAAATCATGGATGTTACAGTCTCCCCATGTTAAGGGGATTTCGTCCCGAAATTTAACTAGTGGAGACTATTGAATCAGGAAGGAAGTGAGTTTGAGTTTTGGTTGACGGTTTTAGGATTATAACAAGGTTTAGGTCTAAAGCTCAAGTTAAGTATTAATGATATTAGTGGATTCTAGTTTCAAGAGAGTTAAGGAGAGATCTTTCGAAGAATCTAAAGGTGAAATGCGTCACTTGGAATGGACTTGATGGGAACTTGACGATCCGGGTTTGTTTAAGATGTTGTCGAATATGCTCAAAACTGTTAATGGATAAGAGGTTACACAAACTTTGGTTTAGGTCAAAACTTCACGTGACATAAACAACGCTACTTCTGATAATATGATAGAGCACTTATATATAGGAAGTACCATCGGCGTATCCACCATGCCCTTGTCATATCATACTAGTTTCGTTGCTATATATCACGATAGGTTTTAGGTCATAACACACGACAGAATTCACTATGTTTTCCATGCGCTGATTTTTATAATTACGTGTGCACCCGTAATTACTCGAATTATCGCATGGTCCGTATAGATCCTTCTGTTGTGTGCGCGGCAAGAGGGGGGGACAAATTCACTTTGTTCCTGTCTATTGTTTTTACATATGAGTTGCTAATAAGTAATTATGTCCCTAAATAGGCGGTCAGTTAGCAACTAAAGGGCAATAAAGTAGTATCACCTAAAGTCCCATAGTTTACTCGTGTTTGAACAAGAATACGTGAAACACCGAGTTGTTTTAAAGTGCTCCAGCTTCCTCGTGTTTGAACAAGAATACGTCAAACCCCAAGTAGCTTCAATGTGTTATGTTTTTTTTTAGTTTGGTGAACAAAGTGTATGACCATGCTTCATGTATATTGTGATCAATTAATTGCAATAATTGTAAGCAACTTAGTTTCATGTATAATGTAAACACACAAGTCTCATGTATGATCTAGTGTTATGTAGTTTGTAATCAAATAGGTTTCATGTGTAACTTAAACAACTTATCATCATGTATAAGCTCTCATGTGTAATGTAAGCAACATAGTATCATGTGTATTGTAAGAAATGAATTTCATGTATGATGTTAACAACTTAGTGTCATGTAGTATCATGTACTTTGTAACCAAAATGAGTTTCATGTTCACTGTGATCAATCAAGTATTGTGTATCAAACAATCAATTGTTATGTAACATGTGATCAATTTAGTGTATGTATATTGCAAACAACTATGCTTCGTGTATTCCGTAATCAATTTACTAGAGCGTGTGTTGCAAATAATCAAGTTTCATGTATTATGTAGTCAGTGTAGCATTGGATATATTGAGAATAACTAAGCTTCATGTATTAGGTGATCGTGTTGTGTATATTGTAAATGTGCATACATAAGTTATTGAGTTTCGTGTGTGGCATATGCTAACGAGTTTTGTATGTGATCAAGTTTTGCGGAAAAGCGTGTTGTTTGGAGTTCATGTATAATGTGGTAGTTAGGCTCTAGCTCTTTTAAATCTCGTTGAGGTTGATGTGAATGGTTAACGTCTACGCGATATGGATCGTATCTTGAAGCGGCAAGTGAAAGGTAACGAGTGGTTTTGAGAACACTCAGGGAAATATGTTTACAAATAACTGATCTTTGTTTGAAATTGGGAAATTGTAAATTGTTCTTGGTTGTAGATATATAAAGTAATGAAAATATTGAGTTAAATAATATAAATAAATAGACAAATTATAGGAAGAATCTTATAATTTAAATTTTCAATTATTAATAAGAGAATATTTTTAAGGGTAATCATTGGCTAAACTAGTAGTCGTATATTAATTTAGCTAGAGTTTAGAAATAATTATTTTAATGAGGAAAATCATAATTCTTTATCAATTCAAAATAATATTTTTATAAAATAGGTTGTATTAAGTTCCATTTCACAGTGAAAATGTTTATGGAAAATTTATATTTCAGATATTATCTAAAATTTTGATAAACTTCTTGTTTGAACAAAATAACGAGGTTGTTTAAATCGAATAATAGTATGATTTGTTTACGAATGAGATTGTCGGTAGTGTTCTTAATTGTGGTAAATGAAGAAGGTGATACTTGGAGAATCTTGATGGAAATATGATGGGTGTAGTTCACACTCAGTGTGTCAAATCAATGAATAATAACTTTAGATTTGGAATATATAAAATTTATTAAATGCTGAAATGTTAAACATTACTCAAAACATAGGGAAATGGTTTTCAAACTAAAAATTTAAAGACAATAAAAAAAATTTATGTTAACATCCCTTGTAGTTTTCCCCTAGAAGGAAGATAATTCCCAAGACGAGCACCGCTATGGTCATTCGGGTAGCCGATCTGGCTTCAGTTCTAGTTGTTTCCATGCGATTCTCTAGTATTTCTTTTTCGAGGATGGAGATTAACTCCTTTTGGTACCCTAATTGGTTTGCTAGGCTATCCACTCTTTGTCCTTGTAAGTCGTGCATTACCTCGTGCTCCATCCTTTGCCTCTCAAACTCTGAGGTCCTTACATATTTGTGAATGGCATTGGTTGGAATTCCAATAGCACTAGTGGGTGCCATGGTATGCCTTACCCAAGGGTTAGGATGGTACGGGTCGGGCATTAGATATGGGTCTCTTAGTGGGGGTGGTAACTGATTGTGAAGATGGAGTGTCTGATATGGGTTTCTGGGTAGGGGTGATCCAGATGTTCGAAGTCTTGGGCCGGTGTTCCTAATCCAGTCTGCCCTTACATCAAACCTTGGCCTGGCAGTTGGGGGTGGTGGTGACCGATACACGGGTGACCTGATGATGTCTTCTTCCCAATCGGACTCTGCTCCAGGACGGTATACCAAGGAGGAAGGAGAGTAGGAGTCCATGTCTAGCAGAGAAACAACGAAAAGGTTGTAAGTGATAATAAAATACTGAGTGTTAAATATAGGAGTTCTCATAGGTTTAAAGTTTGACTAGTCATAACACCGAGTCTTCACAATGGTATTTTAGAAATACACTTGACCTAAAAGCAATGCATCCCTAAGGAGAATTCCCAGGAAAGAGGGGTGGGTCACTAAGACACACTTAAGTACACTGTCTTTCCTTAGCCAGAATCCCACATGGTCCTACACACTCTTCAGCCATCATGTATTAATAACACTGTTGTTGGGCTCATGGTCATGATGAGGATCGTTATGGACTGGGCATTGAGGCCCGAAGGTGAGGCTTATATATTGTAGTAGGCTTCTTCTTCTTGGAGGGTAAATGGGCTTCTAGTTTATTATTAATGGGCTTTAAGCCCAATAATTTAGATTTAGATCACAAGAGGTGGTGACATTATATGTGTGAGTTTAAGGGTGGATGAAAAGCTAAGTGTGTATAAGTATGTGTTGAAACTTAGGATAGCACTTAAATGGATCAAATGGATAGCATGAATATAGCACAAAAATTTTCAGGCAGTGTGACACATAAATTATTAAATATTGTATCATGTAGTGTATTTACTTATGGTAGTATGTAGGAATATTCACATAAGGAGAAATCATGTAGCATGTAGTAGCATGGCATTGTATGGGTGTCCTAGGGTTATAGTCTAGGTCAAAAGTGTATAATAACCTAATTCCCTATAACTAAGGCTCTGATACCAATTTGTCACACCCCAACCGACGACGGAATACGTCGGGGCGGGACATGTAGACTGTTCATGAGCTCAAGGTTGGCTAAATTGTAATACATTAAATTCATTTCAATTCAAACAAAACAAACACAAACCAAGTACATAAACGAAATACACATTGTTCATTGTTTAAAATTAACTAAGTCCAAACTTAAGTGTAGCATGTCTTGATCAACTCACACGTTAGCACCTGAAACATGAATAAAATAAGGTCAACTAAAAAGTTGGTAAGCATATACAGGTTTGTACATAGATATTATATATAGATGTGAATAAACAAATCCTTACATAACATGATAAAATAAGGCATTTATGGGGAGCAACTATTGTGTAACCAAAGTACAATCAAACCTTTGTAACTAGCATGCAAATTGTGTTGGCGCTAACAATCACCCCAATCTGGGTGGGTTTTCAGACTCAATAGATCTATCATTATTAACCGTCGGCTTGTATAGTTAATGATTGCACATAAATTACATACAAACAGTTAACACACCAAACACTTAAAGATAAAGCTCAAATTTTTTATACATGGATGTGAAGAGGATTTGTGTTTGTGTAATTTGTGTAAATGTAAGCAATTGTGTGTATAGAGTTCATGTTTCACCCCAAAAGTGTAAAAGAGTAAAAGGGGCTATGTAATACTCACTTGTATTGGTTGTTGTGGATAACACGAGTAATAGGAATGCACAAGTGATTTGCTAATCACTATGTCGACTTAAAATTGAATTATACGAATCTAATTAATGATGAGCACAAAAGTCTTATGACAAAGTCTACGGTTCAACGGGGTTTGAGGTGTTTGTGAATTCGTGCAAAAAGTGGTGTTATTTCATTTAAAGGGTGAAAGTAGCTTGATGTGTGTATGTAAATTCAAAGTATAAAGTAATTGTCTTAGGGTTTTATAATTTAAATAAATAAATCTTTTTTTTTATTTACTTTGTTATAATAATGTGCCAAAAGAAGGTAGTGTAAATATATATATATATATATATATATATATATATATATATATATATATATTCAGAAAAGTTTTATTTGAATAAATAGGGTTTAAACCCTAATATGTATAATTTAATAACAATAAAATGATTTATAATAACTTGTTTCGTGATAATGTGTTTTATGAGAATCTTGTCAACTATTTATATCAAATTAGGTATTTAAAATACTTTGTTTTAAAATTAAACTAAAAGTATATTTTAAATGATTTTTATATAAAAAGAGGTTCTAAACAATTGGATTTGTGAAAATAATTGTTTTATATTAGAAATTTCAATTGATTGTACCAGTTTGTTCTAAAAGATGTTAGGTTTATAAAATAATTTTTTATATAATTTTTAAAGCCTTAAAATGGTTTTTAAAAGTTAAAACAGGTCTAAGGGACTCGAAACCGGGTCTGCGCTGGGAGCCAAGCCGCAAGAACCACTGGACCAAGGGACTAATCTGTGTAGTTGATCCGGTTCGAAATAATGTTAACGTGTAGCTGAAACATGGCCGGGTTTGGTTTAGTGACAGCGCAATAAAAGAACTTGAGTGTGGGTTTCGAACCCACGCCACCTGGTTCGGCGGTGTCGTGGCTTACCGGGCGGACCAGGTGGTTTCGCTGGTATAAAATGAAACCAGATAACCTAAATATAATAAATGAATCAAACCGAATTCCCCCTTTTCAAATCGTATGAACTGGATCAAAAGAAATTAACAGAATCGATTTTCTTTCGATGTATGATTAGAAACGAAATGAACGAGATAAGTCTCACCTGATTTGGTCGAGTATTGAAGGCTGTCGGCTACCGGCTCAGTCACGGAGTTCTTGGTGGTCGATCGAGGTGTGGGGATGAAATGGGGATCAACAGAGGGTCGAGAGAGTTTGCAATGGTCTCTGCGAAGGTGTGTGGACATTTTAATTCACTCAATTCTGTTCTAATCATGCGATTTGATTTTATTTACACGTTACACGTTAATTCGAGCGACTGTGAATGAATTTGGTCGTGTTTAAGGTTTGAATACATAGGAGGATTGATCGTGCATGATTTGCGGCCATTAACACGTCCTAATTTCTTGATTTGGAAACGAATTGGGCTCGCTTTGACTCTGAGGAGTCAAAGTTCGTTTGAATTTGAAATTAGTCGCGTGATATGTACAATTGGGAGGCTTCGACGAGTAGGAGTGATCGATGGTTGAATATGCAAACATGGTAAGTCTTTAACACACGAATTTGGTCGATTTCAGTCTTGAAATTCAAGGAGTTGGGGCTGCTAACTTTTCAAGAGTCAAACTAGGTCAAATGAAAATCAAAATAGGTTAAATATTATGAATGGGTTGCAAATTGAGGTAATGGGGTTCAAGTTCAAGGGTGAGGGTTCAAAATGAAGGTTCAAGGACTAGGGGGGTTCAAACTAGATTTATTTATTTTAGATGCCCTTTGTAATTATATATAAAAATTGGTTTCCTTTATAAACTTTATAAAACTAATTATAATTTAAAATGCCAAATATATATATATATATATATAATTGCTAAACAAATCTTTTTGTGTGGTTTAATTAAAAATTTCAAATACATAAATATTTTTGTATATATATATATATATATAAATATCAAACATGAGTTATAAAAATGTAAACGTAAGGTTCTAAATTTTGAATAGATGTATTAAATTTAAAATAACTGTTCATGTGACAAAAGTGCTTAAATAAATACAGGTTTTAAATGTAGTGTTATTATTGGAAATTTTTAAAATAAAATGAATACAGAAAATTTATGGTATGAAAAATCATGGATGTTACACTGACTCTTCAGCACCATCTCCTCCTTCTTCATCACTGCCATCACCAGCAATCTCTGCAATAAAATAAGATATACAACATTAGATCAAACAAAATTAATGGTATAGAACAAGACATGACAAAGTATATCACTTGCACATTGAACCAAATTTCAGACTTAGAAAAATTTCTAAGTTACACTTCCTGCGTACTTAACAAATACGCAGGAAATAGTTCGTGCGTACTTAGTAAGTATGCAGGAGCTAATTCTTGCGTACTTAATAAGTGCGCATGAACTAACACTTAGAACTTTTACAAAAATCCAAAATCAAGGGATTCAAAGATTTAGATGATGATAGTGGTCACCACAATGTCGAAAAACTTGTTCAAGACTTATGGGACCAAGACTAACACCAATGCAAAGCTAAACCCAGGTCATTTGGACCTACCCTCGGTCCGACGCAAAACCACAGACACTAAGGGGTCAAACCCAAAATCAAGAGCAGCTAAGGATGAACTTTAGAATACAAGAGCTTCGATTGATGATCATAAACTAGTTTTAGGGCTTAATTTAACTTAAGAACACCCAAACCCGGTTTAAATTTCATCATCAAAACCCTAAGCTTGAAAGTCAAGAAATCGGTCCTCAACAAGAGATTTTGCGGATGAAATGATCCAAGAATCTCACCAAATGTTAGCCAGGTGAAGATCAAACAATGATCAGGACGAAAAATCTGATTAGAAACACACGAAAATTTGAGTGAAATCGGAGTAGGGAGTGTACACAGTGTAGAGAGTTTGAGTGAGATGAATTGAGAGAAATTTCTAACACTTGTAGATATACCCACACAATATTAGTCGTCCGTACTTGTTAAATGCGCAGGACTTAACTCCTGTGTACTTACTAAGTACGCATGACTTAAGTCATGCGTACTTGTTAAGTACGCAGGGTTTAACCCTTGCGCACTTACTAAGTACGCAGAGACTCATGCGTACCCATATTTTTCAACTCAAATTGTGAGGATGTCAAGCCAAATAACGAACATGATAAAAATAATCAATCAAGAGGATTCAAAGTCAATTCACGAAGGTTAAACACAAATATTTTTTGTTTTTCTGATTGGAATTGAACTATACACAAAATTAAAATCTTTTTGATCTTTTCAGAGTAACGATTTACACATATTCACACACACTATTTTTGTTCAAAGACATGAGCAGAGGATCATATCAGGCTAAACTATAGCAAAAACGATACAAGATAAGCATAAAAGAATATGGGATCAAGTCATGGATTACTATTTATTCTTACGTAATAAGCACATAAACAAGTAATTCAAGTTAACAATATTATAATCTTTGAAACCATAAGCATCTTTGTATCACGTTCTTGTGTGTTAGGGCATTAATTTTAAGATATACAACGTGTACCCCACTGTTATGCTACAGGAATGTAAATTACACTATCTCAAATCATGTAAGATTTTCCCAATGATTTTCTAAATTTCCAGAATGAGGCTACATCAATTAGCACATGAAAAATCAAATAGAATCAATAGGGATTATCAGAAATCATAAGATTCAGAATCAAGGGATTCATTTGTCTTGGTTTCATGTGATTTCTTCAGTGAATATCGATATGATGATTCAGGATAATGAATATGGTGTTTGGGTATTTTGGTAAGGGAATCCAACTTTTATCTGGATTTGAATTCAATGAATCAGGAGTGATTCAAGGGTGAATACACGCTCAACGGTTGATGTAAAGACATGTCTTGATTCAATCTCTCATTGCATACTTGTGAGTATGGGGAGTGAGATGAACCGCATTAATTGTGCTAATAACATATCCCAAAACTGATCTCAAAAGAAGATAATTGCCAAAATCTAGCATCCTGTATCTGATAGTGATCTTTTGCATTCTTTTACGCACACACACTAGCAAACATGGGTTCAAAACACAGTTGTAGTATTGATTTAATTTCCACACTACTAATGATTCAAAGATGCTTACAGCCTACTAACAATTCAAATTATTTGTAATCAAGCAAATTAAAAACACAACAATTTAAACAATCAAGTAAGCATGACGCAACCATTTCCCATATGTGCAGTCTATGACGTTTAGATCATTTCTGATGTGCTATCATTTCCTCTTTTCTCAAGAGAACTTTGAAATTTTTTGGTGTTCTATTTTGTTTGGATTTTTGTAAAATATTTGAAAATTAAAAGAACTATACGGAAAACTTAAAAGAAATAAAATTTAACTTTCATGAATTGAATTGATTTAAGAAAAACAAGTTTTCACTCTGGATTGAACATTCATATTATGTTGACAAGATGTTCAAAACGGGTTCGATCAAACGCCTTAGTGAAAAGGGCAGCAAAGTTGTCATCCGTGTGAACCTTTACAAGTTCAATGAGTTTCTTTTCAGCACAATCACGGATGAAATGGTGGCGAATTTCAATATGTTTAGTTTTGGAATGTTTCACCAGGTTGTTTATGATGGACTTGGTGGAATTGTTGTCAATGAACAATGGAGTTCCAGTGAAGTTTAAGCCGTAGTCTCTCAATTGCTGCTGAATCCACAATATCTGAGAACAACCGCTCGCTACAGCAATGTATTCTGCTTCACATGTTGAGACAGAAACCGTTGACTGCTTCTTACACTGTCTGGAAACCAGTCTGTCTCCCAAGAATTGACATCCACCTAAAGTTGACTTTCTATCAAGGTTACAACCGCCATAGTCTGAATCAGTATAGGCTTTGAGGTCAAATGATTGTTGCTTTGAGTACCAAAGACCCAATCGGGGTTTCCCCTTCAAGTATCTGAATATCCTCTTGATAGCTATCATATGAGACTCCTTAGGTTGTGACTGAAACCTTGAGCACAAACATACAACAAACATTATGTCGGGCCTTGAAGCTGTGAGATACATAAGAGATCCGATCATCCCATGATACAATTTACAATCCACATCCTTTCCATCTTTGTCTGGATGCAGACCATGATTGATGGGGATAGGTGTGCCATAAGTACTGCTATCATTCATCTTGTATTTTGACAAGATGTCCTGCACATACTTAGTTTGATGTAGATAGATGCCATCCTCTCTTTGACTGACTTGTAGACCCAGGAAGAACGATAATTCACCCATGTTACTCATCTCAAACTTGGACTTCATCACCTGTTCGAATTCCCTACACATCTCTTCATTTGTAGACCCAAAGATAATGTCCTCGACATACATTTGTACAAGAAGAATATCACCTCCTTCTTTCCGAATGAAGGGGGTCGAGTCAATCTATCCACGGTCGAAATCATTTGACAGTAGATGTTTTGATAACGTCTCATACCATGCTATGAGGTGCTTGATGGAGACCATAAAGTGCTTTGTCGAGGTTATACACTTTATTGATATTATGCGGATCTTCAAAGCCGGGAGGTTGAGTGACATAGAACTCTTCATGAACTTTTCCATACAGGAAAGCACTTTTCACCTCAAGTTGATAGACCTTGAAGCCGACATATGAGGCATAAGCCAGAAACAGTCGAATGGCCTCAAGTCTAGCAACTAGGGCATATACTTCAGTGTAATCCAGGCCCTCTTGTTAATAAAATCCTTGAACAACCAACCTTGCTTTATTCTTCACTATGACATGGTGATCATCCGTCTTGCACTTGAACACCCATCTGGTTCTAATTGGTTGTACGCCTCTTGGCAAGTCAACCAAATCCCACACATGTAACTTTTGGAATTGAGACAATTCATCTTGCATCACCTAAATCCAGCAGTTGTCAGCGAGAGCCTCCTTCACATTCTTCGGCTCTAACTGGGACATGAATGCAGCATGCAAACATGTTTCCATGACACCAGTGTCAAGTATCTCAGAGTACAAACTAGTGTTCTCAGCAACGGTTCTATGACGAGTCTGAACACCGGCATGAGGATCACCAATAATGTTGTCAATTGGATGATTCTTATGCACTCTCATCTCTGGTATATCCGGTACCTGAATTTCTGAATCGAGGTTCGTTCTTAACTCCTCCATATCCTGTGTTCTAGAAGAAGAAGATTCAATGAAAAATGGATCAGCTGGAGCTTCATTTCCTACACGCGTGTTAGGATTAGCTTTAGCGTTATTTCCGTCAACATGAACAACTTCTATGTTATCATTTTCATGAGTTCCAGATGCAGATGCAAAATTGGAATTGGGAGTTATAATCGGTACAGTTGCATGGGTTGAGAAACTGGAGTCATCACCGCCTCTAAAGAATTCATACACATTTGCGGCATCATCGGCAGATAAATCAGGAAGGTTGAAAGGCTTGAATAGCGCATCATAATCAAAACCCCAAGCTGGACCAGTTGGTTCTGGTGGAATGTTGTGTTTGTTAGGACATAGATTGTTATGACAAAAGCTTGTAATAGTTAGATTTTATGTCTTTATGTTTTTGTTATGTAAACGTCAAATGTCTAAGTGTTTTACAAGTGAGCCTAGAGGCGAACTTGTTAAGTTCGCCTGGTCTATCAGAGGCGAACTTAATAAGTTTAGGTCTAGCTGAGGCGAACTTGTTAAGTTCGCTTAAGCTGTTAGAGGCGAACTTAATAAGTTCGCTTATATCAGGTCAGTTGATTATATATATGTGTGTTTACAGAGTCAGTCATAGAGAGTGAACCAGAACGAATCAGAGAGATCAGATTGAGTCTGTAAACATCATTGTGATTGGAATACAAATTGAGAAGTTTATTTACTTGATTGTTTGCTTTGTCTTTTATGCGTATAAACGTAAACTCGTTGGATTCCGCACTTCGAGTAAACGTCACGTCTTATCACGAGATAGATCCGTAGACGCGACATGGGGACCTACAAGTGGCAACAGAGCCAGGTTATAAAATGCTCTTTTATTTATACCGAATTTGAAATATAAAACATGAATTCTTAAATTTGTCAATATTATATTATTTGAAACTATAAGCGTTTATTATTCAAATTCATGTGATTTAGTACCATTTAGATGAAAAACATCGTGTACCCTACATATATGCCAAACAGAAAGTAAATGCACTATCTTCAAGACATATAAGATTTTATTAAAGATTATCCGAATTTTCAGAATGAGGAGACATCACTTAGTATATGAATAGCAGAATCCAAATTGGATTGTAAAGGGATCAATGAGATTCAGAATCGAATGATTCAATGTTTTGGCTTATATGTGTGGAATCATAATATTCAGGTACGTGGATCCAACTGTTATCTGGATTATGAATTCAATGGAATCAGTAAAGATGATTTATCAATATGATCCAAGGGCTAGTATATGTTTGACAGATGTTGTCAAGTACATATCTTGATTATACTTCAAATTGCATGCTTTTCGGGACATGGGCACTGAAGCAAATCGAATGAATAGTGCTAAGGACATAACCCGAAACTGATCTCATAGGAAAATATTTATTAAAAGCTAATATTCTTTATCTGATAATGATCTTTTACACACACACCCAGGCATATAATGGATTTAAATCACAGATGTAATCATATTATATTTAATTTTCACACTACTATTAGTTTCAAAACGCTTTTAGCCTATTGACAATTCAAGTTTCAAATTTTATACACAAATTTTAAAACAAATTATCAAGAATAGAGCATTCACAACACTATCATTTCTTATTTATGCATACTTTGAAATTTAGATCAAATCAACTTATTTTAATCAATCATATATCAGGGTCTACTAAGGTCGTGTGAAATGAACTAATCACTGATGTACTATCATTTCTTCTCTAACCTCAAATGATATCAAATTTTATATTTTTCAATTTGTTTTGACTTTTTATAAATTACAATTTTTGACTGAAAATGTAAATGCAGAAATGTAATAAAGCAATAAAAGAACTTAAAAAACAAAATTTTCCATGAAATTATGATTTTGAAAAGCTTTTATTCTGGATTGATCATACCAATCATTTTAATTAGGAATTCAAATCTGGTACGATCAAATGCCTTGGTAAACAAATCAGCAAAATTATCTTCAGTGTGTACCTTGACCAGCTCAATCAACCTTTTCTCTGAACAATCACGTATAAAATGATATCGAATTTCGATGTGCTTAGTTTTACTATGTTTAACAGGATTATTCGTTATGGACATAATAACATTATTATCAATAAGCATAGGGGTTCCTGTGAAATTCAAACTGTAATCTTTCAATTGCTGTTGTATCCACAGGATCTGTGAACAACAACTTGCAGCAGCGATGTATTCTGCTTCGCATGTTGAAATCGAGACTGTGGTTTGCTTTTTGCATTGCCAGGATACAAGTCGATTACCTAAGAACTGGCAACCACCTGTTGTAGATTTCCTGTCCAGACAACAACCACCAAAATCAGAATCAGTATAAGCATTGAAATCAAAGTTAGAACCATGAGGATACCATAGCCCTAAACGTTGTTTTCCTTTTAAATATCGAAAGATTCTTTTCACAGCAATTAAGTGAGATTCTTTTGGCTTTGCCTGAAATCTAGAACAGATACACACGGCGAACATTATATCCGACCTTGAAACGGTTAAGTACATGAGGGATCCAATCATAGCTCTATAAAGTCGACAATCCACATCTTTTCCTTCCGAGTCAGAATTCAACTTATGATTGACCGGAATTGGAGTATCGTATGGGGTACAGTCCTCCATCTTGAACCGGCTCAAGATGTCTTTGACATACTTGGACTGATGAATAAAGAAACCATCTTCCTTTTGAATTACTTGTAAACCTAAGAAAAACGATAACTCTCCCATAGCAGACATTTCAAATTTCGACTTCATAACACCCTCAAAGTCTTTGCATAACCCTTCATTTGTCGAGCCAAAAATAATATCATCCACATAAATCTGCACCAGTAGGTAATCTCCCCCTGATTTCTTTATGAATAAGGTCGAGTCTATCTTTCCAGGAACAAAGTCATTCGCTAAAAGATGTGTGGATAAAGTCTCATACCACGCACGAGGAGCCTGATGAAGACCATAGAGGGCCTTATCAAGCTTGAAAACCATGTTCGGATTCAGTGGATCTTCAAACCCCGGCGGCTGACACACATAAACTTCCTCCTTGACCTTTCCATATAAAAACGCACCTTTGACGTCTAATTGAAACACCTTAAAACCTTTAAAAGAAGCAAAAGCTAGAAACAGCCTTATAGCTTCGAGCCTCGCAACCCGCGCATAAACCTCGGTGTAATCAATTCCTTCCTGTTGATTGAAGCCCTGGACAACTAATCTTGCCTTGTTGCATACCACGACACCTCGATCATCTTTTTTACATTTAAACACTCATTTTGTTCCTATCGGATACGCACCTTTTGAAAGATCAACAAGATTCCAAACCTTAAGTTTGTCAAATTGAGCAAGTTCTTCCTGCATAGCTTCTATCCAATTATTGTCATTTAAAGCCATCTCAACATTCTTAGGTTCAACCTGTGAAATAAAGCATGAATGTGAGCAATCATCAAGAACACCAGAATCTTTAATGCAAGTATATAAACAAGTATTGTCAACAAGAGAACGTGTTTTCACTCCATCCTGTAAATTTTAAATTATATTTGTCACCGGATGAGCTTTGAGTTCCTTGATGGATGCGACCTTAGGAACCAGCAACACGTCAACTTGAGTAGAGTTAGATTGATAAGAATAATCTTGAGTAATTGGAATTTCCGAGTCTAAATTTGTAGGAATCTCCCCCTAAGCCTGTGTCAAAGGTAAAAGATCATCACCTAACAACGGATCAGTAGAAGAATCTTGAGAAATAGCATTATCCTCCTCACTCTCTGAATCTTGTGGACTTGAACAAGAAGCAACATTAGGATCAGGAGCAGAAGTAACTGGAATCGATGAACTTGGAACTGCATTTGGTAGAAAACCATTGTGCTGTGCATCCTGACAAGAATCATAAAGAACAGCAGCATCTTCATCAGAAATATCAGAAGGTAAATGAAAAGACTTGAATAATATTTCATAATCAAATGCCCAATCCGGACCAATCGCCATTTGTGGTAAAGACCGATTGGAACAGTCAATATGGAACCATTCTTCAACTTGGCGTGTCTCTTTGTTGTAAACCCTCTTGGTTGTCGAATTCGCCACATACCCTAGAAAAATCCCTTCAATAGCCTTAGCAAGGATTACCAAAAGGTAGTAAATATTCCAGATTCGGCTTTCGATTATTTAGCAATTCATAGCAAGTCTTGTTATGTCGCTTGATGGTCAAGACCCTGTTCAAAACATGACACACAGTATTCACATCTTCAGCCCAAAAGGTGACTGGAAACTTAGAATCTGCAAGCATCGTGCGAGCCGTTTCGACCAACCTCCTGTTCTTTCGTTCAGCGACACCGTTTTGTTGAGGAAAATATGGCGCACTGAATTCATGATGAATTAATTTTTGTAGACAGAATAAGCCCATTTTGCTATTCTTAAATTCGCTGCCATTGTCACTCCGGATTCTTCTGACTTTCAGATTGAATAAATTCTCCAAACCCAGGATTAAGTATTGTACCAACTTAGTGGTTTCAGCTTTAGAGGAAAGAAACTTAACCCATGAAAATCTAGAGTAATCATCAGTTACTACCAAGCAATACGATTTCCCACCGATGCTCCTGACACTGATAGGACCAAACAAATCCATATGCAGCAACTCCAAAGGAGTTACAATAGAATTCATAGATTTAGATTTGTGAGATTTCCTTCTTTGCTTCCCCTTCTTGCAAGGAATACAATCATCAGGAACTGAGAATTTCATTTTCGGAATACCAAGAATCAAATCATTCCTAACAATGTAGTTCATCTTCCTAAAGTTAATATGAGCTAGCTTCCTGTGCCACAATATTGAATCAGATTCCGACGCCTTGGAGAGTAAACATGTTGGAATTGAATCCGTTGTAGTGGCGACACTCATGTCAAGGACATATGTGTCATTTCTCCTCAGAGCCTTCATGAGAATCCATTCATCAGGAATCACAAAACCCGGTTTCAGAATATAGCATTCAGTATCGTTGAAATGGAACGAAAACTTCTTGTCACAGACTTGTGATATGCTTAAAAGATTGTGTTCCAGCTGCTCAACATAATTCACCTTTTCAAATTTGACTTTGTCATTTTTTAACGTACCCTGGCCAGTTATGTACCCGCCTTTATTGCCCGCAAAAGCGACATAACCTCCATCAATTTGTTTTACATCCTCAAGCAATCTAATATTCCCTGTCATATGTCGAGAGCAACCACTATCCACATACCATGTATTGTTGATAGTCCTCCTTGGTTGTCCCTACATAAACAACGAGAATCATTTATAAAGTGGAACCCAAGCCATCGTGGTCTTGGGTCGTCTGGATTAATCAAAATAAACAACTTCTTGTAATTTACAATCAATTTTATCATTCACTTTTGGAACAGATGTTTGACAATCAGACTCTTTCAAAGAAGAACCAATTTTATTATTTTGAAAAACATTATTTGATATATTATTGTCAGATTTAGATGTTTCCAAAATTTTCTTTAATTTTCTGTTTCTTCTTTTTCTTTGAGGTCTAAACAATTTAACCTCATGAAAAGAATCTTTTGAAATCCCAACTTTTGGAATCTCAAGTTTCTCTTTGCATACAAAGGATTTAGCATGCAATGTATTCTGTTGTTTAAATCCAGGGGATTTAACAAAAGATCGACCAGGCATATTTTTCTCCAAACTAGAAGACAGCTTTCCCTCATGTTTTCTTTTCAGAATCTTCACCACTTTCGATTGTGAAGGAACAGTCTTCATTTAACCCTGGTTCTTGTATGGACAATTTATCAAAATATGACTAGCCTCATTGCAATGAAAACACACTCTTCTTTCTTGATAACTTTTGAAATAAGAGGTTTTCTTTGAATTTGAGGATCCATCAGAAAAATAAGCTTCGGAGGAATGCCCAGAACAATTTATCGGCTTCTTTGGAACATAAGTCTGTTTTGGCACCTTTAAAGAATTCACTTTTTGATAACCAGCCGCAACAAATCCACTTGACTGTAAGATTGGAGAAAGTTTAGTTGGAATCACTTTCACCTCTTCAGGTTCAGTCATAATGCATCTATCCTGAGTAACAGTTTTAACAACTGTTGGGTCATCAATTTTCACTTCTTTTGGAATTCCTTCAACCTTCTTTTCATCGAACATCTCATCTTCAGAATCTGACTCATACACCATATCCTCCTCAGTTACCGGATTCACCTTTAACACAGTTTTTGGATCTATCTCCTCTTCATTTATAATTTCAGGTTCCACCATATAATTTGCATTAAACGGTGGAGGAATAAATCCAATACCAGCAACACGCTTAGTAGGATCAGCAGTTGAGTTAAAATAATCCAAAACAACTGAAGAACTTTCAAATTGTTCCAACTTTCGATGAAGTTTGATCTCCTCAGACTCTTTGTCAGATATTTCTTTATTCTTTTGGGCAACAACTTCATTATGTTTTTCGATTTCAGCATAAGCCATATCTAGATGATAACCCTGCTCTTTGTATTTTAGCCCAAGAGAATTTAAGTCTCTTTTCAAAGACTCAATTCTATCAATGCACAGCTTATCATTATCTTTCAGTTTCTGATTAACTGAATGCATTGAATTCATGTCACAAATCAAGTTTGTGTTATCATCCATGACTTTTTGCAGTTTATCTTTAACAGAAATGCAGTTTGAACAGTAAATATGACAAACAGAGTCTTTTACCTTAGACGGATCAGACATGTCTGCCATGAATACTTTGGCAATAGGAATATTCTCTGAATCAACACCAACTGAAGCATTTTCTGTAAGAACAATATCCTCCTCAGCAACCCCTGATGCAGCATCAGAATCAATACTCTGCCCTTGTTCTTCCTCATCATCAACGCTTGGAACATTATCACCATCACACAAATCATCACTAGAACTTTCATCATCAGTAGACTCCTCTAGTTTTTCAGAATGAATTTCTGCAACAAAATCCTGACTCACAGCACCCACCAAATCTTCCAGATGAATGCCCCAGTCATAGTTTTCATCATTTTGAGCAACCAACGCTGATGATGCAGATGCATGATTTGTATTACCAGAAGAACCATGATTTTGATTACCAGATGAACCATGTGACTGATTCCTATTATGCTGAAAGTTAGACTGCTTCTTTTGAGAATCAAATTCTACCTTCGGCTTCACACACTCCTTTGCAAAGTGACCATACTCTTGGCAGTTGTAACACCGAACTTTGCTCTTATCAAAACCCATACGAGATCGACTATTTGAACCAATATATTTTCTTCCAGTTCTCTTCAAGAAATCTTTAGCTTGACGCATTAACATGGCCATATTCCATTGGATATTCATTTCTTCCAGATCAACAGGATCAATCTGTCTGAAATCTTCTTATATAACCTCAGGATCATGTATTTTATCTCCAATGAAACTTTCATATGATGCCATGAATGAAGAAAACATAGCAAGATAATCATCAGCAACTTTCTGATTCACATGAGATCCAGATGATGTTGAAGCTGTAGTCGCAGAAAATCCAGAATGGCTTGAATGACCAGAATAAATTGGAACTCCAGAACACTGATCATTTGAAGACTCTTGAGCATCACCAGAAAAGAATACCACTCCAGTACCAGATTTACCAGTAGATTTGGCAAAACACATTGAGGGATCCTGGATATGCTCCATATTAGTCTCTTTCTTCTTCATATTCATGTCATGTGACTGAATCTTCCCTAGAACTTCTTCAAGATACATGGTTTTGTACTTAATATTTTCTTTGATCAAAACCGTATACACATCAAACCTTGATGGTAAAGCCTCCAAGAATTTATCATTGATTTCCTCAGTCTCATATACCACAGATGCACTAGCCAGTTCACTAAGAAGATGATAGAATCTTGTAGCAAGATCATCTAAGGATTCGTTTTGAAAATGTTTAAAGACTAGGAACTGCTTCTTTAGTAACTCCTTTCTACTCTTCTTCACATCCAAACTCCCTTCACACCTTTTCTGTAATGCTTCCCACAATTGTTGAGAAGACTTGAACTGTTTAAAACTGTGGTAAATTTCCTTTGGAAGAGACATCGAAATGCGAGCCATTGCTTTCTTTTCTCGATCAAATAAAAACTTCTCTTCAGTAGTTAACGCTGATACCGGCTTCGGAACATCATCCTTTCCCATCCACGAATAAGTAGGATGCGTATATCCTTCCAAAATCGGAATCCATAAACTAGTATCGGTAAAAGATACGAACTGGTCAAACCGATCTTTCCAAATTGAATAATCAGCTAGATTCAACAACTTCGGAGGTTTTTTGAGATGTACCGATCTCATTGTCATAATTGAACATATTCGTGACTTGAACCATATTTGCCATTTTTTTTTAAATTTTCTGAAAAATTTCCAAGTGTTGAACAGTCTTACCCTCAGGCGAAGATAATAAGTTCGCCTCTGATACACCTAAGCGAACTAAATGAGAAGCGAACTTAATAAGTTCGCTTAAACCAGAAACATGAAATCTGATTAAGTTCGCCTAAAATAAGTTCGCTTAACCCTGTGAGAAGCGAACTTGACAAGTTCACCTGCTGCTAAGTTCGCCTGCACAGAATTCAGCAAGTTCGCTTGCCGTAACAGAATCTTGATCAGGAACTTCTTCCGACCACAACCACGAACCAAAAACTTTCAAAAATCATCATAAACACAAAATTGAAGGAATTAAACAAAATTGGACCGTAGGATTGTGTAATTTGTCAATTAGAAGCTTTCTATCGGATCAATTTCATCATAATCCTCTTCAAAAACTCCAAATCAGATTGAAATCAGTCTTGAAAACTCCACTGAAATGAAAAACTCAAAAATGATGAATTTGATGTCAATTTGCATATAAAATCGTCTAGAAATCAACAAGAATCACGAGCAATAGCTCTGATACCACTTGTATCATTTCAAATATTATTCAAATTGAATGAGTTTCAAAATGAAAAAGATGCAAAGTGCACAAAACTGAGTTGAATGGTTTCATACTATAGGTTACCCTATGTTATTGCTAAAATGTGATGAATTAATTGAATACTGATATGATCTTCTTACTCATGATGTTAATCCAAAAATATGTGTTTCTGTTTGTACACATTAAATCCAAAAATATGTGTTTCAGTTTGTACAGATAAAATCCAAAAATATGTGTTTCCGTTTGAATAGATAAAATTGAAAAAGATTTTGTTTTTTTTTTTTAATTTTCCATGAAAATTCTAAACTTTTATTAAAATTGTTCGGGATTGGATCGGATACGTGTTGCTGACGGAAGTTCAAGATTTGACAGGTTGAAGTTGATAAAATTTTTGTTCAAGGCAAAAAGGTTGAAAAGCAATTAAGTTCGCCTATGTACAGTGAAGCAAACTTAATAAGTTCGCTTAAAACAATGAAGCGAAATTAATCTGATTATCCGAGGTGAAGCGAACTTATCTTGTTCACCGAAGGCTTGTTAAGCGAACCGAACTTAACAAGTTCGCCTAATTAAGCGAACTTAATGGGTTTAAGGATCTAGATCAGGCGAACTTGTCAGTTCATCGTCTTCCTCAGTTTTAGGCGAACTTGACTAATTTTTCCAAAATTTTTAAACGTTGTTGTTGGAGTTGTTTACCGTTTCTGTCTTAATCCAAATTGAATTGCGAATTCAACCAAGGTAATTTCGTTGAATTTCATCCGATAAATTGAGAGAATTTGGTACTTTTCTTCTCGGTTTTACGTCGACGCTTTCAACGGACGGATTTTGACCTAATTTTGACCAAACTTGTAAAATTGATCATCCGATTTGGTTATAAATTGATATTCGACTGATATTCAATGCTTATTCCATGATGTTATCTTGATTCGATGAATTTTGATTGTCTGTGTTTGAATTTGAAACGTCACAGTTCAGGCGAACTTGTTCCAAGCGAACTTGTTTGAAGCGAACTTGTTAGGCGAACATAATAAGTTCGCCTCTTGCACTACTAAGCGAACTTATTAAGTTCGCCTAGGGGACAGTGACGATTTGGACTTGTGAAATTTTTTGTTGTTTGAAAATTTTTAAAATTTTTTTTTTCTTTTTTTTGTTTTGTTTTGTTTGTACTCATTATTTTTCCTAATATGTTTGTTGTCCAAATGTTTCAGATGGCTCGACGTGTCGAATATAAACATAATCAAGTGGCATTGTTAGATCCCAACATGTCCGAGGCTGTGAATTTTCAAGGCATTATAGGATTTTTGAACAGATCACGTCTTCACGTTGCTCTATCTACTGATCCTTACATAAGTCTCGTGTACATACAGCAATTTTGGGATAATGTGCATCAAGATACGGACGTTGAACCTCATGTTCTTCGTGCCACTGTTAATAATACCGAGATTGCAATATCTGAAGAGACGATTCGTACTGCTCTTGATTTGGGTGGAAATGCTGACGATCCATTATCTTATCTAGGCACTCTTATTATGGGTTGTTTTCAACAGATGGGATATCGTGGGAAACAGAATGATACCCAAGCACGGAAAGGTGGATTAGTTGGTGAATGGAGGTATTTTATGCATGTGAATATTCAATGCATCTCTCCTCGCAAAGCTGGTACTGATGAATTGAAGATGGCTCTTCAAACTGCTATGGTGGCCTTAACATTGAATAAACGATTCAATTTTCCACTTTACTTCTATCGGGAGATGGTAATGCAGATTAATCCAGCTGAAGGTCAAGGTTTCTTGATGTATCCTCGTTTTATTCAAATGATACTCAATCACCTTATTCCTGATCTTCCATAACATCCAATACGATTAACGTTGACTCCGATGTCAAAACGTATCTTTACCGACTGTACGAAGGTGAAATAGCAGAATGCTGCATTGATTCCAGTCAATATTCCTTTGTTTGGACACTTAATCAATCCTGATTATGTTGCACCATTGAATGACAACTGGTTTCATCCTGATGAACTTGCTCAAGCTCAAAGCTTCAATGTTCAACAACAACAACAGCAACAACCACAACAACCTGCACAACAACAAGTTCAACAACAACATATACCAGTTCCACAAATACAAGTTCCCGTACAACCATAAATTCCTATTCCTGAACATGTTCCTATTCCACAAGCTGAAGTTGAAATACCTATTCAGGAACCAGTTCAAGAAGAGGTCGTTCATGATCCTGTGAACTCACCATTTCCAGAAGCTGAAGGGAATGTGGTGACCGATGCTGATTCTAGTTCCAGCTCAAGGGATACGACATTATCGGTGAATAAAAGCACTGATTCTGATGACTCTAGGCATTTTTCCTCAGGTCATTATGAACGGTTGGCTACAATTCCACTGGCTAATGCTGGCAAACGCATTAAATCTCAAGCCAGACAACCAAGAAGAAAGTCTGTTCGGGATCCTCCTTCCGGATCAGTACTTGGCAAAAGATCTTTGTTCGATGAGAGTACTGGCACTGATAGTGACTTTAATCCAGATCCTACGCGTCAAAAGTTGATGTCTGCTTCAATAGCTGCTACAAAATCTTCTCAGGGAGTCGAGGATGCTAATTTTGTTGCTTCTTTGATAATTACTCCTCCAAGATCTAAGGATCCATCTCCAGTGATTTCTCCTGTTCCTCTAGTTATTCCTACTACTTCAAGTCCTTCTATTCCACAATCGTCGGCTGGTCCGTCAAAGCCTTCTGATTCTGAAAGGATTACTTTCCTTGAATCTCAAGTGCTTTCTCTACAAACACAGGTAAACACTCTTGTGTCTACTGATTCACAACGGCAGCTGGTGATTCAGACTCAAGCTCAACAGATTGCTGACATGCAAGCATTAGTGTCCAAACTCGTTCAACGTCTTGACGCTTAGGGGAGTTGAGGATACCTGATACTTGTCACACGGAGTCTATTTAAAGACGTGATGATGAAGACAATAATCCTGCTGGAAATATTAAGGTTGATCGTCAATACACTGACGCTAATCCTATATCTAGGGTTCAGGGGGAGTCGACATCACAATCCCTTGAAGGAAACAAAGACAAAGATACTTCTGGTACTAATGAAGAAGAAATTCTGTTATTGGAATTCTTTCAAGATTCAGAAGAAGAGGAAGCTGAAAAGATTGCATGTCTTGATGACATTGATGATTTATTCAATGACATGGAAGATGATATGTCGGATAATGAGATAGAAGAAGGAGAAATAGTAGAGATTGAAATAGAGAAAGATAAAGATAGTGTTACTTATGAAGGTTGTGATGGTCTTAAGGAGCCGTATAACTTCATCCAGGATGATGTTATTCCTGAATTCACTTATGAACGAGTAACAGATTCTATGGACTCTGTTGAAGACGTCACACTGCCTGATGATACAGCTGATTCAAAGATGGATACTGATGATGAAGATATTCAATTTAATAAAAATGCTGAAACTGACACTACTCACACTGATTCTCCAAAGGTAAATGAAGAACCTGTGATGTACAGAGATACAGGGATGACAAGAGAACAGTGGAGAGAAGTTGTAAACAGTTGGATGAAGGTGCTACCCAATTCTCCAGCACAACCTGCTCAGAAAGAGAAATATGTGAATAAAGAGCAGTGTGTAGGAAGGATCATAAGTTGGTTTTATGATGATGAATCAAAATTATTTGCAATCAAACGATCTGATGGTATTCAATACTTAAAGCCGAGGATCAAATATTTCAATACCTTGCCGAGGTGTGAAATAAATGGTCTAGCTTCAAAGCCACTCATTAATAGATCAAAGAATGGTTTGGCTGATGTGATAGCAAACCTGATTAAGAAAGAAGGTAGTTCAGGAAAGTATGATCGGCTGAAACCATAAAAGGGAAAGAGAGTGAAGAACACAGATCCAAAGACTGGGAAAGTAACCTGGAGATACAAGTATAAACCAGTGCATGCTATTCACAAGATACCATTAAAGAAGATTCCTCAAGACTTTCTTGGGAATATGAAGAGGTGGTATGTTGATGTTAATACTTGTGAAGCAAGGATTGAAGATAAAGAGAATAAGGTCATTGTGTGTTTCTATGACGCAATAAATCTTATTAGTTTTTCAAAGAAAGATCAGAGGACGTTGCAAAAGAATGAGATAATGTACACTGATGTTTGGAGAGAACAAGGTCTACAGTACAAAAGAGTTTTGGAGATATGCAGAAGATATGGTGTGCATGCTGGCAGCAGACTACCGGATAACTGGAAGAGCTCAAGATAAAGACTAAAGACTGAAGATAAAGCTATTGTCAAGGGGGAGTCTGTTAGGACATAGATTGTTATGACAAAAGCTTGTAATAGTTAGATTTTATGTCTTTATGTTTTTGTTATGTAAATGTCAAATGTCTAAGTGTTTTACAAGTGAGCCTAGAGGCGAACTTATTAAGTTCGCCTTGTCTATCAGAGGCGAACTTAATAAGTTCGCTTAGGTCTAGCTGAGGCGAACTTGTTAAGTTCGCTTAAGCTGTTAGAGGCGAACTTAATAAGTTCGCTTATATCAGGTCAGTTGATTGTATATATGTGTGTTTACAGAGTCAGTCATAGAGAGTGAACCAGAACGAATCAGAGAGATCAGATTGAGTCTGTAAACATCATTGTGATTGGAATACAAATTGAGAAGTTTATTTACTTGATTGTTTGCTTTGTCTTTTATGCGTATAAACGTTAACTCGTTGAATTCCGCACTTCGAGTAAACGCCACGTCTTATCACGAGATCGATCCGTAGACGCGACATGTGGGCCTACAGTGTTTACTGCAATCCACTTTGAACCATTCCTCGATAGTACGAGTTCCTATATTATACACTCTCTTGCAAGGCGAGTTGGCAGCATATCCTAAGAATATGCCTTCCATCACTTTTGCATGAAACTTAGACTTGCGGTCATTGTATTGTAGCAATAAGGAACAGGGACTACCAAAAGGAACTAGGTAGTTAAGATTGAGAGGTCGATTATTGATCAACTCATAGCAAGTCTTGTTGTGCATCTTCACAACCAGAACTCTGTTCAAAACGTGACAAGCTGTATTTACTGCTTCTGCCCAGAAAGTGACAGGAAGCTTTGCATCTGACATCATTGTCCTTGCATTCTCAATCAAGGTTCTGTTCTTCCGTTCTGCAACTCCATTCTACTGAGGTGTGTATGGGCACTAAATTCGTGACGGATCCCCTACTTGAGACAGGAAAGTTCCATCAAGTTATTCTTGAATTCAGTTCCGTTATCACGCCTTATTCTTCTAACCTTCAACTTGCAAAGAGATTCCAAGCTCAGGATCAGGTATTGAAGATTGTCAGCAGTCTCGTCCTTTGTACCTAAAAAATGCACCCAAGAAAAACGTGAGAAATCATCAGTTACAACTAGACAATATGACTTACCTCCAATACCCCTGATACTTATGGGGCCAAACAGATCCATATGTAATAGCTCCTAAGGGGTATCGATGGAGTTTTGGAGCTTGGGCTTGTGAGACTTCCGTTGCTGTTTGCCCTTTTTACAAGGCATACAGTCATCTGCAACGTCAAATCTTAGCTTAGGAACACCGGTTACCAAACCATTTTGGACGAGATGATTCATTTTATGATAAGAAATGTGTCTGAGTTTCCTATTCCACAAGATAGAGTCAAGTTCTGTCGCTTTGGTAAGCAAAAAAGTAGCAACTGATGAGGTGGCTGTTGCCACGCTCATATAAATCTGATATGTATCATTTTTTCTTGGTGCTCGCATCAGAATCTAGTCTTCAGGAACTTCAAAACCAGGTTTGAGAATCATGCATTCAGATTTATCAAACATAACGGAGTACTCCTTGTCGCACATTTGAGACACACTTAACAGGTTATGCTTTAGTTGTTCGCAGTAATTGACGTTGTCGAAGTTGACACAACCATTTGACATAACGCCTTGACAAGTGATACTACCGCCTTTCTCTCCAGCAAAGGCCACATAGCCGCCTCTGAATTGTTTTACATCTTGAAGCAGGGCCATGTTACCTGTCATGTGCCGGGAGCATCCACTATCTACATACCAACGATTAAAGAAAGTACCCTTCGGATGTCCCTGCACGAGTCACAAGAAAGTAATTAGATTTGGGGACCTAAGCCATAGTGGTCATGGGTCGTCCGTCTTTCTCAAAATAAACAACCTCAATTAATTCACAGCCGTGACTGTCAAAAATGGATGAATCTTTGAAAGACTTGGGAGCAGGAGATTGAGAACTTTTATATTTCTTGTTCCAGGACCTTTTCTTTTGTTTTACTAGAACAGTCGGCTTGCTTTCAGAAGCACCAAGTGAACTAGTAGAAGCTTCACCTGGTTGAATTCCAGCCATTTTTCCTAGCTTTGTCATTCTCTTGTTCCTTCTTCTCCTTTGTGGCTTAAAAAGCTTAACCACATGTTTCTCACTAGTAGGTGCACTACCCGAGGTAGAAGCACAAGGTTTATCAGATAGCTTTTCCCTTTTTGGAACATATGGTTTAGCCTCAGATGTGATCTTTGGCTTTACCATAGGTTTTACTGGTGGTTTCACCACATTTTCTTTTGGACTCTTGGAATGCTTCACTGGTGATGACTTAGAGATAACAGCCGGTTGTGAAACAATTGGCCGTTTCCCTCGGTTCTTAGCAGGGCAATTCACAAAGATGTGACCAACCATACCACAGTGAAATAAAGTTTTCTTTAATTTGTAAGTCCTCCTGTAAGGCTCATTAGATCTGGCATTAGATGACTCAGCATGATGAACAAGAGAAGTTGTTTGGTGAACAGTAGTTTGACCCGATGAAGATTGGTTCTTGGGAATATAATATTTTTAGCAAATTTTCTTGATAGCCAAGCCCAAATGAGCTTAAAAGGCTTCCTTTTTAACTTGATTAATGTTTTTATATCCCCCATAAAGCATCACTTTTAATTTTTTATTTGATTCAACAATATCGGGTTCAGTCAAAATACAATTATCACTATCAGTGATAATGTTTTTCTTAACTTTCTAATCACCAAGAAACTCCTCAGAGACTACTCCTTCAAGGCAGGTGTTCTCAGACCCATCATCAGAAGAGGTAAGGAACTCTTCATCAGATACAGAGTCAACCTTACTTGAGGAATCATCCTTGTTAGAGGAATCATCCTGACTCGAGGACTCATCAAGGCAAGACAAATCAATGTCAATTAAGTTGTTGACAAATTTCCTGCTTACTGGTGGAGGAATGGCATTAGTACCCAGCCCTAAGCCATTCACTTGTCTCACTACAGACTCGTAGTGTTCCACCACAAAACGAGAATTTTTCAACTTCTCAATATTACCTTTCAACTGCAAGATCTCATTTTGCAGCTTGTTGATCTCATTGTTCCTTTTCTCTAACCCCTTGTACGCAACATCCAAATGAAACTGTTAATCGCTGATTTTAAGAGAATAATCACGTTTTTCTTTCTTCAACGTTTCAATTGAATCTTTGTATCGTTTTCTTTGTAGCTTAAAGCTGCAATACAAAGGGGTTCGACTTTGTCTTGAAGCTTAGAATTTTCAACCTTTAAGCTTAGACATTTGGAATAAGAAATGACAGCAAAAGAGTTAGAATCTACCTCATTAGATGAACATGATGCCTCTCCAATAGCCATGAGGGCAACTGCAGTTGTAGACTCTTCTTGGTCAGCCACAGAAGCTTCCCGTTCCTCTGCTTCCATCATCTCCATAATCTCAGCCATGAGACTAACTTGCGTTTGAGCAATAAGGGCATCCTCTAGATGAACACCCCAATCAAAGTTGTCATCTTGTTGTGCTACCAAAGCATTAGACGTTCCACCTTGACTTTGATTGCGGTTGTTGGAGTTGTTGTACCCTTGATTGTTTCCTTGGCTAGGTCTGGTGAACCCCGAGGCCGGTGCTTTGTCCTTTAGACATTCTCTTGCAAAATGCCCAAAGTTATTTCATATGTAGCACTTGGCCTTGGATTTATCAAATCCCACCTTGGCATTTGAATGTCCACCAATAAACTTCCTGCCAGTTCTATTCAGGAAACGCTTCGCCCTCCTCAAGATCATGGCCATATTCCATTGAATATCCATATCCTCCATATCATCCGGATCCACCTGATTGAAGACTTCATCTATGGTTTCAGGATCCGTGAGCTTATCGCCAATGAAGTTCTCATAGGCAAGCATGCATGATGAGAATAAAGCCACATGATCTTCAGCTATCTTGGCTATTGCTGATTGGTTAGCTGAAGATGTGGGAGAAGGATTTCTTGAGGAATTCTGGTGATGAGATCCAGAACGAGAACCAGATCCAGATGCTGCATAGCAAGCATGACCACCACATACATTTGAGTTATCCTCCTCATGAGAGTTCCCTAAGAAAAGGGCAATTCCAGAACCCGATAACTTGGCTGTGGAAGACGTCCCAAAATACATCGAAGGGTCTTGTATTTGAGGTCTCCCTGAGCTCTCTTTTCGTTTTAGGTTCATATCATGTGCTTGAACCTTTCCGATTGCTTCATCAATAGTCATCTCATAAAACGTTGAGTTCTCTCTTATCAGAGTGGTGTACATCTCAAATTTGGTGGTAGGGCATCCAGAAATTTCTCAACTAACTCCTCATTTTGATAGATCAGGTCATAAGCTTTCAGCTCAATTTGCAGATGATAGAATCTAGAGATAATCACATCTATAGATTCATTCTCAGGATATCTGAAGCACTCATATTTCTTCCTAAGAAGATCCCTCTTAGTCTTCTTGATGTCGTTGTTTCCCTCGAATCTCTTCTGCAAAGCCTTCTAGAGATCCTTGGAGTTATCGTATCCTCTGAAGCTGTGAAATGGCTCCCTATTCAAGGCCATAGTGATAGATCCGTGTGCCTTCTTCTCTCTGTCATAAACTTTCTTTTCTTCTTCATCAAGTTTGGAGATAGGCTTGGGAACTTTCTCATCAAGATACGTATATGTAGGATGCTTATAACACTCTAAAATGGGTATCCAAAGTGAAGAATCGGTGCATGAGATATAATGCTCAAAGCGTGCTTTCAGTTCGAATAATCATTAACATTAAGCAGCTTTGGTGGTTTCTGTGGGGTTCCAATCTCATTGTCGTAATTAAGAAGGTTACTGAGGTTCTGAAGATTTGTCATAGTGAAACACTTAGTCAAATTTCAGAAAAGTCAAAACAACTTGCACACTTGAATCTGGCCTTGCACACTTGAAGACCTGGTCTTGCGTATTTAGAATTTGCTCTTGCGTACTTAACAAGTACACAGGAGTAAATCATAAGTACGCATCAAGGAGTTAAGTACGCAACAAGAAATGGTCTTGCGTACTTGGTAAGTATGCAGGAAGACTGTCCTTTTGGCCAAAAAAAGGTAAGTACGCATGTCACTTTTTCACCAACCCTCACCAACTTTTTCCGGTCACTGGAATCTCACCGGAGACAGAAAAAGTTGAAGATATGACCAAACAAAATGAGCCAAAGGGTCAGAACCTCATTTCTAACCTACCTTTGATGTGCAAAACACTCAAATACATAACAAAAGTCGGTTTTTGAGTGATTTTTACTTATAAAATAGTGCTCAAGAGCTACCCCTATTTTATCACAAAAATCAACAAAAAAACACCCACTTTTGCTTGCAAAATCTCTGTAGGATGTGTAGAAGATGCTCCTAACACACTCACAACACTCGAAATCAAGAGCTATGCTTTGATACCACTTGTAGGTCCCCGAGTGTCTCGGATCGTTACGTGTGGGTGTGTGACTAGTCGGACCGGGTGCGGAATACCTGTGACTAGGTGGAGAATCAAGTAACACAAAGTAAACCGACAACGAAATCACTTTAAAACTTCTTCTATTATAAACTTGAAGGTTACAGAGAGAATACAACTGAGTGCAAAATGCCTGTGTACATAACTTCTGTTAACCTAGCCTATTTATACTAGACATGTTGACTTCGCACTTGCTAAGTGCGCAGGGCTTTGTTCCTGCGTACTTAGCAACTACGCAGACAATGTTCTTGCGTATTTGCTAAGTACGCAGGTTGAGCAACCTGCGCACTTGTTAAGTGCGCACAACACTTAACAAAGACAAAACACAACGACAAGTACCTACGAACATGATTACGACTCGATAAACCAATGCATACAGACGCTGATATACAAATACAAATACATAAAGACAATACCTAAGTAAAAAAATCTTCAGAGTGCTTGTCACAAGAATTGCTTCAACAAACTCCCCCTTAACAGCATCTCTGGAGATGTCTACAGTCTCTAACAGCTTCAGAGTGATTGTCACAAGAATTGCTTCAGCAACTTTCTCAAGAGTGATTAGATCATTAGAAACTGTTCCCTGACCAGTAATCTTTCCACCCTTTTTGTTTCCAGCAAAAGCAACAAAACCACCATCAAAGGATCAAAAATCATTCAGAATCTCTCTTTGTCCCATCATATGCCTTGAGCAACCGCTATCAACATGCCAAGCATTATTAATAGTCCTCCCAGTTTGACTCTTCACATTTTAAGAGAACTTAATAAGAAACAGGTACCCAGATCATCTTTGACCAGGGCTGACTTTGACTTTTTACAGTCTTAGTCACCATGACTTGTTTCTTCAAACTCACAACAATCTTTGTTCCAATGATATGTGAAGTTTGTTCATTTTTAACTTTCCAAAAACAACCAACATTTTTTTCCATATTTCTTTGTAAATTTTTCTTTAGCAAAATAACTTGGTTGGTTAGTTTTCTTCACATATCTTGAATTGTTTTGGACCCCTTTGTCCACAAACTATGGCAACATATAATCACGACATGCATTTGAATAAAATTCACTATGATCCCTAGAAAGCATGTAATCACGACTGTAACAGCGAATCACTCCGGACTCTGACACTTTGTCATTTTCAGACGTCTTTTTGTTAAAATGACTTTTTCTTTGTACCCTTTGAACTTTGACTCACTTAACTTGTGTTTGCAATTTAGACACATTAGAAATATCAAATTCAGAACACTTTTCTAAATCATGATTGTCACAAGCATTTAAATATTTTTTAAGATCACACTTTAAATCTAAGTATTGCTTGCAATCCCTTATGAATTCTCTAGTACACTGTTTATTGAAAGCTGAAAAATTATTAATACCATCAATGTCAACCTCATCCTCACCACAACCTGTTTTCACATCTGCACTTACATACATATCATGAAAATTAGAATCACTCGCACTTATCAAATCATTTGATTTATGCGGTTCACGAAATAGCACAAAATTATCAGGATGAGGTACTTTATTATAACCTAAACCATCTTTGATATTCACTTTTCTTTGTTTATTCACGCATTCATCCAAAAAATTTCTTTGCATTTTCTATTTTGCAATTAATACATGTTCTTTGATTAAATCAGTTTCAGAGGCAATCAGTTTATCAGAAAGGTCATTGATTAAAACATCCTTTTTATCAAGATATTCTTTAAATGTGACATTATCTTTTAGTAAGCTTTGATCTTTCTGGTGTAGGTGACCTCATTCTGTTTTAATTCCTTATTCACCCTTTTTTTGTTTATCATTTTTAACAATCAAGAATGTGTTTGCTGCATGATAATTTTGCATTTATCAACACAATCAGAAAAACAAATAGAATACTCATCCTCAGAATTTACCTCACTACCAGAAGAAGTCTCAACATCATCGTCAGCAGCTTTTGCTTTTCCTTTGTTATCAACTTTAAATGCACATTCACTTTCACTTTCATCTACCCTCTCAGAAACTTCAATCTCAGCCATCAGAGCCTCATCAAATTCATCTTCAGCATCTTCAATTTCTGTTTTCCATTCATAGTTACTAAATTGTTTTGACATCAAAGCAGTTGGAGCTTTATTGGATTTTTCATCCTCCACAATCATTTCAAATAATTTTACTCCACTGCCATCAGTTTTCTTCTTTTTATCCTTTGGGCACTCACGAGCAAAATGTCCAAGTTGTTGGCAGTTGTAACATCTCAGCTTTGTGTTGATGCACTTTCCTGTGACAACACTCTGGATAGAGTCTTAGTTTGTATTTCTAATGTCTGTAATTTGTCTTTGTATGTAAGAGTCGTTATGTAATAGTTTATCGAGTTGTATTTACCTTTACATAATGTATGTTGCATTTCTTCTAAGTGTTTTGCGCACGTACATGTACGCAGGAGAAATCTCCTGCGTACTTAGCAAGTACGCAGGAAGACCCATGCGTACTTGCTAAGTACGCAAGAGCATTTGGTCCTGTGCACTTGCTAAGTGCGCAGTCATCAGGTCTGTATAAATAGGTTTGGTTCACAAAGGATAAGTACGCAGAACTCATATCTTAGACGAACTCAGTTTGTTAAGTACGCAATTTGTAATCTCTCTGTAACCGTCGAGTGTTTATAATAGAAAGAGCTTTTATTGTGACTCTCGTGTTTGGTTTACTTTGTTTTAGTTAGACTCTCAGCCTAGTCACGGGTATTCCGCATCCGGTCCGACTAGTAGACCACTTGCATGCAACGATCCGACACACACGAAGGGACCTACAAGTGGTATCAGAGCATTGCTCTTGAATTCGAGTGTTGTAAGTGAGTTTGGAGACGTTTTTACTGAGTTTTACAAGCAAAAAGAGGTATTTTTGTTGATTTTTGTGATAAAAAGGGGTAGCTCTTGAGCACTTTTTTAGAAGCAAAAATCTCTCAAAAACCAATTTTTGTTGTGTATTTGAGTTATTTGAGCATCAAAGGTTGGTTAGAAACAAGTTTCTGACCCTTTGGCTCATTTGCATTAATCATCAGGCAAAGTTTTACCATCTCCGACGATTTTCCAGTCACCGGAAAAGGTTGGTGAGAGTTGCTGAAAAGGTATCCTGCGTACTTACCATTTTTGGCAAAAAGTACAGTTTTCTGCGTACTTACTAAATACGCAAGAGTTATCTCCTGCGTACTTACAAGTGCGCAAGACTGAACTTGTGCGAACTTAAGGTATATCATGCGTACTTAATCATTTCCTCCTGCGTACTTACAAGTACGCAAGAGCAAGTCTTAAATACGCAAGACTATTTCTCAAGTGCGCAAGGCCAATCCCAAGTGCGCAACTGTGTCTGATTTTTCTGAATTTTGACTAAGTGTTCACTATGTCAAACCTTCAGAATCTTGGAAACATGTTAAACTATGATAATGAGATCGGTACACCTCAGAAACCACCTAAGTTGCTAAACATAAACGATTATTCCAATTGGAAGGCACGTTTCGAGCACTACATTTCTTATACCGACTCATCGCTATGGATACCAATCCTTGAGGGATATAAGCATCCCACACACATCTATCTTGATGATGAATTGCCCAAGCCTATTTCTAAACTCGATGAGGAAGAAAAGAAAGCATATGATCGAGAGAAGAAGGCACTTGGTTCGATCACTATGGCATTAACTCGGGAATTGTTCCACAGTTTCCGAGGGTATGACAAGTCTAAGGATCTCTGGAAAGCCTTACAAAAGAGATTCGAAGGAAATAGTGACATCAAGAAGAGTAAGCGGGATCTTCTCAGGAAGCAGTATGAGTGCTTCAGATTTTTTGAGAACGAATCTCTAGATGACCTCATCTCTAGGTTCTATCATTTACAAACTGAGTTGAAGGCTTTTGAAGTATCCAGCTGAAGAGATGGTGGAAAAGTTTTTGGATGCTTTACCACCCAAATTTGAGATGTACACAACCCTTATGAGGGAAAATCCTAAATTCTATGAGCTGACAGTTGAAGAGGCAATAGGAAAGGTTCAAGCTCATGACATGAACCTAAAAAGAAAGGAGAGCTCTGGAAGACCCCAGATACAAGACCCTTCTATGTATCATGGGACAACTTCCACATCCAAGTCATCTGGCTCTGGAATTGCCCTCTTCACTTGAAATCCTACTGAAGAAGACCACTCAACTGGGTGTGGTGGTCATGCTTGCTATGCTTCAGGATCAGGGTTGGGGTCTCATCATCAAAATACCTCAAGAAATCCTCATGCTACGTCTTCAGCTAACAACTCAGCTATAGCCAGAATAGCTGAAGATCTTGTAGCATTATTCTCATCTTGTATGCTTCCATATGAAAATTTCATAGGTGGCAAGCTTACTGATCCAGAGACGATTGAAGAAGATTTTAATCAAGTGGATCCTGATGACATGGAGGATATGGATATTCAATGGAATATGGCCATGCTTTTGAGGAGAGCCAAGCGTTTCCTGAACAGAAGAGGAAGAAAGTTTATTGGCGGGCATCCTAATGCTAAGGTCGGGTTTGACAAATCTAAGGCCAAATGCTACAAGTGTCTGAACTATGGACACTTTGCTCGTGAGTGTCAGAAAGACAGAGCACATGCCTCTGGTTTTACCCGACCCAGCCAAGGAAACAGCCATGGCCAAAACAATCCAAACCACCACAATCAAAGCCAAGGTGGAACGTCCAATGCACTGTAGCCCAACAGGACGACAGCTTTGATTGGGGCGTTCATCTTGAGGATGCCATCATCGCACAAACACAGGTTGGTCTCATGGCTGAGATCATGGAAATAATGGAAGCAGAGAGAAGGGAAGCTTTTATGGCTGACCTAAAAGAGTCTACTACTGCTGCTACAGAGGAAGAGGAGGAAGCTGAAGGAAAGGAAGCTTCTGTAGCTGAGAAAGAGGAATCGACTACTGCTGTTGCTCTCATGGCCATTGGAGAAGCAACAAGTTCATCTCATGAGGTAGACTCTAATCCCTTTTCTGTTGTTTCATGTTCTAAGTGTGTAGGGCTAAAACTTGAAAACTCTAAGCTCTAAGACAAAATCGAACCCCTAAGTATTGCAGCTCTAAACTATAAAGAAAACGAAAAACGTTTTAAAGAGTCTATTGAAACATTGAAAAAGGAAAAACGTGAGTATTCCTTAAAAATGAGCGATCAACAGCTTCACTTGGATATTGCTTATAAGGGGTTAGAAAAACGGAACAATGAAATCAACAAACTGCAAAATGAGATCTTGCAGTTAAAATGCACAAATGAGAAGTTGAAAAACTCTCGCTTTGTGGTGGAACACTACGAATCTGTAGTGAGGAAAATGAATGGTCTAGGTCTTGGTACCAATGCCATTCCTCCACCAATCAGTGGGAAGTTTGTCAATGGCTTATTAGACATTGATCTCACTTGTCTAGATGAGTCCTCTGATAAGGATGATTCCCCTAAAAAGGATGAATCCTCAAGTAAGGCTAACTCCACATCTATTGAGGAGTTTGTTACTGCTTCTGAAGATGGGTCGGTTAACTCTTGCCCTGAAGGAGTAGTATCTAAGGAGTTGTTGACTGAACAGAAAGTCAAGAAAAACATTATCACTAATGGTGATAATTGCATTTTAACTGAACCTGATGTCATTGAATCAAATGATAAACTTAAGGTAATGCTTTATGGGGGGTATAAAAACCTTAACCATGTAAAGAAAGAGGCTTCTTCAGCTCACTTTGGGCTTGGTTACAAAGAAAATTTGGAAAAATACTATACTCCCAAAAATCAAACTGTTAAGGTTCAGACTGCTGTTTAGAAACCAACTCCTCCTGCTCATAATGCTGAGTTATCTAAGGCCAGATCTAATGAGCCTTACAAGAGAACTTATGTAGACAAGAGGAACTGTTTTCACTATGGCTTGGTTGGTCACATTTTTGTGAACTGTCCTTCTAAGAACCAAGGGAAACGGCCTATTGTTTCACAACCAACTATTATCCCCAGGTCTCCACCAGTGAAACCATCTCCCAAACATCCAAAGCAAAATTTGGTGAAACCACCAGTCCAACCGATGGCAAAGCCAAAGATCAAATCTGAGGCCAAACCATCTGTTGCAAGAAAGGTAAAGCAACTTGCTGTACCTCGTGTGTCTACATCTGGTAGTACACGTACTGGTGATAAATATGTGGCTAGACTCTCTAAGCCACAAAGAAGAAGAAGGAATAAGAGGTTGAGAAAGTTGGAACAGCTGACTAAAGCTCAATCAGGTGAAGCTTCCACTAGTTCACCGGCTGTGGTTGAGCCAAAGTCTCGTGTTCTGGTTAAGAATCAAAAGAGATCCTGGAACAAGAAAGTAAAAGGTTCTCAATCTCCTGTTCCCAATTCCTCCAAAGATTCACCAATTTTGAACAGTCATCATGACTGTGAGTTGAAAGAAGTAGTTTATTTTGAGAAAGACGGACGACCCAAGACCACAATGGCTTGGGTCTCCAAAACTAACTAATTCTTTTGTGACTCATGCAGGGACGTCCAACGGGTACTATCTCTAACCGTTGGTATGTAGATAGTGGATGTTCCAGACACATGACAGGAAACATGGCCCTGCTTCAAGACATTAAACCATTCAGAGGCGGCTATGTGGCCTTTGCCGGAGAAAAAGGCGGCAGCATCACGTGTCAAGGCGTGGTTTCGAACGGTTGTGTCAGCTTTGACAATGTCAACTTCTACGAGCAGCTGAAGCATAACCTGTTGAGTGTCTCCCAAATGTGTGATAAGGAGTACTCGGTGATGTTTGACAAGTCAGAATGCCTGATTCTCAAACCCGGTTTTGAAGTTCCAGAGGATTAGATCCTGATGAGAGCGCCAAGAACAAATGACACCTATCAGATCGATATGAGCGTGGCAACAACCACCTCATCAGTACTAAAGACGAGACTGCTGATATTCTTCAATATTTGATCCTGAGCTTGGAATCTCTCTGCAAGCTGAAAGTTAGAAGGATAAGGAGCGACAACGGAAATGAGTTCTAGAATAATTTGATGGAGCTTTTCTGTCTCAAGAAAGGGATCCGTCATGAATTCAGCGCACCGTACATGCCTCAGCAGAATGGAGTTGCTGAACGGAAGAACAGAACCCTGATTGAGAGTGCAAGGACTATGCTGTCGGATGCAAAGCTTCCTGTCACTTTCTGGGCAGAAGCCGTTAATACAGCTTGTCACGTCTTAAACAGAGTTCTGGTTGTGAAGAGGCACAACAAGACTTGTTATGAGTTGATCAACAATCGACTTCCCGATCTTGATTACCTAGTTCCTTTTGGTAGTCCTTGTTCTTTGTTGCTACAGTACAAAGACCGCCAGTCTAAGTTTCATGCAAAAGCAGTGGAAGGCATTTTCTTAGGATACGTTGCCAACTCGCCTTGCAAGAGAGTGTACAATATAGGAACTCGTACTGTCGAGGAATGGTTTGAAGTGGATTGCAGAAAACACAACATTCCACCTGAACCAACAGGTCCAGCTTGGGGTTTTGATTATGATGCGCTATTCAAGTCATTCAATCTTCCTGATATATCTGCAGATGACGCCGCAAATGTTTATGAATTATTGGGTGGCGGGGATGACTCCAGTATCTCTACTCGTGCTACTGTACCGATTGTAACTCCTGATTCCAATGCTGCATCTGCATCTGGAACTCATGACAATAATAACAGTGAAGATGTTCTTGTTGTTGGAGATGACGCTTAAGCCAATCCTAACACAACTGTAAGAAATGACGCTCCAGCGGATCCAATTAACATTGAATCTTCTTCCTCTGAAACACAGGAAATGGGGGAGTTAAGCACGAATCTTGATCCAGAAATTCAGGAACCGATTGTACCGGAGACGAGAGTGCATAGGAATCATCCAATTGACAACATTATTAGTGATCCTTATGCCGGCATTCAGACTCGTCATCGAACCATCACTGAGAACACCAGTCTTTACACAGAGATACTTGACACTGGTGCCATGGAAACATGTCTGCATGCTGCATTCGTGTCCCAGTTAGAGCCGAAGAATGTGAAGGAGGCTCTCACTGACAACTGCTGGATTGAGGCGATGCAAGATGAATTGTCTCAATTCCAAAAGTTGCACGTGTGGGATTTGGTTGACTTGCCAAAAGGCTTTCAGCCAATTGGAACCAGATGGGTGTTCAAGTGCAAGACGGATGATCGTCATGTTGTTGTGAAGAACAAAGCAAGATTGGTTGTTCAGGGTTTTTATCAGCAAGAGGGCTTGGATTACACGGAAGTATATGCCCTAGTTGCTAGAATTGAAGCCATTCGACTGTTCTTGGCTTATGCCACATATGTCGGCTTCAAGGTCTATCAACTTGATGTGAAGAGTGCTTTCCTTTATGGTAAAGTTCATGAAGAGGTCTATGTCACTCAACCTCCCGGTTTTGAAGATCCGCATAATATCAATAAAGTGTATAAGCTCGACAAAGCACTTTATGGTCTTCATCAAGCACCGCGGGCATGGTATGAGACATTATCAAAGCATTTACTGTCTAATGGTTTCGACCGTGGACAGATTGACTCGACTCTCTTCATTAGGAAAGCAGGAGGTGACATTCTTCTTGTACAAGTATACGTCGATGACATTATTTTTGGATCTACCAATGAAGGGATGTGTAGGGAATTCGAGAAGGTGATGAAGTCCAAGTTTGAAATGAGTAATATGGGTGAACTGTCGTTCTTCCTGGGTATGCAAGTCAGTCAAAGAGAGGATGGCATTTATCTACATCAAACCAAGTATGTGCAGGACATCTTGTCAAAATAGAAGATGAATGATAGCCGTACTTATGGCACACCTATCCCAGTCAATCATGGTTTGCATCCTGACAAAGATGGAAAGGATGTGGACAGCAGGTTGTACCGTGGGATGATCGAATCACTTATGTATCTCACAGCTTCAAGACCCGATATAATGTTTGCTGTGTGCTTGTGCTCAAGGTTTCAGTCTCAACCGAAGGAGTCACATATGATAGCTGTGAAGAGAATTTTCAGATACCTGAAAGGGAAACCCCGATTAGGTCTTTAGTACTCTAAGCAGCAGTCATTCGACTTCAAAGCCTACACTGATTCAGATTATGGCGGTTGTAACCTTGACAGAAAGTCAACTTCTGGTGGATGCCAATTCTTAGGAGACAGACTGGTCTCCTAGCAGTGTAAGAAGCAGTCAACGGTTTCTATCTCAACTTGTGAAGCAGAATACATTGCTGCAGCGAGCGGTTGTTCTCAGATACTGTGGATTCAGTAGCAGTTGAGAGACTACGGCTTAAACTTCAGTGGAACTCCTCTATTCATTGACAACAATGCCACCATGTCCATCACAAATAACCCGGTGAAACATTCCAAAACTAAACACATAGAGATTCGCCATCATTTCATCCGTGATTATGCTGAAAAGCATTTAATCGAACTTGTAAAAGTTCACACAGATGACAATCTTGCTGACCTTTTCACAAAGGCATTTGATCGATCCTATTTTGAGCATCTTGTCAACCTTATAGGAATGTTCAATCCTGAGTGAAAACTAAGTTTTCTTAACTCAATTCAATTCATGGAAGTTAAATTTTTAATTCTTTTAAATTTTCTGTATAGTTCTTTTAGTTTTTAAAATATTTTACAAAAATCAAAAACAAAATAGAAAATGGAGAAAATTTCAAAGTTAACTTGAGAAAAGAAGAAATGACAGTACATCAGAAATGATCTAAACACCATAGACTGCTCATATGGGAAATGATTGCGTTATGTTTACTTAATTGTTTAAATTATTATGTTTTTAATCTGTTTATTTACAAGTAATTTGAATTGTCAGTAGGCTGTATGCGTCTTTGAATCACTAGTAGTGTGGAAACTAAATCTAAATTACAACTGTGAATTGAACCCATGTTTGCAAGTGTGTTTGCGTAAAAGAATAGAAAAGATCATTATCAGATAAAGGATGTTAGATTTTGGCAATAATTTTCTTTTGAGATCGGTTTCGGGTTATGTCGTTAGCACAATTAATGCGGTTCATCTCACTGCTCATACTCACAAGTATGCAAGGAGAGATTGAATCAAGACATGTCTCTGCATTAACCGTTGAGCATGTTTTCACCCTTGAATCACTCCTGATTCATTGAAATCAAATCCAGATAAAAGTTGGATCCCCTTACCTGATAATCAAACACCATATCTATTATCCTGAATCATCATCCCGATATTCAAAGAAGAAAATCACATGAAACCAAGACAAATGAATCACTCGATTCTGAATCTTATGATTCCCGATAATCCTTATGGATTCTGCTTGATTTTTCCTGTCCTAATAGATGTAGCTTCATTCTGAAAATCTAGAAAATCATTGGGAACATCTTAGATGCCTTGAGATAGAGCAAGTTAAAATAGCATTTCAGTGGGGTACACGTTGTATATCTTATAATTAATACCTTAATACACAAGAACATGATACAAAGATGCGTATAGTTTCAAATCTTATAATATTGTCAACTTGAATTACTTGTTTATATGCTTATTACGTATGATTAAAGAGTAATCCATGACATGATCCCATATTATTTGATGTTTATTTTGTATCGTTTTTGCTAAAAGATAGCCTGATATGATCCTCTGCTCGTGTCTTTGATCAAAAATAGTTTGTGTGAATACTTGTATATATCTATCTAAAAAAGAACAAAAAGATTTTAAGTTTATGCATTGTTCAAGTTTAATCTGAAAAAGCCAAAAATATTTTATGTTTAACCTTCATGAATTGTATTTGAAACCTCGTGATTGAATATTTTTTATCTTGTTCGTTATTTGACCTGAAAATCTTCATAACTCTGAGTTTCAAATTTGCGCACTTAAGGCTTGTGCGTACTTGTCAAGTTCGCACGAAGTAAACCTTGCGCACTTAGCAAGTACGCAAGAGTTAGTCTTGCGCACTTGTAAATGCGCAAGAGTTAAGTCCTGCGTACTTATAAGTACGCAAGAGTTAACTCGTGCGCACTTAACAAGTACGCATGACCGATAAGAGAGGGGTATAAAAGTGACACTTAGATATTTTTTTTCAGTTTCAAGCTTTCAAACCGATCACTTTCCCTCTGCAAATTTAACTCAAAATCAAGTGTGTCTAAACCATCTTTTCGTCCCGTCTATAGTTTCATCATCTCATTGGTGAGAATCTAGGCGATTTCCATCAATACAATCGTGACATTGGACCGATTCGTGACTTAGAAGTTTTTAGGTTAAATCCGAAATATTTTGGGTAAAATTGGGGTTGTTTGGGTAACTTATTGACATTTCTATGCTAATAGGACTCTTAATCGACTCCATATTCATCCATTTCGTCCTCGATTCTAGCCGTCGGTTGAATCTTAATCGACAGTGGGTTGGGCGACGTTTTTAAGTCAAAATTGGTCTTGGTTTGGTAGTTACTGGTGTTGATAATGGTCCCATAAGTTCGAATCCTCGATTCCGACCTAGTGGCGACCTACTTGACCCGGTTTTTGAGCAATCGGTCATCTCGTTAAAAATAAGAAATTTTTGCCAAGTGTTGTTCTTGCGCACTTAGCAAGTACGCAAGAAGCAATTCCTGCGTACTTGTTAAGTACACAAGAGGAAAAGCCTGCGCACTTGCTAAGTGCGCAGGACCAACACTTAGAAAATTTTCCAAGTCTGAAATTTTTTGTTCATAGTGTACCTACTATACTGTGTCATGTTTGTTCATTTCCAATAATATACGTTGTTCTGATTATGTTTTCTGTGTGTTTCTGCAGACTATGGCTCAGGCATTCACTAACGAATTCAACTTGTTAGCGAACACTCAACCTGAGTGGAAAGGGGCAGCTTTGCAATATCGGCAGATCGTTGATTTTTTGAACCGATCAAGAATAAGTTATGCAATCTCAGCTGACCCAACAGTCTCAAGAACTTACTTGGAGCAATTCTGGGAGACGACAGAACACGACTGCACGGTATCCCCTAATGTCATAAGGGCTACCGTTGATGGTCAGGCTATTGCTTTCTCTAAAGATACAATAAGAAGGGTCCTGCGGTTCGGAGACCTCGCTACCGACCCGACATCCTATCCAGATTACTATGTGGATGGGTGTTGGAGGCATAGAATGGGATATGTCGGAGCGAGGGACTATGCTTCTTACAAAAAGATGTGGGTGTTGGATCAATGGCGGTATTTTGCCCACATCATGATCGTGTGCATCTCGTCAAGAAAAGCGGGGGAAGATGCCATGGGTTATGACCTTGCAGCAGCCATGGTGGGCTTGTCTCTTAATAGGGGCTACAACTTCTCACGCTACATCTTCAAAGCAATCAATGATCAGATCAATACAGCAGAGAAGTTTAGGTTCCTATTGTACCCGAGGTTTGTGCAACTCTTGATTGATGATGCATTGCCAAACCTACGTGCTATCGGGGAGAGACTGCAAGTAAAACGGGTGGACAAGAGAGTATTTGCTCAGTTTCTAAAGCCAGGCAGTGTAGATCCTACCCCTGTGCATACTGAACTCTTTGGCTACCTGCTTAATGAAGCATATGTCACGCCAGAAGATTGGAATTGGTATAGTCCCAATTCGGCACCAGAGATGAGTGATGATTCTGATGACCAACAAGAAGAAATGAATGAAAGTGCTGGAGGTGATGACGAAGGTGGTGATGGTGGTGCTGAGGAATCCGATTCAGAAGAAACAGAATCAGATTCTTCTGATTCCGATGACACACCATCCCAGGCACACCCGAGGAAATCGGCACAGGTAACCATGCCTGCGTCGTCTTCTAAAAGAAAGCGACAAATCTCGAGCAGCGAATATGAGCCAACCTCTGACTCTGACGCTGCTCTACAAAGACAAAGGCGAGAGAGTGCCAACAAGGAGAGGGGCGATAGGCAAGAGGTTGCTATCCCCAGGGTTGTAGAGATCTCGGCTGTGCCGCAAGTACAAGCTGTGGCTGACAGTCCAGAGTCAGAATCTACCCCACCAGCACAACAACTGTACAGAAGGAGGAGAAGGCCACTAGTACAAGGTAATGTGGCAGTCACGGCGGTCACAGAGGAGATTCCTGTGACGGTGACCCTCCCTACTCCAACCGTCCAGTGATAGTGACTACTCCACTTCTCACGGAGTCAGTCACCATCACCCCAACTATTACACCCACTCCCATCATTACATCCCCACTCCCACCTCACACCACTGAGCCGTCAGGTCAACCCTTCAACTATGGTGATTTCTCACAAGGGTGTGACTTTGACACAATCTTCTCCTCCCCCATCCATAATGCCGAAGCCTCATCATCTAGGCATTCTGATCCGAATGAAGCAAGGATCAATGTCTTAGAGACCCAAGTTGCTGGAATGTTGAAGACCATTCAAAAGTCAAAGGAGGAGTCTGATGCTCAACAAGCACAGATCAATTCCCTGGCCGATGAAGTTAGGATTCTCCACAGCCAGATAACAGGGACAAATGAGCAACTGAAGAATGTTATGGCACAGAACGAGCTGCTAATGAAAACCAATGAAATGATTCTAGGCCACAGAACTTCACTTGAGCTAAGGCTGGATTTACAGAGAAAAGAGCACGCAACGATGGTCAAATTAGTTGAAGAACTGACCAAGAAGCTTGATGCTCAGGGGGATAAAGAGAAAGAGAAAGAGAAAGAGAAAGAGAAGGAGAAAGAGAAAGAGAAAGAAAATAATTCACTGGTGCTGAGCCTTGTCATCCAGTCGACTTGACCAAGGATGATGATAAAGACAAGGATCCTGAAGCCGGTCCTAGTGGAGGTGAGCACCAAGCTTTGGCGATTGTGCCCATCTCTTCTATTCCAATGGCTGAGGGGGAGTTTACTTAGCAAGAGGGTGGTGATACCTCTGGTGGTGGTAGTGATAAAGGGAAGTCAGCGGCCGATGTGCTCAAGGACTTATCTGATGATGAGATCCTTTATCTTGAGCCTGACTATTCGAAAGAAGCACAGATCGATGCTCTCCTTAATCTGGAAGAAGGAGAGATCGACTCTGGTGATGACTGGAATGATGAAGATGAGGACGTGGTAATAGAGATTCCCAAGGGCGACGGGGAAGGAGAGTACGAGTTAGAGGATGGTGAGATCTTTGAAGTACCATCGCTTGAATCTCTGCTCGAAACAGGCTCAGTTGACATGGCAAGTAATGTTGAAGCTACAACTGAAGCCTCCCCAGTCGACCCTACACCTGTGGACCCTGAGGCACCAAAAGATAAAGACATGCCTTCTGCATCATCTAAGGGTCCAGCTCCCGTGTGGCAAAAGACGTCCATCACAGACAAGCACGGAGCTATAGGTATGATCTTGGCTATTAGGTTTGAGGAGGACAAGTAGCTGTTCGCCATCAAAAGATCTGGGGGGGTCAATACTTGAAACCAACTAGTGAGGCGTTCAACTCTTTGCCCAAGTACAACCTTATGAACCTCGCAAACCGCGACCTGGTGAGTCACTCAAGTCATGCAGTAGCAATGGGTTTGTGGGTAACACTACAGCGGGAAGCAAGATCAGGGAAATTCGAATACTTCAAGCCTCAACAGAAAAGTCAAGGATAAGCACGTTGTACATCCTGTGACTAAGAAGCACATAAAGAGATTGGTATACAAGCTAGTGCGATGTGAAATTAAGATTCCCCTGAGCAAGTTACCTTAGGATATTCTTGGTGACATGTGGTACTGGTACGTTGATCCAAAAACGGGCGAGGCTGTGGTTATAAGTAAGGGTAAGTCAGCAAGTGGAAACATGGTGCCAAAGGAAGTGATCAGGATATTTGATGAAGTCTGCTTCATCAACTTTTCTGTGAACGATCTGAAGGTACTAGCCGACAAGTACTGCATCCACACTGACGAATGGACAAAGCTTCTTTCTGCCAAATACGACAATTTGATCAAGTTCTGCCTTGATTACAAAAAGAAGATGGAAGCTAAGGAGCCAGTGCTGTGAAGACTGAAGATTGAAGACTGAAGACGATGAAGATCCCGAGCTGTTGTCAAGGGGGAGTTTGTTGGTGCACTTTCCTGTGACAACCTCTGGATAGAGTCTTAGTTTGTATTTCTAATGTCTGTAATTTGTCTTTGTATGTAAGAGTCGTTATGTAATAGTTTATCGAGTTGTATATACCTTTACATAATGTATGTTGCATTTCTTCTAAGTGTTTTGCGCACTTACATGTGCGCAGGAGAAAGCTCATGCGTACTTAGCAAGTACGCAGGAAGACCCATGCGTACTTGCTAAGTACGCAAGAGCATTTGGTCCTACGCACTTGCTAAGTGTGCAGGCATCAGGTCTGTATAAATAGGTTTGGTTCACAGAGGATAAGTACGCAGAACTCATATCTTAGACGAACTCAGTTTGTTAAGTACGAAATTTGTAATCTCTCTGTAACCGTCGAGTGTTTATAATAGAAAGAGCTTTTATTGTGACTCTCGTGTTTGATTTACTTTGTCTTAGTTAGACTCTCCACCAAGTCACAGGTATTTCGCACCCGGTCCGACTAGTAGACCACTTGCATGCAACGATCCGACACACACGAAGGGACCTACACTTTGCCTTATCAAACCCAACTTTCTGTCCAAACTGTAGCTTGTCTTTTCCGACTTTCTGAAGATACTTTTTGGCTCTCACAGCGATCATGGCCATTTGCCATTGCAAATCCATATATTCTAAATCATCAGGATTTATTTGTACAAGATCCTCATCATCATGAACAACCGGTTGAAGCTTTTCAGTCACTAAAGCATCATAACTACTCATAAAAGCTCCAAACAATGCAATTTGATCCTCATGAATTTGCCCAGTTGCTTTCACTTTCTCCCAACAAAATGTTCACAACAACCTTTACCCTTTTTCAGACTTTGATCTAGTACTACATTCACCATTCCCTGAAAACAATGTTACATTTGTTGAACTTGTGCTGTTAGGTTTGTCTGGATTATTCAGCTCCCTCTTATTTGCATCAAGTTCATAAGACTCTAACAGGAAAATTATATCATCAAGAGTTTTGCTCTTCAAATCTGGAGTAGTATTCTTTATCAGCATGCACGGTATGCTTCAGGTATCAGGTAAAAAGTCAAGTAGCTTCTTACACGATTCATACTCCTCAAACTTAACACCCATCTTTCTCAACATGTTGATCATTGTAGTAAATCTAGTAACTTGCTCACTCAGAGTTTCATTTTTCTTGTAGTTGAACATATTGTACTGTTTCAATAACAAATATGTACGACTCTCTTGCAAGGCTGCATTTCCTTCCAATCTCAGACACAGTGCATTCCATAATCCTTGAGCTATCTCATGCTGCTTGAAATTTAGATAAAGTTCAGTTGGAAGAACTAAAATAATTGATCCCAACGCCCTGCTGTCTCTTTCAATCAGCTTTTTATCCTCTTCTGAATACAAGTCTGGATCAGCAATTGGAACTAAACCATCAGCATTTGCAGTCTTTGGCACATGAGGACCTTTGACTATAGACTCCCACAAAGTATGCTTAGTAAACTTGAAGTAAGCTTTCAACATGATTTTCCAGTTTGAGAATTCCGAAATGGACTTCAGCATAGGTGGCGACTTTCCCACAACTCGATCAGTATCGTATACCTTTCCAGCCATTGAACAATAACACTTGAACACTTAGTCAAAATTCTGAAAACTTTCAAGTAAAGATTTTTCGATCGAAAACCTTTTTCGATCGAAAACTATTTCGGGCAGGACTTTTCGGTCGAAAAGTTAAGATTTCAAACACTGGAGATTTCGGATACTTCTGAGATTTTAGACAACACTTTTCGGTCGAAACGAGATTTCGACTCCTTCAAACGGACTTTTCGGTCGTTTCTTCCCAAGAACACCAAAATCAATATGCAACAATCCGGATGCAAAATCAAGTCTCCAAATCAATTGTAAACTTCATCTCCATCAAATTTGACTCTGAAAATACAAAAATGGCGTAGAATAACACTCTGATTCAAAAGAAATCAATGAAAACCGCTTGAATATCAAGAGCTTTAACCAACAGCTTTGATACCACTTGTGATCCCTTCTGATCCTTAGATATTCAAGCCTCTGATCTTCAAACAATCTCTAGAAATGCGGAATCAATCTAGAATGCTTCTATAACCGAGTAGATCGATCAAACAGCAATATCATCGAAAACCGCCACAAACACACAATGTAACATCAAATACTTGATCTTCATTGATGATTAACTTGCAATTACAGACTGATTGAGCACACTAACAAAGGCTAACTTCACTATTAGAAGATCTGAATTCAAAGAACAAAGTGAACAACTTACTACCACTTCAAAAGACAACTGTATATATACACTGAAGATTTCGATCGAAAACTTCTGACCGAAAGTGTTTTCTACCGAAAACACTTTTCGACCGAAAATACTTTTCGACCGAAAACTACAGAGTTGTACAATTTTAGCCTAACAATTGATTTCTATGTGTCACACCCCCAAGTTCCACTAACGGGGTTTTACCGTTTGGTGTGTGACAAAGCAGGATCTCAGACATTAGTTACTTCAAACGACTCTATATGGGACTCAAAATGAAATATTATAAAGTTTAGAGTTAATGTGCGGAAGCGTTTAAACAAAAGTAAATGCGCAAAATAACGCGCCCAAGTTTAAGTAATAACAGAAACATAAATAGTGTTTGATAGAATGACATGTGATGATAATAGTCAAATGACACCATGCATGCCCTAACGTGAACCTGGGTATCGACCTGAGAAAATAAGTAGGAAAATGGGTCACCACTAGGTTAGTGAGTTCACAGGTTTCAATAATGTAATAAGAGCGTTTACCAGGTTATATAAATTCAATATGCATATCTGTAGGTAGCCAAAGAGCTCACAACCAAAGCTGACTGATTGAGTTTGTTTGCCTCCAGCCAGGTCTATCAACCCTGGCAAAGTGTTTAAGCCAACATTTAACACGTTCGACCTCCAATCGAGTTAGCGCGACTAACGCGGGTGGGTTTGTCAAATCTAGTAGTACTACCAAACATTCCCTCGCTAAATCCACATTAACGGTCCGATGTGTGTGAGGACTTTCAATGCTAGTGTGTTACGCTTAGTCTTGACAGTGATATCATATGAGTTCAATAACCAAAATTATTGTGACATGTTTTCTCCCCCAAATTAAAAACAGTAAAAAGGGGCCGTGAAACTCACCTGGAATGAGTAGTAGGTAGTATCACGCAAGTATGAGATTTGGTACACAAGTGTTAGCCTGCAACGGTTTACGTATGCCCTAGATTATAAACATAACAATTAGGGACACATGGGATTTTTTATGACGACGCGGAAGATTAGAACGTCGTAAAACATTCTAAGGATCAATGAGTAGACGAACGTGTCCACGGGAATAAGGGTTTCTTAATATAATTATTAAGATAATTACGTTACGTGCCGAACATCTCTAATTATGGATAATATTAATTAATAAAATATGTTCATGCGTTTGTACCATTTAACAATGGCCTAAGAAAATAATATAATTTATTATATGATTTTAAGTTCGTGAAATCAATACGATAATCATGTTTGTGGCAAAAATAATAAATATATTATTTTTATTCGAGGATATAAACGTGAATAAATAATATAAATATTATATTATTAAAAAGTTCAAAGTGTCACACAAAGTTTATGAACGTGACGAATATATATATTATTTTTAATTGGAGTCAAAGGTTGAAAATAATATAAATATATTATTTTATGAATGGGTAAAAATAGTAAATTATGGGTTACAAATCAAACCCGAGCCTACGGGTGGTTTTCCGGGCTAAAACGCATTAATATAATAATGTAATACTATAGGGTTTGATTTTATATTAAAATAATAATTTATAACCCGGGGCTCTCCCACACAAGCACACACTCTTAACCAGTCCTCTCCCACTAGCGTATCGCAACATAATCCAGATCAAATTTCTTTTATCATATAGGTTCACTGAGTCCCCCTTCCATATACACGTACGATCGAAACTAGTCCCAAACCATCGAATCCGACCACGATTTGAATCAAATACATATGGGTTTCGTTCATCAGTGTACTGCGAATATGTGTTTAGGTTTAATTGTAAAATAGTTGGATTTAAGGCCGTTAATTTCTGTTCTGAAAAGCCGTACCCTAGGTTGTGAACACAGGGTCGATTTTATCAAATCCGATCTTAAAACTTGTTGAAATCATAGGGCTTGTACTAATTAGGGTTTTGAGAATCCATTGCTGTGGTTTAATTACACTTAGGTTAAGCCTAAGATCAAAAGCCCCAAATTAGTATATGAACAAACCCTATATTCCGGATCACAAACAATTCGATGTATTTCATAGGGCTTTTAATCCAGACATCAAGAAGAATCTAAGGACTTGTTAAATTTTATAAATGGACATCAAATTGATAGGGTTCGACCAAACTGAAATGTATGAACCCTAGATTACTGGATCATATCAATTCGATGTTGTAAGCCCTGAAAATGATAGGGCTTTCAATCAACAGGTGAAACCGAAGCTAAGGGTGTAGGAATTTACTAGAATAGTTGACGAATTGATGGGGTTCGAGTAATTGCAGTTGCCGACTTTGAATAGCTTGATCTCTGACGACTTCTGCTGGGAATCCAATCAAATTGATGTGTGCAAAAGCTTCAATGGAGTTCGAATGAGGTATGTAGGGTGGTAGTACGCGAGTATGATACAAGTATTCATCGAATTCGTTGGATAACAGTGATGGTCGACGGTTATGCTATAATTGGCCATTAATTAGTTTAATTCAACAATGATGATGATTAAAACGATGGTTATGGTTGTTAATGACACGGACGTGCGAGAATCAGTTATCAATTCAAACAGAAAAACTATTCTAGAGGTCAACAGAATTGAAATCAAGTTAATTACAGCTTTAGTCCCTGTGATTTCATGTATTTAAGTTTTAGAAAGAGGCAAAAACAGTCCCTGGGGTTTGATTTAGAGTTAATTACTTGACTGTTTGACTTTTAAAAGTCAACATGAATACAAACTCGAATTATTTCCTCAAAAGTCAATAGAGTTGGAGTTTGTCTTAATGTCACAACTAGTCTCTATAGTTTTAGTTCAATTAATGACAGAAACAATCCCTGGAGTTTGAGATAAGTAACAAGGTTAGGATTTAACTTGATTTAGTTAACGTAGTTAACCTAAAAGTCCGGGTTGTCACATCATCCCCTAGTTGAAAGAATTTTCATCCCAAAAATTAAAATAAATAAATAAAAAATTTCTAAGGTGTCACATCATCCCCTAGTTGAAAGAATTTTCGTCCCGAAAATTATAGTAGTAACTTAAGAGTTTGACGTGGCGTACTTGAAAAGATGAGGATACTTGCGCATCATCTGGTCCTCGCGCTCCCAAGTGAATTTTGGTCCGCGTTTCGAGTTCCAACGAACTCTGACGATAGGGATTTTACTGCGTTTGAGCATTTTGACTTCCCTATCCATGATTTCTACCGGTTCTTCAACAAAATGCAATTGTTCATCGAATTGTAGTTCCTAAAGAGGAACCGTGAGGGTCTCGTCTGCTAGATATTTCTTCAAGTTCAAAACATGAAAGACGTTGTGTACACCACTTAGTCCCTCAGGTAGATCCAGTTGGTACGCTACTGGTCCAATTCTCTTCACTATCTTGAATGGTCCAACGTAACGAGGATTCAGTTTGCCTCGTTTCCTAAAGCGGATTACACATCTCCAAGGTGATACTTTTAGTAGAACCATGTTGCCTACTTGAAATTATAACGGTTTGCGACTTTTATCGGCATAGCTTTTTTGACGATCAGGAGCCGCCGCCATACGGTTTCGAATTTGAACGATCTTTTCAGATGTTTCGAATACAAGTTCAGGACCCGTAAGTTGGCTATCCCCAACTTCAGCCCAACAGATAGGAGATCGGCATTTTCGTTCGTATAATGCCTCAAATGGTGCTGCCTTGATGCTAGTGTGATAACTGTTATTGTAGGAGAACTCCACCAGAGGCAGCTGAGATTCCCAAGTGTTACCGAAGTCGATCACAAAAGTTCGTATCATGTCCTCTAAGGTTTGAATGGTACGTTCTGTTTGGCCATCAGTTTGAGGATGGAACGTTGTGCTCATATCTAGACATGTGCCTAAAGCTTTTTGTAAAGATTGCTATAAACGTGAAGTGAATCGAGCGTCACGATCCAAAATGATAGAGATTGGCACTCCGTGTCGAGAGACTACTTCCTTCAAGTAAATATAAGTATGTTTTTCCATTGCTCAGTCTCTCTGATTGCTAAGAAGTGAGCGGATTTAGTCAGACGATCGACGATCACCTAGATGGTGTCGCATCCGCTAGAAGTTCGGGGTAATTTGGTGATAAAGTCCATAAATATTTGCTCCCATTTCCACATTGGAATCTCTGGTTGTTGAAGTAAGCTAGAAGGCTTTTGGTATTCCACTTTGATGTTTGCGCAAGTCAGCCACTTGCTCACAAAGGTGGCTATATCGGCTTTCATCTTCGGCCACCATTACAGCACCTTTAGGTCATGGTACATTTTGTCAGAACTTGGATAATAGATTGCCGAGATTTGTGAGCTTCATCCATAACCAGTTCTCTTAAGTTTCCATGCATTGGAACCCATATTCACTCCGTGAAGTAGCGAATTCCGTCTGATTTGACCTCAAATTGCTCCACCATACCGCGTGTGGCTTCCAACGGTAGATTCTCCTCTTTAAGATCTTCAAGTTGAGCACTACGGATTTTGTCAGGTAATCCGGTGTGGATAGTAAACTGTAATGCTCATTTGGGTTTGGTGTTCTTATGGCTTAGAGCATCAGCTACCATATTAGGCTTACCCGGATGGTATCTGATTGCATAGTCATTGTCGTTCAAGAGTTCGACCCAACGACGCTGTCGCATGTTCAACTCTTTCTGTTCAAAGATATGTTGAAGACTCTTGTGACCGGTGTAAATAGTGCACTTGGTACCGTACAAGTAATGTCTCCGTATCTTTAGTACAAATACCACGCTCCCAACTCTAAGTCACGAGTCGTGTAGTTTTTCTTGTGGATTTTCAGTTGACAAGAAGCGTATGCTATCAATTTCTCGCGTTGCATCAGTACACAACCAAGACCTTGAATGAATGCATCGCAATATACCACAAAATCATTTGTTCCCTGCGGAAGAGATAGGATGGGTGCACTGCAGAGTTAATGCTTAAGAAGTTGGAACACTAACTCCTGGGTGTCACCCAAGTTATAGGGTTTACCCTTTTGAGTTAGAGCAGCGAGGGGTTGGGAAATCTTGGAAAATCCTTCGATGAATCGCCGGTAATACCCTACCAATCCCAAAAATTGTCGCACCTCCATCGTGGTTGTCGGTGCCGCCCAATTCTTGATGGCTTCTATCTTGGATGGATCGATATGTATTCCGTTCTCATTGACTACATGTCCTAAGAATTGTACTTCACAAATCCAGAATTCACACTTTGAAAGTTTTGCATACAACTTTTCTTGTTTTAGCAATTCCAGAATCAAACGCAGGTTTTCCTCATGTTCATCCCTATTCTTGAAATAGATGAGCATGTCATCAGTGAAGATGATGACGAATTGATCAAGGTATGGTTTACACACACAGTTCATGAGGTCCATGAATACCGCGGGTACATTGGTCAATCCGAATGGAATGACCATGATTTCGTAGTGACCATACCTAGTTCGGAATGCTGTATTTGAGATGTCTTTGTCTTGAACTCTCAACTGATGATAACCGGATCTAAGATCTATCTTGGAATAGAAGCTTGATCCCTGGAGTTGGTCAAACAGATCATCGATGCGGGGTAAAGGATAACGGTTCTTGATGGTTACTTTATTAAGCTCATGTTAGTCGACACATACGGAAGGTCCCCTCCTTCTTCTTGACAAATAGGACTGGAGCTCCCCATGGCGATGATCTAGGTCGAATGAAACCTTTATCCAACAACTCCTGCAATTGTGTAGACAACTATTGCAGCTCACTGGGTGGAAACCTATATGGTGCCCGAGCGATAGGTGCTGCTCCGGGTGCTAGATCAATTTGGAATTCGACTTGACGGTGAGGTGGAAGACCAGGCAAGTCTTCGGGAAATACTTCTGGATAATCACGTACGATCGGGATGTTGTCCATCCTCTTCTCATCATATGGTTGTTCGGTGACGAGAGCCAGAATGGCAGTATGACCCTTACGTAGACACTTTTGTGCTTTCATGAAAGATATGATGCCCATAACAGCACCACTCTTCTCGCCTTAGACTTAGAAGATTTCTCCACTAGGGAGAGGAAGACGAACAATTTTCTCCTGACAGACAATCTCGACTTGGTTCTTAGATAACCAATCCATTCTGACAATTACGTCGAAACTGCCGAGTGTGACCGGAATAAGGTCAATGTCAAGTTTATGACCAGCCAGTTCAAGTTTACAACTCTTAAGAATGTGAGTTGCTTCTATTATCTGTACATCAGCTATTTCTATTGTGTAGTTAGCTTCTAGAAGGGTTGAAGTTTCTTTTATCAAATTACTAAGTTTCTTAGATATAAAACTCCTATCAGCACATGTGTCAAAAAGGACATAAGCATAATAGTTGTTCAGAAGGAACTTACCGGTAACCACATTGTGGTCGTATCTGGCTTCTTCGCATCCTAGCACAAAGGCTCGTCCCTTTGCTCTGTTTCCACCATTGTTGGCATTGTTGGCATTACCATTGTTGCCCTGGTGTTGGTTGTTGTTGTTGCCATTGCCACCCTTCTTCAACTGTGGACAATCCTTCCATAAATGTCCCTCTTTGCCGCATTCAAAACAACCTTTGGTAGAACCCGGTTGTTGGAAAGGCTGTTTGGCTTGTAACTCACCCCTGCATTCCTTGGCAACATGGCCCATCTTGCCACACCGCTAGTAACGATTCTTGTCACAAGCGCTGAGGTGGTGATAATTTCATTTGTTACACTTGGGGAGCTTCCCCTTGTATCCACCTTGGTTTTGACCTGAAAAGGTCGATTGGTTGAAACTTTTTATAGGCTCAAACCTACACTGTTGTTGTTGCTTGGGTTAATTGGGCTGGAATCACATTGTGCTGGAGCTACTGTCAAACTTACGTTTGTTGTTATCAGTAGGTTTGGAGGTTGAACCTCTGGGAGGTAGGGTTCCTTGAGTAACCGCTTGGTCAGTCAATTTGTGAGCAAGCCTGATGGTTTGTTGTATGGTAGGGGGTTGGACAAGGTGACCATGCTATGGATCTGGGATACCAGACCGCTGATGTACAACTCAGTCCTTTTGTAAGGCGGGGTCACCATATGGGGACACATCACAGCAAGCTCGTGAGAGCGGGAAGTGTAGAGTTTAATTTTGGAACCTTCCATTTTTAGGATCCACAGTTCTCCTTCCATCTTCTGGACCTCATCACGAGGGCGGTACTCCTCCCTCATCATGGTCTTAAATTCCTCCCATGGCAAGGCATTAGCCATGTCCAGACCCAGCATCTGGACTTGAGCGTTCCACCAGGTGAGAGCCGGGCCCTCGAGAGTACCTGATGCAAACTTGACTTGGTTTTCCTGGGGACAGTTACACATAGCAAACACTGATTCAGCCTTCTCAAACCAACAAAGCAAACCAAGTGCTCTTTGAGCTCCACTAAAAGTGTGGGGCTTACAGTCTCTGAAGGTCTTAAAAGTGCATGCCAGTTGGTTGTTCTGTTGACCTGGTTTGAAAAAAAATGTACGATTGAGTATATAAGATTCAGAAATGATTTGGGTGTAAGCAGTCGACTTGCTAGAGTCGACAGGTATTCGAGTTTACCTGCAGCAATATGTGCTGCCAGTGCCTCAGCTATACTGTCATTGATAAGTCCAAGACCACCATGACGAACTCCGCGTCCACGTCCGGCCATAGTTCTTCACATTCACAAATACAAACAAAGAGAAAATTTGTCGTGTTTTATCATCGTTCATGTATAAGTAAACAGAAGGAATTAAATCAACGACATATGAGATTGTGATTATAGTTCTTGATTTCTTTAAATTATAATGGCTACAAAATTAATAACTCAAAACATTAAATTCTTAAGATCTTTATGGAATGGGAATAACCTTACCCAACTAGGTTTAGAAATGAAAGAAATAACAAGAAAAGAAAAATGAGAATAAGACGTCAAACTCCACTGCCGGTTGAAGAGACAACTGATTCGTCATCTGCCTCTCGAGCTGGTTCCCCCTCAGACTCAGTGTCCAGTGCCTCATTTTCCCCTAAGGCATCCTCAAGTTGTGCCTCCAACTGCACAATCCTACCTATTGCTACATCATTGGTAGCCTCCAGTGTATCCACTTGAGACTGCAATTGATGAACTGTGTCCACGAACTCATTATGGTAATGGTCTGTGATTGCCAACTCTGCTGTCAGCAATTATATCCTCTCGTTTACCTATTTCTCTCTCTCTAATAGGCCTAAAATCTATACTACAACATCTCTCATGTTACGGATCTCCCGATCCATAGTGGCCACGAATGTTGTGAAAGCTTGCTCCATGGTGCAAGGCAATAGTGGCAAAGGTGGTGTTGAAGATGATGAAGCTCCAAAGTAAGGAGATGGGACCCGTTCCTTTCTGACCCAACTCCTAATCAGACCAGGGTACCAATCCCAATCGTGTGAAATACCTCCCGTCCGTATGTGTATTGGCTCCCCATACACAATAGTATCATCAATCGGTTCGAGGCGACGTCTCTTTGGCTCTAGTGATGTGATGGTAGTAACATCATGCTCTTGGATAGCTGGTGGTGAGGCAGGCGAGGTAGACATGATCTGAAACATAACAAGTAAGTGCCTGGATAGATGTCTAAGTTGAGTAACTAATGTGTGTGGCTATAGTCTAGTATGCAGTCCTAGTTCTCTATAATCAATGTCTCAGATACCAATCTGTCATACCCCCAAATTCCACTAATGGGGTTTTACCGTTTGGTGTGTGACAAACCAGGATCTCAGACAATAGTTACTTCAAACGACTCTATATGGGACTCAAAATGAAATATTATAAAGTTCCAAGTTAATGTGTAGAAGTGTTTAAACAAAAGTAAATGCGCAAAACAACGCGCCCAAGTTTAAGTAATAACAGAAACATAAATAATGTTTGATAGAATGACATGTGATGATAATAGTCAAATGACACCATGCATGCCCTAACGTGATCATACGTATCGACCTGAGAAAACATATAGGAAAACGGGTCAACACTATGTTGGTGAGTTCACATGGTTCAATAATGTAATAAGAGCGTTTACCAGATTATATAAATTTAATATGCATATCTATAGGTAGCTAACCTATGTTCATGTTTTACTAAAGCGCTCGCAACCGAAGCTGACTGATTGAGTTTGTTTGCCTCCCGCCAGGTCTATCAACACTGGCAAAGTGTTTAGGCCAACATTCCACCCGTTCGACCTCCAATCGAGTTAGCGCGACTAACGCGGGTAGGGTTTGTCAAACCCAGTAGTACTACCGAACATTCCCTCGCTAAATCCATATTAACAGTCTGATGTGTGTGAGGACTTTCAATAATTGTGTGTTACGCTTAGTCTCAATAGTGATATCATATGAGTTCAATAACCAAAATTATTGTGACATGTTTTCTCCCGCAAATTAAAAACAATAAAAAGGTGAAACTCACCTGGAATGAGTAGTAGTTAGTGTCACAAGTTTTGGTACTAATTAACAAAATGAATTCTCAATATTTTAGCGCCGTTTTTTTTGTTTAAGATCCCGCCATGTGATTTTTGGAGAATTTTGAAACCTAATTCACTTTCTGGGTTTAAAAGAGGGAGAAGATGTGTGTGAAGGAAGACACGTGTATTGAAATGTGTGTGAAGTAGTTTTTTTTTGCACATGTATTGAAAGGTGGCATGCTTTACATATTGTACACCATGCTTAATATAGGGTAATAATTTACGGATTCAATAATATATTCGAAAAAAAACAAAAACATATTAAACTGTATGGAATTTTTATAAAATTAACTTTATAATAAACCTACTTAAAACATTACAAAAATAAATAAAAAATTTGTCGCACCATGGTCAGTTTCGTACCCTCAGCCCAACATGGGACTTCTTGTGTCGGAGGGAGTTTTTCCACAGGAGAACGGTTTGATAGTGGAGGATAACGGTTTGGCACTGTAGGAGGGTTTGAAGTGAAATTCCTTTGAGCATTACTAATTCGTTGTCCGTCGTTGGGTTGTTAACTAAAGGTATAGTCATACAAAATTGTTCAACTCCTCATCCATCAAATTAGTTTGAGCATCGGCTATATAGTTTTCCCATGGAGAAGGGTCACACTAGTTGCGGGTTATTGGTTATGAGTAATGGGTGACATGGGCTATGGCATTACAAGGATTTTCACTTCATGGTGTAGGTCCCGGGAGCCTCGTCGCGCAGCGGATAATAACACGATCTGTTCTGCGATTTGTGTGGGAACAAAGAGACTAGACAGAGAAACACGAACAAAGATAAAAGACGATGAAACGAAACGTAATCCATAACAAAGAAGCCATCCCGTATTACAGACTACATACCGAAGGAACACACATCTCTCATCTAAGCTCACGGTCCAGGGGTCAGGAGAGCTCTTCCCGACCCGGATAAACCTAGTTCCAGAGTTCCACCTACAAATGAAGACAAGTCCCAGGAGCCTCGTCGCGCAGCGGATAATAACACGATCTGTTCTGCGATTTGTGTGGGAACAAAGAGACTAGACAGAGAAACACGAACAAAGATAAAAGACGATGAAACGAAACGTAATCCATAACAAAGAAGTCATCCCGTATTACAGACTACATACCGAAGGAACACACATCTCTCATCTAAGCTCACGGTCCAGGGGTCGGGAGAGCTCTTCTCGACCCGGATAAACCTAGTTCCAGAGTTCCACCTACAAATGAAGACAAGTCTTCTATTTATAGGGGCAGGAACACTTCCTGCGTACTTGACAAGTATGCAAGGCAAAAGCCTTGCGTACTTACTAAGTACGCATGGTTTGGTCATGCGTATTTGACAAGTACGCAAGGCAAAAGCCTTGCGTACTTACTAAGTACGCAGGACCAAACTGGTGTGCGGGCTAAGTACTCAGGAACACCCTCCTACGTACTAGCCACGTACACCGATACATAGAATTTAATCTATAGTTACAAAACATGCTTCTACACATGGGTTATAATGCCATAAGTCATATCACCCATGGCCCAAGGGCTATTTGACCCATAAGCCTTATAGGAGTCACAAATGGTTGTAGGTTATTGGTTGTGAGTCATGGGTGACATGTGTTATGGCATCACAAGGTTTTTGTGTCATGGGTTATACTGCCATAAGGCCCATAACCCATATCACCCATGAACCATGGCCTATTTGACCCATAAGCCTTATAAGGTCACACTGGTTGTGGGTTATTGGTTGTGAGTCAAGGGGTGACATGGGTTATGAGCCTTATAAGGCTTATGAGCCATCGTGATCATTAAATGGTTTGTAATCATTATCACCATCATCAACATCAGTTGTCATGGGTTATAATGCCATAAGGCCCATATATAACCCATATCACCCATGAACCATGGCCTATTTGACCCATAAGCCTTATAAGGTCACACTAGTTGTGGGTTATTGGTTGTGAGTCAATGGGTGACATGGGTTATGAGCCATACAAGGCTTATGAGCCATCATGATCATCAAATGGTTTATAATCATTATCACTATCATCAACATCAGTTGTCATGGGTTATAATTCCATAAGGCCCATATATAACCCATATCACCCATGACCCATGGCCCATATGACCCGTAAGCCTTATATGGGTGACACTGGTTTTGGGTTATTGGTTGTGAGACATGGTTGGCATGGGTTATGAGCCTTACAAGGCTTAAGAGCCATCATGTGGTTTATAATCATTACACCATCATCAACATCAGTTGTCATGGGTTATAATGCCATAAGGCCCATATATAACGCATATCACCCATGACCCATGGCCCATTAGACCCATAAGCCTTATAGGGGTGACACTGGTTGTGGGTTATTAGTTGTGAGACATGGGTGGCATGGGTTATGAGCCTTACAAGGCTTATGAGTCATCATGATCATCATATGGTTTATCATCATCAACATCATCATCAGCATCATCCGCATCAGCATCATTATAATCATCATCTCGACAACATCATTATATCATAACCATCATCATCAACATCATGACCATCATCATCATCATTAACATCATCATACGGGTTATCATCATAATCATCATGCATGCCTATATCATGGGTTGTCATTGCACCATCATATATATGGGTTATATATCAACACCATCATCACATATATGGGTTATGCCTGATCATCATCATCATCATACAGGTTATCAACATCGATCATATGGGTTATCATCATCACTAACAACTATAGGTATGATCTCTAAATTGTTTATTCAATTAATTATAAATCGTACACTTTATGTTTTTTAATTAATATTTTTTTTTTAAACTACAGGCTGGTATGATCTCTAAATTTATTATGTAATTATAAGTCAAAAAATTAAAGATTTTAATATTTTTTTTAAAACTATAGGTATGATCTCTAAATTATTTTTTTAAACTATTTTTACGTGTGTTGTGTGTTAAGTGGGGTTATGTATGGTTTTGTAAACCTCATCACAATTAGTTCTGATCATCTCTTCTCTGATTCTCTCCCGAAACGTCTTCACGTCTTCCAAGGTAATCTGTTTGTGTTCGATCGGATGTAACGTATATGTGTATTATTGATCATCATAATGCGATGTCGTTGCTCTAGCTAGGTTAGGTGCGATGTTCGTTGCTTGTTTTCAGCTGATTTATTTAGTTTTTCCTGTTTGATTTCTTTAATTTAGAGGCTTTGGCGGGTTTGTGTTGATGGTTTACTTTTGTTATGAGCTTAAGGTATATCAACCGAATGGGGTGGGGGTGGGGGGGGGGGTAAGAGGGGAGTCCACAACTAAGAGGTTGTGGGTTAAAAGCTCACCCAAGACAAAAAAAATGTGTCGTTGATGAGAGTGATCTACTTGTTGCAAATAACAATACTACTGTGGTCGATCGTATGATAGGCAGCCATGAGTGTAATTAAGCGTATGTAGAATTATATAATTTTGTTTGAAATATTACTACTTTGGTTAATTTCCTTTTCCGGTATACTAATCTAGTTGTAATTTTGTTGGCTTATGATTGTGGAAAGTTAAGAAATGAAGAGTGAGCAGGATCCACCCAGCCAGTACGACCTAGAGAAGGAGAAAGCACCAATGGTGGAGAAGAGGAAAATAGGTAGACCCAGAAAGTATCCACCCACCTAGTACGTCCTAGAGAAGGGGAAAGCACCCATGGTGGAGAAGAGGAAAAAAGGTAGACCCAGAAAGTATCCACCCACCCAGTACATCCTAGAGAAGGGGAAAGCACCCATGGTGGAAAAGAGGAAAAGAGGTAGACCAACCAAGTATCCACACACCCAGTACGTCCTAGAGAAGGGGAAAGCAAGAGGGAGACCAAGAAAGAATTTGAAACATGATGGTTTAGGTAATTATAAAGATTTTGTTTTTTTATGTTAAAGTGTAGGTTCTTATCTTTCTTTGTATCGGATATACTCTGCTAGTGTGCTTAGCGCTAAAGATTTTAAATACAATATGTACATTTCTTTTAACGTATGCCCGTTCACATGTCTTTCTTTATTTACCGTAGATTTCCCGTTCTATGCTAATCCAGGCTTCTTGTTGATTATCACAAATTCAGTTTCATCTTTTCAGGTAATAATGTCAACAAGTTTTCTTATTTAAACTATGTAGGTATATTTATATATACATTAATTGCAACCTCTTTAAGCCTTCAGGTCTTGCCTTTGTGTTACGAGCACCTTCATCTGAAAAACAACTTTTCGGTGAGTCCAATCGTTGTAACCAATGGTTGGTGTAAATCATGGGAGCTGGAGATCCAAAAGAAAAGTCACTTCTTCTCCTTTACCAGTGGATGGCAGAAGATGGAAAAAAGTGTTGGGATATCGTGCACCGGTTTTAACATTTAAAACGAGACTTTATAAAATCATATTTACAATAGCGGAAGCGTTTACAAAAGTACACGACAATAAATATCCGATCTTTATCTGACAGTGATCCGATTACACAGCGTTTAGACAATAATAAAAATTAAATAAATACAACCATAGGGTGTTTAGGGTTTATACCTTTGACGAACAACCGAATTGTAACACTCGGGTACAAAGAACGTCACGCTAGATGACAACTAACGAACTCATCACACAAACTTGTCAAACGAAACACCTTTAGTCGCAAAACCCGCTTTGCGGGATTCCCCGATTCGGCTCGCGGAGAGGACAACGGCGGTGGCTTGGCCGGCTCTTGATGGCTGTGCAACACAAGGGCAGCAGCGGCCAGTGGTGGCTCATGGCGGCACTGAGTGGCCGGCCAGAAAAACGAGAAAAGGGGGGATCTCGGTTCCGATCGCAACCGAAGGGAAGGGAAGAGGAGGCCAAAAAAACTTATTAGGGTTTTTGATATTGTTCATGTATATATAACTGTAATATTTACATCTTAAAACCCATGCAATTAACATTTAATTACTGACTGATTATCACATAATCAGTTTTAGTCCTCGTAGTCTATAAATACACTGATTATAAACTAAACTTGCATAAACCGAATAATTTATATTTAACCATTAAATATAAAAGAACCCCTTATATATAATCAATATATATATATAAGCTCGCTTCGTTAGCCTTTAGTTATTCTAAATAATTAAATACACCGTAACTAATAAATATCTCTCTAGATATTTAATCCACCAAATATGTGTTTCGTGAAGTAACATTTAACAATTAAATGATATAATTTGTTCTTTGCTCAAAGTGTAAATCTTCAAATCGTACCTCGATAGCAACGTTGATATTAATGATGATCAGACATCTAATATCCAACAATCTCCCACTTAGACGATTCATCGATTAATCGGGTCAACGTAGACAGTGGTGGACGCCTAGCTGCATTTCACTGCCCCTAACAAGGTATGACGTATTTACAATCGTCAACTATTTACTCGTGTTCAAGTAACCTTTACTTAACCAAGTACAATAGCCATAGTAAACATATCTATGTGTCTTTTCTGTTTAGGTCATCCGTTGAACATGAGACATGGATATACGTCACTTCTCATATGTGGTTCAACTATTCTTGTTCTCGTTCTCCAATTCAATAATGGTCTAAACAAACTAGTCCTTATTTTGTGCGTGGCCATGCGATTTATACCAGTTTGAATCAACGAGGGCGTCAGAATGTCAAGATCGTAATAAAAGGATAACAGAATTCCTTTGGCCACGTACAACACCCACTTAACTTCAGATTACTCATGATCATAACCTTATTACTGCTTGTTAAGGTACAACGTTAGATAACATCAAAGAACAAACTTCAGGCAGAGTTAATTCTAGTGTGTGCCTCGGGTCAAAGGATCAATAGATCTTACCATATTCAAAACTTTTCAAAACCTTGATCCATGAAGATAGTTTTGAAGCGAGTTACGTTCAATAATCATTCCCTAATGAATATCTGTGAACATGATGTCCAACTGTTTGGACTTTCATTCCTAATGAACCAATCATCCAATTCACAATAGTCTTTCATTCAGATTGATTCCCATTAATCTGATCGACTACGAACATTCAGAATATAATATAATATTCATGGATTTCTAAAATGTACAAAATATCGAATCATAGAAACATCTAATTATAATGCATTTAATCATTAAATAAATATAAGACACTAATGTTTCTATATATTGTTCGAAAACACCCAATACTAACAAATCAAACTCAAGGCTAGTATGTCTAACACCTATCAACATGCTCCTCATATACAGATTGAGGTATAGGTTTAGTGAATGGGTCAGCTAGATATCGATTTGTGTGAATTTTGTTTTAGCATGATTTCTCCAAGTTTCAAAGAAGTTATCTGAACTCCTTTCAGAACACTATCTTCTAAAGTTTCCATGTCACAACATCTCATGTTTGTGTAATTGTTATTGATGAAACTCTTTCATTAGATAACGCTGATGTATCTTATGGTGTATTCATCTAATCATTATCAATGATTGTCCTTTTAGTGTCTATATCTTAATTTTCAAGACAGTAGTGCTTTGACTGACAAGTTGTCATAACTAGTTATGATACTTGTTTCAAGAACCTTCTTGATAGTCAAGGATGGTACTCTGAGCATCTTATCCAATAAGATAGCATTATCTCATCATAAAACTTTATGATCACCATTATGTGCTTCTAAAGCAATATCCTTTTCGTCTGTCATAATTTAATTTCAAAGTTCTTTCATCGTATGAAAAATATTGACAAAACTCATTATCTTGCAGATGAAACTACATGAACCATTTCACTTTCATCCTATCCCTATCATTAGGGGTTATAGATAATATTAACAGAAAATGTTATCGATTTGTCTTTATCAATTTGTCACACAAAATATTTTATACAATTTTACCATCGTCAATTAATTGCTTTGATTCTTACTTTAGAATCTTTCTTTCATATATCCCATATACGGTTGCAATCAATGCAAGCTTTGAAAATAATCTCTAAAGATATTCTATATTTCAATGATATGTTTAAACTCGTAATTTTAGCAATGTATCACTATACATTCTGTGATAACACTTATCATCCCCTTTATGGTGTTCAATGTATCTCTATACATTCCTCTTGTTAATGTGTCTTTACACATTTCTTTGTTGTAGATACTTACTCCCACTGGCATTTGCATCTATCATATTGAATCCCTTTACGAATTGATCTTATCAAATTAATGATTCAATAGCTTTAGACATATTCAGACTTTTATACTCTCCTTGAAGCCATTTTATTACAAGAACATTCTAGTATTCATAATACGTGTTTATTTTGATTAGTTTGTTCAACTGTTCAAAACTTGTAATATGTTTCCTCTAAAGGAAACTTGGAATGCATTTCCAATTTTATTTATCAACCTTTGATAATAAGTCGGGCTTCTAGTATGAATGATCCCTTTGTTGTTTCCAAAACAACTTCTACGTCTTGATGAATCTTATTCATGTGTAGTCTGATCAAATCTTTATTTGTCATAATATGGATTGTGTGTCCGGATCATCACCAAATGATTTACTAAAGAATCTCATTCTTTCATCACATGATCTCAAATGTCTATTGTAAAAGATCTCATCTTTTGCTTGTGATAAACATTCATATATTATTAAAGATCTCATCTTTGTGTGTATATGTGAACTTTGTGTTTATGCAATTGAATAATACCATTTATTCATAACTTTAAACAATAATTGTTCATTGTTCAAGAAGCAGGTATATCATAGTCATGAACATCTTCAATCTTACGATTAAGTTTGAAGGCTTATTAAGGCGGCATACGAAACTCTTTCGTATAGGAGTTCATAACATCCTATTCTTAATTTGTTCATAGGACTCTTTCTAGTTATTCATATCACATATGAATTGTCATACATGTTCTGGATGAACATTACGGTTCATGGCTAGTGATTTAGACTATGTCAATTTTGGGTAGCTGTTTTTTCACATGACTAACCATTTAGTCTTAAAGTAGTGATAACTTTTATCGCTTCTTTTATATCTTATCTCATAAGATCGTTTCCAGAGAAATCTTATAAAGTCATATGTAAACATTATATCTTATATATACCTTTTACAAGACTTAATATGTTTCATGATATCTATTAGATCCGATCTAATGAAGTATCTAATGGAATTGAATAACATGTCTTACATGTCTTTTAATATTTCATGTCAAATAGATGGTATTGAATTCTCAATTCATAGTCAGCCAATAATTATAACGCATAAAAATTTTAAATAACTCCTACTTAAAATAATCAAGCAATGTTCAAAAAAAAGTAAATATGGAATTTAAATTTGTTATAGACAAAAATAAAATAACATCATCAAATGGTGTAATCAACAACTCGAAGTAATCTTCAAGTTGTGTCTGTCTTCCTTTTCTTCTTCCTTTCCTTCTTTTCTTTCATCTCTGCAAAAAAACAAGTTTGCATATGTTAAAAGTCTAACTTTTAAGGGATAAAGAAACAATAGATAAGTTTCCAAGATACCAGGAGTATACGCATATAAGCTGTCACACCCCAACCGACGGCGAAAACATCGGGGCGGGACATGTAAACTGTTCATGAGCACAAGGTTGACTAAATTGAAATATATTAATCATTTAAATTCATTTCAAACATTCAAGACAAAACAAAATCAAACCAAGTATATAATATGAAATACATAATCCTTTATTTAAAATTAACTAGGTCCAAAACTTATGTGTAGCAAGTCTTGATCAAAATCACACATTAGCACCTGAAACATGAATAAAATAAGGCCAACTAAAAAGTTGGTAAGCATACACAGGTTTAAGCATAAATAGTGTATAGATGTAAATAGTCAAATCCTTACATAACATGATAAAATAAGGCATTTATGGGGAGTAACTATTGTGTAACCAAAGTACAATCAAACCTTTGTAACTAGCATGCAAATAGTGTTGTCGGTAACAATCACCCCAATTTGGGTGGGTTTGTCAGACTCAATATATCTATCATTGTTAACTGTCGGCTTGAATAGTTAATGATTGCACATAAATTGCTCACAAAAGTTAACACACCTAGCACTCAAACATAAAGCTCAAATTTGCACACATGAATGTAAAGAGGATTTGTGTTTGTGTAGTTTGTGTAAATGTAAGCAATTGTTTGTATAGATATCATGATTCACCCCAAAAAGTGTAAAAGAGTAAAAGGGGCTATGTAGTACTTACTTGTTTCAAAGGTGTAGCTAATACGAGAGACTGGGTAGTAACGTGATCCTTGTAACGCACAACGTTAACCTAAAGTGTATTGCGTGTGAACATGAATTAATAACATGTCTAAATCAATGTCTAGGGTTTCAATGGATGTGCGTATAAGCAATTATATAATGAGTTCATGCCGAATTATGAAAAGGGGTTGTGTAGGTGTTGAATAAAATGAAAACAATTTGAAATGAATAGTTTAAAGTATTTTTAAAATTAGGGTTTGAATTTAAATAATTAAACCAAATTATTATTTAATTATTCTAGTTACAAACTAATATAATTATTCGGTTTATTTAAGTATCGCCGAAATAACCAATTTTGTTTAAATATGAATTAAATAAATAATTGTTACTTTATTTATTTATTTATAAATGCATGTAATTTAATCATTTAGCTATATATGAAATAATAGCGGGCGTATTATATTAAATATATATTTAATAAATAAATTTTTTTACCTTATTTATTTATTTATAAAGATGCGTAAACACAGAGTTGTGTAAATAATATCTATGTGTAGGGTTATACATTTAACTTTGCACGTTATAATAAATAACTTTTATTTATTTATTTATCATTTAGAAATAAATATTTGATCGTTTTAAATAAAGTTAATATTTTATAAATTTTATAAAATCAATAGTATTTTATTTGGAAATTAATTTGAACAGGGGACAAGCACCACTAGAACAGGGGACACTCCCATGTAATAGAGTGGTTCCTAAATGTATTAACACGGGTCTACATGGGAACCGGGTTTGGGTTTGGGGCTTTCGCAAAAAGGTCCGATGTTTGTGGGTTTCGAACCTACGCCACCTAGTTCGGCGGCACAGTGACTTGCCGGCCGGACCAGGTGGTTTCGCTGAATAATTACGGATCCTAATTTATTAAAACATGATATTAAACAAACCAAAGTTCAAATCCGATCCAACCCGCCATGAACCCTAGCTCCAATCGGTCGCGATTAGTTTTGTTAACACGAATTGGTATAGGGCTTTTGACAAGGATTCAAAAATGAATCGAACGAGTGTAATCTCACCTGATTTGGTTAGGGCACGAATGCGGGCGGCTACAGGTTTGCTCCGATTGTTCTTCGTGATCGACAGGATTCTAGAGACAAAATGAGAGGCGATTATTGGTTCAGAAAGGTTGTAAGGGACCAGGCAAAGGTGTGTGTGTCGTTGAATTGAATTGATTTCATCTAAATTACACGATTGGGCTTCGATTTGACCGTAACAGTCGTGGGGCTGATTACGCGTTAATTCGATTAATTGGGGATGAATCGAGTCATGTTAAGGTGTTGAATACATGAGGGACTGGTCTGCGCGTGATTTGCGAGATCTAGTATGCGTCAATTACACAAATCGATCGGAGATTGATACGGGTTTGACTATGTGTGACACTTCTAATTTTCACTACTTGTACTCATTCTAGACTTATCAATGAAAATCCGCATGACATTTCATTTTACTTGAAATCCTATTCAGACGTTGTTACAATACTAGTTCACATGTGAAACATTACGTTTATGCTTGATTTCAAAGACTTATACTTATATGTGATTGATTCATGGATCGCACGTAGACTTAATTGATCTTTATGACACATTAAATACACATGAACCACCCCCATACATCTCAAACATGTTTTTACAACCCATTCAATGTGAATTGATGCTTAAAAGTACTAGTTAGTACTTTCGTGCGATCGTTCGCCTTTTAAACCGTCGTTAACTACGTACCGTCCACGACCGACAAATCGTTTAACATGACATTTATTTATGTTTTAAATGTTTAAAATATTCATTTCTTTAATTAAAACAAAGTTTGTTTGCAAAACTTTCCTTAAATAAATCCTGAAATTCGAAAAACGATCAAAAAGTTCGTTTTCTCGCCCACCGATCGCCAACTACTATACACGAATAACGTAACTTTAACTTAAATTTTTTTAGCTAAACATACTCTTTTTGTTATGACAATCAACTTTAATGTTGAAAACATTTGCCAATTTCGCTTAGAAATGCTTAAAATCGCAATTTTCGAATGCGCGCACTCAACCGGATCAAGCTAGGACCTAACCCACCTACTCTTGGACCTAGCCCAAGCAAGAAATCACAAAAAACCCAGCCCCATTGAGGAAAATTTCACAGATTTGAGGGCCCTAAAACCCTAAATTGCTTTCCAAGACATTCCATATTTACACCCTTTCAACCATTAGTATAAATAGGAGGCGTAGGATCTTGTTTTCTTTGCTAATTCTCCCTCAAACACTCCCAACCCCTCCTAAGTTGTGAAATACCTTCCCAACCTTGAATATTTCGAAAATCCCTTAGAGGATTCCAAGAGTTTGAAGATCAAACAAGTAAGTAACCCTCCGAAGTTGAATACCGTCTTTTTATTTTATACTTTCTTCATCCCCTCAATCTTTTTCTATTTTCTATCCATGATCACTTGATCATGTGAAACCTCAGCCCTAAAAACCTTCTAATAATCTTAATCAAACTAATAAATCAAGCTAACATCACCAACTAACAAACAAAGGATCTCGTTTGCAATGGCGGCTATGCCGTCGCATTCTGCGAATCCTCAAGACAACTATTGTAAAAGTGGCTCTGTGGATGCTTTAGTATGTTCTTGCTAACTTAAAACATGTTATTTATTCTATATTATCACTTATATGAACTCACACGCTAATTAAATATAGAATCCGCTTGCTCGTGTCGGCTATGCCGATTGCATTCTGTGATTCTCCAAAACGCTTCTGTGAATATCACGGCTAGACCAGTGACACGGGACGTTTTGGCTAACCTAATCTGATTATATTATGTATTATAATAACATAATAACATTCATCTAATTTTTATTTGCGCGTTCGGTAATCTTAAAACCCTAAACGGACCACTTAAGTGCAACCATTGATTTTGGACAGAAACTGTGCTGAATTTAACTGAGCGTAACTTGACAATAATTAATCTAAACTCAGCAAATTCAATTTCCACGACGTAGTTCGTCAAATTTCCTTTCCAACCATAATTGGATCGTTTTCTAATTCAAAAGTATGATTCCGTAGTAGACAAAACGGGACAGAAACCTTTTTCAGTACCTTCTGTCTTGTTGGACTATTTTGGCTATGATCCGAGTCTCAAATGGAAAAACTTTCTAAACGAAACTTCTTCGGGACGACTTAAACTAATTCCCTGTAAATTTTCATAGTTTTTAGATGTCGTTTGATATTTTTAACAATCCCGTTTCGGTTCAGCTACTTTGCTGTCCAAATCTGAAAATCAACTAAAACTCTATTTTTGCAACTAATTCTTAATCTTATGACCCGAACTGCCTATCTAACACTCGTAACCATCGAACCTACCCTAAAACTGGTTTATTTATTTGTTTAGGGTCTGGTCCGTGATTCATCTCGTCTATTCGTTAAATTTCTTATCTCGTCTAGCTTTCAAGGTGAGACTTCATAGCCCCACTTTATTCAAATCGTTTTGGGGGAAACATGTACGCGTTGGCACGCATTAAAACACGTTTTAAAACAATTCTAAAACAAGCGAATCATATATGTATGTGAGTAAATGAACACAACATGATAAACGTTAAACTTGCAAATCCTTAACTTGAAACTTTCAAGCCAACGGTAGTACAGATATGGGCCATAGGATGGAAACCGCATATACTTTATGGACAACTTTTGGTTGGACATCTTATTCGTTATTAGTGCAACTTGCGAGTTGTACCACTTATTCGTTACTCATCATTTTAGGTTGGATTTGCTAATCATGTGTTTGTTTTATTACGTGCTATATGATGATCTTGGAATATGAATTGTCACCTTTGCCAAACTTATACTTTTATTAAACCTGTGATTTCTCACCAACTATTTTTAGTTGACACTTGTTTTTCGTACATGTTTCAGGTGATTAAGCTCGTGATAGGTCAAGTCAATATCACATAGGATTTGCCTAGATATCAACTGAAGAATCTTATTTTAAGTTGCTTGTCTTTTGAACATGTTATCTGTTTGGTTTAATTCGAAACTTATGTAATTGGGATTTTTTTTAATATTATGAAACTTTAATAGTAAATGTCTTTATTCCATTGTGTTTTTTTGTCAATTAAGTTGCACCCGTGGTTAAGATGCACGGTTGGGGTGTGACAGATTGGTATCAGAGCCGTGGTTATAGAGAATTAGGCAACCATTTGACCTAGACTATAACATAAGCTCCCCTTTGAAACTTATATGCTTATGTGATTCTAATCCACTAACTCTCTTATCTTTAGTATGTCGTCGTACTCTGCTGACATCTCTAGCAATTCAAGTCTTATTTCCGATGATGGGTCCCAAAGCCCAATTAGTTGGAGTAGGCTAATCTCACCACGATCATCTTTCTCTGGAAGCCTGCTACCCTCGAAACATAATGTCAAGCCCGAGTTAATCTCCGATGTGACAAGCCGGCCTGCACCGAAGCCTGAAGTAATCAACATATCAAGTGATTCGGAATCCGAAGACCAAGAGAGCCATGTTGGAACCACTTCTGAGGCCCAACTCCCGTTCAAGAAAAGAAAGCTGACTTGTGAAGCTGAATCCAACTCTTGGGCAAGGCCCAATCCATAATGTTCTCATCAAAATCAAAGGCTTGGATAGTGATACTAGAGACACGTGTAATCTGGAAGGGTGAGCGCCTGTACACTGGGGGTCTTGTCAAAGGAAAGTGAGGCACGCTCGTTCCGAGTCGCACTTACCTGGGGACCCTTGGAGTGAGTGCTCACTTATAGGCTAAAACACGTCTCACTAGTATCATTCATCCGAATCTTGAATTTTGACTAGTCAGTTTTGTCTTTATATTTCATTTGTAATTCAACATATATGTTTTAAATATATGTTTTATTTATCTTGTAAGACATTAATATTAATGAATGAGTGATTTTATTTATAAATATTGTCACTTTTAATTCTTGAATGTCTATCCTAACTACCAACTTGTGATTTCTTTTTCGTAGAATGCCTCCTCGTCGTGATCCTGATAACACCGTGGCTAACACCAGTGAAGCCTCCGCCGAAACCACCGCCATAGCCACCCTGCTCACTCAACAACTTGATGCGGTCTTACCCACTATTGTCACTCAAATCAACAACTCCACCGGAGGATCTAGTGGGAGTGTTTGTACTTTCAAGCACTTCAACTCTTGTAACCCACACAAGTACCTTGGATGTGAAGGTGCGACAGGGCTATTGCAATGGTTTGAAGGCATGGAGAACACATTTGAGATGAGTGACTGCCCCGATGAACTTAAGGTAAAATATGCTTCAAGTGCCTTCCAAAGGAGGGCACTGACTTGGTGGAATGCTGAAAAGAAAATTCGGGGTAGGGAAGGAGCTCTTGCTATGACTTGGGATAAGCTCAAGGAAATTATGATCGAGGAGTTCTGTCCTAGCAATGAGATGAAGAAGTTGGAGATTGAGCTGTGGGACCTTACCCAGGATAGTGGGGAGAGTGAGGCATACACCACACGCTTTCATGAACTCTGCATCCTAGTCCCTCATCTGGTTATACCCTTGACCCGAATGATTGATCGTTATATTGGAGGCCTTCCACCTCAAATTCGGGGTACTGTCATGGGTAGTAGCCCATCAACACTTGAAGCTGCTATTCGTTTATCTGCATCCTTAACGGACGATCTAGTTAAGTCTGGAGTTCTATTCAGGAAAGGTGACAAGAGAGTTAAGGAGGAAAAGGCGAAAAAGCCTGAGTATCGCCACAAGAAGCAAAAGACCTCTAAAAACTTTGCCATGGTTACCCCAACTGTTCATGTTGCCCAAGTAGCACCTAGACCTGCACCTGGCAGGAAGCCATATAGTGGACCTCACCCGCTGTGTGCAAGGTGTCAATACCATCACCCTACTACTGTTCAATGTCGTTCGTGCACTAAATGTGGAAGGCTTGGTCATTTTGCTAACGCTTGTCGCGTAGCTGAAAAGGCTGCTACTACCCAAACTGCCACTCCTGCCATCATCAATGGTAGGGCCTGTTATGAATGTGGTGCTCCTGATCACTACAAAAACCAATGCCCGAAGCTCAACAACAATAACCGAGGTGCACATGCTCGCACTTTTGCCATAGGAGCAACCGAGGCCAGAAATGACAATGCCGTGGTTACTGGTACATTTCTCATCAATAATCGTTATGCCTCTATCTTATTTGATACCGGAGCGGATAAAAGCTTTGTCTCCTTAGAATTTGAACCTTTACTTAAAACTTGTCGTACCGCTCTTGAACCTTCTTATACTATAGAAATAGCTGATGGCAAACTAACTGTTGTGCATTCCGTTGTCCGAGGTTGTGCTCTAACTCTCAACGATCACACATTCTCTATCGACCTGATTCCCATCACTCTTGGGAGTTTTGATATCATCGTGGGAATGGATTGGCTATCCCACAATCATGCGGAAATCAACTGTTCGGAGAAACTCATTCGTATCCCTCTACCATCCGGTGAGACCTTGAAAATCTTTGGAGAGAAACCTTGCAAAGGTTTGAAATTCATCTCCTGCATGAAGGCACGTAGATATTTAAGGAAGCGATACTATGCTTTCTTGGCACATGTGGTCGAGAAATCTGAAGAAAAGAAATTACAAGATATACCGATCATCCGATATTTTCCGAAAATATTCCCTGATGACTTGCATGGACTCCCTCCAACTCGACAAGTTGAATTTCGGATTGATCTTTTACCGGGAGCTAACCCCATTGCCAAATCTCCGTACCGCCTAGCCCTTTCTGAGATGCAAGAACTATCTAGCCAACTGCAAGATGTAACATCCATGATTTTCCGGCCTTTTTTTTTATTATTTATTCATTTTTATTTTAATTCCATTCTAGTTCAATACACTGTGTCACATAGACCATACTTACAAGTGTTTCAAAAATCTGGATTTCTTCATACAATTTCATATTTTAGCTCTACATTAAATATATATATATATATATATATATATATATATATAACATATGTTTATATCCTCATAGATATATTTGGTTATAGACCTTGACCATGTAATATCACTCCTTATAAATGCATATATATAGACATATACGTATTCATTATAAAAAAATATGAAAACATACATATATCTTTGTTAAACCATTAACACAATTTACATCTTTTTATAAAAAGAAATGAAATATACCCCTTTATAAGTGTTCAAAATTTAACAAACGAAATGTGAGTTTTTATAAAGTTATAAAAGCATCTTTATAAATAATTAACTAAATTAAGACAAAGGAAAAGGGTTTTTATTTGGATAATCAAGCCTTTTGAACCCAACCTCTTTGACCCCCTCCTTCCACCCTTGAACCCTAGATACTCTCTATGCTGATTTTGACTTTGAAAAAGTCAAAATCACATCCCAAGCTTTAACCCATCCATAAATTCGAAATCCTTAAATGCTCACTTCAATTGCTAAACAGCTTGTGACCTTTGGTGACTCAAAATTTATTAGATGATTAAACATTCAAATTTTTAAAACCCATTAAAGGGACCTTCGGTTTCGGAATTCAAACCCACAATTCGAGTTCAATTTTCATTCATCTCACCCCCATAACTGTTGTAAACGCATCAAGTGTACACCACTCTATGCCAAGTTCATTTACAACTCGGTATTATCGCTCCAAAGCTATCCCCGTACCCCCTTGTCCCGATTGGAGACAAGCAACACATGAACTCGATTTCACGCCCAATCGATCCAATCTTTCAGGTAATCATCACTCCCCTTTGCTCGTTTTCCCTTCTAGTTCAGAAGCCCCTTGTTTATCGATCACGAATCTATGTTAGATAGGGGGGCTAGGGTTTGAATCGTATGTATAAGGAAGAAGATGAAACAAGTCGTTTGTTCTACTTAAATTTGTTCCATCTTTGTTAACCAGGCTGAGACAGCATAACAACTGGTTAAATCACTTACCCCCCACACTTGAGGTCGTGGGTTCGATCCACACCAGGCTCATTCTTTTTGTTTCTCCTTAAATCTACTTACTTATACTTCCTTTTTACTCAATACATACATGTATATATACACATATTCATACATATATTAACATAAGTATTTTCTTAAAGTTAAAGGGATAAAATACATGAATAAACTCTTATATTTTTTATAAATGTTATTTATATAACACTATCATCATTCCTATTTACAATTAGTATTTTCTTTTTGTTTTAAAAAATAAAAGTATACATATTCATAACCACGTTTAAGTATTTCAATCATCACAAACGTATGATAAATAATAGACGAATCTAAACGTGTAATATTTCCGCTACTAGAATACTTTGCTCAAAGACGACAAATGATTTGGTATATTTCAAAAACCTCGTTATTTTATAACTTTTGGAAACTACAAAGTAATCGCGGTTGTAACGCCACGACTTTTATCAAACTAAATAGATACCTATATACATATACTTAATTGTCTTAATAAAATATTTATTATACATTGCAATTAGTACTTACAATTGGCATCTAAAATCCATCTTATAAATAAATAAAAAATTTAATATAAATGAGGTTATTTTATAAACCTAATTGCTTTGTAAATTTTTACAAGTTCTTTATTTAATTTACCTTTTATAAATCATTTAAAGCTTGTATTTATTTAATATCTCTTTTACTAATTATTTAAGTAAAAGAATTTGTTAGATAATTTATATAATCATTTTATTTAGTTAAACCTTTTCCAAATTCTCAATCCATTTATTATTCTTGGAATATTTATTTAAATAGTTTAAATAATTATTTAATTTACAAAAGGACAATCATTTAAACCTTTTCTAACCCATAATATATTTATCAATTATTTTGGAATAATTATTTAAATAAATTCAAACGTATTATTGTTGTTACAAATCCTATACTATTATAATTAATTAGAAATTCTAATTAATTCTAATAAATCTTATAAATTATTTTATCATTAATACGATACTTGTGAACCCGTACAAATCCTATATTCAATCCCAAATTCCATGGATCCCTAGAAACTCAAATAAACTGAGCGTCCTTTACTTTCATTCCCATTAAACGTACGTTCAATCTAGAATGCAATTACCTGTGTAGGTTAAGTGTGAGGAATCCTCACGAAGCCTATCTTTCGTTTGCACTTCATACAACCTACTAGCTTCTGTTCAGGTGAGTTTACATAGCCCCTTTTTACTGTTTTTGCTTTTGGGGTGAAACATGTTATCAACTTTATCTATTTAAACAATTCAATATCTATGTTCTTGTGCTTGATCTTTATGCTTTATATTTGAACTACTTGGTGACCATTGCATGTGTTTCATGCCAGTACATTCATTAACTTGCAGCCCAAGCCTAAGGTAGTACCTAACATGATCATTTATATGAGAAACTGAACCTATAACTTACCACTAGACCTTGGCGGGTTTTGTTGGGTATCAACTATAACTTGGAGTATCCGCTTGCCCCCTTTTTTAAAATGGCAATCTGTGGGATTGCGTATCTAGTTTTCTATTATCAGGCTTGAATTGTACGCTTGGAACATTGTATGTTCTCACATATATGCTTTAGACATGCTTTGAACATATTGAATTGTAAACCTATACTAACTCTTTTGGTGTCGAAACCTATGTTACTCACCAACTACTTGTAGTTGACATTTACTCACATGTTTCAGGTGCACCAGTTTGAGGACACTACTTGATCACTTAGGACTTTGGACCTAGCTTTATTAAAGATTAGATTCAGCTTATGTCATATTTGAACTCTTTGTTTTCCATTTCTATTTGTAACGGATGCCTTAATTATGATGAAATAATATTATAATTTGTTAATAGATGATCATGTGCTTATGAACAACCGCGTCAGCCCCGGCGTATAATCCGCCGCCGGCCGGGGTGTGACAGATTGGTATCAGAGCCATGGTTATAGGGAATTAGGTTATTAGACACACATGACCTAGACTATAACCTAGGAGTCCCCAAACATGAGTTTAACTCATGTCTTTTATTAGGAACTCCACTTTATACTCATTTATACACATACTTACCTACATCTATCTATTTCTGTTTACATGATACAATTACATGAACTACAACATTCTAAGGACTACATGGAATTATTTGAAACTATATGGATTACTTGAAACATATTTCTAGACTATAGCCTATAAACTTAGGATACCCTTATGTAAGTATCTAACATATTATCTGGTTTATTACATTGCATGATACAATACGATTTTTTTTCTTATGTACTTTATTACTTGATAACCTACATGTTCACAAAAACCGCTACTACTATAATACCTAATTTGTTACACTATTTGAACTGCCTGCGCAATACCTATTTGATATCACTAGTTGCTATCCTAAGTTTTGACATACACACTTCCATCTTTACACATCTTCCCTGTTCACTCATGAAAAGATTTAAACTCCTAGATCCAATACCTATTAAAATTTTCAAATCCCGTCAAAGTTTTGGGTTCTGAAAAATAGTAGAGAACATGTGCAATCCGGAAGGGTGAATGCCTCTACTTTGGGTTTTCTGTCTAGGAAAGCATTTCATATAAATCCAAATCAACCGAAGGATCCGTATGCTTTCCTGGGAATTCTCGAAGTGAGTGTTCACCTATAGGCTAAAGCATGTCTTCTTGAAAGTATAAGAACTTGAATCACTTTGATTTGTCATAGCATCCATTCGGCTATATGCCAGATGAATGTAATCTAAACATCATCCGCTTGTTTATTATAATTTGGTACACAAGTCTAAACCTTATATTTTATACTTACGCTTAATAATATTTAAGTCAACTATACCTCTTCATCCTTATACCTTGGAAATTTTATCACCATTATTATCATTTGCAAAGGATTTAAACCATTAGCCCTTACCATCCGAGGAAAAGAAACTGCTTCAATAGGTGAAGCACACCCTTGAGCCACAAGACACAATCCCTAACGATTCTCACCATAACCATGAGTTAAAATAATAATGTCACTTGTACATGATGGCTGAAGAGTGGGTGTAACTCCATGAAAGATTCTGACTAAGGAAAGACTGAGTACTTCAGTGTGTCCTTTGTGACCCACCTCTCTTTCCTGGGAATCCTTTTCGTGGGTACACTACTTATAGGTCAAGTGTTACTCATAATATATTATTATTAGAACTCGGTGTTATGATTAGTCAAATGTTTTTTTTTAAACTCAAGAATACCTTTGTACTTAACAACTTACCATTAAACATACGACCTTTTTCGTGCTAGACATGGTCTCTTACCCTCCTCATTCCCCTAAGAATCACCCCAAATCAGAGTCAAAACAAGAGGAATACTTTGGGTTCCCATCACCAGTCATCGATATGACTAGCTGCCAGATCCATGTTTAACTGCATAGCAGATTGGCTTAGGAGCAGAATTGAAACTCCGAGAAGCTGAATCACCTCCGAGAGACCCTTATTTAACACCTAACCTATACCATCTAGTCCAGGAGCAGGACAAGACAAGGAACCTACCAGTGGCTTAGGAGTTCCACCTGATACCGCTCACCTATATGTAAGGACCGCAGAGTTTCTGAGACAAGGAGTGGAGATAAGGTAATACTTGATTTACATATGGAAATAACTAGCGCTGACGCCCGGTTTGCAATACAAATAACTACAACGGTGTTCGTCTTGGTACTCATCTGCTTCCCGGTGGAAATCTATCTGAGATGTTAGCCGGATACCCTATTTCGCGTCTTCTTAAAAACTTAAATTGAAACCCATATCCTGTACCCAAATATAAATGTTATTATTTTTAAATCTACTTAATGATTGATATCTAAACCTTCTTTGTAAACTAATTATCTTGTTATTTCCCCAATTTAGCTAATATAGTTATTTTGTTCAAACAAAACCTTTATCAAACTCTTGGTTTATAGGTTTTATCTAGAGTATAAACTATTTACCAACCCCCTTTACCTCGTAAAGAAACTTAATACCAGTCTTGTACAAATGGTAATAACAACTATTTCAATCTTTTTATGATGACATGATTAACTATTTTATTATGACTTTTTATTTCGTTAAACTAATTACAATTTAAATTTTTCCTTATTTATTAAATAATAAGGCCATTATTATCTTTTGAAACATTTGCTTTATGATAATCGAATTAAAAAGTTTTTATTTATGCAATTATCCATCCGCTCAAATTATTATTCCGCTTATGTATTAATTTACAAACAAGAGTACAAATTTCAATTACCTGATTATTTACAAACAAAAAGCACAAATTAGATATTCATGTACACATTATGCTGATTACCTGCAAAACCTCCCCATCACCTTGCATCTTCGGGAATGTATGAGCTTACTAGTCACTTCAAGGAGATGAATCATTTCCTGCAAACGTTAACCACCCATATAAACCTCAACAAAAAAAAAAAAAAAACTTAAAACCCAACTACCAACATGATACATGAATGTCAAGCAACATGCTTGGCTGCAAAACTCGATCACCTACGAAATTTGATAGCTTACGTTACTCACTAGAGTCGATTACTTACATATGAACGTTCAAATTGCACGTGAAAACTGATTTGTTTACATCATAGACGAAACTTAATTAGTCACATTACACACGAAACTTGGATCTTTGCAATATGCATGATACTAGATTGTTCACATAACACTTGAAACTTACTCGTTTGCAATATACATGATACTAGCTTGTTCACATGATACAGATACTAGGATATTTACAATATACATGATACAAGATTGATCACATTATAGACGGAACTTGATTACTTGCAACATGCATGACACTAGATTGTTCACACGATACGTGATACTTGGTTAATTACAATATACATAGTATTGTATTATTTACGCCATACATGAAACTTGAGTGCCTATATACACACAAAACTAGACTGTTTACATTGTTTGCAATTAATTGCCCACTATATACATGAGGCATGATCATTCACTTTATCCATTATACTTGATAGTATAAACTTTGAGCTACTCGGGATTTGACGTATTCTTGTTCAGACAAGAGAGATCTATCGACTTTATGGGTAATATGGAGGGACATGCCATCTACTTAGGGCACCAATGCATGGGGTTATGCCACATTGCTAGCCTTTATTTCTTAACTGACTTTACCATCTAGAGACACAGTCACTTATTAACAACTTATGCGTGAAAACAATAGTTATGAACTAAATGTTTTTGGTGTTTCCCCCTCTGTACCCACACACAATAGAATGATCTATACGGACCATGCGACGATTTGAGTAATTACGGGTGCACACGTAATTATAAAAGTCAGCGCATGGAAAACATAGTAAATTATGTTGTGTGTGATGATATAAAACCTATGGTGATATACAGTAACGAAGCTAATGGGATATGGTAAGGGCATAGGGGATATACCGCCGGTACATCCTATATATAAAGTGCTCCTGTCATGTTGTTAGAAGTGACGTCCGTATCACGTAGGGTTTCCTATTACCTTGACCTTGACCAATGGTTGTGAAATTCTTATCCAGTGACATTACTCAAACATATTAGACCATATTCTAGACAAGTTTAGATCTTAAAATTCCCATCATCGCTCTCATTGCAAGTGATGCATTCCATTGAAGTCCAAAATTTTCCTAGTACAATTTGCTACTTAATTCTCTTCAAACTAAACCCACTACTATCATCCATGCCTGACACAATTACCTAACCTGATCCTGAGTATCAGACCTGAACATTGTCATCGGCTATACTCCTAAAACCGACAATCAAAGCCCGTTGAAAATCCAAGCTCAAATTTTTTTTCGAATCAGTAGCATCTAATAGTTGAATTTCAGGACGAAATTCCCTCAACTTGGGGACACTATAACATCCATGATTTTCTGGCCTTTTTTTTATTATTTATTCATTTTTATTTTAATTCCATTCTAGTTCAATACACTGTGTCACATAGACCATACTTACAAGCGTTTAAAAAATCAGGATTTCTTCATACAATTTCATATTTTATCTCTACATTAAATATATATATATATATATATATATATATATATATATAACATATGTTTATATCCTCATAGATATATTTGGTTAGATCAATTAAATCCAAATGTGACTTATAGACCTTGACCATGAAATATCACTCCTTATAAATGCATATATATAGACATATACGTAATCATTATAAATAAATATGAAAACATACATATATCTTTGTTAAACCATTTACACAATTTACATCTTTTTATAAAAAGAAATGAAATATACCCCTTTATAAGTGTTCAAAATTTAACAAACGAAATGTGAGTTTTTATAAAGTTATAAAAGCATCTTTATAAATAATTAACTAAATTAAGACAAAGGAAAAGGGTTTTTATTTGGATAATCAAGCCTTTTGAACCCAACCTCTTTGACCCCCTCCTTCCACCCTTGAACCCTAGATACTCTCTATGCTGATTTTGACTTTGAAAAAGTCAAAATCACATCCCAAGCTTCAACCCATCCATAAATTCGAAATCCTTAAATGCTCACTTCAATTGCTAAACCGCTTGTGACTCGAAATTTATTAGATGATTAAACATTCAATGTTTTAAAACTCATTAAAGGGACCTTCGGTTTCAGAATTCAAACCCACAAACGAGTTCAATTTTCATTCATCTCACCCCCATAACTGTTGTAAACGCGTCAAGTGTACACCACTCTATGCCAAGTTCATTTACAACTCGGAATTATCGCTCCAAAGCTATCCCCGTACCCCCTTGTCCCGATTGGAGACAAGCAACACATGAACTCGATTTCACGCCCAATCGATCCAATCTTTCAGGTAATCATCACTCCCCTTTGCTCGTTTTCCCTTCTAGTTCGGAAGCCCCTTGTTTATCGATCACAAACCTATGTTAGATAGGGGGGCTAGGGTTTGAATCATATGTATAAGGAAGAAGATGAAACAAGTCGTTTGTTCTACTTAAATTTGTTCCATCTTTGTCAACCAGGGTGAGACAGCAGAACAACTGGTTAAATCACTTACCCCCCACACTTGAGGTCGTGGGTTCGATCCACACCAGGCTCATTCTTTTTGTTTCTCCTTAAATCTACTTACTTATACTTCCTTTTTACTCAATACATACATGTATATATACACATATTCATACATATATTAACATAAGTATTTTCTTAAAGTTAAAGGGATAAAATACATGAATAAACTCTTATATTTTTTATAAATGTTATTTATATAACACTATCATCATTCCTATTTACAATTAGTATTTTCTTTTTATTTTAAAAAAATAAAAGTATACATATTCATAACCACGTTTAAGTATTTCAATCATCACAAACATATGATAAATAATAGACGAATCTAAACGTGTAATATTTCCGCTACTAGCATACTTTGATCAAAGACGACAAATGATTTGGTATATTTCAAAAACCTCGTTATTTTATAACTTTTGGAAACTACAAAGTAATCGCGGTTGTAACGCCACGACTTTTATCAAACTAAATAGATACCTATATACATATACTTAATTGTCTTAATAAAATATTTATTATATATTACAATTAGTACTTACAATTGGCATCTAAAATCCATCTTATAAATAAATAAAAAATTTAATATAAATGAGGTTATTTTATAAACCTAATTGCTTTGTAAATTTTTACAAGTTCTTTATTTAATTTACCTTTTATAAATCATTTAAAGCTTGTATTTATTTAATATCTCTTTTACTAATTATTTAAGTAAAAGAATTTGTTAGATAATTTATATAATCATTTTATTTAGTTAAACCTTTTCCAAATTCTCAATCCATTTATTATTGTTTGAATAATTATTTAAATAGTTTAAATAATTATTTTATTTACATAAGGACAATCATTTAAACCTTTTCTAACCCATAATATATTTATCAATTATTTTGGAATAATTATTTAAATAAATTCAAACGTATTATTGTTATTACAAATCCTATACTATTATAATTAATTAGAAATTCTAATTAATTCTAATAAATCTTATAAATTATTTTATCATTAATACGATACTTGTGAACCTGTACAAATTCTATATTCAATCCCAAATTCCATGGATCCCTAGAAACTCAAATAAACTGAGCGTCTTTTATTTTAATTCCCATTAAACGTACGTTCAATCTAGAATGCAATTACCTGTGTAGGTTAAGTGTGAAGAATCCTCACGAAGCCTATCTTTCGTTTGCACTTCATACAACCTACTAGCTTCTGTTCAGGTGAGTTTACATAGCCCCTTTTTACTGTTTTTGCTTTTGGGGTGAAACATGTTATCAACTTTATCTATTTAAACAATTCAATATCTATGTTCTTGTGCTTGATCTTTATGCTTTATATTTGAACTACTTGGTGACCATTGCATGTGTTTCATGCCAGTACATTCATTAACTTGCAGCCCAAGCCAAAGGTAGTACCTAACATGATCATTTATATGGGAAACTGAACCTATAACTTACCACAAGACCTTGGCGGGTTTTGTTAGGTATCAACTATAACTTGGAGTATCCGCTTGCTCCCTTTTTTTAAAATGGCAATCAGTGGGATTGCGTATCTAGTTTTCTATTATCAGGCTTGAATTGTACGCTTGGAACCTTGTATGTTCTCACATATATGCTTTAGACATGCTTTGACCATATTGAATTGTAAACCTATACTAACTCTTTTGGTGTCAAAAGCTATGTTACTCACCAACTACTTGTAGTTGACATTTACTCACATGTTTCAGGTGCACCAGTTTGAGGACACTACTTGATCACTTAGGACTTTGGACCTAGCTTTATTAAAGATTAGATTCAACTTATGTCATGTTTGAACTCTTTGTTTTCCATTTCTATTTGTAACGGATGCTTTAATTTTGATGAAATAATATTATCATTTGTTAATAGATGATTATGTGCTTATGAACAACCGTGTCAGCCCCGGCGTATAATCCGCTGCCGGCCGGGGTGTGACACAAGAGCTGCTGGACAAGGGATTCATTAGACGAGCTTCTCACCTTGGGGAGCTCCGGTTCTCTTTGTCAAGAAGAAGGATGGGTCCTTCCGCATTTGCATCGACTACCGTGAACTAAACAAGCTTACCATCAAGAATCGTTACCCGCTACCTAGGATCGATGACCTTTTCGATCAACTGCAAGGAGCAACTTGTTTCTCGAAGATTGACCTCCGATCTGGGTATCATCAACTCCGAGTCCATGAAGAGGACATTCCCAAAACAGCTTTTAGAACTCGTTATGGACACTACGAGTTCATGGTTATGCCTTTTGGGTTAACCAATGCGCCCGCGGTGTTCATGGACCTCATGAATCGTGTCTGCAAACCCTACCTAGATCAATTTGACATTGTCTTCTTCGATGACATCTTGATCTACTCCCGAACCAAAGAGGATCATACAACCCACCTTAAGCTGATTTTGGAACTCTTGAAGAAGGAACAACTTTATGCTAAATTCTCCAAGTGTGAATTCTGGCTTAGAGAAATTCATTTCTTGGGTCACGTGATCAACAACCAGGGTATACACGTCGATCCAGCCAAAGTCACCGCTATCAAGAATTGGAGTACACCATCCACACCCTCTGAGATCCGTTCGTTTCTGGGTTTGGCGGGTTATTATCGAAGATTCATCCCAAACTTTTCGAAGATTGCCCTGCCTCTCACTACATTAACTCAGAAAAATAAGCCTTTCGTCTGGGAACAAAAGCAAGAAGATGCGTTCCAAACTCTTAAGCAGAAATTGTGCAACTCCCCTATTCTAAGTCTTCCCGATGGCAATGATGATTTCGTTGTATACTGTGATGCCTCAAACCAAGGTCTTGGTTGTGTGTTGATGCAATGAGACAAGGTCATAACCTATGCATCCAGACAACTCAAGGTTCACGAAAAGAACTACACCACTCATGACCTTGAGTTGGGTGCGGTGGTCTTTGCTTTGAAAATCTGGAGACATTATCTCTACGGCACTAAATGTGTGGTTTTTACTGATCACAAGAGCCTTCAACATATTCTGAACCAGAAAGAACTCAACATGAGGCAGAGACGTTGGGTTGAATTACTTAGTGACTACGATTGCGAAATTCGTTACCACCCGGGGAAAGCTAATGTGGTGGCTGACGCCCTTAGCCGTAAGGACCGAATCAAGCCCACCCATGTGCGAGTCATGGGAATGTTGGTCCAAACCAGTCTCAAAGATAAGATCTTCCTAGCTCAAAAACAAGTTGTTGCAAATGATGAGTTGAAGAAGGATTTAGATTGTGGTGTCGAAACGCACTTGGAACCCAAACTCGATGATCTCCTTTACTTCATGGGTCGAATTTGGATCCCCGACTCAAGTGAGCTCCGAACCCTTATCCTTGATGAAGCACATAAATCCCGTTATTCTGTTCATCCCGGTGCTGATAAGATGTATCACGACTTGAAAGAGTTTTATTGGTGGCCAGGAATGAAGAAAGACATCGCCCTCTATGTAGGGAAGTGTCTTACTTGCTCTAAAGTTAAAGCTGAGCACTAGAAACCATCTGGTCTTCTCCAACAACCCGAAATCCCACAATGGAAATGGGAGCAAATTTACATGGACTTCATCACTAAGCTTCCGCAAACCTCTAGTGGTCATGACTCCATCTGGGTCATTGTTGACCGCTTAACCAAATCCACTCATTTTCTCCCAATCCGTGAGGACTACAAAATGGAGAAGCTTTCCAGACTCTATATCAATGAGGTCGTGACACGTCACGGTGTCCCTCTATCCATTATCTCCGACCGTGATAGCCGTTTTACCTCCCGATTCTGGTAATCTTTACAGAAAGCTTTGGGAACTCGTTTGAACCTTAGCACGGCTTACCATCCCCAGACTGATGGTCAAAGTGAAAGGACCATACAGACCTTGGAAGACATGCTCCGTTCTTGTGTGATTGACTTTGGAGGAAGTTGGGATCAACACTTGCCACTCATTGAATTCTCTTACAACAATAGTTACCATACGAGCATCAAGTGCGCCCCTTTCGAGGCTCTATATGGTAGGAAGTTTCGATCTCCGGTGTGTTGGACCGAGATCAGAGACGCTCAAATCACCGGTCCCGAACTCATTCAAGAAACCACCGACAAGATACTTCAAATTCAAGAAAGACTCAAGGCCTCTCGCGATCGTCAAAAGAGTTATGCTGACAACCGTAGGAAGCCCTTTGAATTTCAAGTCGGTGATAGAGTCTTACTCAAGGTTTCCCCCTGGAAAGGTGTTGTCTGATTTGGGAAGAAGGGAAAGCTAGCCCCTAGGTTCACTGGGCCATTCGAAATTCTTGAAAGGATTGGCCCAGTAGCCTATAAACTCAAGCTACCAACCAAACTTTGTAACGTTCATGACGTTTTTCATGTATCAAACCTTAAAAGGTGCCTTGCTGATGACACACTTCAAGTTCCTCTGGATGATGTTCGTATCGACAACTCTATGCATTTCGTCGAAAAGCCCGTTGAAATCATGGACCGTGAAGTCAAGCAACTCAAGCGTAGCCGCATCCCTATCGTGAAAGTTCGTTGGTAAGCCAAGCATGGTCCAGAGTTCACCTGGGAACGTGAAGACCAAATGAAACATAAGTACCCTCATCTCTTTCTAGACCCTACAGCCTCTACTAGTTGAATTTCGAGGACGAAATTCTTTTAACTAGGGGAGACTGTGACACTTCTGATTTTCACTACTTGTACACATTCTAGACTTATCAATGAAAATCCGCATGACATTTCATTTTACTTGAAATCCTATTCAGACGTTGTTACAATACTAGTTCACATGTGAAACATTACGTTTATGCTTGATTTCAAAGACTTATACTTATCTGTGATTGATTCATGGATAGCACGTAGAATTAATTGATCTTTATGACACATTAAATACACATGAACCACCCCCATACATCTCAAACATGTTCTTACAACCCATTCAATGTGAATTGATGCTTAAAAGTACTAGTTAGTACTTTCGTGCGATCGTTCGCCTTTTAAACCGTCGTTAACTACGTACCGTCCACGACCGACAAATCGTTTAACATGAAATTAATTTATGTTTTAAATGTTTAAAATATTCATTTCTTTAATTAAAAGAAAGTTTGTTTGCAAAACTTTCCTTAAATAAATCCTGAAATTCGAAAAATGATCAAAAAGTCCGTTTTCTCGCCCACCGATCGCCAACTACTATACGCGAATAACGTAACTTTAACTTAAATGTTTTTAGCTAAACATACTCTTTTTGTTATGACAATCAACTTTAATGTTGAAAACATTTGCCAATTTCGCTTAGAAATGCTTAAAATCGCAATTTTCGAATGCGCGCACTCAACCGGATCAAGCTAAGACCCAACCCACCTACTCTTGGACCTAGCCCAAGCAAGAAATCACAAAAAACCCAGCCCCATTGAGGAAAATTTCGCAGATTTGAGGGCCCTAAAACCCTAAATTTCTTTCCAAGACATTCCATATTTACACCCCTTCAACCATTAGTATAAATAGGAGGCTTAGGATCTTGTTTTCTTTGTTAATTCTCCCTCAAACACTCCCAAACCCTCCTAAGTTTTGAAATCCCTTCCCAACCTTGAAGATTTCAAAAATCCCTTAGAGGATTCCAAGAGTTTGAAGATCAAACAAGTAAGTAACCCTCCGAAGTTGAAAACCGTCTTTTTATTTTATTCTTTCTTCATCCCCTCAATCTTTTTCTATTTTCTATCCATGATCACTTGATCATGTGAAACCTCAGCCCTAAAAACCCTCTAATAATCTTAATCAAACTAATAAATCAAGCTAACATCACCAACTAACAAACAAAGGATCCCGTTTGCAATGGCGGCTATGCCGTCGCATTCTGCGAATCCTCAAGACAACTATTGCAAAAGTGGCTCTGCCGATGCTTTAGTATGTTCTTTCTAACTTAAAACATGTTATTTATTCTATATTATAACTTATATGAACTCACACGCTAATTAAATATAGAATCCGCTTGCTCGTGTCGGCTATGCCGATTGCATTCTGTGATTCTCCAAAACGCTTCTGTGAATATCATGGCTAGACCGGTGACACGGGTCGTTTTGGGTAATCTAATATGATTATATTATGTATTATAATAACATAATAACATTCATCTAATTTTTATTTGCGCGTTCGGTAATCTTAAAACCCTAAACGGACCACTTAAGTGCAACCATTGATTTTGGACAGAAACTGTGCTGAATTTAACTGAGCGTAACTTGACCATAATTAATCTAAACTGAGCAAAATCAATTTCCACGACGTAGTTCGTTGAATTTCATTTCCAACCATAATTGGATCGTTTTCTAATTCAAAAGTATGACTCCTTAGTAGCCAAAACGGGACAGAAACCTTTTTCAGTACCTTCTGCCTTGTTGGACTATTTTGGCTATGATCCGAGTCTCAAATGGAAAAACTTTCTAAACGAAACTTCTTCGGGACGACTTAAACTAATTCCCTGTAAAATTTCATAATTTTTAGACGTCGTTTGATATTTTTAACAATCCCGATTCTGTTCAGCTACTTTGCTGTCCAAATCTGAAAATCAACTAAAACTCTATTTTTGCAATTAATTCTTAATCTTATGACCCGAACCGCCTATCTAACACTCGTAACCATCGAACCTACCCTAAAACTAGTTTATTTATTTGTTTAGGGTCTGGTCCGTGATTCATCTCGTCTATTCGTTCAAGTTTCTTATCTCGTCTAGCTTTCAAGGTGAGACTTCATAGCCCCACTTTATTCAAATCGTTTTGGGGGAAACATGTACGCGTTGGCACGCCTTAAAACATGTTTTCAAACAATTCTAAAACAAGCGAATCATATATGTATGTGAGTAAATGAACACAACATGATAAACGTTAAACTTGCAAATCCTTAACTTGAAACTTTCAAGCCAACGGTAGTACAGATATGGGCCATAGGATGGAAACCGCATATACTTTATGGACAACTTTTGGTTGGACATCTTATTCGTTATTAGTGCAACTTGCGAGTTGTACCACTTATTCATTACTCATCATTTTAAGTTGGATTTGCTAATCATGTGTTTGTTTTATTACGTGCTATATGATGATCTTGGAATATGAATTGTCACCTTTGCCAAACTTATACTTTTATTAAACCTGTGATTTCTCACCAACTATTTTTAGTTGACACTTGTTTTTCGTACATGTTTCAGGTGATTAAGCTCGTGATAGGTCAAGTCAATATCACATAGGATTTGCCTAGATATCAATTGAAGAATCTTATTTTAAGTTGCTTGTCTTTTGAACATGTTATCTGTTTGGTTTAATTCGAAACTTATGTAATTGGGATTTTTTTTAATATTATGAAACTTTAATAGTAAATGTCTTTATTCCATTGTGTTCTTTTTTCAATTAAGTTACACCCGTGGTTAAGATGCACGGTTGGGGTGTGACACTATGCGAAGTCAAATTCTTTTGAATTTGAATTGACCGTGTAATCGGTTGAATTTGCTTGATATTTGGGCCGGGACTTGGTCGATTCTTGTTTGGGTAAACATGTGGAGTCCAACTCAAACAATAATCCGTCGATGGCATCCTTGGATTATCACGGTCTGGCCACTTTGACTTTTGAAAGTCAATCGGATCAAGGAAAGTCAAAATTAATGTTTCAAAGTCAAAATTTGAGAGTGTGGGGTTCCAAATTAAGGTTCAAATGGTTTGGGGTTCAAGCAAACGAGTAATTCCTTGTTAATTGGATAAAAGTATATATGTGAGTATGTATTTGTTTGATATTTACATAAGTATATCCATATATATAGGATTCTAATAATGTATACTCGTGTAAAACTCGTGAATTTGCATTGGAACCTAGTGTTTAATTGTTGGTATGAATAGAATAAACTAGTGTACTAGATTTTGGAATTGAAATGTGTTACATTGAATTGAAAATAAAGATAGTAAAATCAGAAATGTTACAGTATTCCCATGTTGAGGGAATTTCGTCCTGAAATTTAGCTAGTTGGGGCGACTGCATCATCAAAGAGGTGGGGGTACTTGAGCTTCATTTGGTCCTCTCGTTCCCAAGTAAAACCATGACCACGTTTTGATTCCCAACGAACTTTGACAATAGGGATACGGCTTCGCTTGAGCTGCTTGATCTCTTGATCCATGATTTCTACCGGTCTCTCAACGAAGTGTATCGTTTTGTCAATGCGCACATCGTCAACAGGTATATGGAGATTCTCATCCGCAAGGCATTTCTTCAGATTAGACACATGAAATGTCGGATGCACATTGCCAAGTGATAGAGGTAACTCGAGTTTGTAAGCCACTTTTCCAATCCTTTCAAGGATCTTGAATGGACCCACATAGCGAGGTGCTAACTTGCCATTCTTTCCAAAACGGTTCACACCCTTCAACGGAGACACCTTTAGAAGAACCAGGTCACCGACTTGGAATTCCAAGGGTTTTCGTCGTTTATCGACATAACTCTTTTGCCGACTCCTCGCTACTCGAATGTTGTCACGGATTTGGATAATCTTGTCGGATGTTTCTTGAATTAGCTCGGGACCAGTGATTTGTGCTTCACCAATCTCGTTCCAACAGATACGTGAACGACACTTATGACCATAGAGAGCTTTAAATGGAGCCATATTGATACTTTTGTGATAGCTATTGTTGTAAGAGAACTCAATTTAAGATAGATGTGAATCCCAATTACCACCAAAGTCAATAACGCATGCTCTAAGCATGTCCTCAAGAGTTTGAATTGTACGCTCGGTCTGACCATCAGTTTGAGGATGGTAAGCCGTACTCAAATCCAATCGTGTACCAAGAGAAGTTTGTAGAGATTGCCAAAAACGGGAGGTGAACCGAGCATCTCTATCGGAGATTATGTTTAAGGGAACACCGTGACGGCTCACAACTTCGTCAATGTAAATTCGGGCCAATTTCTCAACCCGATAGTCTTCACGGATAGGCAAGAAATGAGCAGATTTGGTGAAGCGGTCAATGATCACCCAGATGCGAGGGAGTTTGGTAATGAAATCCGTAGCTAAGTTCTCCCATTTCCACACTGGAATTTCCGGTTGTTCAAGTAAACCGGAAGGACGTTGGTGTTCGGCTTTGACTTTGGAGCAAGTTAGACATTTGGCAACATAGAGAGCAATGTCTTTCTTCATACCGGGCCACCAATATTGTTGGCGAAGATCTTGGTACATTTTATCCGCATCTGGATGAATAGAATAACGAGTCTTGTGGGCCTCGTTCATGAGAAATACACGGAGATCATCGCGATCGGGAACCCAAATACAGTTCAAGTAATAAAGTAAGCCATTGGGTTTTGATTCAAGCTGAAGTTCAACACCACACGACATTTCCTCGTACATGTTACCCTCGGTGACCGAGACGTGTTGAGCTTCTAGGATACGATTTTGCATGTCGGTTTGAATTTGGACACAATGAAGCATGACATGGTCCTTTCGACTCAAAGCGTCGGCTACAACATTCGCTTTGCCGGGATGGTAACGAATCTCGCAGTCATAGTCGTTAAGGAGTTCAACCCATTGTCGTTGCCTCATATTGAGTTCTTTTTGGTTGAAGATGTGTTGGAGACTTTTATGGTCGGTGAACACCACCCATTTTGTGCCATAGAGGTAATGTCTCCAAATCTTCAATGCGAATATGACCGCAACCAATTCGAGGTCGTGCGTCGTATAATTCTTCTCATGAATCTTGAATTACCTTGATGCATAAGCGATTACTTTTCCTCGTTGCATGAGGACACAACCGAGACCTTGGTTAGAGGCATCACGGTAGACAATTAGATCATCATTCCCATCAGGGAGAGTCAAGAAGGAGCATTGCACAACTTTTGCTTGAGAGTTTGGAAAGCTTCTTCTTGCTTTGATCCCCATTCATAAGGTTTACCCTTGTGAGTCAAAGCGGTGAGAGGAACAGCAATCTTAGAGAAATTTGAAATGAAACGACGATAATATCCCGCAAGACCAAGAAATGAACTAACTTCAGTGGGGGTCTTAGGGGTATTCCAATTCTTAACATCTTTGATCTTAGCAGGGTCAACATGAATTCCCTTTTTGTTGAAGATATGACCAAGAAATTGAACCTCCTTTAGCCAAAATTCACATTTGGAGAATTTGGCATATAGTTGTTCCTTCCTCAAGAGTTCCAAAACCAATCTTAGGTGTTGCTCATGATCGACCTTAGTCTGGGAGTAGATTAATATATCAACTATGAAGATGATCACGAATTTATCAAGGTATGGTTTGCACACACGATTCATGAGGTCCATGAAAATCGCGGGTGCATTGGTTAGCCGAAAAGGCATGACCATGAACTCGTAGTGACCATACCTTGTTCGGAAGGCAGTCTTTGGAATATCTTCCTCTTGTACACGGAGTTGGTGATAACCAGATCGAAGATCAATCTTCGAGAAGCAAGTAGAACCTTGAAGTTGATCAAAGAGATCATCAATTCTAGGCAAGGGATACCGGTTTTTGATGGTAAGCTTGTTGAGCTCGCGGTAGTCAATGCACATACGGAATGATCCATCATTCTTCTTGAAAAATAAGACGGGTGCACCCCACGGTGAGTGACTTGGACGGATGAAGCCCTTGTCGAAGAACTCTTGGAGTTGACTTGCAAGTTCTTGCATTTCAGAAGGTGCAAGACGGTAAGGAGCTTTAGCCACGAGGTTAGCTCCTGGCACAAGATCAATGCGAAATTCTACTTGTCGAACGGGTGGAAGACCAGATAGATCTTCGGGGAAAACTTTGGGAAAATCCCGGATGATGGGGATGTCTTGAATACTCTTCTCTTTGACATCCTTTTGAACAACATGGGCTAAGAAGGCCACGTACTACTTTCGTAATTACTTTTGAGCAGTAATGCATGACATTAACCTGAGTCCTTTGCAAGGTTTTTCACCAAAGACTCTTAATGTTTCTCCTGATGGAAGGGCTGTTCGGATGCACTTCTCAAAACAGATGACTTCGGCATGGTGATTTGACAGCCAATCCATGCCTATGATGATATCAAAACTTCCTAGTGGAATTGGCACAAGGTTGATTGGATATGTATGATCATTTAGTTCTAGGGAGCAGTCGTGGATAACAGAGTCAATTGTAAGAGAGTCACCATTTGCTACTTCGACAGTGAAGGTTTTCTCTAATTTGGATCGTGTTTTTGCAAGTAAGGGTTCAAAGTTAAGTGACACAAGACTTTTATCTGCACCTCTATCAAATAAAATGGAGGAATATTGACTATTAACAAGGAACTTACAGTTGACCACATAATTGTTGGCCTGAGCTTCATTGGTGTTTATGTTGAAAGCACGCCCACGACCTCCGCCTTGTTTAGCATTGAGGAACTTCGGGCTGGTTAGGGAAATGATTTGGGTTGCCACATACATAACAAGCACGCCCATTTGCTATAGCGGGAACACATTGATTAGTCACTTGTTGGTTGGTTCGGGTTGGTGGGTTGACTTGGCCTGCAAGTGCTTTGGCTCTACAAACGTTGACCGTATGGCCATATTTCCCATAGTGAGTGCAAAGGCGACAGGGAATGTGTTGGAGATGGTGATAATTGCATGTGGTACAGAGTGGGTAGATCACCACATATAACTGGTGCTTGAGCCATGGGAGCAACTTGGTTAACAGGGATGCCAGGAGTGACCACATCAAAATTTCTAGCCTTTCTTTTCTTAATATTGTGTTAGGGTTCAGTTTTGGCTTCTTTGATGCGTGCAGGAGGGGTTGCGGTGTCAGGAACTTTCATGGTGCCTTTTCTAGTCAGAGTCCCTGCTTTCACATGGTTGTCGGTTAAAGTAGCAGATAGGCGGATAGCATCTTCGAGTGTTGCGGGATTTCTCCCTATGACAGTATCCTGAATCTGCCTAGGTAATCCCCCAATGTACTTCTCAATGCAGCGGGATAAAGGTGTGACCATATGGGGCACAAGGAGACTCAACTCATGGAACCGAGTTGTATAAGCCAGACTCTCACCACTATCTTGGGCAAGATCCCAAAACTCAGCTTCCAGTTTCTTCACCTCATTCCGAGGGCAGAACTCTTCAGTCATTAGTCTCTTAACCTCATCCCATGGTAAGGCCATTGCTACCTCCATGCCTCCAGTTCCCTTTTCCCCATTCCACCACGTGAGTGCCCATTTTTGAAAGACACTTGTGGCATGACGAACACGAAGGTTATCGGGACAGTCACAATTGAGGAAGGTGTCTTCAATACTTTCGAAGCATTGAAGGAGTCCTGTGGCTCCCTCGGTACCATAGAATTTAAGAGGATTGCATGAGTTGAAGTGTTTGAAGGTGCATTGTGATGGGTTAGCACCACCACCACCATTAGTTCCATGGTTACCATTTGTGGCACCATTAGCTTAAGTGAGTTGAGTTACAAGTTGTGCAAGGATAGTAGCAATGTCGGTGTTGTTGTTGGTCATGGTAGCACGACGGGGAGGCATTCTACAGATTTACACAACACAAGAAAAGATGTAAGAACTTATGAGAGTTGCTTGGATTTAAAAGGATAAGATAGCAAATAAAATAGTTAATCATACTTTGGATTGTACTCAAATAGTGATATAATCACTTGAATACTATGACACATTAAGGTTAATTAAACTCATATAATTTTCAAGGAGACATGCTTTAGCCTATAAGTAAACACTCATCCCGGGAATTCCCAGGAAAGCATACGGGTCCTCGGTTGATTGGGATTTATACGAAATGCTTTCCTAGACAGAAAACCCACAATATAGGTGTCACCCTTCCAGATTGCACGTGTCCTCAAATAATTAACAAAGTTTAAAAACCTTAACGAGAGAATAAATAATTTTTTTTATAGATTTAGATCCATGAAGTTTCCACATGCTAAGAAGATGATGATAGAGAAATAGGTAAGAAGGTTATGAGGCTTTAGGGTATAGGTAGAGATATTGTTTGTTTAAGTTATTATTTATGTATAGTCTAACAAGTCATGAATTTTAACAAGTAAAGCATCAAAATGAAATAATAACTAATCATAGTAAGCATGCAACACATAGCATGTGGCACGTATCACATAATCATGAAGAATGGCGTAAGTGGGTGTCCTAAAGTTATAGTCTAGGTCAAGGGTGTCTAATAACCTAGTTCCCTATAACCAAGGCCCTAATACCAATCTGTTACACCCTAACCGACGACGAAAACATCGGGGCGGGACATGTAGACTGTTCATGAGGACAAGGTTGACTAAATTGAAATATATTAATCATTTAAATTCATTTCAAACATTCAATACAAAACAAAATCAAACCAAGTACATAATATGAAATACATAATCCTTTATTTAAAATTAACTAGGTCCAAAACTTATGTGTAGCAAGTCTTGATCAAAATCACACATTAGCACCTGAAACATGAATAAAATAAGGTTAACTAAAAAGTTGGTGAGCATACATAGGTTTAATCATAAATACTATATAGATGTAAATAGTCAAATCCTTACATAACATGATAAAATAAGGCATTTATGGGGAGCAACTATTGTGTAACCAAAGTACAATCAAACCTTTGTAACTAGCATGTAAATTGTGTGGTTTTAGGTTATTGGTTGTGAGACATGGTTGGCATGGGTTATGAGCCTTACAAGGCTTAAGAGCCATCATGTGGTTTATAATCATTACACCATCATCAACATCAGTTGTCATGGGTTATAATGCCATAAGGCCCATATATAACGCATATCACCCATGACCCATGGCCCATTAGACCCATAAGGCTTATAGGGGTGACACTGGTTGTGGGTTATTAGTTGTGAGACATGGGTGGCATGGGTTATGAGCCTTACAAGGCTTATGAGTCATCATGATCATCATATGGTTTATCATCATCAACATCATCATCATCATCATCCGCATCAGCATCATTATAATCATCATCTCGGCAACATCATTATATCATAACCATCATCATCAACATCATGACCATCATCATCATCATTAACATCATCATACGGGTTATCATCATAATCATCATGCATGCCTATATCATGGGTTGTCATTGCACCATCATATATATGGGTTATATATCAACACCATCATCACATATATGGGTTATGCCTGATCATCATCATCATCATATGGGTTATCATCATCATACAGGTTATCAACATCGATCATATGGGTTATCATCATCATCATCACTAACAACTATAGGTATGATCTCTAAATTGTTTATTCAATTAATTATAAATCGTACACTTTATGTTTTTTAATTAATATTTTTTTTTAAACTACAGGCTGGTATGATCTCTAAATTTATTATGTAATTATAAGTCAAAAAATTAAAGATTTTAATATTTTTTTTAAAAGTATAGGTATGATCTCTAAATTATTTTTTTAAACTATTTTTACGTGTGTTGTGTGTTAAGTGGGGTTATGTATGGTTTTGTAAACCTCATCACAATTAGTTCTGATCATCTCTTCTCTGATTCTCTCCTGAAACGTCTTCACGTCTTCAAAGGTAATCTGTTTGTGTTCGATCGGATGTAACGTATATGTGTATTATTGATCATCATAATGCGATGTCGTTGCTATAGCTAGGTTAGGTGCGATGTTCGTTGCTTGTTTTCAGCTGATTTATTTAGTTTTTCCTGTTTGATTTCTTTAATTTAGAGGCTTTGGTGGGTTTGTGTCGATGGTTTACTTTTGTTATGAGCTTAAGGTATATCAATCGAATGGGGTGGGGGTGGGGGGGTAAGAGGGGAGTCCACAACCAAGAGGTTGTGGGTTAAAAGCTCACTCAAGACAAAAAAAATGTGTCGTTGATGAGAGTGATCTACTTGTTGCAAATAACAATACTACTGTGGTCGATCGTATGATAGGCAGCCATGAGTGTAATTAAGCATATGTAGAATTATATAATTTTGTTTGAAATATTACTACTTTGGTTAATTTCCTTTTCCGGTATACTAATCTAGTTGTAATTTTGTTGGCTTATGATTGTGGAAAGTTAAGAAATGAAGAGGGAGCAGGATCCACCCAGCCAGTACGACCTAGAGAAGGAGAAAGCACCAATGGTGGAGAAGAGGAAAATAGGTAGACCCATAAAGTATCCACCCACCTAGTACGTCCTAGAGAAGGGGAAAGCACCCATGGTGGAGAAGAGGAAAAAAGGTAGACCCAGAAAGTATCCACCCACCCAGTACATCCTAGAGAAGGGGAAAGCACCCATGGTGGAGAAGAGGAAAAGAGGTAGACCAACCAAGTATCCACCCACCCAGTACGTCCAAGAGAAGGGGAAAGCAAAAGGGAGACCAAGAAAGAATTTGAAACATGATGGTTTAGGTAATTATAAAGATTTTGTTTTTTTATGTTAAAGTGTAGGTTCTTATCTTTCTTTGTATCGGATATACTCTGCTAGTGTGCTTAGCGCTAAAGGTTTTAAATGCAATATGTACATTTCTTTTAACATATGCCCGTTCACATGTCTTTCTTTATTTACCGTAGATTTTCCGTTCTATGCTAATCCAGGCTTCTTGTTGATTATCACAAATTCAGTTTCATCTTTTCAGGTAATAATGTCAACAAGTTTTCTTATTTAAACTATGTAGGTATATTTATATATACATTAATTGCAACCTCTTTAAGCCTTCAGGTCTTGCCTTTGTGTTACGAGCACCTTCATCTGAAAAACAACTTTTCGGTGAGTCCAATCGTTGTAACCAATGGTTGGTGTAAATCATGGGATCTGGAAATCCAAAAGAAAAGTCACTTCTTCTCCTTTACCAGTGGATGGCAGAAGATGGAAAAAAGTGTTGGGATATCGTGCACCGGTTTTAACATTTAAAACGAAACTTTATAAAATCATATTTACAATAGCGGAAGCGTTTACAAAAGTACACGACAATAAATATCCGATCTTTATCTGACAGTGATCCGATTACACAGCGTTTAGACAATAATAAAAATTAAATAAATACAACCATAGGGTGTTTAGGGTTTATACCTTTGACGAACAACCGAATTGTAACACTCGGGTACAAAGAACGTCACGCTAGATGACAACTAACGAACTCATCACACAAACTTGTCAAACGAAACACCTTTAGTCGCAAAACCCGCTTTGCGGGATTCCCCGATTCGGCTCGTGGAGAGGACAACGGCGGTGGCTTGGCCGGCTCTTGATGGCTGTGCAACACAAGGGCAGCAGCGGCCAGTGGTGGCTCATGGCGGCACTGAGTGGCCGGCCAGAAAAACAAGAAAAGAGGGGATCTCGGTTCCGATCGCAACCGAAGGGAAGGGAAGAGGAGGCCAAAAAAACTTATTAGGGTTTTTGATATTGTTCATGTATATATAACTGTAATATTTACATCTTAAAGCCCATGCAATTAACATTTAATTACTGACTGATTATCACATAATCAGTTTTAGTCCTCGTAGTCTATAAATACACTGATTATAAACTAAACTTGCATAAACCGAATAATTTATATTTAACCATTAAATATAAAATAACCCCTTATATATAATCAATATATATATATATAAGCTCGCTTCGTTAGCCTTTAGTTATTCTAAATAATTAAATACACCGTAACTAATAAATATCTCTCTAGATATTTAATCCACTAAATATGTGTTTCGTGAAGTAACATTTAACAATTAAATGATATAATTTGTTCTTTGCTCAAAGTGTAAATCTTCGAATCGTACCTCGATAGCAACGTTGATATTAATGATGATCGGACATCTAATATCCAACAATCTCCCACTTGGACGATTCATCGATTAATCGGGTCAACGTAGACAGTGGTGGACGCCTAGCTGCATTTCACTGCCCCTAACAAGGTATGACGTATTTACAATCGTCAACTATTTACTCGTGTTCAAGTAACCTTTACTTAACCAAGTACAATAGCCATAGTAAACATATCTATGTGTCTTTTCTGTTTAGGTCATCCGTTGAACATGATACATGGATATATGTCACTTCTCATATGTGGTTCAACTATTCTTGTTCTCGTTCTCCAATTAAATAATGGTCTAAACAAACTAGTCCTTAGTTTGTGCGTGGCCACGCGATTTATACCAGTTTGAATCAACGAGGGCGTCAGAATGTCAAGATCCTAATAAAAGGATAACAGAATTCCTTTGGCCACGTACAACACCCACTTAACTTCAGATTACTCTTGATCATAACCTTATTACTGCTTGTTAAGGTACAACGTTAGATAAGATCAAAGAACAAACTTCAGTCAGAGTTAATTCTAGTGTGTGCCTCGGGTCAAAGGATCAATAGATCTTACCATATTCAAAACTTCTCAAAACCTTGATCCATGAAGATAGTTTTGAAGCGAGTTACGTTCAATAATCATTCCCTAATGAATATCTGTGAACATGATGTCCAACTGTTTGGACTTTCATTCCTAATGAACCAATCATCCAATTCACAATAGTCTTTCATTCAGATTGATTCCCATTAATCTGATCGACTACGAACATTCAGAATATAATATAATATTCATGGATTTCTAAAACGTACAAAATATCGAATCATAGAAACATCTAATTATAATGCATTTAATCATTAAATCAATATAAGACACTAATGTTTCTATATATTGTTCGAAAACACCCAATACTAACAAATCAAACTCAAGGCTAGTATGTCTAACACCTATCAACATGCTCCTCATATACAGATTGAGGTATAGGTTTAGTGAATGGGTCAGCTAGATATCGATTTGTGTGAATTTTGTTTTAGCATGATTTCTCCAAGTTTCAAAGAAGTTATCTGAACTCCTTTCAGAACACTATCTTCTAAAGTTTCCATGTCACAACATCTCATGTTTGTGTAATTGTTATTGATGAAACTCTTTCATTAGATAACGCTGATGTATCTTATGGTGTATTCATCTAATCATTATCAATGATTGTCCTTTTAGTGTCTATATCTTAATTTTCAAGACAGTAGTGCTTTGACTGACAAGTTGTCATAACTAGTTATGATACTTGTTTCAAGAACCTTCTTGATAGTCAAGGATGGTACTCTGAGCATCTTATCCAATAAGATAGCATTATCTCATCATAACACTTTATGATCACCATTATGTGCTTCTAAAGCAGTATCCTTTTCGTCTGTCATAATTAAATTTCAAAGTTCTTTCATCGTATGAAAAATATTGACAAAACTCATTATCTTGCAGATGAAACTACATGAACCATTTCACTTTCATCCTATCCCTATCATTAGGGGTTATAGATAATATTAACAGAAAATGTTATCGATTTGTCTTTATCAATTGTCACACAAATTATTTTATACAATTTTACCATCGTCAATTAATTGCTTTGATTCTTACTTTAGAATCTTTCTTTCATATATCCCATATACGGTTGCAATCAATGCAAGCTTTGAAAATAATCTCTAAAGATACTCTATATTTCAATGATATGTTTAAACTCGTAATTTTAGCAATGTATCACTATACATTCTATGATAACACTTATCACCCCCTTTATGGTGTTCAATGTATCTCTATACATTCCTCTTGTTAACGTGTCTTTACACATTTCTTTGTTGTAGATACTTACTCCCACTAGCATTTGCATCTATCATATTGAATCCCTTTACGAATTGATCTTATCAAATTAATGATTCAATAGCTTTAGACATATTCAGACTTTTATACTCTCCTTGAAGCCATTTTATTACAAGAACATTCTAGTATTCATAATACATGTTTATTTTGATTAGTTTGTTCAACTGTTCAAAACTTGTAATATGTTTCCTCTTAAGGAAACTTGGAATGCATTTCCAATTTTATTTATCAACCTTTGATAATAAGTCGGGCTTCTAGTATGAATGATCCCTTTGTTGTTTCCAAAACAACTTCTATGTCTTGATGAATCTTATTCATGTGTAGTCTGATCAAATCTTTATTTGTCATAATATGGATTGTGTGTCCAGATCATCACCAAATGATTTACTAAAGAATCTCATTCTTTCATCACATGATCTAAAATGTCTATTGTAAAAGATCTCATCTTTTGCTTGTGATAAACATTCATATATTATTAAAGATCTCATCTTTGTGTGTATATGTGAACTTTGTGTTTATGCAATTGAATAATACCATTTATTCATAACTTTAAACAATAATTGTTCATTGTTCAAGAAGCAGGTATATCATAGTCATGAACATCTTCAATCTTACGATTAAGTTTGAAGGCTTATTAAGGCGGCATACGAAACTCTTTCGTATAGGAGTTCATAACATCCTATTCTTAATTTGTTCATAGGACTCTTTCTAGTTATTCATATCACATATGAATTGTCATACATGTTCTGGATGAACATTACGGTTCAAGGCTAGTGATTTAGACTATGTCAATTTTGGGCAGCTGTTTTTTCACATGACTAACCATTTAGTCTTAAAGTAGTGATAACTTTTATCGCTTCTTTTATATCTTATCTCATAAGATCGTTTCCAGAGAAATCTTATAAAGTCATATGTAAACATTATATCTTATATATACCTTTTACAAGACTTAATATGTTTCATGATATCTATTAGATCCGATCTAATGAAGTATCTAATGGAATTGAATAACATGTCTTACATGTCTTTTAATATTTCATGTCAAATAGATGGTATTGAATTCTCAATTCATAGTCAGGCAATAATTATAACGCAGAAAAATTTTAAATAACTCCTACTTAAAATAATCAAGCAATGTTCAAAAAAAAGTAAATATGGAATTTAAATTTGTTCTAGACAAAAATAAAATAACATCATCAAATGGTGTAATCAACAACTCGAAGTAATCTTCAAGTTGTGTCTGTCTTCCTTTTCTTCTTCCTTTCCTTCTTTTCTTTCATCTCTGCAAAAAAAAAACAAGTTTGCATATGTTAAAAGTCTAACTTTTAAGGGATAAAGAAACAATAGATAAGTTTCCAAGATACCAGGAGTATACGCATATAAGCTGTCACACCCCAACTGACGGCGAAAACATCGGGGCGGGACATGTAAACTGTTCATGAGCACAAGGTTGACTAAATTGAAATATATTAATCATTTAAATTCATTTCAAACATTCAAGACAAAACAAAATCAAACCAAGTATATAATATGAAATACATAATCCTTTATTTAAAATTAACTAGGTCCAAAACTTATGTGTAGCAAGTCTTGATCAAAATCACACATTAGCACCTGAAACATGAATAAAATAAGGCCAACTAAAAAGTTGGTGAGCATACACAGGTTTAAGCATAAATAGTGTATAGATGTAAATAGTCAAATCCTTACATAACATGATAAAATAAGGCATTTATGGGGAGCAACTATTGTGTAACCAAAGTACAATCAAACCTTTGTAACTAGCATGCAAATAGTGTTGTCGGTAACAATCACCCCAATTTGGGTGGGTTTGTCAGACTCAATAGATCTATCATTGTTAACCGTCGGCTTGAATAGTTAATGATTGCACATAAATTGCTCACAAAAGTTAACACACCTAGCACTCAAACATAAAGCTCAAATTTGCACACATGAATGTAAAGAGGATTTGTGTTTGTGTAGTTTGTGTAAATGTAAGCAATTGTTTGTATAGATATCATGATTCACCCCAAAAAGTGTAAAAGAGAAAAAGGGGCTATGTAGTACTAACTTGTTTCAAAGGTGTAGCTAACACGAGATACTGGGTAGTAACGTGATCCTTGTAACGCACAACGTTAACCTAAAGTGTATTGCGTGTGAACATGAATTAATAACATGTCTAAATCAAAGTCTAGGGTTTCAATGGATGTGCGTATAAGCAATTATATAATGAGTTCATGCCGAATTATGAAAAGGGGTTGTGTAGGTGTTGAATAAAATGAAAACAATTTGAAATGAATAGTTTAAAGTATTTTTAAAATTAGGGTTTGAATTTGAATAATTAAACCAAATTATTATTTAATTATTCTAGTTACAAACTAATATAATTATTCGGTTTATTTAAGTATCGCCGAAATAACCAATTTTGTTTAAATATGAATTAAATAAATAATTGTTACTTTATTTATTTATTTATAAATGCATGTATTTTAATCATTTAGCTATATATGAAATAATAGCGGGCGTATTATATTAAATAAAAATTTAATAAATACATTTTTTTACCTTATTTATTTATTTTTAAAGATGCGTAAACACAGAGTTTTGTAAATAATATCTATGTGTAGGGTTATACATTTAACTTTGCACGTTATAATAAATAACTTTTATTTATTTATTTATCATTTAGAAATAAATATTTGATCGTTTTAAATAAAGTTAATATTTTATAAATTTTATAAAATCAATAGTATTTTATTTGGATATTAATTTGAATTTTTGTTTTAAAAATTTAATATACAAGTTTAACAATTAAATTCGAAACAAATCTGAATTTATATTGAAAATTAAAAATTCTGGTTTTATTATCTTATAAATATTGCAAGGTTTATAGAAATATTTTTTATAAAAAAATTTGGAGTTTTAAAACTACTTTAAAAAAATAACGCAGACCACCCGGTTCGAACCCGGGTGGTTTCTGTATGGATAACGCGCAAGTACCACTAGAACAGGGGACACTCCCATGTAATAGAGTGGTTCCTAAATGTATTAACACGGGTCTACATGGGAACCGGGTTTGGGTTTGGGGCTTTCGCAAAAAGGTCCGATGTTTATGGGTTTCGAACCCACGCCACCTAGTTCGGCGGCGCAGTGACTTGCCGGCCGGACCAGGTGGTTTCGCTGAATAATTACGGATCCTAATTTATTAAAACATGATATCAAACAAACCAAAGTTCAAATCCGATCCAACCCGCCATGAACCCTATCCCCAATCGGTCGCAATTAGTTTTGTTAACACGAATTGGTATAGGGCTTTTGACAAGGATTCAAAAACGAATCGAACGAGTGTAATCTCACCTGATTTGGTTTGGGCACGAATGTGGGTGACTACAGGTTTGCTCCGTTTGTTCTTCATGATCGACAGGATTCCAAAGACAAAATGAGAGGCGATTATTGGTTCGGAAAGGTTGTAAGGGACCAGGCGAAGGTGTGTGTGTCGTTGAATTGAATTGTGTAGGATCGTGAAAGTACAAGATGGTTCTGTTCTTAGTTGAAATTGGCGGAAACAATATCAACTACACAAGTATAATCGAGTAAACAGAAAGAATACTAATAAGAACACTGTTGTATTAAGCTTTTGCAGATAAACAATTACAAATGAAACTCAATCAAAAAGCACACTTACAATGAAGTGTTTACATAGTATTTATACTCACTTAGAATCAAGACAGTCCCTTGATTCTAAGGATCAGATCTAACACAGACCGTTGATCTTTTGTATATAGCTAACTACTACACGTTTAGTCTAAAGCTAGTTAACTTTATTGAAGCGTCTTCTTTGAGCATTATTACTTGCATGCTTGGAGAAGAGCATTGTTGTCTGTCACTGGTGGCACCATTGAGGTTCCTTCTGCTTTGAGTGTGTCAGTTGCTTTTGCAGAAAGTTGTCAGTGACGCTTGGAATGGATAGTCAGCTGCAACGATTTATCTTCAAGGCACACGGCTGTCAGCAGCAAAGATGAGGATCAGCAGCAAGATGTGACCATCCAAAGCTGCTGATGATTTGCCTGTCAGCAGCATCAAGTGTTGATGCTGCTGAGAAGCCTATCTGCATCAACTTTGGTCTTCAGCAGATAAGGCTATCCGTAGCAGATTTGTTCTTCAACAGGAGAACAAGTATCCGCAGCAGATAAGCCTGTCCGCTGCAGTTTGTTGGTCAGCAGCAAACTCTGAGATCAGCAGCATTTGTACTTAGAGAATTTTATAGCCATCAGTGTTTGTTTCTACAAACTCCCCCTAGACTGATGCTACCAAAATTCTCTTACTGCCTTTGTTGCTGAAGCTTTTGCATGTTTCTGACTATCCTTTCAACCTCATATCCTCTCTGGTCCATGCTAGGATTGTTAAGAGGAAGCTCAGATAGATTCTTGATGTCTTTGCTTGCCATTTTGAAGATAGCTTTGCTTGAACACCTCATCTTCTGTCCTTTAACATATGTCAGAGTGAATTCATTCTTCTCAGCATTGTAGGACCAGCTGATGAATGGAGAGTGGGATTGAACAGGTTTGGCATCAATGATTTCATCTTTGTTGGGGTTAAAGTAATGTATGATTGCCAGCAATAGATGTCTCCCACCTTCATTCTCAGGCACAAAGGATTCACCCAGCTCCATCATTCTTCTTAGATCAGAATCTGAAAGCTGTAATACCTCATCAACAGATGTGTAGATTGATCTTTTAGCTTATGTCCTCCCCCTAAACACTTCAAACCATTGGTCTTCAGTGCTGTATGACCATCTAATTATTTCTCTTGAGTCTTCTGGTTTGGAAGTGGGTTTGTTTTTCTTTTTGGGAGGTTGTTGATGAGTAGGAGCTGGGTTTGAGGATTTGGACTTTCAAATACGGCCCGCTCTTGAATCCAGTCGTCAAGACTGTCTGAGTCTTCCTCCATTGGGACCATCTCCCCCTTTTTGGTTGCATCAGTGGACAAATGTGCATCAGTTAGGGTGCCCACTGATACAAAGGAGGGAGTAAGAAAAGCTAGGCATTGATGGGCTTCATGCATAGAGACTTGGTGTCTTAGTTTGGACACTTCAGCCTCTAGCATATCCACCCGGGCTGTCAAATCCAAGATATGAAGTTGCAGTCTGTCCTCATCCACAGTTGTGGAGTCCTTGGATCCAGATGGGGCCTTAGGCCTAGCCTTTTCATCCCCATTACCCATGGTTTCTTAGCACCTGGGATTCCTCTCAGTGAGGGGGGTTTCCAAGGAAGTATCCTGACTGTGAGTTGCCGTGGCTGAGGTCTTAGCAATGTTGTCACTATCCTCCTGGTCATTTGATGGACCAGCAGTAGTGACAACCTCTTCCACATCCACTCTGTCATAACTCCTAGAGTGGACCTTCAGGGTAGAAGAACTTGGGTTGGGTGTGTTGGAAGCAAGATCAATCAGTACCTCCGAGATAGTGGTAGTTGGAGAAGGTAGATCATCTTGATCAGGTTCCTCAACACTTAAGTTCGGAAAAGAAAGGAAAGACTCAGGGGGATGTTCTATGGATCCGGGAAGTGATCCTGATCCTAATAGAGAGACATCCAAAGGAGTCTCCCTAATAATGTGGCTGTCCCTTATGATATTCTCACCAGAATGTTTTGATTATGAGTGAGGGCTGTTAGGTTGGGTTTGGGCCTTGGAGGCAAGAGAAGAAGGAGTTCTCTTGCCCCTTTTCCTAGTATATGTCGTTGCCACCGGGGCCCTGTGTTCCGGTTGAACGATGACATCCAACAGAGGTGTAAGTAATTTTTGTGCCTGTACATCCTTAGTAGTATGCATAGGGGTTCGAATGGTAGAAGTAGACTGTTGTTCAGGATGTGAGGTGGAGGGTGTGGGATCAGTATCAGCTGGGATTGCTGAACTGTCACCCTAGGTACTTTCTATGTTCAGCATTGTAGATAACAATGGAACATTGACCCCTGGGAACTTTTTGAAAACAGCTTCATCTTATCACTCCAAATCGGTGAAAATGCAGATCTTCGTGAAAACCCTACCGGGTAAGACAATCACGTTGGAGGTCGAATCCTCCGACACAATCGACAATGTGAAGGCAAAGATCCAAGACAAGGAAGGCATCCCGCCATACCATCAACGTCTAATCTTCGCTGGAAAACAGCTCGAGGACGGGAGAACCCTAGCCGATTACAACATCCAGAAGGAGTCAACTCTTCACCTTGTCCTCCGTCTCTGCGGTGGCGCGAAGAAAAGTCCTCATGTATTCGTCCTTTGAGTATGAGACGGCTGCTCCCTTATCTTGAAGCTTAAGATGTTTTCTTGGTGTGGCTTCCGAGATGGTGATATCCTTGCCGTCTACTTTGGCTTTAATTTGGGGAATCCCCTGTTCGGTTGAGTAGACGGCGGTACTCCAGAAATCCTCCATATGAGGGATATATATGGTAGGGTTGGTTGTGAGGGCAAATTAGATCTTTGATTGACATAAGAAGTAGATCATATCATTGAATCCTTTGGATTTCTTTCCCTTGGTTAGGTATGCTGTAAGGTTATGGTAAGGGGAGAACTTATCGTCAAGGTTATAGATGTGTGCCATTGTTGTATGATTTGGAGGGAAGGTTTGATGGTTGGTGGGGACTTGAGAGAAAGTGATGTTGGTTTAGGGAGAAATTGAAGGTGAAGAGGTGGTAAGGAAATTTGATTTGTTTTTATAATGGCAGAGGAGAGAAAAAGCAGAACGACTTGTACGGTACAACCTTATTTACTTTTTATTGTTACAGCTGTAATACACCGAGGCAGTCATGGTAAAGACTGACGTTAATTTTTACATCGGGTAAAAGTTAATTTGGATTTAAATTTACCCATCAGCAGCAAACTTGGTTGCTGTGGATGAATAAGCCTGTCCGCTGCAACCTTGGTTGCTGCGGAAGGTTAAGTCTGTCAGCAGCAAACTTATCTGCTGCTGATGGATTTAATAATCCGCAGCAAGGATGTTGCTGCTGACAGTCTTAAAGAAATCCGCAGGAAACCTGTTCCTGCTGATAACTTAAAGCAGTCAGCTGCAAATCTTTTGCTGCTGAAGATTAAATCTGTCAGCAGCTGAAGGACAAAAATGCTGCTGACTTATAACTTTTATTTACAACAAAGACAAAACATATTTTAAAATGGAATTTTTAGAGATAGATTTTAATCAAAGTTCATCATACCAATTGATTCAACTAAATATTTAAATTTGGCTTCATCAAAAGGTTTTGTAAACAAATCAGCATATTGCTCATTCGTATGAACTTTGGTTAAAATAATCCTCTTTTTCTCAGCTTGATCTCTTATGAAATGATACCTGATGTCAATGTGCTTTGTCTTTGAGTGCTGCACCGAATTGTTTGTGATTGAGATAGCACTCATGTTGTCAATGTGAATTGGAGTTGCCATGAAATTCATCCCATAATCCAACATTTGATTTTGTATCCAGATGATTTGTGCACAGCAACTTGAAGCTGCAATGTATTCTGCTTCAGCTGTAGAAGTTGAAACACATGTTTGCTTTTTGCACTGCCATGAAATCAATCTCCCTCCCAGAAACTGACATCCCCCTGAAGTGGACTTTTTGTCCAAGTTGTATCCCCCATAGTCACTGTCAGTGTCTGCATATAGATTAAACATGTCATTTTTAGAGTACCATAGCCCAAGTCTTGAGGCACCCTTTAGGTATCTAAAGATTCTCTTGACAACCTGAAGATGTTAAACTTTTGGAGCTGCTTGAAATCTTGCACAGAGACATACTGCAAACATGATATCTGGCCTTGAGGCAGTGAGATACATGAGAGACCCTATCATTGCATGGTACTGATGTTGATCCTTCTTCCTGAGTGTAGCCTTGAGCTACAAGTCTGGATTTGTTCTTGACTACAATGCCTCTCTCGTCTTGCTTGTTCCTGAAAACCTATCGTGTGCCAATAGCATATTTACCTGGTGGAATATCAACAAGTTTCCAGACAACCTGCCTCTTGAATTGCAGCAATTCTTCCTGCATTGCTTCAATCCAGCTGCTGTGTTTGAGTGCTTCATCTATCTTCTTGGGTTCCACCTGAGATAGGAACCATGAAAATAAGCATATATTGGCCTCGTGAGATTTGCTTCTTGTGAGAACTCCTTGGTGTACTTGGCCAATAATATTCTCTTGAGGATGTGCTTTGTGGATCCTCTGTGCTGGTACCACCTCCAGCTGTATCCCTTGCTCCAGATTGCTTTGATTTTGATCAGAAGTCTCTTCAATCATGGTGGAAGAGTCTTCAACAACATTATCCACATCAATATTTTCAGCAATAGCATCATCAGCATCTACAGCATTTACCGAAGAGTCTTCATGTAGATTTTCAGTTTCAGACAGGCTGTTGCTGGTTACATGAGACTGTCTTGTTCCTGCTTCAATTGCTTCCACAACTGATGGAGGATCAATTAATGGTCTTCTCAGACTGATAGAAGATTTGGGAAAATCCAGTCTGTAGTCAGTGGATGGAGTGGAGGTAGGTGTTTGTTTAGACGTAGACTCCATATTTGAGAAGTTGAGAGGCTCAAATATTTAGGAGAAAGAGTCTATGTCAAAGAGCCAGTTTGGACCTTTTCCCTGCTCACATACTATGTGTTCTCTGCATTCCACATTTGCTGATTCTTCCACAATTCTTGTTCTTGAATTGAATACTCTATAGGCTTTTGATTGAGAGGAATAGCCCACAAAATATCCTTCATCAGATTTGGCACCAAACTTAGGAAGAACCCCATGTGTGATGAGAATGGTGCATGGACACCCAAGAGGTTTTAGGAATCCAATGAAGGGAGTTCTTTGAAACCAAAGTTCATAGGGTGTCTTGTTGAGGGGTTTGACAATTAGAACTCGGTTTTGCACATAGCAGGCAATGCTAACTGCTTCTGTCACACCCCCAAAATTCCACTAACGGAGTTTTACCGTTTGGAAGGTGACACACCAAGATCTCAGTCATTAGTTACATCAAACGACACTATATGGGACTCAAATTGAAATATTATAAAAGTTTCAGAGTTAATGCGGAAGCGTTTTAAACTAGAAAGTAAATGCGCAAAAAAAATGTGCCTAAATTAAGCTTAATAAAAAAAATGGATTGTTTTAAATGTTTGCATGAGAATGCTATGATAGTAGGACTCCATGCATGTCCTAGGTGTGCAACCTATGCCTTAGCAACCTGAGAAACATCTAAGAAAAAGTGTCAACACTAGGTTGGTGAGTTCACAGGTTTCAAGTTAGTAATAAGAGAGTGTTTGCCAGATTATGTACATTCAATATGCATATCTATAGGTAGCTAGCCTATGTTCATGTCTTGCTAAAGCGCTCGCAACCAAAGCTGATTGTTTGTGTTTGTATGCCTCCTGCCAGGTCTATCAACTCTGGAAAATGTGAGTAGGCTAACATTTCACCGGTTCGACCTCCAGTCGAGTTAGCGCGACTAACGTGGGTGGGGCTTGTCAAACCCAGTAGTACTACTAAACATTACCTCGCTAAGATCCATATTAACGGTTCGATGTATGATGAGGACTTTCTGTGATAGTGTGTCACGCATAGCCTCAAAAGTAATAACATATGAATTACAATAATCTAAAGTAGTTGTGTCATGTTTTCTCTCCCAACGGGAAAAAAACATGTAACATAATGTTTGAATGCATACCTGTTTCTCCCCCACGGGGAAAACAAGTAAAAGTATGATAGTCGGTGTTCATGTTTGTTTCACCTCAACAGGAAAACAAGTAAAATACGTTTGTGTGCAAGCATGTTTCTCCGCCAATAGTAAAACAAGTAAAAAGGGGCCGTGAAACTCACCTGCGTTACGTAGTAGGTAGTATCACACAAGTAAGAGATTTGGTACTCAAGCGTCAGCCTGCAATGGCTTACGTATGCCCTAGTATTATAAACATAATGATTAGGGAAAAATGGGATATGTGAAGACGACACGGAAGAATTGAACGTCCTAAAACATACTTAGGATCAATGAGTAAACGGACTTGTCTACGGGAATCAGGATTTCTTAATATAATAATTAAGATATACGTGTTTCGAATCGAGAGTTTCTAATTACGAATAATATTAATAATTGAACACATTCGCATGATTTCACCTTTAAATAATGGTCTAGGAAAAATAATACTATTATATTATTTCTAAGTTAGAGAGATAACACGATAATTAAATGTGACAAAAATAATAAAACTATTATTTTTATTCGGATCATAACGACGTGGATAATAATATAGATAAATATATTATTTATTAGTTTGAAACGATACACAATGTTTATAAACGTGTCGAAAATAATATATAAATATATTATTTTTAATTTGAGTTACGGGTTGAAAATAATATAAATATATTATTTTATTCAGAGTCATGGTTTGAAAATAATATAAATATATTATTTTAAATGTGGAGAAACATTAAAAATAGGCTATAAAATGAAACCCGGATATTAGTATAAACCAATCGTTTGAGTGTTTTTATGAACAAAATAACAATTTAAAGAATAATATAATAACTTATATTATTTTTAATTTAGGTATAATACTCAAAAAGGTGTTATAAATTCTATCCCGACCCTTCGGGTGTTCAAAATTTGATAATATAACATTATAATAATATAGTATATGTTTTTATATAAAAATATAGTGTAAAAAGTGGCCAAATAAAAAGATGTGGGTAGAGGGACTCGAACCCGGGTCTCCTCCCCATCAGTACAACACCTCAACCAGTCCAGCACACTAGGGAATCGCGATAGTTATCAGGTTCAAATGGTTTTAATGGTAACTATCTTGTGTTCTTCCCCCCTTTACGTGAGTCGAACCAAATCCCATCCCCATTCCTCTGAATTTGATCGCGATAGACCAAGGAATCTTAGGGGTGTTGTTCATCAACCAATTTTGAGTCTATGGTTAAGTTTAATTGAAAAAGACAACAAGTTCCGGGTCGTTAATTTAAGTTTGAAAAGTCGGAACCCTAGATTATGAACACATATTTGGTTTGATTAAATTCGATAATGTTCGGAGTTAAAATTATGGGGCTTTTACTGATTAGAGTTTTGCGAATCTGACCAATATGTTTAATTGAGTTGAGGTTGAGTCCAAGATCGAAACCCCCAAATCATCATATGAACAAACCCTAGCTTATGGATCTTTAACAAATCAATGTTGTGTGATTAAATTAGCATAGGGCTTTCAATGAGTGATGGTTTGCGAAGCTAACCATGTGATTTAATTGACTTGAAATCGTGATTAGGTTAGGGTTCGACCAAACCGTATTCGAATGAACCCTAGGAATCGGTTTGAGATTGATTCGATGTTTTAAGCCCCAATTATCATAGGGCTTTCAATCTAGACACAGATATGAAGCTATATACGTAAACAATTACCATAATGAGTGAGAATTGATGGTGTTCGATCAAAACGCAGGTCCGACTACGCGTTCTAGATTTTCGGTGTCTCCTGCTGCAACTCCGGGCGAATTGAGGTGTGAAAAAGCTTCTGGGATGTGAAATAGAGATGCGCAGGTGTTTAATTTGCAGAGTACGATGATAGAAATGATCGAATTTGATGAATATGTGATGATGGTGACGGCTTCGGCTTTAATGGGCATAATGGGGTTAAATTCGTGATCATTAACAGAGTTAAACGTATGGAAAATACTCATTGATTCTCGACATCATCATTACTACACATATCAGTTACGAATTTGGACGGATTTTAGTTATATTCTTGAATTTAAGTTAAGAACAATCACATTTAGACTTTTAAAAGTCAACAGGGCTAAATTCACTCAATTTTGACTTTAAAATTCAACACAATTGGGTTTGGGTTAATTACACAACTAGTCCTTGTAGTTTCAAGTGTAATAGGGTTTAGATAATGATAGATTTAGTCCTTGGGGTTTGAATTAAGTGAATTAGGTTAAGATTTAACTAGGTTTACTAACGGGGGTGAACCTGAAAAGTTCAGATTGTCACATTATCCCCTAGTTGAAAGAATTTTCATCCCGAAAATTAAGATAAATAAAAAAAAATTTATGAGTGTCACATCATCCCCTAGTTGAAAGAATTTTCATCCCGAAAATTAGAATAGTACCTTAAGAGTTTGACATGGAGTGCTTGACCATAATAGGATACTTGCGCTTTATCTGATCCTCACGCTCCCCCGTGAATTCCGGTCCGCGCTTCGAGTTCCAACGAACTCTAACAATAGGGATTTTACTATGTTTAAGCATTTTGACTTCCCAATCCATGATTTCTACCGATTCTTCAATGAAACGTAATTGCTCATCGATGAGTAGTTCCTCAAGAGGAACTGCGAGTGACTCGTCTACTAGATATTTCTTCAATTTCGAGACATGAAAGACGTTGTGTACACCACTAAGTCCTTCGGGTAGGTATAGTTGATACGATACTGGGCCAATTCTCTTCACTAACTTGAACGGTCCAACATAACGAGAATTTAGTCTGCCTTGTTTACCAAAACGGATTTCACCTTTCCAAGGTGAGACTTTCAATATAACCATGTCGCCTACTTGAAATTCTAATGGTTTACGACGCTTATCGGCATAGCTCTTTTGACGATCACGAGCTGCCGCCATACAGTTTACGAATTTGAACAATCTCTTCTGAGGTTTCGAATACGAGTTAAGGACCCGTAAGTTGGCTATCCCCAACTTCAGCCCAACAGATAGGTGATCGGCATTTTCGTCTGTATAATGCCTCGAATGGTGCTGCCGAGATGCTAGTGTGATAACTATTATTGCAGAAGAATTCCACTAAAGGCAAGTGAGTTTCTTAACTGTTACCGAAATAGATCACACAAGCTCGTAGTATGTCCTCTAAGGTTTGGATGGTACATTCAGTCTGGCCATCTGTTTGTGGATGATATGCTATTCTCATGTCTAGACGCGTGCTTAGAAATTTTTGTAATGATTGCAAGAAACGAGAAGTGAATCGTGCATCACGATCCGAAATGATAGAGATTGGCACTCCGTGTCGAGAGACTACTTCTTTCAGATAAACGCGAGTTAAATCTTATCGGTCTCTTTGATTGCTAGAAAGTGAGCGGATTTAGTCAAGCGATCTACGATCACCCAGATGGCGTCGCATCCGCTAGAAACTCGGAGTAGTTCAGTAATAAAATCCATAGAAATTTGCTCCCATTTCCACATTGGGATTTCCGACTGCTGAAGTAGACCATAAAGCTTTTGGCATTCCACTTTGACCTTTGAGCAGGTCAGGCGCTTGCTCATGTAGGTGGCTATATCGGTTTTCATCTTCGACCACCAATATAGCAACTTAAGGTCATGGTACATCTTGTCGGAACCTGGATGAATAGAGTATAAGGATTTGTGAGCTTCATCCATAACCAGTTCCCTCAAGTTTCCGTAGACTGGAACCCATATTCGCTATGCCAGGTAGTGAATGCCATCTGATTTTACCTCCAGTTGTTCTTCCATACCGCGTTTTGCTTTCAGGTGGATGTTTTCCTCTTTAAGGGCTTCAAGTTGAGCACTTCGGATTTTGTTAGGTAATCCGGGGTGAATAGTAAGCTGTAATGCTCGAAGTCGTTTGGGTTTCGTTTCCTTTCGACTCAGGGCATCAGGTACAACGTTAGCTTTACCCGGGTGTTATCGGATCGCACAGTCATAATCGTTTAAGAGTTTGACCCAACGGCGTTGTCGCATGTTCAACTCTTTCTGCTCGAAGATGTGCTGAAGACTCTTCTGATCGGTGTAGATGGTGCATTTGGTACCGTACAAGTAATGTCTCCATATCTTAAGTGCGAAAACTACAGCTCTCAACTCTAAGTCATGAGTGGTGTAGTTTCTCTCATGGAATTTTAGTTGACGTGAAACGTATGCGATCACTTTTTCGCGTTGCATTAAGACACAACCTAGTCTCTGAATAGATGCATCACAATACACTACAAAATCATCGGTTCCTTCCGGAAGAGCTAGAATAGGTGCACTGCAGAGTTTCTGTTTAAGATGTTGGAATGCTGACTCTTGGTTATCGCCCCAATTATAGGCTTTACCCTTTTGAGTTAAAGCAGTGAGAGGTTGAGCTATTTTTGATAATCCTTCGATGAATCGACGGTAATATCCAGCCAATCCCAGAAATTGTCGCACCTCAGTCGGAGTCGTCGGTGCTGCCCAATTCTTGATGGCTTCTATCTTTGATGGGTCGACATGTATTCCTTTCTCGTTACCCACATGTCCTAGAAACTGAACTTCCTGAATCCAGAATTCACACTTGGAAAACTTAGCATACAGTTGCTCTCGCTTAAGTAATTCAAAAATTAGGCGTAGATGTTCCTCATGTTCTTCCTTGTTCTTGGAATAAACGAGGATGTCGTCGATGAAAACGATAATGAACTGGTCAAGATAAGGCTTACACACACGGTTCATGAGGTCCATGAAAACCGCAGGTGCGTTGGTTAATCCGAAAGGCATGACCATAAATTCGTAATGGTCGTACCTCGTTCTGAATGCAGTCTTAGAGATATCCTCTTCTCGGACTCTTAACTGATGGTATCCGGACCTAAGATCTATTTTGGAATAGAAACTTCATCCTTGGAGTTGATCAAAGAGGTCATCTATGCGAGGTAAAGGGTAGCGGTTCTTGATTGTGACTTTATTCAGCTCCTGGTAGTCAATACACATACGGAAAGTTCCGTCCTTTTTCTTGACAAATAGGACCGGAGCTCCCCACGGTGATGAACTAGGTCGGATGAAACCTTTATACAACAACTCTTGTAGCTGAGTGGATAGCTCTTGCAATTCACTGGTGCCAGTCTGTAAGGTGCCCGAGCAATCGGCGCTGCTGCGGGTGCTAGGTCGATTTGAAATTCTATTCGACGTGAGGTGAAAGACCTGGTAGATATTCAGGAATTACTTCCGGGAAGTTACGAATGATCGGAATGTCATCAATCTTCTTTTCTTCGGATGGTTGCCCGGTGACAAGAGCCAGAATAGCAGTATGCCCTTTACGTAAGCACTTATGTGCTTTCATGAAGGATACGATGCCTACGACAGCACCAATCCTTTCGCCTTGGACAGAAGGGTTCCTCCACTTGGGAGAGGAATGTGAACGATTTTGTCATGATAAATGATTTCGGCTTGTTCTCAGATAACCAATCCATACCGACAATCATGTCAAAACTGCCAAGTGTGACTGACATGGGGTCAATGTCAAATTTATGACCAGCTAATCCGAGTTTACATCCTATAAGAACGTGAGTCGCTTCGATTATCTGATCGTCTGCTATCTCTATGGTATACCTAAATTCTGATAGAGTTGGAGTACGACCGCACCATCATGAAGTTTGTGAAGTCATGCTGAGACTTCTATTGAGACCTGCGCTTATAAGGTAAGCATCGGTCAACGCAAAGGCTAAGAGAAAAGGTTCACATGCAAGGAAGAAAATTTCCATGAAGTATAGATTATAGTAGTATAAGGGATAGGATATCCGTTTATGTAATCGCGTTCAACTGATGGTCTGTTAGATTAAATACCTGTTTTCCAATGTCATTGGAATAACTGGATATGATGGGGTATGAATCAAATTAGACCAAGGATTAGTCACCGGATGAGGTAACAAGGTCAAATGGAATCTATTGTTGGATTATAAGGAATAACGTGTTAGTTTTGGAAGGACTTCCCAAATTCCGCTTACATAGTTGGAGTCGGTGGATTTACCATGAGGTTCTACTAGAGTTTCAATCGAGATGGTTTCATTGATCAAGTCTGGATGAGAGTCTTAAGTTCACTAAGGCTCTTACATGAGTGAAATCAAATGATGGGTCCTATGGATGATAGTTCAGTGTGTTCGAAAATACCTTCAACATGATTGTCGCGTCTATCAACTGTTAAACAGGTTTTAACTATACCAACTAGTCGTTGAGCGGGTCACGAGAATTTCTACTGTCAATGGAAATATAAGTATGTAGATCATAGAGTAGGACCATTTATCCACACACTAGGTGTCACTAAGACTTACATGCACCTCAAATTATTATTACGTGTGCACCCGTAATGATAATTTGCTTTGCATGCTTACCCTAGTCTTCCCTGTCCTGTGTCAAAATGTCCTTTAGCTGGTATTGCCAAGTACACAGTGTTGTCAGATATGATAAGTAATCGAGAGGCTTAGTCATCACCACAAGTTGATCGACTAGGACTCATATCATGATGAGTAGTCAGGAATCGTTTGATCCGAGTATTCACTCGAGTTGAAATACACTACGATGGCCCAATCCAGCGGATTGTAGATGAGATCATATACGTAAAATGCGACTTCGAGACGTGAAACTAATTCATGAATTCGAGTTATAGGAAGCAGCAAGGTAGCCATCCTTTCAACTGAGTCAAGATAGGGTTTGAGTATACATTGAGTACTGTGTTCTCAGATTTGTGGTCAATCTATTCTCAATAGAAAATCGACCAAAGACGCGAGCCCATGGCTCGGGAAAGTGATGACATCTACGTGTTAATGGATTCTGCAATAATGCGTGCAACGGTCTGCCTTCACTCGGCGTATTATTGCTAGTGGGTACAGTAGGGACTCGCCTCCGACGATCCCAATTCCCAAAGAGATATGCGTTAGTGCTGAGTGTCGTCCATAACATAGACCTGAGAAAGCCCACCATACCCAACGAGTGATGGTGATGTAAGTGACTCCTCCGAAGGCTTCGTCTCGTTGCCCTCGGACGGGAGTGGATGCTGTTCTGATGATCCCCCAAGTGTTGCCACTGGGACTGATGATGCAATGAAAATGATGTGTCCCTTGCCAACTAATGGGGATACGGATGGTATTAACATGCCTGCACTGCAATGTATGTATACGAGCTATATGTATCAGGTATAAGTGTCTGTGCCGTGTAACTAATGAGTAAGGTTATAGTCTAGTATGCAATCCTAGTTCTCTATAACCAAAGGCTTTGATACCAATCTGTCACACCCCCAAAATTCCACTAATGGAGTTTTACCGTTTGGAAGGTGACACACCAGGATCTCAGTCATTAGTTACATCAAATGACACTATATGGGACTCAAATTGAAATATTATAAAAGTTTCAGAGTTAATGTGGAAGTGTTTTAAACTAGAAAGTAAATGCGCAAAAACAAACGCGCCTAAATTAAGCTTAATAAAACAAATGGATTGTTTTAAATGTTTGCATGAGAATGCTATGATAGTAGGACTCCATGCATGTCCTAGGTGTGCAACCTGTGCCTTAGCGACCTGAGAAACATGTAAGAAAACGTGTCAACACGAGGTTGGTGAGTTCACAGGTTTCAAGTTAGTAATAAGAGAGTGTTTGCCAGATTATGTACATTCAATACGCATATCTATAGGTAGCTAGCCTATGTTCATGTCTTGCTAAAGCCCACGCAACCGAAGCTGACTGTTTGTGTTTGTATGCCTCCTGCCAGGTCTATTAACTCTGGCAAATGTGAGTAGGCTAACATTTCACCCGTTCGACCTCCAGTCGAGTTAGCGCGACTAACGCGGGTGGGGCTTGTCAAACCCAGTAGTACTACTAAACATTACCTCGCTAAGATCCATATTAACGGTTCGATGTATGATGAGGACTTTCTGTGATAGTGTGTCACGCTTAGCCTCAACAGTAATAACATATGAATTACAATAATCTAAAGTAGTTGTGTCATGTTTTCTCTCCCAACGGGAAAAAAACACGTAACATAATGTTTGTCTGCGTACCTGTTTCTCCCCCACGGGGAAAACAAGTAAAAGTATGATAGTTGGTGTTCATGTTTGTTTCTCCTCAACAGGAAAACAAGTAAAATACGTTTGTGTGTAAGCATGTTTCTCCGCCAATAGTAAAACAAGTAAAAAGGGGCCGTGAAACTCACCTGCGTTACGTAGTAGGTAGGATCACACAAGTAAGAGATTTGGTACTCAAGTGTCAGCCTGCAATGGCTTACGTATACCCTAGAATTATAAACATAATGATTAGGGAAAAAATGGGATATGTGAAGACGACACGGAAGAATTGAACGTCCTAAAACATACTTAGGATCAATGAGTAAACGGACTTGTCTACGGGAATCAGGATTTCTTAATATAATAATTAAGATATACGTGTTTCGAATCAAGAGTTTCTAATTACGAATAATGGTCTAGGAAAAATAATACTATTATATTATTTCTAAGTTAGAGAGATAACACGATAATTAAATGTGACAAAAATAATAAAACTATTATTTTTATTAGGCTAATAACGACGTGGATAATAATATAGATAAATATATTATTTATTAGTTTGAAACTATACACAATGTTTATAAACGTGTCGAAAATAATATATAAATATATTATTTTTAATTTGAGTTACGGGTTGAAAATAATATAAATATATTATTTTATTCGGAGTCATGGTTTGAAAATAATATAAATATATTATTTTAAATGTGGAGAAACATTAAAAATAGGCTATAAAATCAAACCCGAATATTAGTATAAACCAATCGTTTGAGTGTTTTTATGAACAAAATAACAATTTAAAGAATAATATAATAACTTATATTATTTTTAATTTAGGTATAATACTCAAAAAGGTGTTATAAATTCTATCCCGACCCTTCGGGTGTTCAAAATTTGCTAATATAACATTATAATAATATAGTATATGTTTTTATATAAAAATATAGTGTAAAAAGTGGCCAAATAAAAAGATGTGGGTAGAGGGACTCGAACCCGGGTCTCCTCCCCATCAGTACAACACCTTAACCAGTCCAGCACACTAGGGAATCGCGATAGGTATCAGGTTCAAATGGTTTTAATGGTAACTATCTTGTGTTCTTCCCCCCTTTACGTGAGTCGAACCAAATCCCATCCCTATTCCTCTGAATTTGATCGCGATAGACCAAGGAATCTTAGGGGTTTTGTTCATCAACCAATTTCGAGTCTGTGGTTAAGTTTAATTGAAAAAGACAACAAGTTCTGGGTCGTTAATTTAAGTTTGAAAAGTTGGAACCCTAGATTATGAACACGTATTTGGTTTGATTAAATTCGATAATGTTCGGAGTTAAAATTATGGGGCTTTTACTGATTATAGGTTTTCGAATCTGACCAACAGGTTTAATTGAGTTGAGGTTGAGTCCAAGATCGAAACCCCCAAATCATCATATGAACAAACCCTAGCTTATGGATCTTTAACAAATCAATGTTGTATGATTAAATTAGCATATGGCTTTCAATGAGTGATGGTTTGCGAAGCTAACCATGTGATTTAATTGACTTGAAATCGTGATTAAGTTAGGGTTCGACCAAACCGTATTCAAATGAACCCTAGGAATCGGTTTGAGATTGATTCGATATTTTAAGCCCCAATTATCATAGGGCTTTCAATCTAGACACAGATACGAAGCTATATACCTAAACTATTACCATAATGAGTGAGAATTGATGGTGTTCGATCAAAACGCAGGTCCGACTACGCGTTCTTGATTTTCGGTGTCTCCTGCTGCAACTTCGGCCGAATTGAGGTGTGAAAAAGCTTCTGGGATGTGAAATAGAGATGCGCAGGTGTTTAATTTGCAGAGTACGATGATGGAAATGATCGAATTTGATGAATATGTGATGATGGTGACGGTTTCGGCTTTAATGGGCATAATGGGGTTAAATTCGTGATCATTAACAGAGTTAAACGTATGGAAAATACTCAATGATTCATTACTACACATATCAGTTACGAATTTGGACGGATTTTAGTTATAGTCTTGAATTTAAGTTATGAACAATCACAGTTTGACTTTTAAAAGTCAACAGGGCTAAATTCACTCAATTTTGACTTTAAAATTCAACACAATTGGGTTTGGGTTAATTACATAACTAGTCCTTGTAGTTTCAAGTGTAATAGGGTTTAGATAATGATAGATTTAGTCCTTGGGGTATGAATTAAGTGAATTAGGTTAAGATTTAACTAGGTTTACTAACGGGGTTAACCTGAAAAGTTCGGATTGTCACAGCTTCTGCCCAGAATGTGAGTGGCAGTTTTGAGTCAGCCAACATAAATCTTGCTGACTCAATAAGAGTTTTGTTTCTTCTTTCAGCAACTCCATTTTGTTGAGGAGTTCTTGGAGCACTGTATTGTCTTTCTATCCCCTTGCTTTCACAGAAACAGTTCAAGGTGCGGTTCTTGAATTATGTGCCCTGATTACACCTTATGAGCTTCACCTTTTGATTGCTTTGATTCTCTACCCTGAGAATGTAGGATTTGAGAATTTCAGCAGTTTCATCTTTAGTTCTCAAGAAGTATACCCATGAGAATCTGGTGTAGTCATCAGTTATCACCAGACAGTACGACTTCTTGCCCATTGACACGACATTTGTAGGACCAAAGAGATCCATATGCAGCATTTGCAGTGGAGTGTCATTTGTATTCAAGGTCTTGGGCTTGTGAGAGCTTTTGTGTTGCTTCCCCTTTAAGCATGCAATGCAGTGGTCTTCCAGCTGAAATTCTTTGTCAGGAATCCCTCTGACAAGATTAGTCTTCACCAATTTGTTAATAGTTTTGATATTAACATGGCTTAATATCCTGTGCCAGAGAGTTGATTCATCAACTGAGGCCTTTGATAAAAAGCAGGAAACACTCCCAGATGGAGTGACTTCATTCATATCCAGTACATAGAGATTTTCTTTTCTCTGAGCAGTTAATAAAATGCTTTCTGGAGGAGGTGTGGATAAGCCTGGAGTCAGTACAAAACATTTTTTATCTGTGAAGAGCATCCAATGCTTTTGGTCACAGACCTGGGAAACACTCATGAGATTGAAGTCCAATTCTTTAACATAGTTGACCTTATCAATGCTCATTCTTTCGTTGGACACAGTTCATTGTCCAGTAATGGATCCTCCCTTTGAGTCACTTCCAAAGGCAACATATCCTCCATTGAAATGTCTGAAGTTGTAGAGGATTGATATGTTGCCTGTCATGTGCCTGGAACAACCACTGTCTACCACCCATGTGTTATTCTTGTGACCTGGCTGTCCCTGCACATGATAGATTTCTAATTAGTAGGAGGAACCCAAGAATCTGCAGACTTGAAAAAGATGGTTGTTAGTTTATCCTTTTCAGTATGTTTGCAGTCAATGGAACCAATGACAGTGCTTGGAGATGGTTTGGCTTTCCATTGCCTTAGAGGTGTTTTCCTAGTTTTCCTCACATTGTCAGCAGCAGATTTTGCTACTGATGTTTGTGGCTTGTCAACAGTAGATCCTGCTGCTGATGGCTTTGTTGAAGTGGCAGCATTCTTTGGTGCTGAAGGCTTTGCCTTGGATTTTGCCTTATCAGCAGTGGACGCTCTTGCTACTGATGGCTTTGCCTTATCAACAGCAGATTTTGCTGCGGAGGATTTTAGCTTGTCAGCAGCAGACTTGGTTGCTGCTGAAAGATTCTGCTTTGTTTTCTTGGGCTTAACTTGACTAACAACCGATGTATGCTGACCCTTCTTTACCTTTTGTCTTTGAGGGGCTTGATGAAGGATCTGGTTGAAGGGGTTAAACTTACAGTTTCCAGCAAAGTGGTCTGATTCACCACAAATGATGCAAGTTTTTTGAGATTTAGGCAGCTTCACTCTTGGGGGAGATAGAGACTCCCTGAACTTAGTTGCTTTCACTTCGTAGCTTCTTACCTTCTTGTTTTTGTTAGTCTTTTCAAAGGCATGCTGCTTTGAATTTCTTTGGTATTCCAGGTAATGAAAGCAGGTGCTGGCAGTGTGGTTATATCTGCCACACACAAAGCATGATCTTGCCAGTTTGTCTCTTGAAAGGTAGACATAGTCCTTTCTTTGGAACAGATCCTTGAAGTTCCATGGATGAGCTTTGTTATGTTCAAAGGTGGCTTCTTCTAGGGTCTTTTGAACATATGGAACTTTTTCTTCTGGCTTACGACATATATCAAATACCTTCCTCTTTGTGATTGGCTTTGACTGAGGCTTGGGGTTTGTGGGTCCTGATGTCTGTCCCTTTTCAATGTTTAGCTTTTTTCCATCTGGAGGATAGCTGATCTTGATCTGTTTGAATGGTACAGGAGCTGGAACAGCTAGAAGAACAGCAGGAACTTCAACTCTATTCAGAACAGCTTCAGATGGGGCTGCACTGGTTTCATCATGGTCTGAGTGGGTTGACTCAGATTCCGATGAGGTAGTGCAGTCTTCGACGAAAGGTTCATCTGTTGAAGGATCAAGTTTTCGGTTTGCAGTGTCAAGATTTGCAACATTGAAGCTTGGTTCGTAAATGGCAATATAGTCAGCAGGAAGAGGAACAGAATTATACTGATCATTGTTATACCCAAGTCCAGTCTTTACCTTCTCATGGACTTGAATATCTAAAAGTGTTTGTAACTCTTTGGAAGAAAATTCATATTTTTCAAGATGAACTTTCTGTTCTGCCAGTTTAGCTCTGGTAGCTTTTAGTTTGACCAATAGATCATCAATCTGAGTTTCAAGATTAGTTTGTTCATGTTTTAGCGATGAAATCTCTTTCTTAACGTAGTTAATCTTTTCTTTATAAGTATTTTCAACCTTTTTGAACTCAGATTTCATCTGATGAAACTCTTCATTTTGTTCTATAAGGTTTTGGTTATGCTTTCTATAACCCAAAACTTTATCAATACAGGCTTTGAGAGCAAAGATGTTCAAATACCTGAGGTGGTATCTCTGTAGTGTCTGCCATAAGAGCTTGATTGTTGACAGGCAGTTCTTCATACTGGAAGCTCCAGTCGAACTCAGAAGTTCCAACAGTTGCACAGGCTGCAGTTTGAACTGGAGGAGTAGCTTGTTGTTGTTGTTGTCTGGGTTGGGCTCGGTGAGCTTGTCTTGACTGAGGAGTAGCTGGATTTTCTCTTGGTGCCTTGCATTCTCTAGCAAAGTGACCCAGTAGGTTACAGTTGTAACATCTTAGTTTGCTTTTATCCAAGCCAACTCTGGTGTTGGAGTTGTTACTTGGAATGGGTCTTCCGGTTCTGGAGTAGAACCTTTTTGCTCTTATAAAGAGCATGGCATACGAGTGATGTATGTCCATTTCTTCTAAATCATCTGGATGAAAGCATTCCAGATCCTCCTTGACAAAGGACATGTTGCTTGAGTTTTCAGAAACAAAAGCAGCGGAGGTTGAGGCTTGAGGAGGAGCTTCAAGAAGAAATGGTGAGCTGATTGTTTGAGAGGTAGGAGTTTGTGGATGGGTGACAATTGGAGGATAGTAGTTGCTAGAACTAGGACCTGAGTGGTCAGAGTGAAGCGCTGATGAGATGGTGGAGGAAGAAGAGGCTGATTGATGATTGGAGCTCCTTTCCTTGGCTTGAATCATTTCTAATTCATATGTTTTCAGCATGCCAAAGAGCTCTGCCATCTGGAGAGTTTTTAAATTCTCCGTTCTTCTTATAGACACTGTATATAGTGTCCAGCAGCTTGGGATAGATTTGATAAACTTCTTGAGAATATCTTATTCTCTAGCTTTACTTTGGAACACTACAGCTCACCTACAAGATAAGTGTACCTGTTATACAAAACGGTTAGTGACTCACATTCCTTCCATATGAAGTTTTTGTATTACTGTTTCAGGACGTCTCTTCTGTTTTCTTTGACTTCCTCAGAGCCAGCAAACATCTTCTCAAGAGCCTCCCAGAGCTCTTTAGTAGTTTTGTAACTTCTGAAGTTATGAAAAACTTCATTTGGAAGGCACATTTGGATAGCTCCTAGTGCCTTGAAGTCCACCTCCATCTTCTTTATGTCCTCATCTGAGTACTTGGAGGGCTCCTTTGGAACTGATGGTCCTCTAGAGGCAGCAGAGGCCACCATGGAAGTGTAAGGTCCATCACTGATGGATTTTCACATTCCGTACTCCTGATAACAGAAAAAGCTTTCCATGCGATTTTTCCACATGTCGTAGTCTTCTCCAGATACCAATATTGGTGGTCGGTTGATACTGCCGATGTCTTCAAATCCATTGCTTTGTGCCATCTTTGTTTTTGTGATTTTGGGTGACTTGATTGAAAGAGAGAGTTTAAAATAGAACCAGAAGTGATTAAACTAGTGTGAGTTTGTATAATCTGAGCCAAAGCTCTGATACCACTTGTAGGATCGTGAAAGTGCAAGATGGTTCTGTTCTTAGTTGAAATTGGCGGAAACAATATCAACTACACAAGTATAATCGAGTAAACAGAAAGAATATTAAAAAGAACACTGTTGTATTAAGCTTTTGTAGATAAACGATTACAAATGAAACTCAATCAAAAAGCACACTTACAATGAAGTGTTTACACAGTATTTATACTCACTTAGAATCAAGACAGACCCTTGACTCTAAGGATCAGATCTAACACAGACCGTTGATCTTTTGTATATAGCTAACTATTACACGTTTAGTCTAAAACTAGTTAACTTTATTGAAGCGTCTTCTTTGTGCATTATTACTTGCATGCTTGGAGAAGAGCATTGTTGTCTGTTATTGGTTGCACCATTGAGGTTCCTTCTGCTTTGAGTGTGTCAGTTGCTTTTGCGGAAAGTTGTCAGTGACGCGTGGCATGGATAGTCAGCTGCAACGATTTCTCTTCAAGGCACACGGCTGTCAGCTGCAAAGATGAGGATCAGCAGCAAGATGTGACCATCCAAAGCTGCTGATGATTTGCATGTCAGCAGTATCAAGTGTTGATGCTGCTGAGAAGCCTATCCGCAACAACTTTGGTCTTCAGCAGATAAGGCTATCCGCAGCAGATTTGTTCTTCAGCGGGAGAACAAGTATCCGCAGCAGATAAGCTTGTCCGCTGCAGTTTGTTGGTCAGCAGCAAACTCTGAGATCAGCAGCATTTGTACTTAGAGAATTTTGTAGCCATCAGTCTTTGTTTCTACAAATTGATTTCATCTAAATTACACGATTGGGCTTCGATTTGACCATAACAGTCGTGGGGCTGATTACGCGTTAATTCGATTAATTAGGGATGAATCGAGTCATGTTAAGGTGTTTAATACATGAGGGACTGATCTACGCGTGATTTGCGGGATCCAATACGCGTCAATTACACAAATCAATAAGAGATTGATACGGGCTTGACTATGCGAAGTTAAATTCTTTTGAATTTGAATTGACTGCGTAATCGGTTTAATTTGCTTGATGTTGTTTGGGTAAACATGTGGAGTCCAACTCAAACAATAATTCGTCGATGGCAGCCTTGGATTATCACGGTTTGGCCACTTTGACTTTTGAAAGTCAATCGGATCAAGGAAAGTCAAAGTTGAAGTTTCAAAGTCAAAATTTAAGAGTGTGGGGTTCCAAATTAAGGTTCAAATGGTTTGGGGTTCAAGCAAACGAATAATTTCTTGTTAGTTGGATAAAATTATATATGTGAGTATGTATTTGTTTGATATTTACATAAGTATATCCATATATATAGGATTCTAATAATGTATACTCGTGTAAAACTCGTGAATTTGCATTGGAACCTAGTGTTTAATTGTTGGTACGAATAGAATAAACCAGTGTACTAGATTTTGGAATTGAAATGTGTTACATTGAATTGAAAATAAAGATAGTAAAATCAGAAATGTTACATAAGCATCCTCTAGCTTCAGCAGCTTCGAGCATCTCTCTTACACGGCACTTCGGTTTAGAGATATTTGCTTTGGTCTTAGCAATAGCTATGCCCTTACCGGTACCCTTTTACTTGTGAAACAAAAGTGAAGTTCATCATCGATCATAGCTTTCAAGATGTTGTCATTGGGATAAATCCCTGTTCTTTTAAGCTGATCAATGAAGCATGACATCTTTAAAGCATCATCGGGCACCCACTCAGCATACCGAGAGAAGAAATCCCTAACATAGTCATAACGGCTATGTAGCTGCCCTTCCCATTTACAGTCATTAAATGCGTTATAAACAATAATATCAATGATCAAGTGATCATCTACGAGAATGCATGCTTTCTCGATGTCTGATGCTTTCTTCCTCATGACCACAGCACGTTCTAGATTCTTCAAGGCAACTTCTCTAATGTGTGATATTAAAGAGTGAGAAGGATTCATGTTGTAATCTTGATGGTATTTCTCCTTCAAGTTACGGATCATGTCATAAGCAGACAAGTGCTGGATTGAAGCTTGAATCCCAGGGCTAACAGATGCCAGCATAAGGTCTGATATAGCATGGGTATCATCCCTAAGTTTGTTCCAGGCATTTAGAACAAACTCACTAGCATCCTCAGGTGGCTGCTTAGGTAAAGGGTACTTAAAAATATGTAGTTTCTTGTTGTATCTGAGGACGTTCTTCAGATTGTAGTACCAGGTCAAGAAATTTGTTCCATCGAGTTTAACGTTTAGGATGTTGTTAAGCCTGTGACATTTCGGTTTTCTTATTCACGCTTTATATTATGTATCATGTAATCATTTTCTATTATATGAAATGCGAGTGTTTTTATTTAATTTTGTAAAAAATATATATATATATATATATTTTTTTTATTTTATGGATTTAAAATAATTAAAATTTTATAAGTTTTAAACTTATATAAAATTTTATATATAAGAAAATAAAATCTAAATTAAAAGGTTCATATATAAATATGATAATCTATCTAAATAATAATTAACTTTTATAAAAATATATTTATAATAATAATATAAGTTTATAAAATATAATTGAAATTAAAAAGAAATCTAATTAATTATTTTTATAAAAGTTAAGGGTCTGTTTTGAAAATAATTAAACTACAAGGTTTTAAAACAGAAATTAGTTAAGGGACTAAACATGGACAAACCAAACTATAAGGACTCATCCGTAACTATCTCAGGGGCTAAATTAAATCAAAACCAAACTTCAGGGACTAAATCTGTCAAAACCCTTATCGCAAATCCGGTTATCCCCTACATTGTCCGGCGATCCGAGATAGTTTCCGGCGAACACCCCGACAGGGCTGTTCCCTGCACCTCGACAGCGGCTACAGGCATCCCTGAACTCGTCTTCCCTATGCGAACAAAAGGCCCCGACCAATTGGTCTCCCCAACATACGAATCGCCTGATCTTGTTGGTGGCCGAGAACCCACGCCACGAATTCGAGCCCGACAGTCAACCTCCACGCGTATTTAATAGCTCGTTAGCTTCGTCTCGTCCAGACGAGTGTCGGGACGTGCCCAATTGCACGCTTTGTCATAAGAAACAAACTCGGCTATAAATAGCCATAGTCGGACCTGCTCGAGCTCGCTACCCCTCCTCCACCCAATCTCTCTCCAAATTGAAAACACCATTACAATCGCCATCTCTGTGTGAAGCTGTGACCAAAGTTGTAGAGGCTAATCCAACCAAGAAGCTCGATTCTCATTCTGGACATTCTCGGATTTAAGACTCTGCCGTCCAGTCCCTTTGCGACCACGTAAGAATCCTCAACTTCGTTTCTTTACCTTCTGTTATCATAAGACAAGCTGAACCAATCGAAGTCACGACTCCAAACCGTCGATTACCGGACAAACTATTGTTCTGAAAAATTACTGCTTTATTTTCTAAAGTCTGGGCCATCGAAACTACTTAGTTTCGATAGAGTAAATGGTCAATCGAAACTAGTAGTTTCGATAGATGGTAGTTTCGACAGCCTGTGTATCACTTATAAATGATAAATCGAAACTAGTAGTTTCGATAGATAGTAGTTTCGACAGTTCTGTGTATCACTTGTAAATGGTCAATCGAAACTAGTAGTTTCGATTGAACACAGTTACGATACCTGTCACAACTATAAACAGTTTCGATCAAATCAGTAATTTCAAGTAAATCTGGACCAACTTTTATGCAAATAACACTAAGAAATGTTATTATAAACCTATACACAATTAAATACTAATACGCACATGTAAACATACAATAATACCCATTTATCTACATAGGGTTTCAACGTGCTTAGACTTCAACATCTTTATCACCTACACGCGTGGAAAAATACCCGCTTGCAAGGTGAGTTACATAGCCCCTATTTTACATTTTTACGCATTTTGGGGTGAAACATTATACATGCTACTCACTTTGTTTATACGTGTTATACATGTGGACTATATGCTTATTATCGTGGGTGTACATTCATTTACTTTAAACACAATAAAACCAACAGTAATATTAATAGATCTATTGTGCGTGACCAGCCCACCCGGTTAGGGTGTTTATTAGTGCATACTCGGATATAGCCGCGTGTTATATTCAAACATACCGGATATAGTGGGTAACTATATTCAAACATACCGGACTTAGCTGTTGTGCTATGTTCAAGCGCGTCAAACAATGTTTGAATTGTGATTAGATAAATGATACACCATATATATACTATGTTTAACAAGATAAACAATGAGTTGCAAAACGTTTTTATCTTCTACTTATCGGAACTACAAAAACCTATGTACTCACCAACTTTTTAGTTGACACTTGATTTAAATAATGTTTCAGGTTTGGATATGTGATTGCTTGCTGAAGATTTCTCCACTTAAGAACTATGGACCTAGTTAAATAAATCAATGTTTTGAACTAGACTAGGTTATTTGAAATGTATTGTATTTGGATCTTTGTTGTCTTCAAATTTAATTAATGAATTATGAAACTTTTTAGTTATCATGTGCTTTTGAACAATCATTCCATTGTCCGCCTCGATGATTCTGCCATCGGTCGGGGTGTGACAGATTGGTATCAGAGCCATGGTTATAGGGAATTAGGTTATTAGACACAATGACCTAGACTATAACCCTAGGACTCCCTTTTATGTGTTACGTGCTAAATGATTATCTGCTATGTGAATTATTTGTAGTTAGGTATTATTTGAATTTCCCCAAGTTTGGTACATGAGACTTATACACATACATACAAGGCTTTAAACATACGATACATACTTTACATACACATTTGACAAATAAACATATGCAAACAAATACACTACCCATATTTGAAACATTTCTACACATTTTATACTCATAGACTCTCGAGTCTATTAAAATCTTGAAAATCTCATCAACGACTTAATTTCTTGAAACCAGTAAAGGACATGTGCAATCTGGAAGGGTGACATCTGTACATTGGGTTTTCTGTCTAGGAAAGCATTTCGTATAAATCCAAATAAACGGACCCGTATGCTTTCCTGGGAATTCCTGAAGTGAGTGTTTACCTATTGGCTAAAGCATGTCTCCTTGAAAGTTTTGAGGAATTAATTAACGTTGATAAGTCAATGTATTCGCAAAGATACGATCCGAACTTAAACTCAAAATTTGGGGACATTATAGCAAGATAGGAAGAACTAGACGAAAATGCAAAGCAAATCATTATTACGGTTGCACACATAATAACGATTTGTAGTGCATGCAAGTCCCGGCAATTCCTATTACGCGAATAATGATCTATAACATCATGTTCTATCCGGAATAGATGGCTCAATTTTCCCCCCATCAACTTTGAATAAATACACATGCACTGGCACGCGTCATGATGAATCCCGCTTTTCTGCTTACATTATTCCCCACTATAATTCATATATATCCATCTTATCTAAAATATCATTGTCTTTTCTTATGGTGTTAGAATGCCTCCTCGACGTGCAAATTCTAGCACTTCCAACCCGGATCTTGTTACTCTTCTTGCTCAGCTGGTAGGGAAAATGACCCAAGCCAATAACAACAGTGACGGATCTCGCAACATCCAAGGAAACGGTGGTACCAACCAACCCCAATGCACGTTTAAGCACTTTAACTCGTGCAATCCTACAAAAATTTTCGGGACTGAAGGTGCTACCGGCCTACTACAATGGTTTGAAAGCATGGAAAGCACATTCCTAAATAGTGATTGTCCCGATAATCTTCGGGTTCGCTATGCCACAAGTGTACTTCAAAAGAGAGCCCTCACCTGGTGGAACGGTGAGAAACGCACTCGTGGTGTTGAGGTTGCTACATCTTTATCTTGGGATGATCTGGAGAAAGCCATGACTGATGAATTATGTCCTCGGAATGAAATGAGGAAGCTCGAGACTGAGTTCTGGGATCTTGCCCAAGACAGCGGGGATAATCTGGCTTACACCACCCGGTTTCAAGAGCTAAGTCTGTTGGTGCCTCATATGATCACTCCCCTTGCATGGGGAATTGAAAAATACATAGGCGGGCTGCCTATGCAAATTCAAGATGCTGTGTTAGGAAGCAATCCTCCTACACTTGAAGCTGCTATCCGTCTATCCGCTACACTATCCGACAACCATGTGAAGGCCGGAACCTTATCAAAAAAGGGTTCCAAGAAGGTTGTTTCTACTCTTGCGGTCGTCAAGGATGTAAAACCTGAGTCTTCTAACCGCAACAAGAAACGAAAGGGTCGAAACTTCACAGCCGTAACTCCCGCTGTACCTGCTATTCAAGCGGCCCCTTTGGGTCAAAACCCGAAACTTTATCTAGGCCCGAATCCCCAATGCCAGACCTGCAAGTACCATCATCCTGCCAACTTACCATGCCGATTGTGTTCAAGCTGCGGACGATATGGACACGTGGTCACTACTTGCCGTACCCGTCCTCCCGTCCATCAAGCTGCTCCAGCCAATCTATCCGGCAACTAACCGCCCAATCTATCCGGCACCTCTCAATGGTCGGGCATGTTACGAATGTGGAGATCCAAACCATTTCCGTGACCGATACCCAAAACCTCAGCATCAAGGTGGTCCTCAAGGACGGGCATTTCATATAAACGCTAATGAGGCTCAAGCAAACAACGACGTGATAAACGGTACGTTTCTCGTAAACAATCATTATGCATCCATTTTATTTGATACCGGTGCCGATAGGAGTTTTGTGTCTCTTACCTTTGAATCTCGACTTGCTAAACAAAGAACGAAACTTGACAATTCTTATTCCGTGGAGATAGCAAACGGAAAATCTATTACTATAAATTCTGTTATCCGCGACTGCAATCTCGGGCTTAATAGTCATGAATTCTCCGTTGATCTCCTTCCAATGCAATTGGGAAGCTTCAATATTATAATTGGCATGGACTGGTTATCCAAGCACCATGCCGAGGTTATTTGCTACGAAAAGTGCATTCGTATACCTCTCCCTTCGGGTGACACGTTAGTTATTTTCGGTGAAAAACCGTGTCGTGGTCTTCAACTCATGTCTTGCACATTAGCACAAAAGTACTTGCGGAAAAAATACGTTGCTTTCTTGGCCCACGTAGTTGACACAAAAGACAAGGGTAAGAAATTGCAAGATATTCCGATCATTCGAGACTTTCCCGAGGTATTCCCCGAGGATTTACCCGGCCTTCCTCCTCCTAGACAAGTAGAATTTCGTATTGACCTTGTGCCCAGGGCAACTCCCGTGGCAAAAGCTCCCTATCGTCTTGCACCTTCCGAGATGCAAGAGCTCGCAAGTCAATTACAAGAACTCTCATCTAAAGGATTCATCCGCCCGAGCCATTCACCTTAGGGTGCTCCTGTGCTGTTCGTAAAGAAAAAGGATGGATCATTTCGAATGTGCATCGATTATCGTGAACTCAACAAGCTTACAATTAAGAACCGTTATCCTTTACCCCGTATCGACGATCTTTTCGATCAACTTCAAGGTTCAACATGTTTCTCCAAGTTTGACCTTCGTTCCGGATACCATCAACTTCGTGTTCTCGATGAAGACATTCTGAAAACAGCCTTTCGGACTAGATATGTTCACTACGAGTTCATGGTCATGCCCTTCGGTTTGAATAATGCACCTGCAGTCTTCATGGACCTCATGAACCATGTATGCAAACCTTATTTGGACAAGTTCGTGATCGTTTTCATTGACGACATTCTCATCTATTCTAAAACGAAAGCGGAGCATGAACAACATCTTCGTTTGATTTTGGAACTCTTGAAGAAAGAACAACTATACGCCAAGTTCTCCAAGTGTGAATTCTGGCTAAAGGAAGTTCAATTTTTCGGACACATAGTCAACGATAAGGGAATTCATGTGGACCCGGCAAAAATCGAAGCGGTAAAGAATTGGAGTACTCCTAAGACTCCTACTGAGATTCGTTCCTTCCTTGGACTAGCGGGTTACTATCGTCGCTTCATCTCAAATTTCTCCAAGATTGCGGTTCCGCTCACTGCCTTGACTCACAAAGGTAAACCTTACGAGTGGGGACCCAAACAAGAAGAAGCTTTTCAAACTCTCAAGCTCAAGCTCTGCAATGCTCCTATTCTAACTCTTCCTAGTGGTAATGACGACTTTATCGTTTATTGTGATGCATCCAACCAAGGTCTTGGTTGTGTTCTTATGCAACGTGGCCAAGTAATTGCATACGCATCACGTCAGCTCAAAATCCACGAGAAGAACTATACGACCCATGATCTCGAGCTTGGTGCTGTCGTTTTTGCCTTGAAAATTTGGAGACATTATCTTTATGGCACCAAATGCGTGGTTTTCACCGACCACAAAAGTCTCCAACATATTTTCAATCAAAAAGAGCTTAATATGAGGCAACGACGATGGGTCGAACTTCTTAACGACTACGACTGCGAGATTTGCTACCACCCTGGCAAAGCAAATGTTGTAGCCGACGCCTTGAGTCGTAGAGAACGTATCATGCTTCATAGTGTTAGTATTCATAACGATATCTAAGCCCGCATTCTCCAAGCACAACACACCTCGGTTACCGAGGGAAACATGTACCACGAAATGGCATGTGGTGTGGAACTCTTGCTAGAAACTAAAGCCAACGGCCTGTTGTATTACTTGGATCGTATCTGGGTTCCCGATCGCGACAACCTTCGTATATTTTTGATGAACGAGTCCCACAAAACTCGATATTCGGTACATCCCGGAGCTGATAAGATGTACGTGGGTCTTCGTCAACAATATTGGTGGCCCGGCATGAAAAAGAATATTGCCCTCTTTGTGTCAAAATGCTTAACTTGTTCTAAAGTAAAGGCCGAACACCAGAAGCCTTCCGGACTCCTCGAACAACCTGAAATTCCCATGTGGAAGTGGGAGAACCTTGCTATGGACTTCATCACCAAACTCCCACGCACTTCTAGTGGGCACGATAGTATCTGGGTTATTATCGATCGACTCACAAAGTCTGCTCATTTCTTGCCTATTCGTGAGGACTATCGAGTCGAGAAATTGGCTCGGATCTACATTGATGAGATCGTAAGTCGACACGGAATCCCTTTGAACATTATCTCCGATCATGATTCGCGTTTTACTTCCCGATTTTGGCAATCATTACAATCTGCGCTTGGTACTCGTTTGGATTTAAGTATGGCTTACCATCCTCAAACTGATGGACAAACCGAGCGAACTGTCACACCCCAACCGACGGCGGAAACGTCGGGGCGGGACATGTAGACTGTTCATGAGCTCAAGGTTGACTAAATTGTAATATGTTAAATCCATTTCCATTCAAACAAACATGAACAAGTTCAAAGTACATAATGAAATACAATTTGTCTTTGATTTAATATTAACTAGGTCCAAAGCCTATGTGTAGCATGTCTTGATCTAGCTCATATGAAAACACCTGAAACATGAATAAAATAAGGTCAACTAAAAAGTTGGTGAGTATAACACAGTTGTATGTAGATAGCATATAGTTGAAAACAAATCCTTTACAAAACATGATAAAATAAGGCATTTATGGGGAGCAGCTATTGTGTAACCATGTATAACCAAACCTTGTGACTAGCATGCAAAACAAATGTGTTGTCGGTTTCAATCACCGCGCACCATGGGTGGGTTTGTCAGACTCAATAGATCTATCATTGAAAACCGTCGGCTTGTATAGTTAATGATTGCACATAAGAGCATACAAATGTTAGCACACCTAGCACTCGGGCACAAAGCTCAAATTTTGCACACATGTATGTAAATAGGATTTTTGCACTTGTGTTGTTTGTGTAAATGTAAATGTGTAATGTGTAATGCGTATAGAGTTCATGTTCCACCCGAAAAGTGTAAAAGAGAAAAAGGGGTTGTGAATACTCACTTGATATAGAGGCGTAGCTAAACACGGAAGGCTAGATTGAAATTTGATTCTTGTAACTCGCCACTTTAACCTAATGCATAATGTATATTTGGTTTATTAGAGGGTACAATAGTCAATGTCTAAGTCTAGGATTGAATCGGTTATGTGTGACAAGTGTTGGAGTGGTAAGTATTAGTGGTTCGAACTTAAATGAAATGTTTCATAAACTGAGGGGGGGGGGGGTTTAGATAAACAGTTTTAAAATATTTAAACCACGTTTTGAAATCGAATAACTAAATGAATTAAATAATTATTATTACTTAAATAATTTAGTTATATAAAAATTAGTGGTATGATTTATTTTATTTAAATAATTAATTTATTTATTTATGTAAAAATGATATGTATCTATAAAGGTGTGTAAAAACAAGTCTTGATTGCTTCAAATAAATTTAATCTTTTAGAGTTTTTATAGAAATTAAACTGTTTTATTTAGAAATTTATTTATATATTTTAAGTTTTAATTCAAAAGGTTAATATGTAATTTAACACTTTTAAATTGGATTAAATCAAATTTTATATGGAAAATTAAGGATTTTGCTTTTATTCTGTCATAATTGTTTCAAGGTTTATAAAAATATTTTTTATAAAATTATTGGAGTTTTAAAAATAGTCTTAAAAATAAATGGGCACTGCCCGGGTCGAACCCGGGTCTGTCCGGCGAGTGCAATGTGTAGCGACCATTGGACCAGGGAACACATCCATGTCACAGAATCAGCACGACTGCGTATAATCGTGACCTCGCCTGGAGACCGGATTCACTACTTGGAATGGGTTTAAAAAGGGTGTCGGGTTATGGGTTTCGAACCCGTGATATTTCGATCAAAGGTCCTACGTCTTAACCGGTTTATCTGGGCTAGAAGCCTTGACAGAAAAGGATACGAAAATGAATTAACCTAGAACTCCAGTTCATCTCTTTCCCCAATTCGATTTCCCGAAACCCTAGCCCTCAAATTGAACTCGATTGAACACATAAACGAGTCGATGATTATGGGGCTTTCATTCCCCAGATTAAAACGAGTCTAAGGGTATAAGAATTACCTGTAATGGTTACGCATAGGGTGTATTCGAATGGATGTGCAGGCTCGAGTTCTTCGTGAGGACTCGCGACTCAGAAGTGTTTGGGAGAGAAATTGATGCGTCCGGAGAGTTGCTAGAGGTGTCGCGAAGGTGTATGATTAAGCTATACGTCTCAAATTCGTTTGGAATACAGAAATTGATTCGTGCTTGATTAGGACGGTTTTGGAAGAGGTTTGATGCGTATTCGATGATTTCGTGAAGTTAGGTAGTAGATGGTTAATCGAAACGATCATGTAACCGCTTAGACACGATCGGGCAACATTAATTTCGCTTAATTCCAGGGAATGAAGTTTGATTTGATTAGGTTTGACTATTGAAAGTCAAAATTAGAAGAAAATTAGTTAAATGATTTAAAAGAATAAAAGATGGATAATTGTTATCTTTTATAAAAAGATATATGAAAAATTGTTATCATTTATAAAAGATGAAATTTTATATTTATTATTTTCTTTTTTTTTTATAAAACCTGGATATAAAAAGATGAAGATATATATGTATAGATGTGTAAATGGATCATTTAATAAAATGAATGTATTTTTATAAAATTTGGTTTTCACTCATTATAAATTTATAAAAATTAACTATAAATTTTCATTGTAATATGTATAAAAAAAATGCTTGAATAAATACATGATTTAAATACAGCGATATTATTAAAATAAATAAGGTAAGGATTTAGCCAAAAAGTCATGGATGTTACAGTCTCCCCCTGTTAAGGGAATTTCGTCCCGAAATTTAACTAACGGAGACTACTGAATCTGGGAGGAAGTGAGTTGGAGTTTTTTGATTATTGATTTGAGAAGTATGATAGACAATAGGATTTAAGTCTAAAGTTCCAATTTTATCGGATGTCCCCGAAGATTGATCGGGGTTGAATGTGAATGATGACAATAAATTTAGTTTAGAGATGAATCTAATTCTAAATGCAAGATGTATTACTTGGAATGAATTTGATGGGATTTTGAAATTCTGAGATTGTGTAAGATGTAGTCTAATATGCTCCAAATTGTTAGTGGGTAAAAGATTTCATAAACATTGGTCTAGGTCAAAACTTCACGTGACACGAATAACGCTACTTCTGATAATATGATAAGACACTTATATATAGGAAGTACCATCGGCGTATCCACCATGCCCTTGTCATATCACATCCGTTTCGTTGTTGCATATCATGATAAGTTTTTTTGTCACAACACACAACAAGATTTCACTATGTTTTCCATGCGCTGATTTTCATAATTCCGTGTGCACCCGTAATTACTCAAATCATCGTATGGTACGTATAGATCATTCCGTTGTGTGCGGGTAAGGGGGCACAATTTCACTATTATCACGTCCATTGTTTTCACGTAAAAGTCGCTAACAAGTAACTATGTCCCTAACCAGGTCAGTTTGCAACTAAAGAGTAGTAAAGCAGTAACACTTAAAGTTTCTTAGTTTGCTCGTGTTTGAACAAAAATACGTCAAACCCGAGGCGTTTCAATGTATCATGGTCTTCAACTTTGGTGTACAAAGTGCATGACCATGTCTTGTGTATAATGAAATCGATCCATTGCAATAATTGTAAGCAAATTTTGTTTCGTGTATATAGTAAGCACACAAGTCTCATGTATGATTTAGTGTCACGTAGCTCGTAATCAAATAAGTCTCATATATAGTGTAAATAATCTAGCCTCTTGTATTTTGTAAATCAATAAGCTCTAATGTGTAATGTAAACAACATAGCATTATGTGCATAGTAGGAAATGAATTTCATGTAGGGTGTTGACAACTTAGCATCATGTATATTGTACAATGTGCACAGTTTAGTATGGTGTACTTTGTAACCTGATGAGTTTCATGTTCAATGTGATCCATCAAGTATTGTATATCAAACAAACAATTTTTATGTATCTCATGATCAATTTAGTGTATGTATATTGCAAACAACTATGCTTCATGTATTCCGTAATCAATCCAGTAGAGCGTGTATTGCAAGTAATCAAGTCTCGTGTATTATGTAGTCAGCGTATCATTGGGTATATTGAAAATAGCTAATCTTCGTGTATTAAGTGCTCGTGTTATGCATATTGTAAATGTGCATACGTATGCTATTGAGTTTCGTGCGTGGCATATGCTAACGAGTTTTGTACGTGATCAGGTATTGCGGGGAAACGTGTTGTTTGGCGTTCGTGTAAAATATGGTAGTTAGGTTCTAGCTATTAAATCTCATTGTGGTTGGTGGGGAGGGTTAACGTCTACGTGGTATGGATCGTCTCTTGAAGCGTCAAGTGAAAGGTAACGAGGAGGTTTTGAAAACATTCGGGAATTGCGTTTACAAATACGGGTCTTTGCTTGGACATAGAAAGTGGTAATTCATTCTTGATTGTAGATATATAAGGTAGTGAAATCATTGAATCGCATATTTTAAATGAATATGCAATTTATGCAAAAAATATATTTTTAATTTAAACTTTCAATTATTAACAAGAGGATATTTTTAAGTGGAACCATTGGCTAAACAAGACTTAGCCAAGGTTTAGAAATATTTCTTTTAATGAGAAAAAAAAATCATTTTTATTTATCAATTCGAAATAATATATATATATATTTTTTTACAAGATTGGTTGTATTAACTTTCCTTACCAGGTAAAAAGTTTTATGAAAAACTTATGCTTTTGATACTATCTAAAAGTTTGATAAACTTTTTGTTTGAACAAGATAACGAGGTTTTGTTTAAATCAGATAATAGGATGATTTGTTTATGAAGGAGATTGTTGATAGTGTACTAAATCGTATTGAATGAAGAAGGTGATATTTGAGAAATTTTAATGAAAATATGACGGGCGTAAATCACACTCCACTGGTCAAATCAATGAATAATAACTGTAGAGTTGGAATATATGAAATTGATTAAACGCTGAAATGTTAAACATTACTCAAAACATAGGGAAATGGTTCTCAAATCGAAAATTTAAAGGAAATCAGTAGAAGCTCCTTCTAACATCTCTGGTAGCTTTCCACTAGGAAGAAGATAATCTCCAAGATGAGCACCGCTATAGACACTCGAGTAGTAGATCTGGCTTCAGTTCTGGCGGTCTCCGTGCGATGATCTTGTATTTCTTTTTCGAGGATGGAGATTAACTCCTTTTGGTATCCTAATTGGTTTGCTAGGCTATCCATTCTTTGTCCTTGCAAGTCGTGTATTACTCCCTGCTCTATCCTTTGCCTCTCGAATTCTGAATTTCTTACATATTGATGGAAGTCATGGGTTCGAATCCCCATAACACTAGTGGGTGCCATGGTATGCCTTACCCAAGGGTTAGGGAGGTACGGGTCGGGCATTAGGTATGGGTCTCTTAGTGGGGGTGGCAATTGATTGTGGAGGTGAGGTGTATGATACGGGTTTATGGGTACGGGTGATCCAGGTATTCGAAGTCTCGGATCGGTGTTCCTAATCCAGTCCGCCCTTACATCAAACCTTGGCCTAGCAGTTGGGGGTGTTGGTGACCGGTACACGGGTGTCTCAGTGTCTTCTTCCCAATCAGATTCTGTTCCAGGACGGTAAACCGGAGAGGGAGGTGAGTAGGAGTCCATGTCTAGTAGAAAACAATGAAAAAGTTATAAGTGATAATGAAATATTATGGTTTGAACATAGGAGTACTTATAGGTTTTAGAGTTTGACTAGTCATAACACCGAACCTTTCACGATAGTATTTTAGAAATACACTTGACCTATAAGCAATGTATCCCTGAGGAGAATTCCCAGGAAAGAGGGGTGGGTCGCTAAGACACACTTAAGTACCCTATCTTTCCTTAGCCAGAATTCCTCATGGGCTTACACACTCTTCCAGCCATCATGTATTAATAACACTATTGTTGGGCTCATGGTTATGATGGGAATTGTTGTGGACTGGGCTTTGAGGCCCAAAAGTGAGGTTTATTTATTGCAGCGGGCTTCTCATTCTTGGAGGATATATGGGCTTCTTAGTTTATTATTAATGGGTATTAGGCCCAATAGTTTAAGCCTTTGTTTACTTAAAGTTATGGTATCATGCGTGTGAGTTCAAAGGTGTATGGAGATTTTGGTGTGTATGTGTGTGTGTTTAACTTAGGATAACACTTTAGTGAAACACATAGGTAGCATGTAAACAGTAATGAATGTAAGCACAAGAGTTATCAAGTAGTGTGACTCATAAACTATCAAGTATTGTAACATGTATTGAAATTACTCAGGATAGCATGTAAAATATTCACATAAGAAGTAATCATGTAACAAGTAATAGCATGGCATAGTATGGGTGTCCTAAGGTTATAGTCTAGGTCAAGAGTGTCTAATAACCTAATTCTCTATAACCAAGGCTCTGATACCAATCTGTCACACCCCAACCGACGGCGGAAACGTCGGGGCGGGACATGTAGACTGTTCATGAGCTCAAGGTTGACTAAATTGTAATATGTTAAATCCATTTCCATTCAAACAAACATGAACAAGTTCAAAGTACATAATGAAATACAATTTGTCTTTGATTTAATATTAACTAGGTCCAAAGCCTATGTGTAGCATGTCTTGATCTAGCTCATATGAAAACACCTGAAACATGAATAAAATAAGGTCAACTAAAAAGTTGGTGAGTATAACACAGTTGTATGTAGATAGCATATAGTTGAAAACAAATCCTTTACAAAACATGATAAAATAAATTTAATCTTTTAGAGTTTTTATAGAAATTAAACTGTTTCATTTAGAAATTTATTTATATATTTTAAGTTTTAATTCAAAAGGTTAATATGTAATTTAACACTTTTAAATTGGATTAAATCAAATTTTATATGGAAAATTAAGGATTTTGCTTTTATTCTGTCATAATTGTTTCAAGGTTTATAAAAATATTTTTTATAAAATTATTGGAGTTTTAAAAATAGTCTTAAAAATAAATGGGCACTGCCCGAGTCGAACCCGGGTCTGTCCGGCGAGTGCAATGTGTAGCGACCACTGGACCAGGGAACACATCCATGTCACAGAATCAGCACGACTGCGTATAATCGTGACCTCGCCTGGAGACCGGATTCACTACTTGGAATGGGTTTAAAAAGGGTGTTGGGTTATGGGTTTCGAACCCGTGACATTTCGATCAAAGGTCCTACGTCTTAACCGGTTTATCTGGGCTAGAAGCCTTGACAGAAAAGGATACGAAAATGAATTAACCTAGAACTCCAGTTCATCTCTTTCCCCAATTCGATTTCCCGAAACCCTAGCCCTGAAATTGAACTCGATTGAACACATAAACGAGTCGATGATTATGGGGCTTTCATTCCCCAGATTAAAACGAGTCTAAGGGTATAAGAATTACCTGTAATGGTTACGCATAGGGTGTGTTCGAATGGAGGTGCAGGCTCGAGTTCTTCGTGAGGACTCGCGACTCAGAAGTGTTTGGGAGAGAAATTGATGCGTCCGGAGAGTTGCTAGAGGTGTCGCGAAGGTATATGATTAAGCTATACGTCTTAAATTCGTTTGGAATACAGAAATTGATTCATGCTTGATTAGGACGGTTTTGGAAGAGGTTTGATGCGTATTCGATGATTTCGTGAAGTTAGGTAGTAAATGGTTAATCGAAACGATCATGTAACCGCTTAGGCACGATCGGGCAACATTAATTTCGCTTAATTCCAGGGAATGAAGTTTGATTTGATTAGGTTTGACTATTGAAAGTCAAAATTAGAAGAAAATTAGTTAAATGATTTAAAAGAATAAAAGATGGATAATTGTTATCTTTTATAAAAAGATATATGAAAAATTGTTATCATTTATAAAAGATGAAATTTTATATTTATTATTTTCTTTTTTTTTTTATAAAACCTGGATATAAAAAGATGAAGATATATATGTATAGATGTGTAAATGGATCATTTAATAAAATGAATGTATTTTTATAAAATTTGGTTTTCACTCATTATAAATTTATAAAAATTAACTATAAATTTTCATTGTAATATGTATAAAAAAAATGCTTGAATAAATACATGATTTAAATACAGCGATATTATTAAAATAAATAAGGTAAGGATTTAGCCAAAAAGTCATGGATGTTACACGAACAATCCAAACTCTCGAGGATATGCTTAGAACTTGTGTCATTGACTTTGGCGGCAATTGGAATTCTCACCTACCACTGATCGAATTTTCTTACAACAACAGCTACCACACAAGTATTAACATGGCACCGTTTGAAGCTCTTTATGGACGAAAGTGTCGTTCACCGATTTGTTGGAACGAAATTGGTGAAGCACAAATCACCGGTCTCGAGCTTATCCAAGAGACCACCGATAAAATCTCTCTTACTCGTGACAACATTCGAGTAGCAAGGAGTCGACAAAAGAGCTATGCCGATAAACGACGAAAACCCTTGGAATTTCAAGTTGGGGATATGGTTCTTCTAAAGGTATCACCTTGGAAAGGCATAGTCCGATTTGGAAAGAAAGGAAAAGTTGCACCTCGATATGTGGGTCCATTCAAGATACTCGAAAGGGTAGGAAAAGTGGCCTACAAACTCGATCTTCCTTCAGAGCTCAGCAACGTTCATCCGACTTTTCACGTATCAAATTTGAAAAAGTGCCTAGCCGACGAGAATCTCCACATCCCTCTTGATGAAGTACGTATTGACAAGAAAATGTACTTTGTTGAGAAACCCCGTGGAAATCATGGACCGTGAAGTCAAGAAACTCAAGCGTAGTCGCATCCCCATTGTCAAGGTCCGTTGGGAGTCTAAACGGGGACCCGAGTTCACTTGGGAACGTGAAGACCAAATGAAGTCCAAATATCCGCATCTCTTTTCATAGCCTCCATTAGTTGAACTTCGGGGCGAAATTCCTTTAACATGGGGAGACTGTGACATTTCGGTTTTCTTATTCACGCTTTATATTATGTATCATGTAATCATTTTCTATTAAATGAAATGCGAATGTTTTTATTTAATTTTGTAAAAATATATATATATATATATTTTTTATTTTATGGATTTAAAATAATTAAAATTTTATAAGTTTTAAACTTATATAAAATTTTATATAAAAAAAAAATCTAAATTAAAAGGTTCATATATAAATATGATAATCAATCTAAATAATAATTAACTTTTATAAAAATATATTTATAAAAATAATATAAGTTTATAAAATATAACTGAAATTAAAAAGAAATCTAATTAATTATTTTTATAAAAGTTTAGGGTCTGTTTTGAAAATAATTAAACTACAAGGTTTTAAAACATAAATCAGTTAAGGGACTAAACATGGACAAACCAAACTATAAGGACTCATCCGTAACTATCTCAGGGGTTAAATTAAATCAAAACCAAACTTCAGGGACAAAATCTGCCAAAACCCTTTTTCGCAAATCCGGTTATCCCCTACATTGTCCGGCGGTCCGAGATAGTTTCTGCCGAACACCCCGATAGGGCTGTTCCCTGCACCTCGACAGCCGGTACAGGCATCCCTGAACTCGTCTTCCCCATGCGAACAAAAGGCCCCTACCAATTGGTCTCCCCAACATACGAATCGCCTGATCTTGTTGGTGGCCGAGAACCCACGCCTCGAATTCGAGTCTGACAGTCAACCTCCACGCGTATTTAATAGCTCGTTAGCTTCGTCTCGTCCAGATGAGTGTCGGGACGTGCCTAATTGCACGCTTTGTCAAAAGAAACGAACTCGGCTATAGGGCTGTTCCCTGCACCTCGACAGCCGCTACAGGCATCCCTGAACTCGTCTTCCCCATGCGAACAAAAGGCCCCTACCAATTGGTCACGAATCGCCTGATCTTGTTGGTGGCCGAGAACCCACGCCTCGAATTCGAGCCCGACAGTCAACCTCCACGCGTATTTAATAGCTCGTTAGCTTCGTCTCGTCCAGACGAGTGTCGGGACGTGCCCAATTGCACGCTTTGTCATAAGAAACGAACTCGGCTATAAATAGCCATAGTCGGACCTGCTCGAGCTCGCTACCCCTCGTCCACCCAATCTCACTCCAAATCGAAGACACCATTACAATCGCCATCTCTGTGTGAAGCTGTGACCAAGGTTGTAGAGGCTAATCCAACCCAGAAGCTCGATTCTCATTCTGGACATTCTCGGATTTAAGACTCTGCCGTCCATCCCCTTTGCGACCACGTAAGAATCCTCAACTTCGTTTCTTTACCTTCTGTTATCATAAGACAAGCTGAACCAATGGAAGTCGCGACTCCAAACCATCGATTACCGGACAAACTATTGTTCTGAAAAATTACTGCTTTATTTTCTAAAGTCTGGGCCATCGAAACTACTTAGTTTCGATTGAGTAAATGGTCCATCGAAACTAGTAGTTTCGATAGATGGTAGTTTCGACAGCCTGTGCATCACTTATAAATGATCAATCGAAACTAGTAGTTTCGATAGATAGTAGTTTCGACAGTTCTGTGTATCACTTGTAAATGGTCAATCGAAACTAGTAGTTTCGATTGAACACAGTTACGATACCTGTCACAACTATAAACAATTTCGATCAAATCACTAATTTCAAGTAAATCTGGACCAACTTTTATGCAAATAACACTAAGAAATGTTATTATAAACCTATACACAATTAAATACTAATACGCACATGTAAACATACAATAATACCCATTTATCTACATAGGGTTTCAACGTGCTTAGAATTCAACATCTTTATCACCTACATGCGTGGAAAAATACCCGCTTGCAAGGTGAGTTACATAGCCCCTATTTTACATTTTTACGCATTTTGGGGTGAAACATTATACATGCTACTCACTTTGTTTGTACGTGTTATACATGTGGACTATATGCTTATTATCTTGGGTGTACATACATTTACTTTAAACACAATTAAACCAACAGTAATATTAATAGATCTATTGTGCCTAACCAGCCCACCCGGTTAGGGTGTTTATTACTGCATACTTGGATATAGCCGCGTGTTATATTCAAACATACCGGATATAGTGGGTAACTATATTCAAACATACCGGACTTAGCTGTTGTGCTATGTTCAAGCGCGTCAAACAAGGTTTGAATTGTGATTAGATAAATGATACACCATATATATACTATGTTTAACAAGATAAACAATGAGTTGCAAAACGTTTTTATCTTCTACTTATCAGAACTACAAAAACCTATGTACTCACCAACTTTTTAGTTGACACTTGATTTAAATAATGTTTCAGGTTTGGATATGTGATTGCTTGCTGAAGATTTCTCCACTTAAGAACTATGGACCTAGTTAAATAAATCAATGTTTTGAACTAGACTAGGTTATTTGAAATGTATTGTATTTGGATCTTTGTTGTCTACTTTAATTAATGAATTATGCAACTTTTTAGTTATCATGTGCTTTTGAATAATCATTCCATTGTCCGCCCCGATGATTCCGCCATCGGTCGGGGTGTGACAAAGACGTTCTAGAATAACCAAATCAGCAGATTGAGACATCTACAAAATTCAAATAAAGTTTAGTATTTTCATGCTTTAAAATATATATCCTAATTAAATTACTGACCTAAGGGCAAAAATATATATAATTAGGAACGAGATCCCGATTCACCATGTCTTAGTTAAAGACTAAGCACTTTCCACTGGCATAGCTACCTAGGTAGGTATGAAAATACCCATTGTGTCGACTACATAATTCTCGGTTTGAGGGTCATGACGAGCAAGGTCAAGCTTAGGGTACGTTTCCCTCAACAACGCCCACTTATACGACTTAAGTGATATTTGTCCTTCAATTGTGACTGTAGACCCGACCTATGTGACTCAGGAATCGCGATCCTACCTTCAACTAGCGCCGGATGCAGGGTAATTCACTAACATCGACGTTTCGGATAGATTAGTTGAAGTGTCACAATTAAGGGTGGCACTGAAATATCGATTTTAAATTGGGATTTCTTTAATGCTTTAAATTACCGGTTAAGGGTCAAAAAAATTTTGGACGATGAGAAGCATGAATCAAGTCGTGCAAATTTTAGTAAACCAATTTTACTATATAAGTTCGTGAAAAACTTTTCAACACTCGACACGATCCAATTTTAAATACCTTATTTTAAACTAAATTGGCCGTTAGTCGTGAACTTAATTTTAAACTAATTAACCTTTAATTAATTTTAAATAAAACAATTAAATTTAAAAACCCGTTTTAATCTTTTAAATAAAAACTACTTTTATTTAATTACCTTTCCGAGAAATTTTAAACCTTTTAATATTCTCGTCATTTTATAAGATTGTGTTAATCGTTTTATAAAAATATTTTTAGTTAAATTATTATCCTAAATAATTGAATCAACCACAAAAATATAAAACAACCATCGAGCCACTAGTAAGTTTGTTCGGTTTCGTTCGAGCCATCAAACGAGTAACCGAACCGGTCTAAGGGACAACAAATAAATATAAACTTGTCGCCACCCACATAGTCTAAGATCTATATCTTCAATTCCCGTCTTTGCCAATATTCTGTCTTCAAATCTTCATCTTGTTAGGTTTACAATATATACATTTTTATAATAAAAATAAATAAACAAAAGAAACCTAACTATTACATCCGGGTTCCAAATAACCCAAAAATAAATACAAAGAATATAAAACCAAAATCATGACAAATACAACCACGGGTCACTAGGGCTCGATGTACCAAACATAATCACAACCAAAACGATAAAGACTAGATATTTTGTTAACCAAAAGTGTTAAGAAATAAAACCGAGATCGAAAAAATAAGTAATTATGTCTAAACGCACGTAAAGGTGGCTCTGATACCAATATTGGGATATCGTGCATCGGTTTTAACATTTAAAATGAAACTTTATAAAATAGATTTACAATAGCGGAAGCATTTTCAAATGTACACGACAATAAAGATCTGATATTTATCCGACAGGACAATAATAAAAATTAAATAAACACAACCATAGGGTGTTTAGGGTTTATACCTTTGACGAACAACCGGATTGTAACACTCGGGTACAAAGAATGTCACGCTAGATGACAACTAATGAACTCGTCTCACGAAACACCTTTAGTCGCAAAACCCGCTTTGCGGGATTCCTCGGTTCGGCTCGCGGAGAGGACGACGGTGGTGGCTTGGCCGGCTCTGGATGGCTTCGTAACACAAGGTAGCAGCAGTCAGTGGTGGCTCACAGCGGCGCTGAGTGGCCGGCCAGAAAAACGAGAAAAAAAGGGGGGATCTCGGTTCCGATCGCAATCCAAGGGAAGGGAAGAGGAGGCCAAATTGTAATATTTACATCTTAAACCCCATGCAATTAACATTTAATTACTGGTTGATTATCACATAATCAGTTTTAGTCCTCGTAGTCTATAATTACACTAATTATGAACTAAAACCGAATAACTTATATTTAACCATTAAATATAATATAATCAATATATATATATATATAAGCTCGTTTCGTTAGCCTTCAATTATTCTAAATAATTAAATACAATGTAACTAATAAATATCTCTCTAGATATGTAATCCACCAAATATGTGTTTCGTGAAGTAACGTTTAACAATTAAACGATATAATTTGTTCTTTGCCCAAAGTGTAACTTTTCGGATCGTACCTCGATAGCAACGTTCTTATTAATGATGACCGGACATCTAATATCCAACAAAAAGACCTTGGTGTAGATGTGGGTTGGGCTATGCTGTTCAACTTGGTTGATACTCATGCGTTCCACATTGAGGTTTACAATGCAAGCGGTAAAGCCTAAATTTTTTCTACAGAAGAAAGTGGGAAGATGATGTTGATGAAGATGGTGATGATGGGATGATGATGATGCTGAGGAAGATGGTGATGGTGATGATGATGATAATGATGATGATGATGATTATGATGTTGATATTGATGATGATCATGATGTGGGCAAGGTTTCATTTGTTGACCGCCTTGCGCTAAAACTTGTAAGTATTAGGCTTAGATAGTTATGCAATTTGTAATTATAAGTTTCCAATACCTATTTATTACTGTTAGTTATGGTCGTTTTTGAAATTTTTATCTCTTGATTTTTAGGTAGCAATTTCCAGAGGATTTTGTAGAGAAGTTTGGATTCGTTGAAAGAGATGCATGTCAGAATTCCTCCCGTTTCCACAACAAGGAAGTTGAAGGTGAAGGTGGAGCATGTAGAAGGCCGTAGTAGGTATAGTCCGCAGGGGTAGGCCCGTGTTGGTGTGTTTGGGTCTGGTTTGTATTCGACACTGGGCACAAATTACAAATTCACATTTTTCAAGAAAAAGAATATGTTTTATGTTACAAGCGAAGGCTCAAACTATGTTTTGTGTAGTAAAATTTGACACGTTATAATTTTGTTATGTCACTGTTTTGTGAACTAAATTTTTTATTTGTTAAATTGTTTTGTTTGTTATGTTATTGTTATTGTTGAATGGTTTAAAAACCAAGCATAAAAATGTAAAGGCACATGAGATTGGGATAGCATGGTGGCGGATAATTTGTTGATGGACCGGATGTAAAATAAAACATCTATTATTTCAAACAGCTGCTCTTTCTTTAAAAACTTCTGAAAATTTCAAATTGGTGGATGTAAAAACAATAACCAGCAGTTGTGTTTCATCCAGCTTTTTAACCCTAGATTTCAGGCTATTCAAAAACTATATTAAACCCTATTCATATCATTCTAAACCTTTTTCCCACACTCGACTGAAGTTTAAAATTCCTTCAATTCTTCTCTTACTTACTCGCGATCATGGCCATTCGACATACTCACAACCTGTGTCCATATCTCACAAAATCGGAGGATCATCCACAATATCACCAAATGATTGATTTGATAACCGATTCCCCTTATCACAAAGCTCTTACAGTTAACCCACCTATCTATTTGACTATTCTTGAAGAGTTTTTGGAAAAATGCTAGGGTTATCAAAGACGAAAAACACAACATCATTTCGATTATGTCAGACATTGGTTCAAAACCAGTTACAATAACTCCTGAGACCCTCACAACAAGCCTATAGCTTGGTGATGTTGGCGGTGTTGACCAATTTATAAAACATCTCATGCATATTGAATTAATTGAGAGAGGTTATCTTGGTCAAATAACCTCAACAACTTTGGATAAGGGTATGTTTTCTTCAAGTTTAAAATTCATTTTTCATACTCATATGGTATGTTTTTCAGGGAAGAGTGGTACATGGAATTAAATTCCATTAAATACTCAATACGTGGCTTATGCCATTTTAACAGGGCAAAGCTTCAAAGTTTCAAATATAGTTTTTAAAGACATGTGTTCCAACACTACTTCACAAACAAAATTTTTGATGTAGCCTAGACTTGTTATGGCATACATTCAAAAGGAATTGACTGAAAACATCCCTCAAATCTCTTGAAAAACAAACTTTTACGGGGATGGAATCAACAAAACAAATTTTGGTTGATGAGGATGAGCCAGCACAACAAAATGAGCATAATGCTCCTGCTAACCAAAGGGAAAAACCCATCCCTGATTTGGAACCCATAGTAGAAATCCTAAGGAAGATAAAATCAAAATCCAAATCCACATCTAGAGCTGATGTATTACTTAAGCATCATACTCAAAGTCCATCTCCCAGTACTACTACTGACTCTTTTCAATACTCACCACCCCTACAAACTTCACCCTTACAAGTGTTGATTGATGCAATCATTGAGGGTACATCTCATGAGGATTTCTCAAGTAAAGCAGCTACTAAAGTTGTAGAAACAACAATTTCACATCTGGACAGTAGTTACATAGCTAAGACTCCCATGAGGGCAACAAATATTGAGTCCACAATAGTTCACTCTACAACAGTTGGAAGTCCCCATGACCAATAAAAAGGGGCTACTGCACTCATTGATATTGAACATGTTCATGTCACAGGGACAGATACAACCACTTCAAGTGGGAATCCAGCTGATCCTATTAACATAGGTGATGGATTAAGATATAGGGAATTGATGGAGAGAATGTCCAATGTAGAGGCTTTTTGCTCAACAATTAAAGAAACTCTCACCAAGAAGCCTTCTACTGAAACTCCAAGTCAAGAAAACACAAGTTTGTTAGACTATATCAAGAAAGAGTTTGAGTCTTCAATAAACAAAGTGATTTCCCAAATCAAGCTTCCAACTCCTGAAGAATTGACTCCAATCATATGGAAATCCTTCCAGCCACTCCTAAAAGGGAATAATAGGGCACTAGATAATTCTATGAAATTACACATGGAGGCTATGAGAAATTATGTTGATGCAAGATAAAAGGATACACATGCAAATGTAAGTGTAATAAGAACACAGTTAAAACAATTAACTAGTGTTACACCACCTCCTCCTAAATTCCCAGATGATGATGCCCAAAAGCAAAAGAAATAAGACAATAAAGCAGACTACTTTGAAGCAGAGAAAGCACAAGAAGCTTCAAAAGAAAAGGAAAGGTTAAGAAAAAATGGAGAGACAGAATCTGCAGCACTTGTTAGACGGAGAATTGAAGAACATGTTGAAAAGGGTAATCAAGGTTCATCAAATACTTCAGGTACAGTAACAAAGATTCATGCAAGATCTGCAAGATAACAAGTTGTAAAGAAAAGTGTTGAACCTGGAGTCAAAAGGCATGCTCCTGAACATGCAGCTGAAGCCTTAAATAAAACTGAACCAACGGGTCCAGCAGTAAACCAAAAATCTACACCACCACAAACAACTGGAGTTAAAAGGCCCAATCCTGAAACTACTGCTACAAGTGTTGTTGCAACAAAACAACTTTCCAGTAGTTAAGCCTTCAAAAGATACAGAAATGACTGAGACTACAACTACTGTTGCACCAGCTTTAGTGCCAACAGCAGTTTCAAGTTCAACAGCATTTCCAGAAAATACAAAAAATACCCCTAAAAGAAGGAATATGGTGGTACATGAAAGTGATGAAGATGAGGCTACACCAAATGCACCAACAAAATTGCCACTAGCAACTACACAACCTCTACCAAGATCACTTCCTATCATGAGCTTAAATCAAGAAGTTCTGCAATTCTTTGACCCACCTTCTTCTGGACAATTAGTGTTTTCCTCATTGGCAAACATCATGACTTCTTATACAATACCAAAGAATTTTCAGGAATACATTAAAATAAAAGAAAAACAAATTCAAGACAATGTTGCAGTAAAGTGTAAAGGCATGTCTGATAAAGAGACCCAACATATGTTAGCAAAGGAATTGTTGATCATCAGGGACCTAGAAGACACTGCCTTTCGTAAATGCCAAGAACTTTCAAATGCAACAGTCACAGATTCCATTGTACATGCAACATTAATAAAAGATCATATTGATTGGATCATGCAGAACAAGAAGTACACTGCAAAAAGAGGTCAGTATGTAGACTTGACCATAGAAGCATTAGAAGGGGAAATCATGAGGATTAGTAAAATGATGGAACACCCTTCTAGTGCACAAACAGCACCAAATTGGAAAGCATGTGGAACAACTACTAGTGTTGATAAGGCACTCAAAATGAAGAGAATGAAGAATTAAATGATAGATGCAAAGATGCATTAACCTGCTACAATTAAAAGATGAAATGAAAGAAAAACTTTTGAAAACTACAAGAGTTTGGAAGATCTCATAAAGAACTTTCCTAAAAAGGTGCCACCCAAGCCAGTCTACGATGATGAAGCTCTACCAATAAGAACCTCGTTGAATCCAACTGAGCCTCCAACTGCATACTAAATCTCAGTTGCAACTAGATCATACTTTGCAGGACTAAAAAAAACTGAAAAGAACCACTTCCTGATCAAGTTGTTGTAGATGTGAAGATCATCATGTATTAATCTCTTAGGATGGACAAGTGGCTGGACCTAGCTAGATCATAACTGATAAGTACAAAAAATGATGTTTTTTATATAAATGTACAATTTATCTTCGCAAATGGTCAAATATTGGTCAGTAGATGGTAAACGGTCAAGTGGTCAGTATATGGTCACATGGTCAACTGTTATGTCTTTGGATTTCAGTATATGTTCAATTGTGGAACTGCTATGTCTTTGGTTTGATTTATATTAGTTTGATTTATAGAAGACCCAGTGAGGGAAACTGCTGGTGAGGTTGTTCTCCAAAACCAACAGTTGTGTGTATTTGAAATTCAAATGGTCAACTGTTATCAATTGATGCAATTGTAGACCAATTGCAAATGGTCAGTATATGGTCAACTGTTATCAATATATGGTGAAATGGTATGCAATTGCTGCAATTGTATACCATTTGCAAATGGTCAAATATTGGTCAGTATATGGTAAATGGTTAATATATGGTCAACTGTTATGTCTTTGGATTTCAGGATATGGTCAAATATGCAATTGCTATGTCTTTGGTTTGATTTATAAAGACCTAGTGAGGGAAACTACTGGTGAGGTTGTTCTCCAAAACCAACAGTTGTGTCTATTTAAAATTAAAATGGTCAAATGGTCAACTGTTATCAATTTATGGTCAAATGGTATGCAATTGTAGACCAATTGTAAATGGTCAAATATTGGTCAGTATATGGTAAATGCTCAATATATGGTCAACTGGTCAACTGTTATGTTTTTGGTTTTCAGTATATGGTCAACTATGCAACTACTATGCCTTTGGTTTGATTTATATTAGTTTGATTTATCTTTACAATTGGTCAACTGTTATCAGTATATGGTCAAATGGTATGCAATTGCTGCAATTATAGACCAATTGCAAATGCTCAAATATTGGTTAGCATATGGTAAATAGTCAAATATTATAGAACCAAAGACTGATTGCTACTAAATTATTCTAAGTACAAATGCTGCTGATAGGCTTATCAGTAGCATTCAACACATATTGCCGCTGATAGGCTTATCAGCAGCATTCAACACTTGTTGCTGTTGATAGGCTTATCAGCAGCGTTCAACACAAGTTGCTGCTGATAGGCTTATCTGCAGCATTATTCTCATTCTTGCTGCTGATAGCTATGTTCCTTGAAGACAAATCGTTGCAGCTGACTATCCATGCCAAGCGTCACTGACAACTTTCTGCAAAAAGCAACTGACACACTCAAAGCAGAAGGAACCTCAGTGGTGCAACCAATAACGGACGACAATGCTCTTCTCCAGACATGCAAGCAATGATGCATAAAGAAGACGCTTCAATAAAGTTAGCTAGTTTAAGTTTAACGTGTAAAATTAGTTTTTGTATAAAAGATCAACGGTCTGTGTTCGATCTGATCCTTAGAATCAAGGGTCTGTCTTGATTCTAAGTTAGTATAAATACTGTGTAAACACTTCATTGTAAGTGTGCTTCTTCACAGAGTTTTCATTTGTAATCGTTTATTCACTAAGCTTAATACAACAGTGATCTTACTAGTATTCTTTCTGTCTGTTCGATTACATTTGTGTAGTTGTTATTGTTTCCGCCAATTTCAACTAAGAATATAACCATCTTGTAATTTCACGATCCTACAAGTGGTATCAGAGCTTTGGCTCAGATTAAACAATCTAACACTTGTTTAATCACTTCTGGTTCTATTCTAAACTCTTTTGTTTTATCAAGTCACTCAAAACCACGAAACAAAAATGGCACAAAGCAATGGTTTTGAAGACATCGGAAGCATCAACCGACCACCAAGATTGGTGTCGGGAGAAGACTACGACATGTGGAAAAATTGCATGGAAAGTTTTTTCTGCTATCAAGAGTACAGAATGTGGAAATCCATTAGGGATGGACCCTACATTCCAATGATGGCATCTGCTGACTCTAGAGGACCAACAGTCCCAAAGGATCCCTCCAAGTCCTCAAAAGAGGATATCAAGAAAATGGAGGTGGACTTCAAGGCACTAGGAGCCATCCAAATGTGCCTTCCAAACGAAGTTTTTCATAATTTCAGAAGTTACAAAACTGCTAAGGAGCTATGGGAGGCCCTCGAGAAGATGTTTGCTGGATCTGAGTAAATTAAGGAAAACAGAAGAGACATCCTTAAGCAGCAATACGAAAACTTCATTTGGAAGGAAGGTGACTCTCTAACTGTTTTATATAACAGATATACTTATCTTGTAGGTGAGTTGTAGTGCTCAAAAGTGAAGTTGGAGAATGAAGACATTCTTAAAAAATTCATCAGATCTCTACCTAGTTGCTGGACACTCTACACAGTGTCCATCAGAAGAACTGAGAATCTAAAGACTCTTCAGATGACTGAGCTATTTGGTATGCTCAAAACCTATGAATTAGAAATGATTCAGGCCAAGGAAAGGAGCTCAAGCTACCAAACAGCCTCCACATCCAACACCACCTCATCTGCTTTTCACTCTGAGCACTCAGGCCCCAGTACTAGCAATTACTATCCTCCCATAGTCACACATCCTCAAACTCCCACCTCTAAAACAAACACATCACCATTTCTCCTTGAAGCTCCTTCTCAAGCCTCAACCACTGATGCTTTTGTTTATGAAAACTCAAGCAACATGTACTTTATCAAGGAGGATCTTGAGTGCTTCCATCCAGATGATCTAGAAGAAATGGACATACAGCACTCGTATGCCATGCTCTCCATAAGAGCAAAAAGGTTCTACTCCAGAACCGGAAGAACCATTCCAAGCAACAGCTCAAACACCAGAGTTGGCTTGGATAAAAGCAAATTAAAATGTTACAATTATAACCAACTGGGTCATTTTGCTAGAGAATGCAAGGCACCGACGGCAAACCCAGCAGCTCACCAAGCCCAACCAAGACATCAACAGCAACAAGCTACTCCTCCAGCTCAAACTGTAGCTTGTGCAGCTGTTGGAACATCTGACTTTGACTGGAGCTTCCGGTATGAAGATCTGCCTACTAACAACCAAGCTCTTATGGCAGACACAACTGAGATACCGCCTCAGGTATATGAACATCTATGTTCCCAAGCCTGTATTGATTAGGTTTTAGGCTACATAAAGCATAATTAAAACATAATAGATCAAAATGAAGAGTTTCATCAAATGAAATCTGAATTCAAAAGGGTCGAGGACAGTTACAAAGAAAAAATTAACTGCCTAAAGAAAGAGATTTAATCATTAAAACATGAACAGACCAATCTTGAGACTCAGATTGATGATCTACTGGCCAGATTAAAAGCTATCAGAGCAGAATTGGCAGAACAAAAGGTTCATGTCGACAAATATGAATTTGCATCCAAAAAGCTGCAAAGACTTTTGGATGCTCAAATTCATGATAAGGTAAAAACTGGTGTGGGGTATCATGCTGAACAATATCAAGCCGTTGCACCTCCTGCTGACTACGTGACCATTCATGAACCAAGCTTCAATCTGGCAAATCTTGATATGGCCAACAGAAATCATGATCCTTCTAAGGATGAACTATTGGTACAAGAAAGCACTACCTCATCAGAGTCTGATTCAACTTACTCAGACTCCACTAAAACAAGTGAAGCTTCATCTCCTCCTACCCCTCAAGTCACTCTGACTAAAGATGAAGTCCATTCAGCACAAGTACCAGCCATTTCAGTACCAGTTCCAACACCATTCAAACAAATCAAAATTAGCTATCCTCCAGAAGGTAGGAAGCTAAATACTGAAAAGGGCCAGTCCTCATCTTCAGTCCAGCCAAGGAAGGTGTTTGACATATGTCATGCGCCTGGAGAAAGGGTTCCATATGTTCAAAAAACATTGGAAGAAGCTACGTTTGAGCACAACAAAGCTCACCCTTGGAATTTCAAAGACCTTTTCAAAAGAAAGGATTATGTGCATCTTTCAAGTGATAAACTGGCAAAATCATGTTTTGTCTGTGGGAAATATAACCACACTGCCAACACTTGCTTCTACTACCTTCAGCAGCAAAGAAACCTCAAGCAACATGCTTTTGAGAAGACAAAGAAGAACAAACAGGTAAGAAATTTTGAAGCTAAGACAACTCAATTCAGAAAATATCTTTCTCCACCAAGGGAACAGTTGTAAAAACCTCAACAATCTTGCATCATCTGTGGAAAATCAGACCACTTTGCTGCAAATTGTAAGTCTAATCCTTTCAATCAGATTCTTCTTCAAACCTCAGTTATACAAAAGCCTATTAGCAAGGTGAAGAAGGATAAGCATACAGCTGTTTCTAAGCCATCAGCAGCCAAAATAACTGCTGCTGATCAAGTGAAGTCCAAGCAACCAAGAGGAAAGCCTTCAGCAGCAACAAAGTCTGCAGCTGCTCAAGTAAAACCATCAGCAGCAACAAAATCTGCTGCTGATAAGATAAAATCGTCATATACAACGTCTGCTGTTGAAAAGACAAAGAGAGCTGGAAAACCACCAACTCAACAATGGAAGGTAAAGAAACCACCAAGCATCATCATCGGTTCAGTTGAGTGCGTCTATCCTTTGTTGTAAATATTCTGTCTTATGTTGTAAATAAAAGTTATAAGTAAGCAGGATGCTGACAGGTCTGATCTTCTGCAGCAAAGGATTTGCAACTGACTGCCATAAGTTATCAGCACGAACAAGGTTCCTGCGGATAGCTTTAAGGCCATCAGCAGCAACATCCCTGCTTCAGATCATTGTATCTATCAGCAGCAATTAAGTTTGCTGCTGACAGACTTAACCTTTCACAGCAACCAAAGTTGCAGCGGACAGGCTCATTCATCTATAGCAACCAAGTTTGCTGCTGATGGTTAAACTTAAATTCAAATTAACTTTTAACCGCTGTAAAAGAAATTATCGTCAGTCTTTACCATGACTGTCTCGGTGTCTTACAGCTGTAACAATGAAAAGTAAATAAGGTTGTACTGTACAAGTCATTTTGCTTTTTCTCTCATCTGTCGCTATAAGAACAAATCAAATTTTCTTTACCACCTCTTCACATTTAATTCAACCCTAACCAACTATCACTTCACCGTAAGTCCCCACCACATTCAAAGCTCTCCATATTCTCCATACTCAAACCATATTCAAATCATCCCTCCAGAATCAAACGGCTATGGCAGATATTGTAGGTCCCTAATTCGGTGCATGACGGATCTCTAGACTCGCGGTACGACACGGTGATAACGTGCGGAATCCATGATCAACGTGCTCGTGTAACTCAATCAACAACAACGGTGTAAAATAAACTCTTTGTATTTCCACCACAATATCCGTTTACAAGATTACAGAATTTCTCTCAGTCTCTAGTCTGTCTTGTAACTCACTCTGTTCTGTCTCAGTAAACACCTATATATAAGCATTGTTCTGCACCAGGCGAATATAACAAGTTCGCTTCACTGTGCTTAGGCGAACTTATTAAGTTTGCCTCTAATAGGCTAAGCGAACTTAATAAGTTCGCCTCTGATAGACCAGGCGAACTTATTAAGTTCGCCTCTGATAGGCTAGGCGAACTTGTTAAGTTCGCCTCTAGCAGAACTTACACAGAATTTTATCAACAGTTACAAAACATGTCCTAACAGATATCAACAACCCAGATGACATGTTTTCCACATACCATAACCTAACAACATATCTTACCAAAGGAAAGAAATCCGATGGTTTTGACGATATGATTGATTTCTTATGTCGACCAAAGATCTACTTTGCACTCACCACCAACCCTACTATATATATCCCCCATATGGAGGATTTCTAGAAAACCGCCGTCTACTCATCCGAACAGGGGATTCCCCAAATCAAAGCCAAAGTAGACGGCAAGAACATCACCATCTTGGAAGCTACACTTAGAAAACATCTTAAGCTTCAAGTTGAGGGAGCAGCCATCTCATACTCGAAGGACGAATACATGAGGACCTTTGTCTCCATTGGATACACTGGAAATCAAACCGAGTATACGATCGAGAAGGCACTGATGGGCCCTCCATGGAAGTATCTTTGCACACTCTTCTCCAATGCATATCTCAGAAGAGGAGTGGATGGCATCAGGTGAGCTCTGCACTGGCCTCCGCCTTCCATGGTATGGTCACTAACCAAGGCTTCAACTTTGCACATCTCATTAACCTTCAAGAGGGTGCAAAGCAGCAATTTTTTATGTACCCAAGGTTCTTGCAGGAAGTTTTCAATCAAGAACTAAAAGAACTTTCAAAACCTGCAAGAGTCTACATCATGTTGGGTCATAAAAATAACATTTTTCAAAGCATGAGAACTGTTTCCAAAAAGTTCTCAGGGGTCAACGTTCCATTGTTATCTACAATGCTGAACGTACAAAGTACCCAGGGTGACAGCTCAGCAATCCCAGCTGATACTGATCCCACACCCTCCACCTCACATCCTGAACAACAGTCTGTATCCACCATTCGAACCCCTGTGCATACTACTGAGGATGCACAGGCACAAACATTACTTACACCTGTTTTGGATGTTATCGTTCAACCGGAACACAGGGCCCCGGTTGCAACGACATATACTAGAAAAAGGGGCAAGAGAACTCCTTCTTCTCTTGCCTCCAAGGCCCAAACCCAACCTAACAGCCCTCATTCAGAATCACAACATTCTGGTGAGAATATCACAAGGGAGAGCCACATTATTAGGGAGACTCCTTCAGATGCCTCTCTATTAGGATCAGGATCACCTCCCGAATCTGTAGAACAGCCCCCTTAGCCCTTCCTTTCACTTCTGAACTTAAGTGTTGAGGAACCTGATCAAAATGATGCACCTTCTCCAACTACCACTATCTTGGAGGTACTGATTGATCTTGCTTCCAACACACCCAACCCAAGTTCATATACCCTGAAGGTCCACTCTAGGAGCCATGAAAGAGTGGATGTGGAAGAGGCTGTCACTACTGCTGGTCCATCAAATGACCTGGAGGACAGTGACAACATTGTTAAGACCTCAACCACGGCAACTCATAGTGAGGATGTTTCCTTGGAAACTCCCTTCACTGAGAGGAATCCCATGTGCCAAGAAACCATGGGTGATGGGGATGAAGAGGCTAGGCCTAAGGCCCCATCTGGGTCCAAGGATTCCACAACTGTGGATGAGGACAGACTGAAACTTCATAACTTGGAATTGACGGCCAGGGTGGCTATGCTAGAGGCTGAAGTGTCCAAACTAAGACACCAAGTCTCTGTGCATGAAGCCCAACAATGCCCAACTTCTACCAGTCCCTTTTTTGTATCAGTAGGCACCCAAACTGATGCTTACTTGTCTACTGATGCAACCAAAAAGGGGGAGATGGTCTCAATGGAGGAAGACACAAACAGTCTTGACGACTAGATTCAAGAGCAGGTTGTAATTCAAAGCTCATTATTCAAGCCGGCTTTTGTACAAGTTCATGACTTGCCAGTCTCAGATAACGAAGAAGAAGAGACATCTAAAGACTGGAAGTTGGTCGTCTGGGCTGTTGATGAAATACTGAATGATGCTGAAGCCACAGAACAAACAAATACATCATTCAGCATCCTTCCTGAAGCAGCAGCCATCATAAGTCAATTCATTACCCCCCAACTCTTTCAATCTCCACAGAAGCTAGAATTTGACTCCATTCTAGCTTGGGGGTATAATGGATCAGCTGAGAGATTCTGGATTGAATGGGAGTTTAGTGGATAGAAGAGCTAAACTGGAACTCTGTCAATGCCCTCCAATTCCTACAACTGTACTTAACTAACTGCATCAAAACTTCATCAGATCTCTCAGCAGAACTTGCCACTGGCAGGTTCCATGACTTGATGGAGGATAATCTACCCCACTTCTAAAGACTAATACAAATAGCAAAACGGGTAGCTTATCCTGAATCTTCGGCAGCAGCAGAAGGAGACTGACTCCTAGAAGACTTGACATTATAAGGAGCAGTCTTCTCACTATAGAAGAAATTTGTTGCTTAAGATGATTTCTGTACTCCTTCATTGTCAAAGACTTAGATGTGCTGGGATGGACAAGCACTAAATCTCTTGACCACACCTTCTTACTAAGCAACGGCTCCTCTCTCACCATCAACACCAGGAACATCTTGTCACTTCCTACATCCTTTCTCTACAAGATCTTTCAACTCAGGGCAAATATCTGCAATGTCAACTCACTTGAAAGCCAGGCAATGATAGCTACTGTCAGAGCCAAACTTGAACAAATAGAAAGAATTACTGAGGAAGTATATGTGTCAAACTCTGACACTGATACTGACTCATCTACCCCACGAGTAGACATCTGTGCTGCAGCATATGAGTCAAGATCAACTATCAAAGAAATGCTGAAAAAAGTCCCAAGTCCTGAGTGCAAATCGGATGAATCCAATAACCTTCCCTCATCCACCTCTCAATGTGCCAATGAAGCCGAGGCTGAGATCCAAATAGCAGCACCATCATCTGCTGTTGTGGTCAGAGAAGCCGAAGCAGAGGCATCGAACATAAACAAGGGAAAGGGACTTATTACAGATGAAGATGAAGAGAGGTTGCTAAAAGAGAAAAGAGAGAGGGAAGAGAAGAGAAGAAAAAGAGAAGAAGAAGAGATGGCTGACATTAAAAAGGTTCAAGAAAGAAAAACAGCCATTCTCCTCAGAGAACAAACCATCCAGCTGTATGCTAGACAGCTGGATGAACTGAAAAGAAAGATTCCTGCAGTTGACCAGGTTGAAGAAGATGCAGCTCTTGCTCTTCAACTGCAGGAACAATTCTACAGAGAAGAGGAAGAACTGGAGAAGAAGAAGAAAGAAGAAGCTAAGTTCAGGATAACCGATTCTGAACTAGCCAAAGAAATGAGAGAGGAATGGATAAAGACTCTAGTTTCTCAAGGTGAGGATGCAGACTACCTTGAGAAACTATCAAATAAAGAAGTCTACAGAGTCTTCATGGGTCAGCAAGGTCAATTGGCAAAGAAGAAACTGGCTGAAGAAGAAGAAAAAGCCAGACAAAAGTCCAAAAAGACCATTGCCTTCAATAAACGGACCCATGAAGAAAGGAAGGTAATGACTGACTTCCTCAAGGCTAGAGGAGAGAGTGGAAAGAGGCTAGGTCCCATGAACTTCATGAACCTGCAAGCCCTCTACTTCAAAATCAAAAATAATGAGGAAGAAAGATTGGGGAAAAAGGGATCCAAGAAGAGGGTACCAATTCAGGAAGAAGAAGAAACAACAGCAAAGAAACCCAAGCCTTCTCCCTTACCTACCACTCCTTCAGTCCAACAACCTTCCACACTCCCCCCCAAACCTTCCACTCCTCCACCTAAAAAGTCCAAACCATCTCACCCAGCCCCCTCTCATCAACAGCCTCCCTTGAAGAAATCCAAACCCACACCTAAACCAGAAGACTCAAGAGACATAGTTGATTGGGTCTATAATCCACAAGATCAAAGGTTTGAGATCGTCAGCGGGAGAACTGAAAGAAGAAGATCTATCTACAGATCTGTTGATGAAGTTCTGTAATTGCCAGATTCTGATCTTGGCAGAATTTTGGAGCTGGGTGAAGCTCATGAGCCTGCAAATGAGGGTGGGAAACTTCTTGTGCTAGGCATTAAACACTACTTTAACCCTAGCAAAGATGTGATCATTGACATCAAACCACTCAAGTCCCACTCTCCATTTGTAAGTTGGTCCTATAATGCTGATTTGGACGAGTTCACTTTAACTGATGTAAGGAAGCAGAAGTTGAGATGTTCAAGCAAAACAATCTACAAAATGCCACATAAAGACATCAAGACTCTGTCTGCAATTCCACTGAACAATCCCAGCAAGGATCGAAGAGGCTATGAGGTTGAGAGGATAGTCAGCCACATGCAAAAGCTTCAGCAGCAAAGTGATTAGAATAATTTTGGTTGCATCAGTCTAGGGGGAGTTTGTAGAACCAAAGACTGATTGCTACTAAATTATTCTAAATACAAATGCTGCTGATAGGCTTATTAGCAGCATTCAACACATATTGCTGCTGATAGGCTTATCAGCAGCATTCAACACTTGTTGCTGCTAATAGGCTTATCAGCAGCGTTCAACACAAGTTGCTACTGATAGGCTTATCTGTAGCATTATTCTCATTTTTGCTGCTGATAGCTATGTTCCCTGAAGACAAATCGTTGCAGCTGACTATCCATGCCAAGCGTCACTGACAACTTTCTGCAAAAAGCAACTGACACACTCAAAGCAGAAGGAACCTCAGTGATGCAACCAATAACGGACGACAATGCTCTTCTCCAGACATGCAAGCAATGATGCATAAAGAAGACGCTTCAATAAAGTTAGCTAGTTTAGCTTTAACGTGTAAAATTAGTTTTTGTATAAAAGATCAACGGTCTGTGTTCGATCTGATCCTTAGAATCAAGGGTTTGTCTTGATTCTAAGTTAGTATAAATACTGTGTAAACACTTCATTGTAAGTGTGCTTCTTCGCAGAGTTTTCATTTGTAATCGTTTATTCACTAAGCTTAATACAACAGTGATCTTACTAGTATTTTTTCTGTCTGTTCGATTACATTTGTGTAGTTGTTACTGTTTCCGCCAATTTCAACTAAGAATATAACCATCTTGTAATTTCACAATCCTACAATCAGTATATGGTCAAATGGTATGCAATTGCTGCAATTATAGACCAATTGCAAATGCTCAAATATTGGTTAGCATATGGTAAATGGTCAAATGGTTAGTATATGCTCAAATAACAAGACAACGATCACATGCATCAACCAAATAACAAAAAACTGAAATATTATATATAACCATATTTTTTAGAAAAAAAATCATAATTAAAGACATAAATTCAAAACTAGATCACTATGACCTAGCATCAAATAAAAAATCCTCATCCTCCTCAGATGAGGATGTGGACCATGTAGTATCTCCTTCACTGTTCTCGCCTGGTATCCTCCTCTGCCCAATCAGAGCATCAGAGATGAAGGTGGAGTCCTGATCCCTCACGAGTTAGAGGGAGAGTTCAGTAGCATCCCTCCCATGAAAGGTCACAACCCTCATATCATTGTCATTGTACGCTTCAACAGCATACTCCAGTGACAGGTATGGGATCCTGAAAAAGGTGGTAAAATACCCAACGATCGTGTACCATAGAGCTTTAACCATATGGTCAAGCTCTTTATATGATAACAGATCAATGTTGACGTAGTCAACAAAGCTCTCAATGTCGTCGTTGTATTCCTGCTCGCCGGCAGGAGTGGCTCTGAAGTGGCCCTTGTGGTAGATCTTCTGCGTGATGGGCCTCGGACTACCCTGGTAGTGTTGTGTTGCACCACCGGTTTCCGTACTCTCCATTGCGGTGCCATTTTGATTTTTTTTGTTTCGAGAGAAGGGCAACGGGGTTTTTTTGGTCAAACGAAAACCTAATTTGGTGAATTGGTATTTACAGGAGGTTGCGCCCCACGTTTGGTCGATCATCTTCCTCTGACAAATTGAATTTGGCGGCAGGAAGTGGAAAGACCATAGGCCAAACGCATTACTAACTGTGTCCATTTATTACTTTTAGCCACACATAAAAACTTTAACCGTGTCCATTTATTATTTTTAGCCACATGTAAAACATTTTACCGTGTCCATTTATTACTTTTAGCCACACGTAAAACATTTTACCATGATCATTTATCACTTTTAGCCGCACATAAATTCAAACAAATACCAATATGGCAGTTGGTGACATTGTCCCACACTTTTCTAGTATGGCTACTAAATGTCATAGTTTTTTCTTAAAGTGATTCTAAATGTTTCGAAATGATGTGTTTGGGTGACATTGGCCCACACCAGGGTTGTCAGCCATAAGCACCTCCAGAACCATTTCCTCCTTGTTCACCACTAATGCATCAATTTTCATCTGCTTGTCATTAGAGGTGATAGGTAAAGAAATATGGATGTTTTCAGATTTTGGTGCCTTCATCTTTTCATCATTCTTCAGTAATCCAGAACTAGGACTAACAAACGATTTCTCAAACACTTTATTGGCCATAAGAGCATGATTAACTTCCTCCTAAACTTCTTCAATTTCATCACTCCAATCAAACTCTAGAACAACCAGAGGAGTTGTGGCATCCTTTTAGGACGGCTCAATGCCATCTCCCTTTTATGTGATGGACACAATCTTGTAGGTAGTAGCAGGAACGTCAGTAGTGATTGGTAAAGGACACTCTCTCTTAAAATGCCCCCGCTGTTTGTAGTTAAAGCATCTCAGCTTGGACTTATCAAAACTAATTCTTGGTCCACCTGTGACACCTCAAAATTTTTTTTTATTATTTTAATTTTTGGGACGAAAATTCTTTCAACTAGGGGATGATGTGACAACCCGGACTTTTAGGTTAACCTCGTTAATTAAATCTAGTTAAATACTAACCTATTTAACCCTATCTCAAACCCTAGGGACTAACCTTGCCTACATTCAAACTTAAATACTTGAAATTGGAAGGACTTATCTTGTAATTTACCTATAGTGGACTTCTGTTGACTTTCAAAAGTTAAACCATCAAGTTCTTCACTCAATTCAAACTTTAGGGACTATTCCTGCCAATTTCTAATCTTAAGAACATGAAACTTCAGGGACTAAACCTGTAATTAGCCCAAACTCGATTTATGTTTGACTTTAGAAAGTCAAATCAACCGATTCAATCCAATTTGCAAGTTTTGATCAATGTTAGTTGGTATTGTAACTGTTAAAGCTTGGTTAATGTCAGTAACCACCATAAAACATCAAATAAAACATCATCATTACCGAATTAAACCGATTAATGATCACTTATGACATAATAGTCGATCACCATCATATGGCCATCAAATTCGTCAAATTCGTCAAATTCCTATGTTAGCATCACAATTGAATCACCTGCGCATCTTACTCGAACTCCAAAGAACCTGTTTTACACATCAATTAGATCGGAATTACAACGGAAGTCACCGAGAACCAGAACCAGATTAGTCACCTTTGGCATTGGTTCTAGCCGATCACCATCGATCTGTCATCTAATCCGGTAATTAATTCCATCTTTAGCTTCGTGTTTACCTCTAGATTAAAATCCCTAACCTGTTGGAGGCTTATAACATCGAATTGGTGATGAACCAATTCTAGGGTTCATCACATTCTCAGTTTAATCGAATTCAACCCTAGACCCTGTGCTAATCGAATTAAATCATATCATTAACTTCTCAACTCTCCAATCAATGAAATCCCTTTGTTAAATTAAACTAATAACATCGAACTGGGAAAGATCCAGTAACTAGGGTTTATTCATATACGAATTAGGGGTTTTTGATCCTAGACTCTTTTTCAATCCAATTAAATCACGGGGATAGTTTCGCAAGGTCTCACTCTGTAAAAGCCCCATGGTTTCAACAGTTTTTAATATCAAATTAAATCAAATCAATTATGTGTTCATAATTTAGGGCTACGGCTTTTGAATCGGTAATTAATCAACCTTAGAGTTGATAATTCCCAAAATTTAACTCACGACCAGATTCGCAAATAATAGATTAACAAAACCCCTGAGAATTCTGGGCTAAATCGCGATCAAAATTGTTGGTTTGGGACTAGAATCGATCGACTGTGATGAGGGGGGATGAACACAGAGACTACGTATTCAAAACGTTTGGAACCGGGTTTGTTTGCGAAACCCTAGCGGGCGGGACTGGTTAAAGCCATGTGCGTGTGTGGGAGAGACCCGGGTTCGAGTCTCTCCACACCCATTTCTTTTTGAATCTTTATTTCAATGATATTTTTAATATAAAATCCACCCCCATTTCTTTATATTAATAGAATAATATGTTTTAGCCTCGAAAATAACCCGTAGGCTCGGGTTTGGTTTTCTAACTTATATTTATAGTATTTTCATTTTTAAAATAATATTAATTATATTATTTTCAAACCACGACTTCGTATAAAATAATATGTTTATATTATTTTTAAACCGTGACTCCTAGTACAAATAATATATATTTATATTATTTCACCTCGTTTATTTACCTCGTATAACGCCTCAAACTTATAAATAATATAATTATTTATATTATCTACCCTCGGTTTTATCCTCGAATAAAAATAATATAATTATTACTTTGTCACGTAATTGATTATCGTATATTTCATACGAGTTCAAAAATAATATATATGTTATATTATTTTCTTAGATCATTATTAATTGATACAAACACACGAATTTATTTGTTTATTTTATTCGTTATTAACGTTCGACACGAAACGGACTCATCTTATTTATTAAGAAACCTATATTCCCGTAGACACGTTCGTCTACTCTTTAATCCTTAGAATGCGTTAACACGTTCTAACCTTCCGTGTCGTCGTCACAAATCTCAACTTGTCCCTAATTATATTGTTTATAATTCTAGGGCATACGTAAGCCGTACAAGCTAACACTTGAGGTTTCAAATCTCTTTCTTGTGTGACTCAATCTACAACTCAATCCAGGTGTGTTTCACGGCCCCTTTTTACTGGTTTTCCTATTGGGGGAGAAACATGTACACAAATCAATATCTTTTACTTGCGTTCCCGTTAGGGGAGAAACATACATGCAAGCAAACATACTTTTACTTGTTTTCCCGTAAGGCAGAAACAGGTACGCAAACAAATGTTATTTTACATGTTTTTCCCGTTGGGGGAGAAAACATGACGCAAACTCTTTTAGTTATTGTAATTCATATGATATCACTTGTTATGACTATGCGTAAACTCTATCATGAAAGTTCTCACATCGAACCATTTAAATATGAAGAATAGCGAGGTATGTTGAGTAGTACTACTGGGTTTGACAAACCCCACCCGCGTTAGTCGCGCTAACTCAATTGGAGGTCGAACGGGTGTAATATTGACCTAAAACATGCACCATGTTGATAGACCTGGTGGGAGGCATTCAAACATAAACAGTCAGTTTACGGTTGCGAGCGCATTATTATACAAGAACATAGGCATGCTACCTACAGATATGCATATTGAATGTACATAATCTAGCAATCACACTCTTACTGCAAACTTGAAACCAGTGAACTCACCAACCTCGTGTTGACACTTTTCGTACATGTTTTCTCAGGTTGCTAAGGCACAGGTTGCACAACTAGGACATGCATGGAGTACTACTATCTTTTCACTCATATGCAACCGTTAAAACAATTCACTTACTTTTATTAAACTAAACTTGGGCGCGTAGTTTTGCGCATTTACTTTCTTGTTTAAACGCTTCAGCGTTAACTCTGAACTTTTATGTTATGACATTTTAAGTCCCATGTAGTGTCGTTTGATGTAACTAATGACTGAGATCCTGGTGTGTCACATCCCTAACGGTAAAACTCCATTAGTGGAATTTGGGGGTGTGACACACCCAGTCTCTGATTCCCAGTCCTCTCCATCTTAGCAGAGTAAGCATAGCCATATGCCATTCTAGATCCATTTCTTCCTTGTCGTCAGGATCCACTTGTTGCATATCTTCAAGAGAAAAGGCTTAAGCTTTGATATTACCGGAAACAAGGGCTTGATAGTTGTTAACAAACATCCCAAACAAAGTGATGTGTTTTGCTGGCTTTTGTGATGCCACATTACTGATAACTTGGTTTGTAGTAGGAGTAGCTGGAGAATTTGAAAGAGGTGTGCTTACAGGAGTTGACTTGTTAGAGCTTCCAAAAACAGCAATACTCAAAAGAGCAGCATTTTATAGCCGGTTTCAGTACTAGAGTACCCTATTTGATTCATTTCCCTCTTTTTCATATCCATTTCAAAAGCAGAGAGGGAATTGGAAAGATCGCTCAAAGTGGAATCATCATTCTGGAACTGTTGCTTTATCATCATGATTGTAAACTCCATTTCTGTGGAAGAGAATCCATCAACTTCTTGATTTGTGAACAATTAGACAAAACAACCCCAGTCTTTTTCAATCGACTTCACGCCATTAGAAAGCGGGAGATGTGATCAGATAGACTTTCGCCTTTTACGCTCACAAATGTGTCATACTGTTTTTAAGCCAAATCTTTCTTGCTTTCCTTCATCTCATCATTCCCTTCTGTAGGTCCCAAATTTGGTGCATGACGTATCTCTAGACTCGCGGTACGACACGGTGATAACGTGCGGAATCCATGATCAACGTGCTCGTGTAACTCAATCCAAAACAACGGTGTAAATAAACGCTTTGTATTTCCACCACAATATCAGTTTACAAGATTTCAGAATTCTCTCTAGTGTCCTCAGATATCGTCTATTCTGTCTAAAACAAAGTTCTGAATTTATAAACTGTTTATTTATAAACACCAGACCTGCTATAGGCGAACTTAACAAGTTCGCCTCAAAGATGCTTAGGCGAACTTATTAAGTTCGCCTCTAATAGGCTAAGCGAACTTAACAAGTTCGCCTCAGATAGACTAAGCGAACATAACAAGTTCGCCTCTAATAAACCAGGCGAACTTGTTAAGTTCGCCACTTTATGAACTTACACAGAATTTTATCAACAGTTACAAAACATGTCCTAACAGACTCCCCTTTAACTGTTGCATTTTAACTGAACCCGATATCATTGAAACAAATGATAATCTAAAGGTAATGCTTTATGGGGGTTATAAAGTCTTAACCAAGCAAAGAAAGAGGCTTTTTCAGCTCACTATGGGCTTGGGTATAAAGAAAATTTGGAAAAATACTATACCCCCAAAAACCAAACCGTAAAGGTTCAGACTAATGTTCATAAACCAACTCCTCCTTCTCATAATGCTGAGTTATCTAAGGCCAGATCTAATGAGCCTTACAAGAGAACTTATGTAGACAAGAGAAATTGTTTTCACTGTGTCTTGGTTGGTCACATTGTTGTGAATTGTCCTTCTAAGAACCAAGGGAAACAGCATGTTGTTCGATAACCAGCTGTTATCCCCAGGTCGCCATCAGTGAAAGCTCCCAAAAATCCAAAATAAATTGTGGTGAAACCACCAGTCAAACCGATGGTAAAGCCTAAGATAAAGTCTGAAGATAAACCATCTGTTACAAGAAAGGTAACACAACATGATGTACCTTGTGTATCTACATCTGGTAGTACACGCACTGGTGAGAAACCTGTGGTGAGACTCTCAAAGCCATAGAGAAGAAGAAGAAACAAAAGGTTGAGAATGCTGGAACAGCTGACTTCAGTTCAATCAGGTGAAGCTTCCGCAAGGTCACCTGCTGTTGTTGAATATAAGTCTCCTGTTCTGGTTAAGAAACAGAAGAGATCCTGGACTGCCAAATCCAAAAATTCTCAATCTCCCAATTCTAATTCTTTTAAAGATTCATCAATTTTGAACAGTCATCATGACTGTGAGTTAAAGGAAGTAGTTTATTTCGAAAAGGATGGACAACCCAAGACCACAATGGCTTGGGTCTCCAAATCTAACTAATTCTTTTGTGACTCGTGCAGGGACGTCCGAAGGGTACTATCTCTAACCGCTGGTATGTAGATAGTGGATGCTCCCATCACATGACAGGAAACATCGCCCTGGTTCAAGATGTTAAACCAATCAGAGGCGGCTATGTGGCCTTTGCCGGAGAAAAAGGCGGTAGCATCACGTGTCAAGGCGTGGTTTCGAACGGTTGTGTCAGCTTTGACAATGTCAACTTCTGCGAGCAGCTGAAGCATAACCTGTTGAGTGTCTCCCAAATGTGTGATAAGGAGTACTCGGTGATGTTTGACAAGTCAGAATGCCTGATTCTCAAACCTGGTTTTGAAGTTCTGGAAGACTGGATCCTGATGAGAGCGCCAAGAACAAACGACACCTATCAGATCGATATGAGCGTGGCAACAACCACCTCATCAGTTGCTACTTGTTTTCTTACCAAAGCGACAGAGCTCGACTCCATCTTGTGGCACATGAAACTCGGACATATTTCGTATCGTAAAATGAATCATCTTGTTCGAAACGGTTTGGTAACCGGGGTTCCTAAGCTGAGATTTACCATTGCAGATGACTGTATGCCTTGTAAAAAAGACAAACAGCAACGGAAGTCTCACAAGCCCAAGCTCCAAAACTCTATTGATACCCCTTTGGAGCTATTACACATGGATCTGTTTGGCCCCATAAGTATCAGGAGTATTTGAGGTAAGTCGTTCTGTCTAGTAGTAACTGATGATTTCTCACGTTTTTCTTGGGTGCATTTTTTAGGTACTAAAGACGAGACTGCTGATATTCTTCAATTCTTGATGTTGAGCTTGGAATCTCTTTACAAGCTGAAAGTTAGAAGAATAAGGAGTGACAACGGAACTGAGTTCAAGAATAATTTGATGGAGCTTTTCTGTCTCAAGAAAGGGATCCGTCATGAATTCAGCGCGCCGTACACGCCTCAGCAGAATGGAGTTGCTGAACGGAAGAACAGAACACTGATTGAGACTGCAAGGACTATGCTGTCGGATGCATAGCTTCCTGTCACCTTCTGGGCAGAAGCCGTTAATACAGCTTGTCACGTCTTAAACAGAGTTCTGGTTGTGAAAAGGCACAACAAGACTTGTTACGAGTTGATCAATAATCGACTTCCCAATCTTGATTGCCTAGTTCCTTTTGGTAGTCCATGTTCCTTGTTGCTACAGTACAAAGACCGCCAGTCTAAGTTTCATGCAAAAGCGTTGGAAGGCATCTTCTTAGGATACGTTGCCAACTCGCCTTGCAAGAGAGTGTACAACATAGGAACTTGTACTGTCGAGGAATGGTTTGAAGTGGATTGCAGTAAACACAGCATTCCACCCGAACCAACAGGTCCAGCTTGGGGTTTTGATTATGATACGCTATTCAAGTCATTCAATCTTCCTGATCTATCTGCAGTTGACGCCGCAAATGTTTATGAATTATTGGGTGGCGACAATGATTCCAGCTTCTCTACTCGTGCTACTGTACCGATTGTAACTCCTGATTCCATTGTTGCATCTGCATCTGGAACTCATGACAGTGATAACAGTGAAGATGTTCTTGTTGTTGGAAATGACGCTCAAGTTAATCCTAACACAACTGTAGGAAATGAAGCTCTAGCTGATCCAGTTAACATTGAATCTTCTTCCTATGGAACACAGGAAATAGGGGAGTTAAGCACGAATCTTTATCCAGAAATTCAGGAACCGATTGTACCGGAGACAAGAGTGCATAGGAATCATCCAATCGACAACATTATTGGTGATCCTTATGCCGGTGTTCAGACTCGTCATCGAACCATCACTGAGAATACTAGTCTTTACACAGAGATACTTGACACTGGTGTCATGGAAACATGTCTGCATGCTACATTCGTGTCCCAGTTAGAGCCGAAGAATGTGAAGGAGGCTCTCACTGACAACTGCTGGATTGAGGCGAAGCAAGATGAATTGTCTCAATTCCAAAAGTTGCACGTGTGGTATTTGGTTGACTTGCCAAAAGGCTTTTAGCCAATTGGAACCAGATGGGTGTTCAAATGCAAGACAGATGATCGTCATGTTGTTGTGAAGAACAAAGCAAGATTGGTTGTTCAGGGTTTTTATCAGCAAGAGGGCTTGGATTACACGGAAGTATATGCCCCAGTTGCTAGACTTGAGGCCATTCGACTGTTCTTGGCTTATACCACATATGTCGGCTTCAAGGTCTATCAACTTGATGTGAAGAGTGCTTTCCTTTATGGTAAAGTTCATAAAGAGGTCTATGTCACTCAACCTCCCGGTTTTGAAGATTCGCATAATATAGATAAAGTGTATAAGCTCGACAAAGCACTTTATGGTCTTCATCAAGCACCGCGGGCATGGTATGAGACATTATCTAAGCATTTACTGTCTAATGGTTTTGACCGTGGACAGATTGACTCGACTCTCTTCATTAGGAAAGCAGCAGGTGACATTCTTCTTGTACAAGTATACGTCGACGACATTATCTTTGGATCTACCAATGAAGGGATGTGTAGGGAATTCGAGCAGGTGATGAAGTCCAAGTTTGAAATAAGTAATATGGGTGAATTGTCATTCTTCCTAGGTCTACAAGTCAGTCAAAGAGAGGATGGCATTTATCTCTATCAAACCAAGTATGTGCAGGACATCTTGTCAAAATACAAGATGAATGATAGCAGTACTTATGGCACACCTATCCCAGTTAATCATGGTCTGCATCCTGACAAAGATGGAAAGGATGTAGATAGCAGATTGTACCGTGGGATGATCGGATCACTTATGTATCTCACAACTTCAAGACCCGATATAATGTTTGCTGTGTGCTTGTGCTCAAGGTTTCAGTTTCAACCAAAGGAGTCACATATGATAGCCGTGAAGAGAATTTTCAGATACCTGAAAGGGAAACCCTGATTAGGTCTTTGGTACTCTAAGCAGCAGTCATTCGACTTCAAAGCCTACACTGATTCAGATTATGGCGGTTGTAACCTTGACAGAAAGTCAACTTCTGGTGGATGTCAATTCTTAGGAGACAGACTAGTCACTTGGCAGTGCAAGAAGCAGTCAACGGTTTCTGTCTCAACTTGTGAAACAGAATACATTGCTGCAGCGAGCGGTTGTTCTCAAATATTGTGGATTCAGCAGCAATTGAGAGACTACGGCTTGAACTTCACTGGAACTCCTCTATTTATTGACAACAATGCCACCATGTCCATCACAAATAACCCGGTGAAACATTCCAAAACTAAACATATAGAGATTAGTCATCATTTCATCTGTGATTGTGCTGAAAAGCATTTAATTGAACTTGTAAAAGTTCACACGGATGACAATCTTGTTGACCATTTCACAAAGGCATTTGATCGATCCCGTTTTGAGCATCTTGTCAACTTGATAGGAATGTTCAATCCTGAGTGAAAATTAATTTTTCTTAAATCAATTCAATTCATAGAAGTTAAACTTTATTTCTTTTAAATTTTCTGTATAGTTCTTTTAATTTTCAAAAATATTTTACAAAATCAAAAACAAAATAGAAAATGAAGAAAATTTCAAAGTTAACTTGAGAAAAGAGGAAATGAAAGTACATCAGAAATGATCTAAACGTCACAGACCGCTCATATGGGAAATGATTGCGTCATGCATACTTAATTGTTTAAATTGTTATGTTTTTAATCTGCTTATTTACAAGCAATTTAAATTGTCAGTAGGCTGTATGCGTCTTTAAATCACTAGTAGTGTGGAAACTAAATCTAAATTACAACTATGATTTGAACCCATGTTTGCAAGTGTGTGTGCGTAAAAGAATAGAAAAGATCATTATCAGATAAAAGATTTTAGATTTTAGCAATAATTTTCTCTTGAGGTCAGTTTCGGGTTATGTCGTTAGCACAATTAATGCGGTTCATCTCACTGCCCATACTCACAAGTATGCAAGGAGAGATTGAATCAAGACATGTCACTACATTAACCGTTGAGCATGTATTCACCCTTGAATCACTCCTTGTCACACCCCAACCGACGGCGAAATCATCGGGGAGGGACATGTAGACTGTTCATGAGCACAAGGTTGACTAAATTGTAATATATTAAACATCAATTTCATTTCAAATAATCCAAACACAACCAAATCCAAGAAAGAACATAATTGAAATACATAAAATCCTTTATTCAAATTAACTAAGTCCCAAAGCCTATGTGAAGCAAATCTTGATCAAATCACACATTAGCACCTGAAACATGAATAAAATAAGGTCAACTAAAAAGTTGGTGAGCATACACAGGTTTGTATATAATTAGCATATAGATTGTAAATAAACAAATCCTTACATAACATGTTAAAATAAGACATTTATGGGGAGCAACTATTGTGTAACCAAGTACAATCAAACCTTTGTAACTAGCATGCAAAATTGTGTTGTCGGTAACAATCACCCTACCTGGGTGGGTTTGTCAGACTCAATAGATCTATCATTGTAAACCGTCGGCTTGAATACTTAATGATTGCACGTAAATCGCACACAAAAGTTAGCACAACTAGCACTCGGGCATAAAGCTCAAATTGCACACATGAATGTAAAGGGGATTTGTATATGCGTAGTCTGTGTAATTGTAAACAATAGTATTGTATAATGTTCATGTTCCACCCCAAAAAGTGTAAAAGAGTAAAAGGGGCTATGTAGTACTCACTTGATTCGAAGGCGTAGTTTACACAAAATACTAGATAGAAATATGGATCCTTGAAATGCACAAGTTAACCTAAAGTGTAAAGTATATTGTATTAATAGTATGCACAAAAGTTTAAGTCTAAAGTTGCTGTTGGACTTGTGTAAAAAGTCATTGATTTGTACTTGAAAGTATTGAATAAAATATAAAGTTTGAAACGAATATTTTTGGAACATTTTGATTTAAGGTTTGAAATTGATTAACTAAATAGGTAATAATTATTGTTTATGAAAATAATGTAAGTTTTAAATGTAATTAAGTATAAATAAATGATTGTTTATATTTAAATATAAATTAAATAAATAATCATTTCTTTATTTATTTATTTATAAAATATGTAACTTAACCATTAAAATATTTTTTTTAATTGTGAGATTTAACAATAAGTGTAAATTTAATTTTTATAAACTTTAAATAACAAATTCTATTTATTCTCAGATTAAATATTTGGTCTTTTTAGATAGAGTCAAATACATTGTTATAAAAATCAATTATTTTATTTTAAAAATTAATCTGAGACATTCATTGTTTGTAAAAATATAAAAATTATAATTCTGTCAAGAAATTCTAACTCACACACGACCGTGCCTGGGAAGGGACACGATCGTGCTATAACCACGGGCGCGACCGTGCTAGTCAGGGCGCGACCGTATTGATCAAACAGAGGGCATAACTAACCAAATCATTAGGCACGACTGTGCCTTGGCTAGGCACGATCGTGTCTATGATTCTAAAACACGACTGAGATTAGCCAAAGGGCATGACTGGGTCTGAGTAGGAGGCACGACCGCGCTGGTATTTGGCGCGACCGTGTCTCATGAAGCACGACCGCGCTAGAATGCTAGCGCGACCGTGTCTGTTCCAAAACAGATTCAATTTGACTAATTCTTATATTGTTAATGTTGGAATTCATGGGGCTTTCACCCATTAGATCATCACGAGTCTTTTTGTATAGATTAATTATATTTAAAATGTGTCTAAGGTTCGATTCGATTAAATCATTTTTGAACGAAATGTAGATTCGGTTTCGTGGTGATTCCATATTGCAAGCCCAAATTAAGATGGGGCTTTTGATCTATGAACTGAAACGATTGAGAAAAAGGTTTCAATTACCCGGAAGAGTAGCGAATTGATAGAGAACGGTATGGAGGAGTTCCGGCGTCGGAGTTCCGGCGTCGGAGTTCCGGCGTCGGCGAGCTTGGCTTCCGGCGTCTTCTGCTACGATTCTGGTTGCTTCAAATGGGTCAGTAGCTTCTGGGAGGATCGTGTAGCGTTTGGTTGGGGGAAATTCACTCAGAGTAGAAGGATCGATGTTCAAACGAGAGGGTTTTGATTTTCTTGAGACGAATCGGGTTTTTGATGTTAATGGTTACAATTGGTAACATTATTTTCTTTGTTAGTGAAAGTGAAACGTATATCGGTTACGAAACTCAACGATCTCGCGTTTAAAACTGTATTTACGTTTCAACTGGTACTAGACGCGACCGTGCCTAGGCACCGGGCGCGATCGTTCCAAAGCGACCGTGCCAAAGCACTTGGCGCGACCGTGCCAGAACGAGGCGCAACCGTGCCTATTAGGGCTTCTTGTTACTTTTCAACATCAGACCTTGTAACTTTAGTCTTTGACATATTTGTATAAATAGCTACATATGTAGTGTTTAGTAGGTTATAACCAAGTAAAATTTGTGAATTTGCATTGAAACATAGTATTTAATTGATGGTACGAATAAAACAAAACAGTGCACTAGAATTGGGTTTGAAATGCATTACGTTGAATTGAAATACGGATACTGAAAATCAGAAATGTTACAGTCTCCCCATGTTGAGGGAATTTCGTCCCGAAATTTAGCTAGAGGAAGCGAAGGCATCAGTAAAAAGATGGGGGTACTTGAGCTTCATTTGGTCCTTTCGTTCCCAAGTAAATTCAGGACCACGCTTAGATTCCCAACGGACTTTGACAATAGGAATACGACTTCGCTTGAGCTGTTTTGATTTCACGATCCATGATTTCTACCGGTCTCTCAACGAAGTGCATCGTTTCGTCAATGTGCACATCGTCAAGAGGTATGTGAAGATTTTCGTTAGCAAGGCATTTCTTCATATTAGACACATGAAATGCACATTGCCAAGTGATGGTGGTAACTCGAGTTTTTTAAGCCACTTTCCCAATCCTTTCAAGGATTTTGAATGGACCCACATAGCGAGGTGATAATTTGCCTTTCTTTCCAAAACGGATCACACCCTTCCACGGAGACACTTTTAGGAGAACAAGGTCACCGACTTGGAATTCCAAGGGTTTTCGTCGTTTGTCGGCATAACTCTTTTGCCGACTCCTCGCAACTCGAATGTTGTCACGGATTTGGATAATCTTGTCGGATGTTTCTTGAATTAGCTCGGGACCGGTGATTTATGCTTCACCAATCTCGTTCCAACATATAGGAGAACAACACTTGCGACCATAGAGAGCTTCAAATGGAGCCATATTGGTACTCGTGTGGTAGCTATTATTGTAGGAGAACTTGATTAGTGATAGATGTGAATCCCAATTTCCACCAAAATCAATTACACAAGCTCTAAGCATATCCTCAAGAGTTTGGATTGTTCGTTCGGTCTGACCATCAGTTTAGGGATGGTAGGCCGTGCTCAAATCCAATCGTGTACCAAGGGCAGTTTGGAGAGATCGCCAAAAATGAGAGGTGAACCGAGCATCTCTATCGGAGATTATGTTTAAGGGAACACTGTGACGGCTCACAATTTCATCAATGTAAATTCGGGCTAGTTTCTCAACCCGATAGTCTTTACGGATATGCAAGAAATGAGCAGATTTGGTGAGACGGTCAATGATCACCCAAATGCTATCATAACCACTTGAGGTGCGAGGGAGTTTGGTAATAAAATCCATAGCTAAGTTCTCCCATTTCTACATGGGAATTTCTGGTTGTTCAAGCAAACCGGAAGGACGTTGTTGTTCGGCTTTGACTTTGGAGCAAGTTAGACATTTGGCAATATAGAGAGCAATATCTTTCTTCATACTGGGCCACCAATATTGTTGGCGAAGATCTTGGTACATTTTATCCACACCAGGATGAATAGAATAACGAGTCTTGTGAGCCTCGTTCATGAGAAATGTACGGAGATCATCGCGATCGGGAACCCAAATACGATTCAAGTAATAAAGTAAGCCATTGGGTTTTGATTCAAGCTGAAGTTCAACACCATACGACATTTCCTCGTACATGTTACCCTCGGTGACTGAGACGTGTTGAGCTTCTAAGATGCGATTTTGAATGTCGGTTTGAATTCGGACAAATTGAAGCATGACATGGTCCTTTCGACTCAAAGCGTCGGCTACAACATTCGCTTTGCCGGGATGGTAACGAATCTCACAGTAATAATCGTTATGGAGTTCAACCCAACGTCGTTGCCTCATATTGAGTTCTTTTTGGTTGAAAATGTGTTGAAGACTTTTGTGGTCGGTGAACACCACACATTTTGTGCCATAGAGGTAATGTCTCCAAATCTTCAATGCGAATATGACCGCACCCAACTCGAGGTCGTGCGTCGTATAATTCTTCTCAATAATCTTAAGTTGCCTTGATGCATAAGCGATTACTTGGCCTCGTTACATGAGGACACAACCGAGACCTTGATTGGAAGCATCACAGTAGACAACTAGATCATCATTCCCATCAGGGAGAGTCAAAATAGGAGCATTGCACAACTTTTGCTTGAGAGTTTGGAAAGCTTCTTCTTGTTTTGGTCCCTATTCATAGGTTTTTCCCTTGTGGGTCAAAGTGGTAAGAGGGACATCAATTTTGGAGAATTTAAGATGAAACGACGATAATATCCCGCAAGACCAAGAAATGAACGAACTTCGGTGGGGGTCTTCGGGGCATTCCAATTCTTAACCGCTTCGATCTTAGCAGGGTCAACATGAATTCCCTTGTCGTTGACGATATGACCAAGAAATTGAACTTCTTTTAGCCAAAATTCACATTTGGAGAATTTGGCATATAGTTGTTCCTTCCTCAAGAGGTCCAAAACCAACCTAAGGTGTTGTTTATGGTCGGCTATAGTCGTGGAGTAGATTAAGATATCGTCAATGAAGCCGATCACAAATTTATCAAGGTATAGTTTACACACAAGATTCATGAGGTCCATGAAGACTGCGGGTGCATTGGTTAGCCCAAAAGGCAAGACCATGAACTCGTAGTGACCATATCTTGTTCGGAACGCAGTCTTTGGAATATCTTCCTCTTGTACACGGAGTTGGAGATAACCCGATCGAAGATCAATCTTCGAGAAGTAAGTAGAACCTTGAAGTTGATCAAAGAGATCATCAATTCTAGGCAAGGGATAACGGTTCTTGATGGTAAGCTTGTTGAGTTCGCGGTAGTCAATACACATGCGGAATGATCCATCCTTCTTTTTGACGAATAAGACGGGTGCACCCCACGGTGAATTACTTGGACGGATGAAGCCCTTGTTGGAGAACTCTTGGAGTTGACTTGCAAGTTCCTGCATTTCAGAAGGTTCAAGACGGTAAGGAGCTCTAGCCACGGGGTTAGCTCCGGGCACAAGATCAATGCGAAATTCTACTTGTCGAACGGGTGGAAGACCGGATAGATCTTCGGGAAATACTTCGGGAAAATCCCGAATGATGGGAATGTCTTGGATACTCTTCTCTTTGACATCCTTTTGAACAATATGAGCTAAGAAGGCTAAGTACTTCTTTCGTAAGTACTTTTGGGAGGTAGTACATGACATCAACTTAAGTCCTTTACAAGGCTTTTCACCAAAGACTCTTAATGTTTCTCCCGGCGGTAGAGGTATTCGGATGCACTTCTAAAAACAGATGACTTCGGCATGATGATTCGATAGCCAATCCATGCCTATGATGACATCAGAACTCCCTAGTGGCATTGGTACAAGGTTGATTGGAAACGTATGATCATTAAGTTCTAGGGAGCAATCATAGATAATGGAGTCAATTGTAAGAGAGTCACCATTTGCTACTTCGACGGTAAAGGTTTTCTCTAATTGGGATCGTGTCTTAGCAAGTAAAGGTTCAAAGTTAAGTGACACAAAACTTTTATCGTCACCGGTATCAAATAAAATAGAGGCATATTGACTATTAACAAGGAACGTACCATTGACCACATCATTGTTGGCTTGAGCTTCATTGGCGTTTATGTTGAAAGCACGCCCACGAGCTCCGCCTTGTCTAGCATTGGTAAATCTTGGGCATTGGTCACGGAAATGATTTGGGTCGCCACATTCATAACAAGCACGCCCATTTGCAATAGTGGGAACACCTTGATTAGCCACTTGTGGGTTGGTTCGGTTTGGGGGGTTGACTTGGCCCGCAAGAGCTTTGGCCCTATAAACATTAACCGTATAGCCATATCTCCCACAATGAGTACAGAGGCGACATGGGATGCTTTGGGGATGATGATAATTGCATGTGGCACAAAGCAGTAGACCCCAACGTATGGATTTTTGGCTGGTTCTTGAACCATAGGTGCTGCTTGATTAACAGGAATAGCAGGAGTGACCATAGCATAGTTTCTAGCCTTTCTCTTCCTGTTATTACGGGAGGGTTCAGTTGTGGCTTCTTTGATGTGGGTGGGAGGAGTTGCAGTGTCAGAGACTTTCTTTGTGCCCTTTTTAGTAAGATTCTCCGCCTTCACATGGTTATCGGTTAAGGTAGCGGATAAACGGATAGGATCTTCAAGTGTTGCGGGATTTCTCCCTAGGACAGTATCTTGAATTTGCCTAGGTAATCCACCAATATATTTTTCAATGCAGCGGGATAAAGGTATGACCATGTGGAGCACGAGGAGACTCAACTCATGCAACCGAGTTGTATATGCCAAGCTTTCACCACTATCTTGGGCAAGATCCCAAAATTTGGCTTCAAGTTTCTTTACCTCATTTCAAGGACAGAATTCCTCAGTCATTAGCCTTTTAACCTCATCCCAAGGTAAGGCCATTGTTACATCCACGCCTCTATTTCTTTTCTCTCCATTCCACCACGTGAGTGCCTGTTTTTGTAAGACACTTGTGGCATGACGAACACGAAGATTGTCGGGGCAGTCACTATTGAGAAAGGTATTCTCAATACTTTCGAACCATTGAAGGAGTCCCGTAGCTCCTTCAGTACCATAAAACTTGAGGGGATTACATGAGTTGAAATGCTTGAAGGTGCATTGAGATGGGTTGGCACCACCATTTCCACCATTACCACCATTTGCCCCATGGTTACCATTGGTGGCACCATTAGCTTGAGTGAGTTGAGTTACGAGTTGTGCAAGGATATTAGCGATGTCGGTGTTGGTGTTGGCCACAGGAGCACGATGGGGAGGCATTCTACAGATTTTCACAAGACAAGAAAAGATGTAAGAACTTATGATTGTTGTTTGGGTTTAAAAGAATAAGATAACAAATAAAATAGTAATTCATAGTTGGGATTGTACTCAAATAGTGATATAATCACTTGAATACTATGACACATTAAGGTTAATTAAACTCATATAATTTTCAGGGAGACATGCTTTAGCCTATAAGTAAACACTCATCCCGGGAATTCCCAGGAAAGCATACGGGTCCCTCGGTTGATAGGGATTTATGCGAAATGCTTTCCTAGACAGAAAACCCAGAATACATGTGTCACTCTTCCAGATTGCACGTGTCCTCAAAGAATTAACGAAGTTTAAAAACCTTAACGAGGGTATAAAAAGATTTTTATAGTTTTAGATCCATGAAGTTTCCACATGCTAAGAAGATGATGATAGAGAAGTAGGTAAGAATATTATGAGGTTTTAGGGTATAGGTAGGGATATGGTTTATTAAATTTATTATTTAAGTATAGTCTAATAAGTCATGAATTTTTAATAAGTAAGATATCAAAACGAAATAATAACTAATCATAATAAGCATGTAACACATAGCATGTAACACATAACATGTAGCACATAATCACATAAACATGAGGCATGGCATAAGTGGGTGCCCTAAAGTTATAGTCTAGGTCAAGGGTGTCTAATAACCTAGTTCCCTATAACCAAGGCTCTGATACCAATCTGTCACACCCCAACCGATGGCGGAATCATCGGGGCGGGACATGTAGACTGTTCATGAGCACAAGGTTGACTAAATTGTAATATATTAAACATCAATTTCATTTCAAATAATCCAAACACAACCAAATCCAAGAAAGAACATAATTGAAATACATAAAATCCTTTATTCAAATTAACTAAGTCCCAAAGCCTATGTGAAGCAAATCTTGATCAAATCACACATTAGCACCTGAAACATGAATAAAATAAGGTCAACTAAAAAGTTGGTGAGCATACATAGGTTTGTATATAATTAGCATATAGATTGTAAATAAACAAATCCTTACATAACATGTTAAAATAAGACATTTATGGGGAGCAGCTATTGTGTAACCAAGTACAATCAAACCTTTGTAACTAGCATGCAAAATTGTGTTGTCGGTAACAATCACCCTACCTGGGTGGGTTTGTCAGACTCAATAGATCTATCATTGTAAACCGTCGGCTTGAATACTTAATGATTGCACGTAAATCGCACACAAAAGTTAGCACAACTAGCACTCGGGCATAAAGCTCAAATTGCACACATGAATGTAAAGGGGATTTGTATATGCGTAGTCTGTGTAATTGTAAACAATAGTATTGTATAATGTTCATGTTCCACCCCAAAAAGTGTAAAAGAGTAAAAGGGGCTATGTAGTACTCACTTGATTCGAAGACGTAGTTTACACAAAATACTAGATAGAAATATGGATCCTTGAAATGCACAAGTTAACCTAAAGTGTAAAGTATATTGTATTAATAGTATGCACAAAAGTTTAAGTCTAAAGTTGCTGTTGGACTTGTGTAAAAAGTCATTGATTTGTACTTGAAAGTATTGAATAAAATATAAAGTTTGAAACGAATATTTTTGGAACATTTTGATTTAAGGTTTGAAATTGATTAACTAAATAAGTAATAATTATTGTTTATGAAAATAATGTAAGTATTAAATGTAATTAAGTATAAATAAATGATTGTTTATATTTAAATATAAATTAAATAAATAACCATTTATTTATTTATAAAATATGTAAACTTAACCACTAAAATATTTTTTTTTAATTGTGAGGTTTAACAATAAGTGTAAATTTAATTTTTATAAAATTTAAATAACAAATTCTATTTATTCTCAGTTTAAATATTTGGTCTTTTTAGATAGAGTCAAATACATTTTTATAAAAATCAATTATTTTATTTTGAAAATTAATCTGAGACATTCATTGTTTGTAAAAATATAAAAATTATAATTCTGCCAAGAAATTCTAACTCACACACGACCGTGCCTGGGAAGGGACACGATCGTGCTCTAACCACGGGCGCGACCGTGCTAGTCAGGGCGCAACCGTATTGATCAAACAGAGGGCATAACTAACCAAATCATTAGGCACGAGCGTGCCTTGGCCAGGCACGATCGTGTCTATGATTCTAAAACACGACTGAGATTAGCCAAAGGGCATGACTGGGTCTGAGCAGGAGGCACGACCGCGCTGGTATTGACCGTGTCTCATGAAGCACGACTGCGCTAGAATGCTAGCGCGACCGTGTCTGTTCCAAAACAGATTCAATTTGACTAATTCTTATATTGTTAATGTTGGAATTCATGGGGCTTTCACCCATTAGATCATCACGAGTCTTTTGTATAGATTAATTGTATTTAAAACGTGTCTAAGGTTCGATTCGATTAAATCATTTTTGAACGAAATGTAGATTCGGTTTCGTGGTGATTTCCATATTGCAAGCCCAAATTAAGATGGGGCTTTTGATCTATGAACTGAAACGATTGAAAAAAAGTTTTTAATTACCCGGAAGAGTAGCGAATTGATAGAGAACGGTAGGGAGGAGTTCCGGCGTCGGCAAACTTGGCTTCCGGCGTCTTCTGCTACGATTCCGGTTGCTTCAAATGGGTCAGTAGCTTCTAAGAGGATCGTGTAGTGTTTGGTTGGAGGAAATTCACTCCAGAGTAGAAGGATCGATGTTCAAACGAGAGGGTATTGATTTTCTTGAGACGAATCGGGTTTCTGATGTTAATGGTTACAATTGCTAACATTATTTTCTTTGTTAATGAAAGTGAAACGTATATCGGTTACGAAACTCAACGATCTCACGTTTAAAACTGTATTTACGTTTCAACTGGTACTAGGCGCGACCGTGCCCAAGCGAGGCGCGACCGTGCCTAGGCACCAGGCGCGATCGTTCCAAAGCGAGTCGTGCGACCGTGTCAAAGCACTTGGCGCGACCGTGCCAGAACGTGGCGCGACCGTGCCTATTAGGGTTTGTTGTTACTTTTCAACATCAGACCTTGTAACTTTAGTCTTTGACATATTTGTGTAAATAGCTACTTATGTAGTGTTTAGTAGGTTATAACCGAGTAAAATTTGCGGATTTGCATTGAAATATAGTATTTAATTGATGGTACGAATAGAACAAAACAGTGCACTAGAATTGGGTTTAAAATGCATTACATTGAATTGAAATACGGATACTAAAAATCAGAAATGTTACACTCCTGATTCATTGAAATCAAATCCAGATAAAAGTTGGATCCCCTTACCTTAAAACTCAAACACCATATATATTATCCTGAATCATCATACCGATATTCAATGAAGAAAATCAAATGAAACCAAGACATATGAATCACTCGATTCTGAATCTTATGATTCCTGATAATCCTTATGGATTCTGCTTGATTTTTCCTGTGCTAATAGATGTAACTTCATTATGAAAATTTAGAAAATCATTGGGAATATCTTAGATGCCTTAAGATAATGCAATTTACATTAGTGTAGCATATCAGTGGGGTACACGTTGTATATCTTATAATCAATACCTTAATACACAGGAACGTGATACAAAGATGATTATAGTTTCAAATCTTATAATATTGTCAACTTGAATTACTTGTTTATATGCTTATTACGTATGAATAAATAATAATCCATGACATGATCTCATATTATTTGATGTTTATATTGTATTGTTTTTGCTAAAAGATAGCCTGATATGATCCTCTGCTCGTGTCTTTGATCAAAAATAGTTTGTGTGAATACTTGTATATTTTTATTAGAAAAGATCAAAAAGATTTCAAGTTTATGCATAGTTCAATTTTATTCAGAAAAGCCAAAAATATTTGTGTTTAACCTTCCTGAATTGTATTTGAATCATCTTGATTGAATATTTGTAACTTGTTCGCTATTTGACTTGAAAAACTTCATAAATTTGAGTTGGAAGTTTGCGCACTTAAGGGTTTGTGCGTACTTGAAAGTGCGCATGAAGTAAGCCCTGTGTACTTAATAAGTACGCAAGAGTTAAGTCTTGCGCACTTGTAAGTACGCAAGAGTTAAGTCTTGCGCACTTGTAAGTACGCACGAGTTAAATCGTGCACACTTGTTAAGTTCGCATGGCCTTTTAGTGTTGAGTATAAAAGGGGGAGTTAGAAATTTTCTGAGTTTTTCATCACATTCAAGCGGACTCTTTCCCTCTGCAAACTTACTCAAAAATTCGTGTGACCCAATCCGATTTTTCGTCCCACTACAAGTTTCATCATCTCATAACATCGATTTGGTGAGATTTTAGGCTTAATCCATCCACGAATTCGTGACATTGGACCGATTCATTGACTAAGAAAATCTAGGTTCAATTCGTGATTTTTAGGGCAAATTGTGGGTTGTTTGGGTAACCTCTTATCATTAAAACATGATTAGATCACATAATCGACCCTTAATCGTCCTTTTTAGTCTTTGATTTTGACCTTGTGCATGAAGTTGAACCGACAGTGGTTCGGTCGAACATTTTTAGGTCAAAATTGGTCATGTATAGTAGTATTTGGTGTTTTTGTTGGTCCCATAGGTTAGAATCATTGATTCCGACCTAGTGGTGACCCAATCCACACCAATTTTTGAACATTGGTTGAATTTCAAACTTCTGAAATTTTCCACCAAGTGCGTTTCCTGTGCACTTAACAAGTACGCAAGAAGCACTTCATGCGTACTTGTTAAGTACGCAAAAGGAAGCTCCTGCGTACTTGCTAAGTACGCAGGACTAACACTTGAAAAAAATTCCTAAGTCTGAAATTCATTTCAAAGAGTAACTGCTATACTGAGTCGTGTTTATTCATTTCCAATGATACATGTTGTTCTGAATCTGTTTTCTGTGTGTGTTTGGAGATCATGGCTAGGGCATTTACTAACGAATTCAACCTATTAGCTAACACTGAACCAGAGTGGAAGGGTGCAGCATTGCAATACAGAGACATAGTTGATTTCTTGAACCGTTCAAGAATCAGCTACGCCATTTCTGTTGACCCGATCGTGTCAAGACCCTACCAAGGAGCAAATTTGGGAGACTGCAGAACACGACTGCATGGTAACCCCCAATGTTATAAGGGCTACCATTGCTAGTCATGCTATTGCTTTCTCTGAAGATACTATACGAAGGGTCCTTCAATTCAGAGATCTCGCAACCGACCCGACAGCCTATCTAGATTACCTTGTGGACGGCTGTTGGAGACAAAGAATGGGCTATGTCGGTGCGAGTGACTATGCTTCCTACAAAAAGATGTGGGTGTTAGACCAATGGAGATATTTCGCCCACGTCATGATCATGTGCATCTCATCAAGGAAAGCTGGGAAAGATGCCATGGGTCATGACCTTGCAGCAGCCATGGTCGGCCTTTCTCTCAATAAGGGCTATAACTTCTCCCGCTACATCTTTAAGGCCATCAGTGACCAGATCAACACAGCGGAGAGGTTTCGGTTCTTGTTATACCCTCAGTTTGTGCAACTTCTGAATAATGACGCGTTGCCAAACCTTCCTGCTATAGGGGAGAGACTGCAAGTAAAGAGGGTGGACAAAAGAGTATTCGCCCAATTTCTAAAGCCAGACAGTGTAGATCCTACCCCTGTGCATACAGAACTCTTTGGCCACCTCATCAATGAAGTGTATGTGGCCCCTGGTGACTGGAGATGGTACAGTCACGACTCGGAGCCGGAATTGAGTGAACACTCCGACGAACAACAGGTACAACAACAGGAGGAAATGGAGAGTGATGATGGTTCGTCTGATGATGGAGACGACGAAGGAGGAAATGATGGTGCTGAGGGATCCGACTCGGAAGCGACTGAGTCAGATTCTTCCGATTCCGATGATGCACCGTCGCAGGTACACCCGAGGAGAACGGCTAAGGTAACCCTACCTGAGTCATCCTCCAAGAGAAAGCGACAATCCTCTAGCAGCGAATACGAGCCAGGCTCTGACTTTGACGCTGCTATACAAAGACAAAGAAGGGAAAGAATTCACAAGAACAGGGGCGATAGGCAACAGCCCTCTATCCCCAGTGAGGTGGAGGCTCAGCAGCCATTACAAGTGTCAGCTGCTAGTCTTGATTCAGCCTCCACCCCACCTTCACAGCAGCTTTACCGTAGGAGGAGGAGGCCACAAATGAAAAGTGAAGTGGCCGTCACTACAATCACAGAAGTGATTCCTGTGATAGTGACCCTCCCTACCACAACTACTCAGGTGGCGGTGACTACTCCAATTCTCACAGAGTCAGTCACCATCACCCCTACCATAACCCCTACAACACTCATCACATCTTCAATCCCAACCACCACCACTGAGCCTTTAAGTCAACCCTTCAATTATGGAGATTTCACACAAGGGTTTGACTTTGATACCATATTCTCCTACCTTATTCACACTGCCGAGGCGTCATCATCCAGACATCCTGTTCCGAATGCTGAAAGGATAGATGTTCTGGAAACCCAAGTTGCTGACTTACTAGAGACTATTTGGAAATCAAAGGAGGAGTCTGACGCTCAACAAGCACAGATTAAATCTTTGGTAGACGAAGTTAGAATCTTACGTAGCTAGAGAACGGGGACTGATGAGAGACTGAAGAACGTGATGGCCCAGAACGAGCTCCTGCTCAAGACGAATGAAATGATTCTGGGTCACAGGACGTCCTTGGAACTGAGGTTTGATACTCAAAGGAAGGAGCATGAGCTGATGGTCAAACTGATTGCTGATCTGACCAAGAAGCTTGATGCTCAGGGGGAGAAGGAGAAGGACAAAGAGAAAGAGAAAGAGAAGGAAAAGAGGTCTACTGGTGATGAGGCGTGTCATCCGGTCTACTTGACTAAGGATGACGATAAGGACAAGGATCCCGAAGCCAGTCCTAGTGGAGGTGAGCACCAAGCTTTAGCAATCGTGCCCATCTCTGTTGTTCCAATGGCTCAGGGGGAGTCTACTCATCAAGAGGGTGGTGATACCTCTGGTGGTGGTGGTGTTGATAAAGGAAAGTCAGTGGCTGAAGTACTTAAGGACTTATCTGATGATGAGATCCTATATCTAGAGCCTGACTATTCCAAAGAAGCACAGATCGATGCTCTCTTCAATCTAGAAGAAGGAGAGATCGACTCTGGTGAAGATTGGGATAATGATGAAATGTTGTGATCGAAATTTCCAAGGGTGACGGGGAAGGAGAGTACGAGCTAGAAGATGGAGAGATCTTTGAATTTCCATCCTTCGATGCTCCGCTCGATACAGGTTCAGTCGAGTAGGCCAGTAATGTAGAAGCCTCGACTGAAACCTCCCCAGTTGACCCTGAACCTGTGGACCCAGAGGCACCGAAAGAAACAGACATGCCTTCTACTTCATCAAAGGGTCCAGCTCCTGTGTGGCAAAAGACGTCTATAATAGACAAACACGGAGCAACAGGGATGATCTTGGCTGTAAGGTTCGAGGAGGATAAGTAGCTGTTTGCTATCAAAGGATCTGGTGGGGTTCAATACTTGAAACCCACCAGTGAAGCGTTCAGCTCCTTGCCCAAATACGACCTTGTGAACCTAGCAAACCGAGAGCTGCTGGGTCATTCCAATCATGCAGTGGCGATGGGTTTGTGGGTGGTTCTGCAGCAAGAAGCAAGATCAGGGAAGTTCGAGATGTTCAAGCCTCAAGTGCCCAAGAGAGTCAAGGATAAGCATGATGTACATTCTGTGACTAAGAAGCACTTAAAGAAATTGGTATACAAGCCAGTGCGATGTGAAACTAAGATTCCCCTGAGCAAGTTATCTCAGGATATTCTTGGTGACATGTGGTACTGGTACGTAGATCCAAAGACGGGCGAGGCTGTGATCATGGGTAAAGGACGTTCAGAGAGCGTGAACATAGTGCCAAAGGAACTGATCAGAATATTTGATGAAGTCTGCTTCATCAACTTTTCTGTAATAGATCTGGAGGTACTAGCAGAACGTTATTGCGTCTACAAGGATGAGTGGACAAAGCTCCTTGCTTCTAAATATGACAAGGTGATTAAGTTCTGCCTTGATTACAAGAAGAAGATGGAAGCTAAAGATCAAGTGCTGTGAAGACCGAAGACTGAAGATTATCCAGAGCTGTTGTCAAGGGGGAGTTTGTTGAAGCACTTTCCTGTGACAAACACTATGGATAGATAGAGTCTTAGTCTTAGGTTGTATTGTTTTGTTTGTAATTCTCTTTGTATGTAAGAGTCTTTATGTATTAGTTTATCGAGTTGTATTTACTTTTACATATTGATTGTTGCAAAATTCTCCAAGTGTTTTGCGCACTTGTAAATGCGCAGGAGAAAGCTCCTGCGTACTTAGCAAGTACGCAAGAACAACTTTACGTACTTGCTAAGTACGCAAGAGCATTTTGCCCTGCGCACTTAGTGCGTAGGCATCAGGTCTTGTATAAATAGGATAGGTTGATAGAAGTTAAGTACGCAGGCATTAGACGCAAATACGCAGATTGTAATCTCAGTGCTTTTCTCTGTAACCTTCAAGTGTTTATAATACAAAGAACGTTTAAAGTGTTTTCTCTTGTCGGTTTACTTCGTTTAGCTAGACTCTCCGCCTAGTCATGGGCATTCGGCACCCAGTCCGACTAGTAGACCCACTTGCATGTGACGATCCGCCACACCCGAGGGACCTACAACTGTTCTGTACTCCCCCTGTCCTATAGACTCCCCCTTAACTAGTCAAATGGTTGCATCAACGACTTTATGCTCACCATTGTCAACCTAAGTTTTAGGTTATCATTTGGACTTTGTAAAACTCTTTCCAAAACATTGTGTGTGACATATTCTCCCCCTTGAGCATCAAGGCGTTGAATCAAATGGATTTCTAGTTATCAACAACTCTTTACTCTTGCAGATGTCATTCCCTGTCATGTGCTTAGAACCACCACTATCAACAACAAAAATGGTATTAATAGTCCCTCTTGGTTATTCCTGCACATCTAACAAGAAACATTAATTTGAAATTGGGACCCAAGCCATGGTAGTCATAGGTCTTCCATCTGTATCAAAATAATAAACCTCACTCCATTGACAATCGAATCTCTCAACTATTTTCGGAGATTGTTCCGACGAGTCAGAAACAGAAACTTTAGATTTCCAAACATACTTCTGTTCATTAAGTTCTTTTTGCTTAAAATATGAAGTGTTTGAACATTTTCGTTCATTTGAAAAATGTTTAGATTGTGAAAACTCTTGTTGTTCTAAAAGTTTTCTCAATCTTCTGTTTCTCCTCCGTCTTTGAGGTCTAGAAAGCCTAACCTCAGAATTTGAATTACCCTTTGGTGTATCATGAGGTTTAACCACGTTTGGGTTAACATATGGCTTACCATGAGTTCTTACCTTTTCTGGAGTAACATGTCGGTTACCTTTGGCGTTGTGAGGATAAGCAATCTGAATATGACCCACAAGACCACAGTAAAAGCAAGATCTTTTCTCACTATATTCTCTCATATAAGGAATCTTCACATGATAAGATGCACTTGAAGAAGATTCTCCTACATGAACTTCTTTTGGAGTTTGAGACTGAACAAACTTTTTCTCAACAGGCTTTGATTCAGGCTTCATCTTCTCAGGAACTACATGCTTCTTCCTTTTATTTTTGTAAGGATAGTTCACCACAATGTGTCCCATCTCATTACAATGAAAGCAGGTACGCCTATCTTTATAATCTCTGACATATGGAACTCTCCTTGAATTTGAAGAACTTCCAAATGTATTTTTACCAGATGAATTAGAATCAACCTTTGAGTCTTCTTTCTTAACCTCTTTCGGTATCCCCTCTACCTTAACTTCATCAAAATATTCATCATCACTCTCATCAGAATACACCATATCTTCACCTGTGACTGGATTCACTTTCAACACAGTCTTAGGATCTAAATCCTCAACTTTTATAATCTCAGGTGTAACATAATAATTTCCGTTGAATGGTGGAGGAACATAACCAATACCATTAGTTCCATTCCCCTCTTTAGTATTATTATGATAATGTTGTAATAAGAATGATGAATTTGCAAAGCTTTCTAACTTTCTATGCAATCTGATTACCTCTGCTTTCAGCTAGTTCTTTATCTTTCTCAACAAGATCATTATTTCTTTTCTCAATTTCTGCAAAGGACATATCTAGGTGATATGCCTGCTCTTTGATCTTCAAAGTCAGAGAACTTATATCCTTGTTCAGTGATTCTATTCTCTTAATACACACATTCTCATTATCCTTTAATTTATGATTTACCGTGTGCATCGATTTCATATCATAAATGAGGTTGACGTTGTCATCTATAACCCTCATCATTTTATCCTTAACTGAAACACAGTTATAACAAAACGTTTCAGAGTTAGAAACTACCTCAGGTTCTACTTCTGAAGAAGATGCACCAGGAGCCATGAAAACGCCATCATCAGCCTCACCCTTTTGATCAACAATGACAGGCTCAACAACAGTTTCTGATACACTCAGATCATCTTCAACTTTCTGGAAGCTTACTTCAGTCTCTACATCACTCTCGGTAGACTGAGTACTTTCACCAGATCTAATACTCTCACTATAACTTAACTCGGTAGAAGAATCACTTTCAGAAACACTCTGCTTTACTACTTCTTCTTTGATCAAGACCACAAACGCTTGAGTAGTAGCTTCACCCTTTTTCTTCAAAGCTTCCCATAGTTCTCTTGATGTTGGACACTTCCCTAGACTATTAATGATTTCTTTTGGTAAAGACATCTTTAAAGTTTCACACGTTTTCATCTCTCGATCAAACTTCTGCTTTTCTATTTTAGTAAGAGTTTTCACTGGTTTAGGAACATCATAATATCCCATATAGTCATAAGTAGGATGCACATATCCTTCAAATATGGATGTCCAAAAGTTTTCATTAGTTTCTGATACGAACCGGACTTTCCAGCTACGGAAATCTGATATGCACAAAAGTCTCGGTTGCATAATTTCAATCTCATTATCATCACATGAAATTGACATTTTGAAATTTTTGTCAAAATTTCTGGAAAAAATTTCCCGCGAAAATACTTTTTTTAAAAAATTTTGAAAATTCAAAATTTCAAAAATGATTCAAAACGACCATATAAACTTTCCCTAAAAAAATTGAACAAGAAGAATTTTCCCGCCAAAATACTAGCTAAGTTCGCCTGATACTGCCTAAGCGAACTTAATAAGTTCGCCTGACTGAGCGAACTTGTCCCCAAGCGAACTTAACCCCAAGCGAACTTGACCCGAGCGAACTTGTTAAGTTCGCCTAATCTGCACCAACCGAACTTATTAAGTTCGCCTGTAACAGAATTGCTAAGTTCGCCTACATCAGCTGTTCAACCAAACATGAACCAAAAATTCCGAAAATCATCATATCTTGCTGAATTGATGGAATTTGATTAAATTGAACCGTAGGAATGTGTAGGAACTGATTAGGAACACTTCTATAGGATCATTTTCATCAAATGAATCCAAAATCAATCGAAAATGATCAAACATTCTCCATTTTTATCAAGAACACAAAAAGATGAAAAATCTTCAAAATCTCTTAAATTTGATGTTGATTGGACACGAAAACACCATGAATCTTATGCTAATCAAGAGCAATAGCTCTGATACCACTTGTAGGTCCCTAATTCGGTGCGTGACGGATCTCTAGACTCGCGGTACGACACGGTGATAACGTGCGGAATCCATGATCAACGTGCTCGTGTAACTCAATCAACAACAACGGTGTAAATAAACGCTTTGTATTTCCACCACAATATCAATCAACACCAGACCTGCTATAGGCGAACTTAACAAGTTCGCCTCAAAGATGCTTAGGCGAACTTATTAAGTTCGCCTCTAATAGACTAAGCGAACTTGTATGAACTTACACAGAATTTTATCAATAGTTACAAAACATGTCCTAACACCTTCATACATTTCACACAAAGCATTCCACGAAGCCTGAGCAGATCCATACTCTTCAAACAAATTGTTAATGTTTATGGGCAAGGCCATGGGGAGTGCAGTATATGCTCTACAATCCCACTAAATCAAATTCCTATCATTCTCAGTATATGTGTCTGGATCATTGTTAGGTCTGACTCCATCTTCACAAGTGATCAGTGGACGGTGAGGACCATTTAGAATTGAGTTCCATTGATCATAGTTTTGATACAAGAAGAAAGCCTTCATTCGATTCTTATAGTTGGGAAACTCATCAGCTTCTTGAAGCTTAGGAGGTCGAGTGGTGGTTCCAGATTCAACATCGAGCAACAAAGGTGAAGTCATTCACACAAACACAAGAGTTAGACAAATGAAAATAATTCTGAATGTCGCCAACAACAAGGAGTGTCGCTGGAATGATTGTCGCCAAACAGTGACCGTCGCTGGAGAAAATGGTACGAAACAAGTGATTGTCGCCTAATCACAAAAACAATGTTCCCAGACAAGTGTTGTCTGACAAAAAAAGTCGTCAACTTGCATTGACTAAAGGAATGTCGCCTGAACAACGGTCGCCAAAAAAAGTGTCGCCAAACAGAAAAAACACAGACACACATAGAATCAAGACAATTAACAAACAACAAAGTGTCACCTGATGAATATCGACAGATGAAGATGAGAGTCGTATTATGAACGTGCAACAACCGCTTCTCCAAGTTTTCTCAAAAACTCAACTAAAATAGCCAAGAAATCCAATAAACTGGAAGTCTGAACCAACACAAAGCAAACTCTACTGATTTGGAGCAAAAACCTCTCAAAATACACAAGAATCCATCAACAAATAAGTCTGAATTTGAAGGAAAAGGCTAAAAACTAAGAAAAACCCAAAAACTCTCAAAAACCTAGAAATCAAGAGCTCAATGGCTCTGTTACGTAGGGGTGTTAAAAAAAATCCGAATCCGAAAACGAACCCGAATTATCCAAAATTCCGAATCCGAACTATCCGAAAATTCGGATTCGGATATTAATATTGGAAATTTTCGAATATTTCGGATATCCGAATCCAAAATATTTTATTTTTTGATTATTTATTATATATTTATTAATTACATATTTTAACCTTAAAGCTTTAAAAATACTTGTAGTCTTCCATTTCCAGACTTTCAGCGACTCCAATCTAACCCCATTGCGCTGCCACCAGCCCAACACTCCTCTGACACCAATTCAACCTCATTGCACTGCCGCCACAACGCCACCCTTCGGTTTGCCGGCTGTCGCAGACTATCGCCACTCCTCAGACGAAGAACTTTGTTCGACGCTCCTCATTCTTCATCCTCAGACCTCAAATCCGACCAAGCTACCACGATTGAAAGGTAATTAGTTGTTTGGGCCACTAATTGAGTGCTAATTAGTTTGTTTAGGCTGGCATTATCAAGAAATTGAGTAAACATGGTATTCATAAGGCCAGTGTGGCTGTTTGTGATATTAGGTAAATACTAATTTAAAGTTTGCTTAGGTTATCAAGTGTTCCACGATTGATATTAGGTCATCCAGTGTTCTATGATTTGAAAATACATTATGCTTAAGTTTCAAAGTTTGATTTAGGTTTCTTTTTCAAAGTTTTTTTCAGATTTCGGATATCCGAATTACTATCTGAATTCGTCCGAAATTTTGGATACGGTTTCGGATAGTAAAATCCACTATCCGAAATTTTCGGATATCCGAAATTCGGATAACCGAAATTTCGGATATCCGGTTTTGAACACCCCTACTGATACCAGATTGTAGTCCCAAATACCAACTCAGATCTATAACAACGATTTCCAGATCCAATCAGATCCAGAAAACACCTATCAAGCAGATGATTTGAAGATCCAAAGAGAGTAAAAGTGGGAAATAATGAAGAAAACTCAAACAAAATCCACTGTATTAAGCCCAAAAGATGATTACAAGTGTAGATCCTGACTAACTAGCGAAACCCTAATTCTCAGAGACAAAACACGCATAAGTGTGTGATTACAATAAAAGTTCTAACCCTAAAAAGATAATTTGGGCCCTATTTATAGAAAACCTGTCAAGTGTCGCCATTCACCATGGCGAAACTCAGAGAAGTGTCGCCATGCACCTTGGCGACATTCTAGAGTGTCGCTAGTGAGTGTCGCGTGGATCTTCTAAACCTCACAAAAAATACATATCAGTCCATCACATGCAACGATCGATTAAATGATTTTCAGCACAATCACGGATGAAATGATGGCGAATCTCTATGTGTTTAGTTTTGGAATGTTTCACCAGGTTATTTTTGATGGACATGGTGGCATTGTTGTCAATGAATAGAGGAGTTCCAGTGAAGTTTAAGCCGTAGTCTCTCAACTGCTGCTGAATCCAACACTTGTCTTAAAATAGAGGAGTTCCAGTGAGCTTTTATTGTGACTCTCGTGTTTGGTTTACTTTGTTTTAGTTAGAATCTCCGCCTAGTCACTGGTATTCCGCACCCGGTCCGACTAGTAAACCACTTGCATGCAACGATCCGACACACACGAAGGGACCTACAACAAGCGATGCACATTATACATAATGGTTTGCGTTAAAATCCTATTAATTTTATAAAAAAAAGTTTACTATTTAGCCAATTTAGTTATAATATGCATTTAGGTTTGATTTCTGGTAAAATTCTTAACAATGGTTCAAACTTTTTAGCTTATGTCAAAATTTTTGGTTTAGTGGTTAACCAAACCGAACCGAATGACTACCAATAACCGATTAACCAAAACCGATCGGTTTTCAAAATCCTTTAACCGAAAATTTCAGCTTCGGTTCGGTGGAGGCTCAAAACCGAACCGAGCACACCCCTTTGGATAACTTACTTAAATAACTATGCAACAGTTTGAAATCAAGTAGAGGACCGTTTATCACAAGAGGGTTTTGATACGTTCGTATATACAGAACATGGGAGTCTTATTGATATGGAACAAGATATTCTCACTTAAATGTGGTTTGTTAATAGGATTCGTTGGTTCAATCAGATTCGTCGAGAATGGCATTTTCTTTCGCAACTTCATCAGATTTGATCGAAAGGACTCGAGATGAGTTGACAGCAGTTGTCTAGGTGCTGAAGTAGAAAACTATGATATGGAAGGAAAACTCATGGAAATAGGGTTTCCTGAGGTTGATTTTGGGCTTGCTAAGTCTATTTGGTTGATAAACTTTGACATAACATTTTCTGTAGATATATAAGACCGAGGGCTACAAAATGCTCTAAGTATAGTTGTTGTGGAAACTACAATTTTGCTACTGATGAAAGCTGCTGCTGATAAGTGTCTATGCTGCGGATAGTTGTAATTGCTGTTGATCAACAAATTTGCTGCGGATAGGCATTTATCTGTTGAAGTCCAAAGTTGCTGCTGATAGGCTTATCAACAACTTTGACTTTACTGCTGACAGTCCTTGCTGCAACACTGGCAATACTATCAGCAGAAGAAATGTTATTGGTGCAGAAGACAGAAGACAATGCTCCCATTTCTGAACTCTCCTTGAAAGATTCCTAGGAGAAGGCTTTTTGTTTGCAGTTGTCTTTTTGCTGCAGTTGTCTTTTTGTTGCAACCAATTGTAGTATAGCTTTTGTCTGTAAAAGATCAACGGCTTGTGTTTGATCTGATCCTTAGAATCAAGGTTTTGTCTTGATTCTAAGTTCCTATTTATGTATTGTTTCTCTTCATTTGTATGTGTGCTTCCTTAGAGTTCTCTCTGTAACTTGAAAACATTGAAGAGTAATACAATTTGCATTTATCAGTATTCTCATTGTTTCTTGTTGCATTTCACAGTTGTTATTGTTTCCGCCAATATCAACTAAACAAAACCATCTTGTAATATCTCGATCCTACAAGTGGTATCAAAGCTTTAGCTCTTAGATTAAGCAAACTAACATTTGTTTGATCACTTTCTTGTTCTGTTTATGTTATCTCTTTGTTGCATATCATCTACTCACAGTATGGCACAAAATACTGGTTTTGATGACACCGGAAGCCTTCACAGACCACAAAGGCTGGTGTCTGGTGAAGATTATGATATGTGGAAGAACAGGATGGAAAGTGTTTTCTGCTATCAAGAATATGGAATGTGGAGATCCATAATTGATAGTCCTTATGTACCAATGGTGGCCTCTACTGATTTTTGAGGTCCATCTGTTCCAAAGGAAGCCTCAAAGTATTCTGAAGAAAACATCAAGAAGATAGAAGTAGATTTCAAAGCTCTAGGAACCATTCAAATGTGTCTACGAAGTGATGTTTTTAACAATTTCAAGGAATACAAGACTACTAAAGAACTATGGGGAGCCCTTGAGAAGATGTTTGCTAGATCTGATGAAGTAAAAGAAAATATAAGAGACATACTCAAGCAACAGAATGAAAACTTTGTGTACAAGGATGGTGAATCTCTTACAACCCAATACAATAGGTATACCTCTCTTGTTGGTGAGCTGCATTGTGCCAAGGTCAAGCTGGAGAATGAAGATATTCTCAAGAAGTTCATCAAATCTCTTTCAAAATGCTGGACACTTTATACAGTGTCAATTAGAAGAACTGAAAATCTGAAAACTCTCTCCGTGACAGAGTTATTTGGCATGCTCAAAACTTATGAGTTGGAAATGATTCAAGCAAGAGACAGAAAATCAGGTTATCCATCTGCACCCTCAGTATCTTCCACCACCTCCTCAGAACTTCACTCTGACCATACACCACAAAGTACAAGCAACTATTATCCTCCCATAGTCACACATCCACACACACCCAACTCTCAAATGAACAACTCTACTTTCCTCCTTGAAGCACCTCCTCAAAACCCTGCTGCCTTTATTTCTGACACCCCAAGCAACATGTCTTTTATCAAAGATGATCTGGAGTACTTTCATCCAGATGATTTAGAAGAAATGGATATACAACATTCTCATGCTATGTTGTCACTCATAGCAAAACGGTTCTATTCAAGAACCGGAAGACCCATTCCAAGCAGCAGTCCAAATGCAACAGTTGGTTTGGACAAGACTAAGTTAAGATGCTACAACTGCAGTCAACTTGGTCATTTTGCTAGAGAATGTAAGGCACCAAAAGCAAATACAGCAGCTGCACAACCAAGACAAGCTCAACAAGGTCAAGCAGGTCAAAATACTCAACCTGCTCAAACAGCTACTTGTGCAACTCAACAGGCTGGACTAACTGACTTTGACTGGAGCTTTCAAATTGAAGAAATATCTGCTACAAACCAAGCTCTTGTAGAACCAAAGACTGATGGCTACAAAATTCTCTAAGTACAAATGCTGCTGATCTCAGAGTTTGCTGCTGACCAACAAACTGCTGCGGACAAGCTTATCTGCTGCGGATACTTGTTCTCCAGCTGAAGAACAAATCTGCTGCGGATAGCCTTATCTGCTGAAGACCAAAGTTGCTGCGGATAGGCTTCTTAGCAGCATCAACGCTTGATGTTGCTGACAGGCAAATTATCAGCAGCTTTGGATGGTTACATCTTGCAGCTGATCATCATCTTTGCTGCTGACAGCCTTGTGCCTTGAAGACAAATCGTTGCAGCTGACTATCCATACCAAGCGTCACTGACAACTTTCTGCAAAAGCAATTGACACACTCAAAGCAGAAGGAACCGCAATGGCACAACCAATGACGGACAACAATGCTCTTCTCCAAGCATGCAAGTAATGATGCATAAAGAAGACGCTTCAATAAAGTTAACTAGCTTTAGACAAAATGTGTAATAGTTAGCTACATACAACAGATCAACGGTCTGTGTTAGATCTGATCCTTAGAATCAAGGGGCTGTCTTGATTCTAAGTGAGTATAAATAATGTGTAAACACTTCATTGTAAGTGTGAGTTTTATGTCTTTTGATTGAGTTTTTCAATTGTAATCGTTTATCTGCAAAAGCTTAATAAAACAGTGTTCTTAAAAGTATTATTTCTGCTTACTCGATTACACTTGTGTAGTTGTTATTGTTTCCGCCAATTTCAACTAAGAACATAACCATCTTGTAAAATCTCGATCCTACAAGTGGTATCAGAGCTTTGGCTCAGATTAAACAAACTCACACTTGTTTAATCACTTCTGGTTCTATTCTAAACTCTCTCTCTTTCATCAAGTCACGAAGAACGAAGATGGCACAGAGCAACGGATTTGAAGACATCAGCAGCATCAACCGACCACCAAGATTGGTATCTGGGGAAGACTACGACATGTGGAAAAATCGCATGGAAAGTTTTTTCTGCTATCAGGAGTACGGAATGTGGAAATCCATCAGGGATGCACCCTACACTCCCATGGTGGCCTCTGCTGACTCTGGAGGACCACCAGTTCCAAAGGAGCCCTCCAAGTACTCACAAGAGGACATAAAGAAGATGGAGGTGGACTTCAAGGCACTAGGAGCTATCCAAATGTGCCTTCCAAATGAAGTTTTTCATAACTTCAGAAGTTACAAAACTGCTAAAGAGCTCTGGGAGGCTCTTGAGAAGATGTTTGCTGGCTCTGAGGAAGTCAAAGAAAATAGAAGAGACATCCTGAAGCAGCAGTAAGAAAACTTCGTCTGGAAGGAAGGTGAGTCTCTAACTGTTCTATACAACAGGTTTACCTATCTTGTAGGAGAGCTGCAGTGCTCAAAGGTGAAGTTATAGAATGAAGATATTCTCAAGAAGTTCATCAGGTCTCTACCAAGCTGCTGAACACTTTACACAGTGTCAATCAGAAGAACTGGGAATCTGAAGACTCTCCAGATGACTGAGCTCTTTGGAATGCTAAAAACCTATGAGATAGAGATGATTCATGCAAAAGAAAGAAGCTCAAGCTACCAAACAGCCTCTACATCCACCACCACCTCCTCTTCCCTCCATTCTGAGCACTCAGGTCCTTGTTCAAGCAACTATTATCCTCCCATCATCACTCATCCTCAAACTCCAATCTCTCAAACAAACAGCTCACCATTTCTCCTAGAAGCTCCTCCTCAAACATCAACCTCTGCTGCTTTTGTTTATGAAAACACAAGCAACATGTCCTTTATCAAGGAGGATCTGGAATGCTTTAATTCTGATGATTTAGAAGAAATGGCCATACAGCACTCGTATGCCATGCTCTCTATAAGAGCAAAAAGTTTCTACTCCAGAACCGGAAGACCCATTCCAAGTAACACCTCCAACACCAGATTGGCTTGGATAAAAGCAAACTAAGATGTTACAACTGTAATCTACTGGGTCACTTTGCTAGAGAATGCAAGGCACCAAGAGCAAATCCAGCTACTCCTCAGTCAAGACAAGCTCACCAAGCCCAACCCAGACAACAACAACAACAACAACAGCAAGCTACTCCTCCAGTTCAAACTGCAGCATGTGTAACTGTTGGAACTTCTGAGTTCGACTGGAGCTTCCAGTATGAAGAACTTCCTGTCAACAATCAAGCTCTTATGGCAGACACTACAGATATACCACCTCAGGTATTTGAACATCTTTGCTCTCAAGCATGTATTGATAAAGTTTTGGGTTATAGAAAGCATAACCAAAATCTTATAGATCAAAATGAAGAGTTTCATCAGATGAAATCTAAGTTCAAAAAGGTTTAAAATACTTATAAAGAAAAGATTAACTACCTTAAGAAAGAGATTTCATCGCTAAAACACGAACAACCTAATCTTGAAACTCAGATTGATGATCTACTGGTCAAACTAAAAGCTACCAGAGCTGAACTGGCAGAACAGAAAGTTCATGTTGAAAAATATGAATTTTCCTCCAAAACGTTACAAAGACTTTTAGATATTCAAGTCCATGAGAAGGTAAAGACTGGACTTGGGTATAACAATGATCGGTACAATGCTGTTCCTCCTCCTGCTGACTACATTGCCAAATACGAACCAAGCTTCAATGTTGCAAATCTTGACACTGCAAACCGAAACCTTGATCCTTCAACGGATGAACCTTTCGTCGAAGACTGCACTACCTCATCGGAATCTGAGTCAACCCACTCAGACCATGATGAAACTAGTGCAGTCCCATCTGAAGCTGTTCTTAATAGAGTTACAGTTCCTGCTGTTCTTCCAGCTGTTCCAGCCCCTGTACCATTCAAACAAATCAAGATCAGCTATCCTCCAGATGGAAGAAAGCTAAACATTGAAAAGGGACAGACATCAGGACCCACAAACCCCAAGCCTCAGTCAAAGCCGATCACAAAGAGGAAGGTATTTGATATATGTCGTAAGCCTGAAGAAAAAGTTCCAAACGTTCAAAAGACCCTAGAAGAAGCCACTTTTGAACATAACAAAGCTCATCCATGGAACTTTAAGGATCTGTTCCAAAGAAAGGACTATGTCTACCTTTCAAGAGACAAACTGGCAAGATCATGCTTTGTGTGTGGCAGATATAACCACACTGCCAGCACCTGCTTTCATTACCTGGAATATCAAAGAAATTCAAAGCAGCATGCCTTTGACAAGACTAACAAAAACAAGAAGGTAAGAAACTACAAAGTCAAAGCAACTAAGTTCAGGGAGTCTCTATCTCCCCCAAGAGTGAAGCTGCCTAAATCTCAACAAACTTGCATCATTTGTGGTGAATCAGACCACTTTGCTGCAGACTGTAAGTTTAACCCTTTCAACCCAATCCTTTATCAAGCCCCTTAAAGACAAAGGGTAAAGAAGGATCAGCATACATCGGTTGTTAGTCAAGTTAAGTCCAAGAAAACAAAGCAGAAGCTTTCAGCAGCAACCAAGTCTGCTGCTGATAAGCCAAAATCCTCCGCAGCAAAATCTGCTGCTGATAAGGCAAAGCCATCAGCAGCAAGAGTGTTCATTGCTGATAAGCCAAAATCCAAGGCAAAACCTTCAACATCAAAGAATGCTGCCACTTCAACAAAGCCATCAGCAGCAGGATCTACTGTCAACAAGCCAGAAACGTCAGTAGCAAAATCTGCTGCTAACAATGTGAGGAAAACTAGAAAATCACCAACAAGGCAATGGAAAGCCAAACCATCTCCAAGCACTGTCATTGGTTCCATTGACTGCAAACATACTGAAAAGGATAAACTAACAACCATCTTTTTCAAGTCTGCAGACTCTTTGGTTCCTCCTACTAATTAGAAATCTATCATGTGTAGGGACAACCAGGTCACAAGAATAACACATGAGTGGTAGACAGTGGGTGTTCCAGGCACATGACAAGCAACAGATCTATCCTCTCCAACTTCAGACATTTCAATGGAGGATATGTTGCCTTTGGAAGTGACTCAAAGGGAGGATCCATTACTGGACAAGGAACTGTGTCCAACGAAAGAATGAGCATTGATAAGGTCAACTATGTTATAGAATTGGACTTCAATCTCATGAGTGTTTCCCAGGTCTGTGACCAAAAGCATTAGATGCTCTTCACAGATAAAGAATGTTTTGTATTGACTCCAGGATTATCCACACCTCCTCCAGAAAGCATTTTATTAACTGCTCAGAGAAAAGAAAATCTCTATGTACTAGACATGAATGAAGTCACTCCATCTGGAAGTGTTTCCTGCTTTTTATCAAAGGTCTCAGTTGATGAAACAACACTCTGGCACAGGAGATTAAGCCATGTTAATATCAAAACTATCAACAAATTGGAGAAGAATAATCTTGTCAGAAGGATTCCTGACAAAGAATTTCAGCTGGAAGACCACTGCATTGCATGGTTAAAGGGGAAGCAACACAAAAGCTCTCACAAGCCCAAGACCTTGAATACAAATGATACTCCACTGCAACTGCTGCATATGGATCTCTTCGGTCCTACAAATGTCATGTCAATGGGCAAGAAGTCGTACTGTCTGGTGATAACTGATGATTATACCAGATTCTCATGCGTATACTTCTTGAGAACTAAAGATGAAACTGCTAAAATTCTCAAATCCTGCATTCTTAGGGTAGAGAATCAAAGCAATCAAAATGTGACACCCGACATTTCAGGTCAATATCCGTACACATTATAAACAAGTTTACATTATAATTATCTTTGTGATTTATTTAATTTCACAAACAAGAACATTAAGGTCTAACAAAAACCGTACATGTTCTCGTTTTATATTTTGGTAATTCTAGGAGTTACCGGTTCGCATACCAGTATAACCCGACTAAATACGAACGTCACTTTTAAGTATTTATACCTACAAATAATCACCTCAACGGATTATACAATCCAAGATTTCAATGTTTTTCTTCAACGAGCCATAAACGTGTTAAATTTATAATACCGCGGAGAACCTAACCGAATTAAATTACCCTTTTGAAACTCTAAGTAATATTAATACACTTAAAAATAATTGTTTGAAAATTTACCCCAAACCACTTTTATTGACTTTCTCGGCCGAAGCCAGAGAAAACCATTCCTCTTCTCACTCGTCCCATACCTTAACTGAGAAAACTCAGACAAAACCATACGACCCATGACTTGGATATGCCTCACGACATATGCCTCACGACAACTAAAAGTCCTCGCATATGCCTCACGACAACTAAAAGTCATCGCATATGCCTCACGACAACTAAAAGTGCACGAAAAGAATTATACGACCCATGACTTGGAGTTGGGCGCAGTTGTGTTTGCACTCAAGATATGGAGACATTATCTTTACGGTACAAGATGCACTATCTTTACTGATCACAAGAGTCTTCAACATATCTTCGATCAAAAGGAACTTAACATGAGACAACGTCGTTGGGTAGAACTACTTAATGATTACGACTGTGATATCAAGTATCACCCTGGTAAAGCGAACGTCGTAGCAGATGCCTTGATTCGTAAGGAACGGGTTAAAACTCTTCGTGTTCGTGCCCTAGGATTGACAATTCATACGAGTCTCACGATTCAAATCCGGATGGCACAACAAGAGGCAATCAAAGAAGAAAACATTCATAATGAAGCTTTACGAGGAATGACCAGACAGTTAGAGCCAAAATCAGATGATACTTTATACTTTGCAAATAGAATCTGGGTGCCATGTTTTGGTAATTTACGGGAGTTGGTTATGGACGAAGCCCACAAGTCCAGGTATTCCATTCACCCAGGTTCAGATAAGATGTATAAGGATCTGAAAGAACACTATTGGTGGCCGAACATGAAAGGAGAAATTGCTATTTATGTCGGTAAATGCCTGACATGTTCAAAGGTAAAGGCAGAACATCAGAAACCGTCGGGATTGTTACAACAACCCGAGATACCCCAATAGAAATGGGAACAGATTTCAATGGATTTCATTACAAAGTTACCCAAGACGTCGAGCGGGTATAACACTATATGCGTAATTGTCGATCGATTGACGAAATCAGCTCATTTTCTACCCATCAAAGAGACGGATAAAACCGAGAAACTTGCAAGGCTTTATATCAAGGAAATTGTGGCTAGGCATGGAGTGCCAATTTCTATTATCTCTGATAGAGACAGCAGATTCGTGTCTAGAATCTGGAAATCATTACAAGAAGCCATGGGCACACGTCTTGACATGAGCACGGCATATCACCGACAAACCGATGGTCAAAGCGAAAGGACCATTCAAACTTTAGAGGATATGCTGCGTGCGTGTGTAATTGATTTCGGAGGTAATTGGGATACCCACTTACCATTAGCAGAGTTTTCCTATAATAACAGCTACCACACGAGCATTAAAGCAGCTCCGTTTGAAGCTTTATATGGTCGTAAATGCCGCTCACCGTTATGTTGGGCGAAAGTTGGTGAAAAACATTTGACAGGGCCTGAGATTGTCCAGGAAACCACTAATAAGATCTTCAAAATTAAGGACCGTCTGAAAGCGGCCCGAGACAGACAGAAGAGCTATGCTGATAACAGACGGAAACCATTAGAATTTCAAATTGGTGACCGAGTAATGTTAAAAGTCTCACCATGGAAAGGCGTTGCAAGGTTTGGTAACCGTGGTAAGCTCAACCCTAGATACGTTGGACCGTTTGAAATATTGGCTAGGGTTGGCCCTGTAGCTTACAAGCTAAAGTTGCCGCAAGAACTAAGCAATGTACATGATATGTTTCATGTATCAAATCTCAAGAAGTGTTTATCAGACGAGACGCTAATTATACCGCCTGACGAGATTCACATAGACAAAAGGTTGCATTTCATCGAGGAGCCGATTGAGATTTCTGATTGGAAAATTCAAAAACTGAGACGTAGTCGAATCAAACTGGTTAAGGTACGTTGGAACTCAAAACGTGGTCCTGAGTATACATGGGAACGAGAGGACCAAATGAAAAAAAATACCCATCCTTGTTTAAGGATGCACCGGTTCAAGATGACACGAATTGAATTTCGGGACGAAATTCTTTTAACATGGGGAGAATGTGACACCCGACATTTCAGGTCAATATCCGTACACATTATAAACAAGTTTACATTATAATTATTTTTGTGATTTATTTAATTTCACAAACAAGAACATTAAGGTCTAACAAAAACCGTACATGGTCTCGTTTTATATTTTGTTAATTCTAAGAGTTACCGGTTCGCATACCAGTATAACCCGACTAAATACGAACGTCACTTTTAAGTATTTATACCTACAAATAATCACCTCAACGGATTATACAATCCAAGATTTCAATGTTTTTCTTCAACGAGCCATAAACGTGTTAAATTTATAATACCGCGGAGAACCTAACCGAATTAAATTACCCTTTTGAAACTCTAAGTAATATTAATACACTTAAAAATAATTGTTTGAAAATTTACCCCAAACCACTTTTATTGACTTTCTCGGCCGAAGCCAGAGAAAACCATTCCTCTTCTCACTCGTCCCATACCTTAACTGAGAAAACTCAGACAAAACCATACTCTTTTCAATCAAAACTCTCACAAACCCTTTTATTCCTCATTTCATACGGCAATTTTTCCCCATTTCTCTCCAAATCGAAGCAAAGTTTTAAGACAAAAACTACCATCAGTCGGTGTTTTAAGAAGATTTCAAGTGTTTCTAAAGGAAATTTTATAGAAGAATCAAGATCATTCTCTGTTTTCTTTCATCATCTTCATCTCGGTTTGAAGGTAAAAACTCAATACTATCTACTTTATTTTCTTTAAAACCGTATCTAAGCATACAAAATGTTCAAATCGCAAGCAAGATAACAAGAAAAGTGTGTCAAATTCAAGTTTTAAAACATAAATATGCAGGATTGATTCTGTCAAACAGAAGTCCAGTAATCAAAACTAGGAGTTTCGATACCAGTTAACTCAATCGAAACTATAGTTTCGATACGTATCACTCAATCGAAACTAGGTAGTTTCGATACCTGTCTACTCAATCGAAACTAGGAAGTTTCGATACCTATTGACCAATCGAAACTAGGTAGTTTCGATACATATTGCTCAAATCGAAACTAGGAAGTTTCGATATCTAATCTGCATAATCGAAACTAGGAAGTTTCGACAACGGTCCTACTCAATCGAAACTAGGTAGTTTCGATACCTAACTACTTAATCGAAACTAGGAAGTTTCGACACTCAATTGCCCAATCGAAACTATGAAGTTTCGATACCTGTGTCAGTCCCCTTTTGGGCAGTAACTCAGATCTGTTTTATAACGAAACAAGTGTTGAACAACTAAGAGGATATTTTAAACAAAAGCAACCAGATTTACGAAGTCGGTGAACAATTTGCAATATAAGACGTTCGGTCTTAACACAATTTACCCTTGGTATCTAGGGTACGAATAGTCAAGGTTGACTACAACAAGCATCATTACAAGTATACACAAACTCAAGGTGAGTTTCACGGCCCCTTTTTACTGTTTTCTAATATTTGGGGGAAGAACATACTTCAACTATTTTATGGGATAACAAGAGAATAAGACACGACTTTATGTTTACATGAGATGAGAACAACGAGTTGAGGCCGCTAAAGTCCCCTGGAACAACGTAGTAACCATAAACTGTAGCCTAGGGTCCTATGAATAGTACTATGGAGAGTGATGTCTCCCGGTCATGGTTAGTCGCGCTAACCACAATCTGGAGGATTTATGGCCGCATAGAACCGGATAACGAAATTAGGGGCATGTACAATTGTCATGGTTTGGTTACGCCTCATGTATGAACATATTATTTGTATTCCTAGCTAGTTTACAAATGGGTCAACAATTCTTATTCTGTTTATCACATACACTTGAAACTATTTACGAACAATTGAATTTTACAAAGAACTATTTGATTAAACCTGTGAACTCACCAACCTCGTGTTGACAATTTTAAGTATGTTTTTCAGGAAACTGAACGAGATCGCAAGGTTAGCAATGTAGATTACATGCATGCACGATGGATACAACTTTTGGGGGGGGGGGATTTCTCTTGTATAACTCAATGTAATAGAGTTATATTTGCGAAATCTTCACTTTTTGTAAACTCAGATTACATTTTGGAATGTAAAACATTAAACTTATTTATGTATCCATTTATCATGTATGTGTTTGCGGTAATCATATGCTTTGGAAACCATGAACGTCGTGCCTCGCGTTTCCGCCTTGGCGGGGTGTGACAGAACTTGGTATGAGAGCCATTGATTATAGCGAACTAGGAGTCTACAATGGAACCTAGTCTATAATCTAAATGACTCACTAAAACGTTTTCATTGCATAAGCATTGCATAACCAGTCATTTTGTCATATGGATATTGTAGTCACAAGCATGTCGTCACATTCACATTCTGATCCCGTCTCTGACACTGAATCAAACGAGGAACTTTCCGCCGCACGTCCCAAAAATAGAGTACAAACCCGTAGTTCCAAACCACCTAATGTCGCCTTGGGAGAACCGCCTATCGTCTATCGAAAGAAAAGCGGAGGACCAGTTAAGGTGCAAGGTGCTAGGAAAAAGTTTCGACTTCCGTGCAAGAGAAACCTGGCAGCCCATGACCCGAAAGACTTGGAGACCAATGAGGAACCACCTAAGCAACGACCCTGCTACCACCCTACTATGGGAACTATCCGTTGGATGCCTCGTACTCTGGCATGATGGAGGGAGATGGAGAGCATCCCATTTACCTTTGAGCTCGGAGAGTCTTCCAACTCTCCAACACCCCTACCCCACACTGGGAAGTCATGGAGCTCACAGTGCCTACCATGGTAGCTCGCGTTCGTACACACGAAGAGCGTCTTGATGATCTCCTAGATGACATCCGGGCACATGGGGATGCAGCCACGTGACTTCGTCAAGGGCTCGGATCTCGAGTTTAGACTCTGGTGGACCGCACCCGAGACATACAGGGTGCCACAAACTATCTAGAGTTAAGAGCTGACATGGACTGGCAGTTAACTGTTACGATCTGAGACATGGTGGAGGCGCTGGAAGAAAGGACTTCGGCTGCAGAATTTGTGGCGAGAGCTAGCTTTGTCATGGCGGGACTTGCCATGATGATTGGATTGTACTCCCACTTCTTCTTTTAAACCTAGTACGGGCGGGTTGTGCCCATAGTACATTATGTAGTTTAAAAACTTTAGTACTGATGTGGTGACTTAGCAATCTTGGTTCCACACATGGTTACCCCAGAATATAAGAAAGTTGAAAGATACTTGTGGGGTCTCGCACCTCAAATCCGAAGTCTAGTGACTTCATCGAACCCTATGGATGCCAAGAGCGCTATAACTCTAGCATTCAAGCTAAGGGATAATGTTGTGTGTGATGGTTTGTTTGAGAAGAAGGAGACCGAGGAAGGAAGGTCTGGGGAAAAGAGGAAATGGTTTGGAAAAACCAGTAATCAAAACAAGAATCCAGCTTACAAGAGACCTGAAACTATGAAGGCCTATGCTGCCAACCTTGAAGGACAAAGTGGATATCTTGGAACACGACCAAAGTGTGACATGTGTGGATATCATCACAGTGAAAGGTGTATCCAATGTATAAAATGTAAAAAGTATGGGCATATGACCCATAACTGTTGGAGCAATGCAAATCCTAATAAGATTAATCAAGCAGCAGGAAAGGTCAAACCAGGAACAGGAAGGATGAATCAGGGATGCTTTGAGTGTGGAGATCCAAAGCACTTCAGAAAAGACTGTCCAAAGATGAAGAACCGAAGCGACAATCAGGCCCGTGGAAGAGCATTTGTGATGGGGGCTGGTGACGCACGACAAGATCCGAACATTGTCACTGGTACGTTCCCGATAAATAATCACTATGCCTCTATACTTTTCGATACGGGTGCTGATTTGAGTTTTGTGTCAAATGATTTTAAGTCCCTACTTGGTATTAAGCCCAGCAAACTAGACCACAACTATACAAATTGAATTAGCAAACGGAAAATTAATTAATACCGGAGAGGTCATTCAAGGTTGTACCTTATGTCTTAAAAACCACACATTTAGTATATATCTGTTACCTGTTGACTTAGGAAGCTTTGACGTTGTTATTGGCATGGATTGGTTGTCAAAGAATCACGCCGAGATTATTTGTTTTGAGAAGATTGTCCAAATCCCACTCCTAAACGGAGAAGTTCTTTCGATTCAAGGTGAGAAGAGTGGAGTAACGTTAAGGATGATAAACTGCATGAAAGCTCGTAAGTATTTACGTAAAGGCTATTGCGTGTTTCTGGCTCACGTCGTCGAGAAGAAACCCGAGGAACGTCGACTTGAGGATATACCAATCGTTAAGGATTATCCTGAAGACTTACCTGGTTTACCACCACCGAGGAAAGTTGAATTTCGAATCGACTTGGTACCAGGAGCCGCACCGGTTGCGCGATCACCGTATCGATTAGCTCCTTTCGAAATGCAGGAATTATCAAATCAACTCCAGGAGTTGCTTGATAAAGGTTTCATAAGACCGAGTTTCTCACCTTGGGGAGCTCCGGTCCTATTCGTAAAGAAAAAGGATGGAACCTTTAGGATGTGTATTGATTACCGAGAATTAAATAAGCTTACAATCAAAAATCGATACCCACTTCCTCGAATAGATGATTTGTTCGATCAACTACAAGGTTCTAGCTTCTACTCTAAAATTGACCTACGTTCGGGATATCACCAATTAAGAATCCAAGAAGAAGATGTACCAAAGACAGCATTTAGGACTCGATATGGCCACTACGAATTCCTAGTCATGCCATTTGGTTTGACGAACGCACCAGATGTTTTCATGGATCTCATGAACCGCGTGTGCAAACCATACTTTGATAAATTCGTGATTGTGTTTATCGATGACATATTAATATATTCACGAACCAAAGAGGATCATGAGCATCATCTGAAATTAATCTTAGAACTACTCAGGAATGAGAAGCTTTATGCTAAATTCTCAAAGTGTGAGTTTTGGATCCGAGAAGTGCATTTTCTTGGACATGTCATCAACAAGGAAGGAATTCACGTTGATCCATCTAAAATAGAAGCGATCAAAAACTAGGAAGCACCAAAGACTCCGACAGAAGTGCGTCAATTTTTGGGTTTGGCCGGCTATTACAGACGATTCATTGAGAAATTTTCAAAAATAGCACTGCCTTTAACCACACTAACTCATAAAGAAAAGATGTTTGATTGGAGTGACAAGCAAGAGTCAGCTTTTCGATTACTGAAGCAGAAGCTGTGTAGTACACCGATCTTATCCCTTCCTGAGGGAATCGACAACTTTGTCGTATACTGCGATGCATCACACCAAGGACTTAGTTGTGTGTTAATGCAAAGAGACAAAGTCATCGCATATGCCTCACGACAACTAAAAGTGCACGAAAAGAATTATACGACCCATGACTTGGAGTTGGGCGCAGTTGTGTTTGCACTCAAGATATGGAGACATTATCTTTACGGTACAAGATGCACTATCTTTACTGATCACAAGAGTCTTCAACATATCTTCGATCAAAAGGAACTTAACATGAGACAACGTCGTTGGGTAGAACTACTGAATGATTACGACTGTGATATCAAGTATCACCCTGGTAAAGCGAACGTCGTAGCGGATGCCTTGAGTCGTAAGGAACGGGTTAAAACTCTTCGTGTTCGTGCCCTAGGATTGACAATTCATACGAGTCTCACGATTCAAATCCGGATGGCACAACAAGAGGCAATCAAAGAAGAAAACATTCATAATGAAGCTTTACGAGGAATGACCAGACAGTTAGAGCCAAAATCAGATGATACTTTATACTTTGCAAATAGAATCTTGGTGCCATGTTTTGGTAATTTACGGGAGTTGGTTATGGACGAAGCCCACAAGTCCAGGTACTCCATTCACCCAGGTTCAGATAAGATGTATAAGGATCTGAAAGAACACTATTGGTGGCCGAACATGAAAGGAGAAATTGCTATTTATGTCGGTAAATGCCTGACATGTTCAAAGGTAAAGGCAGAACATCAGAAACCGTCGGGATTGTTACAACAACCCGAGATACCCCAATGGAAATGGGAACAGATTTCATTACAAAGTTACCCAAGACGTCGAGCGGGTATGACACTATATGCGTAATTGTCGATCGATTGACGAAATCAGCTCATTTTCTACCCATCAAAGAGACGGATAAAACCGAGAAACTTGCAAGGCTTTATATCATGGAAATTGTGGCTAGGCATGGAGTGCCAATTTCTATTATCTCTGATAGAGACAGCAGATTCGTGTCTAGAATCTAAAAATCATTACAAGAAGCCATGGGCACACGTCTTGACATGAGCACGGCATATCACCCACAAACCGATGGTCAAAGCGAAAGGACCATTCAAACTTTAGAGGATATGCTGCGTGCGTGTGTAATTGATTTCGGAGGTAATTGGGATACCTACTTACCATTAGCAGAGTTTTCCTATAATAACAGCTACCACACGAGCATTAAAGCAGCTCCGTTTGAAGCTTTATATGGTCGTAAATGCCGCTCACCGTTATGTTGGGCGGAAGTTGGTGAAAAACATTTGACAGGCCCTGAGATTGTCCAGGAAACCACTGATAAGATCTTCAAAATTAAGGACCGTCTGAAAGCGGCCCGAGACAGACAGAAGAGCTATGCTGATAACAGACGGAAACCATTAGAATTTCAAATTGGTGACCGAGTAATGTTAAAAGTCTCACCATGGAAAGGCGTTGCAAGGTTTGGTAACCGTGGTAAGCTCAACCCTAGATACGTTGGACCGTTTGAAATATTGGCTAGGGTTGGCCCTGTAGCTTACAAGCTCAAGTTGCCGCAAGAACTAAGCAATGTACATGATACGTTTCATGTATCAAATCTCAAGAAGCGTTTATCAGACGAGACGCTAATTATACCGCCTGACGAGATTCACATAGACAAAAGGTTGCATTTCATCGAGGAGCCGATTGAGATTTCTGATTGGAAAATTCAAAAACTGAGACGTAGTCGAATCAAACTGGTTAAGGTACGTTGGAACTCAAAACGTGGTCCTGAGTATACATGGGAACGAGAGGACCAAATGAAAACAAAATACCCATCCTTGTTTAAGGATGCACCGGTTCAAGATGACACGAATTGAATTTCGGGACGAAATTCTTTTAACATGGGGAGAATGTGACACCCGACATTTCAGGTCAATATCCGTACACATTATAAACAAGTTTACATTATAATTATTTTTGTGATTTATTTAATTTCACGAACAAGAACATTAAGGTCTAACAAAAACCGTACATGGTCTCGTTTTATATTTTGGTAATTCTAGGAGTTACCGGTTCGCATACCAGTATAACCCGACTAAATACGAACGTCACTTTTAAGTATTTATACCTACAAATAATCACCTCAACGGATTATACAATCCAAGATTTCAATGTTTTTCTTCAACGAGCCATAAACGTGTTAAATTTATAATACCGCGGAGAACCTAACCGAATTAAATTACCCTTTTGAAACTCTAAGTAATATTAATACACTTAAAAATAATTGTTTGAAAATTTACCCCAAACCACTTTTATTGACTTTCTCGGCCGAAGCCAGAGAAAACCATTCCTCTTCTCACTCGTCCCATACCTTAACTGAGAAAACTCAGACAAAACCATACTCTTTTCAATCAAAACTCTCACAAACCCTTTTATTCCTCATTTCATACGGCAATTTTTCCCCATTTCTCTCCAAATCGAAGCAAAGTTTTAAGACAAAAACTACCATCAGTCGGTGTTTTAAGAAGATTTCAAGTGTTTCTAAAGGAAATTTTACAGAAGAATCAAGATCATTCTCTGTTTTCTTTCATCATCTTCATCTCGGTTTGAAGGTAAAAACTCAATACTATCTACTTTATTTTCTTTAAAACCGTATCTAAGCATACAAAATGTTCAAATCGCAAGCAAGATAACAAGAAAAGTGTGTCAAATTCAAGTTTTAAAACATAAATATGCAGGATTGATTCTGTCAAACAGAAGTCCAGTAATCAAAACTAGAAGTCCCCTTTTGGGCAGTAACTCAGATCTGTTTTATAACGAAACAAGTGTTGAACAACTAAGAGGATATTTTAAACAAAAGCAACCAGATTTACAAAGTATGTGAACAATTTGCAATATAAGACGTTCGGTCTTAACACAATTTACCCTTGGTATCTAGGGTACGAATAGTCAAGGTTGACTACAACAAGTATCATTACAAGTATACACAAACTCAAGGTGAGTTTCACGGCCCCTTTTTGCTGTTTTCTAATATTTGGGGGAAGAACATACTTCAACTATTTTATGGGATAACAAGAGAATAAGACACGACTTTATGTTTACATGAGATGAGAACAACGAGTTGAGGCCGCTAAAGTCCCCAGGAACAACGTAGTAACCATTAACTGTAGCCTAGGATCCTATGAATACTACTATGGAGAGTGACGTCTCCCGGTCTTGGTTAGTCGCGCTAACCACAATCTGGAGGATTTATGGCCGCATAGAACCGGATAACGAAATTAGGGGCATGTACAATTGTCATGGTTTGGTTACGCCTCATGTATGAACATATTATTTGTATTCCTAGCTAGTTTACAAATGGGTCAACAATTCTTATTCTGTTTATCACATACACTTGAAACTATTTACGAACAATTGAATTTTACAAAGAACTATTTGATTAAACCTGTGAACTCACCAACCTCGTGTTGACAATTTTAAGTATGTTTTTCAGGAAACTGAACGAGATCGCAAGGTTAGCAATGTAGATTACATGCATGCACGATGGATACAACTTTTGGGGGGGGATTTCTCTTGTATAACTCATTGTAATAGAGTCATATTTGCGAAATCTTCACTTTTTGTAAACTCAGATTACATTTTGGAATGTAAAACATTAAACTTATTTATGTATCCATTTATCATGTATGTGTTTGCGGTAATCATATGCTTTGGAAACCATGAACGTCGTGCCTCGCGTTTCCGCCTTGGCGGGGTGTGACACAAAAGGTAAAGATCATAAGGTGTGATCAAGGCACAGAATTCAAGAACCACACCTTGAACTGTTTCTGTGAAAGCAAGGGGATAGAAAGACAATACAGTGCTCCAAGAACTCCTCAACAAAATGGAGTTGCTGAAAGAAGAAACAGAACTCTTATTGAGTCAGTAAGATCTATGTTGGCTGACTCAAAACTGCCACTCACATTCTGGGCAGAAGCAGTTAGCACAGCCTGCTATGTGCAAAACCGAGTTCTAATTGTCAAACCCCTCAACAAAACACCCTATGAACTTTGGTTTCAAAGAATTCCCTACATTGGGTTCCTAAAACCTTTTGGGTGTCCATGCACCATTCTCATCACACATGGGGTTCTTCTTAAGTTTGGTGCCAAATCTGATGAAGGATATTTCGTTGTCTATTCTTCTCAATCAAAGGCCTATCGAGTATTCAATTCAAGAACAAGAATTGTTGAAGAATCAGCAAATGTGGAATGCAGAGAACACATTGTCTGTGTGCATGGAAAAGGTCCAAACTGGCTCTTTGACATAGACTCATTCTCCCAAATATTTGAGCCTCTCACCTTCTCAAATATGTAGTCTACACAAACACCTGCCTCCACTTCATCCACTGACTACAGGCTGGATTTTCCCAAATCTTCTATAAGTCGGAGAAGACCATCAATTGATCCTCCATCAGTTGTGGAAGCAATTGAAGCAAGTGAAGCAGGAACAAGACTGTCTAATATAACCAGCAGTAGCCTGTTTGAAACTGAAAATCTAAATGATGACTCTTCGGTAAATGTTGTAGATGTTGCTGATGCTCTTGCTGAAAAAATTGATGTGGATAATGCGGTCGAAGACTCTTCCACCATGAATGAAGAGACCCCTGATCAAAATCAAAGCAATCTGGAACAAGGGATACAGCTGGAGGTGGTACCAGCACAGAGGATCCACAAAGAACATCCTCAAGAGAATATTATTGGCCAAATACACCAAGGAGTTCTCACAAGAAGCAAATCTCACGAGGCCAATATATGCTTGTTTTCATGTTTCCTATCTCAGGTGGAACCCAAGAAGATAGATGAAGCACTCAAACACAGCAGCTGCATTGAAGCAATGCAGGAAGAATTGCTGCAATTCAAGAGGCAGGATGTCTGGAAACTTGTTGATCTTCCACCAGGTAAATATGTTATTGGAACACGATGGGTTTTCAGGAACAAGCAAGATGAGAGAGGCATTGTAGTAAAAAACAAAGCCAGACTTGTAGCTTAAGGCTACACTCAGGAAGAAGGAATTGACTATGATGAAGTCTTTGCTCCTGTTTCCAGGCTGGAGGCCATCAGAATCTTCCTAGCATATGCTGCATCCAAGAATTTCACTATCTATCAAATGGATGTAAAAAGTGCCTTTCTGTATGGGAAGATTGGTGAGGAAGTATACGTCAAACAGCCTCCAGGCTTTATAGATCTTGCACATCCTACTCAAGTGTTCAAACTAGACAAAGCTCTGTATGACCTACATTAGGCACCAAGAGCCTGGTATGAAACCTTGTCAGGATATCTACTAAGCAACAACTTCAGAAGAGGTGCCATAGACCAGACCTTGTTTATCAAATATGAAGGGGGAGAAATCTTATTAGTTCAAATTTATGTCGATGATATCATCTTTGGATCAACAAGGAAACAGCTGTGCAAAGACTTTGAGATTCTGATGCACTCAAAGTTTGAAATGAGTTCAATGGGTTAACTAAATTTCTTCTTGGGTCTATAAGTCAAACAGGTCCCAAATGGAATCTTCATCAGCCAATCCAAATATGTAAAAAGCATTTTGGAAAGATTCAAAATGGCTGACTGCTCTTCTGCAAGAACCCCTATGCAAGTGCATCATCAACTGACTCCAGACAAAGATGGCCAAGACACTGATCAACATCAGTACCGTGCAATGATAGGGTCTCTCATGTATCTCACTGCCTCAAGGCCAGATATCATGTTTGCAGTATGTCTCTGTGCAAGATTTCAAGCAGCTCCAAAAGTTTCACATCTTCAGGTTGTCAAGAGAATCTTTAGATACTTAAAGGGTGCCTCAAGACTTGGGCTATGGTACTCTAAAAATGACATGTTTAATCTGTATGCATACACTGACAGTGACTATGGGGGATGCAACTTGGACAAAAAGTCCACTTCAGGGGGATGTCAGTTTCTAGGAGGGAGATTGATTTCATGACAGTGCAAGAAGCAAACATGTGTTTCAACTTCTACAGCTGAAGTAGAATACATTGCAGTTTCAAGTTGCTGTGCACAAGTCATCTGGATGCAAAATCAAATGTTGGATTATGGGATGACTTTCATGGCAACTCCAATTCACATTGACAACATGAGTGCTATCTCAATCACAAACAATCTGGTGCAGCACTCAAAGACAAAACACATTGACATCAGGTATCATTTCATAAGAGATCAAGCTGAGAAAAAGAGGATTATTTTAACCAAAGTTCATACGAATGAGAAATATGCTGATTTGTTTACAAAACATTTTGATGAAGCTAGATTTAAATATTTAGCTGAATCAATTGGTATGATGAACTTTGATTAAAATCTATCTCTATTCTATTTTTGTGTTTTGTTTTATGTTGTAAATAAAAGTTATAAGTCAGCAGCACTTTTTCTTCAGCTGCTGACAGGTTTAATCCTCAGCAGCAAAAGATGTGCAGCTGACTGCTTTAAGTTATCAGCAGGAACATGTTTCCTGCGGATTTATTTAAGACTGTCAGCTGCAACATCCTTGCTACGGATTATTAAATCCATCAGCAGCAGATAAGTTTGCAGCTGACAGACTTAACCTTCCGCATCAACCAAGGTTGCAGCGGACAGGCTCACTAATCCACAAAAACAAATTAACGTCAGTATTTACCATGACTGCCTCAGTGCATTACAGTTGTAACAATAAAAGGTGAATTGGGTTGTACTGTACAAGTCATTCTGCGTTTTTTCTCCTCTGCCGTTATAAAAACAAATAAAATTTCCACCTCTTCACCTTCCACTTCTCCCTAAACCAACATCACTTTCTCTCAAGTCCTCATCACGTTCAAAGCCCTTCATCCCTCACTTTCATACCTAACCAAATGAAAGATATCTGAAGGATTCAATGATATGATCGACTTCTTATGTCGATCAAAGATCCAATTTGCCCTCACAACCAACCATGCAACATATATCCCTCATATGGAGGATTTCTGGAGTACTGCCGTCTACTCTACCGAACAGGGGATTCCCCAAATCAAAGCCAAGGTAGACGGCAAGGATATCACCATCTCGGAAGCCACACTCTTCTCCAATGAATATCTCAGAAAAGAAACGGATGTCATCAGGTGAGCTCCGCACTTGCCTTCGCCTTCCATGGTCTTCTTATTTCGCTTCTTCACGCCACCGCGGAGACGAAGGACGAGGCGAAGATTTAACTCCTTCTGGATGTTGTAATCGGCTAGGGTTCTGCCGTCCTCGAGCTGTTTTCCGGAGAAGATTAGACGCTGCTGGTCTGACGGAATGCCTTCCTTGTCTTGGATCTTTGCCTTCACGTTGTCGATTGTGTCGAAGGATTCGACCTCAAACATGATCGTCTTACCCGTTAGGGTTTTCACGAAGATCTACAGTTTCACCGATCTGAAGTGATAACATGAGAACTGTTTCCAAAAAGTTCTCAGGGGTCAATGTTCCATTGTTATCTACAATGTTGAACATACAGAGTACCCCGGGTGACAGTACAGCAATCCCAGCTGATACTGATCCCACACCCTCCACCTCACATCTTAAACAATAGTCTGCTTCTACCATTTGAACCCCTGTGCATACTACTCAGGATGCACAGGCACTAAAATTACTTACACATGTTTTGGATGTTATCGTTCAACTGGAACACAGGGTCCCGGTTGCAACGACATATACTAGAAAAAGGGGCAAGAGAACTCCTTCTTCTCCTGCCTCACCCAACCTAACAGCCCTCACTCAGAACCACAAAATTCTGATGAGAATATCATAAGGGACAGCCACATTATTAGAGAGACTCCTTTGGATGTCTCTCTATTAGGATCAGGATCACTTCCCAGATCCAAAAAACAGCCCCCTGAGCCTTTCCTTTCTTTTCTGAGCTTAAGTGTTGAGGAACCTGATCAAGATGATCTACCTTCTCCAACTACCACTATCTCGGAGGTACTGATTGATCTTGCTTCCAACACACCCAACCCAAGTTCTTCTACCCTGAAGGTCCACTCTAGGAGTTATGACAGAGTGGATGTGGAAGAGGTTGTCACTACTGCTGGTCCATCAAATGACCAGGAGGATAGTGACAACATTGCTAAGACCTCAGCCACGGCAACTCACAGTCAGGATACTTCCTTGGAAACCCCCCTCACTGAGAGGAATCCCAGGTGCTAAGAAACCATGGGTAATGGGGATGAAAAGGCTAGGCCTAAGGCCCCATCTGGATCCAAGGACTCCACAACTGTGGATGAGGACAGACTGCAACTTCATATCTTGGATTTGACAGCCCGGGTGGATATGCTAGAGGCTGAAGTGTCCAAACTAAGACACCAAGTCTCTATGCATGAAGCCCATCAATGCCTAGCTTTTCTTACTCCCTCCTTTGTATCAGTGGGCACCCTAACTGATGCACATTTGTCCACTGATGCAACCAAAAAGGGGGAGATGGTCCCAATGGAGGAAGACTCAGACAGTCTTGACGACTGGATTCAAGAGCGGGCCGTATTTGAAAGTACAAGATGGCTGTTATTGAAGCTTTTTCTGTTGGTTGAAAGGATAGTTAGAAATATGCAAAAGCTTCAGCAACAAAGGCAGTAAGAGAATTTTGGTAGCATCAGTCTAGGGGGAGTTTGTAGAACCAAAGACTGATGGCTACAAAATTCTCTAAGTATAAATGCTGCTGATCTCAGAGTTTACTGCTGACCAACAAACTGCTGCGGACAAGCTTATCTGCTGCGGATACTTGTTCTCCTGCTGAAGAACAAATCTGTTGCGGATAGCCGTATCTGCTGAAGACCAAAGTTGCTGCTGATAGGCAAATTATCAGCAGCTTTGGATGGTTACATCTTGCTGCTGATCATCATCTTTGCTGCTGATAGCCTTGTGCCTTGAAGATAAATCGTTGCAGCTGACTATCCATACCAAGCGTCACTGACAACTTTCTGTAAAAGCAACTGACACACTCAAACCAGAAGGAACCACAATGGCACAACCAATGACGGACAACAATGCTCTTCTCCAAGCATGCAAGTAATGATGCATAAAGAAGACGCTTCAATAAAGTTAACTAGCTTTAGACAAAACATGTAATAGTTAGCTACATACAACAGATCAACGGTCTGTGTTAGATCTGATCCTTAGAATCAAGGGGTTGTCTTGATTCTAAGTGAGTATAAATAATGTGTAAACACTTCATTGTAAGTGTGCGTTTTATGTCTTTTGATTGAGTTTTTCAATTATAATCGTTTATCTACAAAAGCTTAATACAACAGTGTTCTTAAAAGTATTCTTTCTGCTTATTCGATTACACTTGTGTAGTTGTTATTGTTTCCGCCAATTTCAACTAAAAACAGAACCATCTTGTAATTTCTCGATCCTACAGCTCTCATTGCTGATACCATAGAGATTCCTCCTCGGGTATATGAACATCTTTGCTCACAAACTTGTATTAACAAAGTTCAGGGTTATAGAAAGCATAACCAAAACTGAATAGATCAAAATGAAGAGTTTCATCAAATGAAATCTGAATTTAAAAAGGTTAAAAACAGTTACAAAGAAAAGATTAACTGCCTTAAGAAAGAGATTTCATCATTAAAACATGAGTAAACTAATCTTGAAACTTAGATCGATGATCTATTAGTTAAGTTAAAAACTACATGAGCAGAATTGGCAGATCAAAAGGTTCATGTTGATAAATATGAATTTGCATCCAAAAAGTTGCAAAGATTGTTAGATGCCCAAATCCATGAAAGGGTAACTGCTGGTATTGGGTATCAAGCTAAAAGCTACAAGTCTGTCCCACCACCTAGTGACTACGTAGCCATTCATGAACCAAAATTCAACCTCAACAATCTTGAAACCAAAAACCGAAGCCTTGATCCCACCAAAGAAAATATTTCTTCGTAAGAATGCACCACCTCCAAGGAGTCTGATTCCACATGCTCAGACTCCTTAGAAAACATTGATACTCCTTTACTTCCAACCAATGAAGTAATCATGAGAACCACCAAAACTAGAAAAGTAATTCAAACCAACTCTCCAAGTGCTTTCACTCCATCTATCCCAGTGGTAAAACCTACCAAACAGATCAAGTTTAGCTATCCTCCTCGAGGAAGAAAGCTGATCATTAAAAAGGCCAATCCTCAAAAACCATCAACTCTCCAAAGAAAGTGTTTGACATCTGTCATTCACCTGAAGAAAGAAAGCCATATGTTCAGAAAACCCTAGAAGAAGCTAATTTTGAACATAACAAGAATCAGCCATGGAACTTCAAGGATCTGTTCAAAAGAAAGGACTATGTGTATTTTCAGAGGGATAAAATTGCAAAATCTTGTTGTGTATGTGGAAAATACAATCATACAGCAAGTACCTGCTTCTACTATCTTCAGCAACAAAGAAATCGCAGGCAATAAGCATTTGAGAAGGCCAACAAAAATAAGAAGGTGAGAAGCTATGAAGCAAGAACAAATCAGTTCCAAAAGTCTATGTCTCCACCAAGGAATGTTGCTACTGCAAAACCAACAAGAGCTCAACAATCTTGCATCATTTGTGGTGAATAAGACCACTTTGCTGCAGATTATAAATTCAATCATTTCAATCAATTTGCTCAAATTAAAACACTAGCAGCAACAGTGAAGATCATTCATGATAGACAAAGACCTGTCTATAAAAGAACCCCAACAAAAAAGCCCATCTTTAACAGGAGAAAGAAGAATGAGAAGTCAGCAGCCACTAAACAAGTAAAACCATCAGCAGCAACCAAGTGTGTTGCTGATCAGTCTAAATCAAGCAAGAACAAGAGCAAATTCAAGCCATCAGCAGTACTCTCATCCACCGCTACCAATGTAAAACCATTAGCAGCAAAAGGAACAACTGCTGCTGAAAGTTTTAAAGGAAAAGTAAAGGTCATTCAAACATGGCAACCAAAGCCAAAACACTCATCAAATCAAAGCATTATCATTGGATCCATTGAATTCCAACCCACCACTGATGACTTTAATACTCTTGAGTCAAATGTCAAACCCAAGTCTACAGGTTCTTGGGTCCCCCCTTCTAACTAGAACTACTCTCATGTGCAGGAACAACCAAGTAACAAGGATAACACCTGGGTTGTAGACAGTGGTTGTTCCAGGCATATGACTGGCAACAGGTCTATCCTATCAGATTTCAGAAATTTTTATGGTGGATATGTTGCCTTTGGGAGTAATTCAAAGGGAGGGACTATCACTGGAAAAGTAATTGTGTCCAATGAAAGATTGAGTATTGAAAAGGTAAATTTTGTGAAGGAATTAAAGTTCAATCTCATGAGTGTATCACAAATCTATGATCAGAAGCATTGGATGCTTTTTACAGATGAAGAATGTTTTGTGTTGTCCCCTGGTTTAAGCAAACCTCCTTGATATAACGTAAATTATACATGTTTTACACCCATAATTATCCCCGAAATCGTCACAATTAGAGATAATATGATAATAATTGATGCCTAATCCACTCATTTGTGTTACGATAGGATAATTGACCCAGATATGTAAAAACATGAAGAAAACACTCAAAATCAAGGTGAAATCAGCATTCGGGGGCCAATTGAACGAAACCGGACGCAGAAAGTCAAAGCTGGAAGTCAAAAATTCAACAGGGAGATTTTTAGGGCAATGCACAGTCGTGCATTGCCATGCACGGCCGTGCAAATCCCAAAACTCATCCTTGTACTCTCATGTACTGCCAGATTCCGCACGTGAAAGAAAAGGGTACTTTGCACGCCCGTGCAATCCAATGAACGGTCGTACATTGCCAAAATCTTAGCCTATAAATAGCAAGCTCATTCTATTGTTTTAGGTGTCCAAGATCAAGAGTAGGGAAGGCCTTATTGTTCTGCTAAGACCCGAAACTCTCTCGGTTTTGGTCCGTTTAGCATTTCTTTGTTTATTTCCTTTTTAAAGTCTTGTAATATAAAGCGATTCTTCTCGTTCGAGTAAAACAAGAGGCATTCTATACCCGCTCTCCCTTGATTTTGGAATACTTCCACACATTATCTAAGGGTTAGTGGAGTCACCTGTATGGTCATTCATGGCTAGTTCTCTTGTGTTGGTCGAGCTGGTTGAAATTTAATTAATTAATTATTTTTAGTATGTTATGTTTTTAAAGTCTTTACTATAAGTTATCTTAAAAAGACAAGAATAAGTGATCTTTAAACCAATCTAATAATCTTGAATCTTGTGAGTTACTCAAGCAAAACTTCTTGTTTGGGAAGCTTATTCGATGTTTGTACGGTCTATATACAAATCTTGGTGCTAGCATAGCCAGTTAGTATAGATTTAATATTATGGGTTGATTGTAGGTTTGGGTATTCAGCAGGCCGTTCGAGCCCTAAATAGACCGGGCGGTTTGTGTCGGTATTTCTTTACTTCTCTTATATCGGCTTACAGAGGACTTCTAGAAGGAGCCATGGGGTTTGATTTTGAGAAGGAAAGTCTTATTTATTTAAAATAATATTATTGTAGAACCAAAGACTGATTGCTACCAAATTATTCTAAGTACAAATGCTGCTGATAGGCTTATCAGCAGCATTCAACACTTGTTGCTGCTGATAGGCTTATCAGCAGCATTCAACACTTGTTGCTGCTGATAGGCTTATCAGCAGCATTCTGCACAAGTTGCTGCTGAGAGGCTTATCAGCAGCGGTCTTCCATGCTTGCTGCTGATAGGCTTACCAGCAGCAACCTTCACTCTTTGCAGCTGATAGCTCTATTCACTGAAAAACCAAACGTTGCAGCTGACTATCCAGGCCAAGCGTCTCTGACACCTTTCTGCAAAAGCAACTGACAGACTCAAAGCAGAAGGAACCGCTATGGTTAACCAATGACGGACAACAATACACTTCTCCAAGCATGCAAACAATCATGAATAAAGAAAACGTTTCAGTAAAGTTAACTAGATTAGCCTTTACGTGTAATGTAAATTAATAAATAAGATCAACGGCTTGTGTTCGATCTGATTCTTAGAATCAAGGGTCTGTCTTGATTCTAAGTTACTATAAATACTGAGTTGCCACTTCATTGTAAGTGTGCTTGTAGTGCTTGTCATACTTATTCATTGAGTTTCTCACTTGTAATCTTTGCATTCACAAAAGCTTAATACAACAGTGTTTATCAGTATTCTTTGTGTTTACTTGATTATAAATTGTGTAGTTGATTTTGTTTCCGCCAACCTCAACTAAGAACAGAACCATCTTGTATTCTCACGATCCTACAAGTGGTATCAGAGCTTTGGCTCAGATTAAACAAACTAACATTTGTTTAATCATATCTGGTTCTATTCTAAACTCTCTCTTTGAACAAGTCACCCAAAATCAAAACAAAAATGGCACAGAGCAATGGCTTTGAAGATATTGGCAGCATCAACCGACCACCAAGGTTGGTATATGGAGAAGACTATGACATGTGGAAAAATCGCATGGAAAGCTTCTTCTGTTACCAAGAATACGGAATGTGGAGATCCATCAAGGAGGGTCCATATATTCCCATGGTGGCCTCTGCTGATGGTGGAGGGATACAAGTCCCGAAGGAAACCTCCAAGTACTCTGAAGAGGACATCAAGAAAATGGAGGTGGACTTCAAGGCACTAGGAGCCATCTAAATGTGCCTTCCGAATGAAGTTTTTCACAACTTCAGAAGCTACAAAACTGCCAAGGAGCTCTGGGAGGCGCTGGAGAAGATGTTTGCTGGCTCTAAAGAAGTCAAAGAGAACAGAAGGGACATACTGAAGCAGCAGTATGAGAACTTCGTTTGGAGGGAAGGTGAGTCCTTAACTATTTTATATAACAGATTTACCTATCTTGTAGGTGAACTGCAGTGCTCCAAGGTAAAGCTGGAGAATGAAGACATTCTCAAGAAGTTCATAAGATCTCTTCCTAGTTGTTGGACATTATACACTGTGTCCATCAGAAGAACAGAGAATCTGAAGACTCTTCAGATGACTGAGCTCTTTGGCATGCTCAAAACCTATGAATTAGAAATGATTCAAGCTAAAGAAAGGAGCTCCAGTTATCAATCAGCTACCACTTCCTCCACTACCTCCTCAGCGCTTCACTCTGATCATTCCGGTCCTAGTGCAAGCAGCTACTATCCTCCCATTGTTACTCACCCTCAGACCCCAACCGCTTCACAATCTAACTCATCACCATTTCTTCTTGAGGCACCTCCTCAACAGCCAACCTCTACTGCTTTTGTCTCTGACAACTCAAGCAGCATGTATTTCATAAAAGAGGATCTGGAATGCTTTCATCCAGATGATCTTGAAGAAATGGATATTCAGCACTCATATGCCATGCTCTCCCTCAGAGCAAAAAGGTTCTATTCTAGAACCGGAAGATCATTTCCAAGCAACAACTCAAACAACAGAGTTGGGCTTGATAAAAGCAAGATACGTTGTTACAACTGTAACCAAATGGGTCACTTTGCTAGGGAGTGCAAGGCACCTAAAGCCAATCAGGGTGTCGGCCATCAAAGACAAGCCCACCAAAGTCAGCCCAGACAACAGCAGCAGCAACAAACTCCCCCAGCACAAACTGCAGCCTGTGCAAATGTTGGAACTGCAGAATTCGACTGGAGTTTTCAATATGAAGATGTTCCTGTCTCCAACAAAGCACTTATGGCAGACACTGCAGAGATACCACCTCAGGTATTTGAACATCTATGCTCTCAAGCTTGCATTGATAAAGTTTTAGGTTATAGAAAACATAACCAAAACCTTATAGATCAAAATGAAGAGTTTCTTCAAATGAAATCTGAGTTCAAAAAGGTTGAAATCACTTACAAAGAAAAAATTAAATGCCTTAAGAAAGAGATTTCATCTCTAAAACAAGAACAAACCAATCTTGAAACTCAGATTGATGATCTATTAGTAAAACTTAAATCAACCAGAGCTGATCTGGCAGAACAGAAAGTTCATGTTGAAAAATATGAATTTTCTTCTAAAAAGCTACAGAGACTTCTAGATATTCAAGTCCATGAAAAGGTAAAGCTTAGAGGACTTGGATATGGCAAGGAACAGTACAATACTGTTCCTCATCCAGCTGACTATGTTGCCATCTATGAACCAAGCTTCGATGTTGCAAAACTCGACACGGCAAACAGAAATCTTGATCCTTCAATGGATGAACCCCTTGTTAAAGACTGCACTACCTCATCAGAATCTGAGTTAACCCTCTCAGACCATGATGAAACCAGTACAGCCTCATCTGAAGCTGTTCTGAATAGAGTCCCAGTCTCTACTGTTCTCCCAGCTGTTCCAGCCCCTGTACCATTCAAACAGATAAGGATCAGCTATCCTCCAGGTGGAAGAAAGCTAAACACTGAAAAGGGACAAACATCAGGACCCACAAACTCCAAGTCTCAGTTCATGCCAAATCAGAAGAATCAGCAACACGTTAGAAGAGTTACGACCAAGAAAACTCAGTTCAGAAACTCTTCTTCTCCACCAAGGAAGCAGCAGCCCAAAGTTCAGCAGTCCTGCATCATATGTGGGGAATCAAACCACTTTGCTGCAAAATGTCAGTTTAACCCCTTCAACCAGATCCTTCTTCAATCAGCGCATAAACAAAAGAAGGATCAGCATACTTCAGTTGATAGGCCATATGCAGCCAGTAGAAGAGTTGAAACTGCAGAAAAATACAAGCAGCAGCAAAAGGCAAAGCCTTCAGCAGCCACCAAATCTTCTGCTGCTCAAACAAAGCAGTCAGCAGCAAAAACTAAATCTGCTGCTGCTCCAAATAAGCCCTCAGCAGCAAAAGCAAAATCTGCTGCTGAAAGGCCAAGGTCATCAGCAGCAACATCTGCAGCTGATAAGCTGAAGCCATCAGCAGCAAAACCTGCCCCTGCTAACAGGCCAAAACCTCAAGCAGGAAAATCAGCTGCTGATAGAGCAAATTCATCAGCTGCCAAAGCCAAATCTGCAGCCGATAAAGAAAAGAGAACTGGAAAACCACTACTTAAGCAATTGAAAGCCAAAATCTCGGCTCCTGTCAGCAAAATCATCATCGGTGCTGTTGAATGCACGCATGATGAATCAGAATGTCCAAGAACTCTTTTCTTCAAAAAGGAGAGCTCTTGGACCACTCCCACTAACTAAAAATCTCTTTCATGTGCAGGGACAGCCAGGTAACAAGAATAACACCTGGGTGGTAGATAGCGGCTGTTCCAGGCACATGACAGGCAACAGGTCCATCCTCTCCAACTTCAGACATTTCAATGGAGGATATGTTGCCTTTGGGAGTGACTCAAAAGGTGGATATATCACTGGACAAGGCACTGTGTCCAATGAAAGGATGAGTATTGAAAGAGTCAACTATGTTAAAGAACTTGACTTCAATCTCATGAGTGTTTCTCAAGTATGTGATCAAAAGCATTGGATGCTCTTCACTGACAAAGAATGTTTCGTGTTAGCTCCTGGCCTATCTAAACCTCCCCCAGAAAAGATTCTCCTAACTGCTAATAGAAAGGACAACTTATATGTGCTTGACATGAATGAAGTCACTCCATCTGGTAGTGTTTCATGTTTTCTGTCAAAGGCATCAGTTGATGAATCCGCTCTCTGGCACAGGAGGTTAAGCCATGTTAACATCAAAACAATCAATAAATTAGTGAAGGAAAATCTTGTCAGAGGGCTTCCTGACAAAGAATTCCAGCTAGACGATCATTGCATTGCCTGCTTGAAGGGAAAACAACACAAAAGTTCCCATAAGCCCAAGACATTGAACACAAATGACACTCCTCTCCAGCTACTGCATATGGATCTCTTTGGTCCTACAAATGTCATGTCAATGGGCAAAAAGTCCTACTGTCTGGTGATCACTGATGACTTCTCCAGATTCTCTTGGGTATTCTTCCTAAGAACAAAAGATGAAACTGCTGAGATTCTCAAATCCTATATTCTCAGGGTAGAAAATCAAACCAATCTGAAGGTAAAGATCATAAGGTGTGATCAGGGAACAGAGTTCAAAAATCACACTTTGAATAGTTTCTGTGAGAGCAAGGGCATTGAAAGGCAGTACAGTGCTCCAAGAACTCCTCAACAAAATGGGGTTGCTGAAAGAAGAAACAAGACTCTGATTGAATCAGCAAGATCTATGCTGGCTGACTCAAAGCTGCCCCTTACTTTCTGGGCAGAAGCAGTAAGCACAGCTTGTTATGTGCAGAATAGAGTCCTTATTGTTAAGCCTCTCCATAAAACTCCCTATGAACTCTGGCTCAAAAGAGTTCCCTACAATGGCTTCCTGAAGCCCTTTGGATGTCCATGTACCATCCTCATCACACATGGAGTTCTTCCTAAATTCGGTGCAAAGTCTGATGAAGGTTACTTTGTGGGTTACTCCTCTCAATCGAAGGCCTACCGAGTGTTCAATTCTAGGACTCGGATTGTGGAAGAATCTGCTAATGTGGAATGCAGGGAACACGTTGTCTGTGAACAAGGCAAAGGTCCCAACTGGCTTTTTGATATAGACTCCTTCACCCAGATATTTGAGCCCCTCATATTCTCAAGTATGGAGCCTCCTTCTTCAAACTCAACACCTTCTACCTCAACCTCTTCTTCTGACTACAGACTGGAGTTTCCCAGTCCCTACATCAGGATGAAAAGGCCATCCATTGATCCTCCATCAGTGGCAGAAGCTATTGAAGCCAGTGCAGGTGAAGCCGGTACATCCAACACCACAACCAGCAATCTCTCTGACAATGAAATCCTAAATGAAGCCTCCTCAATTCATGATGAAGAGGCCTCTGATGCTAATGCTGCTAACTATGTGGAACACAATGATCAAATCCTCCAAGCTCCTCTCCACACATCTGAAGACAATACTGATCTAAACCACAGTAATCTTGAAGAGGGAATACGGCTGGATGTGATACCTGCTCAGAGAATAAATAAAGAGCATCCCCTGGAAAACATCATTGGCCAAGTCCACACAGGCATCCAGACAAGAAGTAAGTCTCATGAAGCCAACATTTGTTTGTTCTCCTGCTTTCTATCACAGGTGGAACCCAAAAGGATTGATGAAGCTCTCAAGCACAACAGCTGGATTGAAGCAATGCAGGAAGAATTGCTGCAATTCAAAAGACAAGATGTTTGGAAGCTTGTTGATCTTCCACCTGGTCAAACAGCCATTGGAACAAGATGGGTTTTCATAAACAATCAAGATGAGAGGGGCATCGTAGTCAAGAACAAAGCCAGACTAGTAGCTCAAGGTTACACTCAAGAAGAAGGCATTGACTATGATGAAGTTTTTGCTCCTGTTGCCCGTCTGGAAGCCATTAGAATTTTTCTGGCTTATGCAGCATCCAAAAACTTTATGGTCTATCAAATGGATGTGAAGAGTGCCTTTCTGTATGGCACGATTGATGAAGAGGTCTCTGTCAAACAGCCTCCAGGCTTTGTAGATCCTGCACATCCAAATAAGGTCTTAAAACTGGACAAAGCTCTCTATGGCTTACACCAAGCCCCAAGAGCCTGGTATGAAACTTTATCTGGATATCTACTTAGTAACAACTTCAGAAGGGGGGCCATTGATCAGACACTTTTCATCAAAGATGAAGGGGGCGAAATTTTGTTGGTCCAGATTTATGTTGATGACATTATCTTTGGATCTACAAGAAAGAAGCTCTGCAAAGACTTTGAAGTTCTGATGCATTCCAAATTTGAAATTAGTTCAATGGGTGAACTAAATTTCTTTTTAGGACTTCAAGTCAAACAGGTACCAACTGGAATCTTCATAAGTCAATCCAAGTATGTCAAAAGCATCTTGGAGAGGGTCAAAATGACTGACTGCTCTGCTGCAAGAACTCCTATGCAAGTGCACCATCAATTATCTCCGGATAAAGAAGGACAAGACATTGATCAACATCAGTACCGAGCAATGATAGGGTCTCTCATGTACCTCACTGCCTCAAGACCAGATATCATGTTTGCAGTTTGTCTCTGCGCAAGATTTCAAGCAGCTCCAAAAGTGTCTCATCTTCAAGCTGTCAAAAGGATCCTTAGATACCTAAAGGGAGCTCCAAAACTTGGGCTATGGTATCCAAAGAATGAAAATGTCAATCTCTATGCCTACACTAACAGTGACTATGGGGGTTGTAACTTGGACAAAAAGTCCACATCTGGGGGATGTCAATTTCTTGGAGGAAGGCTCATCTCATGGCAATGCAAAAAGCAAACATGTGTTTCTACTTCAACAGCTGAAGCAGAATACATTGCAGCTTCAAGCTGCTGTGCACAGGTCATCTGGATCCAAAATCAAATGCTTGACTATGGAATGACCTTCATGCAGACTCCAATTCACATTGACAACATGAGTGCTATCTCTATCACAAACAATCCGGTGCAGCACTCAAAGACAAAGCACATCGACATCAGGTACCATTTCATAAGAGATCAAGCTGAGAAAAGGAGAATTATTTTAACCAAAGTTCATACAAATGAGCAATATGCTGATCTGTTTACAAAACCTTTTGATGACGCTAGATTCAGATATTTAGTTGAATCAATTGGAATGATGAACTTTGATTAAAATCCATTTCAAGTTTCTCCTTAAAATGTGTCTTTTTGTCCCTTGTTGTAAATAAAAGTTATGGGTCAGCAGCATTTTTGTCCTTCAGCTGCTGACAGATAAAAGCATCAGCAGCAAAAGTTTTGCCACTGATAGCTTTAAGTTATCAGCAGGTACATGTTTTCTGCGGATAGCTTTAAGGCTTTCAGCAGCAATTTCTTTGCTGCAGATCTTTAAACCTTTCAGCAGCAAAATCTGCTGCTGACAGACTTATCTTTCTGCAGCAACCAAGTTTGCAGCGGATAGGCTTATCCATCGGCTGTAACCAATTTTGCTGCGGATACTCTTATCTTTCAGCAGCAACCATGTTTGCTGCTGATGGGTGAACATAAGTCTAAATTAACTTTTACCCGCTATAAAAGTAAATATCGTCAGTCTTCACCATGACTGCTCGAGTGTTTTACGGCTGTAACAATGAAAAGTGAAACAGGTTGTACTGTACAAGTAGAGTTGCTTTTTCTCTGTCTGCCGTTATATCACCAACTCAAATCATCCCTCTACCTCTTCACATTCTATTTCAAACCTATCTCCCATCACTTTCTCTCCCGTCCCCACAGCATTCAAAGCCCTCCACAATTAACCACCATTCAAACACCTTTCTCTCTTCCCTCCGAATCCATAACAATGGCAGGCGCAGACATAAACAACCCCAACGATAAGTTCTCCCCATATCACAACCTAACTGCATACCTAATCAAGGGCAAGAAATCCGAAGGTTTCGACGGTATGATCGACTTCCTCTGTCGGTCCAAAATTTACCATGCCCTAACCGTCAACCCAACCATATATACTTCACACATGGAAGATTTTTGGAGCTCAGCCGTGTATTCTACTGAACAGGGCACTCCTCAAATCAGAGGCACAGTAGACGGTAAGGAAATGATCATCACTGAAGCAAAACTCCGCCAACACCTCAAGCTTCAGGATGAAGGGGACGCCCTCTCTTACCCAAGAGACGTATACATGAGGACCTTTGTATCCATAGGGTACACTGGAAATCAAACAGAGTATACGATAGAGAAGGCACTCTTGGGTCCCAAATGGAAGTATCTCTGCCACACTCTTCTCCAATGCATATCCCCGAAGAGGAGTGGCTGGAACCAACTCAGCTCCGGACTTGTGTCGGCAGTTCACGGTATGATAACAGGGGCAGGTTTCAATTTTTCCCACCTCATTCTTGAAGGTTTGAGATACAACCTTCAAGAAGGGGTGAAATCACAGTTCTTCATGTACCCAAGATTCTTGCAGGAAGTGTTCAATATTGAACACCAAGATCTTTCAAAAACTGCAAGAATCTACTCAATACTGGGACATAAGAACAACATTTTCCAGAGCATGAGAACAGTTTCATCAAAGTTCTCAGGGGCCGATGTTCCATTGTTATCTACAATGTTGAACACACATAGTGCCCAGGGTGACAGTTCAGCAAACCTAGCTGATACTGATCCCACACCCTCCACCTCACTGCCACAAACTCAACCTACTGTTTCCCTTGATCGAACCCCTGTGCATTCTACTGAGGATACACAGGCACATACATTACTCACCCCCAGTTTGATTGCTCAACCGAAACACAGGGCCCCGGTTGCAGCCAAGTATACAAGGAAGAGGGGCAAGAGAACTCCTTCTTCTCTTGCCTCCAAGGCCCAAACCCAAGCCAACATCCCTCACTAAGAATCACAACATTCTAGTGAGAATATCATAAGGGAAAGCCACATTGCTAGGGAGACTCCTTCGGAAGTCTCTCTATTAGGATTAGGATCACTTCCCGGATCCATAGAACAGCCCTTCGAGCCATTCCTCTCTTCTTTGAACTTAAGTGTAGAGGAACCTGACCAAAGTGATGTACCTTCTCCAACTACCACTATCAAGGAGGTACTGATTGGTCTTGCTTCTGAAACACCCAACCCAAGTTCCTCACCTGTGAAGGTCCACTCTGGGAGTATTGAAAGAGTGGATGTGGACGAGGCTGTCACTACTGCTGGTCCATCAACTGACCAGGAGGACAGTGACAACATCTTTAAGACCTCAACCACGGCAACTCACGGTGAGGGTGTTTCTTTGGAAACTCCCTTCACTGAGAGGAATCCCAGGCGCCAAGAAACCGCGGGTGATGGGGATGCTGAGGCTAGGCCTACGGCCCCATCTGGGTCCAAGGATTCCACAACTGTGGATGAGGACAGACTGAAACTTCATAACATGGAATTGACGGCCAGGGTGGCTATGCTAGAGGCTGAAATGTCCAAACTAAGACACCAAGTCGCTATGCATGAAGCCCATCAATGCCCAACTTTAGCCTCTCCCTCTCTTGTATCAGTAGGCACCCAAACTGATGCTTACCTGTCTGCTGATGCAACCAAAAAGGGGGAGATGGTTTCTATGGAAGATGATACAGACAGTCTTGACGACTGGATTCAAGAGCAGTTTGTACTTCAAAGCTCACAATACAAGCCAGCTTTTGTCCAAGTTCATGACTTGCCAGCCCCAGATAACGAAGACGAAGAGATATCTGAAGACTGGCAGTTGGTCGTCAGGGCTGTCGATGAAATGTTGAATGATGCTGAAGATACAGAACAAACAAATGCATCATTCAGCATCCTTCCACAAGCAGCAGCCATCATTGGTCAATCATCAACCCCCCAACTATTCAGAACATCAAGGAAGCTAGAATTTGACTCCATCCTAGCTTGGGGGTATGATGGATCAGCTGAGAGGTTTTGGATTAGATGGGAGTTCAGCGGAGTAGAAGAGCTGAACTGGAACTCTCTCAATGCCCTCCAAGTCCTAGAACTGCATCTAACTGACTGCATCAACACTTCAGCAGATCTCTCAGCTGAACTTGCCATTGGCAGGTTCCATGATCTGATGGAGGATAATCTACCCAGGTTCCAAAGATTCCTACAAGCAGCACATCGGGTAGCTTATCCTGAATCCTCGGCGGCCGCAGAAAGAAGACTGACTCCTAGCAATCTTGAAATAACAAGGAGCAGTCTTCTCACTGAAGAAGAAGTTTTGGGCCTTCGAAGGTTCCTGTATGCCTTCCTGATCAAGGACTTGGATGTGCTAGGTTGGGTGAGCACTAAGTCTCTTGACCACACTTTTCTGCTCAGCAACGGCTCCTCTCTCATCATCAACACCAGAAACATCCTTCATCTGCCCTCAGACTTTCTCTTCAAGATCTATCAGCTCAGAACCAACATCTGCAATGTCAACTCACTTGAAAGCCAGGCAATGATAGATACTGTCAGAGCCAAACTTGAACAAGTAGGAAGAATTACTGAGGCAGTATATGTGTCAAACTCTGACACTGACACTGACTCAGCTTCCCCTCGAGTTAACATCTGCACTGCAGCTTATGAGTCAAGATCAACTATCAAAGAAAAACTGAGAGAAATAGAAGGTCCTGAGTATCAACTTGATGAAGACGATGACCTTCCCTTATTCACATCTCAAATTGCCAATGAAGCTGAGGCAGAGATCCCAATAGCAGCATCACCATCTGCTGTTGTGATCAATGAAGCTGAAGCAGAGGCATCCAATGTAAACAAAGGAAAGGGAATCATGACTGATGATGATGAAGAGAGGTTGCTAAAAGAGAAAAGAGAAAGGGAAGAGAAAAGAAGAAGAAGAGAAGAAGAGGAGATGGTTGACATAAAAAGGGTTCAAGAAAGAAAAACAGCCATTCTCCTCAGAGAACAAACCATCCAGCTGTATGCTAAACAGCTGGATGAACTGAAAAGAAAGATTCCTGCAGTCGACCAAATTGAGAAAGATGAACAACTGGCCAGACAGCTGCAGGAACAGCTTGCCAAGGAAGAAGAAGAAGAGAATGAAAAGAAGAAGGAGGAGGATGCTAAGTTTAGAATCACTGATTCTAAATTAGCAAAAGAATTAAGGGAGGAGTGGACTGAAGCTCTGATCTCTCAAGGTGAGGATGTAGACTACCTTGAAAAACTTTCAAACAAAGAGATCTACAGAGCCTTCATGGGTCAGCAAGGTCAGTTGGCAAAGAAGAAAATGGCTGAAGAAGAAGAAAAAGCCAAACAACAGTCCAAAAAGACCATTGCCTTCAATAAAAGGACCCATGAAGAAAGGAAGGTCATGATTGACTTCCTTAAGGCCAGAGAAGATAGTGGAAAGAGGCTAGGTCCTATGAATTTCATGAACTTGCAAGCCCTCTACTTTAAAGTTAAAAAGGATGAGGAAGAAAGACTAGGGAAGAAGGGCTCCAAGAAAAGGGTACTTATCAAAGAAGATGAAGAACCAAAGACAAAGAAACCCAAGCCTTCTCCCTCACCTACCTCTTCCTCAGTCCATCATCCTTCCACTCTCCTTCCCAAACCTTCCACTCCTCCACCCAAAAAGTCCAAGTCATCCCACCCAGATCCCACTCATCAACAGCCTCCCTTGAAGATACCCAAACCCACTCCTAAACCAGAAGACTCAAGAAATATAGTTAACTGGTTCCACAATTCACAAGATCAAGTGTTTGAGATCTTCAGGGGGAGAACTGAGAGAAGAAGATCCACTTACAGGTCTGTTGATGAGGTTCTGCAACTACCTGATTCCGATCTTTAAAGAATTTTAGAGCTGGCTGAAGCTAATGAGCCTGAAAATGAGAGTGGGAAACGTCTTGTGCTAGCAATCAAACACTACTTCAACCCTAGCAAAGATGTGATCATAAACATCAAACCACTCAAGTCCCACTCTCCATTTGTATCTTGGACCAACAATGCTGATTTGGATGAGTTCACACTGACTGATGTAAAGAAGCAGCAGATGAGATGTTCAAGCAAAGCAATCTACAAAATGCAACACAAAGACATCAAGACTCTGTCTGAACTTCCACTGAACAATCCCAGTAAGGATCCAAGAGGCTATGAGGTTGAAAGGATAGTCATCCACATGCAAAAGCTTCAGCAGCAAAGTGATTAGAAGAATTTTTGGTTGCATCAGTCTAGGGGGAGTTTGTAGAACCAAAGACTGATTGCTACCAAATTATTCTAAGTACAAATGCTGCTGATAGGCTTATCAGCAGCATTCAACACTTGTTGCTGCTGATAGGCTTATCAGCAGCATTCAACACTTGTTGCTGCTGATAGGCTTATCAGCAACATTCTGCACAAGTTGCTGCTGATAGGCTTATCAGCAGCGGTCTTCCATGCTTGCTGCTGATAGGCTTACCAGCAGCAACCTTCACTCTTTGCAGCTGATAGCTCTATTCACTGAAAAACCTAACGTTGCAGCTGACTATCCAGGCCAAGCGACTCTGACACCTTTTTGCAAAAGCAACTGACAGACTCAAAGCAGAAGGAACCGCTATGGTCAACCAATGACGGACAACAATACACTTCTCCAAGCATGCAAACAATCATGAATAAAGAAAACGTTTCAGTAAAGTTAACTAGATTAGCCTTTACGTGTAATGTAAATTAATAAATAAGATCAACGGCTTGTGTTCGATCTGATCCTTAGTTGATTCTAAGTTACTATAAATACTGAGTTACCACTTCATTGTAAGTGTGCTTGTAGTGCTTGTCATACTTATTCATTGAGTTTCTCACTTGTAATCTTTGCATTCACAAAAGCTTAATACAACAGTGTTTATCAGTATTCTTTGTGTTTACTTGATTATAAATTGTGTAGTTGATTTTGTTTCCGCCAACCTCAACTAAGAACAGAACAATCTTGTATTCTCACGTTCCTACAATTATAAGTAAAGACAACAATTTAAGAACATAATTTGTTACGTCCGAGCGTTCATAAAGTACCTTTGGAGGAAGTTGTGCATTCCGACTTACCGGAAGAAGTTACAAGACCAGACGTACGTCAGTCACAGGGATAATATTAGTCCGAATAATGAATTGTGAGATACCGACGGACTTGAGACCCCGTTTAGGGTCTGGTATATTCATTAAGTAAGAGTTGGCCGACCGTATCCACTGTTCCGTTACGAAATACTAACTCCCCTATAGAAATGGTTAGTACAAATAACTATGAACAACCTTACTTTAAATATAGCATTAATTAACAAAGGATAACAACTAGAGTAACACCTTAAACATGATAATACTTCTAATTATATTTCTTAACCTTTTATTTTCGTTCTAAAACATAACCCATTTTCCAACTTATTATCTCGGTCAGACAATAACAAGGGTTGAGTACGGGATCCGTGTCCATGGTTCGATACTTGGTTCTTACGCAGACTATACTACGCTGCGATAGGTACACTTGCCTATTGCGTGTGTATTTAGTTGAAATAATTATCATTTTAATTTATAAATTTTAACCTGATTTTGTGTAGCTCTAAACAATATATATTTATTACTACTAAAAACACCATCATGTTTTTGGCGATGTTGCCAGGGTTATATATATATTTACATTTTTATCTACACATAAAACACACATCAAGTTTTTGGCGCCGTTGCCGGGGAAACGGTAATTCTGCGAAAGATCTAAGCGGTTGGACTGACTATTTCTATTTTCTCTTTATTTTCATTTTTATTTTGGTGCTTGTGTTAACTAATCTATATTTGTACGAATTTTCAAGGATTCGCGACCGCGAAATTTTTGTTAAGAAAAATAAATAAACATAAGTACCGCCATTCAAAAGCAAAAAAAATTCTTTTCAGGTGTAACGCTTTCGGATGGTTTTTACGTGTTTAAGTTTTATTTTCTTCCTTATTTCCTCTAAAAAAACAAAAAGAAGTCAAATTTGGTCAGACAGGGGCAATGCATGACCGTGCATTGGGCTCCATGCGGTCAGTTGTTGAATTGGGGCAGAATTTTCATTTTCTTAAAACCCTTACCCCCAAACACTTGTTGGATTATCTGGATACATTGACACTCATGGTTTTTTACCGGTTACGTAGATAACCGTTGATATGGTGCCACCACCACCACTTTCGGCCGCCCTAGTTGGCGAATATTAGTTTAATGTTCTTTTTATGTCCAGTAATTACTTGTGTTTTGAGCTTTGAATAAACAGGTAAAGGCAAGTTTTGGTTCGTGTGCATACATTCATGTTGTAAGGAACTATGTGTGGGGTGGAACCCCGTTGATATTTTGGCTACCTGATTTCGTCCTAAGTATTACAAGTGTATGATTAACAACTACCCAATTCATGAATTCAAAATTTATTTTTAGAAGTAATAAAAACATTCTGAATAATCTAAAAGCAAAAGTCTTAAAAATCATTTGGCATAAACGGGCTTATAAAAACAGCCATTTGAAATACCCTTTAAGTGAATCAAGGAAACAAATAGGGAAGATTAGGGAGCACAACAGAAAGAGAGAAATAAGTTCATGCACATTTTTACTTTATTACCATTTACCTTCCATTTCCATGTGAGAGTTTGAGCCTATTCGAGCATTATCATAAAAGCCGTTAAGTTTTTGGTGCAGTTAATTATCACATATTTCACATGCTCATTTCGTTTGATAGAGTGATTGCTAATTATTTCTTTGCATGTTACAACTTGTGTAAAATATACATTTCAAGATCATGGACTAAAATAATGCATAAAGATGATTGAGGTATTAGGATTAACCCATTTTCTTTAGCCTTTTCTTTTCCTTTACCTACCCTAAATATTATCCCCTAGTTAGCCCCTTTGAGCCTAAACCTTTTCGTTTCTAAACCCACATCTCAAAACCATTAAACCTGAAAAATTAGCCTTTTATCTTTTAACCCTTTTTAGTTGAAAATTGACATGGCTATAAGTTAATAAATGATTATCCACCGAAAAGTTATAGATCTATCTTATGAAAGAAACTCATGAAAAGAAGAATTATTGTGAAAAGAAAAAAAAGGCAACCAAAAAGAAATTAGTAAATCGCCCAAGTTATTGAAGATATCTCATCAAAACAGAATCAAACTTACTCGAAAAATTGGAGTATGCAAAGCTGATCAAAATGAATGTATTAGGAAGAAACAGCCGAACAATTCATGGTAACTGATAGCAATGAATATTTCAAAGATAAGAAGAAGTTGACATTCTTGAAGGAAGGGATTTGGTCGAGACGATCTGACCTTAAAAGAGTCCTTAGATTAGTCACAATGTCTAATCTAAGTTGAATAACGGAATCATTTCCATTTCTATCATTAAGCCAAGTCATATTTTCAACATTTAGCCACTCTTCCCAAATACTTCCTACCCTAACCCGAAGCCAATCATTACAACCTTTTACAAAGCCCTCTTGATTTATGCTCATATTTTATGTCAATTGATGGAGATTTGATTTCTATACAAGCTTGTGATTATGCAAGCATCAATTGTAGCATTGGGTGTTCTTCTTGACAAACAATATCCATATATTTAACCCGAGTGTTGAGTGAAAAGTTGTGAGACTGTAATTTTGTGCATAATCATAGGTCCATCAAGTATGTTGGGTTTGCTACCCTATTGTGGAGAAATACTCGAAAGGTATAACACCCAAATCATTGTTTTAATAAGGGCATTCAGCCATTTGGTACAATAGCTTTGGATTAACATTTAATTAATACCTTACTTCTACTGGTATAATCATGCATTTTTCTTGAGGACTAGCAAAGTTTTAGTGTTGGTTATTATGATATGACGTAAATTATACATGTTTTGCATGCATAATTATCCCCGAAATCGTCATGATTTGAGATAATATGATAATAATTGATGCCTAATCCACTCATTTGTGTTCCGATAGGATAATTGACCCGGATATGCAAAAACATAAAGAAAACACTCAAAATCAAGATGAAATCAGCATTCGGGGGCCAATTAAACAAAACCGGACGCAGAAAGTCAAAGTTGGTGTAGGTCCACATGACTAATCTTAGATCGATCTCGTGACAGGATGTATCGTTAACGCGGAATGCGGAATCCTACCGTATTAATGTATGTATATCAATTGATAATAGAAACAACAGGTAAAATAAACTTTCTCTTTTATATCACCAAACAGAGTTTATAGAATACTTGATAGTTCAATCTATGCGTTTTTTTTAAACAGACTCTGCAAACTCTATATTTATAGACACATGTTCTGCAATAGGCGAACTTAACAAGTTCGCTTCAAAGATTCTTAGGCGAACTTAACAAGTTCCCTTCTAATAGACTAGGCGAACTTATCAAGTTCGCCTCTAGCCGAACTTATCAAGTTCTCCTTTAGCAGAACTTGTACTTATACTTAGACAAATCTAAACAATTACGTACAAAACATAAAGACAATAGGACCTAAACTATTACAAAGCTTTTGTCATACAATCTATGTCCTAACAGACTCCCCCTTGACAATAGCTTGATCTTATGTCTTTATGACGAACTCTTCCAGTTGTCTGGTAATCTGCTTCCTGCATGCACTCCATATCTTTGACATATCTCCAACACTCTTTTATACTGCAATCCTTGTTCTCTCCATTCATCAGTGAACATGATCTCATTCTTTCTTAACGTCCTCTGATCTTTCTTTGAGAAACTAATAAGATTCATTGCTTCATAGAAACTGACAATGACCTTATTATCTTTATCATCAATCCTAGCTTCACCAATCTTCACATTAACATACCACCATTTCATATTCCCCAGAAAATCTTGTGGAATTTTCTTCAATGGTATCTTCTGTACAGCATGTACTGGCTTGAACTTATACTTCCAAGTCATATTCTTAGTCTTTTGATCTATGATCTTCACTCCTCTTCCATGTTGTGGTTTTAACCTTTCATACTTCCCTGATCCACCTTCTCTCTTTATCAAATTGGCAATCACATCGGCTAATCCACACTTAGATCTATTAATCAATGGTTTCGTAGCTAGACCATTCATTTCACACCTTGGAAAGGTATTGAAATACTTGATCCTAGGCTTTAAGTATTGAACACCATCAGATCTTTTAAGAGCAAACAGCTTAGTTTCATCATCATAAAACCAACTTATGATCTTTCCAATACACCTCTGTTTATTAACATATTTTTCTTTCTGAGCAGGTTGTATAGGTGACTTTGGTAGTACCTTCATCCAACTGTTAACTACCTCTCTCCACTGTTCTCTAGTCATTCCTGTATTTCTATACATTACAGGTTCTTCATTCGCCTTAGGAGACACAGCATGAGTAGTATCAACATCAGAATCTTTCTTGGATTGAGCAGTATCATCAGGTGTAGTGAAGTCTTCAACGTAGTCCATAGAATCTGTTACTCCATCATAAGAAAACTCAGGAATAACATCATCTTGGATGAAATTATACGGAACCTTCAGACCATCACTTACTTCATATGTAACCTTAGATTTACTCTTTTCTATTTCAATCTCTACAATCTCTCCTTCCTCAACTTCGTTATCCAACACATCTTCTTCATCATCATCATCAAATAACTCGTCTATATCATCTAGACATTCTAATTTCTCAGCTTCTTCTTCTTCAGAGTCTTGAAAGAATTCCAATAACAATATTTCTTCATTCACTCCAGAATCATGCTTGGTTCCTTCAATAGTATTTGATGTCGACTCCCCCTGAGCTCTGGATATTGGATTCACGTCAGCGTATTGATGATCACCCTCAACATTACCACTAGGATCATTGTCGTCATTATATTTTCTTTGAATTGATTCAGCATGACATGTATCATGTAGTCTTAACTCCCCCTGAGTGTCAAGACGCTCAACAAGTTTAGACACCAATAACTGCATGTCAGCAATCTGTGTAGCTTGAGCTTGAAGGACCAACTGTCTCTGAGAATCAGTAGACACAAGAGTATCTACCTAAGTTTGTAAAGCTAGCACCTGTGATTCAATAAATGTAATTCTTTCAGAATCAGACGGCTTTGAAGGACCAGCTTCCAATGTATGTGGAACATGTGGAGAAAGCACTGGAGATGTATGTTTAGAAGCAGAAGGTGTAATCATTAAGGAAGCAACAAAATTTGCATCCTCTACACCCTGAGATGAATGAGCAGCAGCAGCAATAGAAGCAGACATAAGCTTCTGAGCTTTAGGAACTAGAATAGCATCACTATCCGAGTCAGAACATTCATCTATTAAAGTTCTCTTGCCATAAACTGATCCAGAAGGAGGATTCCGAACAATCTTACGCCTCGGTTTTCTGGCTGTAGATTTAATACGTTTCCTTACATTAGCCAATGGTAATGTAGCCAATCTTGCATCTAGACGAATCAGTATCAGTAGCTTCAGAATCAGGTAATATAGTATCACCGGAACTCGTATCTTCAACATTGCCTTCAGCTTCATGAATAGGTGAGTTCATAGCTTCATGATCAAAATCATCCATATTCATACCCAACTCTTGATCATTATCTTGAGCAATCTCTTCTTGAACTAGTTCATTAACAAGAATTTGAACCTGTTCTTGTGGAATAGGAACTTGTTGTTGTAGTTGTTGTTGAGCAAGAACTTGTTGTTGTACTGGAACTTGTTGTACATGAGCTTGAACTGGTTGTTGAATTGGAACTTGATTCTGAACTTGTCCTTGTACTAACTCCTCAGGATGAAACCAATTATCATTAGGTGGCTCAACATAATCAGGATTGATTATGTGACCAAACAGAGGAGTAGGAACAGGAATTAGAGCAGCATTTTGTCGTTTCACCTTTGAACAATCGGTAAAGATCCTTTTTGACATAGGAGTCAAAGTTAAACGGATTGGATGATGAGGTAAATTCGGAATTAAATAATTCAGAATCATCTGCACGGATACATAAGGAACCCTTGACCTTCTAGAGGATTTATTTGCTAGACCAACTCACAGTAGAAGTATAAAGCAAAGTTGAACCATTTGTTGAGTGTCAAAGCAACCATAGCAGCTTGTAGTGCACTCTTCAACCCATCAGTACCAGCCTTTCGTGGAGACAGACATTGTATGATTACGTGCATAAAATATCTCCATTCGCCAACTAAACCTCCTTTTCTTGCTTATGTATCATTTGGTCTTCCTCTGTAACCCATCTGCTGAAAACACCCATTATTAGAGTTCTAGGATATGACATCGGATCGTCAATAGCACCTCCTAATGCCAATGCAGCATGAATAGTTTCTACTGAAATAGCAACCTTCGTATTATTTACTGTAGCACAAAGTACGTGGGGTTCAACATCCGTATCTTGATGGACGGTACCCAGGAATTGTTGAATATACGGTAATCTTATATACGGATTAGCAGATAAAGCCACTTGCAATCTTGAACAATTTAGAAAGTTGATAATTCCTTGAAAATTAACAGCTTCAGACAAATTCAGATCCAATAACTCCACTTGATTATGTTTGTACTCAACACGACGAGCCATCTGTAAATGTAGAGAACAAAAACACATTAGTAAACAAAACAAACAATTTTTTTTTTTAAATTTCAACACAAAAAACATTTTCAACAAAAATTTCACAAGTCTAAAACACTCATGACCCTTAGGCGAACTTACTAAGTTCGCTAGTGTTTCAAGAGGCGAACATAATAAGTTTGCCTAAACAAGTTCGCCTGAACAAGTTCGCCGGAACCTGTCTGTCGATACAAATTCCACACAGAATCACAAACATGTCTAAATCAAGTATAAATTCTCAATTCAAACTTAACAATATCATCGATTAAGACTCACGACACAATTTAAATCATCAATTTCAAGTGTTAATACAGAAACTATGTTCAAATCTCAGAAAACGTGAAAGCTTTCAAAACGAAGAACTCAAAGTAAAAAATTTCAAAATCCAGAAGATTTACCGGATAAAATTCGTTGAATTTACCCTAGAATTACTCGCAATCGAAAACCGATTTAGAAACAATCACACAAAATTTTAATCAGAAACCCTAGATCTGAAATCACAAGTTCGCTAAAATATTTCGTAAGTTCGCTGTTATAAGTTCACTCAAACAGTGAAGAGGATAAATGAATAAGTTCGCCTGAACACAATACTAAATCACCATTAAGTTCGCTCCATTAGGCGAACTTGTTAAGTTCGCTTAACAAGCCTCAGCCGAACATATTAAGTTCGCTTACTCAGAACCAGGCGAACATATTAAGTTCGCTCCAAACCTTTTCCTTTGACAAAAATTCTTCACTTTCAACACGACCCATTCTTGTGAACTTCCATCTGTAGCAAGTATCCGATCCAATCCCGAAACATTTTAAAAATAAAATTTTCATGGAAGATAGAAACAAAATATTTTTGGATTTTATCTGTACAAACGGAATCACATACTTTTTGTTTTTATCTGAGCAAACTGAAAACACATATTTTTGGATTTTATATGAGCAAACTAAAATACATATTTTTGGATTAACATCATGAGCAAGAAGATCGTATTAGTATATGAGCAATTCATCACAGTTTATAAACAACTAAGGGTAACCTATGATATGAAACAATCAAACTCATACTTATGTAACTCAATACTTTTTCAAATTTTATGTAACTTTTGCAATCAATTTGAATAATATTTGAAATGATATGCGATAAACTTCAAAGTAAACAAGATCAGGTCATGAAATGCTCAATTTTTTTTCATTCCGAATTTGCAATACAAAGCATGAATTATTAAATTGTCAATATTATATGATTTGAAACTATAAGCATTTTTCTTCCAAATTCATGTGAGTTTTTACAATTTAGATGAAAAACATCGTGTACCCCACATATATGCCAACAGAAATTAAATTTGCATTATATTCAAGATATACACAGTTTTTTGAAAGATTAGATCAATCTCCAAGATGAAATTATCTCTATTAGCATAAGTATAGAATAGCAGATCCTAAAGGATATAAGAATCAGAATGATTCAGAATCGAATGATTCAGAATCGAAAGATTCTAATGAATTGGCTTTATAATGAGAATCAATAGATTCAGGTAAGAGGATCCAACTATTATCTGGATAAATTTCAATGAAATCAGAATAGATGATGTATCTAACTGATCCAAGGGTGAATATATGTTCTAACAGATGTTGTCAGAAACATATCTTAGTTCAGCAACACATTGCATGTTTTTCGGGGCATGGGCAGTGAAGTGAACTGAAAGAGATTGTGCTAAAGACATAATTCGATATTGGTCTCATGAAATTCTTAAAACCATATATTCTATATCTGATAATGATCTTTTAACACACACACTCATGCATATAATGGATTCAAATCACAGATGTAATCATATCATATTTAATTTTCACACTACTATTGGTTCAAAAACGCTTCTAGTCTATTCACAATTCAAGTTTCAAACTCATATTCAAATTAAAATATATTATCAAGATTAGAGCATTCAAAACACTATCATTTCTCATTTATGCAGATTTTGAAATTTAGATCAAATCAAAAATACTTCAAACTTTCATATATCAAAGGTCTACTAAGGTCATGTGTAATGAATTATTCACTGATTTACTATCATTTCTTCTATAACTTCAAATGATGTCAATTTTATATTTTTCATTTTGTTTTGAATTTTTATAAATAACAATTTTTGACTGAAATTTAAAATGCAGAAAAGTAATAAAGCAATAAAAGAAATTGAAATACAAAATCTCCCATGAAAATTGTTTTGAAAAACTTTTATTCGGGATTGATCATACCAATCATTTTGATAAAAAATTCAAACCTGGTATGATCAAATGCTTTGGTAAAAAGATCAGCAAAATTGTCATATGTATGTACCTTTACCAGCTCAATCAACTTCTTATCTGCACAATCACGAATAAAATGATATCTAATTTCAATGTGCTTTGTTTTACTGTGCTTAACAGGATTAATTGTAATAGAAATTGTAGCATTATTATCAATAAACATGGGGGTTCCTGTAAAATTCAAACCGTAATCTCTTAATTGCTGTTGGATCTACAAGATCTGTGAACAACAACTTGCAGCAGCAATGTATTCTGCTTCGCATGTTGAAATGGAGACCGTAGTTTGCTTTTTGCATTGCCAGGAAACTAGACGATTACCCAAGAATTGGCAACCACGTGTAGTAGATTTCCTGTCCAAACAACAACCACCAAAATCAGAATCAGTGTAAGCATTGAATTCAAAGTTAGAAGCATGAGGAAACCATAGTCCCAATCTTTGTTTTCCTTTCAGATAACGAAAGATTCTCTTTACTGCAATCAAATGAGACTCTTTTGGTTTTGCTTGGAACCTGGAACAAATACACACAGCGAACATTATATCTGGTCTTGAAGCGGTTAAGTACATGAGAGATCCAATCATTGCATGGTAGAGTCGGCAATCAACTTCTTTTCCATCCGGGTCAGAATTCAATTTATGGTTGACCGGAATCGGAGTATCATATGGGATACAGTCCTCCATCTTGAATCGGCTCAAGATGTCCTTTACATACTTGGACTGTGAATAAAGAAACCATCTTCCTTCTGATTAACTTGAAGACATAGGAAAAATGATAACTCTCCCGTAGATGACATCTCAAACATTGATTTCATAATACTCTCAAACTCTTTACATAACCCTTCATTTGTAGAGCCAAAAATAATATCATCTACATATATCTGTACCAGTAGGTATTCTCCCATGCTTTCTTAATGAAGAAAGTCGAGTCAATATGTTCACGAACAAAATCATCCTCCTGAAGATGTGTAGACAACGTTTCATACCACGCTCGAGGAGCTTGATGAAGACCAAAGAGAGCTTTATCAAGCTTGAAAACTATGGACGGATTAATTGGATCTTCAAACCCCGGCGGCTGACACACATAAACTTCCTCCTTGACATTACCATATAAGAAAGCACTTTTTACATCTAATTGAAACACCTTAAAACCTTTATATGAAGCAAAAGCAAGAAACAACCGTATAGCTTCAAGCCTAGCAACAGGCGCATAAACCTCGGTGTAATCAATTCCCTCTTGTTGATTGAAACCTTGTACAACTAATCTTGCCTTATTTCTCACCACAACACCTCGGTCGTCTTTCTTGCATTTAAACACCCACTTCGTACCAATTGGATACACACCCTTAGGAAGATCTACAAGATTCCAAACTTTAAGTTTGTCAAACTGAGCAAGTTCTTCCTGCATGGCCTCTATCCAATTGTTATCACTTAACGCCATTTCGACATTCTTTGGTTCGACCTGAGAAATAAAACAGGAATGTGAGCATACATTAAAAACACCAGTCTCTTTAAAAACTGTATACAAGCAAGTGTTGTCAAGAGTAGAACGCGTTTGCACTCCATTACGCAAATCCCCAATGATATTTGAAATTGGATGAGCTTTGAGTTCCTTGATTGATGCAACCTCAGGTACTGGCAACACATCAACTTGAGTTGTATCATATTGATAAGAAAGATCTTGATTAACTGGTATCTCCGAGTCCAGATTTGTAGGAATCTCCCCCCGGATCCCATGACAAAGTAGAAGGTTCATCAACTATCAACGGATCAGTAGAAGAATCTTGAAAAATAACATTTTCATCTTCACTATCAAAATCTTGTGTTCCCGAACAAGAAGCAGCATTAGGATCCTAAGCAGATGTAGAAGGAACAGACGATTGTGAAACCGCAGTCGGTAGAAACCACTATTCTATGCATCTTGACACGAGTCATGTAAAACAGCAGCCTCCGCAGGAGAAATATCAGAAGGTATATGAAAAGACTTGAATAAATTCTCATAATCAAAAGCCCAGTTTGGTCCAATTGCCATTTGTGGTAAAGACCGATTAGAACACTCAATATGAAACCATTCTTCAACCTGGCGAGTCTCTTTATTATAAACCCTCTTGGTAGTGGAATTAGCAACATACCCCAGAAAGACCCCTTTAATTGCCTTAGCACTAAACTTGGTTGGGACCTCGCGAACTTTCAAAAGGGTGCATGGATTACCAAAAGGTAGTAAATATTCCAGATTCGGATTACGATTATTAAGCAACTCATAGCACGTCTTGTTGTGTCGCTTAACGGTCAAGACTCGGTTCAAAACATGACACGCAGTATTCACAGCCTCAGCCTAAAAAGTTACTGGAAGCTTAGAATCAGCAAGCATCGTACGTGCAGTTTCAACTAAAGTCCTGTTCTTTCGTTCAGCAACACCATTTTGTCGAGGTACATATGGCGCACTGAATTTATGATGAATTCCCTTTTGAAGACAGAATAACCCCATTTTGCTGTTCTTAAATTAACTGCCATTGTCACTCCTAATTCTTCTGACTTTCTGATTGAACAAATTATCTAAACCCAGGATTAAGAATTGTACCAACTCTGTGGTTTCGGATTTAGAAGCAAGGAACTTAACCCATAAAAATCTAGAGAAATCATCTGTTACTACCAGACAGTAAGATTTACCACCAATGCTCCTGATACTAATCGGTCCAAACAAATTCATATGCAGTAGCTCCAAAGGAGTTACAATAGAATTCTTTGTCTTAGATTTGTGGGACTTCTTGTGTTGTTTCCCCTTCTTGCAAGGAATACAGTCATCAGGAACTGAAAATTTCATTTTCAGAACACCAAAAACCAGATCATTCTTCACAAGATAATTCATTTTTCGATAATTGATGTGAGCAAGTTTCCTGTGCCACAAAATAGAATCCGACTCAGACGCCTTGGAGAGTAAACAAGTAGGAATTGAATCTGTAGTAGTAGCAACACTCATGTCTAGGACATATGTGTCATTTCTCCTTGGAGCCTTCATTAGAATCCATTCATCAGGAATCACAAAGCCCGGTTTCAAGATATAACACTCAGAATCATTGAAATGAAATGAAATTTTTTGTCACACACTTGAGATACACTTAAAAGATTATGTTCAAGTTGCTCCACATAGTTTACTTTCTCAAATTTGAATTTTTCATTCTTTAAAGTACCCTGACCAGTTATGTACCCGCCTTTATTTCCAGCAAAAGCGACATAACCACCATCAATATTAATCACATCTTCCAACAAACGAATATTCCCTGTCATATGTCGAGAACAACCACTATCCACATACCACGTATTGTTGATAGTCCTCCTTGGTTGTCCCAACATAAACAAAGAAAATCAGTTAGAAATTGGAACCCAAGCCATTGTGGTCTTGGGTCGTCCAGATGGATCAAAATAAACAACTTTAAGCAACTCACAATCAACATTGTCATCCACCTTTGGAATATAAGATTTACAATTAGACTTTCTCAAAGAAGACATAATATGATTTGTTGGAAAAACATTATTAGATTTATGATTATCGGATTCAGGTATTTCCAAAAATTTCTTTAGTTTTCTGTTACATCTTCTTCGTTGTGGTCTAGAAAGTTTGACCTCAGGTTGAGACTCTTTTGGAATTCCAACATGTGAAATCTCAAACTTCTTTTGAAAAACAACAGGTTTAAAAATACGCCTATCATGTTGCTTAAATCCCGTAGATTTAGCAAATGATTGACAAGGCATATTCTTTTCAACACTACACTTAGGCTTTTCTACAGTTTGTCTTTTAAGAATCATCACTGCTTGTTTTTGTGAGGGATCACACTTTAATTTGCCTTGATTCTTATAAGGACAGTGAATCAGAATATGACCAGCCTCATTACAATGAAAACAAACTCTTCTATCTTGATGATTTCTGATATAAGGAGTTTTTCTTGAATTTGATCACTCGTCTGATGAACAAGCTTCAGAAGATTTTTCTGAATAGTTGACTGGCTTCTTTGGAACAAAAATTTGTTTAGTCACCGTTGATGAATTCTTCTTCTGATAACCAGCAGCTACAAAACCAATTGATTGTAGCATTTTTGAAAGATTAGGTTAAACAACTTTCACCACATCCAATTCTATTAAAATGCATCTATCACGGGTAACATTCTTCACTACCTTTGGTTCATCAATTTGCACTTCCTTTGGAATACCTTCAACCTTATTATCATCAAACACCTCATCCTCATAATCAGAATCATAGATCATATCTTCACCAGTTACTGGATTCACCTTCAACAATGTCTTTGGATCAATTTCCTCTTCATGAATAATTTATGGTTCAACCACATAATTTGCATTGAACGGTGGAGGAACAAATCCAATTCCAGCAACCCTCTTAATAGGATCAGCATTAGCATTAAAGTAATCCAATACCACAGATGAATTTTCAAAGTTTTCCAGCTTTCTATGTAATTGGATCACCTCAGATTCTTTATCAGAAATTTCTTTGTTCTTCTGAGCGACAATTTCATTTCGCTTCTCAATCTCAGCATAAGCCATACCTAGATGATATGCTTGTTCCTTATATTTCAATCCCAAAGAGTTCAAATCTCTTTTCAAAGACTCAATTCTATCTATACACAATTTATCATTTTCTTTCAATTTTTGATTAACTGAATGCATCGATTTCATATCACAAATTAGATTTGTGTTATCATCCATTACTTTTTGCATTTTATCTTTTATACTTATGCAATTTGAGCAATAAATGTGACATACATAATCTTTTACCTTTGAAGGATCTGACATATCTACCATGAAGACTTTTGCAATTGTGATATTTTCAGAATCAGCACCATCAGAAGAATTTTGAGTTAAAACAATATCATCTTCAGATACACCAGATGCAATCTCAGTCTCACCCTTTTGTACTTGATCACTTTCTTCATCAGCACTTGGCAAACTCTCACCATCACATGAGCTATCATCTTCAGTTGACTCTTCAGATTTTGTAGAATGAATCTCAGCTACAAATGCTTGACTTACCAAACCAACCAAATCTTCAAGATGAATACGCCAGTCATAATTTTCATCATTCTGAGCAGTCAAAGCAGATGATGCAGATGCATGATTAGAATTTCCAGAATTTGAAGAACCATGTGACTGATTACGATTGTTCTGAAAGTTATTAGGGTTCTTCTGAGAATCAAATTCAACTTTCGGCTTCACACATTCTTTGGCAAAATGACCATACTCTTGTCAATTATAGCAACGAACTTTGGTTTTATTAAATCCCATGCGTGAACGACTGTTAAACCCAATATACTTTCTTCCAGTCTTCTTTAAAAAATCATTTGCTTGTCGCATCAGCATAGCCATGTTCCATTGTATGTTCATCTTTTCTAGATCAACAAGATTAATCTGTCTGAAATCCTCTTCAATAACCTCTGGATCATGAATATTTCCTCCAAAAAAACATAGCTAAATAATCATCAGCAACCCTTTGATTCATATTATGTGTTCCAGACGATGAAGAAGTTGTATTTGTAGAGAAACCTGAATGACTTGAAACCCCAGAACAATGATCATGAGAAACATCTTGAGTATCACCAGAAAAGAACACAACACCTGCACCAGTTTTGCCAGAAGACTTAGCAAAATGCTTTGAAGGATCTTGAATATGCTCCATATTGGTTTCCTTCTTCTTCATATTCAAATCATGTGATTGAATATTGCCAAGAACCTCTTCAAGAGACATAGTTTTATACTTGACATTCTCTTTAATCAAAACCGTATACACATCAAATTTAGATGGTAATGCCTCCAAAAACTTATCATTTATCTCTTTAGTCTCATAAACCACTGAAGCACTTGACAACTCACTCAGCAAATGATAGAATCTCGTTGCAAGATCATCTAAAGATTCATTTTGAAAGTGCTTGAATACTAAGAACTGCTTCTTCAGTAATTCTTTTCGGATTTTCATAACATCCAAACTACCTTCACACCGCTTTTGCAACGCTTCCCACAATTGTTGAGAAGTTCTAAATTGTTTAAAGCTGTGATAAATTTCTTTAGGAAGAGACATTGAGATACTTGCCATTGCCTTCTTTTCTCTATCAAACAATAATTTTTCTTCTGTGATTAATGCAGATACTGCTTTCGGAACATCATCCTTTCCCATTCAAGTATATGTCGGATGCGTATAACCCTCCAAGATTGGAATCCATAAACTTGTATCAGTAAAAGATACGAACTGATCAAACCAATCTTTCTAGTTGGAATAATCTGCAAGACTTAACAATTTGGGTGGCTTCTGAGAAGTACCAATCTTGTTGTCATAATTTAACCTATTAGTCACTTGCACCATGTTTGCCATTTTCAGAAAAAAAAATTCCAAGTGTTGAACACAAACTCCCCTTAGGCGAAGATAATAAGTTCGCTTCAGCCAAACAAGCGAATTTGATATCAAGCGAACTTGACAAGTTCGCTTACCCAAGAAATCCAATAAGTTCGCTTACTGATAAGTTCGCCTACTAAGTTCGCTTAAACTGAGAGAAGCGAACTTAATTAGTTCGCTTGCTAAGTTCGCCTGCAACAACTTTTGCTAAGTTCGCCTAAAACAGCTGAAACAAACTCAGTAAGATCTTTAACCCAAACATGAACAAACAACACCAAAAATCATCACTTCTGACAGATTAGAAGGAATTTGAAGAAATTGAACCGTAGGATTTAGTATTTCATGAATTAGAACACTTCTATCGGATCAATTTCACCAAAATCAACCTCAATTTCATGAATTCAGCAGTAAAATCAGTTTCAAGAACATGAAAACTCCATGGATACAAAAATGCTCAATTTCTTGTCAAATTGTACACAAAAACTCTCTAATCACCAAGAATCAAACGAAAATCATGAGCAAAAGATCTTATACCACTTGTAGGTCCACACGACTCATCTTAGATCGATCTCGTGACAGGACGTATCATTAACGTGGAGTGCAGAATCCTACCGTATTAACGTATGTATATCAATTGACAATAGAAACAGCAGGTAAATAAACTTTCTCTTTTATATCACCAAACAGAGTTTACAGAATACTTGATAGTTCAATCTACGCGTTTTTTAAACAGACTGTGCAAACTCAATATTTATGGACGCATGTTCTGCAATAGGCGAACTTAACAAGTTCGCTTCAAAGATGCTCAGGAGAACTTAACAAGTTCGCCACTAATAGACCAGGCGAACTTATCAAGTTCGCCTCTAGCAGAACTTGTACTTATACTTAGACAAATCTAAACAATTACATACAAAACATAAAGATAATAAGACCTAAACTATTACAAAGCTTTTGTCATACAATCTATGTCCTAACAGTTGGAAGTCAAAGAGTCAACAGGGAGGGTTTTAGGGCAATGCACGGTCGTGCATTGCCATGCACGGCTGTGTAAATCCCAAAACTCCTCCCTGTACTGCCAGATTCCGCACGTGAAAGAAAAGGGTACTTTGCACGCCCGTGCAATCCAATGCACGGTTGTGCATTGCCAAAATCTTAGCCTATAAATAGAAGCTCATTCTATAGTTTTAGGTGTCCAAGATCAAGAGTAGGGAAGGCCTTAGTGCTCTGCTAAGAGCCGGAACTCTCTCGGTTTTGGTCCGTTTAGCTTTTCTTTGTTTATTTCCTTTGTCTTGTAATATAAAGCGATTCTTCTCATTCGAGTAAAACAAGAGGAATTCTATACCCGCTCTCCCTTGGTGTTGGAATACTTCCACACATTATCTAAGGGTTAGTGGAGTCACCTGTATGGTCATTCATGGCTAGTTCTCTTGTGTTGGTCGAGCTGGTTGAACTTTAATTAATTAATTAAGTATTTTTAGTATGTTATGTTTTTAAAGTCTTTACTATAAGTTATCTTAAAAATACAAGAATAAGTGATCTTTAAACCAATCTAATAATCTTGAATCTTGTGAGTTACTCAAGCAAGACTTCTTGTTTTGGAAGCTTATTCGATGTTTGTACGGTCTATATACAAATCTTGGTACTAGCATGGCCAGTTAGTATAGATTTAATAGTATGGGTTAATTGGAGGTTTGGGTATTCAGCAGGCCGTTTTAGCCCTAAACAGACCGGGCGGTTTGAGTCGGTATTTCTTTACTTCTCTTATATCGGCTTGTAGAGGACTTCTAGAGGGAGCCATGGGGTTTGATCTTGAGAAGGAAAGTCTTATTTATTTAAAATAATATTATAAGTAAAGACAACTATTTAAGAACATAATTTGTTAGGTACGAGCATTCATAAAGTACCTTTGGAGGAAGTTGTGCATTCCGACTTACCGGAAGAAGTTACAAGACTAGACGTACGTCAGTCACGGGGATAATATTAGTCCGAATAATGAATTGTGAGATACCGATGGACTTGAGACCTCGTTTAGGGTCTGGTATATTCATTAAGTAAGAGTTGGCCGACCGTATCCACTATTCCGTTACGAAATACTAACTCCCCTATCGAAAGGGTTATTACTAATAACTATGAACAACCTTACTTTAAATATATCATTAATTAACAAAGGATAACAACTAGAGTAACGCCTTAAACATGATAATACTTCTAATTACATTTCTTAACCTTTCATTTTTGTTTTAAAACAAAACCCATTTTCCAACTTATTATCTCGGTCAGATAATAGCAAGAGTTGAGTATGGGATCCGTGTCCATGATTCGATACTTGGTTCTTACCCAGACTATACTACACTGCGATAGGTACACTTGCCTATTGTGTGTGTATTTAGTTGAAATAATTATCATTTTAATTTATAAACTTAAAACCTGATTTTGTGTAGCTCTAAACAAAATATATTTATTACTACTAAAAACTTGCCATCATGTTTTTGGCGTTATTTATAGGGTTATATATATTTACATTTTTATCTACATATAAAACACACATCACTCCTCCAGAGAAGATTCTATTGACTGCTGAAAGAAAAGACAATCTGTATCTACTTGATATGAACAAGATTACACCATCTAGGAGTATGTCTTGCTTCTTATCCAAAGCATCAGTTGACGAATCTGCTCTATGGCATAGAAGATTGAGCCATGTGAATGTCAAAACCATCAACAAGTTGGTCAGAGGAAATCTTGTTAGAGGATTACCTAATAAAGAATTCTAGCTTGAAGATCACTGCATAACATGCCTAAAGGGGAAGCAACACAAAAGTTCTAACAAGCCCAAGACAATCAACTCAAATGACACTCCACTATAGCTGATGCACATGGATCTGTTTAGTCCTACAAATGTCATGTCTATGGGAAAGAAGTCATACTATCTGGTGATAACTGATTGCTACACCAGATACTCATGGGTATACTTCTTAAGAACTAAAGATGAAACTGTTGAGATTCTCAAATCTTTCATTCTTAGGGTTGAGAATCAAAGCAATCAAAAGGTCAAGATAATAAGATGTGATCAAGGGACAGAAATTAAGAATCATATCTTAAATTGTTTTTGTGAAAGCAAAGGTATTCAAAGACAGTACAGTGCGCCTAGAACTCCTCAGCAGAATGGAGTTGCTGAAAGGAGAAATGTTGAAGCATCTTTTTGACAGACACTCTGGATTCTATGCTGAAGCTTTTGTTTATCTACATTTCAGTCTTTATGTTTATGTATGTATTTGTATTTGTTTGTTGATCAAGTTGTAATTTGCTTTTGTCTAAACTTGATGTATTTCAGTTGTTTGTACACTTTAGGTACAAAACAAATACGTATGGAAAGTGTTCATGCGTATTTTTCATGTACCCAAAGATGACCATGTGTACTTAGGTAAGTATGCATGAAGTTTGTTCATGCGTACTTACAAGTACGCATGGCCAGGGTCTATAAATAGCTTAGTCTATTTTTTATTTCGCAGAGATGTAATCTCACACATAAGTTCAGAAGTCATTTCAGTGTCTGTACTTGTGTTTGTAAACATTTTGGTAAAATAGACCGAGTATTTTGAGTACGAGTGTTCGTTATTTTCATGTTTACATTTGTCATCTTACTTTGTTCCACCTAGTCACGAGGATTCTGCACTATTGTTGACTAGGCTACACACCCACACGATCACGATCCGACACACACACACCTGGGACCTATAAGAAATAGAACTCTAATAGAGTGTGCTAGATCCATGATGGCTGACTCAAAGCTACCTCTTATATTCTGGGTTGAAGTAGTGAGTACAGCCTGCTATGTGCAAAATAGACTTCTTATTGTCAAACCTCACAACAAAACACCCTATGAGCTATGGTTCAACAGAGTTCCTTACATTGGTTTTCTCAAACCTTTTGGTTGTTTCTGCACCATTCTTATTACGAATGGAGTTCTCCCAAAAATTTGGTGCAAAATCTGATGAAGGATACTTTGTGGGTTATTCTTCTCAATCCAAAGCCTAAAGAGTTTACAACACTAGAACTCGGATCATTGAAGAATTTGCAAATGTAGAATGTAATGAGCATGTTCCATGTGAACAAGGAAAAGGACAAGATTGGTTGTTTGATATAGATTCCTTCTCTCAAGTATTTGAGCCTCTCATCTTCTTAAACATGGAGTCTTCACAAGAAAAAGCGAGCTCATCAGAAGATGACTATAGAATGGGATTCAATGGCTCTTCTATAAGGTTCAAAATACCTTCCATTGATCCCTTTTCTGTAGCAGATGCCATTAAAGCAAGTGAAGCCAGAACAAGTAGCTCAAATGTCACAAGCAATAGCATTTCTGAACCTGACACTACAAATGATACCATTAATTATTCTTCAGCTGACATAGAGGCACCTGTTGCAAATGAGGGTACTACTTCAGATGTTGTTGAAGACACTTTTGCAACTACCACTGAAGATCTATCCCTTTCTAAGGCATACTATACATGTAAATATATACTACCTTCATACCTGATGTTGTGGCTCGAGTTACCCTTACTGGCATCCGCTTTCGGTCCCATTCACAGTTTAAGTTCAGACACTGAGAGTGTCTGAATCTCTCAAACTATTGCTCTGATACCAACTTATAAGGCCCCAAACCTGGGAGGCCTTACTTGTTGGATTTACTCATTCACAAACAATTCTTAAACTTTGAATATCAAATAACGCAGCGGAATCATTCATTCAACATAATTAAAACTTGTTCAAACATGCGGAAGCGTAACATTGTCTTAAACATAAAACATAACATAAATGAAACATAACGGGATGCCAATCTTCATATCATCCGGGTAACTCATCAAGCCGCCCAGCATCACCGTCCATCATCATAACCTGCCCTTAAGCTGAATGTGCATACTAAAAGTCAGCTACGCTTTTGAGTTTTAGCTTTACATAAAACCTTAACATAAACATTTTGCCAAAAACATAACATACATTTGTTTAACAAAAGCGTACGTAAAACATGCAGTAACTTAACATCATCAAAAAATCATAAGATAGTATAATAACATAAGTCGACATGAACTGAATCTGCGCCTTCTCATAGCCGTCAATTCCATACATCGCATACCAGCGGATGAACTTAAGGCTCATTACCTCTAAGTCATCTGTCACCAGGTCTCCTAAGGCCCGTTACCTCTAGGTGGACCAAACATATGTCTCCTAAGGCTCGTTACCTCTAGGAAGACAGAACATAACATAGGCACTATTTCCCCGCAAGGAATAGTACCTTCCATCGGGATCCCGGTAATCCCATGGGTGAACATCGTAACCCCATCATCAACCAGTTGTACAACCGTTAGCCAGCCACAAAGGCCCCCCGTAAGGGTGAGGCCAATACACACATACATACCTTAGCTCCCGTAAGAACTCGTGGCAGATTCGTTCATTCGTGACTTTCATAAAACCTATACATCATTTTAGTTAAAGCATTTGTACGTTTTATTAAACAAAACATCATCTCTTTCGTAAACCTTTCGTAAACTTCATTTGGCAAAACATTTCATAAATGTCATCTCGTAAACATCATTTCGTAAACATCATATCGTAAACATCATTTCGTAAACATCATATCGTAAACATCATTTCGTAAACATCGTTTCGTAAACATCATTTCGTAAACCTCATTTTAAAAACATCATTCCGTATGTATGCACACCAGCCAAAAAATATTTAATTAAGACATTTAAAGAAGGGCTTCTAGAACTCACTGGATAAGCTAATCTGGGTTATTCTAAACAAAGGTCCAACAACGTCACTTTCGATCTGAATTGATTAGTTAAATACACATCAGACCAAATCCCGACTCTAACGGTTTAACCATTCTAAACATACTGACTTTACTTAACCAGCCTGATGCCTGCGCACTTAGCAAGTGCGCAGGGCCTTGTTCTTGCGTACTTAATAAGTGCGCAGACTTCACTTCATGCGTACTTGATAAGTACGCAGACTTTGCTTCATGTGTACTTGATAAGTACACAGACTTTGCTTCATGCGTACTTGATAAGTACGCAGGAACTTCTTCATGCGTACTTGATAAGTACACATACTTTCTTCCCCGTAAAAACCCTAACTTTTGTATGCGGGTCTGATCACGTCAAGATCCTGAACTTGTTTACATTCAAAATGTTTGTTTTCGCTTAAGAACTCAAATCTATGTTTTTCATCCAGTTTCATCCGTAAAAACGTTACCTTTTCGTCCAAAACCCGAAAACCCCCAAAACGAACAAAAAATCAGATCTAGGCTAGATCGTTACCTGTATCGAGCTTCTGATCCGGAGGTTCTTCTCACGAGCTATGGAGCAACACTTGGCTGGAATCTCGGGTCGATCCGCCAACTTTCTCTCTCTACGGTTTCTCTCTCTAGATGTTGCAAATAAAGAGAAAGGGTGGTGACTTAGGCTATTTATAGGGGAGGCTCCCCTATGTTCGCCCCTTCTAGCCTGCTGGCCCATCCAGCCCGGCCCGTCATGCCTTGTTTGTTTATTTCGTTATTATAACTGTCGTTTTATTTTTGGGATGTTACAATATATTTATACAAAACCATAGTTTTTAAACTTAATAGAGTTAAACTTTATAAAAACTCTTTAATCCTTTCAAATACTTTATTTTCATGATAAAAAACATGCTTTAAACAAGAAAATAAAGATGAATCTAGAGATTGGTGTCGGTTTCATAACGCTAGACAAAGCTAGGTGAAGAACAACGGTTAGAAGGTGATGACTACTTGATATACTAGCAAAACCGATCCTTAAACTTCCAAGACTTCCTTGAATCTCCAATTCTCTAGCTAAATCTCTCTAGGCTTTGTGTTCTTGGATTTAGAAAGATTAAGTGTGTGTGTTGTAGGTGTCGATATATAAGTAGAGAAAAGAGATGGAGTGTAGCGTTATATCTTCCATAATCATTACACGTCATAGGTGGCTTGATGGATTGACTCTTGATTTGATCATTGCTTGATTTTGGTTAAATGAATATGGGTTTCATGACATAAAATGATGGAATATGATGGGTTTGGTGGTGAAGTGTGGGTGGCCCCACATTCTCTGCTGAGAAGGGTGGTTAGGGGGGTTGGGACTTGTCACTTCACTTGTTGAATTCTACGTGTTAGGTAGGTTTTAGGTGGTGTAAACCCGATAGGTGATCCCGTGATATAATACCCGGTGTAGGAACTTTTATGATCGAAAAACCTTATGTATTTTGTGCAGTTTGACTAGTTTTAATAATTTACTAGTTAGACCCGATATAGTTATTACTTTAACTATAACATATATGTTTACACATAAAAAAATAACTTAACGTCACGTAATGAACATTTTCATGTCAACTTTTAAAAGTTTAGTCACCAATATTTATGTTTTTATATTAAAACATGTCTCCAGACTTTACTTGAATAAAATCTTGTTAATCACCAACGAACGTACAATACGGGTTATAATTGTTTATTCCCTAGTAATTCTAAAAATTACTAAAATATAATGTGTGTTCCTTTGCAAGACTCCTTGACAATACTTTGTTTGAGAGATTTCTTCAAAAAGCCAAGAAGGTTGCCAATCAGTGCCTTGAGGAAGAAGAAGCAGAGTCATCAAGTGCAGCCCAAAGAAGAGCATGACAAGGCTTAGAATTGGTGAAAAGCAAAGTTTTGACTAAAGACCAAGTATTAAATCTAAGAAGATATTCCAACAATGAACTAGTCAGTGTGACATCTGCTAAATTTTCAGGTTCATAGTCTATACATTATCCATATACTTTAATATTCTATGTGCACCCATTAGTACTTAGTTAACATGAAACTAGGTCAACAAACTATGTCTACCATATATATTATGCTAACTTCATGAAAGCATGAGAGTTCAAGACTCTAATCTAGGAACTATGACATAAAATCACCTATAATAGGTTAAACTATGTCTAATCCTACACTAATTACTTGAGTTATACACTAATCATAGTGTAATTAACTTAATTTGATCTCATTCCATACTAATTAACCTAATTATACCCTAATCTTAGTATAAGTAATTAAACTATGTCTAATTACTACTCTAATCTCATTAAACTTGGTATTATTACTTGGAATTGATGGCCAGGGTGGCTATGCTAGAGGCTGAAGTGTCCAAACTACGACACCAAGTCTCTATGCATGAAGCCCATCAATGCCCAACTTTATCCACTCCCTCTCTTGTATCAGTAGGCACCCAAACTGATGCCTACCTGTCTACTGATGCAACCAAACAGGGGGAGATGGTCTCTATGGAAGAAGATAAAGACAGTCTTGACGACTGGATTCAAGAGCAGGTTGTACTTCAAAGCTCACTATTCAAGCCAGCCTTTGTCCAAATTCATGACTTGCCAGTCCCAGATAATGAAGACGAAGAGACATCTGAAGACTGGAAGTTGGTCGTCAGGGCTGTCGATGAAATGCTGAATGATGTTGAAGACACAGAACAAACAAATACATCATTCAGCATCCTTCCTGAAGCAGCAGCCATCATTGGTCAATCCTCCCCAACTATTCAGATCATCAAAGAAGCTAGAATTTGACTCCATTCTAGCTTGGGGGTATGATGGATCATCTGAGAGGTTTTGGATTGGATGGGAGTTCAGCGGAGTAGAAGAGCTGAACTGGAACTCTCTCAATGCCCTCCAAGTCCTACAGCTATACGTATCAAACTGCATCAACAACTCAGCAGATTGCTCAGTAGAACTTGCCATTGGCAGATTCTATGACCTGATGGAGGATAATCTACCCCACTTCGAAAGACTAATTCAAAAAGCAAAACGGGTAGCTTATCCTGAATCCTCGGCGGCCGCAGAAAGGAGACTGACTCCTAGCAATCTTGAAATAACAAGGAGCAGTCTTCTCAATGAAGAAGAAGTTCTGGGCCTTCGAAGATTCCTGTATGCCTTCCTGGTCAAGGACTTGGATGTGCTAGGTTGGGTGAGCACTAAGTCCCTTGACCACACTCTTCTGCTCAGCAACGACTCCTCTCTCATCATCAACACCAGGAACATCCTTCAGCTGCCCTCAGACTTCCTATTCAAGATTTTTCAGCTCAGAGCCAACATCTGCAATATTAACTCACTGGAGAGCCAGGCAATGATGGTCATCATCAAAGCCCATCTTGAAAAAGAAGGACTGATTCCTCAGGAAGAGACTGTGTCAACTTCTGATACTGACTCCAACTCTGATACTCCACAAGTTGACATCACATCTGCAGCTTTTGGCACAAGATCTTCCATCAGGGATCAACTGAGGGAAATAGAAGGTCCTGAGTGTCAACTTGATGAAGACAGTGACCGTCCCTTTTCAATTCCTCAACATGCCAATGAAGCTGAGGCAGAGATCCCAATAGCAGCATCATCATCTGCTGTTGTGATCAGTGAAGCTGAAGCAGAGGCACCCAATGTAAACAAAGGAAAGGGAATCATGACTGATGAAGATGAAGAGAGGCTGCTAAAAGAGAAAAGAGAGAGGGAAGAGAAAAGAAGAAGAAGAGAAGAAGAGGAGATGGCTGACCTGAAAAAGGCTCAAGAAAGAAAAACAGCCATTCTCCTAAGAGAACAAACCATCCAGCTGTATGCTAAACAGCTGGATGAGCTAAAAAGAAAGATTCCTACAGTTGACCAGATTGAAGAAGATGCAGCTCTTGCTCTTCAACTGCAGGAACAATTCAATAAAGAAGAAGAAGACTTTGAGAAGAAGAAGAACGAAGAAGCTAAGTTCAGAATAACCGATTCTGAATTAGCAAAAGAATTAAGGGAGGAGTGGACTGAAGCTCTGATCTCTCAAGGTGAGGATGCAGACTACCTTGAGAAACTTTCAAACAAAGAGATTTACAGAGCCTTCATGGGTCCGCAGGGTCAATTGGCTAGCAAGAAAAAGGCTGAAGAAGAAGAAAAAGCCAAGCTACAGTCCAAGAAGACCATTGCACTGAATAAAAGAACCCATGAAGAAAGGAAGGTCATGATTGACTTCCTTAAGGCTAGAGGAGATAGTGGAAAGAGGCTAGGTCCCATGAATTTCATGAACCTGCAAGCCCTCTACTTCAAAGTTAAAAAGGATGAGGAAGAAAGACTAGGGAAGAAGGGCTCCAAGAAAAGGGTACTTATCAAAGAAGAAGAAAAACCAAAGACAAAGAAACCCAAGCCTTCTCCCTCACCTACCTCTTCCTCAGTCCATCATCCTTCCACTCTCCTCCCCAAACCTTCCACTCCTCCACCCAACAAGTCCAAATCATCCCACCCAGCTCCCACTCATCAACAGCCTCCCCTGAAGAAATCCAAATCCTCATCTAAACCTGAAGACTCAAGAGACATAGTTGAATGGGTCTACAATCCACAGGATCAAAGGTTTGAGATCTTCAGGGGGAGAACTGAAAGAAGAAGATCTACATACAGGTCTGTTGATGAGGTTCTGCAACTACCAGATTCAGACCTAAGAAGAATTTTGGAGCTGGGTGAAGCTCATGAGCCTGTAAATGAGAGTGGGAAACATCTTATGCTATCAATCAGACATTACTTCAACCCTAGCAAAGATGTGGTCATGGATGTCAAACCACTCAAGTCCCACTCTCCATTTGTATCTTGGTCCTACAATGCTGATTTGGATGAGTTCACTCTGATTGATGTAAAGAAGCAGCAGATGAGATGTTCAAGCAAAGCAATCTACAAAATGCCACACAAAGACATCAAGATTCTGTCTGAACTTCCACTGAACAATCCCAGCAAGGATCCAAGAGGCTATGAGGTTGAAAGGATAGTCAGCCACATGCAAAAGCTTCAGCAGCAAAGTAATTAGAAGAATTTTGGTTGCATCAGTCTAGGTGGAGTTTGTAGAACCAAAGACTGATTGCTACCAAAATATTCTAAGTACAAATGCTGCTGATAGGCTTATCAGCAGCATTCATCACATATGGCTGCTGATAGGCTTATCAGCAGCATTCAGCACATATTGCTGCTAATAGGCTTATCAGCAGCATTCAACACTTGTTGCTGTTGATAGGTTTATCAGCAGCGTTCAACACAAGTTGCTGCTGATAGGCTTATCAGCAGCATTATTCTCATCTCTGCTGCTGGTAGCTTTATTCTCTGAAGACCAAACGTTGCAGCTGACTATCCATGTGAAGCGCCTCTGACACCTTTCTGCAAAAGCAACTGCTACACTCTAAGCAGAAGGAACCTCACTGGTGCAACCAATAAAGGACAATAACGCGCTTCTCCAAGCATGCAACCAATGATGCCTAAGAAGACGTTTCAGTAAAGTTATCTAGATTAGCCTTTACGTGTAATTTTGATTAATAAACAAGATCAACAGCTTGTGTTAGATCTGATCCTTAGAATCAAGGGTCTGTCTTGATTCTAAGTTACTATATATATCTTGTAAACATTTCAAACAAAGTGTGACTTGAGTGTCTTTCGTGTGCCTTCATAGTGCTTTTTGATAGTATCTTGAGAGAGTTTTACTTGTAATCTTGTAATCTCAGAAGTGTAATACAACAGTGCATTTATCAGTATTCTTGCTGTTTACTTGTTTACTTTTTTGGTTGCTATTGTTTCTCTCAAGGTGAGGATGCAGACTACCTTGAGAAACTATCAACTAAAGAAGTCTACAGAGCCTTCATGGGTCAGCAAGGTCAGTTGGCAAAGAAGAAAAAGGCTGAAGAAGAAGAAAAAGCCAAACAACAGTCCAAAAATACCATTGCCTTCAATAAACGGACCCATGAAGAAAGGAAGGTCATGATTGACTTCCTTAAGGCTAGAGGAGATAGTGGAAAGAGGCTAGGTCCCATGAATTTCATGAACCTGCAAGCCCTCTACTTCAAAGTTAAAAAGGATGAGGAAGAAAGACTAGGGAAGAAGGCCTCCAAGAAAAGGGTACTTATCAAAGAAGAAGAAAAACCAAAGACAAAGAAACCCAAGCCTTCTCCCTCACCTACCTCTTCCTCAGTCCATCATCCTTCCACTCTCCTCCCCAAACCTTCCACTCCTCCACCCAACAAGTCCAAATCATCCCACCCAGCTCCCACTCATCAACAGCCTCCCTTAAAGAAATCCAAATCCTCATCTGAACCTGAAGACTCAAGAAACATAGTTGAATGGGTCTACAATCCACAGGATCAAAGGTTTGAGATCTTCAGGGGGAGAACTGAAAGAAGAAGATCTACATACAGGTCTGTTGGTGAGGTTCTGCAACTACCAGATTCAGACCTAAGAAGAATTTTGGAGCTGGGTGAAGCTCATGAGCCTGCAAATGAGAGAGGGAAACATCTTATGCTAGCAATCAGACATTACTTCATCCCTAGCAAAGATGTGGTCGTGGATGTCAAACCACTCACGTCCCACTCTTCATTTGTATCTTGGTCCTACAATGCTGATTTGGATGAGTTCACTCTGATTGATGTAAAGAAGCAGCAGATGAGATGTTTAAGCAAAGCAATCTACAAAATGCCACACAAAGACATCAAGACTATGTCTGAACTTCCACTGAACAATCCCAGCAAGGATCCAAGAGGCTATGAGGTTGAAAGGATAGTCAGCCACATGCAAAAGGTTCTGCAGCAAAGTAATTAGAAGAATTTTGGTTGCATCAGTCTAGGGGGAGTTTGTAGAACCAAAGACTGATTGCTACCAAATTATTCTAAGTACAAATGCTGCTGATAGGCTTATCAGCAGCATTCAACACTTGTTGCTGCTGATAGGCTTATCAGCAGCATCCAACACTTGTTGCTGCTGATAGGCTTATCAGCAGCATTCAACACAAGTTGCTGCTGATAGCTTTATTCACTGAAGACCAAACGTTGCAGCTGACTATCCATGTGAAGCGCCTCTGACACCTTTCTGCAAAAGCAACTGCCACACTCCAAGCAGAAGGAACCTCACTGGTGCAACCAATAAAGGACAATGACGTGCTTCTCCAAGCATACAAACAATGATGCCCTAAGAAGACGTTTCATTAAAGTTATCTAGATTAGCCTTTGCGTGTAATTTAGATTAATAAACAAGATCAACGGCTTGTGTTAGATCTGATCCTTAGAATCAAGGGTCTGTCTAGATTCTAAGTTACTATAAATACTGTGTAAACACTTCATTGTAAGTGTGCTTGCTGTGCTTTCATAGTGCTTCTTGATAGTGTTTTACTTGTAAACTTGTAATCTCAGAAGTTTAATACAACAGTGCATTTATCAGTATTCTTGCTGTTTACTTGTTTACTTTGTTGGTTGTTATTGTTTCCGCCAATATCAACTAGAATAGAATCACCTTGTAATCTTACGATCCTACAAGTGGTATCAGAGCTTTGGCTCAAGATTAAACAAACTAACATTTGTTTAATCACTTTCTGATTCTATTCAAAACTCTATTCTTGATCAAGTCACACAAAACAAAATGGCACAAAGTCATGGATCTAAAGACATCGGCAGTATCAACCGACCACCGAGGTTGGTGTCTGGGGAGGACTATGATATGTTGAAGAGCCGTATGGAAAGTTTCTTCTGCTACCATGAATACGGAATGTGGAAATCCATAAGGGATGGACCTTATGTTCCCATGGTGGCCTCTGCTGACTCCGGAGGACCACTAGTTCCTAAGGAACCCTCCAAGTATTCTGAAGAAGACATCAAGAAAATGGAGGTGGACTTCAAGGCATTAGGAGCTATCCAAATGTGCCTTCCAAATGAAGTTTTTCACAATTTCAAGGCTCACAAAACTGCAAAGGAATTATCGGGAGCCCTGGAAAATATGTTTGCTGGATCTGAGGAGGTCAAGGAGAACAGACGTGACATTCTCAAGCAACAGTATGAAAACTTCGTCTGGAAAGAAGGTGAGTCACTAACAGTTTTATATAACAGGTACACGTACCTGGTTGGAGAACTGCAGTGCTCCAAGGTAAAGCTGGAGAATGAAGACATTCTCAAGAAGTTCATATGATCTCTTCCTAGTTGTTGGACATTATATACAGTGTCCATCAGAAGAACAGAGAATCTGAAGACTCTTCAGATGACTGAGCTCTTTGGCATGCTCAAAACCTATGAATTAGAAATGATTCAAGCTAAAGAAAAGGAGCTCCAGTTATCAATCAGCTACCACTTCCTCCACCACCACCTCAGCGCTTCACTCTGATCATTCTGGTCCTAGTGCAAGCAACTACTATCCTCCCATTGTTACTCATCCTTAAACACCAACTGCTTCACAATCCAACTCATCACCATTTCTTCTTGAGGCACCTCCTCAACAGCCAACCTCTACTGCTTTTGTGTCACACCCCGAAAACGACGATTTGCAGCGGAAACGAGACGTAAGCATGGTGGTCACATAAGTTGAAGCCCAATGATAATAAGCAAACACATTTAATTTAAAACATCCGAAATGTTCAACGAGATAAAAGATAAGTCTTACAATTATCCAAACTTGAAAGCATTAAAATTTAAAACACGAGTTTTAATGATCCAACACACGAGGATCCAAAATAAAGTTTAAAATGTCCCAACAGAAATCCGATGCAAGCGTTTGCCCAAAAGCCCGTTTTCATAACCGCGCGAGAGCATCTAAGTACCTGAAAAACATGCTTAAAAACATCAACATAAAGTTGAGCGAGTTTCACGGGTTTAACGATAACATAAACGAATTTAACGAACTATCAAGTAACTTGGACAAACATGTGATATGTCATAAGCTTGCAAGGAATACAACATGATGACAGTACCTAGAGCTTATAATCAAACCGAGACACGAATACAACATATCCCCACGAATCCTTTCAAAATATATTCTCTCGTACGAACGACCGATCAGCGCTACTGATCACGAGAGTGGGCAGTCAGTCCCAAATAGATCTATCAACACACCTTGCGGCCTACACGAGGCTAATGATTATAACGGCGGGGCTATTCATGAACGACATACATGAACACATAACGAAAGCCCTTACTCGAGACCATCAAACGAACACATAACGTAAGTCCAGTATCATGATAAACGAACGAAAGCATGTTCTTCCCCCATAGTTTATAAAGCAACAAAATAGTTTAAAAAGGGGCCGTGAAAACTCACCTTGATAACGAACGACGGAAAAACGAGTGTTAGAAAAAATTACGCCCACGAACGCTAACGATGCCCTAAACATGAGGGATACATTACTAATTGAAACTCACGTCTTACTAGCAAGTTGTTCACCCAACCTACTTAGACTTATAATATTTTTAAGAAAATATTTATTTGAACGACCCGTTGGTGACTTCGACACGCGGTTATGTTTTTAACGAAAAATGGTGTATCATACACACATACGAAGACTTCAAGTGTTATTACCTAACAACGATCAACATGAAAGTATGAAACTAGTAACATATATATATCTACTCATACATATGGTTATAGTTCTAAATCACATGTGAAAACACTAAAGTCACAATATTTGCACATAAGCACCTTTCAAGCAAAACGACTAACTTTTAAGGAACAAACTTCCAAATTTCTAACGCATGAGTTCATATAACATCATATATCATCAAAATATACTTAATAAAATATATTTCATCAAACAAAACAATCTTTCATTATTTTGACATAAAGTACCTATACATGGCAATTTCTAGCACATATGCGATAACCGAAACATCATACCACATAAGTAAACACATGGGTCATAACACTAACTCATCATATACATTATTAGCTAAAAATATGTCATGAAATAAGTTTAATTTGCTGTTTGAAATCAGACCTAACGAGCATTCATTTTTCAAGGCGAAAAACACCGATTTTACGACTAGTCATGCCTAAAATGTTATCCAAAAGCATCAAAACACCAAGGATCATATAATTTATTAAAAATATGGATTTTTAACATAAAATATAATCTTTTTACAGCCATATAATCAGACCTAACTTATCCATCATTTTACATGTAATAATCCATCATTTAAGCACCCTTTTTGTAACAAATCATGGTCAAAACTCTAGCTAATCATCACAACATAAAATACCCTTTTAGAGCTGATCATTATACATAAAATACATCATATTTATCACCTTATTTCCAGATTTCAAATAATCCTAACAATTCATGTACAAACCTAGCTTTTATCATGCTTTTTAAACCACAATCTTTAGTAACAAGCATCCAAACGTAGGGGTTTAAGATCCATACATAAAATAACAAGTTTTTATGTAATAATACACTTTATTTTTCTGTTTTAACTTGGTCATAACAAAATATTTGTTTGCATGCAAGAATCTAGCATCATTCATCAACATTTTGCAAGATATAAACACATAAACACACATTCATTTACATGACTACTTGCATGCATATATAGACACTAAAACCTTTTATAAAAACTCTTATTTGCTGAATTTTAATGGTTTATAAAAAGTCTTTTAGTTGGTGATGAACAACTCTTGCAAAGATCACTATTTTATCAAAGAAAAAGAATAAAGAAAGAAATAAAGAAAGATAAGGTTCATACCTCTTGAACTTAATCAAGGAGAATACTAGAACAAATAGAAGATGATGGATGATGATTTCTTGAATACTTTCTCCAAACAAGCTTGAATCTTCAACAAAACTCCAAGAACACAAGAACACTTGAAGGATTTTTGGGAGAAAGCTAGAGAGAATACTAGAGAAATTTTGTGATGGAAATGGTGTATGGTGGTGGTGGGTTCGGTTTTAAGAGGGAGAGAGGAGAGAGATGGAGTAGTTCCAAGGCCATGCACACTTGAGTGTGGTGGTTGAGTGTGGTTTTAAATAAAAGTTGTAAGAAATCAAATGATGGTGCTTTATTGATGATTTGAGTGGGGTCCACCCCTTGGGTTCGAAAATTAGAGAGAGAGAGACAATTTTTAGTTGTATTTTTCTTTATAAAAACTCCCACACACATGTAGGTGATCTTTTATAAAAACCACAACACTTTTATAAAATTCTACCACTTTAAACATGGTTTTTCATCAAAATAAAAATATATAAAATATCCACTAATTATTTGCTATCATAATTAGTAAAAATAATAATTTTTACTAACAGTTCATTTTAACTCATCCGGTACGCGATTGTACCGGGTAAAACGCAACGAAAATCGCCAAAAGCGATATTTAACACATAACACATAAATTTCACACATAATCCAATAATATAGACCAGTTTATATAATTTTCATCAAAACTGATATTTTTAAGGTTAACCGGGTCGTCACCAACGTTAAATACGGACATTTTACCGATACGCGGTATCGAAATTTCTGAAATTTCACGAAATGCAAACCTATGCATACGAAGGGCTTTGCTAGACTTTATAATAACCTAATTGACTGAAATTAAGTCTAAGACACACACAATTAAATTGCAAATGCGTTCTAAGGTTTAAGGGTAAATAACCTGAAAATTGCCGGATGTCACAGCCTCCCCTCCTTAAAGAAATTTCGTCCCGAAATTTTACGCTACGAAGCCTGGTTACGTGCAGACTTAAACAATTGAGGGTACTTCCGTTTCATCTCATCTTCACGTTCCCACGTGAACTCGGGACCACGCTTTGAATTCCATCTGACCTTGACCAACTTAATACGGCTTCGCCTGGTCTTGTGAATCTTCCAATCCGAGACCTCCACGGGCTCTTCACGAAAATGAAGCTTGTTGTCAACACACACTTCCTTTGGAGGTATCACGAGAGTCTCATCAGACAAACACTTTTTCAGATTGGACACATGGAATACGTTATGAACTCCACTTAGTTCTCGCGGTAACTACAGTCGGTAAGCAACTGGCCCTACACAAGCAATAATCTTGTAAGGTCCAATGTAGCGGGGGCTAAGCTTATCATGCTTGCCAAACCTTGCTACCCCCTTCCAAGGAGAGACCCTCAGCATAACTCTGTCTCCCACTTGGAATGCTAATGGTTTCCTTCTTCTATCAGCGTATTTCTTTCGACGGTCCTGGGCAACCTTCAAACGATCACGGATCTTGAAAACCTTATCGGTAGTTTCCTGGATAAGCTCTGGTCCAGTTATATGCTTGTCACCAACTTCTGCCCAACAAAGCGGTGAGCGACATTTTCTCCCATACAGGGCTTCAAACGAAGCGGCTTTCAATCCAGTTTGGTAACTGTTATTATAAGAGAACTCAGCCAACGGTAGGTGAGTATCCCAACTTCCACCAAAGTCAATTACGCAGGCACGGAGCATGTCTTCTAAAATCTGGATGGTCCTCTCACTTTGACCATCACTCTGTGGATGATACGCAGTGCTTAAATCCAAACGAGTACCCAAGGCTTTTTGTAGTGACCGCCAAAACTTCGATGTGAAACGACTATCTCTATCGGAGATGATCGAAGTCGGAACACCATGTCGGGATACTACTTCCTTAAGGTATATGCTGGCCAATTTCTTCATTCGGTAAGATTCTTTCACGGGTAGGAAATGTGCCGATTTCGTCAAACGATCCACAATTACCCAGATGGAATCATAGCCACTAGACGTTCGGGGTAATTTGGTGATGAAATCCATGGCAATACAGTCCCATTTCCACTGCGGAATCTCCGGTTGTTGCAGAAGTCCAGAAGGCTTTTGGTATTCGGTCTTGACTTTTGCGCAAGTCAAACATTTACCAACGTATGAAGCAATATCACCCTTCATGTTCGGCCACCAGTAGTACTCCTTGATATCCTTATACATTTTTGTCGATCCTGGGTGAATCGAATATCTTGATTTATGGGCCTCATCCAAAACCATTTCTCATAAATTGCCTACCAGAGGCACCCATATTCTATCCATGAAGTACAAGGCATCGTCAGACTTGGGTATAAGTTCTCTAACCATACCACGAAGATTTTCATCCTTTAAATTCTCTTCCTTTAGAGCTTCTTGTTGTGCATCACGAATCTGAGCTGTGAGGTTTGTGTGAATGGTCAATCCTAACGCACGCACGCGTAAGGGCTTGACTCGCTCCTTCCTACTCAAGGCATCGGCCACGACATTAGCCTTGCCTGGGTGATAACGAATATCACAATCGTAGTCATTGAGCAATTCCATCCAACGTCTCTGCCTCATATTCAGCTCTTTCTGGTCAAAAATGTGCTGGAGACTCTTATGATCTGTAAAAATTGTGCACTTAGTACCGTAAAGGTAGTGCCTCCAAATTTTGAGTGCAAAAACCACCGCACCCAGTTCCAAGTCATGTGTCGCATAATTCTGTTCATGCACCTTGAGTTGACGAGACGCATAAGCTATGACCTTTCCATTCTGCATTAGGACACAACCAAGACCTTGGCGAGAGGCATCACAGTACACCACGAATCCATCTGTCCCCTCAGGAAGAGACAAGATAGGGGCACTGCACAGCTTCTTTTTCAACAATTGAAACGCTGCCTCTTGCTTTTCTCCCCAGATATACTCCTTGTCCTTCTGGGTCAATAGCGTTAGGGATTGCGCTATCTTGGAGAAATTCTCAATAAACCTTCGATAGTAACCCGCCAAACCTAGGAATTGTCGTACCTCGGTCGGACTCTTCGGCGCTTCCCAATTTTTAATTGCCTCAATCTTTGCTGGGTCCACGTGTATACCCTTCTCATTGATAACGTGTCCAAGAAAATGAACTTCTCGGATCCAGAACTCGCATTTGGAAAGTTTAGCATATAGCTTCTCATTCCTCAACATCTCCAAAATCAGCTTCAGATGGTGCTCGTGCTCTTCCTTGGTCCGTGAATAGATGAGTATATCATCGATAAACACTATCACGAACTTGTCCAAGTATGGTCTGCACACTCTATTCATGAGATCCATGAATACCGCAGGAGCGTTTGTCAAACCAAAAGGCATGACCAAAAACTCGTAATGACCATACCGGGTTCGGAATGCAGTCTTCGGAATATCTTCTTCAACAATCCTCAATTGATGGTATCCTGAACGTATATCGATCTTCGAATAATAACTCGATCCTTGCAGCTGATCGAACAAGTCGTCGATTCTCGGTAATGGATACCGATTCTTGATGGTAAGCTTGTTCAATTCTTGATAATCGATACACATCCGCATAGAACCATCTTTCTTTTTCACGAATAAAACCGGCGCTCCCCAGGGCGAGAAACTCGGTCTTATAAAACCTTTATCCAACAATTCTTGCAATTGCTTGGATAGCTCTTGCATTTCAGATGGTGCCAAACGATAAGGAGATCGAGCTATCGGCGCTGCTCCAGACACTAGGTCAATCCTGAACTCGACTTGCCTTTGCGATGGCAATCCAGGTAACTCTTCAGGAAATACCTCCGGATAATCACGAACTACAGGGATCTCTTCAAGCTTCTGCTCCTCAACCCTAGTGTCAACCACGTGGGCTAAGTATGCTGGGTATCCTTTTCGCAAATACTTCTGAGCTTTCATCATATTAACGATTCTCAAAGGGGCACTCTCATCACCTTGAATTTCCAATGGTTCACCAGTCGAAGGTAGAAGACGAACTATCTTCTTATCGCACACAATCTCTGCATGATTCTTTGATAACCAATCCATGCCAATAACGACATCGAAACTTCCAAGTTCTACTGGTAAAAGGTCAATACTATACATACGATCTCCCAAACGCAAGGTACACTCACGAAAAACTTCGTCGGCTTCTATTAATTTTCCGTTAGCTAACTCTATAGAATACTTAACATCTAATTTACTTGATTTTGAGCTAAGAAAAGGCTCAAAGTTTTTGGAAACAAAACTTTTATCGGCTCCGGTATCAAATAAAATGTAAGCATAACGGTCATTTACGAGAAACGTACCGGTAACAACCGATGGATCCTTTCGTGCTTTCTTGGCCTCCATCACGAATGCTCTGCCACGATTTCCTTGGTTCTTCAGTTTTGGGCAATCCTTCCTAAAATGCCCTACAGTTCCACATTCAAAACATCCATGGTTCGATTCTTCTTTCTTCACACCCAATTTCACACGGCAGGTTTGGGCTTGATGTCCAAATTTGCCACAACGTTCACAGACGTTGCACTGACCAGTGTGAAAATAACCACATTTGTTGCACTTTGGGTTAGGACCCTGATACCTTCTTGTTTCCATGGTGTTGGCTGCATACATCCTTCCCTGATTCCTCCTTTTGTTCTGAGAGTTACTAGCATGACTCCCAGATCCTTCAGACCACTTACGCTTTCCTTCAGTTGGCAGTTTTCCTTTCTCGGTCGTTTTATCAACAACTTCCACTGGCTTCTTCCCTGAACCACTCTTCTTCAATGTCCCCATACGAACAGCATCGTCAGTCAGGGAGTGTGCTAATTGCACAGCACTCTGAATAGTCGTAGGGTTTGCTGACGTCACCATACTACGGATCTGAGATGCCAAGCCCCAGATATAACGCTCAATTCTTTTGTGCTCCGGTGTTACGAGATGGGGTACAAGTCGTGCCAATTGATGAAACTTGGACGTGTATTCCCTTACCTCAGCATCTACCATGGTCAAATTCCAGAATTCCGCTTCTAATTTTTAAATTTCGTTGCGTGGACAATACTCACGCAGCAACATTTCCTTCAACTGATCCCAAGTGAGACCATAGGCATTAGCCTCACCGAGACCCTGAATTTGAGTATTCCACCAGGTTAGAGCTTCATCCTGAAATGAACTTGTTGCATACTTCACGCGTTGAGCTGCAGTACAGTTACTTATGATCATCACAGACTCCATTTTCTCAATCCAGCGGACAATGCCGATTGGTCCTTCAGTTCCAGAAAAGAGTCGGGGCTGACATGCTTGAAAGGTCTTGTAAGAGCACCCTTCAATATGGTTCGCCTGGTTCACGTTCCGGTTGGCCGCTTCGTTAGCAAGGGCGGTGTTGACATGTTGCGAAATCAACTGGGCCAATTCCTCGGCCGTAGTGGGGAGTGGGTTTGTATTTTTGTTTTCTCTTCGCGGCGGCATATTCCTTTTTCCAATACAAACAATACAACGAGTGAGACAATATATATCACGCAATATCCATGCCATTCATGTATGTACGAAAATAACTTAACAAACACCACGATAAACCAAAATCAACCACTTCATGTCATTTTTGTTAAAAATTAGAGTTCAAACTTAGATACATCATTAAACCAAATGATTACAAAAATGGGCGTGGTATACGACCAAACCCTAACAAGTTTCTCTAATATAACAAAATGAAAAGACATGAAATCAAAAGAAACAACATCCCCAAAGACATGAACTAACGGGTGTGGCGCAGGGAAAACACCGATGCGAGCAACAGTGGCGGCGATCAGAACACACGTAACTGCAAGGGCTAGAGAGTCCTCGAGGCGCTCCTCAAGTGCATCCACACGCTGTAAGGCCTTAACCTCTCTGACTTCCGCTTCCATGGCTCTCGTGGTAGCCTCATCGGCCATCTTTATTGCTTCTTCGGCCTTCTTCTCGCTCCCTTCCAACCTTCTCCTCAATTCAGCCATATCTTCTCGGGCCTGAACTTGATCTTTCTTCATAAGTTTCACATAGCCATCCACACGCTTAAACCTACGAGTAATCCTATCCATGCTAACTCCAATGGAATCTATCCTCGACTCCTCACGGGCACATCGAGCAGCTAGCAAGGGCACTGTGCGCTCGATGGGCTGACCAGTGAGGGGTAGCACCCTCTGAGAAGAAGAGGACTCACCAATATGGCGAATAATCGGTACGCCCTCTTCATTCGTCCATTCACGCACTTGCTCAGACAGCCAATCCCATTTTCTGGCGACAAAAGGTCTTGTCCTCTTAGGAGGACGCTCAACGATATAACCAACGGTTGCCGAATCATCATCATCTCTTTCGGCTAGCTTTCTCTTCTTAGCCGGTGACACTGATTTCCTAGCAGTAAACTTCAGAAGTGGACCTTCAGGATGTTCACGATAAGATCGATGAGATGGAAAACGTAATTCTACCGTTGTTGGCCTAACAGGCTCAATGGCAGTCATAGCGTCATCGTTCTCATGGACATGGCTAATAGTCTCGGGGATCACTGGAATAGGCTCAACACTAGCTGGAGTCTCCTCCATAGGTTTCTTAACCAAAGGACTTGTCTCAACTGGCTCTTCCTCACTAGACTCCTTTTCATCATCAGATTCCTCTTCGCTAGACTCCTCTTCATTATCAGATTCCTCTTCGCTAGGCTCTTCTTCATTAGATGGTACCTCTTCATCTTCAGATTCTCCTATCCACCCATTCCCATAATACGGGTGATTAGCAAAATCCGGCATGTTCGGGTCAAATCCGAAATCAAATACCGAATCTGGAGACATCGGTGAAACTGGTGTGAACTCTGGCTCACTATCAGACGAGATCGAGATGACGGAAGGTGAAAGAGACATCTGTGACATGAAATATATACATGGTGTGAATAATTTTGCCAATAAATGTAAGCACGTACGTATGCAACACATTTAAGGCACGTAAGGGGTAAAGAGGATATCTTATACGTAAGCACATACGCATGCATACAACTAATGCACATAAGGAACAAAGGAATATTCTATTATATCTAATTAATAATAACACTTACTCCTAATATAAGATGCATGCGGTATGAAAACGTCTTTAACCCAAAAACCCAATTTTAAAAGTTATAGTCTAGATTTTTAAGAAAAACATTTTCTAGTTCGCTATAACCATGGGCTCTGATACCAACTTCTGTCACACCCCGAAAACGACGATTTGCAGCGGAAACGAGACGTAAGCATGGTGGTCACATAAGTTGGAGCCCAATGATAATAAGCAAACACATTTAATTTAAAACATCGGAAATGTTCAACGAGATAAAAGATAAGTCTTACAATTATCCAAACTTGAAAGCATTAAAATTTAAAACACGAGTTTTAATGATCCAACACACGAGGATCCAAAATAAAGTTTAAAATGTCCCAACAGAAATCCGATGCAAGCGTTTGCCCAAAAGCCCGTTTTCATAACCGCGCGAGAGCATCTAAGTACCTGAAAAACATGCTTAAAAACATCAACATAAAGTTGAGCGAGTTTCACGGGTTTAACGATAACATAAACGAATTTAACGAACTATCAAGTAACTTGGACAAACATGTGATATGTCATAAGCTTGCAAGGAATACAACATGATGACAGTACCTAGAGCTTATAATCAAACCGAGACACGAATACAACATATCCCCACGAATCCTTTCAAAATATATTCTCTCGTACGAACGACCGATCAGCGCTACTGATCACGAGAGTGGGCAGTCAGTCCCAAATAGATCTATCAACACACCTTGCGGCCTACACGAGGCTAATGATTATAACGGCGGGGCTATTCATGAACGACATACATGAACACATAACGAAAGCCCTTACTCGACACCATCAAACGAACACATAACGTAAGTCCAGTATCATGATAAACGAACGAAAGCATGTTCTTCCCCCATAGTTTATAAAGCAACAAAATAGTTTAAAAAGGGGCCGTGAAAACTCACCTTGATAACGAACGACGGAAAAACGAGTGTTAGCAAAAATTACGCCCACGAACGCTAACGGTGCCCTAAACATGAGGGATACATTACTAATTGAAACTCACGTCTTACTAGCAAGTTGTTCACCCAACCTACTTAGACTTATAATATTTTTAAGAAAATATATATTTGAACGACCCGTTGGTGACTTCGACACGCGGTTATGTTTTTAACGAAAAATGGTGTATCATACACACATACGAAGACTTCAAGTGTTATTACCTAACAATGATCAACATGAAAGTATGAAACTAGTAACATATATATATCTACTCATACATATGCTTATAGTTCTAAATCACATGTGAAAACACTAAAGTCACAATATTTGCACATAAGCACCTTTCAAGCAAAACGACTAACTTTTAAGGAACAAACTTCCAAATTTCTAACGCATGAGTTCATATAACATCATATATCATCAAAATATACTTAATAAAATATATTTCATCAAACAAAACAATCTTTCATTATTTTGACATAAAGTACCTATACATGGCAATTTCTAGCACATATGCGATAACCGAAACATCATACCACATAAGTAAACACATGGGTCATAACACTAACTCATCATATACATTATTAGCTGAAAATATGTCATAAAATAAGTTTAATTTGCTGTTTGAAATCAGACCTAACTAGCATTCATTTTTCAAGGCGAAAAACACCGATTTTACGACTAGTCATGCTTAAAATGTTATCCAAAAGCATCAAAACACCAAGGATCATATAATTTAATAAAAATATGGATTTTTAACATAAAATATAATCTTTTTACAGCCATATAATCAGACCTAACTTATCCATCATTTTACATGTAATAATCCATCATTTAAGCACCCTTTTTTGTAACAAATCATGGTCAAAACTCTAGCTAATCATCACAACATAAAATACCCTTTTAGAGCTGATCATTATACATAAAATACATCATATTTATCACCTTATTTCCAGATTTCAAATAATCCTAACAATTCATGTACAAACCTAGCTTTTATCATGCTTTTTAAACCACAATCTTTAGTAACAAGCATCCAAACGTAGGGGTTTAAGATCCATACATAAAATAACAAGTTTTTATGTAATAATACACTTTATTTTTCTGTTTTAACTTGGTCATAACAAAATATTTGTTTGCATGCAAGAATCTAGCATCATTCATCAACATTTTGCAAGATATAAACACATAAACACACATTCATTTACATGACTACTTGCATGCATATATAGACACTAAAACCTTTTATAAAAACTCTTATTTGCTGAATTTTAATGGTTTATAAAAAGTCTTTTAGTTGGTGATGAACAACTCTTGCAAAGATCACTATTTTATCAAAGAAAAAGAATAAAGAAAGAAATAAAGAAAGATAAGGTTCATACCTCTTGAACTTAATCAAGGAGAATACTAGAACAAATAGAAGATGATGGATGATGATTTCTTGAATACTTTCTCCAAACAAGCTTGAATCTTCAACAAAACTCCAAGAACACAAGAACACTTGAAGGATTTTTGGGAGAAAGCTAGAGAGAATACTAGAGAAATTTTGTGATGGAAATGGTGTATGGTGGTGGTGGGTTCGGTTTTAAGAGGGAGAGAGGAGAGAGATGGAGTAGTTCCAAGGCCATGCACACTTGAGTGTGGTGGTTGAGTGTGGTTTTAAATAAAAGTTGTAAGAAATCAAATGATGGTGCTTTATTGATGATTTGAGTGGGGTCCACCCCTTGGGTTCGAAAATTAGAGAGAGAGAGACAATTTTTAGTTGTATTTTTCTTTATAAAAACTCCCACACACATGTAGGTGATCTTTTATAAAAACCACAACACTTTTATAAAATTCTACCACTTTAAACATGGTTTTTCATCAAAATAAAAATATATAAAATATCCACTAATTATTTGCTATCATGATTAGTAAAAATAATAATTTTTACTAACAGTTCATTTTAACTCATCCGGTACGCGATTGTACCGGGTAAAACGCAACGAAAATCGCCAAAAGCGATATTTAACACATAACACATAAATTTCACACATAATCCAATAATATAGACCAGTTTATATAATTTTCATCAAAACTGATATTTTTAAGGTTAACCGGGTCGTCACCAACGTTAAATACGGACATTTTACCGATACGCGGTATCGAAATTTCTGAAATTTCACGAAATGCAAACCTATGCATACGAAGGGCTTTGCTAGACTTTATAATAACCTAATTGACTGAAATTAAGTCTAAGACACACACAATTAAATTGCAAATGCGTTCTAAGGTTTAAGGGTAAATAACCTGAAAATTGCCGGATGTCACAGCCTCCCCTCCTTAAAGAAATTTCGTCCCGAAATTTTACGCTACGAAGCCTGGTTACGTGCAGACTTAAACAATTGAGGGTACTTCCGTTTCATCTCATCTTCACGTTCCCACGTGAACTCGGGACCACGCTTTGAATTCCATCTGACCTTGACCAACTTAATACGGCTTCGCCTGGTCTTGTGAATCTTCCAATCCGAGACCTCCACGGGCTCTTCACGAAAATGAAGCTTGTTCTCAACACACACTTCCTTTGGAGGTATCACGAGAGTCTCATCAGACAAACACTTTTTCAGATTGGACACATGGAATACGTTATGAACTCCACTTAGTTCTCGCGGTAACTACAGTCGGTAAGCAACTGGCCCTACACAAGCAATAATCTTGTAAGGTCCAATGTAGCGGGGGCTAAGCTTATCATGCTTGCCAAACCTTGCTACCCCCTTCCAAGGAGAGACCCTCAGCATAACTCTGTCTCCCACTTGGAATGCTAATGGTTTCCTTCTTCTATCAGCGTATTTCTTTCGACGGTCCTGGGCAACCTTCAAACGATCACGGATCTTGAAAACCTTATCGGTAGTTTCCTGGATAAGCTCTGGTCCAGTTATATGCTTGTCACCAACTTCTGCCCAACAAAGCGGTGAGCGACATTTTCTCCCATACAGGGCTTCAAACGAAGCGGCTTTCAATCCAGTTTGGTAACTGTTATTATAAGAGAACTCAGCCAACGGTAGGTGAGTATCCCAACTTCCACCAAAGTCAATTACGCAGGCACGGAGCATGTCTTCTAAAATCTGGATGGTCCTCTCACTTTGACCATCACTCTGTGGATGATACGCAGTGCTTAAATCCAAACGAGTACCCAAGGCTTTTTGTAGTGACCGCCAAAACTTCGATGTGAAACGACTATCTCTATCGGAGATGATCGAAGTCGGAACACCATGTCGGGATACTACTTCCTTAAGGTATATGCTGGCCAATTTCTTCATTCGGTAAGATTCTTTCACGGGTAGGAAATGTGCCGATTTCGTCAAACGATCCACAATTACCCAGATGGAATCATAGCCACTAGACGTTCGGGGTAATTTGGTGATGAAATCCATGGCAATACAGTCCCATTTCCACTGCGGAATCTCCGGTTGTTGCAGAAGTCCAGAAGGCTTTTGGTATTCGGTCTTGACTTTTGCGCAAGTCAAACATTTACCAACGTATGAAGCAATATCACCCTTCATGTTCGGCCACCAGTAGTGCTCCTTGATATCCTTATACATTTTTGTCGATCCTGGGTGAATCGAATATCTTGATTTATGGGCCTCATCCAAAACCATTTCTCGTAAATTGCCTGCCAGAGGCACCCATATTCTATCCATGAAGTACAAGGCATCGTCAGACTTGGGTATAAGTTCTCTAACCATACCACGAAGATTTTCATCCTTTAAATTCTCTTCCTTTAGAGCTTCTTGTTGTGCATCACGAATCTGAGCTGTGAGGTTTGTGTGAATGGTCAATCCTAACGCACGCACGCGTAAGGGCTTGACTCGCTCCTTCCTACTCAAGGCATCGGCCACGACATTAGCCTTGCCTGGGTGATAACGAATATCACAATCGTAGTCATTGAGCAATTCCATCCAACGTCTCTGCCTCATATTCAGCTCTTTCTGGTCAAAAATGTGCTGGAGACTCTTATGATCTGTAAAAATTGTGCACTTAGTACCGTAAAGGTAGTGCCTCCAAATTTTGAGTGCAAAAACCACCGCACCCAGTTCCAAGTCATGTGTCGCATAATTCTGTTCATGCACCTTGAGTTGACGAGACGCATAAGCTATGACCTTTCCATTCTGCATTAGGACACAACCAAGACCTTGGCGAGAGGCATCACAGTACACCACGAATCCATCTGTCCCCTCAGGAAGAGACAAGATAGGGGCACTGCACAGCTTCTTTTTCAACAATTGAAACGCTGCCTCTTGCTTTTCTCCCCAGATATACTCCTTGTCCTTCTGGGTCAATAGCGTTAGGGATTGCGCTATCTTGGAGAAATTCTCAATAAACCTTCGATAGTAACCCACCAAACCTAGGAATTGTCGTACCTCGGTCGGACTCTTCGGCGCTTCCCAATTTTTAATTGCCTCAATCTTTGCTGGGTCCACGTGTATACCCTTCTCATTGATAACGTGTCCAAGAAAATGAACTTCTCGGAACCAGAACTCGCATTTGGAAAGTTTAGCATATAGCTTCTCATTCCTCAACATCTCCAAAATCAGCTTCAGATGGTGCTCGTGCTCTTCCTTGGTCCGTGAATAGATGAGTATATCATCGATAAACACTATCACGAACTTGTCCAAGTATGGTCTGCACACTCTATTCATGAGATCCATGAATACCGCAGGAGCGTTTGTCAAACCAAAAGGCATGACCAAAAACTCGTAATGACCATACCGGGTTCGGAATGCAGTCTTCGGAATATCTTCTTCAACAATCCTCAATTGATGGTATCCTGAACGTATATCGATCTTCGAATAATAACTCGATCCTTGCAGCTGATCGAACAAGTCGTCGATTCTCGGTAATGGATACCGATTCTTGATGGTAAGCTTGTTCAATTCTTGATAATCGATACACATCCGCATAGAACCATCTTTCTTTTTCACGAATAAAACCGGCGCTCCCCAGGGCGAGAAACTCGGTCTTATAAAACCTTTATCCAACAATTCTTGCAATTGCTTGGATAGCTCTTGCATTTCAGATGGTGCCAAACGATAAGGAGATCGAGCTATCGGCGCTGCTCCAGACACTAGGTCAATCCTGAACTCGACTTGCCTTTGCGATGGCAATCCAGGTAACTCTTCAGGAAATACCTCCGGATAATCACGAACTACAGGGATCTCTTCAAGCTTCTGCTCCTCAACCCTAGTGTCAACCACGTGGGCTAAGTATGCTGGGTATCCTTTTCGCAAATACTTCTGAGCTTTCATCATATTAACGATTCTCAAAGGGGCACTCTCATCACCTTGAATTTCCAATGGTTCACCAGTCGAAGGTAGAAGACGAACTATCTTCTTATCGCACACAATCTCTGCATGATTCTTTGATAACCAATCCATGCCAATAACGACATCGAAACTTCCAAGTTCTACTGGTAAAAGGTCAATACTATACATACGATCTCCCAAACGCAAGGTACACTCACGAAAAACTTCGTCGGCTTCTATTAATTTTCCGTTAGCTAACTCTATAGAATACTTAACATCTAATTTACTTGATTTTGAGCTAAGAAAAGGCTCAAAGTTTTTGGAAACAAAACTTTTATCGGCTCCGGTATCAAATAAAATGTAAGCATAACGGTCATTTACGAGAAACGTACCGGTAACAACCGATGGATCCTTTCGTGCTTTCTTGGCCTCCATCACGAATGCTCTGCCACGATTTCCTTGGTTCTTCAGTTTTGGGCAATCCTTCCTAAAATGCCCTACAGTTCCACATTCAAAACATCCATGGTTCGATTCTTCTTTCTTCACACCCAATTTCACACGGCAGGTTTGGGCTTGATGTCCAAATTTGCCACAACGTTCACAGACGTTGCACTGACCAGTGTGAAAATAACCACATTTGTTGCACTTTGGGTTAGGACCCTGATACCTTCTTGTTTCCATGGTGTTGGCTGCATACATCCTTCCCTGATTCCTCCTTTTGTTCTGAGAGTTACTAGCATGACTCCCAGATCCTTCAGACCACTTACGCTTTCCTTCAGTTGGCAGTTTTCCTTTCTCGGTCGTTTTATCAACAACTTCCACTGGCTTCTTCCCTGAACCACTCTTCTTCAATGTCCCCATACGAACAGCATCGTCAGTCAGGGAGTGTGCTAACTGCACAGCACTCTGAATAGTCGTAGGGTTTGCTGACGTCACCATACTACGGATCTGAGATGCCAAGCCCCAGATATAACGCTCAATTCTTTTGTGCTCCGGTGTTACGAGATGGGGTACAAGTCGTGCCAATTGATGAAACTTGGACGTGTATTCCCTTACCTCAGCATCTACCATGGTCAAATTCCAGAATTCCGCTTCTAATTTTTAAATTTCGTTGCGTGGACAATACTCACGCAGCAACATTTCCTTCAACTGATCCCAAGTGAGACCATAGGCATTAGCCTCACCGAGACCCTGAATTTGAGTATTCCACCAGGTTAGAGCTTCATCCTGAAATGAACTTGTTGCATACTTCACGCGTTGAGCTGCAGTACAGTTACTTATGATCATCACAGACTCCATTTTCTCAATCCAGCGGACAATGCCGATTGGTCCTTCAGTTCCAGAAAAGAGTCGGGGCTGACATGCTTGAAAGGTCTTGTAAGAGCACCCTTCAATATGGTTCGCCTGGTTCACGTTCCGGTTGGCCGCTTCGTTAGCAAGGGCGGTGTTGACATGTTGCGAAATCAACTGGGCCAATTCCTCGGCCGTAGTGGGGAGTGGGTTTGTATTTTGGTTTTCTCTTCGCGGCGGCATATTCCTTTTTCCAATACAAACAATACAACGAGTGAGACAATATATATCACGCAATATCCATGCCATTCATGTATGTACGAAAATAACTTAACAAACACCACGATAAACCAAAATCAACCACTTCATGTCATTTTTGTTAAAAATTAGAGTTCAAACTTAGATACATCATTAAACCAAATGATTACAAAAATGGGCGTGGTATACGACCAAACCCTAACAAGTTTCTCTAATATAACAAAATGAAAAGACATGAAATCAAAAGAAACAACATCCCCAAAGACATGAACTAACGGGTGTGGCGCGGGAAAACACCGATGCGAGCAACAGTGGCGGCGATCAGAACACACGTAACTGCAAGGGCTAGAGAGTCCTCGAGGCGCTCCTCAAGTGCATCCACACGCTGTAAGGCCTCAACCTCTCTGACTTCCGCTTCCATGGCTCTCGTGGTAGCCTCCTCGGCCATCTTTATTGCTTCTTCGGCCTTCTTCTCGCTCCCTTCCAACCTTCTCCTCAATTCAGCCATATCTTCTCGGGCCTGAACTTGATCTTTCTTCATAAGTTTCACATAGCCATCCACACGCTTAAACCTACGAGTAATCCTATCCATGCTAACTCCAATGGAATCTATCCTCGACTCCTCACGGGCACATCGAGCAGCTAGCAAGGGCACTGTGCGCTCGATGGGCTGACCAGTGAGGGGTAGCACCCTCTGAGAAGAAGAGGACTCACCAATATGGCGAATAATCGGTACGCCCTCTTCATTCGTCCATTCACGCACTTGCTCAGACAGCCAATCCCATTTTCTGGCGACAAAAGGTCTTGTCCTCTTAGGAGGACGCTCAACGATATAACCAACGGTTGCCGAATCATCATCATCTCTTTCGGCTAGCTTTCTCTTCTTAGCCGGTGACACTGATTTCCTAGCAGTAAACTTCAGAAGTGGACCTTCAGGATGTTCACGATAAGATCGATGAGATGGAAAACGTAATTCTACCGTTGTTGGCCTAACAGGCTCAATGGCAGTCATAGCGTCATCGTTCTCATGGACATGGCTAATAGTCTCGGGGATCACTGGAATAGGCTCAACACTAGCTGGAGTCTCCTCCATAGGTTTCTTAACCAAAGGACTTGTCTCAACTGGCTCTTCCTCACTAGACTCCTTTTCATCATCAGATTCCTCTTCGCTAGACTCCTCTTCATTATCAGATTCCTCTTCGCTAGGCTCTTCTTCATTAGATGGTACCTCTTCATCTTCAGATTCTCCTATCCACCCATTCCCATAATACGGGTGATTAGCAAAATCCGGCATGTTCGGGTCAAATCCGAAATCAAATACCGAATCTGGAGACATCGGTGAAACTGGTGTGAACTCTGGCTCACTATCAGACGAGATCAAGATGACGGAAGGTGAAAGAGACATCTGTGACATGAAATATATACATGGTGTGAATAATTTTGCCAATAAATGTAAGCACGTACGTATGCAACACATTTAAGGCACGTAAGGGGTAAAGAGGATATCTTATACGTAAGCACATACGCATGCATACAACTAATGCACATAAGGAACAAAGGAATATTCTATTATATCTAATTAATAATAACACTTACTCCTAATATAAGATGCATGCGGTATGAAAACGTCTTTAACCCAAAAACCCAATTTTAAAAGTTATAGTCTAGATTTTTAAGAAAAACATTTTCTAGTTCGCTATAACCATGGGCTCTGATACCAACTTCTGTCACACCCCGAAAACGACGATTTGCAGCGGAAACGAGACGTAAGCATGGTGGTCACATAAGTTGGAGCCCAATGATAATAAGCAAACACATTTAATTTAAAACATCGGAAATGTTCAACGAGATAAAAGATAAGTCTTACAATTATCCAAACTTGAAAGCATTAAAATTTAAAACACGAGTTTTAATGATCCAACACACGAGGATCCAAAATAAAGTTTAAAATGTCCCAACAGAAATCCGATGCAAGCGTTTGCCCAAAAGCCCGTTTTCATAACCGCGCGAGAGCATCTAAGTACCTGAAAAACATGCTTAAAAACATCAACATAAAGTTGAGCGAGTTTCACGGGTTTAACGATAACATAAACGAATTTAACGAACTATCAAGTAACTTGGACAAACATGTGATATGTCATAAGCTTGCAAGGAATACAACATGATGACAGTACCTAGAGCTTATAATCAAACCGAGACACGAATACAACATATCCCCACGAATCCTTTCAAAATATATTCTCTCGTACGAACGACCGATCAGCGCTACTGATCACGAGAGTGGGCAGTCAGTCCCAAATAGATCTATCAACACACCTTGCGGCCTACACGAGGCTAATGATTATAACGGCGGGGCTATTCATGAACGACATACATGAACACATAACGAAAGCCCTTACTCGAGACCATCAAACGAACACATAACGTAAGTCCAGTATCATGATAAACGAACGAAAGCATGTTCTTCCCCCATAGTTTATAAAGCAACAAAATAGTTTAAAAAGGGGCCGTGAAAACTCACCTTGATAACGAACGACGGAAAAACGAGTGTTAGCAAAAATTACGCCCACGAACGCTAACGGTGCCCTAAACATGAGGGATACATTACTAATTGAAACTCACGTCTTACTAGCAAGTTGTTCACCCAACCTACTTAGACTTATAATATTTTTAAGAAAATATATATTTGAACGACCCGTTGGTGACTTCGACACGCGGTTATGTTTTTAACGAAAAATGGTGTATCATACACACATACGAAGACTTCAAGTGTTATTACCTAACAATGATCAACATGAAAGTATGAAACTAGTAACATATATATATCTACTCATACATATGCTTATAGTTCTAAATCACATGTGAAAACACTAAAGTCACAATATTTGCACATAAGCACCTTTCAAGCAAAACGACTAACTTTTAAGGAACAAACTTCCAAATTTCTAACGCATGAGTTCATATAACATCATATATCATCAAAATATACTTAATAAAATATATTTCATCAAACAAAACAATCTTTCATTATTTTGACATAAAGTACCTATACATGGCAATTTCTAGCACATATGCGATAACCGAAACATCATACCACATAAGTAAACACATGGGTCATAACACTAACTCATCATATACATTATTAGCTGAAAATATGTCATAAAATAAGTTTAATTTGCTGTTTGAAATCAGACCTAACTAGCATTCATTTTTCAAGGCGAAAAACACCGATTTTACGACTAGTCATGCTTAAAATGTTATCCAAAAGCATCAAAACACCAAGGATCATATAATTTAATAAAAATATGGATTTTTAACATAAAATATAATCTTTTTACAGCCATATAATCAGACCTAACTTATCCATCATTTTACATGTAATAATCCATCATTTAAGCACCCTTTTTGTAACAAATCATGGTCAAAACTCTAGCTAATCATCACAACATAAAATACCCTTTTAGAGCTGATCATTATACATAAAATACATCATATTTATCACCTTATTTCCAGATTTCAAATAATCCTAACAATTCATGTACAAACCTAGCTTTTATCATGCTTTTTAAACCACAATCTTTAGTAACAAGCATCCAAACGTAGGGGTTTAAGATCCATACATAAAATAACAAGTTTTTATGTAATAATACACTTTATTTTTCTGTTTTAACTTGGTCATAACAAAATATTTGTTTGCATGCAAGAATCTAGCATCATTCATCAACATTTTGCAAGATATAAACACATAAACACACATTCATTTACATGACTACTTGCATGCATATATAGACACTAAAACCTTTTATAAAAACTCTTATTTGCTGAATTTTAATGGTTTATAAAAAGTCTTTTAGTTGGTGATGAACAACTCTTGCAAAGATCACTATTTTATCAAAGAAAAAGAATAAAGAAAGAAATAAAGAAAGATAAGGTTCATACCTCTTGAACTTAATCAAGGAGAATACTAGAACAAATAGAAGATGATGGATGATGATTTCTTGAATACTTTCTCCAAACAAGCTTGAATCTTCAACAAAACTCCAAGAACACAAGAACACTTGAAGGATTTTTGGGAGAAAGCTAGAGAGAATACTAGAGAAATTTTGTGATGGAAATGGTGTATGGTGGTGGTGGGTTCGGTTTTAAGAGGGAGAGAGGAGAGAGATGGAGTAGTTCCAAGGCCATGCACACTTGAGTGTGGTGGTTGAGTGTGGTTTTAAATAAAAGTTGTAAGAAATCAAATGATGGTGCTTTATTGATGATTTGAGTGGGGTCCACCCCTTGGGTTCGAAAATTAGAGAGAGAGAGACAATTTTTAGTTGTATTTTTCTTTATAAAAACTCCCACACACTTGTAGGTGATCTTTTATAAAAACCACAACACTTTTATAAAATTCTACCACTTTAAACATGGTTTTTCATCAAAATAAAAATATATAAAATATCCACTAATTATTTGCTATCATAATTAGTAAAAATAATAATTTTTACTAACAGTTCATTTTAACTCATCCGGTACGCGATTGTACTGGGTAAAACGCAACGAAAATCGCCAAAAGCGATATTTAACACATAACACATAAATTTCACACATAATCCAATAATATAGACCAGTTTATATAATTTTCATCAAAACTGATATTTTTAAGGTTAACCGGGTCGTCACCAACGTTAAATACGGACATTTTACCGATACGCGGTATCGAAATTTCTGAAATTTCACGAAATGCAAACCTATGCATACGAAGGGCTTTGCTAGACTTTATAATAACCTAATTGACTGAAATTAAGTCTAAGACACACACAATTAAATTGCAAATGCGTTCTAAGGTTTAAGGGTAAATAACCTGAAAATTGCCGGATGTCACAGCCTCCCCTCCTTAAAGAAATTTCGTCCCGAAATTTTACGCTACGAAGCCTGGTTACGTGCAGACTTAAACAATTGAGGGTACTTCCGTTTCATCTCATCTTCACGTTCCCACGTGAACTCGGGACCACGCTTTGAAATCCATCTGACCTTGACCAACTTAATACGGCTTCGCCTGGTCTTGTGAATCTTCCAATCCGAGACCTCCACGGGCTCTTCACGAAAATGAAGCTTGTTGTCAACACACACTTCCTTTGGAGGTATCACGAGAGTCTCATCAGACAAACACTTTTTCAGATTGGACACATGGAATACGTTATGAACTCCACTTAGTTCTCGCGGTAACTACAGTCGGTAAGCAACTGGCCCTACACAAGCAATAATCTTGTAAGGTCCAATGTAGCGGGGGCTAAGCTTATCATGCTTGCCAAACCTTGCTACCCCCTTCCAAGGAGAGACCCTCAGCATAACTCTGTCTCCCACTTGGAATGCTAATGGTTTCCTTCTTCTATCAGCGTATTTCTTCCGACGGTCCTGGGCAACCTTCAAACGATCACGGATCTTGAAAACCTTATCGGTAGTTTCCTGGATAAGCTCTGGTCCAGTTATATGCTTGTCACCAACTTCTGCCCAACAAAGCGGTGAGCGACATTTTCTCCCATACAGGGCTTCAAACGAAGCGGCTTTCAATCCAGTTTGGTAACTGTTATTATAAGAGAACTCAGCCAACGGTAGGTGAGTATCCCAACTTCCACCAAAGTCAATTACGCAGGCACGAAGCATGTCTTCTAAAATCTGGATGGTCCTCTCACTTTGACCATCACTCTGTGGATGATACGCAGTGCTTAAATCCAAACGAGTACCCAAGGCTTTTTGTAGTGACCGCCAAAACTTCGATGTGAAACGACTATCTCTATCGGAGATGATCGAAGTCGGAACACCATGTCGGGATACTACTTCCTTAAGGTATATGCTGGCCAATTTCTTCATTCGGTAAGATTCTTTCATGGGTAGGAAATGTGCCGATTTCGTCAAACGATCCACAATTACCCAGATGGAATCATAGCCACTAGACGTTCGGGGTAATTTGGTGATGAAATCCATGGCAATACAGTCCCATTTCCACTGCGGAATCTCCGGTTGTTGCAGAAGTCCAGAAGGCTTTTGGTATTCGGTCTTGACTTTTGCGCAAGTCAAACATTTACCAACGTATGAAGCAATATCACCCTTCATGTTCGGCCACCAGTAGTGCTCCTTGATATCCTTATACATTTTTGTCGATCCTGGGTGAATCGAATATCTTGATTTATGGGCCTCATCCAAAACCATTTCTCGTAAATTGCCTGCCAGAGGCACCCATATTCTATCCATGAAGTACAAGGCATCGTCAGACTTGGGTATAAGTTCTCTAACCATACCACGAAGATTTTCATCCTTTAAATTCTCTTCCTTTAGAGCTTCTTGTTGTGCATCACGAATCTGAGCTGTGAGGTTTGTGTGAATGGTCAATCCTAATGCACGCACGCGTAAGGGCTTGACTCGCTCCTTCCTACTCAAGGCATCGGCCACGACATTAGCCTTGCCTGGGTGATAACGAATATCACAATCGTAGTCATTGAGCAATTCCATCCAACGTCTCTGCCTCATATTCAGCTCTTTCTGGTCAAAAATGTGCTGGAGACTCTTATGATCTGTAAAAATTGTGCACTTAGTACCGTAAAGGTAGTGCCTCCAAATTTTGAGTGCAAAAACCACCGCACCCAGTTCCAAGTCATGTGTCGCATAATTCTGTTCATGCACCTTGAGTTGACGAGACGCATAAGCTATGACCTTTCCATTCTGCATTAGGACACAACCAAGACCTTGGCGAGAGGCATCACAGTACACCACGAATCCATCTGTCCCCTCAGGAAGAGACAAGATAGGGGCACTGCACAGCTTCTTTTTCAACAATTGAAACGCTGCCTCTTGCTTTTCTCCCCAGATATACTCCTTGTCCTTCTGGGTCAATAGCGTTAGGGATTGCGCTATCTTGGAGAAATTCTCAATAAACCTTCGATAGTAACCCGCCAAACCTAGGAATTGTCGTACCTCGGTCGGACTCTTCGGCGCTTCCCAATTTTTAATTGCCTCAATCTTTGCTGGGTCCACGTGTATACCCTTCTCATTGATAACGTGTCCAAGAAAATGAACTTCTCGGATCCAGAACTCGCATTTGGAAAGTTTAGCATATAGCTTCTCATTCCTCAACATCTCCAAAATCAGCTTCAGATGGTGCTCGTGCTCTTCCTTGGTCCGTGAATAGATGAGTATATCATCGATAAACACTATCACGAACTTGTCCAAGTATGGTCTGCACACTCTATTCATGAGATCCATGAATACCGCAGGAGCGTTTGTCAAACCAAAAGGCATGACCAAAAACTCGTAATGACCATACCGGGTTCGGAATGCAGTCTTCGGAATATCTTCTTCAACAATCCTCAATTGATGGTATCCTGAACGTATATCGATCTTCGAATAATAACTCGATCCTTGCAGCTGATCGAACAAGTCGTCGATTCTCGGTAATGGATACCGATTCTTGATGGTAAGCTTGTTCAATTCTTGATAATCAATACACATCCGCATAGAACCATCTTTCTTTTTCACGAATAAAACCGGCGCTCCCCAGGGCGAGAAACTCGGTCTTATAAAACCTTTATCCAACAATTCTTGCAATTGCTTGGATAGCTCTTGCATTTCAGATGGTGCCAAACGATAAGGAGATCGAGCTATCGGCGCTGCTCCGGACACTAGGTCAATCCTGAACTCGACTTGCCTTTGCGATGGCAATCCAGGTAACTCTTCAGGAAATACCTCCGGATAATCACGAACTACAGGGATCTCTTCAAGCTTCTGCTCCTCAACCCTAGTGTCAACCACGTGGGCTAAGTATGCTGGGTATCCTTTTCGCAAATACTTCTGAGCTTTCATCATATTAACGATTCTCAAAGGGGCACTCTCATCACCTTGAATTTCCAATGGTTCACCAGTCGAAGGTAGAAGACGAACTATCTTCTTATCGCACACAATCTCTGCATGATTCTTTGATAACCAATCCATGCCAATAACGACATCGAAACTTCCAAGTTCTACTGGTAAAAGGTCAATACTATACATACGATCTCCCAAACGCAAGGTACACTCACGAAAAACTTCGTCGGCTTCTATTAATTTTCCGTTAGCTAACTCTATAGAATAATTAACATCTAATTTACTTGATTTTGAGCTAAGAAAAGGCTCAAAGTTTTTGGAAACAAAACTTTTATCAGCTCCGGTATCAAATAAAATGTAAGCATAACGGTCATTTACGAGAAACGTACCGGTAACAACCGATGGATCCTTTCGTGCTTTCTTGGCCTCCATCACGAATGCTCTGCCACGATTTCCTTGGTTCTTCAGTTTTGGGCAATCCTTCCTAAAATGCCCTACAGTTCCACATTCAAAACATCCATGGTTCGATTCTTCTTTCTTCACACCCAATTTCACACGGCAGGTTTGGGCTTGATGTCCAAATTTGCCACAACGTTCACAGACGTTGCACTGACCAGTGTGAAAATAACCACATTTGTTGCACTTTGGGTTAGGACCCTGATACCTTCTTGTTTCCATGGTGTTGGCTGCATACATCCTTCCCTGATTCCTCCTTTTGTTCTGAGAGTTACTAGCATGACTCCCAGATCCTTCAGACCACTTACGCTTTCCTTCAGTTGGCAGTTTTCCTTTCTCGGTCGTTTTATCAACAACTTCCACTGGCTTCTTCCCTGAACCACTCTTCTTCAATGTCCCCATACGAACAGCATCGTCAGTCAGGGAGTGTGCTAACTGCACAGCACTCTGAATAGTCGTAGGGTTTGCTGACGTCACCATACTACGGATCTGAGATGCCAAGCCCCAGATATAACGCTCAATTCTTTTGTGCTCCGGTGTTACGAGATGGGGTACAAGTCGTGCCAATTGATGAAACTTGGACGTGTATTCCCTTACCTCAGCATCTACCATGGTCAAATTCCAGAATTCCGCTTCTAATTTTTGAATTTCGTTGCGTGGACAATACTCACGCAGCAACATTTCCTTCAACTGATCCCAAGTGAGACCATAGGCATTAGCCTCACCGAGACCCTGAATTTGAGTATTCCACCAGGTTAGAGCTTCATCCTGAAATGAACTTGTTGCATACTTCACGCGTTGAGCTGCAGTACAGTTACTTATGATCATCACAGACTCCATTTTCTCAATCCAGCGGACAATGCCGATTGGTCCTTCAGTTCCAGAAAAGTGTCGGGGCTGACATGCTTGAAAGGTCTTGTAAGAGCACCCTTCAATGTGGTTCGCCTGGTTCACGTTCCGGTTGGCCGCTTCGTTAGCAAGGGCGGTGTTGACATGTTGCGAAATCAACTGGGCCAATTCCTCGGCCGTAGTGGGGAGTGGGTTTGTATTTTGGTTTTCTCTTCGCGGCGGCATATTCCTTTTTCCAATACAAACAATACAACGAGTGAGACAATATATATCACGCAATATCCATGCCATTCATGTATGTACGAAAATAACTTAACAAACACCACGATAAACCAAAATCAACCACTTCATGTCATTTTTGTTAAAAATTAGAGTTCAAACTTAGATACATCATTAAACCAAATGATTACAAAAATGGGCGTGGTATACGACCAAACCCTAACAAGTTTCTCTAATATAACAAAATGAAAATACATGAAATCAAAAGAAACAACATCCCCAAAGACATGAACTAACGGGTGTGGCGCGGGAAAACACCGATGCGAGCAACAGTGGCGGCGATCAGAACACACGTAACTGCAAGGGCTAGAGAGTCCTCGAGGCGCTCCTCAAGTGCATCCACACGCTGTAAGGCCTCAACCTCTCTGACTTCCGCTTCCATGGCTCTCGTGGTAGCCTCCTCGGCCATCTTTATTGCTTCTTCGGCCTTCTTCTCGCTCCCTTCCAACCTTCTCCTCAATTCAGCCATATCTTCTCGGGCCTGAACTTGATCTTTCTTCATAAGTTTCACATAGCCATCCACACGCTTAAACCTACGAGTAATCCTATCCATGCTAACTCCAATGGAATCTATCCTCGACTCCTCACGGGCACATCGAGCAGCTAGCAAGGGCACTGTGCGCTCGATGGGCTGACCAGTGAGGGGTAGCACCCTCTGAGAAGAAGAGGACTCACCAATATGGTGAATAATCGGTACGCCCTCTTCATTCGTCCATTCACGCACTTGCTCGGACAGCCAATCCCATTTTCTGGCGACAAAAGGTCTTGTCCTCTTAGGAGGACGCTCAACGATATAACCAACGGTTGCCGAATCATCATCATCTCTTTCGGCTAGCTTTCTCTTCTTAGCCGGTGACACTGATTTCCTAGCAGTAAACTTCAGAAGTGGACCTTCAGGATGTTCACGATAAGATCGATGAGATGGAAAACGTAATTCTACCGTTGTTGGCCTAACAGGCTCAATGGCAGTCATAGCGTCATCGTTCTCATGGACATGGCTAATAGTCTCGGGGATCACTGGAATAGGCTCAACACTAGCTGGAGTCTCCTCCATAGGTTTCTTAACCAAAGGACTTGTCTCAACTGGCTCTTCCTCACTAGACTCCTTTTCATCATCAGATTCCTCTTCGCTAGACTCCTCTTCATTATCAGATTCCTCTTCGCTAGGCTCTTCTTCATTAGATGGTACCTCTTCATCTTCAGATTCTCCTATCCACCCATTCCCATAATACGGGTGATTAGCAAAATCCGGCATGTTCGGGTCAAATCCGAAATCAAATACCGAATCTGGAGACATCGGTGAAACTGGTGTGAACTCTGGCTCACTATCAGACGAGATCGAGATGACGGAAGGTGAAAGAGACATCTGTGACATGAAATATATACATGGTGTGAATAATTTTGCCAATAAATGTAAGCACGTACGTATGCAACACATTTAAGGCACGTAAGGGGTAAAGAGGATATCTTATACGTAAGCACATACGCATGCATACAACTAATGCACATAAGGAACAAAGGAATATTCTATTATATCTAATTAATAATAACACTTACTCCTAATATAAGATGCATGCGGTATGAAAACGTCTTTAACCCAAAAACCCAATTTTAAAAGTTATAGTCTAGATTTTTAAGAAAAACATTTTCTAGTTCGCTATAACCATGGGCTCTGATACCAACTTCTGTCACACCCCGAAAACGACGATTTGCAGCGGAAACGAGACGTAAGCATGGTGGTCACATAAGTTGGAGCCCAATGATAATAAGCAAACACATTTAATTTAAAACATCGGAAATGTTCAACGAGATAAAAGATAAGTCTTACAATTATCCAAACTTGAAAGCATTAAAATTTAAAACACGAGTTTTAATGATCCAACACACGAGGATCCAAAATAAAGTTTAAAATGTCCCAACAGAAATCCGATGCAAGCGTTTGCCCAAAAGCCCGTTTTCATAACCGCGCGAGAGCATCTAAGTACCTGAAAAACATGCTTAAAAACATCAACATAAAGTTGAGCGAGTTTCACGGGTTTAACGATAACATAAACGAATTTAACGAACTATCAAGTAACTTGGACAAACATGTGATATGTCATAAGCTTGCAAGGAATACAACATGATGACAGTACCTAGAGCTTATAATCAAACCGAGACACGAATACAACATATCCCCACGAATCCTTTCAAAATATATTCTCTCGTACGAACGACCGATCAGCGCTACTGATCACGAGAGTGGGCAGTCAGTCCCAAATAGATCTATCAACACACCTTGCGGCCTACACGAGGCTAATGATTATAACGGCGGGGCTATTCATGAACGACATACATGAACACATAACGAAAGCCCTTACTCGAGACCATCAAACGAACACATAACGTAAGTCCAGTATCATGATAAACGAACGAAAGCATGTTCTTCCCCCATAGTTTATAAAGCAACAAAATAGTTTAAAAAGGGGCCGTGAAAACTCACCTTGATAACGAACGACGGAAAAAACGAGTGTTAGCAAAAATTACGCCCACGAACGCTAACGGTGCCCTAAACATGAGGGATACATTACTAATTGAAACTCACGTCTTACTAGCAAGTTGTTCACCCAACCTACTTAGACTTATAATATTTTTAAGAAAATATATATTTGAACGACCCGTTGGTGACTTCGACACGCGGTTATGTTTTTAACGAAAAATGGTGTATCATACACACATACGAAGACTTCAAGTGTTATTACCTAACAATGATCAACATGAAAGTATGAAACTAGTAACATATATATATCTACTCATACATATGCTTATAGTTCTAAATCACATGTGAAAACACTAAAGTCACAATATTTGCACATAAGCACCTTTCAAGCAAAACGACTAACTTTTAAGGAACAAACTTCCAAATTTCTAACGCATGAGTTCATATAACATCATATATCATCAAAATATACTTAATAAAATATATTTCATCAAACAAAACAATCTTTCATTATTTTGACATAAAGTACCTATACATGGCAATTTCTAGCACATATGCGATAACCGAAACATCATACCACATAAGTAAACACATGGGTCATAACACTAACTCATCATATACATTATTAGCTGAAAATATGTCATAAAATAAGTTTAATTTGCTGTTTGAAATCAGACCTAACTAGCATTCATTTTTCAAGGCGAAAAACACCGATTTTACGACTAGTCATGCTTAAAATGTTATCCAAAAGCATCAAAACACCAAGGATCATATAATTTAATAAAAATATGGATTTTTAACATAAAATATAATCTTTTTACAGCCATATAATCAGACCTAACTTATCCATCATTTTACATGTAATAATCCATCATTTAAGCACCCTTTTTGTAACAAATCATGGTCAAAACTCTAGCTAATCATCACAACATAAAATACCCTTTTAGAGCTGATCATTATACATAAAATACATCATATTTATCACCTTATTTCCAGATTTCAAATAATCCTAACAATTCATGTACAAACCTAGCTTTTATCATGCTTTTTAAACCACAATCTTTAGTAACAAGCATCCAAACGTAGGGGTTTAAGATCCATACATAAAATAACAAGTTTTTATGTAATAATACACTTTATTTTTCTGTTTTAACTTGGTCATAACAAAATATTTGTTTGCATGCAAGAATCTAGCATCATTCATCAACATTTTGCAAGATATAAACACATAAACACACATTCATTTACATGACTACTTGCATGCATATATAGACACTAAAACCTTTTATAAAAACTCTTATTTGCTGAATTTTAATGGTTTATAAAAAGTCTTTTAGTTGGTGATGAACAACTCTTGCAAAGATCACTATTTTATCAAAGAAAAAGAATAAAGAAAGAAATAAAGAAAGATAAGGTTCATACCTCTTGAACTTAATCAAGGAGAATACTAGAACAAATAGAAGATGATGGATGATGATTTCTTGAATACTTTCTCCAAACAAGCTTGAATCTTCAACAAAACTCCAAGAACACAAGAACACTTGAAGGATTTTTGGGAGAAAGCTAGAGAGAATACTAGAGAAATTTTGTGATGGAAATGGTGTATGGTGGTGGTGGGTTCGGTTTTAAGAGGGAGAGAGGAGAGAGATGGAGTAGTTCCAAGGCCATGCACACTTGAGTGTGGTGGTTGAGTGTGGTTTTAAATAAAAGTTGTAAGAAATCAAATGATGGTGCTTTATTGATGATTTGAGTGGGGTCCACCCGTTGGGTTCGAAAATTAGAGAGAGAGAGACAATTTTTAGTTGTATTTTTCTTTATAAAAACTCCCACACACATGTAGGTGATCTTTTATAAAAACCACAACACTTTTATAAAATTCTACCACTTTAAACATGGTTTTTCATCAAAATAAAAATATATAAAATATCCACTAATTATTTGCTATCATAATTAGTAAAAATAATAATTTTTACTAACAGTTCATTTTAACTCATCCGGTACGCGATTGTACCGGGTAAAACGCAACGAAAATCGCCAAAAGCGATATTTAACACATAACACATAAATTTCACACATAATCCAATAATATAGACCAGTTTATATAATTTTCATCAAAACTGATATTTTTAAGGTTAACCGGGTCGTCACCAACGTTAAATACGGACATTTTACCGATACGCGGTATCGAAATTTCTGAAATTTCACGAAATGCAAACCTATGCATACGAAGGGCTTTGCTAGACTTTATAATAACCTAATTGACTGAAATTAAGTCTAAGACACACACAATTAAATTGCAAATGCGTTCTAAGGTTTAACGGTAAATAACCTGAAAATTGCCGGATGTCACAGCCTCCCCTCCTTAAAGAAATTTCGTCCCAAAATTTTACGCTACGAAGCCTGGTTACGTGCAGACTTAAACAATTGAGGGTACTTCCGTTTCATCTCATCTTCACGTTCCCACGTGAACTCGGGACCACGCTTTGAATTCCATCTGACCTTGACCAACTTAATACGGCTTCGCCTGGTCTTGTGAATCTTCCAATCCGAGACCTCCACGGGCTCTTCACGAAAATGAAGCTTGTTGTCAACACACACTTCCTTTGGAGGTATCACGAGAGTCTCATCAGACAAACACTTTTTCAGATTGGACACATGGAATACGTTATGAACTCCACTTAGTTCTCGCGGTAACTACAGTCGGTAAGCAACTGGCCCTACACAAGCAATAATCTTGTAAGGTCCAATGTAGCGGGGGCTAAGCTTATCATGCTTGCCAAACCTAGCTACCCCCTTCCAAGGAGAGACCCTCAGCATAACTCTGTCTCCCACTTGGAATGCTAATGGTTTCCTTCTTCTATCAGCGTATTTCTTCCGACGGTCCTGGGCAACCTTCAAACGATCACGGATCTTGAAAACCTTATCGGTAGTTTCCTGGATAAGCTCTGGTCCAGTTATATGCTTGTCACCAACTTCTGCCCAACAAAGCGGTGAGCGACATTTTCTCCCATACAGGGCTTCAAACGGAGCGGCTTTCAATCCAGTTTGGTAACTGTTATTATAAGAGAACTCAGCCAACGTTAGGTGAGTATCCCAACTTCCACCAAAGTCAATTACGCAGGCACGGAGCATGTCTTCTAAAATCTGGATGGTCCTCTCACTTTGACCATCACTCTGTGGATGATACGCAGTGCTTAAATCCAAACGAGTACCCAAGGCTTTTTGTAGTGACCGCCAAAACTTCGATGTGAAACGACTATCTCTATCGGAGATGATCGAAGTCGGAACACCATGTCGGGATACTACTTCCTTAAGGTATATGCTGGCCAATTTCTTCATTCGGTAAGATTCTTTCACGGGTAGGAAATGTGCCGATTTCGTCAAACGATCCACAATTACCCAGATGGAATCATAGCCACTAGACGTTCGGGGTAATTTGGTGATGAAATCCATGGCAATACAGTCCCATTTCCACTGCGGAATCTCCGGTTGTTGCAGAAGTCCAGAAGGCTTTTGGTATTCGGTCTTGACTTTTGCGCAAGTCAAACATTTACCAACGTATGAAGCAATATCACCCTTCATGTTCGGCCACCAGTAGTGCTCCTTGATATCCTTATACATTTTTGTCGATCCTGGGTGAATCGAATATCTTGATTTATGGGCCTCATCCAAAACCATTTCTCGTAAATTGCCTGCCAGAGGCACCCATATTCTATCCATGAAGTACAAGGCATCGTCAGACTTGGGTATAAGTTCTCTAACCATACCACGAAGATTTTCATCCTTTAAATTCTCTTCCTTTAGAGCTTCTTGTTGTGCATCACGAATCTGAGCTGTGAGGTTTGTGTGAATGGTCAATCCTAATGCACGCACGCGTAAGGGCTTGACTCGCTCCTTCCTACTCAAGGCATCGGCCACGACATTAGCCTTGCCTGGGTGATAACGAATATCACAATCGTAGTCATTGAGCAATTCCATCCAACGTCTCTGCCTCATATTCAGCTCTTTCTGGTCAAAAATGTGCTGGAGACTCTTATGATCTGTAAAAATTGTGCACTTAGTACCGTAAAGGTAGTGCCTCCAAATTTTGAGTGCAAAAACCACCGCACCCAGTTCCAAATCATGTGTCGCATAATTCTGTTCATGCACCTTGAGTTGACGAGACGCATAAGCTATGACCTTTCCATTCTGCATTAGGACACAACCAAGACCTTGGCGAGAGGCATCACAGTACACCACGAATCCATCTGTCCCCTCAGGAAGAGACAAGATAGGGGCACTGCACAGCTTCTTTTTCAACAATTGAAACGCTGCCTCTTGCTTTTCTCCCCAGATATACTCCTTGTCCTTCTGGGTCAATACCGTTAGGGATTGCGCTATCTTGGAGAAATTCTCAATAAACCTTCGATAGTAACCCGCCAAACCTAGGAATTGTCGTACCTCGGTCGGACTCTTCGGCGCTTCCCAATTTTTAATTGCCTCAATCTTTGCTGGGTCCACGTGTATACCCTTCTCATTGATAACGTGTCCAAGAAAATGAACTTCTCGGATCCAGAACTCGCATTTGGAAAGTTTAGCATATAGCTTCTCATTCCTCAACATCTCCAAAATTAGCTTCAGATGGTGCTCGTGCTCTTCCTTGGTCCGTGAATAGATGAGTATATCATCGATAAACACTATCACGAACTTGTCCAAGTATGGTCTGCACACTCTATTCATGAGATCCATGAATACCGCAGGAGCGTTTGTCAAACCAAAAGGCATGACCAAAAACTCGTAATGACCATACCGGGTTCGGAATGCAGTCTTCGGAATATCTTCTTCAACAATCCTCAATTGATGGTATCCTGAACGTATATCGATCTTCGAATAATAACTCGATCCTTGCAGCTGATCGAACAAGTCGTCGATTCTCGGTAATGGATACCGATTCTTGATGGTAAGCTTGTTCAATTCTCGATAATCGATACACATCCGCATAGAACCATCGTTCTTTTTCACGAATAAAACCGGCGCTCCCCAGGGCGAGAAACTCGGTCTTATAAAACCTTTATCCAACAATTCTTGCAATTGCTTGGATAGCTCTTGCATTTCAGATGGTGCCAAACGATAAGGAGATCGAGCTATCGGCGCTGCTCCGGACACTAGGTCAATCCTGAACTCGACTTGCCTTTGCGGTGGCAATCCAGGTAACTCTTCAGGAAATACCTCCGGATAATCACGAACTACAGGGATCTCTTCAAGCTTCTGCTCCTCAACCCTAGTGTCAACCACGTGGGCTAAGTATGCTGGGTATCCTTTTCGCAAATACTTCTGAGCTTTCATCATATTAACGATTCTCAAAGGGGCACTCTCATCACCTTGAATTTCCAATGGTTCACCAGTCGAAGGTAGAAGACGAACTATCTTCTTATCGCACACAATCTCTGCATGATTCTTTGATAACCAATCCATGCCAATAACGACATCGAAACTTCCAAGTTCTACTGGTAAAAGGTCAATACTATACATACGATCTCCCAAACGCAAGGTACACTCACGAAAAACTTCGTCGGCTTCTATTAATTTTCCGTTAGCTAACTCTATAGAATACTTAACATCTAATTTACTTGATTTTGAGCTAAGAAAAGGCTCAAAGTTTTTGGAAACAAAACTTTTATCGGCTCCGGTATCAAATAAAATGTAAGCATAACGGTCATTTACGAGAAACGTACCGGTAACAACCGATGGATCCTTTCGTGCTTTCTTGGCCTCCATCACGAATGCTCTGCCACGATTTCCCTGGTTCTTCAGTTTTGGGCAATCCTTCCTAAAATGCCCTACAGTTCCACATTCAAAACATCCATGGTTCGATTCTTCTTTCTTCACACCCAATTTCACACGGCAGGTTTGGGCTTGATGTCCAAATTTGCCACAACGTTCACAGACGTTGCACTGACCAGTGTGAAAATAACCACATTTGTTGCACTTTGGGTTAGGACCCTGATACCTTCTTGTTTCCATGGTGTTGGCTGCATACATCCTTCCCTGATTCCTCCTTTTGTTCTGAGAGTTACTAGCATGACTCCCAGATCCTTCAGACCACTTACGCTTTCCTTCAGTTGGCAGTTTTCCTTTCTCAGTCGTTTTATCAACAACTTCCACTGGCTTCTTCCCTGAACCACTCTTCTTCAATGTCCCCATACGAACAGCATCGTCAGTCAGGGAGTGTGCTAACTGCACAGCACTCTGAATAGTCGTAGGGTTTGCTGACGTCACCATACTACGGATCTGAGATGCCAAGCCCCAGATATAACGCTCAATTCTTTTGTGCTCCGGTGTTACGAGATGGGGTACAAGTCGTGCCAATTGATGAAACTTGGACGTGTATTCCCTTACCTCAGCATCTACCATGGTCAAATTCCAGAATTCCGCTTCTAATTTTTGAATTTCGTTGCGTGGACAATACTCACGCAGCAACATTTCCTTCAACTGATCCCAAGTGAGACCATAGGCATTAGCCTCACCGAGACCCTGAATTTGAGTATTCCACCAGGTTAGAGCTTCATCCTGAAATGAACTTGTTGCATACTTCACGCGTTGAGCTGTAGTACAGTTACTTATGATCATCACAGACTCCATTTTCTCAATCCAGCGGACAATGCCGATTGGTCCTTCAGTTCCAGAAAAGAGTCGGGGCTGACATGCTTGAAAGGTCTTGTAAGAGCACCCTTCAATATGGTTCGCCTGGTTCACGTTCCGGTTGGCCGCTTCGTTAGCAAGGGCGGTGTTGACATGTTGCGAAATCAACTGGGCCAATTCCTCGGCCGTAGTGGGGAGTGGGTTTGTATTTTGGTTTTCTCTTCGCGGCGGCATATTCCTTTTTCCAATACAAACAATACAACGAGTGAGACAATATATATCACGCAATATCCATGCCATTCATGTATGTACGAAAATAACTTAACAAACACCACGATAAACCAAAATCAACCACTTCATGTCATTTTTGTTAAAAATTAGAGTTCAAACTTAGATACATCATTAAACCAAATGATTACAAAAATGGGCGTGGTATACGACCAAACCCTAACAAGTTTCTCTAATATAACAAAATGAAAAGACATGAAATCAAAAGAAACAACATCCCCAAAGACATGAACTAACGGGTGTGGCGCGGGAAAACACCGATGCGAGCAACAGTGGCGGCGATCAGAACACACGTAACTGCAAGGGCTAGAGAGTCCTCGAGGCGCTCCTCAAGTGCATCCACACGCTGTAAGGCCTCAACCTCTCTGACTTCCGCTTCCATGGCTCTCGTGGTAGCCTCCTCGGCCATCTTTATTGCTTCTTCGGCCTTCTTCTCGCTCCCTTCCAACCTTCTCCTCAATTCAGCCATATCTTCTCGGGCCTGAACTTGATCTTTCTTCATAAGTTTCACATAGCCATCCACACGCTTAAACCTACGAGTAATCCTATCCATGCTAACTCCAATGGAATCTATCCTCGACTCCTCACGGGCACATCGAGCAGCTAGCAAGGGCACTGTGCGCTCGATGGGCTGACCAGTGAGGGGTAGCACCCTCTGAGAAGAAGAGGACTCACCAATATGGCGAATAATCGGTACGCCCTCTTCATTCGTCCATTCACGCACTTGCTCGGACAGCCAATCCCATTTTCTGGCGACAAAAGGTCTTGTCCTCTTAGGAGGACGCTCAACGATATAACCAACGGTTGCCGAATCATCATCATCTCTTTCGGCTAGCTTTCTCTTCTTAGCCGGTGACACTGATTTCCTAGCAGTAAACTTCAGAAGTGGACCTTCAGGATGTTCACGATAAGATCGATGAGATGGAAAACGTAATTCTACCGTTGTTGGCCTAACAGGCTCAATGGCAGTCATAGCGTCATCGTTCTCATGGACATGGCTAATAGTCTCGGGGATCACTGGAATAGGCTCAACACTAGCTGGAGTCTCCTCCATAGGTTTCTTAACCAAAGGACTTGTCTCAACTGGCTCTTCCTCACTAGACTCCTTTTCATCATCAGATTCCTCTTCGCTAGACTCCTCTTCATTATCAGATTCCTCTTCGCTAGGCTCTTCTTCATTAGATGGTACCTCTTCATCTTCAGATTCTCCTATCCACCCATTCCCATAATACGGGTGATTAGCAAAATCCGGCATGTTCGGGTCAAATCCGAAATCAAATACCGAATCTGGAGACATCGGTGAAACTGGTGTGAACTCTGGCTCACTATCAGACGAGATCGAGATGACGGAAGGTGAAAGAGACATCTGTGACATGAAATATATACATGGTGTGAATAATTTTGCCAATAAATGTAAGCACGTACGTATGCAACACATTTAAGGCACGTAAGGGGTAAAGAGGATATCTTATACGTAAGCACATACGCATGCATACAACTAATGCACATAAGGAACAAAGGAATATTCTATTATATCTAATTAATAATAACAATTACTCCTAATATAAGATGCATGCGGTATGAAAACGTCTTTAACCCAAAAACCCAATTTTAGAAGTTATAGTCTAGATTTTTAAGAAAAAACATTTTCTAGTTCGCTATAACCATGGGCTCTGATACCAACTTCTGTCACACCCCGAAAACGACGATTTGCAGCGGAAACGAGACGTAAGCATGGTGGTCACATAAGTTGGAGCCCAATGATAATAAGCAAACACATTTAATTTAAAACATCGGAAATGTTCAACGAGATAAAAGATAAGTCTTACAATTATCCAAACTTGAAAGCATTAAAATTTAAAACACGAGTTTTAATGATCCAACACACGAGGATCCAAAATAAAGTTTAAAATGTCCCAACAGAAATCCGATGCAAGCGTTTGCCCAAAAGCCCGTTTTCATAAACGCGCGAGAGCATCTAAGTACCTGAAAAACATGCTTAAAAACATCAACATAAAGTTGAGCGAGTTTCACGGGTTTAACGATAACATAAACGAATTTAACGAACTATCAAGTAACTTGGACAAACATGTGATATGTCATAAGCTTGCAAGGAATACAACATGATGACAGTACCTAGAGCTTATAATCAAACCGAGACACGAATACAACATATCCCCACGAATCCTTTCAAAATATATTCTCTCGTACGAACGACCGATCAGCGCTACTGATCACGAGAGTGGGCAGTCAGTCCCAAATAGATCTATCAACACACCTTGCGGCCTACACGAGGCTAATGATTATAACGGCGGGGCTATTCATGAACGACATACATGAACACATAACGAAAGCCCTTACTCGAGACCATCAAACGAACACATAACGTAAGTCCAGTATCATGATAAACGAACGAAAGCATGTTCTTCCCCCATAGTTTATAAAGCAACAAAATAGTTTAAAAAGGGGCCGTGAAAACTCACCTTGATAACGAACGACGGAAAAACGAGTGTTAGCAAAAATTACGCCCACGAACGCTAACGGTGCCCTAAACATGAGGGATACATTACTAATTGAAACTCACGTCTTACTAGCAAGTTGTTCACCCAACCTACTTAGACTTATAATATTTTTAAGAAAATATTTATTTGAACGACCCGTTGGTGACTTCGACACGCGGTTATGTTTTTAACGAAAAATGGTGTATCATACACACATACGAAGACTTCAAGTGTTATTACCTAACAATGATCAACATGAAAGTATGAAACTAGTAACATATATATATCTACTCATACATATGCTTATAGTTCTAAATCACATGTGAAAACACTAAAGTCACAATATTTGCACATAAGCACCTTTCAAGCAAAACGACTAACTTTTAAGGAACAAACTTCCAAATTTCTAACGCATGAGTTCATATAACATCATATATCATCACAATATACTTAATAAAATATATTTCATCAAACAAAACAATCTTTCATTATTTTGACATAAAGTACCTATACATGGCAATTTCTAGCACATATGCGATAACCGAAACATCATACCACATAAGTAAACACATGGGTCATAACACTAACTCATCATATACATTATTAGCTGAAAATATGTCATAAAATAAGTTTAATTTGCTGTTTGAAATCAGACCTAACTAGCATTCATTTTTCAAGGCGAAAAACACCGATTTTACGACTAGTCATGCCTAAAATGTTATCCAAAAGCATCAAAACACCAAGGATCATATAATTTATTAAAAATATGGATTTTTAACATAAAATATAATCTTTTTACAGCCATATAATCAGACCTAACTTATCCATCATTTTACATGTAATAATCCATCATTTAAGCACCCTTTTTGTAACAAATCATGGTCAAAACTCTAGCTAATCATCACAACATAAAATACCCTTTTAGAGCTGATCATTATACATAAAATACATCATATTTATCACCTTATTTCCAGATTTCAAATAATCCTAACAATTCATGTACAAACCTAGCTTTTATCATGCTTTTTAAACCACAATCTTTAGTAACAAGCATCCAAACGTAGGGGTTTAAGATCCATACATAAAATAACAAGTTTTTATGTAATAATACACTTTATTTTTCTGTTTTAACTTGGTCATAACAAAATATTTGTTTGCATGCAAGAATCTAGCATCATTCATCAACATTTTGCAAGATATAAACACATAAACACACATTCATTTACATGACTACTTGCATGCATATATAGACACTAAAACCTTTTATAAAAACTCTTATTTGCTGAATTTTAATGGTTTATAAAAAGTCTTTTAGTTGGTGATGAACAACTCTTGCAAAGATCACTATTTTATCAAAGAAAAAGAATAAAGAAAGAAATAAAGAAAGATAAGGTTCATACCTCTTGAACTTAATCAAGGAGAATACTAGAACAAATAGAAGATGATGGATGATGATTTCTTGAATACTTTCTCCAAACAAGCTTGAATCTTCAACAAAACTCCAAGAACACAAGAACACTTGAAGGATTTTTGGGAGAAAGCTAGAGAGAATACTAGAGAAATTTTGTGATGGAAATGGTGTATGGTGGTGGTGGGTTCGGTTTTAAGAGGGAGAGAGGAGAGAGATGGAGTAGTTCCAAGGCCATGCACACTTGAGTGTGGTGGTTGAGTGTGGTTTTAAATAAAAGTTGTAAGAAATCAAATGATGGTGCTTTATTGATGATTTGAGTGGGGTCCACCCCTTGGGTTCGAAAATTAGAGAGAGAGAGACAATTTTTAGTTGTATTTTTCTTTATAAAAACTCCCACACACATGTAGGTGATCTTTTATAAAAACCACAACACTTTTATAAAATTCTACCACTTTAAACATGGTTTTTCATCAAAATAAAAATATATAAAATATCCACTAATTATTTGCTATCATAATTAGTAAAAATAATAATTTTTACTAACAGTTCATTTTAACTCATCCGGTACGCGATTGTACCGGGTAAAACGCAACGAAAATCGCCAAAAGCGATATTTAACACATAACACATAAATTTCACACATAATCCAATAATATAGACCAGTTTATATAATTTTCATCAAAACTGATATTTTTAAGGTTAACCGGGTCGTCACCAACGTTAAATACGGACATTTTACCGATACGCGGTATCGAAATTTCTGAAATTTCACGAAATGCAAACCTATGCATACGAAGGGCTTTGCTAGACTTTATAATAACCTAATTGACTGAAATTAAGTCTAAGACACACACAATTAAATTGCAAATGCGTTCTAAGGTTTAACGGTAAATAACCTGAAAATTGCCGGATGTCACATTTTGTCTCTGACAACTCAAGCAGCATGTACTTCATAAAGGAAGATATGGAATGCTTTCATCCAGATGATCTTGAAGAAATGGATATTCAGCACTCATATGCCATGCTCTCCCTCAGAGCAAAAAGGTTTTATTCTAGAACCGGGAGATCAGTTCCAAGCAACAACTCAAACACTAGAGTTGGGCTTGATAAAAGCAAGATCCGATGTTACAACTGTAACCAAATGGGTCACTTTGCTAGGGAGTGCAAGGCACCTAAAGCCAATCAGGGTGCCAGCCATCAAAGACAAGCTTACCAAGGTCAGCCCCCAGGCAGCAGCAGCAAGGAACTCCTCCAGCACAAACTGCAGCCTGTGCAAATGTTGGAACTTCAGACTTTGACTGGAGTTTTCAATATGAAGATGTTCCTGCCTCCAACCAAGCACTTATGGCAGACAATGCAGAGATACCACCTCAGGTATTTGAACATCTTTGCTCTCAAGCTTGCATTGACAAAGTTTTAGGTTATAGAAAGCATAACCAAAATCTGATAGATCAAAATGAAGAGTTTCATCAAATGAAGTCTGAATTCAAAAAGGTCGAAGATACTTACAAAGAAAAAATTAACTGCCTTAAGAAAGAGATTTCTTCATTAAAACATGAACAAACCAATCTAGAAACTCAGATTGATGATCTATTAGTAAAACTTAAATCTACCAGAGTTGAACTGGTTGAACAGAAAGTTCATGTTGAAAAATATGAATTTTCATCTAAAAAGTTACAAAGATTGTTTGATATTCAAGTCCATGAAAGGGTAAAAACTGGACTTGGATATCATAGTGATGTGTACCAGACAGTTCCTCCTCCTGCTGATTATGTTGCCATTCACCAACCAAGCTTTAATACTGCAAACCTTGACATGGCAAACCGAAACCTTGATCCTTCAATGGATGCATGTTTTGTGGAAGACTGCTCCACCTCTTCAGAATCTGAGTCAACCTGCTCAGACCACTGTGAAACTAGTGCAGTCCCATCTGCTCCTTTCTCTGGAGCCGGTTGTCATGTTGTTACTCCAACCATTCCAGCTCCCATTCCATTCAAACAAATCAAGATTAGCTATCCTCCAGGTGGAAGAAAGCTAATCATTGAAAAGGGAGAGACATCAGGTTTCACCAACCCCAAATCTCAGTCAAAGTCAAAGGCGTTTGATATTTCTCATACACCTGGAGAAAAAGGTCCATATGTTCAAAGGACACTAGAAGAAGCCACCTTTGAACATAACAAAGCTCATCCCTGGAACTTCAAAGATTTGTTTCAAAATAAGAACTATGTGGACTCTCACAGGGACAAGATAGCAGTATCATGCTTTGTGTGTGGCAAATACAATCACACTGCCAGCACCTGCTTTCACTACCGTGAACACCAAAGAAACTCAAAGCAGCATGCCTTTGAGAAAACAAACAGAAACAAACAGGTGAGAAGCTATGATGCAAAGGCAACAAAGTTCAGAGAATCTCTATCTCCTCAAAGAGTGAAGATGCAGAAACCCCAACAAACTTGCATCATATGTGGGGAATCAAACCACTTTGCTACAACATGCAAGTTCAACCCTTTTAACCAAGTTGCAAATCGTTCATCTGTGTTCAACCCATCAGCAGCAAACAAAATCGCTGTTGATAGAGTAAAGTCCAGGAAACCAAAGGCAAAGCCTTCAGCAGCAAAAGTCTCTGCTGCTGACAAAGCACAATAAAAAACAACGGCATCAGTAGCAAAAGTATCTGCTGCTGACAAAGCAAAATCCAAAACAAAGCTTCCAGCAGCAAAAACTGCTACTGCTCCAGCAAAGCCCTCAGCAGCAAAATCAGCTGCGGATAAGACAAAATTGTCAGCAACAACATCTTCTGCCGACAATGCAAAGAAAGCTAGAAAACCACCAACACAGCAATGGAAGGCCAAACAATCTCCAAGCATAACTATTGGTTCCATTGACTGCAAGCATGCTGACAATGGCAAATTAGCAACGATCTTCTATAATGTTGCATGCTACAATGATCCTCCCACTAATTAGATATTTCCCATGTGCAGGGACAGCCAGGCAAAAAACACAATACTTGGGTGGTAGATAGCGGCTGTTCCAGGCACATGACAGGCAATAGGTCCATCCTCTCCAACTTCAGACATTTCAATGGAGGATATGTTGCCTTTGGGAGTGACTCAAAAGGTGGATCTATCACTGGACAAGGAACTGTGTCCAATGAAAGGATGAGTATTGAAAGAGTCAACTATGTTAAAGAACTTGACTTCAATCTCATGAGTGTTTCCCAAGTATGTGATCAAAAGCATTGGATGCTCTTCACTGACAAAGAATGTCTTGTGTTAGCTCCTGGTCTATCTAAACCCCCTCCAGAGAAGATTCTCCTAACTGCTCGTAGAAAGGACAACTTATGTGTGCTTGACATGAATGAAGCCACTCCATCCGGTAGTGTTTCATGTTTTCTGTCAAAGGCATCAGTTGATGAATCCGCTCTTTGGCACAGGAGGTTAAGCCATGTTAACATCAAAACAATCAATAAATTAGTGAAGGACAATCTTGTCAGAGGGCTTCCTGACAAAGAATTCCAGCTAGACGATCACTGCATTGCCTGCTTGAAGGGAAAACAACACAAGAGTTCTCACAAGCCCAAGACATTGAACACAAATGACACCCCTCTCCAGCTACTACATATGGATCTCTTTGGTCCTACGAATGTCATGTCAATGGGCAAAAAGTCCTACTGTCTGGTGATAACTGATTACTTCTCCAGATTCTCATAGGTATTCTTTCTAAGAACAAAAGATGAAACTACTGAGATTCTCAAATCCTATATTCTTAGGGTAGAGAACCAAAGCAATCTGAAGGTAAAGATCATAAGGTGTGATCAGGGAACAGAGTTCAAAAATCACACTTTGAACAGTTTCTGTGAGAGCAAGGGCATTGAAAGGCAATATAGTGCTCCAAGAACTCCTCAACAAAATGGGGTTGCTGAAAGAAGAAATAGGACTCTGATTGAATCAGTAAGATCTATGCTGGCTGACTCAAAGCTGCCCCTAATTTTCTGGGCAGAAGCAGTAAGCACAGCTTGTTATGTGCATAATAGAGTCCTTATTGTTAAGCCTCTCCAGAAAACACCCTATGAACTATGGCTCAAAAGAGTTCCCTACATTGGCTTCCTGAAGCCCTTTGGATGTCCATGTACCATCCTCATCACACATGGAGTTCTTCCTAAATTCGGTGCAAAGTCTGATGAAGGTTACTTTGTGGGTTACTCCTCTCAATCAAAGGCCTACCGAGTGTTCAATTCTAGGACTCGGATTGTGGAAGAATCCGCTAATGTGGAATGCAGGGAACATGTTGTCTGTGAACAAGGCAAAGGTCCTAACTGGCTCTTTGATATAGACTCCTTCACCCAAATATTTGAGCCTCTCATCTTCTCAAATATGGAGTGTTCTTCTTCAAAATCAACATCTTCTGCCTCAACCTCTTCTACTGACTACAGACTAGATTTTCCCAGTCCCTACATCAGGATGAAAAGACCATCCATTGATCGTCCATCAGTGGCAGAAGCTATTGAAGCCAGTACAGGTGAAGCCGATACTTCCAACACCACAAGCAGCAATCTCTCTGACCAAGAAATCTGTAATGAAGCCACCTCAATCCATGCTGAAGAGGCCTCTGATGCTAATACTGCTGACAATGTGGAACACAATGATCAGAACCTCCAAGCTCCTCCCCTCACAACTGAAGACAATCCTGATCTAAACCAAAGCAATCTTGAAGAGGGAATACGGCTGGATGTGATACCAGCACAGAGAATAAACAAAGAGCATCCTCTGGAAAACATCATTGGCCAAGTCCACACAGGTATCCAGACAAGAAGTAAGTCTCATGAAGCCAACATTTGTTTGTTCTCTTGCTTTCTATCTCAGGTGGAACCCAAGAAGATTGATGAAGCTCTCAAGCACAACAGCTGGATTGAGGCAATGCAGGAAGAATTGCTGCAGTTCAAAAGACAAGATGTTTGGAAGCTTGTTGATCTTCCACCTGGTCAAACAGCCATTGGAACAAGATGGGTTTTCAGAAACAAGCAAGATGAAAGGGGCATCGTGGTCAAGAACAAAGCCAGACTGGTAGCTCATGGTTACACTCAAGAAGAAGGCATTGACTATGATGAAGTCTTTGCTCCTGTTGCCCGTCTGGAATCCATCAGAATCTTTCTGGCATATGCAGCATCCAAAAACTTTATGGTCTATCAAATGGATGTGAAGAGTGCCTTTTTGTATGGCAAGATTGGTGAAGAGGTCTATGTCAAACAACCTCCAGGCTTTGTGGATCCTGCACATCCAAATAAGGTCTTAAAACTGGACAAAGCTCTCTATGGCTTACACCAAGCCCCAAGAGCCTGGTATGAAACTTTATCTGGATGTCTACTTAGCAACAACTTCAGAAGGGGGGCCATTGATCAGACACTTTTCATCAAAGATGAAGAGGGAGAAATTTTGTTGGTCCAGATTTATGTTGATGACATTATCTTTGGATCTACAAGAAAGAAGCTCTGCAAAGACTTTGAAGTTCTGATGCATTCCAAATTTGAAATGAGTTCAATGGGTGAACTAAATTTCTTTTTAGGACTTCAAGTCAAACAAGTACCAAATGGAATCTTCATAAGTCAATCCAAGTATGTCAAAAGCATCTTGGAGAGGTTCAAAATGGCTGACTGCTCTGCTGCAAGAACTCCTATGCAAGTGCACCATCAATTATCTCCGGATAAAGAACGACAAGACACTGATCAACATCAGTACCGAGCAATGATAGGGTCTCTCATGTATCTCACTGCCTCAAGACCAGATATCATGTTTGCAGTTTGTCTCTGCGCATGATTTCAAGCAGCTCCAAAAGTGTCTCATCTTCAAGCTGTCAAAAGGATCTTTAGATACCTAAAGGGAGCTCCAAAACTTGGGCTATGGTATCCAAAGAATGGAAATGTCAATCTCTATGCCTACACTGACAGTGACTATGGGGGCTGTAACTTGGACAAAAAGTCCACATCAGGGGGATGTCAATTTCTTGGAAGAAGGCTCATCTCATGGCAATGCAAAAAGCAAACATGTGTCTCCACTTCAACAGCTGAAGCAGAATACATTGCAGCTTCAAGCTGCTGTGCACAAGTCATCTGGATCCAAAATCAAATGCTTGACTATGGAATGACCTTTATGCAGACTCCAATTCACATTGACAACATGAGTGCAATCTCTATCACGAATAATCCAGTGCAGCATTCCAAGACTAAGCACATCGACATCAGGTATCACTTTATCAGGGATCAAGCTGAGAAAAGGAGAATTGTCCTATCCAAGGTTCACACAAATGAGCAATATGCTGATTTGTTCACTAAACCTTTTGATGAAGCAAGATTTCGATATCTAGTTGAATCAATTGGCATGATGAACTTTGAATAAGACATGTCTCAATTTTTATCCTTCCTTGTAAATATGTCTATGTTTTTGTTCTTAATAAAAGGTTATAGTCAGCAGCACTTTTTCACTGCTGACAGATTTACTCTTCAGCAGCAAAGTCTTTGCCACTGATCGCTTTAAGTTATCAGCAGGAACAAGTTTCTTGCGGATAGCTTTAAGGCGGTCAGCAGCAACCTTTTTGCTGCGGAATGAATACAACAGTCAGCAGCTACCAAATCTGCTGCTGAAAGACTTCACTATCCGCAGCAACCAAGTTTGCAGTGGATAGCACACCATCGGCAGCAACCAAGTTTGCTGCTGATGGGTAAAACAAGTCTACATTAACTTTTAACCGCGGTAAAAACTACTCTCAGTCTTTACCATGACTGCTCGAGTGCTTTACAGCTGTAACAATGAAAAGTGAAACAGGTTGTACTGTACAAGTGAAGTTGCTTTTTCTTCGTCTGCCGTTATATCACAATTTCAAACGTTCCACAACCTCTTCATATTCAATTTCAAACCCTAATCTCCCATCACTTTCTCTCCCGTCCCCACAGCATTCAAAGCCCTCCATAATTAACCACCATTCAAACACCCTTCTCTCTTCCCTCCAACTCCATAAAATGGCAGGCGCAGACATAAACAACCCCAACGACAAGATTTCCCCTATCACAACCTCACTGCATGCCTAATAAAGGGCAAGAAATCAGAAGGTTTCAATGATATGATCGACTTCCTTTGTCGGTCCAAAATCCTCAATGCCCTAACAGTCAACCCAACCATCTACACTTCCCACATGGAAGATTTTTAGAGCTCAGCCGTGTATTCTACTGACCAGGGCACTCCCCAAATCAGAGGCACAGTAGACGGCAAGGAGATGGTTATCACTGAAGCAAAGCTCCGCCAACACCTCAAGCTTCAAGATGAAGGGGACGCCATCTCTTACCCAAGAGACGTATACATGAGGACCTTTGTATCCATAGGGTACACTAGGAATCAAACAGAGTATACGATAGAGAAGGCACTCATGGGTCCCAAATGGAAGTATCTCTGCCACACTCTTCTCCAATGCATATCCCAGAAGAGGAGTGGCTGGAACCAACTCAGCTCCGGACTTGCGTCGGCAATTCACGGTATGATAACTGGGGCGGGTTTCAATTTTTCCCACCTCATTCTTGAAGGTTTGAGATACAACCTTCAAGAAGGGGTGAAATCACAGTTCTTCATGTACCCAAGATTCTTGCAAGAAGTGTTCAATATTGAACACCAAGATCTTTCAAAAACTGCAAGAATCTACTCAATTCTGGGACATAAGAACAACATTTTTCAAAGCATGAGAACAGTTTCATCAAAGTTCTTAGGGGCCGATGTTCCATTGTTGTCTACAATGTTGAACACGCAAAGTGCCCAGGGTGACAGTTCAGCAAACCCAGCTGATACTGATCCCACACCCTCCACCTCACTGTCACAAACTCAAACTACTGCTTCCTTTGATCGAACCCCTGTGCAATCTACTGAGGATGTACAGGCACATAATCTACTCACCCCCAGTTTGATTGCTCAACCGGAACACAGGGCCCCGGTTGCAGCCAAATATACAAGGAAGAGGGGCAAGAGAACTCCTTCTTCTCTTGCCTCCAAGGCCCAAACCCAAGCCAACATCCCTTACTCAGAATCACAACATTCTAGTGAGAATATCATAAGAGAAAGCAACACTGTTAGGGAGACTCCTTCGGAAGTCTCTCTATTAGGATTAGGATCACTTCCCGGATCCATAGAACAGCCCTTTGAGCCATTCCTATCTTCTTTGGACTTAAGTGTTGAGGAACCTGACCAAAGTGATGTACCTTCTCCAACCATCACTATCAAGGAGGTACTGATTGGTCTTGCTTCCGAAACACCCAACCCAAGTTCTTCACCCTTGAAGGTCCACTCCAGGAGTAATGAAGGAATGGATGTGGAAGAGGCTGTCACTACTACTGGTCCATCAAATGACCAGGAGGACAGTGACAACATCTTTAAGACCTCAACCACGGCAACTCATGGTGAGGGTGTTTCCTTGGAAACTCCCCTCACTGAGAGGAATCCCAGGCGCCAAGAAACCACGGGTGATGGGGATGCTGAGGCTCGGCCTATGGCCCCATCTGGGTCCAAGGATTCCACAACTGTGGATGAGGACAGACTGAAACTTCATAACTTGGAATTGACGGCCAGGGTGGCTATGCTAGAGGCTGAAGTGTCCAAACTACGACACCAAGTCTCTATGCATGAAGCCCATCAATGCCCAACTTTATCCACTCCCTCTCTTGTATCAGTAGGCACCCAAACTGATGCCTACCTGTCTACTGATGCAACCAAAAAGGGGGAGATGGTCTCTATGGAAGAAGATAAAGACAGTCTTGACGACTGGATTCAAGAGCAGGTTGTACTTCAAAGCTCACTATTCAAGCCAGCCTTTGTCCAAATTCATGACTTGCCAGTCCCAGATAATGAAGACGAAGAGACATCTGAAGACTGGAAGTTGGTCGTCAGGGCTGTCGATGAAATGCTGAATGATATTGAAGACACATAACAAACAAATACATCATTCAGCATCCTTCCTGAAGCAGCAGCCATCATTGGTCAATCCTCCACCCCCCAACTATTCAGGTCATCAAAGAAGCTAGAATTTAACTTCATTCTAGCTTGGGGGTATGATGGATCAGTTGAGAGGTTTTGGATTGGATGGGAGTTCAGCGGAGTAGAAGAGCTGAACTGGAACTCTCTCAATGCCCTCCAAGTCCTACAGCTATACGTATCAAGTGAGTCACCCTCTCTTGAAGACCTTCAACAGTGTGTTTTGCTACATGTAGCTGAGCTTCCATAGCAGCCAATCTCTCCAGAAATCCTTCCATATCATCGTCCATAGTGTCCACCCTCGTCTCCAAGTGTGTCACATTATCCACTAAAAGGTTATGGAACTAGTTAGTTACTGCTAGCTCGGCAGTCAAAAGTTCTATCCCTACTTTATTCTCCTCTGTTTGAGGCTCTTTCTTCTAAATATTCGGTATCTCATCGGTAGCATCCTTTACAATGCTTAATTCTCTAGACATATAAAACACAAATGCTGCAAAAGCTTGTTCCATAGTACATGGCAAGCTAGGCAAGGTAGGTGTTAAGGAAGTAGAACCGAAGTAAGGTGATGGGACATTTCCCATTTCAATCCATCTTTGGATCAATTGTGGGTATGTGTTCCAGTTTTGAGCAGGATTCATTGCTTGCGCGCTGCTCGCTTCTCCTTGGTCAACTGAATAGTGACTGGAAGTAGTCCGGCGCCCTTTGGGCTCCGGGGATGATAGGATAGGTGCCTTATGTCTTGGTGCCTTAGGTGATGAAGGTGGGGTTGACGACATGTTCCTGTAACAATATGTATAAGTGCCAAACATCCAAACGACATGTAACTAATGTGTGAGGCTATAGTCTAGTATGTAATCCTAGTTCTCTATAACCAATGGCTTTGATACCAATCTGTCACACCCCCAATTTCAACTAACGGAGTTTTACCGTTTGGGAGGCGACGAACCAGGATCTCAGACATTAGTTACTTTGAACGACTCTACATGGGACTCAAAATGAAAATACCATTCAAATCAGAGTATCAATGCGGAAGCGTAAAGAAAGTAAATGCGCAAAATACACGCGCCCAAAACCAAAGTCCAAAAATTCCAAACGTCCCATCAAGACAACTACAATAGGATAACTCAAGTAAATATAATTAAATCAAAATCAGGCAGTTGAATCCCATGCATGCCCTAACGTGCACCTGTGTCTTAGCTTAGCGACCTGAGAAAACATGTAAGAAAATATGTCAACACGAGGTTGGTGAGTCCACAGGTTTCAATATAAGTAAATAAGCGTTTACAGGATTTATGTTCATTCAGTACGTATCTATAGGTAGCTAACCTATGTTCATGTTCAGCTCAAGCGCTCACAACCGAAGCTGACTGTTTGTTTATTGCCTCCTGCCAGGTCTATCAACACTGGCGGTATGAGTAGGCTAACATTTCACCCGTTCGATATCCAATCGAGTTAGCGCGACTAACGCGGGTGGGATTTGTCAAACCCAGTAGTACTACTAAATATTACCTCGCTAAGATCCATATTAACGGTACGATATTAGTTGAGGACTTTCTGTGATAGCGTGTTACGCTTAGCATTTAACATTGATAACATACGAATTAAAAAAATCCAAAAATCGTTTAGTCATGTTTCCTCCCCCAAGTTAAAACAGTAAAAGGGGCCATGAAAACTCACATGTTTTGTGTTGAAGGTAGTTTCACCCTAGAGGTAAGTTGGAATCACGAGTGTAAGTCTCAACGACTTACGAATGCCGTAAAATTATAAACACATAAATTAGGGATAAAAATGGGAATTGTGATAGCGACACGGGATGAGAAACGTCCTAACGAAACGCTCTAATATTCAAGGGTGGACGGAAGTGTCCACGAAACACATAAATTAGGGATAAAAATGGGAATTGTGATAGCGACACGGGATGAGAAACGTCCTAACGAAACGCTCTAATATTCAAGGGTGGACGGAAGTGTTCACGAAGTTAGGAATTACTTTACGCGACGAATGACAGAAATAATAATAAATAAAATCAGGTGTTTTGGTCATTCATGAAAATTGAGGAATATATATATATATATATATATATATATACGAGTAAATAATATAACTAATTATATTATTAGTTAGTCTCAATCGATACGTGATGTTATATAATGATTCGAAATAATATAAATATATATTATTTAATAATACGGGTTATAGTTTGAAAATAATATAAACGTATTATTTTACACCAATTTATGTCTTAAAAATAGTATAAACATATTATTTTCACTTGATAATAATAACAATATATAATTTATAAAAGTGCGTATAATTTATAAAAATATGTTAATAATTCAAACCAGAGCCTACGGGCTGTTTCCAGGGTTAACACACATTTACATAGTAATATATTATTATAAAGTTTAATTTTTATTAATTTAATATATCAGAAATTGCTTAAAAAATAGATGTGGGAGCCCGGCCTCGAACCCGGGTCTCTCCCACATACGCACAAGTCATTAACCAGTCCCGCCCGCTAGGGTATCGCGATTGATACCCGGGTTGAATTCTTTTAACATCCAGGCTCAAGTGGTTTTCCTCCCAAACCCACTCGCGATCGAAACCCGGCCCTGATCCATCGATTCCGGTGGTAATCAATCGAAACAGTAGAGGGGTTTTGATAATCTGTTTGAGGCGGTCCTGTGGTTAAGTTTAATTTCAAAATCTTATTGTTTAAGTTTGTTTAATTTCAGAACTAAAGGCCGTAACTCTAGATTATGAACACTGAATCAATTTGAGATATTCTGCTAATAAAATTTAATAGAATCATAGGGCTTTTAACAAAAACGACATTGCGAATCTGATGGTGTGGTTTAATTTTATTTCTTTTGAGTTTAAGATTGAAAACCCCAAATCGTTTTCAGGATGAACCCTAATTACTGGATCAACATCAATTCGATAATGGAAGCCCGATATTTCATAGGGCTTTCACTCTACAGACGATTACGAGTCTAATGATGTGATTGAATTTGATTTAAATACGGTTTAGAGTTGAATTTGACAATCTGGTTTCATAAGAACCCTAGATTACGGGTTACAACAATTTGTATAGTAAAACATCGAATTGACAGAGGGCTTTCAATGAAAATGGTATTGCGAATCTGACTGTATAGGTTAATTGTATTTTGATTGGGTCTAGACTAGGGTTCGATTAAATCAGTCAGAGATGAACCCTAGGTTACAGATTTCGATCGAATTGATAATGTAAGCCCTGGTAATGATAGGGCTTTCATTCTATGGATAAAAACGACAGTGTGAGTGCAAGCAATTACCAGAAATGTTGTCGGATTGATGGTGATCGACTGAACTGATGCCGACAACGACTGAGTTGGTCTCCGGTAACTTCGGGCTTGAATCCGGTTGAATTGGAATGTGCAATAGACTCTTTGGGATTCGATTGGAGTATGCAGAGCTCTAATTCATGAAGGTAACACATGAATTTGTTCAATTTGATGATTGAAGACGATAGGGGCGACGGTTACGGTTTAATGGTTATAATTGGGTTTAATTCGAATAAATAACAAGGTTTAATGCTCTAATTATGAGAGTAATTGACATATTCATACAATTCAGTTAATAATTTAAAACAAAATTGGTTATAGAATTCGAATTTAGATCAAAGGTCATGAATTTGACTTTATAAAGTCAAACATGATTAATTTGAATTGATTTTGACTTTGTGAGTCAACAATTCAAGTTTTGTGACTTGGCAGAACTAGTCCCTGCAGTTTAAGATCAGAAATTGGCAGAATTAGCCCTTAGGATTAAATATCGAATTAACTGGGTTAGGTTTTAACAGGAAATTTAACGGAATTTCTAAGGGTACTAACTGAAAAGTCCGGGTTGTCACATAAGCAAATAACTAGCAACTGATGAGGTGGTTGTTGCCACGCTCATATCGATCTGATAGGTGTCGTTTGTTCTTGGCGCTCTCATCAGGATCCAATCTTCGGGAACTTCAAAACCGGGTTTGAGAATCAGGCATTCTGACTTGTCAAACATCACCGAGTACTCCTTATCACACATTTGGGAGACACTCAACGGGTTATGCTTCAGCTGCTCGCAGAAGTTGACATTGTCAAAGCTGACACAACCGTTCAAAACCACGCCTTGACACGTGATGTTCCCGCCTTTTTCTTCGGCAAAGGCCACATAGCCGCCTCTGAATGGTTTAACGTCTTGAAGCAAGGCCATGTTTCCTGTCATGTGCCGGGAGCATCCACTATCTACATACCAACGGTTAGAGATAGTACCCTTCGGACATCCCTGCACGAGTCACAAAAGAATTAGTTAGATTTGGAGACCCAAGCCATTGTGGTCTTGGGTCGTCCATCCTTTTCAAAATAAACTACTTCCTTTAACTCACAGTTGTGATGACTGTTCAAAATTGATGAATCTTTAAAAGAATTAGAATTGGGAGATTGAGAATTTTTAGATTTGGCAGTCCAGGATCTCTTCTGTTTCTTAACTGGAACATGAGACTTTGATTCAACAGCAGCAGGTGAACTTGTGGAAGCTTCACCTGATTGAACTGAAGTCAGCTGTTCCAGCTTTCTCAACCTCTTGTTTCTTCTTCTTCTCTGTGGCTTTGAGAGTTTCGCCACAGGTTTCTCACCGGTGCGTGTACTACCGGAGGTAGATACACAAGGTACAGCATGTTGCATTACCTTTCTTGTAACAGATGGTTTAGCTTCTGACTTTATCTTAGGCTTTACCATCGGTTTGACTGGTGGTTTCACCATATTTTGTTTTGGATTTTTAGGAGCTTTCACTGATGGCGACCTGGGGATAACAGCTAGTTGTGGAACAACATGCCGCTTCCCTTGGTTCTTAGAAGGACAGTTCACAAGAATGTGACCAACCAAGCCACAGTGAAAACAATTCATCTTGTCTACATAAGTTCTCTTGTAAGGCTCATTAGATCTAGCCTTAGATAACTCAGCATTATTAGCAGGAGGAGTTGATTTATGAACAGGAGTCTGAACCTTTCTAGTTTGGTTTTTGGGAGTATAATATTTTTCCAAATTTTCTTTATACCCAAGCCCATAATGAGCTGAAAAAGCTTCTTTCTTTGCTTGGTTAAGAATTTTATAACCCCCATAAAGCATTACCTTTAGATTATCATTTGTTTCAATGATATCTGGTTCAGTTAAAATGCAATTATCACCATTAGTGATAACGTTTTTCTTTACTTTCTGTTCAGTCAACAACTCCTCAGATACTACTCCTTCAGGGCAAGAGTTAACTGACCCGTCTTCAGAAGCAGTAACGAACTCATCACTAGATGTGGAGTTAGCCTTACTAGAGGATTCATCATTTTTAGGGGAATCATCCTTATCAGAGGACTCATCTAGACAAGTGAGATCAATGTCTATTAAGCTATTGACAAACTTCCCGCTCACTGGTGGAGGAATGGCATTATTACCCAAACCTAACCCATTCAGTTGTCTCACTAGTGATTCGTAGTGTTCCACCACAAAGCGAGTGTTTTTCAACTTCTCATTAGTGTATTTTAACTGCAAGATCTCATTTTGCAGTTTGTTGATTTCATTGTTCCATTTTTCTAACCCCATGTATGCAACGTCTAAGTGAAGCTGTTGATCGCTTATTTTTAGAGAATATTCACATTTTTTTCTTTTTTCAACGTTTGAATAGAATCTTTAAAACGTTTTTCATTTTCTTTATAGTTTAGAGCTGCCAAACTTAGGGGTTCGATTTTGTCTTGGAGCCTAGAATTTTCAAGTTTTAGCCCTAGACATTTAGAACATGAAATAACAGAGAAAGGGTTAGAATCTACCTCAGACGATGAACTTGTTGCTTCTCCAATGGCCATGAGAGCAACAGCAGTGGTCGACTCCTCTTTATCAGCTACAAGAGCTTCCATTTCTTCAGCTTCCTTCACCTCCTCTGTAGCAGCAGTTGTAGATTCTTCTAGGTCAGCCATAGAAGCTTCCCTTTTCTCTGCTTCCATCATCTCCATGATCTCACCAATGAGACCAACCTGTGTTTGTGCGATGATGGCATCCTCAAGATGAACACCCCAATCAAAGCTTTCGTCCTGTTGGGCTACTAGTGCATTGGACATTCCAGCTTGGCTTTGATTGTGGTGGTTTGAGTTGTTGTGGCCATGGCTGTTTCCTTGGCTGGGTCGGGTAAACCAGAGGTAGGTGCTCTGTCTTTCTGACACTCATGAGCAAAGTGTCCATAGTTCAGATACTTGTAACATTTGGCCTTAGATTTGTCAAACCCGACCTTGGCATTAGGATGCCCGCTAATAAACTTTCTTCCTGTACTGTTCAGGAAACGCTTGGCTCTCCTCAATAGCATGGCCATATTTCATTGAATATCCATGTCCTCCATGTCATCAGGATCCACTATATTAAAATCTTCTTCAATCGTCTCAGGATCAGTAAGCTTGCCACCAATGAAATTCTCATACACAAGCATACAAGATGAGAATAGTGCTACATGATCTTCAGCTATTCTGACTATAGCTGAGTGGTTAGCTGAAGACGTAGCAGGAGGATTTCTTGAGGTATTTTGATGATGAGACCCCAACCCTGATCCAGATGCATAGCATGCATGACCACCACAACCAATTGAGTGGTCTTCTTCAGTAGGGTTTCCAGTGAAGAGGGAAAATCCAGAGCCCGATGACTTGGATGTAGAAGTCGTCCCATGATACATTGAAGGGTCTTATACCTGGGGTCTTCCTGAGCTCTCCTTTCTTTTTAGGTTCATGTCATGAGCTTGAACCTTTCCTATTGCCTCCTCTACTGTCAACTCATAGAATTTAGGATTTTCCCTCATCAGGGTTGTGTACATCTCAAACTTGGGTGGTAAAGCATCCAAAAACTTTTCCACCATCTCTTCATCTGGATACCTGAGTTCAAAAGCTTTTAACTCAGTCTGCAAATGATAGAATCTAGAGATGAGGTCATCTAAAGATTCGTTCTCTAAAAATCTGAAGCACTCATACTGCTTCCTGAGAAGATCCCTCTTACTCTTCTTGATGTCACTATTTCCTTCGAATCTTTTCTGTAAAGCTTTCCAAATATCCTTGGAATTGTCATAACCTCGAAAACTATGGAACAATTTCCGAGTTAATGCCATAGTGATCGAACCAAGTGCCTTCTTTTCTCGGTCATAAGCTTTCTTTTCTTCGTCAGAAAGCTTAGATATAGGTTTGGGCATGGTTTCATCAAGATAGATGTGTGTGGGATGCTTATATCCCTCAAGGAATGGTATCCATAGCGATGAGTCGGTATACGAAATGTAGTGCTCAAAACGTTCTTTCCAATTAGAATAATCGTTCACGTTCATCAACTTTGGTGGTTTCTGTGGTGTACCGATCTCATTATCATAATTTAACAGGTTTCCCAAATTCTGAAGATTCGACATAGTGAACAGTTAGTCAAATTTCAAAAAAATCAGACACAGTTGCGCACTTGATTTTTGGCCTTGCGCACTTGAGAAATGGTCTTGCGTATTTAGATTTGCTCTTGCGTACTTGTAAGTACGCAGGAGTAAATGGTAAGTACGCAGGATATAACTTAAGTTCGCACAAGTTCAGTCTTGCGTACTTGTAAGTACGCAGGGGATAAGTCTTGCGTATTTAGTAAGTACGCACAAAACTGTACTTTTTGCCAGAAATGATAAGTACGCAGGATACCTTTTCAGCAACTTTCACCAAACTTTTTCGGTCACCTGAAACTCGTCGGAGATGGTAAAAATTGGTCTGATGATCAATGCAAATGAGCCAAAGGGTCAGAAACTTGTTTCTAACCAACCTTTGATGCTCAAAACACTCAAATACACAACAAAAATTAGTTTTTAAGTGATTTTTGCTTCTAAAATGGTGCTCAAGAGCTACCCCTATTTTATCATAAAAATCAACAAAAATACTTTTTTTTCTTGTAAAAACTCGGTAGAAGCTCTCCAAACTCACTCACAACACTCGAAATCAGGAGCAAAGATCTGATACCACTTGTAGGTCCCTCGGGTGTGGCGGATCGTCACATGCAAGTGGGTCTACTAGTCGGACCGAGTGCGGAACGCCCGTGACTAGGCGGAGAGTCTAGCTAAACAAAGTAAACCGACAAGAGAAAACACTTTAAACGTTCTTTGTATTATAAACACTTGAAGGTTACAGAGAAAAGCACTGAGATTACAATCTGCGTATTTGCTATAATGTCTAAGTACTTAACTTCTGTCAACCTATCCTATTTATACAGGACCTGATGCCTGCGCACTTAGCAAGTACGCAGGACAAAATGCTCTTGCGTACTTAGCAAGTACGTAAAGTTATTCTTGCGTACTTGCTAAGTACGCAGGAGATTTCTCCTGCGCACTTACAAGGGCGCAAAACACTTAGAGAATTTAGCAACATTCAGTATGTAAAAGTAAATAAAACTCAATAAACTAATACATAAAGACTCTTACATACAAAGACAATTACAAACAAGGCAAGACAACCTAAGACTAAGACTCTATCTATCCAGAGTGTTTGTTACAGGAAAGTACTTCAACATAAAAGAAAAGAAAGAAGTCCATAACAGATCCCTTGGTCCATCCTCCTCCTTTCATTCAATTGCCTTCTCCAATAATTCCCTCCATCTCTCCCATAGTGTCCAAAGTCTCTCACCCAGCTCCTTCTCAAAAGCAGCCTTCTGAAAAGAAACCAAAACCTCCAACCAACCCTGCTGATTCAAGAAAGATTGTTTTATGGTTCTACAGTATCCAAGATGGGTGGTATGAAGTGTTCAGAGGAGAGAAAGAAAAGAAAAGATCCATTTATGTATCTGTTGAGGAGGTCATGCAATTACCTGATACAGATCTACAAAGAATTCTTTAGCTAGGTGAAGAGGAAGTCCCAGATAATGATAGTGGGGAACATTTCTTGTTAGTGATAAAACATCATTTTAATCCTAGCAAAGAGGTTGTTATTGATGCCAAACCTCTTCAATCCCACTATCCTCTTGCCCAGTGGTCCTACAATGCTGAAACAAAAGAGTATACTTTGATTGATGTCAAAGGAAATAAGATTAGGGGTTCCAGAAAGGCTATCCTCACCATGCCAAGAAGGGACATCAAAACCCTATCTGAAATTCCTATTGATAATCCCAACAAGGACCCAATGGGCTATGAGACTGCCAGAATCATCATGCATATGCAGAAGCTCTATGAGTAAAGGCAGTAGATATTTTGGTAGCATCAGTCTAGAGGGAGTTTGTAGATATATAAGACTGATGGCTACAAAATAATCTAAGTATAGTTGTTGTGGACACTACAATTTTGCTACTGATGAAAGCTGCTGCTGATAAATGTCTATGCTACGGATAGTTGTAATTAATGTTGATCAGCAAATTTGCTGTGGACAGGCATTTATCTGCTGAAGCCCAAAGTTGTTGTTGATAGGCTTATCAGTAGCATCTAACACTTATGCTGCTGATAGGAAAATCATCAGCAGCTTTAACTTTACTGCTGACAGTCCTTGTTGCAACAGTGGCAGTACTATCAGCAGAAGGAATGTAATTGGTGCAGAAGACAGAAGACAATGCTCCCATTTTTGAAATCTCCTGCAAAGATTCCTAGGAGAATACTTTTTGTTTGCAGTTGTCTTTTTGTTGTAACCAATTGTACTATAGCTTTTGTCTATAAAAGATCAACGGCTTGTGTTTGATATGATCATTAGAATCAACGGTTTGTCTTGATTCTAAGTTCCTATTTATGAATTGTTTCTCTTCATTTGTATGTGTGCTTCCTTAGAGTTCTCTATGTAACTTGAAAACATTGATGTCACACCCCAACCGACGGCGTTAACGTCGGGGCGGGACATGTAGATTGTTCATGAGCACAAGGTTGACAAATTGAAATATATTAATCATTCAAATTCATTGCAAATATTCAAGAAAAAACAAAATCACCAAGTATATAAAATGAAATACATAATCCTTTATTAAAATTATCTAGGTCCAAAACTTATGTGTAGCAAGTCTTGATCAAAATCACACATTAGCACCTGAAACATGAATAAAGTAAGGTCAACTAAAAAGTTGGTGAGCATACACAGGTTTAATCATAAATAGTGTATAGATGTAAATAATCAAATCCTTACATAACATGATAAAATAAGGCATTTATGGGGAGCAACTATTGTGTAACTAAAGTACAATCAAACCTTTGTAACTAGCATGCAAATTGTGTTGTCGGTAACAATCACCCCAATCTGGGTGGGTTTGTCACAGTCAATAGATCTATCATTGTTAACCGTCGACTTGAATAGTTAATGGTTGCACATAAATGGATAACACACCTAGCACTAAAGCATAAAGCTCAAATTTTGTATACATGAATGTAAAAAGGATTTGTGTTTGTGTAGTTTTGTGTAAATGTAAGCAGTTGTGTGTATAGAGTTCATGTTTCACCCCAAAAAGTGTAAAAGAGTAAAAGGGGCTATGTAATACTCACTTGATTCAAAGGTGTAGCTAACACGAGAGACTAGGTAGCAACGTGATCCTTGTAATGCACAATGTTAACCTAAAGTGTACTGCGTGTGAACATGAATTAATAGGATGTCTAAATCAAAGTCTAGGGTTTCAATGGATGTGAGTGTTAGGAATTGTATAATGAGTTCATGTCGATTTATGAAAAAGGATTGTGTAGGTGTTGAATAAAATGAAAACAATTTGAAATGAATAGTTTTTAAAATATTTTAAATTAGGGTTTGAATTTGAATAACTAAATTAAATAATTATTATTTATTTATTCTAGTTACAAATAATGTAGTTATTCGGTTTATTTAAGTATAGCCTAAATAACCAAATTTTGTTTAAATATAAATTAAATAAATAATTGTTACTTTATTTATTTATTTATAAAGATATGTAACTTATCCATTTAGTTATAAAAATAGCGGGCGTATTATATTAAATATAAATTAAATAAATAATTTTCTTCTCTATTTATTTATTTATAAAGATGCGTAAATATGAAGTTGTGTAAATAATATTTATGTGTAGGGTTTAAATGATAAATATACATTTAACTTTGTAAGTTATAATAAATAATTTCTAGGTCCTGAGCAGACCTGAGAGAACAGATCTGCGGAGAAATTCTTCAAACAGTCCGGATCGAGAGGCGGAATCTCTGGATCCGGTATCACTCTCGAATCAGAAAAAGGTAGAGACGGTGCTGGAATCACATACACGAACAGAAACATATGAAAATGAAAAGAACAGATAATTGAAAGCATAAAACGTATGATTCTTTGATTGAAATGAAAATAAACGCTCGATCATACACTAACAATTAGTCTCACCCTAGGGTGAGCTCCCCTTGGGGTGGTGATTCCCTCTACAGACATACTCACTCCTAATGGGTATTCTACTATATATAGGAGGCCTCATGTGCCTTGTTTTCCAAGCCACCTGCCAAACAGGCCTGAAAAACAGGCATCGAAACTAGGTAGTTTCGATTGAACAAATGTTCAACCGAAACTACTAGTTTCGATTGAACAAAAGTTCAACCGAAACTACTAGTTTCGATACTGTAGTTTCTATTGACAGCATCAGTCTCATTTCTATACCCAACATAATTTTATTTTCTTACTTATCCTTTAGAAATAAGTATTTTGATTGTTTTAAATAAAGTTAATATTTTATAAATTTTAAAAAATCAATTGTTTTTATTTGGAATTTAATTTAAATATTTAGATTTTTGCTTTAAAATTTTAATATACAAGTTTAACAACTAAATTCATAATAAAACTGAATTTATATTGAAAATTGATAAATCTGGTTTTATTCAGTTATAAATATTGCAAGGTTTATAAAAATATTTTTTATAAAATTTTTGGAGTTTTGAAACTGATTTTAAAAAAGATGCAGACCACCCGGTTCGAACCCGGGTGGTTTCTGTATGGATAGCGCGCAACACCACTAGACCAGGGGACTCACCCGTGTAACAGAACGGATCCTGAATGTATTAACACGGTTTTACAGTGGAACCGGGTTTGGGTTTAAGGGTTGCACAAAAAGGGTTCGGTGTTTCGAACCCACGCCACCTGGTTCGGCGGTGCAGTGACTTACCGGCCGGACTAGGTGGTTTCGCTGGTTGATTACGGATTATAATTGATTAAAACACGATATTAAAACATACTAAAATTCAAATACGATACCACCCACCAAGAACCCTAGTCCTAATCGGTCGTGATTACTTTTGTTAACACGAATTGGTATGGGGCTTTTGTCAAGGATCCGAAAATGAATCAAATGAGAGTAATCTTACTTGTTTTGGTTTGGGCACGAAAGCAGGCGGCTACGGGTTTGCTCCAACTGTTCTTTGTGATCGACAGGATTCCAGAGATGAAATGAGATGCGATTTTCGGTTCAGAAAGGTTGTAAGGGACTAGGCGAAGGTGTGTGTGTCGTTGAATTGAATTGATTTCATCTAAATTACACGATTTGGTTTTGATTTGACCGTAACAGTCGTGGGGGCTGATTACGCATTAATTCGATCAATTGGGGATGAATCGAGTCATGTTAAGGTGCTGGATACATGAGGGATCGGTCTGTGCCCAAATTGCGGGATTGGAGACGCGTTAATTTCACGAATTGAATGAGGATTGATATGGATTTTGACTATCCAAAGTCAAATTCATTCGAAATTTGAATCTGCCGCTTAATCTATCGAAATGAGTTGTTACTTGGGCCTGGTTTGGGTCGATTTCTGTTTGTGTAACCATGAGGAGTCCAAAACACCCCGATTCGGTCGAAGGCTGCCTTGGATTTTCACGGATTGGGCTTCTTTGACTTTTGAGAGTCAACCAGATCATAGAAAGTCAAAATCGAGGTTTAAAAGTCAAAATTGAGAGTGTGGGGTTCCAATTTAGGGTTCAACTGGTTTGGGGTTCAAGCAAACGTGTAATTCCTTGTTAATTGAATAAATGTATGTATGTGTGTATGTGTTTGTTTGATATTTATATAAATGTATACATATATATAGGATTCTAATAATGTATACCCGTGTAAAACTCGTGAATTTGTATTGGAACCTAGTGTTTAATTATTGGTACGAATAAAATAAATCGGTGTACTAGAATTGGATTTCAACATGATAGGATAACGACATGAAAATCATAAATGTTACAGTATCACCATGTTGAAGGAATTCGTCCCGAAATTTAACTAGTTCAGGCGACTGCATCAGCAAAGAGGTGCGGGTACTTGTGCTTCATTTGGTCCTCACGTTCCCAACTAAACTCAGGACCACGTTTTGATTCCCAACGAACTTTGACAATAGGGATACGGCTTCACTTGAGTTGTTTGATCTCGCGATCCATGATTTCTACCGGTCTCTCAACGAAGTGCATCATTTCGTCAATGCGCACGTCGTCAAGAAGTATATGCAGATTCTCATCAGCAAGACACTTCTTTAGATTAGACACATGAAATGTAGGATGCACATTGCCAAGTGATGGAGGTAACTCGAGTTTGTAAGCCACTTTCCCAATCCTTTCAAGGATCTTGAATGGACCCACATAGCGAGGTGCTAACTTGCCTTTCTTTCCAAAACGGATCACACCCTTCCACGGAGACACCTTTAGAAGAACAAGGTCACCGACTTGGAATTCCAATGGTTTTCGTCGTTTGTCGGCGTAACACTTTTGCCGACTCCTCGCTACTCGAATGTTGTCACGGATTTGGATGACTTTGTCGGATGTTTCTTGAAGTAGCTCGTGACCGATGATTTGTGCTTCACCAATCTCATTCCAACAGATAGGAGAACGACACTTACGACCATAGAGAGCTTCAAATGGAGCCATATTGATATTTGTGAGGTAGCTATTGTTGTAAGAGAACTCAATTAGTGATAGATGTGAATCCTAATTGCCACCAAAATCAATTACACAAGCTCTAAGCATGTCCTCAAGAGTTTGGATTGTTCGCTCGGTCTGACCATCAGTTTGGGGATGGTAAGCCGTGCTCAAATCCAATCGTGTACCAAGAGCAGTTTGGAGAGATTGCCAGAAACAGGAGGTGAACCGAGCATCTCTATCGGAGATTATGTTTAAGGGAACACCGTGACGGCTCACAATTTCGTCAATGTAGATTCGGGCCAATTTCTCAATCCGATAGTCTTCACGGATAGGCAAGAAATGAGCAGATTTGGTGAGGCGGTCAATGATCACCCAGATGCTATCATAACCACTTGAGGTGCGTGGGAGTTTGGTAATGAAATCCATAGCTAAGTTCTCCCATTTCTACACGAGAATTTCCGGTTATTCAAGTAAACCGGATGGACGTTGGTGTTCGGCTTTGACTTTGGAGCAAGTTAGACATTTGGCAACATAGAGAGCAATGTCTTTCTTCATACCGGGCCACCAATATTGTTGGCGAATATCTTGGTACATTTTATCCGCACCAGGATGAATAGAATAACGAGTCTTGTGGGCCTCGTTCATGAGAAATGCACGGAGATCATCGTGATCGGGAACCCTAATACGGTTCAAGTAATAAAGTAAGTCATTGGGTTTTGATTCAAGTTGAAGTTCAACACCACATGACATTTCCTCGTACATGTTATCCTCAGTGACCGAGACGTGTTGAGCTTCTAGGATACGATTCTAAATGTCGGTTTGAATGTGGACACAATGAAGCATGACATGGTCCTTTTGACTCAAAGCGTCGGCTACAACATTCACTTTGTCAGGATGGTAACGAATCTCGCAGTCATAGTCGTTAAGGAGTTCAACCCAACGTCGTTGCCTCATATTGAGTTCTTATTGGTTAAAGATGTGTTGGAGACTTTTGTGGTCGGTGAACACCACACATTTTGTGCCATAGAGGTAATGTCTCCAAATCTTCAATGCGAATACGACCGCACCCAATTCGAGGTCGTGCGTCATATAATTCTTCTCATGAATCTTAAGTTGCCTTGATGCATAAGCGATTACTTTGCCTCATTGCATGAGGACACAACCGAGACCTTGGTTGGAGGCATCACAGTAGACAACTAGATCATCATTCCCATCAGGGAGAGTCAAAATAGGAGCATTGCACAACTTTTGCTTGAGAGTTTGGAAAGCTTCTTCATGTTTTGGTCCCCATTCATAAGGTTTACCCTTGTGGGTCAAGGCGGTGAGAGGAACAACAATCTTAGAGAAATTTGAAATGAAACGACGATAATATCCCGCAAGACCAAGAAATAAACAACTTCGGTGGGGGTCTTAGGGGCATTCCAATTCTTAACAGCGTCGATCTTAGCAGGGTCAACATGGATTCCTTTTTCGTTGACGATGTGGCCCAGGAATTGAACCTCTTTTAGCCAAAATTCACATTTGGAGAACTTGGCATATAGTTGCTCTTTCATCAAGAGGTCCAAAAACAATCTAAGGTGTTGCTCATGATCGTCTTTAGTCTTGGAGTAGATTAAGATATCATCAATGAAGACGATCATGAATTTATCAAGGTACAGTTTGCACACACGATTCATGAGGTCCATGAAAACCGCGGGTGCATTGGTTAGCCCAAAAGGCATGACCATAAACTCGTAGTGACCATACCTTGTTCGGAAGGCAGTCTTTGGGATATCTTCCTCTTGTACACGAAGTTGGTGATAACCAGATCGAAGATCAATATTCGAGAAGCAAGTAGAACCTTGAAGTTGATCAAAGAGATCATCAATTCTAGGCAAGGGATAACGGTTTTTGATGGTGAGCTTGTTGAGCTCGCGGTAGTCAATGCACATACGGAATGATCCATCCTTCTTCTTGACGAATAAGACGGGTGCACCCCACGGTGAATGACTTGGATGGATGAAACCCTTGTCGGAGAGCTCTTGGAGTTGACTTGCAAGTTCTTGCATTTCAGAAGGTGCAAGACGGTAAGGAGCTCTGGCCACGGGGTTAGCTCTGGGTACAAGGTCAATGCGAAATTCTACTTGTCGAATGGGTGGAAGGCCGGATAGGTCTTCGGTGAATACTTCGGGAAAGTCCCGGATGATGGGGATGTCTTGAATACTCTTCTCTTTGACATCGTTTTAAACAATATGGGCAAAGAAGGCTACATACTTCTTTCGTATGTACTTTTGGGTTAGTGCATGACATTAACTTGAGTCCTTTGCAAGGCTTTTCACCAAAGACTCTTAATGTTTCTCCCGACGGAAGAGGTATTTGGATGCACTTCTCAAAACAGATGACTTCGGCATGGTGATTTGACAGCCAATCCATGCCTATGATGATATCAAAACATCCTAGTGGCATTGGAACAAGGTTGATTGGAAACGTATGATCATTAAGTTCTAGGGAGCAATCGTGGATAACGGAGTCAATTGTAAGGGAGTCACCATTTGCTACTTCGACAGTGAAGGTTTTCTCTAATTTGGATCGTGTTTTTGAAGTAAGGGTTCAAAGTTAAGTGACACAAAACTTTTATCTGCACCGGTATCAAATAAAATGGAGGCATATTGACTATTAACAAGGAACGTACCGTTGGCCACATCATTGTTGGCCTGAGCTTCATTGGTGTTTATGTTGAAAGCACGCCCACGAGCCCCGCCTTGTTTAGCATTGATGAACTTCGAGCATTGGTCACAAAAATGATTCGGGTTACCACATTCATAACAAGCACGCCCATTTGTAATAGCGGGAACACCTTGATTAGCCATTTGTTGGTTGGTTCGGTTTGGTGGGTTGACTTGACCTGCAGGTGCTTTGGCTCTACAAACATTGACCGTATGGCCATATTTCCCACAGTGAGTGTAAAGGCGACCGGGAATGTTCTGGAGGTGGTGATAATTGCATGTGGCACAGAGTGGGTAGATCCCCACATATGGCTTCTTGACTGGTGCTTGAGCCATGGGAGCAACTTGGTTAACAGGGATAGCAGGAGTGACCACAGCAAAATTCCTAGCCTTTCTTTTCTTGTTATTGTGGTAGGGTTCAGTTTTGGCTTCTTTGATGTGTGCAGGAGGGGTTGTGGTGTTGAGAACTTTCTTGGTGCTTTTTCTAGTCAGAGTCACTGCTTTCACATGGTTGTCGGTTAAAGTAGCAGATAGGCAGATAGCTTCTTCGAGTGTTGCGGGATTTCTCCCTAAGACAGTATCCTGAATCTGCCTAGGTAATCCACCAATATACTTCTCAATGCAACGGGATAAAGGTGTGACCATATGGGGCACAAGGAGACTCAACTCATGGAACCGAGTTGTATAAGCCAGACCCTCACCATTATCTTGGGCAAGATCCCAAAACTCAGCTTCCAGTTTCTTCACCTCATTTCGAGGACAGAACTCCTCGGTCATTAGTCTCTTAACCTCATCCCATGGTAAGGCCATTGCTACCTCCATGCCTCTAGTTCTCTTTTCCCCATTCCACCACGTGAGTGCCCGTTTTTGAAAGACACTTATGGCATGACGAACATGAAGGTTATCGGGGCAGTCACTATTGAGGAAGGTGCCCTCAATACTTTCGAACCATTGAAGGAGTCCTATGGCTCCCTCAGTACCATAGAACTTAAGAGGATTACATGAGTTGAAGTGCTTGAAGGTGCATTGTGGTGGGTTGGCACCACCACCACCATTAGTTCCATGGTTACCATTTGTGGCCCCATTAGCTTGAGTGAGTTGAGTTACAAGTTGTGCAAGGACAGCAGCAATATCGGTGTTGTTGTTGGTCACGGTAGCACGACGGGGAGGCATTCTACATATTTGCACAACACAAGAAAAGATGTAAGAACTTATGAAAGTTGCTTGGATTTAAAGGATAAGATAACAAATAAAATAGTTAATCATAGTTTGGATTGTACTCAAATAGTGATATAATCACTTGAATACTATGACACATTAAGGTTAATTAAACTCATATAATTTTCAAGGAGACATGCTTTAGCCTATAAGTAAACACTCATTCCGGGAATTCCCAGGAAAGCATGCGGGTCCCTCAGTTGATTGGGATTTATATGAAATGCTTTCCTAGACAGAAAACCCAGAATACAGGTGTCACCCATACAGATTGCACGTGTCCTTAAATAATTAACAAAGTTTAAAAGCCATAACGAGGAAATAAAGAAATTTTATAGATTTAGATCCATGAAGTTTCCACATGCTATGATGATGATGATAGAGAAATAGGTAAGAAGGTGGTGTGGTCATGAATTTTAACAAGTAAGGCATCAAAAATGAAATAATAACTATTCATAGTAAGCATGTAACACATAGCATGTAGTACATATCACATAATCATGAAGCATGGCATAAGTGGGTGTCCTAAAGTTATAGTCTAGGTCAAGGGTGTCTAATAACGTAGTTCCCTACAGCCAAGGATCTGATACCAATCTGTCACACCCCAACCGACGGCAGAAACGTCGGGGCGGGACATGTAGACTGTTCCTGAGCACGAGGTTGACTAAATTGAAATATATTGATCATTCAAATTCATTGCAAATATTCAAGACAAAACAAAATCACCAAGTACATAAAATGAAATACATAATCCTTTATTAAAATTATCTAGGTCCAAAACTTATGTGTAGCAAGTCTTGATCAAAATTACACATTAGCACCTAAAACATGAATAAAGTAAGGTCAACTAAAAAGTTGGTGAGCATACACAGGTTTAATCATAAATAGTGTATAGATGTAAATAATCAAATCCTTACATAACATGATAAAATAAGGCATTTATGGGGAGCAACTATTGTGTAACTAAAGTACAATTAAACCTTTGTAACTAGCATGCAAATTGTTTTGTCAGTAACAATCACCCCAATCTGGGTGGGTTTTTCAGACTCAATAGATCTATCATTGTTAACCGTCGGCTTGAATAGTTAATGATTGCACATAAATTGCACACAAATAGTTAACACACCTAGCACTCAAACATAAAGCTAAAATTTTGTATACATGAATGTAAAGAGGCATTGTGTTTGTGTAGTTTGTGTAAATGTAAGCAATTGTGTGTATAGAGTTCATGTTTCACCCCAAAAAGTGTAAAATAGTAAAACGGGCTATGTAATACTCACTTGATTCAAAGGTGTAGCAAACACGAGAGACTAGGTAGCAACGTGATCCTTATAACGCACAACGTTAACCTAAAGTGTATTGCGTGTGAACATGAATTAATAGGATGTCTAAATCAAAGTCTAGGATTTCAATGGATGTGAGTATAGGGAATTGTATAATGAGTTCGTGTCGATTTATGAAAAAGGATTTTGTAGGTGTTGAATAAAATGAAAACAATTTGAAATGAATAGTTTTTAAAATATTTTAAATTAGGGTTTGGATTTAAATAACTAAATTAAATAATTATTATTTATTTATTCTAATTACAAATAATGTAGTTATTCGGTTTATTTAAGTATAGGCTAAATAACCATTTTTTGTTTAAATATAAATTAAATAAATAATTGTTACTTTATTTATTTATTTATAAAGATATGTAACTTATCCATTTAGTTATAAAAATAGCGGGCGTATTATATTAAATATAAATTAAATAAATAATTTTTTTCTCTATTTATTTATTTATAAAGATGCGTAAATATGAAGTTGTGTAAATAATATTTATGTGTAGAGTTTAAATGATAAATATACATTTAACTTTGTAAGTTATAATAAATAATTTTATTTACTTACTTATCTTTTAGAAATAAGTATTTTGATTATTTTAAATAGAGTTAATATTTTATAAATTTTATAAAATCAATTGTTTTTATTTGGAATTTAATTTAAATATTTAGATTTTTGCTTTAAAAATTTAATATACAAGTTTAACAACTAAATTCGTAATAAAACTGAATTTATATTGAAAGTTGATAAATCTGGTTTTATTCTGTTATAAATATTGCAAGGTTTATAAAAATATTTTTTATAAAATTTTTGGAGTTTTGAAACTGATTTTAAAAAAGATGCAGACGACCCGGTTCGAACCCGGGTGGTTTCTATATGGATAGCGCGCAACACCACTAGACCAGGGGGATCACCCGTGTAACAGAACGGGGCCTAAATGTATTAACACGGGTTTACAGTGGAACCGGGTTTGGGTTTAAGGGTTGCGCAAAAAGGGTTCGGTGTTTATGGGTTTCGAACCCACGCCACCTGGTTAGGCGGTGCAGTGACTTACCGGCCGGACCAGGTGGTTTCGTTGGTTGATTGCGGATTATAATTTATTAAAACACGATATTAAAACAAACGAAAATTCAAATACGATACCACCCGCCATGAACCCTAGTCCCAATCGGTCGCGATTACTTTTGTTAACACGAATTGGTATGGGGCTTTTGACAAGGATCCGAAAACGAATCTAATGAGAGTAATCTTACTTATTTTGGTTTGGGCACGAATGCAAGCGGCTATGGGTTTGCTCCGACTGTTCTTCGTGATCGACAGGATTCCAGAGACAAAATTATATGCGATTTTCGGTTCAGAAAGGTTGTAAGAGACTAGGCGAAGGTGTGTGTGTCGTTGAATTGAATTGATTTCATCTAAATTACACGATTTGGTTTCGATTTAACCGTAGCAGCCGTGGGGGCTGATTACGCGTTAATTCAATCAATTGGAGATGAATCGAGTCATGTTAAGGTGCTGGATACATGAGGGATCGGTCTGTGCGCAAATTGCGGGATTAGAGACGCGTTAATTTCATGAATTGAATGAGGATTGATATGGATTTTGACTATCCAAAGTCAAATTCGTTCGAAATTTGAATCTGCCGCTTAATCGATCGAAATGAGTTGTTACTTGGGCCTGGTTTGGGTCGATTTCTGTTTGTGTAACCATGAGGAGTCCAAACCACCCCGATTCGGTCAAAGGCAGCCTTGGATTTTCATGGATTGGGCTGCTTTGACTTTTGAGAGTCAATCGGATCATAGAAAGTCAAAATCGAGGTTTAAAAGTCAAAATTGAGAGTGTGGGGTTCCAATATAGGGTTCAACTGGTTTGGGGTTCAAGCAAACGTGTAATTCCTTGTTAATTGAATAAATGTATGTATGTGTGTATGTATTTGTTTGATATTTATATAAATATATACATATATATATGATTCTAATAATGTATACCCGTGTAAAACTCGTGAATTTGTATTGGAACCTAGTGTTTAATTGTTGGTACGAATAAAATAAATCAGTGTACTAGAATTGGATTTCAACATGATTCATTGTACTAGGATAACGACATGAAAATCAGAAATGTTACAATTGAAGAGTAATACAATTTGCATTTATCAGTATTCTCATTGTTTCTTGTTGCATTTCACAATTGTTAATTTTTCCACCAATATCAACTAAACAGAACCATCTTGTAATATCTCGATCCTACATTGTCATCGATCGGTCTGTGGCTAGATCTTCACGGGGTAGATATCGATTAGTCAACATAGGGATAATAGAGTTTCACGAACTCATCAATTGTGGAATCATCGGGCTTCCTCGGTTCCTCTGAAGAGATGCATGGGTATTCAAATGGAGTGAGAAAAAAATTGAAAGTGGGATTAAAAAAGGATTTGTTTGTTGGAATTTCCTAACAATCAGAAGGGAATGAACGTGTATGGGCTTTTAAGGGAAGTGAAAAAGTTAAGTATGTCAAGGATTGGGTATTAGATTTGATGTACATGGAGCTAGTTGTTGGACTTGAGCATTTGTAAAGAAATATTTCATAAACCAGGTCTTAAGTTTATAACAGGGATTCAAAGTCGAGAAGGGGTTTGGCGTTCCCATGAGGAGTTGATGAAAAGGTTGCATTGAGGTGACTACTTCATAAGGTGTGGTCCAATGGCACGAGAGAAGAGAATAATCTTCGTTGTTCCGGGTTGACTGATGCTTCCGCCAGGCTTAATCCAAATTTCTTCAGCTTCTTCGAGACGGTAGGAGCTTAAAGGGGAAGTCTAATTAGTGACATAATGAAGTTGGAATACGACTGGTGTTTGACAATGGGTCAACAAGTGTGTTGTTAATGATGATATGGTTAACATATGAGGATATGAAATCGAAGTACTATGTTTTAGTAATATCGTGTGTGAGTGTCCTAAGATTATTTGTATAAGAGAGTCAAAGGAACTAAAAGGAGAAATTGCTCAGTTATCATGAAACAACACAGTTGAGGTGAGTTTCTAAGGGGAGTGTTGAATTTAGAAGAATACAATGATGAATTGAGCTAATGAATGCCTCCTTATCGTCAAGGGTTGTTTTAATTTAAGAAGAGTCTTATGTTTGTTTCGGTCGTTAGGGGCAATTGACCAAACTTTGTTTAAAAGAAAGGATGGTGCGGATACCATTTTGGTGCAAATCGATGTTGATGATATAATTTTTGGATCCACAAATCCTCGGTTGTGTAAAGAGTTCGAGAAAGTGAAGCGTTCTAAGTTTGAAATGAGCTCTATGGGAGAAATGAAGTTCTTTCTTGGTTTGCAAGAAGATCAGTCTGAGTTGGGAATTCTTATCCACCAAGAGAAATATGTCAAAGAAATCCTGACCAAGTTCAAAATGACTGAGTCTCATCCTTACAAGACTCCCGTGGAAGTTCGACATTGTCTGTCTCCTGATTTGGATGGCGAAAGCGTTGATCAGCACCGCTATCGCTCGATGATAGGATCTCTCATGTATCTCACTGCTAGTAGACCAGACATCATGTTCGTAGTGTGCTTGTGTGCACGCTTTCAGGTTAATCCTAAACTCTCTAATTTAATTGTTGTCAAACGTATTTTAAGATATTTGAAATACAAGCCAAAACTTGGGCTTTGGTATCCAAAAAATAACTTGTTTGATCTTTTGGCATATTCAGATTCAGACTACGGGGGTTGCAACTTAGACCGAAAATCCACCTCTGGGGTTGTCAGTTCCTTGGCAACCGCCTTGTGTCCTGGCAATGTAAGAAACAGACCACCGTTTCCCAATCCACAGTCGAAGCCGAATACATTGCCGCAGCCCTTTGTTGTTCCCAAGTGAGGTGGATCCACCATCAAATGCTTGATTACGGGATCACATTCCATGAGACACCCATCCTTTGTGACAACATTGTCGTTCCCTATATCACAAAAATCATGTTCAGCACTCTAAAACCAAACTTATTGAGATCAAACATCACTTCATCTGTGACTATGTTGAAAAGAAACATATCAAAATCGTTAAAGTCAAAACCGACAAGCAAACCACCGACATCTTCAAAAAAGCATTTGACTCTGCCAGATTTGAGAAACGGGTGGAGATGCTCGGCATGATCAACTTTCAGTAACCATTATTGTCTTTTCTATTTAAACTTGTTAATCGGGAAGATTTTCAAAAAAAAAATTATTTTTCTGTATAGTTGTTTTCTTTATCAGCTTTTGAAAGCAAAACTTTTTAGGCAGAAATTGGAATTTGTAGTTAGTTAGTAAGAAAAGATTTGCTTTGTCTCGTCAGAAAGTAAATAATTTTTTTTGTTTGCTTAAGAAAAACTCTTATCCTCATACTCACTTTAAGTATCAAATTTTGTTTCACGAAAATCGGATACGACCTTGTGAGAAATGATAGAGTCTGATCACATTTCTTGAACATGGAATGGACCATAAGCGATGGTGTTTACTGAGGTATAGCCGGTAGGCCCGACATATGGTTATAACTCTTTAGTAGTGTGAAAATCTAATTCTCAATCGTACACGTGTGTTTGAACCCATTTTTGAAACATCTAACCCATTTTAAGCTAAGAAAACTGATTCAATCAGATATAGGCTTACGTGTTGGATTCTGAGTCATGCGCCAGGTGACCATCAAAGTAACAAAAATTACCGCCGATGACCCCATCTGTTTTGCTTACGCAAAGATCTCGGGAGTTCATCTTTTTCCCATACACTTGGATGATTTGACCCCGTCTATTTTGCTTACGCAAAGATCTCGGGTGTTCAACCTTTTCCTATCCGCTTGGATAATTTTACGGCTTCTTATGTTTTGCTTACGCAAAGACCTAGAATGTTCGTACCTTTTTAATATCCACTTGGATGTTTTTCCTTTTACAACTTCTGATATCCTGTTGGATTTTATCTTACTTTTGACGGTGATTTTGACTTACCAAGATGGTACCCTAGTTAACCTGTAAGAGATGATAAGATGAATGCGGGTATTTCTTGAGGATTGATAGGCTTTCAAAACCATTTTATTTCAAATTGTGGGGTACGCCATGTTTCGTGCTCAAATTGTAGCACTTAATCACATGAAATCATTGTACAAACAAATGTTCGGGTTTATCTTGAACAAATATCAGCTACCTTCAGGGATTCACATTAGCTGAGTGCAAAATGAAGTGTTTCAAGGGTCTTGATCAGACATGATCTCACGTTGGATCTTTTCCAAGGCTAAGTGTTCATATCTTTAATTGTTTTTACTTTTATTTTTCAATATAAATTTCTTAATCTTCCTTATTAGCTTGTTTAAATAGTGTACATATGAGAGTTTTCCTTTTTCTCTTTGATCAAGTATGTCATGTCACCCGAAACAACATCCCCACCGAAACTACTCAAACCGCCTGAAACTTCCTCCTACCCAAAACTATTTTGCCCTATCGAAACTAGTAGTTTTGACATGGGCATTTTGTTCTTTTGTCAAGCTCAAATTAAATGACTTCATAATTAGACTCCTTCTCATGCTCATTCTCACTCTCACTATCCGAAACCCTTTTCACCTTCGTTTTCACACATAAAAGCTCGAGATTCATCGATATAAGTTTGTGAAATCAGTATATCTTATCTAATTCCTCCGTCGTCTTCTTCATCAGGTTTGATTACTCAAAGTTCTTGCTACTGTTTCATATAGCGAAGGCTAGGGTTTCATTTTTACCCTTGTTACGATTGAAATCGTATATTTAGGGTTGTTTCATGCTTAGAATTTGTCACACCCCGACCGATGGCGAAATCATCGGGGCGGGACATGTAGACTGTTCAAAAGCACGAGGTTGACTATATTGAAATATATTAATTATCAAATTTCATTGCAACATTCATGACAAAACAATCCAAGAAAAAAAACATAATTGAAATACATAAGTTCTTTATTTAATTTAACTAGGTCCAAACCTATGTGTAGCACATCTTGATCACACTCACACATTAGTACATGAAACATGAATAAAATAAAGTCAACTAAAAAGTTGGTGAGTATAACACAGGTTCGTATATAGATAGCATATAGTTTGTAAAACAAATCCTTACATAACATGATAAATAAGGCATTTATGGGGAGCAGCTATTGTGTAACCAAGTACAAACAAACCTTTGTAACTTGCATGCAAAATTGTGTTGTCGCTATCAATCACCCTACCTGGGTGGGTTTGTCAGACTCAATAGATCTATCATTGAAAATCGTCGGCTTGAATAGTTAATGATTGCACATAAGTGTTCACAAAAGTTAGAACACATAGCACTCGGGCATAAAGCTCAAATTACACACATGAATGTAATTAGGATTTGTACTTGTGTTGTTTGTGTAAATGTAAACAGTAGTTTGAGTAGTGTTCATGTTTCACCCCAAAAATGTAAAAGAGTAAAAGGGGCTATGTATACTCACTTGGTTCAAGGTGTAGCTAAACACGGGAGACTATATTGAAATTTGATCCTTGCAACTCACCACGTTAACCTATTGTATAATGTATATTTGGATTATTAGAGGGTACAATAGTCTATGTCTAAGATTTGAATCGGTTGTGTGTGACAAGTGTTGAAGTGGTAAGTATTAGTGGTCCGTACTTGAATGAGGTATTTTATAAAATGAGGAATTTAAATAAATAGTTCTAAAATAATTAAACTAGGTTTTGAGTTTGAATAACTAAATAATTTTAAATAATTATTATTTATTAATTTAGTTATAACATTAGTTGTGTGATTTATCTTATTTAAATAAATTATTTATTTATTTATAAAGACATGTAACAAAAATATTTATTTATAAAAGTGTGTAAAAAGTAAAATATATTTACCTTTATAATAAATAACTTTCATTTATTTATTTTTCCTTTTAAAAAAAATAGGTATTGATTTTCTTTAATGAAGTTAATATTTTATAACTTTTATAAAATTAGTTGTTTTTATTTGGAAATTAATTTAAATATTTAAAGTTTTGTTTTAAAAGTTTAATATGCAAATTAACACTTTAATTCGAATTAAATCGGAATTTATATTGAAATTTAATGATTCTGCTTTTATTCTGCTATAAATGTTTCAAGGTTTATAAAAATATTTTTATAAAATTTTTGGAGTTTTAGAAATGGTGTTTAAAAATATAAACAGGCCACCCGGTTCGAACCCGGGTGGTTCCTGTGTGCTCAGTTGGTTTGTACCGCTGGGCCAAACGAGTCACTTGTGTACAAGGCCGGCTCGGTTGATTATAATCGATGAGTGAAAGCTAACTGGGTCTACTGCCCAAGGCACGCACAAAAAGTATCCGGTCGGGTGCGGCTATGGGTTTCGAACCCATGCCACCTGGTCTGATGGTGCAGTGGCCTAACCAGTCAGACCAGGTGGGTTCGCTGGTCTATAGACGAAGCCCGATTAGATAATGCATACAAGGGTTAAACCACAGTCCCTCCCCAAACGTAAAAACTGACTAAGAACCCTAATTCCAAATTGATCCCGATCGATTTTGATAGCTTAAATTGATAAAGGGTTTTTTATTGGGGCCTGATTACGAATCGAATGCGCTAAGTTTTACCTCGTATGATGGAGTATCGAGCGAGCAGGGCTTGCACGTATTCTCGGCTGGTGTTGATGATCGATAGGGTTCCAGAAGCGCAATGCCGATTGATTGGTGCTCAATGGAGTTTTGGAGGGGTTGTGCGATGGTGGTAGACCCGATTTACAGTTTCAATTTCACGTAAAAAGGATGATTTGATTTGCGTTTGAGAGTGGGACGGTTACGGGCTATATGGTATTCAAAATCATTGAAATCGGTTTAATTGAGTCTTTAAGATCCGACGAAACAGTTGTAGTAACATACTAGCACGATCCCATCGAGTTATTGCACACAAATTTGATGGTTTTGTAACCGTTTTGTGATGAGTTGACTTTTAAAGTCAAAATTAGAAAACAAAAACTAGTTAAATGGATTCAAAACCAATTTATTTGGTTTTTTTTTTTTAAATATATGTATAATTGTTATCATTTATAAAGAGATGAGATTTTATTTTTAATAAAATTTCAAATTGTGTAAATGTATCATTTAATAAAATGTATGTGTATTTATATAAAATTTGGTTTTTCACTCCTTATAAACTTATAAAAATTAACTATAAGTTTTCATTGTAATATATATATAAAAAAAATGTTTGAATAAATACATGATTTAAATATAGTGTTATTATTGAAATAAATAAGGTAAGAATTTAGCCAAAAAGTCATGGATGTTACAGTCTCCCCCTGTTAAGGGAATTTCGTCCCGAAATTTAACTAGAGGAAGCTACGGCATCAGTTAAAAGATGGAGGTACTTGAGTTTCATTTGGTCCTCTCGTTCCCAAGTGAATTCAGGACCACGCTTAGATTCCCAACGAAATTTGACAATATGAATACGACTTCGCTTGAGCTGCTTGATTTCACGATCCATGATTTCTACCGGTCTCTCAAAGAAGTGCATCGCTTCATCAATGCGCACGTCATCAAGCGGTATTTGGAGCTTCTCATCAGCGAGACATTTCTTCAGATTAGATACATGAAATGTAGGATGTACATTGCCAAGAGATGGACGTAAGTCGAGTTTGTAAGCCACTTTCCCAATCCTTTCAAGGATCTTGAATGGACCAACATAGCGAGGTGCTAACTTGCCTTTCTTTCCAAAACGGATCACACCCTTCCACGGAGACACCTTAAGAAGAACAAGGTCACCGACTTGGAATTCCAAGGGTTTTCAATTTTTGTCGGCATAACTATTTTGCCGACTCCTCGCTACTCGAATGTTGTCACGGATTTGAATGATCTTATCGGATGTTTCTTGAATTAGTTCGGGACCGGTGATTTGTGCTTCGCCAATCTCATTCCAACAGATAGGAGAACGGCATTTGCGACCATAAAGAGCTTCAAATGGACCCATGTTGATACTTGTGTGATAGCTATTGTTGTATGAGAACTCAATTAGGGATAAATGTGAATCCCAATTGCCACCAAAATCAATTACACAAGCTCTAAGCATGTCTTCAAGAGTTTGGATTGTTCGCTCGGTTTGACCATCAGTTTGGGGATGGTAAGCCGTGCTCAAATCCAATCGTGTGCCATGAGCAAATTGAAGAGATTGCCAAAAACGAGAAGTGAACCGGGCATCTCGATCGGATATTATGTTCAAGGGAACACCATGACGGCTCACAATTTTGTCAATGTAAATTCGGGCTAGTTTCTCAACCCGATAGTCTTCACGGATAGGCAAGAAATGAGCAGATTTGGTGAGATGGTCAATGATCACCCAAATGCTATCATGACCACTTGAGGTGCGAGGGAGTTTGGTAATGAAATCCATAGCTAAGTTCTCCCATTTCCACACGGGAATTTCTGGTTATTCGAGTAAACCAGAAGGACGTTGATGTTCGGCTTTGACTTTGGAGCAAGTTAAACATTTAGTAACATAGAGAGCAATGTCTTTCTTCATTCCGGACCACCAATATTGTTGGCGAAGATCTTGATACATTTTATCCGCACCAGGATGAATAGAATAACGAGTCTTATGAGCCTCGTTCATGAGGAATGCACGGAGATCATCGCGATCGGGAATCCAAATACGGTTCAAATAATAAAGTAAGCCATTGGGTTTTGATTCAAGCAGAAGTTCAACACCACACGACATTTCTTCGTACATGTTACCCTCGGTGACTGAGACGTGTTGAGCTTCTAAGATGCGATTTTGAATCTCGGTTTGAATTCGGGCACAATAAAGCATAACATGGTCCTTTCGACTCAAAGCGTCAGCTACAACATTCGCTTTGTCGGGATGATAACGAATCTCGCATTCATAGTCGTTAAGGAGTTCAACCCAACGTCGTTGCCTCATATTGAGTTATTTTTTATTGAAGATATGTTGAAGACTTTTGTGGTCAGTGAACAACACACATTTCGTACCATAGAGATAATGTCTCCAAATCTTCAATGCGAATACGACCGTACCCAATTCGAGATCGTGCGTCGTATAATTCTTCTCATGAATCTTAAGTTGCCTTGATGCATAAGCGTTTACTTTGCCTCGTTGCATGAGTACACAACCGAGACCTTGGTTAGAGGCATCACAGTAGACAACTAGTTCATCATTTCCATCAGGGAGAGTCAAAATGGGAGCATTGCACAACTTTTGCTTGAGAGTTTGGAAAGCTTCTTCTTGTTTTGGTCCCCATTCATAAGTCTTACCCTTGTGGGTCAAAGCGGTAAAGGGGACAGCAATCTTAGAGAAGTTTGAGATGAAACGACGATAATAACCCGCAAGACCAAGAAATGAACGAACTTTGGTGGGAGTCTTTAGGGCATTCCGATTCTTAACCGTTTCGATTTTAGCAGGGTCAACATGAATTCCCTTGTCGTTGACGATATGACCAAGAAATTGAACTTCCTTTAGCCAAAATTCACATTTAGAGAATTGGGCATATAGTTGTTCTTTTCTCAAGAGGTCCAAAACCAATCTAAGATGTTGCTCATGGTCGACTTTAGTCTTAGAATAGATTAAGATATCATCAATGAAGACGATCACGAAGTTATCAAGGTACGGTCTGCACACACGATTCATGAGGTCCATGAAAACTGCGGGTGCATTGGTTAGCCCAAAAGGCATGACCATGAACTCATAGTGTCCATACCTTGTTCGGAAGGCAGTCTTTGGAATATCATCCTCTTGCACACGGAGTTGGTGATAACCAGATCGAAGATCAATCTTCGAAAAGCAAGTAGAACCTTGAAGTTGATCAAAGAGGTCATCAATTCTAGGTAAGGGATAACGGTTTTTGATAGTAATCTTGTTAAGTTCGCGGTAGTCAATACACATGTGGAATGATCCATCCTTCTTCTTGACGAATAAGACGGGTGCACCCCACGGTGAATGACTTGGACGAATGAAACCTTTGTCGGAAAGTTCTTGGAGTTGGCTTGCAAGTTCTTGCATTTCAGAAGGTGCAAGGCGGTAAGGAGCTCTAGCCACGGGGTTAGCTCCAGGTATAAGGTCAATGCAAAATTCTACTTGACGAACGGGTGGAAGACCAGATAAATCTTCGAGGAACACTTCAAGAAAATCTCGGATAATGGGGATATCTTGAATACTCTTCTTTTTGACATCCTTTTGAACGATATGGGCCAAAAAGGCCACGTACTTCTTTCGTAAGAACTTTTGAGCAGTAGTGCATGACATTAATTTAAGCCCTTTGCAAGGCTTTTCACCAAAGACTCTTAGTGTTTCTACCGATGGTAGGGGTATTCGGATGCACTTCTCGAAACAGATGACTTCGACATGATGATTTGATAGCCAATCCATGCCTATGATGATATCAAAACTTCCTAGTGGCATAGGTACAAGGTTGATTGGAAATGTATGATCATTAACTTCTAGGGAGCAATCATAGATGATGGAATCGATTATAAGAGAGTCACCATTTGCTATCTCGACGGTGAAGGTTTTCTCTAATTGGGATCGTGTCTATGCAAGTAAAGGTTCAAAATTAAGTGACACAAAGCTTTTATCGGCACCGGTATCAAATAAAGTGGAGGCATATTGACTATTAACAAGAAACATACCATTGACCACATCATGGTTGGCTTGAGCTTCATTGGCGTTTATGTTGAAAGCACGCCCACGAGTCTAACATTGACTAACCTTGGGCATTGATCACGGAAATAATTTGGGTCGCCACATTCATAACAAGCACGCCCATTTGCAATAGCAGGAACACCTTGATGAGCCACTTGCGGGTTGGTTCGGTTTGGTGGGTTGACTTGGCCCGTAAGAGCTTTGGCCCTATAAACATTGACCGTATGGCCAAATTTCCCACAATAAGTGCAAAGGCGACATGGGATGCTTTGAGGGTGATGATAGTTGCATGTGGCACAAAGCGGGTAGATCCCAACATATGTCTTTTTGGCTGGTGCTTGAACCATAGGTGTAGCTTGATTAACAGGAATAGCAGAAGTGACCACAGTAAAATTTCTAGCCTTTCTCTTCTTATTGTGCCGAGAGGGTTCAGTTGTGGCTTCTTTGTTGTGGGTAGGAGGAGTTGCGGTGTCGGAAACTTTCTTTGCGCCCTTTTTAGTAAGAGTCCCCTCTTTCACATGATTATCGGTTAAGGTAGCGGATAAACGGATAGCATCTTCAAGTGTGGCGGGATTTCTACCTAAGACAGTATCTTGAATTTGTCTAGGTAGTCCACCAATATACTTTTCAATGCAGCGGGATAAAGGCATGACCATATGGGGCACAAGAAGACTCAACTCATGGAACCGAGTTGTATATGCCAAGTTTTCACCACTATCGTGGGCAAGATCCCAAAATTCGGCTTCGAGTTTCTTTACTTCATTTCGAGGAAAGAATTCCTCAGTCATTAGCCTTTTAACCTCATCTCAAGGTAAGGCCATTGCTACATCCACACCCCTATTCCTCTTTTCCCCATTCCACCACGTGAGTGCCCGTTTTTGTAAGACACTTGTGGCATGACGAAGACGAAGGTTATCGGGGCAGTCACTATTGAGAAAGGTATTCTCAATACTATCGAACCATTGAAGAAGTCCCGTAGCTCCTTCAGTACCATAAAACTTAAGGGGATTACATGAGTTGAAATGCTTGAAGGTGCATTGAGATGGGTTGGCACCACCATTTCCACCATTTCCACCATTTGTCCCATGGTTACCATTGGCGGCACCATTGGCTTGGGTGAGTTGAGTTACGAGTTGTGCAAGAATGGTAGCGATGTCGGTGTTGGTGTTGGTCACGGGAGCACGACGAGGACGCATTCTACAGATTTTCACAAGACAAGAAAAGATGTAAGAATTTATGAAAGTTGTTTGGGTTTATAAGAATAAGATAACAAATAAAATAGTAATTTATAGTTGGGGTTGTACTCAAATAGTGATATAATCACTTGAATACTATGACACATTAAGGTTAATTAAACTCATATAATTTTCAAGGAGACATGCTTTAGCCTATAAGTAAACACTCATCCCGGGAATTCCCAAGAAAGCATACGGGTCCCTCGATTGATTGGGATTTATGCGAAATGCTTTCCTAGACAGAAAACCCAGAATACAGGTGTCACCCTTCCAGATTGCATGTGTCCTCAAATAATTAACAAAGTTTAAAAGCCATAACGAGGAAATAAAGAAATTTTATAGATTTAGTTCCATGGAGTTTCCACATGCTAAGATGATAATGATAAAGAAGTAGGCAAGAAGGTTATGAGGTTTAGGATAAGGGTAGGGATATTATTCTATTTAATTTATTATTTAAGTATAGTCTAATAAATCATGAAATATTTTTTTTTATAAGTAAGGTACCAAAAATGAAATAATAACTAATCATAGTAAGCATGTGACACATAGCATGTAACACATAATCATATAAACATGAAGCATGGCACAAGTGGGTGTCCTAAAGTTATAGTCTAGGTCAAGGTGTCTAATAACCTAATTCCCTATAACCAAGGCTCTGATACCAATCTGTCACACCCCCACCGATGGCGGAATCATCGGGGCGGGACATGTAGACTGTTCAAAAGCACGAGGTTGACTATATTGAAATATATTAATTATCAAATTTCATTGCAACATTCATGACAAAACAATCCAAGAAAAACAACATAATTGAATTACATAAGTTCTTTATTTAATTTAACTAGGTCCAAGCCTATGTGTAGCACATCTTGATCACACTCACACATTAGTACCTGAAACATGAATAAAATAAAGTCAACTAAAAAGTTGGTGAGTATAACACAGGTTTGTATATAGATAGCATATAGCTTGTAAAACAAATCCTTACATAACATTATAAATAAGGCATTTATGGGGAGCAGCTATTGTGTAACCAAGTACAATCAAACCTTTGTAACTAGCATGCAAAATTGTGTTGTCGGTATCAATCACCCTACCTGGGTGGGTTTGTCAGACTCAATAGATCTATCATTGAAAACCGTCGGCTTGAATAGTTAATGATTGCACATAAGTGTTCACAAAAGTTAGCACACATAGCACTCGGGCATAAAGCTCAAATTGCACACATGAATGTAATTAGGATTTGTACTTGTGTTGTTTGTGTAAATGTAAACAGTAGTTTGAGTAGTGTTCATGTTTCACCCCAAAAATGTAAAAGAGTAAAAGGGGCTATGTATACTCACTTGGTTCAAGGTGTAGCTAAACACGGGAGACTAGATTGAAATTTGATCCTTACAACTCACCATGTTAACCTATTGTATAATGTATATTTGGATTATTAGAGGGTACAATAGTCTATGTCTAAGATTTGAATCGGTTGTGTGTGACAAGTGTTGAAGTGGTAAGTATTAGTGGTCCGTACTTGAATGAGGTATTTTATAAAATGAGGAATTTAAATAAATAGTTCTAAAATAATTAAACTAGGTTTTGAGTTTGAATAACTAAATAATTTTAAATAATTATTATTTAATAATTTAGTTATAACATTAGTTGTGCGATTTATCTTATTTAAATAAATAATTTATTTATTTATAAAGACATGTAACAAAAATATTTATTTATAAAAGTGTGTAAAAAGTAAAATATATTTACCTTTGTAATAAATAACTTTCATTTATTTATTTTTCCTTTTAAAAAAAATAAGTATTGATTTTCTTTAATGAAGTTAATATTTTATAAATTTTATATAATTAATTGTTTTTATTTAGAAATTAATTTAACATTTAAAGTTTTGTTTTAAAAGTTTAATATGCAAATTAACACTTTAATTCGGATTAAATCGGAATTTATATTGAAATTTAATGATTCTGCTTTTATTCTGCTATAAATGTTTCAAGGTTTATAAAAATATTTTTTATAAAATTTTTGGAGTTTTAGAAATGGTGTTTAAAAATATAAACAGGCCACCCGGTTCAAACCCGGGTGGTTCCTGTGTGCTCAGTTGGTTTGTACCGCTGGGCCAAACGAGTCACTTGTGTACAAGGCTGGCTCGGTTGATTATAATCGATGAGTGAAAGCTAACTGGGTCTACTGCCCAAGGCACGCACAAAAAGGATCCGGTCGGGTGCGGCTATGGGTTTCGAACCCATGCCACCTGGTCTGATGGTGCAGTGGCCTAACCAGTCAGACCAGGTGGGTTCGCTGGTCTATAGACGAAGCCCGATTAGATAATGCATACAAGGGTTAAACCACAGTCCCTCCCCAAACGTAAAAACTGACTAAGAACCCTAATTCCAAATTGATCCCGATCGATTTTGATAGCTTAAATTGATAAAGGGTTTTTGATTGGGGCCTGATTACGAATCGAATGCGCTAAGTTTTACCTCGTATGATGGAGTATCGAGCGAGCAGGGCTTGCACGTACTCTCGGCTGGTGTTGATGATCGATAGGGTTCCAGAAGCGCAATGCCGATTGATTGGTGCTCAATGGAGTTTTGGAGGGGTTATGCGATGGTGGTAGACCCGATTTACAGTTTCAATTTCACGTAAAAAGGATGATTTGATTTGCGTTTGAGAGTGGGACGGTTACGGGCTATATGGTATTCAAAATCATTGAAATCGGTTTAATTGAGTCTTTAAGATCCGACGAAACAGTTGTAGTAACATACTAGCACGATCCCATCGAGTTATTGCACACAAATTTGATGGTTTTGTAACCGTTTTGTGATGAGTTGACTTTTAAAGTCAAAATTAGAAAAAAAAAACTAGTTAAATGGATTTAAAACCAATTTATTTGGTTTTTTTTTTTTTAAATATATGTATAATTGTTATCATTTATAAAGAGATGAGATTTTATTTTTAATAAAATTTCAAATTGTGTAAATGGATCATTTAATAAAATGTATGTGTATTTATATAAAATTTGGTTTTTCACTCCTTATAAACTTATAAAAATTAACTATAAGTTTTCATTGTAATATATATATATAAAAAAAATGCTTGAATAAATACATGATTTAAATATAGTGTTATTATTGAAATAAATAAGGTAAGAATTTAGCTAAATAGTCATGGATGTTACAGAATTTGTTTATCAACTCACCATTGTTAAAATCTCACTCTTTTATTGCGTATTTTTGCAGACTACAGCTGATACCTTGGTAAGAAGGAGTTTCGGTCCTCACAGGCTTCTTTTTCTTGCCTTTTCTACTTAGTTTTTGACGCATTTGCTTTGATTGATTTAGTCAATAAGTGTGTATATATGTCTGTATATAACTTTTCCTTGATTGTCTTTGCTCTTTGAATTACTGCCTTTTGATCAGGGTTTGGTATCGAAACTAATAGTTTCTGGAAAAAGGTGTTCTCCTTTAAAAATATAATTTCAAATTTGAACATATTTCGCTTACCGAAACTAGTTGTTTCGATGCCCAAGCTCTGCCCGAAACTATGGAGTTTCGATAGGTTGTTTCTTAACCGAAACTAGTAGTTTCGGTTAGGCATTTCTGAAATTTTTCTAAGTGTTAGACTGATTTTTGATAATTTTTGTTTCTATCAGAAATGGACCTATTTATGAAGAAGCACAATATCTGTGCCTTTCTTAATGCTGCTGATCCCAAGAGTGAGGGATTTGTACCTTTGCTCAATTTTCTGGCTAACTCTAATGTGAGCTTTGCTATAAGTCACAACTTGCCCATTTTTGAAGCCATAATCAGGCAATTCTGGGCCACTGCTGCAAGAGTATCCATCAATAATGTGGAGCACATAAGAGCAACTGTGTACAACCAAGAAGTTCTATTTTCTGAGGCCACCATAAGAGAGGTACTGCAGTTTGGTGATAATCATGAAGCCCCTGTGGAATTTCCTAGTTTCTACATCAGAGAATGTTTCAAAAGAATGGGTCACCCAGATGAGTTCAAAAGTGGGCAGATCATAATGACATTCCTTGCCCCTCACTGGAGGTATATTGTGCATGTGTTCATTCACTTCATCTCAATCAGAAAAGGTGGATTTGACTCTGCCAATGCCATGGTGGCATCTGCTATTCTTGGCTTGATCAAAGGGAGGGATTATAATTTTTCTGGGTTGGTGTTCAAACAACTTATAGAGAATCTTACTGGAAGAGTAAGAGACAAATTTCTCGTGTACCCAATATTTCTACAAATGATAATTAACCATATTCTACCAAATCTTCAACATGAAGGACCTGTTCTTGTTCTTGATCATAAGATAGCCAAGACCCTCAGTTATATGAAGAGTTCTAGTTCAATATCGAACAGGATAGTTATGGACATTCCACTCTTTGGGCATGTGATTGGAGAAGTAGAACATGTAGTCCCTGATATCGATCCCGATGAAGTCATTGAATCATCATCATCTAAAGAAGAAGAAGATGCAGAACAGGGTCAAGGGAACCAAGAGCCGGATGTTGAAGTTGAAAAACACATAGAGCAAGATGTTGAACAACCAGTTCAGGAAGCTCAATTTATATATCAATAGATAGAAAATCTGGATCCTTTGGATTTCCAAGTACATGATGAAAACATAGAAGCTGAAGCACATGTTGATGCTGAAGTTCAAGGTAATGTGCAAGTTGAAGCTGAATCAAGTGAAACTTTGGACGAAGGAATCTATGGTACAAAGTATGATCAGTCTGATTATGAGTCTGAAGAAGAGGAGCAGACTGAACCTCCTGCATCCTCCTCCAAGAGACAAGCTGACTCAGGATCTGATTATGAGCTGGTGGAAGCTAGAGCTAAGAAAATAATAACTAGTCTTGAAGAATTATCATCCTCTTCAGAGTCCCTTTTCAATATCTCAGAACATACTACATCACAACCAACACCTCAGCCAACACCACCACCATCTCCACAACATGCACCCGTTCCAACACCACCTACATCCCCTACTCATGAACCATCACCATCAGTCCCAAGAGTCAAAACCCTAAGCTTGGAGGTGAAAAAGCTACAGGATATAGTGACAAAACAAGATGGAGTTATAGAAGGGTTAAAAACTGAACTGAGTGAGTGCAAGGAAGAAATTAAAAATCTTAAGCTGGAAGTTGCAGGTTTGCATACCCAACTAGTTGTTCAGCAGACTCAACTTGAAACTCAACAGAAGTTAATTTCTCAACAACAACAAGATTTTAAAGCTCTATCTGACATTGTTGAGCAACTCAAGGCTTCTTTGGTTAAGTTTTCACAAGAGGAGCCTGCTTCCACAGCTTAGGGAGAGATCACATCTGCAGCTGCTCTGGAAGTAAAAGTAGAAGAATCTGAATATGATCTCCCATCAGCTAGTGAAAGGAGAGCTGCCAGGGAAAGAGGAAAACGAAAAGAATCAAAATGTTGCAGTTGTAATTCTTGATGAAGAAGAAGTTGGATCAGATCATGAGCTAGATGAACTACTAAAGCAAGTTGATGACTTTGGAACAATTGAAGATTACCCTGAAATTGTTACATTAGGTGAAGAATAGGGAGATTAGCTCAAGTATTTCACAGAAGAAGGAAATGAGTTTGATGCTCCATCGGATAATGAGCTAGAGGACCAGAATGTCAAAGTGGCCTTTGTTCAGCCTGTGAACACTGCTGGGCCAATAGTCACAACTGAAGAATCTCCAACAGCAACACCAACACCAACTGCAACAGGAACTGATACTCCATCTGTCCAGGCCTCAGATCTAAGGAGGTCTTGGTTCAAGGAAATGCCAGCTCAGGAACCACCAAAGCACTATGAGTGGTTTGCTGAGTATCAAGAGTTAAAAAGGCCACCAGTCAGGTGGAAGTACGATAAAGAACGTTCACTTTTCATTGTCAGAAGATACAAAGGAGGAGTGGAGCACTTCAAGTCTCCTCATGACTTCAGCTCCCTCCCTAAATATGACTTAAGAGCCCTTGCCAAGCTACCTCTACAAAACCCTGGAGATGTGGGCATTGCAAGAGATTTTGAGACCTTCTTGAGAAATCAGATCTTTAATGATTTCAGGTCCATGACCAATGATAAACCAAGAAGGGTTCTCTCCAAAACCAGGATTCATCCTAAAACTCAAAGGCCTTCGGTACAAGCCGGCAGAGACTATCAAATCCATCATACTGCATTGATCAGTACCAGTCCAGCTTCAGAATTTTAGAAAATGGTTTTACAACTCCACCATTGGAAGTGCAGTGATTGAATGTGAAGGAATGGAAGGCATTCAAATATTTGAGCCCATGGAACTGTTAAAATTTCAACCTAATGATCTTGAAGTGTTATTCAACAACCCTATCAAGATCTTTAATGGAGATGATGAAGCTGATGCCAAGGCCTATCAAAGGGTGATGACTATTAATGCAAAAACTCACTTTCAAAACCAAGTCAAAAGCCAACTGCTTAGCAAGAGTTGAAGACATTGATGCAGCAGCTTAGGGGGAGATTATAGAGTCTTGTATTTTTGTAAACTGATGTCATCAATGTATTTTCAACAATGTTAGTTTAGTTTATTTACTTGTAATTTCATTTGATGTAATTTCCTGTTTTTAGTTTATGTCTGGGCCATCGAAACTACTTAGTTTCGATAGAGGTTTGTTCAATCGAAACTAGTAGTTTTGATAGATGGTAAGTTTCGACGGGCTTGTTCTTTCACTTGTAAATGCTCAACCGAAACTATTAGTTTCGGTGAGCATAGTTTCTATGCCTGTCAACTTACTATAAATAGCTTAGTTTGAGAATGTTTAGGGTGTGACTAGCAATTGTAACCCTGAATTCTCTCTTTCACTATTCTTTAAGAATCAATACAATATGCATTTGTTTAATGCTTTATTCTTACACTTTCACATAATATTTGTGTTGATTCTATGTGTTAGCTGTTACCTTTACCATTTCTATTTCTCTCCTCTGTTTCACCACCATACACACAGATTTCGCCCGTGTGTTTGTAATCGATCTTTTGAGTGATTTCCGATTGAAATCTGGACCTACATAGGCCCCGCATATCCATGTGCCAGTAAGTTCACAATTACGTGATATCAAGTGTAATTATCAACTTAACTCACAAGATCATTCTAGTAGTCTCCCATCATAGTCATATTGTGTACGTGCATTAAAGTTATTTCAAGTGTCAGTGTAGAAGTAACTATCCTAGTGTGTACTCATACTCTCGGGTTGTTCATTTTGTTACTTATCAGTCAAGGTCCTAAAAGTTATGTCTCGGGGTACTTAGGTTTTCCTAATGTACTAAAATGTAATCAAAGCCATAGTAGTTTCAGAGACCTAAGGGTCAGAGTCCCTAATGTGTTCTTAGTTAGAGCCCAAGAATCCATAAGGAAACCCAATTCGCTAAAACCGCTGGCTCTGATACCAATCTGTCAAAACTCGACCAGGGGGCTAGGCATGATAATCGAATACCAAAACAAAACACAACAAAAATAATGTGACATATATTTCATCAATGTCATGAGTCCATGCTAAGTCAAAGTTTAAATTTACAAAATGTACAAGTCTTCTATATTCTAACTAAAAATAAAATAAAGTGATGGGTTCTTAATTAAAATTTTCTTTCAGACCCTAAATTTGGTGTTTTTACAGGCACGGTCGTGCCTCCGTACGCACGGGCGTGCCTCCGTGGTACCTATGAATCTTTGCTATCCTTGCTTGTAACTTTCTCTGGCAGACTCTGGTCAAAGGCATGAGCGTGCCTGGTGTTAACTGGTTCTAGAATCTTGCTGCTTGACCTAGATCTCTTTCAATGGGGGCACGACCATGCATTTTCAGGCACGGGCGTGCCTTTCCTCTAAACTTCACATATTATTGACTTTTTGTTCCTTTACGCGTGGGAGGTCAATTAATATGCAAATTTAAAAAGGGAAGCAATTAAGTATGTTTTCTCATGTGATTGCTTCTAAAGACGTGAAGCATGTTTTTTGACTTTTTGTACTTTTCCTTTATAACAAAATCAACCGGATATATTTTTAGATTTTGATTATTAAAATAAAATTTATCTACTACTACTTTAATATTATAATTACTTTTGAACATATTTTTTTTTTTAACTTTTAAGATATAATGTCAGATTTATTTTTATCTACATTTTGATATAATTTTTTTTCGAAATTGGCCCGTACAAGGTCTTAAAGCACAAGGGTAGAACTCCTCAAAACTACTACTATTTTAATATTACATTTACCTTTACAAATATTTCGTTTTTCTCTTATAATTTTTAAAATATAATATTTTACAAAATTCAGAATATAAACATATGACGTGTTTATTTTTATCTATGTTTCGATATAAATTTATTCAAAATTGACCCGGGTCAAATATAATATATATTTTTTATTTTTTCAACAACGTAATATTTTGATAAATTCCGAAAATACTGTTGCGACATACTTGTTTCTACTTATGTTTCGATATAAATTTTATTCAAAATCAAGCAGCCGGAACGCATGGGAAGTGAATTTTTTTAACTTCACTTTCGTGTTTTTAACGCTCTTTTTTAGAACGACGCAACTTTTTTCTTGATATCCGAATATACCGTTGTGACGTACTTTTTTTTAAACTATGTTTCGATCTTGAAAATGTATACGCCGTAACTTCATACATTTCTCTTTACGTACTTAATCACATCAATATCACCGCTATAACACTCGATAACATTCGCTAGTATATATACGGTAACTTAAGTTAAATGAGCTTATTTATTCTCAAAGAAACATCATGACACTAATGTTGTATTCATGTCACCAATCGTCCAGGGTTGAAATTAGAGGTGCCCAAATAGCCGGAACCGAACCCGCCCAAATACCCGAAACTTGTTTCTTTCGAAAATCGGTTCTTCCGGACACGAACTGGAAGCGGCCCTACCCGTAGGGTCTGGATAGGTTTCAGCATTTCTAGTCAAAAACCGGTTCTGGAAATACTCGGACCCGGTTAGAAAAAAAACCGGTTCTACAAAAAAACCGGTTCTGAAAAAAACCAGTTCTGAAAAAAGCCGGTTGTAACGAATTTTCTAGCAAGCGTCACTTCCGAAGAAGAATTTGAAAACTTTGATATTTTGGCTAGGTGAAAAGGAAAGGAATCCTAATTTCTGATCCTAGCCGCTATGCCCGTGATCTACTAACCGTCCAATCTTCTATGATAGCTTCGGAGTCGGCTTTTTCTTTTAGTGGCAGGGTTATTTCTTTGAGAAGAACAAGGCTTACCCCCCGAATCGGTAGAAATGTGCATATGCTTGAAGGACTATTTGGATGCGGCGGAGCGGATACAAGATACTTTTTCACTTGAAGATGAAAACATCCTTGAAGCGGAGATACACGAGGATGAGATCGACATGGGAATAAATCACCAAATGAAGTCACGAATATGATCAAAAAAAGACGCAACAAAGACAAAAACAAAGACGGTCTAGTTTTTTTATATAATTTATCTATGTTTTATGACTTTATGTTTTAAACATTTATCTATTTTGTAACATTTTAAGTTTTTAATGTTATTGGACATTTTTAAGTTAGTTGTTTATATGTTTAATTAAAGTTTTTATATGTTTAACTAAGTTTTTCGAATACCCGGAAATAGGTTCTTAAAATACCCGCCTTGAATTTTCGGTACCGGTAAGAACCGGAGCCGCTTCTTGAATAACCGGAACCAAGTACATAGGGTATGGTTTTTTAACTAAGAACCGGAACTGGTTCCTTCTAATACCTGGTTTTCCGGAACCAATCATTGATGATCAGTTCTTGAAACATGATAATGGAAAACAAATAATAATAATAAATAATACCTGATAAGCTAACCGCAGAAAGGGAAGACGTCATGATCCGGTTAGGAAGATCGGGTTTCCGTTTAGGGTTTACGGTTAGGATGGCTTAGCATGAGAAGTAAGCTCACGGTTCAGAGAAAGAGGGACGAATTTAGTGGTGAGAGTATTGAATAATTCATTAGTCAATTCCCTCTAATTATCTCTCTATTTATATGTACACTCAAGGGGAAACCCATTAATGGCACATTAAGAGTAATTAGGCCCATCAACTAATTACTAGCCATCGGTTAATAAATAAATAAATAAAATATTTGATCATTTAATAATAAGATAAATGATTATAAGAGCAACACAATAAATCGTGTCTTACATTCTCCCACTTTGCTGAGTGATCATTTATTATGAGCATTAGTAAGTCTGCGAGATTTAATACTCATTTTAGTTCTAAACTGTAACTATAGCAGAGAAATACAGTCATTGAATCAGTATTCAACTCAAGACCCCCATTAATGATACTATAGCACAAATTTAAAACTTAAGTAAACTTTAGGATCAAATTGATAAATAAGCCCTTTAACTTGATTTGTATAGTTAGTGTCTATATTTCATTAGGCATGCATGAATATATTTAGAGACAAACAAATTCAAATAAGTGAGGAAATTTTAATAATTAATCATTCATAGTACGATATGCAATTATGTATGGTCATTAGTAAAACCCGTCTTTATTATAAGCGCTTACAAAATACTTAGGGGTGGTAGATCTTTAGTTATTTGGATCCATTAGCATATCATGAATGTATTCGATACAAAGATTTAGTTTTCTCTACTTTTTCACAAGCGAACAATAATTTCGTATCGAAATTTAATGCAACTCCGCTCGAACTGTTACTGTTTGTGAAGCAAGGGTAGCTTACTTATCAAAATAAGTCTTCAATATGATATTTAAGTGGAGTTACTAAATTATAAGTCTACTGATAAATTTTCCAACAACATTTAGTGACAGTTATATTGTGATCAGCAACATATTATGTCATTGAAACTTAGTTTGTTGTTAACAATTCCTTGTGGCTCCTCCATGAGATAGGTATGTCTACTGACATATGGATATACCCCGAAGTTGACATTTTGTTACCTTTGAATACAACAAAGTTAGAATAAGAGTAGTCAATTGTTTTAAGTTCTCACTTCTTCTTTAAATTATAGTCTCTCGTTTGTTAAAGATATTGCAATATTTCATTAGATGCTTCACAATAATATAGACTAGTCTAGTGTTCAGCAATGTGAGCAATATCTAAACAAGTATAGACTTTAACCTTCATAAGGCTTCTAATTAATGAAGCATAAGGAAATAAATTATTTCATTTATCCTATTAGCCTCTAAAGGAGAACAATTTAAATGTTACATGTGTAAGGATCCGCTTAGTGTAAATCTTATGGGATAAAACTAATGTCCTGTTGGATCTATCTCGGCGTCTTTTGATACTTATCATGTAAGAAGTATCTCTGAGATTCATCATGTAAAAATATGAGTAATCATTGCTTTCAATCATGTAACATATACTTGTAAAAAGAATGTTATCTATATAAAGGCAAGTTTACATTAGTTGCTCCCACTCATCATGAGGTAGGTGTACAAATTCACTTAGTTATTGATGAAGAGAGTTGCACTATGATTTCAATCAACCCATACGTGGATTTCATTGACTTACAGAATAAGTGTTCTTAACTTTCAGTTTAGAACTTTCAGTTTATTTTATGAACATGTAGGTCAATGTTAGGGAAAGTTGTTTTAATGTCCATCTAATGCAGCTTTAAGTTATTGTAAGCTACTAGAACAGTAATGATCCTCAAAGAAATCTTTGTAAAACAGGTAAGAAGATTCTTTGATAATTTATTCCTTCTTGAGTATAACCTTTAGCAATCAATCATGCGTTTCCATTCGGATTTTGTTTAGTTATGAACACCCTTTAGGTAATTCAACCAAATCCCAAATGTTATTCTAATTCATGGAGTCAGGCTTGCTAATAATAGCTTTATTCCATTTAGAAGATTGATTGATGCTAATGACTTAATTAGAAGAAGTAGGATCGGTAAACTTTCCGGCATCCATTTCAAATTCAGTCAGGTAGGATATATAATCATCAACGTTAGTAGGCCTTTTGGACCTAGATGACCTGCTGAGTTGATTATTGGGTTTATTAGAAGTTTCAAGTTTATATATTAGCTCTTGGTTAGGTGCTTTCATTTTCAGGTATATTAGGAGCAACATTAGTTTCTAAGTGTGTTGGAGTTGATGCATTATGGTGTACAAGAGGTGTAATTGGAGTTAAATTTAATGAGTCTCTCCCCCCGCCTCTTGTACTCCTTGTAAGTCATGATAAGGACTTTTACTTCTCCCACTGACCTTAGAAATTTTAAGTAATTCAACATGCTTAGGGTCAACATTGCATCTAACATTTGAAGACCAATAGATTCTAATAGAGAAACAACTTAGTGATGTTTATGTTAGTTTCGCTTGTTGAGGATTACTAATTTAGTTATGGTGAAGAATCTAAGTTTGCCCACATATTAGCATCTATGAGACTTTCTTAGGAGTAGCATTAGATTCTAAGGAGACAAGTTGTGATGGAGCAGTGTCGTGTACAAGAGGTGTAATTTGAGGTAAGACCAATTTGTCACTCCCCCACCTCTTGTAACTTTCGCAAGCTATAATTAGGACACTTGGTGCTCCCACTGATCTTTGAGGTCTATAGAAACTACACATGACAAGTGTCAATGGTGCGTGTGATGTGGGAACCTTTCATATATTTTAGACTTGATTTCCTTATCGTCCAAAATTTCATAAGACATTTTATTGACAAATATAGAAGGAATTCCATTAAGTATATATGAATTGATATCTTTAAAGCTTTGGGCCGTAGGAAACAGATTAGATACAAGTAAATATTATTCTAAATAATAAATAAACTATGTCTGAATATTCCATTTAGGATAACTTCTGGTGGACCCTCATTTATTTCCTTAGGGCTTTTAACACATGATTTAAAGTCATTGATAATGAGATTTGGTAACAATTCATCATGCATCAACATCATCATGATTACTCATAAAATTTGGTCTTAATGGATGAAGTGCATAGGTCTCATTTATCTTTTGTTAAATTTTCATTTTCATGATAACAAAAGTTGTGAAAGTTTATTGTATCAGCTAGTTCTATGTCATAAAGGTTTCTATCCAGATAATGATAACCAATAATATGAGAGTTTAAGTTAATGATGAATTTGTTTTGGCCATGCAAACCTCATAACTGTCAAAGTGTAGCTTTATTATTGATACTAAATTCCGAGTATTCTCCAGAATATGTAAGGTATCATAAAGCTTAATACAAAGATCATTTATTTCATGTTTATATGTAGCCTTAACATTTAAATCCACCACTAACTTCTTATCTTAATTATTAGTTAAATTCTGGTAAGGAAACGTATAGAACTAGGCTCAACGCATCATGTGTTGATAGGAATATTAATATTAGCGGACTCAAAAATCATTAATTAGTAACTACCTTATCTTAGCCAGCTAGTCCCTTGGCTTATGGATGGTCTCATTGCTTATGCCTAATATAATGGCATAGTTTTGCAGTGTGACTTCTCTTTGAGGAACTTAGAGCTGGAAGTAGTACTTGTATTTTGTTTCTGGACCTTAGAGCTATCCTCTCTATAGTAAATTTTCTTCCTCTTTTTAGGTTTAGTGGTAGTAAGGTGAATAACATCCAACTTTTCAGTTTTAGGCTTTCCTTTTCCTGTACGTATGTTGCTATCAATACACTCATTTTCCTTTGGTACTTCTGAGCATTATAGTTGATTTTTTAAGGCAACTAATCGTACTAGTGGAAAAAAAATATTATGTACACACTGAAAAACTTCACTGATTTCCATGTATAAGCCCTTAGTTTATGGGTCATGTCAGTGTATATGATGATGTGTTCGCATATGCCACTTAACCTTTTATTTAGAATTAGAATGTTTGCATGCGTCTTAGAAATTATTTTGATTCTTCCATTTCCACAGAGAATACATTAGTCTTAGGAAATGTAGAATCTGAAGTAGCTCCCCTGATAGCAATAATGAAAGGAGTTCTTGATTACCATAAGAGACATTGTGTTTGACTTATCCTATTTTTATGCTCTACTTTTCTTTTGTAGTACTTTTATCAGAAAGAGCAGTAGGAGTGTCATGTCTTAAGGGATAATCAAGACTCAATAAGAGCAAATATTTATGGAAATCCTTAATTAAGCAAAACTCATCTTAGAACCTAGAGTGAAAATAAGGTACAAATAGCTAAAGAAGAACTTAGAGTGATCTATGGGGTAATAATCTAAGACAGACAGAAATAATAAGTTAAATAAGGTTCTACTTAAGAACAATTATTTTATGAAGATGTGAAAAATCTATTATAACACCAAACTAATAGATTAATTAGGTTCTACTTAAACAATGTAACACATCATCTTTGGACAGAAGTGAAACATTTGTTTAGCGTTAGGAACAATTTAATAGTGAGTATGTGTAGTAAGAATGTAACACATCACCTTTGGGCATAAGTGAAACATTTGTTTAGAATGCACATAATTAGGTTCGCGGAACACAAATGTAACACATCATATTTTGACAGAAGTAGAAACATTCATGTATTTCAGGTGAACTAGTGCTTAATTAGACTTAAATAACTTTACAAGCGTGACACATCACCTTTGGGCAGAAGTGAAACTTTAGGTGTTATTTAAGTTAATCATGTTTTAATATCATGACATGCACTAAGTTATAATGCTTAATTAAGCTTGAATAAGTTTACACATGCAAGTACTTAGCATGTGCGCAGGAATTACTTCCTGCGTACTTAGCAAGTGCGCAAGAATACTCTACGTACTTGCTAAGTACGCATGAACAATTTTCCCTGCACACTTGTTAAGTGCACAGAGATCAGGTCTAGTATAAATAGAATAGGTTGACAGAATTTATGTACACAGACATTTGCACTCAGTGGTATTCTCTCTGTAACCTTCAAGTTTATAATAGACGGATTGTGAAAGTGATTTCGTTGTCGGTTTACTTTGTGTTGCTTGATTCTCCACCTAGTCATGGGCATTCTGTACCCGGTCCGACTAGTCACACACCCACACGTAAGGATCCGAGACACCCGGGGACCTACAAGTGGTATCAGAGCATTGCTCTTGATTTCGAGTGTTGTGAGTGTGTTAGGAGCATCTTCTACACTTCCTACAGAGATTTTGCAAGCAAAAGTGAGTGTTTTTGTTGATCTTTGCGATAAAATAGGGGTAGCTCTTGAGCACTATTTTAGAAGCAAAAATCAATCAAAAACCGACTTTTGTTGTGTATTTGAGTGTTTTGAGCATCAAAAGTTGGTCAGAAACGAGTTTCTGCCCCTTTGGCTCATTTTGTTTGGTCAAATCTTCAATTTTTTCTGTCTCCGGTGAGATTCCAGTGACCGGAAAAAGTTGGTGAGAGTTGGTGAAAAAGTGATCTGCGTACTTACCATATTTGGCAACAAGTACAGTCTTTCCGCGTACTTACCAAGTACGCAAGACCATATTTGTTGCGTACTTAATTGATCTCATGCGTACTTATCATTTACTCCTGCGTACTTGTCAAGTACGCAAGAGCAAATTCTAAATACGCAAGACCAGGTCTTTAAGTGCGCAAGGCCAGATTCAAGTGCACAAGTTGTTTTGATTTTTCTGAAATTTGACTAAGTGTTTCACCATGGCAAATCTTTAGAACCTCGGTAACCTTCTTAATTATGACAATGAGATTGGAACCCCACAGAAACCACCAAAGCTGCTTAATGTAAATGATTATTCAAATTAGAAAGCACGCTTTGAGCACTATATCTCATATACCAATTCTTCACTTTGGATACCCATTATAGAGGTTTATAAGCATCCTAAATATACATATCTTGATGAGGAAGTTCCCAAGCCTATCTCCAAACTTGATGAAGAAGAAAAGAAAGTTTATGACAGAGGGAAGAAGGCACACGGATCTATTACTATGGCCTTGACCAGTGAGTTATTCCACAGCTTTAGAGGATATGATAACTCCAAGGATCTCTGGAAGGCTTTGCAGAAGAGATTCGAGGGAAACAACGACATCAAGAAGAGTAAGAGGGATCTTCTTAGGAAGCAGTATGAGTGCTTCATATATCCGGAGAATGAATCTATAGATGAGCTTATCTCTAGATTCTATCATCTGCAAACTGAGCTGAAAGCTTATGACCTGATATATCTGAATAAGGAGTTAGTTGAGAAATTTCTGGATGCCCTACCACCAAAATTTGAGATGTACACCACTCTGATGAGAGAGAACTCAAAGTTTTATGAGATGACTATTGATGAAGCAATTGGAAAGGTTCAAGCACATGATATGAACCTAAAACGAAAGGAGAGCTCAGGAAGACCTCAAATACAAGACCCTTCTATGTATTTTGGGACGTCTTCCACAACCAAGTCATTGGGTTCTGGAATTTCCCTTTCTCAGGGAACTCTCATGAAGAGGATAACTCAAATGTCTGTGGTGGTCATGCTTGCTATGCTTCATCTGGATCTGGTTCTGGTTCTGGATCTCATCACCAGAATTCCTCAAGAAACCCTTCTCCCACATCTTCAGCTAACCAATCAGCAATAGCCAAGATAGCTGAAGATCATGTGGCTTTATTCTCATCATGCATGCTTGCCTATGAGAACTTCATTGGCGGTAAGCTCACGGATCCTGAAACCATAGAAGAAGACTTCAATCAGGTGGATCCGGATGATATGGAGGACATGGATATTCAATGGAATATGGCCATGATCTTGAGAAGGGCGAAGCGCTTCCTGAATAGAACTGGCAGGAATTTTATTGGTGGACATTCAAATGCCAAGGTGGGATTTGATAAATCCAAGTCCAAGTGCTACAAATGCAATAACTTTGGGCATTTTGCAAGAGAATGTCAAAAGGACAAATCACCGGCCTCGGGGATCACCAGACCTAGCCAAGGAAACAATCAAGGGTACAACAACTCCAACAACCGCAATCAAAGTCAAGGTGGGATGTCTCCTTCTACTACCCTTACACGGTTGGTCGGCCGTGATGTTATCATCCTGCGGCCGTTAGCCGTCGTCTACCCTAAACACTCATACTTGAAACCAACCAGCGAAGCTTTCAACTCCTTGCCAAGATACGACCTCATGAACCTAGTAAACCGAGAGTTGCTGGGTCATTCAAATCACGCAGTAGCGATGGGTTTGTGGCAGGTTCTACAGCGAGAGGTATGATCTGGGAAATTCAAAATGTTTAATCCTCAAGTGCCCAAGCGAGTCAGGGACAAGAACGCTAGACATCCTGTGACTAATAGAAGCTTAAAGAAACTGGTATACAAGCCAGTGCTGTGTGAAACCAAGATTCCCCTGAGCAAGTTATCTCAGGATATCCTCGGTAACATGTGGTACTGGTACGTAGATCCTAAATCGGGCGAGGCAGTGGTGATTGGAAAGGTGTGGTCCGATAGTGGAAGCCTAGTGCAAGGGAACTGATCAGAGTGTTTGATGAAGTCTGCTTCATAAACTTCTCCATGAAAGATCTGGAGGCGCTAGATGACAAGTACTGCATGTACACGGACGAGTGGACAAAGTTCCATGCTTCTAAATACGACAAGGTGATCAAGTTCTGCCTTGACTACAAGAAGAAGATGGAAGCTAAAGCTGGGGAGCAGTGAAGACCGAAGACAATCCAGAGCTGTTGTCAAGAGGGAGTTTGTTGAAGAACTTTTGTGTGACAGACACTCTAGATAGTGTCTTAGCTTTTGTACTTGTCTTGTATATATTAGTCTTTGTATGTTAGTGTCTGTATGTATTAGTTATCGAGTTATAATTTCTAATGCATGTTATTGTTGTATAATTTCTCTAAGTGTTTTGCGCACTTATCACGTGCGCAGGAATTACTTCCTGCGTACTTATTCTTGCTAAGTACGCATGAACAATTTGCCATGCGCACTTGTTAAGTGCGCAGAGATCAGGTCTAGTATAAATAGAATAGGTTGACAGAATTTATGTACGCAGACATTTGCACTCAATAGTATTCTCTCTGTAACCTTCAAGTTTATAATAGACGGATTTTGAAAGTGATTTCGTTGTCGGTTTACTTTGTGTTGCTTGATTCTCCACCTAGTCACGGGCATTCCGCACCCGGTCCGACTAGTCACACACCCACATGTAACGATCCGAGACACCCGGGGACCTACAAGCTAAGGTTCTCGGTAAAATAAGGTTCACGGCTCCAGTGGTTCACGACTCCAATAATGTTCACGGTTCCAGTAAGCATAAACCGTGAACTTGAACCCTTGAACATTAAGACCCGTGAACTATGAACCATAAATTAGAACCCGTGAAGTATAATAGCCGTAAACTATGAAATGTCTGGCCGTGAACTACAATACCCGTGAATCATAACCGTGAGCTAGGTGAAACCCGTGAATTATTAAACAGTGAAATATGAACCGATAAGGCAGTGCGAAAATTAAGGGATTTGATTGTGTTTTAAATTTCGAAAATCATCTAAGTTGTTAAGTATATCCAAGTTTCTTTATTTAAAATAATATTTTAATTCGAAACTTGGAGATAAAGTTATAAGATTTTAGAAACACAATCAAAACATAATTTTATCCCAAATTAAGGGGATTTTCATCGAAATTATGATAAACACGAAAAACAGTTTATGAACATTAGATAAACTGTTCTTCAATAATATCAGATAAACGCCTGTAGTCGAAATCTTGAAACACGATTCTTACCAGATTTCGAAAAACATTAAGGATCTCGAGTTTAGGAGATCAAAAAAACGTATAATATTGAAACCTGATACTAAGACCAGATCCAAAAAAATAAGAATTAAAACGTTTTTTATTACGGTTTTAACAAGACAAATGTTCTCCAATTTTAATTCCAGTTTAGGGAATGAAACATGAACTGAGTAAGCAACATACGCTCTGATACCACATGTTGATCAGTTCTTGAAACATGATAATGGAAAACAAATAATAATAATAAATAATACCTGATAAGCTAACCACAGAGAGAGAAGACGTCATGATCCGGTTAGGAAGATCGGGTTCCCGTTTAGGGTGTACGGTTAGGATGGCTTAGCGTGAGAAGTAAGCTCACGGTTCAAAGAGAGAGGGACGAATTTAGTGGTGATAGTATTAAATGATTCATTAGTCAATTCCCTCTAATTATCTCTCTATTTATATGTACACCAAGGGGAAACCCATTAATTACCCATTAAGAGTAATTAGACCCATAAACTAATTACTAGCCATACGTTAATAAATAAATAAATAAAATATTTGATCATTAAATAATATGATAAATGATTATAAAAACCGCACAATAAATCGTGTCTTACAATCATACCCGAAACCGGTTTTTAAAAATACCCGATATGTAATAATCACAAATAGTAACAATGAGAAGCGTAAAACGGACCTTGCGAATGATGGGCTTCATCAGCCCACCAAGATTATCAGTCCATATTTATCAACAACACAAGCACTAGGGTTTCCGCTTCCGCTGCTGCTGCCACTACGATTGCACAGAACCCTAATCTTTCCTCTCATCCATTCAAGCAGCAATCATGGTAAGTCACCTTCATTCTCCCAGCTTTTCCGTTTTCCTTCGCTAATTCAATGATCCAATTTTTAAATTCCGTAGATCATCCCCGAGAAGAATCGTAAGGCCATTTCCAAATACCTCTTCCAAGGTCTTAATCTCCCTCTCTTGATGTTTTTGCACAATGCCTTTTTATAGTGATTAACCTTTACTGGTATTCAAATTTTTGTGCAGAGGGTGTTTGCTTCGCTAAGAAGGATTATAATCTGGCGAAGCATCCAGAAATCGATGTACCGAATCTACAGGTGATTAAGCTCATGCAGAGCTTCAAATCAAAGGAATATGTTAAAGAGACATTTGCTTGGATGCACTACTACTGGTACCTGACGAACGATGGCATCGAGTTCCTCAGAACTTATTTGAATCTTCCATCTGACATTGTTCCTGCTACTTTGAAGAAATCAGCTAAGCCTCTCGGACGTCCCATGGGCGGACCTCCTGGCGATCGCCCTGGGTAATAATTATTACCGGAAAGTCGTCTGTTTTGTATTTGATTAGTTAAAATTTTGTTTTGATTTAATTGTTTCTTTTGGGATTGAGTTTTCAGTGGTCCTCCTAGATTTGAAGGAGATAGAACGCGGTTTGGTGACCGGGATGGTTATCGCGGTGGTCCTAGAGGGCCTCCTGGGGAATTTGGAGGTGATAAGGGCGGAGCTCCTGCTGATTACCAGCCTGCTTTTAACAGGGTAATGTCTTTCACCTTGCATTGCTGCCTTGGTTTTAAAAAATGTGTGGCGCTCCAATGCGTGAAGCGTGTGCACATCATTCGTTATTATAAAAATTCTTTGTAGATAATGTTTTCTCTTGAATCAACAATTATTCTAGCAAAAGCTGGTATACTGAGATCATAGTTTTAGCTGCTGTGTTTTATGATAGTTCTCTTTGCAGGGCACTGGTAGAAGGCCTAGCTTTGGTCGTGGAGGTGGCGGTGCACCACCAAGCTCCAGCTTTTCTTAAAACATTAGTAGTTTTTGCTGGTTGAATTTGAAAATCCCAGGATTAGCTCGATGCTACTGTTATAGTATCTTGAGTTGTGTTATCCAGTAATTTTGTTAAATCAGAGATATTCATCATAATATTATTCGTCTTTTGAATTATTCTGTTTTCTAGCCTATCTTAATTCATATTTTGAGCCTACTTTGATGAGAAGTAGTAGTTTGCAGTCTTTATCATAAATCCTTATTTTTGATCTTGGTTATGTTGTCAATTAAGTCAACTTATTGGTGCATCTTAGCAACGGCGGCTCGATAATTTTATTGGCTCAATAATTTTGGTGGCCTAAAGCGAACTAAAAATTTGAGGCCTCTTTCCACGTTTATAGGTTCGTCTATACCTAGAGGTTCGTCTACATATAGTGGTGCATTCTCTTTTAGGGTTACGAATTTTAGTAAAGAACCTTTTTGTGATTCCATTTCAGCTTCTAGTTTCTGTTTCTTTTAGAATGACCGGATTCACGCTTTCTAATTCGATTTGACATAATTAGAGCAAGATTTACCACAGATTAGGGCCAATTTACAAATTAAAACAAGATTCTTCATCATTGCCGCATGTTGTCAGGTTGAGCTAGGGGTGTCATTCGGGTTGGTTATTCGGTAATCAGGTTATTTGATTCGGGTTCCTCGGTTTTTGAATGTCGAAAATATATCCAAATCCCGAACCATATAAGAATGTTTAATCGGTTTCGGGTTATTTGGTTTGGGTGTAATCGGGTTGGTTTTAATCGGTATTCAGGTTTGTTAATCAAACTACAATAAATACATTATCCTATTTATATAGCAACAAAAATGGAACTTTTACTTTTTAAACCATGTAAGTTTATTTCGAAACCTTTTAGAAATTTTAAAACCATGTAAGAGATCTGGTTAATTCAATGCGATTTGGAAGAACTTACAAGAAAGCGTATGGAATTGGAACTGGTATTAACAATTAAACATGTTTTAGTATTTGTTTGTCGTGTTTAAAACTGTTTTTCATAAATTAGAATTATAAATAAGTTGTTGAAACATGTAAAGATGCTAGAGCGTATGCAAAATCAATTACAAAAATCGTGATCCAACATAATGAATTGCTAAAAAATAATTTGGATGATGTCAAAAACCAAGTCAAATCTCTTGAAACAAGAGTTGGGTAAATTTTGGTTTGAATAAAAATTTCAATTGAGATTCTTACAATTAACTCATATAACATTATAACTATGTGTTGAATCGATTACCTATAAAATCCAAGAATGAAGAATGAAGTCTAAGAATACATTTAACCTATAAATCAAGATATTTGATTAAAACCCATATTCGGGACTCGGGTTGACCCGATTATAAATTATCTAATTCGATTATCGAACCATTATAGCAAATCGGGATTGGTTTTGTTTAATAATCGAGTTGGGTTCCTTAGGTTCTTCCTTAATCGGGTTCGGGTTCGATATTCGGGTTTAGTTAAAAAACACACCCCCGGGTTGAGGCGTTGAGGTCGTTTTCTAAGGCAACTGTTCGTCTCTTGCCCTAAATCCCTTCAAATGTTCAGCGTATTGGCGTTCCCTAATCCTCGCTTCAGCCTGCAACGAATAAGTCATCAAGTATTAGAATGCAGGCCGGTATTTGGTCTTGTTTAGTTGTTCCATTAAGCTCAGCTCAAACCACACACATGTATATAAAAGAAAATTGAGGACCTTATCATTTGGTGATCCAAAGATAAGGTTTTACTTGCTTTACCCAAAGGCCGCCTCTGCATCTTAGTTTATATTTGCAATTCCAGATATTGAATTATTAAGAGAAAATCACAAAATCAATAATCTTTTTGTATTTTGTTATACGTTTTTTACTTTTACAGCCATTGCCTTGAGTATTGATGTTAGTCAAACGGTCTTAAAAAAGTAAACACAAAACTAACCTAGACACTCTAGTTAAACTCTAGACACTCCTATAAATTAGATCACAAAGACAGGAAAGTGTACCTATCATCTGTAACACAGTCTAATGAACGTCCGGATATCCCACGAGACACTGACTCTAACTAAAACTAGACTCTGACTAGAACTGGAATATTTGGTTTGGTTTGGGGGGAGGGAATCTACGAACTAATATTAACTACTAAACTCAAAAGTAAATGACTGAAGAAGACTACTAAAGACAGTTAACTATCAAGCACAAGACTCGGATGAAATCAATAATGAGGAAAGCACTACCTAGGTTGTGAATCCTGTTTGCTAAGCTTGGACTTCTATCAGTTATGGAAGATGTGATAGAACTGGGATCCTAAGATATGAAACCCTTACACTACCTAATGAATTCTTAATCACTCTCAGGATGTGACCAGAAGGAAACCTAATGGATATTATGCTCACCAGTTGGTCGGATTACCTCTCGGTCTCACCAACAATACTAAAGAACCCTACAGACAGATCACTTTTCAGTCTCACTATCTCAATACATCAAAGATGCAAGGAGCAATCTGAAAACAACCAATTAGACATGAATTACCAACGATACTCGAAACCCTAAGGAAACTTCCTCTCAAACAGTTTACACTCAGAACTCTAACACCGAGGACTAAGCGATTATCTATCACCTTTCGGGTATCTAGATAAGAAGAACACTCAACTCTAATAGATTACTAATCACTGCTCCTATGGTTACTTACGTCTAACAAACCACAAACGAATCACAAACACAAAGTAAGCGATCTAATATGCATCCATACATGACCGACATTCACAAAGACGCATATGGAACAAGTAATCAATAAATAATCAGAATTGAGCATGCATATTCACCAAACAATCAAATTCAAATCTGTTACAATAGCATAAATCCAACATATAGATCCAAAAACCGATAAAAATCTAAACTTTATCAAACATTCATAAAAAACCTAAGTAGTGTAAGAGTTTTAGCCAACAACCATGACAGAAACCAAAGATTCAGTAGTAAAAGTAGCAAACATGGTGTCAAATAACTGATTTAATACGCAAGAATGACTAATCAAAACCGAACGATTGATTGCTAACCGATTCGACCTCTCAAGCTTCAAAATACGGATCCAAAAGCTTCCTTCTCTCTCAAAATCGCCCAACAACCCTGCTCTGACGGCTAATAGTCGAATTCCTTGAATAATGGCCGTTCAAATCTTTTAATAATTGAATTTCGGGTTTTTGCAGATTTTTAAGGCTCTCGCGTACCGCGCAACAATCTCTTGGGTTCTTCGCGTACTGCGAAGAACAAAACAGTCGGGCCCAGATTTGGAGTTCCTCGCGTAACGCGAGGACTTGGGCTTGTACCGCGAAGATCTTCCAACTTTTTAAATTATTTTTCTTTTTTTCAACCTCTCTCCTCGTGTGCTCAAATTCTCTAGGTTTTAATACTTCAATTCTGCTACTTTAGCACACAATCACCTGCAAACACGACCCAAACTCAGAAAGAACCAAAAACGAATGAAAACAAGTACAAAACTATCTAAAACGCACAAAACAGTACGATGAAAGACGTGTTTTGCAACACATCACACATCCCCATACTTAACCTTTTTTCGTCCTCGAAAAAGAACCTGCAATGGAATCATAACTGGAACACTAGCTTTAACAATCACATTATGCATTAGTTCACATATAATCACGAGTTAACCGCAACCATTGGTATTTCTTTCCGACTAAACCAAACCACCAACTTATCAGCCCCCGATTGTGTTCTAAACCCACATTACCAAGTTATCATTCTATCTATGGGTGTCACACTTAGAAAGTCACAGTTCCACCGAATCTCATCTCAAGGTCATGTCTAGGCCTGGGTTAAATCGTATAGATTTTCCCATCACTATAAACAAAAACTTATATGTTTTAAAAATTAAGGTGAATGATAGATAAATGGAATGAATGATATGAGCATTAAAAGTCAAAATAATCAAACCTTGCCCAGTGGTGCTTCAACCAAGCTGGAACTCGACGTGTGGCACATAGACTGTAGTTCTAGCAATGAAATACTTAAGAGTCAACACAGTGGTGTTTCAATCAGGTTGAAACCCGATGTATGACACGTAGGTGAAACTTAACTTTCCAAAACAAATGATCACTTAAGAGTCTGACCTAGTGGTGTTTCAACCAAGCTACAACTTGGCGTGTGACACATAGGCGACACTCAACTTCTCATATTAATTAAGCTCATGAAAGATGGAATTATGGAATGCGGGCGCCACTAACTCTCGGATTTATTCTCATAAAAAGAACGTGGCGTGCCAAATAATTTCAAAAACATATAACTTTTTAAATTAATGTCGTACCTATCACCCTATGTTGGCAGTTTCAGCTTTACCGTTTCCCCTAAGATGAGAACCCACAAGATATCCTGATTAAATTCATTTAATTAACCTAATCAACACTTTCAGGATATTTAATCTTTCAAAGTCGGCTGGGTTTACCAATACATCACAAATTAGACGCGCTTTCTATTGTTATTATTTCAATTAAGTTCAACAAGCAGTTCCCAATTCTATCTATCATCTTCCATTTAATTGAAAAATTCTCAATCAAGGACATTTTTGATAAATTTTCTATTTTTTTTGCAAAGCAAAACAACTAAACAAATAAACTAAACTAAGATACACGTAGTCTCCCATCCCCACACTTGAAACGAACATTGTCCCCAATGTGAATCGAGAAAAGACGGTAAATAAAGATAAAAAGAAAGAAATAAAAATAAAATAAAATAAAGTGAAATAAACTACACAAAAATCGAAACAGACTTCCCTGATGTGATGACGATATTCCTCGTAAGTCGTGTTCTATAGCCCTCCAATTGAACGCCCTCAGCTTACCAAAATTCCAATAATTCCTCACGAACGAAAGCGGCAAATTATAACATACTAGCAACTATGTCAAACAACCAAACAGAATAATATATACACAACCACCCAGCCGAGCCCCCCAAGTACAAATAATAAAATATATCAGTATTCAGTACATGCCATGATAATAAAAACAGAAATAAAGAAAAATAAATACAAGGAAACAAAATATAAACCGGTTAAACAGTGCTGCAAATCAATCCTGATCTCCACCTGTGTCAAGCTCTGCCTGATCCTGATCTGGGACACGGAAGAATGGTGGAATCTTGACGCCCTGATGCATCATCATAAACCGGATAGCATCGTCCTGCCTATCCAGCCTATCAAAAATCTGGTCTATAAGCTCCTCCAATGTAAGTGGTGCTGGCGGTCTCTGGCGAAGCGGATGCTGATGCTGGGGGCGCTCTATATGATGTGGTATCCTCTGGCAGGCTGTGGGCGCCCCCATCTGTAATGCCTCCGCCTCATGCTTCCCCACAGGTGGTGGGACCTGCGGACCGTGTTCGTCTCTATCCATCTGGGCTGATCATCCATGGCAACAATTGTAACATCTCTGAATTTAGTATTCATATTTCAATTCAATAAAATGCAATTTCAAATTCAATACTCATGCACTGCCTTGTTATTTTGCTTACAGTAAACTAAATGCAATGATTCAATACAAATTTACAAGTTTTGCTCGATTATATACACTTAAACGCTATACAAGTAACTATTTATATCAAACTAATCAAACCTGAAAAGTCAAGGACAAAAGTTGAAAATTTATCAAGAAACCCTAATTAGCACGGTCGTGCTTCGTCCTGGCACGGTCGCGCCAAGTGCCTCGGCACGATCGCGCGACTGGTCCTGGAACGATCGCGCCCCTCTTGGGCACGGTCGCGCCTGCGTAACAGTTGAAACATAAATGCAGTTTAATCACCCGATCATTGGAAATCCGTAACAGTCATCCGTTTCTTTTCCCCTTAACGAATGAATCACAATTATAGAATTCCTCAAACGTCTCAGTTTCATATTACCAATTTCAAAAAACTCTCTCAAGCTTTCCAAGAAACTAGAATCAACTGTTCGATCCGAATCCTCTCAATCCAGCAGCAGAGACTCGATACTCAATCATCCCTGAAGTTCCCAGGCTATTTGGATTGGCCGGAGTTGCAGTAAAGATCGCCGGAACTCAAGCCGTCGACGCCGGAACTCCTTCTTGCCGATCTCTATCAATCCTCTACTGTTTCGGGTAATTGAAATCATTTATTTCAGTTAATTAGTCTCTATATCGAAAGCCCCATAATAATTTAGGCTTCCATCATAGAATTTACCCCGAATCAGAATCGATGTTTTATTTAAAATAATTTAATCGAATCCACTGTTAAAAATGTTGTTAATACAATTAAAATATCCCAAAAGACTCGTAATAACCCATTAATCAAAATCCCTAACAATTCCAGCATTTAAAATACAAGCATTTGTCAATTCGTGTCTGATTTGGAAGAGACACGGTCGCACTGATCATCTAGCGCGGCCGTGCCTCATAGAGCGCGGTCGTGTCCTCCTGTCCAGACCTTGTCATGCCCTCTGGGCTAGTCTCTGTTGTGTCTAAAGATCATAGACACGACCGTGCCGGGCCAAGGCACGGTCGTGCCTGTTTGACTGGTCTAGTTTGTGCCGCTGTTAATCAATCCGGTCGTGCCCCGACTAGCGCGGTCGCGCCCCTGGCTTGAGCACGATCGTGCCCTTCCGAGGCACGGTCGTGTGTGACTCAGAAATTGTAGCAGAATTATAATTTTATATTTTTCGATCAATAAATGTTTCGATTTTATAAAAATATGTTTTCTGTATTTAAAAATGGATTAAAAGTTTAATCTTGGCATAAATATAATTTATTTAAAAGTTGATGAAAAATTAAATTTATATTTATTATCTTACACTTAAATGATATTTTAAATAATTAAGTTACAAAATTTATAAATAAGATAATGATTATTACTTAATTTACATTTTAAATCAAAATCATTTATTTATTTATAATTAATTACAATTAATATTTACATTATTTCATAAACTATAATTATATATTTATTCAATTATCCAATTCAAACCTAATCAAATTGTTTCAAAAATATTTTTACTTCAAACTCTATATATTTTATTCAATACTTTTAAATACAAATCAATAGTTTTATACACAAATTCAACTTTCATTTAGACTTAAATGCATCTATTTGATTCAATACACATTACTCTTTAGGTTAAATTGTGCATTTCGAGGATCATATTTGCTATCTATAATCCTTGTTAGCTACACTTCCATACCAAGTGAGTATTCACAACTCCTTTTCACTCTTTTACACTTTTGGGGTGGAACATGAACTCTATACACATTACACATTACACATTTACATTTACACAAACAACACAAGTGCAAAAATCCTATTTACATACATGTGTGCAAAATTTGAGCTTTGTGCCCGAGTGCTAGGTGTGCTAACCTTTGTATGCTCTTATGTGCAATCATTAACTATACAAGCCTACGGTTTTCAATGATAGATCTATTGAGTCTGACAAACCCACCCATGGTGCGCGGTGATTGAAACCGACAACACAATTTTTGCATGCTAGTCACAAGGTTTGGTTGTACATGGTTACACAATAGCTGCTCCCCATAAATGCCTTATTTTATCATGTTTTGTAAAGGATTTGTTTTCAACTATATGCTATCTACATACAACTGTGTTATACTCACCAACTTTTTAGTTGACTTTATTTTATTCATGTTTCAGGCCCCAATATGTGAGATTGATTCAAGACGTGTTCAACATAGGATTTAGACTTAGCAATTTAAATCAAGAACTTTATGAGTTGTTTTATGTTTCTTGTTTGAATTTGGTTTGTACTTGGATTATTTGTAATGGAAATTTAACTTTAATATATCTCAATTTAGTCAACATGTGCTATGAACAGTCTTACATGTCCCGTCCCGATGATTCCGCCATCGGTCGGGGTGTGACAGATTGGTATCAGAGCCTTGGTTATAGGGAATTAGGTTATTAGACACCTTGACCTAGACTATAACTTTAGGACACCCACTTATACTATACTTCATGATTTTTGTGCTATGTGTTACATGCTATGTGCTATATGTTATATGCTACATGTTTAGTATGATTACTTATTATTGCATTATGATGACTTATGTGTTTTAAATCCATGACCTATTAGGATATTCTTAATAATTAAATAAATAATATCCTTTCCTATATTCTAAAACCTCATAATATTTCTATTTTCTTTTCTATCTTTATCCTTTCTTAGCATGTGGAAGAACTCTTGAAGTAAAAATCTTTAAAAATAATTTTTTTTATTCTTCGTTAAGGTTTTTAAACTTGTGAAATTATTTGAGGACACGTGCAATCTGGAAGGGTGACACCTGTATTTTGGGTTTTCTGTCTAGGAAAGCATTTCGCATAAATCACAATCAACCGAGGGACCCGTATGCTTTCCTGGGAATTCCCGAGATGAGTGTTTACTTATAGGCTAAAGCATGCCTCCTTGAAGATTTTATAAGTTTAATTAACCTTAATGTGCCATGGTATTCAAGTGATTTTGTCACTTTTGAGTACAATCCAAACTAAGAATATCTATTTTATTTTGTTATCTCATTCTATTAAATCCTATCAAATCTCATAAGTTCTCACAATTTTTCTTGTCTTGTGACAATCTGTAGAATGCCTCCTCGTCGTGCTCCCGCAACCAACGCCAACACCGACATTGCTGCTATTCTCACCCAATTGGTGACACAACTCACCCAAGCCAATGGTGCCACCAATGGCAACAATGGTGGAAATGGAAGCAATAGTGGTAATAATGGTGGAAATGGTGGTAACAATCCACCTCAATGCACCTTCAAGCACTTCAACTCGTGCAATCCCCTTGATGTAGGGCCCTATATCCAACCTCGCCTCCAGTCCACCTTGACGATCCCTTGCTAAGGATGAAAGCAAAATAGTAGCCAGGTTGGCCTTCAACAATCCACCTCAATGCACCTTCAAGCACTTCAACTCGTGCAATCCCCTTGATGTAGGGCCCTATATCCAACCTCGCCTCCAGTCCACCTTGACGATCCCTTGCTAAGGATGAAAGCAAAATAGTAGCCAGGTTGGCCTATCGGCGGCCAACGATGCAATACAAGCAAAATAGATCAATCTGGTTGCACTTCTTGATACCGGACTTGCGTCCGACGAGAGTGCATGCCAGGATCCGATGAACGTATCGGATAAAGGGATCATGAATAGACGACTCCACAATGGATGTAGAAAATGGCCCATCGGCGATTGAGCACCAAAAGTCCCGAAGCAGGCCATCACTGGCCCTGGTCTTGAGCCTCCTGAAATAACCTCGCAAACTCTGAATAAATGTCGGCTCTGCTATCTCGGCCTCTGTATAGAACCCCGTCGCAACCGCAAACTATGGGATAGAAAACTCATATACCTGTCATCCCAATGTAAAAGAAACTGATGCTAGCTCTTTGAACTGGCCCGCCATGTACCGTAATGTAGAGTGAAACTCCACCATCAGCTCGCGGTACTGGATGGCGTCACAGGCCAAAGCTGCTATCCACCGGGCTCCTAGCATCTGCTCCAACCCCTCTCTGCCCTAACTGCTCTATCAAATCCCAGCTGATGCTCCTATGCTGTAAGAGCTCCATGTCCACAAACCTCTCGCACCTGACCGACTCCTTTGTCGCGAGCTCAAAACGGAGCAAGGTGTGATGGTGTAGGATCCTATTGTCTAATGGGATCGGCTCCGCATCGGTAGCCGGATGAACCTCGGGAACTGCGTATCGGATCACGTGCGCTGCCCGACGGATCGGGCGTGGTGTCACACCCCGCCCGGGCACCCCTGAGATGTTACCGGGCTGCTGCGTCAGCTGGCACCTTCGGTACCTGTTTTGATTTCAGAGTTTGATTTTGTGCAGCGGAATAGTGGTTTTGAACAGGATCTTTTTAACGATTTTCAACCTCAAGGGTTGGTTTTGTAAATACTAGAATCTTGTCGTGTAGACAAAAGATTTCTTTATTTAAATACTTGGGTATAAAACCCGATCGTTTGTACATTTGATTTTTTTGAAATCAAAACCTTAACCAAAATCAGTAAAATCTAAACCTTGTCTTTTCTCATGTTCTTTCCTGTGCCTCGCACAAACCTGTATAACACATTTTTGGGTTGCACCGGGTCCAGGTGTGTGGCCTGACCCAGATTATGCAACAAAACTGTCATCGGGACCTAGGCCGTAGCCGGTCCCGATACTTATGAGGTCATTTCATTTTTTCCCTGAAAATATTTTGAAAATGAACGTCATCTACACGTTGGTGAATAATTTATGACCTCAAATCATTTTCATACGCACGACAAAATAGTTTAATTAAACAGTTAAACATTTCATCATTGGAGGATTCTGGTGATCACATCACTTCATTGGATTTCATCCAATTGTATACATTGGACAAGCACTTGGGGCCACGTGGCCAAACTGGCACAAATGCGTTTTACGCATCACCTGACATACAAGCCAACCCCACCCGGCCCAACTAGATCCGGAGCGAGTATAAACATTTGATCAAACTTTACGTACACTTCTTGGGTATCAACATTCCCTAGGGGTAGAACCCCTAATTCTGGGATTTGTATGAGTAAATATTTAATTATTGTGTTTTGCCCTTTTTGTAAAAGTAAATCATTTTGATCTTTTGTGTGAAGGTGCCGACAACACCAACACGTCTTATTTGCGTGATAATAGCATATAGCCCAAGCACGTCTTACAAATCATTTTTGTAAAAGCTCTCTCTCGCCATGAGAACGAGTATTTTTGTTAAAGACGAGTGTTCACCTTTATTTTGAAGTCGGAGATCGAAGGATAATAATCTTAGTGCTAAGTAGCTCTTAGAGTTGACTCTTAGGGCTCTAGCACCTTAACTTGCACTTCTATGTGTTCCTTAGGTTTCTTCGGCTCTAAACGCTCGAGTCCGGTTGATAAACGAAAGCCAGTCAAACTCGACATGTGATCAGATATCGGTCTATTTCTTAATTTATTTTCTGACTTTTGGGTTTTCATTAACTCCCGCTATTTCTTATGAGCTCCGGGCAGAAATTGAGATCGGAATTTTGGCAGGTGTTATATCATCCCCAACTTTTTCGAAATCTCATCCTCGAGATTAGTTTCTAAATAAGTGTGGGTATTTCTTTTTCATTTTGGATTCCAGTTCCCACGTGTACTCAGGTCCACGTCTGGAATTCCATTTCACCTTGACCAACATGAGTTTCTTTCGTTTCGATTTCTTTTCCTGCCGGTCCTCAATTTGTAACGGTTGTTCCACAAACTTAAGCCTTTCATCCACTACTACATCTTGTAATGGCATGGCTAAGGTTTCATCTTCTAAGCATTTACGCAGGTTAGAGACATGGAACACATCGTGTACTCCAATAATCTCTATCAGCAATTTCAACCGATATGCCACAGGTCCGATTCGTTCTAGGATTTTAAATGGCCCAACAAACCTAGGGCTTAACTTCCCTTTCTTTCCGAATCGTACCACACCTTTCCAAGGTGATACCTTAAGTAAAACATTGTCTCCAACGTTAAATTCTAACGGCTTTCGCCTTTTGTCGGCATAACTTTTCTGGCGATCACAAGCCATTTTTAATCTTTCCCTGATTTGTAATATCTTATCAGTGGTTTCCTGGACTATCTCAGGTCCTGATAACTGGTTTTTCTCCTACTTCAGCCCAACACATGGGAGTTCTGCATTTTCTGCCATGCAAGGTTTCAAATGGTGCAGCTTGTATACTTGTGTGGTAGCTGTTATTGTAAGAGAATTCTATCAGAGGTAAGTGGCCGTCCCAACTTCCTCCTAGGTCAATAACACATGCTCGGAGCATATCCTCCAAGGTTTGGATTGTCCTCTCGCTCTGTCCATCCGTTTGAGGATGGTATGCAGTGCTAAGGTTTAAACGAGTTCCGAGAGCTTTTTGGAAGCTCTGCCAGAATTGAGACGTGAATCGACTGTATCTATCTGATATGATGGATAACGGCACTTCGTGTAAAGATACTATATTATTAACGTATAATTGCACCAATTTATCCATACTAAAAGTTTCCTTCATTGGTAGGAAATGTGAGGATTTGGTTAAACAATCAACGATAACCCATATTGTGTCATTTCCTTGATTGGTTCTGGGAAGTTTAGTGATGAAATTCATGGTGATCATTTCCCATTTCCATACTAGCAACTCCAGTTGTTGCAACAGCCCAGATGGCTTTTGGTGTTCGGCTTTAACCTTGGAACAGGTTAGACATTTGGCTACATACTTGGCTATGTGCTTTTTCATGCCGATCCACCAGTATTTTGGTTTCAGATTTTTGTACATCTTATCACCATCGGGGGTGCATTGTGTACTTGGACTTATGGGCTTCCTCGAGAATTTCTCCTCGGAGATTTCCATAGATTGGAACCCATATTCGCTTATCCATTCTAAGGATGTCGTCATTTCCTTTGATGAGTTGCTCAGTCCTTCCTATCATTCCCTCGTTTCCGAGGTTTGCCTCTTTCATGGCTAATTTCTATGCCTCTTTGATTTGAGACATAAGACTGACTTGCAGGTCGAGTCTTAGGGCACGTACTCGCTTTGGTTTATCATGTTCCTTTCGACTTAATGCGTCGGCTACTACGTTAGCATTGCCCTCATGATAACGTATCTCACAGTCATAGTCGCTTAGGACTTCCATCCATCATCTTTGTCTCATGTTTAGCTCTTTCTGGCTGAAGACATACTTTAGACCCTTGTGGTCTGTGAAAACCGTGAATTTGACTCCATAGAGATAGTGTCTCCATAATTTCAGCGTGAAGATTATGGCACCTAACTCCAGGTCATGAGTCGTATAGTTCTTTTCATGAGTCTTAAGTTGTCGAGATGCATAAGCGATGACTTTGTTTCCTTGCATCAATACACATCCTAAACCAGTGTGTGATGCATCGCAAAAGACTACAAAACCTTCGTTTCCTTCGGGCAGCGATAGAATTGGTGCTTGAGTTAATTTCTGCTTTAGAATTTCAAATGCCTCATTCTGCTTTAGACCCCATTCATATTTGATTGCCTTTCGAGTTAGTGCAGTCAAAGGAACGGCGATCCTTGAGAAGTCCTTAATAAACCTTCGGTAATATCCTGCCAAACTGAGGAAACTTCTCACTTCGGTTGGTGTCTTTGGGACTTCCAAATTGGATATATCCTCAATCTTAACTAGATCTACTTGAATTCCTTTCTCATCTATGACGTGACCGAGAAATTGTACTTTTGACAACCAAAATTCACACTTCGAGAATTTGGCGTAAAGTTCCTTGTTTCTCAATAGTTCAAGTATCGTCCTTAGATTGTTGGCATGATCTTCCTTACTTTTGGAGTAGATAAGTGTGTCGTCAATGAACACGATTACGAATTTATCCAAGTACGGTTTACAGATTCGGTTCATCATATCCATGAATGCTACGGGAGCATTTGTAAGTCCGAACGGCATAACCATGAACTCAAAGTGACCATATCTGGTTCTGAACGCAGTTTTAGATATGTCATCTTCTTGGACTTTCAATTGATGATAGCCTGATCACAGGTCTATTTTGGAAAAGCATCTCGCTCCTTGGAGCTGATCAAACAGATCATCGATTCTTGGAAGTGGATACCGGTTCTTAATCGTGACTTTATTCAATTCCCGGTAATCTATGCACATCCTCATTGATCCGTCCTTCTTCTTTACAAAAAGTATCGGAGCTCCCCATGGTGAGGAACTTGGTCTTATAAATCCTTTCTCTAATAACTCATCGAGTTGTTTCTTTAATTCAGCCATCTTGGTAGGAGATAATCTGTACCGGGCTTTGGCTATTGGAGCCGTGCCTGGTACAAGTTTTATTTGAAACTCCACTTCCCGATCTGGCGGTGTTCCAGGTAACTCTTCATAAAAAACATCCGGATATTCGAAGACGATGGGTACATCCTTTAGTTCCCGCTTGGTGTTGCAGGTGGTTACGGATATGATATAAGCGAGGCATCCCTTCCGGAGATACTTCGTTGCTTTTATCATAGAGATCAAACCAATAGGGTTGGTTGACTCGTCTCCTTTAATTGTCACTACTTCTCCTGAAGGTGTGCGTAATTCAATGGATTTTGAGTCACAAAGGATATGGGCTTGGTTAGTTGCTAACCAGTCCATTCCAAGGACTATATCGAAACCGGCCAATTCCATTGGCAAGAGTTGTACAGGTATGACATGTCCAGATAACGTGATGGAACAGTCATTCAGGGATTCAATGACTTGGATCAGATCTCCGTTCGCGGTTTCCACTTGGTAAGTTTTGTCTAGCTTAGCTAAGGGCTTATTAACTAGTTTACAAAACTTATGATCTATAAAACTTTGGGTCACCCCAGAGTTAAAAAGCACCTTAGCGTAAGCATTATTGATAAGGAAAGTACCGTATATGACATCAGTCATTTTATCAGCCTCTTTTGCATTCAAATGGAACGCTCGGGCGTTTTTCTTGGCTTCAGCGGTAGGTTTGGTACCTAGGCCACCAGTAACTTTTAGTTTTGGGCATTCGCTTTTGTAGTGCCCGATATCCCTATAGTTGTAGCATGTGATACCCCTCCTTCGTGGGCAGTGGTCCATGTGATAACCAATGCTTTTATAATCAGGGCATGTTGTTGGGGTATATTGTCGACATTTCCCCCGATGCTTCTTTTTGCAGACTTTGCATACGGGAGAACTAGATTGTCCCTCTTTTTGGAAAAAGGGTCGACTGTTTCTTTTATGGTCAGGTTTGGTTATTTCCTTCTTTTTGTTTTACTCCAATGTTCGGATCATTCCGTACGTTAATTGGGCACCTAGATCCATGGCTTCATCAATGGTTTTGGGTTTTGAGACCTTTACCATATCTCGAATTTCACTGACGAGTCCATAGATATATCTCTTAATGAGATTTGATTCAGGTGTAGCTAGATGTGGCACTAGCCGTGCATACTCTAGCAGTTTGGTCATGTAATTGATGGTTAGAGCCAACCATTCTTAGGTTCAGGAATTTTTGTTCTATTTGCTCTATTTCATTGATAGGACAAAATTTTCTCTTGACTCGGTCTTTGAATGAGTCCCAACTCATCTCATATGCCCTTTTTCTTCCTTTGGCGGATACTAGGGCGTTCCACCATTCAAGAGCGAAGTTCTTGAAGAGGTTAGAGGCATAGAGGACCTTGTCTTCTTTGACACATTTACTTATGGCCAAGACTGATTCTGTCTTCTCTATCCATCGAAGTGTTGCTACTCCGTCTTCCTTTCCAAGGAAGTCATAGGGTTTACAAGCTTGAAAAGTCTTGTATGAGCAAACCATGTGTCTACTCTTTTTGTGACGTGGTTTGTAACTATCCACAGAACTGTCATTTGAGGAGTAGTGTTCCTTATTTCGGGTTCTCTTGGTTTTGGAACTTTGATGGGTATGAGTTTTTTAATGTTCCCTTCTTACGTAAATAGTGTGATTTGATTCATTATGCTCAAAGTTATGAAGCGTATACTCCTTTTCTTTTCCTTTATTTTTGGCCTCGGCTTTGGCAGCCTGAGCCTTTTCAAATGCCTCTAGCATTGTTGGAATTGCATCCACAATTCCTTTGTTTATCATTTTCTGCATTTCTGCAGCTTGGGCCTCTTTTTCTAAGGCCTCTTCAGCTTGTTTCTTTCATCCACGCGTATGTGTGGATGGTTGACATGCCCTAAATTATACATGTTTTGCATGCATAATAATCCCCATATTATGGTACTAATTGATTAATAACCTTACAATTGATACTTAAAACGTTAATATTTCACAATTGCAGGTTATTCGGTGCTCCAAGATAAACAAACCAAAAACCAGCTTAAAACATGAAGAAATCAAGCTTTTGGAGGACCAAACCCGAGCATTGACCCCCAAGAAGTCAAACCAGGTCAACACAAGTCAACAAGTAGCTAAAAGACGAGCCTGGGGAGCAGGCAGAGGGTTGCACGGCCGTGCAACCCATTGAACAGTCGTGCAATGCCCTTCTGCCCTCCCCAGACTCCGGTACAATGTCCTTTGTACCCTGTTTGATTCCCGAGGTATTTGCACGCCCGTGCTATCTAATGCATGGCCGTTCATTGCTCATTTTGAGTGTTCATGATTTTTAAAGTGTAAAACTTTTTTAATCAAACTTCTCTTGAAGCTTGTACGTCTTTATACAAGTAGAGATTGATAAGCCAAGGCTTGGTTAACACTATTAAGATCGTCCTTCTTTATACCAACTTATTATGCGACCAAGAATTGGTGAACTCATGTTAGGAATGGTACGTCTTTATACTTGGTCCCATTGTTGCACCGCCTCCCGGTGAGCAAAATATAATCACCTATTTAACTCTAATACAAAGCATTTTCCGTTCGATGTCTTAAACCAACCCGGAGATGACCATTCGAAGGGTTGAGGGTAATTGTTGTCCTTAACGGGAGGCACTACCACTTGTTAAAGCTTTTAGATTTGCAAATCAAATGTCATGAGGATGAGGCTCTAGCGGTGACCCGGGTCACACATTTGTAGTTGTTATATCACTGGATTAGTCAACTTAACATTATCACGCACCAAGCGGATTCGAAACCCAAAGAAATACTATTCGTAACCTGATCATTTCCGATCTATTTACTTTCCTGTTATTTACTATTCTGTTCGTTACATTTCTGTTACACACTTCACACACGTTTTTACGTTTCTGCTATTTCATTTATCGCCATTTACTTTTCTGTCATTTACTTTCCTGTTCCACAAGCACACAAAACTCACTCACTAATTAAACCGGCTAAACGTTAACAAAAGTTGAGTATTGGAATTCGACCGTGTCTGTTGGTTCGATACTTGGTTCTTACCTAAACTATATTACGCTGCGATAGGTACACTTGCCTATTTTGTGTGTTTTAAGTTAAAGTAATTATCATTTTATAAATTTAAAACCTGATCTCATGAAACCATCCTAAAAATATATTTATTATATTTTTACATATTAAAACATTACGCATCATGTTTTTGGTGTGGTTGCCGGGGACACGGTGATTTGAAGAAAAATTCAAGTTAACGGATTAACCTATCAATTTCCATTTGTTTTTCGGTTATGTTTGTTGTAGGTATTGTATGATCCATAGCTCCACTACTGGTTTATATCAACCTTTAGAAGAGCCCGAAAGATTCTTCCACCACCGAATACGAGAAAACCGTACTAGAATGATGGCCGTTGAAAACTGCACTATTACCGATTTCGCAAGACCGTCACTAGAAGCTCCGGGATCTAGTATCACAAGGCCAACAGTTGATGCTAACAACTTTGAGATCAAATCTCATGTGATCCACATGATCCAATCATCATGCACTTTCCATGGATTACCCGATGAGGATCCATATGCCCACATTGCAAATTTCCTTGAAATTTGTGACACTTTCAAACTGAACGGAGTGTCGAATGACGCAATTCGCCTCCAAATGTTTCCCTTTTCCTCAAGGGAACGAGCTAAGGCATGGATAAACTCTCTTCCTACCGGGTCAATCACTACATGGGATGATCTAGCTCAGAAATTCTTGTCGAAATACTTCCCGCCAGCTAAAACTGCTAAACTAAGAAATGATATCACCACTTTCACTCAGGATGATGGTGAATCACTGTATGAGGCATGGGAATGCTTTAAGGACATGTTAAGGAAATGTCCTCACCATGGGCTAGAAGTTTGGTTACAAGTATCATCATTCTACAATGAGTTGCACAATCAAACTCGTTAGACACTATACGCTACTGCAGGTGATATTTTTGGAAACAAGAGGCCACAAGAAGCTTACAACCTAATTAAGGAAATAGCTATGAACAACTATCAATGGTACAGTCCAAGGAACATCAGGGGAGCCAGGCAAGGAGTTCATTTTGTCGATACCGTCACATCACTTTCTGGTCAAGTAGACGCCCTCACCATTCGACTCAATCAACTTAGTAAGGGCAAGATCGCCGCTGAGGCTACTGAAGAAGTAAAGAGTATCCCCACTAATACCGAGCATGTTGACTTTATCGAAACAAATCACTTACAAAACAACCCCTATAGTAACACCTACAATCCTGGTTAGAGGAACCATCCAAACTTTAGCCGGAAGGATAACAACAATCAGGGGCAATCTGGCTTAGGACAACAACAAAACAGTTTCAACAAAGACCACCTCAAAACTATCAGCCTCGTCAACAATTTCAAGGAACTAACAATCCAAGCAACGGGTTAAGCTTGGAGGACGCGGTAACTAAGTTGATCTCTACAACTGAATGTCAAGCCCTTCTAGAGAATTCCCATCACAAACAATACGAGGAACGGTTTGGTCTTCATGAAGCTGAATTCAAGACACAGAAAGCAACTCTACAGTCCATTGAAACACAGTTAGGGAAAATTGCAAAACTTCAATCCAAAAGACAACCAGGATGTCTCCCGAGTACTACTGAAACCAATCCAAAAGAAAATGTAAGTGCTATCACTCCGAGGAATAGCAAGGTTTATCCAGAGCCACCAATGCCAGATGAAGAAGTTCAATCAACAAGGAGAGAGATATTCACCGGAGTACTACTTTGTCCACATATCACAGAAACAACTACCCAAGAACCGCAACCAAAGATAACTCCACCTCCGGCCACGGTGGATATTCCTCCAAAAGTCTCGACAAAGAGAACGTTTCATTCTCACATACCCTAACAAGGAAGGCTAGTAAAGCAGAAGACTGACGAAAAATATGAGAAATTCATCGAACTATTATGCCAGATCCATGTTAATCTTCCCTTCCTGGATATCATACAACAAATGGCTAACTATGGACGTTTCTTGAAAGATGTCCTTACAAACAAAAGAAACATGGAGGAAGCAGTAAAAAGGACTAATCATTGTGTCGCTCTCATTGAAAGATGCCTTCCAAAGAAACTTTCAGATCGTGGAAAGTTCTCTCTACCTTGTTCTATCGGACCATTACCAATAACATTTGCGCTCGCTGACATAGGAGCAAGAGTGAATGTAATGCCTTATGTCATGTTTAAAAGGTTAAATATTGGGAATCCACGACCTATCAATGCAACTATCAAACACGTAGATGGATCAGTCAAATCACCCATAGGAGTCATTGAGAACTTACTAGTAAAAGTCGGCAAGTTTGTATTCCCTTTCGATTTCATGGTTTTAGAAATGGGACCTGACTATTCCGTACCTCTGATTTTGGGTCGCCCATTTTTAGCCACTACTCGAGCCATTATCGATATGAATGAAGGAATCTTGACACTTTGTGTTGGAAAACAATCAGTGACCTACAACATAAGGGAAATGAATGCCTATCTAATGATCCATTTGAAATTTCCCAATTCGTTGATACTAAATTGAGAGGTTGGTGTATACGGCAGAATCATGGATCTCAGGTTTGACTTTTCAAATTCAAGTTTCTCATACTTCAGCCCCAGGTATGCCCTCTCGATACTAGGACCTTAGTAGCTTAACTACTACCTTTTATTTTTCTTGTCTAATTTTATGTTTTTCCTTATGTGTCAGGTAGAATAGCATCACCAGATAGCCTCTCTACTTCTTTGAGGAATCACACTCTATCTCTACAACTTGAAGAATCGGAAACCACATCAAATTTCTGTGAAATTCGATGAAGTTTTTGAAGCAAAGTGTTGACAGCACCGTTAAGTTTTGGCCTTAGGTTATACACCGAATTGACCGGTGGAGTACCAGTTTCTTTTCCCTTAAAACTTCATGCATTTAAATTCCTGCATAGCATTTCATTACATGCATTTGTACATTGAGGGCAATGCACAGTTTTAAGTGTGGGGTGGGGAATTAAGAGATTCAGGAATACTTGTAACCTCAAAGCAGTAAAATTTCAACTTGTGATTTTCTACCCACTGGACTAAAACATTACAAAAACCTACCTTTTGCAAAACTCGAAAAATTTTCAAAATTTTAAACTTTAAAACCTCTTTGAGTTCGCACCTAATAAAGTAAAAGGAATACATGGCAAGTAGAAACAAATGAATATTATGCATAACGATTCGCTAAACCCTATTCCATCCGTTTCCATGTGAGGAAAATCAAGCCTATTACACAACATCAAATTCTTGGCGCAATATATAATTATTCGCATGCTCTTTCGTTTGGCATTACTGAGTGTTTTTCGATTGAATTTTATGCATAATTAGAACTTGTGTGACTTATACATATCAAGACCATGAACTAGTAGAAATTTGAAAGTGATTGAGGCACCTAGGACTTTATTACCCTTATCCTTAAATCCAGAAATCCCAAAAATATAATCCGCTTAAATAACCCTTTGAGCCTTAGCTTTTTCTTTTCTACTACCTATAATTATCACCCAACCAGCTTTTCGTAAACACCGGTTATTGGCTAACTGTCTTCAAAATGGAAAAATTATCTTATGTCATTATTTCAAGTTTATTACCATTGAGGCAACTTCGGAAAGAATCTGTTTTACTCAAAAGAGTTGGAATATACAAAGAGGTGGATGTATTAGGAAGAAACAGCCGAACTATCTGCAAGGAATTTATGGAAATATTATTTCAAAGAAATTGAGGAAAAAGAATTATTGAAGGATTTGTCTTGATGCAAAATTAAAAAAAAAGAAGTTGGTCTTTTACCGGTTAGACCTTAAAGAGCTGGATATACATTCTTTTGATTTCAATTTGCTTTTCTGCCTTCATTTCGCAAAGCCTGAATTACCGCCCGAACTCCGAGAGAAATTTTTCAAAGCAACTAGTGATGTAAGAAAATGGTGGCGCAAGCAAGAACAACTGCCACCATTCTGCGGCCTGTCAAAAAGTGCTGCCAAAAGAAGAGACAAAAGATACGAAAAATGTGTGAAGTGTGGCAACTGGAGCCGCAACGGAAAATGTAGCAAGAATCAAACTCATTCCCAGAGTGAGTACACGCATGTGATCAAAGTTGGAGCGGTTAGGCTATAAGCCGAAAGTTCCATACGGAGAGGCAGCAATGTGTACTACGCAGTAAGGAAAGAGTTGGCACTAATGAGAGATCTTGGTCTTGGTAATCTGACCATAAATGAGCCCTCGGATTCGTTATACCCTCATGATCCGAGTACTGTAAAGGGACGTGTTAGTATTTTCCATTTTAAGCCATGAAGCCGTAGCTGTGTGTTTCACGACCCTTCAAACCTTTTAAATCCCTAAAAACCCAAAAAGATTTTCATCTTCACCCCTTTATTTTTATTTTAGCCACATTATAACCATTTTAAAGTCCTCTTGATTCATGCATACTACTTAGTTAATTGGTGGAGACTTGATTTGCATACAAGCTTATGATCACTGCATAATTCAATTCGACCACTTAACTTACATTATCCATACATATATAACCCTAGAGTTGAGTGAACATTGTGAGAAGTGAAAGTTTATGCATAATTGAAGTTCTAGTAGGCTTGTCATGGATTCCATCATAAAAAAAAATACAAAAATAGAATAAGCAACTCAAGAGTTATTCCAGAATTTCCAACTACTTGGAGTTCCATTTCCCTTGTAAAGTTTTTAGTTATGGGTATGATCATGCATGAGTTTGCTTGAGGACAAGCAATGTCTAAGTGTGGGGTATTATGATATTTCCTAAATTATACATGTTTTGCATGCATAATAATCCCCATATTATGATACTAATTGATTAATAACCTTACAATTGATACTTAAAATGTTAATATTTCACAATTGCAGGTTATTCGGTGCTCCAAGATAAACAAACAAAAAACCAGCTTAAAACATGAAGAAATCAAGCTTTTGGAGGGCCAAACCAGAGCATTGACCCCCAAAAAGTCAAACCAGGTCAACAAAAGTCAACCAGCAGCTAAAAGACGAGCCTGGGGAGCAGGCAGAGGGTTGCACGGAAAAATGCCCTTCTGGCCTCCCCAGACTCCGGTACATTGTCCTTTGTACCCTGTTTGATTCCCGAGGTGTTTGCACACTCGTGCAATCCAATGCACTCTTGTGCAATCCAATGCACGGCTGTGCATTGCTCATTTTGAGGCCTATAAATAGATGGCTTGAGTTCTTCATTGAAGCATCCCTTACACACCCCAAGAACACACCTGGGAAAGCTTATTTCGTAGTTAGAGTGTAGTAGTAGTGAGTAGAGAGGCTCTTCCTCTTTGTTTCGCAATAGGGGAGCCTACGAAACTCAACGTTATGCTAGTTAGTATGGCCATTCGTGGCTAGAATCTTTGTATTGCTAGGGTGAAGATGCAGTTTAGTGCATATTAATGTTTAACGTATTAATCCAAGTGATGTGTTTATGTCTTTAACTATTCGTCCTTAAAATCACCATTTTGGTGGGCTTTTATTATTGTCTAAATCCGTCTTTATATTTGTGAGTGTTCTTGATTTTTAAAGTGTAAAACCTTTTTAATCAAACTTCTCTTGAAGCTTGTACGTCTTTATACAAGTACAGATTGATAAGCCAAGGCTTGGTTAACACTATTAAGATCGTACGTATTTATACGAACTTATTATGCGACCAAGAATTGGTGAACTCATGTTAGGAACGGTATGACTTTATACTTGGTCCCATTGTTTCACCGCCTCCCGGTGAGCAAAATATAATCACCTATTTAACTCTAATACAAAGCATTTTACGTTCGATGTCTTAAACCAACCCGGAGATGACCATTCGAAGGGTTGAGGGTAATTGTTGTCCTTAACGGGAGGCACTACCACTTGTTAAAGCTTTTAAATTTGAAAATTAAATGTCGTGAGGATGAGGCTCTAGCGGTGACCTGGGTCACACATTTGTAGTAGTCATATCACTGGATTAGTCAACTTAACATTATCATGCACCAAGCGGATTCGAAACCCAAAGCAATACTATTCGTAACCTGATCATTTCCGATCTACTTACTTTCCTGTTATTTACTATTCAGTTCGTTACATTTCTGTTACACATTTCACCCACGTTTTTACTTTTCTGCTATTTACTTTATCGCCATTTACTTTTTGTGTCATTTACTTTCCTGTTCCACAAGCACACAAAACTCACTCACTAATTAAACCGGCTAAACGTTAACAAAAGTTGAGTATTGGAATTCGACCGTGTCCGTTGGTTCGATACTTGGTTCTTACCTAAACTATATTATGCTGCGATAGGTACACTTGCCTATTGTGTGTGTTTTAAGTTAAAGTAATTATCATTTTATAAATTTGAAACCTGATCTCGTGACATCATCCTAAAAATATATTTATTATATTTTTACATATTAAAACATTACGCATCAATGGTCCAGTTCTTATTGACATTTTAGATGAAAGACATAATATTTATTAGAATTTGAAGATCTTTTTGATAAGGAAAATACAAGATTTTTTTTATTAATTTCAAACTTGAAAATGCAATGCGGAAATTGAAAATAACATAGATAAGACATATTCTAACGACCCCTAGCTCTAATCAACGCTTGTTGTAGAGCGGCGATCTTGCGTCTTTTTCAGCTTCAATCCTTTCTAATTCAGATATGCGAGCTTGCATTGCTGCAATCCTTTCTTCTCCCGGGGTTTCTTCGTTAGTCCGGGGAGTATGGATTGGAGTAGGATTGGTGGAATGGTAAGTTCCATAGGGTCTGTTGGAATCAGCCCTTTCCTCACCTTCCAATGTGTAGTGGTGTTCGTATGGGATTTCGGGTAGTCTCTCTTGGTAGCTATAATTGTTTCAGTTATATCTTTCGAGTGTTGGAGCGGCGTAATAGCTCATTGGGGTTTCATAGAAGTTTTTGGATATTTCTATTTCCCCTAGATTTTGAAAGGTTCCGCTAATGTATTCAGAATTTGTTTCAGAATAGGATTCGGTTTAGTTTGTGTTTCGTTCGCTATTTCCAGGTGATGCATACTTACGAACGAAGCTAGATTCTTTTCCCTTCCCTGCCATTCTAGGAAAATGAAAGGAAAACAAATACTTTTATTAATAGGATAGAACGATTACAAGATTTTTTTATTTGGATTATAAGAAAAATAACATAAAAATGATATTACAACCCTATTTCTTGACCACGCTTTTGGTATCCTTCATCAAGCTTTTCCCTTGAAACCAAATTCTTTTAGCGAAGGACTTATGCTCCTTGTCCTTTTGGGCTAAATTCTTATTTGCCTTTGATAGATCCTTCTCGGTCTCTATCAATATCTCCCTAGTCAAGATAAGCTCTTTCTTGACTTGATCGGTTTCGCGAAGCGACCGATCGAGACACTCTATTGGAGATCCTAGTGTGGATGCGGGATATCCAAATTTCGACGGAGGGTCTCTTAGTCCTAAGACTATGTCGTTGTAGACATTATCGTATGCGGGAGTAGGTTTATGTTTTAAGGTAGCTCGTGGGCTATAGTCCTCAGGTATAGCGTTAGGATCGTCAAATGTGGCCTCGAATTCAGCCATATGATCGTATTCATCCTGGATATAGGGATCCATGAACTGTGGATGATTTGCATAGTCGATGTACGATCCAGAACTTCTGGAGTAGGCTCTTATAGAACTTGTGTTAGCATAATTTCCGTCGGTTCCGAATTATTACTCATGTATGGACCCAATACGATAGGATAGTTGAGGTAATCAGCAAATGGTTCATAACTAGCTAATTGAGGTGAATAGGCTTCCACTAGAGGTAGAGGAAGGAATCCTTCGGATTTGGAACTTTCATGGTTTTTTAGATTTTTATAGATTTCCTCTAAACTAGCTCATATGATGGAAAGCTTCTCAACAGGTTCTTTTACCCTCATTTGAGGGATAGTGGCCTTCTTGCTAGACCCTGCCTCATATTGGTTAGTAGGAGGGGGATACATAGGCGGTGGAGGTGTTTGAGGTGGAGAGTAGTTTGGTGGATGAGGTACTGGGTAATGTGGTGGTGTAAATCTCCAGTTACTAAAGTCAAAGCCACCCACTTGGCTTAGGTGATCTGATTCGTATTCCTCCTTTATTGGAGCCTTTTGCAGAGTATGATACCATGAGAAGTTTCCTTCTTCCATGGGTGCGTATGTATTTGCCATTGATTCTTATTTAAAAGTACCATTAGGGTTATAGTAGCTATGGTATCCTTATCCTCCTGACATAATACTACCTGCATGTTTCGACACTATCAACTTAAAGGCAAGTGTCTACCTACTTTTGCTTAGTAGGCAAGTCATTGCTTAATCTGGTTAGAGCTTAGATACTAATCTCAAGTATCTAATTCGTTAAAACCTCAGTCTCTAATACCAACCAATGTCACACCCTGCCCCGGGCACCCCCGAGACGTTACCGAGTTGCGACGTTAGTTGGCACCTTCGGTACCTGCTTTGATTTCAGAGTTTGGTTTTGTGCAGCGGAATAGTGGTTTTAACAGGATCTTTTTAACGATTTTCAACCTCAAGGGTTGGTTTTGTAAATACTAGAATCTTGTCGTGTAGACAAAAGATTTCTTTATTTAAATACTTGGGTATAAAACCCGATCGTTTGTACATTTGATTTTTTTGAAATCAAAACCCTGACCAAAGTCAGTAAAATCTACAAGGAGGTATTCTGCCTAGGAAGTCGACAGCCTTTGGGCACCATAACTTTGTCTTTTCTCAGGTTCTTTCCTATGCCTCGCACGAACCTGTATAACACATTTTTGGGTTGCACCGAGTCTAGGTGTGTGGCCTGACCCGGATTATGCAACAAAACTGTCACCGGGACCTAGGCCGTAGCCAGTCCAGGTACTTATGAGGTCATTTCATTTTTTTCCTGAAAATATTTTGAAAATGAACGTCATCTACACGTTGGTGAATAATTTATGACCTCAAATCATTTTCATACGCACGACAAAATAGTTTAATTAAACAGTTAAACATTTCATCATTGGAGGATTCTGGTGATCACATCACTTCATTGGATTTCATCCAATTGTATACATTGGACAAGCACTTGGGGCCACACGACCAAACTGGCACAATTGCATTTTACGCATCACCCGACATACAAGCCAACCCCGCCCGGCCCAACTTGATCCGGAGCGAGTATAAATAATTGATCAAACTCTACGTACACTTCTTGGGTATCGACATTCCCTAGGGGTAGAACCGCTAATTCTGGGATTAGTATGAGTAAATATTTAATTATCGTGTTTTTCCCTTTTTGTAAACATAAATCGTTTTGATCTTTTGCGTGAAGGTGCCGACATCACCAACACGTCTTATTTGCGCAATGATAGCATATAGCTCAAGCACGTCTTACAAATCGTTTTTGTAAAAGCTCGCTCTCGCCATGAGAACGAGTATTTTTGTTAAAGACGAGTATTCACCTTTATTTTGAAGTCGGAGATCGAAGGATAATAATCTTAGTGCTAAGTAGCTCTTAGAGTTGACTCTTAGGGCTCTAGCACCTGAACTTGCACTTCTATGTGTTCCTCGGGTTTCTTCGTTGATAAGCGAAAGCCAGTCAAACTCGGAGGAGCGGCTCGGGAGTCGGGACAGCTGGAGGGCTCGGGAATGGCTTGGGAGCAGAGGAGAATCGAGAGTGTGTTTTGTGTTGGTGTGGAAAATGAGAACCTTGAGCTCTCTATTTATAGGCTGATAACGGCCTCATGTCAGACCGTTATCCAGGGGGATATCGGTCCGATATGCCTCCATTGTCCCGCATGCGTGCCACGTGGTAGCCATGCAATTCCGAAGTGCCACCCGTCCATGTCGGACTGAGTAGGCAAGCCATGTCGGTCCGACATCCGTCTACGCGTCCGACATGCTGACGCATGCCCTACACATGTCTCGACACGTGTTTAGTGCAGAGGGTTTCTAGGGGTTTGCATTGCAGACCGTTTTCTAGACCATGTCGGTCCGACATTTAACCCCTTCCCATATCGGACCGATATCAAAGCTTATGTTGGTTCGACATCCAACCTCTTCCTATATCGGACCGATATCTGATCACATGTCGGTCCGATATCTCCTATCATACATAATTTCTTAATTTATTTTCTGACTTTTGGGTTTTCATTAACTCCCGTTTTTTCTTATGAGCTCCGGGCAGAAATTGAGATCAGAATTTTGGCAGGTGTTATACGTGGCTCCTCTGGTGCTCCCCTCGGCTGTGGGGCCGGTCCCCGTCTGCGCTTGGCCCCAGCGGCCGCGCTCGATGATGCACCTGCGTCGGACATGTCTGCAAAAACAAGTTAGACAACAAATATACAATAACAAGGCATTCCTAGCAGGCAGGACGACTGTATAGAATTTCATTCGAAGTCGTCCTAAATAAAGTTACAATAAAATAAAACAAATTAGAACAAAATAAGATTAAATAAAAAAAGTTGAAAAAACTCAGGATACCCTCTTTATTTAATTATGAACCAGACAACGTCACACGAATGGAGATTGAGTACGAGCGATGCGGTCTAAACTTGTAAGATCACAAAAACATATCCCGAGACTCGATCTAAATTAAACTAAACTTAAGATAAATACAAAAGACTTAAATGACTCGAAATAAAATATTTAGACTAAAAACTAGAAATAGAATAACAAAACTAATTTCATGACTATGTGGTGACTCATTATACAAACCCCGTGGCCTAGATACGAACAAATTCCCACTGAAATTAGTGCGCCAGTGCTACAGACTCAATTCCCGACTCGCCCTGATTGAATAAGACCAAATTTGCACTCAGATACTTTAAAAACATGTTGAAAAACTCCCCCTGATGGAAAGGTATTTTACCATTTGAAAACCTACAGATTCAAACTCAATTCCAATTCAAATTAACCAAATTCTTTACTGTCTACGGGCCGTGACACACAAAATACTAAAGTTCAAACACCAATCTATATCTCAAGTGACCAAACGACTCATTTTACTCAACGGAACGACTCGACACCGACTAATCGACTCTAACTACACAATACGACGTCAACAAAGGCAAGGTACAATGACTCAACCTAGAAAATCGACTCTATTTACACTAGAACAACCTGATAGTGGCATTGTACTAAATTTACACTCTAATGACCCAAATTACACATAAAAAAAGGGATGCATACCTGACTGGCAAAAAAAGCGACACCCCTAGTGACTTCCTGCGATGGTGGCGGCGCCTGGAAACGTGCGGCGATGGCGGTGGCGAGCAGAATAGTGGCGGAGAAGACTGTGGTAGGTTGTAGTAGTGGGCGCGGGTAGGGTAGTGGATGAAGGGGTGGCGTGTGACGGTGGTGGAGGTTGGAGATGACGGTGGATTTGGTCAGAGAGGGCGGTGAGTGTGATGGTGGTGATGGATCTAGTTATCGCTGGTGATGGTGGTGGGTCTTTGTGGGGAAGACAGTTGACTAAAAGATAAATTTTTTTCTAAATTTATCGGGCTCTCATGTACCGCGTAGAGGAGACCTCAGCTTGGGGATGACTCTTTGATTCCTCGAGTACCGCGAGGATGTATGCCCCGGAGTTCGCGTACCGCGAAGAACAAATATTTCTGGAGTTCTCATTTGGATTTCGCGTACCGCGAAGAACTTCTCCCTAAGCTTCGCGTACCGCGAGGACCTTTCCTTCACATAAAGTTAACCCCGTTTTTACTTAGAAAAAATTTTGGTCTCCAAGTTTCTTTTTCACCCACACTCCTTAAAAACCCATTCCAACCTCAAGATTGAATGTAAACATACCTGGAACGTCGTTTTTGATTGTTGGGTATAAAATTGAGACTGATGATGTCAATAGAAACTACAGTATCGAAACTACTAGTTTCGGTTGAACATTTGTTCAATCGAAACTGCTAGTTTTGGTTGAACAATTATTCAATCGAAACTACCTAGTTTCGATACCTGTTTTTCAGACCCATTTGGCGGTGGCTTGGAAAACAAGGCACATGTGCTTGGCCTCCTATATATAGTAGAATACCTCATAAGGGGAGTGTGTGTCTGTAGAGGGAAACACCACCCTAGGAAGAGCTCACCCTAGGGTGAGACTAATTGTAAGTGTATGAGGAGCTTTATCATTTTCATATCAATGAAAGAATCATACGTTTTTATGCTTTCAATTATCTATTCTTTTTCATTTTCATATATTTTTGTTCGTGTATGTGATTCTCTCACCCGTCTATACCTTTTTTCTGATTCGAGAGTGATACCGGATCCAGAGATTCCGCCTCTCGAACCGGACTGTTTGATGGATTTCTCCACAAATCTGTGTTTGCGGGTCTAATCAGGACCTACATTGATGGTTTTCCATTGCCACTTTGGTCAAGAATCTCTGAAACACTCAACAAAGAAAACACACAATCGAAAAATACAAAAAAGCTAAAATGGAAATAAACACAAAGAATTATACAAACTCTACACTCGGGCTTTAACCCGAGGATTCACTCTCACTCACTTTTGCTTTCCTGGCATGTCGAGAAGACCTTCATCCCCCTCTACATTCTCAATCGGTCCTCCGATGTAGTGCTTTAATCTATGACCGTTCACCTGCCATGAGCTACCCTTCTCATCTTGTAGCTCCACCACACCATATGGAAATGCCTCTTTTACTATGTACGGTCCTGTCCACCTAGATTTAAGCTTTCATGGGAATAGTTTCAACCTAGAGTTATATACCAACACCTTATCCCCACACTTAAATTCTTTCACTCCCTTCAACCGACGATCATGCAACGCCTTTGTGGGTTCTTTGTAACTCCAAGATCGTGCATATGCATCATCCCTCAATTCCTCTAACTCATGCAACTGGAGAAACCGGTTTCGTGCTGCTTGAGGCAAGTCAAGGTTGACCGCCTTTAATTCCCAATATGCCTTGTGTTCTAGCCCTAACGGTAAGTGACACGCCTTTCCATAAACCATCCTAAAGTGTGTGGTCCTAATAGGTGTTTTGAAGGATGTTCTAAAAGCCTAAAGCATGTCATCTAGCTTGTCGTACCAATCCTTTCTATTTCTCCCGAAAGTCTTCTCCAAAATCCTCTTCACTCCCCTGTTTTCATTCTCTACTTGCCCGCTAGTTTGTGGATGATAGGCAGTTGATAATCAATGGGTTACCCCGTAGCGTGACAAAACCTTCTCCTTGTGGGCATAGTAGAAATGCATGCCTCTATCACTGATCAAAGCTTTGGGAGTACCAAACCTGCTAAACAACCTCTGTGACATCCAGAAATTATTTATTTATTTATTTAATTTTCAGGACGAAAATTCTTTCAACTAGGGGATGATGTGACACCCGACAAATTCCGGTTAACCCCGTTAACCTAAACTCCATTATCTCACACAAGTTCTAGTTAGAATCCTCAAGGACCAAATCTGTCAAAACCTCAAAAACTTGTACACCTAAACTTCAGGGACTAAAGCTGTAATTATCCAATACTTAATTCTTGACTTTTGAAAGTCAAAATCAATCACACATTGACGCCCGTATACCACAAATCTAGTCGAATTCTCGACGGTTATGCATGGCATTAATGATCACGGTCATGGTTGAACCGTTTCTAGACGTTTAACACCACTAATGATCAAGAATTAATCCCATTAAACCCATTGAAGCCGTAACCGTCGACTCCCCTCAACTAGACCATCGAATTAAATCATTTGGATTAATATTTCGCAAGCAAACACTCTGCACACCTCAAACGAACCACTGTCAAGCTTTTGAAAATCCTAATTTAGCCGGAGACGCAGTCGAAGTCGCCGGAGACCAAGCCACTCGAAGTCGGACCTCCATTTAACCGATCTCTATCAATTCGATGTCGTTACAGGTAATTGATCATATCCACAGCTTCGTTTTCATCCGTATATCGAAAGCCTTATTCTAATTGGGTCTTACAACACCGAATTAAACACAAACATGTATCCATGGTTCATCGTATGAACTGGTTAATCGAACCCTAACCTAGACACGATCTCAATGCAAGTAATCTACACGGTTAGACTCGCAATCTAGTACTCGTCAAAATCCCTATGAATCCAACAACTTCTATTATCAGATTTAATCAATTGGATTTGTGGTTTGAACCTAGGGTTTCGGCTTTTCAAAACAGGAATTAACAATCTAAAACTTGTTGTTTTTACAATTAAACTCATACACAGATTCGCAATAGACTGATGAACAAAACCCCTATGATTCTATCACACCCCCAAAATCCAGTAACAGAGTTTTACCGTTAGGAGTGTGACATACCAGGATCTCAGTCATTAGTTACTTTGAACGACTCTATATGAGTTTAAGAAAACCACGAGTATTGCTCATAGTCACGATGCAACACTAGTAATGAAAACACTAATTTATTGTAAGACTGCGGAAGCGAAAATTTAAATGAAAAGCATGCGCCAAAACAGTCGCGCCAAAAATAAATAATCCAACAGTAAATAAAATAAATAATTCTTGAGTTTGAAAATGATGGACCTCGAATGCATGCATGCCTTAGCTTGTGCTTGTACCTTAATGACCTGAGAAAACATGCTAAAACGTGTCAACACTAGGTTGGTGAGTTCACAGGTTTCAATGTTTGTAAAGTTTACTAGATAAAACCATTTACAATTTATATCATAGGTAGCTAACCTAGTTACATGTTACTAAAGCGTTTCGACACCGAAGCTGACTGTTTATGTTTGAACTGCCTCCTACCATGACTATCATGATCAATGGTAAATGTTTAGGTCAATGTTACACCCGTTCGACTACCTGTCGTGTTAGCGTGACTAACTTGGGTGGGGCTTGTCAATGCCCAATAGTACTACTCAAGATTACCTCGCTATCCCATATATTAAACAGTTCGATAAGTAAGGACTTGCATGATATGTTTGCGCTTAGTACAACAAGTGATAATATTGAAATGTAAAATCTAAATGTTCGTACCCATGTTTTCTCCCCCAAGTTTAAATCATAAGAAAAGGGGCCGTGAAACTCACCTTAGAGTGCGTGCGAAAGAAAGCGAACTTAGAATGCTTGACGACTAACTGCCATCTATAAACACCGCTTTATAAGTGTGTGTTTGTGCAAGTTGGTACGAACCCTTAGTATCCAAACAATACTATTGTTTTAGTGTTTAGAAAAGGTTTGCAAGTTTGACCAAGTTTGACTATGTTTGACCAAGTTTGACTAGACGACCCGTTGGTGACCCGTTTAGTGATTAAATGTTTGACTTGTATAACAACACGCTTAGCACACAAATAATTCACGTTTCATGTTACCTAAGTCATAACTAATTTAGCATGGCAAACTACGTCAACAATACACGTTACATTAATTTATTATTTTTTTAAAAATAATATAAACTCATGTTTGCTTTCAAATGAATCACATTATTTATAACACGTTCGTATCATCATCCCATGTCTATCTACACATGCTAATACATAATAGATTACCATAACACACATCATTAAGTTTAGACATCAAGTTCTAAATCACATAGTTTCTACTTTTAGTAACCTATGATCTAAACATGCTATTTGTATCCAACAACACTTTAACAAGCTTCATTACCTTCATAATAACATACTAGTATCATTTAATAATGTCATGCACGTCAAGAAACCTCACATTCAAAAATCATCTTTCAACAAAGTTTCCTCTTTTAGTAAGTCGTCCATTACACGCTTTGTTTACACAATTAACACGTCTAATCAATCCCAAATCTTTCAACTAATATAATTATAACTATATTAATCATAATTCACGTCTAGCATGCAATTCCTATACTTCATATAATCAACAAATCTCAATTTACACCTCGTATGGAAACTAGGGTTTCACATATTTTCATAAAATCACCAAATCGATACAATACTACAAATCAATTAACCAATTCATTAATATATTTCAAAAATATCAAGTTTGGATGAACTAGAGTTTCGATCATAAAAATCATAATGAAATAATGACGGAATTCAATAAAACGACTTACGTAGGGATGTTAGGAATGTCTAGACTAGCTCGTATCTACTTCTGGTTTCGCGATTGAAGTTCGATCGATGTGTGTTTAGGTGGCTTGAAGGTCGCGGCTCAAGGGGGGGGGGGGGGTTTGGGTCTCGATGGCAACATGGAAGGAAAAAAAGGATTAGAGTTTAATTTTTTTTTTAAAGTTTATATATATCCTAATGGTATTCATGGGTTTTTCAATTGGGCTTCAGGCTTAATTAAGGCCCATAACTCTAATTAATTAAATAACACTTAATTAATAATTAACAATTTCGATTTTTAATTTTTATAAAACTCTAATATTTATTAAAATATTAAGTACGATTAATCACGATAAACACGTACGATAACCAGGATATTCACATAGTTCACGTAAAGTCACGTAATTACATAAAATTCACATGATTTATATTAAATATAAATTATTAAATATTCGTAATATTTATCTTAATTAATCACCAACGTTCCGGGTAAGACTCGAGTGTGATCCGGCAACTCTACGGATTGCCGTTGTGTGTGAATAACTGACACAATTAATTAACCTAATTAAATGCCATGCACGTGTGACTAACTGAGATAACTGAATTTGCAATGAATAATGTTTGAACTAACGAGGTTTGAGTTAACCTGAAATTGCCGGATGTCACATCATCCCCTTGTTGATAGAATTTTCGTCCCAAAAATTAAACGAAGTCGGTAACGTTTGAAACAAAAAGTTTAGGTTTGTCACATCATCCCCTTGTTGAAATAAATTTCGTCTCGAAATTTAGTTAGTACCTTCCGTGTTTGCTGTTGACTGTTTGAAAAGGTGACGATACTTTTTCATCATCTGATCCTCTCATTCCCACGTGAACTCCGGTCCACGCTTCGAGTTCCAGCGAACTCTGACAATAGGTATCTTACTGCGCTTGAGAGTTTTAACCTCTCGGTCCATGATTTCAATTGGTTCCTCAATGAATCGTAGCTGTTCATCAATTTCCAACTTCTCGAGTGGAACTACAAGTGTCTCATCTGATAGGCACTTCTTTAGGTTTGAGACATAAAAGACATTGTGCACTCCATTGGGTGTATCCGGTAGGTTCAGTTGATATGCTACTGGACCGATCCTTTTCTCTATCTCGAATGGTCCAACGTAACGTGGGTTTAACTTTCCTCGTTTCCCGAAACGAATCACACCTTTCCAAGGTGAAACCTTTAATAACACTTTGTCGCCCACTTGAAATTCTAGCAGATTTCTGCGCTTATCTGCATAACTCTTTTGACGGTCACGAGCTGCCGCCATACGGTTTCGGATTTGCACGATTTTCTCTGAGGTTTCGTGCACAAGTTCAGGACCCGTAAGTTGACTATCTCCAACTTCATCCCAACAAAGTGGTGATCGGCATTTTCGCCCATACAAGGCTTCGAATGGCGCTGCTTTGATGCTAGTATGATAACTGTTATTATAAGAGAATTCCACTAAAGGCAAGTGAGTCTCCCAACTGTTTCCGAAATCGATCACACAAGCCCTTAACATGTCTTCTAAGGTTTGAATTGTACGCTCACTCTGGCCATCTGTTTGAGGATGACACGCTGTACTCATGTCCAGGTGCGTGCCTAGAGCTTTCTGTAATGATTGCCAGAAACGTGAGGTGAATCGGGCGTCTCTATCGGAAATGATGGAGATTGGCCCTCCATGACGGGATACTACTTCTTTAAGATCGAGGCGAGTTAACTTTTCCATTTTGTCTGTCTCTTTGATAGCAAGAAAATGTGCAGATTTGGTTAGGCGATCCACTATCACCCAGATTGTGTCACATCCCGTAAGGGTTCGGGGTAATTTGGTTATGAAATCCATGGAAATCTGCTCCCATTTCCACATCGGGATTTCCGGTTGTTGAAGTAATCCGGATGGCTTTTGGTACTCCACCTTGACCTTGGAACAGGTCAGACACTTGCTCACGTAGGTGGCTATGTCGGCTTTCATGTTCGGCCACCAATACAAAACTTTGAGATCGTGATACATCTTGTCGGATCCGGATGGATAGAGTATCTGGATTTGTGAGCTTCATCCATGACTAGATCTCTTAGGTTTCCATATACTGGTATCCATATTCGTTCCGCGAAGTAGCGAATACCATCTGCTTTAACCTCAAGTTGTTTCTCCATACCACGAGTGGATTCCAATGATAAGTTCTCCTCTTTTAAGTCTTCGAGTTAGGCATTGCGGATTTGTTCGGGTAGTCATGTATGAATAGTGAGTTGTAATGCTCTAACTCGTCGGGGTTTGGTTTCTTTTCTACTTAGGGAATCAGCCACCACATTAGCTTTGCCTGGATGGTACTTGATTGCACAATCATAGTCGTTTAAGAGCTCGATCCAACGACGTTGACGCATGTTCAACTCTTTCTGCTCAAAAATATGCTGAAGACTCTTGTGATCGGTGTAGATAGTGCACTTGGTACCGTACAAGTAATGTCTCCATATCTTGAGTGCAAACACCACGGCTCCTAACTCCAAAGCATGAGTTGTGTAATTCTTTTCATGGATTTTTAACTGTCGAGAAGCGTATGCGATAACCTTGTCGCGTTGCATCAACACATAACCGAGACCTTGGATGGAGGCATCGCAATACACTACGAAGTCATCCGTTCCCTCAGGTAGAGATAGGATGGGTGCTCTACGTAGTCTCTGGTTCAGTTGTTGGAATGCTGATTCTTGAGTCTCGCTCCAATTATAGGGTTTATCTTTTTGGGTTAAGGCGGTGAGAGGTTGGGCAATCTTTGAGAATCCCTCGATAAAACGACGGTAGTATCCGGCCAATCCTAGAAATTGCCGAACTTCCATCGGAGTTATTGGTGCTGCCCAATTCTTGATAGCTTCCACTTTGGCTGGATCGACATGTATTCCTTTCTCATTGATCACATGTCCTAGAAATTGAACCTCGCGAATCCAAAAATCGCATTTGGAAACCTTAGCGTAAAACTGCTCCTGTTTCAGTAGTTCAAGGATCAAACGCAGATGCTCCTCATGCTCTTCCTGATTCTTAGAGTATATGAGGATATCGTCAATAAAAACAATGACGAACTGGTCCAGGTAAGGTTTACACACACGGTTCATGAGGTCCATGAACACCGCGGGTGCGTTGGTTAATCCAAATGGCATGACCAAAAACTCGAAATGGCCGTACCGGGTTCTGAATGCAGTCTTGGATACATCTTCATCTCGCACTCTTAGCTGATGATAACCAGATCTTAAATCGATTTTTGAGTAGAAACTTGACCCTTGAAGTTGGTCGAATAGGTCGTCAATGCGGGGTAGTGGGTAGCGGTTCTTGACTGTTACCTTGTTTAACTCTCGGTAATCAATGCACATGCGGAAAGTTCCATCTTTCTTTTTGACAAATAGGACTGGAGCTCCCCATGGCGATGAGCTCGGTCGGATGAAACCTTTATCCAACAACTCTTGTAGTTGAGTGGATAGCTCCTGCAACTCACTTGGTGCAAGTTTATATGGTACTCGAGCAATAGGCGCTGCTTTGGGTGTTAGGTCAATCTGAAATTCGACCTGACGATGAGGTGGAAGACCAGGTAGGTCTTCCGGAAATACTTCTGGGAATTCGCGAACGATAGGGATATCTTATATCTTTTTCTCCTCGGTGGACTTGTCAGCGACGAGGGCTAGAATTGCGGTATGACCCTTACGTAGACACTTCTGAGCCTTCATGAAAGATATGATGCCCATGACTGCACCACTTTTTTCGCCCTTAACGGATAGGATCTCTCCACTAGGAAGGGGTATACGAACGATCTTCTCACTATAGATGATCTCAGCTTGGTTTTTAGACAACCAATCCATGCCCATAATTATGTCAAAACTGCCGAGTGTAACTGGCATGAGATCGATGTCGAGTTTGTGACCCGATAGTTCTAATTTACATCCCTTGAGAATGTGGGTTACCTCGATTACTTTACCGTCTGCTATCTCTACGGTATAATGATGCTCTAGTAAAGTTGGGTTTATTTCTAACTGACTACTAAGTCCTCTAGATATAAAACTACTATCGGCGCCAGTATCAAAAAGTACAGAAGCAAAATGATCGTTTAAGAGAAACATACCGTTAACCACGTTCCGATCATTCCGAGCTTCTCCCGATCCAATCACAAATGCTCGGCCCTTTGCACCATTTCCGTTGTTATTACCATTTCCACCCTGGTGGTTATTACCATTTCCATTACCGCCCTGATGATTGTTGCCATTTCCATTCCCGTTTCCTTTCTCCTCAACTTCGGGCAATTTTTCTTGAAATGCCCTTCTTTACCAAACTCAAAACAGCCTTTGGGTGCGTCTCCAGGTGGTGTCTATTTGTTCTGCAGATCTACTCTACAGTCTTTGGCCAAATGAACCCTGATCTTTCCACACGCTCCATGATGGTGGAAGTTACATTTGTTGCACTTCGGGTACTTGCCAACATATGAACCCTGATTCTGCTGAGAAGAGTTAGACTGATTGTTGTTCTTTGAAGGTTCAAGCTTACGATGCTGTTGTTGCTGTTGCTAAGAAGGTGGGTTTGACTGGAAAGTTTTGGGGAATGAACAATTAAACTTCCGTTTGTTGTCAGTTGTCTTTGATAATGCACCTCTAGGGGGTAGAGTGCCCTGAGCGACTGCCTGATCGGTTAGCCTATGAGCCAACCTGATAGTTTGCTGGATTGTAGTAGGATTAGAAGATGTCACCATGCTAACCAAACCATCAATGAAATTCTCGATTCTCTTATAGGGAGGTGTTACCATTTGTGGACATAAGTTCGCCAGTTAACGCGAACGAGTAGTATAGGCTTCAATCTCAGATCCTTCCATCTCTAGGTTCCAGAACTCGCCCTCAAGTTTCTGCACTTCATCGCGGGGACAATACTCCTCCCGCAGCATAATCTTAACCAAAATCCAGAAACATCTGCTGGATGGAAACAACCTTGCCCATATAGGTTCAAAAGAAAAGACATAAATAAGAAATGATGATAAGATATCAAATGCCACTGCTAGCTGATGTAACATCAGATGCTGTATCCTCGTCCTTGGCCGGATCTCCTGCGGGTGCATCATCTGGTGCAACTCCTACTGCTTCAGCAGCTGCAAGTCGAGCCTCCACTTGCTCAATACTGAAGTGGAGTATATCTAGGTTCCACTCTGTAGTGCTCAGCCGGTCTTCCATATCCACACATCCATTTACCAAATTCTCAAGGACTTTATCAGTGACTGCTAAATCTGAAGTCAGTTTGTCAATTCTCTGATTCATCAGAATCTGTCGCTCTAATATACCAGAAATCTCCCCTGCTGCATCTCTCATGTTTCGAATCTCCCGGTCCATCCTAGCTACAAATGCAGCAAACACCTGCTCAAAGGGGTACTGTAATGGTGGCAAAGCTCGCACAAAAGATGATGAAGAAGAAGCAATGTCAGTAGTGAGTGGAGGTGGGACTTCCTCCTCGTGGATCCAGTTCCTGATCCTATCGGGATACCAATCCCAGTCCCGCGTGTTACCTCTGACACGCACATGAATAGGCTCATCGTGCACTACAATGGTGTTGATCAGGTTGAGTCGACGTCTCCTCGGCTCTGGCAAAGGTACGGTAGGAACATCTTGCTCCTGAACGACTGGGGTTGCAGGTGAATTAGGCAGGGTTGACATTTCCTATAACGGGATGAGTGAGTGCCATGTATGAGTGTAAGTGTTGTGTAACTAATGCATGTACGTGGTTATAGTCTAGTATGCATTTCCTAGTTCTCTATAACCAATGGCTCTGATACCAATCTATCACACCCCCAAAATCCACTAACGGAGTTTTACCGTTTAGAGTGTGACATACCAGGATCTCAATCATTAGTTACATTAAACGACTCTATATGAGTTTAAGAAAACCACTAGTATTGCTCATAGTCACGATGCAACACTAGTAATGAAAACACTGATTTAATGTAAGACTGCGGAAGCGAAAAGTTAAATGAAAAGCATGCGCCAAAACAGTCGCGCCAAAAATAAATAATCCAACAGTAAATAAAATAAATAATTCTTGAGTTTGAAAATGATAGACTTCGAATGCATGCATGCCTTAGCTTGTGCTTGTACCTTAATGACCTGAGAAAACATGCTAAAACGTGTCAACACTAGGTTGGTGAGTTCACAGGTTTCAATGTTTGTAAAGTTTACTAGATAAAACCATTTACAATTTATATCATAGGTAGCTAACCTAGTTACATGTTACTAAAGCGTTTCGACACCGAAGCTGACTGTTTATGTTTGAACTTCTCCTACCATGACTATCATGATCAATGATAAATGTTTAGGTCAATGTTACACCCGTTCGACTACCTGTCGTATTAGCGCGACTAACGCGGGTGGGGCTTATCAATGCCCAGTAGTACTACTCAAGATTACCTCGCTATCCCATATATTAAACGGTTCAATATGTAAGGACTTGCATGGTATGTTTGCGCTTAGTACAACAAGTGATATAATTGAAATGTAAAATCTAAATGTTCGTACCCATGTTTTCTCCCCCAAGTTTAAATCATAAGAAAAGGGGCCGTGAAACTCACCTTAGAGTGCGTGCGAAAGAAAGCGAACTTATAATGTTTGACGACTAACTGCCACCTATAAACACCGCTTTATAAGTGTGTGTTTGTGCAAGTTGATACGAACCCTTAGTATCCAAACAATACTATTGTTTAAGTGTTTAGAAAAGGTTTGCAAGTTTGACCAAGTTTGACTAAATTTGACTAAGTTTGACCAGTTTGACTAAGTTTGACCAAGTTTTACTAGACGACCCGTTGGTGACCTGTTTAGTTATTAAATGTTTGACTTGTATAACAACACGCTTACCACACAAATAATTCACGTTTCATATTACCTAAGTCATAACTAATTTAGCATGGCAAACTACGTCAACAATACACGTTACATTAATTTATTATTTTTTTAAAAATAATATAAACTCATGTTTGCTTCAAATGAATCACATTATTTATAACACGTTCGTATCATCATCCCATGTCTATCTACACATGCTAATACATAATAGATTACCATAACACACATCATTAAGTTTAGACATCAAGTTCCAAATCACAAAGTTTCTACTTTTAGTAACCTATGATCTAAACATGCTATTTGTATCCAACAACACTTTAACAAGCTTCATTACCTTCATAATAACATACTAGTATTATTTAATAATGTCATGCACGTCAAGAAACCTCACATTCAAAAATCATATTTCAACAAAGTTTCCTCTTTTAGTAAGTCGTCCATTACACGCTTTGTTTACACAATTAACACGTCTAATCAATCCCAAATCTTTCAACTAATATAATTATAACTATATTAATCATAATTCACGTCTAGTATGCAATTCTTATACTTCACATAATCAACAAATCTCAATTTACACCTCGTATGGAAACTAGGGTTTCACATATTTTCATAAAATCACCAAATCGATACAATACTATAAATCAATTAACCAATTCATTAATATATTTCGAAAATATCAAGTTTGGATGAACTAGGGTTTCGATCATAAAAATCATAATGAAATAATGACGAAATTCAATAAAACGACTTACGTAGGGATGTTAGGAATGTCTAGACTAGCTCGTATCTACTTCCGGTTTCGCGATTGAAGCTCGATCGATGTGTGTTTGGGTGGCTTGAAGGTCGCGGCTCAAGGGGGGGGGGGGGGGTGGGGGTTTGGGTCTCGACGGCAACAAGGAAGGAAAAAAAGGATTAGGGTTAAATTTTTTTTTAAAAAGTTTATATATATCCTAATGGTATTCATGGGTTTTTCAATTGGGCTTCAGGCTTAATTAAGGCCCATAACTCTAATTAATTAAATAACACTTAATTAATAATTAACAATTTCGATTTTTAATTTTTATAAAACTCTAATATTTATAAAAAACATTAAGTACGATTAATACACGATAAACACGTACGATAACCAGGATATTCACATAGTTCACGTAAAGTCACGTAATTACATAAAATTCACATGATTTATATTAAATATAAATTATTAAATCTTCGTAATATTTATCTTAATTAATCACCAACGTTCCGGGTTAGACTTGAGTGTGATCCGGTAATTCTACGGATTGCCGTTGTGTGTGAAATAACTGACACATTTAATTAACCTAATTAAATGCCATGCACGTGTGACTAACTGAGTTTGCAATGAATAATGTTTGAACTAACGAGGTTTGAGTTAACGGAGTTAAACTGAAATTGTCGGATGTCACAGATTCTTTGGTCTATCGCGATCGAATCCGTTGGATTGGGACTGGGTTTGGGTTCAGCTTCGAAATCGGGGAAGAACACAGGGAAACAATAGGTTAAAAAACAATTTGATCTGGGTTCTATTGCAATGACCCTAGCGGACGGATTGGTTAAGGCGTGTGGCTGTTGGGGAGGAGACCCGCTTTCGAGTCCCTCCACCCCTGTTTTATTTTTAAACCACTTTTTAACTATATTTTTAAATAAAAATTAATCCCCATGCTATTATAAAGTTATAATTAGATGGTTTGTCCTGGGAAAACACCCGTCTGCTCGGGATTTAATTCCTACTCCAACCTAAGCATATTGTTAAAAAAAAATATATTTATTATTTTTATCACTTATATAATTATTTACATTAAAAATAATATAATTATTTATATTGTTTTCCTAAACTATTATTTAATTCATAAAAACACACGAATTATTATTTGATATTATTATCTTGTGTTTGGTGACGTTTCGTACATACCACGTCCATACTAAGTATCAAACTAGGGATTCTTAAATCCCGATGACATGTTTGTCTACTCGTTACTCATAAGTGTGTTTTTAGGACATCCGACCTTTCCTGTATCGTCATCACAAAATCCTGTGTGTTCCTAACTGCCATAAATCATATTCTAGGGCATTCGTAGACTGTCCGCGTGCAATCCATTTGTGGTTCTTGTTGCATCCTTGTGTGGTGCTAATTACTGCATTCTACACATTTAGGTGAGTTTTACAGCCTCATTTACTCTTTTAAACTAAGGGGGAGAAAACATGACGCAAACATATGATTCGTGTAATTCTTATATTATTACTTGTTAAGACTAAGCGTAACACTGTATCATGAAAGTCCTTACACATCGAACCGTTTAATATGAACTTAGCGAGGTAATCTTGAGTAGTACTACTGGGTTTGACAAACCCCATCCGCATTACTCGCGCTAACTCGATTGGAGGTCGAACGGGTGTAATATTGACCTAATCACATCACCATTGTTGATAGACATGGTGGAAGGCATTCAAACATTACAAACAGTCAGCTTCGGTTGCGAGCGCTTTAGTAAACATGAACATAGGTTAGCTAGCTATTGATATATATTGAATGTACATAATCTGGCAAACACTATTACGAAACTGAAACCTATGAACTCACCAACCTATTGTTGACACTTTTCTTACATGTTTTCTCAGGTCGCTAAGCACAGGTGCACAACTAGGACATGCATTGGAGTCCTTTCATCATTTTCAAACATCTAACTATTTACCTGCTTACTTTAATAATTTAACTTTGGGCGCGTTTGTTTTGCGCATTGAATACTTTATTTATCGCTACCGCATTTACTCTGAACATTAATGGTTTTATTTAAACTCATATAGAGTCGTTTGACGTAACTAATGACTGAGATCCTGGTTTGTCACACGCCTTGCGGTAAAATTCCGTTAGTGGAATTTGGGGGTGTGACAACCTCTTCAGAAATCTCACCACTACTCGGGCGTCATTAACAATTAGAAACATAATCTATCTCCACAAGAATATACCGGTTCCCTCGTGATGCAGGAAACGGACCCATGAAGTCAATGCCCCAAATGTCAAATACTTCAACTACCTGAATAGGGTTCTGAGGCATCTCATTCCGGGATGAGTATTACCGGTGAGTTGACACGCATCACACCGTTTCACTAACTCATGAGCATCCTTAAACACTGTTGGCCAATAAAATCCACAATCAAACACCTTCTTCTAGGTGTAACAGGGCCCATTGTGACCTCTCGTCAAACCCTCATGACAATGCTTAAGGATCTCAACCCCTTCTTCCTTACTCACACACCTCCTTAAAACTTTATCAGCTCCCACTCGAAACAGATGTGGAGCATCCCAAATGTAGTGGTTGGCACCAGCAAAAAATTTACGTCTTTGTTGGGATGTCATGCCCTTAACCACTAAACCGTCAGCTAAGTAGTTTGCTATGTCAGAAAACCATGGCAAACCATGCTCCTCAGCACTCATATAGAACACCGGCTCCTTGTCCGGTCCCACACTCATCATCATCAATGACTCATGGGGAAATGTGTCCCCTATGGCCTCCTCCCGGATCTCTTCTCTACCGGGATCCTCTAATCTAGACAAATGGTCGGCCGCTACATTCTCCGCTCCCTTCTTATCTTTGATTTCAATATCAAACTCAGAAAGAAAGAGAATCCATCGATTCAATCTAGGTTTGGCATCTTTCTTCGCGAACAGGTATCGCAATGCCACATGATTAGTATAAAATATTGTCTTAGATAGCACTAGATAGGATCGGAATTTATCAAACGCGAACACCACCTCTAACAACTCCTTCTAGGTAGTTGTGTAATTCTCTTGAGCATCATTAAGAGTTTTACTCGCATAATAGATCGGGTGGAAGTGCTTATCTCTCATTTGGCCTAGAACAACCCCGACTGGATAATCACTAGCATCACACATAATCTCTCCTTTAGCCTAGAACAACCCCGACTGCATAATCACTAGCATCACACATGAGCTCAAAGGCAAGCTCCAGTCGGGGGCTATCAAGATGGGAGCACAGACTAACTGCTCATTCAAGAACTCAAACGCCTTAAGACAGTCCACATCAAACTCAAACTGGACGTCTTTCTCAAGAAGGCTTGTCATGTGTCGAGTAATCTTTGATAAGTCTTTAATGAACCGTCTATAGAAACCCGCATGACCCAAGAAACTCCAAACTGATTTCACACTAGTCGGTGGTGGTCGCTTACTGATCATCTCAACTTTAGCTCTATCCACTTCGATACCGGCACGTGAAACCTTGTGCCTAAGCACAATCCCCTCAGTCACCATGAAGTGACACTTCTCCCAATTAAGCATCAACTTTGTCTCTATTCATCTCCTCATAATCTTCTCTAGATTCTGCAAACAATGATCAAACAAACTTCCAAACACAGAAAAATCGTCCATGAAAACCTCCATGGAAGTCACGATCATGTCCTGAAAGATGACCACCATACACCTCTGAAAGGTGGCTGGAGCATTACATAACCCGAATGGCATACGCCGGTACGCGAAAGTACCGTACGAGCATGTAAAGGTGGTTTTCTCCTGATCCTCCAGTGAAATAGGGATCTGGAAATAACTCGAGAATCCATCAAGGAAATAGTAGAACTGCTGCCCTGATATGTGCTCCAACATCTGGTCAATAAATGGAAGAGGGAAGGGATCCTTCCTTGTGGCATCATTCAGTCTCCTATAGTCAATGCACACTCTCCAACATTTGACTATTCTAGTAGGGATTAACTCATTCTTATCATTAGTCACAGCTGTCATCCCACCCGTTTTCAGGATAACCTGAACCAGGCTTACCCATGTGGAGATAGAAATAGGATATATCAATCCAGCATCAAGGAGTTTTAGGACCTCCTTTTCACCACATTAGACATGTTAGGGTTAAGCCTCCTTTGAGGTTGAACAACAAGCTTATGGTCATCCTCCATGAGTATCTGTTGCATGCAGAAAGTAGGGCTGATGCCCTTTATATCTGTGAGTTTCCACGTAATGGCCTGTTTATGTGCCTTTAACACATCTATCAACCCCTTCTTCTCCTCCTCCGTCAGTGCAGGAGAAATCACGACGGGTAAACCGGCCTCACCATCTAAGAAAACAAACTCCAAATGGGATGGTAGCTCCTTAAGCTCAAGGGACGGTGGTTCCTCTACCGAGGGCTTCTCCTCCTCCTCCTCGGTACTCTCATTGACCTCAAACACCTCCGGGTACTCGGGATGCTTACTAGCCGGGTGGCTCGGACCGTGCTCGGGAAGATCATCAGTCTCAACCTCCTGATTCTCCTCACCCAGGTGCTGCGTGTTAAGCAGGTCAGCTCCACACACGTAGTCAAGGCAATGATCCATGTGAGATATGAAGGTGTGTAGAAAGAAAACAGAATCGTCCTGACCAGTATAGTTCTTCATCGACTTGATGACATCGAAGGTGACGTTTTCATCCCCCACACGAAGTGTGATCTTACCGTCGAAGACATCAATTAATGCCTTGGCGGTGGGCAAGAAGGGGCGTCCCAGAATGAGCGGGACTCTATCATCAACCTCCATATCAAGAATGACGAAGTCCGCGGGAAAAACAAACTTATCAACTTTTACCAACAGATTCTCCACTATTCCCCGTGGATACTTGACCTAATGGTCGGCCAAGGTGTAGAAATAAAGACTGATGGCTACAAAATTCTCAAAGTACAAATGCTGCTGATCACAAATATTGCTGCGGATCGACAAAGTTGCAGCTGATAGGCTTTATCCGCTGCTGACCAAAGCTGCAGCTGATAAGTCTTATCAGCTGCTGACAAAAGCTGTAGCTGATAGGCCTTATCTGCTGCTGACCAAAGTTGCAGTTGATAGGCCTTACCCACTGAAGATCAAAGTTGCAGCTGATAGCCTTTTCACTGAAGATCAAACGTTGCAGCTGACTGTTCTTGATAAAGCAACCAATACCACTGAAAACTTTCTGCTGTTACACTAACACACTCCACGCAGAAAGATTGTCATTGGCACAAGACATTAAAAGACAACGACGCTCTCCTTTTGAGTATTCAAGCAATGATTCAAAGAAGACGTTTGAATAAAGTTAAGCTTTGTAGTTATTATTGTTGTCTGTGTATGTAGAATAGCTTCAATACAAGATCAACGGTCTGTGTTAGATCTGATCCTTAGAATCAAGGGTCTGTCTTGATTCTATGTTACTATATAAGTAGTACTTAGATTCATTGTAAAAGTACTTTTTGCTTAAGAGTTTTCTATGTAATCTTGTAACACTTGAAGCTTAATACAAATTGCATTTATCAGTATTCTTCTTGTCTCCTTGTTTACTTTGCTTAAGTTGTAATTGTTTCCGCCAATCTCAACTGGAATAGAACCATCTTGTATTTACCGATCCTACAAGTGGTATAAGAGCTTTGGCTCATAGATTAAAAAAACTCACATTTATTTAATCATTCTCTGGTTCTATTCTTATCTATCTCTTTGCTAAAGTCACTCATTGTCTAAAAATCAAAATGGCACAAAACAATGGATTTGAAGATATTGGAAGCATCAACAGACCACCAAGACTGGTGTCTAGGGAAGATTACGATATGTGGAAGAACATAATGGAAAGCTTCTTCTGCTATCAGGAATATGGGATGTGGAAATCCATTAAAGATGGACCATACATACCCTTGGTGTCCTCAGCTGATTCCGGAGGTGCACTGGTTCCCAAAGAACCCTCCAAGTACTCTGATGAAGACATCAAGAAAATGGAGGTAGAATTCAAAGCCTTGGGAGCCATTCAAATGTGCTTACCAAATGAAGTTTTTCACAACTTCAGAGGTTACAAAACTGCTAAGGATCTATGGGAGGCTCTTGAGAAGATGTTTGCTGGCTCAGAGGAGGTCAAAGAAAACAGAAGGGACATCCTGAAGCAGCTGTACGAAAACTTCGCCTCGAAGGAAGGTGAGTCCCTAACTGTTTTATATAACAAATTTACTTATCTTGTAGGTGAGCTGCAATGCTCAAAGGTGAAGCTGGAGAATGAAGATATTCTCAAAAAGTTCATCAGGTCTTTACCTAGCTGCTGGACACCCTACACAGTGTCCATTAGAAGAACTGAGAATCTTAAGACTCTCCAAATGACTGAGCTCTTCGGTATGCTGAAAACCTATGAGCTAGAGATGATTCAGGCAAAAGAACGAAGCCTAAGCTAACAAAATGCCTCAACATCCACCACCACCTCTGCCCTCCACTCTGACCACTCAGGTCCTAGTTCTAGCAACTACTATCCTCCCATCGTCACCCATCCACAAACTCCAACCTCTCAAACAAACACCTCACCATTTCTCCTAGAAGCTCCTCCTCAAACCTCAACCTCTGCTGCTTTTGTTTCTGAAAACTCAAGCAACATGTCCTTTATCAAGGAGGATCTGGAATGCTTCCATCCAGATGACTTAGAAGAAATGGACATACATCACTCGTATGCCATGCTCTCTATAAGAGCAAAAAGGTTATACTCTAGAACCGGAAGATCCATTCCAAGCAACAACTCCAACACCAGAGTTGGATTTGATAAAAGAAAACTAAGATGTTACAACTGTAACCAACTGGGTCACTTTGCTAGAGAATGCAAGGCACAAAAAGCCAATCCAACTACTCCTCAATCAAGACAAGCTCACCAAGCCCAACCCAGACAACAACATCAACAAGCTACTCCTCCAGTTCAAACTGTAGCTTGTGCAACTATTGGAACTTCTAACTTCGACTGGAGCTTCCAGTATTAAGATCTGCCTGCCAACAACCAAGCTCTTATGACAGACACAACTGAGATACCGCCTTAGGTATATGAACATCTCTGTTCCCAAGCTTGTATTGATAAGGTGTTAGGCTACAGAAAGCATAATCAAAACCTTATAGATCAAAATGAAGAGTTTCATCAAATGAAATTTGAATTCATAAAGGTAGAAAACAGTTATAAAGAAAAAATTAACTGCCTAAAGAAAGAGATTTCATTACTAAAACATGAACAAAGCAATCTTGAAACTCAGATTGATGATCTACTGGCTAGATTAAAAGCTACCAGAGCAGAATTGGCTGAACAAAAAGTTCATGTTGATACATATGAATTTGCATCTAAAAAGCTGCAAAGACTTTTAGATGCTCAAATTCATGAAAAGGTAAAAACTGGTCTGGGGTATCATGGTGAACAATACCAAGCCGTTGCACCTCATGCTGACTACGTTGTTATCCATGAACCAAGCTTCAATCTCTCAAACCTTGAAACGCCCAACCAAGATCTTGATCCCTCAAGGCATGAACCGTTGGTACAAGAGTGCACTATCTCGTCAGACTCTAAGTCAACTTGTTCAGAGTACACTAAAGCTGAGGAGGCCTCATCAATAGCTCAAGTACTGGTACTACCTATCTTGGAAGTCATTCAAACAAGTGCTCCTGTTCCTTTCATTCCCTCAGTACAAGTACCAGCTTCAGTACAAGTACCAGCTGCTCTAGTTCCTATGCCTTTCAGCCAAATCAAAATCAGCTATCCTCCAGAAGGAAGAAAGCTAACTGTTGAAAAGGGACAGTCCTCAACTTCCATCAACTCCAAGCCTCAAAGGAAGGTGTTTGACATATGTCATGCTCCTGGAGAAAGAGTTCCATATGTTCAAAAGACATTGGAAGAAGCCACTTTTGAACACAACAAAGCTCACCCTTGGAACTTCAAAGACCTTTTCAAAAGAAAGGATTATGTTTATCTTTCAAGGGACAAACAGGCTAAATCATGCTTTATCTGTGGCAAATACAATCACACTGCCAGCACCTGCTTCTACTACCTTCAGCAGCAGAGGAATCATCAACAAAGAGTTCAAAAACCACATGCTTTTGAGAAAACAAACAAAAGCAAACAGGTTAGAAGCTTTGAAGCAAAGGCAAATCAATTCCGAAACTCTCCTTCTCCACCAAGGAAGCAGCTGCCAAAATCTCAACAAACTTGCATCATCTGTGGTGAATCAGACCACTTTGCTGCAAATTGTCAATTTAACCGTTTCAACCAGATCCTTCATCAAGCCCCTCAAAGAAAAAAGGTAAAGAAGGATCAGCATACATCGGTTGTTAAACCATCAGCAACCAGAAAAAGTGTTGGTAATCAAGTGAAGCACAAGCAGCCTAAAGACAAGCCTTCAGCAGCAACCAAATCTGTTGCTGCTCAAGCAAAACCATCGGCAGCAACAACAACTGCTGCTGATTAAGTCAACAGCAACAAAATCTGCTGCTAAGAAGCCAAAGCCATCAGCAGCCACAAAACCTGCTGCTGATAAGCTAAAGTCTCCAGCAGCAAAATCTGCTGCTATTAAAGAACATCCATCAGCAGCCAAAGCAAAATCAACTGCTGACAGAGAAAAGAGAACTGGAAGACCATCTCCTCAACAATGGAAAGCCAAGATTCCAGTTTCTATCACTCCAAGAATCATCATTGGCTCTGTTGAATGCACACATGATGAATCTAACATTCCAAGAACCCTTTTCTTCAAGGATGCAAGCTCTTGGACTCCTCCCACTAACTAGATCACTATCATGTGCAGGGACTGCCAGGTCACAAGAATAACACTTGGGTGGTAGACAGTGGTTGTTCCTGGCACATCACAGGAAACAGATCCATCCTCTCCAACTTCAGACACTTCAATGGAGGATATGTTGCCTTTATAAGTGACTCAAAGGGAGGATCCATTACTGGACAAGGAACTGTGTCCAACGAAAGAATGAGCATTGATAAGGTCAACTATGTCAAAGAATTGGACTTCAATATCATGAGTGTTTCCCAGGTCTGTGATCAAAAGCATTGGATGCTCTTCATAGACAAAAAATGCTTTGTACTGTCTCCAGGCTTATCCAAACCTCCTTCAGAAAAGATTTTATTAACTACTCAGAGAAAAGAAAATCTCTATGTACTGGACATGAATGAAGTCACTCCATCTGGGAGTGTTTCCTGTTTTCTGTCAAAAGCCTCAGTTGATGAATCAGCTCTCTGGCACAGGAGATTAAGTCATGTTAATATCAAAACTATTAACAAACTGGTGAAGGATAATCTTGTCAGAGGGCTTCCTGACAAAGAATTCCAGCTAGAAGACCACTGCATTGCTTGCTTAAAGGGGAAGCAACACAAGAGTTCTCACAAGACAAAGACCTTGAATACAAATGACACTCCACTACACCTGCTGCATATGGATGTCTTTGGTCCTACAAATGTCTTGTCAATGGGCAAGAAGTCATACTGTCTGGTGATAACTAATGACTACACCAGATTCTCATGGGTATACTTCTTGAGAACTAAAGATGAAACAGCTGAAATTCTCAAATCCTACATTCTTAGGGAAGAGAATCAAAGCAATCAAAAGGTGAAGATCATAAGGTGTGATCAGGGCACAGAGTTCAAGAACCACACTTTGAACTGTTTCTGTGAAAGCAAGGGGATAGAAAGACAATACAGTGCTCCAAGAAATCCTCAACAAAATGGAGTTGCCGAAAGGAGAAACAGAACTCTAATTGAGTCAGCAAGATCTATGTTGGCTGACTCAAAACTGCCTCTCACATTCTGGGCAGAAGTAGTTATCACAGCCTGCTATGTGCAAAATAGAGTTCTCATTGTCAAGCCCCTCAACAAGACACCTTATGAACTTTGGTTTCAAAGAGTTCCCTACATTGGGTTTCTAAAGCCTTTTAGGTGTCCATGCACCATTCTCATCACACATGGGGTTCTTCCTAAGTTTGGTGCCAAATCTGATGAAGGATATTTTGTGGGCTATTCCTCTCAATCAAAGCCCTACAGAGTATTCAATTCAAGAACAAGAATTGTGGAAGAATCAGCAAATGTGGAATGTAGAGAACACATTGTCTGTGAGCAGGGAAAAGGCCCAAACTGGCTCTTTCACATAGACTCCTTCTCCCAAATATTTGAGCCTCTCATCTTCTCAAATATGGATTCTACCTCTACACGAACACCTGCCTCCACTTCATCCACTAACTACTGACTGGATTTTCCCAAATCTTCTATCAGTTTGAGAAGACCATCCATTGATCCTCCATCAGTTATGGAAGAAATTGAAGCAAGTGAAGCCGGAACAAGACTCTCCAATGTCACTAGCAGCAGCCTGTCAGAAACTGAAAATTTAGATGAAGACTCTTCGGTAAATATTGTAGATGTTGTTGATGTTATTGCTGAAAATATTGACGTGGCTACTGATGTTTAAGACTCTTCCACCATGAATGAAGAGACCCCTGATCAAAATCAAAGCAATCTGGAGCAAGGGATACAACTGGAGGTGGTACCAGCACAGAGGATCCACAAAGAACATCCTCAAGAAAATATTATTAGCTAAGTCCACCAAGGAGTTCTCACAAGAAGCAAATCTCACGAGGCCAATATATGCTTGTTTTCATGTTTTCTATCTCAGGTGGAACCCAAGAAGATAGATGAAGCACTGAAACACAACAGCTGGATTGAGGCAATACATGAAGAGTTGCTGCAATTCAAGAGGCAGGATGTCTGGAAACTTGTTGATCTTCCACCAGGTCAATATGCTATTGGCACACGATGAGTTTTCAGGAACAAGCAAGATGAGAGAGGCATTGTAGTCAAGAACAAAGCCAGACTTGTAGCTCAAGGCTACACTCAGGAAGAAGGAATTATCTATGATGAAGTCTTTGCTCCTGGTGCCAGGCTGGAGGCCATCAGAATCTTCCTGGCATATGCTGCATCCAAGAATTTCACTGTCTATCAAATGGATGTAAAGAGTGCCTTTCTGTATGGGAAGATTGGTGAGGAAGTATACGTCAAACAGCCTCCAGGCTTTGTAGATCCTGCACATCCTACTCAAGTGTTCAAACTAGACAAAGCTTTGTATGGATTACATCAAGCACCAAGAGCCTGGTATGAAACTTTGTCAGGATATCTACTAAGCAACAACTTCAGAAGAGGTGCTATTGACCAGACCTTTTTTATCAAAGATGAAGGGGGAGAAATCTTACTAGTTCAAATCTATGTTGATGATATCATCTTTGGATCAACAAGGAAAAAGCCGTGCAAAGACTTTGAGATTCTGATGCACTCAAAGTTTGAAGTGAGTTCAATGGGTGAACTAAATTTCTTTTTGGGTCTACAAGTCAAACAAGTCCCAAATGGAATCTTCATCAGCCAATCCAAATGACAAGTTCAATCTGTATGCATACACTGATAGTGATTATGGGGGATGCAACTTAGACAAAAAGTCCACATCAGGGGGATGTCAGTTTCTGGGAGGGAGACTGATTTCATGGCAGTGCAAGAAGCAAACATGTGTTTCAACTTTTACAGCTGAAGCAGAAAACATTGCAGCTTCAAGTTGCTGTGCACAAGTCATCTGGATACAAAATCAAATGCTGGATTATGGGATGACTTTCATGGCAACTCCAATTCACATTGACAACATGAGTGCTATATCAATCATAAACAATCCAGTGCAGCACTCCAAGACAAAGCACATTGACATCAGGTATCATTTCATAAAAGATCAAGCTGAGAAAAAGAGGATTATTTTAACCAAAGTTCATACCATTGAGCAATATGCTGATTTGTTTACAAAACCTTTTGATGAAGCTAGATTTAGATATTTAGTTGAATCCATTGGTATGATGAACTTTGATTAAAATCTATCTCTAAAATTATGTTTTAAAATGTGTTTTGTCTTTTGTTGTAAATAAAAGTTATGAGTCAGCAGCATTTTTGTCCTTCAGCTGCTGACAGGTTTAATCTTCAGCATCAAAGGATTTGCCACTGACTGCTTTAAGTTATCAGCAGGAACAGGTTTCCTGCGGATAGCTTTAAGGCTGTCAGCAGCAACATCCTTGTTGCAGATCATTGAATACATCAACAGCAATTGAGTTTGCTGCTGACAGACTTAACCTTCCGCAGCAACCAAGCTTGCAGCGGACAGGCTTATCCATCCACAACAACCAAGTTTGCTGCTGATGGGTAAACTTAAAACCAAATTAACTTTTACCCGCTGTAAAAATTAACGTCAGTCTTTACCATGACTGCCTCGGTGTATTACAGCTGTAACAATAATAAGTGAATAAGGTTGTACTGTACAAGTCATTTTGCTTTTTCCCTCCTCTACCGTTATAAGAACAAATCAAATTTTCTTACCACCTCTTCACATTCAATTTCACCCTAAACCCACATTACGTTCTCTCAAGTCCCCACCACATTCAAAGCCTTCCATCCTTAAAACATTCAAATCCTTCCATCCTTAAAACCTTAAAACCTTCCCTCCAAAATCAAACAACAATGGCAGACATCAATAACCCTGATGATAAGTTCTCCCCGTACCACAACCTTACAACAACCTTACAACATACTTAACCAAGGGAAAGAAATCCGAAGGATTCGAATATATGATCGACTTCCTATGCCGATCAAAGATCCATTTTGCCCTCACAAGCAACCCTACCATATATATCCCTCATATGGAGGATTTCTGGAATACTGCCGTCTACTCTACCGAACAGGGGATTCCCCAAATAAAAACCAAGGTAGACGGCAAGGACATCATCATCTCTGAAGCTACCCTCCGAAAACATCTTAAGCTTCAGGATGAGGGAGCAGCCATCTCATACTCAAAGGACGAGTACATGAGGACCTTTGTATCCATAGGGTACACTGGAAATCAAAATGAGTATACAATCGAGAAGGCGCTGATGGGCCCTCCATGGAAGCATCTCTGCCACACTCTTATCCAATGCATATCTCAGAAGAGAAGTGGATGGCATCAAGTGAGCTCCGCACTTGCCTCTGCTTTTCATGGTATGATTACTGGCCTAGGTTTCAACTTTGCACACCTCATCTTTGAGGGTTTGAGATATAACCTTCAAGAGGGTGCAAAGCAACAATTTTTTATATACCCAAGATTTTTTCAGGAGGTTTTCAACCAGGAACTAAAAGAACTCTCAAAACCTGCAAGAATCTACATTATGTTGGGACATAAAAATAATATTTTTCAAAGTAAGAGAACTGTTTCCAAAAGGTTCTCAGGGGTCAATGTTCCATTGTTATCTACAATGCTGAATATACAAAGTACCCCGGGTGACAGTTCAGCAATCCCAGCTGATACTGATCCCACACCCTCCACATCACATCCTGAACAACAATTTGCTTCCACCATTCGAACCCCTGTGCATACTACTAAGGATGCACAGTTACAAAAATCACTTACATTTGTTTTGGATGTTATCGTTCAACTGGAACAAAGGGCCCCAGTTGCAACGACATACACTAGAAATAGGAGCAAGAAGACTCCTTCTCTTCTTGTCTCAAAGGCCCAAACCCAACCTCTAAGCCCTTATTCAGAATCCCAACATTCTGATGAGAATACCAAAAGGGATAGCCACAACACTAGAGAGACTTCCATGGAAGCCTCTCTATTAGGATCAGGATCACATCCCGGATCCATAGAGAAACCCCCTGAGCCATTTCATTATTTCTCTTCTCTGAACCTATGCACAGAGGCACCTGGTCAAGATGATATACCTTCTCCAACAACCAATATATCGGAGGCATTGATTGACTTGGCTGCTGGTGCACCCAACCCAGGTTCATCACCTAAGAAGGTTCACTCTGGTAGTATTGATAGAGTGAATGTGGAAAGGGCTATCACTACTCCTGGTACATCAGTGATAAGATAGCTAAGACCCTAACCACGGCAACTCATAGTGAGGATGTTTCCTATGAAACACTCTTCACTGAGAGGAATCCCAGGCACCAAGAAAACCAGGGCGATGGGGATGCAGAGGCTACGCCTAAGGCCCCATCTAGCTCCAAGGATTCTACAACTGTGGATGAGGACATACTGAAACTTCATAACTTGGAATTGACGGCTAGGGTGGCAATGCTAGAGGCAGAAGTGTCCAAACTAAGACACCAAGTCTCTATGCATGAAGCCCATCAATGCCCAACTGTGCCTACTCACTCTCTTGTATCAGTGGGAACTCAAACAGATACATCCCTTTTCACTGATGCAACCAAAAAGGGTGAGGTGGTTACTAAGGAAGATGATGCTGACAGCCTCGAAGAATAGATACAAGAGCAGACTATGTTTCAAAGTTCCCTATACAAACCTGCTTTTTTTCAAATCCATGACTTGCCAGACTCAGTAGATGAAGAGGAAGATGTCACTGAGGATTGGAAGTTAGTCGTCCGAGCTGTTGATGAGGTGCTACAAGAAGAAACTCTCCATGAAGACACACCTCCATCATTCAACATTCTTCCTGAAGCTGCAGCCATAATAAGTCATTCATCTACCACCCAACTCTTCCTAATTTCAAAGAAGCTAGAATTTGACTCCATTCTAGCTTGGGGGTATGATGGAATAGCTGACAGATTCTGGATTGGATGGGAGTTTAGTGGAGTAGAAGAGCTAAACTGGAACTCTCTTAATGCCCTCCAAGTTCTCAATCTGTATCTGACAAAATGCATCAACACTTCATTAGATCTCTCAACAGAACTTGCAATCAGCAGGTTCCATGACTTAATGGAGGATAACATGCCCTGGTTTGAAAGACTACTAAAAAAAGCAAATAGGGTGGCTTATCCTGAATCTTCATCAGCAGTAGAACAAAGACTGGCTCCGAGAAGACTTGACATAATCAGGAGAAGTGCTTTAACTGAAGAAGAGGTTATCTGCTGGAGAAGATTCCTATACAACATAATGGTCAGGGATGTGAAAGTGCAAGGATAGATAAGCACTGACTCCCATGACTTCACCTTCTTTCTGAGCAATGGATCTTCTCTCTCAATCAACATCAAAGAGATCATGCTCCTACCTTCAGCCTTCCTGCACAAGGTCTTTGAGCTCAGATCACTCATCTTCAATGTCAACTCCTTAGAAAGTCAAGAAATGATCAAAATCATCAAGACTTCTCTTTACAAGGAGGAATCTGGATCTGACTCAGACCTATCCTTTCTCTCTTCTCCAACAGTCAGACTGAACACAGAAGAAGAATAAAAAAGAAAAGACGAGGAAAAGGTGAAAGAAGCATGGAAAGAAGTGACAGGTATGGAATGGAAAGAAGATGAAGAAAGTTCCCTTCCCTTGTCCATTCCCCAAAATGCCAATGAAGCTGAAGCTGAGATCCTAACAGCATCTACTACATCTGCTGTTGTAGTCCATGAAGATGAAGCAGAGGCATCCAACAAAGATAAGGGAAAATGATTAATGACTAAAGAAGATGAAGAAAGAATTGAGAAGGAGAAGAAAGAAAAGGAGGATAGAAAAAGAAGAAGAGAAGAAGAGGAGATGGCTGAACTAAAGAAAGCTCAAGACAGAATAACAACCATTCTCCTTAGAAAACAACAGATCCAGATGTATGCAAAACAGCTGGATGACCTGAAAGTAAAAATTCCTGCAGTTCATCAAATTGAAGAAGATGAAGCTCTTGCTCTTCAACTACAGGAACAATTCAACAAAGAAGAAGAAAAGATAGAGAAGAAGAAGAAGGAAGAGGCTAAGTTCAGAATAACTGATTCTGAACTAGCCAAAGAAATGAGAGAGGAGTGGGTAAAGGCTCTAGTTTCTCAAGGTGAGGATGCAGACTACCTTGAGAAACTATCAAATAAAGAAATCTACAGAGCCTTCATGGGTCAGCAGGGTCAATTGGCGAACAAGAAAAAGGCTGAAGAAGAAGAAAAAGCCAAACAAAAGTCCAAGAAGACCATTGCCTTTAACCGAAGATCCCATGAAGAAAGGAAGATCATGATTGACTTCCTTAAGGCTAGAGGAGAGAGTGGAAAGAGGCTGGGTCCCATGAACTTCATGAACCTGCAAGCCCTCTACCTTAAAGTCAAGAAGGATGAGGAAGAAAGACTGGGGAAGAAAGGCTCTAAGAAGTGGGTAATCATTCAAGAAGAAGAAAGGAAAACAAAGAAACCCAAGCCTTCTCCCTCACCCAACTCTTCCTCAATCCAATAACCTTCCACTCTCCATCCTAGACCTCCCTCCTCTCCACCCTCAAAGTCCAAATCTTCACACCAGCTCCTACTCATCAACAACCTCCCAAAAAGAAAAACAAACCTACTTCCAAACTAGAAGACTCAAGAGAAATAGTCATCTGGTAATACAGCTCTCAAGACCAATGGTTTGACGTTTTCAGGGGGAGGACAAAAGTTAAAAGATCAATTTATACATCTGTTGATGAGGTACTACAGCTTCCAGATTCTGATCTAAGAAGAATGATGGAGCTGTGTGAAGCCAATGAGCCCGTGAATGAAGATGGGAGACATCTGCTGCTGGTAATCAAACATAACTTCAACCCCAGCAGAGATGAAATCCTTGATGTCAAACCTCTCCAATCCCACTCTCCATTCATCAGCTGGTCCCACAATGCTGAAAAAGATGAGTTCACATTGACAGATGTTAAAGGACAGAAGATGAGGTGTTCAAGCAAAGCTATCTTCAAAATGGCCAGCAATGACATCAAGACTCTATCTGAGCTTCCTCTTAACAATCACAGCAAGGACCAGAGAGGATATGAGGTTGAAAGAATTGTCAGCCACATGCAAAAGCTTTAGCAACAAAAGTAGTAAGAGAGTTTTGGTAGCATCAGTCTAGGGGGAGTTTGTTGAAATAAATAATGATGGCTACAAAATTCTCTAAGTACAAATGCTGCTGATCTCAAAGATTGTTGCGGATCGACAAAGTTGCAGCTAATAGGCTTTATCCGCTGCTGACCAAAGCTGCATCTGATAAGTCTTATCAGCTGCTGACCAAAGTTGCAGCTGATAGGCCTTATCTGCTGCTGACAAAAGTTGTAGCTGATAGGCCTTATCCACTGAAGATCAAAGTTGCAGCTGATAGCCTTTTCACTGAAGATCAAACGTTTTGATAAAGCAACCAATATCACTGACAACTTTCTGCTGTTACACTGACACACTCCACGCAGAAAGAATGTCATTGGCACAAGACATTAAAAGACAACGATGCTCTCCTTTTGAGTATTCAAGCAATGATGCAAAGAAGACGTTTGAATAAAGTTAACCTTTGTAGTTATTATTATTGTCTGTATATGTAGAATAGCTTCAGTACAAGATCAACGGTCTGTGTTAGATCTGATCCTTAGAATCAAGGGTCTGTCTTGATTCTAAGTTACTATATAAGTAGTACTTAGATTCATTGTAAAAGTACTTTTTGCTTAAGAGTTTTCTCTGTAATCTTGTAACACTTGAAGCTTAATACAAATTGCATTTATCAGTATTCTTCTTGTCTACTTGTTTACTTTGCTTAAGTTATGATTGTTTCCGCCAATCTCAACTGGAATAGAACCATCTTGTATTTACCGATCCTACACAAGGATATGCTCATGCGCGTAGGGACATGATATCCAAGGCCTAGCTTCTCAAAGAGAGAGTATGGCATCAGGTTGATGCTAACACAGAGATCTGCCAACGCGTGGTGCATAGTTGAACTACCAAACAGACACGGGATTGTAAAGACACCCAGATCTGCTAATTTTCCCATTAGCTTGTTCTGGACCACCGCAAAGCATCTTTCTCTAAGAGTGACAGCTGAAAGCTCCTCCATCTTCTTCTTATTAGACAAAAGGTCTTTAAGGAATTTAGCATATTTAGGCATATGCTGGAGTGTTTCAACGAACTGCTTAAATAGCTCTAGAAAGTGTCCATAATCCTTAGCATATTTCTACTTCATCAGGCGAGCATGATATGTGTCACACCCCAACCACGACGGTTTCCCACGGGGCGCGACGGTCATGGATCATCATCACTGATTACATAGAACGACCTCTATATGGTTTTGAAAATCATGCATTCCAAGTTGTTCCAAAATATAACGATGTTTAACAGAGTTAATGCGGAAGGAAAATAAATTGTTTTAAAATACAATGACATGCAAAAGACATTCAAAAGTTTATTGTCTTGGGAATATCAGAAGACTTCATGCATGATGTGTAACCTAGTTCCATGCAAGCTTAACGACGTGAGAAAACATGAATAATATTGGTGAGTTCACAGGTTTAAATGTAAAAGTAAATCGTTGTAATGGACCACAAAACTTGTAGGTCCTCATGGCGCTTCTACGGATCGATCTCGTGATAAGACGTGACGTTAACTCGGAGTGCGGAATCCAACGAATCAACGTTTATATGCATAAAAGACAATGTAGACAATCACGTAAATAACATTCTCTATTGTATTCCAAATCACAATGATGTTTACAGACTCAATCAGACTAATCGATAATTCTCTGTTCTATGCGTCTCGACTGACTCTGTAAACACACACATATATAGCCGTCTAACCTGATATAAGCGAACTTATTAAGTTCGCCTCTAACAGACTAAGCGAACTTAACAAGTTCGCCTCAGATAGACTTAAGCGAACTTATTAAGTCCGCCTCTGTTAGACCAAGCGAACTTAACAAGTTCGCCTCTAGGTAAACTTGAATAAACACTTAGTGACTTTTTACATAACAAAAACATAAAGACATAAGATCTAACTTTTACAAGCTTTTGTCATTACAAACTATGTTCTAACATACTCCCCCTTGACAATAGCTTGATCTACAGTCTTCAGTCTTCATGATGAGCTTTTCCAGTTATCCGGTAGTCTGCTGCCAGCATGCACTCCATATCTTCTGCATATCTCCAAAACTTTCTTGTACTGTAATCCTTGTTCTTTCCATTCATCAGTGAACATTATTTCATTCTTTCGCAACGTCCTCTGATCTTTCTTTGAGAAATTTATAATATTGATTGCATCATAGAAACATACAATGACCTTATTGTCTTTATCTTCAATCCTTGCTTCACCAGTATTGACATCGACATACCACCATTTCATATTCCCAAGAAAGTCTTGATGAATCTTCTTCAATGGTATCTTGTGTACAGCACGTACTGGTTTATACTTGTAACTCCATGTCACCTTCCCAGTCTTCTGATCTGTGTTCTTCACTCTCTTTCCTTTTTGTGGTTTAAGTCGTTCATATTTTCCTGAACTACCTTATCTTTTGATTAAGTTTGCTATCACATCAGCCAAACCATTCTTCGATCTATTAATAAGAGGCTTTGAAGCTAGACCATTCATTTCACACCTTGGCAAGGTATTGAAATATTTGATCCTCGACTTTAAGTATTGAACACCGTCAGATCTTTTATTGCAAATAATTTTGTATCACCATCATAAAACCAACTTATGATCCTTCCTACACACCGCTCGTTATTCACATATTTCTCTTTCTGAGCAGGTTGTGCTGGAGACTTGGGTAGCAACTTCATCCAACTGTTTACAACTTCTCTCCACTGTTCTCTTGTCATCCCTGTATTTCTATACATCACAGGTTCTTCATTAACCTTCAGAGACTCAGTGTGAGTAGTTTTAGTTTCAGCATCTTTATCGGATTGAATATTCTCATCATCAGTATCCATCTTTGAATCAGCAGTGTCTTCAGGCAGCGTGACGTCTTCAACAGAGTCCATAGAATCTGTTACTCCTTCATAAGTGAATTCAGGAATAACATCATCCTGGATGAAGTTATACGACACTTTAAGACCATCACAACCTTCATAAGTAACATTATCTTTATCTTTCTCTATCTCTATCTCTACTATCTCTCCTTCTTCTATTTCATTTTCAGACATTTCATCATCAATGTCATTGAATAAATCATCAATGTCATCAAGACATGCAATCTTTTCAGCTTCTTCTTGGTTAGAATCTACAAAGAACTCCAATAATAGAATTTCTTCTTCATTAGCACTAGAAGTATCTTTATTTCCTTCAAGTGATTGTGATGTTGACTCCCCCTGAACCTTTGATATAGGATTAACGTCAGTGTATTGACGATCACCCTCAACATTTCCAGCAGGATCATTGTCTTCATCATCACGTCTTTGAATAGACTCTGTGTGACATGTACCATGTATCCTCAACTCCCCCTGAGCGTCAAGACGCTGAATGAGTTTAGACACCAATGCTTGCATGTCAGCTATCTGTTGAGCTTGAGTCTGAATCACCAGCTGCCGTTGTGAATCAGTAGAAACAAGAGTGTTCACTTGTGTTTGTAGAGAAAGCACTTGAGATTCAAGGACAGTAATCCTGTCAGAATCAGAAGGCTTTGACGGACCAGCTGACGATTGTGGAATCGAAGGACTTGCAGTAGGAGAAATGATTGGAGGAACATGAGTTATAACCGGAGAAGTATCTTTAGATCTTGGAGGAGTAATAATCAAGGAAGTAACAAAATTAGCATCCTCTACGCCCTGCGAAGATTGTGCAGCAGCTATTGAAGCAGACATTAGCTTTTGAGTTTTTGGATCTGGATTAAAGTCACTATCAGACTCAGTACTCTCATCAACCAAGGATCTTTTTCCAAGTACTGAACTGGAAGGAGGATCCCGAACAGACTTTCTTCTTGGTCATCTGGCTTGAGATTTAATACGTTTTCCAGCATTAGCTAGTGGACTAGCAGCTAACCGGTCATAATGATCTGTGGAAAAATCCCTAGATTCATTAGAGTCAGTGCTTTCATTAACAGGTAATATCGTATCACTTGAGCTTGAACTAGATTCATCATCAGTCACCACATTCCCTTCAGCTTCATGAATGGGCGAGTTCACAGCGTCATCAACGAAATCATCCATGTTCATTCCTAGATCATGCTCATGTGTATGAACGACCTCCTCTTGAATAGGTTCATGAATAGGTATTTCAACCTCAGCTTGTGGAATAGGAACTTGTTCAGGAATAGGAATTTGCGGTTGTACGGGAACCTGAACTTGTGGAACTGGAATTTTTTGTTGTTGTTGTGGTTGCTGTTGTTGTTGTTGTGGTTGCTGCTGTTGTTTTTGAACATTTAAGCCTTGAGCTTGAGCAATTTCATCAGGATGAAACCAGTTGTCATTAGGTGGTGCAACATAATGAGGATTGATTAAGTGACCAAACAAAGGAGTATTGACTGGTATCAATGCGGCATTCTACTGTTTCACCTTCGTGCAATCAGTAAAGATACGCTTTGACATCGGAGTCAAAGTTAATCTTATAGGATGTTGTGGAAGATTCGGAATAAGATGATTTAGAATCATTTGAATAAAACGAGGATACATCAAAAATCCTTGACCTTCAGCTGGATTAATCTGCATGACCGTCTCTCGATAGAAGTAAAGTGGAAAATTGAATCGCTTATTCAACGTTAAAGCCACCATAGCGGTTTGAAGAGACATCTTTAAACCATCGGTTCCAGCTTTACGAGGAGAGATGCATTGAATAATCACATGCATGAAATACATCCATTCACTGACTAAGCCACCTTTACGTGCTTGTGTATCATTCTGTCTCCTACGATAACCCATTCTTTGAAAACAACCCATAATAAGAGTGCCCGGATATGACAATGGGTCTTCAGCATTACCACCCAAATCAAGAGCAGCACGAATTGTTTCTTTAGATATGGAAATTTCAGTATTATTGACAGTGGCACGAAGAACATGAGGTTCTACGTCTGTATCCTGATGCACTGTATCCCAAAATTGATGTATGTATACCAAACTGATGTAAGTATGAAGACGCGAACGATTTAGAAATCCGATTATTCCTTGAAAATTGACCGCCTCGGACATGTTAGGATCTAACAATGCCACCTGCTTATGCTTATATTCGACACGTCGAGCCATCTGAAAATATTCGGACAACAAAACACATTAGTAAAAAATATCAAACACAAACAAACTAAACAAAAAAAATTTAAACAACAAAATTTTTTTTTTAAAAAAATTTCTAACACTCAAAAATCACAAGTCCAAATACTCACTGACCCCTAGGCGAACTTAAAAAGTTCGCGTAGTGTTACAAGAGGCGAAATTATTAAGTTCGCCTGGACAAGTTCGCTTCAAACAAGTTCGCTTGGAACAAGTTTGCCTGAACCTGTGATGATTCAAATTCAAACACCGAAGTTCAAAAATCAGCAAATCGAGTTAAACTCATGGAATAAGCAATGAACATCAATCAAATAACACTTAGCAACCAATTAGAATGATCAATTTTATATTTCCAGTCAAAAAATGTTCTGACATGCTCACGACGTAAACCGAGTAGAAAATCACCAAATACTCACAATTGAACGGATGAAATTCAACAAAATTACCTTGGTTGTGTTCGCAAATCAATTTGGAATAAGATGAAATCAACAAACAACCTTAACAACACAGATTAAAAATTTCGAAAAAAATGTAGACAAGTTCGCTTCGAACGAATGAAGACGATGACTGTCAAGTTCGCTTGGCCAAGAACCTTAAACACATTAAGTTCGCTTATTTAGGCGAACTTGTTAAGTTCGCTTAACAAGCCTTCGGCGAACATGCTAAGTTCGCTTAACCATCCACAGACAACCAGATTAAGTTCGCTTCACTGTTCTTAAGCGAACTTAATATCTATTCACTTTTGCCTTGAACAAAATTTTACCAACTTCAACCTTTCAAGTCTTGAATTTTCGTCAGCATCATGTATCTGATCCAATCCCGAACAATTTTAATAAAAGTTTAGAATTTTCATGGAAAATCAAAATCAAAATCTTTTTGAGTTTTATCTATACAAACGAAATCACATATTTTTGGATTTTTTATCTGAATAAACGGAAACACATATTTTTGGATTTTATCTGTACAAACAGAAACACATATTTTTGGATTTTATCTGTACAAACAGAAACACATATTGTTGGATTTTATCTGTACAAACGGAAACACATATTTTTGGATTTTATCTGTATAAACGGAAACACATATTTTTGGATGATCATCATGAGCAAAAAGATCATATCAGTATCCAATTAATTCATCACACATTTTAGCAATAACAAAGGGTAACCTATAATATGAAACCATACAACTCAGTCTTGTGAACTTCGCATCTTTTTCATTTTGAAACTCATTCAACTTGAATATTATTTGAAATGATACGCGATAAATTTCAAAGTAAATAAGATCAGGTTATGAAATACTCATTTATTTATACCGAATTTGAAATATAAAGCATGAATTCTTAAATTTGTCAATATTATATGATTTGAAACTATAAGCGTTTATTCTCCAAATTAATGTGAGTTAGTACCATTTAGATGAAAAACATCGTGTACCCCACATATATGCCAAACAGAAATATAAATTGCACTATCTTCAAGACATATACAGTTAATGGTAAGATTAGATCAATTTCCAAGATGAAATTATCTCTTTTAGCAAAAGTATAAAAGCAGATCTCAAAGGATATAAGAATCATGATGATTCAGAATCAGAAGATTCTAATGGATTGGCTGTATAATGAGAATCAATTGATTCAGGTATGAAGATCCAACTATTATCTGGATAAAATTCAATGGAGTCAGACTATATAATGTATCTAACTGATCCAAGGGCGAATATATGTTTCAACAGATTTTGAAAGCATATCTTAGTTCAACAACACCTTACATGTTTTTCGGGGCATGGGCGGTGAAGTGAACTGAAATCAATTTGTGCTAAAGATATAATTCGATATTGGTCTCATGAAATTCTTTATAACCATTTATTCTTTATCTGATAATGATCTTTACACACATACTCAGGCATATAATGGATTTAAATCACAGATGTAATCATATTATATTTAATTTTCACACTACTATTAGTTCAAAACGCTTTTAGTCTATTGACAATTTGAGTTTCAAAACTCATACACAAATTTGAAAACAAATTATCAAGATTAGAGCATTCACAACACTATCATTTCTCATTTATGCAGACTTTGAAATTTAGATCAAATCAACTCAGTTTAATCAATCATATATCAAAGGTCTACTAAGGTCGTGTGAAATGAATTAATCACCGATGTACTATAATTTCTTCTCTAACCTCAAATGATGTCAAATTTTATATTTTTCAATTTGTTTTGACTTTTTATAAATTAAAAACTTTTTGACTGAAAATGTAAATGCAGAAATGTAATAAAGCAATAAAGAAATTAAAAACAAAATTTTCCAAGAAATTCTGATTTTGAAAAGCTTTTATTCGGGATTGATCATACCAATCATTGTAATTAGGAATTCAAACCTGGTACGATCAAATGCCTTGGTAAACAAATTAGCAAAATTATCTTTAGTGTGTATCTTAACCAGCTCAATCAACCTTTTCTCTGCACAATCACGAATAAAATGATATTGAATCTCAATGTGCTTAGTTTTACTATGTTTAACAGGATTATTAGTTATGGACATAGTAGCATTATTATTGATAAGCATGGGGGTTCTTGTGAAATTCAAACCGTAATCTCTCAATTGCTGTTGTATCCACAGGATCTGTGAAAAACAACTCGCAGCAGCAATATATTCTGCTTCGCATGTAGAAATCGAAACTGTGGTTTGCGTTTTGCATTGCCAGGACACAAGTCGATTACCTAAGAACTGGCAACCACCTGTTGTGATTTCCTGTCCAAACAACAACCACCAAAATCAGAATCAGTATAAGCATTGAAATCAAAGTTAGAACCATGAGGATACCGTAGCCCCAAACGTTGTTTTCCTTTCAAATATAGAAAGATTCTATTCACAGCAATTAAGTGAGATTGTTTTGGCTTTGCCTGGAATCTGGAACAGATACACACGGTGAACATTATATCTGGCCTTGAAGCGGCTAAGTACATGAGGGATCCAATCATAGCTCTGTAAAGTCGACAATCCACATTTTTTCCATCCGAGTCAGAATTCAACTAATGATTGACCTGAATTGGAGTATCATATGGAGTACAGTCCTCCATCTTGAACCGGCTCAAGATGTCTTTGACATACTTGGACTGATGAATAAAGAAACCATCTTCCTTTTTTGATTTACTTGCAAACCTAAGAACAACGATAACTCTCCCATAGCAGACATTTCAAACTTTGACTTCATTACACCCTCAAAATCTTTACATAACCCTTCGTTTGTTGAGCCAAAATTAATATCGTCCACATAAATCTGCACTAGTAGGTAATCTCCCCCTGATTTCTTTATGAATAAGGTCGAGTCTATCTTTCCACGAACAAAGTCATTTGCCAAAAGATGTGTGGATAATGTTTCATACCACGCACGAGGAGCCTGATGAAGACCATAGAGAGCCTTATCAAGCTTGAAAACCATATTCGGATTCCGTGGATCTTCAAACCCCGACGGCTGACAAACATAGACTTCCTCCTTGACCTTTCCATATAAAAACGCACTTTTGACGTCTAATTGAAACACCCTAAAACCTTTAAAAGAAGCAAAAGCTAGAAACAGCCTTATAGCTTCGAGCCTTGCAACCGGCGCATAAACCTCGTGTAATCAATTCCTTCTTGTTGATTGAAGCCCTGGACAACTAATCTTCCCTTGTTGCGTACCACGACACCTCGATCGTCTTTCTTACATTTAAACATCCATTTTGTTCCTATCGGATATGCTTCGGAAGATCAACAAGATTCCAAACCTTAAGTTTTTCAAATTGAGCAAGTTCTTCCTGCATAGCTTCTATCCAATTGTTGTCATTTAAAGCCATCTCAACATTCTTGGGTTCAACCTGCGAAATAAAGCATGAATCTGAGCAATCATCAAGAACACCAGAATCTTTAATACAGGTATACAAACAAGTATTGTCAACAAGAGAACGTGTTTTCACTCCATACTGTAAATTTCCAATTATATTCGTCACGGGATGATCTTTGAGTTCCTTGATGGATGCAACCTCAGGAACCGGCAACACATCAACTTGAGTAGAGTCAGATTGATAAGAATAATCTTGATTAATTGGAATATCCGAGTCTAAATTTGTAGGAATCTCCCCCTGAGTCTGTGTCGAAGATAATGGATCATCACCCAACAACGGTTCAGCAGAAGAATCTTGAAAAATAGCATTATGCTCCTCACTCTCTGAATCTTGTGGACCTGAACAAGAAGCAACATTAGGATCAGGAACAGAAGTAGATGGAATTGATGAATTTGGAACTGCATTTGGTAGAAATCCATTGTGCTGTGCATCCTGACAAGAATCATAAAGAACAGCAGCATCTTCAGCAGAAATATCAGAAGGTAAATGAAATGACTTGAATAAGTTTTCATAATCAAATGCCCAATCCGGACCAATCGCCATTTGTGGTAAAGACCGATTTGAACAGTCAATATGAAACCATTCTTCAACTTGGCGCGTCTATTTGTTATAAACCCTCTTGGTTGTCTAATTCGCCACATACCCCAGAAAAATCCCTTCAATAGGCTTCACACTAAATTTTGTTGGGACATCTCGAACTTTCAATATGGTGCAAGGATTACCAAAAGGTAGTAAATAATCCAGATTCGGCTTTCGATTATTCAGCAATTCATAGCAAGTCTTGTTATGTCGCTTGACGGTCAAGACCCTGTTCAAAACGTGACACGCAGTATTCACAGCTTCAGCCCAAAAGGTGACTGGAAGCTTAGAATCTGCAAGCATTGTGCAAGCCGTTCCGACCAAAGTCCTGTTCTTTCGTTCAACGACACCGTTTTGTTGAGGAACATATGGCGCACTGAATTCATGATGAATTCCTTTTTGTAGACAGAATAAGCCCATTTTGCTATTCTCAAATTCGTTGCCATTGTCACTCCTGATTCTTCTGACTTTCAGATTGAATAAATTCTCCAAACCCAGGATTAAGTATTGCACCAACTCAGTGGTTTCAGCTTTAGAAGAAAGAAACTTAACCCATGAAAATCTGGAGTAATCATCAGTTACTACAAAGCAGTACAATTTTCCACCAATGCTCCTGATACTAATAGGACCGAACAAATCCATATGCAGCAGCTCCAACAGAGTTACGATAGAATTCGTCGATATAGACTTAAAAGATTTCTTTCTTTGTTTCCCCTTCTTGCAAGGAATACAATCATCAGGAACTGAGAATTTCATCTTCGGAATACCAAGAACCAAATCATTCCTAACAATGTAGTTCATCTTCCTAAAGTTAATGTGAGCTAGCTTCCTGTGCCACAATATTGAATCAGATTCTGACGCCTTGGAGAGTAAACATGTTGGAATTGAATCCGTTGTAGTGGCGACACTCATGTCAAGGACATACGTGGCATTTCAACTTGGAGCCTTCATGAGAATCCATTCATCAGGAATCACAAAGCCCGGTTTCAAAATATAACATTCAGCATCGTTGAAATGGAATGAAAACTTCTTTTAAGTGTTTCACAAGTTTGTGACAAGAAGTTTTCGTTCCATTTCAACGATGCTGAATGTTATATTTTGAAACCGGGCTTTGTGATTCCTGATGAATGGATTCTCATGAAGGCTCCAAGTTGAATGGACCGAACAAATCCATATGCAGCAGCTCCAACAGAGTTACGATAGAATTCGTCGATATAGACTTAAAAGATTTCTTTCTTTGTTTCCCCTTCTTGCAAGGAATACAATCATCAGGAACTGAGAATTTCATCTTCGGAATACCAAGAACCAAATCATTCCTAACAATGTAGTTCATCTTCCTAAAGTTAATGTGAGCTAGCTTCCTGTGCCACAATATTGAATCAGATTCTGACGCCTTGGAGAGTAAACATGTTGGAATTGAATCCGTTGTAGTGGCGACACTCATGTCAAGGACATACGTGGCATTTCAACTTGGAGCCTTCATGAGAATCCATTCATCAGGAATCACAAAGCCCGGTTTCAAAATATAACATTCAGCATCGTTGAAATGGAACGAAAACTTCTTGTCACAAACTTGTGAAACACTTAAAAGATTGTGTTCCAGCTGTTCAACATAATTCACCTTCTCAAATTTGACTTTGTCATTCTTTAACGTACCCTGTCCAGTTATGTACCCGCCTTTATTGCCCGCAAAAGTGACATAACCTCCATCAATTTGTTTTACATCTTCAAGCAATCTAACATTCCCTGTCATATGTCGAGAGCAACCACTATCCACATACCATGTATTGTTGATAGTCCTCCTTGGTTGTCCCTACATAAACAACGAGAATCAGTTAGAAATAGGAACCCAAGCCATCGTGGTCTTGGGTCGTCCAGTTTGATCAAAATAAACAACTTCTTGTAATTTACAATCAATCTTATCATTCACTTTTGGAACATAAGTTTGACAATCAGACTTTTTCAAAGAAGATTCATTTTTATTATTTTGAAAAACATTATTTGATATTTTATTATCAGATTCGGATGTTTCCAAAATTTTCTTCAATTTTCTGTTTCGTCTTCTCCTTTGAGGTCTAGACAATTTAACTTCCTGATGAGAATCTTTTGAAATTCCAACATTAGGAATCTCAAGCTTCTCTTTGCATACAAAAGATTTAGCATTCAATTTATCCTGTTGTTTAAATCCAAAGGATTTAACAAAAGATCGACCAGGCAAATTTTTCTCCAGACTAGAAGACGACTTTCCCTCATCTTTTCTTTTCAGAATCTTCACCACCTTTTATTGTGAAGGAACAGTCTTCATTTTACCCTGGTTCTTGTAAGGACAATTGAGCAAAATGTGACCAGCCTCGTTACAACGAAAACACACTCTTCTTTCTTGATAACTTCTGAAATAAGGAATTTTCTTTGAATGTGAGGATCCATCAGAGGAATAAGCTTCAGAGGAATGACCAGAACAGTTTATCGGCTTCTTTGGAACATAAGCCTGTGTTGGCACCTTTGAAGAATACACTTTTTGATAACCAGCTGCGACAAATCCACTCGACTGTAAAATTGGAGAAAGCTTAGATATACCAACTTTCACTTCTTCAGGTTCAGTCAGAATGCATCTATCTCGAGTAACAGATTTAACAACTGTTGGGTCATCAATTTTGACCTCTTTTGGAATGCCCTCGACCTTCTTCTCATCAAACACCTCATCTTCAGAATCAGACTCATACACCATATCCTCCCCAATTACCGGATTCACCTTTAACACAGTCTTTGGATCTATCTCCTCTTCATGTATAATTTCAGGTTCCACCACATAATTTGCATTAAACGGTGGAGGAATAAACCCAATTCCAGCAACACGCTTAGTAGGATCAGCATTTGAGTTAAAATAATCCAAAACAACCGAAGAATTTTCAAATTTTTCCATCTTTCTATGAAGTTTGATCACTTCAGACTCTTTGTCAGATATTTCTTTATTCTTTTGAGCAACAACTTCATTACGTTTTTCTATCTCAGCATAAGCCATATCTAGATGATAACCTTGCACTTTATATTTCAATCCCAGAGAATTTAAGTCTCTTTTCAAAGACTCAATTCTATCGATGCACAATTTATCATTATCTTTCAGTTTCTGATTAACAATATGCATCGTTTTCATGTCACAAATCAAGTTTGTTTTATCATCCATGACCTTTTGCAATTTATCTTTAACAGAAATGCAGTTAGAACAGTAAATATGACAAACAGAGTCTTTTACCTTAGAGGGATCAGACATGTCTGCCATGAATACTTTGGCAATGGGAATATTTTCTGAATCAGCACCATCAGAAGCATTTTGAGTAAGAACAATATCCTCCTCAGCAACACATGATGCAGCATCAGAATTAATATTTTGCACATGTTCTATTTCTTCATCAACGCTTGGAACACTGTCACCATCACAAGAATCATCACTAGAACTTTCATCATAGATAGACTCCTCCGGTTTTTCAGAATGAATTTCTGCTACAAAAGCCTGACTCACAGCACCCACCAAGTCTTCCAAATGAATGCCCCAGTCATAGTTTTCGTCGTTATGAGCAACCAATGCCGATGAAGCAGATGCATGATTTGTATTACCAGATGGACCATGATTTGTATTACCAGATGGACCATGTGACTGATTCCTATTATGCTGAAAATTAGGCTGCTTCTTTTGAGAATCAAACTCGACCTTTGGCTTCACACATTCCTTAGCAAAGTGACCATATTCTTGACAGTTGTAGCACCGAACTGCTTTTATCAAAACCCATGCGAGATCGACTATTTGAGCCAATATATTTTCTGCCCGTTTTCTTCAAGAAATATTTAGCTTGACGCATCAACATGGCCATATTCCATTGGATATTCATTTCTTCCAGATCAACAGGGTCAATCTGTCTGAAATCTTCTTCTATAACCTCAGGATCATGTATTTTACCTCCAATAAAATTCTCATATGATGCCATGAATGAAGAAAACATAGCAAGATAATCATCAGCAAACTCCTGATTCAAATGAGATCCAGATGAAGTAGAAGTTGTAGTCGCAGAAAATCCAGAATGGCTTGAATGACCAGAATGAATTGGAACTCCAGAACACTGATCATGTGAAGAATCTTGAGCATCACCAGAAAAGAATGCCACTCCATTACCAGATTTACCAGTAGATTTGGCAAAATACATTGAGGGATCCTTGATATGCTCCAAGTTTGTCTCTTTCTTCTTCATATTCATGTCATGTGACTGAATCTTCCCTAGAACTTCTTCAAGAGACATGGTTTTATACTTAATATTCTCTTTGATTAAAACCGTGTACACATCAAATTTTGATGGTAAAGCCTCCAAGAATTTATCATTGATTTCCTCAGTCTCGTACACCACAGAAGCACTTGCTAGTTCACTAAGAAGATGATAGAATCTTGTAGCAAGATCATCCAAGGATTCATTTTGAAAATGTTTAAAAACCAAGAACTGCTTCTTTAATAGCTCCTTTCTACTCTTCTTCACATCCAAACTTCCTTCACACCTTTTCTGTAATGCTTTCCACAGTTGTTGAGAAGACTTGAACTGTTTAAAACTGTGATATATTTCTTTCGGAAGAGACATCGAAATACTAGCCATCGCTTTCTTTTCCCTGTCAAATAGTAGCTTCTCTTCAGTAGTTAACGCTGACATCGGCTTTGGATCATTATCCTGTCCCATCCAAGAATAAGTCGGATGCGTATAACCTTCCAAAATCGGAATCCACAAACTGGTATCGGTAAAAGATACAAATTGGTCGAACCGATCTTTCCAATTTGAATAATCAGCTAGATTCAATAACTTTGTAGGTTTTTGAGATGTACCGATCTCATTGTCATAATTGAACATATTCGTGACTTGAACCATATTTGCCATTTTTCCTGAAAATTTTTCCAAGTGTTGAACTTCCTGTACCCTTAGGCGAAGATAATAAGTTCGCCTCTGATACACCCAAGCGAACTTAATGAGAAGCGAACTTAATAAGTTCGCTTAAACCAGAATTCAAAAATGTGAACAAGTTCGCCTAAAATAAGTTCGCTTAATCCTGTGAGAGGCGAACTTAACAAGTTCGCCTGCTAAGTTCGCCTGCACAAGAAATCAGCAAGTTCGCTTGCTTCAACAGATTCAAACTCAAGAACAGCTCAAACAAAAACAGCGAACCAGAAAGCAGCAAAAATCGTCATAATTCACTGTTTTGAAGGAATTAATCAAAATTGGACCGTAGGATTGTGTAATTTGTCAATTAGAAGCTTTCTATCGAATCAATTTCGTCAAAATCCTCTTCAAAAACACCAAATCAGATCTGAATCAGTCTTGAAAACTCCATGGAAATGAAAAACTCAAAAATGACGAATTTCATGTCAATTTGCATATAAACCCGTCTAGAATCAACAAGAATCACGAGCAATGGCTCTGATACCACTTGTAGGTCCTCATGGCGCTTCTACGGACCGATCTCGTGATAAGACGTGACGTTAACACGGAGTGCGGAATCCAACGAATCAACGTTTATATGCATAAAAGACAATGTAGACAATCACGTAAATAACTGTCACACCCCAACCGATGGCGGAATCATCGGGGCGGGACATGTAGACTGTTCATGAGCACAAGGTTGGCTAAATTGAAATATATTAATCATCAAATTTCATTGCAAATGTTCGAACAAAACCAAATCCAAGAAAGAAACATAATTGTAATACATAAACTTCTTTATTTAAATTAGTTAAGTCCAAAGCCTATGTGTAGCACATCTTGATCAAACTCACACATTAGTACCTGAAACATGAATAAAATAAAGTCAACTAAAAAGTTGGTGAGTATAACACAGGTTTGTATATAAATAGCATATAGATTGTAAAACAAATCCTTACATAACATGATAAAATAAGGCATTTATGGGGAGCTGCTATTGTGTAACCAAGTACAATCAAACCTTTGTAACTAGCATGCAAAATTGTGTTGTCGGTAACAATCACCTTACCTGGGTGGGTTTGTCAGGCTCAATAGATCTATCATTGTTTACCGTCGGCTTGAATAGTTAATGATTGCACATAAATAGCATACAAAAGTTAACACACCTAGCACTCTGGCATAAAGCTCAAATTTGCACACATGAATGTAAAGAAGATTTGTACTTGTGTAGTTTGTGTAAATATAAGCAATAGTGTTGTATATTGTTCATGTTCCACCCCAAAAAGTGTAAAAGAGTAAAAGGGGGCTATATAATAATCACTTGATTCAAAGGCGTAGCTAACACGAGATACTAGATAGTAACGAGGTCCTTGTAATGCACAACGTTAACCTAGAGTGTAATTTCTATTGAATTAATAGTGTGTACAAATGTCTATGTCTAAGTCTAAGGTTGAATTGGATGTGTGTATAAGGAATTGAATTTGTAGGTAAAGGAGTTGGATAAAATTAAGGTTTGAATTTGGAATAATTAAATAACTTAAATAATTATTATTCATTTATTTAGTTATGAAAAATAATGTTTAAATATAAGTTAAATAAATAATTGTTGCTTTGTTTATTTATTTATAAAAATATGTAATTTGTCATTTAGTGATAAAAATGTACCGAGCGTTTTTTATCAACAATAGATTTGATAAATAACTTTTGTAAATCTAATTTTATAAATATGTGTAAATATAATTTTGGAGGTTTAAATAAATATTTCTATTTATTTTTGAAATAGGACTTTGATCCTTTTTAAATAAGTTTAATATAAATCTTTATATAAATTAATTATTCATATTTGAAATGTTTATTGGTTTTAGAAATATAAATGTTTGTATTCTGCCAAGATTTTTCTCTCACACACGACCATGCCTGGAATAAGGCACGATCGTGCTAGGACCACGGGCGCGACCGTGTTAGTCAGGGCGCGACAGTGTTGATCAAATAGAGGGCTTAATTGAATTGCTCACTAGGCACGACCGTGCCTTGGACAGGCACGACCGTGTCTGTGATTCAGAGACATGACCAAGACTAGTCAAAAGGGCATGACCGGGTCTGAGCAGGAGGCACGACCGCGCTGGATTTGGCACGACCGTGTCTCATGAAGCACGACCGCGCTAGGAGACTAGCGCGACCGCGTCTGTTCCAAAACAGGAACGAATTGACTAATTCTTATAATAACAGTGTTAGAAATCATAGGGCTTTCACCCATTAGATCATCACGAGTCTTTTTGTATAGATTAATTGTATTTAAAACGTGTTCAAAGCAGGGTTCGATTAAATCTATTTTGAACGAAAACTAGATTCTGGTTCGTGATGATTCCCATATTGTAAGCCCAAATTAGTTTAGGGCTTTTGATTTATAGATTAAAACGAAAGAGTGGAAGGTCTCAATTACCCGGAAGAAGGATGAATCGATGGTGTACGGGTAGAATGAGTTCCGGCGATGACGGGCTTGACCTCCGGCGTCTTCTGCTGCAATTCCGGCTTAACCAGTGTGTCCAGAAGCTCTAGAGAGGATCGATGGATTGTTTATTGGGAGTGCCACAATTCAGAAAAGATGAATTGTTGGTTCAAGTGAAAGAATTTCGGTTTCTTTGAGGCTAATCGGATTTCTTGGAGTTATTGGACGTAATTGTGGTAATTGCAAGTTTAATTGTCTTTGTTAATGGTAATAATATGGGTAATAGTTACGAATTCGAACGTCCCTGTGATTAAATTTGTATTTACGTTTCAACTGTTGTGAGGCGCGACCGTGCCTAAACGAGGTGCGACCGTACCAAGGCACCGGGCGCGACCGTTCCAAAGCAAGGCGCGCGACCGTGCCAGAACGAGGCGCGACCGTGCCTAGTAGGGTTTCTGGTTATTTACAAAATCAGCCCTTGCAAATTCAGCTTTGACAGAATTGGCTTGGTTAGGATTTAACAGAACACCTAACGGGATTACTAACTGGGTTAACTCTAGGAGGTGTTACCACATGATTATGAGTTCTAAAACTTTGAATTAAAATACCTTCAGCTAGCAATTAATGAGGCATAGGTTTGAATAAGTATGGGATTTAATGTAGTGTTGTTTATTTTATTAATTAAAATAAATTAAAATAGGGTCGGAAAATTAGAGATGTTACAGTCTCCCCATGTTAAGGGAATTTCGTCCCGAAATTTAACTAATGGATGCTATTAAATCTGGCAAGAGGTGATAGTTTTGGATTCTCGGTGAGTTTTGATTGTTGGATTCTGGGGAGTGTAACCATTGATATGGCTTAGGCCTGATACTCAAGTTGAATATGAAGGGTGATAATGAATTTTGTTTTGAAATGAATTTAAGGAGGAGATTGTCGAATAATAATTCTGAATTCTAAATGTGAGATGTATTATTTGGAATGAATTTGATGGGATCTTGATAATTATGGTTTGTGTAAGATGTAGTATAGTATACTTTAAAATTGTCAGCGGGTAAAAGATTTCATAAACATTGGTCTAGGTCAAAACTTCACGTGACATGAGCAACGCTACTTTTGATAATATTATAGGACACTTATATATAGGAAGTACCTTCGGCGTATCCACCATGCCTTTGTCATATCACATTAGTTTCGTTGTTACATATCATGATAAGTTTTAGGTCACAACACACGACAAAATTTCACTATGCTTTCCATGCGCTGATTTTTATAATTCCGTCTGCACCCGTAATTACTCAAATCATCGCATGGTCCGTATAGGTCATTACGTTGTGTGCGGGTCAAGCGGGGCAAAATTTTACTCCGTTCATGTCCATTGTTTTCACATAAAAGTCGCTAATAAGTAACTATGTCCTAAATCAGATCAGTTAGCAACCAAAGAGTAGTAAGGTAGAATAACTTAAAGTTTCTTAGTTTGCTCGTGTTTGAACAAAAATACGTCAAACCCCGAGTCGTTTCCATGTATTATGGTCTTCAACTTTTGTGAACAAAGTGCATGACCATGTCTTGTGTATAATGTAATCAATCAATTGTAATAATTGTAAGCAATTTCGTTTCATGTATAAAGTAAACACACAAGTCTCTTGTGTAGCATGAACAGCTAGTGTTATGTATTTTGTAAATCAATGAGCTCATATGTGGAATGTAAACAACATAGTATCACATATATTATAGGAAATGAATTTCATGTATGGCGTTGACAACTTAGCATCATGTATTTTATACATCAATATGCTCTCACGTGTAATGTAAACAACATAGCATCATTTGTATTGTAGGAAATGAATTTCATGTATGGTGTTTACAAATTAGTATCATGTATATTGCATAATGTGTACAGTTTAGTATGATGTACTTTGTAACTAAATGAGTTTCATGTTTAATGTGGTCAATCTAGATATATGTATCAATCAAACAATTGTTATGTATCACGTATATCGCAAACAACTAAGTTTCATGTATTATGTGCTCAATTCAGTAGCATGTGTATTGTAAATAAACATGTTTCGTGTGTTATGTGATCAATCCAGTAAATTGTGATTTGTAGGCAACTAGTTTCTTGTATTATGTAATTTGTGTAGCATTGGGTATATTGAGAATAATTGAGTTTCATGTACCATGTGGTTGCGTTGGGTATATTGTGAACGTGTATACGTAAGTTGTTGGACTTCGTGTGTGATGTATACTAACAGGTTTTGCATGTGATCGAGTGTTGCGGGCAAGCGTGTTGTTTGGCGTTCCTGTATAAGGTGGTAGTTAGGTTCTAGCTCTTAAATCTCATTGAGGTTGATGGGGAGGGTTAACGTTTACGCGGTATGGATCGTCTCTTGAAGCGACAAGCGAAAGGTAGCGAGAAGGTTCTGAAAAAACATTCGGAGGAATGTGTATACGAATACTGATCTTTGGTTGAAAATAGAAAGAGGTAAATTGTTCTTGGTTGTAGATATATAACGTAGTGAATCCATTGAGTCACATAATTTAAATAAATAGACAATTTATGGGAAAAATCTTTTAATTTAAATTTTCAGCTATTAATAAGAGAATATTTTTAAGCGGAATTATTGGCTAAACAAGTAGTCGTATACTAATTTAGCCAGGGTTTAGAAATATTTTTCTTTAATGAGGAAAAATCATAATTATTTATCAATTCGAAATAATATTTTTATAAAATAGATTGTATTAAGTTTCCCTATCAGGTGAGAAGTTTTATGAAAAATTTATGTTTTTGATACTATCTAAAAGTTTGATACACATTTTGTTTGAACAAAATAGCGAGGTTTGTTTAAATCAAATAATAGGATGATTTGTTTACGAAGTTGATTGCTGGTAGTGTACTAAATTGTGGTGAATGAGAAAGATGATACTTGGAGAATTTTGATGAAAATATGATGGGTGTAATTCACACTCAACGTATTGAATTTATGAATAATAACTTTAGAGTGGGAAAATATAAAATTTAGTAAATGCTGAAATGTAAAACATTATTCAAAACACAGGGAAATGATTCTCAAACTGAAATAAAAATAATTCTGTTAACGCCTCCTGTAGCTTTCCACTAGAAGGAGAATAATTCCCAAGGCGAGCATCGCTATGGTCACTCGGGTAGCCGATCTGGCTTCAACTTTAGCTGTCTCCGTGCGATGCTCCAGTATTTCTTTTTCGAGGATGGAGGTTAACTCCTTTTGGTACCCTAATTGGTTTGCTAGGCCATCCATTCTTTGTCCTTGCAAGTCGTGCATTACCCCTTGCTCCATTCTTTGCCTCTCAAATTCTGAGGTCCTTACATATTGGTGCGTGTCATTGATTGGAATTTCTATAGTACTAGTGAGTGCCATGATATGTCCTTTTCAAGGATTAGAGTGATACGGGTCGGGCATTAGATATGGGTCTCTTAGTTGGGGTGGTAACTGATTGTGGAGATGGGGTGTCTGATACGGGTTTCTGGGTGCGGGTGATTCAGGTGTTCGAAGTCTTGGGCCGGTGTTCCTAATCCAATCTGCCCTTACATCAAACCTTGGTCTAGCAGTTGCGGGTGTTGATGATCGATGCACGGGTGATCCGATGTCTTCTTCCCAATCAGACTCTTCTTCGGGACGGTATACCGGGGAGGTAGGAGAGTAGGAATCCATGCTTAGCAGGAAAACAATGGAAAGGTTGTAAGCGATAGTAAAATACTGAGTGTCAAATATAGGAGTTCTAATAGGTTTAGAGTTTGACTAGTCATAACGCCGAGTCTTCACAATAGTATTTTAGGAGTACACTTGACCTATAAGTAGTGTATCCCTGAGGAGAATTCCCAGGAAAGAGGGGTGGGTCACTAGGACACACTTAAGTACTCTATCTTTCCTTAGCCAGAATCCCTCATGGGCCTACACACTCTTCCAGCCATCATGTATTATTAACATTATTCTTGGGCTCATGGTCATGATGAGAATTGTTGTGAACTGGGCCTTGTGGCCCGAAAGTAAGGTTTATGCATTTCAGTGGGCTTTTGCTTCTTGGAGGATAGATGGACTTCTTAGTTTATTATTGATGGACATTAGGCCCAATAGTTTAAAATTTTGTTGTTCACAAGAGGTGTGGTATTATGTATGTGAGTTTAGGGGTGTATGAATAACTATATGTGTATGAGTGTGTGTGGAAACTTAGGATAACACTTTAAATAAATTAAATAGGTAGCAATGAATAGGAGAAAAAGTTGGCAGGTAAAGTGACACATAGATTATTAAGTATTGTATCATATGATGTAGTTATATAGTATAACATGTAAGAATATTCACATAAAAAAAATAATCACATAGCATGCAAAATAGTAGTGAGTGTAAGCACAAAAGTTATCAAGTAGTGTGACACATAAGTCATTATGTATTGTATCACGTAGTGTAAATACTTATGATAACATGTAAAAATATTTACACAAGAACTAATAATGTAACATGTAGTAGCATGACATTGTATGGGTGTCCTGAAGTTATAGTCTAGGTCAAGGGTGTCTAATAACCTAGTTCCCTATAACCAAGGCTCTGATACCAATCTGTCACACCCCAACCGATGGCGGAATCATCGGGGCGGGACATGTAGACTGTTCATGAGCACAAGGTTGGCTAAATTGAAATATATTAATCGTCAAATTTCATTGCAAATGTTCGAACAAAACCAAATCCAAGAAAGAAACATAATTGTAATACATAAACTTCTTTATTTAAATTCGCTAAGTCCAAAGCCTATGTGTAGCACATCTTGATCAAACTCACACATTAGTACCTGAAACATGAATAAAATAAAGTCAACTAAAAAGTTGGTGAGTATAACACAGGTTTGTATATAAATAGCATATAGTTGTAAAACAAATCCTTACATAACATGATAAAATAAGGCATTTATGGGGAGCTGCTATTGTGTAACCAAGTACAATCAAACCTTTGTAACTAGCATGCAAAATTGTGTTGTCGGTAACAATCACCCTACCTGGGTGGGTTTGTCAGACTCAATAGATCTATCATTGTTTACCGTCGTCTTGAATAGTTAATGATTGCACATAAATAGCATACAAAAGTTAACACCTAGCACTCAGGCATAAAGCTCAAATTTGCACACATGAATGTAAAGAGGATTTGTACTTGTGTAGTTTGTGTAAATGTAAGCAATAGTGTTGTATATTGTTCATGTTCCACCCCAAAAAGTGTAAAAGAGTAAAAGGGGGCTATGTAATACTCACTTGATTTGAAGGCGTAGCAAACACGAGATACTAGATAGTAACGAGGTCCTTGTAATGCACAACGTTAACCTAGAGTGTAATGTGTATTGAATTAATAGTGTGTACAAATGTCTATGTCTAAGTCTAAGGTTGAATTGGATGTGTGTATAAGGAATTGAATTTGTAGGTAAAGGAGTTGGATAAAATTAAGGTTTGAATTTGGAATAATTAAATAACTTAAATAATTATTATTCATTCATTTAGTTATGAAAAATAATATTTAAATATAAGTTAAATAAATAATTGTTACTTTGTTTATTTATTTATAAAAATATGTAATTTGTCATTTAGTGATAAAAATGTACCGAGCGTTTTTTATCAACTATAGATTTGATAAATAACTTTTGTAAATCTAATTTTATAAATATGTGTAAATATAATTTTGGAGGTTTAAATAAATAATTTCTATATTTTTGAAATAGGACTTTGATCCTTTTTAAATAAGTTTAATATAAATCTTTATATAAATTAATTTTTCTTATTTGAAAATTTATTTGAAATGTTTATTGGTTTTAGAAATATAAATTTTTGTATTCTGCCAAGATTTTTCTCTCACACACGACCATGCCTGGAACAAGGCACGATCGTGCTAGGACCACGGGCGCGACCGTGTTAGTCAGGGCGCGACAGTGTTGATCAAATAGAGGGCCTAATTGAATTGCTCACTAGGCACGACTGTGCCTTGGACAGACACGACCGTGTCTGTGATTCAGAGACATGACCAAGACTAGTCAAAAGGGCATGACCGGGTCTGAGCAGGAGGCACGACCGCGCTGGATTTGGCACGACCGTGTCTCATGAAGCACGACCGCGCTAGGAGACTAGCGCGACCGCGTCTGTTCCAAAACATGAATGAATTGACTAATTCTTATAATAACAGTGTTAGAAATCATAGGGCTTTCACCCATTAGATCATCACGAGTCTTTTTGTATAGATTAATTGTATTTAAAACGTGTTCAAAGCAGGGTTCGATTAAATCTATTTTGAACGAAAACTAGATTCTGGTTCGTGATGATTCCCATATTGTAAGCCCAAATTAGTTTAGGGCTTTTGATTTATAGATTAAAACGAAAGAGTGGAAGGTCTCAATTACCCGGAAGAAGGATGAATCGATGGTGTACGGGTAGAATGAGTTCCGGCGATGACGGGCTTGACCTCCGGCGTCTTCTGCTGCAATTCCGGCTTAACCAGTGTGTCCAGAAGCTCTAGAGAGGATCGATGGATTGTTTGTTGGGAGTGCCACAATTCAGAAAAGATGAATTGTTGGTTCAAGTGAAAGAATTTCGGTTTCTTTGAGGCTAATCGGATTTCTTGGAGTTATTGGACGTAATTGTGGTAATTGCAAGTTTAATTGTCTTTGTTAATGGTAATAATATGGGTAATAGTTACGAATTCGAACGTCCCTGTGATTAAATTTGTATTTACGTTTCAACTGTTGTGAGGCGCGACCGTGCCTAAACGAGGTGCGACCGTACCAAGGCACCGGGCGCGACCGTTCCAAAGCAAGGCGCGCGACCGTGCCAGAACGAGGCGCGACCGTGCCTAGTAGGGTTTCTGGTTATTTACAAAATCAGCCCTTGCAAATTCAGCTTTGACAGAATTGGCCTGGTTAGGATTTAACAGAACACCTAACGGGATTACTAACTGGGTTAACTCTAGGAGGTGTTACCACATGATTATGAGTTCTAAAACTTTGAATTAAAATACCTTCAGCTAGCAATTAATGAGGCATAGGTTTGAATAAGTATGGGATTTAATGTAGTGTTGTTTATTTTATTAATTAAAATAAATTAAAATAGGGTCGGAAAATTAGAGATGTTACAGTCTCCCCATGTTAAGGGAATTTCGTCCCGAAATTTAACTAATGGAGGCTATTAAATCTGGCAAGAGGTGATAGTTTTGGATTCTCGGTGAGTTTTGATTGTTGGATTCTGGGGAGTGTAACCATTGATATGGCTTAGGCCTGATACTCAAGTTGAATATGAAGGGTGATAATGAATTTTGTTTTGAAATGAATTTAAGGAGGAGATTGTCGAATAATAATTCTGAATTCTAAATGTGAGATGTATTATTTGGAATGAATTTGATGGGATCTTGATAATTATGGTTTGTGTAAGATGTAGTATAGTATACTTTAAAATTGTCAGCGGGTAAAAGATTTCATAAACATTGGTCTAGGTCAAAACTTCACGTGACATGAGCAACGCTACTTTTGATAATATTATAGGACACTTATATATAGGAAGTACCTTCGGCGTATCCACCATGCCTTTGTCATATCACATTAGTTTCGTTGTTACATATCATGATAAGTTTTAGGTCACAACACACGACAAAATTTCACTATGCTTTCCATGCGCTGATTTTTATAATTCCGTCTGCACCCGTAATTACTCAAATCATCGCATGGTCCGTATAGGTCATTACGTTGTGTGCGGGTCAAGCGGAGCAAAATTTTACTCCGTTCATGTCCATTGTTTTCACATAAAAGTCGCTAATAAGTAACTATGTCCTAAATCAGATCAGTTAGCAACCAAAGAGTAGTAAGGTAGAATAACTTAAAGTTTCTTAGTTTGCTCGTGTTTGAACAAAAATACGTCAAACCCCGAGTCGTTTCCATGTATTATGGTCTTCAACTTTTGTGAACAAAGTGCATGACCATGTCTTGTGTATAATGTAATCAATCAATTGTAATAATTGTAAGCAATTTCGTTTCATGTATAAAGTAAACACACAAGTCTCTTGTGTAGCATGAACAGCTAGTGTTATGTATTTTGTAAATCAATGAGCTCATATGTGGAATGTAAACAACATAGTATCACATATATTATAGGAAATGAATTTCATGTATGGCGTTGACAACTTAGCATCATGTATTTTATACATCAATATGCTCTCACGTGTAATGTAAACAACATAGCATCATTTGTATTGTAGGAAATGAATTTCATGTATGGTGTTTACAAATTAGTATCATGTATATTGCATAATGTGTACAGTTTAGTATGATGTACTTTGTAACTAAATGAGTTTCATGTTTAATGTGGTCAATCTAGATATATGTATCAATCAAACAATTGTTATGTATCACGTATATCGCAAACAACTAAGTTTCATGTATTATGTGCTCAATTCAGTAGCATGTGTATTGTAAATAAACATGTTTCGTGTGTTATGTGATCAATCCAGTAAATTGTGATTTGTAGGCAACTAGTTTCTTGTATTATGTAATTTGTGTAGCATTGGGTATATTGAGAATAATTGAGTTTCATGTACCATGTGGTTGCGTTGGGTATATTGTGAACGTGTATACGTAAGTTGTTGGACTTCGTGTGTGATGTATACTAACAGGTTTTGCATGTGATCGAGTGTTGCGGGCAAGCGTGTTGTTTGGCGTTCCTGTATAAGGTGGTAGTTAGGTTCTAGCTCTTAAATCTCATTGAGGTTGATGGGGAGGGTTAACGTTTACGCGGTATGGATCGTCTCTTGAAGCGACAAGCGAAAGGTAGCGAGAAGGTTCTGAAAAAACATTCGGAGGAATGTGTATACGAATACTGATCTTTGGTTGAAAATAGAAAGAGGTAAATTGTTCTTGGTTGTAAATATATAACGTAGTGAATCCATTGAGTCACATAATTTAAATAAATAGACAATTTATGGGAAAAATCTTTTAATTTAAATTTTCAGCTATTAATAAGAGAATATTTTTAAGCGGAATTATTGGCTAAACAAGTAGTCGTATACTAATTTAGCCAGGGTTTAGAAATATTTTTCTTTAATGAGGAAAAATCATAATTATTTATCAATTCGAAATAATATTTTTATAAAATAGATTGTATTAAGTTTCCCTATCAGGTGAGAAGTTTTATGAAAAATTTATGTTTTTGATACTATCTAAAAGTTTGATACACATTTTGTTTGAACAAAATAGCGAGGTTTGTTTAAATCAAATAATAGGATGATTTGTTTACGAAGTTGATTGCTGGTAGTGTACTAAATTGTGGTGAATGAGAAAGATGATACTTGGAGAATTTTGATGAAAATATGATGGGTGTAATTCACACTCAACGTATTGAATTTATGAATAATAACTTTAGAGTGGGAAAATATAAAATTTAGTAAATGCTGAAATGTAAAACATTATTCAAAACACAGGGAAATGATTCTCAAACTGAAATAAAAATAATTCTGTTAACGCCTCCTGTAGCTTTCCACTAGAAGGAGAATAATTCCCAAGGCGAGCATCGCTATGGTCACTCGGGTAGCCGATCTGGCTTCAACTTTAGCTGTCTCCGTGCGATGCTCCAGTATTTCTTTTTCGAGGATGGAGGTTAACTCCTTTTGGTACCCTAATTGGTTTGCTAGGCCATCCATTCTTTGTCCTTGCAAGTCGTGCATTACCCCTTGCTCCATTCTTTGCCTCTCAAATTCTGAGGTCCTTACATATTGGTGCGTGTCATTGATTGGAATTTCTATAGTACTAGTGAGTGCCATGATATGTCCTTTTCAAGGATTAGAGTGATACGGGTCGGGCATTAGATATGGGTCTCTTAGTTGGGGTGGTAACTGATTGTGGAGATGGGGTGTCTGATACGGGTTTCTGGGTGCGGGTGATTCAGGTGTTCGAAGTCTTGGGCCGGTGTTCCTAATCCAATCTGCCCTTACATCAAACCTTGGTCTAGCAGTTGCGGGTGTTGATGATCGATGCACGGGTGATCCGATGTCTTCTTCCCAATCAGACTCTTCTTCGGGACGGTATACCGGGGAGGTAGGAGAGTAGGAATCCATGCTTAGCAGGAAAACAATGGAAAGGTTGTAAGCGATAGTAAAATACTGAGTGTCAAATATAGGAGTTCTAATAGGTTTAGAGTTTGACTAGTCATAACGCCGAGTCTTCACAATAGTATTTTAGGAGTACACTTGACCTATAAGTAGTGTATCCCTGAGGAGAATTCCCAGGAAAGAGGGGTGGGTCACTAGGACACACTTAAGTACTCTATCTTTCCTTAGCCAGAATCCCTCATGGGCCTACACACTCTTCCAGCCATCATGTATTATTAACATTATTCTTGGGCTCATGGTCATGATGAGAATTGTTGTGAACTGGGCCTTGTGGCCCGAAAGTAAGGTTTATGCATTTCAGTGGGCTTTTGCTTCTTGGAGGATAGATGGACTTCTTAGTTTATTATTGATGGACATTAGGCCCAATAGTTTAAAATTTTGTTGTTCACAAGAGGTGTGGTATTATGTATGTGAGTTTAGGGGTGTATGAATAACTATATGTGTATGAGTGTGTGTGGAAACTTAGGATAACACTTTAAATAAATTAAATAGGTAGCAATGAATAGGAGAAAAAGTTGGCAGGTAAAGTGACACATAGATTATTAAGTATTGTATCATATGATGTAGTTATATAGTATAACATGTAAGAATATTCACATAAAAAAAATAATCACATAGCATGCAAAATAGTAGTGAGTGTAAGCACAAAAGTTATCAAGTAGTGTGACACATAAGTCATTATGTATTGTATCACGTAGTGTAAATACTTATGATAACATGTAAAAATATTTACACAAGAACTAATAATGTAACATGTAGTAGCATGACATTGTATGGGTGTCCTGAAGTTATAGTCTAGGTCAAGGGTGTCTAATAACCTAGTTCCCTATAACCAAGGCTCTGATACCAATCTGTCACACCCCAACCGATGGCGGAATCATCGGGGCGGGACATGTAGACTGTTCATGAGCACAAGGTTGGCTAAATTGAAATATATTAATCGTCAAATTTCATTGCAAATGTTCGAACAAAACCAAATCCAAGAAAGAAACATAATTGTAATACATAAACTTCTTTATTTAAATTCGCTAAGTCCAAAGCCTATGTGTAGCACATCTTGATCAAACTCACACATTAGTACTTGAAACATGAATAAAATAAAGTCAACTAAAAAGTTGGTGAGTATAACACAGGTTTGTATATAAATAGCATATAGTTGTAAAACAAATCCTTACATAACATGATAAAATAAGGCATTTATGGGGAGCTGCTATTGTGTAACCAAGTACAATCAAACCTTTGTAACTAGCATGCAAAATTGTGTTGTCGGTAACAATCACCCTACCTGGGTGGGTTTGTCAGACTCAATAGATCTATCATTGTTTACCGTCGTCTTGAATAGTTAATGATTGCACATAAATAGCATACAAAAGTTAACACCTAGCACTCAGGCATAAAGCTCAAATTTGCACACATGAATGTAAAGAGGATTTGTACTTGTGTAGTTTGTGTAAATGTAAGCAATAGTGTTGTATATTGTTCATGTTCCACCCCAAAAAGTGTAAAAGAGTAAAAGGGGGCTATGTAATACTCACTTGATTTGAAGGCGTAGCAAACACGAGATACTAGATAGTAACGAGGTCCTTGTAATGCACAACGTTAACCTAGAGTGTAATGTGTATTGAATTAATAGTGTGTACAAATGTCTATGTCTAAGTCTAAGGTTGAATTGGATGTGTGTATAAGGAATTGAATTTGTAGGTAAAGGAGTTGGATAAAATTAAGGTTTGAATTTGGAATAATTAAATAACTTAAATAATTATTATTCATTCATTTAGTTATGAAAAATAATATTTAAATATAAGTTAAATAAATAATTGTTACTTTGTTTATTTATTTATAAAAATATGTAATTTGTCATTTAGTGATAAAAATGTACCGAGCGTTTTTTATCAACTATAGATTTGATAAATAACTTTTGTAAATCTAATTTTATAAATATGTGTAAATATAATTTTGGAGGTTTAAATAAATAATTTCTATATTTTTGAAATAGGACTTTGATCCTTTTTAAATAAGTTTAATATAAATCTTTATATAAATTAATTTTTCTTATTTGAAAATTTATTTGAAATGTTTATTGGTTTTAGAAATATAAATTTTTGTATTCTGCCAAGATTTTTCTCTCACACACGACCATGCCTGGAACAAGGCACGATCGTGCTAGGACCACGGGCGCGACCGTGTTAGTCAGGGCGCGACAGTGTTGATCAAATAGAGGGCCTAATTGAATTGCTCACTAGGCACGACTGTGCCTTGGACAGACACGACCGTGTCTGTGATTCAGAGACATGACCAAGACTAGTCAAAAGGGCATGACCGGGTCTGAGCAGGAGGCACGACCGCGCTGGATTTGGCACGACCGTGTCTCATGAAGCACGACCGCGCTAGGAGACTAGCGCGACCGCGTCTGTTCCAAAACATGAATGAATTGACTAATTCTTATAATAACAGTGTTAGAAATCATAGGGCTTTCACCCATTAGATCATCACGAGTCTTTTTGTATAGATTAATTGTATTTAAAACGTGTTCAAAGCAGGGTTCGATTAAATCTATTTTGAACGAAAACTAGATTCTGGTTCGTGATGATTCCCATATTGTAAGCCCAAATTAGTTTAGGGCTTTTGATTTATAGATTAAAACGAAAGAGTGGAAGGTCTCAATTACCCGGAAGAAGGATGAATCGATGGTGTACGGGTAGAATGAGTTCCGGCGATGACGGGCTTGACCTCCGGCGTCTTCTGCTGCAATTCCGGCTTAACCAGTGTGTCCAGAAGCTCTAGAGAGGATCGATGGATTGTTTGTTGGGAGTGCCACAATTCAGAAAAGATGAATTGTTGGTTCAAGTGAAAGAATTTCGGTTTCTTTGAGGCTAATCGGATTTCTTGGAGTTATTGGACGTAATTGTGGTAATTGCAAGTTTAATTGTCTTTGTTAATGGTAATAATATGGGTAATAGTTACGAACTCGAACGTCCCTGTGATTAAAGCTGTATTTACATTTCAACTGTTGTGAGGCGCGACCGTGCCAAGGCACCGGGCGCGACCGTTCCAAAGCAAGGCACGCGACCGTGCCATAGCACTTGGCGCGACCATGCCAGAACGAGGCGCGACCGTGCCTAGTAGGGTTTCTGGTTATTTACAAAATCATCCCTTGCAACTTCAGCTTTGACAGAATTGGCTTGGTTAGGATTTAACAGAACACCTAACGGGATTACTAACTGGGTTAACTCTAGGAGGTGTTACCACATGATTATGAGTTCTAAAACTTTGAATTAAAATACGTTCAGCTAGCAAATAATGAGGCATAGGTTTGAATAAGTATGGGATTTAATGTAGTGTTGTTTATTTTATTAATTAAAATAAATTAAAATAGGGTCAGAAATCAGAGATGTTATAATAACATTCTCTATTGTATTCCAAATCACAATGATGTTGACAGACTCAATCAGACTAATCGATAATTTTCTGTTCTATGCGTCTCGACTGACTCAGTAAACACACATATATATAGCCGTCTGACTTGATATAAACAAACTTATTAAGTTCGTCTCTAACAGTCTAAGTGAACTTAACAAGTTTGCCTCAGATAGACTTAAGCGAACTTATTAAGTTCGCCTCTGTTAGACCAGGCTAACTTAACAAGTTCGCCTCTTGGTAAACTTGAATATACACTTAGTGACTTTTTACATAACAAAAACATAAAGACATAAGATCTAACTATTACAAGCTTTTGTCATTACAAACTATGCCCTAACAAAACTTTCTATGATTTGATTGTTGTACAGACAATGCTACACTATTACCATAAGCACACCGAAACCGAAGCTAGAGTGTAACTGTAAATGTAACTGTAATCTTATGCCCCTACCCATGCCTACTGAATACATGGGGATGTTTAGGCTAATGATGCACCCGTTTTAACCTACAACCAAAGTTAGCGCGACTAACTCGGGTGGGGGTTGTCAAACCCGATAGTGCTATCCATGATTATCTCGCTTTGTGAAAGAAACTAACGGTCCAGTTGTGAGGGGACTTAGTACGGTAAGTGAACCACTTATGTAATATGTGAAATAATATAAATGCAATTGTGTCCAATGAAAACTGTAAGTATGCATGTAATCTCCCCCAAAAGGAAAATAAGTAAAATAGGCCGTGAGACTCACCTGACGCGTGAGTACCGAATACGTGCGAGTAGCAAAAGTCCGAGAGTAGACCGACCTACGCGTGCCCTAGAATGTATAAGACACCCTAAGGTCTAAGTAATGATTCTACATGCAAGTTGGTCATGTAACAGTTTCACCAAACTCGTTACGTTATGTGTGTAAGTTTTGGTTTAAAACGTTTTGACTCGACGACCCGTTGGTGATATGTATTTGTTACCCAAAAATATATATTTACATAAAATAAATATAAGTCATATATTCGATCAAGTGTGTCCATGACTATAAGTAACTTTGTGTCATCTTAGAGTTCGGGTTTCAAAATACAGTTTGACTCGACCCGAGTCGTAACTCGATGCGAACGGTTAATAAATATATTATTTATTTATTTAAAGTAATTTTTTTGAAATGTGTCATGTTTTTAGGTAAAAAAAATAATATTTATATTATTTTTTTACAAAATATAACTTTTAGTAGTATAACTTCAAAATAAACTGTCGGTTTTCGTTTTCACTACCAAAATATATACAAGTATATATTCATAAAGACATATATATAATTTAAGATCTAGTCTTACTTTCCAAATACTTATATATTTAAAATAGATGGATTTTAACATTAAATAGGGACTAAGTTTTTCCATCATCTTTTTATACAAATATAAATCTTAATATATATTCATTTCCAAAAAGAAAACATAACAATAATCATATGAACTATTAAAATACTATCAACCAACTAGTAATAATATTTCTCCATAACTTAGCATAAGTTTATCCAAAATACTAACAACTTTGTAAAGAGCTAAAATATATAATAACACATAATAATAGTCACTAAGTAACCCATGGACCTATTAAAACCACTTGATGCATATTCAAGGTTTAATATATATTTAGTTTCTATTAGTAACAATTTTTATTAAGTGAAACATAATCAACAAAAACTAAAATCACCAACTTAAATATTTATTTTAGTTCAAGAATCATCATAAAGTTTTTCATACAAAAAAAAGACTCATGTAGTTATTTTATAGAAACTCTATATTTAATAAAAATGGATTTTTGATGGTGAAAGTTGGTACGTGACATTTGTATGTAAAAGATAGCATAAAACAAGAAAAAATGTAAATAGTTAGGAGGATTTCTCACTAAAAACAAGCAAGGAAGAAGGGATGAGTGTTGTAGGTTCTTCAAAACCTCCTATGACCATTTGATCTTTACCAGAGAAGGCTTGTAACACTTGAATTAAAGTTCAAAGTTGAAGGCTTGGTGGGGGTGGGAGTTTGGCCGTAAACAGGAGGAAAAGAAAAGGAAAGTGACTTTTGCAAATTTGTGTAATTAATTTATAAGGGTTGGTGTATTGAAATTTCAAGACTCCTTGTAAGCAACAAAAATAGGTTTTGGGATTTGGTGGAGGCTTCACATCTCGGTCAAAGGGGAGGGGGAAAAAGACTTGAGGTTAAAATGGGTAGGAATATTAAGTTGGGGATTGTGCACGTAAAAAGTGGGATTCACCAATATGGTAATCCTTGCTGTTAGCAAGAGTCAACACAAACCAAAATATATGTGTCTGTATACGATCAAGAAGCAAGAGGTAAAAGAAAAAGGTGGTGTTTGAGATTTTTATTGATTAGCGAATGTAGTCATTTATTCAAACCATAACTAGGAAAAATGAGGTATAAAGGTGGTAGCGGGTATAAATTATTCACGATAAAAATCAACTTTTTATTTAAACCAAGTTTAATAAAATTATACATTATATATTTAGTGGTTTAATAATACTTAAATATGTGTTTAGTAAATTTAATATAGCGAAGTAGCGCGTTAAAATAAAGTATACAGGTGAAACGGTAAAGTTGCGCGTTAAAATACTAGGTTGATATAAATAAACACACGCATATATTTAAGTTCTAAAATAGTGTCGTATCATCTCGAAATATTTATTAAAGTATAAATATTAATTATCACCAACATTCGTGTGTGTCGGTTATACTGCGTGTGACGCGGTAATTGACCGAATTACCGATGCATGAAATGTTATGAATGGACTTTGCTAATTATGAAATGACCTTAATTAACCATAATTAAGTCTAAGACGAATATAATGTATGAAAATTATGACAGAGACGGGGACGGGTATTGACCTGAAATTGTCGGTTGTCACATGCTCCACATGTTAAAAAAATTCAGCTATTGTCATCCGTAACCGGTGCAGTTTCGAAACAACTGCGGGTACTTACGCTTCATCTGGTCCACGCATTCCTAGGTAAACTCTGGTCCTCGTCTAGAGTTCCACTGAACTTTTACTATGGGGATGCGACTCTGTTTCATTCTCTTGACCTCCCGGTCCATGATCTCAACTGGTTCTTCGACAAAATGAAGTTGATCATCGACCTGGATTTCTTCGAGTGGTATGACCTGTGTCTCGTCTGATAAACATTTCTTCAGATTTGACACGTGGAAAGTGACGTGAACACCACTGAGTACTTGCGGCAGCTTTAGCTTGTAAGCTATAGGACCGATCCTTTCCAGGATTTTGAACGGTCCGATGTATCTCGGGTTTAGCTTACCTCGCTTGCCGAAGCGAATATCTCCTTTCCAGGGTGAGACTTTGAGTAAAACCTTATCTCCAACCTGGAATTCCAACGGTTTGCATCTCTCGTCAGTATAACTCTTCTAACGATCACGCACAACCTTAAGTCTGTCCCAATTTTGGATGATCTTCTCTGTTGTTTCATGTATGATCTCTAGCCCAATAAGCTGGCTATCCCCAACTTCTGTCCAGCATAGAGGTGATCGACATTTTCGCCCATATAGTGCTTCAAAAAGTGCAGCTTTGATGTTTGTGTGATAACTGTTGTAGTAGGAGAACTCAACCAATGGTAGATGAGCATCCCATTTGTTCCCGAAATTAATCACACATGCCTTAAGCATGTCCTCCAAATTCTGAATAGTCCTTTCACTTTGACCATCAGTTTGGAGGTGATACGCGATACTCATATTCAATCTCGTACCCAACGCTTTCTGTAGAGATTGCCAGAACCTAGAGGTGAATCGGCTATCTCGATCTGAAATGATGGAGACTGGCACTCCATGTCTCGAGACAACCTCCTTGAGATAAATTCTAGTTAGCCTTTCCATTTTATCAGTTTCCTTAATTGGCAAGAAGTGTGCAAACTTTGTCAGCCGGTCGACAATTACTCAAATCGTATCATAACCTTCGGATGTCTTGGGTAACTTTGTGATGAAATCCATGGAAATCTGCTCCCACTTCTATTGTGGAATATCTAGTTGTTGTAGTAACCCTGACAGTTTCTGATATTCAGTCTTGACTTTTGAACATGTCAGACACTTACTAACGTAGGTGGCGATGTCAGCTTTCATGTTGGGCCACCAGTAAAGTTTCTTGAGATCCTGATACATCTTATTAGAGCCTGGGTGAATCGAGTACCTGGACTTTTGTGCTTCGTCCATTACTAAATCACTCAAGCTCCCAAAGCTTGGTACCCAAATCCGATTCATGAAGTAACGAGTTTCATCGGAGATCTCAAATTGTTTTGTCCATACCCCGTAAGGACTCATCTATCATGTTTTGATCCTTGGGCGAATTTGAGTGGTTAAACTCTTGTGAATTGTCATTCCCAATGCTCGCACTCATAGAGTTTTGGTTCATTCCTTTCTACTCCAGGCATCTGCTACGACGTTTGCGTTACCAGGATGATAGCGAATCTCACAGTCGTAGTCGTTAAGTAACTCGACCCATTTGCGTTGCCTCATGTTTAACTCTTTCTGATCAAAGATGTGTTGGAGACTCTTGTGGTTAGTGAAAATAGTACATTTCCTACCGTATAAGTAATGCCTCCAGATCTTGAGTGGAAAAACTACGGCTCCCAGTTCTAAGTCATGGGTGGTGTAGTTTTTCTAATGTACATTGAGCTGTCGGGACGCGTAAGAAATAACCTTGTTGTGTTGCATCAATGCGCAACTAAGACCTTGGCGTGATGAGTCACAGTATACCATGAATCTGCCTGTTCCTTCTGGAAGGGACAAGATCGGAGCGCAACATAGTTTCTGTTTCAACAGCTGAAAAGCTGCTTCTTGCTTTTCGCGCCAATCGAACTTCTTGCCTTTCTGGGTTAAGGTCGTCATTGGCTGAGCTATCTTGGAGAAATTTTTGATAAACCGTCTGTAGTAGCCTACCAGACCTAGAAATTTTCACACCTCGGTCGGAGTCCTCGGTGCTTCGTAATTCTTTATCACTTCAATCATGGACGGGTCAACATGTATACCCTTCTCATTGACCACATGCCCAAGAAATTGCACTTCTCGAATCCAGAAATCGCATTTCAAGAATTTACCGTACAACTTCTCGTTCTTAAGTAATTCCAAGATTAGTCTTAAATGTTGCTCGTGTTCTTCTTGAGTTTGTGATTATATCAAGATTTCATCGATGAAAATAATTACGAATTTATCCAGGTAGGGCTTGCACACTCTATTCATGAGGTCTATGAATATAGCTGGTGTATTGGTTAACCCAAATGGCATGAACATGAACTCGTAGTTACTGTAACGATTTTGAAACACGGTCTTAGGGATATCCTCCTCTTGAGTTCGTAACTGATGGTATCCTGAACGTAAGTCGATCTTCGAATAATAACTGGATCCTTAAAGTTGGTCGAGCAAGTCATCGATCCTCGGAAGTGGATACCGGTTCTTAATAATCAGCTTGTTTAATTCCCGGTAATAGATGCACATTTGAAAGGATCCATCCTTCTATTTGATAAATAAGACCGGGTGTAACATCTCTGAATTTAGTATTCATATTTCAATTCAATATAATGCAATTTCAAATTCAATGTTCGTGCACTGCCTTATTATTTTGCTTACCTTAAACGAAATGCAATGATCCAATACAAATTTACAAGTTTTGCTCGATTATATACACTTAAACGCTATACAAGTAACTATTTATTTCAAACTAATCAAACCTGAAAAAAAAGTCAAGGAGTAAAGTTGAAAAATGTCAAGAAACCCTAGTCTAGCACGGTCGTGCTTCGTCCTGGCAATGTTGCGCCAAGTGCCTCGGCACGATCGCGCGACTGGTCCTGGAACGATCGCGCCCGGTGCCTAGGCACGGTCGCGCCATATTTGGGCACGGTCGCGCCTGTGTAACAGTTGAAACGTAAATGCAGTTTAATCACCCGATCGTTGAGAATCCGTAACAGTTCTACGTTTCTTTTCCCTTAACGAATGTATTACCATTTTCAAATTTTACAACGTCCTAGTTTCATACCATCAATCTCGAAATCTCTCTCAAGCAATTCAAGCAATAAAACTCGAATCCTCCTCTGAACCCAAATCCTCCCAATCAAGAAAGGAATTCGCATCTCCTGAATCTCGTCAAGTCTCTGGACTCTCTGGCCTAGCCGGAATTGCAGCCGAAGTCGCCGGAAACCGCTACCGCCGACGCCGGAACTCCCTTCTACCGATCGCTATCAATTCCTTACTGTTTGAGGTAATTGAATCATCCCTCCTTTTCGTTTCGGTCCATAAGTCAAAAGCCCTCTATCAATCTGGGCTTTCATTACAGAAATCGTCCGAATCAGAATGATTATTTTGATAAGAAAATATTTAATCGAATCCATACTTAAACACGATTTACATGCAATTAAATTATATGAAAAGACTTGTAATAACTCAGTAATCAAAAGCCCTATCAAATCCAGCACTATAAATACAAGATTTGTTCAATTCGTGTCTGATTTAGAAGAGACACGGTCGCGCTAATCATCTAGCGCCGCCGTGCCTCATAGAGCGTGGTCGTGCCGACTAGCAGCGCGGTCGTGTCCTCCTGTCCAGACCTTGTCATGCCCTCTGGGCTAGTCTCTGTTGTGTCTAAAGATAATAGACACGACCGTGCCGGGCCAAGGCACGGTCGTGCCTGTTTGACTGGTCTAGTTTGTACCTCTGTTGATCAACCCGGTCGTGCCCCGACTAGCGCGGTCGCGCCCCTGGCTTGAGCACGATCGTGCCCTTCCGAGGCACGGTCGTGTGTGACTCAGAAACTGTAACAGAATTATAATTTTATATTTTTCGATCAATAAATGTTTCAATTTTATAAAAATATGTTTACTGTATTTAAAAAGGGATTAAAAGTTTAATCTTACATAAATATAATTTATTTAAAAGTTTATAAAAAAATTAAATTTATATTTATTATCTTACACTTAAATGATATTTTAAATAATTAAGTTACAAAATTTATAAATAAATAAGATAATGATTATTTATTTAATTTACATTTAAATCAAAATCATTTATTTATTTATACTTAATTACAATTAATATTTACATTATTTCATAAACTATAATTATATATTTATTCAATTATCCAATTCAAACTAAATCAAGTTGTTTCAAAAATATTTTTACTTCAAACTCTATATATTTTATTCAATACTTTTAAATACAAATCAATAGTTTTATACACAAATTCAACTTTCATTTAGACTTAAACTTTATGCATCAATTTGATTCAATACACATTACTCTTTAGGTTAAATTGTGCATTTCGAGGATCATATTTGCTATCTATAATCCTTGTTAGCTACACTTCCATACCAAGTGAGTATTCACAACCCCTTTTTACTCTTTTACACTTTTGGGGTGGAACATGAACTCTATACACATTACACATTACACATTTACATTTACACAAACAACACAAGTGCAAAAATCCTATTTACATACATGTGTACAAAATTTGAGCTTTGTGCCCGAGTGCTAGGTGTGCTAACCTTTGTATGCTCTTATGTGCAATCATTAACTATACAAGCTGACGGTTTTCAATGATAGATCTATTGAGTCTGACAAACCCACCCACGGTGCGTGGTGATTGAAACCGACAACACAATTTTTGCATGCTAGTCACAAGGTTTGGTTGTACATGGTTACACAATAGCTGCTCCCCATAAATGCCTTATTTTATCATGTTTTGTAAAGGATTTGTTTTCAACTATATGCTATCTACATACAACTGTGTTATACTCACCAACTTTTTAGTTGACTTTATTTTATTCATGTTTCAGGCCCCAATATGTGAGATTGATTCAAGACTTGTTCAACATAGGATTTGGACTTATCAATTTAAATCAAGAACTTTATGAATTGTTTTATGTTTTTTGTTTGAATTTGGTTTGTACTCGGATTATTTGTAATGGCAATTTAACTTTAAAATATTTCAATTTAGTCAACCATGAGCTATGAACAGTCTTACATGTCCCGCCCCGATGATTCCGCCATCGGTCGGGGTGTGACAGATTGGTATCAGAGCCTTGGTTATAGGGAATTAGGTTATTAGACACCTTGACCTAGACTATAACTTTAGGACACCCACTTATACTATACTTCATGATTTTTGTGCTATGTGTTACATGCTCTGTGCTATATGTTATATGTTACATGTTTAGTATGATTACTTATTATTGCATTATGATGACTTATGTGTTTTAAATCCATGACTTATTAGGATATTCTTAATAATTAAATAAATAATATCCTTTCCTATATTCTAAAACCTCATAATATTTCTATTTTCTTTTCTATCTTTATCCTTTCTTAGCATGTGGAAGAACTCTTGAAGTAAAAATCTTTAAAAATATTTTTTTTATTTCTTCGTTAAGGTTTTTAAACTTGTGAAATTATTTTAGGACACGTGCAATCTGGAAGGGTGACACCTGTATTTTGGGTTTTCTGTCTCGGAAAGCATTTCGCATAAATCCCAATCAACCGAAGGACCCGTATGCTTACCTGGGAATTCCCGAGATGAGTGTTTACTTATAGGCTAAAGCATGTCTCCTTGAAAATTTTATAAGTTTAATTAACCTTAATGTGCCATGGTATTCAAGTGATTTTGTCACTTTTGAGTACAATCCAAACTAAGAATATCTATTTTATTTTGTATCTCATTCTATTAAATCCTATCAAATCTCATAAGTTCTCACAATTTTTCTTGTCTTGTGACAATCTGTAGAATGCCTCCTCGTCGTGCTCCCGCAACCAACGCCAACACCGACATTGCTGCTATTCTCACCCAATTGGTGACACAACTCACCCAAGCCAATGGTGCCACCAATGGTGGAAATGGAAGCAATAGTGGTAATAATGGTGGAAATGGTGGAAATGGTGGTAACAATCCACCTCAATGCACCTTCAAGCACTTCAACTCGTGCAATCCCCTAAAGTTTTATGGAACCGAAGGAGCTACTGGACTCCTTCAATGGTTTGAAAGCATTGAGAATACCTTTCTCAATAGTGACTGTCCCGACAACCTCCGTGTTCGTCATGCTACAAGTGTCCTACAAAAACGGGCACTTACATGGTGGAATGGGGAGAAAAGAAATAGGGGTGTTGATGTAGCTATGGCCTTACCTTGGGATGAGGTCAAAAGGCTTATGACCGAGGAGTTCTGTCCTCGAAACGAAGTGAAAAAGCTAGAAGCTGAATTTTGGGATCTTGCCCAAGATAGTGGGGAAAGCTTAGCATATACAACTCGGTTCCATGAGTTGAGTCTTCTAGTGCCCCACATGGTCACTCCTTTGTCCCGGTGTATCGAGAAGTATATTGGTGGGCTACCAAGACAAATCCAAGATACTGTCTTAGGTAGAAATCCTGCTACTCTGGAGGATGCTATTCGTCTAGCCGCTACCTTAACTGATAATCATGTGAAAGTTGGAACTCTTACCAAAAAGGGTTCTAAGAAAGTTTCTGAAACCATAACCCCTCCTACTCACAACAAAGAAGCCACAACCGAGCCCTCTCGCAATAATAGAAAGAGGAAGGTTAGAAATTTTGCTGTGGTTACTCCTGCCGTTCCCGTCAACCAACCTGCACCTATGATTCAAGCGCCGGCTAAAAAGCCATATGTTGGGATCTACCCTCTTTGTGCCACCTGCAATTTTCATCATCCTCAAAACATCCCATGTCGCCTTTGTACTTATTGTGGGAGATATGGTCATACGGTTAGTGTTTGTAGGACCAAAGCTCTTACGGGCCAAGTCAACCCTCCAAACCGAACCGTACCTCAAGTGGCTAACGAAGGTGCTCCCGCCATTGCTAATGGGTGTGCTTGTTATGAGTGTGGTGACCCGAACCATTTTCGTGATCAATGTCCAAGACTTGCAAATGCTAGACAAGGTGGAGCTCGTGGGCGTGCGTTCAACATAAACGCCCACGAAGCTCAAGCCAACAATGACGTGGTCAATGGTACGTTTCTTGTTAATAGTCAATATGCCTCCATTTTATTCGATACCGGAGCAGATAAAAGTTTTGTGTCACTTAATTTTGAACCTTTACTTGCAAAGACTCGGTCCCAATTAGAGAAAACATTTACCGTTGAAGTAGCAAATGGTGACTCCCTTACAATTGAGTCCATTATCTATGATTTCTCTTTAGAACTTAATGATCACACATTCCTAATCAACCTTGTTCCAATGCCACTAGGAAGCTTTGATATTATCATAGGTATGGATTGGCTATCAAATCATCATGCCGAAGTCATTTGCTTTGAAAAGTGTATCCAAATTCCGCTACCATCGGGAGAAACCTTAAGAGTTTTTGGTGAAAAGCCTTGCAAGGGACTTAAGTTGATGTCGTGTACTACCGCCCAAAAGTACTTACGAAAGAAGTACATTGCTTTCTTAGCTCACATTGTTCAAAAGGATGTCAAGGAGAAGAGTATCCAAGACATTCCCATTATTCGAGATTTTCCCGAGGTTTTTCCTAAGGATTTATCCGGTCTTCCTCCCGTTCGTCAAGTAGAGTTCCGCATTGATCTTATACCTGGAGCTAACCCCGTTGCTAGAGCTCCCTATTGTCTTGCACCATCTGAAATGCAAGAACTTGCAAGTCAACTTCAAGAACTCTCCGACAAGGGATTCATCCGTCCGAGTCATTTACCGTGGGGTGCACCCGTCTTATTTGTTAAGAAGAAGGATGGATCATTTCGCATGTGTATTGACTACCGCGAACTCAACAAACTTACTATCAAGAACCGTTATCCTTTGCCTAGAATCGATGATCTATTTGATCAACTTCAAGGTTCTACTTGCTTCTCGAAGATCGATCTTCGATCCGGTTATCATCAGCTTCGTGTTCAAGAAGATGACATTCCTAAGACTGCTTTTCTAACAAGGTATGGTCATTACGAGTTCATGGTTATGCCTTTCGGGTTAACCAATGCACCCGCAGTTTTCATGGATCTTATGAATCGTGTGTGCAAACCGTACCTTGATAAATTCATGATTGTCTTCATTGATGATATCTTAATCTATTCCAAGACTAAAGCCGACCATGAAGAACATCTTAGATTGGTTTTGGATCTCTTAAAGAAGGAACAACTTTATGCCAAATTCTCCAAATGTGAATTTTGGCTAAAGGAAGTTCAATTTCTTGGTCATATTGTCAATGACAAAAGAATTCATGTTGATCCTGCTAAGATTGAAATGATTAAGAATTGGAATGCCCCGAAGACTCCTACCGAAGTTCTTTCATTCCTTGGTCTTGCAGGTTATTATCGTCGTTTCATCTCAAACTTCTCAAAGATTGCTGTCCCTCTTACCGTTTTGACCCACAAGGGTAAGACATATGAATGGGGACCGAAACAAGAAGAAGCTTTCCAAACCCTCAAACAAAATTTGTGCAATGCTCCTATATTGACTCTCCCCGATGGAATCGATGATTTAGTTGTCTATTGTGATGCTTCTAACCAAGGTCTTGGTTGTGTTCTCATGCAACGAGGCAAAGTAATCGCTTATGCATCAAGGCAACTCAAAGTTCATGAGAAGAATTATACGACGCACGATCTCGAGTTGGGTGCGGTGGTATTCGCGTTAAAGATTTGGAGACATTACCTATATGGCACGAAATGTGTGGTGTTCACTGACCACAAAAGTCTTCAACATATTTTCAACCAAAAAGAACTCAATATGAGGCAACGACGTTGGGTCGAACTCCTTAACGACTACGACTGCGAGATTCGTTACCATCCCGGTAAAGCGAATGTTGTAGCCGATGCTTTGAGTCGAAAGGACCATGTTATGCTTCATTGTGCCCGTTTTCAAACCGATATTCAAACCCGTATTTTAGAAGCTCAACACGTCTCGGTAACCGAGGGTAACATGTATGAAGAAATGTCGTGTAGTGTTGAACTTCTTCTTGAATCAAAACCCAATGGCCTACTATATTACTTGAACCGTATTTGGGTTCCCGATCGCGACGATCTCCGCACATTTCTCATGAACGAGGCTCACAAGACTCGTTACTCTATTCATCCTTGTGCGGATAAAATGTACCAAGATCTTCGCCAACAATATTGGTGGCCCGGTATGAAAAAGGGAATTGCTCTTTATGTTGCCAAATGTTTAACTTGCTCCAAAGTCAAAGCCGAACATCAACGTCCTTCTGGTTTGCTTGAACAACCGGAAATTCCCGTGTGGAAATGGGAGAACTTAGCCATGGATTTTATTACCAACCTCCCTCGCACCTCGAGTGGTTATGATAGTATTTGGGTGATCATTGACCGACTCACCAAATCTGCTCATTTCTTGCCTATCCGTGAAGACTATCGGGTTGAGAAACTAGCCCGAATTTACATTGATGAAATTGTGAGCCGTTATGGTGTTCCTTTGAACATAATATCTGATCGAGATGCCCGGTTCACTTCTCTATTTTGGCAATCTCTCCAAACTGCTCTTGGTACTCGATTAGATTTGAGCACGGCTTACCATCCACAAACTGATGGTCAAACCGAACGAACAATCCAAACTCTTGAAGACATGCTTAGAGCTTGCGTAATCGATTTTGGTGGCAATTGGGATTCACATCTATCCCTCATTGAGTTTTCTTACAACAATAGCTACCACACAAGTATCAACATGGCTCCATTCGAAGCTCTCTATGGTCGCAAGTGTCGTTCTCCTATCTGTTGGAACGAGATTGGTGAAGCACAAATCACCGGTCCTGAGTTAATTCAAGAAACATCCGACAAGATTATTCAAATCCGTGACAATATTCGAGTAGCGAGGAGTCGGCAAAAGAGTTATGCCGACAAAAGTCGAAAACCCTTGGAATTTCAAGTCGGTGACCTTGTTCTTCTAAAGGTGTCTCCATGGAAGGACGTGATCCGTTTTGGAAAGAAAGGCAAGTTAGCACCTCGTTATGTTGGTCCATTCAAAATCCTTGAAAGGATTGGGAAAGTGGCTTACAAGCTCGAGTTACCTCCATCTCTTGGAAATGTGCATCCTACATTTCATGTATCTAACCTGAAGAAGTGTCTCGCTGATAAAAATCTCCATATACCGCTTGACGACGTGCGCATTGATGAAACGATGCACTTCGTTGAGAAGCCGGCGGAAATTATGGATCGTGAAGTCAAACAGCTCAAGCGAAGTCGCATTCCCATTGTCAAAGTTCGTTGGGAATCTAAGCGTGGTCCTGAGTTCACTTGGGAACGAGAATACCAAATGAAGCTCAAGTACCCTCATCTTTTTACTAATACTGTTTTATCCTCTAGCTAAATTTCGGGACGAAATTCTCTCAACATGGGGAGACTGTAACATCTCTGAATTTAGTATTCATATTTCAATTCAATATAATGCAATTTCAAATTCAATGTTCGTGCACTGCCTTATTATTTTGCTTACCTTAAACGAAATGCAATGATCCAATACAAATTTACAAGTTTTGCTCGATTATATACACTTAAACGCTATACAAGTAACTATTTATTTCAAACTAATCAAACCTGAAAAAAAAATTCAAGGAGTAAAGTTGAAAAATGTCAAGAAACCCTAGTCTAGCACGGTCGTGCTTCGTCCTGGCACGGTCGCGCCAAGTGCCTCGGCACGATCGCGCGACTGGTCCTGGAACAATCGCGCCCGGTGCCTAGGCACGGTCGCGCCATATTTGGGCACGGTCGCGCCTGTGTAACAGTTGAAACGTAAATGCAGTTTAATCACCCGATCGTTGAGAATCCGTAACAGTTCTACGTTTCTTTTCCCTTAACGAATGTATTACCATTTTCAAATTTTACAACGTCCCAGTTTCATACCATCAATCTCGAAATCTCTCTCAAGCAATTCAAGCAAAAAAACTCGAATCCTCCTCTGAACCCAAATCCTCCCAATCAAGAAAGGAATTCGCATCTCCTGAATCTCGTCAAGTCTCTGGACTCTCTGGCCTAGCCGGAATTGCAGCCGAAGTCGCCGGAAACCGCTACCGCCGACGCCGGAACTCCCTTCTACCGATCGCTATCAATTCCTTACTGTTTGAGGTAATTGAATCATCCCTCCTTTTCGTTTCGGTCCATAAATCAAAAGCCCTCTATCAATCTGGGCTTTCATTACAGAAATCGTCCGAATCAGAATGATTATTTTGATAAGAAAATATTTAATCGAATCCATACTTAAACACGATTTACTTGCAATTATGTTATATGAAAAGACTCGTAATAACTCAGTAATCAAAAGCCCTATCAAATCCAGCACTATAAATACAAGATTTGTTCAATTCGTGTCTGATTTAGAAGAGACACGGTCGCGCTAATCATCTAGCGCCGCCGTGCCTCATAGAGCGCGGTCGTGCCGACTAGCAGCGCGGTCGTGTCCTCCTGTCCAGACCTTGTCATGCCCTCTGGGCTAGTCTCTGTTGTGACTAAAGATAATAGACACGACCGTGCCGGGCCATGGCACGGTCGTGCCTGTTTGACTGGTCTAGTTTGTACCTCTGTTGATCAACCCGGTCGTGCCCCGACTAGCGCGGTCGCGCCCCTGGCTTGAGCACGATCGTGCCCTTCGAGGCACGGTCGTGTGTGACTCAGAAACTGCAACAAAATTATAATTTTATAGTTTTCGATCAATAAATGTTTCGATTTTATAAAAATATGTTTACTGTATTTAAAAATGGATTAAAAGTTTAATCTTGACATAAATATAATTTATTTAAAAGTTTATAAAAAAATTAAATTTATATTTATTATCTTACACTTAAATGATATTTTAAATAATTAAGTTACAAAATTTATAAATAAATAAGATAATGATTATTTATTTAATTTATATTTAAATCAAAATCATTTATTTATTTATACTTAATTACAATTAATATTTACATTATTTCATAAACTATAATTATATATTTATTCAATTATCCAATTCAAACCAAATCAAGTTGTTTCAAAAATATTTTTACTTCAAACTCTATATATTTTATTCAATACTTTTAAATACAAATCAATAGTTTTATACACAAATTCAACTTTCATTTAGACTTAAACTTTATGCATCAATTTGATTCAATACACATTACTCTTTAGGTTAAATTGTGCATTTCGAGGATCATATTTGCTATCTATAATCCTTGTTAGCTACACTTCCATACCAAGTGAGTATTCACAACCCCTTTTTACTTTTTTACACTTTTGGGGTGGAACATGAACTCTATACACATTACACATTACACATTTACATTTACACAAACAACACAAGTGCAAAAATCCTATTTACATACATGTGTACAAAATTTGAGCTTTGTGCCCGAGTGCTAGGTGTGCTAACCTTTGTATGCTCTTATGTGCAATCATTAACTATAAAAGCCGACGGTTTTCAATGATAGATCTATTGAGTCTGACAAACCCACCCATGGTGCGCGGTGATTGAAACCGACAACACAATTTTTGCATGCTAGTCACAAGGTTTGGTTGTACATGGTTACACAATAGCTGCTCCCCATAAATGCCTTATTTTATCATGTTTTGTAAAGGATTTGTTCTCAACTATATGCTATCTACATACAACTGTGTTATACTCACCAACTTTTTAGTTGACTTTATTTTATTCATGTTTCAGGCCCCAATATGTGAGATTGATTCAAGACGTGTTCAACATAGGATTTGGACTTAGCAGTTTAAATCAAGAACTTTATGAATTGTTTTATGTTTCTTGTTTGAATTTGGTTTGTACTCGGATTATTTGTAATGGAAATTTAACTTTAATATATTTCAATTTAGTCAACCATGAGCTATGAACAGTCTTACATGTCCTGCCCCGATGATTCCGCCATCGGTCGGGGTGTGACACCGGGGCTCCCCAAGGCGAGAAACTTTGTCTTATGAATCCTTTGTCCAACAACTCCTACAGTTGGTTAGACAATTCTTGCATTTTCGATGACGCTAGCAGGTATGGTGATCGCCCTATCGGTGCGGCTCCAGGTACCAGATCGATTAGAAACTAGACTTGCCTCGGTGGTGGAAGTTTGGGCAAGTCTTCGGGAAAGACTTCAGGGTAGTCTCGAACGATCGGTATATCCACTACTTTTCTCTCCTCCGCTGGCTTCTCTGTTACGTCCGCCAAGATTGCATGATAGCCCTTTCGTAAGCACTTTCGGTCCTTTATACAAGTAATGATTCTTAGCGTAGTACCGCTCCTTTCTCCTTGTATGGAAAGTGTTTCAACACACGGAAGCGGAATACGAACAATCTTTTCACGATAAACGATCTCTGCCCGATTATTTAACAACCATTCCATCCCGATGACGATGTAAAAACTTCTAAGCATTACAGGCAGTAAATCTATGACAAAAGGGTGATCCGCCAAATTCAAAATACACCCTTGAATTACTTTATCGTTTTCGATTAGCTTACCATCGGCTAACTCTATGGTATACTTACTAGTCAACATGATTGGTTTAATACTGAGTAATGGACTAAATTTGCTAGACACAAAACTCTTATCGGCACCCGTAATGAACAAAACAGAAGCATAGTGATCATTAATGAGAAACGTACCCGTAACAATGTTTGGATCTTGACGGGCTTCTTCTGCTCCTATCACAAAGGATCTACCGCACGCATTATTGCCCCCATGATTCTTCAGTTTCGGGAAATCCTTGCGGAAGTGTGCAGTACTCCCGCGTTCGAAGCAACCACGGTTGGCCCCTGGGTTGGCGGCTGGCTCAGTTATTCAGAATTTTTTAGTTGCATGGCTGAATCTCTTGCATTTCTGGCACTTAGAGTCTACACATGTACCCACGTGGTGAAAACCATGCCTTGTTACACTTAGGTAGGTTCCTGGTATACCCACCTCTTGGTTTCTTCTCAGTTAGGCCTGCATCAAAGGCCTTAACTGTTCTTGTTTCTTCTAGACTTGGGGTACAAAGGTTTTGCCATGATTATTATCCCGATTCCTCTTGTTATCAGCGCTTCTCACAAAGGAACCCTTTTTTCGCTAAAACACCCTGGCGAACTGCCTGATCAGTCAAGTGGTGAGCAAGTCTTACCGCGTTCTGAATGGTAGCGGGTTCAGCAGAAGTCACCATGCTTTGGATTTGAGGTGCTAGACCTTAGATATACCTTTCAGTTCTTTTGAATTTCGGTATGAACATGTGTGGACACAATCATGCATAGTTATGAAATTTGGTGGTGTAGGTGTCCACATGTGCACCTTCCTGTTGGATATTAGATGTCCGATCATCGTTAATATCAATGTTGCTATCAAGGTACGATGTGAAGAGTTACACTTTGGGCAAAGAACAAATTATACCGTTTAATTGTTAAACATTATTTCACTAAACTCGAATTAAGGATTCGGTGGATCAAATATTTATAGAAATATTTATTTGATCACTTCGTATTTAATTATTCAGAATAATTAAATTAACGAAGGATAGAATAAGGCTTTATATATATATATATATATATATATATATATATATATTTATAAGTGTTATAAATATATTAATGGTTTATATATTTAAATAGTTAAATATAAAACCATATCAGTTTATACAAGATGGTCTTGGTAAACTAATTATAAACTGCAGGGACTATAACTCATTTAGTACTAATCAGTTAGTAATTAAAAGTTAATTATTTAGGGGTTGACTTGTAAATTGTTTTAATATAAATATATGTTAAAGTCAAAACCCTAATCCCTATTTTAAACAAAAGCCACCACCACCCCCCTTTGTGCGACATCGTCGGCCGATCACCGCCCTTCCGCCGTGAATAGCCACCTTCGGCCATCGTGATCTGCTGCCCCTTTGCGCAGGTGATGTGTGTTTTATATGTAGATAAAAATGTGAATATATATATATAACCCTGGCATCAACGCCAAAGACATGATGGCGTGTTTTTAGTAGTAATAAATATATTCTATTTAGAGCTACACAAAATCAGGTTTTAAATTTATAAATTAAAATGATAATTACTTCAATTAAATATAAACAGAATAGGCAAGTATACCTATCGCAGGTAGTATAGTATGGGTAAGAACCAAGTATCGAACCATGGACACGGATCCCGTACTCAACCCTCGCTATTGTCTGACTAGGAAAATAAGTTGGAAAATGGTTTTTGTTTTAGTAGGAAAATAAAAGGTTAAGAAATGTAATTAGAAAGGTTATCCCGTTTAAGGTGTTACTCTAGTTGTTATCCCTTGTTAATTAATGATATATTTAAAGTAAGGTTGGCCATAGTTACTAATACTAACCCTTTCGAAAGGGGAGTTAGTATTTCGTAACAGAACAGTGGATACGGTCGGCCAACTGTTCCTTAATGAATATAACGGAACCTAAATGGGGTCTCAATTCCGTCGGTATCTCACAATTCATTATTCAGACTAATATTATCATTGTGACTGACGTACGTCTTGTCTTGTACCTTCTTCCGGTAAGTCGGAATGCACGACTTCCTCTAAAGGTACTTTATGAACTCTCGGACCTAACAAATTTTATTCTTAAATAGTGTCTTAACTTATAACATTATTTTAAATAAATAAGACTTTCCTTCTCAAGATCAAACCCCATGGCTCCCGCTAGAAGTCCTCTGCAAGCCGATACGAGAGAAGTAAAGAAATACCGACACAAACCTCCCGGTCTGTTTAGGGCTCAAACGACCTGCTGAATACCCAAACCTCCAATCAACCCATAATATTAAATGTATACTAACCGGCCGTTGCTAGAACCAAGATTTCTATATATACTGTACAATCTCGAATAAGCTTACCAAAAAAGAAGTCTTGCTTAAGTAACTCACAAGATTTAAGATTATTAGATTGGTTTAAAGATCACTTATTCTTGTCTTTTTAAGATAACTCATAGTAAAGACTTTAAAAACATAACATACTAAAAATAGTTCATTAATTAATTAAAGTTCAACCAACTCAAGTAACGCAAGAGGACTAGCCATGAATGGCCATACAAATGACTCCACTAACCCCTAGATAATGTGTGGAAGTTTTCCAACAGCAAGAGAGAGTGGGTATAGGTTGCCTCTTGTTTCACTCGAACGAGAAGAATAAGTTCATATTACAAAACTTTAAAAGAAAATAAACAAAGAAAAGCTAAACGGACCAAAACCGAGAGAGTTCCGACTCTTAGCAGAGCACTAATGCCTTCCCAACTCTTGATCTTGGACACCTAAAACATTAGAATGAGCTTGTTATTTATAGGCAAATATTTTGGCAATGCACGACCGTGCATTGGATTGCACGGGCGTGCAAAGTACCCTTTCCTTTCACGTGTGGAATCTGGCAGTACATGAGAGTACATGGAGGAGTTTTGGGATTTACACGACCATGCATAGCAATGCACGATCGTGCATTGCCCTAAAACTCTCCATGTTGACTTTTTGACTTCCAGCTTGACTTTCTGCGTCCAGTTTCGTTCAATTGGCCCCCGAATGCTGATTCCACCTTGATTTTGAGTGTTTTCTTCATGTTTTTGCATATCCGGGTCAATTTTCCTATCGAAACACAAATGAATGGATTAGGCATCAATCATTATCATATTATCTCTAATTGTGGTGATTTCGGGGATAATTATGCGTGCAAAACATGTATAATATACGTCATATCATAATACCCCACACTTAAACTTTGCTTGTCCTCAAGCAAACTCATGCATAAGTATATCTGTAGAAGTAAGATACTGATTAAATGTTAATCCAAAGCTTTTGTCCCTAATGGCTGAATGGCCATTTTTTAAAATCAATTATTTGGTGGTTATACATTTCGAGTGTTTCTCCACAATAGGTTAGCAAGCCCAACATACTTGATGGAACTATGATTATGCATAAAATTACAGTCTCACAACTTTTCACTCAACACTCGATTAAATATATGGATGTTGTATGTTAAGAAGAACACTCAATGCTACAATTAATGCTTGCATAGTCATAGGCTTGTATAGAAATCAAATCTCCACCAATTGACATAAAAAATGTGCATAAATCAAGAGGGCTTTGCAAAGGGTTGTAATGTTTGGCTTAGGGTTAAGGTAGGAAGTATTTGGGAAAAGTGGCTAAATGTTGAAAATCTAACATGGATTGATGATTAAAAGGTGAATGATTTCCTATTCAACTTAGATTAGACATTGTGACTAATCTAAGGACTCTTTTAAGGTCAGATTGTCAAGACCAAGTCCCTTCTTTCAAGAATGTCAACTTCTTCTTATCGTTGAAATATTCATTGCTATCAATTCTTCATGAATCGTTCGACTGTTTCTTCCTAATACATTCACTTTGATCAGCTTTGCATACTCCAATTTTTCGAGTAAGTTTGATTCTCTTTTGATGAGATTTCTTCACTAACTTGGGCGATTTAATAATTTCTTTTTGGTTGCCCCTTTTTCTTTTCATAATAATTCTTCTTTTCATATTAGATGAGTTTCTTTCTTCGAACATAAGATAGATCTATAAACATTCGAAGGATAATCATTTCTTAATTCATAGCCAAGTTGATTTCAACGAAAAGGGTTAAAAGATAAAAGGCTAATTTTTCGGGTTTAATGGTTTTGAGATGTGAGTTTAGAAACGAAAAGGTTTAGGCTCAAAGGGGCTAACTATGGGATAATGTTTAGGGTAGATAAAGGAAAAGAAAAGGCTAAAGAAAATGGGTTAATCCTAATGCCTCAATCATTTTTGTGCATTCTTTTTAGTCAATGATCTTGAAATGTACATTTTACACAAGTTCTAACATCCAAAGCAATAATTAGCAATCACTCTAATAAACGAAATGAGCATGTGAAATGACGTCAAAAACTTGATGTATTCGTGATAATGCATCGGATAGGTTCAAATTTCTCACATGGAAACGGAAGGTAAAGGGTAATAAAGTAAAAATGTGCATAAACTTATTTCTTTCTTTCTGTTGTGCTCCCTAATCTTCCCTATTTGTTTCCTTGATTCACTTCGATGGTATTTCAAATTGCCGTTTTTATAAGCCCGTTTATGCCAAATCATTTTTAAGACTCTTGCTTTTAGATTATTTAAAAATGTTTTTATTACTTCTAAATACAAATTTTGATTTCATGAATTGGGTATTTGTTAATCATGCAATTGTAATATTTAAGACAAGATCAGCTAGTCAAAATATAAACAGAGTTCCACCGTATGCAATATGATATGTGTCATGAATAATAAAAGTGTGGTAAAACTAATACTCCCCTGATGAGACGTCATCACCATGCATGTGGTTGTTTCCCTACATCGCCTAAAATGTATTTCCAAGCACGAACCAAAACTTGCCTTTACCTGTTTATTCAAAGCTCTAGACACAACTAATTACTGGAAATAAAAAGAACATTAAACTAATATTCGCCAACTAGGGCGGCCGAATGTGGTGGTGGTGGCACCATATCAATGGTTATCTACGTAATCGGTAAAAATCATGATTGTCAATGTATCCAAATCATCTAATAAGTGTTTGGGGGTAAGGGTTTTAAGAAAATGAAAATTCTGCCCCAATTCAACACCTGACTGCATGGAGCCCAATGCATGGTCGTGCATTGCCCCGGTCTGACCAAATTTTACTTCTTTTTTTATTTAGAGGAAATAAGGAAGAAAATAAAACTTAAACACGTAAAAACCGTCCGAAAGCGTTACTCCTAAAAACAAAATTTTTGCTTTCGAATGGCGGTACTTATATTTATTTATTTTTCTTAACAAATATTTCACGGTCGCGATTCCTTGAAAATTCTTGTAAAAATAGATTAGTTAAGACAAGCACCAAAATAAAAATGAAAATAAATAGAAAATAGAAATAGTCAGTCCAACGACTTAGATCTTTCGCAGAATTACCGTGTCCCAGGCAACGGCGCCAAAAACTTGATGTGTGTTTTATATGTAGATAAAAATGTATATATATATATATGTATATATATATATATGTATATATAACTCTGGCAACAACGCCAAAGACATGATGACGTGTTTTTAGTAGTAATAAATATATTTTATTTAGAGCTACACAAAATCAGGTTTTAAATTTATAAATTAAAATAATAATTACTTCAACTAAATACACACACAATAGTCAAGTGTACCAATCGCAGCGTAGTATAGTATGGGTAAGAACCAAGTATCGAACCATGGACACGGATCTCGTACTCAACCCTCGCTATTGTCTGACTAGGAAAAAACGTTGGAAAATGGGTTTTGTTTCATAAGGAAAATAAAAGGTTAAGAAATGTAATTAGAAAGGTTATCCCGTTTAAGGTGTTACTCTAGTTGTTATCTCTTGTTAATTAATGATATATTTAAAGTAAGGTTGGTCATAGTTACTAATACTAACCCTTTCGATAGGGGAGTTAGTATTTCGTAACCGAAAATAGTGGATACGGTCAGCCAACTATTCCTTAATGAATATAACGGACCCTAAACGGGGTCTCAAGTCCGTCGGTATCTCACAATTCATTATCCGGACTAATATTATCCCTGTGACTGACGTGTGCGTCTGGTCTTGTAAATTCTTTCGGTAAGTCAGAATGCACAACTTCCTCCAAAGGTACTTTATGAACACTCGGACCTAACAAATTATGTTCTTAAATAGCGTCTTTACTTATAACATTATTTTAAATAAATAAGACTTTCCTTTTCAAGATCAAACCCCACGGCTCCCGCTAGAAGTCCTCTGCAAGCCGATACGAGAAAAGTAAAGAAATACTGACACAAACCGCCCGGTCTGTTTAGGGCTCAAACGGCCTGCTGAATACCTAAACCTCCAATCAACCCATAATATTAAATGTATACTAACCGGCCATTGCTAAAACCAAGATTTGTATATAGACCATACAAACTCGAATAAGCTTCCCAAACAAGAAGTCTTGCTTAAGTAACTCACAAGATTTAAGATTATTAGATTGGTTTAAAAATTACTTATTCTTGTCTTTTTAAGATAACTCATAGTAAAGACTTTAAAAACATAACATACTAAAAATACTTCATTAATTAATTAAAGTTAAACCAACTCAAGTAACGCATGAGGACTAGCCATGAATGGCCATACAAGTGACTCCATTAACCCTTAGATAATGTGTGAAAGTGTTCCAAGACCAAGGGAGAGTGGGTATAGGTTGCCTCTTGTTTCACTCGAACGAGAAGAGTAATTTCATATTAAAAGACTTTAAAAGAAAATAAACAAAGAAAAGCTAAACGGACCAAAACCGAGAGAGTTCCGGCTCTTAGCAGGGCACTAAGGCCTTCCCAAACACTAGAATGAGCTTTCTATTTATAGGCAAAGATTTTGGCAACGCATGGCCGTGCATTAGATTGCTCGGGCGTGCAACGTACCCTTTTGTTTCACGTGTGAAATCTGGCAGTACAGGAGAGTACAGGGATGAGTTTTGGGATTTGAACGGCTGTGCATGGCAATGTACGACCGTACATTGCCATAAAACTCTCCCTGTTGACTTTTTGACTTCCAGCTTTAACTTTCTGCGTCCGGTTTCGTTCAATTGGCCCCCGAATGCTGATTTCACCTTGATTTTGAGTGTTTTTTTTTCATGTTTTTGTATAATTATCCTATCGGAACACAAATGAGTGGATTAGGCATCAATTATTATCATATTATCTCTAATTGTGATGATTTCGGGGATAATTATGCATTCAAAACATATACAATTTACGTCATATCAATAGGCAGCCACAAGCCACCATCGTGCCCTCGCCATCTTTTCTCCGCGAGCCGATTCGGAGACAAACCCATGAACCGGGTTTGCGATTAGGATCAAGTTAACTGGTTTGAGACTAGGTGTGTTCGTGAGACGAGTTCGTGTGACGAGTTCATGTGTAGTCATCTAGCGTGACGTTCTTTATACCCGAGTGTTACAATCCAGTTATTCGTCAAAGGTATAAACCTAAACACCCTTTGGTTGTGTTTATTTATTTATATTATTGTCTAAACGCTGTGTAATCGGATCACTGTCGGAAAAGATCGGATCTTTATTATCGTGTGCTTTTGTTTACGCTTCCGCCATTGTAAATCTGATGTTATAAAGTTTTGTTTTCAATGTTAAAATCGGTACACGATATCCCAACAGTGGTATCAGAGACACCTCTTTGCACGTTTAGACATTATTGATTATTTTCGATCTCCGTTTTATTTGTTAACACTTTTGGTTAACAAAAGATCGAGCCTTTACCGTTTTGGTTGTGATTGTATTTGATACATTGAGCCCTAGTGACCCGTGGTTTTTGTTTGTCATGGTTGTTTCTATTTTCTTTGTATTTGTATTTTTATTTTTTGGGTTATTTGGAACCCGGATGTAATAGTTAGGTTTATTTTATTTATTTATTTTTAATGTAAAAGTATAAAAGTTTTAAACCTAACAAGACGAAGATTTGAAGACAAGGATTGACAAAGACGGGAACTTGAAGATAGAGATCTTGGACTAAGTGGGAGGCGACAAGTTTATATTTTATTTGTTGTCCCTTAGACCGGTTCGGTTACTCGTTTGATTGCTCGAACGAAACCGAACATACTTACTAGTGGCTCGATGGTTGTTTTATATTTTTGTGGTTGCTACTATTATTTAGGATAATAATTTAAACTGCAACTATTTTATAAAACATTCAACATAATCTTATAAAACGACGAGAATATTAAAAGGTTTAAATTTCTCGGAATGGTAATTAAATAAAAGTAGTTTTTATTTAAAAGATTAAAACGAGTTTTTAAATTTAATTGTTTTATTTAAAAACACATTTAAATTAATTAAAGGTTAATTAGTTTAAAATTAAGTTCGCGATTAACGACCAATTTAGTTTATAAATAAGGTATTTAAAAGTGGACCGTGTCGAGTGTTGAAAGCGTTTCACTAACTTATATAGTAAAATTGGTTTACTAAAATTTGCACGACTTGTTTCATGCTACCCGTCGTCGAAAATGTTTTTGACCCTTAACCGGTGTCACACCCCAACCGACGGCGGAAACGTCGGGGCGGGACATGGAGACTGTTCATGAGCACATGGTTGACTACGTTGTAATATATTAAATCATCACATTTCATTTCATAGAACAAACCAAACAGAATCCAATAAGATACATGAAATTCAAATACATAATAAGTTTCTTTATTGATTAACTAGGTCCACAACTTAAGTGTAGCAAACTGGATCAACTCAATTGTTTGTACATGAAACACGATAAAAACAAGGTCAACTAAAAAGTTGGTAAGCATACATAGGTTTTGACTCTAAATAGTATCATTGTGTTGTGTGTATACAATCCATACATATCATGGTTAATAAGGCAATTACGGAGAGTTACTATTGTGAAACCAAGTTGTACAATCAAACATTTGTAACTAGCATGCAAATAACCAAATTGTGTTGTCGACAACAATCACCCTAACTGGGTGGGTTTGTCAGACTCAATAGATCTATCATTGTTAACCGTCGGCTTGTGTAGTTAATGATTGCACATGTAAATTGCACACAAATTGTAGTTTACACACCTAGTACTCAAACATAAGGCTCATATTACACACATGAAAGTAGGGTGGAATTATATTGTGTACTTTGTAAACATTGTATAATTGAACTCATGTTCCACCCTAAAAATATAAATAGTGTAAAAAGGGGCTATGTAAAGTCACTTGTATCAGAGATGTAGGTAGCACGAGGAATAGGTAGCACAAGTGATTTCTAAGCCACAAGATTAACCTAGAGTTGAATTCATATGAATTTGAATTAGTTTTTGTGCATAAGGTCTAAAGTAGAGTCTAGGGTTTCAATAAGAGTAAGTGTAGGGACTTGTACAAAGAATTTGGGTTATTTCATGTATATGGTGTATGTAGGTTGATACTTGTATAAAAGTTTGATATAAAAGTGTAAGTTTCAAAGTATGTTTGGAGAATAATTATTGTTTTAGGGTTTAAGTTTAAATAAATAAATTCCTTTTATTTATTTAAAATAATGTGTTTTAAAGAAATGTGATGTTATATAAATAAATCTATTTTATTTAAGTATAATAATGTGACAAAATATATTAATACAAATTAATACCCTAAATAAATTGGTTAATGCGAAAAGATAACTAAATAAATTATTTATTTATTTGTTAAAGTAGTATAAAAAAATAAGGAATGCAAATATATTTATTAATACATATTAGAAAGTGTTTTATTTGTTTTAAATATGGTTTTAAACTCTAATATAGATTAATGAAAAAACAAATGATTTATAACTTTGTTCTATGAGAATGTATAAAAAAAAATTTCGTCACAATGTTTACAAAATTAGGTAATTATATTAAATAATTTGATTTTAAAAGTGATAAAATATGAGACTTTAAACAATTAAATTGGTAAAATAATTGCTTTATTTTAATATTACAATTTATTGTACTAATTAGTCCAAAATAATGTTAAGTTTGTAGAAATAACTTTTTTTATAATTATTAAACCATTAAAAGCTGGTAAAAAATAATCACAGACCACCCGGCTCAAACCCGGGTGGCTCCTGTGTAATGAGCGTGAGTTACCACTGGACCAGAGGGTCTAGTCCGTGTTAAGACCCAGGTTGTTTAGGCATTAACAGGAACGCGATAGGGGACCGGTCCTAATCAGGGAAACGTGCAAAAAAAAAAACTGGATGGTGGTGGGTTTCAAACCCACGACACCTTGTCTGATGGTGCAGTGCCTAACCAGTCTGACCAGGTGGTTTCACTGGTTATACAGGAACCCAAAAAATTTAAATACGCTTAATGAATCAAACTATATCCTCAAATCTGATTTCGAGCAATCCGGCCAAGAACCTTAATCCTAATTGACCTCGATAGCTTATGTTAGAACGAATTGATAAGGGGTTATTGTTAAGGATTCATTTACGAATCGAATGACATAAAACTTACTTGTTTGGTTTGGACAACGAGTGCAGACGGCTACAAGTTCAGACACGATGTTCTTGATGCTCGATCGCTGGCCAGACGCGGAATGGGAAGCAATACAGGGTTCAGAGAGTTGGAATGGGGTTCTACGAAGGTGTGTGGCTATATTAATTCGTTTAATTTTATCTTAATTACCCGATTCGATTACAGAAGGCAAGTGACAGCAGTCGGGATCAATTTACCCGTAATCAGTTTGATTTTGGATGAATTGAGTCGTGTTTGTGGTCTGAAATCATACAAGGGTTGATTGAATGTGATTTGCGGGGTCTAACATGCGTTGAATTCTTGATTTGGAAATGCTCCATGGTTCAATGTAGTTCCAACCTAGCTGGGCTCGATCGATTTTACTATCAAATTTGCAATTGTCATGTTTGACTTTATAAAGTCAAATAAGGTCAAAATTGGTCATGTGGTGATGAATGGGGTCAAAATCGGGTCAAATGGTTCAATTCGAAGGGTGAGGGTTCTTGTTTACGGTTCATGTGCTTCAAGGACCTAAAGGGGGTTCAAACCATCAATTTGTAACTATATACATGTTTATAAATCAAAGTTTTGAATGTAGTAATGTTTTAGTTATATTTTATTAATTTTCAATTACATATATATAGAATAAGGATATAAAATCCTTTGAACTAAAGATGTGTGTACACAAAAGAAAATGATTTTATGAAAAACTTGAATTATAATTTTTGTATAGGGTAATTGAGACGTTTATTGCACCAAGGCAAAAATCAGAGATGTTACAACCGGTAATTTAAAACATTAAAGAAATGCCAATTAAAATCGATATTTTTGCGCCACCCTAAATTGTGACACTTCAACTAATTTATCCGAAAAGCCGGTGTTAGTGAATTACCCTGCATCCGGCGCCACGGTTTTGGTTGAAGGTAGTACCGCGATTCCTGAGTTACTTAGGCCGGGTCTACAGTCACAATTGAAGGACAAATATCACTTAAGTCGTATAAGTGGGCGTAGTTGAGGGAAACATATACAAAGCTTGACCATGCTCGTCATGCCCCTCAAACCGAGAATTATGTAGTCGACACAATTGGTATTCTCATACCTACCTATCTAGCTATGCCAGTGGAGAGTGCTCAGCCATTCACTGAGTCATGGCGAACCGGGATCTTATTCCTAAATATATATTTTTGCCCTTGGGTCATTAATTTAATTAAGAAGTTCAAGCATGAAAGTACTAAACTTTATTTGAATTTTGTAGATGTCTCAATCTGCTGATTTGGTTATTCTAGAATGTCTTAACAACATCCTAAACATTAAACTCGATGGAACATATTTCTTGACCTGGTACTACAATCTGAACAACGTCCTCAGATACAATAAGAAATTACATATTCTTAAGTACCCCTTACCTAAGCAGCCACCTGAGGATGCTAGCGAGTTTGTTCTAAATGCCTGGAACAAACTTACGGATGATACCCATGCTATATCAGACCTTATGCTAGCATCTGTTAGCCCTGGGATTCAAGCTACAATCCAGCGCTTGTCTGCTTATGACAAGATCTGTAACTTGAAGGAGATATACCATCAAGATTACACCAAGGATCCTTATGTAACATCCATGATTTTCATGCCATAAATTTTATTTTGTACGAAAAATAGTATCTTATTTCAATCTCGTACTTGTTCAACACATTAGGTATTAATTAATGTGTATCAAATTTCAAAATTTTATCTAGTATATGTATAACATATGTGGGTATATTTAAAAAAAAACGTTTTACATATTGATTTAAATTAATATATATATCGGTTTAAAAATATAAATTATACATATATATATATATATATTATCATACTAAATAAACATGTAAACGGTTTGTAATTTAAATAGAAAAGAAATTTTTTTCTTTATAAATATTTTTAGATAAACAAATAATGATTAGAAATATATAAATTTTATAAAGATAGATATATAAAAAAATAAATTCTCATTCTTTTTGTTAAAGGACCTGAATGTATTTTTATCAGAGTACAAGGGGGAAGGATGTGAACATTTCAAAACTCATTTCCCTTCCAGCTCCCCCCCCCCCCGTTTTTCCGGCGACAAAATCCGGCCACCTCAAGCTTTTTCCAGCAAAGTGTTAAAACCCCAAATTCGTTAGTCAAATATCTCGTTTACTCGTCTCCAATCGAACCGAGAATCACGGGATCACTTATACGCGTTATGAACTGTCAAAACCTAATCAATAGACGCTCAAATTCCGGCCAAAAATCACGGGATTTCCAAAAATGGGAAATATGCTGTTTAGCCTTTAAATACGAATGATTCTGCTCGTTTCTAGTCATCCCCATACTCACTAATCCTCTCCTCTACTTGAAATCGTCGTTTGCGCTTCTGTCTAACCACCACCGCCATCGGGATTCCGACCATAGCCACCGGTGATTGATTCCAGCATCATTTCAGGTAACTAAACCATATTCCTACTCGTTTTTTTTTCTGATGTGAAGCCCTAATGTTTTGTCCTCAACCTGTGATTAATCAAAATCGATTTGAGGGATTAGGGTTTGGTTGCGCATGAGGATTGGGGAAGATGATGCCTGAAACAATAGTGTTAAAATTTATTCTTTTCAAATCCATATCAACATAGCATCCTAGTCCAACTGGTTAAACCCTTTCACCAACACAGCAGAGGTCGCAGGTTTTAGCCCCGTTCCCTGCTCTTTTTGTTTGCCTTGTTGCACTGCTGATTTGCTCTACACTTTCACACACATATAGATATGTAAACACAAGTATTCTTACAGAGAAAAAAAAGGGTTAAAATACATATTTACAACTATAATGAAACACTTCCAAATAACTTTGGCATCCATGTTATAAATTTTATGGTTTTAATTCTCTTTAAGTAAAAAACATATTTTTCAAAGAACGTTTTAATGATCACGAATAATATATATGAACCTTATTATTTTCTAAGTGTATATCACTTCGTTCTTTACTAATATGTACTCCTAGAATATGACAAACATTGTTATTTTAAAATTTATAAAAGTGTTAAAAATCATAAGTTTTATTAAATCAAAAGGGGTATATAAATATAAATTAAAACGTTTAAAACGAAGTGACCTATGACATATTGTATACGATTTTGTTAGTGTTACTAATTTTATAAATTTTAAACCGTTTTATTAAGTATGTCTATCATACTGTTATTACCTTCACGAACAATATGGTAATTATATGATTCCTTAACTAATTAATCTCACTAGTTGGATTTTCATAAACAGGAATATTACAATTCAAATAACTAATTTATTTATTTCTGTTAGGACATAGATTTGTAATGACAAAATCTTGTAATAGTTAGTCTTTATGTCTTTATGTTTTGTTAAGTAATTGTAAAAAGTTGCTAAGTGTTTTTACAAGTATGCCTAGAGGCGAACTTGTTAAGTTCGCCCGGTCTATCAGAGGCAAACTTAATAAGTTCGCTTAGGTCTAACTGAGGCGAACTTGTTAAGTTCGCTTGGTCTGTTGGAGGCGAACTTAACAAGTTCGCTTACAGCAGGTGTGTTTCTATATATATGTGTTACAGAGTCATTAGAAGTAACCGATCCAAAGAGAGAAAGTCTTGTCTGATTGAGTCTGTAACCACAGTGATTTGGAATATAACGAGAAGTTTATTTACGCGTGTTGTTTGAATTGTCGATTAGTATACAAACGATAATACGAAGGATTCCGCACTTCGTGTTATAGAAACGTCATATCACGAGTTCGATCAGTAGTTGAGTTACCTGGACCTTCAAGTGGTATCAGAGCTTATGCTCGTGAATTAAGTACGATTCTAGGTGATTAGTGACGGTTTTTGTGTACAATTCGACAAGAAATTCAACATTTTTGAAGTTTCTGCAACAATGGCGTTTTTCAAGTTCTTGAAGATCGTTTCTTTACTGAATTCGTGATTTTGGAAGTGTTTTTGACGAAATTAGTCCGATAGAACTGTTCTATTTGATAAAATTCATAAACCTACGGTTCAATTTCCTTAAATTCCATCAATTCTCTGAGAAATCATGAATTTTGAAGTTTTCGGTTCGTGTTTGGGTGAAGAATCTTTTGAATCTGTTACAGCAGTTTAAGCGAACTTGCTGAGTTCCTGTGCAGGCGAACTTAGCAAGCGAACTTATTAAGTTCGCTTCTCACATTTCAAGCGAACTTAGCTGTTAAGCGAACTTACCGGATTTCCTCCTTAAGCGAACTTGTCTTGTTCGTCTGATATCAAGTTCGCTTAGTACTTACTAAAGCGAACTTATTAAGTTCGCCTGAGGGTAAAAGCAGCTCAATACTTAGAAAATTTTCAGAAATTTTTTTTTAACATGGCAAATATGGTTCAAGTCACAAACATGTTCAATTATGACACTGAGATAGGTACATCTCAAAAACCTCCGAAGTTGCTGAATCTAGCTGATTATTCAAATTGGAAAGATCGGTTTGACCAATTCGTATCTTTTACCGATACTAGTTTGTGGATTCCGATTTTGGAAGGATATACGCATCCTACGTATTCATGGATGGGAAAAGATGATGTTCCAAAACCAGTGTCAGCTTTATCTACTGAAGAGAAGCTGTTATTTGATCGAGAAAAGAAAGCAATGGCTAGCATTTCGATGTCTCTACCAAAGGAAATTTATCACAGTTTTAAACAGTTCAAGTCTTCTCAACAACTGTGGGAAGCCCTACAGAAAAGGTGTGAAGGGAGTTTAGATGTGAAGAAAAGTAGAAAAGAGTTACTAAAGAAGCAGTTCCTAGTTTTTAAACATTTTCAGAATGAATCTTTGGATGATCTTGCTACAAGATTCTATCATCTTCTTAGTGAACTGGAGAGTGCATCTGTGGTATATGAGACTGAGGAAATCAATGATAAATTCTTGGAGGCTTTACCATCAAAGTTTGATGTGTATACGGTTTTGATCAAAGAAAATGTTAAGTACAAAACCATGTCTCTTGAAGAAGTCCTAGGAAAGATTCAGTCACATGACATGAATATGAAAAAGAAAGAGACTATTATGGAGCATATCCAGGATCCCTCGATGTATTTTGCCAAATCTGTTGGTAAATCTGGTGCTGGAGTGGCATTCTTTTCTGGTGATGCTCAAGAGTCTTCAAATGACCAGTGTTCTAGAGTTCCAATCTATTCTGGTCATACAAGCTATTCTGGATTTTCTGCTACTACTGCTTCAACATCATCTGGATCTCATGTGAATCAGAAAGTTGCTGATGATTATTTGGCTATGTTTTCTTCATTCATGGCATCATATGAGAATTTCATTGGAGGAAAAATACATGATCCTGAGATAATAGAAGAAGATTTCAGACAGATTGACCCTGTTGATCTGGAAGAAATGAATATCCAATGGAATATGGCCATGTTAATGCGACAAGCTAAAGATTTCTTGAAGAGAACTGGCAGAAAATATATTAGCTCAAATAGTCGATCGCGTATGGGTTTTGATAAGAGCAAAGTTAGATGTTACAACTGCCAAGAGTATGGTTACTTTGCTAAGGAGTGTGTGAAACCAAAGGTAGAATTTGATTCTCAAAAGAAGCAATCTAACTTTCAGCATAATAGGAATCAGCCACATGGTTCATCTGGTAATCAAACTCATGGTCCTTTTGGTAATACAAATCATGCTTCTGCATCATCAGCTCTAGTTGCTCAAAACGATGAAAATTATGATTGGGGCATTCATCTGGAAGATTTGGTGGGTGCTATGAGTCAGGCTTTTGTTGCAGAAATTCATTCAGAAAAACCAGAAGAGTCTACTGATGATGAAAGTTCTAGTGATGATTCATGTGATGGTGATAGTGTTCCAAGTGTTGAAGATGAGGAAGAAAGAGAGCAAAGTATTAATTCTGATGCTGTGACAGGGGTTGCTGAGGAAGAAATTGTTCTTAAAAAAATGCTTCAGTTGGTGAAGATTCAGAAAATATTCCGATTGCCAAAGTATTCATGGCAGACATGTCTGACCCGACTAAGGTAAAAGACTCTGTTTGTCATATATTTTGTTCTAGTTGCATTTCTGTTAAAGATAAACTACAAAAAGTCATGGATGATAACACAAATTTGATTTGTGACATGAAATCAATGCATTCAGTTAATCAGAAACTGAAAGATAATGATAAACTGTGCATTGATAGAATTGAATCTTTGAAAAGAGATTTAAATTCTCTTGGGTTAAAATACAAAGAGCAGGGTTATCATCTAGACATGGCTTATGCTGAAATTGAAAAACGAAATGAAGTAGTTGCTCAAAAGAACAAGGAGATTTCTGAAAAAGAATCTGAGGTGATAAAGTTACATAGAAAGTTGGAACAGTTTGAGAATTCATCTGTAGTGTTGGATTATTTTAATGCTAATGCTGATCCCACAAAAAGGGTTGCTGGTATTGGGTTTGTTCCTCCTCCGTTCAATGCAAATTATGTGGTTGAGCCTGAAATCATTCATGAAGAGGAGATTGATCCCAAGACAGTATTAAAAGTGAATCCAGTGATGGGTGAAGACATGGTGTATGATTCTGATACAGAGGATGAAGTGTTTGATGATTCAAAGGTTGAAGGCATTCCGAAAGAAGTGAAAATTGAGGAACCAAAGGTTGTGAAGAATGTTACTCGGGATAAGTGCATCTTGACAGAACCTGAAGAGGTGAAAGTAGTTCCAACTAAACTTTCTCCAATATTAAAGTCAAGTGGGTTTGTTGCAGCTGGTTTTCAAAAGGTGAATTCTTCAAAGGTGCCAAAACAGACTTATGTTCCTAAGAAACCAGTAAATTGTTCTGGGCATTTATCCGAAGCTTCTTCTTCTAGTGGTTCTTCAAATTCAAAGAAATCATCGTATTTCAGATGTTATCAAGAAAGACGAGTGTGTTTTCATTGCAATGAGCCTGGTCATATTTTGATTAATTGTCCATCCAAGAACAAGGTAAAATGAAGACTGTTCCTTCACAACCGAAAGTGGTGAAGATTCTTAAAAGAAACGATGAGGGAAAATCGTCTTCTAGTTTGGATAAAGATATGACTGGTCGATCTTTTGTTACTTCTCATGGAATTAAACAACAGAATACATTGCATACTAAATCTTTTGTATGCAGAGAAAATCTTGAGATTCCAAAAGTTGGGATTTCAAAAGATACTTTTCAGGAGGATAAATTGTCTAGACCTCAAAGAAGAAGAAGAAACAGAAAATTAAAGAAGTTTTGAAAACATCTGATTCTGACAATAATATTTCACATAATGTTTTTTAAAATAATAAAAATGGTTCTTCTTTGAAAAGGTCTGATTGTCAAACATCTGTTTCAAAATTGAATGATAAAATTAATTGTACATTACAAGAAGTTGTTTATTTTGATCAATTCGGACGACCCAAGACCACGATGGCTTGGGTTCCACTTTCTAACTGATTCTCGTTGTTTATGTAGGGACAACCAAGGAGGACTATCAACAATACATGGTATGTGGATAGTGGTTGTTCTCGACATATGACAGGGAATGTTAGATTGCTTGAGGATGTGATTAAAATTGATGGTGGTTATGTCGCTTTTGCGGGTAATAAAGGCGGGTACATAACAGGCCAGGGAACGTTAAAGAACGACAAAGTAAAATTTGAAAAGGTGAATTATGTTGAGCAGCTGGAACACAATCTTTTAAGCGTATCACAAGTCTGTGACAAGAAGTTTTCGTTCCATTTCAATGATCATGAATGTTATATTCTGAAACCGGGTTTTGTGATTCCTGATGAATGGATTCTCATGAAGGCTCCAAGGAGAAATGACACATATGTCCTTGACATGAGTGTTACCACTACAACGGATTCAATTCCAACATGTTTACTCTCTAAGGCGTCGGAATCTGTTTCAATATTGTGGCACAGGAAGCTAGCTCACATAAACTACAGGAAGATGAACTACATTGTTAGGAATGATCTTGTGCTTGGTATTCCAAAAATGAAATTCTCAGTTCCTGATGATTGTATTCCGTGCAAGAAGGGGAAGCAAAGAAAGAAATCTCACAAATCGAAATCGACGAATTCTATCGTAACTCCCTTGGAGTTGCTGCATATGGATTTGTTCGGTCCTATCAGTATTAGGAGCATTGGTGGGAAATCGTATTGTTTGGTCGTAACTGATGATTACTCCAGATTTTCATGGGTTAAGTTTCTTTCTTCTAAAGCTGAAACCACTGAGTTGGTACAATAATTAATCCTGGGTTTGGAAAATTTATTCAATCTGAAAGTCAGAAGAATCAGGAGTGACAATGGCAGCGAATTTAAGAATAGCAAAATGGGTTTATTCTGTCTACAAAAAGGAATTCATCATGAATTCAGTGCGCCATATGTTCCTCAACAAAACGGTGTCGCTGAACGAAAGAACAGTACGTTGGTCGAAACAGCTCGCATGATGCTTGCAGATTCTAAGCTTCCAGTTACCTTTTGGGCTGAAGCTGTGAATACTGCGTGTCATGTTTTGAACCGGGTCTTGACCGTCAAGCGACATAACAAGACGTGCTATGAATTACTAAATAATCGAAAGCCGAATCTAGAATACTTATTACCTTTTGGTAATCCGTGTACCCTACTGAAGGTTAGAGATGTCCCAACAAAATTCAGTGCAAAGGCTATTGAAGGGATTTTTCTGGGGTATGTGGCAAATTCTACTACCAAGAGGGTTTATAACAAAGAGACACCCCAAGTTGAAGAATGGTTCCATATTGACTGTTCAAATCGGTCTTTACCACAAATGGCGATTGGTCCGGATTGGGCATTTGATTATGAAAACTTATTCAAGTCTTTTCATTTATCTTCTGACATTTCTGATAATGATGCTGCTGTTATCTATGATTCTTGTCAAGATGCTCAGCACAATGGATTTCTACCAAATGCAGTTCCCAATTCATCGATTACATCTACTTCTGCTCCAGATCCAAATGTTTCTTCTTGTTCCGGTCCACAAGATTCAGAGAGTAAGGAGGATAATGCTATTTTTCAAGATTCTTCTGCTGATCCGCTGTTGAGTGATGATCCATTACCTTCGACATAGGCTCAGGAGGAGATTCCAACAAATTTAGACTCGGAAATTCCAATTCCTCAAGATTATTCTTATCAATCTGACTCTACTCTAGTTGATGTGTTGCCGGTTCCTGAGGTCGCATCCATCAAGGAACACAAAGATCATCCAGTAACAAATATAATTGGAAATTTACAGGATGGAGTGAAAACTCGTTCTCTTGTTGACAATACTTGTTTGTATACATGCATTAAAGATTCTGGTGTTCTTGATGATTGCTCACATTCTTGCTTTATTTCGCAGGTTGAACCCAAGAATGTAGAGATGGCTTTAAATGACAATAACTGGATAGAAGCTATGCAGGAAGAACTTGCTCAATTTGACAAACTGAAGGTTTGGAATCTTGTTGATTTACCGAATGGTGCGTATCCGATAGGAACAAAATGGGTGTTTAAATGTAAAAAGGACGATCCAGGTGTCGTGGTATGCAATAAGGCAAGATTAGTTGTCCAGGGCTTCAATCAACAAGAAGGAATTGATTACACCGAAGTTTATGCGCCGGTTGCGAGGCTTGAAGCTATAAGGCTGTTTCTAGCTTTTGCTTCTTTCAAAGGTTTTAAGGTGTTTCAATTAGACGTTAAGAGTGCATTTTTATATGGAAAGGTCAAGGAGGAAGTCTATATATGTCAGCCGCCGGGGTTTGAAGATCCACTGAATCCGAACATGGTTTTCAAGCTAGATAAGGCCCTCTATGGTCTTCATCAGGCTCCTCGTGCGTGGTATGAGACTTTATCTACACATCTTTTGGCGAATGACTTTGTTCGTGGAAAGATAGACTCGACCTTATTCATAAAGAAATCAGGGGGAGATTACCTACTGGTACAGATTTATGTGGATGATATTATATTTGGCTTGACAAATGAAGGGTTGTGAAAAGAATTTGAGGGTGTTATGAAGTCGAAATTTGAAATGTCTGCGATGGGAGAGTTATCGTTTTTCTTAGGTTTACAAGTAAATCAAAAGGAAGATGGTTTCTTTATTCATCAGTCCAAGTATGTCAAAGACATCTTGAGCCGGTTCAAGATGGAGGACTGTACTTCATACGATACTCCAATTCCGGTCAATCATAAGTTAAATTCTGACCCGGAAGGAAAAGATGTGGACTGTCGACTTTACAGAGCTATGATTGGATCCCTCATGTACTTAACCGCTTCAAGGCCGGATATAATGTTCGCCGTGTGTATCTGTTCCAGATTTCAGGCAAAGCCAAAAGAATCTCATTTAATTGCTGTGAAAAGAATCTTTCGGTATTTAAAAGGAAAACAACGTTTAGGGCTATGGTATCCTCATGGTTCTAACTTTGATTTCAATGCTTATACTGATTCTGATTTTGGTGGTTGTTGTCTGGACATGAAATCTACAACAGGTGGTTGCCAATTCTTAGGAAATCGACTTGTATCTTGGCAATGCAAAAAGCAAACCACAGTCTCAATTTCAACATGCGAAGCAGAATACATCGCTGCTGCAAGTTGCTGTTCACAGATCCTGTGGATACAACAACAATTGAGAGATTATGGTTTGAATTTCACAGGAACCCCCATGTTTATTGATAACAATGCTACTATGTCCATAACGAATAATCCTGTTAAACATAGTAAAACTAAGCACATCGAAATTCGATATCATTTTATACGTGATTGTGCAGAGAAAAGGTTGATTGAGCTGGTCAAGGTACACACTGAAGATAATTTTGCTGATTTGTTTACTAAGGCATTTGATCGTACCAGGTTTGAATTCCTAATTAAAATGATTGGTATTATCAATCCCGAATAAAAGATTTCAAAATCAGAATTTCATGGAAAAATTTTCTTTTAGGTTCTTTTATTGCTTTATTACATTTCTGTAGTTACATTTTCAGTCAAAAAGTCTAAATTATAAAAAGTCAAAACAAATTGAAAAATATAAAATTTTGACATCATTTGAGGTTTGAGAAGAAATGATAGTACATCAGTGATTAGTTCATTTCACACAACCTTAGTAGACCTTGATATATGAATGATTAAAATAAGTTGATCTGATCTAAATTTCAAAGTCTGCATAAATAAGAAATGATAGTGTTATGAATGTTCTATTCTTGATAATTTGTTTTATAATTTGTGAATAAAATTTGAAACTTGAATTGTCAATAGGCTAAAAGCGTTTTGAAACTAATAGTAGTGTGAAAATTAAATATAATCTGATTACATCTGTGATTTAAACCCATTTTATGCCTGGGTGTGTGCGTTAAAAGATCACTATCAGATAAAGAATATTAGCTTTTAATAAGGATTTTCCTATGAGATCAGTTTCGGGTTATGTCCTTAGCACTATTCATTCGATTTGCTTCAGTGCCCATGTCCCGAAAAGCATGCAATTTGAAGTATAATCAATATATGTACTTGACAACATCTGTCAAACATATACTAGCCCTTGGATCATATTGATATATCATCTTTACTGATTCCATTGAATTCATAATCCAGATAACAGTTGGATCCACGTACCTGAATCTTATGATTCCACAAATATAAGCCAAAGCATTGAATCATTCGATTCTGAATCTCATTGATTCCTATACAATCCAATTTGGAGTCTGCTATTCATGTGCTAAGTGATGTTTCCTCATTCTGAATATTTGGATAATCTTTAGTAAAATCTTATATATGTCTTGAAGATAGTTCATTTATTTTTTATTTGGCATATATGTGGGGTACACGATGTTTATCATCTAAATGGTACTAAATCACATGAATTTGGAGAATAAACGCTTATAGTTTCAAATAATATAATATTGACAATTTTAAGAATTCAGGCTTTATATTTCAAATTCGGTATAAATAAAAGAGCATTTTATAACCTGATCTTATTTACTTTAAAATTTATCACGTATCATTTCAAATATTATTCAAATTGAATGAGTTTCAAAATGAAAAAGATGCAAAATGCACAAAATTGAGTTGTATGGTCTCTTACTATAGGTTACCCTTTGTTTTTGATAATATGTGTGATGAATTAATTGAATAACTGATATGATCTTCTTGCTCATGATGTTCAAACCAAAAATATGTCATTTAAGTTTATTCAGAGAAAAACCAAAAATATGTGATTCTGTTTGTATAGAGAAAAACAAAAAATATGTGATTCTATTAGTATAGAGAAAAACAAAAAATATGTGATTTAGTTTGTACAGAGAAAAATCAAAAATATGTGTTTCCGTCTGTATAGATAAAATTCAAAAAGATTTTATTTTTACTTTCCATGAAAATTCTAAACTTTTATTAAAATTGTTCGGGATTGGATCAAATATGTGTTGTTGACGGAAGTTCGAGATTTGAAAGGTTGAAGTTGGTATAATTTGTGTTCAAGGCAAAAAGGTAGTAAAAGTAATTAAGTTCGCCTGTGAACAGTGAAGCGAACTTAATATGTTCGCTTAAATCGGTGAAGCGAACTTAATTTTCAGTCTAGGGTGAGGCGAACTTAAGGGTGAAGCGAACTTATCTTGTTCGCCGAAGGCTTGTTAAGCGAACTTAACAAGTTCGCTTAATCAAAGCGAACTTAACCTGAATAAGTGTTGAATCAGACGAACTTGTCTCTCATCGTCGTCTTCCTCAGAACAAGCGAACTTGTTCCAAATTCTCAAAAATTTTAATCTGTGTTGTGAGTGCTAATTTCTGGTTGCATCTTGATCGAAATTGACGTGCGAATCTAACAAAGAAATTTTCGTTGGATTTCATCCGCTAAATTGAGTGTATTCGAAGGTTTTGGTCTTGGTTTTCGTCGGACTGTTACAAGGACGAGTTTGACCTAATTTTTGACCCAAATTTAAAATTGATCCTCATTTTTGATTGTCATGTGTTATTCGATTGATTGTAAATGGTTATTTCATGATTTGATATCGATTTGCTGGAAATTGAAAATTCTGTGTTTGAATTTGAAACGTCACAGTTCAGGCGAACTTGTTCCAAGCGAACTTGTTCGAAGCGAACTTGTCAGGCGAACTTAATAAGTTCGCCTCTTGCACTACTAAGCGAACTTATTAAGTTCGCCTAGGGGTCAGAAGTGAAAAAGGAGTTGTGATTTTTTTTTAAAATTTGTTTTTGTTTGAAATTTTTTAAAGATTTTTTTTGTTGTTTTGTTTGATTTTTTTTGTTTTTTGTTTGTTGTTTCATATATGTGTTAGTCTACTAATGTTTGTTGTGTTGTCCGACATTTTTCACAGATGGCTCGACGTGTTGAATATAAGCATAATCAAATGGCATTATTAGATCCTAATTTGCCAGAAGCAGTTCATTTTCAGGGCATTATCAATTTTCTGAATCGATCAAGACTACATGTTGCATTATCTGTGGAACCTTATATTAGCTTGGTGTACATCCAACAATTCTGGGATACGGTACATCAAGATATTGATGTGGAACCACATGTCCTTCGTGCAACAGTCAATAATACCGAAATTGCAATTTCTGAAGAAACGATTCGTGCTGCTCTTGATTTAGGAGGAAATGCTGAAGATCCAATTTCTTATCCTAACACTCTTATTATGGGTTGTTTTCAACGGATGGGTTATCGTGGACGACAAAATGATACACAAGCTAGAAAAGGTGGACTAGTAGGTGAATGGCGGTACTTTATGCATGTGATTATACAATGCATCTCTCCGTGAAAAGCTGGTACAGATGGCTTGAAGATGGCACTTCAAACAGCAATGGTGGCCTTAACTTTGAATAAAAGATTCAATTTTCCTTTGTATTTTTATCGGGAGATGGTAATGCAGATAAATCCGGCTGAAGGTCAAGGTTTCTTGATGTATCCACGATTCATTCAAATGATACTCAATCATCTTATTCCGGATCTTCCACAACATGCCATAAGACTGACTTTGACTCCGATGTCAAAACGTATCTTTACAGGTTGTACAAAGGTGAAACAACAAAATGATGCGTTGATTCCAGTTAATACTCCACTGTTTGGGCACTTAATCAATCCTGATTATGTTGCACCACCTAATGATAATTGGTTTCATCCTAATGAACTTGCTCAAGTTCAAGGAGTTAATGTTCAACCACAACCACAACAACAACAACCACAATAACTTGCCCAACAACAACAAATACAAGTTCCACAATTTCAAGTTCAACAACCACAAATACAAGTTCCTATACAACCACAAATTCCTATTCCTGAACAAGTTCCTATTCCACAAGCTGAAGTCAATATTCCTATTCAGGAACCAGTTCAAGAAGAGGTCGTTCATAATCCTAATCAAGATCTAGGTATGAACATGGATGATTTTGTTGATGAAGCTGTGAACTCGCCCATTCATGAACACGAAGGGAATGTGGTGACAGACGCTGAGTCTAGTTCCAGTTCAAGTGATACTTCATCATCTGATGATGACAGCACTGATTCTGATGCATCTAGAGATTTTTCTCCAGGTCATTATGAACGGTTGGCTGCTATTCCACTGGCTAATGCTGGAAAACGCATTAAATCTCAAGCCAGACGACCACGACGCAAGTCTGTTCGGGATCCTCCTTCCGGATCAGTACTTGGAAAAAGATCGTTGGTAGATGAAAGTTCTGACACTGACAGTGACTTTAATCCAGATCCTTCATGACAAAATTTAATGTCTGCAACAATTGCTGCTGCACAATCTTCTCAGGGAGTTGAGGATGCAAATTTTGTTGCTTCTCTGATCATTACTCCTCCATGATCTAAGGATCCATCTCCTGTTCCTCCAGAGATTCCTACTACTTCAAGTCCTTCTATTCCACAATCAACAGCTGGTCCGTCAAAGCCTTCTGATTCTGACAAGATTACTTTCCTTGAATCTCAAGTGTTGTCACTACAAACACAGGTTAACTCTCTTGTGTCTATTGATTCTCAACGACAGCTGGTGATTCAGACTCAAGCTCAACAGATTGCTGATATGCAAGCATTAGTGTCCAAACTCGTTCAGCGTCTTGACGCTCAGGGGGAGTTGAGGATACCTGATACTTGTCACACATAGTCAATTCAAAGACGTGATGATGAAGACAATGATCCTGCTGGAAATATTGAGGGTGATCGTCAATACACTGACGCTAATCCTATATCTAGAGTTCAGGGGGAGTCGACATCACAATCTCTTGAAGGAAACAAGGACAAAGATACTTTGGGTACTAATGAAGAAGAAATTCTGTTATTAGAATTCTTTAAAGATTCAGAAGAAGAGGAAGCTGAAAAGATTGAATGTCTTGATGACATTGACGATTTATTCAATGACATGGAAGATGATATGTCAGACACTGAGATAGAAGAAGGATAAATAGTGGAGATTGAAATAGAGAAAGATAAAGACAGTGTTACATATGAAGGCTGTGACGGTCTTAAGGTGCCGTATAACTTCATCCAAGAGGATGTTGTTCCTGAGTTCTCTTATGATGGAATAACTGACTCTATGGACTCTATTGAAGACGTCACATTGCCTGATGATACAGCCGAGTCAAAGATGGATACTGATGAGGATAATCTTCAATTCAATAAGGGTGTTGAAACTGAAACTACTCACACTGAGTCTCCGAAGATTAATGAAGAACCTGTGATGTTCAGAGATACAGGAATGACACGAGAACAATGGAGAGAAGTTGTAAACAATTGGATGAAGGTGCTACCCAAGTCTCCAGCACAACATGCTCAAAAAGAGAAATATGTGAATAAAGAGCAGTGTGTAGAAAGGATCATAAGTTGGTTCTATGATGTTGAATCAAAATTGTTTGTAATCAAACGATCTGATGGTGTTCAATACTTAAAGCCAAGGATCAAATATTTCAATACCTTGCCGAGGTGTGAAATAAATGGTCTAGTTTCAAAGTCACTCATAAATAGATCGAAGAATGGTTTGGCTGATGTGATAGCAAACCTGATAAAGAAAGAAGGTAGTTCTGTGACACCCGACATTTCAGGTCAATATCCGTACAATATACAAACGAGTTTATATTATATATGTTTTCGTGATTTACCTAATTGCGTAAATTAGGACATTAAAGTCTAAGAAAAGCCGTACATTGTTCATTTCATATTTTGGTAATTCCAGGAATTACCGGTTCACGTACCAGGATAACCCGACTAAATACGAACACTAGTGGTTAAATTAAATAACCAGAAAAATATATATATATATATATATATTTATTACACAAAAGTTACATTGGACTATAATTTATTTTTAGACTAAAACATACGGTATAAGTGAAAGTAAAATAACGAACCCTTTCGAAGACGTTACCACGTATCGTCACCTTTAGGTATTTATACCTACGAATAATCACCTCAACAAATTATACAATCTAAGATTTACATATTTTTCGTCAACGAGCCATAAACTTACTAAATTTACAATACCGTGAAGAATCTAAACCGAATTAAATTACCCCTTTAAAACTCTAATTGATATTAATACCATTAATAAATTAATACTTAAATCATAAATCTAATTATTACTAAACAAACCACTCCCTTGACTTTTTGCCGAAATTCAGAAGAGACCATCCCTCCCACTTCCTACTTCACTCACATTTAGAAAACCTATACTTTCTCAGTCTCAACCTCACAATCTCTGTCATATTTCTCATTTCATACGGCAAATTTTCCCCAATTCTCTCCAAATCGAAGTCAAGTTCTAAGGCAAAACCTACCATAATTCGGTGTTTTAAGAAGAACTTCAAGTGTTTCTAAAGGAAATTTAACAGAAGAATCAAGATCATTCTCTGTTTTCTCTCATCATCTTCATCTCTGTTTTAAGGTAAAAACTCGATACTATCTACATTATTTTATATAAAAACCGTAGCTAAACATACAAAATATTCAAACGCAAGTAAGATAACAAGAAAAGTGTGTCGAATTCAAGATTAAAACATAAAAATATGCAGAACTGATTATGTCAAACAGAAGTCCAGTAATCGAAACTATAGTTTCGATATCAGTTACTCAATCGAAACTAGGAGTTTCGATACCTGTTACTCAATCGAAACTAGGAGTTTCGATACATGTTTACTCAATCGAAACTAGGAGTTTCGATACTAGTTGTTCAATCGAAATCAGGTAGTTTCGATATCCTTCTTGTCAATCAAAACTAGGAAGTTTCGACAACTGTCATACTCAATCGAAACTAGGTAGTTTCGATACCCAACTACTCAATCGAAACTAGAAAGTTTCGATACTCAATTGCCCAATCGAAACTAGGTAGTTTCGATACCTGTGTCAGTCCCCTTTTGGGCAGTAACTAAGATCTGTTTTATAACGAAACAAGTGTTGAACCACTAAGAGGATATTTTAAACAAGAACAACCGGATTTACAAAGTCGTTGAACAATTTGTAATATGAGACGTTCAGTCTTAACACAATTTACCCTTTGGTATTTAGGGTACGAATAGACAAGTTTGACTACAACAAGTATCAATACAAGTATACACAAAAACAAGGTGAGTTTCACGACCCCTTTTTACTGTTTTTCAATATTTGGGGGAAGAACATACTTACAACTATTTTATGGGATAACAAGAGAATAAGGCACGACTTTTATGTTTACATGAGATGAGAACAACAAGTGAGGCCGCTAAAGTCCCCTGGAACAATGTAGTAACCATTAACTGTAGACTAGGGTCCTATGAATAGTACTATGGAGAGTGACGTCTCCCGGTCATGGTTAGTCGCGCTAACCACAATCTGGAGGATTTATGGCCGCATAGAACCGGATAACGAAATTAGGGGCGTGTACAATTGTCATGGTTTGGTTACGCCTCATGTATGAACATATTATTTGTATTCCTAGCTAGTTTACAAATGGGTCAACAATTCTTATTCTGTTTATCACATGCACCTGAAACTATTTACGAACGATTGAATTTTACAAAGAACTATTTGATTAAACTTGTGAACTCACCAACCTAGTGTTGACAATTTTAAGTATTTTTTTTCAGGAAATTGAACGGGATCGCTTGGTTAGCAATGTAGATTACATGCATGCACGATGGATACAACTTTTGGGGGATTTCTCTTGTATAACTCATTGTAATAGAGTCATATTTGCGAAATCTTCACTTTTTGTAAACTCAATTTTACATTTTGGAATGTAAAACTTTAAACTTGTTTATGTATCCATTTATCATGTATGTGTTTGCAGTAATCATATGCTTTGGAAACCATGAACGTCACGCCTCGCGTTTCCGCCTTGTCGAGGGTGTGACAGATTGGTATCAGAGCCATTGATTATAGCGAACTAGGAGTCTAAAAATCGAACCTAGTCTATAATCTAAATGACTCACTGAGACGTTTTCCATTGCATATGCATTTCATAACTTATCATCCTATTGTACGGATATCGTAGACACTGAATATCGTCACACACTAACCCCATTTCGACTTCAGACCCATGGCACCCAAAAGAAGGACACCGCGTGACACTACTGGTGAAAACAACACGACGATTTCTGCAGAAGTTGAGCAACTCATATCACAACGTGTAGCCGCCGCCTTGGAGCAGTGCGAAGCCAATCGGAATAACGGCGTAGGAAATGGTAGTGGTAGCGGAGGAGGTGCAGGAGGCAGTGACACTACTGGAGGTTCTAGAGGTAATAGGATGTGTAAACACCTCTGAAACACAGTCGCGATCTAAGATAACAACATTATTAAAATATTGACTTGTGTCCCTACAGATGCTTCGAACAAGAAGTGCACTTATAAGACTTTTCTATCCTGCAACCCTCGCAACTTCAATGGCACCGAGGGTGCAGTAGGCCTGATGAGGTGGACTGAGAAGATGGAATCTGTATTTGATATTAGGGAATGCACAGCTGACTGTATGGTGAAATATGCCACTTGCACACTTGCTGACAAAGCATTAACCTGGTGGAATTCTCAGATGAAAACCTTGGGAAGACAGACTGCCTACCAGCTATCTTGGGATGATCTAAAAGCCACGATGATCGAGGAGTACTGTCCTCGAAATGAGTTGCAAAAGATCAAATCTGAAATGTGGAATTTACAAATGATAGGAGATGATGTGACTGGTTACACTGACCGATTCAATGAGTTAGAAAGTTTAGTGCCACACATGGTCACGCCAGAGTACAAAAAGGTTGAAAGGTACTTGTGGGGTCTTGCTCCTCAAATCCGAAGCCTGGTAACTTCATCGAACCCTATGGATGCCAAGAGCGCTATAATTCTAGCTTCCAAACTAAGAGATAATGCTGTGCGTGATGGTTTGTTTGAGAAGAAGGAGACCGAGGAAGGAAGGTCTGGAGAAAAGAGGAAATGGTTTGGAAAGCTAAGTAATCAAAACAAGAATCAAACTAACAAGAGACCTAAAATTATGAAAGCCTATGCTGTCAACACTGTGGAACAGAAAGGATATCTTGGAACACTACCGAAGTGTGACAAATGTGGGTATCATCACAGTGGAAGGTGTATCCAGTGTGGAAAATGTAAAAAGCATGGGCATCTGGCCCATAACTGTTGGAACAATGCGGACCCTAAAAAGACCAATCAAGAAGCAGGAAATGTCAACCCAAGAGCAGAAAGGATGAATCAGGGATGCTTTGAGTGTGGAGATCCAAAGCACTTTAGAAAAGACTGTCCAAAATTGAAGAACCGAAACGACAATCAGGCCCGTGGAAGAGCGTTTGTGATGGGGGCTGGTGACGCACGACAAGATCCAAACATTGTCATTGGTATGTTCCCGATAAATAATCACTATGCCTCTATACTTTTCGATACGGGTGCTGATATGAGTTTTGTGTCAAATGACTTTAAGTCCCTACTCGGTATTAAGCCCAGCAAACTAGACCAAAATTATACAATTGAATTAGCAAATGGGAAATTAATTAAAACTGGGGAAGTCATTCAGGGTTGTACCTTATGTTTTAAGAACCACACATTTAGTATAGACGTACTACCTGTTGACTTGGGAAGTTTTGACGTTGTTATTGGTATGGATTGGTTGCCGAAGAATCACGCTGAGATTGTTTGTTTTGAGAAGATTGTTCATATTCCTCTCCCGAACGGAGAAGTTCTTTCGGTTCAAGGTGAGAAGAGTGGAGTGACATTAAGGATGATAAACTGCATGAAAGCTCGTAAGTACCTACGTAAAGGCTATTGCGTATTCCTGGCTCACGTCGTCGAGAAGAAACCCGAGGAACGTCGACTTGAAGATATACCAATCGTTAAAGATTACCCCGAAGTTTTTCCTGAAGACTTACCTGGATTACCACCACCGAGGCAAGTCGAATTCCGAATCGACTTGGTACCGGAGCCGCACCGGTGCACGATCACCGTATCGACTAGCACCTTCCGAGATGCAAGAATTATCTAATCAACTACAAGAGTTGCTAGATAAAGGTTTCATAAGACCAAGTTTCTCACCCTGGGAGCTCCGGTCTTGTTCGTAAAGAAATAGGATGGAACCTTTAGGATGTGTATTGATTACCGAGAATTAAACAAGCTGACAATCAAAAACCGGTATCCTCTTCCTCGAATAGATGATTTGTTTGATCAACTTCAAGGTTCCAGCTTCTATTCTAAAATTGATCTACGATCAGGGTATCATCAACTGAAAATTCAGGAAGAAGATATACCAAAAACGGCTTTTAGGACTCGTTACGGTCACTACGAGTTCCTAGTTATGCCATTTGGTTTGACGAACGCACCAGCTGTTTTCATGGATCTCATGAACCGCGTGTGCAGGCCGTACTTGGATAAATTCGTGATTGTGTTTATCGATGACATATTGATATATTCACGAACCAAGGAGGAACATGAACATCATTTGAAATTAATCTTGGAACTACTCAGGAAGGAGAAGCTTTATGCTAAATTCTCTAAGTGTGAGTTTTGGATCCGAGAGGTTCACTTTCTCGGACACGTCATCAATAAGAATGGTATTCACGTAGACCCATCCAAGATTGAAGCTATCAAAAACTGTGAAGCACCAAGAACTCTGACTGAGGTGCGTCAATTTCTGTGTTTGGCAGGCTATTACAGGCGATTCATCGAGAATTTTTCAAAAATAGCCCTGTCTTTGACCACATTAACCCAGAAAGAAAAGAAGTTTGATTGGAGTGACAAGCAAGAGTCAGCTTTTCAATTGCTGAAGCAGAAGCTGTGTAGTGCACCGATCTTATCCCTTCCTGAGGGAATCGACAATTTTGTCGTATACTGCGATGCATCACACCAAGGACTTGGTTGTGTATTAATGCAAAAAGACAAAGTCATCGCTTATGCCTCACGACAACTAAAAGTGCACGAAAAGAATTATACGACCCACGACTTGGAGTTGGGCGCAGTTGTGTTTGCACTCAAGATTTGGAGACATTATCTTTACGGTACAAGATGCACTATCTTTACTGATCACAAGAGTCTTCAACATATCTTCGATCAAAAGGAACTCAACATGAGACAACGTCGTTGGGTAGAGCTACTGAATGATTACGACTGTGATATCAAGTATCACCCGGGTAAGGCAAATGTCGTAGCAGATGCCTTGAGTCGTAAGGAACGGGTTAAAACTCTTCGTGTTCGTGCCCTAGGATTGACAATTCATACGAGTCTCACGATTCAAATCCGGATGGCACAACAAGAGGCAATCAAAGAAGAAAACATTCTTAATGAAGCTGTACGAGGAATGATCAGACAGTTGGAACCAAAGTCAGATGACATTTTATACTTCATGAATAGAATCTGGGTGCCGAGTAACGGTAACTTACGGGAGTTGGTTATGGACGAAGCCCACAAGTCCAGGTATTCCATTCACCCGGGTTCAGATAAGATGTATAAGGATCTGAAAGAACACTATTGGTGGCCGAACATGAAAGGAGAAATTGTTGTTTATGTCGGTAAATGCCTGACGTGTTCAAAGGTAAAGGTAGAACATCAGAAACCGTCGGGATTGTTACAACAACCCGAGATACCTCAATGGAAATGGGAACAGATTTCTATGGATTTCATCACGAAGTTACCCAGGACGTGCAGCGGTTATGACACAATATGGGTAATTGTCGATCGTCTGACAAAATCAGCTCATTTTCTACCTATCAAAGAGACAGATAAAACCGAGAAACTTGCAAAGCTTTATATCAAGGAAATTGTGGCTAGGCATGGAGTGCCAATTTCTATTATCTCTGATAGAGACAGCAGATTCGTGTCTAGAATCTGGAAATCATTACAAGAAGCCATGGGCACACGTCTTGACATGAGCACGGCATATCACCCACAAACGGACGGTCAAAGTGAAAGGACTATCCAAACATTAGAAGATATGCTCCGTGCGTGTGTAATTGATTTCGGAGGAAGTTGGGATACTCATTTACCGTTAGCGGAGTTTTCCAATAATAACAGCTATCACACGAGCATTAAGGCAGCTCCGTTTGAAGCTTTATATGGTCATAAATGCCGCTCACCGCTATGTTGGGCGGAAGTTGGTGAAAAACATTTGACAGGCCCTGAGATTGTCCAGGAAACCACTGATAAGATCATCAAAATTAAGGACCGTCTGAAAGCGGCCAGAGACAGACAGAAGAGCTATGCTGATAACAGACGGAAACCATTAGAATTTCAAATTGGAGACCGAGTAATGTTAAAAGTCTCACCATGGAAAGGCGTTGCAAGGTTTGGTAACCGTGGTAAGCTCAACCCTAGATACGTTGGACCTTTTGAAATACTGGCTAGAGTTGGCCCTGTAGCTTACAAGCTCAAACTACCACAAGAACTAAGCAACGTACATGATACGTTTCATGTATCGAATCTCAATAAGTGTTTATCAGACGAGACGTTAATTATACCACCTGATGAAATTCACATAGACGACAGTTTGCATTTCATCGAGGAACCGATTGAGATTTCAGATTGGAAAGTTCAAAAGCTGAGACGTCGTCGAATCAAACTGGTTAAAGCACGTTGGAACTCAAAACGTGGTCCTGATTATACATGGGAATGAGAAGATCAAATAAACACGAAATACCCCTCCTTATTTAAGAATACACCAGTTCAAGATGACACGAATTGAATTTCGGGACAAAATTCTTTTAACATGGGGAGAATGTGACACTCGACATTTCAGGTCAATATCCGTACAATATACAAACGAGTTTATATTATATTTGTTTTCGTGATTTACCTAATTGCGTAAATTAGGACATTAAAGTCTAAGAAAAGCCGTACATTGTTCATTTCATATTTTGGTAATTCCAGGAATTACCGGTTCACGTACCAGGATAACCCGACTAAATACGAACACTAGTGGTTAAATTAAATAACCAGAAAAAAAAAAATATATATATATATATATATATATATATATATTACACAAAAGTTACGTTGGACTATAATTTATTTTTAGACTAAAACATACGGTATAAGTGAAAGTAAAATAACGAACCCTTTCGAAGACGTTACCACGTATCGTCACCTTTAGGTATTTATACCTACGAATAATCACCTCAACGAATTATAGAATCTAAGATTTAAATATTTTTCGTCAACGAGCCATAAACTTACTAAATTTACAATACCGTGAAGAATCTAAACCGAATTAAATTACCCTTTTAAAACTCTAATTGATATTAATACCATTAATAAATTAATACTTAAATCATAAATCTAATTATTACTAAACAAACCACTCCCTTGACTTTTGGCCGAAATTCAGAAGAGACCATCCCTCCCACTTCCTACTTCACTCACATTTAGAAAACTCATACTTTCTCAGTCTCAACCTCACAATCTCTGTCATATTTCTCATTTCATACGGCAAATTTTCCCCAATTCTCTCCAAATCGAAGTCAAGTTCTAAGGCAAAACCTACCATAATTCGGTGTTTTAAAAAGAACTTCAAGTGTTTCTAAAGGAAATTTAACAGAAGAATCAAGATCATTCTCTGTTTTCTCTCATCATCTTCATCTCTGTTTTAAGGTAAAAACTCGATACTATCTACATTATTTTCTTTAAAAACCGTAGCTAAACATACAAAGTATTCAAACGCAAGTAAGATAACAAGAAAAGTGTGTCGAATTTAGGATTAAAACATAAAAATATGCAGGACTGATTCTGTCAAACAGAAGTCCAGTAATCGAAACTATAGTTTCGATATCAGTTACTCAATCGAAACTAGGAGTTTCGATACCTGTTACTCAATCGAAACTAGGAGTTTCGATACATGTTTACTCAATCGAAACTAGGAGTTTCGATACTAGTTGTTCAATCGAAACCAGGTAGTTTCGATATCTTTCTTGTCAATCGAAACTAGGAAGTTTCGACAACTGTCATACTCAATCAAAACTAGGTAGTTTCGATACCCAACTTCTCAATCGAAACTAGAAAGTTTCGATACTCAATTGCCCAATCGAAACTAGGTAGTTTCGATACCTGTGTCAGTCCCCTTTTGGACAGTAACTAAGATCTGTTTTATAACGAAACAAGTGTTGAACCACTAAGAGAATATTTTAAACAAGAACAACCAGATTTACAAAATCGGTGAACAATTTGCAATATGAAACGTTCAGTCTTAACACAATTTACCCTTTGGTATTTAGGGTACGAATAGACAAGTTTGACTACAACAAGTATCAATACAAGTATACACAAAAACAAGGTGAGTTTCACGGCCCCTTTTTACTGTTTTTCAATATTTGGGGGAAGAACATACTTACAACTATTTTATGGGATAACAAGAGAATAAGACACGACTTTTATGTTTACATGAGATGAGAACAACAAGTGAGGCCGCTAAAGTCCCCTGGAACAATGTAGTAACCATTAACTGTAGACTAGGGTCCTATGAATAGTAATATGGAGAGTGACGTCTCCCGGTCATGGTTAGTCGCGCTAACCACAATCTGGAGGATTTATGGCCGCATAGAACCGGATAACGAAATTAGGGGCGTGTACAATTGTCATGGTTTGGTTACGCCTCATGTATGAACATATTATTTGTATTCCTAGCTAGTTTACAAATGGGTCAACAATTCTTATTCTGTTTATCACATGCACCTGAAACTATTTACGAACGATTGAATTTTACAAAGAACTATTTGATTAAACCTGTGAACTCACCAACCTAGTGTTGACAATTTTAAGTATGTTTTTCAGGAAAATGAACGGGATCGCAAGGTTAGCAATGTAGATTACATGCATGCACGATGGATACAACTTTTGGGGGATTTCTCTTGTATAACTCATTGTAATAGAGTCATATTTGCGAAATCTTCACTTTTTGTAAACTCAATTTTACATTTTGGAATGTAAAACTTTAAACTTGTGTATGTATCCATTTATCATGTATGTGTTTGCAGTAATCATATGCTTTGGAAACCATGAACGTCACGCCTCGCGTTTCCGCCTTCGCGAGGGTGTGACAAGTTCGGGTATGTATGAAAGGCTGAAACCACAGAAGGGAAAGAGAGTAAAGATTACAGATCCTAAGACTAGGAAAGTAACCTGGAGATACAAGTATAGACCAGTGCGTGCTATACACAAGATACCATTAAAGAATATTCTTCAAGACTTTCTTGGGAATATGAAATGGTGGTATGTTGATGTTAATACTGGTGAAGCAAGGGTTGAAGATAAAGATAATAAGGTCATTGTGTGTTTCTATGACGCAATGAATCTTATTAATTTTTCAAAGAAAGATAAGAGGACACTGAGAAAGAATGAGATCATGTATACGGATGAATGGAGAGAACAAGGTCTACAATACAAAAGAGTTTTCGAGATATGTAGAAGATACGGTGTGCATGCTGGAAGCAGACTACCAGATAACTGGAAGAGTTCAAGATAAAGACTGAAGACAGAAGATCAAGCTATTGTCAAGGGGGAGTCTGTTAGGACATAGATTTGTAATGACAAAAGCTTGTAATAGTTAGTCTTTATGTTTTGTTAAGTAATTGTAAAAAGTTGCTAAGTGTTTTTACAAGTATGCCTAGAGGCGAACTTGTTAAGTTCGCCCGGTCTATCAGAGGCGAACTTAATAAGTTCGCTTAGGTCTAACTGAGGCGAACTTGTTAAGTTCGCTTGGTCTGTTGGAGGCGAACTTAACAAGTTCGCTTACAGCAGGTGTGTTTCTATATATGTGTTACAGAGTCATTAGAAGTAACCGATCCAAAGAGAGAAAGTCTTGTCTGATTGAGTCTGTAACCACAGTGATTTGGAATATAACGAGAAGTTTATTTACGCGTGTTGTTTGAATTGTCGATTAGTATACAAACGATAATACGAAGGATTCCGCACTTCGTGTTATAGAAACGTCATATCACGAGTTCGATCAGTAGTTGAGTTACCTGGACCTACAATTTGAAATCATGTCCTTATAAATATTATCTTATATAATATTTCAAATTATGATCATTCTTAAAAGCCTAATTTAAGCGTCCTTGATAATGTCTTAATAATATAAATGTTGTAATTATTATATTAATATTTTTTTTCCTTACAAATGATACTTATGATGAATACCTAAATCACTTTTATAAATAAAAACGTCATTTATAACCTCCATTTGTATTCTCGATTACTCATCCATTCCAAGATCTTAAATCCCAAATCGTTCAATTGTCGTTGTTCTTAAACCGTCTTTACATTATAATAACGTATCGTATTCAACTTAGGGCATCCTTGAATTTTTGTCAATTCAAGTCACAAGTTCAACCCCTACTAATCAGTGTGAGTTTACATAGCCCCCTTTTTTCCTTTTGTACATTTTTGGGGTGAAACATGATTACATTCAAACACTATTTGCAATTACACACTTACAATTCTACAAATATGATTATATGTGTTTATTCGTGCTTTATGCCTGAATGCTAATTGTTAAGGCTACATTTACATGATATACACGTGTAAACACCAATACATTACTTCAGGCTAACATGTGTTGTTATGCCCTACATTAGGATAACATGCGTTGTTATGCCCTACATTTACATCAGGATAACATGTGTTGTTATGCCCTACATTAGGATAACATGTGTTGTTATGCCCTTCAATTACAAGGTCTCTTTTGTGCATTTAGCTTAACTTAGATTCTTCATAAATGCTCTATAAACCATGCATCATATGAATTGTACACAAAACATTTGAACTTTACTCGTGGTGTCAAAACATATGTATGCTCACCAACTATTTATAGTTGACCCTCTCATTTATCATGTTTTAGATATAGTTATTTGAGTTATGATTCAAGCTACATCACTTAGGGTTGAGGACCTAGTCTTAAATTTTAAGTATGGAGATTCATGTATTCTTAAATGCTTGTAAATGATGTAAATGATTACTTGAGTTATGAAATGAAAAATTTACTGTTTAATTATTTCAACTTTAGCAAACCATGAGCTTATGAACAGTCTACATGTCCCGCCACGACGTTTCCGCCGTCGGTTTGGGTGTGACACCTTCTCACTCTTTAATGTCCTACATTAAAGACATTGCTTTAGAGAATCCGAGACATGCTATGATCACGAGGAATAAAGTGGCAGACCTCGAGAAAACATGCATTCCCATAGATGATCACTAGATCATAGATATTATTGTTGATGACGTGTTTGACAACTATAAATGGGAAAAGCGTCTACTTAGTCATTATGACGAAGTGAGGGATTTCGTCTCTTGGTACGCCAAGATGGAACCCGAGGATGCTTTGAGCATGACATGTTTTATTGACCAACTTGAGAAGACAGGGGTTTAACCTAGTGATAATATCATTAGAGCAATATTCAATGATGGCCTTCACTTATCCTACACAAGTAAAGAGGTACCAGATGACACTGTCAAGACCGGGGATAAGGGCAAAGCTATTGGTAAGACCAAGACGCACCTCTCTAAACCCAGATGCCGTGTCAGACAGATTCCCCAAGCTACTGTTGCTAGAGAATGCTTCAAAGCATATGCTCCTGGTATCTTGGCAACTTTTCCATTGTTTCTTTATCATTTAAATGTTAGACTTTTAACATATGCAAACTTGCTTTTTGCAGAGATGAAAGAAAAGAAGGAAAGGAAGAAGAAAAGGAAGACGAACACAGCTTGAAGATTCCTTCGAGTTGTTGATTACACCATTTGATGATGTTATTTTATTTTTTGTTTAGAAAAAATTAAAATTCCGGATTTAATTTCTTTTGAATATTGCTTGATTATTTTAAGTATGACTTATTTAAATCTTTTATCCAATATGATTGTTTCCTAATTATGAATTATGAATTCAATACCAATCTATTTTGACATGAAATATTAAGACATGTGAGACATGATTATTCAAGTCCATTAGATCGGACTAACAGATATCATGAAACATATTAAGTCCTGTAAAAGATATATATGTGATATAACGTTTACATTTGAACTGAAATGGTTTCAATAAAATTTCTCTAGAAATAATCTTATAAGATAAGATATAAAAGAAGCGATAAAAGTTATCACTACTTCAAGACTAAATGGTTAGTCATGTGAAAAACAGCTGCCCAAAATTGACATAGTCTAAATCACTAGCCTTGAACCGTAAGGTTCATCTAGAACAGGTATGACAACTCATATGTGATATGAATATGTTGAAAGAGTCCAATGAATAATTACGGATATGACGTTTTGAACTCCTATACGAAAGCGTTTCATGTGCCACCTTAATAAGCCTTCAAGCTTAATCATGAGATTGAAAATGTTCATGACTAAGATATACCTCGTTCTTAAACAATAAACAATTGTTGTTTAAAGTTCTGAATAAATGGTATTATTCAATTGCATAAACACAAAGTTCATATATACACACAAAGATGAGATCTTTTAATAATATATGAAAGTTTATCATAAGCAAAAGATGAGATCTTTTACAATAGACATTTGAGATCATATGATGAAAGAATAAGATTATTTAGTTAAATCATTTGATAATGAACCAGACACACAATCCATATTATGACAAATAAAGATTTGATCAGACTACACATAAATAAGATTCATCAAGATGTAGAAGTTGTTTTGAAAACAACAAATGGATCGTTCATACTAGAAGCCCGACATATTATCAAAAGTTGATAGAATAGGAATTACATTTCGAGTTTCCTTCAAAGGAAAGAGATTACAAATTTTGACAAGTTGAACAAACTAATCAAGATGAACATGTATTATGAATACTAGAATGTTCTTGTGATAAAGTGGCTTCAAGAAGAGTATAATGTCTGAATATGTCTAAGACTGTTGAATCATTAAATTGATGAGATCAAATCGGAGAAGATTCAATATGATAGATGCAAAGGCCAGTGGGAGTAAGTACCTACGACAAAGAAATGTGTAAAGACAAATTATCAAGAGGAATGTATGAGAAATACATGGAAACACCATAGAAGGGGATGATAAGTGTTATCATAGAATGTACAGTTATACATTGCTAAAGTTACGAGTTTAAACATATTATTGAAAGATAGAGTATCTTTAGAGAATAATTTTAAAGCTTGCTTTGATTGCATCCGTATATAAGTATATATAAGGAAAGATTCTAAAGTAAGAATCATGGCTATCTATTGACATTATCTATAACCCCTTATAATAGGGATAGGATGAAAGTGAAATGGTTCACGTAGTTTCATCTAATAGATAATGAGCCTTGTCAATATTTTTCATACGATGAAAGAACTTTGAAATTTAATTATGACAGAAGAAAAGGATATTGCTTGACAAACACATAATGGTGATCATAAAGTGTTATGATGAGATAATACTATCTTATTGTATAAGATGCTAAGAGTACCAACTTTGACTATCAAGAAGGGTTCTTGAAACAAGATCATAACTAGTTATGACAACTTGTCAGTCAAAGCACTACTATCTTAAAAGTTAAGATACTAACACCAAAAGACGATCATTGAAAATGATTAGATGAATACACCATAAGATATATCAGCGTTATCTGATAGAAAAGTTCCATCAATAACAATTTCACAAGCACAAGATGTTGTGACCTGGAAACATTAGAAGATAATATTCTGAAGGGAGTTCAGATAACTTCCAATAGTTTGGAAAGAATTTCCAAAAGAGGGTTTTCCATCGTTAAGTTTCAACAAATGGGATCATGAATCTTGGAGACATCACGACAAAGCGAAATTCACACACATCAATATCTATGTCACACCCCCAAATTCCACTAACGGAGTTGTACCGTTTTGGAAGGTGACAAACCAGGATCTTAGACATCAGTTACTTAAAATGACATTATATGGGAATTGAAATGTAATAATATAAAAGATCAAGGTTCAGAGTAAAAGTTGCGGAATCATTAAATAAAGTAAATGCGCAAAACAACGCGCCCAAAACCAAAAAATAATAAAACATAAATATTATTCAGTAGATAATTATTTCAATTGTATTCCAAGACACATGCATGACTTAACGTGATCCTGAGTGGCAACCTGAGAAAACATGTAAGAAAATGAGTCAACACTAGGTTGGTGAGTTCACAGGTTTCAATCATTTCAAATAAAGCGTTTGCGGATTATGTACATTCAATATGCATATCTATAAGTAGCATGCCTATGTTCATGTTTTACTAAAGCACTCGCAACCGAAACTGACAGTGTGTTTGTTTGTTTGCCTCCAGCCAGGTCTATCAACTCCGACTAATGTGTTAAGGTCCATATAACACCCGTTCGACCTCCAATCGAGTTAGCGTGACTAACGCGGGTGGGGTTTGTCAAACCCAGTAGTACTACCAAAATTACCTCGCTCATACCATATTAACGGTCCGATGTGTGTGAGGACTTTTCATGATAGTGTGTTACGCTTAGCCTCAACAGTGATATCATATGAATTACAATAACCCAAAAAAGTTGTGACATGTTTTCTCCCCCAAATAAAAACAGTAAAAGGCGCCGTGAAACTCACCTGAGTTTGAGTAGTGGTTGGATTACACAGGAAATAAGTTGGAACCACAAGTGTAAGCCTCAGACGACTTACGTATGCCCTAGAATTATAAACACATAAAATTAGGGTCATAAGGTGTTTGTGACGACGACACAGAAGATTGATCGTCTTAACGCTTTCTAAGTATTTAAGAGTAGAGGAACGTGTCTACGGGAAAATAGATTTCTTAATATAATAATTAAGATCAAAGCGTTACGTGTCGAACATTAATAACGAATAATATTAAGTAAATAAATAAATTCGTACGTTTGCCATTTAAAATGGTTAGGAAAATAATATAACTATATGTATTATTTTTAAGTCGTATGATTAACAAAATAATCATTTGTGTGAAAAAATAATACATATATTATTTTTATTCGATATATTAAACGTGAGTTAATAATATAAACAGTTATATTATTAATTTAAAACGTCACACGAAATAATAAACGAGGCGAAATAATATTAAATATATATATTATTTTATACTAAGAGTCACGGGTTGAAAATAATATAACCATATTATTTTTTCGGATTCGTGGTTTGAAAATAATATAAATATATTATTTAAAAAGTGGTTATTTTAAATAAATGCGGTTTACGAATCAAACCCGAGCCTACGGGTGGTTTTCGGGATTAAAACATATTAATATAATATTATAATATTATAGGGTATTCGTTTTATATTAAAATAATAACTAAAAATAATTAAAACCCAAAATCAGGGGAGGGAGACTCGAACCTGGGTCTCCTCCCCAACAGCACACCCACTTAACTAACCCACCCACTAGGGTAATCGCATACAGAATCGGTTTCAAATGGTTTTAACACAAGGCTCCGGTGAGTCCCCCTCCCATATGCATGCAAGATCGAAACCAGTCCCAATTCCATAAATCCGGTCACGATTAGTTAAAATGGTTCAAGGGTTTTGTTAATCGATGTATAACGAATCTGGGTGTGTATTTGATTGCAAAACTAACAAGTTTAAGCTCGTTTAATTTGAGGTTCAGAAGCCGAAAACCCTAGGTTTTATCTTGGATCAATTAGAATGATTCTGATCATGAAATGGTTTGAAACCCTGGGGTTTTTAACCAGTGATGATATGCGAGTCTAGCTATATAAATTAATTACATTTATTGGAAGATTTCAAAATTAAACATGTAATTTAATTGAATTTAAATTAGATCCAAGACAGTGATCGATTAAACTGGTTTTGCATGAACCCTAGAATCGGGTTCATGCCGAATTTGATGTTATAAGTCCCAATAATCATAGGGCTTTCATTCTAAAGACTTTAACGAAGCTAATGGTGTAGGAATGTACCAGAAAAGATGACAAATTGGATGTGGTAAACTAGAACTGATGTCGACGATGACTGGATTGGTCTCCGGTGCTCTCTGCTGCGATTCCAGTCAGATTGATGCGTGTAGAAGCTTCTGTAGTGCTCGTTTGTCATGTGCAGGAGTTCAATTTGTGAGAGTAATACATGAATTTGTTCAATTTGATGGATAAACGGCGAGAGTCGACGGTTACGAGATAAATGTCCATTATTGTGTTTAATTCAAATCAATGTAGTGTTTAAATGGGTTAATGATCAACGTAATGATCATAAACGTGAAAAAGCAGTTTCAATTCCAACGAATTTCGGTTATAGGTTGAGCTTAGATCCAAGATTTGCGAATTCTGACTTTTAGAAGTCAAAATTGCCAGGTTTGGGTTAATTACACATTTAGTCCCTGTGATTTCATGAATACAAGTTTAGAAATTGGCAGAACAAGTCCCTGGAGTTTGGATTGGGTTATCTATGTTAGGAACTTGTTAGTTTAATTATCAAAAGTCAACAGAAATACAATTTTGATTTTCAAGAGTCAACATAATAGTTTAGGGGTATTACACAACTAGTCCCAGGAGTTTAAGTTTGGATTGTTGACAGAATTAGTCCTTGAAGTTATAGACAGGGTTAACTAGGTTAACTTTAACTAGATTTAATTAACGAGGTTAGACTAAAAATTCTGGATTGTCACATCATCTCCTAGTTGAAAGAATTTTCGTCCCGAAAATTAAAATAAAGAAAATTCTTTTGAGGTGTCACATCATCCCCTAGTTGAAAGAATTTTCTTCCAGAAAATTAGAATAATACCTTAAAAGTTTGAAGTGGATTGCTTGAACAGATGCGGATACTTGCGTATCATCTGATCCTCGCGCTCCCAAGTGAATTCCGGTCCCCGTTTCGAGTTCCAACGAACTCTGAAAATAGGGATTTTACGGCGTTTGAGCGTTTTGACTTCCCTATCCATGAATTCTACTGGTTTTTCAACGAACTGCAATTGTACATCGATGTGTAGTTCCTCAAGAGGAACTGTGAGTGTCTCGTCTGCTAGACTTTTTTCAAGTTCGAGACATGAAAGACATCGTGTACACCACCAAGTCCTTCCGGTAGCTCCAGTTGGTACGCTACTGGGCCAATTCTCTTCACTATCTTGAACGGTCCAACATAACGAGGATTCAGTTTGCCTCGCTTCGCGAAGCGAATTACTCCCTTCTAATGTGAGACTTTGAGTAGAACCATGTCGCCTACCTGAAACTCTAACGGTTTACGACGCTTATCGGCGTAGCTCTTTTGACGATCACGAGCTGCCGCCATACGGTTTCGGATTTGAACAATTTTTTCAGATGTTTCGAATACAAGTTCGGGACCCGTAAGTTGGCTATCCCCAACTTCAGCCCAACAGATAGGAGATCGGCATTTACGCCCGTACAATGCCTCGAATGGTGCTGCCTTGATGCTGGTGGGATAACTGTTGTTGTAGGAGAACTCCACAAAAGGTAAGTGAGACTCCCAAGTGTTACCAAAATCGATCACACAATCTCGTAGCATGTCCTGTAAGGTTTGGATGGTACGTTCCATTTGACCATCGGTTTGAGGATGGTATGCCGTACTCATGTCTAAACGTGTACCTAGGGCTTTCTTTAGTGATTGGCAGAACCGAGAGGTGAATCGAGCGTCTCGATCCTAAATGATAGAGATTGGAACACCGTTCCGAGAGACTACTTCCTTCAAGTAAATACAAGTGAGCTTTTCCATTTTGTCAGTTTCTTTAATTGCAAGGAAGTGTGCAGATTTTGTCAAGCGATCTACGATCACCCAGATGGTATCGCATCCGCTAGGGGTTCTGGGTAGTTTGGTTATGAAGTTTATAGAAATCTTTTCCCATTTCCACATAGGAATCTCTGGTTGTTTAAGTAGACTAGAAGGCTTCTGGTATTCCACTTTGACTTTTGAGCATGTTAGGCATTTGCTTACATAGGTGGCTATATTGGCCTTCATCTTTGGCCACCAATATAACACTTTAAGGTCATGGTACATTTTGTCAGAACCTGAATGAATAAAGTATGGAGATTTGTGCGCCTCATCCATGACCAGTTCCCTTAAGTTTCCATACACTGGAATCCAAATTCCCTCTGCGAAGTAGCGAATGTCGTCTGACTTAACTTCCAATTGTTGTTCCATTCCTCGTGTACCTTCTTAAGATAGATTTTCCTCTTTTAAGGCTTCAAGCTGAGCACTGCAGATCTTGTCGGGTAACCCGCTGTGTATGGTAAGTTGTAGGGCTCGAACTCGCTTGGGTTTTGTTTCATTACGGCTCAGAGCATCGGCTAACACATTAACCTTCCCGAGGTGGTATCTGATTGCACAGTCATAGTCGTTCAAGAGTTCGATCCAACGACGTTGTCGCATGTTCAACTCTTTCTGTTCAAAGATATGCTGAAGACTCTTATGATCAGTGTAGATAGTGCATTTGGTACCGTACAAGTAATGTCTCCATATTTTTAGTGCAAAAACTACAGCTCCTAACTCTAAGTCATGAGTTGTGTAGTTTTTCTCATGTATTTTCATTTGACGAGAAGCGTAAGAGATGACCTTCTCGAGTTGCATCAGAACACAACCAAGTCCTTGAATTGATGCATCACAATATACCACAAAATCATCTGTTCCCTCCAGAAGAGATAAGATGGGTGCACTGTAAAGTTTCTGCTTCAGAAGTTGGAATGCTGATTCCTGGATATCACCCCAGTTATAAGGTTTGCTCTTCTGAGTTAAAGTTGTGAGGGGTTGTGCAATCTTGGAGAATCCTTCAATAAAACGACGGTAATAGCCAGCCAATCCCAGAAATTGTCGCACCTCAGTTGGCGTTGTAGGTGCTGCCCAATTCTTGATTGCTTCTATTTTAGACGGGTCGACATGTATCCCTGTCTCGTTGACTACATGTCCTAAGAATTGCACTTCACGAATCCAGAATTCGCATTTGGAAAGTTTTGCATACAGTTGTTCTTGTTTCAGCAATTCCGGAATCAAACGAAGATGTTCCTCATGTTCATTCCTATTCTTCGAATAGATGAGGATGTCATCAATGAAAACAATGACGAACTGATCCAGGTAGGGTTTACACACACGGTTCATGAGGTCCATGAATACCGCAGGTGCGTTTGTTAGACCGAAAGGCATGACCATAAACTCGTAATGGCTGTACCTTATCCTAAATGCAGTTTTTGAGATGTCCTCCTCTCAGACTCTCAACTGGTGATAACCTGACCTAAGATCAATCTTAGAGTAGAAGCTTGATCCTTGAAGTTGGTCGAATAGGTCATCAATACGAGGTAAAGGGTATCGGTTCTTGATTGTTACTTTATTCAGCTCACGATAGTCGATAGACATTCGAAAAGTGCCATCTTTCTTCTTGACGAATAGGACTGGAGCTTCCCATGGCGATGAGCTAGGTCGAATGAAACCTTTATCTAACAACTCTTGCAGTTGTGTAGATAACTCTTGCAATTCAATGGGTGCAAGTCGGTAGGGTGCCCGAGCAATAGGCACTGCTCCGGGTGCTAAATCAATTTGGAACTCGACATGTCGGTGTGGTGGAAGACCAGGCAAGTCTTTGGGAAATACTTCCGGGTAATCACGAATAATTGGTATGTCTTCAATCCTATTTTCTTCAAATGGCTGCTCGGCGACGAGAGCCAAAATGGCAATATGTCCTTTACGTAGACATTTTTATGCCTTCATGAAGGATAGGATGCCCATAACAGCCCCACTCCTTTCGCCTTGGACGAAGAGGATTTCTCCGTTAGGACGAGGAGGGCGAACGATTTTTTCCCAACAGATAATCTCGGCCTGGTTCTTAGATAACCAGTCAATTCCGATAATTATGTCAAAACTACCGAGTGTGACCGGCATGAGATCAATGTCGAATTTATGACCAACCAGTTCAAGCTTACAACCCTTAAGAATGTGGGTTGCTTCTATTATCTGTCTGTCTGCTATTTCTATGGTGTATTTATCCTCTAACAGGGTTAGAGTTTCTCTTAGTAGGTTACTAAGTTTATTAGATACGAAACTCCTATCGGCACCGGTGTCAAATAGTACAGAAGCAAAATAGTTGTTTAGAAGGAACTTACAAGTAACCACATTGTGGTCATATCGAGCTTCTCCGGATCCTAACACAAAGGCTCGCCCATTTGCACCATTCCCTCCAGTATTGCCATTGTTGTTATTATTACCCTGGTGATTATTGTTGTTGTTGTTGTCATTGCCACCCTTCTTTAATTGTGGACAATCCTTTCAGAAATGTCCCTCTTTTCCACATTCAAAACAACCCTTGGTAAAACCCGGTTGTTGGAAGGGCTTCTTGGCTTGTAATTCCCCTCTGCAGTCTTTGGCGGCATGGCCCACCTTGCCACACCGCTGGCAACGGTTTTTGTCACAAGAACCAAGGTGGTGGTAATTACATTTGCTACACATGGGGTGTCTCCCAGTATAACCACTCTGATGCTGACCCGAAGAGGTCGACTGGTTGAAGTTCTTGTAGGCTCATGCCTACGCTGTTGCTTTTGTGGTTGATTCGGCTGGAATCCCTTGGTGTTGACGTTATTTTCAAACTTACGTTTGTTATTATCCGTAGGCTTGGATGCTGACCTTCTGGGAGGTAGTGTCCCTTAGGTAACTGCTTGGTCTGTCAGTTTATGAGCAAGACGAATTGCTTGTTGGATGGTAGTGGGGTTGGATGAAGTAACCATCCTCTGGATTTGTGGTACAAATCCATTGATGAACATTTCTATCCGCTTGTACGGCGGTGTAACCATGTGAGGGCACATCCCCGCTAGCTCGTGCAAGCGAGTAGTGTAGAGTTCTATTTCAGAACCCTCCATTTTCAGATTCCAGAATTCTCCCTCGAGCTTCTGGATCTCATCCCTGGGACAGTATTCTTCCTTCATCATGTTAATGAAATATTCCCATGGTGATGCATTGTCCATGTCTGGACCTAGCATCTGAACTTGTGCATTCCACCATGTGAGGGCAGGACCCTCTAAAGTTCCCGATGCGAATTTGACTAGGTCGGCCATAGGGCAGTTACACATGGAGAACACATATTCAATCTTTTCAAACCATCGGAGTAATCCGACAGCTCCCTCAGCTCCACTGAACATGTGGGGCTTGCAGTCCATAATTGTCTTGAATGTGCAGACATGCTGATTGTTCTGTGGATTGTAAGCTTGCCCTGGATTGGAAAGAGTATGTTGGGTTTAGGAAAGAGTGGAATAAATGTGTACGGTTGGATGTTTAGATTTAACGGTTATCAGGTTTACCTGTAATGTGTGTTGCTAAGGCTTCAACAACACCGTCATTAATCAACGCGGCCAGCTCGACTGCTGTCAGGTTGATATTTCCACGACCACCGTTGCGACCGCCACGTCCACGTCCAGCCATGTTTAATAATATTCACAAACACAAGAAATGAGTAAATACACCGCATATTAACATCATTCAAGTGTAAGCAAACAGAAGAAAGTGTGTAAATACATACGGGTTTATGATTATAGTTAAGACTAACTTAAATCATAAAGGCTATAAAATAAGTAACTCAAAACAAAAAGTTCTTTAAGACTTTGATGGAATGGGAACATCCTTACCCATTTAGGTTTTTATTTAAAACAGAAAGAAAATAACAAAATAAGATAAGATAGAATGGGACATCAAGCTCCACTGCTGGCGGACGAGATAACTGATTCATCGTCCTCATCCTCAACTTCCTCGGGCTCATCCTCATGCTCAAAGTCGGGTACTTCAGCTGGCTCTAAAGCAGCTACAAGTTGTGTCTTCAACTCCCCAATTCTTTCCTGAGATTCTACCTCAGCCTCCTCGAGGACATTCACTCTGGCCTGTAATGCCCTTACCTCCTCCACTAATGCATTATGCAAGTGGTCAGTGCCTGCCAGTTCTGCTACTAGCAGATCCATCATCTAATCCGTCTGTTTCTCCTTGCTTACCAGACCTGTAATTGCCCCTGCTGCTTCCCTCATACTCCGGATCTCTCGATCCATGGCGGCAACAAATGCTGCAAACGCTTGCTCTAGGTGGCAAGGCAGCAAGGGTAAATGTGGTCCTGTAGACGATGAAGCTCCAAAATACGGTGATGGAACTCGTTCCTGTCTGACCCATTTGTTCAGCAGACCGGGGTACCAATCCCAGTTACTCCCATTCCGGACGTATATGGTCTCTCCATACACTATAGTGTCGTCAATGGGCTCGAGCCTACGCCTTTTAGGCTCCGGTGATGAAATGGCAGGAATGTCATGCTCCTGAATGGTAGGTGGTGATGATGGTGGTGTAGACATAATTCCTGAAACATAAGGACTAAGTATCTATGTCGAGTGTGTATGCCAAGTAGCTAATGTGTGTGGATATAGTCTAGAATGCAGTCCTAGTTCTCTATAACCAATGGCTCTGATACCAATCTGTCACACCTCCAAATTCCACTAACGGAGTTTTACCGTATTTGTTGTATTTTTTTTTTTGTGATAACTCATAATATTAGGTTTCCATATTGGTGACTTGTTAGGGTGTGAGTAGCGGCTGTAACCCTGAATTTTCTCTTTCACTGTTCTTGAAGAATCAATACAATCTGCATTTGTTTAATGCTTTGTTCTTACATTTTCACATCTTATTTGTGTTGATTCTGTGTATGGTTAGCTGTTATCTTCACCAATTTTGTTTCTACCCTCTGTTTCACCATCATACACACAGATTCCGCCTGTGTGTGTAATCAATCTATTGAGTGATTTTCGATTGAAATCTGGACCAACAATTGGTATCAGAGCTTTATGCTCTGGATTTCTGAGTATTTTCAGGTTGTTTTGATCGATTTTAGGTGACTTTTAGTTAGAATTTGAAGGTTTTCTGGGTCTGCACTGTTTCATTGATTTGGGCACTATTTCTTCGAGTTTTTCGGATCTGAAGATTGATTTGTGTTCAGAAGCTTATTTGGAAGCTTTTCGCTGGATCAGATTGCGAGTTTATTATCTTTGATTTTTGAAGCTTTTCATCAATGGAGTCTGTTGAAGCTTGAAGAAGGAGGTCTCGAAACTACTGGGAGACAATTTCTGCTTTTAGTTGGTCATCGAAACTTCTTGTTTGTACCTTTGTCTGGAGAAGGTATCATCGAAACTAGTTATTTGTCCTGTTTTAACAAAACTAACCTTTGCAGATTGATCACTCGAAACTACTGCTGTATCGAAACTAGTTATTTGTCCTGTTTCAATCGAAACATGTAGTTTCTACTGAGTTTGCTGGATTTTCTACTAAGTCTTCTTCATCGAAACTAGTTATTTCTGGTTTCTGTTTTCTCTATCGAAACTAGAAGTTTCGGGCAAGTATGATTTTATCTAAACAAGGAGTTTTGGTCAACTTTTTCTCTATCAAAACTAGTTGTTTCAATCAACCCTGTTCACCCAAAACTAACTACTGTTTGTCTTTCTTTTTCTGAGATTATGGCAACTTCAAGCTCCAATGAGTATGTTGGGGGAAACATACCACCTGTCTTGGTGTCCACTAGAGATTTTGATGACTGGACCAAGAAAATGAAGACTTTCTTTCAATTCCATAACCACACTCTTTTGCAGTTAATCACTGATGGTCCACACAAACCAATTACTACCACTACAGATGTTCAACGTCCCAAGCTTGTGTCTGAATATGATGAAAAGGATATTGCCTTAATTGCCGGAGATAACAAAGCTTTTGGATCTATTGCTATGGCTCTTCCTATGGATGTGTTTAACATATTTGCTGAGTATACTACTACAAAGATCTTTGGGTTGCTTTATGTACAAGGTATGAGGGAAGTGTTGAGGTTAGAGAAAGCAAGAGGGATTTGATCAAGAAGCAATATGAAATGTTTGGAGAACCCATGTCTAAACTGATCAACCGATTCTCAAGCATTATCTCTAAGTTAAAGGTTTTAGGAACTGAGTATCCCACTATTGAGTTAAACAAGAAGCTGATTGATTCACTGCCCGAGGAATGGAATATGTACCAGATTATGATCAAGAAAACTGAAAAACTAAGTGACTTGTCACAGCAAGAACTCTTCAGCATTCTGGAGTCTTATGAGTTGGAGATAAAGAAGGGTGCAGTCACTCCAAATAATCAGTCTAGAAACGCAGCTCTTCTTGCAGGTCAAGGTTCCTCCACTTCATCCAACAAAACTATAATGGCTTATTTTCAAACTGATGTCCCACCTTCGATTTCTAGAGTTCAGCCTACTACTTCATCCATATCTCAGAAGCCAACCACTATGATCCCCGATGAGTATCTGCCTATCATGAATGCCTTCATGTCATGCTATGATGCCCTAATTTCTGGAAACTTGACACCTGTCAGCTTTCAACCTGATGACTTGGAGCAGATCAACCCGGATTATTTGGAAAAGATGGATTTTGATTGGTGCATTTACCTAAAGAAAATTCTTGATGTTTCTGTAGAGAATCGATCTTTGATTGTACAACATACTACACAAAAGAATAATAATCAAATTTTAACTGAAATACTTCAAAAGGATGAAAAAGCAAACTTTCAAGTTGAACACATGGGTATGGATCAGAAAATTCTTTTTGGAATCATTGATAACCAAATTCATAAAAAGGTCACAGAAGGCATCGGGTATAACTCTCACCCTCCTCCGTATTTCAAGTCTGGTAGATTTGCTGATATGCCAGTTCCTCATGGTCTCATACATTTTGTTTGCAATTTATTTGCTGATGATTATATTCAAACTTCAGATTCTGACAGTTTTGCTTCATGTGCAGAGTCAGATTGTGTAGCTTTCGAAGATGATTGTGATGAGAGTTCTAGTATGGTAAATGTTTTAAATGAACTTGAGTCGTATGAATGTAATAATATGTCCGTGTCAAAACCAAATATTTGTGAGCACATTGAAAATTTGTATTTTGGTTCTATGCCTTCTAAGCATGACAGTTTGAGAAATGTTGTTTCTAGGTTTAAGAATGCTTTGCCTTTTGTTCCTAAATCTGCAAATGATATGAGTTGTATTGCAAATTTTAAAAGTCAGGAGTTGTTGTGACTGACATTCCACAAGAAACAATGAGCAATGTGGAATTTTTCAGATTAAAGGAAGATCAAAGTCTTCAAGAAAGAAATATTGAAGAAAGAGTTGCCTTTAGTTATGATGTCTCAACATCACAATCATCTTCATCATCCTGTGATGACAATTACCAGACTAAGCCGACATGTGATAAAGTTTGTTTTAGTTGTAGGGAATCCAATCATGTTTTTATGACATGTAAATTATCTACATATCATTTTAAGGAAGAAAATGTACCATCTGTTATTCAAAATTCAGTTGATTGTGTTTCAAATGTTTTCTCTAAATCACAACATAGTAGAACATTGCGACGTAAAAGGATTAAAAATGCTAAAAATTGGTCGAAAAGGGTTTAGAAAATTAAGAATAATGATTTTTTTGAGAACACATTAAAGGAGGATTCTGACTATGATTTCCGAAATGCATCTTATAAAACTAAGAAGTTCCATGTTAGCATTGACTTGGGTACCAATGTCTAAATGATTTATCTTGTGTAGGGACAATCAAGAAGGACTGGAGATAATATCTGGCATGTCGAAAGTGGTTTCTCAAGACATATGACTGGTCATTCTTCTTTATTGAAAGATTATCATCGAATAGACAGAGACTTTGTCGCCTTTCCAGGCAATCCAAGAGGAGGAAAGATTGAAGGATAGGGAACTGTGTCAAATGGTTTAAATAGCTTGGAGAATGTCAACTTCGTCCCACAGCTGAAGTATAATCTGATGAGTGTGTCCCAGATTTATGATAAAGACTTTTCTACCCTCTTCAACTCCATAGAATGTTTAATTTTAAAGCCTGGAGTGGTTATTCCCGAAGACCTAATCCTCATGCGTGTTCCTCGAAGATTTAATACATACAGTCTGGATATGAATAATCCTTCAGGAATCGAATCCTGCTTCCTTTCAAAAGCTTCATAAGATGAGTCCTTTCTTTGGCACAAAAGATTATGACACATGAATTTCAAGACAATGAACCGCCTTGTTCAAGGAAACCTTGTCACCGGTTTACCTCTAAAAGACTTTTCACCTGTGGAACATTGTCTCTCTTATTCCAAGGGCAAGCAACACAAATCTTCTCATGAACCCAAAATCACTAATTCCATTGACTCTCCTTTTCAATTGCTTCACATGGATCTCTTCGGTCCTGTGAGTGTCATGAGTCATGGAAGGAAATCCTACTGCTTGGTGGTAACCGATGACTTCTCTCGGTTTACTTGGGTATTCTTCCTAGCAAAGAAAGATGAGACGCCAGAGACTCTGAAGATTCATCTGCTACAAATCAAGAATTTGTTCAATCTAAGTGTGAAGACTATTCGCAATGATCATGGTACAGAGTTCAAGAATGTCATTCTATATTATTTCTGTGAAAGTAAGGGTATCTCTCGGCAATTCAGTGCACCTCGTACTCCTCAACAAAACGGTGTAGCTGAACGAAGAAATCGTACGTTGATAGAAGCAGCAAGAACTAAGATCGTTGATTCTAAGATTCCTGTCACGTTTTGGGCCGAGGCAGTCAATACCGCATGTTTTGTATAGAATCGAGTTCTCATCACCAAAAGTTGCAACAAGTCACCTTATGAAATTATGTACAAGCGCAAGCCTGTTATTGATTTCTTCAGGAAGTTTGGGTGTGTTTGCATAATGCTGAATACTTCTGATCAGCTGAACAAGTTTGAAGCCAAAGTGGATGAGTGTTATTTCGTGGTCTATTCCTCTAACCAAAGAGCTTTTCGTGTTTACAAAAAGAGACAAAGGATCGTGCTGGAGTCCATTGACATCAATTGGCATGAAAGCAATCATATGGACGCAGGGGACGGTCCTGATTGGCTTTTTGATGTCGATTCTTTTTTTAAATCATTTAATCTTCTTGATTTCACTAACATATCTATCTCAGCTAATCCTCTTATGTCTGTAAATATCCACTCAGGATTCTTCGGATTTGTGGCAACATGTGAAACTGTTGAGAAAGAAACTCCTCCAATAGTAGATGTTGCTCCACAATCATCTGCCGAAGGTCCTATTGATGATGAAGTTGACCTTTCTGATAATAACTTTACCAATCTGGATGAATAATTGGAAGAGAATGAGATTCCACAGTTAAGAATTCACAAGGATCATCCCACAGACAACATCATTGTTCCGCTCAATGTGGGAGTCTGAACTCGTAGTGCCACAGAAGAAATGAATGACGGTCTTTTCATTTGCTTCATATCTCAAGTTGAACCTAAGAATATCAAAGCTGCTTTGCTTGAGAATAGTTGGGTAGAGGCCATGCCGGAATAATTGCAGCAGTTCAACAAGTTACATGTGTGGAATCTGGTGGACCTTCCAAAGAACAAAGTTCTAATTGGTACTCGTTGGGTATTTTGTAACAAGAAGGACAAAGGGGGTATCGTGATTCGAAATAAAGCCCGCTTGGTGGTTCAGGGGTTTTATCAAGAAGAAGGGATTGACTTTGGGGATGTTTTTGCACCTGCGGCTTGCTTGGAATCCATCTGAATGTTTCTCACCTATGCAACCTACATGGACTTCACAATTCATCAAATGGATGTCAAAAGTGCATTTCTGTATGGAAAGGTTCAAGAGAAAGTTTATGTCAAGCAACCATCGGGTTTCATTGATCCAAGTTATCCAGACAGAGTTTACAAACTTGACAAGGCATTGTACGATCTTCATCAAGCACCTCGTGTGTGGTATGAGACGTTATCTAAGCATCTGCTTGATAATGGTTTCACACGAGGAGCAATTGACCAAACTTTGTTCAAATGAAAGGATGGTGTGGAAAATATTTTGGTGCAAATCTACGTTGATGATATCATTTTTGGATCCAAAAATCCTCGATTATGTAAAGAGTTCGAGGAAGTGATGCATTCTAAGTTTGAAATGAGCTCTATGGGAGAAATGAAGGTTTTTCTTGGTTTGCAAGTAGATCAGTCTGAGTCAGGAATTCTTATCCATCAAGAGAAGTATATCAAAGAAATCCTGACCTAGTTCAAAATGACTGAGTCTCATCCTTACAAGACTCCCGTGGATGTTCGACACAGTCTGTATCCTGATTTGGATGGTGAAAGCGTTGATCAACACCTCTATCACTCGATGATAGAATCTCTCATGTATCTTACTGCTAGCATACCAGACATCATGTTCGCAGTGTGCTTGTGTGCATGCTTTCAGGCTAATCCTAAACTCTCGCATTTAATTGCTGTCAAACGTATTTTAAGATATTTGAAGTACAAGCAAAAACTTAGGCTTTGGTATCCCAAAAATAACTTGTTTGATATTTTGGCATATTCAGATTCAGACTACGGGGGAAGCAACTTAGGCTGAAAATCCATTTCTTGGGGTTGTAAGTTTCTTGGCAACCGCCTCGTCTCCTGGCAATGTAAAAACAAACCACTGTTTCCCAATCCACAGCCGAAGCCGAATACATTGCTGCAGCCCTTTGTTGTTCGTGTGTGATAACACCGCCGTTCCCCATATCACCAAAAATCCTGTTCAGCATTCAAAAACCAAACACATTGAGATCAAACACCACTTCATCCATGATTGTGTCAAAAAGAAAGATATCAAAATCGTTGAAGTCAAAACCGACAAGCAAACCGCCGACATCTTTACAAAAGCATTTAATTCTGCCAGATTTGAGAAATTGGTGGAGATGCTCGGCATGATCAACTTTCAGTAACTCTTGTGCATATTGTTTTTTCTATTTAAACTTGTTAATCGAGAAGATTTCCAAAAAGATTTTATTTTTCTATATAGTTGTTTTCTTTATTTACCTTTGAAAGAAAAACTTTTGGGGGAGAAATTGGAATTTACAGATAGAAAGAAAAGGATTTGCTTTTTATAGTCAAAAAGAAAAGAAAAATATTTGTTTTGTTTACTGTTTGCTTAAGAAAAACTCACTGTAAGTATCATGTTTTGTTTCAGGAAAATCGGATCCGACCTTGTGAGAAATGATAGAGTCTGATCACACTTCTTGAACATGAATGGACCATAAGCGATGGTTCTTATTGAGGTATAGCCGGTAGGCCAGACATATGGTTATACCTCTTTAGTAGTGTGAAAATCAAATTCTCAATCGTACACGTGTGTTTGAACCCATTTTTGAAACATCTAACCCATTTTAAAGCTAAGAAAACCGATTCAATCTGATATAGGCTTACGTGTTGGATTCTGATTCATGCGCCAGGTGACCGTCAAAGTAACGAGAGTTACCGCCGATAACCCCGTCTGTTTTGCTTACGCAAAGATCTCGGGAGTTCATCTTTTGCCCATCCACTTGGATGATTTGACCCCGTCTGTTTTGTTTACGCAAAGATCTCGGGTGTTCAACCTTTTCCTATCTGCTTGGATAATTTTACGGCTTCTTCTGTTTTGCTTACACAAAGCCCTAGAATGTTCGTACTATTTTTTAATATCCACTTGGATATTTTTCTTTTTTACAACTTCCTATATCCAGTTGGATTTTATTTTACTTTTCGCGGTGATTTTGATTTACCAAGATGGTACCCTAGTTAACCTGTAAAAGATGATAAGATGAATATGGGTATTTCTTGAGAATTGATAGGCTTTCAAAACCATTTTATTTCAAAATGTGGGGTACGTCGTGTTTCGTGCTCAAATGGTAACTCTTAATCACATGAAATCATTGTACAAACAAACGTTCGGGTTTATCTTGCACAAATATCGGCTATCTTCAGGGATTTACAGTAGCTGAATGCAAAATGAAGTGTTTCAAGGGTTTGACCAGACATGATCTCTCGTTGGATCTTTTCCAAGGCAAAGTGTTTATATCTTTTATTGTTTTTACTTTTATTTTTCTATATAAATTTCTTAATCTTCCTTATTAGCTTGTTTAAATTGTGTACATATGAGTGTTTTTCCTTTGCTTCTAATCAAGTATCTCATGTCACCCGAAACAACAATGTTATCGAAACTACCCAACCGCCCGAAACTACCTCCCACCAGAAACTACTTTGCCCAATCGAAACTAGTAGTTTTGACAGGGGTATTTTAGTCTTTTGTCAAGCTCAAATTGAATGTCTTCATAATCAGGTTATTTTTCATGCTTTGTTCACTCTCACTCTTCCAAAACCTTTTTCACCTTCATCTTCACACACAAAATCTCTCATTTCCTCAATCTAAGTTTGCGAAATCAGTCTTTCTTATATGATTCCCCCATTGTCTTCATCATCAGGTACTGATTTCTATTCATTATGTGCGATTTTTATAAAAATGTCGGACCTAGGGTTTCAATTCTGAGAGTTTTACGACTAATTCTTCATAATCTCGGTCGTTTCGTGTTCTAATCATGTTTATGGACTCACCATTGTTGATATCTTACCTCCTTTTGTATATTCTTGCAGATTAAAGTTGATACTTTGGGTTAGATGAAGTTTCGATTCTCACAGGCTCTTTCTTTGTCCTCTTTTACTCTGTTTTAACGATTTTTACCTGTTTGATCTTGATTCTTTGAGTTTATGTATAAGTTTTGGATCCTTTTTTCTTTGATTATTGAGTCTGTATTTTTGTTAAGAATTTAGGCATCGAAACTAGTTGTTTCCATTTAAGGGTGTTATGTTTTTAAAATGATGTCTCAGAATTTGAACAGGTTTTCCATCGAAACTAGTTGTTTCGATACCCTTTGGTGCCCGAAACTATGTAGTTTTGATATGTTTTCTTCACCCAAAACTAGTAGTTTCGGTCAGGCCTTTCTGAAATTTTTTCTAAGTGTTGGACTGATGTTTGATAGTTTTTCTTGTGTTGTTTCTGTGTAGATATGGATCTCTTATTTGTCAAAAGGCACAATGTGTGTGCTGTATTGAATACTACTGATCCCAAAAATGCAGACTTCATACCTGTACTCGATTTCTTAGCCAACTCCAATATCAGCTTTGCTATAAGCCACAACTTGCCATTGTTTGAAACTACTATAAGGCAATTCTGGAGTACTACAACTACAACAGTTATAGACAATGTGGAGTATATTAGGGCTACAGTTCATAATCAATATGTTCTATTATCTGAGGCAACTATCAAAGAGGTGCTGTACTTTAATGATAATCATGAAGCACCGGTGGAATTTCCAAGTTTTTATGTTAAAGAATGTTTCAGAAGGTTGGGGCATCCAGACGAATTCAAGGGCGGACAGATTATCAAGAATTCCCTTCCACCTCTACGGAGATAAATTGTACATGTCTTTATTCATTGGCTGTCAATCAGAAAAGGTGAATTTGATTCAACCAATGCCATGGTGGCATCTGCAGTCTTAGGATTGATTAAAGGGAGGGACTACAACTTCTCTGGGCTAGTGTTTGGGCAATTGAAAGAAAACTTGACTTTAGGAGTGAAGGAAAAGTTCTTGGTCTATCCTAGGTTTCTTCAAATTATTATCAATCATCTCCATCCTAACTTGCAACAAGATGGCCATGCATTCATCTTTGATCATATGACTGCCAAGACCCTTAGCTACATGAAGAGTTCAAGCAAAAGAACCAGCAGAGTGATTGCTGATATTCCTCTGTTTGGTCTTATCTTGGGTGTAGAAGAAGAGGATGTTCCTAACATAGATCCACAACTACAAGTTGAATCATCATCTAAAAAAGAAGAGGCAGAACAAGGTCAAGGGAACCAAGAGCCAGATATTGAAGCTGACCAACAGATAGAGCAAGATGTTGAACCACCTATCTTGGAGGCTCCTTTCATGGATCAACTATTTGAGAATCTTGAACCTGTAATTGAAGAGCAACCTACTGTAAACATAGAAGCAGAAGTACATGATGAAGCTGTGTCTAGTGACGCCTTGGACGAAGGCATCTATGGTACTAAGTTTGATCAATTTGAGTTTGAGTCAGAAGATGTTGATCAAACTGAACTTCCCGCATCCTCCTCCAAGAGACAAGCTGAGTCAAGTTCTGATTATGAAAAGGAAGAACCCCTAGCCAATAAAATCAAGACAGGACTGGAGTCCTTAACCTCTTCTTCAGAATCATTGTTTGACATTCCTGGACACTTAACCCCCTGTCACTCACCTACTCATATTCCACCACCTTCACCACAACCATCTCCATTACATACACCTGTTACTACACCACCTGCATCCCCTATCCCTGATCCATCACCATCTGTCCCAAGAGTTAAAACCCTAAGTCTGGAGGTAAAGAGGTTACAGGAAACAGTAACAAAGCAAGATGAAGTGATTGAGAAACTAAAGGCTGAACTGAGAGAGAGCAATGAAGAAGTGAAAGATCTTAAACTGGAAGTTGGTGGCTTACATACCCAACTTGATGTTCAACAAACCCAACTGGAAACCCAACAGTAGATAATCTCTCAGAAACAACAAGAGTTAAAGCCTTATCTGATACTGTTGAACAAATCAAGGCTTCAATGATTAAATCATGCCAACAAGAAACCCCTTCAGCAGCTCAGGGGGATACCACTTCTGCTGGTGGACCCTCTTCCCCTGCCCTTGTCTCAAATACTCAGTCTGCACTAACAATCTTCACTGGCCAAGCTGCCAAGACAAAAGATGATGTGGAAGTCAAGATTGAAGGAATCGGGTATTATCTTCCATCTGTTAGTGAAAGGTGAGCATGAAGAGGAAAAGGAAAGGGAAAAGAAGCTGATATTGAACTTGTGGTATTAGATGAAGAAGAAATTGAATCAGATCATGAGTTGGATGAACTACTAAAGCAGGTTGATGACTTTAGAAGAATTGAAGATTACCCTGAAATTGTTACCTTAGAAGAAGAACATGAAGATAAGATCAGGTATTTTACTGAAGATGGAGATGAAATACAAGCACTTTCTGACATAGAAGCTGAAGATTCAGATGTTAAAGTGACTTTTGTTGAGCAAGAAATCGGTGTTGGGCAAACTGGCACCACTAAAGAAGCAACTCAAACTACACCAACAGCAACAGCAACAACAACTCCACCTGCAAATACAGTTGAAACTCAATCCCAACAGGGCTCAGCGGCAAGGAGACCCTAGTTCAAGAAACTACCAGCTGAGCAGCTTCCCAAACATTATGAATGGTTTGCAAAATATCAAGAATTAAAGAGGCCTCCAGTAGGATGGAAATATGACAAGGAAAGATCTGTGTTTATCGTTCGAAGATACAAAGGAGGAGTGGAACACTTCAAGTCTCCTCATGACTTCAGCTCCCTCCCTAAATATGATTTAAGAGCTCTTGCCAAGTTACCTCTACAAAATCCTAGAAATGTGGGCATTGCAAAAGACTTTGAGACCTTCTTGAGAAATCAAACCTTCAATGATTTCAGATCCATGACCACTGCTAAGCCAAGAAGAGCTCTCTCCAAGACAAGAATTCATCCCAGAACTCAAAGGCTTTGGGTAAGCCTTCGGTACAAGCTGATAGAAATTGTTAAATCTATTATACTGCCACGGTCAGTACCTGTCCAACTTCAAAATTTCACAAAATGGTTCTACAACCCCACCATTGGAAGTGCTGTGATTGAAAGGGAAGGAATGGGAGACATTCACATATTTGAGCCCATTGAGTGCAAACACAACAACACCCAATTCCAAGTCGTGAGTCGTATTATTTTTCTCATGGACTTTCAGCTGTCTGGATGCATATGCTATGACTTTTTCTCTCTGCATCAGTACACATCCCAAACCTTGGTATGATGCGTCGCAGTACACGACAAAATAGTCGGTTCCCCCGGGAAGGGATAGGATTGGTGCACTGCAAAGCTTCTGCTTCAGCAATTGAAAAGCTGATTCTTGCTTATCAGTCCAATCAAACTTTTTATCCTTCTGGGTTAACGTGGTCAAAGGTAGGGCTATTTTTGAAAAAATCTCAATGAATCACCTGTAATAGCCTGCCAAACCCAGAAATTGACGCACCTCAGTCGGAGTTCTTGGTGCTTCCCAGTTTTTGATAGCTTCAATCTTGGACGGATCCACGTGGATACCCTTTTTATTGATGACATGTCCAAGAAATTGAACCTCTCGGATCCAAAACTCACACTTAGAGAATTTGGCATATAGTTTCTCATTTCTTAGTAGTTCCAAGATTAATTTCAAATGATGTTCATGTTCCTCCTTGGTTCATGAATATATCAATATGTCATCGATAAACATAATCAAGAATTTATCCAAGTATGGCTTGCACACGCGGTTCATGAGATCCATTAAAACTGCCGGTGCATTAGTCAAACCAAATGGCATAACCAGAAACTCGGAGTGACCATAACGAGTCCTAAAAGCCGTCTTTGTTACATCTTCCTTTTGGATTCTTAGTTGATGGTACCCTGATCATAGATAAATCTTAGAATAGAAGCTGGAACCTTTAAGTTGGTCGAATAAATCGTCTACTCGAGGAAGAGTATACCGGTTTTTAATTGTCAGTTTGTTCAACTCCCGGTAATAAATACACATTCTAAAGGTTCCATCATTTTTCTTCAAAAACAAGACCGGAGCTCCCCATGGTGAGAAACTCGGTCTTATGAAGCCTTTATCAAGTAACTCTTGCAGTTGACTTGATAATTCTTGCATCTCAGACGGTGCTAGAATGTACGGCGATCGCGCAACAGGTGCGGCTCCTGGTACTAGGTCGATCCGGAACTCTACTTGTCTTGGCGGCGGTAAGCCAGGTAAGTCTTTGGGAAATACCTCGGGGTAATCCCTAACGATCGGTATGTCTTCAAGTCGACGTTCCTTGGGTTTCTTCTCGACGACATGGGCCACAAATGCGAAGTAACCCTTACGTAGATACTTATGAGCTTTCATGCAGTTTATCATCTTCAGCATCGTTCTAGACTTTTCACCTTGAACTGAAAGAATTTCTCCGCTTGGTAGTGGGACACATACAATCTTTTTAAAGCATACGATCACGACATGATTCTTCGATAACCAGTCCTTGCCATTAACAATGTCAAAACTTCCCAGAGCGACAGGTAGAAGGTCTTTACTAAATGTATGGTTTTCTAGACATAAAGTACAGCCCTTAATGACCTCTTCGGTTTCTATTAATTTCCCATTTGCTAATTCAATTGTATAACTTTGTTCTAGTTTGCTGGCCTTAATACCGAGTGAAGATTTAAAATCATTTGACACAAAGCTCATATCAGCACCCGAATCAAAAAGTACAGAGGCATAGTGATTATTTATCGGGAACGTACCAGTGACAATGTTCGGGTCCCGGCATGCATCCCGTGCACCCATCACAAATTGCCCTCCCTGGTGCTTGAGCGTTGTTCTGATTCTTCCACTTGGGACAGTCCTTCCTGAAGTGCTTCAGGTCACCACACGTGAAACATCCTAGTTTGGCTCTACCCGTGCGGTTTGTGTTAGTTCGACAACTCTGTGTGGTGTGACCAAATTTGTCACACTTTCCACACTTGATGCACCCACCAACATGATGATATCCGCACTTTTTACACCTCGGTAGGCCCCTTTCATACTCTTTCCTTTCCACGGTGTTGGCCGCAAACGCCTTCACAGTTTCTTGTTTCTTAAACCCTTGCTTCCCAGACTTGTTACTTGAATTTCCTTCTTTTCTCTCCAGATCTACCTTCCTCATTCTCCTTCTTCCCAAACAATCCATTACGTACAACATCATCTCTGAGTTTGAATGCTAAGATTATAGCGCTCTTGGCATCCATCGGATTAGATGAAGTTACCATACTGCGAATTTGAGGTGCAAGGCCCCATAAATATCTTTCCTGTTAGGACATAGTTTGTAATGACAAAAGCTTGTAATAGTTAGATCTTATGTCTTTATGTTTTTGTTATGTAAAAGTTACTAAGTGTTTATTCAATTTTACCTAGAGGCGAACTTGTTAAGTTCGACTGCTCTAACAGAGGCGAACTTAATAAGTTCGCTTAAGTCTATCTGAGGCGAACTTGTTAAGTTCGCTTAATCTGTTAGAGGCGAACTTAATAAGTTCGCTTATAGCAGGTCAGATGTCTATATAAGTGTTTACAGAGTCGGTCGAATTAGAGAGAACACAGAGAAAAGAGAATTATCGAATTAGTCTAATTGAGTCTGTAAATTCTACTGTGATTTGGAATACAATTGTAAGGTTATTTACTTGATTGTCTACATCGTCTTTTGTGCGTATAAACGTTGATTCATTGGATTCCGCACTGTGAGTTAACGTCATGTCTTATCACGAGATCGATCCGTAGAAGCGCCATGATGGACCTACAAGTGGTATCAGAGCTTGCTCGTGATTCTTGTTGATTCTAGACGGTTTTATATGCAAATTGACATGAAATTCGTCATTTTTGAATTTTTCATTTCCATGGAGTTTTCAAGACTGATTTGGTGTTTTTGAAGAGGATTTTGACGAAATTGATCTGATAGAAAGCTTCTAATAGATAAATTATACAATCCTACGGTTCAATTTTGTTTAATTCCTTCAAATCAGTGATTAATGATGATTTCAGTATGTCTCTGGTTCGCGAAAGTGGTCTGAAGTGTTCTTGATCTTGATTCTGTTACTGCAAGCGAACTTGCTGATTTGTGTGCAGGCGAACTTAGCCGGCGAACTTGTCAAGTTCGCTTCTCACAGGATTAAGTGAACTTATTTTAGGCGAACTTAATCAGATTTTTGAATTCTTATTTAGGCAAACTTATTTTTAAGCGAACGTAAGCAGATTTCAAGTTTCTGGTTTAAGCGAACTTATTAAGTTCGCTTTGGTGTCTCTGAGGCGAATTTATTATCTTCGCCTGAGGGTAAAGGGAGTTCAACACTTGGAAAATTTTTCAGGAAAAATGGCAAATATGGTTCAAGTCACGAATATGTTCAATTATGACAATGAGATCGGTACATCTCAAAAACCTCCGAAGTTGTTGAATCTAGCTGATTATTCTAATTAAAAAGATCGGTTCGACCAGTTTGTATCTTTTACCGATACCAATTTGTGGCTTCCGATTTTGGAAGGTTATACGCATCCGACTTTTTCATGGATGGGACAGGATGATGTTCCAAAGCCGGTGTCAGCGTTAACTACTGAAGAGAAGTTGCTATTTGACAGGGAAAAGAAAGCGATGGCTAGTATTTCGATGTCTCTTTCGAAGGAAATATATCACAGTTTCAAACAGTTCATGTCTTCTCAACAACTGTGGGAAGCATTACAGAAAAGGTGTGAAGGAAGTTTGGATATGAAGAAGAGTAAAAAGGAGCTACTAAAGAAGCAGTTCTTGGTCTTTAAACATTTTCAGAACGAATCCTTGGATGATCATGCTACAAGATTCTATCATCTTCTTAGTGAACTGGCAAGTGCGTCTGTGGTGTATGAGACTGAGGAAATCAATGATAAATTCTTGGAGGCTTTACCATCAAAATTTGATGTGTACACGGTTTTAATCAAAGAGAATATTAAGTACAAAACCATGTCTCTTGAAGAAGTTTTAGGGAAGATTAAGTCTCATGACATGAATAAGAAGAAGAAAGAGACTAACTTGGAGCATATCCAGGATCCCTCAATGTATTTTGCCAAATCTACTGGTAAAACCGGTACTGGAGTGGCATTCTTTTTTGGCGATGCTCAAGATTCTTCAAATGATCAGTGTTCTTGATTTCCGATTCATTCTGGTCATTCAAGTCATTCTGGATTTTCTGCGACTACAGCTTCTACTTCATCTGGATCTCATTTGAATCAGAAGGTTGCTGATGACTATCTTGCTATGTTTTCCTCATTCATGGCATCATATGAGAATTTTATTGGAGGTAAAATACATGATCCTAAGGTTATAGAAGAAGATTTCAGACAGATTGACCCTGTTGATCTGGAAGAAATGAATATCTAATGGAATATGGCCATGTTGATGCGTCAGGCTAAAGATTTCTTGAAGAAAACTGGCAGAAAATATATTGGCTCAAATAGTCGATCTTGCATGGGTTTTGATAAAAGCAAAGTTCGGTGTTACAACTGTCAAGAATATGGTCACTTTGCTAAGGAATATGTGAAGCCAAAGGTAGAGTTTGATTCTCAAAAGAAGCAGCCTAACTTTCAGCATAATAGGAATCAGTCACATGGTTCATCTGGTAATACAAATCATGCATCTGCTTCATCGGCATTGGTTGCTCAGAACGACGAAAACTATGACTGGGGTATTCATCTGGAAGACTTGGTGGGTGCTGTGAGTCAGACTTTTATAGCAGAAATTCATTCTGAAAAACCAGAGGAGTCGACCGATGATGAAAGTTCTAGTGATGATTCTTGTGATAGGGACAGTGTTCCAAGCGTTGATGAAGAAATAGAACAAGTGCAGAATATTGATTCTAATGCTGCATCAGGTGTTGCTGAGGAGGATATTGTTCATACTCAAAATGCTTCTAATGGTGCTGATTCAGAAAATATTCCCATTGCCAAAGTATTCATGGCAGACATGTCTGATCCGTCTAAGGTAAAAGACTCTGTTTGTCATATTTACTATTCTAACTGTATTTCTGTTAAAGATAAATTGCAAAAGGTCATGGATGATAACACAAACTTGATTTGTGACATGAAATCGATGCATACTGTTAATCAGAAACTGAAAGATAATGATAAATTGTGCATCGATAGAATTGAGTCTTTGAAAAGAGACTTAAATTCTCCGGGGTTGAAATATAAAGAGCAAGGTTATCATCTAGATATGGCTTATGCTGAGATAGAAAAACGTAATGAAGTTGTTGCTCAAAAGAATAAAGAAATATCTGACAAAGAGTCTGAAGTGATCAAACTTCATAGAAAGATGGAAAAATTTGAAAATTCTTTGGTTGTTTTGGATTATTTTAACTCAAATGCTGATCCTACTAAGTGTGTTGCTGGAATTGGATTTATTCCTCCAACGTTTAATGCAAATTATGTGGTGGAACCTGAAATCATACATGAAGATGAGATAGATCCAAAGACTGTGTTAAAGGTGAATCCGGTAACTGGGGAGGATATGGTGTATGAGTCTGATTCTAAAGATGAGGTGTTTGATGATAAGAAGGTTGAGGGCATTCCAAAAGAGGTAAAAATTGATGATCCAACAGTTGTTAAATCTGTTACCCGGGATAGATGCATTCTGACTAAACCTGAAGAGGTGAAAGTTGATACATCTAAGCTTTCTCAAATTTTACAGTCGAGTGGTTTTGTCGTGGCTGGTTATCAAAAAGTGTATTCTTCAAAGGTGCCAACACAGGCTTATGTTCCAAAGAAGCCGATAAACTGTTCGGGACATTCCTCTAAAGCTTATTCCTCTGATGCATCCTCAAATTCAAAGAAAACTCCTTATTTCTGAAGTTATCAGGAAAGAAGAGTGTGTTTTCATTGCAACGAGGCTGGTCACATTCTGATCAATTGTCCTTACAAGAACCAGGGTAAAATGAAGACTGTTCCTTCACAATCAAAAGTGGTGAAGATTCTGAAAAGAAAAGATGAAGGAATGTCGTCTTCTAGTTTGGAGAAAAATATGCCTAGTCGATCTTTTGTTAAATCCTTTGGATTTAAACAATAGGATAAATTGAATTATAAATCTTTTGTATGCAAAGAGAAACTTGAGATTCCTAATGTTGGAATTTCAAAAGATTTTCATCACGAAGTTAAATTGTCTAGACCTCAAAGGAGAAGACGAAACATAAAATTGAAGAAAATTTTGGAAACATCCGAATCTGACAATAATATATCAAATAATGTTTTTCAGAATAATAAAAATGGATCTTCTTTGAAAAAGTCTGATTGTCAAACTTCTGTTCCAAAAGTGAATGATAAGATTGATTGTAAATTATAAGAAGTTGTTTATTTTGATCAAACTGGACGACCCAAGACCACGATGGCTTGGGTTCCTATTTCTAACTGATTCTCGTTGTTTATGTAGGGACAACCAAGGAGGACTATCAACAATACATGGTATGTGGATAGTGGTTGCTCTCGACATATGACAGGGAATGTTAGATTGCTTGAGGATGTTAAACAAATTGATGGATGTTATGTCGCTTTTGCGGGTAATAAAGGCGGGTACATAACTGGACAGGGTACGTTAAAGAATGATAAAGTCAAATTTGAGAAGGTGAATTATGTTGAGCAGCTGGAACACAATCTTTTAAGTGTATCACAAGTTTGTGACAAGAAGTTTTCGTTTCATTTCAATGATGCTGAATGTTATATTTTGAAACTGGGCTTCGTGATTCCAGATGAATGGATTCTTATGAAGGCTTCGAGGAGAAATGACACGTATGTCCTTGACATGAGTGTAGCCACTACAACGGATTCAATTCCTACTTGTTTACTCTCCAATGCGTCAGAATCTGATTCAATATTGTGGCACAGGAAGCTAGCTCACATTAACTATAGGAAGATGAACTACATAGTTAGGAATGATCTGGTTCTTGGTATTCCGAAGATGAAATTCTCAGTTCCTGATGACTGTATTCCTTGCAAGAAGGGGAAGCAAAGAAAGAAATCTCACAAATCTAAATCGACGAATTCTATCGTAACTTCTCTGGAGTTGCTGCATATGGATTTGTTCGGTCCTATCAGTATCATGAGCATTGGTGGAAAATCATACTGCTTGGTAGTAACTGATGATTACTCCAGATTTTCATGGGTTAAGTTTCTTTCTTCTAAAGCTGAAATCACTGAGTTGGTACGATACTTAATCCTGGGTTTGGAGAATTTATTCAATCTGAAAGTCAGAAGAATCAGGAGTGACAATGGCAGCGAATTTAAGAATAGCAAAATGGGCTTATTCTGTCTACAAAAAGGAATTCATCATGAATTCAGTGCGCCATATGTTTCTCAACAAAACGGTGTTGATGAACGAAAGAACAGGACTTTGGTCAAAACAGCTCGCACGATGCTTGCGGATTCTAAGCTTCCAGACACCTTTTAGGCTGAAGCTGTGAATACTGCATGTCACGTTTTGAACAGGGTCTTGACCGTCAAGCGACATAACAAGACTTACTATGAATTGCTGAATAATCGAAAGCCGAATCTGGATTATTTACTACCTTTTGGTAATCCTTGCACCCTATTGAAAGTTCGAGATGTCCCAACAAAATTCAGTGCAAAGGCTATTGAAGGGATTTTTCTGGGGTATGTGGCTAATTCGACAACCAAGAGGGTTTATAACAAAGAGACGCGCCAAGTTGAAGAATGGTTCCATATTGACTGTTCAAATCGGTCTTTACCACAAATGGCGATTGGTCCGGATTGGGCATTTGATTATGAAACCTTATTCAAGTCTTTTCATTTACCTTCTGATATTTCTGCTGAAGATGCTGCTGTTCTTTATGATTCTTGTCAGGATACACAGCACAATGGATTTCTACCAAATGCGGTTCCAAATTCATCGATTCCATCTACTTCTGCTCCCGATCCTAATGTTGCTTCTTGTTCAGGTCCACAAGATTCAGAGAGTGAGGAGGATAATGCTATTTTTCAAGATTCTTCTGCTGATCCGTTGTTGGGTGATGATCCATTACCTTCGACACAGGCTCAGGGGGAGATTCCTACAAATTTAGACTTGGAAATTCCTATTAATCAAGATTATTCTTATCAATCTGAATCTACTCAAGTTGAAGTGTTGCCGGTTCCTGAGGTTGCATCAATCAAGGAACTCAAAGATCATCCAGTGACGAATATAATTGGAAATTTACAGGATGGATTGAAAACACGTTCTCTTGTTGACAATACTTGTTTGTATACCTGCATTAAAGATTCTGGTGTTCTTGATGATTGCTCACATTCTTGCTTTATTTCGCAGGTTGAACCCAAGATGTTGAAATGGCTTTAAATGACAACAATTGGAAAGAAGCTATGCAGGAAGAACTTGCTCAATTTGACAAACTTAAGGTTTGGAATCTTGTTGCTCTTCCGAAGGGTGCGTATCCGATAGGAACAAAATGGGTGTTTAAATGTAAGAAAGACGATCAAGGTGTCATGGTACGCAACAAGGCAAGATTAGTTGTCCAGGGCTTTAATCAACAAGAAGGAATTGATTACACCGAGGTTTATGCGCCTGTTGCGCGGCTCGAAGCTATAAGGCTGTTTCTAGCTTTTGCTTCTTTTAAAGGTTTTAAGGTATTTCAATTAGACGTGAAAAGTGTGTTTTTATATGGAAAGGTCAAGGAGGAAGTCTATGTGTGTCAGCCGCCGGGGTTTGAAGATCCACTGAATCCGAATATGGTTTTCAAGCTTGATAAGGCCCTCTATGTTCTTCATCAGGCTCCTCGTGCGTGGTATGAAACATTATCCACACATCTTTTGGCAAATGACTTTGTTCGTGGTAAGATAGACTCGACCTTATTCATAAAGAAATCATGGGGAGATTACCTACTGGTGCAGATTTATGTGGATGATATTATTTTTGGCTCAGCAAACGAAGGGTTATGCAAAGATTTTGAGGGTGTAATGAAGTCGAAGTTTGAAATGTCTGCTATGGGAGAGTTATCGTTTTTCTTAGGTTTGCAAGTAAACTAAAAGGAAGATGGTTTCTTTATTCATCAGTCCAAGTATGTCAAAGACAACTTGAGCCGGTTCAAGATGGAGGACTGTACCCCATATGATACTCCGATTCTGGTCAATCATAAGTTGAATTCTGACCTGGATGGAAAAGATGTGGATTATCGACTTTACAGAGCTATGATTGGATCCCTGATGTACTTAACCGCTTCAAGGCCGGATATAATGCTCGCTGTGTGCATCTGTTCCATATTCTAGGCAAAGCCAAAAGAATCTCACTTAATAGCTGTGAAAAGAATCTTTTGGTATTTGAAAGGAAAACAAAGATTGGGCTATGGTATCCTCAAGGTTCTAGATTTGATTTCAATGGTAATACTGATTCTGATTTTGGTGGTTGTTGTTTGGACAGGAAATCTACAACAGGTGGTTGCCAGTTCTTAGGTAATCGACTTGTGTCCTGGCAATGCAAAAAGCAAACCACAGTCTCGATTTCTACATGCGAAGCAGAATATATCGATGCTGCGAGTTGTTGTTCACAGATCCTGTGGATATAACAGCAATTGAGAGATTATGGTTTAAATTTCACAGGAACCTTATGCTTATTGATAATAATGCTACTATGTCCATAACTAGAAAATCCTGTTAAACATAGTAAAACTAAGCACATCGAAATTCGATATCATTTTATTCGTGATTGTGCAGAGAAAAGGTTGATTGAGCTGGTCAAGGTACACACTGATGATAATTTTGCTGATTTGTTTACCAAGACATTTGATCGTACCAGGTTTGAATTCCTAATTAAAATGATTGGTATGATCAATCCCGAATAAAAGCTTTTCAAAATTAGAATTTAATGGAAAATTTTATTTTTAATTTCTTTTATTGCTTTATTACATTTCAGCATTTACATTTCTGTCAAAAAGTTTTTTATTTTATAAAAAGTCAAAACAAATTGAAAAATATAAAATTTGACATCATTTGAGGTTAGAGAAGAAATGATAGTACATCAGTGATTAGTTCATTTCACACGACCTTAGTAGACCTTTGATATATGATTGATTAAACTGAGTTGATTTGATCTAAATTTCAAAGTTTGCATAAATGAGAAATGATAGTGTTGTGAATGCTCTAATCTTGATAATTTGTTTTCAAATTTGTGTATGAGTTTTAAAACTTAAATTGTCAATAGACTAAAATCGTTTGGAAACTAATAGTATTGTGAAAATTAAATATAAGATGATTACATCTGTGATTTGAATCCATTATATGCTTGTGTGTGTGTGTAAAAAATCATTATCAAATAAAGAATATATGGTTTTAAAGAATTTCATGAGACCAATATCGAATTATATCTTTAGCACAAATTTATTTCAGTTCACTTCACTGCCCATGCCACGAAAAACATGCAAGGTGTTGTTGAACTAAGATATGCTTTCACAATCTGTTGAAAAATATTTTCGCCCTCGGATCAGTTAGATATATCATCAAGTCTGACTCCATTGAATTTTATCCAGATAATAGTTGGATCCTCATACCTGAATCTGTTGATTCTCACTATTCAGCCAATTCATTAGAATCTTCTGATTCTGAATCATCTTGATTCTTATATCCTTTGGGATCTGCTTCTATACTTGTGCTAAAAGAGATAATTTCATCTTGGAAATTGATCTAATCTTAACATAAACTGTATATATCTTGAAGATAATGCAATTTATATTTCTGTTTGACATATATGTGGGGTACACGATGTTTTTCATCTTAATGGAACTAAATCACATGAATTTGGAGAATAAACGCTTATAGTTTCAAATCATATAATATTAAAAAATTTAAGAATTCATGCTTTATATTTCAAATTCGGTATAAATAAAATAGCATTTCATAACCTGCTCTTATCTACTTTGAAAATTTATCGCGTATCATTTCAAATATTATTCAAATTGAATGAGTTTCAAAATGAAAAAGATGCAAAGTGCACAAGACTGAGTTGGATGGTTTCATATTATAGGTTACCCTTTATTATTGCTACAATGTGTGATGAATTAATTGGATACTGATATGATCTTCTTGCTCATGATGTTTATTCAAAAATATGTGATTTTAGTTTATTCAGATAAAAATCCAAAAATATGTGTTTCCGTTTGTATAGATAAAATCCAAAAATATGTGATTCCGTTTGTATAGATAAAACTCAAAAAGATTTTGGTTCTTATTTTCAATGAAAATTCTAAACTTTTATTAAAATTGTTCGGGATTGGATCAGATACATGATGCTGACGAAAGTTCAAGACTTGAAAGGTTGAAGTTGGTAAAATTTTGTTCAAGGCAAAAGTGAATAGATATTATGTTCGCCTGTGTACAGTGAAGCGAACTTAATATGTTTGCCCAAGAACAGTGAAGCGAACTTAATCTGTTTTCCTGTGGATGGTGAAGCGAACTTAGCATGTTCGCCGAAGGCTTGTTAAGCGAACTTAACAAGTTCGCCTAAATAAACAAACTTAATGTGTATAAGGCTCTTGGCCAAGCGAACTTATCAGTCATCGTCTTCATTATTCCATGCGAACTTTTCTGAATTTTCTTTGGAATTTTTAATCTGTGTTCTTAGGGTTGTTTGTTGATTCCATTATACTCAAAATTGAATTGCGATCCTTTCAAGGTAATTTGGTTGAATTTCATCCGTTCAATCGTGAGTATTTTGAAGTTTTCTTCTCGGTTTAATTCGCGATTTTGACAGACTGTTTTTGACTGGAAATATAAAATTGATCATTCTAATTGGTTGCTAAGTGATAATCGACTGATGCATTGATTATTTCATGGTTTTAACTCGATTTTCCGATTTGTGAAATTCTGTGTTTGGATTTGAATCGTCACAGGTTCAAGCGAACTTGTTCCAAGCGAAATTGTTCGAAGCGAACTTGTCCAGGCGAACTTAATAAGTTCGCCTAGGGGTCCGAGAGTATTTGGACTTGTGATTTTTGAGTGTTAGAAAAAAAAAATTTGTTAGAAATTTTTTTTTGTTGTTTAAATTTTTTTTAATTGTTTGTGTTTGTTATTTTTACTAATGTGTTTTGTTGTCCGAATGTTTTCAAATGGCTCAACGTGTCGAATATAAACATAATCAGGTGGCATTGTTAGATCCTAACATGTCCGTGGCAGTCAATTTTCAAGGAATAATCAGATTTTTGAACCGCTCGCGTCTCCATACGGCTTTATCTGCTGATCCTTACATCAGTTTGGTATACATACAGCAATTTTGGGATACAGTTCATCAGGATACGGACGTAGAACCTCATGTTCTTCGTGCAACTGTCAATAATACTGAAATTGCCATATCTGAAGAAACAATTCGTGCTGCTTTTGATTTGGGTGGTAATGCTGAAGACCCATTGTCATATCCGGGCACTCTTATTATGGCATGTTTTCAAAGAATGGGTTATCGTGGGAGACAGAATGATACACAAGCACGTAAAGGTGGCTTAGTCGGTGAATGAAGATATTTCATGCATGTGATTATTCAATGCATCTCTCCTCGTAAAGCTGGAACTGATGGTTTAAAGATGGCTCTTCAAACTGCAATGGTGGCTTTAACGTTGAATAAGCGATTCAATTTTGCACTTTACTTCTATCGAGAGATGGTCATGCAGATTAATCCTGCTGAAGGTCAAGGATTTTTGATGTATCCTCGCTTTATTCAAATGATTCTAAATCATCTTATTCCGGATCTTCCACAACATCCTATAAGATTAACTTTGACTCCGATGTCAAAGCGTATCTTTACTGATTGCACGAAGGTGAAACAGCTGAATGCCGCATTGATACCGGTTAATACTCCTTTGTTTGGTCACTTAATCAATCTTGATTATGTTGCACCACCTAATGACAACTGGTTTCATCCTGATGAAATTATTCAAGTTCAAGGCTTAAATGTTCCACAACAACAGCAACCACAACAACAACAACAAATTCCACAGCAACCGATACAACAACAAGTTCCAGTTCAACAAGTTCAGGTTCCCGTACAACCACAAATTCCTATTCCTGAACAAGTTCCAATTCCATAAGATGAGGTTGAAATACCTATTCATGAACCTGTTCAAGAGGAGGTCGTTCATGCACATGAACAAGATCTAGGAATGAACATGGATGATTTCGTTGATGACGCTGTGAACTCGCCCATTCATGAAGCTGAAGGGAATGTGGTGACTGATGATGAATCTAGTTCAAGCTCAAGTGATACGATATTACCCGTTACTAAAGGCACTGACTCTGATGAATCTAGGGATTTTTCCTCAGATCATTATGAGCGGTTAGCTGCTATACCACTGGCTAATGCTGGAAAAGGCATTAAATCTCAAGCCAGACGACCAAGAAGAAATTCTGTTCGGGATCCTCCTTCCGGTTCAGTACTTGGAAAAAGATCTTTGGTTGATGAAAGTAGTGATTCTGATAGTGACTTCAATCCAGATCCAAAGACTCAAAAGTTAATGTCTGCTTCAATAGCTGCTGCTCAATCTTCGCAGGGAGTAGAGGATGCTAATTTTGTTGCTTCCTTGATTATTACTCCTCAAAGATCTAAAGATACATCTCCGGTTATAACTCATGTTCCTCTAGTTATTACTCCTACTGCAAGTCCTTCGATTCCACAATCGTCAGCTGGTTCGTCAAAGCCTTATGATTCTGAAAGGATTACTTTCCTTGAATCTCAAGTGCTTACACTACAAACACAGGTGAATACTCTTGTTTCTACTAATTCACAACGGCAAATGGTGATTCAGACTCAAGCTCAACAGATAGCTGACATGCAAGTATTGGTGTCTAAACTCGTTCAGCGTCTTGACGCAAAGGGGGAGTTGAGGAAACACGATACGTGTCACACAGAGTCTATTCAAAGACGTGATGATGAAGACAATGATCCTGCTGGAAATGTTGAGGGTGATCGTCAATACACTGACACTAATCCTATATCAAGGGTTCAGGGGGAGTCGACATCACAATCACTTGAAGGAAACAAAGATACTTCTGGTGCTAATGAAAAAGAAATTTTATTATTGGAGTTCTTTGCAGATTCTGAAGAAGAAGAAGCTAAAAAGATTGCATGTCTTGATGATATTGATGATTTATTCAATGACATGGACGATGAAGTGTCTGATAATGAAATAGAAGAAGGAGAGATAATGGAGATAGATATATAGAAAGATAAAGATAATGTTACTTATGAAGGTTGTGATGGTCTTAAAGTGCAGTATAACTTCATCCAAGATGATGTTATTCCTGAATTCACTTATGAAGGAGTAACAGATTCTATGGACTCTGTTGAAGACGTCACAATGCCTGAAGACACTGCTGATTCAAAGATGGATACTGATGATGAGAATATTCAATCCAATAAAGATGCTAAAATTGAAACTACTCACACTGATTCTCCGAAGGTTAATAAAGAACCTGTGATGTACAGAAATACATGGATGACAAGAGAACAGTGGAGAGAAGTTATAAATAGTTGGATGAAGGTGCTACCCAAGTCTCCAGCACAACCTGCTCAGAAAGAGAAATATGTGAATAACGAGCGGTGTGTAGGAAGGATCATAAGTTGGTTCTATGATGGTGATACAAAATTATTTGCAATTAAAAGATCTGACGGTGTTCAATACTTAAAGCCGAGGATCAAATATTTCAATACCTTGCCAAGGTGTGAAATGAATGGTCTAGCTTCAAAGCCTCTTATTAATAGATCGAAGAATGGTTTGGCTGATGTGATAGCAACCTTGATCAAGAGAGAAGGTAGTTCAGAAAAGTATGAAATGCTGAAACCACAAAAAGGAAAGAGAGTGAAGAACACATATCAAAAGACTGGGAAGGTGACCTGGAAGTACAAGTATAAACCAGTTTGTGGTGTACACAAGATACCATTGAAGAAGATTCCTCAAGACTTTCTTGGGAATATGAAATGGTGGTATGTCGATGTTAATACTGGTGAAGCAAGGATTGAAGATAAAGACAATAAGGTCATTGTGTGTATCTATGACGCAATGAATCTTATCATTTTTTCAAAGAAAGATTAGAGGACGTTGTGAAAGAATGAAATAATGTTCACTGATGAATGGAAAGAACAAGGATTACAGTACAAGAGAGTTTTGGAGATATGCAGAAGATATGGAGTGCGTGCTGGCAGCAGACTACCGGATAACTGGAAAAGCTCATCATGAAGACTGAAGACTGAAGATCAAGCTTTTGTCAAGGGGGAGTCTGTTAGGACATAATTTGTAATGACAAAAGCTTGTAATAGTTAGATCTTATGTCTTTATGTTTTTGTTATGTGAAAGTCACTAAGTGTTTATTCAAGTTTACCTAGAGGCGAACTTGTTAAGTTCGCCTGATCTAACAGAGGCGAACTTAATTAGTTCGCTTAAGTCTATCTGAGGCGAACTTGTTAAGTTCGCTTAATCTGTTAGAGGCGAACTTAATAAGTTCGCTTATAGCAGGTCAGATGTCTATATAAGTGTTTACAGAGTCAGTCGAATTAGAGAGAACACAGAGAAAAGAGAATTATCGAATTAGTCTGATTGAGTCTGTAAACTCTACTGTGATTTGGAATACAATTGTGAAGGTTATTTACTTGATTGTCTACATTGCCTTTTGTGCGTATAAACGTTGATTCGTTGGATTCCGCATTCCGAGTTAATGTCACGTCTTATCACGAGATCGATCCGTAGAAGAGCCATGAGGGACCTACATTTCCACAAGCTTATGTTCTGGCGTGACCATGTGGGGTACCAGAATTGCCAATTCATTGAAACGATCGGTGTACCCAGCCACGTCATCTCCTAACATCTAGATTCCACATCTCAACCTCGATCTTTTGTAATTCGTTTCGAGGAAAGTATTCCTCGATCATCATGTTTTTCAGATCTTCCCAAGACAATTGATACGCTGTCTGCCTTCCCAAAGTTTTCACTTGGGTATTCCACCAGGTCAATGCCTTATCAGTGAGCGTACAAGTAGAATGCTTCACCATGCAGTCAGCGGTGCACTCACTGATGTCAATCGCCGATTCCATCTTTTCTATCCACCTCATTAGGCCTACTGCACCCTCGGTGCATTGAAGCTACGAGGGTTGCAGGATAAGAAGGCCTTGTAGGTGCACTTCCTGTTTGAAGCATCTGTAGGATCACAAGTCATTTATTTTAATAACATCATTAATTCTGATCATGACTATGTATTACAGATGTGATTACTCGTTCTTTACCTCCAGTACCTCTGGTTGTGCCGCTACCTCCTGCACCTCCTCCGCCGGTACCGCTGCCATTCCCTCCGCCACTATTTTGATTGGATTCATACTTGTTCCATGGCGAAGCTACCCGTTGTGATATGAGTTGCTCCACGTTTGGAGAAATCGTCTCGTTGTTGTCACCAGTGGTGTCACGCGACATCCTTCGCTTAGGTGCCATTGTGTTCTTTCTAACATAAGATTTAAAAAGAAACATCATTATATAATAATAACGATATCACATGACATAAGGATATAACAACATCAAACGTGAACAATCATCATCACAACATATATTACACATACATAGTTAAAACATACATAGTACATTGTTCCAAAAGACAAGGATACAACATAGATGGGTTTATATGACCACATAAGTACCAAAGTTTCAAACTACATAATGTACTACGGTCATAACCTGCCCGTAATAGGTCTAGAAATAGGAAGGTACCCTCGGTGGAGCAGCAGCTGCGGTGATCATAGCCTCGACGCGTGCCTCGGCTAAAGTGGCCCGGAGCTCAGCCTCAATCGCCCTCTGCTCGGCTGCACCTGCTCTCGGTTCTACGGCGGTGGTCCTCAACTCCATCTCTACAAGTCTCCTCTCGATCTCCACAAATCGATTAGCAGCGTGCTCAATGGACTGGTCGCACAGTACTTGATCCTCAATCACCCCGAAAACGTGCGACTTCAGTTGTTGCATACACGCCATGTCTTCCTGAAGATTTCCTACGTCAGTCTCCAGATAGTCGATCTTGTCCCCATGAGTATAGCTTCCGGTCACCAGTATAGGAATAGATGACTCCACGCACTCCCCTATGAGTGGTGCGGGTCATGATAAGCAGGATAGCCCAGCGGGGTCGCATGTCGTCTGAAGATCCTCCTCTACCCTCCACTTCCGAATAGCTCGGAGCAACCAATCCCAGTAAGATACATCCACTCTAGTTACTCTGGCCGCATGCACATCTGCAGGCTCACCCATCTCGGGGACTACTTATGGAATCTAAGCGGTGCTTGGTCGTCTCGGGGTAGCGGACTGAAGTTAGAGTGGGGTTAGTGTGTGACATGATGTGACTACCATATCCATATGACATGATGAATGGTTATGCAATGAAAATGTTTTTGTGAGTCATTTAAATTATAGACTAGGTTTAGTTTTAGACTCCTAATTCGCTATAATCAATGGCTCTGATACCAAGTTCTGTCACACCCCGCCAAGGCGAAAACGCTAGGTGTAACATTCACTGGTTTCCAAAAGCATATTATTACCGCAAACACATACATAATGATTGGATACATAATCAAATTTAAAGTTTTACATCCCAAAATATCTATTTGAGTTTACAAAGATTAAGATTTCGAAAATATGACTCAAATAATGAGTTATACAAGAGAAATCCTCCAAAATCCGTATCCATCACGCATGCATGTAACCTACACGGCTAACCATTGCGACCACATTCAATTTCATGAAAAACATACTTAAAAAGAGTCAACATGAGGGTGGTGAGTTCACGGGTTTTGATCAACTATTCTTGTAGTTCCAACGTTTTCAAACGTTCAATTGAATAAGTTTTTCCGATCAAACAATGTATATATATATATATATAACCAATGAATTGAACATTTCCTGACCAATTGACCCCATTTGTAAGCTTTCAAGGAATACAAATAATATGAAATGCACGAGACCGTAACCAACCCGTGACAAATGAATGCCCCTCCCTCGCTAAACCACCAGAATAAGAAAATATACGGTCATTCGTCCATGTGGACCCCTGGCTAGCGCGACTAACCATTACCGGGGACGTCACTCCCAATAGTACTATCCATAGAATCCAAGGCTAAGACCATAGCTAATGGTTACAAAGTGTGTTTGTTTCAGGGGACTTTACGAGCTCTATAATTGTTCCCTCAATGCACACATAACGGTCTAGTCTAGGTTTATTCATTTATATATAAAAATAGTTACAAGTATGTTTCCTCCCTAAAACATTTCAAAACTCAGAAAAAGGGGACAGTGAAACTCACCTCGTCAGTAGTGTACGCTAGCAAATATTTGTATAACTGTAGGCCCCGCCTATCCGTATCCTAATTACACAAGGATACCTATATGTTAAGACTACCCGTCTTAAACACAAGTTGTTCACCCGACTTAACGAACCCCGTTAAGTACGTCTTTGTTTAATAAAACAATGTTTTCATGTGACGACTCGTTGGTGATTATTATTCTAGCCTAGACGCTTATATATTTTCCTAGAAAATATTAGGTTTCCACATTGGTGACTTGTTAGGTGTACCAAAAACAAAAATTATTTGTTTTGCGATAACTCATAATATATTTATATTATGATAACATATAATTATTTCTTACCAATAAATTTGAGTTAATTACACGGATGGCCCCTGTGGTTTACATGGATTTTACTCTTGGCCCCTACGAATAGGAAACTACATGTTTAGCCTAATAGTTTGTATAAAAGTAACAAATTTGTCCCCTGAGTTGGATGAATGTTAAATTACTTCGTTAAGTAGTTGTGAAATGACCGAAATACCTCCTGACACCAAAAATAAAAAAAATTATAAATCTTATTGGGCCCACCAATTTTCAATTAAAAATTTAATAAATCAAATATAAATATATTCAGTTGAATTCTTGTCACATTCTCTTGTCTTCCTCGATGAAGCCATACTCGGACCACCGCCAAGAACTCGCCGACGACACTTGCAACTTTCGGCTACACTTAGTTCATCTTCTGACGAGGGAGTTGGACATCCTATCATCGTCGTGAGAGAAAAGATCGAACGGGACTTCGTTCTTGCCGGAAAAACAAAGGTGGCGCCGAAGATTTTGGGCCACCGGAAAAACGGGCGCAGTAAATTCAGCCTGTGGGCAGCCGGAAAAACGATAGCGCCGAAGATTGCTCAGGTAAGACAAACGGAAAAAGGGGGGTTGTAATCTGAGACTCGTCGAAGATGAATCTAAACACAAAAAACATGGTTTTGTAAAGATAAATTCACAGGGGCCAAGGGGAACCATCCAAACCAAAGACTGGAACTCAACAGATACCCGAACAATCGTCTGCCCTAATTTCAAAAGAAACCCTAGGTCGTTGGGTTTTACCAGCACTAAGGACAACAACAATTGCTAGAATTAAAGCCAAAAGCATCTCTCCAATCGCTTTCGATCCCAAATTCATTGTTCAACCACCCAATTTCTCCCGATACAGTCTTCAATCGACCACGTTCACGCATCGTATCACGCCACCGTTACCCTCTGCTACAAAAATCGGCACCAACACCGATTCTTCATCAATGCAACTGCTGATAATCTCTCATGAATGAATTCTTATAAGCATGATTTGGATTGTTATAAGGTGATGTTAAGTAGACTAGTTCGCGAAGGTCTGTTCGCTGATATTGATCACATTAGGGTTTTGATGGTGAAAGAGTGCAAAAATGAGGAGGAACTTATAGGGGTTGTTGGTTTTTTGAAAGGGCTTAGAAGTAAAGGTCTTGACTACAGCTATAACACATTGTTGATTCAAATGGGAATGTTTCAAATGGTCGAGGCTGCTCGGGATGTGTTTATGCAGATATTAAATTACAGGATTAAACCTAGTTTGTTAACCTTTAATGCATATTTTAAATTACGGGAAGTAAAGGTGGAGATGAACAAAGGTGGTGTCGGATTTGTATTTGGTGGGAAAAAGGGGTTGTCGGAATTTGCCGGACCGTCGGAGGAGATGGCTTGAAGGATGGGGTGGGGAAGATGAAATCTGGGCAGATTTTATTTCACTTTTTATTAATATCTTTTTTGTTTTTAGTTTTTTTTGGGACCCACTATTTTATTTCATTTTTTCTTTTAAATATATAAAGGGTATTTTGGTCATTTTATAAAATACTAACAGAAAACTTAACGTCCATCCAACTCAGGGGCCAAATTTATTACTTTTGTGCAAACTATTGGGCTAAACATGTAGTTTCCCATTCATGTGGGCCAAAAGTGAAAACCATGTAAACCACAGGGGACATCCGTGTAATTAATTCCAATAATTATATAAAATCACAAATATCGTTCAAGTATGTTCTACGCATGTCAATTTTTCTACGGGCACATAAACTATTATAGGTCCCTCGGGTGTCTCGGATCGTCACATGCAAGTGTGTTCCTAGTCGAACCGGGTGAGGAATGCCCATGACTAGGTGGAGTATCAAGCAACACAAAGTAAACCAACAACAAAGACACTTTCAAACTTCGTCTATTATAAACTTAGCCGGTTATAGAATTCTTACAAATGAATGCGTACTTACATTCTGTCAATACCTGCTATTTATACTATACCTGTTGCATGCACACTTGGCAAGTGCGCAGGGCTTAACTCCTGCGTACTTAGCAAGTACGCAGACAATGTTCTTGCGTACTTGCTAAGTACGAACGATTTACAACATGCGTACTTGTTAAGTGCGCACAACACTTTACAAGACAAGTCCAACGACAAGTACCTACATACATGATTACAACTCGATAAACCAATACATATAGACGCTGAAACACAAATACAAATACATAAAGACATTACATAGCCAAGAACAATCTTCAGAGTGCTTGTCAGCCAAGAACAATCTTCAGAGTGCTTGTCACAAGAATTGGTTCAACAAACTCCCCCTTGACAGTAGCTCTGGAGATGTCTTCAGTCTTTAACCACTTCAGAGTGCTTGTCACAAGAATTGCTTCAACAAACTCCCCCTTGACAACAGCTCTGGAGATGTATTCATTCTCTAATATCAGTATGTAAGTAGTATTTGTCTAACAGCATCGTACTAGAGGTTCCCCAAGGTCAAAATCCGTGAGCTCAAGGACGACTGCGTCAAGTTTGAGCTCCATGGCCATGTATGCGGGACCCTTGTCTTTGTATTTTGGAGGGCGACTCGGGAAGGGAAACCTTCGCCATTCTCCATGGGTGTGTTTGATCCGGTGCATCAGCAGAGTCAGATGAATCAGATTCAGTAGCTTCGGAAGCCGACTCTTCAGCACCATCTCCTCCTTCTTCCTCGTCATCGCCGTCACTATCCATCTCAAAGATTAGTAAGATGAAGATGAAATTATGAACGGGACGAAAAAACGGTTTAGGAACACACGAAATTTTTGAATGAAATCGGAGCAGTGAGTGTACACAGTGTAAGCGTTCGAAATGAAATGAAGCCTTGAAAATTTTCTAACACCTGTATATAAACCCTTCATAGATGGGTCATGCGTACATGTCAAGTACGCAGAAACCCTTGTGAGCTCAAATTTCAACTCAAATTATTAAGATTGTTAAGTCAAATAACAAACCGGATATGAACATTCAATCAAGAGGTTTCAAAATCAATTCAAAGAAGTTAAACACAAATATTTTTGATTTTTCTTAACTTTTAATAAATTGTACTTAAATTTTTTATTGGCATTAGATAATGATAGAACTGTACATAAACTTCAAATCTTTTTGAACTTTTCTGAATGAAGATAAAATGCATAAGATATAGATATGGATATACAGGAATATACACATGCTATTTTTGGTCAAAGTCATGAGCAGAGGATCATATCAAGCTATTATAAGCAAAAATGATATACAATAAACATCAAAGAATATGGGATCATGTCATGGATTACTACTTATTCATACGTTATATTCAATACAAGCAAGTTAACTCAAGTTGTTAATATTATAAGATTTGAAACCATAGGCATCTTTGTATCATGTTCTGGTGTGTTAAGGTATTAATTTTAAGATATACAACATGTACCCCACATTCTGCTACATAAACTTAAATTTGCACTATCTCAAGGCATCTAAGATTTTCCCAAAGATTTTCAAATCTCCAGAATGAAGTTACATCGTTTAGAATAGAAAAAATCAAACAGAATCCATAAGGATTATCAAGAATCATAAGATTCAGAATCGAGTGATTCATTTGTCTTGGTTTGATAGGCTTTTCTTCAGTGAATATCATATGATGATTCAGGTTAATAGATATGGAATCTGTGTATTTGGGTAAGGGGATCCAACTTTTATCTTGATTTGATTTCAATGAATCAGGTATGATTCAACGGTTGATGTCAAGACATATCTTGGCCCAACTTCCCATTGCATACTTATGAGTATGGGCAGTGAAGTGAACCGAAAAATTATGCTAAAGACATAACCTGAAACTGGTCTCATAAGAAAATACTTGCCAAAATCTTACATCCTTTATCTGATAATGATCTTTTTGCATTCTTTTACACACACACATGCATAACACGGGTTCAAATCACAGTTGTAGTATTGATTAAGTTTCTACACAACTAATAATTCAAAAATGCTTATAGCCTACTGACAATTCAAATTACTTGCAAATATTCAAATTAAAACTTAAACAGCTTAACATACAAGTAATCATGATGCAATCATTTCCCATATGTGCAGTCTAAGACATTTAGATCACTTACTGATGTACTATCATTTCCTCTTTTCTTCAAATGACTCTGAAATTTTCTCCATTTTCTATTTTGTTTGAATTTTTTGAAATATTTTTCTAAAAAGAAATGAACTATACATAAATAAAAAGAAATAAAACTTGACTTCCATGAAAATATTTTGATTTGAAAATGAGTTTTCTCACTCAGGATTGAACATTCCTATCAGGTTGACTAGATGTTCAAAACGGGTATGGTCAAATGCCTTAGTGAAAAGGTCAGCAAAGTTGTCACCCGTGTGAACTTTGACAAGTTCAACCAAATGCTTTTCATCACAGTCACGGATGAAATGATGGCGAATTTCAATATGCTTAGTTTTGGATTGTTTCACCGGGTTGTTCGTGATAGACATCGTGGCATTGTTGTCAATTAACAGAGGATTTCCAGTGTAGTTCAAGCCATAATCTCTCAAGTGCTGCTTGATCCACAATATTTGAGAACAACAGCTCATGGTAGCAATGTACTCTGCTTCACATGTTGAGACAGAAACCGTTGACTGCTTCTTACACAGCCAGGAGACCAGCCTGTCTCCTAAGAATTGACATCCACCTGAGGTTGATTTTCTATCAAGGATACAACCGCCATAATCAGAATCGGTATTGGCTTTGAAGTCGAATGACTGCTGCTTCGAGTACCAAAGACCCAATCGGGGTTTCCCCTAAAAGTATCTGAAGATCCTCTTAACAGCTATCAGATGAGACTCTTGTGGTTGTGACTGAAACCTAGAGCACAAGCATTCAGCAAACATTTTGCCAGTCCTTGAAGCTGTGAGAAACATAAGAGATCCGATCATCCCACGATACAATTTGTAATCCACATCCTTTCCCACTCTGTATGGATGCAGACCATGATTGACGGGGATAGGTGTGCCATCAGTACTACTATCATTCATCTTGTATTTTGTCAAGATGTCCTACACATACTTAGTTTGATGTAGATAAATACCGTCCTCTCTTTGAGTGACCTGCCGACCTAGGAAGAACGACAATTCACCCATGTTGCTCCTTTCAAACTTGGACTTCATCACTTGTTCGAATTCCCTACACATCCCTTCATTTGTAGACCCAAAGATAATGTCGTCGACATAGACTTGTACAAGAAGAATATCACCTCCTGCTTTTCTAATGAAGAGAGTCGAGTCAATTTGTCCGCGGTGGAAACCATTGAACAATAGATGTTTTGATAAAGTCTCATACCATGCCCGAGGTGCTTGATGAAGACCATAAAGTGCTTTGTCGAGCTTGTACACTTTATTGATATTAAGCGGATCTTCAAAACCTGGTGGTTGAGTGACATAGACCTCTTCATGAACTTTCCTATATAGAAAAGCACCCTTCACAGCAAGTTGATAGACCTTGAAGCCGAAAAAGGAGGCATAAGCCAGAAACAGTCGAATGGCCTCAAGTCTCGCAACTGGGCATACACCTCTGTGTAATCTAGGCCCTCTTACTGATAAAAACCCTGAACAACCAACCTTGCTTTATTCTTCACAACAACGTGTTGATCGTCCGTCTTACATTTTAACCCCCATCTGGTTCCAATTGGATGCATACCCTTCGGAAGGTCAACCAGAACCCACACGTGCAACTTTTGGAATTGAGACAATTCATCTTGCATCGCCTCTATCGAACAGTTGTCAGCGAGAGCCTCTTTAACATTCTTCGGCTCCAATTGGGATATGAAATCAGCATGAAGACACGTTTCCATGACACCTGTATCAAATATCTAAGCGTACAGACTGGTGTTCTCAGTAATGGTTCTATGACTAGTTTGAACATCGGCATCAGGATCACCAATAATGTTCTCAATTGGATAATTCCGATGCACTCTCGTCCCTGGTACTTGCGGTTCCTGGATGTTAGAATCTAGATTCGTGCTCAACTCCCCCATATCCTGTGTTCCAGAAGAAGAAGATTCAATGTTGATTGGATCAGTTGGAGCTTCATTTCCTACGCGATTGTTAGTATCAGCTTGAGAGTCATTTCCATCAATATGAACAACTTCAATGTCATCACTTTCTTGAGTTCCAGATGAAGAAATAGCATTGGAATAGAGAGTTACAATATGTACGGTGGCACAGGTTGAGAAGTTGGAATCATCGCCGCCATTAACGAAATCGTACACATTTGCGGCATCATCGGCAGATAAATCAGGAAGATTAAAAGACTTGAACAAAGCGTCATAATCAAACCCCCAAGCAGGACTAGTTGATTCTGATGGAATGATGTGTTTACTACAGTACACTTCGAGCCATTCTTCCACAGACCTACTAACAATATTGTACACTCTTTTGCATGGCGAGTTAGCAACATATCCTAAGAAGATGCCTTCCACGCTTTTGCATGAAACTTAAACTTGCGGTATTTGTACTGTAACAATAAAGAGCAGGGACTGCCAAAAGGACCTATGTAGTCAAGATTTGGAGGATGATTGTTGATCCGCTCAAAATAAGTTTTCTTGTATCTTTTAACAACCAAGACTCTGTTCAAGACGTGACACGCTCTGTTGACTGCTTCTGCCCAGAAAGTGACAGGAAGCTTTGCATCGGACAACATTGTCCTTGCAGTCTCGATCAAAGTTCTGTTCTTCCTTTCTGCAACTCCGTTCTGCTGAGGTGTGTACGGGGTACTAAATTCATGACGAATACCCTTCTTGAGACAGAAAAGCTCCATCAAATTATTCTTGAACTCAGTTTCGTTATCACTCCTTATTCTTCTAACCTTCAACTTGCATAAAGATTCCAAGCTCAAGATCAGGTATTGAAGAATATCAACAGTCTCATCCTTGGTACCTACAAAATGCACCCAAGAAAAATGTGAGAAATCATCAGTTACAACTAGACATTATGACTTTCCTCCAATACTCCTGATACTTATGGGCCCAAACAAATCCATATGTAAGAGCTCCAAAGGGGTATCGATGAAGTTTTGGAGCTTGGGCTTGTGAGACTTTTCTGAAATATTTTTCTAAAAAGAAACGAACTATACATAAATAAAAAGAAATAAAATTTTACTTCCATGAAAATATTTTGATTTGAAAATGAGTTTTCTCACTTAGGATTGAACATTCCTATTAGGTTAACTAGATGTACAAAACGAGTACGGTCAAATGCCTTAGTGAAAAGGTCAGCAAAGTTTTCATCTGTGTGAACTTTGACAAGTTCAACCAAATGCTTTTCAGCACAGTCACGGATGAAATGATGGCGAATTTGTATATGCTTAGTTTTGGAATGTTTCACCGGGTTGTTCGTGATAGACATCGTGGCATTATTGTCAATGAACAGAGGTGTTCCAGTGTAGTTCAAGCCATAATATCTCAATTGCTGCTGGATCCACAATATCTGAGAACAACAGCTCGCGGTAGCAACGTACTCTACTTCACATGTTGAGACAGAAACCGTTGATTGCTTCTTACACTGCCAGGAGACCAGCCTGTCTACTAAGAATTGACATCCACCTGAGGTTGATTTTCTATCAAGGTTACAACCGCCATAATCAGAATCGGTATAGGCTTTGAAGTCGAATGACTGTTGCTTCGAGTACCAAAGACCCAATCGGGGTTTCCCCTTAAAGTATATGAAGATCCTCCCAACATCTATCAGGTGAGACTCCTTTGGTTGTGTCTGAAACGAAGAGCACAAGCATACAGCAAATATTATGTCAGTCCTTGAAGCTGTGAGAAACATAACATATCCGATAATCCCATGATACAATTTGCAATCCACATCCTTTCCCTCTCTGTCTGGATGCAGACCATGATTGACGGGGATAGGTGTGCCATAAGTACTGCTATCATTTATCTTGTATTTTGTCAAGATGTCCTACACATACTTAGTTTGATGTAGATAAATATCGTCCTCTCTTTGACTGACTTGCAGACCAAGGAAGAACGACAATTCACCCATGTTGCTCCTTTCAAACTTGGACTTCATCACCTGTTCGAATTCCCTACACATCCCTTCATTTGTAGACCCAAAGATAATGTCGTCGACATAGACTTATACAAGAAGAATTTCACCTCCTGCTTTCCTAATGAAGAGAGTCGAGTCAATTTGTCCACGGTCGAAACCATTGGACAATAGATGTTTTTTGATAAAGTCTCATACCATGCCCGAGGTGCTTGATGAAGACCATAAAGTGCTTTGTCAAGCTTGTACACTTTATTGATATTATGCGGATCTTCAAAACCTGGTGGTTGAGTGACATAGACCTCTTCATGAACTTTCCCATATAGAAAAGTGTCACACCCCAACCGACGGCGGAATCATCGGGGCGGGACATGTAGACTGTTCATGAGCACAAGGTTGACTAGATTGTAATATATGAAATCCATTTCCATTAAAACAGACATGAAACAAGTTCAAAGTACATAATGAAATACAATTTGTCTTTGATTTAATATTAACTAGGTCCAAAGCCTATGTGTAGCATGTCTTGATCTAGCTCATATGAAAGCACCTGAAACATGAATAAAATAAGGTCAACTAAAAAGTTGGTGAGTATAACATAGGTTTGTATATAGGTAGCATATAATTTATAAACCAAATCCTTTACATGACATGATAAATAAGGCGTTTATGGGGAGCAGCTATTGTGTAACCAAGTACAATCAAACCTTTGTAACTAGCATGCAAAAATTGTGTTGTCGGTTTCAATCACCGCGCACCTGGGTGGGTTTGTCAGACTCATTAGATCTATCATTGAAAACCGTCGGCTTGAAAAGTTAATGATTGCACATAATCGCATACAAAAGGTTAGCATGCCTAGCCCTCGGGCATAAAGCTTAAATTGCACACGTGAATGTGAATAGGATTTGTACTTGTGTTGTTTGCGTAAATGTAAACATGTAAGTTGAATAGTGTTCATGTTTCACCCCAAAAATGTAAAAGAGTAAAAGGGGCTATGTATACTCACTTGTATCGAAGGCTTAGCTAACTCGAGATACTAGATAGTAATGTGATCCTTGTATTGCACAATGTTAACCTAGAGTGTAATGTATATTGCATTAATAATGCACAATAGTCTAAGTCTAAGTCTAAGGTTGAATTGGATAAAGTTAGTGATTGGTACTTGAAAGTATTGTATAAAATGGAAGATTTGAAATGAATATTTTTAGAATATTTTGAATAAGGTTTGAGTTTGAAATAATTAAATAAGTAAATTAGATAATTATTGTTTATGAAAATGATGTAAGTATAAGATGTATTTAAGTATAACTAAATAGATGCTTTTGTTCAAATATAAATCAAATAAATAATTATTACTCTATTCATTTATTTATAAAGTGTAACTTAGACATTAAAATATTATTAAGTGTAGGGTTTATTAATTAAATGTTGGACTTTAAATAATTCTCTTTTATTTTAAGATTAAACAATTGATCCTTTCTAAATAAAGGTAATACAGATTTTTAAATTTAATTACATTTATTTTAAAAACAACTCTGGAATATAAATTGTTTTAAAAATATAAAAATATAAACATTCTGCCAACACACACGACCGTGCCAGGGAAGGGCATGATCGTGCTTGGTCGGGCGCGACCGTTCTGGACGGGGCGCGACCGTGTTGGTAAAACAGAGGACAACTGGCCCAATCACTAGGCACAATCGTGCCTTAGACAGGCACGACCGTGTCTATGCTTCAAGGGCACAACCAGGTCTAGCCAACGAGCATGACTAGGTCTGAGTAGGAGGCACGACCGTGCTAGAAGTTGACACGACCGCGTCTCCTGAGGCACGACCGCGCTAGATGATTAGCGCGACCGTGTCTCTTTCAAAACAAGAACGAATTGAATGATTTTTATATTTATAGAACTGGAATGCATAGGGCTTTCATTAACAAGGTTCTTATGAGTCTTTTGGTACAGGTTAATTGTGTTTAAAACATGTTTAGAACCGGATTCGGTTAAACTATTTTAAATGAAAATACGGTTTCGGGTTCGAGTAGATTTCGATATTGAAAGCCGAAATTGAATTAGGGCTTTTGATCTAAAGAATAAATAGATAGTTTAGAAGGTTTCGATCACCCAGCAAGACGATGAATTGATGGCCTAAGGTAGGGACGATTTCCGACGATGACAGGAGTGGTCTCCGGTGCCTTCTGCTGCAACTCCGACTGCTTCAATGGCTTCGGTTGTTCCAGAGAGGGTATTATATCGTATAGTGATGGATTGCTCGAGAGCATTCGGATTGTAGAGAGGATTTGTGGCATCGAGATAAAATCCTTTGAGGCTAAACGAATTCTGGATTAATTGATCGTAAAGGGAATAATTGGTAGTATTATTTTCTTGGTTAATGAGAATAAAACGTAAAACGGTTTTGAATTCAAACGATCGGGTGATTAAAGTCACAATTACGTTTCAACTGGTACGCAGGCGCGACCGTGCCAAGATAGGCGCGACCGTGCCTAGACACCGGGCACGATCGTTCCGAAGCAAGTCGCGCGACCATGCCAAAACACTTGGCGCGACCGTGCTAGGACGAGACGCGACCATGCTTACTTAGGGTTTCTTGTTATTTCTCAACTTTAGTCCTTGTAACTTTAGTTTTGACATGTTTGTATAAAACTGTTACTTGTATAGAGGTTAATTGCATATAACTGAGTAAACTCTAGGAGGTGTTACCACGTGATTTGAGTTCTAAAACTTTGAATTAAAAATACGTTTAGCTAACAATTGATGAGGTGCGGGTTTGAACAAGTACAAGGTTTAATGATGTACCGTTATTTTATTAATTTAAATAAATTAAAATAGGGTCGGAAAATCAGGAATGTTACAGTCTCCCCATGTCAAGGGAATTTCGTCCCGAAATTTAACTAATGGAGACTACTAAATCAAGAAAGAGGTGGGAGTTTGGGTTCTCGGTAGGCTTTGATTGTTGGATATGGCTTAGGCCTGATCATCGAGGTGGAATATGAATGATGACAATGAATTTAGTTTTTGAAATGGACTTAAGGAGAAGATTGTCGAATAGCAATTTGAATTCTAAATGTAAGATGTATTACTTGGAACAAATTTGATGAGATTTTGAAATTTTGTGTTTGTATAAGATGTAGTCTAACGTGCTCAAAATTGTTAGTGGGTAAAAGATTTTATAAACATTGGTCTAGGTCAAAACTTCACGTGACACGAACAACGCTACTCCTGATAATATGATAGGGCACTTATATATAGGAAGTACCATCGACGTATCCACCATGCTCTCGTCACATTACATCCGTTTCGTTGTTACACATCATGATAAGTTTTAGGTCACAACACACGACAAAATTTCACTATAGTTTCCATGCGCTGATTTTCATAATTCCGTGTGCACCCGTAATTATTCAAATCATCGTATGGTCCATATAGATTGTTTCGTTGTGTGTGCGTAAGGGGGGCACAATTTCGCTATGATCATGTCTATTGTTTACACATAGAAATTCGCTAACAAGTAACTAAGTCTCTAATCAGGTCAGTTCGCAACTAAAGAGTAGTAAAGTAGTAACACTTAAAGTTTCTTAGTTTGCTCGTGTTTGAATAAGAATACGTCAAACCCCGAGTCGTTTCAATGTATTATGGTCTTCAACTTTGGTGTACAAAGTGCATGACCATGTCTTGTGTATAATGTAATCAATCCATTGCAATAGTTGTAAGCAATTTTTTTTCGAGTATATAGTAAGCACACAAGTCTCATGTATGATCTAGTGTCACGTAGTTTGTAATCAAATAGGTCTCATATATAGCGTAAATAATTTAGCGTCTTGTATTTTGTAAATCAAAAAGCTCTAATGTGTATTGTATACAACATAGTATTATGTGTATTGTAGGAAATGGATCTCATGTATAGTGTTAGCAACTTAGCATCATGTATTTTGTATAATGTACACCGTTTAGTATAAAGTGCTTTGTAACCAAATGAGTTTCATGTATAGTGTGGTCAATCTAGAATTATGTATCAATGAAGCAATTCGTATGTATAACATATATTGCAAACAACTAAGTTTCGTGTATCATGTGCTCAATCCAGTAGCATATGTATTGCAAGTAAACATGTTTTCGTGCATTACGTGATCAATCGAGCAAATTGTGATTTGTAGGCAAACTAGTTTCATGTATTATGTAGTTTGTGTAGAATTGGATATATTGAGGATAATTGAGTTTCATGTACCATGAGATTGCGTTGAATATATTGTGAACGTGTATACATGAGTATTGAACTTCGCGTGCGATGTGTACTAACGGGTCTTGCATGTGATCGAGTGCTGCGGACAAACGTGTTGTTTGGCGTTCTTGCATAATGTGGTAGTTAGGTTCAAGTCCTCAAATCTCATTGAGGTTGGTGGGAAAGGTTAACGTTTACGCGATATGGATCGTCTCTTGAAGCGTCGAGTGAAAGGTAACGAGGAGGTTTTGGAAATATTATGGAATTTGTGTTTACAAATACGGGTCTTTGTTTGAACATAGAAAGTGGGAAATTGTTTTTTTTTTTTTTTTTTTTGTAGATATATAAAGTTGTGAAATCATTGAATCGCATATTTTAAATGAATATGCAATTTATGAGAAAATACTTTTAATTTAAATTTTTGACTATTGGCTAAACAAGTAAGAGCATATTAATTTAACTAAAATTTAGAAATATTTACTTTAATGAGGAAAAATCATAATTATTTATCAGTTTTAAAAATATTTTTATAAAATTGATTGCATTACTTTCCTTATTAGGTGAAAAAGTTTTATGGAAAATTTATGTTTTTGATATTATCTAAAAATTTCAATAAATATTTTGTTAAACAAGATAGCGATGTTTTGTTTAAATCACAAAATATGATGATTTATTTATGAAAGAGGTTGTTGGTAATGTACTAAATCATGTTGAATGAAAGAAGTGATATTTGAGAAAGTTTGACGAAAATATAACATGTGTAATTTACGCTCCACGGGTCAAATCAATGAACAATAACTGTGGAGTTGAAATATATGGAATTGACTAGATGCTGAAATGTTAAACATTATTAAAACATAGGGAAATGGTTCTCAAATCAAAAATTTAAAGAAAATCAGTAGAAGCTTCTTCTAACGTCTCTGGTAGCTTTCCACTAGGAGGAAGATAATCGCCAAGATGAGCACCGCTATAGTCATTCGAGTAGTAGATCTGGCTTCAGTTCTGGCGGTCTCCGTGCGATGATCTTGTATTTTTTTTTCGAGGGTGGAGATTAACTCCTTTTGGTATCCTAATTGGTTTGCTAGGCTATCCATTCTTTGTCTTTGCAAGTCGTGTATTACTCCCTGCTCTATCCTTTGCCTCTCGAATTTTGAATTTCTTACATATTGATGGAAGTCGTTGGTTGGAATTCCCATAACACCAGGGGGTGCCATGGTATGCCTTACTCAAGGATTAGAGTAATACGGGTCGGGCATTAGATATGGGTCTCTTAGTGGGAGTGGTAGTTGATTGTGGGGATGAGGTGTATGATACGGGTTAATGAGAATTGGTAGTATTATTTTCTTGGTTAATGAGAATAAAACGTAAAACGGTTTTGAATTCAAACGATCGGGTGATTAAAGTCACAATTACGTTTCAACTGGTACGCAGGCGCGACCGTGCCAAGATAGGCGCGACCGTGCCTAGACACCGGGCACGATCGTTCCGAAGCAAGTCGCGCGACCATGCCAAAACACTTGGCGCGACCGTGCTAGGACGAGACGCGACCATGCTTACTTAGGGTTTCTTGTTATTTCTCAACTTTAGTCCTTGTAACTTTAGTTTTGACATGTTTGTATAAAACTGTTACTTGTATAGAGGTTAATTGCATATAACTGAGTAAACTCTAGGAGGTGTTACCACGTGATTTGAGTTCTAAAACTTTGAATTAAAAATACGTTTAGCTAACAATTGATGAGGTGCGGGTTTGAACAAGTACAAGGTTTAATGATGTACCGTTATTTTATTAATTTAAATAAATTAAAATAGGGTCGGAAAATCAGGAATGTTACAGTCTCCCCATGTCAAGGGAATTTCGTCCCGAAATTTAACTAATGGAGACTACTAAATCAAGAAAGAGGTGGGAGTTTGGGTTCTCGGTAGGCTTTGATTGTTGGATATGGCTTAGGCCTGATCATCGAGGTGGAATATGAATGATGACAATGAATTTAGTTTTTGAAATGGACTTAAGGAGAAGATTGTCGAATAGCAATTTGAATTCTAAATGTAAGATGTATTACTTGGAACAAATTTGATGAGATTTTGAAATTTTGTGTTTGTATAAGATGTAGTCTAACGTGCTCAAAATTGTTAGTGGGTAAAAGATTTTATAAACATTGGTCTAGGTCAAAACTTCACGTGACACGAACAACGCTACTCCTGATAATATGATAGGGCACTTATATATAGGAAGTACCATCGACGTATCCACCATGCTCTCGTCACATTACATCATGTTGAATGAAAGAAGTGATATTTGAGAAAGAGGTTGTTGGTAATGTACTAAATCATGTTGAATGAAAGAAGTGATATTTGAGAAAGTTTGACGAAAATATAACATGTGTAATTTACGCTCCACGGGTCAAATCAATGAACAATAACTGTGGAGTTGAAATATATGGAATTGACTAGATGCTGAAATGTTAAACATTATTAAAACATAGGGAAATGGTTCTCAAATCAAAAATTTAAAGAAAATCAGTAGAAGCTTCTTCTAACGTCTCTGGTAGCTTTCCACTAGGAGGAAGATAATCGCCAAGATGAGCACCGCTATAGTCATTCGAGTAGTAGATCTGGCTTCAGTTCTGGCGGTCTCCGTGCGATGATCTTGTATTTTTTTTTCGAGGGTGGAGATTAACTCCTTTTGGTATCCTAATTGGTTTGCTAGGCTATCCATTCTTTGTCTTTGCAAGTCGTGTATTACTCCCTGCTCTATCCTTTGCCTCTCGAATTTTGAATTTCTTACATATTGATGGAAGTCGTTGGTTGGAATTCCCATAACACCAGGGGGTGCCATGGTATGCCTTACTCAAGGATTAGAGTAATACGGGTCGGGCATTAGATATGGGTCTCTTAGTGGGAGTGGTAGTTGATTGTGGGGATGAGGTGTATGATACGGGTTTATGGGTACGGGTGATCCAGGTGTTCGAAGTCTCGGGTCAGTGTTCCTAATCCAGTCTACCCTTACATCAAACCTTGATCTAGCAGCTGCGGGTGTTGGTGATCGATGTACGGGTGATCCGGTGTCTTCTTCCCAATCAGACTCTTCTTCGGGACGGTATACCGGGGAGGTAGGACAGTAGGGGTCCATGCTTAGCAGGAAGAAATGGAAAGGTTGTAAGCGATAATAAAATATTGAGTGTCAAATATAGGAGTTCTCGTAGGTTTAGAGTTTGACTAGTCATAACGCCGAGTCTTCACAATAGTATTTTAGGAGTACACTTGACCTATAAGTAGTGTATCCATGAGGAGAATTCCCAGGAAAGAGTGGTGGGTCAATAAAACACACTTAAGTACCTTATCTTTCCTTAGCCAGAATTTCTCATGGGTCCAGCCATCATGTATTTAATAATACCATTATTGGGCTCATGGTCATGATGAGAATTGTTGTGGACTGGGCCTTGAGGCCCAAGAGTAATGTTTATGCTTTTCAGCGGGCTTCTTCTTCTTGGAGGATAGATGGGCTTCTTGGTTTATTATTGGTGGGTATTAGGCCCAATAGTTTAAGTCTTTGCTCATAAAGGGTGATGGTATCATGTATTTGGGTCCAAAGGTGTATGAATAATTTTGGTGCATATGTGTGTGTGTTAAACTTAGGATAGTGTTTTAATAAATTATGTAGGTAGCTATGAATAGAAGAAGTGGGCAGGTAACGTGACACATAAACTATTGGGTATTGTATCGTGTGATGTAATCATATAGTATAATATGTAAAAATATTCACATAGGTGAATAATCATATAGCATGTAGGTAGTAATGAGTGTAAGTACAAGAGTAATCAAGTAGTGTGACACATAAGTCATTATGTATTGTATCAGGTAGTGTAAGTACTTAGGATAGCATGTAAAAATAATCACACATGTATTGATAATGTAACATGTAGTAGCATGGCATTGTATGGGTGTCCTAAAGTTATAGTCTAGGTCAAGAGTGTCTAATAACCTAGTTCCTTATAACCAAGGCTCTGATACCAATCTGTCACACCCCAACCGACGGCGGAAGCATCGGGGCGGGACATGTAGATTGTTCATGAGCACAAGGTTGACTAGATTGTAATATATTAAATCCATTTCCATTCAAACAAACATGAAACAAGTTCAAAATACATAATGAAATACAATTTGTCTTTGATTTAATATTAACTAGGTCCAAAGCCTATGTGTAGCATGTCTTGATCTTGCTCATATGAAAGCACCTGAAACATGAATAAAATAAGGTCAACTAAAAAGTTGCTGAGTATAACACAGGTTTGTATATAGGTAGCATATAATTTGTAAACCAAATCCTTTACATAACATGATAAATAAGGCGTTTATGGGGAGCAGCTATTGTGTAACCAAGTACAATCAAACCTTTGTAACTAGCATACAAAAATTGTGTTGTCGGTTTCAATCACCGCGCACCTGGGTGGGTTTGTCAGACTCAATAGATCTATCATTGAAAACCGTCGGCTTGAAAAGTTAATGATTGCACATAATCGCATACAAAAGGTTAGCACGCCTAGCCCTCGGGCATAAAGCTCAAATTGCACACATGAATGTGAATAGGATTTGTACTTGTGTTGTTTGCGTAAATGTAAACATGTAAGTTGAATAGTGTTCATGTTTCACCCCAAAAATGTAAAAGAGTAAAAGGGGCTATGTATACTCACTTGTATCGAAGGCGTAGCTAACACGAGATACTAGATAGTAATGTGATCCTTGTATTGCACAATGTTAACCTAGAGTGTAATGTATATTGCATTAATAATGCACAATAGTCTAAGTCTAAGTCTAAGGTTGAATTGGATAAAGTTAGTGATTGGTACTTGAAAGTATTGTATAAAATGGAAGATTTGAAATGAATATTTTTAGAATATTTTAAATAAGGTTTGAGTTTGAAATAATTAAATAAGTAAATTAGATAATTATTGTTTATGAAAATGATGTAAGTATTAGATGTATTTAAGTATAACTAAATAGATGCTTTTGTTCAAATATAAATCAAATAAATAATTATTACTCTATTCATTTATTTATAAAGTGTAACTTAGACATTAAAATATTATTAAGTGTAGGGTTTATGAATTAAATGTTGGACTTTAAATAATTCTCTTTTATTTTAAGATTAAACATTTGATCTTTTCTAAATAAAGGTAATACAGATTTTTAAATTTAATTACTTTTATTTTAAAAACAACTCTGGAATATAAATTGTTTTAAAAATAGAAAAATATAAGCATTCTGCCAACACACACGACCGTGTCAGGGAAGGGCACGATCGTGCTTGGTCGGGCGCGACCGTTGTCACACCCCAACCGGCGGCAGAAACGTCGGGGCGTGAAGCGTGCAGACTGTTCATAAGCTCATGGTTGACTAAAGTTGTAATATATTAAATAACCAATTCCATTTCATAGTTCAAGTAATCAAGTAGAATGTTTTCAAGAGTCAAAATACAAAATTTCTTTATCAATTTAGATACTAGGTCCAGTTCCTATGTGTAGCATCTTGGATATGAGCTCAAAGCTTAGTACCTGAAACATGTTTAAAACGAGAGTGTCAACTATAAATAGTTGGTGAGCATACATAGGTTTTGACACCACAAGTAAAGTTCAAATGTTTTGTGTACAATTCGTATGATACATGGTTTAAGAAGCATTTATGGAGAATCTAAGTTAAGCTAGTTGCACAGATGTAACCTTGTAATTGAATAACATACCAATGTTAACCAAATGAAGGGCACAACATACCAATGTTGGCCCAATGGAGGGCATAACATACCAATGTTAGCCCAATGAAGGGCATAGCAACACATGCTATCCCGTTGTATGTGTAGTATAATTGCACGAGTATGTCATGTGTATGTATTGTATAATTGCACGAGTATGTCCTGTGTATGTGTTGTATAATTGCACGAGTATGTCATGTGTATGTAGCCTTAACAATTAGTATTCAGGCACAAAGCATAAATAAAAACATATGACCATATGGTAGAATTGTACGCACGTAGTTGTAAATAGCGAGTTGTTGAAGGAACATGTTTCACCCCAAAATATGTGTAAAAGGAAAAGGGGCTATGTAAAACTCACTTGTGTTGGGTAGTGTAGTTTGCACAGATCAACAAAAATACCAAGCGTGTTGTAGGTCGCTACGTTTGACCTATTGGATAAATGTATAACGCGTGTCATTGTTTGTGTTATTTTTATGTCGAAAAATGGATTTGTATGTTTAGGGTTTGTTTGAAATAAATAAATAAATAATTTTATTTATCTATTTAGTACATTTTAAATAGTAGTGATATATATATTCTTTAAAATGTAAATTTAAATAACTGATATATATTTATATTTATTTAAATATAAATTTAAATAAATAATATTTGTTTAAGTCAAAATATACATTTGTATAAATGGTTTTATAAAAATGATTATATAAACTCACGATTTCATCGGTTTCGAACTATCGGGAATTAATCGTTTTAAATCTCTAAATCAAGGATTTGGTTTATAAATGATTCCCGGGTCTTGGGATTTTATAAAATAATTTTTATAATTACATTTTGAAATTTTTTAGCTAAAATATGTTAAATAGACTTTAAAACAGAAAAATAATTGATTCTGGTCAAGGAGCACGACCGTGCTCAAGTAGGGCACGACCGCGCTCGTTGCCGGGCGTGACCGTGGTGGTCAGAGCGCGCCTGTGGTCGAGTCAGCAGGCACTACAGAGGTTCTGGACATGGAGCACGACCGTGCTCGTATCTGGCACGACCGCGTCTAGTGTTTGTTTTTGATCAAGACTTGTTTGCTCGGTAAGCACGACCGGGCCACACCTGGGGCACGATTGTGCTTGGTCAGGCACGACCGTGCTCAGTGATGAGCGCGACCGTGTCGGGTCTTCTCCAGACCCAAATCCGTCGATTCTTATATTAAATGCTTCTGTATTCTTAGGGCTTTCACTTAGAGGATGATTGCGAAGCTATCTATGAGTTTTAATTGGATTTATTTCGTGTTTAAAAGGTAGTTCGACTAAAAGTTTAGTTTCGGCTTTTCGTTCAAAAATCGGACAGACTTGAGTGTTTTTACTACGAATTGGCATAGGGCTTTCGTAGTAGAGGATGATACGAAGCTATTGGTGTATTACTTACTTGAGATTATTGGGCAATTGAATGCAGTGGCTACGGGTCAAAGAGTCGAGCTTCTCGGCGATCGATTGGACTCCAGAGGCTATTTGAGCGTCGAACGAGAGTTTTTGGAAGTTCGAGTGGGTGCATATGAGGGTGTAGGAAACGTGCAACTGGCTCTATATCGACGAATTTGCGAGTCATGATTGTAGTGGGTATGGGATTAAACAAATCTGTAAATTGGAGTGTAATTGATGCGTGTTTCAGACGGAATTCAGTCGAGTATGGTCTGACGCGCGAAGACCGGCTTTTCTCCATTTTAAATTTCACGAATTCAGCGGGTATGGTATGATTTGACTTCTGCAGAGTCAAGTGGGTTCATCAGCGCGACCGTGCCTACTTTAGGCGCGACCGTGCTTAGGTCTGCAGGCGCGACCGTGCCTAGTCCTAGGCGCGACCGTGCTTGACTAGTTTTGTAGTTTTTTGAGTTTTGTCAGTTTTTGGTCCTCGGGGCTTGTCAGATAATGGTGTTTTTGTTTAATTTGTTATTGTAATAGAATAGTTTGTATATGTAACTGCATCGTAGTTTGTTTGTACACGAATCGAAACTGAAATGTGTTTGTTTATTGAAATCAAACGATTACATGATGAAAATCAGAAATGTTACAGTCTCTCCTTGTTGAGGGGATTTCGTCCCGAAATTCAACTAGTTGAGGTTGCAGAATTGGTGAATAGGTGAGGATACTTGAGTTTCATTTGGTCTTCGCGTTCCCATGTAAACTCGGGACCGCGTCTGGAATTTCCGATGGATTTAAGGTAGGGGATTTGACTGGGGGGGGTATAGTAATTAACAACCAGCTTAGGTCTGTTACCCGAGGTCAGGTATGAGTAGTATTAATGAGTTAGGTTAAGAGGATTAAGGAGAAACTGTTGGAAGGATACGTTGGGCTCCAAAGGTGAGATGCATTACTGGGAACAGTGTTGATGGGAATTTGATGATTAGAATTTGTTCAAGAAGTAACCTACTATGCTTAAGTATTGTCAGTGGTTAAGTGGTTTCACAAACATTGGCCCGTTAAACAACATGAAACTTTACGTGATACGAATAACGCTACTGCTGATAATATGATAGGAACACTTATATATAGGAAGTACCAGCGGCGTATCCACCATGCCCTTGTCGTATTTCATCAGTTTCGTTATTGTATATCATGCTAGGTTTCACGTGATAGCACACTATAGAATTTTCTATGCTTTCCATGCGCTGATTTGTATAATTTCGTGTGCACCCGTAATTATCCAAATCGTCGTATGGTCCGTATAGTTCATCCCATTGTGTGTGGGACCAGGGGGTAACACAAAATCACATAATTTGTAACTACCGTTTTCACGTATGCGTTGCAAATAATTGTATACCTAGATAGCAAGGTCAATTGCAACAATTGTAAGCAATTTAGTTCCGTGTAATATGTAAGCACTCACTATATGTATGATCTAGTGTTATGTATATTGTAAGCATGTATAGTGTGAATAGTTTAGTACCATGTATGTAGCAACAAATGAGTTTCATGTATAATGGAAACAAATAAGTTTTTCATGTATGATGTAAACATATTGAGTATCGTGGGCAACCAAGCTTTATGTATTATGTGGTTAATCTAGTACTGTGTATATTGCACCCAACTTAGCTTCATGTATCATGTAATCGATCTTGTATCGTGTATGTTGTAAACAACTAAGGTTCATGTAGCGTGTAATCAATCATGTATATGGTAAATGACTACGTTGCATGTATCATTTTTGTTTGTGAATAACTGCGTCTCATGTGATTTGTGGATGTTCGTGTGTAAGCTATTGAATCTCATGAGTGACGAACATTAATGAATTTGTTTGCATAGGTGGTCGAGTGTCGAGGACAAGCGTGTTGTTTGATATTCATGAAAGAAAAAAAATGCGAGTAGACGAGTTTTAAGGTGTCGGTGTTTGTATGTATGGTAAATGCTCATGCGGAAAGACTCATCTTCTTGAAATTGGCTAGCAAGCTCAACTCCCTTTTTTTATTTTTTTTATTTAATAGTGGCAAACAGCGGTAGGTGTAAATAGTTCGAACAATGACAAGATAACGTAAATGATTATAGTGCGAAATTTTATTCTAGATTGGGTCTTCATCATTTGACTCCATCTTGCACTAGCTTCAATTGGTCTCATTCACTGTCTCGGTGTTGACTTGATTTTCGTTGGTGTTTATGTTGAAAGTACGTCCACGAGCACCACCTTGGACAACGTTGACAATCCGGGGACATCGGTGACGGAAATGGTTTGGGTCGCCACATTCAAAGCAAGCTCGTCCATCAGTAATAGCCGGAACCACTGGGTTTATCCCTTGCTGCACGGTCCTGTTCCCTTGGTTGGTTTGAGTAATGGGCGGTCCAGATCGGCAAACATTGGTAGTATGGCCATATCTCCCACAGTTGGCACATAGATAGCATGGCATTTTTAGGAAGTGATGATAATTGCATGTGTTGCACAAAGGGTTGTTGCCCATATATGGTTTCTTATTCTGGTTCAAATGGTTTAGTGGAGCAGCTTGGTTGATTGGTACCGCAGGGATAGCGATCGCGAAATTTCGTTTCTTATTGTATTGGGGAAGTTTGGGTTTGTCTTCTCTAGGGGGTTCAAAAGGGGCTGCTGGGTCAGTGACTTTCATTGCACCCGTCCTTGTTAATGTACCCGTCTTCACGTGGTTATCAGTTAATGTGGCAGCTAGGCGAATAGCGTCTTCAAGAGTTGCTGGGTTTCTTCCTAGGACAGTATCCTGAATCTGCCTAGGTAAACCACCTATGTATTTGTCAATGCATCGGGCTAATGGTGTGACCATGTGGGGCACAAGAAGACTTAACTCGTGGAAACGAGTTGTGTAGGCCATACTTTCACCGCTGTCTTGGGTAAGATCCCAAAACTCAGCTTCCAACTTCTTCATTTCATTTCGAGGACAGAACTCCTCGGTCATGACCCTTTTCAATTCTTCCCACGGTAGAGCCATTGCCACATCCAGGCCCCTAGTTCTTTTCTCACCATTCCACCAGGTGAGTGCCCGTTTCTGGAAGATGCTGGTGGCATGACGAACACGGAGGTTGTCGGGACAGTCACTATTGAGAAAAGTGTTCTCAATACTCTCAAACCATTGAAGGAGTCCCGTAGCTCCTTCGGTGCCATAAAATGTGAGGGGATTACACGAGTTGAAGTGTTTGAAGGTACATTGTGGTGGGTCGGCACCGCTGCCACCACCAGTATTAGCACTACCACTGGCGTTTCCATTATTGTTGTTGTTGGCTTGAGTTAGTTGAGTTACTAGCTGAGTGAGGAGAGTGGCAAGGTTGGTGTTATTGTTGTTGTTGGCATTGTCGGTATTGGTGTCGGTGCTATTGTTGGCGTTGTCGGTGTTGCGGCGGTTGCTGTTACGACGAGGAGGCATTCTATACAAAAAGAGAATGATATAAAAGAGTTGTGAGGATTTATAAAAATTTGTTGAAATTTAGGATAGGAGGAATAATAACACATTTATTTCATAGTTCGGATGGTATTCAAGTAATCATATTACTGCTTGAACACTATGACATATTAAGGTTAATTAGACTTATAAAATTTTCAAGGAGACGTGCTTTAGCCTATAGGTAAACACTCATCCCGGGAATTCCCAGGAAAGCACACGGATCACTCGGTTGATTGGGATTTATATGAAATGCTTTCCTAGACAGAAAACCCAGGGTACAGGTGTTACCCTTCCAGATTGCACGTGTCCTTTAATAATTATCCAAGTCTAAAATCCTTAACGAGGTGCAAAAGAAAATTTAATAGACTAGCGTCCATGAGTATGATGTTCCACAAGCGATGATGATGACGACATAGAAGCAGGCAAGAGGGATATGTGGTTTAGGCTATGGGTGTGAATATTGTTTGATCAGTTTATTGCCTAGGTACACCTAATATGTCATGAATTCTAATAAACATTTTAGGTAGCAAGTAAACCAACACCTGAGTTAATGAACATGTAACACATAGCATGTAGATAGTAATGAATGTAAGCACAAAGGTTATCAGGTAGTGTGACACATAAGTCATCATGTATCGCATCATGTAGTGTAATTACTTATGATAGTATATAGAAATATTTCTACAAGAAGTAATCATGTAACACGTAGTAGCATGGCATTGTATGGGTGTCCTAATGTTATAGTCTAGGTCAAGAGTGTCTAATAACCTAATTCCCTATAACCAAGGCTCTGATACCAATCTGTCACACCCCAACCGGCGGCGGAAACGTCGGGGCGTGAAGCGTGCAGACTGTTCATAAGCTCATGGTTGACTAAAGTTGTAATATATTAAATAACCAATTCCATTTCATAGTTCAAGTAATCAAGTAGAATGTTTTCAAGAGTCAAAATACAAAATTTCTTTATCAATTTAGATACTAGGTCCAGTTCCTATGTGTAGCATCTTGGATATGAGCTCAAAGCTTAGTACCTGAAACATGTTTAAAACGAGAGTGTCAACTATAAATAGTTGGTGAGCATACATAGGTTTTGACACCACAAGTAAAGTTCAAATGTTTTGTGTACAATTCGTATGATACATGGTTTAAGAAGCATTTATGGAGAATCTAAGTTAAGCTAGTTGCACAGATGTAACCTTGTAATTGAATAACATACCAATGTTAACCAAATGAAGGGCACAACATACCAATGTTGGCCCAATGGAGGGCATAACATACCAATGTTAGCCCAATGAAGGGCATAGCAACACATGCTATCCCGTTGTATGTGTAGTATAATTGCACGAGTATGTCATGTGTATGTATTGTATAATTGCACGAGTATGTCCTGTGTATGTGTTGTATAATTGCACGAGTATGTCATGTGTATGTAGCCTTAACAGTTAGTATTCAGGCACAAAGCATAAATAAACACATATGACCATATGGTAGAATTGTACGCACGTAGTTGTAAATAGCGAGTTGTTGAAGGAACATGTTTCACCCCAAAATAAGGAAAAGGGGCTATGTAAAACTCACTTGTGTTGGGTAGTGTAGTTTGCACAGATCAACAAAAATACCAAGCGTGTTGTAGGTCGCTACGTTTGACCTATTGGATAAATGTATAACGCGTGTCATTGTTTGTGTTATTTTTATGTCGAAAAATGGATTTGTATGTTTAGGGTTTGTTTGAAATAAATAAATAAATAATTTTATTTATCTATTTAGTACATTTTAAATAGTAGTGATATATATATTCTTTAAAATGTAAATTTAAATAACTGATATATATTTATATTTATTTAAATATAAATTTAAATAAATAATATTTGTTTAAGTCAAAATATACATTTGTATAAATGGTTTTATAAAAATGATTATATAAACTCACGATTTCATCGGTTTCGAACTATCGGGAATTAATCGTTTTAAATCTCTAAATCAAGGATTTGGTTTATAAATGATTCCCGGGTCTTGGGATTTTATAAAATAATTTTTATAATTACATTTTGAAATTTTTTAGCTAAAATATGTTAAATAGACTTTAAAACAGAAAAATAATTGATTCTGGTCAAGGAGCACGACCGTGCTCAAGTAGGGCACGACCGCGCTCGTTGCCGGGCGTGACCGTGGTGGTCAGAGCGCGCCCGTGGTCGAGTCAGAAGGCACTACAGAGGTTCTGGACATGGAGCACGACCGTGCTCGTATCTGGCACGACCGCGTCTAGTGTTTGTTTTTGATCAAGACTTGTTTGCTCGGTAAGCATGACCGGGCCACACCTGGGGCACGATTGTGCTTGGTCAGGCACGACCGCGCTCAGTGATGAGCGCGACCGTGTCGGGTCTTCTCCAGACCCAAATCCGTCGATTCTTATATTAAATGCTTCTGTATTCTTAGGGCTTTCACTTAGAGGATGATTGCGAAGCTATCTATGAGTTTTAATTGGATTTATTTCGTGTTTAAAAGGTAGTTCGACTAAAAGTTTAGTTTCGGCTTTTCGTTCAAAAATCGGACAGACTTGAGTGTTTTTACTACGAATTGGCATAGGGCTTTCGTAGTAGAGGATGATACGAAGCTATTGGTGTATTACTTACTTGAGATTATTGGGCAATTGAATGCAGTCGGCTACGGGTCAAAGAGTCGAGCTTCTCGGCGATCGATTGGACTCCAGAGGCTATTTGAGCGTCGAACGAGAGTTTTTGGAAGTTCGAGTGGGTGCATATGAGGGTGTAGGAAACGTGCAACTGGCTCTATATCGACGAATTTGCGAGTCATGATTGTAGTGGGTATGGGATTAAACAAATCTGTAAATTGGAGTGTAATTGATGCGTGTTTCAGACGGAATTCAGTCGAGTATGGTCTTACGCGCGAAGACCGGCTTTTCTCCATTTTAAATTTCGCGAATTCAGCGGGTATGGTATGATTTGACTTCTGCAGAGTCAAGTGGGTTCATCAGCGCGACCGTGCCTACTTTAGGCGCGACCGTGCTTAGGTCTGCAGGCGCGACCGTGCCTAGTCCTAGGCGCGACCGTGCTTGACTAGTTTTGTAGTTTTTTGAGTTTTGTCAGTTTTTGGTCCTCGGGGCTTGTGAGATAATGGTGTTTTTGTTTAATTTGTTATTGTAATAGAATAGTTTGTATATGTAACTGCATCGTAGTTTGTTTGTACACGAATCGAAACTGAAATGTGTTTGTTTATTGAAATCAAACGATTACATGATGAAAATCAGAAATGTTACAACCGTTCTGGACGGGGCGCGACCGTGTATGTCAAACAGAGGACAACTGGCCAAATCACTAGGCACGACCGTGCCTTAGACAGGCACGACCGTGTCTATGCTTCAAGGGCACGACCAGGTCTAGCCAACGAGCATGACTAGGTCTGAGCAGGAGGCACGATCGCGCTGGAAGTTGACACGACCGCGTCTCCCGAGGCACGACCGCGCTAGATGATTAGCGCGACCGTGTCTCTTTTAAAACAAGAACGAATTGAATGATTTTTATATTTATAGAACTGGAATGCATAGGGCTTTCATTAATAAGGTTCTTATGAGTCTTTTGGTACAGGTTAATTGTGTTTAAAACATGTTTAGAACCGGATTCGGTTAAACTATTTTAAATGAAAATACGGTTTCGGGTTCGAGAAGATTTCGATATTGAAAGCCGAAATTGAATTAGGGCTTTTGATCTAAAGAATAAATAGATAGTTTAGAAGGTTTCGATTACCCTGCAAGACGATGAATTGATGGCCTAGGGTAGGGACGATTTCCGACGATGACAGGAGTGGTCTCCGGTGCCTTCTGCTGCAACTCCGACTGCTTCAATGGGGTTGTTCCAGAGAGGGTAGTATATCGTATAGTGATGGATTGCTCGAGAGCATTCGGATTGTAGAGAGGATTTGTGGCCTTGAGAAAAAATCCTTTGAGGCTAAACGAATTCTGGATTAATTGATCGTAAAGGGAATATTATTTTAAATGAAAATATTAAATGTTTCGGTTAAATGAAAAATATTACCCTGCAAGACGATGAATTGATGGCCTTGTAGAGAGGATTCAGTTAAACTATTTTAAATGAAAATACGGTTTCGGGTTCGAGTAGATTTCGATATTGAAAGCCGAAATTGAATTAGGGCTTTTGATCTAAAGAATAAATAGATAGTTTAGAAGGTTTCGATTACCCTGCAAGACGATGAATTGATGGCCTAGGGTAGGGACGATTTCCGATGATGACAGGAGTGGTCTCCGGTGCCTTCTGCTGCAACTCCGACTGCTTCAATGGGGTTGTTCCAGAGAGGGTAGTATATCGTATAGTGATGGATTGCTCGAGAGCATTCGGATTGTAGAGAGGATTTGTGGCCTTGAGAAAAAATCCTTTGAGGCTAAACGAATTCTGGATTAATTGATCGTAAAGGGAATAATTGGTAGTATTATTTTCTTGGTTAATTAGAATAAAACGTAAAACGGTTTTGAATTCAAATGATCGGGTGATTAAAGTCATAATTACGTTTCAACTGGTACGCAGGCGCGACCGTGCCTAGACACCGGGCGCGATCGTTCCGAAGCAAGTCGCGCGACCGTGCCGAAACACTTGGCGCGACCGTGCTAGGAAGAGACGCGACCGTGCTTACTTAGGGTTTCTTGTTATTTCTCAACTTTAGTCCTTGTAACTTTAGTTTTGACATGTTTGTATAAAACAGTTACTTGTATAGAGGTTAATTGCATATAACTGAGTAAACTCTAGGATGTGTTACCACGTGATTTGAGTTCTAAACCTTTGAATTAAAAATACGTTTAGCTAACAATTGATGAGGTGCAGGTTTGAACAAGTACAAGGTTTAATGATGTACCGTTATTTTATTAATTTAAATAAATTAAAATAGGGTCGGAAAATAAGGAATGTTACAAAAAGCACTCTTCACAGCAAGTTGATAGACCTTGAAGCTGACAAAGGAGGCATAACCCAGAAACAGTCGAATGGCCTCAAGTCTCGCAACTGGGGCATACACCTCTGGGTAATCCAGGCCCTCTTGCTGATAAAAACCTGAACAACCAACCTTGATTTATTCTTCACTACAACGTGTTGATCGTCCGTCTTGCATCTTAACACCCATCTGGTTCTAATCGGATGCATACACTTCGGAAGGTCAACCAGATCCCACACGTGCAACTTTTAGAATTGAGACAATTCATCTTGCATCGCCTCTATCCAACAGTTGTCAGCGAGAGCCTCTTTCACATTCTTCGGCTCCAATTGGGATACGAAAGCAACATGCAGACACGTTTCCACGACACCAGTGTCAAGTATCTCAGCGTACAGACTGGTGTTCTCAGTAATGGTTCTATGACGAGTTTGAACATCGGCATCAGGATCACCAATAATGTTCTCAATTGGATGATTCCGATGCACTCTCGTCTCTGGTACTTGCAGTTCCTGGATGTTTGAATCTAGATTCCTGCTCAACTCCCCCATATCCTGTGTTCCAAAAGAAGAAGATTCAATGTTGATTGGATCAACTGGAGCTTCATTTCCTACGAGATTGTTAGGATCAGCTTGAGCGTCATTTCCATCAATATGAACAACTTCAATGTCATCACTTTCTTGAGTTCCAGATGAAGAAGCAACATTGGAATCGGGAGTTACAATATGTACGGTGGCACGGGTTGAGAAGTTGGAGTCATCGCCGCCATTAACGAAATCGTACACATTTTGTCAGTCCTTGAAGATCCTCTTAACAGCTATCAGACGAGACTCGTTGTGACTGAAACCTAGAGCACAAGCATACATCAAACATTTTGTCAGTCCTTGAAGCTGTGAGAAACATAAGAGATCCGATCATCCCACGGTACAATTTGCAATCCACATCCTTTCCCTCTATGTATGGATGCAGACCATGATTGACGGGGATAGGTGTGCCATCAGTACTACTATCATTCATCTTGTATTTTGTCAAGATGTCCTGCACATACTTAGTTTGATGTAGATAAATACCGTCCTTTCTTTGACTGACTTGCAGACCAAGGAAGAACGACAATTCACCCATTTTGCTCCTTTCAAACTTGGACTTCATCACCTGTTCGAATTCCCTACACATCCCTTCATTTGTAGACCCAAAGATAATGTCGTCGACATAGACTTGTACAAGAAGAATGTCACCTCCTGCTTTCCTAATGAAGAGAGTCGAGTCAATTTGTCCGCGATCAAAACCATTGGACAATAGAGGTTTTGATAAAGTCTCATAACATGCCCGCGGTGCTTGATGAAGACCATAAAGTGTTTTGTCGAGCTTGTACACTTTATTGATATTATGCGGATCTTCAAAACCTGGTGGTAGAGTCACATAGACCTCTTCATGAACTTTCCCATATAGAAAGCACTCTTCACAGTAAGTTGGTAGACCTTGAAGCCGACAAAGGAGGCATAAGCCAAAAACAGTCGAATGGCATCAAGTCTCGCAACTAGGGCACACACCTCTGTGTAATCCAGGCCCTCTTGCTGATAAAAACCTGAACAACCAACGTTGCTTTATTCTTCACTACAACGTGTTGATCGTCCTTGCATTTTAACACCCATCTGGTTCCAATCGGATGCATACCCTTCGGAAGGTCAACCAGATCCCACACGTGCAACTTTTAGAATTGAAACAATTCATCTTGCATCGCCTCTCTCCAACAGTTGTCAGCGAGAGCCTCCTTCACATTCTTCGGCTCTAATTGGGATACGAAAGCAACATGCATAGATGTTTCCATGACACCTGTGTCAAGTATCTCAGCGTACAGACTCGTGTTCTCAATAATGGTTCTATGACGAGTTTGAACACCGGCATCAGGATCACCAAAAATATTCTCAATTGGATACTTCTGATGCACTCTCGTCTCTAGTACTTGCAGTTCCTGGATGTTTGAATCTAGATTCGTGCTCAACTTCCCCATATCCTGTGTTCCAGAAGAAGAAGATTCAACGTTGATTGGATCAGCTGGAGCTTCATTTCCTACGCGATTGTTAGGATCAGCTTGAGCGTCATTTCCATCAATATGAACAACTTCAATATCATCACTTTCTTGAGTTCCAGATGAAGAAGCAACATTGGAATCGGGAGTTACAATATGTACGGTGGCACGGGTTGAGAAGTTGGAGTCATCGCCGCCATTAACGAAATCGTACACATTTGCGGCATCATCAGCAGAAAAATCAGGAAGATTAAAAGACTTGAACGGAGCATCATAATCAAACTCCCAAGCAGGAGCAGTTAGTTCTGGTGGAATGCTGTGTTTACTGCAGTCCACTTCGAACCATTCTTCCACAGACCTACTAACAATATTGTACACTCTTTTGCATGGTGAGTTGGCAACATATCCTAAGAAGATGCCTTCCACGCTTTTGCATGACTTAGACTTGCGATCTTTATACTGTAACAATAAAGAGAAGGGACTGCCAAAAGGAACTAGGTAGTCAAGATTTGGAGGACGATTGTTGATCAGTTCAAAACAAGTTTTGTTGTGTCTTTTAACAACCAGGACTCTGTTCAAGACGTGACACGCTGTGTTGAGTGCTTCTGCCCAGAAAGTGACATGAAGATTTGCATATAACAGCATTGTCCTTGCAATCTCGATCAAAGTTCTGTTTTTCCTTTCTGCAACTCCGTTCTGCTGAGGTGTGTACGGGGCACTAAATTCAAGACGAATACCCTTCTTGAGACAGAAAAGCTCCATCAAATTATTCTTGAACTCAGTTCCGTTATCACTCCTTATTCTTCTAACCTTCAACTTGCATAAAGATTCCCAGCTCAAGATCAGGTATTGAAGAATATCAACAGTCTCATCCTTGGTACCTACAAAATGCACCCAAGAAAAACGTTATAAATCATCAGTTACAACTAAACATTATGACTTCCCTCCAATACTCCTGATACTTATGGGCCCAAACAGATCCATATGTAAGAGCTCCAATGGGGTATCGATGAAATTTTGGAGCTTTGGCTTGTGAGACTTTTCTGAAACATTTTTCTAAAAAGAAACGAACCATACATAAATAAAAAGAAATAAAATTTGACTTCCAAGAAAATATTTTGATTTGAAAAGGAGTTTTCTCACTCAGGATTGAACATTCCTATCAGGTTGACCAGATGTTCAAAACGGGTACGGTCAAATGCCTTAGTGAAAAGGTCAGCAAAGTTGTCATCCGTGTGAACTTTGACAAGTTCAATCAAATGAATTTCAACACAGTCACGGATGAAATGATGGAGAATTTGTATATGCTTAGTTTTGGAATGTTTCACCGGGTTGTTCGTGATAGACATCGTGGCATTGTTGTCAATGAACAGAGGATTTCCAGTGTAGTTCAAGCCATAATCTCTCAATTGGTGTTGAATCAACAATATTTGAGAACATCAGCTCACGGTAGCAACGTACTCTGCTTCACATGTTGAGACAGAAACCGTTGACTGCTTCTTACACTGCCAGGAGACCAGCCTGTCTCCTAAGAATTGACATCCACCTGAGGTTGATTTTCTATCAAGGTTACAACCGCCATAATCAGAATCGGTATAGGCTTTGAAGTCGAATGACTGCTGCTTCGAGTACTAAAGACCCAATCGGGGTTTCCCCTAAAAGTATCTGAAGATCCTCTTAACAGCTATCAGGTGAGACTCCTTTGGTTGTGACTGAAACCTAGAGCACAAGCATACAATAAACATTTTGTCAATCCTTGAAGCTGTGAGAAACATAAGAGATCCGATCATCCCACGGTACAATTTACAATCCACATCCTTTCCCTCTCTGTCTGGATGCAGACCATGGTTGACGGGGATAGGTGTGCCATAAGTACTGCTATCATTCAGCTTGTATTTTGTCAAGATGTGCTGCACATACTTATTTTGATGTAGATAAATACCGTCCACTCTTTGACTAACTTGCAGACCAAGGAAGAACGACAATTCACCCATGTTGCTCCTTTCAAACTTGGACTTCATCACCTGTTCGAATTCCCTACACATCCCTTCATTTGTAGACCCAAAGATAATGTCGTCGACATAGACTTGTACAAGAAGAATATCACCTCCTGCTTTCCTAATGAAGAGAGTCGAGTCAATTTGTCCGCGGTCGAAACCATTGGACAATAGATGTTTTGATAAAGTCTCATACCATGCCCGAGGTGCTTGATGAAGACCATAAAGTGCTTTGTCGAGCTTGTACACTTTATTGATATTATGCAGATCTTCAAAACCTGGTGGTTGAGTGACATAGACCTCTTCATGAACTTTCCCATATAGAAAAGCACTCTTCACAGCAAATTGATAGACCTTGAAGCCGACAAAGGAGGCATAAGCCAGAAACAGTCGAATGGACTCATGTCTCGCAACTGGGGCATACACCACTATGTAATCCAGGCCCTCTTGCTGATAAAAACCATGAACAACCAACCTTGCTTTATTATTCACTACAACGTGTTGATCGTCCGTCTTGCATTTTAACACCCATCTGGTTCCAATCGGATGCATAACCTTCAGAAGGTCAACCAGATCCCACACGTGCAACTTTTAGAATTGAGTCAATTCATCTTGCATCACCTCTATCCAACAGTTGTCGGCGAGAGCCTCTTTCATATTCTTCAGCTCCAATTGGGATACGAAAGCAACATGCAGACACGTTCCCATGACACATGTGTCAAGTATCTTAGCGTACAGACTGGTGTTCTCAGTAATGGTTCTATGACGAGTTTGAACACCGGCATCAGCATCACCAATAATGTTCTCAATTGGATGTTCCAGAAGAAGAAGATTCAATGTTGATTGGATCAGCTGGAGCTTCATTTCCTACGTGATTGTTAGGATCAGCTTGAGCGTCATTTCCATCAATATGAACAACTTCAATGTCATCACTTTCTTGAGTTCCAGATGAAGAAGCAACATTGGAATCGGGAGTTACAATATGTACGGTGGCATGGGTTGAGAAGTTGGAGTCATCAATGCCATTAACGAAATCGTACACATTTGCGGCATCATCGATAGAAAAATCAGGAAGATTAAAAGACTTGAACAGAGCATCAAAATCAAACTCCCATGCAGGACCAGTTGGTTCTGGTGGAATGTTTTGTTTACTGCAGTCCACTTCGAACCATTCTTTCACAGACCTACTAACAATATTGTACACTCTTTTGCATGGCGAGTTGGCAACATATCCTAAGAAGATGTCTGCCACGCTTTTGCAAGAAACTTAGACTTGCGGTCTTTGTACTGTAACAATAAAGAGCAGGGACTGCCAAAAGGAACTAGGTAGTCAAGATTTGGAGGACGATTGTTGATCAGCTTAAAACAAGTTTTGTTGTGTCTTTTAACAACCAAGACTTTGTTCAAGACGTGACACGCTGTGTTGACTGCTTCTGCCCAGAAAGTGACAGGAAGCTTTGCATATGATAGCATTTTCCTTGCAGTCTCGATCAAAGTTCTTTTCTTCCTTTCTGCAACTCCGTTCTGCTGAGGTGTGTACGGGGCACTAAATTCATGACGAATACCCTTCTTGAGACAGAAAAGCTCCATCAAATAATTCTTGAACTCAGTTCCGTTATCACTCCTTATTCTTCTAACCTTAAACTTGCATAAAGATTCCAAGCTCAAGATTAGGTATTGAAGAATATAAGCAGTCTCATCCTTGGTACCTACAAAATGCACCAAAGAAAAGCGTGAGAAATCATCAGTTACAACTAGACATTATGACTTCCCTCCAATACTCCTGATACTTATGGGCCCAAACAGATCCATATGTAAGAGCTCCAAAGGGGTATTGATGAAGTTTTGGAGGTTGGGCTTGTGAGACTTTTCTGAAACATTTTTCTAAAAAGAAACGAACTATACATAAATAAAAAGAAATAAAATTTGACTTCCATGAAAATATTTTGATTTGAAAATGAGTTTTCCCACTCAGGATTGAACATTGCTATCAGGTTGACCAGATGTTCAAAACGGGTACGGTCAAATGCCTTAGTGAAAAGGTCAGCAAAGTTGTCATCCGTGTGAACTTTGACAAGTTTAACCAAATGCTTTTCAGCACCGTCACGGATGAAATGATGACGAATTTGTATATGCTTAGTTTTGGAATGTTTCACCGTGTTGTTCGTGATAGACATCGTGGCATTGTTGTCAATGAACAGATGAGTTCCAGTGTAGTTCAAGCCATAATCTCTCAATTGCTGCTAGATCCACAATATCTGAGAACAACAGCCCGCGGTAGCAACGTACACTGCTTAACATGTTGACATAGAAACCGTTGACTGCTTCTTACACTGCCAGGAGACCAGCATGCCTCCTAAGAATTGACATCCACCTGAGGTTGATTTTCTATCAAGGTTACAACCGCCATATTCAGAATCGCTATTGGCTTTGAAGTCAAATGACTGTTACCGAAGACCCAATCGGGGTTTCCCCTTAAAGTATCTGAAGATTCTCTTAACAGCTATCAGGTGATACTCCTTTGGTTGTCTGAAACCTAGAGCACAAGCATACAACAAACATTATGTCAGTCCTTGAAGCTGTGAGAAACATAAGAGATCCGATCATCCCACGGTACAATTTGCAATCCACATCCTTTCCATCTCTGTCTGGATGCAGACCATGATTGACGGGGATAGGTGTGCCATAAGTACTGCTTTCATTCATCATGTATTTTGTCAAGATGTCCTGCACATACTTAGTTTGATGTAGATAAATACCATCCTCTCTTTGACTGACTTGCAGACTAAGGAAGAACGACAATTCACCCATGTTGCTCCTTTCAAACTTGGACTTCATCACCTGTTCGAATTCCCTACACATCCCTTCATTTGTAGACTCAAAGATAATGTCGTCGACATAGACTTGTACAAGAAGAATATCACCTCCTGCTTTCCTAATGAAGAGAGTCGAGTCAATTTGTCCGCGGTCGAAACCATTGGACAATAGATGTTTTGATAAAGTCTCATACCATGCCCGAGGTGCTTGATGAAGACCATAAAGTTCTTTGTCGAGCTTGTACACTTTATTGATATTATGCGGATCTTCAAAACCTGGTGGTTGAGTGACGTAGACCTCTTCATGAACTTTCCCATATAGAAAAGCACTCTTCACAGCAAGTTGATAGACCTTGAAGCCGACAAAGGAGGTATAAGCCAGAAACAGTCGAATGGCCTAAAGTCTCGCAACTGGGGCATACACCTCTGTGTAATCCAATCCCTCTTGCTGATAAAAACCCTGAACAACCTACCTTGCTTTATTCACTACAACGTGTTGATTGTCCGTCTTGCATTTTAACACCCATCTGGTTCCAATCACATGCATACCCTTCGGAAGGTCAACCAGATCCCACATGTGCAACTTTTAGAGTTGAGACAATTCATCTTGCATCGCCTCTATCCAACAGTTGCCAGCGAGAGCGTCTTTCACTTTCTTCGGCTCCAATTGGCATACGAAAGCAACATGCAGACACGTTTCCATGACACCTGTGTCAAGTATCTCAGCGTACAGACTGGTGTTCTCAGTAATGGTTCTATGACGAGTTTGAACACCGGCATCAGCATCACCAATAATGTTCTCAATTGGATGATTCCGATGCACTCTCGTCTCTGGTACTTGCAGTTCCTAGATGTTTGAATCTAGATTCGTGCTCAACTCCCCCATATCCTGTGTTCCAGAAGAAGAAGATTCAAAGTTGATTGGATCAGCTAGAGCTTCATTTCCTACGCGTTTGTTAGGATCAGCTTGAGCGTCATTTCCATCAATATGAACAACTTCAATGTCATCACTTTCTTGAGTTCCAGATGAAGAAGCAACATTGGAATCGGGAGTTACAATATGTACGGTGGCACGGGTTGAGAAGTTGGAGTCATCGCCGCCATTAACGAAATCGTACACATTTGCGGCATCATCAGCAGAAAAATCAGGAAGATTAAAAGACTTGAATAGAGAATCATAATCAAACTCCCAAGCAGGAGCAGTTGGTTCTGGTGGAATGCTGTGTTTACTGCAGTCCACTTCGAACCATTCTTCCACAGACCTACAAACAATATTGTACACTCTTTTGCATGGTGAGTTTGCAACATATCCTAAGAAGATGCCTTCCTCGCTTTTGCATGAAACTTAGACTTGCGGTCTTTGTAATGTAACAATAAAGAGCAGGGACTGCCAAAAGGAACTAGGTAGTCAAGATTTGGAGGACGATTGTTGATCAGTTCAAAACATGTTTTGTTGTGTCTTTTAACAACCAGGACTCTGTTCAAGACGTGACACGCTGTGTTGACTGCTTCTGCCTAGAAAATGACAGGAAGCTTTGCATATGACAGCATTGTCCTTGCAATCCCGATCAAAGTTCTGTTCTTCCTTTCTGCAACTCCGTGTTGCTGAGGTGTGTACGGTGCACTAAATTCAAGACGAATACCCTTCTTGATACAGAAAAGCTCCATCAAATTATTCTTTAACTCAGTTCCGTTATCACTCCTTATTCTTCTAACATTCAACTTGCATAAAGATTCCAAGCTCAAGATCAGGTATTGAAGAATATCAACAGTCTCATCCTTGGTACCTACAAAATGCACCCAAGAAAAACGTTAGAAATCATCAGTTTCAACTAGACATTATGACTTCCCTCCAATACTCCTGATACTTATGGGCCCAAACTGATCCATATGTAAGAGCTCCAATGGGGTATCGATGAGGTTTTGGAGCTTGGGCTTGTGAGACTTTTCTGAAACATTTTTCTAAAAAGAAACGAACCATACATAAATAAAAAGAAATAAAATTTGACTTCCATGAAAATATTTTGATTTGAAAAGGAGTTTTCTCACTCAGGATTGAACATTCCTATCAGGTTGACTAGATGTTCAAAACGGGTACGGTCAAATGCCTTAGTGAAAAGGTCAGCAAAGTTGTCATCCGTGTGAACTTTGACAAGTTCAATCAAATGATTTTCAACACATTCACGGATGAAATGATGGCGAATTTGTATATGCTTAGTTTTGGAATGTTTCACCGGGTTGTTCGTGATAGACATCGTGGCATTGTTGTCAATGAACAGAGGATTTCCAGTGTAGTTCAAGCCATAATCTCTCAATTGGTGTTGGATCCACAATATTTGAGAACATCAGCTCATGGTAGCAACGTACTCTCTTCACATGTTGAGACAGAAACCGTTTACTGCTTCTTACACTGCCAGGAGACCAGCCTGTCTCCTAAGAATTGACATCCACCTGAGGTTGATTTTCTATCAAGGTTACAACCGCAATAATCAGAATCGGTATAGGCTTTGAAGTCGAATGACTGCTGCTTCAAGTACCAAAGACCCAATCGGGGTTTCCCCTAAAAGTATCTGAAGAACCTCTTAACAGCTATCAGGTGAGACTCCTTTGGTTGTGACTGAAACCTAGAGCACAAACATACAGTAAACATTTTGTCAATCCTTGAAGATGTGAGAAACATAAGATATCCGATCATCCCACGGTACAATTTGCAATCCACATCCTTTCCCTCTCTATATGATAAAGTCTCATACAATGCCCGAGGTGCTTGATGAAGACCATAAAGTGCTTTGTCGAGCTTGTACACTTTATTGATATTATGCGGATCTTCAAAACCTGGTGGTTGAGTGACATAGACCTCTTCATGAACTTTCCCATATAGAAAAGCACTCTTCACAGCAAATTGATAGACCTTGAAGCCGACAAAGGAGGCATAAGCCAGAAACAGTCGAATGGCCTCAAGTCTCGCAACTGCGGCATACACCTCTGTGTAATCCAGGCCCTCTTGCTGATAAAAACCATGAACAACCAACCTTGCTTTATTATTCACTACAACGTGTTGATCGTCCGTCTTGCATTTTAACACCCATCTGGTTCCAATCGGATGCATACCCTTCGGAAGGTCAACCAGATCCCACACGTGCAACTTTTAGAATTGAGACAATTCATCTTGCATCACCTCTATCCAACAGTTGTCAGCGAGAGCCTCCTTCACATTCTTCGGCTCCAATTGGGATACGAAAGCAACATGCAGACACGTTTCCATGACACCTGTGTCAAGTATCTCAGCGTACAGACTGGTGTTCTCAGTAATGGTTCTATGACGAGTTTGAACACCGGCATCAGGATCACCAATAATATTCTCAATTGGATTCTTCTGATGCACTCTCGTCTCTAGTACTTGCAGTTCCTGGATGTTTGAATCTAGATTCGTGCTCAACTCCCCCATATCCTGTGTTCCAGAAGAATAAGATTCAACGTTGATTGGATCAGCTGGAGCTTCATTTCCTACGTGATTGTTAGGATCAGCTTGAGCGTCATTTCCATCAATATGAACAACTTCAATGTCATCACTTTCTTAAGTTCCAGACGAAGAAGCAACATTGGAATCGGGAGTTACAATATGTACGGTGGCATGGGTTGAGAAGTTGGAGTCATCGCTACCATTAACGAAATCGTACACATTTTCGGCATCATCGGCAGAAAAATCAGGAAGATTAAAAGACTTGAACAGAGTATCATAATCAAAATCCCATGCAGGACCAGTTGGTTCTGGTGGAATGTTTTGTTTACTGCAGTCCACTTCGAACCATTCTTTCACAGACCTACTTACAATATTGTACACTCTTTTGCATGGCGAGTTGGCAACATATCCTAAGAAGATGTCTGCGACGCTTTTGCATGAAACTTAGACTTGCGGTCTTTGTACTGTAACAATAAAGAGCAGGGACTGCCAAAAGGAACTAGGTTGTCAAGATTTGGAGGACGATTGTTGATCGGCTTAAAACAAGTTTTGTTGTGTCTTTTAACAACCAAGACTTTGTTCAAGACGTGACACGCTGTGTGGACTGCTTCTACCCAGAAAGTGACAGGAAGCTTTGCATATGATAGCATTTTCCTTGCAGTCTCGATCAAAGTTCTTTTCTTCCTTTCTGCAACTCCGTTCTGCTGAGGTGTGTACGGGGCACTAAATTCATGACGAATACCCTTCTTGAGACAGAAAAGCTCCATCAAATAATTCTTGAACTCAGTTCCGTTATCACTCCTTATTCTTCTAACCTTAAACTTGCATAAAGATTCCAAGCTCAAGATCAGGTATTGATGAATATAAGCAGTCTCTTCCTTGGTACCTACAAAATGCACCAAAGAAAAATGTGAGAAATCATCAGTTACAACTAGACATTATGACTTCCTTCCAATACTCCTGATACTTATGGGCCTAAACAGATCCATATGTAAGAGCTCCAAAGGGGTATCGATGAAGTTTTGGAGGTTGGGCTTGTGAGACTTTTCTGAAACATTTTTCTAAAAAGAAACGAACTATACATAAATAAAAAGAAATAAAATTTGACTTCCATGAAAATATTTTGAATTGAAAATGAGTTTTCTCACTCAGGATTGAACATTCCTATCAGGTTGACCAGATGTTCAAAACGGGTACGGTCAAATGCCTTAGTGAAAAGGTCAGCAAAGTTGTCATCCGTGTGAACTTTGACAAGTTCAACCAAATGTTTTTCAGCACCGTCACAGATGAAATTATGGTGAATTTGTATATGCTTAGTTTTGGAATGTTTCACCGGGTTGTTCGTGATAGACATCGTGGCATTGTTGTCAATGAACAGATGAGTTCTAGTGTAGTTCAAACCATAATCTCTCAATTGCTGCTGGATCCATAATATCTGAGAACAACAGCCCGTGGTAGCAACGTACTCTGCTTCACATGTTGAGATAGAAACCGTTGACTGCTTCTTACACTGCCAGGAGACCAGCATGTCTCCTAAGAATTGACATCCACCTGAGGTTGATTTTCTATCAAGGTTACAACCGCCATATTCGGAATAGCTATTGGCTTTGAAGTCAAATGACTGTTACCGAAGACCCAATCGGGGTTTCCCCTTAAAGTATCTGAAGATCCTCTTAACAGCTATCAGGTGATACTCCTTTGGTTGTCTGAAACCTAGAGCACAAGCATACAGCAAACATTATGTCAGTCCTTGAAGCTGTGAGAAACATAAGAGATCCGATCATCCCACGGTACAATTTGCAATCCACATCCATTCCATCTATGTCTGGATGCAGACCATGATTGACGGGGATAGGTGTGCCATAAGTACTGCTTTCATTCATCATGTATTTTGTCAAGATGTCCTGCACATACTTAGTTTGATGTAGATAAATACCATCCTCTCTTTGACTGACTTGCAGACTAAGGAAGAACGACAATTCACCCATGTTTCTCCTTTCAAACTTAGACTTCATCACCTGTTCGAATTCCCTACACATCCCTTCATTTGTAGACCCAAAGATAATGTCTTCGACATAGACTTGTACAAGAAGAATATCACCACCTGCTTTTCTAATGAAGAGAGTCGAGTCAATTTTTCCGCGGTCAAAACCATTGGACAATAGATGTTTTGATAAAGTCTCATACCATGACCGAGGTGCTTGATGAAGACCATAAGGTGCTTTGTCGAGATTGTACACTTTATTGATATTATGCGGATCTTCAAAACCTGGTGGTTGAGTGACGTAGACCTCTTCATGAACTTTCCCATATAGAAAAGCACTTTTCACAGCAAGTTGATAGACCTTGAAGCCGACAAAGGAGGCATAAGCCAGAAACAGTCGAATGGCCTCAAGTCTCGCAACTGGGGCATACACCTCTGTGTAATCCAATCCCTCTTGCTGATAAACACCCTGAACAACCAACCTTGCTTTATTCTTCACTACAACGTGTTGATTGTCCGTCTTGCATTTTAACACCCATCTGGTTCCAATCAGATGCATACCCTTCGGAAGGTCAACCAGATCCCACATGTGCAACTTTTAGAGTTGAGACAATTCATCTTGCATCGCCTCTATCCAACAGTTGCCAGCGAGAGCGTCTTTCACATTCTTCGGCTCCAATTGGCATACGAAAGCAACATGCAGACACGTTTCCATGACACCTGTGTCAAGTATCTCAGCGTATAGACTGGTGTTCTCAGTAATGGTTCTATGACGAGTTTGAACACCGGCATCAGCATCACCAATAATGTTCTCAATTGGATGATTCCGATGCACTCTCGTCTCTGGTACTTGCAGTTCCTAGATGTTTGAATCTAGATTCGTGCTCAACTCCCCCATATCCTGTGTTCCAGAAGAAGAAGATTCAAAGTTGATTGGATCAGCTAGAGCTTCATTTCCTACGCGATTGTTAGGATCAGGTTCAGCGTCATTTCCATCAATATGAACAACATCAATGTCATCACTTTCTTGAGTTCCAGATGAAGAAGCAACCTTGGAATCGGGAGTTACAATATGTACGGTGGAACGGGTTGAGAAGTTGGAGTCATCGCCGCCATTAACGAAATCGTACACATTTGCGGCATCATCGGCAGATAAATCAGGAAGATTAAAAGACTTGAACAGAGCATCATAATCAAACTCCCAAGCAGGACCAGTTGGTTCTGGTGGAATGCTGTGTTTACTGCAGTCCACTTCGAACCATTCTTCCACAGACCTACTAACAATATTGTACACTCTTTTGCATGGTGAGTTGGCAATATATCCTAAGAAGATGCCTTCCACGCTTTTGCATGAAACTTAGACTTGCGGTCTTTGTACTGTAACAATAAAGAGTAGGGACTGCCAAAAGGAACTAGGTAGTCAAGATTTGGAGGATGATTGTTGATCAGCTCAAAACAAGTTTTGTTGTGTCTTTTAACAACCAAGACTCTGTTCAAGACGTGACACGCTGTGTTGTCTGCTTCTGCCCAGAAAGTGACAGGAAGCTTTGCATATGACAGCATTGTCCTTGCAGTCTCGATCAAAGTTCTGTTCTTCCTCTCTGCAACTCCGTTCTGCTGAGGTGTGTACGGGGCACTAAATTCATTACGAATACCCTTCTTGAGACAGAAAAGCTCCATCAAATTATTCTTGAACTCAGTTCCGTTGTCACTCCTTATTCTTCTAACCTTCAACTTGCGTAAAGATTCTAAGCTCAAGATCAGGTATTAAAGAATATCAGCAGTCTCCTCCTTGGTACCTAAAAAATGCACCCTAGAAAAAACGTAAGAAATCATCAGTTACAACTAGACAGTATGACTTCCCTCCAATACTCCTAATACTTATGGACCCAAATAGATCCATATGTAAGAGCTCCAAAGGGGTATCGATGGAGTTTTGGAGCTTGGGCTTGTGAGACTTCCGTTGATTTTTGCCCTTTTTACAAGGCATACAGTCATCTGCAACGGAGAATCTCAGCTTAGGAACCCGGGTAACTAAACCGTTTTGGACAAGATGATTAATTTTTTTGTAAGAAGTATGTCCAAGTTACCCATTCCACAAGATTGAGTCAAGCTCTCACGCTCATGTCGATCTTATAGGTATCATTCGTTCTTAACGCACGCATCAAAATCCAGTCTCCAGGAACCTCAAACCCAGGTTTGAGAATCATGCATTCAGACTTGTCAAACATGACTGAGTACTCCTTATCACACATCTGAGAAACACTAAACAGGTTATGCTTTAACTGCTCGCAGTAGTTGACGTTGTAGAAGCTTACACATCCAGTCGAAAGTACGCCATGACACGTAATACTGCCGCCTTTCTCGCCTACAAAGGCCACATGGCCGCCTCTGAATGGTTTAATGTCTTGAAGCAGTGCCATGTTGCCTGTCATGTGCCGGGAGCATCCACTATCTACATACCAACGATTAGAGATAGTTCCTTTCGGATGTCCCTGCACGAGTCACAAGAAGTTAATTAGATTTGGAGACCCAAGCAATAGTGGTCTTGGGTCGTTCGCTTTTCTCAAAATAAACTACTTCAATTAATTCACAGTCATGACTATCAAAAATTGGTGAATCCTTTTGAGATCTGGAATCAGTAGATTGAGAACATTTGGTTTTCTTGTTCCAGGACCTTTTCTTTTGTTTTACTGGAACGTTCGGCTTGCATTCAGAAGCACTAGGTGAACTAATAGAAGCTTCACCTAATTGAATTCCAGATAGCTGTTCCAGCTTTCTCAATATCTTGTTCCTTCTTCTTCTCTATGGTTTAGAGAGTTTAACCAAAGTATTTTCACCAATTTGCGTACTACCAGAGGTAGATACACTGGGTTGAGCAGGTTGCTATTCCCTTTTTGGAACAAATGGCTTAGCTTCAGATGTGGTCTTTGGCTTCACCATAGGTTTCACTGGTGGTTTCACTTCTTTTGATTTTGGACTTCTGGGTTGCTTCACTGATGGTGTCTTAGGGAAAACAGTTTGTTGTTGAACAACTGGCTGTTTCCCTTGGTTCTTATCAGGACAGTTCACCAGGATGTGACCGACCATACCAAAATGAAAACAAGCTCCTCTTTCCTTGTAAGTCCTCCTGTAAGGCTCTCTGCGTTTGGATGCAGATGACTCGGCTTGATGAGTGACAAGAGTTGTTTGATGAACATTACAAGCATCTTGTGCTTGACCTGATTTTAATTGACTCTTTGGGGTGTAGTGTTTATCAATGTTTTCTTGAAAATTATTCCCCAAATTATTAGCAAAAGCTTCTTTTGTAATATGCTTAATGGATTGGAAACCTCCATGAAGCATCATTTTTAGTTTATCGTTTGATTCAATAGTATCAGGTTCAGTTAAAATGCAATTTTTACGATCGGTAACAATGGGTTTCTTGACATTATGTTTATCAAGCAACACTTCTGAGACAACATCCTCAACTTTGGTGTTCTCAGAGCCTTCATCAGAAGCTGAGTCAACCTTACTTGAGGAATCATCCTTGTTAGAGGAATCATCCTGACTTGAGGATTCATCAAGGCATGACAAGTCAATATCAATTAAGCCGTTGATAAATTTCCCGCTTACTGGTGGAGGAATGGCATTAGTACCCAACCCTAAGCCATTAACTTGTCTCACTATTGATTCATAATGTTCCACCACATAGCGAGAATTCTTCAACTTCTCAATTTTACCATTCAACTGCAAAACCTCATTCTACAGCTTGGTAATTTCATTATTTCTCTTTTCCAACCCCTTGTACGCAACATCCAAATGAAACTGTTGTTAACTGATTTTAAGTGAAAAATCACGTTTTTCTTTCTTTAAAATTTCAATTGAATCTTTGTAACGTTTTTCATTTTATTTGTAGCGGAGGGGTTCGACCTTATCCTGAAGCTTAGAATTTTCATCTTTCAAGCCAAGACATTTGGAACAAGAAATAACAGCAAAAGAATTAGAGTCTACCTCAGTTGACGAACTTGATGCCTCCCCAATAGCCATGAGAGCAAATGCAGTTGTAGACTCCCTTTGGTCAGCTACATAAGCTTCCCTTTCTTCTGCTTCCATCATCACAACGATCTCAGCCATGAGACCAACTTGTGTTTGAGCAATAAGGGCATCCTCCAAATGAACACCCCAATCAAAGCTTTCGTCCTGTTGAGCTACCAAAGCATTGGACGTTCCACCTTGACTTTGATTGCGGTTGTTAGAATTGTTATACCTTTGACCATTTCCTTGGTTGTTTCCCTAGCTTGGTCTGGTGAAACCTTAAGCAGGTGCTTTATCCTTCTCACATTCATGAGCAAAGTGTCCAAAGTTCTGACACTTGTAGCACTTGGCTTTGGATTTATCAAAACCTACCTTGGCATTTGAATGCCCACCAATAAACTTCCTGCCAGTTCTATTCAAGAAACGCTTGGTCCTTCTCAAGATCATGGCCATATTCCATTGAATATCCATGTCCTCCATGTCATCTGGATCCACCTGATTAAAATCTTCTTCAATGGTTTCAGGATCCGTAAGCTTGCCACCAATGAAGTTCTCATAGGCAAGCATACACGATGAAAACAATGCTACATGATATTCAGCTATGTTGGCTATAGCAGTCTGGTTAGCTGAAGATGTGGAGGTAGGATTCCTTGAGGAATGTTGGTGGTGTGGACCAGATCCAGATGCTATAAAGCATGTATGACCCCCACAACCATTCGAGTTATCTTCTTCATGAGAGTTCCTGAACCAGATGATTTAGCTGTGGAAGATGTCCCATATTACATAGAAGGGTCTTGGATTTGAGGTCTCCCTGAGCTTTCTTTTCTTTTCATGTTCATATCGTGTGCTTGAACCTTTCCGATTGCTTCTTCAGTTGTCATCTCATAAACTTGGGGTTCTCTCTCAGCAGAGTGGTATACATCTCAAACTTTGGTGGTAACGCATCTAGAAAAGTTTCAACTAATTCCTCATCTGGATACTTCAACTCAAAAGCTTTTAACTCAGTTTGCAGATGATAGAATCTAGATATAAGTTCATCTGTAGATTCATTCTCTAGGTATCCGAAGCACTCATACTGCTTTCTTAGGAGTTCTCTTTTGCTCTTTTTGATGTCACTGTTCCCCTCAAATCTTTTCTGCAATGCCTTCCAGAGATCTTTTGAATTATCATATCCTCTGAAGCTGTGAAAAAGCTCTCTGGTCAGGGCCATTGTGATAGATCCATGTGCCTTCTTTTCTCTATCGTAAACTTTCTTTTCTTCTTCATCTAGCTTAGATATAGGCTTGGGAACAATCTCATGAAGATATGTATAAGTCGGATGCTTATAACCCTCAAGTATAGGTATCCACAAAGAGAAATCAGTGTATGAGATATAATGCTCAAAGTGTGCTTTCCAATTCGAATAATCATTAACACTAAGCAGCTTTGGCTGTTTTTGCGGAGAACCTATCTTGTTATCATAATTAAGCAGGTTACCAAGATTATGAAGATTTGCCATATTGTAAAACTTAGTCAAAAACTCAGAAAGTCAACACAACTTACGCACTTAAGAATGGTCTTGCGCACTTAAGAAATTGGTCTTACACACTTACCATTTGCTCTTGTGTACTTATCAATTACGCAGGAGTAAAGTATAAGTATGCAGTAATGAAGTCAAGTACGCAGCAAGAATGGTCTTGCGTACTTAGCAAGTACGCAGCAAGACTGTACTCGTTGCCAAGTATAGTAAGTACGCATGTCACTTTTTCTTCTGCTCTCACCAATATTTTCAGATCGCCGAAAATACCTCAGATCCTCAAATTTTGAAGATATGAACAAATTGATCAAGCCAAAAGGTTAGAAACTTGTTTCTAACAAACCCTTGATGATCAATACACTCAAACAGTCAACAAAAGGTCGGATTTTGACTGATTTTTGCTTTTAAAACAGCGCTCAAGAGCTACCACTTTTTTATCACAAAAATCACCAAAATCGGTCACTTTTGTATGTAAAAAGGTTGTAGATTGTGTCAAAAATGCTCCTAACACACTCACAACCCTCAAAATCAAGAGCAAATGCTCTGATACCACTTGTAGGTCCCTCGGGTGTCTTGGATCGTCACATGTGTTAGGACATAGTTTGTAATGACAAAAGCTTTGTAATAGTTTAGATCTAATGTCTTTATGTTTTTGTATGTATTAATGTTCTAAGTGTTTTTATACAAGTTGCTAGAGGCGAACTTTGTCTAACAGAGGCGAACTTGTTAAGTTCGCTTAAGTCTATCTGAGGCGAACTTGTTAAGTTCGCTTAGTCTGTTAGAGGCGAACTTGTTAAGTTCGCCTAATGCAGGTCGGTAGTCTATATATATAGATGTTTACAGAGTCAATTTACATATCGGATTAGAATAGAACATGATCGATTAGAACTAGTCTGTAAACTCTATTGAAAATTGGAATACAAGCGTGAAGTTTATTTGCTTTATTGCTTCTATTGTCTTTTGTGTATGCAATCGTTGATTCGTTGGATTCCGCACTCCGAGTTAACGACACGTCTTATCACGATAACGATCTGTAAAAGTTCCATGAGGACCTACAAGTGGTATCCGAGCATTTGCTCTTGATTAGCAGAAGATTCGTGGTGTTTTCGTGTCCAATCAACATCAAATTTTAGAGATTTTGAAGATTTTTCATCTTTTTTGTGTTCTTGATAAAAATGGAGAATTTTTTTATCATTTTGGATTGATTTTGGATTATTTTGATGAAATTGATCCGATAGAAGTGTTCCTAATCAGTTCCTACACATTCCTACCGTTCAATTTAATCAAATTCCATCAATTCAACAAGATATGATGGTTTTCGGAATTGTTGGTTCGTGTTTGGTTGAACAGCTAATGCCGGCGAACTTAGCAATTCTGTTGCAGGCGAACTTAGAGGGGCGAACTTAATAAGTTCGCTTGGTGCAGATTAGGCAAACTTAATCAGGCGAACTTAATAAGTTCGCTTGGGGTTAAGTTCGCTTGGGGTCAAGTTCGCTCAGTCAGGCGAACTTATTAAGTTCGCTCAGGCAGTATCGGGCGAACTTAGCTAGTGTTCTTTAAAAAATAAGAGTATGGTCATTTTTAAGGAAAGCTTATATGGTCGTTTTGAATCACTTTTGAAATTTTTTAAGGAAAGCTTATATGGTCGTTTTGAATCATTTTTGAAATTTTGAATTTTTGAAATTTTTAAAAAGGAGTATTTTGGCGGAAAATTTTTTTCGGATATTTTCGCAAAATTTTCAAAATGTCAATTTCTTATGATGATAGTGAGATTGGAACTATGTCACCGAGACTTTTGTGCATATCAGATTTTAGTAGCTGGAAAGTCCGGTTCGAACAGTTCGTATCAGAAACTGATGAAAACTTTTGGACATCCATATTTGAAGGATATGTGCATCTTACTTATGACTATATGGGATATAATGATGTTCCTAAACCAGTGACAGCTCTTAGTAAAGTAGAAAAGCAGAAGTTTGATCGAGAGATGAAAACGTGTAAAACTTTAACGAGGTCTTTACCAAAAGAAATCATTCATAGTCTCGGGAAGTGTCCAACTTCAAGAGATCTATGGGAAGCATTGAAGAAAAAGGGTGAAGCAACTTCTCAAGCGTTTGTAGTCTTGATCAAAGAAGTATTGGAGAAGCAGAGTTATTCTTAAAGTGATTCTTCTGCAGATTTAACTGATAGTGAGAGTATCCGTTCTGGTAAAAGTACTCAATCTGCTGAGACTGATGTGATGAGTGAAGAAAGTTTTCAGCCAGTTGAAGATGATCTGAGTGAATTAGAAACTGATGTTGAGCCTGTCATTGTTGATCAAAAGGGTGAAGCTGATGATGACGTTTTCATGGCTCATGGTGTATCTTCTTCAGAAGTAAAACCTAAGGTATTTTCTACCTCTGAAACGTTTTGTTCTAAATGTATTTCAGTGAAGGATAAAATGATGAGGGTTATGGATGACAACATAAACCTCATTTGTGATATAAAATCCATGCACACAGTAAATCAGAAATTAAAGGATAATGAAAATGTGTGTGTTGAAAGAATAGAATCACTGAAGAGGGATATAAGTTCTCTAACTTTAAAGACCAAAGAGCAGGCATATCACCTGGATATGTCCTTTGTAGAAATTGAGAAAAGAAATGATGATCTTGTTGAGAAAGATAAGGAACTAGCTGAATCTAAAGCAGAGGTAATCAGATTGCATAGAAAGTTAGAAAGCTTTGGAAATTCATCATTCTTATTAGGACATTATCATGATAATACTAAAGAGGGGAAGGGAACTAATGGTATTGGTTATGTTCCTCCACCATTCAATGGAAATTATTCTGTTACACCTGAGATTATAAACGTTGAGGATTTAGATCCGAAGACTGTGTTGAAAGTGAATCCAGTCACAGGTGAAGATATGGTGTATTCTGATGAGAGTGATGATGAATATTTTGATGAACCTAAGGTAGAGGGGATACAGAAAGAGGTTAAGAAAGAAGACTCAAAGGTTGATTCTAATTCATCTGAAAATTATACATTTGGAAGTTCTTCAAATTCAAGGAGAGTTCGATATGTAAGAGATTATATAGACAGGCGTACATGTTTTCATTGTAATGAGATGGGACACATTGTGGTGAACTGTCCTTACAAAAATAAAGGAAAGAAGCATGTAGTTCCTGAGAAGATGAAGCCTGAATCAAAACCTGTTGAGAAAAAGTTTGTTCCGTATCAAACTTCAAAAGAAGTTCATGTAGGAGAATCTTCTTCAAGTGCATCTTATCGTGTGAAGATTCCTTATATGACGAGATCTTGCTTTTCTTGTGGTCGTGTGGGTCATATTCAGATTGCTTGTCCTCACAACACCAAAGGTAACCGACATGCTACTCAAGGAAAGGTAAGAACTCATGGTAAGCCTTATGTAAAACCAAATGTGGTTAAACCTCATGATATACCAAAGGGTAATTCAAAATGTGAGGTTAGGCTTTCTAGACCTCAAAGACGGAGGAGAAACAGAAGATTGAGAAAACTTTTAGAACAACAAGAGTTTTCACAATCAAATCAATTTTCAAATGAAAGAAAATGTTCAAACACTTCACATTTTAAGCAAAAAGAACTTAATGAAAAGAAGTATGTTTGGAAATCTAAAGTTTATGTTTCTAACTCGTCGGAGCAATCATCGAAAATTGATGAGAGATTCGATTGTGAATGGAGTGAGGTTTATTATTTTGATACAGATGGACGACCCATGACTACCATGGCTTGGGTCCCGATTTCAAATTAATGTTTCTTGTTAGATGTGCAGGAATAACCAAGAGGGACTATTAATAACATTTGGTTTATTGATAGTGGTGGTTCTAAGCATATGACAGGGAATGACATCTGCAAGAGTAACGAGTTGTTGATACCTGAGAAATCTATTTGATTCAATGACTTGATGCTCAAGGGGGAGAATATGTCACACACAATGTTTTGGAAATAGTTTTACAAAGTCCAAATGATAACCTGAAACTTAGGATGACAATGGTGAGCATAAAGTCGTTGATGCAACCATTTAACTAGTTGAGGGGGAGTCTACAGGACGGGGGAGTACATAACTGTGTTGGTGATAAATGCAAAGGCATTCAATTACAAGATTACATCGGTTTGAGTTTTTAATTGATTGAATTGCTTAATCCTGAGTAACCAAGTAAAATATTTTTCATAAAATGTTTACATGGAAGGTTTATTTTCGTTTGTTTTACATTCTTTGAAAAAGATTTTGAAAAGGCCAAACAAATTGAAAAAGATAAAATCGACATTACTTGAAGTTCAAGAAGAGATGATAGTACATCAGTAGATGTTCTTTCACACATGACCTTAGATTGACTGGTTGGTGCTTTATGTTAATATATCTGAATTATATGTTTTGATCTGAAATTCAGAGACTACACAAATAGGAAATGATAGTGTTGTGTATGCATATAATTTGAATTGTCAATAGACTAAAAGCGTCACCGAACCATTAGTAGTGTGAAAACATAAATGCATAAGTTACAACTGTGATTTGAACCCATTTTATGTCTGGCTGTGTGCGTTAAAAGATCACTATCAGATATAGAATATTAGCTTTTAATAAAGATTATCTTATGAGATCAGTTTCGGGTTATGTCCTTAGCACTATTCATTCGATTTGCTTCAGTGCCCATGTCCCGAAAAGCATGCAATTTGAAGTATAATCAAGATATGTACTTGACAACATCTGTCAAACATATACTAGCCCTTGGATCATATTGATAAATCATCTTTATTGATTCCATTGAATTCATAATCCAGATAACAGTTGGATCCACGTACCTGAATCTTATGATTCCACATATATAAGCCAAGACATTGAATCATTCGATTCTGAATCTCATTGATTCCTATACAATCCAATTTGGATTCTGCTATTCATGTGCTAAGTGATGTCTCCTCATTCTGGAAATTCGGATAATCTTTAGTAAAATCTCATATGTCTTGAAGATAGTGCATTTACTTTATGTTGGCATACTAGTGGGGTACACGTTGTATTTCATACTTAAATGGTACCTTAACTCACAAGAAAGTGGGAATGAGATGCTTTAAGTTTCAAATCTTATAATATTGACAATTTGAATTTGTGTGTCATAGCATGATCCTATTTTCTTTGAATGTTAATAGCATATCATAACATGCAATATGAAAGTCTTGAAAAGATAGAGTGTGATAATCTTGAAAGATATTGGTTTGATTGATCAAGGCTTGAAAGAATGACATAGAATACCATTTGATATTATATGGATTTTATATCCAAGATGTGTGATTGATATCTCATATATACTGATATGATCTTCTTACTCGTGATGTTCGACCAAAAAGATGTGATTTTGTATTTTACATTTCAGTTTATATATTGAAAAACCAAAAAGATTTTGTGTTTTTTATGTTTGAAAAACCAAAAAGATTTTATTTTTCCAGCTTCCATGGAAATCTTAATTGTTGGTTATTCTTGGTTGTTCTCCTTTGCAAAAATTGAATATTGCAGACAGAAGTTGACAAGGGGTTCTTCTCCCAAGTTTTCTTCTAGAAATAAAGAGAGAAAGTGCAGATGAACAAGACGAAGACTACAGTGTGTTTGATGATATATGAAGACGGATGACAATCTTCTGAAGCTGTTCCAAGCTTTGTTGGAGCATATTCTAGTGACAACGAGCTTGAAGATATTATGTCTTAGTCTTAGAGTCTTTGACTTGTAATTGATAAAATTGTTAGCAACAGTTAAAGGGGAGTCTGTTAGGACATGTTTTGTAACTGTTGATAAAATTTTGTATAAGTTCACAGAGAGGTGAACTTAATAAGTTCGCCTAAGCATCTCTGAGGCGAACTTGTTAAGTTCGCTTAGCCTATTAAGCATCTTTTAGGCGAACCTGTTAAGTTCGCTGGTGCAGAACTGGTGCTTATAAATAGACAGTTTATATAAACCAGAGCAGAGATAGCAGAGTAGACTTGAGAGAGACTAGAGAGAATTCTGTGAATCTTGTAACCTGATATTGTGGTGGAAATACAAAGCGTTTATTTACACCGTTGTTGTTGATTGTGTTACACGAGCACGTTGATCATGGATTTCGCACGTTTTCACCGTGTCATACTGCGAGTCTAGAGATCCGTCACGCATCGAATATTAGGTTGCTTGAAGATGTTAAAAACATTGATGGAGGTTATGTCGCTTTTGCGGGGAATAAAGGCGGGTACATAACTGGACAGGGAACTTTAAAGAATGATAAAGTCAAATTTGAGAAGGTGAATTACGTGGAGCAGCTGGAACATAATCTTTTGAGTGTATCACAAGTTTGTGATAAGAAGTTTTCGTTCCATTTCAATGATGCTGAGTGTTATATCCTGAAACCTGGTTTTGTTATTCCTGACGAATGGATTCTCATGAAGGCCCCAAGGAGAAATGACACGTATGTCCTTGACATGAGTGTCGCTACTACAACGGATTCAATTCCTACATGTTTACTTTCCAAGGCGTCGGAATCAGATTCTATTTTGTGGCACAGGAAGCTAGCTCATATCAACTATCGGAAGATGAACTATATTGTTAAGAATGATCTGGTTTTTGGTATTCCGAAGATGAAATTCTCAATTCCTGATGATTGTATTCCTTGCAAGAAGGGGAAACAAAGAAAGAAATCACACAAATTTAAATCGAAGAATTCTATCGTAACTCGTTTGGAGCTGCTGCATATGGATTTGTTCGGTCCGATTAGTATCAGGAGCATTGGTGGAAAATCTTACTGTTTGGTAGTAACGGATGATTTCTCTAGATTTTCATGGGTTAAGTTTCTTTCTTCTAAAGCTGAAACCACTGAGTTGGTACAATACTTAATCTTGGGTTTGGAGAATTTGTTCAATCTGAAGGTCAAACGAATTAGGAGTGACAATGGCATCGAGTTTAAGAATAGCAAGATGGGTTTATTCTGTTTACAAAAGGGAATTCATCATGAATTCAGTGCGCCATATGTTCCTCAATAAAACGGTGTTGCTGAATGAAAGAACAGGACATTGGTTGAAATGGCACGCACGATGCTTGCAGATTCTAAGCTTCCAGTTACTTTTTGGGCTGAAGCTGTGAATACTGCGTGTCACGTTTTGAACAGAGTCTTGACCGTCAAGCGACACAACAAGACTTGCTACGAGTTGCTGAATAATTGAAAGCCGAATCTGGATTATTTACTACCTTTTGGTAATCCTTGCATCCTGTTGAAAGTTCGAGATGTCCCAAAAAAATTCAGTGCTAATGCTATTGAAGGGATTTTTCTAGGGTTTGTTGCCAATTCGACTACCAAGAGGGTTTTTAAAAAAGAGACGCGCCAAGTTGAAGAATGGTTCCATATTGACTGTTCAAATCGGTCTTTACCTCAAATGGCGATTGGACCAGATTGGGCATTTAATTATGAAACCTTATTCAAGTCTTTTCATTTACCTTCTGATATTTCTCCTGATGAAGCTGCTGTTCTCTATGATTCATGTCAGGATGCACAGCACAATGGCTTTCTACCAAATACAGTTCCAAATTCATCGGTTCCATCTACTTTTGCTCCCGATCCTAATGTTGCTTCTTGTTCGGGACCACAAGATTCAGAGAGTGAGGATGACAATGCTATTTTTCAAGATTCTTCTGCTGATCCTTTGTTGGGTGATGGATTCATTACCTTCGACACAGGATTCGGGGGAGATTACTACAAATTTAGCCTCGGAAATTCCAATTAATCATGATTTGTCTTATCAATCTGATACAACTCATGTTGAAGTGTTACAGGTTCCTGAGGTAGCTCCCTTCAAGGAACTCAAAGATCATCCAGTGACAAATATAATCAGGAATTTACAGGATGGAGTGAAAACACGTTCTCTTGTTGACAATACTTCTTTGTATACTTGTATTAAAAATTCTGGTGTTCTTGATGATTGCTCACATTCATGTTTTATTTCTCAGGTCGAACCCAAAAATGTTGAAATGGATTTAAATGATAACAATTGGATAGAGGCTATGCAGGAAGAACTTGGTTAGTTTGACAAACTTAAGGTTTGGAATCTTGTAGATCTTTCGAAGGGTGTATATCCGATTAGTACTAAATGGGTGTTTAAATATAAGAAAGACGATCGAGCTGTCGTGGTAAGAATCAAGACAAGATTAGTTGTCCAGGGCTTAAATCAACAAGAGGGAATTGATTACACCGAGGTTTATGCGCATGTTGCGAGGCTTGAAGCTATACTGCTGTTTCTAGCTTTTGCTTCTTATAAAGGTTTTATGGTGTTTCAATTGGATGTGAAAAGTGCGTTTTTATATGGAAAGTTCAAGGAGGAAGTTTATGTTTGCCAGCCGCCGGGGTTTGAAGATCCACTTCATCCGAATATGGTTTTCAAGCTTGATAAGGCCCTATATGGTCTTCATCAGGCTCCTCGAGCGTGGTATGAAACATTGTCCGCACATCTTTTGGCAAATGATTTTATTCGTGGCAAGATTAACTCCACCTTTTTCATAAAGAAATCAGGGGGAGAGATTACCTACTGGTGCAGATATATGTGGACGATATTATTTTTGGCTCAACAAGTGAAGGGTTATGCAAAGATTTTGAGAGTTATGAAGTCGAAGTTTGAAATGTCTGCTATGGGAGGGTTATCGTCTTTCTTAGGTTTACAAGTAAATCAAAAGGAAGATGGTTTATTTATTCATCAGTCCAAGTATGTCAAAGCATCTTGAGCCGGTTCAAGATGGAGGACTGTACCCCATATGATACTCCGATTCCGGTAAATCATAAGCTGAATTCTGACCCGGATGGAAAAGATGTGGATTGTCGACTTTACAGAGCAATGATTGGATCTCTCATGTACTTAACCGCTTCAAGGCCAGATATAATGTTCGCTGTGTGCATCTGTTCCAGATTCCAGGCAAAACCAAAACAATCTCACTTAATAGCTGTAAAAAGAATCTTTCGTTATTTGAAAGGAAAACAAAGATTGGGACTATGGTATCCACATGGTTCTAACTTTGATTTCCATGCTTATACTGATTCTGATTTTGGTGGTTGTTGTTTGGACAGGAAATCTAAAACAGGTGGTTGCCAGTTTTTTGGTAATCGACTTGTTTCCTGGCAATGCAAAAAGCAAACCACAGTCTCCATTTCTACATGCGAAGCAGAATACATCGCTGCTGCAAGTTGTTGTTCACAGATCCTGTGGATACAACAGCAATTAAGAGATTGCGGATTGAATTTCACAGTAACCCCTATGCTTATTGATAATAATGCTACAATGTCTATAACTAAGAATCCTGTTAAGCACAGTAAAACAAAGCACATTGAGATTAGATATCATTTTATTCGTGATTGTGCAGAGAAAACGTTGATTGAGCTGGTAAAGGTTCACACTGATTATAATTTTGTTGATTTATTTACCAAGGCATTTGATCGTACCAGGTTTGAATTTCTAATCAAAATGATAGGTATGATCAATCCCGAATAAAAGTTTTTCAAAATCTGATTTTCTTGGAAATATTTGTTTTTAATTTCTTTTATTGCTTTATTATATTTCTGCATTTTATATTTTCAGTCAAAAAATTCTTAATTAATAAAAAGTCAAAACAAATTGAAAAATATAAAATTTGACATCATTTGAAGTTAGAGAAGAAATTATAGTACATCAGTGATTAGTTCATTTCACACGACCTTAGTAGACCTTTGATATATGATTTATTAAACTGAGTAGATTTGATCTAAATTTCAAAGTGCATAAATGAGAAATGATAGTGTTGTGAATGTTCTAATCTTGATAATCTGTTTTCAAATTTGTGTATGAGTTTTGAAACATGAATTGTCAATAGACTAAAAGCGTTTTGAAACTACTAGTAGTGTGAAAATTAAATATGATATGATTACATCTGTGAGTTGAATCCATTATATGTCTGGGTGTGTGTGTAAAAGATCATTATCAAATAAAGAATATATGGTTTTAAAGAATTTCATGAGACCAATATCGAATTATATCTTTAGCACAAATTTATTTCAGTTCACATTACTGCCCATGCCCCGAAAAACATGCAATGTTTTGTTGAACTAAGATATGCTTTCAAAATATGTTGAAACATATATTCGCCCTTGGATTAGTTAGATACATCATCTAGTCTGACTCCATTGAAACTTATCCAGATAATAGTTGGACCCTCATACCTGAATCTGTTGATTCTCATTATACAGCCAATTCATTAGAATCTTCTGATTCTGAATCATCATGATTTGTATATCCTTTGGGATCTGCTTCTATTCTTGTGCTAAATGAGTAATTTCATTATGGAAATTGATATAATCTTAAAATAAATCGTATATGTCTTGAAGATAGTGCAAATTATATTTGTATTTGGCATATATGTGGGGTACATGATGTTTTTCATCTAAATGGTACTTAATCACATGAATTTGGAGAATAAACGCTTATAGTTTCAAATCATATAATATTGAAAAATTTAAGAATTCATGCCTTATATTTCAAATTCGGTATAAATAAAAGAGCATTTCATAACCTGATCTTATTTACTTTGTAATTTATTGCGTATCATTTCAAATATTATTCAAATTGATTGATTTATAAATACTGAAAAAAAAAATACATAGAGTACAAGATGAGTTGGATTGTTTCATATCTTAGGTTACCCTTGTTATTGCTAAAATGTGTGATGAACTACTCGGATACTGATATGATCTTCTTACTCATGATGTTCATTCAAAAATATGTGATTTCAGTTTATATAGATAAAAATTCAAAAATATGTGTTTCCGTTTGTACAGATAAAAATCAAAAAATATGTGATTCCGTTTGTATAGATAAAATTCAAAAAAATTTTGTTTTTATTTTCCATGAAAATTTTAATCTTTTATTAAATTGTTCGGGATTGGATCAAATACATGCTGCTGACGAAAGTTCAAGAAGTGACGGATTGAAAGTAGGTAAAAAGTTGTTCAATGGAAAAGTTGAAGGCAATAAGTTCGCCTCCTTCTGATGAAGCGAACTTAATATGTTCGTCTGACATTGGTGAAGCTAACTTATTATGTTCGACTAGGGATTGTTAAGCGAACTTAAAAAGTTCGCCTAACTAAGCGAACTTATTCTGTATAAGGGTTTATCTAGGCGAACTTATCCACTTCATCGTCTTCCCAGTTTAAGCGAACTTGTTCGGCTTGTTCAAAATTTTTTTTAAATTTCAAATTCAGTGGTTGTTGAGTTGTTAATCGATACATTCTGAATCAAAATCAATTTACGTACATAACTAAGGTACTTTCATCGATTTTTGTCCGTTCAATTGTGAGATATGTAAGGTTTTTGTCTCGGTTGTCATCTGTGATTGTTTGCCCTAAAATCGATGATTATCCAGACTTAAATCTTGAAATTGTTCATTGCTAATGACTTAGTAGTGCTAGTTGATCAGTTTTCAATGGTTATTTCATGATTTCAACACAGTTTGAAAGGTTTTTGATTTCTGGTTTGAATTTGAAACGACAGACAGTTCAGGTGAACTTGTTCAAGCAAACTTGTCCAGTTCGCCTCTTGAAACACTAAGCGAACTTATTAAGTTCGCCTAGGGGTCAGAAGGGTTTTAGACTTGTAAAAATTTTTGGGTGTTTGAAATTTTTTAAAAAAAATTTTTGTTTTGTTTTTGTTTCAAAATTGTTTTTTCGTGTTGTTTTTATTGACTATTTGTCTAATATGTTTGTTGTCCAAATATTTTTCAGATGGCTCGTCGTGTCGAATACAAGCACAACCAGGTGGCATTGTTAGATCCTAACATGTCAGAGGCCATACACTTTCAAGGGATTATAGGATTTCTGAATCGCTCACGACTACGTGTTGCGTTATCTGCCGATCCATACATCATTCTGGTGTATATTCAACAGTTTTGGGACACCGTACATTCAGATACGGACGTAGAACCTCATGTTCTTCGTGCCACTATCAACAATACGGAGATTGCTATATCTGAAGAAACTATTCGTGCGGCTCTTGCATTAGGTGGTGCTGCTGAAGATCCTATATCATATCCTAATCCTTTGATCATGGGATGCTTTCAGAGGATGGGTTACTGTGGACGTCCTAATGACATACAGGCACGTAAAGGTGGTTTGGTGGGTGAATAGAGATACTTCATGCATGTGATTATTCAATGTCTCTCTCCTCGTAAAGCTGGTATGGATGGCTTAAAGACTGCTCTTCAAGCTACAATGGTAGCTTTGACGTTGAACAAGTGCTTCAATTTTGCAAGATATATCTATCGGGAGATGGTTATGCAAATTACACCTGTTGAAGGTCAAGGATTTTTGATGTATCCTAGGTTTGTCCAGATGATTCTGAATCATATTCTTCCTGATCTCCCACAGCATCTAATTAGATTAACTTTGACGCCGATGTCCAAGCGTATCTTTACGGATTGCTCTAAGGTGAAACAACAGAATCAAGTGTTGATTCCAGTTAATGCTCCATTGTTTGGTCACTTAATCAATCCTAATTATGTTGAACCACCAAATGACAACTGATTTCATCCTAATGAGTTAGCTCAAGTTCAAGGTCAAAATGTTCAACAACAAGAACAACAACCACAACAACAACAACAACAACAACCTATTCCACAACAACAAGTTCCACAACAACATGTTCCCATACACCAACAAATTCCTATTCAAGAACAAGTTCCAATTCCACAAGCTCAGGTTGATATTCCTGTTAATGAACCTATTCTAGAAGAGGTCGTTCATGAACATGAACAAGATCTGGGGATGGATATGGATGACTTTGTTGATGACGCTGTGAACTCGCCCATTCATGAAGCTGAAGGGAATATGGTGACAGAGAATGAGTTAAGTTCTAGCACAAGTGATACAATCTTACCTATTTCTGAAGAAACCGATTCAGATGAGTCTAGGGATTTCTCCTCAGATCATTATGAACGGTTGGCTCGTATACCTTTGGTTAATGCTGGTAAACGCCTTAAATCTACAGCCAAAAGACAACGACGTAAGTCTATTCGGGATCCTCCTTCCGGTTCAGTACTTGGTAAAAGAACATTAGTGGATGATAGTTCTGATAGTCATTTTAATCCAGATCCAAAATCTCAAAAACTTATGGCTGCTTCAATTGCTGCTGCTAAATCTTCATAAGGTGTGGAGGATGCTAATTTTGTTGCTTCCTTGATTGTCACACCTCCAAGCTCTAAAGAACAATCTCCTTTTCTCACTCCTATTCCTCCAGTGGTTATTCCTACTCCTAGTACTTTCGTTCCTCAATCTTCAGCTAGTCCTTCTAAGCCTTCTGATTCTGATATGATTACTTTCCTTGAATCTCAAGTGCTTGCGTTACAAACTCAGGTGGATACTCTTGTATCTACTGATACTCAACGACAGTTGGTGATTCAGACTCAAGCTACGCAGATTGCTGCTATGCAAGCATTAGTGTCCAAGCTTGTTGAGCGTCTTGACGCTCAGGGGGAGTTAAGGATACGTGATGCATGCCACACTGAGTCTATTCAACGACATGATGATGAAGACAATGATTCTTCTGGTAATATTGAGGGTGATCGTCAATACGCTGACGTTAATCCTATTTCTAAAGTTCAGGGGGAGTCGACATCATAATCAATTTATGGAAACAAAGATCCTTCTGGAGTTAATGAAGAAGAAATATTATTGTTGGAGTTCTTTGCAAAGTCTGAGGAGGAAGAAGCTGAAAAGATAGCATGTCTTGATGACATTGATGAATTATTCAATGACATAGAAGATGATGTGTCAGAAAATGAAATAGAAGAAGGAGAGATAGTGGAGATACAGATAGAGAAAAGTCAAGATAAAGTGATTTATGAAGGATGTGATGGTCTTAATGTCCCTTATAACTTCATCCAAGATGATGTTATTCCTGAGTTTAATTATGAAGGAGCAACAGATTCTATGGACTCATTTGAAGACATCACACTGCCTGAAGATACTGTTGATTCTAAGATTGATACTGATGATGAAAACATTCAATCCAATACAGATGCTGAAGCTAATACTACTCACACTGAGTCTCCAAAGGTGAATGAAGAACCCGTGATGTACAGAAATACATGTATGACCAGAGAACAGTGGAGAGAAGTTGTGAATAGCTGGATGAAGGTGCTACCCAAGTCTCAAGCACAACCTGTTCAGAAAGAAAACTATGTGAATAAAGAGAGGTGTATAGCAAGAATCATAAGTTGGTTTTATGATAATGACATAAAACTATTTGCTATTAAAATATCTGATGTTGTTTAGTACTTATAGCCGAGGATCAAGTATTTCAATACCTTGCCAAGGTGTGAAATGAATGGTCTAGCTTCAAAGCCACTTATTAATAGATCCAAGATTGGTTTAGCTGATGTGATTGCAAATCTGATCAAGAGAGAAGGTGTTTTGGGGAAGTATGAAAGGCTAAAGCCTCAAAAAGGAAAGAGAGTGAAGAACATAGATCAAAAGACTGGGAAAGTGACCTGGAAGTACAAATTCAGACCAGTACGTGCTGTACACAGGATACCATTGAAGAAGATTCCTCAAGATTTCCTTGGGAATATGAAATGGTGGTATGTTGATGTTAATACTGGTGAAGCAAGGATTGAAGACAAAGATAATAAGATCATTGTATGTTTCTATGATGCAATGAATCTTTTCAATTTTTCAAAGAAAGATCAGAGAACGCTGAGAAAGAATGAAATCATGTTCACTGATGAATGGAAAGAACAAGGATTGCAGTACAAGCGAGTGTTGGAGATATGTAGAAGATATGGAGTGAATGCAGGAAGCAGATTGCTGGATACTTGGAAGAGCTCATCATGAAGACAGAAGACTGAAGATCAAGCTATTTTCAAGGGGGAGTCTGTTAGGACATAGTTTGTAATGACAAAAGCTTGTAATAGTTTAGATCTAATGTCTTTATGTTTTTGTATGTATTAATGTTCTAAGTGTTTTTATACAAGTTGCTAGAGGCGAACTTGTTAAGTTCGCCTAGTCTAACAGAGGCGAACTTGTTAAGTTCGCTTAAGTCTATCTGAGGCGAACTTGTTAAGTTCGCTTAGTCTGTTAGAGGAGAACTTGTTAAGTTCGCCTAATGCAGGTCAGTAGTCTATATATATATAGATGTTTATAGAGTCAATTTACATATCGGATTAGAACAGAACAGGATCGATTAGAACTAGTCTGTAAACTCTATTAAGAATTGGAATACAAGCGTGAAGTTTATTTATTTGATTGTTTCTATTGTCTTTTGTGTATGCAATTGTTGATTCGTTGGATTCCGCACTCCGAGTTAACGACACGTCTTATCACGAGGACCTACAACATGCAAGTGTGTTCCTAGTCGAACCGGGTGCGGAATGCCCGTGACTAGGTGGAGTATCAAGAAACACAAAGTAAACCGACAACAAAGACACTTTCAAACTTCATATATTATAAACTTAGCCGGTTACAGAATTCTTACAAATGAATGCGTACTTACATTCTGTCAAGACCTGCTATTTATACTAGACTTGTTGTCTGCGCACTTGGCAAGTGCGTAGGGCTTAACTAAGTACGCAGACAATGTTCTTGCGTACTTGCTAAGTACGCAGGATATACAACCTGCTTACTTGTTAAGTGCGCACAACACTTTACAAGACAAGTCCAACGAAAAGTACCTACATACATGATTACAACTCGATAAACCAATACATACAGACACTGTAATACAAATACAAATACATAAAGATATTACATAGCCAAGAACAATCTTCAGAGTGCTTGTCAGCCAAGAACACTCTTCAGAGTGCTTGTCACAAGAATTGCTTCAACAACTATGTTAACACCTTCGCATGCAAATACTTGTTCCGAACGACATTTATTAACCTGTTTTTATTCAACATGCACTTAAATATGTTTCATGATAACATACGATCATTTATTTTAAACCGAACGCCTTTAGATTTCATGTATTCATGTCCACGTTCTATGTTATCAACTATAAACAGTTATAAACATATATACGATTTCAATTATTTAGTCGTTTCATAACTCATTCCGAGTTAACACTTTTTCCATCATTCACACATATATATATATTTACATGCATATGTTTAACAACTTTCCAAGTTCTACCATTTATGTTCAGACACACATATATCTATATGTGTCGGTTTCGAAACTTGCTTATTTATACTTATTTTGATCTCTTTATATGAATTCATACTTAACAATCTTTTCAAATCACCAAAATTTAAACACATTTATAAATATATATATATATATATATATATATGTTTCATACGATTTTATATATATATACACATATATTTTACTTTTTCATCAAGTATTAATTTAGACTATTACTATTCTATAATTTATTAACATAATCATCCAAACATCAAGAATACATCCATATATATATCTATATATACTAAATTAAAATTCTTATACATGTATCCACATATTTGATCATTTCCAAATCATTAATCAAATCAAATATGTATATATATGCATACATATCTCGGCCTTTATATATATATATATATACATATTTTAGTTTTTCTTTTCTTGAATCTCAATATCATATGAATCAACAACAACTTATCTCAAAATGTTCAAAACAACAAATCATGTATATTATGTCACCAAATTTTCGGCCTTTTTATATATTTTTACACCAAAAGCCTAAATTTTTAAACTTAATGAAGTTAGACTTTATAAAAACTTCTTAAATCTTTAAAAATCCTTTGTTTTTCTTGGTGAACAACATGCTTTCAACAAGAACATGAAGATGGAAAGAAAGGTTCACAACGGATTCATACCACTAGTCGAAGCAAGGTGAAGAAACACAAGTAGAAGTTGGTAGAGACTTGATATACTAGCAAAACCGACCTTGAACCTTCAAGAACTCCTTGGATCTTCAAACTCCAACTCAAACTCTCTATATTTGCTCTGGGATTTTTGAATGTGCAGGTGTGTGCATATGTGTGTATGTCGATATATATATAGAGAGAGAAAGAGGGTGAATGGATGAGTGTGAATCTCCTCAATCATCATTACAAATCCTAGTACTCGAGTATTGATTTGACAACTTAAGGACTTGATTAGACAAGACTCTTACAACATCATCATTACAAATCCTAGTACTCGACAACTTAAGGACTTTGATTAGACAAGACTCTTACAACATCATCATTACAAATCCTAGTACTCGAGTGTTGATTTGACAACTTAAGGACTTTATTAGACAAGACTCTTAAAACATCATCATTACAAATCCTAGTACTCGAGTGTTGATTTGACAACTCAAGGACTTGATTAGATAAGACTCTTACAACATCATCATTACAAATCCTAGTACTCGAGTGTTGATTTAACAACTTAAGGACTTGATTAGACAAGACTCTTACAACATCATCATGACGATTTGATGGCTATCCAAGTGGGTAGCCCCACTTAGACTATTTCGGCAGAAACTAGGGGGTAGGGGGTTGGGTGTTGTCACTTCACATGTAATCATTCCAACGATTAGATAGACGGTATTCAAGTAGTGTATACCTGGTAGGTGATCCCGTGATCTAATACCTGGTGTATAACCCTTTTATGATTAAAAACTTATATATATTGTGTACCTTGATTAGTTTTAATAGCCTACTAGTTAAACCCGACCTAGTTATTACTTTAACTAATGCATATACGTTTTCACATAAAAATAACTTAACGTCGTGTAATAAATATTTAGACGTCATCTTTTAAGAGTTTAGTTACCAATATTTAAGTTTTTACATTATAAAGCGTCCCTACACTTTATTTAAATAAAATCTTGTTAATCACCAACGAACGTACCTTGCGGGTTATCATTGTTTATTTCCTAGTAATTCTTAAAATTACTAAAACAATATGTGTGTTCCTTTGCTAGCCAACTTGACAATACTATGTCAAAATAATAAACCAGGAAATATAAAATATGAACGTACAATTATGGATATGTATATAGACCTGAAATGCTGGGTCTCACAAAAACTGTAAGTATGCATGTAATCTCCCCCAAAAGGAAAATAAGTAAAATGGGGCTGTGAGACTCACCTGACACACGTAAGTACGGAATACGTGCGAGTAGCAAACGTTCGAGAGTAAACCGACCTACGTGTGCCCTGGAATATATAAGTCACCCTAGGGTCTAATAATGATTCTATATGCAAGTTGGTCATGTAACAGTTTCACCCAACTCGTTACGTTATGTGTGTAAGTTTTGGTTTAAAACGTTTTAACTCGACGACCCGTTGGTGATATGTATTTGTTACACAAAAATATATATTTATATAAACTAAATATAAGTCATATATTCGATCAAGTGTGTCCATGACTATAAGTAACTTGGTGTCATCTTAGAGTTCGGGTTTCAAAATACAGTTTGACTCGACCTGAGTCGTAACTCGATGCGAACGGTAAATAAACATATTATTTATTTATATAAAGTAATGTTTTCGAAATGTGTCATGTTTTTAGGTAAAAAAAAATAATATTTATATTATTTTTTTACAAAATTTAACTTTTAGGAATATAACTTCAAAATAAACTGTCGGTTTTCGTTTTCACTACCAAAATATATACAAGTTTATATTCATAAAGACATATATATAATTTAAGATCTAGTCTTACTTTCCAAATACTTATATATTTAAAATAGATGGACTTTAATATAAAATAGGGACTAAGTTTTTTCACCATCTTTTTATACAAATATATGTTTTAATATATATTCATTTTCAAAAATAAAACATAACAATAATCATATGAACTATTAAAATACTATCACCAACTAGTAATAATATTTCTCCATAAGTTATCATAAGTTTATCCAAAATACTAACAACTTTGTAAAGAGCTAAAATATATAATAACACAATATAATAGTCACTAAGTAACACATGGACCTACTAAAATCACTTGATGCATATTCAAGGTTTAATATATATTTAGTTTCTATTAGTAACAATTTTTATTAAGTGAAACATAATCAACAAAAACTAAATTCACCAACTTAAATATTTATTTTAGTTCAAGAATCATCATAAAGTTATTATTAATGTTTTCATACAAAAATAAGACTCATGTAGTTATTTTATAGAAACTCTATATTTAATAAAAATGGATTTTTGATGGTGAAAGTTGGTACATGACATTTGTATGTAAAAGATAGCATAAAACAAGAACAAAATGTAAACAGTTAGGAGGATTTCTCACTAAAAAAAGCAACGAAGATGCGATGAGTGTTGTAGGTTCTTGAAACCTCCTCTGACCATTTGATCTTTACCAGAGAAGGATTGTAACACTTGAAATAAAGTTCAAAAGTTGAAGGCTTGGTGGGGGTGGGAGTTTGGCCGTAAACAGGAGGGAAAGAAAAGGAAAGTGACTTTTGCAAATTTGTGTAATTAATTTATAAGGGTTGGTGTATTGAAATTTCAAGATTCCTTGTAAGCAACAAAAATAGGCTTTGGGATTGGGTGGAGGTTTCACATCTCGGTCAAAGGGGACGGGGAAAAAGACTTGAGGTTGAAATGGGTAGGAATATTAAGCTGGGGATTGTTGAAGCACTTTCCTGTGACAAACACTCTGGATAGAGTCTTAGGTTGTATTTTCATGTTTGTAATTGTCTTTGTATGTAAGAGTCTTTATGTATTAGTTTATCGAGTTGTATTTACTTTTACATATTGAATGTTGCATTTTTCTCTTAGTGTCCCTGTGACAAACACTCTGGATAGAGTCTTAGGTTGTATTTTCATGTTTGTAATTGTCTTTGTATGTAAGAGTCTTTTTGTATTAGTTTATCGAGTTGTATTTACTTTTACATATTGAATGTTGCATTTTTCTCTTAGTGTTTTGCGCACTTGTATGTGCGCAGGAGAAAGCTCCTGTGTAGTTAGCAAGTACACAAGAATACATTTGCGTACTTATTAAGTACGCAAGAGCATTTTGCCCTGCGCACTTGCTAAGTGCGCAGGCATCAGGTCTTGTATAAATAGGATAGGTTAACAGAAGTTAAGTACGCAGTCATAGTTGCAAATACGTAAATTGTAATCTCAGTACTTTTCTCTGTAACCTCAAGTGTTTATAATAAAAAGAATGTTTAAAGTGATTCTCTTGTTGGTTTACTTTGTGTTGTTTGACTCTCCACCTAGTTACAGGCATTCCGCACCCGGTCCGACTAGTAGACCCACTTGCATGTGACGATCTGTGTCACACCCCGACCGGTGGCGGAATCATCGGGACGGGACATGTAGACTGTTCATGAGCACAAGGTTGACTAAATTGTAATATATTAAACATCAATTTCATTTCAAATAATCCAAACACAACCAAATCCAGGAAAGAACAAAATTGAAATACATCAAATCCTTTATTCAAATTAACTAAGTCCCAAAGCCTATGTGTAGCAAACCTTGATCAATTCACACATTTGTACCTGAAACATGAATAAAATAAGGTCAACTAAAAAGTTGGTGAGCATACACAGGTTTGTATATAGATAGCATATAGTTTGTAAGTAAACAAATCCTTACATATCATGATAAAATAAGGCATTTATGGGGAGCAGCTATTGTGTAACCAAGTACAATCAAACATTTGTAACTAGCATGCAAAAATTCTGTTGTCGGTAACAATCACCCTACCTGGGTGGGTTTGTCAGACTCAATAGATCTATCATTGTTAACCGTCGGCTTGAATAGTTAATGATTGCACATAATCGCATACAAAAGTTAGCATAACTAGCACTCGGGCATAAAGCTCAAATTGCACACATGAATGTCAAGCGGATTTGTACTTGTGTAGTTTGTGTAAGTGTAAGCAATAGTGTTGTATATTGTTCATGTTCCACCCCAAAAGTGTAAAAGAGTAAAAGGGGCTATGTAATACTCACTTGGTTTGAATGCGTAGCTAACACGAAATACTAGCTAGAAATGATATCCTTGTAATGCACAATGTTAACCTCGTGTGGAATGTATATAGGATTAATAGTATGCTCAATATTCTATGTTTAAGTCTAGGATTGAATTTGTTGTGTGTATAAAGCTTGTGGTTTGTACTTGAATGGTGTTGTATAAATTAGGGTTTGAGTTTGGAATAAAACAAAGTTATTATTTATAAAAATAAGTTAAGTATTAGAGGTACCTAACTAAATGGTTTTTGTTTAAATGTAGATTAAATAAATAATCGTTACCTTATTTATTTATTTGTAAGTTAGTCATTTAGTTGTATTAGATGTCTTAAAATAATTATAAATGTCTTTACTTTATTTTCATAAAGATGTTTAAGTAAATGGTGTAAATAATATTTAAGTGTAGGGTTTAAATATGAATTTACTTTTGTAAGTTTTAAATAATTAATTTCTATTTATTTATTTTATAAAATCAATTATTTCTATTTAAAAATTAATTTGAAATACTTATTGTTTTTAATTTATGGAAATAATTATTCTGCTAAGATATTTCTCACACACGACCGTGCCTGGAACAAGGCACGATCGTGCTAGGACCACGGGCGCGACCGTGCTAGTCAGGGACGCGACCGTGTTGATCAAACAGAATGTATAATTGGGCTGTTCTCTAGGCACGATCGTGTCTTGGGCCAGGCACGACAGTGTCTAGGGTTTTGAGGCATGACCAAGTCTAGCCAGGGGCATGACTGGGTCTGAGTGTGTGAGGCACGACCGCGCTGGTATTTGGCGTGACCGTGTCTCATGAAGCACGACCCCGCTATATGATTAGCGCGACCGTGTCTGTTCCAAAACAGATTCAATTTGACTAATTCTTATATTGTAAATGTTGGAATTCATGGGGCTTTCACGCATTAGATCATCACGAATCTTTTTGTATAGATTAATTGTATTTAAAGCGTGTCTAAGATTCGATTCGATTAAATTATTTTTTAACGAAATATAGATTCGGGTTCGTGACAATTTTCATATTGTAAGCCCCAATTAAGTTGGGGCTTTTGATCTATGAACTGAAACGATTGAGAAAAAGGTTTCAATTACCTGGAAGAGTAGCGAGTTGATAGAGAACGGTAGAGGAGAGTTCCGGCGTCGGCGGTTTGATTTTTCGGTGCTCTATGCTGCAACTCTGGCTACACCAGCGTCTCCAGAAACTTTAGAGAGGATCGAGTGATACATATGGAGAGTTTGCTTGAGAGAATTTGGATTGAAAAGGGAGAATCGTGGTTTCGTGAATTGTTTTGATGGTTATGAGGTAATCGAATTATACTGAGTTAATTGTTGTAATTGATAGCCTTATTATTCTTGTTAATGATAATGAAGTGAATACCGGTTATGAAAACTCAACGATCTCGCATTTAAAACTGTATTTACGTTTCAACTGGTACTAGGGGCGAGCGTGCCCATATGCGGCGTGACCGTGCTAAGGCACCAGGAGCGACCATTCCAAAGCAAGTCGCGCGACCGTGCCAAAGCACTTGGCGCGACCGCGCCTATTAGGGTTTCTTGTTACTTTTCAACATCAGACCTTGTAACTTTAGTCTTTGACATAATTGTATAAATAGATACTTATGTAGGGTTTTAGTAGGTTATAACCGTGTAAAATTTGCGGATTAGCATTGAAATATAGTATTTAATTGATAGTACGAATAGAACAAAACGGTGCACTAGAATTGGGTTTGAAATGCATTACATTGAATTGAAATACAGATACTAAAAATCTGATATGTTACAGTCTCCCCATGTTGATGGAATTTCGTCCCGAAATTTAGCTAGAGGAAGCGACGGCATCAGTAAAAGATGGGGGTACTTGAGCTTCATTTGTTCCTCTTGTTCCCAAGTAAATTTAGGACCACGCTTAGATTCCCAACGAACTTTGACAATAGGAATACGACTTCGCTTCAACTGTTTGATTTCACGATCCATGCTTTCTACCGATCTCTCAACGAAGTGCATCGTTTTGTCAATGTGCACGTCATCAAGAGGTATGTGAAGATTTTCATCAGCAAGGCATTTCTTCAGGTTAGCCACATGAAATGTAGGATGTACGTTACCAAGTGATGGAGGTAACTCGAGTTTGTAAGCCACTTTCCCAATCCTTTCAAGGATCTTGAATGGGCCCACATAGCGAGGTGCTAACTTGCCTTTCTTTTCAAAATGGATCACACCCTTCCACGGAGACACCTTTAGAAGAACAAGGTCACCGACTTGGAATTCCAAGGGTTTTCATCGTTTGTCAGCATAACTCTTTTCCCGACTTCTCGCTACTCGAATGTTGTCACGGATTTGAATAATCTTGTCGGATGTTTCTTGAATTAGCTCGGGACCGGTGATTTGTGCTTCACCAATCTCGTTCTAACAGATAGGAGAACGGCACTTGCGATCATATAGAGCTTCAAATGGAGCCATGGTGATACTCGTGTGGTAGCTATTATTGTAAGAGAACTCGATTAGGGATAGATGTGAATCCCAATTGCCACCAAAATCAATTACACAAGTTCTAAGCATATCTTCAAGAGTTTGGATTGTTCGCTCAGTCTGACCATCAGTTTGAGGATGGTAGGCCGTGCTCAAATCCAATCGTGTACCAAGAGCAGTTTGGAGAGATTGCCAAAAGCGAGAGGTGAACCGAGCATCTCTATGGGAAGGCCATGCCGGCTCACAATTTCATCAATGTAAATGCGGGCTAGTTTCTCAACCCGATAGTCTTCACGGATTGGCAAGAAATGAGCAGATTTGGTGAGACGATCAATGATCACCCAAATGCTATCATAAACACTCGAGGGGCGAGGGAGTTTGGTAATAAAATCCATGGCTAAGTTCTCCCATTTCCACACGGTAATTTCCGGTTGTTCAAGTAATCCGGAAGGACGTTGGTGTTCGGCTTTGACTTTGGAGCACGTTAGACATTTGGCAACATAGAGAGCAATGTCCTTTTTCTTACTGGGCCACCAATATTGTTGGCGAAGATCGTGGTACATTTTATCCGCACCAGGATGAATAGAATAACGAGTCTTGTGAGCCTCATTCATGAGAAATATACGAAGATCATCGCGATCGGGAACCCAAATACAGTTTAAGTAATAAAGTAGGCCATTGGGTTTTGATTCAAGCTGAAGTTCAACACCGCACGATATTTCCTCATACATATTACCCTCGGTGACTGAGACCTGTTGAGCTTCTAAGATGCGATTCTGAATGTCGGTTTGAATACGGACACATTGAAGCATGACATGGTCCTTTCGCCTCAAACCGTAGACTACAACATTCGCTTTATCGGGATGGTAACGAATCTCACAGTCATAGTCGTTAAGGAGTTCAACCCAACGTCGTTGCCTCATATTGAGTTCCTTTTGGTTGAAGACTTTTGTGGTCGGTGAACACCACACCCTTTGTTCCATAGAGGTAATGTCTCCAAATCTTCAATGTGAATACGACCGCACCCAACTCGAGATCATGCGTCGTATAATTCTTCTCATGAATTTTGAGTTATCTCGATGCGTAAGCGATTACTTTGCCTCGTTGCATGAGAACACAACCGAGACCTTGATTGGAAGCATCGCAGTAGACAACTAGATCATCATTCCTATCAGGGAGAGTCAAGATAGGAGCATGGCACAACTTTTGCTTGAGAGTTTGGAACGCTTCTTCTTGTTTCGGTTCCCATTCATAAGTTTTACCCTTGTGGGTCAAAGCGGTAAGAGGGACAGCAATCTTAGAGAAATTTGAGATGAAGCGACGGTAATATCCCGCAAGACCAAGGAATGAACGAACTTCGGTGGGGGTCTTCGGGGCATTCCAATTCTTAACCGTTTCGATTTTAGCGTGTCTAAGATTCGATTCGATTAAATTATTTTTGAACGAAATATAGATTCGGGTTCGTGAAAATTTTCATATTGTAAGCCCCAATTAAGTTGGGGCTTTTGATCTATGAACTGAAACGATTGAGAAAAAGGTTTCAATTACCTAGAATATTAGCGAATTGATAGAGAACGGTAAAGGAGAGTTCCGGCGTCAGCTGTTTGATTTTCCGGTGCTCTATGCTGCAACTCCGGCTACACCAGCGTGTCCAGAAACTTTAGAGAGGATCGAGTGATACGTATGGAGAGTTTGCTTGAGAGAATTTGGATTGAAAAGGGAGAATCGTGGTTTCGTGAATTGTTTTGACGGTTTTGAGGCTAATCGAATTATACTGAGTTAATTGTTGTAATTGATAGCCTTATTATTCTTGTTAATGATAATGAAGTGAATACCGGTTACGAAAACTCAACGATCTCGCGTTTAAAACCGTATTTACGTTTCAACTGGTACTAGGCGCGACCGTGCCCATATGCGGCGCGACCGTGCTAAGGCACCAGGCGCGACCGTTCCAAAGCAAGTCGCGCGACCGTGCCAGAGTACTTGGCACGACCGTGCCAGAACGAGGCGCGACCGTGCCTATTAGGGTTTCTTGTTACTTTTCAACATCAGACCTTGTAACTTTAGTCTTTGACATAATTATATAAATAGATACTTATGTAGGGTTTTAGTAGGTTATAACCGTGTAAAATTTGCGGATTAGCATTGAAATATAGTATTTAATTGATAGTACGAATAGAACAAAACGGTGCACTAGAATTGGGTTTGAAATGCATTACATTGAATTGAAATACAGATACTAAAAATCAGAAATGTTACAATCCGCCACAACCGAGGGACCTACAAGTGGTATCAGAGCATTGCTCTTGATTTCGAGTGTTGTGAGTGTGTTTGGAGAATTTCTACAGAGATTTTACAAGCAAAAGGAGGTATTTTTGTTGATTTTTGTGATAAAATAGGGGTAGCTCTTGAGCACTATTTTAGAAGCAAAAATAACTCAAAAACCTAATTTTGTTGTGTATTTTAGTGATTTGCGTATCAAAGGTTGGTTAGAAACAAGTTTCTGACCCTTTGGCTCATTTGCATTGTTCATCAGTCCAATTTTTACCATCTCCGGCAATTTTTCCAGTGACCGGAATAGTTTGGTGAGAGTTACTGAAAAGGTGTTGTGCGTACTTACCATTTCTGGAAAAAAGTAAGTTCTGTTGCGTACTTACTAAATACGCAAGACTAATCTCCTACGTACTTACAAGTGCGCAAGACTGATCTTGTGCGAACTTAAGTTATATCACGCGTACTTATCATTTACTCCTGCGTACTTATCAAGTACGCAAGAGCAAATATTAAATACGCAAGACGATTTCTCAAGTACGCAAGGCCAAAATCAAGTGCACAACTGTGTCTGATTTTTCTGAAATTTGACTAAGTGTTCACTATGTCGAACCTTCAGAATCTTGGAAACCTGTTAAACTATGATAATGAGATCGGTACACCACAGAAACTGCCAAAGTTGCTAAACGTAAACGATTATTCTAATTGAAAACCACGTTTTGAGCACTACATTTCTTATACCGACTCATCGCTATGGATACCAATCCTTGAGGGATATAAGCATCCCACACATATCTATCTTGATGAAACCATGCCCAAACCTATCTCTAAACTTTTCGATGAAGAAAAGAAAGCTTATGATCGAGAAAAGAAGGCACTTGGTTCAATCACTATGGCATTAACTCGGGAATTGTTCCACAGTTTCCAAGGTTATGACAATTCTAAGGATCTTTGGAAAGCTTTACAAAAAAGATTCGAAGGAAATAGTGATATCAAGAAGAGTAAGAGGGATCTTTTCCAGAAGCAGTATGAATGCTTCAGATTTTTAGAGAACGAATCTTTAGATGACCTCATCTCTAGATTCTATCATCTACAGACTGAGTTGAAGGCTTTTGAACTCAGGTATCCAGATGAAGAGCTTGTGGAAAAGTTTTTGGATGCTTTGTCACCCAAATTTGAGATGTACACAACCCTGATGAGGGAAAATCCAAAATTCTATGAGATGACAGTAGAGGAGGCAATAGGAAAGGTTCAAGCTCATGACATGAACCTAAAAAGAAAGGAGAGCTCAGGAAGACCTCAGATACGAGACCCTTCTATGTATCATGGGACGACTTCTACATCCAAGTCATCGGGCTCTGGAATTGCCCTTTTCACTGGAAACTCTACTGATGAAGACCACTCAAATGGTCGTGGTGGTCATGCATGCTATGCATCTGGATCAGGGTTGGGGTCTCATCATCAACATACCTCACGAAATCCTCCCGCTACAACTTCAGCTAATCAATCAGCTATAGCCAAAATAACTGAAGATAATGTAGCATTATTCTCATCTTGTATGCTTGCGTATGAGAATTTCATAGGTGGCAAGCTTACGGATCCTGAGACGATTGAAGAAAATTTTAATCAAGTGGATCCTGATGACATAGAGGACATGGATATTCAATGGAATATGGCCATGCTATTAAGGAGAGCCAAGCGTTTCCTGAACAGAACAGGAAGAAAGTTCATTGGCGGGCATTTTAATGCCAAGGTCGGGTTTGACAAATCTAAGGCCAAATGCTACAAGTGTCTGAACTATGGACACTTTGCTCGTGAGTTTCAGAAAGACAGAGCACCGGCCTCTGGTTTTACCAGACCTAGCCAAGGAAACAGCCATGGCCACAACAACCCAAACCACCACAATCTTAGCCAAAGTGGAACGTCCAATGCACTGGTAGCCTAACAGGATGAAAGCTTTGATTGGGGTGTTCATCTGGAGGATGCCATCATTGCACAAACCCAGGTTGGTCTCATGGCTGAGATCATGGAGATGATGGAAGCTAAGAAAAAGAAAGCTTCTATGGCTGACCTAGAAGAATCTACTACTGCTGCTACAGAGGAAGAGAAGGAAGCTGAAGAAAAGGAAGCTTCTGTAGCTGATAAAGAGGAATTGACTACTGTTGTTGCTCTCATGGCCATTGGAGATGGAACAAGTTCATCTTCTGAGGTAGATTCTAATCCTTTTTCTGTTATTTCATGTTCCAAATGTCTAGGGCTAAAACTTGAAAATTCTAGGTTTCAAGACAAAATTGAACCCCTAAGTATGGCAGCTCTAAACTATAAAGAAAACGAAAAACGTTTTAAAGATTCTATTGAAACGTTGAAAATGGAAAAATGTGAATATTCGCTAAAAATAAGCGATCAACAGCTTCACTTAGATGTTGCATACAGGGGGTTGGAAAAACGGAACAATGAAATTAACAAACTGCAAAATGAGATCTTGCAGTTAAAATATTCTAATGAGAAGTTGAAAAACTCTCGCTTTGTGGTGGAACACTACGAATCTGTAGTGAGACAAATGAATGGGTTAAGGCTGGGTACTAATGCCTTTCCTCCACCAGTAAGCGGGAAATTTTTCAATAGCTTGATAGAGATTGATCTCACTTATCTAGATGAGTCCTCTGATAAGGATGATTCCCCTAAAAATGATGAATCCTCAAGTAAGGCTAACTCCACATCTAGTGAGGAGTTCGTTACTGCTTCGGAAGATGGGTCGGTTAACACCTTCCCTGAAGGAGTAGTATCTGAGGAGTTGTTAACTGAACAGAAAGTAAAGAAAAACATTATCACTAATGGTGATAATTGCATTTTAACTGGACCCGATATCATTGAAACAAATGATAAAATAAAGGTAATGCTTTATGGGGGTTATAAAAATCTTAACCAAGTAAAGAAAGAGGCTTTTTTAGCTCACTATGGGCTTGGTTACAAAGAAAATTTGGAAAAATACTATACTCCCAAAAACAAAACTGTAAAGGTTCAGACTCCTGTTCATAAACCAACTCCTCCTGCTCATAATACTGAGTTATCTAAGGCCAGATCTAATGAGCCTTACAAGAGAACTTATGTAGACAAGAGGAATTGTTTTCACTGTGGCTTGGTTGGTCACATTCTTGTGAACTGTCCTTCAAAGAACCAAGGGAAACGGCATGTTGTCTCACAACCAGCTGTTATCCCTAAGTCGCCATAAGTGAAACCTCCCAAACATCCAAAACAAAATGTGGTGAAACTACCAGTCAAACCGATGGTAAAGCCTAAGATCAAATCTGAAGCTAAACCATCTGTTTCAAGAAAGGTAACGCAACCTGCTGTACCTTGTGTATCCACCTCTGGTAGTACACGTACTGGTGAGAAACCTCTGGCGAGACTCTCTAAACCACAGAGAAGGAGAAGGAACAAGAGGTTGAGAAAGCTAGAACAACTGACTTCAGTTCAATCAGGTGAAGCTTCCACAAGTTCACCTGCTGTTGTTGAACCAAAGTCTCCTGTTCCGGTTAAGAAACAAAAGAGATCCTGGACTGCCAAATCCAAAACTTCTCAATCTCCGAGTCCTAATTCTTTGAAAGATTCATCCGTTTTGAACAGTCATCACGACTGTGAGTTAAAGGAAGTAGTTTATTTTGAAAAGGATGGACGACCCAAGACCACAACGGCTTGGGTCTCCAAATCTAACTAATTCTTTTGTGACTCGTGCAGTCCGAAGGGTGCTGTCTCTAACCGCTGGTTTGTAGATAGTGGATGCTCCCGGCACATGACAGGAAACATGGCCTTGCTTCAAGATGTTAAACAATTCAGAGGTGGGTATGTGGCCTTTGTCGGAGAAAAAGACGGCAGCATCACGTGTCGAGGCGTGGTTTCGAACGGTTGTGTCAGCTTTGACAATGTCAACTTTTGCGAGCAGTTGAAGCATAACCTATTGAGTGTCTCCCAAATGTGCGACAAGGAGTACTCGGTGATGTTTAACAAGTCAGAATGCCTGTTTCTCAAACCTGGTTTTGAAGTTCCCGAAGACTGGATTCTGATGAGAGCGCCAAGAACAAACAACACCTATCAGATCGATATGAGCGTGGCAACAACCACCTCATCAGTTGCTACCTGTTTGCTTACCAAAGCGACAGAGCTTGACTCTATCTTGTGGCATAGGAAACTCGGACATATTTCGTATCGTAAAATGAATCATCTTGTCTGAAATGGTTTGGTAACCGGGGTTCCTAAACTGAGATTTACCATAGCAGATGACTGTATGCCTTGTAAAAAGGGCAAACAGCAACGGAAATCTCACAAGCCCAAGCTCCAAAACTCTATTGATACCCCTTTGGAGCTATTACACATGGATCTGTTTGGCCCCATAAGTATCAGGAGTATTGGAGGTAAGTCGTTCTGCCTGGTTGTAACTGATGATTTCTCACGTTTTTCTTGGGTGCATTTTTTACGTACTAAGGACGAGACTGCTGATATTCTTCAATACTTGATCCTAAGCTTGGAATCTCTTTGCAAGCTGAAAGTTTGAAGAATAAGGAGTGACAACGGAAGGAGCTTTTCTGTCTCAAGAAAGGGATCCGTGTACACGCCTCAGCAGAATGGAGTTGCTGAACAGAACATAACACTGATTGAGACTGCAAGGACTATGCTGTCGGATGCAAAGCTTCATGTCACTTTCTGGGCAAAAGCCGTTAATACAGCTTGTGTCTTAAACAGAGTTCTGGTTGTGAAGAGATACAACAAGACTTGTTATGAGTTGATCAACAACCGACTTCCCAATCTTGATTACCTAGTTCCTTTTGGTAGTCCCTGTTCCTTGTTGCTACCGTACAAAGACCGCCGGTCTAACTTTCATGCAAAAGTGGTGGAAGGCATCTTCTTAGGGTACGTTGCCAACTCGCCTTGCAAGAGAGTGTACAACATAGGAACTCGTACTATCGAGGAATGGTTTGAATTGGATTGTAGTAAACACAGCATTCCACCCGAACCAACAGGTCCAGCTTGGGGTTTTGATTATGATGCGCTATTCAAGTCATTCAATCTTCCTGATCTATCTACAGTTGACGTCGCAAATGTTTATGAATTATTAGGTGGCGACAATGACTCCATTTTCTCTACTCGTGCTACTGTACCGACAGTAACTCCTGATTCCAATGATGCGTCTGCATCTGGAACTCATGACAGTGATAACAGTGAAGATGTTCATGTTGATGAAGATGACGCTCAAGCTAATCCTAACACAACTGTTGGAAATGAAGCTCCAGCTGATCCAATTAACATTGAATCTTCTTACTCTGGAACACAGGAAATGGGGGAGTTAAGCACGAATCTAGATTCAGAAATTTAGGAACATATTGTACCGGAGACGAGAGTGCATAGGAATCATCCAATCGACAACATTATTGGTGATCCTTATGCCGGTGTTCAGACTCGTCATCGAACCATCACTTAGAACACTAGTCTTTACACAGAGATACTTGACACTGGTGTCATGGAAACATGTCTGCATGCTGCATTCGTGTCCCAGTTAGAGCCGAAGAATGTGAAGGAGGCTCTCACGGACAATTGCTGGATTGAGGCGATGCAAGATGAATTGTCTCAATTCTAGAAGTTGCACGTGTGGGATTTGGTTGACTTGCCAAAAGGCGTTCAACCAATTGGAACCAGATGGGTGTTCAAATCCAAGACGGATGATCGTCATGTTGTTGTGAATAACAAAGCAAGGTTGGTTGTTTAGGGTTTTTATCAACAAGAGGGCTTGGATTACACGGAAGTATATGCCCAGTTGCTAGAATTGAGGCCATTCGACTGTTCTTGGCTTATGCCACATATGTCGGCTTCAAGGTCTATCAACTTGATGTGAAGAGTGCTTTCCTTTATGGTAAAGTTCATGAAGAGGTCTATGTCACTCAACCTCCCGACTTTGAAGATCCGCATAATATCAAAAAAGTGTATAAGCTCGACAAAGCACTTTATGGTTTTCATCAAGCACTGCAGGCATGGTATGAGACATTATCTAAACATTTACTGTCTAATGGTTTCAACCGTGGACAGATTGACTCAACTCACTTCATTAGGAAAGCAGGAGGTGACATTCTTCTTGTACAAGTATACGTCGACGACATTATTTTTGGATCTACCAATGAAGGGATGTGTAGGGAATTCGAGCAAGTGATGAAGTCCAAGTTTGAAATGAGTAATATGTTACTGGGTCTGCAAGTCAGTCAAAGAGAGGATGGCATTTATCTACATCAAACCAAGTATGTACAAGACATCTTGTCAAAATACAAGATGAATGATAGCATTACTTATGGCACACCTATCCCAGTCAATCATGGTCTGCATCCTGACAAAGATGAAAAGGATGTAGATAGCAGATTGTACCATGGGATGATCGGATCACTTATGTATCTCATAGCTTCAAGACCCGATATAATGTTTGCTGTGTGCTTGTGCTCAAGGTTTCAGTCTCAACCGAAGGAGTCACATATGATAGCCGTGAAGAGAATTTTCAGATTCCTGAAAGGGAAACCCCGATTAGGTCTTTGGTACTCTAAGCAGCAGTCATTCGACTTCAAAGCCTACACTGATTTAGATTATGGCGGTTGTAACCTTGACAGAAAGTCAACTTCTGGTGGATGTCAATTCTTAGGAGACAGACTGGTCTCCTAGCAGTGCAAGAAGCAGTCAACGGTTTCTGTCTCAACTTGTGATGCAGAATACATTGCTGCGGCGAGCGGTTGTTCTCAGATATTGTGGATTCAACAGCAATTAATAGACTACGGCTTAAACTTCACTGGAACTCCTTTATTCATTAACAACAATGCCACCATGTCCATCACAAATAACCCGGTGAAACATTCCAAAACTAAACACATAGAAATTCGCCATCATTTCATCCGTGATTGTGCTGAAAAGCATTTAGTTGAACTTGTAAAAGTTCACACGGATGACAATCTTGCTGACCTTTTCACAAAGGCATTTGATCGATCCCGTTTTGAGCATCTTGTCAACTTGATAGGACTGTTCAATCCTGAGTGAAAATTAATTTTTCTTAAATCAATTCAATTCATGGAAGTTAAATTTTATTTCTTTTAAATCTTCTGTATAGTTCTTTTAATTTTCAAAATATTTTACAAAATCAAAAACAAAATAGAAAATGGAGAAAATTTCAAAGTTAACTTGAGAAAAGAGGAAATGATAGTACATCAGAAATGATCTAAACGTCACAGACTGCTCATATGGGAAATGATTGCGTCATGCTTACTTAATTGTTTAAATTATTATGTTTTTAATCTGCTTATTTACAAGTAATTTAAATTGCCAGTAGGCTGTATGCGTCTTTGAATCACTAGTAGTGTGGAAACTAAATCTAAATTACAACTGTGATTTGAACCCATATTTGCTAGTGTGTGTGCGTAAAAAGAATAGAAAAGATCATTATTAGATAAAGGATGTTAGATTTTGGCAATAATTTTCTTTTGAGATCAGTTTCGGGTTATGTCGTTAGCACAATTAATGCGATTCATCTCACTGCCCATACTCACAAGTATGCAAGGAGAGATTGAATCAAGACATGTCTCTACATTAACCGTTGAGCATGTATTCACCCTTGAATCACTCCTGATTCATTGAAATCAAATCCAGATAAAAGTTGGATTCCATTACCTTATTCAAACACCATACTAATTATCCTGAATCACCATACCGATATTTAATGAAGAAAATCAAATGAAACCAAGACATATGAATCACTCGATTCTGAATCTTATGATTCCTGATAATCCTTATGGATTCTGCTTGACTTTTCCTGTGCTAATAGATGTAACTTCATTCTGAAAATTTAGAAAATCATTGGGAAAATCTTAGATGCCTTGAAATAATGCAATTTAAATTAGTGTAGCATATCAGTGGGGTACACGTTGTATGTAGGATCATAAGATTACAAGGTGATTCTATTCTAGTTGATATTGGCGGAAACAATAGCAACCAACAAAGTAAACAAGTAAACAGCAAGAATACTGATAAATGCACTATTGTATTAGACTTCTGAGATTACCAGTTTACAAGTAAAACACTATCAAGAAGCACTATGAAGGCACACACAAAGCACACTCAAGACACACTTTGTTTGAAGTGTTTACAAGATATATATAGTAACTTAGAATCAAGACAGACCCTTGATTCTAAGGATCAGATCTAACACAAGCCGTTGATCTTGTTTATTAATCTAAGTTACACGTAAAGGCTAATCTAGTTAACTTTACTGAAACATCTTCTTAGGCATCATTGTTTGCATGCTTGGAGAAGCGCGTTATTGTCCTTTATTGGTTGCACCAGTGAGGTTCCTTCTGCTTGGAGTGTGGCAGTTGCTTTTGCAGAAAGGTGTCAGAGGCGCTTCACATGGATAGTCAGCTGCAACGTTTGGTCTTCAGAGAATAAAGCTACCAGCAGCAGAGATGAGAATAATGCTGCTGATAAGCCTATCAGCAGCAACTTGTGTTGAACGCTGCTGATAAACCTATCAGCAGCAACAAGTGTTGAATGCTGCTGATAAGCCTATCAGCAGCAATATGTGCTGAATGCTGCTGATAAGCCTATCAGCAGCCATATGTGATGAATGCTGCTGATAAGCCTATCAGCAGCATTTGTACTTAGAATAATTTGGTAGCAATCAGTCTTTGGTTCTACAAACTCCCCCTAGACTGATGCAACCAAAATTCTTCTAATTACTTTGCTGCTGAAGCTTTTGCATGTGGCTGACTATCCTTTCAACCTCATAGCCTCTTGGATCCTTGCTGGGATTGTTCAGTGGAAGTTCAGACAGAGTCTTGATGTCTTTGTGTGGCATTTTGTAGATTGCTTTGCTTGAACATCTCATCTGCTGCTTCTTTACATCAATCAGAGTGAACTCATCCAAATAAGCATTGTAGGACCAAGATACAAATGGAGAGTGGGACTTGAGTGGTTTGACATCCATGACCACATCTTTGCTAGGGTTGAAGTAATGTCTGATTGCTAGCATAAGATGTTTCCCACTCTCATTTGCAGGCTCATGAGCTTCACCCAGCTCCAAAATTCTTCTTAGGTCTGAATCTGGTAGTTGCAGAACCTCATCAACAGACCTGTATGTAGATCTTCTTCTTTCAGTTCTCCCCCTGAAGATCTCAAACCTTTGATCCTGTGGATTGTAGACCCATTCAACTATGTCTCTTGAGTCTTTAGGTTCAGATGAGGATTTGGATTTCTTCAGGGAGGCTGTTGATGAGTGGGAGCTGGGTGGGATGATTTGGACTTGTTGGGTGGAGGAGTGGAAGGTTTGGGGAGGAGAGTGGAAGGATGATGGACTGAGGAAGAGGTAGGTGAGGGAGAAGGCTTGGGTTTCTTTGTCTTTGGTTTTTCTTCTTCTTTGATAAGTACCCTTTTCTTGGAGCCCTTCTTCCCTAGTCTTTCTTCCTCATCCTTTTTAACTTTGAAGTAGAGGGCTTGCAGGTTCATGAAATTCATGGGACCTAGCCTCTTTCCACTATCTCCTCTAGCCTTAAGGAAGTCAATCATGACCTTCCTTTCTTCATGGGTCCGTTTATTAAAGGCAATGGTCTTTTTGGACTGTTGTTTGGCTTTTTCTTCTTCTTCAGCCTTTTTCTTCTTTGCCAACTGACCTTGCTGACCCATGAAGGCTCTGTAGACTTCTTTAGTTGATAGTTTCTCAAGGTAGTCTGCATCCTCACCTTGAGAGACTAGAGTCTTTACCCACTCCTCCCTCATTTCTTTAGCTAATTCAGAATCGGTTATTCTGAACTTAGCTTCTTCTTTCTTCTTCTTCTCCAATTCTTCCTCTTCTCTATTGAATTGTTCCTGCAGTTGAAGAGCAATAGCTGCATCCTCTTCAATCCGGTCAACTGCAGGAATCTTTCTTTTCAGTTCATCCAACTGTTTAGCATACAACTGGATGGTTTGTTCTCTTAGGAGAATGGCTGTTTTTCTTTCTTCAGCCTTTTTCATGTCAGCCATCTCCTCTTCTTCTCTTCTTCTTCTTTTCTCTTCCCTCTCTCTTTTCTCTTTTAGAAACCTCTCTTCATCTTCACCTGTCATGATTCCCTTTCCTTTGTTTACATTGGATGCCTCTGCTTCAGCTTCACTGATCACAACAGCAGATGATGCTGCTGCTATTGGGATCTCTGCCTCAGCTTCATTGGCAAGTTGAGAAATTGTCAAGGGACGGTCACTGTCTTCATTAAGTTGGTACTCAGGACCTTCTATTTCTCTCAGTTGATCCCTAAGTGAAGATCTTGTGCCAAAAGCTACAGATGTGACTTCAACTTGTGGAGTATCTGAGTTGGAGTCAGTATCAGAAGTTGACACTGACTCTTCCTGAGGAATCAGTCCTTCTTCTTCAAGATGGGCTTTGATGGTGACCATCATTGCCTGGCTCTCCAATGAGTTAATATTGTAGATGTTGGCTCTGAGCTGAAAAATCTTGAATAGGAAGTCTGAGGGCAGCTGAAGGATGTTCCTGGTGTTGATGATGAGAGAGGAGCCGTTGCTGAGCAGAAGAGTGTGGTCAAGGGACTTAATGCTCACCTAACCTAGCACGTCCAAGTCCTTGACCAGGAAGGCATACAGGAATCTTCGAAGGCCCAGAACTTATTCTTCATTGAGAAGACTGCTCCTTGTTATTTCAAGATTGCTAGGAGTCAGTCTCCTTTCTACGGCCGCCGAGGATTCAGGATAAGCTACCCGTTTTGCTTTTTGAATTAGTCTTTCGAAGTGGGGTAGATTATCCTACATCAAGTCATGGAACCTGCCAATGGCAAGTTCTGCTGAGAGATCTGCTGAGTTGTTGATGCAGTTTGATAAGTATATCTGTAGGACTTGGAGGGCATTGAGAGAGTTCCAGTTCAGCTCTTCTACTCCGCTGAACTCCCATCCAATCCAAAACTTCTCAGATGATCCATCATACCCCCAAGCTAGAATGGAGTCAAATTCTAGCTTCTTTGATGATCTGAATAGTTGGGGGGTAGAGGATTGACTAATGATGGCTGCTACTTCAGGGAGGATGCTGAATGATGTATTTGTTTGTTCTGTGTCTTCAGCATCATTCAGCATTTCATCAACAGCCCTGACGACCAAATTCCAGTCTTCAGATGTCCCTTCTTCTTCGTTATCTGAGACTGGCAAGTCATGAATTTGTACAAAAGCCGGCTTGAATAGTGAGCTTTGAAGTACAACCTGCTCTTGAATCCAGTCGTCAAGACTGTCTGTATCTTCTTCCATAGAAACCATCTCCCCCTTTTTGGTTGCATCAGTAGACAGGTAAGCATCAGTTTGGGTGCCTACTGATACAAGAGAGGGAGTGACTAAAGTTGGGCATTGATGGGCTTCATGCATAGAGACTTAGTGTCGTAGTTTGAACACTTCAGCTTCTAGCATAGCCACCATGTCCGTCAATTCCAAGTTATGAAGTTTCAGTCTGTCCTCATCCACAGTTGTGGAATCCTTGGACCCAGATGGGGCCGTAGGCCGAGCCTCAGCATCCCCATCACCCGTGCTTTCTTGGCGCCTGGGATTCCTCTCAGTGAGGGGAATTTCCAAGGAAACACCCTCACCATGAGTTGCCATGGTTGAGGTCTTAAAGATGTTGTCACTGTCCTCCTGGTCATTTAATGGACCAGCAGTAGTGACAGCCTCTTCCAGATCCACTCTTTCATTACTCCTAGAGTGGACCTTCAAGGGTGAAGAACTTGGGTTGGGTGTTTCGGAAGCAAGACCAATCAGTACCTCCTTGATAGTGGTAGTTCGAGAAGGTACATCACTTTGGTCAGGTTCCTCAACACTTAAGTCCAAAGAAGATAGGAATGGCTCAAAGGGCTGTTCTATGGATCCGGGAAGTGATCCTAATCCTAATAGAGAGACTTCCGAAGGAGTCTCCCTAACTATGTGGCTTTCCCTTATGATATTCTCACTAGAATGTTGTGATTCTGAGTGAGGGATGTTGGCTTGGGTTTGGGCCTTGGAGGCAAGAGAAGAAGGAATTCTCTTGTCCTTCTTTCTTGTATATTTGGCTGCAACCGGGGCCCTGTGTTCCGGTTGAGCAATCAAACTGTGGGTGAGTAAAGTATGTGCCTGTACATCCTCAGTAGAATGCACAGGGGTTCGATCAAGAGAAGCAGCAGTTTGAGTTTGTGGCAGTGAGGTGGAGGGTGTGGGATCAGTATCAGCTGGGTTTGCTGAACTGTCACCCTAGGCACTTTGCGTGTTCAGAATTGTAGATAATAATGGAACATCGGCCCTGAGAACTATGATGAAACTGTTCTCATGCTTTGAAAAATGTTGTTCTTATGTCCCAGCATTATGTAGATTCTTGTAGTTTTTGAAAGATCTTGGTGCTCAATGTTGAACACTTCCTGCAAGAATCTTGGGTACATGAAGAACTGTGATTTCACCCCTTCTTGAAGGTTGTATCTCAAACCTTCAAGAATGAGGTGGGAAAAATTGAAACCCGCCCCAGTTATCATACCGTGAATTACCGACGCAAGTCCGGAGCTAAGTTGGTTCCAGCCACTCCTCTTCTGGGATATGCATTGGAGAAGAGTGTGGCAGAGATACTTCTATTTGGGACCCATGAGTGCCTTCTCTATCGTATACTCTGTTTGATTCCCAACGTACCCTATGGATACAAAGGTCCTCATGTATACGTCTCTTGGGTAAGAGATGGCGTCCTCTTCATCCTGAAGCTTGAGGTGTTGGCGAAGATTTGCTTCAGTGATAATCATCTCCTTGCCGTCTACTGTGCCTCTGATTTGGGGAGTGCCCTGGTCAGTGGAATACACGGCTGAGCTCCAAAAATCTTCCATGTGGGAAGTATAGATGGTTGGGTTGACTGTTAGGGCATGGTGGATTTTAGACCGACAAAGGAAGTCGATCATAACATCGAAACCTTCGGATTTCATGCCCTTTATTAGGCATGCAGTGAGGTTGTGATATGGGGAAAACTTGTCTTTGGGGTTGTTTATTTCTGCGCCTGCCATTGTTATGGATTTGGAGAAGAGAGAAGGGTGTTTGAATGGTGGTTAATTGTGGGGGGCTTTGAATGCTGTGGGGACGGGAGAGAAAGTGATGGGAGATTAGGGTTTGAAATTGAATATGAAGAGGTTGTGGGAACGTTTGAAATTGTGATATAACGGCAGACGAAGAAAAAGCAACTTTACTTGTACAGTACAACCTGTTTCACTTTTCATTGTTTCCCGCCATCATTTGCAGGTATGATTTCTTCACCCAGCTCCATGATTCTCTTGAGATCTGAATCTGGAAGTTGTAGAACCTCATCAACAGACTTGTAAATCGACCTTCTTTGTTCAGTTCTCCCCCTGAATACTTCAAACCACTGATCTTGGGTACTGTAAAACCATTGGACTATTTCTCTGGAGTCTTCAGGTTTGGATATGTGTTTGGATTTCTTCAGGAGTGGCTATTGATGAGAAGGAGCTGGGTGGGATGTTTTGAACTTTCTGGGTTGAGGAGAGGAAGGCTTGTGGATGTTTGTGGATGGTGTTTGGAAAGTGGAAGTAGTTTCTGGTGCAGAGGTTCTTTGTTTCTTGACTGGTCTCTTTCCCAGTCTTTCTTCCTCTTCCTTTTTCACTTTTGTATACAGGGCTTGTAGGTTCATGAAGGACATGGGACCTAACCTTTTTCCACTTTCTCCCCTTGCCTTAAGGAAGTCAATCATCACCTTCCTTTCTTCATGGGTCCTTTGGTTAAGGGCAATGGCTTTCTTTGACCTTTGTCGAGCTTTCTCTTTCTCTTCATCTTTCTTCTTCTTTGCCAATCCCCCCTGCTGACCCATGAAGGCTCTGTAGATCTCTTTGTTTGAAAGTTTTTCAAGGTAGTCTGCATCCTCACCTTGAGAGATCAGAGCTTCAGTCCACTCCTCCCTTAATTATTTTGCTAATTTAGAATCAGTGATTCTAAACTAAGCATCTTCCTTCCTCTTCTTTTCATTCTCCTCTTCTACTTCCTTTGCAAACTGTTCCTGCAGCTATCTGGCAAGTTGTTCATCTTCCTCAACTTGAGACCCTGCATGGATTTTAACTTTCATCTCATCCAGCTATTTGGTATACAGCTGGATTGTCTGTTGTCTTAGGAGTATGGCTGCCTTTCTTTCTTGATGCCTTTGTTTATGAGCCATCTCTTCAGCCATCTCTTCTTCTCTTTTCCTTCTTGTTTCTTCTTTCTCCTTCTTTTCTTTTCGCAACCTCTCTTCATCCTCTTCTGTCATAATGCCCTTCCCTTTATTAACATTAGATGCCTCTGCTCTGGCTTCAATGATCACAGAAACAGCTAATTGTTGTGCTGTTGGGATCTCTGCCTCGGCTTCATTGGCAAGTTGAGAAATTGACAAGGGACGCTCACTGTCTTCATCAAGTTGGTACTCAGGACCTTCTATTTCTCTCAGTTGATCCCTAAGTGAAGATCTTGTGCCAAATGCTACAGATGTGGCTTCAACTTGTGGAGTATCTGAGTTGGAGTCAGTATCAGAAGTTGACACAGGCTCTTCCTGAGGAATCAGTCCTTCTTCTTCAAGATGGGCTTTGATGGGGACCATCATTGCCTGGCTCTCTAATGAGTTAATATTGCAGATGTTGGCTCTGAGCTGAAAGATCTTGAATAGGAAGTCTGAGGGCAGCTGGAGGATGTTCCCGGTGTTGATGGTGAGAGAAGTGCCGTTGCTTAGAAGGAAGGTATGGTCAAGGCACTTATTGCTTATCCATCCTAGCACATCTAAGTCCTTGACCATTAGTTTGTATAGGAGTCTTTTCAGGCTCAGAACTTCTTCTTCATTGAGAAGACTGCTCCTTGTGATTTGGAGATTGTTGGGAGACAGTCTTCTTTCTACAGCCTGAGATGACTCAGGAGACTCTACCCGTTTTAGTTCTTTGATTAGTCTTATGAAGTTGGGTAGGTTGTCCTCCATCAAAGCATAGAACATGTCAATGGAGAGGTCTGCTGAGAGGTCTGATGAGTTGTTGATGCAGATAAGATCATATAGGTCAAGGATTTCAAATGGATGAATTAAATCCCAGTCTAGCTCTTCTACTCCGCTAAACTCCCGACCTATCCAAAACCTCTCAGTTTTCCCATCGTACCCCCAAGCTAGTATAATGTCAAACTCTAGATGTGTTGATGTCAGTGGGAAGTGGGGGGCAGCTGCATGACTTATGATGGCTGCAACTTCTAGGATGATGCTGAAGGATGTAGATGTTTCGTCTTGGTTGTTTTCATCCATCAGCACCTCATCTATAGCTCTGACAACTAGCTTCCAGTCTTCAGTAGATTCTTCTTCATTGTCATCTGAGACTGGCAAGTCATGAACTTGGATAAAAGCTGGTCTGAATAGAGTACTTTGGAAGGCAGCCTGCTCTTGAATCCAGTTGTCAAGACTTTCAGTGTCTTCTTCCATAGGGACTTTCTCCCCTATTTTGGTTGCATCAGTGAACAAATAGGCATCTGTTTGAGTGCCCACTGAGACAAGAGAGGGAGAAGCCGTGGAGGGGCATTGATGGGCTTCATGCATCAAGGCTTGGTGTCGTAGTTTGGACACTTCAGCCTCAAGCATAGCCACCCTGGCCGTCAATTCCAAATTGTTTAGTTTCAGACTGTCCTCATCCACAGTTGTGGAATCCTTGGACCCAGATGGGGCCGTAGGCCGAGCCTCAGCATCCCCATCACCCGTGGTTTCTTGGCGCCTGGGATTCCTCTCAGTGAGGGGAGTTTCCAAGGAAACACCCTCACCATGAGTTGCCGTGGTTGAGGTCTTAAAGATGTTGTCACTGTCCTCCTGGTCATTTGATGGACCAGCAGTAGTGACAGCCTCTTCCACATCCCCTCTTTCATTACTCCTAGAGTGGACCTTCAAGGGTGAAGAACTTGGGTTGGGTGTTTCGGAAGCAAGACCAATCAGTACCTCCTTGATAGTGGTAGTTGGAGAAGGTACATCACTTTGGTCAGGTTCCTCAACACTTAAGTCCAAAGAAGATAGGAATGGCTCAAAGGGCTGTTCTATGGATCCGGGAAGTGATCCTAATCCTAATAGAGAGACTTCTGAAGGAGTCTCCCTAACAGTGTGGCTTTCCCTTATGATATTCTCACTAGAATGTTGTGATTCTGAGTGAGGGATGTTGGCTTGGGTTTGGGCCTTGGAGGCAAGAGAAGAAGGAGTTCTCTTGCCCCTCTTCCTTGTATATTTGGCTGCAACCGGGGCCCTGTGTTCCGGTTGAGCAATCAAACTGTGGGTGAGTAAAGTATGTGCCTATACATCCTCAGTAGAATGCACAGGGGTTCGATCAAGGGAAGCAGCAGTTTGAGTTTGTGGCAGTGAGCTGGAGGGTGTGGGATCAGTATCAGCTGGGTTTGCTGAACTGTCACCCTGGGCACTTTGCGTGTTCAACATTGTAGATAACAATGGTACATCAGCCCCCGAGAACTTTGATGAAACTGTTCTCATGCTTTGAAAAATGTTGTTCTTATGTCCCAGCATTATGTAGATTCTTGCAGTTTTTGAAAGATCTTGGTGCTCAATGTTGAACACTTCCTGCAAGAATCTTGGGTACATGAAGAACTGTGATTTCACCCCTTCTTGAAGGTTGTATCTCAAACCTTCAAGAATGAGGTGGGAAAAATTGAAACCCGCCCCAGTTATCATACCGTGAATTGCCGACGCAAGTCCGGAGCTAAGTTGGTTCCAGCCACTCCTCTTCTGGGATATGCATTGGAGAAGAGTGTGGCAGAGATACTTCCATTTGGGACCCATGAGTGCCTTCTCTATCGTATACTCTGTTTGATTCCCAGCGTACCCTACGGATACAAAGGTCCTCATGTATACGTCTCTTGGGTAAGAGATGGCGTCCCCTTCATCCTGAAGCTTGAGGTGTTGGCGGAGCTTTGCTTCAGTGATAATCATCTCCTTGCCGTCTACTGTGCCTCTGATTTGGGGAGTGCCCTGGTCAGTAGAATACACGGCTGAGCTCCAAAACTCTTCCATGTGGGAAGTATAGATGTTTGGGTTGACTGTTAAGGCATGGTGGATTTTGGACCGACAAAGGAAGTCGATCATATCATCGAAACCTTCGGATTTCCTGCCCTTTATGAGGTATGCGGTGAGGTTGTGATATGGGGAAAACTTGTCGTTGGGGTTGTTTATGTCTGCGCCTGCCATTGTTATGGATTTGGAGGGAAGAGAGAAGGGTGTTTATGGAGGGCTTTGAATGTTGTGGGGACGGGAGAGAAAGTGATGGGAGATAGGTTTGAAATTGAATATGAAGAGGTTGTGAGAACGTTTGAGATTGTGATATAACGGCAGACGAAGAAAAAGCAACTTTACTTGTACAGTACAACCTGTTTCACTTTTCATTGTTACAGCTGTAAAACACTCGAGCAGTCATGGTAAAGACTAAGAGTAGTTTTTACCTCGGGTAAAAGTTAATGTAGACTTGTTTTACCCATCAGCAGCAAACTTGGTTGCTGCCGATGGATAAGCCTGTCCGCAGCAACTTTGGTTGCTGCGGAAGGTTAAGTCTGTCAGCAGCAAACTTAATTGCTACTGATAGATGCAATGATCTGCAGCAGGGATGTTGCTGCTGATGGCCTTAAAGCTATCCGCAGGAAACTTGTTCCTGCTGATAACTCAGTGGCAAATCCTTTGCTGCTGAATATTAAACCTGTCAGCAGCTGAGGGGCAAAAATGTTGCTGACTTATAACTTTTATTTACAACATAAGATAGACATATTTACATCAAAGGATAGATGCACTCAACTGAACCGATGATGATGCTTGGTGGTTTCTTTGCCTTCCATTGTTGAGTTGGTGGTTTTCCAGCTCTCTTTGCCTTTTCAGCAGCAGACGTTGTATCTGATGATTTTACTTGAGCAGCTGCAGACTTTGTTGCTATTGAAGTCTTTGCCTTGGATCTTGCCTTATCAGCAGTGGACACTTTTGCTGCTGATAGCTTTGCCTTATCAGCAGCAGATTTTGCTGCGGACTTTGTTAGCTTATCAGCAGCAGATTTGGTTGCTGCTGAAAGCTTCTGCTTCGTTTTCTTGGGCTTAACTAGACTAACAACCGATGTATGTTGATCCTTCTTTACCTTTGTCTTTGAGGGGCTTGATGAAGAATCTGGTTGAAAGGGTTAAACTTACAGTTTGCAACAAAGTGGTCTGATTCTCCACAGATGAAGCAAGATTGTTGAGGTTTTGACAACTGCTCCCTTGGTGGAGAAAGAGATTTTCTGAATTGAGTTGTCTTAGCTTCAAAACTTCTTACCTGTTTGTTCTTCATTGTCTTCTCAAAAGCATGTTGCTTGAGGTTTCTTTGCTGCTGTAGGTAGTAGAAGCAGGTGCTGGCAGTGTGGTTATATTTTCCACAGACAAAACATGATTTTGCCAGTTTATCTCTTGAAAGATACACATAATCCTTTCTTTTGAAAAGGTCTTTGAAGTTCCAAGGGTGAGCTTTGTTGTGCTCAAATGTAGCTTCTTCCAATGTCTTTTGAACATATGGAACCCTCTCTCCAGGCGCATGACATATGTCAAACACCTTCCTTGGCTGGACTGAAGATGAGGACTGGCCCTTTTTAGTATTTAGCTTCCTACCTTCTGGAGGATAGCTAATTTTGATTTGTTTGAATGGTACAGGGGCTGGAACAGCTGGAAGAACAGCAGGAACTGCATCTCTATTCAGAACAGCTTCAGATGGAACTGAACTGGTTTCATCATGGTCTGAGTGAGTTGACTCAGATTCTGATGAGGTAGTGCAGTCTTCGATGAGAGGTTCATCCGTTGAAGGATCAAGGTTTCTGTTGGCCATATCAAGATTTGCCAGATTGAAGCTTGGTTCATGGATGGCAACGTAGTCAGCAGGAGGAGGAACAACATTGTACTGATCATTGTTATACCCAAGTCCAGTTTTTACCTTCTCATGGACTTGAATATCTAAAAGTCTTTGTAACTTTTTGGAGGAAAATTCATATTTTTCAACATGAACTTTCTGTTCTGCCAGTTCAGCTCTGGTAGCTTTTAGTTTGACCAGTAGATCATCAATCTGAGTTTCAAGATTAGTTTGTTCGTGTTTTAGCGATGAAATCTCTTTCTTAAGGCAGTTAATCGTTTCTTTGTAAGTATTTTCAACCTTTTTGAACTCAAATTTCATCTGATGAAACTCTTCATTTTGATCTATAAGGTTTTGGTTGTGCTTTCTATAACCCAAAACTTTATCAATACAGGCTCGAGAGCAAAGATGTTCAAATACCTGAGGTGGTATCTTTGTAGTGTCAGCCATTAGAGCTTCATTGTTGACGGGCAGTTCTTCATATTGAGAGCTCCAGTCGAACTCAGAAGTTCCAACAGTTGCACATGCTGCAGTTTGAATTGAACTAGGACCCGAGTGCTCAGAATGGAGGGCAGAGGAGGTGCTGGTGGATGTTGAGGCTATTTGGTAGCTTGAGCTTCTTTGTTTTGCCTGAATCATCTCTAGCTCATAGGTTTTTAGCATACCGAAGAGCTCAGTCATTTGGAGAGTCTTCAGATTCTCAGTTCTTCTAATGGACACCGTGTAGAGTGTCCAGCAGCTAGGTAAAGACCTGATGAACGTTTTGAGAATATCTTCATTCTCTAGCTTCACCTTTGAGCACTGCAGCTCCCCTACAAGATAGGTAAATCTATTGTATGAAACAGTTAGAGACTCACCTTCCTTCCGGACGAAGTTTTCATACTGCTGTTTCAGGATGTCTTCAAGCCCGTTGCTTTGTGCCATTTTTGTTCTTGCTGACTTTTTGAAGGAGAGAGAGTTTAGAATAGAACTAGAAGTGATTAAACAAGTGTTAGTTTGTTTAATCTGAGCCAAAGCTCTGATACCACTTGTAGGATCGTGAGATTACAAGGTGATTCTATTCTAGTTGATATTGGCGGAAACAATAGCAACCAACAAAGTAAACAAGTAAACAGCAAGAATACTGATAAATGCACTGTTGTATTAGACTTCTGAGATTACAAGATTACAAGTAAAACTCTATCAAGACACTATCAAAAAGCACTATGAAGGCACACTTTGTTTGAAGTGTTTACAAGATATATATAGTAACTTAGAATCAAGACAGACCCTTGATTCTAAGGATCAGATCTAACACAAGCCGTTGATCTTGTTTATTAATCTAAATTACACGTAAAGGCTAATCTAGTTAACTTTACTGAAACGTCTTCTTAGGCATCATTGTTTGCATGCTTGGAGAAGAGCGTCATTATCCTTTATTGGTTGCACCAGTGAGGTTCCTTCTGCTTGGAGTGTGGCAGTTGCTTTTGCAGAAAGGTGTTAGAGGCGCTTCGCATGGATAGTCAGCTGTAACGTTTGGTCTTCAGAGAATAAAGCTATCAGCAGCAAAGATGAGGACCAGCAGCAAGATTGATCTATCCGCAGCTGTTGAGGATATGCCTATCAGCAGCAACATGTGTTGAATGCTGCTGATAAGCCTATCCGCAGCTACTTTGGTCTTCAGCAGCAGACAAAGTATCAGCAGCTGTTTTGGTCAGCAGCAATCTTGTGTTGTCCGCAGCAGTTGTACTTAGAACAATTTTGTGGCAATCAGTCTTTGGTTCTACACTGTAAGTGACGGAACTTCATCTTACCGAATGTGAGACGTTATCTACAAGAATACACAATAATCGTGAGTTCTAAGATGATTGAAATGTATGCAAACACAGAGAAACACACAAACGACTGTTATTATGAAGATTTAGTCGAACAAATTTTAAATTTTGAAAACCTGGGTCTGTCGTATTGCAAAAATCATCAAAAAGAAGTAGATAGACGTTACCTGATGATGGAGACGATAGAGACAACGGGGAAAATCAGCTGATATCTTGCAACTCAGACCGACGGTTTGAGAGATTTTGTGAATGACGGAGAAGGCGAAGAGGTTTTGAAAAATACGAGTAAGAATCAGTATGACGGGAGGGATTGCTTATGAAGGCTTTTAATTCACTTGAGACAAAAAACAAAATTCACCCTGTCGAAACAACTAGTTTCGATAGGACAAACTAGTTTCGATATATACAAGTAGTTTCGATAGGTCAAAGTAGTTTCGATATGCACAAAGTAGTTTCGATAGTTCAAATTAGTTTCGATATGTACAACTCGTTTCGATAGTTCAAAGTAGTTTCGATATGTACAACTAGTTTCAATAGTTCAAAGTAGTTTCGATATGTACAACTAGTTTCGATAGTACAAAGTAGTTTCGATATGTACAACTAGTTTCGATATTTTAATAAATAAAATTATACACAAGATATTTACACTTTTCTTCTTGAAAAGGATCTAACATGAGATCAAATCTGGTCAGTCTCTTGAAACACTTCCTTTTGCAATTCACTACTGTGAGTCCCTGAAGATAGCTGGTATTTGTGCAAAGTAAACCCGAACATTTGTTTGTACAAAGATTTCATGTGATTAGAAGGTACCATTTAAGCAACATACAAGGTGTACCCCACATATTAAAATAAAATGATTTTGAAAACCTATCAATCCTCAAGAAGTACCCATCTTCATCCTATCATCTCTTTCTGATTAACCAAGGTACCGTCTTAGTAATGTCAAAGTACCACCAAAATAAAATAAGATATCCAAGTGGATTTAGAAAATTAAAATAAAATATATCCAAGTAGATATTAAAAAGGTACGAGCATTCTAGATCTTTGCGTAAGCAAAACAGAAGAAGTCGTAAAATTATCCAAGCGGATAGAAAAATGTTGAACACCCGAGATCTTTGTGTAAGCAAAACAGACGGGATCAAATCATCCAAGTGGATGGGAAAAGGATGAGCACCCGAGATCTTTGCGTAAGCAAAACATACGGGGTCATCGGTGGTAAATATCGTATTGACGGTCACTTGGCGTATGAATAGGAATCCAATACGTAAGCCTGTATCTGATTGAATCGGTTTTCTTAGATATAAAAATGGGTTAGATGTTTCAATAATGGATTCAAACACACAAGTATGAGATATATATTAGGTTTTCACACTACTTACAAGTTTTAACCATATGTCGGGCCTACCAGCTATACCTCAGTAAACACCATCGCTTTTGGTCTATTCCATGTCCAAGAGATGAGATCAGACACTATCATTTCTCAAAGGTCAGATTCAATTTTTTCTGCAACTTGTAAGATTATATACACAGCAATTCTTTTCAATATTAAAATATTATATTTCTCCCCCAAAAGATTTGCGTGGATACTGTACATAAAAATAAAATCTTTTTGGAATTTTCTTAGACAATTTAAACAGAAAAAAAAAATTATTTACATAACTTACTGAAAGATCTCCACCAGTTGGGCAAATCTGGTAGAGTCAAAAGCCTTTGAGAAGATGTCTGCGGTTTGTTTTTTAGTTTTGACTTCAACAATTCGAATATGCTTCTTTTCAACACAGTCACGAATAAAATGATGTTGAATTTCAATGTGTTTGGTTTTGGAATGCTGAACGGGGTTTTTGGTGATATGGGGAACGGCAGTGTTGTCACACAGATTGGGTGTCTCATGGAATGTGATCCCATAGTCAAGCATCTGATGGTGTATCCATCTGACTTGGGAACAACAGAGGGCTGCGGCAATGTATTCGGCTTCGGCGGTGGATTGGGAAACGGTGGATTGTTTCTTACATTGCCATGAGACAAGGCGGTCGCCAAGGAATTGACAACCTCCAGAAGTAGATTTTCGGTCTAAGTTGCTACCCCCGTAGTCTGAATCTGAATAAGCCACAAGATCAAACAAGTCAGTTTTAGGATACCACAGACCCAATTTTGGCTTATACCTTAAGTATCTTAAAATACGTTTGACAGCAGATAAATGAGAGAGTTTAGGATTAGCCTGAAAACGTGCACACAAGCACACTGCAAACATGATGTCGGGTCTGCTGGCCGTGAGATACATGAGAGATCCTATCATAGAGCGATAGAGATGCTGATCAACGCTTTCACCATCCACATCAGGAGTCAAACAATGTCGAACTTCCACATTTTACTGGATGGGAATCAGTCATTTTAAACTTGGTCAAGATTTCTTTTACGTACTTTTCTTGATGGATAAGGATTCCTGACTTAGACTGATCAACTTGTAGTCCCAAAAAGAACTTCATTTCCCCCATGGAGTTCATCTCAAACTTAGATCGCATCACTTCTTCAAATTCTTTGCAGAGACGGGGATTTGTAGATCCAAAAATGATATCATTCACATAAATTTGCACCATGATTGTGTCCTTTTCATCATTCCGTTTGAACAAAGTTTGGTCAATTGCTCCTCGTGTGAAACCATTTTCAAGCAGATGCTTTGATAAAGTTTCATACCACGCACGAGGTGCTTGATGAAGACCGTACAATGCTTTGTCTAACTTGTAAACACGGTCTGGAAATTTAGGATCAATGAAACCCGGCGGCTGCTTGACATATACTTCCTCTTGAACTTTGCCATACAAAAATGCGCTTTTGACATCCATTTGATGGACGGTGAAGTCCATGTAGGCTACATAGGCGAGAAACATTCGGATGGCTTCCAAACGAGCCACTGGTGCAAAGACTTCCTCATAGTCAATCCCTTCTTCTTGATAGAAACCTTGAACCACCAGACGAGCTTTATTTCGAATCACAGTGCCGCCTTCATCCTTTTTGTTGCGAAAGACCCAACGAGTACCGATTGGAACTTTGTTCTTGGGTAGATCTACCAAATTCCACACATGCAGCTTTGAGAATTGTTGTAGCTCTCCTGCATTGCTTCCACCCACCTGTTTTCTAGTAGAGCTGCTTTGATGTTCTTTGGTTCAGCTTGAGAAATGAAGCAAGAAAACATGATGTTTTCAAATGCTTCACAGGCACTTCGGGTACTAACACCCACATTGAATGGTCCAATGATGTTAGTTGTGGGATGAATCTTGTGAATTCACAGTTGAGGAATTGCATCTTCTTCCACGACTTCTTCCAAATTGGTAAGATTTTCAGTAGGAGGATCTACAATATCATTAATAAGATCTTCAGCAGGTGATTGTGGTGCAACATCTACTATTGGAATGGAGTTGTCTTCAACAGTTTCACTTTTTGCACCAGAACCAGAAGACTCCATATTAGATTCAGCATTAGCAACCACAAGAATTTCAACCTGAGCAGATGAGGAAGAGCCTTGATCATTTATGTTCCCTAGATTGTTCACAGAGAAGTAAGGATTAGCATGAGTTGATTCAATAGAGAAATCAGGAAGATTAAATAATTTAAAAACTGAATCGACGTCAAAGAGCCAATTGGGACCATCTCCTGCGTCCGTATGATTGTTTTCATGCCAATTGATATCAATGGACTCCATCACTATCCTTTTCTTCTTATGGTAGACACGAAAAGCACGTTGATTGGATGAGTAACCAACAAAATAGCATTCATCAGCTTTGGCTTCAAACTTGTTGAGCTGATCTGAAGTGTTCAGCATTGTGCACACACACCCAAATTTTCTGAAGAAATCAATAACTGGCTTGCGCTTGTACATGATCTCATAAGGTTTCTTGTTGCAACTTTTAGTGATAAGAACCCGATTTTGCACAAAACATGCAGTGTTGACCGCCTCAGCCCAAAAAGTCACGGGAAGCTTAGAGTCAACAATCATAGTTCGTGCAGCTTCAATTAAAGTGCGGTTTCTTCTTTCAGCTACACCGTTTTGTTGAGGAGTACGAGGTGCACTAAATTGTCGAGAAATTCCTTTGCTTTCACAGAAGGAATCAAGAGTTGCATTTTTGAATTCTGTTCCATGATCGCTGCGGATAGTCTTCACACTTAGATTGAAGAGGTTCTCAATTTGAAGCAGATAGGTTTTTAAAATCTCTGGCGTCTCATCTTTCGTGGCTAAGAAAAACACCCAATTGAATCGAGAAAAATCATATGTTACCACCAGACAGTATGACTTTCGTCCAAGACTCATGACACTCACTGGACCAAAAAGATCCATGTGAAGTAATTGGAGAGGAAAGTCAATGGAATTGGTGGTTTTAGGCTTATGTGAAGATTTGCGCTGTTTTCCTTTGGAACATGAGATACAGTGTTCCATAGGAGTGAAATCTTTGAGAGGTAATCCAGTGACTAGGTTGCCTCGAACCAGTCGATTCATTGTTTTGAAATTGACATGTCCCAACCTCTTATGCCACAAGAAAGATTCATCTTCAGAAGCCTTTGAGAGAAAACACGATTCAATGCCCGATAGGTTGTTCATATCCAAGCTATATGTGTTGTATCTTCTGGGAGCACGCATGAGAATAAGTTCTTCCGGAATCACCACTCCTGGCTTCAAGATAAGACATTCTTTTGAATTGAATAAGGCACAAAAGTCCTTGTCACAAATCTGTGAAACACTCATCAAATTGTATTTCAACTGAGGAACAAAGTTGACAAATTCCAGACTATTTACTCCATTTGATACTGTTCCTTGTCCTTAAATCTTTCCTCCTCTTGGGTTTCCAGCAAAAGCAACATACTCTCCATCAATTTGATGATAATCTTGCAGGAAGTTAAAGTGTCCAGTCATATGTCTTGAACATCCACTATCTACATGCCAGATGTTATCGCCGGTTCTTCTTGATTGACCCTATACACAACGAACCATTTATACGATTTGACCAATATTGTTTCAGTCAAGAGATTTTAGTGTCAGGATATGACCTCTCATTGGAATCAGAATTGCAACCATCCTTTGATGAAGGATGGTCATCAAATAGAACATTATTCTTAATTTTCCAAGTTCGTTTTAAGTAGTTTTTAGCATTTTTAATTCTTTTACGCCTAGATTTCCTACTGTGAGAAGACTTAGGCAGAACATATGAATTTAATGAACTTTTGGAAGGTGATTCTTCATTAGAATTTGTGATTGACAATTTACAACCTTTTGAAACGTGATTTGAGGCACCACAACTAAAACAAACGTTTTCACAAGATATCTTGGCCTGATAATAGTCATCACACGATGAAGATGATTGTGATGTTGAATGAGACAGTTTTCTCATCAATAACTGTGTCTTGAAGACGATGTGCTTCCTTTAATCTGAAAAATTCCATGTTGCTCATGGTTTCACGTGGTACATCATACACAATAATTCCTGCACTTTTAAATTTGGTAACACATGGCATAACATTCAAAGATTTAGGAACAAAAGGCAAAGCATTTTTAAATTTAGAAACATCACATCCCAAACCCGTATGCTCAGCAGGCATCGAATCAAAATACAAGTTTTTAACGTGTTCACACATATTTGGTTTTGACACGGACATATTATTACATTCATCCGACTCAAGTTCTTTTAAAATAGTTCTATCATTAACACTCTTATCACAATCATCTTCGGAATTTACACAATTTGATTCTGCACAAGAAGCAAAACTGTCAGAATCGGAGGACGTAATATAATCATTAGGAGATAATGTACAAACAAAAGGCGTGGAAACATGTGGAATTGGTATATCAGCAAATCTCCCTGATTTAGAATAAGGAGGTGGATGAGAGTTATACCCAAGACCTTCTGTGCCTTTTCTATTAAATTGTTTATCAATTATTCCAAACTGAATTTTCTGATCCATATCCATGTTGTCAACCTGTAATTTGGCTTTTTCTGCCTTTTGGACTCTTTCATTTAAAATTGTGTTATTAATGGTTTGAGTATTGAGTTGCACAATTAAAGAGCGATTTTCACCAGAAATATCAAGAATTTTCTTTAAGTAAAGTTTCTCATTTTTGGCCACAGAGTCATACATCACCTTAATGTGATTTCGTTCATCAATCAAGGCTTGATTGATGAATCTGTATTTTTGAATTTCATTCAAGCAAGATCTAGAATTACATAGTTTAGAAATAACCTCAGCAGGCACAGCAGTGAGATCCTCAGCAGGTTCAATCATGACACACTTGCCCATGTCCTCCACATCAGCCATCAAAGCTTTATCAGCAGCTTCCTCAGCTTGGTCTCCCCAATGATAATGTCCATCAGACTGACACACAAGAGCTGTGGAGCTTGAAGATGTGTTTGTCTTTGGAGGATTGGCAGCTTGTTTTCCAGAGGAGATCTTCTTTTCTTGCTGATCCTTGGAGGACGGTTCCTTGCAGTTTCTGGCAAAGTGACCCAGCTGATCACAATTGTAGCATCTCACCTTCTTGATATCAAACCCAAGTGTCTTTCCCTGCTTGAATATGTCTATGCCAGTTCTTTTGATGAATCTTTTGGCTCTTAAGGTCAACATGGCCATGCACCAATCAATGTCCATTTTCTCCAAATCATCAAGATTAATCTGCTCCAAGTCATCAGGTTGAAAGCTAACCGGTGTTAGATTTCCAGAGATCAGTGCATCATAGCACGACATGAAAGCAGTCATGATTGGGACATATTCATCAGGAATCATGGTGATAGTCTTTTGAGGAGCAGAGGAGCTGGTAGAATTAATTGCAGCAGCTGAAGGAGGGACATCAGTCTGAAAGTATGGGCTACAGGATTAGCTTGATCCAGCAATGAGAGCTGTGTTTCCAGACTGATTTGATGGGGTGACTGCTCCCTTCTTAAACTCAATTTCATAAGATTCAAGAATGCTATAGACTTCCTGTTGAGACAGAACACTCAGATTCTCAGTCTTTTTTATCACGATTCGATACATATTCCATTCCTCAGGAAGAGAATCTAGGAGTTTCTTGTTTAGATCAAGAGTAGGGTACTCAACTCCCATTACCTTCAACCTTCATACAATGCTTGAGAAACGGTTGATCAAATCAGATATTGATTCTCCCCTTACACTGCTGAACATCGCATAATGTTTCTTGATCAAATCTCTTTTGCTTTCTCTGACATCCTCACTTCCCTCATATCATGTGCACAGTGCAGCCCATAAGTCTTTGGCTGTTGTGTACTCAGCAAAGATGTTGAAAATATCCATAGGAAGAGACATGGCAATAGTCCCGTAGGCCTTGTTGTCTCGGGCAATCAAGGCAAGATCTTTCTCATCATACTCAGATACTAACTTAGGACGTTGAACATCAGTAGTGGTAGTTACGGGCTTGTGGGGACCATCGGTGATAGAACTCAACAGTGTATAATCATGAAATTGAAAGAAAAGCTTCATCTTTTTAGTCCAGTCATCAAATTCTCTTGTGGACACAAGAACAGGTGGTTTATTTCCCCCAGAATGTTCTGTTGAACTTGAAGTGGCCATAATATTCTGAATCGAAACTAAAACAGTAACTAGTTTCAATAGGACAACTTCTATCGAAACAACTAGTTTCGATAGAACAACTTTTATCGAAACAACTAGTTTCGATAGGACAACTTTTATCGAAACAACTAGTTTCGATAGGACAACTTTTATCGAAACAACTAGTTTCGATACTAAAAATTTTCAAGGCAAGTTTCGATAACCATAGTTTCAATAGAGATAAGACAAAAATTTAGTTTCGATAGTACCTTCTCCCGACAATATGTAGACAAGAAGTTTCGATGATCAATAGAAATCAGAAACTGTCCCCAGTAGTTTCGATGCCTTCTTCTCCAAGCTCAGAAATACTCCATTGATGATAAGCTCCGGAAATCAATAGTGCAGAAATGACAAACCAATCCGGCGAAAACCTTCGACTAACCCTCCTGATCACTAATCCAACTTCCGATTCTGAAAATACGAGCAAAAACCCTTGGAAATCGATGAAACAGTAGCCGTCAATCAATAAAACAGTACTTCCGAGAATAGATGTGCAAAAACCCGAAATAAGCTCAAAATACCTCACAAATCACCTAGAATCGATCACAAAACCTGATAACACTCAAAAACACTGGAGCATAATGCTCTGATACCAATTGTAGGTCCAGATTTCTCTTGAAATCATTGATTTGATCGATTACACACACACACAGGCGGAAACTGTGTGTATGGTGGTGAAATAGATAATAGAAACAGTGTTGGTGAAGATAACAGGCTAACCACACTATGAATCAACACGCAAATGGTATGAAAGTGTAAGAACATAGTGAATAAACAACTGCAAATTGTATTGATTCAAGAACAATGTGAAAGAGAAGGTTCAGGGTTACAGCCGCTACTCACACCCTAAACATTCTCAAACTAGGCTATTTATAGTAGTGACAGGTATCGAAACTATGTTCAATCGAAACTACTAGTTTCGATTGACCATTTACAAGTGATACACAAATTGTCGAAACTACCATCTATCGAAACTACTAGTTTCGATTGAACAAACTCAATCGAAACTAAGTAGTTTCGATGGCCCAGACTTGGAAATAAAAACAGTAAATTACAGAAAAACTGAAATTACATTTAATGAAATGACAGAAGGTAAACTAGTCTAAAACTGTTTAAACAAACAATAAATGACAACAGATTATACATAAGATATGACTCTACATTCACTGGCAGCCTATGGCAGGCGAACTTGTCTACACTCGCTTGGTATGTTCGCTGGAGTTTGGTTTAAGCGAACTTGGTAAGTTCGCTGGTTATGTTCGCCGGGTTCTATGGGGTGAACTTAGCTATAAGTTTTCCTAAATCAGTAGGGTTAAACCGTTAGAGTCAGGATTTGGTCTAATGTGTATTTAACTAATCACTTCAGATCGTGCGTGACGTTGTTGGACCTTTGATTAGGATAACCAAGGCTAGCTTAACAGGTGAGTTCTAGAAGCCCTACTTTTAATGTTTTAATAATGTTTTCAGGTTGGTGTGCATACGGGATGATGTGAATGTTTTATGAAACGGTGTTTATGAATGAGGTATGTGATGTTTTATAAAACAATGTTTATGAACGATGTTTTGAAAGGAATGGTTATGGAAGATGTGTTTACAAAATATTTTGCCAAAAGAATTTTATGAAGTATTTACGAATGAATGAATGATTTTTAATAAAACGTACAAATGCTTTAACTGTAGTTTTGAATTAAAAGAAGTGATTGTTTACGAAAGTCACAAACGAACGAATCTGACATGGTTCCTTAGGGAATCGAGATTATGGGTATGGGATGTATGTTATGGGCCTTACCTTTATAATGGCCTTTGTGGCTGGCCCACTGATGTACAACTGGGGTGATGACGGTCACCAAGGGGATTATCGTGATCCTTGAAGTTTGGTATTTGTGCCTTGCGGGGTGTGGTACTTGAAGTTTGGTAAGGCACAGAGTATCGTGCTTAAAGTTTGGTACGTGTCATCCTTGTGATGCCATGCTTGAAGTTGGTACATGTTATCCTTGTGATGCCATGCTTGGAGTTTGGTACGTGTGCTCTATGAAGCACCGTGCTTGAAGTTGGAATTTACGGTTACGAGAAGGCGCATATTCGATGTATTCGTTGACTTATGTGTTATTTTTAGTTATTGCATGTTTACGTAAGCTTTTATTAACTGAAGTTAAATGTTATGTTTTTGGAAAATATTTGAAGTTAAAGTTTAATGTTAAAACTAGAACTCACCAGCGTAGCTGACTTTTTAGTATGCACATTCAGGTTAAGGGGAGGTATGAAGGTTGAACGTGATGCTTGGCTGGCGAAAGGAGTTACCGATTGATCATGAAGACTGGCATCCCGTTATGACTTTTGGTAATGTTATGTTGAGACAAATGTTTATGAATGATGAACAAGTTTTAATTATGTAGGAAAATGAATAATTTTGTTGCGTTAATGATATTCAAGTTTAAGAACTGTATGTTTATGAGTAATTCCAACAAGTGAGGTCTCCCGGGTTTGGGGCCTTACAAGTTGGTATCAGAGCATTAGTTTGAGAGATTTGGACACTCCCAGTGTCTGAACTTAAACTGTGAATGGGACCGATAGCGGATGCTAGTACGGGTAACTCGAGCCACAGCATCAGGTATGAAAGTAGTTTATGTCTAGTATGCCTTAGAAAGTGTCATGTTGGGACTTGGGTTCTGATTGGATCACAAAGGTGGTCAAATAGAAGTAAAAAGGTAGTGTAATGGTTAATTGCAGATAGCCAGTGTATATTAATATCTTACAATACTTGTTAAATTCTATTTGTCAACTAGCGTGATGAAATTAGATCCCTTGTCTTATAGAACGAAATGGCGGGACGAAGAAGCGGAAGGCATGGTGGGGGCCGTACCGATGGTCGTGATAGGACTCCTGCCCTTCAGGAGTACAGTGAGGAGGGAAGCGTTCACACGGAGCCGGAAAACAGTGTGCACGAAACTGAACGGGGACCCGTTGAAGAACAACATTTTATCTTCGAGCCAGAGGTGAAGGCAGCCATGGCTCGAGAATTTACTGAGTTGATGAAGGCTTCCTTTCCAGACTTGTTGGTTGAAGCACTGAAGAAGGTGAACGGGGAAGGCGGGTCTAACCTGGCAACTAGTGCTCCGATCATAGAGGCAGTTAACGCGGCGCTTGCTCGCGGTTGTGACTATAAGTCCTTCAAGGCATGTGACCCACCGGTTATGACTGGGAAGAAAGACGCGGTGGCTACTTTTGACTGGGTGATCCATATGGAAGCCGCCATCCGTCTGAGCGAATTCCGAACCTATCAGATTATGAAATTTGCTGCCAACTCCTTAAGGGAGGAAGCATCTCATTGGTGGGAAGGTGTAAGGCAGGAAAAAGGGGATGAGGTTGCTGACTCGATAATGTGGAATGAACTAAAAACTTTAGTGATGAAGAAATTTTGTCCTAGGAATGAGATTGAGAAGGTAGAGAGAGAACTTCTGGGGTTGAAAGCCCGAAGCATGACCCATCGGAAGTACACCACTCAGTTCAATGAATTGGCACGTCTGGTGCCACATCTGATCACAACCGAGGAAAGGAAGATTTTTTGCTATATTCAGGGGCTGCCAGACCAGGCCCACACCTACGTTGAGGTAAATGTCCCTACTACCTATGATTCGGTAGTAGAACTAAGTGGCGTGGTATTTTCATCCTTGACAACACTTTTGTTTAAGTGTTATTTGATTCGGGTGCCGGTAAAAGTTTTATATCTGCTGCGTTGTGTAAAAAGGTAAAGTACGCAGTCAACAAATTATAAAGAGCCTTTAGTGTAGAAATCGCTAATGGTAGAACTGTGAGAGTACCTGATGTAGTTGATGATTCCGCAATAAAGATATAAGGCTATAGGTTCCATGTCCGCTTGTTTGTTATGGTTTTGGGAGGGTTCGATGTCGTATTGGGTATGGATTGGTTAACTGCCAATGAAGCGCAAATTATATGCAAACGAAAGATAATCCGACTCAAGGCTCCGGATGGTAGCAAAGTTGAGGTTTTGGGGGATGGCGACGCCCCGATGCTGAACGTCATCTCGATGATTAAGGCAACAAATTACTTGAGGCGCGGATGTGAGGCCTATCTGGTGTATGTGATTGAAAAACGCAAGGGAGTATTCGGAAGTGTTTCCATAGGATTAGCCTGGAATGCCACTTGACCGAGAGTTTGAATTCCGAGTCGATCTTGTACAAGATGCCCAGCCCGTGGCCAAAGCTCCATATCGATTAGCACCAGTGGAAATGAAAGAACTCATGATGCAACTAGACGGGTTACTTGAGAAAGGATTTATCCAACCGAGCATCTCACCTTGGGGCGCTACGGTATTTGTTTGTGAAGAAGAAAGACGGCTCTATGAGAATGTGTATTAATTACATGGAGTTGAAAAAATGCATGGTGAAGAACAAGTACCCTTTGCCAAGGATCGACGACCTGTTTGATCAGTTACAGGGCGCTAGTTGGTTCTCTAAATTTGACCTTCGATCTGGGTACCATCAGTTGAAGGTAAGAGACGAAGACATACCGAAAACCGCGTTTCGCACACATTATAGGCATTTTGAATTCCGCGTGATGTCCTTCAGATTGACGAATGCCCCCGCAGCATTCATGGATTTGATGATTAGGGTGTGTCGACCAATGCTGGACCGATCGGTAATAGTGTTCATCGAGGATATCCTCATCTACTCCAAGAATGAAGGTGATCACGCATGTTACTTGAAAGAGGTGTTTGAATCTCTGAAGAAGGAAAAGTTATACGCTGAGTTCTCCAAATACGCGTTTTGGCTTAGGGAAGTCCAATTCCTAGGTCATGTCATTAACCCGAACGACATTATGGTCGACCCAACGAAGATTATGACAGTAAGAAACTGGGGTTTCCCAAAGACGCCAATTGAGATTCGAAGTTTCTTGGGACTGGCGGGCTACTATCGGAGATTCATCTAGGATTTCTCGAAAATAGCTTTGCCATTGACGAAGTTAACACGAAAAGAAGTGAAGTATGAATGGGGTCCAACCTAGGAAAAGTCATTTGAGGAAATGAAGGAGAAGCTAACCCAAGCTCAATTCTTGCTCTTCCCGAGGGCAATGAAGACTTGGTAGTTTACTCTGACACTTCGGGTCAGGGATTGGGGTGCGCACTGATACAACGCGGAAGGGTGATCACGTACGTATCACGGCAGTTGAAATTCCACGAAATCAATTATCCTACCCATGATTTGGAACTGGCTACTGTCGTGTTTGCATTGAAAATCTGGATACATTACCTTTACGAAGTGAAGTTTACCATTTACTCCGACCACAAAAGTTTGAAGTACTTCTTCGAACAGAAGGAACGAAACATGAGGCAGAGGCGATAGCTGGAGCTTTTGAAGGATTATGATTGCGAAATCATATACCACCCTGGAAAGGAAAACGTGGTGGCCGACGCTCTAAGCCGAAAGGACGTGCCAGCTCCTATTAGAGTGAAAGCTTGCCAATTGGTAGTAACACAGGATGTAATGACAAAGATTGAGAAGGCTCAAGACGAGGCACTTAAAGAAGAAAACAAAAAGAATGAGAGAATGGTTGGCCAACAGGACAAGTTGGAATATAACACCCTTGGTGTGAGGACACATTTTGGACCGGTGGGGATACCTATGGGTGGCGAGCTTAGAACCAAAATCCTAGACGAGGCACATAAGTCTCGTTACTCTATCCACCCCGGTACCAACAAAATGTACCATGATCTGAGGAAGGACTACTGGTGGCCTAGAATGAAACATGAGGTGACGAAATACATAAGCAAGTGCTTGACTTGCTCACAAGTAAAGGCCGAACACCAAAAACCGTATGGGAAGATTCAACCACATGATATTCCGAAATAGAAGTGGGAAATATTACAGTGGACTTCATAACTGATATCAAGTTTTTAGTAATAAAAATATTTACAGATATTTTATTCATGTTTCAGGTGCTAATGAGCGAGTTTGATCAAGGCATGCTACACATAGGCTTTGGACTTAGTTAAATTTAAATAAAGACTATTATGTATTTCGTTTATGTACTTGTTTGAATTTGGTTGTGTTGAATTATTTGAAGTTAAATTTGATGATTAAAATATTAAAAACTAGTCAACCTTGTGCTCATGAACAGTCTACATGTCCCGCCCTTGACGTTTCCGCCGTCGGTTGGGGTGTGACAGATTGGTATCAGAGCCTAGGTTATAGAGAACTAGGTTATTAGACACCCTCGACCTAGACTATAACTTTAGGACACCCACATATGTCATGCTTGATGATTATGTGATATGTGCTACATGCTATGTGTTACATGCTTGATATGTTAATTATTTGATACCTTAATTGTTAAAACTCATGACTTAATAAACTATACTTAAATAATAAATTAAATAAACAATATCCCTACCCATACCCTAAGCCTCATAACCTTCTCACCTACTTCTCTGTCATTATCATCATAGCTTGTGGAAACTTCATGGATTTACATCTATAAAAATTTCTTTATTTCCTCGTTAAGATTTTAAACTTTGTTAATTATTAGAGGCCACGTGCAATCTGGAAGGGTGACACCTGTATTCTGGGTTTTCTGTCTAGGAAAGCATTTCGTATAAATCCCAATCAACCGAGGGACCCGTATGCTTTCCTGGGAATTCCCGGGATGAGTGTTTACTTATAGGCTAAAGCATGTCTCCTTGAAAATTATGGGTGTAATTGACCTTAATGTGTCACAGTATTCAAGTGATTATGTCACTATTTGAGTACAATCCAAACTATGATTTACTATTTCATCTATTATTTTATCCCCTTTTAAATTCAATCAACTTTCATAAGTTCTTACATCTTTTTTTGTCTTGTGCAAATCTGTAGAATGCCTCCCCATCGTGCTACCGTGACCAACAATAACACCGACATTGCTGCTATCCTTGCACAACTTGTAACTCAACTCACCCAAGCTAATGGAGCCATTAGTGGTACCCAGGGAACTAATGGTGGTGGTGGTGCCAACCCACCGCATTGTACCTTCAAGCACTTCAATTCGTGTAATCCTCTTTAGTTCTATAGTACCGAAGGAGCTACGGGACTCCTTCAATGGTTCAAAAGTATTGAGGGCACCTTCCTTAATAGTAACTGCCCTGATAACCTTCGTGTTCGTCATGCCACAAGTGTCTTCCAAAAATGGGGACTCACGTGGTGGAATGGGGAAAAGAGAACTAGAGGTATGGAGGCAACCATGGCCTTACCATGGGATGAGGTTAAGAGACTAATGACCGAAGAGTTCTGTCCTCGGAATGAGGTGAGGAAGCTGGAAACTGAGTTTTGGGATCTTACCCAAGACAGTGGTGAAAGTCTGGCTTATACAACCCGGTTTCATGAACTGAGTCTCCTTGTGCCCCATATGGTCACACCCTTATCCCGCTGCATTGAGAAGTATATTGGTGGATTACCTAGGCAAATTCAAAATACGGTCTTAGGGAGAAATCCCGCAACACTCGAAGATGCTATCCGCTTATCTGCTACATTAACTGACAACCATGTGAAAGCGGAAACTCTGACTAGAAAAGGCACCAAGAAAGCTCCCGACACCACAACCCCTCCTGTACACATCAAAGAAGCCAAAACTGAACCCTACCACAATAATAAAAAAAGAAAGTCTAGAAATTTTGCTGTGGTTATTCATGCTATGCCTGTTAACCAAGTTGCTCCCATGGCTCAAGCACCAGTCAAGAAGCCATATGTGGGGACCTACCCACTCTGTGCCACATGCAATTATCACCATCTCCAAAATATTCCCTGTCGCCTTTGCACTCACTGTGGGAAATATGGCCATACGGTTAATGTTTGTAGAGCCAAAGCACTTGCGGGTTAAGTCAACCCACCAACCCGATCTAACCAACAAGTGGCTAATCAAGGTGTTCCCGCTATTGCAAATGGGCGTGCTTGTTATGAATGTGGCAACCCAAATCATTTCCGTGACCAGTGCCTGAATTTCATCAATGCTAGACAAGGCGGAGCTCGTGGGCGTGCTTTCAACATAAACACCAATGAAGCTCAAGCCAACACTGATGTGGTCAATGGTACGTTCCTTGTTAATAGTCAATATGCCACCATTTTATTTGATACCGGTGCAGATAAAAGTTTTGTGTCACTTAACTTTGAACCCTTACTTGCAAAAACAAGATCCAAATTAGAGAAAACCTTCACTGTCGAAGTAGCAAATGGTGACTCCCTTACAATAGACTCTGTTATCCACGACTGTTCTCTAGAACTTAATGATCATACATTTTCAATCAACCTCGTGCCAATGCCACTAGGAAGTTTTGATTCATCATAGGCATGGATTGGCTGTCAAATCACCATGCCGAAGTCATCTGTTTTGAGAAATGCATCCGAATACCTCTTCCGTCAGGAGAAACGTTAAGAATCTTTGGTGAGAAACCTTGCAAAGGACTCAGGTTAATGTCATACACTACTGCTCAAAATTACTTACGAAAGAAGTATGTGGCCTTCTCAGCTCATATTGTTCAGAAGGATGTCAAAGAGAAGAATATTCAAGACATCCCCATCATCCGGGACTTTCCCGAAGTATTCCCCGAAGACTTATCCGGTCTTCCACCCGTTCGACAAGTAGAATTTCGCATTGACCTTGTACCCGGAGCTAACCCAATGGCTAGAGCTCCATACCGTCTTGCACCTTCTGAAATGCAAGACCTTGCAAGTCAACTCCAAGAACTCTCCGACAAGGGCTTCATCCGTCCAATTTATTCACCGTGGGGTGCACCCGTCATATTCGTCAAGAAGAAGGATGGATCATTCCGCATGTGTATTGACTACCGCGAACTCAACAAGCTTACCATCAAGAACCGTTATCCACTGCCTAGAATTGATGATCTCTTTGATCAACTTCACGGCTCTACTTGTTTCTTGAAAATTGATCTTCGATCTGGTTATCACCAACTCCGTGTACAAGAGGAAGATATTCCAAAGACTGCCTTCCAAACAAGGTATGGTCACTACGAGTTCATGGTCATGCCTTTTGGGCTAACAAATGCGAAATCGTGTGTGCAAACCATACCTTGATAAATTCGTGTGTGCAAACCATACCTTGATAAATTCGTGATCGTCTTCATTGATGATATCTTAATCTACTCTAAGACTAAATCCGATCATGAGCAACACCTTAGGTTGGTTTTGGATCTCTTGAGGAAAGAGCAACTATATGCCAAGTTCTCCAAATGTGAATTTTGGCTAAAGGAGGTTCAATTCCTGGGTCATATCGTCAACGAAAAAGGAATTCATGTTGACCCTGCTAAAATCGAAGCTGTTAATAATTGGAATGCCCCTAAGACCCCCACCGAAATTCGTTCATTTCTTGGTCTTGCAGGATATTATCGTCGTTTCATTTCAAATTTCTCTAAAATTGCTGTTCCACTCACCGCTTTGACCCACAAGGGTAAACCTTATGAATGGGGACCAAAGCAAGAAGAAGCCTTCCAAACTCTCAAGCAAAAGTTGTGCGATGCTCCTATTTTGACTCTCCTCGATGGGAATGATGATCTAGTTGTCTACTGTGATGCTTCCAACCAAGGTCTCGGTTGTGTCCTCATGCAACGAGGTAAAGTAATCGCTTATGCATCAAGGCAACTTAAGATTCATGAGAAGAATTACACAACGCACGACCTCGAATTGGGTGCGGTTGTATTCGCATTGAAGATTTGGAGACATTACCTCTATGGCACAAAATGTGTGGTGTTCACCGACCACAAAAGTCTCCAACACATCTTCAACCAAAAAGAACTCAATATGAGGTAACGACGTTGGTTAGAACTCCTTAACGACTATGACTGCGAGATTTGTTACCATCCTGGCAAGGCGAAGGTTGTAGCCGACGCTTTGAGTCGAAAGGACCATGTCATGCTTCATTGTATCCAAATTCAAACCGACATTCAAAATCGCATCTTAGAAGCTCAACGCGTCTCAGTCACCGAGGGTAACATGTACGAGGAAATGTCGTCTGGTGTTGAACTTCTACTTGAATCAAAACCCAATGGCTTACTGTATTATTTGAACCGTATTTGGGTCCCCGATCGCGATGATCTCCGTACATTTCTCATGTACGAGGCCCAAAAGAATCGTTATTCTATCCATCCTGGTGCGGATAAAATGTACCAAGACCTTCGCCAACAATATTGGTGGCTCGGTATGAAGAAAGACATTGCTCTCTATGTTGCCAAATGTCTAACTTGCTCCAAAGTCAAAGCCGAATATCAACGTCCTTCCGGTTTACTTGAACAACCGGAAATTCCCGTGTGGAAATGGGAGAACTTAGCTATGGATTTTATTACCAAACTCCCTCGCACCTCAAGTGGTTATGATAGCATATGGGTGATCATTGACAGCCTCACCAAATCTGCTCATTTCTTGCCTATCCGTGAAGACTATCGGGTTGAGAAATTGGCCCGAAATTACATTGACGAAATTGTGAGCCGTCACGGTGTTCCCTTAAACATAATCTCCGATAGAGATGCTTGATTCACCTCCCATTTCTGGCAATCCTCCAAACTGATCTTGGTACACGATTGGATTTAAGCACGGCTTACCACCCCCAAATTGATGGTCAGACCGAGCGTACAATCCAAACTCTTAAGGACATGCTTAGAGCTTGTGTAATTGATTTTGGTGGTAATTGGGATTCACATCTATCCCTAATTGAGTTCTCTTACAACAATAGCTACCACACAAGTATCAATATGGCTCCATTTGAAGCTCTCTATGGCCATAAGTGTCGTTCTCCTATCTGTTGGAACGAGATTGGTGAAGCACAAATCACCGGTCCCGAGCTAATCCAAGAAACATCCGACAAGATCATTCAAATCCGTGACAACATTCGAGTAGCAAGGAGTCGGCAAAAGAGTTATGCCGACAAACGACGAAAACCCTTGGAATTCCAAGTCGGTGACTTTGTTCTCCTAAAGGTATCCCCGTGGAAGGGTGTGGTCCGTTTTGGAAAGAAAGGCAAGTTAGCACCTCTCTATGTGGGTTCATTCAAGATCCTTGAAAGGATTGGGAAAGTGGCTTACAAACTCGAGTTACCTCCATCACTGAGCAATGTGCATCCTACCTTTCATGTGTCTAACCTAAAGAAATGTTGTGACATCCGGCTAATTAGGGTGAACTCCGTTATCAAATTCTGTCAATATCCTAACTTATTTAACAAATCTCAAACTCCAGGGACTGAGCTTGCCTCTTGTCAAACTCACAAGCACAAAACTTGAGGGACCGAACTTGTAATTAACCTATAATTATTTCCCTTTGACTTTTTTTAGTCAAACTAACCAAACCCTTGACCTAGTTAACCAAAGCTAAACCCTAGGGACCATTTCTGCCAAGTTTCATACTTCAATGCATGAAAACAGAGGGACTAAACCTGTATATAGCTCTTACTTGATTTTGTTTGACTTTTGAAAGTCAAACTCGCGGTTTGAATGCAATTCAAGTCCCATAATCAATTTATGTTGGAAATCTGTAACCGATATGAACAATCAAGCCATAAACGACCATCATGGGACATTAAACCACATCATTTATTCGAATTAAACCCGATTATGGGTAGTTATACCAAAACCGTCGACCCCAATGTCTATTATCAATCAAATTCGACCAACTCGTTGTTAATCTCTCAATTGAACACATGCGCATCTAAATAGCATTCCTCTAAACTTGTTTCATCATCCAATTTGATCGAAGGTGAAGCCGTGGTAGCCGGAGACAAAACTAACGCAGGCCGGAGCCCATGTTAGCCGACCTCCATCAATCCGACATCGAATCAGGTAGCTAAACTCGCCTCTATACTCGATTTCATCTCTTCTATGAAAGCCCCAACATAATCAGGGCTTACAATATCTAATTTAACACGTTCTGATTCTAGGGTTCATACGGAACCGATTTGATCGAGCACCACCTTAGACTCAACCTAAATGAAATTAATCTATACCAAAAGATTTGTAATACTCTAATATGTAAAAGCCCTATGCTAATTCAAACTTATAATATCAAATTGATGACGAACAGATACCTAGGGTTCTTCGTATGAATCCCACTCGAAACTCAGTCTCAATCTAATCAAAATATATGGTTAGATTCGAAATCAGTTACTCTTTAATAGCCCTATGGTTCCAACAGATTTTATTATCAGAATTGTTCAAACCGATTCCATGTTCATGTCTAGGGTTTTCGGCATTTCGATCCGAAATTAAACAACCCTAAACTTGTTGTTTTTCAAATTAAAACCCACCCTAGGTTCGCAAACACCCGATTAACGAAACCCCTATGACCACTGATTCAATCGAAGTTTAAACCGTTGGATTTTTGAAGGGTTTTGGATTCGGTTAAATAGGGAGAAAGAACACAGGGTGTTCGTTTGATAAAATAATTTTGAATCATTACCTATTGCGATTACCCTAGCGGGTGGGATGGTTAACTCGGTTGGCTTTGGGGGAGGAGACTCAGGTTCGAGTCCCTCCAACCCTTTTCTTTTAAATCAATTTTTTTTAAAGATCCCCTATATTATTATATATATATATTACAATGTTTTGAACCTAAAAATCACCCGCTGGCTCGGGTTTGGTTTACAACCCGTAGTTATTATTAATACACATTTATAAAATAATATATTTAAATTATTTTCATACCGTGACATCATTTAAAAGTAATATATTTATATATTATTTCCACCACATATGTCAACGAAGTATAACGTTTCAACTAATAAAATAATATATTTATTTATATTATTTCTCATGTTATTATCATCCGAATAAAATAATAGTTTTATTATTTTTGTCACAAAACTTAACTATCGTGTTATTTCTCTAAGTTTAAAATAATATAATAACTTGTGTTATTTTCCTAAACCATTATTAAACGGCACGAACGCACGAATATATTTACTAATTAATATTATTCGTAATTAGAGACGTCCGGCATGAAAACACTTTTATCTTAATTATTAAATTAGGAAACCCTTATTCCCATGGACTAGTTCGTCTAACCATTAATCCTAAGTATATTTTAGAACGTTCGATCTTTCCGTGTCGTTGCCACAAACTCTTACGTATTCCTAACTGTCACATCTTATTCTAGGGCATTCATAGATTGTCCGCGTACAATCCATTTGTGGTTAGAGTTGCATCCTTGTGTGGTGCTAATTACTACGCTCTACTCAAACTAAGGTGAGTTTCACGGCCCCTTTTTACTTGTTTTACTATTGGGGGAGAAACATGCTTACACACAAACATATTTTACTTGTTTTCCTGTTGAGGAGAAACAAACATGAACACCAACTATCATACTTTTACTTGTTTTCCCCGTGGGGGAGAAACAGGTACGCAGACAAACATTATTTTACTTGTTTTTCCCGTTGGGGGAGAAAACATGACACAACTATTTAAGATTATTGTAATTCATATGTTATTACTGTTGAGACTAAGCGTGACACACTATCACAGAAAGTCCTCATCATACATCGAACCGTTAATATGGATCTTAGCGAGGTAATGTTTAGTAGTACTACTGTGTTTGACAAATCCCACCCGCGTTAGTCGCGCTAACTCGATTAGAGATCGAACGGGTGAAATGTTTGCCTACTCACATTTGCCAGAGTTGATAGACTTGGCAGGAGGCAAATACACAAACAGTCAGCTTCGGTTGCGAGCGCTTTAGTAAAACATGAACATAGGCTAGCTACCTATAGATATGCATATTGAATGTACATAATCTGGCAAACACTCTCTTATTGTAAACTTGAAACCTGTGAACTCACCAACCTCGTGTTGACACTTTTTCTTACATGTTTCTCAGGTCGCTTTGGCACAGGTTGCACACTTAAGACATGCATGGAGTCCTGCTGTCATTTCATTCATTTCAAACATGATAATCAGTTTACTTAATTATATTGATTGACGCTTGTTGCGTGTAATTATTTTAAATTTTTATATTAACGTTTACGCTTCCGCATTAACTCTGAACTTTTATGTTATGACATTTCAAGTCCCATATAGTGTCGTTTGATGTAACTAATGACTGCGATCCTAGTGTGTCACCTTCCAAACGGTAAAACCCCGTTAGTGGAATTTGGGGGTGTGACAGATTGGTATCAGATCCATTGGTTAGAGAGAACTAGGATTGCATACTAGACTATAACCGCACATATGCATTAGTTACATGGCACAGACACTCATACCTGATACATATAGCATCTATACATACATTGTAGTGCAGGCATGTAACACCATCCGTATCACCCTCAGTTGGCGAGGGACACAACATTTGCGTTGCATCATCATTCCCAATGGCGACACTCGGGGAATCACCAGAATATCATCCACTCCCGTCTGTGGGCAGCGAGACGAAGCCTTCGGAGGAGTCTCTCACACCACCATCATCAGTCGGGTATGGTGGGTTTTCTCACGTCCATGTTATGGACGACACTCAGCACTAACGCATATCTCTTTGGGAATTGGGATCGTCGGAGGCTAGTCCCTACTGTAACCACCAGCAACAATACGCCGAATGAAGGCAGACCGTTGCACGCATTATTTCAGAATCCATTGGCACGTAGATGTCATCACATTACCGAGCCATGGGCTTGCGTCTTTGATCGATATTCTGTTGAGAATAGATCGAACACAAATCTGATAACGCATTGTTCAATGCATACTCAAACCCTATCTTGACTCAGTTGAAAGGACGGCTACTTTGCTGCTTCCTATAACTTGTATTCATGAAATATTTCATTTCTCGAAGTCGCATTTCGTGTACATGTTTGCTTCATGCTCTCATCTACAATCCGCTGGATTGGACTCTTGTATTATGTTTCAACTCGAGTGAATGCTCGGATCAAACAATTTCTAACTACTCATCCTGATATGAGTCCTAGTTGATCAACTTATGATTAATGACTAAGCTTTCCGATAACTTATCATCTCTAACAATACTCTGTATTCGGAAATACAAACTAAAGGACATTATGACACAGGATAGGGCGAATTAGGGTGAACATGCAAAGCAAATTATCATTACGGGTGCACACGTAATAATAATTTGAGGTGCATGTAAGTCCTGGTGAAACCTAGTGTGTGGATGAATGGTCCTAATCAGTGATTTACATACTTAAGTTTCCACTATCTGTAGAGACTCTCATAACCCGCTCAACGACTAGTTGGTATCATGAAACTCGTTCAACAGTTGATAGACGCGACTATCAGGTTGAAGATGTTTACGGACACACTGAACTATCATTAATGGAATCCATCATGTTATTTCACTCATGTAATAGTCTTAGAGAACTTAAGACTCTCATCCAAACGTGACCATAGAAACCAACTCGATTGAAACTCTAGTAGAAGCTCATGGTAAACCCATCGACTCCAGGTATGTAAGCGGAATTGGAAGAATTCCTTCCTATTAACACGTTATTCCTTACACTCCAACAATAAATTCCAACCAACCCTAATGCATTATACGGTGACTAATCCTCATATTACATTGATTTATACCCTAGGGTATCAAGCTCTATAAACGGGCTTCTTCTTTCACAAAACGATCCAGTTGTTCTAATGACATTAGAAAACAAGGATTTCATCTAACTGATCATCAGTTGAACGCGAACACTTAAACAGAAGTCATATCCCTTGTACTTTTGATATCTATATCTCATTAAAATCCTTCCTACAAATGAACCTCTTAGCCTTTACATTGACTGACGCTTACCTCATAAGCACGGGCCTCATCAGAAGTCCCAGCATGACTTCACAAATTTTATATTAGTGTGTCACGCTCCAACCCTATTAGAAGCTATGTACAATATAGGATATAGTGGGCAGTCAAATAACCAAAGCAACTCCCATTCTTAGAGGATGTAAGCTAGGATTAGTTAGTCAAAAGATTAACACTGACATTACGCCAGTCACACTTGGCAGATTTGACGTGATCATCGATATGGATTGGTTATCTAAGAACCAATCTGAAATTGTTTGTTGTGATAAAATCGTTCGCATTCAGTGGAGAAACCTTTCTGTCCAAGGCGAAAGGATTGGTGAAGTCGTTGGCATCATGACCTTCATGAAAGCACGAAAGTGTCTTCGAAAAGACCGTACTGCCATTTTGGCTCTCGTGGCCAAGTAGCCATCTGAGGAGAAGAAGGTTGACGACATCCCAATCGTTCGTGATTATCCGGAGTATTTTCTGAAGATCTACCATGTCTTCCATCGCGTCGTCATGTCAAATCGCTCAGGCACCTTACCGACTGACACCTAGTAAATTGCAAGAGCTATCTACTCAGTTACAGGAATTGTTGGATAAAGGTTTCATCCGACCTAGCTCATCGCCATGGGGAGCTCCAGTCCTGTTTGTCAAGAAGAAGGATGGAACTTTCCGCATGTGCATCGGCTATCATGAGCTAAATAAAGTGATAATCAAGAACCATTATCCTCTACCACGCACCGACGATCTATTTGATCAACTCCAAGGATCAAGCTTATATTCCAAGATAGATCTTAGATCCGGTTACCATCAACTAAGAGTCCGAGAGGAGGACATCTCGAAGACGGCATTCAGGACTAGGTATGGTCACTAGGAATTCATGGTTATGCCATTAGGACTGACCAATGCACCCGCAGTGTTCATGGATCTCATGAACCGTGTGTGTAAACCATACCTTGACCAGTTCATCATCGTTGTCATTGATGACATCCTTATCTATTCCAAGAATAGGGATGAACATGAGAAACACTTTCGTTTAATTTTGGAACTGCTAAAGCAAGAACAATTGTATGCTAAATTCTCTAAGTGTGAATTCTGAATTCGCGAAGTGAAATTCTTAAGACATGTAGTCAACAAGATGGGGATACATGTCAATCCAGCTAAAGTAGAAGCAATCAAGAGTTGGACAGTACCTACAACGCCGACGGAAGTGCGTCAATTTCTGGGATTGCCTAACTACTACCGTCGTTTCATTGAAAGATTCTCCAAAACTGCCCAACCTCTCAAAGCCTCGACTCAAAAGGATAAACCCTATAACCGGGGTGACACCCGGGAATCAGCATTACAACCTATGAAGCAGAAACTCTTCAGTACACCATCCTATCACTTTCAGTGGGAACGGATGATTTTGTGGTGTACTTTGATCCATCTATCCAAGGTCTTGGTGGTGTACTGATGCAACGCGAGGAAGTGATCGCATACGCTTCTCGTCAACTCAAAATCCATGAGGAGAAACCACATGAGTCACGACTTAGAGTTGGGAACTGTGGTATTTGCACTAAATATCTGGAGACACTACTTGTACGGTACCAAAAGCACCATCTACACCGATCACGAGAGTCTTCAGCATATCTTCGAACAGAAAGAGTTGAACATACGATAACGTCGTTGGATCGAACTCTTGAATGATTATGACTGTGCGATCCGGTACCACCCGGGTAAAGCTAATGTTGTAGCTGATGCCCTAAGTCGAAAAGAAACAAAACCCAAACGAGTTCAAGCATTACAGCTTACTATTCACCCCGGATTACCTGACAAAATCCGTAGTGCTCAACTCGAATCCCTAAAAGAAGAAAGCCTACCACTGGAAGGTACACGCGGTATGGAAGCACAACTTGAAGTCAAATCTGACGGTATTCGCTACTTTGCCGAGCGAATATGGGTTCCAGTATTCGGAAACCTAAGGGAATTAGTTATGGACGAGTCTCATAAATCTCGTTACTCGATACATCCAGGTTCTGACAAAATGTACCATGATCTAAAGGTACTATATTGGTGGCCGAAGATGAAGGCCGATATAGCCACCTATGTTAGTAAGTGTCTAACTTGCGCGAAGGTCAAAGTTGAATATCAAAAACCATCCGGTCTTCTCCAACAACCAGAAATTCCCATGTGGAAATGGGAACAAATATCCATGGACTTCATCACCAAATTACCACGAACTCCTACCGGATGTGATACCATTTGGGTAATTGTTGATCGATTAACAAAGTCTGCTCACTTCTTAGCAATCAAAGACACCGACAAAATGCATAAGCTTACTCGTACTTACTTGAAAGAAATAGTCTCCCGGCACGGGGTGCCAATCTCTATTATTTCGGATCGTGATGCACGATTCACTTCTCATTTCTGGCAGTCGTTACATAAAGCTTTAGGCACGCGTCTAGATATGAGCACATCATACCATCCTCAAACAGATGGCCAAACAGAACGTACTATCCAAACTCTGGAGGACAAGCTACGAGCTTGTCTGATCGATTTCGGTAACACTTGGGAGTCTCACCTACCGTTGGTGGAGTTCTCCTACAACAACAGTTATCACACTAGCATCAAGGCAGCTCCATTTGAAGCACTTTATGGATGGAAATGTCGTTCTCCTATTTGTTGGACCGAAGTTGGAGATAGTCAACTTACAGGTCATGAACTTGTATTTGAAACTTCTGAAGAGATCGTTCAAATTAGAAACCGTATGGCGGCAGCTCGTGATCGTCAAAAGAGCTATGCCGACAAGCGTCGTAAACCCTTAGAGTTTCAAATAGGTGACATGGTCTTACTCAAAGTCTCACCTTGGAAAGGTGTCATTCGTTTCGGGAAACGAGGCAAACTGAATCCTCGTTATGTTGGACCATTCAAGATAATGAAGAGAATCAGACCAGTAGCGTATCAACTGGACTTACCTGAAGGACTTAGTGGTGTACACAACGTCTTTCACGTCTCAAATTTGAAGAAATGTCTAGCAGACGAATCACTCGTAGTTCCTCTTGAGGAACAACACATCGATGAACAGTTATGTTTCATCGAAGAACCCGTGGAAATTATGGATAGGGAAATCAAAACGTTAAAGCACAGTAAAATCCCTATTGTCAGAGTTCATTGGAACTCGAAACACGGATCGGAATTCACGTGGGAGCGCGAGGATCAGATGATGCGCAAATATCCTAATCTGTTCAAGCACTCTACGTCAAAAACTTAGAATACTATCCTAATTTTCGGGACGAAAATTCTTTCAACTAGGGGATATTGTGACACCCAGAAAAAAAATTTTAATTTTCGGGACGAAAATTCTTTCAACTAGGGGATGATGTGACATCCGGCTAATTAGGGTGAACTTCGTTATCAAATTCTGTCAATATCCTAACTTATTTAACAAATCTCAAACTCCAGGGACTAAGCCTGCCTATTGTCAAACTCACATGCATAAAAATTGAGGGACCAAACTTTTAGTTAACCTATAATTATTTCCCTTTGACTTTTTTTAGTCAAACTAACCAAACCCTTGACCTAGTTAACCAAAGCTAAACCCTAGGGACCATTTCTGCCAAGTTCCAAACTTCAATGCATGAAAACAGAGGGACTAAACCTGTATATAGCTCTTACTTGATTTTGTTTGACTTTTGAAAGTCAAACTCGTGGTTTGAATGCAATTCAAGTCCCATAATCGATTTTTGTTGGAAATCTGTAACCGATATGAACAATCAAGCCATAAACGACCATCATGGGACATTAAACCACATCATTTATTCGAATTAAACCCGATTATGGGTAGTTATACCAAAACCGTCGACCCCATTGTCTATTATCAATCAAATTTGACCAATTCGTTGTTAACCTCTCAATTGAACACCTGCGCATCTAAATAGCATTCCTCTAAACTTGTTTCATCATCCAATTTGATCGAAGGTGAAGGCATGGTAGCCGGAGACAAAACTCACGTAGGCCGGAGCCCATGTTAGCCGATCTCCATCAATCCGACATCGAATCAGGTAGCTAAACTCGCCTCTAGACTCGATTTCATCTCTTCTATGAAAGCCCCAACATAATCAGGGCTTACAATATCTAATTTAACACGTACTGATTCTAGGGTTCATACGGAACCGATTTGATCGAGCACTACCCTAGACTCAACCTAAATGAAATTAATCTATATCAAAAGATTTGTAATACTCTAATATGTAAAAGCCCTATGCTAATTCAAACTTATAATATCAAATCGATGACGAACAGATACCTAGGGTTCTTCGTATGAACCATTTAATCGAATCCCACTCGAAACTCAGTCTCAATCTAATCAAAATATATGGTTAGCTTCGAAATCAGTTACTCTTTAATAGCCCTATGGTTCCAACAGATTTTATTATCAGAATTGTTCAAACCGATTCCAAGTTCATGTCTAGGGTTTTCGGCATTTCGATCCGGAATTAAACAACCCTAAACTTGTTTTTTTTCAAATTAAAACTCACCCTAGGTTCCCAAACACCCGATTAACGAAACCCCTATGACCACTGTTTCAATCGAAATTCAAAACGTTGGATTTTTGAATGGTTTTGGATTCGGTTCAATAGGGAGAAAGAACACAGGGTGTTCGTTTGATAAAACAATTTCGAATCATTACCTATTGTGATTACCCTAGCAGGATTGGATGGTTAACTCGGTTGGCTTTGGGGGAGGAGACTCAGGTTCGAGTCCCTCCACCCCTTTTCTTTTAAATCAGTTTTTTTTAAAGATCCCCTATATTATTATATATATATTACAATGTTTTGAACCTAAAAACCACCCGCTGGCTCGGGTTTGGTTTACAACCCGTAGTTATTATTAATACACATTTATAAAATAATATATTTAAATTATTTTCATACCGTGACTTCCATTAAAAGTAATATATTTATATATTATTTTCACCACGTCTGTCAACGAAGTATAACGTTTCAACTAATAAAATAATATATTTATTTATATTATTTCCCACGTTATTATCATCCGAATAAAATAATAGTTTTATTATTTTTGTCACAAAACTTAATTATCGTGTTATTTCTCTAAGTTTAAAATAATATAATAACTTGTGTTATTTTCCTAAACCATTATTAAACGGCACGAACACACGAATATATTTACTAATTAATATTATTCGTAATTAGAGACGTCTGGCATGAAAACACTTTTATCTTAATTATTAAATTAGGAAACCCTTATTCCCATGGACTAGTTCGTCTAACCGTTAATCCTAAGTATATTTTAGAACGTTCGATCTCTCCGTGTCGTTGCCACAAACTCTTACTTATTCCTAACTGTCACATCTTATTCTAGGGCATTCATAGATTGTCCGTGTGCAATCCATTTATGGTTAGAGTTGCATCCTTGTGTGGTGCTAATTACTACGCTATACTCAAACTCAGGTGAGTTTCACGGCCCCTTTTTACTTGTTTTACTATTGGGGGAGAAACATGCTTACACACAAACATATTTTACTTGTTTTCCTGTTGAGGAGAAACAAACATGAACACCAACTATCATACTTTTACTTGTTTTCTCCGTGGGGGAGAAACAGGTACGCTGACAAACATTATTTTACATGTTTTTCCCGTTGGGGGAGAAAACATGACACAAGTATTTAAGATTATTGTAATTCATATGTTATTACTGTTGAGACTAAGCGTGACACACTATCACCGAAAGTCCTCATCATACATCGAACCGTTAATATGGATCTTAGCGAGGTAATGTTTAGTAGTACTACTGGGTTTGACAAATCTCACCCGCGTTAGTCGCGCTAACTCGATTGGAGATCGAACGGGTGAAATGTTAGCCTACTCATATTTTCCAGAGTTGATAGACCTGGCAGGGAGCAAATACACAAACAGTCAGCTTCGGTTGCGAGCGCTTTAGTAAAACATGAACATAGGCTAGCTACCTATAGATATGCATATTGAATGTACATAATCTGGCAAACACTCTCTTTTTGTAAACTTGAAACCTGTGAACTCCCCAACCTCGTGTTGACACTTTTTCTTACATGTTTCTCAGGTCGCTTTGGCACAGGTTGCACACTTAGGACATGCATGGAGTCCTACTGTCATTTCATTCATTTCAAACATGATAATCAGTTTACTTAATTATATTGATTGACGCTTGTTGCGTGTAATTACTTTAAATTTTTATATTAACGTTTACGCTTCCGCATTAACTCTGAACTTTTATGTTCCGACATTTCAAGTCCCATATAGTGTCGTTTGATGTAACTAATGACAGAGATCCTGGTGTGTCACCTTCCAAACGGTAAAACCCCTCTAGTGGAATTTGGGGGTGTGACAAATGTCTTGATGATGAGAATCTCCATATCCCTCTTGACGACGTGCGCATTGACGAAACGATGCACTTCGTTGAGAGACCTGTAGAGATCCTGGATCGCGAGATCAAACAACTCAAGCGAATCCGTATCCCTATTTTCAACCTGAGTTTACTTGGGAGCGTGAGGACCAAATGAAGCTCAAGTACCCGCGTCTTTTTGCTGATTCAGTCGCCTCGACTAGCTAAATTTCGGGACGAAATTCCCTCAACATGGGGATACTGTAACATTTCTGATTTTCCTTGTATTGGCTTTCGTGCAATAAACAACATTTCAATTCCAATTTTAGTGCATTACTCTTGTATTATTTGTAAACGTTAAATCACAAAGTTTCAATGAAATTCTTAAATTTTGATTTTTATATACACACATGTACATACATTTTAATTTGAATAAATTTATATTCCATATGCATATATGTAAATTTGTATATTATCAATTACAACTTAATTAGGTTAGTTTTGAACCCCTTATACACTTGAACTCCCAACTTGAGCCCTTACCCTTAAAAATGAACCCCATCACCTCCATCTTGAACCTATTCATCAAATTGAACCTACTTTGACTCCCATTTGACTTATTTTGACTCTTGGAAAGTCAACAGCCCAAATCAAGTGGAATTCGATCGAGACCCGATGGATTCGGACTTGCCTTGGACACTAGATGGGATATCGACCACTCTTAAAGCCGAATCACATTAAAACTAACATTTGAACGGCCAAGAATTTGAAATTTAAACCAATTCAAACAGATTGACTTTCCCGGGTCAAACTGAGTCAAATTCAATCCCCAATCAAGGACTTGAACATATTTAAGACCCGCTAATAACGCTTTGATTGTTCGCGCGTGTATCCGGACCTTAATCGCGACCCAATTCATCCTAAACCCAATGAATTAACGCGGAATTCCCCATAACAGCAGTCACTTTCCTTCCGTAATCGAATGGTGGGATTTAGATGGAATTGAGTCATACGAATCATACACACACTCGCAAAATCATTTCCAAACTCCCAATCGATCTGCATTTCCTTCCCAGACCTCGATCGAGCATCAAGAACAGTGAGAGCTTTGACCACGCCGTCTGCACTCGTCCCTCAATCAAATCAAGTAAGTTTGCATACCATTCGATTCGTTTCAGTAGGATTATCAATAGCCCCATAACAATTCATCGAGACTGAAAGTATCGGGTTCGATTACGGGTGGGATTCATGGCTATTCATATGCATTTTCCTGGTTCGATCATTTAAACATACTTATATAATTAGGATCCATACTTAACCAGCGAAACCGCCTGGTCCGACTAGTTAAGTACTTGCACCATCGGACCTGGCGGCGTGGGTTCGAAACCCACAAACCCGGTTCTTTTTGCGCTTACTTTAAACCTAGATCCAGCACTTTTAAAATTTCATGTTAAAGTAATTCAGATCCCCTCTATATCAAGGTTGCGCCCCTGGTCCAGTGGTTAGGACCTATCACCCTCACCGGGCAGACCCGGGTTCGATCCCGGGCAAGCCCATTTATATTTTCTACCCGTTTTTAACATCCATTCTATTTATAAAAAAAATTATTTTATGAAATCTACTACTAACTGGGACTAAATTTGTAAAAATGATCAAATTTTAAATTGAAATCAATATTTTCACAATTTAAATGGATTTAAAACCTTATTTACCATATGAATTTTATGTGAGAAATCCATTTCCAATTATTACTATTCTTATAGAAATCTTGATAAAGCTTTGATAAAATATATTTTTCTCTTAAAACAATTTTATAAATCACCCTTCCATCTATTATCTATATAGGAAATAAATATATATTTACAATTCCTTTGTTTAACCAAATAAAAAGATTTCATTTATTTACACCAAATAAAAAGATTCCACTAATATATATAATTACACCACATTCTGACGCATTTTCATAAATAAAATAAACTTATTTATTTAAATTATATTTAAATAAATATAATTCCCTCTCTATATTTTTTTTAACTAAATAAATTAAATATTAACTATTTGATTTATTTAGTTATTTAAACCCAAACTCTAAATTAATTTTTTTAAAACCATTCATTTCAACTATCATTTTATAAAACACTCATTCAAGTATAAACCACAATCACCTACACATTCCGTTACATAATACAACACAAACCCTTTGTACACACATCCATTGTAACCCTAGACTTGGCTTTAGACTATTATACATGTTATTAATCTAGATTCATATATATTACACTATAGGTTAACATTGTAAGTTACAAGGAACACTTTGCTACCTAAACACTTGTGCTAGCAACATCTTTGATACAGGTGAGTATTACATAGCCCCTTTTCACACTTTTACACTTTTTGGGGTGAAACATGAACACTATACATACAATTGTTACATTTACACAAACTATACAAACACAAATCATCTTTACATTCATGTGTGCAAATTTGAGCTTTATGTTTGAGTGCTATGTGTGTTAACTTTTGTGTGCAATTTATGTGCAATCATTAACTATACAAGCCGACGGTTAACAATGATAGATCTATTGAGTTTGACAAACCCACCCAGATTGGGGTGATTGTTACCGACAACACAATTTGCATGCTAGTTACAAAGGTTTGATTGTACTTTAGTAACACAATAGTTGCTACCCATAAATGTCTTATTTTATCATGATATGTAAGGATTTGTTTATTCATATCTATACACTATATTTGTACAAACCTATGTGTGCTCACCAACTTTTTAGTTGACTTTATTTTATTCATGTTTCAGGTGCTAATGAGCGAGTTTGATCAAGGCATGCTACACATAGGCTTTGGACTTAGTTAAATTTAAATAAAGACGATTACGTGTTTCGTTTATGTACTTGTTTGAATTTGGTTGTGTTTAATTATTTGAAGTTAAATTTGATGATTAAAATATTGAAATCTAGTCAACCTTGTGCTCATGAACAGTCTACATGTCCCGCCCTGACGTTTTCGTCGTCGGTTGGGGTGTGACATCTAGACTACATAAACGGACTCTCTTGAGATCTGGTAATGTATGGAAGGTTGTGTGGAATGAAGAATCCAAGCCATCTATTTATAGGCCTCAAAATGAGCAATACACGGCCGTGCATTGGATTGCACGAGCGTGCAAACACCTCGGGAATCAAACATGGTACAAAGGATAGTGTACCAGGTCCTTGGGGAGCAAGAAATGGTTTGCACGGCCGTGCATGGCATTGCACGACCGTGCAATGCCCTGCCAGCTCCCCAGCTTGTCTTTTAGCTTCTTGTTGACCAATTTTGACTTCTTGGGGGTCAAAGCTCAGGAATGAACTTCCAAAAGATATGATTTCTTGGTGTTTTTGACTGGTTTTATCTTTGTTTAACTCAGGACACCGAATAACCTACAATTATGAAATATAAACATTTTAAGTATCAATTGCAAGTTTATTATTCAATTAGTATCATAATATGGGGATTATTATGCATGCAAAACATGTATAATTTAGGGCATATCATAATACCCCACACTTAAAATTTGCTTGTCCTCAAGCAAACTCATGCATGATCATACCCATAACAAAAAACTTTACAAATGGTAATGGAGCCCCAAGTAGTTGGAAACTCCGAGTTAACTCTTGAGTTGCTTATTCTATTTTTACATTTTTCTATTTTGGTATGATGGAATCCATGACGAGCCTACTAGAACTTCAATTATGCATAATCCCGCAATCCTCACAATGTTCACTCTACGTAGGGTTATATATGTATGGATAATGTAAGTTAAGTGGAACACTCAAGTTCAAATCGAATTATGCAATGGTCTTAAGCTTGTATGCAAATCATGTCTCCACCAACTAACTAAGTAGTATGCATGAATCAAGAGGACTTTAAAAGGGTTGTAATGTGGCTAAAATAAAAATAAGGGGTGAAAATGAAAATCTTTTTGGATTTTTAGGGATTTTAAAGGGTTTGAAAGGGCTGCAGCTTGTATGCAAATCCCTAAAAATCCAAAAAGATTTTCATTTTCACCCTTTATTTTTATTTTAGCCACATTACAACCCTTTTAAAGTCCTCTTGATACATTAAACGGGAGCAGCCTCTCTATCCCTTGGGATAGGGGTAAGGTTTGCCCTCATCACACCCTCCCCAGACCCTACTAATAGCGTTAGCTATGTGTGGGATTATACTGGGTACGTTTTGTTTGGTTTGGTTTGGAAAGGGCTGCAGCTTCCGTGAAACACAAGTACGGCTTCCTTGCTTCAAATGGAAAATACTAGAAGCTCCCTCTACAGTACTTAGATCATGAGGGTATAACTAATCTGAGGGCTCATTTATGGTCATATTGCCAAGACCAAGATCTCTTATCATTCTCAATTCTTCCCTCACTGCGTAGTACACATTACTGTCTTTCCGTATGGATCTTTCGGCATGTAGCCTAATAGCTCCTACTTTTATCAGATGCGTATACTTATGCTGGGAATGAATTTGATTCTTGCTACACTTTCCATCGTGGCTCTAGTTGCCACACTTCACACATTTGTTGAATCTTTTGACTCTTCTTTTGGCGGCACTTTTTGACAAGCCGCAGAATGGTGGCAGTTGTTCTTACTTGCACCATCGTTTTCTTACATCACTAGTTGCTTGGAAAATCTTCTCTCGGAGTTCGGTTGGTAATTCAGGCTTTGCGAAATGAAGGCAGAAAACCAAATTAAAATCAAAAGAATGCATATCTAGTTCTTTAAGGTCTAGCCGGTAAAAGACCCACTTCTCTCTTTCTTTTTCTTTTCTTTCTATTTTTTTCTTTTCTTTTTGTATCAAGACAAATTCTTCAATAATTATTTTTCCTCAATTTCCTTCAAATAATTTTTTCATAAATTCCTTGCAGATATTTTATTATTTATTCCTAATACATCCACTTTCTTCTTATATATTCCAATTCATTTGAGTGAAACAGATTCTTTCCAAATTGCCTTAATGGTTGTAAACTTGAAATGACGACATAAGATAGTCTAATAATTTTCCATTATTGAAGACAGTCAGCCAATAAACGTTGTTTACGAAAAGCTGGTTGGGTGATAATTGTGGGTAGTAGAAAAGAAGAGGCTAAGGCTCAGAGGGCTATCTAGGCGGATAATATTTTTGAGATTTTGGGTTTAAGGAAAATATATAAGGGTAATAAATTCCTAGTTGCCTCAATCATATTCATACTTCTACAAGTTCATGATCTTGATATGTATAAGCCATACAAGTTCTAATTATGCATAGAATTCGATCGAAAAATACTCAATATACCAAACGAAAGAACATGCGGAAAATAAATATAATAATGCTCGTGAAAAGGCTCAGATTATTCTCACATGGAAACGGATGGGATAGGGTTTAGTGATTTGTTATGCATAATATCCATTTATTTCTACTTGTCATGTATTCATTTTATTTAATTAGGTGTGAACTCAAAGAGGTTTTAGAGTTAAAATTTTTTAAAATTTTTCGGGTTTTACAAAAGGTAGGTTTTTTTGTAATGTTTTAGTCAAATGGGTAGAAAATCACAAGCTTAGTTTTACTGCTTTAAGGTTACAAGTAGTCCTAAATCTCTAATTCCCCACCCCACACTTAAAACTGTGTATTCCCCTCAATGTACAAATGCATGTAATGGAATGCTATGCAAGAATTTAACTGCATGTAATGGAATGCTATGCAAGAATTTAAATGCATGAAGTTTTAAGGGAAAAGAAATTGGTACTCCCCCGGTCAATTTGGTATATAACATATGGCCAAAACTTTATTGTTGCTATCAGGTTGTGCCTATCAGTTGCTTGTCAACATTTTGCTTTAAATACTTCATTGAATTTCTTAGAAATTTGATGTGGTTTCTGGTTCCCAGCTCATAGAGGTGGAGTGTAACTCCTCAAAGAAGTATAGAAACTACCTGGTGATGTTATTCTACCTGACATACAAGGGAAAACATAAAACAAGACAAGGAAAATAAAAGGTAATGGTTAAGCTACTAAGGTCCTAGTATCGAGAAGGCATACCTAGGGGCTAAAGTATGAGAAACTTAAATTTGGGAAACCAAACCTGAGGTCCATGCATTCTGCCTTATGCACCAACTTCTCAATTTATTCGTGATCATCGAGTTGCCTCCCGGAAGCGCCATGTTTATTTAAGGGTCGCTGGCCTGACCCATACGTGCTTCATCAGTCTTTATTAGGTGGGGGCCATCGACTTCCCCCGTGACTCCTATTCCTTCATTCAAGTCCTTTAGTTTTGGTAGCTTATCAAAGTATTCATCGATCCAGTTATTGTTGTCAAAATTCTTGCCAAGATCTAGTTTCTTTCCTTTGTTGAATTCTTTGGCTTTCTTCAGCTGGTAGTCTAGATTAGTATTGATGAATTGTGCAATTTCAAAGGGATCATTGGATAAACACTCATTTCCTCCGACATTGTAGGTCACTGATTGTTTTCCGACACGAAGTGTCAAAATTCTTTCATTCATGTCAATGACGGCTCGGGCGGTAGCTAAAAATGGGCAACCCAAAATCAAAGGTACATAACAGTCGGGTCCCATTTCTAAAACCATGAAGTTGATAGGAAAGACAAACTTGCCGACTTTTACTAGTAAGTTCTCAATGACTCCAATAGGTGATTGAACCGAGCCATCCGCAAGTTCAATGGTTGCATTAACAGGTCACGGATTCCCAATTTTGAGTCTTTGAAACATGTTATATGGCATTACGTTCACACTTGCTCCCAGATCAGCGAGTGCGAAGGTTATCGGCAGTGGTCCGATAGAACATGGTAAAGAAAACTCTTCGGGATCTGAAAGTTTCTTTAAAAGGCATCTTTAAATGAGAGCGACACATTGATTAGTCTTTTTAACTGCCTCTTCCATGTTTCTTTTGTTAGTAAGGAAATCTTTCAAGAAACGTCCATACTTAGGAATTTGTTGTATGACATCCAGGAAAGGAAGATTGACATGAATTTGACTTAATCGCTTGATGAATTTCTCATATTGTTCGTCAGTCTTGTGCTTTACTAACCTTCCTGGGTATGGTATGTGAGAATGGAACGCTCTTTTTGTCAGGAATTTTGGAGGAGTATTCACTAGAGCAGGAGTTGGGACTACATTTGATTGTGATCCTTAAGTAGCTGTCTCTGCGATATACGGATGAAATGGTACTCCTATGAATATTTCTCTCCTTGGTGATTGAAGCTCTTATCCTGGCATTGGTGGTTCTGGATAAACCTTGTTATTTCTAAGAGTGATAGCACTTACATTTGCTTTTGGATTGGTTTCAGTATTACTCTCGGATAGGAGTTTTGCAATTTGTCCTAATTGCATCTCAATGGACTGAAGAGTTGCTTTCTGTGTCCTAAACTCAGCTTCGTGAAGACTAAACTTCTCCTCATATTGTTTGTGACGGGAATCCGCTAGAAGGGCTTGACTTTCAGTTATAGAGATTAACTTAGTTACCGCGTCCTCCAAGCTTAACCCATTACTTGGCTTGTTAGTTCCTTGAAATTGTTGACGAGGCTGATAGTTTTGATATTGTCTTTGTTGAAACTGTTGTTGTCCGAAGCCAGATTGTCCCTAGTTGTTGTCATCCTTTCGGCTGAAGTTTGGATGGTTCCTCCATCCAGGATTATAAGTATTACTATAAGGGTTGTTCTGTAGGCGATCTGTTCTGATAAAGTCAACCTAGTCAGCATTGGTAGTGATACTTTTTACTTCTTCAGTAGCCTCAGTGGTTGCCTTGCCCTTGCTAAGCTGATTGAGTCGAGCGGTGAGGGCGTCTACTTGAGCAGAAAGAGAAGTGACAGTATTGATAGAATGAACTCCTTTCCTGGCTCCCCTGTTACCCCTTGGATTGTACCATTGATAGTTGTTCATAGTTATTTCCTCAATTAGGTTGTAAGCTTCTTGTGGCCTCTTGTTTCCAAAAATACCACCTGCAGTAGCGTCGAGTGTCTGACAAGCCCATTGTAGAATGATGATACTTGTAGCCAAACTTTTAGCCCATGGTGAGGGCATTTCATCAGCATGTCCTTAAAACGTTCCCAAGCCTCATATAGCGATTCACCATCTTCCTAGTTGAAAGTGGTAATATCATTTCTCAATTTCGCAGTTTTTGCTGGTGGGAAGTATTTTGACAGGAATTTCTAGGCAAGATTAACCCATGTATTGATTGACCCGGTAGGAAGAGAGTTTAGCCATGCCTTTACTGTTCCTTTAAGGAAAAGGGAAACATTTGTAGACGAATTGCGTCATTGAAACTCCGTTCAGTTTGAAAGTGTCACAAATTTCGAGGAAATTTGCAATGTGGGCATGCGGATCTTCATCGAGCAATTCATGGAAAGTGCATGACGACTGGATCATGTGGATAACATGAGATTTGATCTCAAAGTTGTTACCGTCAACCGTTGGCCTTGTGATACTAGACCCCAAAGCCTCTATTGATGGTCTTGCGAAATCAGAAATAGTGCGGTTTTCCATGGCCATTCTTCTCATACGGTTTTCTCATATTCGGCGGTGAAAGAATCTTACACTGCCTGCAACAAAATGTAAGAGGGAAATAGATGGAAAATGATAAGGCTAATCCGTTAACTTGAATTTTTCTTGAAATCACTGTGTCCCCGGCAACGGCGCCAAAAACTTGATTGCGCGTTTTTAGTAATAAAAATATTTAGAGATATTAGTTTCACGAGATCTAGTTTTAAATTTATAAAATGATAATTACTTTAACACCAAACACACAATAGGCAAGTGTACCTATCGCAGTGTAATATAGTTTAGGTAAGAACCAAGTATCGAACCAATGGACACTGTCGACTTCCAGTACTCAACTTTTCTTATCGTTTAGTCGGATCAATTAGTGACCAGGTTTTGTGTGCTTGTGAAGTAGAATAGTAAATGACATAAAACTAAATGACGGTAAAGTAAATAACAGAAAAGTAAAAACGTGTGTGATGTGTGTAACAGAAATGTAACGAACAGAATAGTAAATAGCAGGAAAGTAAATATCTTGTAAATGATCTGGTCACGAAGAGTATTGCTTCGGGCTTTGAATCATCTTGGTACGTGATAATGTTAAGTTGACTAATCCAGATATATGACTACTACAAACTTGTGACCCGGGTCACTGCTAGAGCCTCGTCCTCACGACATTTGATTCACGAATTAAAATCTTTAAATCAAAATAGTAGTGCCTCCCTTTAGGGACAACAGTTACCCTCAACCCTTCGAATGGTCATCTCCGGGTTGGTTTAAGACATCGAACGTAAATGCTTTGTATTAAAGTTAAATAGGTGATTAAATTTTGTTCACCGGGAGGCGGTGTAACAATGGGACCGAGTATAAAAACGTACCTTTCCCAACATGAGTTCACCAATTCTTGGTCGCATAATAAGTTCGTATAAAGACGTACAAACTTAATAATGTTGACCTAGAATTGGCTTATCAATCTCTACTTGTATAAAGACGTACAAGCTTCAAAGGAAGTTTGATTAAAAAGGTTTTACGGTCTTACACTTTAAAATCAAGAACACTCACAAATATAAAAACGAATTTAGACATTAATGAAAGCCCACCAAATGGTGGTTTTAAGAACGAATAATCAAAGACATAAACATACCACTAGATTAATACGTCAAACATTAACATGCACCAAACATCATCTTCACCCTAGCAATACAAGAAGTTTAGCCACAAATGGCCATACTAACTAGCGTAACGCTGAGTTTCGGATGCACCCCTATTATGGACAAAGAGGAGGAGCCTCTCTACTCTCTACTCTCTACTCTCTACTCTAGACTACAAAAATGGACTCTCTTGAGCTCTGGTAATGTATTGAAGGGTCTGTGGAATGAAGACCCAAGCCATCTATTTATAGGCCTCAAAATGAGCAATGCACGATCATGCATTGGATTGCACGGGCGTGCAAACACCTCGGGAATCAAACAGGGTACAAAGGACAGTGTACCGGGGCCTTGGGGAGCAAGACATGGTTTGCACATCCGTGCATGGCATTGCACGACCGTGCAATGCCCTACCAGTTCCCCAGCTTGTCTTTTAGCTGCTTGTTGACTTCTTGTTGACCAATTTTGACTTCTTGGGGGTCAAATATTGGGAATGATCTTCCAAAAGCCTTGATTTCTTGGTGTTTTTGACTGGTTTCATCTTTATTTATCTCAGGACACCGAATAACCTGGAATTATGAAATATAAACATTTTAAGTATCAATTGCAAGGTTATTATTCAATTAGTACCATGATATGAGGATTATTATGCATGCAAAACATGTATAATTTAGGGCATATCATAATACCCCACACTTAAACTTTTCTTGTCCTCAAGCAAACTCATGCATGATCATACCCATAACTAAAAAGTTTACAAATGGTAATGGAGCCCCAAGTAGTTGGAAACTCCGGGTTAACTCTTGAGTTGCTTATTCTATTTTTGTATTTTTGTATTTTGGTATGATGGAATCCATGACGAGCCCACTAGAACTTCAATTATGCATAATCCCTCACTCCTCACGATAACCAAGCTACCTCGTACAACTAAAGGTCATGACACCATTTGGGTAATTGTGGACCGGTTAACGAAGAGTGCTCATTTCCAGCCTATTCGCGAGACGTTCTCGTTGGAAAGGTTAGAGGAAGTATTTATTATCGAAGTAGTAGCACGACCTGGAATGCCCTTGACGATTGTATCTAACCGAGACACATGATTCACATTGTGGTTCTGGAAAAGATTTCACGAAGCCATGGGCACGAGACTTAATATCAGCATGCATACCACCTGCAAACGGATGGTTAGTCCGAAAGGAGCATTCAAACATTGGAGGACATGCTCCGTGCCTGTATTATTGATTTTGGCGGTAGTTGGGAGTGTCATCTGCCGTTAGCCGAATTCTCCAACAACAACAGTTATCACACGATGATAGGCATGCCGCCTTACGAGATGTTGTATGGGAGAAGATGCAGGACCCCGGTTTGTTGGGGTGACATTGGACAGAAAGAATTAGGAAGTCTCGAGGTTGTTAGGAAGACGTCAGAAAGGTTTGATCAGATCAAGGCATGAATGAAGGCTGCTCCAGTTCATCAGAAATCCTACGCGGATAAACGAAGATGGCCTATTGAGTTTGATGTTGGGGACAGAGTAATGTTGAAAGTGTCGCCCTGGAAGGGAATCATACAATTCAGAAAGAGAGGAAAGTTAAGTTCGAGGTTTGTCAGAACATTCCGAATTTTGGCACGGGGTTGGTGAAGTCGCTTATCGGTTGGAGTTTCCTGATGAGTTAAGTGGGATTCATCCTACGTTCCACGTGTCGCACTTGCGAAAGTGTTTGGCGGATGAATAAGCTAACGTACCACTTACTAACATCGAAATCGACAATAGCCTTAATTACATCGAAGAACCCATGGCCATCTTGGACCGGAAGGAGAAGCATTTACGAAATAAAGTCATTCAACTGCTTAAGGTACAGTAGAAGCATCGGAGGGGATCGGAAGCTACTTGGGAAACGGAGACGGAAATGAGGGAGTCGTACCCTCAACTATTTGACTTATGATAGCTTTTGGGGACGAAACCTATTGTAAGGGAGGTAAACTTGTAACGTCGTAAAAATAAAACGACAATTATAATAACTGGTTAAATGCGAGACGAGCGTTATAAACGAATGAGGCACGATGGGTCGGGCCGGGGTTGGGCCTGGCGAACCTAGGGGGTGGCGAACTTGAGGGGGCCTCTCCCTTTATATAGCTTAAGCCCCTCATTGTCTCTCATTTCATGAGTTCTAGAGAGAGAAAACTATAGAGAGGGAAAGTTGATGGATCGGCCCGAGAAGCTAGCATCTTATTTCAGGTAACGAATCAACCTAGATTTGAGTTTTGTTTATTTTGGGGTTTTCGGGTTTTGGATAAAAAGGTGACGTTTTTACGTATGAAACATGGAAATAAACATAGATCTAGCATCTAGAATGAAAAACGAACGTTTCGAACATGGAAAGTTGGGGTCTTGATGTCACACCCCAACCGACGGCGGAATACGTCCGGGCGGGACATGTAGACTGTTCAAAAGCTCAAGGTTTGCTAAAGTTTAAATATTTAAACAACCAGTTTCATATCATAAATAATCATGAATTCAACAATACAAGGAAAATAGCAATACATAAATAGTTTCATTAATTTAGATTCTAGGTCCTCGATCCTAAGTGAAGCAGCTTGTACTTATTCTCAAGCATTAGTACCTGAAACATGATGAAAACAAGGTCAACTAAAAAGTTGGTGAGCATACATAGGTTTTGACACACAACCAAGTTTAAAGTGTTTTATACAATTCATACGATACACGTGTATAAGGCATTTATGGAGAATCTATAGTTAAACTAAGTGTGTATAATCAAACCTTGTGACTGAGGCATAACACGCAGGTTACCCTAATGTAAAGTCGGTAACAAACACCCTAACCGGGTGGGTTTATCAGACACAATAGATCTATCAATGTTAACCGTTGGCTTGTACGGAGTTAATGATTATACTAATGTCATGTATATGTAGTCTTAACTCATAGCATTCAAGTATAAAGCACATAACACATAATATCATATTATTGAATTGTATTTAAGTCTATGCAAAAAGTTTCAAAAAGTAAATCATGTTTCACCCCAAAAGTACAAAATAAAAAGGGGGCTATGTAAACTCACCTGGATATATTGTGTGAGTAACACGAGCAAGTATGTAGCACAAGTGATTTTCAAATCACAAGTTAACCTAGTGTGAAAAGGCATGATCTTAGATTAATAACGTGCCCAAGTCTAAGGATAGGTCTAATGTTCATCGGGTTTTGTTATGTGAGAACTTATATAAAGTTTGTGTTATTTTATGTGAAAGAATAAGTTATCGAAAGTTTGGTGTAAACTTTGGAAGTTCAAAATGTTTTATGAAAATATCATGTGTCTTTAGGGTTATAGATTAAATAAATAAAAACTCTTTTTATTTATTAAATAAAATAATAATCATTGTCAAAATTAATATGATTTTTATAAAATATTAAATAAATCCATTGCTTTATGTCAAAGTGTCAAAATCGTACTAATATGGCTTAAAGAAAAACTCTAGATGCATTGTAATAATAATACTTTTATTTATAATAAATAAAGAATATACTATGTATATATATATATATATATATATATATAAATTTTGTTCAGATGTATATATGTATACATGGGATAAATAATTAATTTACAAAAAAAAATATACACATCTTATAAAATACCTAGTGAATATATTTATGAATTAGGAAATTAATTATTTTGAATAATTATTTAAAAATACATTTTTAAATAATTAAAAATGAGAGTTTTAAACAACTATATTTGTAATAATTGATATTTTATGTTAAAAACCTCGAAATTGTATTGTATTCTGGTCTAAATATGGTATAGGTTATAAAAATATTTTTTATAAAATATTGGGTTGTTAAAAATTGATTTTTAAAATAAAACAGACCACCCGGTTCGAACCCGGGTGGTTTCTGTGTGAGGTAGCCGTCTCAACCACTAGACCAGGGGACTAACCCGTGTTATAGAACTGGTCCTTAATGGTTTTAACGTGTAATTGGAAAGCGGTCGGGTCTGGTTTTAAATGCACACGCAAAAAAAAGGCGCTGAGTGTGGGTTTCGAACCCAATGCCATCTGGTCCGATGGTGCAAAGTCTTAGCCGGTCGGACCAGATGGTTTCGCTGGTTAAGTAACAGTCCGTTAATTTATATACGTTTAAATGAATTAAATCAAAATCACGAATTGAAATCGTATGAACTGATCATGAATTCTGAGTGAAATAGGGTCCAATTCCCTCTGTCATATGAAATTGGCAGAGGGCTATTGACCGCCATGAAAAAACGAAACTAATGAGACCACTCTTACCTGAAATGGTTGAGTGTTGGATGCCGACGGCTAGGACGACAGGGACGAGGTTCCTAGTGCTCGATCGGTACACAGAGACGTAATGCGGTGAGATTGAAGGTTGGGGGAGTTGATACTAGTCTGTGCGAAGGTGTGTGGGGATTTAAATTGATTAATTTCTCCCTTAATGCTTGATTCGATTGTGGGGATTATGGTGACAGTTGTAGCCACAATCACACGTTAATCCGGTTGTAATCGAATGACTTTGGTCATGTAGTAGGTCTAGATACATGCACGATCAGTCTTAGCATGATTTACAGGGATTAATTGTTATTAATTTCACGATTTGGAACGGATTTGAACGCGGTTTGACTCTAGGAGTCAAACTATTCAAATTTTGAATTTATCCGCGTAAAAGATCGAATTAGGCTATTATGTGGATCAGGGATAGCTCGATTATTACTTGTGTGTGTAGGGAAAAACGAACTAACAGGCCTGAATCGAATTCGTAAGTTGGATTTCATAGTTTTTGGGCCTGTTTGACTTTGAGAGTCAAAGTTTGAAGAATGGGGGTCAAAATTTGTTCATATGGGGTCAAGCCTAGTCAAATTGTTCGATTGCAAGGGTGGGGGTTCAAGTTTAGGGTTCAAAGACTTTGAGGATGGTTCCAGGCCAATTTGTATATAAAATATACTTATATATATATATATATATATATATATATATATATATGTTTACATATATATAGTTACATATATGAAGAGGCCATGAGCTTCAATATTCATTCTTGTATGGTATATGCGGAATCAACTTGGAAAGTTTTTGGTTTCTTTGAATTAGTATTAGTATGGATTGAAATATATACATGAAATCCTAGAAAATGTATCAAATGAAATCAAGGTTTGCATTATCATTGAATTGTTGTTTATGCACCAAACAAGTACATAAAAATCAGAGATGTTACACTTGACGTGATCAGACCCGCATGCAAGAAATTAGGGTTCTTGAGGAGGAAGACAGCCCCGCAGGAGAACTTGTTGGGAGTTGAGCGAACTTGGCCAAGCGAACTTGATAAGTTCGCTGGCAGCCTATGGTAGGCGAACTTGTCTAAAATCACTTGGTATGTTCGCTAGAGTTTGGTTTAAGCGAACTTAGTAAGTTCGCTTGTTATGTTCGCCTGGTTCTATGGGGCGAACTTAGCCATAAGTTCGTCTAAATCAGTAGGTTTGAACCGTTAGAGTAGGGATTTGGTCTGGTGTGTATTTAATAATCAATTCAGGTCATGCGTGACGTTGTTGGACTTTTGATTAGGATAACCGAGGCTAGCTTAACAGGTGAGTTCTAGAAGCCCTTCTTTAAATGTTTTAATAATGTTCTCGGGCTGGTGTGCATACGGGATGATGTGAATGTTTTATGAAACGATGTTCATGAATGAGGTATGTGACGTTTTATAAAACAATGTTTATGAACGGTGTTTTGAAAGGAATGATTATGGAAGATGTGTTTATAAAATATTTATGCCAAAAGAAGTTTATGAAGTTTTTACGAACGAAAGAATGATTTTTAATAAAATGTACGAATGCTTTAACTGAAGTTTTGAAGTAAAAGAAGTGTGTTTACGAAAGTTACAAACGAACGAATCTGCCATGGTTCCTTAGGGAATCGATGTTATGGGTATGGGATGTATGTTATGGGCCTTACCTTTATAGGGGCCTTTGTGGCTGGCCAACTGTTGTACAACTGAGGTGATGAAGGTCACCAAGGGGATTTTCGTGATCCTTGAAGTTTGGTATTTGTGCCTTGCGGGTGCGGTAATTGAAGTTTGGTACGACTACTCCACGAAGTATCGTGCTTGAAGTTTGGTACGTGTCATCCTTGTGATGTCGTGCTTGAAGTTGGTACGTGTCATCCTTGTGATGCCGTGCTTGAAGTTTGGTATGTATGCTCTATGAAGCACCGTGCTTGAAGTTGGAATTGACGGTTACGAGAAGGCGCATATTCTATGTATTCATTGACATAGGTGTTATGTTTAGTTATTTCATTTTTCCATACGCTTTTATTAACTAAAGTTAAATGTTATGTTTTTGGCAAATATTTAAAGTTAAAGTTTTATGTTAAAACTAGAACTCACCAGCGTAGTTAATCTTTTATTATGCACATTCAGATTAACGGCAGGTATGAAGGTTGAACGTGATGCTTGGCTGACAAAAGGAGTTACCCGATTGATCATGAAGAGTGGCATCTCGTTATGACTTTGGGTTACGTTATGTTGAGACGAATGTTTGAAGTTTATGAATGCTGAACAGGTTTTAATTATGTATGAAAATGAATGATTCTACTGTGTTAATGATATTCAAGTTTAAGAACTGTATGTTTATGAGTAATTCCAACAGGTGAGGTCTCCCGGGTTTGGGGCCTTACAAGGTGGTGGCGGGCGGGTGGGGGTGGCGGCGGCGACGGTGGCGGTGGAGGGATGGAGATGGCAGTTGCGGGTGGCGGTGGTGGTGGGGGCGGGTGACGTGCGTTGGCGGCGTCGAGGCGGTGGCGAGTGGTGGCGGCGGGCGGGTGGGGGGTGGCGGCGGTGGTGGTTGAGGGGCGACTTGGAGGCGGTGGTGTCGGGCAGGTGGCAGGCGGTGGCGGTGGTGGGTGGCGGCAAGGCAGTGGCATGTGGTGGTGGTGGTGGGGGTGGCAGCGGGTGGTGGCGTGGCGGTAGTGATAGCAATGGTGGGGGTGGGGTGGGGTGATAGTTTTTTTTTGGTAACCCATATGCACTATTTTTAAGTTAACAAGTTTTATAATACTTGATAATTTTGATCCGTTGACTAATTTAAGGTTACCCAAATTAACCCGTTGAATACTTGAGGTGACCCAAATTGACCGATTGATTAATTTAAGGTGACCAAAATGAACCCACTGACTAATTTCATGTCACCCAAATTGACCTATATTCAATTGAAGAATGGGTAAAGATTGCCACCTTGAGTTTGCACTCCGTTTATGATTATCCTTCAAATTCCATGAGAACTTGTGGCTTTTCGCGGAAAAGGATTTGATCCATGAAGCTCGAAATCCGCTGAGCCATCAGAACTTTTTTTGAAACCTAATTCTTTCGAGCTCTGCTAGGGAAAAAGTCGACGGGGTCGAAGACTGGCGGAGGAAGGAGATGATTGTAGCTCCAGCGTGTCTAGTAATTTTGAAACTGAATCGTGATTGCTGTCATGGAGGTCGTAGATTAACTAAGCACCCTTATCATTCATTGATGTATTGACAGAAAAGTTTTCCTCTTTATATTCAGGTCTTGAAATGTGAGTATGCAGTTCGTGGCGAAATTGTTTCTCTGGCTCAGGTAATAAAGTGAATTGATACTTACTAATGTGTATTAAATTTTCTAGGTTCTTATTATGTGATCATCCTACCATATTGGATAAGAGTGAAACACAAGGTTTGTTTTAGATATATAGATTTAAGTTTTAAACAGGTGTCATTTATGTAATATTCTCTAAGTCCTACATAAATTCAAGTACCCTAACGTGTATCGTTAAACTAACAGTGCAGATTACATTGAGTAAGGTTGGCAGATCCTTGATCAAATTCCCAGAAGAGCTACTGGTACATATAGTCACAGTCAGGTAAAACTGTTGTCTTTTGCATCTTTGAAATATTAACTTTTTTTTACATACATGGTTTGGTGTATTAAATGAGCTTATGTTATATAGTAGTATGACTTTATTTGTAATTGGCATCACGGTATTAGCATATTTTTTTCCTTGCAAAATAATATAAATGAGTTAGATACCAGTTAATTCCAATTTTATTAAGTACTGGTCAAATAATAGCATCGTGATGTAGGTTTTGGTTACAAAGAACACAAGTTTTGTAACATCCAGCCTCTCATACCATCAATATTGTCCGTTTTGCCCACTAGGAGCTCACAAATTTGTTTTTGATTGCTCGGATGAAAACTTCCCAATGGGTCACTGATATGTCATAAATTATACGTATTTTACGTGCACAATTATCCCCATATTCATCACAATTATAGACAAAATGATGAGAATTGATACTTAATCTATTCAATTGTGTTACAACAAGATAATTGATCTTGGTTTGCAAAAACATGAAGAAATCACTCAAAATCCAAGAAAAATCAGCATCCGGAAGTCAATTGAAAGAACCTGGAGCTAGGAAGTCAAAATGTCAACAAGGAGTAGAAGAGGGCAATGCACGGCCGTGCATTGCCAAGATCTTTGCCTATAAATAGCACGCTCATTCTAGTGTTTTAGATGTCCAAGATTGAGGGTTATGAAGGTCCTAGTGCTCTGCTAGGGCCGAAGCTCTCTCATTTTGGTCCGCTTTTAGCTTTTCTTTGTTTATTTTATGTGTTTTAGTATTGTAATTTGAAATGATTCTTTTTATTCAAGTAAACAAGAAGCAACCTATACCAATTCTCCCTTGGTGTTGGATAACTTCCACACATGATGTAAGGGTTAGCGGAGTCACTTGTATGGTTATTCGTGGCTAGTCTTCTTGCATTACTTAGGATGGTTGAACTTTATCTAATTAATGAAGTATTTTAGTATGTTATGTTCTTAAAGTCTTTCTTTTAATCTATCTTAAAAAGACCAGAATAAAGTAATCTTTAAACCAACTTAATAATCTTAAATCTTGTGAGTTTCTTGGACATGACTTCTTGTTTGAAAAGCTTATTCGAGTTTGTACGGTCTATATACAAATCTTGCTGCTAGCAACGACCAAGTTAGTATAGGTTTAATCTTATGGGTTGATTGGAGGTTTGGGTATTCAACGAGTCGTTCGAGTCCTAGCTGGACCTTGTGGTTCGTGTCGATATTTCTTTACTTCTCTTATGTTAGCTTGTTGAGGACTTCTAGGAGCCATGTGGCTTGATCTTGAGAATGACATTTATATTTATTTACAAGTAAAGACAACTATTTTAAGAGTATAAATTGTTAGGTCAGAGCATTCATAAAGTAGCTTTGGAGGGAGTTGCGTAATCCGACTTTCCAAAAGAAGTTACACGACTTGACGTACGTCAGTTGACAAGATAATCTTAGTCTGAATAATATTTCACGAGACAACCGACAGACTTGAGACCCCATTAGGATCCAGGAAGTTATTAAGAACAGTTGGCCGACCGTAGTCACTGTTTCGTTACGAAATGCTAACCCCCCTATCGAAAGGGTTAGTATTAGTAACTTTGACCAACCTTACTAATATACAACATTATTTAACAAATGATAATAACTCGAGTCACACCTTGAATGAGATATCATTCCTGATTACTTTTCATTTTCCTTTTTCCTTCTTTTAAACAAAACCCCTTTTCCAACTTATTATCCTAGTCAGACAATAGCAAGGACTGAGTAAGGAATCTATGTCCATGGTTCGATACTTGGTTCTTACTGTGACACCCGTCAAATTCGGGTTAATATTCATACCCAATTAACACATATATTATAGTATATGACATGCATCCCACTTAATTTTATAGTAATTAAGTCCATTTCACACTTAGCAAATCAATCCGCTTACACGTATCGGTAATTCGGAAGATTACCAGGTTAAACCCGCGTCCTACAGCACGACCGTTAGTAATTATTTAAAACAAATACACAGACATATAATCTGTGCATGTAAATTATTTGTAACACTGTGATTTATGTAATCATGCCTATATGAATTTTTCGGTGATTTATAGAAATACTTTTATTTCTAGCACAGTCCGGTGGACACGTAGTGTGCACTAGCTAAATGAATAATTCTAAGTAGACACTTAGACGTATATTTGGTGTGCACAAATTACATGTAGTACTGTGATATGCTATTTTAAGTCTCTATGAATTTTTCGGGAATTTTCGGAGAAACTTTCTGTTACAACGCAGTCCAACCAGTCCGGAGTATGTACCGACAGTTTAAAAAAAATCCGAATTTTTTATATCTTAAACATACAAATATGAGTCAAATTATTTTAAAATAATTTAGTTCATACCAATTCGGGATTTCCGTCAATAAATCGGTGACTATTCGTTTTCCACCACCCGGTATCCAAAGACCCTATAAATATCCCTCTTCCCCCCCCCCATTCCACCATTCACTCTTTCTTCCCCCTCTTTGAGCCGAAACCACCTCCCACAATCACCATTTCCATCTTTTTTTTGTTCTTTGATCATTTCTTCCATCCAAATACAAGCATTCAAGGTGATAATCAAGTGTTGCAAGAAGAATCCATCATCCATCCATCATATTTTCGATTTTGGTAAGAACCTAGAGCTTTTTCTTCCATTTTTCATCTTCATATTCTTATGAACATGCATTCAAGAAAAAGTCATTTTTATGAAAGATTAACCATGGATTCTTGAAAGAAATGAGTTTTCTAACAAAATGGTACATATTGTTGGTGGTTTTGGACTCGGGTTTTGCCCTTAGGCAAGGTTTCCATATAAGGAAACTTTATTGTATGAGCATTAGGGATGGCATAATAACCCGAGCCCGACGGGTATACCCAAAACCCAACGAGTTCGGGGCGGGTATACCCGAAACCCGACGGGTACGGGGCCGGGTATGGGATTAATTTTTAAAAATTTCGCGGGTATGGGACGGGTATGGGATTAGGTGATACCCGACCCGATTACCCGAAATCACATACTCGTTTACCCGAACCATATACCCTAATCATATACCCGAAAATTTGTAATTTATAATTTTATTTTCTCTTAACTAATGGCTATTAATGCTTCATTTTAGTAAGTTTATTATGTGAAAAATTATTTTTTCTTTTGAAATATGTATTTATAAATATAAAAAATAGAGTCATAGAAAAGTACACGACACATACCCGACGGTTATTGGCCAATACCCGTGAGTATGCCCGATACCCGATACTAACGGGTATGCCCGTTACCCGCGGGTATACCCGATACCCGACGGGTAATGGGCCGGGTATGGGACACAATTTTACAACCGGGTATGGGTTTGGGATTACCGATACCCGACCCGAACCCGACCCATTGCCATTCCTAATGAGCATTTGTTATGATGTGTTCTTGATGATGGATTGTGTTGTAGTAATGTTGGTAGATGGATAATATATGAAAATTTTGTTGTCAAAAGTGTTGGATGATACATGCATGTTCGTTTTTGCTATTTGTGGAAATTTTAAATTTTGGGTTTTTGTTAGAAGAGGTTATGATGTGATTTGTTTGGTGGAAATGATGCATAAACACTAGATATAGAGATTGTATTATTTCTTTTCGGTAAAACCACTTGTCCATGATGCTTTTAGGCTCGTTTTCTATTTTTTGAAACTTTATTTCTTGACATGTATGAAAACTTGATGTTTGGGTGTATTCAAAGCATGAAACTAGTATAGTGAACATTATAAAAAAAATGATGAGTTTAAATGCATGTGTATGGGTTCTAAAGCCCGGTTTCAAAATAAGGAAACTTTGTTTTTTTCAAAAGTTGTGTTTGCAAGTTGTTGAAATGATTAGAAGGTTTAAATGACTTAATAACATGTAACTAAGTGCATTGTATGATAATATATGTTGTCTATCCATAAACTTGACAATTTGACATGATAATGCTATAATAGGAAACTTTAATTATCCGAAACTGGCATGTTTGACTATTTTTAGCAAGTAAACATTGAAATGTTCTATATGTGTTATAACATGCCTAATTTCATGTGTGAACATTAACTTTGCATAGTTGCCATGTTTAGGACTCGAATCTTGACTTTCCAATTAAGGAACTTTCATGTATCAAAAGTTGTGTTTCAAGTCCTAAATAACAATCGAATGTGCTAGTGTGTTTATTAGAATGATAATAGACTATTTCAAAGGAGGGTTGAATTCTATGTTAGGATTTGAATGTTTAAGTCCAACGTGTCACCAACGGGTCGTTAAGTCAAAACATCTTTGAAACGTCAAAGTCACTTTTCAACTCATTTGGATGCATAGAGTTCATAGTCAAACATTTGCAATACTTAGACCTTAAAATCCTAAATGTTTCCTAGGGCACGAGTAGGTCATCTCATTTAGCCGGATTTGCTAAGACTTCGCACATCGTTCCACTGCTTTATCAGGTGAGTTTCACGGCCCCTTTTACATTTTGGGGGAAAACATGCAGAGTCTTACATAACATACCCGCTTTACAAAGACATTTCAGTTTTACAAATACATTTCAGTCTTACAAAGACATTTCAGTTTTACAAAGACATTCTAGTCTTATAAAGACATTCTAGTTTTACAAAGACATTTCAGTTTTACAAAGACATTCCAGTTTTACAAAGACATTTCAGTCTTATAAAGACATTTCATTCTTACAAAGACATTCCAGTCCTACAAAGACATTCCAGTTTTACAAAGAAATTCCAGTTATACAAAGACATTCCAGTCTTACAAAGGCATTCTAGTTTTACAAAGACGTCCCAGTTTTACAAATACATTCCAGTTTTACAAAGACATTTCAGTCTTACCAAGACATTTCAGTCTTACAAAGACATTCCATTCTTACAAAGACATTCCAGTCTTACAAAGACATTTCCGTTTTACAAAGACATTTCAGTTTTACAAAGACATTCCAGTCTCGCAAAGACATTTTAGTTTTACAAAGACATTCCAGTTTCACAAAGACAATTCAGTCTTACTAAGATTTCCATACTTGTCCATCATGATGTCCGATGATGGGTTCAACAAGATTGTTGAACGTGTGTTTATCATGCTTTTGACAAAACATTTTACAAACATTTCAAAGGAATGTCCCAGGGGAATTCCAACCATATTATCCAATAAAACGTTTTACAAATATTCCAAGGGAATGTCCTACGGGAATTCCAACGACAATTGCTTTCTAGATTTACAAAGGAAAGTTTTACAAAATCCTTAGGGTATGTTTCATAAGTTTTCAAGGAAATAAACTTCCATTGTGGCACTTAAACCTATAAACTCACCAACTTTATGTTGACCTTTTTAAGCATGTTTTTCAGTTTTTGTTTGGCAACGGAACGATTAGAATAGGTTAGTCATTTGGATTAAACCCTAGAAGCCGAAGAGACCTGATTGTCAGACCTCGAGACAGATTTTACTTATATGGTTCTAGAACATTGTATTAGTGATATTAGTACTTGTAATGGTGTTCAACACTTTAGAAATCTTCATTATAGCTTCCGCAACTAAGTAATGATATCAGTCGTTACAACCTTGAGTTATTTATCAAGTAAATAATTTTCGGGGTGTGACAGATTGGTATCAGAGTCAATGGTTTTAGCGAATTAGGTTTACTTAGTGATACCTAGGCTCTAACTACACGTATCTAGGGACCGAGATTTCATACACATGTATTACACTAGGAACACCTCATACTCCAGTATAGAAATTCCAACCGCTGCAAGACCATTAGAGTCAATCGTTAGTGTATATGATTGCACTAGGATATCATTAGCTACATTGACACTAGGAAAAATTATGTGGCATATGTGGCTAACATCTAACATACGTGTCAATACGAAAATGATAGGCATCTACATTATGACCCGCTACAGGAGAATACTAGAGTGAGCAAGTGAAGTAAATTGACAATTACACTTGATATCACGTAATGATGAATTTACATGCACTTGTGAATTTTGGGAAATCCTAAGGTGATGACCTAAGTAGGACGTAATAACTAGCTACTACTAATGACACAAGCGTAACCATAAGTATATGCCTTATCTCCTCATCGCAAATATGACCTTCTATTCAGCAGTTTAAACAAACCGACAGTATGCACTAGAAATCTTGACGATCTTGTCTTCTGTTCTTTAGTAATCACTCTATCACCTTTGACGTTAATCTTGTTATGATGCTACAAACCTAGTACCTTGAATATGTCGTCAATTCTTATGTTATACAACCTCATGGCGATGTAGGATCTGACCCTTATTCATATTCAAGCCCTATTTCAAATCTTCGGACACACTGGCCATATTTTCTAGCTGGACGCTCTACAAGTCCTACAAGGATTGCTAATAATCGGGATGACTCCGACGGACACTTCAACTAGCCATGCACATTATGAACTCATCCAACTTCTATCCTTATTAAATCGTTTCTATTACTACAAACTCCTTCATTGTGACTTTCCTCCAACTCGTGACATCGATTGGAACTTATGCATACACCTTTGTACGCCTAATTTCATCTCTTTCACTCAGTTAGTTACTACCAATTGTCCTAATATGTCTTGGGGTTATATTAATTGGTGCTTATTAAATTCAGTTACACTTCGGTACGCCTCCCATGCTCTATCACATCGAATATTAACGGATGTCATTTCAACTACTGATTAGAGACACAAACATAAAGGAGTGACGAGCAAGGTATACGTGGAAGTCTAGCCCAGAAGTCTTCAACCCTTGAGCACAAAACCCTGAGTGAACTATTATGATTCACCTCTCTCGTCAATCTTTAAATTCATACCTATACGCAAAATGAGCCTTGGAAATCGAACATAAGTTACTTGTTCCTACCTTATCTAAGACTGACCTATTATATACATGAAATGTCACACCTACGTAAAATCTTGTTAGCGTCCCTTTGATGCATAATTCTTATCACCCCATGAGAAGAAAAACGTCTTTAACAAATGATTAGTTGTGAAGGTTATAGACGACAATACTTTTTCCGCAAATAGTACGCCAACTAACCATGACCTTGACTTGTAAACATCACCTGGTCATGCTTCACCGCAAGGAGGCAAACTCATAATTGCAAATTTTGATATTAGGGATGTTCACATTCCTCATGCTTAACATTGTTAACTGAGATCAAATGTTGCGCTTCTAAATCATTGAAATATAATCACTTCTCTCTTCTTACAACGCGAATGTCGACCCATTCTAACATCAAATACTAAGTGTAAGAATGAGACTGAATTCAAGAAGCATTCCTTTACAAAACACTCAAGTTCAACTTCAAGTACATATGGGTATCATATATGTTGCCTAAAATCATCAATAATGAGAGCCATGATAGCGAATGTCATGTACAGATTCAAGTTTCTTGACTCATTTAAACATTATGTTTTGACTGTAAAGTCACGAGTACGTGATTCATGACCGTACATCCTTAAAGTCAAGCTCTTATAAACACGCCTTGTGCTAAATCACTAACTACCTGTTGAATAGCAAAGTGTGAAGGACACAATATGTCCAAACAAAAGTAGAACTGTATAACTAACAGCCGATGCTCGAGGACTAGTATCATGTTCGTTTCCTTGGAAACACCGAACCCAACTAGTTCAATGTGTTCCTCACATTTGACTCTTCTAACCGGAATATTTAAATTTCACCTTGTCATGAACCTTGACTTGAATCACTTTACCGATCTATAGCAATAACCGATCCCACACCAGTAAACGACCGACATTATCCGACTTCTCCATAGTTTGGATTGTGATTAACCCTATTCCCAATCAGCGTCTCATGGTGTGAATGATCATTATACGCCAATATATGCCAAAAAGGTACATTATGAATCACAATAGCCTTGGCTAACGACATGTTACCTCGATGACTATTTCGAATAGCATGCTCACCTTTAGAAATGATTACTAGCTCGTAGTCTAGTCCCAGGTTTCAAGAATCTGATACAAGACATAACTAATTTTACGGGAATATTAGTTCATAGGCTAGTCTATGAAAATATTCACTTGGAAATTTCATTCAGAATAACTCCCAACTTCAAGTATGGACAAATTTCATTGAGTCATCTATCTCAGACGTATATTATGTTTATGACCACACTTTGATCTATGAACATTCAAGGCAAATGCTTCATGAAAGATCAGTCAGCCATATGACGATATTCATAAGACCTGAAAGGTAACTTCGTTACCCAAGGGCATATAAATCTCGTGCAATCGAAGGATTGATCTCCGAACCTCTTAGACTCATAACTTTATAGTGAAAACCACCTTTGTTGACTTTACTCGGCAGCATTGCATAATAATGTACGAGTTATCATGTGTTGACACTACTACTGCTAGTGGTAGATACATAAAAATTCTATACCAGTACGTATTACTTATGGATGTTTGGTGTAACCTTTCCACGCTCAGACTTCAGTGCTAGTATAAGCATATCTCAGTTCGATGACCCTTCAACAACCGTTTGCCCTCATTCAAATTAAGGAACTGTCAATTACCTGATTGTGGGACTAACACACAATCATTTCATTAAACCCTCCTATCTATCGTTACTGAACTTTCAATAATTCTCTTTTAAATTCTATCATGATTTGGTTCCCATGAGAGGAAACACAGATAAAAACTTGGAGTATGTGTCCGCATACGTTCGAAATCCATGTGTATAAATGCACTTCTACCTCTCATTACTAAGGATGGTGATCGTATTGTACCATGCTGAGGAGAATGATCACATAAGGAAATGCTTAGGCATCAAATCCTTGATGTGTTACTCTCGTATGTGAGTTCACTTGATTTGTGAAAACTCGTTATTTCAATTCACACCGAGTAAACATTATTTTCATGACTTTATCACCTCGGGGCATAGCTAACGTCGTTCACATGGCGACATAATCAAAGGATTCCCTAAATCAACTCATTCGCTTTAATTCATGCTCAACAGTAACGTTATATTGTTATTTGATACAATGACATCTCAATTCCTTACACAACCAATATCATTAGCTAATGAGATATCCACTTTGCGTACATTACCGACTATTTTTTGAAATAAGTGAAAATTCTCCCTAGGCATCCGGAATTAGAGATAGATTTCGAAAGCTTAATCCGAGTAAGCTTAAAAAATTTCGAGGACGAAATTTCTTTAAGTAGGGGAGAATGTGACACCCGTCAAATTCGGGTTAATATCCAAACCCGACTAACACATATATTATAGTATATGACATGCATCCCACTTAATTTTATAGTAATTAAGTCCATTTCACACTTAGCAAATCAATCCGCTAACACGTATCGGTAATCCGAAAGATTACCAGGTCAAACACGCGTTCTGCAGCATGACCGTTGGTGATAATTTAAAACAAATACGTAGACATATAATCTGTGCATGTGAATTATATGTAACACTTTGATTTAATTAATCATGCCTATATGAATTTTTCGGTGATTTATAGAAATACTTTTATTTCCAGCACAGTCCGATGGACACGTAGTCTGCACTAACTAAGTGAATATTCTAAGTTGACACTTAGACGTATATTTGGTGTGCATAAATTACATGTAGTACTGTGATGTGTTATTTTAAGTCTCCGTGAATTTTTCAGGAATTTTCGGAGAAACTTTTTGTTTCAACGCCGTCCAACCAGTCCGGAGTATGTACCGAGAGTTTCAAATAAAAATCCAAAAATTTTATATGTTAAACATACCAATATGAGTCAAATTATTTTTAAATAATTTCGTTCATACCAATTCGGGATTTCCATCAATAAATCGGTGACTATTCGTTTTCCACCACCCGGTATCCAAAAACCCTATAAATACCCCCATTCCACCATTCACTCTTTCTCTCTCTTTCTTCCCCCTCTTTGAGCCGAAACCACCTCCCACCATCACCATTTCCATCTTTTTTTGTTCTTTAATCATTTCTTCCATCCATATCCAAGCATTCAAGGTGATAATCAAGTGTTGCAAGAAGAATCCATCATCCATCCATCATATTTTCGATTTTGGTAAGAACCTAGAGCTTTTTCCTCCATTTTTCCTCTTCATGTTCTTATGAACATGCATTCAAGAAAAGTCATTTTTATGAAAGATTAATCACAGATTCTTGAAAGAAATGAGTTTTCTAAGAAAATGGTACATATTGTTGGTGGTTTTGGACTCGTGGTTTGCCCTTAGGATCGGTTTCCATATACGAAAACTTTATTGTATGAGCATTTGTTAGATGATGTGTTCTTAATTGTGGATTGTGTTGTAGTAATGTTGGTGGATGGATAATATATGAAAACTTTGTTGTAAAAAGTGTTGGATGATACATGCATGCTCGTTTTTGCTATTTATGGAAACTTTAAATTTTGGGTTTTTGTTAGAAGAGGTTATGATATGATTTTTTGGTGGAAATGATGCATAAACAATAGATATAGATATTGTATGATTTCTTTTCGGTAAAACCACTTGTCCACGATGCTTTTAAGCTCGTTTTCTATTTTTAGAAACTTTATTTCCTGACATGTATGAAAACTTGATGTTTGGGTGTATTAAAGCCTGAAACTAGTATAGTGAACATTATGGAAATATGATTGACAAAAATGATGGGTTTAAATGCATGTGTATGGGTTCTAAAGCCCGGTTTCTAATTAAAAAAACTTTGTTTTTTCAAAAGTTGTGTTTGCAAGTTGTTAACATGATTAGAAGGTTTAAATAACTTAGTAACATGTAACTAAGTGCATTTTATGATAATATATGTTGTCTATCCATAAACTTGACAATTTTACATGATCATGCTATAATAGGAAACTTTAATTGTCCAAAACTCGCATATTTGTCTATTTTTAGCAAGTAAACATTGAAATGATCTATATGTGTTATAACATGCCTAATTTCATGTGTGAACATTAACTTTGCATAGTTGCCATGTTTAGGACTCGAATCTTGACTTTCCAATTAAGGAAACTTTCATGTATCAAAAGTTGTGTTTTAAGTCCTAAATATCAATTGAATGTGCTAATGTGTTTATTAGAATGATAATAGACTATTTCAAAGGAGTTTTGAATTCTATGTTAGGATTTGAATGTTTAAGTCCAACGTGTCACCAACTAGTCGTTAAGTCAAAACATCTTTGAAACGTCAAAGTCACTTTTCAACTCATTTGGATGCATAGAGTTCATAGTCAAACATTTGCAATACTTAGACCTTAAAGTCCTAAATGTTTCCTAGGGCACGAGTAGGTCATCTCATTTAGCCGGATATTCTAAGACTTGGCACATCGTTTAACTGCTTTATCAGGTGAGTTTCCCCGCCCCTTTTAACTTTCTTTACATTTTGGGTGAAAAACAAGCAGAGTCTTACAAAACATACCCGCTTTGCAAAGACATTTCAGTTTTACAAAGACATTTCAGTTTTACAAAGACATTCCAGTCTTATAAAGACATTCCAGTTTTACAAAGACATTTCAGTTTTACAAAGACATTCCAGTCTTACAAAGACATTCCAGTTTTACAAAGACATTTCATTCTTACAAAAACATTTCAGTTTTACAAAGACATTCCAGTCCTACAAAGACATTCCAGTCTTACAAAGACATTTCAGTATGATAAAGACATTCCAGTCTTACAAAGACATTCCAGTCTTACAAAGATGTCACAGTCTTACAAAGATGTCCCAGTCTTACAAAGACGTCTCAGTTTTACATGCAGAGTCTTACATAACATACCCGCTTTACAAAGACATTTCAGTTTTACGAATACATTTCAGTGTACAAAGACATTTCAGTTTTACAAAGACATTTTAGTCTTACAAAGAAATTCCAGTTTTACAAAGACGTTTTAGTTTTCCAAAGACATTCCAATCTTACAAAGACATTTCAGTTTTACAAAGACATTTCAGTTTTACAAATACATTCCAGTCTAGCAAAGACATTCCAGTTTTACAAAGACATTACAGTTTCACAAAGACATTTCCGTCTTACAAAGACATTCCAATCTTACAAAAACATACGATGTTTACAATCATACAATGTTTACAAAGGCATACAAGGTCTTCACATGATAACGAGGTATTCCGATCCCAAATGGGTTACATGGCTTTACAAGGACATCACAACCAAAGTCCCCAGGAACACACACTATAGCCATTAGCTATGGAGTTAGCCTAGGAATATATGAATAGTACTATTGGGTTGACACCCCCATTCATCAAGTTGGTCGCGCCAACTATCAGTTAATGGATGCATATTATCCGGAAATTTCACTTCAATGTTTGTGATGGAACATTGATGGGGCAAAAATCAAGAACTATCTAGGGTTGGTTATAGGCTCATGGTAATTGCATTACTTTTTGTTGATCCTAGCTAGACAACAATTGATCATCCTAGGACTCGTTTATCACAGTTATTATATTTCATTTTTTCCAATTTATCAAAAGCTTTCCATACTTGTCCATCATGATGTCCAACAATGAGTTCAACAAGATTGTTGAACGTGTTTTTATCATGCTTTTGACAAAACGTTTTACAAACATTTCAAGGGAATGTTCCAGGGGAATTCCAACCACATTATCCAATAAAACGTTTTACAAATATTCCAAGGGAATGTCCTACGAGAATTCCAACTACAATTGCTTTCCAGATTTACAAATGAAAGTTTTACAAAATCCTTAGGGTATGTTTCATAAGTTTTCAAGGAAATAAACTTCCATTGTGGCACTTAAACCTGTGAACTCACCAATTTTATGTTGACCTTTTTAAGCATGTTTTTCAGGTATTGTTTGGCAACGACACGGTTGGAAGGCTAGTCATTTGGATTAAACCGTAGAAGCCGAGGAGACCTGATTGTCAGACCTCGAGACAGATTTGACTTATATAGTTCTAGAATATTGTATTAGTGATATTAGTACTTGCAATGGTGTTCAACACTTTAGAAATCTTCATTATAGCTTCCGCAACTATGTAATGATATCAGTCGTTACAACCTTGACCTATTTATCAAGTAAATAATTTTCGGGGTGTGACACTTACCCAGACTATATTACGTTGCGATAGGTACACTTGCCTATTGTGTGTGTTTTAAGTTGAAGTAATTATCATTTTAATTTATAAATTTAAAACCTGATCTCTAAAACCGAACATTAAAAATTATATATTATATCACTAAACACAACGCATCAAGTTTTTGGTGTCGTTACCAGGGATATATATATATATATATATATATATTTATATTTATATACACTAAAACACACTATCAGTTACCCATCCCTTGATTACTCCCACCCGAACACACTTAATTATTAAGTTATCCTCTCACCCACAACCAATGAACCCAAAACGCGTTGATGATATTTGAGACGAAGCATGTCTTATGAAACAAGAATCTCTCCTCGCCACGACCTATGTGGGATTTGTCTAGGGTGTTACAATGGGGCATCCTAATCTTCTTTGTATCGTTACAATCACCCCCCCTAATGTACTCATCTCCTTGATGAGGTTTACCCCACCATCCCAATCAAAGATGTGAGATTTGCCTAAGGTGTACCTCTGAACACCATAGGGGATTCATCATACTCGATGAGGTTTGCCCCACTATCACGAATAGCACAGGAGTGACTCTGATACCATTTATAACATCCAGCCTCTTGTACCACCAATATTGTCTGCTTTGCCCACTTGGAATACGCGGATTTGTTTTTGGTTGCCCGGGTGAAAACTTTCCAGAGGGTCACCCATCTCTGTATTACTCTCACCCGAACACGCTTAACTGTGGAATTCTTCTCTCATCCACAGCCAAGGCGCCCAAACGCGTTGTTGATATTTGAGGCAGGGCATGTCTGATGAACCAATAATCTCTGCTCGTCACGGCCGATGTGGGATTTGCCTAGGATGTTACAATTGGGCATGCTAATTTTCTCTGTATCATTACAAATTTTATCTTTTAATTATGTTAAGGCTGATGATTTATTGTTGGAATTAACTTTGTGTCTTGTATAATCTGTAATTTACTTGGGATTTTTGTTACTAATGATGATGCTCGTAAATGTTTGAATTATTTATGATTCATCGAATGTCTTTTGCCTACTACGTACATTATTTTAATTTATCTTACATATTAAATGGGGACGGGTCAACCGGATTAAAAGTCATCTACTGTTTTTGTAATAACACAAATTTCTAAATTTTAAATAATAAAAATAATAATAAATACATAAATAAATAACAATTTAGGATGTTATATGTTTGATATTTAGGAACTTCATATATTATTCTTTTAAATATTTGGGAAAAAAAGGTTTAATGGGGTTTAAATAACGGACGTGAGATTTTAAAGAATTAAAAACAATGTAAATAATATAGTTATGGATAATTAAAACATTTAAACTCAAGTAGTATTCTTCTGTATCTCACGTGCATAAAGCTAAACCGTCGATTACCATCTTTCTTGTCCTTTGTAATTTCGCCTAAGTAAATAAATTGAACATCTTTAGCTAATGATTCCAACGCTCCTTTACTAGATTAAATAAAAACAAATGCCATTCAAGACCACCGAGTTCGATCCCTCCCGCTACTCTCTGCTCTTTAAGTTTCCATTTATCGGTTAGTGGCTGATCTTGAACAATAAAATTGGGGGGCAAAAAATATTACACATAAAAAACAAATTTTTTTCATCAAATAAAGACCATAAATAAAAAAAAAACCAGTTCTTACACATAAACAATAGATTTAGGCTTTTGGTCTGTATTAGGAGAGGCTCAAACACTATAACTAATATAAAATAAACTTAGTGGGCCAAAATCAATATTTATAAGAAAAAAATAGGAGGTCTGGCCCCCCTCTGTCCCTTAAATGTTCCTCCCCTGCCAGTTAACTTTTCGGCAATCTCAATACCCCCCATGGTTGGAAATCAAAGCTAGCATTGTGTTACCACATCTCATACAACATGTAACCGGAGCTTGGGGCCCTTGTGGTCCACTATGCAACCAAATCGACTCTCCAATCTAGGGCCTTTGTGAGACCGTTCCAATGAAAGCGTGTTACTTATATTCGAAATCCGTTTCCTGAAAACATTTTTTTTAAACTCAAGCCTTTTACTGAAACAAAGTTAGGCTTTTTATGACTCTCTATCCGTTCACTGAGTAAATAAATATTTGCTCAGACTTACCTTTTGTTTTTCATTCTTTTACGTCAGGTTACTAGGATCATCGGGAGGGAAGTGGAGGAGTGCTCGAGTGATTAAAAAATATCTTTGTACCGGTAAATGTAATGAAAGATATTTAGTATCCCTTTGAACTATTGTAACATTTAAGCGTTTATGGATTGACGTTTGATTTCTAATTACTGTTATAGTGACACGTCAGCCATAACCGGATTGGGGTGTTACAATTATGGTATCAGAGCCCTATCCTGGGTTTGTGAACCGTGTTGATACATATATGGATCCATCATAGTTGAAACAACACTAAATTGTTCTTGATTGCTTCTGGCGCCAAAACAACTAACTCCTAATTCCTTTAAATCAATATGATTGACACCCATTTGTTGAACAACAAACAAATTCATCGTTTCTTGTATATGATAATGGACAACCTCTAAAATCATACAAGATTATCATCACCGAGTAAATCTACACAGGTTTAATATAAGTAGAAACTTCGTAAGATAACCTAATCTCCAAGTCAAGATCTGAAAAGCATCTATCGTGTAAAAAATTTCAAAAGCCTAAAATAGTTTATATAATGAAGGCAAAAGTACAAAACGTATCTAAGATGAAAAAGTCATACACTTAAACACTTTATTATGTAGTTGTTATAACTACCCGTTAACAAGGACTATTTTGACATTCGTACAATTAGATTCTAGTTTAAACAAAGAAGAAAGATAGTAGATATGAAGGAGATGCACAAAATTTAATAATGTATGTGATTATGAGTCGCCTGCGAGATCTACCTTGAAGTTATATTATGTACGATAAAACAGATACGTCAATATAAATATACTAATATAAGATGGATACTTGGGTAACGTATGTTTATGTAGTAAACGAGTATATACAAGTAAAAGTTAATACACAGTCATATTGTCAGGTGTAAAATTTTATTTTAATATGATTATACAGGTATTTCATGTGTTTTCTCATATATAAAAGCCTTTACAAGTCAAGAGTTTTTTTTATACATCATATTTGTCGATATTATGTCGATTCAAGTATATGTTAAGTTAAAAATGAGAAACTTACGCATCTATACTATATAATAAATAAAGGTTTTTCCATGTCACATGTCGTCTCCATATTCATTCTCATCATTTTTTTCCCGTCTCTCTCTTATTAAATACACTTCCATCTTTTAATAATAATATATTTTTGAAGAAAATACTAACTATACTAATAAAACACATTTATTTTAAATTATCTCTTATTATAAGAAATGTAATTATGTAACTTTATTTTCAATCAAATCATAAATGAATAGTAATTAGCGTATTTTCGAAACCCAATTATATATTAATTTTTACATGTTTTGAATTTTGTTTTTATCCGTAATATATATAATACATTTTTACACATGTAAAATATATACATAAAGATTTAAGAATTTTATGTATTTATATTTTTCACCCGTGTGTAATACACGGGATTTAAGCTAGTTTAGTTAATAAAAAAAAGAAAGGATCACTTTTGTCTTATTATGTGTGATGAGTTAATTTGAGTCGTATTCATTACCTAAAAGGCCATATATATCAAGACCATTTACTTAAATTCTAAATATTAAACGCAACACAGGACTTGATAGAAAACAAAGTGGCCTATGAGGTAACCTCTCATCCACAATTCATGAACTATTGTTGGTAGTTAGGTCATGGATGTGCAATATACACGTTTTCATAACCTAGTTACCTTTTTTCTTTTTCTTATCAATAACCTAATCTTCTTTTTAATATAAAATATATTAGGTTATTTTGTCGTTGAACAGAAAAAATCTTTAAAAATACAAAGCATTTACCGAAATAGGATTAGTTTGTTTTTTATATTAATTTTGGCAGAGTGTATGGTTAACAAGTTTATGCTAGTTTTTAAAACTACATAAGTCAGTCAAATTGACCATCTAGCGGTTAAAATTATCGCACTAATCTTAAAAACATAACATTCTTTTGAAGTGTAGGATTCGAAATTTCATCAATTGAACTATTTTTTATATAAATTGATTAAAATTCATGTAAATTTCAATATATTTAAGGTTTGGTTTAAAAAAATTTATAGTCGTTTGTCTAAATGCATATATGCACATTTTTATACTTTCTTTAAAAATATTAAAGATAGAGGAGATAAAATCAAACTAAGAGTTGGGAGAGAAATAAAACATTGCTTTTTAATTTTACCTTTTTAACTGAAGCGATATGTATAAGTTTTATGCGGTTCTCTCAGTTCTTAACATATGGTTGGTTTTTAAAAAAACAAGTCTCTTTATATATATATATATATATATATATATATATATATATATATATATATATAGGGGTATGTTCTTTTGAGAACCAGCAATATATTAAGAACCGTGAGAACCGCATTAACTCTTGCTCTATTTATAATATAAATTTACTAGAATTCATGTACATTTCAATATGTTTAAGGTTTGGTTTTAAAAGACCTCGAATTTATAATCGTTTTTTTAAATGCATATATGCACTCACACTATATGCACAAATGAATGCATATATGCATATTTTTATACTTTTCTTAAAAAAATTTCAGGAGAGAGGAGATAAACTCAAACTAAGAGTAGGAAGAGATAAATAAAACATTGTTGTTGAATTTTACATTTTTCACTAAAGCGATATGTACATGTTTTGTGTGATTCTCACGGTTCTCAACATATTGTTGGTTCTCAAAAGAACATGCCCCTATATATATAATATTCAAAATAAAAAGAAACATAACACAATAATTTGAGTAATGGCTCTTCTCTTCTCTTTTCTTCTCTTCTTCTCTTCTTTTCTTTTCTTTACCCTTTCTAGTCTTCACTTTAAATGGGGAGGCATCCCACATCGGTTGAATACCTAACCTGAAATGCTTTCTCGCTCTATTGATCATAGTTGAATACCTAGCCTTCACTTTTACCGTATATCCCTTTCCTGGACTAATTATAATCTTGTGACTTGCCCATAAGTTTAACTAGTAGAAACTAAGCATTGGTTAAGGTGATTCTTCGTTTCACTAGTTTGACCGATCGATCTCATGTGATTTTCAGCATATTGCTTTCGACATATTAAAGTTACTCAAGAGAATTTGTATTTATAACAATAATAAGAGTTTGGTTAGTCGGAATTCAATAGAATTAGAATTTAAATTCTATTATTTTGCATGCTTGGTTGGTCAAGAGAAGGAATTGAAATTGGAATTGAAATTAATTCCAACCAAATACTTCAATTGATGAAATTCAGAATCCTACATTATTTCAAAGGAATCACCGGGAATGTTTATAATTCATGTGATAACCCTAGCCGTTTTTCGTTTTCTAAAAACATTTTTTAAAGATATTTGAATTTGGATCTTTGTTTTATGTTTCGTTATTTCTAAGGGATAATTTTGTCATTTTAGGTGTTTTTACATTACAATTCCATTAACAAATGTATCAACCAAACACATTATGGATTTTCAAATGAATCCTTTAAATTCCAATTCCAAAACATTGCACGAACCAAACGCCCTCGTTATTCTTATCGCATTGAAATTATATTTTGTGAATATGATTGGTGCGAATATGCGGTAGTCTTAGAGGAGAGGTCACGGGTTCAAACCTGGGCAACGAAATAGTTTAAAATTATTAGTATAAAGTAGAGTATGAGTAACATTTGTCGTTAAAAAAAGAATATGATTGGTAATTAATTAATTACTTGTATTGAACACTAATGACCTAATGGTTTAGTGTGTATGGTGTTTGCCCCCACAAATGTGGCGTGGGTTCAAATCCTTTGAAGTGTAAGGTTAGGTGGAATTTATGTGTAAAAATTTGCTGTTAAAAAAAATAGTAAACTACAGTTTTAGTCCCTGTGGTTTGATCTAAATATCGGTTTTAGTCCATTAGTTTCAATTTCACTTTTTCAGACATTTTGGTTTCATTTTTGTTTCAATTAAAGCCAGATGGCTAACACCATTTGTTTTTTCTGTTAAGTTTTTTTATGAAAAGACAAAAATACCCCTATTCACTATTTTCTTCTCCATAAAACCATAAAATACCCACCCACCTCCATCTCCATTGCCACCACCGCACACAAAAATCCGGCCATGCTAAATATCCGGCCACCCTCCACCACCCTAAAACGGCCACTCCTTGATCTGAAATCCCACAACCCTCCACCGTCGCGTTTTTTCGGATATGCCACCACCCATCTCCATTCACTACACCATTAATCATATATGAAAACCCACCACCACCGCGTTTTTCGGCCAGGCCACCGCCCACCTCCGTTCACTACACCATTAATCAGATCTGAAAAACCCACCACCACTGCGTTTTTCCGAAAAATTGACAGAGTCACTTTGGTTGACTACAATAGAGCTTGAAGCAAACAGGGTGAGGGTTCAAGAAGAGATCAGAGTAAGAGACCATCAGTTAAATCAATTCAAACATCTTCTCAACCGCGTCATTCATGAAAGAAATAAAGTTCGAACCAAATGTTAATCCCTCGTCCTTGACAAACTGCTTCTCCAACACCAATTTCACCATCACCGTCATCAAAACACCACAGCTCCGCCACACTCTCGTGTTTCATGCGTTGAAGACGAAGAAAACATCGTCTCTTTCAATTGTTCGGTGGTGGTGGACTGGCCGGAGGCAATGGACCGGCCGGAGACGAGGTCTAACCGGAGGCAAAGGACCGGCCGGAGATGAGGTCTAACCGGAGGCTGGGGTATGGAGGTTTTAAGAGAGAGAGAAACTAGAGTGGAGGTGGAGGTGGGTGGGTATTTTAGGGTTTTTATGGAGAAGAAGATAGTAGAGGTGGTATTTTTAATTAGAGAGGTATTTTTGTCCTTTTATAAAAAAAAACTTAACAGAAAATCAAACAATATTAGCCATGTAGCTTTATTTTAAACAAAAATAAAACCACAATAACTGAAAAAGTGAAATTAAAACTAATGGACTAAAACCGATATTTGGACCAAATTGTTGGATATAGGATGTCCGATTGTCAATTAAGTCAACGTTACTATCAATGTACGATCCAAAGAGTTACACTTTGGGCAATGAGCAATTGATAATATTTAGTTGTAAATATTATAGTTCACGAAACACGGTTTTATTAAACGTCAAATAAATATTTAGAGAAATATTTATCGGGGAATGCGTTAAGTAATTATTTAGAGAAATAATTAATTACGGAGGAATTAACGTTTAAGTGTTAAACATTTAAAAAGAATGAGTTTTACTAATTATTTGTAATAGGTGAACTACGAGGATTAAATGTAATTAATAGTTAATTACATAGGATTAAATGTTAATACCTCGGGGGTGTAACTTGTAATTAGGGGAGTTATAAATATAACATTAACTCTAAACCTTAATTACAATTCTAATAGCCTCCAAAAACCCTCCCCCTTGCGCAAAGGAGACCAGTAGGCCACCCCTCCCTGCGCCGTCGTCCAGCCGCCACCATCCCGCCGTCACAGCGCCTTCCGGACGCCATTGCAGCCCCATCGCCGCCACTGCCACCACTACGCAATTCGTTTGACATCTTGTTGCGGGTTTCATGATTAGTCACTAGCGAGACGCTCGTTGAACCAAGTTGTTTTTCGTTTGGTTAATCGTCTAAGGTATAATTGTTTTACCCGCTATGGTTGGTTTAATTTTATTATTTATACGTGTGTAATCGGATGGTTTAGAACCGTTAATTTATACTAACCGCTTCCGCTCATTAAATCTGATTTGTTTATTTAAAAGGTTTAAATAATTTGTTTTAAAAGTTAAAACTGGTACAAGAATTCCCGACAGTGGTATCAGAGTCAGGTTCACACGCGTTTAGACATAATATTTATTTTTCGATCTTATGTTTTATTTGTCAAAACTTTTGTTTGACAAAAAGATCATGCCTTTTTCATTTGGTTTGATTGTGTTTGATAAATCAAGCTTTAGTGACCCGTGGTTGTGTTTGGTTAGTTTATCTTTGTAATTTTTATTGGTTATTTGGAACCCGTTATAATAGTTAGGTTTATTTTATTAATTTTTTTATTGTAAATGTAAATTAATTTGTAAACCTAATAAGACGAAGAATTGAAGACCAAGGCGGACACAAACGGGACTAGAAGATGGAGATCTTGGACTAAGTGGGAGATAACAAGTTTATTTATTTATTTTTGTTATCCCTTAGAGCAGTCCGGTTTCTGTTTGATGGCTCGAACGAAACCGGACAATATTTACTAGTTGCTCGATTTATATGTTTTATATTTTGTGGTTGTGACATTATTTAGGATAATAATTAAACCACAAATATTTTTATAAAACTTTTGACACATTCTTAAAACGACGAGATATTTAAGATGTTTAAAAGATTTCTCGGAAAGATTATTAAATAAAAGTGTTTTTATTTAAAAGTAAAACATGTTTTAAATTTAATTGTTTTATTTAAAACTATTTTAAATTAATTAAAGAGTTGATTAGTTTAAAATACGGTTCGCGATTAACGACCAATTTAGATTAAACAAGGTATTTAAAATTGGATCGTGTCGAGTGTTGAAAGACGTTTCACGAACTAAAATAGTAAAATCGGTTTACTAGAATTGCATCATGCTCATCGTCGTCCAAAATGTTTTTGACCATTAATTGGTAATTTAAAACATTAAAGTAAATCCCAAATTAAAATCGATATTTCTGCGCCACCCTAAATTGTAACACTTCAACTGATCTATCCTAACACCCGGTGTTAGTGAATTACCCTGCATCTGGCCCTACGTTTTTTATAGAAGGTACGACCGCGATTCCTGAGTTACTTAGGCCGGCTCTATGGTTACGATTGAAGGAAAAATATCACTTAAGTCGTTTAAGTGAGCGTAATTGAGAGAAACGTATCCAAGCTTGAGGGAAACGTATCCAAGCTTGATAATATTCGTCATGCCCCTCAAACCGAGAATTATGTAGTTGATACAATTGATAATCGTTACCTACCTAACTATCCGTGCGAGTGAATAGTGCTCAGCCATTCACTATGCTATGGTGAACCGGGATCTCACTACTAATTATATATTTTTGCAATTGGGCCATAAATTTATTAGGACGTTACGCATTAAAATACTAAAACTTTATTTTTGAATTTTGTAGATGTCTAACGAATCCAATCCCAACACCTCATTCTCCCTAAAGTCCTAGTTGGAAAACAAAGATCTTGTATTTATAAACATGGGACTTAAACACCCAATTCATCCTGATTACAAACATACTTTGAAATCAAATTACAACACTTGTCTTCAGACAAGTTTCAAAGCCACTAGGTAATAGTCCTGTCCAAGGTGGATCAATCAATTGGCACTATTCCTATTTATCATTCAGGATTCCCTGTGCAAGTGGCCTGAGAATCCAATGCATCTCATCCTGTATATTCACATATAATATTGGGCCAGACCAAGTCTGCCCAACTATCCATTCCCATCACATTTTATTTATTACGTGAAAACATTTTGAAGCAAACGTTTGCGCGAACACCGGTGAATATAATTATCTTGACATTTAAAATCGATCTGCACAAACAGTTATTAAATTCATAATCATAATATATATATATATATATATATATATATATATATATATATATATATATATATATATTCGATCCACACATTTAGCAGGCCCTCATGTCCTGACTTGTTTGAACCACTATATACACCGGTAGTATGTCTCATAAACAATGGTCAGGACTTCGCCTCCGAAATTGTTTATAAGTGAAGTACCGGCCGCGATTCGGGACTTTCACATCTTCCTTGAGTGTATACTTATGGTCTGAATGCTTTGTACATAGATGAATGTTATGCATCAATCATTTAACACTTATGGTCTGAATGCTTTGTACATAGATGAATGTTATGCATCAATCATTTAACACTTATTTGGCCATTTTCATGAATGTAAATGTTTGACATAAGGTTTAAAAACAGATAAAGTATTCACCTTTATAAAATGGAAGAGTAATAACTCTACAATGAGCCTCCTAAGCTTGGAAGTATAGCACTAGCCTCCTATCACATCTTCCTTGAGCGTTTTCTTACTTCTATGGGCGTTTTATTGCTAATGCGGGAACTTTAAACGAGTGCAGCTCGAACCGGGATCGTCGGGAATAAGCTAGAGTAGCTCTGGGACGAATTTGTGAAGTAAAGGACGAATTGTGGGATGAGAAACTGAATAAAATCGATCATCTATTTATAGTGCTGAAACCAGGTCCGTAGCGAACCGTTACACTAGGCTGTGACGGTCCGCCACCGCCCAATGTATGCGTCAGCCCTAGATGTCTCATCCTGATTGGAATGTTCATAAGTTTGCGGATAGTGGACCGTTACCCAAGAGCGTAGCGGTCCGCCACGCTGCTACGTGGCAGATTCTAAGGAAAATGCGGCTGGCGGACCGTTACCAGATAGCGTAGCGGTTCGCCACGTGTACACGCGTCAAAATTATTGCCCATTAGTCACTGGACACGTGGCACACGCGAGTTGTTTGCTTGGTGGCTGAGTAGCGGACCATTACCGGGTTGGTGGTGGTTCACCACCCATGCTTTTACCCTCTGGCGGTCCCCAACGGCCGTAGCGGACCATTACAGACATCCTTAGCGGTCCGTTAAGGTGCCAAAGTTCACATTTTTCATTTTTAACCCTGAACATCTAGAACTTATCAAATCTAGTCCAAGAGGTTCAAACCTTGGCATTTCTTGGACATTTTTGTGGCAGATGTTACATCCTCCCCACCTTGTTTTAAATATTTTCCTCGAGATTATTTGAATAAGTCAGGATATTTCTTCTTCATTTCAACTCCAGTTCACATGTGTACTTAGGTCCACGTCTGGAGTTCCATTTCACTTTCCCAATCACAAGTTTCTTTCTTTTCAATTTCTTCACCTGCCTGTCCTCCATTTGCAAAGGTTGTTCCACAAACTTATGTTTTTCATTCACCTCTACATCTTGTAGGGGCATTACCAGAGTTTTATCTGCCAAACATTTGCGCATATTCGACACATGGAATACATTGTGCACTCCATTCATTTCTTATGGTAATTCGAGTTGATATGCCACCGGGCCAACTTGTTTCAAGATTTTGAAAGGTCATACAAATCGTGGACTTAACTTTCCTTTCTTACCAAAACGTACAACACCTTTCCATGGTGATACTTTCAATAGAATGTTATCATCTACATTGAATTCTAACGGCTTTCGTCTCTTATCATCATAACTTTTTGTCGATCACGAGCCGCTTTCAATCGATCTCTTATTTGAATTACTTTGTCAATTGTTTCCTGGATTATTTTAGGTCCAGAAAACTGATTTTCTCCTATTTCAGACCAGCATATAGGAGTTCTACATTTACGACCGTATAAGGCTTCGAATGGTGCAACATGTATACTTGTGTGATAACTATTGTTATATGAGAATTCCATTAGAGGTAAGTGGTCATCCCAACTTCCTCCGATATCGATCACACATGCTCTTACGTATCTTTCAGAGTTTGAGTAGTTCTTTCGCTTTGCCCGTCCGTCTGAGGATGATAGGCAGTGCTAAGATTCAATTTCTGTCCTAGGGCTTTCTAGAAGCTTTGCCAAATCGAGAAGTAAATCTACTATCTCTATCTGACACAATGGATAGGGGCACACCGTGTAGTGACACGATTTCATTGATGTATAATTGAGCCAATTTATCCATGCTGAACGTTTCTTTCACAGGATGGAAATGAGTAGATTTGGTTAATCTATCAATGATAACCCAAATGGTATCATTCCCATGACTTGTTCAGGGAAGTTATCCATGATGAACGTTTTATACATCTTATCGGTACCTGGATGCATCGTGTATTTGGATTTATGGGCTTCTTCTAGGATCTTTTCTCGTAGGTCACCATATACAGGAACCCAAATTCTTTGATTCATTCTTCAGATATCATCGTTGCCTTTGACCAACTGGTCAAGCATTCCCTTCATTCCTTTTGTTTTCAACATTGGTTTCTTCTAAGGTAACGTTTTGAGATTCCTTAATACGAGTCATAAGATCGAGTCTTAAGGCACGAACTCGTTTAGGTTTCTCATTTTCTTTTCTGTTTAAAGCGTCAACTACAACATTAGCCTTACCTTCATGATAGCTGTAACATCCCAAACTCCTAACAAAAGGTTAGGACACGTGTTGGCTAAGAAACGCGACACTAGAACGTAACCTGACGCGAAAACAGAAAGACGGTTCGACCGGAAATAGCCCAAAACTTCACATACGCATATCCCGAGCTAGAAAATGAGTTACGGAAGCCATAATATATGAAACTTGGGTGCCTCGACGAGGAGAATTTGAAATTGGAGTCATAACGGACTGTCACCATGTGTAACGGTCGGTCACGACCCCCCAGAAGCCATAACAGACCGTCACCGACCGTGACGGTCCGTCATGCCGCAAAATCGCGAAAACTCATTGTTTTACGCCAGGTATCAGTGACTCATCCCACCCTAAGGCCATTATGGACTGTCATGAGCCGTGACGGTATGTTACGTGGTCGTAAAGTGTTTGGAGACCAAGAAAACGGTAACGGACCGTCACCAATGGTGACGGTCCGTTAAGGGATCAGAATTTTGCCTATAAATTGATTCTATGAGCAATTCAAAGAGAAAACATCACACACAAACACCAAAATACACACACATGATTTGAGAAGGAATAAGAGACCCGGTGCGGCATGTTTAAGTGCGAGTGCGGTACGTTGCGAGTGCGGTTCGGATCCGGAGAGACGTTTAAGCGAGGAACGAGCGTAGGAAACAACCCAAGGTTAAAGTAAGTACTGTAGAACCAAAGACTGATGGCTACAAAATTCTCTAAGTACAAATGCTGCTGATCTCAGAGTGCTGCTGACCAACAAACTGCTGCGGACAAGCTTATCTGCTGCGGATACTTGTTTTCCTGCCGAAGAAGAAATCTGCTGCGGATAGTCTTATCTGCTGAAGACCAAAGTTGCTGCGGAAAGGCTTCTCAGCAGCATCAACACTTGATGCTGCTAACAGGCAAATCATCAGCAGCTTTGGATGGTTACATCTTGCTACTGATCATCATCTTTGCTGCTGACAGCCTTGTGCCTTGAAGACAAATCGTTGCAGCTGACTATCCATACCAAGCGTCACTGACAACTTTCTACAAAAGCAACTGACACACTCAAAGCAGAAGGAACCGCAATGGCACAACCAATGACGGACAACAATGCTCTTCTCCAAGCATGCAAGTAATGATGCATAAAGAATACGCTTCAATAAAGTTAACTAGTTTTAGACAAAACGTGTAATAGTTAGCTACATACAACAGATCAACGGTCTGTGTTAGATCTGATCCTTAGAATCAAGGGGCTGTCTTGATTCTAAGTGAGTATAAATAATGTGTAAACACTTCATTGTAAGTGTGCGTTTTTTGTCTTTTGATTGAGTTTTTCAATTGTAATCGTTTATCTGCAAAAGCTTAATACAACAGTGTTCTTAAAAGTATTCTTTCTGTTTACTCGATTACACTTGTGTAGTTGTTATTATTTCCGCCAATTTCAACTAAGAACAGAACTATCTTGTAATTTCTCGATCCTACAAGTGGTATTAGAGCTTTGCCCAGATTAAACAAACTCACACTTGTTTAATCACTTCTGGTTCTATTCTAAACTCTCTCTCTTTCATCAAGTCACCAAGAACAAAGATGGCTCAGAGCAACGGATTTGAAGACATCGGCAGCATCAACCGACCACCAAGATTGGTATCTGGGGAAGACTACGACATGTGGAAAAATCGCATGGAAAGTTTTTTGTGCTATCAGGAGTACGGAATGTGGAAATCCATCAGGGATGTACCCTACACTCCCATGGTGGCCTCTGCTGACTCTGGAGGACAACCAGTTCCAAAGGAGCCATCCAAGTACTCAGAAGAGGACATAAAGAAGATGGAGGTGGACTTCAAGGCACTAGGAGCTATCCAAATGTGCCTTCCAAATGAAGTTTTTCATAACTTCAGAAGTTACAAAACTGATAAAGAGCTCTGGGAGGATCTTGAGAAGATGTTTGCTGGCTCTAAGGAAGTCCAAGAAAACAGAAGAGACATCCTAAAGTAGCAGTATGAAAACTTCGTCTGGAAGGAAGGTGAGTCTCTAACTGTTCTATACAACAGATTTACCTATCTTGTAGGAGAGCTGCAGTGCTCAAAGGTGAAGCTAGAGAATGAAGATATTCTCAAGAAGTTCATCAGGTCTCTACCAAGCTGCTGGACACTTTACACAGTGTCAATCAGAAGAACTGAGAATCTGAAGACTCTCCAGATGACTGAGCTCTTTGGAATGCTAAAAACCTATGAGCTAGAGATGATTCAGGCAAAAGAAAGAAGCTCAAGCTACCAAACAGCCTCTACACCCACCACCACCTCCTCTGCCCTCCATTATGAGCACTCAGGTCCTAGTTCAAGCAACTATTATCCTCCCATCATCACTCATCCTCAAACTCCAATCTCTCAAACAAACAACTCACCATTTCTCCTAGAAGCTCCTCCTCAAACATCAACCTCTGCTGTTTTTGTTTCTGAAAACTCAAGCAATATGTCCTTTATCAAGGAGGATCTGGAATGCTTTCATCCAGATGATTTAGAAGAAATGGACATACAGCACTCGTATGCCATGCTCTCTATAAGAGCAAAAATGTTCTACTCTAGAACTGGAAGACCCATTCCAAGTAACAACTCCAACACCAGAGTTGGCTTAGATAAAAGAAAACTAAGATGTTACAACTGTAATCTACTGGGTCACTTTGCTAGAGAATGTAAGGCACCAAGAGCAAATCCAGCTACTCCTCAGTCAAGACAAGCTCACCAAGCCCATCCTAGACAACAACAACAAGCTACTCCTCCAGTTCAAACTGCAGCCTGTGCAACTGTTGGAACTTCTGAGTTCGACTGGAGCTTCTAATATGAAGAACTTCCTGTCAACAATCAAGCTCTGATGGCAGACACTACAGAGATACCACCTCAGGTATTTGAACATCTTTGCTCTCAAGCCTGTATTGATAAAGTTTTGGGTTATAGAAAGCATAACCAAAACCTTATAGATCAAAATGAAGAGTTTCATCAGATGAAATCTGAGTTCAAAAAGGTTGAAAATACTTATAAAGAAAAGATTAACTGCCTTAAGAAAGAGATTTCATCGCTAAAACACGAACAAACTAATCTTGAAACTCAGATTGATGATCTACTGGTCAAACTAAAAGCTACCAGAGCTGAACTGCAGAACAGAAAGTTCATGTTGAAAAATATGAATTTTCCTCCAAAAAGTTACAAAGACTTTTAGATATTCAAGTCCATGAGAAGGTAAAAACTGGACTTGGGTATAACAATGATCAGTACAATGCTGTTCCTCCTCCTGATGACTACATTGCCATATACGAACCAAGCTTCAATGTTGCAAATCTTGACACTGCAAACCGAAACCTTGATCCTTCAACGGATGAACCTTTCGTCGAAGACTGCACTACCTCATCGGAATTTGAGTCAACCCACTCAGACCATGATGAAACAAGTGCAGTCCCATCTGAAGCTGTTCTGAATAGAGTTGCAGTTCCTGCTGTTCTTCCAGCTGTTCCAGCCCCTGTACCATTCAAACAGATCAAGATCAGCTATCCTCCAGATGGAAGAAAGCTAAACATTGAAAAGGGATAGACATCAGGACACACAAACCCCAAGCCTCAGTCAAAGCTGATCACAAAGAGGAAGTTATTTGATATATTTCGTAAGCCTGAAGAAAAAGTTCCATACGTTCAAAAGACCCTAGAAGAAGCCACTTTTGAACATAACAAAGCTCATCCATGGAACTTCAAGGATCTGTTCCAAAGAAAGGACTATGTCTACCTTTCAAGAGACAAACTGGCAAGATCATGCTTTGTGTGTGGTAGATATAACCACATTGCCAGCACCTGCTTTCATTACCTGGAATATCAAAGAAATTCAAAGGAGCAAGCCTTTGACAAGACTAACAAAAACAAGAAGGTAAAAAAGTACGAAGTCAAAGCAACTAAGTTCAGGGAGTCTCTATCTCCCCCAAGAGTGAAGCTGCCTAAATCTCAACAAACTTGCATCATTTGAGGTGAATCAGACCACTTTGCTGCAAACTGTAAGTTTAACCCTTTCAACCAGATCCTTCATCAAGCCCCTCAAAGACAAAGGGTAAAGAAGGATCAACATACATCGGTTGTTAGTCAAGTTAAGTCCAAGAAAACAAACCATAAGCTTTCAGCAGCAACCAAGTCTGCTGCTGATAAGCCAAAATCCTCCGCAACAAAATCTGCTGCTGATAAGGCAAAGCCATCAGCAGCAAGAGTGTCCATTGCTGATAAGCCAAAATCCAAGGCAAAACCTTCAGCAGCAAAGAATGCTGCCACTTCAACAAAGCCATCAGCAGCAGGATCTACTGTCAACAAGCCAGAAACATCAGTAGCAAAATCTGCTGCTGACAATGTGATGAAAACTAGAAAATCACCAACAAGGCAATGGAAAGCCAAACCATCTCCAAGCACTGTCATTGGTTCCATTGACTGCAAACATACTGAAAAGGATAAACTAACAACCATCTTTTTCAAGTCTGCGGACTCTTTGGTTTCTCCTACTAATTAGAAATCTATCATGTGCAGGGACAACCAGGTCACAAGAATAACACCTGGGTGGTAGACAGTGGGTGTTCCAGGCACATGACAGGCAACAGATCTATCCTCTCCAACTTCAGACATTTCAATGGAGGATATGTTGCCTTTGGAAGTGACTCAAAGGGAGGATCCATTACTGGACAAGGAATTGTGTCCAACGAAAGAATGAGCATTGATAAGGTCAACTATGTTAAAGAATTGGACTTCAATCTCATGAGTGTTTCCCAGGTCTGTGACCAAAAGCATTGGATGCTCTTCACAGATAAAGAATGTTTTGTATTGACTCCAGGCTTATCCACACCTCCTCCAGAAAGCATTTTATTAACTGCTTAGAGAAAAGAAAATCTCTATGTACTGGACATGAATGAAGTCACTCCATCTGGGAGTGTTTCCTGCTTTTTATCAAAGGCCTCAGTTGATGAATCAACTCTCTGGTACAGGAGATTAAGACATGTTAATATCAAAACTATCAACAAATTGGTGAAGAATAATCTTGTCAGAGGGATTCCTGACAAAGAATTTCAGCTGGAAGACCACTGCATTGCATGCTTAAAGGGGAAGCAACACAAAAGCTCTCACAAGTCCAAAACCTTGAATACAAATGACATCCCACTGCAACTGCTGCATATGGATCTCTTTGGTCCTACAAATGTCATGTCAATGGGCAAGAAGTCGTAGTGTCTGGTGATAACTGATGATTATACCAAATTCTCATGGGTATACTTCTTGAGAACTAAAGATAAAACTGCTGAAATTCTCAAATCCTACATTCTCAGGGTAGAGAATCAAAGAAATCAAAAGGTAAAGATCATAAGGTGTGATCAAGGCACAGAATTCAAGAACCACACCTTGAACTGTTTCTGTGAAAGCAAGGGGATAGAAAGACAAATATAGTGCTCCAAGAACTCCTCAACAAAATGGAGTTGCTGAAAGAAGAAACAGAACTCTTATTGAGTCAGCAAGATCTATGTTGGCTGACTCAAAACTGCCACTCACATTCTGGGCAGAAGCAGTTAGCACAGCCTGGTATGTGTAAAACCGAGTTCTAATTGTCAAACCCCTCAACAAAACACCCTATGAACCTTGGTTTCAAAGAATTCCCTACATTGGGTTCCTAAAACCTTTTGGGTGTCCATGCACCATTCTCATCACACATGGGGTTCTTCCTAAGTTTGGTGCCAAATCTGATGAAGGATATTTCGTAGGCTATTCCTCTCAATCAAAGGCCTATCGAGTATTCAATTCAAGAACAAGAATTGTTGAAGAATCAGCAAATGTGGAATGCAGAGAACACATTGTCTGTGAGCAGGGAAAAGGTCCAAACTGGCTCTTTGACATAGACTCATTCTCCTAAATATTTGAGCCTCTCACCTTCTCAAATATGGAGTCTACGTCTACACAAACACCTGCCTCCACTTCATCCACTGACTACAGGCTGGATTTTCCCAAATCTTCTATCAGTCTGAGAAGACCATCAAATGATCCTCCATCAGTTGTGGAAGCAATTGAAGTAAGTGAAGCAGGAACAAGACTGTCTAATATAACCAGTAGCAGCCTGTCTGAAACTGAAAATCTAAATGAAAACTCTTCGGTAAATGCTGTAGATGCTGCTGATGCTCTTGCTGAAAATATAGATGTGGATAATGCGGTTGAAGACTCTTCCACCATGAATGAAGAGACCCCTGATCAAAATCAAAGCAATCTGGAACAAGGGATACAGCTGGAGGTGGTACCAGCACAGAGGATCCACAAAGAACATCCTCAAGAGAATATTATTGGCCAAATACACCAAGGAGTTCTCACAAGAAGCAAATCTCACGAGGCCAATATATGCTTGTTTTCATGTTTCCTATCTCAGGTGGAACCCAAGAAGATAGATGAAGCACTCAAACACAGCAGCTAGATTGAAGCAACACAGGAAGAATTGCTACAATTCAAGAGGCCGGATGTCTGGAAACTTGTTGATCTTCCACCAGGTAAATATGCTATTGGCACACGATGGGTTTTCCGGAACAAGCAATACGAGAGAGGCATTGTATTAAAAAACAAAGCCAGACTTGTAGCTCAAGGCTACACTCAGGAAGAAGGAATTGACTATGATGAAGTCTTTGCTCCTGTTGCCAGAGTGGAGGCCATCAGAATCTTCCTGGCATATGCTGCATCCAAGAATTTCACTGTCTATCAAATGGATGTAAAAAATGATTTTCTGTATGGGAAGATTGGTGAGGAAGTATACGTCAAACAACATCCAGGCTTTATAGATCCTGCACATCCTACTCAAGTGTTCAAACTAGACAAAGCTCTGTATGGCCTACATCAGGCACCAAGAGCCTGGTATGAAACCTTGTCAGGATATCTACTAAGCAACAACTTCAGAAGAGGTTCCATAGACCAGACCTTGTTTATCAAAGATGAAGGGGGAGAAATCTTATTAGTTCAAATTTATGTCGATGATATCATCTTTGGATCAACAAGGAAACAGCTGTGCAAATACTTTGAGATTCTGATGCACTCAAAGTTTGAAATGAGTTCAATGGGTGAACTAAATTTCTTCTTGGGTCTACAAGTCAAACAGGTCCCAAATGGAATCTTCATCAGCCAATCCAAATATGCAAAAAGCATTTTGGAAAGATTCAAAATGGCTAACTGCTCTGCTGCAAGAACCCCTATGCAAGTGCATCATCAACTGACTCCAGACAAAGATGGCCAAGACACTGATCAACATCAGTATCGTTCAATGATAGGGTCTCTCATGTATCTCACTGCCTCAAGGCCAGATATCATGTTTGTAGTATGTCTCTGTGCAAGATTTCAAGCAGCTCCAAAAGTTTCACATCTTCAGGCTGTCAAGAGAATCTTTAGATACTTAAAGGGTGCCTCAAGACTTGGGCTATGGTACTCTAAAAATGACATGTTTAATCTGTATGCATACACTGACAGTGACTATGTGGGATGCAACATGGACAAAAAGTCCACTTCAGGGGGATATCAGTTTCTGGGAGGGAGATTGATTTCATGGCAGTGCAAGAAGCAAACATGTGTTTCAACTTCTACAGCTGAAGCAGAATACATTGCAGCATCAAGTTGCTGTGCACAAGTCATCTGGATACAATATCAAATGTTGGATTATTGGATGACTTTCATGGCAACTCCAATTCACATTGACAACATGAGTGCTATCTCAATCACAAACAATCCGGTGCAGTACTCAAAGACAAAGCACATTGACATCAGGTATCATTTCATAAGAGATCAAGCTGAGAAAAAGAGGATTATTTTAACCAAAGTTCATACGAATGAGCAATATGCTGATTTGTTTACAAAACCTTTTGATGAAGCTAGATTTAAATATTTAGTTGAATCAATTGGTATGATGAACTTTGATTAAAATCTATCTCTATTCTATTTTTGTGTTTTGTCTTATGTTGTAAATAAAAGTTATAAGTCAGCAACATTTTTTTCTTCAGCTGCTGACAGGTTTATGTAGGTCCCTAATTCGGTGCGTGACGGATCTCTAGACTCGCGGTACGACACGGTGATAACGTGCGGAATCCATGATCAACGTGCTCGTGTAACTCAATCAACAACAACGGTGTAAATAAACGCTTTGTATTTCCACCACGATATCAGGTTACAATGATTACAGAAATTCTCTCAGTCTCTGTGATATCCTCTTTCTCACACTTCTGTTTCTGCTGAAACATCCTATTTATAAACTACTGTTCTGCACCAGGCGAACTTATTAAGTTCGCCTCTAACAGGCTAAGCGAACTTAATAAGTTCGCCTCTGATAGACTTAAGCGAACTTATTAAGTTCGCCTCTGATAGACCAGGCGAACTTATTAAGTTCGCCTCTGATAGGCTAGGCGAACTTGTTAAGTTCGCCTCTAGCAGAACTTACACAGAATTTTATCAACAGTTACAAAACATGTCCTAACAGACTCCCCTTTAACTGTTGCTAACAATTCTATCAAATACAAGTCAAAGACTCTAAGACTAAGACATAATATCTTCAAGCTCGTTGTCACCAAAATATGCTCCAACAGACTCCCCCTTGACAACAGCTTTAGAAGATTGTCATCCGTCTTCATATATCATCAAACACATTGTAGTCTTCGTCTTGTTCATCTGCACACACTCTCTTTCTATCTAGAAGAAAACTTGGGAGAAGGACCCCTTGTCAACTTCGGTCTGCAATATTCAGTTTTTGCAAAGGAGAACAACCAAGAATAACCAACAATTAAAATTTCCATGGAAGCTGGAAAAATAAAATCTTTTTGGTTTTTCAAACATAAGAAACACAAAATCTTTTTGGTTTTTCTCTATATAAACTAAAATTTAAATACAAAATCACATCTTTTTGTTCGAACATCACGAGTAAGAAGATCATATCAGTATATATGATATATCAATCACACATCTTGGATATAAAATCCATATAATATCAAATGGTATCCTATGTCATTCTTTCAAGCCTTGACCAATCAAACCAATATCTTTCAAGATTATCACACTCTATCTTTTCAAGACTTTCATATTGCATGTTATGATATGTGATAAACATTCAAAGAAAATAGGATCAGGCTATGACACAAAAATTCCAATTGTCAATATTATAAGATTTGAAACTAAAGCATCTCATTCCCACTTTCTTGTGAGTTAAGGTACCATTTAAGTATGAAATACAACGTGTACCCCACAAGTATGCCAATAGAAAGTAAATGCACTATCTTCAAGACATATTAGATTTTACTAAAGATTATCCGAATTTCCAGAATGAGGAGACATCACTTAGCACATGAATAGCAGAATCCAAATTGGATTGTATAGGAATCAATGAGATTCAGAATCGAATGATTCAATGTTTTGGCTTATATATGTGGAATCATAAGATTCAGGTACGTGGATCCAACTGTTATCTGGATTATGAATTCAATGGAATCAGTAAAGATGATTTATCAATATGATCCAAGGGCTAGTATATGTTTGACAGATGTTGTCAAGTACATATCTTGATTATACTTCAAATTGCATGCTTTTCGGGACATGGGCACTGAAGCAAATCGAATGAATAGTGCTAAGGATATAACCCGAAACTGATCTCATAGGAAAATCTTTATTAAAAGCTAATATTCTTTATCTGATAGTGATCTTTTAACGCACACACCCATGCATAAAATGGGTTTAAATCACAGTTGTAACACATGTAATTATGTTTTCACACTACTAATGGATCAGTGACGCTTTTAGTCTACTGACAATTCAAATTATATGCATACACAACACTATCATTTCCTATTTGTGCAGTCTCTGAAGTTTAGATCAAAACATATAATTCAGATATATTAACATAAAGCACCAACCAGTCAATCTAAGGTTATATGTGAAAGAACATCTACTGATGTACTATCATCTCTTCTTTAACTTCAAGTAATGTCGATTTTATCTTTTTCAATTTGTTTGGCTTTTTCAAAATCTTTTTCAAAGAAAGTAAAACAAACGAAAATAAAATCTTCCATGAAAACATTTTAAGAAAAACATTTTACTTGGTTACTCAGGATTAAAAAACTCAAACCGATGTAATGTAATTGAATGCCTTTGCCTTTGTCACCAACACAAATCTGTACTCCCCCTGTCCTGTCGACTCCCCCTCAACTAGTTAAATGGTTGCATCAACGACTTTATGCTCACCATTGTCATCCTAAATTTCAGGTTATCATTTGGACTTTGTAAAACTGTTTCCAAAACACTGTGTGTGACATATTCTCCCCCTTGAGCATCAAGTCGTTGAATCAAATAGATTCTCAGTTATCAACAACTCGTTACTCTTGCAGATGTCATTCCCTGTTATGTGCTAAGAACCACCACTATCAACAACCAAAATGGTATTAATAGTCCCTCTTGGTAAATCCTGCACAACTAACAAGAAACATTAATTTGAAATTGGGACCCAAGCCATGGTAGTCATGGGTCGTCCATATGTATCAAAATAATAAACCTCACTCCATTCACAATCGAATCTCTCATCGATTTTTAGAGATTGTTCCGACGAGTCAGAAACATAAATTTTAGATTTCTAAACATACTTCTTTTCATTTAGTTCTTTTTGCTTAAAATGTGAAGTGTTTGAACAATTTCGTTCATTTGAAAAATGTTTAGATTGTGAAAACTCTTGTTGTTCTAAAAGTTTTCTCAATCTTCTGTTTCTCCTCCGTCTTTGAGGTCTAGAAAGCCTAACCTCAGATTTTGAATTACCCTTTGGTGTATCACGAGGTTTAACCACATTTGGGTTAACATAAGGCTTACCATGAGTTCTTACCTTTTCTGGAGTAACATGTCGGTTACCTCTGTCTTTGTGAGGACAATCCATTCGAATGTGACCCATAAGACCACAGTAAAAGCAAGATCTTTTCTCACTATATTCTCTCATATAAGGAATCTTCACACGATAAGATGCACTTGAAGAAGATTCTCCTACATGAAATTCTTTTGGAGTTTGAGACGGAACAAACTTTTTCTTAACAGGTTTTGATTCAGGCTTCATCTTCTCAGGAACTACATGCTTCTTCCCTTTATTTTTGTAAGGACAGTTCACCACAATGTGTCTTATCTCATTACAATGAAAACATGTACGCCTGTCTTTATAATCTCTGACATATGGAACTCTCCTTGAATTTGAAGAACTTCCAAATGTATAATTTCTAGATGAATTAGAATCAACCTTTGAGTCTTCTTTCTTAACCTCTTTCGGTTTCCCCTCTACCTTAGCTTCATCAAAATATTCATCATCACTCTCATCAGAATACACCATATCTTCACCTGTGACCGGATTCACTTTCAACACAGTCTTAGGATCTAAATCCTCATCGTTTATAATCTCAGGTGTAACAGAATAATTTCCGTTGAATGGTGGAGGAACATAGCCAATACCACTATTTCCCTTCCCCTGTTCAGTATTATCATGATAATATCCTAATAAGAATGATGAGTTTGCAAAGCTTTCTAATTTTCTATGCAATTTGATTACCTCTGCTTTAGATTCAGTTAGTTCCTTATCTTTCTCAGTAAGATCATTATTTCTTTTCTCAATTTCTGCAAAGGACATATCCAGGTGATATGCCTGCTCTTTGATCTTCAAAGTCAGAGAATTTATATCCCTCTTCAGTGATTCTATTCTTTCAATACACACATTCTCATTATCCTTTAATTTTTGATTTACCGTGTGCATCGATTTCATATCACAAATGAGGTTGACGTTGCCATCCATAACCCTCATCATTTTATCCTTAACTGAAACACAGTTAGAACAAAACGTCTCAGAGTTAGAAAATACCTCAGGTTTTACTCCTGAAGAAGATGCACTAGGAGCTATGAAAAAGTCACATTAGCTTCACCCTTTTGATCAACAACGGCAGGCTCTGCATCAGTTTCTAAGTCACTGAGATCATTTTCAACTGTCTGAAAACTTTCTTCACTCATCACATCAGTCTCGGTAGACTGAGTACTTTCACCAGAACGAATACTCTCACTATCAGTTAAATCTGCAGAAGAATCACTTTGAGAATAACTCGGCTTCTCCAATACATCATTGATCAAGACCACAAACGCTTGAGTAGTAGCTTCACCCATTTTCTTCAAAGCTTCCCATAGATCTCTTGAATTTGGACACTTCCCGAGACTATGAATGATTTCTTTTGGTAAAGACAACGTTAAAGTTTCACGCGTCTTCATCTCTCGATCAAACTTCTGCTTTTCTACCTTAGTAAGAGTTGTCACTGGTTTAGGAACATCATAATATCCCATATAGTCATAAGTAGGATGCTCATATCCTTCAAATATTGATGTCCAAAAGTTTTCATCAGTTTCTGATACGAACTGTTCGAACCGGACTTTCCAGCTACGATAATCTGATATGCACAAAAGCTTCGGTGGCATATTTCCAATATCATTATAATCACACGAAATTGACATTTTGAAATTTTGGCGAAAATATTCGGAAAAAAAATTTCCCGCCAAAATACTCTTTAAAGAATTTCGAAAATTCAAAATTTCAAAAATGATCCGAAACAAGCATATAAACTTTCCCTAAAAAATTTGGACAAGATTAATTTTCCCGCCAAAATATATATATATTTTTTTATTATTTTTTTATATTCAAACCAACTTAAGTTGACCCGAGCGAACTTGACCCCAAGCGAACTTGTTAAGTTCGCCTGATTAAGTTCGCCTACTGATTAAGTTCGCTTAAACTGTGAGAAGCGAACTTAATAAGTTCGCTTGCTAAGTTCGCCTGCACAAGAACTCAGCAAGTTCGCCTAAAACAGCTGAAACAAACTCAGAAACCCAAACACGAACAAACTCGGCTGAAAATCATGATTTCTGATCAAAATGATGGAATTAAGCAATTGTGAACCGTATGATTGTGTAGAAACTGATTAGGAACAATCCTATCTGATCAATTTCTTCAAACCAATCCAAAATCAATCCAAATTGATCAAAAATCTTCCATTTTTATCAAGAACACGAAAAAAATGAAAAAGCTTCAAAATCTCAGATTTTTGATGTTGATTGGACACGAAAACACCACGAATCTTTTGCTAATCAAGAGCATAAGCTCTGATACCACTTGTAGGTCCCTAATTCAGTGCGTGACGGATCTCTAGACTCGCGGTACGACACGGTGATAACGTGCGGAATCCATGATCAACGTGCTCGTGTAACTCAATCAACAACAACGGTGTAAATAAACGCTTTGTATTTCCACCACAATATCAGGTTACAATGATTACAGAAATTCTCTTAGTCTCTCTGATATCCTCTTTCTCACACTTCTATTTCTGCTGAAACATCCTATTTATAAACTACTGTTCTGCACCAGGCGAACTTATTAAGTTCGCCTCTAACAGGCTAAGCGAACTTAATAAGTTCGCCTCTGATAGACTTAAGCGAACTTATTAAGTTCACCTCTGATAGACCAGGCGAACTTATTAAGTTCGCCTCTGATAGGCTAGGTGAACTTGTTAAGTTCGCCTCTAGCAGAACTTACACAGAATTTTATCAACAGTTACAAAACATGTCCTAACAGACTCCCCTTTAACTGTTGCTAACAATTCTATCAAATACAAGTTAAAGACTCTAAGACTAAGACATAATATCTTCAAGCTCGTTGTCACCAGAATATGCTCCAACAGTTTAATCCTCAGCAACAAAAGATGTGCAGCTGACTGCTTTAAGTTATCAGCAGGAACATGTTTCCTATGGATTTCTTTAAGACTGTCAGCTGCAACATCCTTGCTGCGGATTATTAAATCCATCAGCAGCAGATAAGTTTGCTGCTGACAGACTTAACCTTCCGCATCAACCAAGGTTGCAGCGGACAGGCTCACTCATCCACAGCAATCAAGTTTGCTGCCGATGGGTAAATTTAAGTCCAAATTAACTTTTACCCGCTGTAAAAACAAATTAACGTCAGTCTTTACCATGAGTGCCTCGGTGCATTACAGCTGTAACAATAAAAGGTGAATTGGGTTGTACTGTACAAGTCATTTTGCTTTTTCTCTCCTCTGCCGTTATAAAAACAAATCAAATTTCCACCTCTTCACCTTCCACTTCTCCCTAAACCAACATCACTTTCTCTCAAGTCCCCATCACGTTCAAAGCCCTTCATCCCTCACTTTCATACCTAACCAAGTGAAAGATATCCGAAGGATTCAATGATATGATCGACTTCTTATGTCGATCAAAGATCCAATTTTCCCTCACAACCAACCATGCCACATATATCCCTCATATGGAGGATTTCTGGAGTACTGCCGTCTACTCTTCCGAAGAGGGGATTCCCCAAATCAAAGCCAAGGTAGACGGCAAGGATATCACCATCTCGAAAGCCACACTCTTCTCCAATACATATCTCAGAAAAGAAACGGATGTCATCAGGCGCTTTCCATGGTCTTCTTCTTGCGCCTCTTCGCGCCACCGCGGAGACGAAGGACGTGGCGAAGATTTGACTCCTTCTGGATGTTGTAATCGGCTAGGGTTCTGCCGTCCTCGAGCTGTTTTCTGGCGAATATTAGACGCTGCTGGTCTGGCGGAATGCCTTCCTTGTCTTGGATCTTTGCCTTCACGTTGTCGATTGTGTCAAAGGATTCGACCTCAAACGTGATCGTCTTACCCGTTAGGGTTTTCACGAGGATCTGCAGTTTCGCCGATCTGAAGTGATAACATGAGAACTGTTTCCAAAAAGTTCTCAGGGGTCAATGTTCCATTGTTATCTACAATGCTGAACATACAGAGTACCTCGGGTGACAGTTCAGCAATCCCAGCTGATACTGATCCCACACCCTCCACCTCACATCTTAAACAACAGTCTGCTTCTACCATTCGAACCCCTGTGCATACTACTAAGGATGCACAGGCACAAAAATTACTTACACCTGTTTTGGATGTTATCGTTCAACTGGAACACAGGGCCCCTGTTGCAACGACATATACTAGAAAAAAGGGGCAAGAGAACTCCTTCTTCTCCTGCCTCCAAGGCCCAAACCCAACCTAACAGCCCTCACTCAGAATCACAACATTCTGATGATACTTTCATAAGGGACAGCCACATTATTAGAGAGACTCCTTTGGATGTCTCTCTATTAGGATCATGATCACTTTCCGGATCCATACAACAGCCCCCTGAGCCTTTCCTTTCTCTTCTGAGCTTAAGTGTTGAGGAACCTCATTAAGATGATGTACATTCTCCAACTACCACTATCTCGGAGGTACTGATTGATCTTGCTTCCAACACACCCAACCCAAGTTCTTCTACCCTGAAGGTCCACTCTAGGAGTTATGACAGAGTGGATGTGGAAGAGGCTGTCACTACTACTGGTCCATCAAATGACCAGGAGGACAGTGACAACATTGCTAAGACCTCAACTACGACAACTCACAGTGAGGATGCTTCCTTGGAAACTCCCCTCACTAAGAGGAATCCCAGGTTCCAAGAAACCATGGGTAATGGGGATGAAGAGGCTAGGCCTAAGGCCCCATCTGGATCCAAGGATTCCATAACTGTGGATGAGGACAGACTGTAACTTCATATTTTGGATTTGACGGCCCGGGTGGATATGCTAGAGGATGAAGTGTCCAAACTAAGACACCAAGTCTTTATGCATGAAGCCCATCAATGCCCAGCTTTTCTTACTCCCTCCTTTGTATTAGTGGGCACTCAAACTGATGTACATTTGTCCATTGATGCAACCAAAAAGGGGGAGATGGTCCAAATGGAGGAAGACTCAGACAGTCTTGACGAATGGATTCAAGAGCAGGCTGTATTTCAAAGTATAAGATGGCTGTTATTGAAGCATTTTCTTTTGGTTGAAAGGATAGTCAGAAATATGAAAAAGCTTCAGCAACAAAGGCAGTAAGAGAATTTTGGTAGCATCAGTCTAGGGGGAGTTTGTAGAACCAAAGACTGATGGCTAAAAATTCTCTAAGTACAAATGCTGCTGATATCAGAGTGCTGCTGACCAACAAACTGCCGCGGACAAGCTTATCTGCTGCGGATACTTGTTCTCCTGCTGAAGAACAAATCTGCTGCGGATAGCCTTATCTGCTGAAGACCAAAGTTGCTGCGGATAGGCTTCTCAGCAGCATCAACACTTGATGCTGCTGACAGGCAAATCATCAGCAGCTTTGGATGGTTACATGTTGCTACTGATCATCATCTTTGCTGCTGACAGCCTTGTGCCTTGAAGACAAATCGTTGCAGCTGACTATCCATACCAAGCGTCACTGACAACTTTCTGCAAAAGCAACTGACACACTCAAAGCAAAAGGAACCGCAATGGCACAACCAATGACGGACAACAATGCTCTTCTCCAAGCATGCAAGTAATGATGCATAAAGAATACGCTTCAATAAAGTTAACTAGTTTTAGACAAAACGTGTAATAGTTAGCTACATACAACAGATCAACGGTGTGTGTTAGATCTGATCCTTAGAATCAAGGGGCTGTCTTGATTCTAAGTGAGTATAAATAATGTGTAAACACTTCATTGTAAGTGTGCGTTTTATGTCTTTTGATTGAGTTTTTCAATTGTAATCGTTTATCTACAAAAGCTTAATACAACAGTGTTCTTAAAAGTATTCTTTCTGCTTACTCGATTACACTAGTTTAGTTGTTATTGTTTCCGCCAATTTCAACTAAGAACAGAACCATCTTGTAATTTCTCGATCCTACAAGTACATTGGACCCGTACCTTAAATAAATGTTTATGTGAATTACGTGATTATGTGTTATGTGCTATGTGTGGAAATAAGGTACGGGGTATGTAGTTATCTAACAAAAACATAATGTTTTGTCTAAAGAAACAGTGGTGTATAAATCTCTCATAGATCCGTCATTCTTTCCAGGGAATATTTCTGTTGGAGGTACTAATCTGGAAGGATAATCACCCACTAAATAAATGAAATAAACAAGGGAGGGCTTAGTTCCAAATAAAGGAACAACTATGATATGTTAAAGGGGTGTGGAACCGTCACTGATACTTCCTATATATAAAGTCTTTAAACATATCATGGAGAAGCCTTTATGAGGAAATAGAGCAGAAATGGAATAAAAGTATGAAGAGATCATGCTATTAAATAAATTGGGATAAATGGGAAAGCTTAATTCTAAATAAAGGAATATCTATGATGTATTATAGGGGTGGTGGGTACTCCGCTGGTACACCATATATATATAACTCTTTAATGCATCATAGAGACTCCTTTAGAAGGAATTAGAGCAAGGATTGGATAAAGGCATGAGCAAGTCATGCTATTAGATAAAAGAGGATTAATGGGGAAGCTTAATTCTAAGTAAAGGAGTATTCATGGGACGTTAAAGGGGTGGTAGATACGCCGCTGGTACTTCCTATATATAAACCTGTTTAACGTAACACGGAGAAACCTTTATAAGGAATTAGAGCAAGGATAAATATGAAAGTATGACACGAGGTCATGTTATATGTGCGAATATGCGATGTGTGTTAACTGTAAATATGTGAATGCATGATAGATGATCATACCATACGTGTAAATATGAATGTGTGATGGAAACGAGTCTAAGTCTTAAAATGGAATAACGGAGTACCGACGAAGTGTTAAAGGGGTGGTGGATACGCCACTGGTACTTCCTATATATAAGCCTCTTTAGTGCATCGTGGGGAAGCAATTACGAAGTTTTAAGGTGAGGATTGGTTGGGAATACATTGAGAGGCTGTGAGTCTATGATACTCAAGATCCCAATGCAATGAGTTGTCCAGCCTACGGTGCGGCCCTCAATAAGAAATGAATGAATGGAAGGAGATGTCCAGCCTACGGGGCCGGTCCCAATAAGAAATAAATGGGGAGAGATGTCCAGCATACAGGGTTGGTCTCCGGAATGAAATGAATACTATAACTGGAGGTACGTCCGAAGATGGTTATGAGGGGGTTAGCACACCCATAAAATATACGAATGACGTGACCAGAGGTACGTCGGAGATGGTCATGTGGGTGCCGAGAGCCCGTGAAACTTGAACAATAATAAGAACCTAAAGGGTTCATAATAAAATGAACAATGCAGTGTACTTACTTAGCGTACGTTAATTAAAAAACGTTTTCCAAACACTGCATGAAAGAGGCACGTGGAATGAAACTTCCTTAGGACGTGGCCGGTCGGAGTTGAAGAATCCCTATGTTACGTAATGTAATAGTTTATGTAAAAACCATATTTCTAATAAAATATATCTTTATCACTTTAGTGATAAGGTTATGAAAAATTTGGGACCTGTTTTATCCATTAAACTCTAATAATATAATAAAGGAATAAGTAGGATGTTTCAAGTTGGTATCAGAGCACGGTTTAAGGGATTTGAGTATCGGAAGGATACTTAAACTCAAACCATAAGTGCTCGTGATATAAATAGGGATTCCATCCGAGGCCGTCCGAGGAAGCAGGTATGTTTAAATTCCATTGCTTAAATATAAATGTGTGAGTATACGTGGGCTGAATTTTGTATGAAATAAGCTCCATGTGATAGTTGGGAGTATCACGATGTGTAACACACATTACCTCATACCTGGCCAGTATGAGAGTTAATGCATGGGACCGTCATGATATTGCAAACATCATATGATAACTTATGTCAGCAGATAGTAGGCCGGGAATGTGATTATACATGATTGAAATGTATAAGTGAATGTGAGTATGTGTGAACGTATGAAGGGGCCTTACGAAAAATCCTAGAATGCTTAATTAGGGTTAGAATAGTATGAGACCTGTAAATATGAAACCATAGACTATAATTAGGGTAAACGAGCGAGTGATTAAATGAAATTCGTGTATCAGCAACAATGGCTGAACGTCAGAACAATGAAGTACGTGACGAAGGGAGCCACAGGAGATTTACGTCTCCACTTCACGATGAGAACGAAGTAGAAAAAGTCTTGGAGAATATCCGGAGGCAGATTGCGTTAGAAGTAGGGAAGGCGTTCGATGTAAACCTCTCAATTATGCAAGCAGAACTGCAAAGTTCACTGGAGAGCTGGTTTGAGAATCATAAAGAGATATAGAAATCCCAGAATAGAGAAGATAGAAATTCTAAATCAAACTTATGCACACATAAGGAATTTATGACATGCAAACCAATGGAGTTCAGGGGAGCCATTAATCCCTTAGAGAGTCAAAGATGGATAGCTGCAATGGAAACAATGTTCGATACTTGTCATTGCAGTAAGGAGGACGAAGTAACCTTCGCCACCAACCAACTCAAAGAAAGAGTTGACGATTGGTGGGGCGTGGTGAAGAGAGAGAAGGTAGAGATAAGATCAAAGAGATGAAGTGGGAAGAATTCAAGGATATCTTTCTGAAGCATTATTGCCCGCGAGTGGCAATAGACAGAATCATTGATGAGTTCCTTCAACTCCGTCAAACAAATGAATCTATGGACGAGATTACTGGCATTTTCTTCGATAAAGCTAGATTTTGTCCTGCTTTCTTAACAACCCCCTGAGATGTGGATGACACGATACAATCTCATTCTAAAAAAAGAAATTAGAGAGTTCATTCATCTGTCTAAGTGCGTGAACTTGGAGGAAATGATTGATTGGGCTCGAGAACGAGAAACAGAGCTTTAGAGGCAGGAAGAAGGGGACAGGAAGAGAATAGGAGAGAATTATCCATCTCCTTTGCCTCTTAGGAGAATTATATTTAGAAGACCTAAAAGTGATTCCTCTAAAAAAAAGAAATAAGCGACTGTGAAACTTGTGGAAGAAGGCATCCTGGAGAATGCCAGTTCAAGACTCTAAATTGTAGCAAATGCGGGAAAGTTGGACACACTGCAATACAATGTATGAGTTCAAATAGACTATGCTACACTTGTTACAAGCCAGGACATTTCAACAGGGAATGTCCTGAGCTACGATCTCAGACTCAGAAGACCAGTGAAGGGTCAAGAGTGACAGATAATGAAATTAAAAGGATCGAGGCTCCGAAATCAAGTGGTAGGGATTTCCAGATCATGACTGAGGAAGCGAAAGATGTCCCTAACATCATATCAGGCACCTTACTCTTGAATTCCCTACCTACTTGTGTTTAAGTCAATACGGGGCTATTCGATTATTTATTTCATTAAGATACGTGAATTCAAGAAACTTCAGTAGAAGTAAATTGGCTAAGGCATTAGAGGTTGAAATCGCGAGTGATAGAAACTGCGTAGTAACCGAAATATGCCGAGATTGCCGACTACTGATAAAAGGACAAGAATATTTCATTGATCTAATTCAGATGCCAATGCAAGAATTGAACGTGATCATTGGAATAGACTGGTTATCTTTGCATGCTGGGACGATTAAATGCAATCAGAAGATTGTACGATTTACGACGTTTGGAGGAAAGGAAGTTAGTGTCATTAGCAAACGACGAAACTCGATCATGTTATGTACGATGGCAAAGATAAATAGCTATGTGAGACAATGTCACCAAGCCTTCATAGCTTATGTGACTGAAGTGAAGGTAAAAGGAAAGAACTGAAACAAGTTCTAATAGCAGAATAAACTCCCAGAAGTTTTCCCAAACGATCTCCCATGTGCTCCACCTGAGAGAGAGATCGAATTCAAAATCAATTTAATTCCAGAAACTAAGCAACATACAAATCAGCACATACTGGAATGAAGAAATGTATGTCACAACCGAGAAAGTTGTTACACAAAAGACATAGACCAATAGAATTCCAAGAAGGAGATTGCGTTTTATGTCTCCTAGGAAAGGTCTAATTCAACATAAGAAACACGGTAAGATAAGTCAGCAATTCATTAGTCCTTTTAAGGATCATTAAATGAAGCAGAAGAGTGGCTTGTCAACTAAAGCAACCTGAAGAACCAAAACACGTTCCATGTACTTTATATACGGAAGTATATAGCAAACAATATTGCTTATGAACCTTTGAAAAAATAGGGGTTGATAGGAATTTAATATATGTTGAAGAACCCGTAAATATTCTAAACACGAAGAAAAAGCAGACAAGTAACGAAATAATTGAACAAGTGTTAGTGCAATAAGAGGCACACAAAAAGGGTCAGAGACGACCTGGAAAGCAAGGAAGGAGTGAGAAAGACTCATCCTCAATTATTTATGGACTAACAGGTTTCGAGGACGAAACCTAAAATAAGGGGGGTCGAATTTTAACATCCCAAACTCCTAACAAAAGGTTAGGACACGTGTCGGCTAAGAAACGTGACACTAGAACGTAACCGGACGCGAAAATAGAAAGACGGTTAGACCGGAAATAGCCCAAAACTTCACATAAGCATATCCCGAGCTAGAAAATGAGTTACGGAAGCCATAATATATGAAACTTGGGTGCCTTTGCGAGGAGAATTTGAAAATAGAGTCAAAACGGACTGTCACCATGTGTAACGGTCGGTCATGACCCCCCAGAACCCATAACGGACCGTCAACGTCCGTGACGGTCCGTCAACGTCCGTGACGGTCCGTCACGTCGCAAAATCGTGAAAACTCATCGTTTTACGCCACGTATCAGTGACTCATCCCACCCTAAGGCCATGATGGACCGTCATAAGCCGTGACGGTCCGTTACATGGTTAGAATGTGCTTGGAGACCAAGAAAACAGTAATGGACCATTAGTAACGGTCCGTTATGGGATCAGATTTTTGCCTATAAATTGATTCCATGAGCCATTAAAAGAGAAAACATCACACACAAACACCACAATACACACTAACGATTCTCAAAAGAAATAAGAGACCCGGTGCGGCGCGTTTAAGTGTGAGTGCGGTACGTTGCGAGTGCGGTCTGATCCGGAGAGACGTTTAAGCGAGGAACGAGCGTAGGAAACGACCCAATGTTTAAGTAAGTACACTGGACCTGTACCGTAGATAAATTTTTATGTGAGTTCCGTGATTATGTGTTATGTGCTATGTGTGGAACTAAGGTACGGGGTAATGGGGATTAGTCTAGATACTAAACCGGAATAATGGAGTAACCACGAGGTATCAAAGGGGTGGTGGATACGCCGCTGGTACTTCCTATATATAAATCTCTTTGACGCTTCGTGGTGAAACCATTATGAACGTTTAGGGGTATAAACTAAAACACAATAATGAGAATACTATGATTTCATAATGGATGAGTAATCTTCCAACCAGTATGTAGTTATCTGACAAACATAATTTTCTGTCTATGGATAGAGTGGTGTATAAATCCCTCCTTGACCCGTCATTCTTACCAGGGAATATTTCTGTTGGAGGTACTACTCTTGAAGGATAACCACCCGCTAAATAAATAAAATAAACAAGGGAGGGCTTAGTTCCAAATAAAGGAACATCTATGATATGTTAAAGGGGTAGTGGATACGCCACTGATACTTCCTATATATAAACCTCTTTAAACATGTCATGGAGGAGCCTTTATGAGGAATTAGAGCAGAAATGGAATAGAAGTATGAAAAGATCATGCTATTAAATAAATGGGGATAAGTGGGAAGCTTAATTCTAAATAAAAGAATATCTATGATGTATTATAGGGTGGTGGGTATGCCGCTGGTATACCCTATATATAAACCTCTTTAATGCATCATAGTGACGCCTTTAGGAGGAATTAGAGCAAGGATTGGATAAAGGCATGAGCAAGCCATGCTATTAGATAAAAGAGGATTAATGGGGAAGGTTAATTTTAAGTAAAGAAGTATTCATAGGACGTTAAAGGGGTGGTGGATACGCCGCTGGTACTTCATATATATAAACCTCTTTAACATAACATGGGGAAACCTTTACATGGAATTAGAGAAAGGATAAATATGAAAGTATGACACAGGGTCAAGCTATATGTACGAATATGCGATGTGTGTTAACTGTAAATATGTGAATGCATGATAGATGATCATGCCATATGTGTAAATATGAATATATGATGGAAACGAGTTTAAGTCTTAAAATGGAATAACGGAGTACACACGATGTGTTAAAGGGGTGGTGGATACGTCGCTGGTACTTCCTATATATAAGCCTCTTTAGTGCATCGTGGGGAAGCCGTTACAAAGTCTTAAAGTGAGGACTGGTTGGGAATACATTGGGAGGCCGTGAGTCTATGATACTCAAGATCCCAATGCAATGAGATGTCCAGCCTATGGGGCGGGTCTCAATAAGAAATGAATGAATGGAAGGAGATGTCCAGCCTACGGGGGCGGGTCTCAATAAGCAATAAATGGGGAGAGTTGTCAAGCCTATGGGGCGGTTCTCAGGAATGAAATGAATACTATGACCGGAGGTACATGCGAAGATGGTCATGAGGGGGTCAGCACACCCATAAAATATACGAATGACGTGACCGGAAGAACGTCCGGAGATGCTGACGGGGGCGTCGAGAGCCCGGGAAACTTGAAAAATAATAAGAATCTAAAGGTTTTATAATAAAATGAAAGATGCAGTGTACTTACTTAGCGTAAGTTAATTCAAAAATGTTTTCCAAACACTGCAGGAAAGAGGCAAGTGGAATGAAGTTTCTTGAGGACGTGGCCGGTCGGATTTGAAGAATCCCTATGTTACATAATGTAATAGTTTATGTAAAAACCATATTTCTAATAAAATATTTCTTTATCACTTTAGTGATAAGGTTATGAAAAATCTGGGACCCGTTTTCCGCATTAAACTCTGATAAAATAATAAAGGAATAGGTAGGATGTTTCAATAGCAGATTTCATAGTCATAGTCATTTAAAACTTCCATCCAACGTCTTTGTCTCATGTTTAGTTCTTTCTGACTGAATATATATTTCAGACTTTTGTGCGTTCAATCAAGTATCCACGGGGAATAGTGGAGAACTTGCTTGTTAAGATAGATAAATTTGTCTTCCCTATGGATTTTGTCATCCTAGATATGGATGTGGATGACAGAGTCCCACTCATCATCGGGCGCCCGTTTCTGCGCACCGCCATGGCATTTGTCGAAGTCTTTGACGGAAAGCTTACACTTCGTGTGGGGGATGAGTCTATCACCTTTGATGCTGCAAAGTCCATGAAGGAGGCTAGTGAGCAAAGCCGCTCCGTGTGCATGATTGATGCCTTCATGGACCATCATCGGGACTCTTGGGCATTAGAGTTGGAGGAATTGTTAGATGCACCATATGATTACGGTGATGAGGTGTCTGATGATCTACCTGAGATGATGGCAGAATTAGATGAAATCACAGGCGAAGCATCGGGAACAAAGTATGATCTACTTGTTTGAGTCTCGGGCAAGTGCTCGAGGGGTAGAGTATGTATATAAGTCGTGGTTTATGTTCGTGTCATTTTATGCTTTTTGGTGTGCGTGTTTTGTTTTGTGTTTGTCTTGCAGGGATTCGTGCTCGATTCAGTGAGGAAAAGCATCGGGAACAAAGTTCCAGGTATTTTTACTTTGGTTTTTATAGTTGGAACATGTTTTAATTGGATTTGGGGGAAAAAGGTTTAAGGGGGTCAAAATTTTTCTAAATATAAAAATTGAATTATCTTTCTATGAATACCCCTCCGTCGCAGTACGCGAAGAAGAGCATCATGGCCCTCGTGGTACGCGAAGGACAGGAGTTTAGGCCTGACATAGTTTTTGCCTCCTCGCGATGCGCGAGGGGTGCTGCCTTGATGCTCGCGGTACGCGAGGGGATTCTGGTTTTGCCTTTTTCTTGTGTTTCCCATGTTTTCCCCATTCTGTTACCACCATCATCCACTACCATTCCATATATTCATTATCCACCATTCATCACCATTCCATCCATCTATCATCCACCATATCATCACACATATCATCCGACATCCACCTACCACGGGAAACTTAAGAACCATTTGTGACCGATGATCTACCTTGCTTGATGAATTCATGTCTATGTGTGTGCCACGCATCGGGTACGCGTTCCTGTGCTCTATCTTGAGTCGTATTAAGTCAGTCGGTCGTGTCTTTTGGTTTATCTTGAGTCTGTAACTTGTGTCTGTTTAATGCTATGGGTTTGTTTAAGTTTTATTTTGCAGGTATTCATCACTCCGCTCGTACTCAATCTCCATTCAGACGGGGTTGATCCTAATCTTGTTTATCTTGTAAAGGCAACTCGACAGTCGATTGTGCAGCCGCGACCATAATGCTATACGGTGCACACATGGAAGAGTAAAGCTGGACACAACACACTTCAATGCATACATTACCAGCTAAGTCTTCCTAGTTTTATTTTTGTATTTTTATTTTTAGTTGTTTCTTGGTTCACATTGGGGACAATGTTTGTTTCAAGTGTGAGGATGAGAGACTTTCTTGAGTCTAGTTTGTCTAGGTTTGCTTTCTTTACCAAAAAAAATTCAAAAAAATTGAAAATTTTGAAAAAATGTCCTTTGAAATCAAAAGTTTTTGCATAATAAATGGAAAATGATAGTACAACTGGTTCTACTTGTTGAGTTTTAAATGAAATAAATAATAGAAAAGTCATTGTTTACATATCTCGTCAACTAAAAACACATGAGAACAATTATACGACCACGATTTAGAATTGGGTGCCATAATATTCGCACTAAAGTTATGGAGACACTATCTCTACGGAGTCAAATTTACTGTGTTTACTGATCACAAAAGTCTGAAATATATATTCAGTCAGAAAGAACTGAAATGAGACAAAGACGTTGGATGGAAGTTTTAAACGATCAGCCAAAGATATGCTCATGCGCGTCGGATGTGGTTCTCCTAGGTCCAGCTTCTTGTATATAGAACAGGGCATCAGATTGATGCTAGCTCTCAGGTCTGCCAACGCGTGGTTTAAGGGCAAACTGCCAAGCAGACACGGGATCGTGAAGTGACCCAGGTCGGCCAGTTTCTCTGGCAATTTGTTCTGAACCACCGCAGAACATCGCTCACTTAGTTAGATTTTAGAGACTTCTTCCAGCTTCTTCTTGTTTGAAAAAAGATCTTTTAGGAACTTGCCATACTTAGGCATATGCTGGAGGACCTCTATGAATGGGAGATTGACCTTAAGCTGTTTGAATATGTTAAGGAAGTTACCGTATTCCCTAGCATATTTATGAGCCAGCAAGCATGCTGGGTAGGGAACACGGCTCAAGTCAATCTCGGGGGTCTTCATCTCCACCCCCTTCTTATTCTCCTCTGCCTTCTCGGCAGGCTTCTTGACCACTATCTCCTCATCCACCGGCTCCTCTTCTTCAACCACCGGTGGCTGCTCTCTCTCCTCTGCTCTTCGACTCCTAGTCGACACGGCCATCACTGAAGCATTAGGGCCTGAAGACGGACCTCCTTGTCTATTCTTTAGGCTCTTAGATATGTCTCCCATCGTGCATTGCATATCTTGGAACGCAGAATGCTGATTTCTCAGTAAGGTATCGTGTGCATCCTATCGCTGCTGAGTCTCCTTATCCCTTTACACTAAATGAGCGCGCATCTTAGTTTGGTTCTCCAGCAGCTCTTCAATCTTCTTATCCCTAGCACTGCTCCCAAAACTCGCTCCTGTTTTACCTCTTCCATGCTGATTAGGGCGAGCATTAAACCCAGGCGGGTTGTTTCCAGATCTCCATCTCGAGCCATAAGGATTGTTATAGTTATTATTGTACCCTCGGTATGCTCTTGCTGACGGACGAGGCAGTCCCTGGTGTCGTGGCCTCCCCTTCACACCTCACACCTTTGAGCATTCAGCTTTAGCTCTTTATTCTCATTCGCCATTGCCGTGAGTGCAGCAGCCACGCTAGTATCTGGGTTGACATGATGCACACCTCTAGGAGAAGAGGCGGGTGCCCTAGCATTAGGAATGGAAGTCCTAGTAGATGGCTGCTGTTGCTCAGCGAGATCGAATCTCTCAAACATCTCCTCGCATTCAACAGGCTCCAGTTTATCCATGATATGGCCTCCCGCAACTGTGTTGAACATTTGCTGCTTCTCGAAGGTGAGGCCATTATTGAACTTCTCCACAATCGCCCAGTCAGAAAGACCATGTGGGGACATCAGCTCAAAAACGCATTAAACCGCTGCCAGGCCATGTGATAAGGCTCGTCAGGGTCCATCCGAAAGGAGTGGATTTGGTCCCTAAGGCGAGCGGTCCTGGAAGGTGGATAGTACTTTTTAAGAAACTTGGCTTGAAAATCATCCTAAGTGGTGATGGAGTTGTCAGGGAGGGTGTCAAGCCATGTGGAAGCAAGCCCAGATAGCGAGAATGGAAAGAGAGGCAAGTAGACTGCGTCCGTGATATTGAAGGTATCACATATGCGAGCGAAGCGGGACATATGTCCGGGTGCATCCTCATCCTCGAGGCCATGAAACTGAGTATCATTAGGGATCGTACTCATGACATGTGATGGGATCTGCCAAGTATTGGTATTAGGTATAGTGGGGCGGGTGATCGAAGATCGCGCCCTGGTGGCCCCATCACTGGCTCTCTGGTGTACGGTACGTCTCGCTGGTGGGTTAGTGTCGCCCATATTAGGAAAAGGAACTGGGCTAGTGGGACGTACCTCGTTTGTGCACAATGTTTTCAAACACTCCTGGAAGTCGCGGGTGCGCTTGTGAAGCTCTCCTTCGGGCTCTTCGTAAGCTGAATACTGTGGCGATCCCTGCGAACGAGTACGTTGCATAAACTGAAAGACACAAAGAAAAATAAGAAAGACTCAAAACACAGAAAGACTCAATCCCAAATTAGACACATAAGTAGCAGATAGGACAAAGCACAAAATTAGGACTCAAAATAAAAGAAAGAAAGAAAACTAAACCAAAAATCACACAAAGAACTATTCAAAGCTAATGTTGCTATTGCCAAGTGTCCCCGACAACGGTGCCAAAAACTTGATGTCACCCAGACGATCTATAAAAACTAATAAATAAAACCTAATCTAGACTCCTAAGTAATAAATGGAGTACCTATGAACTAAACCTCACCGATAGGCAAGTGTACCTATCGAGTGTAGCACAGCTAAATGGTAAACCGGATTATCGAACCCTAGAGACACTGAATAACTATACTAGACTCTTACTCGGACTAAAGATGATTGGTTTGGTGTGTTTTCTACACTAGTGATTAAACTAATAATGCAGAATACTAAGATCGACTCTAACTATCAGACACAAGAACTCGGGAAATAACAGGAATGGGAAGAATACCATCTAGGTCGGAATCCTACTTGCAAAGCACAGACTTCTACCGGTTATGGAAACTATGATGGATCTGGGTATCTAAGGATAACAGCTATAGACAACCTAGTGGATCCCTAATCACTCTCAGGGTGTCACCAACTAAGAAACTCTAATGATGAAGTAACTCACCAGATAGTCGGATTACCTTTCAATCTCTCCAACAATGATAATGTACCCTAAAGACAAATCACCTCTCATTCTCAATGTCCACAATACATCAAAGATGCACGGGGTAATCTAAGATCAACACCATATGACTCGGACTAGCAACAATCACTAAGAACCTAAGGGAATCTCCTCTTAGATAATTCACACTCGGAATCCTAATGAAGAAGACTAACCGATTACCTCTCACCTTTCGGGTATCGAGATAAGATGAACATTCAGATCTATTGAACTCTCAACTACAGCTGCAAAGGAATACTATGTCTAGCAAACAATACAAACAACCACAAACACACAGTCTATGATCTAGATACGCTATTCAAGCTGGAAGACATCCACAAATAACATACGGAACTTATAATCAATTGTAAAACAGATCTAAACATGCATATTCATCATAATAATCAAACCAAGATCTTTACAAAATCATTAATACAAACATTAAATCCAAAAACCGATAAAAATCAAGACTTTAACATGTATTCTACAATGACCTAGGCAGTATCAATTGTTTAGCCTAATATCATACTTAAAACATCCATAACAGAAGTAATCAAGTCAAACATAGGTTCAAACATAGAAAAGAAAGATAAAGATTGAATCTTGAAAACCGAATACGCTAATCTAACGAACCCGGAATCCAAAAGCTTTAAACTCGCACTTGATTTCACTTCCACGCTCCCAAAATCGCCTCTAAGAACTGCTCTGGCGGCCAAAACTTGAACTCCTATCACAATAGCCTTGAAATTCTTTTAATTGATCGATTAGGGATTTTTGCAAAATTTTATGGCCCCCGCGTACCGCGAGGCAGTGATGTTGGTCCTTCGCATACCGCGAAGGACAATATAGTCCGGCGCCCTTCTGGCTTTTCTCGCGTACCGCGAGACATATCTTTTCCTCTTTCGCATACCGCAAATGATTGATTTCCAAATTTTTTACTTTAATTTCTTGGGACTTTCTCTTGCTCGGTTTCTTCGGGATTTGACTTGTATTCCACATGAGCTCCTGTAAACCTGACATTGATTCAAAACAAAGCAAAAGCAAGTAAAAACGTACACGAAACTATCTAAAAACACACTAAAATAATGGAATAAAGATGTGTGCTTTACATTAGTTAGCCTCTAATCAAGCCTGTATCCTATTTTATAAGAAGGTTATCAAACTTCATACTCCATAAGGCAACACCATTTCTATAAATGGTGATAAATTATCCAACTCTGTTGGAATAATTTCTATGCTGAAAGCTACGAAGTATCTTAGAAAGGGATGCTTAGCATACCTTGTATCTATAAACCACTGACTCTAAAAAGTAGATGGAAGATGTGCCGGTAGTGACCGAATTTCCTAATGTATTTCCCGACGAACTGCCTGGTATACCTCTCAAAAGGGAAATGGAGTTTAGAATTAATCTAGTACCTGGTACAACATCGATTGCGAAAGCCCCATACAGATTAGCTCCAACAGAGATGGCAGAACTTAAGAAGCAACTTGATGAGTTGCTGGAGAAAGGATTCATTAGACCTAGCTCGTCACATACGCCCACAATGCCCACGGTTGAAAGGGGACAAAGCTCCAGTCGGGAGGCCGGAAACTGGCCGAGAGGAACCCGATGTTGTAACCGGTACGTTTTTAGTAAACAACCATTATGCTTTTGTAATATTTGATACCGGTGCAAGTAGAAGTTTTTTTTCCACTAAGTTTAGGCCTAGAATTGAATTAAATTCTTCTAAATTATCTAATGCCTACATTATAGAATTAGCTGATGGAAAAACCATTGAGGCCGGCGAAGTGATCAATAATTGTACCCTAGAACTGGATGAACATTCATTCCCCATAAATTTAATGCCCGTTCAGTTAGGAGGGTTTGATGTCGTTGTTGGTATGGACTGGTTGGCACGTAACCGAGCTGAGATCGTGTGCGACAAGAAACTGTTAAGGATCCCATTATCCAATGAGGAAATGCTTACGATTCATGGTGAAAAGACGAGGGAGGCCTTAAACATAATCTCTTGTATGAAAGCTAACAAATGCATGAGAAAAGGATGCACGGCATACCTAGCATATGTATTAAAGGAAGAAGAAGAAGAGAGACGAATAGAAGATAATTGCAGCCGATTATCCTGATGTATTTCTCGACGAACTACCAGGCTTGCCACCACATAGAAAAGTCGAGTTTCGAATCGACTTAGTGCCGGGAGCAGCACCAGTTTCTAAATCGCCATATCGACTAGCACCGTCGGAAATGCAAGAGCTTATGATCCAATTACAAGAGCTTATGGACAAAGGATTTATTCGGCCGAGTTTCTCCCCATGGGGAGCACCAGTGCTATTCGTTAAAAAGAAGGATGGAACACTGAGAATGTGCATTGATTACCATGACCAAAACAAGGTCACGATAAAGAATCGGTATCCTTTGCCGAGGATCGATGACCTATTTGATTAATTACAAGGATCGAGTTATTTTTCAAAAATTGATTTAAGATCGGGGTACCATCAACTCAAGATCAGAGAGGAAGACGTACCAAAGACCGCATTTAGGACTAGGTATGGGCACTACGAGTTCCTAGTAATGCCCATCGGTTTGACAAACGCACCTGCTGTTTTCATGGACCTCATGAACAAAGTTTGTAAACCCTACCTAGATAAGTTTGTGATTGTTTTCATAGATGATATTCTGATATACTCTCAAAACAAGGAAGACCATGAACAACATCTAAGGTTGATTCTCGAGCTACTTAGAAAGGAGGAGCTATACGCTAAGTTTTCAAAATGTGAATTCTGGATGCGTGAAGTGCAATTCCTTGGACACGTTGTGAGCGGAAAAGGAATTCAATTAGATCCCGCTAAAATTAAAGCAGTCAAACAGTGGGAAGCTCCTAAAACCCCTACAGAAATCAGATAATTTTTTGGGATTAGCCGGGTACTACCGGCGCTTCATCGAAAATTTCTCAAAAATTGCTCAACCTTTGACATCCCTAACTCAGAAAAGTGTCAAATTCGATTGGGGTACCAAGCAACAAGAAGCCTTTGACACCCTAAAACAGAAATTAGGTAGCGCACCGATCCTATCCTTACCTGAAGGAACCGATGATTTTCTAGTCTATTGTGACGCATCACGACAAGGATTAGGGTGTGTCTTAATGCAAAGGAGCAAGGTGATTGCTTACGCATCTCGACAGCTTAAACTTCATGAGAAGAATTACACTACCCATGATCTTGAATTGGGTGCTGTTGTATTCGCACTCAAAATCTAGAGACATTATTTGTATGGAACAAAGTGTGTTATCTACACTGACCACAAAAGCCTTCAACACATATTTGACCAGAAGATGTTAAATATGAGGCAAAGAAGATGAGTAGAATTGCTAAATGATTATGATTGTGAGATACGTTACCATCCAGGCAAGGCAAATGTCGTGACCGATGCTCTAAGTAGGAAGGAACGAATTAAACCTCTCATAGTTCGTGCCTTGAAAATGACGATGCAATCAAACTTGATGCCTCAAATAAAGAGTGCCCAGAAAGAAGCCCTAAATGAAGCTAACCTCGAGAAGGAAGGGTTAACAAGTTTGGAGAAGAAATTTGTTTCAGGAAGCAACAGTGTATTGAAGTTCAATGATAGAACATGGATCCCAACCCATGGAAACCTAAGGGAAATTATGATGGATGAGGCTCATAAGTCTAAATACTCGATTCACCCGGGGAATGACAAGATGTACATAGACTTAAAGGACAAGTATTGGTGGCCAGGAATGAAGAAAGATATGTAGGGAAATGTCTAACTTGTTCTAAAGTTAAGGCTGAGCATCAAAATCCCTCTGGCCTGCTACAACAACCCGAGATTCCTGAGTGGAAATGGGAAAGAATCACCATGGATTTCATCACTAAATTACCCAAAACCGCTAGGGGACACGATGCCATATGGGTAATAGTCGACCGATTGACAAAATCCGCTCATTTCTTGCCAATCAGGGAGGATTACAAGATGGAAAGGTTAGCCAAAATATATGTAGATGAAATAGTATCCAGACATGGAGTACCTGTTTCAATCATATCCGATCGAGATAGCCGCTTTACCTCAAGATTTTGGCAAACGTTTCAACAAGCTTTAGGAACACGCTTGGATTTAAGTACCGCGTACCACCCGCAAACGGATGGCCAAAGTGAGCATACGATTCAGAACTTGGAAGACATGCTTAGGGCATGTGTCATAGATTTCGGAGGTAGTTGGGATACTCATCTGCCTTTGGCAGAATTCTCTTACAATAATAGTTACCATACGAGTATTAAAGCTGCCCCATTTGAGGCTTTATATGGGAGGAAGTGTAGATCCCCGATATGTTGGGCAGATATTGGTGACAGTCAATTAACAGGACCTGAAATTATCCAAGAAACAACCGATAAAATCATGAAAATAAAGGAGAGGATTGTAGCCGCAAGAGATCGAAAAAAGAGTTACGCCGACATCCGACGTAAACCCCTGGAATTTGAAGTTGGAGATAACGTGCTACTAAAAGTTTCGCCCTGGAAAGGCATTATTCGTTTTGGGAAAAGAGGTAAACTAAGTCCTAGGTATATTGGACCATTCAAAATCCTTGAAAGAATCGGCCCAGTTGCCTACCGCCTTGAATTACCCGAGGAGCTTAGTAGTATTCATGACACTTTTCACGTGTCAAACCTGAAGAAATGTCTAGCAGATGATTCCTTAATTATACCACCCGAAGAGATGCGCATCGACGACAAGCTTCGTTTCATCGAAGAACCTCTAGAAGTAATGGGACGACAAGTAAAGGCGCTTCGGAGAAGCAAGATCCCGATTGTTAAGATCAAATGGAACTCAAAAAGAGGACCTGAATTCACATGGGAATGAGAAGACGAAATGAAAAAGAAGTATCCCCATTTGTTTGACCAACCAATCCATATAACAGAAAGCACAAAAATTCACGATTAGCCTAAATCCTTTCACGGGACAAATTCTGGTTATGTCCACCTCTCTTAAACGAGGTACCTATGATTACTATGTGCACTTTTAAATACATTCTTTCCAAATTATCTGCTATATGATTTCATGTTAATATATGTGACCTAGATAATAACATCACTTAAATTTCGAGGACGAAATTCCAATAAGTAGGGGAGACTGTAACAACCCCAATTTTAGGGCTATATTTTTTTATTTACTTATTTATTCTAGAAGACATAAGTGACACAAACATAGACGGGTACCGGTATGAAAATTTATGACACAATTAGCAGTTACAAACGAGGCCCAATGGACATGGCCCATGTATGTTTTGTTAGGCTTAGTCCATACATTAGTCATTGGGCTTGGCCCAATTGTCCAAAAACCCATTAAATATAAACACATTATAAAACTCAAACAATTATACGTAGTGATTACGGTTCTAATCATACCCGACTTGTTTCCGGTGTGGAACACGGGGTCATACCGTACGCAATAGGTTACAATAAGAGCCACTTAAATAAATAATATCTACATGGACTATGAACTTATAATTAAAATCTTACACATACCTATTACGCGCACTCACGTATCTACAAACACCGAACACTGGTATAAGATGTCTCGTCTATAAAAATAAGAACAATAATTAATAATAACTAGGTATGTACTTATATAAAAGTGAATATTAATGTCTCGCATTTATAAGTACTAAAAATAATATCTAGTGATTCGATTTAAATTAATGCTATGTGAGTTTATATAAAATACATGTTTTTATAAAACCTACCATCTAATATATATAAAAATCCCTACATATAAGTATATTAAATATTTATACAAAAGAGTTATTTACCTGGTTATAGTCAATTAAATCATAACATTAAATCAACCAATTTTATATAAAAGACTAGATAATTTTATAAAATCTTCACACTTATTTAAAATCCCTAAAATCTAGCCATAATCCCACTCTCTCTCTTGAATTTTCGTCCAAGCCAAAACCCCCCCACCTCACACGATTTTTTTTAAAATCATCCCTATTTTGTAGCAATATTAAGCAAATCTTCCAATATCATCCATATTTACTAATTCCCAATGCATATCTCTTAATATCTTCTAAGTATCCTACCATATCCACCTATAAGTCAAACCCTACACCTAAAAATTCTCAAGATACACCAAATCAAATTAATTTGATGCGTTCCCAAGGATTGTAGCAGAGAAAATGTAACATCCCAAAAATAATAAAACGAATAAATATAGCGAGACCGGTGATTTAGTCAGAATATTTAAACAAAAGGGAGCGGGCTTGGGCTCGGCTTCAATGGGCCGAGGGAAGCCCAGGTATATATATAAGGCAAGGCAGCCCTCTTCCCTGCTCATTCCACACTCACGCAGCTTCTAGAGAGAGAGAGGAGAGCTCGGGTCTAGAGAGAGAAAATCGACGGATCGTCACGAAATTGGAGGAGCACGTTACAGCTGGGTCCGTGAGCAAAACCTCCGAATCAGAATTTCAATCAGGGTAATGATTCGATCACATTATGAGTTTTTGTTCGTTTTGGGAAGTTTCGGGTTTTGGCTAAAAAGGTAACGATTTTGCGGATGAAACTTGAAAATGAACTTAGGAATAGCATCTAGAATGAAAACCGAACGTTTTGATCTAAGAAAATTCAGATATTGACTCGATCAGACTCGCATGCAAAAACTTCAGATTCTTGGGGAAGACGACAGGTGCTGACCCATCGAAACTACTTAGTTTCGATAGGCGCAGACCCATCGAAACTACTCAGTTTCGATATATATATACAGACCCATCGAAACTACCTAGTTTCTATATGCCCACGATCCGAAGCTAAGATAATACATAAATCACTTATCGAAACTACCAAGTTTCGACAGAAGCAACCTATCGAAACTACCAAGTTTCGACAGAAGCAACCTATCGAAACTACCAAGTTTCGACAGAAGAACCTATCGAAACTACCAAGTTTCGACAGAAGCAACCTATCGAAACTACCAAGTTTCGACAGAAGCAACCTATCGAAACTACCAAGTTTCGACATAAGCAACCTATCGAAACTACCAAGTTTCGATATAAGTAAATCCATCGAAACTACTAGGTTCAAGCATAGTAATGTCTAGTGTCATCTAGGAGCACTACCTTACGTGCATGACTTTATTATACAGATCGTGAGTGACATTAGTGACGCTCAGTAGCCAGCTAAGTGTATCTCAGAAACTACTCATCAGGTGAGTTCTATGTGCCCCCTTCTATGCTATGTGCAAATCTTATTAAATGTTTTGGGGCTGAAATGTATACACTAAATGAATGAATGATATGAATGCTAATGTGATCATACGTGATGTACTAATATATATTTTATGTATATATATATAAAGAATGAATTTTGAACAAAGAATGAAACGTATGTTTACAAAGAATGAAGGAAAGAATGGCATAACGTAAATAAATGAAATCTTGCTGTATAATTATTTATATTGCATGTTATAAATGTAAGTATACGTTATGGACGGAAACGAAGTTAACGGCTACTTCTGTAGACGGACGACCACGTGACTATTTTGCAACCGGGAAAGATACGTCCTTCGCAAGCTAGGACGTACAAAATGCATAAAAGGGCGGTCGAAGTAAATGCTAAAATAGTATAACGGTTGCATAAACAATAGTTCGCATGGGAAACGGATGCCTTAGGGCAGACGGGCCAATATGACGGACTACGACGGTAGGACGGTAAAGAAGGACGGCCGAAGGTTGGCCGGACTAAAGTTAAGGCGGACGGTTTCTAGGACCGGACGAGTAAAAGGGCTACGACGGTAGCTCAAGGGCGTATGTCTTTGTGATATACGTACCGTAAGGTGGGTTGATCACTCTTATGTGTATGACCAATGAATGTTAAAGAAAGAAAAGGTGAATACATATCTATGTAATTGCATAAGGATAAAGAAAGAAAAGGTGAATACATATCTATGTAATCACATAAGAATGAAGAAAGAAAAGTAAAGACTATGAATACGTATTTGTAGAAATGTATGCATATATTTATGTATACTTATAAAGAAAAGAATGATCATACTTAATAGTTTTAAACTAGAACTCACCAGCGTTAGCTGACTTTTAGTATACATTTCAGGTAACAAAGGAAAGGGTCGTGCGAAGGCGTGAAGGCTGCCCGACATGTGACTGACATCCCACCTTATGTTTTGTTTAGACAATGGTTAATGTTTTGAATGTTAAGACTTCCACTGTAATGTACTCAAATGTTGAATGTTCCCGCTATGTTTGAATGTTTTTAATTAAAAGTTCAGTAATTAATGACTATGTTTATGAGTAAATCCAACAAGTGAGGTCACCCAGGAATAGGGGCCTTACAGAAAACTCACGCCACCTCCTTCTTCCCCAATCAAAATCCAACAGAAATCTCCATTATCAAGACCCATTGCATGCACTCTTTGATTAAGCTCTTATACCATCTCTTTCAACTTATTCTCTCACAAAGCTCTCAAGAAACATTTTCCATCAACATCTGAGTTCGAAACAGCCCTCATCCATTCCAGAAATTCGAATTTTTGGTGAAGAACAAGCAAGGATTCAAGCCAAGTTCATCCCATGTAAGTTACTACGTTATTACCATTCAAACCCTCGTGTTATCCCCTCTTTACATACTGATTTTACCCATAAACTACAGCCATTAAACACCACCAAAACCCTTGTTTTTCTGCTGAGATTTTGACCCAAGAACATCCAAGGAAGCACGGGCTCGATTCCTACGCATACGTACGGTATTCTTGTAAGTTCAAGTACCTACGTGTGTTTCATCACGTCCTAATCACTCTTACTTGTTTACACAGAGAATAATCAGTACCTAAGGCCTTAATATCATCCTACTACAACCTCATCAAGTGCCAAGAACGAAACACCCAAAAGGTAAACCGAAAACCCACACCGTATTCAATGATTTCATGTGTCAATCAATAGTTTTCTTTAATATTTCTAATCAAACTCTTATTCCTTCAAAACCCACAAAATTTACAGCTCAATTGGACCTAGTTGGAGCCTCTCATTCGTGCGTATAATCAGCCCTTCAAAAAGGTACACAAAGCCTACCCAAAAACCTTACATTTATAAGCATTATTTTTGTTATTTTACACCGTTGTAGGCACGTATGACACCCCTATATGTCCAAACCAATAAAAAAGCTAAATTGACAGATTACTAAGTTTCTAAAGATGACTCATAACAACTTATGGCTCTAAAATTGAAAAGATATAAAAAAAAAATCATCGAAAAACCGTTGTGAAACCGTCAAAAACGGATTCCACAATCTTATTTAGTCAAAAACAACCTTTTCACCAACAAAATTATAAACTCAGAATTTTTACAGAGAGTATATGTCCCAAATAAAGAGTTTTCCAAAACGAATCACTCGAAACGTTTACAAAACAACCGTACGATTTCAAAACGAGTTTTAGAGCCGTAAATTGGGAAAATAAGATAGACACTTCAGAAAATTATGAAATTTTACAGGAAACTTTATAAAACTAATCTAAACCCAGGAAAAATATTGAATTAGGTGCAGGTCTTCAATTAGTATGATTCTTGTTTAACGTACGTAAAATAAACCGATAACAACATAAATTTTTAATAAATAGTGTTTCTGACCAAAAACTAAGTTTTATAATTTTTAAGACTTAAAAATACTGTACTAAGGCTGTATAAAATGTAAAGTCGAATTTATAAGCTCATTTAATAATATTTAGGAATTTAGGTCATTTCTAGACCATTATTTTCACTAAAAATAGAAAAATATAGAAAATAATTATATAAAAATTATTTTTATGATTTGTAAGTCCTAACCTACTGTAGAAAAATATAACTTAGAAATATTGAGGTAATTTTAATTATTAAAAAAAATATATCACTTAAACGCGTTAAAACGATAGCTAATTAAGTAAAAGTAACAAAAACAATAAAATAGTTATAAACCTCATTTTTTTCCAGACTTTTTGCCTTGTATAATTTAAGTATTACTCTCACTTGAATCTTATAGATAACCTTAAATTATATATTAGTTAATCACTTAAAAAATGTGAGTTTTGGCAAAGCCAATATGTTAGAATTTAACGGTATTACAATATTATTATTTTACCCTTTTTTTGTAAATATAGATAACTCATATAATAACTAAGAACTATAATAATTGAAGTATTAATATGTATACTTAACCTAAGTTTATTCGATGATAAATAATATATTAATCAAACTAATAGAACGGGTTCATTTGGACATAGTGTACAATCACCTTAGGACACCAACACGTATGGACTAGTCGATGATATTTGATTTATTAGTAACACATTGTTCTAAACATAGGGGCCCTAGTTTGCACTAACCGACGACTTATCTTTCAAGCTACTACAAGGTGAGATCATGTGATCCCCGTTTTACAAATTATTTCTATACACGTTTTGGGGACATGAGATACATACTCCTAAACTATTTTATACTTGGTGTGATACATAAATAAGGCCATTTTAGCTGCCATAACGAATCCCCGAACTTTTGTACACAATCATTAACTCCTTTGGAGCCAACGAATATATGGGTAGTACTATCTGGTGAAACCCCCGCACACCATGGGCCCGACGTAACCGGGACAACCTCCCATTGAATGATAATCATATAATGATGATAAATATCTTGTGACATATATTCGTTTAACAGTTGTAAGCTTATGTTGGCAGACTTGAGCAATTAAACTCATAACAATAAGGGGTATGGGTTAGGGGAAAATTATTATTTCTAGATGTTCACGGGTTGTGGGCACATGGTTGATTGTGAACTTATTTATTATGCACCAAACTTATTCATTTGTGTCTGTTGTCTAAAACGCATGAATTCACCAACATTTTGTTGACATATTTTGAGTATGTATTTCAGGTACTAACCAAGAGAAGGAGACTTAGGCACGACACTTAGAGTACAACCATGAAGAAACTAGAAGAATAAATTGCTTAGACAATAGTACTTTGATTGGTTGTAACTTTGTTTTATTTACTTTCAAGACATGTATTTTTTTCTAGTTTTGACGTTTAGTCCAACTAAGTAATGTAATTTGTATTTCCGCTGCGTTTGGTTGATATCAGTCGTCACGCCTAGCCCCTTGGTCGGGTTGTGACATTGGGTATAACAATGATTAGTACAATGTTGTTCCTCCTCCTGCTGACTACATTGCCATATACGAACCAAGCTTCAATGTTGCAAATCTTGACACTGTAAACCGAAACCTTGATCCTTCAACGGATGAACCTTTCATTACCTTTCAAGAGACAAACTGGCAAGATCATGCTTTGTGTGTGGCAGATATAACTACACTGCCAGCACCTGCTTTCATTACCTGGAATATCAAAGAAATTCAAAGGAGCATGCCTTTGACAAGACTAACAAAAACAAGAAGGTAAGAAACTACGAAGTCAAAGCAACTAAGTTCAGGGAGTCTCTATCTCCCCTAAGAGTGAAGCTGCCTAAATCTCAACAAACTTGCATCATCTGTGGTGAATCAGATCACTTTGCTGCAGACTGTAAGTTTAACCCTTTCAACCAGATCCTTCATCAAGCCCCTCAAAGACAAAGGGTAAAGAAGGATCAGCATACATCGGTTGTTAGTCAAGTTAAGTCCAAGAAAACAAAGCAGAAGCTTTCAGCAACAAACAAGTTTGCTGCTGATAAGCCAAAATCCTCCGCAGCAAAATCTGCTGATGATAAGTCAAAGCCATCAGTAGCAAGAGTGTCCATTGCTGATAAGCCAAAATCCAAGGCAAAACCTTGAGCAGCAAAGAATGCTGCCACTTCAACAAAGCCATCAGCAGCAGGATCTACTGTCAACAAGCCAGAAACATCAGTAGCAAAATCTGCTGCTGACAATGTGAGGAAAACTAGAAAATCAACAACAAGGTAATGGAAAGCCAAACCATCTCCAAGCACTGTCATTGGTTCCATTGACTGCAAACATACTGAAAAGGATAAACTAACAACCATCTTTTTCAAGTCTGCAGACTCTTTGGTTCCTCCTACTAATTAGAAATCTATCATGTGCAGGGACAACCAGGTCACAAGAATAACACCTGGGTGGTAGACAGTGGGTGTTCTAGGCATATGACAGGCAACAGATCTATCCTCTCCAACTTCAGACATTTCAATGGAGGATATGTTGCCTTTGGAAGTGACTCAAAGGGAGGATCCATTACTAGACAAGGAACTGTGTCCAACGAAAGAATAAGCATTGATAAGGTCAACTATGTTAAAGAATTGGACTTCAATCTCATGAGTGTTTCCCAGGTCTGTGACCAAAAGCATTGGATGCTCTTCACAGATAAAGAATGTTTTGTATTGACTCAGGCTTATCCACACCTCCTCCAGAAAGCATTTTATTAACTGCTCAGAGAAAAGAAAATCTCTATGTACTAGACATGAATGAAGTCACTTCATCTGGGAGTGTTTCCTGCTTTTTATCAAAGGCCTCAGTTGATGAAACAGCTCTCTGGCACAGGAGATTAAGCCATGTTAATATCAAAACTATCAAAAAATTGGTGAAGAATAATCTTGTCAGAGGGATTCCTGATAAATAATTTCAGCTGGAAGACCACTACATTGCATGCTTAAAGGGGAAGCAACACAAAAGCTCTCACAAGCCCAAGACCTTGAATACAAATGACACTCCACTGCAACTGCTGCATATGGATCTCTTTGGTCCTACAAATGTCATGTCAATGGGCAAGAAGTCGTAGTGTCTGGGGATAACTGATGATTATACCAGATTCTCATGGGTATACTTCTTGAGAACTAAAGATAAAACTGCTGAAATTCTCAAATCCTACATTCTCAGGGTAGAGAATCATAGCAATCAAAAGGTAAAGATCATAAGGTGTGATCAAGGCACAGAATTCAAGAACCACACCTTGAACTGTTTCTGTGAAAGCAAGGGGATAGAAAGACAATACAGTGCTCCAAGAACTCCTCAACAAAATGGAGTTGCTGAAAGAAGAAACATAACTCTTATTGAGTCAGCAAGATCTATGTTGGCTGACTCAAAACTGTCACTCACATTCTGGGCAGAAGCAGTTAGCACAGCCTGGTATGTGCAAAACCGAGTTCTAATTGTCAAACCCCCCAACAAAACACCCTATGAACTTTGGTTTCAAAGAATTCCCTACATTGGGTTCCTAAAACCTTTTGGGTGTCCATGCACCATTCTCATCACACATGGGGTTCTTCCTAAGTTTGGTGCCAAATCTGATGAAGGATATTTCGTAGGCTATTCCTCTCAATCAAAGGCCTATCGAGTATTCAATTCAAGAACAAGAATTGTTGAAGAATCAGCAAATGTGGAATGCAGAGAACACATTGTCTGTGAGCAGGGAAAAGGTCCAAACTGGCTCTTTGACATAGACTTAATCTCCCAAATATTTGTGCCTCTCACCTTCTCAAATATGGAGTCTACGTCTACACAAACACCTGCCTCCACTTCATCCACTGACTACAGGCTGGATTTTCCCAAATCTTCTATCAGTCTGAGAAGACCATCAATTGATCCTCCATCATTTCTGGAAGCAATTGAAGCAGGAACAAGACTGTCTAATATAACCAGCAACAACCTGTCTGAAACTGAAAATCTAAATGAAGACTCTTCGATAAATGCTGTAGATGTTGTGTAACATTTCTGATTTTTAGTATCCGTATTTCAAATTCAATGTAATGCATTTCAACCCAAATTCTAGTGCACTGTTTTGTTCTATTCGTACCATCAATTAAATACTATATTTCAATGTTAACCCGCAAATTTTACACGGTTATAACCTACTAAAACACAACATAAGTATCTATTTATACAAATATGTCAAAGACCAAAGTTACAAGGTCTGATGTTGAAAATTTACAAGAAACCCTAATAGGCACGGTCGCGCCTCGTTCTGGCACGGTCGCGCCTAGAGCTTTGGCACGGTCGCGTGACCAGCTTTGGAACGATCGCGCCCGGTGCCTAGGCACGGTCGCGCCTAGTACCAATGGAAACGAAAATACAGTTTTAATCACACGATCGTTGAGTTCCGTAACCGATTTACACTTCATTACCATTAACAAAAGCAATGACATTTCTAATTACAACGAACGTCTCAAATTAATCCAATCCATCTCAAAAATCGCTTAGACATTTCAAGAAAACACGAATTCTCTCTTTCGATCGGAATTATCGCAACCAAGCAGCAGATTCACGCAACTCAATCCTCACTAAAGCTACTGGACTCTCTGGTTTAGTCGGAATTGCAGCAGAGGACGCCGGAGACAGAACCCGTAGTCGCCGAAATTTCTCTCTACCGAACACTATCAGTTCGTCGTTATTCCGGGTAATTGAAACCTTCCACACTTTCGTTTCAGTTCATAGATCAAAAGCCCCATATTAATTTGGGCTTTCATTATGGAAATCACCACGAACCCGAATCCATATTTTCGTTAAAAATGATTTAATCGAAACGAACATTAGACACGTTTTAAATACAATTAATTTATACAGAAAGACTCGTGATGATCTAATATGTGAAAGCCCCATGGATTCCAACATTAACAATATAAGAATTAGCCAAATCGTTTCTGTTTTGGGACAGACACGGTCGCGCTAGTATTCTAGCGCGGTCGTGCTTCATGAGACACAGTTGCATCAAATACCAGCGCGGTCGTGCCTCACACACTCAGACCCAGTCATGCCTTTGGCTAGACTTGGTCATGCCTCAAAAACCTAGACACGGTCGTGCCTAGTCCAGAACATGATCGTGCCTAGAGAACAAACAAATTGTGCATTCTGTTTGATCAACACGGTCGCGCCCTAACTACCATGGTCACGCCCGTGGTTCGAGCACGATCGTGCCCTTACTAGGCACGGTCGTGTGTGAGTTAAATTCTTGGCAGAATTATAAATTTTATATATTTTTCAAACAATAAATATTCTGATTAAATTACAAAATAAAAATAGTTGATTTTTATAAAATTGCATTTAATCCTATTTAGAAAGAACAAATATTTAATAAATAGAAAAATAGTTATTTAAAGTTTATAAAATTAAATTTACAATTATTGCTAAACCTTTCATTTAAAAAGTATTTAAATGGTTAAGTTACATTTTATAAATAAATAAATAAAAATAATGATTATTTATTTACTTTATGTTTAAACAAAGACATTTATTTATTTACACTTAATTTTTTTTAACCCTTATAATATTTTCATAAACAATAATTATTTACATTACTTATCTAATTATTCAAACTCAAACCTTAATCAAAAGGTTCTAAAAATATTCTTTCAAACTTTATATGTTTTATTCAATACCTCCAATTACAAATCAATGACCTTTTTACACAAGTCCAAATGCAACTTTAGACTTAAACTTTGATGCACACTATTAATACCATATACATTACACTTTAGGTTTACTTGTGCATTTCAAGGATCTTTATTCTATCTAGTATCCTTGTTAGCTACGCCTTCAAAACAAGTGAGTATTTCATAGCCCCTTTACTCTTTTACACTTTTGGGGTGAAACATGAACTATATACAAATTACGTGTTTACATTTACACAAACAACACAAGTACAAATCCTATTTACATTCATGTGTATAAATTTGAGCTTTATGCCCGAGTGCTATGTGTGCTAACTTTTGTATGCTATTATGTGCAATCATTAACTATTCAAGCCGACGATTTTCAATGATAGGTCTATTGAGTCTGACAAATCCAACCAGATTGGGGTGATTGATACCGACAACAAAATTTTGCATGCTAGTTACAAAGGTTTGATTGTAATTGGTTACACAATAGCTGCTCCCCATAAATGCCTTATTTATTATGTAAGGATTTATTTTACAACTATATGCTATCTATATACAAACCTGTGTTATACTCACCAACTTTTTAGTTAACTTTATTTTATTTATGTTTCAGGTTCTAATGTATGATTGATCAAGATGTGCTACACATAGGCTTGGACTTAGTTAATTTAAATAAAAGAACTCTATGTATTTCAATTTTGTTCTATCTTGGATTTGGTTGAGTTTGGACTACTTGTTATGAAATTTGATGTTTAATATATTCAATCTAGTAAACCATGTGCTTATGAACCGTCAACATGTCCCGCCCCGATGATTCCGCCATCGGTCGGGGTGTGACAGATTGGTATCAGAGACTTGGTTATAGGGAATTAGGTTATTAGACACCTTGAGCTAGACTGTAACTTTAGGACACCTACTTATGCTATGTTTCATGATCACATGTTATATGATACATGCTATATGTTATATGTTATGTGTTACATGCTATGTGTTACATGCTTACTATGATTAGTTATTATTTTATTTGATGACTTAATTGTTAAAAATCCATGACTTATTAGTATATACTTAAATGATAAATTAAATAAACAATATCCTTTCCTATATCCTAAAACCTCATAATATTCTTATCTTCTTCTCTATCTTTATATTCCTAAGCATGTGGAAACTTCATGAAGCTGAATTCATAAAAAAAAAACTTCTTTATTTCCTCGTTAAGGTTTTTAAGCTTTGTTAATTATTTGAGGACACGTGCAATCTGGAATAGTGACACCTGTATTTTGGGTTTTCTGTCTAGGAAAGCATTTCGCATAAATCCCAATCAACAGAGGGACCCGTATGCTTTCCTGGGAATTCCCGAAATGAGTGTTTACTTATAGGCTAAAGCATGTCTCCTTGAAAATTATATAAGTTTAATTAACCTTAATGTGTCATAGTACTCGAGTGATTATATCACTATTTGAGTACAATCCAAACTATGATTATCTATTTATTTTGTTATCTTATTCTATTAAATCCAAACAATTCTCATAAGTTCTTACATCTTTTATTGTCTTATGAAAATCTGTAGAATGCCTCCTCGTCGTGCTCCCGCGGCCAACACCAATACCGACATTGCTGCTATTCTTGCACAACTTGTGACACAACTCACTCAAGATAATAGTGCCACCAATGGCAACAATGGTGGAAATGGTAGTAATAGTGGTAATGCTGGTAATGGTGGAAATGGTGGTAACAAGCCATCTCAATGCACCTTCAAGCATTTCAACTCGTGTAATCCCCTCAAGTTCTATGGTACCGAATGAGCTACCGGACTCCTTCAATGGTTTAAAAGCATTGAGAATACCTTTCTCAATAGTGACTGCCCCGACAACCTTCGTGTTCGTCATGCCACAAGTGTCCTACAAAAACGGGCACTCATGTGGTGGAATGGGGAGAAGCGAAATCGAGGTGTGGATATGGCAATGGCCTTATCTTGGGATGAGGTTAAAAGGCTAATGACCGAGGAATTCTGTCCTCGAAATGAAGTGAAGAAACTTGAAGCTGAGTTTTGGGATCTTGCCCAAGATAGTGGTGAAAACTTGGCGTATACGACTCGGTTCCATGAGTTGAGTCTTCTTGTGCCCCACATGGTCACTCCTCTGTCCCGCTGCATTGAAAAGTATATTGGGGGACTACCTAGGCAAATTCAAGATACTGTCCTAGGAAGGAATCCCGCAACACTTGAAGATGCCATCCGTTTGTCCGCTACCTTAACCGATAATCATGTGAAGGCGGGGACTCTTACTAAAAAGGGCACTAAGAAAGTTTCTGACACTATAACCCCTCCTACCCATAACAAAGAAGCCACAACTGAACCCTCCCGCAATAATAGGAAAAGGAAGACTAGAAACTATGCTGTGGTCACTCCTGCTATTCCTATTAACCAAGCTGCACCTATGGTTCAAGCACCGGCCAAAAAGCCATAAGTTGGAATCTACCCACTTTGTGCCACCTGCAACTACCATCATCCCCAAGGCATCCCATGTCGCCTTTGTACTTATTGTGGGAAATATGGCCATACAGTTAATGTTTGTAGGTCCAAAGCTCTTGCGGGCCAAGTCAACCCACCAAACCAAACCAACACCCAAGTGGCTAATCAAGGTGTACCCGCTATTGCAAATGGGCGAGCATGTTATGAGTGTGGCAACCCGAACCATTTCCGTGATCAATGCCCAAAGTTAGTCAATGCTAGACAAGGTGGAGCTCGTGGGCGTGCTTTCAACATAAACGCCAATGAAGCTCAAGCCAACAATGACGTGGTCAACGGTACGTTTCTTGTTAATAGTCAATATGCCTCCATTTTATTCGATACCGATGCCGAGAAGAGTTTTGTGTCACTTAACTTTGAACCTTTACTAGCCAAGACACGATCTCAATTAGAGAAAACCTTCACTGTCGAAATAGCAAATGGTGATTCACTTACAATCGAGTCTATTATCTATGACTGCTCTCTAGAACTTAATGAACATACATTCCCAATCAATCTTGTACCAATGCCATTAGGAAGTTTTGATATCATCATAGGCATGGATTGGCTATCAAATCATCATGCCGAAGTTATCTGTTTCGAGAAGTGTATTCAAATACCTCTACCATCGGGAGAAACACTAAGAGTCTTTGGTGAAAAGCCTTGTAAATGGCTTAAATTAATGTTATGCACTACTGCTCACAAGTACTTACGAAAGAAGTACGTGGCCTTTTTGTCCCATATCGTTCAAAAAGATGTCAAAAAGAAGAGTATTCAAGACATCCCCATTATTCGAGATTTTCCTGAAGTATTCCCTGAGGACTTATCCGGTCTTCCACCCGTTCGTCAAGTAGAATTTCGCATCGATCTTGTGCCCGGAGCTAACCCCGTGGCTAGAGCTCCATACCGTCTTGCACCTTCTGAAATGCAAGAACTTGCAAGTCAACTTCAAGAGCTCTCCGACAAGGGATTCATTTGTCGAAGTCATTCACCGTGGGGTGCACCCGTCTTATTCGTCAAAAAGAAGGATGGATCATTTCGCATGTGTATTGACTACCGCGAACTCAACAAGCTTACTATCAAAAACCGTTATCCTTTGCCTAGAATTGATGACCTATTTGATCAACTTCAAGGTTCTACTTGCTTCTCAAAGATTGATCTTTGATCTGGTTATCACCAACTCCGTGTGCAAGAAGAGGATATTCCAAAGATTGCCTTTCGAACAAAGGCAAGTTAGTCCCTCGCTATGTTGGTCCATTCAAAATCCTTGAAAGAGTTGGGAAAGTGGATTACAAACTCGAGTTGCCTCCATCTCTTGGCAATGTGCATCCTACATTTCATGTATCTAATCTGAAGAAATGTCTCGCTGATGAGAATCTCCATATACCACTTGATGACGTGCGCATTGATGAAACTATGCACTTCGTTGAGAAACAGGTAGAAATTATGGATCGTGAAATCAAGTAAATCAAGCGAAGTAGTATTCCTATTGTCAAAGTTCGTTGGGAGTCTAAGCGTGGTCCTGAATTCACTTGGGAACGAGAGGACCAAATGAAGCTCAAGTACCCCCATCTTTTAACTGATGCCGTAGTTTCCTCTAGCTAAATTTCGGGACGAAATTCCCTCAACATGGGGAGACTATAACATTTCTGATTTTTAGTATCCGTATTTCAAATTCAATGTAATGCATTTCAAACCAAATTCTAGTGCACAATTTTGTTCTATTCGTACCATCAATTAAATACTATATTTCAATGTTAACCCGCAAATTTTACACGGTTATAACCTACTAAAACACTACATAAGTATCTATTTATACAAATATGTCAAAGACCAAAGTTACAAGGTCTGATGTTGAAAATTTACAAGAAACCCTAATAGGCACGGTCGCGCCTCGTTCTGGCACGGTCGCGCCGAGTGCTTTGGCACGGTCGCGTGACCAGCTTTGGAACGATCGCGCCCGGTGCCTAGGCACGGTCGCGCCTCAAATGGGCACGGCCGCGCCTAGTACCAGTCGAAACGTAAATACAGTTTTAATCATCCGATCGTTGAGTTCCGTAACCGATTTACACTTCATTACCATTAACGAAAGCAATGACATTTCCAATTACAACGAACGTCTCAAATTAATCCAATCCATCTCAAAAATCGCTTAGAAATTTCAAGAAAACACGAATTCTCTCTTTCGATCGGAATTATCGCAACCAAGCAGCAGATTCACGCTACTCAATCCTCACTAAAGCTACTGGACTCTCTGTTTAGTCGGAATTGCAGCAGAGGACGCCGGAGACAGAACCCGTAGTTTTCGGAATTTCTCTCTACCGAACACTATCAATTCGTCGTTCTTCCGGGTAATTGAAACCTTCCACACTTTCGTTTCAGTTCATAGATCAAAAGCCCCATGTTAATTTGGGCTTTCATTATGGAAATCACCACGAACCCGAATCCACATTTCGTTAAAAATGATTTAATCGAAACGAATATTAGACACGTTTTAAATACAATTAATTTATACAGAAAGACTCGTGATGATCTAATGGGTGAAAGCCCCATGGATTCCAACATTAACAATATAAGAATTAGCCAAATCGTTTCTGTTTTGGGACAGACACGGTCGCGCTAGTATTCTAGCGCGGTCGTGCTTCATGAGACACGGTCGCGTCAAATACCAGCGCGGTCGTGCCTCACACACTCAGACCCAGTCATGCCTTTGGCTAGACTTGGTCATGCCTCAAAACCCTAGACACGGTCGTGCCTAGTCCAACGATCGTGCCTAGAGAACAAACAAATTGTGCATACTGTTTGTTCAACACGGTCGCGCCCTGACTAGCATGGTCGCACCCGTGGTTCGAGCACGATCGTGCCCTTCCCAGGCATGGTCGTGTGTGAGTTAAATTCTTGGCAGAATTATAAATTTTATATATTTTTCAAACAATAAATATTCTGATTGAATTACAAAATAAAAATAGTTGATTTTTATAAAATTGCATTTAATCCTATTTAGAAAGAACAAATATTTAATAAATAGAAAAATAGTTATTTAAAGTTTATAAAACTAAATTTACAATTATTGCTAAACCTTTCATTTAAAAAGTATTTAAATGGTTAAGTTACATTTTATAAATAAATAAATAAAATAATGATTATTTATTTACTTTATGTTTAAACAAAGATATTTATTTATTTACACTTAATTTCATTTAACACTTATAATATTTTCATAAACAATAATTATTTACATTACTTATCTAATTATTCAAACTCCAACCTTAATCAAAAGGTTCTAAAAATATTCTTTCAAACTTTATATGTTTTATTCAATACCTCCAATTACAAATCAATGACCTTTTTACACAAGTCCAAATGCAACTTTATACTTAAACTTTGGTGCACACTATTAACACCATATACATTACACTTTAGGTTAACTTGTGCATTTCAAGGATCTTTATTCTATCTAGTATCCTTGTTAGCTACGCCTTCAAAACAAGTGAGTATTTCATAGCCCCTTTTACTCTTTTACACTTTTGGGGTGAAACATGAACTATATACAAATTACATGTTTACATTTACACAAACAACACAAGTACAAATCCTATTTACATTCATGTGTACAAATTTGAGCTTTATGCCCGAGTGCTATGTCTGCTAACTTTTGTATGCTATTATGTGCAATCAGTAACTATTCAAGCCGACGGTTTTCAGTGATAGATCTTTTGAGTCTGACAAACCCACCCAGATTGGGGTGATTGATACCGACAACACAATTTTGCATGCTAGTTACAAAGGTTTGATTGTACTTGGTTACACAATAGCTGCTCCCTATAAATGCCTTATTTATCATGTTATGTAAGGATTTGTTTTACAACTATATGCTATCTATATACAAACCTGTGTTATACTCACCAACTTTTTAGTTGACTTTATTTTATTCATGTTTCAGGTTCTAATGTGTGAGATTGATCAAGATGTGCTACACATAGGCTTGGACTTAGTTAATTTAAATAAAATAACTCTATGTATTTCAATTTTGTTCTATCTTGGATTTGGTTGAGTTTGGACTACTTGTTATGAAATTTGATGTTTAATATATTCAATCTAGTAAACCATATGCTTATGAACAGTCTACATGTCCCGCCCCGATGATTCCGCCATCGGTCGGGGTGTGACATGCTGCTGATGCTCTTGCTAAAAATATTGATGTGGATAATGCAGTTGAAGACTATTCCACCTTGAATGAAGAGACCCCTGATCAAAATCAAAGCAATCTGGAACAAGAGATACAGCTGGAGGTGGTACCAGCATAGAGGATCCATAAAGAACATCCTCAAGAGAATAATATTGGCCAAATACACCAAGGAGTTCTCACAAGAAGCAAATCTCACGAGGCCAATATATGCTTGTTTTCATGTTTCCTATCTCAGGTGGAACCCAAGAAGATAGATGAAGCACTCAAACACAGCAGCTGGATTGAAGCAAAGCAGGAAGAATTGCTGCAATTCAAGAGGCAGGATGTCTGGAAACTTGTTGATCTTCCTCCAGATAAATATGCTATTGGCACACAATGGGTTTTCAGGAACAAGCAAGACGAGAGAGGCATTGTAGTAAAAAACAAAGGCAGACTTGTAGCTCAAGGCTACACTCAAGAAGAAGGAAATGACTATGATGAAGTCTTTGCTCCTGTTGCCAGACTGGAGGCCATCAGAATCTTCCTGGCATATGCTGCATCCAAGAATTTCACTGTCTATCAAATGGATATAAAAAGTGCCTTTATGTATGGGAAGATTGGTGAGGAAGTATACGTCAAACAGCCTCCAGGCTTTATAGATCCTGCACATCCTACTCAAGTGTTCAAACTAGACAAACTCTGTATGGCCTACATCAGGCACCAAGAGCCTTGTATGAAACCTTGTCAGGATATCTACTAAGAAACAACTTCATAAGAGGTGCCATAGACCAGACCTTGTTTATCAAAGATGAAGGGGGAGAAATCTTATTAGTTCAAATTTATGTCGATGATATCATCTTTGGATCAACAAGGAAACAGATGTGCAAAGACTTTGACATTCTGATGCACTCAAAGTTTGAAATGAGTTCAACGGGTGAACTAAATTTCTTCTTGGGTCTACAAGTCAAACAGGTCCCAAATGGAATCTTCATCAGCCAATCCAAATATGTAAAAAACATTTTGGAATGATTCAAAATGGCTGACTGCTCTGCTGCAAGAACCCCTATGCAAGTGCATCATCAACTGACTCCAGAAAAAGATGGCCAAGACACTGATTAACATCAGTACCGTGCAATGATAGGGTCTCTCATGTATCTCACTGCCTCAAGGCCAGATATCATGTTTGTAGTATGTCTCTGTGCAATATTTCAAGCAGCTCCAAAAGTTTCACATCTTCAGGCTGTCAAGAGAATCTTTAGATACTTAAAGGGTGCCTCAAGACTTGGGCTATGGTACTCTAAAAATGACATGTTTAATCTGTATGCATACACTGACAGTGACTATGGGGGATGCAACTTGGACAAAAAGTCCACTTCAGGGGGATGTCAATTTCAAGGAGGGAGATTGATTTCATGGCAGTGCAAGAAGCAAACATGTGTTTCAACTTCTATAGCTGAAGCAGAATACATTGCAGCTTCAAGTTGCTGTGCACAAGTCATCTGGATAGAAAATCAAATGTTGGATTATGGGATGACTTTCATGGCAACTCCAATTCACATGAGTGCTATCTTAATCACAAACAATCTGGATCAGATACACACGGCAAAGCACATTGACATCAGGTATAATTTCATAAGAGATTAAGCTGAGAAAAAGAGGATTATTTTAACCAAAGTTCATACGAATGAGCAATGTGCTGATTTGTTTACAAAACCTTTTGATGAAGCTAGATTTAAATATTTAGTTGAATCAATTGGTATGATGAACTTTGATTAAAATCTATCTCTATTCTATTTTTGTGTTTTGTCTTATGTTGTAAATAAAAGTTATAACTTAGCAGCACTTTTTCTTCAGCTGCTGACAGGTTAATCCTCAGCAGCAAAAGATGTGCAGCTGACTGCTTTAAGTTATCAGCAGGAACATGTTTCCTGCGGATTTCTTTAAGACTGTCAGCTGCAACATCCTTGCTGCGGATTATTAAATCCATCAGCAGCATATAAGTTTGCTGCTGACAGACTTAACCTTCCGCATCAACCAAGGTTGCAGCGGACAGGCTCACTCATCCACATCAATCAAGTTTGATGCCGATGGGTAAATTTAAGTTCAAATTAACTTTTACCCGCTGTAAAAACAAATTAACGTCAGTCTTTACCATGAGTGCCTCGGTGCATTACAGCTGTAACAATAAAAGGTGAATTGGGTTGTACTGTACACGTCATTCTGCTTTTTCTCTCCTCTGCCGTTATAAAAACAAATCAAATTTCCACCTCTTCACCTTCCACTTCTCCCTAAACCAACATCACTTTCTCTCAAGTCCTCATCACGTTCAAAGCCCTTCATCCCTGACTTTCATACCTAACCAAGTGAAAGATATCCGAAGGATTCAATGATATGATCGACTTCTTATGTCGATCAAAGATCCAATTTGCCCTTACAACCAACCATGCCACATATATCCCTCATATGGAGGATTTCTGGAGTACTGCCGTCTACTCTACCGAACAGGGGATTCCCCAAATCAAAGCCAAGGTAGACGGCAAGGATATCACCATCTCGGAAGCCACACTCTTCTCCAATGCATATCTCAGAAAAGAAACGGATCCGCACTTGCCTTCGCCTTCCATGGTCTTCTTCTTACGGTTCTTCGCGCCACCGCGGAGACGAAGGACGAGGCGAAGATTTGACTCCTTCTGGATGTTGTAATCGGCTAGGGTTCTGCCGTCCTCAAGCTATTTTCTGGCAAAGATTAGACGCTGCTGGTCTAGCGGAATGCCTTCCTTGTCTTGGATCTTTGCCTTCACATTGTCGATTGTGTCAAAGGATTCGACCTCAAACGTGATCGTCTTACCCGTTAGGGTTTTCACGAAGATCTGCAGTTTCGCCGGTCTGAAGTGATAACATGAGAACTGTTTCCAAAAAGTTCTCAGGGGTCAATGTTCCATTGTTATCTACAATGTTGAACATACAGAGTACCCCGGGTGACACTTCAGCAATCCCAGCTGATACTGATCCCACACCCTCCACCTTGTTAGGACATAGATTTGTAATGACAAAAGCTTGTAATAGTTAGATTTTATGTCTTTATGTTTTGTCATGAAATTGTAAAGTTGCCAAGTGTTTTTAGTAGTAAGCCTAGAGGCGAACTTAATAAGTTCGCCTGACCTATCAGAGGCGAACTTAATAAGTTCGCTTAGGCATAGCTGAGGCGAACTTGTTAAGTTCGCTTAGTCTGTTTCAGGAGAACTTAACTAAGTTCGCTTACATCAGTTTTGGTTCTATATATATCTGTTACAGAGTCATTAGACAGGGAGTTGAACAGAAGTGAACAATTGTCTGATTGAGTCTGTAACCATTGTTATTCTGAATATAATCGAGAAGTTTATTTACGCGTGTTGTTTTGGATTGTCGGTTAGTATACAAATCGGTAACGCGAAGGATTCCGCACTTCGTGTTATATTAACGTCATATCACGAGTTTGATCAGTAGCTGAGTTACCTGGACCTACAAGTGGTATCAGAGCAAAGTGCTCGTGAATTTAGTACGATTCTTGGTGATAATTGACGGTTTTTGTGTACAATTCGACAAGATTTTCAACATTCTTGAAGTTTCTGCAACAATGGCGATTTTCAAGTTCTTGAAGACTGTTTCTTGACTGAATTCGTGATTTTGGAAGTGTAATTGACGAAATTAGACTGATAAAACTGTTACATTTGTTAAAATTCATAATCCTACGGATCAATTTCCTTAAATTCCATCAATTCGCTGAGAAATCATGAATTTTGAAGGCTTCGGTTCGTGTTTGGTTGAAGACTCTGATTGATTCTGTTACAGCAGTTTAAGCGAACTTGCTGAGTTCCTGTTCAAGCGAACTTAGCAAGCGAACTTATTAAGTTCGCTTCTCACATTTCAAGCGAACTTAGCTGTTAAGCGAACTTACCAGATTTCCTCCTTAAGCGAACTTGTCTTGTTCGCCTGATATTAAGTTCGCTTAGTACTCCCTAAAGTGAACTTATTAAGTTCGCATGAGGGTAAAGAAGTTCAGTACTTAGAAAATTTTTCAGAATTTTTTTTTTAACTTGGCAAATATGGTTCAAGTCACAAACATGTTCAATTATGACAATGAGATTGGTACATCTCAAAAACCTCCGAAGTTGCTGAATCTATCTGATTATTCAAATTGGAAAGATCGGTTTGATCAATTCGTATCTTTTACCGATACTATTTTGTGGATTCCAATTTTGGAAGGATATACACACCCTACTTATTCATGGATGGGAAAAGATGATGTTCCAAAACCAGTGTCTGCTTTATCTACTGAAGAGAAGCTGTTATTTGATCGAGAAAAGAAAGCAATGGCTAGCATTTCGATGTCTCTACCAAAGGAAATTTATCACAGTTTTAAACAGTTCAAGTCTTCTCAACAGCTGTGGGAAGCTCTACAGAAAAGGTGTGAAGGGAGTTTAGATGTGAAGAAAAGTAGAAAAGAGTTACTAAAGAAGCAGTTCTTAGTTTTTAAACATTTTCAGAATGAATCTTTGGATGATCTTGCTACAAGATTCTATCATCTTCTTAGTGAACTGGCTAGTGCGTCTGTGGTATATGAGACTGAGGAAATAAATGATAAATTCTTGGAGGCATTACCATCAAAGTTTGATGTATATACGGTTTTGATCAAAGAAAATGTTAAGTACAAAACCATGTCTCTTGAAGAAGTTCCAGGGAAGATTCAGTCGCATGACATGAATATGAAAAAGAAAGAAACTAATATGGAGCACATCCAGGATCCCTCTATGTATTTTGCCAAATCTGTTGGTAAAACTGGTACTGGAGTGGCATTCTTTTCTGGTGATGCTCAAGAATCTTCAAATGAAAAGTGTTCTGGAGTTCCAACTTATTCTGGTCATACATGCCATTCTGGATTTTCTGCTACTACTGCTTCAACATCATCTGGATCTCATGTGAATCAGAAAGTTGCTGATGATTATCTTGCTATGTTTTCTTCATTCATGGCATCATATGAAAATTTCATTGGAGGTAAAATACATGATCCTGAGGTTATAGAAGAAGATTTCAAACAGATTGACCCTGTTGATCTGGAAGAAATGAATATCCAATGGAATATGGCAATGTTGATGCGACAGGCTAAAGATTTCTTGAAGAGAACTGGTAGGAAATATATTGGTTCAAATAGTCGATCGCGTATGGGGTTTGATAAGAGCAAAGTTAGGTGTTACAACTGCCAAGAGTATGGTCACTTTGCTAAAGAGTGTGTGAAGCCAAAGGTAGAATTTGATTCTCAAAAGAAGCAATCTAACTTTCAGCATAATAGGAATCAGTCACATGGTTCATCTGGTAATCAAAATCATGGTCCTTCTGGTAATACAAATCATGCATCTGCTTCATCAGCTTTAGTTGCTCAAAATGACGAAAACTATGATTGGGGCATTCATCTGGAAGATTTGGTGGGTGCTGTTAGTCAGGCTTTTGTTGCAGAAATTCATTCAGAAAAACCAGAAGAATCTACTGATGATGAAAGCTCTAGTGATGATTCATGTGATGGTGAGAGTGTTCTAAGTGTTGATGATGAGGAAATTGTTCTTACAGAAAATACTTCAGTTCGTGATGATGCAGAAAATATTCCAATTGCCAAAGTATTCATGGCAGACATGTCTGACCCGACTAAGGTAAAAGACTCTGTTTATGATATATTTTGTTCTAACTGTATTTCTGTTAAAAATAAAATGCAAAAGGTCATGGATGATAACACCAATTTGATTTGTGACATGAAATCAATGCATTCAGTAAATCAGAAACTGAAAGATAATGATAAATTGTGCATTGATACAATTGAGTCTTTGAAAAGAGACTTAAATTCTCTTGGGTTAAAATACAAAGAGCAGGGTTATCATCTTGATATGACTTATGCTGAAATTGAAAAACAAAATGAAGTAGTTGCCCAAAAGAACAAGGAAATTTCGGAAAAAGAATCTGAGGTGATAAAGTTACATAGAAAGCTGGAACAGTTTGAGAATTCATCTGTAGTGTTGGATTATTTTAATGCTAATGCTGATCCTACAAAAAGGGTTGCTGGTATTGGGTTTGTTCCTCCTCCATTCAATGGGAATTATGTAGTTGAGCCTGAAATAATTCATGAAGAGGAGATTGATCCCAAGACAGTATTAAAAGTGAATCCAGTGACGGGTGAAGACATGGTGTATGATTCTGATACAGAGGATGAAGTATTTGATGATTCAAAGGTTGAAGGCTTTCCGAGAGAGGTGAAAATTGATGAACCAAAGATTGTGAAGAATGTTACTCGGGATAGGTGCATCTTGACAGAACCTGAAGAGGTAAAGGTGGTTCAAACTAAACTTTCTCTAATATTAAAGTCAAGTGGGTTTGTTGCGGCTGGTTTTCAAAAAGTAAATTCTTCAAAGGTGCCAAAACAGACTTATGTTCCTAAGAAGCCGGTAAATTGTTCTGGGCATTCATCCGAAGCTTCTTCTTCTGATGGTTCTTCAAATTCAAAGAAAACACCTTATTTCAGAACTTATCAAGAAAGAAGAGTGTGCTTTCATTGCAATGAGCCTGGTCATATTTTGATTAATTGTCCATACAAGAACAAGGGCAAACTGAAGATTGTTCCTTCACAACCGAAAGTTGTGAAGATTCTGAAAAGGAAAGATGAGGGAAAATCGTCTTCTAGTTTGGGAAACGATATGACTGGACGATCTTTTGTTAATTCTCCTGGAATTAAACAACAGAATACATTGCATGCTAAATCTTTTGTATGCAGGGAAAATATTGAGATTCCAAAAGTTGGGATTTCAAAAAATACTTTTCAGGAGTTTAAATTGTCTAGACCTCAAAGAAGACGGAGAAACAGAAAATTAAAGAAAATTTTAGAAACATCTGAATCTGAAAATAATTTTTCAAATAATGTTTCTAAAAATAATAAAAATGTTTCTTCTTTGAAAAGGTCTGATTGTCAAACTTCTGTTCCAACAGTGAATGACAAAATTGATTGTAAATTACAAGAAGTAGTTTATTTTGATCAATCAGGACGACCCAAGACCACGATGGCTTGGGTTCCACTTTCTAACTGATTTTCATTGTTTATGTAGGGACAACCAAGGAGGACTATCAACAATACATGGTATGTGGATAGTGGTTACTCTCGACATATGACAGGGAATGTGAAATTGCTTGAGGATGTGATTAAAATTGATGGTGGTTATGTCGCTTTTGCGGGTAATAAAGGCGGGTACATAACAGGCCAGTGAACGTTAAAGAATGACAAAGTAAAATTTGAAAAGGTGAATTATGTTGAGCAGCTGGAACACAATCTTTTAAGCGTATCACAAGTCTGTGACAAGAAGTTTTCGTTCCATTTCAACGATCATGAATGTTATATTCTGAAACCGGGCTTTGTGATTCCTGATGAATGGATTCTTATGAAGGCTCCAAGGAGAAATGACACGTATGTCCTTGACATGAGTGTCGCCACTACAACGGATTCAATTCCAACATGTTTACTCTCCAAGGCGTCGGAATCTGATTCAATATTGTGGCACAGGAAGCTAGCTCACATAAACTACAGGAAGATGAACTACATTGTTAGGAATGATCTTGTGCTTGGTTTTCCGAAATTGAAATTCTCAGTTCCTGATGATTGTATTCCGTGCAAGAAGGGGAAGCAAAGAAAGAAATCTCACAAATCAAAATCGACAAATTCTATCGTAACTCCATTGGAATTGCTGCATATGGATTTGTTCGGTCCAATAAGTATTAGGAGCATTGGTGGGAAATCGTACTGCTTGGTAGTAACTGATGATTACTCCAGATTTTCATGGGTTAAATTTCTTTCATCTAAAGCTGAAACCACTGAGTTGGTTTAATACTTAATCCTGGGTTTGGAGATTTTATTAAATCTGAAAGTCAGAAGAATCAGGAGTGACAATGGCAGCGAATTTAAGAATAGCAAAATGGGCTTATTCTGTTTAAAAAAAGGAATTCATCATGAATTCAGTGCGCCATATGTTCCTCAACAAAACGGTGTCGCTGAACGAAAAAACAGGACGTTGGTCGAAACAGCTCGCACGATGCTTGCAGATTCTAAGCTACCAGTCACCTTTTGGGCTGAAGCTGTGAATACTGCGTGTCATGTTTTGAACCGGGTCTTGACCGTCAAGCGACATAACAAGACTTGCTATGAATTGCTGAATAATCGAAAGCCGAATATGGAATATTTACTACCTTTTGGTAATCCGTGTACCCTACTGAAGGTTCGAGATGTCCCGACAAAATTCAGTGCGAAGGCTATTGAAGGGATTTTTCTGGGGTATGTGGCTAATTCGACTACCAAGAGGGTTTATAACAAAGAGACACGCCAAGTTGAAGAATGGTTCCATATTGACTGTTCAAATCGATCTTTACCACAAATGGCGATTGGTCCGGATTGGGCATTTGATTATGAAAACTTATTCAAGTCTTTTCATTTACCTTCTGACATTTCTGATGAAGATGCTGCTGTTCTTTATGATTCTTGTCAAGATGCACAACATAATGGATTTCTACCAAATGCAGTTCCAAATTCTTCAATTCCATCAACTTCTACTCCCGATCCTAATGTTGCTTCTTGTTCCGGTCCACAAGATTCAGAGAGTGAGGAGGATAATGCTATTTTTCAAGATTCTTCTGCTGATCCGCTGTTAAGTGATGATCCATTACCTTCGACACAGGATCAGGGGGAGATTCCAACAAATTTAGACTCGGAAATTCCAATTCCTCAAGATTATTCTTATCAATCTGAATCTACTCAAATTGACGTGTTGCCGGTTCCTGAGGTTGCATCCATCAAGGAACTCAAAAATAACCCGATGACGAATATAATTGGAAATTTACAGGATGGAGTGAAAACTCGTTCTCTTGTTGACAATACTTGTTTGTATACTTGCATTAAAGATTCTGGTGTTCTTGATGATTGCTCACATTCTTGCTTTATTTCACAGGTTGAACCCAAGAATGTAGAGATGGCTTTAAATGACAATAACTGGATAGAAGCTATGCAGGAAGAACTAGCTCAATTTGATAAACTGAAGGTTTGGAATCTGGTTAATTTACCGAAAGGTGCGTATCCGATAGGAACAAAATGGTTGTTTAAATGTAAAAAGGACGATCGAGGTGTTGTGGTACGCAATAAGGCAAGATTAGTTGTCCAGGGCTTCAATCAACAAGAAGGAATTGATTACACCAAAGTTTATGCGCCGGTTGCAAGGCTTGAAGCTATAAGGCTGTTTCTTGCTTTTGTTTCCTTTAAAGGTTTTAAGGTGTTTCAATTAGACGTAAAGAGTGCGTTTTTATATGGAAAGGTCAAGGAGGAAGTCTATGTGTGTCAGCCGCTGGGGTTTGAAGATCCACTGAATCCGAACATGGTTTTCAAGCTAGATAAGGCCCTCTATGGTCTTCATCAGGCTCCTCGTGCATGGTATGAGACTTTATCAACACATCTTTTGGCAAATGACTTTGTTCGTGGAAAGATAGACTCGACCTTATTCATAAAGAAATCAGGGGGAGATTACCTACTGGTACAGATTTATGTGGATGATATTATATTTGGCTCGACAAATGAAGGGTTGTGCAAAGAATTTGAGGGTGTTATGAAGTCAAAATTTGAAATGTCTGCGATGGGAGAGTTATCATTTTTCTTAGGTTTACAAGTAAATCAAAAGGAAGATGGTTTCTTTATTCATCAGTCCAAGTATGTCAAAGACATCTGAGCCGGTTCAAGATGGAGGACTGTACTTCATACGATACTCCAATTCCGGTCAATCATAAGTTAAATTCTGACCCGGAAGGAAAAGATGTGGACTGTCGACTTTATAGAGCTATGATTGGATCCCTCATGTACTTAACCGCTTCAAGGACGGATATAATGTTTGCCGTGTGTATCTGTTCCAGATTTCAGGCAAAGCCAAAAGAATCTCACTTAATTGCTGTGAAAAGAATCTTTCGGTATTTAAAAGGAAAACAACATTTAGGGCTATGGTATCCTCATGGTTCTAACTTTGATTTCAATGCTTATACTGATTCTGATTTTGGTGGTTGTTGTCTGGACAGGAAATCTACAACACGTGGTTGCCAGTTCTTAGGTAATCGACTTGTATCCTGGCAATGCAAAAAGCAAACTACAGTCTCGATTTCAACATGCGAAGCAGAATACATCGCTGCTGCAAGTTGCTGTTCACAGATCCTGTGGATACAACAACAATTGAGAGATTACGGTTTGAATTTCACAGGAACCCCTATGTTTATTGATAACAATGCTACTATGTCCATAACGAATAATCTTGTTAAACATAGTAAAACTAAGCACATCGAAATTCGATATCATTTATCCGTGATTGTGCAGAGAAAAGGTTGATTGAGCTGGTCAAGGTACATACTGAAGATAATTTTGCTGATTTGTTCACTAAAGCATTTGATCGTACCAGGTTTGAGTTCCTAATTAAAATGATTGGTATGATCAATGCCGAATAAAAATTTTTCAAAATCAGAATTTCATGGAAAAATTTTCTTTTAGTTTCTTTTGTTGCTTTATTACATTTCTGCAGTTACATTTTCAGTCAAAAAGTCTAAATTATAAAAAGTCAAAACAAATTGAAAAATATAAAATTTGACATCATTTGAGGTTAGAGAAGAAATGATAGTACATCAGTGATTAGTTCATTTCACATGACCTTAGTAGACCTTGATATATGAATGTTTAAAATAAGTTGATTTGATCTAAATTTCATAGTCTGCATAAATAAGAAATGATAGTGTTATGAATGTTCTATTCTTGATAATTTGTTTTAAAATTTGTGTATAAAATTTGAAACTTGAATTGTTAATAGGCTAAAAGCGTTTTGAAACTAATAGTAGTGTGAAAATTAAATATAATATGATTACATCTGTGATTTAAACCCATTTTATGCCTGGGTGTGTGTGTTAAAAGATCACTATCAGATAAAGAATATTAGCTTTTAATAAGGATTTTCCTATGAGATCAGTTTCGGGTTATGTCCTTAGCACTATTCATTCGATTTGCTTCAGTGCCCATGTCCCGAAAAGCATGCAATTTGAAGTATAATCAAGATATGTACTTGACAACATCTGTCAATCATATACTAGCCCTTGGATCATATTGATACATTATCTTTACTGATTCCATTGAATTCATAATCCAGATAACAGTTGGATTCTCGTACCTATATCTTATGATTCCACAAATATAAGCCAAAACATTGAATCATTCGATTCTGAATCCCATTGATTTCTATACAATCCAATTTGGATTCTGCTATTCATGTGCTAAGTGATGTCTCCTCATTCTGAATATTCGAAAAATTTTTAGTAAAATCTTATATGTGTCTTGAAGATAGTGCATTTATTTTCTATTTGGCATATATGTGGGGTACACGATGTTTTATCATCTAAATGGTACTAAATCACATGAATTTGGAGAATAAACGCTTATAGTTTCAAATAATATAATATTGACAATTTTAAGAATTCAGGCTTTATATTTCAAATTCGGTATAAATAAGAGAACATTTTATAACATGATCTTATTTACTTTGAAATTTATCGCGTATCATTTCAAATATTATTCGAATTGAATGAGTTTCAAAATGAAAAAGATGCAATATGAACAAAATTGAGTTGAATGGTCTCTTATTATAGGTTACCCTTTGTTATTGATAATACGTGTGATGAATTAATTGAATACTGATATGATCTTCTTGCTCATGATGTTCAAACCAAAAATATGTCATTTCAGTTTATTCAGAGAAAAATCAAAAATATGTGATTCTGTTTGTATAGAGAAAAACCAAAAATATGTCATTTCAGTTTATTCAGAGAAAAATCAAAAATATGTGTTTTTGTCTGTATAGATAAAATTCACAAAGATTTTATTTTTTACTTTCCATGAAAATTCTAAACTTTTATTAAAATTGTTCGGGATTGGATCGAATATTGCTGATGGAAGTTCGGGATTTGAAAGTTTGAAGTTGGTAAATTTTGTTCAAGGCAAAAAGGTTGAAAAAGCAATTAAGTTCGCCTGTGTACAGTGAAGCGAACTTAATATGTTCGCTTAAATCGGTGAAGCGAACTTAATCTTTTGTCTGAGGTGAAGCGAACTTAAGGATGAAGCGAACTTATCTTGTTCGCCGAAGGATTGTTAAGCGAACTTAACAAGTTCGCTTAGTCAAGCGAACTTATTCTGTTTAAGATTTGATTCAGGCGAACTTGTTATGTTCTTCGTCTTCATCAGAACAAGCGAACTTATCCCAAATTTCTCAAAATTTTAAATCTGTGTTGTGAGTGCTATTTTTTGGTTGTTTCTTGATCGAAATCTCATTGCGAATCTAACAAAGGTAATTTCGTTGGATTTCATCCGCCATATTGAGCGTATTCGATGGTTTTTGATTTTGGTTTTCGTCGGACTATTTCAAGCCTGCTGTTGACCTAATTTTTGACCGTCATATAAAATTGAACCTCATTGTTGGTTAGATTGTGATATTCGATTGTTTTTATAGGATTATTTCATGATTTGATCTTGTTTTGCCAAAATTTGAATTCTCTGTGTTTGAATTTGAACCGTCTCAGGTTCAAGCGAACTTGTTCGAAGCGAACTTGTCAGGCGAACTTAATAAGTTCGCCTCTTGCACTACTAAGCGAACTTATTAAGTTCGCCTAGGGGTCAGAAGTGAAAAAGAGTTGTGATTTTTTTTTCTGTTTGAAATTTAAAAAAAAAAAAAAATTTTTGTTTGAATTTTTTTTTAATTTTTGTTGTTGTTAATGATTGTGTGTCTTATTAAAAGTGTGTTTCATATATGTGTACGTGTTCTAATGTTTGTTAAGTTGTCCAATTTTTTCACAGATGGCTCGACGTGTCGAATACAAGCATAATCAAGTGGCATTATTAGATCCTAATTTGCCGGAAGCTGTTCATTTTCAAGGCATAATCAATTTTCTAAATCGATCAAGATTGCATGTTGCATTATCTGCGGATCCTTATATCAGCTTGGTGTATATACAACAATTCTGGGATACCGTACATCAAGATATTGACGTGGAACCGCATGTCCTTCGTGCCACAGTCAATAATACCGAGATTGCAATTTCCGAAGCGACAATTCGTGCTGCTCTTGCTTTGGGTGGAAATGCTGAAGATCCAATTTCTTATCCTAATACTCTTATTATGGGTTGTTTTCAAAGGATGGGTTATCGTGGACGACAAAATGATACTCAAGCTCGGAAAGGTGGATTAGTAATTGAATGGAGGTACTTTATGCATGTGATTATACAATGCATCTCTCCACAAAAAGCTGGTACAGATGGATTGAAGATGGCACTTCAAACAGCAATGGTGGCTTTAACATTGAATAAACGATTCAATTTTCCACTGTATTTTTATCGGGAGATGGTCATGCAGATTAATCCAGCTGAAGGTCAAGGTTTCTTGATGTATCCAAGATTTATTCAAATGATACTCAATCATCTTATTCCGGATCTTCCACAACATGCTATCAGATTGACTTTGACTCCGATGTCAAAACGTATTTTTACAGATTGTACAAAGGTTAAACAGCAAAATGCGGCGTTGATTCCGGTTAATACTCCACTGTTTGGGCACTTAATCAATCCTGATTATGTTGCACCACCAAATGATAATTGGTTTCATCCTGATGAACTTGCTCAAGTTCAAGGAGTTAATGTTCAACCACAACCACAACAGCAACAACACCAACAACAACCACAACAACCACTACAACAAGTTCAACCCCAACAGATTCCACAACCACAAATTCAAATTCCTATTCCTGAACAAGTTCCTATTCCACAAGTTGAAGTTAATATTCCTATTCAGGAACCAGTTCTAGAAGAGGTCGTTCATGATCCTAATCAAGATATGGGTATGAACATGGATGATTTTGTTGATGAAGCTGTGAACTCGCCCATTCATGAACAAGAAGGGAATGTGGTGATAGACGCTGAGTCTAGTTCCAGTTCAAGTGATACTTCATCATCTGATGATGACAGCACTGCTTCTGATGAATCTAGAGATTTTTCTCCAGGTCATTATGAACGGTTGGCTGCTATTCCACTAGCTAATGCTGGAAAACGCATTAAATCTCAAGCCAGACGACCACGACGCAAGTCTGTTCGGGATCCTCCTTCCGGTTCAGTTCTTGGAAAAAGATCGTTGGTAGATGAAAGTTCTGACACTGATAGTGACTTTAATCCTGATCCTTCACGACAAAAGTTAATGTCTGCTTCAATTGCGGCTGCACAATCTTCTCAAGGAGTTGAGGATGCAAATTTTGTTGCTTCTCTGATTGTTACTCCTCCAAGTTCTAAAGATCCATCTCCAGTTCCATCTCCTATTCCTACAGCGATTCCTACTACTTCAAGTCCTTCTATTCCACAATCCACAGCTGGTCCATCAAAGCCTTCTGATTCTGATAGGATTACTTTCCTTGAATCTCAAGTGCTTACTTTACAAACACAAGTTAACTCTCTTGTGTCTATTGATTCTCAACGACAGCTGGTGATTCAGACTCAAGCTCAACAGATTGCTGATATGCAAGCGTTAGTGTCCAAACTCGTTCAGCGTCTTGATGCTCAGGGGGAGTTGAGGATACCTGATACTTGTCACACTGAGTCAATACAAAGACGTGATGATGAAGACAATGATCCTGCTGGAAATATTGAGGGTGATCGTCAATACACTGACGCTAATCCTATATCTAGAGTTCAGGGGGAGTCGACATCACAATCTCTTGAAGGAAACAAAGATAAAGATACTTCGGGTAATAATGAAGAAGATATTCTGTTATTAGAATTCTTTCAAGATTCAGAAGAAGAGGAAGCTGAAAAGATTGAATGTCTTGATGACATTGACGATTTATTCAATGACATGGAAGATGATATGTCAGACACTGAGATAGAAGAAGGAGAAATAGTGGAGATTGAAATAGAGAAAGATAAAGATAGTGTTACATATGAAGGCTGTGACGTTCTTAAGGTGCCGTATAACTTCATCCAAGAGGATGTTGTTCCTGAATTCTCTTATGATGGAATAACTGACTCTATGGACTCTATTGAAGATGTCACATTGCCTGATGATACAGCTGAGTCAAAGATGGATACTGATGATGAGAATCTTCAATTCAATAAGGGTGCTGAAACTGAAACTACTCACACTGAGTCTCCGAAGATTAATGAAGAACCTGTGATGTTTAGAGATACAGGTATGACACGAGAACAGTGGAGAGAAGTAGTAAATAGTTGGATGAAGGTACAACCCAAGTCTCCAATACAACCTGCTCAGAAAGAAAAATATGTGAATAAAGAGCAGTGTATAGGAAGGATCATTAGTTGGTTTTATGATGGTGAATCAAAATTGTTTGTAATCAAACGATCTGATGGCGTTCAATACTTAAAGCCAAGGATCAAATATTTCAATACCTTGCCGAGGTGTGAAATAAATGGTCTAGCTTCAAAGCCTCTCATAAATAGATCGAAGAATGGTTTGGCTGATGTGATAGCAAACCTGATAAAGAAAGAAGGTAGTTCGGGTAAGTATGAAAGGCTGAAGCCACATAAGGGAAAGAGAGTGAAGATTACAGATCCTAAGACTGGGAAAGTAACCTGGAGATACAAGTACAGACCAGTGCGTGCTATACACAAGATACCATTAAAAAATATTCCTCAAGACTTTCTTGGGAATATGAAATGGTGGTATGTTGATGTCAATACTGGTGAAGCAAGGGTTGAAGATAAAGATAATAAGGTCATTGTGTGTTTCTATGACGCAATGAATCTTATTAATTTTTCAAAGAAAGATCAGAGGATGCTGCGAAAGAATGAGATAATGTATACTGATGAATGGATAGAACAAGGTCTACAGTATAAAAGAGTTTTGGAGATATGCAGAAGATACGGTGTGCATGCTGGCAGCAGACTACCGGATAACTGGAAGACTTCAAGATAAAGACTAAAGACAAAAGATCAAGCTATTGTCAAGGGGGAGTCTGTTAGGACATAGATTTGTAATGACAAAAGCTTGTAATAGTTAGATTTTATGTCTTTATGTTTTGTCATGAAATTGTAAAGTTGCCAAGTGTTTTTAGTAGTAAGCCTAGAGGCGAACTTAATAAGTTCGCCTGACCTATCAGAGGCGAACTTAATAAGTTCGCTTAGGCATAGCTGAGGCGAACTTGTTAAGTTCGCTTAGTCTATTTCAGGCGAACTTAACTAAGTTCGCTTACATCAGTTTTGGTTCTATATATATCTGTTACAGAGTCATTAGACAGGGAGTTGAACAGAAGTGAACAATTGTCTGATTGAGTCTGTAACCATTGTTATTCTGAATATAATCGAGAAGTTTATTTACGCGTGTTGTTTTGGATTGTCGGTTAGTATACAAATCGGTAACGCGAAGGATTCCGCACTTCGTGTTATATCAACGTCATATCACGAGTTTGATCAGTAGTTGAGTTACCTGGACCTACACACCTCACATCTTAAACAACAGTCTGCTTCTACCATTCGAACCCCTGTGCATACTACTCAGGATGCATAGGCATAAAAATTACTTACACCTGTTTTGGATGTTATCGTTCAACTGGAACACAGCGCCCCGGTTGCAACGACATATACTAGAAAAAGGGGCAAGAGAACTCCTTCTTCTCCTGCCTCCAAGGCCCAAACCCAACCTAACAGCCCTCACTCAGAATCACAACATTCTGATGAGAATATCATAAGGGACAGCCACATTATTAGAGAGACTCCTTTGGATGTCTCTCTATTAGGATCAGGATCACTTCCCGGATCCATAGAACAACCCCCTGAGCCTTTCCTTTCTCTTCTGAGCTTAAGTGTTGAGGAACCTGATCAAGATTATGTACCTTTTCCAACTACCACTATCTCAGAGGTACTGATTGATCTTGCTTCCAACACACCCAATCCAAGTTCTTCTACCGTGAAGGTCCACTCTAGGAGTTATGACAGAGTGGATGTGGAAGAGGCTGTCACTACTGCTGGTCCGTCAAATGACCAGGAGGACAGTGACAATATTGCTAAGACCTCAACCATGGCAACTCACAGTGAGGATTCTTCCTTGGAAACTCCCCTCACTGAGAGGATTCCCAGGTGCTAAGAAACCATGGGTAATGGGGATGAAGAGGCCAGGCCTAAGGCCCCATCTGGATCCATGGATTCCACAACTGTGGATGAGGACAGACTGCAACTTCATATCTTGGATTTGACGGCCCCGATGGATACACCAAGTCTCTATGCAAGAAGCCCATCAATGCCCAGCTTTTCTTACTCCCACCTTTGTATCAGTGGGCACCCAAACTGATACACATTTTTCCACTGATGCAACCAAAAAGGGGGAGATGGTCCCAATGGAGGAAGACTCAGACAGTCTTGACGACTGGATTCAAGAGCGGGCCGTATTTCAAAGTACAAGATGGCTGTTATTGAAGCTTTTTCTTTTGGTTGAAAGGATAGTCAGAAATATGCAAAAGCTTCAGTAACAAAGGCAGTAAGAGAATTTTGGTAGCATCAGTCTAGGGGGAGTTTGTAGAACCAAAGACTGATGGCTACAAAATTCTCTAAGTACAAATGCTGCTGATCTCAAAGTTTGCTGCTGACCAACAAACTGCTGCGGACAAGCTTATCTGTTGCGGATACTTGTTCTCCTGCTGAAGAACAAATCTGCTGCGGATAGCCTTATCTGCTGAAGACCAAAGTTGCTGCGGATAGGCTTCTCAGCAGCGTCAACATTTGATGCTGCTGACAGGCAAAGTATCAACAGCTTTGGATGGTTACATCTTGCTGCTGATCATCATATTTGCTGCTGATAGCCTTGTGCCTTGAAGACAAATCGTTGCAGCTGACTATCCATACCAAGCGTCACTGACAACTTTCTGCAAAAGCAACTGACACACTCAAAGCAGAAGGAACCGCAATGGCACAACCAATGACAGACAACAATGCTCTTCTCCAAGCATGCAAGTAATGATGCATAAAGAAGACGCTTCAATAAAGTTAACTAGCTTTAGACAAAACGTGTAATAGTTAGCTACATACAACAGATCAACGGTCTGTGTTAGATCTGATCCTTAGAATCAAGGGGCTGTCTTGATTCTAAGTGAGTATAAATAATGTGTAAACACTTCATTGTAAGTGTGCGTTTTATGTCTTTTGATTGAGTTTTTCAATTGTAATCGTTTATCTGCAAAAGCTTAATACAGCAGTGTTCTTAAAAGTATTCTTTCTGCTTACTCGATTACAGTTGTGTAGTTGTTATTGTTTCCGCCAATTTCAACTAAGAACAGAACCATCTTGTAATTTCTCGATCCTACTGTTAATCCTTAAATAATTGAGGATAACTCTTCCTCATTTCATATTCACTTTCCCAGGTCATCTCCGACCCTTTTCTGTGCTTCCATTGTATTAACACTTGTTTGATTGTCTTGTGATGTAACTGCTATTCTTTAATGTCTAGAATCTTGATAGGTTCTTCGATATAGGTTAGTTTATCATCAACTTCTATATCTTCTAAAGGAATGTGTGCAGTTTCAACCGCCAAACATTTCCTTAAATAAGATACATGGAACGTGTTGTGTATCTTATTTAATTCTTTAGGTAGCTCTAACTGATAAGCTACCTTTCCGACTTGTTTGATGATTTTGAAAGGACCAATTAACCGTGGACTTAGCTTTCTACGTTTCTTGAATCGGATTAGACCTTTCCAAGGAGATACTTTTAACAAGACATAATCTCCTTCTTGAAATTCTATTGGTCTACGTCTCTTGTCTGCATATGATTTCTGTCTATCTTGTGCAGCTTTCAAACGTGCCTTAATTAAGTCAAGCTTTTCTGACATGGCTTGAACTATCTCTTTGCTGCCCAACCCTTTCTGACCAATTTCTCCCCAACATAGGAGTCCTACATCTTCTACCATATAACATCTTATATGGCGGCATACCAATAGTGGAATGATAGATGTTATTGTATGAAAATTCTGCTAATGGCAGATGGCTATCCCAACTTCCACTGAAATCAATTATACAAGCACGCATCATATCTTCAAGAGTTTATATTATCCTCTCACTTTGTCCGTCGGTTTGAGGATGATATGCCGTGCTGATTAGAAGTCTAGTTCCCATCTGTTCGTGGAATTTTTTCCAAAAACGTGAACTGAAATGAGTATCTTGATCAGAGGTGTAACACCCTAGGCGAATCCCACATCGGCCGTGGACAGGAGAGATTCTTGGTTCATAAGGAATGCCCTGCCTCTTAAATCAACAACGCGTTTTGGGGCTTAATGTAGTGGATGAGAGGAGAACTCCACAGTTAAGCGTGCTCGGGTGGGAGTAATCCAGGGATGGGTGACTCCCTGGGAAGTTTTCACCCGGGCAACCAAAAACAAATCCGTGAGCTCTTAGTGGGCAAAGCGGACAATATTGTTGGTATGAGGGGCCGGATGTTACAAATGGTATCAGAGCCACTCCTGTGCCGTTCGGGATGGTGGGGCAAACCTCATCGAGTATGGTGAGTCCCCGGGGGTGTTCAGAGGGACACCTTAGGCAAATCCCACATCTCTGATTGGGATGGTGGGGCAAACCTCATCGAGGACGATGAGTCCAAAAGGGGGGGTGATTGTAACACCCTAGGCGAATCCCACATCGGCCGTGGACAGGAGAGATTCTTGGTTCATAAGGAATGCCCTGCCTCTTAAATCAACAACGCGTTTTGGGGCTTAATGTAGTGGATGAGAGGAGAACTCCACAGTTAAGCGTGCTCGGGTGGGAGTAATCCAGGGATGGGTGACTCCCTGGGAAGTTTTCACCCGGGCAACCAAAAACAAATCCGTGAGCTCTTAGTGGGCAAAGCGGACAATATTGTTGGTATGAGGGGCTGGATGTTAAACGGGTGTGACAGATTGGTATCAGAGCCTTGGTTATAGGGATTTAGGTTATTAGAAATCTTTAACCTAGACTATAACTTTAGGACCCTCTTTTAGTCTTGCATGATTAGGAACTTATGTGTTTATTTGTCAAATTCTAAATCTTTAACACAAATCTTACAAATCCTCAAAATTCTAAGACTTTACCTTATATTTCCATCAATATTCTTTTATATGAAATTCTTCAATGTTTTAAAATATTTTATAAAACCCCCTAGACTTTGTAAGTCTATCCAAAATCTCGTTAAGGTTTAAGACTTGGACAATGTTCAGAAACTCGTGCAATCTGGAAGGGTGAATGCCTGTATTCTGAGTTTCCTGTCTAGGCAAGCGTATTCGTACAAATCCAAATTACTGGACCTGTTACGCTTACCTGGGGATTCTCGGGATGAGTGTTCACTTATAGGCTAAAGCATGACTTTCTCAAATATTGTTGAAATCTTATTAACCTTGATATGTCCTAAGTAATTGTGAGGTAAAACCCAACCAACACAATTACTAACTATGTGTTTAAACTTAAGCCTATCTTTACTTTCAAAGCTAACTCTTGAATATTATTATTCATCTCAAACTTGCATTTTACTTTATTTTCTTATAGAATGTCTGATCCCGTTGATACAAATCCGGCACTCACACAACAAATTGTTGATCGGATTGCTGCAATACTACCAGCTCTGTTTCAACATCGTGATCAAAGCTCTTCTAATAACAACAACAACAATGCTTGCAACTTCAAATACTTTAATTCGTGTTCACCACCAAAGTTTTCGGGTCATGAAGGAGCCACTGGACTACTCCAATGGTTTGAGGGCATTGAGAACACCTTCCTTAATGCTGGTGTTCCCGAGGCACTCAAGGTTCAATATGGCTCAAGCGTCTTTCAAAAGCGTGCACTAACTTGGTGGAACGGCGAGAAAACTACTCGCACCGTTCTTGTTGCTATGGCTCTTCCTTGGGCTGAATTCAAGGAACTCATGATCAATGAGTTCTGTCCTCGAAACGAAATGATGAAGATGGAGGAGGAATTTTGGACTCTCTCCCAAGATAGTGGTGACAATTCTGCTTATGTCACTCGTTTTTATGAGCTTTGTCTACTCGTTCCTCACCTAGTCGACACCTTGGCTAGGAAGATTGAGAAATTCTGCAAGGGACTCCCAATTCAAATCAGGAGTGCTGTTCTTAGTAGTAGACCTGCTACTATCGAAGAAGCTGTTCGTCTTTCAGCCACACTTACCGACACTTATGTCGATGCGGGAATCCTTCACCGCAAAGGAGGGAAGAAACCTGCTGTGGTTGCTGCTGTGACTTCTAAACCTGAACCTACTGGTAGAAACAGGAAGAGAAAGTCCAACCATAAACAAAATTATGGGACTGTTACACCTGCTCAACCTGTGAGCCAAGTAGCACCTGCTACTACTACTACCTTCAGTCCAACCAAGAAGGCTTATTCGGGGAGTTATCCTCAATGTGATATTTGCAAGTCTCACCATCTTCCCAATGCACCGTGTTGGGTTTGCACAAAGTGCAAAAGGTTGGGACATACTCAAGATCGTTGCCGAACCCCAAGCAACACTCAATCTCAAGTGCAAGGCCATAACGTGATACAAAACACACCATCCTTAACTGTTAAGGCTTGTTTCCAATGTGGAGATCCAAGTCACTTCAAGGATAAGTGTCCATTACTGGCCAATGCAATAAAAGCTTCAATCTCTGCTTCCAAAGGCCGAGTCTACACCATTACTGCTAGTCAAGCTCAAGCCGACAACGATGTTGTCAATGGTACGTATCTGATCAATAATCAATATGCTACTATTTTGTTTGATTCTGGTGCGGATAAAAGTTTCGTGTCCTTTGACTTTGAACCAATGCTTGCTAAGACTAGAACCCAACTAGACAAAACTTATAATGTAGAAGTAGCTAACGGGAAATCTGTTAAAGTTGACTCAATCATTGCAAACAATCAACTACAACTTAACGAACATACTTTCTCTATTGACTTAACTCCTATGCAACTTGGGAGTTTCGACGTGATCGTCGGCATGGATTGGTTATCCAAACATCGTGCTGAGATCGTTTGTGCCGACAAATTCATAAAGATTCCTCTGCCGTCTGGTGAAGTACTACACGTGTATGGAGAGAAACAACCCAAAGGCTTAAAACTGATGACTATAACAAAAGCTCAGAAGTACCTCAACAAGAATTATCCAGCTTTTCTAGCTCACGTTGTGAAAGAGAAGGACAAGGGTAAACTCATGGCTGATATTCCTGTGATTAAGGACTTTGCTGAAGTATTTCCGGAAGACCTACCGGGAATTGCCCCTACACGACAAGTCGAGTTTCGTATCGACCTTGTGCCTGGTGCAACTCCTGTGGCAAGAGCACCATATCGTCTTGCACCATCTGAAATGCAAGAACTTGCTAGTCAACTTCAAGAACTCTCTGATAAAGGATTCATACGTCCTAGTTCCTCACCATGGGGAGCACCTGTCTTATTCGTCAAGAAGAAAGATGGATCTTTTAGGATGTGTATCGACTATCGGGAACTCAACAAATTGACTGTCAAGAATCGATACCCACTTCCAAGGATTGACGATTTATTTGATCAACTCCAAGGAGCTTCTATTTTCTCAAAGATCGATCTTCGTTCGGGTTATCACCAACTACGTGTTAAGGAGGAAGACATTCCCAAAACAGCTTTTAGAACTCGCTATGGACACTACGAGTTTGTTGTTATGCCATTCGGTTTGACTAACGCACCTGCCGTGTTCATGGATTTGATGAATCGTGTTTGTCGACCTTATTTGGATAAATTCATCATTGTCTTCATTGACGATATTCTTATCTACTCAAAATCTAAGCAAGAACATGAAGAACATCTTCGTTTAGTACTTGATCTTCTTAAACAGGAACAACTTTATGCTAAATTCTCCAAATGTGAATTCTGGCTAAAGGAAGTCCAATTCCTAGGTCATGTTATTAACGAGGCTGGGATTCATGTTGATCCTGCTAAAATTGAAGCTGTAAAGAATTGGATTGCTCCTAAAACACCAACAGAAATCCGTTCTTTTCTTGGACTAGCAGGATATTATCGACGCTTTATTTCTAACTTTTCCAAGATTGCTGTTCCTCTCACTGCCCTAACTCATAAGGGTAGGATCTTTGAATGGGGACAAGAGCAAGAAGAAGCGTTCCAAACTCTTAAAGAAAAATTGTGCCATGCTCCAGTCCTATCTCTTCCCGATGGCAGCGACGACTTCGTTGTTTTCTGTGATGCTTCAAAGCAAGGACTTGGATGCGTTCTCATGCAAAGGGGTAAGGTGATTGCTTATGCCTCAAGAAAACTTAAGGTTCATGAAGATAACTACACCACTCACGACCTCGAACTTGGTGCGGTCGTGTTTGCTCTCAAAATTTGGAGACATTATCTCTATGGAACCAAATGTGAAATCTTTACCGATCACAAGAGTTTGCAACATATATTCAACCAAAAAGACTTAAACATGAGACAACGTCGTTGGATGGAACTGTTAAATGATTATGATTGCGAAATCAAATATCATCCAGGGAAAGCTAACGTGGTGGCTGATGCGTTAAGTCGGAAAGAATATCCTAACATATGTTGTGCTCTTATTCAATCGGATATCGAGACCAAAATTCTTAAAGCTCAACAAACGGTTCTTTCCGAGGGCAACATGCAAAAAGAATTGGGTTGTGGAGTTGAAAAACAATTGGAGACTCGACCCAATGGGTTGCTACACTTCTTAAACCGCTTATGGGTTCCTGATCGGGATGATCTTCGTACTTTGATTTTTGACGAGTCTCACAAAACTCGTTATTCTATACACCCAGGAGCCGATAAAATGTACAAAGGCCTTCGCCAACACTATTGGTGGCCCGGCATGAAGAAAGATGTTGCCGTGTACATTTCAAAATGTCTTACTTGTTCTAAGGTCAAGATTGAACATCAACGACCTTCGGGTTTGCTTGAACAACCCGAGATTCCAATGTGGAAATGGGAGTGTATTTCCATGGATTTTATCACCAAACTTCCAAGAACACCTCGAGGATTTGATAGCATTTGGGTAATCGTGGACCGACTCACGAAATCAGCTCATTTTCTCGCAATTCGAGATGATTGGGGAGCTGAGAAGTTGGCTCAAGTTTATTTGGATGAGATCGTTCGTCTACATGGCGTTCCTCTTAATATCATATCTGATCGTGATAGTCGTTTCACTTCCCGTTTTTGGGGATCTCTACAATCGTTCATGGGTACTCAATTGAATTTGAGTACAGCTTACCATCCCCAAACTGATGGTCAAACGGAAAGAACGATTCAAACTCTTGAAGATATGTTACGTGCTTGCGTCCTTGACGTTGGAGGCAATTGGGACAAATATCTTCCACTAGCTGAGTTTTCGTATAACAACAGCTACCATGCTAGTATCGAGATGGCACCTTTCAAGGCTTTATATGGTCGCCATTGTCGTTCTCCTCTTGGCTGGGATGAGGTCGGTGAAGCACAAATCACTGGTCCCGCTCTAGTCCAAGACACCACTGATCGAATCATCCAAGTTCGCGACAATCTTCGTTTAGCTCGGGAGAGACAAAAGAAGAATGCTGATATTCGTAGAAGACCTCTTGAATTCCAAGTTGGTGACATGGTTCTTTTAAAGGTATCACCTTGGAAAGGCGTTGTCCGGTTTGGGAAGAAAGGGAAATTCACACCGCGAAACGTTGGACCTTTCAAAATCATCAAACGTATCGGGAAAGTTGCTTACGAGTTGGAATTACCCGACAAGCTTAGCAATGTACATCCCACGTTTCATGTATCTAACCTCAAGAAGTGTCTTGCCGAGGGAAACCTCCAAGTTCCTCTTGACGAAGTTCACATTGACGAGTCGATGCACTTCGTGGAAAAGCCTATTGAAATCATGGATCGAGAGATCAAACAACTTAAAAGAAGCCGAATTCCGATTGTGAAAGTACGTTGGCAATCTAAACGAGGACCCGAGTTCACTTGGGAACGTGAAGATCAAATGAAGGCCAAGTACCCACACCTGTTCACAAACTCCACTACTTAATTTCGGGACGAAATTTCCTAAAGTAGGGGAGACTGTAATATCTGTACTTTTCCGTTTACAATTTCCGGCCATTTGGCATTTATTGTAAACCCTAATTATCCATATTTAATAATATGTGAAAATTCTTAAATGAATTGCTTAAACTATGTGGCTAAAAACCATACTCAAACTATGCTTTAGGGCTAATATTCATGGTATTTGAATAAAGTCCCTAAACTATATAAAATAAATCTTATAAATTATCTAAGTGTAAAAAAAAAAATTATACTTATTTAATTTGAAAAAAAAAATCCTAATGTGTTTTATTTAAATTAAAACACAAATTATATAAATTAAAATGACTTTTATAAATTTTTATGAATTTTTAAGAAATAATAAGATTTATTTCTAAATAAATCAAATAAATAAAGTTTAATTAAATAAATATATATATATTTTTTTTAAATAAAGTTTTATAAAAATATGTCATTTTATATCATTTTTATAGAAATAAACAATTCTTTTATAATTTATACATTTAAATATATCAAATTAATTAACTAAAAACCCTACTTAACCTAACTAACAAATTCTAAACCCTAAGGACCTTTTCTGCCTAAATCCAAACTTAAGAACAAGAAACTAGAGGGACTAGTAGTCTATTTAACCCATTCTTGATTTCTGTTGACTTTTGAAAGTCAACACATTCGAGCCTTTGATCCAAATTCGAATCGTATAACCTCGAATTCGTCCGATTTTGTAACCGATATGCACGTCTCAGACATTAACGACCATTATCAGGTCATTAAACCCCGTCATTGATTCGAATTAAATCCATTTACAATCCTTTAAACCATAACCGTCGACTCCTAATCATGAGACCATCAAATTGATTCGTTTCGATCTTTAAGCTCACAATTCAACACCTGCACACCTTATTCGAACTTCCCCGAACCTGTTGCACCACTCGATTTGGTCGGAGACGCAGCCGTAAACGTCGGGGAGTAACCGTTGAAGCCGTGACTGACATTTAGTCGATCCCCGCATTTCCGATATCATTTCAGGTAATTGAAACTCCTATCACCTTCGTTCTCATCTGTAGAACAGAAGCCCTAACCTTTTTGGGGCTGATATCATCGAATCGATCATGAACCCAATTCTAGGGTTCTTATGAAACCGGTTTAATCGAACACCACTTTAGACCCTTTTTAAATCCAAATTAAATTATACCATTAGCTTCGAAATCAATCACTCCTTAAAAGCCCTTTATCAATTTAAACTTTTATTATCGAATTGATCATAACCAGTAACCTAGGGTTTGTTCATAATCCATTTTGGGGTTTTTGATCCTAGACACGATTAAAATGAAATTAAATCATACGAATAGATTCGCAATAACCTAAGCAATGAAAGCCCTATGATTCCAACGAGTTTCACTATCGAAATTGATCAAATTGATTTGATGCTCATATCTAGGGTTTCGGCCTTTCATCGAGTAATTAAACCATTCTAAACCTAACGTTTTTGCAATTAAACTCACCCTCGAAATCGCAGGCACCCGATTAACAAAACCCCTATGCCCCCAGATTCGATCGAAGTCTAAATCGGGAGTATTGGGACTGGTTTTGATTCGGTCTGTTAAGGGGGGAGAACACTGGTGCCATCTGTGTTAATACCAATTGAAACCGGATCATTTGTGCGATACCCTAGCGGGCGTGATGGTTAAACCGGTATGTGTGTGCAGGGGAGACCCGGGTTCTAGACCGGGCTCCTGCATATATATTTTTTTGGATTTTTTCTGGTTAATTTAATTAATAAAAATTGTTTTATTAATTATTATTATTATATATAAATGTGTTTTAACCCGGGAAACGACCCGTAGACTCGGGTATGAATTTATTAACTTATTTTTATTAATATACCCACTTTTATAAATAATATATTTATGTTATTATCAAATAAAAATAATATATTTATATTATTTTCGAAACTGTAACTTTGGATAAAAATAATATGTTTTATTATTTTTAACCCGTGACTTTTATAATTAGATAATATATGTTTATATATTATTTCGTATCATTTTTGTACCACGTGTGACGTTTTAAAACTATTAAATGATATAAATAGTTATATTATTTACTCTCGTTATTATTTTGACTAAAAATAATATATTTATTATTTTTGACGTAAATGGTTATTTATTTATCTAGAGAACTTAAAAAAAAAAGATATATTAAATTATATTATCTTCCTAACCATTTTAAATGACACGAACAAACCTTAGCTTATTCCTTTAAACTAAATGACTAAACTACAACTATAATAGGTTAATTGTGACCTACTTTGGATTATATCTTTGGATCAAACTTAGCTCGGAAACTACTTACAAACCATGTGAGTTTTCATGCCCCTCTTTATACATTTTATCACTTTTGGGGTGAAACATGTTCCTATATAATTACACTTACACTATTGACAAATCTCACAACTTGAAACAAATTCCCTTATGTTAGACTTGTTTAATTGCATTATGTGGCTTATTTGTTGATTACACTAGTTCATATTATTAACTGTTTCGACAGCCTATGAATGGAATTAGTGGTACCATGTGGGTTAGCTACCCCATGCATTTCTTTGATCTAGGATGCATGTAATGAATTCTGAAACTGAAAAACTGTTAACTATATGTTGGACAATCTGAATTGGATAAATCTTAAAAGGAAGGTTTAACTTGGACTGTGTGTATATACAATAAGACTATAATGTATTACTTGTCTTAGCATGGAATTTGTACTTTATCTAAACTACTATATCTATATCTACCATGATTGCTCACCAACAATTCATTTTGTTGATAACTCTTATTTTAAACATGTTTCAGGTGTACCAAGTTCAAGCAACGCTTGATTTATGTTCAACACTTAGGCTTGGACTTAGAAATTTGAAATCTGATTTTATCTTGTTTGGAACTATGTTTTGTCTTGTTTATTTGAACTATTTGTAGCCTTTGAGGCACTTTTAATTTTATTGAATAAAATTATGAAATTTTAATAGTTCCAAGTGCTACGAGCAATCTGGTTACAACTCGGGTCATACTCCGACGTGTTCCGCCGCCCGGTTGGGGTGTGACAAGAGGCAATCGAGACTGGTACTCCATGTATGGAAACAATATCTTTGATGAACAAATTGGCTAAATTTTCTGAAGATTATGTTTCACATATTGCTAAGAAATGAGCACTCTTAGTTAGTCGATCTATAACCACCCAAATTGTATCATAACCCCTAGCTGTCTTTGGTAGCTTGGTTATGAAATCCATAGTTAGATGTTCCCACTTCCATTCTGGGATTTCTAATGGTTGTAATCTTCCGTATGGTTTTTGATGTTCTGCTTTAACTTGTAAACAAGTTAAGCATTTAGCCACATATTTCATGACATCAAACTTCATTCCAAGCCACCAAAAATCTTTGCGCAGATCTTGGTACATTTTTGTAGTACCCGGATGAATAGAATATCGTATTTATGAGCTTCATTGAGAATCTTAAGTCTAAACTCACCTGATCGCAGTATCCACATACGACCAAATCAAGTCTTGACTTTATACTCATTCTCTTCTAGAAAGTTCTCCTGACTAGCCATTCTTTCTTTCTTAACATTCTCACCTTTTAATGTTTCGATTTGTGCATCTCGAAGCTGGCTCATGAAATCAGAAGTTATCACTAACTTATATGCTTTTACCCAAATAGGATGATGCTCTTCCTTGAGGCTTAGAGCATCGGCTACCACGTTGGCCTTTCCGGGGTGATATAGAATTTCACAATCATAATATTTGACCAGTTCTAACCATCATTGTTGCCTCATGTTTAAGTACTTTTGGTCAAAGAAATATTTGAGACTTTTGTGGTCTGTGTAAATCGTGCACTTTGTTCCGTACAAGTAATGCCTCCATATTTTTAGTGCGAACACTACCGCAGCTAATTCAAGATCACAGTTTGTATAGTTTACTTCATGTGTCTTTAGTTGTTAAGAGGCATAGGCTATCACCTTTCCTCTTTGCATCAGAACACATCCTAACCCAAGTTTTGAGGCATCAGAATACACTACAAAGTCTTCTTTTCCTTCTAGTAATGCCAGAACCGGAGCTTGTGTAAATCTTTCTTTCAATATATGGAATGCCTTCTCTTATGCCGCATTCCATTCATATTTGAGTTCTTTCGAGTTAGCTTAGTTAATGGGGTGGCTATCTTAGAGAAGTTTTGGATGAACCTTCTATAATAGCCAGCTAATCCTAAGAAACTTCTTACTTTCGATGGATTCTTAGGTGGAGACCATTTCATTACAGCCTATACCTTTGCTGGGTCTATTGAGATACCTTCTACGTTAATAACATGACCCAGAAATTGAACTTCCGTCAGCCATAATGCACATTTTAAGAGTTTAGCGTACAGTTTCTCCTTTCGTAAAGTACTAAGTACTTCCCGAAGGTGTTGTGCATGCTCTTCTTTATTCTTTGAATAAATTCGGATGTCATCAATGAAGACAATAACGAATTTGTCGAACACTGGCCGGCATACTCTATTCATGAGGTCCATGAAGATTTCCGGAGCATTCGCCACTCCAAACGACATTACTACAAATTTATAGTATTCATAACGAGTTCTGAATGCTGTCTTAGGTACATCTTCTTCTAGTACCTTAACCTGATGATAACCGGACCTTAAGTCACTCTTGGAAAACCTACTTGATCCTTGTAATTGAGCAAGCAGATCATCAATTCTAGGTAAATGATACATATTCTTGATAGTCAGTTTGTTCAATTCACGGTAGTCTATACACATTCTCATACTACCGTCTTTCTTCTTTACGAATAGAATTGGTGCACCCCAAGCGGATACACTTGGACGTATAAATCCTTTGTCCAACAATTCTTGTAACTGTGACATCAATTCCTTCATTTCTGTTGGTGCTAACCGGTTTGGAGCTGTCACACCCCGGTCCCAGACACCGGTTAGACGTGACATATGGTACAGAACACACAGCGAAAGCTAAACCATAAACCTCATTTATTAATTAATCAAGTGTTTTACATCATAAACCAAACTTTTATTACAGACTAACCAAACCACACATATCAGTCCCTATCATGGAACTCAAAACATCGCCATGGCAGCTCTCCCAAGCATGCCTTCTTCCATCATGATCCTCTGACCATTCCAGAAATATCTGTACATATATCTATCTACCTGGAATGCCAACTAAGGGATACACCTGCAACAATCTTAAAATAATAAAAGTAACTGGATCAACATAAGTTCGTGAGTTCATGAATCTTTACCACACGATTGTTATTCAATCACTATTAATCCCATGTCCCACCCATTAGTACACAAACTAATCAGACTTTTGTTATAGATATAACTAGTCAACCGTTCCCACCACTAGTGCACACCACTAGTATAAAATGGATAAATTATTCCATATTACTGGTCATCCCACACCAGTAGTATAAAATAAATAATTATTCCACATTACTGGTCATCCCACACCAGTAGTATGATATAATCATTCCACCCGTAGGTCCCAGCCTCGCTGGGAATGTAATAAGTACTTTAATATGCCTTATATATACTTGGAATAGGGCATTACATCAAGAATATTTCAAATAACAATTGTGTAAACAAATACACATTTCAATTCAGAGGAACTCACCTGGACAGTATCTCAGCTTATCGTATTAGTAATATGTCAAGCACCTTGACATATAATTAACTGGTAATATTTCTTAATTAAGATCTATAATAAGCTTAATAATATATAAACCAAAGTTTTGATAATAGGTCGCAACCTTACCTCAGCACTATCTTCTGAAATTTAAAGGCGTATCGTAACTTTTGGCACGTCTTTCTAGGTTATCTATATGTGGATGATGGTGTTTTGTGTGTGTGGGACTGTTTCAAAAGCTCTGGATATCGAATTCTATTTATAGGCCATCATCGGACGCGTAGCGGACCGTTAACACATAGTGTAGCGGTCCGCCACCCCTTATAGCGGCTTAATTGGCGTAGCGCCCACGTATCAGACCGTCACTCAGGGTGGTAGTGGTCCACCACTCAACTAGTATCAGCGAGTCACGTGACATGCGTCAGCTCCTCATTGTCCGGGTCCCAATGCGGCTAGCGAATCGTTAGCCAAAGGCTTAGCGGTCCGCCATAGTGCTGAGTCATCAGACACGCGTCTGATGACGTGGCATTCCCTCATGATTGCCTTTGTCTCCACGTAGCGGACCGCCAGGACCTTGGTATAATTTCAACCCTCCAACTTTGAGATATTTGAAATCCAACCCCTAGACTTCATTTCTTAGTATCTTTAGCCCTTATATTCTATAGGAAATTTCAAGGTGTTACAGATCTCCCCTCCTTTAGGAAATTTCGTCCTCAAAATTTGGAAATACTTCTTCAACGGGTGATACTACTTACGGTATATTAGGGTAGTTGTCGTTCTATTTTATCACTCTGTAACACAGGACAATTAGCTAACCAGAGTAGTACCTCTAACAGCTATGTTCCCAGTAACGAACGACGGGTCCAGAAGGGATTTATACACTGCTCTTTCCTTAGACAGAACATTCAGTTTGTCAGATAACTGCATACCAGTTAGAAAGTTGCCTTCTAGTTACTGTGACATCAAAATCTTATGGTGGAAAGGAATTCTTTATCTTTGTATGTCTTTTACTCAGTTCTTATTTATAGCTTAATTTAATATTATCTTATAAAGAATATACCTAGTCTTATTGTTCTTGTCTCCCTCCCAAGATGTATACACGTCCTTTTGCTCCACCAACCTTGGCTTGAGGTGTCTTTGGACAGCTAGACTTATAATGCCCCATCTCATTATAATTGTGGTATTTGATGGTTGGGCAATATATTGCAATGTGTCCTGTCTATTGGCAATTATTACATATAATTCTTTCAGCACCTCTTCCCAATTTGTCTCCTTCTCTCCTTGGGATTTTGTTATCGATGGGTTCACTAGTTAGCTTTTCCAGGTTCTTCTTATTGGCCATCTCCTAAGCTTCTATCTCATCGTACATTACTATACTAAGTTGTACTGCCGAGCCTATGGTTCCAGGTGCAGTAGTTTTTACTAAGGTTCGAACTTTCGGGGACAGTCCCTACACATAACACTTAATCCTCCTAGATTCAGGAGTCACTAAATGTGGTACCAGCTTGGCCATCTCTTTAGATTTGCTGGTGTATTCTTGGTGGCTAAGGCTTCCTGCTTCAAACCGATGAAATTCTGACTCATTCTTGTCCATTGCATTCTGTGGACAGTATCAATTTACTAGTAGTGCCTTCAAGTCTTCCCACTTTATCCTATCTGTATATTCCTCTCCTTTAGTCTACTTAACAGACTCCCGCGAGTCAAGTGCGTCTTCCTGGAACGAATGTGCAACAAATTTGACAGCTTGATCGGGTCTACATTCATTCATTTTAATAACGTCTCCAAAGAAGACATCCACTGCATGGCTGCAGTGGCATTTTCTTGCCATTGAAAGGTTTGGGATGACAATCAATAAAATTCTTATACGTGCATCCTTGTCACACCCCGATCCCAGGTTCCGGTTAGACGTGATATATGGTACAGAACACACAGCGGAAGCTAAACCATAAACCTCATTTATTAATTACTCAAGTGTTTTACATCATAAACCAAACTTATATTACAGACTAACCAAACCATCACATCTCAGTCCCTGTCATGGAACTCAAAACATCCCCATGGTAGCTCTCCCAAGCATGCCTTCTTCCATCATGATCCTCTAACCATTCCCACAACATATGTATTTATATATCTATCTACCTGGAATGCCAACTAAGGGATACACCTTCAACAAGCTTAAAATAATAAAAGTAACTGGATCAACATAAGTTGGTGAGTTCATGAATCTTTTCCACATGGTTGTTATTCAATCACTAGTAATCCTATGTCCCACCCATTGGTACACAAACTAATCAGGGCTTTTGTTATACATAAAACTAGTCAACCGTTCCCGCCACTAGTGCACACTACTGGTATAAAATGGATAAATTATTCCATATTACTGGTCATCCTACACCAGTAGTATAAAATAAATAATTATTCCACATTACTGGTCATCCCACACCAGTAGTATGATATAATCATTCCACTCGTAGGTCCCAGCCTCTCTCGGAACGTAATAAGTACATTAATATGCCATATATATACTTGGAATAGGGCATTACATCAAGAATATTTCAAATAACAACTGTGTAAACAAATACACATTTTAATTCAGAGGAACTCACCTGGACAGTATCTCATCTTATCGTATTAGTAATATGCCAAACACCTCGGACAACACCTTGACGTATAATTAACTGTTAATATTTCTTAATTAAGATCTATAATAAGCTTTATAATATATAACCCAAAGTTTTGATAATAGGTCGGAACCTTACCTCAGCACTATCTTCTGAAATTTAAAGGCGTAAAGCTAGAAATCGGACTTCTAAATGCGTATTGGAACTTTTGGCACATCTTTCTAGGTTAACTATGTGTGGATGTTGGTGTTTTGTGTGTGTGGGATTGTTTCAAAAGCTCTGGATATCGAATTCTATTTATAGGCCATCATCGGACCCGTAGCGGACCGTTAACACATATTGTAGCGGTCTACCACCCCTTATGGCGGCTTAATTGGCGTAGCGCCCACATAGCGGACCGTCACTCAGGGTGGTAGCGGTCCGCCACCCAACTAGTATCAGCGAGTCACTTGACACGCGTCAGCTCCTCGTTGTCCAGGCCAAATGCGGCTAGCGGACCGTTAGCTAAAGGCTTAGAGGTCCGCCATAGGGCTGAGTCATCAGACACGCGTCTGATGACGTGGCATTCCCTCATGATTGTCTTTCTCTCAACGTAGCGGACCGCCTGGACCTTGGTAGCGGTCCGCTACCAGCCAAATTTAAGAATTTTATAATTTCAACCCTCCAACTTTGAGATATTTGCAATCGAACCCCTAGACTTCATTTCTTAGTATCTTTAGCCCTTATATTCTATAGGAAATTTCAAGGTGTTATTGAAGCCTTAGCTACCGGCTTTGCTTCAGGAATTAAATCGATTTTGAATTCGATTTCTCTTTTAGGTGGGTACCTGGAACATCGTCTGGGAATACTTATGGGAATTATTTTACTACTGGAACTTGATCCTGTTCTTTCCCTTTCATATTTACATCATCTACGTAGGCTAAGAAGGCTTGATAACCTTGTCTCACGTAGCTAGTTATCTTGGCCATTGTACATATTGTGATCTGGTTCCGTCGTTCACCAACGACACTCACTTCCTTTCCTATACGTGTCATAAATCATACAATCTTCTGATTGCATATAATTGTTGCAGCATGTGAAGATAACCAATCCATTCCAATGATTATGTCAAATTCTTGCATCGACATTGGAATTAAGTCGACGAGATATTCTTCTCCTTCTATCAGTAGTCGGCAATCTTGGCATATTTCAGTTACTACGCAGTTTTGATCACTCATGATTTCGACATCTAATACCTTAGCGAACTTACTTCTATTAAAGTTTATAGCGTTTTCATACTTTAAAGAAATAAATGATCGACTAGCTCCTGTATTGAATAAAACATAAGTAGGTAGGGAATTCAAGAGGAATGTACCTGATACAACACCAGGAACATCTTTCACTTCCTCTGTAGTTATCTGAAAAGCCCTACCTCTTAGCTTCGGAGCCTCGACCCTTTGACTTCATTGTCCGCTACTCTCGACCCTTCTCCGTTCTTCTCTATCTGATATTTTAACTCAGGACATTATCTGCTGAAGTGTCCTAGTTTGTAGAAATTGTAGCACATACGGGTGCCACTCATACACTTCAATGCAGTGTGTCCTGCCTTTCCACACTTGTGACAAGTTATAGCCTTGAATCGGCACTCTCCCGGTGCCTCTTTCTGTAATTCTTGCAATCGTGTACACCTTTCCTTTGGGAGGGACTACCTCCTGGTTTATTGAACTTAAACCTCTTAAGAGGCATAGGAGAAGGATAACTCTCTCCATTCCTCTTTCCATCTCTCTCAGCCAATCTTTGGAGCTCAGTCTCGCGTTCCCGAGCCCAATCAATCATCTCCTCCAAGTTCGCGCACTTGGATGGATGGATAAACTCTCTAATCTATGTTTTCAAAATGAGATGGTATCTCGTCATCCACATCTTAGGGGTTGTTAACAAAGCCGAACAAAATCTGGCCTTGTCAAAGAAAATTCCAGTGATCTCATCCACAGTCTCCGTTATCTGACGGAGTTGAAGAAACTCCTCGGTGACTCTTTCAATTGCCGCTCGAGGGCAATAATGATTCAAGAAAAGATCCTTGAATTCTTCCCAAATCATTTCCCTAATCCTGTCTCTACTTTTTCTCTCTTCACTATTCCCCACCAATCGCCAGCTCGCTCTTTTAATTGGCTGGTAGCGAAGGTAACCTCATCTTCCTTTTCGCCGTGACATGTATCGAATGCCCTTTCTATTAAGGTGATCAACCTCTGACTTTCTAAAGGGTTAACGGCTCCCTTAAACTCTAAACGTTTACATGTCATGAAATCCCTATATGTACACCGAGTTGACTTTGTATCAACTTTTGGATTTATTCCTTCTCCATCATGAGAAACATCTTTGTGGCTTTCAAACCAACTTTCTAATGAGTTCTGTAGATCTGCTTGTAAGATCGAGAAGTTTGCATCGAACGCTTTTCCAATTTCTATTGCAATTTGTCTCCGGATACTCTCTTGGACTTGTTCGACTTCATTTTCGTCATGAAGTGGAGAATCAACTCTTATGTGGCTTCCCACGTCACGTATTTCGTTGTTTTGATGCCCAACAATCGTTTACTGAAACATGGCATCGTTTTAAATCTCTCGTTCGTTTACCCTAATCATAGTCTAGGGTTTTACACTACAGACCTTTTATCAGTTTAACCCTATTCAAGTATTCTAGGGTTTCACATAAGGCCCCATCTTTACACATATACACATTCATTCATGCATTTTAATCACGCATAATCACATTCCCGGCTTACTATTTGCTGAAATAAGTAATCATATGATGTTGTCGATATCATGATGGTCCCATACATTATCTCTAATACTGGTAAGGTATAAGGCAATGTATGTTACATATCATGTTACTCCCAACTATCACATGGAGCTTATCTCATACAAATTTCTGCCCACATATACTCACATTTCTGTTCTAGCACTGGAATTTAAACATACCTGCTTCCTTGGACAGTCTCGGATTGAATCCCTATTTATATCACGAGCACTTATTGTTTGAGTTTAAGTACCCCTTTTGATACTTAAATCCCTCAAACCGTGCTCTGATACCAACCTGAAACACCCTACTTATTTCTTTTATTATTTTATTAGAGTTTAATGGGGAAAACAGGTCCCAGATTAACAAAACCTTGCCATAATTGGCTAAGGTAAAATTTTAATTATAATATTATTGTTTTACAAAAGAGGATATAATTATATCATTCTATATAGGGATTTCTCTATCTCCGATAGCCCTGTCCTCCGGAAGCTTCATTCCATGTGCTTCTTTCTTGTAGTGTTTGGAAAACATTTTTGAATTAGCTTACGCTAAGTAAGTACACTACATCGTTCATTTTATTTTGAACCCTTTAGGTTCTTATTACTGTTCAAGTTTCTCAGGCTCTCGGCGCCCCCGTGACCATCTCCGGACGTAACTCCGATCACGTTATTCGTATATTTTATGGGTGTGCTAACCCCCTCGCAACCATCTTCGGCTGTACCTCCGGTCCGAGTATTGGCAAGGTTCTTATACTCTTCAGTATAGACCCCTTGCATTTGTCATGAAGACTCATTCATTCCTTAGCCCTGTAGGCTTGGAATCTTTTCCTCCTTTAGCACCGTAGGCCTAGAGTTCCGTTTCTTTTCCTCAGCTCCGTGGGCTTTATAATCTTTTTAGTTCTCTTCTTTATTATTGAGATCCACCTTACAGGCCGAGTATCTCATTTTAATTGGGACCTTAAGTATCTTTTGACTCAAAGCCTCCCAAATGTATCAAGCATTTAATTTCATTTCACGTATATACTTGATTTATTTCCCAACTAGTCCTCACCTTAAAACTTCGTAACGGTTTCTCCATGATGCATTAAAGGGTTTATATATAGGAAGTACCATCGGCGTATCCGCCACCCCTTAAATACTTCGTGAGTACTCCGTTATTTCATTTTAGGGTTTAGACTCGTTCCATTATACTCATTCATGTTTGCACGTATCATCATGCATTCACGTATTCATCATGCATTTCACGTATTCATATTTGTTACGTATTCATATTCATCATGCATGGTATACTTTCATCATATATTCATACTCGTCATATATTGTAAACTGGGGTGATTATCTTTCCAGAGCAGTACCTCTAACAGAGATGTTCCCAGGAAAGAGTGACGGGTCTAGGAGAGATTTATACACCACTCTTTCCTTAGCCAGAACATTCTGTTTGTTAGATAACTACGTACCGGTCGGATGTTCTGCCGTACGTTTACTATAATTTTATTACTGTCTTTTAGTCTATACCCCTAAACATTAATAATGGTTTCACCACAAAGCACCAAGGGATTTATATATAGGAAGTACCAGCAGAATATCCACCGCCCATTGGATACGTCGTGACTACTCCATTATTCCCGTTTAGTGTTTAGACTAATCCTTCATTACCCAGTACCCTCGTCATGTTTATAGCGCATAACACATATTTATTTAATCACAGAATTCATATAATCGTGTCTAGGGTATGGGTCTAGTGTACTTACATTATCCTCGGGTAGTTCCTAAGTTCGTTCCATGCTTTAATGCTTCTCCAAACTCGAACCGCACTCGTAGCGTATCGCACTCGCACTCAAATGTGTCGCCCCGAGACCCTTGCTCCTTCTAAAATTCGTGTGTATATGAGGTGGTGTTGTATGTGATGTTTTCAAATGAATGGCGAAAGCCATCTATTTATAGGGCTGAGATGCGACCCATGTCGGACCGATATTCCTGGTGATGTCGGTCCGACATCCAGGTCAGGCGGTTTATTGACTTGGTGAGTACATGGCGGACCACTATGGGCATAGCCGACCGCTATAGTTTCATGTCGGTCCGATTTATGTTTTACATGTGTCAAATCTCATGGCTAGTCATCCAACACGTGTCATCTTCTGAGTAATTCCTTGCCTCCTACATGTCGGACCGCTATCCATCTGATTTCGGTCCGACATCTGCCAACTTTTCATATTTTTCCTTTTCAGCCCTTGAACTTTAAGTCAATTGCATTCTAACCCCTTATACTTTAATATAATGTCATTTTAACCTCCTAGGGTTTCATCAAATTATCATTTTAGTGCTCTAACTTGTATTTCTTTGGAAAACTAGGGTGTTACAACCAAGCACAACACACCAGTTCTCCGTCGGCTCTCTCTCTCACCCGAAACCCACCCTACCACCTTTGCTTTCTCGGCTAGCTTCACACCACCCTTACCCGATAACCATCAACATCATAAACCATCACCACCATACCATAACACCAACGTTCACCCTCCACCAAAACCATCTCCCTCCTTCTAGTTTCCTTTCCGGCTTCATTAGCAACAGCAAACATCACCTCACAACCACCTTCCTCCCCTTGCCTCCCTCTCGGCAGCCTCCATAACCACAAACCACCACCGAACACCTCCCATCACCACCTTCAACACCCGCCACCTTCACCACCCCTCCCCTTCGGTTTTACGCAGCAGCAACACTAACGTAACCACCACCTCAGGCCCGACAACACCTAAACAGAAGCCCTACAACACCCCGCGCAACCACCGTAGCGCACCATCTCTACCCGTCACAACCTCTGCCACCTTTGTGGGCTTTTACGGGACGAGAACCGAGTCCCACCTATTCATACGGGTCTTCAATTCGCACCTACAGATACTGAGTTACGTTTACGCGAAGCTTACGGGTCATTTCGGGAGCTCACCAAGTCATACGAGACGTCACGAGGAGAGGTCTCGTGTAAACTCCGTCACCTTTCTCCCGACTAGTTACGTAAGCTTTCGACTAATTTATTTTAACGTTATCATAGTTGGTGATAATAGGTTGAAACCGGAATTAGTATTTAAATACCGAGTTTTTTTAAAAAAACATATAAAAGGCGGTTTGTATTTTTAAAACATATAAAAGACGGGTTTATAATATAAAAAGTGACGGTTAAAAATCGTAGGTTATAAACCCTATTTTTCATTGTAATGATAATATAAATGGTTAATTTATTTTTATTAATCATTAAAACATATTTTTGTAACCTATGAAGTTATTAATAACAAATAATGATTATAATTATAATTATTATAAATATAAAGGATTTTACATGCAAAAATGATTTTTGTATAGGAAGTCTGAGTTAAGGAAGTCTGAGTTAAGGAGTAGGATCTCATTGATGTGGTTGAAGAAGACATATGATCCATCACTCAGAAAGAAGGTGAAGCCATAGTGCCCAGTGCACGACCATCCTAGCACTGCCAGTCCCTGACCATCTCATTGTGTTTGAAGCTTCTCCAGCAAACAGTTTCTTCATCAGTTAAAGTACTGCTCCTGATCAGGTCAAGTCTACTTGGAGCCAGTCTTTATGCTGCTGCTGTAGAGGATTCTGCGCGGACTTTAGGATATGCCACCTTGTTTGCTTCTTCTAATAATGCTTCAAACCAGGGCAGATTTTCCTCCATTAAGTCTTGGAACCTGCAGATTGCAAGTTTTACTGAGAGATCTGAAGAGGTGTTGATGCAGCTGGATAAATACAATTCAAGCACTTGAAGATGATTTAGTGCATCCCAGTTCAGCTCTTCTACTCCGCTGAACTCTTTCCCAATCCAGAATCTCTCAGATTGACCATCATACCCCAAGCTAGTATGGAGTCAAAATCTAGCTTGTCTGCAGTCAGTGTGAATTTGGTGGCAGTGGTTAGACTTATTATGGTCGCTGCTTCAGGAAGAATGCTGATTGATGGAGGTGTGTCTTCATGGTGACATTTATTAGTCAACACCTCATCACAGGCTCGAACAACCAACTTCCAATCCTCAGTGATTTCTTCCTCTTCATCTACTGAGTCTGGCAAGTCATGAACTTGAACAAAGGCAGGTTTGAATAAGGAACTTTGAAATGCAGCCACTCTTGTATCTAGTCCTCAAGGCTGTCAGCATCATCTTCTACTGCGACTATCTCCCCCTTTTTGGTTGCATCAGTATAAAGGGTTGCATCTGTTTGAGTTCCCACTGACACTAGGGAAGGAGTAGACACAGTTGGGCATTTATGGGCTTCATGCATAGAGACTTGGTGCCTTAGTTTGGACACTTCAGCCTCTAGCATAGCCACCATGGCCGTCAATTCCATATTTTTGAGTTTCAGACTGTCCTCATCCACAGTTGTGGAATCATTAGAGCTGGATGGGGTCTTAGGCCTAGCCTCTGCATCCCCATCACCCTGGTTTTATAGGCACCTGGGATTCCTCTCAGTGAAGAGTGTTTCAAAGGAAACATCCTCACTGTGAGTTGCCGTGGTTAGTGTCTTAGTGATATTATCACCGTCCTCCTAGTTTGTTGATGTACCGGGAGTAGTGACAACCCTTTCCACATTCACTCTATCAGTACTCCTAGAGTGAACCTTCTTGGGTGATGAACTTGGATTAGGTGCACTAGCAGCCATGTCAATCAATACCTCCGAGATAGTGGTTGTTTGAGAAGATATATCATCTTGACAAGGTGCCTCTGCACTTAAGTTCAGAGAAGAAAAATAATGGAATGGCTCAGTGGGTTGTTCTATGAATCCGGGATGTGATCCTGATCCTAATAGAGAAGCTTCCATGGAAGTCTCTATAATGATGTGGCTATCCCTTTTGATATTCTCATCAGAATTTTAGGATTCTGAATGAGGGATTTTAGGTTGGGATTGGCCCTTTGAGACAATAAGAGAAGGAGTCTTCTTGCTCTTTTTTCTAGTATATTTTGCCGCAACTGGGGCCCTTTATTCCAGTTGAATGATAACATTCAAAACAGGTGTAAGTAATTTATATGCCTGTGCATCCTTAGTAGTATGCACAGGGGTTCGAACAGTGGAAGCAGATTGTTGTTCAGGATGTGAAGAGGAGGGTGTGGGATCACTATCAGCTGGGATTGCTGAACTATCACCCTGGGTGCTTTGTATGTTCATCATTGTAGATAATAATGGAACATTGACCCTTGAGAACCTTTTGGAAACAGTTCTCATACTTTGAAAAATATTATTTTTATGTCCCAGCATAAGATAGATTTTTTCAGAATTTGAAAGATCTTTTAATTCATTATTGAAAAGCTCCTTCAAGAATCTTGGGTACATAAAAAATGATTGCTTTGCACCTTCTTGAAGGTTATATCTTAAACCTTCAAAGATGAGATGTGCAAAGTTGAAACCCTGGCCAGAAGCCATTCCATGAACAACAGAGGCAAGTGCAGAGCTCACTTGATGCCATCCACTTTTCTTCTGTGATATGCATTGTAGAAGAGTGTGGCACAGAAACTTCCATAGATGGCCCATCAGCGCCTTTTCGATTTTGTACTCGTTCTGATTTCCAGTGTACCCTATGGATACAAAGGTCCTCATGTATTCTTCCTTCGAGTATGAAATGGCGGCCCCCTCGTCTTGAAGATTTAGATGTTTTCGTATAGTAGCTTCAGTGATGGTGATGTCTTTGCCATCTACCTTTGCTTGGATTTGGGGTATCCCCTGTTCGGTAGAGTATACGGCAGAGTTCCAGAAGTCCTCCATGTGAGGGATGTAAATGGTTGGGTTTACAGTGAGTGCATGGTGTATCTTTGATCGACAGAGAAAGTCGATCATGTCATTGAATCCCTCAGACTTCTTTCCTTTGATTAAGTATGCCGTTAGGTTGTGATATGGAGAGAACTTATCATCGGGATGGTTTATGTCTACCTCTGCCATTTTATTGGGTTTGTAGGGAAAGAGGAAGGTTTTTGAAGGGTGGTTAAGGATGGAAAGCTTTGAATGTTGTGGAGGCTTGAGAGAAAGTGATTTGAATGGGAGTTAGGGTGAAATTGAATGTGAAGAGGTGGTGAAGAAATTTGATTTGTGAAATTGAATGTGAAGAGGGTGAAAAAACAAGAATACTTGTACAGTACAATCTTGTTCACTTTTTACTCTTACAACTGTAATACACTAAAGCAGTCATGGTAAAGACTAAAAGTTTTTACAGCAGGTAAAGGTTAATTTGGATTTAGATTTACCCATCAGCAGCAAACTTGGTTGTTGCAGATGTTTAAGCCTATCCGTTGCAAGCTTGGTTGCTGTGGATGGTTAAGTCTGTCAGCAGCAAACTCAATTGCTGCTGATGGATGCAATGATCCATAGCAAGGATGTTGCTACTGACAGTCTTAAAGCTATCCGCAGGAAACTTGTTCCTGCTGATAACTTAAAGCAATCAGTGGCAAATTCTTTGCTGCTGATGATTAAACATGTCAGCATGGAAAAAGGATGCTGCTTACTTATAACTTTTATTTTCAACAAAGGACAAGCACATTTACAAAACAAAATTTTAGAGACAGATTTTAATCAAAGTTCATCATACCAATAGATTCAACTAAATATCTAAATCTTGCTTCATCAAAAGGTTTTGTAAACAAATCAGCATATTGCTCATTGATATGAACTTTAGTTAAAATAATTCTTTTTTTCTCAGCTTAATCTCTTATGAAGTGATACCTGATGTCAATGTGCTTTGTATTGGAGTGCTGCACCGGATTGTTTGTGATTGATACAGCACTCATGTTGTCAATGTGAATGGGAGTTGCCATGAAAGTCATCCCATAATCCAGCATTTGGTTTTGTATCCAGATGACTTGTGCACAACAACTTGAATCTGCAATGTATTCTGCTTCTGTTGTAGAAGTTGAGACACATGTTTGCTTCTTACACTGCCATGAAATCAGTCTCCCTCCCAGAAACTGACATCCCCCTGATGTGGACTTTTTGTCCATGTTGCATCCCCCATAATCATTGTCAGTGTATGCATACAGATTGAACTTATCATTTTTAGAGTACCATAGCCCAAGTCTTGGGGCTCCCTTTAGGTATCTAAAAATTCTCTTGACAACTTGAAGATGTGAATTCTTTGGAGCCGCTTGGAATCTTGCACAGAGACATACTATAAACATGATATTTGTCCTTGAGGCAGTGAGATACATGAGAGACCCTATCATTGCACGATACTGATGTTGATCAGTGTGTTGACCATCTTTGTCTGGAGTCAGTTGATGGTGCACTTGCATAGGGGTTCTTGCAGCAGAGCAGTCAGCCATCTTGAATCTTTCCAAAATGCTCTTGACATATTTGGATTGGCTGATGAAGATTCCATTTGGAACTTGTTTGACTTGAAGACCCAGAAAGAAATTTAGTTCACCCATTGAACTCATTTCAATCTTTGAGTGCATCAGGATCTCAAAGTCTTTGCACAACTTCTTCCTTGTTGATCCAAAGATGATATCATCAACGTTGATTTGTACCAGTAAGATTTCTCCCCCTTCATCTTTGATAAAAAGGTTTGGTCAATGGCACCTCTTCTGAAGTTGTTTCTTAGTAGATATCCAAACAAAGTTTCATACCAGGCTCTTGGGGCTTGATGTAATCCATACAGAGCTTTGTCTAGTTTGAACACTTGGTTAGGATGTGCGGGATATATAAACCCTGGAGGTTGTTTGACATATACTTCTTCACCAATCTTCCCATATAGAAAGGCACTCTTGACATCCATTTGATAGACCATGAAATTCTTTGATGCAGCATATGCCAGGAAGATTCTGAAGGCCTCCAGCCTGGCAACAGGAGCAAAGACTTCATCATAGTCAATTCCCTCTTCCTGAGTGTAGCCTTGAGCTACAAGTCTGGCTTTGTTCTTGACTACAATGTCTCTCTCATCTTGCTTGTTCCTGAATACCCATCTTGTGCCAATGGCAGATTGACCAGGCGAAAGATCAACAAGTTTCTAGACATCATGTCTCTTGAATTGCAGCAACTCTTCCTGCATTGCCTCAATCCAACTGCTGTGTTTTAGAGCTTCATCTATCTTCTTGCGTTCCTCCTGAGATAGAAAACATGAAAACTAACATATATTAGCCTCATGAGATTTGCTTCTTGTTAGAACTCCTTGGTGAACTTGGCTAATAATATTTTCCAAATGATGTTCCTTGTTGATCCTTTGTGCTGGTACCACCTCCAGCTGTATCCCTTGCTCAAGATTACTTTGATTTTGATCAGGGATTTCTTCATTCTTGGTGGAAAAGTCTTCAATATCAACAACTACATCAATATTATCAGCAATAGTATTTGCAACATCTACAACATTTATCGAAGAGTCTTCATTCAAATTTTCATTTTCAGACAGGCTGCTGCTGGTGACATTGGAGAGTCTGGTTCCAGCTTCATTTGCTTCAATGGCTTCCATAACAGATGGAGGATCAATGGATGGTCTTTTTCAGACTGATGGAAGATTTAGGAAAATCCAGTCTGGAGTCAGAGGAGAAAGAAGAAGCTGGTGCTTGTGAAGAGGTAGATTCCATATTTGAGAAGATAAGAGGCTCAAATATTTTGGTTAAGGAGTCTATGTCAAAGAGCCAGTTTGGGCCTTTTCCCTGTTCACAGGCAATGTGTTATCTACATTCCAAATTGGCTGATTCTTCCATAATTCTTGTTCTTGAGTTGAATACTCTGTAGGCCTTGGATTGAGAGGAATAGCCCACAAAATATCCTTCATCAGAGTTGGCACCAAACTTAGGAAGAGCCCCATGTGTGATCAGAATTGTGCATGGACATCCAAAAGGTTTTAGAAATCCAATGTATGGAACTCTTTGGAACCATAGTTCATAAGGTGTCTTGTTGAGAGGCTTGACTATGAGAACTCCATTTTGCACATAGCAGGTTGTGCTTACTGCTTCTGCCCAGAATGTGAGAAGTAGTTTTGAATCAGCCAACATTGATCTTGCTGATTCAATTAGAGTTCTGTTTCTTCTTTCAATAACTCCATTTTGTTGAGGAGTTCTTGGAGCACTTTATTGTCTTTCTATTCCCTTGCTTTCACAGAAACAGTTCAAAGTGTGGTTTTTGAACTCTGTGCCCTGATCACACCTTATGATCTTCACCTTTTGATTGCTTTGATTCTCTATCCTAAGAATGTAAGATTTGAGAGTCTCAGTAGTTTCATCTTTAGTTCTCAAGAAGTATACCCATGAGAATCTGGTGTAGTCATCAGTTATCACCAGACAATATGACTTCTTACCTATTGACATAATATTTGTAGGACCTAAGAGATCCATATGCAGCAGTTGTAGTGGAGTGTCATTTGTATTCAAAGTCTTGGGCTTGTGAGAACTCTTGTGTTGCTTCCCCTTTAAACAAGCAATGCAATGATCTTCTAGCCGGAATTCTTTGTCAGGAAGCCCTCTGACAAGATTATCCTTCACCAATTTGTTGATGGTTTTGATGTTAACACGGCTTAATCTCCTGTGCTAGAGAGCTGATTCATCAACTGAAGCTTTTGACAGAAAACAGGATACACTGCCAGATGGAGTGACCTCAATTATGTCAAGCACATAAAGATTTTATTTTCTCTGAGCAGTTAATAAAATCTTTTCGGGGGGAGGTTTGGATAAGCCAGGAGACAGTACAAAGCATTTTTTATCTGTGAAGAGCATCCAATGCTTCTGATCACAGACATGGGAAACACTCATGAGATTGAAGTCCTATTCTTTGACATAGTTTACCTTTTCAATACTCATTCTTTCATTGGACACAGTTCCTTGTACAGCAATAGATCCTCCTTTTGAGTCACTTCCAAAGGCAACATATCCTCCATTGAAATGTCTAAAGTTGGAGAGGATGGATCTGTTGCATGTCATGTGCCTGGAACAACCACTGTCTACCACCCAGGTGTTATTCTTGTGACCTGGCTGTCCCAGTACATGAGAGAGATCTAGTTAGTGGGAGGAATCCAAGAGCTTGCATCCTTGTAAAAAAAGGGTTCTCGGATTATCAGTATCAGCATGTGTGCATTCAACGGAACCCATGATGATTCTTGGAGGAATTTTGGCTTTCCAATGCAGAATTGGTGGTTTTCCAGCTCTCTTTGCTTTGTCAGCAGCATATGTTGCAACTGTGAACTTTGGCTTATCAGCAGCAGATTTTGTTGATGCTAATGGTTTTACTTGAGCAGCAACAATCTTGGTTGCTGCTGAAGACTTGTCTTTGGGTCGCTTGGGGTTTAATTAATCAGCAACATTTTTGTTGGCTACCGATGGTTTAACTTGGGCAGCAGCAATCTTGGTTGCTGATGAAGGCTTTGCCTTTGGTTGCTTGAGTCTTACTTAATCAGCAACAGTTTTGTTTGCTGCTGATGGTTTAATCTCCGAAGTATGCCTACCCTTCTTCATCTTACTGATAGGCTTTTGTTTAAGAGGAATTTGATGAAGAACCTGGTTGAGAGGATTAAACTTACAATTTCCAGCAAAGTGGTATGATTCACCACAGATGATGCAAGATTGTTGAGGTTTTGGCAGATGCTTTCTTGGTGGGGATAGAGATTATCTGAACTGAGTTGCTTTGGCTTCAAAGCTTCTTACCTTTTTGTTCTTATTTGTTTTCTCAAAAGCGTGTTGCTTTAGGTTTCTTTGTTGTTGAAGGTAATAGAAGCAGGTGCCGGCAGTATGATTGTATTTACCACACAGAAAGCATGACTGAGCCAGTTTTTCCCTTTGAAAGTACACATAGTCCTTTCTTTTGAACAAGTCTTTGAAGTTCCAGGGGTGAGCTTTGTTGTGCTCAAAGGTGGCTTCTTCCAATGTCTTTTGAACATATGGAGCTCTCTCTCCAGGCGCATGACATATGTCAAACACCTTCTTTTGTTGGATTGATTTGGATTGAGGCTTTGAGTTGGTGGAGGTTGAAGACTGTCCCTTTTCAACAGTTAGTTTTCTTCCTTCTGGAGGATAGCTGATTCTGATTTGTTCGGTTGGTTGAGATACTGGTACTATTTTTGAAGGGATGAAAGGGCTTGGATTGTTGGCTTTAATAACTTCAAAGGTAGGTGGTGATGAAACTTTATTGGTTTCAGTGGAATCTGAGCATGTTGACTCAGACTCGGATGAAGTAGTGCATTCTTGCACAGGGGTTTCTTGGACAACAGGGTCAAGATTTCAGTTGGCCATATTAAGGTTGGAAAGATTGAAACTTGGTTCATGAATGGCTACATAGTCAGCGGGTGGAGGAACAACATTGTAGGGTTGTTCAGCTTGGAATCCAAGACCAGCAGTTACCTTTTCATGAATTTGAGCATCCAAAAGTCTTTGCAGCTTTTTGGATGCAAACTCATATTTTTCCACATGGACCTTTGGTCTACTAATTCGGCCCTTGTAGCTTTTAACTTAACCAGAAGATCATCAATTTGAGTTTCAAGGTTTGTTTGTTCGTGTTTTTGTTAGGACATAGTTTATAATGACAAAAGCTTTGTAATAGTTTAGATCTAATGTCTTTATGTTTTTGTTATGCATAATGTTCAAAGTGTTTTATGCAAGTTATGCTAGAGGCGAACTTCTAACAAAGGCGAACTTGTTAAGTTCGCTTAAGTCTGTCTGAGGCGAACTTGTTAAGTTCGCTTAGTCTGTTAGAGTCGAACTTGTGAAGTTTGCCTAATGCAGGTCAGATGTCTATATATAGATGTTTACAGAGTCAGTTTAAAAAATCGATTAGAACTAGAATAGAGTTAAACGACTGAGTCTGTAAACTCTATTATGAATTGGAATACAAGTGTGAATGTTATTTACTTGACTGTCTATATTTTCTTTTGTGTGTGCAATCGCTGATTCGTTGGATTCCGCACTTCGAGTTAACGACACGTCTTATCACGAGAACGATCTGTAGAGGTGCCATGAGGACCTACAAGTGGTATCAGAGCTTTTGCTCGTGATTCTTGGTGATTCTAGACGGTTTAGTATGCAAATTGACAAGAAATTCATCATCTTTGACATTTTCATTTCCATGGAGTTTTCAAGCTTAATTTGGTTCTGATTTGGTGTTCTTGAAGAGGATTTTGAAGAAATTGATCTGATAGAAAGGTTCTAATTGAGAAATTACACAATCCTACGGTTTGATTTTGACTAATTACTTAAAATCAGTGAATTATGAAGTTTTTTGGTGATTCTTGGTTCGTGGTTTCTGGTTGAACTGTTCTTGATTTTGAATCTGCTGAAGCAAGCGAACTTGCTGATTTGGTGTGCAGGCGAACTTGTCAAGTTCGCTTCTCACAAATTAAGCGAACTTATTTTTAGGCGAACTTAATCAGATTTTCTGGTTTCTGGTTTAAGCGAACTTATTAAGTTCGCTTCATATTAAGTTCGCTTGGGTATCACATAAGCGAACTTATTATCCTCGCCTAAGGGTAGTGAGTGTTCAACACTTGGAAATTTTTTAGGAAAATGGCAAATATGGTACAAGTAACGAATATGTTCAATTATGATAATGAGATTGGTACATCTCAAAAACCACCGAAGTTGTTGAATCTTGCTGATTATTCTAATTGGAAAGATAGGTTTGATCAATTCGTATCTTTTACCAATACCAGTCTCTGGATTCCTATTTTAGAAGGTTATACGCATCCAACTTATTCGTGGATGGGACAGGATGATGTTCCAAAGTCGGTGTCAGCGTTAACTACTGAAGAAAAGTTGCAGTTTGATAGGGAAAAGAAAGCGATGGCAAGTATTTCGATGTCTCTTTCGAAGGAAATATATCACATTTTCAAACAATTCAAGTCTTCTCAACAACTGTGGGAAGCATTACAGAAAAGATGTGAAGGCAGTTTGGATGTAAAGAAGAGTAGAAAAGAGCTACTGAAGAAGCAACTCTTGGTCTTCAAACATTTTCAAAATGAATCCTTGGATGATCTTGCTACCAGATTCTATCATCTGCTTAGTGAACTGTCGAGTGCTTATGTGGTGTATGAAACTGAAGAAATTAATGATAAATTCCTGGAGGCATTACCATCAAAATTTGATGTGTATACGGTTTTGATAAAAGAAAATATCAAGTACAAAACCATGTCTCTTGAAGAAGTTCTTGGGAAGATTCAATCGCATGACCTGAATATGAAGAAGAAGGAGACTAACATGGAGCATATCCAGGATCCTTCAATGTATTTTGCCAAGACTTCTGGTAAAACTGGCACATGAGTTGCATTCTTTTCTGGCGATGCTCAAGATTCTTCTAATGATCAGTGTTCTGGAGTTCCTATTCATTCTGGTCATTCTAGTCATTCTGAATTTTCTGCGACAACAGCTTCTACATCTTCTAGATCTCATATAAATCAAAAGGTTTCCGATGATTATCTAGCTATGTTTTCCTCATTCATGGCTTCGTATGAGAATTTTATTAAAGGGAAAATTCATGATCCTGAGATTATTGAAGAAGATTTCAGACAGATTGACCATGTTGATCCGGAAGAAATGAACATCCAATGGAATATGGCCATGTTGATGCGTCAAGCAAAGGATTTCTTGAAGAAAACTGGCAGAAAGTATATTGGATCTAATAGTCGATCACGCATGGGATTTGATAAATCCAAAGTGTGTTGTTATAACTGTCAAGAGTATGGTCACTTTTCTAAAGAGTGTGTGAAGCAAAAGGTTGAGTTTGATTCTCAGAAGAAGCAGAATAATTTTTTAGAATAATCGTAATCAATCACATGGTTCATTTGGAAATTCAAATCATGCATCTGCATCATCGGCATTGGTTGCACAGAACGATGAGAACTATGATTGGGGTATTCATCTGGAAGATTTAGTGGGTGTTGTAAGTCAAGCCTTTGTAGCAGAAATTCATTCTGCAAAATCAGAAGAGGTGACTGATGATGACAGTTCGAGTGATGGTTCAAGTGATGGTTCGAGTGATGATGAAAGTGTGCAGACTGTTGATGAAGAGATAGAACAAGTGCAGAATATTGATTCTGATGTTGCATCAGGTGTTGCTGAAGATGATATTGTTCTAACACAAAATGCTTCAGATGGTGCTGATTCAGAGAATATTCCCATTGCCAAAGTTTTCATGGCAGACATGTCTGATCTGTCAAAGGTAAAAGACTCTGTTTGTCATATTTACTGTTCTAACTGCATTACTGTAAAAGATAAATTGCAAAAGGTCATAGATGATAACACAAACTTGATTTGTGATATGAAATCGATGCATTCAGTTAATCAGAAACTGAAAGATAACGATAAATTGTGCATCGATAGAATTGAATCATTGAAAAGAGACTTAAATTCTCTGGGATTAAAATATAAAGAACAAGCTTATCATCTGGATATGGCTTATGCTGAGATAGAAAAACGAAATAAAGTTGTTGCTCAAAAGAATAAAGAAATTTTTGACAAAGAGTCTGAGGTGATCAAACTTCATAAAAAGTTAGAAAATTTTACAAATTCTTCGATTGTTTTGGATTGTTTTAATTCAAATGCTGATCCTACTAAGCGGGTTGCTGGAATTGGATTTGTTCCTCCACCAATGCAAATTATGTGGTTGAACCTGAAATCATACATGAAGAGGAAATAGATCCAAAAACAGTATTGAAAGTGAACCCGGTAACTGGTGAGGATATGGTTTATGAATCTGATTCTGAGGATGAGGTGTTTGATGAGAAGAAAGTCGAAGGTATTCCAAAAGATGTGAAACTTGATGAACCAACAGTTGTAAAAACTGTTACCCGTAATAGATGCATTCTGACTGAACCTGATGAGGTGAAAGTCGTTACACCTAAGCTTTCCCCAATTTTACAGTCAAGTGGTTTTGTCGCTGCTGGTCATCAAAAGGTGCATTCATCAAAGGTGCCTACACAGGTTTATGTTCCAAAGAAATCAGTAAACTGTTCTAGAAAATCTTCTGAAGCTTATTTCTCTGATGGCTCCTCAAACTCGAAGAATACTTCTTAGTTTAGAACTTATAAAGAGAGAAGAGTTTGTTTTCATTAAAACGAAGCTGGTCACATTCTGGTCAATTGTCCTTATAAGAACCAGGGCAAATTGAAGACTGTTCCTTCACAACCAAAAGTGGTGAAGATTCTGAAAAGAACAGATGAGGGAAAGTCATCATTTAGTTTGGAGCAAAATATGTCCTGTCGATCTTTTGTTAAATCCTCTGGATTTAAACAGCATGATAAATTGAATTCTAAATCATTTGTGTGTCAAGAGAAACTTGAGATTTCTCATGTTAGAATTTCAAAAGATTCTCAATCTGAAGTTAAATTGTCTAGACCACAAAGGAGAAGACGAAACAGAAAATTGGAGAAAATTTTGGAAACATCTGAATCTGATAATAATATATCAAATAATGTTTTTCAAAATAATCAAAATGTATCTCCTTTGAAAAAGTCTGTTGGTAAAACTTTTATTCCAAAGGTTAATGATAACATTGATTGTGAATTACTAGAAGTTGTTTATTTTGATCAATCTAGACGACCCAAGACCACAATGGCTTGGGTTCCTATTTCTAACTGATTTTTGTTGTTTATGTAGGGACAACCAAGGAGGACTATCAACAATACATGGTATATGGATAGTGGTTGCTCTCGACATATGACAGGGAATATTAGATTGCTTGAAGATGTTAAAAATATTGATGGAGGTTATGTCGCTTTTGCGGGGAATAAAGGCGGGTACATAACTGGACAGGGTACTTTAAAGAATGATAAAGTCAAATTTGAGAAGGTGAATTATGTGGAACAGCTTGAACACAATCTTTTGAGGGTATCACAAGTTTGTGACAAGAAGTTTTCGTCCATTTCAATGATGCTGAGTGTTATATCTTGAAACCTGGTTTCGTTATTCCTAACAAATGGATTCTCATGAAGGCCCCGAGGAGAAATGACACGTATGTCCTTGACATGAGTGTCGCTACTAAAACGGATTCAATCCCTACATGTTTACTCTCCAAGGTGTCGGAATCAGATTCTATTTTGTGGCACAGGAAGCTAGCTCACATCAACTATCAGAAGATGAACTATATTGTTAAGAATGATCTGGTTCTTGGTATTCCGAAGATGAAATTCTCAGTTCCTGATGATTGTATTCCTTGCAAGAAGGGGAAACAACGAAAGAAATCACACAAATCTAAATCGAAGAATTCTATCATAACTTCTTTGGAGTTGCTGCATATGGATTTTTTTGGTCCGATTAGTATCAGGAGCATTGGTGGAAAATCGTACTGTTTGGTAGTAACAGATGATTTCTCTAGATTTTCATGGGTTAAGTTTCTTTCTTCTAAAGCTGAAACCACTGAGTTGGTACAATACTTAATTCTGGGTTTGGAGAATTTGTTCAATCTGAAGGTCAAAAGAATTAGGAGTGACAATGGCAGCGAGTTTAAGAATAGCAAGATGGGCTTATTCTGTCTACAATAGGGAATTCATCATGAATTCAGTGCGCCATATGTTCCTCAACAAAACGGTGTTGCTGAACGAAAGAACAGGACATTGGTTGAAATGGCACGCACGATGCTTGCAGATTCTAAGCTTCCAGTTACTTTTTGGGCTGAAGCTGTGAATACTACGTGTCATGTCAGGATGCACAGCATAATGGCTTTCTACCAAATGCAGTTCCACATTCATCGGTTCCATCTACTTTTGCTTCCGATCCTGATGTTGCTTCTTGTTCGGGACCACAAGATTCAGAGAGTGAGGAAGACAATGCTATTTTTCAAGATTCTTCTGCTAATCCTTTGTTGGGTGATGATTCATTACCTTCGACACAGGATTCGGGGGAGATTCCTACAAATTTAGACTCGGAAATTCCAATTAATCATGATTTGTCTTATCAATCTGATACAACTCGTGTTGAGGTGTTACAAGTTCCTGTGGTCGCTTCCATCAAGGAACTCAAAGATCATCCAGTGACAAATATAATCGGAAATTTGCAGGATGGAGTGAAAACACGTTCTATTGTTGACAATACTTGTTTGTATACATGCATTAAAGATTCTGGTGTTCTTGATGATTGCTCACATTCATGTTTTATTTCTCAGGTTGAACCCAAAAATGTTGAAATGGCTTTAAATGATAACAAATGGATAGAGACCATGTAGGAAAAACTTGCTCAGTTTGACAAACTTAAGGTTTGGAATCTTGTAGATCTTCCGAAGGGTGTATATCCGATTGGTACTAAATGGGTGTTTAAATGTAAGAAAGACGATCGAGGTGTCGTGGTACGAAACAAAGCAAGATTAGTTGTCCAGGGCTTCAATCAACAAGAGGGAATTGATTACACCGAGGTTTATGCGCCTGTTGCGAGGCTTGAAGCTATACGACTGTTTTTGTCTTTTGCTTCTTATAAAGGTTTTAAGGTGTTTCAATTGGATGTGAAAAGTGCGTTTTTATATGGAAAGGTCAAGGAGGAAGTTTATGTTTGTCAGCCGACGGGGTTTGAAGATCCACTTAATCCGAATATGGTTTTCAAGCTTGATAAGGCCCTCTATGGTTTTCATCAGGCTCCTTGAGCGTGGTATGAAACGTTGTCTACACATCTTATGGAAAATGATTTTGTTCGTGGCAAGATTGACTCGACCTTATTCATAAAGAAATCCGGGGGAGATTACCTACTGGTGCAGATATATGTGGACGATATTATTTTTGGCTCAACAAATGAAGGGTTACGCAAAGATTTTGAGAGTGTAATGAAGTCGAAGTTTGAAATGTCAGCTATGGGAGAGTTATCGTTTTTCTTAGGTTTACAAGTAAATCAAAAGGAAGATGGTTTCTTTATTTATCAGTCCAAGTATGTCAAATACATCTTGAGCCGATTCAAGATGGAGGACTGTACCCCATATGATACTCCGATTCCGGTCAATTATATGTTGAATTCTGACCCCGTTGGAAAAGATGTGGATTGTCGACTTTACAAAGCAATGATTGGATCTCTCATGTACTTAACCGCTTCAAGGCCAGATATAATGTTCGTTGTGTGCATCTGTTCCAGATTCCAGGCAAAACCAAAAGAATCTCACTTAATAGCCGTAAAAAGAATCTTTCGTTATTTGAAAAGAAAACAAAGATTGGGACTATGGTATCCACATGGTTCTAACTTTGATTTCAATGCTTATACTGATTCTGATTTTGGTGGTTGTTTTTTGGACAGGAAATCTACAACAGGTGGTTGCCATTTCTTGGGTAATCGACTTGTTTCCTGGCAATGCAAAAAGCAAACCACAGTCTCCATTTCTACATGCGAAGCAGAATACATCGCTGCTGCAAGTTGTTGTTCACAGATCCTGTGGATACAACAACAATTAAGAGATTACGGTTTGAATTTCACAGGAACCCCACCCCTATGCTTATTGATAATAATGCTACAATGTCTATAACTAATAATCCTGTTAAGCACAGTAAAACAAAGCACATTGAGATTAGATATCATTTTATTCGTGATTGTGCAGAGAAAAGGTTGATTGAGCTGGTAAAGGTTCACACTGATGATAATTTTACTGATTTGTTTACCAAGGCATTTGATCGTAGTAGGTTTGAATTTCTAATCAAAATGATAGGTATGATCAATCCCGAATAAACGTTTTTCAAAATCAGATTTTCATGGAAAATTTTGTTTTTAATTTCTTTTTTTGATTTATTACATTTCTGCATTTTAAATTTTCAGTCAAAAAGTTCTTAATTTATAAAAAGTCAAAACAAATTGAAAAATATAAAATTTGACATCATTTGAAGTTAGAGAAGAAATGATAGTACAACAGTGATTAGTTCATTTCACACGATCTTAGTAGATTTTTGATATATGATTGTTTAAAATGAGTTGATTTGATCTAAATTTTAAAGTCTACATAAATGAGAAATGATAGTGTTGTGAATGCTCTAATCTTGATAATCTGTTTTCAAATTTGTGTATGAGTTTTGAAACTTGAATTATCAATAGACTAAAAGCGTTTTGAAATCAATAGTAGTGTGAAAATTAAATATTACATGATTACATCTGTGATTTGAATCCATTATATGCCTGGGTGTGTGCGTAAAAGATCATTATCAGATAAAGAATATATGGTTTTAAAGAATTTCATGAGACCAATATCAAATTATATCTTTAGCACAAATCTATTTCAGTTCACATTACTACCCATGCCCCGAAAAACATGCAATGTTTAGTTGAACTAAGATATGCTTTCAAAATCTGTTGAAACATATATTCGCCTTTGGATCAGTTAGATACATCATCTAGTCTGACTCCATTGAATCTTATCCAGATAATAGTTGGATCCTCGTACCTGAATCTGTTGATTCTCATTATACAACCAATTCATTAGAATCTTCTGATTCTGAATCATCATGATTCTTATATCCTTTGGGATCTACTTCTATTCTTGTGCTAAATGAGATAATTTCATCTTGGAAATTGATCTAATATTAAAATAAATTGTATATGTCTTGAAGATAGTGCAAATTATATTTCTGTTTGGCATATATGTGGGGTACACGATGTTTTTCATCTAAATGGTACTAAATCACATGAATTTGGAGAATAAACGCTTATAGTTTCAAATCATATAATATTGACAAATTTAAGAATTCATGCTTTATATTACAAATTCGGTATGAATAATTGAGCATTTCATAACCTGATCTTATTTACTTTGAAATTTATCGCGTATCATTTCAAATATTATTCAAATTGATTGATTTATAAATACTGGAAAAGATACATAGAGTACAAGATGAGTTGGATTGTTTAATATCATAGGTTACCCTTGGTTATTGCTAAAATGTGTGATGAACTACTCGGATACTGATATGATCTTTTTACTCATGATGTTCATTCAAAAATATGTGATTTCAGTTTATACAGATAAAAATCCAAAAATATGTGATTCCGTTTGTATAGATAAAATTCAAAAAGATTTTGTTTTTTATTTCCCATGAAAATTCTAATCTTTTATTAAATTGTTCGGGATTGGATCAAATACATGCTGCTGACGGAAGTTCAAGAAGTGACGGATTGAAAGTTGGTAAAAATTTTGATTAAGGGAAAAAGTTGAAGGCATTAAGTTCGCCTAATTCTGATGAAGCAAACTTAATATGTTCGCCTGATCTTGGTGAAGCGAACTTATTATGTTCGCCTAGGGCTTGTTAAGCAAACTTAACAAGTTCTCCTAAATAAGCGAACTTAATCTGTATAAGGGTTGTCCAGGCGAACTTATTCACTCATCTTCTTCACATTCAAGCGAACTTGTCTGGACTTGTCAAAATTTTTTGAAATTTTCAAATTTAGTGGATGTTTGGTTTTTTTCCAGTATCTTCTGATTCGAAATTGAATTGCAAACATGCCTAAGGTAATTTCATCGTTTTTCATCCGTTAAATTGTGAGAAAAGTGAGGTTTTTGTCTCGGATTTCATCGCGTGACTGTTTGGTCTAAAATCGATGCTTATTTTTACTTAAATCTTAAAATTGATTATTGTATTTGTTTCGAGAGTACTAGTCATTGTCATTTACCTGGTTAATTCTTGGTTAAATCATCGATTAAACAAAATTTGATTTCTGGTTCAGAATTTGAAACCTCAGAGAGTTCAGACGAACTTGTTCAAGCGAACTTGTCTCCTCTTTTAACACTAAGCAAACTTATTAAGTTCGCCTAGGGGTCAGAAGGAGCTTTGGACTTGTAAATTTTTTTGTGTTTGAAATTTTTAAAATTTATTTTTTTTGTTTCAAATTTGTTTTTCGTGTTGTTTGTGTTTGTTATTTGTCTAATGTGTTTTTTGTCCAAATATTTTTCAGATGGCTCGTCGTGTCGAATACAAACATAATCAGGTGGCATTGTTAGATCATAACATGTCTGAGGCCGTAAACTCTCAAGGGATTATCAGATTTCTGAATCGTTCACGACTTCGTGTCGCATTATCTGCAGATCCATATATAAGTTTGGTGTATATTCAGCATTTTTGAGATACAGTTCATTCCGATACTGACGTAGAACCTCATGTTCTTCGTGCCACTGTAAACAATAAGGAGATTGCAATATCTGAAGAAACTATTCGTGCTGCTCTTGCTCTAGGTGGTGCTGCTGATGATCCTATATCATATCCTAATACATTGATCATGGGATGCTTTCAGAGGATGGGTTACTGTGGACGACCTAATGACACACAAGCTCGTAAAGGTGGTTTGGTTGGTGAATGGAGATACTTCATGCATGTGATTATTCAATGTCTGTCTCCTCGAAAAGCTGGTACAGATGGTTTAAAGACTACTCTTCAAGCTGCAATGGTAGTTTTGACGTTGAACAAACGATTCAATTTTGCACGATATGTTTATCGGGAGATGGTTATGCAAATCACACCTGCTGAAGGTCAAGGATTTCTTATGTATCCTCGGTTCATCCAAATGATTCTAAATCATCTTCTTCCTGATCTCCCACAGCATCCGATTCGATTAACTTTGACTCCGATGTCCAAGCGTATCTTTACGGATTGCAATAAGGTGAAACAACAGAATGACGCGTTGATTCCTGTTAATACTCCATTGTTTGGTCACTTAATCAATCCTGATTATGTTGAACCACCGAATGACAACTGGTTTCATCCTGATGAGATAGCTCAAGTACAAGGTCAGAATGTTCAACAACCACAACAACCTATTCCACAGGTACAAGTTCAACAACAATAACAAGTTCCCGTACAACAACAAATTCCTATTCAAGAACAAGTTCCAATTCCACAAGCTCGGGTTGATATCTGTTAATGAACCTGTTCTAGAAGAGGTCGTTCATGAACATGAACAAGATCTAGGGATAAATATGGATGACTTTGTTGATGAAGCTATGAACTCTCCCATTCATGAAGCTGAAGGGAATGTGGTAACAGATACTGAGTCGAGTTCTAGCTCAAGTGATACAATTTTACCTATTTCTGAAGAAACCGATTCTGATGAGTCTAGAGATTTTTCCTCAGATCATTATGAAAGGTTGGCTCGTATACCATTGGCTAATGCTGGTAAACGTCTTAAATCTACAGCCAAAAGACAAAGACGTAAGTCTGTTCAGGATTCTCCTTCCGGATCAGTACTTGGAAAAAGAACATTGTTGGATGAGAGTTCTGATAGTGATTTTAATCCAGATCCTAAATCTCAAAAGCTTATGGCTGCTTCAATTGCTGCTGCTCAATCTTCACAGAATGTAGAGGATGCTACCTTTGTTGCTTCCTTAATAGTTACACCTCCACGTTCTAGAGATCCATTTCCTGTTCAAACTCCTATTCCTCCTGTGGTTATTACTACTCCTAGTCCTTCAGTTCCTCAATCTTCAGCTTGTCTTTCTAAGCCTTCTGATTCTGATAGGATTACTTTCCTTGAATCTCAAGTGCTTGCTTTACAAACTCAGGTGGATACTCTTGTATCTACTGATACTCAAAGACAGCTGTTGATTCAGACTCAAGCTACGCAAATTGCTGCTATGCAGGCATTAGTGTCCAAACTTGTTGAGCGTCTTGACGCTCAGGGGGAGTTAAGGATACGTGATACATGTCACACTGAGTCTATTCAAAGACATGATGATGAAGAAAATGATCCTTCTGGTAATATTGAGGGTGATCGTCAATACGCTGATGTTAATCCTATATCTAAAGTTCAGGGGGAGTCGACATCACAATCCATTGATGGAAACAAAGATACTTCTGGAGTTAATGAAGAAGAAATCTTATTATTGGAGTTCTTTGCAGAGTCTGAGGAGGAAGAAGCTAAAAAGATAGTATGTCTTGATGACATTGATGAATTATTCAATGACATAGAAGATGATGTGTCAGAAAATGAAATAGAAGAAGGAGAGATAATGGAGATAGAAACAGAGAAAAGTCAAGATAAAGTGATTTGTGAAGGCTGTGATGGTCTTAATGTCCCTTATAACTTCATCCAAGATGATGTTATTCCTGAGTTTAATTATGAAGGAGCAACATATTCTATGGACTCATTTGAAGACATCACACTGCCTGAAGATACTGCTGATTCTAAGATTGATACTGATGATGAAAACATTCAATCCAATACAGATGCTGAAGCTAATACTACTCACACTGAGTCTCCAAAGGTGAATGAAGAACCTGTGATGTACAGAAATACAGGTATGACTAGAGAACAGTGGAGAGAAGTTGTAAATATGTGACATTTCAAAATTTCAGTTATAATATATTTTAAAATTATTTGAGTAAAATGTAGATTCAGATTTACATGGAATTTCTGATTTGATCGAAACTATTTTTGGTAGTGTAAAGTATCGAAACTATGTTCAATCGAAACTACTAGTTTCGATTGATCATAGAACTGTCGAAACTATGTTCAATCGAAACTACTTAGTTTCGATTGAATTAAATAAGTAGTTATTATGTATTTATAAAAAAAGTTCTATTTATTTATTTATATTATCATTATTATATATATATTTTTTTGTAAGTTAAAACCATTTTAAAAATTTTATAAAAATAAATGACATTGAAAACAAATAAAATGATTTGACAAAAAATGAGTTGATTTATATAAAATAATGTATTTTAATAAAATAAGTTATAAAAACATTTAAAATTTAATAAAACAAACCGCTCGAAAGCATTCTCTTTATTTTTTTGAGAATACCAAACCATATAAAAACTAATTCTAAGTGTTTTACACATACTCATACTTTGTCAAAACTATTAAACTTATATTTTTTTTATATATACCCGACCCGTACCCTACTGACATATAACGACTATTAATAACCGGGTTACACTTAGCGGGTATCATACCGAACTTGTACTAGCGGGAACACCCAACACTATACTACCCTACCCCCTCCCCCTCGTGCTTTTCTCTCGGTCGACAAAGTGAAGAATCACCTTTGCCTTGTAAATTTGTGTCCCAATATTTGAGACAATGTTGTCTCAATATGAGACATATAATTTTGTGGGTAATAACCCCATAAGCCATATATATACATGCATACATGAAGAAATAAGCACACACAAACTACACCTTGCTCTCTTTTCTCGGCTCACATACCCGATCACCCTTCTCCTTTCTTTTCCCTTTGGCCTTCTGCTAGGCAACAACATCACCACCACCATCCACCATAAGTTCTCACAATTTTTCTTGTCTTGTGACAATCTGTAGAATGCCTCCTCGTCGTGCTCCCGCAACCAACGCCAACACCGACATTGCTGCTATTCTCACCCAATTGGTGACACAACTCACCCAAGCCAATGGTGCCACCAATGGCAACAATGGTGGAAATGGAAGAAATAGTGGTAATAATGGTGGAAATGGTGGAAATGGTGGAAATGGTGGTAACAATCCACCTCAATGCACCTTCAAGCACTTCAACTCGTGCAATCCCCTAAAGTTTTATGGAACCGAAGGAGCTACTGGACTCCTTCAATGGTTTGAAAGCATTGAGAATACCTTTCTCAATAGTGACTGTCCCGACAACCTCTGTGTTCGTCATGCTACAAGTGTCCTACAAAAACGTGCACTTACATGGTGGAATGGGGAGAAAAGAAATAGGGGTGTTGATGTAGCTATGGCCTTACCTTGGGATGAGGTCAAAAGGCTTATGACTGAGGAGTTCTGTCCTCGAAACGAAGTGAAAAAGCTAGAAGCTGAATTTTGGGATCTTGCCCAAGATAGCGGGGAAAGCTTAGCATATACAACTCAGTTCCATGAGTTGAGTCTTCTAGTGCCCCACATGGTCACTCCTTTGTCTTGATGTATCGAAAAGTATATTGGTGGGCTACCAAGACAAATCTAAGATACTGTCTTAGGTAGAAATCCTGCTACTCTGGAGGATGCTATTCGTTTAGCCGCTACCTTAACTGATAATCATGTGAAAGCTGGAACTCTTAACAAAAAGGGTTCTAAGAAAGTTTCTGAAACCATAACCCCTCCTACTCATAACAAAGAAGCCACAACCGAGCCTTCTCGCAATAATAGAAAGAGGAAGGTTTGAAATTTTGCTGTGGTTACTCCTGCTGTTCCCGTCAACCAAACTGCACCTATGATTCAAGCACCGGCTAAAAAGCCATATGTTGGGATCTACCCTCTTTGTGCCACCTGCAATTTTCATCATCCTCAAAACATTCCATGTCTCCTTTGTACTTATTGTGGGAGATATGGTCATACGGTCAGTGTTTGTAGGACCAAAGCCCTTACGGGCCAAGTCAACCCTCCAAACCGAACCGTACCTCAAGTGTCTAACCAAGGTGCTCCCGCCATTGCTAATGGGCGTGCTTGCTATGAGTGTGGTGACCCGAACCATTTTCGTGATCAATGTCCAAGACTTGCAAATGCTAGGCAATGTGGAGCTCGTGGGCGTGCGTTCAACATAAACGCCAACGAAGCTCAAGCCAACAATGACGTGGTCAATGGTACGTTTCTTGTTAATAGTCAATATGCCTCCATTTTATTCGATACCGGAGCTGATAAAAGTTTTGTGTCACTTAATTTTGAACCTTTACTTGCAAAGACTCGGTCCCAATTAGAGAAAACATTTACCGTTGAAGTAGCAAATGGTGACTCCCTTACAATTGAGTCCATTATCTATGATTGCTCTTTAGAACTTAATGATCACACATTCCCAATCAACCTTGTTCCAATGCCACTAGGAAGCTTTGATATTATCATAGGTATGGATTGGCTATCAAATCATCATGCCGAAGTCATTTGCTTTGAAAAGTGTATCCAAATTCCGCTACCATCGGGAGAAACCTTAAGAGTTTTTGGTGAAAAGCCTTGCAAGGGACTTAAGTTGATGTCGTGTACTACCGCCCAAAAGTACTTACGAAAGAAGTACATTGCTTTCTTAGCTCACATTGTTCAAAAGGATGTCAAGGAGAAGAGTATCCAAGACATTCCCATTATTCGAGATTTTCCCGAGGATTTTCCTAAGGATTTATCCGGTCTTCCTCCCGTTCGTCAAGTAGAGTTCCGCATTGATCTTATACCTGGAGCTAACCCCGTTGCTAGAGCTCCCTATCGTCTTGCACCATCTGAAATGCAAGAACTTGCAAGTCAACTTCAAGAACTCTCCGACAAGGGATTCATCCGTCCGAGTCATTCACCGTGGGGTGCACCCGTCTTATTTGTTAAGAAGAAGGATGGATCATTTCGCATGTGTATTGACTACCGCGAACTCAACAAACTTACTATCAAGAACCGTTATCCTTTGCCTAGAATCGATGATCTCTTTGATCAACTTCAAGGTTCTACTTGCTTCTCGAAGATCGATCTTGGATCCGGTTATCATCAGCTTCGTGTTCAAGAAGATGACATTCCTAAGACTGCTTTTCGAACAAGGTTTGGTCATTACGAGTTCATGGTTATGCCTTTCGGGTTAACCAATGCACCCGCAGTTTTCATGGATCTTATGAATCGTGTGTGCAAACCGTACCTTGATAAATTCGTGATTGTCTTCATTGACGATATCTTAATCTATTCCAAGACTAAAGCCGACCATGAAGAACATCTTAGATTGGTTTTGGATCTCTTAAAGAAGGAACAACTTTATGCCAAATTCTCCAAATGTGAATTTTGGATAAAAGGAAGTTCAGTTTCTTGGTCATATTGTCAATGACAAAGGAATTCATGTTGATCCTGCTAAGATTGAAACGATTAAGAATTGGAATGCCCCGAAGACTCCTACCGAAGTTCGTTCATTTCTTGGTCTTGCGGGTTATTATCGTCGTTTCATCTCAAACTTCTCAAAGATTGCTGGCCCTCTTACCGCTTTGACCCACAAGGGTAAGACTTACCAATGGGGACCGAAACAAGAAGAAGCTTTCCAAACCCTCAAACAAAAGTTGTGCAATGCTCCTATATTGACTCTCCTCGATGGAATCGATGATTTAGTTGTCTATTGTGATGCTTCTAACCAAGGTCTTGGTTGTGTTCTCATGCAACGAGGCAAAGTAATCGCTTATGCATCAAGGCAACTCAAAGTTCATGAGAAGAATTATACGACGCACGATCTCGAGTTGGGTGCGGTCGTATTCGCGTTAAAGATTTGGAGACATTACCTATATGGCACGAAATGTGTGGTGTTCACCGACCACAAAAGTCTTCAACATATTTTCAACCAAAAAGAACTCAATATGAGGCAACGACGTTGGGTCGAACTCCTTAACGACTACGACTGCGAGATTCGCTACCATCCCGGCAAAGCGAATGTTGTAGCCGATGCTTTGAGTCGAAAGGACCATGTTATGCTTCATTGTGCCCGTATTCAAACCGATATTCAAACCCGTATTTTAGAAGCTCAACACGTCTCGGTAACCGAGGGTAACATGTATGAAGAAATGTCGTGTGGTGTTGAACTTCTTCTTGAATCAAAACCCAATGGCCTACTATATTACTTGAACCGTATTTGGGTTCCCGATCGTGACGATCTCCGTACATTTCTCATGAACGAGGCTCATAAGACTCGTTATTCTATTCATCCTGGTGCGGATGAAATGTACCAAGATCTTCGCCAACAATATTGGTGGCCCGGTATGAAGAAAGACATTGCTCTTTATGTGGCCAAATGCTTAACCTGTTCCAAAGTCAAAGCCGAACATCAACGTCCTTCTGGTTTGCTTGAACAACCGGAAATTCCCGTGTGGAAATGGGAGAACTTAGCCATGGATTTTATTACCAAACTCCCTCGCACCTCAAGTGGTTATGATAGTATTTGGGTGATCATTGATCGACTCACCAAATCTGCTCATTTCTTGCCTATCCGTGAAGACTATCGGGTTGAGAAACTAGCCCGAATTTACATTGATGAAATTGTGAGCCATCATGGTGTTCCTTTGAACATAGTATTTGATCGAGATGCCCGGTTCAATTCTCGATTTTGGCAATCTCTCCAAACTGCTCTTGGTACTCGATTGGATTTGAGCACGGCTTACCATCCGCAAACTGATGGTCAAACTGAGCGAACAATCCAAACTCTTGAAGACATGCTTAGAGCTTGTGTAATCGATTTTGGTGGCAATTGGGATTCACATCTATCCCTCATTGAGTTCTCTTACAATAATAGCTACCACACAAGTATTAACATGGCTCCATTTGAAGCTCTCTATGGTCGCAAGTGTCGTTCTCCTATCTGTTGGAACGAGATTGGTGAAGCACAAATCACCGGTCCCGAGTTAATTCAAGAAACATCCGACAAGATTATTCAAATCCGTGACAATATTCGAGTAGCGAGGAGTCGGCAAAAGAGTTATGCCGACAAACGTCGAAAACCCTTGGAATTCCAAGTCAGTGACCTTGTTCTTCTAAAGGTGTCTCCATGGAAGGGCGTGATCCGTTTTGGAAAGAAAGGCAAGTTAGCACCTCGCTATGTTGGTCCATTCAAGATCCTTGAAAGGATTGGGAAAGTGGCTTACAAGCTCGAGTTACCTCCATCTCTTGGCAATGTGCATCCTACATTTCATATATCTAATCTGAAGAAGTGTCTCGCTGATGAAAATCTCCATATACCGCTTGACGATGTGCGCATTGATGAAACGATGCACTTCGTTGAAAAGCCGGTGGAAATTATGGATCGTGAAGTCAAACAGCTCAAGCGAAGTCGCATTCCCATTGTCAAAGTTCGTTGGGGATCTAAGCGTGGTCCTGAGTTCACTTGGGAACGAGAAGACCAAATGAAGCTCAAGTACCCTCATCTTTTTACTAATACTGTTGTATCCTCTAGCTAAATTTCGGGACGAAATTCTCTCAACATGGGGAGACTGTAACATCTCTGAATTTAGTATTCATATTTCAATTCAATGTAATGCAATTTCAAATTCAATACTCATGCACTGCCTTGTTATTTTGCTTACAGTAAACTAAATGCAATGATTCAATACAAATTTACAAGTTTTGCTTGATTATATACACTTAAATGCTATACAAGTAACTATTTATATCAAACTAATCAAACCTGAAAAGTCAAGGACAAAAGTTGAAAATTTATCAAGAAACCCTAATTAGCACGGTCGTGCTTCGTCCTGGCACGGTCGCGCCAAGTGCCTCGGCACGATCGCGCGACTGGTCCTGGAACGATCGCGCCCGGTGCCTAGGCACGGTCGCGCCCCTCTTGGACACGGTCGCGCTTGCGTAACAGTTGAAACGTAAATGCAGTTTAATCAACCGATCATTGGAAATCCGTAACAGTCATCCGTTTCTTTTCCCCTTAACGAATGAATCACAATTATCGAATTCCTCAAACGTCTCAGTTTCATATTACCAATTTTGAAAAACTCTGTCAAGCTTTCCAAGAAACTAGAATCCGCTGTTCGATCCGAATCCTCTCAATCCAGCAGCAAAGACTCGATACTCAATCATCCCTGAAGTTCCCAGGCTATTTGGATTGGCCGGAGTTGCAGTAAAGATCGCCGGAACTCAAGCCGTCGACGCCGGAACTCCTTCTTGCCGATCTCTATCAATCCTCTACTGTTTCGGGTAATTGAAATCATTTATTTCAGTTAATTAGTCTCTATATCGAAAGCCCCATAATAATTTAGGCTTCCATCATAGAATTTACCCCGAATCAGAATCGATGTTTTATTTAAAATAATTTAATCGAATCCACTGTTAAAAATGTTGTTAATACAATTAAAATATCCCAAAAGACTCGTAATAACCCATTAATCAAAATCCCTAACAATCCCAGCGTTTAAAATATAAGCATTTGTCAATTCGTGTCTGATTTGGAAGAGACACGGTCGCGCTAATCATCTAGCGCGGCCGTGCCTCATAGAGCGTGGTCGTGCCGACTAGCAGCGCGGTCGTATCCTCCTGTCCAGACCTTGTCATGCCCTCTGGGCTAGTCTCTGTTGTGTCTAAAGATCATAGACACGACCGTGCCGGGCCAAGGCACGGTCGTGCCTGTTTGACTGGTCTAGTTTGTGCCGCTGTTGATCAACCCGGTCGTGCCCCGACTAGCGCGGTCGTGCCCCGACTAGCGCGGTCGCGCCCCTGGCTTGAGCACGATCGTGCCCTTCCGAGGCACGGTCGTGTGTGACTCAGAATTTGTAGCAGAATTATAATTTTATATTTTTCGATCAATAAATGTTTCGATTTTATAAAAATATGTTTTCTGTATTTAAAAATGGATTAAAAGTTTAATCTTGGCATAAATATAATTTATTTAAAAGTTTATGAAAAATTAAATTTATATTTATTATCTTACACTTAAATCATGTTTTAAATAATTAAGTTACAAAATTTATAAATAAGATAATGATTATTTACTTAATTTACATTTTAAATCAAAATTATTTATTTATTTATACTTAATTACAATTAATATTTACATTATTTCATAAACTATAATTATATATTTATTCAATTATCCAATTCAAACCTAATCAAATTGTTTCAAAAATATTTTTACTTCAAACTCTATATATTTTATTCAATACTTTTAAATACAAATCAATAGTTTTATACACAAATTCAACTTTCATTTAGACTTAAATGCATCTATTTGAATCAATACACATTACTCTTTAGGTTAAATTGTGCATTTCGAGGATCATATTTGCTATCTATAATCCTTGTTAGCTACACTTCCATACCAAGTGAGTATTCACAACCCCTTTTTACTCTTTTACACTTTTGGGGTGGAACATGAACTCTATACACATTACACATTTACATTTACACAAACAACACAAGTGCAAAAATCCTATTTACATACATGTGTGCAAAATTTGAGCATTGTGCCCGAGTGCTAGGTGTGCTAACCTTTGTATGCTCTTATGTGCAATCATTAACTATACAAGCCGACGGTTTTCAATGATAGATCTATTGAGTCTGACAAACCCACCCATGGTGCGCGGTGATTGAAACCGGCAACACAATTTTTGCATGCTTGTCACAAGGTTTGGTTGTACATGGTTACACAATAGCTGCTCCCCATAAATGCCTTATTTTATCATGTTTTGTAAAGGATTTGTTTTCAACTATATGCTATCTACATACAACTGTGTTATACTCACCAACTTTTTAGTTGACTTTATTTTATTCATGTTTCAGGCCCCAATATGTGAGATTGATTCAAGACGTGTTCAACATAGGATTTGGACCTAGTAATTTAAATCAAGAACTTTATGAGTTGTTTTATGTTTCTTGTTTGAATTTGGTTTGTACTTGGATTATTTGTAATGAAAATTTAACTTTAATATATTTCAATTTAGTCAACCATGTGCTATGAACAGTCTTACATGTCCCGCCCCGATGATTCCGCCATCGGTCGGGGTGTGACAGTTTAGAATAGAACCAGATAATAATTAAACGAGTGTGAGTTTGTTTAATCTGTGAGCCAAAGCTCTGATACCACTTGTAGGATCGGTGAATACAAGATGTTTCTATTCTAGTTGAGATTGGCGGAAACAATCACAACTAAGCAATGTCAACAAGTAAACAAGAAGAATATTGATAAATGCAATTTGTATTAAGCTTCAAGGATTACAAGATTACAGAGAAAACTCTAAAGAAAAATCACTAGTATACAATGACTCTAACTACTACTTATATAGTAACTTAGAATCAAGAAGACCCTTGATTCTAAGGATCAGATCTAACACAAGCCGTTGATCTTGTATTGAAGGTATTCTACATGTAACGACAATAAAAACTACAAAATTTATCTTTACTAAAACGTCTTCTTAGGCATCATTGCTTGAGTCCTTAGAAGAAGAGTGTCGTTGTCTTTTATTGTCTTACATCAGTAACATTCTTTCTGCGTGGAGTGTGTCAGTGTTGCAGCAGAAAGTTTTCAGTGGTAATGGTTGCTTTAACGAGGCCAGTCAGCTGCAACGTTTGATCTTCAGAGGGAATGGCTATCAGTAGCAATGTTGTTGATCAGCAGCAAGACACAACTGTCCACAGCTGCAGATGATTTGCCTATCAACAACAACTTTGGTCTTCAGAAGATAAGGCTATCCGCAGCAGATTTGTTTTTCAAAAGAAGAACAAGTATCCGCTACAGATAACCTTATCCGCAGCAGTTTGTCGATCTGCAGCAAACTCTGAGGTCCACAGTAGTTGTACTTAGAGAATTTTGTAGCCAACGGTCTTTATTTCTACAACTTTTTCCATAAGGATCGAAACATCATTAATTTCAACCTCAAGGGTTGTATTTGTAAATATCAAGACCAAGTTGGAAAACAAAAGCCTTGTATTTATCTCATAAACATAAAGATTTAAATACCCTTTTGATTACAAAAAAAGTTTGAAATCAAATACATCTCTTGTCTCCTTTGAACAAGTTTCAAGCCATGGAAAATATGTGACAGCGGACATTTCAGGTCAATATCCGTACATAACATAAACGTGTTTACATTTTTAAGTTTCCTGATTGACTTAATATCATGAATTAGTCCGTTAAGTCTAACAAATATGAACGTTGGTCACTAACCTAAATGTCCATACTAATGTCCAAAGATCCATAATACATGAATATATGTTTATACGTTCAAATATATAATTTAAAGTCCACATTTCGTAAAACAACCCGTAACTACGTAAATCGAAGGTTTTATCGCGTACCGACAACACTAAACGTAACTACATGCAATAAACCTTATATATAACCTATACAATACATGAATTAAGTGTTTTTAACTAAACCAGACACAAACTAGTTAACCTTAGTTTAAAATGTCATTAAAGAATCGAAAACCGCATTAAAATACCGTTTCGAGCCCTAACCGCAATTAACGCACCTAATGACCTAATTAACCACACCATTAACCCATTAAACTCTTAGACACACCCAACACCACCCCCAAGACCCCAATCTATTCTGAATTGATTTTGGGACCCATCCACACCCCAAAATTCAAACTATCATTTCTTTTATCAACCTTCCATACCCTTCCTTCACCACTTACACACTCAAGACTTGAAAGTCTTCACATCCATCCATCCACTTCCATATATCACACACTCAAACACACTCTCTCCCTCTCATTTCTCATGGCCAAACAACATACACACCTCACACACACTGAATCTTGAAGTTTCAAGACTCCATCCAAGAAATCAAGGAGATCTAAGTACTTTCAAGGTGTTTTCACAAGGATTCAAGCTTGGAACTACCTTCTATTACCTTCTCATTGCTTGGTAAAGGTGAAAAACCCTTTCATCCTCTTTCTTTCTTCATTCTTTCAAGATAAATACAAGGATCATCATGTAAAAGTCACCATCCAAGAGTTCATGCTTAAAAATTAGTTTAAACCATGGTTTCTTACTTTTGAGCACAAGATTTCTTTAAAAACTCAAGGTCAAACTTTATGAACATGTTAAAGTTCTTAAACAAGAGCTAAAACTTGCTACATACATGTTTTTTTGTATAAAAAGTTGGTAAAGAATGTGTATTTTTGGTGATTTTATGCATACTTGTAACATTCATGCTTTTAAGTCCTTTAAAAACCAACCTTTGAGTTCTAACTTGCATGGATCTAGAATCTAAACATATAAACATGTAACATATGAAAAAAAGGTGTATATGAACTTAAAATCTTAGATCTAACAAGAAACTTCATGAAAAACCAAAGATGTATCATGAAGAAACACTAATTTATTTATTTTGGACATAAGTTGGATATTGGACTTAATTATCCTAAAAAAGACACATTTGGACTTCTGGACATATGAACAAGTTATCCATAACATAATCAACATCTAGTATGCTATACATGAGTCAAACAAGTACAAAAAAATGTGGTTGGTAACTTTGAGTGTTAAAACAGTGTGCTGGCAGAAACTTAAACCAACTTTACCAGGCCATAACTCGGTCCATACTCACTCAAACTTGTCAAATTTTTGGTCTTAAATCAAGTACAAAGAGTCAATAACTTGGTCATAACAAGTCCAAATAAGTTGATTCCACTTCCTAAAGTCAGTATTTTAAGTATCGAACCAAAGTAGTAGGGTCTCGGGTCTTGAAAATGGGCTTAAGTCAGTAAACTAAAAAGAAATTTCCAAGGTACTCCTGAAAAGAACACTGCTGACCTCTTCTATCAAAATGAAATTTTAAAAATACTTAAACATGTCATAAGTTGGTGATTCATACATTCCTGTAACCCTAATACAAGTAGGTTTCTTGGTATTAAATTTTGTGACTAAACGAGTTTGTTTGATTAATAAAAAGGATAACGCACGAACGACCAAAAATTCTAGAAATTTTGGCAAACTAAGGTTACCTTGATAACACGGTATAAGAGAAATGCCTATAAAAACCTTAACACGAGATATATACAACAACTTGTGAACACATATGTAACATCATACTTGTATATATTTCATGAGTTAACAAGTGAAGGTCCCGGGAGCCTCGTCGCACAGTGGATTTACACGGACCTGTTCTGTGATTTGTGTGGGAACCAAGAAACGAGACAGATAAAACATGAACAAAGACAAAAGACAATGAAATGACACGTAATCCATAACATAGAAGTCATCTCGTATTACAGACTACATACCGAAGGAGCACACATCTCTCATCTAAGCTCACGGTCCAGGGGTCGGGAGAGCTCTTCCCGACCCGGACACCTCTCGACCTTGTTCCAGAGTTCCACCTACAAATGAAGTCAAGCCTTCTATTTGTAGGGGAAGGAACACTACGTGCGTACTTGTCTAAGTATGCAAGGTTTGGTCATGCGTACTTGACAAGTACGCAAGGCAAAAGCCTTGCGTACTTACTAAGTACGCAAGACCAAACTGGTGTGCAGGCTAAGTACTCAGGAACACCCTCCTGCGTGCTAGCCACGTACACCGATACATAGAATTTATTTTATAGTTACAAAACATGCTTCTACAACAAGTATACCTATCATGAAACTCAAAGTCAAATCACCAACGGTTCGTCGGGTCACGTTTTTCTAAACAAAACACTTACGTTTTTGAATCTAACATATTGGATGGACTATGTACATGACCGACTTGTATGATGACACCAAAATCTTAAGGTTATAAGATAACCGTCACTATATTATGTCACGGTTAGGACGGTCTTGCATTCACTTGGATTATTTGCTAGCACATCTATACCGAAAGCTCACAAGGTGAGTTCATTGCCCCCTTTTTACTTGTAAATGTTTTAGAAACATTGGGGGAGAAACATACTTGCTTGACACGTTTAGAAAACATGAAACTTTATTTCTTGACATCCTTGATAAAACATGAAACAAACTTGATTTATACGATCAAAATAACCAATCTTGACAGACCACTTATGTTTACATGAGACATTTGTTGAGATCTTGAAGTCCCCTGATACAGTTTATTAATCATTAACTTAATTGGCCGGGATAATATGTATAGTACTACTGGGATTTATAGTATCAGTCATGGTTAGTCGCGCTAACCAAGGGTCCGTATGGCCCAATGGCTGCACATTATCTTAACTCTTGAGCCCATGGGGAATGGGTGACGGGCGAAACACTGGTGTTTGGTTTGGTTAACACTTATGTAAAATAAACTTCATATGCCTAGCTAGCTTTGATGGGTCAACTTGATAGGTCAAACTTGATATGATTACTTGGTTTCATTTAACGTATACCTCAGACTTAATTTTGTGAACATTGACTATCTTATACTTATTATACTAAACCTGTGAACTCACCAACCTCGTGTTGACACTTTTAAGTATGTTTTTTTGGAAATTAAACCGGTTGGAAGGGTAATTCTTATAGGGTTCATGCATACACGATGGATACTCCTTTTGAAGATTGCTCTTGTATAACCCATCACACTTGGGTCAAAATTGCAAAATCTTACTATTTTGTGACTTAAACAAATATTTTGGCTGCAAAACTTTAACTTTAAATTATGTATCCAGTTTGTATGTATGTGTTTGCGATAATCATATGCTTTGGAAACCATGAACGTTACGCCTCGCGATTCCGCCTTGGCGGGGTATGACAGATTGGTATCAGAGCCATTGATTATAGCGAACTTTGAGTCTACATTGAACCTAGTCTATAATTTAAATGACTCGTTAAAATGTTTTCATTGCATGTGCATTGCATAACTCAGTTTACATACACGGATATTCTAGGCACATTATGTCTTTCTCCAACGACCCGATCGAGATTTCTGACTCAGAGGACGAGTCTGTGAAGTTCCACCCAGCTTCAGAGATTGAGGAGACACACACCCTATCTAAGACTGTTCTAGCTGATCTTGTTCCACCCACTGCTGCTGTTAGGGATGAGACCTGTCACATCCCAAAAATAAAACAACAGTTATAATAACGGAATAAACGAACGAGGCATGACGGCCGGGCTGGATGGGCCGGCGGGCTAGAAGGGGCGAACATAGGGGAGCCTCCCCTATAAATAACCTAAGTCACCACCCTTTTTCTCATTTGCAACATCTAGAGAGAGAAACCGTAGAGAGATAAAGTTGGCGGATCGACCCGAGATTCCAGCCAAGTGTTGTTCCATAGCTCGTGAGAAGAACCTCCGGATCAGAAGCTCGATACAGGTAACGATCTAGCCTAGATCTGAGTGTTTGTTCGTTTTGGGGTTTTTCGGGTTTTGGACGAAAAGGTAACGTTGTTACGGATGAAACTGGAAGAAAAACATAGATTTGAGTTCTTAAACGAAAAGCAAATGTTTTGAATGTAAACAAGTTCGGGATCTTGACGTGATCAGACCCGCATGCAAAAGTTAGGGTTTTTACGGGGAAGAAAGTCTGCGTACTTATCAAATACGCATGAAGAAGTTCGTGTGTACTTATCAAGTACGCATGAAGCAAAGTCTGCGTACTTATCAAGTACGCATGAAGCAAAGTTTGCGTACTTATCAAGTACAAATGAAGCAAAGTCTACGTACTTATCAAGTACGCATGAAGCGAAGTCTGCGCACTTATTAAGTACGCAAGAACAAGGCTCTGCGCACTTGCTAAGTAAGCAGGCATCACGCTGGTTAAGTAAAGTCAGTATGTTTAGAATGGTTAAACCGTTAGAGTCAGGATTTGGTCTGATGTGTATATAACTAATCAATTCAGATCAGAAGTGACGTTGTTAGACATACGGAATGACGTTGTTAGGACAACCCAGATTAGCTTATCTGGCGAGTTCTAGAAGCCCTTCTTTAAATGTCTTAATTAAATGTTTTCGGGCTGGTGTGCATACATATGGTATGATGTTTTTAAAATGAGGTTTACAAAATGATTTTTACGAAACGATGTTTACGAAATGATGTTTACGATATGATATTTACGAAATGATGTTTACGAGATGATGTTTATGAAATGTTTTTCCAAATGAAGTTTACGAAAGGTTTACGAAAGAGATGATGTTTTGTTTAATAAAACATACAAATGCTTTAACTAAAATGAGGTAAAGGTTTAATGAAAGTCACGAATGAACGAATCTACCACGAGTTCCTACGGGAGCTAAGGTATGTATGTATTTATGTATTGGCCTCACCCTTACGGGGGGCCTTTGTGGCTGGCTAACGGTTGTACAACTGGTTGATGATGGGGTGACGCCGGTCACCCATGGGATTACCGGGATCCCGATGGAAGGTACTATTCATTGCGGGGAAATAGTGCCTATGTTATGTTCTGTCTTCCTAGAGGTAACGAGCCTTTGGAGACATATGTTTGGTCCACCTAGAGGTAACGAGCCTTAGGAGACCTGGTGACGGATGACTTAAAGGTAACGATCCTTAAGTTCATCCGCTGGTATGCGATGTATGGAATTGACGGTTACGAGAAGGTGAAGATTCTGTTCATGTCGACTTATGTTATGATGATATGTTACGATGTTTTGTTGATGTTAAGTTACTGCATGTTTTACGTACGCTTTTGTTAAACAAATGTATGTTATGTTTTTGGCAAGATGTTTATGTTCAGGTTTTATGTAAAGCTAGAACTCAACAGCGTAGCTGACTTTTAGTATGCACATTCAGGTTAAGGGCAGGTTATGATGATGGACGGTGATGCTGGGCGGCTTGATGAGTTACCCAGATGATATGAAGACTCGCATCCTGTTATGTTTCATTTATGTTATGTTTTATGTTTATGACAATGTTACGCATCCGCATTTTTGAACAAGTTTTAATTATGTTGAATGAATGAATCTGCTAAGTTATTTGATATTCAAAGTTTAAGAACTGTTTGTGAATGAGTAAATCCAACAAGTGAGGCCTCCCGGGTTTGGGGCCTTACAAGTTGGTATCAAAGCAAGAGTTTGAGAGATTTGGACACTCCAAGTGTCTGAACTTAAACTGTGGATGGGACCGAAAGAGGATGTCAGTATGGGTAACTCGAGCATAGCATCAGGTATGAAGGTAGTATATATTTACATGTATAGTATGATTTAGAAAGGGTTAGGTAAGGACTTGTGTTCTGATGGAATCACAAAGGTGGTCAAATAGAAATCGAAAGGTAATGTAATGGTTAATTGCAGATGGCCAGTGTATATTAACATCCTACAATTCTTGTAGAATTCTATTTGTTAACTAGCGTGATGACATTGGATTCCTTGTCTTATAGAACAAAATGGCAAGAAGGGGAAATGGAAGGCGTGGTGGGGGTCGTACCGGTGGTCGTAACGGTGGGCGCGGCAGGACCCATGCACGCCAAGAGTACAGTGAAGAAGAAAGTGTTCACACTGAGCCAGAAGTTAGTATGCAAGGGACTGATCCGACTCATGTCGAAGAACAACAATTCTCTTTTGAACCGGAAGTGAGAGCGGTTCTGGCACACGAGTTCACTGAGTTGATGAAGGTTTCTTTGCCAGGACTGTTGGCAGAAGCGTTAAAGAAGGCTAGTGAGACGGGTGGGTCTAACACGGCGGTTGGTACCCTGAACACTGAGGCAATCAACGCACCGCTTACCCGTGGTTGCGACAATAAGTCCTTTAAGGCATGCGATCCGCCGGTTCTCACTGGAAAGAAAGACGCGGTGGCTACGTTTGATTGGGTGATTCGTATGGAGGCTGCCATTCGTCTGAGCGAGTGTCGAGCGAATCAAGTTGTGAAATTTGCGACTAACTCCTTGAGAGAAGAAGTATCCCATTGGTAGGAAGGTGTACGTCAAGCTATGGGGGACGAGGCTGTGGATGCAATGATGTGGAATGATTTGAAAACTTTGGTCATCAAGAATTTCTGTCCAAGGAATGAGATCGAAAAGGTAGAAAGGGAATTTCTAGGGATTAAGGTCGGGAGCAAGACGCACCGGAAGTACACCACACGGTTCAATGAACTGGCACGTCTGGTGCCACATCTTGTCACGACCGAAGAAAGAAAGATTGCATGCTACATTCAAGGGCTTCCGGACTAGTTCCGCACCTATGTTAAGGCAAGCGCCCTAACTTCCTATGATTCAGCGGTAGAACTGAGCGGCGTGGTATTTGATGATCTGGCGCTGAATGTCGTTGCCATAGAAGAGACTAAGAGGAAGCTGAGTTTCCCCGCTAAGCGATCGGCTGGGAAGTTGTTTGGGGCTCGGGAAAAACAGGCCAGGGTAGGCGAAACGACAGTCTGTGGAAAATATGGGGTAAGACATGCGGGTGAATGTCGTCTAGGGACAAATCTGTGCTACAAATGTGGCAAGACTGGGCACTACTCCCGTGAATGTATGCAAGGCATTAAATGCTTTAATTATGGTGAAAGCGGCCACATGAGCCGAGAATGAACCAAACCAAGAATGGGTGAAGCGGGAAAAAAGAAAGGCCCCGAGAAGAAAGAAGAGAGGCCCCGAGCAAAGACTCGTGCGTACGCACTGACACAAGAACTAGCCAGGGCAGACCCCGATGTGGCATCAGGTACCTTCATCCTTGACAACACTTTTGTTTCTGTGTTATTTGATTCTGGTGCCAGTAAGAGTTTTATATCTGTGACTTTTTGTAAACGAGTGAAGTACACTGTGAGTAATAGAAAGGGCCTTTAGCATAGAAACCGCTGAGGGTAGAACTGCGAGAGTGACCGATGTAGTTGACAACTCCACGATAAAAATAGAAGGTCATAGGTTCCCTGTCAGGTTGTTTGTTATGGTTTTGGTTGGGTTCAATGTCGTGTTAGGTATGGATTGGCTAACTACCAATGAAGCACAAATTATATGCAAACGAAAGATAATCCGACTCAAAGCTCCGGATGGTAGCGAAGTCGAGGTTTTTGGAGATCGTGACGCCTCGATGCCTAACGTCATCTCCATGATCAAGGCAACAGATTACCTGAGGCGCGGATGCTAGGCTTATCGGGTGTGTGTGATTGACAAGTGTAAGGAAGTGAAGGAACTAGACGATGTGCCCGTGGTATGCGAGTACCCGGAGGTGTTTCCAGAGGACTTGCCTGGGATACCACCTGACAGAGAAATTGAGTTCCAAATTGACTTAGTACCAGATGCCCAGCCTGTGGCTAAGGCTCCATATCGACTAGCACCAGTAGAGATGAAAGAGCTAACGGCACAACTAGACGAGTTACTTGAGAAAGGGTTTATCCAACTGAGCATCTCGTCGTGGGGTGCTCCGGTGTTGTTTCTGAAGAAGAAAGATGGTTCGATGAGAATGTGTATTGATTATCGCGAGTTGAACAAACGTACGGTGAAGAACAAGTACCCTTTACTAAGGATCGATGACTTGTTCGATCAATTGCATGGCGTAAGTTGGTTCTCAAAGATCGACCTTCGATCCGGGTACCATCAGTTGAAGGTGAGGGAAGAAGACATAACGAAAACTGCATTTCGCACGCGTTATGGACATTTCGAGTTCCGCGTAATGTCTATCGGATTGACGACCCCCGCAGCGTTCATGGATTTGATGAATAGAGTTTATCGACCAATGCTGGATCGATCGGTAATCGTGTTCATCGATGATATCCTCATCTACTCCAAGAATGAGGATGATCACGCGTGTCACTTGAAGGAGGTATTGGAAGCTCTGAAGAAGGAAAAGTTGTATGCTAAGTTCTCCAAATGCGCGTTCTGGCTTAGGGAAGTCCAATTCCTAGGTCACGTCATTAACCCGAACGACATTATGGTTGACCCAGCAAAGATAATGACGGTAAAGGAATTGAATATTCCTAAGATGCCAACTGAAATCCCCAGTTTCTTGGGATTGGCAGGCTACTATCGGAGATTCATCCAGGATTTCTCAAAAATAGCTTTGCCATTGGCAAAGTTGACTCAGAAGGAGGTAAAGTACGAATGGGGTTCGACAAAGGACAAGGCGTTTAAGGAATTGAAGGAAAAGCTAACCAAGGCTCTAGTCTTGGCCCTTCCCGAGGTCAATGAAGACTTAGTGGTATACTCTGACGCTTCAGGTCAAGGATTGGGATGCGTGTTGATGCAACGTGGGAGAGTGATCGCATATGCATCACGGCAGTTGAAGATTCACGAAGCTAATTATCTGACTCACGATTTGGAACTTGCTACTGTCGTATTCGCATTGAAAATCTGGAGGCACTACCTTTACAGGGTGAAATTTACTATTTACTCCGACCACAAAAGTTTGAAGTACTTCTTCAAACAAAGGGAACTTAATATGAGGCAGAGACGATGGTTGGAACTATTTAAAGACAATGGCTGTGAAATCATATACCATCCTGGAAAGGCAAACGTGGTGGCAGATACTCTAATCCGAAAGGATGTGCCTGCTCCTATTAGAGTGAACGCTTGCCAGTTGGTGGTGACATCAGATGTGATGAGGGAAATTGAAAGAGCTCAAGATGAAGCACTGAAGGAAGAAAACATAAAGAAGGAAAGAATGGTTGGCCAACAGGACAAGTTGGAATATAACACCCTTGGTGTTAGGACACGTTTTGGGCGGGTATGGATACCTATGGGTGGCGAGCTTAGAACCAAAATCCAAGATGAGGCTCATAAGTCTTGGTACTCTGTCCATCCTGGTACCAATAAAATGTACCAAGATTTGAGGAAGGAATACTAGTGGCCTGGAATGAAACATGAGGTGACAAAGTATGTAAGCAAGTGCTTGACATGCTCACAAGTAAAGGCCGAACACTAGAAATCGTATGGAAAGATTCAACCACTTGATATACTGGAATGGAAGTGGTAACACATTACCATGGACTTCATAACCAAGTTACCTCGCACAGCTAAAGGTCATGACATCATTTGGGTAATTGTGGACCGATTGACAAAGAGTGCTCATTTTCTACCAATTTGCGAGACGTTCTCACCGGAAAGGTTAGCGGAAGTATTTATTAACGAAGTAGTAGCACGGCATGGGATGCCTTTGACGATCGTATTTGAACGGGACACACGATTCACATCGATGTTCTAGAAAAGATTTCACGAGGTGATGGGCACGAGACTCAATGTTAGCACGGCCTACCACCCACAAACGGATGGTCAGTCCGAAAGGACCATTCAGACATTGGAGGATATGCTTCGTGCTTGTATTATCGATTTTGGCGGCAGTTGGGACAGTCATCTGCCGTTAGCCAAATTCTCCTACAACAACAGTCATCACGCGACGATAGGCATGCCGCCTTACGAAATGGTGTATGGGAGAAGATGTAAGACCCCGGTTTGTTGGGGTGAGATTGGACAGAAGGAATTAGGAAGTATTGAAGTTGTAAGAGAAACGTCGGAAAGGTTTGATCAAATCAAAGCACAAATGAAGGCCGCACACGATCATCAGAAATCCTATGTTGATAAACGACGAAGGACTATTGAGTTTGATGTTAGGGACAGGGTAATGTTGAAAGTGTCACCCTGGAAGGGAATAATACGATTCAGGAAGAGAGGAAAGTTAAATCTGAGGTTTGTCGGACCATTCAGGATAATGGCACAGGTTGGTGAAGTCCCTTATCGGTTAGAGTTGCCTGATGAGTTAAGTGGGATTCATCCCACCTTCCATGTATCACACTTGCGAAAGTGTTTGGCGGATGAATCGGCTCATGTACCACTTACTGACATCGAGGTCGACAACAGCCTTAAATACATGCAAGAACTAATGGCCATCTTAGACAGAAAGGAGAAGCGTTTGCGTAATAACATTATTCAACTGGTTAAAGTCCAATGGAAGCACCGAAATGGATCAGAATCTACTTGGGAAACGGAGACAGAAATGAGGGAGTCGTACCCTCAACTATTTGACTAATGATAGGTTTCGGGGACGAAACCTATTGTAAGGGGGGTAGACTTGTAACATCCCAAAAATAAAACGACAGTTATAATAACGGAATAAACGAACGAGGCATGACAGGCCGGGTCGGATGGGCTGGCGGGCTAGAAGAGGCGAACATAGGGGAGCCTCCCCTATAAATAGCCTAAGTCACCACCCTTTCTCTCATTTGCAACATCTAGAGAGAGAAACCATAGAGAGAGAAAGTTGGCGGATCGACCCGAGATTCCAGCCAAGTGTTGCTCCATAGCTCGTGAGAAGAACCTCCGGATCAGAAGCTCGATACAGGTAACGATCTAGCCTAGATATGGGTTTTTGTTCGTTTTAGGGTTTTTCGGATTTTGGACGAAAAGGTAACGTTTTTACGGATGAAACTGGAAGAAAAACATAGATTTGAGTTCTTAAACGAAAAGCAAAGGTTTTGAATGTGAACAAGTTCGGGATCTTGACGTGATCAGACCCGCATGCAAAAGTTAGGGTTTTCACAAGGAAGAAAGTTTGCGTACTTATCAAATACGCATGAAGAAGTTCCTGTGTACTTATCAAGTACGCATGAAGCAAAGTCTGCGTACTTATCATGTACGCATGAAGCAAAGTCTGCGTACTTATCAAGTACGCATGAAGAAAAGTCTACGTACTTATCAAGTACGCATGAAGCGAAGTCTGTGCACTTATTAAGTACGCAAGAACAAGGCCCTGTGCACTTGCTAAATGCGCAGGCATCAGGCTGGTTAAGTAAAGTCAGTATGTTTAGAATTGTTAAATCGTTAGAGTCAGGATTTGGTCTGATGTGTATTTAACTAATCAATTCAGATCGGAACTGACGTTGTTGGACCTTTGTTTAGGACAACCCAGATTAGCTTATCCGGTGAGTTCTATAAGCCTTTGTTTAAATGTCTTAAATAAATGTTTTTGGGCTGGTGTGCATACATACGGAATGATGTTTTTAAAATGATGTTTACGAAATGATGTTTACGAAATGATGTTTAAGAAATGATGTTTACGAAATGATGTTTACGAGATGATGTTTATGAAATGTTTTGCCAAATGAAGTTTACGAAAGGTTTACGAAAGATATGATGTTTTGTTTAATAAAATGTACAAATGCTTTAACTAAAATGAGGTAAAGGTTTTATGAAAGTCACGAATGAACGAATCTGCCACGAGTTCCTATGGGAGCTAAGGTATGTATGTATGTATTGGCCTCACCCTTACGGAGGGCCTTTGTGGCTGGCTAACGGTTGTACAACTGGTTGATACTGGGGTGACGCCGGTCACCCATGGGATTACCGGGATCTCGATGGAAGGTACTATTACTTGTGGGGAAATAGTGCCTATGTTATGTTCTGTCTTCCTAGAGGTAACGAGTCTTAGGAGACATATGTTTGGTCTACCTAGAGGTAACGAGCCTTAGGAGACCTGGTGACGGATGACTTAGAGGTAACGAGCCTTAAGTTCATCTGCTGGTATGCGATGTATGGAATTGACAGTTATGAGAAGGCGTAGATTCGGTTCATGTCGACTTATGTTAAGATGCTATGTTATGATGTTTTGATGATATTAAGTTACTGCATGTTTTTCGTACGCTTTTGTTAAACAAATGTATGTTATGTTTTTGGCAAAATGTTTATGTTAAGGTTTTATGTAAAGCTAGAACTCACCAGCGTAGCTGACTTTTAGTATGCACATTCAGGTTATGGGCAGGTTATGATGATGGACGGTGATGCTGGGCAGCTTGATGAGTTACCCGGATAATATGAAGACTGGCATCCCGTTATGTTTCATTTATGTTATGTTTTATGTTTAAGACAATGTTACGCTTCTGCATGTTTGAACAAGTTTTAATTATGTTGAATGAATTATTCTGTTGCGTTATTTGATATTCAACGTTTAAGAACTGTTTGTGAATGATTAAATCCAACAAGTGAGGCCTCCTGGGTTTGGGGCCTAACAAGATCCCTACCTACCACACCCGACCCCGAGGTAGAGTATAGATCCGTAGTTCACTCCACCTGAGGTTGCACTAGGAAAGCCTCCTATTTCGTATCGAAAGAGGGAAGTAGGACCGTTAATGGTGAAGAGCACGAGAAAGAAGAGTGGACTTCCCCTTAAGAGGACTTTAGCGGCGCGCACATCAGAGGAGCCGACTTCCGATGAGGAGCCACCCCGGCGGAGGCGGCGTCGTTACACACCAGCATGGACGTTTGATTGGATGCCACAAAATCTTACTAGGTTGGTGTGAGATGGAGGGTATTCCCTCAACTTACGAGATAGGGGAGTCCTCCAACTCCTCACCACCTCTACCCCTCACTGGGGAATCGCTGGAGCTCACTGTTTCGACGTTGGTTGCGCGGGCCAATACACACGAGGAGCGCCTAAGACCACATTTGGGATGACATCAGGGCACAGAGAGACGCATCCACACTGTTACATCGGGAGTTCAGACACCGCCTAGGGGCGTTAAAGGACACTACTAGAGACCTGCAGGGTGCCGCGGATCACATGGAGATCCGAGTCGACATGGACTGGCTTGTGACCACCACAGTTCGAGACAGGGTAACTGCACTGGAGGAAAGGACCATGGCTGCTGAGATACTGTCCAGGGTGAGCGCTGTCATGGCTGGACTTGCGTACCGTTTGGCATGTACTCTCATTTCCTACGTTAGACCTATTACGGGCGGGTTGTGCTCGTAACACGTTATGTAGTTGAAACTTAGTACGGATGGTTTATGTAAAACTTATCTATTTTGAGTTCCTCTGTTGGAACTATGTACTGATTATGTTTTAACTATGTATGTGATGGTTGTTTGCGTTGATTTTGTTATATCCTTATGTCATGATTATGTCATTATCCCCTATATAATGCTTGTTTCTTTTTAAATTTGTATGATTAGAAAAGAACGCCATGGCACCTAAACGAAGGACGCCCCGTGACACCACTGGTGAAAACAACACGATGATTTCCGCAGAAGTGGAGCAACTCATATCACAACGTGTAGCCGCCGCCCTAGAGCAGTATGAGACTAATTGGAATAACGGTGGAGGGAATAACAGTGGCACCGCTGGAGGATCTGGAGGTATTAAAACGAAAATTCCCATCAGTAATTAACAATCACGGTTTTGAGTTGATAACATTATTGAATTGGTAAATCTTGTCGATAAAGATACTTCAAACAAGAAGTGCACTTATAAGGCATTCTTGTCATGCAACCCTCGCAGCTTCAATGGCACTGAAGGTGTAGTTGGCCTTATGTGTTGGATTGAAAAGTTGGAGTTAGTACTAGATATCAGTGAATGCATGGCCGACTGCATGGTGAAGTACGCTACCTACACTCTTACTGACAAAGCGTTAACTTGGTGGAATTCTCATATGAAAACTGTGGGAAGACAAACCGCTTACCAGCGAACTTGGGAGGAGCTGAAAACCATGATGATCGAGGAGTACTGTCCTTGAAATGAACTGCAAAAGATTGAGACAGAGATGTGGAATCTACAGATGATCAGGGATGATGTGGCTGGCTATACTGATCGATTCAATGAACTGGCGATCTTGGTGCCACACATGGTCACTCCAGAGTACAAAAGAATTGAAAGGTACTTGTGGGGTCTTGCCCCCCAAATCCGTAGCATGGTGACCTCGTCCAACCCCGTGGATGCCAAGAGTGCCATAGTCCTGGCCTTTAAACTAAGAGATGATGTCGTGCGAAATGGATTATTTTGAAGGAAAGATACTGAGGAGAAAAAGTCTAGGGATAAGAGAAAGTGGTCTAGAAAACCAATTAACAAATTCAAGAAACAAGCTCACAAGAAACAAGAAACAGTGAAGGTCTTTGCTGCCAACACCGTCGTACCCAAAGTCTATAACGGCACACTACCCAAGTGTAATAAATGTGGGTATCATCATCTTGGCTAGTGCACCCAATGTGACAAATGCAAGAGATTCAGACATCAGACCCAAACATGCCGAGTCAAACTTCTTACCGATGGAACTAAACAAGGCTGTTATGAATGTGGAGATCCGAAACATTTCCGAAAGGACTGCCCGAAGCTGAAGAACCCGAACAATCAGGCCCGTGGATGCGCATTTGTGATGGGTGCTGGTGACGCTCATCATGATCCCAACATAGTCTCTGGTACGTTCCCTGTCAATAATCTCTACGGCTCTATACTTTTTGATACGGGTGCTGATATGAGCTTCGTGTCAAATGACTTTTAATCCTTACTCGGTATTAAGGCTAATAAGTTAAAGAAAAGCTATACAATTGAATTAGCAAATGGGAAAGAAATTGAAACCGGGGAGGTCATTCAAGGTTGTACTTTGTATTTAGAGGGTCACCAATTTAGTATAGATTTACTACCTATCGAATTAGGAAGTTTTGACATTGTTGTCGGCATGGATTAGTTGTCAAAGAATCACGTCAAAATTTTATGTTTTGAAAAGATCGTGTGTATTCCACTCCCGAACGGAGAAGTTCTGTCAATTCAAGGAGAAAAGAGTGGGATGACATTAAGAATGGTTTACTGCATTAAGGCTCGTAAGTATCTACGCAAGGGTTATTGCGCATTTCTAGCTCACGGTGTCGAGATGAAACCGAAAGAGCATCGACTCGAGGATATTCCAGTCGTTAGGGATTATCCTGAGGTTTTTTTCCCGAAGACTTACTTGGATTGCCACCACCGAGGTAAGTCGAATTCCGAATTGACTTGGTACCTGGAACCGCACCAGTTGCGCGATCGCCGTATCGACTAGCACCATCTGAAATGCAGGAATTATCAAATCAACCGTAGGAGAAGGGCTTCATAAGACTGAGTTTCTCATCCTAGGGAGCTTCGGTCCTGTTCATGAAGAAGAAAGATGGAACCTTTAGAATGTGTATTGACTACCGGGAGTTAAACAAGCTGACGATAAAAAACAGTTATCCGCTTCCCGAAATAGATGACTTAGTTGATCAACTTGAAGGTTCCAGTTTCTACTCTAAGATCGATTTATGTTCAGGGTATCACTAACTAAGGATCTAGGAGGAAGATATACCAAAGACAGCCTTTAGGACTCGTTACGGCCACTACGAGTTTCTAGTTATGCCGTTTGGTTTGACGAATGCACCAGCAATTTTTATGGATCTCATGAACCGAGTCTGCAAGCCGTACTTGGATAAATTCGTGATAGTGTTTATTGATGATATATTGATATATTCACGAAACAAAAAGGATCATGAGTATCACTTGAAACTGATTTTGGAGTTACTCAGAAACGAGAAATTATATGCCAAATTCACTAAGTGTGAGTTCTGGATCCGAGAAGTACACTTTCTTGGACATGTTATCAATGAGAAAGGTATACACGTGGACCCGTCCAAAATTGAAGCAATCAAAAATTGGGAAGCACAAAGAAATCCGACTGAGGCGCATCAATTTCTGGGTTTAGCCGGCTACTACCGACGATTCATTGAGAAATTTTTCAAAAATAGCCCTACCTTTAACCACATTAACCCAGAAGGATAAGAAGTTCAATTAGAGCGATAAGAAAGAATCGGCTTTCCAACTATTGAAGCGGAAGCTATTTAGTGCACCGATCCTATCACTCCTTGAAGGAACTGAAAATTTTGTCGTGTACTGCGACGCGACACATCTAGGTCTGGGTTGTGTACTAATGCAGAAAGATAAAGCTATAGCCTATGTATCCAGACAGTTGAAGGTTCATGAGAAAAATTACATGACTCATGACCTGGAATTGGGCGCCGTCGTGTTTGCGCTTAAAATCCGGAGACATTACAGGCATGAAGGCACCTCATGCACGTGTACTATATACAAGCTAACATTTGTCTCCAAACATTTATCATCAAAAAGAGACAAAAATAAGGCTCAAACACGTGATATGTCAGGAGTTATAATGACAAAAATTAAACAAAACCCTCACCGGGTTAGTCCATGTTCCCATCAAATAAAGAAATATCACAAGCAAGAATGTAGAAGCAAGGCAAATCCAAAGCCAAAGGCCGAAGCTCCTTACTGAAACACGGAAGAAACTTATCAAAATATCAAAGTACTTGACACAAAGCTACTTACCCTGAACACTTTCACCTGTAGAAAACATGTGGTGGTCTTATCTCCACCAAGCTAATGATAAGGTTTACATAAGGCCCTCGATGAAGGCTTCGATATAACAAAATATAGGCTAACCAAAACAACTTAAGGAAGCATACAAGCAACCTGCACATGCGCAGAAGCAGTTTGCAGAAGCATTAAAGTAATTTGAAGAAGCAGAAAAGCAACCTGCTGAAGCACCAAAGCACCAGTGGCAACCAGTTCATTCGAAGCAGGAGAGCAACTAACTCATTCGAAGCTTTCTCAACCAAGAATAGGACCAACTTACACAGAAGCACTCTGTTGTTGCACTGAAGCAGCTCGCTGAAGAGCCGAAGCACCTCGGCAAAGTACCTACATAACTTAATGCTTACCTCGCCAAGTGCGTGAAGCATACCTCGCCAAATGCTCGAAGCAGGTTAGTGCACGAGGAAGACAAACACCAATTATGGTCTCTTTCAAGCACTTTAACCTCGCACAAAGCTGCTCAAATCTCCACTAGAAGCCAGAAGCGCATACAAAATAACCGAGAGGTATAGACGTTTGGTTCCTAAAAACCAAGGACATTCGTATAAGAAGACAAATACCTTGGTCAAGCTCGCCTTGGCACATTTGAAACTCACTTTCGTTAGCCAAAAGACCGCCTTCATAAGAAAGAAACTAACCTTTTTTCATAATAAGCTCAACCTCCGGGTGATGACGACGACGACTTACTAACTAACAGAAAGATAAACACATTCTGAAGCTTCTAAATGTCAATAAAGGAAGAACTTGGTCAAAGGCTGAAATAAGTCATCTAAGCCGAAACTAAAGCTAATCACATATCGTGGATGCCAAAATCCCATCCCCGATCAAATCTCGTCGGTTAAATCCCATACGCCATGGATATAGCCTAATCTCGATATCTGGAAGGATACTCATGACATCATTGTTCAAACATCAACTATTCAAGATGGAAACCAACGCCTTATCGTGCTTCTACCACAAGATTTTAAATTACAAACCAAAATCAAGATTCCAACAATGACATAGAAAGATCATCGAAAGCAGATGATGCCGAGCGAAGGACAAGCTCTGAATAAATAGGGCCGGCACTGCTTCGATTCAACAATCTTCACAAAGGAAGCATAAACTCCTCTAACAACTATGAGGAAAATGGTAAAATCCAAGCAGTCATGAACATGAAATCTCCCAAATCAAAGAAAGAGGTACAAAGCCTGAACAAGAGAATTGCAACACTAAAACGTTTCTTATCAAAACCTACTGAGAGGTCTTTGCCCTTCTTCAAGACATTGAAGGGGGTGCCTAGAAAAGAAAGATTTCAGGTAATGAAGCTGTCAGCACAATGCTGCTCATCGAAAGGATCTGGGTTCAAATGCCTGTCCATTTCATAAGCAGGGTATTGAAGGATGCTGAAACAAATTACTCTCCGATAGAAAAGCAATACGCTAAGCTCATCCAGCTTACAAAAGAAACACCCAAGCGGATCAAAGCATATCTAAAAGGTAAAAAAGTCTAGAATAACTTGGAAGCAAAGAAAAGGATAACAGCCATTCACCTAGAAAGAAGCATCGCTTCTAGCATTTTATCGAAGACCGCATGAACCACGGGAGTAAAGAAGGTGCAAACAGATCACCGCCTTCGAGTAATCAACATGATAAAGAGAAGCGCGTAGCTTTCAGAACTTTGACCAGGACACTACAAAGAATCCCGGCCACTAAAGAAGCAAATTACAAGCTTCCAACCTCCTCGCTCGCTACAAATGGGAAATATTAAATGAGCAATACGGTCGGGAAGACTAGCGCATATCATGAAAAACATAAAAGAAGGCTGGTAAGAAAGAAGCAAAGAAAAGAAGATGGTGCACCTTCTTAGGAAAGAAGCGCGTAAGAAACACCAAGAAAAGTCATGGAAGAACAACATTCATACTTCTTTCTGACCGAAAGACCAAGCTAATTTCAACACCTATCGCACTAGTCAAACGTTTACAAATGAAAGAGAAGGCTCATAAATTATGCATGAACGTTGCTTCCTGCAGGAACAAGATCATGCTTACGAAAGAAAGGATGCTTCATCCGTTAAGCTTTCGTGATAACAAGTACGCCTTCTCAAACAAATAGAAATTGATGTCCATTTAAGGCCAGAAGTCTTCCTCGAGCTATGTAGCTAACTTTTGGGTCATAAAGTCCTTGTCCCACTAGGTTGTCTTCATCAGACAACCAAGGACGAGCACCTTCAGAACTGCAACACATGGACTAATGAAGCTACTTAGTATCGGGGGAGTAGCAACCATCAGACATTTGTGGTACTTTTGCTTACGCTAAAGAGAGAGGCCATCAAAATGCAGGAAGAACATAATTGCTACTATTCAGAAGAGAACCTACATGGAAAGAAGCAAGGAAGCAATTGTAAAAAATACACCATGCATGGCCAAGGGTGAATGCCATCCTATAAGTAAAGGAGCATGTCACCCTTCACCAACTATGGCAAATGTAAAATGCAAAATGATCAAACCCAACCTCTTCATCGGTAGAAGCCAAGCAAGCGAGCAAAGTACTACTCATCATGGTAGCTACAAGTCAAGCGGTTAAGGCAACGCCATAAAAGCTTTCATTACGGGGTTTCACAGTAACGAGACCCATGAAATAGATTGAAGAAGCTAATTGAAGGCTCTCAATAGGCGCATGTACCTTACATACAGCTCAAGCATCATTCACCGAGTGCGTCAAGACCGGGTTTATCCCAATCAACCACCAAGGAATGTGTTTCACACACGAAGCAGAAGCGCTTCTTGCAAGGCTCTGACTAGTCAAATAAGTAAAGGTATCTAAGCTACACACATTTGACAACTCAATGCCAGTAGCAAAGTGAAGTGGAAGATCATCCTACTCCATTAAAAGAACAAATGATGGAAAATACGAAGTCAAGAACAAAGAGTTAATACAAAGAGTCATATGTATGAAGCTAAACAAGTCCTGTGGGGTAAGAAGCATGCAAACCGTCACTCTCAGTATCAACCTTCGCTCACCTTTCACTCAATATGAGTCTCAAAGGAGCATTCAATTACAAAACTCAATGTACAAAATGTCACAATTTCCTGAAAGGAAAGAAAGTCACCATAAGATAAGAAATAAGCAGTATATCCACAAATAGAAGCTAAGAAGCACGTCCTAGAAGACGAGGTCCTTTACATCAAAAATCCTACTTATCCCCCATCACCTTAAATGCGCCAGGCCTGATCAAATTTGATAAGGAGGTGCATTAGGGGATATGTGAGACTCATTCAGGACCTTGTCCGGTCGATATAAGATTAATACGCTTAACATTTCCCAAATAAGGTACGGACATTGCCAGGTCTTTTTCCCCTCAGAAGCAACGGAGCAAGTAAATGCTAGTAAGATAAGCCCGAAAATGAGAGAGGCTGTACTACATAAAAAAAGCACACAAAGGAAGCTCACGCGAGCTAAGAGACATGATTGGAAGGAAAACGACTTTTAAGACACTGGAATGCCAAACATTTTCACCGCTTCCTACAAATCACTGATGTAAAACAAGGGGAACACTTGTTATTATTCCCTTTGTATGAATACAATCAGTAAATAAAATGCATTCTTTCGTCGAAATCTATTTTGTGTTAATTATCCTATCGGTGAGCTCCGTAACGAACGAAGCTCCATGGGGTCTTGGTAAAACCTCTCCATGTAAAGGGATGAGCTCCTAGGCCAAAAAGCTCAACGGGATTCGACATTGACCTACCCGTATAAAGGTTGAGTGTCTAAAACAATACAACTTCGTGGGTATTAAGTCTTACTTACCCATGTAACAGGGTGAGCTCCCATCAATAATGCTCCATAAGTAGTAACTCATAAATACTTATGATCACACCCAACATTATAACAAATAATGGGTTTCTTGCAAGATAGGATAATACCATGTATTCATAACCTTGCATTTATCTAGTATGGTGTCTGCAGCACCATGCCTTGATAAAACTTAGATTATGGAAACACAACAAAACACAAAAACAAAGGTGTAAACTAAGACCTGACACTTCAAAGTACACGAGATTTGCCCTTAAACCATGCGTTGGCTGACCTGGGTGCTAGCGTCAATCTGATGCTATATTCTGTCTATAAACAGCTAGACCTAGGTGAACCGTAGCTGACGCGCATGAGCATATACTTGGCTGACCGTTCAGTCAAGTTTCCACGCGGAATTGTGGAGAATCTTCTAGTGAAAGTAGGCAAATTTGTCTTCCCCGTGGATTTCGTCATCCTGGATATGGATGTGGATGATAGAGTTCCACTCATCCTCGGGCGCCCTTTCTTATGCACTGCCAAGGCATTGATCGATATCTTTGACAGGAAACTCACACTTCATGTGGGGGATGAGTCGATCACCTTCAATGCTACAAAGTCCGTGAGGGATGTTGGCGAGTAGAGCCACTCTATGTGCATGATCGATGCCTTCATGGACGAATATCGGGACTCTATTCCAGCCGAGGATGCTGTTGGTAGAGATGGAAAAGGAATGATAGAAGACCCTCCGGATTGGCTTGAGGAATTTGAAAGGAAATTGATATTGTCCCAGTGTTTAGGTGCTGATAGTGATGATTTCTGTAACCCTCTTGAATTTTCCTATAATTGTTTCATACAATAAACAATGTTACTTTTTCAATTTTAGTGGAATACCTTGTCTTATCCATACAAGCATTAAATCTAAGATTTCATTTAAATACAAGTTGTATTACAAGTGCATATGCATAATTCAAATGGATTCAAATTTAAGGATTTAACACTTTTGCAATTCTACATATAAATATATAAGTATATATTATAAGAATTGGTTTTATGAAATACTATTCCTAAAAGCCTCATTAAATTATTTATAAAATTTATAAGATCTTAATTTCTATACATCTTTGATTTAAGCAAAACCTCCATATTTGGAAATTATATATATATATTTGGGATTTAATCAAAGGGTTTGAACCCCTCTAAACACTTGAACCTTCAATTTGAACCCCCACCCTTAAATTAGAACCCATTAACCTCAATTTTGACTCCAACCACCCCAATGTGACCAATTTTAACCCCATGATCTATTTTGACTTTTAAAAGTCAAACGAACCAAGAAATCATACAATTCGAGCCTGTTTTCAATCCAATCTACTTGTTATGGATTCCCTTGCGTGCGTAATCAATAATAAGTCATCCTCAGGCCCAATTAGAGTTGCAATTCGATCAAACCGCGGCTAATATTCAAAATGAAAATAATTTGACTTTCCCAAGTCAAACCGCGATAAATTCTTGCCAAATAAAGACATTTAGACGCCTTTGTGATCCGCAAATCACGCTCAATCAATCCTCGGATGTACATAGACCATATACATGACCCAATCCAACCCCAATTGATCTAATTGACGCGTAAATCGTTCAATAGCTGTCAACCTTCAAGCTTATAATCGAACCATGCCTTTTAACATGTAATTGATCAAATTAATTCACCCCTCACCTTCGAAAAAACCTCTACAAACTCTCTAAACCTTCAATCGACCTGCACTACGCCCCTGAATCGAGTACAAGCCCCAACAACGCCGAACCTGTTGTTCTAGTCGTCTACATTCACCACTCAACCAAATCACATAAGTATTATGTCGTTTAATTCGTCACTGAATGCTACTCATTAGCACCTTATCAATTCGTGTTAACAAAACCTATCGTGTTCAATTGGGTTTAGGGTTCTTGACCGGTTTGCATGAATTCTGATTTGGGGATAAATTTTGATTCATGTTTATTATTTATATAAACGGGATCCATCTTAACCAGCGAAACCACCCGGTCCATATGGTAAGCCACTGCACCACCGGACCCGGTGGCGTGGGTTCGAAATCCACAACCCACAAGAACGCTCCTTTTTGCACGTTTTCCCTTGACCAGACCCGGCCCCCTGTCGTTTACATGTCAATATCACTTTGAACCAAATCATTAACGCGGGCTGGTCCCCTTGTCTGGTGGTAAAGAACACTGCCTTCACATAGCCCACCCGGGTTCGAGCCGGGTGGCGCTCTTTATTTTTTGAGCACTTTCACAGCCCATTCATTTTATAAAAAAAATCTATTTTATCAAATCCTATATCATTTGAAGCTATTTGTACAAAAATAAACAGATTTTAAATGAGGACTAATATTTCCTTTTACAATTTAAATGATTTTGAAACCACTTTTACAAAATAAATGAATTGTGTTAGTTTTTAAATTAAAGCATTTCAAATTCTTATCCTATAAAATTGTGTAAATATTTTTATAAAATACATAATCAAATTTAAAGAAATTTATAAAACGATAATACAAATAATTTTTCCACCTAATTATCTGTTTTAGGAATGAAGTGGTATTTAAATGAAATAAAACTTTTTTGTTAGATATATATATATATATATATATATATTAATAGATATGTAGTTACACTTTACATAATTTTATAAGTACATACCACCATTTTTAAATAAATAAATAAAGGAATTTATTTATTTAAATCAATTTCTTTTTTACATTTACAATCCACTTAGAGTTTAAATTACAATTAGTATAAATTCTAAATTATATATACTAATATATATTTTCATAAATAAATAAATAAAATAAATTTATTTATTTAAATAAATATAATTCACACTACACTTTCTAAATAAATAAATAAAAAGAAATTAAATATTTAATTTATTTAGTTATTCAATTAAACCCTAAGTCATCTATTATTAAAACCATATACTTCGAACTTACAAATTTCTATTCAAATACAAACACAAACTGTAGGTCCATATTTCAATCGGAATCACTCAACAGATCGATTACACACACACAGGTGGAATCTGTGTGTATGGTGGTGAAACAGAGGGTAGAAATAGAATCGGTGAAGAGAAATAGGAAAAACCACACAGGAATCAGCACAAATAAGATATGAGATTGTAAGAACAACAGATGAATTAGCTCCAAATGTGTATTGATTCAGAAAACTGTGAAAGATAGAATTTCAGGGTTACAGCCGCTATCCACAGCCTAGAAATTCTCAAACTAGGCTATTTATATCAAGTTGACAGGCATCGAAACTATGCTTACCGAAACTACTAGTTTCGGTGAAGCATTTACAAGAGAGATAAGTCTGTCGAAACTAAACTATCTATCGAAACTACTAGTGTCGATTGAACAAACCTCAATCGAAACTAAGTAGTTTCGATGGATCAGACTTAGAAATAAAACATGAAATTACATTAAAATGAAAATACAAGTAAATAAACTAACTAAACAATGTTCAAAAGAAATACATTGAAGAAAACAGCTTATACAGTAATAAGACTCTACAATTTCCTCCTAAGCTGTTGCATCAATGTCTTCAACTCTTCTCTAAGCAGTTGGCCCTTGACTTGGTTACTGAAAGTGAGGTTTTGCATTGATGGTCACCACCCTTTGATATGCCTTGGCATCAGACTCATCATCATTATGCATGAGCTTGATATGGTTGTTGAAGAGCATCTCAAGATCCTCTGGTTGAAATTTTAATAACTCCATGGGATCAAATATGTGAATGTCTTCAATTCCTTCCCTTTCAATCACAGCACTTCCAATGGTGGGGTTGTAGAACCATTTTGTAAAATTTTGAAGCTGGACAGGTACTGACCGTGGCAGTATAATAGATTTGACAGTTTCTGTCTGCTTGTACCGAAGGCTTACCCAAGGCCTTTGAGTTCTGGGATGAATTCTTGTCTTTGAGATAACTCTTCTTGGCTTAGCAGTGGCCATGGATCAGGAATCATTGAAGGTCTGATTTTTCAAGATGGTCTCAAAGTCTGTTGCAATGGCCACATTTACAGGATTTTGTAGAGGTGGCTTGGCAAGAGCTCTTAAATCCTATTTAGGGAGGGTGCTGAAGTCATGAGGAGACTTGAAGTGCTCCACACCTCCTTTGTATCTTCGAACAATAAACAGAGATCTTTCCTTGTCCTATTTCCATCCTACTGGAGGCCTCTTTAATTCTAGATATTCTACAAACCATTCATAATGTTTGGGAAGCTCCTCAGCAGGCAGTTTCTTGATCCAGGATCTCCTTGTCTCTGAGCCCTGTTGGGATTGAGTGTCAGCTGTAGTTGCAGTACTCCAGAATTGCCTTATAGTAGTTTCGAATACTGGCAGGTTGTGACTTATAGCAAAGCTGATATTGGAGTTGGCTAGGAAATTTAGAACAGGTAGGAAGTCTGCATTCTTGGCATCCGTAGTATTCAACACAACACACACATTGTGCCTTTTAACAAATAAGAGATCCATATCTGCTCAGAAACAACACAAGGAAAATTATCAAACATCAGTCCAACACTTAGAAAAATTTCAAAAAGCCTGACCGAAACTACTAGTTTCGGGTGAAGAAAGCATATCGAAACTAGTTAGTTTCGGGCACCAAAGGGTATCGAAACAACTAGTTTCGATGGAAAACTTGTTCAAATTCTGAGAACATTTTAAAGACAAAACATCCTTTAATCGAAGCAACTAGTTTCGATTACTGAAATATGATCAGAAACACAAGTATTCAAAAGAAGAGATAAACTAAACTAAAAAACTATATACAGAAAAACAAAATATGAACAGAAATAAAAAGAAATGAAAAGGTCGCCTGAGATGTCGAAACTCTATCTTAACGAGATTTTTGAGGAAATCTTTAAAATTAAACAATAGAAGAGTGAGATATTATCAATGATGAGTTCACAAACAGGATCTAAGTAAGAAACAACCCAAAACACACAATTTCAGTCATAACAAGGGTAAAAGTGTAACCCTAGCCATCGCCATATAAAACAGTAGCAAACATTTTGAGTAATCAAACCTGATGAAGATGACAATGGAGGAATCAGATAAAGGAGACTTATTTCGCAAACTTAGACTGGAGAATCGAGCTTTTGTGTGTGAAAACGAAGGTGAAAATGGTTTCGGGTGAGTGAGAGTGAACGAAGCATGAAGAATAACCTGATTATGAAGACATTCAATTTGAGCTTGACAAAAGACTAAAATGCCCCTGTCAAAACTATTAGTTTCGATAGAGCAAAGTAGTTTCGGGTGGTAGGTAGTTTCAGGCGGTTTGAGTAGTTTCGATGACAATGTTGTTTCGGGAGAACATGAGATACTTGATCAGAAACAAAAAGAAAAACACTCATATGTACAAAATTTAAACAAGCTAATAAGGAAGATTAAGAAATTTATATATATATAAAAAAATAAAAGTTAAAACAGTAAAAGATATAAACACTTAGCCTTGGAAAAGATCCAACATGAGATCATGTCTGGTCAAACCCTTGAAACACTTCATTTTGCACTCAGCTACTGTGAATCCCTGAAGATAGTCGATATTTGTGCAAGATAAACCTGAACATTTGCTTGTACATTGAGTTCATGTGATTAAGAGGTACCATTTGAGCACGAAACACGGCGTACCCCACATTTTGAAATAAAATGGTTTTGAAAGCCTATCAATCCTCAAGAAATACCTGCATTCATCTTATCATCTCTTACAGGTTAACCAGGGTACCATCTTGGTAAGTCAAAATTACCGCCAAAATTAAAATAAGATCCAACTGTATATCAGAAGTTGTAAAAAGAAAAATATCCATGTGGATATTAAAAAGGTACGAACATTTTAGGTCTTTGCGTAAGCAAAATAGAAGAAGTCGTAAAATTATCCAAGCGAATAGGAAAAGGCTGAACACTAGAGATCTTTGCGTAAGCAAAACAGACGGGGTCAAATCATCCAAGTGGATGGGAAAAAGATAACTCCTGAGATCTTTGCGTAAGAAAAACAGACGGGGTCATTGGCGGTAAGTCTCGTTACTTTGACGGTCACCTGGCGCATGAATCGGAATCCAACACGTAAGCCTATATCTGATTGAATCGGTTTTCTTAGCTTAAAATGGGTTAGAAGTCTCAAAAATGGGTTCAAACACACGTGTATGATAGAGAATTAGGTTTTCACACTACTAAATAGTTATAGCCATATGTCGGGCCTACCAGCTATACCACAGTAAGCATCATCGCTTATGGTCCATTCCATGTTCAAGAAGTATGATTAGACTTTATCATTTCTCACAAGGTCGGATCCAATTTTCCTAAAACAAAACATGATACTTACAGTGAGTTTTTCTTAAGCACAAAAAACAAACAAAATTTCTTTTCTTTTTGACTAAACAAGGCAAATCTTTTTCTTTCTAACTGCACATTCCAATTTCTCCCCCAAAAGTTTTGCTTTCAAAGGTAAATAAAGAAAACAACTATACATAAAAGTAAAATCTTTTTGAAAATCTTCCCAATTAACAAGTTTAAATAAAAAAATATGCACAAAGGTTAATGAAAGTTGATCATGTCGAGCATCTCCACCAATTTCTCAAATCTGACAGAATCAAATGCTTTTGTAAAGATGTCGGTTTGCTTGTTGGTTTTAACTTCAACAATTTTGATGTGTTTATATTCGACACAATCACTGATGAAGTGGTGTTTGATCTCAATGTGTTTGGTTTTAGAATGCTGAACGAGATTTTTGGTGATATGGGGAACAACGGTATTATCACACAGGATGGGAGTTTCATGGAAGGTGATCCCGTATTCAAGCATTTGATGGTGGATCCACCTTATTTGGGAACAACAAAGGGCTGCAGCAATGTATTCGGCTTCGGCTGTGGATTGGGAAACAGTGGTTTGTTTCTTACATTGCCAGGAGACGAGGCGGTTACCAAGGAACTGACAACCCCCAGAAGTGGACTTTCGGTCTAAGTTGCATCCCCTGTAGTCTGAATCTGAATAAGCCAAAAGATCAAACAAATTATTTTTGGGATACCAAAGCCCAAGTTTTGGCTTGTACTTCAAATATCTTAAAATACGTTTGACAACAATTAAATGAGAGATTTTAGGATTAGTCTGAAAGCGTGCACACAAGCACACTGAAAACATGATGTCTGGTCTACTAGCAGTGAGATACAGAAGAGATCCTATCATCGAGCGATAGAGGTGCTGATCAACGCTTTCACCATCCAAATCAGGAGACAGACAGTGTCGAACTTCCATGGGAGTCTTGTAAGGATGAGACTCAATCATTTTGAACTTGGTCAGGATTTCTTTGACATATTTCTCTTGATGGATAAGAATTCCCGACTTAGACTGATCTTCTTGCAAACCAAGAAAGAACTTCATTTCGCCCATAGAACTCATTTCAAACTTAGAACGCATCACATCCTCGAACTCTTTACACAACCGAGGATTTGTGAATCCAAAAATGATGTCATCAAGGTAGATTTGCACCAAAATGGTATCCGCACCACCCTTTCATTTGAACAAAGTTTGTCAATTGCCCCTCATATGAAACCATTATCAAGCAGATGCGTAGATAACGTCTCATACCACGCACGAGGTGCTTGATGAAGACCGTACAATGCCTTATCAAGTTTGTAAACTCTGTCAGGCTTGCTTGGATCAATGAAACCTGGTTGCTGCTTGACATAAACTTCCTCTTGAACTTTTCCATACAGAAATGCGCTTTTGACATCAATCTGATGAACTATGAAGTCCATATAGGCTGCGTATGCGAGAAACATTCTGATGGCCACCAAGCGAGCCACTGGTGCAAAAACATCCTCAAAGTCAATTTCTTCTTCTTTATAAAACCCCTGAACCACCAAGCGGGATTTGTTTCAAATCACGATTCCCCATTCATCCTTTTTGTTACGAAATACCCAACGAGTGCCGATTGGAACTTTGTTCTTTTGAAGGTCTACCAGATTCCACACATGTAACTTGCTGAGCTGCTACAATTCTTCCTGTATGGCCTCTACCCAACTGTTCTCAACCAAAGCAGCTTTAATATTTTTAGGTTCAACTTGAGATATGAAGCAAGTGAAGAGACTGTCATTCATTGCTTCGGTGGCACTACAAGTTCGGACTCCCACATTGAGTGGACCAATGATGTGTCTGTAGGATGATCCTTGTGAATTCTCAACTGTGGAATATCATCCTCTTCCAAGTGGTCATCCAGATTGGTAACGTTGATGTTAGGAATAACATCTTCCTCATTGATAGGACCTTCATTACATGATTGTGGAGCAACATCCACTATTTGAGGAGTTTCTTCCTCAACAGTTTCACTTGTTGCCACAGAATCCGAAGAATCCTGGGTGGATTCAGCATTAGCTATAATAGGAGGATCATCTATATGCCGAGAGGAGCTTGAAGCAGTAGCAGAAGAGGTACCTAGGATATTCACAGACATAAGAGGATTAGCTGAGACAGATATGTTAGTGAAATCAGGAAGATTAAATGATTTAAACAAAGAAACGACATCAAAAAGCCAATCAGGACCGTCCCTAGTGTCCGTATGATTGCTTTCATGCCAGTTGATATCAATAGACTCCAGCACAATCCTTCATATCTTGTTGTAAACACGAAAAGCTCTTTGGTTAGAGGAATAGCCCATGAAATAGCACTCATCCGCTTTGGCTTCAAACTTGTTCAGCTGATCAGAAGTATTCAGCATTGTGCAAACACACCCAAATTTCCTGAAGAAATCAATAACAGGCTTGCGCTTGTACATAATTTCATAAGGAGTCTTGTTGCAGCTTTTGGTGATGAGAACTCGATTTTGCACAAAACATGCGGTATTGACTGCTTCGGCCCAAAACGTGACAGGAAGCTTAGAATCAACGATCATAGTTCTTGCTGCTTCTATCAACGTGTGATTTCTTCGTTCAGCTACACCATTTTGTTGTGGAGTGCGAGGTGCACTGAATTGCCGAGAGATACCCTTACTTTCATAGAAAGAATCTAGAATGGCATTCTTGAAATCTGTGCCATGATCACTGCGGATAGTCTTCACACTTAAATTGAACATGTTCTCGATTTGAAGCAGATGAATCTTCAGACTCTCTGACGTCTCATCTTTCTTTGCCAGGAAGAATTCCCAAGTAAACCGAGAGTAGTCATCGGTTACCACCAATCAATAAGATTTCCTTCCATGACTCATGATACTCACAGGACCGAAAAGATCCATGTGAAGCAATTGAAGGGGAGAGTCAATGGAATTAGTGGTTTTGGGTTTGTGAGAAGATTTGTGTTGCTTGCCCTTGGAACAAGAGAGACAATGTTCCATGGGTGAGAAATCTTTCAAAGGAAAACCGGTGACAAGGTTTCCTCGAACATAGCGGTTCATTGTCTTGAAATTCACATGTCCTAATCTCTTGTGCCAAAGAAAGGACTCATCCCCTGATGCTTTTGAAAAAAAAGCATGATTCAATTCCTGATGGGTTATTCATATCCAGACTGTAAGTATTGAATATTCGAGGAGCACGCATGAGGATTAGGTCTTCGGGAATAACCACTCCACGCTTCAAAATCAAACATTACTTGGAGTTGAATAGGGCACAAAAGTCTTTATCACAAATCTGGGATACACTTATCAAATTGTACTTCAACTGTGGGACGAAATTGACATTCTCCAAGCTATTTACACCATTAGATATAGTTCCTTGACCTTCAATCCTTCCACCTCTTGGATTGCCTGCAAAGGCGACAAAATCTCCATCCATTGGATGATAATCTTGTAATAAAGAAAAATGACCAGCTATATTTCTTGAACAACCACTATCGACATGCCAGATATTGTCTCCAGTCCTCCTCAATTGTCCCTACACAAAATGAATCATTTAGACATTTGTACCCAAGCCATTGCTAACTTGGAACTTCTTAATTTTGCAAGATGCATTTCGGAAGTCATAGTCATAATCCTCCTTTAATGTGTTCCCAAAAAGATCATTATTCTTAATTTTCCAAATCCTTTTCGACCAATTTTTAGCATTTTTAATCCTTTTACGTCGCAAAGTTCTATTATGTTTTGATTTAGACAAAACATTTGAAACACCATCAATAGAATTTTGAATAACAGATGGTACGTTTTCTTCTTTGAAATGATATGTAGACAATTTACATGTCTTGAAAACATGATTGGATTCCCCACAACTAAAACAAACTTTATCACATGTTGGCTTAGCCTGATAGTTGTCATCACAGGATGATGAAGATGATTGTGATGTTGAGACATCAGAACTAGAGGCATCTCTTTCTTCAATATTTCTTTCTTAAAGACTTTGATCTTCCTTTAATCTGAAAAATTACAGAATGCTCATTGTTTCTTGTGGAATATCAGTCACAACAACTCCTGCACTTTTAAAATTTGCAATACAACTCATAGCATTTACAAATTTAGGAACAAAAGGCAAAGCATTCTTAAACTTAAAAATAGCATTCCTCAAACTGTCATGCTCAGAAGGCACAGAACCAAAATAAAAATTTTCAATGTGTTCACAAATATCTGGTTTTAACATGGACATATTATTACATTCATCCGACTCAAGTTCATTTAAAAATTTTCCCTTACTAGAACTCTCATCACAATCATCTTCGAAACCTACACAATCTGACTCTGCACAGGAAGCACAACTGTCAGAATCTGAAGTTTGAATATAATCATTAGCAGATAAATTGCAAACAAAAGGTGTGGGAACATGAGGAACTGGCATATCAACAAATCTTCCAGACTTGGAATACAGAGGATGGTGTGAGTTATACCCAATGCCTTCTGTGACCTTTTTATGAATTTGGTTGTCAATGATTCCCAAAAGGATTTTCTGATCGATACCCATGTGTTCAACTTGAAAAATTGCTTTTTCGGTCTTTTGAAGTCTTTCAGTTAAAATTTCATTATTATTCTTTTGTGTAGTAAGTTGCACAATCAAAGATCAGTTTTTGCCAGAAATATCATGAATTTTTTTTAAGTAAAGTTTCTCATTTTTAGCCACAGAATCATACATCACCTTTATATGATCTCGTTCATCGACCAAAGCCTGATTTTTGAATCTATATTTCTGAATCTCATTTAAACAGGATTTAGCATTGCAAAGTATAGATCCTTGGCTGGTTCAATCATGACACATTTCTCTTTTCTTCAATGTCTGCCATCAGTGCCTTGTCAGCTGCTTCCCCTTTTTTTATCTCCCCAATGATATTGCCCATCAGCTTGACAGACCAGAGCTGTTGAGCTGGAAGTTGTAGTGGATTTGGGAGAGATGGCAGCTTGCTTTCCAGATGAATTCTTCTTCTCATGTTGCTCCTTTGATGATGGCTCCTTGCAGTTCCTTGCAAAATGACCCAGCTGGTCACAGTTGTAGCATCTCACCTTTTTGATATCAAACCCCAGAGTCTTTCTTTGCTTAAATCTATCCATCCCAGTCCTCTTGATGAATCTTTTGGCCCTCAGAGACAGCATAGCCATACACCAATGAATATCCATCTTTTCCAAATCATCCGGGTTGATCTGCTCCAAGTTATCGGGTTGAAAACTGACCGGTGTCAGGTTTCCAGAAATCAGTGCATCATAGCACAACATGAAGGCGGTCATGATAGGCAGATACTCATTGGGAATCATAGTGGTTGGCTTCTGAGAGTTGGATGAAGTAGTAGGTTGAACTCCAGAAATTGAAGGTGGGACATCAGTTTGAAAATAAGCCATTATAGTTTTGTTGGATGAAGTGGAGGAACCTTGACCTGCTCCAGACTGATTAGTTGGAGTGACTGCACCCTTCTTTATCTCTAACTCATAAGAGTCCAGAATGATGAAGAGTTCTTGCTATGATAAGTCACTTGGTTTTTCAGTTTTCTTGATCATAATCCGGTACATATTCCATTCCTCTGGCAGTGAATCAAGCAGCTTCTTATTTAACTCAATAGTGGGATACTTAGTTCCCAAGACCTTCAACATAGAAACAATGCTTGAGAAATGGTTGATCAACTCAGACATGGGTTCACCAGGGACACTGCTAAACATTTCATATTGCTTCTTGATCAAATCCCTCTTGCTTTCTCTAACCTTAGCACTTCCGTCATACCTTGTACATAAAGCAACCCAAAGATCTTTGGCAGTAGTATACTCAGCAAAAATGTTAAATACATCAATAGGAAAAGCCATAGCAATAGATCCATAAACCTTGTTATCTATGGCAATTAAGGCAATATCCTTTTCATCATATTCAGACACAAGTTTGGGACGTTGAACATCTGCAGTGGTAGTAACTGGCTTGTGTGGGCCATCAGTGATTGACTACAAGAAAGTCTTCATTTTCTTGGTCCAATCATCAAAGTCTCTAGTGGACACCAAGACAAGTGGTTTGTTTCCTCCAGCATATTCACTGTTGCTTGAAGATGCCATAACTCAGAAGTTAAAAACAAAAAGTATCTAGTTTCGGGTGAACAGGGATGATCGAAACAACTAGTTTCGATAGAGAAAAAGCTGATCGAAACTACTAGTTTTGATAGAACAAGGCTTGCCCGAAACTTCTAGTTTTGATTGAAGAAACAGAATCCAGAAACCACAAGTTTCGATGAAGAAGACTTAGCAGAAAATCCAGCAAACTCAGAAGAAACTACAAGTTTCGACTGAAACTAGTTTCGATAGTCCAGTAGTTTCAGGTGAACAATCTGCAAAGGTTTCGATGACCAACTAAAAGTAGAGATTGTCTCCAAGTGGTTTCGATACCTCCTTTTTCAAACTTCAGCAGACTCCATTGATGAAAAGCTTCAAATATCAAAGATAATAAACTAGCAATCTCATCTAGCAAAAAGCTTCCAAATAATCTTCTGAACACAAATCAATCTTCAGATCCGAAAAACTAGAAGAAACAGTGCTGAAATCAATGAAACAGTACTTCCAAAACTTCGATGCAGAAAAACTTCAATAAAATGCCGAAAAACACCTAAAATCGATCAAAATAACCTGAAAATACTCAAAAATCAAGAGCATAAAGCTCTGATACCAATTGTAGGTCCAGATTTCAATCAAAATCACTCAACAGATCGATTACACACACACAGTCGGAATATGTGTGTATGGTGGTGAAACAGAAGGCAGAAAAAGAATTGGTGAAGATAAACAAGCAAAACCACACAGGAATCAATACAAATAAGATATGAAATTGTAAGAACAACAGATGAATTAACTCCAAATGTGTATTGATTCAGAAATATGTGAAAGAGAGAATTTCAGGGTTACAGCCACTATCCACACCCTAGAAATTCTCAAACTAGGCTATTTATAGCAAGTTGATAGGTATCAAAACTATGCTTACCGAAACTACTAGTTTCAGTGAAGCATTTACAAGAGAGATGAGCCTTCGAAACTAAACTATCTATCGAAACTACTAGTTTCGATTGAACTAACCTCAATCGAAATCGAAACTACTAGTTTTGATTGAACTAACCTCAATCGAAACTAAGTAGTTTCGATGGACCAGACTTAGAAATAAAACAGGAAATTACATTAAAATGAAAATACAAGTAAATAAACTAATTAAACAATGTTCAAAAGAAATACATTGATGACAACATCTTATACAATAATAAGACTCTACACAAACACATCCCTTACATGATATAACACAAACCCTTAGTACAAGTCCCTACACTCAATCCCGTTGAAACCCTAGACTCTACTTTAGACATTGTGCACAATATTAATTCAAAATTCATACTATTTCACTCTAAGTCAAACCTAGTGCCTTACAAAACACTTGTGCTACCCAAAGCTCGTGTTAACTACTACATTTGATACAAGTGAGTTTACATAGCCCCTTTTCACTTTTGTACATTTTTGGGGTGAAACATGTTTTGCATTGAAAACTATTTGCAATTACAATATACAATTCTACATTATGACTATTTGTGTAATTTATGCTTTTGTGCTTGAATGTTATGAGTTGAACTAAATATACATGACACACTCGTACAATCATTAACTTAGTACAAGCCAACGGTTAACATTGATAGATCTATTGTGTCTGACAAACCCACCCGGGTAGGGTGTTTGTTACCGACTCTACATTAGGGTAACCTGCGTGTTATGCCTCAGTCACAAGGTTTGATTGTACACCTAGTTTCGTCTATAGATTCTCCATAAAATGCCTTATCTACCACGTGTCATATGAATTGTATAAACCATTTGAAAACTACACGAGATATTTAAACCTATGTATGCTCACCAACTATTTATAGTTGACCCTCTCTTTTTAAACATGTTTCAGGTGGAAATGTTGAAGTACAAGTTTATCACATAGGAGCTTATGGAGCTAGTAACACATAATTTGGATGTATTGTTGTTTCTATTGTTTGGACAATATGTACCTTTAATTCAGTTTAATAAATTTATGCAATATAGTTTGATCATGAGATTTTGAACAGTCTACATGTCCCACCCCGACGTATTCCGCCATCGGTTGGCGTGTGACAGATTGGTATCAGAGCCTTGGTTATAGAGAATTAGGTTAATAGACACCTTTGACCTAGACTATAACCTTAGGACACCCATCTTATGCCATGCTCCATATTACATGGTATCGGCCACATTACTAAATGCTACATGCTTACTACTTTGTGTGATTATCTTACATGTTATTCTAAGTATTACATCGCATGATACAATACATGATAGTCTATGTACTACACTACTTGATAACTCATGTGCTTATAAACATTGCTATATAAATGCTACCTATCTAATTCCATTAAGTGTTATTCTAAGTTTTACCACACACCTATTCACATCTAAGTCTTTATACACCCTCATCCTTACACACTACACTACCACTACCTTTTTGTGAACAAGACTCAAACCATTGGGCTTAGTGCCCCTTAATAAGAAACTAAGGAGCCCACTTACCCTCCAATAAGAGGAAGTCTGCTAGAGTAAATAAAGCTCACCATTTGGCCTCGAAGCCCAGTCCATAATAATTCTCATCATGACCATGAGCCCAAACGATAGTGTTATTAGTACATGATGGCTAGAAGAGTGTGTGTAGACCCATAAGAGATTCTGGCTAAGGAAGGACCGGTACTTAAGTGTGTCCCTTGTAACCCACCCCTCTTTCCTGGGAATTCACTTCATGGGTACACTACTTATAGGTCAAGTATTACTCCTAAAATACTATTGTGAAGACTCGGTGTCGTGACTAGTCAAACTCTGAATTCATGAAAACTCCTATATTTGACACATAGTATTTTTTATATATACTGCTTACAATCTTTTCCCTTTTTCTGCTAGACATAGACTCCTACTCTCCTCCCTCCCTAGTATACTATCCCTGAGCAGATTCTGAACAGGAAGAAAACATTGGATTGCCAGACTATCGGTCACCAACACCCCTAGCTGCTAGATCAATGTTTGACATAAGGGAAGATTGGATCAGGAATACTGGACCGAGACTTCGAACATCTGGATCACCTCCATCAAGAAACCCGTATCAGGCACCCCATCTATACAACCAGTTACCACCTCCTATGAGAAACCCCTACCTAGCACCCGACCCATATCACCCTGACCCAAAGGCAAGGCAAACCATTGCACCCACTAGTGATAAGGGAGTCCCATTTGATGCCATCCACCAATACGTGAGAACTCAGAGTTTATGAGACAAGGGATGGAGCACGGGATAAGAGACGACCTGCTAGGTCAAAGAATTGATAGCCTAGGGAGTCAAGTGTGGTGCAAGGAGGAGAAAATTACAAGCCTGGAAGAAGACAGGGAGATAGTTGATGCATGCACGGAAGCAGCAAGAGCTGAGGCCCGGTTTGCTATCCGAGTGACGATAGCAATGTTCGTCTTGGTGCTCATCTGCTTCCTCGTTCAGAGCTACCTGAGACGCTAGCTGGATTTTTTTGATTTTGTACTTAAATTCCCGTTTGAAACCGCTACCTTATGTTTGGATTAAGCTTTTGACATTTTATCATTTAATGCTAAGTTTTATTTTACAAATTTAATGCCATTACTCGTTGATTTAATATTACCGTCATATTTTCATCAAGATCACCCAAACATCACTTTCTCATTCATTGCAAATTAGTATGCGTACCTAAGCCTCCCCTGCAAACTAATCATTTCATTTATTTAAACAACATCGTTATTTTGCTCAAGCAAAGCATCTATCAAGCCCTTAGTTTATAAATATTATTTAGAATATAAATTTTCAACAAACCTTTTTTACTTTATAAGAAAATTTAAATACGACTCGCTTTATAAAACATTGTTTAAATAAATTATGACTTTTATTTCATTAAAATTAATTATTATCAAACCTTGGCTTAATTACTAAATAATATAGCCATTATTTTTCCTTTGAAACATTCCCTTTATGATAATTAAAAGTTAATAAAACTTGAGTGTTTACATTATACGCGGAACTAAATTGTTTACAATTGTTGCAATTGATTGATCACATTATACGCAAGGCATGATCATACATTTTATTCACTAAAGTTGAAAGCTGTAACACTTTGAAGCTACTCGGGGTTTGACGTATTCTTGTTCAAACACGAGGAAGCTGTAACACTTTGAAACTACTCGGTGTTTGACGTATTCTTGTTCAAACACAAGTAAGCTATGGAACTTTAAGTTATTCTACATTAGTTTCCTGATTGACCTTACTATCTAAAGACACAGTCATTTATTAGCAGCTTATAAGTGAAAACAATACACATGAACTAAGTAATTTAGTGCCCCCCTTCTTGACCCGCACACAGCGGAAGGATCTATACGGACCATGCGACGATTCGAGTAATTACGGGTGCACACGTAATTATAAAAATCAGCGCATGAAAAACATAGTAAATTATGTCGTGTGCTATGACATAAAATCTATCGTGATATATAGTAATAAAACTAATGTGATAAGACAAGGGCATGGTGGATACGCCGGTGGTACTTCATATATATAAGTGTTCCTGTCATATTGTCAAAAGTAGCGTTACTCGTGTCACGTGAAGTTTTATGTGGACCAATAGCTGTGAAATCTCTTATCTAGTGACAATTCTTGTGCATATTAGACTACATCCTAAACAAACCTCGATCATCAAATTTCCCATCGCTTCCATTTCAAGTAATGTATTTCATCCTTGGAGTCCAAAATATTCCTCGACGATTTTCTCCCTAATCCTTTTAAACTGAATTCACTATCCTCATTCATACCTTACTTTGAGCAAACATATCTGAACCTTATCATCAGTTATACTCCTCAAACCGACAATCAAAACTCGTTGAGAATCCAAACCCACCTCTTTCCAAATTAAGTAGCCTCCGCTAGTTAAATTTCGGGACGAAATTCTCTCAACATGGGGATACTGTAACCTTCCTGAATTTTCCGATAATTGTTTCATACAATAAACAATATTACATTTTCAATTTTAGTGGAATACCTTGTGTTATCCATACAAGCATTAAATCCAAGATTTCATTTAAATACAATTTGTATTACAAGTGCATATGCATACAATTCAAATGGATCCAAATTTAAGGATTTAACAGTTTTGTAATTCTACATATAAATATATAAGTATATATTATAAGAATTGGTTTTATGAAATACTATTCCTAAAGCTATATTCAATTATTTATAAGATTTTAAGTTCTATACATCTTTGATATAAGCAAACACTCCATATTTGGAAATTATATATATATATATATATATATATATGGGATTTAAACAAAGGGTCTGAACCCCTCTAAACACTTGAACCCTCAATTTGAACCCCCAGCCTCAAATTAGAACCCATTCACCTCAATTTTGACTGCAAGCACCCCAATGTGACCAATTTTGACCCCATTACCTATTTTGACTTTTAAAAGTCAAACAAACCAGGAAATCATACAAATCGAGCATGTTTTCAATCCAATTTACTTGTTATGGACTCCCTTGCGTGCGTAATCAATCATAGGTTATCCTCAGGCCCAATTAGAGTTCCAATTCGATGAAACTGCGGCTAATATTCAAAATTCAAATAGTTTGACTTTCCCAAGTCAAACCGCGATAAATTCTTGCCAAATCAAGAGATTTCGACGCGTTTGGGATCCACAAATCATGCTCTATAAATCCTCGGATGTACTTAGACCATATACATGACCCAATCCAACCCCAATCGTTCAACAACTGTCAACCTTCAAGCCTATAATCGAACCATGCCTTTTAACATGTAATTGATCAAATTAATTCACCCCTCACCTTCGCAAACAGCTCTACAAACTCTCTAAACCTTCAATCGACCTGCATTACGCCCCTGGATCGTATACAAGCCCCAAGAACGCTGAACCTATTGTTCTAGTTGTCTGCATTCACCACTCAACCAAACCATGTAAATATTATGTCGTTTGATTCATCACTGAATGCTTTTCATTGACGCCTTATCAATTCGTGTTAACAAAACCTATCAGGTTCAATTTGGTTTAGGGTTCTTGGCCGGTTTGCATGAACTCTGATTTGGGGATAAATTTTGATTCATGTTTACAATTTATATAAAAGGGATCCGTCCTAATCAGCGAAACCACCCCGTCCAGATGGTAAGCCACTGTACTGCTGGACCCGGTGGCGTGGGTTCGAAACCCTCAACCCACAAGAACGACTCCTTTTTGTGCGTTTCCCCTTGACCAGACCCGGCCCCCTGTCGTTTACATGTCAATATCACTTTGAAGCAAATCATTAATGCGGGCTGGTCCCCTGGTCTGGTGGTAAAGAACACTGCCTTCACAGAGCCCACCCGGGTTCGAGCCGGGTAGCGCTCTTTATTTTTTCAGCACTTTCACAGCCCATTCATTTTATAAAAAAAATCTATTTTATCAAACCCTATATCATTTGAAGGTATTTGTACAAAAATAAAAAGATTTTAAATGAGGACTAATATTTCCTTTTACAATTTAAATGATTTTGAAACCACTTTTACAAAATAAATGAATTATCTTAGTTTTTAAATTAGAGCATTTTATATTCTTATCCTATAAAATTGTGTAAAGATTTTTATTAAATACATAATCAAATTTAAAGAAATTCATAATACCATATCACAAATCATTTTTTCATCTAATTATCTGTTTTAGGAATGAAGTGGTATTTAAATGAATAAAACTTTTTTTGTTTATATATATATATATATATATATATATATATATTAATAGACATGTAGTTACACTTTTCATAATTTTATAAGAACATACCATTTTTAAATAAATAAATAAAATAATTTATTTATTTAAATCAATTTCCTTTTTACATTTACAATCCACTTAGAGTTTAAATTACAATTAGTATAAATTCTAAATTATATATACTAATATATATTTTACACTATACTTTGACACATTTTTATAAATAAATAAATAAAATAAATTTATTTAAATAAATATAATTCACACTACTCTTTTCTAAATAAATAAATAAAAGAAATTAATTATTTAATTTATTTAGTTATTCAATTAAACCCTAAGTCATCTATTATTAAAACCATATACTTCGAACTTACAAATTCCTATTCAAATACAAACACAAACACATCCCTTACATGATACAACACAAATCCTTTGTACAAGTCCCTACACTCAGTCTTATTGAAAACCTAGACTCTACTTTAGACATCGTGTACAATATTAATTCAAAATTCATACTATTTCACTCTAGGTCAAACCTAGTGCCTTACAAAACACTTGTGCTACCCAAAGCTCGTGTTAACTACTACATTTGATACAAGTGAGTTTACATAGCCCCTTTCCACTTTTGTACATTTTTGCGGGAAACATGTTTTGCATTGAAAACTATTTGCAATTACAATACATGACACACTCGTACAATCATTAACTCAGTACAAGCCAACGGTTAACATTGATAGATCTATTGTGTCTGACAAACCCACCCGGGTAGGGTGTTTGTTACCGACTCTACATTAGGGTGACCTGCGTGTTATGCCTTAGTAACAAGGTTTGATTGAACATCTAGTTTCGTCTATAGATTCTCCATAAAATGCCTTATCTACCATGTGTCATATGAATTGTATAAACCATTTGAAAACTACATGAGATATATAAACCTATGTATGCTCACTAAGTATTTATAGTTGACTCTCTCATTTTAAACATGTTTCAGGTGGAAATGTTTAAGTACAAGTTTATCACTTAGGAGCTTATGGACCTAGTAACCCATAATTTGGATGTATTGTTGTTTATATAGTTTGGACAATATGTATCTTTAATTCAGTTTAATAAATTTATGCAATATAGTTTGATCATGAGCTTTTGAACTGTCTACATGTCCCACTCCGACTTATTCCATCGTCGGTTGGGGTGTGAGAATTGCGGCTTAAGTGAGATACTAGCACAGGTTAGGTCGATAATATGTGACATATCCACAGTAGAGAGCTTAGAGGATCAAGAAGATCCGTGCGAGAAGTTAGAGGCCACACCTTTAATGATATAACACGTTGAGCCTTTGACCTTTACTATTGTTCATGCTGAGGGGATAGAAGCCGAGTCATCCCCTAAATCTAAGCCACCCCGTAAGAAACTCCGAGAGTTGAGTGAGTCTTGTGATCTAGGGAGAGTGAATACCCCAAGTGTGGGGATGTTTAGAAATGACAACTTGCTAGGATACTTGTACCGTGTTATCTTTGGACCTGGTAGGTTTAAGCTATGGTGGAAGGACTTGATTGATAAATGTAATAGAGGTTCGAGGTTTAATAGGAGTAGGAGTTTGTTGAGGCTGTGGAGAGCTGGTAGACCATGCAGGATGAAGGCGTTTCCGGTTAGGATCAAGGAGAAGCCTCCTGATAGGTTTGTTTAAGTCTCGGGCAGGTGCCCGGGATGTAGAGTTTTTATGCATTCCTTGGTTTTAGTACGTGTCATTTTTGTGTTTTTCGGTTTGTGTGTTTTGTTTGTGTCATGTCTTGTAGGGAATTCGCGCTTCAGTCGCTGAGGAAAATCATCAGGAATGAAGTTCCAGGTATTTTTACATTTGTTTTTATGCTTGGAACATGTTTTTATTGAATTTGGGTGAAAATAAGTTAAGGGGTGAAAATTTTTCTAAGTATAAAAACCCCCCTAACTTTCTGTCACCAAGGGTTCCTCGTGGTACACGAGGTTTTGGTTGTGGTTTCTCGTGGTACGCGAGAGGCAAAGGTCAAGGCCAGCGTGATTATCAGCTCCTCACAGTACGCGATGAGTAGCTCCTGGTTTGTCGTGGTACACGGGGCATCCCTGGATTTGCCTTTCTTCTTTGTTTTTCTATGGTTTCCCATAACCGTTCACCACCGCCATCATACCACCTCTATCATCATCCATCCATTATCATTACACCATCAACCATCACATCTCATCCATCATTTTCACCACACCTCATCACCCACCATTCACATTCATCCATCATATTCACTGACCACCACGACCATGGGAACTTAAGGACCTTTCGTGACCGATGATTTACTTTGATAGTGGTATTCATTTTATGTGTTTGTCACTCATCGAGTACGTTTCTCTGCTATGTATCTTGAGTCATTAATTCTTAGTGAGTCAGTTATGTCTTTTATTTTTAATTTGAGTATGTATTTGAGTCAGTTTAATGCTGCGGGTTTGTTGTGAGGGTTATTTTGCATGTTTTGTCATCCCGCCCGTACTCAGTCTCTATTCAGGCGGGGTAGATCATCACTTATAAAAATTTTGTAAAGGCAATCCGGCAGAGATGTGCAACCACGACTGAAATGCTATACGGTTCACACAAGGATGAAGGATGCTGGACAATTCACTACTACATTACCAACTAAGTCGCTCCCTTTTTTTTGCATTTTTATTTTTAGTTGTTTCTTGCTTCACATTGAGGACAATGTGTCTTTCAAGTGTGGGGATATGAATATCTAGTTTAGCTAGTTTATAAAAATTAAAAAATACAAAAAAAAATTGAATTTTTTTTTTAAAAATGTCCTTTGAAAGTATAAGTTTTGCAATCACAAAATGGAAAATGATAGTATAACTGGATCTGCTTGTTGAGTTTTAAATGTTTTAAATAATAGAAAACGCGTCTAATTAGTGATGTTTTGGTAGACCCAGCCAGCTTGAAGAGCTTAAATATCCTGTGAGTGTTACTTAGGATTAATCACATAATTAAATCATGATATCGTGTGGGTACTCATCTTAGGATGTCGGTAATACTGAAACTGTCAACATAGGGTGACAGGTACCACGTTAACTAATATCTATTTGTTTTTGAAATTTTTGGTACAACATTATCTTTTTATGAGAATAAATCCGAGTTTGGTGGCGCCCACATCCATATGTCCATAATTCATGAGTTTATTGGTTAGAATTATGAGTTTTGCTTTTGTGTTACCCTCTAGGATGGCCACTTGAAGAAAACACCCCTAAGTGATTCTTATGTGCTTTATTGATATGACTTAGTCTATGTGTTACCATCCGGGATAGTGAGTTGGTTTACATGATTTCATCTAATTTCTTAAACAAATAGATATTAGTTTAACGTGGTGGGTAAATCTATATGGTTTAATCCGTGCCTAGACATGACCGTGTGGCGGGATTAGGTAGAGCTGTAGCTTCTAAGTGTGAGTCACAGAGGTTGATTGATAAATGTATAAAATGGAATTAGAACACATTTCGGGGGCTTGATAGTTCGTGCTTGGGTTTAATCGGACAGAAATATTGATTATTGCTTTTTAACTCATGAGTATGTTTGTGCTAATTGGTAATTGATTAATGTTAAGTCAGATCTCAGTTATGATTCCATTGCAGCTTATTCAAGGACGGAAAAAGGTTAAGTGTGGGAATGTTTGATGTAGTGCAAAGCACACATCTTTATTCCTATTGTTTTTAGTTCGTTTTGATTAGTTTTATCGGTGTTTTGAGTCGTTTTTGTATACTATTGAGTCTATGTTATGTTTACAGGTGCTCGAGAAGCTTATAAGTGAAAATCATGAAGAAACCAAGGAAGATAAGAAAGCCAAAGTGTTCAAAAGCAAAAAGTTGGATTTTTAAGGTCTCGCGGTACGCGAGGGAAGCAGAATCCGGCCGCAACTAATTTGTTCCTTGCGGTACTCGAGGAACCCAGCCCAGTCTCTCGCGGTACGCGAGAGACCCGTATTTCGTGAAAAAAACCCTACTCGAATTATATTAGATTTCTAATGCCATTATTCAAGGAGTTCGACATTCAGCCGTCTAGAGAGAGACCAGAGGCGATTTTGGGGCTAGAGAAGGCAATTGAAGTGCAAGATTTGCACTTTCGAATCTAGGTTCGTTAAATTTAGCGTCTGTGGTTTCAAGTTTTGGTTTTTATCATTGATTGTTTGCGTTTGAACCATGTTCTTGTTTGATACTTCTGTTCTAGTTGTTTTGAGCATGATTCTTGGCTAAAACTCTAATACTGCCTGGGTCATTAGATGAATACTTCGTAAAGTTATGATTTTTATCGGTTTATTGATTTTGTAAAAGATTTTATGTTGATAATTATGATGAATCTATATGCTTAATTCTGATTTGTGTTTGATTTCAATTCCATACGTTGATTGTGGATATCTTCCAGTTTGATTTGCGTATCTAGATCATAGACTTTAGGGTTTGTGGTTGTTTGTGTGGTTTGTTAGAAATAGTAGCCATAGGAGTTGTGATTGAGTATAGATTAGATTGAGTGTGTATCATGTCTCAATACCCGAGAAGTGAGAGATAGTTGTTTAGTCTTCATCATTAGGAATTCGAGTATCAACTGTCTGAGAGGAAGTTGGTTTAGGTGTCTAGTGATTGTTACAATTCTGAGTCATAGTTGATATCTTGAGATTACCCCGTGCATTCTTCGAATCTATTGTGGACAGTGAGACTGAAAGGTGATATGTCTTTCGGGTACTTTATCATTGTTGGAGAGACCGAAAGGTAATCCACTATCTGGTGAGTTATTACATCTTTTAGGTTCCTTAGTTGGTGACACCCTGAGAGTGATTAGGGATCCACTAGGTAGTCTAGAGTTGTTCCTTTAGAAACCCAGATCCATCATAGTTTCCAGAATCGGTAGAAGTTGTGCTTTGCAAGTAGGATTCCGACCTAGGTAGTGTTCTTCCCATCTCTGATTTCTTCCTTAGTTGTTCATCTTGATAGTTTGAGTCGACTTTGTTTGCTGCATTAGTAATTAATCTTTAGTGTAGTCAACCCCCCATCAATCAATCTTTAGTCCGAATCAGAGTCTAGTATAGTTATAGTAGTGTCTCTAGGGTTCGATAACTCAGTTTACCATTAAGCTGTGCTACACTCGATAGGTCCACTTGTCTGTCAGTGCGGTTTAGTCGAAGGTATTCCATTTATTACTTAGGAGTCTAGGTTAGGTTTTGTTAGTTTTTATATAGACCGTTTAGGCGACATCAAGTTTTTGGCGCCGTTGCCGGGGACACTTGGCAATAGCAATATTAACTTTCACTAGTTCTTTGTTTGATTTTTAGTTTATTTTATTTCTTTTCTTTTGAGTCTTGTTTGTGTGCTTGTCCTACGTGCTACTTATGTGTCTAATTTAGAATTGAGTCTTTGTCTCTCTCCTTCTAGTATCTTTCTATTTATGCACAATACTCATTCGCAGAGATCACCACCTTATTTAGCTTTTCCAGAGCTCGAACGAGAGCTGCATGAGCGCACCCGCGACTTCTAGTAACGTTTGAAAGAGTTGTGCAAATCCCAGGTACGTTCTACTAGCCCAATTCCATTTCCTATCATGGGCGACGCTGACCCACCAGCGAGGCATACCGTGCACCAGAGGGCCAGTGACAGGGTCACCGGGGCGAGATCTTCGATCACATGCCCCGCTATTCCGAACACCAATACATGGCAGATCCCGTCACATGTCATGAGCACGATCACTCATGCCACTCAGTTTCATGGCCTTGAGGATGAGGATGCATCTGGACACGTGTCCCGCTTTGCGCGCATATTCGATACCTTCAATATCACGAGTATGTCTAAGGACGCAATCTATTTGCGTATTTTTCCAATCTCGCTCTCCGGGCATGCATAAACTTGGCTTGACAACCTCCCAGACAACTCTATCACCACTTGGGAGGATCTTCAAGCCAAGTTCTTCAAGAAATACTATCCACCTTCCTTGGCCGCTTGCCTTAGGGACCAGATCCACTCTTTCCGGATGGACCCCGACGAGCCTTATCACATGGCCAAGGAGAGGTTCAACACGTTGTTGAGCCGATGTCCCCAGCATGGTCTTTCCGACTGGGCGATTGTGGAGAATTTCTATAATGGCCTCACCTTCGAGAAGCAGCAGATGTTCAAAACAGATGTGGGAGGCCATATCATGGACAAACTGTAGGTCCACATGACTCATCTCAGATCGATCTCGTGACATGACGTATCGATAACACGGAGTGCGGAATCCTTCGTGTTAACGTATGTATATCAATTGACAATAGAAAACAACATGTAAATAAACTTTCTTTTTATATCACCAAACAGTGTTTACAGAATACTTGATTGTTCATTCGCTCTATCTCTACTAAACAGACTCCGTAAACTCTATATTTATAGACACACGTTCTGCAATAGGCGAACTTAACAAGTTTGCTTCAAATATGCTTAGGCGAACTTAACAAGTTCGCCTCTAATAGACTAGGCGAACTTATCAAGTTCGCCTCTAGCAGAACTTGTACAAATACTTTGACAAAAACTAAACAATTAAATAAAAACATAAAGACAATCAGACCTAAACTATTACAAAGCTTTTGTCATACAATCTATGTCCTAACACAAACTCGAGTCTGCTGAGTGCGAAGAGATGTTCGAGAGCTTCACTCTCGCTGAACAACAGCGGCCATCTACTAGGACTTCCATTCCTAGCACTAGAGCATCCACCTCTTCTCCTAGAGGTGTGCCTCAGGTCACTCCTGATACTAGCATGGCAGCTGCACTCGTAGCTATGGCTAATGAGATCAAAGAGCTGAAGCTCAGTGCTCAACGGTGTGAGGTGGTAGGGGAGGCCACGACACCATAGATTGCCCCATCAATTATCAGGAGCAGGTGAGTTTTGCTGGCAACCAGAACCAGAACCGAGGGTACAACAACTACAATAATTTTTATGGCTTGGGATGGAGATCTGGAAACAACCCACCTGGGTTTATTGGTCGCCATAATCAGCAAGGACGACGAGAAGCTGGAGCGAGTTCGGGAAGCAGTGTCAACACAAGGAAGATTAAAGAGATGATATAGAATCAGACACATATGCTTTCCCACTTACATAAAAACATAAAGACAATCAGATCTAAACTATTACAAAGCTTTTTTCATACAATCTATGTCCTAACAGACTCTCCCTTGACAATAGCTTGATCTTCTGTCTTCAGTCTTTATGACGAGCTCTTCCAGTTATCTGGTAATCTGCTTCCTGGATGCACTGCATATCTCTGGTATATCTCCAACACTCTTTTATACTGCAATCCTTGTTCTCTCCATTCATCAGTGAACATGATCTCATTCTTTCTTAACGTCCTCTGATCTTTCTTTGAGAAGTTAATAAGATTCATTGCATCATAGGGACTAACAATGACCTTATTATCTTTATCATCAATCCTAGCTTCACCAGTATTCACATCAGCATACCACCATTTCATATTCCCTAGAAAATCTTATGGAATTTTCTTCAATGGTATCTTCTATACAACACGTACTGGCTTGAACTTATACTTCTAAGTCACATTCTTAGTCTTTTGATGTATGATCTTCACTCGTTTTCCCTTTTGTGGTTTTAACCTTTCATACTTCCCTGATCCACCTTCTCTCTTTATCATATTGGCAATCACATCGGCCAATCCACACTTAGATCTAATAATCAATGGTTTCGTAGCTAGACCATTCATTTCACACCTTGGCAAAGTATTGAAATACTTGATCCTAGGCTTTAAGTATTGAACTCCATCAGATCTTTTAAGAGCAAACAACTTAGTGTCATCATCATAAAACTAACTTATGATCTTTCTAATACACCTCTCTTTATTCACATATCTTTCTTTCGGAGCAAGTTGTATAGGTGACTTTGGTAGTACTTTCATCCAACTGTTAACTACTTCTCTCCATTGTTCTCTAGTCATTCCTGTATTTCTTTACATCACAGGTTCTTCATTCAGCTTAGGAGACACAGTATAAGTAGTATCAACATCAGAATCTATCTTGATTGAGCAGTATCATCAGGTGTAGTGATGTCTTCAACAGAGTCCATAGAATCTGTTACTCCATCGTAAGAAAACTCAGGAATAACATCATCTTGGATGAAGTTATATGGAACATTCAGACCATCACTTCCTTCATATGTAACTTTATATTTACTCTTTTCTATTTCAATCTCTACAATCTCTCCTTCTTCATCATCATCAAATAACTCGTCTATATCATCCAGACATTCTAATTTCTCAGCTTCTTCTTCAGAATCTTGAAAGAACTCCAATAATAATACTTCTTCATTCACTGAAGAATCATGCTTGGTTCCTTCAATAGTATGTGATCTTGACCCCCCCCTGAGCTTTGGATATTGGATTCACGTCAGCGTATTGACGATCACCCTCAACATTACCACTAGGATCATTGTCATCATTATCTTTTCGTTGAATTGTTTCAGCATGACATGCATCATGTATCCTTAACTCTCCCTGAGCGTCAAGACGTTCAACAAGTTTAGACACCAATAACTGCATGTCAGCAATCTGTGTAGCTTGAGCTTGAAGGACCAACTGTCTCTGAGAATCAGTAGACACAAGAGTATCTACTTGAGTCTATAAAGCTAGCACCTGTGATTCAAGGAATGTAATTCTTTCAGAATCAGACAGCTTTGAAGGACCAGCTTCAGATGTGTGTGGAACAGGTGGAGAAAGAACTGGAGATGTATGTTTAGAAGCAGGAGGTGTAATCAATAAGGACGCAACAAAATTAGCATCCTCAACACCTTGAGATGAATGAGCAGCAGCAATAGAAGCAGACATAAGCTTCTGAGCTTTGGGAATTGGAATAGCATCACTATCCGAGTCAGAACTTTCATCTATTAAAGTTCTCTTGCTAAGTACTGATCCAGAAGGTGGATTCCGAACAGACTTACGCCTCGGTTTTCTAGCTTTAGATTTAATACGTTTCCCCACATTAGCCAATGGTAACGTAGCCAACCTTGCATAATGATCTGAGCTAAAATCTCTAGATGAATCAGTATCAGTAGCTTCAGAATCAGGTAAGATAGTATCACCGGACTCGTATCTACAACATTGCCTACAGCTTCATGAATTGGTGAGATAACAGCTTCATGATCAAAATCATCCATATTCATACCCAAATCTTGATTATTATCTTGAGCAATCTCTTCTTGAACTGGTTCATTAATAGGAATGTGAACATGTTCTTGTGGAATAGGAACTTGTTGTTGTTGTTGAGCAGGTACTTGTTGTTGTTGTTGTTGAGCGGGAACTTGTTGTTAAACTGGAACTTGTTGTTGAATTGGAACTTGATTCTGGACTTGTCCTTGTACTAACTCCTCAGGATGAAACCAATGATCATTAGGTGGCTCAACATAATCAGGATTGATTATGTGACCAAACAGAGGAGTAGGAACAGGAATTAGAGTAGCATTTTGTTGTTTCACCTTAGTACAATAGTAAAGATTCTTTTTGACATAGGAGTCAAAGTCAAACGGATTGGATGCTGAGGTAAATCCGGAATTAAATGGTTCAGAATCATTTGCACGAACCTAGGATACATAAGGAACCCTTGACCTTCTAGAGGATTGATTTGCATGACCAACTCACGATAAATATATAAATCAAAGTTAAACTGTTTGTTGAGTGTCAAAGCAACCATAGCAGCTTGTAGTGCACTCTTCAACCCATCAGTACCAGCCTTTCTTGGAGACAGACATTGTATGATGATGTGCATAAAATATCTCCATTCGCCAACTAAACCTCCTTTTTGCTTGTGTATCATTTGGTCTTCCTCTGTAAACCATCCTCTTAAAACACCCCATAATCAGTGTTCCAGGATATGACATAGGATCATCAACAGCACCTCCAAATGCCAATACAGCACGAATAGACTCTACTGAAATAGCTACCTCTGTATTATTTCCAGTAGCACGAAGGACGTGAGGTTCAACATTCATATCTTGATGAACAGTATCCCATAATTGTTGAATATATGGTAACCTGATATATGGATTAGCAGATAAAGCCACATGCAATCGTGAACGATTTAGAAAATTGATAATTCCTTGAAAAATAACAGCTTCAGACATATTCAAATCCAATAACGCCACTTGATTATCTTTGTACTCAGCACGACGAGCCATCTGTAAATGTAGAGGACAAAAACACATTAATAAGCAAAACAAAAAAAAAGTATAAAAAAAAATTAACAAAAAAATTTTCAACACAAAAAAAAAACTATCACAAGTCCAAAACACTCCTGAGCCCTTAGGCGAACTTACTAAGTTCGCTTAGTGTTGCAAGAGGCGAACATAATAAGTTCGCCTAAACAAGTTCGCCTGAACCAGTTTTGTCGATACAAATTCCACATCAGAATCACAAACATGTCTAAACATGGATAAAATCTTAATTCAAACATAATACTAGAATCGATTAACACTCACGACACTAGTTTAATCATCAGTTTCAAGTTTTAATCCATAAAATATGTTCAAATCTCAGAAAAAATGTAAAACTTTTAAAAACCGACGAACACAAAGTCAAAATCACAGATTCCAGACAATTTACCGGATAAAATTGGTTGAAATTACCTTTGAAATACTCGCAATCAAAAATCGATCCAGAAACAAACACAAACAGGTCAAATCAGAAACCCTAGATCAGAAATCACAAGTTCGCTAAATAGTTCGTATGTTCGCTCTCACAGTGAACAAGATAAATGAATAAGTTCTCCTGAACACAATATTAAATCAACAATTAAGTTCACTTCATTAGGCGAACTTGTTAAGTTCGCTTAACAAGCCTCAGGCGAACATATTAAGTTCGCTTACTCATAACCAGGAGAACATATTAAGTTCGCTCTGAACCTTTTCCTTTGAACAAAATTCTTCACTTTCAACACGACACATTCTTGTGAACTTCCATCTGTAAGATGTATCCGATCCAATCCCGAATCATTTTAATTAAAAATAAAATTCTCATGGAAGATAGAAACAAAATATTTTTTGATTTTATCTGTACAAACGGAATCCATATTTTTGGTTTTTATCTGAGCAAACAGAAAACACATATTTTTGGATTTTATATGAGCAAACTAAAACACATATTTTTGGATGAACATAATGAGCAAGAAAATCATATTAGTATATGAGCAATTCATCACACAATTTATTATCAACTATGGGTAACCTATGATATGAAACAATCAAACTCATACTTATGTAACTCAATACTTTTTCAAATTTTATGTAACTTTTGCAATCAATTTGAATAATACTTGAAATGATACGCGATAAATTTCAAAGTAAACAAGATCAGGTCATGAAATGCTCAATTTTTCATTCCGAATTTGCAATACAAAGCATGAATTTTTAAATTGTCAATATTATATAATTTGAAACTATAAGCATTTTTCTTCCAAATTTATGTGAGTTAGTACCATTTAGATGAAAAACATCGTGTACCCCACATATATGCCAACATAAATTAAATTTGCGTTATCTTCAAGACATACACAGTTTATTGAAAGATTAGATCAATCTCCAAGATGAAATTATCTCTATTAGCATAAGTATAGAATAGCAGATCCCTAAGGATATAAGAATCAGAATGATTCAGAATCGAAAGATTCTAGTGAATTGACTTTATAATGAGAATCAATAGATTCAGGTAGGAGGATCCAACTATTATCTGGATAAATTTTAATGAAATCAGAATAGATGATGTATCTAACTGATCCAAGGATGAATATATGTTCTAACAGATGTTGTCAGAAACATATCTTAGTTCAGCAACACATTGCATGTTTTTCGGGGCATGGGCAGTGAAGTGAACTGAAAGAGATTGTGCTAAAGACATAATTCGATATTGGTCTCATGAAATTCCTAAAACCATATATTCTATATCTGATAATGATCTTTTACACACACACTCAGGCATATAATGGATTCAAATCACAGATGTAATCATATCATATTTAATTTTCACACTACTATTAGTTCAAAAAACGCTTCTAGTCTATTGACAATTCAAGTTTCAAACTCATATTCAAATTAAAACATATTATCAAGATTAGAGCATTCAAAACACTATCATTTCTTATTTATGCAGACTTTGAAATTTAGATCAAATCAAATTACTTTAAACTATCATATATCAAAGGTCTACTAAGGTCATGTGTAATGAACTATTTACTGATGTACTATCATTTCTTCTATAACTTCAAATGATGTCAATTTTATATTTTTTATTTTGTTTTTGAATTTTTATAAATAACAATTTTTGACTGAAATTTAAAATGCAGAAATATAATAAAGCAATAAAAGAAATTTAAAACAAAATCTCCCATGAAAATTGTTTTGAAAACTTTTATTTGGGATTGATCATACCGATCATTTTGATCAGAAATTCAAACCTGGTACGATCAAATGCTTTGGTAAAAAGACCAGCAAAATTATCATCTGTATGTACCTTTACCAGCTCAATCAACTTCTTATCTGCACAATCACGAATAAAATGATATCTAATTTCAATGTGATTTGTTTTACTGTGCTTAACAAGATTATTTGTAATAGACATTGTAGCATTATTATCAATAAACATGGGGGTTCCTATAAAAATCAAACCGTAGTCTCTTAATTGTTGTAGGATCCGCAAGATCTGTGAACAATAACTTGCATCAGCAATGTATTTTGCTTCACATGTTGAAATGGAGACCGTAGTTTGCTTTTTGCATTGCCAGGAAACTAGACGATTACCCAAGAACTGGCAACCACCTGTAGTAGATTTCCTGTCCAAACAACAACCACCAAAATCAGAATCAGTGTAAGCATTGAATTCAAAGTTAGAACCATGAGGAAACCATAGTCCCAATCTTTGTTTTCCTTTTAGATAACGAAAGATTCTCTTTACTGTAATTAAATTAGACTCTTTTGGTTTTGCTTGGAACCTGGAACAAATACACACATCGAACATTATATCTGGCCTTGAAGCGGTTAAGTACATGAGAGATCCAATCATTGAACGGTAGAGTCGGCAATCAACTTCTTTTCCATCCGGGTCAGAATTTAATTTATGGTTGACCGGAATCGGAGTATCATATGGGGTACAGTCCTCCATCTTGAACCTGCTCAAGATGTCCTTTAAATACTTGGACTGATGAATAAAGAAACCTTCTTCCTTCTGATTAACATGAAGACCTAGGAAAAATGATAACTCTCCCATAGCTGACATCTCAAACTTCGATTTCATAATACTCTCAAACTCTTTGCACAACCCTTCATTTGTAGAGCCAAAAATAATATAATCTAGATATATCTGTACCAATAAGTATTCTCCCCCTTCTTTCTTAATGAATAAAGTCGAGCCAATATGTCCATGAACAAAATCATTCTCCATAAGATGTGTAGACAACGTTTAATACCACGCTCGATGAGCTTGATGAAGACCATAGAGAGCTTTATCAAGCTTGAAAACTTTGGACGGATTAATAGGATCTTTAAACCCCGGCGGCTGACACACATAAACTTCCTCCTTGACTTTACCATATAAGAAAGCACTTTTTACATCTAATTGAAACACCTTAAAACCTTTGTATGAAGCAAAAGCAAGAAACAACCTTATAGCTTTAAGCCTAGAAACAGGCGCATAAACCTCGGTGTAATCAATTCCCTCTTGTAGATTGAAACCTTGTACAACTAATCTTGCCTTATTTCGCACCACAACACCTCAATCGTCTTTCTTGCATTTAAACACCCGCTTTATACCAATTGGATACACACCCTTTGGAAGATCTACAAGATTCCAAACTTAAAGTTTGTCAAACTGCGCAAGTTCATCCTGCATGGCCACTATCCAATTGTTATCACTCAACGCCATTTCGACATTCTTTGGTTCATCATGAGAAATAAAACAGGAATGTGAGCATACATCAAAAACACCAGTATCTTTAAAACCTGTATACAAGCATGTGTTGTCAAGAGTAGAACGCGTTTGCACTCCATCACGCAAATCCCCAATTATATTTGAAATTGGATGAGCTTTGAGTTCCTTGATTGATGCAACCTCAGGAACCGGCAACACATCAAATTGAGGTGTATCAGATTGATAAGACAGATCTTGATTAACTAGTATCTCCGAGTCTAGATTTGTAGGAATCTCCCCCTGATCCTGTGACAAATTAGAAGTTCATCAACTATCAAAGGATCAGCAGAAGAATCTTGGAAAATAACATTTTCATCTTCACTATCAGACTCTTGTGTTCTCGAACAAGAAGCAGCATTAGGATCTGGAGCAGATGTAGAAGGAACAGATGATTGAGGAACCACAGTCGGTAGAAAACCACTATTCGGTGCATCTTGACATGAATCATATAAAACAGCAGCTTCCGCAGGAGAAATATCAAAAGGTAAATGAAAAGACTTGAATAAATTCTCATAATCAAAAGCCCAGTCTGGTCCAATCGCCATTTGAGGTAAAGACCGATTAGAACAGTCAATATGAAACCATTCTTCAACCTGGCGAGTCTCTTTGTTATAAACCCTCTTGGTAGTAGAATTAGCAACATACCCCAGAAAGATCCGTTCAATTGCCTTAGCACTGAACTTGGTTGGGACATCACGAACTTTCAAAAGGGTGCATGGATTACCAAAAGGTAGTAAATATTCCAGATTCGGCTTACGATTATTAAGCAACTCATAGAATGTCTTGTTGTGTCGCTTAACGGTCAAGACTCGGTTCAAAACATGACACGCAGTATTCACAGCCTCAGCCCAAAAAGTTACTGGAAGCTTAGAATCAGCAAGCATCGTACGTGCAGTTTCAACTAAAGTCATGTTCTTTCGTTCAGCAACACCATTTTGTTGAGGTACATATGACCCACTGAATTAATGATGAATTCCCTTTTGAAGACAGAATAACCCCATTGTGCTATTTTTAAATTCACTGCCATTGTCACTCCTAATTCTTCTGACTTTCTGTTTGAACAAATTCTCTAAACCCAGGATTAAGAATTGTACCAACTCTGTGGTTTCGGCTTTAGAACCAAGAAACTTAACCCATGAAAATCTAGAGAAATCATCTGTTACTACCAGATAGTAAGATTTACCACCATTGCTCCTGATACAAATCGGTCCAAACAAATCCATATGCAGTAGCTCCAAACGAGTTACAATAGAATTCTTTGTCTTAGATTTGTCGGACTTCTTGTGTTGTTTCCCGTTCTTGCAAGGAATACAGTCATCAGGAACCGAAAATTTCATTTTCGGAACACCAAAAACCAGATCATTGTTCACAAGATAATTCATTTTCCGATAATTGATGTGAGTAAGTTTCCTGTGCCACAAAATAGAATCTGATTCAGACGCCTTGGAGAGTAGACATGTAGGAATTGAATCCGTAGTAGTAGCAACACTCATGTCTAGGACATATGTGTCATTTCTCCTTGGAGCCTTCATTAGAATCCATTCGTCAGGAATCACAAAGCCCAGTTTCAAGATATAACACTCAGAATAATTGAAATGAAATGAAAATTTCTTATCACACACTTGAGATACACTTAAAAGATTATGTTCAAGTTGCTCCACATAGTTCACTTTCTCAAATGTGACTTTTTCGTTCTTTAAAGTACCCTGACCAGTTATGTTCCCGCCTTTATTTCCAGCAAAAGCGACATAACCACCATCAATATTAATCACATCTTCCAACAAACGAATATTCCTTGTCATATGTCGAGAACAACCACTATCCACATACCATGTATTGTTGATAGTCCTCCTTAATTGTCTCTACATAAACAAAGAAAATCAGTTAGAAATTGAAACCCAAGTCATTGTGGTCTTGGGTCGTCCAGATGGATCAAAATAAACAACTTCAAGCAATTCACATCAACATTGTCATCAACCTTTGGAACATAAGGTTTACAATTAGACCTTCTCAAAGAAGACATATTTTGATTTATTTCAAAAACATTAGTATATTTATGATTATCAGATTCAGGTATTTCCAAAAATTTCTTTAGTTTTCTGTTACGTCTTCTTCGTTGTGGTCTAGAAAGTTTGACCTCAGGTTGAGACTCTTTTGGAATTCCAACATGTGGAATCTCAAACTTCTTTTGAAAAACAACGGGTTTAAAAATACGCTTATCATGTTGCTTAAATCCCGAAGATTTAGCAAATGATTGACAAGGCATATTCTTTTCAACACCAGACGTAGGATTTTCCCCATTTTGTCTTTTCAGAATCGTCACCACTTGTCTTTGTGAGGGATCACACTTTAATTTGCCTTGATTCTTATAAGGACAGTGAATCACAATATGACCAGCCTCATTACAATGAAAACAAACTCTTCTATCTTGATGATATCTGATATAAGGAGTTTTTCTTGAATTTGATGACTCGTCTGATGAACAAGCTTCAGAAGATTTTTCTGAACAGTTAACTGGCTTATTTGGAACAAAAACTTGTTTAGTCACCGTTGATGAATTCTTCTTCTGATAACCAGCAGCAACAAAACCACTTGATTGTAGCATTTTGGAAAGTTTAGGTTGATCAACTTTCACCTCAACCGGTTCTGTTAAAATGCATCTATCACGGGTAACAATTTTCACTATCTTTGGTTCATCAATTTGCACTTCCTTAGGAATGCCTTCAACCTTATTATCATCAAAAACCTCATCCTCATCCTCAGAATCATAGATCATATCTTCACCAGTTACTGGATTCACCTTCAACACTGTCTTTGGATCAATTTCCTCTTCATGAATAATTTCTGGTTCAACCACATAATTTGCATTGAATGGTGGAGGAACAAATCCAATTGTAGCAACCCTCTTAGTAGGATCATCATTAGCATTAAAGTAATCCAATACCACAGACTAATTTTCAAAGTTTTCTAGCTTTCTATGTAATTTGATCACTTCAGATTCTTTATCAGAAATTTCTTTGTTCTTCTGAGCGACAATTTCGTTTTGCTTCTCAATCTCAGCATAAGCCATATCCAGATGATATGCTTGTGACAGACAGAATCTTTCAATCCCAAAGAGTTCAAATCTCTTTTCAAAGACTCAATTCTATCTATACACAATTTATCATTATCTTTCAATTTTTGATTAACTGAATGCATCGATTTCATATCACAAATTAAATTTGTGTTATCATCCATTACTTTTTGCATTTTATCTTTTATACTAATGAAATTTGAGCAATAAATGTGACAGACAGAATCTTTTACCTTTGAAGGATCTAACATATCTGCCATGAAACTTTTGCAATTGGAATATTTTCAGAATCAGCACCATCAGGAGAATTTTGAGTTAAAAAAATATTATCTTCAGATACAACAGATGCAATATCAGTCTCACCATTTTGTACTTGATCACTTTCTTCATCAGCACTTGGCAAACTCTCACCATCACTTGAGCTATCATCATCAGTTGACTCTTCAGATTTTGCAGAATGAATCTCAGCTACAAACGTTTGACTTACCGAACCAACCAAATCTTCAAGATGAATACCCCAGTCATAATTTTCATCATTCTGAGCAACCAAAGCAGATGATGCAGATACATGATTTGAATTTCCAGATCCAAAGGAGCCATGTGACTGATTACGATTGTTCTGGGAGTTATTAGGCTTCTTCTGAGAATCAAATTCAACTTTCGGTTTCACACATTCTTTGGCAAAATGACCATACTCCTGACAATTATAGCAAAGAACTTTGGTTTCATCAAATCCCATACGTGAACGACTGTTATACCCAATATACTTTCTTCCAGTCTTCTTCAAAAAATCCTTTGCTTGTCGCATCAGCATAGCCATGTTCCATTGAATGTTCATCTCTTCCAGATCAACAGGATCAATTTGTCTGAAATCTTCTTTAATAACCTCTGGATCATGAATCTTTCCTCCAATAAAATTTTTATAAGATGCCATAAAGGAAAAAAACATCGCTAAATACTCATCAGCAACTCTTTGATTCATATTATGTGTTCCAGATGATGAAGTTGTATTTGCAGAAAAACCTGAATGACTTGAAACCCCAGAACAATGATCATGAGAAACATCTTGAGTATCACCAGAAAAGAACGCAACCCCTGCACCAGTTTTGCCAGAAGACTTAGCAAAATACATTGAAGGATCTTGAATATGCTCCATATTGGTTTCCTTCTTCTTCATATTCAAATCATGTGATTGAATCTTGCCAAGAACCTCTTCAAGAGACATAGTTTATACTTGACATTCTATTTTATCAAAACCGTGTACACATCAAATTTAGATGGTAATGCCTCCAAAAACTTATCATTTATCTCTTCAGTCTCATAAACCACTTAAGCACTTGACAACTCACTCAGCAAATGATAGAATCTCGTTGCAAGATCATCTAAAGATTCATTTTGAAAGTGCTTGAATACTAAGAACTGCTTCTTCAGTAATTCTTTTCGGCTTTTCTTAACATCCACACTACCTTCACACCGCTTTTGCAACGCCTCCCACAATTGTTGAGAAGTTTTGAATTGTTTAAAGCTGTTATAAATTTCTTTAGGAAGAGACATTGAGATACTGGCCATTGCCTTTTTTTCTCTATCAAACAATAATTTTTCTTCTGTGGTTAACGCAGATACTGATTTAGGAACATCATCCTTTCCCATCCAAGTATATGTCGGATGCGTATAACCATCCAAGATTGGAATCCATAAACTTGTATCAGTAAAAGATAGCAACTGATCAAACTGATCTTTCCAGTTAGAATAATCTGCAAGACTAAACATTTGGGGTGGTTTCTGATATGTACCAATCTCGTTGTCGTAATTTAACATATTAGTCACTTGCACCATATTTTCCATTTTCAAAAAAAATTTCCATGTGTTGAACAAAAACTCCCTTTAGGCAAAGATAATAAGTTCGATTAAGCCAAACAAGCGAATTTGATATCAAGCGAACTTGATAAGTTCGCTTTCCCAAGAAATCCAGTAAGTTCGCTGATTAAGTTCGCCTACTAAGTTCGCTGATTAAGTTCGCCTACTAAGTTCGCTTAAACTGAGAGAAGCGAACTTAATAAGTTCGCTTGCTAAGTTCGCCTGCAACAACTTTCAGCAAGTTCGCTTACAGCAGCTGAAACAAACTCAGCAATAACTTTAACCCAAACACGAACAAACAACACCAAAAATCATCATTTTTCACAGATTAGAAGGAATTTGAAAAAATTGAGCCGTATGATTTAGTATTTTATGATGCAGAACACTTCTATCGGATTAATTTCACCAAAATCAACCTCAAATCCACGAATTTAGCAGTAAAATCATTTTCAACAAATTGAAAATTCCATGGATATAAAAATTTCAAAAATGATCAATTTCTTGTCAAATTGTACACAAAAACGTCTCTAATCACCAAGAATCAACACACAAATCATGAGAAAAAGCTCTGATACCACTTGTAGGTCCACATGACTCATCTCAGATTGATCTCGTGAAAGGACGTATCGATAACATGGAGTGCGAAATCCTTCGTGTTAAAGTATGTATATCAATTGACAATAGAAAACAACAGGTAAATAAACTTTCTCTTTTTATATCACCAAACAGAGTTTACAGAACACTTGATTGTTCATTCGCTCTCTCTCTACTAAACAGACTCTGTAAACTCTATATTTATAGACACACGTTCTGCAATAGGCGAACTTAACAAGTTCGCTTCAAAGATGCTTAGGCGAACTTAACAAGTTCGCCTCTAGCAGAACTTGTACAACTACTTTGACAAAAACTAAACAATTACATAAAAACATAAAGACAATCAGACCTAAACTATTACAAAGATTTTGTCATACAATCTATGTCCTAACACAAACTCGAGTCTGCTGAGTGCGAGGAGATGTTCGAGAGCTTCACTCTCGATGAACAACAGCGGCCATCTACTAGGACTTCCATTCCTAGCACTAGAGCATCCGCCTCTTCTCCTAGAGGTGTGCCTCAGGTCACTCCTGATACTAGCGTGGCTGCTGCACTCGTAGCTATGGCTAATGAGATCAAAGAGCTGAAGCTCAGTGCTCAACGGTGTGAGCTGAAGCTCAGTAACAAGGTTTGTTTGAACATCTAGTTTCGTCTATAGATTCTCCATAAAATGTCTTATCTACCATGTGTCATATGAATTGTATAAACCATTTGAAAACTACATGAGATATATAAACCTCTATATGCTTACCAAGTATTTATAGTTGACCCTCTCATTTTAAACATGTTTTAGGAGCTTATGGACCTAGTAACCCATAATTTGGATGTATTGTTGTTTATATAGTTTGGACAATATGTACCTTTAATCCAATTTAATAAATTTATGCAATATAGTTTGATCATGAGCTTTTGAACAGTCTACATGTCCCACCCCGACTTATTCCATCATCGGATGGGATGTGAGAATTGCGGCTTAAGTGAGATACTAGCATAGGTTGGGTTGATAATATGTGACATATCCACAGTAAAGAGCTTAGAGGAACAAGAAGATCTGGGCGAGAAGTTAGAGGCCACACCTTTAATGATATCACACGTTGAGCCTTTGACCTTTACTATTGTTCATGCTGAGAGGATAGAAGCTGAGTCATCCCCTAAATCTAAGCCGCCACGTAAGAAATTCCGAGAGTTGAGTGAGTCTTGTGATCTAGGGAGAGTGAAAACCCTAAGTGTGGGGAAGTTTAGAAATGACAACTTGCTAGGATACTTGAACCGTGCTATCTTTGGACCTGGTAGGTTTAAGCTATGGTGGAAGGACTTGATTGATAAATGTAATAGAGGTTCGAGGTTTAATAGGAGTAGGAGTTTGTTGAGGCTGTGGAGAGCTAGTAGACCACGCAGGATGAAGGCGGTTCCGGTTAGGATCAAGGAGAAGCCTCCTGATAGGTTTGTTCAAGTCTCGGGCAGGTGCCCGGGATATAGAGTTTGTATGCATTCCTTGGTTTGAGTACGTGTCATTTTTGTGTTTTTCGGTTTATGTGTTTTGTTTGTGTCATGTCTAGTAGGGAATTCGCGCTTCAGTCGCTGAGGAAAATCATCAGGAATGAAGTTCCATGTATTTTTACATTTGTTTTTATGCTTGGAACATGTTTTTATTGAATTTGGGTGAAAATAAGTTAAGGGGTGAAAAATTTTCTAAGTATAAAAAACCCCTAACTTTCTGTCACCAGGGGTTCCTCGCGATACACGAGGTTTTGGTTGTGGTTTCTCGTGGTACGCGAGAGGCAAAGGTCAAGGCCAGCGTGATTATCAGCTCCTCGCAGTACGCGGGGCATCCCTAGATTTGCCTTTCTTCTTTGTTTTTCCATGATTTCCCATAACCGTTCACCACCGCCATCATACCACCTCTATCATCATCCATCCATTATCATTACACCATCAACCTTCATATCTCATCCATCATTTGCACCACACCTCATCACCCACCATTCACATTCATCCATCATATTCACCGACCACCACGACCATGGGAGACTTAAGGACCTTTCATGACCGATGATTTACTTTGCTAGTGGTATTCATGTTTATGTGTTTGTCACCCATCGAGTACGTTTCTCTGCTATCTATCTTGAGTCTTTAATTCTTAGTGAGTCAGTTATGTCTTTTATTTTTAATTTGAGTCTGTATTTGAGTCAGTTTAATGCTGCGGGTTTGTTGTGAGGGTTATTTTGCAGGTTTGGTCATCCCGCCCGTACTCAATCTCCATTCGGGCGGGGTCGATCATCACTTATAAAAAGTTTGTAAAGGCAACCCGACAGAGATGTGAAACCGTGACCGAAATGCTATACGGTGCACACAAAGATGAAGGATGCTGGACAATTCACTACTACATTACCAGCTAAGTCGCTCCCTTTTTTTTTGCATTTTTATTTTTAGTTGTTTCTTGCTTCACATTGAGGACAATGTGTCTTTCAAGTGTGAGGATTTGAGTGTCTAGTTTAGCAAGTTTATCTTGTTTATAAAAATAAAAAAATACAAAAAAAAAATTGAAATTTTTTTGAAAAATGTCCTTTGAAAGGTTTGCAATCACAAAATGGAAAATGATACTACAACTGGATTTGCTTGTTGAGTTTTAAATGTTTTAAATAATAAAAACGCGTCTAGTTAGTGATGTTTTGGTAGACCCAGCCAACTTGAAGAGCTTAAATAGCCTGTGAGTGTTACATTGGATTAATCACGTAATTAAATCATGATATCGTGTGGGTACTCATCTTAGGGTATCGGTAATACTGAAACTGTCAAAATTGGGTGATAGGTACCACGTTAACTAATATCTATTTGTTTTTGAATTTTTTGGCACACCATTCTCTTTTTATGAGAATAAATCCGAGTTTGGTGGCGCCCACATCCATATGTCCATCATTCATGAGTTTATTGGTTAGAATTATGTGTTTTGCTTATGTGTTACCCTTTGGGATGGCCACTTGGAGAAAACACCCCTAAGTGATTCTTATATGCTTTATTGATATGACTTAGTCTATGTGTTACCATCCGGGATAGTGAGTTGGTCGAAACGCCTGTAGACGAAAGTTCATTTGCTTGAATTAATGCTCATTTCCATCCATTCATACATGATTTCATCTAATTTCTTAAACAAATAGATATTAGTTTAACGTGGTGGGTAAATCTATATCTGTGCCTGGACATGACTGTGAGGCGGGATTAGGTAGAGGTGTAGCTTCTAAGTGTGAGTCACATAGGTTGATTGATAAATGTATAAAATGGAATTAGAACACATTGCGAGGGCTTGATAGTCCGTGCTTGGGTTTAATCGAATAGAAATACTGATTATTTTTTTTTAACTCGTGAGTACGTTTGTGCTAATTGGTAATTGATTAATGTTAAGTCAGATCTCAGTTATGATTCCATTGCAGCTTTTTCAAGGACGCAAAAAGGTTAAGTGTGGGGATGTTTGATGTAGTGCAAAGCACACATCTTTATTCCTATTGTTTTTAGTTCATTTTGATTAGTTTTATCAGTGTTTTGAGTCGTTTTTGTATATTATTGAGTCTATGTTATGTTACAGGTGCTCGAGAAGCTTATAAGTGAAAATCATGAAGAAACCAAGGAATAGAAGAAAGCCAAAGAGTTCAAAAGCAAAAAGTTGGATTTTTAAGGTGTCGCGGTACGCGAGAAAAGCAGAATCCGGCCGCGACTAATTTGTTCCTCGCGGTACTCGAGGAACCCAGCCCAGTTTCTCGCGGTACGCGTGAGACCTGTATTTCATGAAAAAAACCCTACTCGTATTATATTAGATTTCTAATGCCATTATTCAAGGAGTTCGACATTCAGCCGTCTAGAGAGAGACCATAGGCGATTTTGGGGCTAGAGAATGCAATTGAAGTACAAGATTTGAGCTTTCGAATCTAGGTTCGTTAAATTTAGCGTCTTTGGTTTCAACTTTTGATTTGTATCATTGATTGTTTGCGTTTGAACCATGTTCTTGTTTGATACTTCTGTTCTAGTTGTTTTGAGCATGATTCTTGGCTAAAATTCTAATACTGCCTGGGACATTAGATGAATACTTCGTAAAGTTATGATTTCTATCGGTTTATTGATTTTGTAAAAGATTTTATGTTGATAATTATGAAGAATCTATACGATTAATTTTGATTTGTGTTTGATTTCAATTCCGTACGTTGATTGTGGATATCTTCCAGTTTGATTTGCGTATCTAGATCATAGACTTTAGGGTTTATGGTTGTTTGTGTGGTTTGCTAGAAATAGTAGCCATAAGAGTTGTGATTGAGTATAGATTAGATTGAGTGTGTATCGTGTCTCAATACCCGAGAAGTGAGAGATAGTTGTTGAGTCTTCGTCATTAGGAATCCGAGTGTCAACTGTCTGAGAGGAAGTTGGTTTAGGTGTCTAGTTATTGTTACTATTCTGAGTCATAGTTGATATCTTGAGATTACCCCGTGCATTCTTCGGATGTATTGTGGACAGTGAGACTGAAAGGTGATATGTCTTTCGGGTACTTTATCATTGTTGGAGAGACCGAAAGGTAATCCACTATCTGGTGAGTTATTACATCTTTTAGGTTCCTTAGTTGGTGACACCCTGAGAGTGATTAGGGATCCACTATGTAGTCTAGAGTTGTTCCTTTAGAAACCCAAATCCATCGTAGTTTCCAGAACCGGTAGAAGTTGTGCTTTGCAAGTAGGATTCCGACCTAGGTAGTGTTCTTCCCATATCTGATTTCTTCCTTAGTTGTTCATCTTGCTAGTTTGAATTGACTTTGTTTTCTTTCATTAGTAGTTAATCTTTAGTGTAGTCAACCCCTCATCAATCAATCTTTAGTCCGAGTCAGAGTCTAGTATAGTTATAGTAGTGTCTCTAGCGTTCGATAACTCAGTTTACCATTAAGCTATGCTACACTCGATAGGTCCACTTGTCTGTCAGTGCGGTTTAGTCGAAGGTATTCCATTTATTACTTAGGAGTCTAGGTTAGGTTTTGTTAGTTTTTATATAGACCGTTTGGGCGACATCAAGTTTTTGGCGCCGTTGCCGGGGACACTTGGCAATAGCAATATTAACTTTCACTAGTTCTTTGTTTGATTTTTAGTTTATTTTATTTCTTTTCTTTTGAGTCTTGTTTGTGTGCTTGTCCTACGTGCTACTTATGTGTCTAATTTAGAATTGAGTCTTTGTCTCTCTCCTTCTAGTATCTTTCTATTTATGCACAATACTCATTCGCAGAGATCACCACCTTATTCAGCTTTTCCAGAGCTCGAACGAGAGCTGCATGAGCGCACCCGCGACTTCTAGTAGCGTTTGAAAGAGCTGTGCAAATCCCAGGTACGTTCTACTAGCCCAATTCCACTTCCTATCATGGGCGACGCTGACCCACCAGCGAGGCGTACCGTGCACCAGAGGGCCAGTGACAGGGTCACCGGGGCGAGATCTTCGATCACACGCCCCGCTATTCCGAACACCAATACATGGCAGATCCCGTCACATGTCATGAGCATGATCACTCATGCCACTCAGTTTCATGGCCTTGAGGATGAGGATGCACCCGGACACCTGTCCCGCTTCGCGTGCATATTCGATACCTTTAATATCACGAGTGTGTCTAAGGACGCAATCTATTTGCGTCTCTTCCCATTCTCGCTCTCTGGGCATGCATAAACTTGGCTTGACACCCTCCCAGACAACTCTATCACCACTTGGGAGGATCTTCAAGCCAAGTTCATCAAGAAATACTATCCACCTTCTAGGGCCGCTCGCCTTAGGGACCAGATCCACTCCTTCCGGATGGACCCCGACGAGCCTTATCACATGGCCTGGGAGAGGTTCAACACGCTGTATAGCCGATGTCCCTAGCATGGTCCTTTCGACTGGGCGATTGTGGAGAAGTTCTATAATGGCCTCAACTTCAAGAAGCAGCAGATGTTCAACACAGATGTGGGAGGCCATATCTAGGATAAACTGTAGGTCCACATGACTCATCTCAGATCGATCTCGTGACAGGACGTATCGATAACACGGAGTGCGGAATCCTTCGTGTTAACGTATGTATATCACCAAACAAAGTTTACAGAATACTTGATTGTTCATTCGCTCTCTCTACTAAACAGACTCTGTAAACTCTATATCTATAGACACACGTTCTGAAATAGGCGAACTTAACAAGTTTGCTTCAAAGATGCTTAGGCGAACTTAACAAGTTCGCCTCTAATATATAAGTTCGCCTCTAGCAGAACTCGTACAAATACTTTGACAAAAACTAAACAATTACATAAAAACATAAAGACAATCAGACCTAAACTATTACAAAGCTTTTGTCATACAATCAATGTCCTAACACAAACTCGAGTCTGCTGAGTGCAAGGAGATGTTCGAGAGCTTCACTCTCGCTGAACAACAGCGACCATCTACTAGGACTTCCATTCCTAGCACTAGAGCATCCGCCTCTTCTCCTAGATGTGTGCCTCAGGTCACTCCTGATACTAGCGTGGCTGCTGCACTCGTAGCTATGGCTAATGAGATCAAAGAGCTGAAGCTCAGTGCTCAACGGGGTGAGGTGTGTAGGGGAGGCCACGACACCAGAGATTGCCCCATCAATTATCAGGGGCAGGTGAGTTTTGCTGGCAACCAGAACCAGAACCGAGGGTACAACAACTACAATAATTTTTATGGCTTGGGATGGAGATCTGGAAACAACCCACCTGGGTTTATTGGTCGCCATAATCAGCAAGGACGAGGAGAAGCTGGGGCGAGTTCAGGAAGCAGTGTCAACACAAGGAAGATTAAAGAGATGATAGAGAATCAGACACAGATGCTTTCCCACTTACATAAAATCATAAAAACAATCAGATCTAAACTATTACAAAGCTTTTGTCATACAATCTATGTCCTAACAGACTCCCCTTTGACAATAGCTTGATCTTCTGTCTCCAGTCTTTATGATGAGCTCTTCCAGTTATCTGGTAATCTGCTTCCTGCATGCACTACATATCTCTGACATATCTCCAACAATCTTTTATACTGCAATCCTTGTTCTCTCCATTCATCAGTGAACATGATCTCATTCTTTCTTAACGTCCTCTGATCTTGTGATATCCTGGAAATTTTTTTTATTATTTAATTTTCGGGACGAAAATTCTTTCAACCAGGGGATGATGTGACAATCCGGACTCTCCAGGTTAACTCCGTTAAACAAATCCAGTTAAAACCTAACTTTGTTAACTTGTCTTAAACTCCAGGGACCAATCCTGCCTTTATTCAAACTCTAATACATGAAATTAGAAGGACTAATCTTGTATTTAACCTATAGTTAATTCTTATTGACTTTTGAAAGTCAAACAAGCTTGATCTTAACCTAATTTAAACCTCAAGGATTATTTCTGCTAAGTCCCAAACTCAAACACAGGAAACTGCAAGGACCAGATGTGTAATTTGACCAAACTTGATTTCTGTTTGACTTATTAAAGTCAAACTCACGACAACTGGCTCAATTTCAAGTTCTCAAACTGATTTCTGTTAGATTGGAAACTAATATCGCTTGCATGGTGTCATTAACGGCCGTAATTACCGAAATAAAGCATCATCATGAGCAAATTAAACCAATTATGGCATAACCGTCGACCACTATCTTCTGACCATCAAATTCAATTAATTCCTTTGTTAATTCCATGATTGAACCCTCTGCGCTTGATAAACGAATCACTCTGAAGCTTCTGTAAGCATCGACTTGACCAGAATCGCAGCAGAGGTCGCCAGAGATTGAACCAGTCATCGTCAGCACCAGTTTTGGTTGACCACACTAAATTCGAATACAAATCTGGTAAATTCTTGCACCTTCAGTTTCGTTTGAGTCTCTAGATCGAAAGCCCCATGTTAATCTGATCATATATCATCGCTTGAATCAAAATCCGTAACCTAGGGTTCATACATTTCCAGTTTAATCGAACCCTACCCCCGACTTGTTTTAAATTCAATTAAAATGCACGATTAGTTCCGCAATCCCCTATATAGTAAACTCCCCATCATAATTCGGGCTTACATTATCGGAATTAACTCGATCCAGATCCTAGGGTTCATATGAACCTAGTTTGATCGAATTCGACCCTAGGCTCGGCTTCAATTTAATTAAACAGCATGAATAGCTTCGCAGACCTCTGTATGTCAAAAGCCCTATGATTATTCAATCAAATAACATCGAATTGTATAAGATCCGGTAATTAGGGTTGTTCATAACCGATTTTGGGGATTTTGATCCTAGAACCAATCGCAATCCAGTTAATCAACATCAACAGATTTGCAATGTCTTAATCTTTAAAAAACCACCTCGATCAGTTCGCCATCGTTTTCATTATTGACATCCTCATCTATTTTAAGAACGAGGAAGGACATGAGTAGCACCTACACTTAATTCTTGGATTGCTGAAACAAGAGAAATTGTATGCCAAATTCCCTAAGTGCGAATTCTGGATTCGCGAAGATTCAACTTCTAGGACATGTAGTCAACGAGAAAGGAATACATGTCGATCCATCTAAAGTAGAAGCCATCAAGGATCAGACAACACCGATGACTCCAACAGAGGTGCAACAACTTCTAGGATTAGCTGGCTACTACCGTAAATTCATTGAGGAAATCTCAAAAGATTGCTCAACCTCTCACTACTCTAACTCAAAAAGGGTAAACCCTATAACTGGAGCTAAACTCAGGAACCCACATTTCAACTGTTAAAACAGAAACTCTGTAGTGCACCTATCCTAGTGTTTCCTGAAGGAACGGATGACTTTGTAGTATATTACAATACCTCTATTCGAGGTCTTGGTTGTGTGTTAATGCAACGAGAAAAGGTGATCGCATACGCTTCACGTCAACTAAAGATTCACGAGAAAAACTACACCACTCATGATCTAGAGTTGGGAGCCGTAGTTTTCACAATTAAGATATGGAGACATTACTTTTACGGTACCAAGTGCACTATCTACACCGATCACAAGAGTCTTCAGCACATCTTCGAGCAGAAAGAGTTGAACATGCGACAACGTCGTTGGGTTGAGCTCTTAAATGATTATGACTGTGCGATCCAGTACCACCCGAGTAAAGCTAACGTTGTAGCTGATGCCCTAAGTAAAAAAGAAACCAAGCCCAAACGAGTTCCAGCATTACAGCTTACTATTCACCCCGGATTACCTGACAAAATCCGTAGTGCTCAACTCGAAGCCTTGAAGGAGGAAACCCTACCGCTGGAAGGTACACGCATTATGGGAGCACAACTCGAGGTCAAATCTAACGGTATTCGCTACTTCGTCGAGCGAATATGGGTTCCAGTATTCGGAAGCCTAAGGGAACTAGTCATGGATGAGGCTCATAAATCTCGGTACTCTATTCATCCAGGTTCCGCCAAAATGTACCATGATCTGAAGGTGCTGTATTGGTGGCCAAAGATGAAGACTGATATAGCCACCTATGTGAGCAACTGCCTGACTTGCACGAAGGTCAAAGTTGAATATCAAAAGCCTTCTGGTCTTCTCCAACAACCAGAGATTCCCATGTGGAAATGGGAGTAGATATCCATGGACTTTATCACAAAATTGCCATGAACTCCTACCGGATGTGATACCATTTGGGTAATCATTGATCGTTTAACAAAGTCCGCTCACTTCTTAGCAATCAAGGAAACCGACAAAATGGATAAGCTTACTCGTATTTACTTGAATGAAGTAGTCTCTCGGCACGGGGTGCCAATCTCTATCATTTCGGATCGTGATGCACGATTCATCTCTCGTTTCTGGCAATCATTACATAAAGCTTTAGGCACGCACCTAGACATGAGCATAGCATACCATCCTCAAAATGATGGCCAGACAGAGCGTACTATTAGACTCTGGAGGACATGCTATGAGCTTATGTGATTGATTTCGGTAACACTTGGGAGTCTCACCTACCGTTGGTGGAGTTCTCCTACAACAACAGTTATCACACTAGCATCAAGGCAGCTCCATTTGAAGCATTATATGGACTGAAATGATGTTCTCCTATTTGTTGGGCCGAAGTTAGGGATAGTCAACTTACAGGTCCTGAACTTGTATTCGAAACTTCCAAAAAGATCGTTCAAATCCGAAACCGTATGGCGGCAGCTCGTGATCGTCAAAAGAGCTATGCCGACAAGCATCGTAAACCCTTAGAGTTTCAAATAGGTGACATGGTCTTACTAAAAGTCTCACCTTGGAAAGGTGTCATAAGCTTCGGGAAGCAAGGTAAACTAAACCCTCGTTATGTTGGAACATTCAAAATAATGAAGAGAATCGGACCAGTAGCATATCAACTTGACTTACCTGAAGGACTTAGTGGTGTACACAACGTCTTTCACATCTCAAATTTGAAGAAATGTCTAGCAAACGAATCTATCGCGGTTCCTCTTGAGGAACTACACATTGATGAACAGTTACGTTTCATTGAAGAACCCGTGGAAATTATGGATAGGGAAGTCAAAACGTTAAAGCACACTAAAATCCCTATTGTCAGAGTTCGTTGGAACTCGAAACACGGACGGGAATTCATGTGGGAGCGCGAGGATCAGATGATGCGCAAATATCCTAATCTGTTCAAGCACACCGCATCAAATTCTTAAAGTACTATTTAATTTTCGGGACGAAAATTCTTTCAACTAGGGGATGATGTGATATCCCGGAATTTTTTTTTTATTATTTAATTTTCGGGACGAAAATTCTTTCAACTAGGGGATGATGTGACAATCCAGACTTTCCAGGTTAACTCCGTTAAACAAATCCAGTTAAAACCTAACTTAGTTAACTTGTCTTAAACTCTAGGGACCAATCCTGCCTTTATTCAAACTCTAATACATGAAATTAGAAGGACTAATCTTGTATTTAACATATAGTTGATTCTTATTGACTTTTGAAAGTCAAACAAGCTTGATCTTAACCTAATTCAAACCTCAAGGATTATTTCTGCCAAGTCCCAAACTCAAACACAGGAAACTGCAAGGACCAGATGTGTAATTTGACCAAATTTGATTTCTGTTTGACTTCTTAAAGTCAAACTCACGACAACTAGCTCAATTTCAAGTTCTCAAACCGATTTCTGTTAGATTGGAAACTAATATCGCTTGCATGGTGTCATTAAAGGCCGTAATTACCGAAATAAAGCATCATCATTAGCAAATTACCCAATTATGGCATAACCGTCGACCACTCTCTTCTGAACATCAAATTCGATTAATTTCTTGGTTAATTCTATAACTGAACCCTCTGCGCTTGATAAACGAATCACTCTGAAGCTTCTGTAAGCATCGACTTGACCAGAATCGCAGCAGAGGTCGCCAGAGATTGAACCAGTCATCGTCAGCATCAGTTTTGGTCGACCACACTCAATTCGAATACAAATTTGGTAAATTCTTGTACCTTCAGTTTCGTTTGAGTCTCTAGATCGAAAGCCCCATGTTAATCTGATCTTATATCATCGCTTGAATCAAAATCCGTAACCTAGGGTTCATACATTTCCAGTTTAATCGAACCCTACCCCCGACTTGTTTTAAATTCAATTAAAATGCACGATTAGTTCCGCAATCCCTTATATAGTAAAATCCCCATCATAATTCGGGCCTACATTATCAGAATTAACTCGATCCAGATCCTAGGGTTCATATGAACCTAGTTTGATCGAATTCGACCCTAGGTTCGGATTCAATTTAATTAAACAGCATGAATAGCTTCACAGACCTCTGTATGTCAAAAACCCTATGATTATTCAATCAAATAACATCGAATTGTATAAGATCCGGTAACTAGGGTTGTTCATAACAGATTTTGGGGATTTTGATCCTAGAACCATTCGCAATCCAATTAATCAACATCAAAAGATTCGCAATGTCTTAATCTTTAAAAACCCTATGTTTTCAAAAACATTTAATATCAGAATCTTCTAAATTGAATTGGTGTTCATATCTAGGGTTTTGAGTTTTGAATCTCGAAATAAAGGATCTTAATCTTGTTAGTTCTACAATCAAACACACACACAGGATCGCAAGGCCTCGATTAACAAAACCCCTGTGTCAATTGGATCCATTATTACAGAAATCGTTGGATTTGGGGACTGGATTTGGATCGATTTGTATGAAAGGAAGAACACAGGGACTTGTTTGATAAAAAGAAATAATCCGGCTCTTGTTTGCGATTGCCCTAGCAGGTGTGATGGTTAAGTTGGTGTGCTTGTGTGGGAGAGACCCGGGTTCGAGTCTCTCAACCTGTTTTTGTTTTTAAATTATTTTCTAGTTATTATTTTTATATAAAAATCAAACCCTATATTATTATATTAATATATTAACGTGTTTTAGCCCGAAAAACCACCCGTAGGCTCGGGTTTGAAATTATAACCATTATTTAATGTATTTCCACTTTTAAAATAATATGTTTATATTATTTTCGACCCACCATTTTAGATAAAATAATATATTATTATTATTTTCAACCCATGACTCTAGTTATAAATAATATTTACATATTATTTTCGCCACGTTCATAAACTCTACGAATCGTTTCAAATTAATTAAATAATATAATTATTTATATTATTATTCACGTTTATATCCTCGAATAAAAATAATATATTTATTATTTTTGCCACTTAAGCGATTTTCGTATATTTTTACGAGTTCAAAAATAATGTAATAAACTATATTATTTTCTTAGGCCATTGTTAAATGTTACAAACGTACGAATTTATTTACTAATTACTATTATTCGTAAATAGAGACGTTCGATATGAAACACTTTTATTTCAATTATTATATTAAGGAACCCCATTTCCTGTGGACACGTTCGTCTACTCATTGATCCTTAGAATACGTTAAGACGTTCTAACCTTTGGTGTCGTCATCACAAATCCCAATGTGTCCCTAACTTATGTGTTTATGATTCCAGGGCATGCGTAATCCGTGCAGGCTAACACTTGAGGTTCTTAATCTCATACTTGTGTGATACTACCTACTACGCAACGCAGGTAAGTTTCACGGCCCCTTTTTACTTGTTTTACTATTGAGGGAGAAACATTCTTACACACAAACATATCTTACTTGTTTTCCTGTTGAGGAGAAACAAACATGTACACAAACTATCATACTTTTACTTGTTTTCCCCGTGGGGGAGAAACAGGTACACAGACAAGCATTATTTTACATGTTTTTCCCGTTGGGGGAGAAAACATGACACAACTATTTTAGATTATTGTAATTCATATGTTATTACTGTTGAGGCTAAGCGTGACACACTATCCCAGAAAGTCCTCATCATACATCGAACCGTTAATATGGATCTTAGCGAGGTAATGTTCAGTAGTACTACTGGGTTTGACAAGCCCCACCCGCGTTAGTTGCGCTAACTCGATTGGAGGTCGAACGGGTGAAATGTTAGCCTACTCACATTTTCCAGAGTTGATAGACATGGCAGGAGGCATACAAACACAAACAGTCAGCTTCGGTTGCGAGCGCTTTAGTAAAACATTAACATAGGCTAGCTACCTATAGATATGCATATTGAATGTACATAATCTAGCAAACACTCTCTTATTACAAACTTGAAACCTGTGAACTAACCAACCTCGTGTTCACACTTTTTCTTACATGTGTCTCAGGTCGCTTTGGCACAGGTTGCATACTTAGGACATGCATGGAGTCCTACTGTCATATCATTCATTTCAAACTTATATTGATTGACGCTTGTTGCGTGTAATTACTTTTGATTTCATATTAACGTTTACGCTTCCGCATTAACTCTGAGCATTTATGTTATGACTTTTAAGTCCCATATAGTGTCGTTTGATGTAACTAATGACTGACATCCTGGTGTGTCACCTTCCAAACGGTAAAACTCCGTTAGTGGAATTTGGGGGTGTGATAGATTGGTATAAGAGCAAGGGGCCGGACTGGTGTGCCAGCGAGGACGCTGGTCTCTGTAAGGGGGGTGGGTTGTAATATCCCACATCGGTTGAGGAGGAGAACGAAGCCTTCCTTATAAGGGGGTGGATACCTTCTCTATCAAGACACGTTTTGCCTGGGCGAGCAACTCGTCGGGTGAAAACAAAACCGTGAGTTCCTGGATGGGCAACCCATCGGGGGCAAAGAGAACAATATCTTGGTACGGTTTGCTTGGGCTCTTACAGATCTTTCTTTGAGAAGTTAATAAGATTCATTGCATCATAGAGACTAACAATGACCTTATTATCTTTATCATCAATTCTAGCTTCACAAGTATTCACATCAACATACCACCATTTCATATTCCCTAAAAAATCTTGTTGAATTTTCTTCAATGGTATCTTCTGTACAGCACGTACTGGCTTGAACTTATACTTCCAAGTCACATTCTTAGTCTTTTGATCTACGATCTTCACTCTTTTTCCCTTTTGTGGTTTTAACCTTTCATACTTCCCTGATCCACCTTCTCTCTTTATAAAATTGGCAATCACATCGGCTAATCCACACTTATATCTATTAATCAATGGTTTTGTAGCTAGACCATTCATTTCACACCTTAGCAAGGTATTGAAATACTTTATCTTAGGCTTTAAGTATTGAACACCATCAGATCTTTTAAGAGCAAACAACTTAGTGTCATCATCATAAAACCAACTTATGATCTTTCTAATACACCTCTCTTTATTCACATATCTTTATTTCTGAGCAGGTTGTATAGGTGACTTTGGTAGTACTTTCATCCAACTGTTAACTACTTCTCTCCACTATTCTCTAGTCATTCCTGTATTTCTTTACATCACAGGTTCTTCATTCAGCTTAGGAGACACAATATAAGTAGTATCAACATCAGAATCTATCTTAGATTGAGCAGTATCATCAGGTGTAGTGATGTCTTCAACAGAGTCCATAGAATCTGTTACTCCATCATAAGAAAACTCAGGAATAACATCATCTTGGATGAAGTTATACGGAACATTCAGACCATCACTTCCTTCATATGTAACCTTAGATTTACTCTTTTCTATTTCAATCTCTACAATCTCTCCTTCTTCAACTTCATTATCCAACACATCTTCTTCATCATCATCAAATAACTCGTCTATATCATCCAGACATTCTAATTTCTCAGCTTCTTCTTCAGAATCTTGAAAGAATTCCAATAATAATACTTCTTCATTCACTGCAGAATCATGCTTAGTTCCTTCAATAGTATGTGATGTCGACTCCCCCAGAGCTTTGGATATTGGATTCACGTCAGCGTATTGATGATCACCCTCAACATTACCACTAGGATCATTGTCATCATTATCTTTTCGTTGAATTGATTCAGCATGACACGTATCATGTATCCTTAACTCCCCCTGAGCGTCAAGACGCTCAAAAAGTTTAGACACCAATAACTTCATGTCAGCAATCTGTGTAGTTTGAGCTTGAAGGACCAATTGTCTCTGAAAATCAGTAGACACAAGAGTATCTACTTGAGTCTGTAAAGCTAGCACCTGTGATTCAAGGAATGTAATTCTTTCAGAATTAGACGACTTTGAAGGACCAGCTTCAGATGTGTGTGGAACATGTGGAGAAAGAACTGGAGATGTATGTTTAGAAGCAGGAGGTGTAATCAATAAGGACACAACAAAATTAGCATCCTCAACACCTTGAGATGAATGAGCAGCAGCAATAGAAGCAGACATAAGCTTCTGAGCTTTGGGAACTGGAATAGCATCACTATCCGAGTCAGAACTTTCATCTATTAAAGTTCTCTTGCTAAGTACTGATCCAGAAGGAGGATTCCGAACAGACTTACGCCTCGATTTTCTAGCTTTAGATTTAATACGTTTCCCCACATTAGCCAATGGTAACGTAGCCAACCTTGCATAATGATCTGAGCTAAAATCTCTAGATGAATCAGTATCAGTAGTTTCAGAATCAGGTAAGATAGTATCACCGGAACTCGTATCTACAACATTTCCTTCAGCTCCATGAATAGGTGAGTTCACAGCTTCATGATCAAAATCATCCATATTCATACCCAAATCTTGATTATTATCTTGAGCAATCTCTTCTTGAACTGGTTCATTAACAGGAATGTGAACTTGTTCTTGTGGAATAGGAACTTCTTGTTGTTGTTGAGCAGGAACTTCTTGTTATTGTTGTTGTTGAGCAGGAACTTGTTGTTGTTGTTGTTGTTGAGGAGGAACTTGTTGTTGAACTGGAACTTGTTGTTGAATTGGAACTTGATTCTGGACTTGTCCTTGTACTAACTCCTCAGGATGAAACCAATGATCATTAGGTGGCTCAACATAATCAGGATTGATTATGTGACCAAACAGAGGAGTAAGAACATGAATTAGAGCAGCATTTTGTTGTTTCACCTTAGTACAATCAGTAAAGATTCTTTTTGACATAGGAGTCAAAGTCAAACGGATTGGATGCTGAGGTAAATCCGGAATTAAATGGTTCAGAATCATTTGCACGAACCTAGGATACATAAGGAACCCTTGACCTTCTAGAGGATTGATTTGCATGACCAACTCACGATAAATATATAAATCAAAGTTAAACCGTTTGTTGAGTGTCAAAGCAACCATAGCAGCTTGTAGTGCACTCTTCAACCCATCAATACCAGCCTTTCTTGGAGATAGACATTGTATGATGACGTGCATAAAATATCTCCATTAGCCAACTAAACCTCCTTTTTTTGCTTGTGTATCATTTGGTCTTCCTCTGTAAACCATCCTCTGAAAACACCCCATAATCAGTGTTCCAGGATATGACATAGTATCATCAACAGCACCTCCTAATGCCAATGCAGCACGAATAGTCTCTACTGAAATAGCTACCTCCGTATTATTTACTGTAGCACGAAGTACGTGAGGTTCAACATTCGTATCTTGATGAACAGTATCCCAGAATTGTTGAAGATATGGTAAACTGATATACGGATTAGCAGATAAAGCCACATGCAATCGTGAACGATTTTGAAAATTGACAATTCCTTGAAAATTAACAGCTTCAGACATATTCGGATCCAATAACGCCACTTGATTATGTTTGTACTCAACACGACGAGCCATTTGTAAATGTAGAGGACAAAAACACATTAGTAAGCAAAACAAACAAAAAGAATAAAAAAAAATTTAACACAAAAATTTTCAACAAAAAAAAAAACTATCACAAGTCCAAAACACTCCTGAGCCTTTAGGCGAACTTACTAAGTTCGCTTAGTGTTGCAAGAGGCGAACATAATAAGTTCACCTGAACTAGTTTTGTCGATACAAATTCCACATCAGAATCACAAACATGTCTAAACATGGATAAAATCTCAATTCAAACATAATACTAGAATCGATTAACACTCACGACACAAGTTTAATCATCAGTTTCAAGTTTTAATCCATAAAATATGTTCAAATCTCAGAAAAAATGTAAAAATTTTAAAAACCGACGAACACAAAGTCAAAATCACAGATTCCAGACAATTTACCGGATAAAATTGGTTGAAATTACCTCCGAAATACTCGCAATCAAAAATCGATCCAGAAACAAACACAAACAGGTCAAATCAGAAACCCTAGATCAGAAATCACAAGTTCGCTAAATAGTTCGTATGTTCGCTCTATAAGTTCGCTCTCACAGTGAACAAGATAAATGAATAAGTTCATCTGAACTCAATATTAAATCAACAATTAAGTTCACTTCATTAGGCGAACCTGTTAAGTTCGCTTAACAAGCCTCAGGCGAACATATTAAGTTTGCTTACTCAGAACCAGGAGAACATATTAAGTTCGCTCCGAACCTTTTCCTTTGAACAAAATTCTTCACTTTCAACACGACACATTCTTGTGAACTTCCATCTGTAACATGTATCCGATCCAATCCCGAATCATTTTAATTAAAAATAAAATTCTCAAGAAAGATAGAAACAAAATATTTTTGGATTTTATCTATACAAACGGAATCACATATTTTAGGTTTTTATCTGAGCAAACTGAAAACACATATTTTTGGATTTTATATGAGCAAACTAAAATACATAATTTTGGATGAACATCATGAGCAAGAAGATCATATCAGTATATGAGCAATTCGTCACACAGTTTAATATCAACTATGGGTAACCTATGATATGAAACAATCAAACTCATACTTATGTAACTCAATACTTTTTCAAATTTTATGTAACTTTTGCAATCAATTTGAATAATACTTGAAATGATACGCGATAAATTTCAAAGTAAACAAGATCAGGTCATGAAATGCTCAATTTTTCATTCCGAATTTGCAATACAAAGCATGAATTTTTAAATTATCAATATTATATAATTTGAAACTATAAGCATTTTTCTTCCAAATTCATGTGAGTTAGTACCATTTAGATGAAAAACATCGTGTACCCCACATATATACCAACAGAAATTAAATTTGCATTATCTTCAAGACATACATAGTTTATTGAAAGATTAGATCAATCTCCAAGTTGAAATTATCTCTATTAGCACAAGTACAGAATAGCAGAAACCTAAGGATTTAAGAATCAGAATGATTCAGAATCGAAAGATTCTAGTGAATTGGCTTTATAATGAGAATCAATAGATTTAGGTAGGAGGATCCAACTATTATCTGGATAAATTTCAATGAAATCCGAATAGATGATGCATCTAACTGATCCAAGGATGAATATACGTTCTAACAGATGTTGTCAGAAACATATCTTAGTTCAGCAACACATTGCATGCTTTTCGAGGCATAGGCAGTGAAGTGAACTGAAAGAGATTATGCTAAAGACATAATTCGATATTGGTCTAATGAAATTCCTAAAACCATATATTCTATATCTGATAATGATCTTTTACACACACACTCAGGCATATAATGGATTCAAATCACAGATGTAATCATATCATATTTAATTTTCACACTACTATTGGTTTAAAAAAACGCTTCTAGTCTATTGACAATTCAAGTTTCAAACTCATATTCAAATTAAAACATATTATCAAGATTAGAGCATTCAAAACACTGTCATTTCTTATTTATGCAGACTTTGAAATTTAGATCAAATCAAATTACTTTAAACTATCATATATCAAAAGTCTACTAAGGTCATGTGTAATGAACTATTCACTGATGTACTATCATTTCTTCTATAACTTCAAATGATGTCAATTTTATATTTTTCATTTTGTTTTTGAATTTTTATAAATAACAATTTTTGACTAAAATTTAAAATGCAGAAATGTAATAAAGCAATAAAAGAAATTTAAAACAAAATCTCCCATGAAAATTGTTTTGAAAACTTTTATTCGGGATTGATCATACCGATCACTTTGATCAGAAATTCAAACCTGGCACGATCAAATGCATTGGTGAAAAGATCAGCAAAATTGTCACATCAACTTCTTATCTGCACAATCACGAATAAAATGATATCTAATTTCAATATGATTTGTTTTACTGTGCTTAACAGGATTATTTATAATAGACATTGTAGCATTATTATCAATAAACATGGGGGTTCCTGTAAAATTCAAACCGTAGTCTCTTAATTGTTGTTGGATCCACAAGATTTGTGAACAACAACTTGCAGCAGCAATGTATTTTTGCTTCACATGTTGAAATGGAGACCGTAGTTTGATTTTTGCATTGCCAGGAAACTAGATGATTATCCAAGAACTGGCAACCACCTGTAGTAGATTTCCTGTCCAAACAACAACCACCAAAATCAGAATCAGTGTAAACATTGAATTCAAAGTTAGAACCATGAGGAAACCATAGTCTCAATCTTTGTTTTCCTTTTAGATAACGAAAGATTCTCTTTACTGCAATCAAATGAGACTCTTTTGGTTTTGCTTGGAACCTGGAACAAATACACACAGCGAACATTATATCTGGCCTTGAAGCAGTTAAGTACATGAGAGATCCAATCATTGCACGGTAGAGTCGGCAATCAACTTCGTTTCCATCCGGGTCAGAATTCAATTTATGGTTGACTGGAATCAGAGTATCATATGGGGTACAGTCGTTCATCTTGAACCTGCTCAAGATGTCCTTTACATACTTGGACTGATGAATAAAGAAACCATCTTCCTTTTGATTAACTTGAAGACCTAGGAAAAATGATAACTCTCCCATAGCTGACATCTCAAACTTCGATTTCATAATACTCTCAAACTCTTTGCACAACCCTTCATTTGTAGAGCCAAAAATAATATCATCTAGATATATATCTGTACCAATAGGTATTCTCCCTCTACTTTCTTAATGAATAAAGTCGAGTCAATATATCCACGAACAAAAACATTCTCCATAAGATGTGTAGACAACGTTTCATACCACGCTTGAGGAGCTTGATGAAGACCATAGAAAGCTTTATCAAGCTTGAAAACTTTGGACGGATTAATAGGATCTTTAAACCCCGGCGGCTGACACACATAAACTTCCTCCTTGACTTTACCATATAAGAAAGCACTTTTTACATCTAATTGAAACACCTTAAAACCTTTGTATGAAGCAAAAGCAAGAAACAACCTTATAGCTTTAAGCCTAGCAACATGCGCATAAACCTCGATGTAATCAATTCCCTCTTGTAGATTGAAACCTTGTACAACTAGTCTTGCCTTATTTCGCACCACAACACCTCAATCATCTTTCATGCATTTAAACACCCACTTTGTACCAATTAGATACACACCCTTTGGAAGATCTACAAGATTCCAAACTTTAAGTTTGTCAAACTGCGCAAGTTCTTCCTGCATGGCCTCTATCCAATTGTTATCACTCAACGCCATTTCGACATTCTTTGGTTCGTCATGAGAAATAAAACAGGAATGTGAGCATACATCAAAAACACCAGTATCTTTAAAACCTGTATACAAGCAAGTGTTGTCAAGAGTAGAACGCGTTTGCACTCCATCATGCAAATCCCTAATGATATTTGAAATTGGATGAGCTTTGAGTTCCTTGATTGATGCAACCTCAGGAACTGGCAACACATCAACTTGAGTTGTATCAGATTGATAAGACAGATCTTGATTAACTAGTATCTCCGAGTCTAGATTTGTAGGAATCTCCCCCTGATCCTGTGACAAATTAGAAGTTCATCAACTACAAAGGATCAGCAGAATAATATTGGAAAATAACATTTTCATCTTCACTATCAGACTTTTGTGTTCTCGAACAAAAAGCAGCATTAGGATCTGGAGCAGTTGTAGAAGGAACAGATGATTGAGGAACCACAGTCGGTAGAAAACCACTATTCGGTGCATCTTGAAATGAATCATATAAAACAGCAGCTTCCGCAGGAGAAATATCAGAAGGTAAATGAAAAGACTTGAATAAATTCTCATAATCAAAAGCCCAGTCTAGTCCAATCGCCATTTGAGGTAAAGACCGATTAGAACAGTCAATATGAAACCATTCTTCAACCTAGCGAGTCTCTTTGTTATAAACCTTCTTGGTAGTAGAATTAGCAACATACCCCAGAAAGATCTGTTCAATTTCCTTAGCACTGAACTTGGTTGGGACATCGCGAACTTTAAAAAGGGTGCATGGATTACCAAAAGGTAGTAAATATTCCAGATTCGGCTTACGATTATTAAGCAACTCATAGCATGTCTTGTTGTGTCGCTTAACGGTCAAGACTCGGTTCAAAACATGACATGCAGTATTCACAGCCTCAGCCCAAAAAGTTACTGGAAGCTTAGAATCAGCAAGCATCGTACGTGCAGTTTCAACTAAAGTCATGTTCTTTCGTTTAGCAACACCATTTTGTTGAGGTACATATGGCGCACTGAATTCATGATGAATTCCCTTTTGAAGACAGAATAACCTCATTGTGCTATTCTTAAACTCACTGCCATTGTCACTCCTAATTCTTCTAACTTTCTGTTTGAATAAATTCTCTAAACCCAGGATTAAGAATTGTACCAACTCTGTGGTTTCGGCTTTAGAACCAAGAAACTTAACCCATGAAAATCTAGAGAATTCATCTGTTACTACCAGACAGTAAGATTTACCACCAATGCTCCTGATACTAATCGGTCCAAACAAATCCATATGCAGTAGCTCCAAAGGAGTTACAATAGAATTCTTTGTCTTAGATTTGTGGGACTTCTTGTGTTATTTCCCCTTCTTGCAAGGAATACAGTCATCAGGAACTGAAAATTTCATTTTCGAAACACCAAAAACCAGATCATTGTTCATAAGATAATTCATTTTCTGATAAATGATGTGAGCAAGTTTCCTATGCCACAAAATAGAATCCGACTCAGACGCCTTGGAGAGTAGACATGTAGGAATTGAATCCGTAGTAGTAGCAACACTCATGTCTAGGACATATGTGTCATTTCTCCTTGGAGCCTTCATTAGAATCCATTCGTCAGGAATCACAAAGCCCGGTTTCAAGATATAATGTCGGTCCTTAATTTGGTGCGTGGCGGATCTCTAGACTCGCGGTACGACACGGTGATAACGTGCGGAATCCATGATTAACGTGCTCGTGTAACTCAATCAACAACAACGGTGTAAATAAACTCTTTATATTTCCACCACAATATCAGTTTACAGACTCAATCAGAATTACACTCGTTCAAAGTCCCTCTGTTGCTGTCTTCTGAATCTGTAAACATCTATATATAGACAGAAACCTGCTATAGGCGAACTTAACAAGTTCGCCTAAAAGATGCTTAGGCGAACTTATTAAGTTCGCCTCTAATAGGCTAGGCGAACTTAATAAGTTCGCTCCTAAAGATTCTTAGGCGAACTTGTTAAGTTCGCCTCTCTATGAACTTACACAGAATTTTATCAACAGTTACAAAACATGTCCTAACAGACTCCCGTTTAACTGTTGCTAGCAATTCTATCATTTACAAGTCAAAGACTCTAAGACTAAGACATAATATCTTCAAGCTCGTTGTCACCAGAATATGCTCCAACAGACCCCCCCTTGACAACAGCTTTAGAAGATTGTCATCTGTCTTCATATATCATCAAACACACTGTAGTCTTCGTCTTGTTAATCTACACTTTCTCTTTATAACTAGAAGAAAACTTGGGAGAAGGACCCCTTGTCAACTTCTGTCTGCACTATTCAGTTTTTGCAAAGTAGAACAACCAAGAATAACCAACAATTACGATTTCCATGGAAGCTGGAAAAATAAAATCTTTTTGGTTTTTCAAACATAAGAAATACAAAATCTTTTTGGTTTTTCTGTATATAAACTGAAATGTAAAATACAAAATCACATCTTTTTGATCGAACATCACGAGTAAGAAGATCATATCAGTATATATGAGATATCAATCACACATCTTGGATATAAAATCCATATAATATCAAATAGTATCCTATATCATTCTTTCAAGCCTTGACCAATCAAACCAATATCTTTCAAGATTATCACACTCTATCTTTTCAAGACTTTTATATTGCATGTTATGATACGCGATAAACATTCAAAGAAAATAGGATCACACTATGACACACAAATTCAAATTGTCAATATTATAAGATTTGAAACTAAAGCATTTCATTCCCACTTTCTTGTGAGTTAAGGTACCATTTTAAGTATGAAATACAATGTGTACCCCACTAGTATGCCAACAGAAAGTAAATGCACTATCTTCAAGACATATGAGATTTTACTAAATATTATCTGAATTTCCAGAATGAGGAGACATCACTTAGCACATGAATATCAGAATCCAAATTGGATTGTATAGGAATCAATTAGATTCAGAATCAAAGGATTCAATGTTTTGGCTTATATATGCGGAATCATAAGATTCAGGTACGTGGATCCAACTGTTATCTGGATTATGAATTCAATGGAATCAGTAAAGATGATTTATCAATATGATCCAAGGGCTAGTATATGTTTGACAGAAGTTGTCAAGTACATATCTTGATTATACTTCAAATTCCATGCTTTTCGGGACATGGGCACTGAAGCAAATTGAATGAATAGTGCTAAGGACATAACCCGAAACTGATCTCATAGGAAAATCTTTATTAAAAGCTAATATTCCATATCTGATAGTGATCTTTTAACACACACACCCACGCATAAAATGGGTTCAAATCACATTTGTAACATATGCAATTATGTTTTCACACTACTAATGGTTCAGTGATGCTTTTAGTCTACTGACAATTCAAATTACATGCATACACAACACTATCATTTCCTATTTGTGCAGTCTCTGAAGTTTAGATCAAAACATATAATTCAGATATATTAACATAATGCACCAACCAGTCAATCTAAGGTCATGTGTGAAAGAACATCTACTGATTTACTATCATCTCTTCTTTAACTTCAAGTAATGTCGATTTTATCTTTTTCAATTTGTTTGGCTTTTTCAAAATCTTTATGAAAGAAAGTAAAACAAACGAAAATAAAATCTTCCATTAAAACATTTTAAGAAAAACATTTTACTTGGTTACTCAGGATTAAGCAATTCGATCAATTAAAACTCAAACCAATGTAATGTAAATGAATGTCATTGCCTCTGTCACCAACACAGTTTTGTACTCCCCCTGTCCTGTAGACTCCCCTCAACTAGTCAAATGGTTGCATCAACGACTTTATGCTCACCATTCATCCAAAGTTTCAGGTTATCATTTGGACTTTGTAAAACTCTTTCCAAAACATTGTGTGTGACATATTCTCCCCCTTGAGCATCAAGTCGTTGAATCAAATAGATTCTCAGTTATCAACAACCCGTTACTCTTGTAGATGCCATTCCCTGTCATGTGCTATGAACCACCACTATCAACAACCAAAATGGTATTAATAGTCCCTCTTGGTTAATCCTGCACATCTAACAACAAACATTAATTTGAAATTAGGACCCAAGCCATGGTAGTCATGGGTCGTCCATCTGTATCAAAATAATAAACCTCACTCCGTTCACAATCAAATCTCTCATCGATTTTCGGTGATTGCTCCGACGAGTCAGAAAAAGAAACTTTAGATTTCCAAACATACTTCTGTTCATTAAGTTCGTTTTGCTTAAAATGTGAAGTGTTTGAACAATCTTTTTCATTTGAAAAATGTTTAGATTGTGAAAACTCTTGTTGTTCTAAAAGTTTTCTCAATCTTCTGTTTCTCCTCCGTCGTTGTGGTCTAGAAAGCCTAACCTCAGATTTTGAATTACCCTTTGGTGTATCATGAGGTTTAACCACATTTGGGTTAACATAAGGCTTACCATGAGTTCTTACCTTTCCTGGAGTAACATGTTGGTTACCTTTGTCTTTGTGAGGAAAATCGATCTTAATGTGACCCACAAGACCACAGTAAAAGCTAGATCTCGTCTCACGATAATCTCTCATACAAGGAATCTTCACACGAGAAGATGCACTTGAAGAAAATTCGCCTACATGAACTTCTTTTGATGTTATGTTCTCTGGAACTCCAGATTTGGCAACAAGTTTTGATTCTGGCTTCATCTTCTCAGGAAATACATGCTTCTTCCCTTTATTTTTGTAAGGATAGTTCACCACAATGTGTCCCATCTCATTACAATGAAAGCAGGTACGCCTATCTTTATAATCTCTGACATATGGAACTCTCCTTGAATTTGAAGAACTTCCAAATGTATTTTTACCAGATGAATTAGAATCAACCTTTGAGTCTTCTTTCTTAACCTCTTTCGGTATCCCCTCTACTTTAGCTTCATGAAAATATTCATCATCACTCTCATCAGAATACACCATATCTTCACCTGTGACTGGATTCACCTTCAACACAGTCTTAGGATCTAAATCCTTATCTTTTATAATCTCAGGTGTAACAGAATAATTTTCGTTGAATGGTGGAGGAACATAACCAATACCATTCGTTCCATTCACCTCTTTAGTATTATTATGATAATGTTCTAATAATAATGATGAATTTCCAAAGCTTTCTAACTTTCTATGCAATCTTATTACCTCTGCTTTAGATTCAGCTAGTTCCTTATCTTTCTCAATAAGATCATTATTTCTCTTCTCAATTTCTGCAAAGGACATAGCCAGGTGATATGCCTGCTCTTTGATCTTCAAAGTCAGAGAATTTATATCCCTCTTCAGTGATTCTATTCTTTCAATACACACATTCTCACTATCTTTTAATTTATGGTTTACCGTGTGCATCGATTTCATATCACAAATGAGGTTTACGTTGTCATCCATAACCCTTATCATTTTATCCTTCACTGAAATACAGTTAGAACAAAACGTTTCAGAGTTAGAAACTACCTCAGATTTTACTTCTGAAGAAGATGCACCAGGAGCCATGAATACGTCATCATCAGCTTCACTCTTTTGACCAACAATGACAGGCTTTGCATCAGTTTCTGATACACTCAAATCATCTTCAACTGTCTGAAAACTTTCTTCACTCATCACATCAGTCTCAATAGATTGAGTACTTTCACCATAACGAATACTCTCACTATCAGTTAAATCTGCAGAAGAATCACTTTGAGAATAACTTGGCTTCTCCAATACTTCTTTGATCAAGACCACAAACGCTTGAGAAGTTGCTTCACCCTTTTTCTTCCATGCTCCCCATAGATCTCTTGAAGTTGGACACTTCCCGGGACTATGAATGATATCTTTCGGTAAACACAATTTTAAAGTTTCACACATTTTCATCTCTTGATCAAACTTCTAATTTTCTACTTTAGTAGAAACTGTCACTGGTTTAGGAACATCACTAAATTCTAGAAAGTTAAAAGTAGGATGCACATATCCTTCTGTTATTGGTCTCCAAAAATTTTCATTAGTTTTAGATACGAACTGTTCGAACCAGACTTTCCAGCTACGAAAATCTGATATGCACAAAAGCCTCGGTGGCATAATTTCAATCTCATTATCATCACATGAAATTGACATTTTGAAATTTTTGCGAAAATATCCGGAAAAAAACATTTCCCGCCAAAATACCCTTTTTTAAAAATTTCAAAAATGATTCAAAACGACCATATAAGCTTTCCCTAAAAAAATTGGACAAGAAGAAATTTCCCGCCAAAAAACTCTTGACTCGAGCGAACTTAACCCCAAGCGAACTTGACCCGAGCAAACTTGACTCCAAGCGAACTTGTTAAGTTCGCCTGATTAAGTTCACCTAATCTGCACCAAGCGAACTTATTAAGTTCGCCTGCAACAAAATTGCTAAGTTCGCCTGCATCAGCTGTTCAACCAAACACGAACCAAAAATTCCGAAAATCATCATATCTTGCTGAATTGATGGAATTTGATTAAATTGAACCGTAGGAATGTGTAGGAACTGATTAGGAACACTTCTATCGAATCAATTTCATCAAAAGAATCCAAAATCAATCCAAAATGATAAAAAATTCTCCATTTTTATCAAGAAAGAAAAAAATATGAAAAATCTTCAAAATCTCTGAAATTTGATGTTGATTGGACACGAAAACACCACGAATCTTCTGCTAATCAAGAGCAAAAGCTCTGATACCACTTGTAGGTCCCTAATTCGGTGCGTGACGGATCTCTAGACTCGCGGTACGACACGGTGATAACGTGCGGAATCCATGATCAACGTGCTCATGTAACTCAATAAACAACAACGGTGTAAATAAACTCTTTGTATTTCCACCACAATATCAGTTTACAGACTCAATCAGAATTACACTCGTTCAAATTCCCTCTGCTGCTGTCTTCTGAATCTGTAAACATCTATATATAGACAGAAACCTGCTATAGGCGAACTTAATAAGTTCGCCTAAAAGATGCTTAGGCGAACTTATTAAGTTTAGGGTTTAGGCGAACTTATTAAGTTCGCCTCTAATAGGCTAGGCGAACTTAATAAGTTCGCTAATAAAGATTCTTAGGCGAACCTGTTAAGTTCGCCACTCTATGAACTTACACAGAATTTTATCAACAGTTACAAAACATGTCCTAACATATAACACTCAGAATCATTGAAATGAAATGAAAATTTCTTGTCACACGCTTGAGATACACTTAAAAGATTATGTTCAAGTTGCTCCATATAGTTCACTTTCTCAATTTGACTTTTTCGTACTTTAAGGTTCCCTGACCAGTTATGTTCCCGCCTTTATTTCCAGCAAAAGCGACATAACCACCATCAATATTAATCACATCTTCCAACAAACGAATATTCCCTGTCATATGTTGAGAACAACCACTATCCACATACCATGTATTGTTGATAGTACTCATTGGTTGTCCCTACATAAACAAAGAAAATCAGTTAGAAATTGAAACTGTCATAGCCCCAAATTTATTTACTTATTAAATAAATACAGGTTGCAACGATTGGTTCATTACACGATATCGGAAGCTGTAATAGTGATTTCTAAGACTTGATTACATATACAATTACTAAAACTAAGTAATACTATGATCTAAGTTCTTCTAGATCAACGATAGACTTGAGACTTGATATTCTACGTCCTTCCAGCTTCTAGGAATTGATCCAACATAGCTAGCCTATTCCAACCGCGCCATGGCTAAAGGTTACATGAGAAACATACTTGAAAGTGTCAACACAAAGGTTGGTGAGTTCACAGAGTTAGTTGTATTAGTGCTTATAGTTTTTCCCAAAAACATGTACATGACTTTACCGTCATAAAATAAGAAGTATTCATTTGAAAACATTACCATGACTTAACCGTCATAAAATATGTAGTTTTCCTTTGAAAATATTACCATGACTTAACCGTCATAAAATATGTACTTTTTCTTTGTATAAAAATGATCATTTTAACCTGATCAGAACACTTTGTTTCAAATTCAATTGTTCGTAAATAGTTCCAGTTGCATGTGATAATCAGAATAAGAATTGTTGACCCATTTGTAAACTAGCTAGGAATACAAATAATATGTTCCTACATGAGCCGTAACCAAACTATGACAATTGTACATGCCCCTAATTTCGTTATCCGGTTCTATGCGGCCATAAATCCTCCAGATTGTGGTTAGCGCGACTAACCATGACCGGGAGACGTCACTCTCCATAGTACTATTCATAGGACCCTAGACTACAGTTAATAGTTACTAAATTGTTCCAGGGGACGTTAGCGGCCTCAAATCGTTTAACTCATGTAAACATAAAAAGTCGAGTCTTATTCTCTTGTTATCACATAAAAATAGTTGTAAGTATGTTCTTCCCCCAAATCGTTGAGTGTTGTTCATCCGAACAATCATTGTGTGTTGTTCATCCGAACAATCGTTGAGTGTACTTGTGTCCAACTGTTTAGTTGAGAAAGTTTTCTCCCCGTTTGTTTAAAAACAATTTAAAAATAAGTAGTAAAAGTGGGGCCGTGAGACTCACAAGAAGTTAAACCAGAATGTTCGTATTGTCAAATGTATAAGCAATGTAATTCATGTTTTCAAAACATAACAAGTAAGTATGTTTCTCCCCCGATGTTTACAAAACAGTAAAGAGTTAAAAGCGGGCCGTGAACTCACCTTGTGTTCGATGAAATCCTAGCAAACAAACTTGTTCTAGTTCTTATCTATCCGTACCGTAATCACACAAGGGTACTAATGTGTTAAAACTACCCGTTTTATACGTAAGTTGTTCACCGACTTAGCAAATCTGATTGCTTTTGTTTAAAATATCTTCTTAGTTTTTCAACACTTGTTTCATTATAAAACAGTTCTAAGTTACTTCCCAATGGGACTGATGAACAGGTATCGAAACTACCTAGTTTCGATTGAACAGGACAGATGTCGAAACTACCTAGTTTCGATTGAGTAAACTGGGTATCGAAACTACCTAGTTTCGATTGGCAAGAATAGTATCGAAACTACCTAGTTTTGATTGGGCAATAGGTATCGAAACTACTTAGTTTCGATTGAACAACGGGTATCGAAACTACCTAGTTTCGATTGAGTAAACAGGAATCGAAACTATAGTTTCGATTACTGAACTTTTGATTGACAGAATCAGTCCTGCATATTTTTTTGTTTTAATCTTGAATTTGACACACTTTTCTTGTTATCTTAGTTGCGTTCGAGCGATTTGTATGTTTAGCTAAGGTTTTAAAGAAAATAATATGGATGGTATCGAGTTTTACCTCTAGACAGAGATGGTGATTTTTGAGAGAAAAAGAGAATGATCTTGACTTCTCCTACTAAAAACCTTTGAGAAAACACTTGGAACTCTCCTTATAATACCGAAATAAAGGATTCGAGTCTTCGATTATGGAAGAACACCAACAGACGGATGATTTTGCCTTGAAATTGGATGAATACTAAAGAAATAAAGGATGAAAGTGGTGGCGTTGCTGGTGCCGTAAAAGAGAGAAGAATACGGTGGAGTGTGTGTTTGGAATTGGTATGTGATAGATATGATGGAAGGTGAGCTCTTGTCAAGTTTTAGAAGGCAAGAGGCATGGTATAAGGATTAAAGAATTTGGATGGAAAGATTTGATTGGTGAAAGACCCCATTTGGGGCATCTCGTCCGAGAACAGGAAAAAGGGTTGGGGGAGTTTGGTTTGGGTAAATATTTAGTTAGTTTAGGTACTAGTTATCTAGATTATTATGTGGTATTAATCGAAATTAGAGTTCCAACGGTAATTTAGTTCGGTTTAGGTTCTTGACGGAACTCGAATTATGGTTTATTAATTAAGGACTAGTTTGATGAAAAACAATAATATATTCAAATCACGAGTTGTATAAATCGTTGGGGTGAATATTTGTAGGTACCCGTGCCAAAAGGTGATGCTACATGGTAATGTTTTCGAAAGGGTTCGATATTTTACTTTTACGTATCTTATATGATTTAGTCTAAAATTAAATTATTGTCCAACGTAGAGTTTATGTAATATATATGTATATATATTTTTCTGGTTATTTAATTTAACCACTAATGTTTGTATTTAGTCGGTTCATACGGGTATATGAACCGGTAACTCCTAGAGTTACCAAAATGTAAAATGAGACAATGTACGGCTTTTGTTAGACCTTAATGTCCTTGATTGTGAAATTAAGTAAATCTCGAAAACAACTATAATGTAAACTCGTTTATAACATGTACGGATATTGACCTGAAATGTCGGGTGTCACATTTTCCCCATGTTAAAAGAATTTCGTCCCGAAATTCAATTTGTGTCCTCTTGAACTGGTGTATCCTTAAACAAGGAGGGGTATTTCGTTTTCATTTGATCTTCTCGTTCCCATGTATACTCAGGACCACGTTTTGAGTTCCAACGTACTTTAACCAGTTTGATTCGACTACGTCTCAGCTTTTGAACTTTTCAATCTGAAATCTCAATTGGTTCCTCGATGAAATGAAGTTTATCATCAATGTGAATTTCATTAGGCGGTATGATCAAAGTCTCGTCCGACAGACACTTTTTGAGATTAGACACATGAAATGTATCGTGTACGTTGCTTAGTTCTTGTGGTAGCTTGAGCTTGTAGGCTACAAGGTCAACCCTAGCCAGTATTTCAAATGGTTCAATGTACCTAGGGTTAAGCTTGCCATGGTTGCCAAATCTTGCAACTCCTTTCCAAGGTGAGACCTTTAACATGACTTTGTCTCCCACTTGGAATTCTAATGGTTTTCGTCTGTTGCTAGTTCAACTCTCTTTCGTCTGTCTTGAGTGGCTTTCAGGCGATCTTTTGTTTTGACGATCTTGTCAGTGGTTTCCTAGCCAATATCAGGACCAGTCAAATGCTTTTCGCCAACCTCCGCCCATCATAGCGATGAGTGACACTTACAACCATGCAAAGCCTCAACGGAGCGGCTTTAATGTTGGTATGGTAGTTGGTATTATATGAAAACTCAGCCAACGTCGGTGAGTATCCCTATTTCCTCTGAAATCGATTACACATGCACGAAGCACATCTTTTAAAGTTTGGATGGTCCTTTTACTTTGACCATTCATTTGGGGATGATATGCAGTGCTCATGTAAAGGCGTGTGCCCAAGGCTTCTTGTACAGACTGCTGAATCGACTGTCCCTTTTAGAGAAAATGGAAACTGGCATACCATGCTTATCCTTAATTCCCTTAATATTTAGCCTTGCTCGCTTCTTACTTTTATCTGCCTCCTTTATTGGTAGGGAATGCGCAGATTTCATCAAACGACTGACGATTACCATATAGTATCATAGTCGCTAGGTGTTCTGGGTGGATTTGTAATGAAATCCATGGAATTCTCTTCCCTTTCCCATTGATAAATATGTGTTTGTTGTAATCACTCAGGTGATTCCTAACATTCTACCTGTACTGCCAAGTATCTCCTAGCATAGATAGCTATTTTTCCTCTCATGTTTGGCCACATAATGGAGTTCCTCTGGGTCCTTATACGTTTCATTCGATTCTGGATGAACGGAGTACTTGGGCTTATGGACTTCATCCATAACCTCCCACATAGGCTACCAATACCTGGTACCCAAATCATATCTGTATCATCCAACTTAGGCTTCAATTGTTTGATTCCATTTACTTGGTAGTCAGTATTCGAAAGCAAAGCGAATATTTCCCCGACTAACGATATTAAACGTGTAAGAATCCCTTTATTTGATTACCCTCAATATGGTAGGATTATGTGATGCTCATTCCTGGTAATGAAAGGAATGGTGCCTGCGAATCTTGAGCGTATGTTGGCACATACTCTTTATTCGTCTACGCACTATAGGTCTTATGAAAGAATTACTCAACGAGGTGTCCAAGTTTTTGTTATATATTGGGTAGAAATGAAACAGTATGAAAATGAAACTTTATGTTTGTCCCTCTTATGCTTTTCGAAAGCATTTTCCCGGACTAAGACTTTTCTCTTATTTTAGGTTTCATGTTTTCTAGGATTTTCCTCTCCATGTGCCTTCATGGAGCTAGGAATTGATGTTCCTTGGGAGCTCTTATTTGCGAACTTTGAGTCTAATCACCACTTTACACCTTTGCTTGCACTACCTTTCGAGGCAGACTAGCCTTTGGGTTGTAGCGTCCTGATATGTAAACTCATGTCTCGACTACCATACCTTCAAAGTATGTAAGCCATATGAAGTTCGATGTTTGTTTGGAATGTTCACATTCCGTCTAGCTGAGGGAATGAACAGTAATACCATGAGAATGGTCTCATCGAATTAGTGTTTTCCCCAAAATGGGCTATGGGTTTGTCAACCCATTAAGTTGGCAGAAAAGGTTGATAGCCAACTATTAGTCATATAGTGTGTATGCACTCCCTTAGTGTTTGAATGGTGCTTTGGTGACTTACCATTACGTATTCCACTCATTCAGGTTATAGCCTCAAAATTCTTAGCACAAGGATAAACTTGAGGTAATGAGTGTTGAACGTCGAGACTTTTGTATTCTAATTGAGTCTACTCCAAGAGATCATTTCTTACCAATAGATGCTCTAGAGCTTCCCAGTTATAGAAAAATAGGAGTGAAAGATGCAATCACACCTCTCTTCTAGGCTAAATTTGGGATCCATCCATCAAGATGAACCCTTGGGAAGTGCGAGTACAAAAGAGTAATAAATTATTCTTCTCAACTCTTTGTGGACAGTGGCCTGTTGTGAATAGCTCGAGCTTACGCCCCTTATGCATATCATGAGCTAATGAGATCAGCATGAAATTCTTCATTTGGGACTCCTTTAAGAGTTTTGCATGTCGTTTCCATGTTAGTGCAACAATAGTCGTTAGTCCACACTTAGGTTTCTTTGGCATTCGCTTGAGCATCAACCCCGGCTTATCCATTACCGAGAGAATAGTTAGACTTAAAGGTATATTGAATGTCAATGACTGTGAGAGCAACCCTGTTTGACTGATATTCTGAAATGTCAGATTAGCTACTTGTCTCACATAGAGCTTCCACAATACCTCATAGGTACTATGTGTATGCGGGTCAAAAATATTTTCTACCCCGTTACTGGAGTTAGTGCCTGGCACTCTTGACGAAAATTTCAAGTATATGTGAGACTAAATTGTACGATGGATCTTGAGATTATTCTATAATCTCCCACAATAATTGTGCAATTATTGTAAGCGTGGGTTGTGGTAATGCTCAATTTAAAGCTATCTTGACCAGTAGAATCTCAAAGAATGAATGTGCGAATTCCTTCGCCGTTCAGGATTCACTAAGGATTGGTTGAATTCAATTTGAATTTCTCTCGCTTATCCAAAACTAGGAGAATGCTTTGTGAGCACCTAATGCTTTGTGAGCACCTAATTGAGAAGTCTGATTCGTTAAGATTCAATCCTTACTCAAGTGATTGAGAACATGGGTTGATCATCAGCTTAGACAGCAAGACTCACTAAAGTTCCCATGCACTGCAAATTATGATTACGTGTGCACCCGTAATGATAATTTGCCTTGCCTGATCCCTATAGTGTTTCTTCTATCCCTAGATTTTAACCAAAAGGGATTTGAAATGATCATTAGATTGCGTTTGCACATTTGTACAGGAGTGTGCATTGTTTTATCGGATTACTCTTAATTATGTGTACCAATACTCATGAATCTGCCGAATATGGCAGTTGTCGGATGAGGCTAATGGTAGAGAGGCACCACCAGTGTCTCTTAAAAAAATGTGCATGGTGAAGTTCAGGCACTATGTGTTGGGCAGAGATCCTCAAACGAGTGTCGAGCAACTCATGCTCCAAGTCTGTATATATGCATGGATCCACATGATCCTGATGTATGTCTGGGTCTCCTAACCCTTGGAGTTCTCTCTCATTTAGTCCTGCTTATTCACCTTGAATTCCCTTCTGTCTAGGCAATCATGCCTGCCACATATCATGGCGAGAGTCTAGGTATCCAATCCGACAACTTATGAAGGAGAGTATTTATACCGCTAATACGTTAGAAAGATAGTTGCCTCCATGGCTGGAGTAGTTGTGGTGCAGGTATAGGTACAGATTCTGGTACGGGTTCAGCCTGTTGTGATACCAAGATTGGTAACTGACGATCGCCGCCGCCGTCGTCCAAGCTTAGCTCGTAACTCGATCTTCTCAGGTTGCAGTATGCTGAGTACCCGTTATTCTTGACTCGTAATCCGAACAGTAACATGTTATAAGTGTTTATTATTTCCACATTATTGTATGTGTTTAAGTGTTCACTACATGTGCCATGTAATTGTATTAGTGTAGCTAATGGTACCCTAGTGTAACTCCATACACTAATAGTCTACACAAATTGTTCGGCAACGGTTGGAATTCCTATGCTCAAGTCTTGGGTGTTTTTAGTGTGATGCAAGTCTTAGGAATCTTGGTCCCTAAATGAGTCCGGTTAGAGCCTAGGTGTCAATAAGGAAACCTAATTCACTAAAACCATTGCTCTGATACCAATCTGTCACACCCCCAAATTTATTTACTTATTAAATAAATACAGGTTGCAACGATTGGTTCATTACACGATAGCGGAAGCTGTAATAGTGATTTCTAAGACTTGAATACATATACAATTATTAAAACTAAGTAATACTACGATCTATGTTCTTCTAGATCAACGATAGACTTGAGACTTGATATTCTACGTCCTTCCAGCTTCTAGGAATTGATCCAACATAGCTAGCCTATTCCAACCGCGCCATGGCTAAAGGTTACCTGAGAAACATACTTGAAAGTGTCAACACAAAGGTTGGTGAGTTCACAGAGTTAGTTGTATTAGTGCTTATAGTTTTTCCCGAAAACAAGTACATGACTTTACCGTCATAAAATAAGTAGTATTCATTTGAAAACATTACCATGACTTAACCGTCATAAAATATGTAGTTTTCCTTTGAAAATATTACCATGACTTAACCGTCATAAAATATGTAGTTTTTCTTTGTATAAACCTGAACAGAACACTTTGTTTCAAATTTAATTGTTCGTAAATAGTTCCAGTTGCATATGATAATCAGAATAAGAATTGTTGACCCATTTGTAAACTAGCTAGGAATACAAATAATATGTTCCTACATGAGCCGTAACCAAATCATGACAATTGTACACGCCCCTAATTTCGTTATCCGGTTCTATGCGGCCATAAATCCTCCAGATTATGGTTAGCGCGAATAACCATGACCAGGAGACGTCACTCTCTATAGTACTATTCATTGGACCCAAGGCTACAGTTAATGGTTACTAAATTGTTCCAGAGGACTTTAGCGGCCTCAAATCGTTTAACTCATGTAAACATAAAAAGTCGAGTCTTATTCTCTTGTTATCACATAAAAATAGTTGTAAGTATGTTCTTCCCCCAAATCGTTGAGTGTTGTTCATCCGAACAATCGTTGTGTGTTGTTCATCCGAACAATCGTTGAGTGTACTTGTGTCCAGCTGTTTAGTTGAGCAAGTTTTCTTCCCATTTGTTTAAAAACAATTTAAATATAAGTAGTAAAAGTGGGGCCGTGAGACTCACAAGAAGTTAAACCAGAATGTTCGTATTGTCAAATGTATAAGCAATGTAATTCATGTTTTCAAAACATAACAAGTAAGTATGTTTCTCCCCCGATGTTTATAAAACAGTAAAGAGTTAAAAGGGGGCCGTGAACTCACCTTGTGTTCGATGAAATCCTAGCAAACAAACTTGTGCTAGTTCTTGTCTATCCGTACCCTAATCACACAAGGGTACTAATGTGTTAAAACTACCCGTTTTATACGTAAGTTGTTCACCGACTTAGCAAATCTGATTGCTTTTGTTTAAAATATCTTCTTAGTTTTTCAACACTTGTTTCGTTATAAAACAGTTCTAAGTTACTGCCCAATGGGACTGATGAACAGGTATCGAAACTACCTAGTTTCAATTGAACAGGACAGATGTCGAAACTACCTAGTTTCGATTGAGTAAACTGGGTATCGAAACTACCTAGTTTTGATTGGCAAGAATAGTATCGAAACTACCTAGTTTTGATTGGGCAATAGGTATCGAAACTACTTAGTTTCGATTGAACAACAGGTATCGAAACTACCTAGTTTCGATTGAGTAAACAGGAATCGAAACTATAGTTTCGATTACTGAACTTTTGATTGACAGAATCAGTCCTGCATATTTTTATGTTTTAATCTTGAATTTGACACACTTTTCTTGTTATCTTACTTGCGTTCGAGCGATTTGTATGTTTAGCTACGGTTTTAAAGAAAATAATATGGATGGTATCAAGTTTTTTACCTCTGGACAGAGATGGTGATTTTTGAGAGAAAAAGAGAATGATCTTGACTTCTCCTGCTAAAAACCTTTGAGAAAACACTTGGAACTCTCCTTATAATACCGAAATAAAGGATTCGAGTCTTCGATTATGGAAGAACACCAACAGACGGATGATTTTGCCTTGAAATTGGATGAATACTAAAGAAATAAAGGATGAAAGTGGTGGCGTTGCTGGTGCCGTAAAAGAGAGAAGAATACGGTGGAGTGTGTGTTTGGAATTTGTATGTGATAGATATGATGGACGGTGAGCTCTTGTCAAGTTTTAGAAGGCAAGAGGCATGGTATAAGGATTAAAGAATTTGGATGGAAAGATTTGATTGGTGAAAGACCCCATTTGGGGCATCTCGTCCAAGAGCAGGAAAAAGGGTTGGGGGAGTTTGGTTTGGGTAAATATTTAGTTAGCTTAGGTACTAGTTATCTAGATTATTAGGTGGTATTAATCGAAATTAGAGTTCCAACGGTAATTTAGTTCGGTTTAGGTTCTTGACGGAACTCGAATTATGGTTTATTAATTAAGGACTAGTTTGATGAAAAACAATAATATATTCAAATCACGAGTTGTATAATTCGTTGGGGTGAATATTTGTAGGTACCCGTGCCAAAAAGGTGATGCTACATGGTAATGTTTTCGAAAGGGTTCGATATTTTACTTTTACGTATCTTATATGATTTATTCTAAAATTAAATTATTGTCCAACGTAGAGTTTATGTAATATATATGTATATATATTTTTTTGGTTATTTAATTTAACCACTAATGTTTGTATTTAGTCGGTTCATACGGGTATATGAACCGGTAACTCCTAGAGTTACCAAAATGTAAAATGAGACAATGTACGGTTTTTGTTAGACCTTAATGTCCTTGATTGTGAAATTAAGTAAATCTCGAAAACAACTATAATGTAAACTCGTTTATAACATGTACGGATATTGACCTGAAATGTCGGGTGTCACAGAAACCCAAGCCATTGTGGTCTTGGGTCGTCCAGATGGATCAAAATAAACAACTTCAAGCAATTCACAATCAACATTGTCATCAACCTTTGGAACATAAGATTTACAATTAGACCTTCTCAAAGAAGACATATTTTGATTTATTGGAAAAACATTAGTAGATTTATGATTATCAGATTTAGGTATTTCCAAAAATTTCTTTAGTTTTTTGTTATGTATTCTTCGTTGTGGTCTAGAAAGTTTGACCTCAGGTGGAGACTCTTTTGGAATTCCAACATGTGGAATCTCAAACTTCTTTTGAAAAACAACGAGTTTAAAAATATGCTTATCATGTTGCTTAAATCCTGAAGATTTAGCAAATGATTGACAAGGCATATTCTTTTCAACACCAGACGTAGGTATTTCCCCATTTTGTCTTTTCAGAATCGTCACCACTTGTTTTTGTGAGGGATCACACTTTAATTTGCCTTGATTCTTATAAGGACAGTGAATCACAATATGACCAGCCTCATTACAATGTAAACAAACTCTTCTATCTTGATGATTTCTGATATAAGGAGTTTTTCTTGAATTTGATGACTCGTCTGATGAACAAGCTTCAGAAGATTTTTCTGAACAGTTGTCTGGCTTATTTGGAACAAAAACTTGTTTAGTCACCGTTGATGAATTATTCTTCTGATAAGCAGTAGCAACAAAACCACTTGATTGTAGCATTTTGGAAACTTTAGGTTGATCAACTTTCACCTCAACCGGTTCTGTTAAAATGCATCTATCACGGGTAACATTTTTCACTATTTTTGGTTCATCAATTTGCACTTCCTTATGAATGCCTTCAACCTTATTATCATCAAAAACCTCATCCTCATCCTCAGAATCATAGATCATATCTTCACCAGTTACTGGATTCACCTTCAACACTGTCTTTGGATCAATTTCCTCTTCATGAATAATTTCTGGTTCAACCACATAATTTGCATTGAATGGTGGAGGAAAAAAAATCCAATTCCAGCAACCCTCTTAGTAGGATCAGTATTAGCATTAAAGTAATCCAATACCACATATGAATTTTCAAAGTTTTCCAGCTTTCTATGTAATTTGTTCACTTTAGATTCTTTATCAGAAATTTATTTGTTCTTCTGAGCGACAATTTCATTTTGCTTCTCAATCTCAGCATAAGCCATATCCAGATGATATGCTTGTTCCTTATATTTCAATCCCAAAGAGTTCAAATCTCTTTTCAAAGACTCAATTCTATCTATACATAATTTATCATTATCTTTCAATTTTTGATTAACTGAATGCATCGATTTCATATCACAAATTAAATTTGTGTTATCATCCATTACTTTTTGCATTTTATCTTTTATACTTATGAAATTTGAGCAATAAATGTCAGACAGAATCTTTTACCTTTGAAGGATCTGACATATCTGCCATGAAAACTTTTGCAATTGGAATATTTTCAGAATCAGCACCATCAGGAGAATTTTGAGTTAAAAAAAATATCATCTTCAGATACAACAGATGCAATATCAGTCTCACCATTTTGTACTTGATCACTTTCTTCATCAGAACTTGGCAAACTCTCACCATCACTTGAGCTATCATCATCAGTTGGCTCTTCAGATTTTGTAGAATGAATCTCAGCTACAAACGCTTGACTTACCGAACCAACCAAATCTTCAAGATGAATACCCCAGTCATAATTTTCATCATTCTGAGCAACCAAAGCAGATGATGCAGATGCATGATTAGAATTTCCAGATCCAGAGGAGCCATGTGACTGATTACGATTGTTCTGAAAGTTATTAGGCTTCTTCTGAGAATCAAATTCAACTTTCGGTTTCTCACATTCTTTGGCAAAATGACCATACTCCTGACAATTATAACAAAGAACTTTGGTTTTATCAAATCTCATACGTGAACGACTGTTATACCCAATATACTTTCTTCCAGTCTTCTTCAAAAAATCCTTTGCTTGTCGCATCAGCATATCCATGTTCCATTGAATGTTCATCTCTTCCAGATCAACAGGATCAATCTGTCTGAAATCTTCTTCAATAACCTCTGGATCATGAATCTTTCCTCCAATAAAATTTTCATAAGAAGCCATAAAGGAAAAAAAACATCGCTAAATAATCATCAGCAACTCTTTGATTCATATTATGTGTTCCAGATGATGAAGAAGTTTTATTTGCAGAAAAACCTAAATGACTTGAAACCCCAGAACAATGATCATGAGAAACATCTTGAGTATCACCAGAAAAGAACGCAACCCCTACACCAGTTTTGCCAGAAGACTTAGCAAAATACATAAAAGGATCTTGAATATGCTCCATGTTGGTTTCCTTCTTCTTCATATTCAAATCATGTGATTGAATCTTGCCAAGAACCTCTTCAAGAGACATAGTTTTATACTTGACATTCTCTTTTATCAAAACCGTATACACATCAAATTTAGATGGTAATGCCTCCAAAAACTTATCATTTATTTCTTCAGTCTCATAAACCACTAAAGCACTTGACAACTCACTCAGCAAATGACAGAATCTCGTTGCAAGATCATCTAAAGATTCATTTTGAAAGTGCTTGAATACTAAGAACTGCTTCTTCAGTAATTCTTTTCGGCTTTTCTTAACATCCAAACTACCTTCACACCGCTTTTGCAACACCTCCCACAATTGTTGAGAAGTTTTGAATTGTCTAAAGCTGTGATAAATTTCTTTAGGAAGAGACATTGAGATACTAGCCATTGCCTTTTTTTCTCTATCAAACACTAATTTTTCTTCTGTGGTTAACGCAGATACTGATTTAGGAACATCATCCTTTCCCATCCAAGTATATGTCGGATGCGTATAACCTTCCAAGATTGGAATCCATAAACTTGTATCAGTAAACGATAGGAACTGATCAAACCGATCTTTCCAGTTAGAATAATCTGCAAGACTTAACAATTTGGGTGGTTTCTGAGATGTGCCAATCTCGTTGTCGTAATTTAACATATTAGTCACTTGCATCATATTTGCCATTTTCAAAAAAAAATTCCAAGTGTTGAACACAAACTCCCCTTAAGCGAAGATAATAAGTTCGCTTCAGCCAAACAAGCGAATTTGATATCAAGCGATCTTGATAAGTCCGCTTACCCAAGAAATCCAGTAAGTTCGCTGATTAAGTTCGCCTGCTAAGTTCGCTTAAACTGAGAGAAGCGATCTTAATAAGTTCGCTTGCTAAGTTCGCCTGATACAACTTTCAGCAAGTTCGCTTACAGCAGCTGAAACAAACTCAGCAAGAACTTTAACCCAAACACGAACAAACAACACCAAAAATCATCATTTTTTCACAGATTAGAAGGAATTTGAAGAAATTGAACCGTAGGATTTAGTATTTTATTATTTAGAACACTTCTATCGGATTAATTTCACCAAAATCAACCTCAAATCCATGAATTTAGCAGTAAAATCAGTTTCAAGAACTTGAAAACTCCATGGATACAAAAATTTCAAAAATGATCAATTTCTTGTCAAATTGTACACAAAAACGTCTCTAATCACCAAGAATCAACACACAAATCATGAGAAAAAGCTCTGATACCACTTGTAGGTCCACATGACTCATCTCAGATCGATCTCGTGAAAGGACGTATCGATAACACGGAGTGCGGAATCCTTCGTGTTAACGTATGTATATCAATTGACAATAGAAAAAACAGGTAAATAAACTTTCTCTTTTTATATCACCAAACAAAGTTTACAGAATACTTGATTGTTCATTCGCTCTCTCTCTACTAAACAGACTCTGTAAACTCTATATTTATAGACACACGTTCTGCAATAGGCGAACTTAACAAGTTTGCTTCAAAGATGCTTAGGCGAACTTAACAAGTTCGCCTCTAATAGACTAGGCGAACTTATCCAGTTCGCCTCTAGCAGAACTTGTACAAATAATTTGACAAAAACTAAACAATTACATAAAAACATAAAGACAATCAGACCTAAACTATTACAAAGCTTTTGTCATACAATCTATGTCCAAACACAAACTCGAGTCTGCTGAGTGCGAGGAGATGTTCGAGAGCTTCACTCGCGCTGAACAACATCGGCCATCTACTAGGAATTCCATTCCTAGCACTAGAGCATCTGCCTCTTTTCCTAGAGGTGTGCCTCAGGTCACTCCTGATACTAGCGTGGCTGCTGCACTCGTAGCTATGGCTAATGAGATCAAAGAGCTGAAGCTCAGTGCTCAACGGTGTGTGGTGTGCAGGGGAGGCCATAACACCAGAGATTACCCCATCAATCATTAGGGGCAGGTGAGTTTTGCTGGAAACTAGAACTAGAACTGAGGGTATAACAACTATAATAATTTTTTGGCTCGGGATGGAGATCTGGAAACAACCCACCTGCGTTTATTGGTCGCCATAATCAGCAAGGATGAGGAGAAGCTGGAGCGAGTTCGGGAAGCAGTGTCAACACAAGGAAGATTAAAGAGATGATAGAGAATCAGACACAGATGCTTTCCCACTTAGTCCAGCAGGACAGGGACGCTCGGCGAAGACGAAATGCCCATGACACTTTATTGAAGAATCAGCAGTCGGCATTTCAAGACTTGCAACACATGGTAGGAGTTATCGCAAAGAGCTTGAAAGACAGACAGGAAGGTCCATCTTCAGGCCCTAATGCTTCAGTGATGGCCGTGTCGATCAGGAGTCGAAGGGAGGAGGAGAAAGCCTCCCACAACACTGACTATGGCATCCCTTCACCTGAAGAGGTGAAGAAGATAGATTGGAGAGCCCGATTTGATGAGATCGATGGTAGGATGTTAGATAAGCCCGAGTCAGCTGAAGTAACGGGAACAGGAACCTCAGTGAATGTTGTGTCGAGTAAGAGTAGAAGAGTAAAAGAGGAGAGCCCACTGGTAGAAGAAGAAGAGCCGGTGGATGAGGAGATAGTTTTGGAGAAGCCTGTCGAGAAGGCAGAGGAGAAGAAGAAGGGGGTGGATATGAAGTCCCCCGAGATTGACCTGAGCCGTGTTCCCTACCCAGCTCTCTTGTTGCCACATAAACATGCTAGGGAATACGCTCACTTCTTAAATATCCTTAAATAGCTCAAGGTCAATCTTCCATTCATAGAGGTCCTCCAGCACATGCTGAAATATGGCAAATTCTTAAAAGATCTTCTTTCCAACAAGAAGAAGCTAGAGGGGATCTTTAAAGTCTCACTTAGTGAGCAATGTTCTACGGTGGTTCAGAAAAAACTGCCAGAGAAACTGGCAGATTTGGGTCGTTTCGCGATCCCATGTCTGCTTGGCGGTTTGCCCTTAAACCACGCGTTGGCTGACCTGGGTGCTAGCATCAATCTGATGCCATATTCTGTCTATAAACAGCTAGACCTAGGTGAACCACATCCGACGCGCATGAGCATATCCTTGGCTGACCGCTCAGTCAAATATCCACGGGGAATTATGGAGAATTTTCTAGTGAAGGTAGGCAAATTTGTCTTCCCCGTGGATTTCGTCATCCTGGATATGGATGTGGATGACAGAGTCCTACTCATCCTCCGGCGCCCTTTCTTGCGCATCGCCAAGGCATTGATCGATGTCTTTGACGGGAAACTCACACTTTGTGTAGGGGATTAGACAATCACCTTCAACGCTACAAAGTCTGTTAGGGATGTTGGTGAGCAGAGCCACTCCGTATGCATGATCGATGCCATCATGGACGAATATCGAGACTCTATTCCAGCAGAGGATGCTGTTGGTAGAGATGGAAGAGGAATGATAAAAGACCCTCCAGATTGGCTTGAGGAATTTGAAAGGAAATTGATACGCTCCCCGTTTTAAGGAGCTGATAGTTGTGACAATCCAGACTTTTCCAGTTAACTCCGTTAACAAAATGCAGTTAAAGTTAACTGAAATTAACTTTACTCAAACTCCAGGGATTGTTTCTGTCAATATCTCAAACTTAAACTCCAGGGACTAGTTGTGTAATACTCTTAAACTATTCCATTGACTTTTTAAGTCAAAAATTATTTATTGTTGACTTCTATAAAGTCAAAATTAATCAAAACATAACCTAAGTATCCAAGTTCAAACTTGGAGGACCTATTCTGCCAAGTTTCAAACTCCAATCCAAAGCAAAACCTCAGGGACCATTCCTGACACTTCTCTAAACCGAATTGTTGACTTTTGAAAATCAAGTATCGCGAATCCAATCGAATCCGATCGTTCGAAACTGAAATCCTTTGAAATTGAAACTGTTTTCGCACAACAATGATCATAACGATCGTCATTAATACATTTAACTCAGATAATTAATCGAATTAACCCTAATACTTGAGAGTTAAACAATAACCGTCGACCACTTCATCGTGATCATCAAATTCGTTTAATCCTAATAGTAACTCATGAATTGAGACACTACGCACACTCGACGAACTCTCCATGAGCTTTTACACATAACACATTGGCCGGAGAAGCAGTTAAAATCACCGGAGGTCAGACAGTTCATAGCCGACACCTGCATTACTCGAACTCTATCAATCCGACTCGCATTCTGGTAATTTCTTACTCCAATTGTTTTCTTTTTTTTTCATAGAATGAAAGCCCTATGTCAATTCGGGCTTACATTATCAATTCAGTCAAGATCACGACTCTAGGGTTCATCACAAATCGGTTTAATCAAACCCTAGTCTAGACCCAATCAAAATGAAATTAACCTATACAGTTAGATTCACAATACCATACTCTTTGAAAGCCCCATGAAATATCGGGCTTCCATCATCGAATTGATCTTGATCCAGTAATTAGGGTTCATCTGGAAACGATTTAGGGTTTTCATTCTTAAACACAAAATTAATGCAATAAAATAACACCAACAGATTCGCAATGTTGTTTTCGTTAAAAGCCCTATGATTCTAACAACTTTTATTATCAGAATCTCATGAATCAATTTTGTGTTCATAATCTAGGGTTACGACCCCCTTTCTGTAATTTAATCGATCTTAAACTCAATAACTTTGAAATTAAACCTGCCCTTTGATTCGCAACACTCCGACTAACAAAAACCCTAAGCTATTATCGCTATTCAATATCGGGATCGAGGGATTCGAGCTTGGGTTGGTTCGGCCTGCGTGGAGAAGAAGAACCCAAGTTGCATGATATAAGATTTCTGATCAGAGTTTATACGCGGTACCCTAGCGGGCGGAACTGGTTATAGTTGTGTGCGTGTGTGGGAGAGACCCGGGTTCGATACCGGGCTCCCACAATTTGTTTATGAGGCACTTTTTATTATATTTAATTATTATAAATGAAACCCCCTATTATTATAATATTATGTTAATGTGTTCTAGCCCGGGAAACCACCCATAGGCTCGGGTTTGAATTATTAAACCATTTTTACTATTATTTCATACTCTTAAAAATAATATATTTACACTATTTGCAAACCATAACTTTGTATAAAATATATGTTTATACTATATTCAACCCATGACCCGTATTATTAAATAATATATATTTATATTATTTCGAATCGTTTTACAACCTCGTGTAACGTTTGGGATTAAATAATAATATAATTGGTTATATTATTTACTCGTGTTTATTACTTCAATAATAATAATGTATTTATTATTCTTACCTCAAATGAGTAATTAGAATACTCCTTCGAACCAAAAAATAATATATTATATTATTTTCTTAGTTTTTGTGAATGACAAAACACTCGATTATATTTATTATTATTTTTGTCATTCGTCGCGTAACGTAATTATAATTTGATTATTTAAGGAATTCCTATCTCTGTGGACATGTTCGTCCACTCTTGAATATTAGAGCGTTTCTTTAGGACGTTTCTCATTCCGTGTTGCTGTCACAATTCCTATTATTATCCCTAATTTATGTGTTTTTAATTTCAGGGCATTCGTAAGTCTTTTGAGACTTACACTCGTGGTTCCAACTTAACTCTTGTATGATACTACCTACAACGCAACGCAGGTGAGTTTTCACGGCCCCTTTTTACTGTTTTAACTTGGGGGAGAAAACATGATTAAACTATTTTGAGATTTTGTAATTCGTATGTTATCCATGTTAAAGCTAAGCGTAATACGCTATCACAGAAAGTACACATCTTATATCGGACCGTTAATATGGATCTTAGCGAGGTAATGTTTAGTAGTACTACTGGGTTTGACAAATCCCACCCGCGTTAGTCTCGCTAACTTGATTTGAGATCGAACGGGTGAAATATTAGCCTACTCACACCGCCAGTGTTGATAGACCTGGCAGGAGGCAAATAAACAAACAGTCAGCTTTGGTTGCGAGCGCTTGAGTTAAACATGAACATAGGTTAGCTACCTATAGATACATATTGATTGATCAATAAATCTGGTAAACGCTTATTTATATATTGAAACCTGTGAACTCACCAACCTCGTGTTGACATCTTTTCTTACATGTTTTCTCAGGTCGCTAAGATAAGGCATAGGTGTACGTTAGGACATGCATGGGATTCTTCTATTTTGATTGTTACTTTATAATAATTGTTTGGACTATTTTGGATTGTGTTGGTTTAGACATTTGGACTTTCGGGCGCGTGTGTTTTGCGCATTTGCTTTTCTTTATGCTTCCGCATTTGAACTACGTTTATTATGATATTTTCATTTGAGTCCCATGTAGAGTCGTTCAATGTAACTAATGTCTGAGATCCTGGTTCGTCACTTCCCTAACGGTAAAACTCCGTTAGCTGAAATTGGGGGTGTGACAGATTGGTATCAGAGCCATTAATTATAGAGAACTAGGATTCCATACTAGACTATAACCTCACACATTAGTTACATGTCATAAATCTTGGATGTTTGGCACTTATATGTTATATTACAGGAACATGTCGTCAACTCCACCACCATCACCTAAGGCACCGGTACACGATGCACCTATCCTGCCATCCCTGGAGCCCAAAAGGCGCCGGACTAGTTCTAGTGACTATTCAGTTGATCATGGTGAACCGAGTAGCGCACAAGCAATGAATACTGCTCGCAATTGGAATGCATACCCGCAAATGATCCAAAGGTGGATCGAAATGGGAAATGTCCCATCACCTTACTTTGGTTCCGCTTCCTCATCATCTACTTTACCTAGCTTGTCATGCACTATGGAACAACCTTTTGCAGCTTTTGTATTTTTCATGTCTATGGAGTTGAGCACTGTAAAAGATGCTACTGAGGAGATACCTAGCATTCTGAAGCGAGAGTCACAAATATAGGAGAACAAGGTAGGAATTGAGCTGTTGACTGCTGAGCTAGCAGTGACGGATCAGGTCTATAACGTTTTGGTGGATCGGGTGACACATTTGGAGACAAGGGTGGACACCTCGAATTAGGATGTAGAAGGGATTCTGGAGAGAGTGGCTAATCTGGAAGGCCAGCTGCAAGTAGCAAATAATGCTGCCGAAGGACTGCAAGAAAGGGTGACTCTCTTGGAATCCCAACTGCAAGCAGCCCTATTTCCTGAGGAAATTCCACTTTCAGACGGCGAGGAGGAGCCTTTCGAGGATGAGCCCCTAGAGGAGGAGCCACCCGAGGAGGAACCGGTAGAGATCGATGATGCTCAATCATACGTTTCTTTCGACGACGAGGATGTTTGATGATCTTCCCATTCTATCTTTCTTTTTCATTCATGTTTTGCTTATGTTTCTTCTCTTTTCAAACCTAGATGGGTAAGGTTGATCCCATTCAATAAAAGCGTGAGAAGTTTAATGTTTGAGTTATTTTTTTTGTAGCCTTACAATTTAGTTAATTTTCAAAATATTAGATGTTGTATTTCCTTACTTGTACATAAATAATGTTTAATATGCGATATATTTCTCATTGTTTGTATTGGTGAATGTGAAGGATCATGTCAGGAAGAGGACGTGGAGGTCGTGCTGGTGGCCGGGGTACCATCAACATGACAGCAGTGGAGCTGCGGCACTAATCAACGATAGTGTGGCTGAGGCTCTAGCAGCATAGAATGCTGCAGGTAAATGCTTTAGCTATTGACTAATGATGTCAATTCATCTCTTAAAAAACCTGTCCTAAGCTCTATAATCCCAATCTTATGTTATTTCTAAATCCAGGCCAGCAAAACCAGCAGAATCAGCAACCAGCGTGCACGTTTAAGACATTTATGGACGGTAAGCCCCACACCTTTAGTGGAGCTGAAGGAGCTGTCGGACTACTACGGTGGTTCGAAAAGGTAGAATCGGTGATTGCTATATGCAACTGCCCAGTGGCCAATTAGGTCAAGTTCGCCGCTGGAACTTTGGAGGGCCCGGCTCTCACGTGGTGGAACGCCCAGGTCCAGATGTTGGGTCTGGACATGGCAAATGGACTCCCGTGGGAGGAGTTTAAGGCGATGATGAAGGAGGAGTACTGTCGTAGCGATGAAATTCAGAAGTTAGAAGGAGAGTTCTGGAACCTGAAAATGGAGGGTTCTGAAATTGAGTTGTATACCACTCGCTCCCATGAACTCGCTACCATGTGTCCACATATGGTAATTCCAGATTACAAAAGGATAGAACTGTATATTGGAGGTCTAGTGCCTTAGATTCAGAGTATGGTTACTTCATCACACCCTACTACCATCCAGCAGACGATCAGATTACCTCACAAGTTAACCGATCAGGCAGTGACTCAAGGGACTCTACCTCCGAGAGGTTCGGTCTCTAAATCCACCGACAATCACAAGCGTAAGTATGATCACCACTCCAACACTCACTCCAACTCCAAAGGACCCCAGTTCAACCAACCCCTGTTTAATCGACCGCAACATCAGCAGCGTAAGTTTGAGCCTGCTAAGAACTTCAACCAGTCGACCTCTTCAGGTCAAAAGCAGGGTGGTTATACGGGAAAATCTCCTAAGTGTAACAAGTGCAACTTCCATCACTTCGGGTTTTGCAACCGTTGTCAGCGGTGTGGCAAAATAGGTCATGCTGCCAAAGATTGTAGGGGTGAATTACAAGCCAAGCAGCCTTTTCAACAGCCTGGACTTACAAAGGGTTGTTTCGAGTGTGGAAAGGAGGGACATATTCGGAAGAATTGTCCTCAATTGAAGAAAGGGGGTAATGGAAATCATAACCCTAACCAGAATAAGAACAATGGTGGTAACAAAAGTAGTGGTGGGGGAAATGGTGCGAAGGGACGAGCCTTCGTGCTAGGATCTGGAGAAGCTCGTTATGATCATAATGTGGTCACCGGTAAGTTTCTCTTAAATAATTACTTTGCTTCTGTCCTTTTTGACACTGGTACTGATAGGAGTTTTATATCTAAGAAACATAGTGATATGATAAAAGGAACTCCAACTCTGTTAGAAGCTAAGTATATAATAGAGATAGCTGATGGCCAAATAATTGAAGCAACTCACATTCTTAAGGGATGTAAGCTTGAGCTAGCTAGGCATATACTTGATATCGACCTTATGCCGGTTACACTTGGTAGTTTTGATGTAATTTTCGGCATGGATTGGTTATCTAAAAACCAAGCTGAAATCATCTGTCAAGAGAAAATTGTTCGCATCTGTAGAACCAAAGACTGATAGCTACAAAATTCTCTAAGTACAAATGCTGCTGATCTCAGAGTTTGCTGCTGACCAACAAACTGCTGCGGATAAGCATATCTGCCGCGGATACTTGTTCTCCTGCTGAAGAAAAAATCTAATGCGGATAGCCTTATCTGCTGAAGACCAAAGTTGATGCGGATAGGCTTCTCAGCAGCATCAACACTTGACGCTGCTGACAGGCAAATCATCAGCAAATTTGGATGGTTACATCTTGCTGCCGATCAACATATTTGTTGCTGACAACCTTGTGCCTTGAAGACAAATTGTTGCAGCTGACTATCCATACCAAGCGTCACTGACAACTTTCTGCAAAAGCAACTGACACACTCAAAGCAGAAGGAACCTCAATGGCACAACCAATGACGGACAACAATGCTCTTCTCCAAACATAAAAGTAATGATGCATAAAGAAGACGCTTCAATAAAGTTAACTAGATATAGACAAAACATGTAATAGTTAGCTAGATACAGCAGATCAATGGTCTGTGTTAGATCTGATCCTTAGAATCAAGGGGCTGTCTTGATTCTAAGTGAGTATAAATAATATGTAAACACTTCATTGTAAGTGTGCGTTGTATGTCTTTTGATTGAGTTTTTCAATTGTAATCCTTTATCTGCAAAAACTTAATACAACAGTGTTCCAAAAAGTATTCTTTCTACCTGTTCGATTACATTTGTGTAGTTGTCATTGTTTCCGCTAATTCCAACTAAGAACAAAACCATCTTGTAATTTCACGATCCTACAAGTGGTATCAGAGCTTTGGCTCAGATTAAACAAACTCACACTTGTTTAATCACTTCTGGTTCTATTCTAAACTCTCTCTCTTTCATCAAGTCACCAAGAACAAAAATGGCACAAAGCAACGGGTTTGAAGACATCGACAGCATCAACCGACCACCAAGATTGGTGTTTGGTGAAGACTACGACATGTGGAAAAATCGCATGGAAAGTTTTTTCTGCTATCAGGAGTACGGAATGTGGAAATCCATCAGGGATGGACCCTACATTCCCATGGTGGCATCTACTGACTCTGGAGGACCATCAGTTCCTAAGGAGCCCTCCAAGTACTCAGAAGAGGATATAAAAAGGATGGAGGTGGACTTCAAGGCACTAGGAGCTATCCAAATGTGCCTTCCTAATGAAGTTTTTCATAACTTCAGAAGTTACAAAACCGCCAAAGAGCTCTGGGAGGCCCTCAAGAAGATGTTTGCTCGATCTGAGAAAGTCAAAGAAAATAGAAGAGACATCCTTAAGCAGCAGTATGAAAATTTCGTCTGGAAGGAAGGTGAGTCTCTAACTGTTCTATATAACAGATATACTTATCTTGTAGGTGAGTTGTAGTGCTCAAAAGTAAAGTTGGAGAATGAAGATATTCTTAAGAAATTCATCAGATCTCTACCCTGTTGTTGGACACTCTACACAGTGTCCATCAAAAGAACTGAGAATCTGAAGACTCTTCAGATGACTGAGCTATTTGGTATGCTCAAAACCTATGAATTAGAAATGATTCAGGCCAAGGAAAGGAGCTCAAGCTACCAAACAGCTTCAACATCCACCACCACCTCTTCTGCTTTTCACTCTAAGCACTCAGGTCCTAGTACTAGCAACTACTATCCTCCCATAGTCAGACACCCTCAAACTCTTACCTCTAAAACAAACACATCACCATTTCTTCTTGAAGCTCCTTCTCAAGCCTCAACCTTCGCTGCTTTTGTCTCTGAAAACTCAAGCAACATGTACTTTATCAAGGAGGACCTTGAGTGCTTCCATCCAGATGATCTAGAAGAAATGGATATATAACACTCTTATGCCATGCTCTCTATAAGAGCAAAGAGGTTCTACTCTAGAACCGGAAGACCCATTCCAAGCAACAGCTCCAACACCAGAGTTGGCTTAGATAAAAGTAAATTAAGATGTTACAACTGTAACCAACTGCGTCATTTTGCTATAGAATGCAAGGCACCTAGGGCAAACCCTGCTGAGGATCGAACAAGACAAGCTCACCAAAGCCAACCTAGACAACAACAACAAGCTACTCCTCCAGCTCAAACTGCAGCTTGTGTAGCTGTTGGAACTTCTGATTTTGACTGGAGCTTTCAGTATGAAGATCTGCCTACCAACAACCAAGCCCTTATGGCAGATACAACTGAAATACCGCCTCATGTATATGAACATCTATGTTCCCAAGCCTGTATTGATAAGGTTTTAGGCTACAGAAAGCATAATCAAAACCTCATAGATCAAAATGAAGAGTTTCATCAAATGAAATCTGAATTCAAAAAGGTTGAAGACAGTTACAAAGAAAAAATTAACTGCCTAAAGAAAGAGATTTCATCATTAAGACATGAACAAACCAATCTTGAAACTCAGATTGATGATCTACTGGACAGATTAAAAGCTACCAGAGCAGAATTGGCAGAACAGAAAGTTCATGTCGACAAATATGAATTTGCATCCAAAAAGCTGCAAAGACTTTTGGATGCTAAAATTCATGAAAAGGTAAAAACTGGTCTGGGGTATCATGCTGAACAATATCAAGCCGCTGCACCTCTTGCTGACTACGTTGCCATCCATGAACCAAGCTTCAACCTTGCAAATCTTGATATGGCCAACAAAAATCTTGATCCCTCTAAGGATGAACCTTTGGTGCAAGAATGCACTACCTCATCAGAGTCTGAATCGGCTTGCTCAGACTCATCTGAAACAAGTAAAGCTTCATCTCCTCCTGCAACTCAAGTTATTCTGACTAAAGATGAAGTCCCCATTATCCATTCAGCACCAGTGCCAGCCATTTCAGTACCAGTTCCTACACCTTTCAAACAAATAAAAATTAGTTATCCTCCAGAAGGTAGGAAGCTAAAAATTGAAAAGGGGCAGTCCTCAACTTCAATCCAACCAAAGAAGGTGTTTGACATATGTCTTGCGCCTGGAGAAAGGGTTCCCTATGTTCAAAAGACATTGGAAGAAGCCACCTTTGAGCATAACAAAGCACACCCCTGGAACTTCAAAGACTTGTTCAAAAGAAAGGACTATATGTACTGTGAAAGGGACAAACTGGCGAAATCATGCTTTGTGTGTGGGAAATACAATCACACTGCCAGCACATGCTTCTATTACCTTCAGCAGCAAAAGAACCTCAAGCAACACGCTTTTGAGAAGACAAAGAAGAACAAACAGGTAAGAAGGTTTGAAGCTAAGACAACTCAATTCAGAAACTCTCTTTTTCCATCAAGGGAGCAGTTATCAAAACCTCTACAATCTCGCATCATCTGTGGTGTATCAGATCACTTTGCTACAAATTGTAAGTTTAATCCTTTCAATCATATTCTTCTTCCACCCCAAATTATACAAAAGCCCATTAGTAAGGTGAAGACGGATAAGCATAAGCCTGTTCTCAAACCATCAGCAGCCAACAAAACTGCTGCTGATCGAGTCAAGCCCAAGCAATCAAAAGGAAGGCCTTCAGCAGCAAAGTCTGGAGCTGCTCAAGTAAAACCATCAGCAGCAACAAAATCTGCTTCTGATCAATCAAAGCCCTCAGATGCAGCTTCCACTGCTGAAAAGGCAAAGAGAGCTGGAAAATCACCAACTCAACAATGGAAGGAAAAGAAACCACCAAGCATCATCATTGGTTCAGTTGAATGTGTCTATCCATTGCTGTAATTGTGTCTGTTACTTGTTGTAAATAAAAGTTATAAGTAAGCAGTATCCCTTTTGGTTGCTGACAGGTCTAATCTTCAGCAGCAAAGAATTTGCCCCTGACTGTTTTAACTTATCAGCAGGAACAAGTTTACTGCGTATAACTTTAAAGCTGTCAGCAGCAACTCCCTTGCTACATATCATTGCATCCATCAGCAGCAATTAAGTTTACTGCTGACAAACTTAATCTTCCGCATCCACAGCAATCAAGTTTGCTACTGATTGGTAAATTTAAGTCCAAATTAACTTTTAACCGCTGTTAAAATTCCCGTCAGTTTTTACCATGACTGCCTCGGTGTATTACATCTGTAACAATAAAAGGTGAATTGGGTTGTACTGTACAAGTCATTTTGCTTTTTCCCTCTTATGCCGTTATAAGAACGAATCAAATTTCCTTACCACCTCTTCACCTTCAATTTCACCCTAATCCTACATCACTTTCTCTCAAGTCCCCACCACTTTCAAGCCCTTTATTTTTAAAGCATTCAAAGCCTCCCATATTATGACCTTCCCTCTAAATCAAACAACAATGGCAGACATTAATAACCCTGATGATAAGTTCTCCCCATACCACAACCTTACAGCATATCTTACCAAAGGAAAGAAATCCGAAGGATTTGACGATATGATCGATTTCTTATGTCGATCAAAGATCTACTTTGCCCTCACCACCAACCCTACCATATATATCTCACATATGGAGGATTTCTGGAGTACCGCCGTCTACTCTACCGAACAAGGGATTCCCCAAATCAAAGCCAAAGTAGACGGCAAGGATATCACCATCTTGGAAGCCACGCTCAGAAAAAATCTTAAGCTTCAAGATGAGGGAGCAGCCATCTCATACCCGAAGGACGAATATATGAGGACCTTTGTCTCCATTGGATACACTGGAAATCAGACCGAGTATACGATCGAGAAGGGGCTGATGGGCCCTCCATGGAAGTATCTCTGTCACACTCTTCTGCAATGAATATCTCAGAAGAGGAGTGGATGGCATCAGGTGAGCTCTGCACTTGCCTCCGCCTTTCATGGTATGGTCACTAACCAAGGCTTCAACTTTGCACACCTCATCTTTGAGGGTTCGAGATATAACCTTCAAGAGGGTGCAAAGCAGCAATTTTTTATGTACCCAAGATTCTTGCAAGAAGTTTTCAATCAAGAACTAAAAGAACTTTCAACACCTGCAAGAATCTACATCATGTTGGGACATAAAAATAATATTTTTCAATGCATGAGAACTGTTTCCAAAAAGTTCTCAGGGGTCAATGTTCCATTGTTATCTACAATTCTAAACATACATAGTACCCCGGGTGACAGTTCAGCAATCCCAACTGATACTGATCCCACACCCTCCACCCCACATCCTGAACAACAATCTGCTTCAACCATTCGAACCCCTGTGCATACTACTAAGGATGCACAGGCAAAAACATTACTTACACCTGTTTTGGATGTTATTGTTCAACCGGAACACGGGGCCCCTGTTGCAATGACATATACTAGGAAAAGGGGTAAGACTTCTTCTCTTGCCTCTAAGGCCCAAACCCAACCTAACAGCCATCACTCAGAATCACAACATTCTTGTGAGAATATCATAAGGGAAAGCCACATTATTAGGGAGACTCCTTTGGATGTCTCTCTATTAGGATCAGAATCACTTCCCGGATCTATAGAACAGCCCCTGAGCCTTTCCTTTCTCTTCTGTACTTAAGTGTTGAGGAACCTGATCAAGATGATGTACCTTCTCCAACTACCACTATCTCGGAGGTACTGATTGATCTTGCTTCCAACACACCCATCCCAAGTTCTTCTACCCTGAAGGTCCACTCTAGGAGTTATGACAGAGTGGATGTGGAAGAGGCTTTCACTACTGCTGGTCCATCAAATAACCAGGAGGACGGTGACAACATGGCTAAGACCTCAACCACGGCAACTCACTGTGAGGATGCTTCCTTAGAAACTCCCCTCACTGAGAGGAATCCCAGGTGCCAAGAAACCATGGGTGATGGGGATGAAGAGGCTAGGCCTAAGGCCCCATCTGGATCCAAGGATTCCACAACTGTGGATGAGGACAGACAGAAACTTCATAACCTGGAATTGACGGCCAGGGTGGCTATGCTAGAGGTTGAAGTGTCCAAACTAAGACACCAAGTCTCTATGCATGAAGCCCATCAATACCCAACTGTACTTTCTCCCTCTCTTGTATCAGTGGGCACCCAAACTGGTGCTTATTTGTCCACTGATGCAACCAAAAAGGGGGAGATGGTCCCAATGGAGGAAGACTCAGACAGTCTTGATGACTGGATTCAAGAGCAGGCTGTTTTTCAAAATACACTTTTCAAGCCAGCTTTTGTACAGGTTCATGACTTGCCAGCTTTAGATAACGAAGAAGAAGAAACAACTGAAGACTGGAAGTTAGTCTTCAGGGTTGTTGATGAGATGATGAATGATGCTGAAGATACAGAACAAACATATGCATCCTTCAGCATCATCCCTGAAGAAGCAGCCATCATAAGTCACTCCACTGCCCCCCAATTCCCACCGACTTCAACACAGCTAGAGTTTGATACAATACTAGCTTGGGGTATGATGGAAAATCTGAGAGGTTCTGGATCGGTTGGGAGTTTAGCGGAGTAGAAAAGCTAAACTGGGACTTTCTAAACATCATCCAAGTCCTTCACCTATACCATCTACACTGCATCAACAACTCAACGGACCTCTCAGCATAACTTGCAATCGGCAGGTTCTATGACTTGATGGAGGATAATCTACCCAACTTTCAAAGACAAATGCAAGCAGCAAAAAGGGTAGCCTATCCTGAATCTTCAACAGCAGCAGAAAGAAGATTGACTCCTAGAAGACTTGAAATAATAAGGAGCAGTCTTCTCGCTGAAGAAGAAGTTCTGTGCTTAAGAAGATTTCTGTACAACTCAATTGTCAATGAGTTAGATGTGCTGGGATGGGTAAGCACTAAGTCTCTTGACCACACCTTTCTGCTAAGCAACGGCTCATCTCTCACCATCAACACCTGGAACATCCTGCTACTGCTTACAGACTTTCTTTACAAGATCTTTCAACTCATAGCAAATATCTGCAATGTCAACTCCCTCGAAAGCCAGGAAATGATGGCTACTGCCAGAGCACATCTTGAACAAAAAAGGAAGGATTGCTGAAGCGGTATATGTGTCAAATTCTGACACTGATTCTGACTCAACTTCCACTCGAGTAGACATCTTTGCTGCTGCTTATGAATCAAGATCCACTGTTAAAGAAATGTTGATAGAACTTACAAGTCCTGAGTGCAAAACAGATGAAGCTAATGACCTTCCCTTATCAACCTCTCAAATTGCCAATGAAGCTGAGGCTGAGATTCCCACAGCGGCACAATCATCTGCTGTTGTGATCAGTGAAGCCGATGCAGAGGCATCCAACAAAGAAAAGGGTAAGGGAATTATAATCGAAGAAGACGAAGAGAGGTTACAAAGAGAAAAGAAAGAGAAAGAAGAAAGAAGAAGAAGAAGAAGAGAAGAAAAGGAGATGGCTGAAACTAAGAAAGCTCAAGATACAATCACAGCCATTCTCCTCAGAGAACAACAGATCCAACTATATGCAAAATAGTTGGATGCTCTGAAGGTAAAGATTCCTACAGTTTATTAGATTGAAGAAGATGAAGCTCTTGCTCTTCAACTGTAGGAACAATTTGATAAAGAAAAAGAAGAAATAGAAAAGAAGAAGAAGGAAGAGGCTAAGTTCAGAATTACTGATTCTGAACTAGCCAAAGAAATGAGAGAGGAGTGGGTAAAGGCTCTAGTTTCTCAAGGTGAGGATGCAGACTACCTTGAGAAACTATCAAATAAAGAAATTTACAGAGCCTTCATGGGCCAGCAAGGTCAATTGGCAAAGAAAAAACAGGCTGAAGAAGAAGAAAAAGCCAAACATAAGTCCAAAAAGACCATTGCTTTTAACAAACGGACCCATGAAGAAAGGAAATACATGATTGACTTTCTTAAGGCTAGAGGAGAAAGTGGAAATAGGTTAGGTCCCATGAATTTCATGAACCTGCAAGCCCTCTATGTTAAATTCAAGAAGGATGAGGAAGAAAGATTGGAGAAGAAAGGCTCCAAGAAAAGGGTAAACATTCAAGAAGAAGAAAGGAAATCAAAGAAACCCAACACCTCCTCAATCCAACAACCTTCCACTCTCCTTCCTAGACCTCCCTCCTCTCCTCCCTCAAAGTCCAAATCCACACACCCAGCTCCTACTCATCAACAAAAAAGAAAAATAAAACCACTTCTAAACCTGAAGACTCAAGGGAAATAATCAGATGGTCATACAACCCTGAAGACCAATGGTTTGAAGTGTTCAGGGGGATGACAGAAGCTAAAAGATCAATCTATACTTCTGTTGATGAGGTACTACAGCTTCCAGATTCTAATCTAAGAAGAATGATGGAGCTGGGTGAATCCTCTGAACCTGAGAATGAACGTGGGAGACATCTTTTGCTGGAAATTAGACATTACTTCAACCCCTGCAAAGATGAAATCATTGATGCCAAACCTATTCAATCCCACACTCCATTCATCAGCTGGTCCTACAATGCTGAAAAGAATGAATTTACTCTGACAGATGTTAAAGGACAGAAGATGAGGTGTTGAAGCAAAGTTATCTTTAAAATGGCAAGCAAAGACATCAAGACTCTATCTGAGCTTCCTCTTAACAATCCCAGCAAGGACCAAAGAGGATATGAGGTTGAAAGAATAGTCAGCAATATGCAAAAGCTTCATCAACAAAGGCAGTAAGAGAATTTTGGTAGCATCAGTCTAGGGGGAGTTTGTAGAACCAAAGACTAATGGTTACAAAATTCTCTAAGTACAAATGCTGCTGAACTCAGAGTTTGCTACTGACCAACAAACTGTTGCGGATAAGCTTATATGCTGCCGATACTTGTTCTCCTGCTGAAGAACAAATCTGCTGCGGATAACCTTATCTGCTGAAGACCAAAGTTGCTGCGGATAGGCTTTTCAGCAGCATCAACACTTGACGCTGCTGATAGGCAAATCATCAGCAACTTTTGATGGTTACATCGTGCTGCTGATCAACATATTTGTTGCTGACAACCTTGTGCCTTGAAGACAAATCGTTGCAGCTGACTATCCATACTAAGCGTCACTGACAACTTTCTTCAAAAGCAATTGACACACTCAAAGCAGAAGGAACCTCAATGGCACAACCAATGACGGACAACAATGCTCTTCTCCAAGCATAAAAGTAATGATGCATAAAGAAGACGCTTCAATAAAGTTAACTAGATATAGACAAAACGTGTAATAGTTAGCTAGATACAGCAGATTAACAGTCTGTGTTAGATCTGATCCTTAGAATCAAGGGGCTGTCTTGATTCTAAGTGAGTATAAATAATCTGTAAACACTTCATTGTAAGTGTGCGTTGTATGTCTTTTGATTGAGTTTTTCAATTATAATCGTTTATCTGCAAAAGCTTAATACAACAGTGTTCCTAAAAGTATTCTTTCTGCCTGTTCGATTACATTTATGTAGTTGTCATTGTTTCTGCCAATTTCAACTAAGAACAGAACCATCTTGTAATTTCACGATCCCACAGCATCCCTCTCTTGAGTGTAGAAACCCTTTCCGTTCAGGGCGAAAAAGTTGGTGCAGTCATGGGCATTATATCCTTTATGAAAGTACAGAAATGCCTTCGAAAAGGACATGCGACTATTTGGGCTCTAGTTGCCGAGCAGCCATCAGAAGAGAAGAAGATTGATGATATTCCTATCATTCGTGAATTTCTGGAAGTATTTCCCAAAGATTTACCTGGTCTTCCACCACACCGTCAAGTTGAATTTCAAATTGATCTAACACCCGGAGCGGTACCGATCGCTCGGGCACCTTACAGACTGACACATAGTGAATCACAAGAATTGTCCACTCAGTTACAGGATATTTTGGATAAAGGTTTCATCTGACCTAGCTTATCGCCATGGGGAGCTCCGGTACTGTTTGTCAAGAAGAAGGACGGGACTTTCCGTATGTGTATTGACTACCGTGAGTTGAATAAAGTCACAATAAAAAATCGCTACCCATTGCCTCGTATAGATGATCTCTTTGATCAATTCCAAGGATTAAGTTTCTATTCCAAGATAGATCTTAGGTCCGGTTACCATCAATTAAGAGTCCGAGATGAGGATATCTCTAAGACTGCTTTCAGGACAAGGTACGGCCACTATGAATTTATGGTCATGCCTTTCAGATTAACCAACGCACCTGCGGTATTCATGGACCTCATGAACCGTGTATGTAAGCCACACCTCGATCAGTTTGTCATCGTTTTCATCGACGACATTCTCATTTACTTCAAGAACAAAGAGGAACATGAGGAACATCTGCGTTAAATCCTGGAATTATTTAAGCAGGAGCAACTATATGCTAAGTTTTCCAAGTGTGAATTATGGATCCGGGAAGTTCAATTCTTAGGACACGTGGTTAACGAGAAAGGAATACATGTCGATTCATCAAAGATTGATGCCATCAAGAATTGGGCAGCGCCGACGACTCCGACTGAGGTGCGACAATTTTTGGGATTGGCTGGATATTACCGTCGATTCATCGAAGGATTTTCAAAAATTGCACAACCCCTCACTGCCTTGACTCAAAAGGGTAAAGCCTAAAACTGGGGCGATAACCAAGAGTCAGCATTTCAGCATCTTAAACAGAAACTTTGCAGTGCACCTATTCTAGCTCTTCCGGAAGGTACGGATGATTTCGTGGTATATTGCGACGCATACATTCAGGGTTTGGGTTGTGTATTAATGCAACGAGAAAAAGGTGATCGCATATGCTTCGCGTCAACTAAAAATTCACGAGAAAAACTACACCACTCATGACCTAGAGTTGGGAGCTGTAGTTTTCGCACTTAAGATATGGAGACATAACTTGTACGGTACCAAATGCACCATCTACACCGATCACAAGAGTCTTCAGCATATCTTCGAGCAGAAAGAGTTGAACATGCGACAGCGTCGTTGGGTTAAACTCTTAAATGCTTATGACTGTGCGATCCGGTATCATCCGGGTAAAGCTAACGTTGTAGCTGATGCCCTGAGTCAAAAGGAAGCGAAACCCAAATGAGTTCGAGCATTACAGCTTACTATTCACCCTGGATTACCTGACAAAATCCGTAGTGCTCAACTCAAAGCCATGAAAGAGGAAAACCTACCGCTGGAAGGTACAAGCGGTATGGAAGCACAATTCGAGGTCAAATCTGACGGTATTCGCTACTTCGTCGAGCGAATATGGGTTCCAGTATTCGGAAACCTAAGGGAACTAGTCATGGATGAGGCTCATAAATCTTGTTACTCTATTCATCCAGGTTCCGACAAGATGTACCATGACCTAAAGGTGCTGTATTGGTGGCCAAAGATGAGGGCCGACATAGCCACCTATATGAGCAAGTGCCTGACTTGCGCGAAAGTTAAAGTTGAATATCAAAAGCCCTCCGGTCTCCTTCAACAACCAGAAATTCCCATGTGGAAATGGGAGCACATGTCCATGGACTTTATCACAAAATTTCCATGAACTCCTACCGGATGTGATACCATTTGGGTAATAGTCGATCATTTAACAAATTCCGCTCACTTCTTAGCAATCAAGGAAACCGACAGAATGGATAAGCTTACTCGTACTTACTTGAAAGAAGTAGTCTCTCGGCACGGGGTGCCAATCTCTATCATTTCGGATCACGATTCACCTCTCGTTTCTAGCAGTCGTTACATAAAGCTTTAGGCACGCGTCTAGATATGAGCACATCATACCATCCTCAAACTGATGGCCAGACATAACATACTATTCAAAATCTGGAGGACATGTTACGAGCTTGTGTAATTGATTTCGGTAACACTTGGGAGTTTCACCTACCGTTGGTGGAGTTCTCTTACAACAACAGTTATCACACTAGTATCAAGGCAGCTCCATTTGAAGCACTATATGGACGAAAATGTCATTCTCCTATTTGTTGGGCCGAGGTTGGGGATAGTCAACTTATAGGTCCTGAACTCGTACTTGAAACTTCTGAGAAAATCGTTCAAATTAGAAATCGTATGGCAGCAGCTCGTGATCGTCAAAAGAACTATGCCTATAAGTGTCGTAAACCGTTAGAATTTCAAGTAGGGGATATGGTCTTGTTAAAAGTTTCCCCTTAGAAGGGTGTCATTCGTTTTCGGAAACGAGGCAAACTGAATCCTCGTTATGTTGGACCATTCAAGATATTGAAAAGAATCGGGCCAGTAGCGTACCAACTGGACCTACCTGAAGGACTTAGTGGTGTACACAACGTCTTTCACATCTCAAATTTGAAGAAATGTCTAGCAGACGAATCACTCACGGTTCCTCTTGAGGAGCTGCATATTGATGAACAACTACGGTTCGTTGAAGAACCGGCAAAAATCATGGATATGGAAATCAAAACGCTAAAGCGCAGTAAAATCCCTATTGTCAGAGTTCGTTGGAACTCGAAACGCGGACCGGAATTCATGTGGGAACGCGAAGATCAGATGATGCGCAAGTATCCTCATCTGTTCAAGCAATCCACATCAAATTCTTAAGGTACCATTTTAATTTTCGGGACGAAAATTCTTTCAACTAGGGGATGATATGACACCTCAAAAATTTTCTTTTATTTTAATTTTCGGGACGAAAATTCTTTCAACTAGGGGATGATGTGACAATCCGGACTTTTCCAGTTTACTCCGTTAACAAAATCCAGTTAAAGTTAACTGAAATTAACTTTACTCAAATTCCAGGGACTGTTTCTATCAATATCTCAAACTTAAACTCCAGGGACTAGTTGTGTAATACTCTTAAACTATTCCATTAACTTTTTAAGTCAAAAATTTGTTTATTGTTGACTTCTATAAAGTCAAAATTAACCAAAACTTAACCTAAGTATCCAAGTTCAAACTTGGAGGACCTATTCTGCCAAGTTTCAAACTCCAATCCAAAGCAAAACCTCAGGGACCATTCCTGACACTTCTCTAAACTGAATTGTTGACTTTTGAAAGTCAAGCATCGCGAATCCAATCGAATCCAATCGTTCCAAACTGAAATCCTTTGAAATTGAAACTGTTTTCGCACAACAATGATCACAACGATCGTCATTAATACATTTAGCTTAGACAATTAATCGAATTAACGCTAATAATTGAGAGTTAAACAATAACCGTCGACCACTTCATCGCGATCATCAAAGACATTTAATCCTAATAGTAACTTCATGAATTGAGACACTACGCACACTCGACGAACTCTCCAGGAGATTTTATACATACCACATTGGCCGAAGAAGCAGTAGAAATCACCGGAGGTCAGACAGTTTATAGCCGACACCTGCATTACTCGAACTCTATCAATCCGACTCGCATTCTGGTAATTTCTTACTCCAATTGTTTCGTTTTTATCCATACAATTAAAGCCCTATGTCAATTGGGGTTTACATTATCAATTCAGTCAAGATCACGACTCTAGGGTTCATCACAGATCAGTTTAATCGAACCCTAGTCTAGACCCAATCAAAATGAAATTAACCTGTACAGTTAGATTCAAAATTCCATACTCTTTGAAAGCCCTATGAAATATCGGGCTTCCATCATCGAATTGATCTTGATCCAGTAATTAAGGTTCATCTGGAAACGATTTGGGGTTTTCAATCTTACACACAAAATTAATGTAATAAAATAACACCAACAGATTCACAATGTTGTTTTTGTTAAAAGCCCTATGATTCTAACAACTTTTATTATCAGAATCTCATGAATCAATTTTGTGCACATAATCTAGGGTTACGACCCCCTTTCTGTAATTTAATCAATCTTAAACTCAATAATTTTGAAATTAAACCTGCCCTTTGATTCGCAACACTTCGACAAACAAAAACCTTAAGCTATTATCGCTATTCCGGGATCGAGGGATTCGAGCTTGGGTTTGTTCGGCCTGCGTGGGGAAGAAGAACCCTTTCGAGTTGCTTGATAAAAGATTTCTGATCAGAGTTTGTACGCGATACCCTAGTGGGCGGAACTGGTTAAAGTTGTGTGCGTGTGTGGGAGAGACCCGGGTTCGAGACCGGGCTCCCACAATTTGTTTTTGAGGCACTTTTTATTATATTTAATTATTATAAATGAATCCCCCTATTATTATAATATTATGTTAATGTGTTCTAGCCCGGGAAACCACATGTAAGCTCGGGTTTGAATTATTAAACCATTTTTACTATTATTTCCTACTCTTAAAAATAATGTATTTACACTATTTGCAAACCATAACTTTGTATAAAATATATGTTTATATTATTTTCAACCCATGACCCGTATTATTAAATAATATATTATTTCGAATCGTTTTACAACCTCGTGTAACGTTTGGGATTAAATAATAATATAATTGGTTATATTATTTACTCGTGTTTATTACTTCAATAATAATAATAATGTATTTATTATTCTTACCTCAAATGAGTAATTAGAATATTTCTTCGAACCTAAAAATAATATATTATATTATTTTCTTAGTTTTTGTGAATGACAAAACACTAGATTATATTTATTATTATTTTTGTCATTCGTCGCGTAACGTAATTATAATTTGACTATTTAAGGAATTCCTATCTCCGTGGACACGTTCATCCACTCTTGAATATTAGAGCGTTTCTTTAGGACGTTTCTCATTCCGTGTCGCTGTCACAATTCCTTTTATTATCCCTAACTTATGTGTTTATAATTTTAGGGCTTTCGTAAGTCTTTTGAGACATACACTCGTGGTTCCAACTTATCTCGTGTGTGATACTACCTACAACGCAACGCAGGTGAGTTTTCACGACCCTTTTTTTCTGTTTTAACTTGGGGGGAAAACATGGTTAAACTATTTTGAGATTTTGTAATTCGTATGTTATCGATGTTAAAGCTAAGCGTAATACGCTATCACAGAAAGTCCTCATTTTATATCGGACCGTTAATATGGATCTTAGCGAGGTAATGTTTAGTAGTACTACTGGGTTTGACAAATCCCACCCGCGTTAGTTGCGCTAACTCGATTAGAGATCGAAAGGGTGAAATATTAGCCTACTCACACCGCCAGTGTTGATAGACCTGGCAGGAGGCAAATAAACAAACAGTCAGCTTCGGTTGCGAGCGCTTGAGTTAAACATGAATATAGGTTAGCTACCTATAGATACATATTGAATGATCAATAAATCTGGTAAATGCTTATTTATATATTGAAACCTGTGAACTCACCAACCTCGTGTTGACATCTTTTCTTACATGTTTTCTCGGGTCGCTAAGATAAGGCACAGGTGCACGTTAGGACATGAATGGGATTCTTCTATTTTGATTGTTACTTTATAATAATTGTTTAGACTATTTTGGATTATGTTGGTTTGGACATTTGGACTTTTGGGGACGTGTGTTTTGCGTATTTGATTTTCTTTACGCTTTCGCATTTGAACTATGTTTATTATGATATTTTCATTTGAGTCCCATGTAGAGTCGTTCAATGTAACTAATGTCTGAGATCCTGGTTCGTCACTTCCCAAACGGTAAAACTCCGTTAGCTGAAATTGGGGGTGTGACAATAGTGATGATTACGGCTTAAGTGAGATACTAGCACATGTTAGGTTGATAATTTATGACACATCCACAATGGAGAGCTTAGAGGATCATGAAGATCCGAGGGAGAGGTTAGAGGCCACACCTTTAATGATATCACACATTGAGCCTTTGACCTTTACTATTTTTCATGCTGACGGAATAGAAGCCGAGTCATCCCCTAAATCTAAGCCGCCCCGTAATAAACTCCGAGAGTTGAGTGAGTCTTGTGATCTAGGGAGAGTGTAAACCCCACGTGTGGGGACATTTAGAAGTGACAACTTGCTAGGATACTTGAACCGTGTTATCTTTGGACCTGGTAGGTTTAAGTTGTGGTGGAAGGACTTGATTGATAAATGTAATAAAGGTTCGAGGTTTAATAGGAGTAGGAGTTTATTGAGGCTGTTGAGAGCCGGTAGACCACGCAGGATGAAGGCGGATCCGGTTAGGATCAAGGAGAAGCCTCCTGATAGGTTTGTTTGAGTCTTGGGCAAGTGCCCGGGATGTAGAGTTTGTATGCATTCCTTGGTTTGAGTACGTATCATTTTTGTGTTTTTTAGTTTGTGTGTTTTGTTTGTGTCGTGTCTTGCAGGTAATTCGTGCTTGAGTCGGTGAGGAAAATCATCAGGAATGAAGTTCCAGTTATTTTCAAATTTGTTTTTATGCTTGGAACAAGTTTTTATTGAATTTGGGTGAAAAGAAGTTAAGGGGTCAAAAAAATTTTAAGTATAAAAACCCCCTTAACTTTCTGTCACGAAGGGTTCCTCGCGGTACGTGAGGTTTTGGTTGTGGTTTCTCGCGATACGCCAGAGACAAAGGTCAATGCCAGCCTGATTTTTAGCTCCTCGCGGTACGCGGGGCATCCCTGGATTTGCCTTTCTTCTATGTTTTTCCATGGTTTCCCATAACCGTTCACCACCGCCATCGTACCTCCTCTACCATCATACCACCTCTATCATCATCCATCCATTATCATTACACCTTCAACCTTCACATCTCATCCATCATTTTCCCCACACCTCATAACCCATCATTCACACTCATCCATCATATTCACCGACCACCAAGACCATGGCAGACTAAGGACCTTTCGTGATCGATGATCAACTTTGCTAGTGGTATTCATGTCTATGTGTTTGTCACTCGTCTAGTACGTTTCTTTGCTATCTATCTTGAGTCTTTCATTCTTAGTGAGTCAGCTGAGTCTTTTGAAGAGTCCTGTATTTTTGTAAGATGATGTCATCAATGTATTTTTGAACAATGTTAGTTTAGTTTATTTACTTGTAATTTCTTTTGATGTATTTTCTGTTTTTAGTCTAAGTCTGGGCCATCGAAACTACCTAGTTTCGATTGAGTTTGTTCAATCGAAACTAGTAGTTTCGATAGGCTTGTTCTTTCACTTGTAAATGCTCAACCGAAACTACGAGTTTCGGTGAGCATAGTTTCGATGTCTGTCAACTTACTATAAATAGGCTAGTTTGAGAATGTTTAGGGTGTGGATAGTGGCTGTAACCCTAAAATTCTATCTTTCATAGTTTTCTGAATCAATACACATTTGGAGTTAAATCATCTGTTGTTCTTACAATTTCATATCATACTTGTGTTGATTCCTGTGTGGTTTGCCTGTTTATCTTCACCAATTCTTTTTCTACCCTCTGTTTCACCACCATACACGCAGATTTCGCCTGTGTGTGTAATCGATCGCTTTGAGTAATTTTGTCTAAAATCTGGACTTACAATTGGTATCAGAGCTTTATACTCTTGATTTCTGAGTATTTTCAGGTTGTTTGATCGATTTTAGGTGATTTTTGTTGGAATTTTAAGGTTTATCGGTTTCACTGTTTTGGCATTGTTTCATCGATTTTTGCACTGTTTCTTCGAGTTTCTCGGATTTGAAGATTGATTCGTGTTCATAAACTTATTTGGAAGCTTTTCGCTAGATCACTTTGCGATTTCATTATATTTGATATTTGAAGCTTTTCATCAATGGAGTCTGCTGAAGCTTGAAGAAGGAGGTATCGAAACTACTAGGGGACAATCTCTGCATTTCCGTTGGTCATCAAAACTACTTGTCTGTAGTGTTTTCTGGAGAAGGTATCATCGAAACTAGTTATTTGTCCTGTTATATCGAAACTAACTTGTGTAGATTGATCACCCGAAACTACTGCACTATCGAAACTAGTTTCAATCAAAACTTGTAGTTTCTACTGAGTTTCCTGGATTTTCTGCTGTCTTCTTCAATCGAAACTAGTTGTTTCGATCAACCCTATTCACCCAAAACTAGCTATTGTTTGGGTTTATTTTTCTGAGTTATGGCATCTTCAAGCAACAATGAATATGTTGGGGGAAACAAACCACCTGTCTTGGTGTCCACTAGAGACTTTGATGATTGGACCAAGAAAATGAAGACTTTCTTTCAGTTCCATGACCACACTCTTTTACAGTCAATCATTGATGGTCCACACAAGCCAGTTACTACCACTGCAGATGTTCAGCGTCCCAAGCTTGTGTCTGAATATGATGAAAAGGATATTGTCTTAATTGCTAGAGATAACAAGGCTTATGGATCTATTGCTATGGCTCTTCCTATGGATGTGTTTAACATATTTGCTGAGTATACTACTGCTAAAGAACTTTGGATTGCTTTATGTACAAGATATGAAGGAAGTGTTGAGGTTAGAGAAAGCAAGATGGATTTGATCAAGAAGCAATATGAGATGTTTAGTAGGGTCCCTGGAGAACCCATGTCTGAATTGATCAACCAATTCTCAAGCATTGTCTCTAATTTAAAGGATTTGGGAACCAAGTATCCCACTGTTGAGTTAAACAGGAAGCTGCTTGATTCACTGCCCGAGGAATGGAATATGTACCGAATTATGATCAAGAAAACTGAAAAGCTAAGTGACTTGTCATAGCAAGAACTCTACAGCATTCTGTAGTCTTATGAGTTGGAGATAAAGAAGGGTGCAGTCACTCCAACTAATCAGTCTGGAAACACAACTCTTCTTGCTAGTCAAGGTTCCACCACTTCATCCAACAAAACTACAATAGCATACTTTCAAACTGATGTCCCACCTTCAATTTCTGTAGTTCTGCCTACTACTTCATCCACCTCTCAGAAGCCAACCAGTATGATGCCCGATGAGTATCTGCCAATCATGACTGCCTTCATGTCGTGCCATGATGCCCTGATTTCTGGAAACCTGACACCGGTTAGCTTTCAACCTGATGAATTGGAGCAGATCAACCCGGATGATTTGGAGAAGATGGACATTGAATGGTGCGTGGCTATACTGACTCTGAGGGCCAAGAGATTCATCAAGAGGACTGGGATGGATAGATTCAAGCAAGGAAAGGCTCTACGGTTTGACATAAAAAAGGTGAGATGCTACAACTATGACCAGCTGGGTCATTTTGCAAGAAATTGCAAGGAGCCATCATCAAAGGAGCAGCATGAGAAGAAGAACTCATCTAGAAAGCAAGCTGCCATCTCTCCTAAATTCACTACAACTTCCAGCTCCACAGCTCTGGTCTGTCAAGCTGATGGACATTATCATTGGGGAGATCAAGAAGTGGAAGCAGCTGACAAGGCTCTAATGGCAGATATTGAAGAAAAGGAGAAATGTGTCATGATTGAACAAGCTGAGGATCTCACCGTCGTACCAGCTGAGGTAATGTCCAGACTTTGCAATGCTAAATCTTGTTATGAAATTCAAAAATATAGATTCATCAACTAGGCCTTGGTCGATGAATGAGGTCACATACAGGTGATGTATGATTCTGTGGCTAAAAATGAGAAACTTTACTTAAAGAAAATTCATGATATTTCTAGGGAAAACCGATCTTTGATTGTATAACTTACTACAAAAAAGAATAATAATCAAATTTTAACTAAAAGATTTCAAAAGGCTAAAAAAGCAAATGTTTAAGTTGAACACATGGGTATGGATCAGAAAATTCTTTTTGGAATCATTGACAACCAAATTCATAAAAAGGTCACAGAAGGCATTAGGTATAACTCTCACCCTCCTCCGTATTCCAAGTCTGGAAGAATTGCTGATATGCTAGTTCCTCATGTTCCCACACCCTTTGTTTGCAAATTATCTGCTGATGATTATATTCAAACTTCAGATTCTGATAGTTTTGCTTCCTGTGCAGAGTCAGACTGTGTAGGTTCTGAAGATGATTGTGATGAGAGTTCTAGGAAGGGAAATGTTTTAAATGAACTTGAGTCGGATGGATGTAATAATATGTCCATGTCTAAACCAGATATTTGTGAACATGTTGAAAATTTATATTTTGGTTCTATGCCTTCTGAGCATGACAGTTTGAGAAATGCTATTTCTAAGTTTAAGAATACTTTTCCTTTTGTTCCTAAATCTGTGAATGCTATGAGTTGTATTGCAAACTTTAAAAGTGCAAGAGTTGTTGTGACTGATATTCCATAAGAATGAATGAGCAATTTGGAATTTTTCAGATTAAAGGAAGATCAAAGTATTCAAGAAAGACTTGTTGAAGAAAGAGTTGCCTCTAGTCCTGATGTCTCAACATCACAATCATCTTCTTCATCCTGTGATGAGAATTATCAGGCTAAGATGTCTTATGATAAAGTTTGTTTTAGTTGTGGTGAATCCAATCATGTTTCAAAAAGTTGTAAATTGACAACATTTCAATCTAATGAAGACTCTGTTCCTCAAATTGCCTTAAATTCAATTGCTCTGTCTAAGTCACCACATACTAGAGTTTTGAGACGCAAAAGAATAAAAAATGCTAAAAACAGATTGAAGAGGATTTGGAAAGTTAAAAATAATGTTCTTTATGATGATCATTCTTCATTAAAAGAGGATTCTGATTATGATTTTCGATATATGTCTTATCATGATAAGAAATTCCAATCCAGCAATGGCTGGGGCAAAAATATCTAAATATTATGGTCTGTACAGGTGCAATAAAGAAGGACTAGAGACAATATTTGGCATGGTGACAGTGGATGCTCGAGTCACATGACAGGACAGTTTAGTTTGCTGCAAACTTATCATCCAATGGACGAAGATTTTGTCGCCTTTGCAGGCAATCCAAGAGGAGGAAAGATTGAAGGACAAGGAAATGTGTCCAATGGTGTAAATAGCTTGGAGAATGTCAACTTCGTCCCACAGCTAAAGTATAATCTGATGAGTGTGTCCCAGATTTGTGATAAAGACTTTTGAGCCCTCTTCAAATCCAGAGAATGTTTGATTCTGAAGCCTGGAGTGGTTATTCCCAAAGACCTAATCCTCATGCGTGCCCCTTGAAGATTCAATACTTACATTCTGGACATACACAATCCATCTAGAATTGAATCATGTTTTCTGTCAAAAGCCTCTGAAGATGAACCTTTTCTTTGGCACAAAAGATTAGGGCACCTAAACTTCAAGACCATGAATCATCTCATTCGAGGAAACCTAGTCACCGGTTTGCCTCTAAAAGATTTTTTTCCTATGGAACATTGTCTTTCCTGTTCCAAGGGCAAGCAGCAAAAATCAACACACAAGCCCAAAACCAACAATTCCATTGACTCTCCCCTCTAATTGCTTCACATGGATCTCTTCGGTCCTGTGAGTGTCATGAGTCATGGAAGGAAATCCTACTGCTTGCTGGTAACCGATGATTTCTCTCGATTTACTTGGGTATTCTTCCTGGCAAAGAAAGATGAGATGCCAGAGACTTTGAAGATTCATCTGCTACAAATCGAGAATCTGTTCAATCTAAGCGTGAAGACTTTTCACAGTGATCATGGCACAGAGTTCAAGAATGCCATTCTAGATTCTTTCTATGAAAGTAAGGGTATCTCTCGGCAGTTCAATGCACCTCGCACTCCTAAACAAAATGGTGTAGCTGAACGAATAAATCGTACGTTGATAGAAGCAGCAAGGACTATGATCATTGATTCTAAGCTTCCCGTCACGTTTTGGGCCGAGGCGGTTAATACCTCATGCTTTGTGCAAAATCGAGTTCTCATCACCAAAAGCTGCAACAAGACACCTTATGAAATTATGTACAAGCGCAAACATGTTATTGATTTCTTCAGGAAGTTTGGGCGTGTTTGCACGATGCTGAATACTTCTGATCAGTTGAACAAGTTTGAAGCCAAAGCGGATGAGTGTTATTTCGTGGGCTATTCCTCTAATCAAAGAGATTTTCGTGTTTACAACAGGAGACGAAGGATTGTGCTGGAGTCCATTGATATCAACTGACATGAAAGCAATCATACGGACGCAGGGGACGGTCCTGATTGGCTTTTTGATGTCAATTCTTTATTTAAATCATTTAATCTTCCTAATTTCACTAACATATATGTCTCAACTAATCCTCTTGTGTCTGTAAATATCCTAGGTACCTCCACTCAGGACTCTTCAGACTCTGTGGCAACAAGTGAAACCGTTGAAGAAAATAATCAACCAATAGTGAATGTTGCTCCACGATCATCTGCTGAAGATCCTATTATTGATGAAGCTGACCTTTCTGACAATAACATTACCAATCTGGATGAACACTTGGAAGAGGATGAGATTCCACACTTAAGAATTCATAAGGATCATCCTACAGACAACATCATTGGTCCACTCAATGTGGGAGTCCGAACTCGTAGTGCCACTGATGCAATGAACGACAGTCTCTTCACTTGATTCATATCTCAAATCGAACATAAGAATATCAAAGCTACATTGCTTGAGAACAGTTGGTTAGAGGCCATGCAGCAAGAATTGCAGCAGTTCAACAAGTTACATGTGTGGAATCTGGTAGACCTTCCAAATAACAAAGTCCCAATCGGCACTCGTTGGGTATTTCGTAACAAGAAGGATGAAGGGGGAATCGTGAATCGAAACAAAGCCCGCTTGGTGGTTCATGGGTTTTATCAAGATGAAGGGATTAACTTTGAGGAAGTCTTTGCACCAGTGGCTCGCTTAGAAGCCATCAGAATGTTTCTCGCCTATGCAGCTTATATGGACTTCACGGTTCATCAGATGGATGTCAAAAGCGCATTTCTATTTGGAAAGGTTTAAGAGGAAGTTTATGTCAAATAGCCGTCGTGTTTCATTGATCCAAACTATCCTGACCGAGTTTACAAACTTGACAAGGCATTGTACGGTCTCCATCAAGCACCTCGTGCGTGGTATGAGACGTTATCTAAGCATCTGCTTGATAATGGTATCACACGAGGGGCAATTGACCAAACTTTGTTCAAAAGAAAGGATGGTACGGATACCATTTTGGTGCAAATCTATGTTGATGATATCATTTTTGGATCCACAAATCCTCGGTTGTGTAAATAGTTCGAGAAAGTGATGCGTTCCAAGTTTGAAATGAGCTCTATGGGAGAAATGGAGTTTTTTCTTGGTTTGCAAGTAGATCAGTCTGAGTCGGGAATTCTTATCCATCAAGATTTTCTTTGTCTCGTCTGAATGTAAAGAAAATATTTCTTCTCTTCACACTTACTATAAGTATCAAATTTTGTTTCAGGAAAATCGGATCCGACCTTGTGAGAAATGATAGAGTCTGATCATACTTCTTGAATATGGAATGGACCATAAGCGATGGTGCTCACTAAGGTATAACTGGTGGGCCCGACATATGGTTATAACTCTTTAGTAGTGTGAAAATCTAATTCTCAATCGTACACGTGTGTTTAAACCCATTTTTGAAACATCTAACCCATTTAAGCTAAGAAAACTGATTCAGTTAGATATAGGCTTACGTGTTGGATTATGATTCATGCACCAGGTGACCGTCAAAGTAACGAAAGTTACCGCCGATGACCCCGTCTGTTTTGCTTACGCAAAGATCTCGGGAGTTCATCTTTTTCCCATCCACTTGGATGATTTGACCCGTCTGTTTTGCTTACGCAAAGATCTCGGGTGTTCAACCTTTTCCTATCCGCTTGGATAATTTTATGGCTTCTTCTGTTTTGCTTACGCAAAGACCTAGAATGTTCGTACCTTTTTAATATCCACTTGGATGTTTTTCCTTTTACAACTTCTGATATCCAGTTGGATCTTATTTTACTTTTGGCGATGATTTTGACTTACCAAGATGGTACCCTGGTTAACCTGTAAGAGATGATCAGATGAATTCGGGTATTTCTTGAGGATTGATAGGCTTTCAAAACCATTTTCTTTCAAAATTGTGGGGTACGCCGTGTTTCATGCTCAAATGGTACCACTTAATCACATGAAATCATTGTACAAACAAATGTTCGGGTATCTTGCATAAATATCGGCTATCTTTAGGGATTCACAGTAGCTGAGTGCAAAATGAAGTGTTTTAAGGGTCTTGATAAGACATGATCTTACGTTGGATCTTTTCCAATGCTAAGTGTTCATATCTTTTATTGTTTTTACTTTTATTTTTCAATATAAATTTCTTAAATCTTCCTTATTAGCTTTTTAAATTGTGTACATATGATAGTTTCCTTTGTTTCTGATCAAGTATCTCATGTCACCCAAAACAACATTCCCATCGAAAGTACTCAAACCGCCCGAAACTTCCTCCCACTCGAAACTACTTTGCCCTATCGAAACTTGAAGTTTTGACAGGGGCATTTTGGTCTTTTGTCAAGCTCTAATTAAATGTCTTCATAATCAGGTTTCTTCCAAGCCATGTTCACTTGAACTCTCCGAACCTTTCACACCTTCTTCTTCACTCACAAAATCTCTCAAATCGGTCTAAGTTTGCAATATAAAGGTTTCTCATCTGATTCCCCCGTCGTCTTCATCATCAAGTAATGATTTCCGTTCATAAGTGTGCGATTTTACAAAATGCCAGACCTAGGGTTTCAATTATGAGATTTTTATGACTAAATCTTCATAATCCTGGTCGTTCTGTGTGAAAATCTTGTTAATAATCTTGCCATTGTTGATATCTCATTTGTGTATTGCATATTCTTTCAGATTTTTCTACAAATCTCGGTAAGATGGAGTTTCGACACTTATAGTATTTTCTTAACCTATCTTTTTATCTATTTAGCTTGTTTGATGATTGTCGATGTGTCTGTATATATGTTTAGGTCTTTTTCTGTATGTTTTGAGTCCCCTTATTCTGTTCAGAATTCAGGCATTGAAACTAGTAGTTTCGATTAAAGGGTGTTTTGATTTTAAAATTTGTTTTTCAGAATTTGAACAGGTTCTATCGAAAATAGTTGTTTCGATACCCAAGCTTGACCTAAACTAAGTAGTTTCGATTAAGGTTACTTGCCCAAAACTAGTAGTTTCGATTAGACTTCTCTGAAACTTTTCTAAGTGTCTGAGTTTTGAAAAATTTTGTTTTGATTTGTTCTTTGCATATATGGATCTTCTGTTTGTCAAAAGACATAATGTCTATGCATTTTTAGATGCCAATGATCCAAAGTGTGTAGATTTCGTTCAAGTCCTAAATTTCCTTGCAAACTCCAACAGAAGCTTTGCCATCAGTCACAATGTACCAGTCTTCGAATCAACCGTAAGGCAGTTCTGGAACACTGCAGAGACTATAATCATTGAAAATGTGGAACACATTCGAGCTACTGTTCATGATCAGGAGGTGTTATTTTCAGAGGCTACAACAAGACAGGTGTTATTATTTGCTGACAATCATGAAGCTCCGGTGGAATTTCCAAGTTTCTATGTCAAAGAATGTTTTAGAAGACTGGGTCACCCTGATGAGTTCAAGAGTGGGCAAATCATCAAGAATTCCCTTCCACCTTTCTAGAGGTATATTGTGCACATCTTCATCCACAGCTTGTCCATTCGAAAAGGTGGATTTGACTCAGCAAATTCCATGGTGGCTTCTGCAATGCTAGGACTTATCAAAGAAATGGACTACAATTTCTCAGGTATACTCTTTAAAAAAATGAAAGAAAATCTAACCGGGGGTGCTAGAGATAAATTTTTGGTCTATCCAAGGTTTCTCTAGATCATTATCAATCATCTTCATCCAAACCTACAACAAGATGGTCATCTGTTCGTTTTTGATAAAATGACAGCCAAAACCCTAAGCTATATGAAAAGTACAAGCAAAAGAACCAACAGAGTGATTACCAATATTCCTTTGTTTGGTCACATTATTGGTGAAGAGGAAGAGGAAGTTTCTAATGTGGATCCACAACTACAAGTTGAATCATCATCATTATCTGAAGAGGAAGAAGAAGATATTGAGCAAGAGCAAGGTATGAATGAAGAAGAACAAGAGGTTGAAGCTGAGACAGATGCTGAAATTCCTCATGAACCGGAAGATGAACAACCTATCTTGGAATCTCCTTTCATTGATCAATTGATAGAGAATCTTGAGCCTGTGATTGAAGAGTAACTTGTTGAAAACATAGAAGCTGAAGCACATGTTGAAGCTGAGTCAAGTGGAACTCTGGACGAAGGAATCTATGGAACAAAGTATGATCAGTCAGATTATGAGTCTGAATCTGAGGAGCAGACTGAACCTCCTGCATCTTCATAAAAAATACAAGCCGATTCTGAGTCCGACTACGAATTAGAAGAACCCCTAGCCAAGAAAATCAAGATAGGACTGGAGTCTTTGACCTCGTCATCAAAATCACTTTCTGAAACTCCAGAACACCTAACATCCATACCTTCTCCTATTCATACTTTCAACACTCCACAACCCTCTCCCCAACCATCTCCATAGCCTAGTCCTTAACCAACACCACCTATATCACCTGTACATGAAGCATCACCTTCTGTACCAAGAGTCAAGACCTTAATCTTGGAGGTAAAGAAGCTACAGAAAGAAGTAACAAAAAGAGATGAAGTAATAGAAAGCTTAAAGACATAATTGAGTGAGTGCAAAGAAGAAGTTAAAGATCTTAAGCTGAAAGTTGGAGGTTTGCATACCTAACTAGAAGTTCAGCAGACTCAACTTGAAACTCAACAGAAGTTAATTTCTCAACAACAACAAGATTTTAAGGCTATATCTGACATAGTTGAGCAACTCAAGGCTTCATTGGTCAAATCTTCTCCACAAGAAACCCCTTCCAGTGTTCAGGGGGAGACCACTTCAGCTGGTGGACCTTCTTCACCTGTCTTTGTCACCAACCATGAATCTGCATTGACTATCTTCACCGGCCCAATTTCCAAGACAAAGGAAACTGTGGAAGTCAAGATTGAAGAAACTGAGTTTGATCTTCCCTCGACTAGTGAAAGGAGATCCGCCAGAGAAAGAGGAAATTAGGTCAGATCATGAGTTGAATGCTCTTCTAGATGAGATTAACAATTATGGTTTTAATGACGAGTATCCAGAGATTATGTCTATAGAAGATCTGTATAAGGAAAAGGTGAGATACTTCACAGAGGAAGGAGATGAGATCCAGGCACTTTCTGATGATGATAAAGATGAAGCAAGTGTAAAAGTTGATCTGGTGATTACTGAACCAACCACCACTGAACCAACTCATACAACTCACACTGAGTCAACACCTACTGAATCCACCCTAACTGAACCAATCCAAGCTCCTAAACCAAATCCAGACTATCCCGATCCTAAAAGGCCTTGGATGAGGAAGCTGCCTGTAGAGGAGTCTCCCAAGTACTATGAGTGGTTCGTATGATAATGAGAGGGGTTTGTATATTGTGAGGAGATAAAAGGAGGAGTAGAACACTTTAAAAGTTCTCATGAGTTTAGCTCCCTTCCAAGATATGACCTGAGGGCTTTAGCCAAATTACCCTTCAGAATCCTGGTAAAGTCAATGAGGCCCGAAACTTTGAGTAGTTCCTGCAACAATAAGCCCTCAATGACTTCATGTCAATGAAGACCACTCTCCCAAAAAGAATTATATCCAAAACCAGGATTCATCCCAGAACGCAAAAGCCCTGGGTAAGTCTTCGGTACAAGCCGGAAGAGACTGTCAAATCCATCATACTACCACGATCAGTACCAGTCCAGCTTCAGAATTTCAGAAAATGGTTTTACAACTCAACCATTGGAAGTGCTGTGATCGAGTGTGAAGGCAAGGAAGACATTCATATATTTGAGCCCATGGAGCTATTAAAATTTCAACCTAAGGATCTTGAAGTGTTATTCAACAACCCCATCAAGCTCTTTCATGAAGATGATGAGGCTGATGCCAAAACATATCAAAGGGCGGTGACTATTATTGCAAAACCTCACTTTCAGAAATCAAGTCAAGAGCCAACTGCTTAGCGAGAGTTGAAGACAATGATGCTGTAGGTCCAGGTAACTCAACTACTGATCGAACTCGTGATATGACATTGCTATAACACGAAGTGCAGAATCCTTTATGTTAACTTTTGTATACTAACCGACAATTCAAACAACACGTGTAAATAAACTTCTCAAATATATTCCAATTCACAATGGTTACAGACTCAATCAGACAAGTTTATCTCTCGGTTCTCTCTCTGATCAGTCCTGTCTAATGACTCTGTAAACACATATATATAGAAACTAACCTGCTGTAAGCGAACTTATTAAGTTCTCCTGAAACAGACTAAGCGAACTTAACAAGTTCGCCTCAGTTAGACCTAGGCGAACTTATTAAGTTCGCCTCTGATAGACCAAGCGAACTTAACAAGTTCGCCTCTAGGCTCACTAGTAAAAACACTTAGCAACTTTATACATTTACATGTCAAAAACATAAAGACATAAAATCTAACTATTACAAGCTTTTGTCATTACAAATCTATGTCCTAACAGACTCCCCCTTGACAATAGCTTGATCTTCTGTCTTCAGTCTTTACCTTGAACTCTTCCAGTTGTCCGATAGTCTGCTGCCAGCATGCACTCCATATCTTCTGCATATCTCCAAAACTCTTTTATATTATAGACCTTGTTCTCTCCATTCATCAGTATAGATGATATCATTCTTTCGCAGCGTCTTCTGATCTTTCTTTGAAAAATTAATAAGATTCATTGCGTCATAGAAACACACAATGACCTTATTATCTTTATCTTCAATCCTTGCTTCACCAGTATTAACATCAACATACCACCATTTCATATTCCCAAGAAAGTCTTGAGGAATATTCTTTAATGGTATCTTGTGAATAGCACGTACTGGTTTATACTTATATCTCCAGGTTACTTTCACAGTCTTTGGATCTGTGTTCTTCACTCTCTTTCCCTTCTGTGGTTTCAGCCGTTCATACTTACCCGAACTACCTTCTTTCTTTATCAGATTTGCTATCACATCAGCCAAACCATTCTTCGATCTATTTATGAGTGGCTTTGAAGCTAGACCATTTATTTCACACCTCGGCAAGGTATTGAAATATTTGATCATCGGCTTTAAGTATTGAACACCGTCAGATAGTTTGATTACAAATAATTTTGAGTCACCATCATATAACCAACTTATGATCCTTCCTACACACTGCTCTTTATTCACATATTTCTCTTTCTGAGCAGGTTGTGTGCTGGAGACTTGGGTAGCACCTTCATCCAACTGTTTACAACTTCTCTCCACTGTTCTCGTGTCATCCCTGTATCTCTGTACATCACAGATTCTTCATTAATCTTCGGAGACTCAGTGTGAGTAGTTTCAGTTTCAGCACCTTTATTGGATTGGCTTATCTCATCATCAGTATCCATCTTTGAATCAGCTGTATCATCAGGCAGTGTGACGTCTTCAACAGAGTCCATTGAATCTGTTACTCCTTCATAAGTGAATTCAGGAATAACATCATCCTGGATGAAGTTATACGGCACCTTAAGACCATCACAACCTTCATAAGTGACATTATCTTTATCTTTCTCTATTTCAATCTCTACTATTTCTCCTTCTTCTATCTCAGTATCTGACATATCATCGTCCATGTCATTGAATAAATCGTCAATGTCATTAAGACATTCAATCTTTTCAGCTTCCTCTTCTTCCTCTTCTTGCAAGAATTCTAATAACAGAATTTCTTCATCATTAGTACCAGTAGTATATTTGTCTTTGTTTCCTTCAAGTGATTGTGATGTCGACTCCCCCTGAAATCTAGATATAGGATTAGCGTCAGTGTATTGACGATCACCTTCAATATTTCCAGCAGGATCATTGTCTTCATCATCACGTCTTTGAATTGACTCTGTGTGACAAGTATCAGGTATCCTCAACTCCCCCTGAGCGTCAAGACGCTGAACGAGTTTGGAAATTAATGCTTGCATATCAGCAATCTGTTGAGCTTGAGTCTGAATCACCAGCTGCCGTTGTGAATCAATAGAAACAAGAGAGTTTACTTGTGTTTGTAGAGAAAGCACTTGAGATTCAAGGAAAGTAATCCTGTCAGAATCAGAAGGCTTTGACAGACCAGTTGTGGATTGTGGAATAGTAGGATTTGAAGTAGTAGGAATAACTGGAGGAACAGGAGTTTGAACTGGAGATGGATCCTTAGATCTTGGAGGAGTAATTATCAGAGAAGCAACAAAATTAGCATCCTCGACTCCTTGAGAAGATTTTGCAGCAGCCATTGACGCAGACATTAACTTTTGCCATGTAGGATCTGGAGTAAAGATCTTTTACCAAGTACTGATCCAGAAGGAGGATCCCGAACAGACTTTCGTCTTGGTCGTCTGGCTTGAGATTTAATACGTTTTCCAGCATTAGCCAGTGGAATAGCAACCAACCGTTCATAATGACCTGGGGAAAAATCCTTAGATTCATCATAATCAGTGCTGTCATCATCAGATGATATCATATCACTTGAGCTAGAACTAGACTCAGCTTCTGTCACCACATTCCCTTCTTGTTCATGAACGGGCGAGTTCACAGCATCATCAACGAAATCATCCATGTTCATTCCTAGATCGTGATCAGGGTCATGAACGACCTTTTCTTGAATTGGTTCCTGAATAGGAATATCAACTGCAGCTTGTGGAATAGGAACTTGTTCAGGAATAGGAATTTGAGGTTGTATAGGAACTTGTATTTGTGGAACTGGTATCTGTTGTTGTTGTGCGGGTTGTTGTGGTTGTTGCTGTTGTTGTTGTGATTGTTGTTGTTGTTGTTGTGGTTGGACATTAACTCCTTGAGCTTGAGCAAGTTCATTAGGATGAAACCAGTTGTCATTAGGTGGTGCAACAAAATCAGGATTGATTAAGTGCCCAAACAATGGAGTATTGACTAGAATCAAAGCAGCATTCTGCTGTTTCACCTTTGTACAGTCGGTAAAGATACGTTTTGACATCGGAGTCAAAGTCAATATTATAGCATGTTGTGGAAGATCCGGAATAAGATGATTGAGTATCATTTGAATAAATCGAGGATACATCAAGAAACCTTGACCTTCAGCAGGATTGATTTGCATTACCATCTCCCGATAAAAATAAAGAGGAAAATTGAAATGTTTATTCAATGTTAAGGCGACCATAGCTGTTTGAAGAGCCATCTTCAATCCATCGGTACCAGCTTTTCGTGGAGAGATGCATTGAATAATCACATGCATAAAATACCTCCATTCACCTACTAATCCACCTTTCCGAGCTTGGGTATCATTTTGTTTCCCACAATAACCCATCCTTTGAAAACAACCCATAATAAGAATGCTAGGATAAGATATTGGATCATCAGCATTTCCACCTAAATCAAGAGCAGCACGAATCGTCTCTTCAGAAATTGCAATCACGGTATTGTTTACTGTTGCATGAAGTACATGCGGTTCCACGTCAGTATCTTGATGTACCGTATCCCAGAATTGCTGTATATACACCAAGCTGATATAGGGATCTGCAGATAAGGCAACATGCAGTCTTGATCGATTCAGAAAATTTATGATGCCTTGAAAATGAACTGCTTCTGGCATATTTGGATCTAACAACGCCACTTGATTATGCTTATATTCAACAAGACGAGCCATCTGTGAAAATATCGGACAACACAACAAACATTAGTACACTTACACATATATGAAACACAAATATAATAATACACACAAACAAAACAAAACAAAAAATTTGAAAAATTTTCAAAGAAAAAAAATTTCAACAAAAAAATTCACAAGTGCAATTCACTTCTGACCCCTAGGCGAACTTAATAAGTTCGCTTAGTAGTGCAAGAGACGAACTTAAAGTTCGCTTCGAACAAGTTCGCTTGGAACAAGTTCGCCTGAACCTGACACGTTTCAAATTCAAACACAAAATTTCAAAACTTTGGCAAATCGATAGAAAATCATGAAATAAGCATATAAAATCAGTCCAATACCAATTTACACTCAAATATGATGATCAATTTTATATTTTCGGTCAAAATTAGGTCAAAATTTGTCTTTGAACAGTGTGACGTACAACCGAGACCAAAATCATCAAATACACACAATTGACTGGATGAAATTCAACGAAAATACCTTTGTTGGATTCGCAATTCAATTTTGATTAAGATTCAACCAGAAAACAACTCTCACAACACAGTTTTAATTTTTTGAGAATTTTGGGCAAGTTCGCTAAATTCTGAGGAAGACGATGAAAAATGATAAGTTCGCCTGATTAAACCCTTATTCAGATTAAGTTCGCTTGATTAAGCGAAGTTGATAAAATCGCTTAACAATCCTTCGGCGAAGAAGATAAGTTCGCTTCACCCTTAAGTTCGCTTCACCCCAGACTGTAGATTAAGTTCGCTTCACTGGTTTAAGCGAACTTATAAAGTTCGCTTCACTGTACACAGGCGAACTTAGTTGCTTATCAACCCTTTTGCCTTGAACACAAATTTTACCAACTTCAACCTGTCAAATCTTGAACTTCCGTCAGCAACACATATTTGATCCAATCCCGAACAATTTTAATAAAAGTTTAGAATTTTCATGCAAAATAAAAATCAAAATCTTTTTGAGTTTTATCTATACAGACAGAAATACATATTTTTGGTTTTTCTCTGTACAAACTGAAATCACATATTTTTGGATTTTATCTATACAAACAGAATCACATATTTTTGACTTTTATCTGAATAAATCGAAATCACATATTTTTGGATTTTATCTATACAAACAGAATCACATATTTTTTACTTTTATCTGAATAAACCGAAATCACATATTTTTGGATTTTATCTATACAAACATAATCACATATTTTTGACTTTTATCTGAATAAACCGAAATCACATATTTTTGGTTTTTAACATCATGAGCAAGAAGATCATATCAGTATTCAATTAATTCATCACACATATTATCAATAACAAAGGGTAACTTATAGGATGAGACCTATTCAACTAAATGTTATGCATTTTGCATCTTTTTCATTTTGACACTCCTTCAATTTGAATAATATTTGAAATGATACGCGATAAATTTCAAAGTAAATAAGATCAGGTTATGAAATGCTCTTTTATTTATACCGAATTTGAAATATAAAGCATCAATTCTTAAATTTGTCAATATTATATTATTTGAAACTATAAGCATTTATTCTCCAAATTCATGTGATTTAGTACCATTTAGATGATAAACATCGTGTACCCCACATATATGCCAAATAGAAAGTAAATGCATTATCTTCAAGACATATATAAGAGTTTACAAAAGATTATCCGAATATTCAGAATGAGGAGACATCACTTAGCACATGAATAGCAGAATCCAAATTCGATTGTATAAGAATCAATGAGATTCAGAATCGAATGATTCAATGTTTTGGCTTATATTTGTAGAATCATAAGATTTAGGTATGTGGATCCAACTGTTATCTGGATTATGAATTCAATGGAATCAGTAAAGATGATATATCAATATGATCCAAGGGCTAGTATATGTTTGACAGATGTTGTCAAGTACATATCTTGATTATACTTCAAATTGCATGCTTTTCGGGACATGGGCACTGAAGCAAACCGAATGAATAGTGCTAAGGACATAACCCGAAACTGATCTTATAGGAAAATCTTTATTAAAAGCTAATATTCTTTATCTGATAGTGATCTTTTACGCACACACCCAGGCATATAATGGATTTAAATCACAGATGTAATCATATTATATTTAATTTTCACACTACTATTAGTTTCAAAACGCTTTTAGCCTATTGACGATTCAAGTTTCAAATTTTATACACAAAATTTTTATTTTTTTATTATTTTTTTTTAAAAAAAATTATCAAGAATAGAGCATTCACAACACTATCATTTCTTATTTATGCAGACTTTGAAATTTAGATCAAATCAACTTATCTTAATCCATCATATATCAAGGTCTACTAAGGTTGTGTGAAATGAACTAATCACTGATGTACTATCATTTCTTCTCTAATCTCAAATGATGTCAAAATTTTATATTTTTCAATTTGTTTTGACTTTTTATAAATTAAGAATTTTGACTGAAAATGTAAATGCAGAAATGTAATAAAGCAATAAAAGAACTTAAAAGAAAATTTTCCATGAAATTCTGATTTTGAAAAACTTTTATTCGGGATTGATCATACCAATCATTTTAATTAGGAATTCAAACCTGGTACGATCAAATGCTTTGGTAAACAAATCAGCAAAATTATCTTCAGTGTGTACCTTGACCAGCTCAATCAACTTTTTCTCTACACAATCACGTATAAAATGATATCGAATTTCGATGTGCTTAGTTTTACTATGTTTAACAGGATTATTCGTTATGGACATAGTAGCATTGTTATCAATAAACATGGGGGTTTCTGTGAAATTCAAACCGTAATCTCTCAATTGTTGTTGTATCCACAGGATCTGTGAACAACAACTTGCAGCAGCGATGTATTCTGCTTCGCATGTTGAAATCGAGACTGTGGTTTGCTTTTTGCATTGCCAAGATACAAGTCGATTACCTAAGAACTGGCAACCACCTGTTGTAGATTTCCTGTCCAGACAACAACCACCAAAATCAGAATCAGTATAAGCATTGAAATCAAAGTTAGAACCATGAGGATACCATAGCCCTAAACGTTGTTTTCCTTTTAAATACCGTAATATTCTTTTCACATCAATTAAGTGAGATTCTTTTGGCTTTGCCTGAAATCTGGAACAAATACACACGGCGAACATTATATCTGGCCTTGAAGCGGTTAAGTGCATGAGGGATCCAATCATAGCTCTGTAAAGTCGACAATCCACATCTTTTCCTTCCGGGTCAGAATTTAACTTATGATTGACCGGAATTGGAGTATCGTATCGGGTACAATCCTCCATCTTGAACCGGCTCAAGATGTCTTTGACATACTTGGACTGATGAATAAAGAAACCATCTTCCTTTTGATTTACTTGTAAACCTAAGAAAAACGATAACTCTCCCATAGCAGACATTTCAAATTTCGGCTTCATAACACCCTCAAAGTCTTTGCACAACCCTTCATTCGTCGAGCCAAAAATAATATCATCCACATAAATCTGTACCAGTAGGTAATCTCCCCCTGATTTCTTTAAGAATAAGGTCGAGTCTATCTTTCCACGAACAAAGTCATTCGCCAAAAGATGTGTGGATAAAGTCTCATACCACGCACGAGGAGCCTGATGAAGACCATAGAGAGCCTTATCAAGCTTGAAAACCATATTTGGATGCATTGGATCTTCAAACCCCGGCGGCTGACACACATAGACTTCCTCCTTGACCTTTCCATATAAAAATGCACTCTTGACGTCTAATTGAAACACCTTAAAACCTTTAAAAGAAGCAAAATCTAGAAACAGCCTTATAGCTTCGAGCCGCGCAACCGGCGTATAAACCTCGGTGTAATCAATTCCTTCTTGTTGATTGAAGCCCTGGACAACTAATCTTGCCTTATTGCGTACCATGACACCTCGATCGTCTTTCTTACATTTAAACACCCATTTTGTTCCTATCGGATACGCACCTTTCGGTAGATCAACAAGATTCCAAACCTTAAGTTTGTCAAATTGAGCAAGTTCTTCCTGCATAGCTTCTATCCAGTTATTTTCATTTAAAGCCATCTCAACATTCTTTGGTTCAACCTGCGAAATAAAGCATGAATGTGAGCAGTCATCAAGAACACCAGAATCTTTAATGAAAGTATACAAACAAGTATTGTCAACAAGAGAACGTGTTTTCACTCCATCCTGTAAATTTCCAATTATATTTGTTACTGGATGATCTTTGTGTTCCTTGATGGATGCGACCTCAGGAGCTGGCAACACGTCAACTTGAGTAGATTCAGATTGATAAGAATAATCTTAAGGAATTGGAATTTCCGAGTCTAAATTTGTTGTAATCTCCCCCTAAGCCCGTGTCGAAGGTAATGGATCATCACTCAACAACGGATCAGCAGAAGAATCTTGAAAAATAGCATTATCCTCCTCACTCTCTGAATCTTGTGGACCTGAACAAGAAGCAACATTAGGATCTGGAGCAGAAGTAGATGGAATCGATGAATTGGGAACTGCATTTGGTAGAAATCCATTGTGTTGTGCATCTTGACAAGAATCATAAAGAACAACAGCATCTTCATCAGAAATGTTAGAAGGTAAATGAAAAGACTTGAATAAGTTTTCATAATCAAATGCCCAATCCGGACCAATCGCCATTTGTGGTAAAGACCTATTTGAACAGTCAATATGGAACCATTCTTCAACTTGGCGTGTCTCTTTGTTATAAACCCTCTTGGTTGTTGAATTAGCCACATACCCCAGAAAAATCCCTTCAATAGCCTTTGCACTGAATTTTGTTGGGACATCTCGAACCTTCAGTAGGGTACACGGATTACCAAAAGGTAATAAGTATTCCAGATTCGGCTTTCGATTATTTAGCAATTCATAGCAAGTCTTGTTATGTCGCTTTACGGTCAAGATCCTGTTCAAAACATGACACGCAGTATTCACAGCTTCAGCCCAAAAGGTGACTGGAGGCTTTGAATCTGCAAGCATCGTGCGAGCTGTTTCGACCAACATCCTGTTCTTTCGTTCAGCGACACCGTTTTGTTGAGGAACATATGGCGCACTGAATTCATGATGATTCCTTTTTGTAGACAAAATAAGCCCATTTTGCTTTTCTTAAATTCGCTGCCATTGTCACTCCTGATTCTTCTGACTTTCAGATTGAATAAAGTCTCCAAACCCAGGATTAAGTATTGTACCAAATCAGTGGTTTCAGCTTTAGATGAAAGAAACTTAACCCATGAAAATCTGGAGTAATCATCAGTTACGACCAAGCAATACGATTTCCCACCAATGCTCCTAATACTGATAGGACCGAACAAATCCATATGCAGCAACTCCAAAGGAGTTACGATAGAATTCGTCGATTTTGATTTGTGAGATTTATTTCTTTGTTTCCCCTTCTTGCACGGAATACAATCATCAGGAACTGAAAATTTCATTTTCGGAATACCAAGCACAAGATCATTCCTAACAATGTAGTTCATCTTCGTGTAGTTTATGTGAGCTAGTTTCCTGTGCCACAATATTGAATCAGATTCCGACGCCTTGGAGAGTAAACATGTTGGAATTGAATCCGTTGTAGTGGCGACACTCATGTCAAAAACATACGTGTCATTTCCCCTTGGAGCCTTCATGAGAATCCATTCATCAGGAATCACAAAACCCAGTTTTAGAATATAGCATTCATGATAATTGAAATGGAACGAAAACTTGATACGCTTAAAAGATTGTGTTCCAGCTGCTCAACATAATTCACCTTTTCAAATTTTACTTTGTCATTCTTTAACGTTCCATGGCCTGTTATGTACCCGCCTTTATTACCCGCAAAAGCGACATAACCACCATCAATTTTAATCACATCCTCAAGCAATCTAACATTCCATGTCATATGTCGAGAGCAACCATTATCCACATACCATGTATTGTTGATAGTCCTCCTTGGTTGTCCCTACATAAACAACGAGAATCAGTTAGAAAATGGAACCCAAGCCATCGTGGTCTTGGGTCGTCCGGATTGATCAAAATAAACAACTTCTTGTAATTTACAATCAATTTTATCATTCACTTTTGGAACAGAAGTTTGACAATTAGACCTTTTCAAAGAAGAACCATTTTTATTATTTTGAAAAACATTATGTGATATATTATTGTCAGATTCAGATGTTTCCAAAATTTTCTTTAATTTTATGTTTCTTCTTCTTCTTCTTTGAGGTCTAGACAATTTAACCTCTTGAAAAGTATCTTTTGAAATCCCAACTTTGGGAATCTCAAGTTTCTCTTTGCAAACAAAGGATTTAGCATTTAATAAATTCTGTTTTTTAAATCCATGGGATTTAACAAAAGAATGACCAGTCATATTTTTCTCCAAACTAGAAAACGACTTTCCCTCATCGTTTCTTTTAAGAATCTTCACCACTTTCGGTTGTGAAGGAACAATCTTCATTTTACCCTGGTTCTTGTATGGACGATTAATCAAAATATGACCAGCCTCATTGCAATGAAAACACACTCTTCTTTCTTGATAACTTCTGAAATAAGATTTTTTCTTTGAATTTGATGAACCATCAGAAGAATAAGCTTCGGAGGAATGCCCAGAACAATTTATTGGCTTCTTTGGAACATAAGTCTGTTTTGGCACCTTTGAAGAATTCTCTTTTTGAAAACCAGCCGCAACAAACCCACTTGAATGTAAGATTGGAGAAAGTTTAGTTGGAACCAACTTCACCTCTTCAGGTTCAGTCAAAATGCATTTATCCCTAGTAACATTCTTCACAACCTTTGGTTCCTCAATTTTCACTTCTCTCGGAATGCCTTCAACCTTTGAATCATCAAACACTTCATCTTCTGTATCAGAATCATACACCATGTCTTCACCCGTCACTGGATTCACCTTTATTACTGTCTTGGGATCAATTTCCTCTTCATGAATGATTTCAGGATCAACCACATAAATTGCATTGAACGGAGGAGGAACAAACCCAATACCAGCAACCCTTTTTGTGGGATCAGCATTAGCATTGAAATAATCCAAAACTACAGATGAATTCTCAAACTGTTCCAGCTTTCTATGTAATTTTATCACCTCAGATTCTTTTTCAGAAATCTCCTTGTTCTTTTGAGCAACTACTTCATTTCGTTTTTTGATTTCAGCATACTTTATATCTAGATGATAACCCTGCTCTTTGTATTTTAACCCAAGAGAATTTAAGTCTCTTTTCAAAGACTCAATTCTATCAATGCACAGCTTATCATTATCTTTCAGTTTCTGATTAACTGAATGCATTGATTTCATGTCACAATTCAAATTTGTGTTATCATCCATGACTTTTTGCAGTTTATCTTTAACAGAAATGCAATTAGAACAATATATATGACAAACAGAGTCTTTTACCTTAGTCGGATCAGACATGTCTGACATGAATACTTTGGCAATTGGAATATTCTCTGAATCTTCACCAACTGAAGCATTTTCTGTAAGAACAATTTCTTCCTCAGCAACCCCTGACACAGCATCAGAATCAATACTTTGCCCTCTTTCTTCCTCATCATCAACACTTAGAACACTATCACCATCACACGAATCATCACTAGAATTTTCATCATCAGTAGACTCTTCTGGTTTTTCTGAATGAATTTCTGCAACAAAAGCCTGACTCACAGCACCCACCAAATCTTCCAGATGAATGCCCCAATCATAGTTTTCGTCGTTTTGAGCAACCAGAGCTGATGATGCAGATGCATGATTTGTATTACTAGAAGGACCATGATTTTGATTACCAGATGAACCATGTGACTGATTCCTATTATGCTGAAAGTTAGATTGCTTCTTTTGAGAATCAAATTCTACCTTTGGCTTCACACACTCCTTAGCAAAGTGACCATACTCTTGGCAGTTGTAACACCTGACTTTGCTCTTATCAAAACCCATACGCGATCGACTATTTGAACCAATATATTTTCTGCCAGTTCTCTTCAAGAAATCTTTAGCTTGTCGCATTAACATGGCCATATTCCATTGGATGTTCATTTCTTCCAGATCAACAGGGTCAATCTGTCTGAAATCTTCTTCTATTACCTCAGGATCATGTATTTTACCTCTATTGAAATTTTTATATGATGCCATGAACGAAGGAAACATAGCAAGATAATCATCAGCAACTTTCTGATTCACATGAGGTCCAGATGATGTTAAAGCAGTAGTAGCAGAAAATCCAGAATGGCTTGAATGACCAGAATAAATTGGAACTCCAGAACATTGATCATTTGAAGACTCTTGAGCATCACCAGAAAAAAAATGCCACTCCAGTACCAGATTTACCAGCAGATTTGGCAAAATACATTGAGGGATCCTGGATATGCTCCATATTAGTCTCTTTCTTCTTCATATTCATGTCATGTGACTGAATCTTCCCTAGGACTTCTTCAAGAGACATGGTTTTATACTTAACATTTTCGTTGATCAAAACCGTATACACATCAAACTTTGATGGTAAAGCCTCCAAGAATTTATCATTGATTTCCTCAGTCTCATATACCACAGATGCACTAGCCAGTTCACTAAGAAGATGATAGAATCTTGTAGCAAGATCATCCAAAGATTCATTTTGAAAATGTTTAAAGACTAGGAACTGCTTCTTTAGTAACTCCTTTCTACTCTTTTTCACATCCAAACTCCCTTCACACCTTTTCTGTAATGCTTCCCACAGTTGTTGAGAAGACTTGAACTGTTTAAAACTGTGATAAATTTCCTTTGGTAGAGACATCGAAATGCTAGCCATTGCTTTCTTTTCTCGATCAAATAACAGCTTCTCTTCAGTAGTTAAAGCTGACACTGGTTTCGGAACATCATCCTTTCCCATCCATGAATAAGTAGGATGCGTATATCCTTCCAAAATCGGAATCCACAAACAAGTATCGGTAAAAGATACGAACCGGTCAAACCGATCTTTCCAATTTGAATATTCAGCTAGATTCAGCAACTTCGGAGGTTTTTGAGATGTACCAATCTCATTGTCATAATTGAACATGTTTGTGACTTGAACCATATTTGCCACGTTTTAAAAAAAAATTTCTAAAAAATTTCTAAGTATTGAGCAGTTTTACCCTCAGGCGAACTTAATAAGTTCGCTTTAGTGAGTACTAAGTGAACTTGAGATCAAGCGAACAAGACAAGTTCGCTTAAGGAGGAAATCCGATAAGTTCGCTTACTTATTAAGTTCGCTTAAAATGTAAGAAGCGAACTTAATAAGTTCGCTTGCTAAGTTCGCTTGCACAGGAACTAGCAAGTTCGCTTAAACTGCTGTAACAGATTCAGAAGAATCTTTTCTCAAACACGAACCAAGAACTTCAAAAATCATGATTTCTCAGCGAATTGATGGAATTTAAGGAAATTGAACCGTAGGATTATGAATTTTATCAAATAGAACAGTTCTATCGGACTAATTTCGTCAAAATCACTTCCAAAAACACGAATTCAACAGAGAAACGATCTTCAAGAACTTGAAAAACTCCATTGTTGCAGAAAATTCAAAAATGTTGAATTTCTTGTCGAATTGTACACAAAAACCGTCACTAATCACCGAGAATCGTACTTAATTCACGAGCACATGCTCTGATACCACTTGTGAATAGCACGTACTGGTTTATACTTATATCTCCTGGTTACTTTCCCAGTCTTTGGATCTGTGTTCTTCACTCTCTTTCCCTTCTGTGGTTTCAGCCGTTCATACCTACCCGAACTACCTTCTTTCTTTATCAGGTTTGCTATCACATCTGCCAAACCATTCTTCGATCTATTTATGAGTGGCTTTGAAGCTAGACCATTTATTTCACACCTCGGTAAGGTATTGAAATATTTGATCCTCGGCTTTAAGTATTGAACACCGTCAGATCGTTTGATTACAAATAATTTTGAGTCACCATCATAGAACCAACTTATGATCCTTCCTACACACTGCTCTTTATTCACATATTTCTCTTTCTGAGTAGGTTATGCTGGAGACTTGGGTAGCACCTTCATCCAACTGTTTACAACTTCTCTCCACTGTTCTCGTGTCATCCATGTATCTCTGTACATCACAGGTTCTTCATTAATCTTCGGAGACTCAGTGTGAGTAGTTTCAGTTTCAGCACCTTTATTGGATTGACTTATCTCATCATCAGTATCCATCTTGGAATCAGCTGTATCATCAGGCAGTGTGACGTCTTTAACAGAGTCCATAGAATCTGTTACTCCTTCATAAGTGAATTCAGGAATAACATCATCCTGGATGAAGTTATACGGCACCTTAAGACCATCACAGCCTTCATAAGTGACACTATCTTTATCTTTCTCTATTTCAATCTCTACTATTTCTCCTTCTTCTATCTCAGTATCTGACATATCATCGTCCATGTCATTGAATAAATCGTCAATGTCATCAAGACATTCAATCTTTTCAGCTTCCTGTTCTTTTGAATCTTGAAAGAATTCTAATAACAGAATTTCTTCGTCATTAGTACCAGTAGTATCTTTGTCTTTGTTTCCTTCAAGTGATTGTGATGTCGACTCCCCCTGAACTCTAGATATAGGATTAGCGTCAGTGTATTGATGATCACCCTCAATATTTCCAGCAGGATCATTGTCTTCATCATCACGTCTTTGAATTGACTCTGTGTGACAAGTATCAGGTATCCTCATGTAGAGTCATATCTTATGTATAAGTTGTTGTCATTTATTGTTTGTTTAAACAGTTTTAGACTAGTTTACTTTTTTTCATTTCATTAAATGTAATTTCAGTTTTCTGTAATTTACTATTTTTATTTCTAAGTCTGGGCCATCGAAACTACTTAGTTTCGATTGAGCGTGTTCAATCGAAACTAGTATTTTCGATAGATGGTAGTTTCGACAGTTCTGTGTCACTTGTAAATGGTCAATCGAAACTAGTAGTTTCGATTGAACATAGTTTCGATACTGTCACTACTATAAATAGCCTAGTTTGAGAATGTTTAGGGTGTGAGTAGCGGCTGTAACCCTGAACCTTCTCTTTCACATTTTTCCTGAATCAATATAATTTGCAGTTGTTTATTCACTGTGTTCTTAAACTTTCATACCATTTGAGTGTTGATTCATAGTGTGGTTAGCCTGTTATCTTCACCAACACTGTTTCTATTATCTGTTTCACCACCATACACACAGTTTCCACCTGTGTGTGTGTGTAATCGATCAAATCAGTGATTTCAAGAGAAATCAGGCGAACTTAACAAGTTCGCCTCTAGGCTCACTAGTAAAAACACTTAGCAACTTTATACATTTACATATAAAAAACATAAAGACATAAAATCTAACTATTACAAGCTTTTGTCATTACAAATCTATGTCCTAACAGATGCAACAACTTAGGGGGAGATTGTAGAGTCTTGTATTTTTGTAAGCTGATGTCATCAATGTATTTTTGAACATTGTTAGTTTAGTTTATTTACATGTAATTTCTTTTGATGTATTTTCTATTTTTAGTCTAAGTCTGGGCCATGGAAACTACTTAGTTTTGATTGAGTTTGTTCAATCAAAACTACTAGTTTCGATAGATGGTAAGTTTCGATACGCTTGTTCTTTCACTTGTAAATGCTCAACCGAAACTACTAGTTTCGGTGAGCATAGTTTCGATGCCTGTTAACTAACTGTAAATAGCCTAGTTTGAGAATGTTTAGGGTGTGGATAGCGTTTGTAACCCTGAAATTCTCTCTTTCACAGTTTTCTGAATCAATACACATTTGGAGTTAATTCATCTGTTGCTCTTACAATTTCATATCATACTTGTGTTGATTCCTGTCTGGTTTGCCTATTTATCTTCACCAATTCAGTTTCTACCCTCTGTTTCACCACCATACACACAGATTCCGCCTGTTTGTGTGTAATCGATCGCTTTGAGTAATTTTGTCTAAAATCTGGACCTGCATCTTTTATTTTTAATTTGAGCATTTATTTGAGTCAGTTTAATGTTGCGGGTTTGTTGTGAGGTTTATTTTACAGGTTTTGTCATCCCGCCCGTACTCAATCTCCATTCGGGCGGGGTCGATCATCACTTATATAAGGTTTGTAAAGGCAACCCAGCAGAGATGTGCAACCGCGACCGAAATGCTATACGGTGCACACAAGGATGAAGGAAGCTGGACAATTTACTGCTACATTACCAGCTAAGTCGCTTCCTGTTTTTATTTTTGTATTTTTATTTTTAGTTGTTTCTTGCTTCACATTGAGGACAATGTGTCTTTCAAGTGTGGGGATGTGAGTGTCTAGTTTTGCTAGTTTGTCTCGTTTATAAAAATTCAAAAAATATAAAAAAAAATTGAAATTTTTTTGAAAAATGTCATTTGAAAGTATAAGTTTTGCAATCACAAAATGGAAAATGATAGTATAACTGGATCTGGTTGTTGAGTTTTAAATGTTTGAAATAATTAGTGATGTTTTGTTAGACCCAGCCAGCTTGAAGAGCTTAAATAGCCTTTAAGTGTTACTTAGGATTAATCACGTAATTAAATCATGATATCATGTGGGTACTCATCTTAGGGCGTCGATAATACTGAAACTGTCAACATAGGGTGATAGGTACCACGTTAAACTAATATCTATTTGTTTTTGAAATTTTTGGCACACCATTCTCTTTTTATGAGAATAAATCCGAGTTTGGTGGCGCCCACATCCATATGTCCATAATTCATTAGTTTATTGGTTAGAATTGTGAGTTTTGCTTATGTGTTACCCTCTGTGATGGCCACTTGGAGAAAGCACCCCTAAGTGATTCTTATGTGCTTTATTGATATGACTTAGTGTATATGTTACATTCCGGGATAGTGACTTGGTTGAAACGCCTTAAGACGATAGTTCATTTGCTTGAATTAATGCTCATTTCCACCCATTTATACATGATTTCATCTAATTTCTTAAACAAATAAATATTAGTTTAACGTGGTGGGTAAATCTATAAGGTTTAATCCGTGCCTAGACATGACCGTGAGGCGGGATTAGGTAGATCTGTAGCTTCTAAGTGTTAGTCACATAGGTTGATTGATAAATGTGTAAAATGGAATTAGAACAAATTGCGGGGGCTTGATAGTTGGTGCTTGAGTTTAATCGGATAGAAATACTGATTATTGCTTTTTAACTCGTGAGTATGTTTGTGCTAATTGGTAATTGATTAATGTTAAGTCAGATCTCAGTTATGATTCCATTGCAGCTTTTTCAAGGACGGAAAAAGGTTAAGTGTGGGGATGTTTGATGTAGTTCCTAACGGTACTCGAGGAACCCAGCTCAGTCTCTGCGGTACGCGAGAGACCCGTATTCCGTGAAAAAACCCTAATCGAATTATATTTGAGTTCTAATGCCATTATTCAAGGAGTTCGACATTCAGCCATCTAGAGAGAGACCAGAGACGATTTTAGGGCTAGAGAAGGCAATAGAAGTGCAAGATTTGAGCTTTCGAATCCGGGTTCGTTAGATTTAGTGTCTTCGGTTTCAAGTTTTAATTTTTATCATTGATTGCGTTTGAATCATGTTCTTGTTTAATACTTTTGTTCTAGTTATTTTGAGAATGATTCTTGGCTAAAACTCTAATACTGCCTGGGTCATTAGATGAATACTTTGTAAAGTTATGATTTTTATTGGTTTTGGATTCTAATATTGGTTTATTGATTTTGTAAAAGATTTTATGTTGATAATTATGATGAATCTATATGCTTAATTCTGATTTGTGTTTGATTTCAATTCCGTACGTTGATTGTTGATGTCTTCCAGTTTGATTTGCGTATCTAGATCATAGACTTTAGGGGTTGTGGTTGTTTGTGTGGTTTTGCTAGAAATAGTAGCCATAGGAGTTGTGATTGAGTATAGATTTGATTGAGTGTGTATCCTGTCTCAATACCCAAGAAGTGAGAGATAGTCGTTTAGTCTTCGTCAATAGGAATCATAGTGTTAACTGTCTGAGAGGAAGTTGGTTTAGGTGTCTAGTGATTGTTGCTATTTTGAGTCGTAATTGTTATCTTGAGATTACCCCATGCATTCTTCGAATGTATTATGGACAGTGAGACTGAAAGGTGATCTGTCTTTCGGGTACTTTATCATTGTTGGAGAGACGGAAAGGTAATCCACTATCTCGTGAGTTATTACATCTTTTAGGTTCCTTAGTTGGTGACACCCTGAGAGTGATTAGGGATCCACTAGGTAGTCTAGAGTTGTTTCTTTAGAAACCCATATCCATCGTAGTTTCCAGAACCCGTAGAAGTTGTGCTTTGCAAGTAGGATTCCGATCTAGGTAGTGTTCTTCCCATCTCTGATTTCTTCCTTAGTTCTTCATCTTGATAGTTTGAGTCGACTTTGTTTGCTGCATTAGTAGTTACTCTTTAGTGTAGTCAACCCCCCACCAATCAATCTTTAGTCTGAGTCAGAGTCTAGTATAGTTATAGTAGTGTCTCTAGGGTTCGATAACTCGGTTTACTATTAAGCTGTGCTACACTCGATAGGTCCAGTTGTCTGTCAGTGCGGTTTAGTCGAAGGTATTCCATTTATTTCTTAGGAGTCTTGGTTAGGTTTTGTTAGTTTTTATATAGATCTTCTGGGCGACATCATCTTTATAAAATAGCTTTTATAAATTATTTTCATATAGATAACTTTGTTATCTTACAATATTCCAAAGGATTCACCACCCCAGACTCAACCTACCATTTTAACCCAGTAAGTCTCTCCGACAGGGATCGAGCTTACAACTCTGATAACTCAAAGTTTACCACACATATTAACCACACATTGTTTTTCTCAACCAGCCTCTAGACACCAGCTTAACCAGCCCTAACCAAGACTCTCACAAACCAACTGACACAACAGTTGTAACACAGTGTCCTCATCCCGACACAACGGTCAATCTAACTCTACACACCATATTAATATATTTTACACATCACAATAATATCATCTCACACATAATAAATATTACTCAACACTTTTATGAAAATTTAACACATATATATGCACACAAACACATACCTCATCACTGCACCCTCATCAGGGTTACCCTCGTCAGGGCGTTCTACACACCCCGAGCTCGTCATTAACTTGCTTAATATTGTCACCTTTGGTGCCTTTTCGAAGGACTTCGTCCTTCACAATCCCGTTTTCCGTGTCATAAAGACAAAGATGCAAACATAAAACAAAATTTAACACAAAACATCACATATCAATTACATGACTAGTTTACTAAACCTGCACCTCTCACATATTCCCAGGATAACATATCCTGTACATACTCATAAGTGTCGATCTTATATCCTGACTCACCCTAACTAACTCATAACACAATACACCACTATTATAGCAGCACATATGTCAATACTATGTCTCTTTACCTAAACACATACCATGTACTTGCACACATTATAACACCTCCTAGTCGTACCCAAAGGACATGTAAACTCGTCCCCCGACTCACCCCTACTAGGTCATTATACGACTCACGACCATCATATCCACATTCAACCCACACATCCCATGGACAACACACAGTCCATTAGCCCCATATTTGAATACTTAAATTCATAGACTTATCGGGTTAAACCCCAAAGCTCGTTACACATTTAATGTAATAAAACACAGCTTGTAAGTATGTACAATAGCCCCAAAACATTAAAACATTTAAGGAGGGGATTAGAAACTCGCCGGTTAAGCTGAATCCCAATCATTGCTCTGCACCCCGACCGCTCGCTCAAATCCCGAACATGTCAAACGTACGATCAAATGACCAGAATACGTTCTACACATACGTCGTAAAATACATAAAACATAAATCCCAACGTCGTCTTGTCAACTCGTCCTTCCCTTCCACGAAACTCCAGTTCCACGTGTTAACACAAATTGGATCGTCCTCGGCCTAGTTAGAAATCGAATACACGTACGGGTTCCCATGCATGCATCTATGCCATGCAAACCCTAACTTGATCCACTTCACGCCTGGCTCGTCCATAACTCAACATGCAAACCCTATGCTCACAAAACCCTAATCGGGTGTTACCCGATTCCATTCTCCTCCCAGTTCACCACCGTGAACCACCGTGTGGCCATCCCCGTGACCGGTTGCCATCGTGCCAGCCTCCTATGCTCCATCTTCATGCTCCACCATCATTCTCATTGGACAAAGCCATAGCCATCTAACCACCATACGCCACCACAACAGCCACCTCGCTCGTCGGGCACCACTGTTTAGGCCGTTGCAGCCCTAACCGCCACCACGTGCACCGGCACCCGCCGTCTTCCCCCACACACGCCAACTGCAACCGTGCTTCCTGCTCCAGCCCTCACGCTGCCAAAACCCGTCCTCAGCATACCACCTTCACCGTCACACGACTTGCCACACTTGTAGCCAAGCCAACCCAACCACAGCCGTTGGTTCCGCATGAGTTGCAGCCATCACTGGACATTACTACCACCCTACTCTGCCACCATGATCAGCCCACATCCAACCTCTCCCTCCACCTCGCCGTTGTTCACGTCCAAACACACAAACCCTAATGGTTTTCCTACTGGTTGCATAAACATAAGCATACAAAGACCAAATTGTCACACCCCGACCGATGGCGGAATCATCGAGGCCGACAATGGAATGATTGTTCAAAAGCACATGATAGCTAAAAGGTTGCATAATTCATTAATTAAATTTAAAGACAACAAGATCCAAATACGATACATTCCAAATAACCTAGTCTAGTTCTAAACATTGATTTATTTAACTAGGTCCATAGTTCTTAAGTGGAGAAATCTTCGGCAAGTAGTCACATATCCAAACCTGAAACATTATTTAAATCAAGTGTCAACTAAAAAGTTGGTGAGTACATAGGTTTAGTAATTCCGGTAAATAGTAGTTGTAAATCGTTTTGCAACTCATTGTTTATCTTGTCAAACATAGTATATATGATGTATCATTTATTTAATCACAATTCAAACCGAGTTTGACGCGCTTGAACAGAGCACAACAGCTAAGTCCGGTATGTTTGAATATAGTTACCCACTATATCCGATATGTTTGAATATAACCCGCGGTTATATCCGAGTATGCAGTAATAAACACCCTAACCGGGTGGGCTGGTCAGGCACAATAGATCTATCAATATTACAGTTGGTTGTCTTGTGTTTAAATGTATGTACATCCAAAGAATAAGAATATAGTCTCATGTATAACACGTACAAACAATGTGAGTAGCATGTATAATGTTTCACCCCAAAACGTATAAAAATGTAAAATAGGGACTATGTAACTCACCTTGCAAGCGGGTATTTTTCCACGCGTGTAGGTGATAAAGATGTTGAAGTCTAAGCACGTTGAAACCCTATGTAGATAAATGGGTATTATTGTATGTTTACATGTGCGTATTAGTATTTAATTGTGTATAGGTTTATAATAACATTTCTTAGTGTTATTTGCATAAAGGTTGGTCCAGATTTACTTGAAATTACTGATTTGATCGAAACTGTTTATCGTTGTGACTGGTATCGAAACTGTGTTCAATCGAAACTACTAGTTTCGATTGACCATTTACAAGTGATACACAGAACTGTCGAAACTACTATCTATCGAAACTACTAGTTTCGATTGATCATTTATATGTGATACACAGGCTGTCGAAACTACCATCTATCGAAACTACTAGTTTCGATTGATCATTTATAAGTGATACACAGGTTGTCGAAACTACCATCTATCGAAACTACTAGTTTCGATTGACCATTTACTCAATCGAAACTAAATAGTTTCGATGGCCCAGACTTCAGAAAATAAAGCAGAAATTTTTTTTCAGAACAATAGTTTGTCCGGTAATCAATGGATTGGAGTCGTGACTTCGATTGGTTCAGCTTGTCTTATGATAACAGAAGGTAAAGAAACGAAGTTTGAGGATTCTTACGTGGTCGCAAAGGGACTGGACGGCAGATTCTTAAATCCGAGAATGTCCAGAATGAGAATCGAGCTTCTGGATGGGATTAGCCTCTACAACCTTGGTCACAGCTTCACACAGAGATGGCGATTGAAATGGTGCCTTCAATTTGGAGTGAGATTGGGTGGAAGAGGGGTAGCGAGCTCGTGCAGGGCCGACCATGGCTATTTATAGCCGATTTCTATGTTAAAATGTGCAATTGGGCACGTTCTGACACTATTCTGGACGAGATGAAACTAACCAGACATTCAACAAGCGTGGAGGTGGTCTGTCGGGCGCGAATTCGAACGTGGGTTTCTCGGCCACCAACAGGATCAGACGATCCTTATGTTGGGGAGACCAATTGGTCGGGGCCTTTTGTTCGCGTGGGAGAGACGAGGCCAGACATGCCTTTAGCGGCTGTTGAGGTGCAGGGGACAGCTCTGTCGGGGTGTTCGTCGAAAAATGCTTTACCCGCCGGACCATCGGAGGGGGTGACCGGATAAACGAATCGTGAATTGACAGATTTAGTCCCTGGAGTTTGGTTTGACTCGAATTAGCCCTTAAAATTAATACGGATGGGCCCTTGTAGTTTAAATTGACCAGAAACAGCCCCTTAGTCGATTTCAGTTTTAAATCCTTCTAGTTTGTTTAATTACAATACAACCCCTGAACTTTTATTTAAATAAATTAATTTAATTTCTTTTAAATCAAATTAATTTAAAAATGTTTTTTTATAAACTTATTTTATTTTTTTATTATTATAAATAATTTTTATAAAAGTTATTTATCTTATTTAAATAGGTTATTTTATTAAATATACAACTTTTTAAATTTAGATTTTTATATAAAACTTTATATTAGTTTTAAAATTTATAAAATTCTAATTAGTTTAAATCCGTAAAATAAAATACCTATTTGTATAAAACCAAATAAAACTCTTACACTTTATTAAAATAGAGAATGATTACACGATAGTTATAATACAAGTGCGAGAACGAAAAATCCGAAACGTCACAGTCTCCCCATGTTAGAGGAATTTTGCCCCGAAATTCAACTAGTGGAGGCTATGAAAAGAGATGCGGATACTTGGTCTTCACGTTCCCAAGTGAACTCGGGTCCACGTTTAGATTCCCAACGGACCTTGACAATGGGGTTGCGGCTACGCTTGAGTTTCTTAATTTCTCGGTCCATGATTTCCACGGGTTTTTCAACAAAGTGCATTTTTTCGTCAATACGCACTTAGTCAAGGGGGATGTGGAGATTCTCATCGGCTAGAAACTGTTTCAAATTTGATACATTAAAGGTTGGATGAACGTTGCTAAGTTCTGAAGGAAGATCGAGTTGCAGGCCACTTTTCCTACCCTTTCGAGTATCTTGAATGGAACCACATATCGAGGTGCAAGTTTTCCTTTCTTTGCAAATCGGACTACGCCTTTCCAAGTTGATACCTTTAGAAGAACTATATCTCCAACTTGAAATTCCAAGGGTTTTCGTCGTCTATCGGCATAGCTCTTTTGTCGACTCCTTGCTACTCGAATGTTGTCACGGATAAGAGAGACTTTATCGGTGGTTTCTTGGATAAGCTCGGGACCGGTGATTTGTGCTTCACCAATTTCATTCCAACAAATCGGTGAACGACATTTCCGTCCATAAAGAGCTTCAAACGGTACCATGTTAATGCTTGAGTGGTAGCTGTTGATGTAGGAAAATTCAATCAGTGGTAGGTGAGAATCCCAATTGCCACCAAAGTCAATGACACAAGCTCTAAGCATATCCTCAAGAGTTTGGATTGTTCGTTCGGTTTGTCCATCAGTTTGAGGATGGTAAGCCGTACTTAAATCCAAATCTGGAAGTAAAACGTGAATCACGATCGGAGATGATGTTCAAAGGGATTCTGTGACGACTTACGATCTCATCAATGTAGATCCGAGCCAATTTCTCGACTCGATAGTCCTCACGAATAGGCAAGAAATGAGCAGACTTTGTAAGTCGGTCGATAATAACCCAGATACTATCGTGCCCACTAGAAGTGCATGGGAGTTTGGTGATGAAATCCAGAGCAAGGTTCTCCCACTTCCACACGGGAATTTCAGGTTGTTCGAGGAGACCGGAAGGCTTCTGATGTTCGGCCTTCACTTTAGAACAAGTTAGGCATTTTGCCACAAAGAGGGCAATATCCTTTTTCATGCCGGGCCACCAATATTGCTGACGGAGACCCATGTACATCTTATCAGCTCCGGGATGTACTGAATATCGAGTTTTGTGGGACTCGTTCATCAAAAATATACGAAGATCGTCGCGATCGGGAACCCAGATACGGTCCAAGTAATACAATAGACCGTTGGCTTTGGTTTCTAGCAAGAGTTCTACGCCACATGCCATCTCTTGATACATGTTTCCCTAGGTAACCGAGGTGTGTTGTGCTTTGAGAATACGGGCTTGGATATCGTTATGAATATGAACACTATGAAGCATGATACGTTCTTTACGACTCAAGGCGTCGGCTACAACGTTTGCTTTGCCGGGGTGGTAGCGGATCTCGCAGTCGTAGTCGTTTAGAAGTTCAACCCATCGTCGTTGCCTCATATTAAGCTCTTTTTGATTGAAAATATGTTGGAGACTTTTGTGGTCGGTGAAAACCACGCATTTGGTGCCATACAGATAGTGTCTCAAAATTTTCAAGGCGAAAACGACAGCACCAAGCTCGAGATCATGGGTCGTGTAGTTCTTCTCATGGACTTTGAGTTGACGTGATGCGTATGCAATTACTTGACCTCATTGCATAAGAACACAACCAAGACCTTGGTTGGATGCATCACAATAAACGACAAAGTCGTCATTACCACTAGGAAGAGTTAGAATAGGAGCATTGCAGAGCTTGTGCTTTAGAGTTTGGAAAGCTTCCTCTTGCTTGGGTCCCCACTCGTAGTGCTTACCTTTGTGAGTCAAGGCAGTGAGCGGGACCGCAATCTTGGAGAAATTTGAGATGAAACGACGATAGTAACCTGCTAGTCCAAGGAATGAACGAATCTCGGTAGGAGTCTTAGGAGTACTCCAATTCTTTACCGCCTCGATCTTTATCGGGTCCACATGAATTCCCTTATCGTTGACTATGTGTCCCAAAAATTGAACCTCTTTTAGCCAGAATTCACACTTGGAGAGCTTGGCGTATAGTTTTTCTTTCTTTAAGAGTTCTAAGATCAAACGAAGATGTTGTTCATGTTCCGCTTTCGTTTTAGAATAGATGAGGATGTCGTCAATGAAAACGATCACGAACTTGTCCAAATAAGGATTGCATACACGGTTCCTGAGGTCCATGAAGACCGCAGGTGCATTAGTCAAACCGAATGGCATGACCATGAACTCGTAGTGACCGTACCTAGTCCGAAAGGCAGTCTTCGGAATGTCTTCATCGAGAACAAGAAGTTGATGGTACCCGGAACGAAGGTTAATCTTGGAGAAACATGTTGAACCTTGAAGCTGATCGAAAAGATCGTCGATACGGGGTAAAGGATAACGGTTCTTAATTGTAAGCTTGTTGAGTTCATGATAATCGATGCACATTCGAAACGATCCATCCTTTTTCTTTACGAACAGTACGGGAGCACCCCAAGGTGAATGGCTCGGGCGGATGAATCCTTTGGATGAGAGTTCTTGTAATTGACTTGCAAGCTCTTGCATCTCGGAAGGTGCAAGACGATAGGGGGCTTTTGCCCCGGGCACAAGGTCGATATGAAACTCCACTTGTCTAGGGGGAGGAAGACCAGGTAAATCCTCGGGGAATACCTCGGGAAAATCTCGGATGATTAGAATGTCTTGCAATTTCTTACCCTTGTCTTTCGTATCAACTATGTGGGCCAAGAAGGCAACGTACTTTTTTCGTAAGTACTTTTGTGCCAATGTGCAAGACATTATTTGAAGACCACGACATGGTTTTTCACCGAACATAACTAACGTGTCGCCCGAAGAGAGAGGTATACGAATACACTTTTCGTAGCAAATAACCTCGGCATGGTGCTTGGATAACCAGTCCATGCCAATTATAATATCGAAGCTTCCCAATTGCATTGGAAGGAGATCAACAGAGAATTTGTGATTATTAAGCTCGAGATTGCAGTCGCGGATAACAGAATTTATAGTAATAGATTTTCCGTTTGCTATCTCCACGGAATAAGAATTGTCAAGTTTCGTTCTTTGTTTAGCAAGTCGAGATACAAACTCCTATCGGCACCGGTATCAAATAAAACGAATGCATAATGATTGTTTACGAGAAACGTACCGTTTATCACGTCGTTGTTTGCTTGAGCCTCATTAGCGTTTATGTTAAACGCTCGTCTTTGAGGACCACCTTGATGATGAAGTTTTGGACATCGGTCACGGAAATGGTTTGGGTCTCCACATTCGTAACATGCCCGACCATTGAGAGGTGCCGGATAGATTGGGCGGTTGGCTGGAGCAGCTTGATGGACGGGAGGACGAGTACGACAAGTAGTGACCACGCGTCCATATCGTCCGCAGCTTGAACACAATCGGCATGGTAGGTTGGCAGGATGATGGTACTTGCAGGTCTGGCATTGGGGATTCTGGCCCTGATAAGTTTTTGGGTTTTGACCAAAAGGGGCCGTTTGAATAGCAGGCACAGCGGGAGTTACGGCAGCGAAGTTTTGACCCTTTCGTTTCTTGTTGCGGTTAGAAGACTCGAGTTTTACATCTTTGACGGCCGCAAGAGTAGAAACAACCTTCTTGGAACCCTTTCTTGTTAAGGTTCCGGCTTTGACATGGTTGTCAGATAGTGTAGCAGATAGACGGATAGTAGCTTCAAGTGTAGGAGGATTTCTTCCTAGCACAGCATCTTGAATTTGCATAGGCAGGCCGCCTATGTATTTTTCAATCCCCCGAGCAAGGGGAGTGATCATATGAGGCACCAGCAGACTTAGCTCTTGAAACCGGGTGGTGTAGGCCAGATTATCCCCGCTGTCTTGGGCAAGATCCCAAAACTCAGCCTCGAGCTTCCTCATTTCATTCCAAGGACAGAATTCATCAGTCATGGCCTTCTTCAGATCATCCCATGATAAGGACGTAGCAACCTCAGCACCACGAGTGCGTTTCTCACCGTTCCACCAGGTGAGGGCTCTCTTTTGGAGTACACTTGTGGCATAACGAACCCGAAGATTATCGAGACAGTCGCTGTTTAGGAATGTGCTTTCCATGCTTTCAAACCATTGAAGTAGGCCGGTAGCACGTTCAGTCCCGAAGAATTTTGTAGGATTGCACGAGATAAAGTGCTTAAACGTGCAGTGAGGCGGGTTGGTTCCACCGTTCCCTTGGATGTTGTGAGACCCGTCACTGTTGTTATTTGCTTGGGTCATTTGCCCTACCAGCTGGGCAAGAAGAGTAGCAAGATCCGGGTTGGAAGTGCTAGAGTTTGCACGTCGAGGAGGCATTCTAACACCATAAGAAAAGACAATGATATTTTAGATAAGATGGATATATATGAGTTATAGCGGGAAATAATGTAAGCAGAAAAACGGGATTCATCATGACGCGTGCCAGTGCATGTGTATTTATTCTAAGTTGATGGGGGAAACTAAGTCATCTATTCCGGGCAGGACATGATGTTATAGATCATTATTTGCATAATAGGAATTGCCGGGACTTGCGTGCATTACAAATCGTCATTACGTGTGCACCCGTAATAATGATTTGCTTTGCATGTTTGTCTAGTTCTTCCTATCTTGCTATAACGTCCCCAAATTTTGAGTTTAAGTTTGGATTGTATCCTTGTGAATACATTGACTTATCAACGTTAAATAATTCCCCGAAACTTTCCAAGAGACATGCTTTAGCCTATAGGTAAACACTCACTTCAGGAATTCCCACGAAAGCATACGGGTCCGTTTATTTGGATTTATACGAAATGCTTTCCTACACAGAAAACCCAATGTACAGGTGTCACCCTTCTAGATTGCACGTGTCCTTTACTAGTCTCAAGAAATTAAGTCGTTGACGAGATAAGATTTTGATAGACTTGAGAGTCTATGAGTATAAAATGTGTAGGAATTGTTGCAATTAACACGGATTAGGAAAGAGTATGGATAAGGATGGGTAGTGTATTTGTTTGCATAAGTTTGTTTGTCAAATATGTATGTAAAGTATGTATCATGTATCAAAGTCTTGTATGTATGTGTATAAGTCTCATGTACCAAACTTGGGAAAATTCAAATAATGCCTAACTACAAATAATTCACATAACAATTTATCATTTAGCACATAACACATAAAAGGGAGTCCTAGGGTTATAGTCTAGGTCATTGTGTCTAATAACCTAATTCCCTATAACCATGGCTCTGATACCAATCTGTCACACCCCGACCGATGGCGGAATTATCGAGGCGGACAATGGAATGATTGTTCAAAAGCACATGATAGCTAAAAGGTTGCATAATTCATTAATTAAATTTAAAGACAACAAGATCCAAATACGATACATTCCAAATAACCTAGTCTAGTTCAAAACATTGATTTATTTAACTAGGTCCATTGTTCTTAAGTAGAGAAATCTTCAGCAAGTAGTAACATATCCAAACCTGAAACATTATTTAAATCAAGTGTCAACTAAAAAGTTGGTGAGTACATAGGTTTAGTAATTCCGGTAAATAGTAGTTGTAAATCGTTTTGCAACTCATTGTTTATCTTGTCAAACATAGTATATATGATGTATCATTTATTTAATCACAATTCAAACCGAGTTTGACGCGCTTGAACAGAGCACAACAGCTAAGTCCGGTATGTTTGAATATAGTTACCCACTATATCCGATATGTTTGAATATAACCCGCGGTTATATCCGAGTATGCAGTAATAAACAACCTAACCGGGTGGGCTGGTCAGGCACAATAGATCTATCAATATTACAGTTGGTTGTCTTGTGTTTAAATGTATGTACATCCAAAGAATAAGCATATAGTCTCATGTATAACACGTACAAACAATGTGAGTAGATGTATAATGTTTCACCCCAAAACGTATAAAAATGTAAAATAGGGACTATGTAACTCACCTTGCAAGCGGGTATTTTTCCACGCGTGTAGGTGATAAATATGTTGAAGTCTAAGCACGTTGAAACCCAATGTAGATAAATGGGTAATATTGTATGTTTACATGTGCGTATTAGTATTTAATTGTGTATAGGTTTATAATAACATTTCTTAGTGTTATTTGTATAAAGGTTGGTCCAGATTTACTTGAAATTACTGATTTGATCGAAACTGTTTATAGTTGTGACAGGTATCGAAACTGTGTTCAATCGAAACTACTAGTTTCGATTGACCATTTACATGTGATACATAGAACTGTCGAAACTACTATCTATCGAAACTACTAGTTTCGATTGATCATTTATAAGTGATACACAGGCTGTCGAAACTACCATCTATCGAAACTACCATCTATCGAAACTACTAGTTTCGATTGATCATTTATAAGTGATACAAAGGCTGTCGAAACTACCATCTATCGAAACTAGTAGTTTCGATTGATCATTTACTCAATCGAAACTAAATAGTTTCGATGGCCCCGACTTCAGAAAATAAAGCAGAAATTTTTTTTCAGAACAATAGTTTGTCCGGTAATCGATGGTTTGGAGTCGTTACTTCGATTGGTTCAGCTTGTCTTATGATAACAGAAGGTAAAGAAACGAAGTTTGAGGATTCTTACGTGGTCGCAAAGGGACTGGACGGCAGAGTCTTAAATCCGAGAATGTCCAGAATGAGAATCGAGCTTCTGGATGGGATTAGCCTCTACAACCTTGGTCACAGCTTCACACAGAGATGGCGATTGAAATGGTGCCTTCAATTTGGAGTGAGATTGGGTGGAAGAGGGGTAGCAATCTCGTGCAGGGCCGACCATGGCTATTTATAGCCGAGCTTGATTTCTATGTTAAAACGTGCAATTGGGCACGTTCCGACACTAGTCTAGACGAGACGAAACTAACCAGACATTCAACACGCGTGGAGGTGGTCTGTCGGGCGCGAATTCAAACGTGGGTTTCTCGGCCACCAACAGGATCAGACGATCCTTATGTTGGGGAGACCAATTGGTCGGGGCCTTTTGTTCGCGTGGGAGAGACGAGGCCAGACATGCCTTTAGCGGCTGTTGAGGTGCAGGGGATAGCTCTGTCGGGGTGTTCGTCGGAAAAATGCTTTACCCGTCGGACCATCGGAGGGGGTGACCGGATAAACGAATCGAGAATTGACAGATTTAGTCCCTGGAGTTTGGTTTGACTCGAATTAGCCCTTAAAATTAATACGGATGGGCCCTTGTAGTTTAAATTGACCAGAAACAGCCCCTTAGTCGATTTCAGTTTTAAATCCTTCTAGTTTGTTTAATTACAATACAACCCCTGAACTTTTATTTAAATAAATTAATTTAATTTCTTTTAAATCAAATTAATTTAAAAATGTTTTTTTTATAAACTTATTTTTTTTTATTATTATAAATAATTTTTATAAAAGTTATTTATCTTATTTAAATAGGTTATTTTATTAAATATACAACTTTTTAAATTTAGATTTTTATATAAAACTTTATATTAGTTTTAAAATTTATAAAATTCTAATTAGTTTAAATCCGTAAAATAAAATACCTATTTGTATAAAACCAAATAAAACTCTTACACTTTATTAAAATAGAGAATGATTACACAATAGTTATAATACAAGTGCGAGAACGAAAAATTCGAAACGTCACACAAATGAGGATTACCGTGGCTCGACGTGAAGTATTTGCTCGAAATCTTCGTGAACCCTTCTCCTCCGGTTGTCTTCCCCTGGTCCGACTCCCTTCCCTGTCGTACCAAGTCCCCTAGGCCGATTGGCCTAATGTTTTTCCTATAATTCTTATTTAAAACTTCACGTGTTTACATCTAGGTCCCCGAGCTTCCTTTTTGCACGTAAAGATCCCAAATCGCTCCTCTTTTGGCTAATCTGGTCCTTTTAATTCTACGAATAAGGTTATACGTGAAAACCCTTGTCAACTGTCTCATTTACAAGAGACTCGGGTCACCCGTTAGTCCAAATAATCCTTATGTGGATTTTCGGGATGTTACATATTCATTAGAGAATGAATATTAGACGTAGCCTATTTCAGAACTACTTCATGGATAAGTAGGTTTTGAAAATGGTATTGCCATTGTATCCTCAGACCTGATATATATACTAGAACTTGATTATGTGGAAGGTTGTTTCTTGAAATTGTCTAACGCTGTTCTTTGACTAGATAACAATAAGGACGATTATTAGAAACTAATCAGAAACTTAGTGAGAGTTGTATGTAGTCAAGATGGAAGTCTGTCCACTTACTACTTTAGGTTAAAGATATATCTAGGCCCCTCGTTGATCCAAACTGATATATAATTGCACTGTCGTGCTTAGACTGTATGTCTGAAGGAACCACTTGGCATCTCAATTGAGTAAAGAGAATGTTTGAACAATATATGAGAATGAATGAGATCCAAGTCTCGTGTTCAAAAGGGATATCTGGAACGGATAGGATAATTGATTAGAACTGCCATGACCATTACGAACAGATAAGTAAGAGTACTTAGACTAATAGGGAATAGCCGACTGCTGGTAAAGCGTCATACCTTGATAGGGGCAGTGAGATGTAGCTAGATGTCCACTATTGTTTGTATTGATAAATGGCCGAGACTCGTTCAAGTGGGAGTCTATTGGACTAGTATGCCCGAGTAACGAGATTTAACAATAATGCTAAATCGGTAAGATCCAAAGGGTTACACTTTATGCAACGATTATGATCATTGGATTTATTAAAGGTTAACATAGTCCATTACATGAATACACAAAGAGGTGAGATAATTATTTATGAAATAATTATCAGAACGAACAGATACTGTTGGATACGATGACTATTTATGAAATAATCATTATTGTTAATTGGATTAATAATAAATCGGTGGAAATATGCTTGGAACATATTTATTAATTACGATATTATTTAATTGTAATTATAATTATATTGGATATAATTGTATTTAATTAACCATTATTAGTTGATTAAACAATTAAATAAATAAGATACATAGATGTAATTAATTAGTAATTATAAGGATCTAATTGTCATTAAAGGAACCCTAAAACCCTAACTTAGAGAACAAGTTGGAGGGTTTATATAAGGATTAAAGAGGATGCAAATAGATTTATCATTAATTAGTTTTTTAGCAAAAGTTGCCAACCCTAATTACCTCCCCTCTCTAGCCGCCGCCACCTACCGTCCGCCGTTCAACCGCCGTCACGCACAACCGAGAGGCCGCCCTTGCACCGCCGTCTCCGCCTCTCTTTTGTCGGTTTTCTGTTCTTGTTTAGTTTACGAGTTCGTATACCTGTGTTACTAGCAAGTTACAGATTTGTGGGTGCTTTAAGGGTGTTTTGCATGCTATTAGAGATAGGATTTAAAGTAGTTCAAATCATTGGAGATTCTTGTGAACCAGACCTAGCGACTAGATCATTGTCTCAAGGTGTTAAGCTTGTCAGTCAGCCGGTTACGCAGGTATAAAGTTTTAACCCCCTATGGTTGTTTGTTTTCTTATTGGTTTGAATTGTTTGAATCAGGACTCCTAGAGGGCGATCTAGGGTAATGGACTGGATCCGTTCATGTATACTTTCCGCTGCATTTATTTTATTTGATCAAAAATAGTTTTTGATACGGTATGCACGAAACCCCAACAAATCAAACCGATGATAACATAGGAACTGATTTTGAGAGATTTATGACGAAACGTAGCTTCAGTGATTTTCAAGATATCAAGACAAAAGAGTTAAGAGCCATAACATTAATTGTTAAAGCAGATAGCAGATTAGCACTGACATCTAAAGTGAAGCCCATGCCTAAAGGGAAGAAGATTGATACTTAATTGATAAATAACTGCAGTTCGTAAAAGAAGAGGCTATTCTGCTCAACCATTTGAGAGTGTTAGATATACAGGTGGAGCTTTAGTGATATCAAGACCTGATGAAGATGATTTTGAACTTATCTGTTATGTGGATACTTATACGTTCTCCAATGAAGATCTTAGAGCTTTGTTAAAGATGAAATTTGAATCTGACAGCAAAGAAGATGTTGAAGAAGTGAAGAGATTTATAGAAAAGATGAGAGAATATGTGAAATTGAGACGAGAGTAGAAGATTTTGGTAGCATCAACCTTTTGGGGGATATTTTAAAGTCAAGCTTTTGAATGTTGATGCTTATCAGATAGTTGCTGAGAGTTTTTGTTAAGTCTGAGGGTGTCCGAGCTAACAGCACATCAGAGGTTTCCAAAATTGACTAAGGGCATTACACTGGATGAACAATATGGTAATCCGAGGTAATAGTAATGAAAGATATTTTCTAAGTATGTTAACTCGGATGAACAAAATGGTCATCCGAGGTAACAGGAAGTTATGAATATGCCTAAGTCAGTTACATCAGATGTATAAATGTAACCTCAGATAAATATGAAGATGGACAATATGCCTAGGGCAGAGACCTCGGATGAAGAATTTGTGTTAAACTTAGTCTTGGATTAGTATAAATAGTTGTGTGGGGTTTTCATGTAAACACGTTGATGTGTCTTTTATATGTACATAAAAATGTAAATATATATAACCCTGGCAACAACACCAAAAACATGATGGCGTGTTTTCAGTAGAAAAAAATATATTCTATTTAGAGCTACACAAAATCAGGTTTTAAATTAATAAATTAAAATGATAACTACTTCAACTAAATACACACACAATAGGAAAGTGTACCTATCTCAGTGTAGTATAGTATGGGTAAGAACCAAGTATCAAACCATGGCCACGGATCCCGTACTCAACCCTCGCTATTGTCTGACTAGGATAATAAGTTGGAAAATGGGTTTTGTTTTAAAAGGAAAATAAAAGGATAAGAAATGTAATTAGAAATGTTATCTCATGTAAGACGTTACTCTAGTTGTTATCCCTTGTTAATTAAAGTTATATTTAAAGTAAGGTTGCTCATAGTTACTAGTACTAACCCTTTCGATAGTGGAGTCAGTATTTCGTAACGGAATAGTGGATACGGTCGGCCAACTGTTCCTTAATGAATCTCCTGAAACTGAACGGGGTCTCAAGTCCGCCGGTTATCCGTGATTCATTATTCGGACTAAGATTATCCAATGGCTGACATACGTCATGTCTTGTAACTTACTTTGGAAAGTCGGAATGCGCAACTCCCTCCAGAGCTACTTTATGAACGCTCGGACCTAACAAATTATGTTCTTAAATAGTTATCTTTACTTATAATATTATTTTAAATAAATAATACTTTCAATCTTAAGATCGAACCCCATGGCTCCCGCTAGAATTCCTCTTCAAGCCGACATGAGAGAAGTAAAGAAATATCGACACAAACCGCCCGGTCTGGTTAGGGCTCAAATGGCATGCTGAATACGCAAACCTCCAATCAACCCATAATATTAAATCTGTACTAACCAGCCATTCCTAGAACCAACATTTATTTATAGACCGTACAAACTTGAATAAGCTTCCCAAACAAGAAATCTTGCTTAAGTAACTCACAAGATTTAAGATTATTAGATTGGTTTAAAGATCACTTATTCTTGTCTTTTTAATATAAATCATAGTAAAGACTTTAAAAACATAACATACTAAAAATACTTCATTAATTAATTAAAGTTCAACCAACTCAAGCAACATAAGAGAACAAGCCATGAATGACCAAACAAGTGACTCCACTAACCCTTAGATAATGTGTCGAAATATTCCAACACCATGGTAGAGCGGGTATAGAATGCCTCTTGTTTTACTCGAACGAGAAGAATCGCTTCATATTACAAGACTTTAAGAAGGAATCAAACAAAGAAAAGCTAAACGAACCAAAATCGAGAGAGTTCCGGCTCTTAGGAGAGCACTAAGGCCTTCCCAACTCTTGATCTTGGACACCTAAATGCTTGGAATGAGCTTGCTAGTTATAGGATGAGAGCTAGGCAATGCATGACCGTGCATTGGATTGCACGGGCGTGCAAAGTACCCGTTTCTTGTACGTGAGGGAATCTGTCAGGTCTGGCAGGTTCAGGGCTCATTTTCACCATTTGCACGGCCGTGCAATGGGATGCACGACCGTGCAACTCATAATTATGACTTTTGCTTGATTTTGACTTTCTGGGTTGACTCCTTCGGTGTACAAACGTCTGATTGGCTTCTGGATGCTGATTTTCCCTTGTTTTTGAGTGATTTCTTCATATTTTTGTATGCAAGGGATAATTTTCCTGTTGTAACACAATTAAATATATTAAGTATCATATCTTATCATTTTGTTAATAATTGTGATGAAAATGGGGATAGTTATGCATGCAAAATATGTATAATTTACGACATATCATAATGCCTCACACTTAAACTTTTGCTTGTCCCCAAGAAAACTCATGCATGATTATACCCATAGAAGTAAAGTTTTGATTAATTGTTAATCCAAAGCTGTTGTCCCAAATGGCTGAATGGCCCTCTTAAAAACAATGATTTGGTGTTTATACCTTTCGAGTGTTTCCCCACAAGAGGGTAGCAAGCCTAACATACTTGATGGAACTATGATTATGCACAAGATTACATTCTCACAAATGTTCACTCAACACTCGGGTTAATTATATGGATAATGTATATCCAAAAGAACACTCAATGCAATAATTAATGCTTGCAAAATGTCCCGGGAACTCTGGAACTAGGTTTATCCGGGTCGGGAAGAGCTCTCCCGACCCCTGGACCGTGAGCTTAGATGAGAGATGTGTGTTCCTTCGGTAAGTAGTCTGTAATACGGGATGACTTCTTTGTTATGGATTACGTTTCGTTTCATTATCTTTTGTCTTTGTTCGTGTTTCTCTGTCTAGTTTCTTTGTTCCCACACAAATCGCAGAACATATCGTGTTATTTCCGCTGCGCGACGAGGCTCCCGGGACCTACAAATGGTATCAGAGCCTATGCTCTTGATTAGCAAAGATTCGTGGTGTTTTCGTGTCCAATCAACATCAAAATTCAGAGAATTTGAAGGATTTTTCATCTTTTTCGTGTTCTTGATAAAAATGGAAGATTTTTGATCAATTTGGAATGATTTTGGATTGGTTTGAAGGAATTGATCCGATAGGATTGTTCCTAATCAGTTTCTACACAATTATACGGTTCAGAATTGCTTAATTCCATCATTTTGATCAGAAATCATGATTTTCAGCCGAGTTTGTTCGTGTTTGGGTTTCTGAGTTTGTTACAGCAGTTTAAGCGAACTTGCTAGTTCCTGTGCAGGCGAACTTAGCAAGCGAACTTATTAAGTTCGCTTCTCACAGTTTAAGCGAACTTAATCAGGCGAACTTAACAAGTTCGCTTAAGTGATTCAGTCAGGCGAACTTATTAAGTTTGCTCAGGCATGCGAACTTAGCTAGTCTTCTTTAAAAAAAAAAAAAAAAACTCATCTTGTCCAAATTTTTTAGGGAAAGTTTATATGCTTGTTTCGGATCAATTTTTGAAATTTTGAATTTTTGAAATTTTTTAAAAAGAGTATTTTGGCGGGAAAATTTTTTTCCGGATATTTTCGCAAAAATTTCAAAATGTCAATTGCTTATGATGATAATGAGATTGGAACTATGCCACCGAGACTTTTGTGTATATCAGATTTTCGTAGCTAGAAAGTCCGGTTCGAACAGTTCGTATTAGAAAGTGATGAAAACTTTTGGACATCCATATTTGAAGGATATGTGCATCCTACTTATGACTATATGGGATATTATGATGTACCTAAACCAGTGACAGCTCTTAATAAAGTAGAAAAGCAGAAGTTTGATCGAGAGATGAAGACGCGTGAAACTTTAACATTGTCTTTACCGAAAGATATCATTCATAGTCTCGGGAAGTGTCCAACTTCAAGAGATCTATGGGAAGCATTGAAGAAAAAGGGTGAAGCAAATTCTCAAGCGTTTGTGGTCTTGATCAAAGAAGAAGTAGTAAAGAAGAGTGTTTCTGAAAGTGATTCTTCTGCAGATTTAAGTGATAGTGAGAGTATTCGTTCTGGTGTAAGTACTCAATCTACTGAGACTGATGTGATGAGTGAAGAAAGTTTTCAGACAGTTGAAGATGATCTGAGTGAATTAGAAACTGATGCAGAGCCTGTCATTGTTGATCAAAAGAGTGAAGCTGATGATGACGTATTCATGGCTCCTGGTGCATCTTGTTCAGAAGTAAAACCTGAGGTGTTTTCTAACTCTGAGACGTTTTGCTCTAACTGTGTTTCAGTTAAGGATAAAATGATGAGGGTTATGGATGACAATGTAAACCTCATTTGTGATATGAAATCGATGCACACGGTAAATCAGAAATTAAAGGATAATGAGAATGTGTGTATTGAGAGAATAGAATCACTGAAGAGGGATATAAATTCTCTGACTTTGAAGATCAAAGAGCAGGCATATCACCTGGATATGTCCTTTGCAGAAATTGAGAAAAGAAATAATGATCTTGCTGCGAAAGATAACGAACTAGCTGAATCTAAAGCAGAGGTGATTAGATTGCATAGAAAGTTAGAAAGCTTTGCAAATTCATCATTCTTATTAGAACATTATCATAATAATACTGAAGAGGGGAAGGGAACTAGTGGTATTGGCTATGTTCCTCCACCATTCAACGGAAATTATTCTGTTGCACCTGAGATTATAACTGATGAGGATTTAGATCCTAAGACGTTGTTGAAGGTGAATCCAGTCACAGGTGAAGATATGGTGTATTCTGATGAGAGTGATGATGAATATTTTGATGAAGCTAAGGTAGAGGGGATACCGAAAGATGTTAAGAAAGAAGACTCAAAGGTTGATTCTAATTCATCTGGAAATTCTACAATTGGACGTTCTTCAAATTCAAGGAGAGTTCCATATGTCAGAGATTATAAAGACAGGAGTACATGTTTTCATTGTAATGAGATGGGACACATTGTGGTGAACTGTCGTTACAAAAATAAAGGAAAGAAGCATATAGTTCCTGAGAAGATGAAACCTGAATCAAAACCTGTTGAGAAAAAGTTTGTTCCGTCTCAAACTCCAAAAGAAGTTCATGTAGGAGAATCTTCTTCAAGTGCATCTTATCGTGTGAAGATTCCTTATATGAGAGATTATCGTGAGACGAGATCTTGCTTTTCTTGTGGTCTTGTTGGTCATATTCGGATTGCTTGTCCACACAAAGCCAAAGGTAACCGACATGTTACTCCAGAAAAGGTAAGAACTCCTCGTAAGCCTTATGTTAACCCAAATGTGGTTAAACCTCATGATACACCAAAGGGTAATTCAAAATCTGAGGTTAGGCTTTCTAGACCTCAAAGACGGAGGAGAAACAGAAGATTGAGAAAACTTTTAGAACAACAAGAGTTTTCACAATCAAGTCAATTTTTAAATGAAAGAAAATGTTCAAACACTTCACATTTTAAGCAAAAAGAACGTAATGAAAAGAAGTATGTTTGGAAATCTAAAGTTTCTGTTTCTGACTCGTCGGAACAATCTCCTAAAATCGATGAGAGATTCGATTGTGAGTGGAGTGAGGTTTATTATTTTGATACAGATGGACGACCCATGACTACCATGGCTTGGGTCCCAATTTCAAATTAATGTTTCTTGTTAGATGTGCAGGATTTACCAAGAGGGACTATTAATACCATTTTGGTTGTTGATAGTGGTGGTTCTTAGCACATAACAGGGAATGACATCTGCAAGAGTAAAGAGTTGTTGATAACTGAGAAATCTATTTGATTCAACGACTTGATGCTCAAGGGGGAGAATATGTCACACACAATGTTTTGGAAAGAGTTTAACAAAGTCCAAATGATAACCTGAAACTTAGGATGACAATGGTGATCATAAAGTCGTTGATGCAACCATTTGACTAGTTGAGGGGGAGTCTACAGGACAGGGGGAGTACAGAACTTGTTGATGACAAAAGGCAAAGACATTCAATTACATTACATCGGTTTGAGTTTTTAATTGATTGACTTGCTTAATCCTGAGTAACCAAGTAAAATGTTTTTCTTAAAATGTTTTCATGGAAGGTTTATTTTCGTTTGTTTTATTTTCTTTGAAAAAGATTTTGAAAAAGCCAAACAAATTGAAAAAGAAAAAAATCGACATTACTTGAGGTTAAAGAAGAGATGATAGTACATCAGTTGATGTTCTTTCACACATGACCTTAGATTGACTGGTTGGTGCTTTATGTTAATATATTTGAATTAAATGTTTTGATCTAAACTTCAGAGACTGCACAAATAGGAAATGATAGTGTTGTGTATTCATTTAATTTGAATTGTCAGTAGACTAAAAGCGTCACTAAACCATTAGTAATGTGAAAACATAATTTCATATGTTACAACTGTGATTTGAACCCATTGTAGGTCCCGGGAGCCTCGTCGCGCAGCGGAAATAACACGATCTGTTCTGCGATTTGTGTGGGAACAAAGAAACTAGACAGAGAAACACGAACAAAGACAAAAGATAATGAAACGAAACGTAATCCATAACAAAGAAGTCATCCCGTATTACAGACTACATACCGAAGGAGCACACATCTCTCATCTAAGCTCACGGTCCAGGGGTCGGGAGAGCTCTTCCCGACCCGGACACCTCTCAACCTGTTCCAGAGTTCCACCTACAAATGAAGACAAGTCTTCTATTTATAGGGGCAGGAACACTTCCTGCGTACTTGACAAGTACGCAAGGCAAAAGCCTTGCGTACTTACTAAGTACGCAGGACCAAACTGGTGTGCGGGCTAAGTACTCAGGAACACCCTCCTACGTACTAGCCACGTACACCGATACATAGAATTTAATCTATAGTTACAAAACATGCTTCTACACCCATGTTATGCCTGGGTGTGTGTGTTAAAAGATCACTATCAGATAAAGAATATTAGCTTTTAATAAAGATTTTCCTATGAGATCAGTTTCGGGTTATGTCCTTAGCACTATTCATTCGATTTGCTTCAGTGCCCATGTCCCGAAAAGCATGCAATTTGAAGTATAATCAAGATATGTACTTGACAATATCTGTCAAACATATACTAGCCCTTGGATCATATTGATAAACCATCTTTACTGATTCCATTGAATTCATAATCCAGATAACAGTTGGATCCACGTACCTGAATCTTATGATTCCACATATATAAGCCAAAACATTGAATCATTCGATTCTGAATCTCATTGATTTCTATACAATCCAATTTGGATTCTGCTATTAATGTGCTAAGTGATGTCTCCTCATTCTAGAAATTCGGATAATCTTTAGTAAAATCTTATATGTCTTGAAGATAGGGCATTTACTTTTTGTTGGCATACTAGTGGGGTACACGTTGTATTTCATACTTAAATGGTACCTTAACTCACAAGAAAGTGGAATGAGATGCTTTAGTTTCAAATCTTATAATATTGACAATTTGAATTTGTGTGTCATAGCCTAATCCTATTTTCTTTGAATGTTTATCGCGTATCATAACATGCAATATGAAAGTCTTGAAAAGATAGAGTGTGATAATATTGAAAGATACTGGTTTGATTGATCAAGACTTGAAAGAATGACATAGGATACCATTTGATATTATATGGATTTTATATCCAAAATGTGTGATTGATTCATCATATAGACTGATATGATCTTCTTACTCGTGATGTTCGACCAAAAAGATGTGATTTTGTATTTTACATTTAAGTTTATATATAGAAAAACCAAAAAGATTTTGTGTTTCTTATGTTTGAAAAACAAAAAAGATTTTATTTTTCCAGCTTCCATGGAAATCTTAATTGTTGGTTATTCTTGATTGTTCTCCTTTGCAAAAACTGAATATTATAGACAGAAGCTGACAAGGGGTCCTTCTACCAAGTTTTCTTCTAGAAATAAAGAGAGAAAGTGCAGATGAACAAGACGAAGACTACAGTGTGTTTGATGATATTTGAAGAAGGATGACAATCTTCTGAATCTGTTGTCAAGGGGGGAGTCTGTTGGAGCATATTCTGGTGACAACGAGCTTGAAGATATTGTGTCTTAGTCTTAGAGTCTTTGACTTGTAATTGATAGAATTGTTAGCAACAGTTAAAGGGGAGTCTGTTAGGACATGTTTTGTAACTGTTGATAAAATTCTGTGTAAGTTCTGCTAGAGGCGAACTTAATAAGTTCGCCTAGCCTATCAGAGGCGAACTTAATAAGTTCGCTTAAGTCTATCAGAGGCGAACTTATTAAGTTCGCTTAGCCTATTAGAGGCGAACTTAATAAGTTCGCCTAAGCACAGTGAAGCGAACTTCTTAAGTTCGCCTAATGCTGATCAGTGGCTATAAATAGGACACAAAAGTAGACAGAGCTTAGATAGAATAGATTAGAGGAGAGACGATATCAGAGTAGACGAGATAGAATTCTTGTAACCTGATATTGGTGGAATACAAAGAGTTTATTTACACTGTTGTTGTTGATTGAGGTACACGAGCACGTTGATCATGGATTCCGCACGTTATCACCGTGTCGTACCGCGAGTCTAGAGATCCGTCACGCACCGAATTAGGGACCTACACAAAATCATAAGCTTGTATAGAAATCAAAATTCCACCAATTGACATAAAATATGTGTATAAATCAAGAGGGCTTTAATAAAGGGTTGTAGTTTTTGGCTTAGGGTTAGGGTAGGAAGTATTTGGAAAAAGTGGCGAAATGTTAAAAATCTGACTTGGCTAATTGAGTTATGAACAAAAGGACTATTGATAAACTTAGATTAGGATGTTATAGCTAATCTAAGGACTCTTTTATGGTCAGGTCGTCAAGACTGAATCTCCTTCTTTAAGAATGTCACTTCCTCCTTGTTTTTGAAATACACATTACTATCTTTTCTTGTGGATCGTTCGGCTTTTATCCTAATAGCAACCATCTTGATCAGTTTTGTATACTCAAATTAAGAGTAAGTTTAATTCTTTCTTCAATTTTCTTCATGAGATCATTCCATAATTTTTGGGCGGTTGTTGTTTCTTTTTGCCCTTCTCTTTTCTTTCTTCATATATATCATTTTTTTTAACACCAATTTCACAACTTGGGCATTTGTCGTAGCTTTTTGCCCTACTTTTCTTCATTCGTTCATAAACACTTGTCTTCATAATTACGTACTTGAAACGGATAGATGTCCATAAGTCAATGCCAATATGACCAGTACCGGTTTTTTAACGGAAAAGGATTAGAATTAAAAAGGCTAAATTTGGCTAAGTGGGTGTAAAATGTGGGTTTTGAAGCGAAAAGGTTTTAGGCTCAAAGGGGCTAACTAGGGGATAATGTTTAGTGTAGGTAACAGAAAAAGGCTAAAGAAGGTGGGTTAATCCGAATGCCTCCATCATTTTTATACATTCTTTTAGTCCATGATTTTGAAATGTATATTTTACACAAGTTCTAACATGCAAAACAATAATTAGCAAACACTCTACCAAACGAAATGAGCATGTGAAATATATAATAATCAACGGCGTCAAAAACTTGATGTGTTATGTGATAATGCTCGGATAGGCTCAAATTGTCACACCCTGGGTTTAGCCCACCCGGGAGCGCGACTGTCGGTTGGTACCGGTTTCTTTTTTTATCTCATCAAAGATTTATAAACACAGCGGAATAATTTGAATACTCAAGATATTTTCAAAGACGAGGAATCTCCCGTTTCATTTTATTATAACAAGAATAAACCCTGATGTAGTACCCAAATGTTTAATTTACAAAACCAAGGTTTTACATGAGCCATTTCTTTCAACTGATGTCTAGGGTGGACGTTCCTTTTTTCATGACATCATTTTTCCTTGTCATCATATGGCTAATCAAAACGTTTCATCCTTGGTTACCTGTAAAAACGTTTGAAAATATTTTATCAGTATAAACTGGTGAATACAAGTATATTGGAATCATAATCTGACAAGCATGAATAAATAGAACAATTTGCCCATAGTTTCTGGTCAATTTACACAGTCAACAAACTAACCACCAGCCACACCAGGGACCTTGAATATATTTTTAGGTCTGTCTACCTTACGCTTACTCCGATGGGTTAATCCCTAGCCCTGTTACAGCGTCTCATCTGTAACACGTATATATATACGTGACTCTATGGGCTGACTGCTATATAGTAAATCACCTTATGTAATGAATTGTTGTATAAATTCATTCAAGTCAGAGTATTGTAGGTCCTCATGGCACTTCTACAGATCGTTCTCGTGATTAGACGTGTCGTTAACTAGGAGTGCGGAATCCAACAAATCAACGATTGCATATACAAAAGACAATATAAACAATCAAGTAAATAAACTTCATGCTTGTATTCCAATTCACAATAGAGTTTACAGACTCAATTTATCTTGTTCTACTTCGATTCTGATCACACTTCTGTGTTCTATATAAAACTGACTCTGTAAACATCTATATATAGACTACTGACCTGCATTAGGTGAACTTAACAAGTTCACCTCTAACAGACTAAGCGAACTTAACAAGTTCGCCTCTGTTAGACTAGGCGAACTTAACAAGATCGCCTCTAGCAACTTGTATAAAAAACACTTAGAACATTAAAACAAACAAAAACATAAAGACATAAGATCTAAACTATTACAAAGCTTTTGTCATTACAAACTGTGTCCTAACAGACTCCTCCTTGACAATAGCTTGATCTTCAGTCTTCTGTCTTCATGATGAGCTCTTCCAATTATCTGGCAATCTGCTTCCTGCATGCACTCAATATCTTCTTCATATCTCCAACACTCGCTTGTACTGCAAACCTTGTTCTTTCCATTCATCAGTGAACATGATTTCATTCATTCTCAGTGTTCTCTGATCTTTCTTTGAAAAATTGATAAGATTCATTGCATCGTAGAAACATACAATGACCTTGTTCTCTTTGTCTTCAATCCTTGCTTCACCAGTATTAACATCAACATACCACCATTTCATATTCCTAAGGAAATCTTGAGGAATCTTCTTTAATGGTATCCTGTGAATAGCACGTACTGGTCTGAATTTGTACTTCCATGTTACTTTCCCAGTCTTGTGATCTATGTTCTTCACTCTCTTTCCTCTTTGAGGCTTTAGCCTTTCATACTTCCCCGAACCAACTTCTCTCTTGATCAGATTTGCAATCACATCAGCTAAACCAATCTTTGATCTATTAGTAAGTGGCTTTGAAGATAGACCATTCATTTCACACCTTGGCAAGGTATTGAAATACTTGATCCTCGGCTTTAAGTACTGAACACCATCAGATCTTTTAATAGCAAATAGTTTTATGTCATTGTTATAAAACAAGCTTATGATTCTTCCTACACACCTCACTTTATTCACATAGTTTTCTTTCTGAGCAGGTTGTGCTTGAGACTTGGGCAGCACCTTCATCCAGCTATTAAAAACTTCTCTCCACTATTCTCTGGTCATACCTGTATTTCTGTACATCACAGGTTCTTCATTCACTTTTGGAGACTCGGTGTGAGTAGCATTAGCTTCAGCATCTGTGTTGGATTGAATATTTTCTTCATCAGTATCAATCTTAGAATCAGCAGTATCTTCAGACAGTGTGATGTCTTCAAATGAGTCCATACAATCTGTTGCTCCTTCATAATTAAACTCAGGAATAACATCATCTTGGATGAAGTTATAAGGGACATTAAGACCATCCAGCCTTCATAAATCACCTTATCTTGACTTTTCACAGTCTCTATCTCCACTATCTCCCCTTCTTCTATTTCAGTATCTGACACATCATATTCTCTGTCATTGAATAATTCATCTATGTCATCAAGGCATGCTATCTTTTCAGCTTCTTCCTCCTCTGACTCAGCAAAGAACTCTAATAATAAAATTTCTTCATCATTAACTCTAGAAGTATATTTGTTTCGATCAATTAATTGAGATGTCGACTCCCCGTGAACTTTAGAAATAGGATCAACGTCAGCGTATTGACGATCACCCTCAATATTACCCGAAGGATCATTGTCTTCATCATCGTGTCGTTGAATAGACTCAGTATGACATGCATCACGTATCCTTAACTACCCCTGAGCGTCAAGACGCTCAACAAGCTTGAATACTAAAGCCTGCATAGCAGCAATCTGCGTAGCTTGAGTCTGAATCACCAGCTGTCGTTGAGTATCATTAGATACAAGAGTATCCACCTGAGTTTGTAAGGCAAGCACTTGCGATTCAAGGAAAGTAATCCTTTCAGAATCAGAAGGCTTAGACGGACCAGCTGACGATTGAGGAACGGAAGTACTAGGAGTAGGGATCACTAGAGGAACAGGAGTGTGAACAGGAGATTGTTCCTTAGAACCTGGAGGTGTGACAATCAATGAAGTGACAAAAGTAGCATCTTCCACACCTTGTGAAGATTGAGCCGCAACAATTGAAGCAGCCATAAGCTTTGGAGCTTTAGGATCCGGATTAAAGTCACTATCCGAACTCTCATCTACTAATGTTCTTTTACCAAGTACTGATCCGGAAGGAGGATCCCGAACAGACTTTCGTCATTCTCTTTTGGCTGTAGATTTAAGGCGTTTGCCAGCATTAGCCAAAGGTATATTAGCCAATCGTTCATAATGACCTTGTAACATTTCTGATTTTCAGTATTCATATTTCAATTCAATGTGATACAATTTCGAACTCGATACTCGTGCACTGCCTTATTATTTTGCTTACCGTAAACTAAATGCAATGATTCAATACAAATTTACAAGTTTTGCTCGATTATATACACTTAAACGCTATACAAGTAACTTTTTATTTCAAACTAATCAAACCTGAAAGGTCAAGGACTAAAGTTGAAAAACAACAAGAAACCCTAGGTAAGCACGGTCGTGCTTCGTCCTAGCACGGTCGCGCCAAGTGCCTCGGCACGATCTCGCGACTGGTCCTGGAACGATCGCGCCCGGTGCCTAAGCACGGTCGCGCCTCTCTTGGGCACGGTCGCGCCTACGTAACAGTCGAAACGTAAATGCAGTTTCAAAACGCTCGATCGTTCGAATTCAAATCCGATTTACGTTTTACTTTTGTTATCAAGGAAAATATCTCCGTCAATTGCCATTATCATTTCCAAAATACAAATTACTCTCAAGAAACCGTCCAAATTATCTCCCAAGCCTCAAACCTGCATTCTCGATCCAATTGCTTCCAATTAATCAAGGAACTCGATCCTCCGATCGTCTCTAAGGTTTCTGAAGGGTTGGAGCAGCCGGAATCACAGCAGAAGCCGCCAGAAGCAAATCTTGCCGTCGTCGGAACTCCCTTCTACCGATCGCTATCAATTCCTTTCTGTTTGAGGTAATTGAATCATCCCTCCCTTTCGTTTCGGTCCATATATCAAAAGCCCCCTATAAATCTGGGCTTTCATTACAGAAATCGTCCGAATCAGAATTTATATTTTAATAAGAAAAGATTTAATCGATTCCAATCTTAAACACGATTTACATACAATTAATTTACGTGATTAGACTCGTAATAACTCAGTAATCAAAAGCCCTAACAATTCCAACGCTATAAATACAAGACTTGTTCAATTCGTGTCTGATTTGGAAGAGACACGATCGCGCTAATCATCTAGCGCGGCCGTGCCTCATGAAACGCGGTCGTGCCGAGTAGCAGCGCGGTCGTGTCATCCTGTCCAGACCAAGTCATGCCCTTTGGGCTAATCTCTGTTGTGTCTAATAATCTTGGACACGACCGTGCCAGGCCAAGGCACGGTCGTGCGTGTAGACTTGTCTAGTTTGTGCTGTCTGTGATCAACCCAGTCGCGCCCCGACTAGCGCGGTCGCGCCCGTGGCTTGAGCACGATCATGCTCTTCCGAGGCACGGTCGTGTGTGACTCAGAAATTTTAACAGAATTATTATTTAATTTTTCAATCAATAAATGTTTCAAATTTTATAAAAATATGTTTTCTGTATTTGAAGAGATAAATATTATTTATTTAAAAGTTTATTTAAAAATTTATAAAAATTAAATTTATATTTATCTTATACTTAAATAATGTTTTAAATGATTAAGTTACAAGTTTATAAATAAATAAGATAATAATTATTTATTTAATATTTAAACAAAAATCATTTATTTATTTATACTTAATTACAATCAATATTTACATTATTTCATAAACTATAATCAATTATTAATTTACATTTAACACATACATTATTTTCATAATCAACAATTTTATAAAAATTCTATTATTTAAATTCCAAACTTTAATCAAATGTTCAAAAAATGGTTACTACAACTTTATATATTTCATTTAATACTTTTTATACACAAACTCAACCTTCAATGTTAGACTTAAACTTTGTACACCGATTTGATTAAATATACATTACTATCTAGGTTAACCCGTGCGTATCAAGAACCCTTATTTTATCTATACTCTTTGTTAGCTACATCTCCATACCAAGTGAGTATTCACAACCCCTTTTTACTCTTTTACACTTTTGGGGTGGAACATGAACTCTATACACATTACACATTTACATTTACGCAAACAACACAAGTGCAAAATCCTATTTACATACATGTGTGCAAAATTTGAGCTTTGTGCCCGAGTGCTAGTTGTGCTAACCTTTGTATGCGATTATGTGCAATCATTAACTGTAGAAGCCGACGGTTTTCAATGATAGATCTATTGAGTCTGACAAACCCACCCAGGTGCGCGGTGATTGAAACCGACAACACAATTTTTGCATGCTAGTTACAAGGTTTGGTTGTACATGGTTACACAATAGTTGCTCCCCATAAATGCCTTATTTTATCATGTTTTGTAAAGGATTTGTTTTTGTCACATCCGGCCCCTCGTACCAACAATATTGCCCGCTTTGCCCACTAAGAGCTCACGGATTTGTTTTTGGTTGCCCGGGTGAAAACTTCCCAGGGGTCACCCATCCCTGGATTACTCCCACCCGAGCACACTTAACTGTGGAGTTCTCCTCTCATCCACTACATTAAGCCCCAAAACGCGTTGTTGATTTAAGAGGCAGGGCATTCCTTATGAACCAAGGATCTCTCTTGTGCACGGCCGATGTGGGATTCGCCTAGGGTGTTACATTCACCCCCCCTTTTGGACTCATCGTCCTCGATGAGGTTTGCCCCACCATCTAATTCAGGGATGTGGGATTCGCCTAAGGTGTCCTTCTGAACATCCTCGGAGACTCACCATACTCGATGAGGTTTGCCCCACCATCCCGAACGGCACAAGAGTGTCTCTGATACCATTTATAACATCCGGCCCCTCGTACCAACAATATTGTCCGCTTTGCCCACTAAGAGCTCACGAATTTGTTTTTGGTTGCCCGGGTGAAAACTTCCTAGGGGGTCACCCATCCCTGGATTACTCCCACCCGAGCACACTTAACTGTGGAGTTCTCCTCTCATCCACTACATTAAGCCCCAAAACGCGTTGTTGATTTAAGAGGCAGGGCATTCCTTATGAACCAAGGATCTCTCTTGTGCACGGCCGATGTGGGATTCGCCTAGGGTGTTACAATCACCCCCCCCCTTTTGGACTCATCGTCCTCGATGAGGATTGCCCCACCATCCAATTCAGGGATGTGGGATTCGCCTAAGGTGTCCTTCTAAACACCCCCGGGGACTCAACCGTGATTGCTGAGGTTTGCCCCACCATCCCGAACGACACAAGAGTGTCTCTGATACCATTTGTGACATCCGGCCCCTCGTACCAACAATATTGTCCGCTTTGCCCACTAAGAGCTCACGGATTTGTTTTTGGTTGCTCGGGTGAAAACTTCCCAGGGGGTCACCCATCCCTGGATTACTCCCACCCGAGCACACTTAACTGTGGAGTTCTCCTCTCATCCACAACATTAAGCCCCAAAACGCGTCGTTGATTTAAGAGGCAGGGCATTCCTTATGAACCAAGGATCTCTCTTGTGTACGGCCGATGTGGGATTCGCCTAGGGTGTTACAATGGAGAGACCCGGGTTCGAGTCCGGGCTCCCACATTTCTTTTTAAACATTTTTCTAAACATAATTAATTAATAAAAATCATTCTTGATGATATTATATCATTATATAAATGGGTTTTAAATCGGAAAACAACCCATAGGCTCGGGATTTAAATATTTTGTTTATTTTTATAAATTATAACCATTTTTATAAATTGTACATTTTGATTATTAATAAGTAAAAAAAAATATAAATAATAATATACTTATATTATTTTAAACCGTAAACACATGTAAAATAATATGTTATATTATTTTCAAATTGTGACCCGTATTAGTAAATAATATATAATTATATTATTTCAAATCATTTTTATAACGCCGTGAACCAATCGAGATTAAATAATAATTAGTTATATTAATCACTCGTATATATATATATATTATTATTTACGTCGTTCGTCGCGTAAAGTAATTTCTAAACCCGTGGACACGTTCGTCCACTCTCGTTCGATCAGAGCGGTTCTTTAAGATGTTCTTTCCTTGTCACGGTCACAATTCCCTTATCGTTCCTAATTTATATGTTTATAATTCTAGGACATCTGTAGGTCTTTTGAGACTTACACCCGTGATTTCAAACGTACTTCTAGTGTGAACTACCTTCAACTCCAAGCAGGTGAGTTTCACGGCCCCTTTTTACTGCTTTTAACTTGGGGGAAAAAACATGCTTAAACTGATTTTAGATTTTGTATTTCATATGCTATCAATGTTAAAGCTAAGTGTAACATGCTATCACAGAAAGTCCACATCTTATTTCGAACCGTTAATATGGATCTTAGCGAGGTAATGTTTAGTAGTACTACTGGGTTTGACAAATCCCACCCGCATTAGTCGCGCTAACTCGATCGGCTATCGAACGGGTGAAATGTTAGCCTATTCACATGGCCAGTATTGATAGAACCTGGCAGGAGGCAATAAACAAACAGTCAGTTTTGGTTGCGAGCACTTGAGCTACAACATGAACATAGGTTAGCTACCTATAGATACATATTGAAAGATCATAAATCTGGTAACGTTTACTTATTTATTTGAAACCTGTGAACTCACCAACCTCGTGTTGACACTTTTTCTTACATGTTTTCTCAGGACGCTAAGCTAAGACACAGGTGCACGTTAGGGCATGCATGGGATTCAACTGCTTTGCTTTGTGTCTATTTATGTTGATTGAATTATTTTAATGTACTTTGTTTGGTTGAATGTTTGGACTTTTGGACTTTGGTTTTGGGCGCGTGTATTTTGCGCATTTACTTTCTTTACGCTTCCGCATTGATACTCTGATTTAAAAGATATTTTCATTTTGAGTCCCATGTAGAGTCGTTCAATGTAACTAGTGTCTGAGATCCTGGTTTGTCACTTCCCAAACGGTAATACTCCGTTAGTTGAAATTGGGGGTGTGACAGATTGGTATCAGAGCCATTGGTTATAGAGAACTAGGATTGCATACTAGACTATAGCCTCACACATTAGTTACATGTCATTTGGATGTTTGGCACTTATACAAATTGTTGCAGGATCATGTCGTCAACACCACCTCCATCACCTAACGCATCAGGGCATAAGGCACCTGTACCCTCATCCCCGGAGCCCAAAAGGCGCCGGACTACCTTAATTGAGCAAGGCGAACTGAGCAACGCACGGGCATTGGAGTATGCTCTCAATTGGGATATGTACCCACATATGATCCAAAGGTGGATCAAAATGGGAGATGTTCCATCACCGTACTTTGCATCCACGTCTTCATCTTCTACACTGCCTAGCTTACCATGTACCATGGAACAAGCCTTCGCAGCATTTGTGTCCTATATGTTAAAGGAATTAAGTTTTGTACAAGATGCCACCGTGGAGATACCTAAACTCCTGGAGAATGGAACACAAGTGGAAAAGAATAGGGTAGGAATAGAAGATTTGACTACCGAACTAGCTGCAACGGACCATGTCCACAACCTTTTAGTGAATCGTGTAGCACACCTAGAGACGAGGGCTGACATTATGGATGATGATATGCAAGGAGTTCTGGAGAGATTAGCTGCTATGGAAGCTCAGCTACATGTGGCTAACCACACTGCTGAAGGCCTTCAAGAGAGGGTGGCTCACTTGGAAGCCCAACTGCAAGCGGCCCTACACCCGGAAGACATTCCAATATCTGACGATAAGGAGGAACCCTTTGAGGAGGAACCCTTTGAGGAGGAGCCCTTCGAGGAGGAACCCTTAGAGGGGGAACCAGCTGAGGAAGAGCCAGTGGAGATTGATGATGCACAGTCATATGTCTCTTCTGATGACGAGGATATTTGAGGATCTTCCTAATCTATCTTCTTTTCATGTTTGTTTTGCTTATGTTATTTCCCTTTTCAAACCTAGATGGGTAAGGTTGTTCCCATCCAATAAAAGCATGAGAAGTTTAATATTTGAGTTATTTATTTTGTAGCCTTACAATTTATTTAATTTTCAAAATATTAGATGTTGTATTTCCTTACCCGTACCTGAATAATGTTTAATATGCGATATATTTCTCATTGTTTTCATTTGTGATTTTGAAGAGATATGTCTGGGAGAGGACGAGGAGGCCGTACCGGTGGTCGTGGTACCATCAACATGACGACAGCAGAACTAGCAGCTTTGATAAACAATAGTGTGGCAGAGGCCCTAGCAGCACAGAATGCTGCAGGTAAATGCTTTCAACTATTGACTAGTAGTGTCAATCCCTTTTCCTAAGAATATCTTTCTAAACTCTATAATTCCAATTCAATTCGTATTTCTAAATCCAGGCCAGCAAAATCAACAGCAAGCCTGCACTTTCAATGCATTCATGGACTGCAAGCCCCACACCTTTAGTGGAGCTGAAGGAGCAGTTGGATTACTTCGCTGGTTTGAGAAGGTTGAATCAGTAATAGCCATGTGCAACTGCCCCGTGGCTAACCAAGTGAAATTTGCTGCTGGAACTTTAGAAGGCCCGGCCCTAACATGGTGGAATGCCCAAGTTCAAATGTTAGGACTAGCAATGGCAAATGGACTCCCGTGGGAGGAATTTAAAACCATGATGAAAGAAGAATACTGTCCACGAGATGAAATTCAAAAGCTAGAAGGAGAGTTCTGGAACCTTAAGATGGAGGGTTCAGAAATTGAACTCTACACCACCCGTTCGCACGAACTTGCCACCATGTGCCCACATATGGTGACTCCGGATTACAAACGGAATGAACTATACATTGGAGGTTTGGTACCTCAAATTCAAAGCATGGTGATCTCATCCAACCCTACCACCATCCAACAGACCATCAGACTTGCTCACAAATTGACCGATCAGGCAGTGACACAGGGAACTTTACCTCCAAGAGGTTCAATTGCTAAACCCACCAACAGCCACAAACGCAAGTTCGATCACCATTCCAACACCCACAACCACTCTAACTCCCACTCCAAAGGACCCCAACCCAACCAGCAACAGTCTAACCAACAGCAACAACAACGTAGGTTCGAGCCTACCAAGAACTTCAATCAGTCGACCTCTTCTGGCCAAAACCAGGGTGGTTATGCGGGAAAGTCCCCGAAGTGTAACAAGTGTAACTTACACCACTTTGGGTTCTGCAATCGTTGCCAGAGGTGCGGTAAAATAGGCCATGCTGCTAAGGACTGCAGGGGTGAATTACAAACTAAACAACCCTTTCAACAACCGGGTCTACTAGGGCTTGCTTTAAGTGTTGAAAGGAAGGGCATATTCGGAAAAACTGTCCTCAGTTGAAGAAAGGGGGTAATGGAAATCACAACCCTAACCACAATAACAATGGGAATGGTGGTAATAATGGCAATGGGGGAGGAAATGGTGCGAAGAGACAAGCCTTCGTACTAGGATCTGGAGAAGCCCGTTACGACCATAATGTGGTCACCGGTAAGTTCCTCGTAAATAATTTCTTTGCTTCTGTCCTTTTTGACACCGGTGCTGATAGAAGTTTTATATCTGAGAAATTTAGTAATATGATAAAAGGAACTTCATCTCTATTAGAAGATAAGTATACAATAGAGATAGCCGACGGTCAAATAATTGAGGCAACTCACATACTTAAGGGATGTAAACTTGAGCTAGCTACACATACATTTGATATCGACCTTATGCCGGTCATACTTGGTAGTTTTGATATAATTTTTGGTATGGATTGGCTATCTAAAAACCAAGCCGAAATTATCTGTCGTGAGAAGATTGTACGTGTGCCTCTCTCAAATGGAGAAATCCTTTCCATCCAAGGCGAAAGAGTTGGTGCAGTCATGGGCATTATATCCTTCATGAAAGCACAAAAATGTCTTCGAAAGGGGCATACGGCTATTTTGGCCCTTGTTGCTGAACAGCCGTCAGAAGAGAAGAAGATCGAAGATATTCCCGTTGTGCGTGAATTTTTAGAAGTATTTCCCGAGGATCTGCCCGGTCTGCCACCACACCGTCAGGTTGAATTCCAAATTGACCTAGCACCCGGAGCAGCACCGATTGCTCGGGCACCTTATCGATTAGCACCCAGTGAATTGCAGGAACTGTCTACTCAGTTGCAAGACTTATTGGATAAAGGTTTCATCCGACCTAGTTCATCACCGTGGGGAGCTCCGGTATTATTTGTCAAGAAGATGGATGGTACGTTCCGTATGTGTATTGATTACCGGGAGCTGAACAAAGTTACAATCAAGAACCGTTACCCTTTACCTCGTATTGATGACCTTTTTGATCAACTCCAAGGATCAAGTTTCTATTCCAAAATAGACCTTAGGTCCGACTATCATCAGTTAAGAGTCCGAGAAGAAGATATCTCTAAAACTGCATTCAGGACAAGGTACGGCCATTACGAATTTATGGTCATGCCTTTCGGTTTAACCAACGCACCTGCGGTATTCATGGACCTCATGAACCGTGTGTGTAAGCCTTACCTTGACCAGTTTGTTATCGTTTTCATCGACGACATCCTTATTTATTCCAAGAACGAGGAAGAACATGAGGAACATCTTCGTCTAATTTTGGAACTACTTAAGCAAGAACAACTTTATGCTAAGTTTTCCAAATGTGAATTTTGGATTCGAGAGGTTCAGTTTCTAGGTCATGTGGTAAATGAAAAAGGGATACATGTCGACCCGTCCAAAATAGAAGCCATCAAGAATTGGGCAGCACCGACGACTCCGACTGAGGTGCGACAATTTCTGGGATTGGCTGGATATTACCGTCGTTTTATCGAAGGATTTTCAAAGATTGCGCAACCTCTCACCGCCCTAACTCAAAAAGGAAAAGCCTATAATTGGGGCGACAACCAAGAATCAGCTTTCCAATATCTCAAACAGAAACTTTGCAGTGCACCTATTTTAGCTCTTCCGGAAGGAACCGATGATTTTGTGGTGTACTGTGATGCATCTATCCAAGGCTTGGGTTGTGTCTTAATGCAACGCGAAAAGGTAATCGCATACGCTTCACGTCAGTTAAAGGTTCACGAGAAAAACTACACCACTCATGACCTAGAGTTGGGAGCAGTAGTTTTTGCACTTAAGATATGGAGTCATTACTTGTACGGTACCAAATGCACCATCTACACCGACCACAAGAGCCTCCAGCATATCTTCGAGCAGAAGGAGTTGAACATGCGACAACGTCGTTGGGTTGAACTTTTAAATGACTACGACTATGCGATCCGGTATCATCCGGGTAAAGCTAACGTTGTGGCTGATGCACTAAGCCGAAAGGAAACAAAACCCAAACGAGTTCGAGCATACAACTTACTATTCACCTTGGATTGCCTGACAGAATCCGTAGTGCTCAACTTGAAGCCTTTAAAGAAGATAACCTACCGTTAGAAGGTACACGCGGCATGGAAGCACAACTTGAAGTAAAATCTGACGGAATTCGTTACTTTGTCGAACGAATATGGGTTCCAGTGTTCGGAAATTTAAGGGAACTAATCATGGATGAAGCTCATAAATCTCGTTACTCCATTCATCCGGGTTCCGATAAAATGTACCATGATCTAAAAGCACTATATTGGTGGCCGAAGATGAAGGCCGATATAGCCACTTATGTTAGTAAGTGTCTGACCTGCGCGAAGGTCAAAGTTGAATACCAAAAACCGTCCGGTCTACTACAACAACCTGAAATTCCCATGTGGAAATGGGAACAAATATCCATGGACTTCATCACCAAATTACCCCGAACCCCTACCGGATGTGATACTATATGGGTAATTGTGGATCGCCTAACAAAATCTGCTCACTTTCTAGCAATCAAAGAAACCGACAAAATGGATAAACTCACTCGAATATACTTGAAAGAAGAAGTCTCTCGGCACGGAGTGCCAATCTCTATTATTTCGGATCGTGATGCACGATTCACTTCCCGTTTCTGGCAATCATTGCATAAAGCATTAGGCACGCGTCTAGATATGAGCACAGTATACCATCCTCAAACTGATGGCCAAACTGAACGTACTATCCAAACTGTGGAGGACATGCTACGAGCTTGTGTGATCGATTTCGGTAACACTTGGGAGTCTCACCTACCATTGGTGGAGTTCTCCTACAACAACAGTTATCACACTAGCATCAAGGCAGCTCCATTTGAAGCACTTTATGGGCGGAAATGCCGTTCTCCCATTTGTTGGACCGAGGTTGGGGATAGCCAACTCACAGGTCCTGAACTTGTATTTGAAACTTTCGAAAAGATCGTTCAAATTAGAAACCGTATGGCGGCAGCTCGTGATCGTCAAAAGAGCTATGCCGACAAGCATCATAAACCTTTGGAATTTCAAATAGGTGACATGGTTTTACTCAAAGTCTCACCTTGGAAAGGTGTCATTCGTTTCGGAAAACGAGGTAAACTGAATCCTCGTTACGTTGGACCTTTCAAAATATTAAAGAGAATCGGACCAGTCGCGTATCAACTGGACCTACCTGAAAGACTTAGGGGTGTACACGACGTTTTTCACGTCTCAAGTTTAAAGAAATGCCTGGCAGACGAATCACTCGCAGTTCCTCTTGACGAACTACACGTTGATGAACAGTTGCGTTTCATCGAATAACCCATGGAAATTATGGATAGGGAAGTTAAAACGTTAAAGCACAGTAAGATCCCTATTGTTCGAGTCCGTTGGAACTCGAAACGCGGAGCAGAATTCACTTGGGAGCGCGAGGATCAGATGATGCGCAAATATCCTAATCTGTTCAAGCACTCCGCGTCAAATCCCTAAGGTACTATTTTAATTTTCGGGACGAAAATTCTTTCAACTAGGGAATGATGTGAAACCCCAAAAAAAAAAATTTATCTTAGTTATTTTAATTTTCGGGACGAAAATTCTTTCAACTAGGGAATGATGTGACAATCCGACTTTTTCAGTTAACCCCGTTAACAAAATCCAGTTAAAGTTAACTGAAATTAACTTTACTCAAACTTCAGGGACTATTTCTGTCAACATTCCAAACTTAGACTTCAGGGACTAGTTATGTCATAACCTTAAACTATTCTTTTGACTTTTGGAAAGTCAAAATCAACTATGTTGACTTTAAAAGTCAAAATTAACCAAGAGTTAACTCCATTTAAACTAGAAGGACTTAATCTGCCAAGTCTCAAACTTCAGAAAGTCAAACACCGCGATTTTGCATAAACCCGACCGTTTCTAGTTGAAATCCGTTAGTATTGAAACCGATTCCCACGACCTTATCGTTTTGGATCATCATTATCATCTTTAACACCGGCTTTAATCGAATTAAAACTCAATTATGAGTATTCAACTCATAACCGTCGCTACCCTCTTCGACTTCTATCAAATGCGTTTCAATTCGTTTATTTTCCTCGTAATTGAACCACTGCACACACTCGGTGATCCTCCTTGAAGCTTCTGCATCAACTAAATTGACCGGAGTAACAGTCGAAGACACCGGAGGCAACCTATACCACAGTCGACAACCGTTTTAATCAATCTCAGTCAATTCGCACTTGTTTACGGTAATTGAATACACCCTCACCTTCGTTTTTACTTCCTGATGGAAAGCCCTATGTCAATTGGGGCTTACAACATCGGCATTAACAAGAACAGAAATCTAGGGCTCGTTCATATACGAATTGGGGCTTTTGATCCGAAACTCAACCTCCATCAAATTAAACCACACGTTCATGTTCGAAATCCTTTGTTTACTAAAACCCCTATGCTAATTTAATCTTTGAACATCGAATTTATAAAAACCCAGAACTTAGGGTTCATCAATGTCCGATTTAATCAAACCCTGACTTAGACACGTTCTCAATACAATTATTTTATATCATTAGTTTCGAAATCTCCTTTTTAGTAAAAGCCCCCTGTTTTCGGTAAATATTATTATCCAATTCGATCAAATTAATCTCATGTTCTTAATCTAGGGTTCGGACTTGAATCTCGTTATTAAACAACTCAATCGATGATTTGTTTTACAATTAATCGTGTGTGCAGATTCGAAAATAACCTATAATCAAAACCCCTAAACTTTTGTTGACATTTAAAATCGGAATCGGTCGGATTTGGGGGTGGCATGGGATTCGATCGCGATTTGATTTGGAAAAGAGGGGCTCTCGGTAACGTAGGATTAAAAGCATTTCAGTAAGGATAATATCGCGATAGCCTAGCGGCCGGAACTGGTTAAAGCGATGAGTGTGAGTGGGAGAGACCCGGGTTCGAGTCCGGGCTCCCACATTTCTTTTTAAACATTTTTTCTAAACATAATTAATTAATAAAAATCATTCTTGATGATATTATATCATTATATAAATGGGTTTTAAATCGGAAAACAACCCATAGGCTCGGGATTTAAATATTTTGTTTATTTTTATAAATTATAACCATTTTTATAAATTGTACATTTTGATTATTAATAAGTAAAAAAAAATTAAATAATAATATACTTATATTATTTTAAACCGTAAACACATGTAAAATAATATGTTATATTATTTTCAAATTGTGACCCGTATTAGTAAATAATATATAATTATATTATTTCAAATCATTTTTATAACGCCGTGAACCAATCGAGATTAAATAATAATTAGTTATATTAATCACCCGTATATATATATATATATATATATATATATATATATATATATATATATATATATTATTTACGTCGTTCGTCGCGTAAAGTAATTTCTAAACCCGTGGACACGTTCGTCCACTCTCGTTCGATCAGAGAGGTTCTTTAAGATGTTCTTTCCTTGTCACGGTCACAATTCCCTTATCGTTCCTAATTTATATGTTTATAATTCTAGGACATCCGTAGGTCTTTTGAGACTTACACCCGTGATTTCAAACTTACTTCTAGTGTGAACTACCTTCAACGCCAAGCAGGTGAGTTTCACGGCCCCTTTTTACTGCTTTTAACTTGGGGGAGAAAACATGCTTAAACTGATTTTAGATTTTGTATTTCATATGCTATCAATGTTAAAGCTAAGTGTAACATGCTATCACAAAAAGTCCTCATCTTATTTTGAACCGTTAATATGGATCTTAGCGAGGTAATGTTTAGTAGTACTACTGGGTTTGACAAATCCCACCCGCATTAGTCGCGCTAACTCGATCGGATATCGAACGGGTGAAATGTTAGCCTATTCACATGGCCAGTATTGATAGAACCTGGCAGGAGGCAATAAACAAACAGTCAGTTTCGGTTGCGAGCACTTGAGCTAAAACATGAACATAGGTTAGCTACCTATAGATACATATTGAAAGATCATAAATCTGGTAACGTTTACTTATTTATTTGAAACCTGTGAACTCACCAACCTCGTGTTGACACTTTTTCTTACATGTTTTCTCAGGACGCTAAGCTAAGACACAGGTGCACGTTAGGGCATGCATGGGATTCAACTGCTTTGCTTTGTGTCTATTTATGTTGATTGAATTATTTTAATGTACTTTGTTTGGTTGGACGTTTGGACTTTTGGACTTTGGTTTTGGGCGCGTGTATTTCGCGCATTTACTTTCTTTACGCTTCCGCATTGATACTCTGATTTAAAAGATATTTTCATTTTGAGTCCCATGTAGAGTCGTTCAATGTAACTAGTGTCTGAGATCCTGGTTTGTCACTTCCCAAACGGTAATACTCCGTTAGTTGAAATTGGGGGTGTGACAGTTTTCAACTATATACTATCTATTTACAACTGTGTTATACTCACCAACTTTCTAGTTGACTTTATTTTATTCATGTTTCAGGCCCTAATATGTGAGAATGATTCAAGACGTGCTCAATATAGGATTTGGAGTTAGCAATTTAAATCAAGAACTTTATGAGTTGTTTTATGTTTCTTGTTTGAATTTGGTTTGTACTTGGATTATTTGTAATGGAAATTTAACTTTAATATATTTCAATTTAGTCAACCATGTGCTATGAACAGTCTTACATGTCCCGCCCCGATGATTCCGCCATCGGTCGGGGTGTGACAGATTGGTATCAGAGCCTTGGTTATAGTGAATTATGTTATTAGACATCTTGACCTAGACTATAACTTTAGGACACCCACTTATGCTATATTTCATGATTTTGTGCTATGTGTTACATGCTATGTGCTACATGCTCACCATGATTAATTATTATTATATTTGATACCTTACTTGTTAGAAATTCATGACTCATTAGGATCTTCTTGAATAATAATTAAATAAATAATATCCTTTCCTATATTCTAAAACCTCATAATATTTCTATCTTCTTTTCTATCTTTATCCTTCTTTGCATGTGGAAAAAAATTCTTGAAGCAAAAATCTCTAAAATTTTTATTTTCTTCGTTAAGGTTTTTAAACTTGTTAAATTATTTGAGGACACGTGCAATCTGGAAGGGTGACACCTGTATTTTGGGTTTTCTGTCTAGGAAAGCATTTCGCATAAATCCCAATCAACCGAGGGACCCGTATGCTTTCCTGGGAATTCCCGAGATGAGTGTTTACTTATAGGCTAAAGCATGTCTCCTTGAAAAATTATATAAGTTTAATTAACCTTAATGTGCCATAGTATTCAAGTGATTTTATCACTTTTGAGTACAATCCAAACTAAGAATATCTATTTTTATTTTTGTTATCTCATTCTATTAAATCCTATCAAATCTCATAAGTTCTTACAATCTTTCTTGTCTTGTGAAAATCTGTAGAATGCTTCCTCGTCGTGCTCCCGCAACCAACGGCAACACCGACATTGCTACTATTCTTACCCAATTGGTGACACAACTCACCCAAGCCAATGGTGCCACCAATGGCAACAATGGTGGAAATGGAAGCAATAGTGGTAATAATGGTGGAAATGGTGGTAACAATCCATCTCAATGCACCTTCAAGCACTTCAACTCGTGCAATCCCCTAAAGTTCTATGGTACCGAAGGAGCTACTGGACTCCTTCAATGGTTCGAAAGCATTGAGAATACCTTTCTCAATAGTGACTGTCCCGACAACCTCCGTGTTCGTCATGCTACAAGTGTCCTACAAAAACGGGCACTTACATGGTGGAATGGGGAGAAAAGGAATAGGGGTGTCGATGTATCTATGGCCTTACCTTGGGATGAGGTCAAAAGGCTTATGACCGAGGAGTTCTGCCCTCGAAATGAAGTGAAAAAGTTAGAAGCTGAATTTTGGGATCTTGCCCAAGATAGTGGGGAAAGCTTAGCATATACAACTCGGTTCCATGAGTTGAGTCTTCTAGTGCCCCACATGGTCACTCCTTTGTCCCGTTGTATCGAAAAGTATATTGGTGGGCTACCAAGACAAATCCAAGATACTGTCTTAGGTAGAAACCCTGCTACTCTGGAGGATGCTATTCGTCTATCCGCTACCTTAACTGATAATCATGTGAAAGGTGGAACTCTGACCAAAAAGGGTTCTAAGAAAGTTTCTGAAACCGTAACCCCTCCTACTCACAACAAAGAAGCCACAACCGAGCCCTCTCGCAATAATAGAGAGAGGAAGGTTAGAAATTTTGCTGTGGTTACTCCTGCTGTTCCCATCAACCAAGCTGCACCTATGGTTCAAGCGCCGGCTAAAAAGCCATATGTTGGGATCTACCCTCTTTGTGCCACCTGCAACTACCATCATCCCCAAAACATCCCATGTCGCCTTTGTACTTATTGTGGGAGATATGGTCATACAGTTAGTGTTTGTAGGACCAAAGCTCTTGCGGGCCAAGTCAACCCTCCAAACTGAACCGTACCTCAAGTGGCTAATCAAGGTGCTCCCGCCATTGCTAATGGGCGTGCTTGCTATGAGTGTGGTGACCCGAACCATTTTCGTGATCAATGTCCAAGACTTGCAAATGCTAGACAAGGTGGAGCTCGTGGGCGTGCGTTCAACATAAACACCAACGAAGCTCAAGCCAACAACGACGTGATTAATCGTACGTTCCTTGTTAATAGTCAATATGCCTCCATTTTGTTCGATACCGGTGCCGATAAAAGTTTTGTGTCACTTAATTTTGAGCCTTTACTTGCAAAGACTCGATCCCAATTAGAGAAAACCTTCACCGTTGAAATAGCGAATGGTGACTCCCTTACAATTGAGTCCATTATTTATGATTGCTCCCTAGAACTAAATGACCATTCATTCCCAATCAACCTTGTTCCAATGCCACTAGGAAGCTTTGATATTATCATAGGTATGGATTGGATATCAAATCATCATGCCGAAGTCATTTGCTTTGAAAAGTGTATCCAAATTCCGCTACCATCGGGAGAAACCTTAAGGGTTTTTGGTGAAAAGCCTTGCAAGGGACTTAAGTTGATGACGTGTACTACCGCTCAAAAGTACTTACGAAAGAAGTACATTGCTTTCTTAGCTCACATTGTTTAAAAGGACGTCAAGGAGAAGAGTATCCAAGACATTCCCATTATTCGAGATTTTCCCGAAGTTTTTCCTAAGGATTTATCCGGTCTTCCTCCCGTTCGTCAAGTAGAGTTTCGTATTGATCTTGTACCCGGAGCTAACCCCGTGGCTAGAGCCCCTTATCGTCTTGCACCTTCTGAAATGCAAGAACTTGCAAGTCAACTTCAAGAACTCTCCGACAAGGGATTCATCCGTCCGAGTCATTCACCGTGGGGTGCACCCGTCTTATTTGTTAAGAAGAAGGATGGATCATTTCGCATGTGTATTGACTACCGCGAACTTAACAAGCTTACTATCAAGAACCGTTATCCTTTACCTAGAATCGATGATCTCTTTGATTAACTTCAAGGTTCTACTTGTTTCTCGAAGATTGATCTTCGATCCGGTTATCATCAGCTTCGTGTTCAAGAAGATGACATTCCTAAGACTGCTTTTCGAACAAGGTATGGTCACTACGAGTTCATGGTTATGCCTTTCGGGTTAACCAATGCACCCGCAGTTTTCATGGATCTCATGAATCGTGTGTGCAAACCGTACCTTGATAAATTCGTGATCGTTTTCATTGATGATATCTTAATCTATTCCAAGACTAAAGCCGACCATGAAGAACATCTTAGACTAGTTTTGGAACTCTTGAGAAAAGAACAACTATATGCCAAATTCTCCAAATGCGAATTTTGGCTAAAAGAAGTTCAATTTCTTGGTCATATTGTCAATGACAAGGGGATTCATGTTGATCATACTAAGATTGAAACGGTTAAGAATTGGAATGCCCCGAAGACTCCTACCGAAGTTCGTTCATTTCTTGGTCTTGCGGGTTATTATCGTCGTTTCATCTCAAACTTCTCAAAGATTGCTGTCCCTCTCACTGCTTTGACCCACAAGGGTAAGACTTATGAATGGGGACCGAAACAAGAAGAAGCTTTTCAAACCCTCAAGCAAAAGCTGTGCAATGCTCCCATATTGACTCTCCCCGATGGAAATGATGATTTAGTTGTCTATTGTGATGCTTCTAACCAAGGTCTTGGTTGTGTTCTCATGCAATGAGGCAAAGTAATCGCTTATGCATCTAGACAACTCAAAGTTCATGAGAAGAATTATACGACGCACGATCTCGAGTTGGGTATGGTCGTATTCGCGTTAAAGATTTGGAGACATTACCTATATGGCACAAAATGTGTGATATTCACCGACCACAAAAGTCTTCAACATATCTTCAACCAAAAAGAATTCAATATGAGGCAACGACGTTGGGTCGAACTCCTTAACGACTATGACTGCGAGATTCGTTACCATCCTGGCAAAGCGAATGTTGTAGCCGATGCTTTGAGTCGAAAGGACCATGTTATGCTTCACTGTGCCCGTATTCAAACCGATATTCAAACCCGTATCTTAGAAGCTCAACACGTCTCGGTAACCGAGGGTAACATGTATGAAGAAATGTCGTGTGGTGTTGAACTTCTTCTTGAATCAAAACCCAATGGCTTACTATATTACTTGAACCGTATTTGGGTTCCCGATCGCGATGATCTCCGTACATTTCTCATGAACGAGGCTCACAAGACTCGTTATTCTATTCACCCTGGTGCGGATAAAATGTACCAAGATCTTCACCAACAATATTGGTGGCCCGATATGAAAAAGGACATTGCTCTCTATGTTGCCAAATGTTTAACCTACTCCAAAGTCAAAGCCGAACATCAACGTCCTTTTGGTTTGCTTGAACAACCGGAAATTCCCGTGTGGAAATGGGAGAACTTATCCATGGATTTTATTACCAAACTCCCTCGCACCTCGAGTGGTTATGATAGTATTTGGGTGATCATTGATCGTCTCACCAAATCTGCTCATTTCTTGCCTATCCGTGAAGACTATCGGGTTGAGAAACTAGCCCGAATTTACACTGACGAAATCGTGAGTCGTCATGGTGTTCCCTTGAACATAATATCTGATCGAGATGCCCGGTTCACTTATCGATTTTGGCAATCTCTCCAAACTGCTCTTGGTACACGATTGGATTTGAGCACGGCTTACCATCCCCAAAATGATGGTCAAACCGAGCGAACAATCCAAACACTTGAAGACATGCTTAGAGCTTGCGTAATCGATTTTGGTGGCAATTGGGATTCACATTTATCCCTCATTGAGTTTTCTTACAACAATAGCTACCACACAAGTATCAATATGGCTCCATTCGAAGCTCTCTATGGTCGCAAGTGTCGTTCTCCTATCTGTTGGAACGAGATTGGTGAAGCACAAATCACCGGTCCCGAGTTAATTCAAGAAACATCCGACAAGATTATTCAAATCCGTGACAATATTCGAGTAGCGAGGAGTCGGCAAAAGAGTTATGCCGACAAACGTTGAAAACCCTTGGAATTCCAAGTCGGTGACCTTGTTCTTCTAAAGGTGTCCCCGTGGAAGGGCGTGATCCGCTTTGGAAAGAAAGGCAAGTTAGCACCTCGTTATGTTGGTCCATTCAAAATCCTTGAAAGGATTGGGAATGTGGCTTACAAGCTCGAGTTACCTCCATCTCTTGGAAATGTGCATCCTACATTTCATGTATCTAATCTGAAGAAGTGTCTCGCTGATGAAAATCTCCATATACCGCTTGACGACGTGCGCATTGATGAAACGATGCACTTCGTTGAGAAGCCGGTGGAAATATGGATCGTGAAGTCAAACAACTCAAGCGAAGTCGCATTCCTATTGTCAAAGTTCGTTGGGAATCTAAGTGTGGTCCTGAGTTCACTTGGGAACGAGAAGACCAAATAAAGCTCAAGTACCCTCACCTTTTTACCGATACTATTGTTTCCTCTAGCTAAATTTCGGGACAAAATTCTCTCAACATGGGGAGACTTTAACATTTCTGATTTTCAGTATTCATATTTCAATTCAATGTGATACAATTTCGAACTCGATACTCGTGCACTGCCTTATTATTTTGCTTAACGTAAACTAAATGCAATGATTCAATACAAATTTACAAGTTTTGCTCGATTATATACGCTATACAAGTAACTATTTATTTCAAACTAATCAAACCTGAAAGGTCAAGGACTAAAGTTGAAAAACAACAAGAAACCCTAGGTAAGCACAATCGTGCTTCGTCCTGGCACGGTCGCGCCAAGTGCCTCGGCACGATCGCGCGACTGGTCCTGGAACGATCGCGCCCGGTGCCTAAGCACGGTCGCGCCTGCGTAACAGTCGAAACGTAAATGCAGTTTCAAAACGCTCGATCGTTCGAATTCAAATCCGATTTACGTTTTACTTTTGTTATCAAGGAAAATATCTCCGTCAATTGCCATTATCATTTCCAAAATACAAATTACTCTCAAGAAACCGTCCAAATTATCTCCCAAGCCTCAAACCTCCATTCTCGATCCAACTGCTACCAATTAATCAAGGAACTCGATCCTCCGATCGTCTCTAAGGTTTCTGAAGGGTTGGAGCAGCCGGAATCACAGCAGAAGCCGCCGGAAGCAAATCTTGCCGTCGCCGGAACTCCCTTCTACCGATCGCTATCAATTCCTTTCTGTTTGAGGTAATTGAATCATCCCTCCCTTTTGTTTCGGTCCATATATCAAAAGCCCCCTATCAATCTGGGCTTTCATTACAGAAATCGTCCGAATCATAATTTATATTTTAATAAGAAAAGATTTAATCGATTCCACTCTTAAACACGATTTATATACAATTAATTTATGTGATTAGACTCGTAATAACTCAGTAATCAAAAGCCCTAACAATTCCAACGCTATAAATACAAGACTTGTTCAATTCGTGTCTGATTTGGAAGATACACGGTCGCGCTAATCATCTAGCGCGGCCGTGCCTCATGAAACGCGGTCGTGCCGAGTAGCAGGGCGGTCGTGTCCTCCTGTCCAGACCAAGTCATGCCCTTTGGGCTAATCTCTGTTGTGTCTAAGAATCTTGGACACGACCGTGCCAGGCCAAGGCACAGTCGTGCCTGTAGACTTGTCTAGTTTGTGCCCTCTGTAATCAAACCGGTCGCGCCCCGACTAGCGCGGTCGCGCCCGTGGCTTGAGCACGATCGTGCCCTTCCGAGGCACGGTCGTGTGTGACTCAGAAATTTTAATAGAATTATAATTTTATATTTTTCAATCAATAAATGTTTCAAATTTTATAAAAATATGTTTTCTGTATTTGAAGAGATAAATATTATTTATTTAAAAGTTTATTTAAAAATTTATAAAAATTAAATTTATATTTATCTTATACTTAAATGATGTTTTAAATGATTAAGTTACAAGTTTATAAATAAATAAGATAATAATTATTTATTTAATATTTAAACAAAAATCATATATTTATTTATACTTAATTACAATCAATATTTACATTATTTCATAAACTATAATCAATTATTAATTTACATTTAACACATACATTATTTTCATAATCAACAATTTTATAAAAATTCTATTATTTAAATTCCAAACTTTAATCAAATGTTCCAAAAATGGTTACTACAACTTTATATATTTCATTTAATACTTTTTATACACAAACTCAACCTTCACTGTTAGACTTAAACTATGTACACCGATTTGATTCAATATACATTACTATCTAGGTTAACCCGTGCGTATCAAGAACCCTTATTTTATCTATACTCTTTGTTAGCTACATCTCCATACCAAGTGAGTATTCACAACCCCTTTTTACTCTTTTACACTTTTGGGGTGGAACATGAACTCTATACACATTACACATTTACATTTACGCAAACAACACAAGTGCAAAATCCTATTTACATACATGTGTGCAAAATTTGAGCTTTGTGCCCGAGTGCTAGTTGTGCTAACCTTTGTATGCGATTATGTGCAATCATTAACTATACAAGCCGACGGTTTTCAATGATAGATCTATTGAGTCTGACAAACCCACCCAGGTGCGCGGTGATTGAAACCGACAACACAATTTTTGCATGCTAGTTACAAGGTTTGGTTGAACATGGTTACACAATAGCTGCTCCTCATAAATGCCTTATTTTATCATGTTTTGTAAAGGATTTGTTTTTAACTATATACTATCTATTTACAACTGTGTTATACTCACCAACTTTCTAGTTGACTTTATTTTATTCATGTTTCAGGCCCTAATATGTGAGAATGATTCAAGACGTGCTCAATATAGGATTTGGACTTAGCAATTTAAATCAAGAACTTTATGAGTTGTTTTATGTTTCTTGTTTGAATTTGGTTTGTACTTGGATTATTTGTAATGGAAATTTAACTTTAATATATTTCAATTTAGTCGACCATGTGCTATGAACAGTCTTACATGTCCCGCCCCGATGATTCCGCCATCGGTCGGGGTGTGACAGACCTGAAGAGAAATCCCTAGACTCATCAGAATCTGTATCTTCAGAAATAGGTAAGATTGTATCACTTGAGCTAGAACTCGACTCATTCTCAGTCACTACATTCCCTTCAGCTTTATGAATGGGCGAGTTCACAGCATCATCAACAAAGTCATCCATATTCATTCCTAGATCTTGTTCATGTTCATGAACGACCTCTTCTAGAACAGGCTCATGGACAGGCATATCAACCTGAGCTTGTGGAATTGGAACTTGTTCTGGAATAGGGATTTGATGTTGTACGGGAACTTGTTGTTGTATGGGAACTTGTTGTTGTTGAACTTGTACTTGTGGAATAGGTTGTTGTTGTTGTGGTTGTTGTTGTTGTTGTTGTCCTTGCTCCTGAGCTAACTTATTAGGATGAAACCAATGGTCATTTGGTGGTTCAACATAATAAGGATTGATTAAGTGACCAAAAAATGGAACAATTACTGGAATCAATACTTGATTATGTTGTTTCACTTTAGTGCAATCCGTAAAGATACGCTTAGACATCGGCGTCAAAGTTAATCTTATCGGATGTTGTGGAAGATTAGGAAGAATATGATTTAGAATCATCTGGATAAACCTAGCATACATAAAAAATCCTTGACCTTCAGCCGGTGTAATTTGCATAACCATCTCCCAATAGATATATCTTGCAAAATTGAAGCGTTTGTTCAATGTCAAAACTACCATTGCAGCTTGTAAAGCAGTTTTTAACCTATCAGTACCAGCTTTATGAGGAGAGAGACATTGAATAATCACGTGCATGAAGTATCTCCATTCACCCACCAAACCACCTTTACGGGCCTGAGTATCATTAGGGCGTCCACGGTAACCCATTCTTTGAAAGCATCCCATGATCAAAGGATTAGGATATGATATAGGATCTTCAGCAGCACCACCTAATGTAAGAGCTGCACGAATAGTGTCTTCAGATATAGCAATCGTAGTATTATTGACTGTGGCACGAAGAACGTGAGGTTCTACATCAGTATCGGAATGTACGGTGTCCCAAAACTGTTGAATATACACCAGACTGATGTATGGATCAGCAGATAAGGCAACGCGTAGTCGTGATCGATTCAGAAATCCTATAATTCCTTGAAAGTGTATGGCCTCTAACATGTTAGGATCTAACAATGCCACCTGTTTGTGCTTGTATTCGACACGACGAGCCATCTGAAAAATATTTGGACAAACAAACACATATTAGACAATTAACAAAACACAAACAATATGACTAACAAATTTAAAAAAAAATAAAACAACAAAAATTTTTTTTTAAAAAATTCAAACACAAAAAAAAATTTCACAAGTCCAAAACTCCTCTGACCCCTAGGCGAACTTAATAAGTTCGCTTAGTGTTTCAAGAGGCGAACTTATTAAATTTGCCTGGACAATTTCGATTGAACAAGTTTGCCTGAACTGTCTGTCGATTCGAATTCAACCCAGAAATCAAAACTCTTCAATCGGTGATAAAATCTTGAAATAAGCATTGTAAAGCACTCGATTAGTATTACTACGTCATTATTAATGAGCGATTTCACGATTGAAAACTTGAATATCCTCAATTTGGGCAAAAATACTCTCGGGATAAAACCGAGACAAAAACGTCGTTTTTCTCTCAAATTAACGGACAAAAATCGATGAAAATACCTTGGTTAGATTCGCAATCCAATTTCGATTTAGAATGAATCGATTAACAACACAACCACCACTGAATTTCAAATTTCAAAAATTATGAACAAGTTCGCTTTAAAACTGAGAAGACGATGAAGTGGACAAGTTCGCCTGGTTAAACCTTTATTAAGATTAAGTTCGCTTAATTAGGCAAACTTGTTAAGTTCGCTTAACAAGCCCTAGGCGAACATAATAAGTTCGCTTCCCAATTTCAGGCGAACATATTAAGTTCGCTTCACCAAAAAGAGGCGAAATTAATGCCTTCAAAATTTTTACCAACTTTCAATCCGTCACGTCTTGAACTTCCGTCAGCAGCATGTATTTGATCCAATCCCGAACATCTTAATAAAAGATTAAAATTTTCATGGAAAATAAAAAAAAACAAAATCTTTTTGAATTTTATCTATATAAATGGAAACACATATTTTTGGATTTTTATCTATATAAACGAAAACACATATTTTTGGATTTTTATCTATACAAATGGAAACACATATTTTTGGATTTTTATCTGTATAAACTGAAATCACATATTTTTGAATTTTTATCTGTATAAACTGAAATCACATATTTTTGAATGAACATCATGAGTAAGAAGATCATATCAGTATCCGAGTAATTCATCACACATTTTTAGCAATAATCAAGGGTAAACTATGATATGAAACATTCCAACTCATCTTGTACTTTATGTGTCTTTTTCAATATTTATAAATCATTCAATTTGAATAATATTTGAAATGATACGCAATAAATTTCAAAGTAAATGAGATCAGGTTATGAAATGCTCTGTTATTTATACCGAATTTGAAATATAAAGCACGAATTCTTAAATTTGTCAATATTATATGATTTGAAACTATAAGCGTTTATTCTCCAAATTCTTGTGATTTAGTACCATTTTGATGAAAAACATCGTGTACCCCACATATATGCCAAACAAAAATATAATTTGCACTATCTTCAAGACATATATGATTTATTTTAAGATTAGATCAATTTCCAAGATGAAATTATCTCATTTAGCACAAGAATAGAAGCAGATCCCAAAGGATATAAGAATCATGATGATTCAGAATCAGGAGATTCTAATGAATTGGCTGTATAATGAGAATCAACAGATTCAGGTATGAGGATCCAACTATTATCTGGACAAGATTCAATGGAATCAGACTAGATGATGTATCTAACTGATCCAAGGGCGAATATATGTTTCAACAGATTTTGAAAGCATATCTTAGTTCAACAATACATTGCATCTTTTTCGGGGCATGGGCAGTAATGTGAACTGAAATAGATTTGTGCTAAAGATATAATTCGATATTGGTCTCATGAAATTCTTTAAAACCATATATTCTTTATCTGATAATGATCTTTTACACACACACCCGGGCATATAATGGATTCAAATCACAGATGTAATCATATCATATTTAATTTTCACATTACTATTAGTTTCAAAACGCTTTTAGTCTATTGACAATTCAAGTTTCAAAACACATACACATATTTGAAAACATATTGTCAAGATTAGAGCATGCACAACATTATCATTTCTCATTTATGCAGACATTGAAATTTAGATCAAATCAACTCAGTTTACTCAATCATATATCAAAGGTCTACTAAGGTCGTCTGAAATGAACTAATCACTGATGTACTATCATTTCTTCTCTAACTTCAAATGATGTCAAATTTTATATTTTTCAATTTGTTTTGACTTTTTATAAATTAAGTACTTTTTGACTGAAAATTTAAAATGCAGAAATGTAATAAAGAAATAAAAGAAATTAAAAACAAAATTTTCCATGAAAATCTGATTTTGAAAAACTTTTATTCGGGATTGATCATACCTATCATTTTGATTAAAAATTCAAACCAGGTACGATCAAATGCCTTAGTAAATAAATCAGCAAAATTATCATCAGTGTGAACCTTTACCAGCTCAATCAACCTTTTCTTTGCACAATCACAAATAAAATGATATCTAATCTCAATGTGCTTTGTTTTACTATGCTTAACAGGATTATTAGTTATAGACATTGTAGCATTATTATCAATAAGCATAGGGGTTCCTGTGAAATTCAAACCGTAATCTCTTAATTGCTGTTGTATCCACAGGATCTATAAACAACAACTTGCAGCAGCGATGTATTCTGCTTCGCATGTAGAAATGGAGACTGTGGTTTGCTTTTTGTATTGCCAGGATACAAGTCGATTACCCAAGAACTGCCAACCACCTGTTGTAGATTTCCTGTCCAAACAACATCCACCAAAATCAGAATCAATATAAGCATTGAAATCAAAGTTAGAACAATGTGGATACCATAGTCCCAATCTTTGTTTTCCTTTCAAATAACGAAAGATTCTTTTTACAGCTATTAAGTGAGATTCTTTTGGTTTTGCCTGGAATCTGGAACAGATGCACACAGCGAACATTATATCTGGCCTTGAAGCGGTTAAATACATGAGAGATCCAATCATTGCTCTGTAAAGTCGACAATCCACATCTTTTCCATCCGAGTCTGAATTCAACTTATGATTGACCGGAATCGGAGTATCATATGGGGTATAGTCCTCCATCTTGAACCGGCTCAAGATGTCTTTGACATACTTGGACTAATGAATAAAGAAACCATATTCCTTTTGATTTACTTGTAAACCTAAGAAAAACGATAACTCTCGCATATCAGACATTTCAAACTTCGACTTCATTACACTCTCAAAATCTTTGCATAACCCTTTATTTGTTGAGCCAAAAATAATATCATCCACATATATCTGCACCAGTAGGTAATCTCCCCCTGATTTCTTTATGAATAAGGTCGAGTCAATCTTTCCACGAACAAAATCATTTGCCAAAATATGTGCGGACAATGTTTCATACCACGCTCGAGGAGCCTGATGAAGACCATAGAGGGCCTTATCAAGCTCGGTGTAATCAATTCCCTCTTATTGATTGAAGCCGTGGACAACTAATCTTGCCTTGTTTCTTACCACGACACCTCGATCGTCTTTCATACATTTAAACACCCATTTAGTACCAATCGGATATACACCTTTCGAAAGATCTACAAGATTCCAAACCTTAAGTTTGTCAAACTGAGCAAGTTCTTCCTGCATAGCCTCTATCCAATTGTTATCATTTAAATCCATTTCAACATTCTTGGGTTCGACCTGAGAAATAAAACATGAATGTGAGAAATCATCAAGAACACCAGAATCTTTAATACATGTATACAAACAAGTATTGTCAACAAGAGAACGTGTTTTCACTCCATCCTGCAAATTTCCGATTATATTTGTCATCGGATGAGCTTTGAGTTCCTTAATGAAAGCGACCTCAGGAACCTGTAACACTTCAACACGAGTTGTATCAGATTGATAAGATAAACCATGATTAACTGGAATTTCCGAGTCTAAATTTGTAGGAATCTCCCCCGAATCGTTCAGCAACACCGTTTTGTTGAGGAACATATGGCGCACTGAACTCATGATGAATCCCTTTTTGTAGACAGAATAAGCCATCTTGCTATTCTTAAATTCGCTGCCATTGTCACTCATAATTCTTCTGACCTTCAGATTGAACAAATTCTCCAAACCCAGGATTAAGTATTGTACCAACTCAGTGGTTTCAGCCTTAGAAGAAAGAAACTTAACCCATGAAAATCTAGAGAAATCATCTGTTACTACCAAACAGTATGATTTTCCACCAATGCTCCTGATACTAATCGGACCGAACAAATCCATATGCAGCAGCTCCAAAGAAGTTACGATAGAATTCTTCGATTTAGAATTGTGTGATTTCTTCCGTTGTTTCCCCTTCTTGCAAGAAATACAATCATCAGGAACTGAGAATTTCATCTTCGGAATACCAAGAACTAGATCATTCTTAACATTATAATTCATTTTCCGATAGTTGATGTGAGCGAGCTTCCTATGCCACAGAATAGAATCTGATTCCGACTCCTTGGAGAGTAAACATGTAGGAATTGAATCCGTTGTAGTAGCGACACTCATGTCAAGGACATACATGCCATTTCTCCTCGGGGCCTTCATGAGAATCCATTCGTCAGGAATAACAAAACCAGGTTTCAGGATATAACACTCAGCATCATTGAAATGGAACGAAAACTTCTTGTCACAAACTTGTGATACACTCAAAAGATTGTGCTCAAGCTGCTCCACGTAATTCACTTTCTCAAATTTGACTTTATCATTCTTTAAAGTTCCCTGTCCAGTTATGTATCCGCCTTTATTCCCCGCAAAAGTGACATAACCTCCATCAATATTTTTAACATCTTCAAGCAATCTAATATTCCATGTCATATGTCGAGAGCAACCACTATCCACATACCATGTATTGTTGATAGTCCTCCTTGGTTGTCCCTACATAAACAAAGAAAATCAGTTAGAAATAGGAACCCAAGCCATTGTGGTCTTGGGTCGTCCAGATGTATCAAAATAAACAACTTTAAAGAGTTCACAATCCACTTTATCATCAACCTTTGGTACATAAAGTCCAACAAAATCAGAACCTCTCGATGGAGACACAGGATGATTATTTTGAAAAACATTATTAGATTTATTATTATCAGATTCAGATGTTTCCAAAAGTTTCTTTAATTTTCTGTTACGTCTCCGCCTTTGTGGTCGAGAAAGTTTGACCTCACGTTGAGAATCTTTTGTGATTCCAACATGTGGAATCTTAAAATGCTGTTGAAAATCAACATCATTTCTCACACCAGTATGCACAAACACTGGTTTAGACACATGTTTATCATTTTGCTTAAATCCTGTGGATTTAGCAAATGACTGAGTAGGCACAGATTGCCTCAGTGGAACTTTCTTCACAACATCAGATTGAGAATCCTTTGAAATTCCAACATTAGGAATCTCAGGTTTCTCTTGACACATAAATGATTTAGATTTCAATTTATCCTGCTGTTTAAATCCAGAGGGTTTAACAAAAGATCGACAGGACATATTTTGCTCCAAACTAAATGATGACCTTCCCTCATTTGATCTTTTCAAAATCTTCACCACTTTTGGTTGTGAAGGAACAGTCTCCAATTTGCCCTTGTTCTTATAAGGACAATTGATCAGAATGTGACCAGCTTCATTGAAATGAAAGCAAACTCTTCTCTCTTTAAAAGTTCTAAAGTAAGGAGAATTCGTTGAATTTGAGGAGCCATCAGAGGAATAAGCTTCCGAAGATTGTCCAGAACATTTTACTGTCTTCTTTGGAACATAAACCTGTGTAGGCACCTTTGATGAATGCACCTTTTGATGACCAGCAGCTACAAACCCACTTGACTGTAAAATTGGGGAAAGCTTAGGGGTAACAACCTTCACCTCATCATGTTCAGTCAGAATGCATCTATCATGGGTAACAACTTTTGCAACAGTTGGTTCATCAAGTTTTACCTCTTTCGGAATACCTTCCACCTTCTTCTCATCAAATTCCTCATCCTCAGAATCAGATTCATACACCATATCCTCACCAGTTACCGGGTTCGCTTTCAAAACTGTTTTTGGATCTATTTCCTCTTCATGTATGATTTCAGGTTCGACCACATAATTTGCATTAAATGGTGGAGGAACAAATCCAATCCCAGCAACCCGTTTAGTAGGATCAACATTTGAATTAAAATAATCCAAAACAACAGAAGAATTTGTAAAATTTTCCAACTTTCTATGAAGTTTGACCACCTCAGACTCTTTGTCAGAAATTTCCTTATTCTTTTGAGCAATAACTTCAGTTCGTTTTTCTATTTTAGCATAAGCCATATCCAGATGATAAGCTTGTTTTTTATATTTCAACCCCAGAGAATTTAAGTCTCTTTTCAAAGACTCAATTCTATCGATGCACAATTTATCGTTATCTTTCAGTTTCTGATTAACAGAATGCATCGATTTCATATCACAAATCAAGTTTGTGTTATCATCCATGACCTTTTGCAATTTATCTTTAACAGTAATGCAGTTAGAACAGAAAATATGACAAACAGAGTCTTTTACCTTTGACGGATCAGACATGTCTGCCATGAAAACGTTGGCAATGGGAATATTCTCTGAATCAGCACCATCCGAAGCATTTTGTTTTAAACACAATATCATCTTCAGCAACACCTGATGCAATACTAGAATCAATATTCTGCTCTTGTTCTACCTCTTCATCAACAACCTGCACACTGTTACCATCACTTGAACTCTCACTTGAACCATCACTTGTACCATCATCATCAGTCACCACTTCTGATTTTTCAGAATGAATTTCTACTACAAAGGCTTGACTTACAGCACCCACTAAATCTTCCAAATGAATACCCCAGTCATAATTCTTATCATTTTGTGCAACCAATGCCGATGATGCAGATGCATGATTTGAAGATGAACCATGTGATTGATGACGATTATTCTGCTTCTTCTGAGAATCAAACTCAATCTTTTGCTTCACACACTCTTTAGCAAAGTGACCATACTCTTGATAGTTATAACAACGCACTTTGGTTTTATCAAATCCCATGCGTGATCGACTATTTGATCCAATATACTTTCTGCCAGTTTTCTTCAAGAAATCTTTTGCTTAACGCATTAACATGGCCATATTCCATTGGACGTTCATTTATTCCAGATCAACAGGGTCAATCTGTCTGAAATCTTCTTCAATAACCTTAGGATCGTGAATTTTTCCTCCAATAAAATTCTCATACGAAGCCATGAATGAGGAAAACATAGCTAGATAATCATCAGCAACCTTTTGATTTACATGAGATCTAGAAGATGTAGAAGATGTTGTCGCAGAAAAACCAGAATGACTAGAATGACCAGAATGAATAGGAACTCTAGAACACTGATCATTAGAAGAATCTTGAGCGTCTCCAGAAAAGAATGCAACTCCTGTACCAGTTTTACCAGTAGTTTTGGCAAAATACATTGAAGGATCCTGGATATGCTCCATGTTAGTCTCCTTCTTCTTCATATTCAGGTCATGCGATTGAATCTTCCCAAGAACTTCTTCAAGAGACATGGTTTTGTAATTGATATTTTCTTTGATCAAAACCATATACACATCAAATTTTGATGGTAATGCCTCCAAGAACTTATCATTAGTTTCTTCAGTTTCATACACCACAGAAGCACTTGACAGTTCACTTAGCAGATGCTAAAATCTGGTAGCAAGATCATCCAAGGAATCATTTTGAAAGTGTTTGAAGACCAAGAATTGCTTCTTCAAAAGCTCTTTTCTACTCTTCTTTACATCCAAACTGCCTTCACATCTTTTCTCTAATGCTTCCCACAGTTGTTAAGAAGACTTGAATTGTTTGAAACTGTGATATATTTCCTTCGGAAGAGACATTGAAATACTTGCCATCGCTTTCTTTTCCCTATCAAACAACACCTTTTCTTCATTCGTTAACGCTGATATCGGCTTTGGAACATTATCCTGTCCCATCCATGAATAAGTCGGATGCGTATAACCTTCTAAAATAGGAATCCAGAGACTGGTGTCGGTGAAAGATACGAACTGATCAAACCTGTCTTTCCAATTTGAATAATCAGCAAGATTCAACAACTTCGGTGATTTTTGAGATGTACCTATCTCATTATCATAATTGAACATATTCGTTACTTGAACCATATTTTCCATTTTCCTAAAAAAAACTTCCTGAAAAATTTCCAAGTGTAAAACACCCTCTACCCTTAGGCGAAGATAATAAGTTCGCTTCTGTGATACCCAAGCGAACTTAATATGAAGCGAACATAATAAGTTCGCTTAAACCAGAAACCAGAAAATCTGATTAAGTTCGCCTAAAAATAAGTTCGCTTAATCTGTGAGAAGCGAACTTGACAAGTTCGCCTGCTAAGTTCGCCTACACAAGAAATCAGCAAGTTCGCTTGCTTCAGCAGATTCAAACTCAAGAACAGCTCAAACAAAAACACGAACCAGGAATCACCAAAAATCTTCATAATTCATTGATTTGAAGGAATTAGTCAAAATCAAACTCTAGGATTGTGTAATTTCTCAATTAGAACGTTTCTATCGGATCAGTTTCTTCAAAAACACCAAATCAGAACCAAATTAAGCTTGAACACTACATGGACATGAAAATGTCAAAGATGATGAATTTCTTGTCAATTTGCATGCAAAACCATCTAGAATCACGAGCAAAAGCTCTGATACCACTTGTATCTATATATAGACTACTGACCTGCATTAGGCGAACTTAACAAGTTCGCCTCTAACAGACTAAGCAAACTTAAAAAGTTCGCCTCTGTTAGACTAGGCGAACTTAACAAGTTCGCCTCTAGCAACTTGTATAAAAACACTTAGAACATTAAAACATACAAAAACATAAAGACATAAGATCTAAACTATTACAAAGCTTTTGTCATTACAAACTATGTCCTAACAAGTATACTCAAAAACATTTTCAGTTTTGAAATCATTTTATAAAAATACAAGTATTCACCTTGACAGAGTCTCGACTTAGGAATCTTCTAGAGTAAGTGTCTTAATGGGCGACGTCTCTTCTTAAGAACCTTGCTTGGTTTCTCCAAATAAGCGTTTCCTAGCATCTTGTCTTTCTCTAAAGCGAACCGACACTTCGGAAACTTAAACGTATGAGCGGGAATGGTTTTATGAGAGTGGAAATAACTTATAGCAACTAGGAATTCGTTCTTGTGTGGTTTGAAATTGAACGTAAAGTGAAATCTATTTATAGGCTGAAATGAGGTTCCATGTCGGACAGATATCTAATGTATGTCGGTCTGACATCCAGCCATGCCACGTTAGCCCTAAACGTCAACTTCTGATTGGACCGCACATGTTTTTGGTTCACGTCGGACCGTTATGTGGTCCATGTCGGTCCGATATCACGACACGCGTCAGATTCTATGGCTGAGTCATAGGATTTGTGCCATCGCTACATATTGCGGTTGAGAGGAGGTCGTCGGACCGTTACGGATTGATTTCGGTCCGATAATCGACTCAACATTCCATTGCGGACCGTTAAAAGAATGGATATCGGTCCGATATCGATCATGTTTTCCGTTCGGTCCGATATCTGACCAGGTATTCCCTTCGGACCGATATGAAAGAGATATCGGTCCGATATCTAATATTTTCTAGATTTTTCATTTCTAGTCCTTGATCTTTCGTATAATTATACTTCTAGTCCCTTAACTTTTATTTTTATAATAATTGGCACAAAAAATTTTCAAATGTTGCACAAATTCTCATATGAAACGAAGGATAGGGGTATAAAAGTAAAAACGTGCATAAACTTATTTCTTTCTTTTTGTTGTGCTTCCTAATCTTCCCTATTTGTTTCCTTGATTCACTTCAACGGTATTTCAAATTATTGTTTTTATAAGACCGTTTATTCCAAATTATTTTTAAGACATTTTGCTTTTAGATTATTTATGAAGCTGTCAAACTTTGCAGATTAATATGCTTAATCAAAAGTTGTTATGCTTGCAAAAATAATTTTTTAAAATATTTTAATTCGTATATATATATTTCATCTCAAAGATCGGGTAATTAAGAATCATGCATTTGTAAGACTCAGGACAAAATTAGGCAGCCAATTTATCAGTGGGGTTCCACCCCACACTTAGTTTCTGACAATATGAATGTATGCAATATGATATATGTCATGCATAGTAAGAGTGTGGTGAAACTAATACTCCCCTGATGAAATGTCATCACCATGCGTGTGGTCGGTACCCATAGAAGCTTAAGATTCATCCTTCACCAATGAAAGCAATCAAGCACTTAAAGAAAAACATAAGACGAAAAATAAAATGAAAAATAAAGCTTGTAACATCCACCAAATTTTCAGTATATCCATATTGAAATTCTAGACCAAGTGCACTCATTAGGACTTAGTTAATATCCAACTAGGTCAACAAACTATGTGCACCAACTATTCTATGCTAACTTCAAGAAATAATGAGAGTTCAAGACTCTAATCTAGGAACTATAACATAAAATCACCTATAATAGGTTAAACTATGTCTAATCCTACACTAATTACTTGAGTTATACACTAATCATAGTGCAATTAACTTAATTTGGTCTCATTTTATACTAATTAACCTAATTATACCCTAATCTTGGTATAATTAATTAAACTATGTCTAATTACTACAATAATCTCATTAAACTTGGTATTATTACCCAAACTATGTCCATTCATATTTTATATAAAACCATATCATATGTACACTTTCTTTCTATTTTATAACATCCATATATATAAACACTTAGGCAAGACTAAAATCTTACAACATTTATAAAACACCTCCATTTTTATAAAAACCTACCATTTATAAACCCTTGTACAAGAATTACCTACACAAAACATCATCATTCCATTTACTTACAAAACGCACTCACACACTCCACCCCCCATCCCAATTTTCGGCCACTTGAACCCAATACTCAACCTCCCATCTTTTTCTTACATCTTATCCTAATGCAATCTAAAGAATCAATTTTATATTAAGCAAACCATACTCTATTTTCCCTATAAATGCAAGGCTTCATGCACCCATTTTTACTTGCACCATTTCACAAGCACACTCACTCTCTTTCTCTCTAAAAGCTCGGCCAAGGAGGAGGTGCAAGACCAACTCCAAAAGCCTTGAACCTTTCAAGCTTGTAAGAATTCCTTTCATCTAGTTTCTATCTTTCTTTCTTTCTTTCATTCACTCTAGATCATGGTCTTTGATAACTAAAAGGTTTATGGGTTTTATGATACCTTATACTTGTGATAACAAGTGGTAATCTATGACTAAGGTCCATTTAAATTCATGTACTTACTTTATTTGCACTTTATTTTTCATGTTCTTTATTCTTACACTATTAAAAGCTTATATGGATATAATATGGTTTGGGTAAACATAAAAATCAAGTCTCTAAAGTCATAATAACAAAATATTAACACAAGATTTCATGTGTTAACTTGAAACCAAGCATCATGTGGTGACTTTTTCACTAACATGTCAAACACTTGAAAACTTGTTAGACTACTTTTATTATATTATATAACATATATTTAAAAGTTTGGATGAGTTAAATAAGCTTGGAATAGTCACATGCAACTTAAATAAGAACATACACCGTTTAAAAACCCGATTTTTAACCCAAAAATATGACTTTAACTTCTTGATTTCTAAAAATTCCCATATTTTGGAAATAACTTCGACCTACTATAAACAGACTCCATATTAAATTGTATGATTTTTGGAGTTAGATAACTATGTTAATAAAATAAGTCATACGTAAACAAAGGTCGTTTTTATACTTAAATTCCTTATAAAATTCTTAAATTTTTACCAAGTGACGTACTGGTCATAAGGTTATTATAAAATAATAATCTTTATTTTTTTTGACACAGTTGTCCACCCTTTCAAAATTTGTCTATCTAAAACGGTTTGTGTAATTTCAAGAACGATGTTTTTTTTATGATATTTCAACGCATGTGTGACTTCTACTTATTTCCATCCATCCGATCTTTCTATTAATCCTTAACAAGAGTTTGAAATATTTTCTAAACCTCATTACCATTACTATTCGATTGCATCTCGACTTCTAAACTTATAATATTTGACGGTTAACGCCGTGAATTCAACCGCTTTTCTATATAACTTCCAAGAAACCAAGAACTATTACCTATATTTGGACGACGTGATGTCTTAGTCTAACTTAACTTAGAATGAAGTCCATAAAACTCATAGAGTCCTACCATTGTAGGACACGGGTATGACAATCTCTCTACCATAAGAAACGTACATTTCCGCATAACTACGTGATTTTTTATGGCCCCTTTTTCCTTACTTTTTGGGGGAAAAATATGTTTACTATGCTTTTATACTTACTCATTGTATTTCTATACTTAGTTGTTATACTTAAAACTCCTTACACTTTACTTGACGTATTTAATAATACGTGAGTTTTCGTAGCCCCTTTTTTCTTAAACTTTTAGGGGAAAAATATGCTCTAACTATTTTCACTATTTACTATATTGACTATTTGGTTGTCTATTTGACTATATAACTTGAGTTGAACTAGAATTATTATCACTTCTCAATTCCCCTTTTTTCCAGAAACGCAAATAGTTAACATTGCTAAGCCGACGGTTAAATATTGATAGATCTATCGGGGTGACGCCCCGTTCATCCTTTTGACTGACGCGTTTAAAAGAGCCGAAAACGTGGTGAATGTTTATTTTCGATTCTAGAAACAATAATTAATGCTCCGTGATAACGCATTAAGCAGGGGCACACATACTAGGTCATCAGGTTTAATCGCGGGCTCAATGTTTATATTATCTTGTTCATATGCATATTTTATCAACATATCATGACAACCTTTCATATGCTATTGTTATTCAACTGGTTACTCTCTTACTTTATACCTAAACCTACGAACTCACCAGCTTTATAGCGGACCTTTTAAGCATATTTTTCAGGTAACAAATGTTTAATATACAAGCATACATGATATGAAATACCATAGAAGATTTAAAAGAGATTGCTTTTGGATAGTTAATCTACATTTATGAATCTTCAAGATGTACTTAGAACTAAGTTTTATGTAAAATTTTGGAAATGAATACAATTAGTATTTCTCTTGTAAACAATGTGTTCATGATTTCCATTCAACTGTCATAACCCATGTTTCTGCCCTAGACGGGGTGTGACAGAAGTTGGTATCAAAGCCATTGGTTATAGAGAATTAGCATTCCCCTGGTGAGGCCTAGACTATAACCGTAAACTCAAACCCTTGGAACATTAGGAAACACATGATGGGAAGAAGTAGATTGATTGTGTAAGGTAAATTAATGATTACGGGTGCGCAACCGTAATGGTTAATTTACAGGTACATTTGAATTCTGGAAGTTCCTGTTGTATAAGCTATATTTAGAACATAACAATCTTAAACTCAAACCCTTGAATCATAGAAGGTTATGCATATTGCATATAGACTTTACTTACAAGAAACTGTGTGTATACGTGACATATTTATTTACTTATATACTTAACGTGTCTGCCTTAGTCATGTCGTCATTCCCTCTGTAATTAATCCTCGTCTCAAACCACAACGAGGAAGATTTATTAGCACTCTTCAGTGATAGACCTCTTTCCGATAATAACAAGTATCAAGCCAAGGGCACGAACAACTCATCAGATTCAACCCTCGAGAAACCCGACTTTGAGAACCGATCACCGACTTCCGTATTACCCAGGACATCTGGTAACATGCTTTTCATGTTTCGTTCCATTAGGACCTATATACGCGAGATCAATCGAAAGTATGACGATTCTACTTAGAACTTCAGAAAATCATTATTTTCAAAGTTTTGATGTCTTGTTCAAATTAATTCAGAACTTATAACCCTACTTAGTGATCCGAATGAAAGCCTTTGACTTCTGCGTCTGCACGTATATGTGCTAGCTATTGTCAATCAAAATTCGTACTCTGACTCTACCCTTAGTCAACTAACAATTTCAAGCCATCCTTTTTTACCAATAACTGCCATAATCAAAGTACTTCAAACATATACATGCATACCTCATATTCGACTCTTAGAATCAATAAGGTGTGAACATCAACAAATTTGATACACCCGTGCTACTACCGCGTCCATATGTCTATTGTGACAGTGTTCATTAGAAAACCTGTATACTTAATCAGTTACCAATAATTTAGTAAAACAATCGGATGATTCTAGCGACGCACATTTGCTTCAAATACCTGATGTAGGCATTAACATTGTGGTGTACATATTTACGGAGAATATGTCATTCCAAGAAGCAAACCATCATAGTTCCGAGAATGAATCGCCTTTTATAACTCAACTCATCTTACAAAAATGGATGACGAAACTTCCTACCCTTGTCCCATAAATCACTAAATCCATCTAAAGGATCATAATAGAAGAAAGTGGTGAAAGTAAGTACAATATTCGTGTAGAAGAGGAAGACATCATTGGTAAAGGAGGAAAGATGTTCCTATAACACCTTTGTGTCCTACAAACCAAAGGACTTTTATGGAACGGAAGGAGCCATAGGAATCCTTAAATGGATAGAAAAGAAGGAAACAGTGATCAACATTAGCAAATGTTTTGATGAACAAAAGGTGGTGTATACTACCTGTTTATTTCAAGGCACAACATTGAAGCTCAAGTACCAACTCGTGGCAGTGATATTACAAATCTAATGTCTTGGGAAGAGCTCAAGACTTTACTCATTAAGGAGTACTACTCCGAGGACGAGATGCACAAAATAGAAATGGAGTTCTAGAATCTAAACATGGTTGGTGCCTAGCATCAAGCATATACAAACCAGTTCCTCGAACTGTCAAGTTTACTTCCACAGATGGTGACCCCCAAAACCAATAAAATCAACCGTTACCTCATGGTCTGACTCCCCAGATCCACAAATTGATTTCGTCTGCCAAACCAACACAAAAAATGTCATCCTACTAACAAGAATCCTGACAAATGAAATGGTGAAAAAAAAGGGAACTTTAGTTCACAACAAAGAGAAAAGAAAGCAAAATTGATTTGCAAAGAAGAAGACTTGGAATGGCAAGAAACTAAAGACAATTAAAAATTATGGAGTTGTTATACGGAAGAGAAAGCCGTATAAAAGGGGCCACTCCCAAAATGTGACAAATGCGACCCTTACCATTATAGGGCATGCCTAACCTGTGCTAAGTGCAAAGGACTAGGCCACGTGGCAAAATATTGTCACACATTCAAAAGGTGTGCTATGAGTTTGGCAACCATGACCATTTCAAAAACACATGCCCGAAGCTAGACCATGAATAAGGGAAGGCTAACTGGATTAGGACTAGGACTTCTTAACAAGAAGGCTCTTGTTTGTACTACTAAGAATATGACCTTGTACTTCATTTTTGGGAAATGATGTGTTAACACTTGGATGTTTTATGTACGTGTAAGATTTCTAATCCAAGGAATGAATGATCGTAGATCAAGATTTCTTGTTTCAAAACAATTACGCAACACCCTAAGGAGAATTCAAACCAAAACCCGATATTGAAGATAAATGTCGAACTCCGAAGAACAATCTCAAGAGATCCCATCTCTCTAAAAAAATTTCTTCTTTATCATAGCTACTCAAGAAAATGTAAGTGACTTCACTAAGTCACTTTGGTTCAACTACGCTACGTAGGATAATTACCTACCCATAGTCTAAGTCTACGCAATTGGACCTATATTTCTTGATACGATTTGTATAAAAATCTCTTGTTAACCTTCGTGTTTCAGAGTTGAGCAAATCATCACTATATAATCAGAAGATATATAAAAACCGGAAAAGTCTTTTAGTCCATCCAAGGGATTAGGGAGCAACGAACCCTTTCCATTGCAAGACTTTACCTCATAAACATCTCCTTACCTTCATCGTTAAGATTTAACAATGTTCGGTCAAAAGAAATATGGACAAGATCGTATGTGAAATCACATACTCACCGTTTCTCTCCCTAGCAATGACCTACCTTGTTATCACCAATTCAGTTACAAGACCTTATGTATGACGTTACCATCCAGTGATGTCATAATTATTGTTCTTTTACACTACCCTGTGAGATTAGATAACGAAAGTTTACAACCAACAAACTATTCCCTTAAATCTAAAGAGGTAACCTCATCATCGTCAGGTGTGAAGATATTTGAATCATATTAACCTTAGCAACTAAATACCTTATCACTATTAACCACGACCTACCTATCTTAAAATTCTATTCATCTCTTGTTTTCAAGCCCTCTCTTCCGAACGACATCAGTTTGTCAAACTAAACGACATATATGGGTTCTCTATCTAAGAGTTCCGTATATAATTGTAGTATCGAGCTAACCAAAAACTTAATGCCAATCTTATTGACTTTCCGTAGAATTATGTAACAATGAGTTACTTCTGACGTCCCTCGTATTTTATCAACCTCGATCATTGCATAGGTTCACAAAAACTTGTAATCTTCATGAGAATTCAATACTTTTTCATCAGCTGTCAGTTAGGTTCAACTACGTCATCAACTGTTCGACACCAAGCCTAAGTACCTAAGATACATATATCCTACCATAACTCTGTGAAGTTTAAACACCATAAACCTCACTACATTGTCATTCTATAAATCATCACGTTGCCTCAGCTCAGAAGATCCAAGAGGTAGCTTCGGCACCTCTAAAACATAAGAGCCTAAATCTTGCGAGGGTCTGTTTATCAAGCATCCTTAAACCTTATCTTAATGTCAAATGGCGTACATCACAGGCAAAGTATTTCGCCTTATAACATATTAATAACATAACCCTCGTGGGTAATCGCTGCTACCAAACATAACGGGTTATGACATCACTTACCTATCAACTATTGGGAACTAAAAATCTATGACCTAGTCAGACCTTAGCACAGGTACAACACCACTCCTGTCAGTGTGTGTTCTCTAGAATACCTTTTCCCATCACATGTACGGACAAGTTAAACGGTGAAAATACGTTTTATAAACCGCTACTCACACTTGAGTACACAGATTGAGAATATCACGTGCCACATCTCACTATAATAAGAGCCCCCAGTGGTTCATAGTAGTCTAGCCTACTCCTTGTTATACCACGACTTTATTTTAGAACTAGTCCACTCGACTTAATTCTCGCTCAAACGTATTGATAAGAGATATGATCAGTAATAGATTACTAGTCTACGTTATAATACTTTTTGGGAGTTAGAATTCCTAGAACCACCTATATCTCGATCATATCCCGAGACTTGATCAACCTAGGATCCGGGTTATTGTCCATAGAGGACTATTGAAAATTCCTAGATCCTTTAAGACAAATTGCTACTCTAACTTTTCAAAAGTCAACACCAGTTGATTTTCGGGACAAACCACCAAATTTTCTGTATATCCATATTGAAATTCTAGACAAAGTGCACTCATTAGGACTTAGTTAATATCAAACTAGGTCAACAAACTATGTGCACCAACTATTCTATTCTAATTTCATGAAATAATGAGAGTTCAAGACTCTAATCTAGGAACTATGACATAAAATCACCTATAATAGGTTAAACTATGTCTAATCCTACACTAATTACTTGAGTTATACACTAATCATAGTGCAATTAACTTAATTTGGTCTCATTTCATACTAATTAACCTAATTATACCCTAATCTTGGTATAATTAATTAAACTATGTCTAATTACTACACTAATCTCATTAAACTTGGTATTATTACCCAAACTATGTCTATTCATATTTTATGTAAAACCATATCATATGTACATGATTTAAAAACCCAAATTCATCTATTCCATGTCATATTTATAAAAAGACTTTTATATAAATCATTTTATGAACTTTTTTTATAAGACTATATTCACTTTCTTTCTATTTTATAACATCCATATATATATAAACACTTATGCAAGACTAAAATCTTACAACATTTATAAAATACCTCCATTTTTATAAAAAGCTACCATTTACAAACCCTTGTACAAGAATTACCTATACAAGACATCATCATTTCATTTACTTACAAAACTCACTCACACACTCCACCCCCCATCCCAATTTTTGGCCACTTGAACACAACACTCAACCTCCCATCTTTTTCTTACATCTTATCCTAATGCAATCTCAAGAATCAATTTTATATTAAGCAAACCATACTCTTTTTTCCCTATAAATACGAGGCTTCATGCACCCATTTTCACTTGCATCATTTCACAAGCACACTCAATCTCTTTCTCTCTAAAATCTCAGCGAAGGAGGAGGTGCAACACCAACTCCAAAAGCCTTGAACCTTTCAAACTTGTAAGCATTCCTTTCATCTAGTTTCTATCTTTCTTTCTTTCATTCACTCTAGATCATGGTCTTTGATAACTAAAAGGTTTATGGGTTTTATGCTACCGTATACTTGTGATAACATAGTGGTAGTCTATGACTAAGGTCAAACCATAAACACACCTTCAAAGATCAAAGAACTACTCCATGTATTTTATGTCTTTGCTTTATATTTCTCTAGATCTTAATCTTGATAACAAGAAGGTTTATAGGTGTTATGATACCATCATACTTGTGTAAACAAGTGGTAATCTATGGCTAGAGCCAAACCATAAACATACCTTCAACACTCAAGAACTAGTCCATTTAAATTCATGTACTTACTTTATTTGCACTTTATTTTTCATGTTCTTTATTCTTACACTATTAAAAACTTATATGGATATAATATGGTTTGGGTAAATATAAAAATCAAGTCTCTAAAGTCATAATAACAAAATATCAACACAAGATTTCATGTGTTAACTTGAAACCATGCATCATGTGGTGACTTTTTCACTAACATGTCAAACACTTGAAAACATGTTAGACTACTTTTATTAAATTATATAACATATATTTAAAAGGTTGGATAACGCTTGGAATAGTCACATGCAACTTAAATAAGAACGTACATCGTTTAAAAACCCGGTTTTTAACCCAAAAATATGACTTTAACTTCTTGACTTCTAAAAATTTCCATATTTTGGAAATAACTTCGACCTACTATAAACAGACTCCATATTAAATTTTATGATTTTTGGAGTTAGATAACTATGTTAATAAAATAAATCATACGTAAACAAAGGTCATTTTTATACTTAAATTTCTTATAAAATTCTTAAATTTTTACCAAGTGACCTACTGGTCATAAGGTTATTATAAAATAATAATCTTAATTTTTTTGACATAATTATCCACCGTCTCAAAAATTGTCTATCTAAAATGATTTTTAGAAAAATAATAAACTATTTCAAATGAGTGTACAAAAATTCCAACAAATTCCCAATGATTTATCAAGCCTTCAAACAAAATTTTAAAAGGATTGGAGTTGGATAGCTATACTTTCAAAATTATAACTTATTTTGGGCATTTACGACTGAAACAAACGATAAAATATCTTTAAACTCACATCCTTGACTCGACCAACTTTTGGAACTCTTCTTGTAAATAAAATAAGTCTATTCGAATTGTCAAACTACTATTTTATCAAGAATCACAACCACAGTATTTTTGTAACTTTAATCCATCGAAAACCGTCATGAAACGACTAATTTTAAGAATAACATTCTTCAAAACAGTTTGAGGGTTCAAAACCTTATAAAACTTAACACATATACTTTTGATCATAAGGTATGAGTTTTACTAAGTTTAACCAATGAAATGTTACGTCTACTCTTAAAACGGTTTGCGTAATTTCAAGAACGATGTTTTTTAACGATATTTCAACGTATGTGTGACTTCTACTTATTTCCATCCATCCGATCTTTCTTTTAAACCCTAATAAGAGTTTGACATATTTTCTAAACCTCATTACCATTACTATTCGATTTCATCTCAACTTCTAAACTTATAATATTTGATGGTTAACGACGTGAATATAACCGCTTTTCTATATAACTTCCAAGAAACCAAGAACTATTACTTATATTTGGACGATGTGATGTCTTAGTCCAACTTAACTTAGAGTGAAGTTCACAAAACTCATAGAGTCTCACCATTGTAGGACCCGAGTATGACAATTTCTCTACCACAAGAAATGTACATTTCCGCATCACTACATGAGTTTTCATGGCCCTTTTTTCTTACTTTTGGGGGGAAAATATGCATACTATGCTTTTATACTTACTCATTATATTTCTATACTTACTAGTTATACTTAAAACTCCTTACACTTTACTTGACGTATTTATCAATATGTGAGTTTTCGTGGACCCTTTTCCTTAAACTTTTGGGCGGAAAATATGCTCTAACTATTTTCACTATTTACTATATTGACTATTCTCTTGTCTATTTGACTAGATAACTTGAGTTGAACTAGAATTATTGTCACTTCTCAAGTCCCCTTTTTCCAGAAACGCAACTAGTTAACTTTGTTTAGCCGACGGTTAAATATTGATAGATCTATCGGGGTGACGCCACGTTCATCCTTCTGACTGACGCGTTTAAAACAGCAGAAAACGTGGTGAATTTTTATTTCCGATTCTAGAAACAAGAATTAATGCTCAGTGATAAGGCATTAAGTTGGGTCAAACATAATAGGTCATCAGGTTTAGTTGCGGGCTCAATGTTTATATTATCTTGTTCATATGCATATTTTGTCAACATATCATGACATCCTTTCATATGCTATTGTTATTCAACTGGTTACTCTCTTACTTTATAACTAAACCTACAAACTCACTAGCCTTATATCTGACCTTTTAAGCATATTTTACAGGTAACAAATGTTTAACATACAAGCATACAGTATATGAAGTACGACAGAAGATTTAGAAGAGATTGCTTTTGGATAGTTAATCTACATTTATGAATCTTCAAGATGTACTTAGAACTAAGTTTTATGTAATATTTTAGAAATGAATACAATTAGTATTTCTCTTGTAAACAATGTGTTCATGATTTCCATTCAACTGTCATAACCCGTGTTTCCACCCTCGACGGGGTGTGACAAAACTACAAAGTCCTTGTATCGAGAAGGCATACCTGATGGCCGAAGTACGAGAAACTTAAATTTATAAGACAAACCTGAGATCCATGTATTCTACCGTATGCACCAACTTCTCAATTTATTTATCATCGGGTTGCGTCACGGAAGCATCACGTTTATTTAACTAGTCTTAGACCAGAATCGGCCCATATAAGTCAGTCTAGGGCAAGTGGTGGTACTTATAATCGTCCAAGTATCCTCCACAATAACTCTCATACGCGTGCACTCCATGGAAGCTACTACAAAGAACAAACAAAACGAACACGAGCACCAAAGTAAAAGAGAACAAAAATAAAAATAAAAAGTGAAAATAAAGTTGAAATAAAACAAAGGGAAAATAAATATGAAAATAAAAATAAAACGAAAAAATAAAGCAGAAAGAAAACAAAGAAAAACTAGAAATAGTCAGTCCAACGACTTAGATCTTTCGCAGAATTACCGTGTCCCCGGCAACGGCGGCAAAAACTTGATGTGTGTTTTATATGTAGATAAAAATGTAAATATATATATAACCCTGGCAACAACGCCAAAAATATGATGGCGTGTTTTCAGTAGTAATAAATATATTCTATTTAGAGCTACACAAAATCAGGTTTTAAATTTATAAATTAAAATGATAATTACTTCAACTAAATACACACATAAAAGGCAAGTGTATCTATCACATCGTAATATAGTATGGGTAAGAACCAAGTATCGAACCATGGACACGGATCACGTACTCAACCCTCGCTATTGTCTGACAAGGATAATAAGTTGGAAAATGGGTTTTGTTTTAAAAGGAAAATAAAAGGATAAGAAATGTAATTATAAATTGAACAAAGTTCACACAGATCAAAATGTAGCTGACCCTCACTAAGCCTATGCCTCAAGCTATTCATGAGGAGCATGATGATATGATAGGCCTTAGATTCACTAGACAGTGGGTTTGATCTGTAATTTAGTATTTGGTGCTTTCGAACAATATAGTTACATTGACATTTTATTTTGATTTAATGGTTAAATGAATTATAAATACATGTTTCTATGTTCGATATTTTATACGTTTTAGAATCCTTGAATATTGTATTCTAAATGTCCGTAGTCGATCAGATTCATGGGAATCAATCTGAATGTAAGACTATTGTGAATCAGATGGTTGGTTCATTTGGAATGAAAGTCCAAAGAGTTGGAGACCATGTTCACATGTATTCATTAGAGAATGAATATTGGACGTAACTCGTTTCAAAACTATCTTCATGGATCAAAGTCTTGAGATGTTTTGAATATGGTAAGATTTGTCGGTCCTCCGACCCGAGGCACATATTTGAACTAACTTTGACTAAATTTTGTTCTTTGATCGTATCTAACATTGTTCCGTGAAAGGCAGTAATCAGGGGATGATTGGGAATAAATCTGAAGTTAAGTGGGAGTTATATGTGGCCAAAGGAATTATGTTCTCCTTTGATAAGGAGTTGGACATTCTGGCGCCTTCGTTAATTCGACCTGGTATAAAATGCGTGGCCACGCTCAAACTAAGAGTAGTTTGTTTAGACCATTTTGAATTAGATACGAGAACAAGAATAGTTGAAGAATATATGATAAATAACTTTTATCCATGTCTCATGTTCAACGGATGCCCTAAACAGAAAGGATAAATAGATATGTTTACCATGACTGTTGTGTTTGGTTAAGTAAAAGTTACTTGAACACAAGGAAATAGTTGACGATTGTAATACGTCATAACTTGCTAGGGGCAGTGAGATGCAGCTAGGCGTCCACCACTGTCTACATTGAAACGATTAATCGATGAATCGTCCAAGTGGGAGATTGTTGGATATAAGATGTCCGATCATCATTAATATCAACATTGCTATCGAGGTACGAACCAAAATGTAACATCCCAAAAACAGTAAATTAGTAATTAATAACGCGATAGAGATTTAATCGTCAAATATGAAAGAAAAATGGATGGGCTTGGGCTCGGCTCCAACGGGCCGAGGGAAGCCCAGGTATATAAGGGCCAAGACACCCTTGAATCTATCATTTTTCACCAACATTTCAATCTAGAGAGAGAAAGGGGAGTCGAGTCTAGAGAGAGAGAGTCGACGGATCGACACGAAATTGAAGGAGCATGTTACTACTAAGCTCGTGAGCAAAACCACCGAATCAGAATCACAATCCAGGTAACGATTCGACCTTAAACTGAGTTTTTCTTTGTTTTGGGGTTTCTCGGGTTTTAGCTAAATAAGAGACGTTTTTATGGATGAAACTTGAAAATGAGCTTAGAACTAGCATCTAGAATGAAAACCGCACCTTTTGATCAAAGAAAATTGTAAGATTAGCATGATCGGATTAACATGCAAGAATTTCGGATTTGTCTAGGAAATAGGTGTTGCGTACTTATCAAGTACGCAGGAAGGACGTCCTGTGTACTTACCAAGTACGCAGGAGAAAGATCATGCGTACTTACCAAGTAATGTTACGTTATGTAATGATTGAATTCGAATGTTTTAAATTTAAGCTCAGTATTTATGACTATGTTTATGAGTAAATTCAACAAGTGAGGTCACCCGGGAATGGGGCCTTACAGGTTGGTATCAGAGAAATAGTTTGAGAGATTCAGACATCCCTAAATGTCTGGACTCAAGCTGATTATGGGACTAATGCTCGGATGTCAGTCATGGGTAACCAACGCCAACACGATAAGTAACTACTAAAGTTAATGCACTTAGTTAAGAATAGATACCTAAACTTAGAACAAATAGATGTCAATGTCACAACCGATTTGAAGAGTTTTGAACCCGGAAAGTAACGTAAATTAGTAATCACAAACCGGTCACTGTAATTAATAATTTACCTTGCTTGTACTGTTCTAAACTATGATCTGAAGGAATGGCATTGATGTATTCCCTTTATAACTATCAGAAAACTAGGAACTATGGCTGGTGGAGGAAGAACAGGACGCCAAGGCGGCCATACGGGCCGAGTAGGTAGACCGCCATTGAACTAAAGACAAGAGGAAGAAAAAAGCATGCACGTGAAATACACCGAGAGAGTGCATGGCACTAATGTGACCCCACCGGGAGGTGACAATGACGGGGGCACTACGATTGGAACCCGAACTTAGGCATGCTATTGCCCGTGAGGTTGTACTGACACTGAAGAGCATATTGCCTGGTCTGTTACCCGAGACACAGAAAAGGAAATGGGAAAACGTGTCTAAGGGAACTGGAAAGGGGAACTATACAGCTGAGGCTATGAAGCCAAGAACTGCAGAATACGAAGCTTGTAAGAAATGTTTGTAGAAACACCAAGGCGAGTGCCTAGTTGGTTCCACCATCTGTTATAGGTGTGGGAAGGCAGGGCACTATTCTCGCGAATGTTTAAGAGACACTAAATGCCAAGGTTGTGGACTATTTGGACATCTGACCAAGAATGGCAGGAGAACCAGAAAATCTGGTTCGGGAAAAGAAAAGGGTCAGCCGAAGGCGAGGACTCGAGCCTACGCCCTGACTGAGGAGGAAGCAAGGGGAAACCCTAATTTTGTGTCAGGTACGTTCCTAGTTAATAACGAACATGCTACTATTTTATTTGACTATGGTGCTAGTAAAAGTTCTATGTCCAATGCATTTAGTCGTAAACTAGGTTGCACTATCAACACCATAGTAAAGGCCTTTAGCGTACAAATTGCAGTTGGTAAAAATTCGGCAGTATTTCAAGTAACAGAAGATTGGATCATAGAAATAGAGGGTCATAAGTTCCCTTCTAGATTATTCCTTCTTACCTTAGGAGGATTTGATATAGTATTGGGTATGGATTGGCTAGCTGCCAATGAAGCCCAAATCATATGTAAACGTAAGTGGATACACCTCAAAGCTCCTAGCGGCAGTCCAATTACGGTTTATGGGGATTGGAACTGCACGATGCTGAACATCATCTCGATGATCAAGGCCGAAAGTTACATGAGGCGCGGTTGCGAAGCTTATTTGGAACATGTTATTGACGATAGAATGAAAATGAATGAACTCAAGAATGTACCCGTGGTATGCAACTTTCCGGAAGTATTCCCTGAGGATCTACCTGGGTTACCACCCGATCGGGAAATAGAATTTCAGATTGACTTATTGCTAGGAGCTGAGCCCGTTGCCAAAGCCCCCTACCGATTGGCTCCATCAGAAATGAAGGAATGGATGTCTCAACTAGAGGAACTAACAGAAAAAGATTTATTAGGCCGAGCATCTCACCATGGGGCACTCCGGTACTATTTGTGAAGAAGAAGGACGGCAGCATGCACATGTGCATTGACTACCACGAGTTGAACAAGAGGACAGTAAAGAACAAATACCCACCGCCTAGAATAGACGACCTTTTTGATCAACTGCAAGGTGCGAGTTGGTTCTCAAAGATCGATATTAGGTCGGGGTACCATCAGTTGAAAGTAAGAGAAGAAGAAGTACCAAAGACCGCGTTTCACACGCGTTATGGGCATTATGAGTTTCTCGTGATGTCCTTCGGATTGACCAACGCACCAGCAGCGTTCATGGATTTGATGATAGAGTATGTCGACCAATGTTGGATCGATCGGTGATAGTTTTTATAGACGACATATTGGTATATTCGAGAAGCGAGGGTGATCACCACTGTCACCTAAGATAGGTTCTGGAGGTGCTAAAGCAGGAAAGGTTGTACGCAAAATTCTCCAAATGCGCGTTCTGGCTTAGGGAAGTCCAATTCCTAGGTCATGTAATAAACCCAAACGGAATCATGGTGGATCGTGCAAAGATCGAGACAGTAAAGGAATGGAACGTCCCAAAGACACCAACAGAGATACGAAGCTTTTTGGGATTAGCAGGCTACTATCGAAGGTTCATTCAAGATTTTTCAAGAATAGCCTCGCCACTAACTAAGTTGACACGGAAGGAAGTGAAATATGAATGGGGTCCAACCCAAAACAATGCGTTTAAGGAACTTAAGGCACGATTAACCCAAGCTCCAGTCTTGGCACTACCTGAGGGAAATGAAGACTTAGTAGTCTACTCTGACGCTTCGAGTCAGGGTTTGGGTTGCGTACTTATGCAACGAGGAATGGTAATTGCTTACGCCTCGCGATAACTAAAGATTCACGAGGTTAACTACCCAACACATGATCTAGAGTTAGCAGCAGTAATTTTCGCGTTAAAAATATGGAGGCACTATCTGTGTGGAGTAAAATGCACCATCTACTCAGATCACAAAAGCCTGAAGTACATTTTCTGGCAAAAGGAATTAAACATGAGGCAAAGGAGGTGGTTAGAGCTACTGAAAGACTATGACTGTGAGATATTGTACCATCCAGGCAAGGCAAACGTGGTGGCTGACGCTTTAAGTAGAAAGGAAGAATCGACACCTATCCGAATCAATGCGTGTCAGCTAATTATAATGCTAGATTTGATGGGTGAAATATCAAAGGCACAAGATGAAGCACTATTAGAAAGAAATGTTAAACATGATAGAATAGTAGGACAACAAGGGAATTTAGATGCAAATGCAAATGGTGTACGAACTAGGTTTGGCCGGATGTGGATACCTAAGGTTGGCGAACTTAGAGCCAAAATACTCGATGAGGCCCATAAGTCTCGCTATTCTATCCACCCCGGGACAAACAAAATGTATCAAGACTTGAAGAAAGAGTACTGGTGGCCTGGCATGAAGAATGATGTGACCGAGTACGTGAATAAGTGCCTAACGTGCTCACTAGTTAAGGCCGAGCACCAGAAACCATGCGGTAAAATGCAACCTCTACTAATACCAGAATGGAAGTGGGAGGAGATCACAATGGACTTCATTACCAAGCTACCGTGAATAGCTAAAGGCAATGATACCATTTGGGTGATCGTCGACCGCTTGAAGAAAAGTGCTCACTTCTTGCCAATACGTGAGACTTCTTCCCAATACGTGAGACTTCTTCGTCAAAAAGACTAGCAGAAATATTTATCAAGGAAGTTGTGAGCAAACATGGTATGCCACTGTCGATTGTGTCCGACAGGGATACTAGATTCACGTCAAGGTTTTGGAAGAAATTCAACGAAGCAATGGGCACTAGACTGAATATCAGCACCGCTTACCACCCCCAAACCGATGGACAATCAAAAAGGACCATTCAGACCCTGGAGGACATGCTCCGGGCCTGTATCATTGCTTCGGTGGGAGCTGGGACATCCATCTACCATTGGCAGAATTTTCATATAATAACAGCTATCACTCAACTATTGGCATGCCGCCATTTGAAATGTTATATAGGAGGAGATGTAGGACCATGATTTGTTGGGGGGGAATTGGACAAATGGATTTCGCAAGTCTCGAAGTGGTCAAAGCTACTTCCAAGAAGTTTGATCAAATCAAGGCTCGAATGAAAGCCGCAAAGGACAGAGAGAAATCATACGCGGATAAGAGAAGAAGGGATTTAGAGTTTCAAGTGGGGGACATGGTACTGTTAATGGTATCACCATGGAAAGGAATCATTCGATTCAGAAAACGTGGCAAACTAAGTCCAAGGTTTGTCGGACCTTTCAAGATCATAGCGAGAGTGGGTCAAGTTGCTTACAGACTCGACCTACCCGTTGAGCTTAGTTTAATACACCCTACGTTCAACGTGTCGCACTTACGCAAGTGCCTAGCTGACGACACAGCTCACATACCTTACGACGAGATAGAAGTGGATAACAGTCTAAATTATTTGGAGGAACAAATAGCCATTATTGACCGAGCTGAGAAACGACTACGTAACAAGTCGATTCATCTAGTTAAAGTACAATGGAAGCACAGAAAAGGGTCAGAAGCGACGTGGGAGAAAGAAGACGAGATGAGGGGACTATACCCTCAATTGTTCAGCGTATAAACGGTTTCGAGGACGAAACCTCTTTAAGGAGGGTAGACTTGTAACCTCCCAAAAATAGTAAATAAGTAATTAATAACACGATAGAGATTTAATCGTCAAAAATGAAAGAAAAATGGATGGGCTTGGGCTCGGCTCCAACGGGCCAAGGGAAGCCCACGTATATAAGGGCCACGACAGCCTTGAATCTCTCATTTTTCACCAACATTTCAATCTAGAGAGAGAAAGGAGAGTCGGGTCTAGAGAGAGAATCGACGGATCGACACGAAATTGAAGGAGCACGTTACTACTAAGCTCGTGAGCAAAACCTCCGAATCAGAATCACAATCCAGGTAACGATTCGACCTTAAACTGAGTTTTTCTTCGTTTTGGGGTTTCTCGGGTTTTAGCTAAATAGGAGACGTTTTTATGGATGAAACTTGAAAATGAGCTTAGAACTAGCATCTAGAATGAAAACCGCACCTTTTGATCAAAGAAAATTGTAAGATTAGCATGATCGTATTAACATGCAAGAATTTCGGACTTGTCGAGGAAAAGTACGCTGGAAGGACGTCCTGCGTACTTACCAAGTACGCAGGAGAAAGATCATGCGTACTTACCAAGTACGTAGGAGAAAGATCCTGCGTACTTACCAAGTACGCAGGAGAAAGATCATGCGTACTTGTCAAGTACACATGAGCAAGGCCCTGCGCACTTGCTAAGTGCGCAGGCAACAGACCAGTAAGTAAAGTCAGTATGTTTAGAATGATTAAACCGCTAGAGTCGGGGTTGAGTCTGATGTGAATTTAACTACCTAATTCAGATCGTACATGACATTGTTGGACCTTTGTTTAGGACAACCAAGACTAGCTTATCAGGTGAGTTTTATGTGCCCCCTTCTATGTTATGTGCAAAAACCTTATTAAATATTTTAGGGCTGAAATGTATACACTAAATGAATAAATGATATGAATGCTAATGTGATCATACGTGATATACTAATATATACTCATACATATATGAGAATGAATTAAGAACAAAGAATGAAACGTATGTTTACAAAGAATAAATGAAAGAATGGCATAATGTAAATAAATGAAATCTTGCTTTATAATTATTTATATTGCATGTTATGAATGTATGTATACGTTATGGACGGAAACTAAGCTAACGGCAACTTCTGTAGATGGACGACCACGTGACTATTTTGCAACCGGGAAAGATACGTTCCTACGTAAGCTAGGACGTACAAAAAACATAAATGGGCGGTCGAAGTAAATGCTAAAATAGTATAATGGTTGCATAAACAATAGTTCGCGTGGGAAACGAATGCCTTAGGGCAGACGGGCGAATATGACAGACTACGACGGTAGGACGGGTAAGACGGACGGCCGAAGGTTGGCCGGACGAAAGTTAAGGCGGACGGTTTCTAGGACCGGACGAGTAGAAGGGCTACGACGGTAGCTTAAGGGCGTATGTCTTTGTGATATACGTAGTAAAAGACGGGTTGATCACCCTTATGTGTATGACCAATGAATGTTAAGGAAAAAAAAGGTGAATGCATATCTATGTAATCACATAAGAATGATGAAAGAAAAGTAAAAGCTATGAATACGTATTTATAGAAATGTATGTATATAATTATGTATACTTATAAAGAAAAGAATGATCATACTTAATAGTTTTAAACTAGAACTCACCAGCGTTAGCTGACTTTTAGTATACATTTCAGGTACAGAAAGGAAGGGTCGTGCGAAGGCGTGAAGGTTACCCGGTACAAGACTGACATCCCACTTTTATATATGTTAAGATAAATGTTATGTACTTAATTTTAAAGACTTCCGCTGTTATGTCTTGCCATGCTACGTTATGTAATGATTGAATTCGAACGTTTTAAATTTAAGCTCAGTATTTATAACTATGTTTATGAGTAAATCCAACAAGTGAGGTCACCCGGGAATGGGGCCTTACACAAAAAGTTACACTTTTGACAACGATCAATTGATGATGTTTAGTCGTAAACATTATGGTTCACGAAACGCAGAAATTATAATTCGGTCGATAAATATTTAGTGAAATGTTTAACGGTTATTTTGGTTATTTATTATTTAAAGAAATAATTAATAACGAAGGGTTCAAACATTTAAGAGTTAAACGTTAGCGGGTGGAAGTTTACTAATTATTTATAGTTAGTAAAAGCAGGGTTTAAAAGTAATTAATTGTTAATTACAATGGGGACTAAATGTTAATACCCGGGGGTGTGATCTATAATTAGAGTAACTATAAATACATCCTAATATCAAAACCCTCATAGATGTTCTTGGCCCCCACTCTTCCTGCGCAAGACACCAAGTCGCCATCCCTTCCATGTCACCGTCCGCCACCGATCGTCGGACGCGGTGACGCCACCTCCATCCCGCAACCTGGTCGCGCAACCGGTCACTGCCTCTACTGTGTTCTGGCCGATCATCCACCTCCATTGTGATCCGGTTTAATTGTGTGGATCGTTTTTGTTAGGGGTCAATTTTATAATCCGGTATCCTGGATCCCGAGTAAGTTCAGTATCCTAAATGCTAACCTTATTATTCAATTATTATTATCTCTTTGGCTTTGATTTATCTTCGCAGGCAATTCACACTGACCTAGTCAATGCTAAAGAACATCAAATTTAGTTGAAGAAAATGTGTGGAAGAGGCCACCAACGGTCATAAACGAAGACTGGGTACTCCCCGGGATAATCGGAAATTAGTTGCTTTTCTTTTTGTTATGTATATGAGCAAAGTGATAGATAGAAACACACATAACACACTCTGAAATACTCTCTGTAACTCTTAGTTCGATCATCTACTGCTCCAACCTTGTAATTTTTGTTATCATTAATAAGAAGAACAAGAGGTATAGTGACTTTAGTCACCTCCCGGGGTTTTATGTCGGAGATCGAAAAGGATCAAGGGCTTTCCTCGTAAACACTCATGTCATTTCATTGCTTTACTTATTGCACATGTTACGCGAATCATTCAAGCACACTACCTCACTTACTAATTTGATCACCGAATTATTCTTGTAAATTTTTGGTCAAAACAATTTGGAGCCTACCGTGGGCCAAGTGGTGCTTTTCATTCTTAAATTTCTGTTGAAGTTTGTAGTTAATCACTACTTCTCAAAACTATTTTAAAAAATATTGTCCCAATTCAAGTTGTCCTCTTCTTCGATCTCATTTTCAAGCTCTGGCTTGAACTACTCTATTCCACCTCTGTCATCATCTCAAAAGAAAAATGACATGTCGGTCAAAAAGAAAACACCTGTTGGTCAATTCATCCTGGGATCTGGGAAGTCCAGAGAGGAACCTATCCTTTTTCTCGAACGACGACATCATTTCTATGTTCTCAAAAGTGAAAAAGCAAATGGAACAACATTAGAAGACAATTCAGATGCTGATAGAAGAAATAGGAAAGATGAAATCAGAGAGGAAGAAGCCAGTAGAAGCAACGACCACTCTTGTGCAGCGTAGGATTCTAAACTTTGATGCTTCAGGATCCCCATGGAACTATATGGGAGATTTCATCCCCTTGCAGTCTCGAACCGGGACAGTTGATTCAACTCAGGCTAATAGGGCTACTGCAACTAGTGATTTTTGCATCACCCTGGGATTATCATCGCAAAATCCTGACGTTGGTAACATTTCGATAATCAGTTTTTAAATATTAATAATGTGGAACCTATGCAGGATGTAGGGATCAGTCCAATTATGGCTAGAGAACCAATAAAGTTGAAGGACATGACTTCCAGTGTGCCTGGTATGGTCCAACCTATACATGAAGTATCGCCATCAAGCCACAGGATCTCGAAATTCGCTCCTCCAATATGCGATGAAGAGATCCCTAAGCGCTTTCAGATTCCCAACAAGAAACTATATGATAAGACCACAGATCTTGAAGAGCATATTTCCCAGTATAGGGAAGAATGGAATTCATTCAAATCTCTTTACATCTAAAGGAAGCATGTTTGTGCAAAGGCTTCGGATCTACTCTTACGGGATCCGCCTTAAAATGGCTACTAAGTGTCCCTCCTTATTCTATTACTTCATTTTCTCGTTTAGTTAACATATTTAATAACAAATTTTCATGCAGTAGAACATTTAAAATACTAACCAATGATCTATACAAGGTAACCCAAAATTCTAATGAATCCCTCAAAGATTATGTTAGCAGGTTTGCTCAGGAATCCCTGGATATCCCGAATATTGATGTTACTACCGCAGTTTAAGCTTTCAAAATGGAATTGAAAAAGGATTCACCATTTTATGAGGATCTCGTAAGGAACCCATGTAGGAACTTGGATGAAGTTAGGAACCGAGATCTAAGATTCATGAGGCTCGAAGAGGATAAGAAGATCCAAAAAAGGATCGACACGTCATCCAATTATGATTATCCTAACCGAAAATCGAAGTCCGCACCTTACAAACATCACAGATCTAAGCCTTATTCAAAACCTGACAACCATAGGGTCAATGTTGTGGAGGACGATGAGGAGGATGAAGAATATCCTAAAATAACTGATTACTGTTTTCCTGTTGCCATTTCAGCTCTTAGGTTTGCAATACAGGACTTGAGGATAAAGTAAGATGGCCAAAGAGGAATGACAATACTTCCACTTGGAAAGATAAATCCAAGTGGTGTGCTTACAATAAAGATTTCGATCATGTGATCGAGGATTACGTTACGCTACGAAAGGATATAAGTTATCTCCTGAGCAAAGGACACTTGAAAGAACTCCTGGGTAGAATAAAAAACCTTACGGGATCAGCCTTAAAATGGCTACTAAGTGTCCCTCCTTATTCTATTACTTCATTTTCTCATTTAGTTAACTTATTTAACAACAAATTATCATGCAGTAGAACATTTGAAAGACTAACCAATGATTTATACTGGGTAACCCAAAATTCTAATGAATCCCTCAGAGATTATGTAAGCAGGTTTGGTCGGGAATCCCTGGATATCCTGAATATTGATGTTGCTACCGCAGTTTAAGCTTTCAAAATGGAATTGAAAAGGGATTCTCCATTTTATGAGGATCTCGTAATGAACCCATGTAGGAACTTAGATGAAGTTAGGAACCGAGCTCTAATATTCATAAGGCTCGAAGAGGATAAGAAGATCCAAAAATGGATCGACACGTCGTCCAATTATGATTATCCAAACCAAAAATCGAAGTCTGCACCATACAAACATCACAAGTCTAAGCCTTATTCAAAACCTGACAACCATATGGTCAATGCTATGGAGGAGGATGAAGAATATCCTAAAATAACTGATTACTGTTTTCCTGTTGACATTTTAGCTCTTATATTTGCAATGCAAGATCTTGAGGATAAAGTAAGATGGCTAAAGAGGAATGAAAATACTTCCACTTGGAAGGATAAATCCAAGTGGTGTGCTTACCATGAAGATTTCGGTCATGTGATCGAGGAATGCATTACACTACAAAAGGATATAAGTTATCTCCTAAGCAAAGGACACTTGAAAGAACTCATGGGTAGAAAAAAAAAAGACAAGAGCCGGTGATATGCCATCATTTATACATGTTTTTCATTCATAATATCCCCATATTATGGTACTAAATGATTAATAACCTTGCAATTGATAGTTAAATGTTTATATTTTATAATTGAAGGTTATTCGGTGTTCTAAAGATACACAAAGATGAAAACATTTAAAAACACCAAGAAATCAAGCCTTTTGGAAGATCATTCCCGAGCTTTGACCCCTAAGAAGTCAAAATTGGTCAACGCAAGTCAACAAGCAGCTATAAGACGAAGTTGGGAAGCAGATAGGGCAATGCATGGTCATGCATTGCATTGCATGGCCGTGCAAAGCCTATCTTGCTCCCCAAGGACTAGTACACCAGACCTAAAGACACTATCCAGAGAGAGTATTTCATAGTTTAGAGTAGAAAGTAGAGAGTAAAGAGGCTCCTCCTCTATGCTCCGCAATAGGCGAGGCTACGAAACTCAGCGTTACGCTAGTTAGTATGGCTATTCGTGGCTAAACTCTTTGTATTTCTAGGGTGAAGATGAAGTTTGGTGCATGTTAATGTTTGGCTTATTAATCTATTGGTATGTTTATGTCTTTAATTATTCTTTCTTAAAACCACCTCTTGGCGGGCTTTTTATTGTTGTATGAATCTGTCTTTATATTTGTGAGTGTTCTTGATTTTAAAGTGTAAGACCGTAAAACCTTTTTAACCAAACTTACTTTAATACTTGTACGTCTTTATACAAGTAGAGATTGATAAGCCAAGGCTTCGTCAACACTAGTAAGGGCGTACGTCTTTATACGAACTTATTATGCAACCAAGAATTGGTGAACTCATGCTGGGAACGGTACGTCTTTATACATGGTCCCATTGTTGCACCGCCTCCCGGTGAGCAAAGTATAATCACCTATTTAACAATAATAATTAAGCATTTAAGTTTGATGTCCTAAACCAGCCTGGAGATAGCATTCAAAGGGTTAAGGGTAACGTTGTCCCTAGCAGGAATCATTACCATTTTATTATTAAAGATTATAATCCGGGAATCAAATATTGTGATAATGAGGCTCTAGCGGTGTCCCGAGTCACACGTTTGTATTAGTCATACCACCGAATTAGTTGACTTAACATTATCACTTACCAAGCGGATTGGAAGCCCAAAGCAATACTATTCGTGACCTGCTCATTTCTGAGATATTTACTTTTCTGCTATTTAGTATTCTGCTATTTATATTTTTGTTACACACATCATGCATATTTTTACTTTTCTGTTATTTACTTTACCGTCATTTACTTTTTTACCATTTACTTTTCTGCTTTACATGCACACAAAACTCACTCACTAATTAAACCGGCTAAACGATAATAAAAGTTGAGTATTGGAACTCGACCATGTCCATTTGATCGATACTTGGTTCTTACCTAAACTATATTACGCTGCGATAGGTACAGTTGCCTATTGTGTGTGTTTTATGTTTGAGTATTTATCATTTTATAAATTTAAAACCTGATCTCGTGAAACCATTTATAAAAACAATTATATCTATTTATATTTATATATATTTATATATATATGTATATTTATATATACATATATATATAGTTATACTTATCACACGTTCACATCAAATTTTTGACGACGTTGCCCGGGACACGGTAATTCTGTGAAAGATCTAAGCCGTTGGACTGACTATTTCTATTTTCTCTTTGTTTTCTTTCTGCTTTATTTTTCTCTTTTATTTTTATTTTCAACTTTATTTTCCTTTTGCTTTATTTCAACTTTATTTTCTTTTTTTTATTTTTATTTTTCTCACTTTTATTCTCTTTTACTTTGGTGCTCGTGTTCGTTTTGTTTCTTATTTGTAGTAGCTTTCATGGAGCGCCCCTACGAGAGTTATTGTGAAGGATTCTGGGACAATTATAAGTATCACCACTTGCCTTAGACTGATTTATATGGGCCGAGTCTGGTCTAAGAATCGTTAAATAAACGTGACGTTTCAGGGAGGCAACCCGATGATAAATAAATTGAGAAGTTGGTGTATACGGTAGAATACATGGATCTCAGGTTTGTCTTACAAATTTAAGTTTCTCGTACTTCCGCCATCAGGTATGCCTTCTCGATATTAGGACTTCGTATTTTTTATTTCTCGTTTTTATTTTCCGTTTTATGTTTTTTTTTCGTGCTTGATAGCTTTTATTGTTGAAGAATGGTTTTTAAGCTTCTATGGGTACCGACCACAGGCACGATGATGACGTCTCATCAGGGGAGTATTAGTTTCCTTTCACCCTTATTTTACCCATGACATTTACTACATATCATATTTTCATAGAACAAGGACATTGTCTGATTTTAAGTGTGGGGTGGAAGCTTAGCAATACATTGACTGCCTGATTTTGTCCTAAGTACTACAAGTGCATGATTAACAACTACCTAATCCAATGAATTAAAATATATATATAGAAGTAATAAAAACATTTTCTTAAACAATGTTAAAGCATGATTCTTGAAAATCATCTGGCATAATCGGCATAATAACAAAGAAAACAATTTGGAATACCGTTGAAGTGAATCAAGGAAAAAAAATAGGGAAGATTAGTAAACCTATCCGAGCATTATCACACAAACACATCAAGTTTTTGATGTCGTTGATTATCACATATTTCACATGCTCATTTCGTTTGATAGAGTGTTTGCTAATTATTGCTTTGCATGTTAGAACTTGTGTAAATATACATTTCAAGATCATGGACTAAAAGAATGCATAAAAATGATTGAGGCATTAGGATTAACTCGTTATTTTTAACCCTTTTCTTTTTCTTTTACCTACCATAAGCATTACCCCCTAGTTAGTCCCTTTGAGCCTAAACTTTTTTCATTTCTAAACCCACATTTCAAATCCATAAAACCGATTGTAGGATCGTAAGATTACAAGGTGATTCTATTCTAGTTGATATTGGCGGAAACAATAACAACCAACAAAGTAAACAAGTAAACAGCAAGAATACTGATAAATGCACTGTTGTATTAAACTTCTGAGATTACAAGTTTACAAGTAAAACACTATCAAGAAGCACTATGAAAGCACAGCAAGCACACTTACAGTGAAGTGTTTACACAGTATTTATAGTAACTTAGAATCAAGACAGGCCCTTGATTCTAAGGATCAGATCTAACACAAGCCGTTGATCTTGTTTATTAATCTAAATTACACGCAAAGGCTAATCTAGATAACTTTACTGAAACGTCTTCTTAGGCATCATTGTTTGCATGCTTGGAGACGCACGTCATTGTCCTTTATTGGTTGCACCACTGAGGTTCCTTCTGCTTGGAGTGTGGCAGTTGCTTTTGCAGACAGGTGTCAGAGGCGCTTCACATGGATAGTCAGCTGCAACGTTTGGTCTTCAGAGAATAGAGCTATCAGCAGCAGAGATGAGAACAATGCTGCTGATAAGACTATCAGCAGCAACTTGGGTTGGATGCTGCTGATAAGCCTATCAGCAGCAACAAGTGTTGAATGCTGCTGATAAGCCTATCAGCAGCATTTGTACTTAGAATAATTTGGTAGCAATCATTCTTTGGTTCTACAAACTCCCCCTAGACTGATGCAACCAAAATTCTTCTAATTACTTTGCTGCTAAAGCTTTTGCGTGTGGCTGACTATCCTTTCAACCTCATAGCCTCTTGGATCCTTGCTGGGATTGTTTAGTGGAAGTTCAGACAGAGTCTTGATGTCTTTGTGTGGCATTTTGTAGATTGCTTTGCTTGAACATCTCATCTGCTGCTTCTTTACATCCATCAGAGTGAATTCATCCAAATCAGCATTGTAGGACCAAGATACAAATGGAGAGTGGGACTTGAGTGGTTTGACATCCACGACCACATCTTTGCTAGGGTTGAAATAATGTCTGATTGCTAGCATAAGATGTTTCCCTCTCTCATTTGCAGGCTCATGAGCTTCACCCAGCTCCAAAATTCTTTTTAGGTCTGAATCTTGTAGTTGCAGAATCTCATCAACAGACCTGTATGTAGATCTTCTTCTTTCAGTTCTCCCCCTGAAGATCTCAAACCTTTGATCCTGTGGATTGTAGACCCATTCAACTATGTTTCTTGAGTCTTCAGGTTCAGATGAGGATTTGGATTTCTTTAAGGGAGGCTGTTGATGAGTGGGAGCTGGGTGGGATGATTTGGACTTATTGGGTGGAGGAGTGGAAGGATGGTGGACTGAGGAAGAGGTAGGTGAGGGAGAAGGCTTGGGTTTCTTTGTCTTTGGTTTTTCTTCTTCTTTGATAAGTACCCTTTTCTTAGAGGCCTTCTTCCCTAGTCTTTCTTCCTCATCCTTTTTTAACTTTGAAGTAGAGGGCTTGCAGGTTCATGAAATTCATGGGACCTAGCTTCTTTCCACTATCTCCTCTAGCCTTAAGGAAGTCAATCATGACCTTCCTTTCTTCATGGGTTCTTTTATTCAGTGCAATGGTCTTCTTGGACTGTAGCTTGGCTTTTTCTTCTTCTTCAGCCTTTTTCTTGCTAGCCAATTGACCCTGCTGACCCATGAAGGCTCTGTAAATCTCTTTGTTTGAAAGTTTCTCAAGGTAGTCTGCATCCTCACCTTGAGAGATCAGAGCTTCAGTCCACTCCTCCCTTAATTCTTTTGCTAATTCAGAATCGGTTACTCTGAACTTAGCTTCTTCTTTCTTCTTCTTCTCCAAGTCTTCTTCTTCTTTATTGAATTGTTCTTGCAGTTGAAGAGCAAGAGCTGCATCTTCTTCAATTTGGTCAACTGCAGGAATCTTTCTTTTTAGCTCATCCAGCTGTTTAGCATACAGCTGGATGGTTTGTTCTCTTAGGAGAATGGCTGTTTTTCTTTCTTGAGCCTTTTTCAGGTCAGCCATCTCCTCTTCCTCTCTTCTTCTTCTTTTCTCTTCCCTCTCACTTTTCTCTTTTAGCAGCCTCTCTTCATCTACATCAGTCATGATTCCCTTTCCTTTGTTTACATTGGGTGCCTCTGCTTCAGCTTCACTGATCACAATAGCAGATGATGATGCTGCTATTGGGATATCTGCCTCAGCTTCATTGGCATGTTGAGGAATTGAAAAGGGACGGTCACTGTCTTCATCAAGTTGACACTCAGGACCTTCTATTTCCCTCAGTTGATCCCTGATGGAAGATCTTGTGCCAAAAGCTGCAGATGTGATGTCAACTTGTGGAGTATCAGAGTTGGAGTCAGTATCAGAAGTTGACACAGTCTCTTCTTGAGGAATCAGTCCTTCTTTTTCAAGATGGGCTTTGATGATGACCATCATTGTCTGGCTCTCCAGTGAGTTAATATTGCAGATGTTGGCTCTGAGCTGAAAAATCTTGAATAGGAAGTCTGAGGGCAGCTGAAGGATGTTCCTGGTGTTGATGATGAGAGAGGAGTCGTTGCTGAACAGGAGAGTGTGGTCAAGGGACTTAGTGCTCACCCAACCTAGCACGTCCAAGTCCTTGACCAGGAAGGCATACAGGAATCTTCGAAGGCCCAGAACTTCTTCTTCAGTGAGAAGACTGCTCCTTGTTATTTCAAGATTGCTAGGAGCCAGTCTCCTTTCTACGGCCGCCGAGGATTCAGGATAAGCTACCCGATGTGCTGCTTGTAGGAATCTTTGGAACCTGGGTAGATTATCCTCCATCAGGTCATGGAACCTGCCAATGGCAAGTTCTGCTGAGAGATCTGTTGAGGTGTTGATGCAATTAGTTAAATGCAGATGTAGGACTTGGAAGGCATTGAGAGAGTTCCAGTTCAGCTCTTCTACTCCGCTGAACTCCCATCCAATCCAAAACCTCTCAGATGATCCATCATACCCCCAAGCTAGAATGGAGTCAAATTCTAGCTTCTTTGATGATCTTAATAGTTGGGGGGGTTGAGGATTGACCAATGATGGCTGCTACTTCAGGAAAAATGCTGAATGATGTATTTGTTTGTTCTGTGTCTTCAACATCATTCAGCATTTCATCGACAGCCCTGACGACCAACTTCCAGTCTTCAGATATCTCTTCGTCTTCATTATCTGGGACTGGCAAGTCATGAATTTGGACAAAGGCTGGCTTGAATAGTGAGCTTTGAATTACAACCTGCTCTTGAATCCAGTCGTCAAGACTGTCTTTATCTTCTTCCATAGAGACCATCTCCCCCTTTTTGGTTGCATCAGTAGACAGATAGGCATCAGTTTGGGTGCCTACTGATACAAGAGAGGGAGTGGCTAAAGTTGGGCATTGATGGGCTTCATGCATAGAGACTTGGTGTCTTAGTTTGGACACTTCAGCCTCTAGCATAGCCACCCTGGCCGTCAATTCCAAGTTATGAAGTTTCAGTCTGTCCTCATCCACAGTTGTGGAATCCTTAGACCCAGATGGGGCCGTAGGCCGAGCCTCATCATCCCCATCACCCGCGGTTTCTTGGCGCCTGGGATTCCTCTCAGTGAGGGGAGTTTCCAAGGAAACACCCTCACCATGAGTTGCCGTGGTTGAGGTCTTAAAGATGTTGTCACTGTCCTCCTGGTCAGTTGATGGACCAGCAGTAGTGACAGCCTCTTCCACATCTACTCCATCATTACTCCCAGAGTGGACCTTCAAGGGTGAAGAACTTGGGTTGGGTGTTTCGGAAGCAAGACAAATCAGTACCTCCTTGATAGTGGTAGTTAGAGAAGGTACATCACTTTGGTCAGGTTCCTCAACACTTAAGTCCAAAGAAGATAGGAATGGCTCAAAGGGCTGTTCTATGGATCCGGGAAGTGATCCTAATCCTAATAGAGAGACTTCCGAAGGAGTCTCCCTACCAGTGTGGCTTTCCCTTATGATATTCTCACTAGAATGTTGTGATTCTGAGTGAGGGATGTTGGCTTGGGTTTGGGCCTTGGAGGCAAGAGAAGAAGGAGTTCTCTTGCCCCTCTTCCTTGTATATTTGGCTGCAACCGGGGCCATGTGTTCCGGTTGAGCAATCAAACTGGGGGTGAGTAGATTATGTGCCTGTACATCCTCAGTAGAATGCACAGGGGTTCGATCAAAGGAAGCAGTAGTTTGAGTTTGTGGCAGTGAGGTGGAGGGTGTGGGATCAGTATCAGCTGGGTTTGCTGAACTGTCACCCTGGGCACTTTGCGTGTTCAACATTATAGACAACAATGGAACATCGGCCCCTGAGAACTTTGATGAAAATGTTCTCTTGCTTTGAAAAATGTTGTTCTTATGTCCCAGAATTGAGTAGATTCTTGCAGTTTTTGAAAGATCTTGGTGTTCAATATTGAACATTTCTTGCAAGAATCTTGGGTACATGAAGAACTGAGATTTCACCCCTTCTTGATGGTTGTATCTCAAACCTTCAAGAATAAGGTGAGAAAAATTGAAACCCGCCCCAGTTATCATACCGTGAATTGCCGACGCAAGTCCGGAGCTGAGTTGGTTCCAGCCATTTCTCTTCTGGGATATGCATTGGAGAAGAGTGTGGCAGAGATATTTCCATTTGGGACCCATGAGTGCCTTCTCGTATACTCTATTTGATTCCCAGTGTACCCTATGGATACAAAGGTCCTCATGTATACGTCTCTTGGGTAAGAGGTGGCGTCCCCTTCATCCAGAAGCTTGAGGTGTTGGCGGAGCTTTGCTTCAGTGATAATCATTTCCTTGCCGTCTACTGTGCCTCTGATTTGGGGAGTGCCCTGTTCAGTAGAATACACAGCTGAGCTCCAAAAATCTTCCATGTGGGAAATGTAGATGGTTGGGTTGACTGTTAGGGCATGGAGGATTTTGGACCGACAAAGGAAGTCGATCATATCGTTGAAACCTTCCGATTTCTTGCCCTTTATTAGGCATGCAGTCAGGTTGTGATATGGGGAAAACTTGTCGTTGGGGTTGTTTATGTTTGCGCCTGCCATTGTTGTGGATTTGGAGGGAAGAGCGAAGGGTGTTTGAATGGTGGTTAATTATTTAGGGCTTTGAATGCTGTGGGGACGGAAGAGAAAGTGATGGGTTTAGGGTTTGAAATTGAATATGAAGAGGTTGTGGGGAAAGTTTGAAATTGTGATATAACGGCAGACGAAGAAAAAGCAACCTTACTTGTACAGTACAACCTGTTTCACTTTTCATTGTTACAGCTGTAAAGCACTCAAGCAGTCATGGTAAAGACTGAGAGTAGTTTTTACCGCAGGTAAAAGTTAATGTAGACTTGTTTTACCCATCAGCAGCAAACTTGGTTGCTGCTGATGGTGAGCTATCCGCTGCAAACTTGGTTGCTGCGGATAGTTAAGTCTTTCAGCAGCAGATTTGGTAGCTGCTGACTGTTGTATTCATTCCGCAGCAAAAAGGTTGCTACTGACCGCCTTAAAGCTATCCGCAGGAAACTTGTTCCTGCTGATAACTTAAAGCGATCAGTGGCAAAGACTTTGCTGCTGAAGAGTAAATCTGTCAGCAGTGAAAAAGTGCTGCTGACTATAACCTTTTATTAAGAACAAAAACATAGACATATTTACAAGGAAGGATAAAAATTGAGATATGTCTTATTCAAAGGTCATCATGCCAATTGATTCAACTAGATATCGAAATCTTGCTTCATCAAAAGGTTTAGTGAACAAATCAGCATATTGCTCATTTGTGTGAACCTTGGATAGGACAATTCTCCTTTTCTCAGCTTGATCCCTGATAAAGTGATACCTGATGTCGATGTGATTAGTCTTGGAATGTTGCACTGGATTATTCATGATAGAGATTGCACTCATGTTGTCAATGTGAATTGGAGTCTGCATGAAGGTCATTCCATAGTCAAGCATTTGATTTTGGATCCAGATGATCTGTGCACAGCAGCTTGAAGCTGCAATGTATTCTGCTTCATCTGTTGAAGTAGAGACACATGTTTGCTTTTTGCATTGCCGTGAGATAAGCCTTCCTCCAAGAAATTGACACCCCCCAGATGTGGACTTTTTGTCCAAGTTACAACCCCCATAGTCACTGTCAGTGTAGGCATAGAGATTGACATTTCCATTCTTTGGATACCATAGCCAAAGTTTTGGAGCTCCCTTTAGGTATCTAAGGATCCTTTTAACAGCTTGAAGATGAGACACTTTTGGAGCTGCTTGAAATCTTGCGCAGAGACAAACTGCAAACATGATATCTGGTCTTGAGGCAGTGAGATACATGAGAGAACCTATCATTGCTCTGTACTGATGTTGATCAGTGTCTTGTCCTTCTTTATCCAGAGGTAATTGATGGTGCACTTGCATAAGAGTTCTTGCAGCAGAGTAGTCATCCATTTTGAACCTCTCCAAGATGCTTTTGACATACTTGGATTGGCTTATGAAGATTCCATTTGGTACCTGTTTGACTTGAAGTCCTAAAAAGAAATTTAGTTCACCCATTGAACTCATTTCAAATTTGGAATGCATCAGAACTTCAAAGTCTTTGCAGAGCTTCTTTCTTGTAGATCCAAAGATAATGTCATCAACATAAATCTGGACCAACAAAATTTCTTCCCCTTCATCTTTGATGAAGAGTGTCTGATCAATGGCCCCCCTTCTGAAGTTGTTGCTAAGTAGATATCCAGATCAAGTTTCATACCAGGCTCTTGGGGCTTGGTGTAAGCCATAGAGAGCTTTGTCCAGTTTTAAGACCTTATTTGGATGTGCAGGATCCACAAAGGCTGTAGGCTGTTTGACATAGACCTCTTCCCCAATCTTTCCATACAAGAAGGCACTCTTCACATCCATTTGATAGATCATAAAGTTTTTGGATGCAGCATATGCTAGAAAGATTCTGATGGCTTCTAGACGGGCCACATGAGCAAAGAGTTCATCATAGTCAATGCCTTCTTCTTGAGTGTAGCCTTGAGCTACCAGTCTGGCTTTGTTCTTGACCACGATGCCCCTTTCATCTTGCTTGTTTCTGAAGACCCATCTTGTTCCAATGGCTGTTTGACCAGGTGGAAGATCAACAAGCTTCCAAACATCTTGTCTTTTGAATTGCAGCAACTCTTCCTGCATTGCTTCAATCCAGTTGTTGTGCTTGAGAGCTTCATCAATCTTCTTGGGTTCCACCTGAGATAGAAAACAAGAGAACAAACAAATGTTGGCTTCATGAGACTTACTTCTTGTCTGGATACCTGTGTGGACTTGGCCAATGATGTTTTCCAGAGGATGCTCTTTGTTTATTCTCTGTGCTGGTATCACATCCAGCCGTATTCCCTCTTCAAGATTACTTTGGTTTAGATCAGGATTGTCTTCAGTTGTGAGGAGAGGAGCTTGGAGGTTCTGATCATTGTGTTCCACATTGTCAGCAGTATTAGCATCGGAGGCCTCTTCAGCATGGATTGAGGAGGCTTCATTAAAGATTTCTTGGTCAGAGAGATTGCTGCTTGTGGTGTTGGAAGTACTGGCTTCACCTGTACCGGCTTCAATAGCTTCTGCCACTGATGGAGGATCAATGGATGGCCTTTTCATCCTGATGTAGGGACTGGGAAAATCCAGTCTGTAGTCAGTAGAAGAGGTTGAGGCAGAAGATGTTGATTTTGAAGAAGAACACTCCATATTTGAGAAAATGAGAGGCTCAAATATCTGGGTGAAGGAGTCTATATCAAAGAGCCAGTTAGGACCTTTGCCTTGTTCACAGACAACATGTTCCCTGCATTCCACATTAGCAGATTCTTCCATAATCCGAGTCCTAGAATTGAACACTCGGTAGGCCTTTGATTGAGAGGAGTAGCCCACAAAGTAACCTTCATCAGACTTTGCACCGAATTTAGGAAGAACTCCATGTGTGATGAGGATGGTACATGGACATCCAAAGGGCTTCAGGAAGCCAATGTATGGAACTCTTTTGAGCCATAGTTCATAGGGTGTTTTCTAGAGAGGCTTAACAATAAGGACTCTATTATGCACATAACAAGCTGTGCTTACTGCTTCTGCCCTGAAAGTAAGGGGCAGCTTTGAGTCAGCCAGCATAGATCTTGCGGATTCAATCAGAGTCCTATTTCTTCTTTCAGCAACCCCATTTTGTTGAGGGGTTCTTGGAGCACTGTATTGCCTTTCAATGCCCTTGCTCTCACAGAAACTGTTCAAGGTGTGACTTTTGAACTATGTTCCCTGATCACACCTTATGATCTTTACCTTCAGATTGCTTTGATTCTCTACCCTAAGAATATAGGATTTGAGAATCTCAACAGTTTCATCTTTTGTTCTTAGGAAGAATACCCATGAGAATCTGGAGAAGTCATCAGTTATCACCAGACAGTAGGACTTTTTGCCCATTGACATGACATTCGTAGGACCAAAGAGATCCATATGCAGTAGCTGGAGAGGGGTGTCATTTGTGTTCAATGTCTTGGGCTTGTGGGAACTCTTGTGTTGTTTTCCCTTCAAGCAGGCAATGCAGTGATCGTCTAGCTGGAATTCTTTGTCAGGAAGCCCTCTGACAAGATTGTCCTTCACTAATTTATTGATTGTTTTAATGTTAACATGGCTTAACCTCCTGTGCCAAAGAGCGGATTCATCAACTGATGCCTTTGACAGAAAACATGAAACACTACCGGATGGAGTGGCTTCATTCATGTCAAGCATATATAAGTTGTCCTTTCTACGAGCAGTTAGGAGAATCTTCTCTAGAGGGGGTTTAGATAGACCAGGAGCTAACACAAAACATTCTTTGTCAGTGAAGAGCATCCAATGCTTTTGATCACATACTTGGGAAACACTCATGAGATTGAAGTCAAGTTCTTTAACATAGTTGACTCTTTCAATACTCATCCTTTCATTGGACACAGTTCCTTGTCTAGTGATAGATCCACCCTTTGAGTCACTCCCAAAGGCAACATATCCTCCATTGAATGTCTGAAGTTAGAGAGGATGGACCTGTTGCCTGTCATGTGCCTGGAACAGCCGCTATCTACCACCCAAGTATTGTGTGTGTTGCCTGGCTGTCCCTGCACATGGAAGATATCTAATTAGTGGGAGGATCATTGTAGCATGCAGCATTGTAGAAGATCGTTGCTAATTTGCCATTGTCAGCATGCTTGCAGTCGATGGAACCAATAGTTATGCTTGGAGATTATTTGGCCTTCCATTGTTGTGTTGGTGGTTTTCTAGCTTTCTTTGCATTGTCGGCAGAAGATGTTGTTGCTGATAATTTTGGCTTATCCGCAGCTGATTTTGCTGCTGAGGGCTTTGCTGGAGCAGTAGCAGTTTTTGCTTTGTCAGCAGCAGATACTTTTGCTGCTGATGCCGTTGTTTTTGATTTTGCTTTGTCAGCAGCAGAGACTTATGCTGCTGCAGGCTTTGCTTTTGTTTCCTGGACTTTACTCTATTAGCAGCGATTTTGTTTGCTGCTGATGGGTTGAACACAGATGAACGATTTGCAACTTGGTTAAAAGGGTTGAACTTGCATGTTGCAGCAAAGTGGTTTGATTCCCCACATATGATGCAAGTTTGTTGAGGTTTCTGCATCTTCACTCTTTGAGGGGATAGAGATTCTCTGAACTTTGTTGCCTTTGCATCATAGCTTCTCACCTGTTTGTTTCTGTTTGTTTTCTCAAAGGCATGTTTCTTTGAGTTTCTTTGGTGTTCACGGTAGTGAAAGCAGGTGCTGGCAGTGTGATTGTATTTGCCACACACAAAGCATGATACTGCTATCTTGTCCCTGTGAGAGTCCACATAGTTCTTATTTTGAAACAAATCTTTGAAGTTCCAGGGATGAGATTTGTTATGTTCAAAGGTGGCTTCTTCTAGTGTCCTTTGAACATATGGACCTTTTTCTCCAGGTGTATGAGAAACATCAAACTCCTTTGACTTTGATTGAGATTTGGGGTTGGTGAAACCTAATGTCTCTCCCTTTTCAATGATTAGCTTTCTTCCACCTGGAGGATAGCTAATCTTGATTTGTTTGAATGGAATGGGAGCTGGAATGGTTGAGGTAACAACAGGACAACCGGCTTCAGAGAGAGGAGCAGATGGGACTGCACTAGTTTCACAGTGGTCTGAGCAGGTTGACTCAGATTCTAAAGAGGTGGAGCAGTCTTCCACAAAACATGCATCCATTGAAGGATCAATGTTTCGGTTTGCCATGTCAAGGTTTGCAGTATTGAAGCATGATTGGTGAATGGCAACATAATCAGCAGGAGGAGGAACTGTCTGGTACTCGTCACTATGATATCCAAGTCCAGTTTTTACCCTTTCATGGACTTGAATATCTAACAATCTTTGTAACTTTTTAGATGAAAATTCATATTTTTCAACATGGACTTTCTGTTCAGCCAGTTCAGCTCTGGTAGCTTTAAGTTTTACTAATAGATCATCAATCTGAGTTTCTAGATTGGTTTGTTCATGTTTTAATGAAGAAATCTCTTTCTTAAGGCAGTTAATTTTTTCTTTGTAAGTATCTTCGACCTTTTTGAATTCAGACTTCATTTGATGAAATTCTTCATTTTGATCTATCAGATTTTGGTTATGCTTTCTATAACCTAAAACTTTGTCAATACAAGATTGAGAGCAAAGATGTTCAAATACCTGAGGTGGTATCTCTGCATTGTCTGCCATAAGTGCTTGGTTGGAGGCAGAAACATCTTCATATTGAAAACTCCAGTCAAAGTCTGAAGTTCCAACATTTGCACAGGCTGCAGTTTGTGCTGGAGGAGTTCCTTGCTGCTGCTACCTGGGCTGACCTTGGTAAGCTTGTCTTTGATGGCTGGCACCCTGATTGGCTTTAGGTGCCTTGCACTCCCTAGCAAAGTGACCCATTTGATTACAGTTGTAACATCGGATCTTGCTTTTATCAAGCCCAACTCTGGTGTTTGAGTTGTTGCTTGGAACTGATCTCCCGGTTCTAGAATAAAACCTTTTTGCTCTGAGGGAGAGCATGGCATATGAGTGCCGAATATCCATTTCTTCAAGATCATCTGGATGAAAGCATTCCAGATCCTCCTTTATGAAGTACATGCTGCTTGAGTTGTCAGAGACAAAAGCAGTAGAGGTTGGCTGTTGAGGAGGTGCCACAAGAAGAAATGGTGATGAGTTGGATTGTGAAGCAGTTGGTGTTTGAGGATGAGTAACAATGGGAGGATAGTAGTTGCTTGCACTAGGACCAGAATGATCAGAGTGAAGCGCTGAGGTGGTGGTGGAGGAAGTGGTAGCTGATTGATAACCGGAGCTCCTTTCTTTAGCTTGAATCATTTCTAATTCATAGGTTTTGAGCATGCCAAAGAGCTCAGTCATCTGAAGAGTCTTCAGATTCTCTTTCTTCTGATGGACACTGTATATAATGTCCAACAACTAGGAAGAGATCTTATGAACTTCTTGAGAATGTCTTCATTCTCCAGATTTACCTTGGAGCACTGCAGTTCTCCAACCATGTACGTGTACCTGTTATATAAAACTGTTAGTGACTCACCTTCTTTCCAGACGAAGTTTTCATACTGTTGCTTGAGAATGTCACGTCTGTTCTCCTTGACCTCCTCAGATCCAGCAAACATCTTTTCCAGGGCTCCCCATAATTCCTTTGCAGTTTTGTGAGCCTTGAAATTGTGAAAAACTTCATTTGGATAGCTCCTAATGCCTTGAAGTCCACCTCCATTTTCTTGATGTCTTCTTCAGAATACTAAGAGGGTTCCTTAGGAACTAGTGGTCCTCCGGAGTCAGCAGAGGCCACCATGGGAACATAAGGTCCATCCCTTATGGATTTCCACATTCCGTATTCATGGTAGCAGAAGAAGCTTTCCATACGGTTCTTCCACATATTATAGTCCTCCCCAGACACCAACCTCGGTGGTCGGTTGATGCTGCCGATGTCTTCAGATCCGTGACTTTGTGCCATTTTTGTTTTGTGTGACTTGATCAAGAATATAGTTTTGAATAGAATCATAAAGTGATTAAACAAATGTTAGTTTGTTTAATATTGAGCCAAAGCTCTGATACCACTTATAGGATCGTAAGATTACAAGGTGATTCTATTCTAGTTGATATTGGCGGAAACAATAACAACCAACAAAGTAAACAAGTAAACAGCAAGAATACTGATAAATGCACTGTTGTATTAAACTTCTGAGATTACAAGTTTACAAGTAAAACACTATCAAGAAGCACTATGAAAGCACAGCAAGCACACTTACAGTGAAGTGTTTACACAGTATTTATAGTAACTTAGAATCAAGACAGACCCTTGATTCTAAGGATCAGATCTAACACAAGCCGTTGATCTTGTTTATTAATCTAAATTACACGCAAAGGCTAATCTAGATAACTTTAAAGAAACGTCTTCTTAGGCATCATTGTTTGCATGCTTGGAGACGCGCGTCATTGTCCTTTATTGGTTGCACCACTGAGGTTCCTTCTGCTTGGAGTGTGGCAGTTGCTTTTGCAAACAGGTGTCAGAGGCGCTTCACATGGATAGTCAGCTGCAACGTTTGGTCTTCAGAGAATAGAGCTATCAGCAGCAGAGATGAGAACAATGTTGCTGATAAGACTATCAGCAGCAACTTGTGTTGGATGCTGCTGATAAGCCTATCAGCAGCAACAAGTGTTGAATGCTGCTGATAAGCCTATCAGCAGCATTTGTACTTAGAATAATTTGGTAGCAATCAGTCTTTGGTTCTACACCGATAACTTTCCCTTTTCATCCTTTTTAACCCTTTTCGTTGGAAAAAAATGACTTGGCTATGATTTAAGGAATAATTATCCGCCACTAGTTGACAGATTCATATTTATGTTTGAGGAATGAAACTCGTTCGGTTTAAAAAAAAGTTGTAATGAATGAAAAGAAGAAGGGGCAACAACAAGAAGTTCATAACCGCCCCAGATATTGAAGGAATCTCATCAAAATAGAATCAGACTTACTCAAAAGAGTTGGAATATACAAGAAGAATGTGGATGTATTAGGAAGAAACAGTCGAACGATCTATAAGGAAGATATGGAAAAATTATTTCAAGGAACTTGAGGAAAAGAACCGTTGAAAAATTAATCTTGATGATATGTTGTCTAAAAAAAGAAAAAAAGAAAAGAAAAAAGTAGAAAAATGAGAAAAGAAAAAGAAAAGAGAGAAGTTGGTCTTTTACCGGTTAGACCTTAAATAGCTGGATATGCATTCTTTTGATTTCAATTTGCTTTCTTGTATTCATTTCGTAAAGCCTGAATTACCACCCGAACTCCGAGAGAATGTTTTCAATGCAACTAGTGATGTAAGAAAACTGTGGCGCAAGCAAGAAAAACTGCCACCGTTCTGCGGCTTATCAAAAAGAGCCGCTAAAAGAAATGCCAAAATATATGGCAAATGTGTGAAGTGTGTCAATGGGAGCCACAATGAAAAATGCAACAAGAATCAAACATATTCCGAACATGAGTATACGCATCTGATCAAAGTAGGTGCTATTAGGTTATAAGCTGAAAGAACCATACGGAAAGGCAACAATGTGTACTACGCAATGAAGGAGGAGTTAAACATGATAAGAAGTATCGGTCTTGGCAATCTCACCATAAACGAGCCCTCAAATTAGTTATACCCTCATGATCTGAGTATTGTAGAGGTACCCGCTAGTATTTTCCATCTTAAGCCATGAAGCCGTAGCTGTATGTTTCACGTTAGCTGCACCCCTTGAAACCCTTTTAAATCCCTAAAAACCCAAAAATATTTTCACTTTCACCCTTTATTTTTTTAGCCACATTACAACCCTTTTTAAAAGTCCTCTTGATTCATGCATACTACTTAGCAAGTCAATAAGCAGCTAAAAGACAAAGCTGGGAAGCAGACAGGGCAATGCACGGTCGTGCATTGCATTGCATTGCATGGCTGTGCAAAGCCTACCTTGCTCCCCAAGGACCAGTACACTGTCCTTTGTACACTGTTTGATTCCCGAGGTGTTTGCACTAGCGTGCAAACCAAAGCACGGTCGTGCATTGCTCATTTTGAGGCCTATAAATAAAGGGCTTGTGTTCTTGGTTATACACACCACACTAGACCTAAAGACACTATTCGGAGAGTGTGTTTCATAGTTTAGAGTAGAAAGTAGAGAGTAGAGAGGCTCCTCCTCCTTGTTCCGCAATAGGGGACCTACGAAACTCAGCATTATGCTAGTTATTATGGCTATTCGTGGCTAAACTCTTTGTATTGCTAGGGTGAAGATGAACTTCGGAGCATTTTAATGTTTGACGTATTAATCTAGTGGTATGTTTATGTGTTTATTTATTCGTTCTTAAAACCACCTCTTGGTGGGCTTTTTATTGTTGTCTAAATTTGTCTTTGTACTTATGAGTGTTCTTGATTTTAAAGTGTAAGACCGTAAAACCTTTTTTACAAAACTTCCTTTAATACTTGTACGTCTTTATACAAGTAGAGATTGACAACCCAAGGCTTGGTCAACACTAGTAAGGGCGTACGTCTTTATACGAACTTATTATGCGACCAAGAATTGTTGAACTCATGCTGGGAACGTTACGTCTTTATAAATGGTCCCATTGTTGCACCGCCTCCCGGTGAGAAAAGTATAATCACCTATTTAACAATAATAATTAAGCATTTAAGTCGCATGTCCTAAACCAGCATGGAGATAGCATTCAAAGGGTTAAGGGTAACGTTGTCCCTAGTGGGAATCATTACCATTTTATTATTAAAGATTTCGGGAATCAAATATTGTGAGAATGAGGCTCTAGCGGTGTCCCGGGTCACATGTTTATATTAGTCATACCACCGGATTAGTCGACTTAACATTATCACGTACCAAGCGGATTCGAAACCCAAAGCAATACTCTTCGTCACCTGATCATTTCCGAGATATTTACTTTTCTGCTATTTACATTTCTGTTACATACATAATGCACACTTTTACTTTTCAGTTATTTACTTTACCGTCATTTACTTTTCTGCCATTTACTTTTCTGCTTCACAAGCACACAAAACCCAGTCACTAATTAAATCGGCTTAAAGATAACAAAAGTTGAGTACTGGAACTCGACCGTATCCATTGGTTCGATACTTGGTTCTTACGTAAACTATATTATGTTGTGATAGGTACACTTGCCTATTGCGTGTGTTTTAAGTTTGAGTATTTATCATTTTAATTAATAAATTTAAAACTTGATTTTTTGTAACTCTAAACATAACATTATTAAAGATATATATATGTTTTATCCCTCATATTTGGCATCAAGATTTTGGAGCCATTCCCAGGGATTTATTTATATTTATATATTTTTATATACATAAAACACGCTATCAGCCGGGATCATGACAAAAACCTACAACGAGCGACATCCACTCCTCCGGATGCCAAGGTAATTAATTTTATATCCGGTGGTTCTGATATTTGTGGTACTTCTTATTCTGCAGCTAAAAGACATGCCAAAGAATCGAAAGTGGAAAGGGAAGACATGCCTACGAGAACATCAACCCTGACCAACAAGAAGGTGATCTCGTTCAATGAGGAGGATAGAGAGAATGTTCAAGATCCCCACTATAGCGGTTTAGTCATCACCTTGTACGTTGCCAACCATTTTGATCGCAGGATTCTGATTGATGGGGCTCAGTCAACATTATCCAACTAGAAGCATTGAAAAGGATGTATATTCCCAAAGTTGAAATTGTGTCGAAATCCTCGGTACTGGTAGGATTCAGCGGAGAGGCCAAGAAGACAACTAGGGAGATCAAGCTACCTATTTTTATCGAAGGGGTAACCTCGATCGAAAATTTTTTTGTGATTGACTCATTATCCTATTAGAACATTATTTTAGGGAGACCATGGATCCATGATATGAAAGTCGTACCATCAACCTATCACCAGTATTAAGATGCCGACCCCTTCGGGAGAGGTGAAGATAGACAGTAATCAACAAGAAGCCAAGGATTGCTATACATCCTCGATGAAGCCATCAACAAAACAAGACAAGCAACGCAATTAAAGAAGCAAGCACGAGACGCCTTGGAAGCTAGAGAGCATGATGTCAAGGAAGTGTCTCTAGATCCTGCGAATCCAGATGTTAAAGTGCTTATAGGATCTAATATCCCCACGGATGTTGAACAAGAACTCCTAGATTTTCTGAAAAGTAGAATGTCGACCTTCGCATGGAAACATGAGGATATGATAGGTATATCTAAGGATATTATAACTCATAAACTTGGTATAAATAATAGTTTCAGGCCTATACATCAAAAACAGAGAAAATTTACACCTGAAAGAAATGCCATTATCCAAGAAGAATTCGAGAGGCTACACAAATCTGGAATGATAAGAGAGATATAATTCCCAAGATGGCTAGCAAACGTGGCAGCGGTGCAAAAGAAGAATGGGAAATGGAGGGTCTGGGTGGAATACACCGACCTCAACAAAGCCTGTCCTAAGGATCCTTTCCCCTTACCACATATAGATTCCATGGTGACGCTACAGCAGGCCATGAGATGCTGACCTTCACAGATGCCTCCTCAGGATTCCAGCAAATCCAAATGGAACCGTCGAATCAAGAAGACACTGCATTCATGACCCTGACATGTATATATTGCTATACTTGTATCCCTTTTGATGAATATGACATTCAAAGACAATCTGGGGGACACAATGGAGGTATACATAGACGACATGGTGGTCAAATTAAAGAAAGCCAAGGATCACCTAAGGGATCTTAAAGAAGCATTTGATATTTTAGACAAATACAACATGAAGCTCAACCCTTCTAAGTGTCACTTTGGAGTGGGGGCAGGAAACGTTTTGGGATACATGGTAACCAAGAGAGGAATAGAAGCAAGCCCAGAACAAATCAGAGCGATCCGGAACTTGAAATCACCATCAAATACTAAGGATGTGCAAAGATTGACAGGAAGGGTAGCAGCACTCAACAGATTCATTTGAAGGTTCTCAGAGAGATCCAAAGAGTTCTATGATATCCTGAAGAAAAATATGAAATTTGAAAGGGGTGAAAAACACAAAGAAAGCATTTCATGCCTTGAAGAAATATTTATTGTCAGCACCCCTGTTGATGAAACCAGAAAATGATGAGTCGTTATCCCTATATCTGGCAGTATCCGAGAATGCTATAAGTGTTGTGCTAGGCAAGGAGGATGAAGGACAACAGTATCCTGTCAATTATGTAAGTAAAAGTCTATTAGATGTAGAAACCAGGTATTCTCACATTGAAAAACTAATTCTAACACTAGTTATAACATCTACTAAACTTAGGCATTATTTCATAACACACCCTATTCATATTAAAACTATAATGTGTGTTTTGAGAAAACCAGAAATGTCAGGAAGAATGGCTAAGTGGTCTGTAAAGCTCAGTGCTTATAACTTGGTATATGAGCCTAGAACTGCGATCAAATCCCAAGCATTAGCAGACTTTGTGGCAGATTTCAGTAATGATACTCAACATGAAGCGGATATGGAGGTCCAACAACTAGAAGACGCAAAAGAAAAGTGAACGCTATTCACTAATGGTGCATCTAATGTAAGAGGCATGTGATTAGGTATCATACTAAAATCGCCACAGGGGGACATAATACCCCAATCAATTAGCTGTGGATTCCAGGAAACAAATAATGAAGTAGAATACGAAGCATTAATAGTAGGATTACAACTAGCTAAAGATATGAGGATCAGGTATCTCCAGGTATGTGTTGACTCATTATTAATTGCTAACCATTTTAATGGCTCTTATGCAGTAAAAGGGGAAAAGCTGGGCCAGTACCTCGAGATAGTTCAAAATTTAGCAGAAGAATTTGAAATCGTCAGCATTAAACAGGTTCCTAGGGAGGATAATGTCGAGGCTATTGCCATGGTAACTCTTGGATCGGCACTCAAGATACCATTGGATGACAAGATCCTGATTGTACACATCATGAGCCCAGAAATTGAACTACTGGAATACAAGGGAAAAAAAGTATCAAATTCAGAGAGCCTTGAGATCCAAGATCCTGACTAGACTGAAGGATCATAGATCCTGCCCATCAAAAGGTATCTGCAGAATGGCGAAATCCAGATAGATGAGAAGAATCACAGAGCCTTTCGCATGATATTTTATACAGAAAATCTGTGACAGGCCCATACTTGAAGTGTCCAGAGGAACATGAAACACGAGAAGTCCTAAAGGATATACACGAAGGAGACCGCGACAACCATACTTGGGGCAGAGCACTTTTCTCCAAGATCCTGAGAATAGGATACTATTAGCCAACCAAAGTCATGGCAATGTGCCTCATCAGCCAAAAGAGCCCATGCATCCAATCAATTACCCTTGGCTACTCATGAAACGGGGAATGGAGAGGCCGTGATCCCTACAGAAATGGTTATCCCTACTGTAACATTCCTAATTTCTGACCCTATTTTAATTTATTTTAACTAATAAAATAACAACACGATATTGAATCATATACTTGTTCAAACCTACACCTCATTAATCGTTAGCCTATCGTATTCAATTCAAATATTTAGAACTCATAATCATGTGGTAACACCTTTTAGAGTTAATCCAGTTAGTAATCCCGTTAGGTGTTCTGTTAAATCCTAACCAAGCTAATTCTGTCAAAGCTGAACTTGCAAGGGCTGATTTTGTAAATAACCAGAAACCCTAGTAGGCACGGTCACGCCTCGTCTTGGCACGGTCGCGCCTCGTCCTGCACGGTCGCGCCTCACATCAGTTGAAACGTAAATACAGTCTTTAATCGCTAGATCGTTCGAATTCGTAACCATTCCACATATTGATGAACCCAATTAACATTTTAATCATAGTAATTACGACGAATTAACCTATTATACCAATCCCATCCGTAACCGTCGACCAAAATCTCACCATTATCAAATGCGTTCGTTTCTATTATCCTTCCTGCAAATCAACCTTCTGCACACACTCGACGAACATCCCAGGAGCCTTGCGCTCAGCAATTCGATCGAAGTCGTCGGAGGACACAACCGCCGAAGCCGAAACTCATATTAATCGAGACCCTTCAACTCATCAAGCATTCCGGTAATTTCTTGTAACTACAGTTCCATATCTAGGTCTAGACCAATAACCCTATATTAATCGGATCGTCTAGCATCAAATTGAACCCAATCCGTAATCTAGGGTTCATTTCAAAATGGTTTAATCGAATACTACCTTGGAGATGTTTTAAATACAATTAAACTATACAAAAGATTCGTAATAGCCTAATGGGGGAAAGCCCCATGAATTCCAACATTAACAATATAAGAATTAGTCAAATCGATTCTGTTTTGGAACAGACATGATCGCGCTAGTATTCTAGCGCGGTAGTGCTTCATGAGACACGGTCGCGCCAAATATCAGCGCGGTCGTGCCTCACCCTCTGACCCGGTCGTGCCTCTTGGCTAGACCTGGTCGTGCTATCCGAACCCTAGACAAGGTCATGTCTGGCCCAGACACGGTCGTGCCTAGTGAGCAGCCTTGTTGTGCCTTCTGTTTGGTCAACACGGTCCTGTCCCTGACTAGCACGGTCGCGCCCGTTGTCCTAGCACGATCGTGCCTTGTCCAGGCACGGTCGTGTGTGAGAAAAACCTTAACAGAATAATTATTTCCATATTTTAAAAACAATAAGCATTTCAAATTAATTTTTAAATAAAAAGAATTGATTTTCTAAAGATTTATATTAACGTTATTTAAAAAGATCAAATTTCTATTCTAAAATAAATAGAAATTATTATTTAAAACTTACAAAATTTAATCTATATTTATTGCTAAACCCTACACTTAATTATTATTTACACAATATATTTAAACATCCTTATGAAAATAAATTAAAGGAATTTATATTTAATATAAAACATTTAATACTTTTTTATAACTAAATGACTAAAATACATATTTTATAAATAAATAAATAAGGTTACAATTATTTATTTAATTTATATTTAAACAAAAACTATTTGTTTAGGTTATACTTAATCACCCCTAATACTTACATTATTTTTATAACTAAGTAAACAAACAAAAATTTTATTATTTAGTTATTCCAAACCCAAATTTTATACAACAACATTCAAGTACAACCCACTAACACCTACAACTTCAAATTCCTTATACACACATCCAATTTAGCCTTAGACTTAGACATAGATATTTGTACACACTATTAATTCAATACACATTACACTCTAGGTTAACGTTGTGCATTACAAGGATCTCATTTCTAGCGAGTATTTCGTGTTAGCTACGCCTTCAAACCAAGTGAGTATTACATAGCCCCTTTTACTCTTTTACACTTTTGGGGTGGAACATGAACAATATACAACACTATTGCTTACACTTACACAAACTACACAAGTACAAATCCTCTTTACATTCGTGTGTGCAATTTGAGCTTTATGTCTGAGTGCTAGTTGTGCAAACTTTTGTGTGCGATTTATGTGAAATCATTAACTATTCAAGCCGACGGTTAACAATGATAGATCTATTGAGTCTGACAAACCCACCCAGGTAGGGTGATTGTTATCGACAACACAATTTTTGCATGCTAGTTACAAAGGTTTGATTGTACTTGGTTACACAATAGCTGCTCCCCATAAATGCCTTATTTTATCATGATACGTAAGGATTTGTTTATTTACAAACTATATGCTATCTATATACAAACCTATGTATGCTCACCAACTTTTTAGTTGACCCTATTTTATTCATGTTTCAGGTACTAATGTGTGATTTGATCAAGATTTTCTTCACATAGGCTTTGGGACTTAGTTAATTTGAATAAAGGGTTTTATCTATTTCAATTATGTTCTTTCTTGGATTTGGTTGTGTTTGGATTATTTGAAATGAAATTGATGTTTAATATATATTACAATTTAGTCAACCTTGTGCTCATGAACAGGCTGCATGTCCCGCCCCGATGATTCCGCCATCGGTCGGGGTGTGACAGATTGGTATAAGAGCCTTGGTTATAGGGAACTAGGTTATTAGACACCCTTGACCTAGACTATAACTTTAGGACACCCATACAATTCCATGCTACTACATGTTACATTATTAGTTCTTGTGTAAATATTTTTACATGCTATCATAAGTATTTACACTACGTGATACAATACATAATGACTTATGTGTCACACTACTTGATAACTTTTGGGCTTACACTCATTACTATCTAAATGCTATATGATTATTTTTTTTATGTGAATATTCTTACATGTTATACTATATAACTACATCATATGATACAATACTTAATAATCTATGTGTCACATTACCTGCCCACTTTTTCTCCTATTCATTGCTACCTATTTTATTTATTTAAAAATGATATCCTAAGTTTCCACACACACACATACACACTTAGTTATTTATGCACCCCTAAACTCACATACATAATACCACACCTCTTGTGAACAACAAAATTTTAAACTATTGGATCTAATGTCCATCAATAATAAACTAAGAAGTCCATCTATCCTCCAAGAAGCAAAAGCCCACTGAAATGCATAAACCTTACTTTCGGGCCACATGGCCCAGTTCACAACAATTCTCATCATGACCATGAGCCCAACAATAGTGTTATTAATACATGATGGCTGGAAGAGTGTGTAGGCCCATGAGGGATTCTGGCTAAGGAAAGATAGGGTACTTAAGTGTGTCCTAGTGACCCACCCCTCTTTCCTGGGATTTTCTCCTCAGGGATACACTACTTATTGGTCAAGTGTACTCCTAAAATACTATTGTGAAGACTCGGCGTTATGACTAGTCAAACTCTAAACCTATGAGAACTCCTATATTTTACACTCAGTATTTTATTATCGCTTACAACCTTTCCATTGTTTTCCTGCTAAGCATGGACTCCTACTCTCCTACCTCCTCGGTATACCGTCCCGAAGAAGAGTCTGATTGGTAAGAAGACATCGGATCACCCGTGCATCGATCACCAACACCCGCAGCAGCTAGACCAAGGTTTGATGTTAGGGCAGATTGGACTAGGAAAACCGGCCCAAAACTTCAAACACCTAGATCACCCGCACCCAGAAACCCGTATCAGACACCCCATCTCCACAATCAGTTACCACCCCCACTAAGAGACCCATATCTAATGCCCGACCCGTACCACTCTAATCCTTGGGTAGGACATATCATGGCACTCACTAGTACTATCAAAATTCCAATCAATGACACGCACCAATATGTAAGGACCTCAGAATTTGAGAGGCAAAGAATGGAGCAAGGGGTAATGCACGACTTGCAAGGACAAAGAATGGATGGCCTAGCAAACCAATTAGGGTACCAAAAGGAGTTAACCACCATCCTCGAAAAAGAAATACTGGAGCATCGCACGGAGACAGCTAAAGTTGAAGCCAGATCGGCTACCTGAGTGACCATAGCGGTGCTCGCCTTGGGAATTATTCTCCTTCTAGTGGAAAGCTACAGGAGGCGTTAACATAATTATTTTTCTTATTTATTTCAGTTTGAGAACCATTTCCCTGTGTTTGAATAATGTTTTACATTTCAGCATTTACTAAATTTTATATTTTCTCACTCTAAAGTTATTATTCATAAATTCAATACGTTGAGTGTGAATTACACCCATCATATTTTCATCAAAATTCTTCAAGTATCATATTTCTCATTCACCACAATTTAGTACACTACCAGCAATCTCCTTCGTAAGCAAATCATCCTATTGTTTGATTTAAACAAACCTCGCTATTTTGTTCAAACAAAATGTGTATCAAACTTTTAGATAGTATCAAAAACATAAATTTTCCATAAAACTTCTCACCTGATAGGGAAACTTAATACAATCTATTTTATAAAAAATATTATTTCGAATTGATAAATAATTATGATTTTTCCTCATTAAAAAAAAATATTTCTAAACCCTGGCTAAATTAGTATACTACTACTTGTTTAGCCAATAATTCCGCTTAAAAATATTCTCTTATTAATAGCTGAAAATTTAAATTAAAATATTTTCCCATAAATTGTCTATTTATTTAAATTATGTGACTCAATGGATTCACTACGTTATATGTCTACAACCAAGAATAATTTACCTCTTTCTATTTTCAAACAAAAATCAGTATTTGTAAAAACATTCCCCCAAATGTTTTTTTTTCAGAACCTCCTCGCTACCTTTCGCTTGTCGCTTCAAGAGACGATCCATACCGCGTAGACGTTAACCCTCCCCATCAACCTCAAGAAGATTTAAGAGCTAGAACCTAACTACCACATTATACAGGAACACCAAACAACACGTTTGTCCGCAACACTCGATCACATACAAAACCCGTTAGTATACATCACACACGAAGTTCAATAACTTACGTATGCACGTTCACAATAAACCCAACGCAACCACATAGTACATGAAACTCAATTATTCTCAATATATCCAATGCTACACAAATTACATAATACATCAAACTAGTTTGTCTACAAATCACGATTTACTTGAGTGATCGCATAACACACGGAACATGTTTATTTGCAATACACATGCTACTGGATTGAGCACATAATACACGAAACTTAGTTGTTTGCAAAAGACATGATGCATACCAATTGCTTGATTGGTACATAATTCTAGATTGACCACATTAAACATGAAACCCATTTGGTTACAAGGTACATTATACTAAATTATGCACATTATGCAATATACATAATACTAAATTGTTTATATTAGACATGAAAGATATTGATTTACAAAATACATGACACTAAGTGTCGACACCATACACGAACTTCATCTTCTACAATACACATGATACTAGGATGTTTACATACCACATGAGAGCTTATTGATTTACAAAATACATGACACTAAGTTGTCGACGCCATACATGAACTTCATCTTCTACAATACACATGATACTATGTTGTTTATATTCCACATAGGAGCTTAGCGATTTACAAAATATATGAAGCTAAATTGTTCACGCCACACATGAGACCTATTTGATTATGAGCTATGTGACACTAGATCATACATGAGACTTGTGTGTTTACTTTATACACGAAACAAAATTTGCTTACAATTATTGCAATTGATTGATTTCATTATACACAAGACATGGTCATGCACTTTTGTTCACCAAACTTGAAGACCATAATACACTGAAACGACTCGGGGTTTGACGTATTCTTGTTCAAACCCGAGCAAACTAAGAAACTTTAAGTTATACTACTTTACTACTCTTTAGTTGCGAACTGACCTGATTAGGGACATAGTTACTTGTTAGCGACTGTTATGTGAAAACAATAGACGTGATCAGAGAGAAATTGTTCCCCCTTGACCCGCACACAACGGAAAGATCTATACGGACCATGCGATGATTTGAGTAATTACGGGTGCACACAGAATTATGAAAATCAGCGCATGGAAAGCATAGAGAAATTTTGTCGTGTGTTGTGACCTAAAATTATCATGATATGTAACAACGAAATTAATGTGATATGACAAGGGCATGGTGGATACGCCGATGGTATTTCCTAGATATAAGTGTCCTATAATATTATCAAAAGTAGCGTTGCTCATGTCATGTGAAGTTTTGACCTAGACCAATGTTTATGAAATCTTTTACCCGCTGACAATTTTAAAGTATATTATACTACATCTTACACAAACCCTAATTATCAAGATTCCATCAAATTCATTCCTAATAATACATCTCACATTTAGAATTCAGAAGTATTATTCGACAATCTCCTCCTTAAATCCATTTCAAAACAAAATTCATTATCACCCTTCATATTCAATTTTGAGTATCAGGCCTAAGCCATGTCAATGGTTACACTCCACAGAATCTAACAATCAAAACTCACCGAGAACCCAAAACTCCCACCTTTTTCTTGATTTTTAGTAGCCTCCATTAGTTAAATTTCGGGACGAAATTCCCTTAACATGGGGAGACTGTAATATTCCTAATTTTCCGACCCTATTTTATTTTATTTTAACTAATAAAATAACAACACGATATTGAATCATAAACTTGTTCAAACCTACACCTCATTAATCGTTAGCCGATCGTATTCAATTCAAATATTTAGAACTCATAATCCTGTGGTAACACCTCTTAGAGTTAATCCAGTTAGTAATCTTGTTAGGTGTTCTGTTAAATCCTAACCAAGCTAATTCTGTCAAAACTGAAGTTGCAAGGGCTGATTTTGTAAATAACCAGAAACCCTAGTAGGCACGGTCGCGCCACGTTTTGACACGGTCGCGCCTCGTCTGGCACGGTCGCGCCTCTTATAGGCACGGTCGCGCCTCATCTTGGCACGGTCGCGCCTCACGTCAGTTGAAACGTAAATACAGTCTTTAATCGCTAGATTGTTCGAATTCATAACCATTCCACATATTGATGAACCCAATTAACATTTTAATCATAGCAATTACGACGAATTAACCTATTATACCAATCACATCCGTAACCGTCGACCAAAATCTCACCATTATCAAATTCGTTCGTTTCTATTATCCTTCCTGCAAATCAAACTTCTGCACACACTCGACGAACATCCCAGGAGCCTTGCGCTCAGCAATTCGATCGATGTCGTACCAGAAGTCGTCGGAGGACACAACCGCCGAAGCCGAAACTCATATTAATCGAGACCCTTCAATTCATCAAGCATTCCGGTAATTTCTTGTAACTACAGTTCCATATCTAGGTCTAGACCAATAACCCTATATTAATCGGATCGTCTAGCATCGGATTGAACCCAATCCGTAATCTAGGGTTCATTTCAAAATGGTTTAATCGAATACTACCTTGGAGATGTTTTAAATACAATTAAGCTATACAAAAGATACGTAATAGCCTAATGGGTGAAAGCCCCATGAATTCCAACATTAACAATATAAGAAATAGTCAAATCGATTCTGTTTTGGAACAAACAAGGTCGCGCTAGTATTCCAGCACGGTCGTGATTCATGAGACATGGTCGCGCCAAATATCAGCGCGGTCGTGCCTCACCCTATGACCCGGTCGTGCCTCTTGGCTAGACCTGGTCGTGCTATCCGAACCCTAGACACGGTCGTACCTGGCCCAGGCACGGTTGTGCCTAGTGAGCAGCCTTGTTGTGCCTTTTGTTTGGTCAACACGGTCGCGTCCCTGACTAGCACGGTCGCGCCCGTTGTCCTAGCACGATCGTGCCTTGTCCAGGCACGGTCGTGTGTGAGAAAAACCTTAACAGAATAATTATTTCCATATTTTAAAAACAATAAGCATTTCAAATTAATTTTTAAATAAAAAGAATTGATTTTTTAAAGATTTATATTAACGTTATTTAAAAAGATCAAATTTCTATTCTAAAATAAATAGAAATTATTATTTAAAACTTACAAAATTTAATCTATATTTATTGCTAAACCCTACACTTAATTATTATTTACACAATTTATTTAAACATCCTTATGAAAATAAATTAAAGGAATTTATATTTAATATAAAACATTTAATACATTTTTATAATTAAATGACTAAATTACATATTTTATAAATAAATAAATAAGGTTACAATTATTTATTTAATTTACATTTAAACAAAAACTATTTGTTTCGGTTATACTTAATCACCCCTAATACTAACATTATTTTTATAACTAAGTAAACAAACAATAATTTTATTATTTTATTATTTAGTTATTCCAAACCCAAATTTTATACAACATCATTCAAGTACAACCCACTAACACCTACAACTTCAAATTCCTTATACACACATCCAATTTAGCCTTAGACTTAGACATAGATATTTGTACACACTATTAATTCAATACACATTACACTCTAGGTTAACGTTGTGCACTACAAGGATCTCATTTCTAGCGAGTATTTCGTGTTAGCTACGCCTTCAAACCAAGTGAGTATTACATAGCCCCTTTTACTCTTTTACACTTTTGGGGTGGAACATGAACAATATACAACACTATTGCTTACACTTACACAAACTACGCAAGTACAAATCCTCTTTACATTCATGTGTGCAATTTGAGCTTTATGCCCGAGTGCTAGTTGTGCTAACTTTTGTGTGCGATTTATGTGCAATCATTAACTATTTAAGCCGAAGGTTAACAATGATAGATCTATTGAGTCTGACAAACCCACCCAGGTAGGGTCATTGTTACCAACAACAGAATTTTTGCATGCTAGTTACAAAGGTTTGATTGTACTTGGTTACACAATAGCTGCTCCCCATAAATGCCTTATTTTATCATGATATGTAAGGATTTGCTTATTTACAAACTATATGCTATCTATATACAAACCTGTGTATGCTCACCAACTTTTTAGTTGACCCTATTTTATTCATGTTTCAGGTACTAATGTGTGATTTGATCAAGATTTGCTTCACATAGGCTTTGGGACTTAGTTAATTTGAATAAAGGGTTTTATGTATTTCAATTATGTTCTTTCTTGGATTTGGTTGTGTTTTGATTATTTGAAATGAAATTGATGTTTAATATATTACAATTTAGTCAACCTTGTGCTCATGAACAGTCTACATGTCCCGCCCCGATGATTCCGCCATCGGTCGGGGTGTGACAGCTACCGTAAGATCCAGCCTCTAAACTTCTGAAACTAATAATTGTAGGTCCACATGACTCATCTACAGATCGATCTCGTGACGGGATGTCTCGATAACACGGAGTGCGGAATCCTTCGTGTTAACGTATGTATACGAATTGACCATAGAAACAGTAGGTAAATAAACTTCTCTTTGTAAATCACCAAAACACAGAGTTTACAATGTATACTTGTTCGATTCCTCTCTGTCTCTCGCTCTGAATCTGTAAACTCCTATTTATAGACACAAACTCTTCAATAGGCAAACTTAACAAGTTCGCCTCAAATAGACTAGGCGAACTTAACAAGTTCGCCTCACATGAGACTAGGCGAACTTAACAAGTTCGCCTCTAATAGGCTAGGCGAACTTAACAAGTTCGCCTCTAGTATAACTTGTTCTATCACTTAGACAAAATCAATATAATTACATAAAAACATAAAGGCAATATGACCTAAACTATTACAAAGCTTTTGTCATACATTCTATGTCCTAACAGACTCCCCCTTGACAATAGCTTGATCTTATGTCTTCAGTCTTTATGAAGAGCTCTTCCAGTTTTCTGGTAATCTGCTTCCTGCGTGCACTCCATATCTCTGACAGGTCTCCAACACTCTTTTATACTGCAATCCTTGTTCTCTCCATTCATCAGTAAACATAATTTCATTCTTTCTTAACGTCCTCTGATCTTTCTTTGAGAAGTTAATAAGATTCATTGCATCATAGAAACTAACAATGACCTTGTTATCTTTATCATCAATCCTAGCTTCACCAGTATTCACATCTACGTACCACCATATCATATTCCCCAGAAAATCTTGTGGTATTTTCTTCAATGGTATCTTCTGTACATCACGTACTGGCTTGAACTTATACTTCCAAGTCACAATCTCAGTCTTTTGATATACAATCTTCACTCTTTTTACTTTCTGTGACTTTAATCTTTCATACTTCCCTAATCCACCTTCTCTTTTAATCAAGTTAGCAATCACATCGGCTAATCCACAATTTGATCTATTAATTAGTGGTTTCGTAGCTAGACCATTCGTTTCACACCTTGGCAAAGTATTGAAGTACTTGATCCTAGGCTTTAAGTATTGAAGACCATCAGATCTTTTAAGAGCAAACAATTTCGTGTCGTCATCATAAAACAAACTGATGATTCTTCCAATACACCTCTCTTTATTCACATATCTTTCTTTCTGAGCAGGTTGTATAGGTGACTTTGGTAGTACTTTCATCCAACTGTTAACTACTTCTCTCCACGGTTCTCTAGTAATTCCTGTATTTCTATTCATCATAGGTTCTTCATTCAGCTTAGGAGACACAGGATGAGGAGTATCAACATCAGAATCTATCTTGGATTGAGCAGTATCATCAGGTGTAGTGATATCTTCAATAGAGTCCATAGAATCTGTTACTCCATCATAAGAAAACTCAGGAATAACATCATCTTGGATGAAGTTATACAGTACATTCAGACCATCACTGCCTTCATATGTAACTTTAGCTTTACTCTTTTCTATCTCAATCTCTACAATCTCTCCTTCTTCAACTTCATTATCCAACACATCCTCCTCAATATCATCAAATAATTCGTCAATATCATCCAAACATTCTAACTTCTCAGCTTCTTCTTCTTCTTCAGAATCAGCAAAGAATTCCAATAATAAAATTTCTTCATTCACTCCAGAATCATTCTTGGTTCCTTCAATATTACCTGATGTAGACTCCCCCTGAACTCTTGATATTGGATTCACATCAGCGTATTGACGATCACCCTCAATATTACCACTAGGATCATTGTCATCATCATCCTTTCGTTGAATTGACTCAGCATGACAAGTATCATGTATCCTTAACTCCCCCTGAGCGTCAAGACGCTCAACAAGTTTGGACACCAATAAATGCATGTCAGCAAACTGTGTAGCTTGAGCTTGAAGAACCAACTGTCTCTGAGTATCAGTAGACACAAGAGTATCTACCTGAGTCTGCAAAGCAAGCACCTATGATTCAAAGAAGGTAATCCTTTCAGAATCAGAAGGTTTCAAAGGACCAGCGTCAGATGAGTGTGGAACATGTGAAAAATCACCGGAGATGGAAGTTTAGATGTAGGAGGTGTAACCAGTAAGGATGCAACAAAAGTAGCGTCCTCAACACCTTGAGATGAATGAGCAGCAACAATAGAAGAAAACATAAGCTTCTGAGCTTTTGGAACTGGAATAACATCACTATCCGAGTCAGAACTCTCATCAATTAAAATTCTCTTGCCAAGTACTGATCCAGAAGGAGGATTCCGAACAGACTTACGCCTCGGCTTTCTTGCTTTAGATTTAATACGTTTCCCCTCATTTGCCAATGGCAAAGTAGCCAACCTCTCATAATGATCTGAGCTAAAATCTCTAGACGAATCAGAGTCAGTAGCCTTAGAATCAGGTAAAATAGTATCACCGGAACTCGTATCCACCACATTTCCTTCAGCTTCATGAATGGGTGAGTTCACAGCTTCATTATCAAAATCATGCATATTCATACCCAAATCTTGTTCATTATCTTGAGCAACATCTTCCTGAACTGGTTGATTAACAGGAATATTAATCTGTTCTTGTGGAATAGGAACTTGTTGTTGTTGAATTGGAACTTGGTTTGGTGCTTGTACCTGAGCTTGAACTTGTTGCGGTTGTTATGGTTGTTGTACTTGATTCTGGACTTGGCCTTGAACTAACTCCTCAGGATGAAACCAATTATCATTAGGTGGCTCAAAATAATCAGGATTGATTAAGTGACCAAACAAAGGAGTCGGAACAGGAATCAAAGCAACATTTTGTTGTTTAACCTTAGTACAATCAGTAAAGATTCTTTTGGACATAGGAGTCAATGTCAAACGTATTGAATGTTGTGGTAAATCAGGAATTAAATGATTCAACATCATTTTCAAGAACCTAGGGTATATAAGAAACCCTTGACCTTCTAGAGGATTGATTTGCATGACCAACTCACGGTATATATACAAAGCAAAGTTAAACCGTTTGTTCAGGGTCAATGCAACCATTGCATCTTGTAATCCACTCTTCAAACCGTCAGTACTAGCCTTTCTTGGAGACAAACATTGGATGATTACGTGCATAAAATACGTCCATTCTCCAACTAAACCACCTTTTGTGCTTGAGTATCATTTGGTCTACCTCTGTAACCCATCCTCTGAAAACACCCCATAATCAGTGTTCTAGGATAAGACATAGGATCTTCAATAGCACCTCCCAATGCCAAAGCAGCACGAATAGTTTCCACTGAAATAGCTACATCTGTATTATTAACCATAGCACGAAGTACGTGAGGTTCAACATCTGTATCTTGATGTATTGTATCCCAGAATTGTTGTATATACGGTAGGCTTATATATAGATCTGAGGATAAGGCTACATGTAAACGTGAACGATTCAAGAAGTTGATAATTCCTTGGAAATTAACAGCTTCAGACATATTAGGATCTAACAACACCAATTGATTATGTTTGTATTCAACACGATGAGCCATCAGTAAATGTATTGGACAAAGAACACACATTAGTCATATAACAAACAAAAGAAAAAAAAATCATAAAAAATTTCACACACAAAAAAAATGACAAGTCCAAACACTGCTTAGCCCTTAAGCGAACTTAATAAGTTCACTTAGTGTTGCAAGAGGCGAACATAATAAGTTCGCCTAAACAAGTTCGCCTGAACAAGTTTGTCGATATAAATTCTACAGCAGAATCCAAAATGTCTAAATCTACAAATTTTTTTCAAATTAAACACATCATAATCATTGATTCTCAACCACGAAACAATATTACGCGTCAATTGTAAGTTTTAACCATGAAAAGACACCATATCAGATCAATCTTAGACTGGCTGTCAAAATACGACGAACACAAGGTCAAAGGTTCAATTTCCCATCGATTTAACAGATAAAAAACCCTGAAATTACCTTAGAAAGATTCGCAATTCAAATCTGATCCAGAGAGAAACACGAAAATTTCAAATCGAAAACCCTAGTTCAAAATTTTCACAAGTTCGCTAAAAACCCGTAAGTTCGCTCAATAAGTTCGCTCCCACAGTGAAAACAATAATAAGGATAAGTTCGCCTGAACAAAATATTTATTCACAATTAAGTTCACTTCCTTAGGCGAACTTGTTAAGTTCGCTTAACAAGCCCCAGGCGAACATATTAAGTTCGTTTAATCAGAAACACGCGAACATATTAAGTTCGCTTCAAACCTTTGCCTTGAACAATTTCTTCACTTTCAACACGTCACATTCTTGTGAACTTCCATCTGTAGCATGTATCCGATCCAATCCCGAATCATCTTAATAAAAAATAAAATTTTCATGGAAGATAGAGACAAAATATTTTTGGATTTTATCAATACAAACGGAATCACATATTTTTTATTTTTATCTGAGCAAACTGAAATACATATTTTTGGTTTTTATTTGAGCAAACTGAAATACGTATTTTTGGGTTTTATATGAGTAAACTAAAATACATATTTTTGGATGAACATCATGAGCAAGAAGATCATATCAGTATATGAGCAATTCATCACACAGTCTATTATCAACTATGGGTAACCTATGATATGCACACAAAAAAAATGATATGAAACAATCAAACTCATTCTTATGTAACTCGAATCTTTTTCAATTTTTTTTTTATTTTTTTATTTTTTAATCAATTTGAATAATACTTGAAATGATACGCGATAAATTTCAAACTAAACAAGATCAGGTTATGAAATGCTCAATTTTTCATTCCGAATTTGTAATACAAAGCATGAATTCTTAAGTTGTCAATATTATATAATTTGAAACTATAAGCATTTTTCTTCCAAATTAATGTGAGTTAGTACCATTTAGATGAAAAACATCTTGTACCCCACATATATGCCAACAAAAATTTAAATTTGCACTATCTTCAAGACATACACAGTTTATTATAAGATTAAATCAATCTCCAAGATGAAATTATCTCTATTAGCACAAGTATATAATAGTAGATCCCGAAGGATATAAGAATCATGATGATTCAGAATCAAAAGATTCTAATGATTTGGCTTTATAATGAGAATCAATAGATTCAGGTAGGAGGATCTAACTATTATCTGGATAAAATTCAATGAACTCATAATAGATGATGTATCTAACTGATCCAAGGGTGAATATATGTTCCAACAGATGTTGTTAGAAAGCATATCTTAGTTCAGCAACACATTGCATGTTTTTCGGGGCATGGGTAGTGAAGTGAACAGAAAGAGATTGTGCTAAAGACATAATTCGATATTGGTCTCATGAAATTCTTTAAACCATATATTCTTTATCTGTTAATGTTCTTTTACACACACACACAGGCATATAATGGATTCAAATCACAGATGTAATCATATCATATTTAATTTTCACACTACTATTGGTTAAAAAGCGGTTCTAGTCTATTGACAATTCAAGTTTCAAACTCATATTCAAATTAAAACATATTATCTAGATTAGAGCATTCAAAACACTATCATTTCTCATTTATGCAGACTTTGAAATTTAGATCAAATCAATTTACTTTAAACTATCATATATCAAAGGTCTACTGTGGTCATGTGTAATGAACTATTCACTGATGTACTATCATTTCTTCTCTAACTTCAAATGATGTCAATTTTATATTTTTCATTTTGTTTTGAATTTTTATAAATAACAATTTTTTGACTGAAATTTAAAATGCAGAAATGTAATAAAGCAATAAAAGAAATTTAAAACAAAATCTCCCATGAAAAATTGTTGTTGAAAAACTTTTATTCAGGATTGATCATACCTATCATTTTGATCGGAAATTAAAACCTGGTACGATCAAATGCTTTGGTAAAAAGATCAGCAAAATTATCATCTGTATGCACCTTCACCAGCTCAATCAACATTTTTTTCTGCACAATCACGAATAAAATGATATCTAATTTCAATGTGCTTTGTTTTACTGTGCTTAACAAGATTATTTGTGATAGACATTGTAGCATTATTATCAATAAACATGGGGGTTCCTGTAAAATTCATACTGTACTCTCTTAATTGCTATTGGATCCACAAGATCTGTGAACAACAACTTGCAGCAGCAGTGTATTCTGCTTCACATGTTGAAATGGAGACCGTAGTTTTCTTTTTGCATCTCCAGGAAACTAGACGATTACCCAAGAACTGGCAACCACCTGTAGTAGATTTCCTGTCCAAACAACAACCACCAAAATCATAATCAGTGTATGCATTGACTTCAAAGTTAGAACCATGTGGAAACCATAGTCCCAATCTTTGTTTTCCTTTCAGATAACGAAAGATTCTCTTTACTGCAATCAGATGAGACTCTTTTGGTTTTGCTTGGAACCTGGAACAAATACACACAGCGAACATTATGTCTGGCCTTGAAGCGGTTAAGTACATGAGAGATCCAATCATTGCACGGTAGAGTCGGTAATCAACTTATTTTCCATCCGGATCAGAATTCAATTTATGATTGACCGGAATCGGAGTATCGTATGGGGTACAGTCCTCCATCTTGAACCGGCTCAAGATGTCCTTTACATACTTGGACTGATGAATAAAGAAACCATCTTCCTTCTGATTAACTTAAAGACCTAGGAAAAATGATAACTCTCCCATAGCTGACATCTCAAACTTCGATTTCATAACACTCTCAAACTCTTTGCACAACCCTTCATTTATAGAGTCAAAAATAATATCATCTACATATATCTGCACCAGTAGATATTCTCCCCCTGCTTTCTTAATGAATAAAGTCGAGTCGATTTGGCCACGAACAAAATCATTATCCATAAGATGTGTAGACATTGTTTCATACCACGCTCGAGGAGCTTGATGAAGACCATAGAGAGCTTTATCAAGCTTGAAAACACTAGACGGATTAATTGGATCTACAAACCCCGGCGGCTGACACACATAAACTTCCTCCTTGACTTTACCATATAAGAAAGCACTTTTTACATCTAATTGAAACACCTTAAACCCTTTGTATGAAGCAAAAGCAAGAAACAGCCGTATAGTTTCAAGCCTAGCAACAGGAGCATAAATCTCGATGTAATCAATTCCCTCTTGTTGATTGAAACCTTGTACAACTAATCTTGCCTTATTTCTCACCACAACACCTCGATCGTCTTTCTTGAATTTAAACACCCACTTTGTACGGATTGGATACACACCCTTTGGAAGATCTATAAGATTCCAAACATTGAGTTTGTCAAACTGAGCAAGTTCTTCCTGCATGGCCTCTATCCAATTGTTATCACTTAACGCCATTTCGACATTCTTTGGTTCGACCTGAGAAATAAAACAGGAATGTGAGCATACATCAAGAACACCAGAATTCTTAATACCTGTATACAAGCAAGTGTTTTCAATAATAGAACGCGTTTGCACTCCATCACGCAAATTCCCAATGATATTTGTAATAGGATGAGCTTTGAGTTCCTTGATTGATGCAACCTCAGGAACTGGCAACACATCAACTTGAGTTGTATCAGATTGATAAGACATATCCTGATTAACTGGTATCTCCGAGTCCAGATTTGTAGGAATCTCCCCCTGAGCCTGTGTCAAATTAGAAGGTTCATCAAATAACAAAGGATCAGCATAAGAATCTTGGAAAATAACATTTTCGTCCACACTATCAGACTCTTGTGTTCCCGAACAAGAAGCAACATTAGGATCTCGAACAGATGTAGAAGGAACAGATGATTGAGGAACCGCAGTCGGTAGAAAACCACTATTCTGTGCATCCTGACATGAATCATATAAGACAGCAGCTTCCTCAGGAGAACTATCATAAGGTAATTGAAAAGACTTGAATAAATTGTCATAATCAAAAGCCCAGTCTTGTCCAATCCCCATTTGAGGTAAAGACCGATTAGAACAATCAATATGAAACCATTCTTCAACCTGACGAGTCTCTTTGTTATAAACCCTCTTGGTAGTAGAATTTGCAACATACCCCAGAAAGATCCCTTCAATAGCCTTAGCACTGAACTTGGTTGGGACATCTCAAACTTTCAACAGGGTGCATGGATTACCAATAGGTAGTAAATATTCCAGATTCAGCTTACGATTATTAAGAAACTCATAGCATGTCTTGTTGTGTCGCTTAACAGTCAAAACTCTGTTCAAAACGTGACATGTAGTATTCACAGCCTCAGCCCAAAATGTTACTGGAAGCTTAGAATCTTCAAGCATCGTACGTGCGGTTTCAACCAAAGTCTTGTTCTTTCGGTCAGCAACTCAATTTGGTTGAGGTACATATGGTGCACTGAATTCATGATGAATTCCCTTTTGAAGACAAAATAAACCCATCTTGCTATTTTAAACTCGCTTCCATTGTCACTCCTAATTCGTCTGACTTTCAGTTTGCACAAATTCTCTAAATCCAGGATTAAGAATTGTACCAACTCTGTGGTTTCGGCTTTAGAAGCAAGGAACTTAACCCATGAAAATCTAGAGAAATCATCTATTACTACCAGACAGTAAGATTTACCGCCAATGCTCCTGATACTAATCGGTCCAAACAAATCCATATGCATTAGCTCCAAAGGAGTCACAATTGAATTCTTTGACTTAGATTTGTGGGACTTCTTGTGTTGTTTCCCCTTCTTGCAAGGAATACAGTCACCAGGAACGGAAAATTTCACTTTCAGAACACCAATAACCATATCATTCTTCACAAGATAATTCATTTTCCAATAATTGATGTGAGCAAGTTTCCATTGCGACAAAATAGAATCTGACTCAGACGCCTCGGAGAGTAAACATGTAGGAATTGAATCCTTTGTAGTAGCAACACTCATGTCTAGGACATATGTGTCATTTCTCCTCGGAGCCTTCATTAGAATCCATTCGACAGGAATAACAAAGCCTGGTTTCAAGATATAACACTCAGAATCATTGAAATGAAATGAAAATTTCTTGTCACACACTTGAGATACACTCAAAAAATTGTGTTCAAGTTGCTCCACATAGTTCACTTTCTCAAATTTGACTTTATCGTTATTTAAAGTACCCTGACCAGTTATGTATCCGCCTTTATTTCCAGCAAAAGCGACATAACCACCATCAATATGAATAACATCTTCTAGCAAACGAATATTCCCTGTCATATGTCGAGAACAACCACTATCCACATACCATGTATTGTTGATAGTCCTCCTTGTTTGCCCCTACATAAACAAAGAAAATCATTTAGACATTGGAACCCAAGCCATTGTGGTCTTGGGTCGTCCAGATGGATCAAAATAAACAACTTCAGGCAATGCACAATCAACATTGTCATCAAACTTTGGAACATAAGATTCACAATTAGACCTTCTCAGTGAAGACACGATATGATTAATTGGAAAAATATTAATAGAATTATGATTATCATATTAAGATATTTCCAAAAATTTCCTTAATTATCTGTTACGTCTTCTTCGTTGTGGTCTAGAAAGTTTGACCTCAGGTTGAGAATCTTTTGGAATTCCAACATGTGGAATCTCAAACTTATTTTGAAAAACAACTGGTTTAGAAATATGCTTATCATGTTGCTTAAATCCCGAAGATTTAGCAAAAGATTGACAAGGCACATTCTTTACAACACTAGACGTAGGCTTTCCCACATATTGTTTTTTTAGAATCATCACCACTCGTTGTTGTGAGGGATCACTATTTAATTTTCCTTGATTCTTATAAGGATAGTGAATCAAAATATGACCAGCCTCATTACAGTGAATACAAACTCTCCTATCTTGATGATTTCTGATATAAGGAGTTTTTCTTGAATTTGATGACACTTCCGATGAACAAGCTTCAAAAGATTTTACTGAACACTTGACTGACTTCTTTTGAATAAAAACTTGTTTAGTCACCGTTGATAAATTCTTCTTCTGATGACCAGCAGCAACAAAATCACTTGATTGTAACATTTTGGAAAGTTTAGGTTGATCAACTTTCACCTCATCAGGTTCTGTTAAAATGCATCTATCACGGGTACATTTTTCACTACCTTTGGTTCAACAAGTTTCACTTCCTTAGGAATGCCTTCAACTTTTTTATCATCAAAAACTTCATCCTCAGAATCAGAATCATAGATCATATTTTCACCAGTTACTGGATTACTTTCAACACCGTCTTTGGATCAATTTCCTATTCATGAATAATTTCTAGTTCAACCACATAATTTGCATTGAATGGTGGAGGAACAAATCCAATTCCAGCCACCCTCTTAGTAGGATCAGCATTAGCATTAACGTAATCCAATACCACAGATGAATTTTCAAAATTTTCCAGCTTTCTATGTAATTTAATCACTTCAGATTCTTTATCAGAAATTTATTTATTCTTCTGAGCGACAATTTCATTTCGCTTCTCAATCTCAGCATAAGCCATATCCAGATGATATGCTTATTCCTTATATTTCAATCCCAAAGAGTTCAAATCTCTTTTCAAATACTCAATTCTATCTATACACAATGTATCATTATCTTTCAATTTTTGATTAACTGAATACATCGATTTCATATCACAAATTAAATTTGTGTTATCATCCATTACTTTTTCATTTTATCTTTTATACTGACGCAATTAGAGCAATAAATGTGATAGACAGAATCTTTTACCTTTGAAGGATCTGACATATCTGCCATGAAGACTTTTGCAATCGGAATATTTTCAGAATCAGCACCATCAGAAGAATTTTGAGTTAATACTATATCATCTTCAGATACACCAGATGCAATATCAGACTTAACATTTTGTACTTGATCATGTTCTTCATCAGCACTTGTCAAACTCTCACCATCACTTGAGCTATCATCATCAGTTGACTCTTCAGATTTTGCAGAATGAATCTCAGCTACAAAAGCTTGACTTACCGTACCAACCAAATCTTTAAGATGAATACCCCAGTCATAATTTTCATCATTCTGAGCAACCAAAGCAGATGATACAAATGCATGATTAGAATTTCCAGAAACAGAGGAGCCATGTGACTGATTACGATTGTTCTGAATGTTATTAGGCTTCTTCTGAGAATCAAATTCAACTTTTGACTTCACACATTCTTTGGCGAAATGACCATACTCCTGACAATTATAGCAACGAACTTTGGTTTTGTCAAATCCCATATGTGAACGACTGTTAGAACCAATATACTTTCTTCCAGTCTTCTTCAAAAAATCCTTTGCTTGTCGCATCAGCATAGCCATGTTCCATTGAATGTTCATCTCTTCTAGATCAATAGGATCAATTTGTCTGAAATCCTCTTCAATAACATCTGGATCATGAATCTTTCCTCCAATAAAATTTTCATAAGAAGCCATAAAGGAAGAAAACATCGCTAAATAATCATCAGCAACTCTTTGATTCATATTATGTGTTCCAGATTATGAAGAAGTTGTATTTGCAGAGAAACTAGAATAACTTGGAACCCCAGAACAATGATCGTTAGAAACATCTTGCATATTACCAGAAAAGAACGCAACCCCTGCACCAGTTTTTCAGAAGTCTTAGCAAAATACATTGAAAGATCTTGAATATGCTCCATATTGGTTTCCTTCTTCTTCATATTCAAATAATGTGATTGAATCTTTCCAAGAACCTCTTCAAGAGACATAGTTTTATACTTGACATTCTCTTTTATCAAAACTGAATACACATCAAATTTAGATGGTAATGCCTCCAAAAACTTATCATTTATCTCTTCAGTCTCATAAACCACTGAAGCACTTGACAACTCACTAAGTAAATGATAGAATCTCGTTGCAAGATAATCTAAAGATTCATTTTGAAAGTGCTTGAATACTAAGAACTGCTTCTTCAGTAATTCTTTTATGCTTTTCTTATCATCCAAACTACCTTCACACCGCTTTTGTAACGCTTCCCACAATTGTTGAGAAGTCCTGAATTGTTTAAAGCTATGATAAATTTCTTTAGGAATAGACATTGAGATACTAGCCATTGCCTTCTTTTCCCCGTCAAACAATAATTTTTCTTCTGTTGTTAACGCAGATACCGATTTAGGAACATCATCCTTTACCATCCAAGTATATGTTAGATGTGTATAGCCTTTCAAGATTGGAATCCGCAAACTTGTATCAGTAAAAGACACGAACTGATCAAACTGATCTTTCCAGATAGAATAATCTGCAAGACTTAACAATTTGGGTGGTTTCTGAGATGTACCAATCTCGTTATCGTAATTTAACATGTTAGTCACTTACACCATATTTGCCATTTTCAGAAAAAAGTTTCAGGTATTAAACAAGTACTCCCCTCAGACGAAGATAATAAGTTCGCTTCAAATCCAAACAAGCGAATTTGATATCAAGCGAACTTGATAAGTTCGCTTAAAACAAGAAAATCTGGTAAATTCGCCTACTGAATAAGTTTGCTTAATCTGAGTGAAGCGAACTTGATAAGTTCACCTACTAAGTTCGCTTAAACTGAGAGAAGCGAACTTGATAAGTTAGCTTGCTATGTTCGTCTGCAACAAATTTCAGCAAGTTTGCCTGCTTCAGCTGTAACAAACTCAGCAAGAGAAACACGAACAAACATCACCTAAAATCATCATTTCTCACAGATTAGAAGGAATTTGAAGAAATTGGACCGTAGGATTTAGTATTTTATGAATTAGAACACTTCTATCGGATTAATTTCACCAAAAACCAATTCAAATCCACGAATTCAGTAGTAAAATCAGCTTCAAGAACTTGAAAACTACATGGATACAAAAACTTCTAAAAATGATAAATTTCTTGTCAAATTGTACACAAAATCGTCTCTAATCACCAAGAATCAAACACAAATCACGAGCAAAAGCTCTGATACCACTTGTAGGTCCACATGACTCATCTACAGATCGATATCATGACAGGACGTCTCGATAACACAGAGTGCGGAATCCTTCGTGTTAACGTATGTATACGAATTGACAATAGAAACAACAGGTAAATAAACTTCTCTTTGTATATCACCAAAACATAGAGTTTACAGAGTATACTTGTTCCATTCCTCTCTCTCTCGCTCTGAATCTGTAAACTCCTATTTATAGACACAAACTCTACAATAGGCGAACTTAACAAGTTCGCCTCAAATAGACCAGGCGAACTTAACAAGTTCGCCTCACATGAGACTAGGCGAACTTAACAAGTTCACCTCTAATAGGCTAGGCGAACATAACAAGTTCGCCTCTAGCAGAACTTGTTCTTTCACTTAGACAAAATCTATACAATTACATAAAAACATAAAGATAATAAGACCTAAACTATTACAAAGCTTTTGTCATGCATTCTATGTCCTAACAATAATGAAGCTTGTAGGTCCCTAATTCGGTGTGTGACGAATCTCTAGACTCACGGTACGACACGGTGATAACGTGCGGAATCCATGATCAACGTGCTCGTGTAACTCAATCAACAACAACGGTGTAAATAAACCCCTTGTATTTCCACCACAATATCAGTTTACAATAATTCTGTCTCTAATCAGTTCCTCCTGATATCGTATCTCTTTCATACTCTGTAAACTGTCTATTTATAAGCACCAGTTCTGCACCGATCGCTATCAATTCCTTTCTGTTTGAGGTAATTGAATCATCCCTCCCTTTCGTTTCGGTCCATATATCAAAAGCCCCCTATCAATCTGGGCTTTCATTACAGAAATCGTCCGAATCAGAATTTATATTTTAATAAGAAAAGATTTAATCGATTCCACTCTTAAACACGATTTACATACAATTAATTTACGTGATTAGACTCGTAATAACTCAGTAATCAAAAGCCCTAACAATTCCAACGCTATAAATACAAGACTTGTTCAATTCATGTCTGATTTGGAAGAGACACGGTCGCGCTAATCATCTAGCGCGGCTGTGCCTCATGAAACGCGGTCGTGCCGAGTTGCAGCGCGGTCGTATCCTCCTGTCCAGACCAAGTCATGCCCTTTGGGCTAATCTCTGTTGTGTTTAAGAATCTTGGACACGACCGTGCCAGACCAAGGCACGGTCGTGCCTGTAGACTTGTCTAGTTTGTGCCATCTGTGATCAACCCGGTCGCGCCCCGACTAGCGCGGTCGCGCCCGTGGCTTGAGCACGATCGTGCCCTTCCGAGGCACCGTCGTGTGTGACTCAGAAATTTTAACAGAATTATAATTTTATATTTTTCAATCAATAAATGTTTCAAATTTTATAAAAATATGTTTTCTGTATTTGAAGAGATAAATATTATTTATTTAGAAATTTATAAAAATTAAATTTATATTTACACTTAAATGATGTTTTAAATGATTAAGTTACAAGTTTATAAATAAATAAGATAATAATTATTTATTTAATATTTAAACAAAAATCATTTATTTATTTATACTTAATTACAATCAATATTTACATTATTTCATAAACTTTAATCATTTATTAATTTACATTTAACACATACATTATTTTCATAATCAACAATTTTATAAAAATTCTATTATTCAAATTCCAAACTTTAATCAAATGTTCCAAAAATGGTTACTACAACTTTATATATTTCATTTAATACTTTTTATATACAAACTCAACCTTCAATGTTAGACTTAAACTTTGTACACCGATTTGATTCAATATACATTACTATCTAGGTTAACCCGTGCGTATCAAGAAACCTTATTTTATCTATACTCTTTGTTAGCTACATCTCCATACCAAGTGAGTATTCACAACCCCTTTTTACTCTTTTACACTTTTGAGGTGGAACATGAACTCTATACACATTACACATTTACATTTACGCAAACAACACAAGTGCAAAATCCTATTTACATACATGTGTGCAAAATTTGAGCTTTGTGCCCGAGTGCTAGTTGTGCTAACCTTTGTATGCGATTATGTGCAATCATTAACTATACAAGCCGACGGTTTTCAATGATAGATCTATTGAGTCTGACAAACCCACCCAGGTGCGCAGTGATTGAAACCGACAACACAATTTCTGCATGCTAGTTACAAGGTTTGGTTGTACATGGTTACACAATAGCTGCTCCCCATAAATGCCTTATTTTATCATGTTTTGTAAAGGATTTGTTTTCAACTATATACTATCTATTTACAACTGTGTTATACTCACCAACTTTCTAGTTGACTTTATTTTATTCATGTTTCAGGCCCTAATAGGTGAGAATGATTCAAGACGTGCTCAATATAAGATTTGGACTTAGCAATTTAAATCAAGAATTTTATGGGTTTTTTATGTTTCTTGTTTGAATTTGGTTTGTACTTGGATTATTTGTAATGGAAATTTAACTTTAATATATTTCAATTTAGTCAACCATGTGCTATGAACAGTCTTACATGTCCCGCCCCGATGATTCCGCCATCGGTCGGGGTGTGACAGATTGGTATCAGAGCCTTGGTTATAGGGAATTAGGTTATTAGACATCTTGACCTAGACTATAACTTTAGGACACCCACTTATGCTATATTTCATGATTTTGTGCTATGTGTTACATGCTATGTGCTACATGCTCACCATGAGTAATTATTATTATATTTGATACCTTACTTGTTAGAAATTCATGACTCATTAGGATCTTCTTGAATAATAATTAAATAAATAATATCCTTTCCTATATTCTAAAACCTCATAATATTTCTATCTTCTTTTCTATCTTTATCCTTCTTAGCATGTGGAAAAAAATTCTTGAAGCAAAAATCTCTAAAATTTTTATTTTCTTCGTTAAGGTTTTTAAACTTGTTAAATTATTTGAGGACACGCGCAATCTGAAAGGGTGACACCTGTATTTTGGGTTTTCTGTCTAGGAAAGCATTTCGCATAAATCCCAATCAACCGAGGGACCCGTATGCTTTCCTGGGAATTCCCGAGATGGGTGTTTACTTATAGATTAAAGCATGTCTCCTTGAAAATTATATAAGTTTAATTAACCTTAATGTGCCATAGTATTCAAGTGATTTTATCACTTTTGAGTACAATCCAAACTAAAAATATCTATTTTTTATTTTTGTTATCTCATTCTATTAAACCCTATCAAATCTCAAAAGTTCTTACAATCTTTCTTGTCTTGTGAAAAATCTGTAGAATGCCTCCTCGTCGTGCTCCCGCAACCAACGCCAACACCGACATTGCTACTATTCTTACCCAATTGGTGACACAACTCACCCAAGCCAATGGTGCCACCAATGGCAACAATAGTGGAAATGGAAGCAATAGTGGTAATAATGGTGGAAATGGTGGAAATGGTGGTAATAATCCATCTCAATGCACCTTCAAGCACTTCAACTCGTGCAATCCCCTAAAGTTCTATGGTACCGAAGGAGCTACTGGACTCCTTCAATGGTTCGAAAGCATTGAGAATACCTTTCTCAATAGTGACTGTCCCGACATCCTCCGTGTTCGTCATGCTACAAGTGTCCTACAAAAACGGGCACTTACATGGTGGAATGGGGAGAAAAGGAATAGGGGTGTCGATGTAGCTATGGCCTTACCTTGGGATGAGGTCAAAAGGCTTATGACCGAGGAGTTCTGCCCTCGAAATGAAGTGAAAAAGTTAGAAGCTGAATTTTGGGATCTTGCCTAAGATAGTGGGGAAAGCTTAGCATATACAACTCGGTTCTACGAGTTGAGTCTTCTAGTGCCCCACATGGTCACTCCTTTGTCCCGTTGTATCGAAAAGTATATTGGTGGGCTACCAAGACAAATCCAAGATACTGTCTTAGGTAGAAACCCTGCTACTCTGGAGGATGCTATTCGTCTATCCGCTACCTTAACTGATAATCATGTGAAAGCTGGAACTCTGACCAAAAAGGGTTCTAAGAAAGTTTCTGAAACCGTAACCCCTCCTACTCACAACAAAGAAGCCACAACCGAGCCCTCTCACAATAATAGAAAGAGGAAGGTTAGAAATTTTGTTGTGGTTACTCCTGTTGTTCCCATCAACCAAGCTGCACCTATGGTTCAAGCGCCGGCTAAAAAGCCATATGTTGGGATCTACCCTCTTTGTGCCACCTGCAACTACCATCATCCCCAAAACATCCCATGTCGCCTTTGTACTTATTGTGGGAGATATGGTCATACAGTTAGTGTTTGTAGGACCAAAGCTCTTGCGGGCCAAGTCAACCCTCCAAACCGAACCGTACCTCAAGTGGCTAATCAAGGTGCTCCCGCCATTGCTAATGGGCGTGCTTGCTATGAGTGTGGTGACCCGAACCATTTTCGTGATCAATGTCCAAGACTTGCAAATGCTAGACAAGGTGGAGCTCGTGGGCGTGCGTTTAACATAAACGCCAACGAAGCTCAAGCCAACAACGACGTGGTTAATGGCACGTTCCTTGTTAATAGTCAATATGCCTCCATTTTGTTCGATACCGGTGCCGATAAAAGTTTTGTGTCACTTAATTTTGAGCCTTTACTTGCAAAGACTCGATCCCAATTAGAGAAAACCTTCACCGTTGAAATAGCGAATGGTGACTCCCTTACAATTGAGTCCATTATTTATGATTGTTCCCTAGAACTAAATGACCATTCATTCCCAATCAACCTTGTTCCAATGCCACTAGGAAGCTTTGATATTATCATAGGTATGGATTGGCTATCAAATCATCATGGCGAAGTCATTTGCTTTGAAAAGTGTATCCAAATTCCGCTACCATCGGGAGAAACCTTAAGGGTTTTTGGTGAAAAGCCTTGCAAGGGACTTAAGTTGATGACGTGTACTACCGCTCAAAAGTACTTACGAAAGAAGTACATTGCTTTCTTAGCTCACATTGTTTAAAACGACGTCAAGGAGAAGAGTATCCAAGACATTCCCATTATTCGAGATTTTCCCGAAGTTTTTCCTAAGGATTTATCCGGTCTTCCTCCCGTTCGTCAAGTAGAGTTTCGTATTGATCTTGTACCCGGAGCTAACCCCGTGGCTAGAGCCCCTTATCGTCTTGCACCTTCTGAAATGCAAGAACTTGCAAGTCAACTTCAAGAACTCTCCGACAAGGGATTCATCCGTCCGAGTCATTCACCGTGGGGTGCACCCGTCTTATTTGTTAAGAAGAAGGATGGATCATTTCGCATGTGTATTGACTACCGCGAACTTAACAAGCTTACTATCAAGAACCATTATCCTTTACCTAGAATCGATGATCTCTTTGATCAACTTCAAGGTTCTACTTGTTTCTCGAAGATTGATCTTCGATCCGGTTATCATCAGCTTTGTGTTCAAGAAGATGACATTCCTAAGACTACTTTTCGAACAAGGTATGGTCATTACGAGTTCATGGTTATGCCTTTCGGGTTAACCAATGCACCCGCAGTTTTCATGGATCTCATGAATCGTGTGTGCAAACTGTACCTTGATAAATTCGTGATCGTTTTCATTGATGATATCTTAATCTATTCCAAGACTAAAGCCGACCATGAAGAACATCTTAGACTAGTTTTGGAACTCTTGAGAAAATAACAACTATATGCCAAATTCTCCAAATGCGAATTTTGGCCAAAAGAAGTTCAATTTCTTGGTCATATTGTCAATGACAAGGGGATTCATGTTGATCCTGCTAAGATTGAAACGGTTAAGAATTGGAATGCCCCGAAGACTCCTACCGAAGTTCGTTAATTTCTTGGTCTTGCGGGTTATTATCGTCGTTTCATCTCAAACTTCTCAAAGATTGCTGTCCCTCTCACCGCTTTGACCCATAAGGGTAAGACTTATGAATGGGGACCGAAACAAGAAGAAGCTTTTCAAACCCTCAAGCAAAAGCTGTGCAATGCTCCCATATTGACTCTCCCCGATGGAAATGATGATTTAGTTGTCTATTGTGATGCTTCTAACCAAGTTCTTGGTTGTGTTCTCATGCAACGAGGCAAAGTAATCGCTTATGCATCTAGGCAACTCAAAGTTCATAAGAAGAATTATACGACGCACGATCTCGAGTTGGGTACGGTCGTATTCGCGTTAAAGATTTGGAGACATTACCTATATGGCACAAAATGTGTGATATTCACCGACCACAAAAGTCTTCAACATATCTTCAACCAAAAAGAACTCAATATGAGGCAACGACGTTGGGTCGAACTCCTTAACGACTATGACTGCGAGATTCGTTACCATCCCGGCAAAGCGAATGTTGTAGCCGATGCTTTGAGTCGAAAGGACCATGTTATGCTTCACTGTGCCCGTATTCAAACCGATATTCAAACCCGTATCTTAGAAGCTCAACACGTCTCGGTAACCAATGGTAACATGTATAAAGAAATGTCGTGTGGTGTTGAACTTCTTCTTGAATCAAAAACCAATGGCTTACTATATTACCTGAACCGTATTTGGGTTCCCGATCGCGATGATCTCCGTACATTTCTCATGAACGAGGCTCACAAGACTCGTTATTCTATTCACCCTGGTGCGGATAAAATGTACCAAGATCTTCACCAACAATATTGGTGGCCCGGTATGAAAAAGGACATTGCTCTCTATGTTGCCAAATGTTTAACCTACTCCAAAGTCAAAGCCGAACATCAACGTCCTTCTGGTTTGCTTGAACAACCGGAAATTCCCGTGTGGAAATGGGAGAACTTAGCCATGGATTTTATTACCAAACTCCCTCGCACCTCGAGTGGTTATGATAGTATTTGGGTGATCATTGATCGTCTCACCAAATCTGCTCATTTATTGCCTATCCGTGAAGACTATCGGGTTGAGAAACTAGCCCGAATTTACACCGACGAAATCGTGAGTCGTCATGGTGTTCCCTTGAACATAATATCTGATCGAGATGCCCGATTCACTTATCGATTTTGGTAATCTCTCCAAACTGCTCTTGGTACACGATTGGATTTGAGCACGGCTTACCATCCCCAAAACTGATGGTCAAACCGGGCGAACAATCCAAACACTTGAAGACATGCTTAGAGCTTGCGTAATCGATTTTGGTGGCAATTGGGATTCACATTTATCCCTCATTGAGTTTTCTTACAACAATAGCTACCACACAAGTATCAATATGGCTCCATTCGAAGCTCACTATGGTCGCAAGTGTCGTTCTCCTATCTGTTGGAACGAGATTGGTGAAGCACAAATCACCGGTCCCGAGTTAATTCAAGAAACATCCGACAAGATTATTCAAATCTGTGACAATATTCGAGTAGCGAGGAGTCGGAAAAAAAGTTATGCCGACAAACGTCGAAAACCCTTGGAATTCCAAGTCGGTGACCTTGTTCTTCTAAAGGTGTCCCCGTGGAAGGGCGTGATCCGCTTTGGAAAGAAAGGCAAGTTAATGTTGGTCCATTCAAAATCCTTGAAAGGATTGGGAAAGTGGCTTACAAGCTCGAGTTACCTCCATCTCTTGGAAATGTGCATCCTACATTTCATGTATCTAATCTGAAGAAGTGTCTCGCTGATGAAAATCTCCATATACCGCTTGACGACGTGCGCATTGATGAAACGATGCACTTCGTTGAGAAGCCAATGGAAATTATGGATCGTGAAGTCAAACAACACAAGCGAAGTCGCATTCCTATTGTCAAAGTTCGTTGGGAATCTAAGCGTGGTCCTGAGTTCACTTGGGAATGAGAAGACCAAATGAAGCTCAAGTACCCTCACCTTTTTACCGATACTATTGTTTCCTCTAGCTAAATTTCGGGACAAAATTCTCTCAACATGGGGAGACTGTAACATTTCTGATTTTCAGTATTCATATTTCAATTCAATGTGATACAATTTCGAACTCGATACTCGTGCACTGCCTTATTATTTTGCTTACCGTAAACTAAATGCAATGATTCAATACAAATTTACAAGTTTTGCTCGATTATATACGCTATACATGTAACTATTTATTTCAAACTAATCAAACCTGAAAGGTCAAGGACTAAAGTTGAAAAACAACAAGAAACCCTAGGTAAGCACGGTCGTGCTTCGTCCTGGCACGGTCGCGCCAAGTGTCTCGGCACGATCGCGCCCGGTGCCTAAGCACGGTCGCGCCTGCGTAACAGTCGAAACGTAAATGCAGTTTCAAAACGCTCGATCGTTCGAATTCAAATCCGATTTACGTTTTACTTTTGTTATCAAGGAAAATATCTCCGTCAATTGCCATTATCATTTCTAAAATACAAATTACTCTCAAGAAACCGTCCAAATTATCTCCCAAGCCTCAAACCTCCATTCTCGATCCAATTGCTACCAATTAATCAAGGAACTCGATCCTCCGATCGTCTCTAAGGTTTCTGAAGGCTTGGAGCAGCCGGAATCACAGCAGAAGCCGCCGGAAGCAAATCTTGCCGCCGCCGGAACTCCCTTCTACCGATCGCTATCAATTCCTTTCTGTTTGAGGTAATTGAATCATCCCTCCCTTTCGTTTCGGTACATATATCAAAAGCCCCCTATCAATCTGGGCTTTCATTACAGAAATCGTCCGAATCAGAATTTATATTTTAAAAAGAAAAGATTTAATAGATTCCACTCTTAAACACGATTTACATACAATTAATTTACGTGATTAGACTCGTAATAACTCAGTAATCAAAATCCCTAACAATTCCAACGCTATAAATACAAGACTTGTCCAATTCGTGTCTGATTTGGAAGAGACACGGTCGCGCTAATCATCTAGCGCAGCCGTGCCTCATGAAACGCGGTCGTGCCGAGTAGCAGCGCGGTCGTGTCCTCCAGTCCAGACCAAGTCATGCCCTTTGGGCTAATCTCTGTTGTGTCTAAGAATCTTGGACACGACCGTTCCAGGCCAAGGCACGGTCGTGCCTGTACACTTGTCTAGTTTGTGCCCTCTGTGATCAATCCGGTCGCGCCCCGACTAGCACGGTCGCGCCCGTGGCTTGAGCACGATCGTGCCCTTCCGAGGCACGGTCGAGTGTGACTCAGAAATTTTAACAGAACTATAATTTTATATTTTTCAATCAATAAATATTTCAAATTTTATAAAAATTTGTTTTCTGTATTTGAAGAGATAAATATTATTTATTTAAAAGTTTATTTAAAAATTTATAAAAATTAAATTTATATTTACACTTAAATGATGTTTTAAATGATTAAGTTACAAGTTTATAAATAAATAAGATAATAATTATTTATTTAATATTTAAACAAAAATCATTTATTTATTTATACTTAATTACAATCAATATTTACATTATTTCATAAACTATAATCATTTATTAATTTACATTTAACACATACATTATTTTCATAATCAACAATTTTATAAAAATTCTATTATTTAAATTCCAAACTTTAATCAAATGTTCCAAAAATGGTTACTACAACTTTATATATTTCATTTAATACTTTTTATACACAAACTCAACCTTCAATGTTAGACTTAAACTTTGTACACCGATTTGATTCAATATACATTACTATCTAAGTTAACCCGTGCGTATCAAGAACCCTTATTTTATCTATACTCTTTGTTAGCTACATCTCCATACCAAATGAGTATTCACAACCCCTTTTTACTCTTTTACACTTTTGGGGTGGAACATGAACTCTATACACATTACACGTTTACATTTATGCAAACAACACAAGTGCAAAATCCTATTTACATACATGTGTGCAAAATTTGAGCTTTGTGCCCGAGTGCTAGTTGTGCTAACCTTTGTATGCGATTATGTGCAATCATTAACTATACAAGCCGACGGTTTTCAATGATAGATCTATTGAGTCTGACAAACCCACCCAGGTGCGCGGTGATTGAAACCGACAACACAATTTTTGAATGCTAGTTAGAAGGTTTGGTTGTACATGGTTACACAATAGCTGCTCCCCATAAATGCCTTATTTTATCATGTTTTGTAAAGGATTTGTTTTCAACTATATACTATCTATTTACAACTGTGTTATACTCACCAACTATATAAATTCCTAAACACGCTATGGTTGTGTTTTACGTTTTAATTGTCTATACGATCGTGTAATCAGATCACACTGTCGGAATAAAGTTTAGAACTTTATTAATCATGTGCTAAACTGCTTCCGCTACGCAAATATGTTTTGCAAAATCATATGTTTTTAAAAGTTAAAAACCGGTGCATGATTCCCAAAAGGACATCCCTAAGCCTAACGGAAGAGCTTTCCAAATTACTGCTGAGGAAGCAAAGAATATTCCTAATGTTGTTGCAGATATCTTTATGGTTAGTTCGTTACCTGCCCTTACATTGTTAGATTTTGGTGCTAGTCGGTCTTTTATATCTTTGAAGGTTTCCAATCACACTTCTTTTCAGGTAAAAGGTTAGAGGAACCGTTAAAAATAGATGTGGCTAATGATAGGAGCTTCATAGTATTTGATGTCTATCGAGATTGTAGATTAGAGGTCGATAGTGAGACCTTCCCTATCGATCTCATTCCTGTGACTTTGTGGGAGTTTGATGTCATTGTCAAGATGGATTTGCTTTCTAAATTTAGGGACTACATTTTGTGTGGACCGAAGGCGATTCAACTTATTTCCCCGTTAGGAAAGACTTTGTTTATTCATGGCAAAAGAACTAGCGGATTATTGCTATGTTTTTTTATCTTCAAGCAATGACGTATATTGCACACGGTTGTAAGGCATTTTTAGCTTGTGTCACGGACTCAAGTCGAGGTGTGGTGGAAATTAACGATGTTCCATTTGTAAATCAATTCGTGGTTGTCTTCCGAGAGGAGTTACCAGGGATGTTCCATAGCATGTCTTGTTGTGTCGCTTAACAGTCAAAACTCTGTTCAAAACGTGACATGTAGTATTCACAGCCTCAGCCCAAAATGTTACTGGAAGCTTAGAATCTTCAAGCATCGTATGTGCCGTTTCAACCAAAGTCTTGTTCTTTCGGTCAGCAACTCCATTTGGTTGAGGTACATATGGTGCACTGAATTCATGATGAATTCCCTTTTGAAGACAAAATAAACCCATCTTGCTATTTTTAAACTTGCTTCCATTGTCACTACTAATTCGTCTGACTTTCAGTTTGCACAAATTCTCTAAATCCAGGATTAAGAATTGTACCAACTCTGTGGTTTCGGCTTTAGAAGGAAGGAACTTAACCCATGAAAATCTAGAGAAATCATCTATTACTACCAGACAGTAAGATTTACCGCCAATGCTCCTGATACTAATCGGTCCAAACAAATCCATATGCATTAGCTCCAAAGGAGTCACAATTGAATTCTTTGACTTAGATTTGTGGGACTTCTTGTGTTGTTTCCCCTTCTTGCAAGGAATACAGTCACCAGGAACGGAAAATTTCACTTTCAGAACACCAATAACCATATCATTCTTCACAAGATAATTCATTTTCCGATAATTTATGTGAGCAAGTTTCCATTGCCACAAAATAGAATCTGACTTAAACGCCTCGGAGAGTAAACATGTAGGAATTGAATCCTTTGTAGTAGCAACACTCATGTCTAGGACATATGTGTCATTTCTCCTCGGAGCCTTCATTAGAATCCATTCGACAGGAATAACAAAGCCTGGTTTCAAGATACAACACTCAGAATCATTGAAATGAAATGAAAATTTCTTGTCACACACTTGAGATACACTCAAAAGATTGTGTTCAAGTTGCTCCACATAGTTCACTTTCTCAAATTTGACTTTATCGTTATTTAAAGTACCCTGACCAGTTATGTATCCGCCTTTATTTCCAGCAAAAGCGACAAAACCACCATCAATATGAATAACATCTTCTAGCAAACGAATATTCCCTGTCATATGTCGAGAACAACCACTATCCACATACCATGTATTGTTGATAGTCCTCTTTGTTTGCCCCTACATAAACAAAGAAAATCAGTTAGACATTGGAACCCAAGCCATTGTGGTCTTGGGTCGTACATATGGATCAAAATAAACAACTTCAAGCAATGCACAATCAACATTGTCATCAAACTTTGGAACATAAGATTCACAATTAGACCTTCTCAGTGAAGACACGATATGATTAATTGGAAAAATATTATTAGAATTATGATTATCAGATTCAGATATTTCCAAAATTTTCCTTATTTATCTGTTACGTCTTCTTCGTTGTGGTCTAGAAAGTTTGACCTCAGGTTGAGAATCTTTTGGAATTCCAACATGTGGAATCTCAAACTTATTTTGAAAAACAACTGGTTTAGAAATATGCTTATCATGTTACTTAAATCCCGAAGATTTAGCAAAAGATTGACAAGGCACATTCTTTACAACACTAGACGTTGGCTTTCCCACATATTGTTTTTTTAGAATCATCACTACTCGTTGTTGTGAGGGATCACTCTTTAATTTGCCTTGATTCTTATAAGGATAGTGAATCAGAATATGACCAGCCTCATTACAGTGAATACAAACTCTTCTATCTTGATGATTTCTAATATAAGGAGTTTTTCTTGAATTTGATGACACTCCGATGAACAAGCTTCAAAAGATTTTACTGCACAGTTGACTGACTTCTTTTGAATAAAAACTTGTTTAGTCACCGTTGATAAATTCTTCTTCTGATGACCAGCAGCAACAAAACCACTTGATTGTAACATTTTGGAAAGTTTAGGTTGATCAACTTTCACCTCATCAGGTTCTGTTAAAATGCATTATCACGGGTACATTTTTCACTACCTTTGGTTCAACAAGTTGCACTTCCTTAGGAATGCCTTCAACTTTTTTATCATCAAAAACTTCATCCTCAGAATCAGAATCATAGATAATATTTTCACCAGTTACTGGATTACTTTCAACACCGTCTTTGGATCAATTTCCTATTCATGAATAATTTCTAGTTTAACCACATAATTTGCATTGAATGGTGGAGGAACAAATCCAATTCCAGCAACCCTCTTAGTAGGATCAGCATTAGCATTAAAGTAATCCAATACCACAGATGAATTTTCAAAATTTTCCAGCTTTCTATGTAATTTAATCACTTCAGATTCTTTATCAGAAATTTATTTATTATTCTGAGCAACAATTTCATTTCGTTTCTCAATCTCAGCATAAGCCATATCCAGATGATATGCTTATTCCTTTTATTTCAATCCCAAAGAGTTCAAATCTCTTTTCAAAGACTCAATTCTATCTATACACAATTTATCATTATCTTTCAATTTTTGATTAACTGAATACATCGACTTCATATCACAAATTAAATTTGTGTTATCATCCATTACTTTTTTCATTTTATCTTTTATACTGACGCAATTAGAGCAATAAATGTGATAGACAGAATCTTTTACCTTTGAAGGATCTGACATATCTGCCATGAAGACTTTTGCAATCGGAATATTTTCAGAATCAACACCATCAGAAGAATTTTGAGTTAATACTATATCATCTTCAGATACACCAGATGCAATATCAGACTCAACATTTTGTACTTGATCATGTTCTTCATCAGCACTTGTCAAACTCTCACCATTACTTGAGCTATCATCATCAGTTGACTCTTCAGATTTTGCAGAATGAATCTCAGCTACAAAAGCTTGACTTACCGTACCAACCAAATCTTTAAGATGAATACCCCAGTCATAATTTTCATCATTCTGAGCAACCAAAGCAGATGATGCAAATGCATGATTAGAATTTCCAGAAACAGAGGAGCCATGTGACTGATTACGATTGTTCTGAATGTTATTAGGCTTCTTCTGAGAATCAAATTCAACTTTTGACTTCACACATTCTTTGGCGAAATGACCATACTCCTGACAATTATAGCAACGTACTTTGGTTTTGTCAAATCCCATATGTGAACGACTGTTAGAACCAATATACTTTCTTCCAGTCTTCTTCAAAAAATCATTTGCTTGTCGCATCAGCATAGCCATGTTCCATTGAATGTTCATCTCTTCTAGATCAACAGGATCAATTTGTCTGAAATCCTCTTCAATAACATCTGGATCATGAATCTTTCCTCCAATAAAATTTTCATAAGAAGCCATAAAGGAAGAAAACATCGCTAAATAATCATCAGCAACTCTTTGATTCATATTATGTGTTCCAGATGATGAAGAAGTTGTATTTGCAGAGAAACTAGAATGACTTTGAACCCCAGAACAATGATCGTTAGAAACATCTTGAGTATTACCAGAAAAGAACACAACCCCTGCACCAGTTTTTCCAAAAGTCTTAGCAAAATACATTGAAGGATCTTGAATATGCTCCATATTGGTTTCCTTCTTCTTCATATTCAAATCATCTGATTGAATCTTTCCAAGAACCTCTTCAAGAGACATAGTTTTATACTTGACATTCTCTTTTATCAAAACTGAATACACAACAAATTTAGATGGTAATGCCTCCAAAAACTTATCATTTATCTCTTCAGTCTCATAAACCACTGAAGCACTTGACAACTCACTCAGTAAATGATAGATTCTCGTTGCAAGATAATCTAAAGATTCATTTTGAAAGTGCTTGAATACTAAGAACTGCTTCTTCAGTAATTCTTTTATACTTTTCTTATCATCCAAACTACCTTCACACCGCTTTTGTAACGCTTCCCACAATTGTTGAGAAGTACTGAATTGTTTAAAGCTATGATAAATTTCTTTAGAAAGAGACATTGAGATACTAGCCATTGCCTTCTTTTCCCTGTCAAAAAATAATTTTTCTTCTATTGTTAACGCAGATACCGATTTAGGAACATCATCCTTTACCATCCAAGTATATGTCGGATGTGTATAGCCTTTCAAGATTGGAATCCACAAACTTGTATTAGTAAAAGAAACGAACTGATCAAACCGATCTTTCCAGATAGAATAATCTGCAAGACTTAACAATTAGGGTGGTTTCTGAGATGTACCAATCTATTTATCGTAATTTAACATGTTAGTCACTTACACCATATTTGCCATTTTCAGAAAAAAATTTCAAGTATTGAACAAGTACTCCCCTCAGACGAAGATAATAAGTTCGCTTCAAATCCAAACAAGCGAATTTGATATCAAGTGAACTTGATAAGTTCGCTTAAAACAAGAAAATCTGGTAAATTCGCCTACTGAATAAGTTCGCTTAATCTGAGTGAAGCGAACTTGATAAGTTCGCCTACTAAGTTCGCTTAAAATGAGAGAAGCGAACTTGATAAGTTAGCTTGCTATGTTCGTCTGCAACAAATTTCAGCAAGTTCGCCTGCTTCAGCTGTAACAAACTCAGCAAGAGAAACACGAACAAACATCACCTAAAATCATCATTTCTCACAGATTAGAAGGAATTTGAAGAAATTGGACCGTAGGATTTAGTATTTTATGAATTATAACACTTCTATCGGATTAATTTCACCAAAAACCAATTCAAATCCACGAATTCAGTAGTAAAATCAGCTACAAGAACTTGAAACTACATGGATACAAAAACTTCTTAAAATGATAAATTTCTTGTCAAATTGTACACAAAACCGTCTCTAATCACCAAGAATCAAACACAAATCACGAGCAAAAGCTCTGATACCACTTGTAGGTCCACATGACTCATCTACAAATCAATCTCATGACAGGACGTCTCGATAACACAGAGTGCGGAATCCTTCGTGTTAACGCATGTATACGAATTGACAATAGAAACAGTAGGTAAATAAACTTCTCTTTGTATATCACCAAAACACAGAGTTTACAGAGTATACTTGTTCCATTCCTCTCTCTCTCGCTCTGAATCTGTAAACTCCTATTTATAGACACAAACTCTACAATAGGCGAACTTAACAAGTTCGCCTCAAATAGACTAGGCGAACTTAACAAGTTCGCCTCACATGAGACTAGGCGAACTTAACAAGTTCACCTCTAATAGGCTAGGCGAACATAACAAGTTCGCCTCTAGCAGAACTTGTTCTTTCACTTAGACAAAATCTATACAATTACATAAAAACATAAAGACAATAAGACCTAAACTATTACAAAACTTTTGTCATGCATTCTATGTCCTAACAATAATGAAGCTTGTAGGTCCCTAATTCGGTGCGTGACGAATCTCTAGACTCACGGTACGACACGGTGATAACGTGCGGAATCCATGATCAACGTGCTCGTGTAACTCAATCAACAACAACAGTGTAAATAAACCCTTTGTATTTCCACCACAATATCAGTTTACAATAATTCTGTCTCTAATCAGTTCCTCCTGATATCCTATCTCTTTCATACTCTGTAAACTGTCTATTTATAAGCACCAGTTCTGCACCAGGCGAACTTAACAAGTTCGCCTAAAAGATGCTTAGGCGAGCTTATTAAGTTCGCCTCTAATAGGCTAAGCAAACTTAACAAGTTCGCCTCAGATAGACTAAGCGAACTTAACAAGTTCGCCTCTGATAAACCAGGCCCTCGCTTGGGATCCTACACATAATTTTATCAACAGTTACAAAACATGTCCTAACAAAGCCCTCGCTTGGGATATTGACATTATTGACAAGATCAGGGATCACCCAAGATCCGGATTGTGGCATACCAGCAAAGGATAGCAAGATCCTACAACAAAAATATGAGAACAAGAAGGTTCCAGGTAGGTGAATTGGTGCTCAGAAAGACTTTTCAAAACACTATCAACCCTAATGAGGGAAACCTAGCACCCAAATGGGAAGGACCATATCTTATAGACTCGGAGGCTGGCAAAGGTGCATACTGGCTGGCCACTATGGATGGAGAGATCCTACCAAGATCCTGGAATGCCATTCATCTCAAGGTATACTTCATTAAGTTAGAATTCAAGTTCTAAATCAGGCTGGTATGTTTCTTATCCCTACTTATTTCATTTTTTATTCCTTATTTTATCAAATTACTGACTTAAGCATCGGAGGGGTGTTAGCTTCACCAAGGTTTAATGTTTTGAAGATTGGACTCTTAAGGATAATGATCGAAGTAATTGAGACTTGCCATCTCTCTAAGCAAAAGGTATTCCAAAACCCTTCAAAGGTTTAAAGGTTTTAACCTTTCTAAGATATTAGGTTTATACACCCCGCTTGAACGCATGAGATCCAAATATAGTTCGAGATAGTGGGATCAGTATATGTTTTAGTAGCTGACAATTTCACTATTGTTGGTATATTATAGACCCTACGAATATTTTCAATGGCATAACATGGACGTATTATACACCGGGCATGACCCAAACATTTAACATTGACATGTTAACATTAGGTTTTTGACATATACATGTCACATCAGGTGCTACCCACACATTTAAACAAAAGTTTTTGACCCATGTACTTAGCAGTTATCAAAAGATTGTAGACACTAGCTAACTGGGAAACATCAAAATCAAGGGCGTGAGTTCGAATCAGGTCCTCCAAGGTGTATAGAGTCCTCTAAACCATCGGCTTGGTCTATGAGTAGCTGAGACAAGTAAGCTCGAAGAATTAAGAGATTAACGGTGGAAACGGGTAGGTTAAACCAAGAGTAAAGGGAAAAGAAGGAAAGCAGACCCAAGTTTTGGAAACAAAATCGGACCTAACCCTAGCATCAAAACCCCTAAAAATTGTATTTTCACGGAATGCCTCACTGGCTCTCAAAAGCTCGATTTCGTGATCAAAGAAAGTGCAGCGTTCCTAATCAGGATGCTCAAAAAGCTTCTGATCAATAAAATCCTTGATGGGATCATTGATAGAGGAGGAGTGAGATCGGGTCGATTTCTTAGCCATGAATGAAAATTTTAAAGAAATCGCAAAAAAAACAAAGTTTGAAACCGGAGATCTTACCTTTAAAAAACGCTCTACAATGGTGAAACTAGGAGACGGTGAGATGAAGATGAAAAGCAGAAAATATAGAGGATAAATGCAACCACCTATGCACGACGTCATCCTATCACCTAGAATCTCGAGCCATATCAAGTCGCGTCTTGCAAAGACTCTATTTTAAAAAAAAAATTATAGTTGTGATTGGTAAAAAAACACAGCTGTTAAAATTTTGGGGACAATTGTTAGGGTCAATTTTATGATCCGGTATCCTGGATCCCGAGTAAGTTCAGTATCCAAAATGCTAACTTTATTAATAAATTAATACTATCTCTTTGGCTTTGATTTATCTTCATAGGCAATTCACACTGACCTAGTCAATGCTAAAGAACAGCAAATTCAGTTGAAGAAAACGTGTGGAAGAGGCCACCAACGGTCATAAACGAAGACTGTGTACTCCCCGGGATAATCGGAAATTAGTTGCTTTTCTTTTTGTAATATATATGAGCAAAGTGATTGATAGAAACACACACAACACATTCTGAAATACTCTCTGTAATGCTTAGTTCGATCATCTACTGCTCCAACCTTGTAATTTTTGTTGTCATCAATAAGAAGAACAAGAGTTAGAGTGACTTTAGTCACCCCCCGAGGTTTTATGCCAGAGATCCCCAAAGATCAAGGGCTATCCTCGTAAACACCTGTGTCATTTAATTGTTTTACTTATTACAGTTGTTACGCGAATCATTCAAGCAAACTACCTCACTTACTGATTTGATCACAGAATTATCCTTATTAATTTTTGCTCAAAACAGTTTTATACAAAACCGTGTGACGGTTTTCGTATATCACGAGTTTTGTGAACAGTCACTAGCGAGACGTTCATTGATCCGAAGTGTGAAGCTTTATGGTTTTTGTAACATTTCTGATTTTCAGTATTCATATTTCAATTCAATGTGATACAATTTCGAACTCGATACTCGTGCACTGCCTTATTATTTTGCTTACCGTAAACTAAATGCAATGATTCAATACAAATTTACAAGTTTTGCTCGATTATATACACTTAAACGCTATACAAGAAACCCTAGGTAAGCACGGTCGTGCTTCGTCCTGGCACGGTCGCGCCAAGTGCCTCGGCACGATCGCGCGACTGGTCCTGGAAAGATCACGCCCGGTGCCTAATCACGGTCGCGCCTCTCTTGGGCACGGTCGCGCCTGCGTAACAGTCGAAACGTAAATGCAGTTTCAAAACGCTCGATCGTTCGAATTCAAATCCGATTTACGTTTTACTTTTGTTATCAAGGAAAATATCTCCGTCAATTGCCATTATCATTTCCAAAATACAAATTACTATCAAGAAACCGTCCAAATTATCTCCCAAGCCTCAAACCTCCATTCTCGATCCAATTGCTACCAATTAATCAAGGAACTCGATCCTCCGATCGTCTCTAAGGTTTCTGAAGGGTTGGAGCAGCCGGAATCACAGCAGAAGCCGCCGGAAGCAAATCTTGCCGTCGCCGGAACTCCCTTCTACCGATCGCTATCAATTCCTTTCTGTTTGAGGTAATTGAATCATCCATCCCTTTCGTTTCGGTCCATATATCAAAAGCCCCCTATCAATCTGGGCTTTCATTACAGAAATCGTCCGAATCAGAATTTATATTTTAATAAGAAAAGATTTAATCGATTCCACTCTTAAACACGATTTACATCCAATTAATTTACGTGATTAGACTCGTAATAACTCAGTAATCAAAAGCCCTAACAATTCCAACGCTATAAATACAAGACTTGTTCAATTCGTGTCTGATTTGGAAGAGACACGGTCGCGCTAATCATCAAGCGCGGCCATGCCGAGTAGCAGCGCGGTCGTGTCCTCCTGTCCAGACCAAGTCATGCCCTTTGGGCTAATCTCTGTTGTGTCTAAGAATCTTGGACACGACCGTGCCAGGCCAAGGCACGGTCGTGCCTGTAGATTTGTCTAGTTTGTGCCCTCTGTGATCAACCCGGTCGCGCCCCGACTAGCGCGGTCGCGCCCGTGGCTTGAGCACGATCGTGCCCTTCCGAGGCATGGTCGTGTGTGACTCAGAAATTTTAACAAAATTATAATTTTATATTTTTCAATCAATAAATGTTTCAAATTTTATAAAAATATGTTTTCTGTATTTGAAGAGATAAATATTATTTATTTAAAAGTTTATTTAAAAATTTATGAAAATTAAATTTATATTTACACTTAAATGATGTTTTAAATGATTAAGTTACAAGTTTATAAATAAATAAGATAAAAATTATTTATTTAATATTTAAACAAAAATCATTTATTTATTTATACTTAATTACAATCAATATTTACATTATTTCATAAACTATAATCATTTATTAATTTACATTTAACACATACATTATTTTCATAATCAACAATTTTATAAAAATTCTATTATTTAAATTCCAAACTTTAATCAAATTTTCCAAAAATGGTTACTACAACTTTATATATTTCATTTAATACTTTTTATACACAAACTCAACCTTCAATGTTAGACTTAAACTTTGTACACCGATTTGATTCAATATACATTACTATCTAGGTTAACCCGTGCGTATCAAGAACCCTTATTTTATCTATATTCTTTGTTAGCTACATCTCCATACCAAGTGAGTATTCACAACCCCTTTTTACTCTTTACACTTTTGGGGTGGAACATGAACTCTATACACATTACACATTTACATTTACGCAAACAACACAAGTGCAAAATCCTATTTACATACATGTGTGCAAAATTTGAGCTTTGTGCCAGAGTGCTAGTTGTGCTAACATTTGTATGCGATTATGTGCAATCATTAACTATACAAGCCGACGGTTTTCAATGATAGATCTGTTGAGTCTGACAAACCCACCCAGGTGCGCGGTGATTGAAACCGACAACACAATTTTTGCATGATATTTAAAGGTTTGGTTGTACATGGTTACACAATAGCTGCTCCCCATAAATGTCTTATTTTATCATGTTTTGTAAAGGATTTGTTTTCAACTATATACTATCTATTTACAACTGTGTTATTCTCACCAACTTTCTAGTTAACTTTATTTTATTCATGTTTCAGGCCCTTATATGTGAGAATGATTCAAGACGTGCTCAATATAGGATTTGGACTTAGCAATTTAAATCAAGAATTTTATGGGTTGTTTTATGTTTCTTGTTTGAATTTGGTTTGTACTTGGATTATTTGTAATGGAAATTTAACTTTAATATATTTCAATTTAGTCAACCATGTGCTATGAACAATCTTACATGTCCCGCCCCGATGATTCCGCCATCGGTCGGGGTGTGACAGATTGGTATCAGAGCCTTGGTTATAGGGAATTAGGTTATTAGACATCTTGACATAGACTATAACTTTAGGACACCCACTTATGCTATATTTCATGATTTTGTGCTATGTGTTACATGCTATGTGCTACATGCTCACAATGATTAATTATTATTATATTTGATACCTTACTTGTTAGAAATTCATGACTCATTAGGATCTTCTTGAATAATAATTAAATAAATAATATCCTTTCCTATATTCTAAAACCTCATAATATTTCTATCTTCTTTTCTATCTTTATCCTTCTTAGCATGTGAAAAAAAATTCTTGAAGCAAAAATCTCTAAAATTTTTATTTTCTTCGTTAAGGTTTTTAAACTTGTTAAATTATTTGAGGACACGTGTAATCTGGAAGGGTGACACCTGTATTTTGGGTTTTCTGTCTAGGAAAGCATTTCGCATAAATCCCAATCAACCGAGGGACCCGTATGCTTTCCTAGGAATTCCCGAGATGAGTGTTTACTTATAGGCTAAAGCATGTCTCCTTGAAAATTATATAAGTTTAATTAACCTTAATGTGCCATAGTATTCAAGTGATTTTATCACTTTTGAGTACAATCCAAACTAAGAATATCTATTTTTATTTTTGTTATCTCATTCTATTAAACCCTATCAAATCTCATAATTTCTTACAATCTTTCTTGTCTTGTGAAAAATCTGTAGAATGCCTCCTCGTCGTGCTCCCGCAACCAACGCCAACACCGATATTGCTACTATTCTTACCCAATTGGTGACACAACTCACCCAAGCCAATGGTGCCACCAATGGCAACAATGGTGGAAATGGAAGCAATAGTGGTAATAATGGTGGAAATGGTGGAAATGGTGGTAACAATCCATCTCAATGAACCTTTAAGCACTTCAACTCGTGCAATCCCCTAAAGTTCTATGGTACCAAAGGAGCTACTGGACTCCTTCAATGGTTCGAAAGCATTGAGAATACCTTTCTCAATAGTGATTGTCCCGACAACCTCCGTGTTCGTCATGCTACAAGTGTCCTACAAAAACGGGCACTTACATGGTGGAATGGGGAGAAAAGGAATAGGGGTGTCGATGTAGCTATGGCCTTACCTTGGGATGAGGTCAAAAGGCTTATGACCGAGGAGTTCTGCCCTCGAAATGAAGTGAAAAAGTTAGAAGCTGAATTTTGGGATCTTGCCCAAGATAGTGGGGAAAGCTTAGCATATACAACTCGGTTCCATGAGTTGAGTCTTCTAGTGCCCCACATGGTCACTCCTTTGTCCCGTTGTATCGAAAAGTATATTGGTGGGCTACCAAGACAAATCCAAGATACTGTCTTAGGTAGAAACCCTGCTACTCTTGAGGATGCTATTCGTCTATCCGCTACCTTAACTGATAATCATGTGAAAGCTGGAACTCAGACCAAAAAGGGTTCTAAGAAAGTTTCTGAAACCGTAACCCCTCCTACTCACAACAAAGAAGCCACAACCGAGCCCTCTTGCAATAATAGAAAGAGGAAGGTTAGAAATTTTGATGTGGTTACTCCTGCTGTTCCCATCAACCAAGCTGCACCTATGGTTCAAGCGCCGGCTAAAAAGCCATATGTTGGGATCTACCCCCTTTGTGCCACCTGCAACTACCATCATCCCCAAAACATCCCATGTCGCCTTTGTACTTATTGTGGGAGATATGGTCATACAGTTAGTGTTTGTAGGACCAAAGCTCTTGCGGGCCAAGTCAACCCTCCAAACCGAACCGTACCTCAAGTGGCTAATCAAGATGCTCCCGCCATTGCTAATGGGCGTGCTTGCTATGAGTGTGGTGACCCGAACCATTTTCGTGATCAATGTCCAAGACTTGCAAATGCTAGACAAGGTGGAGCTCGTGGGCGTGCATTCAACATAAACGCCAATGAAGCTCAAGCCAACAACGACGTGGTTAATGGTACGTTCCTTGTTAATAGTCAATATGCCTCCATTTTGTTCGATACCGGTGCCGATAAAAGTTTTGTGTCACTTAATTTTGAGCCTTTACATGCAAAGACTTGATCCCAATTAGAGAAAACCTTCACCGTTGAAATAGCGAATGGTGACTCCCTTACAATTGAGTCCATTATTTATGATTGCTCCCTAGAACTAAATGACCATTCATTCCCAATCAACCTTGTTCCAATGCCACTAGGAAGCTTTGATATTATCATAGGTATGGATTGGCTATCAAATCATCATGCCGAAGTCATTTGCTTTGAAAAATGTATCTAAGTTCCGCTACCATCGGGAGAAACCTTAAGGGTTTTTGGTGAAAAGCCTTGCAAGGGACTTAAGTTGATGACGTGTACTACCGCTCAAAAGTACTTACGAAAGAAGTACATTGCTTTCTTAGCTCACAATGTTCAAAAGGACGTCAAGGAGAAGAGTATCCAAGACATTCCCATTATTCGAGATTTTCCTGAAGTTTTTCCTAAGGATTTATCCGGTCTTCCTCCCGTTCGTCAAGTAGAGTTTCGTATTGATCTTGTACCCGGAGCTAACCCCATGGCTAGAGCCCCTTATCGTCTTGCACCTTCTGAAATGCAAGAACTTGCAAGTCAACTTCAATAACTCTCCGACAAGGGATTCATCCGTCCGAGTCATTCACCGTGGGGTGCACCCGTCTTATTTGTTAAGAAGAAGGATGGATCATTTCGCATGTGTATTGACTACCGCGAACTTAACAAGCTTACTATCAAGAACCGTTATCCTTTACCTAGAATCGATCATCTCTTTGATCAACTTCAAGGTTCTACTTGTTTCTCGAAGATTAATCTTCGATCCGGTTATCATCAGCTTCGTGTTCAAGAAGATGCCATTCCTATGACTACTTTTCGAACAAGGTATGGTCATTACGAGTTCATGGTTATGCCTTTCGGGTTAACCAATGCACCCGCAGTTTTCATGGATCTCATGAATCGTGTGTGCAAACCGTACCTTGATAAATTCGTGATCGTTTTCATTGATGATATCTTAATCTATTCCAAGACTAAAGCCGACCATGAAGAACATCTTAGACTAGTTTTGGAACTCTTGAGAAAAGAACAACTATATGCCAAATTCTCCAAATGCAAATTTTGGCTAAAAGACGTTCAATTTCTTGGTCATATTGTCAATGACAAGGGGATTCATGTTGATCCTGCTAAGATTGAAATGGTTAAGAATTGGAATGCCCCTAAGACTCCTACCGAAGTTCCTTCATTTCTTGGTCTTGCGGGTTATTATCGTCGTTTCATCTCAAACTTCTCAAAGATTGCTGTCCCTCTCACCGCTTTGACCCACAAGGGTAAGACTTATGAATGGGGACCGAAACAAGAAGAAGCTTTTCAAACCCTCAAGCAAAAGCTGTGCAATGCTCCCATATTGACTCTCCCCGATGGAAATGATGATTTAGTTGTCTATTGTGATGCTTCTAACCAAGGTCTTGGTTGTGTTCTCATGCAACGAGGCAAAGTAATTGCTTATGCATCTAGGCAACTCAAAGTTCATGAGAAGAATTATACGACGCACGATCTCGAGTTGTGTGCGGTCGTATTCGCGTTAAAGATTTGGAGACATTACCTATATGGCACAAAATGTGTGATATTCACCGACCACAAAAGTCTTCAACATATCTTCAACCAAAAAGAACTCAATATGAGGCAACGACGTTGGGTCGAACTCCTTAACGACTATGACTGCGAGATTCGTTACCATCCCGGCAAAGCGAATGTTGTAGCCGATGCTTTGAGTCGAAAGGACCATGTTATGCTTCACTGTACCCGTATTCAAACCGATATTCAAACCTGTATCTTAGAAGCTCAACACGTCTCGGTAACCGAGGGTAACATGTATGAAGAAATGTCATGTGGTGTTGAACTTCTTCTTGAATCAAAACCCAATGGCTTACTATATTACTTGAACCGTATTTGGGTTCCTGATCGCGATGATCTCCGTACATTTCTCATGAACGAGGCTCACAAGACTCGTTATTCTATTCACCCTGGTGCGGATAAAATGTACCAAGATCTTCGCCAACAATATTGGTGGCCCGGTATGAAAAAGGACATTGCTCTCTATGTTGCCAAATGTTTAACCTGCTCCAAAGTCAAAGCCGAACATCAACGTCCTTCTGGTTTGCTTGAACAACCGGAAATTCCCGTGTGGAAATGGGAGAACTTAGCCATGGATTTTATTACCAAACTCCCTCGCACCTCGAGTGGTTATGATAGTATTTGGGTGATCATTGATCGTCTCACCAAATCTGCTCATTTCTTGCCTATCCGTGAAGACTATCGGGGTTGAGAAACTAGCCCGAATTTACATCGACGAAATCGTGAGTCGTCATGGCGTTCCCTTGAACATAATATCTGATCGAGATGCCCGGTTCACTTCTTGATTTTGGCAATCTCTCCAAACTGCTCTTGGTACACGATTGGATTTGAGCACGGCTTACCATCCCCAAACTGATGGTCAAACCGAGCGAACAATCCAAGCACTTGAAGACATGCTTAAAGCTTGCGTAATCAATTTTGGTGGCAATTGGGATTCACATTTATCCCTCATTGAGTTTTCTTACAACAATAGCTACCACACAAGTATCAATATGGCTCCATTCGAAGCTCTTTATGGTCGCAAGTGTCGTTCTCCTATCTGTTGGAACGAGATTGGTGAAGCACAAATCACCGGTCCCGAGTTAATTCAAGAAACATCCGAAAAGATTATTCAAATCCGTGACAATATTCGAGTAGCGAGGAGTCGGAAAAAGAGTTATGCTGACAAACGTCGAAAACCCTTGGAATTCCAAGTCGGTGACCATGTTCTTCTAAAGGTGTCCCCGTGGAAGGGCGTGATCCGCTTTGGAAAGAAAGGCAAGTTAGCACCTCGTTATGTTGGTCCATCAAAACCTTGAAAGGATTGGGAAAGTGGCTTACAAGCTCGAGTTACCTCCATCTCTTGGAAATGTGCATCCTACATTTCATGTATCTAATCTGAAGAAGTGTCTCGCTGATGAAAATCTCCATATACCGCTTGACGACGTGCGCATTGAGGAAACGATGCACTTCGTTGAGAAACCGGTGGAAATTATGGATCGTGAAGTCAACAACTCAAGCGAAGTCGCATTCCTATTGTCAAAGTTCGTTGGGAATCTAAGCGTGGTCCTGAGTTCACTTGGGAACGAGAAGACCAAATGAAGCTCAAGTACCCTCACCTTTTTACCGATACTATTGTTTCCTCTAGCTAAATTTCGGGACGAAATTCTCTCAACATGGGGAGACTGTAATATTTCTGATTTTCAGTATTCATATTTCAATTCAATGTGATACAATTTTGAACTCGATACTCGTGCACTGCCTTATTATTTTGCTTACCGTAAACTAAATGCAATGATTCAATACAAATTTACAAGTTTTGCTCGATTTTATACACTTAAACGCTATACAAGTAACTATTTATTTCAAACTAATCAAACATGAAAGGTCAAGGACTAAAGTTGAAAAACAACAAGAAACCCTAGGTAAGCACGGTCGTGCTTCGTCCTGGCACGGTCGCGCCAAGTGCCTCGGCACGATCGCGCGACTGGTCTTGGAACGATCGCGCCCGGTGCCTAAGCACGGTCGCGCCTCTCTTGGGCACGGTCGCGCCTGCGTAACAGTCGAAACGTAAATGCAGTTTCAAAACGCTCGATCGTTCGAATTCAAATCTGATTTACGTTTTACTTTTGTTATCAAGGAAAATATCTCCGTCAATTGCCATTATCATTTCCAAAATACAAATTACTCTGAAGAAAGCGTCCAAATTATCTCCCAAGCCTCAAACCTCCATTCTCGATCTAATTGCTACCAATTAATCAAGGAACTCGATCCTCCGATCGTCTCTAAGGTTTCTGAAGGGTTGGAGCAGCCGGAATCACAGCAGAGGCCGCCGGAAGCAAATCTTGCCATCGCCGGAACTCCCTTCTACCGATCGCTATCAATTCCTTTCTGTTTGAGGTAATTGAATCATCCCTCCCTTTCGTTTCAGTCCATATATCAAAAGCACCCAATCAATCTGGGCTTTCATTACAGAAATCGTTCGAATCAGAACTTATATTTTAATAAGAAAAGATTTAATCGATTCCACTCTTAAACACGATTTACATACAATTAATTTACGTGATTAGACTCGTAATAACTCAGTAATCAAAAGCCCTAACAATTCCAACGCTATAAATACAAGACTTGTTCAATTCGTGTCTGATTTGGAAGAGACACGGTCGCGCTAATCATCTAGCGCGGCCGTGCCTCATGAAACGCGGTCGTGCCGAGTAGCAGCGCGGTCGTGTCCTCCTGTCCAAACCAAGTCATGCCCTTTGGGCTAATCTCTGTTGTGTCTAAGAATCTTGGACACGACCGTGCCAGGCCAAGGCACGGTCGTGCCTGTAGACTTGTCTAGTTTGTGCCCTCTGTGATAAACCCGGTCGCGCCCGTGGCATGAGCACGATTGTGCCCTTCCGAGGCACGGTCGTGTGTGACTCAGAAATTTTAACAGAATTATAATTTTATATTTTTCAATCAATAAATGTTTCAAATTTTATAAAAATATGTTTTCTGTATTTGAAGAGATAAATATTATTTATTTAAAAGTTTATTTAAAAATTTATAAAAATTAAATTTATATTTACACTTAAATGATGTTTTAAATGATTAAGTTACAAGTTTATAAATAAATAAGATAATAATTATTTATTTAATATTTAAACAAAAATCATTTATTTATTTATACTTAATTACAATCAATATTTACATTATTTCATAAACTATAATCATTTATTAATTTACATTTAACACGTACATTATTTTCATAATCAACAATTTTATAAAAATTCTATTATTTAAATTCCAAACTTTAATCAAATGTTCCAAAAATGGTTGCTACAACTTTATATATTTCATTTAATACTTTTTATACACAAACTCAACCTTCAATGTTAGACTTAAACTTTGTACACCGATTTGATTCAATATACATTACTATCTAGGTTAACCCGTGCGTATCAAGAACCCTTATTTTATCTATACTCTTTGTTAGCTACATCTCCATACCAAGTGAGTATTCACAACCCCTTTTTACTCTTTTACACTTTTGGGGTGGAACATACACATTACACATTTACATTTACGCAAACAACACAAGTGCAAAATCCTATTTACATACATGTGTGCAAAATTTGAGCTTTGTGCCCGAGTGCTAGTTGTGCTAACCTTTGTATGCAATTATGTGCAATCATTAACTATACAAGCCGACGGTTTTCAATGATAGATCTATTGAGTCTGACAAACCCACCCAGGTGCGCGGTGATTGAAACCGACAACACAATTTTTGCATGCTAGTTACAAGGTTTGGTTGTACATGGTTACACAATAGCTGCTCCCCATAAATGCCTTAATTTATTATGTTTTGTAAAGGATTTGTTTCAACTATATACTATCTATTTACAACTGTGTTATACTCACCAACTTTCTAGTTGACTTTATTTTATTCATGTTTCAGGCCCTAATATGTGAGAATGATTCAAGACGTGTTCAATTTAGGATTTGGACTTAGCAATTTAAATCAAGAATTTTATGGGTTGTTTTATGTTTCTTGTTTGAATTTGGTTTGTACTTGGATTATTTGTAATGGAAATTTAACTTTAATATATTTCAATTTAGTCAACCATGTGCTATGAACAGTCTTACATGTCCCGCCCCGATGATTCCGCCATCGGTCGGGGTGTGACTGTTTTCGTCGAAGGTATAAATTCCTAAACACACTATGGTTGTGTTTTACGTTTTAATTGTCTATACGATCGTGTAATCGGATCACACTGTCGGAATAAAGTTTAGAACTTTATTAATCATGTGCTAAACTGCTTCCGCTACGCAAATATGTTTTGCAAAATCATATGTTTTTAAAAGTTAAAAACCGGTGCATGATTCCCAAAAGGACATCCCTAAGCCTAACAGACGAGCTTTCCAAATTACTGCTGAGGAAGCTAAGAATATTCCTAATGTTGTTGCAGATATCTTTATGGTTAGTTCGTTACCTGCCCTTACATTGTTAGATTTTGGTGCTATTCGGTCTTTTATATCTTTGAAGGTTTCCAATCACACTTCTTTTCAGGTAAAAGGTTAGAGGAACCGTTAGAAATAGATGTGGCTAATGATAGGAGCTTCATAGTATTTGATGTCTATCGAGATTGTAGATTAGAGGTCGATGGCGAGACCTTCCCTATCGATCTCATTCCTATGACTTTGTGGGAGTTTGATGTCATTGTCAGGATGGATTTGCTTTCTAAATTTAGGGACTACATTTTGTGTGGACCGAAGGCGATTCAACTTATTTCCCCGTCAGGAAAGACTTTGTTTATTCATGGCAAAAGAACTAGCGGATTATTGCTATGTTTTTTTATCTTCAAGCAAAGACGTATATTGCACACGGTTGTAAGGCATTTTTAGCTTGTGTCACGAACTTAAGTCGAGGTGTGGTGGAAATTCACGATGTTCCATTTGTAAATCAATTCGTGGTTGTCTTCCGAGAGGAGTTACCAGGGATTCCACTTGAAAGGGAAGTGGAGTTTGGGATTAACCTAATCCCAGGAGCAAAACCAATTGCCAAGGCACCTTATCGGTTAGCCCCACCGGAGTTGAAGGAGTTTATGAGCCAACTCCAAGAATTATTGGATAAGGGTTTTATATGTCCGAGTGTCTCTCCTTGGGACGCACCTGTTATGTTTGTAAAGAAGAAAGATGGGAGTCTTTGGATGTGTATTGATTACCGGGAGTTGAACAAGTTGATTATCAAGAACCGATATCCATTGCCTTGGATTTACGATCTCTTTGATCAACTACAAGGAGCTTCATGGTTTTCAAAGATTGATTTGAGATCCGAGTATCATCAACTGAAGGTGAAGAAGGAGAATATTCCTAAAACGGCTTTCCATACTCGCTATGGTCATTAAGAGTTCATGGTAATGCCCTTCGGTTTAACTAATGCACCTGCAGCTTTCATGTATCTTTTGAACCGGGTGTGTAGACCATTCCTTGATCATTCCTTCATCATTTTCATCGATCACATCCTTATCTACTCGCGTAGCGAGGGTGATCATGTGTGTCATCTTCGTGAAATACTTGAGATTCTCCAGAGGGAGAAACTATTCACTAAATTATTGTCAATATAGATGGATGTGTTCATGAAGTTGAAACCGTAATCCATTAATTGATACCGAATCCAAAGCACTTGTGCACAACATTGAGATGCTACAATGTACTTAGCTTCAGCAATAGAGATGGAAACATTGGTCTGCTTCTTACATTGCCAAGACACCAACCCATTTCCCAAACACTGACAACCTCCTGAGGTAGACTTCATGTTAAAGTTGCAACCTCCATAATCACTATCTGTGTAAGCAATAAACTCAAAACTTAGACATTTAGGATACCACCCTTAAGATATCTGAAAATCCTTTTCACAGCAGTCAAAAGAGAAACTTTTGGATCAGCCTGAAATCATGCATAGATACAAATAACAAACATGATATCTTGTCTGGATACAGTCAAGTACATAAGAGATCCAATCATGGCTCTATACAGATGTTGATCTATACTCTCCCCCTCAACATCTAAAGATAGACCATGGTGAGTAGCAATAGGAGTTGAAGCTTCTTTGCAATCCAAGAACTTAAATCTGCTGAGAATATCCTTCACATACGTAGCCTGATTAATGAATATTCCATCTGGTAGTTGTTGAATTTGAAGACCTAGAAAGAAATTCATCTCGCCCATGGAGCTCATTTGGAACTTGGATTTCATTATCCTCTCAAAATCTTAACAAAGAACCTTGTTAGTAGATCCAAAGATTATGTCATCCACACAGATTTGTACAAGCAGAAAGTCAGAATAAGATTTCTTGATGAAAAGAGTTTGATCAATCTTGCCTCTTTGATAGGCATTTTAAATCAGATGACCAGACAAAGTTTCATACCAAGTTGTAGGAGCCTGATGAAGACCATAAAGAGCCTTATCTAGCTTGAAGACTCTATTATGAAAGTTAGGGTCTGCAAAGCTCAGAGGCTGACATACATATACCTCTTCTTTTACCTTCCCATAAAGGAAAGCACTTTTTTACATCCATGTGATAGATAGTAAAACTTTGAGAAGAAGCATAAGCAAGAAAAAGTTTGATGGCTTCAAGTCTTGCAATGGGAGCAAACACATCATCATAATCAATCCTTCTTCTTGGGTGTATCCTTGAGCAACTAATCTGGCTTTGTTTCTCACAATAATACCTCTATCATCCTTCTTATTCTTGAAAACCCATTTTATGCCATTAGGATATTGACCTTGTGAAAGATCAACAAGTTCCCAGACATCTTGCTTTTAGAATTGAAGCAATTCTTCCTGCATGGCTTCTACCCAACTATTTTCTTTAAGAGCCATCTCCACATTCCAACTCAGACTGTGATAGAAAACATGAGTTTAAACACTCATTAACAATACCAGCTTTGCTTCTTGTAGTAACACCAAATTGAACATCTCCAATAACATTTTACAAAGGATGAAGATGCTCTTGATGAATTCTTTGAACTGGAACTTCACCATCTTCAATAAGTGGTTAAAGGTTTGTAGTGTTAACATCAGGAAGATCCGAGTCACCAGAAGAAATAGGAGAAATAGGTTCTTCAACTTGAGAATCTACTAAAGAAGAATCAACAGATTGAGAAGAACTAGCTTCAGATACTTCAGAAGAAACATGTACAATTTCAATAGTAATAGAATCAAGAATAGAGTTAGAGATTTCCGCTCTATAATCATCATCTTCAACAAAATCACTAGAACTAGAAGAAGCTTCAACAGAAGTAGAAAAAGTCTTGAATAACCCATCCAAATCAAATAACCAAGAAGGTTCCAATTTAGAGTAAATTCATTGAATTGAACATGAATGGATTCTTATGTATGAAAAGTGAATTAAAGCTCGGATCTAGCTTCATGGAAGCTAGATAAACGTTATGAACGTAAAAAGTTAAGGTTTTAGATCAAAAACAGACTTGGAAAAGGTTGATGTTCTTGAGCCGACTCTTGAGTGTCGGCCACCTTCATGTTGTGACACTCAACGAGGAAAAGAAGAGGAGAATCGGCCAAAAGGAGAGAATCAGCCCTCGGAGAATCGGCTCCTGAGAGTCGGCCCTTTGAGAATCGGCCCTCTGATAAACATGCTGAGAATCGGCATTAATGCCGTGCGTGAGTTGTTAATTATATTTTTAGATATGGTATCACGAGATCAGGTTTTAAATTTATAAAATGATAAATACTTAAACATAAAACACACACAATAGGCAAGCGTACATATCGCAGCGTAATATAGTTTAGGTAAGAACCACGTATCGAACCAATGGACACGGTTGAGTTCCAATACTCAACTTTTGTAATCGTTTAACCGATTTAATTAGAGAGTGTGTTTTATGTGCTTGTGAAGAAGAAAAGTAAATGACAGAAAAGTAAATAACGGTAAAGTAAATGATAGAAAAGTAAAAACGTGTGTGATGTGTGTAACAGGAATGTAAATAGTAGAATAGTAAATAGAAGGAAAGTAAGTATCTCCAAAATGATCAGGTCACGAAGACTATTGCTTTTGGCCTCGAATCAGCTTGGTACGTGATAATGTTAAGTTGACTAATCCGGTGGTATGACTACTACAAACATGTGAACGGACACCGCTAGAGCCTCATTCTCACAATATTTGATTCAAGAATTATAATCTTTAATAATAATATGGTAATGATTCCCGCTAGGGACAACGTTACCCTCAACCATTTGAATGCTATCTCCAGGCTGGTTTAGGACATCGAACTTAAATGCTTAGTTATTATTGTTAATTAGGTGATTATACTTTTCTCACCGGGAGACGGTGCAACAATGGGACCATGAATAAAGACGTACCGTTCCTAACATGAGTTCACCAATTGTTGGTCGCATAATAAATTCGTATAAAGACGTACGACCCTACTAGTGTTGACCAAGCCTTGGCTTATCAATCTCTACTTGTATAAAGACGTACAAGTGTTAAAAGAAGTTTAATTAAAAAGGTTTTACGGTCTTACACTTTAAAATCAAGAACACTCACAAATATAAAGACAAATTAAGACAGCAATAAAAAGCCCACCAAGAGGTGGTTTTAAGAGCGAATAATTAAAGACATAAACGTACCACTAGATTAATACGTCAAACATTAACATGCACCAAACTTCATCTTCGCCCTAGCAATACAAAGAGTTTAGCCACGAATGGCCATACTAACTAGCGTAATGCTGAGTTTCGTAGGCTCCCCTATTGCGGAACAAGGAGGAGGAGGCTCTCTATGTAACATTCCTGATTTTCTGACCCTATTTTAATTTATTTAAATTAATAAAATAACGGTACATCATTAAACCTTGTACTTGTTCAAACCTGCACCTCATCAATTGTTAGCTAAACGTATTTTTAATTCAAAGTTTTAGAACTCAAATCACGTGGTAACACCTCCTAGAGTTAACTCAGTTAGTAATCCCGTTAGGTGTTCTGTTAAATCCTAACCAAGCTAATTATGTCAAAGCTGAAGTTGCAAGGGCTGATTTTGTAAATAACCAGAAACCCTAGTAGGCACGGTCGCGCCTCATGTTGGCACGGTCACGCCTCGCCTGGCACGGTCGCGTCTATTATTGGCACGGTCGCGCCTCATCTTGGCACGATCGCGCCTTGTTTTGGCACGGTCGCGCCTCATGTTTGAGAAAACGTAACTGCAGATTTAATCGCCCGATCGTTGGTTTCTCGTAACTGATTTCCACTTAATATCCATTAACAAAGACAATTACACTGCCAATTACAACCATTATCATTTGAAACCGATTCATCTCAAGAAAACTAAACGAAACCACAAGTTTCTTCCTTTCGACCACATTCTCTCAAGTAAACAAACAATAAACATCACACGATCCTCACTGAAACTCACGAGTACACTGGTTGAGCCGGAATTGCAGCAGGAGACGCCGGAGACAAAATTCGTCACGCCGGAACTCCTTTCTACCGTAAACTACCAATCCATCGTCGTTCAGTGTAATTGAAACCTTCTAAACCTTCTATTTATTCTATAGATCCAAAGCCCTAATCTAATTTGGCCATTCAATATCGAAATGTACGCAAACCCGAATCTAAGTTTCGTTTAAAAATGATGTAATCGAATAATAATTTGGACATGTTTTAAATACAATTAATCTATACCAATAGACTCGTAATCACCTAATGGATGAAAGCCCTAAGGTTTCCAGCTTTGAAATCATAAGAATTAGACAATTCGTCTCTGTTTTGGACCTGACACGGTCGCGCTAGTCCTCTAGCGCGGTCGTGCTCCATGAAGACACGATCACGCCACTCCAAGCGCGGTCGTGCCTCGCCCTCTGACCCGGTCGTGCCTCTTGGCTAGACCTGGTCGTGCTATCCGAACCCTAGACACGGTCGTGCCTGGCCCAGGCACGGTCGTTGTGCCTAGTGAGCAGCCTTGTTATGTCATCTGTTTGATCAACACGGTCGCGTCCTTGACCAACGCGGTCGCGCCCGTGGTCCTAGCACGATCGTGCCTTATCCCTGGCATGGTCGTGTGTGTGAGAAAACTTTGACAAAATATTTAATTTCATATTTTAAAACAATAAGTATTCCAAATTAATTTTTCAAATAAAAATAATCGTTTTTATAAAAATTATAGTAACTTCTCTGAAAAGATCAAGTTTTTAATTCTAAAATAAATAAAAGTTATTTATTTAAACCTACAAAATTTAATTTATATTTAAACAAAAATATTTATTTATTTATACTTAATTACCTATAACGTCTACATTATCTTCATAACTAGATAAATAATAAATTATTTAATTATTTAGTTATTTAAACTCAAACCTTAATCAAAAGGTTTCAAAAATACCCATTTCAAATCTTTCATTTTATACAATACATTTCAAGTTCAAACCCCTAACCTTATACACTCCTCCAATCCGACCCTAGACTTTGACATAGACTTTGTGCACTATTAATACAATATACATTACACTCTAGGTTAACACTGTGCATTGCAAGGATCTTATTGCTAGCTAGTATCTTGTGTTAGCTACGCCTTCGAATCAAGTGAGTATTCACAACCCCTTTTTACTCTTTTACACTTTTGGGGTGGAACATGAACTCTATACACATTACACATTTACATTTTCGCAAACAACACAAGTGCAAAATCCTATTTACATACATGTGTGCAAAGTTTGAGCTTTGTGCCCGAGTGCTAGTTGTGCTAACCTTTGTATGCGATTATGTGCAATCATTGACTATACAAGCCGACGGTTTTCAATGATAGATCTATTGAGTCTGACAAACCCACCCAGGTGCGCGGTGATTGAAACCGACAACACAATTTTTGCATGCTAGTTACAAAGGTTTGGTTGTACATGGTTACACAATAGCTGCTCCCCATAAATGCCTTATTTATCATGTTATGTAAGGATTTGTTTTACAAACTATATGCTATCTATATACAAACCTGTGTTATACTCACCAACTTTTTAGTTGACCTTATTTTATTCATGTTTCAGGTGCTTTCATATGAGTTTGATCAAGACATGCTACACATAGGCTTTGGACCTAGTTAATCTTAATTCAAAAACAAATTGTATTTCATTATGTACTTTGAATTTGATTCATGTTTGTTTGAATGGAAATGGATTTAACATATTACAATTTAGTCAACCTTGAGCTCATGAACAGTCTACATGTCCCGCCCGATGATTCCGCCGTCGGTTGGGGTGTGACACTCTACTCTCTACTATCTACTATAAACTACATAAACGGATTTTCTTTAGCGGTCTTGAGGTGTGTGAAACCAAGAACCCAAGCCCTCTATTTATAGGAGTCAAAATGAGCAATATACGGGCGTGCAAACACCTCGGGAATCAAACAGGGTACAGAGGACGGTGTACATGGTCCTTGGGGAGCAAGACAAGGAATGCACGGCCGTGCATGGCATTGCATGATCGTGCAATGCCATGCCAGCTCCCCATCTTCGTCTTTTAGCTACTTGTTGACTTGTGTTGATGAATTTTGACTTCTTGGGGGTCAAAGCTCGGGAATGATCATTCTAGAAGCTTGATTTCTTGGTGTTTTTGATTGGTTTTTGCTTGGTTTATCTTTAAGACACCGAATAACCTGCAGATATAAAATTTGAACGTTTTAAGTATCAATTGCAAGGATATTATTCATTAAATACCATAATATGGGGATTATTATGCATGCAAAACATGTATAAATGATGTCACATCATAACATCCCACACTTAAACTTTGCATGTCCTCAAGCAAATTCATGCATGATCATACCCATAACTAAAAACTCTAGTAAAAGGTAATGGAGCTCCAAGTAGTTGGAAACTCCAGGATAACTCTTGAGTTGCTTTATTCTATTTGTGTGCCTTTCTATTTTAGGGTGATGGAACCCATGACAAGCCTACTCTAACTTTAATTAGGCACAATCCCTCACTCCTCACAATGTTCACTCAACTCTAGGGTTATATATGTATGGATAATGTAAGTTAAGCGAAACACTCAACTTCGAATCAAATTATGCAATGGTCATAAGCTTGTATGCAAATCAAGTCTCCACCATCTAACGAAGTAGTATGCATGAATCAAGAGGACTTTAAAAGGGTTGTAATTTGGCTAAAAGAAAAAATAAAGGGTGAAAATGAAAATATTTTTGGATTTTTAGGTATTTAAAAGGGTTTTAAGGGCAGCAGCTAACATTGAACACACGGCTATGACTTCATGGCTTAAGATGGAAAATATTACTGGGACCCTCTAAAGTACTCAGATAAAGAGGGTATAACTAATTCGAGGGCTCATTTATGGTCAGATTGCCAAGACCAATACTTCTTATAATGTTCAACTTTTCCCTCACTACGTAGTACACATTACTGCCTTTTCGTATGGACCTTTCGGCTTTTAACCTAATAGCACCCATTCTGATCAGATGCGTATACTCATGTTGGGAATAAGTTTGATTCTTGCTGCATTTTCCATCGTGGCTCCAGTTGCCACACTTCACACATTTTTCATATCTTTTGGCTTTTCTTTTTGCGGCGCTTTTTGACAAGATGCAGAATGGTGGTAGTTGTTCTTTCTTGTGCTACCATTTTCTTACATCACTTGTTGCTTTGAAAACTTTTTCTCGGAGTTCGGGCGATAATTCGGGCTTTGCGAATTAAATACAAGAAAGAAAATTGAAATCAAAAGAATGTATGTCCAGCTCTTTAAGGTCAAACTGGTAAAAGACCAACATCTCTGTCTATTTTTTTTAACATCTAGACTGATTCTTCCATAATTCAACTTCTCCAATTTCTTGAAATAATTTTTCCATATCTTCGTTGTAGATCGTTCGGCTGTTTCTTCCTAATACATCCACTTTCTTCTTGTATATTCCCATTCCTTGAGTGAGTCAGATTCTTTCCAAATTGTCTTAACGGTTGCGTGCTTGAAATAACGACATAAGATAAACTAATAATTGTCCACCTCAAAGATAGTTAGCCAATAACTGGTGTTTATGAAAAGTTGGTTTGGTGATAAATTGGGTAGTACAAAAGAAAAGGCTAAGGCTCAAAGGGCTATATAGGCGGATATTGTTTTTGGTATTTTGGGTTTAAGGATAATATATATGAGGGTAATAAAGTCCTAGGTACCTCAATCAGTTTCATACTTCTACTAATTCATGGTCTTGATATGTATAAGTTACACAAGTTCTAATTATGCATAAAATTCGATCGAAAAACACTCAATATACCAAATGAAAGAGCATGTGAAAAATAATGATAATAATGCTCGTTAAAAAGGCTCAGATTTTTCTCACATGAAAACAGATGGGATAGGGTTTAGTGATTTGTTATACATAATATCCATTTGTTTCTACTAGCCATGTTTTCATTTTATTTAATTAAATGCGAACTCAAAGAGATTTTGGTTTTAGGGTTAAAAAAATTTTGAAAATTTTTTGGGTTTTACGAAAAGTAGGTTATTAATAAGGTTTTGGTCAAATGGGTAGAAAATCATGAGTTTAGTTTTACTGCTTTGAGGTTACAAGCTGTACTGGATCTCTAATTCCCCACCCCACACTTAAAACTGTGCATTGCCCTCAATGTACAAATGTATGTAATGAAATGCTATGTAGAATTTAAATGTATGTAAGGAAAAGAAACTGGTACTCCCCCGGTCAATTCAGTGTATCCTATGGCCAAACTTGTTGCTGTTGTCAACACTTTGCTTTAAAGACTTCATCGAATTTCTCAGAAATTTCATGTGCTTTCCAACTCCTCAAATTACAGAGATGGAGTGTAACAGCTCAAAGAAGTAGAGAAACTAATTGGTGATGTTATGCTATTTGACACACAAAGAAAACATAAAAACGGAAATAAAAGATAGTAGTTAACCTACTAAGGTCCTAGTATCGAGAAGGCATACATGGGGGCTGAAGTATAAGAAACATAAACTTGGAAAACCAAACCTGAGGTCTGTGATTTATGCTGTATGCCCCAACTTTTCAAATTATTCATGATCATCGGATTACCTCCTGGAAGCGCCACATTTATTTAAGGTTCGTTGGCCAGACCCGCACGTACTTCATCGGTCTTTCTTCGGGTGGGGGTTATTGACCTCCCCCGTGTCTCTCGTTCCTTCACTCATGTTATTCAAAAATGGGGTTTTAGGGTTTATAAGGTTTTCAACATAAACGTTGGATTTTTACGTATGAAAAGTGAATTAAAGCTCAGAGCTTCATGGATACTAGAAAAACGTTTTGAACGTAAAAAGTTAAGGTTTTGGATCAAAATAAGACCTGGAAATGGTTGATGTTCTTGAGCTGACTCTTGAGTGTCAACCACCTTCATGTGGAGACAATCAACGAAGAAGAAGAAGAGGAGAATCGGCCAAATAGAGAGAATCGACCCTCAGAGAATCGGCTCCTAAGAGCCGGCCCTCTAGGAGTCGGCCCTCTGATAAACACACTGAGAATTGGCGCGACGCACAAACACAAAGTATTGAACGCAAGTTAGGCGACACTTATGAGTGTGGGTAGCGACTCTCTTAGCCGACACTCAAGTGTGGCTAGCGACTCTCCTAGCCAACACTCAAGTGTGGCTAGCGACTCTCCTAGCCGACATTCACATGACTTAACCGACTCTTGCCTTAAATAATAGAATTCGTTCTTTGACTTATGTGCATATCAGTATACGCAATAGCAATAGTTAAAACATCATCTTCAGGTAGAATACCGGTAGACAGGTGAGTTCTATGTGCCTCCTATGTTCTATGTGCAAATGTTTTTCCAATGTTTTGGGGCTGAAGTGTATACATAAACTAAATGAATGTTATGAAGGATATATAACCATACGTGATATATGAACGTAAATGATGAGTAAAGAACAATACGTATGTGTACAATGAATAAAATGAAATGAATGGCATAACGTAAATGAATGAAATCTTGCTCTATATTTATATATATTGCATGTTATGAATGTATGTAAATGTTATGGACGGATATACGGATTACTTCGGTGGGACGGCTCATTGATAACGGCTACTTCAGTAGACGGGCGACCACTCGTTATTATGCAGCCAGAAATGAAATTCTAGAAAGGTAGACTAAACTAAGGCTACTACGGTAGAGTCAATCCCTCAATCGATGCACCGTTAAAGGCTCCCTGGTTCAAGATCGACATCCTGTAAATATGACAGTCTACAAATGTAGAACGGTTTAGATGGACGGTCGAAGGAATTCAGACGGTATAGCATGACGGATGGTCGAAGGAATCTGTGCGATCATGGAGGACGTACTACGACGGTAGGACTGAGCGTCTATCTTTGTGACTTATGCAATCAATGGCGGGCTGATCACCCTTATGTGAATGACCAATTAATGTTCAATGGAAATAATGTTTTACGCATATGCACTTACTAATGTGTATAGTCAATGTATGTTCAATGAAAACAATGATATATATATATATACACACACACACACACACAAATGGTACAATTGAATGACTAATGGTATACCTAATTGCTTTAAACTAGAACTCACCAGCATTAGCTAACTTTTAGTATGCACTTCACATAATAAGAGGAAAGGACAGGCAATGCCTTGAAGGCTACCTGGCTCAAGACTGATATCCTGTTAATTGATTTTATGTTAAGACAATGTATAATGCTTAAGACTTCCGTTGTTTATGTAATTGAATGAATATGTGTTTCCGCTATGTTTAAAAGTTTTAATTGACAGTTCTGTGTTCGATGACTATGTTTATGGGTAAATCCAACAGGTGAGGTCTCCCGGGAAAGAGGCCTTACAATTCAAGATTGTTTACAATTCAAGATTATACACACACATCCAAAAGGTTTGAATAAACCAATGTAAGTTTTCCTTTTCCTTAACAACTCATATGGTGTTTTGTTGTATTTTTTCACTATTAGCACTCTATTATGCACATAACCTGTAGTATTTACTACGTCTGCCCAAAAAGTAACTGGCAGTCTTGAGTCAGGCAACATTGTCCTAGCAGCCTCAATTAGAGTTTTGTTTCTTCTCTCAGCTACGCCATTATGCTTAGGAGTTCTAGCTGCACTAAACTGTCTGGAAATATGTTTCTCATCACAAAACATATTAAGAACGGAATTCTTGAATTCAGTTCCATTGTCACATCTTATCATCTTGACCTTGTAAGAAAAGAGATTCTCTATCTGAACAATAAAGGACTTCAATATCTCTGGAGTTTCATCCTTGGCCTTCAGAAAGAATACCTAAGTATATCTTGTATAGTCATATGTAATAACTAAGCAGTATGTTTTGTGACCTAGACTCTGAACATTTGTGGGACCAAACAAATCCATATGCAACAGATAGAGAGACTCCTCTATACTGTTAACAACCTTTGGCTTGAAAGATGTTTTATGCTGCTTTCCTCTTTGGCAAGAATTGTTGTGATAATGAGAAATAAACTCCTTCACTGGTATACCATTTACCAATCGGTTTTTCATAAGATTGTTCATTGTTTTAAAATTAATGTGCCCAAGTTTCCTGTGCCACAAAGTAGACTTCACTTCAGATGCTTTAGACAAGAAACAAGATTCAGTTGACGAAGAAGTAGCAATCTTCATATCAAGAGAATATAAATTTCCTTTTCATGGAGCTCTCATTAGAATCTGGTCTTCTGAAATGGCAAATCAAAGTTTTAAAATAAGACAATATCTAGAATTGAAGTGCATTAAGAAAGTCTTATCACAGACTTGAGACACACTTAGTAGATTGTAGTTAAGCTCTTGGACAAAGTTAACATTATCAAAACTCTCAGAACCATTAGAAACAGTTCCTAGGCCTGAAATCCTTTTACCATGAGGATTTTTTTGCAAAAGCAACATATCCTCCATCATAATACTGAAAATTTGTCAACAAAGCCTCACTCCCTATCATATGTCTTGAACATCCACTATCAATATGCTATATATTTCCAGATTTTCCCTGTGTTCGGTGTATACATGAATCAAGTCTAGTTATGAAAAGGAACCCAAGCCATAGTAGTCTTGGTCCTGCCATCATAATCAACATACCTAAACTTCTTGATAAACCAAATCCTTTTCAGAATTAAAGAGATCATCAGAAGTAAAATGCTTAGCATCCTGTCTTTTTTCCCAAACATGATTAGGTCTTACAAACACAAGTTTTGAATTTTGAAAACCAGATTTTGGATATGATTGAAAAGAATTAGACTTCTTTGAAAATTCATGTGAATTTCTCATCTTCTCTTTACCATCCCTCCTGTTGACAAGTTTCTTAGATTTCCAATTCATAGGATTATAGGAACAATCGTAAGTAATATGATATATGTAACATCCCAAAAATAAAATGACAGTTATAATAACGGATTAAATGAACGAGGCATGACGGGCGGGGCCGGATGGGCCGGCGGGCTTGAAGTGGCGAACATAGGGGAGCCTCCCCTATAAATATCCTAAGTCACCACCCTTTCTTTCATTTGCAACATCTAGAGAGAAAAACCGTAGAGAGAGAAAGTTGGCGGATCGACCTGAGATTCCAACCAAGTGTTTCTCCATAGCTCGTGAGAAGAACCTCTGGATCAGAAGCTCGATACAGGTAACGATCTAGCCTAGATCTGAGTTTTTGTTCGTTTTGGGGTTTTTCGGGTTTTGGACGAAAAGGTAACGTTTTTACGGATGAAACTGGAAGAAAAACATATATTTGAGTTCTTAAAGGAAAAGCAAACGTTTTGAATGTAAACAAGTTCGGGATCTTAACGTGATAAGACCCGTATGCAAAAGTTAGGATTTTTACGGGGAAGAAAGTCTGCGTACTTATCAAATACGCATGAAGAAGTTCCTACGAACATATCAAGTATGCATGAAGCAAAGTCTACGTACTTATCAAGTACTCATGAAGCAAAGTCTGCGTACTTATCAAGTACGCATGAAGCAAAGTCTACGTACTTATCAAGTACGCATGAAGCGAAGTCTGCGCACTTATTAAGTACGCAAGAACAAGGCCCTGCGCACTTGCTAAGTGCGCAGGCATCAGGCTGGTTAAGTATAGTCAGTATGTTTTGAATGGTTAAACCGTTAGAGTCGGGATTTGGTCTGATGTGTATTTAACTAATCAATTCAGATCGGAAGTGACGTTGTTGGACCTATGTTTAGGACAACCCAGATTAGCTTATCTGGTGAGTTCTAGAAGCCCTTCTTTAAATGTCTTCATTAAATGTTTTCGGGCTGGTGTGCATACATATGGAATGATGTTTTTAAAATGGGGTTTACAAAATGATGTTTACGAATCGATGTTTACGAAATGATGTTTACGAAATGATGTTTATGAAATGATGTTTACGAGATGATGTTTATGAAATTTTTTGCCAAATGAAGTTTACGAAAGGTTTATGAAAGAGATGATGTTTTGTGTAATAAAACGTACAAATGCTTTAACTAAAATGAGGTAAAGGTTTTATAAAAGTCACGAATGAACGAATCTGCCACGAGTTCCTACGGGAGCTAAGGTATGTATGTATGTATTGGCATCAACCTTACGGGGGGTCTTTGTGGCTGGCTAACGGTTGTACAACTGGTTGATGATGGGGTGACGACGGTCACCCATGGGATTACCGGGATCCCGATGGAAGGTACTGTTCCTTGCGGGGAAATAGTGTATGTGTTATGTTTTGTCTTCCTAGAGGTAACGAGCCTTAGGAGACATATGTTTGGTCCACCTCGAGGTAACGAGCCTTAGGAGACCTGGTGATGGATGACTTAGAGGTAACGAGCCTTAAGTTCATCCGTTGGTATGCGATGTATGGAATTGACGGTTACGAGAAGGTGCAGATTCGGTTCATGTCGACTTATGTTATGATCCTATGTTACGATGTTTTGATGATGTTAAGTTACTGCATGTTTTACGTACGCTTTTGTTAAACAAATGTATGTTATGTTTTTTGGCAAAATGTTTATGTTAAGGTTTTATGTAAAGCTAGAACTCACCAGCGTAGCTGACTTTTAGTATGCACATTCAAGTTAAGGGCAGGTTATGATGATGGACGGTGATGCTGGGCGGCTTGATGAGTTACACGGATGATATGAAGACTTGCATCCCGTTATGTTTCATTTATGTTATGTTTAAGACAATGTTACGCTTCCGCATGTTTGAACAAGTTTTAATTACGTTGATTGAATGATTCCGATGCGTTATTTGATATTCAAAGTTTAAGTACTGTTTGTAAAGGAGTAAATCCAACATGTGAGGCCTCCCGGGTTTGGGGCCTTACAAGTTGGTATCAGAGCAATAGTTTGAGAGATTAAGACACTCTCAGTGTCTGAACTTAAACTGTGATTGGGACCAAAAGCGAATGCCAGTACGGGTAACTCAAGCCACAGCATTAGGTATGAAGGTAGTATATATTTACATGTATAGTATGCCTTAGAAAGGGTTAGGTAAGGACTTGTTTTCTGATGGATTCACAAAGGTGGTCAAATAGAAATCGAAAGGTAGTGTAATGGTTAATTGCAGATGGCTAGTGTATATTAACATCTTACAGTGCTTGTTGAATTCTATTTGTTAACATATCGTGATGACATTGGATTCCTTGTCTTATAGAACGAAATGGCAAGGAGAGGAAACGGAAGGCGTGGTGGGGGTCGTACCGGTGGTCGTAACGGTGGGCGCGGCAGGACCCCTGCACGCTAAGAGTGTAGTGAAGAAGGAAGTGTTAACACTTAGCCAAAAGTTAGTATGCACGAGACTTAGCCGACCCATGTCGAAGAAAAACAATTCACTTTTGAACCGAAATTGAGAGCGGCTCTGGCACACTTGTTCACTGAGTTGATGAAAGTTTCTTTGCCAGGACTGTTGGAAGAAGCGTTAAAGAAGGCTAGTGAGACGGGTGGGTCTAACACGGCGGTTGGTACCCCGAACACTAAGGCAATCAACGCACCGCTTACCCTTGGTTGCGACTATAAGTCCTTTAAGGCATGTGATCCACCGGTTCTCACTGGAAAGAAAGATGCAGTGGCTATGTTTGATTGGGTGATTCGTATGGAGGCTGCCATTCATCTGAGCGAGTGTCGTGTGAATCAAATTGTGAAATTTACGGCTAACTCTTTGAGAGAGGAAGTATCCCATTGGTGGGAAGGTGTACGTCAAGCCAAGGGGGACGAGGTTGTGGATGCAATGATGTGGAATGATTTGAAAACTTTGGCAATCAAGAATTTCTGTCCAACGAATGAGATCGAAAAGGTAGAAAAGGAATTTCTGGGGATTAAGGCCCGGAGCATGACGCACTGGCAGTACACCACACGGTTCAATGAACTGGCACGTATGGTGCCACATCTTTTCATGACTGAGGAAAGAAAGATTGTCTGCTATATTCAAGGGCTGCCGGACTAGGTCCACACCTATGTTAAGGCAAGCGCCCCTACTACCTATGATTCGGCAGTAGAACTGAACGGCGTGGTACTTGATGATCTGGCATTGAATGTCGTTGCCATAAAAGAGCCTAAGAGGAAGCTGAGTTTCCCCGCTAAGTGATCGGCTGGGAAGTTGTTTGGGGCTCGGGAAAAACAGGCCAGGGTAGGCGAGACGGCAGTCTGTGGAAAATGTGGGGTAAGACATGCGGGTGAATGTCGGCTAGGGATAAATCTGTGCTACAAATGTGGCAAGACTGGGCACTACTCCCGTGAATGCATGCAAGGCATTAAATGCTTTAATTGTGGTGAAAGCGGCCACATGAGCCGGGAATGCACCAAACCAAGAATGGGTGAAGCGGGAAAAGGGAAAGGCCCCGAGAAGAAAGAAGAGAGGCCCCGAGCAAAGACTCGTGCGTATGCACTGACGCAAGAACAAGCCAGGGCAGACCCCGATGTGGTGTCAGGTACGTTCATCCTTGACAACACTTTTGTTTCTGTGTTATTTGATTCGGGTGCCAGTAAGAGTTTTATATCTGCGACTTTTTCTAAACGAGTGAAGTACATTGTGAGTAAGCTAGAAAGGGCCTTTAGCGTAGAAACCGCTGAGGGTAGAACTGTGAGAGTGACCGATGTAGTTGACAACTCCACGATAAAAATAGAATTTCATAGGTTCTCTATCAGGTTGTTTGTTATGGTTTTGGGTGGGTTCGATGTCGTGTTAGGTATGGATTGGCTAACTGCCAATGAAGCGCAAATTATATGCAAACGAAAGATAATCCGACTCAAGGCTCCGGATGGTAGCGAATTCAAGGTTTTTGGAGATCGTGACGCCTCGATGCCTAACGTCATCTCCATGATCAAGGCAGCAGATTACCTGAGGCGCGGATGCGAGGCATATCTGGTGTATGTGATTGACAAGTGTAAGGAAGTGAAGGAATTAGACGATGTGCCCGTTGTACGCGAGTACCCGGAGGTGTTTCCAGAGGACTTGCCTGGGATACCACTTGACAGAGAAACTGAGTTCCGAATTGACTTAGTACCAGATGCCCAACCCGTGGCTAAGGCTCCATATCGACTAGCACCAGTGGAGATGAAAGAGCTAATGGCACAACTAGACGAGTTACTTGAGAAAGGGTTTATCTAACCGAGCATCTCGTCGTGGGGTGCTCCGGTGTTGTTTGTGAAAAAGAAAGATGGTTCGATGAGAATGTGTATTGATTATCGCGAGTTGAACAATCGTACGGTCAGAACAAGTACCCTTTACCAAGGATCGACGACATGTTCGATCAATTGCAAGGCGCAAGTTGGTTCTCAAAGATCGATCTTCGATCCGTGTACCATCAGTTGAAGGTGAGGGAAGAAGACATACCGAAAACTGCATTTCGCACGCATTATGGACATTTCTAGTTCCGCGTAATGTCTTTCAGATTGACGAACGCCCCCGCAACGTTCATGGATTTGATGAATAGAATTTGTCGACCAATGCTGGATCGATCGGTAATCGTGTTCATCGATGATATCCTCATCTACTCCAAGAATGAGGGTGATCACGCTTGTCACTTGAAGGAGGTATTGGAAGCTCTGAAGAAGGAAAATTTGTATGCTAAGTTCTCCAAATGCGCGTTCTGGCTTAGAGAAGTCCAATTCCTAGGTCACATCATTAACCCGAACGGTATTATGGTTGACCCAGCAAAGATAATTACGGTAAGGGAATGGAACATTCCTAAGACGCCAACTGAAATCCGTAATTTCTTGGGATTGGCAGCCTACTATCGGAGATTCATCCAGGATTTCTCGAAAATGGCTTTGCCATTGACAATGTTGACTCGGAAGGAGGTAAAGTACGAATAGGGTTCGACCTAAGACAAGGCGTTTAAGGAATTTAAGGAGAAACTAACCAAAGCTCCAGTCTTGACCCTTCCCGAGGGCAATAAAGACTTAGTGGTATACTCTGACGCTTCGGGTCAGGGATTGGGGTGTGTATTGATGCAACGCGGGAGAGTGATCGAGTATGCGTCACGGCAGTTGAAGATTCACGAAGCTAATTATCCGACTCACGATTTGGAACTTGCTGCTGTCGTATTCGCATTGAAAATCTGAAGGCACTACCTTTACGGGGTGAAGTTTACTATTTACCCCGACCACAAAAGTTTGAAGTACTTCTTCGAACAAAGGGAACTTAATATGAGGCAGAGACGATGGTTGGAACTATTGAAAGACTATGACTATGAAATCATATACCATCCTGGAAAGGTAAACGTGGTGGCAGATGCTCTAAGCCGAAAGGATGTGCCTACTCCTATTAGAGTGAAAGCTTGCAAGTTGGTGGTGACATCAGATGTGATGAGGGAAATTGAAAGAGCTCAAGATGAAGCATTGAAGGAAGAAAACATAAAGAAGGAAAGAATGGTTGTCCAACAGGACAAGTTGGAATATAACACCCTTGGTGTTAGGACACGTTTTGGGCGAGTATGGATACCTATGGGTGGCGAGCTTAGAACCAAAATCCTGGATGAGGCTCATAATTCTCGGTACTCTATCCATCCTGGTACCAATAAAATGTACCAAGATCTGAGGAAGGAATACTGGTGGCCTGGAATGAAACATGAGGTGACAAAGTATGTAAGCAAGTGCTTGACTTGCTCACAAGTAAAGGCCGAACACTAGAAACCGTATGGAGAGATTCAACCACTTGATATACAGGAATGGAAGTGGGAACACATTACCATGGACTTCATAACCAAGCTACCTCACACAGCTAAAGGTCATGACACCATTTGGGTAATTGTGGACCGATTGATGAAGAGTGCTCATTTTCTACCTATTCGTGAGACGTTCTCATCGGAAAGGTTAGCGTAAGTATTTATTAACGAAGTAGTAGCACGGCATGGGATGCCTTTGACGATCGTATCTGACCGGGACACACGATTCATATCGAGGTTCTGGAAAAGATTTCACGAGGCGATGGGCACGAGACTCAATGTTAGAACGGCATACCACCCACAAACGGATGGTTAGTCAGAAAGGACCATTCAAACATTGGAGGATATGCTTCGTGCTTGTATTATTGATTTTGGTGGCAGTTGGGACAGTCATCTGCCGTTAGCCGAATTCTCCTACAACAATAGTTATCACAGGACCCCGGTTTGTTGCGGTGAGATTGGACAGAAGGAATTAGGAAGTACTGAAGTCGTAAGAGAAACGTCGGAAAGGTTTGATCAAATCAAAGCACGAATGAAGGCCGTACAAGATCATCAGAAATCCTATGCGGATAAACGATGAAGGCCTATTGAGTTTGATGTTGGGGACAGAGTAATGTTGAATAGGTCACTCTGGAAGGGAATCATACGATTCAGGAAGAGAGGAAAGTTAAGTCCGAGGTTTGTCGGACCATTCAGGATAATAGCACGGGTTGGTGAAGTCGCTTATCGGTTAGAGTTGCCTGATGAGTTAAGGGGGATTCATCCCACCTTCCATGTATCACACTTGCGAAAGTGTTCGGCGGATGAATCGGTTCACGTACCACTTACTGACATCGAGGTCAACAACAGCCTTAACTACATCGAAGAACCAGTGGCCATCTTAGACATAAAGGAGAAGCGTTTGCGTAATAAGATTATTCATCTGGTTAAAGTCCAATGGAAGCACCGAAAGGGATCAGAAAATACATGAGAAATGGAGAAGAAAATGAGGGAATCGTACCCTCAACCTATTGTAAAGGGGGTAGACTTGTAACATCCCAAAAAAATGACCGTTATAATAACGGAACAAACGAACGAGGCATGACGGGCCGGGTCGGATGGGCCGGCGGGCTAGAAGGGGCGAACATAGGGGAGCCTCCCCTATAAATAGCCTAAATCACTACCCTTTCTCTCATTTGCAACATCTAGAGAGAGAAAACATAGAGAGAGAAAGTTGGCGGATCGACCCGAGATTCCAGCCAAGTGTTGCTCCATAGCTCCTGAGAAGAACCTTCGGATCAGAAGCTCGATACAGGTAACGATCTAGCCTAGATCTGAGTTTTGTTCGTTTTGGGGTTTTTCGGGTTTTGGATGAAAAGGTAACGTTTTTACGGATGAAACTGGAAGAATAACATAGATTTGAGTTCTTAAACGAAAAGCAAACGTTTTGAATGTAAACAAGTTCGGGTTCTTGACGTGATCAGACCCGCATACAAAAGTTAGGGTTTTTACGGGGAAGAAAGTATGCGTCCTTATCAAATACGCATGAAGACGTTCCTGCGTACTTATCAAGTACGCATGAAGCAAAGTCTGCATACTTATCAAGTACGCATGAAGCGAAGTCTGCGAACTTATCAGGTACGCATGAAGCGAAGTCTGCGTACTTATCAGGTACGCATGAAGCGAAGTCTGCACACTTATTAAGTACGCAAGAGCATGGCCCTGAGCACTTGCTAAGTGTACAGGCATCAGGCTGGTTAAGTAAAGTCAGTATGTTTAGAATGGTTAAACCGTTAGAGTCGGGATTTGGTCTGATGTGTATTTAACTAATCAATTCAGATCGGAAGTGACGTTGTTGGACCTATGTTTAGGACAACCCAGATTAGCTTATCCGGTAAGTTTTAGAAGCCCTTCTTTAAATGTCTTAATTAAATGTTTTCGGGCTGGTGTGCATACATACGGAATGATGTGTTTAAAATGAGGTTTACGAAATGATGTTTACGAAACGATGTTTACGGAATGATGTTTACGATATGATGATTACAAAATGATGTTTACGAGATGATGTTGATGAAATATTTTACCAAATGAAGTTTACGAAAGAGATGATGTTTTGTTTAATAAAACGTACAAATGCTTTAACTAAAATGAGGTAAAGGTTTTATAAAAGTCACGAATGAACGAATCTGCCACGAGTTCCTACGGGAGCTAAGGTATGTATGTATGTATTGGCCTCACCCTTACGGGGGGCCTTTGTGGCTGGCTAACGGTTATACAACTGGTTGATGATATTACTGGGATCCCGATGGAAGGTACTATTCCTTACGGGGAAATAGTGCCTATGTTATGTTCTGTCTTCCTAGAGGTAAAGAGCCTTATGAGACATATGTCTGGTCCACCTAGAGGTAACGAGCCTTAATTTCATCCCCTGGTATGCGATGTATGGAATTGACGGTTACGAGAAGGCGCAGAGTCGGTTCATGTCGACTTATGTTAGATGCTATGTTACTATGTTTTGATGTTGTTAAGTTACTGCATGTTTTACGTACGCTTTTGTTAAACAAATGTATGTTATGTTTTTGGCAAAATGTTTATGTTAAGGTTTGATGTAAAGCTAGAACTCACCAGCGTAGCTGACTTTTAGTATGCACATTCAGGTTAAGGGCAGGTTATGATGATGGACGGTGATGCTGGGCGGCTTGATGAGTTACCCGGATGATATGGAGACTGGCATCCCGTTATGTTTCATTTATGTTATGTTTTATGTTTAAGACAATGTTACGCTTCCGCGTGTTTGAACAAGTTTTAATTATGTTGAGTGAATGATTCCGCAGCGTTATTTGATATTCAAAGTTTAAGAACTGTTTTTGAATGAGTAAATCCAACAAGTGAGGCCTCCCGGCTTTGGGGACTTACAATATGGATCATAAAAAATAAAGCAAGCTTTCAACTTTCTAGGAGATACATATCTATAATTCATCTTTGAAGATGAAGCATGAAAACAATTTTGATGTCCATTCCTTTCCGGTGACTTATGAGTGTATTGTGAATTATTATTCCCTGAAAATTGTTGTGATTCATGATGAGATGCATTCTTAAAATAAAAATCAGTCTTCTTTTGCTCTTGTCATGTTTTCACATTTTGAGATGAAGATAATCCTTTTGACTCAACCTTTTTGGACTCATCAGAGATTTTAGCATTGACATGAAAAGAAATATTCTCTTTTTTAAAATCTTTAGGAAAATACAGGAAATCATTCTCACTAAACTGACAGGCATCCCTATCATTCTGTCTATCACTAACAACTTCCTCTCTTAACACAAATTCTCCTACATTTTGACTAATACTCTTAGCTCTCTCATCCTCACTTCCAATCTTTTCCTTTGGCTTGCTAGTGTTTAAAATGGGATCTGCACTTAAAGGAAAATTTGGTAAGTGATTAACATCAACCTTTTTAAAGTCTCCATTGAAAGGATGAGGAACAACCTTATACCCTAGACCATTCTTAACCCTACCATGAATCTGAAAGTCTAGCAATATCTCTACAGCCTTAGAAGAGATTTCATATTTATCTATATGCACTTTAGCTTCAGTAAGCTTAGATTTAGCAGTAGATAACTTAATCAGTAAATCTTCTTGTTGAATTTCCAAAACATTTTTAATGTCACTCATGGTTGTAAAATCATATGTCAAAGCTTCAATTTTCTCATTTAAAACCTCTTTAGCCTCTTTTAAATCAGTATTAATTGCTAAAGACTTATTTAATTCATCAACAAGAATTTGGTTATGATTCTTATACAAAGCAATCTCATCATTATCAACCTTATCAGAAGATACCTTCTCAGAAGATTCTTTTCCTTTGACATCAGCCATCAAAGCCTGATTCTGCTTGATCTTTTCAGAATGTGCACTCCAGTCATACCCTTCTCCACCATTTGTAGTCTGTTGAGAGACTAAAGCTGCTGGTTTAGAAACAGGAGCAGTGGATTGACTTGAACTTCCAGAATTAGGTTTAAAGTTGTTGGAAGTCTTGGGAGCCTGACATTCTTTGGCAAAAAGGCCTAACACTCCATAGTTGTAGCACTTGACCTTTCTCTTATCAATTCCTACTTTATGCTTAGGATGAGCTTCAAAATTATCTCTTCCAGACTTCATGAAAAATCTTTTGGCTCTTATAGTTATCATTGCCATCTGCCAATAGTTATCATTGCCATCTGCCATTGGAGATCCATCTCTTCAAGGTCATCATGATGGATTTGGTCAAGATCTTCTCCAAGCTAGTTAGTAGTAGTCAATTGTCCAACAATGAAGGCTTCATAATTGCTCATAAAAGTAGTATACAATGCAAGATTTTCCTTAGGGACTTGAGCAGTTTGGGACTTAGCCTCACATCCAGTGCATTTGGAACAAGAACTCTGAACTGCTAGAGCATGACATACTGGAGAAGTATTCTCCACCATTGGTGCAATCAAGGCAGCTCCAACAGGTTTAGTAGTAGAAGTGTCAACAAATCCTGTTGACTCAAATTCATAATTTTGCATATTCTCATACACCTCTTCTAGAGTGAAAGTATTGAAATTCTCTATCCTCTTGATAGATATGGTATACACCAGCCATTTTTGAGTTAAAGATGTCATGAACTAATTCACAATATCAGCATTCTCCAGCTCCACTTCAACAGATTGTAACTCACAAACAAACTGAATATACCTGTTAAACTGAGCAGTTAATTCCTCATCAGGAATATGTCTAAAAGTGTCAAACTGTCTTTTCATCATCATCTTCCTGTTGTTTTTTCATTTATGTATTTTTTTATACATCTTAGACAATGCATTACACAAGCTCTTAGCGGATGTATGATTACTGAAGTTATGATAGATTTCACTAGGAAGAGCCATAGTCAAGAGACCTTGAGCTCTTATATCTCTCTCCGTCAATTTAGTTTCCTCAATAGTATACTTGGAAGAATCCTTTGGGATAGCAACACCTCCAGCCTCAGCAGTAGGAACCATAGGAACATTAAGTCCTTCACAACCAGAAAGAAATTTTCCATCTGTTGCTTCCAATTGCAATATTCAGATGCAGATTGAAGCTTCGAAGGCTTCGTAGTAGTTCCGACATCAACATCAATGGTTTGAAACACAGTCGCCATATTAATTTGCAAAATAATAGCAAAAATCTTTATAAAATGATGAATTTGCTTCCTCGAACTAGAACTTCAAAGATTCGAACCGAAAACTCTTCGAAATAACTCTGAATTCAGAAATAAGAGCACTAAGGCTCTGATACCACTTGTAGGATTGAAATCAATCAAGAACACACAAATCTGAATTTGAATGTTGGCGGAAACAACAATCAAACAGTAAAAAATAAGCAATTGAATCAAGATGGACAAGATCAAATCAAACCAACGACCAATTGTATTACAAATAGTTCTGATTACAAGGAAGACTTGATAAAGGTTACATAATTACAGAAAGCTAATCACTCTTTATAGACTAGAATACAATTGACTGTGACTAACTAACTAACTTCTATCCTTCTAGAAGCCAGCCTAGCATAACAGATTCGACTAACTCTAAAGTTGATCTTCATGCCATCCGGAGTAGTCCTTTGTAAAAGAAACACAGTATGGTCCGGAGAGTATTCCTCCTACTTCGGAAGACTAAATTGCTCTTCCGGAGTAGATAGACTCTCCAGACTAAACACTTAACCTTGAATCTTCAATGTTCTTCTTTACTCAGCAACAAATATCTTTACTCAGGATAAATCTGTCATCCGGAGTAAATTTACTCCTTCTGAGTAAGACTTAACAGTTTTTCTCTAACTTCTCTCCCGATATACTTTTCTCTTTGTAGTAGACTGCTAAGTAAGTTGGTCTTGCTGAGTAGGACTTGGACTGATTGGAACTCAGTGACCTTGTGATCTTCAACTTCCTGAGCTTGACTCTACATCCAAATTGATATTTGCATGTTTGGTTTTAAAGGATCTGGCATACTCATCTCTTTCTAAACATCAAGTAAGCTTCTTGTTCTTCACCTAAATCTCTATTTTAGTGTTCTTGAAGGATTTTGGGTAAAAACCCTAAATTCTAGAAATTCGGGGATGTTGGACGGGTGATTGTTGTTTAAATGTTATAATCTAGCTTATCTAAAACTAATGGTGCGAGAAATTTACCGTTTTAACATCTAATTTGAGGATTCAAGAATTAGGATTCTTGAGGCAAATTTGGGGGTTTTCTGTTTAATGTTGTTACAATGTTGAATTGTGGTTGGATAAGTGTCTAAGGAGTTAATAGACACACAATTGACCATAAAACCCTAATTAATTTGGTGTTTTGTAAAGTGGGGGTTTTGGTGAAACTTGAATAATTTCCCTAACAGGTCAAATGGTTGGAAGTCTAAAATAAGGGATTGGAGGTTTGGTTAAGGTCGTTTTGACCATATTAAGTAAGGATGAAGACATTTGGGGTCATATATTACTAAACAACGTATGCCTGTTTAGGTAATCAAGTTATCAAAGGTGAAGGTCAAGCTGGATCTTCTAAAGATAAAGGTAAGTGATTTGCACTTACTTAGTAATAGATATAATGGTAGATATATGTAAATAGGATTATGTGGTTATATTCTATTCATGTATGTTGTGTTGTGAAAATTTGACTTATGTTGTAAATTTGATGTATTTAATTTATGTGGTAAAAAGTTAAACTAAAACATGAAATGTGGTAAAATTTGATGTATTTGACTTATGTGGTAATAGTCAAACCATTGTTGAATAATGATGTAAATTGACTTAATGTAGTATAAGTTAAGCCATTGTGGAATAATGGTGAAATTGGTGTAAATTGACTTAATGTGGTATAAATCAAACCATTGTGGAATAATGGTGAAATTGATGTAAATTGACTTAATGTGGTATAAATCAAACCATTGTGGAATAATGGTGAATTGGTAGAATAATAAGACTTGTATGTGTTTATACTTGTCTAAAAGTCGGTCGTTGTACATTAAAGACAAAGGAGCATGGTCGGGTTAGTGGGTGATTAACTAACTAACGTATACATACATAGGTGGTAATGTATGTAGGGTGTTATATATGTTATTTGAAGTCTTTGGTTGCTAATTGACCTACGGGTTGGGATTAGATATGTAAGGGTGTTAATACATGCTATCGGAAAATGCCCAAACTTCTAATTAGCGTATCTCAGGTTAGAAAATGAGTTGTTAAAGCCATAATATATGAAACCTGAGTCCTTCGAGGAGAGGAATCTAAAATTGGAGTTTGTGCAGGGGCAGGGTTGGCGTATCATACGCCCAAAACATTCTGTTTGACGTTGGAAAATCCAAAAATTTGGGGTTTTGGCCAGTCGTTGGTTTGGGGACTTGTGGCTTGTCCCTAGGGCTTTTAACATTTACTAACTATGTTCAAATTGATGTTTTGAATGTAGGAAAAGCTCCGGAGTGATCTCGGGTCTCGCATCATGTGGATTGGATTCTCAAGGACGTGTTTTAAATTCTTTTTGTTTAACCTTCTCGTGGAGAGTCTTTACAAACTTTTTGGGTTGTTTTAAAAGTTGTGGATAACTTATGAATTGCTAGTTCATGACTTGACTTATTTTATGAATTTGAGAAGTCTAACTGATGTTTGTAAAACTTAAACGTGTAGATGCATTAAATTTTGTTTTGGTACCAAGCTTTCGTGTGTTTTAAAATGTTTAAATTGGATTGGATTTTTGTATGTTACATTGTAGATGTTTAGTATTAACAAACCATTTAATCCCTTCTCACTTCTGTAAAGATACGTTATAGGTGATAATACACAAAAATTCTATACTTCTGCTGATTCAAAAGGTTGGTTTCTAATTCCGCACATTTATTACTAATTGTTGAAATCATTTTATTGCCAAATCATGTATTTTACAAATCTAGGACCAACAATTAGGACATGATATTACACGTATAATATAACAACTCAATAATAATGAACTACTTGGAAACACACCTAAATAGAAACTTGAACTATATATTTTTTATGCATGTGAAATAGGAAATCAATTTTTCTCCTCACATAAGCTAAAGAAAGCTATATGCACATAAAGATGTTTAGAATTACTTCACATGAACTTATTTGGACCATCTAGTGTGCAAAGTTTTGGAGAAAATTTCTATACACTTGTTAGTAATGATGATCATACAAGATATACATGGACATTATTCTTTAAAACAAAAACAATGAAGCTTTTAAAATTTTGAAATACTTAGCAAGAAAAATCAAAACTTACTTGATTGTACGAATCAAAACAATTCGTACCTATCATGGTAGAGAATTTGATGATAAAATGTAATTGGATCCTTTTGTGACAAATGTTGTCTTTCATAAGTTTTCAGCTCCTCGCACTGCTTAATCTAATGGTGGTGTTGAAAGAAAAAATTGAATCCTTCAAGAAATGAGTCGTACAATGCTAAATGAACAATCAACTTCTCAAATGTCTTGATGTGATGTCGTTGCCGCTACATCTTACATCTTAAATAGATTTTTAGTTAGACCAATTCTAAAAAAGACGCCATATGAACTAATGAACCATAGAAAGCCATCAATATGCCATAATAGCGTGTAAATGTTTTATTCTTAGCATTAAAAAATTACTTACAAGATTTAACCCTAAGGTATATGAACAATGATAGTAGAGGAATCTCTTAATGTCACAATTGACGAAAATCCTCATTTTACTTAAACCACCTCCATTTGAAGAAGAAAATGAAGAAGACATAGAGGCTTTAGACCACCTTAAATCACCAAGAGAATATAACAATGAAAAATGCATAAATGAGGTCAAAGAACCCAATAATATTTAACATGTTAAAGATAACCTAGCATATTAAACCGTAGGGAGCCTTAATCAAAGAGTAACTAGACACAAGCTAAAAACATAAACTTCTTTTTTTTTCCTTTGTGTCTAAAATTGAATCTAAATAATATTAAAGAAGCTTTATAAGATGACAATTAGATTACGACTATGCAAGGAAAATTAAATCAATTCACTATAGGCGAAATTTGGGATTGAGTCATTATTCCTCGTGGACACACAATAATAGAAAAGTAAATGCGTATTTAGAAATAAAATGGATGAAAATGGAACCATAATAAGAAATAAAGCTACAATAGTTGCTCAAGGTTACAACTTACAATCAACAAAAAGGGTTAATTATGATGAAACTTTTTCTCCGATTACTAAATTAAAATTTATAAGGATCCTACTTGCTTAAAGTTAGGGCTGGCAATTTTAGACATGTACACGAATAGACGACACGAACCTACACGATCTTAACATGTATCGTGTATGGCCTTATCGTGTTTCATGTCCTAAACAGGTAGACACGAATCTACCTGTTAACTTTCGTGTCTAAACAGGTAAAATACCTGTTTACCTGTTAAGTACCTACTTGTACCTGTTAAGATTTTTTTTAAATAAAAAATATTAAAATATGATATTATACCTGGTAAAATACTTTGTTAAGTACCTGTTAGTACCTAGTAAAATACATGTTTGTAACATCCCAAAATGTCGAGAAATAAAGTTAACGAGTTCAAGCGGGCCGAAGTCGAGCCGGGTCAGTCGTGAACCGGGCTTGGGGAGGTCTCCCCTATAAATAGCCAAGGTCACCACATGTTTCTGTCATTTGCAATTCTAGAGAGAGAAACCCGTAGAGAGAGAAAGTGTCGGAATCGCACAAGATTGCACCCGCTCGTGTCTCTTGCACTCGTGAGAAGAACCTCCGGATCAGAAGCTCGATTCAGGTAACGATCCGACCTAAATCTGAGTTTTTAGTTCGTTTTTGGGTTTTCGGGTCTTGGGTGAAAATCGGACGTTTTTGTGGATGAAACTTAAGAATAAGCTTAGGTTTAGTATCTACAATGAAAAACGGTTGTTTTGAGCAAAGAAGATTGAAGTTTTGACATAACCGAGTGCGAAAGTTAGGATTTTCACGAAGAACAGGTCGTGCGCACTTGCTAAGTGCGCAGGAGGAGGAACCTGCGCACTTGCTAAGTGCGCAGGAGGAGGGACCTGCGCACTTGCTAAGTGCGCAGGAGGCAGGGTCTGCGCACTTGCTAAGTGCGCAGGCAGCAGGGTCTGCGCACTTGCTAAGTGCGCAGACATCAGACTGGTTAAGTAAAGTTAGTATGTTTAGAAGGGTTAAACCGTTAGAGTCGGTAATGGTGTGATGTGTATGTAACTACTCAATTCAGATCGTACGTGAAGTCGTTGGACCTTCGTTTAGGACAACCGAGACTAGTTTATCAGGTGAGTTCTAGAAGCCCTCTTTTAAATGTTTTTATATAATGTTTTCGGGCTGGTGTGTACACGTATGAAATGCTGTTTTATAAAATTATTTTTATGAAACTACGTTTACGAAAGGAAATGATTTGGAACGAAGGATTTATGGAAAGAAAGTTTATGAATGGAATGTTTACGAACGAATGTTATAAAGAAATGGTTTAATGAAAAGGTAAAAGGGTTTTGAAAGTGAAGGAAAGGTTTTATGAAAAGAAAACAAAAAGGGGCAAAGGTTTTAAAGAAGTCATTACAAATCTAATCTGTCGAATGAATGGAATTGACGAATGAAGTCTGGGAATGTGATTCCCAGCCTTGTGGTAGATTATGGACAGCGAGCCATAGTTACCACAAGAACAATATGGGCAATGTCTTTGTGGCATGTCAATGGTTTTGATGTTGTACAACTGGTATGGGAGTAACGACGGTTACTCGGGTGATGACGATCATCCTAAGCGAACGAGGTAATGGGAAATCAATGACGGCGATACGTAACGGTTGATTTCCAAAGGAAAGATGCGTGTTGGGCAATGACGGCGATACGTAACGGTTGACCCCACGCATTGAAGGGTTGGGCAATGACGGCGATACGTAACGGTTGACCCACGTAGTGTATGGTTGTGGCAATGACGGCGATACGTAACGGTTGCCCACAACATTAAAAGTTCCTACGGGGACATAGAGACGCGTAACGATACAGATTTAGATAATAATGTATGACTTAAATGAATGTTAATATTTTAAACAAATGATTGTGTTTAAATATGCGAAGGTTTACGAATGAAAGGCCCTGTTTTCTTATACGAATGTTAAACCCTATCGAATGTTTGAATGATGAACCATTTCTTAAAACGAACGAAAACTAGAACTCACCAGCGTAGCTGACGTTTTTAAGTGTACACATTCAGGTTAAGGTAGGTTCTGAGGATGGACGGTGATGCTTGGCTAGAGATGAAGAGTTACCCGACTGCTTTTGAAGACTGTCATCCCGTTATGTTTAGTTATGATGTAAATATGTTTTAAACTATGTTTACGCTTCCGCATGTATGAACAACGATTAAGTTATGTTTAAATGAAATTTCCGCTGCGTTATCTGATATTCATGTTTAAGAACTGCTTGTGAATGAGTAAATCCAATAAGTGAGGCCTCCCGGGTTTGGGGCCTTACAAGTTGGTATCAGAGCAATAGTTTGAGAGATTCGGACACTCCTAGTGTCTGAACTTAAACTTTGAATGGGACCGAAAGCGGATGCCAGTACGGGTAACTCGAGCCACAGCATCAGATATAAAGGTAGTATATATTTACGTATATAGTATGCCTTAGAAAGAGTTAGGAAAGGACTTGTGTTCTGATGGAATCACAAAGGTGGTCAAATAGAAATCGAAAGGTAGTGTAATGGTTAATTACAGATGGCCAGTGTATATTAACATCTTACAGTACTTATTGAATTTTATTTGTTAACTAGCGTGATGACATTGGATTTCTTGTCTAATAGAACGAAATGGCAAGGAGAGGGAACGGAAGGCGTGGTGGCCGTACCGGTGGTCGTACCGGCGGTCGAAATGGTGGGCGTGGCAGGATTCCTACGCGCCAAGAACACAGTGAAGAAGGAAGTGTTCACACTGAACCGGCGGTTAGTGTGCATGAAGCTGAGCAGACACAGGTTGAAGAGCAACCTTTCACTTTTGAACCAGAAGTGAGAGCAGCAATAGCTCGAGAATTCACAGAATTGATGAAGAATTCTCTGCCAGGTCTGTTGGCTGAAGCGTTGAAGCAGGTCAATGGGGCGGGTGGGTCTAGCGCGGCAATTGGTGCTCAGAACAATGAGACCGACAATGCACCGCCTGCTCGCGGATGTGATTATAAGTCCTTTAAGGCATGTGACCCGCCGATACTCACTGGAAAGAAGGACGCGGTGGCTACATTTGATTGGGTGATCCGTATGAAAGCTGCTATTCGTCTGAGCGAGTGCCGAACGGATCAAGTGGTAAAATTTGCTGCTAACTCCTTGAGGGAGGAAGCATCCCATTGGTGGGAAGGTGTACGTCAAGCTAAAGGGAGCGAGATTGTGGATGCGATGATGTGGGCTGACTTGAAAACTTTGGTAATCAAGAATTTCTGCCCAAGGAACGAGATTGAAAAGGTGGAGAGGGAATTTCTGGGTTTAAAGGCCGGGAACATGACGCACCGGCAATACACAACCCGATTTAATGAACTGGCACGTCTGGTGCCACACCTTGTCACTACAGAAGAGAGAAAGATTGCCTGTTATATTCAAGGGTTGCCGGACCAAGTCCGCACCTATGTTAAGGCAAACGCCCCTACTACCTATGATTCGGCAGTAGAGCTAAGCGGCGTGGTGTTTGACGATCTGGCACTGAATGTTGTTTCCGTTGAAGAGCAAAAGAAGAGACCGAGCTTCTCAAACAAGCGAACTGGGGGAAAGATGTTTGGGTCTCGTGATAAGAGGGCTCGGGTGGGTGAGCCGACTGTTTGTAAGAAGTGTGGAAGGGAGCATGTAGGTGAATGCAGACTGGGATCTAGCTTGTGCTATAAGTGTGGCAAGACCGGGCACTACTCTCGAGAATGCCCGCAAGGCTACAAATGCTACAACTGTGGGGATTTCGGCCATATGAGCCGAGAATGTACCAAGCCCAGGATGGGGGAAACCGGGAAAGGAAAGGGCCCGGAAAAGAAGGGAGAAGGATCTCGTGCAAAGACTCGTGCGTACGCACTGACGCAAGAACAAGCCAGGGCGGATCCCGATGTGGCGTCAGGTACATTCGTCTTTGACAACACTCTTGTTTCTGTGTTATTTGATTCGGGTGCCGGTAAGAGTTTTATATCTGCGTCTTTTTGTAAACGAGTGAAGTACACTGTTAGTAAGTTAGAAAGGGCCTTTAGCGTAGAAACCGCAGAGGGTAGAACTGCGAGAGTGACCGATGTAGTCGACAACTCCACGATAAAAATAGAAGGTCATAGGTTCCCTGTCAGATTGTTTGTTATGGTTTTGGGAGGGTTCGATGTCGTGCTGGGTATGGATTGGTTAACTGCCAACGAAGCACAAATCATATGTAAACGAAAGATAATCCGACTCAAGGCTCCGGATGGTAACAAAGTCGAGGTTTTTGGAGATCGTGACGCCCCGATGCCAAATGTCATCTCAATGATTAAGGCAACGAATTATTTTAGGCGCGGATGCGAGGCTTATCTGGTATATGTAATTGATAAGTGTAAGGAAGTGAAGGAACTAGACGATGTACCCGTGGTACGCGAGTACCCGGAGGTGTTTCCAGAGGATTTGCCTGGGATACCACGCGATAGAGAAATTGAGTTCCGAATTGACTTAGTACCAGATGCCCAGCCCGTGGCTAAGGCTCCATATCGACTAGCACCAGTGGAAATGAAGGAACTTATGGTCCAACTAGACGAGTTACTTGAGAAAGGATTTATCCAACCGAGCATCTCGCCGTGGGGTGCTCCGGTATTGTTTGTAAAGAAGAAAGATGGTTCGATGAGAATGTGTATCGATTATCGCGAGTTGAATAAATGAACGGTGAAGAACAAGTACCCTTTACCAAGGATCGATGACCTGTTCGACCAGTTGCAAGGCGCAAGTTGGTTTTCGAAAATCGACCTTCGGTCCGGGTACCATCAGTTGAAGGTGAGGGAAGAAGACATACCGAAAACTGCATTTCGCACGCATTATGGACATTTCGAGTTCCGCGTAATGTCTTTCGGATTGACGAACACCCCCGCAACGTTCATGGATTTAATGAATAGGGTGTGTGTTGATGCAACGCGGTAGAGTGATTGCATATGCGTCGCGGCAGTTGAAAGTTCACGAAGTCAACTATCCGACTCACGATTTGGAACTTGCTGCTGTCGTATTTGCATTGAAAATATGGAGGCACTACCTGTACGGGGTAAAGTTTACTATTTACTCCGACCACAAAAGTTTGAAGTACTTCTTCGAACAAAAGGAGCTTAATATGAGGCAGAGGAGATGGTTGGAACTCCTGAAGGACTATGACTGTGAAATAATGTACCATCCTGGAAAGGCAAACGTGGTGGCTGACGCTCTAAGTCGAAAGGATGTGCCTACTCCTATTAGAGTGAAAGCTTGCCAGTTGGTGGTAACATCGGATGTGATGAGCGAAATCGAAAGAGCTCAAGATGAGGCACTTAAAGAAGAAAATATAAAGAAAGAAAGGATGGTTGGCCAACAGGACAAATTGGAATATAACACCCTAGGTGTTAGGACACGTTTTGGACGGATATGGATACCTATGGGTGGCGAACTTAGGAGCAAAATCTTGGATGAGGCTCATAAGTCTCGTTACTCTATCCATCCCGGTACCAATAAAATGTGCCAAGATCTGAGGAGGGAATACTGGTGGCCTGGAATGAAATGTGATGTGACGAAGTATGTAAGCAAGTGCTTGACTTGCTCGCAAGTAAAGGCTGAACACCAGAAACCGTATGGAAAGATTCAACCACTTGACATACCAGAATGGAAGTGGGAACACATTACCATGGACTTCATAACTAAGCTACCTCGCACAGCTAAAGGTCATGACGCCATTTGGGTAATTGTGGACCGTTTAACGAAGAGTGCTCATTTCCTACCTATTCGCGAGGCGTTCTCGTCGGAGAGGTTAGCAGAGGTATTTATCAACGAAGTAGTAGCGCGGCATGGGATGCCTTTGACGATCGTATCTGACCGGGACACACGATTCACATCGAGGTTCTGGAAAAGATTTCTCGAGGCGATGGGTACGAGGCTGAATATCAGCACGGCATACCACCCGCAAACGCATGGTCAGTCCGAAAGAACCATTCAGACTTTGGAGGATATGCTCCGTGCTTGTATTATTGACTTCGGTGGCAGTTGGGACAGCCATCTGCCGTTAGCCGAGTTCTCCTACAACAATAGTCATCACACGACGATAGGCATGCCGCCTTACGAAATGTTGTATGGGAGAAGATGTAGAACCCCGGTTTGTTGGGGTGAGATTGGACAGAAGGAATTAGGAAGTCTCGAAGTCGTAAGAGAGACGTCGGAAAGGTTTGATCAGATCAAAGCACGAATGAAGGCCGCACAAGATCGTCAGAAATCCTATGCGGATAGACGACGAAGGCCTATCGAGTTTGATGTTGGGGACAGAGTAATGTTGAAAGTGTCCCCCTGGAAGGGAATCATTCGATTCAGAAAGAGAGGAAAGTTAAGTCCGAGGTTTGTCGGACCGTTCAGGATAATGGCACGGGTTGGTGAAGTCGCTTATCGGTTGGAGTTGCCTGATGAGTTAAGTGGGATTCATCCTACCTTCCATGTATCACACTTGCGAAAGTGTTTGGCGGATGAATCAGCTCACGTACCACTTACTGACATCGAGGTCGACAACAGCCTTAATTACATCGAAGAACCCGTGGCTATCTTAGACCGAATGGAAAAGCGTTTGCGTAATAAAGTTATTCCATTGGTTAAAGTCCAATGGAGGCACCGAAAGGGATCGGAGGCTACATGGGAAACGGAGGCGGAGATGAGGGAGTCGTACCCTCAATTATTTGACTTGTGATAGGTTTCGGGGACGAAACCTATTATAAGGGGGGTAGACTTGTAACATCCCAAAATGTCGAGAAATAAAGTTAACGAGTTCAAGCGGGCCGAAGTCGAGCCGGGTCAGTCGTGAACCGGGCTTGGGGAGGTCTCCCCTATAAATAGCCATGGTCACCACATGTTTCTCTCATTTGCAATTCTAGAGAGAGAAACCCGTAGAGAGAGAAAGTGTCGGAATCGCACAAGATTGCACCCGCTCGTGTCTCTTGCACTCGTGAGAAGAACCTCCGGATCAGAAGCTCGATTCAGGTAACGATCCGACCTAAATCTGAGTTTTTAGTTCGTTTTTGGGTTTTCGGGTCTTGGGTGAAAATCGGACGTTTTTGTGGATGAAACTTAAGAATAAGCTTAGGTTTAGTATCTACAATGAAAAACGGTTGTTTTGAGCAAAGAAGATTGAAGTTTTGACATAACTGAGTGCGAAAGTTAGGATTTTCGCGAAGAACAGGTCGTGCGCACGGAGCAGGTCCTGCGCACTTGCTAAGTGCGCAGGAGGAGGAACCTGCGCACTTGCTAAGTGCGTAGGAGGACGGACCTGCGCACTTGCTAAGTGCGTAGGAGGCAGGGTCTGCGCACTTGCTAAGTGCGCAGGCAGCAGGGTCTGCGCACTTGCTAAGTGCGCAGACATCAGACTGGTTAAGTAAAGTTAGTATGTTTAGAAGGGTTAAACCGTTAGAGTCGGTAATGGTCTGATGTGTATGTAACTACTCAATTCAGATCGTACGTGAAGTCGTTGGACCTTCGTTTAGGACAACCGAGACTAGTTTATCAGGTGAGTTCTAGAAGCCCTCTTTTAAATGTTTTTATATAATGTTTTCGGGCTGGTGTGTACACGTATGAAATGCTGTTTTATAAAATGATTTTTATGAAACTACGTTTACGAAAGGAAATGATTTGGAACGAAGGATTTATGGAAAGAAAGTTTATGAACGGAATGTTTACGAACGAATGTTATAAAGAAATGGTTTAATGAAAAGGTAAAAGGGTTTTGAAAGTGAAGGAAAGGTTTTATGAAAAGAAAACAAAAAGGGGCAAAGGTTTTAAAGAAGTCATTACAAATCTAATCTGTCGAATGAATGGAATTGAGGAATGAAGTCTGGGAATGTGATTCCCAGCCTTGTGGTAGATTATGGACAGCGAGCCATAGTTACCACAAGAACAACATGGGCAATGTCTTTGTGGCATGTCAATGGTTTTGATGTTGTACAACTGGTATGGGAGTAACGACGGTTACTCGGGTGATGACGATCATCCTAAGCGAACGAGGTAATAGGAAATCAATGACGGTGATACGTAACGGTTGATTTCCAAAGGAAAGATGCGTGTTGGGCAATGACGGCGATACGTAACGGTTGACCCCACGCATTGAAGGGTTGGGCAATGACGGCGATACGTAACGGTTGACCCACGTAGTGTATGGTTGTGGCAATGACGGCGATACGTAACGGTTGCCCACAACATTAAAAGTTCCTACGGGGACATAGAGACGCGTAACGATACAGATTTAGATAATAATGTATGACTTAAATGAATGTTAATATTTTAAACAAATGATTGTGTTTAAATATGCGAAGGTTTACGAATGAAAGGCCCTGTTTTCTTATACGAATGTTAAACCCTATCGAATGTTTGAATGATGAACCATTTCTTAAAACGAACGAAAACTAGAACTCACCAGCGTAGCTGACGTTTTTAAGTGTACACATTCAGGTTAAGGTAGGTTCTGAGGATGGACGGTGATGCTTGGCTAGAGATGAAGAGTTACCCGACTGCTTTTGAAGACTGGCATCCCGTTATGTTTAGTTATGATGTAAATATGTTTTAAACTATGTTTACGCTTCCGCATGTATGAACAACGATTAAGTTATGTTTAAATGAAATTTCCGCTGCGTTATCTGATATTCATGTTTAAGAACTGCTTGTGAATGAGTAAATCCAATAAGTGAGGCCTCCCGGGTTTGGGGCCTTACAATGTTAGTACCTGTTAAGACTTGTTTCACTAAACAGGTTTTTAAACATGTGTTTCTAAACAGGTCTTATCGTGTTAAGCAGGTATAAACAGGTTCGTGTTCGTGTTTGAGAAAAAGTACATGATAAGTTATCGTGTCGTGTTCGTGTATACATATTTCGTGTTCGTGTCTTATCGTGTTCGTGTCTTATCATGTACGTGTATACACGATATGCCAGCCCTACTTAAAGTTGTGCTCAATACTTTGAACTATTTCAAATGGATAAAAAAGTGTGTTCTCAAATAAAGTTATAAATGAAGAAGTGTTTGTTTCTCAACCTCCAAGATTTGGAGATTTTGCAAAACCCCTACTTATTTTCATTATTATATGTTCGATAGTTTCAACACGGTGGTAGATATGAAAACTCACGAGTTTGACGATCGTTTTAAAGAGGTAACATCAAATTGCTTGAGTACATGGACTTTGACTTCAATATATGGAATATTGGAGGATGGGCCGATATGTATCGAAGTAACTTTAATTATGATGAAAAAAACTAGGGTTATTGGAGTTTAATTATCTCATTTTTTATCAATTGACCAATAATAATCCCAACTGTGAATATTCTTACCACCGGTCCCTACTTTCAAACTATGTTCTTACATTGGACCCCCCGTTAAAAAAACTTAACGCCGTTAGATTTTATATGACGTGGACATCTGCAAACAGCCGGAAAGTCGAGCCAAGCTAGCAGTGGACTCATAGTCGGTTTTGAAATTGGCTCTCGTGGTGTTTAACTAGTCTCGTTAAACACCACCGTTGTCTCTGTTTGGACTTGCTGGAAAAAGGAGACCAGTTAAACACCAACAGAGCTAATTTCAAAACCCATCACGAGACCACTGCTAGCTTGACTCGACTTTCTGGCGGTTTGCAGATGTCCACGTCTTAACGGAGGGTACAATGTAAGAAAATAGTTTGAAAGTAGGGACTGGTGGTAAAAATATTCTCAGTTGTGATTATTATTGGCTAATTGGTAAAATGTGGAATTATTAAAATCCAATAATCCAAAAAACTAACATGTGTATGAAATTTACTGCTATGTTGATCATATGAAATTAGATATTAAAATGAAGGATTTGTCAACTTAAATGATATATCCATTCTTATAAGAATGATGATGAAAATAAAGAAACATCTTTCTTATTCATTTTTCTAACTATTAAAGTTATAATTGATTTCACTGGTTGCAACGACACTTCTTGACATATAGTTTTCTTCAATGAAGCTTGTGTAGTCGAATTAGTCATAATTATATAAAAAGATTCTTACATGAATTTCTTAAAATGTTTAGAACAGAGATATAACAAGTCGTTTTCAAAATATGAAAACTCGTAAACAACAACTACCGAATGTAACTTTTCTTGTTTCAAATAACATTGTATCCATATTTATTTATTTTATGTATTGATTAATGGTGACCCTATCAAAATGAGAAATTTGTAAATCGAGTTGATAGACGTTGGAAAACCAAAACATGGTGACGTCAATAGAAAAAAGTTATTGGGTCCGTCACTAAACAAAATACAAACATATGTGTTTGTCTTCGAAGACATCAAGTAACTAGTGACTACAATGAATGCAAAGTGTAATGGTAAGTTGAGAACAAGCGGCCCATGATGACGGCGCGCAATGGGTAAAACGTGGCAGCGTGCGGTTTGTTATCGACCGAGCTCTTGGATGGTTAAATATTTGCGGTTACCAATAAAAAGTAGAAGCGCCAACAAGTGTTTTGCTAGAAAAAGTAGTAGCAAAGGTAAGGCTGATAAGGCTATCGGTGTGGAACCTGATTCACCGCTGCGTGGCTGAGGTGGCTGATATGCCATAATTTATACATGTTTTGCATGCATAATTGATGTCGCAGGTACGGTCTATAAAAATATACCTAAATTAACCTAACCTAGACACTCTAGTTAAACTCTAGAGTCTCCTAAATACTTGACCACAATGACAAGCAAGTGTACCTATGGAATGCAGTAAAGCCCAATGGAAGTCCGGATATCGAACCCACGAGACACTAGTGACAAGTAACTAGACTCTGACTCAACGAACTAACTGAATTAAATTAGGGGGGGAGGGGTTTGTGTTTCTAAATGTAACAAAATAAAAAGAACTAACTAAAGACAGTCAACTATCAATCAGGGAATTTGGATGAAATCAAGAATGGGTGTAACATTTCTGATTTTTAGTATTCATATTTCAATTCAATGTAATGCAATTTCGAATTCAATACTCGTGCACTGTCTTATTATCTTTCTTACCGTAAACTAAACGCAATGATTCGATACAAATTCGCAAGTTTTACGCAATTATATACATTTAAACACTATGCAAGAAACTATTTAATTCAAACTTATCAAACCTGAAAAGTCAAGGACTAAAGTTGAAAATTTATCAAGAAACCCTAATTAGCACGGTCGTGCTTCGTCCTGGCACGGTCGCGCCAAGTGCCTCGGCACGATCGCGCGACTGGTCCTGGAACGATCGCGCCCGGTGCCTAAGCACGGTCTCGCCTATTTTTGGCACGGTCGCGCCTGCGTAACATTCAAAACGTAAATGAGATTCCAAAAATGCTCGATCGTTCGAATTCAAACCCGATTTACGTTATACCTTCGTTATCAAAGAAAATATCTTGGTCAATCGCAACTATTACCATCAAAATACAAAACTCCTCTCTAGAAACCGTCGATCATTCTCTTAAAACTCAAATCCCTCATTTCGACCAAATTTCTCCCAAGTAGTCAAGGAATCCTTTTCAGCAATCTCCTCTATTATTACTGGACTCCGCGGTTTAGCCGGAATTGCAGTCGAAGTCGTCGGAAGCCGTTATCGCCGACGCCGGAACTTTCTTCTACCGCTTTCTATCAATCCGATACTTTTCAAGGTAATTATCACCTTTTTCTCAGTCTATTTAGTCCTCATAACAAAAGCCCTCTGTTAATTGGGGCTTCCATCATAGAAATCATCCTGAACCGGATTTCTCATTTTAATAAAATTGATTTAATCGAATCCATATTTAAACACGATTTACACGCAATTAAATTATATAAAAAGACTCGTAATAACTCAATAATCAAAAGCCCTATCAATTCCATCATTTCAAATACAAGATTATCCAATTCGTGTCTGTTTTGGAAGAGACACGATCGCGCTAATCATCTAGCGCGGCCGTGCCTCATGTAGCGCGGTCGTGCCGACTAGAAGCGCGGTCGTGTCCTCCTTTTTACTCTTTTACACTTTTGGGGTGGAACATGAACTTTATACACATTTACATTTACACAAACAACACAAGTGCAAAATCCTATTTACATACATGTGTGCAAAATTTGAGCTTTGTGCCCGAGTGCTAGTTGTGCTAATCTTTGCGAAAACTTATGTGCAATCATTAACTATACAAGCCGACGGTTTTCAATGATAGATCTATTGAGTCTGACAAACCCACCCAAGTGGAGGTGATTGATACCGACAACACAATTTGCATACTAGTTATAAAGGTTTGGTTGTACTTGATTACACAATAGCTGCTCCCCATAAATGCCTTATTTTATCATGTTTTGTAAAGGATTTGTTTTCAACTATATGCTATCTATATACAATTGTGTTATACTCACCAACTTTTTAGTTGACTTTATTTTATTCATGTTTCAGGCCCTAATATGTGAGAATGATTCAAGACGTGCTCAATATAGGATTTGGACTTAACAATTTAAATCAAGAATACTATGAGTTGTTTTATGTTTCTTTGTTTGAATTTGGTTTGTACTTGGATTATTTGTAATGGAAATTTGACTTTAATATATTTCAATTTAGTCAACCATGTGCTATGAACAGTCTACATGTCCCGCCCCGATGATTCCGCCATCGGTCGGGGTGTGACAGATTGGTATCAGAGCCTTGGTTATAGGGAATTAGGTTATTAGACACCTTGACCTAGACTATAACTTTAGGACAACCACTTATGCTATGCTTAATGATTAAGTGCTATGTGCTACATGTTATATGTTACATGCTTAGTATGATTACTTATTATTTCATTTTGATGACTTATGTGTTTTAAATCCATGACTTATTAGGATATTCTTAATAATTAAATAAATAATATCCTTTCCTATATTCTAAAACCTCATAATATTTCTATCTTCTTTTCTATCTTTATCCTTCTTAGCATGTGGAAAAATTCTTGAAGCAAAAACCTCTAAAATTTTTATTTCTTCGTTAAGGTTTTTAAACTTGTTAAATTATTTGAGGACACGTGCAATCTGGAAGGGTGACACCTGTATTTTGGGTTTTCTGTCTAGGAAAGCGTTTCGCATAAATCCCAATCAACCGAGGGACCCGTATGCTTTCCTGGGAATTCCCGAGATGAGTGTTTACTTATAGGCTAAAGCATGTCTTCTTGAAAATTATATAAGTTTAATTAACCTTAATGTGCCATGGTATTCACGTGATTTTGTCACTTTTGAGTACAATCCAAACTAAGAATATCTATTTTTATTTTTGTTATCTCATTCTATTAAATCCTATCAAATCTAATAAGTTCTTACAATCTTTCTTGTCTTGTGAAAAATCTGTAGAATGCCTCCTCGTCGTGCTCCCGCAACCAACGCCAACACCGACATTGCTGCTATTCTTACCCAATTGGTGACACAACTCACCCAAGCCAATGGTGCCACCAATGGCAACAATGGTGGAAATGGAAGCAATAGTGGTAATAATGGTGGAAATGGTGGAAATGGTGGTAACAATCCATCTCAATGCACCTTCAAGCACTTCAACTCGTGCAATCCCCTCAAGTTTTATGGAACCGAAGGAGCAACTGGACTCCTTCAATGGTTTGAAAGCATTGAGAATACCTTTCTCAATAGTGACTGTCCCGAAAACCTCCGTGTTCGTCATGCTACAAGTGTCCTACAAAAACGGGCACTTACATGGTGGAATGGGGAGAAAAGGAATAGGGGTGTTGATGTAGCTATGGCCTTACCTTGGGATGAGGTCAAAAGGCTTATGACCGAGGAGTTTTGCCCTCGAAATGAAGTGAAAAAGTTAGAAGCTGAATTTTGGGATCTTGCCCAAGATAGTGGGGAAAGCTTAGCATATACAACTCGGTTCCATGAGTTGAGTCTTCTCGTGCCCCACATGGTCACTCCTTTGTCCCGTTGTATCGAAAAGTATATTGGTGGGCTACCAAGACAAATCCAAGATACTGTCTTAGGTAGAAATCCTGCTACTCTGGAGGATGCCATTCGTCTATCCGCTACCTTAATTGATAATCATGTGAAAGCTGGAACTCTTACCAAAAAGGGTTCTAAGAAAGTTTCTGAAACCGTAACCCCTCCTACTCACAACAAAGAAGCCACAACCGAGCCTTCTCGCAATAATAGAAAGAGGAAGGTTAGAAATTTTGCTGTGGTTACTCCTGCTGTTCCCATCAACCAAGCTGCACCTATGGTTCAAGCGCCGGCTAAAAAGCCATATGTTGGGATCTACCCTCTTTGTGCCACCTGCAATTATCATCATCCTCAAAGTATCCCATGTCGCCTTTGTACTCATTGTGGGAGATATGGTCATACTATCAATGTTGGTAGGGCCAAAGCTTTTGCGGGCCAAGTCCACCCTCCAAACCGAACCGTACCTCAAGTGGCTAATCAAGGTGCTCCCGCCATTGCTAATGGGCGTGCTTGCTATGAGTGTGGTGACCCGAACCATTTTCGTGATCAATGTCCAAGACTTGCAAATGCTAGACAAGGTGGAGCTCGTGGGCGTGCGTTCAACATAAACGCCAACGAAGCTCAAGCCAACAACAACGTGGTTAATGGTACGTTCCTTGTTAATAGTCAATATGCCTCCATTTTGTTCGATACCGGTGCCGATAAAAGTTTTTGTCACTTAATTTTGAGCCCTTACTTGCAAAGACACGATCCCAATTAGAGAAAACCTTCACCGTTGAAATAGCAAATGGTGACTCCCTTACCATTGAGTCCATTATTTATGATTGCTCTTTAGAACTTAATGATCATACATTCCCAATCAACCTTGTTCCAATGCCACTAGGAAGCTTTGATATTATCATAGGTATGGATTGGCTATCAAATCATCATGCCGAAGTCATTTGCTTTGAAAAGTGTATCCGAATTCCGCTACCATCGGGAGAATCTTTAAGGGTTTTTGGTGAAAAGCCTTGCAAGGGACTTAAGTTGATGTCGTGCTACCGCTCAAAAGTACTTACGAAAGAAGTACATTGCTTTCTTAGCTCACATTGTTCAAAATGATGTCAAGGAAAAGAGTACCTAAGATATTCCGATCATTCGGGATTTCCCCGAAGTTTTTCCTAAGGATTTATCCGGTCTTCCTCCCGTTCGTCAAGTAGAGTTCCGTATTGATCTTATACCTGGAGCTAACCCCATTGCTAGAGCTCCTTATCGTCTTGCACCTTCCGAAATACAAGAGCTTGCAAGTCAACTTCAAGAACTCTCCGACAAAGGTTTCATTCGCCCAAGTCATTCACCGTGGGGTGCACCCGTCTTATTCGTTAAAAAGAAGGATGGATCATTTCGCATGTGTATTGACTATCGCGAACTCAACAAGCTTACTATCAAAAACCGTTATCCTTTGCCTAGGATTGATGACCTCTTTGATAAACTTCAAGGTTCTACTTGTTTCTTGAAGATTGATCTTCGATCCGGTTATCATCTGCTTCGTGTTCAAGAAGATGACATTCCTAAGACTGCTTTTCGAACAAGGTATGGTCATTACGAGTTCATGGTTATGCCTTTCAGGTTAACCAATGCACCCGCAGTTTTCATGGATCTCATGAATCGTGTGTACAAACCGTACCTTGATAAATTCATGATCGTTTTCATTGATGATATCTTAATCTATTCCAAGACTAAAGCCGACCATGAAGAACATCTTAGACTGGTTTTGGATCTCTTGAGAAAAGAACAACTATATGCCAAATTCTCCAAATGCGAATTTTGGCTAAAAGAAGTTCAATTTCTTGGTCACATCGTCAACGACAAGGGTATTCATGTTGATCCTGCTAAGATTGAAACGGTTAAGAATTGGAATGCCCCGAAGACTCCTACCGAATTTCGTTCATTTCTTGGTCTTGCGGGTTATTAGCGTCGTTTCATCTCAAACTTCTCTAAAATTGTTGTCCCCCTTACCGCTTTGACCCACAAGGGTAAGACTTATGAATGGGGACCAAAGCAAGAAGAAGCTTTCCAAACCCTTAAGCAAAAGTTGTGTAATGCTCCCATTTTGACTCTCCCCGATGGAAATGATGATTTAGTTGTCTATTGTGATGCTTCTAACCAAGGTCTTGGTTGTGTTCTCATGCAACGAGACAAAGTAATCGCTTATGCATCAAGGCAACTCAAAGTTCATGAGAAGAATTATACGACGCACGATCTCGAGTTGGGTGCGGTCGTATTCGCATTAAAGATTTGAAGACATTACCTATATGGCACGAAATGTGTGGTGTTCACCGACCACAAAAGTCTTCAACATATTTTCAACCAAAAAGAACTCAATATGAGGCAACGACGTTGGGTCGAACTCCTTAACGACTACGACTGCGAGATTCGTTACCATCCTGGCAAAGCGAATGTTGTAACCGATGCTTTGAGTCGAAAGGACCATGTTATGCTTCATTGTGCCCGTATTCAAACCGATATTCAAACCCGTATCTTAGAAGCTCAACACGTCTCAGTAACCGAGGGTAACATGTACGAAGAAATGTCATGTGGTGTTGAACTCCTTCTTGAATCAAAACCCAATGGCTTACTCTATTACTTGAACCGTATTTGGGTTCCCGATCGCGACGATCTCCGTGCATTTCTCATGAACGAGGCTCATAAGACTCGTTATTCTATTCATCCTGGTGCGGATAAAATGTACCAAGATCTTCGCCAACTTTATTGGTGGCCCGGTATAAAGAAAGACATTGCTCTTTATGTGGCCAAATGCTTAACCTGTTCCAAAGTCAAAGCCGAACATCAACGTCCATCTGGTTTACTCGAACAACCAGAAATTCCCGTGTGGAAATGGGAGAATATAGCTATGGATTTTATTACCAAGCTTCCTCGCACCTCGAGTGGTTATGATAGTATTTGGGTAATCATTGATCGTCTCACCAAATCTGCTCATTTCTTGCCTATCCGCGAAGACTTCAAGGTGGAGAAACTAGCCCGCATTTACATTGATGAAATTGTGAGCCGTCATGGTGTTCCCGTGAACATAATATCCGATATAGACGCTCGATTCACCTCTCGATTTTGGCAATCTCTCCAAAAGGCTCTTGGTACTCGATTGGATTTGAGCACGGCTTACCATCCGCAAACTGATGGTCAAACCGAGCAAACAATCCAAACTCTTGAAGACATGCTTAGAGCTTGTGTAATCGATTTTGGTGGCAATTGGGATTCACATCTATCCCTCATTGAGTTTTCTTACAACAATAGCTACCACACAAGTATCAACATGGCTCCATTCAAAGCTCTCTATGGTCACAAGTGTCGTTCTCCTATCTGTTGGAACGAGAGGGGTGAAGCACAAATCACTGGTCCCGAGTTAATTCAAGAAACATCCGACAAGATTATTCAAATCCGTGACAATATTCGAGTAGCGAGGAGTCGGCAAAAGAGTTATGCCGACAAACGTCGAAAACCCTTGGAATTCCAAGTCGGTGACCTTGTTCTTCTAAAGGTGTCTCCATGGAAGGGCGTGATCCGCTTTGGAAAGAAAGGCAAGTTAGCACCTCGTTATGTTGGTCCATTCAAGATCCTTGAAAGGATTGGGAAAGTGGCCTACAAGCTCGAGTTACCTCCATCTCTTGGAAATGTGCATCCTACATTTCATGTATCTAATCTGAAGAAGTGTCTCACTGATGAAAATCTTCATATACCGCTTGACTACGTGCGCATTGATGAAACGATGCACTTCGTTGAGAAGCCGGTGGAAATTATGGATCGTGAAGTCAAACAACTCAAGCGAAGTCGCATTCCTATTGTCAAAGTTCGTTGGGAATCTAAGCGTGGTCCCGAGTTCACTTGGGAACGAGAAGACCAAATGAAGCTCAAGTACCCTCATCTTTTTATTGATACTGTTGTTTCCTCTAGCTAAATTTCGGGACGAAATTCTCTCAACATGGGGAGACTGTAACATTTCTGATTTTTAGTATTCATATTTCAATTCAATGTAATGCAATTTCGAATTCAATACTCGTGCACTGTCTTATTATCTTTCTTACCGTAAACTAAAAGCAATGATTCGATACAAATTCGCAAGTTTTACGCAATTATATACATTTAAACACTATGCAAGAAACTATTTAATTCAAACTTATCAAACCTGAAAAGTCAAGGACTAAAGTTGAAAATTTATCAAGAAACCCTAATTAGCACGGTCGTGCTTCGTCCTGGCATGGTCGCGCCAAGTGCCTCGGCACGATCGCGCGACTGGTCTTGGAACGATCGCGCCCGGTGCCTAAGCACGGTCACGCCTATTTTTGGCACGGTCGCGCCTGCGTAACAGTGAAAACGTAAATGAGATTCCAAAAACGCTCGATCGTTTGAATTCAAACCCGATTTACGTTATACCTTCGTTATCAAAGAAAATATCTTGGTCAATCGCAACTGTTACCATCAAAATACAAAACTCCTCTCTAGAAACCGTCGATCATTCTCTCAAAACTTAAATCCTTCATTTCAACCAAATTTCTCCCAAGCAGTCAAGGAATCCTTTTCAGCAATCTCCTCTATTATTACTGGACTCCGCGGTTTAGCCGGAATTGCAGTCGAAGTCGCCGGAAGCCGTTATCGCCGACGCCAGAACTTTCTTCTACCGCTTTCTATCAATCCGATACTTTCCAAGGTAATTATCACCTTTTTCTCAGTCTATTTAGTCCTCATAACAAAAGCCCTCTGTTAATTGGGGATTCCATCATAGAAATCATCCTGAACCGGATTTCTCATTCTAATAAAAATGATTTAATCGAATCCATACTTAAACACAATTTACATCCAATTAAATTATATGAAAAGACTCGTAATAACTCAATAATCAAAAGCCCTATCAATTCCATCATTTAAAATACAAGATTTATCCAATTCGTGTCTGTTTTGGAAGAGACACGGTCGTGCTAATCATCTAGCGCGGCCGTGCCTCATGTAGCGCGGTCGTGCCGACTAGAAGCGCGGTCGTGTCCTCCTGTCCAGACCTAGTCATGCCCTTTGGGCTAGCCTCTGTTGTGTCTAAAAATCATAAACACGATCGTGCCGAACTAAGGCACGGTCGTGCCTCGTGAATTATCCAAGTTGGCCTCTGTTTGATCAAACCCGGTCGCGTGCCGACTAGCGCGGTCGCGCCCGTGGTTCGAGCGCGGTCGTGTCCTTCCCAGGCACGGTCGTGTCTAGGTCAGAATCTTTGATCAGAATTATTGTTGTTTTATTTTAATCTGTAAAAATTCCAGATTAAGTTTTTAATCAAAAATAGTTAGTTTTATAAAAAGGTATTTGAAAAGATCAAATAATTAATCTTGAAATAAATGAAAAATCATTTAATTAAAAGTTTATAAAATTAAATTTGTTATTAAACTTTTCATTTAAAACATTTTATTTGTAAGTTACATACTTTATAAATAAATAAATAAAGATTATTTATTTATTCTTCAATTTAAATAAAAACATTTATTTATTTATTAAATTACATTTAACACATACTTTATTTTCATAATCAATGATTTTATAAATATTCTATTTTACTATTCAATTCCCAACCTTAATCAAAATGTTTCAAAAATATTTACTTCAAACTTTATATATGTTATCCAATACTTTTAAATGCAAATCAATAGTTTTATACACAAATTCAACCTTCATTTTTAGACTAAACTCTGTGCACATATTTGATTCAAAATACATTATTATCTAGGTTAACTCGTGCGTATCAAGGATTCTTATTTTATCTATACTCTTTGTTAGCTACACTGCCATACCAAGTGAGTATTCACAACCCCTTTTTACTCTTTTACACTTTTGGGGTGGAACATGAACTTTATACACATTTACATTTACACAAACAACACAAGTGCAAAATCCTATTTAGATACATGTGTGCAAAATTTGAGCTTTGTGCCCGAGTGCTAGTTGTGCTAATCTTTGTGAAAACTTATGTGCAATCATTAACTATACAAGCCGACGGTTTTCAATGATAGATCTATTGAGTCTGACAAACCCACCCAAGTGGAGGTGATTGATACCGACAACACAATTTGCATACTAGTTACAAAGGTTTGGTTGTACTTGATTACACAATAGCTGCTCCCCATAAATGCCTTATTTTATCATGTTTTGTAAAGGATTTGTTTTCAACTATATGCTATCTATATACAACTACGTTATACTCACCAACTTTTTAGTTGACTTTATTTTATTCATGTTTCAGGCCCTAATATGTGAGAATGATTCAAGACGTGCTCAATATAGGATTTGGACTTAGCAATTTAAATCAAGAATACTATGAGTTGTTTTATGTTTCTTTGTTTGAATTTGGTTTGTACTTGGATTATTTGTAATGGAAATTTGACTTTAATATATTTCAATTTAGTCAACCATGTGCTATGAACAGTCTACATGTCCCGCCCCGATGATTCCGCCATCGGTCGGGGTGTGACATGGGGAAGGCACTACCCAGGTTAAGAATCCTACTTGTAATTCTTGGATTTCTCCCGGCTATGAAAACTATGATGGAACTAGGGTTCTAAAGTATGACACCCTTAGACAACCTAGTGGATCCCTGATCAATCTCCGAGTATGACCTGAAGGAAACTCTAAAGAATGTATAACGCTCACAAGTTGGTTGGATTACCTTTTAGTCTTTCCAACAACAATAAGGTACCCAAAAGATAGATTACATTTCAGTCTCACTGTCTCAATACATTTGAAGAATACAAGGGGTAACCTAAGAACACTCGATAAGACACAGAATAGCAAAGATAGTAAGAACCCTAGGGAAACCTTCTTTCAGAGTCTTTACACCTAGACACCTAACAATAAAGACTAACCGACTACTTCGCACCTTTCAGTTGTTGAAGTAAGTAGAATATTTAAACCCTCTAAACTCTCAACTATTGTTCCTATGAATTCAAACATTCAAAAACCATAAATTAGTAACAAACACAAAGTAAGCAACCTAATATGAATCTATACATGAAAAACATACACAAAGACACATATGAAACAATAATTCATCATAAATCAGATCTAAATACGCATACACATCAGATCAATTGCAATCACGTATACTATTTTAACATTAAACCATTAATAAGAATCCCAAAACTGATTCCAAACTTCACAAAGTATTCATCAAAACCTAGGTAGCTAACCAAAAACAGAAAACAAGTCATAATATTCAAGAACATAACGTCAATTAAACCGATCAAACACAAGAAAATGAATAAAGATAACCGAACGATTACAAGCTAACCAATCCAATCACCAAAGCTTCACTCCCTTGCTCCGATCGCCTTCTCTGCTCCAAAATTCGCTCAAAGGCTCTAACTTGGCAGCTGAAAGTCTCTCCCTTGACATAATGGCAATCAAAAACTTTAAATGATACAATTTTAGGGTTTTTGCCGTAATTTTACTTTTCGCGCGTCATGAACTTAAGAATGGATGTCTTTGCGTGTCGTGAAGGACAAACTAGTCGGGCTCCGGATTTCTTGGTCTTCACCTGTCGCGAAGACCTGAGGCTTCTCTTTCGCGTGGCGCGAAGAACTATAATTCAAGATTTCTTCTTCTTTTCCTTGCCTCTCCTCGTGTGCTCGATTTCTCCAGGATTTAACTTTGCTTTCTAATCCTTCTTCACATGAGTACCTATAGACACAACCCATACTCAGTACGAACCAAACCGAATACAAAACGAATACAAAACTAGTTAAAAACGCTACAAAATATAAGGATAAGAGCATGTGTTTTGCAACACATCAAATATAATCCCCATATCATGGTACTAATTGAACAAAAGACTTGCAACTGATCTTTAAAACGTTAATATTTCATAATTGCAGTTTAATCGGTATTCCAAAAGAAACGGAGCAAAAACAGCCTAAAACATCAAGAAATCAAGCCTTTTGGAAGAAGCATACCCGAACTTTGACCCCCTAGGAAGTCAAAATTGGTCAACACAAGTAAACAAGCAATAAAAAGACAAAACTGAGAAGCAAGGAGGGGGGATGCACGGCCGCGCATCCCCATCTTGCTCCCCAAGCTTCCCAGTACCCTGACCTATGTAACTTTTGATTCCCAAGGTGTTTGCACGCCTGTGCAAACCAATGCACGACCGTGCATTGCTCATTTTGAGGCCTATATATAGATATCTTGGGTTATTCATTACACACACCACAAGATACATCAAGACACTATTCCAGATAGAGTGTTTCGTATTTAGAGTAGAGAATAGAGAGTAGAGGGGCTCTTCCTCTTTTTCCGCAATAGGGGAGCCTACGAAACTCAGTTTTATGCTAGTTAGTATGGCTATTCGTGGCTAAACTGTTTGTATTGCTAAGGTGAAGATGAAGTTTGGTGTATGTTAATGCTTAACGTATTAATCTAGTGGTATGTTTATGTCTTTAATTATTCTCTCTTAAAACCACCTTCTAGGTGGGCTTTTTATTATTATCTAAATTTGTCTTTACATTTGTGAGTATTATTGATTTTAAAGTGTAAGACCATAAAACCTTTTTAATCAAACTTCTCTTATATCTTGTACGTCTTTATACAAGTAGATTTTGATAAGCCGAGGCTGGGTTAATATTAATAAGGTCGTACGTCTTTATACGAACTTATTATGAGACCAAGAATTGGTGACCTCACGTTGGGAACGGTAAGTCTTTATACATGGTCCCATTGTTCCATCGCCTCTCGGTGAACAAAGTCTAATCACTTTTTTAATAAAAACAAATAAGCATTTAAGTTTGAAGTCTTAAACCAACTCGGAGATAGTATCGAAGAGTTGAGGGTAACGATTTCCCTAGCTGGGAGTCCTACCATTTTATTATTAAAGAACATAATTCGTGAACCAAATGTTGTGAGAATGAGGCTCTTGTAGGTCCCTTCGTGTGTGTCGGATCGTCACATGCAAGTGGTCTACTAGTCGCACCGGGTTGCGGAATACCCGTGACTAGGTGGAGAGTCTTACAAAACAAAGTAAACCAAACACGAGAGTCACAATAAACGTTCTTTCTATTATAAACACTCGACGGTTACAGAGAGAATACAAGCTGCGTACTTAGCAGAACTGAGTTCGTCTCAACAAATGGTTTCTGCGTACTTAGTCTCTGTGAACCTATCCTATTTATACAGACCTGATGCCTGCGCACTTAGCAATTGCGCAGGACCAATTGCTCTTGCGTACTTAACAAGTACGCAAAGGTGTTCTTGCGTACTTGCTAAGTACGCAGGAGCTTTCTCCTACGCACAAGTAAGTGCGCAAAACACTTAGCAGAAAAACAACAAACATTATGTAAAAGTAAATACAACTCGATAAACTATTACATAACGACTCTTAGATACAAAGACAAATTACAGACATTAGAAATACAAACTAAGACTCTATCCAGAGTGTTGTCACAGGAAAGTGCATCAACAAACTCCCCCTTGACAACAGCTCGGGATCTTCATCGTCTTCAGTCTTCATTCTTCAGTCTTCACAACACTTGTTCCTTAGCTTCCATCTTCTTCTTGTAATCAAGGCAGAACTTAATCACCTTGTCATATTTAGCAGAGAGAAGCTTCGTCCATTCGTCAGTGTGGATGCAGTACTTGTCGGCTAGTACCTCCAGATCGTTCACAGAAAAGTTGATGAAGCAGACTTCATCAAATATCCTGATCACTTCCTTTGGCACCATGCTTCCACTTGCTGACTTACCTATACTCATTACCACAGCCTCGCCTGTTTTTGGATCAACGTACCAGTACCACATGTCACCAAGAATATCCTGAGGTAACTTGCTCAGGGGAATCTTAGTTTCACATCGTACTGGCTTGTATACCAATCTCTTTATGGGCTTCTTAGTCACAGGATGCACAGCGTTCTTATCCTTGACTCTTCTGGGCACCTGAGGCTTGAGGTATTCAAATTTCCCTGATCTTGCTTCCCGCTGTAGTGTTACCCACAAACCCATTGCTACTGCATTATTCGAGTGACTTAGCAGATCGCGGTTTGCGAGGTTAACTAGGTCGTACTTGGGCAAATAGTTGAACGCCTCACTGGTGGGTTTCAAGTATTGAACCCCCCTAGATCTTTTGATGGCGAACAACTGTTTGTCCTCCTCGAACCTAACAGCCAAGATCATACCTATCGCTCCGTGCTTGTCTGTGATAGACGTCTTTTGCCACACGGGAGCTGGACCCTTTGTAGATGCAGAAGGCATGTGTTTCGCTTTTTGTGCCTCGGGGTCCACAGGTATAGGGTCGACCGGAGAGGCTTCAGTTGTAGCTTCAACATTACTTGCCATGTCAACTGAGCCTGTGTCGAGCAGAGATTCGAGCGATGGTACTTCAAATATCTCACCATCCTCTAACTCGTACTCTCCTTCCCCGTCGCCCTTGGGAATCTCTATCACCACATCATCGTCATCCTCATTCCAGTCATCACTAGAGTCGATCTCTCCTTCTTCCAGATTAAGGAGAGCATCGATCTGTTCCTCTTTAGAATAGTCAGGCTCTAGATAGAGGATCTCATCATCAGATAAGTCCTTGAGCACGTCAGCCGCTGACTTCCCTTTATCTCCGCCACCACCACCTGAGGTATCACCACCCTCTTGCTGAGTATACTCCCCCTCAGCCAATGGAATAGAAGAGATGGGCACAATCGCCAAAGCTAGGTGCTCACCTCCACTAGGACCGACTTCAGGATCCTTGTCTTTATCATCATCCTTAGTCAGATCGACTGGATGACAAGACTCGGCACCGGTGGATTTCTTTTCTTTGTCTTTCTCTTTCTCTTTCTCTGTCTCCTTCTCCCCCTGAGCACCTAGCTTCGCGGTCAGTTCACCAACTAATTTGACCATCGCTGCGTGCTCTTTTCTCTGCAAGTCCATCCTCAGCTCAAGTGAGGTTCTGTGGCCTAGAATCATTTCGTTAGTCTTCATTAACAGTTCATTCTGTGCCATGACATTCTTCAATTGCTCATTTTTACCTGTTCTCTGGCTGTGAAGAATCCTAACTTCATCGGCCAGGGAATTAATCTGTGCTTGTTGAGCATCAGACTCCTCCTTTGACTTTTGAATGGTCTTCAATAGTTCAGCAACTTGGGTCTCTAGCACATCGATCCTTGCATCATTCGGATCAGGATGCCTAGATGATGAGGCTTCGGCATTATGGATGGGAGAGGAGAAGATTGTGTCAAAGTCAAACCCTTGTGAGAAATCACCATAGTTGAAGGGTTGACCTGACGGCTCTTTGGTGGGTGTTGGGATGGGGGATGTAATGATGGGAGTTATGGTTGGGGTGATGGTGACTGACTCAGTGAGAAGTGGAGCAGTCACCGTCACCTGGACGGTTGGAGTAGGGAGGGTCACCGTCACAGGAATCACCTCTGTGACCGCCGTGACTGCCACATCTGCTTGTACCAGTGGCCTTCTCCTCCTTCTAAACAGTTTCCGTGCTGGCGTGGTAGATTCTGACTCTGGACGGGCAGCTTCAACTTGTACTGGCTGCACAGTCTTAATCTCTTCAACCGTGGGGATAGCAACCTCTTGCCTATCGCCCCTTTTCTTGTTGGCTTTCTCTCGCCTTCGTCTTTGTAGAGCAGCGTCAGAGTCGGAATCCGGCTCGTATTCGCTGCTCGAGCTTTGTCGTTTTCTTTTTGAAGACGACTCAGGCAGGGTTACCTGTGCCGACCTTCTCGGATGTGCCTGTGATGGTGCGTCATCGGAATCAGAAGAATCTGATTCTGCTGCCTCCGAATCGGATTCCTCAGCACCACCAACATCACCTTCATCATTACCTTCATCATCATCATGCTCTTCCTCTTGCTCTTCACCAGATTCATCACTCATCTCTGGTGCTGAGTTGGGACTATACCAGTTCCAATCTTCAGGAGCGACGTATGCTTCATTTAGTAGGTGGCCAAAGAGGTCAGTGTGCGCAGGCATAGGTTCTACACTGCCTGGCTTTAGAAACTGAGCAAAGACTCTCTTGTCCACCCTTTTAACCTGCAGTCTCTCCCCGATAGCGCGTAGGTTTGGCAGTGCATCATCGATCAGTAGCTGCACAAACCTTGGGTACAAAAGGAACCTGAACCTCTCTGCTGTATTTATCTGGTCATTTAGTGCTTTGAAGATATAGCGAGAGAAGTTATAGCCCCGATTGAGAGACAGGCCCACCATGGCCGCTGCTAGGTCATGACCCATGGCATCTTTCCCTGCTTTCCTGGATGAGATGCACACGATCATGATGTGGGAAAAGTAACGCCATTGATCCAATACCCACATCTTCTTGTAGGAAGCATAGTCCCTAGCCCCGACATATCCCATTCTGTGCCTCCAACACCCATCCACGTAGTAATCTGGATAGGATGTCGGGTCGGTGGCAAGGTCTCTGAACTGCAATACTCTCCTTATTGTATCCTCGGAGATAGCAATAGCCCGACCGTCAACTGTAGCCCTTATGACATTTGGGGATACCGTGCAATCGTGCTCTGCAGTCTCCCAGAATTGCTCCAGGTAAGGTCTTGAGACTGTTGGGTTTGCTGAGATTGCATAACTTATTTTTGATCTGTTCAGAAAATCCACAATCTCCCTGTATTACAAGGCTGCGCCTTTCCATTCTAGTTCGGTGTTAGCCACTAGGTTGAATTCGTCAGTGAATGCACGAGCCATAGCCTGCAAACACACACAGAAAATTTATTCAGAACAACTTATACCAATGGAAGTAGACACACATGACATAGTATAGTAGTTACACTTTGAAAAAATTTTCAGACTTAGGAAAAATTTCTAAGTGTTGGTCCTGCGCACATAGTAAGTGCGCAGGATTTTCCTCATGCTTACTTAACAAGTACGCAAGAAGTATTTCTTGCGTACTTGCTAAGTGCGCAAGAACAACCCTTAGCAAAAATTTCCGAAACTTGTAATTTGTTCAAAATGTGGGTTGATTAGGTCGCCACTAGGTCGGAATCAAGGATTCTAACCTATGGTACCATTATCAACACTACACTCGTTCAATTTTTGACCTAGACCCGTCGCCGACCCACTGTCGGCTCAACTTCAAGCGACAGATCAATCGAGGACCAGGAGTTGATTAGGGAGTCGATTAAAGCTTCCTATTAGCTTGTTACAGATAATAAGTTACCCAAACAACCCCATATTACCCCAAATTTTGTCAGCATTAACCTAAACAGATTCTAGGTCAGAATTACGATCCAAAGTGACGATTAAACGGATGAAATCGGTCTATAATCTCACCACTGAGATGGAATACGATGATGAAAGTATGGACGGGACGAATAGATGATTGGACACAAATGATTTTGAGAGTAAAATTGCAGAGGGAAACTTTGGGTTTGAAAGCGTGAAAGCTTAAAAAATGTTCTAAGTCTCTGATTTATACCCCTCACTTAATGTTCGTGCGTACTTGTTAAGTGTGCCCGAGTTAACTCTTGCGTACTTAACAAGTGTGCAAGGCTTAACTCTTGCGTACTTTTTAAGTGCGCAAGTGTTACTTCGTGCGTACTTGACAAGTGCGCACAACCCTTAAGTGCGCAATTTGCAACTCAGAATTTATGAAGATTTTCAAGTCAAATAACGAACAAGATAAAAATAATCAACCAAGAGGATTCAAATACAATTCATGAAGATTAAACAATATTTTTGGCCTTTTTCTGATTTAAACTTGAACTATGCATAAACTTAAAAACTTAAAATCTTTTTGTTCTTTTCAAGATAGATATATACAATCATTTACACAAGCTATTTTTGATCAAAGGTACGAGCAGAGGATCATATCAGGCTAACTTATAGCAAAAACGATACACTATAAACATCAAAGAATATGGGATCATGTCATGTATTACTCTTTATTCATACGTAATAAGCACATAAACAAGTAATTCAAGTTGACGATATTATAGGATTTGAAACTATAAGCATCTTTGTATCACGTTCTTGTGTATTAAGGTCTTAATTATAAGATATACAACGTGTACCCCACTGATATGCTATGATATTTTGCACTATCTTCAAGGCATCTAAGATTTTTCCAATGATTTTCTTAATTTTTAGAATGAAGTTACATAAATTAGCACAGAAAAATCAAGCAGAATCCATAAGGATTATCAGGAATCATAAGATTCAGAATCGAGTGATTCTTTTGTCTTGGTTTCATGTGATTTTCTTCTTTGAATATCGGTATGATGATTCGGGATAATGAACATGGTGTTTGATTATAAGGTAAGGGGATCCAACTTTTATCTGGATTTGATTTCAATGAACCAGGAATGATTCAAGGGTGAATACATGCTCAACGGTTAATGTAGAGACATGTCTTGATTCAATCTCTCCTTGCATACTTGTGAGTATGGGCAGTGAGATGAACCGCATTAATTGTGCTAACAACATAACCCGAAACTGATCTCAAAAGAAAATTATTGTCAAAATCTAACATCCTTTATCTGATAGTGATCTTTTCTAATCTTTTACTCACACACGCTTGCAAACATGGGTTCAAATCACAGTTGTAATTTAGATTTAGTTTCCACACTACTAGTGATTCAAAGACGCATACAGCCTACTGACAATTCAAATTACTTGTAAATAAACAGATTAAGAACATAACAATTTTAAACAGATAAGTAAGCATGAAGCAATCATTTCCGATATAAGCAGTCTATGAAGTTTAGATCATTTCTGATGTACTATCATTTTCTCTTTTCTCAAGTTAACTTTGAAATTTTCTCCATTTTCTATTTTGTTTTTGATTTTTGTAAAATATTTTAAAACCTAAAGAATTGTACATAAAATTTAAAAGAATTAAAAATTTAACTTCCATGAATTGAATTGAGTTAAGAAAACTTAGTTTTCACTCAGGATTGAACATTCTTATCAAGTTGACAAGATGCTCAAAACGGGATCGATCAAATGCCTTTGTGAAAAGGTCAGCAAGATTGTCATCCGTGTGAACTTTTACAAGTTAAATTAAATGTTTTTCAGCACAATCACGGATGAAATGATGGCGAATCTCTATATGTTTAGTTTTGGAGTGTTTCACCGGGTTATTTGTGATGAACATGGTGGCATTGTTGTCAATGAATAGAGGAGTTCTAGTGAAGTTTAAGCCGTAGTCTCTCAACTGCTGCTGAATCCACAGTATCTGAGAACAACCGCTAGCTGCAGCAATGTATTCTGCTTCACAAGTTGAGACAGAAACCGTTGACTGCTTCTTGCACTGCCAGGAGACCAGCCTGTCTCCTAAGAATTGACATCCACCAGAAGTTGACTTTCTGTCAAGGTTACAACCGCCATAATCTGAATCAGTGTAGGCTTTGAAGTCGAATGACTGCTGCTTAGAGTACCAAAGACCTAATCGGGGTTTCCCTTTCAGATATCTGAAAATTCTCTTCACAGCTATCATATGTGACTCCTTCGGTTGAGACTGAAACCTTGAGCACAAACATACAGCAAACATTATATCGGGTCTTGAAGCTGTGAGATACATAAGTGATCCGATCATCCCACAGTACAACCTGCTGTCCACATCCTTTCCATCTCTGTCCGGATGCAAACCATGATTGACTGGGATTGGTGTGCCATAAGTAGTGCTATCACTCATCTTGTATTTTGACAAGATGTCCTGCACGTACTTAGTTTGATGTAGATAAATTCCATTCTCTCTTTGACTGACTAGCAAACCTAGAAAGAATGACAGTTCACCCATATTGCTCATTTCAAACTTGGACTTCATCACCTTCTCAAATTCCCTACACATCCCTTCATTGGTCGACCCAAAGATAATGTCGTCGACATATACTTGCACAAGAAGAATGTCACCTCCTGCTTTCCGTATGAAGAGAGTCGAGTCAATCTGTCCACGGTCGAAACCATTAGACAGTAAATGCTTAGATAAAGTCTCATACCATGCCCGCGGTGCTTGATGAAGACCATAAAGTGCTTTGTCGAGTTTGTACACTTTATTGATATTATGCGGATCTTCAAAACCGGGAGGTTGAGTGACATAGACTTCTTCATGCACCTTACCATAAAGGAAAGCACTCTTCACATCAAGTTGATAGACCTTGAAGCCGACATATGTGGCATAAGCCAAGAACAGTCGAATGGCCTCAATTCTAGCAACTGGGGCATATAATTCATTGTAATCCAAGCCCTCTTGTTGATAAAAACCCTGAACAACCAATCTTGCTTTGTTCTTCACAACTACATGACGATCATCCGTCTTGCATTTGAACACCCATCTGGTACCAATTGGCTGAAAGCCTTTTGGCAAGTCAACTAAATCCCACACGTGCAACTTTTGGAATTTAGACAGTTCATCTTTCATCGCCTCAATCCAGCAGTTGTCAGTGAGAGCCTCCTTCACATTCTTCGGCTCTAATTGGGACACGAATGCAGCATGCAGACATGTTTCCATGACACCAGTGTCAAATATCTCTGTGTAAAGACTGGTGTTCTCAGTGATGGTTCTATGACGAGTCTGAACACCGGCATAAGGATCACCAATAATGTTGTCGATTGGATGATTCCTATGCACCCTCGTCTCCGGTACAATCGGTTCTTGAATTTCTGGATCTAGATTCGTGCTTAACTCCCCCATTTCCTGTGTTCCAGAGGAAGAAGATTCAATGTTTATTGGATCAGCTGGAGCTTCATTTCCTACAGTTGTGTTAGGATTGGCTGGAGCGTCATCTCCATCAACAAGAACATCTTCACTGTTATCACTGTCATGAGTTCCAGATGCAGATGCAGCATTGGAATCTGGGGTTATAATTGGTACAGTAGCACGAGTGGAAAAACTGGAGTCATCGCCGCCACCAAATAACTTATAAATATTTGCGGCGTCTTCTGCAGATATATCAGGAAGATTGAATGACTTGAATAGTGCATCATAATCAAAACCCCAAGCTGGACCTTTTGGTTCTGGTGGAATGCTGTGTTTACTACAGTCCACTTCAAACCATTCCTCAACAGTACGAGTTCCTATGTTGTACACTCTCTTGCATGGCGAATTGGCAACATATCCTAAGAAGATGCCTTCCACCGCTTTCGCATGAAATTTAGACTGACGGCCTTTATACTGTAGCAACAAGGAACAAGGACTACCAAAAGGAACTAGGTAATCAAGATTGGGAAGTCGATTGTTGATCAACTCATAACATGTCTTGTTGTGCCTTTTCACAACCAGAACCCTGTTTAAGACGTGACAAGCTGTATTAACTGCTTCTGCCCAGAAAGTGACAGGAAGCTTTGCATCTGACAGCATAGTCCTTGCAGTCTCGATCAGTGTTCTGTTCTTCCGTTCAGCAACTCCATTCTGCTGAGGTGTGTACGGCGCACTGAATTCGTGACGGATCCCTCTCTTGAGACAGAAAAGTTCCATCAAATTATTCTTGAACTCAGTTCCGTTGTCACTCCTTATTCTTCTAACTTTCAGCTTGCAAAGAGATTCCAAGCTCAGGATCAGGTATTGAAGAATATCAGCAGTCTCGTCTTTTGTACCTAAAAAATTCACCCAAGAAAAACGTAAGTAATCATCAGTTACGACCAGACAGAATGACTTACCTCCAATACTCCTGATACTTATGGGGCCAAACAGATCCATGTGTAATAGCTCCAAAGGGGTATCGATAGAGTTTTGGAACTTGGGCTTGTGAGATTTCCGTTGATGTTTCCCCTTTTTACAAGGCATACAATCATCTGCAACGGTAAACCTCAACTTAGGAACCCCGGTTACCAAACCGTTTCGGACAAGATGATTCATTTTACGATAAGAAATATGTCCGAGTTTCCTATGCCACAAGATGGAGTCAAGTTCTGTCACTTTGGTAAGCAAACAGGTAGGAACTGATGAGGTGGTTGTTGCCACGTTTATATCGATCTGATAGGTGTCGTTTGTTCTTGGCGCTCTCATCAGGATCCATTCTTTCGGAACCTCAAAACCAGGTTTGAGAATCAGGCATTCTGATTTGTCAAACATCACCGAGTACTCCTTGTCACACATTTGGGAGACACTCAACAGGTTATGCTTCAGCTGCTCGCAGAAGTTGACATTGTCAAAGCTGACACAACCGTTCGAAACCACGCCTTGACACGTGATACTGCCGCCTTTTTCTCCGGCAAAGGCCATATAGCCGCCTCTGAATGGTTTAACGTCTTGAAGCAAGGCCATGTTTCCTGTCATGTGCCGGGACCATCCACTATCTACATACCAGCGGTTGGAGATAGTACCCTTCGGACGTCCCTGCACGAGTAACAAAAGAATTAGTTAGATTTGGAAACCCAAGCCATTGTGGTCTTGGGTCGTCCATCCTTCTCAAAATAAACTACTTCTTTCAACTCACAGTCATGATGACTGTTCAAAATTGGTGAATCTTTGGATGAATTTGGAACATGAGATTGAGAACCTTTAACTTTCTTGTTCCAGGATCTCTTTTGATTCTTAACCAGAACAGTAGACTTTGGCTCAACCACAGCCGGTGAACTTGTGGAAACTTCACCTGATTGAGTCTTAATCAGCTGTTCCAGCTTTCTCAACCTCTTATTCCTTCTTCTTCTTTGTGGCTTAGAGAGTCTAGCCACAAATTTCTCACCAGTGCGTGTACTACCAGATGTAGACACACGAGGTACAGCAGGTTGTTTTACCTTTCTTGCAACAGATGGTTTGGCCTCAGATTTAATCTTAGGTTTTCCCATGGGTTGTACTGGTGGTTTTACCACATTCTGCTTTGGACTTTTGGGAGATGGTTTCACTGGTGGCGACCTGGGGATAACAGCGGGCTGTGAAACAACATGTTGTTTCCCTTGGTTCTTAGAAGGACAGTTCACAACAATGTGACCAACCAAGCCACAGTGAAAACAGTTCCTCTTCTCTACATAAGTTCTCTTGTAAGGCTCATTAGATCTGGCCTTAGATAACTCTCCATTATGAGCAGGAGGAGTTGGTTTATGAACAGAAGTCTGACCTTTTTCAGTTTGGTTTTTGGGGGTATAATACTTTTGCAAATTCTCTTTGTAACCAAGCCCATAATGAGCTGAAAAAGCCTCTTTCTTAACTTGGTTAATATTTTTATAACCCCCGTAAAGCATTACCTTAAGTTTATCATTTGTTTCAATGATATCAGGTTCAGTTAAAATGCAGTTATCACCATTAGTGATAATATTTTTGTGGACTTTCTGTTCAGTAAACAACTCCTCAGAGACTACTCCTTCAGGGCAAGTGTCAACCGACCCATCTTCAGAAGCAGTAACATACTCCTCACTAGATGTGGAGTTAGCCATACTTGAGGATTCACCCTTTTTAGGGGAATCATCCTTATCAGAGGACTCATCTAGACAGGTGAGATAAATGTCTATCAAGCCATTGACAAACTTCCCACTTATAGGTAGAGGAATGGCATTGGTACCAAGACCTAGACCCTTCAATTTCCTCACTACTGATTCGTAGTGCTCCACCACAAAGCGAGAGTTTTTCAACTTCTCATTTATACATTTTAACTGCAGGATCTCATTTTGCAGTTTGTTGATTTCATTGTTCCGTTTTTATCCAAATGAACTTGTTGCTCACTTATTTGTAAAGAATATTCACATTTTTCTTTTTTCAACGTTTCAACAGACTCTTTAAAACGTTTTTCATTTTCTTTGTAATTATGAGCTGCCATAGTTAGGGGTTCGAGCTTGTCTTGGAGCTTAGAAATTTCATGCTTTAGCCCTAAACATTTAGAACAAGAAATAACAGAGAAAGGGTTAGAATCTTCCTCAGATGATGAACTCTGTGCTTCTCCAATGGCCATGAGGGCAACGGCAGTGGTAGACTCCTTTTCAACAGCTACAGAAGCTTCCATATCCTCAGCTTCTTTTCTCTCAGCCTCCAACAGCTCCATGATCTCAGCCATGAGACCGACCTGTGTTTGAGCAATGATGGCGTCCTCTAGATGAACACCCCAATCAAAGTTTTCGTCATGCGGAGCTACTAGTGCATTTGACGAACCACCTTGATGTTGATTGTGGTGGCTAGTGTTGTTGTGGCCATGGCTGTTTCCCTGGCTAGGTCTGGTGAAACCAGAGGCTGGTGCTCGGTCTTTTTGACACTCACGAGCAAAGTGTCCATAGTTCAGACATTTGTAGCATTTGGCCTTGGATTTATCAAATCCAACCTTGGCATTAGAATGTCCACCAATGAACTTTCTTCCTGTTCTGTTAAAGAAATGCTTGGCCCTCCTCAAAAGCATGGCCATATTCCATTGAATATCCATGTCCTCAATATCATCAGGATCCACTTGGTTAAAGTCTTCTTCAATAGTTTCGGGATCTGTTAGCTTGCCGCCTATGAAATTCTCATACGCAAACATACATGATGAAAACAATGCTACGTGATCTTCAGCTATTTTGACTATTGCAGAATGGTTAGCTGAAGACGTAGATGGAGGATTTCTTGAGGTGTGTTGATGATTGGTTCCCAACCCTGATCCGGATGCATAACAAGCATGACCACCACACCCATTTGAGTGGTCTTCTTCATTGGAGTGTCCAGTAAAGAGGGCAATTCCCGAGCCCGATGATTTTGAAGTGGAAGTCGTCCCATGATACATGGAAGGGTCCTCTATCTGAGGTCTTCCCGAGCTCTCCTTCTTCATAAGATTCATGTTATGAGCTTGAATCTTACCAATAGCCTCATCTACTGTTAACTCATAGAATTTAGGATTTTCCCTCATCAGGGTTGTATACATCTCAAACTTTGGTGGCAAAGCATCAAGAAATTTTTCCACCAGTTCTTCATCGGGATATTTCAATTCAAAAGCTTTCATCTCCGTTTGTAAATGATAGAATCTAGAGATGAGATCATCTAACGATTCATTTTCCATGAAATTGAAGCATTCATACTGCTTCCGGAGAAGATCCCGCTTACTCTTCTTAATGTCACTGTTCCCCTCAAATCTTTTCTGAAGTGCTTTCCAAAGATCCTTGGAGGTGTCATAGCCTCGGAAACTGTGAAACAATTCCCGAGTTAATGACATAGTGATTGAGCCAAGAGCCTTCTTTTCCCGATCATAAGCTTTCTTTTGTTCTTCATCAAGCTTAGAGATGGGCTTTGGCACCTCTTCATCAAGATAGATGTGTGTGGGATGCTTATATCCCTCACGGATTGGTATCCATAATGATGAGTCGGTGTATGAAATGTAGTGCTCAAAACGCGCCTTCCAATTCGAATAATCGTTTAAATTTAATAGTTTAGGCGGTTTCTGAGGTGTACCGATCTCATTATCATAATTTAACATGTTTCCAAGATTCTGAAGGTTCGACATAGTGAATTACTTGGTCAAAAATCAGAAAAATCAGACACTGTTGCGCACTTGGTTTTGGCCTTGCGCACTTGAGAAATGGTCTTGCGTAGTTAAGACTTGCTCTTGCGTACTTGTAAGTACGCAGGAGGAAATATTAAGTATGCAGGATATAACTTAAGTTCGCACAAGTTCAGTCTTGCGCACTTGTAAGTACGCAGGAGATAACTCTTGCGTAGTTAGTAAGTACGCAGGACACCTTTTCAGCAACTCTCACCAACCTTTTCCGGTCACCTGAAAATCGCAGGAGATAGTGAAAAGTAGGCTGATGATCAATGCAATCGAGCCAAAGGATCAGAAACAAGTTTCTAACCAACCTTTGATGCTCAAAACACAAAAATACACAACAAAAATCGGTTTTTGAGAGATTTTTGCTTCTAAAAAAGTGCTCAAGAGCTACCCCTTTTTTATCACAAAAATCAACAAAAATACCTCTTTTTGCTTGTAAAACTCAGTAAAACGTCTCCAAACTCACTTACAACACTCGAATTCAAGAGCAATGCTCTGATACCACTTGTAGGTCCCTTCGTGTATGTCGGATCGTCACATGCAAGTGGTCTACTAGTCGCACTGGGTTGCGGAATACCCGTGACTAGGTGGAGAGTCTTACAAAACAAAGTAAACCAAACACGAGAGTCACAATAAACGTTCTTTCTATTATAAACACTCGACGGTTACAGAGAGAATACAAGCTGCGTACTTAGCAGAACTGAGTTCGTCTCAACAAATGGTTTCTGCGTACTTAGTCTCTGTGAACCTATCCTATTTATACAGACCTGATGCCTGCGCACTTAGCAAGTGCGCAGGACCAATTGCTCTTACGTACTTAACAAGTACGCAAAGGTGTTCTTGCGTACTTGCTAAGTACGCAGGAGCTTTCTCCTGCGCACATGTAAGTGCGCAAAACACTTAGCAGAAAAACAACAAACATTATGTAAAAGTAAATACAACTCGATAAACTATTACATAATGACCCTTACATACAAAGACAAATTACAGACATTAGAAATACAAACTAAGACTCTATCCAGAGTGTTGTCACAAGAAAGTGCATCAACAGCTCTAGCGGTGTACCGTTCACACATTTGTATTAGTCGTACCACCAGATTAGTCAACATAACATTATCATATACCAAGCGGATTCGAAGCCCATAACAATACCTATTGTGACCTGATCATTTTCGAGACATTTACTTTCCTGCTATTTACTATTCTGCTATTTACATTTCTGTTACACACTTCATGCACATTTGCACTTTTCTGTTATTTACCTTACCGTCATTTACTTTTCGGTTAATTACTTTTCTGCTTCACAAGCACACAAAATCCACTCACTAATTAAACGGGCTAAACGATAACAAAAGTTGAGTATTGGAACTCGACCGTGTCCATTGGTTCGATACTTGGTTCTTACCTAAACTATATGTAGGTCCCGGGAGCCTCGTCGCGCAGCGGATAATAACACGATCTGTTCTGTGATTTGTGTGGGAACAAAGAGAACTAAGCAGATAAACACGAACAAAGACAAAAGATAATGAAACGAAACGTAATCCATAACAAAGAAGTCATCCCGTATTACAGACTACATACAAAAGGAACACACATCTCTCATCTAAGCTCACGGTCCAAGGGTCGGGAGAGCTCTTCCCGACCCGGATAAACCTAGTTCCAGAGTTCCACCTACAAATGAAGACAAGTCTTCTATTTATAGGGGCAGGAACACTTCCTGCGTACTTGACAAGTAAGCAAGGCAAAAGCCTTGCGTACTTACTAAGTACGCATGGTTTGGTCATGCGTACTTGACAAGTACTTGACAAGTACGCATGGTTTGGTCATGCGTACTTGACAAGTACGCAAGGCAAAAGCCTTGCGTACTTACTAAGTACGCAGGATCAAACTGGTGTGCGGGCTAAGTACTCAGGAACACCCTCCTACGTACTAGCCACGTACACCGATACATAGAATTTAATCTATAGTTACAAAACATGCTTCTACACTATATTACGCTGTGATAGGTACACTTGCCTATTGTCTGTGTTTTAAGTTTAAGTGTTTATCATTTTATAAATTTAAAACCTGATCTTGTGAAACCATCTCTAAATATATATTATTATTTAATATATACCTATCATCTACGCACGCATCAAGTTTTTGGCGCCGTTGCCGGGGACACGGTGAATTCAAGAAAAAATTGAGTTAACGGATTAGCCTTTTAACTTTACATTTTGCAATTGCCCTCATGGGTTCATACAGTGACGATTTTACCAATGAAGAATTTTTTGAATCCGAAGGATACTACACAGATTCATGATGTGAGCTGTGTGGGGGATTACACTACACCGAGTGTTACCTATCCGTATGGCGGCCCATGGATCATGACGTGTACCTTTACCCTTCACCATTTGAAAATCTTCTTCCACAACCACCCCCGTCATTAAAATCCGATTACTCATTCTCAGACCCAAATCCTTGGAAACCAGACAAGTTGTTCCGCAATTTAGAGGAAATAAAAAGTCAAATTATTAAACCACAGAGCATTGGAAACGTTGATCATCCATAGAGCATTGAAAACGATCTAGCATCAAGGGAACAAAATCTTGAGGTAGTAACCATGATACCCGTACGAAGCACCGATGATACCAACGAGGACAATGTCACTATTGCTGAGATACCACAAAGAGACATTGAAGAAATCTTAGGACCGCCAAGATTAGAAAGACAATACAAAAGGTTTCAATGTCTGCTTCACCAAATCCAACTAAATCTACCTTACAAGCTATTCCTTTATAAGATGCCAACTCATTCCAAGTTTCTCAAGGACATGCTGAAAAATAGAGAAAAGATGGAGGAGCAACCTCAAATTTCTCTGAACGAGGAATGCTCGGCTATCATCATAGGAAGAAAACCTCCTGACCAATTCATAATACCAATTCATAATTTCATGTCTTATCAGCAAGTCGGTCCGAGGAAATGCTATTGCTGATCTACATATCAGTGTAAACATTCTTCCGGGAGCTATCTTTGATAAAATGAACCTCAAAAAACTCCAACCTACCAAACTAGAACTATGTCTAACCACTAGAATAGTTCGTTATCCAAGGGGAATAGCTGAAGATGTGGTGATAAAGATTAACGAGTTCGTGTTCGCCGTAGAGTTTGTCGTGGTTGATGTTTAAGGAGGAACAAACATCCCTCTTATATTAGGAAGACCATTTCTCAGTACTTCTCTCATTCTTATTGACGTTTTGGGAGGGATACTAGCACCGAGTATCCATCAAGAAAGAATCACAATTGACCTAAAGAGAGCTATGCAAAGGCCAAGCAGTCATGACGACCTCACTTTTCTTTTCGAAGATTTCTATTACCTTGTAGAAAACTACATACATAACGTCTTGGGAAAAGAAGAAGAAGAAGAATGGAAAGCTGAAGACCAAGATGAATATCTAGTATGCAAAGGGATCATGATAAACACACACCAATCATGACGATGAAGCAAGGCACATTGAGGAACTAGAGGATCGAGCTGAAAATGAGAAAACAAAACCATCCATAGAGGAACTGCCTACACTGGAGCTAAAGGATCTTCCCCCAGATCTGACGTATGCATTCTTAGATGAAAGTCTAAGCTTCTAGTCATCATCTTGACCAAATTAAAAGATGTAGAAAACAATAACCTAATAGCAGTACTCAAAAGACATAAGAAGGCTATGGCATGGGAATTAATGGATCTTCAAGGGATTAGCCCCTCGTTCTGCACTCATAAGATACTCATGGAGGACAACTACAAAACAAGTGTACAACACCAAAGACGGCTGAACCCTAAAATGCAAGAAGTGGTGAAAAATGAAGCTACTAAACTACTGGACGCAGGAGTAATCTACCCTATTTCAAACTCTACATGGGTCAGTCCCGTTCAGGTTGTACCAAAAAAGGGAGGCATGACGGTAATCCCAAAAGAGATGAATGAATTAACACCGACCCGCACAGTTACCGGATGGCGGGTATGTATTGATTATCGTAAGTTAAATGAAGCCACCCAAAAAAATCATTTTTCGCTACCCTTCATAGATCAAATGTTGGAATGACTATCAGGAAACATGTTCTATTGTTTTCTCAATGGATTCTCGGGATACATTCAAATCCCCATCACTCCTGAAGACCAAGAGAAAACCACGTTTACTTGCCTATATGGCACCTTTGTGTAACATCCCAATTTTTAAAGAAATACAAGTTGAAGGACTAAAATGATCCTTTGATGAAACCCTAAAGGCTTAAAGTGACATTATATTAAAGTATAAGGGGTTAAAATGCAATTGATTCAAAGATCAAGAGTTAAGAATGAAAATTTTTAAAGTCGTCAGATGTCGGACCGACATCAGAGGGGATATCAGTCCGATATGTAGGGAGCAAGGAATCATCTGGGAAATGCCACGTGTCAGCTGACCACTAACCAAAATCTGACGCGTGGAAGGGCAATAGCGGACCGACATGGGATCCATTGCGGTCCGCAAGCTGCAATAACTATAGCTCCCACCGGGTCTACAGATTGATCTCAGACGTATAACACGCAACGTGAACACGTAGTGCGGAATCCTAACGAATACGCGCGTCTCGAGAACATATACACATACATAAGAATCACACACAAAGACAAGATCTCAAGTAAACTCTCATTTGTATTGATCTGATAAAAGTGCTTACAAGTTACAAATCCCAGATGTCTAAAACAACACAAACTACACACTATTAATAGGCAACACACTGCTACAGGCGAACTTAGCAAGTTCGCCAGAACTAGCCTTAGGCGAACTTAATATGTTCGCCACAACTATATCGCATGCTACAACAAACTTAACACATTTAGAAAACATTACATACAAGAAATCATAAAGACCTAATCTATTACAAGACTGATTGTCACACAAATGTTCCAACAAACTCCCCCTTGACAACAACTTGGTATTTTTCTTCAAGTCTTGCTATTCCAATTCTCTGGTAAGGAGCTACCTACAAACACTACATACTTAACACACACACAAAGCAATCTCTTGTACTGCATCGCCTGTTCTCTCCATTCACAGGTGTACATAATTTCTCTACGCTTCAGCATCTTTTGATCATTCTTAGAAAAATTTACAAGATTCATGGCATTAAAGAATCTTGCCAAAACCTTACCATACATATCTTCAGTCACTGCTTCTCCTGTATTAACATCCACATACCACCACTTCAATTCACTCAAACAATCTTGAAGAATCATCTTTAAAGGAATCTTAGGAACAACTTTAAAAGGTTTGAACTTATATCTCCAGATAGTTTTCTTTGTAACTGGATCTATATCCTTAAATCTTCTTCCCTACTGTGGCTTCAATCTTTCATATTTCCCTGTTCCTCCTTCAATTCTTATAAGCTTGGCAATTGAATTAGCTATGCCATTGCCTGATCTGTTAATCAAGGGTTTTGTTGATAACCCCTTGACTTCACATCTCGGCAGAGAGTTAAAATACTTCAACCGTGGCTTCAGATACTGAACACCGTCAGTTCTCTTTATGGCATATAGCTTGAACTCATCTTCATAAAACCAACTAACAATTCTACCAACACACATGACCTTGTTCACATATCTTTCTTTCTGAATTTGAACTGATTGAGAAGCGGGTAAAACCTTTTTCCAACTCTTAATCATTTCCAACCACTATGCTTTGGTCATGCCGGTATCCTTGTATAACATTTGATCTTCAGGCTTATCTTCAGCAGTATCAGAACTAGGCTTTGAAACATCATTATCTGATTTTTCTGACTCTGCAATACCTTCAGAAATCTCTGTAGATATCACATTATCATGAAATAAGTCCATGTCAATATTTAATCCATTATAGCCTTCATAAACAATCTTATGTGTGTCACTCACCACCTCTAATTCCACTATTTCTCCTTCCTCAATCTCAGACTCACTTTCAACATCATCAATAAGCTTATCAAGATTCATCAAACACTGTAGCTTATCAGCTTCATCTACATCAGAATCTAAAAAAATTTGAATTATCTAACCTATCAGCATCAACTCCAGAAGTTTCTTTCGTAGTTATAGGCTCAACTTCAACAACCTTCTCAGACTCCCCCTGAGTTAATGAAGTCATAGTGGCATCAACGTTTTGACGCTCACCTGAACCACCACCAACATCTGGTTAGTCATCATCATTATGTTTATTTGTGTCAGTTGTATGACAAGCATCATCCACAGCACCAAGATCCTTCTCCCCCTAAGCGAAAACATGCTCTAAAAGTTGTGATAACAAGATTTGTATTTCAACAATCTGTTTATTCTGAGCATTAATCTATTGCTGATGTTAGGAATCACTTGCTTGAAGTACATCAACTTCAGTCTGCAAACTTGTTACTTGATTTTGTAAACTATGCACCTAAGATTCTAAAGCATTAATCTTGGCCTCTCGAGTATCCGTAGAGGTAGAAGTACCTGCTTCATCTTGAGGATGAGATACTTTAGGAGTTCTTTATGGTGTAGGAGATTTGGATGGAACTAAACTGATAATAAACGAGTCCACAAAGTCCACATCAGTTTGTGCAGCTCGGATAGTTGCAACCATTAACTTTGGAGCTTTTGGATCTGGAAGAGCATAATCAGAATCCGAAGATTCATCTTGTAATGTTCTTTTTCCATGAACTGGACTAGGAGGAGGACCCCTGGGCAGTATTGCGTCTAGATAATTTCACATTCTTCTTTCCTAGTGACTTTTTTCTTTTTTGGAAAACAGGTATTGGACAAAATGTTACTACAAGGAGCTTTTGCCAACTGAGCATAACGCTTAGGACTAAAGTCCTATGTTCTATTACCAGTAGCTTCATTCTCGTCACTCTCAGTAGCACTCGAGTCAGTACTAGAACTCGAACTAGAACTAGTGCTTGTATCCTCAGCTTGTACATGTTCTGTCTGATGTGGAGATGGAACATTAACATTAACATTCTCCTTAATTAATACTTCTTCATTGTCATTAACAGGTTGATCAACTTGTTCATTCATAACATTTTCACCATTACCAGCATCATTATCACCATCATCATTATTATCATCATTATCAGCACCTTCATCATCATCACGTTTATCATCATTAGCACCATCACCTTCAGGTTCATCTTGTTGTTGTGCAGGAGGTAACTCCATGGCAGGATCAGCATGAATCCAATTATCATTTGGTGGTGCAACATAATTAGGATTAATAATGTACTAAAACATCGATGTAACAACCGGAATCAATGCTGGATTTTGTTGTTTAATGTTGTTACAATCAGAGAATATCCTCTTGGTCATTGGAGTAAGAGTCAATCTTGGATTGAGTGGGGGCAAGTTAGGAACAAGATGGTTAATAATGACCTGCAAGAATCTAGGGTACATTAAGAAGCCCTACCCTTAGGCGGTGTAATTTGAGTAACCAACTCCCGAAATATATAAAGAGCAAAGTTAAACGGATGATTCAATATTAAAGCCACCATAGTTGCTTGTAAAGAGGCTTTCAATCCATTTGTACCGGCTTTCCTTGGAGATAAGCATTGAATAATCACATGCATAAAGTATCACCACTGACCCACTAGACCTCCCTTACGTGCTTGAGATTCATTCTGTCTTCCACGGTAACCCATTATATGAAAACACCCCGTGATAAGCACATTTGGCAGCATAATAGGGTCTGTGTTAACTCCTCCCAAACTTAGAGCAGCTCTGATTGTATCTACAGAAATTTCAATCTCCTGATTATTCACAGTAGCACGAATCACACTTAGATTAGCATTGGTGTCATGAACAGCGGTCTACCAGAATTGTTGAATGTATATCAAGCTCATAATAGTATTGGCCGATAAAGCAATTCTGATTCGGGATCGATTCAAAAAATTGATTATCTCCTGATAGTTTGCAGGTTCAGCTATATCAGGATCCAGCAACGCTAACTGATTATGTTTATACTCAATACGTCTATCCATCACCTACATAAAATTCATGATTAGACATTTGCAATTTTTCATAACAAAAAAAATCAAGTTTAAAAAAATCACAACATATGAAAAATGCTAAGTCCTGGCAGTACTTACCCTGAGGCGAACTTAAAAAGTTCGCTTAGAGTTATAAGAGGTGAACTTAATAAGCTCGCCTGAGCAAGTTCGCTCAAACCTTCGAAACAACTCAGAAATTCAAACTTCACCAAAAGGAAGTAAATAGGCTGGAATCAAGGTCAATACTCCTTCACCAACAATCAATTTCAGGATAAACATCTTACAAGTATCTAAAATTGCACACCCAACAGTTTCGATGAAACCCTAAGATAATCACGATGATTTTGATCAATACAACGGATGAAAATCAATGAATCTACCTTTCAAAGAGACGCAAACTGATTTGGAATAAGAAATGAAACACTAAAGCAACTGATTACACACGAAATTTTCAAGTCAGACAAGTTCGATCGCGTCGCTAAAGTCTCTAAAGTGGCTAGATTCGCTGACAATTCAATAAAGTGAGATATATGAACAAGTTCACCAAACCCTTTATATAACCATCTGAATAAGTTGGCCACCTTAAGCGAACATAACAAGTTCGCCACCCCAGGCGAACTTAACTTGCGAACATACCACAAGTTCGCCTAAACCCATACTTAGTCAAAATTTTGAAATTCTTCACTTGTTCCACTGAAAACTCTCGATCCAAGCAAACTTCAACCTATTCAGCAAATTAATCCCATAGAGTAAGAATTTTCCATGAAAGATAGAAATAAAATATTTTTGGAATTTTCTATTTAAACTAAAAAGAACAAGTAAATGACATATTTTTGATTTTTCAAACTTTTAGTTAAAACACACTAAAGTCTTTTCGTATTTTTCAAAATGAAGTAAAGCAGTAAAACAATAAAAGCAACTCTTTTTGGTTTTTATACGTACATACTGAATAACATGTTTTTGGTCGAACACTGCGAGTAAGAAGATCATATCAGTATCTATGATGAAACAAACACACAAATCAGATATAAATTCCTTAGTAGATCTAAGGGTGACCTATGGCATTCTGTGTTCATACAATCTCTGCAATGAAATTTCTCATAACTATCCATTTTATCATTCACAAACTATTAAACCTTTTGAAATTCATGAAACGATACGCGATAAACTTCAAAGTAAATAGGATCAGATCATGACATGCTAACTTATTCATACCGAATTTGCAATGCACTACATGTCAATTCAAGTTGTCAGCATTATAAGATTTGAAACCAAAAGCGTTTTTATCCCACGTTCTTGTGAGTTAGTACCATTTATTTGAAAACAACGCGTACCCCACAAATATGCCAACATAAAGTAAATTGCACTATCATCAAGACATATAAGACTTTGTGTAAAAGAATATGTATATCAATTTCCAGGATGAAATTACATCAATTAGCACAGGAAAAGAAGTAGATTCCGAAGGATATAAAGAATCATAAAGATTCAGAATCAAGTGATTCATATCAGATTGGCTTGGCTTTGATGATTCTCAATGATATCATGTAACAGATTAAAGATTGAATAAAGAATCAGGGTAATGTGGTCCAACTGTTATCTGGATCTCTTCAATGAATCAGGATAATCAAGTGATTTTGATTCAAGGGCTGGTATATGCTTGACAAATGTTATCAAGAAATATCTTAGTTCAACAACACATTGCATGTTTTTCAGGGCATGGGCAGTGAAGTGAACTGAAAAATTATGCTAATGACATAATTCGATACTGGTGTCATGAAATTCTTAAAGTCTCATATTCTATATATGCTAATGATCTTTTAACACACACACCCGGCATATCATGGGTTCAAATCACAGTTGAGACATAGATTATTATGTTTTCACATTGCTAATGGTTTAAAAACGCTTTTAGCCCATTGACAATTCAAATTACATGCAGATATCCAAATTATTAAATTATAGAGTCAGTGTCAAGCAGTCATGAAGCTATCATTTCCTGTTTGTGCAAACTAAGAAGTTTAGATCAAATCATATAAGCACAAACTTCACACATAAATACAGAAACCAGGTAGTCATTCTATGGTCATGTGTGTATGATCACCTACTCATGTACTATCATTTCTTCTCTAACTTCAAGTAGTGTTGATTTTTATCTTTTTCAATTTGTTTGGTTTTTCAGAAAGAAAGTAAACTAAAGAAACTAAAGCATGAAAATAATTTACTTAAAAACAAAAGAAAAACTTCCATGAAAAAGCCTTTTGAAAAACATTTTCACGTTGGATTCAACATTACAATCATTTGAGTAAGAAATTCAAACCATGAGCGATCAAACGCTTCAGTAAACAGATCAACAAAGTTATTATCAGTGTGGACTTTCACCAACTCAATCAATCTTTTCTCTACACAATCTTGAATGAAATGATGACGTATCTTAATATGCTTTTTTTTCGAGTTCTTTACTAGATTGTTTGTGATGGACATCGTGGCAGTGTTGTCAATGAACATTGATGTCTCTGTGAAGTTCAAACCATAATCCCTCAATTGTTGCTGAATCCACAGGATTTGGAAACAACAACTGGCTACTGCAATGTATTCGGCTTCGCACGTTGAAATTGCAACCGATATTTGCTTTTTGCATTGCCAGGACACGAGTCTGTTTCCCAAGAATTGACAATCACCAGACGTCGATTTTCTATCCAAACTGCAACCTCCATAATCTGAATCTGTAAAAGCTTTGAAATCAAAGGTAGAATTAATAGGATACCACAACCCCAACCTTGGTTTACCCTTTAAGTATTGAAAGATCCGCTTTACAGCAATCAGATGAGATTCCCTCAGCTTAGACTGAAATCTCGAACACAAGTATACCATGAACATAATGTCAGGCTGGACGCTGTTAAATACATTAAAGATTCGATCATTCATCTATATAACCTACAATCCACTTCTTTCCCTTTTGAGTCAGAATCTAGCTTGTGATTTACAAGAATTGGAGTACTGAACGCTGAAGTATCTGACATCTCAAATTTCTTCAAAATATCTGACACATACTTCATTTGATGAATATTGAAACCATTTTCTTTTTGATCAACTTGAAGACCCAAAAAGAAAGATAGCTCTCCCATGCAACTCATCTCAAATTTCAGCTTCATCACTCTTTCAAAATCTTTACACATATCAACATTCGTCGACCCAAAAGTTATGTCGTCCACATAAACTTGAACTAGTAAGATATCTCCCTCTTTTTTTCTGATGAAAAGTGTGGAATCGATCTCACCACGCACAAAGTTTCATACAAGGCATGAGGAGCCTGATGAAGACCATATAACGCCTTATCAAGTTTAAACACTTTGTCTAGGAACTTGGAGTCTTCAAAACCAAGCGGTTGTTTCACGTATACCTCTTCCTTCACCTTTCCATACAGAAAATCACTTTTCACATCTAGCTGGAATACCTCGAACCCCTTGAAAGATGCGTAACCAAGAAATAAATGGATAGCCTAAATCCTTGCAACCGGAGCATAAACTTCCGTGTAGTCAACACCTTCTTGCTGGTTAAATCCATGAACAACAAGCCTCTCCTTATTGCGTACCACCATGGCTCGATCATCACATTTGCACTTAAACACCCATTTCGTGCCAATTGATCTTGAACCTTTGGGCAAGTCAACTAAATCCCAAACATGTAGTTTGTCAAAATGAGTTAGCTCCTCTTGCATCGCCTCAATCCAACAATCATCTTCAAGTGCTTCAGCCACATTCTTTGTGTCACACCCCGACCGATGGCGGAATCATCGGGGCGGGACATGTAGACTGTTCATAAGCACAAGGTTGACTAAATTGAATATATTAAACGTCAAATTTCATTGCAAATAATTCAAACAAAACCAAATCCAAGATAGAACAAAATTGAAATACATAGAGTTCTTTTATTTAAATTAGCTAAGTCCAAGCCTATGTGCAGCACATCTTGACCAATCTCACACATTAGAACCTAAAACATGAATAAAATAAAGTCAACTAAAAAGTTGGTGAGTATAACACAGGTTTGTATATAGATAGCATATAGTTGTAAAACAAATCCTTACATAACATGATAAATAAGGCATTTATGGGGAGCAGCTATTGTGTAACCAAGTACAATCAAACCTTTGTAACTAGCATGCAAAATTGTGTTGTCGGTATCAATCACCCCAATCTGGGCGGGTTTGTCAAACTCAATAGATCTATCATTGAAAACCGTCGGCTTGAATAGTTAATGATTGCACATAATCGCATACAAAGGTTAGCACACCTAGCACTCGGGCATAAAGCTCAAATAGCACACATGAATGTAAATAGGATTTGTACTTGTGTTGTTTGTGTAAATGTAAACATGTAATTTGAATAATGTTCATGTTTCACCCCAAAAATGTAAAAGAGTAAAAGGGGCTATGTATACTCACTTGGTTTGAAGGCGTTGCTAACAAAGGTACTAGATAGAATAAAGATCCTTGAAATGCACAAGTTAACCTAAAGTGTAATGTATATGGTATTAACAGTGTGCACAAGAGTTTAATTCTAAAGTTACATTTGGGCTTGTGTAAAAAGTCATTGATTTGTAATTGGAAGTATTGAATAAAATATATAAAGTTTGAGAGAATATTTTTTTTTTAGAATATTTTGATTAATGTTTGAGTTTGAATAATTAAATAAGTAATGTAAATAATTATTGTTTATAAAAACATTGTAAGTATTGGTTATAAGTTAGTATAAATAATTAATTGTTTCTGTTTAAATATAAATTAAATAAATAATCATTTATTTATTTATTTATTTATAAAATATAACTTAACTATTTAAATACTCTTTAAATGAAAGGTTTAATAATAATTGTAAATTTTTATAAACTTTAAATAAAAAATTTTCTATTGATTCTAAGATTAAATATTTGATAGAATTAAATGCATTTTTATAAAATCAACTATCTTTATTTTGTAATTTAATCAGAAATATTTATTGTTTGAAAAATATATAAAATTATAATTCTACCAAAAGTTTAACTCACACACGACCGTGCCTGGAAAGGGCACGATCGTGCTCGAACCACGGGTGCGACCATGCTAGTTAGGGCGCGACCGTGTTGATCAAACAGAGGGCTTGACTAACTAAATCATTAGGCACGACCGTGCCTTGGCTAGGCACGATCGTGTCTATGATTCTAAGACACGACTGCGATTAGCCAAAGGGCATGATTGGGTCTGGTCTGGAGGACACGACCGCGCTGATAGTCGGCACGACCGCGTCTCATGAGGCACGACCGCGCTAGATGATTAGCGTGACCGCGTCTGTTCCAAATCAGGAACGAATTGACTAACTATTATAATAACAGGGTTGGAAATCATAGGGCTTTCACCCATTAGATTATTTCGAGTCTTTTTGCATAGAGTAATTGGATTTAAAACGTGTCTAGAGTCGGATTCGATTAAATCATTTTTGAACGAAAACTAGATTCGGGTTTAAGATGATTTCCATATTGGAAGCCCAAATTAACATGGGGCTTTTGATCTAAAGACTAAATCGATAGAGGACGAGGTTTCAATTACCCGGAATAATGGCGAATCGATGGAGTACGGTAGAGACTTGTTCCGGCGACGTCGCGAACGGCTTCCGGCGTCTTCTGCTGCAATCCCGGCTAAACCAGAGAGTCCTGTAGTTTTAGTGAGGATTGAGTAGTGTGAATTTGTTGTTTGATTGAGAGAATTCGGATCGAAAGGAGGGTTTGTGTTTTCTTTGAAATGTTTGAGAGATTTTTGTGTCTAATGGAATTAAACTGAGAGGTTTGTTGTAATTGAATATGTTATTTTTTTTGTTAATGGTAATGAAGTGTAAACCGGTTACGGAACTCAACGATCGGGCGATTAAAACTGTATTTACGTTTCAGCTGGTACCAGGCGCGACCGTGCCCATGTGCGGCACGACCGTGCTAAGGCACCAGGCGCGATCGTTCCAAAGCAAGTCGCACGACCGTGCCAAAGCACTCGGCGCGACCGTGACAGAACGATGCGCGACCGTGCCTATTAGGGTTTCTTGCTATTTTTCAACATCAGACCTTGTAACTTTAGTCTTTTTCCATATTTGTACAATTAGATACTTATGTATTGTTTTAATAGAATATAACCGAGTAAAATTTGCGGATTTGCATTGAAATATAGTATTAAATTGATGGTACGAAAAGAAACAAAACAGTGCACTCGAATTGAGTTTGAAATGTATTACATTGAATTGAAATACCGATACTAAAAATCAGAAATGTTACAGTCTCCCATGTTGAGGGAATTTCGTCCCGAAATTTAGCTAGAGGAAGCTACGGCATTAGTAAAAAGATGGGGGTACTTGAGCTTCATTTGGTCCTCTCGTTCCCAAGTGAATTCAGGGCCACGCTTAGACTCCCAACGAACTTTGACAATAGGAATACGACTTCACTTGAGTTGCTTGATTTCACGATCCATATTTTCTACCGGTTTCTCAACGAAGTGCATCGTTTCATCAATGAGCACGTCATCAAGTGGTATATGGAGATTCTCATCAGCGAGACATTTCTTCATATTAGATACATGAAATGTAGGATGCACATTTCCAAGAGATGGAGGTAAGTTGAGTTTGTAAGCCACTTTCCCAATCCTTTCAAGGATTTTGAATGGACCAACATAGCGAGGGGCTAACTTGCCTTTCTTTCCAAAGCGGATCACACCCTTCCACGGGGACACCTTAAGAAGAACAAGGTCACCGACTTGGAATTCCAAGGGTTTTCGACGTTTGTCGGCATAACTCTTTTGCCGACTTCTCGCTGTTCGGATGTTGTCACGGATTTGAATGATCTTGTCGGATGTTTCTTGAATTAGCTCGGGACCGGTGATTTGTGCTTCACCAATCTCGTTCCAACAGATAGGAGAACGACACTTGCGACCATAAAGGGCTTAGAATGGAGCCATGTTGATACTTGTGTGGTAGCTATTATTGTAAGAGAACTCGATGAGGGATAAATGTGAATTCCAATTGCCACCAAAATCGATTACGCAGGCTCTAAGCATGTCTTCAAGCGTTTGGATTGTCCGCTCGGTTTGACCATCAGTTTGGGGATGGTAAGTCGTGCTCAAATCCAATCGTGTGCCAAGAGCGGTTTGGAGAGATTGCCAAAATCGAGAAGTGAACCGGGCATCTCGGTCGGATATTATGTTCAAGGGAACACCATGACGGCTCACAATTTCATTAATGTAAATTCGGGCTAGTTTCTCAACCCGATAGTCTTCACGGATAGGCAAGAAATGAGCAGATTTGGTGAGACGATCAATAATCACCCAAATGCTATCATAACCACTCGAGGTGCGAGGGAGTTTGGTAATAAAATCCATGGCTAAGTTCTCCCATTTCCACACGGGAATTTCTGGTTGTTCAAGTAATCCGGAAGGACGTTGGTGTTCGGCTTTGACTTTGGAACACGTTAGACATTTGGCAACATAGTGAGCAATATCCTTTTTTCATACCGGGCCACCAATATTGTTGGCGAAGATCTTGGTACATTTTATCCGCACCAGGATGAATAGAATAACGAGTCTTGTGAGCCTCGTTCATGAGAAATGTACGGAGATCATCGCGATCGGGGATCCAAATACGGTTCAAGTAATAAAGTAAGCCATTGGGTTTTGATTCAAGCAGAAGTTCAACACCACACTACATTTCCTCGTACTTGTTACCTTCGGTGACTGAGACGTGTTGAGCTTCTAAGATGTGGATTTGAATATCGGTTTGAATTCGTGCACAATGAAGCATAGCCTGGTCCTTTCGACTCAAAGCGTCGGCTACAACATTCGCTTTGCCGGGATGGTAACGAATCTCGCAGTCATAGTCGTTAAGGAGTTCAACCCAAATTCGTTGCCTCATATTGAGTTCTTTTTGGTTAAAGATATGTTGAAGAATTTTATGGTCGGTGAACACCACACATTTTGTGCCATAGAGATAATGTCTCTAAATCTTCAATGCAAATACGACCGCACCCAACTCGAGATCGTACGTCGTATAATTCTTCTCGTGAATCTATTGATGCATAAGCGATTACTTTGCCTCGTTGCATGAGGATGCAACCGAGACCTTGGTTAGAAGCATCACAGTAGACAACTAGATCATCATTCCCATCATGGAGAGTCAAAATGGGAGCGTTGCACAACTTTTGTTTGAGGGTTTGGAAAGCTTCTTCTTGTTTTGGTCCCCATTCATAAGTCTTACCCTTGTGAGTCAAAGCGGTAAGGGGAACAACAATCTTAGAGAAGTTTGAGATGAAACGACGGTAATATCCTGCAAGACCAAGAAATGAACGAACTTCAGTGGGAGTCTTCGGGGCATTCTAATTCTTAACCGTTTCGATCTTAGCAGGGGGTACACGTTGTATATCTTATAATTAAATACCTTAATACACAAGAACGTGATACAAAGATGCTTATAGTTCCAAATCTTATAATATTGTCAACTTGAATTACTTGTTTATATGCTTATTACGTATGAATAAAGAGTAATACATGACATGATCCCATATTCTTTGATGTTTATATTATATCGTTTTTGCTATAAGTTAGCCTGATATGATCCTCTGCTCGTACATTTGATCAAAAATAGCTTGTGTAAATGATTGTATATATCTATCTTGAAAATAACAAAAAAAATATAAGTTTTTAAGTTTATGCATAGTTCAAGTTTAAATCAGAAAAAAATGCCAAAAATATTTTATGTTTAATCCTCATGAATTGTATTTGAATCCTCTTGGTTGAATATTTTTATCTTGTTCGTTATTTGACTTGAAAATCTTCATAAATTCTGAGTTGTAAATTGCGCACTTAAGGGTTGTGCGCACTTGTCAAGTACGCACGAAGTAACACTTGCGCACTTAACAAGTACGCAAGAGTTAAGCCTTGCGCACTTGTTAAGTACGCAAGAGTTAACACGTGCGCACTTAACAAGTACACATGAACATTAAGTGAGGGGTATAAATCAGAGACTTAGAACATTTTTTAAGCTTTCACGCTTTCAAACCCAAAGTTTCCCTCTGCAATTTTACTCTCAAAAAATCGTTTGTGTCCAATCATCTTCTCGTCCCGTCCATACTTTCATCATCGTATTCCATCTCAGTGGTGAGATTATAGACCGATTTCATCCATTTAATCGTCACTTTGGACCGAATTCTGACCTAGAATCTTTTTAGGTTAATGCCGACAAAATTTGGGGTAATATGGGGTTGTTTGGGTAACTTATTATCTGTAACAAGCTAATAGGAAGCTTTAATCGACTCCCTAATCATCTCATGCTCCTCGATTGATCCGTCATTTGAAGTTGAACCGACAGTGGGTCGGCGACGGGTCTAGGTCAAAAATTGAACGAGTGTAGTGTTGATAATGGTACCATAGGTTAGAATCCTTGATTCCAACCTAGTGGCGACCTAATCAACCCACATTTTGAACGAATTACAAGTTTCGGAAATTTTTGCTAAGGGTTGTTCTTGCGCACTTAGCAAGTACGCAAGAAATGCTTCTTGCGTACTTGTTAAGTACGCAAGAGGAAAATCCTGCGCACTTACTAAGTGCGCAGGACCAACACTTAGAAATTTTTCCTAAGTCTGAAATTTTTTTCAAAGTGTAACTACTATACTATGTCATGTGTGTCTACTTGCAGTGTTATAAGTTGTTCTGCATATGTTTTCTGTGTGTGTTTGCAGGCTATGGCTCGTGCATTCACTGACGAATTTAACCTAGTGGCTAACACCAAACCAGAATGGAAAGGCGCAGCCTTGCAATACAGGGAGATTGTGGATTTTCTCAACAGATCAAGAATAAGTTATGCAATCTCAGCAAACCCAACAGTCTCAAGACCTTACCTGGAGCAATTCTGGGAGACTGCAGAGCACGATTGCACGGTATCCCCGAATGTCATAAGGGCTACCGTTGACGGTCGGGGTATTGCTATCTCTGAGGATACAATAAGGAGAGTTTTGCAGTTCAGAGACCTTGCCACCGACCCGACATCCTATCCAGATTACTATGTGGATGGGTGTCGGAGGCACAGAATGGGATATGTCGGGGCAAGGGACTATGCTTCCTACAAGAAGATGTGGGTATTGGATCAATGGCGTTACTTTGCCCACATCATGATCGTGTGCATCTCATCTAGGAAAGCGGGGAAAGATGCCATGGGTCATGACCTAGCAGCGGCCATGGTGGGCCTGTCTCTCAATCGGGGCTATAACTTCTCTCGCTATATCTTCAAAGCACTAAATGACCAGATAAATACAGCAGAGAGGTTCAGGTTCCTTTTGTACCCGAGGTTTGTGCAGCTACTGATCGATGATGCACTGCCAAACCTACGCGCTATCAGGGAGAGACTGCAGGTAAAAAGGGTGGACAAGAGAGTCTTTGCTCAGTTTCTAAAGCCAGGCAGTGTAGAACCTACGCCTGCGCACACTGACCTCTTTGGCCACCTACTGAATGAAGCATACGTCGCTCCTGAAGATTGGAACTGATATAGTCCCAACTCAGCACCAGAGATGACTGATGACTCTGGTGAAGAGCAAGAGGAAGAGCATGATGATGATGACGGTGATGATGAAGGTGATGATGAAGGTGATGTTGGTGGTGCTGAGGAATCCGATTCGGATGTAACAGAATCAAATTCTTCTGATTCCGATGACGCACCATCACAGGCACATCCGAGAAGGTCGGCACAGGTAACCCTGCCTGAGTCGTCTTCAAAAAGAAAACGACAAAGCTCGAGCAGTGAATATGAGCCGGCTTCCGACTCTGACGCTGCTCTACAAAGACGAAGGCGAGAGAAAGCCAAAAAGAAAACGGGCGATAGGCAAGAGGTTGCTATCCCCAGGGTTGAAGAGATTCCGACTGTGCAGCCAGTACAAGTTGAAGCTGCCCGTCCAGAGTCAGAATCTACCACGCCAGCACGGCAACTGTTTAGAAGGAGGAGAAGGGCACTGGTACAAGCAGATGTGGCAGTCACGGCGGTCACAGAGGTGATTCCTGTGACGGTGACCCTCCCTACTCCAACCGTCCAGGTGACGGTGATTGCTCCACTTCTCACGGAGTCAGTCACCATCACCCCAACCATAACTCCCATCATTACATCCCCCATCCCAACACCCACCAAAGAGCCGTCAGGTCAACCCTTTAACTACGGTGATTTCTCACAGGTGTTCGACTTTGACACAATCTTCTCTTCACTCATCCACAACGCCGAAGCCTCATCATCTAGGCATCCGGATCCAAATGAAGCTAGGATCGATGTGCTAGAAACCCAAGTAGCTGGCTTGTTGAAGACTATTCAAAAGTCAAAAGAGGATTCTGATGCTCAACAAGCATAGATAAACTCTCTGGCGGATGAAGTTAGGATTCTGCGTAGCCAGAGAATGGGGACTGATGAACGGTTGAAGAATGTCATGGCACAGAATGAAATGTTAATGAAGACTAACGAAATGATTCTAGGCCACAGAACTTCACTTGAGCTGAGGATGGACTTGCAGAGAAAAGAGCACGCAGCGATTGTCAAATTTGTTGGTGAACTGACCGCGAAGCTAGGTGCTCAGGGGGAGAAGGAGACAGAGAAAGAGAAAGAGAAAGACAAAGAAAAGAAATCCACCGGTGCCGAGTCTTGTCATCCAGTCGATCTGACTAAGGATGATGATAAAGACAAGGATCCTGAAGTCGGTCCTAGTGGAGGTGAGCACCTAGCTTTGGTGATTGTGCCCATCTCTTCTGTTCCATTGGCTGAGGGGGAGTCTACTCAGCAAGAGAGTGGTGATGCCTCAGGTGGTGGTGGCGGAGATAAAGGGAAGTCAGCGGCTGACGTGCTCAAGGTCTTATCTGATGATGAGATCCTCTATTTAGAGCCTAACTATTCCCAAAAGGCACAGATCGATGCTCTCCTTAATCTGGAAGAAGGAGAGATCGACTCTGGTGATGACTGGAATGAGGATGACGATGATGTGGTGATAGAGATTCCCAAGGGCGACGGGGAAGGAGAGTACGAGTTAGAGGATGGTGAGATCTTTGAAGTACCATCACTCGAATCTCTGCTCGACACAGGCTCAGTTGACATGGCAAGTAATGTTGAAGCCACAACTGAAGCCTCCCCGGTCGACCCTATACCTGCGGACCCCGAGGCATAAAAAGAGAAAGACATGCCTTCTGCATCTACAAAGGGTCCAGCTCTCGTGTGGCAAAAGATGTCTATCACAGACAAGCACGGAGCGACAGGTATGATCTTTGCTGTTAGGTACGAGGAGGACAAGCAGCTGTTCGCCATCAAAAGATCTGGGGGGGTTCAATACTTGAAACCCACCAGTGAGGCATTCAACTCTTTGCCCAAGTACGGCCTAGTTAACCTCGCAAGCCGTGATATGCTAAGTCACTCGAATAATGCAGTAGCAATGGGTTTGTGGGAAACACTACAGCGGGAAGCAAGATCAGGGAAATTTGAATACCTCAAGCCTCAGGTGCCCAGAAGAGTCAAGGATAAGCACGCTGTGCATCCTGTGACTAAGAAGCCCATAAAGAGATTGGTATACAAGCCAGTACGATGTGAAACTAAGATTCCCCTGAGAAAGTTACCTCAGGATATTCTTGGTGACATGTGGTACTGGTACGTTGATCCAAAAACAGGCGAGGCTGTGGTAATGAGTAAAGGTAAGTCAGCAAGTGGAAACATGGTGCCAAAGGAAGTGATCAGGATATTTGATGAAGTCTGCTTCATCAACATTTCTGTGAACGATCTGGAGGTACTAGCCGACAAGTACTGCATCCACACTGACGAATGGACGAAGCTTCTCTCTGCCAAATACTACAAGTTGATCAAGTTCTCTCTTGATTACAAAAAGAAGATGGAAGCTAAGGAACAAGTGCTGTGAAGACTGAAGAATGAAGACTGAAGACGATGAAGATCCCGAGCTGTTTTCAAGGGGGAGTTTGTTGATGCACTTTCCTGTGACAACACTCTGGATAGAGTCTTAGTTTGTATTTCTAATGTCTGTAATTTTTCTTTGTATGTAAGAGTCATTATGTAATAGTTTATCGAGTTGTATTTACTTTTACATAATGTATGTTGTCTTTCTGCTAAGTGTTTTGCGCACTTACATGTGCGCAAGAGAAAGCTCCTACGTACTTAGCAAGTACGCAAGAACACCTCTGCGTACTTGTTAAGTACGCAAGAGCAATTGGTCATGCGCACTTGTTAAGTGCGCAGGCATCAGGTCTGTATAAATAGGATAGGTTCACAGAAGCTAAGTACGCAGAACCATTTGTTTAGACGAACTCAGTTTTGCTAAGTACGCAGCTTGTATTCTCTCTGTAACCGTCGAGTGTTTATAATACAAAGAACGTTTATTATGACTCTCGTGTTTGGTTTACTTTGTTTAGTAAGACTCTCCACCTAGTCACGGGTATTCCGCAACCCGGTGCGACTAGTAGACCACTTGCATGTGACGATCCGACACACACGAAGGGACCTACAGAAGACCGGATAAGTCTTCGGGGAATACTTCAGGAAAATCTCGGATAATGGGGATATCTTGAATACTCTTCTTTTTAACATCCTTTTGAACGATATGGGCCAAAAAGGCCACGTACTTCTTTCGTAAGTACTTTTGAGCAGGAGTGCATGACATTAATTTAAGCCCTTTACAAGGCTTTTCACCAAAGACTCTCAACGTTTCTCCCGATGGTAGAGGTATTCAAATACACTTCTCAAAGCAAATGACTTCGGCATGATGATTCGATAGCCAATCCATGCCTATGATGATATCAAAGCTCCCTAGTGGCATCGGAACAAGGTTGATTGGGAATGTGTGATCATTAAGTTCTAAAGAGCAATCATAGATAATGTAAGGGAGTCACCATTTGCTACTTCAACGGTGAAGGTTTTCTCTAATTGGGATTGTGTCTTTGCAAGTAAAGGTTCAAAATTAAGTGACACAAAACTTTTATCGGCACCGGTATCGAATAAAATGGAGGCATATTGACTATTAACAAGAAACGTACCATTGACCACGTTATTGTTGGCTTGAGCTTCATTGAAGTTTATGTTGAAAGCACGCCCACGAGCTCCACCTTGTCTAGCATTGACTAACTTTGGGAATTGATCACGGAAACGGTTCGGGTTGCCACACTCATAACATGCTCGCCCATTTGCAATAACGGGTACACCTTGATTAGCCACTTGGGGGTTGATTTGGCCCGCAAGAGCCTTGGCCTTACAAACATTGACCGTATGGCCATATTTCCCACAATGAGTGCAAAGGCGACATGGGATGTTTTGGGGATGATGATAGTTACATGTGGCACAAAGAGGGTAGATCCCAACATATGGCTTTTTGGCCGGTGCTTGAACCATAGGAGCAACTTGATTAACGGTTATAGCAGGAGTAACCATAGCATAGTTTCTGGTCTTTCTTTTCTTATTATGTCGGGAGGGTTCAGATATGGTTTCTTTGTTGTGGGTGGAAGGAATTGCAGTGTCAGAGACTTTCTTTGCGCCCTTTTTAGTAAGAGTCCCCGCCTTCACATGGTTATCAGTTAAGGTGGCAGATAAGCGGATAGCATCCTCATGTGTTGTGGGATTCCTTCCTAGGACAGTATCTTGAATTTGCCTAGGTAGTCCCCCAATATACTTTTCAACGTAGCGGGACAAAGGAGTGACCATGTGGGGCACAAGAAGACTCAACACATGGAACCGAGTTGTATACGCCAAGTTTTCACCACTATCTTGGGCAAGATCCCAAAATTCGGCTTCAAGTTTCTTTACTTCATTTCGAGGACAGAATTCCTCGGTCATTAGCCTTTTAATCTCATCCCAAGGTAAGGCCATTGCCACATCCACACCTCGATTTCTCTTCTCCCCATTCCACCACGTGAGTGCCCGTTTTTGTATGACGAACACGAAGGTTGTCAGGGCAGTCACTATTGAGAAAGGTATTCTCAATGCTTTCGAACCATTGAAGGAGTCCGGTAGCTCCTTCGGTACCATAGAACTTGAGGGGATTACACGAGTTGAAATGCTTGAAGGTGCATTGAGATGGGTTGTTACCACCATTTCCACCATTACCAGCATTACCACTATTACTACCATTCCCACCATTGTTGCCATTGGTGGCACTATTAGCTTGAGTGAGTTGTGTCACGAGTTGTGCAAGAATAGCAGCAATGTCGGTATTGGTGTTGGCCGCGGGAGCACGACGAGGAGGCATTCTACAGATTTTTACAAGACAAGAAAAGATGTAAGAACTCATGAGAATTGTTTGGATTTAATAGAATAAGATAACAAAATAAATAGATAATCATAGTTTGGATTGTACTCAAATAGTAATAAAATCACTCGAATACTATGGCACATCAAGGTTAATTAAACTTATATAATTTTCAAGGAGACATGCTTTAGCCTATAAGTAAACACTCATCTCGGGAATTCCCAGGAAAGCATACGGGTCCCTTGGTTGATTGGGATTTATGCGAAATGCTTTCCTAGACAGAAAACCCAAAATACATGTGTCACTCTTCCAGATTGCACGTGTCCTCAAATAATTTACAAAGCTTAAAAACCTTAACGAGGAAATAAAGAAATTAATTTTTTTTTTATGAATTTAGCTTCATGAAGTTTTCCACATGCTTAGAAAGATAAAGATAGAGAAGAAGACAAGAATATTATGAGGTTTTAGGATATAGGAAAGGATATTGTTTATCTAATTTATCATTTAAGTATATAATAATAAGTCATGGATTTTTAACAATTAAGTTATCAAATACAATAATAATAACTAATCATAGTAAGCATGTAGCATATAGCATGTAACACATAACATATAACATGTAGCATATAACATGAAATCATGAAACATAGCATAAGTAGGTGTCCTAAAGTTATAGTCTAGGTCAAGGTGTCTAATAACCTAATTCCCTATAACCAAGACTCTGATACCAATCTGTCACACCCCGACCGATGGCGGAATCATCGGGGCGGGACATGTAGACTGTTCATAAGCACAAGATTGACTAAATTGAATATATTAAACGTCAAATTTCATTGCAAATAATTCAAACACAACCAAATCCAAGATAGAACAAAATTGAAATACATAGAGTTCTTTTATTTAAATTAGCTAAGTCCAAGCCTATGTGTAGCACATCTTGACCAATCACACACATTAGAACCGGAAACATGAATAAAATAAAGTCAACTAAAAAGTTGGTGAGTATAACACAAGTTTGTATATAGATAGCATATAGATGTAAAACAAATCCTTACATAACATGATAAATAAGGCATTTATGGGGAGCAGCTATTGTGTAACCAAGTACAATCAAACCTTTGTAACTAGCATGAAAAATTGTGTTGTCGGTATCAGTCACCCCAATCTGGGTGGGTTTGTCAGACTCAATAGATCTATCATTGAAAACCGTCGGCTTGAATAGTTAATGATTGCACATAACCGCATACAAAGGTTAGCACACCAAGCACTCGGGCATAAAGCTCAAATTGCACACATGAATGTAAATAGGATTTGTACTTGTGTTGTTTGTGTAAATGTAAACATGTAATTTGAATAATGTTCATGTTTCACCCCAAAAATGTAAAAGAGTAAAAGGGGCTATGTATACTCACTTGGTTTGAAGGCGTTGCTAACAAAGGAACTAGATAGAATAAAGATCCTTGAAATGCACAAGTTAACCTAAAGTGTAATGTATATGGTATTAACAGTGTGCACAAGAGTTTAATTCTAAAGTTGCATTGGGGCTTGTGTAAAAAGTCATTGATTTGAAATTGGAAGTATTGAATAAAATATATAAAGTTTGAGAGAATATTTTTTTTTAGAATATTTTGATTAAGGTTTGAGTTTGAATAATTAAATAAGTAATGTAAATAATTATTGTTTATGAAAACATTGTAAGTATTGGTTATAAGTTAGTATAAATAATTAATTGTTTTTGTTTAAATATAAATTAAATAAATAATCATTTCTTTATTTATTTATTTATAAAATATAACTTAACTATTTAAATACTCTTTAAATGAAATGTTTAATAATAATTGTAAATTTTTATAAACTCTAAATAAAAATTTTTCTATTGATTCTAAGATTAAATATTTGATAGAATTAAATGCATTTTTATAAAATCAACTATCTTTATTTTGTAATTTAATCAGAAATATTTATTGTTTGAAAAATATATAAAATTATAATTCTGCCAAAAGTTTAACTCACACACGACCGTGCCTGGAAAGGGCACGTTCGTGCTCGAACCACGGGCGCGAACATGCTAGTCAGGGCGCGACCGTGTTGATCAAACAGAGGGCTTGACTAACTAAATCATTAGGCACGACCGTGCCTTGGCTAGGCACGATCGTGTCTATGATTCTAAGACACGACTGAGATTAGCCAAAGGGCATGATTGGGTCTGGTCTGGAGGACACGACCGCGCTGATAGTCGGCACGACCGCGTCTCATGAGGCACGACCGCGCTAGATGATTAGCTATGAATTGACTAACTCTTATAATAACAGGGTTGGAAATCATAGGGCTTTCACCCATTAGATTATTTCGAGTCTTTTTGCATAGATTAATTGGATTTAAAACGTGTCTAGAGTCGGATTCGATTAAATCATTTTTGAACAAAAACTAGATTCGGGTTTAAGATGATTTCCATATTGGAAGCCCAAATTAACATGGGGCTTTTGATCTAAAGACTAAATCGATAGAGGACGAGGTTTCAATTACCCGGAATAATGGCGAATCGATGGAGTACGGTAGAGACTTGTTCCAGCGACGTCGCGAACGGCTTCCGGCGTCTTCTGCTACAATCCCGGCTAAACCAGAGAGTCTAGTAGTTTTAGTGAGGATTGAGTAGTGTGAATTTGTTGTTTGATTGAGAGAATTCGGATCAAAAGGAGGGTTTGTGTTTTCTTTGAAATGTTTGAGAGATTTTTGAGTCTAATGGAATTAAACTGAGACGTTTGTTGTAATTGAATATGTTATTGCTTTTGTTAATGGTAATGAAGTGTAAACCGGTTACGGAACTCAACGATCGGGCGATTAAAACTGTATTTACGTTTCAACTGGTACTAGTCGCGACCATGCTAAGGCACCAGGCGCGATCGTTCCAAAGCAAGTCGCACGATCGTGCCAAAGCACTCGGCGCGACCGTGCCAGAACGAGGCGCGACCGTGCCTGTTAGGGTTTCTTGCTATTTTTCAACATCAGACCTTGTAACTTTAGTCTTTTGCCATATTTGTACAATTAGATACTTATGTATTGTTTTAATAGGATAAAACCGAGTAAAATTTGCGGATTTGCATTGAAATATAGTATTAAATTGATGGTATGAAAAGAAACAAAACAGTGCACTCGAATTGAGTTTGAAATGTATTACATTGAATTGAAATACCGATACTAAAAATCAGAAATGTTACACTTTGGCTCTGTTTGAGAAATGAAGCAAGCATGCAAACATGTCTCCATAATACCTGTGTCCACTATCTGTGCATATAAACATGAATTTTGAGCAAGTGAACGATGTCTTGTTTGAACACCTGCATTCAAATCACCAATAATGTTATCAGTCGGATGATGTTTATGCCCACGAGTTTGAGGAATATCAGAAGTTTGAATCACAGCATCAAGATTAGAAGGTAACTCCCCCTCAGACTGTGCCGATGTAGATGAATCTTCAACTTTGTTCTGGATATCATTAGAAGATTCCTGAAACACAGTTTCATCATCATCACTGTCACTGTCTTGTGTTGTACCCGTGGTCAAAGCCACATTCGTATCAACGGAAGGAGTAACCATAATTGAAACAACCAATCGTGGCTCGACAATTGAATCATTGTTACAGTAGGACTGATACAAAATTTTTGCTTCAACAGGAGACACTGTAGGAGGGACATTAAATGATCTGAACAAAGCATCATAATCAAAAGCCCATGACGGTCCTTTGGCATCCTGAGGAACCGAGAGATTATCACAATCAATGTGAAACCATTCCTCAATCTGTCTGCTCTCTTTATTGAACACCCGTTTGTTGTGAGAATCTGCAACATATCCCAAGAAAATTCCTTCAATTGCCTTTGCACTGAACTTCGTTGGAACATCTCTAGTCTTTAATAAAGTGCAAGGATTTCCAAAGGGCAACAAATAATCTAGATTCGGCTTTCGATTGTTCAGCAATTCATAACAAGTTTTGTTGTGTTTCTTCATGGTCAAAACACGATTAAGGACATGACATGTCGTGTTCACCGCCTCTACCCAAAATGTCACTGGCAACTTTGAGTCGGATAACATTGTTTTAGCCATCTCAATCAGCGTTCGATTCTTCCGTTCAACCACACAATTCTGTTGAGGAACATAAGGAGCACTGAATTCATGATGGATGCCTTTCTGTAAACAGAATAAAATATTTCCATTCTCGAATTCTATCCCATTGTCACTACGAATCCTCCTGACCTTCAGTTTGGACAAACTCTCAAGACCAACAATCAGGAACTTAAGAATCTCAAATGTCTCATCCTTCGAAACTAGAAATTTTACCCAAGAGAATATTGAATAATCGTCAGTCACTACCAAACAGTATGATTTGACGCCTTCACTCTTAACACTAACAGGTCCGAATAAATCCATAAGCAACAACTCGAGAGGAGTCGCAATTGAATTAATCAACTTAGATTTGTGAGATTTCCTGTGCTGCTTCCCCTTCTAGCATGGAATACAATCTTTGTTCACTTGAAATCTCATGACTGGAACACCAGAAACTAGCTCGTTCTTCACTAAAAAGTTCATTTTTCTGATATTAATGTGAGCCGTCTTCCGGTGCCACAAAGTTGATTCGGACTCAGAAGCTTTAGAAAGATTACACGTCGGAACAGACGAAGTTGTCGTCGCCGTGCTCATGTCGAGCATGTATATAACATTCTTCCTTGTAGCTCGAATTAGAATCCAATCTTCAGGTATCTCAAAACCAGGCTTCAACACCAAACATTCTTACTTGTTGAAGTGAAATGAGAAATCTTTATCACAGACTTGTGAAACAGATAACAGATTATGTTCGAGCTACTCCACATCGTTGACTTTCTCAAAGCCCAATCTTCCATTGTACACGGTTCCTTGTCCTGAAATGTTGCCGCCTTTCTTACCTGCAAAGGTTACATATCCACCTTGAATCTCTTTCACATTCTTTAATAAGTTAATGTTTCCTGTCATGTGTCGAGAACATCCACTGTCGACGTACCAGTGGTTGCCAACAGTCCTCCTTGGAGTCCCTTGCACATAAACAAGAAAATTCGGTTGGTAATTGAGACCCAAGCCATAGTGGTCTTGGGCCGGCCTGACTCATCAAAATAAACAATCTCTTTTAAGATACAATCAAATCTCTCCTCTATTTTAGGAGATTGTTTTTCAGAATTAGAAATTTGTTTCTTTGGTTTCTATTTAGATTGTACTTGAACTGTTTCATTCTGTTTTGATGATGCAGAAGATTCAACATTGTCTTTGACCACATATTGATCTAAAAGCTTCTTCTACCTTTTGTTTCTCCTCCTTCTTTGAGGTCTTGATAGTTTTACTTTCTCCGGATCAATCGCAGCTGATGAGCCATTTGATTCAACTCTAGTAGACTCAATCTTTTCAGAAACTATCTTCACTAAAATAGGTGCTTTGATAACTTGTTTCTTCACAACCTTATCCACACTAGTCTTTACATCCATTATTTTCACTACTGGCTTTGCTAGTGATTCAACAAAAGGTCTTCCCATCCTGAGATCTTCTAGACATTTTCCCTTATTCTTCGCATGACAATCTCTCAGAATATGACCAACAACTCCACAATGAAAACAAACCCGTCTTTCTTTGTATACCCTAGCATGTTTTTCTTTCTCAATTCTCTTCGAACTAGATGATTCACACTGAGAGTCAGTGTTAAATGTTTGAACAACCTTGGGTTTCTCTGAATCAACTTTTTTTTTCACAAACTCAATATTTGAAGTCTTCTCAATGTCCTTAGTTTCTTGAAAATCAAACCCACTGGTCACAAATGGTTTCGACGGTTTAGGTTGAGATTGTTCAGTATTCTCATCCGGTTCAGTCAGGATCCTTCTATCTCTTATTACTTTCTTAACCACAACAGGTTCATGAACCTTACATTCTTTCACAGTACCTTTAGCCTTTTCTGGATCAAAGGTTTCATCGTCGCTCGAATCATCATAAACCATATCCTCTCCAGTAACTAGATTCACCTTGAGGATGATTTTTGGCTCTAGATCTTCATCTATCACTTTCTCAATGCTACGAGAAGTATAGTTACCATTGAACGGAGGACAGAAACTAACTCCCCCACCAATAGCCTTATCATCAAAAGAAGGACAATAACCTATACCTCCCACCACTTTCTCATTTGTAGCTTTCTCATTATAATATTCCAATAGAAAGCTGGAATTCTTATAGCTTTCAAGCTTTCTCAATAATTTTGTTACTTCTGTATGCGATTGGGCAAGTTCATTAATTTTCTTTTCATATTCAGAATATGCCACATCAAGGTGAAAAGTTTGATCATTTACTTTAATTTGTAAAACTTTAATATCTTCCTTTAAAGATTCAATTCTAATGTTCAAAAGCTTTTCATTTTCTTTCAAAATTTGATTAGATGTGTGAATTGCCTTCATATCACAGATCAGATTTGTGTTATCGTCACACAATCTGGTAATTTTCAAATCAGATTCAATGCATGTAGTACAAGAACGACCTTTTGTACCTGTTTAGAATCGGCCATGAAGGCAATGGCTTCAGTCAACATCTCAGCAATCTTCTCAGTCACCTTTCCAGCAGCTCTATTATCTTCAAGCAATTCTTCAGTTGAAAACTTAGATTCATCATTCTAAATAATACATTCTTCAACCTCAGCAACACTCCCAGAATCAGTTCATTCACCATCAGAAGAACTACTATCAGTACCATCTTCAGAATGAACTTCAGCAAGAAACGCCTGGCTGACATGACCTACAATATCATTCAAATGGATACCCCAGACATAGTTTTCATCTTGTTGAGACATCAAAGTTGTGGAAGTATTCTGCTTATTCTGATTATTCCTTTCCTTGTCGTATCCATAAAGCCATGTTCCACTTTATATTCATCTCGACTAATGCATCTTTATCCAACTGTTTGAAATCTTCCTCAATCATGTCAGGATCAGTTATTTTGCCTCCTGTAAAGTTATCATATGAAGTCAGAAAGGAAGCAAACATAGCCATCATATCATCTGCATCTTTAGGAGACATCTTTTGAGACTACAAATGATTCTCACACTTGTAATTTTTAGAACATCTAGAACTTGAAGCAACAAAACATGAACCTTCATTACATGAACTCTCCTTGGGATTTTTAGAAATATCTCCAGAAAATAATGCAACTCCAGATTTCTAGGTAGACGTACCTTTTCCAAAATAAATGCTTGGATCCTTATAGACTGTATCCTTCTTTTGTTTATTCAAATCATATGATTGAATCTTTCCCATAAGATCTTCAAGAATCAGTTCATCAAATCCATGCTGCTCTTTAATGACTATGGTATACATCTCAAAATGAGCGGGTAGAGCATCCAGAAATTTCTCAAGTACCTTCCTGTTCTTGTATGAAATATCATTGTTCACCATCTCACTCAAAAGATGATAATATTTGGACATTAATTCATCAATAGTTTCTCCATCAAAATGCTTGAATACACTAAACTGCTTTTTCAACAACTCTTTCCTGTTCTTCTTTATGTCAGTACTCCCTTCACATATCTTGGCTAACCCTTTCCAAATATCACGCGAGGTAGTAAACTTCTTGAAAGTATGATATATATATATATATATATATATATATATATATATATATAACGACAGACACATTGATAAAGTAGCCAGTGCTTTCTTTCCTCTATCGTACAGAAGCTTCTTTTCATCTGTAATAGCTGAATTGGTTTTGATATGAGAATGAATAGGATGTTTGTATCCTTCACTGATTGGAATCCACAAGCTCGTATCACTAATGTTAACATAGTTCTCAAAACAACTTTTCCAGTTAGAGTAATCTTTTCAGTTCATCAGCCTCGATGGCTTGGTTGGAGTACTAATTTCATTATCATAGTTGAGTAAATGAGTCATGTTGTTCACACTAGCATGATTTGAGCTTGACATCTTTGCAATTTTGAACAAGTTCTGTCAAAAGCGAACTTAGCAAGCGAACATAACAAGTTCGCCAAATCAGGGGAAAGCGAACTTAACAAGTTCGCCCAAACAAGTTCTCCTGTAACTACTTGGATAAGTTCGCCTGTTTCAGCTGAAGAACAAGAAGGATTGTTCTTAACACCCAAACGCACGAACCAGACTGAAAATCATCATATTTTGCAATTCTGAAGGAATTGAACAAATTCAAGCCGTAGGATTCTTCAATTTATGAAATGCAACACTTCTAACGGATCAATTTTGGCAAATCAACACAAAAATTGATGAAATCAATCTAAAAACTCTTCAAAAACAGCAAGAAACTCCATGAATACAAAAGTCTTTGAAAATCTCAGTCCTTGAATGCAAATCCAATCCAAACAATGTCACACGATGATCTCTAATCAAGAGCAATAGCTCTGATACCAATTATAGGCCCCAGCGGGTATACATATCGATCTCAGACGTATAACACGCAATGTGAACTCGTAGTGAGGAATCCTAACGAATACACACATCTCGGGAACAGATACATATACACAAGAATCTCACACACAAAGACAAGATCTCAAGTAAACTCTTAGTTGTATTGCTCTGATAAAAGTGCTTACAAGTTACAAATCCCAGATGTCTAAAACAACACAAACTAAGCACTATTTATAGGCAACACACTGCTACAGGCGAACTTATCAAGTTTGCCAGAACTAGCCTTAGGCGAACTTAATAAGTTCGCCACAACTATATCAGGCGAACTTATTAAGTTCGCCTGTTACAACAAACTTAACACATTTAGAAAACATTACATACAAGAAATCATAAAGACCTAATCTATTACAAGACTGATTGTCACACAAATGTTCCAACAATAACCCATAGCGGACCGAAGCGACAAGGCGTAACGGTCCTATATGTGTTCACCAAGCCAAATAAACCACCTCAATTGGATGTCGGACCGACATCCATTTCCATATCGGTCCGACACGGACCTATCGACCAATCTATAAATAGATGGACCAGGAGCTTAGTTTTGAGACATCCCAAATAGCAAACACACGTACAAAACACTCATTTAGCCTCGTTAAGCGTACCTAGAAGTCTCGGTTCATGTAGAGAAGTCCAGTTTCTAGCTTTTCTACACCAATACGCAGTACATAGTTTCGAGGTAAGGTTATGACTAGTTCCTAATAACTTGGTTATTTCCACTAAGCTAGGAACTTGTGATTAAGTAATGTTGTAATGACTTAGGACCGTGATCCGAGTCATTGTGCTATTTACATTAGCAAAAGTTAAAGTTATTTGAACAGGAAGGAAGTTACAGGCGAGTTCTATGATGCCATTTTTAAACGTTTTTAAATGTTTTGGGCATGATGCACATGTTATGAATGTTTTAGATACTGTATGCCATTGATTTAAATCTATGAGCCAGTATCCATGATGTTACAAGAGAAATGTTTATGTCATAAAATAAAAGGTAAACATCCAACCAATATGTAGTTATCTGGGAAAAGGAATGTTCTGTCTAAGGAAAGAGTGGTGTATAAATCCCTCCTGGAACAGACATTCTTTCGTGAGAACATATCTATTGGAGGTACTACTTTGGTAAGATAATCACCTTGTAATGTTTTAAAGAAAGAAAAGATTATGGTTTGACACGTAAAATGATTTAAAGATTTGTCCTGGTTTACCTAGATAAGTAATGATGAAAAGATGTCATTGGCAGTGATTGCATTGACATGGAATGTTTTGACCACATTGGTCTGTAAAATAATGCTTTGTCAAATCCCACATAATATCTTGCAATTTAAGGGCAGTGATTGCTTTATCTCCGAAAGTGGACGAATTGAATACGGACCGTTACATTCCTTCATGGTATGTAACGGGGGAATGGACCATCATAAAGGTTATGCAAAGTGGTGACGACCACTTAAGAGGTTTACGAACCTCGATAAGATATAAGTCGTGCAAGAATAAATGTTATGTTGGGCAAGGGCGTATGTGAAAGGTAATGGTGATGTTTTGAAACATGTCATATACAAACCATTTGAATGGATCAAAAATACTTTGAATAAACTTAGAACTCACCAGCATAAGCTGACCCGTGTGTTAAGCATGTAGCCTTAAGCAGAAATGGAAAGGAGGCATCATAACCCGAGGGGACCTACATGTGGTATCAGAGCATCGTGCTCGTGATTTGTGACGTTTTGTGTATGATTTGACACCAAAAAGACTGAATTTTTGATCAATATTCATTTCCATGGAGTTTTCAAGTTCTTGAGAAGATTTTGTGGCTGATTTCATTAATTTGGAGTTGTTTTTGAAGAAATTGATTCGTTCAAAGTGTTCTAATTCATATTATATTCAATCCTATGGTTTATTTTCATCAAATTCAATCAATTCAGCAAAGTTATGATGATTTTTGAGGTTTCAAGTTCATGTTTTGGTTGAAGAATTCATCTTCCTAAGAGTTTTTAGCTGAAACAGGCGAACTTATCTCAAATTCAGTTACAGGCGAACTAAAGAGGCCAACTTAGTCTAAGTTTTTGTTTAGGCGAACTTATCAAGTTCGCTTGGCACAAGTTCGCTTAAGGAAAGTTTTAGGCGAACTTATCAAGTTCGCTTGTGGGTAAAGTTGTTTCAATTTTTGTTTTCTTGTCATATTTTGCATATATTTGTTGTTATGGCTAACATGGTGCATGTTACAAACATGTTCAACTTGGTGGGTAAAGTTGTTTCAATTTCATATTGACAATGAAATTGGTACTTCTCAGAAACCGCCAAAGTTGCTAAGTCTTGCTGATTATCCTAACTGAAAGGATCGTTTTAGTCAATTTGTTTCATTTACTGATACCAGTTTTTGGATTCCTATTCTAGAAGGATATACTTATCCTACTTATTCATGGATGGATAATGACAATGTTCCAAAGCCTGTATCTGCTTTAACAACTGAATAAAAGTTGTTATTTGATCGTGAAAAGAAGGCAATGGCGAGCATTTCAATGTCACTACCAAAAGAAATTTATTACAGTTTCAAGCAGTTAAAAACTTCAATGCAGTTATGGGAAGCTTTACAGAAGAGATCTGAAGGTAGTTTGTATGTAAAGAAAAGTCATAAAGAATTACTGAAGAAACAATTTTTGATATTCTAACACTTTTAGAATGAGAATTTGGATGATCTGGCTACAAGATTTTATCATTTGCATAGTGAATTAGCAAGTGCAAGGTGGTTTATGAAACTGAAGAAATTAATGACAAGTTTCTTGAAGATATACCATCAAAATTTGATGTGTATACTGTCCTCATCAAAGAAAATGAAAAATATAAAACAATGTCACTTGAAGATGTTCTTGGAAAAATTAAATCTCATGATCTGAACTTAGAGAAAAAGGAAACCAATATGGAGCACATGCAAGATCCGTCAATGTACTTTGCAAAAACATCTGGAAATTTTGGATCAGGAGTTGCATTGTTTTCAGGAGATGGTCAAGATAACTCTAATGATAATAGCTCTGGATGTTCTTATCAATTTGGTTTCTCTGCAACTATATCAAACACTTCTGGATCACAACCATTGAATTCACATCATGTGAATCAAAGGGTAGCTGAAGATTATATGGCAATGTTTTCATCTTTTATTGCTTCATATGAAAATTTTATTGGAGGAAAGATTCATGATCCAGAAGCAATTGAAGAAGATTATCGTCAAATTGATCCGGTTGATCTAGAAGAAATGAATATTCAGTGGAATATGGTAATGTTGATCAGATTAGCAAAGGATTTTCTTAAGAAGACAGGAAAGAAGTACATCGGATCAAACAGTAGAACAAGAATGGGTTTTGACATGACTAAAGTTCGATGTTACAACTGTCAAGAATATGCTCACTTTGCTAAAGAATGTAATAAGCCAAAAGTTGAGTTTGTCTCTCAAAAGAAGAACAAAAATTATCAAAGTAACATAAATCAACAAAGTTCAAGTGGTTCTGGAAATTCAGCAAATGTCTCAACATCATCTGCTTTGGTTGCCCAAGGAGATGATAACTATGACCAGGGAATCCATTTAGAAGATATAGTTAGTGCTGTGAGTCAAGCCTTTGTGGCTGAAATTCATACTAATGAGACATCTGAAGATGAAAGTTTAAGTGATAGTGAAAGTTCAGGGAGTGAAGCATAAACTCAGAATGATGAATCTTCTGAGAATGTCATTGAAGAAGAAATTTTTGAAGAAATTGATCCTGAAAGTGTTGATGAATTTCTTTCTGAAGAAAATGTATCTACAAAAAGTGTATTTGAAGATGAGATTTTGTTGACAAAAAGAGCTGAGATGACTGAAGAGATTCCAACTGCTAAAGTGTTCATGGTAGACATGTTTGATCCATCAATGGTAAAAGATGTTATCTGTAATATATAATGTTCTAACTGTGTGTTGGTGAAGGATAAAATGATCAAAGTCATGGATGATAACACAAATTTGATCTGTGATAGGAAATCGATGCACTCAGTGAATCAGAAATTAAAGGACAATGATAAGTTGTGTATTAACAGAATTGAATCACTCAAAATAGACATTAATTCTCTAACTTTGAAGATTAAGGAACAGACATATCGTTTGGATATGGCTTATGCTGAGATTGAAAAGAGGAATGAAATTGTTGCTGAGAAAAACAAAGTAATTTTAGATAAAGAAACAGAAGTGATCAGATTACATAGAAAACTGGAATGTTTTGGAAATTCATCACTATTTTTGGGATATTTCAATGACAATGTTGATCCTGTTAAGAGAACAACTGGAATTGGAATCGCTCCTCCACCATTTAATGGAAACTATGTTGTAGAACCAGAGATCATTACTAAAGAGGATATTGATCCAAAGACAGTTTTAAAAATTAATCCAGTCATAGGAGAAGAAATGGTATATGATTCTGATAGTGATGATGAGATATTTGATGCTAAAAAATTGATGGTGTTCCTAAAGATGTGAAGACTGATGAACCAAAAGTAGTAAAACAAGTCACAAGAGATCGATGTATTCTTACAGAGCCCGATGAAGTCGAACAATCAACTATTTCACCAATGTTATCTAAAAGTGGTTTTATAAGAGCTGGTGATATCAAGAAGAAGGTTTCAAAAGTTGAAAATAAATCAACAAGTTATTTCATTAAATAGAAGGTGAATGTGGCAAAACTCAAAGATATTCAGTCTCCAGTTTCAAAGAATTATGTTGGTGAACCATCCAAAAAGATGTATGTTCCAAAGAAACAAGGAGGTAGTGATGCTAAATCTAATGAAGGTAATTCATCAGAAAGTTCCTAAACTTTAACTAAGGTTCCTTATATCAGAGAATACAAGGATAAGAGAGTGTGCTTTCATTGTAATGAAGTTGGGCACATAGTGTTATATTGTCCTTACAAAAACAAAGAGTAGAAGTTTCTTATTTCAGAGAAAGTTACACCAGCTGTTGTTCATGGTCAATCAAGAGTAGTAAAGATTCTGCAAAGACCGAATGTGGGAAAGCCTACATCTGATAATGTGATGAAACAATCTGTCAAGGAAAATTTGCCTAAGCAGCATGTTACTAAACCTTTTGGATTTAAGAGAGAGATGACACAGCATGTTCATGATAGATTTGTTGATTCTAAACCAGAGTTTGTTCAATCTGGTGTTAGAAACAATGATGTGTTTCATAAGTTTGTTGAGAATCCTAAAGTTGGATTCATAAAGAATTCACAATCTGAGGTCAAACTTTCAAGACCTCAAAGGTGAAGAAGGAATAGACGGTTAAGAAAAGTTTTGGAAAATGATCAATTTGAATATGAATTTCAAAATCAACCATGTTTTAATAAGAAAAAGAATGTTTCAAAATCCAAAATGACTGATTCTGATTTGCCTGAATCACAAAGGGTAGATGATAATAGAGATTGTGAATTCCTTGAAGTTGTTTATTTTGATGCTAATGGTAGACCCAAGACCACAATGGCTTGGGTCCCCATTTCTAATTGATTTCCTTTGTTTGTGTAGGGTCAACCAAGGAAGACTATCAACAACAAATGGTATGTGGATAGTGGTTGTTCCAGACATATGACAGGAAACATTTGTTTGCTTGAAGATGTTATTAAAATTGTTCCAGACATATGACAGGAAACATTTGTTTGCTTGAAGATGTTATTAAAATTGATGGAAGTTATGTCGCCTTTACGGGTAATAAAGGCAGGTACATAACACGTCAAGGAACGTTAAAGAATGAAAAGGTGAAGTTTGCGAAAGTCAATTTCGTTGAGCAACTCGAACATAATCTACTCAGTGTATCTCAAGTGTGTGATAAAAAATTTTCATTCCATTTTAATGATGCTAAATGTTATATTCTGAAGCCGAGATTTGAAATACCTGAAGAATGGATTCTGATGAAGGCTCCGAGAAGAAATGACACATATGTTTTAGACACGAGTGTTGCTACAACAACGGATTCTATTCCAACATGTTTACTCTCAAAAGCATCTGAATCTGATTCTATTCTCTGGCATAGGAAGCTTGCACACATAAATTTCAGAAAAATGAATTATTTTGTGAAGAATGATTTGGTTTCTGGTATATCAAAAATGAAATTTGTTGTGCCTGTTGACCGCATTCCTTGCAAGAAGGGCAAGCAACACAGGAAGTCTCACAAATCCAAGAAACAAAATTCTATTATCACTACTTTCGAGTTACTACATATGGATTTGTTCGGACAAATCAGTATTCGAAGCATTGGAGGTAAATCGTAATGTCTGGTGGTAACGGGTGACTACTGAAGATTCTCATGGGTTAAGTTTGTGGCAAAAAATTCTGAAACAATAGAGACAGTTCAATTCTTAATTCTTGGGTTGGGGAATCTTTTGAGTCAACAGGTCAGGCGTATCAGAAGTGACAATGGCAGTAAATTTAAAAATAGCAAGATGGGACTCTTTTGTTTACAAAAGGGTATACATCATGAATTTAGTGCGCCATATGTTCCTCAACAAAATGGTGTTGCTAAGCGAAAGAACAGAACTCTGATTGAGGTAGCTAGAACAATATTGGCGGATTCTAAGCTATCGATTACTTTTTTGGCTGAAGCTGTGAATACAGCATGCAATGTCCTGAATCGTGTTCTTGCCGTCAAGCGACACAACAAGACGTGTTATGAGTTGATAAATGGTCAAAAGCCTAATTTGAATTATCTTCTTCCTTTTGGAAATCCGTGTACTCTTCTAAAGATCAAGGATGTTTCTACCAAGTTTAGCGAAAAGGCGATTGAAGGAATTTTTCGGGGATATGTTGCCAATTCGTTAAATAAACGAGTGTATAACAAGGAAACATGACAGGTCGAAGAATGGTTTCATATCGATTGCTCTAATCGATCTATTCCACAGAAGGCGGTTGGTCAAGAGTGGGCATTTGATTATGACAGATTGTTCAAGTCTTTTAACTTTGCTCCTGGCTTATCTGATGAAGAAGTTGCTTTACTATACAATTCATGTCAAGGTGATAAAGATTGTGGGTTAACTCCAACATCAACGGTTCCATATTCCGTTCAATAGTCATCAGTTCACCCTGATCCTAGTGTTGCATCTAGTTCGGGAACTCACGAGACTAATAGTGAGGATGATGAAGAAATTTTTCAGGATTCTTCGACTGATCCATTAATTGTTGATGATTCATCCAACACTACACATGTTCATGGGGAGATTTCTACAAATTTAGATTCAGAGATAGCTGTTGATCAATCTTCTCAAACAGATATTTCTCAAGTTGATATTTTACCTGTTCCGGATGTGGCTTCCATAAAAGAACTCAAAAAACATCCGGTGACGAATATCATTGGGAATTTGCAAGATGGAGTTCAAACTCGTTCTTTAACTGAAAATATTTGTTATTATTCATACATTAGAGATACTTGAGTAATTGATGTTTGCTTACATTCTTGTTTTATTTCTTAGATAGAACCTAAAAATGTGGAGATGGCTTTACAAGACAATAACTGGATAGAAGCAATGCAGGAAGAGCTTGCTCAATTTGATAAGCTAAAGGTGTGGAATTTACTTGATCTACCAAAGGGAATGTATCCCATTTGCATCAAGTGGGTTTACAGATGTAAAAAAGATAATCGTGGTGTTGTGGTAAGGAACAAAGCAAGATTGGTCGTACAGGGATTTAATCAACAAGAAGGAATTGATTACACTGAGGTGTACGCACCTGTAGCACGGTTGGAAGCTATTCGTTTGGTTTTAGCTTTTGCATTATTCAAAGGTTTCAAGGTTTATCAACTGGATGTTAAAAGTGATTTATTGTATGGCAAGGTGAAAGAGGAATTTTTTGGGTGTCAACCACCCGGGTTTGAGGATCCATTGTATCCTTCAAAAGTGTTCAAGCTAGATAAGGCTCTTTACGGTCTTCATCAAGCACCCCGTGCGTGGTATGAAACATTGTCACAACATCTTTTGGACAATGGTTTCGATCGTGGTCAAATTGATTCCACCTTGTTTATCAAGAAAGCAGGGGGAGATTACCTGATGGTTCAGATATGCGTGGACGATATTATTTTTGGCTCAACAAAAAAAAAGTTATGAAAGGAGTTTGAGAACGTCATGAAATCAAAATTCGAAATGTCAGCTATGGGAGAGTTGTCAATCTTTTTAGGATTACAAGTTAACCAAAAAGAGGATGGTTTCTTTATACATCAGTCTAAATACGTGAAAGACATTTTAAGCCGGTTTAAAATGGAAGACTGTACCCCGTATGACACTCCGATTCTTGTAAATCACAAGATGAATCTAGATCCGGAAGGAAAGGATATTGATTGTCGATTGTACAGAGCAATGATTGGTTCTCTCATGTACTTAACAGCATCAAGGTCAGATATAATGTTTGTTGTGTGTCTTTGTTCCAGATTTCAAGCAAAAACAAAGGAATCATATCTGATTGCAGTCAAACGTATTTTTCGGTACCTGAAAGGGAAACCGAGATTAGAAATATGGTTTCCTCATGCTTCTAATTTTGAATTTAATGCATATACTGACTCTGATTTTGGAGGTTGTTGTTTGGACAGGAAATCTACGACAGGAGGTTGCCAATTTCTAGGAAATCGTCTTGTGTCATGGCAATGTAAAAAGCAAACTACTGTGTCAATTTCAACATGTGAAGCAAAATACATCGCTGCTGCAAGTTGTTGTTCACAAATTTTATGGATTCAGCAACAATCAAGACACTATGGTTTGAATTTAACTTGCACCCCCCATGTTCAGTGATAATAATGCCACAATGTCTATAATAAATAATCCAGTTAAGCACAGTAAAACAAAACACAATGAAATATGATGCCATTGTATTCATGATTGTGCAGATAAAAAGGTTATTGAGCTGGTGAAAGTTCATATTGATAAAAATCTTGCAGATTTGTTCACCAAAGCATTTGATCGTACAAGGTTTGAATTTTTGATAAAGATGACTGGTATGATCAATCCCGAATAAATTTTTCTGCTCAAAATAATTCTCATGGAGGTTTATTTTTCTATTTTTTAACTGCTTTCTTTCATTTATGAATTTCAATTTACTATCAAAAAGTTTGTTATTTATAAAAAGCCCAAACAAATTGAAAAATCTTAAAATTGACATCATTTGAGCATGAGAAGAAATGATAGTAAATCAGTAGATGTTCATTCACACATGACCTTAGATTGACTGGTTGGTGATTTATGTTTATACAATATATCTGAATTATATATGTTTTGATCTAAACATCAGAGACTGCACAAATAGGAGATGATAGTGTTGTGTATGCATATAATTTAGCTTGTCAATAGGCTAAAAGGGTCTTTGAACCATTAGTAGTGTGAATACATAATTGCATATGTTACAACTGTGATTTGAACCCATTTTATGCCTGGGTGTGTGTCTTAAAAGATCATTATCAGATATAGAATAGGAGGTTTAAAGTGATTCATGAGACCAGTATCGTACTATATTGATTAGCACAATTTCTCCGGTTCACTTCACTGCCCATACCCCGAAAAACATGTAATGTGATGTTAAACTAAGATATGTTTTTAACAACATCTGTTGGAGCATATATTCGCCCTTGGATTAATATCTTGATTCCATTGAATATCCAGATAACAGTTGGACCACATTACCCTATATTATTAAATCAATCGATTCTTTAATCCTTCATTCTACTGAAGATTTCGTCTGTTACAATCTACCATGATATTACATCCAAAGCCAATCAATTGAATCATTCTGATTCCTTATATCCTTCGGGATCTATTTCTTTTCCTGTGCTAATTGAGATAGTTTCATCCTGGAGATTGATATTATCTTTGTATAAGTCTCATATGTCTTGAAGATAGTGCAATTTACTTTCAGTTGGCATATTAGTGGGGTACACGTTGTATTTCATACTTAAATGGTACCTTAACTTAAAAGAAAGTGGGAATGGGATGCTTTTAGTTTCAACTCTTATAATATTGACAATTTAAATTTGTATGTAATAGCATGATCCTGCTTTCTTTGAATGTTTATCGTGTATCATTACATGCAGTATATGAAAGTCTGAAAAATGGAGACTGGAAGGAATGGCATAGGATACCAATTGTAACATTTCTGATTTTTAGTATTCATATTTCAATCCAATGAAATGCAATTTCGAATTCAATACTCGTGCACTGTCTTATTATTTTTCTCACCGTAAACTAAACGCAATAATTCAATACAAATTTACAAGTTTTGCTCGATTATATACACTTAAACGTTATACAAGTAACTATTTATTTCAAACTAATCAAACCTGAAAAGTCAAGGACTAAAGTTAAAAATTTATCAAGAAACCCTAATTAGCACGGTCGTGCTTCGTCCTGGCACGGTCGCGTCAAGTGCCTCGGCACGATCGCGCGACTGGTCCTGGAACGATCGCGCCCAATGCCTAAGCACGGTCGCGCCTATCTTGGTACGGTCGCGCCTGCGTAACAGTCGAAACGTAAATGCAGTTTCAAAACGCTCGGTCGTTTGAATTCAAATCCGATGTGCGTTTCTCTTTCAGTATCAAAGAAAATAATTGTCAATTACGATCATTATCATCCATTTGCGAATTCTTTCAAGAAAAACCGTCCAAAATTTCTCCCAAGCCTCGAACCATTTTTTTCGATCCTGTTGCTACCAAATAATCAAGGAACTCGATCCTCCGATCATCTCTAAGGTTTCTGAAGGGTTGAATCAGTCGGAATCGCAGCAGAAGACGCCGGAAAGCAATCTTGCCGTCGCCGGAACCTCCTTCTACCGACCTCCATCGATTCCCTACTCTTTCGGGTAATTGATCATTTGTTAGTATCCGTTTTAGTATTTAGATCGAAATCCCCATGTTAATCTGGGCTTCCCTTACAAAAATTATCCGGAACCGAAATTCCTATTTTTAATAAAATGGATTTAATCGAATCCATTCTTAAACACGTTTTCCATACAATTAATTTATATGAATAGACTCGTAACAACTCAGTAATCAAAAGCCCTAACAATTCCAACGCTATAAATACAAGATTTGTTCAATTCGTGTCTGATTTGGAAGAGACACGGTCGCGCTAATCATCTAGTGCGGCCGTGCATCATGAAACGCGGTCGTGCCGAGTAGCAGCGCGGTCGTGTCCTCCTGTCCAGACCTAGCCATGCCCTTTGGGCTAGCCTCTGTTGTGTCTAAAAATCATAGACACGACCGCGCCGAGCCAAGGCACGGTCGTGCCTGTTGACTTGTCTAGTTTGTGCCCTCTGTTGATCAACCCGGTCGCGCCCGTGGCTTGAGCACGATCGTGCCCTTCCGAGGCATGGTCGTGTGTGACTCAGAAATTTTAACACAATTATAATTTTATATTTTTCAATCAATAAATGTTTCAAATTTTATAAAAATATGTTTTCTGTATTTGAAGAGATTTAAAGTTTAATCTGGAGATAAATATTATTTATTTAAAAGTTTATTTAAAAATTTATAAAAATTAAATGTATATTTATCTTACACTTAAATGATGTTTTAAATGATTAAATTACAAAATTTATAAATAAATAAGATAATATTTATTTATTTAATATTTAAACAAAAATCATTTATTTATTTATACTTAATTACAATCAATATTTACATTATTTCATAAACTATAATCATTTATTTATTTATTAATTTATATTTAACACATGTATTATTTTCATAATCAACAATTTTATAAAAATTCTATTTTATTATTTAAAATCCAAACTTTAATCAAATGTTCCAAAAATGGTTACTACAACTTTATATATTTTATTTAATACTTTTTATACACAAATTCAACCTTCAATGTTAGACTTAAACTTTGTACACCGATTTGATTCAATATACATTACTATCTAGGTTAACCCGTGCGTATCAAGAACCCTTATTTTATCTATACTCTTTGTTAGCTACATTTACATACCAAGTGAGTATTCACAACCCCTTTTACTTTTTTACACTTTTGGGGTGAAACATGAACACTATTCAAATTACACATTACATTTACACAAGCAACACAAAGTACAAATCCTATTTACTTTCATGTGTGCAATTTGAGCTTTATACCCGAGTGCTAGGTGTGCTAAACTTTGTATGCGATTATGTGCAATCATTAACTATACAAGCCGACGGTTTTCAATGATAGATCTATTGAGTCTGACAAACCCACCCAGGTGCGCGGTGATTGAAACTGACAACACAATTTTTGCATGCTAGTTACAAGGTTTGGTTGTACATGGTTACACAATAGCTGCTCCTCATAAATGCCTTATTTATCATGATATGTAAAGGATTTGTTTTCAACTATATGCTATCTATATTCAACTGTGTTATACTCACCAACTTTTTAGTTGACTTTATTTTATTCATGTTTCAGGCCCTAATATGTGAGTATGATTCAAGACGTGCTCAATATAGGATTTGGCCTTAGCAATTTAAATCAAGAATTCTATGAGTTGTTTTATGTTTCTTTGTTTGAATTTGGTTTGTACTTGGATTATTTGTAATGGAAATTTGACTTTAATATATTTCAATTTAGTCAACCATGTGCTATGAACAGTCTTACATGTCCCGCCCCGATGATTCCGCCATCGGTCGGGGTGTGACAGATTGGTATCAGAGCCTTGGTTATAGGGAATTAGGTTATTAGACACCTTGACCTAGACTATAACTTTAGGACAACCACTTATGCTATGCTTCATGATTATGTGCTATGTGCTACATGTTATATGTTACATTCTTAGTATGATTACTTATTATTTCATTTTGATGACTTATGTGTTTTAAATCCATGACTTATTAGGATGTTCATAATAATTTAATAAATAATATCCTTTCATATATCCTAAAACCTCATAATATTCCTATTTTCTTTTCTATCTTTATCCTTCTTAGCATGTGGAAAAATTCTTGAAGCAAAAAAAATCTCTAAAATTTTTATTTCTTCGTTAAGGTTTTTAAACTTGTTAAATTATTTGAGGACAAGTGCAATCTGGAAGGGTGACACCTGTATTTTGGGTTTTCTGTCTAGGAAAGCATTTCGCATAAATCCCAATCAACCGAGGGACCCGTATGCTTTCCTGGGAATTCCCGAGATGAGTGTTTACTTATAGGCTAAAGCATGTCTCCTTGAAAAATTATATAAGTTTAATTAACCTTAATGTGCCATAGTATTCAAGTGATTTTATCACTTTTGAGTACAATCCAAACTAAGAATATCTATTTTTATTTTTGTTATCTCATCCTATTAAACCCTATCAAATCTCATAAGTTCTTACAATCTTTCTTGTCTTGTGAAAAATCTGTAGAATGCCTCCTCGTCGTGCTCCCGCAACCAACGCCAACACCGACATTGCTGCTATTCTTACCCAATTGGTGACACAACTCACCCAAGCCAATGGTGCCACCAATGGCAACAATGGTGGAAATGGAAGCAATAGTGGTAATAATGGTGGAAATGGTGGTAACAATCCATCTCAATGCACCTTCAAGCACTTCAATTCGTGCAATCCCCTCAAGTTATTTGGTACCGAAGGAGCTACTGGACTACTTCAATGGTTTTAAAGCATTGAGAATACCTTTCTCAATAGTGACTGTCCCGACAACCTCCGTGTTCGTCATGCTACAAGTGTCCTACAAAAACGGGCACTTACATGGTGGAATGGAGAGAAAAGGAATAGGGGTGTTGATGTAGCTATGGCCTTACCTTGGGATGAGGTCAAAAGGCTTATGACCGAGGAGTTCTGCCCTCGAAATGAAGTGAAAAAGTTAGAAGCTGAATTTTGGGATCTTGCCCAAGATAGTGGGGAAAGCTTAGCATATACAACTCGGTTCCATGAGTTGAGTCTTCTAGTGCCCCACATGGTCACTCCTTTGTCCCGTTGTATCGAAAAGTATATTGGTGGGCTACCACGACAAATCCAAGATATTGTCTTAGGTAGAAATCCTGCTACTCTGGAGGATGCTATTCGTCTATCCGCTACCTTAACTGATAATCATGTGAAAGCTGGAACTCTGACCAAAAAGGGTTCTAAGAAAGTTTCTGAAACCGTAACCCCTCCTACTCACAACAAAGAAGCCACAACCGAGCCCTCTCGCAATAATAGAAAGAGGAAGGTTAGAAATTTTGCTGTGGTTACTCCTGCTGTTCCCATCAACCAAGCTGCACCTATGGTTCAAGCGTCGGCTAAAAAGCCATATGTTAGGATCTACCCTCTTTGTGCCACCTGCAACTACCATCATCCCCAAAACATCCCATGTCGCCTTTGTACTTATTGTGGGAGATATGGTCATACAGTTAGTGTTTGTAGGACCAAAGCTCTTGCGGGCCAAGTCAACCCTCCAAACCGAACCGTACCTCAAGTGGTTAATCAAGGTGCTCCCGCCATTGCTAATGGGCGTGCTTGCTATGAGTGTGGTGAACCGAACCATTTTCGTGATCAATGTCCAAGACTTGCAAATGCTAGACAAGGTGGAGCTCGTGGGCGTGCGTTCAACATAAACGCCAATGAAGCTCAAGCCAACAACGACGTGGTTAATGGTATGTTCCTTGTTAATAGTCAATATGCCTCCATTTTGTTCGTTACCGGTGCCGATAAAAGTTTTGTGTCACTAAATTTTGAGCCTTTACTTGCAAAGACACGATCCCAATTAGAGAAAACCTTCACCGTTGAAATAGCAAATGGTGACTCCCTTACCATTGAGTCCATTATTTATGATTGCTCCTTATAACTAAATGACCATTCATTCCCAATCAATCTTGTTCCAATGCCACTATGAAGCTTTGATATTATCATAGGTATGGATTGGCTATCAAATCATCATGCCGAAGTCATTTGCTTTGAAAAGTGTATCCGAATTCCGCTACCATCGGGAGAAACCTTAAGGGTTTTTGGTGAAAAGCCTTGCAAGGGACTTAAGTTGAGGACGTGTACTACCGCTCAAAAGTACTTACGAAAGAAGTACAATGCTTTCTTAGCTCACATTGTTCAAAAGGACGTCAAGGAGAAGAGTATCCAAGACATTCCCATTATTCGAGATTTTCCCGATATTTTTCCTAAGGATTTATCCGGTCTTCCTCCCGTTCGTCAAGTAGAGTTTCGTATTGATCTTGTACCCGGAGCTAACCCCGTGGCTAGAGCCCCTTATCGTCTTGCACCTTCTGAAATGCAAGAACTTGCAAGTCAACTTCAATAACTCTCCGACAAGGGATTCATCCGTCCGAGTCATTCACCGTGGGGTGCACCCGTCTTATTTGTGAAGATGAAGGATGGATCATTTCGCATGTGTATTGACTACCGCGAACTTAACAAGCTTACTATCAAGAACCGTTATCCTTTGCCTAGAATCGATGATCTCTTTGATCAACTTCAAGGTTCTACTTGTTTCTCGAAGATTGATCTTCGATCCGGTTATCATCAGCTTCGCGTTCAAGAAGATGACATTCCAAAGACTGCTTTTCGAACAAGGTATGATCATTACGAGTTCATGGTTATGCCTTTCGGGTTGACCAATGCACCCGCAGTTTTCATGGAACTCATGAATCGTGTGTGCAAACCGTACCTTGATAAATTCGTGATCGTTTTCATTGATGATATCTTAATCTATTCCAAGACTAAAGCCGACCATGAAGAACATCTTAGACTAGTTTTGGATCTCTTGAGAAAAGAACAACTATATGCCAAATTCTCCAAATGTGACTTTTGGCTAAAGGAAGTTCAATTTCTAGGTCATATTGTCAATGACAAGGGGATTCATGTTGATCCTGCTAAGATTGAAACGGTTAAGAATTGGAATGCCCCGAAGACTCCTACCGAAGTTCGTTCATTTCTTGGTCTTGCGGGTTATTATCGTCGTTTCATCTCAAACTTCTCAAAGATTGCTGTCCCTCTCATCGCTTTGACCCACAAGGGTAAGACTTATGAATGGGGAGCAAAACAAGAAGAAGCTTTTCAAACCCTCAAGCAAAAGCTGTGCAATGCTCCCATATTGACTCTCCCCGATGGAAATGATGATTTAGTTGTCTATTGTGATGCTTCTAACCAAGGTCTTGGTTGTGTTCTCATTCAATGAGGCAAAGTAATCGCTTATGCATCTAGGCAACTCAAAGTTCATGAGAAGAATTATACGACGCACGATCTCGAGTTGGGTGCGGTCGTATTCGCGTTAAAGATTTGGAGACATTACCTATATGGCACAAAATGTGTGATATTCACCGACCACAAAAGTCTTCAACATATCTTCAACCAAAAAGAACTCAATATGAGGCAACGACGTTGGGTTGAACTCCGTAACGACTATGACTGCGAGATTCGTTACCATCCCGGCAAAGCGAATGTTGTAGCCGATGCTTTAAGTCGAAAGGACCATGTTATGCTTCATTGTGCCCGTATTCAAACCGATGTTCAAACCCGTATCTTAAAAGCTCAACACGTCTAGGTAACCGAGGGTAACATGTACGAGGAAATGTCATGAGGTGTTGAACTTCTGCTTGAATCAAAACCCAATGGCTTACTTTATTACTTGAACCGTATTTGGGTTCCCGATCGCGATGATCTCCGTACATTTCTCATGAACGAGGCTCACAAGACTCGTTACTCTATTCATCCTGGTGCGGATAAAATGTACCAAGATCTTTGCCAACAATATTGGTGGCCCGGTATGAAAAAGGACATTGCTCTCTATGTTGTCAAATGTTTAACCTGCTCCAAAGTCAAAGCCAAACATCAACGTCATTCTGGTTTGCTTGAACAACCGGAAATCCCCGTGTGGAAATGGGAGAACTTAGCCATGGATTTTATTACCAAACTCCCTCGCACCTCGAGTGGTTATGATAGTATTTGGGTGATCATTGATCGTCTCACCAAATCTGCTCATTTCTTGCCTATCCGTGAAGACTATCGAGTCGAGAAACTAGCCCGAATTTACATTGATGAAATTATGAGCCATCATGGTGTTCCTTTGAACATAATATCTGATCGAGATGCCCAGTTCACTTCTCGATTTTGGCAATCTCTCCAAACTGCTCTTGGCACACGATTGGATTTTAGCACGGCTTACCATCCCCAAACTGATGGTCAAACCGAGCGAACAATCCAAACTCTTGAAGACATACTTAGAGCTTGCGTAATCGATTTTGGTGGCAATTGGGATTCACATTTATCCCTCATTGAGTTCTCTTATAATAATAGCTACCACACAAGTATCAACATGGCTCCATTCGAAGCTCTCTATGGTCGCAAGTGTCGTTCTCCTATCTGTTGGAACGAGATTGGTGAAGCACAAATCACCGGTCCCGAGTTAATTCAAGAAACATCCGACAAGATTATTCAAATCCGTGACAATATGCGAGTAGCGAGGAGTTGGCAAAAGAGTTATGCCGACAAACGTCGAAAACCCTTGGAATTCCAAGTCGGTGATCTTGTTCTTCATAAGGTGTCTCCATGGAAGGGCGTGATCCGCTTTGGAAAGAAAGGCAAGTTAGCACCTCGTTATGTTGGTCCATTCAAAATCCTTGAAAGGATTGGGAAAGTGGCTTACAAGCTCGAGTTACATCCATCTCTTGGCAATGTGCATCCTACATTTCATATATCTAATCTGAAGAAGTGTCTCGCTGATGAAAATCTCCATATACCGCTTGACGACGTGCGCATTGATGAAACGATGCACTTCGTTGAGAAGCCGGTGGAAATTATGGATCGTGAAGTCAAACAGCTCAAGCGAAGTCGCATTCCTATTGTCAAAGTTCGTTGGGAATCTAAGCGTGGTCCTGAGTTCACTTGGAAACGAGAAGACCAAATGAAGCTCAAGTACCCTCATCTTTTTATTGATACTGTTGTTCCCTCTAGCTAAATTTCGGGACGAAATTCTCTCAACAAGGGGAGACTGTAACATTTCTGATTTTTAGTATTCATATTTCAATCCAATGAAATGCAATTTCGAATTCAATACTCGTGCGCTGTCTTATTATTTTTCTCACCGTAAACTAAACGCAATAATTCAATACAAATTTACAAGTTTTGCTCGATTATATACACTTAAACGCTATACAAGTAACTATTTATTTCAAACTAATCAAACCTGAAAAGTCAAGGACTAAAGTTGAAAATTTATCAAGAAACCCTAATTAGCACGGTCGCGCCAAGTGCCTCGCCACGATCGCGCGACTGGTCCTGGAACGATCGCGCCCAGTGCCTAAGCACGGTTGCGCCTATCCTGGCACGGTCGCGCCTGCGTAACAGTCGAAACGTAAATGCAGTTTCAAAACGCTCGGTCGTTTGAATTCAAATCCGATGTGCGTTTCTCTTTCAGTATCAAAGAAAATAATTGTCAATTACGATCATTATCATCCATTTGCGAATTCTCTCAAGAAAAACCGTCCAAAATTTCTCCCAAGCCTCGAATCATTCTTTTCGATCCTGTTGCTACCAAATAATCAAGGAACTCGATCCTCCGATCATCTCTAAGGGTTTCTGAAGGGTTGAATCAGTCGGAATCGCAGCAGAAGACGCCGAAAAGCAATCTTGCCGTCGCCGGAACCTCCTTCTACCGACCTCCATCGATTCCCTACTCTTTCGGGTAATTGATCACTTGTTATTATCCGTTTTAGTATTTAGATCGAAAGCCCCATGTTAATCTGGGCTTCCCTTACAGAAATTATCCGGAACCGAAATTCCTATTTTTAATAAAAAGGATTTAATCGAATCCATTCTTAAACACGTTTTCCATACAATTAATTTATATGAATAGACTCGTAACAACTCAATAATCAAAAGCCCTAAAAATTCCAACGCTATAAATACAAGATTTGTTCAATTCGTGTCTGATTTGAAAGAGACACGGTCGCGCTAATCATTTAGCGCGGCCGTGCCTCATGAAACGCGGTCGTGCCGAGTAGCAGCACGGTCGTGTCCTCCTGTCCAGACCTAGCCATGCCCTTTTGGCTAGCCTCTGTTGTGTCTAAAAATCATATACACGACCGTGCCGAGCCAAGGCACGGTCGTGCCTGTTGACTTGTCTAGTTTGTGCCCTCTGTTGATCAACCCGGTCGCGCCCCGACTAGCGCGGTCGCGCCCGTGGCTTGAGCACGATCGTGCCCTTCCGAGGCATGGTCGTGTGTGACTTAGAAATTTTAACAGAATTATAATTTTATATTTTTCAATCAATAAATGTTTCAAATTTTATAAAAATATGTTTTCTGTATTTGAAGAGATTTAAAGTTTAATCTGGAGATAAATATTATTTATTTAAAAGTTTATTTAAAAATTTATAAAATTTAAATTTATATTTATCTTACACTTAAATGATGTTTTAAATGATTAAGTTATAAAATTTATAAATAAATAAGATAATAATTATTTATTTAATATTTAAATAAAAATCATTTATTTATTTATACTTAATTACAATCAATATTTATATTATTTCATAAACTATAATCATTTATTTATTTATTAATTTACATTTAACACATGTATTATTTTCATAATCAACAATTTTATAAAAATTCTATTTTATTATTTAAATTCCAAACTTTAATCAAATGTTCCAAAAATGGTTACTACAACTTTATATATTTCATTTAATACTTTTTATACACAAATTCAACCTTCAATGTTAGACTTAAACTTTGTACACCGATTTGATTCAATATACATTACTATCTAGGTTAACCCGTGCGTATCAAGAACCATTATTTTATCTATACTCTTTGTTAGCTACATCTCCATACCAAGTGAGTATTCACAACCCCTTTTACTCTTTTACACTTTTGGGGTGAAACATGAACACTATTCAAATTACACATTACATTTACACAAGCAACACAAAGTACAAATCCTATTTACTTTCATGTGTGTAATTTGAGATTTATGCCCGAGTGCTAGGTGTGCTAACCTTTGTATGCGATTATGTGCAATCATTAACTATATAAGCCGACGGGTTTCAATGATAGATCTATTGAGTCTGACAAACCCACCCAGGTGCGCGGTGATTGAAACTGACAACACAATTTTTGCATGCTAGTTACAAGGTTTGGTTGTACATGGTTACACAATAGCTGCTCCCCATAAATGCCTTATTTATCATGATATGTAAAGGATTTGTTTTCAAATATATGCTATATATATACAACTGTGTTATACTCACCAACTTTTTAGTTGACTTTATTTTATTCATGTTTCAGGCCCTAATATGTGAGAATGATTCAAGACGTGCTCAATATAGGATTTGGCCTTAGCAATTTAAATCAAGAATTCTATGAGTTGTTTTATGTTTCTTTGTTTGAATTTGGTTTGTACTTGGATTATTTGTAATGGAAATTTGACTTTAATATATTTCAATTTAGTCAACCATGTGCTATGAACAGTCTTACATGTCCCGCCCCGATGATTCCGCCATTGGTTGGGGTGTGACACCAAATTACCTTGATATATGGATTGTTTATCCAAGATGTGTGATTGATATATCATTTATACTGATATGATCTTCTTGCTCATGGTGTTCAACCAAAATATGTTCTTTATTGCTTTACAGTTAATTTCATTTCAGTTTGTACAGAGAAAAACCAAAAATATGTGTTTTCAAGTTTGTTTAGATAAAATCCAAAAATATTTTCTGTCATGCTTCCGTGAGAATTCCAAATTTTATTTATTAAAAGGTTCGGGATTGGATCGGATACAGGTTCCTTGTGATTGACAAGAAAAATTGAGGGAGAGAAGTATAAAAAGTTGAAAGTGCAAAATTTCAAATATTTCTCTAAGTATGGAGAAGAAGCGAACTTATTTTGTTCACCTATGTTATGTTCGCCTGGTAAGCGAACTTATTAAGTTTGCCTGGTAAGCGAACTTAATGCCTGTGGCTTATGTTATTTGTTTGAAGCGAACTTGTTCATTTTCTCTCTGAAAACTTGGTTTAAGCGAACTTATTCATTTAAGCGAACTTGTTCTGGGTGTGATCGGAGTGATTGGATCTGTGTTGTAGTTCTTATTTTCTGGTTATTCAAGGCATTGCGCATCAAACCAAGGTATAATCATGTTCTTTTATCCATCGAATTGCTCGAATCAAGCTGTTTTAAGATCTAGGTTACGGTTTATGTTGATACGACTGTTGTTGATCTAAATCTTGATGTGATATGTGTTGTATTTGAAATTGATGATTGCTAAAGGTTTTTTGAGGTGTTTAGATCAAGTTTTGTTTATTTTTAACATCGGATTTCATTTTTGGAAAGGTTTTTGATTTCTGACTGGTTTTCTAAGCTTGGAGCGAACTTGCTCAAGCGAACTTATTATGTTCACCTCTTGCAACTATAAGCGAACTTAATAAGTTCGCCTCAGGGGACAGAAGTGATTTTGACTTAGCAAAATTTTTTTTGTGTATTCTTTTTGTTTTTAATTTTTTTTGTTATTGTTTGTATTGTGTTTTAACATGTTTTGTGTGTGGTTTTGCTATGTCATTTTTACTTTGTAAAGATGGATCGTCGAGTTCAATATAAACATAACCAGGTGGCTTTGTTGGATCCAAATTTGTCTGAAGCTGTGAATTACCGGAAAATCATTAATTTTCTGAATAGATCAAGGATAAGTGTTGTTGTTTCTGCAAATCCCTACATTAGCTTGAATTACATTCAACAGTTATGGGATACATCACAACATGACTGTACTGTGGATCCGAATGTTATTAGAGCTACTATCAACAATACTGACGTTGCAATTTATGTTGACACTATTCGTCAGGCTTTACATCTTGGTGGTAATGATGAAGAACCTCTAGGTTTACCATCTACATTGATTATGGGTTGTTTTCAAAGAATGGGTTACAAAGGATGAGCAAATGATACTCAAGCAAGGAAGGGTGGTCTAGTAGGATAATGGAGATACTTTATGCATGTTGTTATTCAATGTCTATCTCCTAGAAAGGCTAGAATTGATGGTTTGAAGATCTCACTACAAGCTGCAATGGTGGCTCTTACCTTGAACAGAGGGTTCAACTTTGCTCACTATTTTTATAAGGAGTTAGTTACTCAGATTACTCCACCTGCTGGTCAAGGGTTCTTTTGTACCATATTTTTCTTCAAATGATTCTGAATCATTTTATACCTAATCTACCTCAGTTACCACATTGTCTTACTCTCACTCTTATGACAAAAGGATTTTCACTGATTGCAACAACATAAAGCAACAAAATCCAGCCTTGATTCCTGTTCCAACTCCTCTGTTTGGACATATTATTAATCCTGATTATGTTGCTCCTCCAAATGATAATTTGATTCATCCAGAAGAGGTACAACAACAACAACAACAACAACAACAAGGTCAACAGCAACCTCAACCACAACAATTTCATGTACAAGTTCAAGATGCTGCTCAAGTGAATGTTATAGAACCTAATTTGGAGGTTCATGAGGAGGCTCATATTTATATACCGATAGTTCATAATGTTGAAAATGAGAATGTTAATGAAGTAGCACAAGCAAATTCTCCACAAGCTAATCAAGAAGGAATTGTAAATGATACTAGTTCAAGTTCCTCTGAAAAAGCAAATGATGCTAATTCTGATAATGATTCTAAAGCTACACAGGACTTTGATCCAGATCATTATGCTAAACATGCTAGTATTCCATTGGCAAATGCTGGTAAAAGACTAAAGTCGGTGGCTACTAAACCAAGGAGCAAGTCTGTTCGAGGTCTTCCTCCTGGAACAGCACTTGGAAAAGATCATTAAGAGATGAATCTTCTTCTGATTCGGAATATATTCCTACTCTGAAGTCACAGAAGCTAATGTCTGCTTCTATGACTACTGCTGCAAATTCTCGGGTAACTGATGACTTGGATTTTGTGGATTCTTTACTTATATCTCCACATCCGTCTCCGTCTACTTCACCTCAAGGTACTCCTAGTCCAGTTCCTCCACATACGTCTTCACAAGCTGGTCCATCTAGTTCCTCAAAGGATGCCAAGATTGCTACTTTACAAGGAAAATTCTCTTGCCTAGAAGCCCAAGTTGTCGGTCTTCAAGGTCAAGTAGATGTATTAAGTGCGAATGATTTTCAGAGAGAACAAACTCTTCAATCTCAAAGCAAGCAGATCTCTGAGATGCAAATTCTAATCTATCAATTGATAGAGCGTATTGACTTACCGTTTCTAACTGATTTCCTTTGTTTGTGTAGGGTCAACCAAGGAAGACTATCAACAACAAATGGTGTGTGGATAGTGGTTGTTCCAGACATATGACCGGAAACATTCGTTTGCTTGAAGATGTTATTAAAATTGATGGAGGTTTTGTCTCTTTTGCGGGAAATAAAGGAGGGTACATAACAGGTCAAGGAACGTTAAATAATGAAAAGGTGAAGTTTGAGAAAATCAATTTTGTTGAGCAACTCGAAGATAATCTACTCAGTGTATCTCAAGTGTGTGATAAGAAATTTTCATTCCATTTTAATGATGCTGAATGCTATATTCTGAAGCCAGGATTTGAAATACCTGAAGAATGGATTCTGATGAAGGCTCCGAGAAGAAATGACACATGTTTTAGACATGAGTGTTGCTAGAACAACGGATTCTATTCCAACATGTTTACTCTCTAAAGCATCTGAATCTGATTCTATTCTCTTGCATAGGAAGCTTGCACACATAAATTTTAGAAAAATGAATTATCTTGTGAAGAATGATTTGGTTTCTAGTATCGCAAAAATGAAATTTGCTGTGCCAGTTGACTGCATTCCTTGCAAGAAGGGCAAGCAACACAGGAAGTCTCACAAATCCAAGAAACAAAATTCTATTGTCACTCCTTTGGAGTGACTACATATGGATTTGTTCGGACCAATCAGTATTCAAAGCAATGGAGGTAAATCGTACTGTTTGGTGGTAACGGATGACTACTCAAGATTCTCATGGGTTAAGTTTTTGGCAACAAAGTCTGAAACGGTAGAGACAGTTCAATTCTTAATTCTTGGGTTGGAGAATCTTTTGAATCAGCGAGTCAGGCGTATCAGAAGTGACAATGGCAGTGAATTTAAAAATAGCAAGATGAGACTCTTTTGTTTACAAAATGGTATACATCATGAATTTAGTTCGCCATATGTTCCTCAACAAAACGGTGTTGCTGAGCGAATAAACAGAACTCTGATTGAGGCAGCTATAACAATGTTGGCGGAATCTATGCTACCGGTTACTTTTTGGGCCGAAGATGTGAATACGGCATGCCATGCCCTTAATCGTGTTCTGACCGTCAAGCGACACAACAAGACGTGTTATGAGTTGTTAAATGGTCGAAAGCCTAATTTGAATTATCTTCTTCCTTTTAGAAATCCGTGTACTCTTTTGAAGATCAAGTATGTTTGTACCATTTTTAGCGAAACGACGATTGAAGGAATTTTTCTAGGATATGTTGCCAATTCGTTAAATAAAGAGTGTATATGTAGGTCCCTTGGGTGTCTCGTATCGTCACATGCAAGTGTGTTCCTAGTCGAACCGGGTGTGGAATGCCCGTTACTAGGTGGAGTATCAATCAACACAAAGTAAACCGATAACAAAGACACAAGATACTTTCAAACTTCGTCTATTGATAATCACAGCCGATTACAGTGAGAATGAGTGTGTACATACATTCTGTCACTAACATCTATATATACTAGACCTGATGCCTGCGCACAGTGCGTAGGGTTTAACTCATGCGTGTCACACCCCGACCAATGGCGGAATCATCGAGGCGGGACATGTAGACTGTTAATGAGCACAAGGTTGACTAAATTGCATATATTAAACATCAATTTCCATTTCAAGTAATCCAAATACAACCGCATCCAAGATAGAACAAAATTGAAATACATAGAGTTCTTTTATTTAAATATATAAAGTTTGAAAGAGTATTTTTAGAACATTTTGATTAAGGTTTGAGTTTAAATAATTAAATAGGTAATGTAATTAATTATTGTTTATGACAACATTGTAAGCATTAGTTATAAGTTAGTATAAATAATTAATTGTTTTTGTTTAAATATAAATTAAATAAATAATCATTTTATTTATTTATTTATAAAATGTAACTTAACCATTTAAATACTTTTTAAATGAAAGGTTTAACAATAATTGTAAATTAAATATTATAAACTTTAAACAAATAATTTTCCATTTATTAAATATTTGTTCTTTCTAAATAAGGTTAAATGCAATTTTACAAAAATCAACTATTTTTACTTTACAATTTAATCATGATATTTGGGGTTTGAAAAATATATAAAATTTATAATTCTGTCGAGATTTTAACTCACACACGACCGTGCCTGGGAAGGGCACGATCGTGCTCGAACCACGGGCGCGACCATGCTAGTCAGGGCGCGACCGTGTTGATCAAACAGAATGCACAATTGGATTGTTCTCTAGGCACGATCGTGTTCTGGACTAGGCACGACCGTGTCTAGGGTTTTGAGGCATGACCAAGTCTAGCCAAAGGCACGACTGGTCTGAGTGTGTGAGGCACGACCGCGCTGTATGATTAGCGCGACCGTGTCTGTTCCAAAACAGATTTAATTTGACTAATTCTTATATTGTAGATGTTGGAATTCATAGGGCTTTTATTCATAGTGATGTTACGAGTATGTTGGGATGTTTTAATTGTATTAACAACATGTTCTAGGTCGAAATCGATTAAATCATTTTTTAGCAAAACTCAGATTCGGGTTTCGGACGAATTCTATATTGAAAGCCCAAATTAATATGGGGCTTTTGATCTATAGGCTAAATAGACTGAAGGAAGAGTTTCAATTACCCGGAAGGACGACGAATTGATAGAGGAGGGTAGGAAATAGTCTCGGCGGCGATGCGGATGGCTTCCGGCGTCCTCTACTGCAATTCCGACTAAACCAGGGAGTCCAGTAGCTTTAGTGAGGATTGAGTAGCGCGAATCTGCGGCTTGATTGGGAGAATTCGGATCGAAAGAAAGAATTCGTGTTTTCTTGAAATGTCTAAACGATTTTTGAGATTGATTGAGTTAATCCGAGATGTTTCATGTAATTGAAAGGTTTATTTCATTCGTTAATGAGAATAAAGTGTAGGACGGTTACGAAGCTCAACGATCAAATAATTAAAACTATATTTACGTTTCAATTGGTACTAGGCGCGACCGGTGCCCATATGAGGCGCGACCGTGCCAAGGCACCAGGCGCGATCGTTCCAAAGCAAGTCGCGCGACCGTGCCAAAGCACTCGGCGCGACCGTGCCAGAACGAGGCGCGACTGTGCCTATTAGGGTTTCTTGTAAATTTTCAACATCAGACCTTGTAACTTTGGTTTTTAACATATTTGTATAAATAGATACTTATGTAGTGTTTTAGTAGGTTATAACTGTGTAAAATTTGCGGGTTAACATTGAAATATAGTATTTAATTGATGGTACGAAAAGGAATAAAATAGTGCACTAGAATTGAGTTTGAAATGCATTATATTGAATTGAAAATACGGATACTAAAATCATAAATGTTACAGTCTCCCCATGTTGAGGGAATTTCGTCCCAAAATTTAGCTAGAGGAAACTACGGCATCAGTAAAAAGATGGGGGTACTTGAGTTTCATTTGGTCCTCTCGTTCCTAAGTGAATTCAGGACCACGCTTAGACTCCCAACGAACTTTGACAATAGGAATACGACTTCGCTTGAGTTGCTTGATTTCACGATCCATAATGTCTACCGGTTTCTCAACGAAGTGCATCGTTTCATCAATGTGCACGTCATCAAGCGGTATATGGAGATTCTCATCGGTGAGCCATTTCTTCAGATTTGATACATGAAATGTGGGATGCACGTTGCCAAGAGATGGAGGTAACTCGAGTTTGTAAGCCACTTTCCCAATGCTTTCAGGGATTTTGAATGGACCAACATAGCGAGGAGCTAACTTGCCTTTCTTTCCAAAACGGACAACACCCTTCCACGGGGACACCTTAAGAAGAACAAGGTCACCGACTTGGAATTCCAAGGGTTTTCGTCATTTATCGGCATAACTCTTTTGTCGACTTCTCGCTGTTCGAATGTTGTCACGGATTTGAATAATCTTGTCGGATGTTTCTTGAATTAGCTCGGGACCGTTGATTTGTGCTTCACCAATCTCATTCCAACAGATAGGAGAACGACACTTGCGACCATAAAGGGCTTCGAATGGAGCCATGTGGATACTTGTGTGATAGCTATTATTGTAAGAGAACTCAATGAGGGATAAATGTGAATCCCAATTCCCACCAAAATCGATTACACAAGCTCTAAGCATGTCTTCAAGTGTTTGGATTGTTCGCTCGGTTTGACCATCAGTTTGGGGATGGTAAGCCGTGCTCAAATCCAATCGTGTGCCAAGAGCAGTTTAGAGAGATTGCCAAAATCGAGAAGTGAACCGGGCATCTCGATCGGATATTATGTTCAAGGGAACACCATGACGGCTCACAATTTCATCAATGTAAATTCGGGCTAGTTTCTCAACCCGATAGTCTTCACGGATAGGCAAGAAATGAGCAGACTTGGTGAGACGATCAATGATCACCCAAATACTATCATAACCACTCGAGGTGCGAGGGAGTTTGGTGATGAAATCCATAGCTAAGTTCACCCATTTCCACACTGGAATTTCTGGTTGTTCAAGCAAACCAGAAGGACGTTGATGTTCGGCTTTGACTTTGGAGCAGGTTAAACATTTGGCAACATAAAGAGCAATGTCCTTTTTCAAACCGGGCCACCAATATTGTTGGCGAAGATCTTGGTACATTTTATCCGCACCAGGATGAATAGAATAACGAGTCTTGTGAGCCTCGTTCATGAGAAATGTACGGAGATCATCGCGATCGGGAATCCAAATACGGTTCAAGTAATAAAGTAAGCCATTGGGTTTTGATTCAAGCAGAAGTTCAACACCACACGACATTTCTTCGTACATGTTACCCTCGGTGACTGAGACGTGTTGAGCTTCTAAGATGCGGGTTTGAATATCGGTTTGATTCGGGCATAATGAAGCATAACATGGTTCTTTCAACTCAAGGCGTCGGCTACAACATTCGCTTTGCCGGGATGGTAACGAATCTCGCAGTCATAGTCGTTAAGGAGTTCAACCCAACGTCATTGCCTCATATTGAGTTCTTTTTGGTTGAAGATGTGTTGGAGACTTTTGTGGTCGGTGAACACCACACATTTTGTGCCATAGAGATAATGTCTCCAAATCTTCAATGCGAATACGACCGCACCCAACTCGAGATCGTGCGTCGTATAATTCTTCTCATGAATCTTAAGTTGCCTTGACGCATAAGCGATTACTTTGCCTCGTTGCATGAGGACACAACCGAGACCTTGGTTAGAAGCATCACAGTAGACAACTAAATCATAATTCCCATCAGGGAGAGTTAAAATGGGAGCATTGCACAACTTTTGCTTAAGGGTTTGGAAAGCTTCTTCTTGCTTTGGTCCCCATTCATAAGTCTTACCCTTGTGGGTCAAAGCGGTAAGGGGAACAACAATTTTAGAGAAGTTTGAGATGAAACGACGGTAATATCCCGCAAGACCAAGAAATGAACGAACTTCAGTGGGAGTCTTCGGGGTATTCCAATTCTTAACCGTTTCGATCTTAGCAGGGTCAACATTAATACCCTTTTCGTTGACAATGTGACCAAGAAATTGCACTTCTTTTAACCAAAATTCACATTTGGAGAATTTGGCATATAGTTGTTCTTTCTTCAAGAGGTCCAAAACCAATCTAAGATGTTGCTCATGATCGGCGTTGGTCTTGGAATAGATTAGGATATCATCGATGAAAATGATCACGAACTTATCAAGGTACGGTTTGCACACACGATTCATGAGGTCCATGAAAACTGCGGGTGCATTGGTTAGTCCCAAAGGCATAACCATGAACTCGTAATGACCATACCTTGTTCGGAAGGCAGTCTTCGGAATATCGTCTTCTTGCACGCGGAGTTGGTGATAACCAGATCGAAGATCAATCTTTGAGAAGCAAGTAGAACCTTGGAGTTGATCAATGAGGTCATCGATTCTAGGCAAAGGATAACGGTTTTTGATAGTAAGCTTGTTGAGTTCGCGATAGTCAATACACATGCGAAATGATCGATCCTCTTTTTAAACGAATAAGACGGGTACACCCCACGGTGAATGACTCGGACGGATGAATCCCTTGTCGGAGAGCTCTTGAAGTTGACTTGCAAGTTCTTGCATTTCAGAAGGTGCAAGACGGTATGGAGCTCTAGCCACGGGGTTAGCTCCGGGCACAAGATCAATGCGAAATTCTACTTGACGAACGGGTGGAAGACCGGATAAGTCTTCGGGGAATACTTCAGGAAAATCTCGGATAATGGGGATATCTTGAATACTCTTCTTTTTAACATCCTTTTGAACGATATGGGCCAAAAAGGCCACGTACTTCTTTCGTAAGTACTTTTGAGCAGTAGTGCATGACATTAATTTAAGCCCTTTGCAAGGCTTTTCACCAAAGACTCTCAACGTTTCTCCCGATGGTAGAGGTATTCGGATGCACTTATCGAAACAGACGACTTCGGCATGATGATTTGATAGCCAATCCATGCCTATGATGATATCAAAACTTCCTAGTGGCATTGGAACAAGGTTGATTGGGAATGTATGTTCATTAAGTTCTAGAGAACAGTCATAGATAATAGACTCGATTGTAAGTGAATAACCATTTGCTACTTCAACGGTAAATGTTTTCTCTAATTAGGACCGTGTCTTTGCAAGTAAAGGTTCAAAATTAAGTGACACAAAACATTTATCGGCGCCGGTATCGAATAAAATGGAGGCATATTGACTATTAACAAGAAACGTACCATTGACCATGTCATTGTTGGCTTGAGCTTCATTGGCGTTTATGTTGAAAGCATGCCCACGAGCTCCACCTTGTCTAGCATTGACCAACTTTGGGCATTGATCACGGAAATGGTTCGGGTTGCCACACTCATAACATACTCGCCCATTTGCAATAGCGGGTACACCTTGATTAGCCACTTGGGTGTTGGTTTGGTTTGGAAGATTGACTTGGCCCGCAAGAGCTTTGGTCCTACAAACATTAACTGTATAGCCATATCTCCCACAATAAGTACAAAGGCGACATGGGATGCTTTGGGGATGATGGTAGTTGCAGGTGGCACAAAGTGGGTAGATTCCAACATATGGCTTTTTGGCCGGTGCTTGAACCATAGGTGCAGCTTGGTTAACAGGAATAGCAGGAGTGACCACATCATAGTTTCTAGTCTTCGTTTTCCTATTATTTCGGGAGGGTTCAGTTGTGGCTTTTTTGTTGTGGGTAGGAGGGGTTATAGTGTCAGAAACTTTCTTGGTACCCTTTTTAGTAAGTGTTCCCGCTTTCACATGGTTATCAGTTAAGGTGGCGGACAAACGGATGGCATCTTCAAGTGTTGCAGGATTCCTTCCTAGGACAGTATCTTGAATTTGCCTAGGTAGTCCCCCAATATACTTTTCAATACAGCGGGATAGAGGAGTGACCATGTGGGGCACAAGAAGACTCAACTCATGGAACCGAGTTGTGTATGCCAAGTTTTCACCACTATCTTGGGCAAGATCCCAAAATTCGGCTTCAAGTTTCTTTACTTCATTTTGAGGACAGAATTCCTCGGTCATTAACCTTTTAACCTCATCCCAAGGTAGGGCCATTGCTACATCCACACCCCTATTTCTTTTCTCCCCATTCCACCATGTGAGTGCCCGTTTTTGTAGGACACTTGTGGCATGACGAACACGGTGGTTGTCGGGGCAGTCACTATTGAGAAAAGTATTCTCAATGCTTTCGAACCATTGAAGGAGTCCAGTAGCTCCTTCAGTACCATAAAACTTGGGGGGATTGCACGAGTTGAAGTGCTTGAAGGTGCATTGAGATGGGTTGTTAACACCATTTCCACCATTACCAGCATTACCACTATTACTACCATTTCCACCATTGTTGCCATTGGTGGCACTATTGGCTTGAGTGAGTTGTGTCACGAGTTGTGCAAGAATAGCAGCAATGTCGGTATTGGCGTTGGCCGCGGGAGCACGACGAGGAGGCATTCTACAGATTTTCACAAGACAAGAAAATATGTAAGAACTCATGAGAATTGTTTGGATTTAATAGAATAAGATGCAAAATAAATAGATAATCATAGTTTGGATTGTACTCAAATAGTGATATAATCACTCGAATACTATGACACATTAAGGTTAATTAAACTTATATAATTTTCAAGGAGACATGCTTTAGCCTATAGGTAAACACTCATCTCGGGAATTCCCAGGAAAGCATACGGGTCCCTCGGTTGATTGGGATTTATGCGAAATGCTTTCCTAGACAGAAAACCCAAAATACAGGTGTCACCCTTCCAGATTGCACGTGTCCTCAAATAATTAACAAAGCTTAAAAACCTTAACGATGAAATAAAGAAAATTTTTATGGATTTAGCTTCATGAAGATTCCACATGCTAAGAAGAATATAGGTAGAGAAGAAGATAAGAATATTATGAGGTTTCAGGATATAGGAAAGGATATTGTTTATTTAATTTATTATTTAAGTATATATTAATAAGTCATGGGTTTTTTTTTTAATAAATAAGTTATCAAATAACATAATAACTAATCATAGTAAGCATGTAGCACATAGCATGTAACACATAATATATAACATATAGCATGTAGCATATAACATGTAATCATGAAACATAGCATAAGTAGGTGTCCTAAAGTTATAGTCTAGGTCAAGGTGTCTAATAACCTAATTCCCTATAACCAAGGCTCTGATACCAATCTGTCACACCCCGACCGATGGCGGAATCATCGGGGCAGGACATGTAGACTGTTCATGAGCATAAGGTTGACTAAATTGCATATACTAAACATCAATTTCCATTTCAAGTAATCCAAATACAACCGCATCCAAGATAGAACAAAATTGAAATACATAGAGTTCTTTTATTTAAATTAACTAAGTCCAAGCCTATATGTAGCACGTCTTGAACAATCTCACATATTAGAACCTGAAACATGAATAAAATAAAGTCAACTAAAAAGTTGGTGAGTATAACACAGGTTTATATAGATAGCATATAGTTTGTAAAACAAATCCTTACATAACATGATAAATAAGGCATTTATGGGGAGCAGCTTTTGTGTAACCATGTATAATCAAACCTTTGTAACTAGCATGCAAAAATTGTGTTGTCGGTATTAATCACCCCAATCTAGGTGGGTTTGTCAGACTCAATAGATCTATCATTGAAAACCGTCGGCTTGTATAGTTAATGATTGCACATAATCGCATACAAAGGTTAGCACACCTAGCACTCGGGCATAAAGCTCAAATTGTACACATGAATGTAAATAGGATCTGTACTTGTGTTGTTTGTGTAAATGTAAACATGTAATTTGAATAATGTTCATGTTCCACCCCAAAAATGTAAAAGAGCAAAAGGGGCTATGTATACTCACTTGGTTCGAAGGCGTAGCTAACAAGATACTAGATAGTATAAGGATCCTTCTAAAGTTAACCTAAGGAATAATGTATATGGCATTAATATTGTGCACCAATGTTTAAGTCTAAAGTTGCATTTTGACTTGTGTAATAAGGTCATTGATTTAATTAGAGGTATTGAATAAAATATATAAAGTTTGAAAGAGTATTTTTAGAACATTTTGATTAAGGTTTGAGTTTAAATAATTAAATAGGTAATGTAATTAATTATTGTTTATGACAACATTGTAAGCATTAGTTATAAGTTAGTATAAATAATTAATTGTTTTTGTTTAAATATAAATTAAATAAATAATCATTTTATTTATTTATTTATAAAATGTAACTTAACCATTTAAATAATTTTTAAATGAAAGGTTTAACAATAATTGTAAATTAAATTTTATAAACTTTAAACAAATAATTTTCCATTTATTAAATATTTGTTCTTTCTAAATAAGGTTAAATGCAATTTTATAAAAATCAACTATTTTTACTTTACAATTTAATCAGAATATTTGGGGTTTGAAAAATATATAAAATTTATAATTCTGTCGAGATTTTAACTCACACACGACCGTGCCTGGGAAGGGCACTGTCACACCCCCAATTTCAACTAACGGAGTTTTACAGTTTGGAAGGTGACACACCAGGATCTCAGTCATTAGTTACATCAAACGACACTATATGGGACTTGAAATGTCAAAACATAAAAGTTCAGAGTTAATGCGGAAGCGTAAACGTTAATATGAAATCAAAAGTAATTACACGCAATCGGCGTCAATCATTGTAAATAAGTAAACTGTTTCAAATGTTTGAAATGGATAATATGACCGTAGGACTCCATGCATGTCCTAAGTGTGCAACCTGTGCCTTAGCGACCTGAGAAACATGTAAGAAAAAGTGTCAACACGAGGTTGGTGAGTTCACAGGTTTCAAGTTTTCAACAAGAGAGTGTTTGCCAGATTATGTACATTCAATATGCATATCTATAGGTAGCTAACCTATGTTCATGTTTTACTAAAGCGCTCGCAACCGAAGCTGACTGTGTTTGTATGCCTCCTGCCAGGTCTATCAACTCTGGCACATGTGAGTAGGCTAACATTTCACCCGTTCGATATCCAATCGAGTTAGCGCGACTAGCGCGGGTGGGGCTTGTCAAACCCAGTAGTACTACTAAACATTACCTCGCTAAGATCCATATTAACGGTCCGATATAAGATGAGGACTTTCTGTGATAGTGTGTTACGCTTAGCCTCAACAGTGATATCATATAAAGTACCATAATCAAATAGTTGCGTCATGTTTTCTCCCCCAACGGGAAAAACATGTAAAATGATATTTGCTTGCGTACCTGTTTCTCCCCTACGGGGAAAACAAGTAAAAGTATGATAGTTGGTGTTCATGTTTGTTTCTTCCTCAACAGGAAAACAAGTAAAATACGTTTGTGTGTAAGCATGTTTCTCCCACAATAGTAAAACAAGTAAAAAGGGGCCGTGAAACTCACCTGCTTGGCGTTGAAGGTAGTTTCACACTAGAAGTAAGTTGGAATCACGATTGTAAGTCTCAAAAGACCTACGAATGTCCTAAAATTATAAACACATAAATTATGAATGATAATGTGAATTTGTGACGACGACACGGAAGTTGGAACGTCCTAAAATACGCTTAGGAAACAACGAGTAGACGAACGCGTCCACGGTAATAGAGATTTCTTAATTTAATAATTAAGATATATACGTTTTGTGTCGAATGAATAATAATAATAAATAATTATATTCGTCCGTTCGTGCCTTTTAAAATGGTTAGGAAGGTAATATAATTTAATATATTACTTTCAAGTTTCCAAGATTTATAAATAATCATTTGTGTCAAAAATAATAAATATATTATTTTTAGATCGAGGATGAAACATGAGCAAATAATATAATAAAATTATATCATTTATTAGTCTGAAACGTTTCATAGAGTTTATAAACTTCGAGGAAATAATATAAAATATATATTATTTTTTGTTAGAAATCACGGGTTGGAAAATAGTATAAATATGTAATTTATTCAGAGTCGTGGTTTGAAAATAATATATATTATTTAAAAGTGGAGAAAAATGTTAAAATGGTTTATAAATCAAATCCGAGCCTACGGGTGGTTTCCCGGGCTAAAAACCATTTAATATATTATCATAATAGTATTAGAACATAGTTTATATAAAAATATAGTCTCAAAAGTCGCTAGAAAAATAAATGGTGCTAGTGAGGTTCGAACCCGGGTCTCACCTACACCAACACACAGATCTAACCAATACACCCGCTAGGGCAATCGCGATAGAATCCGAACCGAGATGCTTTTAATCACGTATCACCGAGAGTCCCCTTCCCCCAATCAAGTCGCGATCGATTCCCTCCCAACAATACTGAATTCGTCCACGATTCATCGAATTGACACAGGGGTTTTGACACTCGAGTATATGCGAATCTAAGGTGATGGTTAATTGCAAAATGTTCATGTTTTGAATCGTTTAATCGTACATACACGGGCCGAAACCCTAGATTAAGATCCAAGAATCAATTTTGTTGAATTCGGTATTGTTAGCCATCGAATTCATGGGGTTTTTACTAAATGAACCCTTGCGAACCTACTGGAATCGTTTAATTTGATTAATAATGGGTTTAAGATAAAAATTCCCAAATCGTTTAAAGAACAAACCCTAGTTTACGGGTTGAGTAAAATTCAATGTTTCTTGGTAAGATTGATATGGGGTTTTCAGTAAATAAGGGTTTACGAAGCTGTTGGTATGTTTTAATTTGATTGAAATCGAGTCTATGGTGCAAATCGACTAAATCGCAAACATGATGAACCCTAGAATTGGTTCATCATCAATTCGATACTGTGAGTCCAATTAACCTTAGGGCTTTTGATTCATGAAGGTAAACGAAACTATAGATGAAATCAATTACCAGAATGTATGATGGATTGAGGGTTCCCGACTAGCGTGAGTTCCGACTTCGATTATCCTAGCTTCCAACCACTCCGGCTTTAGCTTCGGCCAATTTGGCGTGTGGGACTGCTTCCAATGGTTGCGGTATAGATGATTGAACGTTCAATTTGTGAAAGACAATGCAAGAACTCGTCGAATTTGACAGCATAGTCGACGGTTCGATGGTTACGGCCATTAATCTCATAATTGGTATTAATTCGACCTAATAACTGAGATTAATGTCTTAGTAATGATCGATTATGACCATCAATGCATAATCGGTTATGAATTGCCATAGAAACGATTGTGATTTTGTCAATTGGTTACGAATTTGACTTTTAAAAGTCAACCGAATTGAGTTGTTGCCAATTTGACTTTTAGGGTCAACGAATTATGTTGTGGAACTTGGCAGAACTAGTCCTTGGAGTTTGAGGTTAAGAAATGACTGAATTTAAACCCTGTGGTTAGATTTAACTGGGTAAGTTAACGGGGTTAAGTTTTCTATAGGATTTTTAACGGAATTGCTAACTGAGTTAACCTGAAAAGTTGGGTTGTTACATCATCCCCTAGTTAAAAGAATTTTTGTCCCGAAAATTAAATAAATAATTTTTTTTTCTGGATGTCACATCATCCCCTAGTTAAAAGAATTTTCGTACCGAAAATTAGAATAGTACCTTAAGAGTTTGACGTGGAGTGCTTGAACAGATTAGGATATTTGCGCATCATCTGATCCTCACGCTCCCACGTGAATTCTGGTCCGCGTTTTGAGTTCCAACGGACTCTAACAATAGGGATTTTGCTGCGCTTTAACGTTTTGGCTTCCCTATCCATAATTTCGACAGGTTCTTCTATGAAACGCAGCTGTTCATCAATGTGTTGTTCCTCAAGAGGAACTGCGAGAGATTCGTCAGCTAGACATTTCTTCAAATTGGAGATGTGAAAGACGTTGTGTACACTACTAAGTCCTTCGGGTAGGTCCAGTTGATACGCTACTGGGCCAATTCTCTTCACTATCTTGGATGGTCCAACATAACGAGGGTTTAGTTTGCCTTGTTTCCCAAAACGAATTATACCTCTCTAAGGTGAGACTTTCAATAGGACCATATCGCCTACTTGAAATTCAAGCGGTTTTCGACGCTTATCGGCATAGCTCTTTTGACGATCACGAGCTGTCGCCATACGGTTTCTAATTTGGACGATCTTTTCGGAAGTTTCAAATACAAGTTCAGGACCTGTGAGTTGGCTATCTCCAACCTCGGTCCAACAAATGGGAGAACGGCATTTCCGTCCATAAAGTGTTTCAAATGGAGCTGCCTTGATGCTAGTGTGATAGCTGTTGTTGTAGGAGAACTCCACCAACGGTAGGTGAGACTCCCAAGTGTTACCGAAATCGATCACACAAGCTCGTAGCATGTCCTCCAGAGTTTGGATAGTACGTTCAGTTTAGCCATCAGTTTGAGGATGGTATGCTGTGCTCATATCTAGACGTGTGCCTAAGGCCTTATGTAACGACTGCCAGAAACGAGAAGTGAATCATGCATCACGATCCGAAATGATAGAGATAGGCACCCTGTGCCGAGAGACTACTTCTTTCAAGTATATTCGAGTGAGTTTATCCATTTTGTCGGTTTCTTTGATTGCTAGAGATTTTGTTAGACGATCAATAATTACCCATATAGTATCACATCCGGTAGGGGTTCGGGGTAATTTGGTGATGAAGTCCATGGATATTTGTTCCCATTTCCACATAGGAATTTTTGGTTGTTGTAGAAGACCGGATGGTTTTTGATATTCAACTTTGACCTTCGCGCAGGTCAGACACTTACTAACATAGGTGGCTATATCGGCCTTCATCTTCGGCCACCAATATAGTACTTTTAGATCATGGTACATTTTATCGGAACCAGGATGAATGGAGTAACGAGATTTATGAGCTTCATCCATGATTAGTTCCCTTAAATTTCCGAACACTGGAATCCATATTCGTTCGACAAAGTAACGAATTCCGTCAGATTTTACTTCAAGTTGTGCTTCCATGCCGCGAGTACTTTCTAACAGTAGGTTATCTTCTTTCAAGGCTTCAAGTTGAGCACTACAGATTCTGTCAGGCAATCCAGGGTGAATAGTAAGTTGTAATGCTCGAACTCGTTTGGGTTTTGTTTCCTTTCGGCTTAGTGCATCAGCCACAACGTTAGCTTTACCCGGATGATACAGGATCGCACAGTCGTAATCATTTAAAAGTTCAACCCAACGACGTTGTCGCATGTTCAACTCCTTCTGCTCGAAGATATGCTGGAGGCTCTTGTGGTCGGTGTAGATGGTGCATTTGGTACCGTACAAGTAATGTCTCCATATCTTAAGTGCAAAAACTACTGCTCCCAACTCTAGGTCATGAGTGGTGTAGTTTTTCTCATGAACCTTTAACTGATGTGAAGCGTATGCGATTACCTTTTTGCATTGCATTAAGACACAACCCAGGCCTTGAATGGATGCATCACAATACACCACAAAATCATCGGTTCCCTCCGGAAGGGCTAAAATAGGTGCACTGCAAAGTTTCTGTTTGAGGTGTTGGAAAGCTGACTCTTGGTTATCGCCCCAATTATAGGCTTTTCCTTTTTGAGTTAGGGCGGTGAGAGGTTGAGCAATTTTGGAAAATCCTTTGATGAATCGACGGTAATAACCGGCCAATCCCAGAAATTGTCGCACCTCAGTCGGAATCGTCGATGCTGCCCAATTCTTGATGGCTTCTATTTTGGATAGGTCGACATGTATCCCTTTCTCATTAACCACAAGCCCTAGAAACTGAACTTCCCGGATCCAAAATTCACACTTGGAAAACTTAGCATACAATTGTTCTCGCTTAAGTAGTTCCAAAATTAGGCGTAGATGTTCCTAATGTTCCTCCTTGTTCTTGGAATAAATGAGGATGTCGTCGATGAAAACAATAACGAACTGGTCAAGGTAAGGCTTACACACACGGTTCATGAGATCCATGAATACCGCGAGTGCGTTGGTTAACCCGAAAGGCATGACCATAAATTCGTAATGGCCGTACCTCGTTCTGAATGCAGTCTTAGAGATATCCTCATCTCGGACTCTTAATTGATGGTAACCGGACCTAAGATCTACATTGGAATAGAAACTTGATCCTTGGAGTTGATCAAAGAGATCATCTATACGAGGCAAAGGATAATGATTCTTGATTGTGACTTTATTCAGTTCACGGTAGTCGATACACATACGGAAAGTCCCGTCCTTCTTCTTGACAAACAGGACTGCAGCTCCCCATGGTGATGAGCTAGGTCAGATGAAACCTTTATCCAACAAATCTTGTAATTGTATGGATAGTTCTAGAAATTCACTAGGTGCAAGTCTACAGGGTGCCCGAGCAATAGGCGTTGCTCCGGGTGCTAGATCAATTTGGAATTCGACTTGACGATGCGACGGAAGACCAGGCAGATCTTCGGGAAATAATTCCGTATAATCACGAACGATCGGTATGTCGTCAATCTTCTTCTCCTCATATAGCTGCTCGGCGACGAGAGCCAGAATGTCAGTATGACCTTTAAGTAGACATTTCTGTGCTTTCATGAAGGATATGATGCTTATGACTGCACCACTCCTTTTGCCTTAGACAAAAAGGATTTCCCCTCTAAGGAGAGGAAGGCAAATATTTTTGTCACAACAGTTGGCCTCAGGTTGGTTCTTGGATAACCAATTCATACCGACAATAAGGTCGAAACTGCCAAGTGTAACTGGCAGAAGGTCAATGTGAAGTTTATGACTAACCAATACTAGTTTATATCTGTAAGAATGCGATTTGTTTCGATTTTCTGAGCGTCTGCTATCTCAATAGTATACTTGGCTTTTAACAGAGTTGGAGCACTACGCACTAATATGGGGTTTGTGAAGTCATACTGAGGCTTCTAGTGAGACCCGTGCTTATAAAGCAAGTGTCAGTCAATGCAAAGGTCAAGGAAAAAAGGTTCACATGTAGGAAGGAAAATCTAATGAGTTATAGATTCCAGTAATACAAGGAATAGGTCGTCTGTTTAAGTAATCACGTTCAACTGATGGTTGGTTAGATTAAATCCTCGTTTTCTAATGTCATTGGAACAACTGGATATACTGGGGTATAAATCTAATTAGACTAAGGATTAGTCGCCGGATAAGACAATAGGGTCAAGTGAGATTTATTGTTGGAGCGTGTTAGCTTAGAAAGAATTTCACAAATTCCGCTTACATACTTGGAGTCGATAAGTTTGCCATGAGATTCTATGAGAGTTTCAATCAAGATGGTTTCTATGATCACGTTTGGATGAGATTCTTCAGGTCACAAAGACTCTTACATGAGTGAGAATAATGTTGATGGATTCCATTAATGATAGTTCAGTGTGTCTGTAAATATCTTCAACCTGATAGTCGCGTCTATCAATTGTTGAACATGTTTAACGATACCAACTAGTCGTTGAGCGGGTTACGAGAATTTCTACTGACAGTGGAAACTTAAGTCTGTAATTCACAGATTAGGACCATTTATCCACACACTAGGTTTCACCAGGATTTACATGCACCTCAAATTACTATTACGTGTGCACCCGTAATGATAATTTGCTTTGCATGCTCACCCTAGTTCTCCATGTCCTGTGTCATAATGTCCTTTAGCATGTATTGATGAGTACAGAGTGTTGTCAGATATGAAAAGTCATTGAGAAGCTTAGCCATCAACTATAAGTTGATCAACTAGGACTCATATCAGGTTTAGTAGTCAGGAATCGTTTGATCTGAGTATTCACCCGAGTTGAAATACGATACGATAGTCCAATCCAGCGGATTGTAGATGGTAACATGCATATGAAGCAAACATGTACATGTAATGCGACTTCGAGAAGTGAAACTAGTTCATGGATATATGTTACTGGAAGAAGAAAGGTAGCTGTTCTTCCCACCGAGTCAGAATAGGGTTTGAGTATGCATTAAGCAATGCGTTCTCAAACTTGTAGTCAATCTATTCTTAACAGAATATCGACCAAAGACGTGAGCCCATGGCTCGAGAAAATGATGACATCTACGTGTCAATGGATTTTGCAATAATGCGCGCAACGGTCTGCCTTCAGTCGGCGTATTGTTGCTAATGTGTACAGTAGGGACTCGCCTCCGACGATCCCAACTCCCAAGGAGATATGCGTTAGTGCTGAGTGTCGTCCATAACATGGACCTGAGAAAGCCCACCATACCCAACAGGTGATGGTGATGTAAGTGACTCCTCCGAAGGCTCCGTCTCGCTGCCCTTGAACGGGAGTGGATGATGTTCCGGTGATTCCCCGAGTGTCGCCACTGGGAATGATGATGCAATGCAAATGATGTGTCCCTCGCCAACTGAGGGTGATACGGATGGTGTTACATGCCTGCACTACAAGTTATGTATAGGTGCTATATGTATCAGGTATGAGTGTCTGTGCCGTGTAACTAATGTGTGAGGTTATAGTCTAGTATGCAGTCCTAGTTCTCTATAACCAATGTCTCTGATACCAATCTGTCACACCCCCAATTTCAACTAACGGAGTTTTACCGTTTGGAAGGTGACACACCAGGATCTCAGTCATTAGTTACATCAAACGACACTATATGGGACTTGAAATGTCAAAACATAAAAGTTCAGAGTTAATGCGGAAGCGTAAACGTTAATATGAAATCAAAAGTAATTACACGCAATCGGCGTCAATCATTGTAAATAAGTAAACTGTTTCAAATGTTTGAAATGGATAATATGACAGTAGGACTCCATGCATGTCCTAAGTGTGCAACCTGTGCCTTAGCGACCTGAGAAACATGTAACAAAAAGTGTCAACACGAGGTTGGTGAGTTCACAGGTTTCAAGTTTTCAATAAGAGAGTGTTTGCCAGATTATGTACATTCAATATGCATATCTATAGGTAGCTAACCTATGTTCATGTTTTACTAAAGCGCTCGCACCCGAAGCTGACTGTGTTTGTATGCCTCCTGCCAGGTCTATCAACTCTGGCACATGTGAGTAGGCTAACATTTCACCCGTTCGATATCCAATCGAGTTAGCGCGACTAACGCGGGTGGGGCTTGTCAAACCCAGTAGTACTACTAAATATTACCTCGCTAAGATCCATATTAACGGTCCGATATAAGATGAGGACTTTCTGTGATAGTGTGTTACGCTTAGCCTCAACAGTGATATCATATAAAGTACCATAATCAAATAGTTGCGTCATGTTTTCTCCCCCAACGGGAAAAACATGTAAAATGATATTTGCTTGCGTACCTGTTTCTCCCCTACGGGGAAAACAAGTAAAAGTATGATAGTTGGTGTACATGTTTGTTTCTTCCTCAACAGGAAAACAAGTAAAATACGTTTGTGTGTAAGCATGTTTCTCCCCCAATAGTAAAACAAGTAAAAAGGGGCCGTGAAACTCACCTGCTTGGCGTTGAAGGTAGTTTCACACTAGAAGTAAGTTGGAACCACGAGTGTAAGTCTCAAAAGACCTACGAATGTCCTAAAATTATAAACACATAAATTATGAATGATAATGTGAATTTGTGACGACTACACGAAAGTTGGAACGTCCTAAAATACGCTTAGGAAACAACGAGTAGACGAACGCGTCCACGGTAATAGGGATTTCTTAATTTAATAATTAAGATATATACGTTTTGGGTCGAATGAATAATAATAATAAATAATTATATTCGTCCGTTCGTGCCTTTTAAAATGGTTAGGAAGGTAATATAATTTAATATATTACTTTCAAGTTTTCAAGATTTATAAATAATCATTTGTGTCAAAAATAATAAATATATTATTTTTAGATCGAGGATGAAACATAAGCAAATAATATAATAAAATTATATCATTTATTAGTCTGAAACGTTTCATAGAGTTTATAAACTTCGAGGAAATAATATAAAATATATATTATTTTTTGTTAGAAATCACGGGTTGGAAAATAGTATAAATATGTAATTTATTCGGAGTCATGGTTTGAAAATAATTTATATTATTTAAAAGTGGAGAAAAATGTTAAAATGGTTTATAAATCAAATCTGAGCCTACGGGTGGTTTCCCGGGCTAAAAACCATTTAATATATTATCATAATAGTATTAGATCATATTTTATATAAAAATATAGTCTCAAAAGTGGCTAGAAAAATAAATGGTGCTAGTGAGGTTCGAACCCGGGTCTCACCTACACCAACACACAGATCTAACCAATACACCCGCTAGGGCAATCGCGATAGAATCCGAACCGAGATGCTTTTAATCACGTATCACCGAGAGTCCCCTTCCCCCAATCAAGTCGCGATCGATTCCCTCCCAACAATACCGAATTCGTCCACGATTCATCGAATTGACACAGGGGTTTTGACACTCGAGTATATGCGAATCTGAGGTGATGGTTAATTGCAAAATGTTCATGTTTTGAATCGTTTAATCGTACATACACGGGCCGAAACCCAAGATTAAGAACCAAGAATCAATTTCGTTGAATTCGGTATTGTTAGCCATCGAATTCATGGGGTTTTTACTAAATGAACCCTTGCGAACCTACTGGAATCGTTTAATTTGATTAATAACGGGTTTAAGATAAAAATTCCCAAATCGTTTAAAGAACAAACCCTAGATTACGGGTTGAGTAAAATTTAATGTTTCTTGGTAAGATTGATATGGGGTTTTCAATAAATAAGGGTTTACGAAGCTGTTGGTATGTTTTAATTTGATTGAAATCGAGTCTATGGTGCAAATCGACTAAATCGCAAACATGATGAACCCTAGAATTGGTTCATCATCAATTCGATACTGTGAGTCCAATTAACCATAGGGCTTTTGATTCATGAAGGTAAACGAAACTAGAGATGAAATCAATTACTAGAATGTATGATGGATTGAGGGTTCCCGACTAGCGTGAGTTCCGACTTCGATTATCCTTGCTTCCGACCACTCCGGCTTTAGCTTCGGCCAATTTGGCGTGTGGGACTGCTTCCAATGGTTGCGGTATAGATGATTGAACGTTCAATTTGTGAAAGACAATGCAAGAACCCGTCGAATTTGACAGCATAGTCGACGGTTCGATGGTTACGGCCATTAATCTCATAATTGGTATTAATTCGACCTAATAACTGAGATTAATGTCTTAGTAATGATCGATTATGACCATCAATGCATAATCGGTTACGAATTGCCATAGAAACGATTGTGATTTTGTCAATTGGTTACGAATTTGACTTTTAAAAGTCAACCGAATTGAGTTGTTGCCAATTTGACTTTTAGGGTCAACGAATTATGTTGTGGAACTTGGCAGAACTAGTCCTTGGAGTTTGAGGTTAAGAAATGACTGAATTTAAACCATGTGGTTAGATTTAACTGGGTAAGTTAACGGGGTTAAGTTTTCTATAGGATTTTTAACGGAATTGCTAACTGAGTTAACCTGAAAAGTCGGGTTGTCACAGGCACGATCGTGCTCGAACCACGGGCGCGACCATGCTAGTCAGGGCGCGATCGTGTTGATCAAACAGAATGCACAATTAGATTGTTCTCTAGGCACGATCGTGTTCTGGACTAGGCACGACCGTGTCTAGGGTTTTGAGGCATGACCAAGTCTAGCCAAAGGCACGACTGGTCTGAGTGTGTGAGGCACGACCGCGCTGGTATTTGGCGCGACCGTGTCTCATGAAGCACGACCGCGCTGTATGATTAGCGCGACCGTGTCTGTTCCAAAACAGATTTAATTTGACTAATTCTTATATTGTAGATGTTGGAATTCATAGGGCTTTTATTCATAGTGATGTTACGAGTATGTTGGGATGTTTTAATTGTATTAACAACATGTTCTGGGTCGAAATCGATTAAATCATTTTTTAGCAAAACTCAGATTCGGGTTTCGGACGAATTCTATATTGAAAGCCCAAATTAATATGGGGCTTTTGATCTATAGGCTAAATAGACTGAAGGAAGAGTTTCAATTACCCGGAAGGACGACGAATTGATAGAGGACGGTAGGAAATAGTCTCGGCGGCGATGCGGATGGCTTCCGGCGTCCTCTGCTGCAATTCCGACTAAACCAGGGAGTCCAGTAGCTTTAGTGAGGATTGAGTAGCGCGAATCTGCGGCTTGATTGGGAGAATTCGGATCGAAAGAAAGAATTCGTGTTTTCTTGAAATGTCTAAACGATTTTTGAGATTGATTGAGTTAATCCGAGATGTTTCATGTAAATGAAAGGTTTATTTCATTCGTTAATGAGAATGAAGTGTAGGACGGTTACGAAGCTCAACGATCGAATGATTAAAACTATATTTACGTTTCAACTGGTACTAGGCGCGACCGTGCCAAGGCACCAGGCGCGATCGTTCGAAAGCAAGTCGCGCGACCGTGCCAAAGCACTGGGCGTGACCGTGCCAGAACGAGGCGCGACCGTTCCTATTAGGGTTTCTTGTAAATTTTCAACATCAGACCTTGTAACTTTGGTCTTTGACATATTTGTATAAATAGATACTTATGTAGTGTTTTAGTAGGTTATAACCGTGTAAAATTTGCGGGTTAACATTGAAATATAGTATTTAATTGATGGTACGAAAAGGAATAAAACAGTGCACTAGAATTGAGTTTGAAATGCATTACATTGAATTGAAAATACGGATACTAAAATCAGAAATGTTACAATGCGTACTTAGCAAGTACGCAGACTTTGTTCTTGTGTACTTGCTAAGTACGCAGGATATACATCCAGCGCACTTACAAAATGCGCACAACACTTAACATAAACAGACAAGACTAAGTATATACATATGTGATCACAAATCGATAATCAAAACAATCAGATACTTAAATACAAGTACTAATACAAAACGACAAGTACAGTGACTGTCCCACAAACGTGCTTCAACAAACTCCCCTTGACAACAGCTCTGGAATGTCTTCAGTCTTCAAACCCCACCAGCTTTAGCTTCCATCTTCAGCTTGTAGTCAAGGCAGAACTTGACCAACTTGTTGTATCTTGATGCTTGAAGCTTTGTCCACTCGTCCGTGTTGATGCAGAATTTGTCATTTAGGACCGTCAGATCTTTCACAGAGAAATTAATGATAGTGATTTCATCAAAACTCTGATCAGTTCCTTTGGCACCAAGCTTCCACTTTCGGACCTAATCTTTCCCATTACCACTGCCTCGTCCGTCTTTGGGTCCACGTACCAGTTCCACATGTTACCAAGGATATCCTGAGATAACTTGCTCAAGGGAATCCTGGTTTCACATTGCACTGGGTTATAGACCAGTTCCTTTAGGCTTCTGTTAGTCAAGGGATGTCTGAAGTTCTTGTCTCAGACTCTCTCTGGCATCTGAGGCTTAAACATCTTAAAATTCCCCGATCTTCCCTCTTTCTGTAGTGTTCTCCACAAACCCATTGCTGATGCATGACTAGTGTCACACAACAGCTCACGGTTTGCGAGGTTCACCAGATCATACTTTGGCAGGGAGCTGAACGCTTCACTGGTAGGTTTCAAGTATTGAACCCTACCAGCTCGTTTAATAGCGAACAACTTCTTGTCGTCGTCGAACCTGACAGACAAGATCATACTTGTAGCTCCATGTTTGTCTATGATGGATGTCTTCTGCCAGACAGGAGCTTGATCCTTTGTAAACCAACAAGGCGGATATTTACTTTTCCACGCCTTTGGATCAACAGGTTTAGGAACGGTGGGAGATGCTTCAGTCGAAGCCTCAGCACTACTTTAGGGCTCGACTGAGCCTGTGTTTAAATCAGCTTCAAAGTCTGGAGCTTCAAATATCTCTCCATCCTCAAGTTCGTAAACCCCTTCACCGTCCCCTTTGGGAACCTCTACGATATCAGACTCGAGCTCTCCTTCCTCTAGATTGCTGAGGGCGTCGATCTGAGCTCCTTTGGAATAGTCTGGCTCAATCAGTAGAATGACCTCATCAGATAGGTCGTTTAGCACCTCAGCCGCAGACTTTCCTTTCTCACCTCCACTACCAGAAGCATCACCGCCTTCCTGGTGAGTCAACTCCCCCTCAGCCATTGAAACAGCAGAAATGGGCACTATCGCCAAAGCTTGTTGCTCACTTCCACTAGAACCGGCTTCAGGATCCTTGTCTTTGTCATCATCCTTGGTTAGATCAACCGGATGACAAACCTCATCACCGCTAGGTTTTGATTGCTTCCTGTTCTCTATCTCCCCTGAGCAGCAAGCTTCTTGGTCAGTTCAGCTACTAACTTGACCATCATTTCATGTTCTCTCTGCTGCATGTCAAACCATAGCTCTAAAGACGTCCAGTGTCCCAGAATCATATTGTTTGTCTTGATCATGAGTTCTTTCTGGGCCAGCACATTCTTAAGTCTCTCTTCAGTCCCAGTCCTCTGGCTTCGTAGAATAGTAACTTCGTCCACCAAAGAATTTATCTGAGCCTGTTGAGCCTTAGAATCTTCCCTTGATTTCCGAACAGTTTCAAGTTGACCAGCAACATTTGTTTCCAAAGTGGTTATCCTCGCATCACGGGGATCAGGATCTCTGGATGCAGAAGCTTCAGCAGTATGGAGTGGAGATGAGAAGATCGCATCAAAGTCAAACCTTTAGGTAAAGTCCCCGTAGTTGTAGTGTTGACTGATGGGTTCAAGTGTGGTAGCAGGGATTGTGGATTGGATGGTGGTTGGAATTGTGGAGGTGTCAATGGTGGTTGGTGTGATAGTGACCGATTTAGTCTGAATTGGAGTCGTCACTATCAGTTGATGGATAGTCTCAATTGGTAGGGATACTATCTCAAGCACTTCCTCTGAGATGGTAGCAGCAACCACTTGACTTATTATACGTGGTCGACTCCCCGTCCTTTGATATAGCTAGGTGGACATTGACATAGAGGTTGAAGCAGTGCTCACGTCCTCAATGACTTGTTTCATGCAACACTAGCTTCTACTTCTCTAGGGATACCCGCATATGGCCTATCCCCCCGACGCTTGTTTATACTTTCTCGTCTATGTCTCGGTATAGCAACATCTGAAACAGATTTTGGTTCGTACTCACTGCTTGTACTTTCTTGTCTCTTTCTTTTAGAAGACGACTCAGGAAGGGTCAACGATGTCGTTCTTCTCGGGTGTGATTGGTCTGGTGCATCATCAGAATCAGATGAGTCAGATTCTGTTGCTTCAGAGTCAGATTCTTTAGCACCAGCACTTCCTCTTTCTACGTCTCCTTCATTGTCAGATTCATCATCACCTTCAACTTCCTCCTCTTCCTGTTGTTCATCACCGTGTTCACTGGGTTCGGGCTCAGACTCGGGACTATACCATCTAAAATTATCTGGTGCCACATATGCTTTGTTGATTAAGTGTCCGAAGAGAGGAGTATGCACAGGGGTAGGTTCTACACTGCCTGGCTTTAAGAATTGAGCAAATACTCTCTTGTCCACTCGCTTCACTTGAAATATTTCCCCAATTGCCGGAAGATTTGGCAACGCATCATTGATTAGCAACTGGATGAATCTTGGATACAACATGAAGTATAGATCCAGTCAGTTATGGCCTTGTATACGTACTTAGAGAAATTATAGCCCTCGTTGAGAGATAAACCCACCATTGCAGCCGCTAAGTGATGACCCATGGCATCCTTGCCTGCTTTCCTTGAAGAGATGCACATCATCATGATGTAGGCAAAGTAGCGCCATTGACAGAGTACCCACATCTTCTTGTATGAAGCATAATCCGTTGCACCGACGTATCCCATTCTCTGCCTCCAACAACCATCGACAATGTAATCAGGATAGGTAATTGGGTCAGTTGCAAGTTGGCAATATTATAAGATTTGAAACCATAAGCATCTTAGTATCATGTTCTTGTGTGTTAAGGTAATAGTCATTAATATACAACGTGTGCCCCACAGTTATGCTACGAACTTACTTTGCACTTATCTCAAGGCATCTAAGATTTTTCCAATGATTTTCTAAATTTCCAGAATGAGGCTACATCAATTAACACAGGAAAAATCAAACAGAATCCATAAGGATTATCAGGAATCATAAGATTCAGAATCGAGTGATTCATTTGTCTTGGTTTCATGTGATTTCTTCAGTGAATATCAGTATGATGATTCAGGATAATGAATATGGTGTTTGAGGATTAGATAAGGGAATCCAACTTTTATCTGGATTTGAATTCAATGAATCAGGAGTGATTCAAGGGTGAATACACGCTCAATGGTTGATGTAAAGACATATCTTGATTCAATCTCTCATTGCATACTTGTGAGTATGGGCATTGAGATGAACCGCATTAATTTTGCTAACGACCTATCCCGAAACTGGTCTCAGAAGAAAATAATTGCCAAAATCTAACATCCTGTATCCGATAGTGATCTTTTGCATTCTTTTACGCACGCACACTAGCAAATATGGGTTCAAATCACAGTTGTAATATAGATTTAATTTCCACCCTACTAATGATTTAAAGATGCTTATAGCCTACTGACAATTCAAATTACTTGTAAATAAGCAGATTAATAACACAACAATTAAAACAATCAAGTAAGCATGATGCAATCATTTCCCATATGAGCAGTCGAGGACGTTTAGATCATTTCTGATGTACTATCATTTCCTCTTTTCTCAAGTGAACTTTGAATTTTTCTGGTTTTCTATTTTGTTTGAATTTTTGTAAAAGATTTGAAAATTAACAGAACTATACAGAAAAGTTAAAAGGAATAAAAATTAACTTTCATGGATTGAATTGATTTAAGAAAAACAAGTTTTCACTTTGGATTGAACATTCCTGTCATGTTGACAAGATGATCGAAACGAGTTCGATCAAACGCCTTAATGAAAAGGTCAGCAAAATTGTCATCCGTGTGAACCTTTACAAGTTCAATGAGATATTTTTCAGCACAATCACGGATGAAATGTTAGCGAATTTCAATATGTTTAGTTTTGGAATGTTTCACCGGGTTGATTGTGATGGACATGGTGGCATTGTTGTGAATGAACAGTGGAGTTCCAGTGAAGTTTAAGCCGTAGTCTCTCAATTGCTACTGAATCCACAATATCTAAGAACAACCTCTCGCTGCAGCAATGTACTCTACTTCACATGTTGAGATAGAAACCGTTGACTGCTTTTTACACTGCCAGGAGACCAACCTGTCTCCCAAGAATTGACATCCACCTGAAGTTGATTTTCTATCAAGGTTACAACCGCCATAATCTGAATCAGAATAGGCTTTGAGATCAAATGACTGCTGCTTTGAGTACCTAAGACCCAATCGGGGTTTCCCTTTCAAGTATATGACTATCCTCTTGACAGCTATCATATGAGACTCCTTTCATTGTGACTGAAACCTTGAGCACAAACATACATCAAACATTACGTCGGGCCTTGAAGCTGTGAGATACATCAGACAACCGATCATCCCACGGTACAATTTACAATCCACATCCTTTCCATCTTTGTCTGGATCTAAACCGTGATTGACAGGGATAGGTGTGCCATAAGTACTGCTTTCATTCATCTTGTATTTTGACAAGATGTCCTGCACATACTTAGTTTGATGTAGGTAGATGCCATCCTCTCTTTGACTGACTTGCAGACCCAGGAAGAACGACAATTCACCCATGTTACTCATCTCAAACTTGGACTTCATCACTTTTATGAATTCCCTACACATCTCTTCATTTGTAGACCCAAAGATAATGTCGTCGACATACACTTGTACTAGTAGAATATCACCTCCTGCTTTCCGAACGAAGAGGGTCGAGTCAATCTATCCACGGCCGAAACCATTTGACAGTAGATGTTTTGATAACGTCTCATACCATGCCCGAGGTGCTTGATGAAGACCATAAAGTGCTTTGTCGAGCTTATACACTTTATTGATATTATGCGGATCTTCAAAGCCGGGAGGTTGAGTGACATAGACCTCTTCATGAACTTTTCCATACAGGAAAGCACTCTTCACATCAAGTTGATAAACCTTGAAGTTAACATAGGAGGCATAAGCCAGAAACAGTCGAATGGCCTCAAGTCTAGCAACTGGGGCATATACTTCAGTGTAATCCAAGCCCTCTTGTTGATAAAATCCTTGGACACCCAACCTTGCTTTATTCTTCACTATGACATGACGATAATCCGTTTTGCACTTGAACACCCATCTGGTTCCAATTGGTTGTACGCCTCTTGGCAACTCAACTAAATCCCACACATGCAACTTTTGGAATTGGGACAGTTCATCTTGCATCGCCTCAATCCAACAGTTGTCAGCGAGAGCTTCCTTCACATTCTTCGGCTCTAATTGGGACACGAATACAGTATGCAAACATGTTTCCATGATACCAGTGTCAAGCATCTTAGCGTCCAAACTGGTGTTCTCAGCAATTGTTCTATGACGAGTCTGAACACCGGCATGAGAATCACCAATGATGTTGTCAATTAGATGATTCTTATACACTCTCGTCTCTGGTACGTGCGGTTCCTGGAGATTTGTGTCTAGATTAGTGCTCAACTCCCCATATCCAGTGTTCTAGAAGAAGATGATTCAATGTTGATTGGATCAGCTAGAGTTTCATTTCCTACACGAGTGTTAGGATCAGCTGGAGCGTCATTTCCATCAACATGAACAACTTCAACGTCTTCACTATCATGAGTTCCAGATGCAGATGCAACATTGGAATCGGGAGTTACAATAGGTACAGTGGCACGGGTTGAGAAGTTGGAGTCATCACCTCCGTTAAAGAAATCGTACACATTTTCGGCATCATCAGTAGATAGACCAGAAAGGTTGACAGACTTGAATAGCACATCATAATCGAAACCCTAAGCTGGACCAACTGGTTCTGGTGGAATGCTGTGTTTATTGCAATCCACTTCGAACCATTTCTCGACAGTATGAGTTCCTATATTGTATACTCTCTTTCATGGTGAATGGCCAACATATCCTAAGAAGATGCCTTCCACTCCTTTTGCATGAAATTTAGATTTTCGATCCTTGTATTGTAGCAATAAGGAACAAGGACTACCAAAAGGAACTAGGTAGTCAAGGTTGGGAGATCGATTGTTGTTCAACTCATAGCAGGTCTTGTTGTGCCTTTTCACAAACAGAACTCTGTTCAAAACGTGACAAGCTGTATTTACTGCTACTTCCCAGAAAGTTACAGGAAGCTTTGCATCTAACAGCATTGTCCTTGCAGTCTCGATCAAGGTTCTGTTCTTCCTTTCTGCAACTCTGTTCTGTTGAGGTGTGTACGGGGCACTAAATTCGTGATGGATCCCCTTCTTGAGAAAGAAAAGCTCCTTCAAATTATTCTTGAATTCAGTTCCGTTATCACTCCTTATTCTTCTAACCTTCAACTTGCAAAGAGATTCCAAGCTCAGGATCAGGTATTGAAGAATGTCAGCAGTCTCGTCCTTTGTACCTAAAAAATGCACCCAAGAAAAACGTGAGAAGTCATCAGTTACAACTAGACAGAATGACTTACCTCTAATACTCCTGATACTTATGGGGCCAAACAGATCCATATGTAATAGCTCCAAAGGGGTATCGATAGAGTTTTGGAGCTTGGGCTTGTGAGACTTCCATTGCTGTTTGCCCTTTTTACAAGGCATACAGTCATCTGCAATAGCAAATCTCAGCTTAGGAACACCGGTTACCAAACCGTTTCGGACAAGATGATTCATTTTTCAATAAGAAATGTGTCCAAGTTTCCTATGCCACAAGATTGAGTCAAGCTCTGTCGCTTTGGAAAGCAAACAAGTAGCAACTGAAGATGTGGTTTTCGCCATGCTCATGTCGATTTGATAGGTATCATTCGTTCTTGGTGCACGCATCAAAATCCAGTCTTCATGAACCTCAAACCCAAGTTTGAGAATTAAGCAATCAGATTTGTCAAACATGACTGAGTACTCCTTATCACACATCTGAGAAACACTCAACAGGTTATGCTTTAGCTGCTCGCAATAGTTGATATTGTCGAAGCTAACACAACCATTTAAAACTACGCCTTGACAAGTAATACTGGCGCCCTTCTCGCCTGCAAATGCCACATAGCCGCCTCTGAATGGTTTCACATCTTGAAGCAGGGCCATGTTGCCTATCATGTGTCGGGAGCATCCACTATCTACATACCAACGATTAGAGATAGTTCCCTTCAGATGTCCCTGCATGAGTCACAAGAAATTAATTAGTTTTGGAGACCCAAGCCATGGTGGTCTTGGGTCGTCCGTCTTTCTCAAATAAACTACTTCAATTAATTCACAGTCGTGACTGTCAAAAATGGGTGAATCGTTAGAAGACTTGGGACCAGGAGATTGAGAACTTTTATATTTCTTGTTCCAGGACCTTTTATTTTGTTTTACTGGAACAGTCGTCTTGCATTCAGAAGCACCAGGTGAACTAGTAGAAGCTTCACCTGATTGAATTCCAGCCAGTTGTTCCAGCTTCCTCAATCTCTTGTTCCTTCTTCTCCTCTATGGCTTAGAAAGCTTAACCACAGGTTTCTCACCAGTTGGTGCACTACTAGAGGTAGACACACATGGTTTAGCAGGTTGCTTTTCCCTTTTTGGAATAGATGGCTTAGCCTCAGTTGTGATTTTTGGCTTCACCATAGGTTTCACTGGTGGTTTCACCACGTTTGATTTGGGATTCTTGGGTTGCTTCACTGTTGGTGACTTAGAGATAACAGCCGGTTGTGAAACAATTAGCCGTTTCCCTTGGTTCTTAGCAGGGCAGTTCACAAGGATGTGACCAACCACACCATAGTGAAAGCAAGCACACTTTTCCTTATAAAATCCTCTTGTAGGCTCATTTGATTTGACGTTTAATGACTCAGCATGATGAAAATGAGAAGTTGTTTGGTGAACATGAGTAGTGGTTTTTGATGTACCTGATGTTAATTCATTTTTGGAAATGTAGTATTTTTCTAAATTTGCTTTATAACCAAGCCCATAATGATTTGCAAAGGTGTCTTTCTTAACTTAGTTAATATTCTTATAACCCGCATAAAGCATCACTTTTAGTTTTTCATTTATTTCAATGGTATCAGGCTCAGTCAAAATGCAATTATCACGATCAGTGATAATGTTTCTCATAACTTTGTGTTCACCAATCAACTCCTCTGAGACAGCACCATCAGGGATGGTGTTCTCAGAGCCTTCATCAGTGAAGAACTCTTGATCAGAAGCAGAATCAGCCTTGCTTGAGGAATCATCCTTGTTAGAGGAATCATACTGACTTGAGGATTCATCAAGGCATGACAAGTCAATATCAATTAAGCCGTTGACAAATTATCCGCTTACTGGTGGAGGAATGGCATTAGTACCCAACCCTAAGCCATTCACTTGTCTCACTACTGATTCATAATTTTCCACCACAAAGCGAGAATTTTTCAACTTCTCAATTTTACCATTTAACTGCAAGACCTCATTCTGCAGCTTGGTAATTTCATTATTTCTCTTTTCTAACCCCTTGTACGCAACATCCAAATGAAACTGTTGTTCGCTGATTTTAAGTGAAAAATCACGTTTATCTTTCTTTAAAGTTTCAATTGAATCTTTGTAACGTTTTTCATTTTCTTTGTAGCTGAAAGCTGCAATACGAAAGGGTTCGACTTTGTCCTGAAGCTTAGAATTTTCTTCTTTCAAGCCAAGACATTTGGAACATGAAATGACAGCAAAATAATTAGAGTCTACCTTAGTTGACGAGCTTGATGCCTCCCCAATAGCCATGAGGGCAAATGCAGTTGTAGACTCCTTTTGGTCAGCTACAGACGCTTTTCGTTCTTCTGCTTCCATCATCCCTACTATCTCAGCCATTAGACCAACTTGTGTTTGAGCAATAAGGGCATCCTCCAAATGAACACCCCAATCAAAGTTTTCATCCTGTTGAGCTACCAAAGCATTGGACGTCCCACCTTGACCTGGATTACGGTTGTTAGAATTGTTGTACCCTTGATTATTTCCTTGGTTATTTCCCAGGCTTGGTCTAGTGAATCCTGAGGTAGGTGCTTTATCCTTCTGACATTCACGAGCAAAGTGTCCAAAGTTCTGACACTTGTAGCACTTGGCCTAGGATTTATCAAAACCCACCTTCGCATTTGAATGCCCACCAATAAACTTCTTGCCAGTTCTATTCAAGAAACGCTTAGCCCTTCTCAAGATCATGGCCATATTCCATTGAATATCCATGTCCTCCATGTCATCTGGATCAACCTGATTAAAATCTTCTTCAATTGTTTCAGGATCTGTAAACTTGCCACCAATAAAGTTCTCATAGGCAAGCGGACACGATGAAAACAATGCTACATGATCTTCAGCTATCTTGGCTATTGCAGTTTATGTGGAGGTAGGATTTCTTGAGGAATGTTGGTGGTGAGAACCAGATCCAGATGCTGTAAAGCATGTATGACCCCCACAACCATTCGAGTTATCTTCTTCATGAGAGTTCCCTGAGAATAAGGCGATTCCTGAACCAGATGATTTAGCTGTGTAAGACGTCCCATAACACATAGAAGGGGCTTGGATTTGAGGTCACCCTGAGCTTTCTTTTCTCTTAAGGTTCATATCATGTGCTTGAACCTTACTGATTGCTTCTTCAATCGTCATCTCATAGAACTTGGGGTTCTCTCTCAGAAGAGTGGTATACATCTCAAACTTTGGTGGTAACGTATCCAGAAATTTTTCAACTAATTCCTCATCAGGATACTTCAGCTCAAAAGCTTTTAACTCAGTTTGTAGATGATATAATCTAGATATAAGTTCATCTGTAGATTCATTCTCCAGGTATCTGAAACACACATACTGCTTTCTCAGGAAATCTCTTTTGCTCTTCTTGATGTCACTGTTCCCCTCAAATCTTTTTTGCAATGCCTTCCAGAGATCTTTCGAATTATCATATCCTCTGAAGCTGTGAAAGAGTTCTCTAGTTAGGGCCATTGTGATAGATCTATGTGCTTTCTTTTCTCTGTCATAAACTTTCTCTTCTTCTTCATCTAGCTTAGATATAGGCTTGGGAACAATTTCATCAAGATAAGTATAAGTAGGATGCTTATAACCCTCAAGTATAGGTATCCACAAAGAGGAATCAGTGTATGAGATATCATGCTCAAATCGTGCTTTCCAATTCGAATAATCATTAACATTAAGCATCTTTGCTGGTTTTTGTGGAGTACCAATCTCGTTATCATAGTTAAGCATGTTACCAAGATTCTGATGATTTGCCATAGGGTAAAACTTAGTCAAAAACTCAGAAAGTCAATACAACTTGCGCACTTAAGAATGGCCTTGCGCACTTAAAAATCTGTTTTTGCGCACTTGAGATTTCCTCTTGCGTACTTAGTAAGCACGCAGGAGTAAATGTTAAGTACGCACGAGGAAAAGTTAAGTACGCAGAAGAATGGTCTTGCGTACTTACAAGTGCTCACGAAGACTTTCCTTTTAGCCAAAAAGGGTAAGTACGCAGGTCACTTTTTCACCTGCTCTCACCAACTTTTTCCGATCGTCGGAAATACCTCAGATCTTCAAATTTTGAAGATATGAACAAATTTATCAAGCCAAAATGTAAGAAACTTGTTTCTAACAAACCCTTGATGATCAAAACACTTAAACAAACAAGAAAAAGGTCGAATTTTGAAGGGTTTTTGATTTTGAAGGGTTTTTGCTTTTAAAATAGTGCTCAAGAGCTACCTCTATTTTGTCACCAAAATCAGTCACTTTTCCTTGTAGAAAAGTTGTAGTTTGTGTCGAAAATGCTCCTAGCACACTCACAACACTCGAAATCAAGAGCAATCGCTCTGATACCACTTGTAGGTCCCTCGGGGGTCTTGGATCGTCACATGCAAGTGTGTTCCTAGTTGAACCGGTGCGGAATGCCCGTGACTAGGTGGAGTATCAATCAACACAAAGTAAACCGACAACAAAGACACAAGATTCTTTCTAACTTCGTCGATTGATAATCACAGCCGGTTACAGTGAGAATGAGTGCGTACATACATTCTATCACTAACAGCTATATATACTAGACCTGATGCCTGCGCACTTAGCAAGTGCACAGGGTTTAACTCATGCGTACTTAGCAAGTACGTAGACTTTGTTCTTGCGTACTTGTTAAGTACGCAAGATATACATCCTGCACTTACTAAGTGCACACAACACTTAACATAAATAGACAAGACTAAGTACATACATATGTGATTACAACTCGATAATCAATACAAACAGATACTTAAATACAAGTACAAATACATAACGATAAGTACATAAGCTAAGACAGGATCCAGAGTGTCTGTCACACAAACGTGCTTCAACAGTATAACAAGGAAACACGACAGGTCGAAGAATGGTTTCATATCAATTGCTCTAATCGATCTATTCCCCAGAAGGCGGTTGGTCCAGAGTGGGCATTTGATTATGACAGCTTGTTCAAGTCTTTTAACTTTGCTCCTGACTTATCTAATGAAGAAATTGCTTTACTATACAATTCATGTCAAGGTGACCAAGATTGTGGGTTAACTCCAACATCAACGGTTCCATATTCTGTTCCGTCATCATCAGTTCACCCTGATCCTAATGTTACATCTACTTCGGGAACTCACGAGACTGATAGTGAGGATGATGAAGAAAATTTTCAGGATTCTTCGGCTGATCCATTAATTGTTGATGATTCATCCAACACTACACATGTTCAGGAGGAGTTTTCTACAAATTTAGATTCAGAGATAGCAGTTGATCACTCTTCTCAAACAGATATTTATCAAGTTGATATTTTACCTGTTCCGGAGGTGGCTTCCATAAAAGAATTCAAAGATCATCAGGTGACGAATATCATTGGGAATTTGCAAGATGGAGTTCAAACTCATTCTTTAACTGAAAATACTTGTTTATATTAATAAATTAGAGATACTGGAGTAATTGATGTTTGCTTACATTCTTGTTTTATTTCTCAGATAGAACCTAAAAATGTGGAGATGGCTTTACAAGACAATAACTGGATAGAAGCAATGCAGGAAGAGCTTGCGCAATTTGATAAGCTAAAGGTGTGGAATTTAGTTGATCTACCAAAGGGAATGTATCCGATTGGCATCAAGTGGGTTTACAACTGTAAAAAGGATGATCGTGGTGTTGTAGTAAGGAACAAAGCAAGATTGATCGTACGGGGATTTAATCAACAAGAAGGAATTGATTACACTGAGGTGTATGCACCTGTAGCATGGTTGGAAGCTATTCATTTGTTTTTAGCTTTTGCATCATTCAAAGGTTTATCAACTGGATGTCAAAAGTGCTTTATTATATGGCAAGGTGAAAAAGGAAGTTTTTGTGTGTCAACCACCGGGGTTTGAGGATCCATTGTATCCTTCAAAAGTGTTCAAGCTACATAAGGCTCTTTACGGTCTTCATCAAGCACCCCGTGCGTGGTATGAAACATTGTCACAACATCTTTTGGACAATGGTTTCGATCATGGTCAAATTGATTCCACCTTGTTCATCAAGAAAGTTGTACAAAAGATGCCACAATCACTCATAAGTGGATCAGGGAGATTGAAGTGGTAATCAAGACCAGTGAATGCAGAGAAGATCAGAAGGTGAAATACGTCGCTCACTCATTCGTATCAGAGCCGTTATGATGGTGGGAGAATCTGGTTATAGTTGTGGGTGAGAAGGCTATCGACAGGATGTCTTGGGAAGAGCTATAGAGGTTGTTAATAGACGAGTTTTGTCCAGATAACAAAATGGACAGACTCGAAACGGATTTTCTCAGGTTAGAAGCCGGTAGTATGACTCATCGAGAGTATACTACGAAATTCTGATGTTGAATTTGGTGGAATAAAATCCTGATCCATAAATCGAATAAAATCCCTCTATGAAATTACAGGGGACGTATTTATATATATATTTTATATACACTAAAACATGCTATCACTTAGTTACCCTAACGGTAACATCAAATTTAAACAACAAGTTTTACAGTTATAGCCTAATGCTATAGACAATAGCGATAAAACTCCAAAAGCTATGATATGCATGGTGACACTGTGTGCCTTATTTCCAAATAGTGTGTTAGTTCCCTAAGAAATACATGATAAAATGTCAACATAAAGTTGGTGAGTTCACATGTTTAAGCAAGTGGCAAAGTATGTTTCCTTCGGACTACGGGATTTCTAATATGTTTAGCATTGTTGATCAAACAACACTTATGTATGTTCCTTGTTACACTTGACTATGTAAGTTTATGTGCCCCACACAATGTTCTGTCATGAAACATTATGAGTATGTATGGACAGTATGCACCTGTTTTGACCTCCAATCAAGGTTAGCGCGACTAACCACAGGTGGGGGTGTCAACCCAAATAGATTTATTCATGTGTTCCACTTCTAAACTAGCTAACGGTTATAGTATTCCCAGGGACTTAATATGACAGTAAATACTCATGCAACAATACATTTATGTACTCGTATCCGAAATATGAGCTATGAGTTCTCCTCCATATGTTTAGAAATCGTTTAAATCAAAGTAAAAGTAGGGCCGTGAAGACTCACCTCAGCAGTGAGGCATGTATGTAGCAAAGTCCAAGCAAGTCTTGACCCATTCGTGTCCTAACATAATTATGGCAACTTAAGGTCTATGTAGTAAGTCTATATGCAAATTGGTCATATAACCATTCAACCATCTTAATTCGTTTATGTCTCATGCATTGTTGTTAAAGACATGTTAACCCGGCGACCGCTGGTGACATAAGTTGATTTCCCGAATATATATATATATATATATTGAAAATAAATATAAATAAAGCATGCAATCAATAGTTTCGAAGGGTTCCATGTATTTTTATACCTACTTTGACGTTTTGATAAATAATCGGTTATTAAATATTCGTTAGGCACTTAACATTTTCCTTTAAGTAACAATAAAATGTTTTAATGATTTTCCTCAAATATAAGTAAATAATTCCCGCTTTTAGGTTTTACTCCACGTACTATGTGTATATACATTTATATATATTTTCGTACATGTGTACATATTTGTGTATGTTATTCTGATCCAAAAATATTATTTATTTCCATGCATAAAAAAATAGTTGTCATATTTAATTTAATCGTCGGTCTCCGACTTATGATCAAAACATATGTTTTTATATATACATACATATATATATATAGTTAATAGAACAAATTGCATAATAACTCTAAATATCAACACAATCATTCATTTAATAATATTTCACCAAAATATTTCCTTAAAATAATCATATGTATTCTTTTATAAACCTTGGTTTATGTATATATTTTAAAGAGTTTCTAGTTTACAAGACAATTGTTAACATTTAATAAAATCATAAACTATATGCTTCTAATAAAGCCCTTGCATGTTAATTAATAGCTTTCCTTAACAAGTTTTTAAAACCTGATATAAGTTATAAGTTAATAATCTAGGTCACATAAAATCATAATGAAATCAACTAATAATATCATTTGTGTGTTCGTAATTATAAGTAGATGTTTCAACTAACTAAATTTGTTAAGTTTTTATAATGTTAAAAACTCATAAGTTTATATATATTACATCCAAATAATAGTGCTATGCATGCATACCCATGAATCCATGCAAGATTACATATCTTGTTTACATAATGTGGACTTGTTTATTTATTAAAAATCATTTTTTGTATTAAGTGGCCATCTTTTTATGGGTGAACATGCTAACCAATACTTACATAATGTTAGGAAAACAATAGTACTTCGAGTGCTCACGTAAACAAGCAAGGAGAAGGCGTTAGAGGCGGCTGGAGACCCGTAACTTTGACACGAACACTTGTTAACACCCAAGATCACTTCACGAGTCTTGATCACTAGAGAATAGGATGTAAATATGGTGTACATGGGTATTGAGGTGGAGCCGTGAACAAGATGAATAGGGTGGGGATGTGTTGCCGTCTCAAAGGGGAATGGAGAACAAGAGTGTGGGTGTTGGTGTAATGTCGTAAACAAGGGACCAGGGGGTGGTTTATGGTCGTCGAATGTAAGGGAGAGGGAGAGAAGGAGTTGTTTGGTTCTCTTGAGGGTGGAAGAGTTGTGTGAGGTTTGGATAGCTCAAGGCTTGTTCTTATAGTCCATAGATTATGAAATACCCCTTGGTTCATATGTCTAGGGGGGACGTCATGTCTAAAAGGAGACATCCTTGCTCATGGAACATTTGTGTTGGTGCTAGTGTAAGAGGGTACAAGGGAGGGGAGGCCCCCTTGTGGGTTTCGGTCGTAAGGTGGGAGAGAGAGAGGGTGGTGAGGGGGTAGGGTGCTAGCTAGGGTGGTGGTGGTGATCATAATACGAAATGATCTTGATAGTATACCCGTTTAAATAATACCCGGTTAGGATTTGTTTGAAGTGGTTAAGGTATGAGTCGGTTTTCATAAATTGTGTAAGTTTTACAAATACTAAGGTATGTGTAGGGTTTTTAACGAGACGTTTATGTTTAGATTACTAAATGGTAAATCGGGTTCACGTAGTATGAGATTTATTTGTCACATAATTTTACTTACTTTCTAGTACAAAAATAAATAGTTAGGTTACTTTATTAAAAACTATCGCCAACGTCGGTAATTATCGGGTAACTGTGTGCGTGTTATCAGGTAATTCTCTAAATTACCAACATATGAAGTAAAGTGGACATTGTTTTACATAGTGCTCATGTCCAAGCGCGTACCCAACGCTTTTTGTAACGTTTGCCAAAACCTTGAAGTGAAACGACTATCTGTATCTAAGATGATGGAGATTGGAACTCCATGTCTTGAGACGACTTCCTTTAGATAAAATCTAGTTAATTTTTCCATTTTATCCGTTTCTTTGATTGGCAGGAAATGTGCAGACTTTGTTAATCGGTCGACAATTACCCAAATATTGTCGTAACCACTGGGTGTCTTTGGTAACTTAGTGATAAAATCCATATAAATTTGTTCCCACTTCCTTTGTGGTATCTCAAGTTGTTGTAAAAGTCCTGATGGCTTTTAGTATTCTGCTTTAACCTTAGAACAAGTTATGCATTTGCTTACGTAGGTAGCAATGTTTGCTTTCATGTTGGGCCACCAGTACAACTCCTTGAGATCCTTAAACATTTTGTCGGATCCTGGGTGAATCGAATACCTGGATTTATGTGCTTCGTCTAACACTAATTCTCGTAAGTTCCCAAAATGTGGTACCCAAATTCGATTCATGATGTATCGGGCTTCGTCGAACTTGATTTTGAATTGTTGATCTATTCCTCGTAAGGATTCGTCCTTCAAGTTTTCTTCCTTGAGTGCTTCTTGTTGGGTATTACGTAATTGAGCGGTGAGGCTCGTGTGAATCTTCATTCCTAATGTTCGTACTCGAAGGGTCTTTATTCTTTCTTACCTGCTTAATGCATCGGCTACAATGTTTGCTTTACAAGGATGGTAATGAATGTCACATCGTAGTCGTTCAGTATCTCTACCCACCTTCATTAGCTCATGTTTAACTCTTTCTGGTCGAAGATGTGTTGGAGACTCGTATGATCGGTAAAAATGGTGCATTTTGTACCGTAGAGGTAATGTCTCTAGATTTTAAGAGCAAACACGACCGCTCCCAGTTCTAGGTCTTGGGTAGTGTAATTCTTCTCATGTATATTGAGTTGACGGGATGCGTATGCGACGACTTTCTATTTTTGTATTAAGACACAGCCAAGACCTTGGTGTGTCGAGTCGCAATACACCACAAAATCGTCGGTTCCTTCTGGAAGGGATAAGATAGGTGCATAACACAACTTCTGTTTTAGTAGTTAATGTCTCAACTACAAGAGTTGTTAGACAGAGGTTTCATCAAACCGAGTATCTCACCTTGGGGTGCTCCGGTGTTATTCATGAAGAAAAAGGATGGTAGTATGCGTATGTGCATAGACTACCGAGAGTTGAACAAACTTACCATAAAGAATAGATACATGTTACCAAGGATCAATTACTTGTTTGATCAATTGCTCCTTACAAGGTGCAAATTTGTTTTCTAAAATCGATCTAAGGTCAGGTTATCATCAGTTGAAGGTTAGAGATGAAGATATTCCAAAAATAGCCTTCCGTACGAGATATGGACATTATTAGTTCTTAGTAATGTCATTTGGTTTGACTAATGCCTATGCTGCATTCATGGATCTCATGAATAGGGTATTTCGACCAATGTTGGACTGATCTGTGATCGTGTTCATTGATGATATTAAGAATGAAGGAGATCATACATGTCATCTCAAAGAAGTGCTGGAAACACTTAGGAGAGAAAACTTGTATGCAAAATTCTCTAAGTGTGCGTTTTGGATCCGAGAAGTTCAGTTCTTGGGTCATGTGATAAACGCAGAAGGAATTCTTGTAAATCCTTCAAAGATAGAAACAATGATGAAATGGAACCCGCCAAAGACACCTACAGAGATACGCAGTTTCTCAGGTTTGGCTGGTTACTATAGAAGATTTATTCAGAATTTCTCCAAGATTGCTACCCCATTAACAAAACTCATGAAGAAGGAGACAAAATTTATATGGGGAAAAGTGCAAGAAAACGCTTTTCAAAGGTTAAAGGAGAAATTAACTCAAGCTCTAGTTTTGTCTTTACTGGAAGGGACAGAGGATCTGGAAGTTTACTGTGATGCTTCGTATCAGGGACTGGGGTGTATATTAATGCATAGAGGCAAGGTTATAGCCTATGCTTCATGGCAACTAAAACTCCATGAAGCTAACTACCCAACTCATGATTTAGAGTTATCTGCAGTATATTTGCACTTAAAATATTGAGACATTATCTATATGGAGTTAAGTGCACAATCTACACAGATCATAAAAGCTTAAGGTATTTCTTTGAGCAAAAAGATCTAAATATGAGGCAGCGAAGATGGTTAGAGCTGATAAAGGATTACGATTGTGAAATCCTGTACCACCCCAAAAAAGCCAATGTGGTGGCAGATGCTATAAACCATAAGGAAGAACATTATCTTAGAAATGGCAGATGTCATATAAGTTAGTTATAACTCCAGACTTTATGACGCAGCTCAGAAATGTCCAGATAGAAGCAATGAAGGCAGAAAATGTTAAGATATAACGAATGACTGGACAAGAGAAATATTTATAAGAGAATGATTATGGAGTTAGAACTCGATTCAGCCATATGTGAATACCACACATGGGAGAATTCAAAGTTAAAATTCTGGACGAAGCTCATAAGTCACGATATTCAGTTCATCCGGGTACTACAAAGATGTACGAAGATCTACGCCAAGATTATTCGTGGCCCGATATGAAATTCGATATCATGAAGTATGTGACTAAATGCTTGACTTGCTCCCAAGTAAAACCAGAACATCAAAAGCCTTATGGCAGATTACAACCACTAGATATTCCAGAATGGAAGTGGGAACATATCACTATGGACTTCATAACTAAGCTACCAAGAACAACTAAAGGCTATGATACCATATGGGTGATAGTTGACAGGCTAACTAAGAGTGCTCACTTCTTACCAATACGTGAGACTTACTCTTCTGAAAGGTGAGCTGAAGCATTCATTAAAGAAATAGTTTCAAGGCATGGAGTGCCAATTTCAATTGTATCTGACAGAGACACACGTTTCACGTCACGTTTTTGGAAGAAGTTCCACGAAGAGATGGGGACTAGGTTATTGATTAGCACAACGTATCATCCTCAAACGGATGGTCAAAGTGAAAGAACGATTCAAACACTTAAAGATATGTTGCGTTCTTGAATTATTGACTTTGGTGGAAGTTGGGATAGTCATCTACCTTTGGTAGAATTCTTGTATAACAACAGCTATCATGCAAGTATTGGCATGCCGCCATACGAAATGTTGTACGAGAGGAGATGTAGAACTCCCATTTTTTGGGGAGGAGTTGGACAAAAAGAGCTTGGAAGTAAAGAGATTGTCCAAGCTACAGGTGTAAAGTTAGATCCGATTAGAGCTCGTCTAAAAGCTGCATAGGACAGATAAAAGTCTTATGCAAATAAAAGGCGAAGACCAATAGAATTCCATGTTGGAGATTACGCTCTATTGAAAGTGTCTCTATGGAAAGGAATCATTAGATTCAGAAAGAGAGGGAAGTTGAGTCCAAGATTCATTGGACCATTTAAAATTATAGCTTGAGTAGGGAAAGTTGCGTATAAACTTGAATTACCAGAGGAATTGAGTGGAATCCACTTGACCTTCCATGTATCGCACATGCGAAAGTGTCTGGCAGACGAAACCTCTCATGTGCCACTAAATGATATTGAAATAGATGAAATATTGAATTATGTCGAGAAGCAAGTGCCTATACTCTACTGGAAAGAAAAGAGGTTACGAAATAAAGTGATCAAGAAAGTAAAAGTTCGGTGGCCACATCGAAAGGGATCTGACACCACATGGGAAACAGAAGAAGAAATGAGGCAATCTTATCCCTACTTATTCGAGTAAATGTCCGGTTTCGAGGACGAAACCTTTGTAAGGAGGGTAGATTTGTAACATCCCAATTTTTAAAGAAATACAAGTTGAAGGACTAAAATGATCATTTGATGAAACCCTAGGGGGTTAAAGTGACATTATATTAAAGTATAAGGGGTTAAAATGCAATTGATTCAAAGATCAAAGGTTAAAAATGAAAATTGTGAAAGTGGTCAGATGTCGGACCGACATCAGAGGGGATATCGGTCTGATATGTAGGGAGCAAGGAATCATCCGGGAAGTGCCACGTGCCAGCTGACTAATCGCCCAAATCTGACGCGTGGAAGGCCGATAACGGGCCGACATGGGATCCATTGCGGTCCGCAAGCCGCAATAACACATAGCAGACCGAAGAGACAAGGCATAACGGTCCAATATGTGTTCACCAAGCCAAATAAACAGCCTCAATTGGATGTCGGACCGACATCCATTTCCATATTGGTCCGACATGGACCCATCGACCAGCCTATAAATAGATGTATCATGAACTCAGTTTTTAGACATCCCACACAACAAACACACATACAAATCACACAATTAGCCTCGTTAACCGTACCCAGAAGTCCCGGTTCATGTAGAGAAGTCCGATTTCCAGCTTTTCGACACCATTACGCAGTAGAGAGCTCTGAGGTAAGGTTCTGACTAGTTCCTAATGACTTGGTTATTTCCACTAAGCTAGGAACTTGTGATTAAGTAATGTTGTAATGACTTAGGACCCTGATCCCAGTCATTTGTGCTATTTACATTAGCAAAAGTTAAAGTTATCTGAACAGGAAGGAAGGTATAGGTGAGTTTTATGATGCCCTTTTTAAACTTTTTAAATGTTATAGGCATGATGCACGTGTTATGAATGTTTTACATAATGTATGTCATTGATATAAATCTATGAGCCAGTATCCATGATGTTGCAAGAGAAATGTTTATGTCATAAAATAAAAGGTAAACATTCGACCAGTATGTAGTTATCTAGCAAACGGAATGTTCTGTCTAAGGAAAGAGTGGTGTATATATCCCTCCTGGACCCGCCATTCATTCTTGGGAACATATTTGTTGGAAGTACTACTCTTGGAAGATAATCACCTTGTAATGTTTTAAAGAAAGAAAAGATTATGGTTTGACATGTAAAATGTTTTAAAGACTTGTCCTGGTTTACAATAATGATGAAAAGATGTCATTGGCAGTGATTGCATTGACATGGAATGTTTTGACATTGGTCTATAAAAGAATGCTTTGTCAAATCCCACATAATATTTTGCAACTTATGGGTAGTGATTGCAATATCTACGAAGGGGAGGAATTTAATGTGGACTGTTACATTCCTTCATGGTATGTAACGGGGAAATGGACCTTTATAAAGGTTATGGAAAGTGGTGACGACCACTTAAGAGGTTTACGAACCTCGATAAGATATAAGTTGTGCAAGAATAAATGTTATGTTAGGCAAGGGCATATATGAGAGGTAAAGGTGATGTTTTGAAACGTGTCATATACAAACCATTTGAATGGATCAAAAATACTTTGATTAAACTTAGAACTCACCAGCATAAGTTGACCCGTGTTTAAGCTTTGTGTGTCAGGTAAGAATATAGCCTCAAGCGGAAATGGCAAGTGGCATCATGAGCAGGCTATCTGGCATCAAAAGCTGAAAGTTGTACTTTCTTTGAAATATACTAAGACAAGTTTTATAGATAAAGAAATGTTGTTTTTAAAAAGTCTTCCGCTGTGAATGTGTCTTTGATTACTATATGTTCATGAGTAAATCCGACAAGTGACCGGCATTCCTGGTGATCTCGGATGTGGGTGTCACACTTTGTCTATAGGGCGTATGCCGTTTGGGCTTTGCAATGCGCCTGCTACATTCCAACGATGCTTGTTGGCTATATTCCATGATATGATTGAGGAATCCATGGAAGTCTTCATGGATGATTTTTCAGTCTTTGGAAACTCCTTTGATCATTGCCTGCAAAATTTAGAAAAAATGTTAGCAAGGTGTGAAGAGTCAAACCTAGCACTAAATTGGGAGAAATGTCATTTCATGGTTCAGGAAGGAATAGTATTAGAACACAAGATTTCAAAAATCAGCATTGAAGTTGACAAGGCCAAAGTGGAAACTATATCTATGCTCCCATCACCAAATTCAGTCAAAGGAATTAGAAGTTTCTTGTGAAAACCGTTTATTCGAGCAAATCAAGCAATCGATTGGTAGAAATAAAATCGATTAGAATAATCAAGATATGAGATTTGATCAAAAACACATAGTTAAAGGTGTAACTCTCTCTATTGTATTGATATATCAAATGAAGTCCCTCTTACAAAAGTCAAAGTAAACAAGTATTTATATTAAGAAGACAAAGAATGAGTTCGTCCGAAATACATTTCAGTGGAAATGTATTTCGTCCAAAAACTAAAATATTTCGGTCGAAATCTGTAGGTCCTCATGGCACTTCTACCGATCGTTCTCGTGATTAGACGTGTCGTTAACTCGGAGTGCGGAATCCAACGAATCAACGATTGCATATACAAAAGACAATAGAAACAATCAAGTAAATAAACTTCATGCTTGTATTCCAATTCACAATAGAGTTTACAGACTCAATCTAATCGATTATGATCTACGTTCAATCTCTGTGTGTGACATTTCAAAATTTCAGTTATAATATATATTAACACGTAAAAATTTCAACATTTCATTCCAATTATGCACACGTGTATTTAACCCAATTTGTACAAAATGGTGTGTTTACAAATTTCAATTTTTAAATTAAAGTCTTAAAAATATATATAATATATATATATATATATATACATATATATCAATTATGTTTAATAAATTAAATATTTAAAATGATGGTATAAATTTATCCCGTATTTGTAAACAATTTAGATTCAATAATATACAATTGCATTTGTTCAAATTAATGTGTCAATAATATATAAATTATGTATTTTTAATTTAAATATTAAAAATATTTGAATTTTATAAAATTATATAAATTTATTTAAATTTTATAAAAATAAATGGCTTTGTAAACAAATAAAGTGATTTGATAAAAAAATAAGTTGATTTATATAAAATAATTTATTTTGATAAAATAAGTTATAAAAACATTTAAAATATAATATTAAATTAATTTTATTTAAAAGAAATTAAATTAATTTATTTAAATAAAAGTTCAGGGTTCATTTTGTAATTAACTAAACTAGAAGGTTTTAAAACTAAAATCGTTGAGGGGCTGTTTCTGGTCAAATGAAACCACAGGGATTCATCCGGTATTTAATTTAAGGGCTATTCTGAAACAAACCAAACTCCAGGGACTAAATCTGCCAAAGTCGAATTCGCAATTCCGGTCGCCCCTTCCCATTGTCCGGCGGTCCAAGACCCTTTTTCCGACGACACCCGACAAGGCTGTTTCCCTGCATCTCGACAGCCGCTAAAGACAGCTCTGGCCTCGTCGTCCCCACGCGAACAAAAGCCCTCGACAAATTTGTCGATTAAAAATACGGATCGTCTGATCCGGTTGGTGGCCGAGAACCCACGCCTCAAATTCGAGCCCGACAGTTAACCTCCACGCATGCTTGATAGCTCGATAGCTTCGTCTCGTCCAGACGAATGTCCAGACACACTCAATTGCATGTTTTAATATAAGGATCGAGCTCGGCTGCAAATGACCATTTACAGACCTGCACGAGCTCGCCACCCCTCCTCCACCCACTCTCACTCCAAATTGAGACTACCATCGCCTTCGCCATCCTCAGAAGAAGCTGTGACCAGATTATAAGGCTCAACCCAACTCAAATTCTGGAATTCAAGTCCTTGGTATTTTCGAACAAAAAGCCTTGCCGACCAGGCCCTTCACGACCAGGTTCGAGCCTCAAATTGGTTCCTTTACCTTCTATTACCGACTGGCAATCTATCCCAATCGAATTCGCGGCTTCAATCCATCGATTGCCGGGCAAACCGATGTCCTCGGACACGGTTTGCCGGTTGCCGAGGACCAGCGACCAATTTCACGGTTGAGTATATCAATTAAATGATACACACATAACCAGCGATGGGCAGTAGCCCGGCTGGTTATGCGTGTGTGTGTTTGTGCGGAAGGTCGCGGGTTCGAGCCCGGTTGGCCTTCGGCCCAAACTTTTTATTCTGTTTATCATTTTATTTATTTTATTTATTTATCTTAACTTATTTTAATGCCATTTTTATACAATAAATACTAAAACGAGTCGGTTTACCCGTTCGTTTATTTTAAAATCAATTAAACTATATTTTTATAAACCATCCCATTTTTTTTTATATATATATATATTAAAATACATTATAATATATATAAAATATCCATATTTATATAAATCTTGTAATAATTTTTATAAACTTATTTAATTACATTTTTAGGAATAAAATGTCCATATTTATATAAATCTTGTAATAATTTTTATAAACTTATTTAATTACATTTTTAGGAATAAAATGTCCATATTTATATAAATCTTGTAATAATTTTTATAAACTTATTTAATTACATTTTTAGGAATAAAATGTCCATATTTATATAAATCTTGTAATATCTTTATAAACTTATTTAATTACATTTTGATATAAAATGTCCTATGTTTTTTTTTTATAAATCTTGTAATATCTTTATAAACTTATTTAATTACATTTTACATATAAAATGTTCTATATTTTTATAAATCTTGTAACATTTTATAAACTTATTAAAATACACTTAATATATAAAATTTCTAATTATATATGATCCTAGCAATATTTTTAATAAACTTGTTAAAATGAATTTTAATATATAAAACATCGACATAATTAGTCAAATAAAGACTTATCTTTCTATTTATTATTATTGTTTAAATACATTAAACATAATGATTAATTATTTAAAAATGTAAAATTTTCATAAGTCAAAGTTTTACAAAAATCATATTCATTTTCTACCACATTTTATATTACGGATATTATTATAAAACCTATACTCATTTAAATACGAATACGCACATACATATAAACATACAATAATACTCATTTATCTACATAGGGTATCAACGTGCTTAGGCTTCCACATACTTATCACCTACACGCGTGGAAAAATACCCGCTTGCAAGGTGAGTTACATAGCCCCTATTTTACATTTTTATACGTTTTGGGGTGAAACATTACGCATACTACTCACATTGTTTATACGTGTTATACATGAGACTATATGCTTATTCTTTGGATGTACATACATTTAAACACAAGACAACCAACTGTAATATTGATAGATCTATTGTGCCTGACCAGCCCACCCGGTTAGGGTGTTTATTACTGCATACTCGGATATAACCGCGTGTTATATTCAATCATACCGGATATAGTGGGTAACTATATTCAAGCATACCGGACTTAGCTGTTGTGCTCTGTTCAAGCGCGTCAAACTCGGTTTGAATTGTGGTTTAAATAAATGTTACATCATATGCTATGTTTAACAAGATAAACAATGAGTTGCAAAACGATTTACAACTACTATTTACAGGAAATACTAAACCTATGTACTCACCAACTTTTTAGTTGACACTTGATTTAAATAATGTTTCAGGTTTGGATATGTGACTGCTTGCCGAAGATCTCTCCACTTAGGAACTATGGACCTAGTTAAATAAATTAATGTTTTGAACTAGACTAGGTTATTTGAAATGTATTGTATTTGGAACTTGTTGTCTTTAAATTAAATGAATGAATTATGCAACCTTTAGTTATCATGTGCTTTTGAACAATCATCACATTGTCCGCCTCGATGATTCCGCCATCGGTCGGGGTGTGACAGATTGGTATCAGAGCCATGGTTATAGGGAATTAGGTTATTAGACACTTTTGACCTAGACTATAACCTTAGGACACCCATACTATGCCATGCTACTATGTGCTACATGATTTCTATTTTGTGTGAATATATATTTTACATGTTATTCTAAGTAATTACACCGCATGATACAATACCTAATTGTCTATGTGACACACTACTTGATAGCTCTTGTGCTTATATTCATTGCTATCTACATGCTACCTATTTGGTTCATTAAGTGATACCCTAAGTTTTAACACACACTTATACACACCTAATTCTTCATGCACCCTTAATATCACACACATGTCACCATCATCATTTGTGAACAAAAATTTAAACTCTTAGGCTTAAAGTCTATTAAGATTTTAATTCCAGTCAAAGTTTTTGAATTCTGAAAATTAGTAAAGAACATGTGCAATCCGGAAGGGTGAATGCCTGTACTTTGGGTCTTCTGTCTAGGAAAGCATTTCATATAAATCCAAATCAACCGAAGGATCCGTATGCTTTCCTGGGAATTCCCGAAGTGAGTGTTCACTTATAGGCTAAAGCATGTCTTCTTGAAAGTACATGAATTTGAGTCACTCTGATTTGTCAAAGTATCCATTTGATTATATTATCAAATGAGTACAATCTAAACACCATCGTTTCGTTTATTACAATTTAGTACACATATCTAAGCCTTCTTTATAACTAATCATTTTATTATCTAAATTAAACAACATCGTTATTTTGTTCAAACAAAACGTTTATCAAACCTCTAGATAGTATCTGAAATATAAACTTCTATAAACATTTTAACCTGGTAAGAAAATTTAATACAACTCGTTTTATAAAATAAAAAATAAAAAAAAAAAAAAAAAAAAAAAAAAAAAAAAAAATCACTCTGAATATCTACACAACTTTCTCATTATCTTACTCCCTTAGAAATGCATGATTGTACTAGGCACTGCAATGAGATGAATAAATTCATGTAGTCATCCATATAAACCTCAACAAAATTTCAAAGTTAAAATCCAACTACCCACGTTATGAGTGAACGCTAAACAACACGCTTGTCTACAATACACGACTACGTGTAAAATTCGATAGTCTGCATTTCACATAAGGCCCAATCACTTAGATGTGAACATTCACATGATACATTAAACTTAGTTATTACAATATGCATGATACTAGGTTAATCACATGATACATGAAACTTGTTGGTTTGATGCATAATACTAGATTGAGCACATTATATACGATCACATGGTACACGAAACTTAGTAGTTGCAATATACATCACATAATACATGAAACTTGTTTGCAAAATACATGACACCAAATTGTTCACGCTAAACAATATACGTAATGCTATGTTGCTCATATTATACCTGAAACTTCATTGTTTACAAAATGTAAAATACTAAATCGTTTACATTTACAAAATACATTATACTAAACACTAAATTGTCCATGTCATACATGAAAACTTATTTGATACTAAATTGTTCACATCCTACACGAAACTTATTTGTTTACAACACACATGATAATAAATTGTTCGCATTATACATGAAATCTAGTTGTTTACAATGTACATTACACTAGACCATACATGGAACTTATGTGTTTACATTATACACGGAACCAAATTGTTTACAATCGTTGCAATCACATTTTACAAGGCATTATTATTCACCCTATTCATGAAAGCTACTCGGGGTTTGACGTATTCTTGTTCAAACACGAGAAAGCTATGGAACCCTAAATTCTGCCACATTATTACTCTTTAGTACCTGATTGACTTTACTATCTATGAACATAGTTATTTGTTAGCAACACATACGTGAAAACAATAGTTACGAATTATGTGATTTTGTGTTACCCCCCCTGGACCCCACACACAATGAGATGAACTATGTGGACCATGCGACGATTTGGATAATTACGGGTGCACACGTAATTATAAAAATCAGCACATGGAAGACATAGTAAAATCTGTTGTGTGTTATGACATGGAACCTATCGTGGTACATAATAACAAAACTAATGTGATATGATAAGGACATGGTGGATACGCCGCTGGTACTTCCTATATATAAGTGTTCCAGTCATATTATAAGAAGTAGCGTTATTCGTGTCACGTAAAGTTTTATGTTGTTTGACGGGGTCAATGTTTGTGAAATCTCTTATCCACTGATAATTCCTGAACATATTAGATTACATTTTAAACAAACCTTGATCATCTAGTTCCCATCAATTCCATTCCAAGTAATACATTTCATCCTTAGAATCAAAATTATTATTCAACAGACTTTCTCCTTGAGTTCATTTCAAAACTAAACCCACCATCATGACGCGTTGAGAATCCAAACCCTCATCTCTTTCCCGCTTCTATAACCTTCGTAAATCGAATTTCGGGACGAAATTCCTTCAACATGGGGAGACTGTGACATTTCAAAATTTCAGTTATAATATATATTAACACGTAAAAATTTCAACATTTCATTCCAATTATGCACACGTGTATTTAACCCAATTTGTACAAAATGGTGTGTTTACAAATTTCAATTTTTAAATTAAAGTCTTAAAAATATATATAATATATATATATATATATACATATATATCAATTATGTTTAATAAATTAAATATTTAAAATGATGGTATAAATTTATCCCGTATTTGTAAACAATTTAGATTCAATAATATACAATTGCATTTGTTCAAATTAATGTGTCAATAATATATAAATTATGTATTTTTAATTTAAATATTAAAAATATTTGAATTTTATAAAATTATATAAATTTATTTAAATTTTATAAAAATAAATGGCTTTGTAAACAAATAAAGTGATTTGATAAAAAATAAGTTGATTTATATAAAATAATTTATTTTGATAAAATAAGTTATAAAAACATTTAAAATATAATATTAAATTAATTTTATTTAAAAGAAATTAAATTAATTTATTTAAATAAAAGTTCAGGGTTCATTTTGTAATTAACTAAACTAGAAGGTTTTAAAACTAAAATCGTTGAGGGGCTGTTTCTGGTCAAATGAAACCACAGGGATTCATCCGGTATTTAATTTAAGGGCTATTCTGAAACAAACCAAACTCCAGGGACTAAATCTGCCAAAGTCGAATTCGCAATTCCGGTCGCCCCTTCCCATTGTCCGGCGGTCCAAGACCCTTTTTCCGACGACACCCGACAAGGCTGTTTCCCTGCATCTCGACAGCCGCTAAAGACAGCTCTGGCCTCGTCGTCCCCACGCGAACAAAAGCCCTCGACAAATTTGTCGATTAAAAATACGGATCGTCTGATCCGGTTGGTGGCCGAGAACCCACGCCTCAAATTCGAGCCCGACAGTTAACCTCCACGCATGCTTGATAGCTCGATAGCTTCGTCTCGTCCAGACGAATGTCCAGACACACTCAATTGCATGTTTTAATATAAGGATCGAGCTCGGCTGCAAATGACCATTTACAGACCTGCACGAGCTCGCCACCCCTCCTCCACCCACTCTCACTCCAAATTGAGACTACCATCGCCTTCGCCATCCTCAGAAGAAGCTGTGACCAGATTATAAGGCTCAACCCAACTCAAATTCTGGAATTCAAGTCCTTGGTATTTTCGAACAAAAAGCCTTGCCGACCAGGCCCTTCGCGACCAGGTTCGAGCCTCAAATTGGTTCCTTTACCTTCTATTACCGACTGGCAATCTATCCCAATCGAATTCGCGGCTTCAATCCATCGATTGCCGGGCAAACCGATGTCCTCGGACACGGTTTGCCGGTTGCCGAGGACCAGCGACCAATTTCACGGTTGAGTATATCAATTAAATGATACACACATAACCAGCGATGGGCAGTAGCCCGGCTGGTTATGCGTGTGTGTGTTTGTGCGGAAGGTCGCGGGTTCGAGCCCGGTTGGCCTTCGGCCCAAACTTTTTATTCTGTTTATCATTTTATTTATTTTATTTATTTATCTTAACTTATTTTAATGCCATTTTTATACAATAAATACTAAAACGAGTCGGTTTACCCGTTCGTTTATTTTAAAATCAATTAAACTATATTTTTATAAACCATCCCATTTTTTTTTATATATATATATATTAAAATACATTATAATATATATAAAATATCCATATTTATATAAATCTTGTAATAATTTTTATAAACTTATTTAATTACATTTTTAGGAATAAAATGTCCATATTTATATAAATCTTGTAATAATTTTTATAAACTTATTTAATTACATTTTTAGGAATAAAATGTCCATATTTATATAAATCTTGTAATAATTTTTATAAACTTATTTAATTACATTTTTAGGAATAAAATGTCCATATTTATATAAATCTTGTAATATCTTTATAAACTTATTTAATTACATTTTGATATAAAATGTCCTATGTTTTTTTTTTATAAATCTTGTAATATCTTTATAAACTTATTTAATTACATTTTACATATAAAATGTTCTATATTTTTATAAATCTTGTAACATTTTATAAACTTATTAAAATACACTTAATATATAAAATTTCTAATTATATATGATCCTAGCAATATTTTTAATAAACTTGTTAAAATGAATTTTAATATATAAAACATCGACATAATTAGTCAAATAAAGACTTATCTTTCTATTTATTATTATTGTTTAAATACATTAAACATAATGATTAATTATTTAAAAATGTAAAATTTTCATAAGTCAAAGTTTTACAAAAATCATATTCATTTTCTACCACATTTTATATTACGGATATTATTATAAAACCTATACTCATTTAAATACGAATACGCACATACATATAAACATACAATAATACTCATTTATCTACATAGGGTATCAACGTGCTTAGGCTTCCACATACTTATCACCTACACGCGTGGAAAAATACCCGCTTGCAAGGTGAGTTACATAGCCCCTATTTTACATTTTTATACGTTTTGGGGTGAAACATTACGCATACTACTCACATTGTTTATACGTGTTATACATGAGACTATATGCTTATTCTTTGGATGTACATACATTTAAACACAAGACAACCAACTGTAATATTGATAGATCTATTGTGCCTGACCAGCCCACCCGGTTAGGGTGTTTATTACTGCATACTCGGATATAACCGCGTGTTATATTCAATCATACCGGATATAGTGGGTAACTATATTCAAGCATACCGGACTTAGCTGTTGTGCTCTGTTCAAGCGCGTCAAACTCGGTTTGAATTGTGGTTTAAATAAATGTTACATCATATGCTATGTTTAACAAGATAAACAATGAGTTGCAAAACGATTTACAACTACTATTTACAGGAAATACTAAACCTATGTACTCACCAACTTTTTAGTTGACACTTGATTTAAATAATGTTTCAGGTTTGGATATGTGACTGCTTGCCGAAGATCTCTCCACTTAGGAACTATGGACCTAGTTAAATAAATTAATGTTTTGAACTAGACTAGGTTATTTGAAATGTATTGTATTTGGAACTTGTTGTCTTTAAATTAAATGAATGAATTATGCAACCTTTAGTTATCATGTGCTTTTGAACAATCATCACATTGTCCGCCTCGATGATTCCGCCATCGGTCGGGGTGTGACACTGTGTATAGCTGACTCTGTAAATATCTATATATAGACTATTGACCTGCATTAGGCGAACTTAACAAGTTTGCCTCTAATAGACTAAGCGAACTTAACAAGTTCGCCTCTGTTAGACTAGGCGAACTTAACAAGTTCGCCTCTAGGAACTTGTATAAAAAACACTTAGAACATTAAAACGTACAAAAATATAAAGACATGAGATCTAAACTATTACAAAGCTTTTGTCATTATAAACTATGTCCTAACAGACTCCCCCTTGACAATAGCTTGATCTTTAGTCTTTTGTCTTCATGATGAGCTCTTCCAATTATCCGGCAATCTGCTTTCTGCATGCACTCCATATCTTCTACATATCTCCAACACTCGCTAGTACTGCAAACCTTGTTCTTTCCATTCATCAGTGAACATGATTTCATTCTTTCTTAGTGTTCTCTGATCTTTCTTTGAAAAATTTATAAGATTCATTGCATCATAGAAACATACAATGACCTTATTCTCTTTGTCTTCAATCCTTGCTTCACCAGTATTAACATCGACATACCACCATTTCATATTCCCAAGGAAGTCTTGAGGAATCTTCTTCAATGGTATTCTGTGTACAGCACGTACTGGACTGAATTTGTACTTCCAGGTTACATTCCCAGTCTTGTGATCTATATTCGTCACTCTCTTTCCTCTTTGAGGCTTAAGCCTTTCATACTTTCCCGAACTACTTTCTCTCTTGATCAGATTTGCAATCACATCAGCTAAACCAATCTTTGATCTATTAATAAGTGGCTTTGAAGATAGACCATTCATTTCACACCTTGGCAAGGTATTGAAATACTTGATCCTTGGCTTTAAGTATTGAACACCATCAGATCTTTTAATAGCAAATAGTTTTATGTCATTGTCATAAAACCATCTTATGATTCTTCTTACACACCTCTCTTTATTCACATAGTTTTCTTTCTGAGAAGGTTGTGCTTGAGACTTGGGTAGCACCTTCATCCAGCTATTAACAACTTCTCTCCACTGTTCTCTGGTCATACCTGTATTTCTGTACATCACAGGTTCTTCATTCACTTTTGAAGACTCAGTGTGAGTAGCATTAGCTTCAGCATCTGTATTGGATTGAATATTTTCTTCATCAGTATCAATCTTAGAATCAACGGTATCTTCAGGTAGTGTGATGTCTTCAAATGAGTCCATAGAATCTGTTGCTCCTTCATAATTAAACTCAGGAATAAATCTTCTTGGATGAAGTTATAAGGGACATTAAGACCATCACAGCCTTCATAAATCACCTTATCTTGACTTTTCTCAATCTCTATCTCCACTATCTCCCCTTCTACTATTTCAGTATCTGACATATCATCTTCTATGTCATTGAATAATTCATCTATGTCATCAAGACATGCTATCTTTTTAGCTTCTTCCTCCTCAGACTCAGCAAGGAACTCCAATAATAAGATTTCTTCATCATTAACTCCAGAAGTATCTTTGTTTCCATCAATTGATTGTGATGTAGACTCCCCCTGAACTTTAGAAATAGGATCAACGTCAGCGTATTGACGATCACCCTCAATATTACCCGAAGGATCATTGTCTTCATCATCACGTCGTTGAATAGACTCAGTATGACATGCATCTCGTATCCTTAACTCCCCCTGAGCGTCAAGACGCTCAACAAGCTTGGATACTAATGCCTGCATAGCAGCAATCTGCGTAGCTTGAGTCTGAATCACTAGTTGTCGTTGAGTATCATTAGATACAAGAGTATCCACCTGAGTTTGTAAGGCAAGCACTTGCGATTCAAGGAATGTAATCCTTTCAGAATCAGAAGGCTTAGACGGACCAGCTGACGATTGAGGAATGGAAGTACTGGGATTAGGAATCACTGGGGGGAACAGGAGTGTGAACAGGAGATTGTTCCTTAGAGCATGGAGGTGTGACAATCAGTAGCATCTTCCACACCTTGTGCAGATTGAGCCGCAGCAATTGAAGCAGCCATAGGCTTTGGAGCTTTAGGATCCGGATTAAAATCACTATCCAAACACTCATCTATTAACGTTCTTTTACCAAGTACTGATCCGGAAGGAGGATCCCGAACAGACTTTCGTCGTTGTCTTTTGGCTGTAGATTTAAGGCGTTTTCCAGCATTAGCCAAAGGTATACTGTCACACCCCAACAGACGGCGGAATCATCAGGGCGGGACATGTAGACTGTTCATGAGCACAAGGTTGACTAGATTTCAATATTTTAATCATCAAATTTAACTTCAAATAATTCAACACAACCAAATTCAAATAAGTACATAAACGAAATACATAATAGTCTTTATTTAATTTTAACTAAGTACAAAGCCTATGTGTAGCATGCCTTGATCAAAATCACTCATTAGCACCTGAAACATGAATAAAATAAGGTCAACTAAAAAGTTGGTGAGCATACACAGGTTTGTATATAGATAGCATATAGATTGTAAGTAAAAAAATCCTTACATAACATGATAAAATAAGGCATTTATGGAGAGCAGCTATTGTGTAACTAAGTACAATCAAACCTTTGTAACTAGCGTGCAAAATTGTGTAGTCGGTAACAATCACCCCAATCTGGGTGGGTTTGTCAGACTCAATAGATCTATCATTGTTTACCGTCGGCTTGAATAGTTAATGATTGCACATAAATTGTACACAAAAGTTAGCACACCTAGCACTCAGGCATAAAGCTCAAATTTGCACACATGAATGTAAAGAGGATTTGTACTTGTGTAGTTTGTGTAAATGTAAGCAATGGATTGTATATTGTTCATGTTCCACCCCAAAAAGTGTAAAAAAGTAAAAGGGGCTATGTAATACTCACTTGATTCGAAGGCGTAGCTTACACGAGATACTAGATAATAATATGATCCTTGTAATGCACAACGTTAACCTAGTATAGAATGTATATTTAATTAATAGGGTGCACAATAGTCTAGGTCTAAGTCTAAGGTTAAATTGGATGTGTGTATAAGGAATTTGAAGTTGTAGGTGTTAGTGGTTTGTACTTAAATGGTGTTGTATAAAATTTAGGTTTTGAGTTTGGAATGACTAAATAATAAAACAAAGTTATTATTTATTTACTAGTTATAAAAATAATGTATGTATTAGATATAATTAAGTATAACCTAAATAAATGATTTTTGTTTAAATGTAAATTAAATAAGTAATTGTTACCATATTTATTTATTTATTAAATATGTAACAGTCATTTAGTTATAAAAATGCATTAAATGTTTTATTATAAATTTCTTTACTTTATTTTCATAAAGATGTGTAAATAATAATTAAATGTAGGGTTTAACAATAAATGTAAATTAAATTTTTATAAGTTTTAAATAAATAATTTCTATTTATTTTATAATAGAAATTTGATCTTTTTAAATAACGTGAATATAATTCTTTATAAAATCAATTTTTTTATTTAAAAATTAATCTGAAATACTTATTGTTTTTTTTCTAAAATATGAAAATAATTATTCTGCCAAGACTTTTCTCACACACACGACCGTGCCTGAGACAAGGCACGATCGTGCTAGGACCACGGGCGCGGCCGTGCTAGTCAGGGACGCGACCGTGTTGACCAAACAGAAGGCATAATTAGGCTGTTCACTAGGCACGACCGTGTCTGGGCCAGGCTTGACCGTGTCTAGGGTTTTGAGGCACGACCGCGCTGGTATTTGGCGCGACTGTGTTTCATGAAGCACGACCGTGCTAGAAGTCTAGCGCGACCGTGTCTGTTCCAAAACAGAAACGAATTGACTGATTCTTATAATGTTAACGTTGGATTTCATAGGGCTTTCATCTGTAGGGTTATTACGAGTCTATTGAAACATATTAATTGTATTTAAAAGACGTACAAAGTATGATTCGATTAAACCATTTTAGAACGAACCCTAGATTCGGGTTCGTGTTAATTTCGCTATTGTAAGCCCAATTTAGTTTGGGGATTTTGATCTATAGACTAAATAGAATGTGTGGAAGGTTTCAATTACCCGGAAGGAGGATGAATCGATGGCATACGGGTAGAATGAGTTCCGGCGATGACGGGCTTGATCTCCGACGTCTTCTGCTGTAATTCCGACTAAACCAGCGTGTCTAGAAGCTTTAGAGAGGATCGATAGTATGTTGGCTTGGGAGTATTGCAATCAAATTGGTGAATTCGATGGTCTCGTAAGAGGATTAGGCATGAGATAAATCGACAAAATTGAGTTTATTTGTTGTAATCGTGATGATTAAAAGATTTAATTGGGTTCGTTAATGGTGAAAACGTGTAGAACGGTTACGAAATCGAATGGTCCTGCGATTAAAGGTTGCATTTACGTTTCAACTGACGCGAGGCGCGATCGTTACAAAGCAAGGCGCGCGATCGTGCCAAGGCACTTGGCGCGACCGTGGCAGAACGAGGCGCGACCGTGCCTATTAGGGTTTCTGGTTATTTATTTATAAAATCAGTCTTTGCAAATTTCAGTATTGACAGATTTATATAAATATGAACTTATGTAGAGTTTAATAGGATATACTCGTGTAAAATTTGTGGATTTGTATTGAAACATAGTATTTAATTGTTGGTACGAATAGAACAAGTCAGTGTACTAGGATTTGGTTTGAAATGTATCACATTGAACTGAAATATAGATAATGAAAATCAGAAATGTTACAGTATCCCCATGTTGAGGGAATTTCGTCCTGAAATTTAACTAGTGGAGGCGACGGCATCAGTGAAGAGATGGGGGTATTTGAGCTTCATTTGGTCGTCTCGTTCCCAAGTAAACTCAAGACCACGTTTAGATTCCCAACGAACTTTGACAATAGGAATACGGCTTCGTTTGAGCTTTTTGACTTCGCGATCCATGATTTCCACTGGTCTTTCAACGAAGTGCATCGTTTCGTCAATGTGGACGTCGTCAAGAGGTATGTGAAGATTCTCATCAACAAGAAATTTCTTCAGATTAGACACGTGAAAAGTAGGATGCACATTGCCAAGTGATGGAGGTAAGTCGAGTTTGTAAGCTACTTTCCTAATCCTTTTAAGGATCTTAAATGGACCCACATAGCGATGTGCTAATTTTCCTTTCTTTCCAAAACGGATCACACCCTTCCACGGAGACACCTTTAGAAGAACAAGGTCACCGACTTGGAATTCCAAGGGTTTTTGTCGTTTGTCGGCATAACTCTTTTGCCGACTTCTCGCTATTCGAATGTTGTCACGGATTTGGATAATCTTGTCGGATGTTTCTTGAATTAGCTCGGGACCGGTGATTTGTGCTTCACCAATCTCGTTCCAACAGATAGGAGAACGACACTTGCGACCATAGAGAGCTTCAAATGGAGCCCTGTTGATACTCGTGTGGTAGCTATTATTGTAGGAGAACTCGATTAGTGATAGATGTGAATCCCAATTGCCACCAAAATCAATTACACAAGCTCTAAGCATGTCCTCAAGAGTTTGGTATGTTCGCTCGGTCTGACCATCAGTTTGGGGATGGTAAGCCGTGCTCAAATCCAATCGTGTACCAAGAGTAGTTTGAAGAGATTACCAAAAACGGGAGGTGAACCGAGCATCTCTATCGGAGATTATATTTAAGGGAACACCGTGACGGCTCACAATTTCGTCAATGTAAATTCGGGCCAATTTCTCAACCCGATAGTCTTCACGGATAGGTAAGAAATGAGCAGATTTGGTGAGGCGGTCAATGATCACCCAAATGCTATCATAACCACTTGAGGTGCGAGGGAGTTTGGTATTGAAGTCCATAGCTAAATTTTCCAGTTTCCACATGGGAATTTCTGGTTGTTCAAGCAAACTAGAAGGACGTTGATGTTCGGCTTTGACCTTGGAGCAAGTTAGACATTTGGCAACATAGAGAGCAATGTCCTTCTTCATACCGGGCCACCAATATTGTTGGCGAAGATCTTGGTACATTTTATCCGCACCAGGATGAATAGAATAACGAGTCTTGTGGGCCTCTTTCATAAGAAATGCACGGAGATCATCGCGATCGGGAACTAAAATACGGTTCAAGTAATAAAGTAAGCCATTGGGTTTCGGTTCAAGCTGGAGTTCAACACCACACGACATTTCCTCGTACATGTTACCCTCGGTGACTGAGACGTGTTGAGGTTTTAAGATCCAATTTTGAATGTCGGTTTGAATTCGGACACATTGAAGCATGACATGGTCCTTTCGACTCAAAGCGTCGCCTACAACATTCGCTTTGTCGGGATGGTAACGAATCTCGCAGTCATAGTCGTTAAGGAGTTCAACCCAACGTCGTTGCCTCATATTGAGTTCCTTTTGGTTGAAGATGTGTTGGAGACTTTTGTGGTCAGTGAACACCACACATTTTGTGCCATAGAGGTAATGTCTCCAAATTTTCAATGCGAATACGACCGCACCCAACTCGAGGTCGTGTGTCGTATAATTCTTCTCATGAATCTTAAGTTGCCTTGATGCATAAGCGATTACTTTGCCTCGTTGCATGAGGAAACAACCGATACCTTGGTTGGAAGCATCACAGTAGACAACTAGATCATCATTCCCATCAGGGAGAGTCAAAATAGGAGCATTGCACAACTTTTGGTTGAGAGTTTGGAAAGCTTCTTCTTGTTTTGGTCCCCATTCATAATTTTTACCCTTGTGGGTCAAAGCGGTAAGAGGGACAGCAATCATAGAGAAATTTGAGATGAAACGACGATAATATCCCGCAAGACCAAGAAATAAACGAACTTCGGTGGGGTCTTCGGGGCATTCCAATTTTTAACCGCTTCGATCTTAGCAGGGTCAACATGAATTCTCTTGTCGTTGACGATATGACCAAGAAATTGAACTTCCTTTAGCCAAAATTCACATTTGGAGAATTTGGCATATAGTTGTTCCTTCCTTAAGAGGTCCAAAACCAACCTAAGGTGTTGCTCATGATTGGATTTAGTCTTGGAGTAGATTAAGATAACATCAATGAAGACGATCACAAATTTATCAAGGTACGGTTTGCACACATGATTCATAAGGTCCATGAAGACCGCGGGTGCATTGGTTAGTCCAAAAGGCATGACCATGAACTCGTAGTGACCATACCTTGTTCGAAAAGCAGTCTTTGGAATATCTTCCTCTTGTACACGGAGTTGATGATAACCAGATCGAAGATCAATCTTTGAGAAGCAGGTCAAACCTTGAAGTTGATCAAAGAGGTCATCAATTCTAGGCAAAGTGTAACGGTTCTTGATGGTAAGCTTGTTGAGTTCGCGGTAGTCAATACACATGCGGAATGATCCATCTTTCTTTTTTACAAACAAGACGGGTGCACCCCACGGTGAATGACTTGGACGAATGAATCCCTTGTCGGAGAGCTCTTGGAGTTGACTTGCAAGTTCTTGCATTTCAGAAGGTGCAAGACGGTATGGAGCTCTAGCCACGGGGTTAGCTCCGGGCACAAGATCAATGCGAAATTCTACTTGTCGAACGGGTGGAAGACCGGATAGATCTTCGAGAAATACTTCGGGAAAATCCTGAATGATGGGAATGTCTTGGATACTCTTCTCTTTGACATCCTTTTGAACAATATGAGCTAAGAAGGCCACGTACTTCTTTCGTAGGTACTTTTGGGCGGTAGTGCATGACATTAACTTAAGTCCTTTGCAAGGCTTTTCACCAAAGACTCTTAACGTTTCTCCCGATGGTAGAGGTATTCGGATGCACTTCTCGAAACAGATGACTTCGGCATGATGATTTGATAGCCAATCCATGCCTATGATGATATCAAAACTTCCTAGTGGAATTGGTACAAGATTGATTGGGAATGTATGTTCATTAAGTTCTAGAGAGCAGTCATAGATAACAGACTCAATTGTAAGCGAATCACCATTTGCTACTTCGACAGTGAAGGTTTTCTCTAATTGGGATCATGTCTTTGCAAGTAAGGGTTCAAAATTTAATGACACAAAACTTTTATCGGCACCGGTATCAATTAAAATGGAGGCATATTAACTATTAACAAGGAACGTACCGTTGACCACATCATTGTTGGCTTGAGCTTCATTGGCGTTTATGTTGAAAGCACGCCCACAAGCTCCGCCTTGTCTAGCATTGATTAACCTTGGGCACTGATCACGGAAATGGTTTGGGTTACCACATTCAAAACAAGCACGCCCATTTGCAAAGGTGGGAACACCTTGATTAGCCACTTGGGGGTTGGTTCGATTTGGTGGGTTGACTTGGCCTGCAAGTGCTTTGGCTCTACAGACATTGACCATATGGCCATATTTCCCACAATTAGTGCAAAGGCAACATGGAATGGTTTGGGGATGGTGATAGTTGCACGTGGCACAAAGTGGGTAAATCCCAACATATGGCTTTTTGGCTGGTGCTTGAACCATATGAGCAACTTGGTTAACAGGCATAGCAGGAGTGACCATAGCATAGTTTCTAGCCTTTCTTTTCTTATTATTACGAGAGGGTTCAGTTGTGTCTTCTTTGATGTGTACGAGAGGGGTTGAAGTGTCAGGAACTTTCTTGGTGCCTTTTCTAGTCAGAGTTCCCGCTTTCACATGGTTGTCGGTTAATGTAGCAGATAAGCGGATATCATCTTTGAGTGTTGCGGGATTTCTCCCTAAGACAGTATCTTGAATTTGCCTAGGTAATCCACCAATATACTTCTCAATGCAGCGGGATAAAGGTGTGACCATATGGGGCACAAGGAGACTCAACTCATGGAACCAAGTTGTATAAGCTAGACTTTCACCACCATCTTGGGCAAGATCCCAAAACTCGGCTTCCAATTTCTTTACCTCATTTCGAGGACAAAATTCTTCGGTCATTAGCCTTTTAACCTCATCCCAAGGTAAGGCCATTGCTACTTCCATGCCTCTAGTTCTCTTTTCCCCATTCCACCACGTGAGTGCCCGTTTTGTAAGACACTTGTCGCGTGACCGACACGAAGGTTATCGGGGCAGTCACTATTGAGGAAGGTATTCTCAATACTTTCGAACCATTGAAGAAGTCCCGTAGCTCCTTCGGTACCATAGAACTTAAGAGAATTACATGAGTTGAAGTGCCTGAATGTGCATTGTGGTGGGTTGGCACCACCACCACCATTAGCTCCATGGTTACCATTGGCGGCCCCATTAGCTTGAGTGAGTTGATTTACAAGTTGTGTAAGGATGGTAGCAATATCGGTGTTGTTGTTGGTCACGGTAGCACGACGTGGAGGCATTCTACAGAATTGCACAACACAAGAAAAGATGTAAGAACTTATGAAAGTTATTTGTATTTAAAAGGATAAGATAGCAAATAAAATAGTTAATCATACTTTGGATTGTACTCAAATAGTGATAAAATCACTTGAATACTATGACACATTAAGGTTAATTAAACTCATATAATTTTCAAGGAGACATGCTTTAGCCTATAAGTAAACACTCATCCCTGGAATTCCCAGGAAAGCATACGGGTCCCTCGGTTGATTGGGATTTATGCGAAATGCTTTCCTAGATAGAAAACCCAGAATATAGGTGTCACCCTTCTAGATTGCACGTGTCCTCAAATAATTAACAAAGTTTAAAAGCCTTAACGAGGAAATAAAGAAATTTTTATAGATTTAGCTCCATGAAGTTTCCACATGCTAAGAAGATGATGATAGAGGAGTAGGTAAGAATATTATGAGGTTTTAGGGTATAGGTAGGGATATTGTTTATTTAATTATTATTTAAGCATAGTCTAATAAGTCATGAATTTTTAACAAGTAAGGCATCAAAAATGAATTTATAACTAATCATAGAAAACATGTAACACATAGTATGTAACACATAACATGTAGCACATATCACATAATCATGAAGCATGGTATAAGTGGGTGTCCTAAAGTTATAGTCTAGGTCAAGGGTGTCTAATAACCTAGTTCCCTATAACCAAGGCTCTGATACCATTCTGTCACACCCCAACCGACGGCGGAATCATCGGGGCGGGACATGTAGACTGTTCATGAGCACAAGGTTGACTAGATTTCAATATTTTAAACATCAATTTTAACTTCAAATAATTCAACACAACCAAATTCAAATAAGTACATAAACGAAATACATAATAGTCTTTATTTAAGTTTAACTAAGTCCAAAGCCTATGTGTAGCATGCCGTGATCAAAATCACTCATTAGCACCTGAAACATGAATAAAATAAGGTCAACCAAAAAGTTGGTGAGCATACACAGGTTTGTATATAGATAGCATATAGATTGTAAGTAAAACAAATCCTTACATAACATGATAAAATAAGGCATTTATGGAAAGCAGCTATTGTGTAACTAAGTACAATCAAACCTTTGTAACTAGCATGCAAAATTGTGTTGTCGGTAACAATCACCCCAATCTGGGTGGGTTTATCAGACTCAATAGATCTATCATTGTTTACCGTCGGCTTGAATACTTAATAATTGCACATAAATTGCCCACAAAAGTTAGCATACCTAGCACTCAGGCATAAAGCTCAAATTTGCACACATGAATGTAAAGAGGATTTGTACTTGTGTAGTTTGTGTAAATGTAAGCAATGGATTGTATATTGTTCATGTTCCACCCCAAAAAGTGTAAAAGAGTAAAAGGGGCTATGTAATACTCACTTGATTCGAAGGCGTAGCTAACACGAGATACTAGATAGTATTATGATCCTTGTAATGCACAACGTTAACCTAGTATAGAATGTATATTGAATTAATAGGGTGCACAATAATCTAGGTCTAAGTCTAAGGTTAAATTGGATGTGTGTATAAGGAATTTGAAGTTGTAGGTGTTAGTGGTTTGTACTTAAATGGTGTTGTATAAAATTTAGGTTTCGAGTTTGGAATAACTAAATAATAAAACAAAGTTATTATTTATTTACTTAGTTATAAAAATAATGTAGGTATTAGAGGTAATTAAGTATAACCTAAATAAATGATTTTTGTTTAAATGTAAATTAAATAAGTAATTGTTACCTTATTTATTTATTTATAAAATATGTAACTTAGTCATTTAGTTATAAAAATGCATTAAATGTTTTATTATAAATTTCATTACTTTATTTTCATAAAGATGTGTAAATAATAATTAAATGTGGGGTTTAACAATAAATGTAAATTAAATTTTTGTAAGTTTTAAATAAATAATTTCTATTTATTTTAGAATCGAAATTTGATCTTTTTAAATAACGTTAATATAATTCTTTATAAAATCAATTCTTTTTATTTAAAAATTAATCCGAAATACTTATTGTTTTTTTTTTAAATATGGAAATAATTATTCTGCCAAGACTTTTCTCACACACACGACCGTGCCTGAGACAAGGCACGATCGTGCTAGGACCACTGGCGCGACCGTGCTAGTCAGGGACGCGACCGTGTTGACCAAACAGAAGGCATAATTAGGTTGTTCACTAGGCACGACCGTGTTTGGGCCTGGCACGACTGTAACATCCCAAAAATAAAACGACGGTTAAAATGACGAAATAAATGAACGAGGCATGTCGGGTCGGGTCAGATGGGCTAGAAGGGGAGCCTCCCGTATAAATAGCCAAGGTCACAACCCATTTCTCTCATTTGCAACTTCTAGAGAGAGAAACCGTAGAGAGAGAAAGTTGTCGGATCGACCCGAGATTTGAGAAGTATGTTGCTCCATAACTCGTGAGAAGAACCTCCGGATCAGAAGCTCGATTCAAGTAACGATCCGACCTAAATCTGAGTTTTTGTTCGTTTTTTGGTTTTTTGGGTTTTGGGTAAAAAGGTTATGTTTGAACTGATGAAACTGGAAGATGAGTATAGATTTAAGTTCCTTAATGGAAAACGAACGTTTTGAATGCAACAGGTTTGGGATCTTGACATGATCAGACCCGAATGCGAAAGTTAGGGTTTTCGCGAAGAACAGGTCGTGCGCACTTGCTAAGTGCGCACGGAGCAGGTCCTGCGCACTTGCTAAGTGCGTAGGAGGAGGGACCTGCGCACTTGCTAAGTGCGCAGGAAGAGGAACCTGCGCACTAAGTGCGCAGGAAGCATGGTCTGCGCACTTGCTAAGAGCGCAGGCAGCAGGGTACTGATGAAGTGAAGTCAGTATGTTAGAATGGTTAAACCGTTAGAGTCGGTATTGGTCTGATGTGCATTAACTAATCAATTCAGATAGGAAGTGAAGTTGTTGGACCTTTGTTAGGACAACCGAGACTAGCTTATAAGGTGAGTTCTAGAAGCCCTCTTTTAAATGTTTTAATAATGTTTTTGGGCTGGTGTGCACACGTGATGATTTTATAAAACGATGTTTATGAAACGATGTTTATGAAACGATATTTACGAAGGTTGTATGTAACGTTTTATAAAATGATGTTTACGAAGGTTGTATGTAACGTTTTATAAAATGATGTTTATGAAGGAAGTATGTAACGTTTTATAAAATGATGTTTATGAAGGAAGTGTTTATGAAATATTTTGCCAAAAGAAGTTTACGAAGTTTACGAAGTGTTTTAACGAAGAGAATGTTTTTAATAAAACGTACGAATGCTTTAACTAAAGTTTTTGAAGTAAAAGAAGCGAAGGTTTACGAAAGTCACAAACGAACGAATCTGCCAATATTCCTTAGGGAATGAAGGTTAAGGGATGGGAAGGATGTTATGGGCCTTTACCTTTTAGGGATGGGAAGGATGGCTGGCCAACTGTTGTACAACTGGGGCGATGACGGTCGCCAAGGGGATTATCGTGATCCTTGAAGTTGGTACGATTTACCTTACGGGGTAGTCGTGCTTGAAGTTAAGTACTTGTGTCCGACGGGATGCAGTGCTTGAAGTTTGGTACGCGCTATCCTTTGGGACGCCGTGCTTGAAGGGTTAAATGACCTAAGTATCGGGCCCTAGGAGTTCCTCACCCGAAGGACAGTACGGTGATGATGGGCCTAGTGGTGGTGATCCATAAGTTATTCAACCAGTATGTAACGTTTGGATTTGACGGTTACGAGAAGGCGCAGATTCTATATGTTCGTTGACTTATGAAGTGTTATGTTTGTTATTGCATTATTTACGTACGCTTTTTATTAAATGAAGTATGAAGTGATGTTTTTGGCAATTTATTTGAAGTTAAGGTTTTATGTTAAAACTAGAACTCACCAGCGTAGCTGACGTTTTTAAGTGTGCACATTCAGGTTAAGGTAGGTTATGAGGATGTACGGTGATGCTTGGCAAGCGAGAAGAGTTACCCGGCTGATCATGAAGACTGGCATCCCGTTATGTTTAGTTATGATGTAAATATGTTTTAAACTATGTTTACGCTTCCGCATGTATGAACAAGTTTTAATTATGATGAATGAATGAAGTTTTCCGCTGCGTTATTTGATATTCATGTTTAAGAACTGTTTGTGAATGAGTAAATCCAACAAGTGGGGCCTCCCAGGTTTGGGGCCTCACAAGTTGGTATCAGAGCAATAGTTTGAGAGATTCGGACACTCCTAGTGTCTAAACTTAAACTTTGAATGGGACCGAAAGCGGATGCCAGTACGGGTAACTCGAGCCAAAGCATCAGGTATGAAGGTAATATATATATTACGTATATAGTATGCCTTAGAAAGGGTTAAGTAAGGACTTGTGTTCTGATGGAATCACAAAGGTGGTCAAATAGAAATCGAAAGGTAGTGTAATGGTTAATTACAGATGGCCAGTGTATATTAACATCTTACAGTACTTATTGAATTCTATTTGTTAACTAGCGTGATGACATTGGATTTCTTGTCTTATAGAACGAAATGGTGGGCGTGGCAGGATCCCTGCGCGCCAAGAGTATAGTGAAGAGGGAAGTGTTCACACTGAACCGGCGGTTAGTGTGCATGAAGCCGAGCAGACACAGGTTGAAGAACAACCCTTCACCGTTGAACCAGAAGTGAGAGCAGCAATAGCTCGAGAGTTTACGGAGTTGATGAAGACTTCTCTACCAGGTCTGTTGGCAGAAGCATTGATGCAGGTCAATGCGGTGGGTGGGTCTAGCGCGGCAGTTGGTGCTCAGAACAATGAGACCGACAATGCACCGCCTGCACGCGGATGTGATTATAAGTCCTTTAAGGCATGTGACCCGCCGGTCCTGAATGGGAAGAAGGACGCGGTGGCTACTTTTGATTGGGTAATACGTATGGAAGCCGCCATCCGTCTGAACGAGTGTCGAGCTAATCAAGTAGTGAAGTTTGCTGCTAACTCCTTGAGGGAGGAAGCATCTCATTGGTGGGAAGGTATACGTCAGGCAAAGGGGAGCGAGATTGTGGATGCGATGATGTGGGCTGACTTGAAAACTTTGGTGATCAAGAATTTCTGCCCAAGGAACGAGATTGAGAAGGTAGAGAGGGAATTTCTGGGTTTGAAGGCCGGGAACATGACGCACCGGCAGTACACAACCCGATTTAATGAACTGGCACGTCTGGTGCCACACCTTGTCACTACTGAAGAGAGAAAGATTGCCTGTTATATTCAAGGGTTGCCGGACCAGGTCCGCACCTATGTTAAGGCAAACGCCCCTACTACCTATGATTCGACGGTAGAGCTAAGTGGCGTGGTATTCGATGATCTGGCGCTGAATGTTGTTGCCATTGAAGAGCCTAAAAAGAAATTGAGTTTTCCTGCTAAACGATCGGGTGGGAAGTTGTTTGGGCTCGGGACAAGCAGGCCAGGGTAGGCGAGACGACAGTCTGTGGGAAATGCGGGGTAAGACATGCGGGTGAATGTCGGTTAGTATCGAATCTGTGCTTTAAATGCGGCAAGACCAGACATTACTCCCGTGAATGACCGCAAGGTTACAGATGCTACAATTGTGGGGAGAATGGTCATATGAGTCGGGAATGCACCAAGCCCAGGATGGGGGAAACCGGGAAGGGAAAGGGCCCGGAAAAGAAGGGAGAGGGATCTCGTGCAAAGACTCGTGCGTACGCACTGACGCAGGAACAAGCCAGGGCGGATCCCGATGTGGCGTCAGGTACGTTCGTCCTTGACAACACTCTTATTTCTGTGTTATTTGATTCGGGTGCCGGTAAGAGTTTTATATCTGCGTCTTTTTGTAAGAGAATGAAGTACGCTGCCAGTAAGTTAGAAAGGGCCTTTAGCGTAGAAACCGCAGAGGGTAGAACTGCGAGAGTGACCGATGTAGTTGACAACTCCACAATAAAAAATAGAAGGACATAGGTTCCCTGTCAGATTGTTTGTTATGGTTTTGGGAGGGTTTGATGTCGTGTTAGGTATGGATTGGCTAACTGCCAATGAAGCACAAATTATATGTAAACGAAAGATAATCCAACTCAAGGCTCTAGATGGTAGCAAAGTCGAAGTCTTTGGAGATCGTGACGCCTCGATGCCAAATGTCATCTCAATGATTAAGGCAACGAATTATTTGAGGCACGGATGCGAGGCTTATCTGGTATATGTAATTGAAAAGTGTAAGGAGGTGAAGGAACTAGACAATGTACCCGTGGTACGCGAGTACTCGGAGGTGTTTCCAGAGGATTTGCCTGGGATACCACGCGATAGAGAAATTGAGTTCCGAATTGATTTAGTACCAGATGCCCAGCCCGTGGCTAAGGCTCCATATCGACTAGCACCAGTGGAAATGAAGGAACTTATGGTCCAACTAGACGAGTTACTTGAGAAAGGATTTATCCAACCGAGCATCTCGCCGTGGGGTGCTCCGGTGTTGTTTGTAAAGAAGAAAGATGGTTCGATGAGAATGTGTATCGATTACCGCGAGTTGAATAAACGAACGGTGAAGAACAAGTACCCTTTACCAAGGATCGATGACCTGTTCGACCAGTTGCAAGGCGCAAGTTGGTTTTCGAAAATCGACCTTCGGTCCGGGTACCATCAGTTGAAGGTGAGGGAAGAAGACATACCGAAAACTGCATTTCGCACGCGTTATGGACATTTCGAGTTCCGCGTAATGTCTTTCGGATTGACGAACGCCCCGCAGCATTCATGGATTTAATGAATAGGGTGTGTCGACCGATGCTGGATCGATCGGTAATCGTGTTCATCGATGATATCCTTATCTACTCCAAGAATGAGGGTGATCACGCGTGTCACTTGAAAGAAGTATTGGAAGCTCTGAAAAAGGAGAAGTTGTATGCTAAGTTCTCTAAATGCGCGTTCTGGCTTAGGGAAGTCCAATTCCTAGGTCACGTCATTGGCCCGAACGGCATTATGGTTGACCCAGCAAAGATAGTAACGGTAAGTGAATGTGACATTCCTAAGACGCCAACTGAAATCCGCAGTTTCTTGGGATTGGCGGGCTACTATCGGAGATTCATCCAGGATTTCTCGAAAATAGCTTCGCCATTGACAAAGTTGACTCGGAAAGAAGTAAAATACGAATGGGGTTCGACCCAGGATGAGGCGTGTAAGGAATTGAAAGAGAAGCTAACACAAGCTCCAGTCTTGGCCCTTCCCGAGGACAGTGAAGACCTGGTGGTATACTCTGACGCGTCGGGTCAGGGATTAGGGTGTGTGTTGATGCAACGCGGTAGAGTAATTGCATATGCGTCGCGGCAGTTGAAAGTTCACGAAGTCAACTATCCGACTCACGATTTGGAACTTGCTGCTGTCGTATTCGCATTAAAAATCTGGAGGCACTACCTGTACAGGTAAAGTTTACTATTTACTCCGACCACAAAAGTTTGAAGTACTTCTTCGAACAAAAGGAGCTTAATATGAGGCAGAGGAGATGGTTGGAACTCCTAAAGGACTATGACTGTGAAATAATGTACCACCTTGGAAAGGCAAACGTGGTGGCTGACGCTCTAAGCCGAAAGGATGTGCCTACTCCTATTAGAGTGAAAGCTTGCCAGTTGGTGGTAACATCAGATGTGATGAGAGAAATCGAAAGAGCTCAAGATGAAGCTTTGAAGGAAGAAAATATAAAGAAAGAAAGGATGGTTGGCCAACAGGACAAGTTGGAATATAACACCCTTGGTGTTAGAACGCGTTATGGACGGGTATGGATACCTATGGGTGGCGAGCTTAGAACAAAAATATTGGATGAGGCTCATAAGTCTCGTTACTCTTCCATCCTGGTACCAACAAAATGTATCAAGATCTGAGGAAGGAATACTGGTGGTGTGGAATGAAATGTGATGTGACGAAGTATGTAAGCAAGTGCTTGACTTGCTCGCAAGTAAAGGCTGAACACCAGAAACCGTATGGAAAGATTCAACCACTTGACATACCAGAATGGAAGTGGGAACACATTACCATGGACTTCATAACCAAGCTACCTCGCACAGCTAAAGGTCATGACACCATTTGGGTAATTGTGGACCGGTTGACGAAGAGTGCTCATTTCCTACCTATTCGCGAGACGTTCTCGTCAGAAAGGTTAGCGGAAGTATTTATTAACGAAGTAGTAGCACGGCATGGGATGCCTTTGACGATTGTATCTGACCGGGACACACGATTCACATCAAGATTCTGGAAAAGATTTCATGAGGCGATGGGCACGAGGCTTAATATCAACACAGCATACCACCCGCAAAGGGATGGTCAATCCGAAAGGACTATTCAGACGTTGGAGGATATACTCCGTGCTTGTATTATCGACTTCGGTGGCAGTTGGGACAGCCATCTGCCGTTAGCTGAATTCTCCTACAACAATAGTCATCACACGACGATAGGCATGCCGCCTTACGAAATGTTGTATGGGAGAAGATGTAGGACCCCGGTTTGTTGGGGTGAGATTGGACAGAAGGAATTAGGAAGTCTCGAAGTCGTAAGAGAGACGTCGGAAAGGTTTGATCAGATCAAAGCGCGAATGAAGGCCGCACAAGGTCGTCAGAAGTCCTATGCGGATAGACGACGAAGGCCTATCGAGTTTGATGTTGGGGACAGAGTAATGTTGAAAGTGTCGCCCTGGAAGGGAATCATACGATTCAGGAAGAGAGGAAAGTTAAGTACGAGGTTTATCGGACCATTCAGGATAATGGCACGGGTTGGGGAAGTCGCTTATAGGTTGGAGTTGCCTGATGAGTTAAGTGGGATTCATCCTACCTTCCATGTATCACACTTGCGAAAGTGTTTGGCGGATGAATCGGCTCACGTACCACTTACCGACATCGAGGTCGACAACAGCCTTAATTACATCGAAGAACCCATGGCCATCTTAGACAGGAAGGAGAAGCGGTTGCGTAATAAGGTTATCCAATTGGTTAAAGTCCAATGGAAACATCGGAAGGGATCGGAAGCCACTTGGGAAACGGAGAAGGAAATGAGGGAGTCGTACCCTCATCTATTTGACTTATGATAGGTTTCGGGGACGAAACCTATTGTAAGGGGGGTAGACTTGTAACATCCCAAAAATAAAACGACGGTTAAAATGACGAAATAAACGAACGAGGCATGTCGGGTCGGGTCAGATGGGCTAGAAGGGGAGCCTCCCCTATAAATAGCCAAGGTCACAACCCATTTCTCTCATTTGCAACTTCTAGAGAGAGAAACCGTAGAGAGAGAAAGTTGTCGGATCGACCCGAGATTTGAGAAGTATGTTGCTCCATAACTCGTGAGAAGAACCTCCGGATCAGAAGCTCGATTCAGGTAACGATCCGACCTAAATCTGAGTTTTTGTTCGTTTTTGGGTTTTTCGGGTTTTGGGTAAAAAGGTTATGTTTGAACGGATGAAACTGGAAGATGAGTATAGATTTAAGTTCCTTAATGGAAAACGAACGTTTTGAATGCAACAGGTTCGGGATCTTGACATGATCAGACCCGAATGCGAAAGTTAGGGTTTTCGTGAAGAACAGGTCGTGCGCACTTGCTAAGTGCGCACGGAGCAGGTCCTGCGCACTTGCTAAGTGCGTAGGAGGAGGGACCTGCGCACTTGCTAAGTGCGCAGGAAGAGGAACCTGCGCACTTGCTAAGTGCGCAGGAGGAAGGACCTGCGCACTTGCTAAGTGCGCAGGAAGCATGGTCTGCGCACTTGCTAAGAGCGCAGGCAGCAGGGTCTGCGCACATGCTAAGTGTGCAGACATCAGAACTGATGAAGTGAAGTCAGTATGTTAGAATGGTTAAACCGCTAGAGTCGGTATTGGTCTGATGTGCATTAACTAATCAATTCAGATCGGAAGTGAAGTTGTTGGACCTTTGTTAGGACAACCGAGACTAGCTTATAAGGTGAGTTCTAGAAGCCCTCTTTTAAATGTTTTAATAATGTTTTTGGGCTGGTGTGCACACGTGATGATTTTATAAAACGATGTTTATGAAACGATGTTTATGAAACGATATTTACGAAGGTTGTATGTAACGTTTTATAAAATGATGTTTACGAAGGTTGTATGTAACGTTTTATAAAATGATGTTTATGAAGGAAGTATGTAACGTTTTATAAAATGATGTTTATGAAGGAAGTGTTTATGAAATATTTTGCGAAAAGAAGTTTATGAAGTTTACGAAGTGTTTTAACGAAGAGAATGTTTTTAATAAAACGTACGAATGCTTTAACTGAAGTTTTTGAAGTAAAAGAAGCGAAGGTTTACGAAAGTCACAAACGAACGAATCTGCCAATATTCCTTAGGGAATGAAGGTTAAGGGATGGGAAGGATGTTATGGGCCTTTACCTTTTAGGGATGGGAAGGATGGCTGGCCAACTGTTGTACAACTGGGGCGATGACGGTCGCCAAGGGGATTATCGTGATCCTTGAAGTTGGTACGATTTACCTTACGGGGTAGTCGTGCTTGAAGTTAAGTACTTGTGTCCGACGGGATGCAGTGCTTGAAGTTTGGTACGCGCTATCCTTTGGGACGCCGTGCTTGAAGGGTTAAATGACCTAAGTATCGGGCCCTAGGAGTTCCTCACCCGAAGGACAGTACGGTGATGATGGGCCTAGTGGTGGTGATCCTTAAGTTATTCAACCAGTATGTAACGTTTGGATTTGACGGTTACGAGAAGGCGCAGATTCTATATGTTCGTTGACTTATGAAGTGTTATGTTTGTTATTGCATTATTTACGTACGCTTTTTATTAAATGAAGTATGAAGTGATGTTTTTGGCAATTTATTTGAAGTTAAGGATTTTTGTTAAAACTAGAACTCACCAGCGTAGCTGACGTTTTTAAGTGTGCACATTCAGGTTAAGGTAGGTTATGAGGATGTACGGTGATGCTTGGCAAGCGAGAAGAGTTACCCGGCTGATCATGAAGACTGGCATCCCGTTATGTTTAGTTATGATGTAAATATGTTTTAAACTATGTTTACTGATGTGCTTGAAATTACACATCTTTTCGGCACAAAACTTCGCTCATTTCACGATCAATTCTTGGTTACTTTCAACGTTTAGACACTTAATTGCTTCATTTCCTGTTTTGTAGGTTTTTGTGAAGCTTGGTGAACAAACAAGGAGATTCAGGGATAAAAAAGTGAAGTTTTAGGGTTTCTGTGATAGAGGCACGGTCGTGTCCCTAATTGGCACTGTCGTGCCAAGCTTACAAACCCTAGGCACGGTCGCGCCCCGTACCTGGCACGACCGCGCCAAGCCAAAAACTCAAGGCACAACCGTGCCTTGACTCCCCACGGTCGCGTGTCAACCCGTGACTCTGACTCAGCCGTACCCTCGAAGAAAGAGAGCCAATGAAAGAAGCAGATCGGTCAAACCACCTGTCCCACGACCGTGCTAAACCCTTGGCACGGTCGCGTCCCCTTGTCTGACACGGTCGTGCCTTCCCACTAGGCACGGTCGTGCCTCTTGTTTTATAAATATCAGAAGTTTTCCTCACATCAGAGAGCTGGAGACCTGGAGAGTTGAAGCCCTTAGCACTGTTTTGTGCTCCGAATTTCCTTGTTTCTAGCCACAATTCAAGCTTCTAGGAGGGACTACAACATCAAGGGGATCACCATACATCATCATCGTCATCTAGCTTGGGGAAGTTGTTTGATTCTTAGCATTTCTTTATGAGTCTTGTAACTTTTCCTTGCTTTGTTCCTGTTCTTATGCTCACCATGAGCTAACTCTTGACATCACTTTGGTTTAGATGAAGTTTAGTAACGTTTGACAACATTTATGGATTTTTGGCATAGTTTATGTTAATGTTATGACAATGGCATGATTATTCCTCAATGATATTGTGTATTTGGGAGTTGATATTGTTTGCAAGACTTGTATATGTATTGGCTTTATATGTTGAAAAACCCATGGTCTATGCATGTATTCATTGATTAGTGTATGTATGTATGCTAGTTTATGGCTTTTGACTAGGAATGGTGGATGAAGTCTTGTTTATGGTTGAAAACTCTTGAATGTGCATCCTTGTGCTTATGTTTGGAAAGACAAAGTGCATGTTATGGTGTGTCATGTTTAGTATTATGTTCATCTAGGACTTGTTGACGCAATCTTCTAGTTTATGTAATCTTGATATGAACATTGTGTGTTGAAGAAGTGCATGTTGTTGTTTACTTTAATCAACTTGAGGTGGGTTATGTGTTGATTCGTGTAACCTTTCCAACTAGTTGTTGAATTAGCCAACCTTGACAGGAAGCTAGTCCAATCTTTATTAAACATTAACGTATTCATAGCACGTGAGCTTCATTGTAAGATTTTAGGTGGTTGGTTTGTGTAATTCATTCTAACTTTCCGAAGAATCATTTGATTAGATGTCTTTGACGAGAATTTAGTCAACTTATTTATCGTGCGCGTGTCATGTAATTGTAGTTGTTGTTGGATGTCTACTAAATGGATTCGAGACCGAAGTGATATTCCTTCCTTGATTGTTTGACTTGTGTTCTTAATTTAGTTTTATATTCTTGCATATTAGTTTAATCAAAAATCAACTTAAACATATTTTACCCTTACTTGATTGGATTTTAGTTCCGGTTTATTATCGCATTCCACCGTGTCCACGGATTGATATCCGGTTCTTACCTTTACTATATTGCTATCCGACGGGTACACTGCCCGATGTGTGTGTGATTAGTCTTTGGTGAAAACCCGTTTTAAAACTAATACTGTGTGATAAATCTCTATTAAAATATATATAGTTTCACACGCATCATTTACGCTTCCGCATGTATGAACAAGTTTTAATTATGATGAATGAATGAAGTTTTCCGCTGCGTTATTTGATATTCATGTTTAAGAACTGTTTGTGAATGAGTAAATCCAACAAGTGGGGCCTCCCGGGTTTGGGGCCTCACAACGACCGTCTCTAGGGTTTTGAGGCACGACCAAGTCTAGCCAAGGGCATGACCGAGTCTGAGTGTGTGAGGCACGACCGCGCTGGTATTTGGCGCGACCGTGTTTCATGAAGCACGACCGCGCTAGAAGTCTAGCGCGACCGTGTCTGTTCCAAAACATAAACGAATTGACTGATTCTTATAATGTTAACGTTGGATTTCCTAGGGCTTTCATCTGTAGGGTTATTACGAGTCTATTGAAACATATTAATTGTTTTTAAAACACGTACAAAGTATGATTCGATTAAACAAATTTAGAACGAACCCTAGATTCGAGTTCGTGTTAATTTCGCTATTGTAAGCCCAAATTAGTTTGGGACTTTTGATCAATAGACTAAATAGAATGTGTGGAAGGTTTCAATTACCCCGAAGGAGGATGAATCGATGGCATACGGGTAGAATGAGTTCCGGTGCTGACGGGCTTGATCTCCGGCGTCTTCTGCTGTAATTCTGACTAAACCAGCATGTCCAGAAGCTTTAGAGAGGATCGATAGTATGTTGGCTTGGGAGTATTGCAATCAAATTGGTGAATTCGATGGTCTCGTGAGAGGATTAGGCGGTTATGAGATAAATCGACGAATTTGTGTTTATTTGTTGTAATCGTGATAATTAAAAGATTTAATTGGGTTCGTTAATGGTGAAAACGTGTAGAACTGTTACGAAATCGAATGGTCCTACGATTAAAGGCTGCATTTACGTTTCAACTGACGCGAGGCGCTACCGTGCCCTTATGAGGCGCGACCGTGCCAAGGCACCGGGCGCGACCATTCCAAAGCAAGGCGCGCGACCGTGCCTGAACGAGGCGCGACCGTGCCTATTAGGGTTTCTGGTTATTTATTTATAAAATCAGTCCTTGCAAATTTCAGTATTGACAGATTTGTATAAATATGAACTTATGTAGAGTTTAATAGGATATACTCGTGTAAAATTTGTGGATTTGCATTGAAACATAGTATTTAATTGTTGGTACGAATAGAACAAGTCAGTGTACTAGGATTTGGTTTGAAATGTATCACATTCAACTGAAATATAGATAATGAAAATCAGAAATGTTACATATACGAGCCAATCGTTCATAATGACCTAAAGAGAAATCCCTAGACTCATCAGAATCTGTATCTTCAGAAATAGGTAGGATTGTATCACTTGAGCTAGAACTCGACTCATTCTCAGTCACCACATTCCCTTCAGCTTCATGAATGGGCGAGTTTACAGCATTATCAACAAAGTCATCCATATCCATTCCTAGATCTTGTTCATGTTCATGAACGACCTCTTCTAGAACAGGCTCATTGACAAGTATATCAACCTGAGCTTGTGGAATTGGAACTTGTTCTGGAATAGGAATTTGTGGTTGTACGGGAACATGTTGTTGTTGTTGAGCTTGTTGTTGTGGAACTTGTACTTGTGGTATAGGTTGTTGTTGTTGTGGTTGTGGTTGTGGTTGTGGTTGTTGTTGTTGAACATTTTGACCTTGAACTTGAGCTAACTCATTAGGATGAAACCAGTTATCATTTGGTGGTTCAACATAATCAGGATTGATTAAGTGACCAAACAATGGAGCATTTACTGGAATCAATGCTTGATTCTGTTGTTTCACTTTAGTGCAATCCGTAAAGATACGCTTAGACATCGGCGTCAAAGTTAATCTTATCGGATGTTATGGAAGATCAAGAAGAATATGATTTAGAATCATCTGGATAAACCTATGATACATCAAAAATCCTTGACCTTCAGCCGATGTAATTTGCATAACCATCTCCCTATAGATATATCTTGCAAAATTGAAGCGTTTGTTCAACGTCAAAGCCACCATTGCGGCTTGTAAAGCAGTTTTTAAACCCATCAGTACCAGCTTTACGTGGAGAGAGACACTGAATAATCACGTGCATGAAGTATCTAAATTCACCCACCAAACCACCTTTACGGGCCTGAGTATCATTAGGGCGTCCACGGTAACCCATTCTTTGAAAGCATCCCATGATCAAAGGATTAGGATAGGATATAGGATCTTCAGCAGCACCACCTAATGCAAGAGATGCACGAATAGTGTCTTCAGATATAGCAATCTCAGTATTGTTGACTGTGGCACGAAGAACGTGAGGTTCTATGTCAGTATCTGAATGTACGGTGTCCCAAAATTGTTGAATATACACCAGACTGATGTATGGATAAGCAGATAAGGCAACGCGTAGTCGTGATCGATTCAGAAATCCTATAATTCCTTGAAAGTGTATGGCCTCTGACATGTTAGGATCTAACAATGCCACCTGGTTGTGCTTGTATTCGACACGACGAGCCATCTGAAAAATATTTGGACAAACAAACACATATTAGACAATTAACAAAACACAAACAATATGACCAACAAATTTTAAAACAAAAAACAACAAAAAAAATTTTTTAGAAAAATTCAAACACAAAAGAATTTCACAAGTCCAAAACTCCTTGGATTCCTAGGCGAACTTAATAAGTTCGCTTAGTGTTTCAAGAGGCGAAAGTTCGCCTGGACAAGTTCGCTTGAACAAGTTCGCCAGAACCATCTGTCGTTTCGAATTCAACTCAGAAACACATATCCTTTCAAATCATGTAGAAATCATGAATTAACCATTGTAAAACACTCGATTAGTATTACTAAGTCCAAAATAATGTTCAATTTCACGATTTAACACTTGAATATCCATCATGTGGGCAAAAACAATCTCGTATGAAAAACCGGAACAAAAACCTTGAATTTCTCTCAATTTAACGGACAAAAATCGATGAAATTACCTTGGCTAGATTCTCAATCCAATTTCGATTTAGAATGAACCGATTAACAACACAACAACCACTGAATTTAAATTTTCAAAATTTTTTTGAACAAGTTCGCTTGAAAACTGAGAAGACGATGAAGTGGACAAGTTCGCTTGGTTAAACCCTTATTCAGATTAAGTTCGCTTAATTAGGCGAACTTGTTAAGTTCGCTTAACAAGCCCTAGGCGAACATAATAAGTTCGCTTCCCCAATTTCAGGCGAACATATTATGTTCGCTTCACCAGAAGGAGGCGAACTTAATGTCTTCAACATTTGCCTTGATCAAAATTTTTACCAACTTTCAATCCGTCACTTCTTGAACTTCCGGCAGCAGCATGTATTTGATACAATCCCGAACAATTTAATAAAAGATTAAAATTTTCATGGAAAATAAAAAACAAAATCTTTTTGAATTTTTTCTATACAAACGGAAACACATGTTTTTGGATTTTTATCTGTACAAACGGAAACACATATTTTTGAATTTTTATCTATATAAACTGAAATCACATATTTTTGAATGAACATCATGAGTAAGAAGATCATATCAGTATCCGAGTAATTCATCACACAGTTTAGCAAAAACCACGGGTAACCTACGATATGAAACAATCCAACTCATATTGTACTTATGTATCTTTTTCAGTATTTATAAATCATTCAATTTGAATAATATTTGAAATGATACACAATAAATTTCAAAGTAAATGAGATCAGGTTATGAAATGCTCTGTTATTTATACCGAATTTGAAATATAAAGCATGAATTCTTAAATTTGTCAATATTATATGATTTGAAACTATAATCGTTTATTCTCCAAATTCATGTGATTTATTACCATTTAGATGAAAAACATCGTGTACCCCCACATATATGCCAAACAGAATTAAAATTTGCACTATCTTCAAGACATATACAGTTTATGTTAAGATTAGATCAATTTCCAAGATGAACTTATCTCATTTAGCACAAGAATAGAAGCAGATCCCAAAGGATATAAGAATCATGATGATTCAGAATCCGAAGATTCTAATGAATTGGCTGTATAATGTGAATCAACAGATTCAGGTATGAGGATGCAACTATTATCTGGACAAGTTTCAATGGAGTCAGACTAGATGATGTATCTAACTTATCCAAGGGCGAATATATGTTTCAACAGATTTTGAAAGCATATCATAGTTCAACAAAACATTGCATGTTTTTTGGGGCATGGGCAGTAATGTGAACTGAAATAGATTTGTGCTAAAGATATAATTCGATATTGGTCTCATGAAATTCTTTAAAACCATATATTCTTTATCTGATAATGATCTTTTACACACACACCCAGGCATATAATGGATTCAAATCATAGATGTAATCATATCATATTTAATTTTCACACTACTATTAGTTTCAAAACGCTTTTAGTCTATTAACAATTCAAGTTTCAAAAACTTATACACAAATTTGAAAACAGATTATCAAGATTAGAGCATTCACAACACTATCATTTCTCATTTATGCAGACTTTGAAATTTAGATCAAATCAACTCAGTTTAATCAATCATATATCAAAGGTCTACTAAGGTCGTGTGAAATGAACTAATCACTGATGTACTATCATTTCTTCTCTAACTTTAAATGATGTCAAATTTTATATTTTTCAATTTGTTTTGACTTTTTATAAATTAAGTACTTTTTGACTGAAAATTTAAAATGTAATAAAGCAATAAAAGAAATTAAAAACAAAATTTTCCATGAAAATCTGATTTTGAAAAACTTTTATTCGGGATTGATCATACCTATCATTTTGATTAAAAATTCAAACCTGGTACAATCAAATGCCTTGGTAAACAAATCAGCAAAATTATCATCAGTGTGAACCTTTACCAGCTCAATCAACCTTTTCTCTGCATAATCACGAATAAAATGATATCTAATCTCAATTGTGCTTTGTTTTACTATGTTTAACAGGATTATTAGTTATAGACATTGTAGCATTATTATCAATAAGCATAGGGGTTCCTGTGAAATTCAAACCGTAATCTCTTAATTGCTGTTGTATCCACAGGATCTGTGAACAACAACTTGCAGCAGCGATGTATTCTGCTTCGCAAGTAGAAATGGAGACTGTGGTTTGCTTTTTGCATTGCCAGGAAACAAGTCGATTACCCAAGAACTGGCAACCACCTGTTGTAGATTTCTTGTCCAAACAACATCCACCAAAATCAGAATCAGTATAAGCATTGAAATCAAAGTTAGAACCATGTGGATACCATAGTCCCAATCTTTGTTTTCCTTTCAAATAACGAAAGATTCTTTTTACAGCTATTAAGTGAGATTCTTTTGGTTTTGCCTGGAATTTGGATCAGATGCACACAACGAACATTATATCTGGCCTTGAAGCGGTTAAGTACATGAGAGATTCAATCATTGCTCTGTAAAGTCGACAATCCACATTTTTTCCACCCGAGTCTAAATTCAACTTATGATTGACCTGAATCGGAGTATCATATGGGGTACAGTCCTCCATCTTGAACTGGCTCAAGATGTCTTTGGCATACTTGGACTGATAAATAAAGAAACCATCTTCCTTTTGATTTACTTATAAACCTAAGAAAAACGATAACTCTCCCATAGCAGACATTTCAAACTTCGACTTCATTACACTCTCAAAATCTTTGGACAACCCTTCATTCGTTGAGCCAAAAATAATATCATCCACATATATCTACACCAGTAGGTAATCTCCCCCTGATTTCTTTGTGAATAAGGTCGAGTCAATCTTGCCACGAACAAAATCATTTGCCAAAAGATGGGCGGACAATGTTTCATACCACGCTCGAGGAGCCTGATGAAGTCCATAGAGGGCCTTATCAAGCTTGAAAACCATATTCGGATTAAATGGATCTTCAAACCCCGGCGGCTGGCAAACATAAACTTCCTCCTTGACCTTTCCATATAAAACGCACTTTTCACATCCAATTGAAACACCTTAAAACCTTTATAAGAAGCAAAAGCTAGAAACAGCCGTATCGCTTCAAGCCTCGCAACATGCGCATAAACCTCGGTGTAATCAATTCCCACTTGTTGATTGAAGCCCTGGACAACTAATCTTACCTTGTTTCTTACCACGACACCTCGATCGTCTTTCTTACATTTAAACACCCATTTAGTACCAATCGGGTATACACCCTTCGGAAGATCTACAAGATTCCAAACCTTAAGTTTATCAAACTGAGCAAGTTCTTCTTGCATAGCCTCAATTCAATTGTTATCATTTAAAGCCATTTCAACATTCTTGGGTTCGACCTGAGAAATAAAACACGAATGTGAGCAATAATCAAGAACACCAGAATCTTTAATACATGTATACAAACAAGTATTGTCAACAAGAGAACGTGTTTTCACTCCATCCTGCAAATTTCCGATTATATTTGTCCCCGGATGAGCTTTGAGTTCCTTGATGGAAGCGACCTCAGGAACCTGTAACACTTCAACACGAGTTGTATTAGATTGATAAGATAAACCATGACTAATTGGAATTTCCGAGTCTAAATTTGTAGGAATCTCCCTCGAATCCTGTGTCGAAGGTAATGAATCATCACCTAACAAAGGATCAGTAGAAGAATCTTGAAAAATAGCATTATCTTCCTCACTCTCTGAATCTTGTGGTCCTGAACAAGAAGCAACATTAGGATCGGGAGCAGAAGTAGATGAAACCGATGAATGTGGAACTGTATTTGGTAGAAAGCCATTGTGTTGTGCATCCTGACACGAATCATAGATAACAGCAGCTTCATCAGGAGAAATATCAGAAGGTAAATGAAAAGACTTGAATAAGGTTTCATAATCAAATGCCCAATCTGGTCCAATCGCCATTTGAGGTAAAGACTGATTTGAACAGTCAATATGGAACCATTCTTCAACTCGGCGTGTTTCTTTGTTATAAACCCTCTTGGTAGTCGAATTGGCAACATACCCCAGAAAAATCCCTTCAATAGCCTTAGCATTGAATTTTGTTTGGACATCTCGAACTTTCAACAGGGTGCAAGGATTACCAAAAGGTAGTAAATAATCAAGATTTGGCTTTCGATTATTCAGCAACTCGTAGCAAGACTTGTTGTGTCGCTTGACGGTCAAGACTCTGTTCAAAACGTGACACGCAGTATTCACAACTTCAGCCCAAAAAGTAACTGGAAGCTTAGAATCTGCAAGCATCGTGCGTGCCGTTTCAACCAGCGTCCTGTTCTTTCGTTCAGCAACACCGTTTTGTTGAGGAACATATGGCGCACTGAATTCATGATGAATTCCCTTTTGTAGACAGAATAAGACCATCTTGCTATTCTTAAACTCGCTGCCATTGTCACTCCTAATTCTTCTGACCTTCAGATTGAACAAATTCTCCAAACCCAGGATTAAGTATTGTACCAACTCAGTGGTTTTAGCCTTAGAAGAAAGAAACTTAACCCATGAAAATCTGGAAAAATCGCCAGTGACTACCAAACAGTATGATTTTCCACCAATGCTCCTGATACTAATCGGACCAAACAAATCCATATGCAGCAGCTCCAAAGGAGTTACGATAGAATTTTTCGATTTAGATTTGTGTGATTTCTTCCGTTGTTTCCCCTTCTTGCAAGGAATACAATCATCAGGAACTGAGAATTTCATCTTCGTAATACCAAGAACCAGATCATTCTTAACAATATAATTCATTTTCTGATAGTTGATGTGAGCGAGCTTCCTGTGCCACAGAATAGAATCTGATTCCGACGCCTTGGAGAGTAAACATGTAGGAATTGAATCCGTTGTAGTAGCGACACTCATATCAACGACATACGTGTCATTTCTCCTCGGGGCCTTCATGAGAATCCATTCGTCAGGAATAACAAAACCAGGTTTCAGAATATAACACTCATCATCATTGAAATGGAACGAAAAATTCTTGTCACAAACTTGTGATACACTCAAAAGATTGTGTTCAAGCTGCTCCACGTAATTCACTTTCTCAAATTTAACTTTATCATTTTTTAAAGTTCCCTGTCCAGTTATGTTCCCGCCTTTATTCCCCGTAAAAGCGACATAACCTCCATCAATATTTTTAACATCTTCAAGCAATTTGATATTCCCTGTCATATGTCGAGAGCAACCACTATCCACATACCATGTGTTGTTGATAGTCCTCCTTGGTTGTCCCTACATAAACAACGAGAATCAGTTAGAAATAGGAACCCAAGCCATTGTGGTCTTGGGTCGTCCAAATGTATCAAAATAAATAACTTCAATGAGTTCACAATTCACTTTATCATCAACCTTTGGTACATAAAGTCCAACAAAATCAGAACCTCTCGATGGAGACACAAGATGATTATTTTGAAAAACATTATTAGATTTATTATTATCAGATTCAGATGTTTCCAAAAGTTTGTTTAATTTTCTGTTACGTCTCCGCCTTTGTGGTCGAGAAAGTTTGACCTCATGTTGAGAATCTTTTGTGATTCCAACATGTGGAATCTCAAAATGTTGTTGAAAATCAACATCATTTCTCACACCAGTATGCACAAACACTGGTTTAGACACATGTTTATCATTTTGCTTAAATCCTGTGGATTTAGCAAATGACCGAGTAGGCACAAATTGCCTCAGTGGAACTTTCTTCACAACATCAGATTGAGAATCCTTTGAAATTCCAACATTAGGAATCTCAGGTTTCTCTTGACACACAAATGATTTAGATTTCAATTTATCCCGCTGTTTAAATCCAGAGGGTTTAACAAAAGATCGACAGGACATATTTTGCTCCAAACTAAATGATGACTTTCCCTCATTTGATCTTTTCAGAATCTTCACCACTTTTGGTTGTGAAGGAACAGTCTTCAATTTGCCCTTGTTCTTATAAGGACAATTGATCAGAATGTGACCAGCTTCGTTGCAATGAAAGCAAACTCTTCTCTCTTTAAAAGTTCTAAAGAAAGAAGAATTATTTGAATTTGAGGAGCCATCAGAGGAATAAGCTTCAGAAGATTTTCCAGAACAGTTTACTGTCTTCTTTGGAACATAAACATGTGTAGGCACCTTTGATGAATGCACCTTTTGATGACCTGTAGCTACAAACCCACTTGACTGTAAAATTAGGGAAAGCTTAGGGGTAACAACCTTCACCTCATCAGGTTCAGTCAGAATGCATCTATCACGGGTAACAACTTTTGCAACAGTTGGTTCATCAAGTTTTACCTCTTTCGGAATACCTTCCACCTTCTTCTCATCAAATTCCTCATCCTCAGAATCAGATTCATACACCATATCCTCACCAGTTACCGGGTTCACTTTCAATACTGTTTTTGGATCTATTTCCTCTTCATGTATGATTTCAGGTTCAACCACATAATTTGCATTAAATGGTGGAGGAACAAATCCAATCCCAGCAACCCGTTTAGTAGGATCAGCATTTGAATTAAAATAATCCAAAACAACAGAAGAATTTGTAAAATTTTCCAACTTTCTATGAAGTTTGACCACCTCAGACCCTTTGTCAAAAATTTCCTTATTCTTTTGAGCAATAACTTCAGTTCATTTTTCTATTTCAGCATAAGCCATATCCAGATGATAAGCTTGTTCTTTATATTTCAACCCCAGAGAATTTAAGTCTCTTTTCAAAGACTCAATTCTATCGATTCACAATTTATCGTTATCTTTCAGTTTCTGATTAACAGAATGCATCGATTTCATATCATAAATCAAGGTTGTGTTATCATCCATGACCTTTTGCAATTTATCTTTAACAGTAATGCAGTTAGAACAGTAAATATGACAAACAGAGTCTTTTACCTTTGACGGATCAGACATGTCTGCCATGAAAACTTTGGCAATGGGAATATTCTCTGAATCAGCACCATCCGAAGCATTTTGTTTTAAAACAATATCATCTTCAGCAATGATGCAACATCAGAATCAATATTCTGCTCTTGTTCTACCTCTTCATCAACAACCTGCACACTGTCACCATCACTCGAACCATCACATGAACTCTCACTTGAACCATCACTTGTACCATCATCATCAGTCACCTCTTCTGATTTTTCAGAATGAATTTCTGCTACAAAGGCTTGACTTACAGCACCCACTAAATCTTCCAAATGAATACCCCAGTCATAGTTCTCATCATTTTGTGCAACCAATGCCGATGATGCAGATGCATGATTTGAATTTCCAGATGAACCATGTGATTGATGACGATTATTCTGAAAATTATTCTGCTTCTTCTGAGAATCAAACTCAACCTTTTTCTTCACACACTCTTTAGCAAAGTGACCATACTCTTGACAGTTATAACAACGCACTTTGGTTTTATCAAAACCCATACGTGAACGACTATTTGATCCAATATACTTTCTGCCAGTTTTCTTCAAGAAATCTTTTGCTTGACGCATTAACATGGCCATATTCCATTGGATGTTCATTTCTTCCTGATCAACAGGGTCAATCTATCTGAAATCTTCTTCAATAACCTCAGGATCATGAATTTTTCCTCCAATAAAATTCTCATACGAAGCCATGAATGAGGAAAACATAGCTAGATAATCATCAGCAACCTTTTGATTTACATGAGATCAAGAAGATGTAGAAGCTGTTGTCGCAGAAAAACCAGAATGACTACAATGACCAGAATGAATAGGAACTCCAGAACACTGATCATTAGAAGAATCTTGAGCGTCTCCAGAAAAGAATGCAACTCCAGTACCAGTTTTACCAGTAGTCTTGGCAAAATACATTGAAGGATCCTAGATATGCTCCATGTTAGTCTCCTTCGTCTTCATATTCAGGTCATGCGATTGAATCTTCCCAAGAACTTCTTCAAGAGACATGGTTTTGTACTTGATATTTTCTTTGATCAAAACCGTATACACATCAAATTTTGATGGTAATGCCTCCAAGAACTTATCACTAATTTCTTCAGTTTCATACACCACAGAAGCATTTGACAGTTCACTAAGCAGATGATAAAATCTTGTAGCAAGATCATCCAAGGATTCATTTTGAAAGTGTTTGAAGACCAAGAATTGCTTCTTCAAAAGCTCTTTTCTACTCTTCTTTACATCCAAACTGCCTTCACATCTTTTCGGTAATGCTTCCCACGGTTGTTGAGAAGATTTGAATTGTTTGAAACTATGATATATTTCCTTCGGAAGAGACATCGAAATACTTGCCATCGCTTTCTTTTCCCTATCAAACAACACCTTTTCTTCATTCATTAACGCAGACACCGGCTTTGGAACATTATCCTGTCCCATCCATGAATAAGTCGGATGCGTATAACCTTCTAAAATGGGAATCCAGAGACTGCTGTCGGTAAAAGATACGAACAGATCAAACCTGTCTTTCCCATTTTGAATAATCAGCAAGATTCAACAACTTCGGTGGTTTTTGAGATGTACCTATGTCATTAGGCGAAGATAATAAGTTCGCTTCTGTGATACCCAAGCGAACTTAATATGAAGCGAACTCAGAAACCAGAAAATCCGATTAAGTTCGCCTAAAAATAAGTTCGCTTAATCTGTGAGAAGCGAACTTGACAAGTTCGCCTGCTAAGTTCGCATGCACAAGAAATCAGCAAGTTCTCTTGCTTCAGCAGATTCAAACTCAAGAACAGTTCAAACAAAGACCAAGAACCAGGAATCACCACAAATCTTCATAATTCACTGTTTAGAAGGAATTAGTCAAAATCAAACCGTAGGATTGTGTAATTTCTCAATTAGAACATTTCTATCGGATCAATTTCTTCAAAATCCTCTTCAAAAACACCAAATCAGAACCAAATTAAGCTTGAAAACTACATGGAAATGAAAATGTCAAAGATGACGAATTTCTTGTCAATTTGCATGCAAAACCGTCTAGAATCACCAAGAATCACGAGTAATAGCTCTGATCCCACTCGTAGGTCCTCATGGCACTTCTACAGACCGTTCTCGTGATTAGACGTGTCGTTAACTCGGAGTGCGGAATCCAACGAATCAACGATTGCATATACAAAAGACAATAGAAGCAATCAAGTAAATAAACTTCACGCTTGTATTCCAATTCACAATAGAGTTACAGACTCAATCTAATCGATTCTGATCTACGTTCAATCTCTGTGTACAACTGACTCTGTAAACATCTATATATAGACTATTGACCTGCATTAGGCGAACTTAACAAGTTCGCCTCTAACAGACTAAGCAAACTTAACAAGTTCACCTCTGTTAGACTAGGCGAACTTCTAGCAACTTGTATAAAAAACACTTAGAACATTAAAACATACAAAAACATAAAGACATAAGATCTAAACTATTACAAAGCTTTTGTCATTACAAACTATGTCCTAACAGACTCCCCCTTGACAATAGCTTGATCTTCAGTCTTCTGTCTTCATGATGAGCTCTTCCAATTATCCGGCAATCTGCTTCCTGCATGCACTCCATATCTTCTACATATCTCCAACACTCGCTTGTACTGCAAACCTTGTTCTTTCCATTCATCAGTGAACATGATTTCATTCTTTCTCAGTGTTCTCCATATTTTCTTTGGAATTTCTCTTTAGCTCTAACGGAGGATAAACATTTGGCACAAATGGCTCTGGAATGTATGGTTGAGGCATATGTGAATAAAATCCATTTGTAGTAAATGGAGGAAAAACACTCTTGTATCCCATCTCGCTATTCACCTTATCATTAAGTTTAGCCTAAATACTTTCACCACTTCCTTTATATCCAAGCCCAGAATTTACTTTGTCATGTATTTGAGCTTCAATGATTCCACTAGCCACTTTCCTAGAAATTTTTATTTTATCAACTTTTATTGTTGTATTTGCTATCTTTTCCATCTTCTCGATCATCAACTTCTTTTTTGTTTCTCTTTCAGCAATCAACAATTGAATCTCATAATTCTTTCTCTTTAACTGAAGCTTCACATGAGAATTTTCTTTGACACAGTCATCAATCTTCCTTTTATACTCTTTCTCACGATCTTTTAGAATTCTGTTTGTAGTATGTGCATGTTTCAATGCATCCATCAGAAGTTGATTTCGATTCTTGTAATCAGCTGTTTTCTCAAAACACTCCACAAAACACATATTTTCGTTGAGCAGTTCAGAATAAGCTGTAAGTTTCTATGACTCTTTCACTGCTTCAGCAACCAAATCTGATTCTATACGTTTACAATTTCCTTGAAAATCATAACCGTATCCTCCTTTGATCACTATTATGTTCTGATCATCTTTGAGTGCATACAACTGTAGCTTTGCACACAAATCCTCTAATGAGTTAAACTGTAATCCTTTATTTATGATATTAAGTTTATAAATCTCCCATTCCTGTGGTTGAGCATTGAGAAATTTAACCATGACTTCTGATTTTTCATATTCAAGATCAACCTCCTTTAGATCATTGATCAATTTCACATATCTGTGATACTGTTCAGTCAAAGATTCTCCTTCTGTGCGTGTGAATACTTGATATCGTTTGTTTAATTGGTCTTGTCTGGCTTTTCCTTTCACATCTTCCTTAGACAGATCTGGATGAACATACCCCAATCCATTTACAAAGAACTTATGCACACCCCCTTCGTCAGCCATTGAAAATCCTTTTTTCTTATAATTTTTTTAACTATCTCATTTTTTTCAAAATCAACGCCAAACATAGCTCCGAACATTCTCTAAAAATTTTGAACAAGAAAGTTTTTATAACTATCTCATTTTATTTTTTTTATTTTTTTCACACTTTTCGACCGAAAACTTTGAGAATTCGGGCATGACTTCTCGAATAAAAAGTAAGATTTCGATCAGGAGGGATTTCGGACAAAATTTATGATTTCGATCAAAGGATTTTGATCAGACTTTTTGATCGAAAAACTTGTAGAGGAGACATTTCGACCGAAAACCCTTGAGATGAGACTTTTCGACCGAAAACTTGAGATGATACTTTTCGACCAAAAACTTGAGATGAGACTTTTCGACCAAAAAGTCAAGATTTCGACCCCTTCAACAGAGATTTCGGGCGATTCAACTGAAACTCAAAAAATTTCGACCTGCAACTTCCGAACCTCAAATTAAGCCTCGAAAATCATCTCAATCTTCATCTCCAATGTTTTGCATGCTAAATTCTCAAAAATGGCACTGAAAACGATCCAAATTGATGACTTTTGAATCTTGAAAAGTTGAAAACTTTAAAAAAGCTTTGAAACGTGATTGAATCTGCTTGAATCTCCCAAAACCGAGCGCCGAAAGCTCTGATACCACTTGTGAAAACCGTTTATTCTAGCAAATCAAGAAATCGATTGGTAGAAATGAGAATCGATTAGAATAATCAAGATATGGGATTGGATCAAAAACACATAGTTAAAGGTGTAACTCTCTCTATTGTATTGATATATCAAATGAAGTCCCTCTTACAAAAGTCAAACGAAACAAGTATTTATACTAAGAAGACAAAGAATGAGTTCTTCCGAAATACAATTCGGTCGAAATGTATTTCGTCCGAAAACTATAAGATTTCGGTCGAAATCTTTTAACTTCAAAGAATTCTTCCGTCTTCAGACTGTTTTATATGCGATGGCCTAAAAATAGTTCCAACATTTCCTTGGTCACACAGGGTTCTACAGAAGATTCATAAAAGACTTCTCATCGATAGCAAGACCACTAACACAGTTGTTGGAGAAGGATCGTCCCTTCTTATTCTCCGATGACTGCTTAAAAGCATTTGATTTCCTGAAAAGAAAACTCATTGATGCTCCCATCATGATGGCACCTGACTGGACAAAACCATTCGAACTCATGTGTGATGCACATGATTACGCAGTAGGAGCAGTTCTAGGTCAGTGAAAGGACAAACATTTCCACCCTATTTACTACGTAAGTAAAACCCTAAACGGCGCTCAAGAAAATTATACCACTATTGAGAAAGAATTACTTGTTGTAGTTTTTTCCTCCCATAAATTCCTTTCTTACCTAGTTCTATCAAAAACCATTGTCTACACTGATCATGTCGCTCTAAGACACCTTTTCAACAAACAGGATGCTAAACCTACGTTAATCAGATGGATTCTCCTGTTACAGGAATTCGACATCAAGATAAGAAAGGACTAGATAATTTTTCAGTAGACCATTTATCCCGTCTTGAGAATACTCAGAGGACACAAGAACATGCCGTAAATGATATCTTTCCTCATGAGTACATACTACGCATACAAGACACAGCTGAATACCCGTGGTTTGTAGACATCGCAAATTTTCTAGCAAGTGGAGTGCTAGTGAAAGGAATGATGTTTCAAGAAATTTAGAAGTTCGTGTCTGTATAGACCAGATAGTAAGGCGATGTGGGTACGGGAAAGAAGCTTGTGACATGTTGCGACAATGTAACGAAGGACCAACAAGAGGACACCATGGAGCTAATTACACTGCAAAGAAGGTCTTTGAGGCAGGATTCTTCTGGCTGACCTTCTTCAAAGACACACATAAGCTAATAAGCACATGCGACTAATGTCAAAGAATAGGAAACATCTCAAACGAGATTAAATGCCCCAAACAAGCATACAAGTCTGTGAGATATTCGATGTATGGGGTGTGACAATCCGGACTTTTTCCAGTTAACTCCGTTAACAAAAATCCAGTTAAAGTTAACTGAAATTAACTTTACTCAAACTCCAAGGACTGTTTTTGTTAATATCTCAAACTTAAAATCCAGGGACTAGTTGTGTAATACTCTTAAACTATTCCATTGACTTTTTAAGTCAAAAATTGTTTATTGTTGACTTCTATAAAGTCAAAATTAACCAAAACTTAACCTAAGTATCCAAGTTCAAACTTGGAGGACCTATTCTGCCAAGTTTCAAACTCCAATCCAAAGCAAAACCTCAGGGACCATTCCTAACACTTCTCTAAACCGAAATGTTGACTTTTGAAAGTCAAGCATCGCGAATCCAATCGAATCCGATCGTTCCAAACTGAAAATCCTTTGAAATTGAAACTGTTTTCGCACAACAATGATCATAACGATCGTCATTAATACATTTAACTCAGACAATTAATCGAATTAACGCTAACAATTGAGAGTTAAACAATAACCGTCGACCACTTCATCGCGATCATCAAATTCGTTTAATCCTAATAGTAACTTCACGAATTGAGACACTACGCACACTCGACGAACTCTCCAGGAGCTTTTACACACACCACATTGGCCGGAGAAGCAGTAAAAATCACCGGAGGTCAGACAGTTCATAGTCGACACCTGCATTACTCGAACTCTATCAATCTGACTCGCATTCTGGTAATTTCTTACTCCAATTGTTTCGTTTTTATCCATAGAATGAAAGCTCTATGTCAATTGGGGCTTACATTATCAATTCAGTCAAGATCACGACTCTAGGGTTCATCACAGACCCTATTCTAGACCCAATCAAAATGAAATTAACCTGTGCAGTTAGATTCGCAATACCATACTCTTTGAAAGCCCTATGAAATATCGGGCTTCCATCATCGAATTGATCTTGATCCAGTAATTAGGGTTCATCTGGAAAAGATTTGGGGTTTTCAATCTTAAAAACAAAATTAATGCAATAAAATAACACCAACAGATTCGCAATGTTGTTTTTGTTAAAAGCCCTATGATTCTAACAACTTTTATTATCAGAATCTTATGAATCGATTTTGTGTTCATAATCTAGGGTTACGACCCCCTTTCTGTAATTTAATCGATCTTAAACTCAATAATTTTGAAATTAAACCTGCCCTTTGATTCGCAACACTCCGACTAACAAAAACCCTAAGCTATTATCGCTATTCGAAATCGGGATCGAGGGATTCGAGCTTGGGTTGGTTCGGCCTGCGTGGGGAAGAAGAACCCACTCGAGTTGCTTGATAAAAGATTTCTGATCAGAGTTTGTACGCGATACCCTAGCGGGCGGAACTGGTTAAAGTTGTGTGCGTGTGTGGGAGAGACCCGGGTTCGAGACCGGGCTCCCACAATTTGTTTTTGAGGCACTTTTTATTATATTTAAATATTATAAATCAAACCCAATATTATTATAATATTATGTTAATGTGTTTTAGCCCGGGAAACCACCCGTAGGCTCGGGTTTGAATTATTAAACCATTTTTACTATTATTTCCTACTCTTAAAAATAACGTATTTACACTATTTGCAAACCATAACTTTGTATAAAATATATGTTTATATTATTTTCAACCGATGACCCGTATTATTAAATAATATATATTTATATTATTTCGAATCGTTTTACAACCTCGTGTAACGTTTGGGATTAAATAATAATATAATTGGTTATATTATTTACTCGTGTTTATTACTTCAATAATAATAATGTATTTATTATTCTTACCTCAAATTAGTAATTAGAATATTCCTTCGAACCTAAAAATAATATATTATATTATTTTCTTAGTTTTTTCTGAATGACAAAACACTCGATTATATTTATTATTATTTTTGTCATTCGTCGCGTAACGTAATTATAATTTGATTATTTAAGGAATTCCTATCTCCGTGGACACGTTCGTCCGCTCTTGAATATTAGCGACGTTTCTCATTCCGTGTCGCTGTCACAATTCTTATTATTATCCCTAATTTAGGTGTTTATAATTTTACGGCATTCGTAAGTCTTTTGAGACATACACTCGTGGTTCCAAATTATCTCTTTTGTGATACTACCTACAACGCAACGCATGTGAGTTTTCACGGCCCCTTTTTACTGTTGTAACTTGGGGGAGAAAACATGATTAATCTATTTTGAGATTTTGTAATTCGTATGTTATCGATGTTAAAGCTAAGCGTAATACGCTATCACAGAAAGTCCTAATCTTATATTGGACCGTTAATATGGATCTTAGCGAGGTAATGTTTGGTAGTACTACTGGGTTTGTTAGTCGCGCTAACTCAATTAGAGATCGAACGGGTGAAATATTAGCCTACTCATACCGCCAGTGTTGATAGACCTGGCAGGAGGCAGGTAAACAAACAGTCAGCTTCGGTTGTGAGCGCTTGAGTTAAACATGAACATAGGTTAGCTACATATAGATACATATTGAATGATCATAAATCTGGTAAACGCTTATTTATATATTGAAACCTGTGAACTCACCAACCTCGTGTTGACATCTTTTCTTACATGTTTTCTCATGTCGCTAAGATAAGGCACAGGTACACGTTAGGACATGCATGGGATTCTTCTATTTTGATCGTTACTTTATAATAATTGTTTGGACTATTTTGGATTGTGTTGGTTTGGACATTTGGACTTTTGGGCGCGTGTGTTTTGCGCATTTGCTTTTCTTTACGCTTCTGCATTTGAACTATGTTTATTATGATATTTTCATTTGAGTCCCATGTAGAGTCGTTCAATATAACTAATGTCTGAGAACCTGATTCGTCAGTTCCCAAACGGTAAAACTCTGTTAGTTGAAATTGGGGGTGTGACAGATTGGTATCAGAGACATTGGTTGTAGAGAACTAGGATTGCATACTAGACTATAATCTCACACATTAGTTACATGTCATAAATCTTGGATGTTTGGCACTTATATGTTATAATACAGGAACATGTCATCAACTCCACCACCATCACCTAAGGCACCAGTACACGATATGGGAAATGTCGTGTACTGGTGCCTTAGGTGCATCGTGTACTGGTGCCTTAGGTGGATCGAAATGGGAAATGTCTCATCACCTTACTTTGGTTCCGCTTCCTCATCATCTACTTTACCTAGCTTGCCATGCACTATGGAACAAGCTTTTGCAGCCTTTGTATTTTACATGTATAGGGAGTTGAGCATTGTGAAAGATGCTACTGAGGAGATACCTGGCATTCTGCAGCAAGAGTCACAAATAGAGGAGAACAAGGTAGGAATTGAGTTGTTGACTGCTGAGCTAGTAGTGACGGATCAGGTCCATAACGTTTCGGTGGATCGGGTGACACATTTGGAGACGAGGGTGGACACCTCGGATCAGGATGTAGAAGGGATTCTAGAAAGAGTGGCTAATCTGGAAGGCCAACTGCAAGTAGCAAATCATGCTGCCGAAGGACTTCAAGAGAGAGTAACTCACTTAGAAGCCCAACTGCATGCAGCCCTATTTCCTGAGGAAATTCCACTTTCGGACGGCGAAGAGGAGCCCTTCGAGGAAGAGCCCTTCGAGGATGAGCCCTTGGAGGAGGAGCCACCCGAGGAGGAACCGGTAGAGATTGATGATCCTCAATCATATGTTTCTTCCGATGACGAGGATGTTTGGTGATCTTCCCATTCTATCTTTCTTTTTCATTCATGTTTTGCATATGTTTCTTATCTTTTCAAACCTAGATGGGTAAGGTTGTTCCCATTCAATAAAAGCATGAGAAGTTTAATTTTGGAATTATTTATTTTGTAGCCTTACAATTTATTTAATTTCCAAAATATTAGATGTATTTCCTTACTTGTACATGAATAATGTTTAATATGCGATATATTTCTCATTGTTTTGTGTTTGTGAATGTGAAGAATCATGTCGGGAAGAGGACGTGGAGGTCGTGCTTGTGGCCGTGAATGTGAAGAATCATGTCCAGATGTTGGGTCTGGCCATGGCAAATGGACTCCGGTGGGAAGAGTTTAAGGCGATGATGAAGGAGGAGTACTGTCATCGCGATGAAATTCAGAAGTTAGAAGGAGAGTTCTGGAACCTGAAAATGGAGGGTTTTGAAATTGAGTTGTATACCACTAGCTCCCATGAACTCGCTACCATGTGTCCACATATGGTAACTCCGGATTACAAAAGGATAGAACTGTATATTGGAGGTCTAGTGCCTCAGATTCAGAGTATGGTTACTTCATCCAACCCTACTACCATCCAACAGACGATCAGATTAGCTCACAAGTTAACCAATCAAGCAGTGACTCAAGGGACTCTACCTCCGAGAGGTTCGGTCTCTAAATCCACCAACAATCACAAGCGAAAGTTTGATCACCACTCCAACACTCACTCCAACTCCAAAGGACCCCAGTTCAACCAACCCTAGTTTAATCAACTGGAACTGTAGCAGCAGCGTAAGTTTGAGCCTGCTAAGAACTTCAACCAGTCGACCTCTTCAGGTCAAAAGCATGGTGGTTATACGAGAAAATTTCCTAAGTGTAACAAGTGCAACTTCCATCACTTCGGGTTTTCCAACCGTTGTCAGCGGTGTAGCAAAATAGGTCATGCTGCCAAAGATTGTAGGGGTGAATTACAAGCCAAGCAGCCTTTTCAACAGCCTGGATTTACAAAGGGTTGTTTTGAGTGTGGAAATGAGGGACATATTAGGAAGAATTGTCCTCAATTGAAGAAATGGGGTAATGGAAATCATAATCCTAACCAGAATAACAACAATGGTGGTAACAACAGCTGTGGTGGAGGAAATGGTGCGAAGGGACGAGCCTTCGTGCTAGGATCTGCAGAAGCTCGTTATGATCATAATGTGGTCACCGGTAAGTTTCTCTTAAATAATTACTTTGCTTCTGTCCTTTTTGACACTGGTGCTGATAGGAGTTTTATATCTAAGAAACTTAGTGATATGATAAAAGGAACTCCAACTCTGTTAGAAGCTAAGTATATAATAGAGATAGCTGATGGCCAAATAATTGAAGCAACCCACATTCTTAAGGGTTGTAAGCTTGAGCTAGCTCGTCATATACTTGATATCGACCTTATCCGGTCACGCTTGGAAGTTTATATGTATTTGTCGGCATGGATTGGTTATCTAAAAACCAAGCTGAAATCATCTGTCATGAGAAAATTGTTCGCATCCCTCTCCTGAGTGGAGAAACCCTTTCCGTTCAGGGCGAAAAAGTTGGTGCAGTCATGGGCATTATATCCTTTATGAAAGCACATAAATGCCTTCGAAAAGGATATGCGGCTATCTTGGATCTCGTTGCCGAGCAGCCATCAGAAGAGAAGAAGAATGATGATATTCCTATCGTTTGTGAATTTCTAGAAGTATTTCCCGAAGATTTACCAGGTCTGCCACCACACCGTCAAGTTGAATTTCAAATCGATCTAGCACCCGGAGCAGCACCGATCGCTTGGGCACCTTATAGATTAGCACCTAGTGAATTACAAGAGTTGTCCACTCAGTTACAGGATTTGTTGGATAAAGGTTTCATTCGACCTAGCACATCGCCATGGGGAGCTCCGGTACTGTTTGTCAAGAAGAAAGACGGGACTTTCCGTATGTGTATTAACTACCGTGAGCTGAATAAAGTCACAATCAAGAATCGTTACCCTTTGCCTCGTATAGATGATCTCTTTGATCAACTCCAAGGATCAAGTTTCTATTCCAATATAGATCTTAAGTCCCATTACCATCAATTAAGAGTCCGAGATGAGGATATCTCTAAGACTGCTTTCAGGACAAGGTATGGCCACTATGAATTTATGGTCATGCATTTCGGATTAACCAACGCACCTGCGGTATTCATGGACCTCATGAACCGTGTATGTAAGCCATACCTCGATCAGTTTGTCATTGTTTTCATCGACGATATTCTCATTTACTCCAAGAACAAAGAGGAACATGAGGAACATCTGCGTTTAATCATGGAATTACTTAAGCAGGAGCAACTATATGCTAATTTTTCCAAGTGTGAATTCTGGATCCGGGAAGTTCAATTCTTAGGACACGTGGTTAACGAGAAAGGAATACATGTCAATCCATCAAAGATTGATGCCATCAAGAATTGGGCAGCACCGACGACTCTGACTGAGGTGCGACAAATTCTGGGATTGGCTGGATACTACCGTCAATTCATCGAAGGATTTTCAAAAATTGCACAACCCCTCACTGCCTTGTCTCAAAAGGGTAAAGCCTACAATTGGGGCGATAACCAAGATTCAGCATTTCAGCATCTTAAACGGAAACTTTGCAGTGCACCTATTCTAGCTCTACCGGAAGGTACGGATGATTTCGTGGTATATTGCGACGCATCCATTCAGGGTTTGGGTTGTGTATTAATGCAACGAGAAAAGGTGATCGCATATGCTTCGCGTCAATAAAAACTGCGGGGTTTGCAGGATAGGAAGGCCTTGTAGGTACACTTCCTATTTTGAGCATCTGCAGGATCACAAGTCATAACGTCATTAATTCGGATCATGACTATGTGTTATGGCTTATTTATTTTTATTACCTCCGGAACCTCCTGCTGTACCGCTACCCCCTGCGGTACCGCTACCTCCTGCACCTCCTCCGCTATTTCGGTTTGCTTCATACTGCTCTATGGCGGCAGCTACTCATTGTGCTATTAGTTGTTCCATGTTTGGGGAAATTGTCTCGTTGTTGTCACCAGTAGTGTTACGGGGTGTCCCACGCTTAGGTGCCATGACGTTCTTTCTAACATGTCAATTAAAAAGAAACAACATCATATATCAATAATGATAGATCATGACATAAGGATACCACAACATCAAACATGAACAACTATCATTACAACATAAACCATTACATACATAGTCAAAACATACATAGTACATTGTTCCTAAAAGACAAGGATACAAAAGAGATGGGTTCACATGACCTCATCAGTACTAAAGTTTTAAACTACATAATGTACTATGGGCACAACCCGTCCATAATAGGTTTAAAATAAGGAGTGGGAGTACAACCCAATCATCATGGCAAGTCCTGCCATGACAAAGCTAGCTCTTGCCACAAATTCTGCAGCCAAAGTCCTCTCCTCCAGCGCCTCCACCATGTCTCGGACCGTGAGAGTGAACTGCCAGTCCATATCAGCTCTCAACTCGAGGTAGTCAGTGGCACTCTGTATGTCTCGAGTGCTATCCTCCAGCGTCTGTACTCGAGATCCGAGCCCTTGACGTAAGCGCATGGCTGCATCCCCCTGTGCCCGAATATCATCTAGGAGATCATCAAGACGTTCTTCGTGTGTACGAACGCGAGCTATCAAGGTAGGCACGGTGAGCTCCATGGCTTCCCAAGTGTGGGGTAGGGGTGTTGGAGAGTTGGAAGACTCTCTGAGCTCAAAGGTAGATGGGATGCTCTCCATCTCCCTCCATCGTGCCAGAGTACGAGGCATCCAACAGATAGTTCCCACAGTAGGGTGATAACAGGGTCGTTGCCTCGGTGGTTCCTTATCGGTCTCCAAGTCTTCCGGGTCACGAGCTGCCAGGTTTCTCTTGCGCGGAAGTCGAACCTTCTTCCTAGCACTTTGCACTTTAATTGGTCCTCCGCTTTTCTTTTGGTAGAATATAGGCGGTTCTCCCAGGGCGAAATTGGGTGGTGTCGAGCTGCGAACTTGTACTCGATTTTTAGGGCGTGAGGCGGAAAGTTCCTCGTTGGATTCAGAGTCAGAGACGGGGTCAGAGTGTGAATGTGACGACATACTTGTGACTACAATATCCACATGACATGATGACTGGTTATGCAATGCTTATGCAATGAAAACATTTTAGTGAGTCATTCAAATTATAGACTAGGTTCCATTTTTAGACACCTAGTTCGCTATAATCAATGGCTCTGATACCAAGTTCTGTCACACCCCGCCAGGGCGGAAACGCGAGGCACGACGTTCACTGGTTTCCAAAGCATATGATTACCGCAAACACATACATGTAATTGGATACATAACTGAATTTAAAATATTTACATTACAAAATATCAACTTGAGTTTACAAATGTTTAAGATTTCGCAAATATGACTCAAGACCATGAGTTATACAAGAGAAATCCTCCCAAAAGCCGTATCCACGTGCATGCATGTAACCTACATTGCTAACCTGATGACCACGTTCAATTTCCTGAAAACATACTTAAAACTGTCAACACGAGGTTGGTGAGTTCACAAGTTATTATAAAGAGTTATCATAAACCCAATGTTTAAATCTGATCTTTTTGCCGATCAAAACTCTTTGTTAAACCTGATCATTTTAACCTGATCAGTACTCTTTCGTTTAAACCTGATCACTTTAACCTGATCAGAATTCTTTTTGTTAAACCTGATCACTTTACCCTGATCAGAACTCTTTACTTTAAAACCTGATCACTTTACCCGGATCAGAACTCTTTTGATAAACCTGATCACTTTACCCTGATCAGAACTCTTTTGTGTAAAACCTGATCATTTTAACCTGATCAGAACTCTTTTGTGTAAAACCTGATCATTTTAACCTGATCAGAACTTCTTTTATTTAAAACCTGATCACTTTAGCCTGATCAGAACTCTTTTGATAAACCTGATCACTTTACCCTGATCAGAACTCTTTTGTGTAAAACCTGATCATTTTAACCTGATCAGAACTCTTTTGTATGTATTACCAATGAATATGATTACTAATCCGATCTATTGACCCCATTTGTAAGCTTGCAAGGAATACAAAATAGTATGTAATGTACGAGACCGTAACCAAACCCCAACTTTCTGTGCCTCCCCTCGCCTTTCTGCGAGTAAGACAATATGCGGTCATTCGGCCATTTTGACCCCTGGTTAGCGCGACTAACCATGACCGGAGGCGTCACCCCCAATAGTACTATTCATATAATCCCGGGCTAAATCCATAGCTAATGGTTACTAATTTATTACGAGGACTTTAAGCGCTTTATTGTTCCCTCAATACATACATACGGTCAGATCATTAGTTCCATTCATTTATACACAAAAGTCTTTTACAAGTGTGTTTCCACCCCAAATCATTTCAAAACTTTAGAAAAAGGGGGATTAGTGAAACTCACCTCGACAGTATGAATGCTAGCAAAAATTTGAATGACGGCAGATTCGCCTATCCGTATCCTAATTACACAAGGATAACATACACGTTAAGACTTCCCATTTTAAAAGCAAATTGTTCACTTGACTTAGCCGATCTGATCACTTTTATTTTAATTATCTTTTTAGTTTTTTTTTCCAACCTTGTTTTGTTATGAAAATAGTTCTGAGTTACTGCCTTATGGGGCTAATGAACATGTATCGAAACTTTCTTAGTTTCGATTGAACAGAACAGATGTCGAAACTTCCTAGTTTCGACAGGGCAAAACAGGTATCGAAACTCCTAGTTTCGATTACGTAATAGGCATCGAAACTACCTAGTTTCGATTAAGCAATATGTATCGAAACTACCTAGTTTCGATTGAACAAACAGATATCGAAACTCCTAGTTTCGATAGAACAACCGGTATCGAAACTTCTAGTTTCGATTGAATAACTGGTATCGAAACTCCCAGTCTCGATTGACCAACAGGTATCGAAACTATAGTTTCGATACCTGCACTTTGATTTACAGAATTCACTCTGTATATTTTTATGTTCAAATCTTGAGTTTGACACAGTTTTCTTGTTATCTTACTTGCGTTTGAACGATTCGTATGTTTAGTTACGGTTTTTAAAGCAAATAAAAGCGATAATAGCGAGTTTTTACCTCAAACAGGGAATGGTTTCTGAGAGAAACAGAGAAGATAGTCTTGAATTCTTTTGTTAAGCTTTCTTCAAGAACACTTGAAATTCTCCTTATGACACCGAATTATGGTGATTTTCGCTTTAAAACTGGACTTCGAGATGAAAGAGAATTGTGAAATTGCCGTAAGAGAAATGAGAAAGATTGGAAGTGAAGGTGAGGTTTCGACTGAAGAGGTATGGTTTTCCTCTGAATTTGAGTGAAATAGGCAAGTGGGAGAATGGCTCCCTGACTCTCGGCCAAGAAAGTCAAGAAATAGTTTGGGGTTAATGATAACAAATTTTTAAGTATTAATTTATTATGGTATCAGTATCAATTAGAGTTTTAAAGGGGTAATTTAATTCGGTTTCGATTATTTATGGTATTATGATTTTTAACCGGTTTATGGCTCGATTAAGAAAATATTGAAACCTTGATTTGTATAATTCGTTGAGGTGATTATTTGTAGGTATGAGTACTTAAAAGTGGCGCTACATAGTAACGTCTTCGAGAAGTCCATTATTTTACTTTTTCGTATAATATATGATTTAGTCTTAACCATAAATTATGGTTCAACGCAAATTTTGTGTAACATATATATATTTTTCTGGTTATTTTATTTAACCATTTACTTTCGTATTGAGTCGGGTTATTCTGCTTACTTTTTCTAGTAATTCTTTAAGATTTACTAGACTTGGAATAAACTCCTTTGCTAGACTTCTTGACTTTACTTAGTCAAAATAAATATCAGGAAATAATAATTATGAACGTGCGTTTATGAAATGTGGATATTGACCTGAAATGCTAGGTGTCACACATAGCACCAGATTAGTCAACATAACTTTATCATATACCAAGCGGATTCGAAGCCTAAAGAAATACTTGTCGTGACCTGATCATTCTCGAGATATTTACTTTCCTGCTATTTACTATTCTGCTCTTTACATTTCTGTTACACAATTCACGCACATTTTTACTTTTCTGTTATTTACTTTACCGTCATTTACTTTTCTGTCATTTACTTTTTCTACTTCACAAGCATACATAACCCACTCACTAATTAAACCGGTTAAATGATAACAAAAGTTGAGTATTGGAACTCGACCGTGTCCATTGGTTCGATACTTGGTTCTTACCTGAACTATATTATGTTGCGATAGCTACACTTGCCTATTGTGTGTGTTTTAAGTTTAAGTATTTATCATTTTATAAATTTAAAACCTGATCTCTAAATATATATTATTATTTAATATATACTTATCATCTACGCACGCATCAGTGGCTAGCGATGTTGGCGACAATCGCCGCCCCACCCTTTCTCCTTGCCGCTAGAGTGGAGTATCGCGTAGAGAAACCCATGCCCAATCCCACGCCGGTGTTGTTGATTTTTGTGAAGGTTTATTTGATTTTTTTGAAGGAAAACATAGAGTGAAGTATTTTCTTTTTGGTGAGGTGGAGAGAAGTGGGGTAGAATGGAGAGAAGGAAACAATGAAATACACCCCTTAGCCTAAGTAGTAGACAGGTTCAATTGGGCAGTGAGTAGTGGTGACGGTGCTATCGAACAGCGACCAGAATGATCAAGATAAATGGTTTGAATCTTTTTTCCTTTCGAAAAATTAAACAATTGAATACAATTGTTTAAATTATACATATTGTAATTGGTTATCAGGGGCGGATGGATTAAGCATTGGGGGGCAGGGAGCCACCCCTCAACTTCAAATTTGTAGTGCAATTTTGTTTAGTGTGCATTTTCCCCACTGCAGTTTCTTTCATAAGCCCATTAAAGGCACCCATAACAATTAAAATTCATCCCAATACCCAAACTAAATTATGTACTACAACCCAATACCCAAACAGTCAAACAAACTTATAAATAAAAAGAAAATTAGTTCACTTTTCCACCAACATAAGCCTCTCGCACCGCCTCTTCGATTTCCACTTTTCCACCATAATTATCAAATGCCTTCCTAGCTTCATGCTTACAAAATCACCATTCCATCCATCACCAATACCGGAATTCACCATTCTAAAATCATCCAATAACCATCGCTGCATAGCCATTTGATTTTGATTAGGACTTGAAAGCTGTAGGTTCATGACTGCAATAGCTAATCCGCCCCTGCAGGTATTGACTATGTATTTATATGTGTTTGGACTGTGGATTGAAATCAGATATTGGAGATGTTTTTGTATTGAATATATGTTCTTCAATCCCATATTTGAATATCTTTTTTTATTGAAATTTTAAACTTGATCACAATTCACAGGTAACCATATTCGATATTGTTGGATATAGGATGTCCAATCGTCAATTATGTCAACGTTACTATCGAGGTACGATCCAAAGAGTTACACTTTGGGAAACGAGCAATTGATAATATTTAGTCGTAAATATTATAGTTCACAAAACATGATTTTATCGAATAAATATTTAGAGAAATTTTAACTGTGAATTCGGTAATTAATTATTTAGAGAAATAATTAAATACGAAGGAATATATGTTTAATTGTTAAACATCATATAATTAAAGTTTTACTAATTATTTGTATTTAGTAAACTTTGGGGATTAAAAGTGATTAACAGTTAATACCCTGGGGGTACAGTTTGTGTTTATGGCATCTATAAATATAACCTTAACTGCAAACCTTAAATCTAATCCCAGCCACCATCTAGTTTGCGCAGAGAATGAGTGCCCTCCCCCCTGCGCCGATCGGACTCCACCACCGCCACCCTTCGCCGTTGTTTAACGCTGGCAGCCACCACCATCGCACGCCGTTCTGCCGCCGCCGAGCCACCTTACGCCGCCGTGGGTTTTCCGAGATCCGTGAGACGTTTCTCGTTGTGTTGCGGGTTCGTGAATTGTCACTAGCGAGACGCTCGTTGAACCAAGGTGTCTTTCGTTTGATTTATCATTGAAGGTATGATCGTTTTACCCGCTATGGTTGGATTTAATTTGTTGTTTATACATGTGTAATCGGATCACTGGCGGGATCCCGGTTTAGAACCGTTAGTTGTACTAAATGCTTCCACTGACTAAATCTGATTTATTTATTTAAAAGGTTTAAATATATTTTTTTTAAGTTAAAATTGGTATATGGATTCTCAACAGTGGTATCAAAGCCAACTTTACGTGCGTTTAGACATAAAATTATTTATTTTTCGATCTTGTGTTTTATTTGTCAAAACTTTTGTTAGACAAAAAGATCGTGCCTTTTTCGTTTGGTTTAATTGTGTTTGATAAATCGAGTTCTAGTTACTCGTGGTTGTGTTTGTATGTTTTGGTTGGTTTTATCTTTGTATTTTTTGGGTTATTTGGAAACCGTTGTAATAGTTAGATTTATTTACTTTATTTATTTTTATTGTACTTGTAAATAAATTGTAAACCTAACGAGACGAAGACTTGAAGACCAAGGCGGACATTAACGGGATTGAAGATGGAGATCTTCGACTAAGTGGGAGATAGCAAGATTATTTATTTATTTTTGTTATCTCTTAGACCAGTCTGGTTTCCGTTGGATGGCTCGAACGAAACCAGACAATATTTACTAGTTGCTCGATTTACATGTTTTATTTAAATTTGTGGTTGTGACATTATTTAAGAAAATAATTAAACCTCAAATATTTTTATAAAACTTTTGACACAATCTTAAAACGACGAGATATTTAAATTGTTTAAAAGATTTCTCGGAAAGTGTAACATCCCGAAAATAATAACATAAGACGACGGATCACGAGAGGGGCGAATAAAGAAAAGAATAATGGATCGTGCGCTTATGGATTTCGAGTCATGGGTCGGGCCTGGAGGCGCATGAGAGGAGGGTAAAAACCCTTCACCAAGCTCTAGAGAGAGGGTAGAGAGAGAAAGCTCATAACCCGCGCCCAAGACCCTTGTTAGCGACCCAAGATCATTGCGGAACCTTACTGTAGATCAAAGAAGGAAAAACACGCGGAAATCAGGTAATGAAATGATCCCAGATTAGAGCTTAAGATTGAAAAATGAGATTTTAGGGTTTTATGTGGGTTTCTTAAAAAGTCACGATTTTTACGTGTGAATTGCTATAAAACGGGTGGATTTAGCTTCCAAAAGTTTTGGACTTAAAAAATTCAAACATGGATAAAAAACGACGATTTTGGCCAACAACAAATGAATCGTCCGAAAACGTGATGAATGGTCTGAAAACTCCGACCCTCTTAAAAGTATTTCGGACATAGACGGATAGAGTACTTTCAAACGAAATCATTTTCGGTCGACAACGATTTCGACCAAAATAGTTTTCAAACATAATGTTTTTTAATGCAATAGTTTTCGGTCGAAAAATATTTCGACTGAAATAGTTTTCGGACATGATGTTTTCAAACGAAATAATTATGGAAAGTGAGACATTTCGAACGGATTAGTTTTTGGTCGAAAGAGATTTCGACCGAAATAGATTTATGTCGAATTACATTTCGGATAGAGAGTTTTAGGATGAAATGACTTAGTGATGTGCGTGTGTTTGATATAGAAAATATATATAATATATATATTTACAGATGTTGGTTCCACGAGATCAGGTTTTAAATTTATAAAATGATAATTACTTTAAACTAAACGCACATAATAGGCCTGTGTACCTATCGCAACGTAATATAGTTCAGGTAAGAACCAAATATCGAACCAATGGACACAGTCTATTTCCAATACTCAACGTTTGTTATCGTTTAGCCGATTTAATTAGTGAGTGGGTTTTGTGTTCTTGTGAAACAAAAAAGTAAATGACGGTAAAGTAAATGACATAAAAGTAAAAATGTGCGTGAAGTGTGTAACAGAAATGTAAATAACAAAATGGTAACTAGCAGGAAAGTAAATGTCTAGAAGATGATCAATTCAAGACGAGTATTTCTTTGGGCTTTGAATCCTCTTGGTATATGATAATGTTATGTTGACTAATCCGGTGGTATAAATAATACAAATGTGTGAACGGTACACCGCTAGAGCCTAATTCTCACAATATTTGGTTAACGAATTATAATCTTTTAATAATAAAATGGTAACGATTCCCAGTTAGGGACAACGTTACCCTCAATGCTTTGAATTCTATCTCCAAGTTGGTTTAAGACATCGAACTTAAATGCTTAAGTATTATTAATAAAAGAGTGATAAGACTTTGTTTATCGGGAGGCGGTGTAACAATGGGATCATGTATAAAGACGTACCGTTCCCAACGTGAGTTCACTAATTCTTGGTCTCATAACAAGTTTGTATAAAGACGTACGAACTTATTAGTATTAACCTAGCCTTGGCTTATCAAAATCTTCTTGTATAAAGACATACAAGATTCAAGAGAAGTTTGGTTAAAAAGGTTTTACGATCTTACGCTTTAAAATCAAGAACACTCACAAGTGTAAAGAAAAGTTTAGAAAATAATAAAAATCCCACCTAGAAGGTGGTTTTAAGAGCAAATAATTAAAGACATAAATATACCACTAGATTAATACGTTAAATATTAACATACACCAAACTTCATCTTCACCCTAGCAATACAAAGAGTTAGCCACGAATGGCCATACTAACTAGCGTAACGCTGAGTTTCGTAGGCTCCCCCATTGCGGACAAAGAGGAGGAGCCTCTCTACTCTCTGCTCTAAACTACAGAAACAGACTCTCTTGAGCTGTGGTGATGTATCTTGGGGTGTGTGGAATAAAGAACTCAAGACAACTATTTATAGGCCTCAAAATGAGCAATGCACGGCCGTGCAATCACCTCGGCAATCAAACAGGGTACAGAGAGACAGGGTACTAGAGCCTTGGGAAGCAAGGAGGGCTTTGCACGGTCGTACAATGGGATGCACGGCCGTGCATCCCCCTTCCTGCTCCCTGCTTCGTCTTTTAGCTGCTGTTTTGACTTTCGTTGATCTTGGTTGACTTCTTGGAGGTCAAAGCTCAGGAATAATCTTCCAAAAGGCTGGATTTGTTGGTGTTTTTCACTGGTTTTAGCTTTGTTTATCTCAGGACACCGAATAACCTACAATTATTAAATATTAATGTTTTAGTATCAATTACAAGGTTATTACTCAATTAGTACCATAATATGGGGATTATTATTCTTGTAAAACATGTATAATTTAGGGCATATCTCTTAGTATTAATTTGTCTAGTTCGTGAGTCTTGGACAGATCATTTAGCCCTTACCTAGCTTAAAGTCTCGTTGCTGAGTGCTTTAATTTATAATAGAATCATGTGAGTTCAAGAATCCCTATTTTTACTGTTTTAGGGTGGTGTGCATAATCAAGAATTAATACATTTATAATAAATATATTTTATTACTTAAACGTTTGCAAAGAAAGATAAGAAAGAATGGTTTATTCGACTATATGTTTTATAAACAGAAAGATAAGAAATAATGATTTATTCAACTATATGTTTTATAAACAGAAAGATAAGAAATAATGGTTTATTCAACTATATGTTTTTTATAAACAGAAAGAAAGAAGTTAAGTCAAATACATTGTCTAATCTGTAAGAGTATGGTTACCACCGAAGCAAGTCTTGAGGTATTAGTGTAGTCCTTGAGACTAGTTCTACCCGAAGCCTATGGCAGTGTCATGGCATTAGTTGTATGCCTGCCATATGAATAATCGTGACAGTGCTCGGTAGGGCACTGTAACAAGGATGTTGTACAACTGAAAGAAATGAGTAACGAAGGATGCTCTAGTGACGATGTTCATCTGAGAAGAAGAAGACATTTGTGCACACCAATCGTCAGTATCATCCTTTGGACGGGGAACCTTAGGGAACAATACTCGTTGGGAAAGAAGTCTTTCATGGACAGTAAGAGAAACAAATAGATTGTAGACTAATAGTGTATGACTTAACAGAAAAGAGCATAGAATAACTAGGTATTTATCTACATGTTGTATTGTGATTTACATACTTAGTAGTACGAGGAATATTTTCATTAAACGTGTTTTATATGATTCTAACATGAGAAATACATATTTTATGTTAAAAGTCTTGCAAACTTGAACTCACCAGCGTTAGCTGACTATTTTAGTACGCACATCAGGTAGTAAAGGGAAGAAGCAAGTTTGATGCTGAACAAGTAGGATTGGATGGCTGCTGGATGCTGCTGACTAAGACTGACATCCCAATAGTGTTAATGTAATGAATGAAGAACAATGTTTAATTGAAAGTTTTTTCTGACCCCCAAAAAAATGTAAAGAGTTTCGCTTTTGATTAATGATTATTCGAAGTTTAAGAACTATGTTTATGCTTATGTGTGCCAACTATGAGACGTTACCGGTTTGGGTCCTTTCAAGTTGGTATCAAAGCCATAGTTTGAGAGATTCTAACATTCGCCAAAATTTCTAATGGGACAGAAGAATGGGATGTCAGTCAGGGCAGCTAAGCCATGAAAGGAGAACAGTAAGGCCTTAGAATAGAAGGTAGTCCATGTCCTAGCTTAGAACATACACATTAAATGCCTTAGAATAGAAATAGAAAGAATGTGTCTTAATGAGGGATCTCCGAACTTGAGTGCAAATGTTACCCTGACAGGGAATGTTCAGAACCCTATTAGTAAAGTAAAATAGTAATTGAATACCGGTCTCTGTAGTTAATAATTTACGTTACTCGAGGTGTTCTAAATAATTACCTATCATGATGACACGAGTATTTCTTAAACGCAGTTAGAAAACGATAATGGCTGGAAGGAGATGTGCAAAGAGAAGAGTGGGTACTGGACGTAGGGGTAGACCCCGTGTCAACTGAGTTGAAAGAGAAGAAAGTGAACCCTCTGTTCATGGATCGGTGTCGATGCATACTGCAAATGAGAATGCTCCGAGCGACCACGGAGCGCATGATGAAGAAGGCTTAGTCTTGGAGCCATTTGTCAAGAAAGCAATAGCTGATAAAGTAGATGCCGTTCTAAAGAGCACTCCAGCAGCACTAACTAAGGCTCTGAACACCGTGGAGGAAGAAAGAGGAAGGGGCCTACGGGCCAAGAACAGGGACGTGATTGGAACTGAGTTAGAAAGTGATGACTCCGACGAGAAACGCGGATGTGACTACAAGTCCTTCCGGAACTGTGATCCCCCAACTTTTGACGGCAAGAAAGATGTTATTACCGCATACTACTAGTTTGACCGCATAACCATGGTGATCAGGATGAGCAAATGCGTGCTGATCAGGATGAGCGAATGCGTGCTGATCAGGCAAATGTTACATTTAGAAGCTACCTCCGAGACTTTGCACGATCATCAATGCCAGCGCTCCTGGAGATTTTGACTCTGTGGTGGCTATGAGTGGAAAGATCTTTGATGATGTAGCTGGAGTGCATCAATGAACAAAAAGCCTAGAGTGGTTGAGTCAGGGAATGTGGGAATTGTGGAAAGAGGCACTTAGGGGAGTGCAAGTATGGATTGAACTTATGCTACCTTTGTGGAATGACGGGGCACATATCCCATGATTGTACCAACTATGGGAAATGCCACAACTATGGAGAATCTAGGCATTTTTCCAAGGATTGTTGTAAGCCAACACTGAGAAGGCAAAAGAAGCTAAGAAAGGAGGGGCAAGGACAGGAGCATACGCCCTGATGTAGGAAGAAGCAAGGGGAGATCCCAATGTGGTGTGATGTACGTTTTATGTGAACAACTACTATGCCACAATATTATCTGATTCTGGTGCCAGCAAGAGTTTAATTGCCACTGCATTTGCTAGTAAGATAAATGTAGAGTCTTATTATTTATATAAGCTGTTGTCATCAACGTATTTCTTTTAAACATTGTTTAGTTTAAGTTTTGATTACTTTTAATTTCATATTATGTAATTTCCTGTTTTATTTCTAAGTCTGGGCCATCGAAACTATCTAGTTTCGATTGAGGTTTATTCAATCGAAACTATCTCGTTTCGATTGAGGTTTGTTCAATCGAAACTAGTAGTTTTGATAGATAGGAAGTTTCGATTGGAGGTTCATTATTTTGTAAATGCTCAACCAAAACTACTAGTTTCAGTGAGCATAGTTTCGAGCATGTCAACTTACTATAAATAGCCTAGTTTGAGTATGTTTAGGGCATGAGTAGTGGATGTAACCCTAAATTTTCTCTTTCACTGTTCTTGAAGAATCAATACAATCTACATTTGTTTAATGCTTTGTTCTTACATTTTCACATCATATTTGTGTTGATTTTGTGTGTGGTTAGCTGTTATCTTCACCTATTTCTTTTTCTACCCTCTGTTTCACCACTATACACACAGATTCCGCCTGTGTGTGTGTAATCGATCCGTTGAGTGATTTCTGATTGAAATCTGGACCTACAATAAAGAGTACAGTTAGAGCTATAACAAAGACTTTCGAAACAGAAACTGATGTTGGTAGGGTCACGAAAGTAACAAAAGCCGTAGATAACTGCTTAATAGGAATCCAAGGCCACAAGTTTCCTGCTAGGTTATTCCTTATTGCCTTAGGAGGATTCGATGTCGTTTTGGGTATGGATTGGTTAGCTGCCGACGACACTCAAATCATTTGTAAACGAAATATGATATACCTCAAAGCCCCGGATAGTAGCACCATTATAATCTATGGAGATAGGGATATCTTGATGCCTGGTGTAATCTCGATGATAAAAGGTGAAAGTTATATGAGGCGTGGTTGGGAAGCCTATTTCGCATACGTTATTGACGACCGAGTGAAAGTCAAAGAACTAGCAGATGTACTCGTGGTATGTAATTTCCTAGAAGTATTTCCCGAGGAATTACTTGGAGTTCCACCTGATCAGGAAGTCTAATTTCATATAGATTTGGTGCCATGAGCTCAACCCATCGCTAAAACACCATACCGACTAGCTCCAGCTGAAATGAAAGAACTGTTGGCTCAGCTGGATGAATTGAATAGCAAGGGTTTCATCCAACCTAGCATCTCACCTTGGGGTGCTCTAGTATTTTTTGTAAAGAAAAAGGACGGCTCAATGCGGATGTGTGTCGACTATAGAGAGTTGAGCAAGAGAACGATAAAGAATCGATACCCGTTACTAAGTATTGACGACTTGTTTGGCCAACTACAAGGCGCAAGTTGGTTCTCGAAAATCGATCTTCGGTCGGGATATCATCAACTGAAAGTAAGGGAAGTGGACGTCCCAAAGACCGCCTTTCGAACACGATACGGACACTACGAATTCCTCGTAATGTCGTTCGGCTTGACAAATGCCCCCGCGGTATTTATGGATCTTATGAATCGAGTATCTCGCCCTATGATCGATCGATCTGTGATCTTCTTCATCGAAGACACTCTCATTTACTCTAAGAAAGAAAATGATCATGCTTGTCACCTTAAGGAAGTACTTAAACTTTGCAGAAGGAGAAATTGTATGCCAAGTTCTCAAAATACGCATTCTGGCTAACAAAGGTTCCGTTCCTTAGGCATATCATTGGCCCAGACGGTATCATGGTTGACCCAGACATGATAATGACAGTGAAGGAATGGGAAATCCCGAAAACCCTGACTAAGATTCAGAGTTTCCTAGGATTGGCCGGTTATTATCGAAGGTTCATCTAGGACTTCTCAAGAATAGCCTCACCATTGACTAAATTGACCAGGAAGTAGATAAAGTATGAATGGGTACCAACACAAAATAAAGCTTTTGAAGAATTAAAAGAAGACTCACCCAAGCCCGTGTCTTGACTTTGCCAGAGGGCAACGAAGACTTCGTAATTTACTCTTACGCTTCAGGCCAGGGATTGTGTTGCGTCCTAATGCAAAGAGAAAAGGTTATCTCCTACGCGTCGCGACAATTAAAAGTTCATGAGGTCAACTACCCGACCCATGACTTAGAACTGGCGGCCGTAGTGTTCTCCCTGAAGATCTAGAGACATTATCTATATGGAGTTAAGTTCACTATATACTCCGACCATAAGAGTCTAAAATACTTTTTTGAACAGAGAGAATTGAACATGAGATAAATATGATGGTTAGAGTTATTAAAGGATTATGATTATGAGATCTTGTACCATCCTTGAAAGGCCAACGTGGTGGCAGACGCCCTAAGCCAAAAAGGGACGCCGACTCCTATTAAGGTGAAGGCGCATCAGCTGATTGTGGCACCAGACATTGTTATAGAGATAGAGCGCGCTCAGACCGAAGCATTAAGGGAGGAGAACATTAAACGAGAAAGTATAGTGGGTTAGCAAGAAAAGTTAGAAACAAATGTTTACGTGTTACGAACTCAATTCGGGAGAATGTGGATACCTAAGAGTGGTGAACTTAGAGTTAAGATTCTTGACGAGGCTCACAAGTCTCGCTACTCTATCCACCCCGGAACCAACAAGATGTACCACGATCTGAAGAAAGAATACTGGTGGCCCGACATGAAGAACGATGTAACTGATAATGTGAGCAAGTGCCTAGCTTGCTCTAAAGTGAAGATCGAGCACCAGAAACCATGCAGGAAGAGGCAACCTTTGTTCATTCCCTGTTGGAAGTGGGAGCACATTACCACGGATTTCATAACCAAGCTACCTCGTACATCTAAAGGTTATGATACCATATGGGTAATTGTGGACCAACTGATGAAAAGTGCTCAATTTTTACCAATACGCGAGACTATTTCGTCGAAGAAGTTAGTAGAGTTATTCATCCACGATATAGTGACTAGACACGGAATGCCATTGTTGATTGTGTCAGACCGGGACACACGATTCACATCAAGATTCTAGAAAAGATTCCATGAGATAATGGGTATGAGACTTATTATCAACACCGCTTACCAACCGCAGATCGATGGTCAGTCCGAAAGGACCATCCAAACCCTTGAGGACATGCTCCGGACATGCATTATCTACTTTGGTGGTAGGTAGGATACTCACCTACCACAGGCAGAGTTCTTTTACAACAACTATCATGCGACCATTGGCATGCCGCCTTATGAGATGTTGAATGGAAGAAACTGTAGGACGCCCGTCTGTTGGAGTGAAATTGGGCAGAAAGACTTTGCAAGTCTTGATGTAGTCAAAGCAACTTCTGAGAAGTTTGACCAAATCAAAGCTCGAATGAAAGCTTATCCAGATGAAAGGAGAAGAGATCTTGAAATTCAGGTTGGAGACAAGGTGCTGTTGAAAGTGTTCCCTTGGAAAGGAATAATCCGATTTCAAAAAAAGAGGGAAGTTGAGTCCGAGGTTTGTCGAACCGTTTAAAATTTTATCACGGGTTAGGGAAGTGGTGTATCGATTAGAGTTGCCAGAGGAATTGAATGGGATTCATCATACTTTTCATGTGTTGCACCTGTGAAAGTGCTTATCTGACGAATCGGCGCATGTGCCACTCGATGACATCGAAGTAGACAACAACCTAAACTATATTGAGGACCCTATGGCGATTTTGGATAGAAAAGATAAACGACTATGCAACAAAGTCATTCCACTAGTCAAACTTCAATGGCAACATTGAAAAGGATCTAAAGCCACATGGGAGACCGAGTCGGAAATGAGGGGGTTATACCCTCGGTTATTTGATCTATAAAAAGTTTCAAAGGAGAAACTTGTAATAAGAGGGGTAGACTTGTAACATCCCTAAAATAATAACAAAAGACGACGGGTCACGAAAGGGGCGAATAAAGAAGAGAATAATGGATCATGCCCTTATGGATTTTGAGTCGTGGGCCAGGCCTGGAGGCGCATGAGAGGAGTGTAAAAACCCTTGCATTCCTGTCACCCTCCCTACTTCATCACCTTCACCAAGCTCTAGAGAGAGAGAGTAGAGAGAGAAAGCTCCCAACTCGCGCCCAAGACCCTTGTTAGCGACCTAAGATCATTTCCGTACTTTACTATGGACCAGAGAAGGAGAAACACGCGGAAATCAGGTAATGAAACGCTCCAAGATTCGAGCTTAAGATTAAAAATGGGTATTTAGGGTTTATGTGGGTTTCTTAAAAAGTCAGGATTTTTACGAGTGAATTGGTTTAAAACGGGTGCATTTAGCTTCATCGATGTCATACCAAAGTATTGGACGTAAAAAGATTCAAACTTGGATAAAAAAGACGATTTTGGCCAAGAACAGGTGAATCGTCCGAAAACGTGATGAATGGTCAAAAAACTATGGCCCGTCCGAAAGGTATTTTGGACATAGATAGTTTCCGGACATAATATTTTCAAACAAAATAGTTTTCGGTCGGAAAAGATTTCGACTGAAATAGTGTTCACACATAATGTTTTCGAATGAAATAGTTTTCGGTATTTCGACTGAAATAGTTTTCGGACTTGATGTTTTCAAACGAAATAATTATGGGCAGTGAGACATTTCGAACGGATTAGTTTTCGGTCGAAAAAGATTTCGACCGAAATAGATTTCAGTCGAATTAGATTTCGGACAGAGAGTTTTCGGATGAAATGACTTAGTATTAATTTGTCTAGTTCGTGACTCTTAGATAGATCGTTTAGCCCTCACCTAGCTCGAAGTCTCGCTGCTAAGTGCTTTAATTTCTAATAGAACCAGGTGAGTTCAAGAATCCCGATTTTTACTGTTTTAGGGTGGTGTGTATAATCAAGAATTAATACGTTTATAATAAATGTATTTTATTACTTAAACGTTTGCAAAGAAAGATAAGAAAAATGGTTTATTCAACTATATGTTTTATAAACAGAAAGATAAGAAAGAATGGTTTATTCAACTATATGTTTTTTATAAACAGAAAGAAAGAAGTTAAGTCAAATACATTGTCAAATCTATAAGAGTATGGTTACCACCGAAGAAGGTCTTGAGGTAGTAGTGTAGTCCTTGAGACTAGTGCTACCCAAAGCCTATGGTCGTGTCATGGCATTAGTTGTATGTCTGCCATATGAATAATCGGGACAGTGCTAGGCAGGGCACTGTAACGAGGATGTTTTACAACTGGAAGAAATGAGTAACGACGGTTGCTCCGGTGACGACGGTCATCTAAGAAGAAGAAGTCCTTTGTGGACACCAATCGTGAGTATTGGACTTTGGACAGGGAACCTTTGGGAACAATACTCGCTGAGAAAGAAGTCCTTCGTGGACAGTAAGAGAAAGAAATAGATTGTGGTCTAATAATGATGACTTAACAGAAAAGAGCACAAAATAACTAAGTATTTATCTACATGCTGTATTGTGATTTACATACTTAGTAGTACAAGGAATATTTTCATTAAACGTGTTTTATATGATTAACATGAGAAAGAAATATTTTATGTTAAAAGTCTTGCAAACTTGAACTCACCAGCGTTAGTTGACTATTTTAGTATGCACATCAGGTAGTAAAGGGAGGAAGCAAGTTTGATGCTAAACAAGGTTGCTGCTGACCAAGACAGACATCCTAATAGTTTTAATGTTATGAATGATGAACAATGTTTAATTGAAAGTTTTATTTGACTCAAAAAAATTAAAAGACTTCCATTGTTTGATTAATGGTTATTCGAAGTTTAAGAACTATGTTTATGCTTTTGTGTGCCAACTATGAGAGGTGACCGGTTTGGGTCCTTTCAGAAAGGTTATTAAATAAAAGTGTTTTTATTTAAAACTAAAATGTGTTTTAAATTTAATTGTTTTATTTAAAACCATTTTAAATTAATTAAATAGTTTATTAGTTTAAAATATAGTTCGCGATTAACGACCAATTTAGATTAAATAAGTTATTTAAAATTGGATCGTGTCGAATGTTGTAACGCGTTTCTCGAACTAAATAGTAAAATCGTTTTACTAAAAATTGCACGACTTGGATCATGCTCCTCGTCGTCCAAAATGTTTTTTTACCCTTAATCGGTAATTTAAAACATTAAAGCAAATTCCAAATTAAAATCGCTATTTCTGCGCCACCCTAAATTGTAACACTTCAGCTGATCTATCTAAACCCCTGAAGTTGGTGAATTACCGTGCATCCGGCCCTACGGTTTGGGTTGAAGGTACAACCGTGATTCCTGAGTTACTTAGGTCGGCTCTACGGTTGCAATTGAATGACAAATATCACTTAAGTGGGCGTAGTTGAGGGAAACGTATCCAAGCTTATCAATACTCGTCATTCCCCTCAAACCGAGAATTGTGTCGTTGACACAATTGGTAATGGTTACCTACCTACCTAGCCATGCCAGTGGAGAGAAGGGCTATCCAAAATGCTCGACGCTCTAAATTCACTCGAGCTCGTTCAAAAAATGCTCGGAAATACGCTCGCTCGTTGCTCGTTCGGTTTAGCTCGAATTAATTTTTAATTTATATATATATATATACATATATATTTATATATATATATATATATAAAACAAATTAGTTTTTTATACATTTAAAAATAACGCTTTTGGCTCAATCTAATATGGAACTCCTTATACTGAGACAAGAGTAGCCCAACTTAAAACCTAAAAATAAAAAAACCTATTTAGTAATTACGTTACTTCACCAGTTCACTGATGTGTAATGTTTGATATAATAAATAAATTATATAATAATATATTTAGAGATATTGGTTTCACGAGATCAGGTTTTAAATTTACAATTAAAAGGATAAATACTCAAACTTAAAACACACACAATAGGCAAGTGTATCTATCGCAGCGTAATATAGTTTAGATAAGAACCAAATATCGAACCAATGGACACGTTCGTGTTCCAATAATCAACTTTTGTTATCGTTTAGCCGGTTTAATTAGTGAGTGGGTTTTGTGTGCTTGTGAAGCAGAAAAGTAAATGACGGTAGAGTATATAACAGAAAAGTAAAAACGTGTGTGATGTGTGTAACAGAAATATAAATAGCAGAATAGTAAATTGCAGGAAAGTAAATATCTCGATGATGATCAGGTCACGAAGATTATTGTTTTGGGCTTTGAATCCGCTTGGTATATGCTAACGTTAAGTTGACTAATCCGGTGGTTTTACTAATACAAATGTGGGACCCAGGACACCACTAGAGCCTCATTCTCACTACATTTGGTTCATGAGTTATAATCTTTAATAATAAAATGGTAGGACTCCCAGCTAGGGACATCGTTATCCTCAGCTCTTTGGTGTTATCTCTGAGTTGGTTTAAGACATCAAACTTAAGTGCTTAGTTATTATTATTATTAAAAGAGCGATTAGACTTTGTTCACGGGATACGGTGTAACAATGGGACCATGTATTAAGACGTATTGTTCCCAACGTTAGTTCACCAATTCTTGGTCTTAATATATGTCCGTATAAAGACGTACGGCCTTATTAATGTTAAGCAAGCCTTGGCTTATCAAAATCAGCTTGTATAACGACGTACAAGTTTCAAGAGAAGTTTATTGAAAAGGTTTAACGGTCTTACGCTTTAAAATCAAAAACACTCACAAGTGTAAATACAAGTTTAGGCAATAATAAAAAGCCCACCTAGAAGGTGGTTTTAAGAGCGAATAATTAAAGACATAAACATACCACTAGATTAATACGTTGAATATTAACATACACTAAACTTCATCTTCACCCAAACAATACAAAGAGTTTAGCCATGAATGGCCATTTTAACTAGCGTAACGCTGAGTTTTGTAGGCTCCCCTATTGCGAACAAAGAGGAGGAGCCTCTCTACTCTCAACTCCAAACTACATAAATGGACTATTTTGAGCTATAATAATCTCTGGTAGTGTGTGTCTTTATAGGCCTCAAAATGAGCAATGCACGGTCGTGCATTGAATTGCACGGGCTTGCAAACACATGTGGAATCAAATAGGGTACACAGGACAGTGTACTAGAGCATTGAGGAGCAAGGAGACCTTTGCACGGCCGTGCGTTGGGATGCAGGGCCGTGCATCCCTCCTCTGCTTCTGAGTTTCGTATTTTAGTTATTGGTTGACTTGTTGTTGACCTTGGTTGACTTCTTAGGGGCAAAGCTCAGGAATGATCTTCCAAAAGGCTTGATTTCTTGGTTTTTTGACTGATTTTAGGTTTGTTTATCCCAGGACACCGAATAAACTACAATTATGAAATATTAACGTTTTAAGTATCAATTGCAAGGTTATTAATCAATTAGTACCATAATATGGGGATTATTATGCAAGTAAAACATGTATAATTTAGGGCATATCATAATACCCCACACTTAAAATTTTGTTGTCCTCAAGAAAACTCATGCATGATCAGACCCATAACTAAAAAAAACTTTATAAAAGGAAAAGGGAGCTCCAAGTGGTTGGAATCTCCAAGATATCTCATGAGTCGCTTATTCTACTTTTGTGCTTTTCCTATTTTAGGATGATGGAATCCATGACAAGCCTACTGGAACTTCACTTATGCATAATCTTTCACTCCTTACAATGTTCACTCAACTCTCGGGTTATATATATGGATAATGTAAGTTGAGTAGAACACTCAAGTTCGAATCGAATTATGCAATGGTCATAAGCTTGTATGCAAATCAAGTCTCTACCAACTAACTAAGTAATATGCATGAATCAAGAGGACTTAAAAGGGTTGTAATGTGGCTAAAATAAAATAAAGGGTGAAAATGAAAATCTTTTTTGTGTTTTTAAGGTTTTAAAAGGGTTTAAAGGGCTGCAGCTAACGTGGAACACACGGTTACGGCTTCTTGGCTTAAGATGAAAAATACTAGTGGGACCCTTTACTGTACTCAGATAATGAGGGTATAACTAATCTGAGTGCTTGTGTCACACCCCGCCAAGGCGGAAACGCGAGGCACGACGTTCACTGGTTTCCAAAGCATATGATTACCGCAAACACATACATGATAAATGGATACATAAATGAGTTTAAAGTTTTACATTACAAAAAGTAAAATGAGTTTACAAAACATTAAGATTTCACAAATATGACTCAATTCGATGAGTTATACAAGGGAAATCCTCCTTGAGTAGTATCCATCGTGCATGCATGTAATCTACATTGCTAACCTTGAAATCACGTTCAGTTACCTGAAAAACATACTTAAAATCGTCAACACGAGGTTGGTGAGTTCACAGGTTTAATCAAATAGTTCTTTGCAAAATTTCATTGTTCGTAAATAGTTTCAGTTGTATGTGATAAACAGAATAAGAATTGTTGACCCATTTGTAAACTAGCTAGGAATACAAATAATATGTTCCTACATGAGGCGTAACCAAACCATGACAATTGTACACGCCCCTAATTTCGTTATCCGGTTCTATGCGGCCATAAATCCTCCAGATTGTGGTTAGCGCGACTAACCATGACCGGGAGACGTCACTCTCCATAGTACTATTCATAGGACCCTAGGCTACAGTTAATGGTTACTACGTTGTTCCAGGGGACTTTTCCGGCCTCAAATTGTTGTTCTCATCTCATGTAAACATACAAGTCGTGTCTTATTCTCTTGTTATCCCATAAAATAATTGTAAGTATGTTTTTCCCCCAAATATTGAAAATAGTAAAAAGGGGCCGTGAAACTCACCTTGTGTTTGTGTATATACTTGTAATAATATTTGTTGTAGTCAACCTTGACTGTTCGTACCCTAGATACCAAGGGTAAATTGTTGTTAAGACCAACGTCTTAATTGTAAATTGTTCACCGACCTTGTAAATCTGATTGTGTTTGTTTAAATATCGTTTTAGTTTTCCAACACATGTTTTGTTATAAAGTAGTTTTGAGTTACTGCCCAACTGGGACTGTTGTACAGGTGTCGAAACTTCTTAGTTTCGATTGGGTATATGTGTGTCGAAACTACTTAGTTTCGATGGAGTGGTCAGGAGTCGAAACAACCTAGTTTCGATTGAGAAAAGGTATCGAAACTACCTAGTTTCGATTGAGTATTTGCTATCGAAACTACCTAGTTTCTATTGAGAAAAGGTATCGAAACTACCTAGTTTCGATTGAGTATTTGCTATCGAAACTACCTAGTTTCGATTGAGAAAAGGTATCGAAACTACCTAGTTTCGATTGAGTATTTGCTATCGAAACTACCTAGTTTCGATTGAGAAAAGGTATCGAAACTACCTAGTTTCGATTGAGTATTTGCTATCGAAACTACCTAGTTTCGATTGAGTAAAAGACATCAAAACTCCTAGTTTCGATGGATCAACAGGTATCGAAACTCCTAGTTTCGATTGAGTTAACTGGTATCGAAACTCCTAGTTTCGATTACTGGACTTCTGTTTGACAGAATCAGTCCTGCATATTTTTATGTTTTAAACTTGAATTCGACACACTCTTCTTGTTATCTTTCTTGCGTTTAAACATTTTGTACGTTTAGCTACGGTTTTGAAGAACATAATATGAAAAATATCGAGTTTTTACCTTAAAAACAGGAATGAAATTGATGAGAGAAAACAGAGAAAAGTCTTGAATCTTCTGCAGAAACACTTGAAATTCTTCTTAAAACAGCAAATTATGGTGAATTTCGCCTTGAAACTGGACTTCGAAATGAAGAGAATTGGAATGTTTGCCGTATGAAAATGAGAGATAAATGGGAATTGTGAGAAAAATGATTGAAAGGAGTATGGTTATGTTCTGAGTTTTTCACAAGTGGGAGTATGGGTTAATTTGAAAATATGTGAGATTGGGGATGGTTTCCTCTGCCCTTCGACCGAGAAGTCAAATAAGTGGGTTTGAGGTTAAAATAAATCAAACCATTTAATTTAAGTGTAACTTAATATCGATTAGAGTTTCAAAAGGGGGTAGTTTAATTTGGTTTATTTTCTCACGGTATTATAAATTTAACAAGTTTATGGCTCGTTAAAGAAAAACATTGAAATCTTGGATTGTATAATCCGTTGAGGTGATTATTTGTAGGTATAAACACCTAAAAGTGACGCTACCCAATAGCGTTTTCGAAAGAGTTTGTTAGTTTACTTTTACGTATACTATATGATTTATTCTAAAAATAAGTTATTGACCAACGAAACGTATACGCTTGGATATTTAATTTATCCACTATTGTTCGTCTTAGTCGGTTTGTACTGGTACTTGCACCGGTAATTCCTAGAATTACCCAAGTATAAATTGAGACCATGTACGATCTTTGCTAGACTCTAAAGTCCTTGTTTGTGAAATTAAATAAATCACAAAAGTAATTATAATGTAAACTCGTTTATTGTAATGTAAACTTGTTCATAATGTATACGGATATTGACCTGAAATGTCGGGTTGTCACATTCTCCCCATGTTAACAGAATTTCGTCCCGAAATTCAATTTGTGTCATCTTGAACTGGTGTATCCTTAAACAAGGATGGGTATTTTGTTTTCATTTGGTCCTCTCGTTCCCATGTATACTCAGGACCACGTTTTGAGTTCCAACGTACTTTAACCAGTTTGATCCGACTACGTCTCAGCTTTTGAACCTTCCAATCTGATATCTCAATTGGTTGCTCGATGAAATGAAGTTTATCGTCAATATGAATCTCGTCAGACGGTATAATTAGTGTCTCGTCTGATAAACACTTCTTGAGGTTTGATACATGAAACGTGTCATGTATATTGTTTAGTTCTTGTGGTAGCTTGAGTTTGTAAGCTACAGGGCCAACCCTAGCCAGTATTTCGAACGGACCAACGTATCTAGGGTTGAGCTTACCACGGTTACCAAACCTTGCAACGCCTTTCCATGGTGAGACTTTTAACATTACTCGGTCACCAATTTGAAATTCTAATGGTTTTCGTCTGTTGTCAGCATAGCTCTTTTGTCTATCTCGGGCCGCTTTCAAACGGTCCTTAATTTTGAAAATCTTATCAGTGGTTTCCTGGACAATCTCAGGGCCTGTCAAATGTTTTTCACCAACTTCCGCCCAACATAACGGTGAGCGGCATTTACGACCATATAAAGCTTCAAACGGAGCTGCCTTAATGCTCGTATGGTAGCTGTTATTGTAGGAAAACTCAGCTAATGGTAAATGAGTATCCCAATTTCCTCCGAAATCCATTACACATGCACGGAGCATATCTTCTAATGTTTGAATGGTCCTTTCGCTTTGACCATCTGTTTGTGGGTGATATGCCGTGCTCATGTCAAGACGTGTGCCCATGGCTTCTTGTAATGATTTCCAGATTCTAGACACAAATCTGCTATCTCTATCCGATATAATAGAAATTGGCACTCCATGCCTAGCCACAATTTCCTTGATATAAAGCTTTGCAAGTTTCTCGGTTTTGTCAGTTTCTTTCATTGGCAGAAAGTGAGCAGATTTTGTTAATCGGTCGACAATAACCCATATGGTATCATAACCACTGGAAGTCCTGGGTAATTTTGTGATGAAATCCATAGAAATTTGTTCCTATTTCCATTGGGGAATTTCAGGTTGCTGTAGTAAACCAGACGGTTTCTGATGTTCGGCTTTTACTTTTGAGCACGTTAGGCATTTACTGACATATGTGGCAATATCTCCTTTCATATTGGGCCACCAATATAATTCTTTTAGATCCTTATACATCTTATCTGAACCTGGGTGAATGGAGTACCTGGACTTGTGGGCTTCGTCCATAACTAGCTCCCGTAAGTTACCAAAACGTGTCACCCAAATTCTATTCATGAAGTATAAAGTGTCATCTGACTTAGACTCCAATTGCTTTATCATTCCTCGTAAAGCTTCATTCTGAATGTTTTCTTCTTTGATTGCCTCATGTTGTGCCATCCGAATTTGAGTAGTAAGATTCGTATGAATTGTCAATCCTAAGGCACGAACACGAAGAGTTTTAACTCGTTCTTTGCGACTTAAAGCGTCCGCTACGACATTGGCTTTCCCGGGATGGTACTTGATATCACAATCATAATCGTTTAGTAGTTCTACCCAACGACGTTGTCTCATGTTAAGTTCCTTTTGATCAAAGATATGCTGGAGACTCTTGTGATCAGTAAAGATAGTACATCTTGTACCGTAAAGGTAATGTCTCCAAATTTTGAGCGCAAACACAACTGCACCCAATTCCAAGTCGTGGGTCGTATAATTCTTTTCGTGCACTTTTAGTTGTCGTGAGGCATATGCGATGACTTTGTCTCTTTGCATTAACACACAACCCAGTCCTTGGTGTGATGCATCGCAGTATACGACAAAATTGTCGATTCCCTCAGGAAGGGATAGAATTGGTGCACTACACAGCTTCTGCTTTAGTATTTGAAAAGCTGACTCTTGCTTGTCATTCCAATCATACTTATTTTCTTTCTGGGTTAGTTTGGTTAAAGGCAAGGCTATTTTTGAAAAATTCTCGATGAATCGTCTGTAATAACCGGCCAAACCTAAAAATTGACGTACTTCTGTCGGAGTCTTTGGTGCTTCCCAGTTTTTGATCGCTTCAATTTTAGATGGATCAACGTGAATTCCTTCCTTGTTGATGACATGTCCAAGAAAATGCACTTCTTGGATCCAAAACTCACACTTAGAGAATTTAGCGTAAAGTTTCTCGTTTCTGAGTAGTTCTAAGATTAATTTAAGATGATGTTCATGATCCTCCTTGGTTCGTGAATATATTAATATGTCATCGATAAACACAATCACGAATTTATCCAAGTATGGTTTGCACACGCGGTTCATGAGATCCATGAAGACAGCTGGTGCGTTCGTCAAACCAAATGGCATAACTAGGAACTCGTAGTGACCGTAACGAGTCCTAAATGCTGTCTTTGGTACATCTTCTTCTTGGATTCTTAATTGATGATACCCTGAACGTAGATCAATTTTTGAATAGAAGCTAGAACCTTGTAGTTGATCGAACAAATCGTCTATTCGAGGAAGTGGGTATCGGTTCTTGATTGTAAGCTTGTTTAATTCTCGGTAATCAATACACATCCTAAAGGTTCCATCCTTTTTCTTTACAAATAGGACCGGAGCTCCCCAAGGTGAGAAACTCGGTCTTATGAAACCTTTATCAAGCAACTCTTGTAGTTGATTTGATAATTCTTGCATTTCAGAAGGTGCTAATCGATACGGCGATCGCGCAATCGGTGCGGATCCTGGTACCAAATCGATTCGGAATTCGACTTGCCTCGGTGGTGGTAATCCAGGTAAGTCTTCAGGGAAAACTTCAGGATAATCCTTAACGATTGGTATATCCTCAAGTCGACGTTCCTCGGGTTTCTTCTCGACGACGTGAGCCAGGAATACGCAATAGCCTTTACGTAGATACTTACGAGTTTTCATGCAGTTTATCATCCTTAATGTTACTCCACTCTTCTCACCTTGAATCGAAAGAACTTCTCCGTTTGGGAGTGGGATTTGGACAATTTTCTCAAAACAAACAATCTCGGCGTGATTCTTCGACAACCAATCCATGCCAATAACAACGTCAAAGCTTCCTAAGTCAACAGGTAACAGATCTATACTAAATGTGTGATTTTTAAGATATAAGGTACAACCTTGAATGACCTCTCCGGTATTAATTAATTTTCCGTTCGCTAATTCAATTGTATACTTTTGTTCTAGTTTGCTGGGCTTAATACCGAGTAGGGACTTAAAGTCATTTGACACAAAACTCAAATCAGCACCCGTATCGAAAAGTATAGAGGCATAGTGATTATTTATCGGGAACGTACCAGTGACAATGTTTGGATCTTGTCGTGCGTCACCAGCCCCCATCACAAATGCTCTTCCACGGGCCTGATTGTCGTTTCGGTTCTTCAACTTTGGACAGTCTTTTCTGAAGTGCTTTGGATCTCCACACTCAAAGCATCCCTGATTCATCCTCCCTGTTCCTGGGTTGCCCTTTCCTGTTACTTGATTTGTCTTATTAGAGTTTGCATTGCTCCAACAGTTATGGGCTAGGTGCCCATACTTTTTACATTTTCCACATTGAGTACACCTTCCACTGTGATGATATCCACACTTGTCACACCTTGGTAGTGTTCCAAGGTATCCATTTTGTTCCACAGTGTTGGCGACAAAGGCTTTCATAGTTTCAGGTCTCTTGTAAATTTGATTCTTGTTTTGATTAATTGGTTTTCCAAACCATTTCCTCTTTTCCCCAGACTTTCCTTCCTCGGTCTCCTTCTTCTTAAACAAACCATCACGTACAGCATTATCCCTTAGTTTGAAAGCCAGAGTTATGGCGCTCTTGGCATCCATAGGGTTCGATGAAGTCACCAGACTTCGGATTTGAGGTGCGAGACCCCACAAATATCTTTCAACCTTCTTGTATTCTGGGGTAACCATGTGTGGAACCAAGATTGCTAACTCATTGAATCGGTCAGTGTAGCCAGCAACATCATCTCCTGTCATTTGCAAATTCCACATTTCAGATTCGATCTTTTGTAACTCATTTCGAGGACAATATTCCTCGATCATCATGGCCTTCAGGTCTTCCCATGACAACTCATATGCTGTCTGCCTTCCCAAAGTCTTTACTTGTGAATTCCACCAGGTTAAAGCTTTATCAGTGAATGAGCATGTAGAATACTTCACCATGCAGTCAGCGGTGCATTCACTGATATCAATCACTGATTCCATCTTCTCTATCCATCTCATTAGTCCAACTGCACCCTCGGTGCCATTGAAGTTACGGGGTTTGCAAGATAGAAAGGCCTTGTAGGAGCACTTTCTATTTGGAGCATCTGTAGAATTACAAGTCATAACGTCAATAATTCGGATCATGACCATGTGTTACGGCTTATTTATTCTATTACCTCCGGAACCTCCAGCTGTACCGCTTCCTCCTGCACCTCCTGCACCGGTACCACTGCCGTTTCCTCCTCCACTATTTTGATTCGCCTCATACTGTTGCATGGCAGCAGCTACTCGCTGTGCTATAAGTTGTTCCACATTTGGAGAAATTGTCTCGTTGTTGTCTCCAGTAGTGTTACGGGGTGTGCTACGCTTTGGTGCCATGACGTTCTTTCTAACACATCAATTAAAAAGAAACAACATTATATGACAATAATGATAGCACATGGCATAAGGATACGACAACATCAAAACATAAACCATTATATACATAGTTAAAACATTCATAGTACATTGTTCCCAAAAGAAACGGATACAAAAGTGATGGGTTCTCATGACCTCATCAGTACTAAAGTTTTAAACTACATAATGTACTATGGGCACAACCCGCCCATAATAGGTTTAGAAGAAGAAGTGAGAGTACAATCCAATCATCATGGCAAGTCCTGCCATAACAAAGCTTGCTCTAGCCACAAATTCTGCAGCCAAAGTCCTTTCCTCCAGTGCTTCCACCATGTCTCGGACAGTGACAGTGAACTGCCAGTCCATGTCGGCTCTCAACTCCAGATAGTTAGTGGCATCCTGTATGTTTCGGGTGCGGTCATCTAGAGTCTGAACTCGAGATCCGAGTCCTTGACGAAGTCGCGTGGCTGCATCCCCCTGTGCCCGGGTGTCATCTAGGAGATCATCAAGACGCTCCTCATGCGTACGAACGCGTGCTACTAGTGTAGGCACTGTGAGCTCTATGGCTTCCCCAGTGTGGGGTAGGGGTGTTGGGGAGTTAGAAGACTCTCCAATCTCAAAGGTAGATGGGATGCTCTCCATCTCCCTCCATCGGGCCAGAGTACGTGGCATCCAACGGATAGTTCCCACAGTCGGGTGGTAGCAGGGTCTTTGCCTAGGTGGTTCTTCACCAGCCTCCAAGTCTTCTGGGTCATGGGCTGCTAGATTCCTTTTGTGTGGAAGTCGAACTTCTTCTTAGCACTTTGCACCTTAACTGGTCCTCCGCTTTTCTTTCGGTAGACGATAGGCGGTTTTCCCAAGGCGACTTTAGGTGGTGTGGAGCTACGGGTTTGTACTCGATTTTTGGGATGTGAGGCGGAAAGTTCCTCGTTTGATTCAGTGTCAGAGACGGGATCAGAATGTGAATGTGACGACATGCTTGTGACTACAATATCCATATGACAAAATGACTGGTCATGCAATGCTTATGCTATGAAAACGTTTTAGTGAGTCATTTAGATTATAGACTAGGTTCCAATTTAGATTCCTAGTTCGCTATAATCAATGGCTCTGATACCAAGTTCTGTCACACCCCGCCAAGGCGGAAACGCGAGGCACGACGTTCACTGGTTTCCAAAGCATATGATTACCGCAAACACATACATGATAAATGGATACATAAATGAGTTTAAAGTTTTACATTACAAAATGTAAAATGAGTTTACAAAACATTAAGATTTCACAAATATGACTCAATTCGATGAGTTATACAAGGGAAATCCTCCTTGAGTAGTATCCATCGTGCATGCATGTAATCTACATTGCTAACCTTGAAATCACGTTCAGTTACCTGAAAAACATACTTAAAATCGTCAACACGAGGTTGGTGAGTTCACAGGTTTAATCAAATAGTTCTTTGCAAAATTTCATTGTTCGTAAATAGTTTCAGTTGTATGTGATAAACAGAATAAGAATTGTTGACCCATTTGTAAACTAGCTAGGAATACAAATAATATGTTCCTACATGAGGCGTAACCAAACCATGACAATTGTACACGCCCCTAATTTCGTTATCCGGTTCTATGCGGCCATAAATCCTCCAGATTGTGGTTAGCGCGACTAACCATGACCGGGAGACGCCACTCTCCATAGTACTATTCATAGGACCCTAGGCTACAGTTAATGGTTACTACGTTGTTCCAGGGGACTTTTCCGGCTTAAATTGTTGTTCTCATCTCATGTAAACATACAAGTCGTGTCTTATTCTCTTGTTATCCCATAAAATAATTGTAAGTATGTTTTTCCCCCAAATATTGAAAATAGTAAAAAGGGGCCGTGAAACTCACCTTGTGTTTGTGTATATACTTGTAATAATATTTGTTGTAGTCAACCTTGACTGTTCGTACCCTAGATACCAAGGGTAAATTGTTGTTAAGACCAACGTCTTAATTGTAAATTGTTCACCGACCTTGTAAATCTGATTGTGTTTGTTTAAATATCGTTTTAGTTTTCCAACACATGTTTTGTTATAAAGTAGTTTTGAGTTACTGCCCAACTGGGACTGTTGTACAGGTGTCGAAACTTCTTAGTTTCGATTGGGTATATGTGTGTCGAAACTACTTAGTTTCGATGGAGTGGTCAGGAGTCGAAACAACCTAGTTTCGATTGAGAAAAGGTATCGAAACTACCTAGTTTCGATTGAGTATTTGCTATCGAAACTACCTAGTTTCTATTGAGAAAAGGTATCGAAACTACCTAGTTTCGATTGAGTATTTGCTATCGAAACTACCTAGTTTCGATTGAGAAAAGGTATCGAAACTACCTAGTTTCGATTGAGTATTTGCTATCGAAACTACCTAGTTTCGATTGAGAAAAGGTATCGAAACTACCTAGTTTCGATTGAGTATTTGCTATCGAAACTACCTAGTTTCGATTGAGTAAAAGACATCAAAACTCCTAGTTTCGATGGATCAACAGGTATCGAAACTCCTAGTTTCGATTGAGTTAACTGGTATCGAAACTCCTAGTTTCGATTACTGGACTTCTGTTTGACAGAATCAGTCCTGCATATTTTTATGTTTTAAACTTGAATTCGACACACTCTTCTTGTTATCTTTCTTGCGTTTAAACATTTTGTACGTTTAGCTACGGTTTTGAAGAACATAATATGAAAAATATCGAGTTTTTACCTTAAAAACAGGAATGAAATTGATGAGAGAAAACAGAGAAAAGTCTTGAATCTTCTGCAGAAACACTTGAAATTCTTCTTAAAACAGCAAATTATGGTGAATTTCGCCTTGAAACTGGACTTCGAAATGAAGAGAATTGGAATGTTTGCCGTATGAAAATGAGAGATAAATGGGAATTGTGAGAAAAATGATTGAAAGGAGTATGGTTATGTTCTGAGTTTTTCACAAGTGGGAGTATGGGTTAATTTGAAAATATGTGAGATTGGGGATGGTTTCCTCTGCCCTTCGACCGAGAAGTCAAATAAGTGGGTTTGAGGTTAAAATAAATCAAACCATTTAATTTAAGTGTAACTTAATATCGATTAGAGTTTCAAAAGGGGGTAGTTTAATTTGGTTTATTTTCTCACGGTATTATAAATTTAACAAGTTTATGGCTCGTTAAAGAAAAACATTGAAATCTTGGATTGTATAATCCGTTGAGGTGATTATTTGTAGGTATAAACACCTAAAAGTGACGCTACCCAATAGCGTTTTCGAAAGAGTTTGTTAGTTTACTTTTACGTATACTATATGATTTATTCTAAAAATAAGTTATTGACCAACGAAACGTATACGCTTGGATATTTAATTTATCCACTATTGTTCGTCTTAGTCGGTTTGTACTGGTACTTGCACCGGTAATTCCTAGAATTACCCAAGTATAAATTGAGACCATGTACGATCTTTGCTAGACTCTAAAGTCCTTGTTTGTGAAATTAAATAAATCACAAAAGTAATTATAATGTAAACTCGTTTATTGTAATGTAAACTTGTTCATAATGTATACGGATATTGACCTGAAATGTCGGGTTGTCACAGCTTGTTTATGGTCAGATTGCCAAAACCGATACTTCTTATCATGTTCAACTCTTCCCTCACCGCATAGTACAGATTACTGCCTTTTCGTATGGTTCTTTAGGCTTGTAACCTAATAGCACTTACTTTGATCAGATGCGTATACTCATGTTGGGAATAAGTTTGATTTTTGCTGTATTTTCTATCGTTGCTCCAATTGCCACACTTCACACATTTTTCATATCTTTTGGGTCTTCTTTCGGCGACGCTTTTTGACAACCGCAGAATGGTGGTAGTTGTTCTTGCTTGTGCCACCATTTTCTTACATGACTTGTTGCTTTGAAAACTTTCTCTCAGAGTTCGGGCGGTAATTCAGGCTTTGCGAAATGCATACAAGAAAGCAAATTGAAATCAAAAGAATGCATGTCCAACTCTTTAAGTCTAACCGGTAAAAGACCAATTTCTCTCTTTCTTTTTCTTTTCTCATTTTTCTATATATATATATATATATTTAGACAACACATCATCAAGACTGCTTTGTCAATAAATCCTTTTCCTCAATTCCTTGAAATATTTTTTCCATTTCTTCCTTATAGATCGTTCGACTATTTCTTCCTAATACATCCACTTCCTTTTGTATATTCCAATTCCTTGAGTGAGTCAGATTCTCTCCAAATTGTCTTAACTATTGCGTGCTTGAAATAACGACATATGATAATCTAATAATTGTCCATCTTGAAGACAGTTAGCCAATAACCGGTGTTTACGAAAAGCTAGTATGGTGATAAATGTGGGTAGTAGAAACGAAAAGGCTAAGGCCCAAAGGGCTATCTAGGCGGATATTGTTTAAGGATAATATATAAGGGTGATAAAGTCCTAGGTGCCTCAATCATTTCCATACAATTACTTGTTCATGATCTTGATATGTATAAATCACACAAGTTCTAATTATGCATAAAATCTGATCGAAAAACACTCAGTATACCGAACGAAAGAGCATGCGAAAATATGATGATAGTAATGCTCATTAAAAGGCTCATATTATTCTCACATGAAAACGGATGGGATAGGGTTTAGTGAATCGTTATGCATAATATTTATTTATCGGTTAAAGTAAAGTTTTAGTCAAATGGGTAGAAAATCACGAGTTTAGTTTTACTACTTTGAGGAAACAAGTTTGTCCTGAATCTCTAATTCCCCACCCCACACTTAAAACTCTGCATTACCCTCAATGTACAAATGCATGTAATGAAATGCTATGCATGAATTTAAAAGCATGAAGTTTTAATGGAAAAGAAACTGGTACTCCCCCGGTCAATTCGGTGTATAACTTATGGACAAAACTTGTGATTTTAGTCAGTGTTACGCCAAAAACTTCTTCAAATATCTCACAAATTTGATGTGGTTTACTGGCGTCGAAGCTTGTAGAGGTGGAGCGGAACTTCTCAAAGAAATAGATAAACTACTTGGTGAAGCTATGCTACTTGACGCACAAAGAAAAACATAAAAACAGAAACAGAAATAACATGTAGTAGTTAAGCTACTAAGGTCCTAGTATCGAGAAGGCATACCTGAAGGTGAAGTACGTGAAACTTTTGAATTTGTAAACAAACCTAGGGTCCATGTGTTATGTTGTATGCACCAACTTCTCAATTTATTTATGATCATCGGGTTACCTCCCGGAAGCGCCATGTTTATTTAAGGGTCGTTGGCCAGACCCGTACATGTTTCGTGAATTTCCAATTTAGTGCAAGTGGTGGAATAATCTGACAAATGGTTGGCTTGCAATATGGAAAAGTTTATCCAACCCATTTTATAACCATGCGTACAATGATAATAAGCTGATCCAAGAATTAGTGGAGTCCATCCTGGACAAGTTGGACAGAGAAAAACAGGGTGAAAAGTTTTAAAACTTGAAACGGTCATAACTTGAGCTACGTTTGGAGTTAGAGGGCCCCCCGACCAGGGTACGAAAAGGTTTCAATGAGCCAGATCATGTGGCAAATGGCCGTAGGAATTTTGTCCCAGTGGTTCGAGCCAATTTCCCCCATTAAGTGGCCTAATTTCATAAATCAGAGATTTTTCCCAATTTTCTATTTTTAATACCTTCAACTTTTTTGTGCTAAAACGGGTGAATCATTGATTTATGTATTTCAAAAGTCTATTTTTAGTTTGGATTTGATTGATTTGAAGTTTTGAAAATTTTTGTAAACCTGCCAAATTTAGAATGCTCTATAGAAGAGCACCTAAAGAAAACAATGCAATTAAATCACGCCACCACCACTTGAATTTGCCCGGACCAAACTTCAAGAAACCCATGTAGTGAAGGAGATGGTCACCTGGTACGATAATTTTGTCACATAATTTTCATTGGATGAACATTGCTTCCCCTATGAGAAATGGTCCTTAGAGTGATGTGCCCTATCCTGTGGCTTATGTGATTCATGGAATGATTTAGTGATATGCTTGGTCACAGGCCAGCTATCACTGTTGCAAGGAAGAGGTCCCACCATTATCATTTGTTTGTTGGTGAATACTTCCTCCCGCATAATCTTCTCCTGGATGTTGGTCTCACAATCTGGTTCTTTATATGATGTTGTCTCTGAAGTGACAGGACCTCCAGACTGTTCCACACATCCTTCTTATGCTTCCGTATTGAGGATTCCTACCAATTCTTCTTTTGAGCTTCTTTCTTCTAACTCCTTTGATTGTTTAGCTTCCGGCCTCACAGAAAAGTCAAGAAGTGATTGTAAAGCTGTAGTAATCTTCTTTTCTAAATCATCCGGTCTCACTTCCGACTAATCCATTCTTATGAAGATGGAAGGTTCTTACTCCTTATAGTCACTTGACCCTACTAGAGATGTTGAAGCTATGACTTCTGATTCTTGGATTTTCAATGGATCATCTTATTGTTCAGTTGGATAGCTCTTTAGGAATTGAACCTTAATTTCTTCCAAATGACGAAACAGATTTCCTGTGGGTCCATGAGTTGTAATCTAGAGCTGAGTGTTGAATTTCTTTAGGCGGTCTGGTTTCCTCATATGGTTGCCAGTATGGTTGGTAAAAATCTATGGAATACCCTTGATAGTGATAACAATCTTGAGTGTAGCGGGGCTCCCCACAGACCTCACACCAAACCTCCGAATAGTTGTACTTATAGTCGTCTTGGTATCTGATGCGTGTAAACTATATATATATATATATTTATAAGAATTTTTCACACAATATGAGTTTTAAAAGGGGTTTTCACCAAAGACTAATCACACACACATCGGGCAGTGTACCCGTCGGATAGCAATATAGTAAAGGTAAGAACCGGATATCAATCCGTGGACACAGTGGAATGCAGTAATTAACCGGAACTAAGATTTAATCAAGTAAGGGTAAAAGATGTTTTGAAGAGTTTGTTTTAATTAACTATCATGCAAATATATAAACTAAGCTAAAATCACAAATCAAACAATCAAGGAGAAAATATCACTTTGGTGTCGAATCCATCTAGAATACATTCAATACACTCATAGAAACATGGAAAATACACGATACATAAATTGACTAAATTCTCATCAAAGATATCTAATCAAATGACCATTCGGAAAGCTAGCATGAATTACACAAACCAACCACCTAAAGTCATACAATGAGGCTCACGTGTTTAATAATCATGTCAATGTTTATAAAGATTGAACTAGCTTCCGATTAAGGTACACTAATCCAACAACTAGTTGGAAAGATAATATGAACAACACACTATCCACCTCAAGTTGATTAAATTAGACAACAATATGCATTTCTTCAACATACAATGTTCATATAAAGGTTATATTAATTACGAGGATGTGTCAACGATTCCTAGATAAACATAATACTAAATATGACACATCATAACAAACACATTGTCTTTCCAAACATAAGCATAAGGTTACACATACAAATATAATGATTCATATACAAGACTTCATTCACCATTCCTAGTCAAATGCCATAAACTAGTATAAATACATATACCAATCCATGAATATAAACATAAACCACAAGTTTTCCAACATAAAATGGCATACGCAAATACAAGTCTTGTAAACAACTCAAAATACTTGAATACATAATTTCATCAAAGAATAATCATACGGTTGTCATAACATTACACAATAATTGCCAATAATTCATGAATGTTGTCAAATGTATCTAAACTTCATCTAAACCAATGTGAACAAGAGTTTTAGCTCATCATGAGCACCAAAATTACAAATAAGCAGGGAAAAATAGTGAGAAACATGATATGAAAACAAGAATCAAACCACTCCTCCAAGCCTAGATTTTGTTGTTGATGTATGGTGATCCTCTTGATGTTGTATCCTCTCCAAAAATCTTGAAATATGGCTGGAACAAGGAAGACACGAGCTGGAACAGTAGGGTTTTTTTCTCCTGGTTTGCTCAATGTCTGAATGAGAATTAAGTTCTGTTTAAATAGAAAAGGGGAGGCACGACCGTGCCAGGAGAGAGGGCACGACCGTGCCTAGTACAAAGATGCGGTCGTGTCTAGGTCTTGGCACGACCGTGTGACAGAGGTTTGACCGATCCGTAGCTTCCATTGGGTACCACTGATCGAGGACGTACGGCTGTTCAGACTCACGAGATGTCACGCGACCGTGGGAGGCCAAGGCACGGTTATGCCTTGGATTTTGGCTTGGCGCGGTCGTGCCAGATGTCGAGACCGTGCCTAGGGTTTGCGAGCTTGGCACGACCGTGCCAAATAGGGGCACGACCATGCCTCCATCACAGAAACCCTAAAAACTTCACTTTTTATCCTGGAATCTTCCTGTTTGTTCACCAAGCTTCACAAAAACCTAGAAAACAGGAAATGAAGTGAATAAGTGTCTAAACATTGAATATAACCAAGAATTGATCATTAAATGAGCGAAGTTTTATGCCAAAAAGATGTGTAAATACTAACACATTAGTATCCTCCATAACAACTCTCGTAGTTGTAATCCATGAAAGTTGCTGTAAAGAATAATCAAATTAACCATGAAAATAAATGTTAAGGTTAATTTAGAGCTGAGTGTTGAATTTCTTTGGGTGGTCTGGTTTCCTCATATGGTTGCCAGTATGGTTGGTGAAAATCTGTGAAATACCCTTGATAGTGATAACAATCTTGAGTGTAGCGGGGTTCCCCACAGACTTCACACCAAACCTCCGAATAGTTGTACTTATAGTCGTCTTGGTATCTGTAACATCTCTGATTTTTCTTTTGTGTACTTGTTTAGTGCATAAACAACAATTCAATGATAATGCAAACCTTGATTTCATTTGATACATTTTCTAGGATTTCATGTATATAATTCAATCCATACTAATACTAATTCAAAGAAACGAAAACTTTCCAAGTTATTTCCGCATATGTCAAACAAGAATGAATATTGAAGCTCATGGTCTCTTCATATATGTAACTATATATATGTAAATATATATATATATATATATATATATACATAATTATATTTTGTAAACCAATTGGCCTTGAACCTCCTCCCCAAAGTCCTTGAACCCTAAAATGACCCTTTTTTTTTCAATTAAACCTTTGACTTAGATTGGACCCCATATGACTCCAAATTGACCCTCATTCGTCAATTTTGACTATAAAAGTCAAACATGCCCAAATCCATGAAATCCAACTTATGAAATCGATTAAGCCTGTTGATATGGATTTTCCTTACGCACAAGGTTGTTAATCGATCATACCCTGACCCTTGTAACAGCCCAATTCAGTCTATCATGCGGTTGAATTCGAATTCAAACCATTTGACTTCGTGGAGTCAAAGCTGAATCAATTCGGTTGCAATTCAATAAATTAGACGCGTTCTAATCCCGAAAATCATGCGTAGACTGATCATGCATGTATCTAGACCTATTACATGACCTAATTCAGTCAATTACAACCGGATTAACGCGTAATTGGAGTCATAGCTGTCACCCGTAAACCTCTCAATCGAATAATACGTTAGTGATGAAATTAAACGAATTAAATCACTATGGACCTTCGCACGACTTCATATAATCTCCCCCAACCCTCATTTGAGTTTCATTCCATCCTTGTTCGTCGATCTAGCACCCTAAACATCGCCTCTGTCCGTTTAGTCGCCAGGCTTCGTTACGCAACCATCACAGGTATGGTTTACATCGTTCGTTTCGCTTTTAACCACTTATCGAAAGCCCCTTTTTACTTTACAAAACAACAATCCAAATCAGGTTCAATTTCTAGAAATTTTCTGAACTTGCTCATACGATTTTAAAAGGGAATTTTGATTTAAATGGTTCAATGCATTTAAGTTTTTTTACACTTTAGTTTATACCAGCGAAACCACTCGGTCCAACTAGTTAAGACCTTGCACCATTGGACCGAGTGGCGTGGGTTCGAAACCCACATAACCGGTGCTTTTTGTGCGTGACTCAAAGCCAGACCCGACCTCTTGTACTGAATTGGTTATATACAAATCAAACCGGTTCCATAACACGGGTTAGTCCCCTAGTCCAGTGGTTGAGACGGCTGCCTCACACAGAAACCACCCGAGTTTGAACCGAGTGGTCTGTTTTTTTTTTAAATCAATTTTTAACAACCTAAACTTGTTATAAAAATTATTTTTATAAACTATACATTATTAAAAACATAACACAATAAGAGTTTGCAATTTTTGACCTAAAATACCTATTTTTACAAATTAGGTTGCTTAAAACCTCATTTTAATTATATAAAAAAATAATATATTTTAAATAATTAAATTTCCTAGTTTATAAATATTTTGACAAGAAATTTTTATATAAATAAAAAATACACATTTTTCCAATCAATTGTTTTTCTTATATATATATATACACACATATATGAATTTCATTTTTATTTGTTTATTTTATACTTTAACAATAAATAAATAAATAAATTTAAAACATTATACAATAATAAATTCACCTAGGGTTCTCTTTTAACTTGTATTAACATATTTTGACACTTTGTCGTAAATAAATAGATTTTTTCAATTACATTACTTTTTAACAAAAAATATTATTTTTAAATAAATAAAAAGAATTTTATTTATTTAATTATAAACCCTAAAATAATAGTGTCATATTACACTTTGAACTTACAAGTTTATACCAAACTTTTGACCCCTCATATTGTTTTACATAAAATAACACAAACTTTATACAATTTCTTGGTGAAGCCGTCTTCATTCTTGGAATAAAGATCTATAGACATAGATCGAAGCGGCTTATAGGTTTAAGTCAAAGTACATATGTTGATAAAGTCATTCGACGCTTTTCAATGCAAGATTCTAAGAAAGGATCTTTGCATATGGCACATGGAACCATACTGAACAATAAACAGAGCCCTCAGTCTGACGAGGAAAAGAAGAAAAGGAAAAGAGTTCCATATGCTTATGTTATTGGTTCCATCATGTATGCCATGCAATGTACTAGACCAGACATATCGTACGCATTAAGCATGACTTGTAGATATCAACAGAATCCAGGTGAGAGTCACTAGACAGCTGTGAAGAACATCGTTAAGTATTTAAGATGGACTAAGGATATGTTCTTGATATATGGAGGACTAGAAGATGAACTAGCTATAAAATGTTACATTGATGCTAGCTTCTAGACTGATCGAGATGATTCTCGATCACAAATAGGATTTGTGTTTGTTCTGAGCGATGGTGCTATCACATGGAAAAGTATTAAGCAAAGTGTTGCTGCTCAATCCACCACCGAGTCAGAATATATTGCTGCTTCAGAAACTGAAAGGAGCCTGCCTGGATAAAGAAGTTCATTGCTGATCTCGGGGTAATGCCTAGCATTCAGAAACCAATCGAGATACTGTGTGACAACACTGGTTCCATTGCTCAAGCCAAGGAACCAAAGTCACACCACAACATGAAGCACATACTTCGGAGATTTCACTATATGAGTGATATACTAGAAAGGGGTGACATCGTGTTAAACAAAGTTCACACAGATCAGAATTTAGCGGACCCGTTCACTAAGCCTATTCCTCAAGCTAACATGAAGAGCAGGCTAATAAGATAGGTCTTAGATTTGCTAGAGAGTGAGTTTGATCTATAATTTAGTATTTGGTGTTTTCAAACTATATAGTTACATTGGTATTTTATTTTGATTTAATGGTTAAATGCATTATAAATAGATGTTGCTATGTTTGATATTTTATACGTTTTAGAATCCTTGAATATTGTATTCTAAATGTTCGTAATCGATCAGATTCATGGGAATCAATCTGAATATAAGACTATTGTGAATTAGATGATTGGTTCATTTCGAATGAACGTCCAAGTAGTTAGAGATCATATTCACAGATACTCATTAGAGAATGAATATTGGACGTAACTCATTTCAAATTTATCTTCATGGATAAAGGTCTTGAGAAGTTTTGAATATGGTAAGATCTGTCGATCCTACATCCCGAGTCACATATTTGAACTAACTTTAACTGAAGTTTGTTCTTTGACCATACCTAACGATGTTCCGTGAAAGGCAGTAATAAGGGTATGATTGGAAATAAATCTGAAGTTAAGTGGGAGTTGTATGTGACCAAAGAAATTTTGTTCTCCTTTGATCAGGAGTTGGACATTTTGGCGCCCTCGTTAATTCGAACTAGTATAAAATGTGTGGCCACGCTCAAACTAAGAGTAGTTTGTTTAGACCACTTTGAATTGGAGAATGAGAACAAGAATAGTTGAACATCATATAAGAAATGACTTGCATCCATGTCTCATGTTTAACGGATACCCTAAATAGAAAGGACACATAAATAAGTTTATCGTGATTGTTGTACTTGGTCAAGTAAGAGTTACTTGAATACAAGGAAATAGTTGATGATTGCAATACGCCATACCTTGTTAGGGTTTGTGAAATGAAACTAGGCGTTCACCACTATATACGTTGAACCGATTAATTGATGAATCGTCGAAGAGGGAGATTGTTGGATATAGGATGTACGATCGTCAATTAAGTCAGTGTTACTATCGAGGTACGATCCAAAGAGTTACACTTTGGCAGTGAGCAATTGATACTATTTAGTCATAAATATTATAGTTCACGAAACACGATTTTATTAAACGGAGAATAAATATTTAACGGTGAATTTGGTAATTAATTATTTAGAGAAATAATTAAGTATGGAGGAATAAATGTTTTAGTGTTAAACATCATATAATTAAAGTTTTACTAATTATTTGTCATTAGTAACCTTTGTGGATTAAAAGTGATTAACAATTAATTGCTAGGGAATTAACACTTAAGACCCTAGGGATGCAGTTTGTATTTGTGGCATCGATAAATATAACCTTAACTGCAAACATTAATATAATCCCCGCCACCATCTGGTTTGCACAGAGAAGGAGTGCCCTCCTCCCTGCGTCGATCGGCCTCTACCACCGCCGTTTAACACCGGTAGCCGCCACCATCACACGCCATTCTGCCGCCGCCGAGCCACCTTGCGCCGTCGTGGGTTTTTCGAGATCCGTGAGACGTTTCTCGTTGTGTTGCGGGTTCGTGAATTGTCACTAACGAGACAGTCGTTGAACCAAGGTGTCTTTCGTTTGGTTTATCGTCGAATGTATAATCGTTTTTCCCGCTATGGTTGGATTTTATTTATTATTCGCGTGTAATCGGATCACTAGCGGGATTGTACTAAATGCTTCCCCTGACAAAATCTGATTTATTTATTTAAAAGGTTTAAATATAGTTTGTTTTAAAAGTTAAAACTGCTACATGGATTCCCAACAGATATCCCATCATCAATTTTGAAACATGAGTGGGTCCAGGTTCATCAATTGATATCTTATTAAAGGTTTGAAAATTGAAATTTACTCTATTGATATATTATAATTAACCGGTGGGTGTTACTTAAATTACTCAATTGTTTTATAATAGGTGCTATGGATATTATGGAAAGCTTTTTGAAACAAAAATCATACTCTTTGGGACCTAATTTAGTTGATTTAGATCATCTTCCTTGGGATACTGTCGACAGGAAAAGAATTTTGGATTATTGATACGTCCTCAATTATACATATTTTGCATGCATAATTAGCCCCATAATCATCACAATTATTAATAAAATGATGAGAATTGATACTTAATCTATTCATTTGTGTTACAACAGGATGATTGACCTTGGTTTGTAAAAACATGAAGAAATCTCTCAAAATCGAGGAGAAATCAGCATTCGGAAGTCAATTGAACGAACCTGGACCCAGGAACTCAAAGCTGGGGGTCAAAAGGTCAACAGGGAGCAAACCTGGCCAATGAACGGGCGTGCATCCCAATCCACGACCGTGCAAAGGATGTTTTGTCTCCCTGTCCTCCCAAAAGCTGCCAGATTCCTCACAAGAAAAGGGTACTTTGCACGCTCGTGTAATCCAATGCATGGTCGTGAATTCCCCAAATATTTGCCTATAAATAGAAAGCTCAAGTCTCCCATTTAGGTGTTCAAGATCGGGTTAGTGGAAGCCCTAGTGCTCTGCTAGTGTAGAAACCCTCTCAGTTTTGTTCCATTTTTAGCTTTGTCTTTGTTTATTTTCTATTTCTAGTCTTGTAATATGGAATGATTCTTCTCATTCGAGTAAACAAGAGGCAACCTATACCCATTCTCCCTTGGTTTTGGAACTCTTCCACACGTTGTCTAAGGGTTAGTGGAGTCACTTGTATGGTTATTCGTGCCTAGTCCTTGGTTGGTTGAACCTTATCTATATAATGAAGTATTTTAGTATGTTATGTTCTTAAAGTCATTCTTTTATTTTATCTTAAAAACACAAGAATAATGAATCTTTAAACCAACTTAATAATCTTAAATCTTGTGAGTTACTTAAGCAAGACTTCTTATTTCGGAATCTTATTCAAGTTTGTACGGTCTATATACAAATCTTGGTGCTAGCAACAGCCGAGTTAGTATAGGTTTAATATTATGGGTTGATTGGAGGTTTGGGTATTCAACGAGTCATTCGAGTCCTAGCGGGACCTTGTGGTTCGTGTCGGTATCTCTTTACTTCTCTTATGTTAGCTTGCAGAAGACTTCTAGCGGGAGCCATAACGCTTGATCTTGAGAATGAAAGTTATATTTATTTAAAACATTATTATAAGTAAAGACAACTATTTTAAAAATATAAGTTGTTAGGTCCGAGCGTTCATAAAGTACCTTTGCAGGAAGTTGCGCATTCCAACTTTCCATAAGAAGTTACACGACATGGCGTACGCCAGTCGACAGGATAATCTTACTCCGAATAATAACTCACGGGGATAGCCGACGATCTTGAGACCCCGTTGGGATCCCAAGAATTATCAGGTACAGTTGGTCGACAGTATCCACTATTCCATTATGAAATACTAACTCCCGTATCGAAATAGTTAATACTAGTAACTTTGATTAACCTTACTAAAATATAACAATAATTAACAAGTGATAACAACCAGAGTAACACATTAAATGAGATAATATTCCTAATTACTTTTCTTTTCATTTTTCCTTTCTTTTAAACTAAACCCATTTTTTCAACTTATTATTCTAGTCAGACAATAGCGAGAGTTGACTCGGGAATCCTTGTCCATGGTTCGATATTTGGTTCTTGCCCAGACTATACTACGCTGTGATAGGTACACTTGTCTATTGTGTGTGTTTTAAGTTGAGGTGATTATCATTTTAATTTATAAATTTAAAACCTGATTTTGTGTAACTCTAAACCGAACATCAAAAATGGTATATGTGTTTGTATAAATTATATCTCTTGCATTTGACATCAAGTTTTTGGAGCCATTACTAGGGACACACACACACACATATATATATATATATATAGAGAGAGAGAGAGAGAGGGGTGAGTTCACTAGAAAACTCATTTTCATGAGAAAACAAAAAAAAATCCTCATTAAAGGTGCTTCATATGTGTAGTACACCCAAAAACCTAACTCCCCACCCAAAAACCTAAACCCACCCCACCCACCCCCAAAAACCTAAACCCACCACCCACCCCCACCCCCACCCCCCCCCAAAAAAAAACCTAACCTAAAAGCTAAACAAAACCCAAAAGCTAACCCTACTACACATATGTATTAGGGCGCTGATTTTTTTTTTTGGAAAGAGGACGACGTGGGGAACAAGGTATCCGAATCAGTTTTTAGTTTTTTATTTATATTTTGGGTTATGATTTTTTTATTATTTTATTACCTTTAATAAATTTTTTTTTTGGTTTTCTCATGAACAATAAATTTACTTATGATACTTCCCCTGTATTGTGGGTTACAGAGAAAACCAATAGTTAGGTGAAAACTTATAATACCACTAAAAAAAACAATTTAATAATATTTATTTTTTATTTTATTTTATTTTTATTTTTTTATAAGAGTATAAATGTAATATTACAAATTTTTACCAAAAAATCATTTAAATATTGGCTTACGTATACGTAACCCAAAGTGTTACGTCTACGTAAACAGAAAAAACAAAAAAATTCAAAAAAATGCGGTTACGTATACGTAACCCATAGTAATACACATTGTTTTAGTAGTTTTCTCGGTTTTCGCCTAACTTTGTAGTTTTCTCTTGATCCCTCCCTTTTGTAAAGTATAAATGTGGGTTGTTATGATATGTCCTAAATTATACATTTTTTGCATGCTTAATTAGCCCTATAATGATCACAATTATTAACAAAATGATGGAAATTGATACTTAATCTATTCATTTGTGTTACAACAGGATGATTGACCTTGGTTTGTAAAAACATGAAGAAATCACTCGAAATCAAGGATAAATCAGCATTCGGAAGTCAATTGAACGAACATGGACCCAGGAAGTCAAAGCAGGAGGTCAAAGGTCAACATAGAGCAAAACTGGCCAATGCACGGGCTTGCATCCCAATCCACGGCCGTGCAAAGGATGTTTTATCTCCCTGTCCTCCCAAAAGCTGCCAGATTCCTCACGTGCAAGAAAAGGGTACTTTGCACGCCCGTGCAATCTAATGCATGGTCGTGAATTCCCCAAATCTTTTTCCTATCAATAGAAAGCTCAAGTCTCCCATTTAGGTGTTCAAGATCGGGTTAGTGGTAGCCCTAGTGTTGTGCTAGGGCCGAAACTCTAGGGACATATTCCATTTTTAGCTTTTTCTTTGTTTATTTTCTATTTCTAGTTTTGTAATATGGAATGATTCTTCTTATTCGAGTACACAAGTGGCAACCTATACTCATTCTCCCTTGTTGTTGGAACTCTTTCACACATTGTCTAAGGGTTAGTGGAGTCACTTGTACGGTCATTCGTGGCTAGTACTCTTGTGTTACTTGGGTTGGTTGAACTTTATCTAATTAACGAAGTATTTTTGTATGTTATGTTCTTATAGTCTTTCTTTTATTTTATCTTAAAAAGACAAGAATAATTAATCTTTAACCCAACTTAATAATCTTAAAACTTGTGAGTTACTTAAGCAAGACTTTTTCTTTGGGCAGCTTATTCGAGTTTGTACGGTCTATATACAAATCTTGGTGCTAGCAACGGTTGAGTTAGTATAGGTTTAATATTATGGGTTGATTGGAGGTTTGGGTACTCAACGAGTCATTCGAGTCCTAGCGGGACCTTATGGCTCGTGTCGGTATTTCTTTACTTCTCTTGTGTAAGCTTGGAGAGAACTTCTAGCGGGAGCCATTTGGCTTGATCTTGAGAAGGAAAGTTATATTTATTTAAAACATTATTTTAAGTAAAGACAACTATTTTAAGAATATAAGTTGTTAGGTCCGAGCGTTCATAAAGTACATTTGAATGAAGTTGCGCATTCCAACTTTGCATAAGAAGTTACACGACATGGCGTACGCTGGTCGACAGAATAATCTTAGTCCTATTAATAACTCACGGGACAGCCGACGGACTTGAGACCCGTTAGGTTCCCGAGATTTATTAGGAACAGTTGGCCGACCGTATCCACTGTTCCGTTACGAAATACTAACTCCCCTATCGAAAGAGTTAATACTAGTAACTTTGACCAACCTTACTAAAATATAACATTAATTAACAAGTGATAACAACCAGGGTAACACCTTAAACGAGATAATATTCCTATTTACTTTTCTTTTCCTTTTTCCTTTCTTTTAAACAAAACCCCTTTTTCCAACTTATTATCCTACTGAAACAATAGCGAGGGTTAAGTCAGGAATCCGTGTCCATGGTTCGATACTTGGTTCTTACCCAAACTATACTACGGTGCGATAGGAATACTTGCCTATTGTGTGTGATTTAAGTTGAAGTTATTATCATTTTAATTTATAAATTTAAAACCTGATTTTGTGTAACTCTAAACCGAACATCAAGAATAGTATATGTATTTGTATAAATTATATCTCTTGCATTTTACATCAAGTTTTTGGAGCCATTACCAGGGACATTATATATATATAATATACATAAAACACGCTTTCATATATCACCCTGATCAAAGACATGTGATATGAAGAAAGTAATTATTGAATGGACCTTGTCAACCACGTGGTCATATCTTCCCCAAAAACAATGATAGGTAATAAAGACTATAGAGCGACGTTTTGTCCCGACTTGGTTCTTTAAATATGGCAACTGGTTAGAGTATATTGTTAAAATGGACAAGGCGTTCTACTTGTGTTGTTATTTATTTGCAAATTATGTTGGGAACCAAGGTGGACGTGATGTATTTACAAAAGAAGGATTTAATAGTTGTAATTAACCGGGAAGATTTGAATTGCATATTGTTGATATTGGTAGTGATGCGGAAACGCAATCAAAAGGCTCAAATAACTCAATGATTCAATCAAGAGCTTTAATCAAACCGAATGATTCATAGAAACCTCAAAGGTCTTCTTTACAATGAAAAAAAAAACTCTCTTAAACAATAACCCTGAATTCCTTTTAAAGTTAGGAATTCTAAGTCAAATAGGAAACCATTAAGATAAAATAGGAAATTTAAATAATAAATAATAAAAATAATCTTCAATTCAAACATGTAGATAATCCTGCATCATACTCACCGGGTTAAAAGAAAACTTGTCCTAGAGTTTTCCGTAATCTTGAAAACACGAACGCGGACCAAAACCATCCACCTGGATCGAAAGGAACATCAACCCGGTTCCTATTCATTACCATCATGACCGCCTAAACAGTTCAACTTCACAGGTCGTCTCGCCCGGCTCTGGACCCGTACCACCTAGGTGTATTGGGTTTCTATGCACCTTTCTCCTCATCTCCTTCTCCCCGTCTTTGAAAAAGACTAGTCCTCAAGCCTTGAAAATGAGAAAAATATTACCATCCCCATGAATCAACTGAACACCATCATTACCAACCTCATTTTTCTGAAAAAAAAAACATACCTGACAAAACCTTCGCATATTCATGATTAATGTGACACCCGACAAATTTCAGGTTGATACCCATTCCCGACTGAGAAACATATTACATTATTAGACATGCATCACACTTAATTTTATAGTAATTAAGTCAATTTCACACATAGCAAGTCAATCCATTTACACGCGACGGTAATCCGGAAGATTACCAGGTCAAACACGCGTCCTGCAATGTAGTTGCTGATTAATGATTACGACTGCGCAATCCGTTACCATCCGGGAAAGGCAAACGTAGTTGATGATGCCCTGAGTAGGAAAGAACAACTCAAACCACGTCGAGTACGGGAATTAACCTTGAAAATCCACACGAATCTACCTATCCAGATACGTGACGCTCAACTCGAGGCACTCAAGGAGGAAAATTTAGAAAATGAATGCCTACGAGGCATGGAGAAACTGTTTGAGATCAAATCCGATGATATGGGTACCGAACCATGAGAACTTAAGAGACTAAGTGATGGATGAGGCACATAAGTCGAGGTATTCAATTCACCCTGGTTCTGACAAGATGTACCAAGACCTCAAGAATAAGTACTAGTGGCCAAACATGAAAGCCGAGATTGCCACATACGTCCGAAAATGTCTAACCTGCGCCAAGGTTAAGACGGAATACCAGAAACCATCTAGGTTACTACAGCAGCCGAAATTTCCACAATGGAGGTGGGAACAAATTTCAATGGTCTTCATCACGAAGTTACCCAAAACTCCGAGCGGATACGACACCATCGGGGTGATCGTTGACCATTTAACCAAATCCGCACACTTCCTTCCAATCAAAGAAAATGACAAAATGGAGAAGTTGACCCGACTTTACCTGAAGGAAATAGTTTCAAGGCCTGGAGTGCCGATCTCCATCATCTCAGGGATAGTCGTTTTACTTCCCGATTCGGGCAATCGTTACAAGCGTTGGGGACACGCTTAGATTTGAGCACTGCCTATCACCCACAAACAGATGGTCAAGGTGAACAAACCATCCAAACACTGGAATATCTATTAAGAGCTTGTTCGATAGATTTTGGCAATAGCTGGGATACTCACCTACCATTGGTTGAATTTTCATACAACAACAGTTACCACACAAGTATCAAGACAGCACCATTTGAAGCACTTTATGAAAGAAAGTGCAGATCACCACTCTGTTGGGCTGAAGTCAGAGATAGTCAGCTCACTGGACCAGAGCTTGTCCACGAGACCTCCGAGAAAATTTTCAAAATCCGAGATAGATTGAAATCCACTCAAGACAGACAGAAAAGCTACGCTGATCAAAAGCGTAAACTAGTGGAGTTTCAAGTAGGTGACAAAGTGTTACTGAAAGTTGCGCGCCTTGGAAAGGCGTGATCTGATTTGGTAAACGTGGGAAACTAAACCCCCGCTACATAGGACCATTTGAGATCCTTCAAAGGATTGTCCCTGTTGCCTACCGACTCAACATACCGGTAGAGCTACAGAATATCCACAAAGTATTCCATGTGTCCAAGTTAAAGAAGTGTCTACACGATGAGACACTGACAATACCTCTCGGGGAGGTACAAATCGATGAACAACTACATTTCGTCGAAGAACTTGGGGAAATCATGGACCGCGAGGTTAAGCAACTGAAAAAAAGTCGCATTCTAATAGTCAAGGTCCGATGGAATTCTAGACGCGGACCAGAGTTCACACGGGAGTGTGAAGATCAGATGAATCACAAGCACCCACACTTGTTTCAGACCACACCATCAGCTATTACCGCAAGCTGAATTTCGGGACGAAATTCCTTTCACCCGGGGGATAATGTGACACCTGGCAAATTTCAGGTTGATACCCATTCCCGACTGAGATACATATTACATTATTAGACATAAATCACACTTAATTTTATAGTAATTAAGTCCATTTCACACTTTGCAAGTCAATCTGTTTACACGCGACGGTAATCCGACAGATTACCCGGTTAAACACGCGTCCTACAGCACGATCATTGGTGACAATTTAAAACAAATACCTAGACATATAATCTGTGTGAGAAAATTATATGTAACACTATGATTTAATTAATCATACATATATGAATTTTTCGATGATTTATGGAAATACTTTTATTTTCAGCACAGTCTGATAGACACGCAGTGTACACTATCTAGGTCCATAATTCTAAGAAGACACTTAGACACATATTTGGTGTGCACAAATTACATGTAGTACTGTGATATGTTATTTCAAGACTCTGTGAATTTTTCGACAATGTTCTGAGAAACTTTCTGTTTTAACGTTGTCCGGCCAGTCTGGAGTATGTACTGACATTTCCAAATAAAAATATGAAAATTTTATATGTCAAACATACAAATATGAGTCAAATTATTTTTAAATAATTTCGTTCATACCTATTCGAGACTTCCGTCAATAAATCGGTGACTATTCATTTTCCACCACCCGGTATCAAAACCCCCTATAAATACCCCCACCAATCACCCTCATTCCACCATTCCACTATCTCTCTCCACCCTCTTCTTACCCCCTCTTGAGCCGAGAATCACCACCACCACCATCGATCATCATTTTTTGTTGTTTTGATCCTTCATTCCATCCAAATCCAAGCTCCAAGTGAAGATTATCAAGTTTGCAAGAAGATTCATCCACCATTTCATCATAATCTTCAAGTTTGGTAAGATCAAAACCCACTTTTTCCCCATTTTTATCTTCATGTTCATATGAACATGCATCCAAAGAAAATCCATTTTTATGAAAGATTAACCATGGATTCTTAAAGGAAATGTGTTTTAAAACTCAAATGGTACATATTGTTTGTGATTTTGAACCCAGATTTTGTTCATAGGCTCGGTTTCCATTTTAGTATAGGTCCACATGACTCATATACAGATCGATCTCGTGACAAGATATCTCGATAACACTGAGTGCGAAATCCTTCGTGTTAACGTATGTATATCAATTAACAATAGAAACATCATGTAAATAAACTTTCTCTTTTATATCACCAAACAGAGTTTACAGAATACTTGTTCGTTCAATCTCTCTCTATTCTGAATCTGTAAACTCCTATTTATAAACACCAGTTCTGCAGTAGGCGAACTTAACAAGTTGGCTTCAAAGATGCTTAGACTAGGCGAACTTATCAAGTTCGCCTCTAGCAGAACTTGTTCTAATACTTAGACAAAATCTAAACAATTACATAAAAACATAAAGACAATAAGACCTAAACTATTACAAAACTTTTTTCATACAATCTATGTCCTAACAGACTCCCCCTTGACAATAGCTTGATCTTCTGTCTTCAGTTTTTATGACGAGCTCTTCCAGTTATCTGGTAATCTGCTTCCTGCATGCACTCCATATCTCTGACATATCTCCAACACTCTTTTATACTGCAATTCTTTTTCTCTCCATTAATCAGTAAACGTAATCTCATTCTTTCTTAACGTCCTCTGATCTTTCTTTGAGAAATTAATAAGATTCATTGCATCATAGAAACTAATAATGACCTTATTATCTTTATCATCAATCCTAGCTGCACCAGTATTCACATATACATACCACCATTTCTTATTCCCCAGAAAATCTTGTGGTATTTTCTTCAATGGTATCTTCTGTACAACACGTACTAGCTTGAACATATACTTCCAAGTCACAATCTTAGTCTTTTGATCTACAATCTTCACTCTTTTTCCTTTATGTGGCTTTAATCTTTCATACTTCCCTGATCCACCTTCTCTTTTAATCAGGTTAGCAATCACATCAGCTAATCCACACTTTGAACTATTAATCAGTGGTTTCGTAGCTAGACCATTCATTTCACACCTTGGCAAGGTATTGAAATACTTAATCCTCGGCTTTGAGGTCTGAACACCATCAGATCTTTTAAGAGCAAACAATTTCGTGTCATCTTCATAAAACCAGCTTATGATCTTTCCAATACACCTCTTTTTATTCACATATCTTTCTTTCTAAGCAGGTTGTATAGGTGACTTTGGTAGTACTTTCATCCAACTGTTAACCATTTCACTCCACTGTTCTCTAGTCATTCATGTATTTCTATACATCCCAGGTTCTTCATTCAGCTTAGGAGACACAGTATGAGTAGTATCAATATCAGAATCGATCTTGGATTGAGCAGTATCATCGGGTGTAGTGATATCTTCAACAGAGTCCATAGAATCTGATACTCCATCATAAGAAAACTCAGGAATAACATCATCTTGGATGAAGTTATACGGAACATTCAGACCATCACTTCCTTCATATGTAACTTTATTTTTACTCTTTTATTTCTCAATTTCTACAGTCTCTCCTTCTTCAACTTCATTATCCATCACATCCTCTTCAACATCATCAAATAATTCGTCAATATCATCAAGACATTCTAACTTCTCAGCTTCTTCTTCTTCAGAATCTTGAAAGAATTCCAATAATAATATTTCTTCATTCACTCCAGAATCATTCTTGGTTCCTTCAATATTTCCTGATGTAGACTCCCCCTGAACTCTTGATATAGGAGTCACGTCAGCGTATTGACGATCACCCTCAATATTACCACTAGGATCATTGTCAACATCATTCTTTCTTTGAACAGAATCAGCATGACAAGTATCATGTATCCTTAACTCCCCCTGAGCATCAGCAATCTGTGTAGCTTGAGCTTGAATGACCATCTGTCTATGAGTATCAGTAGACACAAGAGTATCAAATTGAGTCTGCAAAGCAAGCATCTGTGATTCAAGGAAGGTAATCCTTTCAGAATCAGATGGCTTAGAAGGACCAGCGTCAGATGTGTGTGGAACATGTGGAGAAAGCACCGGAGAAGGATGTTTAGAAGTAGGAGATGTAATCAGTAAAGAAGCAATAAAAGAAGCATCTTCAACACCTTGAGATGAATGAGCAGCAGCAATAGAAGCAGACATAAGCTTTTGATCTTTCGGAACTGGAATAACATCACTATCCAAGTCAGAACTCTCATCGATTAAAGTTCTCTTGCCAAGTACTGATCCAGAAGGAGGATTCCGAACAGACTTACGCCTCGGTTTTCTAGCTTTAGATTTAATACGTTTCCCCGCATTAGCCAATGGTAACGTAGCCAACCTCTCATAATGATTTGAGCTAAAATCTCTAGACGAATCAGAATCAGTAGCTTCAGAATCAGGTAAGATAGTATCACCAGAACTCGTATCTACAACATTTCCTTCAGCTTCATGAATAGGTGAGTTCACAGCTTCATGATCAAAATCATCCATATTCATACCCAAATCTTGTTCATTATCTTGAGCAATCTCTTCTTAAACTGGTTCATTAACAGGAATGTGAACCTGTTCTTATGGAATAGGAACTTGTTGTTGTTGTTGTTGTACCTGAGCTTGAATTTGTTACGGTTGTTGTTGTTGTTGAATAGGAACTTGTTGTTGTTGAACTTGATTCTGGACATGGCCTTGAACTAACTCCTCAGGATGAAACCAATTATCATTAGGTGGCTCAACATAATCAGGATTGATTAAGTGACCAAACAAAGGAGTAGGAACATAAATTAGAGCAACATTTTGTTGTTTAACTTTAGTACAATCAGTAAAGATTCTTTTTGACATAGGTGTCAAGGTTAAACAGATTGGATGCTGAGGTAAATCAGGAATTAAATGGTTCAGAATCATTTGCATGAACCTAGGGTACATAAGAAACCCTTGACCTTCTAGAGGATTGATTTGCATGACCAACTCACTGTAGATATATAAAGCAAAGTTAAACCATTTGTTTAGGGTCAAAGCAACCATTTCCGCTTGTAATGCACTCTTCAAACCATCAGTACCAGCCTTTCTTGGAGACAAACATTGTATGATGACGTGCATAAAATACCTCCATTCGCCTACCAAACCTCCTTTTCTTGCTTGAGTATCATTGGGTCTACCTCTGTAACCCATCCTCTGAAAACACCCCATAATCAGTGTTCCAGATAAGACATAGGATCATCAATAGCACCTCCCAATGCCAAAGCAGCACGAATGGTTTCCACTGAATTAGCTACCTCTGTATTATTCACTGTAGCACGAAGTACGTGAGGTTCAACATCTGTATCTTGATGTACTGTATCCCAGAATTGTTGAATATACGGTAAACTGATGTACGGATTAGCAGATAAGGCCACATGCAAACGTGAACGATTCAGAAAGTTGATAATTCCTTGAAAATTAACAGCTTCAGACATATTTGGATCTAACAACGCCACTTGATTATGTTTGTACTCAACACGACGAGCCACCTATAAATATAATGGACAAAAACACACATTAGTCATCAAACAAACAAAACAAAATTTTTTATTTTTTTTAAATTTCAACAAAAAACAAAAAAAAATCACAAGTCCAAAACACTACTGAGCCCTTAGGCGAACTTAATAAGTTCGCTTAGTGTTGCAAGAGACGAACATAATAAGTTCGCCTAAACAAGTTCGCTTGAACAAGTTCGCCTGAACAAGTTTGTCAATACAACTTCTACAGCAGAATCTCAAAAATGTCTAAATCGTCAATAAAAGCTCAATTCAAACACAACATCAGCATCGATTAACAACCATGACACAAGTTTAAGCATCAATTTCAAGAGTTAAATCTAGAAAACCTTGTTTTTCTCAGAAAACGTAAAAAATTTAAAACCGAAAAACACAGATTAAAGACACCAAGATTCCCATCGATTTAATGGATAAAAATCTTTGAAATTATCATAGAAAGAGTCGCAATCAAAAACCGATCAAGAAACAAACACAAAAATTTCGAATCTAAAACCCTAGATCAGAAAATCACAAGTTCTCTATAAAACTCGTAAGTTCGCTCGGTAAGTTCGCTCTCTCAGGAAAGAAGATAAAACGGATAAGTTCTCCTGAACAAAATATTAAATCACAATTAAGTTCGCTTCATTAGGCGAACTTGTTAAGTTCGCTTAACAAGCCTCAGGCGAACATATTAAGTTCGCTTAATTAGAATCAGGCGAACATATTAAGTTCGCTCCAAACCTTTGCCATGAACAATTTCTTCACTATCAACACATCACATTCTTGTGAACTTCCATCTGTAGCATGTATCCGATCCAAACCCAAATCATTTTAATAAAAATAAAATTCTCATGGGAGATAGAAACAAAATATTTTTGGATTTTATCTGTACAAACGGAATCACATATTTTTGGTTTTTATCTGAGCAAACTAAAACACATATTTTTGGATTTTATATGAGCAAACTAAAATACATATTTTTGAATGAACATCATGAGCAAGAAGATCATATCAGTATATGAGCAATTCATCACACAGTCTATTATCAACTATGGGAAACCTATGATATGAAACAATCAAACTCATTCTTATGTAACTCAAATCTTTTTCAATTTTATGTAACTTTTGCAATCAATTTGAATAATACTTGAAATGATACGTGATAAATTTCAAAGTAACTAAGATCAGGTTATGAAATGCTCAATTTTTCATTCCGAATTTGTAATACAAAGCATGAATTTTAAAATTGTCAATATTATATAATTTGAAACTATAAGCATTTTTCTTCCAAATTCATGTGAGTTAGTACCATTTAGATGAAAAACATCGTGTACCCCACATATATGCCAACAGAAATTAAATTTGCACTATCTTCAAGACATACACAGTTTATTACAAGATTAGATCAATCTCCAAGATCAAATTATCTCTATTAGCACAAGTATAGAATAGTAGCTCCCAAAGGATATAAGAATCAGAATGATTCAGAATCGAAAGATTCTAATGAATTGGCTATATAATGAGAATCAATAGATTTAGGGAGGAGGATCCAACTATTATCTGGATAAATTTCAATGAAATCAGAATAGATGATGTATCTAACTGATCCAAGGGTGAATATATGTTCTAACAGATGTTGTTAGAAACATATCTTAGTTCAGCAACACATTGCATGTTGTTCGGGGCATGGGCAGTGAAGTGAACTGAAAGAGATTGTGCTAAAGACATAATTCAATATTGGTCTCATGAAATTCTTAAAACCATATATTCTATATCTGATAATGATCTTTTACACACACACCCATGCATATAATGGATTCAAATCACAGATGTAATCAAATCATATTTAATTTTCACACTACTATTGGTTCAAAAATGCTTCTAGTCTATTGACAATTCAAGTTTCAAACTCATATTCAAATTAAAACATATTATCAGGATTAGATATTATCAGGATTAGAGCATTCAAAACACTATCATTTCTCATTTATGCAAACTTTGAAATTTAGATCAAATCAAATTACTTTAAACCATCATATATCAAAGGTCTACTATGGTCATGTGTAATGAACTATTCACTGATGTACTATCATTTCTTCTCTAACTTCAAATGATGTCAAATTTATATTTTTCATTTTGTTTTAAATTTTTATAAATAATGATTTTTGACTGAAATTTAAAATGCAGAAATGTAATAAAGCAATAAAAGAAATTTAAAACAAAAACACCAATGAAAATTGTTTTGAAAAACTTTTATTCGGTATTGATCATACTGATCATTTTGATCAGAAATTCAAACCTGGTACGATCAAATGCCTTGGTAAAAAGATCAGCAAAATTATCATCTGTATGCACCTTTACCAGCTCAATCAAATTTTTATCTGCACAATCAGAATAAAATGATATCTAATTTCAATGTGCTTTGTTTTACTGTGCTTAACAGAATTATTTGTGATAGACATTGTAGCATTATTATCAATAAACATGGGGGTTCCTGTAAAATTCAAACCATAGTCTCTTAATTGCTGTTGGATCCACAATATCTGTGAACAACAACTTGCAGCAGCAATGTATTCTGCTTCACATGTTGAAATGGAGACCGTAGTTTGCTTTTTGCATTGCCATGAAACTAGACGATTACCCAAGAACTGGCAATACCTGTAGTAGATTTCCTATCCAAACAACAACCACCAAAATCAGAATCAGTGTATGCATTGAATTCCAAGTTAGAACCATGTGGAAACCATAGTCCCAATCTTTGTTTCCTTTCAGATAACGAAAGATTCTCTTTACTGCAATCAAATTTGACTCTTTTGGTTTTGCTTGGAACCTGGAACAAATACACACAGTGAACATTATATCTGGCCTTGAAGCGGTTAAGTAGATGAAAGATCCAATCATTGCACTGTAGAGTCGGCAATCAACTTCTTTTCCATCCGGGTCAGAATTCAATTTATGATTGACTGGAATCGGAGTATCATATGGGGTACAGTCCTCCATCTTGAACCGGCTCAAGATGTCCTTTACATACTTGGATTGATGAATAAAGAAACCATCTTCCTTCTGGTTAACTTGAAGACCTAGGAAAAATGATAACTCTCCCATAGCTGACATCTCAAACTTTGATTTCATAATACTCTCAAACTCTTTGCACAACCCTTCATTTGTAGAGCCAAAAATAATATCATCTACATATATCTGTACCAATAGATATTCTCCCCCTGCTTTCTTAATGAATAAAGTTGAGTCAATATGTCCACGAACAAAATCATTTTCCAAAAGATGTGCAGACAACGTTTCATACCATGCTCGAGGAGCTTGATGAAGACCATAGAGAGCTTTATCAAGCTTGAAAACTTTATACGGATTAAGTGGATCTTCAAAACCTGGTGGCTGACACACATAAACTTCCTCCTTGACTTTATCATATAAGAAAACACTTATTACATCTAACTGAAACACCTTAAACCCTTTGTATGAAGCAAAAGCAAGAAACAACCGTATTGCTTCAAGCCTAGCAACAAGAGCATAAACCTTGGTGTAATCAATTCCTTCTTGTTGATTGAAACCTTGTACAACTAATCTTGCCTTATTTCTCACCATAACACCTCGATCGTCTTTCTTGCATTTAAACACCCACTTCGTACCAATTGGATACACACCCTTTGGAAGATCTACAAGATTCCAAACTTTGAGTTTGTCAAACTGAGCAAGTTCTTCCTGTATGGCCTCTATCCAATTGTTATCACGTAACGCCATTTCGAAATTCTTTGGTTCGACCTGAGAAATAAAACAGGAATGTGAGCATACATCAAAAACACCAGTATCCTTAAAACATGTATACAAGCAAGTGTTGTCAAGAATAGAATGCGTTGCACTCCATAACGCAAATCCCCAATGATATTTGAAATCGGATGAGCTTTGAGTTCCTTGATTGATGCAACCTCAGGAACCGGCAACACATCAACTTGAGTTGTATCAGATTGATAGGACGGATCCTGATTTACCGGTATCTCCGAGTCCAGATTTGTAGGAATCTCCCTCTAATCCTGTGACAAATTAGAAGGTTTGTCAACTAACAAAGGATCAGCAGAAGAATCTTGGAAAATAACATTTTCATCTTCACTATCAAATGCTTGTGTTCCCGAACAAGAAGCAGCATTAGGATCTAGAGCAGATGTAGAAGGAACAGATGATTGTGGAACTGCAGTTGGTAGAAAACCACTATTCTGTGCATCCTGACATGAATCATATGATACAGTAGCTTCCTCAGGAGAAATATCAGAAGGTAAATGAAAAGACTTGAATAAATTCTCATAATCAAAAGCCCAGTCTGGTCCAATCGCCATTTGAGGTAAAGACCGATTAGAACAGTCAATATGAAACCATTCTTCAACCTGGCGAGTCTCTTTGGTATAAACCCTCTTGGTAGTAGAATTAGCAACATACCCCAGAAATATCCCTTCAATCGCCTTAGCACTGAACTTAGTTAGGACATATCTAACTTTCAAAGGGTGCATGGATTACCAAAAGGTAGTAAATATTCCAGATTCGGCTTACGATTCTTAAGCAACTCATAGTATGTCTTGTTGTGTTGCTTAACGGTCAAAACTCGGTTCAAAACGTGACACGCAGTATTCATAGCCTCAGCCTAAAAAGTTACTGGAAGCTTAGAATCAGCAAGCATCGTACGTGCCATTTCAACCAAAGTCATGTTCTTTCGTTCAACAACTCCATTTTGTTGAGGTACATATGATGAATTCCCTTTTGAAGACAGAATAAACCCATCTTGCTATTCTTAAACTCGTTGCCATTGTCACTCGTTATTCTTCTGACTTTCTGTTTGAACAAATTCTCTAAACACAGGATTAAGAATTGTACCTACTTTGTGGTTTCGGCTTTAGAAGCAAGGAACTTAACCCATGAAAATCTAGAGAAATCATCTGTTACTACCAGACAGTAAGATTTACCACCAATGCTCCTGATACTAATCGGTTCGAACAAATCCATATGCAGTAGCTCCAAAAGAGTTACAATAGAATTCTTTGTCTTAGATTTGTCGGACTTCTTATGTTGTTTCCCCTTCTTCCAAGGAATACAGTCATTAGGAACTGAAAATTTCATTTTCGGAAAACCAAAAACCAGATCATTCTTCACAAGATAATTCATTTTCCGATAATTGATGTGAGCAAGTTTCCTATGCCACAAAATAGAATCCGACTCAGACGCCTTGGAGAGTAGACAAGTAGGAATTGAATCCGTAGTAGCAGCAACACTCATGTCGAGGACATATGTGTCATTTCTCTTTGGAGCCTTCATTAGAATCCATTCGTCAGGAATCACAAAGCCCGGTTTCAAGATATAACACTCAGAATCATTGAAATGAAATGAAAATTTCTTGTGACACACTTGAGATACACTTAAAAGATTATGTTCAAGTTGCTCCACATAGTTCACTTTCTCAAATTTGACTTTTTCGTTCTTTAAAGTACCCTGACCAGTTATGTACCCGCCTTTATTTCCAGCAAAAGCAACATAACCACGATCAATATTAATCACATCTTCCAACAAATGAATATTCCATGTCATATGTCAAGAACAACCACTATCCACATACCATGTATTGTTGATAGTCCTCCTTGGTTGTCCCTACATAAACAAAGAAACTTAGTTAGAAATTGGAACCCAAGCCATTGTGGTCTTGGGTCATCCAGATGGATCAAAATAAATAACTTCAAGTAATTCACAATCAACATTGTCATCAACCTTTGGAACATAAGATTCACAATTATACCTTTTCAATGAAGACACTTTATGATTAATTGGAAAAACATTATTAGATTTATGATTATCAGATTCAGACATTTCCAAAAAATTCATTAATTTTCTGTTATGTCTTCTTCGTTGTGGTTTAGAAAGTTTGACCTCAGGCTGAGACTCTTTTGGAATTCAAACATGTGGAATCTTAAACTTCTTTTGAAAAACAACTGGTTTAGAAATACGCTTATCATGTTGCTTAAATCCCGAAGATTTAACAGATGATTGACAAGACATATTCTTCATAGCACTAGACGTAGGCTTTTCCCTATTTTGTCTTTTCAGAATCGTCACCACTTGTTTTTTGTGAGGGATCACTCTTTAATTTTGCCTTGATTCTTATAAGGATAGTGAATCAGAATATGTCCAGCCTCATTACAATGAAAACAAACTCTTCTATCTTGATGATTTCTGATATAAGGAGTTTTTCTTGAATTTAATGACTCGTTTGATGAACAAGCTTTAGAAGATTTTACTGAACAGTTGACTGGCTTCTTTGGAACAAAAACTTATTTAGTCACCGTTGATGAATTCTTCTTCTGATGACCAGCAACAACAAAACCACTTGATTGTAACATTTTGGAAAGTTTAGGTTGATCAACTTTCACCTTATCCGGTTCTGTTAAAATGCATCTATCATTGGTAACATTTCTCACTACCTTTGGTTCATCAAGTGGCACTTCCTTAGGAATGCCTTCAACCTTTTTATCATCAAAAACTTCATCCTCAGAATCAGAATCATAGATCATATCTTCACCAGCAACTGGATTTACTTTCAACATTGTCTTTGGATCAATTTCCTCTTCATGAATAATTTCTGGTTCAACCACATAATTTGCATTGAATGGCGGAGGAACAAATCCAATTCCAGCAACCCTCTTAGTAGGATCAGCATTAGTATTAAAGTAATCCAATACCACAGATAAATTTTTAAAATTTTCCAGCTTTCTATGTAATTTGATCACTTCAGATTCTTTATCAGAAATTTCTTTGTTCTTCTGAGCGACAATTTCATTTCGCTTCTCAATCTCAGCATAAGTCATATCCAGATGATATGCTTGTTCCTTATATTTCAATCCCAAAGAGTTCAAATCTCTTTTCAAAGACTCAATTCTATCTATACACAATTTATCATTATCTTTCAATTTTTGATTAACATAATGCATCGATTTCATATCACAAATTAAATTTGTGTTATCATCCATTACTTTTTGCATTTTATCTTTTATACTTATGCAATTTGAGCAATAAATGTGACAGACAGAATCTTTTACCTTTGAAGGATCTGACATATCTGCCATGAAGACTTTTGCAATTGGAATATTTTCAAAATCAGCACCATCAAAAGAATTTTGAGTTAATACAATATCATCTTCAGATACACCAGATGCAATATCAGATTCAACATTATGTACTTGATCATGCTCTTCATCAGCACTAGGCAAACTTTTACCATCATTTGAGCTATCATCATCAGTTGACTCTTCAGAATTTACAGAATGAATTTCAGCTACAAAATCTTGACTTACCGAACCAACCAAATCTTCAAGATGAGTACCCCAATCATAATTTTCATCATTCTGAGCAACCAAAGCAGAAGATGCAGATGCATGATTAGAATTTCTAGAGCCAGAGGAGCCATGTGACTGATTACGATTGTTCTGAAAGTTATTAGGCTTCTTCTGAGAATCAAAATCAACTTTTGGTTTCACACATTCTTTGGAAAAATGACCATATTCCTGACAATTATAGCAACGAACTTTGGTTTTATCAAATCCCATACGTGAACGACTGTTAGAACCGATATACTTTCTTCTAGTCTTCTTCAAAAAATCCTTTGCTTGCCTCATCAACATAGCCATATTCCATTGAATGTTCATCTCTTCCAGATCAACAGGATCAATCTGTCTGAAATCCTCCTCAATAACATCTGGATCTTGAATCCATCATTTAATAAAATTTTCATAAGAAGCCATAAAGGAAGAAAACATTGCTAAATAGTCATCAGCAACTCTGTGATTCATATTATGTGTTCCAGATGATGAAGAAGCTGTATTTGCAGAAAAACCTGAATGACTTGTAATCCCAGAACAATGATCATTAGAAAAATCTTGAGTATCACCAGAAAAGAACGCAACCCCTGCACTAGTTTTGCTAGAAGACTTAGCAAAATACATTGAAGGATCTTCAATATGCTCCATATTAGTTTCCTTCTTCTTCATATTCAAATCATGTGATTGAATCTTGCCAAGAACCTCTTCAAGAGACATAGTTTTATACTTGACATTTTCTTTTATCAAAACCGTATAGACATCAAATTTAGATTGTAATGCCTCCAAAAACTTATCATTTATCTCTTTAGTCTCATAAACCACTGAAGCACTTGACAACTCACTCAGCAAATGATAGAATCTCGTTGCAAGATCATCGAAAGATTCATTTTGAAAGTGCTTGAATACTAAGAACTGCTTCTTCAGTAATTCTTTTCAGCTTTTCTTAACATCTAAACTACCTTCACACCGCTTTTGCAACGCTTCCCACAATTGTTGAGAAGTCCTGAATTGTTTAAAGCTGTGATAAATTTCTTTAGGAAAAGACATTGAGATACTAGCCATTGCCTTCTTTTCTCTTTCAAACAATATTTTTTATTCATTGGTTAACGCAGATACCGATTTAGGAACATCATCCTTTCCCATCCAAGTATATGTCGGATGCGTATAACCTTCCAAGATTGGAATCCATAAACTTGTATCAGTAAAAGACACGAACTGATCAAACCGATCTTTCCAGTTAGAATAATCTGCAAGACTTAACAATTTGGGTGGTTTATGAGATGTACCAATCTCGTTATCGTAATTTAACATGTTAGTCACTTGCACCATATTTGCCATTTTTAGAAAAAAATTTCCAAGTGTTGAACCCCTTAGGCGAAGATAATAAGTTCGCTTCAAAGCCAAACAAGCGAATTTGATATCAAGCGAACTTGATAAGTTCGCTTACACAAGAAAATCCAGTAAGTTCGCATACTGATTAAGTTCGTCTAAACTGAGAGAATCGAACTTAATAAGTTCGCTTGCTAAGTTCGCGTGCAACAACTTTCAGCAAGTTCGCTTACTGCAACTGAAACAAACTCAGCAAGAACTTTTAACCCCAACATGAACAAACATCACCAAAAATAATCATTTCTCATATATTAGAAGGAATTTAACCATAGGATTTAGTATTTTATGAATTAGAACACTTCTATCGAATTAATTTCACCAAAATCAACCTCAAATCCACGAATTCAGCAGTAAAATCAGCTTCAAGAACTTGAAAACTCCATTGATATAAAAACTTCAAAAATGATTAATTTCTTGTCAAATTATACACAAAAACGTCACTAATAACCAAGAATCAAACACAAATCACGAGCAAATGATCTGATACCACTTGTAGGTCCACATGACTCATCTACAGATCGATCTCATGACAAGACGTCTCGATAACACTGAGTGCGGAATCCTTCGTGTTAACGTATGTATATCAATTGATGTCACACCCCGACCGATGGCGGAATCATCGAGGCGGACAATGGAATGATTGTTCAAAATCACATGATAGCTAAAATATTGCATAATTCATTAATTTAATTAAAGACAACAAATATTCAAGTACAATACAAATTCAAATAACCTAGTCTATTCCAAAACATTGATTTAATTAACTAGGTGCATAAGTTCTTAAGTGGTAGAATCTTCAGCAAGCAATCACATATACAAACCTGAAACATTATTTAAATCAAGTGTCAACTATAAATTTGGTGAGTACATAGGTTTTGTGAACCCGATAAATAGTAGATAAAAACGTTTTGCAACTCATTTTTATCTTGTTAAACGTAGCATATATGGTTGTATCCTTCATGTTTATCTAAGCACAATTCAAACCTTGATTGACGCGCTTGAGCATAGCACAACAGCTAGGCCCGGCATGTTTGAATATAGTTATCCACTATATCCGATATGTTTGAAAATAACACGCGGCTATATCCGAGTATGCAGTAATAAACACCCTAACCGGGTGGACTGGTCAGGCACAACAGATCTATTAATATTACTGTTGGTTTTCTTTGTGTTTAAAATAAATGAATGTACACCCAAGATAATTCACGATAAACAAGCATATAATCCATATGTATAACACGTATAAACAATTTGATGAGTAGCATGTATAATGTTTCACCCCAAAGCATGTAAAAATGTAAAATAGGGGCTATGTAACTCACCTGGCTAGCGGATGTTTTAATCCACGAGTGCGGGTGATAAGGATGTTGAAAACTAAGCACGTTGAAACCCTATGTGGATAAATAGGTATTATTGTATGTTTTATATGTGCGTATTCGTATTTAAATGTGTATAGGTTTATAATAATATTTCTTAACATTTATAAAATATGGTAGAAAGATGATAATGATTTTGTAAAACTTAACATCAAATATATATATATATATATATATATTTTAATCTTGTTAAAATATTATATTTTAAATAATTTGTTATTATGTTTATTGTATTTATATATAATAATAAATAAAAAGAAAAGTTTCTATTTGTTTAATTATGTTATCATTATTATATATTAAAATTTATTTTAACAAGTTTATAAAAATTGTAGAGTTTATTATTTTATAAAGATTGGATGGGTTAATTATAAAAAAAAATTGTTTAATCGTTTTTGAAAATAGACGAACGAGTCAACCCACTCGTAATAGTTTTTATTGTATAGAGAAATTATTAAAATGAGATAAAATAAATATATAAAATAAAAGTTTTATAAAACAGAAGAAAAAAAATTAGGCCGAAGGCCAACCGGAATCGAACCCGCGACCTCGGACATAATCACACACACGCATAACCAGCCGGGCTATCGCCCATGGCTGGTTATGCATATGGCGTTTAATTGATAACCACACCAGCAAAACTGGTCGCTGGTTCTCGGCAACCGGCAAACCAGTGTCCGAGAACATTGGTTTGCCCGGTAACCTAAGGTCTGAGGCTGCGATGTCGATTGGAACAGATGGCCAGATGATAACAGAAGGTAAGGGAACGAATTTGAGACTCTTACTTGGTCGTAAAGGGTCTGGACGACAAGGCCGAGAGTCCGAAAATACCAAGATCGGGAAACTATGCTTCGGGATGAATTGGGCTCTAAAAATCTTGTCACAGCTTCACACAGAGGCGACGAACGCAATGGTAGTCTTAATTTGGAGTGAGAGTCGGTGATGAAGGGATGGCGAGCTCGAGGAGGTCCGGTAATGGCTATTTATAGCCGAGCTCGCTCCCCATAATGAGAAATGCAATTGAGTGTGCCTGGACATTCGTCTGGGCAAGACGAAGCTATCGAGCCGTCTTGCGAGCGTGGAGGTCTACTGACGAGGCCGAATTCGCGGCGTGGACTTTCGGCCACAAACACGATCAGACGTTCTGTATGATGGGGAGACAAATTAGTCGAGGGCTTTTGTTCACGTGGGGACGACGAGGTCGGGGAGACCAATTTCGGCTGTCGAGGTGCAGGGGACAGGCGTGTCGAGGGGGTCGCCGGAAATTAGCTTGGACCGTCGGTCAATGGGGGAGACGACCGGAAACGTGAATTGGGATTTGTCAACTTTGGTCCCTGGAGTTTGATTTTGATTTAAAATAGTCCCGGTCCCTGTGGTTAGATTTGTCCAGGATTAGCCCCTTAACTGATTTTTGTCTTAAAACCTTTTAGTTTCATAATTTTCAGAACAACCCCTTAACTTTTATAAAAATAATTAATTAGATTTCATTTTAATTTCAATTATTTTTTTATAAACTTATATTATTATTATTATTATAAATATTTTTATAAAAGTTAATTATTTTATTTAAATGGGTTATCTTATTTATATATGAACCCTTTTAATTTAGATTTTTATATAAAATTTTATATAAGTTTAAAACTTATAAAATTTTAATTATTTTAAATCCATAAAATAAATATATATATATATATATATATATTTTGTACAAAATTAAATAAAAACACTCGCATTTCATTTAATAGAAAATGATTACATGATACATAATATAAAGCGTGAATAAAAACCCGAAATGTCACAATTGACAATAGAAACAACAGGTAAATAAACTTTCTCTTTTATATCACCAAACATAGTTTACAGAATACTTGTTCGTTCAATCTCTCTCTATTCTGAATCTGTAAACTCCTATTTATAAACACCAGTTCTGCAGTAGGCGAACTTAACAAGTTCGCCTCTAATAGACTAGGCGAACTTATCAAGTTCGCCTCTAGCATAACTTGTTCTAATACTTAGACAAAATCTAAACAATTACATAAAAACATAAAGACAATAAGACCTAAACTATTACAAAACTTTTGTCATACAATCTATGTCCTAACATTAAGGAAACTTTATTATGTATGCATGTGCTAGATGATGAGATTTTGTTGATATGATGATGGATTATGTGGTAATAATAGTTGTATATATATGTCCTAAAAGTGTTGGATGATACATGCATGCTCGGTTTTGCTATTTTAGGAAACTTTAATTTTGGGTTTCATGTTAGATGTCATGTTTAGGGTGATTTGATAATGGTAAATGGTTAGATATGCATAAAGAATGGATAATATGTGTAGATTTGCTATCTAGAACTTTTGGTCATTTGAGATTTCATGCTCGGTTCTATTTATAGTAACTTTAATTTTTGGGTTTTTGTTAAAAAAAGTTATGATGTGATTTGTTTGGTGAAAATGATGCATAAACACTAGATATATATATTGTATGATTTTTTTCGATAAAATAATATGTCCATGATGCTTTTAAGCTCGTTTTCTATTTTTAGAAACTTTATTTCTTGACATGTATGAAAAATTGATGTTTGGGTGTATTCAAAGCATGAAACTAGTGTAGTGAACATTATGAAGGAATGATTGACCAAAATGATGGATTAAAATGCATGTGTATGAGTTTTAGAGCCCGGTTTCTAAATAAGGAAACTTTACTATCCACAAGATGTGTTTGCAAGTTGTTAACATGACTAGGAGGTTTAAATGACTTATTAACATGTACTTAAGTGCATTGTATGATAATATATGATATTATTCCATGAACTTGCCAATTTGACATGATCTTGCTATAATAGGAAACCTTACTTATCCGAAACTCGCATGTTCGTCTATTTTTAGCAAGTAAACCTTGGGATGTCCTATATGTGTTATAACATGCCTAATTTCATGTGTGAAAATCAACTTTGCATAGTTGCCATGTTTAGGACTCAAAAACTTGACTTTCCTATTAAGGAAACTTTAATTGTACCAAAAGTTGTGTTTCAAGTTCTAAATTCCAATCGAATGTGCCAATGTGTTTATTAGACGATAATAGACTATTTCAAAGTAGGTTTGAATTCTATGTTAGGATTTGAATGCTTAAGACCAACATGTCACGAACGGGTCATCGGGTCAAAACATCTTTGAAACGTCAAAGTCACTTTTCAAACAACTCTTTAGATGCATAGAGTTCATAGTCAAGCATTTACAATAATTAGACCTTAAAGTCCGAAATGTTTCCTAGGGCACGAGTAGGTCGTCTCATTTAGCCGGATATGCTAAGACTTGCATATCATTACCGCTTTATCAGGTGAGTTCTCACAGCCCCGTTTCACTCATTTTCCATTTTGGGGTGCGATACATGCTCAAGTACATTTTTCAAAAATCATATTTCCATGCTTACATTGTTACATTAATTATATAAGTTGTACATGGTGTGTACAAAGTCCTCTCAGAGTCAACCGTTAATTTTTCCACAAGCGAGGTGATCATGAACAGTACTGTTGGGTTTAACAACCCCTGCCCGGGTTAGTAGCGCTAACATCGGCTGGAGGTCGAACGGGTACATAATTGACCTAATCCATTCATATGCAAGGCACAAAGAGGCGAACCACATCCTTTTCCTTTTTCAGTGGCTACAGTTCAGCTTCGGTTGGCGGACTTATGATAGCTTTTGCTTTTGTCTGATCAACAATGATTGTGTAGAGTACAAATGCTTTTCCATGCATTTCCAACATATGCTTTTCCATGCATTTCCAACAAATGCTTTTCCATGCATTTCCAACATATGCTTTTCCAAGCATTTCCAACATATGCTTTTCCATGCATTGTCAATATATGATTTTCTAAAACATTTCATGATATGATTTCCATTACATACAACCTGTGAACTCACCAACTTTATGTTGACCCATTTTAGCATGTTTATCTCAGGTCGTTGAATGCATAGGATATGTGGCTAGGATGCACCCACAGGAGTCACACATTATTCATGCATGGCATCCTATTTTGACAAATTCTTTTAATTCATTTGTTAAGCGTTGTAAACTTTTAAACATTGCTTCCGCACATTTACTTTGAACTTTGCTAAACTTATTTTGTGCGTTATCAAGCCATGCATTAAAAGAGGTATTTTGAAAACCATTTAGTGGTCGTTCAAAGTAATACAATGGTAACGATCCTCTCGAGTCACGCCCCTCGGGTATAGCCCGGAAGTGGAATTTGGGGGTGTGACAATCAACATCGTCCGTTTCTCACATGGACTCATCCTCTTGGATGGTAACTTCTCTAAGAACCGTTTGCACAAATAAATATCCTTCTTCATCGAAATCAATCCCGTCTTCATCGAATATGGTTTTTTCTTCCAATAAGCACTCCTAAACAGATTCATTATCATATATCGGTCCGAGGAACCGAGGGTGGGGGTGGCCGAAAGGATGTTCCTCTTCCTCGTTCACATCATCTAGGATGATGGTTCCCGATTCGGTTTCCTTAATGCGCCTCTCCCGTTGTAACTTAAGATCTCGGACTCGTTGGCTGAGCTGTTTGATCTCTAGTTGTATTACAATATCTTGGACCCATTGCCGGAACCGTTTGATCTTAAGATCGTGTGGGTCAGGATATACTCCATCGCTGCCTCGGTCGGCGATTCTGCGAGTATGGCGTCGATCATCTCCACAGGCAGCCATTTGATAACCAAAAGCTTTGATACCAACTGATACGGAAACATAATCAAAAGTCTCAAATAACTCAATGATTCAATCAAAAGCTTTAATCGAACCGAATAATTCAAAAAAACCTCAGAGGTCTTCTTTACAATGAAAATAAAAAAAAACTCTCTTAAACAATAACCCTTAATCCCTTTTATAGTTAGGAATTATAATTCAAATAGGAAACCATTAAGATAAAATAGAAATTCAAATAATAAATAATATAAATAATCTTCAATTCAAACATGTAGATAACTCTGCATCAGGTAGTGTTCATAATAAAGCACTTAAAATTGTGAGGATCTACAAAATCAGAAGCAGTCTATTAGCACCACTCTTCACAAGCAAGATCATATTGTAAAGAAAGGGAATCGAATTCAACTGAATGCTACATTTAATGCTTGTAGACTTTGTTTGAAAAATTCTTACCGTTTCGGGTCATGATGAGAGCAAAGGAAATTTCATGAAAAAAATAGACTTAATCCTACGCCATGATGAGGAATTTCATCAATTACCAAAACATGCAAGTAATAACCAATACTTATCTCCATCTATTCAAAAGATATAGCTAATTGTTTTGAAGAAGAAGTTCTAAATTCCATCTTTAAAGAAATTGGTAATGATGTTTTTGCTTTGTTAATTGATGAGTCTAGTGACGTGTCAAAAAAGGAACAAATGGCAATTGTTTTGAGATATGTTGATACACACGGACTTGTTAAGGAGAGATTTGTTGGTTTTGTTCACGTGATGGAGACGTCTTCTCCGGCCCTCAAGTTTGCCATTGACACATTTTTTTTGCTAAATATGGATTAAGTTTTAAAAGGCAAAGGGGCAAAGGATGCATTGAGCAAACAATATGCGAAGTGAGTTCAGTGGTTTAAAAGAAAATATCTTAGAAGAAAATAGCTTAGCGTATTATGTACATTGTTTTGCTCACCAGCTTCGGTTAGTGGTTGTGACGGTTGCTAGAAAACATTTAAGAAAGTTGCAAAAGTTTAGAAAAAGTTGATTTTATCCACTTTTAGAAGAAATCCATTTTTTTGTGGAAAAATGATATTTAAATCTTGAACATGACAGAAAATTATTCCAATGAGAAAGGTCACCGGGCAAGAAGACAAAGGTATGATATCACCAATCACCATTATTATAAGTTTGACTGTTTTGACAATGTTGTTGATATGGAAATTCAAGAGTTTGGTGATCGTTTTAATGAGATTAACACCGAATTACTTCAAAACATGACGGCTTTCAACCCGTTTGACTCGTTTTCTAAGTTTGATGCATCAAAGTTAATGAGATTGTGTGAGTTTTATCCATCTAGTTTTGATACTTGGAAAAATGTGATCTTGCGCATCGGCTTGGCTTGTACATTGATAGTGTGCGAAAGGATGAAAGATTTGCTAACTGGAATGGTATTTGTCACACCCCATCTATGGCGGAAACACGGGGCGTGGCGATCCATGGTGTTCATAGCCTTTGATTACAACAAACGGCTTCTAATGCATTCATAATCAAAGGTTTCAAGTTGTTGCAAGAAAACATAAATTGTTTCCATATAGTTGTTACATGCCAAAGGTACCGTACTTAAATTCCAAAGTATACGATTTTTCATACAACAAGTTTGTCGGCTATGACTTAGATGTCCCTAGGTCATTCCGGGATGTCTCCAAAAAATGTTCTACGTGTGTGCATGCCCATGCACCATGATTCTAGTTACGTGAGAAATACATGCTAAAATGTCAACATAAAGTTGGTGAGTTCACAGGTTTAAGTAAGTAGAAAAATATGTTTCCTTTGGACTACGAGATTTCCTAGTATGTTTAGAATTTTTAATCAAACAATACTTATGTATGTGCATCGTTACCATCAGCTATCATAACCGACACTTGACGTTTATAGTTGATGTACCCGTCACTTGACTGAGTAACTGATGTGCCCCGCCCAATGTTCTGTCATGAAACATTGTAAGTATGTGTATGGACAGTATGCACTCGCTTTGACCTCCAATCAAGGTTAGAGCGACTAATCACGGGTGGGGGTGTCAATCCAAACAAATCTATTCATGCGTTTCACGTCTAAATTAGCTAACAGTTATAGTATTCCCGGGGACTTAGTATGACAGTAAGTACTCATGCAACAATCAGTTTATGTACTCGTATCTAAATATGAGCTATGTATTCTCCCCCGTATGTTTAAAAATCATTTAAATCATAATAAAAGTGGGGTCGTGAAGACTCACTGTATCTAACGAGGTGGTGAGTGAAGATGTATGCAATAAGTCCAACAAGTATCTGATCTATACATGCCCTAAATTATTTAAGACACCTTAGGTCCTATGTAGTTGTTTATGTGTGGATTGGTCATATGACCAATACCCTGAAGTCTCGACCCTTGCCTTGTAATATTCTACAAGGGTCCGACCCGATCGCCGTTGGTGATATAACTTTTCGTTCAAGTTGTTATATTTATTAAAATCCCTTTAATAAATATTATGGTTCGGTCTCGTAGTTGTTAATATTTCGTTTTTGGTTTAAGTCATTCTTTATGATAATAAATATACAATATATATTTATTATAAAATAGATTTACAAAATTCATAAAGTAATTATTATATTACTTTATTTTTATAAGCTCATTTCAATTATTAATTTCTATAAAACTCATTACACATGTAACTTATAGATGTGGGCTAATTTTATAAACTTTTATAAAATCTTTTATGTCCATTTTTCCTTGTAATAATAATAATGAAACAATTTTATTTTTATTATTATTATATATATATTATATCCTTTTCTATTTAAGAGTTTTACTTAATATATTTATGTAACTTTATTTTATAAAATAATTTATAAAATATTACACCCATTATTTTCTTATATTAATAACCATAATAAAAAAAATTATTATTTATTTATGTTATTAAATGTTATGTCTTAAAATATAATGATTAATAATAATCATTAATCTAAAATAACACTTTAGCGTTTTATCCTTTATAATTTAAAAACCCGTCTTCTATATGTTAAAAACTCGTTATTTAAAATACGATCTTCCGGTTATAACTTATTATATCACTGGCTATTTAATAATAATAATAATAATAATAATGGGTCGAGTGCTCACGTTAATAGCCGAGAGAGAAAGGTGATGGAGGTGACCCGGTTCCTTCATTCGACGTCTCATATCACCCGGTTAGCTCCCGCAATAACCCGTGTCACCCGGTTAGCTCCCATAATAACCCGTATCACCCGGTTAGCTCCCGAAATACCCCGTATCACACGTGTAACCGTAACCCGGTGTCCGTAGGTGAGATCAAAGGCCCGTAACAAGTGGTGGAGCTCGGTTCTTGTTTTACGAACCCCGTAATGGTGGCATGGGGCTACTGTGAATGGAGGTGGTGGTGCAAGGTGGTGATCGGTGAAGGGCTGTAGTGTTCGTAAAGCTGTGCGGGATGGGTGCTGTCACACCCCGCCAAGTCGGAAACGCGAGGCGCGACGTTACATGGTTTCCAAAGCATATGATTACCGCAAACACATACATGATAAATGGATACATAGACAAGTTTAAAGTTTTACATTCCAAAATGTAAATTGAGTTTACAAAAAATTAAGATTTCGCAAATATGACTCCATTACATTGAGTTATACAAGAGAAATCCCCCAAAAGTTGTATCCATCGTACATGCATGCAATCTACATTGCTAACCTTGCGATCACGTTCAATTTCCTGAAAAACATACTTAAAATTGTCAACACGAGGTTGGTGAGTTCACAGGTTTAATCAAATAGTTCTTTGTAAAATTCAATCGTTCGTAAATAGTTTCAGGTGTATGTGATAAACAGAATAAGAATTGTTGACCCATTTGTAAACTAGCTAGGAATACAAATAATATGTTCATACATGAGGCGTAACCAAACCATGACAATTGTACACGCCCCTAATTTCGTTATCCGGTTCTATGCGGCCATACATCCTCCAGATTGTGGTTAGCGCGACTAACCATGACCGGGAGACGTCACTCTCCATAGTACTATTCATAGGACCCTAGGCTACAGTTAATGGTTACTACGTTGTTCCAGGGGACTTTAGCGGCCTCACTTGTTGTTCTCATCTCATGTAAACATAAAAGTCGAGCCTTATTCTCTTGTTATCCCATAAAATAGTTGTAAGTATGTTCTTCCCCCAAATATTGAAAAACAGTAAAAAAGGGCCGTGAAACTCACCTTGTTTTTGTGTATGTTTGTAATGATACTTGTTGTAGTCAAACTTGACTATTCGTACCCTAAATACCAAAGGGTAAATTGTGTTAAGACCGAACGTCTCATATTGCAAATTGTTCACCGACTTTGTAAATCTGGTTGTTTTTGTTTAAAATATCCTCTTAGTGGTTCAACACTTGTTTCGTTATAAAAACAGTTCCAAGTTACTGCCCAAAAGGGGACTGACACAGGTATCGAAACTACCTAGTTTTGATTGGGCAATTGAGTATCGAAACTTCCTAGTTTCGATTGAGTAGTTAGGTATCGAAACTACCTAGTTTCGATTAAGTATGACAGTTGGCGAAACTTCCTAGTTTCGATTGACAAGAAGGATATCGAAACTACCTTGTTTCGATTGAACGACTAGTATCGAAACTCCTAGTTTCGATTGAGTAGACATGCATCGAAACTCCTAGTTTTGATTGAGTAACAGGTATCGAAACTCCTAGTTTCGATTGAGTAACTGATATCGAAACTATAGTTTCGATTACTGGACTTCTGTTTGACAGAATCAGTCCTGCATATTTTTATGTTTTAATCTTGAATTCGACACACTTTTCTTGTTATCTTACTTGCGTTTGAATATTTTGTATGTTTAGCTACGGTTTTTAAAGAAAATAACGTAGATAGTATCGAGTTTTTACCTTAAAACAGAGGTGAAGATGATGAGAGAAAACAGAGAATGATCTTGATTCTTCTGTTAAATTTCCTTTAGAAACACTTGAAGTTCTTCTTAAAACACCGAATTATGGTAGGTTTTGCCTTAGAACTTGACTTCGATTTGTAGAGAATTGGGGAAAATTTGTTGTATGAAATGAGAAATATGACAGAGATTGTGAGGTTGAGACTGAGAAAGTATGGGTTTTCTAAATGTGAGTGAAGTAGGAAGTGGGAGGGATGGTCTCTTCTGAATTTCGGCTAAAATTCAAGGGAGTGGTTTGTTTAGTAATAATTAGATTTATGATTTAAGTATTAATTTATTAATGGTATTAATAACAATTAGAGTTTTAAAGGGGTAATTTAATTCGGTTTAGATTCTTCACGGTATTGTAAATTTAGCAAGTTTATGGCACGTTAATGAAAACTATTTAAATCTTAGATTGTATAATTCGTTGAGGTGATTATTCGTAGGTATAAATACCTAAAGGTGACGATACGTGGTAACTTCTTCGAAAGGGTTCGTTATTTTACTTTTACTTATACCGTATGTTTTAGTCTAAAAATAAATTATAGTCCAACGTAACTTTTGTGTAATAAATATATATATATATATATATATTTTTTTTTTTTCTGGTTATTTAATTTAACCACTAGTGTTCGTATTTAGTCGGGTTATCCTGGTACGTGAACCGGTAATTCCTGGAATTACCAAAATATGAAATGAACAATGTACGGCTTTTCTTAGACTTTAATGTCCTAATTTATGCAATTAGGTAAATCACGAAAACAAATATAATATAAACTTTTTTATATCGTGTACGGATATTGACCTGAAATGTCGGGTATCACATTCTCCCCATGTTAAAAGAATTTCATACCGAAATTCAATTCGTGTCATCTTGAACTGGTGCATCCTTAAATAAGGAGGAGTATTTCGTCTTTATTTGATCTTCTCGTTCCCATGTATACTCAGGACCACGTTTTGAGTTCCAACGTACTTTAACCAGTTTGATTCGACTACGTCTCAGCTTTTGAACTTTCCAATCTGAAATCTCAATCGGTTCCTCGACGAAATGCAACCTGTCGTCTATGTGAATCTCATCGGGTGGTATAATTAACGTCTCGTCTGATAAACACTTCTTGATATTTGATACATAAAACGTATCATGTACGTTGCTTAGTTCTTGTGGTAGTTTGAGCTTGTAAGCTACAGGGCCAACTCTAGCCAGTATTTTAAAAGGTCCAACGTATCTAGGGTTGAGCTTACCACGGTTACCAAACCTTGCAACGCCTTTCCATGGTGAGACTTTTAACATTACTCGGTCACCAACTTGAAATTCTAATGGTTTCCGTCTGTTATCAGCATAGCTCGTCTGTCTGTCTCGGGCTGCTTTCAGACGGTCCTTAATTTTGAAGATCTTATCAGTGGTTTCCTGGACAATCTCAGGGCATGTCAAATGTTTTTCACCAACTTCCGCCCAACATAGCGGTGAGCGGCATTTACGACCATATAAAGCTTCAAACGGAGCTGCCTTAATGCTCGTGTGATAGCTGTTATTATAGGAAAACTCCGCTAACAGTAAATGAGTATCCCAACTTCCTCTGAAATCAATTACACACGCACGGAGCATATCTTCTAAAGTTTGGATAGTCCTTTCATTTTGACCGTCCGTTTGTGGGGGATATGCCGTGCTCATGTCAAGATGTGTGCCCATGGCTTCTTGTAATGATTTCCAGATTCTAGACACGAATCTGCTGTCTCTATCAGAGAAAATAGAAATTGGCACTCCATGCCTAGCCACAATTTCCTTGATATAAAGCTTTGCAAGTTTCTCGGTTTTATCCGTCTCTTTGATAGGTAGAAAATGAGCTGATTTTGTCAGACGATCGACAATTACCCATATTGTGTCATAACCGCTGGACGTCCTGGGTAACTTCGTGATGAAATCCTTAGAAATATGTTCCCATTTCCATTGAGGTATCTCGGTTTGTTGTAACAATCCCGACGGTTTCTGATGTTCTGCCTTTACCTTTGAACACGTCAGGCATTTACCGACATAAACAGCAATTTCTCCTTTCATGTTCGGCCACCAATAGTGTTCTTTCAGATCCTTATACATCTTATCTGAACCCGGGTGAATGGAGTACCTGGACTTGTGGGCTTCGTCCATAACCAACTCCCGTAAGTTACCGTTACTCGGCACCCAGATTCTATTCATGAAGTATAAAATGTCATCTGACTTTGGTTCCAACTGTCTGATCATTCCTCGTACAGCTTCATTATGAATGTTTTCTTCTTTGATTGCCTCTTGTTGTGCCATTCGGATTTGAATCGTGAGACTCGTATGAATTGTCAATCCTAGGGCACGAACATGAAGAGTTTTAACCCGTTCTTTACGACTCAAGGCATCTGCCACGACGTTTGCCTTACCCGGGTGATACTTGATATCACAGTCGTAATCATTCAGTAGCTCTACCCAACGACGTTGTCTCATGTTGAGTTCCTTTTGATCGAAGATATGTTGAAGACTCTTGTGATCAGTAAAGATAGTGCTTCTTGTACCGTAAAGATAATGTCTCCAAATCTTGAGTGCAAACACAACTGCGCCCAACTCCAAGTCATGGGTCGTATAATTCTTTTCGTGCACTTTTAGTTGTCGTGAGGCATAAGCGATGACTTTGTCTTTTTGCATTAACACACAATCAAGTCCTTGGTGTGATGCATCGCAGTATACGACAAAATTGTTGATTCCCTCAGGAAGGGATAAGATCGGGGCACTACACAGCTTCTGCTTCAGCAATTGAAAAGCTGACTCTTGCTTGTCACTCCAATCAAACTTCTTTTCTCTCTGGGTTAATGTGGTTAAAGGCAGGGCTGTTTTTGAAAAATTTTCGATGAATAGCCTGTAATAGCCTGCCAAACCCAGAAATTGACGCACCTCAGTCGGAGTTCTTGGTGCTTCCCAGTTTTTGATAGCTTCAATCTTAGATAGGTCTACGTGAATACCATTCTTATTGATGACGTGTCCGAGAAAGTGAACCTCTCGGATCCAAAACTCACACTTAGAGAATTTAGCATAAAGCTTCTCCTTCCTGAGTAGTTCCAAGATTAATCCAAATGATGTTCATGTTCCTCCTTGGTTCGTGAATATATTAATATGTCATCGATAAACACCATCACGAATTTATCCAAGTACGGCTTGCACACGCGGTTCATGAGATCCATGAAAACAGCTGGTGCGTTCGTCAAACCAAATGGCATAACTAGGAACTCGTAGTGACCGTAACGAGTCCTAAAAGCCGTTTTTGGTATATCTTCTTCCTGAATTTTCAGTTGATGATACCTTGATCGTAGATCAATTTTAGAATAGAAGCTGGAACCTTGAAGTTGATCAAACAAATCATCTATTCGAGGAAGAGGATACCGGTTTTTGATTGTCAGCTTGTTTAATTCTCGGTAATCAATACACATCCTAAAGGTTCCATCCTTTTTCTTTACGAATAAGACCGGAGCTCCCCAGGGTGAGAAACTTGGTCTTATGAAACCTTTATCAAGCAACTCTTGTAGTTGATTAGATAATTCCTGCATCTCGGAAGGTGCTAGTCGATACGGTGACCGTGCAACCGGTGCGGCTCCTGGTACCAAGTCGATTCGGAATTCGACTTGCCTCGGTGGTGGTAATCCAGGTAAGTCTTCAGGAAAAACTTCGGGGTAATCTTTAACGATTGGTATGTCTTCAAGTCGACGTTTCTCGGGTTTCTTCTCGACGACGTGCGCCAGGAATACGCAATAGCCTTTACGTAGGTACTTACGAGCTTTCATGCAGTTTATCATCCTCAATGTCACTCCACTCTTCTCACCTTGAACCGAAAGAACTTCTCCGTTCGGGAGAGGAATATGAACAATCTTCTCAAAACAAACAATCTCGGCGTGATTCTTCGACAACCAATCCATACCAATAACAACGTCAAAACTTCCCAAGTCAACAGGTAGTAGGTCTATACTAAATGTGTGGTTCTTAAAACATAAGGTACAACCCTGTATGACTTCCCAGTTTTAATTAATTTCCCGTTTGCTAATTCAATTGTATAATTTTGGTCTAGTTTGCTGGGCTTAATACCGAGTAGGGACTTAAAGTCATTTGACACAAAACTCATATCAGCACCCGTATCGAAAAGTATAGAGGCATAGTGATTATTTATCGGGAACGTACCAGTGACAATGTTCGGATCTTGTCGTGCGTCACCAGCCCCCATCACAAACGCTCTTCCACGGGCCTGATTGTCGTTTCGGTTCTTCAATTTTGGACAGTCTTTTCTAAAGTGCTTTGGATCTCCACACTCAAAGCATCCCTGATTCATCCTTTCTGCTCCTGGGTTAACCTTTCCTGCTTCTTGATTGGTCTTTTTAGGGTCCGCATTGTTCCAACAGTTATGGGCTAGATGCCCATGCTTTTTACATTTTCCACATTGGGTACACCTTCCACTGTGATGATACCCACATTTGTCACACTTCGGTAGTGTTCCAAGATATCCTTTTTGTTCCACAGTGTTGACAGCATAGGCTTTCATAATTTCAGGTCTCTTGTTAGTTTGATTCTTGTTTTGATTACTTAGCTTTCCAAACCATTTCCTCTTTTCTCCAGACCTTCCTTCCTCGGTCTCCTTCTTCTCAAACAAACCATCACGCACAACATTATCTCTTAGTTTGGAAGCTAGAATTATAGCGCTCTTGGCATCCATAGGGTTCGATGAAGTTACCAGGCTTCGGATTTGAGGAGCAAGACCCCACAAATATCTTTCAACTTTCTTGTATTCTGGCGTGACCATGTGTGGCACTAAACTTGCTAACTCATTGAATTGGTCAGTGTAACCAGTCACATCATCTCCTATCATTTGTAAATTCCACATTTCAGATTCGATCTTTTGCAACTCATTTTGAGGACAGTACTCCTCGATCATCATGGCTTTTAGATCATCCCAAGATAGCTGGTAGGCAGTCTGTCTTCCCAAGGTTTTCATCTGAGAATTCCACCAGGTTAATGCTTTGTCAGCAAGTGTGCAAGTGGCATATTTCACCATACACTTAGCTGTGCATTCACTAATATCAATTACAGATTCCATCTTCTCAATCCACCTCATCAGGCCTACTGCACCCTCGGTGCCATTGAAGTTGCGAGGGTTGCAGGATAGAAAATCCTTATAAGTGCACTTCTTGTTCGAAGCATCTGTAGGGTCACAAGTCAATATTTTAATAATGTTGTTATCTTAGATCGCGACAGTGTTTCAGAGGTGTTTACACATCCTATTACCTCTAGAACCTCTAGTAGTGTCACTGCCTCCTGCACCTCCTCCGCTACCACTACCATTTCCTCCGCCGTTATTCCGATTGGCTTCGTACTGCTCCAAGGCGGCGGCTACACGTTGTGATATGAGTTGCTCAACTTCTGCAGAAAACGTCGTGTTGTTTTCACCAGTAGTGTCACGCGGTGTCCTTCTTTTGGGTGCCATGGGTCTGAAGTCGAAAAGGGGTTAGTGTGTGACGATATTCAGTGTCTACGATATCCGTACAATAGGATGATAAGTTATGAAATGCATATGCAATGGAAAATGTCTCAGTGAGTCATTTAGATTATAGACTAGGTTCGATTTTTAGACTCCTAGTTCGCTATAATCAATGGCTCTGATACCAATCTTTCACACCCTGCCAAGGCAGAAACGCGAGGCGCGACGTTACATGGTTTCCAAAGCATATGATTACCGCAAACACATACATGATAAATTGATACATAGACAAGTTTAAAGTTTTACATTCCAAAATGTAAATTGAGTTTACAAAAAGTGAAGATTTCGCAAATATGACTCCATTACATTGAGTTATACAAGAGAAATCCCCCAAAAGTTGTATCCATCGTACATGCATGCAATCTACATTGCTAACCTTGCGATCACGTTCAATTTCCTGAAAAACATACTTAAAATTGTCAACACGAGGTTGGTGAGTTCACAGGTTTAATCAAATAGTTCTTTGTAAAATTCAATCGTTCGTAAATAGTTTCAGGTGTATGTGATAAACAGAATAAGAATTGTTGACCCATTTGTAAACTAGCTAGGAATACAAATAATATGTTCATACATGAGGCGTAACCAAACCATGACAATTGTACACGCCCCTAATTTCGTTATCCGGTTCTATGCGGCCATACATCCTCCAGATTGTGGTTAGCGCGACTAACCATGACCGGGAGACGTCACTCTCCATAGTACTATTCATAGGACCCTAGGCTACAGTTAATGGTTACTACGTTGTTCCAGGGGACTTTAGCGGCCTCACTTGTTGTTCTCATCTCATGTAAACATAAAAGTCGAGCCTTATTCTCTTGTTATCCCATAAAATAGTTGTAAGTATGTTCTTCCCCCAAATATTGAAAAACAGTAAAAAAGGGCCGTGAAACTCACCTTGTTTTTGTGTATGTTTGTAATGATACTTGTTGTAGTCAAACTTGACTATTCGTACCCTAAATACCAAAGGGTAAATTGTGTTAAGACCGAACGTCTCATATTGCAAATTGTTCACCGACTTTGTAAATCTGGTTGTTTTTGTTTAAAATATCCTCTTAGTGGTTCAACACTTGTTTCGTTATAAAAACAGTTCCAAGTTACTGCCCAAAAGGGGACTGACACAGGTATCGAAACTACCTAGTTTTGATTGGGCAATTGAGTATCGAAACTTCCTAGTTTCGATTGAGTAGTTAGGTATCGAAACTACCTAGTTTCGATTAAGTATGACAGTTGGCGAAACTTCCTAGTTTCGATTGACAAGAAGGATATCGAAACTACCTTGTTTCGATTGAACGACTAGTATCGAAACTCCTAGTTTCGATTGAGTAGACATGCATCGAAACTCCTAGTTTTGATTGAGTAACAGGTATCGAAACTCCTAGTTTCGATTGAGTAACTGATATCGAAACTATAGTTTCGATTACTGGACTTCTGTTTGACAGAATCAGTCCTGCATATTTTTATGTTTTAATCTTGAATTCGACACACTTTTCTTGTTATCTTACTTGCGTTTGAATATTTTGTATGTTTAGCTACGGTTTTTAAAGAAAATAACGTAGATAGTATCGAGTTTTTACCTTAAAACAGAGGTGAAGATGATGAGAGAAAACAGAGAATGATCTTGATTCTTCTGTTAAATTTCCTTTAGAAACACTTGAAGTTCTTCTTAAAACACCGAATTATGGTAGGTTTTGCCTTAGAACTTGACTTCGATTTGTAGAGAATTGGGGAAAATTTGTTGTATGAAATGAGAAATATGACAGAGATTGTGAGGTTGAGACTGAGAAAGTATGGGTTTTCTAAATGTGAGTGAAGTAGGAAGTGGGAGGGATGGTCTCTTCTGAATTTCGGCTAAAATTCAAGGGAGTGGTTTGTTTAGTAATAATTAGATTTATGATTTAAGTATTAATTTATTAATGGTATTAATAACAATTAGAGTTTTAAAGGGGTAATTTAATTCGGTTTAGATTCTTCACGGTATTGTAAATTTAGCAAGTTTATGGCACGTTAATGAAAACTATTTAAATCTTAGATTGTATAATTCGTTGAGGTGATTATTCGTAGGTATAAATACCTAAAGGTGACGATACGTGGTAACTTCTTCGAAAGGGTTCGTTATTTTACTTTTACTTATACCGTATGTTTTAGTCTAAAAATAAATTATAGTCCAACGTAACTTTTGTGTAATAAATATATATATATATATATATATTTTTTTTTTTTCTGGTTATTTAATTTAACCACTAGTGTTCGTATTTAGTCGGGTTATCCTGGTACGTGAACCGGTAATTCCTGGAATTACCAAAATATGAAATGAACAATGTACGGCTTTTCTTAGACTTTAATGTCCTAATTTATGCAATTAGGTAAATCACGAAAACAAATATAATATAAACTTGTTTATATCGTGTACGGATATTGACCTGAAATGTCGGGTGTCACAGGTGGTTGTGGTATGATGGGGCTGTCGAGAGGGGGTAAGGGGAGGTGAAGGTGGTGGAGGTTAGCAACTAAGGAGGGGGAGGGATGGTGATGCTGTTGTTCGTGGAACCAAGGGGGAGGCAAGGGGGTTTCAGTAATGGTTGCCGGGAAGAAACAAGGAGTTATGGTGGTGGTCGGGTGAAGTGCCGAGAGGGGGGGGGGGGGAAAGGAGTTGTGTGAGTATGTTGTGGGGTGAGGCTTGCATCTATTTATAACCTATGCATGGGTTATTACTCAATGGTTCTATGGTAACTTTTGAGACCAATTTGTCTCACCTTGTAGCTTGTTGGGGAACAAGGCAACAACAAACAAGTGAGTCTCTTTGTTGTTTGGTCGGTTAAGAAAAAGCCACGAGGGGGGTAGGGGTAGGGTAGGGGTATTGTGAGTGGTCTGGTACCCGTTAGTCCAAGTTCCGGTATAATACCCGCGTGTTGTCGGTTTTTCATTTGTCGTTAAGTGTCGGGATGGGTCGTGTATACACAAAATTATAAGTTTAGTAGTTTATAATACGTGACCGTGTCACGCGTTTAGAATTTATTTCCACATGGGTAGCTATTCTTTATTAATAAAAATAAACATAAAGTTTTCGATATGTTTACTTTATTTCTAGTTTATCACCAACGCGATACGATGTTCGACGTGTCTCAGAAATCTCTAATATTTCCTTTGTAGCTGTGTAGTGGTTGGACTCTACTGGATCAGGTTAGACCTAATTAATTAAATTAGTCTAATATGCGAAGTCTCGTGCAATTATATTTAAATAATTGCGTGATAAAATTACCAGTTGTCACATCATACCCTAGTTAGAAGAATTTCGTCCCGAAATTAAGTTGATGTTATTTGTAGTTGATGTCTTGTTGAACAACTGGGGATACTTGAGTCTCATTTGATCCTCGCGTTCCCAGGTGAATTCTAGTCCTAGTTTAGAGTTCCATCAGACTTTCACTATGGGGATGTGACCTTGTTTCAGTTTCTTAATTTCCCGATCCATGATTTCTACTAGTTGTACCACAAAGTGGAGTTTGTCGTTGATTTGAATATCCTCAAGTGGTATAACAAGGGTTTCATCTAATAAGCACTTCACAGGGAATGTGTCGTGTATACCATTGAGTTGTTGGGGTGGCTTAAGTCGGTAAGCCACAGGACCTATTCTTTCCTAAGATTTCAAACGGTCTGATGTATCGGGGATAGAGTCTACCTCGTTTCCGAAATCTATCGACCCCTTTCCAAGGAGAGACGTGCAATAGTACGTTGTCTCCGAATTGGAATTCCAAGGGTTAGTGTTCTTATTTCTGAAGTTCACATTTCTCTTACACATTCATTCCCTTAATGTCTTGTCTCAAGGACTATTATTGACTTCTTTGTCAATGTGAAACTTGTCATCGAAGTAAATTTCCTTGGGAAGTATAGGTAACGAGTCTTTAGACAAATGTTCCTTGCACTATGCATAAATTATGTCATGCAAACTGTCGAGTTTCCTGAGGCAACTTTGAGTTTATACGCCATGGAACCGATTCTATCCTGAATCTTAATCGTTCCAACGTATCCTAGGGCGAGTTTCTCATTCTTTCTAAAACGATTGTAATCTTTTTGATGATATCTTATGACAGAACCTTGTCACCAACTTGAAGTTTATAGAGGTTTCCTTATGGCAGTCAACATATTATCCTTGACTACCTTTGATTGCTTAACCGTGTATCCTACTCCAGGAGTTTCACCAATCATCCCCTAAATGGTTTCCGAAGTGTTAAGTTGGCTATTCCTAACTTAGCCCATTTGACGTTTTCGTCAATATAACTTTGTATAGTGTGCAAGTCGCTATTGCATGATATTCAATTTCGTTGTAGCCGAGGATTCTAGCTCTTGTTAAAATCAACCTCATAAGTTCTACGCTTATGCTCAATGGTTTGAATCGCTCTTGATCTTTGACTACTTGTCAATGAATATTTGGAGATTCTCACTAACAGGTGTGTTCTTATGACTTTCTTCCATCTCTTGGAAGTAAGATGTCTATCATTATCAGGGATAATGATCATGTACTTTAGGTCTAGCTAATACTTTGACATACAGTCTAGTCGACTCTCCTAGTTTTGAAATCTTCCATGTAAGACGATAGTATACCGACTTCTGGTTAATCGATTCATGATAACCCACATGGTTTCTGATGTTTTGATGTGCCTTCAACACCGATTATGCAAATTTCGACGTATAAAGCAATCCTTTCTTTTTTACTTAGGAAGTCCTTGTACATTTCGTCCGTTCCTACAGGTACGGAGTACTTAGACTCGAGCTATATCCTAACTTGATTTTTCTATGATGCTTGTGTCATGAATCTATGTCATGATCTTGAGTTAGAGAACTTTATTACTTAGGTTCCCATTTTGATTCTTTTCCACCAAGAATCCATTCTTAGTATCCTTTGTTGTTTCTTCGGTGTATTCATCTTTTAGGACTAATATCTCTAACGCATGTCCTTTGATGGTATTTGACTATTTCCCTAACTGTTTAATGCGTTAGGTACTATATCGGTTTTCTTCAGGACGATAATGAATTTACCACTCATATTCAGGGGATGATTTTCCTTTTATATTCTGACTAGAAATGAGTATTTCCTACTCAGAGCTATATTGGGGACCCTCGTGGTCGGTGATAATGAGACATTCAACAATGTCTCTAAATCTCAAGTGTACAATGCTATGGTTCCAAGTTTTATAGACTAGCGGCAGTGTTGTTCTCTTCATGACTTGATGAAGCACAATCGCAATGTTGTTGCCCACATAAGCGGTTCCTTAACGTGATGCCGTAAGTTGTTTTCCATTAGGAAGAGGTTAATCTTGTGCATGGAATTACTTCTGTTTGAATAAGCTGCAATGCTATCTCCTGATTTTCTTACTACTTAATCACTATCAGTGATGCCTAAACTCTGAAAACTTCCCATGCATTTTCGGTATAAGCCAACAAAATCAAGAAATTTTTCATTCTCCATGGGTGTCTTAAATGTTCTCTACCATCTTTATGGATCTATGTGAATGTCTTTTGTTCACATACCAAGAAAATGCATTTCCTGAAGTCGAGATTCGTATTTAGAGAATTTGGCACAAAATTTCTCTTTTGCGAAACCTTCAAGGACTAATTTACAAAGACGTTCATGATACTCCTGAATAGTTTAAGATGTCATTGATGAATAACGTCATCGATTCATCTAATTATGGCTTACTACTTGATTCCTAAAATATGTAAACACAGCAAGTGTGTTGGTTAAATCAAACGTCTTAACTAGGAATTCGTAGTTTCCATAACGAGTCCTAAGGACTTCCTTCATTATGCCGCTCTACTGAATTCTCAATTGATGGTATCTTGGATTAAGGCTGATCTAATTCGATCCTTATAGTTGATATGCCTATTGCCGACTCTCGGGGGAGGGTACCGGTTCTTTTCTTGTTAACTGTGTCTTCCTAAGTAACTAAAACTTACTTTAAAGTTTAAAAAAATAATCCTTCTTGAAATATGTATCCCTAGTCCAGTAGTTCTCGAAACTGGTTGGATAATCTTTGCATTTCAGTAGTTGCTAGGGGAAGGTTTTGGCAATTCTTTAAAAACACTAGAATATCATGTACGTGCCTCTCTTTGAGTCGTTATTATGGTTTATAAAGCTTGACTCTGCTTCCTCAAGCATTTTGGAGTATTTACACAAAGTGGTTTTTCAAACTTGTTCTGAATCCTTTCGTTTAGTCATAAGTGTCTCATCGTTCGATAGAAGGGTCCGAACGATCTTTTCCTGACACACGACTCTGATTTGTCTCCCGGGTTGCTCAATCCTTACTTTTAATTAGTTTGCCAAGCATAGGTATCCTTTAGACTACTAAATTCTTGAATGATCAAAATTCAACTTGGTTGAATAAATTTATCGGCTCTAGTGTCAAATGATTCAGATGTAAACTGAGAGTACTCACATCTCATTCATCCCTTCATATATTCAAGTATTTAAGGTTTGTAATCCTAATACATAACCTCCAACATAAGATATAGTTCACAATCAAAAGTCTTCATGTTTGCAAGTGGTTTTTTTTTGTTCTTAGCTTGGTTAGTAATCTACCGTTCCTAGTTTAGCCTCGGGCACCTGTGCTGGAGACGATCGGTGCCATTGCACTCAAAGCATACTCTCTTGCACTGTCCCTTCATGTGCTCTGCCTTCTAGCATAACCAGTGGAATTCTTATAATGATGATAGTTGTATTTGTTGTATCTTAACCATGGCCTATTGTTTCATCTTGAGTACAACAGTCTCGTAATTTTGTGTTGTCTTTTGCTTCTTGTCATTTCAAGTCTTTTCATTGACCAGTCCTTTTTGCTTACTCCATCCTTAACTAATGCTCTAGCTTTCAACAACTCATTTGTTAGGTATCATGCCATTAGAATGGTGTCTACGAGGGGCGGTAGATTCAACAGTCATGGATGTACAATGTGTCGAAATAAAGACTGATGGCTACAAAATTCTCTAAGTATAGATGCTTCTGACTCTACAATTTTGCCACTGATGAAAGCTGCTGAGGATAAGTGCTTATGCTGCAGATAGTTAAATTTGCCACTGATCACCAACTATGATGCGGATAGGCTTTATCTGCTGAAGACCAAGGTTGCTGCTGATAGGCTTCTCAGCAGCATCTATCCTTGATGCTGTTCAAGGGCAAATCATCAGCAGCTTTGACTTTACTACTGACACCTCCTGCTGCAACACTGACAATCCTATCAGCAGATGGAATGTTGTTGGTGTAGATGATAAATACAATGCTCCTACTTCTGATCAATCCTGCAAAGATTCCTAAGAAGACTTTTGTTATGTAGTTGTCTTTTTGCTGCAGTTGTCTTTTTGTTGTAAACCAATTGTAGTGTAGCTTTTCATCTGTTCAAGACCAACGGCTTGTGTTTGATCTGATCCTTAGAATCAATGGTCTGTCTTGATTCTAAGTTCCTATTTATGTATTGTTTCTCTTCATTTGTATGTGTGCTTCCTTAGAGTTTTCCTTGCAACTTGCAAGCTTTGAAAAATGAAATACATTGTGCATTTATCAGTATTCTCTTTGTAGTTTCTTGTTGCATTTTTATAGTTGCTATTGTTTCCGCCAATATCAACTAAGCAGAACCATCTTCTAATATCTCGATCCTACAAGTGGTATCAGAGCCTTGGCTCTCATATTAAGCAAACTAACATTTGTTTAATCACTTTCTGGTTCTGTTACTATTATCTATTTGTTGCATACCATCTACCAATAGTATGTCACAAAATACTAGTTTTGATGATATTGGAAGCCTTCACAGACCACCAAGGCTGGTGTCTGGTGAAGATTATGACATGTGAAAGAACAAAATGGAAAGCTTCTTCTACTATCAAGAATATGGAATGTGGAGATCCATAATTGATGGTCCTTATGTTCCAATGGTGGCCTCTGCTGGTTCTGAAGGTCTATCTGTTCCAAAAGAAGCTTCAAAGTATTCTGAGGAAGATATCAAGAAGATGGAGGTAGATTTTAAAGCTCTAGGATCCATTCAAATGTGCCTACCAAATGAAGTGTTCCACAACTTCAAAGAGTACAAGACTGCTAAAGAGCTATGGGAAGCTCTTGAGAAGATGTTTGCTGGATCAGAAGAAGTTAAAGAAAACAGGAGAGACATACTGAAGCAACAATATGAAAACTTTGTGTACAAGGATGGTGAGTCTCTTACAACCCAATACAACAGGTATACCTATCTTGTTGGTGAGTTGCAGTGTGCCAAAGTCAAGCTGAAAAATGAAGATATTCTCAAGAAGTTCATCAGATCTCTTCCAAACTGTTGGACACTTTATACAGTGTCAATTAGAAGAACTGAAAATTTGAAGACTCTCACCATGACAGAGTTATTTGGCATGCTAAAGACATATGAGTTGGAAATGATTCAAGCAAGAGAAAGAAATCAGGTTATCCATCTGCATCTACACCCTCATCATCGACCACCTCCTCTGCACTTCACTCTGACCATACACCACAAAGTACAAGTAACTATTATCCTCCTATTGTCAGACATCCACAAACACCCAACTCTAAAGTGAACAATTCTCCTTTCCTTCTTGAAGCACCTCCTCAAAACCCTACTGCCTTTGTTTCTGACACCCCAAGCAACATGTCTTTTATCAAGGAAGATCTGGAGTACTTTCTTCCAGATAATTTAGAAGAAATGGATATACAACATTCTTATGCCATGTTGTCACTCAGAGCAAAAATAGTTCTATTCAAGAACTGGAAGACCCATTCCAAGCAACAGTCTAAATACAAGAGTTGGTTTGGACAAAAACAAGTTAAGGTGCTAAAAATGTACTCAACTTGGTCATTTTGCTAGAGAATTCAAGGCTCCAAAGGCAAATCCAGCAGCTGCAAAACCAAGACAAGCTCAACAAGCTCAAGCAGGTCAAAACACTCAACGTGCTCAAACTATTGTTTGTGCAACTCAACAGGCTGGACCAACTGACTTTTACTAGAGCTTTCAATGTGAAGAAATATCTGCTACAAACCAAGCTCTCATTGACAAAGTTCTGGGTTATGGAAAACATAACCAAAAGTTAATACATCAAAATGAAGAGTTTCAACAAATAAAGTCTGAATTTAAAAAGGTTGAAAATAGTTATAAAGAAAAGATTAACTGTCTTAAGAAAGATATGTCATCATTAAAACATGAGCAAACTAATCTTGAAACTCATATTGATGATCTATTGGTTAAGTTAAAAGCTACAAGAGCTGAGTTGGCAGATCAAAAGGTCTATGTTGATTAATATGAGTTTGCATCCAAAAAGTTGCAAAGATTGTTGGATGCTCAAATCCATGAAAGGGTGACTACTGGTCTTGGCTATCAAGCTGAACAGTACACATTTGTTCCACCATCTTGTGATTATGTAACCATTCATGAACCAAATTTCAATCTCAAGAATCTAGAAACCTCAAACCGAAACCTTGATCCTACTAAGGAAAGCATTTTTGTGCAAGAATGTAGAACCTCCACAGAGTCTGACTCCACATGTTCAGACTCCACAGAAAACATTGATATTCCCTTACTTCCAACCAATGAAGTAATCTTGAAAACCACCAAAACTGGGAAAGTGATTCAAAACAACTTTCCAAGTGCATTTATTCCATCCATCCATGTGGTAAAACCAACCAAACAGATCAAGATCAGCTATCCTCCTCAAGGAAGAAAGCTGATCATTGAAAAAGGACAATCCTCAAAGGCCACAAATCGTCAAAAGAAAGTGTTTGACATGTGTCATTCACCTGAAGAAAGAAAGCCATATGTTCAGAAAAACCTAGAAGAAGCTACTTTTTAACATAACAAGAATCATCCATGGAACTTCAAGGATCTATTCAATAGAAAGGATTATGTGTACTTTCAAAGGGAAAAAATTGCAACATCATGTTTTGTATGTGGAAAATACAATCATACAGCAAGTATCTGCTTCTACTATCGTCAGCGGCAAAGAAATCTCAAGCAATAAGCATTTGAGAAGACCAACAAGAACAAGAAAGTAAGAAGCTATGAAGCAAGATCAATTCAGGAAGTCCATATCTCCTCCAAGAAATGTTCCTATTACAAAAACCACAAGAGCTCAACAATCTTGCATCATTTGTGGTGAATCAGACCACTTTGCTGCAGATTGTAAATTTAATCCTTTCAACCAGCTCTCTCAACTTCAAACACCAGCAACCACAGTGAAGATCCCACCTGATAGACAAAAACCTATCTATAGAAGAATCCCCACAGAAAAACCCATTTTCAATAGGAAGAAGAAGAATGAGAAGTCAGCAGTCACTGAGCAAGCAAAACCATCACTAGTAACCAAGTTTGTTGCTGATCAGTTTAAACCAAGCAAGACCTAGCCATCAGCAGTAACTAAGTGTACTGTTGATCAGTGTAAGTCTAGCAATACCAACAGCACAACAGAACCATCAGCGGCAAAAGTAACATCCGATGCTGATAGTTCTAAAGAAAAAGCGCAGGTTAGTCAAACAAGGAAAGCAAAGCCTAAATTCTCATCAAATCAAAGCATCATCATTGGATCCATTGAATGCCAACTTGCTGATGATCTTATTCTTAAGTCAAATGTCTCACCCAAGTCTTTAGGTTCTTGGGTCCCCTCTTTTAACTAGAACACTCTCATGTGCAGGAACAACCAGGTAACAAGGATAACACCTGGGTTGTAGACAGTGGTTGTTCCAGGCACATGACTGGAAACACGTCCATCCTATCAGACTTCAAAAATTTTTATAGTGGATATGTTGCATTTGGAAGTAATTCAAAGGGAGGTACCATCACTGGACAAGTCAAGTGAAAGAATGAGTATTGAAAAGGTGAATTTTGTAAAGGAATTAAAGTTCAATATCATGAGTGTGTCACAAATCTGTGATCAAAAGCATTAGATGTTGTTCACAGATGAAGAATGTTTTGTGCTATCCCCTGGTTTAAGAAAACCCCCTCCAGAGAAGTTCTTATTGACTGCTACAAGAAAAGACAATCTTTATGTGCTTGATATGAACAAGTCTGCACCATCTGGTAGTGTGTCTTGTTTCTTATCCATAGCCTCAATTGATGAATCTGCTCTATGGCATAAAAGATTAAGTCATGTAAATGTTAAAACAATCAACAAGTTGGTCGAAGGAAATCTAGTTAGAGGGCTACCTGATAAGGAATTCCAACATGAAGATCACTGCATAGCATGCCTGAAGGGGAACCAACACAAAAGTTCTCACAAGCCCAAGACACTAAATTCAAATGACACCCCACTCCAACTACTGCATATGGATCTTTTTGGTCATACAAATGTCATGTCTATGGGAAAGAATTCAAACTATCTGGTGATAACTGATGACTATACCAGATTTTCATGGGTATACTTCTTGAGAACAAAAAATGAAAATGCTAAGATTCTCAAATCCTTCATCCTTAGGGTTGAAAATCAAAGCAATCAAAAGGTTACCACAATAAGGTGTGATCAAGGTAGAGAGTTTAAAAATCAAACCTGGAACTATTATTGTAAGAGTAAAGGTATTCAAAGACAGTACAGTGCTCCAAGAACTCCTCAGCAAAATGGGGTTGCTGAGAGAAGAAATAGAACTCTAATTGAGTCTGCTAGATCTATGCTTACTGACTCAAAGTTGGCTCTCACATTCTGGGCTGAGGCAGTCAATACAGCCTGCTATGTACAAAATAGAGTTCTCATTGTCAAACCTCTCTACAAAACATCTTATGAATTGTGGTTCCTCAAAGTTCCCTACATTGGCTTCCTTAAACCTTTTGGATGTTCATGTACCATTCTCATTACAAGTGTATTTCTTTCAAAATTTGGGGCAAAATCTGATGAAGGATACTTTGTGGGTTATTCCTCTCAATCCAAAGCCTACAGAGTATTCAACACTAGAACCAGAATCTTTAAGAAATCAGCCAATGTGTAATGCAGGGAACACATTCCATGTGCATCATTTGTGGTGAATCAGACCACTTTGCTGTAAATTGTAAATTTAATCCTTTCAACCAGCTCTCTCAATTTCAAACACCAGCAGCCACAGTGAAGATCCCACCTGATAGACAAAAACCTATCTATAGAAGAATCCCCACAGAAAAACCCATCTTCAATAGGAAGAAGAAGAATGAGAAGTCAGTAGTCACTGAACAAGCAAAACCATCACTAGTAACCAAGTCTGCTGTTGATCAGTTTAAACCAAGCAAGACCAAGAACAAATCAAAGCCATCAGCAGCAACTAAGTGTATTGTTGATCAATCTAAGTCTAGCAATACCAAGAGCACAACCGAACCATCAGCGGCAAAAGTAACATCTGCTGCTGATAGTTCTAAAAAAAGCGCAGGTTAGTCAGACATGGAAAGCAAAGCCTAAATTATCATCAAATCAAAGCATCATCATTGGATCCATTGAATGCCAACCTGCTGATGATCTTATTCTTAAGTCAAATGTCTCACCCAATTCTTTATGTTCTTGGGTCCCCTCTTTTAACTAGAACTCTCTCATGTGCAGGAACAACCAGGTAACAAGGATAACACCTGGGTTGTAGACAGTGGTTGTTCCAGGCACATGACTGGCAACACGTCCATCCTATCAGACTTCAGAAATTTTTATAGTGGATATGTTGCATTTGGAAGTAATTCAAAGGGAGGTACCATCACTGGACAAGTCAAGTGAAAGAATGAGTATTGAAAAGGTGAATTTTGTAAAGGAATTAAAGTTCAATATCATGAGTGTGTCACAAATCTGTGATCAAAAGCATTGGATGTTGTTCACAGATGAAGAATGTTTTGTGCTATCCCCTGGTTTAAGCAAACCCCCTCCAGAGAATATCTTATTGACTGCTACAAGAAAAGACAATCTTTATGTGCTTGATATGAACAAGTCTGCACCATCTGGTAGTGTGTCTTGTTTCTTATCCATAGCCTCAGTTGATGAATATGCTCTATGCATAAAAGATTAAGTCATGTAAATGTTAAAACAATCAACAAGTTGGTCGAAGGAAATCTAGTTAGAGGACTACCTGATAAGGAATTCCAACATGAGGATCACTTCATAGCATGCCTGAAGGGGAAGCAACACAAAATTTCTCACAAGCCCAAGACACTAAATTCAAATGACACCCCACTCCAACTACTGCATATGGATCTTTTTGGTCATACAAATGTCATGTCTATGGGCAAGAATTCAAACTATCTCGTGATAACTGATGACTATACCAGATTTTCATGGGTATACTTCTTGAGAACAAAAAATGAAACTGCTGAGATTCTCAAATCCTTCATCCTTAGGGTTGAAAATCAAAGCAATCAAAAGGTTACCACAATAAGGTGTGATCAAGGTAGAGAGTTAAAAAAATCAAACCTGGAACTATTTCTATGAGAGTAAAGGTATTCAAAGACAGTACAGTGCTCCAAGAACTCCTTAGCAAAATGGGGTTGCTGAGAGAAGAAATAGAACTCTAATTGAGTCTGCTAGATCTATGCTTACTGACTCAAAGTTGGCTCTCACATTCTGGGCTGAGGCAGTCAATACAGCCTGCTATGTACAAAATAGAGTTCTCATTGTCAAACCTCTCAACAAAACATCTTATGAATTGTGGTTCAACAAAGTTCCCTACATTGGCTTCCTTAAACCTTTGGGATGTTCATGGACCATTCTCATTACAAGTGTATTTCTTTCAAAATTTGGGGCAAAATCTGATGAAGGATACTTTGTGGGTTATTCCTCTCAATCCAAAGCCTACAGAGTCTTCAACACTAGAACCAGGATCATTGAGAAATAAGCCAATGTGGAATGCATGGAACACATTCCATGTGAACAAGGAAAAGGACATGACTAGCTGTTTGATATGTACTCTTTCTCTCAAGTATTTGAGTCTCTCATCTTCTCAAATATGGAGTCTTTGTCTTCACAAGATCATGCCCCTCCTCAAATGATGACTACATATTGGGTTTTAATGGTCCGTCCATAAGACTCAAAATACCATCTATTGGTACTCCTTCTGTTACCAATGCCATTGAAGCAAGTGAAGCTAGAACAAGTAGCTCAAATGTCACAAGCAACAATATCTCTGAACCTGATGATACAAATGATACTAGTGATCATTCTGCAGCTGACATAGAGGCACCTGCTGCATATGAGAGTACTGCATTTGATGCTGTTGAAGATACATATGCAAACACCACTGAAGAGGCTCCTGGTCAGAACCAAAGAAAACTTGACCAAGGCATACAGATAGATGTTGTACCAGCTCAAAGAATCAACAAAGAACATCCACTAGAAAATGTCATTGGTCCAGTTCAACAAGGTGTTCAGACAAGAAGAAATACACATGAAGCAAATATATGTCTCTACTCTTGCTTCTTATCTCAAGTTGAACCAAATAAGGTAGATGAAGCCTTACAACACAGCAGCTGGATTCAGGTAATGCAAGAAGAACTGCTGTAATTTAAGAGGCAAGAAGTGTGGACACTGCTTGATCTACCACCTGGTCAAACTACTATAGGCACAAGGTGGGTATTCATGAACAAACAAGATGAAAGAGGGATTGTAATCAAGAATAAAGAAAGACTTGTTGCTCAAGGCTACAATCAGGAAGAGGGAATTGACTATGATGAAGTATTTGCACCTGTTGCCAGATTAGAGGCAATCAGAATCTTCTTAGCATATGCTACATCCAAGAGTTTCAATGTTTATCAAATGGATGTCAAAAGTGTTTTTCTCTATGGGAAGATTGGTGAGAAAGTCTATGTTAAGCAGCCTCCTGGCTTTGTAGATCCTTCACATCCTGACAAAGTATTTAAACTAGACAAAGCTCTATATGGGTTACATCAAACCCCAAGAGCTTGGTATGAAACACTGTCAGGATATCTACTCAACAACAATTTCAGAAGAGTAGCTATTGATCAGACTTTGTTTATCAAAGATGAAGGGGAGAGATTCTACTGGCACAAATCTATGTAGATGACATCATCTTTGGATCAAAAAAGAAGAAAATGTGCAAAGACTTTGAGAGCCTCATTCTTTCAAAGTTAGAAATGAGTTCAATGGGTGAACTAAACTTCTTCTTGGTTCTCCAAGTCAAACAAGTTCAAAATGGAATCTGTAGGTCCCGGGAGCCTCGTCGCACAGCGAAAATAACACGATATGTTCTGTGATTTGTGTGGGAACCAAGAAACGAGACATAGAAACACAAACAAAGACAAAAGATAATGAAACGAAACGTAATCCATAACAAAGAAGTCATCCCGTATTACAGACTACATACCGAAGGAACACACATCTCTCATCTAAGCTCACGGTCCAGGGGTCGGGAGAGCTCGTCCCTACCCGGACATCTCTCAACTTGTTCCAGAGTTCCACCTACAAATGAAGACAAGTCTTCTATTTATAGGGGCAGGAACACTTCCTGCGTACTTGACAAGTACGCAAGGCAAAAGCCTTGCGTACTTACTAAGTACGCATGGTTTGGTCATGCGTACTTGACAAGTACGCAAGGCAAAAGCCTTGCGTACTTACTAAGTACGCAGGACCAAACTGGTGTGCGGGCTAAGTACTCAGGAACACCCTCCTGCGTACTAGCCACGTACACCGATACATAGAATTTAATCTATAGTTACAAAACATGCTTCTATAGAATCTTCATCACTCAATCCAAATATGTCAAAAGCATTCAGAAAAGATTCAAGCTGGCTGATTGCACTGCTGCAAGGACCCCAATTCAAGTGAACCATCAATTTTCCCCAGACAAAAATGGTCAAGACACTGATCAACATTAATACAGGGCAATGATTGGATCACTCATGTATCTAACTGCATCCAGACTAGATATCATGTTTGCAGTTTGTCTATGTGCAAGATTTCAAGCAACTCCAAAGACTTTACATCTCCAAGCTGTTAAGAGAATTTTTAAGTACCTGAAAGGAGCTCCAAAGTTGGGGCTATGATATCCCAAAAATGGAAATATCAATCTGTATGCATACACTAACAGTGACTGTGGAGGCAGCAACTTGGACAAAAACTCTACATCAGGAGGATGTCAATTTCTAGGAGGAAGACTTATCTCTTGGCAATGCAAGAAGCAGACATGTGTGTCAACATCAACAGAAGAATCAAACTACATTGCAGCATCAAGTTGCTGTGTTCAAGTGATATGGATTCAAAATCAGATGCCGGACTATGGAGTGACATTCATGACAACACCCATTCACATTGACAACAAGAGTGATATCTCATTTACTAACAATCATGTGCAGCACTCCAAGACAAAACACATTGACATCAGGTATCACTTCATCAGAGATCAAGCTGAGAAAAAGTGAATTACTTTAACCAAAGTACATACCAATGAGCAATATGCTGACTTGTTCACTAAAGCTTTTGATGAAGCTAGATTTAAGTATCTAGTTGAATCCATTGGATGATTAACTTTGAATAAATTTTTTCTCTAAATTAAAAACAAATAAATAAATGTGTGTTTAGTTTGTTTTTTATGAATCCTCCATGAAAATCCAAAAACAAAATAATTTTATCATTTTTGATAACTTTATCTGTCAGCAACAAACATTTTTTATGCTGATAGGTTTAGTCATCTGCAGCAAAAGCTTTTACTGCTGATTGCTTTATGCCATCTGCAGGAACAATTCTGCTGCGGATAGCCTTAAGGCAATCAGCAGCAACACCTTTTGTTGTGGACCATTATAACTATCAACAGCAACCAACTTTGCCGTTGATGGGTAAAAATAGTTCAAATTAGCTTTTACCCACTGTAAAATCTCATTGTCAGTCTTTACCCTGACCGCTACAGTGCAGTACAACTGTAAAACAGTAAAATTGCAGCGTTACTTTAGATACAGTACCTACGTTGTTCCTTTTTGTACGGTACAAGTGACCGTTGCTCAAACCCATCAACCCTTCCGTTATAAAAAAATCAAATTCCCTCCTTCACCTCTTCACATTAAATTTTGACCTAACTCTCTCCGTTTTTCTCTCCCGTATTCTCGCATTCAAAGCTTTCTTCCCTCATAACCGACTTTCAAAAGCTTCACCTTCCCTACACTTACCATCAAAATGGCCAACCCCGACATCAACAACCCTGATGACAACTTCGCAACCTACCACAATCTTGTGGCATATCTAGTCAAGGGGAAGAAATCAGAAGGATTTGATGATATGATCGACTTCCTGTGTTGATCGAAGATGCACTTTGCCCTCACAGTCAACCCCACCATCTATATATCCCACATGGAGGATTTCTGGAACTCCGCCTCCTACTCCACCGAGCAGGGGATTCCTCAAATCAAGGCAACAGTTGATGGAAAGGACATTGTAGTCACTGAAGCAACCATCATAAAACACCTTAAGCTTCGGGATGAAGCAAGTGCTAACTCTTACCCACAGCCTGTCTATATGCAAACATTTGTAAGGATTGGGTATACTGGAAAGCAAAAGGAGTACACAATAGAGAAAGCTTTGCTGGGTCCACCATGGAAGTACTTGTGACACACTCTTCAACAGTGCATATCCCAGAAGAGAAGTGGATGGCATCAATTGTCATCTGGACTTGCATCTGTAGTCCATGGTATGATAAATAACTTGTCTTTTAACTTTTCACATCTAATCTTTGAAGGTTTGAGATATAACCTTCAAGAAGGGGCAAAACAAGCTTTCTACATGTACCCCAGATTCTTGCAGGTGATTTTTAATGAGGAACTAAAAGATTTATCTAAAACTGCAAGAATCTACATGATTAGGTCCCATAAAAATGATATTTAAAAGCATGAGAAAAGTTCCAGAAAAGTTCTCAGGGGACAATGTTCCATTGTTACCTACAATGATGAACATATAAAGTACCCACGGTGACAGTTCAGCACTCCCAGCTGTTACTGATCCCACACCCTCCACTTCACAGCCTGAAATCACACACTCTGCATCCCTTGATCGAACCCCTGTGTAATATACTGAGGGTGCACATGTACAACCAATAGTCACCCCTGCATTTCAAGCTCAACTAGAACACAGGGCCCTAGTTGAGATAAGTTACCAAAGAAAGAAAAAGAAGAGCAAGAAGAATCCTTCTATTCTTGGCGCACAGGCCCAATCCAAACCTGAAAGCTCTCATCTAGAGTCACAACACTCTGATGAGAATATCACAAGGGACAACCACATTACTAGGGAGACTTCCTTGAAAGGATCCCTATTAGGATCAGGACTACATCCCGAGTCCATAGAGAACCCCTCTGATCCCATACATTTTGTTTCTTTTTTGAACTTAAGCGCAGAGGCACCTAGTCAAGATGATGTACCTTCTCCAACTGCCACTATTTTGAAGGTACTGATTGACTTGGCCGCCAAAGTACACAGCCCAAGTTCATCACCTGAGAAGGTTTACTCTGGAAGTAATGTTAGAGTGAATGTGGAAGGGGCTGTCACTACTTCTGGTCCATCAATTGATCAAGAGGACAGTGACAACATAAGTAAGACCCCAACCATGGCAACTCACAGTGAAGATGTTTGATTTGATAAAATTGTATATATATTTTTATAAGTATTTTTCACACAATTTGAGTTTTAAAAATGGGTTTTCACCAAAGACTAATCACACACACACCGGACAAGTGTACTCGTCGGATGGCAATATATTAAAGGTAAGAACCGGATATCAATCCATGGATACGATGGAATATAATAATAAAGCGGAACTAAGATTCAATCAAGTGATGGTAAAAAGATATTTTGAAGAGTTGTTTAATTAACTAGCATGCAATGTATATAAAACTAAACTAAAATCACAACAAAAACAATCAAGGAGAGAAGATCACGTCGGTGTCGAATCCATCTAGAATACATTCAATACACTCATAGAAGAATGGCAAACACACGAAACATAGGTTGATCAAATTCTCGTCAAAGACATCTAATCAAATGACCATTCGGAAAGCTAGAATGAATAACACAAACTAACCACCTAAAATCATGCAATTAAGCTCACGTGTTGTAATCATGTCAATGTTTATAAAGATTGAACTTGCTTCCGATTAAGGTACACCAATCCAACAGCTAGTTGGAAAGATAATATGAGAAACATACTACCCACCTCAAGTTGATTTAATTAGATAACCACATGCATTTCTTCAACCTACAAAGTTCATATCAATTAGGAAAATGCGTCAACAAATCCTAGACAAACATAAAACTAAGCATGAAACAGCATAACAAACACTTTGTCTTTCCAAACATAAGCATAAGGATACACATACAAGAATCATAAACCATAGACAAGACTTCATCCACCATTCCTAGTCAAATGCCATAAACTAGCATACAAACATACACTAATCCATGAATACAAGCATAAACCATAAGTTTTCCAACATAATATGGCATACATAAATACAAGCCTTAAAAACAACCTTAGATACTTGAATACATAATTTCATTGAAGAATAATCATATGATTGTCATAACATTAACGTAATAATTGCCAATAATCCATGAATGTTGTCAAACGATTCTAAAATTCATCTAAACCATAGTGAACAAGAGTTTTAGCTCATCATGAGCACAAGAATGACAAATAAGCAGGGAAAAATAGTAAGAAACATGTTATGAAAACAAGAATCAAACAACTTCTATAAGCCTAGATGTTGTTGTTGATTTATGGTGATCCTCTTGATGTTGTAGTCCCTCCAAGATGCTTGAAATATGGCTGGAACAAAGCGGGTTCGGAGCTCAAACAGTGGGTTTTTGCTCTGGTTGTAGAATGTTTGAATGAGAGAATGTCTTCTGCCTTTATCGACTGAAAGGGGCACGACCGCTCCTCGAGGGAAGTCACGACCGTGCCTGTCACTGGGGCGCGACCGTGCCCAAGAACTAGCACGGTCGTGGTGCAGAGGGTTGACCGATCGAGTGCTTCTATTGGGTCCCATTGAACAAGGAAGTATGGCTCTGAGATCATGTGTCAGACTCAAGGGATTACACGCGACCGTGGGGGGTGTTGGAGCACGGTTGTGCTCGAGAAAGTGTCTTGGCGCAGTCGTGCCAGATACGGGGCGCGATCGTGCCTAGGGTTTCCTGGCTTGGCGCGGCCGTGCCAAGTAGGGGACACGACCGTGCTTCTACCCCAGAAACCCTAAAAATTTCATCTTTATCCTGAAATTCCCATGTTTGTTCATTGAGCTTCACAAAAACCAACAAAACTGGAGGTGAAGCAAATAAGTGTCTAAACGTTGAAAATAACCAAGAATTGATAGTGAAATGAGTGAAGTTTTGTGCCAAAAAGATGTGTAAATTCTAACACATCAAACAACCCCACACTTGAACATTGCTTGTCATCAAGCAAAAATCAAAATAAAACATAACTTCCAATGGCACTAAGGATCAATTCAGAAAACCGTAAGCATTAATAAACTTCTAAAGGTTTGACAAGTTTTCTCAAGAAATGCGAAATTGACTAAATGAAACCCAAGGAGCCCAATGAAGTGGCAACCGAATGAGCAAATGAATATGCCTAGGAAATCATTAGCATGTAACTTTATGCTTCTCACAATGTTCACACACTCAGGAATATATATGATGATACAAGTAATGGAGTATGTATAGAACACTCAAATGCCAAGACAATGAATCATGCAAAAATCATAAGCTTGCTAAAAGATCAAATCTCTACCAACTAACATGAAACAAAGCATAAATCAAGAGGACTTTGAACGGGTTGTAACTTGGCAATGGTTAGGGGTAGGGATGTGGAATTTAAAAGTGGCTAAATGGCTAAAAACTCAGTGGCTATGTTAACTCAAAAACTATTACAACTTTCAACTAAAAATAACTAAAGAATATTTTTCTATAGATAAGAGCTAATAATCGGATTCTTTTCATTTGTGCTCACAAAATTGCTCTAATCGGCTCTATTCCACCTAATTTTGGTATTTTATATATTTTTTTACACTATTTCTTTTCTTTTCTTTTGAAGGGAACTAGGTCAATATGCATTTTTCTTTAGCTAAAAACTTCTCAAGAATTAACAACTTTCACAAAATAAAAACTAAAAAAATTAACATTAGCCAACCGGATTTCTAACACGAGTGAAAAATAAAATAAATGAAAAGGCTAATGAAGGTTTATGGTGGTGTAATGTGGGTAATAAAAGAAAAACATGGGATAGGCTCAACCTGGCTAACTAGTGGATGTGTTCGGTTGAGGGGAAAAATAAAAATAAAAGGCTAACAAAGTGGTTTATCCTAATGTCTCAATCATTTTTATGCAATATTTATGTTCAAGATCTCGAAATGTATACTAAAAGTAAGTTCTAACAAGCATGAAACATTCGGCACACTCAAATCCGCAAAAAACGAGAGCAAGCAATGTCTAAAGATATCAAGGCTCAAAAATAAACTCACGGAAACGAACGGAATGGGTGTAAGAAAAAGGTTACATGCAATTCATTCGTTTAGCCCACTAAAACTCATGGTTATCACAAAAAAATGGGTTTGACTTGATGGAATTTCTATCTCGATTGCTTTCAAAAAATCAAACCTCTAATGTTTACTAAAAATTTTGAATGCTAAACTGTTATCTTTTATTCTATTTTTGTGCTTTTAAATTTTTATAAAACTGATTAATGCCAATAAAAATTATGAAGAAAGATTTTGCAAAAAATGAAGTGATAAAATGCTCAAAAGGATAAACATCGCGTGAATAAATTCCCACCCTACACTTAGAATTGTACATTGCCCTCGATGTACAACAAAAAAAATAATGTAAAGCGAATAATAAACACCCAACCCCACACTTTAGAAACATACATTGCCCTCAATGTATACAAAAACATGTAAAGCAAAATGGAATGCAATGCAATGGAGTCTGAAGGGAGAACTGAAACTTCCCTCGTGTCGATCTCGGTCTGATGTACAAAGCCTCCACGCAGTTCCACAATTCCAAGATCTAATCAAGACTAACCACATCAAACAGGATCAGTAACATCAAACCAAAATATAGATAGAAATGTAAAGATAAATATCCAACTACAGTACAACTAAAATAAAGTACAACGAAAGAACAACCACAAACGCCGAAGCGTGATAACAGAGTTTGTAATACAACCAAGTACAACTCACAAAAATGATACCAAAAGGCAATGGGAGGTACTACTCCCACTGCATGCCCTCGAGGTCGATGCTGGCGGACCCGCCTCCCTCGGCTCCTCCTGCTGGTGGTGGTGATGGTGGTGGCTGGTGCTGCGGTGATGGTGGTGGCAGGTGCTGCGGTGATGGTGGTGGCTGATGTTGCAGTGATGGTGGTGATGGTGGTGGCTGATGCTGCGGTGATGGTGGTGGCTGAGGATGCTGCTCTGGCTGCATGAAGAACGGTAAAGGAACCACATAGGGCTCCGCCAGCAGCAGCAGCGGCGCAATGGACCTCATACTGCCAAGTCCAAAAACGCATGAAGGTATCATGGGGGATGACAACTGGAGGTGGTAGTGGTGGAGTCGGAGGAATAATCGGATCGGCCTCATGATGCTCGGCGTGATGTGGGTCGACATGCCCCTGCTCCTGCTCCTGCTGAGTCACGTGAGCCTGGTGAGAGGTTGCTATAGCCTCGGCCTCGGCCTATACAAGATCTGGATCGGGACCCGGATGGTCTGGGTCCCACACTCTACCCCATATATCCACTAACCTCGCCCCCACTGGTGTACGTCTGACTACGTGCATATTCCGGAGAGTCTGCACGGTCATCACTGAAGTCTTGGCCACAGGGGTAAGGTCTCCAATCAACTCATCATTCAAAAGATGAAAATGCCTCGCAAGCATGGTCACAAAATGACCTCCACATATGGCGCTAGTGACATCGCGCCACGAACTATTGACCAAGTACCCCGCAATGCAGTTCGCAAGATTACAATTGCATGTGCGTACAAGGCATTATATAAAACAGCTCCCTCAGGTTCACCACAGTCTCCCCTTGACCTCTACCAGAAATGGAGTAAATAATGCAACGATGAAGCATGCAGTATAGAGGATCTCGAACGCTCGAAGCCTTGGTCAAACTCGAATCATACATTGCAAATCCAAACTCATGCCAGAAATGATCTTTATCCTTCTCCGTCGGGAATGCGGTGATACCCTCGGCAAATAAAGTGGTCGGGATCTTGTTCCTCGTGTATAAACCCAATAGTCTCCCGAACCTGGCAGCGGACATCACTCGCCACTCCCCGCCTAACCTGAACCGGATGGTCTCGGGTCTCTCCAGATCCTCGCAAGGATAGTCAAACTCATAGGTCAAAAAGAACTCCATCACGAGCTCGACGAACTTTACGGCGTGGAGTCTGAATAAACGTCGCCAGGGGACGGTGACTAGGTCTTCCCATCACTGCCTCTGACCGATGGCGTCAATAGCAGCCGGCTCCAAACAATGAGCGGCCAAAATCCGGCCCCGACGGGGCCATAACACATCAAGGCGCTCCTCGTACTCGTGCTCGTTGAGATCAAACTCAAGGTATGGGTGATCTCTGTTGCCGACCATCTGCACATGCAAATAATTGAAAATTCAGAACAGTTATGAAGGAGCTATGCTGAAATATGAAGATTCTAACCAAACTTATGAAGGGGGTATGACCGTGCCTAGAAAGAGGCACGACCGTGCCTAGGTCAGAAGTCCAAGCCCACGACCGTGTGGTGGCTGGCCTCGGGCGCTGCAACCCAGAAACACGGTCGCGCCAGATGTCGGGCATGACCGCGTCTTGGTCAAGTCAAGGGAGGCACGACCGTGCTCTTACGAGGCATGACCGTGCTCAGACCTGGTGATCACTTCCTGGGTTTACAAGCCGAGCACGACCGCTCCTAGGTCTCGAGCGTGACCGTGCTCATCCTAAAATTTGGGTTTCCAGAACAAAAATTCACTTTTTAACAATGGTTTATGAAGGGGCTTGTATAACCAATCAACCCAGGAAGATTCCAACACCAAATTCTCACTATTTACACTAACAAGAACTACCATACCTGATGAAATGAGCAAAACCTAGAATTTATTTTAGAAAAACTATCTTTTTACAAGAATCAGGGGTCCTAGCTACACGAAACTAACGAAATCGGTACATAGAACGTACCTGGATTGCGCGGAAGATGTATACAACAAAGGAAAATCTTAGGGAAAATCGAGTAGGGAGAGCTCTGGTCGAAGTGCGAGTGTCTGGAGAGTTCTAGGTTGAAAAAGCTTTTTATACTGACCTTCCAGACAAGTGGCACGATCGTGCCAAATGGTGGGGCGCGACCGTGTCAGCCTCTTGGGCATGACCGTGTCAGTTTGGGGCACGACCGTTCCTAGACCACATCAGACACAGAACCCTGAAATTTTTTATACAGACTATACCAAACCCGACTGCGATTCTTCCAAACTAAAATTCCCAAAAATTCAAAAGTCATACCTGAGATATTCCCAACAATATATTCAACCCGCAACATCCGTAACACGTCCCAATAACCTATACTCAAAAATAAATGATAAAATCCTAGAAAATTGAAAAATAAAGCAGGAACATAAAAATAAAAGACAGAGGTTAGAAAATGCTACCAAATGTGATACCACAAGCAGGCTAAGTTTATTAACGATTCGTTAGCTAGACTTAAGTCCCTGAATTCATTTGTCCTTGGGGTAGAGGTCAACTACCTCCAATGCCGGGACAACCGGTCTGTCAATGTATGGTTTGAGGCGATGACCGTTGACTTTGAAGATTCTCCCGTCTTCATGCTCAATCTCGATGGTCCCATAATGGAACACTTCCCTAACCGTGTAGGGACCCGTCTATCGGCATTTCAACTTCCCGAGAAACAACTGCAACTTAGAGTTGTAAAGTAACACATGACCACCCACTCGGAATTCCTTCTTGTCCTTCAAGCGTCGGCCATGTAAACTCTTAGTGCGCTCTTTGTAAATCGTGGAGTTTTCATAGGCTTGATTCCTCAACTCATCAAGCTCGTGAATCTGAGTGAACCGGTTCTCACCCGCACTCACGAAGTCAAGATTCACGGCTTCAATGCCCAATAAGCCTTGTGCTCTAACTCCACCGGAAGATGGCACACTTTCCCATAGATCAACCTAAACGGTGTGGTAACAATAGTCGTCTTATACGTTGTCCGAAAAGCGCAAAGTACATCATATAACCTGTCTGACCAATCCTTACAGTTCTGACCAACCGTTTTGTCTAAAATCCGCTTTATGCCACGGTTCGTGACCTCTACCTGTCCACTGGTCTATGGATGGTAGGCTGTGGAGAGTCTATGGTTCACACCATATCGTGATAGCGCATTCTCCAACTGGGATTTGCAGAAGTGGGTCCCACAGTCACTAATAAGAGCTTTGGGGGCACCAAAGCGTGAGAACAAATTCTTCAAAAATTGGACAACCACCAAAGCATCATTAGTAGGCAAGGCTTGAGCCTCGGCCCACTTAGAAACATAGTCAACAACCACTAGGATATACCGGTTGCCACGGGAAGCTGGGAAAGGTCCCATGAAATTAATACCCCAGACATCAGAAATCTCACAAATCTAGATGCTATTATGGGGCATCTCGTTCCTCGATGATATATTGCTTGCCCTCTTGCAAGGGTCACAAGCACGGATCATCTCAAGAGCGTCCTGGAAGATGGTAGGCCAGAAGAAACCAGCGTCAAAGACCTTCTTCGTGGTCAAGGTAGCTCCATGGTGTCCACCTGTCGGGCCCTCGTGGAAGTGTCTAAGCACCTGACGTGCCTCATCACCAAACACACACCTGCGCACGATCTGATCAGCCCCGACTCGAAACAGATAGGGATCCTCCCAAAGATAGTGCTTCACATCCACAATAAACTTTCCCTTCTGCTGATGCGTTAAGCTCTTAATCACAATCCCACTAGCAAGATTGTTTGCAAAACCTATAAACCAAGGACACTCCTCATCCTGTGTCTGTATGTTCATGAGAGACTCATGGGGAAAATTTTCATTTATGGATGACCCCACAAGCTCAGATGAAGCTAAGCACTCAATACGGGACAAGTGGTCCGCATCGACATTCTCTGCACCCTTCTTATCACAGATTTCAATGTCGAACTCCTGAAGCAGCAAAACCCACTGGACCAGTCGGGGTTTGGCATCCTGCTTGCTAAACAGGTGCCGAAGAGCTGCATGGTCAGTGAATACAACGGTCTTTGATAGGGCGAGATATGACCGGAATTTATCGAAAGCGAAGACAACGGCTAGGAGCTCCTTCTCAGTCGTGGTGTAGTGCTCCTATGCGTTATTGAGCGTCTTGCTCGCATAATAAATCGGGTGAAACTGCTTCTCTTTCCTCTATCCTAAGACCTCCCTAACAGCGAAATCACTCGCATCACACATAATCTCAAATGGCAGCTTCTAATCAAGAGCCACCATGATAGGGGCATTCACCAACTTCTCCTTCAACAGATTGAATGCACTAAGGCACTCATCGGAGAACATAAACTAGGCTTCCTTCTCAAGAAGCTGGGTCATCGGTCGGGCAATCTTAGAAAAATCTCTAATGAAGCGTCTGTAAAAGCCCTCATGACCAAGGAAACTCCGAATAGACTTCACAAAAGTGGGCAGGGGCAGCTTAGATATGGTATCAATCTTAACTCGATCAACCTCAATCCCCGCTCGTGAAACCTTATGCCCAAGCACAATGTCCTCCTTCACCATGAAGTGGAACTTCTCCCAATTCAACAACAAGTTGGCTTCCTCACACCTGGCCAACATCCTCTTCAGATTCCCCAGACAGTGATCGAAGGAGCTCCCAAACACAGAAAAGTCATCCATGAAAACCTCCATGGAGTCCTCGATCATATCAGGAAAAATGGCCACCATGCAACGCTGGAAGGTGGCTGGAGCATTACACAATCCAAAGGGCATCTGCCGATAAGAAAATCTGCCATAAGGACATGTGAATGTCATCTTATCCTGCTCCTCGGGAGCAATCGGGATCTGAAATTCATACCTCGGGAGCATAAGGACAATCCAAAGGGCATCCGCCGATGCAAACTCTCCAACCTATGACTGTACGAGTAGGAATCATCTCATTCCTCTCATTAGTGATAACAGTCATACCTCCCTTCTTGGGAACAACCTGAACCGGGCTAACCCAGGGTGAATCAGAGATGGGTTAAATCAATCCAGCGTCAAGTAGCTTAATCACCTGTTTCTTCACCACCTCCTGCATGTTTGGGTTCAACCTCCTCTGGTGCCACACAACTGGCCTGAAATCATCCTCCATAAGGATCTTATGGGTATCGAAAGAGGGATTAATTCCCTTAATGTCTATAAGCCTCCATGAAATGGCCTGCTTGTGCTGTTTCAGCACCTCCAATAGCCTATCCTTCTCATCACTCGTCAAATCAGAGGCGATAATAACGGCTAATCGAGACTCACCATCTAAAAAGGCATACTCCAAATGGCTCGGGAGCTCCTTAAGCTCAATAGGTGCTGGGTCCTCAACAGAAGGCCGCTCTTTCGACTCAGACTCTCTATCAACAATCTCAAATACCTCTGGACACGGGGGAATCTCATATCCCTTTAGGCCATACACCTGCTCCATGAATTGATCCTCACCAACTGGATCTAGTGTCTCCCCTCCTACAATCTGCGTGTCCAGGGACTCTTCCTCAACAGTGTCCTGGAGATGATCACTCATGCAGGAATAGACAGTCTCGACAAAATAGAGTGAATCATCCTGATTCTAGGTGTGTTGCATGGATCTCCTAATGTCAAAGGTCACCTCCTCTTCATCCACCCTTAGTGTAAGCCTGCCCGAGTACACATCAATCAGGGCCTTGGCGGTGGCCAGGAATGGTCGACCTAGGATAATAGGGACATTCTTGTCCACATCCATTTCCAGAATCACAAAGTCTACAGGAAAAAAAAATGATCAACCTTAACCAACATATTCTCCACTATCCCTCGCAGATACTTGACCGAACGATCAGCAAGCTGGATACTCATGCGTGTTGGCTTAGGTTCTCCCAACTCAAGCTTAGAAAAGACCGCATATGGCATGAGGTTAATGCTAGCACCAAGGTCAACTAGGGCATTGCTAACCGACAAGCGGATCAAACAGGGGATGGTGAAACTCCCTGGATCTCTCCTCTTCTCAGGCAGCTTGTTCTGAAGCATGGTCGAACACTCCTCATTCATCATCACATGAGATAACTCCTCTAATTTCCTCTTGTTCGTGAGGATGTCCTTCAAGAACCTCACATACTTAGGAATCTGAGCTAGAGCCTCCACAAATGGCAAGTTGATATGCAACTGCTTAAACAACCCCAAAAACTTACCATACTGCTCCTCCATCTTCTGTTTCCTTAACCTACCAGGGTATGGAACGGGAGAAGTGTAATCTCTCACAGCCTCTCGAGAGCGCGATGTGCTCGTCGGCTTACCCCTCGGTGGTGTCTCATTCGGAGTCTCAATCACAACCTCCTCCTCGGATGACCCATGCATAGGGACCGGTGGATATGTTCCTGTGTCTCTACCATTCCTCAAGGTGATGGCCTTCACATGGGCATTGGGATTGGCCTTAGTGTTTCTAATCAGGGCACCTAGCGGTCTCTCAGAAAGAAGCTTCGCGATCTACCCAACCTGATTCTCTATGGTCTGGATCGAAGCTTTCTGATTCCTCAGCTCATTCTCGTGCGTATGAAAACGCTCCAACATGTAACGGTTTTGCTTCTCGGCTAACTGATTCTGACTCTTCGAGTTGGCAAGCAGTCGTGCAACCATATCCTCTAAACGGGATTTACCCTCCGATGCGGGTGGAGGACCGCTGCTAGAACCTTGGCCATGAAACTGGCCCTGCTGAGGTCTGGAGTGGGAACCCTATCCCTGAGACTGGTGGGACTGATGCTGGAATGGTGGGCGCTAAGTGAATCCGGGTGGGTTCTGGCCACTGTTGCCAGACTTCCAACTGAAGTTCGGGTGATTTCTCTACCCCAGGTTATATGTGTTACTGTAGGGATTGTTCTTGGGATGATTCTAGTTAGACATGAAGTCAACCTGCTCATGGGTCCCTAGATCCCTAATCTGACAAGCACTCGTGGGATGCGCCCCACCACATAACTCACAGAAGGACTAGGCCTTGTGGACCTGCATCTGTGTTGAAGCACTTTTATGTGACAGACACTCTGGATAATGTCTTAGTTTATTGTACTTGTCTTGTATGTATTAGTCTTTATATGTTAGTGTCTGTATGTATTAGTTATCGAGTTGTAATTTCTAATGCATGTTATTGTTGTATTATTTCTCTAAGTGTTTTGCAAACTTAGCATGTGCGCAGGAATTAGTTCCTGCGTACTTAGCAAGTACGCAAGAATACTCTGCGTACTTGCTAAGTACGCATGAACAATTTTCCCTGAGCACTTGTTAAGTGCGCAGAGATTAGGTCTAGTATAAATAGAATAGGTTGACAGAAGATATGTGTGCATAAATTTTTGCACTGAGTATTTTCTCTCTGTAACCATTCAAGTTTCTAATAGACGGAGTTTTAAAGTGATTTCCTTTGTCAGTTTACTTTGTTTTGTTTGATTCTCCACCTAGTCACGGGCATTCCGTCGGTCCGACTAGTCACACACCCACACGTAACGATCCGAGACACCCGGGGACCTACAAGTGGTATCAGAGCTTAGCTCTTGATTTCGAGTGTTGTGAGTGTGTTAAGAGCATCTTCTACACATCCTACAGAGTTTTTGCAAGCAAAAGTGGGTGTTTTTGTTGATTTTTGTGATAAAATAGGGGTAGCTCTTGAGCACTATTTTAGAAGCAAAAATCACTCAAAAACCGACTTTTGTTGTGTCTTTGAGTGTTTTGAGCATCAAAGATTGGTTAGAAACGAGTTTCTGACCCTTTGGCTCATTTTGTTTGGTCATATTTTCGATTTCTGCCATCTCCGGTGAGATTCCAGTGACCGGAAAAAGTTAGTGAGAGTTGGTGAAAAAGTGACCTGCGTACTTACCTTATTTGGCAACAAGTACAGTCTTGCTGCGTACTTATCAAGTACGCAAGACCATATTTGTTACGTACTTAATTCATCTCCTGCGTACTTGTCAAGTACGCAAGAGCAAATTCTAAATACGCAAGACCAGATTTTTTAAGTGCGCAAGGCAAGAGACAAGTGCGCAAGTTGTTTTGACTTTTCTGAAATTTGACTAAGTGTTACACTATGGCAAATCTTCAGAACCTCGGTAACCTACTTAATTATGACAATGAAATTGGAACCCCACAGAAACCACCAAAGCTGCTTAATGTAAATGATTATTCAAACTGGAAATCACTCTTTAAGCACTATATCTCATATACCGATTCTTCACTTTGGATACCCATACTAGATGGTTATAAGCATCCCACATATACATATCTTGATGAGGAAATTCCCAAGTCTATCTCCAAACTTGATGAAGAAGAAAAGAAAGTTATGACAGACAGAATAAGGCACACGGATCTATTACTATGGCCTTGACCAGGGAGTTATTCCACAGCTTTAGAGGATATGATAACTCCAAGGATCTCTGGAAGGCTTTGCAAAAGAGATTCGAGGGAAACAGCGACATCAAGAAGAGTAAGAGGGATCTTCTTAGGAAGCAATATGAGTGCTTCAGATATCTGGAGAATGAATCTATAAATGAACTTATCTCTAGATTCTATCATCTGTAAACTGAGCTAAAAACTTATGACCTGATTTATCCAAATGAGGAGTTAGTTGAGAAATTTCTAGATGCCCTACCACCAAAATTTCAGATGTACACCACTTTGATGAGAGAGAACTCAAAGTTTTATGAGATGACTATTGATGAAGCAATTGGAAAGGTTCAAGCACATGATATGAACCTAAAACGAAAAGAGAGCTCAGGGAGACCTCAAATACAAGACCCTTCTATGTATTTTGGGACGTCTTCCACAGCCAAGTCATCGGGTTCTGGAATTGCCCTTTTCTCAGGGAACTCTCATGAAGTGGATAACTCAAATGTCTGTGGTGGTCATGCTTGCTATGCAGCATCTGATTCTAGTTCTGGATCTCATCACCAGAATCCCTCAAGAAACCCTTCTCCCACATCTTCAGCTAACCAATCAGCAATAGCCAAGATAGCTAAAGATCATATGGCTTTATTCTCATCATGCATGTTTGCCTATGAGAACTTCATTGGCGGTAAGCTCACAGATCCTGAAACCATAGAAGAAGACTTCAATCAGGTGGATCCGGATGATATGGAGGATACGGATATTCAATGGAATATGGCCATGATCTTGAGCAGGGCTAAGCGTTTCCTGAACAGAACTGGCCGAAAGTTTATTGGTGGGCATTCAAATGCCAAGGTTGGTTTTGAAAAATCCCCGGCCAAGTGCTACAAGTGTCTGAATTTTGGACACTTTGCTCATGAATGTCAGAAAGACAAGCACCTGCCTCTGGATTCACAAGACCAAGCCAGGGAAACAATCAAGGGTACAACTCTAACAACCGCAATCAAAGTCAAGGTGGAATGTCCAATGCATTGGTTGCTCAACAGGACGAAAGCTTTGATTGGGGTGTTCATTTGGAGGATGCCCTTACTGCACAAACACAGGTTGGTCTCATGGCTGAGATTATGGAGATGATGGAAGCTGAGAAACGGGAAGCTTCTGTGGCTGATCAAGTAGAGTCTACAACTGCAGTTTCCCTCATGGCTGTTAGAGAGGCATCATGTTCATCGAATTAGGTACATTCTAATCCTTTTGCTATCATTTCTTGTTCCAAATGTCTAAGCTTAAAGGTTGAAAATTCTAAGCTTCAAGACAAAGTCGAACCCCTTCGTATTGCAGCGTTAAGCTTCAAGGAAAATGAAAAACATTACAAAGATTCAATTGAAACTTTAAAGAAAGAAAAACGTGATTATTCATTTAAAATCAGCGATCAACAGTTTCATTTGGATGTTGCGTACAAGGGGTTAGAGAAAAGGAACAATGAGATCAACAAGCTGCAAAATGAGATCTTGCAGTTGAAAGGTAATATTGAGAAGATGAAAAATTCTCGGTTTGTGGTGGAACACTACGAGTCTGTAGTGAGGCAAGTGAATGGATTAGGGTTGGGTACTAATGCCATTCCTCCACCAGTTAGCGGGAAATTTGTCAACAGCTTAATTGACATTGATTTGTCTTGCCTTGATGAGTCCTCAGGTCAGGATGATTCCTCTAACAAGGATGATTCCTCAAGTAAGGCTGACTCTGCATCTAATGAAGAGTTCTTTACTGCTTCTGATGATGGGTCTGACAACACCTGCCCTGAAGGAGTAGTCTTTAAGGAGTTGCTAGGTGAACAGAAAGTTAAGAAAAATATTATCACTGATAGTGATAATTGTATTTTGACTGAACCCGATATCATTGAATCAAATGAAAAATTAAAAGTGATGCTTTATGGGGGATATAAAAACATTAATCAAGTTAAGAAAGAAGCTTTTCAGCTCATTTTGGGCTAGGTTGTGAAGAAAATTTGCAAAAATTTTATACTCCCAAAAACCAATCATCAGGTCAAACTACTGTTCACCAAACAACTTCTGCTGCTCATCATGCTGAGTCATCTAATGCCAGATCTAATGAGCCGTACAGGAGGACTTACAAAGAAAAGAGAACTTGCTTTCACTGTGGTATGGTTGGTCACATTCTTGTGAACTGTCCTGCTAATAACCAAGGGAAACGGCCAATTGTTTCACAACCAGCTGTTATCCCTAAGTCACCACTAGTGAAGCATTCCAAAAGTCCAAAAGCAAATGTGGTGAAACCACCAGTAAAACCTATGGTAAAGCCAAAGATCACATAAGAAGCTACACCATCTGTTTCAAAAAAGGAAAAGCTACCTGCTAAACCTAGTGCATTTATCTCTGGTAGTGCACCAACTGATGAGAAACCTGTGGTGAAACTCTCTAAGCCACATAGGAGAAGAAGGTCCTAGAATAACAAATCCAAATGTTCTCAATCTCCTGGTCCCCAATCTTCTAAAGATTCATCCATTTTTGACAGTCATGACTGTGAGTTAATTGAGGTTGTTTATTTTAAGAAAGATGGACGACCCAATACCACTATGGCTTGGGTCTCCAAATCTAATTAATTTTTTGTGACTCGCGCAGGGACATTTGAAGGGTACTATCTCTAATCGTTGGTATGTAGATAGTGGATGCTCCCGGTACATGACAGGTAAAATGACCTTGATTCAAGACGTGAAACCATTCAGAGGCGGCTATGCGGCCTTTGCTGGAGAGAAAGGCGGTAGTATCACGTGTCAAGGCGTGGATTCAAATGGTTGTGTCAGCTTCGACAATGTCAACTACTGCGAGCAGCCGAAGAATAACATGTTGAGTGTATCCCAGATGTGCGACAAGGAGTACTCGGTGATGTTTGACAATTCTGAATGCTTTATTCTCAAACCTGGTTTTGAGGTTCCTGAAGACTGGATTCTTATGCGAGCGCCAAGGACAAACGACACCTACCAGATCGATATGAACGTGGCGAAAACCACCTCATCAGTTGCTACTAGTTTGCTTACCAAAGCGACAGAGCTTGACTCTATCTTGTGGCATAGGAAACTCGGACACATTTCTTATCGAAAAATTAATCATCTTGTCTGAAACGGTTTGGTAACCGATGTTCCTAAGCTGAGATTTACCATTGCAGATGACTGTATGCCTTGAAAAAAGGGCAAACAGCAACGGAAGTCTCACAAGCCCAAGCTCCAAAACTCCATCGATACCCCTTTGGAGCTATTACATATGGATCTGTTTGGCCCCATAAGTATCAGGAGTATTGGAGGTAAGTCATTGTATCTAGTTGTAACTGATGATTTCTCACGTTTTTCTTAGGCGCATTTTTTAGGTACAAAAGACGAAACTGCTGACATTCTTCAATACCTAATCCTGAGCTTGGAATCTCTTTGCAAGTTAAGGTAAGAAGAATAAGGAGTGATAATAGAACTGATTTCAAGAATAATTTGATGGAACTTTTCTGCCTCAAGAAGGGGATCCGTCACGAATTTAGTGCCCCGTACACCCCTCAGCAGAATGGAGTCGCAGAACGGAAGAACAGAACCTTGATTGAGACTACAAGGACAATGCTATCAGATGCAAAGCTTCCTTCACTTTCTGGGCAGAAGCAGTTAATACAGCTTGTCACGTCTTGAACAGAGTTCTGGTTGTGAAGAGGCACAACAAGACTTTTTATGAGTTGATAAATAATCGACCTCCCAATCTTGACTATCTAGTTCCTTTTGGTAGTCCCTGTTCCTTATTGCTACAATACAAAGACCGAAAGTCTAAGTTTCATGCAAAAGCGGTGGAAGGCATCTTATTAGGATATGTTGCCAACTCTCCTTGCAAGATAGTGTACAACATATGAACTCGTACTGTCGAGGAATGGTTTGAACTGGATTGTAGTAAACACAACATTCCACCAGAACCAACTGGTCTAGCTTGGGTTTTGATTATAATGCGCTATTCAAATCTTTCAACCTTCCTGGATTGTCTACAGATGATGCCGCAAATGTATATGAATTATTTTGTGGCGATGATGACTCCAGTTTCTCAACACGTGCTACTGTACCGATTGTAACTCCTGATTCATATGTTGCATCTGCATCTGGAACTCATGACAATGATAACATTGAAGATGTTCATGTTGACGGAAATGACGCTCAAGCTAATCCTAACACTCATGTAGGAAATGAAGCTCCAGCTGATCCAATCAACATTAAATCTTCTTCTTCTGGAACACAGGATATGGGGGAGTTAAGCACGAACCTCGATTCAGAAATTCAGGAACTGAATGTACCAAAGACGATAATGCATAAGAATCATCCAATTGACAACATTATTGGTGATCCTCATGCCGGTGTTCAAACTCGTCATCGAACCATTGCTGAGAACACTAGTCTTTACTCTGAGATACTTGACACTAGTGTCATGGAAACATGTCTGCATGCTGCATTCGTGTCCCAGTTAGAGCCAAAGAATGTGAAGGAGGCTCTTGCTGACAACCGCTGGATTGAGGCAACGCAAGAAGAACTGTCTCAATTCCAAAATTTGCATGTGTGGGATTTGGTTGACTAGCCAAGAGGCATACAACCAATTGGAACCAGATGGGTGTTCAAATGCAAGACGGATGATCGTCATGTTGAAGTGAAGAACAAAGCAAGGTCGGTTGTTCAGGGTTTTTATCAACAAGAGGGCTTGGATTACACAGAAGTATATGCCCCAGTTGCTAGACTTGAGGCCATTCGACTGTTTCTGGCTTATGCCTCCTATGTTGGCTTTAAGGTCAATCAACTTGATGTGAAGAGTGTTTTCCTGTATGGAAAAGTTTATGAAGAGGTCTATGTCACTCAACCTCCCGGCTTTGAAGATCCGCATAATATCAATAAAGTGTATAAGCTTGACAAAGCACTTTATGGTCTTCATCAAGCACCTCGGGCATGGTATAAGACATTATCAAAACATCTACTATCAAATGGTTTCAACCGTGGACAGATTGACTCGACCCTCTTCATACGGAAAGCAGGAGGTGATATTCTTCTTGTACAAGTGTATGTCGATGACATTATCTTTCAGTCTACAAATGAAGAGATGTGTAGGGAATTCGAACAGGTAATGAAGTCCAAGTTTAAGATGAGTAACATGGGTGAATTGTCAAAGAGAGGATGGAATTTATCTGCATCAAACCAAGTATGTGCAGGACATCTTGTCAAAATACAAGATGAATGATAGCAGTACTCATGGCACACCTATCCCCGTCAATCATGGTCTGCATCCTGACAAAGATGGAAAGGATGTGAATTGCAAATTGTACCGTGGGATGATCGGATCTCTTATGTATCTCACAGCTTCAAGGCCCGACATAATGTTTGTTGTATGCTTGTGCTCAAGGTTTCAGTCACAACCGAATGAGTCTCATATGATAGCTGTCAAAAGGATTTTCAGATACTTGAAAGGGAAACCTCGATTGGGTCTTTGTTACTATAAACAGCAGTCATTTGACTTCAAAGCCTATACTGAGACAGACTATGGCAGTTGTAACCTTGATAGAAAGTCAACTTCTGGTGGATGTTAATTCTTGGGAGACAGACTGGTTTCCTAGCAGTGTAAGAAGCAGTCAATAGTTTCTGTCTCAACATGTGAAGCAGAGTATATTGCTGCAGCTAGCGGTTGTTCTCAGATATTGTGGATTCAGCAGCAATTGAGAGACTACGGCTTAAACTTCACTGGAACTCCACTGTTCATTGACAACAATGCCACCATGTCCATCACAAACAACCCGGTGAAACATTCCAAAACTAAATATATTGAAATTCGCCATCATTTCATCCGTGATTATGCTGAAAAGCATCTCATTGAACTTGTAAAGGTTCACACGGATGACAACTTTGCTGACCTTTTCACTTGATAGGAATGTTAAATCCAGAGTGAAAACTTGTTTTTCTTAAATCAATTCAATTCATGAAAGTTAAATTTTATTTCTTTTAAGTTCTCTGTATAGTTCTTTTACTTTTCAATTTTTTTTTACAAAAATCCAAACAAACTAGAAAATGGAGATAATTTCAAAGTTATCTTGAGAAAAGAGGAAATGATAGTACATCTGTAATGATCTAAACGCCATAGATTGCTCATATGGGAAATGATTGCGTCATGCTTACTTAATTGTTTAAGTTGTTATATTTTTAATCTGCTTATTTACAGGTAATTTGAATTGTCAGTAGGCTGTAGGCGTCTTTGAATCATTAGCAGTGTGGAAACTAAATATAGACTACAACTGTGATTTGAACCCATGTATGCATGTGTGCGTGTGTAAAAGAATACAAAAAGATCATTATCAAATAAAGGATGTAAGATTTTAGCAAATATTTTCTTAAGAGGCCAGTTTCGGGTTATGTCTTTAGCACAATTTATCGGTTCATTTCACTGCCCATACTCACAAGTATGCAATGGGAAATTGGGCCAAGATATGTCTTAACATCAACTGTTAAGCTTATATTCACCCTTGAATCATACCTGATTCATTGAAATCAAATCCAGATAAAAGTTGGATCACCTTACCTAAATCCTCAAACTTCATATCTATTAACCTGAATCATCATATGATATTCATAGAAGAAAATCCAATCAAACCAAGACATCTGAATCACTTGATTCTGAATCTTATGATTCCTGATAATCCTTATGTATTCTACTTGATTTTTTTCTGTGCTAAAGGATGTAACTTCATTATGGAGATTTGAAAATCTTTGGGAAAATCTTAGATGCCTTGAGATAGTGCAAGTTACATTTCCGTAGCATATCAGTGGGGTACACGTTGTATATCTTAAAATTAATACCTTAACCCACAAGAATGTGATACAAAGATGCTTATGGTTTCAAATATCATAATATTGCCAACTTGAATTACTTGTTTATGTGCTTATTACGTATGAATAAATTGTAATTCATGACATGATCCCATATTCTTTGACGTTTATCTTTTATCGTTTTTTCTATAGTTTTGCCGGATATGATCCTCTGCTCGTATCTTTGACCAAAAATAGTGTGTTTGTATATACTTGTATATTTCTATCTAGAAAAGATCAAAAAAAAATTCTAAGTTGTGTACAATTCAATTTTAATTAGAAAAGCCAAAAATATTTGTGTTTAACCTTCTTGAATTGACTTTGAATCCTCTTGATTGAATGTGCTTATCTTGTTCGTTAATTGACTTGAAATCTTCATAATTTGAGTTGAAAGTTTGAGTACACAAGGGTCTCTGTGTACTTATAAGTGTGCATGAGGTAAACCCTGCGTACTTAACAAGTACGCAAGACTTAAGTCATGCGTACTTAGTAAGTACGCAGGAGTTAAGTCCTGCGCACATAACAAGTACACACGACCATTTTGTGTGGGGTATATATACTAGAGTTAGAATTTTTAGTGTGTTACTAATCGATTTTCCTTAACGATTCTTGATTCATCTTCACCTTAATCATCTTTGGTGAGAATCTCAGTGAAGTTCATCCGTAACATCTCCGTTTATTGACTGATTTGTTTAAGGGTTTGATAGTGAGGTTTTAATCGATTTTGGATGTTCTTAATGAATATTAAGACCTAAATCTAGTTTTAAATCACTAATTGAAGCTCCTAGACTCCTAATTTGTCTTTAACAGGGTTTGATTGTGACTTTGATCACTTGTTTGACCGTTGATTACCGTCGGACAAAGGCTAGGTCAAATTTGACTAGTTTAGCGGCTCATTGATGTTGATAGTGGTTCCATAGGTCATCATCATGAATTTCGACCTTGTGGTGACCATAATCCACAGCAATGCTTCTCCTCTGATGAGTTTTGGATTTTTGAAATTTGGCTAAGTGCAAGTTCTAACGCACTTAACAAGTACGCAAGAAGTAATTCATGCGTCCTTGCTAAGTACGCAAGAACTAATCCCTGCGTACTTGCTAAGTACGCAGGAAGGACACTTGTTAAAAATTTCTAAGTCTGAAATTTAGTTCATTATGTAGCTGCTATATCCCGTCATGTCTGATCCATTCCAATGATGATTCTTGTTCTTATTGTGTTTATTGTTTGTTCTTGCAGTGATGGCTCGTGCATTCACCAACGAATTTAATCTGCTAGCACTAACACAGCCCGAGTGGAAGGGTGTTGCACTTTAGTGTAGGGAGATAATCGACTTCCTGAACCAATCAAAGCTCAACTATGCCATATCTACTGATCCTATTGTCTGAAGACCGTATCTGGAGCAATTCTGGGAATCTGTTGATCATGATTGTACAGTAACCCCAAACGTCATTAGGGCTACTGTAGCAGGACATGACATTGCTATTTTTGAAGACACCATCAGACGCGTGCTACAGTTTAGGGACTTATCCACTGATCCGGTGAGTTACCCTGACTACTTCATTGATGGATGCTGGAGACAAAGGATGGGGTATGTCGGTAACATGGACTATTCCTCATACAAGAAGATGTGGGTACTTGATCAGTGGCATTACTTCGCACACGTCATGATGATGTGCATGTCTGCTAAAAAGGCTGGAAAGGATGCCATGGGGCATGACTTGGCGGCTGCAATGGTTGCCCTCTCTCTCAACAAGGGTTATAACTTCTCAAAGTATATCTACAAGTCTATCACCGATCAGATCAATGCTGCTGATAGGTTTAGATTTCTATTATACCCTAGGTTCATGCAGCTGTTGATTAATGATGCTGTACCGAATCTACCGTCGATTGGAGAGAGACTACAAGTCAAACGGGTGGACAAGAGAGTGTTTGCACAATTTCTAAAGCCAGGCAGTGTAGAACCTACCCCTGAGCACACTCCTCTCTTTGGCCACCAGATCAATGAAGCATATGTGGCCCCTGCTGACTTAAGATGGTATAATGCCAAGTCTGAGCCAGAACTCAGTCAGCACAGTGATGAACAACAAGAAGAAGAGGAAGTTGGATCTGAAGATGATATGTCTGAAGATGCAGGGGATGAGGAACAAGTAGTTGGAGGTGCTAAAGAGTCCGACTCAGAATCGACTGAGTCAGATTCATCTGATTCTGATGATGCACCGTCCCAGGCACACCCAAGAAGACTGACGAAGGTGACCATTCCCGAGTCATCTTCTAACAGAAAGCGACAATCGACTAGTAGTGAATACGAGCCCGATTCTGATTCGGACGCTGCTATACAAAGACGTAGGAGAGAAAGTATTAATAAGCACCGGGGGATAAGCCGCAACAAGCTATCCTTCATGAGGTAGAAGTCAGTGCTCAGAGGCAAGCACATGTAACGGCTGCGAGTATTGATTCCGCTTCTACCTCATCTTCGCAACAACTTTACAGGCGAGAGCAGAGGAGGCCACAGGTAACACCTTATGTGGCTGTCACTGCTATCACAGAGGAGGTTCCTGTGATAGTGACTTTCCATGTACCATCTGTCTAAGTGGCGGTGACAACTCCTATTCTTACCGAGTTAGTCACCATCAGCCCTTCCACCAATCCTACAACCACCATCCAATCCACAATCCCTACTACCACCATTGAACCTATCAGTTAACCCTACAACTTTGGAGACTTTTCCCAGGGTTTTGACTTTGATACGATCTTCTCCTCTCCCCTTCATAATGCTGAAGACTCAACATCCAGGAATCCTGATCCAAATGATGCAAGGATAGATACTCTGGAAACACAAGTTGCTAGTCTACTTGAAACTGTTCGAAAATCAAGGGAAGAATCTGAGGCTCAACAGGCTCAGATAAATTCCTTGGTGGACGAAGTTACTATTCTGAGAAGCCAGAGGACTGGGACTGAAGAGAGACTTACAAATGTGATGGCCCAGAACGAACTACTGATCAAAACGAACAATATGATTCTGTGACACGGAACGTCTTTAAAGGTACGGTTTAACATGCAGTGGAAAGAACATGAAATAATGGTCAAGTTAGTGGCTGAACTGACCAAGAAGCTTGCTGCTCAGGGGGAGAGAGAAAAAGATAAGGAGAAGGCATCAAAATCTACCGGTGATGAGGCTTGTCATCCGGTTGATCTAACAAAGGATGATGACAAAGGCAAGGATCCTGAAGTCGGTTCTAGTGGAAGTGAGCAACAAGCTTTGGCGATAGTGCCCATTTCTGTTGTTCCAATGGCTGAGGGGGAGTCGACTCACCAGGAAGGTGGTGATGCTTCAGGTGGAAATAAAGGAAAGTTGGTGGCTGACGTTTTGAAAGATCTATCTGACGACATGTCGGATAATGCGATATTATTCTTAGAGCCAGACTATTCCAAAGAAGCACAGATCGAGGCTCTCTGCAATCTTGAAGACGGAGAGATTGACTCTGGTGACCAATGGGATGAGGAAGATGATGATGTGGTGATCGAAGCTCCCAAGGGCAACGGGGAAGGAGAGTATGAGTTTGAAGATGGAGAGATCTTCGAAGTTCCATCCTTTGAATCTCATCTTGACACAGGTTCAGTCGAGCCTGCTAGTACTGTTGAGGCGTCGACTGAAGCCTCCCCTGCCGACCCTACACATGTGGATCCAGAGGCAAAAAAAGACAAACATATGCCTGCAAGTTCATCGAAGGATCCGGCTCCTGTATGGCAAAAGACTTCAATCATAGACAAACACGGAGCGACAGTGATGATCTTAGCTGTGAGGTTCGACGAGGATAAGAAGTTGTTTGCAATCAAGTGAGCTGGGGGGTTCAATACTTGAAACCAACCAACGAAGCTTTCAACTCCCTGCCAAGATACGACCTCGTGAACCTAGTAAACCGAGAGCTGCTGGGTCACTTAAATAACGCAGTAGCGATGGGTTTGTGGCAAGTTCTACAGCGAGAGGTAAGATCTGGGAAATTCGACATGTTTAAGCCTCAAGTGCCCAAGCGAGTCAGGGACAAGAACGCTAGACATCCTGTGACAAAGAAAAGCTTAAAGAAACTGGTATACAAGCCAGTGCTGTGTGAAACCAAGATTCCCCTAAGCAAGTTATCTCAGGATATCCTCGGTAACATATGGTACTGATACGTAGATCCTAAATTGGGCTAGGCAGTGGTGATTGGAAAGGTGTGGTCCGATAGTGGAAGCTTAGGGCCAAGGGAACTGATCAGAGTGTTTGATGAAGTCTGCTTCGTAAACTTCTCTATAAAAGATATGGAGGCACTAGCTGACAAGTACTACATGTACACGGATGAGTGGACAAAGTTCCTTGCTTCTAAATACGACAAGGTGATCAAGTTCTGCCTTGACTACAAGAAGAAGATGGAAGCTAAAGCTGGGGAGCAGTGAAGTCCGAAGACAATCCAAAGCTGTTGTCAAGGGGGAGTTTGTTGAAGCACTTTTGTGTGACAGACACTCTGGATAATGTCTTAGTTTATTGTACTTGTCTTGTATGTATTAGTCTTTGTATGTTAGTGTCTGTATGTATTAGTTATCGAGTTGTAATTTCTAATGCATGTTATTGTTGTATTATTTCTCTCAGTGTTTTGCGCACTTAGCATGTGCGCAGGAATTAGTTCCTGCGTACTTAGCAAGTACGCAAGAATACTCTGCGTACTTGCTAAGTACGCATGAACAATTTGCCCTGCGCATTTGTTAAGTGCGCAGAGATCGGGTCTAGTATTAATAGAATAGGTTGACAGAAGATATGTACGCAGACATTTTTGCACTCAGTATTTTCTCTCTGTAACCGATCAAGTTTATAATAGACGGAGTTTTAAAGTGATTTCCTTTGTCGGTTTACTTTGTGTTGTTTGATTCTCCAACTAGTCACGGGCATTCCGCACCCGGTCCGACTAGTCACACACCCACACGTAACGATCCGAGACACCCGGGGACCTACAAGATCAACCGTCAGCCACCGACTTTCCTTTATTTCCACCTGAAGCATCACCACCTTCCTAGTGAGTCAACTCCCCCTCAGCCATGAGCCAAAGGGTCAGAAACTCGTTTCTAACCAACCTTTGATGCTCAAAACACTCAAATTCACAACAAAATTCGGTTTTTTAGTGATTTTTGCTTCTAAAATAGTGCTCAAAAGCAACCCCTATTTTATCACAAAATCAACAAAAACACCCACTTTTGCTTGCAAAAACTCTGTAAGATGTGTAGGAGATGCTCCTAACACACTCACAACACTCGAAATCAAGAGCTAAGCTCTGATACCACTTGTAGGTCCCGGGATCCTCGTCGCGCAGCGGAGATACACGGACCTATTCTGTGATTTGTGTGGGAACCAAGAAACGAGACAGAGAAACACGAACATAGACAAAAGATAATGAAACGACACGTAATCCATAACATATAAGTCATCCCGTATTACAGACTACATACCGAAGGAGCACAGATCTCTCATCTAAGGTCACGGTCCAGGGGTCGGGAGAGCTCGTCCCGACACGGACACCTCTCAACCTAGTTCCAGAGTTCCACCTACAAATGAAGACAAGTCTTCTATTTATAGGGGCAGGAGCACTACCTGCGTACTTGTCTAAGTACGCAGGGTTTGGTCATGCGTACTTACTAAGTACACAGGACCAAACTGGTGAACAAGCTAAGTACGCAGGAACACCCTCTTGCGTACTAGCCTAGTACACCGATACATAGAATTTAATCAATAGTTACTAAAACATGCTTCTACAAACTCCCTCTTAACTATAGCATCAAATTATATCTATCACTAACACTGATAATCATCAGTTTACAAAGAATGTCCTAACAAACTCCCTCTAAACTAATGACATCACGTGTCTTCTGGCGAGACTTGATCTTCTTGCATTCCACTTCAGTCTTCAGTTGTCGAGTGATGCACACGACTCCCTCATAACTGTAGATTTCATTGTAGACCAAACCAAGTGCTTCAATAAGAACCAACTAACCCAACACAACTCCTTGTAGTTCATCCTCTCAGCAATAGCTTGCTCCACCCTGACTTAGAACTCTGAGTCTGACAATGTCTTCCTAACCAGGTAACAATAGTAGACTAAGACAACTCCAAATCAGCTGGCATATGATAGAGAGTTTGAATTTCCAATAACCTACATCAAACTAATCAGCTCCCATAGGAATTCCAGTAAGATAAACTTAAGTCTTCAACCAGATGTGTCCAACTCTATCCTGTATCTTCATGAGTCAACCAAATTCCCGAAGATATTCATTTCCAATTTCCCCTTTCAGTTTAAGCTCCATCTGGCTAGACCAGAAACAAGGGTATGTTTCCTATCCCACCGACCAATGATAAAAGGTTCCATCTTTAACTAATAATCCAATGGATATCCAGCTTCATCCTTAAAAACTTGATAGAATCAAACACAAAATCATGCTCAGCAGTGATCACCTTATATCCAAAGTCCAACATTCTTCAATTAGATCTTCATTCCTGGTTCACACCTCCTAATCTGTATACGTTCACCGCGGTGAAGTTCCATAACTAGGTTGTCTATCTGGATTCCGCCCAGATCCCAAATGAGAAATCCCATCATAATTGAATCACATCAAATCTTGGACACAGGCTTGACCAATGAGCACGAAAAATATAGTTTACACGAGAAATCACGGTTGATGATAAATTTATTTTTATCCCCCTCATTTCTCCGTAAACTATTACCAGCTTCATCATCACTTCACTCAAATCCTCAAAAAGCACAACTAGCCAACTCCAGGGTTTTATTCTTTTATTCCTTTGCAAAGATACAAAACAACAAATCCTTGGGTTCAAGTTGTTCCAGTATTCATCCCTTATTAAAGAAGTATCCCAGATACTTGTAGCCTACATATTCAGGTTTGAATACCTAAACAAGATGATTCTTTTTCTGAAAGACCCAAAGCAGCCACATCTTCACAAATAGAACGAGACCTTTAGCCGATGACGACCCAATTGCTCCCATTAGTTCAGGATTCATATCCAATTTAATAAGTATCCCGGATACTCGTAGCCCACATTTTTAGGTATGGACCCTTAAACAATGTATGACAAGTGGTATCTGGTCCGGAAAAACCAAAATTACTATCTTCTAAAAAATGGCCCGAAACACGCGTACAAATGATCCCTAAAATTTTTTTTTTTTTTTTTGAATCTCAGATGCTAGTTCATGCGTACTTAGTAAATACGCACATAAGGGTGTTCATGCGTATTTAGTAAATACGCAAAGCCAAGTACCCATGCGTACTTGCTAAGTGCGCAGAGAAATGCTCTTGCGTACTTAGCTAAGTACGCAGATCACTTCTCATGCGTACTTACTAAGTACGCAGGGCTAACCCATGCGTATTTAGCAAGTACGCAGAAAAGGTGATTCTGCGTACTTGTTCAGTACAGCAGTGTTCTTGACGGATCTTGAGGAGAATGCTCGAAAAGTAATGGATATGAGAAATTGATGCTTCCAAAAGCTTAGAAATCATCATCTAACAAACCCTTAGCCTTCCAAACACCAAATGAAGTGATAACAAACTCAGATTTGAGGATTTTTACAAGAAAAAGTAGCGAACTTTTATAACTCAGATCTGCTCAAAAACCCTAAAACCCAAAACTGGAACACAAATCAACGAACACCGAGGCTCTGATACCACTTGTAGGTCCCGGGAGCCTCGTCGCGCAGCGGAGATACACGGACATGTTCTGTGATTTATGTGGGAACCAAGAAACGAGACAGAGAAACACGAACACAGACAAAAGATAATGTAACGACACCTAATCCATAACATAGAAGTCATCCCGTATTACAAACTACATACCGAAGGAGCACACATCTCTCATCTAAGCTCACGGTCCAGGGGTCGGGAGAGCTCGTCCCGACCCGGACACCTCTCAACCTAGTTCCAGAGTTCCACCTACAAATGAAGACAAGTCTTCTATTTATAGGGGCAGGAACACTACCTGCGTACTTGTCTAAGTACGCAGAGTTTGGTCCTGCGTACTTGTCTAAGTACGCAGAGTTTGGTCATGCGTACTTGACAAGTACGCAAGGCAAAAGCCTTGCGGCCTTGCGTACTTACTAAGTACGCAGGACCAAACTGGTGAACAAGCTAAGTACGCAGGAACACCCTCCTGTGTACTAGCCTAGTACATCGATACATAGAATTTAATCTATAGTTACTAAAACATGCTTCTACAATCTGATCGATCTTGGTGGAAAGTGCTTCCACCTGGCAGCTAAAGAGGTCATTCCATCCACGTGATGGACACCCCCTACCTCTGAGTCCTCGCTCGGGAAGTATACTGCGTATAGCTCTTCGACGCCACCTTTTCCAACAAGTCATACGCCTCCTGGGGTGTCTTCGTTCCAATGTCCCCCCTCGTATGCGTCGATTAGCTGCTTCCCTGTCATATCTAGACCATTGTAGAAGGTCTCACACTGCTTCCACTTCAACAATCCATGGTGGGGAACCTGTCTCATCAGTTCCTTGAATCTCTCCCACGCCTCATAGATCGTCTCCCCATCATCCTGCTGGAAAGAAAGAATCCTAGCCCTCAATTTTGTTGTTTTCTCCGGAGGGAAGTACCTTTCTAAGAATTTAGCAGCCATCTGGTCCCAAGTACTAATGGACCGAAGGGGAAGTGATAGTAACCAAGCCTTGGCTCTATCCCGTAAGGAAAACGGGAACAATCGAAGCCGAATAGCATCGTCGGTAGCATCACGGATTTTGAATGTGGCACAAATCTCTAAGAAACCGGCCAGATGAGTATTGGGATCCTCGTGATCCTTGTCGTCAAACTGCCACATGTTCTGCACCATCTGGATGATGCTGGATTTGACTTCGAACTAATGTGCTCCAACAGTCAGCCTATTGATGCTCGACTCCAAACCCTCAAGTGTCGGTTTGCCAAAATCCGAAAGCGTCCGACCCGCATCTGTGACACCCGAGAATTTTTTTTATTTTATTTAATTTTCGGGATGAAAATTCTTTCAACTAAGGGATTACGTGACAATCTGGACTTTTCATGCTAACTCAGTTAGCAAATACAGTCAAATCTTAACTATCCACTAACTCCAGGGACTAAATCTGTCATTTTTTCAAACCCTAACTACAAGGACTAATTGTGTAATTAGACAAAACTCAATTCTAGTTGACTTTGAAAGTCAAAATTCAAATAATCCTTATTCCTGTTGACTTTTGGAAGTAAATCCAGCTCATTCTTAACTTATCTCAAACCCTAAGGACTTATCCTGCTAATTTCAAAACCCTAACTCAGAGATCTTAGGGACTAAGTATGTAATTAATCCATTTTCAATTTGGTTGACTTTAGAAAGTCAAACCGGATGTTCTTAGCTCAAACCCGAATTCTAAACCCGAAGTTCGTGTGAAATAGTAAATGATGTGCACATTGAAGTCCCGAACGATTGTTATTACAATTTTAATTACCATCATTGTGTCGAATTAATCCCATTATTGAGTATTAAAATCCTAACCGTTGACATGATGAGTAAATACCATCTAATTCATCGAATTCGTATACCAATTCACGAATTGACAGTCTGCCCACCTAAATCGAGTCCCACAGAGCTTGTTACACCATCTACTTTGGTCGGAGACAAAGATGCAGTAGCCAGAGATCAAACCACACAAGCCTCGACTGTGTTTTAGTCGATCTCCACCATCTCGACATCGTTTCAGGTAACCAAATACACTATTGGCATCGTTTCCATACCTTGAGTGAAAGCCCTAACCTAATTGAGACTTTCACTATCGAATTTGTCATGAACCCGAATCTAGGGTTCATCACAGACAAGTTTAGTCGAACCCTTTCAATTCGATATCAATTAAAGAAATTGAACACATCTATAGACCCGCCTCAATGTCTACATTGAAAGCCCCATCAAACCCAGGGCTTATGACATTGAATTGATGATGAACCGATTCTAGGGTTCATCATGTTCTTCGGTTTATTCGAACTCCGGTCTAAACTCAACCATAATCAGATTAAACTTTACCAACAGTTTCGCATGGTTCTAATTAGTAAAAGCCCTATGAATCCAACGTCTTTCAATATCAAAATTGATCAAATCAATTCCTTGTTTATGAACTAGGGTTTCGAGATTTCAATCTGATAATTAATCGACCTAAACGCAGTGTTTTCACAATTAAACTCATACATGGGTTCGTATACCACTGATGAACCAAAGCCCTGCGGTTCCTTGGACGATCGCGTCCGAATTCAGAGGTTTGGGGAGCGATTTTGGTTCGGGTTTGCGTTAAAAGTAATAACACCATGGACTGGGATGTTAAAAGCATTTAGATCTGGTTACCTTTGCGATTCCCTAGCGGGCAGGCTTAGTTAAGTCACTTAACTGTTAAGCAGGAGACACGGGTTCGAAACCGGTCTCCTGCAGTATTATTTTTGGGACTTTTTCTATTGTTTTCACATATTTAATTAAAAACCTTTTTATTATATTAGTGGTATATAAATACATTTTGAACCCGTAATCAACCCGTAGGCTCAGTTTGAAATTATAACTCATATTTATGATATTTTCACTACAAAATAATATATATTTAAATTATTTTTAAACCAAGACTACGTATTAAAAATAGTATATTTATATTATTTTCAACCCGTGACTCCAATTAAAAATATTATATATTTAGATATTACTTTCATCTTGTTTATAAACTTCGTCTAACGTTTCAAACTAATAAATAATATAATTATTTATATTATTTACCCACGTTTAATATCCTCGAATAAAAATAATAGTTTTATTATTTTTGTCACACATTTTCAATAATCATGTTATTTCTCTAAAAATAATATATTAGTTATATTATTTTCCTAGCCATTATTTTAATAGTATAAACGCAGGGATATATTTAATTATTATTATATTCGTAATTAAGAAACCTTTGATACGAAACATATTTATCTTAATATGTATATTAAGAAACCCTTATTCCCGTGGACAAGTTCGTCTACCCTTTGATCCTTAAATAGTTCTAGGACGTTCAAATCCTTCCGTGTCATCATCACAAAAATCTCATTGTATCCCTAATTATCTTGCTTATAATTCCAGGACATACTTATGTAGTTCACAGGCAAACTCGTGTGTTTCCTACTTGCAACCTTGTATGGTGCTATCTACTCGTACACAACTCATGTGAGTTTTACGACCCCTTTTACTTGTTTTACTATTGGGGGAGAAACATGCTTATACATAAACATTATGTTACTTGTTTTCCTGTTGAGGAGAAACATGCATAGTCACAAACATTATTTTAATTGTTTTCCAATTGGGAAGAAACATGCAAACACACATATATCATTTTACTTGTTTCCCCGTTGGGGAGAAACATGCATACGAACCGGCATCCGTTACTTGTCTCCCAGCCAGGGAGAGACATACACACGGACATGGATCACATAGTATTTCATTACCACTTGTGTACCTAAGTGCAAACATAACATGTAAAGTCCTTACACACTTGGACCGTTAATATATGGAGTATAGTGAGGAAATTTGAGTAGTACTACTGCGTTTGACAAACCCCACCCTTGTTAGTCGCGCTAACTTGATTGGAGGTCTAACGGGTTTAAATTGTCCTAAACACTTGCCATTGTTGATGTTAGCAATGGCGGAAGGCACCCAAACACAAACAGTCAGCTTCGGTTGCGAACGCTTAGAGTAACTTGTACATTGTCTAGCTAGCAATAGGTGTGACTTACGTATGTGGATCCTGCAAACACTCAAACAGTTTATTTACATACAAACCTGTGAGCTCACCAACCTCGTGTTGACACTTTTTCTTACATGTTTCTCAGGTCGCTTTGGCACAGGTTGCACACTTAGGACATGCATAGAATCCTACTGTCACGTCATTCATTTTAAACGTTTTAAACACTGTTACTTATTTACATAAATTGACGCTTCTTGCGTGTAATTACTTTTGATTTCATTCTAATGTTTACGCTTCCGCATTTACTCTACACTTTTATGTTATGACATTTTAAGTCCCATGTAGTGTCATTTGATGTAACTAATGACTGAGATCCTGGTTTGTCACTCGCCAAACAGTAAAACTCTGTTAGTGGAATTTGATGGTGTGACAGATTGGTATCAGAGCCATTGGTTATAGAGAACTAGGATTGCATACTAGACTATAACCGCACACATGCATTAGTTACACAACACATACACTCATACATGATACACATGGTATCCATACATACATTGCATTGCAGTCATGTTCACATCATTCATATCCACATCATTGGTATTGCATCATCATTCCCAGTGGCGACACTCGGGAATCACCATAACATCATTCGCTCCCGTCCAAGGGCAGCGAGACGGAGCCTTCGGAGGAGTCAGTTACATCACAATCACCTGTTGGGTATGGTGGGCTTTCTCAGATCCATGTTATGGACGGCACTCAGCACTAACGCATATATCTTTGGGAGTTGGGATAGTCGGAGGTGAGTCCCTACTGTACCCGCCAGCAACAATACGCCGAATGAAGGCAGACCGTTGCACGCATTATTGCAGAATCCATTGACACGTAGATGTCATCACTTTCCTGAGCCATGGGCTCGCGTCTTTGGTCGATATTCTATTGAAGATAGATTGACCACAAGTTGAGAACACATTGCTCACTGCATAATCAAACAGTTAGAAGGACGGCTACTTTGCCTCTTCCAGTACCACGTAACCATGAATTAGTTTCATTTCTCGAAGTCGCATTTCATGTACATGTTTGTTCCAAGTTCTCATCTACAATCCGCTGGATTGGACTCCTGTATTATTATTCAACTCGAGTGAATACTCAGATCAAACCATTCTCGACTACTCATCCCGATATGAATTTTAGTTGATCAACTTATAGTTGATAACTAAGCCTCCCAATGACTTATCAGGTCTGACAACACTCTGTACTCGACAATAAAAATTTCAGGGACATTTTGACACGGGATAGGGAGAAACTAGGGTCAACATGCAAAGCAAATTATCATTACGGGTGCACACGTAATAATAATTTGAGGTGCATGTAAGACCTGGTGAAACCTAGTGTGTGGATAAATAGTCCTAATCTGTGATCTACAGACTTATGTTTCCCACTATCAATAGAAATTTCTTGTAACATGCTCAACGACCAATGGGTATAGTTAAACCCGTTCAACAAATGATAGACGCGACTATCTGGTTGAAGGTTCTTACAGACATATTGAACTATCATTAACGGAATTCGTCATGTTGTTTTCACTCATGTAAGAGTCTTAGTGACCTTACGACTCTCATTCAGACTTGACCGATGGAACCACCTAGAGTGAAACTCTAGTAGAACCTTATGGTAAACCCACCGAATCCAACTATATAAACAAAATTTGAGGGATTATTTCTAAACTAACACGTTATTCCTTACGCTTCAACAATAGATTCCATTTGACCCTATTGCTTCATCCTATGACTAATCTTGAGTCTATTTTTATCTATACCCCAGAATATCCAGTTATTTCAATGACATTAGAAAACAAGGATTTCATCTAACTGATCATCAGTTGAACGCAATTACTTAAACAGACATCCTATTCCTTATACTCCTAATATATATGTCTCATTAAAATCTTTCCTACATGCCTCTTCGCTTCTGTGTTGACCGATGCTTGCCTTATAAGCGCGAGTCTCACTAGAAGTCTCATTGTGACCTCACAAATGTTCTACTACTAAAGTCGTACTCCAACACTATTGGACATTTAGTACACTATAGAAGAATCCCAAAACCTTAAGAGACGTAAACTAGGTTCGATTGGTCATAAGCTTGACATTGACCTCACGCCAATTACACTCGGCAGCTTCGACATAATTGTCGGTATGGATTGGTTATCTAAGAACCAAGCCGAGATCATCTATCGTGAGATGATTGTTCACCTTCCTCTCCTGAGTGGAGAAAATCTCTCTGCCCTAAGGCAAAAGGAGTGTTGCATCCATAGGTATCATACCCTTCATGAGAGCGCAGAAGTCCTGACGTAAAGGCCATACTGCTATTTTGGCTCTCGTCGCCGAGAAGCCATCCGAGGAGGAGAAGATTAACGACATCCTGATCGTTTGTGAATACCCAGAGGTATTTCCCAAAGACATGCCTGGTCATCCACCTCATCGACAAGTCGAATTTCAAATCAATCTAGAACCCAGAGCAGCACCCATTGCTCGGGCATCGGATAGACTTGCACCAGTGAGCCACCAGAACTATCCACACGACTGCACGAGTTGTTGGATAAAGGCTTCATCAGATCTAACTCATCGCCATGGAAAGCTCCAGTCCTATTCGTCAAGAAGAAAGACGGGACCTTCTGCATGTGCGTTGATTATCATAAGCTGAGCAAAGTAACCACCAAGAATCGTTATCCACTACCCCGCATTGATGATCTGTTTGATCAACTCCAAGGATCAAGTTCTATTCCAAGATAGACCTTAGATCCGATTACCACCAGTTGAGTGTTCGAGGCGAAGACATCTCTATGACTACTTTCAGAACTAGGTACGGCCATTACGATGTTATAGTCATGCCATTCGGACTAGGCAACGCACCCGCGGTATTCATGAATCTCATGAACCGTGTGTGTAAACTGTACCTTGACCAGTTAGTCATCGTTTTCAATGATGACTTCCTCATCTATTCCAAGAATAGGGATGAACATGAGGAACATCTTCGTTTGATTCTGGAATTGCTAAAGCAAGAGCAATTGTATGTTAAATTCTCTAAGTGCAAATTCTGAACGACTATGATTGTGCTATCAAGTATCATTCGGGCAAGGCTAACATAGTAGCCGATGCCCTAAGCAGGAAAGAAACTATACCCAGACGAGTTCGAGCGTTTCAACTCACTATCCATCCTAGACTACCTGATCAGATCCGTAGTACTCAACTTGAAAACCTAAAAGAGGAAAACCTACTGTTGGAATCCAAGCGTGGTATGGAAGAACAACTTGAGGTTAAAACATATGGCATTCGCTATTGTGCTGAGCGAATGTGGGTTCCAAAGCACGGGAACTTAAGAGAACTTGTAATGGAAGAATCTATTAAATCTCGCTATTCTATTCATCCGGGTTCCAGTAAGATGTATCATGACCTAAAGGTTCTTTATTGGTGGCCGAACGTGAAGGCTAATATAGCCACCTATGTGAGCAAATGCCTGACTTGCACGAAGGTCAAAGTTGAATATCAAAAGCCTTCTGGTCTTCTCCGACAACCAGAGATTCCCATGTGGAAATGAGAGCAAATATACATGGGCTTTATCACAAAATTGCCACGAACTCCTACCGGATGTGATTCCATTTGGGTAATCTTTGATCGTTTAACAAAGTCCGCTCACTTCTTAGCAATCAAGGAAACCGACAAAATGTAGAAGCTTAATCGTATTTACTTGACAGAAGTAGTGTCTCGGCACGGGGTGCCAATCTCTATCATTTCAGATCGTGATGCACGATTCACCTCTCATTTATAGCAATCGTTACATAAAGCTTTAGGCACGCGTCTAGATATGAGCACAACATACCATCCTCAAACTGATGGCCAGACAGAACGTACTATTCAAACCCTGGAGGATATGCTACGAGCTTATGTGATTGATTCCAGTAACACCTGGGAGTCTCACCTACCGTTGGTGGAGTTCTCCTACAACATAAGTTATCACACTAGTATCAAGGCAGCTCCATCTGAAGCATTATATGGACGGAAATGCCATTCTCCTATTTGTTGGGCTGAGGTTGGGGATAGTTAACTTACAGGTCCTGAACTCGTACTTGAAACTTCTGAGAAAATCATTCAAATTAGAAACCGTATGACAGCAGCTCGTGACCGTCAAAAGAGCTATGCCGATAAGCGTCATAAACCATTAGAATTTCAAGTAGGGGATATGGTCTTGTTAAAAGTCTCACCTTGGAAGGGTGTCATTCGTTTTGGGAAACGAGGCAAGCTAAATCCTCGTTATGTTGGACCATTCAAGACAGTGAAGAGAATTGGTCAGTAGCGTATCAACCAGACCTACCTGAAGGACTTAGTGGTGTACACAATGTCTTTCACATCTCAAACTTGAAGAAATGTCTAGCAGACGAGTCACTCGCGGTTCCCTTAAGGAACTACACATCGATGAACAGTTGCGTTTCATCGAAGAACCCGTGGAAATTATGGATAAGGAAGTCAAAACGTTAAAACGCAGTAAAATCCCGATTGTCAGTGTCCGTTGAAACTCGAAGCGCGGACCGGAATTCACGTGGGAGCGTGAGGATCAGATGATGCGCAAACATCCTAATCTATTCAAGCACCCCGTGTCAAACTCATAAAGTACCATTCTAATTTTCGGGACGAAAATTTTTTTCAACTAGAGAATGATGAGACACCCGAGAATTTTTTTTATTTATTTAATTTTTGGGACGAAAATTCTTTCAACTAAGGGATTATGTGACAATCTGGACTTTTCATGCTAACTCAGTTAGCAAATCTAGTCAAATCTTAACTTTCCACTAACTCCAAGGACTAATTCTATCTTTTTTCAAACTCTAACTACAAGGACTAATTGTGTAATTAGACAAAACTCAATTATAGTTGACTTTGAAAGTCAAAATTCAAATAATCCTTATTCCTGTTGACTTTTGGAAGTCAACCCAGCTCACTCTTAACTTATCTCAAACCCTAAAGACTTATCCTGCTAATTTCAAAACCCTAACTCAGATATCTTAGGAACTAAGTATGTATTTAATCCATTTTCAATTTAGTTGACTTTAGAAAGTCAAACCGGATGCTCTAAGCTCAAACCCGAAATTCATGTGAAATAGTAACTGATGTGCACATTGAAGTCATGAACGATCGTTATTACAGTTTTAATTACCATCATTGTGTCGAATTAATCCCATTACTGAGTATTAAAGTCCTAACCGTTGAGATGATGAGTAAATACCATCTAATTCATCGAATTCGTATACCAGTTCACGAATTGACTGTTTGCACACCTAAATCGAGTCCCACAGAGCTTGTTACACCATCTACTTTGGTCGGAGACGAAGCTGCAGTAGCCGGAGATCAAACCACGCAAGCCTCGACTGTGTTTTAGTCGATCTCCACCATCCCGACATCGTTTTAGGTAACCAAATACACTATTAGAATCGTTTCCATACCTTGAGTGAAAGCCCTAACCAAATTGAGGCTTTCACTATCAAATTTTTCTTGAACCCGAATCTAGGGTTCATCACAGACAAGTTTAGTCGAACCCTTTCAATTAGATATCAATTAAAGAAATTGAACACATCATTAGACCCGCCTCAATGTCTACATTGAAAGCCACATCAAACCCAGGGCTTATGACATTGAATTAATGATGACCCGATTCTAGGGTTCATCATGTTCTTCAGTTTACTCGAACTCCGGTCTAAACTAAACCATAATCAGATTAAACTATACCAACAGTTTCGCAAGGTTCTAATTAGTAAAAGCCCTATGAATCCAACGTCTTTCAATATCAAAATCGATCAAATCAATTCCTTGTTTATGAACTAGGGTTTCGAGATTTCAATCTGATAATTAATCAACCTAAACGCAGTGTTTTCACAATTAAACTCATACATGAGTTCGTATACCACTGATGAACCAAAGCCCTATGGTTCCTTGGACGATCGCGTCCGAATTCAGAGGTTTGGGGAGCGATTTTGGTTCGGGTTTGCGTTAAAAGGAAGAACACCATGGACTGGGATGTTAAAAGCATTTGGATCTGCTTACCTTCGCGATTCCCTAGCGGGCAGGCTTGGTTAAGTCACTTGACTATTACGCAGGAGACCCGGGTTCGAAACCGGTCTCCTGCAGTATTATTTTTGGGACTTTTTCTATTGTTTCACATATTTAATTTAAAACCTATTATTATATTAGTGGTATATTAATACATTTTGAACCCGTAATCAACCCGTAGGCTCGGCTTCAAATTATAACTCATGTTTATGATATTTTCACTACAAAATAATATATATTTAAATTATTTTTAAACCACGACTACGTATTAAAAATAGTATATTTATATTATTTTCAACCCGTGACTCCAATTAAAAATAATATATATTTAAATATTATTTTCATCTCGTTTATAAACTTCGTCTAACGTTTCAAACTAATATATAATATAATTATTTATATTATTTACCCACGTTTAATATCCTCGAATAAAAATAATAGTTTTATTATTTTTGTCACACATTTTAAATAATCATGTTATTTCTCTAAAAATAATATATTAGTTTTATTATTTTCCTAGCCATTATTTTAATGGTACAAACGTAAGGATATATTTAATTATTATTATATTCGTAATTAAGAAACCTTTGACACGAAACATATTTATCTTAATAAGTATATTAAGAAACCCTTATTCCCGTGGACAAGTTCGTCTACTCGTTGATCCTTAAAATGTTTTAGGAAGTTCAAATCCTTCCGTGTCATCATCACAAAAATCTCATTGTATCCCTGATTATCATGCTTATAATTCTATGACATACTTATGTAGTTCACAGGTAAACTCGTGTGTTTCCTACTTGCAGCCTTGTATGGTGCTATCTACTCGTACACAACTCAGGTGAGTTTTACGGACCCTTTTTACTTGTTTTACTATTGGGGGAGAAACATGCTTATACATAAATATTATTTTACTTGTTTTCCTGTTGAGGAGAAACATGCATACTCACAAACATTATTTTACTTGTTTTCCCATTGGGGAGAAACATGCAAACACACAAATATCATTTTACTTGTTTCCCCGTTGGGGAGAAACATGCATACGAACCGGCATCCGTTACTCGTCTCCCAGCCAGGGAGAGACATACACACGGACATGGATCACATAGTATTTCATTACCACTTGTGTACCTAAGTGCAAACATAACATGCAAAGTCCTTACACACTCGGACTGTTAATATATGGAGTATAGCGAGGAAATTTGAGTAGTACTACTGAGTTTGACAAACCCCACCCGGGTTAGTCGCGCTAACTTGATTGGAGGTCTAACGGGTGTAAATTGTACTAAACACTTGCCATTGTTGATGTTAGCAATGGCGGAAGGCACCCAAACACAAACAGTCGGCTTCGGTTGTGAACGCTTAGAGTAACTTGTACAATGTCTAGCTAGCAATAGGTATGACTTACGTATGTGGATCCTGCAAACACTCAAACAGTTTATTTACATACAAACTTGTTAACTCACCAACCTCGTGTTAACACTTTTTCTTACATGTTTCTCAGGTCACTTTGGCGCAGGTTGCACACTTAGGACATGCATGGAATCCTATTGTCACATCATTCATTTCAAACGTTTTAAACACTATTACTTATTTACATAAATTGACGCTTGTTGCGTGTAATTACTTTTGATTTCATTCTAATGTTTACGCTTCCGCATTTACTCTACACTTTTATGTTATGACATTTTAAGTCCCTTGTAGTGTCGTTTGATGTAACTAATGACTGAGATCCTGGTTTGTCACTCTCCAAACGGTAAAACTCCGTTAGTGTAATTTGAGGGTGTGACAGCATCCTCATCCGCCATCTCCTCTACCTCATCAAGCTCGAGTAACTGGGCCACAAATCGGGAACGGGCCTGCAATCTCTTATTAAGATCGCGCTCCGGCTCGGAAGACGGCTCAATAACCTCCTCGGCGGGAGTTGAGGACATACACTATATGCAAGACAAGTTAGATTTAAATGGATGAACCTAAAAAGAAAAGAAACACAAGCTAGACAAAATAATAATTATAGATGAAAATAAATAAAAAAAGAAAAATGAAAAATAAATTGGAAATAAAATTAACTAAAATATATATACAAATGCGACTAAAAATATCTATACACGAAAATTTCAAATAACAATCAAGAATGTAACATTTCTGATTTTCATTTATCTGTATTTCAATTCAATGTGATACATTTCAAACCCAATTCTAGTACACTGATTTGTTCTATTCGTACCAACAATTAAATACTATGTTTCAAATGCAAATCCGCAAATTTTACACGAGTATATCCTATTAAATCCTACATAAGTACATATTTATACAAATCTATCAAAACTGAAATTTGCAAGGAATGGTTTTATATACTAACAAGAAACCCTAATAGGCACGGTCGCGCCTCGTTCTGGCACGGTCGCCCCAAGTGCCTTGGCACGGTTGCGCGCCTTGCTTTGGAATGGTCGCGCCCGGTGCCTTGGCACGGTCGCGCCTCGTATAGGCACAGTCACGCCTCTCATCAGTTGAAACGTAAATGTAGCCTTTAATCGCGGAATCGTTTGATTTCGTAACCGTTCCACACGTTTCTACCATTAACGAACCCAATTAAGATTTTAATCACTGTATTTACGACGAATTAATCTAATTATGCCAATTCATCTCAAAATCGTCAAACCATTTCACGAGACCGTCGATTCATCCATTTTGATCCTAATTCTCTCAAGCAAACAAACGACACACACTACTCGATCCTCTCTAAAACTTCTGGACACACTGATTTAGCCGGAGTTGCAGCAAAGAGCACCGGAAATCAAACCCGTCGACGCCGGAACTCGCCTCTACCGTACGCTATTGATTCATCGTCTTTTCGGGTAATTGAAACCTTATACACATTCGATTTAGTCTATAGATCAAAAGCCCCAACTCAATTGGGGCTTACAATAGCGAAATTAACGCGAACCCGAATCTAGGGTTCGTTCTAAAATGAGTTAATCGAATACTACTTTGGAAATGTTTTAAATACAATTAATCTATACAAAAAGACTCGTAATAACCTAATGCGTGAAAGCCCTATGATTTCCAACATTAACATCATAAGATTTAAGCAATTCGTTTCTGTTTTGGAACAGACACGGTCGCGCTAATCTCCTAGCACGGTCGCGCTAATCTCCTAGCACGGTCGTGCCTCATGGAGACACGGTCGTGCCAATCCAAGCGCGGTCGTGCCTCAAACACTCAGACCCGGTCGTGCCCCTTGGCTAGACTGCCTCAGAACCCTAGACACGATCGTGCCTAGTGAACAGCTTAGTTATGTCTTCTGTTTGATCAACACGGTCGCGCCCTGACTAGCACGGTCGTGCCAGTGGTCCTAGCACGATCGTGCCTTGTCCCAAGCACGGTCGTGTGTGTGAGAAAATCTTGACAGAATACTAAAATTTATATTTTAAAATCAATAAGCATTCCAAATGAATTTTCAAATAAAAATAATTGATTTTATAAAGATTTAAATTAACCTTATTTAAAAAGAACAAATGCCTATTTCTAGAATAAATAGAAGTTATACATTTAAATCTACAAAATTATATTTACACATATTTATAAAAATAGATTAACAAAAGTTAATTATTAAATTATAATTAATATAAAACACCCGATACATTTTTATAACTAAAAGACTAGGTTACATATTCTATAAATAAATAAATAAGGTAAAAATTATTTATTTAATTTATATTTAAGAATTATTTATTTAAGTTATACTTAATTACCCCTAATACCTACATTATTTTTATAACTAAGTAAATAAATAATAATTTTGTAATTTATTTATTTAGTTATTCAAACTCAAACTTTGATCAAAATGTTCTAAAAATATCCATTTCAAACCTTTCATTTTATGCAATACCTTCCAAGAACAAACCACTAACTTTATACACACGTCCAATTCAACTCTAGACTTAGACATAGACTATTGTGCACACTATTAATTCAATATACATTCCAGTCTAGGTTAACGTTGTGCATTACAAGGACCATATTACTATCTAGTCTCTCGTGTTAGCTACGCCTTATGAATCAAGTGAGTATTACATAGCCCCTTTTACTCTTTTACACTTTTTGGGGTGGAACATGAACACTATACAAACTATTGCTTACATTTACACAAACTACACAAATACAAATCCTCTTTACATTCATGTGTGCAATTTGAGCTTTATGCTTGAGTGCTAGGTGTGCTAACTTTTGTGTGCAATTTATGTGCAATCATTAACTATTCAAGCCGACGGTAGACAATGATAGATCTATTGAGTCTGACAAACCCACCCAGATTGGGGTGATTATTACCGACAACACAATTTTGCATGCTAGTTACAAAGGTTTGATTGTACTTGGTTACACAATAGCTGCTCTCCATAAATGCCTTATTTTATCATGTTATGTAAGGATTTGTTTATTCATAATCTATATGCTATCTATATACAAACCTGTGTATGCTCACCAACTTTTTAGTTGACCTTATTTTATTCATGTTTCAGGTGCTAATGAGTGAGTTTGATCAAGGCATGCTACACATAGGCTTTGGACTTAGTTAAATTTAAATAAAGACTATTATCTATTTCGTTTATGTACTTGTTTGAATTTGATTGTGTTGAATTATTTGAAGTTAAATTTGATGATTAAAATATTGAAATCTAGTCAACCTTGTGCTCATGAACAGTCTACATGTCCCGCCCCGACGTTTCCGCCGTCGGTTGGGGTGTGACAAAGAAGATACGATATGCACAAAAATATATACTAAATGACTAAAATTCAATTCCAATCGTTCTCGCAAAACCGTATCCCCGGAAACGTCGCCAAAAACTTGATGTGATGAAAGTGTATATATATTTTTATAAGTATTTTTCACACAATATGAGTTTTAAAAATGGGTTTTCACCAAAGACTAATCACACACACACCGGGCAAGTGTACCCGCCGGATGGCAATGTAGTAAAGGTAAAAACCGGATATCAATCCGTGGATACGGTGGAATGCAATAATAAATCGGAACTAAGATTCAATCAAGTGATGATCAAAAGATATTTTGAAGAGTTTGTTTAAATAACTAGCATGCGATGTATATAAAACTAAACTAAAATCGCAAGTCAAACAATCAAGGAGAGAAGATCACTCCGGTGTCGAATCCATCTAGAATACATTCAATACACTCATAGAAGCATGGAAAATACACGAAACATAGGTTGATCAAATTCGTGTCAAAGACATCTAATCAAATGACCATTCGGAAAGCTAGAATGAATAACACAAACTAACCACCTAAAATCATGCAATGAAGCTCACGTGTTGTAATCATGTCAATGTTTATAAAGATTGAACTAGCTTCCGATTAAGGTACACCAATCCAACAACTAGTTGGAAAGATAATATGAGAAACATACAACCCACTCAAGTTGATTTAATTAGATAACCACATGCATTTCTTCAACATACAATGTTCATACAAAGTTCATATCAATTAGGGAAATGCGTCAACAAATCCTAGACAAACATAAAACTAAGCATGAAACACCATAACAAACACTTTGTCTTTCCAAACATAAGCATAAGGATACACATACAAGAATCATAAATCATAGACAAGACTTCATCCACCATCCCTAGTCAAATGCCATAAACTAGCATACAAACATACACTAATCCATGAATACAAGCATAAACCATAGGTTTTCCAACATAATATGGCATACACAAATACAAGCCTTGAAAACAACTTTAGATACTTGAATACATAATTTCATTGAAGAATAATCATATGATTGTCATAACATTAACATAATAATTACCAATAATCCATGAATGTTGTCAAACGATTCTAAACTTCATCTAAACCAAAGTGAACAAGAGTTTTAGCTCATCATGTGCATAAGAATGACAAATAAGCAGGGAAAAATAGTAAGAAACATGCTATGAAAACAAGAATCAAACCACTTCTACAAGCCTTAATGTTGTTGTTGATGTATGGTGTCCTCTTGATGTTGTAATCCCTCCAAGATGCTTTAAATATGGTTGGTACAAAGCTGGTTCGGAGCTCAAATAGTGGGTTTTTGCTTTGGTTACTGAATGTCTGAATGAGAGAATGGCTTCTATTTTTATAGACTGAATGGGGCATGACCGCGGCAGGAGGGAAGGCACGACCGTGCCTGTCACTGGGCGCGACCGTGCCCAAGAACTAGCACGGTCGTGGTGCAGAGGGTTGACCGATCCGGAGCTTCTATTGGGTCCCATTGAACGAAGAAGTACAGCTCTGAGGTCATGGGACAGGCTCACGGGATTACACGCGGTCGTGGGGGTGTTGGAGCACGGTTGTGCTCGAGAAAGTGTCTTGGCGTGGTCGTGCCAGATACGGGGCGCGACCGTGCCTAGGGTTTCTTGGCTTGGGGCGGCCATGCCAAGTAGGGGGCACGACCGTGCCTCTACCTCAGAAACCCTAAAAACTTCATCTTTATCCTGGAATTCCCATGTTTTTTCACTGAGCTTCACAAAAACCTATAAAACTGGAAATGAAGCAAATAAGTGTCTAAACATTGAAAATAACCAAGAATTGATCGTGAAATGAGTGAAGTTTTGTGCCAAAAAGATGTGTAAATTCTAACACATCAATGTTTATTTTGAAACTTTCTTGCCTGAGAGGAATCCCAGGAGCCCAGAAAACAGGGTGATGGGGAGGCAAAGGCTAGGCCTAAAGCCCCATCCAGTTCCAAGGATTTCACTTCTGTGGATGAGGACATACTAAAACAAGAAAATTTGGAATTGACGGCCAGGGTAGCTCTGCTAGAGGCTAAAGTGCTTCAATTGAGACACCAAGTTTCTATGCATGAGTCCCACAAATGTACCAGTTTAGATTCTCCTTCCCTTGTATCAGTGGGGCACTCAAACTGGCTCAACTTTGCTCACTGATGAAACCAAAAAGGGGGAGGAGAGCTTCAAAGATGATGAGGATAGCTTGGATAAATGGTTCAAAGAACAAGAGGAATTTCAAAGAACAATCTTCAAGCCATCCTTTGTTCAAGTTCAAGAGATTGAGTGGGAAGACTCCGGAGATGAAGAGGAAGATATCTCTAAGAAGTTGCAAATAGTAGCCAGGGAAGAAGAGGAAGGATTCCCTGAGGAGATGGAAGCAGAAAGGGAAGAAGAAGAAGAAGAAGCATTCCCAAAAGTCTGTGTACTTGAGGCTGCTGCCAATCTGTCAAGGCAAATCATATCCCCTCAATACCCCTTAACAGTAGAAAACTTAGAGTTTGATTCAATCCTATCATGGGGGTATGATGGTATGTCTGAGAGATTCTGCATTGGATGAGAGTTCTCTGGGGTAGTAGAACTACATTGGAACAACCTTAATGAATTTGACATCTTAGCCTTGCATACTACTAAATGCATCAATACATCTAAGGACCTCTCTGCTAGGCTTTCTAGTGACCGTTTCCCTGATCTAATGGAAGATAACATGCCTTGGTTTGAGAAAATTCTTCAAGAAGCCAAGAAGGTTGTATATCCCTGCATTAAGGAAGAAGAAGCAGAGTGCCCAAGTGCAGCCCAAGTAAGAGTAAATCAAAGGCTAGAGCTGACTGAGAGCAGAGATTAACTGATGAGCAGGTTCTGAACTTAAGGAGATATATGTACAATGAAGCAGTCAGAGGTCTTGAAATCTATGGATGGTCCAACAATGTGCCTTCAAGAATCAATTTTTTTCTGTGCGATGGATCATCTATTGAGCTCAACAACATCTAAGAAGTCCTACTGCTAAGTCCTGACTTCCTCCTCAAATTCTTTCCGTTAAGATCACAAATCTATGTAGTCAATTGACCAAGAAGTCAAGATATGATGCTCATTATTAAGTCCTTCTTACAAGATGGTGGATGGATAGCTTTAGATGAATCACCAGACTCATTTGTGTCACCTCCTTCTTCTCCCTAAAATGTGCTCAATACTGCAATACTCTCTACATATAATGCTTTAATGAAAGTAATACAGGAGTGGGAGTATGTACCCACTGATGAAAAAGACAATGCTCCTCCCTAGTCTACTCTAAAAATTGCCAATAAAGCCTATGCTGAGGCCTCAATAGCAACTTCCTCATCAACTATTGTGGTCTATGAAGCAGAAGCAGAGGCATCCAACAAAGACAAAGGGAAAGGGATTATGACAGGTGAAGTAGAGAGGAAGATAGAAGAAGAGAAGAGAGAAATAGAAAGAAGAAGAATAGAAAAAGAGGAGGAAGAGATGAAACAGATCAAAAAGGATCAAGAGAGAAATGTTGCCATGCTTTTCAGAGAGCAACAGATCAGTAAAGCTGCAAGATCTCTTGATTCAACAAAAATACAAGTTCGTGTGGCTTCTCAAATCAGTGAAGATGAAGCCTTGGCACTTAGGCTGCACGAACAGTTTGCCAGAGAAGATGAAGAAAGAGAAAAATAGAAAGAAAAAGAGGTCAAATTCACAATAAAAGACTCCAAGTTGGCCCAAGAGATGAGAAGTGAATGGATCCAGGCCTTAACTGGTCTAGGTGAGGATGGAGACTATCTAGAGAAGTTATCTAATAAAGAGCTCTACAAAGCCTACATGGGTCAACTAGGAGAACTGGTAAAGAAGAAGAGGGCTGAAGAAGAAGAGAAAGCCAGAGAAAAGTCTAGAAAAGCCATTGCCTTGAATAAAAGAACACACGAAGAAAGAAAGGTCATGATGGAATTTCTTAAGGCAAGAGGTGAGAGTGGAAAGAGGTTAGGTCCCATGAACTTCATGAACCTTCAATCCCTCTACAGAAAAGTAAAAAAGGAAGAAGAGGATAGACTTAATAAAACAAATCAAACCAAGAGGGCTAGTACAACTGAAGAAGAAAGAAGCCCAGAACAGAATCCTTGGTATATCCTCCTTCTCTCCCACATGTTCCCTCTCCCAGACTTCCCTCAATCACTCCCACAGTGTCTAAAGTAACTCACCCAGCTCCCTCTCAACAACAGCCTCCTAAAAAGAAAGCAAAACCACTAACCAGCCCTACTAATTCAAGGAAGATTGATCTATGGTTCTACAGTGATCAAGATGGGTGGTATGAAGTCTTTAGAGGAGAGCAAGAAAAGAAAAAATCAATCTATACATCTGTTGATGAGATTATGCAACTCACAAATTCAGATCTACAAAGAATCCTTGAGCTGGGTGAAGAAGAAGATCCTGACAATGATAGTGGGAGCTACCTCTTGCTAGTGATAAAACATCATTTCAACCCTAGCAAAGAGGTTTTTATTGATGCCAAACCACTCCATTATCCTCTTGTCAAATGGTCCTACAATGCTACTAAAGATGAATATAATCTGGTTGATGTCAAAGGAAACATGATTAGGTGATCCAACAAGGCTATCTTCAGCATGCCAAGGAGGGACACTAAATCATTGTCTAAAATTCCTTTTGATAATCCCAGCAAGGACCCAAGAGGCTTTGAGACTTCAAGGATCATCCTAAACATGCAGAAGCTTTATGATCAAAGGCAGTAGAAATTTTGGTAGCATCAGTCTAGGGGGAGTTTATAGAAACAAACACTGATGGCTACAAAATTCTCCAAGTATGGATGTTGCTGACTCTACAATTTTGTCACTGATGAAAGCTGCTGAGGATAAGTGCTTATGCTGCAGATAGTTAATTTTGCTGCTGATCACCAACTATGATGCGGATAGGCTTTCTCTGCTAAAGTCCAAAGTTGCTGCTGATAGGCTTCTCAGCAGCATCTATCCTTGATGCTGCTGAAGGGCAAATCATCAGCAGCTTTGACTTTACTACTCACATCTCCTGCTGCAACCCTAAAACACCTATCAGTAGATGGAATGTTATTGGTGCAGATGATAAAGACAATGCTCCTACTTCTGATCAATCATGCAAAGATTCCTAAGAAGACTTTTGTTATGTAGTTGTCTTTTTGCTGCAGTTGTCTTTTTGTTGTAAACCAATTATAGTGTAGCTTTTCATCTGTTCAAGATCAACAGCTTGTGTTTGATCTGATCCTTAGAATCAATGGTCTTTCTTGATTCTAAGTTCCTATTTATGTATTGTTTCTCTTCATTTGTATGTGTGCTTCCTTAGAGTTTTCCTTGCAACTTGCAAGCTTTGAAGAGTGAAATACATTGTGCATTTATCAGTATTCTCTTTGTAGTTTCTTGTTGCATTTTTATAGTTGTTATTGTTTCTGTCAATATCAACTAAACAGAACCATCTTGTAATATCTCGATCCTACACTATGAATCTAAGGATTCAAGTCCATGATATACTGGTTGACCTTCATGGCTTCCGAAGTCACCATTGGTGGTAGTAGGATCGATAATTCGTGGAATCGGTTTGTGTATGCTTGATGTTTGTCACCAATCATGGTTAGATTCCATAACTTTGGCTTTAATTCCTACATTTCACTCTCAAGGTAGTATTCTTTAACGGGTAGAGTATTGGACTCATCCCAAGATATCATTGATGCCTCGGATTTGTACTTGAGCACTCCTCCATGCTAATGTTTTACCTTGAAGTGAACGGGTAGTGTACATCACTTGTTGGTTGTTGGAACATCCACTGATGTTGATAATCGTATTCATCCTTTTTACCCATTTGGGGGTTTTAGTGATTTCTTTCATTCCATGAAAGTCCCTTGGTTTGTAGGATAGAAAGGTTCCATAGGAACATGCTTTTTCGTATGTATGAGTATGGCGTGTATTAGTCACCATTTGTTGTTTTTCCGATGCCTCAATGATTTTTGTACTAAGGGTAGCAAGTTCATCTACCATTCCGAGTGGATCGCCCTCCGAGTCACTTGTGTTACGTTGATTCGCTCCTTGGGGTGACATATTCTCTAGGTATGGAAATGTACTGGTGCCCATGTCATACTGAGCACCAGGATGATGTAGTAATGGATTAAGTCTATTATACTCCCGTTAGTACTTTGGAGATCCTTTGCTTCAATGCTTTCAACTGTCAACGTGCCTAGTCTGGTATAAAGTTTCTTGAGTAACCATGGCATAAGACTATCAACATAATCGAATGGACGATGGGAGTGTAACCCTAATGTCTAGACTCAATAGGGTGCAATATGATAGGAGTAAGCCTAGGGATGTGTGTATTTCCTATAAATAGGCTAGGATATAAAGAATACGAACTTCGCTCGTCAAGTGTCCAAGCTAACACATATAGCATTGCTTCGGGCCACTAGGTTATGTAGGACCAAGTCCTTACTCCATTATGTGTTTGGTTTTCTTGTCTAACGACCATCCCTCTAGTTGTCAATAACTCATGGTCGGTCAGGTCCTTCTTGTCGGTCGTGCGTTCCATCACTTCCCGTTGATAGTAGAGATGACTACTATGTATGCGTGTTCCAACTTGTTTGTATTTCCAATTGTGTCACCATTTTCGTCCCACGTATGAAACTATGGTGATAGTGTTGTCTTATCAAAGACGCGTTTGGATGGTATGTTGGTTTATATAAACCTTGTCTACTTTACTAGTATGACTTTCCAGTTGTATTCTTCTTTCTGGTATGAAGGGTTAGAAGTCAGAGTTTGACTCTTACTACTATCGGGGAAGGGAACTATTACCGAAGAGTTCTGATAGTTCTTCCTCATTGTGTCTTGAGAAGATGATCAATTGCGAAGTTGACGATGACATAACATAGGTAGATACGTTATGTATATAAGTATGTAGGTATACTACACATATACTCATAGTTCATGTAGGTCAAGTCTAAATGCATGGTATGATATGTAATGCACTTAACTTCCTATGATTCACTAATTTGAACTTAATACTGTGCCGACTGTCATATCTTAGATGTAGCTCACACAACAGGATCATCCAGAAATCATGTATATTTAAATTTACCATTACGTTGCGCAACCGTAAGTGTAAATTTACTTACATAATCATTCTAGTTTTTCCTATAATGTGTTTCCTAAAGTTGCAGGAGTTCGAGCTTAAGGTTATAGTCTAGGCTCACTAATGCAACCTAGTTCGCTATAACCATTGCTCTTATACCAATCTGTCACACCCCGCCTAGGGCGGAAACACGGGGTGTGGCGATCCATGGTATTCATAGCCTTTGATTACAGCAAACGACTTCTAATGCATTCATAATCAAAGGTTTCAAGTTGTTACAAGAAAACATAAATTGTTTCCATATAGTTTTTACATGACAAAGGTACCATACTTAAATTCCAAATTATATGGTTTTTCATACAACAAGTTTGTCGGTTATGACTTAGATGTCTCTAGGTCATTCCGGGATGTCTCCAAAAGATTTTCTACGTGTGAGCATGCCCATGCACCATGATTCTAGTTACCTGAGAAATACATGTTAAAATGTCAACATAAAGTTGGTGAATTCATAGGTTTAAGTAAGTAGAAAAATATGTTTCCTTCGGACTACGAGATTTCCTAGTATATTTAGCATTGTTAATCAAACAATACTTATGTATGTGCATCGTTACCATGAGCTACCATAACCGACATTTGACGTATATTTTTTATGTACCCGTCACTTGACTGAGTAACTGATGTGCCCCGCCCAATGTTCTGTCATGAAAGGTTGTAAGTATGTGTATGGACAGTATGCACCCACTTTGACCTCCAATCAAGGTTAGAGCGACTAACCACGGGTGGGGGTGTCAACCCAAATAGATCTATTCATGCGTTCCACGTCTAAATTAGCTAACGGTTATAGTATTCCCGAGGACTTAGTATGACAGTAAGTACTCATGCAATAATCAGTTTATGTACTCGTATCCAAATACGAGCTATGTGTTCTCCCCCCGTATGTTTAAAAATCATTTAAATCATAGTAAAAGTGGGGCCGTGAAGACTCACTGTATCTAACGAGGTGATGAGTGATGATGTACGCAGTAAGTCCAACAAGTATCCGACCTATCAGTGCCTTAAATTATTTAAGACACCTTAGGTCCTATGTAGTTGTTTAAGTGTGGATTGGTCATATGACCAATACCCTGAAGTCTCGTCCCTTGCCTTGTAATAATCTACAAGGGTCCAACCCTGATCGTCGTTGGTGATATAACTTGTCGTTCAAGTTGTTATATTTATTAAAGTCCCTTTAATAAATATTGTGGTTCGGTCTCGTAGTTATTAATAATTCGTTTTCGGTTTAAGTCATTCTTTATGATAATAAATATACAATATATATTTATTATAAAATAGATGTACAAAAGTCATAAAGTAATTATTATATTACTTTATTTTTCTAAGCTCATTTCAATTATTAATTTCTACAAAACTCATTACACATGGAACTTATAGATGTGGGCTAATTTTATAAAATTTTATAAAATCTTCCATGTCCATTTTTCCTTGTAATAATAATAATGAAACATTTTTATTATTATTATATATGTTATATTTTTCTAATTAAGAGTTTTACTTAATATATTTATGTAACTGTTAGGGATTGATTTTCACCCAGGATCCTGAATCCAAGATCCTGGCAACTTCGGTATACTGAATATTAATACTACTAACGGCTATTTGTCCTCTATTTCTTTTATATGCGCAGGTAAAACGTGTTGACTCATTCATCCCTGAAGAATCGGATGAGAAGTCAAAGAGAACGTGTAAAACTTACGAGAGAAGCTCAATAACGGTCATATTTGAAGACCGAGTAAAGCTCCAGGATCCTCGGAAAGTTAGTTAGGTTCATTTTTTGCATTTAATCAGCAGCTTGATCGATTAGCAACACACACAAACACTTAGCATTATCGAACACTTTCACACAAGCTCTATAACACCTAGATCTCGATCATTTGCTGCTCACACTTGTAATCCTTTTACCATTTATTCAAAAAACGAGTCAGGTGTCGATTGTCACCTCCCGAGGTTTTATGCCGGCAATCCTTAGGGATTAAGGTCTTTCCTCGTAAACACTCGTGTCGTTTTATTGCTTTATACGCTTTGTTCATCACGAATCTTTCAAGCACACTACCTCACTTATGAAATTTGGTTACAAAGTTAGTTTATATAATTTTTACCCAAAACAATTTGGCGCCCAATGTGGGGCAACTGGTGCTTTTTATCTTCAAATCTTTACTAAAGTTTGCATTCAATCATTATCTTTCAAAACTGATTTAAAAAATGTAGTCCCAATCCAAAAATATTTTTATTTCTGCTTCGTCTTCGAGCTCCGGGTTGGTCAACCCTATTCCTACTCCTCCATTTTAAAAAAGTGTTAATCAACCGAAGAAAACTACTTCTGCGGGTTTATCGGGATCCGGAATACCTGTTGGTAGACCTGTGATTGTATCAAACAATGATATCCTTGATCTGTTCTCGGAAATGAAACAACAAATGGAACAACAGAGGAAGACTAACCAAGCGCTGTTTCGGGAGATTGAGAAGGTTAAAGAATCGAAGAAACCAGTGGAAGTGACGACCCTGCTGCAACCAAGGATCTTGGATTTTAATTATTCAGGATCCTCAGGAATCCATAAGGGAGACTTTCTTCAGTGTACCAGGTGTGGGAGACAGGAATCACTCCGTCCATGGCCAAGGAGTTAAAGAAGTTGAGAGAGATGATCTCAAGTGTACCAGGTGTGGTCCAACCTATACCGGAGATGTCCTCTACCAGTCACAGGATCTCAAGATTCGCTCCACCGATATGTGATGCTGAGATCCCCAAGCGCTTCCAGACTCCTAACATGAAGTTGTACGATGGAACTACAGATCCTGAGGAGCACGTCGCGCAGTACAGGGAACAGATGGAAATAAACCCCATTCCCTTGGATCTAAAGGAAGCCTGCTTATGCAAAGGCTTCAGCTCTACCTTAACAGGATCAGCCCTGAAATGGCTACTTAACGTTAAACCTTATTCTATTACTTTGTTTGCTCACATAATCAATTTGTTTAACAATCATTTCTCATGCAGTAGAACTTTTGAAAGGTTAACAAGTAACTTATACAGGATATCTCATAACAGCGGAGAGTCCCTTCGGGATTATGTCAGCAAGTTCGGCCAGGAATCCCTGGATATACCGAACCTTGACGTTGCCACTGCAGTCGAGGCATTCAAGATGGGACTATAGAAGGATTCTCAATTTTACTAAGACCTTATCATGAATCCTTGCAAGAACCTTGATGAAATCAGGAACCAGGCATTGAGGTTTATTAGGCTGGAAGATGATAAAAAGATCCAGCAAAGGGTGAATGCTCCGACAAGCTACACTCAACCTAATCGGAAAGCTGATCCTGCACCTTTCAAGTCGTACAGATCCAAGCCATATTCTAAGCCTAACAATCACAGGATCAACGATGTAGAAGATGACGATGACGAGGAAGAATATCCTAAGTTGTCTGAATACTGTTTTTCTCTTGATACAACTGGTTTGCTATTTGCTATGCAGGATCTTGGAGAAAAAGCCAGATGGCCTCGCAAATTTGAGAAGGGTACAGGTTGGAAGGACAAGTCCAAATGGTGTGCTTTCCACGAAGACTTTGGTCACGTGACGGATGATTGCATTGCTTTACGATAATAGATAAGCTACCTCTTAAGCAAAGGGCATCTAAAAGAATTTCTAGGCAAAGGAAAAAACAAGTCTAAGGATCATGACAGGATCCCGCAAAGAGCAAAATCCCCACCGCCGGATGCCAAGGTAATAGGTTTTATATCTGGTGGATCTAATATTTGTGGCACTTCTTACTCTGCAGCAAAAAGGAATGCCAAAGAATCGAAGACAGAAAAAGGGGACAGGCCTTTCAGAACCTAAAGCTTAACTGAAGAAAAGATGATCTCTTTCGACGAAGATGACAGGGATGACGTACATGATCCTCATCATGATGGTCTAGTAATCACTCTATATATTGCGAACCACTTCATATGAAGGATACTGATTGACGGAGGGAGCTTGGTGAACATAATTCAGCATGAAGTCCTGAAGAAAATGGGGATCCCGGATTCTAAAATTATTTCAAAATCCTCAGTGCTAGTAGGATTCAGCGGAGAAGTCAAAAACACAGTCGGAGAGATAAAGCTACCGATATATATCGAAGGGGTAAATGCTATACAAAAGTTTTGTGTGATAGATTCGTTTTCTTGCTATAATATCATTCTAGGAAGGCAATGGATACACGACATGAAGGCGGTACCCTTAACATACCATCAATGTGTCAAGATGTCGACCCCTTGGGGGGTAGTGAAGATTAACAGTGATCAGCAAGAGGCTAAGGATTGCTACACTTCTTCGATGAAAGCCTCCGCCAAAACCAGGCAAGCATAGCAATTAAAGAAACAAGCCCGAGAAGTCTTGGAAACTAAAGAGCAGGATGTTAAAGAAGTATCCTTAAGCATAGAGGATCCTGATGTCAAGGTTCTTGTTGAAACCAATATCCCCAAGGATATTGAGCAAGATCTTATAGAATTACTAAGAAGCAAAACCTCAACCTTCGCTTGAAAACATGAAGACATGACAGGTATCTCTAAAGATATTATTACACATAAATTAGGTATTGATAACAGTTTTAGGCCGATACATCAAAAAAGAAGAAAATTTGCACCGGAGAGGAACTTAGTTATCCAAGAGGAGGTCAAAAGACTACTAAAGGCATGAATGATAAGGGAAGTGAAATTCCCAAGGTGGCTAGCTAATGTGGTGGTGGTCCAGAAGAAAAATGGAAAATGGAGAGTCTGTGTAGACTTCACTGACATGAACAAAGCATGCCCCAAAGATCCTTTTCCACTACCACACATTCACTCTATGGTCGACGCCACAGCAGGCCACAAATTGCTGACTTTCATGGATGCTTCTCAGGATTCCAACAAATTCAGATGGAACCCTCAGACCAGGAGGATAATGCGTTCATGACTCCTACAGATATTTATTGTTATATTGCTATGCCCTTTGGTTTGAAAAATGCAGGTGCTACATACCAAAGGCTGGTGAACATGATGTTCAAAGACAAGATTGGGGACACTATGGAAGTCTACATAGATGATATGGTGGTAAAATCAATGAAAGCTGAGGATCATCTCAGGGATCTTAGAGAAGCATTTGATATCCTGGACCAATATTACATGAAGTTGAATCCTTCAAAATGCCACTTTGAAGTGGGGGCAGGAAAGTTCTTGGGCTACATGGTAACCAAGAGAGGAATAGAGGCATGTCCAGAACAAATCAAAGTTATCATCAATCTGAAATCCCCGGCAAACACCAAGGATGTCCAAAGACTAACCGGCAGAGTAGCAGCACTCAATAGATTTATATCAAGATCCTCAGAAAAGTGCAAGGAATTTTATGACATCCTGAAGAAGAACAAGATATTCGAATGGGAAGAGAAGCATGAACAAGCACTCCAATCACTAAAGGAATACTTGTCATCACCTCCTCTACTAATGAAACCAGAAGACGGCGAACCATTATCCCTATACTTGGCAGTATCCCGAAGCTCCGTTAGTGTTGTCCTAATCAAGGATCATGAAGGCCAGCAGCATCCAGTATACTATGTAAGTAAAAGCCTACTCGCGAAAGAAACTAGGTACTCCCATTTAGAAAAGCTAATCTTAGCTTTAATAATTGCATCCACTTAACTAAGACATTATTTTCAAACTCATGCTATTCACTTTAAGACTAACTACCCTATTAAGTGTGTCTTAAGAAAGCCAGAGTTGTCAGGAAGGATGGCTAAATAGTCAGTCAAGCTTAGCGCCTATGACCTCATATATGAACCTAGAACAACAATAAAATCTCAGGCACTTGAGGACTTTATGGCTGATTTCAGCAGTGATATCCAACATGAAGCAGATATTCAGGATCTTGAATCTAGATCCTGGATTTTACCCATCAAAAAATACTTGCAGGATGGTGAGATCCCAAGTGATGAAAAGAACCACAAGGCTTTTTGCATGAGGGTATCTCGTTTTATAATTTTACAGAATGTTTTGTATAGAAAATCTATTGCAAGTCCATACTTAAAATGCTTGGAGGATCAGGAAGCACATGAAGTTCTGAAAGATATACACGAAGGTGACTGTGGTAATCACACTAGGGCAAAGCGTTATTTTCAAGGATCCTGAGGACAGGATATTACTAGCCTACCATGAGGAAGGATGCTATGAATTACGCCCAGAAATGTGACGTTTGCCAAAGACACGGCAACATACTTCACCAACCAGCAGAACCTTTGAATCCAATTATCTCTCCATGGCCATTCATGAAATGGGGAATGGATATAGTCGGCAAACTTCCCAAAGCACCAGGAGGAAAAGTTTGGATGTTGGCAATGACAGATTACTTCTCCAAATGGATTGAAGCTGAAGCATTTGTCCAATTCAGAGAAAAAGAAGTCTTCTCCTTCATCAAGCGCAACATCCTGACAAGATTCGGGATCCCGACAGAGCTAGTATGTGATAACGGATCTCAGTTCATTGGCAGGAGAACAACTGATTTATGTACCAGTTAAGGAATCAAAATGATAACTTCCACCCCAGTACATCCTCAAGCCAACAGACAAGAGGAATCTAGCAACAATATCATCATTAACAACCTCAAGAAGGGATTGGGAGCAAAGAAAGGAAGATAGGCTGAATAATTACCGTTTGTACTTTGGGCAGATAGGACAACCACGAAGAATGCAACAGGACAAACCCCATTCTCATTGGTGTTTGGTACTGAAGCCATGATCCCTACGGAGATAGTTATTCCTACTGTCAGGACCAATCTCTAGACTCTAGAGACTAACAACGAAGCTCTTGCTCATGATCTTGACACTGTGGATGAGCTAAGGGATCTTGCCAAAGTTCGTATTGCAGCTTATCAGCAGAGAATAGCAAAGTCATACAACAAAAACATAAGGATTAGAAGATTCCAAGTGGGAGATCTTGTATTAAGAAAGGCATTCCAAAATACTACCAATCCCAGTGATGGAAAGCTTGCACCAAAATGGGAAGGCCCATACTTGATTGACTCAGAAGCAGGCAAGGGTGCCTATTGGTTGGCTATTATGGTGGGAGATATCCTGCCAAGATCCTGGAATACTATTCATATCAAAGCCTATTTTATGTAAGTTGGGACTTAAATTCTAACTAAGACTTGTAAGACTTCTATCCCTGATTATTTTTATATATTTATTACTCTTTATCAAATACTGACTTGAGCGTCAGATGGGTGTTAGCCAAGCTAACACCCACCTTCACCAAGGTATCATGTTTTGCAGGAATGATTCTCAAGGATCCTAACAGAAGATAGAGATTGGCCATCTCTCCTAAGTTAAGGTATAATGCATACCTTCTAAGGTTTAAAGGTTTTCACATTTCTAAGTAATGAGTTTAAACACTCCGCCTGTAGCGCACGATATTCAAGTATAGTTTAAGGTGGTGCGACCAGTCCATGTAACAGTGGCTGATAATTTCATCATTGTTGACTATATCTTGAATCCTACGATAGTAACAGACGTGTTACTCCTAAGGTTTTTAGCATTTTCATGCTAACTTAAGTCTTGCTTGGCCCACATTATTCTGGCTTGGCCCACGTTTTTTCTAGCTTGGCGCACGTTATTCTGGCTTGGCCCACGATTTTAAATTGTCACAGATATTTAACACTTATATGTTAACTCAAGAACTTAGCATCAATATGCTGACTCAAGATCCTTAAACGGGTTAAAAACTTATGAAAATCCTAAAGTACAATTGCTATGTCCACGACGTATTTAATGATTGTACACAGGGGAAAACCAACGGTTGTTATATTTCAAACTCAACATCATAATCCAGTATGTGTATCTACCTGACTTAGTTTTCAACAAAGGTATGTGTTACTTGTTAATTTTCAATTTATAGAAGATTTGAGATTCACAGGACTGAGTCATGATATGTTTGTAATTGATATTTTTCCATACCATTTGTCAAAATCAAACTGTATCTTTCTAAGTCAAAATTTGACAAAAAAACCTAAGATGTTGTTTATAAATTGTCGTCAAGGATCCGGTATCCTGAAAACATGCTTAAACTTGTTCGTTTTAAAGTTTAATTAACTAACAAATCCTGATTTTCTACAAACACAACCAAACAACAATCATGACGGATAGTCAAAAGCTACTAATTATCATTATAAGTGAAGGAAATTGAAATGTGTCCCAGGTTTCATCCAAAAAGAAGGAACCATCCACCCATGACACGGATTGTCAAATTGTATATCCCTCTCAGAGATCCCCAAAAGCAAAGAAAATAAAATTGTTCGACACGTCAACAGGATTAAATTTAAGCGCATAAAAACAACAAGTACCAATGCTCGAGTCTAGGCATCATTACCTTCATCGCCCGGATCAACTTACTTTCCTGTAACAACAACTCCATGCTCTTCTGCTACCTTCGCTGAACCCACAATCTCATCTGCCTGCTTGTCCACTTCATTGTCCTGCACCAGCTCACCGCCTAGCTCCACAACGATCTTTTTCCATCCCTAGACATCCTAAGTTGATTGGTTAAAATCCTTGTCTTCCGCCTCCATAACCATCTTGATCCTGGCTTGAAATATAGAGATTGCAGCTGAGTTCTTAGCTTGCTCGTAGGATTTTTCAAGATCATGGGAGTACTTGGCATTAGCATTCTCCAGCTCCACCTTCACCCGACTCAGCACCTTGGCCTCCTCTACCATTCTCTTGTCCTTAGCAGCTGCTATCTTTTGTAGATCACTGACCATCTGCTTAGCTTCATTAGCTTCCTTTGCAAGTGATTCATAGCATCTGGTCATTTACTCTAGGCCCTACAAGGAATATATTAGAATTTGCTTAATATGGATTCAGGATCCGGGATATTATAGACATCTTAACAAGTAGCCAAGGACATGGAGCTTCTTGTAGGCATCGGCATAATCCATCCCCTCATAGATAGCAGCATCAGCGGCCTCATAGGGTTTCCTCTTTTTACCTACGGAGATCTTGGGACATGGATTCGAAATCTCAGGCTTGGAAGCCTCAGGGATCGGCTGCTCTTTCTTGACTACCTTACCTCTGACACCATGTTATCAATATCTTCGAGGGCGAATCAAGAACTTGATTTGCAGACACCTGTAACAGAATGTTGGGTTAAATTTCTAAACTTTTGATTAACTAACGTTCAAATAAATCTTTATATCCATTTCTTTATCAGGTACGACTTATAATTCAGGAATAATCCAAAGGCGTATAAATGCTAGTAGGAGAAATTATTCTTACCAGAAGACATGCTAGGCTCGAATACTAAGTATTGAAGCTAGCTTCACTAATGTCAGACTCTAAATGAAAGGATCTCTCAAGAACAGGGATCTCTAACAAAGCCTCTATTCTCTTGTCAGTATCACTTCGAGCGGGAGCAAGGTCAGAAAATTTGGGAGCTGCATAAAGACAAGCATAAATCTTTGGGAAACAAGTAAATACTCTTGTGTATAATCTAAGGATTTTGACCGTATCCTACCCTTTTTAACCCATCGGAGAGGCAAGAGGTTCCCATCCGAGATAGAGTCTCGTTTCACGAAAAAGAATTTGCCCCTCCAGTCAGTATCTTTTGTAGTAGCTCTAAGAACCAAAGGCGTACAACCAAACTTTACTTGAAAAATGATTCGAGAAGATCCATGGGTTCTGAAGTTATACACACTGGCTATTTCAGGGATTCCGATAGTAAGAGAATGAAGATGATTCATATGTTCTAGGATATACAAGATCCTCCAAGCCATGGGCATGACTTGAGAATAACTCAGACCGGTAACCTTGAAGAACTCAGATATCAACGGAGGAAAAGGATAGATGAGACCAAGAGTGAAAGGGTAAGCTAGGAAGCAGACCCAAGTCGATGACGAAAAATCAGCTCTGACCTTCGGGTCAGAAACCCTAAATACAGTTTTTTAAGGAAAAACATTTGAAGTTCGCAAAAGTTTAATATCTTGATCAGTGAAGGTGCATTTCTCCTTATCAGGATTGATGAGCAACCCTTGGTCAAAAAAATCCTCCACTGATTCGACGACAGCTGAAGTTTGCAAGCGGGTTAGTTGTTTTTTACCCATTTGAAGAGCAGAGGATTGTCGAAAAGTAAAAGCAAGATCGAGAGAAAGTTTGTACCTTTTATGTGACTTCATAGGGAAGAAGACGATGAACTTGAATAAGAGAGAGAAGAAATGATAATTATAGCCTACTGGGGTAACGGCTATTCCGCATTGGGACTCGGGAAGAGTCTTATCCTGACCTTATCTTTTTAACATTTGAATTTTGAAAATTTCACAGCTGTAACCTCTTTTGAAAGCTGTCAAATTTTGTGGACAATTGTTAGGAATTGATTTTCACCTAGGATCCTGAATCCAGTGAGATCTGGAATCCAAGATCCTGGTAACTTCGGTATCCTGAATATTAATACTACTAACGGCTATTTGTCCTCTATTTCTTCTATATGCGCAGGTAAAACGTGTTGACTTGTTCATCCCTGAAGAATCGGGCGAGAAGAAAACGAGAACGTGTAAAACTTGCGAGAGAAGCTCAATAACAGTCATATTTGAAGACCGAGTAAAGCTTCGGGATCCTCGAAAAGTTAGTTAGGTTCATTTTTTGTATTTAATCAGCAGCTTGATCGATTAGCAACACACACAAACACTTAGCATTATCGAACACTTGCAAACAAGCTCTGTAACACCTAGATTTCGATCATTTGATGCTCACACTTGTAATCTTTTTACCATTTATTCAAGAAACGAGGCAGGTGTCGATTGTCACCTCCCGAGGTTTTATGCCGGCAATCCTTAGGGATTAACGGCTTTCCTCGTAAACACTCGTGTCGTTTTATTGCTTTATACGCTTTGTTCATTACGAATCTTTCAAGCACACTAACTGACTTACGAAATTTGGTTACAAAGTTAGTTTATATAATTTTTACCCGAAACGGTAACTTTATTTTATAAAATGATTTATAAAATATTACACCCATTATTTTCTTTTATTAATAACCATAATAAAAAAATATTATTTATTTATGTTATTAAATGTTATGCCTTAAAATATAATGATTAATAATAATCATTAATCTAAAATAACACTTTAGGGTTTTTATCCTTTATAATTTAAAACCCGTCTTCTATATGTTAAAAACTCGTTATTTAAAATACGATCTTCCGGTTATAACTTATTGTATCACCAACTATTTAATAATAATAGGTCGAGTGCTCAAGTAAATAGCCGAGAGAGAAAGGTGGTGGAGGTGACGCGAGACCCGGATCCTTCTTTCGACGTCCCGTATCACCCGGTTAGCTCCCGAAATTACCTATATCACCCGGTTAGCTCCCGTAATAACCCGTATCACTCGGTTAACTCCTGAAATACCCTGTATCACTCGTGTAACCGTAACCCGGCGTCCGTATGTAAGATCAAAGGCCCATAACAAGCGGTGGAGCTCGGTTCTTGTTTCCCGAACCCCATAACGGTGGCGTAGGGCTGCTGTGAATGGAGGTGGCGGTGCAAGGTGGTGATCGGTGAAGGGTTGTGGTGGTCGTAAACCGCGTGCGGGAGGGGGTGGTGGTGGTGTGATGGGGCTGCTGAGAAGAGGTAAGGAGAGGTGAAGGTGGTGGAGGTTAGCAACTAAGGAGGTGGAGGGATGGTGCTACTACTGTTCGTGGAACCGATGGGGAGGCAAGGGGGTTTCGTGGTGGTTGCCGAGAAGAAACAAGGAAGTGAAGATGGATGTTGGGTGAAGTGCCGAGAGGGGGGAGAGAAGTTGTGTGAGCGTGTTGTGGGGTGAGGCTTGCATCTATTTATAACCTATGCATGGGTTATTACTCAATGGTTCTATGGTATCCTTTGAGACCAAGTTGTCTCACCTTGTAACTTGTTGAGGAACAAGGGAACAAGCCAACAACAACACAAGTGAGTATCTTTGTTGTTTAGTCGGCAGAGAAAAGACCACGAGAGGGGGGGGGGGGGTAGGGTAGGGGTAGGGGTGCTGTGAGTGGTGTGGTACCCATTAGTCCAAGTTCTGGTATAATACCTGCGTGTTGTCGGTTTTTCATTTGTCGTTACGTGTCGGGGTGAGTCGGTTATATATATAAATATAAGTTTAGTAGTTTATAATACGTGACCGTGTCACGCGTTTAGAATTTATTTCCACACGGGTAGCTATTCTTTATTACTAAAAATAAAGAGAATGTTTTCGATATGTTTATTTTATTTCCAGTTTATCACGAACGCGATACGAGGTTCGATGTGTCTCGGAAATCTCTAACATTTCCTTTGTCTGTGTAGTGGTTAGACTTTACTAGACTGAGTTAGACCTAATTAATTAAAATTAGTCTAATATGCGAAGTCTCGTGCAATTATATTTAAATAATTGCGTTGTAAATTACCAGTTGTCACAGTATTGCCGAAGTTGCTAAAGTTATTGTGGAAACAAGGAAACATATTACATTTCCTTTGGTTTATCGACTATTAAAAGGTAATATTAGTTTTGCATGTTGCAACCGCAATAGTTGCGAGATATTTTTCAGCAGTGAAGATTGTAATGATAAACTAACGCAATCGAATTAGTGAAGATTTCATAAATGCTTGTGTTGTTTGTACCGTAGAGAAGGAAGCACTTGAAAGTGTTTCGAATGAAACTGTAATCGACCGTTTTCAAAAGATGAAAACACGTAGATGTCAGTTGTAATATGCGCTTTGTTTTATTATATTTAACGAAGTTTTATTGTTTAAAGTTTTAATAAAGTTTATTTTTACCGTTCTTTTTTTCATCCGTTGAGTAAAAATCTTTGATACGCCTATGTTGGTTATTATTATTATTATTATATTTGAAAATCTTTGAATAGTCAACACCGTTGACGTGGCGTGTGTAAACATTGATTTCAAAGATATCACGATAGATTACTAGATTAGAAGATAACACACGTATTGGTATTGAATCCTACGTTCATTTTCAAAATTCGGCCTACTTCCTTTTCTACTTTTCTTTTTTTAGACTCTTTCTATGCTGAATAATATAATAAAAAGATATAAATATAAATTAAATTTTGTTTTGTTTATAATTTCATTTATTATTATACAATTTGATTCTTCTTTGGATCTCCTTCTCCAATTCTTCCATTCCTCCCACTTCATCGAGCTCCTTCATAATAAACAATGGTAAATTTTTATTTCTTTTTAATATATATATATATATATATATATATATATATATATATTTATTGTATATAAAATAGAATAGAGAGAGAAGGCACCTTCGGTCCCAAGAACAAGCCATAAGGAACTCCATTGAATTTCTCTGTGTGATGCAACTGAAAATGCCCACAAATTCTTTGTTAGTTTGATTATCAAATCATATATTTTTTATATTTCAAAAAAGTCTATTTAAAAGGGTAAACATAATACAATATTTTCAGAACCAGACCGGTCAAAGTCGGACAACTTACAAGTCCAAAGCAAAGGTTTCAAAAATCAGATTAAGTAATAAATAATTTGAAAATTGAAAATATGTAACTAATTTAAAATAAAATATAAAATTATTTTATCTTTTCTTTTGGATTTTAAACGGTAACAAAATATAAAGCTTGAAATAACCAAATAGGAGTTTGAATGAGTAAATGAATCAAAAAAAGATTATAAAAGAAAAAGAAAATTTAAAATTTTGGTTCCACTATTCATCCAGTCCGTAACGTGTCCTAAATAAAAATGGTTCTAGCATACTCAACCAGACCGCTTATATAGATAGTTGGCATGATCTAAGAACACTACATTTAGCTGACTCAATACAATTTAGTGATTATATAATTAGACTAATGATTTATTTTAATTTCTTAACCGTTATTTTATAGTTAATTAATTATTATTATTTTGTTTGGAAAGAAAGACAATTTTTTAAAATATATGGTCTTTTATGAAGTTTACAATACATGAATGAATGGTGGTCCGTGGTCACATGTTACCTTTTTTTTTTAACAGTAACACCTAAATGTTCTATAATAATTGGGTTTCCCCGGTTCAACACCTAGAACATTCAAGACAGCGCACCACAGGAATAACCCAACAACTGGGTAAACCTCATTACCTGGCTACAGACTCCTTTTTTGCTTTTACCAGGATTCGAACTCAATACCTTCACTATGGGAAGTCTTGTGACTAACATTGCACCAAATGACCAAGGGTGTCACATTTTACCTGATGAGCGGCTGCAACCCTTCGTAGGTAGGGAACATTTGCGATGGGACCCACTTGGAATCTTTTGTGAACCAGGCCGTCGTGGACGAACATGTACGCCATTCCGAACACCGTGATCCCCAGCCCCTGCCATTTGCACCACCACCACTCTTTATTATTATAATTAATTTTCACAATCTTACGTTGTAATCAACATCACCAATTAATCATCAGTCAATTTTGACACCCAGACAAAATTCCTATTTTTGAGAACAATCTCGAACAAACAGATTGCTGCCAAATACCCGAGTTAGGTTGTCGGACTCAGTGAGTCACAGGAATCAGGAACTCACCGCACCAAAACAGAGACCGGGAACTATGCCTTTGTGAAAGAAACCATAGCCGAGCAACGCAATCGCTGGAACCGCGTTGATGATGGCGAACACGTCGTTGAGCTCAAACGGTCCTTCTCGTGGTTTATGGTGCGACTGCAAGATTATTGATGATAAAAAATTGGTTAATTTACGGGGAAATGTGTAATTTTGTGCCAAATTTCCATGTGCGTCGAAATTAATTTAAGAAACAGTTGGAACTTTGAAAATATTAATTTAATCAATTGTAAATTCAACTGTAGAGATTTGGAGTAAAGACGAAATCTATTTCGATTTGTGGTACCAGTACATATCGCAAATTACCAAAACCAAAAATCAAGCTCACTTCTAAACCCCAATTCCCTAGTTTCTTAGTTGCTGGTTTGGTTATCTTAAATACCTCATGCATGTGCCACAAAGAAGCATGCCAAAGCGCTTCATGAGCCCATCTTGCCCAATACTCCATTCCCACCTGTATTAACCGATGTTTATATAAACCCTAATTTGAACCAAACAAATGTAGGTACATATAAAAATAGCAGACGAGAGAGAGAAAGAGATGAGTGGGTACCGCAGCACCAACAGAGAGGGCAAATGTACCAAACATCTCGACATAAGGAATCTCTCCACCCTGTAACTATCAATTTAGTTTTCCCCAAAACAGTTAACAAACACTGATCAGAAATTTTCTAAACCTGATGAAACACACCTCCAATTGCCATGAAAACCGGTAGTAAACAGCCATAACGGCCATGGAAGTGATGCCAAAAGTAGACATAACAGCTGCGATAAGGTAAGTAGCCCGTTCCGATCTCTTCCTCGCCATTTTCTCCTCAACCACACGGTTACCACTCAGCACCACGGGAATTCTCTCCCCTGCTGACTCATCGCCGCCGCTAGGGCCAGGATTACCGTTGCTTTCAGCAATTTGGGTTTCGAATTTCTGGTCTCCGGCTACAAAACAAACGGTCAGGGAAGGTGTTCGCCGGAACCGGACAATTGGGTCGATGTTTCTGATGGAGAACGGAAATTGAGAGGTTATATTTATGGAGGTGGGTTTTCGACCGAGAAACGGCATTCGACCTAAACGGAAAGGCCTCGAGCTGCAGGGGACGGCAATCGATGCCGCCATTGAGGGGGGTATGTGATCTGCTGTATGTGGGAGTGGATTGAGAGAATTGGGGGATGAATGGTAAGATGTGAAGAATATGTATAGAGAAGTGGAGGCGGTGGGAGGGGTGAGTGGATGTAGACCACATGTTGGCGTCTGTGTGGAGACGGGCCCATTATTGCGCACCACCAACTTGATTGAAGTGCTTGCTTTTGTATTGGTGTTATTTTTAGGAGGTTAAATTTCATGCCACTTGTTGGTCCACTTACTTTGACTAATTTAGTTTAATTGAACCATAGGTGTCTTAAAATTAATGGGGTAAATCATGTCATATTAACGGTGGAAGGATTTCATACGGGGATAGAAAACCGACCAATATATTTGGCATACAGAGATCAACCTTTTACGACCATTAGTTTAGTCTAGTGATAAATATGTATATCAAGGCTTCATTAAAATGGAGAGTTTTTGGTTTCAAGTACCACTTGTGACAAAAATAAAAGAGGTCCAGGTTAGGTTAGAGGTTTTCTCACCTATAGTGGGTTTCCTCCTGATGAAGGTGGAGATGATCGGGTGGGTTAGTAGCCCGTCAGTGATCCAAATTGACGTTAAGAAAAAAAAGACGTCAACCTTTTAACTTGCATATATTTAAAAAGGGAAAACTTTACAAAATCGTAATCAAGTTTCTCGTGTGTTCCATTTTAGTCACTCAAAATTTTTTTGTTTCATTTTAGTCGCTTAAGTTTCATATGTTGTTCTAATCTTGCGCAATTACGAGGTTAACATGTTACTTTTTTTTGGATTTTGTTTTATGAATATGACGAAAATGTTGGTTTACTCTTTTTGGATTTCATTTTCATCATATCCACAAAATAAAATAAAATAAAAAGTAACTCGTAACATGGTAATTTCGCAAGATTAGAACAACATGTGAAACTTGAGTAACTAAAATGAGACAAAAAAAGTTTCACTGACTAAAATGGAACAAATGAGAAACTTGACTGACTAAAATGAGACAAAAAAAGTTTGAGTGACTAAAATGGAATAAATGAGAAACTTGGTTACTATTATGTAAAATTACCCCTATTTAAAATCATCTCGTCTTCGCATCGTGTTTTGATAGACTTTCGTGTTTTAATAGACTTTTATAGTGTTTAGAGTAAACTTTCGTTTTCATTCCTATAGTTTACTTACTTTTGTTAGTTTCATTCAAAAAGTTTATTTTTCTCTTGTGTATCCTCGTGGTTTACAAAACTTATTATTTTCATCCAATCAGTTAACTTCATCCATATTTTAACATTAAATGATGGGTATTTAGGTCTTCTTATATATTTCTTTATTTTATCAGTATTTTAAACCTTTAATTATCCCCCCCCCCATCCCCTTAAACTGTATCAACCTTAATTACCCTACTATGATCGTCGATGTGGTCATTATCTTCTTAATCCTGATCGTCCATGTAGCCGTCATCTATTTTAATTGTGATTGTCCATGTGATAATTCAAGAAGATGATAGCCACATGGATGATCGTAATTCAAGAAAATGTTGCCCACAGTGACGATCGGGATTAAGAAGATGGTAGCCACAAGGACGTCGTAATAGGGTTAATACGGTTTAAGGGTGTGGGGAAATAATTAAGGGTTTAAAATATTGGTAAAATAAAAATATATATAAAAAGACCTAAATACCCCTCATTTAACATTAAAATATGGATAAAGTTAACTGATTAGATGAAAATGACAAGTATTGTAAACTACGAGAATACATAGAAGAAAAATAAACTTTTTGGATGAAACTAAAAAAAGTGACTAAATCACAGAGACGAAAAAAACAGTTTACTCTAATGTTTATTTCTAAATGAGTTATTCTATGTGACTTAAAATTATGAACTTATAAGGCCCCTAAACCGGACACCCTACAGTTGGTTTTCATCACTAGGAATTCTCTTTAAAAGTACTTGTTTTATTTCTCAAATATACAGCGAAAGTTTTTCTAAAATAGTTATTGCACTTTAAAGTCATTAATGTTATTAACTTTACCTCATGAATGCCTCCACATCGATCCGAGTAGCACCGCCCCCAAGCCAAGATACGTTGTCCTCAGAACTCACATGCAAAACAGTCTAACGTACACACAAAGTCAGCTACGCTGAGTGAGTTCTAATAGTTTAATTTATATAAAAGCCCACTCGTCTCATTTTCATTTATCATTACCCAAGACCCTCCGGTCCTTATAAAAATAATTTTATAAATTATCATCATATAGATAACCCATGTTATCTTATAATATCCCAAAGCATGCACCCCCGAGACTCATCCCGCCTTTTAACTCAGTAAGTCTCTCCGACATGGATCGAGCTTACCATTCTGATAACTCAAAATTTACCCCACATATTAAACACATTGGTTATCTCAACCACCCTCTAGACACCGACTTAACCAGCCCTAACTCAGACTCTCACAAACCAACTGACACAACAGTTGTAACACAATGTCCTCATCCCGACATAACGGTCAATCTGACTCTACACACCACATTAATATCATCTACTCACCACATCAATATTATCTCATACATAATTATTATAACTCATCACTTGCATGCAATTTAACACATATATATGAACACAAACACATACCTCATCACTGCACCCTCGTAAGGGTTACCCTCGTCAGGGCGTTTGACACACCTCGAGCTCATCACTGTCCTGTTGGACATTGCCATCTTTGGTGACCTCCCGAAAGACTTAGTCTTCCACAATCTCGTTTTCCGTGTCACAGAGACAACGATGCAAACACAATACATGCCATGCCACAAGGACAACGACACAAAACACACAACATCAAACACATAAGCCACAACAGTTTACTAGCATTTACATGAATCGTCAATGAACCACATATGGTTTCCCATGCTAACTCTCCCTATATAATCTTCATAGGTTTAACTTAATTACAGACTCACCCCGACTATCTCATAACATGACACGCACGTCAATAACTCTCATAACCCCAACTCCCATAATTACACCGACACCCCGTAGACTCTCCGAATAATTAATGAAAGGTTTAGTTTATAAAGCACCTTGGGTTATACCCAAACTCTTAATTCATTTAATATAACAAACACCTCTTACAAGTGTGTACGATAGCCCCAAAAACATTAAAACGTTTAAAAGAAGGGGATTAGAAACTCACTGTTACGATGATCTAACTCCTGCACTACAATGGCCTCTTTGCACAAAACCCAAACCTGTCAACGTATGATCACATGGTCAGAGCACATCCTAAACATGTGTCGATTACATTTAAATATAAAATGGTCCCGACACTCGTCTGGTCTGCTCGCCCTTTCGTCCATACCAAACCCTAGTCCCATGGGTTTACGCATTATATAGTCCCCGAATCGGATAGGACTCGCGTACCTGAATTCAAGCTTGCATGCATGTGCATGCGGGTGTCATGCAAACCCTAGCCGCCCGTGAAATGCCATGCAACTCCAACCCACGAGACTCGTACGTCCGGGTCGGGTAATCACGTACGCATGCATGTTACCAAGCAAACACTAGATGTGGAAACCCTACCCGTAAATGGTTCTAACAGTCGACCACCACGCACCACCGTGTACCACCACACCTCGTATCACCGTAGCCAATTACTCGAGCCGTCCCCTCCTGTCGACCACCGTCTTCCTCACCCTCACCATCCTAGTCGTTTTCCTTGGCGTGCAAAACCCTAACTGAGTATCCCCAAACAGTCCCCACCGTTGGCTGCCTTGGTACACAACCCCGACTGCTGCCACGACAGTTCCCGGGCTCTACCACCTCCGTCTCTGCCCCGTCCCCTTTATGGCTACCACGCCACACCTAGGACTACCGACGGCCACGCCATGGACACCACAGCTCGTAGCGCTACCATCTGATCGTCCTCGCGCGCCATCCGTGATCACCACCACATCCAGCCACCCTCTCCCCGTCCGTCGCCGCTGCTAGCCATGCCCACAGCCCCAAACACTGACCGAGTTTCATGCGAAATGGAAACAAGGAAGTAAAGGAATCGGTTTCGAGGGTTACCTTACACGTAGAGAAGCTTTCCCTCCACCTGTCGCCACCGTAGGGCCGCCGTCGTCCTCCTTGTCCTGCCACCCCTCTCTTTCTCGCGTGTTTTCCTTGCCGCCTCACACACACCTAGGCCGAATAGCCTAGGGTTGGGTTTAAGATGGTATTTAAGTCTTTAATTGTTTCGCTTTGGGTCCCTCCCATTACGTTTAATACATTTCCATCTTGAACTATGAAATAAAAGACTAACTGGGCCCTTAATTAGAAGATAGACACACCTCACATGCCGATTTGAAATTCCCTTTAGTTACTAGAGAGCCGAGTCACTCACTGGCCCGAACCGTCATCATATGGGTTTCCAGGATGTTACAAGTTTTCCCCTCTTAAAATAGGATTCGTCCTCGAATCCTGCGTCGGTACATACCAACCCAAGCTATCCTTTCGTTCTCGAACGTGCACCAAATCCATTTGGTGACAAGCATTTGCTTGCAAAATTAACTAAATTGTTACTTTGCTTAGCAATTCGATCACCGCCCTTTGTGTCCAAAGAAATCCTCTTCACTTCTCGCTTTCGATTTGGGATTTGTAGGTTTTTGTCACACCCCCAATTTCAACTAACGGAGTTTTTCCGTTTGGGAAGTGACGAACTAGGATCTCAGACATTAGTTACTTTGAACGACTCTACATGGGACTCAAAATGAAAATATCTTTTAAATCAGAGTATCAATGCGGAAGCGTAAAGAAAGTAAATGCGCAAAATACACGCGCCCAAAACCAAAGTCCAAAAGTCTCAAAAGTCCAAACGAAGTACAATAGAATAATTCAACCAAACATAAATAGACACAAAGCAAAGCAGTTGAATCCCATGCATGCCCTAACGTGCACCTTGTGTCTTAGCTTAGCGACCTGAGAAAACATGTAAGAAAAAGTGTCAACACAAGGTTGGTGAGTTCACAGGTTTCAAATAAATACGTAAGCGTTTACCAGATTTATGATCATTCAATATGTATCTATAGGTAGCTAACCTATGTTCATGTTTAGCTCAAGTGCTCGCAACCGAAACTGACTGTTTGTTTATTGCCTCCTGCCAGGTCTATCATTACTGGCCATATGAGTAGGCTAACATTTCACCCGTTCGATATCCAATCGAGTTAGCGCGACTAACGCGGGTGGGATTTGTCAAACCTAGTAGTACTACTAAACATTACCTCGCTAAGATCCATATTAACGGTTCGAAATAAGATGAGGACTTTCTGTGATAGCATGTTACACTTAGCTTTAACATTGATAGCATATGAAATACAAAATCTCAAAATCAGTTTAAGCATGTTTTCTCCCCTAAGTTAAAACAGTAAAAAGGGGCCGTGAAAACTCACCTGCTTTGCGTTGAAGGAAGTTTCACACTAGAAGTAAGTTGGAACCACGAGTGTAAGTCTGAAAAGACCTACGAATGTCCTAAAATTATAAACATATAAATTACGAACGATAATGGGAATTGTGACTGTGACATGGAAAACGAGGAACGTCCTAAAAGAACCGCTCCAATAAACGAGAGTGGACGAACGCGTCCACGGGTTTAGGAATGACTTTACGCGACGAACGACATAAATAATAATATATATACGAGTGGATAATATAATTAGTTATATTATTATTTAGTCTCGATTGATTTACGGCGTTATAAAATGACTTGAAATAATATAAATATATATTATTTAATAATATGGGTCACAATTTGAGAATAATATAAACATATTATTTTACACGAGTTTACGGCTTAAATATATTATTTTTACTTATTAATAATAATAATTTATTATTTATAAAAGTGGGTATAATTTATAAAAACAAACTAATATTTCAAACCCAAGCTTACGGGTTGTTTTCTGGGTTAAAACCCATTTATATAATAATACAATATTAACAGGTTTGATTTATATTAATTTAATAATCCAGAAAAATATTTTAAAAATAATTGTGGGAGCCTGGTCTTGAACCCGGGTCTCTCCCACACACACACATCGCTCTAACCCGTCCCGGTCGCTAGGCTATCGCAAACAAATCCAGTTCGAATTTCTTTTAACATCCAAGCCGGTCCTTCCCCACATGTACCCAGATCGAATCCCGTCCCAAACGCCACGAATTCGATCGCGACTGGTTTCCAAATCATGGGGGTTTTGATAATCGAGGTGTTGCGAATCTGGGGACTCATTGAATTTGAAAACCATCGGTTTTAAGATCGCTAATTTACTGAAAGAGGGATCGTAACCCTAGTTTATAAACATGGATTCAATTGATCGATTATGGTATTAAAAATTGTTGAAATGATAGGGCTTTTATTAAACAAAACCTTGCGAATCTGTTGATGTGGTTTAATTGTATCAAATTCATGTTTAAGATCGAAAACCCCAACACGTTTCCAGAACGAACCCTAATTACGGGATCAAAATCAATTCGATGATGGAAGCCCGATATTTCATAGGGCTTTCAATCTACAGAAGACTACGAGTCTAGTAGTATAGTTTAATTTGGTTTAAACGAAGTTTAGAGTTGAATTCGACAACTTGGTTTCATATGAACCCTAGATTACGGTTTACAACGATTCTGATAATAAAAGTTCGAATTGATAAAAGGCTTTCAAAGAGTATATTATTGCGAATCTAACTGTATAGGTTAATTTCATTTTTATTGGGTCTAGACTAGGGTTCGATTAAACCGGTCAATGATGAACCCTAGGTTATAGATTTCGATCGAATTGATAATGTAAGCCCTGGTACTGATAGGGTTTTCAATTGACGAGTAAAAACGAAACTAATGATACAAGAAATTACCAGAATGCGTGATGAATTGGAGGTTCTCGACTGAAATGATGGCCGACTGTGACTGTGGCGGTCTCCGGCGTCTTCGACTGTTACTCCGGCCAATTCAGTTGGTGCAAAAGCTTCACAGAGGTTCGTCGAGTGTGTGTAGTGTCTCAATTCGTGAAGGCAATACAGAAATTCGTCGGATTTGATGATAATGGAAAATGAAGTCGACGGTTACGAAACCACGATCATAATTCGAGTTTAATTTGAAAATGATTATGATTAAGGCCCTAATAATGATCGATTATTGCTATTAAGATTTGTTTACATTATGAATTCCAACGGATTTGAGGTTTATTTTGTGAATTTTGATCAAATTGTCACGGATTTGACTTCTGGAAGTCAACAGGAATCAAATTTGCTGATTTTGACTTTGAGAAGTCAATTTATTTGATTTAGCATATTAACACAACTAGTCCTTGTAGTTTTGAGTTGGATTTGTGGCAGAATCAGTCCCTGGGGTTAGATTTAGTTAGCGGGGTTAAGTTTTTAATAAGAAACTTAACGGAATAGTTAACGGGGTTAACCTAAAAAGTCGGATTATCACATCATCCCCTAGTTGAAAGAATTTTCGTCCCGAAAATTAAATAAAATTTTTTTTCCCGGATGTCACATCATCCCCTAGTTGAAAGAATTTTCGTCCCGAAAATTAAATAGTAGCTTAGGAATTTGACGCGGAGTGCTTGAACAGACTAGGATATTTGCGCATCATCTGATCCTCGCGCTCCCACGTGAATTCCGGTCCGCGTTTCGAGTTCCAACGAACTCTGACAATAGGGATCTTACTGTGCTTTAACGTTTTAACTTCCCTATCCATAATTTCCACAGGTTCTTTGATGAAACGTAACTGTTCATCAACGTGTAGTTCCTCAAGAGGAACTGCGACAGATTCGTCAGCTAGACATTTCTTCAAATTTGAGATGTGAAAGACGTTGTGTACACCACTCAGTCCTTCAGGTAAGTCCAGTTGATACGCTACTGGTCCGATTCTCTTTAATATTTTGAAAGGTCCAACATAACGAGGATTCAGTTTGCCTCATTTTCCGAAACGAATGACACCTTTCCAAGGTGAGACTTTGAGTAAGACCATGTCACCTACTTGAAACTCCCAAGGTTTACGATGCTTGTCGGCATAGCTCTTTTGACGATCACGAGCTGCCGCCATACGGTTTCTAATTTGAACGATCTTTTCGGAAGTTTCAAATACAAGTTCAGGACCTGTGAGTTGGCTATCTCCAACCTCGGTCCAACAAATGGGAGAACGGCATTTCCGTCCATAAAGTGCTTCAAATGGAGCTGCCTTGATGCTAGTGTGATAGCTGTTGTTGTAGGAGAACTCCACCAACGGTAAGTGAGACTCCTAAGTATTACCGAAATCGATCACACAAGCTCGTAGCATGTCCTCCAGAGTTTGGATAGTACGTTCTGTTTGGCCATCAGTTTGAGGATGGTATGCTATGCTCATATCTAGACGCGTGCCTAAGGCCTTATGTAACGACTGCCAGAAACGAGAAGTGAATCGTGCATCACGATCCGAAATAATGGAGATTGGCACCCCGTGCCGAGAGACTATTTCTTTCAAGTATGTACGAGTAAGCTTATCCATTTTGTCGGTTTCCTTGATTGCTAGGAAATGAGCAGATTTTGTTAATCGATCAACAATTACCCATATAGTATCACATCCAGTAGGGGTTCGTGGTAATTTGGTGATGAAATCCATGGATATTTGTTCCCATTTCCACATGGGAATTTCTGGTTGTTGCAAAAGACCGGATGGTTTTTGATATTCAACTTTGACCTTCGCACAGGTCAGACACTTACTAACATAGGTGGCTATATCGGCCTTCATCTTCGGCCACCAATATAGTACTTTTAGATCATGGTACATTTTATCGGAACCCGGATGGATGGAGTAACGAGATTTATGAGCTTCATCCATGATTAGTTCCCTTAAATTTCCGAACACTGGAATCCATATTCGTTCGACGAAGTAACGAATTCCGTCAGATTTTACTTCAAGTTGTGCTTCCATGCCGCGTGTACCTTATAGCGGTAGGTTTTCTTCTTTTAGGGCTTCGAGTTGAGCACTACGAATTCTGTCAGGTAATCCGGGGTGAATAGTAAGCTGTAATGCTCGAACTCGTTTAGGTTTTGTTTCTTGAAGCGTATGCGATTACCTTCTCGCGTTGCATTAAGACACAACCCAGGCCTTGAATGGATGCATCACAGTACACAACAAAATCATCGGTTCCTTCTGGAAGGGCTAAAACAGGTGCACTGCAAAGTTTCTGTTTGAGGTGTTGGAAAGCTGACTCTTGGTTATCGCCCCAATTATAGGCTTTTCCTTTTTGAGTTAGGGCGGTGAGAGGTTGTGCAATCTTTAAAAATCCTTCGATAAAATGACGGTAATATCCAGCCAATTCCAGAAATCGTCGCACTTCAATCGGAGTCGTCGGTGCTGCCCAATTCTTGATGGCTTCTATTTTGGATAGGTCGACATGTATCCCTTTCTCATTAACCACATGCCCTAGAAACTGAACTTCCCGGATCCAAAATTCACACTTGGAAAACTTAGCATACAATTGTTCTCGCTTAAGTAGTTCCAAAATTAGGCGTAGATGTTCCTCATGTTCCTCCTTGTTCTTGGAATAGATGAGGATGTCGTCGATGAAAACGATAACGAACTGGTCCAGGTAAGGCTTACACACACGGTTCATGATGTCCATGAATACCGCGGGTGCGTTGGTTAAACCGAAAGGCATGACCATAAATTCGTAGTGGCCGTACCTCATTCTGAATGCAGTCTTAGAGATATCTTCTTCTCGGACTCTTAACTGATGATAGACGGACCTAAGGTCTATTTTGGAATAGAAACTTGATCCTTGGAGTTGATCAAAAAGGTCATCTATACGAGGTAAAGGGTAGCGGTTCTTGATTGTGACTTTATTCAGCTCCCGGTAATCAATACACATACGGAAAGTACCGTCCTTCTTCTTGACAAATAATACCGGAGCTCCCCACGGTGATGAACTAGGTCGGATGAAACCTTTATCCAATAAATCTTGCAATTGAGTGGACAGTTCCTGCAATTCACTGGGTGCCAGTCTGTAAGGTGACCGAGCAATCGGTGCTGCTCCGGGTGCTAAATCAATTTGGAATTCAACTTGACGGTGCGGTGGCAGACCGGGCAAATCCTCGGGAAACACTTCCAAAAATTCACGCACAACGGGAATATCTTCGATCTTCTTCTCTTCTGAAGGCTGCTCAGCAACAAGGGCCAAAATAGCCATATGCCCCTTTCGAAGACATTTTTGTGCTTTCATGAAGGATATAATGCCCATGACTGCACCAACTCTTTCGCCTTGGATGGAAAGGGTTTCTCCATTCGAGAGAGGTATTCGCACAATCTTCTCACGATAGATAATTTCGTCTTGGTTTTTAGATAACCAATCCATGCCGACAATTATATCGAAACTACCAAGTATGACCGACATGAGGTCGATATCAAATGTATGTGTAGCTAGATCAAGTTTACATCCTTTAAGTATGTGAGTTGCCTCAATTATTTGACCGTCAGCTATCTCTATTGTATACTTATCTTCTAATAGAGATGAAGTTCCTTTTATCATATTACTAAATTTCTTAGATATAAAACTTTTATCAGCACCGGTGTCAAAAAGGATAGAAGCAAAGAAATTATTTACGAGGAACTTACCGGTGACCACATTATGGTCGTAACGGGCTTCTCCAGATCCTAGTATGAAGGCTCGTCCCTTCGCACCATTTCCTCCCTCATTGCCATTGTTACCACCATTACCATTGTTATTCTGGTTAGGGTTGTGATTTCCATTACCCCCTTTCTTCAACTGAGGATAGTTCTTTCGGATATGCCCTTCCTTTCCACACTCAAAGCAAGCCCTAGTAGATCCCGATTGTTAAAAGGGTTGTTTAGTTTGTAATTCACCCCTGCAGTCCTTAGTAGCATGGCCTATTTTACCGCACCTCTGGCAACGATTACAGAACCCAAAGTGGTGTAAGTTACACTTGTTACACTTCGGGGACTTCCCCGTATAACCACCCTGGTTTTGGCCAGAAGAGGTCGACTGATTGAAGTTCTTGGTAGGCTCAAACCTACGCTGTTGCTGTTGTTGCGGTTGGTTAAACTGGGGTTGGTTGGGTTGAGGTCTTTTGGAGTGGGAGTTGGAATGGTTGTGGGGGTTGGAATGGTGATCGAACTTGCATTTGTGGCTGTCGGTGAGTTTAGCAACTGAACCTCTCGGAGGTAGGGTTCCTTGCGTCACCGCTTGGTTTGTTAACTTATGTGCAAGTCGAATGGTTTGTTGGATAGTGGCAGGATTGGATGAAGTAACCATGCTTTGTATTTGAGGCACTAGACCTCCATGTAAAGTTCGATTCTTTTGTAGTCAGGAGTTACCATATGCGGGAACATAGTAGCCAGTTCGTGTGAACGAGTGGTGTATAGTTCAATTTCCGAACCCTCCATCTTAAGGTTCCAGAACTCTCCTTCTAACTTTTGGATCTCATCGCGTGGGCAGTATTCTTCCTTCATCATTGCTTTAAATTCCTCCCATGGGAGTCCATTTGCCATTGCCAGTCCCAACATTTAAACTTGGGCATTCCACCATGGTAGGGCCGGGCCTTCTAAAGTTCCAGAAGCAAACTTCACATGGTTAGCCACTGGGCAGTTGCACATGGCTATTACTAATTCAACCTTCTCAAACCAGCGAAGTAATCCAATGGCTCCTTCAGCTCCACTAAAGGTGTGGGGCTTGCAATCCATGAATGCTTTGAAAGTGCAGGCTGGCTGTTGGTTTTGCTGATTTTGCTGGCCTGGATTTAGAAGTACAAATTGAATTGGAATTATAGAGTTTAGAAAAATGTTTTTAGGAGAAGGATTGACACTATTAGTCAATAGTTAAAGCATTTACCTGCAGCATTCTGTGATGCTAGGGCCTCTGCCACACTATCATTTATCAATGCTGCTAGCTCTGCTGCCGTCATGTTAGTGGTACCACGACCACCGGCACGGCCTCCGCGTCCTCTCCCAGACATGATTCTTCACAATCACAAATGAAAAACAATGAGAAATATATCGCATATTAAACATTATTCAGGTACGAATAAGGAGATACAACATCTAATATTTTGAAAATTAAATAAATTGTAAGGCTACAAAATAAATAACTCAAATATTAAACTTCTCATGCTTTTATTGGATGGGAACAACCTTACCCATCTAGGTTTGGAAAGAGAAATAACATAGGCAAAAGCAAACATGAAAAGGAATATAGAATAGGAAGATCATCATGCATCTTCGTCATCAGAAGAAACATACGATTGTGCATCGTCTATCTAAACCGGTTCTTCTTCCACGGGCTCCTCCTCGAAAGGCTCTTCTTCAAAAGGTTCCTCCTCAAAAGGTTCCTCCTCATCGTCAGATACTGGAATGTCTTCCGGAAATAGAGCCGCTTGTAGTTGGGCTTCCAAGTCAGTCACCCTCTCTTGAAGGCCTTCAGCAGTGTGGTTTGCCACATGTAGATGAGCTTCCATAGCAGCTAGTCTCTCTAGAACTCCTTCCATATCATCATCCATAGTGTCAGCCCTCGTCTCTAGATGTGCCACATGATCCACTAAAAGGTTGTGGACATGGTCCGTTGCAGCTAGTTCGGTAGTCAAGTGTTCTACTCCTACCTTATTCTTCTCTACTTGGGGTCCATTCTTCAGAAGTTTATGTCACACCCCGACAGGGCGGAAACGCGAGGCGCGACTTTCACTGGTTTCCAAAGCATATGATTACCGCAAACACATACATGTAATTGGATACATAACTGAATTTAAAATATTTACATTACAAAATATCAATTTGAGTTTACAAATGTTTAAGATTTCGCAAATATGACTCAAGACCATGAGTTATACAAGAGAAATCCTCCCAAAAGCCGTATCCACGTGCATGCATGTAACCTACATTGCTAACCTGGTGACCACGTTCAATTTCCTAAAAACATACTTAAAACTGTCAACACGAGGTTGGTGAGTTCACAAGTTATTATAAAGAGTTATCATAAACCCAATGTTTAAATCTGATCTTTTTGCCGATCAAAACTCTTTGTTAAACCTGATCATTTTAACCTGATCAGTACTCTTTCGTTTAAACCTGATCACTTTAACCTGATCAGAATTCTTTACTTTAAACCTGATCACTTTACCCTGATCAGAACACTTTTGTGTAAAACCTGATCATTTTAACCTGATCAGAACTCTTTTGGATAAACCTGATCACTTTACCCTGATCAGAACTCTTTTGTGTAAAACCTAATCATTTTAACCTGATCAGAACTCTTTTGATGAACCTGATCACTTTACCCTGATCAGAACTCTTTTGTGTAAAACCTGATCATTTTAACCTGATCAGAACTCTTTTGATAAACCTGATCACTTTACCCTGATCAGAACTCTTTTGTATGTATTACCAATGAATATGTTTACTAATCCGATCTATTGACTCCATTTGTAAGCTTGCAAGGAATACAAAATAGTATGTAATGTACGAGACCGTAACCAAACCCCAACTTTCTGTGCCTCCCCTCGCCTTTCTGCGAGTAAGACAATATGCGGTCATTCGGCCATTTTGACCCCTTGTTAGCGCGACTAACCATGACCGGAGGCGTCACCCCCAATAGTACTATTCATATAATCCCGGGCTAAATCCATAGCTAATGGTTACTAATTTATTACGAGGACTTTAAGCGCTTTATTGTTCCCTCAATACATACATACGGTCAGATCATTAGTTCCACTCATTTATACACAAAAGTCTTTTACAAGTATGTTTCCACCCCAAATCATTTCAAAAACTTAGAAAAAGGGGATTAGTGAAACTCACCTCGACAGTATGAATGCTAGCAAAAATTTGAATGACGGCAGATTCGCCTATCCGTATCCTATTTACACAAGGATAACATACACGTTAAGACTACTCGTCTTAAACGCAATTTGTTCACTTGACTTAGCCGATCTGATTACTTTTGTTTTAATTATCTTTTTAGTTTTTCCAACCTTGTTTTGTTATGAAAATAGTTCTGAGTTACTGCCTTATGGGGCTAATAAACATGTATCGAAACTTTCTTAGTTTCGATTGAACAGAACAGATGTCGAAACTTCCTAGTTTCGACAGGGCAAAACGGTTATCGAAACTCCTAGTTTCGATTGGCAAGAATAGTATCGAAACTACCTAGTTTCGATTGTACACAGGTATCGAAACTTCCTAGTTTCGATTGAGTAAATAGATATCGAAACTCCTAGTTTCGATAGAACAACCGGTATCGAAACTCCTAGTTTCGATTGAATAACTGGTATCGAAACTCCTAGTTTCGATCAATAGGTATCGAAACTCCTAGTTTCGATTGACTAACAGGTATCGAAACTATAGTTTCGATATCTGCACTTTGATTTACAGAATTCACTCTATATATTTTTATGTTCAAATCTTGAGTTTGACACAGTTTTCTTGTTATCTTACTTGCGTTTGAACGATTTGTATGTTTAGTTACGGTTTTAAAGCAAATAATATGGATGGTATCGAGTTTTTACCTCAAACCGAGAATGGCGATCTTTAGAGAAAAACAGAGAAGTAGTCTTGAATCTTTTGCTAAGCTTTCTTCAAGAACACTTGAAATTCTCCTTATGACACCGAATTGTGGTGATTTTCGCTTTAAAACTGGACTTCGATTTGAAAGAGAATTGGGAATTTGCCGTAAGAAAAGAGAAGGTTTGAAAGGGATGGTGAAGTTTCGACTGAAGGGTATGGTTTTCATCTGAATCAAAGTGAATCAGGCAAGTGGGAGCATGACTCCCCTGACTCTCGGCCAAGAAAGTCAAGAAGTGGGTTTGGGGTTAATGATAACAATTTTAATCATTAATTTATTAATGATATTAGTATCAATTATAGTTTTAAGAGGTAATTTAATTCAGTTTCAATTCTTCACGGTATTATAATTTTTAACCATTTTATGGCTCGTTGAAGAAAATATTAGAATCTTGGCTCAACGTAAATTTTGTGTAATATATATATATATATATATTTTTCTGGTTTTTTTATTTAACCATTTACGTTCGCATTAAGTCGGGTTATCCTGCTTACTTTTTCTAGTAACTCTTTACGGTTTACTAGACTTGGAACAAACTTCTTTGCTAGACTTCTTGACTTTACTTAGTCAAAATAAAATATCAGGAAATAATAATTATGAACGTGCGTTTATGAAATGTGGATATTGACCTGAAATGCTGGGTGTCACATTCTCCCCATGTTACAGAGAATTTCGTCCCGAAATTCAGTTCTTGTCACTCTGACTTGGTGTTTTTGTAAATAATGACGGGTACTTAGATGTCATTTTATCTTCCCGCTCCCACGTATACTCGGGGCCGCGCTTTGAATTCCAACGTACCTTGACCAGCTTAACACGGCTGCGCCTTGTTCTCTGAACCTTCCAATCTGTGACTTCCATAGGTTCCTCAATGAAGTGCAACTTGTCGTCTATGTGAATCTCATCAGGCGGTATTATTAATGTCTCGTCTGATAAACACTTCTTGAGATTTGATACATGGAACGTATCATGTACATTGCTTAGTTCTTGTGGCAACTTGAGCTTGTAAGCTACAGGGCCAACCCTAGCCAATATTTCAAACGGTCCAACGTACCTAGGGTTAAGCTTGCCACGGTTGCCAAATCTTGCAACTCCTTTCCAAGGTGAGACCTTTAACATGACTTTGTCTCCTACTTGAAATTCTAAAGGTCTTCGTCTGTTATCCGCGTAACTCTTTTGTCTGTCACGGGCGGCCTTCAGACGATCCTTGATTTTGAAAATCTTATCTGTGGTCTCTTGAATAACTTCAGGACCGGTTAAATGTTTGTCGCCAACCTCTGCCCAACATAGCGGTGAACGACATTTTCGACCATACAAAGCCTCAAACGGAGCGGCTTTGATGCTGGTGTGGTAACTGTTATTATATGAAAACTCAGCTAGTGGCAAATGAGTATCCCAATTTCCACCGAAGTCAATTGCACACGCACGGAGCATATCCTCTAAGGTTTGAATGGTTCTTTCACTTTGACCATCTGTTTGTGGGTGATATGCCGTGCTCATGTCAAGACGTGTGCCCATGGCTTCTTGTAACGATTTCCAGATTCTAGACACGAATCTGCTGTCTCTATCAGAGATAATAGAAATTGGTACTCCATGCCTAGCCACAATTTCCTTGATATAAAGCTTTGCAAGTTTCTCGGTTTTATCCGTTTCTTTGATGGGTAGAAAATGAGCTGATTTCGTCAAACGATCGACGATTACCCATATAGTGTCATACCCGCTCGACGTCTTGGGTAACTTTGTAATGAAATCCATGGAACTCTGTTCCCATTTCCATTGAGGTATCTCGGGTTGTTGTAACAATCCCGACGGTTTCTGATGTTCTGCTTTTACTTTTGAACATGTCAGGCATTTACCGACATAAATAGCAATTTCTCCTTTCATGTTCGGCCACCAGTAGAATTCTTTCAGATCCTTATACATTTTATCCGAACCTGGGTGAATGGAGTACCTGGACTTGTGGGCTTCGTCCATAACCAACTCCCGTATGTTACCAAAACATGGCACCCAAATTCTATTCATGAAGTATAAAGTGTCATCTGACTTTGGTTCCAACTGCTTTATCATTCCTCGTAAAGCTTCGTTCTGACTGTTTTCTTCTTTGATTGCTTCTTGTTGTGCCATCCGAATTTGAGTCGTGAGACTCGTATGAATTGTCAATTCTAGGGCACGAACACGTAGTGTTTTAACTCGTTCTTTACGACTTAAGGTATCTGCTACGACGTTTGCTTTGCCAGGGTGATACTTGATATCACAGTCGTAATCATTCAGTAGTTCTACCCAACGACGTTGCCTCATGTTAAGTTCTTTCTGATTAAAGATGTGCTGGAGACTCTTGTGGTCTGTAAAGATAGTACATTTTGTACCGTATAAGTAATGTCTCCAAATCTTGAGTGCAAACACAACTGCACCCAATTCCAAGTCGTGGGTCGTATAATTCTTTTCTCATGTACTTTTAGCTGTCTGGATGCATACGCTATGACTTTTTCTCTCTGCATCAATACACATCCCAAACCTTGGTGTGATGCGTCACAGTACACAATGAAATTGTCAGTCCCTTCGGGAAGGGATAGAATTGGTGCACTGCAAAGTTTTTGCTTCAGCAATTGAAAAGCTGATTCTTGTTTATCAGTCCAATCAAACTTTTTGTCCTTCTGGGTTAACGTGGTCAAAGGCAAGGCTATCTTTGAAAAATTCTCGATGAATCGCCTGTAATATCCTGCCAAACCCAGAAATTGACGCACCTCAGTCGGAGTTCTTGGTGCTTCCCAGTTTTTGATAGCTTCAATCTTAGATGGATCCACATGGATACCCTTCTTATTAATGACATGTCCGAGAAAGTGAACCTCTTGGATCCAAAACTCACACTTAGAGAATTTAGCATAAAGCTTCTCATTCCTGAGTAGTTCCAAGATTAATTTCAAATGATATTCATGTTCCTCCTTGGTTCGTGAATATATCAATATGTCATCGATAAACACAATCACAAATTTATCCAAGTACGGCTTGCACACGCGGTTCATGAGATCCATGAAAACAGCTGGTGCATTAGTCAAGCCAAATGGCATAACTAGGAATTCGTAGTGACCGTAACGAGTCCTAAAAGCCGTTTTTGGTATGTCTTCTTCCTGAATTTTCAGTTGATGATACCCTGATCGTAGATCAATTTTAGAATAGAAACTGGAACCTTGAAGTTGATCAAACAAATCGTCTATTCGAGGAAGAGGATACCGGTTTTTTATTGTTAGCTTGTTCAATTCCCGGTAATCAATGCACATTCTAAAGGTTCCATCCTTTTTCTTTACAAATAGGACCGGAGCTCCCCATGGTGAGAAACTCGGTCTTATGAAACATTTGTCAAGTAATTCTTGTAGTTAACTCGACAGTTCCTGCATCTCGGAAGGGGCTAGACGATACGGAGATCGTGCAACTGGTGCGGCTCCTGGTACTAGGTCGATCCGAAACTCGACTTGTCTTGATGGTGGTATTCCTGGTAAGTCTTCGGGAAATACTTCCGAATAATCTCTGACGATTGGTATGTCCTCAAGTCGACGTTCTTCGGGTTTCTTCTCGACGATGTGAGCCAGGAATGCACAATAACCCTTACGTAGATACTTATAAGTTTTCATGCAGTTTATCGTTTTTAACATCGTTATACACCTTTCGCCTTGAATTGAAAGAATTTCTCCGCTTGGTAGGGGAATACGTACAATCTTCTCGAAGCATACTATCTCGGCACGATTCTTGGTTAACCAATCCATACCAATAACAATATCAAAACTCCCTAACTCGACGGGTAGAAGGTCTATACTGAATGTACGGTTTTCTAAACATAAAGTACAACCCCTAAAGACCTCTCCGGTTTCTATTAATTTCCCATTTGCTAATTCAATTGTATAACGTTGATCTAATTTGCTGGCCTTAATACCGAGTAAAGATTTAAAATCATTCGACACAAAGCTCATATCCGCACCCGAATCAAAAAGTACAGAGGCATAGTGATTATTTATCGGGAACGTACCAGTGACGATGTTCGGGTCCTGGCGTGCGTCCCTTGCACCCATCACAAATGCCCTCCCTGGTGCCTGAGCGTTGTTCTGATTCTTCCACTTGGGACAATCCTTCTTGAAGTGTTTTAGATCACCACATACAAAACATCCCGGTTTAATTTTCCCCAATCGGTTGTTAGTTCGACAAGCTTGAGTGGTGTGACCAAATTTGTCGCATTTTCCACACTTGATGCAAACACCGGCATGATGATTTCCACACCTCTTACATCTCGGTAGGCCCCTATCATACTCCTTTCTTTCCACTGTGTTGGCTGCAAAAGCCTTCACAGTTCCTTGTTTCTTAAACTCTTGTTTTCCAGATTTGTTACTTGAATTTCCCATCCATTTCCTTTTCTCCCCAGATCTACCTTCCTCATTCTCCTTCCTCACAAACAATTCATTACGTACTGCATCATCCTTTAGTTTGAATGCTAAAGTTATAGCACTCTTGGCATCTATTGGATTAGATGATGTTACCATGCTTCGAATTTGAGGCGCAAGTCCCCACAGATACCTCTCCACACGCTTATGTTCTGGTGTGACCATATGCGGTACCAGAAGTGCCAATTCATTGAAGCGGTCGGTGTATCCCGCTACATCATCTCCTATCATCTGTAGGTTCCACATCTCAGTTTCAATCTTTTGCAATTCGTTCCGAGGACAGTATTCCTCAATCATCATGTTTTTCAAATCTTCCCAAGACAATTGGTACGCTGTCTCTCTCCCCAAAGTCTTCATTTGAGTATTCCACCAAGTTAAAGCTTTATCAGTGAGCGTGCAGGTAGAATACTTCACTACGTAATCAGCGGTGCATTCACTTATATCAATCACCGACTCCATATGTTCTATCCATCTCATTAGTCCTACTGCACCCTCGGTGCCATTAAAACTGCGGGGTTTGCAGGATAGGAAGGCCTTGTAGGTACACTTCCTATTTGGAGCATCTCCGGAACCTCCGGAACCTCCCGCTGTACCGCCACCCCCTGTGGTACCGCTACCTCCTGCACCTCCTCCGCTATTTCGGTTTGCTTCATACTGCTCTATAGCGGCAGCTACACGCTGTGCTATTAGTTGTTCCATGTTTGGGGAAATTGTCTCGTTGTTGTCACCAGTAGTGTTACGGGGTGTCCCACGTTTAGGTGCCATGACGTTCTTTCTAACATGTCAATTAAAAAGAAACAACATCATATATCAATAATGATAGATCATGACATAAGGATACCACAACATCAAACATGAACAACTATCATTACAACATAAACCATTACATACATAGTCAAAACATACATAGTACATTGTTCCAAAAGATAAGGATACAAAAGGATGGGTTCACATGACCTCATCAGTACTAACGTTTTAAACTACATAATGTACTATGGGCACAACCCGCCCATAATAGGTTTAAAAGAAGAAGTGGGAGTACAACCCAATCATCATGGCAAGTCCGCCATGACAAAACTAGCTCTCGCCACAAATTCTGCAGCCAAAGTCCTCTCCTCCAGCGCCTCCACCATGTCTCAGACCGTGAGAGTGAACTGCCAGTCCATATCAGCTCTCAACTCGAGGTAGTCAGTGGCACTCTGTATGTCTCGAGTGCTATCCTCCAGAGTCTGTACTCGAGATCCGAGCCCTTGACGTAAGTGCCTGGTTGCATCCCCCTGTGCCCGAATATCATCTAGGAGATCATCAAGACGCTCCTCATGCGTACGAACGCGAGCTACCAAGGTAGGCACAGTGAGCTCTATGGCTTCCCCAGTGTGGGGTAGGGGTGTTGGGGAGTTAGAAGACTCTCCAAGCTCAAAGGTAGATGGGATGCTCTCCATCTCCCTCCATCGTGCCAGAGCACGAGGCATCCAACGGATAGTTCCCACAGTAGGATGGCAACAGGGTCGTTGCCTCGGTGGTTCTTCATCGGTCTCCAAGTCTTTCGGGTCACGGGCTGCCAGGTTTCTCTTGCGCGGAAGTCGAACCTTCTTCCTAGCACTTTGCACCTTAACTGGTCCTCTGCTTTTCTTTCGGTAGACGATGGGCGGTTCTCCCAGGGCGACATTGGGTGGTGTCGAGCTGCGAACTTGTACTTGATTTTTAGGGCGTGAGGCGGAAAGTTCCTCGTTGGATTCAGAGTCAGAGACGGGGTCAGAGTGTGAATGTGACGACATACTTGTGACTACAATATCCACATGACATGATGACTGGTTATGCAATGCTTATGCAATGAAAACATTTTAGTGAGTCATTCTAATTATAGACTAGGTTCCGTTTTAGACACCTAGTTCGCTATAATCAATGGCTCTGATACCAAGTTCTGTCACACCCTGCCAGGGCGGAAACGCGAGGCGCGACTTTCACTGGTTTCCAAAGCATATGATTACCGCAAACACATACATGTAATTGGATACATAACTGAATTTAAAATATTTATATTACAAAATATCAATTTGAGTTTACAAATGTTTAAGATTTCGCAAATATGACTCAAGACCATGAGTTATACAAGAGAAATCCTCCCAAAAGCCGTATCCACGTGCATGCATGTAACCTACATTGCTAACCTGGTGACCACGTTCAATTTCCTGAAAACATACTTAAAACTGTCAACACGAGGTTGGTGAGTTCACAAGTTATTATAAAGAGTTATCATAAACCCAATGTTTAAATCTGATCTTTTTGCCGATCAAAACTCTTTGTTAAACCTGATCATTTTAACCTGATCAGTACTCTTTCGTTTAAACCTGATCACTTTAACCTGATCAGAATTCTTTACTTTAAACCTGATCACTTTACCCTGATCAGAACACTTTTGTGTAAAACCTGATCATTTTAACCTGATCAGAACTCTTTTGGATAAACCTGATCACTTTACCCTGATCAGAACTCTTTTGTGTAAAACCTGATCATTTTAACCTGATCAGAACTCTTTTGATGAACCTGATCACTTTACCCTGATCAGAACTCTTTTGTGTAAAACCTGATCATTTTAACCTGATCAGAACTCTTTTGATAAACCTGATCACTTTACCCTGATCAGAACTCTTTTGTATGTATTACCAATGAATATGTTTACTAATCCGATCTATTGACCCCATTTGTAAGCTTGCAAGGAATACAAAATAGTATGTAATGTACGAGACCGTAACCAAACCCCAACTTTCTGTGCCTCCCCTCGCCTTTCTGCGAGTAAGACAATATGCGGTCATTCGGCCATTTTGACCCCTGGTTAGCGCGACTAACCATGACCGGAGGCGTCACCCCCAATAGTACTATTCATATAATCCCGGGCTAAATCCATAGCTAATGGTTACTAATTTATTACGAGGACTTTAAGCGCTTTATTGTTCCCTCAATACATACATACGGTCAGATCATTAGTTCCATTCATTTATACACAAAAGTCTTTTACAAGTATGTTTCCACCCCAAATCATTTCAAAAACTTAGAAAAAGGGGATTAGTGAAACTCACCTCGACAGTATGAATGCTAGCAAAAATTTGAATGACGGCAGATTCGCCTATCCGTATCCTATTTACACAAGGATAACATACACGTTAAGACTACTCGTCTTAAACGCAATTTGTTCACTTGACTTAGCCGATCTGATTACTTTTGTTTTAATTATCTTTTTAGTTTTTCCAACCTTGTTTTGTTATGAAAATAGTTCTGAGTTACTGCCTTATGGGGCTAATAAACAGGTATCGAAACTTTCTTAGTTTCGATTGAACAGAACAGATGTCGAAACTTCCTAGTTTCGACAGGGCAAAACGGTTATCGAAACTCCTAGTTTCGATTGGCAAGAATAGTATCGAAACTACCTAGTTTCGATTGTACACAGGTATCGAAACTTCCTAGTTTCGATTGAGTAAATAGATATCGAAACTCCTAGTTTCGATAGAACAACCGGTATCGAAACTCCTAGTTTCGATTGAATAACTGGTATCGAAACTCCTAGTTTCGATCAATAGGTATCGAAACTCCTAGTTTCGATTGACTAACAGGTATCAAAACTATAGTTTCGATATCTGCACTTTGATTTACAGAATTCACTCTGTATATTTTTATGTTCAAATCTTGAGTTTGACACAGTTTTCTTGTTATCTTACTTGCGTTTGAACGATTTGTATGTTTAGTTATGGTTTTAAAGCAAATAATATGGATGGTATCGAGTTTTTACCTCAAACCGAGAATGGCGATCTTTAGAGAAAAACAAAGAAGTAGTCTTGAATCTTTTGCTAAGCTTTCTTCAAGAACACTTGAAATTCTCCTTATGACACCGAATTGTGGTGATTTTCGCTTTAAAACTGGACTTCGATTTGAAAGAGAATTGGGAATTTGTCGTAAGAAAAGAGAAGGTTTGAAAGGGATGGTGAAGTTTCGACTGAAGGGTATGGTTTTCATCTGAATCAAAGTGAATCAGGCAAGTGGGAGCATGGCTCCCCTGACTCTCGGCCAAGAAAGTCAAGAAGTGGGTTTGGGGTTAATGATAAAAATTTTAATCATTAATTTATTAATGATATTAGTATCAATTATAGTTTTAAGGGGTAATTTAATTCAGTTTCAATTCTTCACGGTATTATAATTTTTAACCATTTTATGGCTCGTTGAAGAAAATATTAGAATCTTGGCTCAACGTAAATTTTGTGTAATATATATATATATATATATATATATATTTTTCTGGTTATTTTATTTAACCATTTACGTTCGCATTAAGTCGGGTTATCCTGCTTACTTTTTCTAGTAACTCTTTACGGTTTACTAGACTTGGAACAAACTTCTTTGCTAGACTTCTTGACTTTACTTAGTCAAAATAAAATATCAGGAAATAATAATTATGAACGTGCTTTTATGAAATGTGGATATTGACCTGAAATGCTGGGTGTCACAGTTTAGGTATCTCCTCGGTGGCATCTTGTACAAAACTCAATTCCTTCAACATATAAGATACGAATGCTGCGAAAGCTTGTTCCATGGTGCATGGTAACCTAGGTAGTGTAGATGATGAAGATGCGGATCCAAAGTAAGGTGATGGAACATCTCCCATTTCGATCCACCTTTGGATCATATGTGGGTATACGTCCCAATTGAGAGCATAATCCAATGCTCGTGCGTTACTCGGTTCGCCTTGGTCAACTGAATGGTTACCCGAAGTAGGCCGGCGCCTTTTGGGTTCCGGGGATGAGAGTACAGGTGCCTTATGCCCTGATGCGTTAGGTGATGGAGGTGGGGTTGACGACATGACCCTGCAACATTATGTATAAGTACCAAACATCCAAATGACATGTAACTAATGTGTGAGGCAATAGTCTAGTATGCAATCCTAGTTCTCTATAACCAATGGCTCTGATACCAATCTGTCACACCCTCAATTTCAACTAACGGAGTTTTACCATTTGGGAAGTGACGAACCAGGATCTCAGACATTAGTTACTTTGAACGACTCTACATGGGACTCAAAATGAAAATATCTTTTAAATCAGAGTATCAATGCGGAAGCGTAAAGAAAGTAAATGCGCAAAATACACGCGCCCAAAACCAAAGTCCAAAAGTCTTAAAAGTCCAAACGAAGTACAATAGAATAATTCAACCAAACATAAATAGACACAAAGCAAAGCAGTTGAATCCCATGCATGCCCTAACGTGCACCTTGTGTCTTAGCTTAGCGACCAGAGAAAACATGTAAGAAAAAGTGTCAACACAAGGTTGGTGAGTTCACAGGTTTCAAATAAATACGTAAGCGTTTACCAGATTTATGATCATTCAATATGTATCTATAGGTAGCTAACCTATGTTCATGTTTAGCTCAAGTGCTCGCAACCGAAACTGACTGTTTGTTTATTGCCTCCTGCCACGTCTATCATTACTGGCCATATGAGTAGGCTAACATTTCACCCGTTCGATATCCAATCGAGTTAGCGCGACTAACGCGGGTGGGATTTGTCAAACCCAGTAGTACTACTAAACATTACCTCGCTAAGATCCATATTAACGGTTCGAAATAAGATGAGGACTTTCTATGATAGAATGTTACACTTAGCTTTAACATTGATAGCATATGAAATACAAAATCTCAAAATCAGTTTAAGCATGTTTTCTCCCCCAAGTTAAAACAGTAAAAAGGGGCCGTGAAAACTCACCTGCTTTGCGTTGAATGAAGTTTCACACTAGAAGTAAGTTGGAACCACGAGTGTAAGTCTCAAAAGACCTACGAATGTCCTAAAATTATAAACATATAAATTACGAACGATAATGGGAATTGTGACTGTGACATGGAAAACGAGGAACGTCCTAAAAGAACCGCTCCAATAAACGAGAGTGGACGAACGCGTCCACGGGTTTAGGAATGACTTTACGCGACGAACGACATAAATAATAATATATATACGAGTGGATAATATAATTAGTTATATTATTATTTAGTCTCGATTGATTTACGGCGTTATAAAATGACTTGAAATAATATAAATATATATTATTTAATAATACGGGTCACAATTTGAGAATAATATAAACATATTATTTTACACGAGTTTACGGCTTAAATATATTATTTTTACTTGTTAATAATAATAATTTATTATTTATAAAAGTGGGTATAATTTATAAAAACAAACTAATATTTCAAACCCAAGCTTACGGGTTGTTTTCTGGGTTAAAACCCATTTATATAATAATACAATATTAACAGGTTTGATTTATATTAATTTAATAATCCAGAAAAATATTTTAAAAATAATTGTGGGAGCCCGGTCTTGAACCCGGGTCTCTCCCACACACACACATCGCTCTAACCCGTCCCGGTCGCTAGGCTATCGCAAACAAATCCAGTTCGAATTTCTTTTAACATCCAAGCCGGACGTGCTTTCCTTCCCCACATGTACCCAGATCGAATCCCGTCCCAAACGCCACGAATTCGATCGCGACTGGTTTCCAAATCATGGGGGTTTTGATAATCGAGGTGTTGCTAATCTGGGGACTCATTGAATTTGAAAACCATCGGTTTTAAGATCGCTAATTTACTGAAAGAGGGATCGTAACCCTAGTTTATAAACATGGATTCAATTGATCGATTATGGTATTAAAAATTGTTGAAATGATAGGGCTTTTATTAAACAAAACCTTGCGAATCTGTTGATGTGGTTTAATTGTATCAAATTCATGTTTAAGATCGAAAACCCCAACACGTTTCCAGAACGAACCCTAATTACGGGATCAAGATCAATTCGATGATGGAAGCCCGATATTTCATAGGGCTTTCAATCTACAGAAGACTACGAGTCTAGTAGTATAGTTTAATTTGGTTTAAACGCAGTTTAGAGTTGAATTCGACAACTTGGTTTCATATGAACCCTAGATTACGGTTTACAACGATTCTGATAATAAAAGTTCGAATTGATAAAAGGCTTTCAAAGAGTATGGTATTGCGAATCTAACTGTATAGGTTAATTTCATTTTTATTGGGTCTAGACTAGGGTTCGATTAAACCGGTCAATGATGAACCCTAGGTTATAGATTTCGATCGAATTGATAATGTAAGCCCTGGTACTGATAGGGCTTTCAATTGACGAGTAAAAACGAAACTAATGATACAAGAAATTACCAGAATGCGTGATGAATTGGAGGTTCTCGACTGAAATGATGGCCGACTTTGACTGTGGCGGTCTCCGGCGTCTTCGACTGTTACTCCGGCCAATTCAGTTGGTGCAAAAGCTTCACAGAGGTTCGTCGAGTGTGTGTAGTGTCTCAATTCGTGAAGGCAATACAGAAATTCGTCGGATTTGATGATAATGGAAAATGAAGTCGACGGTTACGAAACCACGATCATAATTCGAGTTTAATTTGAAAATGATTATGATTAAGGCCCTAATAATGATCGATTATTGCTATTAAGATTTGTTTACGTTATGAATTCCAACAGATTTGAGGTTTATTTTGTGAATTTTGATCAAATTGTCACGGATTTGATTTCTGGAAGTCAACAGGAATCAAATTTGCTGATTTTGACTTTGAGAAGTCAATTTATTTGATTTAGCATATTAACACAACTAGTCCTTGTAGTTTTGTTTTGGATTTGTGGCAGAATCAGTCCCTGGGGTTAGATTTAGTTAGCGGGGTTAAGTTTTTAATAAGAAACTTAACGGAATAGTTAACGGGGTTAACCTAAAAAGTCGGATTGTCACATCATCCCCTAGTTGAAAGAATTTTCGTCCCGAAAATTAAATAAATTTTTTTTTCCCGGATGTCACATCATCCCCTAGTTGAAAGAATTTTCGTCCTGAAAATTAAATAGTAGCTTAGGAATTTGACGCGGAGTGCTTGAACAGACTAGGATATTTGCGCATCATCTGATCCTCGCCCTCCCACGTGAATTCCGGTCCGCATTTCGAGTTCCAACGAACTCTGACAATAGGGATCTTACTGTGCTTTAACGTTTTAACTTCCCTATCCATAATTTCCACAGGTTCTTTGATGAAACGTAACTGTTCATCAACGTGTAGTTCCTCAAGAGGAACTGCGACAGATTCGTCAGCTAGACGTTTCTTCAAATTTGAGATGTGAAAGACGTTGTGTACACCACTCAGTCCTTCAGGTAAGTCCAGTTGATACGCTACTGGTCCGATTCTCTTTAATATTTTGAAAGGTCCAACATAACGAGGATTCAGTTTGCCTCGTTTTCCGAAACGAATGACACCTTTCCAAGGTGAGACTTTGAGTAAGACCATGTCACCTACTTGAAACTCCCAAGGTTTACGATGCTTGTCGGCATAGCTCTTTTGACGATCACGAGCTGCCGCCATATGGTTTCTAATTTGAACGATCTTTTCGAAAGTTTCAAATACAAGTTCAGGACCTGTGAGTTGGCTATTTCCAACCTCGGTCCAACAAATGGGAGAACGGCATTTCCGTCCATAAAGTGCTTCAAATGGAGCTGCCTTGATGATAGTGTGATAGCTGTTGTTGTAGGAGAACTCCACCAACGGTAGGTGAGACTCCCAAGTATTACCGAAATCGATCACACAAGCTCGTAGCATGTCCTCCAGAGTTTGGATAGTACGTTCTGTTTGGCCATCAGTTTGAGGATGGTATGCTATGCTCATATCTAGACGCGTGCCTAAGGCCTTATGTAACGACTGCCAGAAACGAGAAGTGAATCGTGCATCACGATCCGAAATAATGGAGATTGGCACCCCGTGCCGAGAGACTATTTCTTTCAAGTATGTACGAGTAAGCTTATCCATTTTGTCGGTTTCCTTGATTGCTAGGAAATGAGCATATTTTGTTAATCGATCAACAATTACCCATATAGTATCACATCCAGTAGGGGTTCGTGGTAATTTGGTGATGAAATCCATGGATATTTGTTCCCATTTTCACATGGGAATTTCTGGTTGTTGCAAAAGACCGGATGGTTTTTGATATTCAACTTTGACCTTCGCGCAGGTCAGACACTTACTAACATAGGTGGCTATATTGGCCTTCATCTTCGGCCACCAATATAGTACTTTTAGATCATGGTACATTTTATCGGAACCCGGATGGATGGAGTAACGAGATTTATGAGCTTCATCCATGATTAGTTCCCTTAAATTTCCGAACACTGGAATCCATATTCGTTCGACGAAGTAACGAATTCCGTCAGATTTTACTTCAAGTTGTGCTTCCATGCCGCGTGTACCTTATAGCGGTAGGTTTTCTTCTTTTAGGGCTTCGAGTTGAGCACTACGAATTCTGTCAGGTAATCCGGGGTGAATAGTAAGCTGTAATGCTCGAACTCGTTTAGGTTTTGTTTCTTTTCGACTCAGGGCATCAGCTACAACTTTAGCTTTACCCGGGTGGTATCGGATCGCACAGTCGTAATCATTTAAAAGTTCAACCCAACGACGTTGTCGCATGTTCAACTCCTTCTGCTCGAAGATATGCTGGAGGCTCTTCTGATCGGTGTAGGTGGTGCATTTGGTACCATACAAGTAATGTCTCCATATCTTAAGTGCAAAAACTACTGCTCCTAACTCTAGATCATGAGTGGTGTAATTTTTCTCGTGAATCTTTAACTGACGTGAAGCGTATGCGATTACCTTCTCGCGTTGCATTAAGACACAACCCAGGCCTTGAATGGATGCATCACAGTACACAACAAAATCATCGGTTCCTTCTGGAAGGGCTAAAACAGGTGCACTGCAAAGTTTCTGTTTGAGGTGCTGGAAAGCTGACTCTTGGTTATCGCCCCAATTATAGGCTTTTCCTTTTTGAGTTAGGGCGGTGAGAGGTTGTGCAATCTTTGAAAATCCTTCGATAAAATGACGGTAATATCCAGCCAATTCCAGAAATTGTCGCACTTCAGTCGGAGTCGTCGGTGCTGCCCAATTCTTGATGGCTTCTATTTTGGATGGGTCGACATGTATCCCTTTCTCATTAACCACATGCCCTAGAAACTGAACTTCCCGGATCCAAAATTCACACTTGGAAAACTTAGCATACAATTGTTCTCGCTTAAGTAGTTCCAAAATTAGGCGTAGATGTTCCTCATGTTCCTCCTTGTTCTTGGAATAGATGAGGATGTCGTCGATGAAAACGATAACGAACTGGTCCAGGTAAGGCTTAGACACACGGTTCATGATGTCCATGAATACCGCGGGTGCGTTGGTTAAACCGAAAGGCATGACCATAAATTCGTAGTGGCCGTACCTCATTCTGAATGCAGTCTTAGAGATATCTTCTTCTCGGACTCTTAACTGATGATAGCCGGACCTAAGGTCTATTTTGGAATAGAAACTTGATCCTTGGAGTTGATCAAAAAGGTCATCTATACGAGGTAAAGGGTAGCGGTTCTTGATTGTGACTTTATTCTGCTCCCGGTAATCAATACACATACGGAAAGTACCGTCCTTCTTCTTGACAAATAATACCGGAGCTCCCCACGGTGATGAACTAGGTCGGATGAAACCTTTATCCAATAAATCTTGCAATTGAGTGGACAGTTCCTGCAATTCACTGGGTGCCAGTCTGTAAGGTGCCCGAGCAATCGGTGCTGCTCCGGGTGCTAAATCAATTTGGAATTCAACTTGACGGTGCGGTGGCAGACCGGGCAAATCCTCGGGAAACACTTCCAAAAATTCACGCACAACGGGAATATCTTCGATCTTCTTCTCTTCTGAAGGCTGCTCAGCAACAAGGGCCAAAATAGCCATATGCCCCTTTCGAAGACATTTTTGTGCTTTCATGAAGGATATAATGCCCATGACTGCACCAAATCTTTCGCCTTGGATGGAAAGGGTTTCTCCATTCGAGAGAGGTATTCGTACAATCTTCTCACGATAGATAATTTCGTCTTGGTTTTTAGATAACCAATCCATGCCGACAATTATATCAAAACTACCAAGTATGACCGGCATGAGGTCGATATCAAATGTATGTGTAGCTAGATCAAGTTTACATTCTTTAAGTATGTGAGTTGCCTCAATTATTTGACCGTCAGCTATCTCTATTGTATACTTATCTTCTAATAGAGATGAAGTTCCTTTTATCATATTACTAAATTTCTTAGATATAAAACTTCTATCAGCACCGGTGTCAAAAAGGATAGAAGCAAAGAAATTATTTACGAGGAACTTACCGGTGACCACATTATGGTCGTAACGGGCTTCTCCAGATCCTAGTACGAAGGCTCGTCCCTTCGCACCATTTCCTCCCTCATTGCCATTGTTACCACCATTACCATTGTTATTCTGGTTAGGGTTGTGATTTCCATTACCCCCTTTCTTCAACTGAGGACAGTTCTTCCAGATATGCCCTTCCTTTCCACACTCAAAGCAAGCCCTAGTAGATCCCGATTGTTAAAAGGGTTGTTTAGTTTGTAATTCACCCCTGCAGTCCTTAGTAGCATGGCCTATTTTACCGCACCTCTGGCAACGATTACATAACCCAAAGTGGTGTAAGTTACACTTGTTACACTTCGGGGACTTCCCCGTATAACCACCCTGGTTTTGGCCAGAAGAGGTCGACTGATTGAAGTTCTTGGTAGGCTCAAACCTACGCTGTTGATGTTGTTGCGGTTGGTTAAACTGGGGTTGGTTGGGTTAAGGTCCTTTGGAGTGGGAGTTGGAATGGTTGTGGGGGTTGGAATGGTGATCGAACTTGCATTTGTGGCTGTCGGTGAGTTTAGCAACTGAACCTCTCGGAGGTAGGGTTCCTTGCGTCACCGCTTGGTCTGTTAACTTATGTGCAAGTCGAATGGTTTGTTGGATAGTGGCAGGATTGGATGAAGTAACCATGCTTTGTATTTGAGGCACTAGACCTCCATGTAAAGTTCGATTCTTTTGTAGTCAGGAGTTACCATATGCGGGAACATAGTAGCCAGTTCGTGTGAACGAGTGGTGTAGAGTTCAATTTCCGAACCCTCCATCTTAAGGTTCCAGAACTCTCCTTCTAACTTTTGGATCTCATCGCGTGGGCAGTATTCTTCCTTCATCATTGCTTTAAATTCCTCCCATGGGAGTCCATTTGCCATTGCCAGTCCCAACATTTGAACTTGGGCATTCCACCATGGTAGGGCCGGGCCTTCTAAAGTTCCAGAAGCAAACTTCACTTGGTTAGCCACCGGGCAGTTGCACATGGCTATTACTAATTCAACCTTCTCAAACCAGCGAAGTAATCCAACGGCTCCTTCAGCTCCACTAAAGGTGTGGGGCTTGCAATCCATGAATGCTTTGAAAGTGCAGGCTGGCTGTTGGTTTTGCTGATTTTGCTGGCCTGGATTTAGAAGTACAAATTGAATTGGAATTATAGAGTTTAGAAAAATGTTTTTAGGAGAAGGATTGACACTATTAGTCAATAGTTAAAGCATTTACCTGCAGCATTCTGTGCTGCTAGGGCCTCTGCCACACTATCATTTATTAATGCTGCTAGCTCTGCTGCCGTCATGTTAGTGGTACCACGACCACCGGCACGGCCTCCGCGTCCTCTCCCAGACATGATTCTTCACAATCACAAATGAAAAACAATGAGAAATATATCGCATATTAAACATTATTCAGGTACGAGTAAGGAGATACAACATCTAATATTTTGAAAATTAAATAAATTGTAAGGCTACAAAATAAATAACTCAAATATTAAACTTCTCATGCTTTTATTGGATGGGAACAACCTTACCCATCTAGGTTTGGAAAGAGAAATAACATAGGCAAAAGCAAACATGAAAAGGAAGATAGAATAGGAAGATCATCATGCATCTTCGTCATCGGAAGAAACATACGATTGTGCATCGTCTATCTAAACCGGTTCTTCTTCCACGGGCTCCTCCTCGAAAGGCTCTTCTTCAAAAGGTTCCTCCTCAAAAGGTTCCTCCTCATTGTCAGATACTGGAATGTATTCCGGAAATAGAGCCGCTTGTAGTTGGGCTTCCAAGTCAGTCACCCTCTCTTGAAGGCCTTCAGCAGTGTGGTTTGCCACATGTAGATGAGCTTCCATAGCAGCTAGTCTCTCTAGAACTCCTTCCATATCATCATCCATAGTCGCAGCCCTCGTCTCTAGATGTGCCACATGATCCACTAAAAGGTTGTGGACATGGTCCGTTGCAGCTAGTTCGGTAGTCAAGTGTTACCTTATTCTTCTCTACTTGGGGTCCATTCTTCAGAAGTTTAGGTATCTCCTCGGTGGCATCTTGTACAAAACTCAATTCCTTCAACATATAAGATACGAATGCTGCGAAAGCTTGTTCCATGGTGCATGGTAAGCTAGGTAGTGTAGATGATGAAGATGCGGATCCAAAGTAAGGTGATGGAACATCTCCCATTTCGATCCACCTTTGGATCATATGTGGGTATACGTCCCAATTGAGAGCATAATCCAATGCTCGTGCGTTACTCGGTTCGCCTTGGTCAACTAAATGGTTACCCGAAGTAGGCCGGCGCCTTTTGGGTTCCGGGGATGAGAGTACAGGTGCCTTAAGCCCTGATGCGTTAGGTGATGGAGGTGGGGTTGACGACATGACCCTGCAACATTATGTATAAGTACCAAACATCCAAATGACATGTAACTAATGTGTGAGGCAATAGTCTAGTATGCAATCCTAGTTCTCTATAACCAATGGCTCTGATACCAATCTGTCACACCCTCAATTTCAACTAACGGAGTTTTACCATTTGGGAAGTGACGAACCAGGATCTCAGACATTAGTTACTTTGAACGACTCTACATGGGACTCAAAATGAAAATATCTTTTAAATCAGAGTATCAATACGAAAGCGTAAAGAAAGTAAATGCGCAAAATACACGCGCCCAAAACCAAAGTCCAAAAGTCTTAAAAGTCCAAACGAAGTACAATAGAATAATTCAACCAAACATAAATAGACACAAAGCAAAGCAGTTGAATCCCATGCATGCCCTAACGTGCACCTTGTGTCTTAGCTTAGCGACCAGAGAAAACATGTAAGAAAAAGTGTCAACACAAGGTTGGTGAGTTCACAGGTTTCAAATAAATACGTATGCGTTTACCAGATTTATGATCATTCAATATGTATCTATAGGTAGCTAACCTATGTTCATGTTTAGCTCAAGTGCTCGCAACCGAAACTGACTGTTTGTTTATTGCCTCCTGCCAGGTCTATCATTACTGGCCATGTGAGTAGGCTAACATTTCACCCGTTCGATATCCAATTGAGTTAGCCCGACTAACGCGGGTGGGATTTGTCAAACCAAGTAGTACTACTAAACATTACCTCGCTAAGATCCATATTAACGGTTCGAGATAAGATGAGGACTTTCTGTGATAGCATGTTACACTTAGCTTTAACATTGATAGCATATGAAATACAAAATCTCAAAATCAGTTTAAGCATGTTTTCTCCCCCAAGTTAAAACAGTAAAAAAGGGCCGTGAAAACTCACCTGCTTGGCGTTGAAGGTAGTTTCACACTAGAAGTAAGTTGGAACCACGAGTTTAAGTCTCAAAAGACCTACGAATGTCCTAAAATTATAAACATATAAATTAGGAACGATAATAGGAATTGTGACTGTGACATGGAAAACTAGGAACGTCCTAAAAGAACCGCTCCAATAAACGAGAGTGGACGAACGCGTCCACGGGTTTAGGAATGACTTTACGCGACGAACGACATAAATAATAATATATATACGAGTGGATAATATAATTAGTTATATTATTATTTAGTCTCGATTGATTTACGACGTTATAAAATGACTTGAAATAATATAAATATATATTATTTAATAATATGTGTCACAATTTGAGAATAATATAAACATATTATTTTACACGAGTTTACGGCTTAAATATATTATTTTTACTTGTTAATAATAATAATATATTATTTATAAAAGTGGGTATAATTTATAAAAACAAACTAATATTTCAAACCCAAGCTTACGGGTTATTTTCCGGGTTAAAACCCATTTATATAATAATACAATATTAACAGGTTTGATTTATATTAATTTAATAATCCAGAAAAATATTTTAAAAATAATTGTGGGAGCCCGGTCTCGAACCCGGGTCTCTCCCACACACAAACATCGCTCTAACCAGTCCCGGCCGCTAGGCTATCGCAAACAAATCCAGTTCGAATTTCTTTTAACATCCAAGCCGGACGTGCTTTCCTTCCCCACATGTACCCATATAGAATCCCGTCCCAAACGCCACGAATTCGATCGCGACTGGTTTCCAAATCATGGGTGTTTTGATAATCGAGGTGTTTGCGAATCTGGGGACTCATTGAATTTGAAAACCATCGGTTTTAAGATCGCTAATTTACTGAAAGAGGGATCGTAACCCTAGTTTATAAACATGGATTCAATTGATCGATTCTGGTATTAAAAATTGTTGAAATGATAGGGCTTTTATTAAACAAAACCTTGCGAATCTGTTGATGTGGTTTAATTGTATCAAATTCATGTTTAAGATCGAAAACCCCAACACGTTTCCAGAACGAACCCTAATTACGGGATCAAGATCAATTCGATGATGGAAGCCCGATATTTCATAGGGCTTTCAATCTACAGAAGACTACGAGTCTAGTGGTATAGTTTAATTTGGTTTAAACGCGGTTTAGAGTTGAATTCGACAACTTGGTTTCATATGAACCCTAGATTACAGTTTACAACGATTCAGATTATAAAAGTTCGAATTGATAAAGGGCTTTCAAAGAGTATGGTATTGCGAATCTAACTGTATAGGTTAATTTCATTTTTATTGGGTCTAGACTAGGGTTTGATTAAACCGGTCAATGATGAACCCTAGGTTATAGATTTCGATCGAATTGATAATGTAAGCCCTGGTAATGATAGGGCTTTCAATTAACGAGTAAAAACGAAACTAATGATACAAGAAATTACCAGAATGCGTGATGAATTGGAGGTTCTCGACTGAAATGATGGCCGACTGTGACTGTGGCGGTCTCCGGCGTCTTCGACTGTTACTCCGGCCAATTCAGTTGGTGCAAAAGCTTCACAGAGGTTCGTCAAGTGTGTGTAGTGTCTCAATTCGTGAAGGCAATACAAAAATTCGTCGGATTTGGTGATAATGGAAAATGAAGTCGACGGTTACGAAACCACGATCATAATTCGAGTTTAATTTGAAAATGATTATGATTAAGGCCCTAATAATGATCGATTATTGCTATTAAGATTTGTTTACGTTATGAATTCCAATGGATTTGAGGTTTATTTTGTGAATTTTGATCAAATTGTCACGGATTTGACTTCTGAAAGTCAACATGAATCAAATTTGCTGATTTTGACTTTGAGAAGTCAATTTATTTGATTTAGCATATTAACACAACTAGTCCTTGTAGTTTTGAGTTGGATTTGTGGCAGAATCAGTCCCTGGGGTTAGATTTAGTTAGCGGGGTTAAGTTTTTAATAAGAAACTTAACGGAATAGTTAACGGGGTTAACCTAAAAAGTCGGATTGTCACAGTTTTACCTACACATTCCATCGTCTTTCATCTCTCCAGCCGTAAATCCATAGCACGATGTTGATTTACACATGATATTCTTAGTATCCTCTCATTAGCAACACCATCGGCTGCTTATTGTTAGATGCCCCTTAACCACGCTCCTTGCATTCAATGCATCTCCATAAACATCTCGTCAGCACATTTGTCGTTGTTGTAACATCTATGATTTTCTTATGCTTGTTTTGTGCAATAATATCATTTCAATCTTAGTCCTGGTTCATTTCATTGTATCACAAAACCCTAACTATAATGTGTATCACTCAGAGTTACATTCATACAATTTCATGTTATAGCTCCACTGTAGATATATATATATATATATAATATATAATATCTGCATACATATATTTCTTTTAAAATCAAGAAATTAGCTTACACTCTTTTATATAAATATTATATATATATATATATATATATGCATAAGTAATTATAAATATATTTATATATATGAAATTAGTAAATAAACCACATGAAAATATTTGTTTAATTTTAAAAAATATATATATATTTGACATTTTTTATATAAATCATTTTGAATTTATAGTTTTTATTAATTTTATAAAAAAATCAATTTATATATACAATTTCAAAAGAATTAAAACAAACAAACTTGGCTTGAACCCCCACTTAATCTAATGAACCACCTCTCAAGCAAATGAACCCCTTGGACACTTTGGAACTTGAACCCTCCCCTTCGTCAATTTTGACTCAGTAAAGTCAAAGGGTACGATTTCTTCACAAATTCAGTTACGAATCCCATGAATTCGAGCATTTAACCTCATTCAATCATGCCTAATCAAAGGGTCGACTGTTCTGATCATGGTTAACAGCATAATTACAACATAATTCAATGATTTCATCCCCAATCGGCCCGTAACCGTCCTACACTCAAATCCAATTCAATTCGTACGTTTTACATGCAATTGAGCCTATAAAATGAGTCTATCACCATCATGACATCTCCCCCTTAATCTCTGTACCCTCAAATCCATCTCAACGCACCTCTGGAACCCGATTCAGACCAAGGAACTCGATCGCGGAAGCCATAGCCGAGTCCCACCATCCCGTAACCATTTAAGGTGAAATTGGTACCAATGAACTCGTTTTGATCCATGGATTGAAAGCCCCATGGTTTGGGGGGTCGATCGTTGGGTAATCAGATCCATTAGGAGGCTAGGGTTTGCGGTAATCGAATTGGGGAAGAAGAGTCATCAGACCCTGTTGTTAAAACCCAAAAGAACCCGCAATTGGACAAGGCATTAAGCCCAGTCCATCGTTAGTGTGCGTGTGTGGTTCCAGGGGAGACCCAGGTTCGAGTCCGGGTGTGCCCCTTTTATTTTTAATCCGATTTTTAAGCATTATTTTATTTCAAAAAAATTAATTTATAAATCCTATAAACACTTAGAATTGTTTTAACAAATTAAAACGTTAAATTTTCAAGATAAACATTTTATTAAAATTATTAGGGTAAAAAATCTAACCATAACTTTAATTAATTTATGTAATTGTTTTAACAAAATAATTTTTACATTTTGATTTTATCGGTTTACTATTTAAACTCATTTATTTAAGTTGTCACTACCTTCTTATATATATATACATACACGTTCGTTGGAACAAAATTATATTTTAAATAATTAATTATGACGCGATTACTTATTGATTTGATCAAGACTTATATACGTGTTTTGAAAAAAATTATAAATAAATAAATAAGATATTTTATTTATTTACATAGTTAATTATTAATCACTCACTTATTTATTGACTTACGAACAATAGTAAATTGTTTATTCAATTATTCGTTTATAAGCAAAAAAAAACACAAATTAATTATTCATATATATACAGGTTCTAAACGAACATTTTCCTACATAATCAAGGACCCCCCCACATCCATTCCTTTACCCTAGGACCTCTCTTTAAATCAATTAAATCCATCATTGATACAATTATAACATTTTATCATAGGTTAACATTGTGGTTAGCTAAACACTTATGCAACAACTTGGTCGTGTGATTTTCAAGCTACATATTATAATGTGAGTTTACATAGCCCCTTTTACATTTTTTTACATTTTGGGGTGGAACATGATTTCATTGAAACTATTTGCAAATTCATTATACAATTCTACATTTATGAACATGTGTTCAATTTGTGCCTTATGCCTGAATACTATGAGCTAAACTACGTACATGACAAGTACATTCATTAACTCTGTACAAGCCGACTGTAACATTGATAGATCTATTGTGTCTGACAAACCCACCCAGGTAGGGCGATTGTTGCCGACAATACATTTGGATAACATTTATTGTTATACCCTACATTGGATAACATTTATTATTATGCCCTACATTGGATAACATTTATTGTTATACCCTATTTGGATAACATTGAGTGTTATGCCCTACAGTCACAAGGTTTGATTGTACGCTGGGTTTACTATAGGGGTTCTCTATAATTGCCTTACTAAACCATGTCTTATATGAATTGTACACAAACTCTTGATATTAATTGTGGTGTCAAAACCTATGTGTAAGGCCCCAAATCAGGCACCCTATAGTTGGTTCTCATAACTGGTTAAACTCTTTAAAAACATCTAACTTTCATTTTCATAAACAACGGAAGTCTTTCTCTTAATAATATTATCTTTTAAACTCGTTAACGTTCTTAACATTACCTTACGAATGCATGCGCACCAACCCGAGTAGCACCGTTCCCAAGCCAAGATACCTAGTCTAGCAGACTCACCTGCAAAACAATCTAACGTACACACAAAGTCAGCTACGATGAGTGAGTTCTAATAGTTTAATTTTAACAAAAGCCATCTCGTCTCATCAAATAATTATTTCCACTCAAGACCCTCTGGTCTTTAGAAAGTAGATTTGTCATTTATTAATAGATAGACAACCCCCGTTATCTTACGATATCCCCAAAGGATTCACCACCCAAGACTCACCACACCATTTAACCCAGTAAGTTTCTCCGATATTGATCGAACTTACCACTTTGACAACTCAAAGTTTACCACACACTGGTTATCTCAACCACCCTCTAGACACCGGCTTAGCCAGCCCTGACCAAGATTCTCACAAACCAACTGACATAACAGTTGTAAACAACACGTCACAATCCTGACACAACGGTCAATCTAACTTTACTCACCACATTAATACTATCTCATGCAAAATAAATATAACTCAATGCTTGTATCCAATTTAACATAAATATATAAGCACACAAACACATACCTCATTTATGCACCCTCGCCAGGGTTACCATCGTCAGGGAGTCCGACACACCCCTAGCTCATCGTTAACTGGTCAATATTGTCACCTTTAGTGACCTCCTGAAGGACTTAGTCCTTCGCAACCCCGTTTACCGCGTCATAAAGACAACGATGCAATCACAATACCCTTCGTGTCACAAGGACAATGACACAACAGCAATACCCGCCGTGTCACAAGGATGACGACACAATACACACAACACATGTATAAAACACATAACATCATACTCTATTTACATGACTCGTTAACAGCACCTGCACCCCATATATAGTACTAGGATACCATATCCTATACGTATTCATAAACGTTAAGCTTATATCCCGACTCACCCTGGCTAACTCATCACACAATACCCCACTGTTATGGTGACACACATTCAAGTACTATGTATCGCTATCTAAGCACATATCATGTACGTGCACATCCTGTAACACCACCAAGTCATATCTGCATGACAAATAGACTCGTCCCCCGGCTCACCCCTATTAGGTCACTATACGACCCATGACCACATACCCCACCTTTAAGCCTAGATCACATGATCTCATAAACACCCCCATAGACCCTCCGACTCATTACTGAATGTTTTAGTTCATAAACACATCGGGTTAAAACCCAAAATTCTTAAACATCTCTTGTAAGTATGTACGATAGCCCCAAAAACAGTAAAACGTTTAAAAAGAGGAGGTTATAAACTCACCGGTTACGCGGATCTAACTTCTGCACTGCTACGGTCTCCTCCTGCAAAACCTGAACCTGTCAACGTATGATGACATGGTCAGAGTACATCCTACACATGCGTCGGTTACGTAAAAATATAAATGTTCCAGATACTCGTCTCATCCGAACAACCCCTTTATCCATGCAAAAACCCTAATTCACGTGTATACTCGAATCGGGTTACCCTAGACCCATCTGGGACTCGCATGCATGCACATTCACGTGCCACGCAAAACCTTAGTCTCAAAGGTTACCCGTACACGGACTGAGATTCCCCATGCACGTTCCAAATCCTCCATGCAAACCCCACGCTCACTAAACCCTAATCGGGTATTACCCGATCCCATCCTCATCCTTGTCATCACCGTGAACCACCATCACCGTACACCACCACCATGAACCACCACGGTGTTCCGTCATCCCATCGTGTACCACCATCGTCCTCTCGTCACCCCTTTCTAGCCGTGAGAAACCCTAACCGGTTCCTCTTTCAACGTCAAACGCCCTCACTACCTTCTTTCTGTCGTCCGCTATCGTGATACGCCACCACAGCCGTCCCCTGCTGTTGTCGGACAAAACCACCTTGTCGTCACCTTCCTCTTTCTCTTTCCTTCTCTTTTTTCTCTCCTTTTCGGCCATCGTCTCCCAGCCGCACACCCCAGCCCGTCGCCAGTGGTCACCACGGCTCTCCATCACCACGTTGTCACCACTCGTAGCCACCCCCTGCCACCGCCTCCTCTCCCATCTCCTCCTCCAACCACCGTAACCATAGTCCCGCAACCCTAGTCGGGTCTTTTTCATGAAATATCGAATACGTGGAGGTAAATAGTGGGTTTAGAAGTTTACCTTTCGAATAGTGACGCACCTCCTTCGCTCGTTGCCTCCAGGGAACCACCGTGAGATCTCCGGTCGTCCCCTCTCTCCCTTGCGCTCTCCCTTTGCTGCCGTCGAACACTCACCTAGGTCGAATGGCGTAGGGTTTACGCAAGGATGGTTTATAAACCGTCCCATGTTTCGTTTCGGGTCCCTCCAGTTTCGTCTAACGCGTTTCCATCTCGAACCCTCTGCAAACGTCTAACCGTGTCGTATTTTGGTATCTAGAAGCACCTTCCCCGGTCAATTCTACCTATCATTAAGTTAAACACGGATTCTGGTCGTCCACTAACCCGCACCTTTAGTTTTTGAATTTATGGGATGTTACAAGTTTATCCCCCTTAAAAGAGGATTCGTCCTTGACCTCATCATGGGTATCTCTGGTCCAGCGCCCACGTAACCGCTTTCATCACTAACTCTTCAGCTCTGCCCATTGGCTTCATGCTCCAAATTTCCCGAGATAGAAGCATAGGAATCTCATAAGAGCACCTCACTGGTCGTCTAGAAAGACGTCAAAACTCCTCGCATCATTTCGATGTATCGACGTCGAGAAAATCGTTAAGATAGAAATACTATACATGAGCATACAGACCTCCCGTCCTATGCACGACTAAGCGTGTACTACAAGGACACACACCGACACACATAACTACAGAACACACAATGTTCTACAATAGTAACTCAACCTTCTAACTCGCACAAAGTGCACACATACAACTAGCTAGATCTAAGTAAATCTACATGCATACAATATGACCTCGTCATTTATAATCACACGAACTCCTGAACTTTTCCTCTTACTCACTACAACAGTAGCCCCTTCCACACGTCATCATATACTCATATAGAGTTTACTCGGTCGTACCCATACGGGTCGTACCCCTACTTCAAGATGACACACTACTCTGTTTAGACACAAAACATCACTCTAAACATTCATACACATAAGATATAAAATATCTTACTTCCCCACAGGATCTGGTCCTGAACATGTATACCTAGACATAAGGTATGTAGCTACAATTTCCCACAGGATCTCGTCATAAAAAGTTTATACATACTAAAGATGTATATTTAAGATTCCCCACAGGACTTCCTCCTGATTAACTACACCAGGTGCAACACACCCCTTACACTTCAAACATCACCTAAACATAATGCATAGGTGACACTATCTTAAAACCATAGACACACACAAATAATCAAAACTCAGGTCTACACAAGTCTACTCATACAGTCTAATCAACCAATCTCTAGCATCACATCAAAGTTTACATTTAGTATGAACTCACGTTGTTCAAAAGATGATCACATAATCACACATAATTTACACTGCACCACCAATAGCAAGCTATCACACATGCAACTCTCATTACTATGTCTTAAACTATCCCATGGTAAGATTCACTGTCAAGGTTAAAATCAAACAACCAAGAACAAATACTTCATCTCAGAGGTACTACTCAAAATGCTCTAGTCCTCTCATGGTAACCACCAGTGCTCTAGTCATTGAACAAGTCGAAGTTATCCCCCACTTGATCCTCGTCATCGGTTTCCTCGTCGTATTGGGGGCATTTGGCGACAGAAGCACCAAGATCACCTCCTGTGCTGGTAGCTTCTGCTCATCCTCAGCCACCAGTGGAACCACCGTCAATGGAACAGGTGATAAGACTCGTCTCCTTCCAAAGATAACCGTGCGAACAACAGCCGCACATCTGGCCTGCCGTTCTGTTAATCTCCTGATAAAAGCTCCCCGCCTAATCCATCTAGTCTGAATTGTCATGGCCATCAGTACCTGCACAAGATAGAACGTTTGAGTGATTACTATGGGCGTCAAATCCAGAATATGAGAGTAATCATAGACTGCCAAATCACGGTGATCAAATACAATTTGGTGGTCCACATTACTGCTCGGATTCTGAACCTTCCCCGTCGTATTCACACTAGCTTTCTATCTTTCACACACCCCGGATGCACATGCATCTCACACAATCACATAGCACCACACAATAATCTAGCAAGTCATCGTCTTTATCACAAATTCACACCATCCAAGGTTACACATAAAATTACTAAATCATATCGACACACCAAACTATCTCACATAGTTACAATTAATGCTATTCCGCATTACTCAACTCACATCATAGTTCCATTTAATCACCCCACACAACTTCACGTAGTTCTACATACTACTATAGCACATATCACACATCATGATCCCACACGGAACCATAAATCGCTATCTCACACCAATTACTTCACCTAGTGTAACACTACACAAATAGTAAATAATAATTAATGCTTAACTCGAAAGACGTACCTCTTGGCTCACGGTTACTTGTGGTGGCATTCGTTTCACCATCGTCCCATTTTCAGTTTAAGTTAAGATATTTTATTTTAATAAAAACACCGATTTTCTGTAAAACCACGGCTCTGATACCAACTTGTAAGGGCCCAAACCAGCACCCTACAATTGGTTCTTATAACTGGTTAAACTCTTTAAAAACATCTAACTCTCATTTTCATAAACAACGAAAGTCTTTCTCTTAATAATATTATCTTTTAAACTCGTTAACGTTCTTAACAATACCTTACGAATGCATGTGCATCAACCCGAGTAGCATAGCTTATATCCCGACTCACCCTGGCTAAATCATCACATAATACCCCACTGCTATGGTGACACACATTCAAGTACTATGTATCACTATCTAAGCACATATCATGTACGTGCACATCCTGTAACACCACCTAGTCGTATTCGCACGACATATAGACTCGTCCCCCGGCTCACCCTTATTAGGTCACTATACGACCCACGACCATATACCCCACCTTTAAGTCTAGATCACATGATCTCATAAACACCCCCATAGACCCTCCGACTCATTACTGAATGTTTTAGTTCATAAACACATCGGATTATAACCCAACACTCTTAACACGTTTAATATGTTAAATATCTCTTGTAAGTATGTACGATAGCCCCAAAAACAGTAAAACGTTTAAAAAGAGGGGATTAGAAACTCACCGGTTACGCTGATCTAACTTCTGCACTGCTACGGTCTCCACCCGCAAAGACTGAACCTGTCGACGTATGATCACATGGTCAGAGTACATCCTACACATGCGTCGGTTACGTAAAAATATAAGTGTTCCAGATACTTGTCTCATCCGCACAACCCCTTTATCCATGCAAAAACCCTAATTCACGTGTCTACTCGCATCGGGTTACCATAGACCCATCTGGGACTCGCATGCATGCACGTTCACGTGCCACGCAAAACCTTAGTCTCAAAGGTTACCTGTACACGGACCGAGATTCCCCATGCATGTTCCAAATCCGCCATGCAAACCCCATGCTCACTAAACCCTAATCGGGTATTACCTGATCCCATCCTCATCCTTGTCCATCACCGTGACCCACTATCACCGTACCCCACCACCATGAACCACCACGGTGTTCCGTTATCCCGTCGTGTACCACCGTTTTCATCTCGTCACCACTTTCTAGCCGTGAGAAACCCTAACCGGTTCCTCTTTCCAGGTCAAACGCCCTCACTACCTTCTTCCTGTTGTCCGCCGTCGTGATACGACACCACAGCAGTCCCCGACTGTTGACGGACAAAGCACCTCGTCGTCACCTTCCTCTTTCTCTTTCCTTCTCTCTTTTCTCTCATTCTCGGCCATCGTCTCCCAGCCGCACACCCCAGCCCGTCGCCGGCGGTCACCATGACTCTACATCACCACACTGTCACCACTTGTAACCACCCCTGCCAACGCCTCCTCTCCCGTCTCCTCCTCCTCCAACCACCGTAACGATAGTCCCGCAACCCTAGTCGGGTCTTTTTCATGAAATATCGAATACGAGGAGGTAAATAGTGGGTTTAGAAGTTTACCTTTCGAATAGTGACGCTCCTTCTTCGCTCGTTGCCGCCGGGGAACGACCGTGAGATCTCCGGTCGTCCCCTCTCTCCCTTGTGCTCTCCCTTTGCTGCCGTCCAACACTCACCTAGGCCATTCGGCCTAGGGTTTACCAAGGATGGTTTATAAACAGTCCCATGTGTTCATTTCTGGTCCCTCCAGTTTCGTCTAACACGTTTTCGTCTCAAACCCTCTGCAAACATCTAACTGTGTCGTATTTCGGTATCTAGACGCACCTTCCCCGGTAAATTCTACCCATCATTATGTTAATAACGAATTCGTGTCGTCCACTAACCCGCACCTTTAGTTTATGAATTTATGGGATGTTACACTATGCATGCTCAACAACTAGTTTAGTTTGATCATGTGCTTATGAACAGTCTACATGTCCCGCCCTGACATATTCCACCGTCGGTTGGGGTGTGACAGATTGGTATCAGAGCCGTGGTTGTAGGGAATTAGGTTATTAGAAACCCATGACCTAGACTATAACCTTAGGATGCCCATTTTATACTATGACGCTACTTGCTACTTTATGATGTTTAATGCCTTGTCTGTTGACTACTTGACTTATTAGTTCCTACCCTAAAATAATACTAATACTCCTGCCCTAAACCTCTCATTCTCCCTTCCTTTCATCTTCACATGTGGAACGTCATACTCATAGACACGAGTCTATTAAAATTCTTAGAACCCGTCAAGGTCATAAATTGTGTTAATTATTAGGGAACATGAAAAATCTGGAAGGGTGACACCTGTATTCTGGGTTTTCTGTCTAGGAAAGCATTTTATATAAATCCAAATCAACCGAAGGATCCGTATGCTTTCCTGCGAACTCCCGAGATGAGTGTTTACTTATAGGCTAAAGCATGTCTTCCCAAAAATTATATGAATCTAAATAACCTTGATAAGTCATAGTATTCAAATGGTTATGTTACCAAAAGAGTACGATCCAAATATGATTATTTTGTATATTACATAAAGTAACATATGCTTAAAATCCAAATTCTTATCCTTTTCCTTTGTGTTGTTTCTTCTATAGCATGCCTCCCCGTCGTGCCAACGATACCAACAATAATGACCTTGCTACACTCCTTACCCAACTTGTGAATCAACTCACACAAGCTAACAACAACAACAATGGTGGTACTAATAGTGGTAGTGCTAACAATAATGGTGGTGGTGGTGGTGCCAACCCACCCCAATTCACCTTCAAGCACTTCAATTCCTGCAACCCCATCAAATTCTATGGTACCGAGGGAGCTATTGGCCTCCTCCAATGGTTCGAAAGCATGGAGAATACATTTCTCAATAGTGATTGCCCTGAAAATCTTCGAGTCCGTTATGCTACGAGCGTCTTTCAAAAGCGGGGGCTCACTTGGTGGAACGGTGAAAAATGGACTCGGGGTGTTGATGTGGTAATGGATTTTACCATGGAATGATGTGAAGAGGCTAATGACCGAGGAGTTTTATCCTCAGAATGAGATAAAGAAACTGGAAGCTGAGTTTTGGGATCTTACCCAAGACAGTGGTGAAAACCTGGTCTACACAACTCGTTTCCATGAGTTGAGCCTCCTTGTGCCCACATGGTCACACCACTATCTCGAGGTATTGAGAAGTACATAGGCGGTCTACCTATGAAAATCCAAGACACAGTGTTGGGAAGGAATCCCGCCACTCTTGAAGAGGCTATACGCCTAGCCACCACGTTAACCGACAATCACGTGAAGAAGGCACGTTGACAAGAAAGGGTGTAAAGAAAACCAATGACAAGGAAACTCCATCTGAAATGACCAAAGTGGACAATCCCGAACCTTCTTTCAACAACAAGAAGTGTAAAGTGTAAAGCTAGGAACTTTTCCGTCGTTACCCCTGCTACACCCATCAACCAAGTTTCTCCCGTAGCTCAAAACTTGAACAAACAACCATATGTGGACGTCAATCCCTAATGCAACACCTGCATGTATCATAATCTCCCGCATATACCATGCCGGCTATGTGCAAGTTGTGGAAGGTATGGTCATGTGGCTAACACTTGCCGATCTAGACCTCTTGTTAATCAAGTCAACCAGGGAAACCGAGCGAATCAGCAAGTTGCCAACCAAGTTGCACCGACTATTGCTAATGGGCGTGCTTACTATGAGTGTGGTGATCCAAACCAACTCCGGAACCATTTCCCAAGACTGACTAATGCAAATCAAGGTGGTGCTCATGGGCGTGCCTTCCACATAAACGCCAATCAAGCCCAAGCTAACAACGATGTTGTTAATGGTACGTTTCTCGTCAATAACCAATATGCTTCGGTTTTATTTGATACCGGTGCCGATAGGAGTTTTGTATCACACGAATTTGAGCCCTTACTTGCAAAAACACGAACTAAGTTAGAGAAAACATTTATTGTTGAGGTAGCGGATGGAAACCCCATCACTATTGACTCTATTATCTGCGATTGTTCTCTTCCTTTCAACCTCATACCAATGCAACTGGGAAGCTTCGATGTCATCGTAGGTATGGATTAGTTATCCAACCACCATGCCTAATTCATTTGTTTTGAGAGGTGCATTCGAATTCCTCTTCCATCGAGCGACACGTTACGAATCTTTGGTGAAAAGCCTTGTAGTGGACTCAAACTCATGTCTTGTACTATGGCCCAAAAATACTTACGAAAGAAGTATGTAGCCTTTTTAGCTCATATTGTAGAAAAGAAAGACAAGGGGAAGGAGATTCAGGACATTCCGATCATTCGAGATTTTCCCGAGGTGTTTCCCGAAGATCTATCCGGTCTGCCGCCCGTTCGTCAAGTGGAGTTTCGTATCGACCTAGTACCCGTAGCTAATCCCGTAGCCAAGGCTCCATACCGGCTCGCACCTTCAAGGATGTAAGAACTTGCAAGTCAACTCCGAGAACTTGCTGATAAAGGTTTCATCTGTCCAAGTCATTCACCCTGGGGTGCACCTGTCTTGTTCGTAAAAAAGAAGGACGGTTCATTCCGGATGTGCATCGACTATCGTGAGCTTAACAAACTTACCATCAAGAACCGTTATTCGTTGTCGATGTAGGTCCTCATGACGCTTCTACGGATCGATCTCGTGATAAGACGTGACGTTAATTCAAAGTGCGGAATCCAACGAATCAACGTTTATATGCATAAAAGACAATGTAGACAATCATGTAAATAACCTTCTCAATTGTATTCCAAATCACAATGGTATTTACAGACTCAATCAGACTTGACGATAATTCTCTGTTCTATCCATTATAACTGACTCTGTAAACACACATATATATAGCTGTCTGACCTGCTATAAGCGAACTTATTAAGTTCGCCTCTAACAGACTAAGCGAACTTATTAAGTTCGCCTCAGATAGACTTAAGCGAACTTAATAAGTTCGCCTCTGATAGTCCAGGTGAACTTAACAAGTTCGCCTCTAGGTAAACTTGAATAAACACTTAGTGACTTTTTACATAACAAAACCTAAAGACATAAGATCTAACTATTACAATCTTTTGTCATTACAAACTATGTCCTAACAGACTCCCCCTTGACAATAGCTTGATCTTCAGTCTTCAGTCTTCATGATGAACTTTTCCAGTTATCCGGTAGTCTGCTTCCAGCATGTACTCCATATCTTCTGCATATCTCCAAAACTCTCTTGTACTGTAATCCTTGTTCTTTCCATTCATCAGTGAACATTATTTCATTCTTTCGCAACGTCCTCTGATCTTTCTTTGAAAAATTTATAAGATTCATTGCGTCATAGAAACACACAACGACCTTATTGTTTTTATCTTCAATCCTTGCTTCACCAGTATTAACATTGACATACCGCCATTTCATATTCCCAAGAAAGTCTTGAGGAATCTTATTCAATGGTATCTTGTGTACAGCACGTACTGGTTTATACTTGTAATTCCAGGTCACCTTCCCAGTCTTTTGATCTGTGTTCTTCACTCTCTTTCCTTTTTGTGGTTTCAGTCGTTCATATTTTCCTGAACTACCTTCTCTCTTGATTAAGTTTGCTATCACATCAGCCAAACCATTCTTCGATCTATTAACAAGACGCTTTGAAGCTAGACCATTCATTTCACATCTTGGTAAGGTATTGAAATACTTGATCCTTGGCTTTAAGTATTGAACACTGTCAGATCGTTTAATTGCAAATAATTTTGTATCACCATCATAAAACCAACTTATGATCCTTCCAACACACCGATCTTTATTCACATATTTATCTTTCTGAGCAGGTTGTGCTGGAGACTTGGGTAGCACCTTCATCCAACTATTTACAACTTCTCTCCACTGTTCTCTTGTCATCCCTGTATCTCTATACATCACAGGTTCTTCATTAACCTTCGGAGACTCAGTGTGAGTAGTTTCAGTTTTAGCATCTTTATTGGATTGAATATTCTCATCATCAGTATCCATCTTTGAATCAACAGTATCTTCAGGCAGTGTGACGTCTTCAACAGAGTCCATAGAATCTGTTACTCCTTCATAAGTGAATTCAGGAATAACATCATCCTGTTTGAAGTTATACGGCACTTTAAGACCATCACAGCCTTCATAAGTAACTTTATCTTTATCTTTCTCTATCTATATCTCTATTATCTCTCCTTCTTCTAATTCATTATCAGACACTTCATCATCCATGTCATTGAATAAATCATCAATGTCATCAAGACAAGCAATCTTTTCAACCTCTTCTTCTTCAGAATCTGTAAAGAACTCCAATAACAAAATTTCTTCTTCATTAGCACCAGAAGTATCTTTGTTTCCTTCAAATGATTGTGATGTCGACTCCCCCTGAACCTTTGATATAGGATTAGCATCAGTGTATTGACGATCACCCTCAACATTTCCAGCAGGATCATTGTCTTCATCATCACGTCTTTGAATAGATTCTATGTGACATGTATCATGTATCCTCAACTCCCCCTGAGCGTCAAGACACTGAACGAGTTTAGACACCAATGCTTTCATGTCAGCTATCTGTTGAGCTTGAGTCTAAATCACCAGCTGCCGTTGTGAATCAGTAGACACAAGAGTATCCACCTGAGCTTGAAGTGTAAGCACTTGAGATTCAAGGATAGTAATCCTTTCAGAATCAGAAGGCTTTGACGGACCAGCTGACGATTGTGGAATAGAAGGACTTGTAGTAGGAGTAATGATTGGAGGAACAGGAGTTATCACCGGAGATGTATCTTTAGATATTGGAGGAGTAATAATCAAGGAAGCAACAAAATTAGCATCATCTACTCCCTGTGAAGATTGTGCAGCAGCTATTGAAGCAAACATTAGCTTTTGAGTCTTTGGATCTGGATTAAAGTCACTATCAGACTCAGTACTTTCATCAACCAAGGATTTTTTTCCAAGTACTGAACCGAAAGGAGGATCCCGAACAGACTTTCTTCTTGGTCGTCTGGCTTGAGACTTAATGCGTTTTCCAGCATTAGCCAGTGGAATAGCAGCTAACCGTTCATAATGTCATGAGGAAAAATCCCTAGATTCATCAGAGTCAGTGCTTTCATTAACAGATAATATCGTATCACTTGAGCTTGAACTAGATTCATCATCAGTCACCACATTCCCTTCAGCTTCATGAATGGGTGAGTTCACAGCGTCATCAACGAAATCATCCATGTTCATTCCTAGATCATGTTCATGTGCTTGAACGACCTCCTCTTGAACAGGTTCATGAATAGGTATTTCAACCTCAGCTTGTGGAATTGGAACTTGTTCAGGAATAGGAATTTGTGGTTGTACTGGAACCTGTACTTGTGGAACTAGAACTTGTTGTTGTATTGGTTGTTGTGGAATTTGTTGTTGTTGTTGTGGTTGCTATGGTTGTTGTTGTTGAACGTTTAAACCTTGAGCTTGAGCAATTTCATCAGGATGAAACCAGTTGTCATTAGGTGGTGCAACATAATCAGGATTGATTAAGTTACCAAATAAAGGAGTATTAACAGGTATGAATGCGGCATTCTACTGTTTCACCTTCGTGCAATCAGTAAAAATACGCTTTGACATTGGAGTCAAAGTTAGTCTTATAGGATGTTGTGGAAGATCCGGAATAAGATGATTGAGAATCATTTGAATAAAACGAGGATACATCAAAAATCCTTGACCTTTAGCTGGATTAATCTGCATGACCATCTCCAGATAGAAGTAAAGTGGAAAATTGAATCGCTTATTCAACGTTAAAGCCACCATTACCGTTTGAAGAGCCATCTTTAAACCATCGGTTCCAGCTTTACGAGGAGAGATGCATTGAATAATCACATGCATGAAATGCCTCCATTCACCGACTAAGCCACCTTTACGTGCTTGGGTATCATTCTGTCTCCCACGATAACCCATTCTTTGAAAACAACCCATAATAAGAGTGCCAGGATATGACAGTGGGTCTTTAGCATTACCACCCAAATCAAGAGCAGCACGAATTGTCTCTTCAGATATGGCAACTTCAGTATTATTGACAGTGGCACGAAGAACATGAGGTTCTACGTCCGTATCATGATTAACTGTATCCTAAAATTGCTGTATGTATACCAAACTGATGTAAGGATCAACAGATAAAGCAGTATGAAGACGCGAACGATTTAGAAATCCAATTATTCCTTGAAAATTGACCCTCCTCGGACATGTTAGGATCTAACAATGCCACTTGATTATGCTTATATTCGACACGTCGAGCCATCTGAAAACATTCAGACAACAAAACACATTAGTAAACATAACAAACACAATAAAAAAAAATTTAAACAAAAAAAATTAAAATTTTTTTTAACATTCAAAAATCACAAGTCCAAATACCCTCTGACCCCTAGGCGAACTTAATAAGTTTGCTTAGTGTTGCAAGAGGCGAACTTAAGTTCGCTTCAAACAAGTTCGCTTGAACCTGTGACGATTCACATTCAAACACCGAAGTTCAAAAATCAGCAAATCAAGTTAAACTCATGGAATAATCAATGAACATCAGTTGAATATCAATTAGCAACCAATTAGAATGATCAATTTTATATCTCCAGTTAAAATTAGGTCAAAAACCGTCCTTTTAAACTTACGACGGAAACCGAGAAGTAAAACACCAAATACGCACAACTGAACGGATGAAATTCAGCAAAATTACCTTGGTTGTGTTCACAATTCAATTTGGAATATGATAGAACCGGTAAACAACCCTAACAACACAGATTAGAAATTTCAAAAAAAATTTTCAGACAAGTTCGCTTGAAATGAAGACGATGACTGTCAAGTTCGCTTGACCAAGAGTCTTAAACACATTAAGTTCGCTTATTTAGGCGAACTTGATAAGTTCGCTTAACAAGCCTTCGGCGAACATGATAAGTTCGCTTCACCATCCACAGACAAATAGATTAAGTTCGCTTCACTGTTCTTAAGCGAACTCACTGTACACAGGCGAACTTAATATCTATTCATTTTTTCCTTGAACAAAATTTTACCAACTTCAACCTTTCAAATCTTGAACTTTCGTCAGCATCATGTATCCGATCCAATCCCGAACAATTTTAATAAAAGTTTAGAATTTTCATGGAAAATAAAAAATCAAAATCTTTTTGAGTTTTATCTATAAAAACCGAATCACATATTTTTGGATTTTATCTGTACAAATGGAAACACATATTTTTGGATTTTTATCTGAATAAACTGAAATCACATATTTTTGACTAAACATCATGAGCAAGAAGATCATATCAATATCCAATTAATTCATCACACATTTTAGTAATAACAAAGGGTAACCTATAATATGAAACCATCCAACTCAGTCTTGAGCACTTTGCATCTTTTTCATTTTGAAACTCATTCAATTTGAATAATATTTGAAATGATACGCGATAAATTCCAAAGTAAATAAGATCAAGTTATGAAATGCTCTTTTATTTATACCGAATTTAAAATATAAAGCATGAATTCTTAAATTTGTCAATATTATATGATTTGAAACTATAAGCGTTTATCCTCCAAATTCATGTGATTTAGTACCATTTAAATGAAAAACATCGTGTACCCCACCTATATGCCAAACAGAAATATAAATGCACTATCTTCAAGACATATACAGTTAATGGTAAGATTAGATCAATTTTCAAGATGAAATTATCTCTTTTAGCACAAGAATAGAAACAGATCTCAAAGGATATAAGAATCATGATGATTCAGAATCAGAAGATTCTAATGAATAGGCTGAATAGTGAGAATCAACAGATTCAGGTATGAGGATCCAACTATTACCTGGATAAAATTCAATGGAGTCAGACTAGATGATGTATCTAACTGAACCAAGGGCGAATATATGTTTCAACAGATTTTGAAAGCATATCTTAGTTCAACAACACCTTGCATGTTTTTCGGGGCATGTGCAGTGAAGTGAACTGAAATCAATTTGTGCTAAAGATATAATTCGATATTGGTCTCATGAAATTCTTTATAACCATATATTCTTTATCTGATAATGATCTTTTACACACACACACCCAGGAATATAATGGATTCAAATCACATATATAATCATATTATATTTAATTTTCACACTACTATTAGTTTCAAAACGCTTTTAGTCTATTGACAATTTAAGTTTCAAATTTTATACACAAATTTTAAAACAAATTATCAAGATTAGAGCATTTACAACACTATCATTTCTCATTTATGCAGACTTTGAAATTTAGATCAAATCAACTCAACTTAATCAATCATATATCAAAGGTCTACTAAGGTCGTGTGAAATGAACTAATCACTGATGTAATATCATTTCTTCTCTAACCTCAAATGATGTCAAATTTTATATTTTTCAAATTTGTTTTGACTTTTTATAAGTTAAAACTTTTTGACTGAAAATGTAAATGCAGAAATGTAATAAAGCAATAAAGAAATTAAAAAAACAAAATTTTCCATGAAATTCTGATTTTGAAAATCTTTTATTCGGGATTGATCATACCAATCATTTTAATTAGGAATTCAAACCTGGTACGATCAAATGCCTTGGTAAACAAATCAACAAAATTATCGTCAGTGTGTACCTTGACCAGCTCAATCAACCTTTTCTCTGCACAATCACGAATAAAATGATATCGAATTTCTATGTGCTTAGTTTTACTATGTTTAACAGGATTATTCGTTATGGACATAGTAGCATTATTATCAATAAGCATAGGGGTTCGTGTGAAATTCAAACCGTAATCTCTCAATTGCTGTTGTATCCACAGGATCTGTGAACAACAACTCGCAGCAGCGATATATTCTGCTTCGCATGTAGAAATCGAGACTGTGGTTTGCTTTTTGCATTGCCAGGACACAAGTCGATTACCTAAGAACTGACAACCACCTGTTGTAGATTTCCTGTCCAAACAACAACCACCAAAATCGGAATCAGTATAAGCATTGAAATCAAAGTTAGAACCATGAGGATACCATAGCCCCAAACGTTGTTTTCTTTCAAATATCGAAAGATTCTTTTCACAGCAATTAAGTGAGATTCTTTTGGCTTTGCCTAGAATCTGGAACAGATGCACACGGTGAACATTATATCTGGCCTTGAAGCGGTTAAGTACATGAGGGATCCAATCATTGCTCTGTAAAATCGACAATCCACATCTTTTCCATCCGAGTCAGAATTCAACTTATGATTGACCGGAATTGGAGTATCATATGTGGTACAGTCCTCCATCTTGAACCGGCTCAAGATGTCTTTGACATACTTGGACTGATGAATAAAGAAACCATCTTCCTTTTGATTTACTTGCAAACCTAAGAAAAACGATAACTCTCCCATAGCAGACATTTCAAACTTCGACTTCATTACACCCTCAAAATCTTTGCAAAACCTTTCGTTTGTTGAGCAAAAAATAATATCATCCACATAAATCTGCACCAGTAGGTAATCTCCCCCTGATTTCTTTATGAATAAGGTCGAGTCTATCTTTCCACGAACAAACTCATTTGTCAAAAGATATGTGGATAATGTTTCATACCACGCACGAGGAGCCTGATGAAGACCATAGAGGGCCTTATCAAGCTTGAAAACCATATTCGGATTCAGTGGATCTTCCATATAAAAATGCACTTTTGACGTCTAATTAAAACACCTTAAAACCTTTAAAAGAATCAAAAGCGAGAAACAGCCTTATAGCTTCGAGCCTAGCAACCGGCGCATAAACCTCGGTGTAATCAATTCCTTCTTGTTGATTGAAGCCCTGGACAACTAATCTTGCCTTGTTGCGTACCACGACACCTCGATCGTATTTCTTACATTTAAACACCCATTTTGTTCCTATCGGATACGCACCCTTTGGAAGATCAACAAGATTCCAAAACTTAAGTTTGTCAAATTGAGCAAGTTCTTCCTGCATAGCTTCTATCCAATTGTTGTCATTTAAAGACATCTCAACATTCTTGGGTTCAACCTGCGAAATAAAGCATGAACGTGAGCAATCATCAAGAACACCAGAATCTTTAATGCAGGTATACAAACAAGTATTGTCAACAAGAGAACGTGTTTTCACTCCATCCTGTAAATTTCCAATTATATTCGTCACGGGATGATCTTTGAGTTCCTTGATGGATGCAACCTTAGGAACCGGCAACACGTCAACTTGGGTAGAGTCAGATTGATAAGAATAATCGTGATTAATAGGAATTTCCGAGTCTAAATTTGTAGGAATCTCCCCTGAGCCTGTGTCGAAGGTAATAGATCATCACCCAACAACAGATCAGCAGAAGAATCTTGAAAGATAGCATTATCCTCCTCACTTTCTGAATCTTGTGGACCTGAACAAGAAGCAACATTAGGATCAGGAGTAGAAGTAGATGGAATTGATGAATTTGGAACTGCATTTGGTAGAAATCCATTGTGCTGTGCATCCTGACAAGAATCATAAAGAACAGCAGCATCTTCATCAGAAATATCAGAAGGTAAATGAAAAGACTTGAATAAGTTTTCAAAATCAAATGCCCAATCCGGACCAATCGCCATTTGTGGTAAAGATCGATTTGATCAATTAATATGGAACCATTCTTCAACTTGGCGCGTCTCTTTGTTATAAACCCTCTTGGTTGTCGAATTAGCCACATACCCCAGAAAAATCCCTTCAATAGCCTTCGCACTGAATTTTGTTGGGACATCTCAAACTTTCAATAGGGTGCAAGGATTACCAAAAGGTAGTAAATAATCCAGATTCGGCTTTCGATTATTCAGCAATTCATAGCAAGTCTTGTTATGTCGCTTGACGGTCAAGACCCTGTTCAAAACGTGACACGCAGTATTCACAGCTTCAGCCCAAAAGGTGACTGGAAGCTTAGAATCTGCAAGCATCGTGCGAGCCGTTTCGAACAAAGTCCTGTTCTTTCGTTCAGCGACACCGTTTTATTGAGGAACATATGGCGCACTGAATTCATGATGAATTCCTTTTTGTAGACAGAATAAGCCCATTTTGCTATTCTTAAATTCGCTGCCATTGTCACTCCTAATTCTTCTGACTTTCAAATTGAATAAATTTTCCAAACCCAGGATTAAGTATTGTACCAACTCAGTGGTTTCAGCTTTAGAAGAAAGAAACTTAACCCATGAAAATCTGGAGTAATCATCAGTTACTACCAAGCAGTACGATTTTCCACCAATGCTCTTGATACTGATAGGACCGAACAAATTCATATGCAGCAACTCCAAAGGAGTTACGATAGAATTCGTCGATTTAGATTTGTGAGATTTCTTTCTCTGCTTCCCCTTCTTGCAAGGAATACAATCATCAGGAACTGAGAATTTCATCTTCGGAATACCAAGAACCAGATCATTCCTAACAATGTAGTTCATCTTCCTATAGTTATTGTGAGCTAGCTTCCTGTGCCACAATATTGAATCAGATTCTGACGCCTTGGAGAGTAAACAAGTTGGAATTGAATCCGTTGTAGTGGCGACACTCATGTCAAGGACATATATGTCATTTCTCCTCGGAGCCTTCATAAGAATCCATTCATCAGGAATCACGAAGCCCGGTTTCAAAATATAACATTCAGCATCGTTGAAATGGAACAAAAACTTCTTGTCACAAACTTGTGATACACTTAAAAGATTGTGTTCCAGCTGCTCAACATAATTCACCTTCTCAAATTTGACTTTTTCATTCTTTAATGTACACTGTCCAGTTATGTACCCGCCTTTTTTGCCCGCAAAAGCGACATAACCTCCATCAATTTGTTTAACATCCTCAAGCAATCTAACATTCCCTGTCATATGTCGAGAACAACCACTATCCACATACCATGTATTGTTGATAGTCCTCCTTGGTTGTCCCAACATAAACAACGAGAATCAGTTAGAAAGTGGAACCCAAGCCATCGTGGTCTTGGGTCGTCCAGTTTGATCAAAATAAACAACTTCTTGTAATTTACAATCAACCTTATCATTCACCTTTGGAACAGAAGTTTGACAATCAGACTTTTTCAAAGAAGATCCATTTTTATTATTTTGAAAAACATTATTTGATATATTATTGTCAGATTCAGATGTTTCCAAAATTTTCTTTAATTTTCTGTTTCGTCTTCTCCTTTGAGGTCTAGACAATTTAACTTCCTGAAAAGAATCTTTTGAAATCCCAACATTAGGAATCTCAAGCTTCTCTTTGCATACAAAAGATTTAGCATTCAATTTATCCTGTTGTTTAAATCCAGAGGATTTAACAAAAGATCAACCAGGTAAATTTTTCTCCACACTAGAAGACGACTTTCCCTCATCTTTTCTTTTCAGTATCTTCACCACTTTTGGTTGTGAAGGAACAGTCTTCATTTTACCCTGGTTCTTGTAAGGACAATTGATCAGAATATGACCAGCCTCGTTGCAATGAAAACACACTCTTATTTCTTGATAAGTTCTGAAATAAGGAGGTTTCCTTGAATTTGAGGATCCATCAGAGGAAGTTTATCGGCTTCTTTGGAACATAAGCCTGTGTTGGCACCTTTGAATAATACACTTTTTGATAACCAGCTGCGACAAATCCACTCGACTGTAAAATTGGAGAAAGCTTAGATGTACCAACTTTCACTTCTTCAGGTTCAGTCAGAATGCATGGGTCATCAATTTTGACCTCTTTTGGAATGTCCTCGACCTTCTTCTCATCAAACACCTCATCTTCAGAATCAGACTCATATACCATATCCTCCCTAGTTACCGGATTCACCTTTAACACAGTCTTTGGATCTATCTCCTCTTCATGTATGATTTCAGGTTCCACCACATAATTTGCATTAAACGGTGGAGGAATAAATCCAATTCCAGCAACACGCTTAGTAGGATCAGCATTTGAGTTGAAATAATCCAAAATAACAAAAGAATTTTCAAAATTTTCCATCTTTCTATGAAGTTTGATCAATTCAGATTCTTTGTCAGATATTTCTTTGTTCTTTTGAGCAACAATTTCATTACGTTTTTCTATCTCAGCATAAGCCATGTCTAGATGATAACTTTGCTCTTTATATTTCAACCCCAGAGAATTTAAGTCTCTTTTCAAAGACTCAATTCTATCGATGCACAATTTATCATTATCTTTCAGTTTCTGATTAACAGTATGCATCGATTTCATGTCACAAATCAAGTTTGTGTTATCATCCATGACCTTTTGCAATTTATCTTTAACAGAAATGCAGTTAGAACAGTAAACATGACAAACAGAGTCTTTTACCTTAGACGGATCAGACATGTCTGCCATGAATACTTTGGCAATGGGAATATCTTCTGAATCTGCACCATCAGAAGCATTTTGAGTAAGAACAATATCCTCCTCAGCAACACCTGATGCAGTATCAGAATCAATATTCTGCACTTGTTCTACTTCTTCATCAACGCTTGGAACACTGTCACCATCACAAGAATCACCACTAGAACTTTCATCATCAGTCAACTCCTCTGGTTTTTCAGAATGAATTTCTGCTACAAAAGCTTGACTCACAGCACCCACCAAGTCTTCCAGATGAATGCCCCAGTCATAGTTTTCGTCGTTCTGAGCAACCAACGCCGATGAAGCAGATGCATGATTTGTATTACCAGATGGACCATAATTTTGATTACCAGATGGACCATGTGACTGATTCCTATTATGCTGAAAGTTAGGCTGCTTCTTTTGAGAATCAAACTCGACCTTTGGCTTTACACATTCCTTAGCAAAGTGACCATATTCTTGACAGTTGTAGCACCGAACTTTGCTTTTATCAAAACCCATGCGAGATCGACTATTTGAACCAATATATTTTCTGCCCGTTTTCTTCAAGAAATCTTTAGCTTAACGCATCAACATGGCCATGTTCCATTGTATATTCATTTCTTCCAGATCAACAAGGTCAATCTGTCTGAAATCTTCTTCTATAACCTCAGGATCATGTATTTTACCTCCAATAAAATTTTCATATGACACCATGAATGAAGAAAACATAGCAAGATAATCATCAGCAACCTTTTGATTCAAATGAGATCCAGATGAAGTAGAAGTTGTAGTCGCAGAAAATCCAGAATGGCTTGAATAACCAGAATGAATTGGAACTCCAGAATACTGATCATTTGAAGAATCTTGAGCATCACCAGAAAAAAATGCCACTCCATTACCAGATTTATCGGTAGATATGGCAAAATACATTGAGGGATCCTGGATATGCTCCAAGTTAGTCTCTTTTTTCTTCATATTCATGTCATGCGACTGAATTTTCCCTAGAACTTCTTCAAGAGACATGGTTTTATACTTACTATTCTCTTTGATTAAAACCGTGTACACATCAAATTTTGATGGTAAAGCCTCCAAGAATTTATCATTGATTTCTTCAGTCTCATACACCACAGAAGCACTTGCCAGTTCACTAAGAAGATGATAGAATCTTGTAGCAAGATCATCAAAGGATTCGTTTTAAAAATGTTTAAAGACCAAGAACTGCTTCTTTAATAGCTCCTTTCTACTCTTCTTCACATCCAAACTTCCTTCACATCTTTTCTGTAATGCTTCCCACAGTTTTTGAGAAGACTTGAACTGTTTAAAACTGTGATATATTTCCTTCGAAAGAGACTTGATAAGTTCGCCTGCACAAGAAATCAGCAAGTTCGCTTGCTTCAACAGAATCAAGATCAAGAACACTTCAAACAACTGTCGCGAACCAGAGATAGACTAAAATCATCATTAATCACTGATTTGAAGGAATTAATCAAAATTGGACCGTAGGATTGTGTAATTTGTCAATTAGAAGCTTTCTATCGGATCAATTTCGTCAAAATCCTCTTCAAAAACACCAAATCAGATCAAAATCAGTCTTGAAAACTCCATGGAAATGAAAAACTCAAAAATTACGAATTTCATGTCAATTTGCATATAAAACCGTCTAGAATCAACAAGAATCACAAGAAATAGCTCTGATACCACTTGTAGGTCCATAATTCGGTGCGTGACGGATCTCTAGACTCGTGGTACGACACCGTGATAACGTGCGGAATCCATGATCAACGTGCTCGTGTAACTCAATCAACAACAACGGTGTAAATAAACGCTTTGTATTTCCACCAAGATATCAGGTTACAAGATTCTATCTCTAATCAAGTCTACTCTGATATCGTCTAATTTTCCACTGATTAACAGACTCTGTTCTGTCTATTTATAAGCACCAGTTCTGCACCAGGCGAACAAGTTCGCCTAAAAGATGCTTAGGCGAACTTATTAAGTTCGCCTCTAATAGGCTAAGCGAACTTATTAAGTTCGCCTCTGATAGACTAAGCGAACTTAACAAGTTCGCCTCTGATAAACCAGGCGAACTTATACAGAATTTTATCAACAGTTATAAAACATGTCCTAACAGACTCCCCTTTAACTGTTGCTAACAATTCTATTAAATACAAGTCAAAGACTCTAAGACTAAGACATAATATCTTCAAGCTCGTTGTCAGCAGAATATGCTCCAACAGACTCCCCCTTGAGAACAGCTTTAGAAGATTGTCATCCGTCTTCATATATCATCAAACACACTGTAGTCTTCGTCTTGTTCATCTGCACATTCTCTTTCTATTTCTAGAAGAAAACTTGGGAGAAGGACCCCTTGTCAACTTCTGTCTGCAATATTCAGTTTTTGCAAAGGAGAATAACCAATAATAACCAACAATTAAGATTTTCATGGAAGCTGGAAAAATAAAATCTTTTTGGTTTTTCTCTATATAAACTGAAATGTAAAATATAAAATCACATCTTTTTTGTAACATCCATGTTTTGTTTCCTGGTATTTCATATTGTGCAATAAATGACAATTTCAATCTAATGTTCACATTCAAAACTTTGTGTCACATCATTTACTATTTTCATGTGCAATTAAGGAGTATTATCATAATGTTAAAAGTACATTCACACATTTTACATTGCTACAATAACAACGGAAACAAACCTACGCTATCTCACAAACTACGAGGACTAGTGTTGAAAATTATCAAAATATCACTTGACACGGTCGCGCCATGACCTGGCACGGTCGCGCCCCGTAAACACGGTCGCGTCATGACCTGGCACGGTCGTGCTCCGTAAACACGGTCGCGCCGAGAACTGGCACGGTCGCGCCTGAAACTCAGTTGAAACGTAAACACTGCCTTAATCACATAGTCTGTTCAAGTCCGCGATTGTAACGTCTTTTGTGCCGTTTCCAGATTAATTCATCAATGACCAAACTCCTGAATAACCACAATTGCAATTAGAAACCCAAAACCGTCACTTAGTCATTTCTTTCTCTCAATCTCGTCCAATTCCGTATCACTCTCGAAATCAAACCTCTGCTCATGATCTTCAAGCTTCTGTGATCACATTCCTCACATCAATCGTGCCGGAATCCCAGCAGAAGACGCCAAGGATCCACGCGCCGAAATCGGAACTCCGTTTAGTCGAACTCTACCAATTCGATATCGTTTAAGGTAAGTAAACACATCCTCAGACTCATTTCAATCCCGTGAATGAAAGCCCTAACCTATTCAGGGCTTATACAATCGAATTGAGCACGAATAAAATCTAGGGTTCATTATATTTTAGTTTAATCGAACTACACCCTAGACACGATCTCCACTCAATTAAAATACATGGATAGATTCTAAAACAATCAACAATCGAAAGCCCCATGAATTCACCCGCTATTAATACAGGATTTAGACAATTTAGCTTCTGGAACATTCAGACACGGTCGTGCTAATCAATTAGCACGGTCGTGCCTCTTGTCCAGGCATAGTCGCGCCCCATGCCTAAGCACGGTCGCGCCCCGTGCCTAAGCGCGGTCGTGCCATACATTTGACACGGTTGTGCTACCTTGGGTCAGAACCTATTTCTTCTGTTATTTTAATATAAACTCATTTTCTTTTATAAAAATTATTTTATAAAACTCCAAAGCCAGAATTATTTTCATAATCTAAATTATCAACTTGGAAATATTAAATAAATTAATTAAGTCGTTTCTAATGGATTAAAAAGTAATAAATTTAAAATAAAAGTTTTACATATAATTGTTTTATTCAAACCTACACAAACTATTTATATTCTAATATATATTTAAAATGCCTCTTGACACATTTTCATGAACAACTAAATAAAAATAATTAAATTATTATTTTAGTTAATTATGCAAATTAAACCTTAAATCTTTCATTATTTAATTGAACTTACATATTCATTCAAATACCAACGCAAATGAATACACCAACCCTTCGTACAAATCCATGCTCCCATTCCTATTGAAAACCTTAGAATGTCCTTAGACATTGTACATATTATTAATCCAAATTTATACTATTTCACTCTAGGTCAAACTTAGTGAGTTGCAAATCACTTGAATTACCCAACGCTCTTGTTAGCTACTACATTTTCATACAAGTGAGTATTTCATAGCCCCTTTTACTCTTTTACACTTTTGGGGTGAAACATGAACTCTATCAAATTACATGCTTACATTTACACAAACAACACAAATACGAATCCTATTTACATTCATGTGTGCAATTTGAGCTTTATGCCCGATGCTATGTGTGCTAACTTTTGTGAACACTTATGTGCAATCATTAACTATTCAAGCCGACGGTTTTCAATGATAGATCTATTGAGTCTGACAAACCCACCCAGATTGGGGTGATTGATACCGACAACACAATTTGCATGCTAGTTACAAAGGTTTGATTGTACTTGGTTACACAATAGCTACTCCCCATAAATGCATTATTTATCATGTTATGTAAGGATTTGTTTTACAACTATATGCTATCTATATACAAACCTGTGTTATACTCACCAACTTTTTAGTTGACTTTATTTTATTCATGTTTCAGGTCCTAATATGTGAGATTGATCAAGATGTGCTACATATAGGCTTGGACTTAGTTAAAATAAATAAAGAACTCATGCATTTCAATTATGTTTCTTTTCTTGGATTTGGTTTTGTTTGAATGATTGTAATGAAATTTGAAGTTTAATATATTTCAATTTAGTCAACCTTGTGCTTATGAACAGTCTACATGTCCCGCCCCGATGATTCCGCCATCGGTCGGGGTGTGACAGATTGGTATCAAAGCCTTGGTTATAGGGAATTAGGTTAGTAGACACCTTGACCTAGACTATAACTCTAGGACACCTACTTATGCTATGTTTCATGATTACATGTTATATGCTACATGCTATATGTTATATGTTATGTGTTACATGCTATGTGCTACATGCTTACTATGGTTAGTTATTATTTTATTTGATGACTTAATTGTTAAATATCCATGACTTATTAGTATATACTTAAATAATAAATTAAATAAACAATATCCTTTCCTATATCCTAAAACCTCATAATATTCTTATCTTCTTCTCTATCTTTATCTTTCTAAGCATGTGAAAACTTAATGAAGCTAAATTCATAAAAAAAAATTCTTTATTTCCTCGTTAAGGATTTTAAGCTTTGTTAATTATTTGAGGACACGTGCAATCTGGAAGAGTGACACCTGTATTTTGGGTTTTCTGTCTAGGAAAGCATTTCGCATAAATCTCAATCAACTGAGGGACCCGTATGCTTTCCTGGGAATTCCCGAGATCAGTGTTTACTTATAGGCTAAAGCATGTCTCCTTGAAAATTATATAAGTTTAATTAACCTTAATGTGTCATAGTATTCGAGTGATTATATCACTATTTGAGTACAATCCAAACTATGATTATCTATTTATTTTGTTATCTTATTCTATTAAATCCAAACAATTCTCATAAGTTCTTACATCTTTTCTTGTCTTGTGAAAATCTGTAGAATGCCTCCTCGTCGTGCTCCCGCGGCCAACACCAATACCGACATTGCTGCTATTCTTGCACAACTCGTGACACAACTCACTCAAGCTAATAGTGCCACCAATGGCAACAATGGTGGAAATGGTAGTAATAGTGGTAATGGTGGAAATGGTGGTAACAACCCATCTCAATGCACCTTCAAGCATTTCAACTCGTGTAATCCTCCCAAGTTCTATGGTACCGAAGGAGCTACTTGACTCCTTCAATGGTTTGAAAGCATTGAGAATACCTTTCTCAATAGTGACTGCCCCGACAACCTTCGTGTTCGTCATGCCACAAGTGTCCTACAAAAATGGGCACTCACGTGGTGGAATGGGGAGAAGAGAAATAGAGGTGTGGATGTGGCAATGTCCATACCTTGGGATGAGGTTAAAAGGCTAATGACCAAGGAATTCTGTCCTCGAAATGAAGTAAAGAAACTTGAAGCCGAATTTTGGGATCTTGCCCAAGATAGTGGTGAAAACTTGGCGTATACAACTCGGTTCCATGAGTTAAGTCTTCTCGTGCCCCACATGGTCACTCCTTTGTCCCGCTACATTGAAAAGTATATTGGGGGACTACCTAGGCAAATTCAAGATACTGTCCTAGGAAGGAATCCCGCAACACTTGAGGATGCTATCCGCTTATCTGCCACCTTAACTGATAACCATGTGAAGGCGGGGACTCTTACTAAAAAGGGTGCAAAGAAAGTCTCCGACACTGCAACTCCTTCCACCCACAACAAAGAAGCCATAACTGAGCCCTCCCCACACAATAAGAAGAGAAAGGCTAGAAATTTTGCTGTGATCACTCCTGCTATTACTGTTAACCAAGCTGCACCTATGGTTCAAGCACCGGCCAAAAAGCCATATGTTGGAATCTACCCACTTTGTGCCACCTGCAACTACCATCATCCCCAAAGCATCCTATGTCGCCTTTGTACTCATTGTGGGAGATATGGCCATACGGTTAATGTTTGTAGGGCCAAAGCTCTTGCGGGCCAAGTCAACCCACCAAACCAAACCAACACCCAAGTGACTAATCAAGGTACTCCCCTATTGCAAATGGGCGTGCATGTTATGAGTGTGGCAACCCGAACCATTTCCGTGATCAATGCCCAAAATTTGCCAATGCTAGACAAGGTGGAGCTCGTGGGCGTGCTTTCAACATAAACGCCAACGAAGCTCAAGCCAACAATGACGTAGTCAATGGTACGTTCCTTGTAAATAGTCAATATGCCTCCTTTTTATTTGATACCGGTGCCGATAAGAGTTTTGTGTCACTTAACTTTGAACCTTTACTTGCCAAGACACGATCTCAACTAGAGAAAACCTTCACTGTCGAAATAGCAAATGGTGATTCACTTACAATCGAGTCTAGTATCTATGACTGTTCTCTAGAACTTAATGAACATACATTCCCAATCAGTCTTGTACCAATGCCATTAGGAAGCTTTGATATCATCATAGGCATGGATTGGCTATCAAATCATCATGCCGAAGTCATTTGTTTCGAGAAGTGCATCCGAATACCCCTACCATCGGGAGAAACGTTAAGAGTCTTTGGTGAAAAGCCTTGCAAAGGACTTAAGTTAATGTCGTGCACTACCGCCCAAAAGTACCTACGAAAGAAGTACGTGGCCTTCTTAGCTCATATTGTCCAAAAAGATGTCAAAAAGAAGAGTATACAAGACATTCCCATCATTCGGGATTTTCCTGAAGTATTTCCCGAAGATCTATCCGGTCTTCCACCCGTTCGACAAGTAGAATTTCGCATTGATCTTGTGCCCGGAGCCAACCCCGTGGCTAGAGCTCCATACCGTCTTGCACCTTCTGAAATGCAAGAACTTGCAAGTCAACTTCAAGAGCTCTCTGACAAGGGATTCATTCGTCCAAGTCATTCACCGTGGGGTGCACCCGTCTTATTCATCAAAAAGAAGGATGGATCATTTCGCATGTGTATTGACTACCGCGAACTCAACAAGCTTACTATCAAAAACCGTTATCCTTTGCCTAGAATTGATGACCTCTTTGATCAACTTCAAGGTTCTACTTGCTTCTCGAAGATTGATCTTCGATCCGGTTATCACCAACTCCGTGTGCAAGAAGACGATATTCTAAAGACTGCCTTCCGAACAAGGTATGGTCGTTACGAGTTCATGGTTATGCCTTTTGGACTAACCAATGCACCCGCAGTTTTCATGGACCTCATGAATCGTGTGTGCAAACCGTACCTTGGTAAGTTCGTGATCGTTTTCATCGATGACATCTTAATCTATTCCAAGACTAAAGCCGATCATGAGCAACATCTTAGATTGGTTTTGGATCTCTTGAAGAAAGAACAACTATATGTCAAATTCTCCAAATGTGAATTTTGGTTAAAAGAAGTTCAATTTCTTGGTCATATTGTCAACGACAAGGGTATTCATGTTGACCCTGCTAAGATCGAAACGGTTAAGAATTGGAATGCCCCGAAGACTCCCACTGAAGTTCGTTCATTTCTTGGTCTTGCGGGATATTACCGTCGTTTCATCTCAAACTTCTCTAAGATTGCTATTCCCCTTACCGCTTTGACTCACAAGGGAAAGACTTATGAATGGGGACCAAAACAAGAAGAAGCTTTCCAAACCCTCAAACAAAAGTTGTGCAACGCTCCCATTTTGACTCTCCCTGATGGGAATGATGATCTAGTTGTCTACTGTGATGCTTCTAACCAAGGTCTCGGTTGTGTCCTCATGCAATGAGGCAAAGTAATCACTTATGCATCAAGGCAACTTAAGATCCATGAGAAGAATTATACGACGCACGATCTCGAGTTAGGTGCAGTCGTATTTGCATTGAAGATTTGGAGACATTTTTGGTCGAACATCACGAGTAAGAAGATCATATCAGTATATATGATATATCAATCACACATCTTGGATATAAAATCCATATAATATCAAAAGGTATCCTATGTCATTCTTTCAAGCCTTGACCAATCAAACCAATATCTTTCAAGATTATCACACTCTATCTTTTCAAGACTTTCATATTGCATGTTATGACACGCGATAAACATTCAAAGAAAATAGGATCAGGCTATGACACACAAATTCAAATTGTCAATATTATATGATTTGAAACTAAAGCATCTCATTCCCACTTTTTTGTGAGTTAAGGTACCATTTAAGTATGAAATACAACGTGTACCCCACTTGTATGCCAACATAAAGTAAATGCACTTTCTTCAAGACATATAAGATTTTACTAAAGATTATCCGAATTTCCAAAATGAGGAGACATCACTTAGCACATGAATAGCATAATCCAAATTGGATTGTATAGGAATCAATGAGATTCAGAATCGAATGATTCTATGTTTTGGCTTATATATGTGGAATCATAAGATTCAGGTACGTGGATCCAACTGTTATCTGGATTATGAATTCAATGGAATCAGTAAAGATGATTTATCAATATGATCCAAGGGCTAGTATATGTTTGACAGATGTTGTCAAGTACATATCTTGATTATACTTCAAATTGCATGCTTTTCGGGACTTGGGCACTGAAGCAAATCGAATGAATAGTGCTAAGGACATAACCCGAAACTGATCTCATAGGAAAATCTTTATTAAAAGCTAATATTCTTTATCTGATAGTGATCTTTTAACACACACACCCAGGCATAAAATAGGTTCAAATCACAGTTGTAACATATGAAATTATGTTTTCACACTACTAATGGTTCAGTGACGCTTTTAGTCTACTGACAATTCAAATTCTATGCATACACAACACTATCATTTCCTATTTGTGCAGTCTCTGAAGTTTAGATCAAAACATATAATTCAGATATATTAACATAAAGCACCAACCAGTCAATCTAAGGTCATGTGTGAAAGAACATCTACTGATGTACTATCATCTCTTCTTTAACTTCAAGTAATGTCGATTTTAACTTTTTCAATTTGTTTGGATTTTTCAAAATCTTTTTTTAAAGAAAGTAAAACAAACGAAAATAAACCTTCCATGAAAACATTTAAAAAAAAACATTTTACTTAGTTACTCAGGATTAAGCAAGTCAATCAATTAAAAAACTCAAACCGATGTAATCCTGTAACTCAAACCGATGTAATCCTGTAATTGAATGCCTTTGCCTTTTGTCACCAACACAGTTCTGTACCCCCCTGTCCTGTAGACTCCCCTCAACTAGTCAAATGGTTGCATCAACGACTTTATGCTCACCATCTTCATCCTAAGTGTCAGGTTATCATTTGGACTTTGTAAAACTGTTTCCAAAACATTGTGTGTGACATATTCTCCCCCTTGAGCATCAAGTCGTTGAATCAAATAAAGTCTCAGTTATCAACAACTCTTTACTCAGGCAGATGTCATTCCCTGTCATGTGCTTAGAACCACCCCTATCAACAACCAAACTGGTATTAATAGTCCCTATTGGTAAATCCTGCACATCTAACAAGAAACATTAATTTGAAATTGGGAGACAAGCCATGGTAGTCATGGGTCGTCCATCTGTATCAAAATAATAAACCTCACTCCATTCACAATCGAATCTCTCATCAATTTTCGGAGATTATTTCGACGAGTCAGAAACAGAAACTTTAGATTTCCAAACATACTTCTGTTCATTAAGTTCTTTTTGCTTAAAATGTGAAGTGTTTGAACATTTTTGTTCATGTGAAAAATGTTTAGATTGTGAAAACTTTTGTTGTTCTAAAAGTTTTCTCAATCTTCTGTTTCTCCTCCGTCTTTGAGGTCTAGAAAGCCTAACCTCAGATTTTGAATTACCCTTTGGTGTATCACGAGGTTTAATCACATTTGGGTTAACATAAGGCTTACCAAGAGTTCTTACCTTTCCTTGAGTAACATGTCGGTTACCTTCGGCGTTGTGAGGACAAGCAATCCGAATGTGACCCACAAGACCACAGTGAAAGCAAGATCTCTTCTCACGATATTCTCTCATATAAGGAATCTTAACACGATAAGCTGCACTTGAAGAAGATTCTCCTACATGAACTTCTTTTGGCTTTTGAGAATTAATAAACTTTTTCTCAACAGGTTTTGATTCAAGCTTCATCTTCTCAGGAACTACATGCTTCTTTCCTTTATTTTTGTAAGGACAGGTCACCACAATGTGTCTCATCTCATTACAATGAAAACATGTACGCCTGTCTGTATAATCTCTGACATATGGAACTCTCCTTGAATTTGAAGAACTTCCAAATGTATAATTTCCAGATGAATTAGAATCAACCTTTGAGTCTTCTTTCTTAACAGCTTTCGGTATCCCCTCTACCTTAGCTTCATCAAAATATTCATCATCACTCTCATCAGAATACACCATATCTTCACCTGTGACTGGATTCACTTTCAACACCGTCTTAGGATCTAAATCCTCATCGTTTATAATCTCAGGTGTCACAGAATAATTTTCGTTGAATGGTGGAGGAACATAACCAATACCACTAGTTCCCTTCCCCTCTTCAGTATTATTATGATAATGTTCTAATAAGAATGATGAATTTTCAAAGCTTTCTAACTTTCTATGTAATCTAATCACCTCTGCTTTAGATTCAGCTAGTTCCTTATCTTTCTCATCAAGATCATTATTTCTTTTCTCAATATCTGCAAAGGACATATCCAGATGATATGCCTGCTCTTTGATCTTCAAAGTCATAGAATGTATATCCCTCTTCAGTGATTCTATTCTCTCAATACACACATTCTCATTATCTTTTAATTTCTGATTTACCGTGTGCATTGATTTCATATCACAAATGAGGTTTACGTTGTCATCCATAACCCTCATCATTTTATCCTTCACTGAAATACAGTTAGAACAAAACGTTTCAGAGTTAGAAAGTACCTCAGGTTTTACTTCTGAAGAAGATGCACCAGGAGCCATGAAAACGTCATCATCAGCTTCACCCTTTTGATCAACAATGACAGGCTCTGCATCAGTTTCTAATTCACTCAGATCATCTTCAACTGTCTGAAAACTTTCTTCAGTCATCACATCAGTCTCAGTAGATTGAGTACTTTCACCAGAACGAATACTCTCACTATCAGTTAAATCTGCAAAAGAATCACTTTGAGAATCACCCTGCTTCTCCAATACTTCTTTGATCAAGACCACAAACGCTTGAGAAGTTTCTTCACCCTTTTTCGTCAATGCTTCCCATAGATCTCTTGAAGTTGGACACTTCCCGAGACTATGAATGATTTCTTTTGATAAAGACAACATTAAAGTTTCACGCGTCTTCATTTCTCGATCAAACTTCTGCTTTTCTAGTTTACTAAAAGCTGTCACTGGTTTAGGAACATCATAATATCCCATATAGTCATACGTAGTGTAGGATCGTAAGATTACAAGGTGATTCTATTCTAGTTGATATTGGCGGAAACAATAGCAACCAACAAAGTAAACAAGTAAACAGCAAGAATACTGATAAATGCACTGTTGTATTAGACTTCTGAGATTACAAGATAACAAGTAAAACTCTATCAAGACACTATCAAAAGGCACTATGAAGGCACACTTTGTTTGAAGTGTTTACAAGATATATATAGTAACTTAGAATCAAGACAGACCCTTGATTCTAAGGATCAGATCTAACACAAGCCGTTGATCTTGTTTATTAATCTAAATTACACGTAAAGGCTAATCTAGTTAACTTTACTGAAACGTCTTCTTAGGCATCATTGTTTGCATTCTTGGAGAAGAGCGTCATTGTCCTTTATTGGTTGCACCAGTGAGGTTCCTTCTGCTTGGAGTGTGGCAGTTGCTTTTGCAGAAAGGTGTCAGAGGCGCTTCGCATGGATAGTCAGCTGCAACGTTTGGTCTTCAGAGAATAAAGCTATCAGCAGCAGAGATGAGGACCAGCAACAAGATTGATCTATCCGCAGCTGTTGAGGATATGCCTATCAGCAGCAACATGTGTTGAATGCTGCTGATAAGCCTATCCGCAACTACTTTGGTCTTTAGCAGCAGACAAAGTATCAGCAGCTATTTTGGTCAGCTGCAATCTTGTGTTGTCCGCAGTAGTTGTACTTAGAACAATTTTGTAGCAATCAGTCTTTGGTTCTACAAACTCCCCCCAGACTGATGCTACCAAAATTCTTCTAGTCCCTCTGTTGCTGAAGCTTTTTCATGTGGTCGACTATCCTTGCTACTTCATACCCTCGAGGATCCTTGCTGGGGTTGTCAAGAGGAAGTTCAGACAGGGTCTTGATGTCCTTACTTGGCATTTTGAAGATTTCCTTGCTTGAACATCTCATCTGGTGACCCTTGACATTTGTGATGGTGAACTCATTCTTCTCAGCATTGTAGGACCATCGTGCAAATGGATAGTAGAATTGTAGAGGTCTAACATCTAAGACTGCATCTTTGCTGGGGTTGAAGTGATGTTTGATCACCAGCACAAGATGTTTCCCGCCATCATTTGCAGGTATGATTTCTTCACCCAGCTCCATGATTCTCTTGAGATCTAAATCTGGAAGTTGTAGAACCTCATCAACAGACCTGGAAATTGAATATGAAGAGGTTGTGGGAACGTTTGAGATTGTGATATAACGGCAGACGAAGAAAAAGCAACTTTACTTGTACAGTACAACCTGTTGCACTTTTCATTGTTACAGCTGTAAAACACTCGAGCAGTCATGGTAAAGACTGAGAGTAGTTTTTACCTCGGGTAAAAGTTAATGTAGACTTGTTTTACCCATCAGCAGCAAACTTGGTTGCTGCCGATGGTGAGCTATCCGCTGCAAACTTGGTTGCTGCGGATAGTGAAGTCTTTCAGCAGCAGATTTGGGTGCTGCTGACTATAACCTTTTATTAAGAACAAAAACATACATATTTACAAGGAAAGATAAAAAATTAGAGACATGTCTTATTCAAAGTTCATCATGCCAATTGATTCAACTAGATATTGAAATCTTGCTTCATCAAAAGGTTTAGTGAACAAATCAGCATATTGCTCATTTGTGTGAACCTTGGATAGGACAATTCTCTTTTTCTCAGCTTGATCCCTGATAAAGTGATACCTGATGTCGATGTGCTTAGTCTTGGAATGTTGCACTGGATTATTCGTGATAGAGATAGCACTCATGTTGTCAATGTGAATTGGAGTCTGCATGAAGGTCATTCCATAGTCAAGCATTTGATTTTGGATCCAGATGACCTGTGCACAGCAGCTTGAAGCTGCAATGTATTCTGCTTCAACTGTTGAAATAGAGACACATGTTTGCTTTTTTCATTGCCATGAGATGAGCCTTCCTCCAAGAAATTGACATCCCCCAGATGTGGACTTTTTGTCCAAGTTACAACCCCCATAGTCACTGTCAGTGTAGGCATAGAGATTGACATTTCCATTCTTTGGATACCATGGCCCAAGTTTTGGAGCTCCCTTTAGGTATCTAAGGATCCTTTTGACAGCTTGAAGATGAGACACTTTTGGAGCTGCTTGAAATCTTGCGCAGAGACAAACTGCAAACATGATATCTGGTCTTGAGGCAGTGAGATACATGAGAGACCCTATCATTGCTCGGTACTGATGTTGATCAGTGTCTTGTCCTTCTTTATCTGGAGATAATTGATGGTGTACTTGCATAGGAGTTCTTGCAGCAGAGCAGTCAGCCATTTTGAACCTCTCCAAGATGCTTTTGACATACTTGGATTGACTTATGAAGATTCCATTTGGTACCTGTTTGACTTGAAGTCCTAAAAAGAAATTTAGTTCACCCATTGAACTCATTTCAAATTTGGAATGCATCAGAACTTCAAAGTCTTTGCAGAGCTTCTTTCTTGTAGATCCAAAGATAATGTCATCAACATAAATCTGGACCAACAAAATTTCTCCCCCTTCATCTTTGATGAAAAGTGTCTGATCAATGGCCCCCCTTCTGAAGTTGTTGCTAAGTAGATATCCAGATAAAGTTTCATACCAGGCTCTTGGGGCTTGGTGTAAGCCATAGAGAGCTTTGTCCAGTTTTAAGACCTTATTTGGATGTGCAGGATCCACAAAGCCTGGTGGCTGTTTGACATAGACCTCTTCACCAATCTTGCCATACAAAAAGGCACCCTTCACACACATTTGATAGACCATAAAGTTTTTGGATGCTGCATATGCCAGAAAGATTCTGATGGCTTCCAGACGGGCAACAAGAGCAAAGACTTCATCATAGTCAATGCCTTCTTCTTGAGTGTAACCTTGAGCTACCAGTCTGGATTTGTTCTTGACCACGATGCCCCTTTCATCTTGCTTGTTTCTGAAGACCCATCTTGTTCCAATGGCTGTTTGACCAGGTGGAAGATCAACAAGCTTCCAAACATCTTGTCTTTTGAATTGCAGCAATTCTTCTTGCATTGCTTCAATCCAGCTGTTGTGCTTGAGAGCTTCATCAATCTTATTGGGTTCCACCTGAGATAGAAAGCAAGAGAACAAACAAATGTTGGCTTCATGAGACTTACTTCTTGTCTGGATACCTGTGTGGACTTGGCCAATGATGTTTTCTAGAGGATGCTCTTTGTTTATTCTCTGTGCTGGTATCACATCCAGCAGTATTCCCTCTTCAAGATTACTTTGTTTTAGATCAGGATTGTCTTCAGTTGTGAGGAGAGGAGCTTGGAGGTTCTGATCATTATGTTCCACATTGTCAGCAGTATTAGCATCAGAGGCCTCTTCAGCATGGATTGAGGAGGCTTCATTAAAGATTTCTTGGTCAGAGAGATTGCTGCTTGTGGTGTTGGAAGTACCGGCTTCAACTGTACTGGCTTCAATAGCTTCTGCCACTGATGGAGGATCAATGGATGGCCTTTTCATCCTGATGTAGGGACTGGGAAAATCCAGTCTGTACTCAGAAGAGGAGGTCGAGGCAGAAGATGTTGATTTTGAAGAAGAAAACTCCATATTTGAGAATATGAGAGGCTCAAATATCTGGGTGAAGGAGTCTATATCAAAGAGCCAGTTAGGACCTTTGCCTTGTTCACAGACAACGTGTTCCCTGCATTCCACATTAGCAGATTCTTCCACAATCCGAGTCCTAGAATTGAACACTCGGTAGGCCTTTGATTGAGAGAAGTAACCCACAAAGTAACCTTCATCAGACTTTGCACCGAATTTAGGAAGAACTCCATGTGTGATGAGGATGGTACATGGACATCCAAAGGGCTTCAGGAAGCCAATGTAGGGAACTCTTTTGAGCCATAGTTCATAGGGTGTTTTCTGGAGAGGCTTAACAATAAGGACTCTATTCTGCACATAACAAGTTGTGCTTACTGCTTCCGCCCAGAAAGTAAGGGGCAGCTTTGAGTCAGCCAGCATAGATCTTGCTGATTCAATCAGAGTCCTATTTCTTCTTTCAGCAACCCCATTTTGTTGAGGGGTTCTTGGAGCACTGTATTGCCTTTCAATGCCCTTGCTCTCACATAAATTGTTCAAAGTGTGATTTTTGAACTCTGTTCCCTGATCACACCTTATGATCTTTACCTTCAGATTGCTTTGATTCTCTACCCTAAGAATAGAGGATTTGAGAATCTCAGCAGTTTCATCTTTTGTTCTTAGGACGAATACCCATGAGAATCTGGAGAAGTCATCAGTTATCACCAGACAGTAGGACTTTTTGCCCATTGACATGACATTCGTAGGACCAAAGAGATCCCTATGCAGTAGCTGGAGAGGGGTGTCATTTGTGTTCAATGTCTTGGGCTTGTGGGAACTCTTGTGTTGTTTTCCCTTCAAACAGGCAATGCAGTGATCGTCTAGCTGGAATTCTTTGTCAGGAAGCCCTCTGACAAGATTGTCTTTCACTAATTTATTGATTGTTTTGATGTTAACATGGCTTAACCTCCTGTGCCAGAGAGCGGATTCATCAACTGATGCCTTTGACAGAAAACATGAAACACTACCAGATGGATTGACTTCATTCATGTCAAGCACATATAAGTTGTCCTTTCTATGAGCAGTTAGGAGAATCTTCTCTGGAGGGGGTTTAGATAGGCCAGGAGCTAACACGAAACATTCTTTGTCAGTGAAGAGCATCCAATGCTTTTGATCACATACTTGGGAAACACTCATGAGATTGAAGTCAAGTTCTTTAACATAGTTGACTCTTTCAATACTCATCCTTTCATTGGACACAGTTCCTTGTCCAGTGATAGATCCACCCTTTGAGTCACTCCCAAAGGCAACATATCCTCCATTGAAATGGCTGAAGTTAGAGAGGATGGACCTGTTGCCTGTCATGTGCCTGGAACAGCCGCTATCTACCACCCAAGTATTGTGTTTATTGCCTGGCTTTCCCTGCACATGGGAGATATCTAATTAGTAGGAGGAACATTGTAGCTTGCAGCATTGTAGAAAATCGTTGCTAATTTGCCATTGTCAGCATGCTTGCAGTCAATGGAACCAATAGTTATGCTTGGAGATTGTTTGGCCATCCATTGCTGTGTTGGTGGTTTTCTAGCTTTCTTTACATTGTCGGCAGAAGATGTTGTTGCTGACAATTCTGGCTTATCCACAGCCGATTTTGCTGCTGAAGGCTTTGCTGGAGCAGTAGCAGGTTTTGCTGCTGGAAGCTTTATTTTGGATTTTGCTTTGTCAGCAGATACTTTTGCTGCTGATGCCGTTGTTTTTTATTTTGCTTTGTCAGCAGCAGAGACTTTTGCTGCTGAAGGCTTTGCCTTTGGTTTCCTGGACTTTACTCTATCAGCAGCGATTTTGTTTGCTTCTGATGGGTTGAACACAGATGAACGATTTGCAATCTGGTTAAAAGGGTTGAACTTGCATGTTGCAGCAAAGTGGTTTGATTCCCCACATATGATGCAAGTTTGTTGAGGTTTCTGCATCTTCACTCTTTGAGGGGATAGAGATTCTCTGAACTTTGTTGCCTTTGCATCATAGCTTCTCACCTGTTTATTTCTGTTTGTTTTCTCAAAGGCATGCTGCTTTAAGTTTCTTTGGTGTTCACGGTAGTGAAAACAGGTGCTGGCAGTGTGATTGTATTTGCCACACACAAAGCAGGATAGTGCTATCTTGTCCTTGTGAAAGTGCACATAGTCTTTCTTTGAAACAAATCTTTGAAGTTCCAGGGATGAGCTTTGTTATGTTCAAAAGTGGCTTCTTCTAGTATCTTTTGAACATATGGACCTTTTTCTCCAGGTGCATGAAAAATATCAAACACCTTTGGGTTTGACTGAGACTTGGGGTTGGTGAAACCTGATGTCTCTCCCTTTTCAATGTTTAGCTTTCTTCCATTTTGAGGATAGCTAATCTTGATTTGTTTGAATGGGATGGGAGCTGGAATAGCTGGAGTAACAACAGGACATTCGGTTTTGTTCAGAACAGCTTCAGAGATAGGAGCAGATGGGACTGCACTAGTTTCACAGTGGTCTGAGCAGGTTGACTCAGGTTCTGAAGAGGTGGAGCAGTCTTCCACAAAACATGCATCCATTGAAGGATCAAGGTTTCGGTTTGCCGTGTCAAGATTTGCAGTATTGAAGCTTGGTTCGTGAATAGGAACATAGTCAGCAGGAGGAGGAACTGTCTTGTATTGGTCATTATGATATCCAAGTCCAGTTTTTACCTTTTCATGGACTTGAATATCTAACAATCTTTGTAACTTTTTAGATGAAAATTCATATTTTTCAACATGAACTTTCTGTTCAGCCAGTTCAGCTCTGGTAGCTTCAATTCTGCAAATCTTGACACGGCAATTTTCCCGCCATATAAAAAATTTCGAAAATTCAAAATTTCAAAAATGATTCAAAACGACCATATAAACTTTCCTTAAAAAATTTGGACAAGAAGAATTTTCCCGCCGTATAAACTTTTGTTTTTTTTTAAGAACACTAGCAAACAGATAAGTTCGCCTGATACTGTACAAGCGAACTTAATAAGTTCGCCTGAACTTCACTGAGAAACGAACTTGACCCGAAGCGAACCTGTTAAGTTCACCTGATCTTCACCAAGCGAACTTATTAAGTTCGCCTAATACTGAGTGAAGCGAACTTATTAAGTTCGCCTGCAACAGAATTTTAAGTTCGCCTGGTTCAGCTGTTCAACCAAAACACGAACCAAAAATTCCGAAAATCATCATATCTTGCTGAATTGATGGAATTTGATTAAATTGAACCGTAGGAATGTGTAGGAACGGATTTGGAACACTTCTATCGGATCAATTTCATCAAATGAATCCAAAATCAATCAAGAATGATAAAAAATTCTCCATTTTTATCAAGAACACAAAAAGATGAAAAATCTTCAAAATCTCTGAAATTTGATGTTGATTGGACACGAAAACACCACGAATCTTCTGCTAATCAAGAGCAATAGCTCTGATACCACTTGTAGGTCCCTAATTCGGTGCGTGACGGATCTCTAGACTCGTGGTACGACACGGTGATAACGTGCGGAATCCATGATCAACGTGCTCGTGTAACTCAATCAACAACAACGGTGTAAATAAACGCTTTGTATTTCCACCAAGATATCAGGTTACAAGATTCTGTCTCTAATCAAGTCTACTATGATATCGTCTAATTTTCCACTGATTAACAGACTATGTTCTGTCTATTTATAAGCACCAGTTCTGCACCAGCGAACTTAAAAAGTTCCCTTAAAAGATGCTTAGGCGAACTTATTAAGTTCGCCTCTAATAGGCTAAGAGAACTTATTAAGTTCGCCTCTGATAGACTAAGAGAACTTAACAAGTTCGCCTCTGATAAACCAGGCGAACTTATTAAGTTCACCTCTAATAGGCTAGGCAAACTTATTAAGTTCGCCTCTCTATGAACTTATACAGAATTTTATCAACAGTTACAAACACATGTCCTAACAATGTTCCACCCTAAAATGTAAAAATATATAAAAGGGGCTATGTAAACTCACATTGTAATATGTAGCTTGAAAATCACACGACCAAGTTGTTGCAAAAGTGTTTAGCTAATCACAAGGTTAACCTATGATTAAATGTTATAAGTATATCAATGATGGATTTAATTGATTTAAAGAGGGGTCCTAGGTTAAAGGAATGGATGGGGGGTCCTTGATTATGTAGGAAAATGTTCGTTTAGTAAACCTGTATATATATGAATAATTAATTTGTGTTTTTTTCTTATAAACGAAAAATTGAATAAACAGTTTTCTATTGTTCGTAAATCAATAAATAAATGAGTGATTGATTAATAATTAACTATGTAAATAAATAAAATCTCTTATTTATTTAGTTATAATTTTATGAAAAACACGTATATAAGTCTTGATCAAATCAATAAGTAATCGCGTCATAATTAATTATTTAAAAATATGATTTTGTTCTAACGAACGTGTACATATATATATATGTATATATATGTATGTATATATATAAGAAGGTAGTGACAAATTAAATAAATGAGTTTAAATAGTAAACCGATAAAATTAAAATGTAAAAGTTATTTTGTTAAAACAATTACATAAATTAATTAAAGTTATGGTTAGATTTTTTACCCTAATAATGTTAATAAAATGCTTATCTTGAAAATTTAACGTTTTAATTTGTTACAACAATTCTAAGGTTTTTATAGGATTTATAAATTATTTTTTTTGAATTAAAATAATGCTTAAAAATTGGATTAAAAATAAAAGGGGCATACCCAGACTCGAACCCGGGTCTCCCCTGGAACCACACACGCACACTACCGCTGGACTGGGCTTAATGCCTTGTCCAATTGCGGGTTCTTTTGGGTTTTAACAACAGGGTCTGATGACTCTTCTTCCCCAATTCGATTACCGCAAACCCTAGCCTCCCAATTGATCTGATTACCCAACGATCGACCCCCTAAACCATGGGGATTTCAATCCATGGATCAAAACGAGTTTATTGACACTAATTTTACCTGAAATGGTTACGAGATGGTGGGACTCGGCTATAGCTTCCGCGATCGAGTTCTAGAGGTGCGTTGAGATGGATTTGAGTATACAGAGATTAAGGGGGAGATGTCACGATGGTGATAGACTTGTTTTATAGGATCAATTGCATGTAAAACGTACGGATTGAAGTGGATTTGAGTGTTGGACGGTTACGGGCCGATTGGGGATGAAATCATTGAATTATGTTGTAATTATGCTGTTAACCATGATCAGAACAATCGACCCTTCGATTAGGCATGATTGAATGAGGTTAAACGCTCTAATTCGTAACTGAATTTGAAATCGTACCCTTTGACTTTCCTAAGTCAAAATTGACGAAGGGGAGGGTTCAAGGTCCAAATTGAGAGGTCCAAAGTGTCCAAGGGGTTCATTTGCTTGAGAAGGGGTTCATTAGATTAAGTGGGGGTTCAACCCAAGTTTGTTTGTTTTAATTATTTTGAAATTGTATATATAAATTGATTTTTTTTTATAAAATTTATAAAAACTATAAATTCAATATTATTTATATAAAAAAAATGTCAAATATATATTTTAAAATTAAACAAATATTTTCACGTTTAGATTCCCAACGGACTTTGACAATCGGAATACGGCTTCGCTTGAGTTGCTTTATCTCATGATCCAAAATCTCCATGAGTTTTTCAACAAAGTGCATAGTGTCGTCAATGTGCACTTCATCAAGCGGAATATGAAGATTTTCGTCAGCTACACATTTTTTTAGGTTGGATACGTGAAATGTAGGATGCACATTAACAGTGCTGGAGGTAACTCGAGTTTGTAAGCCACTTTTCCAATCCCTTCAAGGATCTTGAATGGACCCACATAGCAAGGTGCTAGCTTACCCTTTTTCCTAAAACGAACCACGCCCTTCCAAGAAGACACATTTAGGAGTACAAGGTCACCGATTTGGAATTCCAAGGGTTTTCGCCGTTTGTCGGCATAGCTTTAAGGCCCCGAATCAGGCACCCTATAGTTGGTTCTCATAACTGGTTATACTCTTTAAAAACATCTAACTTTCATTTAAATAAACATCTGAAGTCTTTCTCAAAATAATATTATCTTTAAACTTGTTAACTTTGACAACATTACCTGACGAATGTATGCACACCAACCCGAGTAGCCCCGCTTCCAAGCCATGATACCTCTTCCAACTGACTCTCCTGCAAAACAATCTAAAGTACTTACAAAGTCAGCTACGTTGAGTGAGTTCTAATAGTTTAATTTAAACAACAACCAACTCATCTCTTTATATAATTATTTCCATTCAAGACCCTCTGGTCCATAGAAAATAGTTGTATAGATTTTCATCATATAAATAACACCCGTTATCTTATATTATCCCAAAGAATTCACTACCCCAGACTCTACCCACCATTTAACTCAGTAAGTCTCACTGACATAGAACGAGCTTACTACTCTGATAGCTCACAATTTACCATATATATTAACCATACACTGGTTAACTCGACCACCTCTAGACACCGACTTACCAGTCCTAACCAGGACTCTCATAACCCGACTGACTTAACAGTTGTACACAATATACTATTCCTGACACAAAGGTCAATCTAACTCGACACATCACATTGATTCTATCTATTTATCATATCAATATCATCTCGTACACAATTAATATAATTCATTACTTGCATGCCATTTAACACATATAAATGCACACAAACACATACCTCATCACTGCACCCTTGCCAAGGTTATCCCCATCGGGATACTCGTCATAAGCTCATCATTACCCTTGTTACAAGGCCCCGCCACTAAACATAGCGACACACTCATTATCCATGATGACTACCCAGCCACCTACATAGTAGCTATATCATCTACCATACGGTGATCGACACTTCACCACATGATGACTGCCAGATCACGCCTACAATGATGACCTCGAAGGACTCCGTCCTCCACACCACTGTTGACCATACACACAGACAATAATGCAAGCACACAGAGCAACACATAAATATACACATGACACTATCTGGACATGTACTACGACTCACCACCATTTCACGGATTTCTTACGTGTGTAATAAAACACTTACTTTAGACGTATCCTCTTAACGCCTCGACACACTACCCAACTATTTCCGAATAAGTAATTATACGACACACAAACAACATACCGACTTCTAGCCCGTATATACTATGGACACCCCATAGACCCATGCCAAAACTATACCCGTCGTGTCACGAGGACAACGATACAATACACACAACATCAAACACATGACGCATAACAACATACTAACATTTACTTGACTAGTTAATGAACCACGTACAGGTTCTCATGCTAACTCTCTTTATATAACCATCATAGGTTTTAACTAAATTCCCGACTCCCCCGTCTAACTCATAAGATGACATACACAGATCATCACAACTCTCGTTCTCCTACCCTAAGGACCCCATAATGACCCTTAGCTTCATTAACTCATAAACCACTTCAAGTTTAAATCATAACTCGTAATACGTTCGTTTAATAAAACATGAGAGTATGTACGATAGCCCCAAAACAATAAACTTTTAAAAGAGGGGATTAGAAACTCACAATCGTGGAGATCCAAGCCTTGCCGAGAAGCTGTCCTCTTGCTAGAACTCCAACCCTACCATGTAAAAACCCTAATTTGCCCCACTCATGCCCTGTTCGTCTACTCAATCGTATGCGCCGTCGCGCGTTCCCCGCACCGTCACCACCGTGACCAAGGTTCACCTCGTCGGCCGCCCGTGTCCCGACGTGCTCCATCGTCGCGCACCACCATGCGTGTCCCCTACATCTTAGTCTTCCTTGTCGGGCCTCACCCCTCCGATCACCACCGTGCGTCACCTTCAAACACATCGGCTGCTCCCGCTTCGCGCCACTATAGCGCCGCCACAACAGCCACCACAGCGCACCCCTACTGCCCGTCTCCCTTCTTCTCCCGACATCCGGTCACCAAGACGCCATCCACCTATACCGGTAGCTACTGCCACCTAAGTCTACGACCATCATCGGCTGAAATACTACACCCGCCGCCACCACTGCCAACCACCGACGCCCTCCACCTTGTCCTTGCCATTAGCCGGGATCAACAAACCCCAAGCCCTAACCGGGTTTCCAAGCAAAACATTAACTAATATACGTGAAAGAACATAAGAGGGTTACCTTAACGCGTAGTGTAGTCTCTCGCTTAATGCCACCGTAGGACCACCACCGTCATCCTCTCTTCTCATCGGATTCCCTTTCTCTCGGTCGTCCCTGCCGTCGCGCACACTCCTAGGCCGAATGGCGTAGGGTTTTGCCTAAAAGTTCCTTTTAAACCGTTGAGGTTTACATCCTAGTCCTCGGTTTCCCTTTTCGCGCGCTTTCACACATAACCGTTCTCATTGTGGCTAACCATGCCGTTTTTGATCTATCGATTTACAATTACGTGCCAAACTATGCTAACACCTCTGTTTAATAGAGGTTTGGGTCGCCCTCTGACCCGAACCATTAGCTTTCGAGTTTTCGGGATGTTACAATAGCTCTTTTGCCGACTCCTTGCTACTCGAATGTTGTCACGAATTTGAATGATCTTGTCGGATGTTTATTGTATCAACTCGGGACCGGTGATTTGTGCTTCACCAATATCGTTCCAACAGATAGGTGAATTGCATTTACGACCATAAAGAGCTTCAAAAGGAGCCATGTTAATGCTCGTATGGTAGCTGTTGTTGTAAGAGAATTCAATCAAGGATAGATGAGAATCCCAATTGCCACCAAAGTCAATGACACACGCTTTAAGCATATCCTCGAGAGTTTAGATTGTTCATCCGGTTTGACCATCAGTTTGAGGATGGTAAGCCGTAAATCCAATCATGTGCGAAGGCAGTTTGCAGGGATTTCCAGAACCGGGAGGTGAATCGAGCATCTCGATCAGAAATTATGTTTAGAGGAACACCATGACAACTCACAATTTCGTCAATGTAAATTCGAGCTAATTTCTCAACTCGGTAATCTTCACGGATTGGCAAGAAGTGAACTGATTTGGTGAGACAGTCAATGATCACCCATATACTATCATGACCACTTAAGGTGAGAGGAAGTTTGGTGATAAAATCCATGGCTAGAGTCTCCCATTTCCACACTGGGATTTCAGGTTGTTTGAGTAAACCGGAAGGACGTTGATGTTCGTCTTTGACTTTTGAACATATAAGACATTTTTCTACATAAGGGCAATGTCTTTTTTCATTCCGAGCCACCAATATTGCGAGTGAAGGTATTTGCACATTTTATCCGCTCCGGGATTAATGGAATAACGAGTTTGTATTACTCGTTCATAGGAAATGTATGAAGATCATCACGATCGGGAACCCATATACGATCCAAGTAACAAAGTAAACCATTGGGCTTGGTTTCCAATTGAAGTTCAACTCCACATGACATTTCATTGTACATGTTACCCTCGGTGACAGAGATGTGTTGAGCTTCAAGAATACGGATTTGTATGTCGGTTTGAATTCTGACGCTATGAAGCATTACGTGCTCCTTCCGACTTAATGCGTCGGCAACAACATTTGCCTTGCCGGGATGGTAACGGATCTCGCAATCGTTGTCGTTAAGAAGTTCAACCCAACGCCGTTGCCTCATGTTGAGTTCCTTTTGATTGAAGATATGCTGGAGGCTCTTGTGGTCAGTAAACACCACACATTTGGTGCCATAGAGGTAATGTCTCCAAATCTTCAATACGAAGACGACCGCTATTATGTCCTAAATTATACATGTTTTGCATGCGTAATAATCCCCATATTATGGTACTAATCGATTAATAACCTTACAATTGATACTTAAAATGTTAATATTACACAATTGCAGGTTATTCGGTGCTCCAAGATAAACAAATCAAAAACCAGCTTAAAACATGAAAAATCAAGCTCTTGGAGGACCAAACCCGAGCACTGACCCCCAAGAAGTCAAACCAGGTCAACATAGTCAAACCAACAGCTAAAAGACCAGCCAGGGGAGCTGGCAGGGAATTGCATGACCATGCAATGCCATGCACGGTCATGCAACCCCTGTCCAGCCTCCCAAGGCTCCGGTACATCATCCTTTGTACCCTGTTTGATTCCCGAGGTGTTTGCACGCCCGTGCAATCCACTACACGGCCGTGCATTGCTCATTTTGAGGCCTATAAATAGATGGCTTTAGTTCTTCATTAGATACACCCATCCACATCTTAGAACAACCATCTAAACCTCATTTGAGAGCTTATGTCGTAGTTAGAGTGTAGTAGTAGTGAGTAGAGGGGCTTTTCCTCCTTGTTCCGTAATAGGAGAGCCTACGAAACTCAGCGTTATGCTAGTTAGTATGGCCATTCGTGGCTAGACTCTTTGTATTGCTAGGGTGAAGATGAAGTTTGGTGCATGTTAATGTTTAACGTATTAATCCAAGTGATGTGTTTATGTCTTTAACTATTCGTCCTTAAAACCACCATTTTGGTGGGGTTTTATTATTGTCTAAATCCGTCTTTATATTTGTGAGTGTTCTTGATTTTTAAAGTGTAAAACCTTTTAATCAAACTTCTCTTGAAGCTTGTACGTCTTTATACAAGTAGAGATTGATAAGCCAATGTTTGGTTAATACTATTAAGATTGTACGTCTTTATACGAACTTATTATGCGATCAAGAATTGGTGAACTAATGTTGGGAACAGTACGTATTTATACTTGGTCCCATTGTTACACCGCCTCCCGGTGAGCAAAATATAATCACATATTTAATTCTAATACAAAGAATTTTACGTTCGATGTCTTAAACCAACCCGAAGATGACCATTCGATAGGTTGAGGGTAATTGTTGTCCTTAACGGGAGGCACTACCACTTGTTAAAGCTTTTAATTTTGCAAATCAAATGTCCTGAAGACGAGGCTCTAGCGGTGACCCGGGTCACACATTTGTAGTAGTCATATCACTGGATTAGTCAACTTAACATTATCACGTACCAAGCGGATTCGAAACCCAAAGCAGTACTATTCGTAACCTGATCATTTCCGACATATTTACTTTCCTGTTATTTACTATTCTGTCTGTTAAATTTCTGTTACACACTTCACACACGTTTTTACTTTTCTGCTATTTACTTTACCGCCATTTACTTTTCTTTCATTTACTTTCCTGTTCCACAAGCACACAAAACTTACTCACTAATTAAACCGGCTAAACGTTAACAAAAGTTGAGTATTGGAATTCGACCGTGTCCATTGGTTTGATACTTGGTTCTTTCCTAAACTATATTATGCTGCGATAGGTACACTTGACTATTGTATGTGTTTTTAAGTTAATGTAATTATCATTGTATAAATTTAAAACCTGATCTCGTAAAACCATCCTAAAAATATATTTACCTATATTTTTACTATATCAAAACACTACGCATCAAGTTTTTGGCGCCATTGCCGGGGACACGGTGATTTCAAGAAAAATTCAAGTTAACGGATTAACCTATCAATTTCCATCTGCTCTTCTATTTCGTTTGTTGCAGGTAGTGTATGATCCATAGCTCCACTATTGGTTAATATCAAGCTTTGGAAGAGCCCGAAAGATTCTTTCACCGTCGAATACGAGAAAACCGTACTAGAAGAATGGCCGTTGAAAACCGCACTATTTTTGATTTCGCAAGACCGTCACTGGAGGCTTTGGGGTCTAGTATCACAAGGCCAACGGTTGACGATAACAACTTTGAGATCAAATCTCATGTGATCCACATGATCCAGTCGTCATGCACTTTCCATGGATTACCCGATGAGGATCCACATGCCCACATTACAAATTTCCTTGAAATTTTTGACACTTTCAAACTGAACGGAGTGTCGAATGACGCAATCCGCCTCCGAATGTTTCCCTTTTCCTTAAGGGAACGAGCTAAGGCATGGCTAAACTCTCTTCCTACCATGTCAATCACTACATGGGATGATCTAGCTCAGAAGTTCCCGTCGAAATACTTACCGCCAGCTAAAACTGCTAAACTAAGAAATGATATCACCACTTTCACTCAGGATGATGGTGAATCACTATATGAGTCATGGGAACGCTTTAAGGACTTGTTAAGGAAATGTCCTCACCATGGGCTAGAAGTTTGGTTACAAGTGTCATCATTCTACAATAGGTTACATAATCAAGCTCGTCAGACACTAGATGTTTCCGCAGGTGGTATTTTTTGAAACAAGAGGACACAAGAAGCTTACAACCTAATTGAGGAAATAGCTATGAATAGCTATCAATGGTACGGTGCAAGAAACACCAGGGGAGCCAGGCAAGTAGTTCATTCCATCGATACTGTCACATCACTTTCTGCCCAAGTAGACGCCTTTACCACTCGACTCAATCAACTTAGTATGGGCAAGACCACCGCTGAGGCAACTGAAGAAGTGAAGAGTATCACCACTAATACCGAGCAGGTTGACTTTATCGGAACAAATCGCCTTCAAAACAACCCCTATAGTAATACCTACAATCCTTGATGGAGGAACCATCCAACTTCAGCTGGAAGGATATCAATAACCAGGGACAATCCGGCTTCGGACAACAACAACCGTTTCAACAAAGACCACCTCAAAACTATCAGCCTCGTCAACAATTTCAAGGAACTAGCAAATCAAGCAACGGGTTAAGCTTAGAGGACGGGGTAACTAAGTTAATCTCTACAACTGAAAGTCAAGCCCTTCTAGCGGATTCCCATCACAAACAATATGAGGAGAAGTTTAGTCTTCACGAAGCTGAGTTTAGGACACAGAAAGCAACTCTATAGTCCATTGAAACACAATTAGGGCAAATTGCAAAACTTCTATCTGAAAGACAATCAGGATGTCTTCCGAGTAATACCGAAACCAATCCAAAAGCAAATGTAAGTGCTATCACACTGAGGAATATCAAGGTTTATCCTGAGCCACCAATGCCAGACGAAGAGGTTCAATCAACAAAGAGAGAGATATTCACCGGAGTACCGCTTCATCCACATATCATAGAAACAACTACCCAAGAACCACAATCAAATATAACTCCACCTCCTGCTCAAGTAGATAATCCTCCAAAAGTTCCAATAAAGAGAACGTTCCATTCCCACATACCTTACCCAGGAAGGCTAGTAAAGCAAAAGACTGACGAACAATAAGAGAAATTCATCGAACTATTAAGCCAGATCCAGGTCAATCTTCCCTTCCTGGATATCATACAACAAATGCCTAAGTATGGATGTTTCTTGAAAGATTTCCTTACAAACAAAAGAAACATGGAGGAAGTAGTAAAAAGGACTAATCATTGTGTCGCTCTTATTGAAAGATGCCTTCCAAAGAAACTTTCAGATCCTAGAAAGTTCTCTCTACCTTGTTCTATCAGACCATTACCAATAACCTTTGCGCTCGCTGACCTAGGAGCAAGTGTGAATGTAATGCCTTATGTCATTTTTAAAAGGTTAAATATTGGGAATCCAGGACCTGTCAATGCAACTATCGAACTCGCAGATGGATCAGTCAAATCACCCATAGGAATCATTGAGAACTTACTAGTAAAAGTCGGCAAGTTTGTCTTCCCTGTCAATTTCATGGTTTTAGAAATGGGACCCGATTATTCCGTACCTCTGATTTTGGGTCGCCCATTTTTAGCCACTGCTCGAGCCGTTATTGATATGAATGAAGGAATCTAGACACTTTGTGTCGGAATACAATCAGTGGCCTATAACATAGGGGGAAATGAATGCCTATCTAATGACCCATTTGAAATTGCCCAATTCATCGATACTAATCTGGACTACCAACTAAAGAAAGCTAAGGAATTCAACAAAGGAAAGAAACTGAATCTTGGGAAGGATTTTGAAAACACTGACCGGATCGATGAGTATTTTGACAAGCTACCAAAACTGAAGGACTTAAATGAAGGAACAGGAGATACGGTGGAAGTCGATGGCTCTCACCCATATAAAGACTGATGAAACACATACGGGTCGGGCTAAAGACCCTTAAATAAACATAGCGCTTCCGGAAGGCAACCCGATGATTTTGAATAAATTGAGAGGTTGGTGCATATGGCAGAATCATGGATCTTAGGTTTGACCTTTCAAATTTAAATTTCTCATACTTCAGCCCCAGGTATGCCCTCTCGATACTAGGACCTTAGTAGCATAACTACTACCTTTTATTTTCCTTGTCTTCTTTTATGTTTTCCCTTATGAGTCAGGTAGAATAGCATCACCAGATAGTCTCTCTACTTCTTTGAGGAATCACACTCCATCTCTACAACCTGAGGAATCGGAAACCACATCAAATTTCTATGAAATTCGGTGAAGTCTTTAAAGCAAAGTGTTGACATCACCAATAAGTTTTAGCCTTAGGTTATACACTGAATTGACCGGGGGAGTACCAGTTTCTTTTCCCTTAAAACTTCATGCATTTAAATTCCTACATAGCATTTCATTACATGCATTTGTACATTGAGGGCAATGCACAGTTTTAAGTGTGGGGTGGGGAATTAGAGATTCAGGATTACTTGAACCTCAAAGAAGTAAAATTTCAACTTGTGATTTTCTACCAATTTGACTAAACATTACAAAAACCCAAAAAATTTTCAAAAATTTTAAACCCTAAAATTAAAACCTTTTTGAGTTCGCACCTAATTAAATAAAATGAATACATGGCAAGTAGAAGCAAATGAATATTATGCTTAACGATTCGCTAAATCCTATTCCACCCGTTTTCATGTGAGGAAAATCAAGCCTATTACACACAGCATCAAGTTTTTGGCGCAAAATATAATTATTCGCATGCTCTTGCGTTTGGTATTACTAAGTGTTTTTCGATGAATTTTATGCATAATTAGAACTTGTGTGACTTATACATATCAAGACCATGAACTAGTAGAAGTATGAAAGTGATTGAGGCACCTAGTACTTTATTACCCTTATCCTTAAATCCAAAAATCCTAAAAATATAATCCGCTTAGATCACCCTTTGAGCCTTAGCCTTTTCTTTTCTACTACCTACAATTATCACCCAACCAGCTATTCGTAAACACCGGTTATTGGCTAACTATCTTCAAAATGGAAAAATTATCCTATGTCTATATTTCAATTTTATTACCATTGAGGCAACTTTGGAAAAAATCTGTTTTAATCAAAGTAATTAGAATATACAAGAAGGTGGATGTATTAGTAAGAAACAGCCGAACTATCTGCAAGGAATTGATGGAAATATTATTTCGAGGACATTGAGGAAAAAGAATTATTGAAGAATTTGTCTTGATATATATCAAAAAAAAAAGAGAAGTTGGTCTTTTACTGGTTAGACCTTAAAGAGCTGGATATGCATTCTTTTGATTTCAATTTGCTTTTCTGCCTTCATTTCGTAAAGCCTGAATTACCGCCCGAACTCCGAGAGAAAGTTTTCAAAGCAACTAGTGGTGTTAGAAAACGGTGGCGCAAGCAAGAACAACTGCCACCATTCTGCGGCTTGTCAAAAAGTGCCACCAAAAGATACAAAAAATGTGTGAAGTGTGGCAACTGGAGCCACAATGGAAAATGTAGCAAAAATCAAACTCATTCCCAAAGTGAATATACGCATCTGATCAAAGTTGGAGCGGTTAGGCTACAAGCCAAAAGTTCCATACGAAGAGGCAGTAACGTGCACTACGCAGTAAGGAAAGAGTTGGCACTAATGAGAGATCTTGGTCTTGGAAATCTGACCATAAACGAGCCCTTGGATTAGTTATACCCTCATGATCTGAGTACTGTAAAGGGACCTGTTAATATTTTCCATTTTAAGCCATGAAGCCGTAGCTGTGTGTTTCACGATAGCTGCAGCCTTTCAAACCTTTTAAATCCCTAAAAACCCAAAAATATTTTCATCTTCACCCCCTTTATTTTTATTTTAGCCACATTACAACCCTTTTAAAGTCCTCTTGATTCATGCACACTACTTAGTTAATTGGTGGAGACTTGATTTGCATACAAGCTTATGATCATTGCATAATTCGATTCGAACTTGAGTGTTCCACTTAACTTACATTATCCATACATATATAACCCTAGAGTTGAGTGAACATTATGAGGAATGAAACTTTACGCATAATTGAAGTTCTAGTAGGCTTGCCATGGATTCCATCATAGAAAAATACAAAAAAATAGAATAAGCAACTCAAGAGTTATCCCGGAATTTCCAACTACTTGGAGTTCCATTTCCCTTGTAATGTTTTTAGTTATGTGTATGATCATGCATAAGTTTTCTTGAGGACAAGCAAAGTCTAAGTGTGGACTTTACATTCATCAAACCAAATATGTTTTTAGTTATGGGTTATGAAGCTGAAGTTTGAAATGAGTAGTATGGGTGAATTATCCTTTTTCCTAGGTCTTCAAGTGGATCAGATGGAGGATGGATTTTACATTCATCAAACCAAATATGTGTCAGATATTTTGAAAAAGTTTGAGATGACAGATGCATCAGATTTTAGTACTCCAATCCCTGTTAGCCACAAACTTGGTTCTGACTCAAAAGGAAAGGATGTAGATTGTTGTTATATAGAGGAATGATCGGATCTTTGATGTATTTGACTGTGTCTAGACCTGATATTATGTTTGCTGTTTGTTTGTGCTCGAGATTTCAATCTAAACCGAAGGAATCTCATCTGATTGCTGTGAAAAGAATTTTTCGATATCTGAAGGGTAAATCGAAGTTAGGGTTATGGTATCCTAATAACTCTGATTTTGATTTTAAAGCATTTACAGATTCAGATTATGGAGGTTGCAGTTTATATCGGAAATCAACATCTGGTGGACGTCAGTTTCTTGGAAACAGATTAGTGTCATGGCAATGCAAAAAGCAAACTTATGTTGCCATTTCTACTTGTGAAGCTGAATATATTGCAGCTGCTAGTTGTTGTTCCCAAATCCTGTGGATCCAACAACAACTTCAGGATTATGGTCTGAACTTCACAGAGACACCAATGATGATAGACAATACCGCCACGATGTCGATCACAAATAATCCAGTAAAGCACTCGAAGACGAAGCACATTGAAATTCAACATCATTTTATTCGAGATTATGTAGAAAAGAGACTCATTGAGTTGGTGAAAGTCCACACACACAACAATTTTGCAGATCTGTTTACTAAAGCATTCGATCGGTCATGGTTTGAATTTCTTACTAAAATGATTGGAATGTTTAATCCAGCTTGAAAAAGGTTTTCAAAATGATTTTCATGGAAATTTTTGTTTTCATTTAAAAAAAATAATAAAAAAATATAAAAAATCTACACTATTTGAAGGTAGAGAGGAAATGATATTACATCAGTAGGTAATTATACACACATGACCATAGACTGACTACCTGGTTTATGTATTTATGATTATGCTCATATGATTTGATCTAAGCTTCTTAGTTTACACAAACAGGAAATGATTGTTTCATGACTGCCTGACATTTTAATTTATTAATTTGTATATATTGCATGTAATTTGAATTTTCAGTAGGCTATAAACGTTTTTAGACCATTAGTAGTGTGAAAACATAATGATCTATGTCACAACTGTGATTTGAACCCATGGTATGCCGGGTGTGTGTGTTTAAAGATCATTATCAGATATAGAATATGAGGCTTTAAGAACTTCATTAGACCAGTATCAGACTATATTGATTAGCACATTTTTTCGGTTCACTTCACTGCCCATGCCCCAAAAAACATGCAATGTGAAGTTAGACTAAGATATGTTTCTAGCGACATTTGTTAGAACATATGCTAGCCCTTGGATCATTTATCTTGATTCCATTGAAGATATCCAGATAACAGTTGGATCACGCTACCCTGTGTCATTGAATCAATCGATTCCTTGATCATTCTTATGTTGAAGAATTCTATCGGTACAATCTTTCTGTTGATATGAATCAGGATACTTCATCGAAACCAAGCAATATGAATCATTCTGATTCCTTATATCCTTCGGGATCTGCTTCTTTTCCTGTGCTAATTGAGATAGTTTCATCTTGGAGATTGATTTAATCTTTACATAAGACTCATTTATCTTGAAGATAGTGCAATTTACATTTATGTTGGCATATTTGTGGGGTACACGTTGTTTTCATATAAATGGTACTAACTCACAAGAACGTGGGATAAAAACGTTTTTAGTTTCAAATCTTATAATGCTGACAACTTGAATTTACATGTAGTTTATTTCAAATTCGATAAGAATAAGCCGGCATGTCATGATATGATCCTGTTTACTTTGAAGTTTATCACGTATCATTTCATGATTATCAAAAGTTTGATAGTTTGTGAATGATAAAATTGTATTGGTCCTGAGAATTTCATTGCTGAGATATCATAGTATGTTGAAAAATGTCGTATGCTTGATTGCTGAACTGATGTTTGTATATACACAGAATACCATAGGTCATCCTTAGATCTGCTAGGGATTTATAACCAGAATGTGTGTGTGATTCATCAAAGATACTGATATGATCTTCTTCCTCATAGTGTTCGACCAAAAATATGTGTTTCAGTATGTATAGATAAAATCCAAAAAGATTTTAAATGTGTTTTAGCATAAATTTTGAAAAATCAAAAAAATTTTAATTCTTGTTAAGTTTATTCAAAATTAAACTTCCAAAAAGATTTTCTTTCTATCTTCCATGAAATCATAACTGACAGGATTGCATTTTATTTTTACAGGTTGAAGGTTTGAAGGATGTTTTGAGAATATGAGTAGAATTTGAAAAAGTTCAAATTTTTCATCTTGAACTTAGAACTAGCGAACTGGCTAGTAAGTTTAAGTTCGCCTGGGTGGCGAACTTATTAAGTTCGCTTGTTAGGCGAACTTGTTTACAGGGTATAAGTGTATAGTCTGGCGAACTTAGTTGTTTACCCTTGTTTGACTTTGAGCGAACTTGTTTACCTTTGCGCGAATTGTTTTTTCTGTTTAATAACTCGTTGTTTTTCTGGTTAATTCTTATTCCAAATCATATTACGAATCTATTGAAGGTAAAATTTCATGTTTTCATCCACTGATTAGGTCGATGGTATTCGGACTTAGGGTTTGCGTAAATTCTGTTATGTGTTTGTTCAAGGTGTGTTTGTGGTTAGAATTATAAATTGATGGTTTCTACATGATAATCGGTTGTTTGCGACTGTGTTGTATGCTTTGGATCGTGTTTGTATCATCTGATTTGTGAAATCTTATTTCTACGTTGCTTAATGGGTTCTAGCGAACTTGTTTAGGCGAACTTAATAGGTTCGCCACAGGGACTTGTAGTGAACTTATTAAGTTCGCCACAGCGTGCCTTAGGGTTCAATACTTGGATTTTTTTTTGTATGTTTGTCAATTTTATTTTTGTTTTATTTTTTTTGTTTATGTTTAAATGCTAAAGTCTAACTCTGCATTTTTGTGCAGATCATGGATAGACGGGTTGAATACAAGCATAATCAAGTATCTTTACTGGATCTTGATCAACCAGAGGCAGTTAATTACCGTCAGATCATTACTTTCTTGAACAGATCAAGACTGAGGGTTGCTTTATCTGCTAATCCAGTTATCAGCCTACAATACATTCAACAGTTCTAGGATACAGCTGACCATGATTGTACAGTTGAACCAAATGTGATCCGAGCTACAATGAACAATCAGGCTATTGCTATTTCAGTTGCAACAATCAGAGAAGCTTTGAGTCTAGGTGGTGATGCAGAGGATCCTATTAGCCTTCCAAATCATTTAATTACTGGATGTTTCACCGTATAGGCTATAGGGGTAAGGCTAATGACACACAAGCAAGGAAAGGTGGTTTAGTTGGACAATGGAGATACTTCATGCACGTGATAATCCAGTGCTTGTCTCCAAGGAAAGCAGGAACAGATGGTTTGAAGTCTGCTTCACAGGGTGCAATGGTGGCACTAACTCTAAACAGACCATTCAATTTTGCTTCTTACATTTACAGAGAGTTAGTTGCACAGATAAATCCACCAGAGGGACAAGGTTTCTTGATGTATCCAAGATTTCTTCAGGTCATTATTAATCATTTGATTCCAAATCTACCACCGTTGGATCCGAGACTTACACAAACTCCAATAACAAAAAGAATTTTCTCGGATTGCAACACAATCAAAAGAGGTGATCCAGCTTTGATTCAAGTTCAGACACCGTTGTTTGGTCACTTGATTAATCCTAATTATGTGGCTCCACCAAATGACAACTGGATCAATGCTGATGAACAACAACAACAACAAGCAGTACAAGTTCAAGCACAAGTTCAACAACAACAACAACCTGAGTAGCCACAACAGCAACAACCAAATCCTGAACCTGATCATCATGAAGTTATTGGTGAACATGAGGAACAAGTAGAAAATGTTGAACATATGGACGTCAATCCACCATCTCCTCAGCAAGAAAATGTAGAGGCTGTTGAAACTAGCACTAGTCCTAGTTCATGTTCAGGAGATACTATTGAAAAGCAAGCAGATTCTAGTGATTCTAAAAAGACAGAGATGGATTTCAGTCCTGAGCATTATGCTCAGTTGGCTGCTCATCCAAGAATTCCAAAGAAGATGCTAAGGAGAAAGTCAGCTCGGGGTCCTCCTCTTGGTGCTGTACTAGGAAAGAGACAGTTAAAGGACGAATCATCTTATTTGGATTATGTTCCTGACCCTCCAGTGACAAAGAAGTCCAAAGCTATAGAAGGGACATCTAATGTCATTGATGACTTAGTGTTTGTGGATTCTTTGTTTATCTCACCCTCACATACACCAACAAATTCACAACTTCCTACTTCTGGTGATAGATCTTCTATTCCTCATCAAACAAAAGGTGAAAAACACAAAAAGATTATAGTTTTAGAACAAAAGGTTTCTACTTTAGAAGCTCAAGTGGTTGGACTTCAAGGTCAGATAAATGTTCTAAGAGAAAATTATTCTAAGCGTCAACAACAATTTAACTCCCAAAATGGTCAGATAGCTGAGATGGAGATCTTAATTTTTCAGTTGATTGAGCGCCTTGACGCTTACTTGTCATACTTAAGGTATACAAAAGAATAATGATGATGATGAGCCAGATATGGATAAAGGCAGAAGTGAACGTCAAGACGCAACTAGTACTATTACTGATGCTACTAGTGGTGTTCTTGATATTGATCCTATATCAAGTGTTCATGGTGAATCTGGTGGCTCTGAAGATGATCGTCAAGATGAACAAGATAAAGATATTAAAGCTATTACGGACATGTTAGACGATTCATTCTATGAAGATTCTGATGATGATCTTGGTGATAAGCTTGATTGTTTAGATGATCTTGATGATCTGTTTGATGATGAGGAAGTATAGGGTATTGAAGAACGAGAAAATATGGAGATAGAGATAGAGAAGGATGATATAGATACTACTTATGAAGGTGTAGACGGTGTAAAGGTGACACTTGAATTTGTTCAAAACAATGTGATTCATGAGGCATGTTCTGATGAATATGAAGAAGCTGTGAACAAAGAACTTGAGGTTGCAAAGCCTGTTTCTCCACCTGTTTTATACAAAGATACTGGTATGACTAAGGAAAAGTGGCTAGAGGTAGTGAAAAGTTGGAAGAAAGAACTACCTGTGACACCGTCATCTCCCATTCAAAAAGAAAAATATGTTAATAAGGGTCACTGCAATGGAAAAATTATCAGTTGGTTTTATGAAGAAGAATTCAAATTAATTGCTATCTAAAGAACAGATGGTGTTCAGTACTTAAAACCAAGACTGAAATACTTGAATTCTTTACCATGATGTGAGATGAATGGATTAGCATCAAAGCCTTTGATAAATAGATCTGGTAATGGTATTGCAGATGCAATAGCCAGGCTGATCAGAAGAGAAAGTGAATTGGGAAAATTTGAATGTTTAAAACCTCAAAAAGGAGTGTGTAAAAAAGTAAATGATCCAGTATTGAATAAGAAGGTTATCAAGTTTAAATACAAACCAGTGAAGACTCTGAAGAGAATCCATTTGAAGAAAGTTCCTCAGAATTTCATAGGGAATATGAAATGGTGGTTTGTGGATGTTAATACTGGTGAGACAGTGATAGAAGATAAAGATGGGAAGGATATATACAGATTCTATGATGCTCTGACCTTGATAAATTTTTCAAAGAAACATCAGAAAACTTTAAAAAGAAAAGAGATAATGTATACAGGAGAATGGAGAGAACAAGCTATGCAATACAAGCGGGTGTTATAGCTTTGCATCAATCAAGATTTACATGCTAGAAGCAAGGTTTTGGAAAGTCAGAAGAACAAGTGAAGACTTAAAGACCAAGCTAATGTCAAGGGGGAGCCTGTTGGTATATTTTAGGTGTCATTTAGCTTTGTATTGGTCTTTATGTGTTTTGGTTATTGTAATTGTGTCTTTGTAATGTTTTAATTAGTTAAGTTCTGACACAAGCGAACTTACTAAGTTCGCCTATGCCATATAAGTGGCGAACTTAATAAGTTCGCCTATGGCGAACTTACTAACTTCGCTTGTGGCAGTTTGATGTTTATAAATAGTGTTTACTTGTATGTTTTTAGTAATAGTCTTTGAATGTGTACTTGTAAGCACTTTGATTGAAGTAATACAAGAAGCTTTATGAGAATCTTGCTTTGTGTGATCTTATTAGTTCGTTACGCATTTAGTCGTTAGGATTCCGCACTACGAGTGTACGTTGTGTGTTATACGAGTTGTGTTGCATCTGTAGACCCGTTGGGACCTACAATTGTGTCTTTTTAAGTTAAAGTAATTATTATTTTATGAATTTAAAACCTGATCCCGTAAAACCATCCTAAAAATATATTTACTATATCAAAACACTACGCATCAACCGCACCCAACTCCAGATCGTGCGTCGTATAATTTTTCTCATGAATCTTAAGTTGTCATGATGCAGAAGCGATCACTTTGCCTCATTGCAAAAGAACACAACCAAGACCTTGGTTTGATGCATCACAGTAGACAACAAGATCATCATTTCCATCAGGAAGAGTCAGAATAGGGGCATTGCACAACTTCTGCTTGAGAGTTTGAAAGGCTACTTCTTGCTTTGGTCCCCACTCATAAGGTTTACCCTTTTGTGTCAAAGCGGTGACAGGGACAACAATTTTGGAAAAGTTGAAGATAAATCGACGGTAATTGTGACAATCCGGACATCTCCAGTTAACTCAGTTAGTAAACCTAGTTAAACCCTAACTATTCACAAACTCCAGGGACTAGAATTATCAATCCTCAAACCCTAACTACAAGGACTAGTTGTGTAATTAGCCTAAACTCCATTCTATTTGACTTCGTATAGTAAAAATCAAACATTTAAGTTTCTGTTGACTTTGAAAGTCAACTAACCAAGTTCTTAACCCATCTCAAACCTCAGGGACTGCTTCTACCAAATTCTCAAACCCTAAGACTGAAAATTATAGGGACTAGTCTTGTATTTGGACCATACTTGATTTCTGTTGACTTTCATAAGTCAAACAAATCGGTTTTGACACTAATTCACAAGATTCATTGCAATCAGTAACTAATATCCACGTTCATGGCATTAACGAACCCAATAAAGTCATTTATCATCGTTTTAACTGCAGAATTAAACCAAATTATGGGTAATTAAGCTATAACCATCGAAACCCACCTCATTTTCAAACGAATCTGATCATTTGGTCAGTTATACTCTCAATTCATCATCTGCGCACTTCTGTCGAGTCCCATAAAACCTGATTCGCACATCAATTCGGCTGGATTTGTAGTAGGAATCGCCAGAGAACAGGAACTTGTGGTCGGGACTGTGTTTTACTCGAACACCACCAATTCGACATTCGTTCTAGTAAGTAATCATACCTTCAGCATCGTTTCAGTGTCTAGAGTGAAAGCCCTAAACCAATTCGGGTTCATATCATCGAATTGGTCATGTACTGATTCTTGGGTTCATACTAAAACCAGTCTAATCGAACCCTAGTCTAGACTCAACCATAATTCAATTAACCTATATGGTTAAATTCGCAATCCCATCCTCTTTAAAAGCCCTCTGTTTCTTCAACCTCTTAATATCGAATTGATAATACTCTGGAGGTTAGGGTTTGTTCATAATCGGATTTGGGGGTTTCGATCCTAGACACAGCCTAAATCAAATCAAACCATATCAGTAGTTTCAAAACACTCTAATCAATCAAAGCCCCAAGTTTTCAACGAGTTTTAATATGGGATTTGAGCAATCTGACTCTGTGTTCATACCTAGGGTTTTGATTCTTATTTCAGTAATTAAACGACCTTAAACCCGTTAGTTTTGCAATTAAACACACCCATTGACTCGTATAAACTCGATTAACAAAACCCCTATCTTGCTTTGACCAATCGTTATCAGATTCATGGATTTTGGGGCAGGATTCAATCGGATGTCGGTAAAAGGGGAGGTTTTGATTAAAAACATTCGGATCCGGTCCTTGTTGCGTTTGCCCAACGGGTGGAGTGGTTAAAGTGTTGTGTTGGTGCGGGTGAGACCCGGGTTCGAACCCCACCAACTGTTTTTATTTTTCAAGCCACTTTTTAAGCATTATTTTTATATAAAACCCTTTCCATTATCATTTTAATATCATATTAAAATGTTTCAACCCCGGAAACCACCCGTGGGCTCGGGTTTGGTTTTATAACCTATTTTTATTATTATTTCTCACTTTTAAAAATAATATATTTATATTATTATCAAAGCATAACTTCGTATAAAATAATATGTTTATATTATTTTCACCCCGTGACTCATGTTATAAAATAATATATAATTTACATTATTTCGCCTCGTTTAATTACCTCGTGTGATGTTTTAAACTAATTAATAATATGATTGTTATATTATTTACCCATGTTTATACATTCGATTAAAAAAATAATATATTTATTATTTTTCCACACAAATGATTATTTGTTTAATCCTACGAACCTAAAAATAATATATTAAATTATATTATTTTCCTAACTTTTGTAAACGACTCAAACGTATGAATTTATTTATTTAATATTATTCGTTATTAACGTTCGACACGTAGCGCTTTGATCTTAATTATTATATTAAGAAATCTATTTTCCCGTAGGCACGTTTGTCTACTCTTAAACCCTTAGAATGCGTTAAGGCGTTCAATCTTCCGTGTCGTCGTCACAAAATCCCATATGTCCCTAACTTATGTGTTTATAATTATAGGACATACGTAAGCCGTGCAGGTTAACACTTGAGGTTCCAAATCTCATACTTGTGCGATACTACCTACTACGCAACACAGGTGAGGTTTCACGGCCCCTTTTTACTTGTTTTCCTATTGGGGGAGAAACATGCATACAAACATCATTTTACTTGTTTTCCCGTTGGTAAAAAAACATGCATACAAACATCATTTTACTTGTTTTCCCGTTGGGGAGAAACATGCATACAAACATCATTTTACTTGTGTTCCCGTTGGGGAGAAACATGCATACAAACATCATTTTACTTGTTTTCCCATTAGGGAAACGAGCATTCATTTTTAATTGTTTTCCCGTTGGGGAGAAACATGCGTACAAACAGACATCTGTTTACTTGTCTTCCCGCCGGGGAGAGACATACACACAAATGGACATAGATCACATAGTATTTCATTACCACTTGTTTACCTAAGTGCAAACATAACATGCAAAGTCCTTACACACTCGGACCGTTAATATATGGAGTATAGCGAGGAAATTTGAGTAGAACTACTGGGTTTGACAAACCCCACCCAGGTTAGTCGCGCTAACTTGATTGGAGGTCTAACGGGTGTAAATTGTCCTAAACATTTGCCATTGTTGATGTTAGCAATGACGGAAGGCATCTCAAACATAAACATTCAGCTTCAGTTGCGAACGCTTAGAGTAACTTGTACATTGTCTAGCTAGCAATAGGTGTGACTTACGTATGTGGATCCATCAACACTCAAACAGTTTATTTACATGCAAACCTGTGAACTCACTAACCTTGTGTTGACACTTTTTCTTACATGTTTCTCAGGTCTCTAAGGCACAGGTTCCACATTTAGGACATGCATGGAGTCCTACTATCATTTCATCCTCATGCAAACATTCAAAGCAATTTACTTGTTTTATTAAACTGAACTTGGGCGCGCTTGTTTTGCGCATTTATTTTCTTATTTAAACGCTTCCGCATTAACTCCGAACTTTTATGATATTACATTTATGTCTCACATAGTGTCGTTTGATGTAACTAATGACTGAGACCCTGGTTTGTCACGCACCAAACGGTAAAACTCCGTTAGTGGAATTTGGGGGTGTGACAGACTGGTATCAGAGCCATTGGTTATAGAGAACTAGGATTACATACTAGACTATAATCACACCCATGCATTAGTTACATGACACAGACACTCATACATGATACACATGGTATCCATACATACATTGCGTTGCAGGCATGATGGCAACATCCATATCACCCTATTCTGACGAGGAATACGTCATTCTCACTATATTATCATTCCCGGTGGCGACACTCGGGGATTCATCAGAACAACATCCATTCCTGTCCGTGGGCAGCGAAACAAAGACTTCGGAGGAGTCACTCGCACCACCATCATCTACACCTTGTTACACCATCAGAGCCGAAGATGACACCGGCTCGAGCCTATTGAGGACACAATCAGGGAATGGTGGGTCTTCTCAAGTTCGTGTTGTAGACGACACACAGCACTAGCACATGTCTCTGTTAGGGTTTGGGATCGTCGGAGGCGAGTCCCTACCGTACCCACCAGCAACGATACGTCGTGTGAAGGCAGACTGTTGCATGAATCATCGCAGAATCCATTGAGACGTAGATGTCATCACCTTCCCAAGCTGTGGGCTCGTGCTTTGACCGATATTCTGTTGAAGAAAGATTGACTACAAGGTTGAGAACGCCTTGCTCATTGCATACTCAAACCCTATCCTGACTCAGTTGGAAGGACGGCTACTTTGCCTCTTCTAGTAACTCATATCCATGAACTAGTTTTGCTCCTCAAAGTCGCATTTCATGTACATGTTTGTTTCATGTGCATGTTCCCATCTACAATCCACTGGATTGGACTCTTGTATTGTGTTATCAACTCGAGTGAATACTCGGATCAAACGATTTTCGACTACTCATCCTGACATAAGTCCTAGTTGATCAACTTGTGGTTGATGACTAAGCTTTTAGATGACTTATCATATCTAACACACTCTGAACTCAGTAATAAACTGAGGGACATTTTGACACAAGACAGGGAGAATTAGGGTGAGCATGCAAAGCAAATTATCATTACGGGTGCACACGTAATAATAATTTGAGGTGCATGTAAGTCCTGGTGAAACCTAGTGTGTGGATAAATGGTCCTAATCTGTGATCTACACACTCATATTCCCACCGTTAGTAGAAGCTCTCGTAACCCGCTCAACGACTAATTGGTATCATTAAACCTATTCAACAGTTGATAGACGCGACTATTAGGTTGATGACGTTTACGGACGCACTGAAATATCATCAATAGGATCCGTCATTTTATCTCACTCATGTAAGAGTCTTAGTGAAATTAAGACTCTCATCCAAACATGATCACAGAAACCAACTCGATTGAAACTCTGTTAGAATCTCATGGCAAACCCATCGACTCCAACTATGTAAGTGGAATTTGAGAAATCCTTTCTAAGTAACACGTTATATCTTACAATCCAGGATATTCAACTCTGTAAACAGACTTCTTTCATCGCAAAATGATCCCATGGTTCCGAGGACATTAGAAAACGGGGATTTAATCCAACCAATCATCGGTTGAACGCGACTACTTAAACAAACATCGTATCCATGTTACCGGAATCTGTATCTTATTAAATTTCTTTTCCTACGTGTGAACCTCTTCCCTTAGCCTTTGCATTAACCGACGCCTACATTATAAGCACGGGTCTCATTAGAAGTCCCATCCTGACTTCACAAATTTCATATTAGTGTGTCGTACTCCAACCCTACTAGAAGCTAAGTACACTATAGAAATAGCCGATGGACAGAAAATTTAACCAACTCACATTCTTAAGGGTTGTAAACTTGGATTGACTGGTCATGAACTTGACATTGACCATATACCAGTCACACTTGGTAGTTTCAACGAAATTGTTGGAATGGATTGGTTATTTAAGAACCAAGCCGAGATTATATGTTGTGAGAAAATCGTTCGCATTCCTTCCCCGAGTGGAGAAACCCTTCTGTCCAACGCGAAAGGATTGGTGCAGTCGTTAGCATCATATCCTTCATGAAAGCACAAAAGCATCTTCAAAAAGGTCATACTGCCACTTTGGCTCTCGTCTCCGAGCAGCCATCAGGGGAGAAGAAGATTGACGACATCCCAATCGTACGTGACTATTTTCGGAAGTATTTCCCGAAGACTTGCCTGGTCTGCCACGGCATCGTCAAGTGGAATTTCAAATCGACCTAGCACCCGGAGTAGCGCCGATTGCTCGGGCACCTTACAGACTTGCACCCAGTGAATTGCAGGAGCTATCCACTCAACTGTAAGAGTTGTTGGATAAAGGTTTCGTCCTACCTAGCTCATGGCCATGGGGAGCTCCAGTCTTATTTGTCAAAAAGAATGACGGGACTTTCCGCAGGTGCATAGACTATCGTGAGCTGAACAAAGTGACGATCAAGAATCTTTATCCTCTACCCCGCAGTGATGACCTGTTTGATCAACTCAAAGGATCAAGCTTCTATTCCAAGATAGATCTTAGATCCGGTTACCATCAACTGAGAGTCTGAGATGAGGATATCTCTAAGATTGTCTTCAGAACTAGGTACGGTCACAATGAGTTTATGGTCATGCCTTTCGAAGTGACCAACGCACCCGCAGTGTTCATAGATCTCATGATCCGTGTGTATAAACCTACCTTGATCAGTTCGTCATCGTTTTCATTGATGACATCCTCATCTATTCTAAGAACAAGGAAGGACATGAGGAGCACCTACGCTTAATCCTTGAATTGTTGAAACAAGAGCAATTGTATGCCAAATTCTCTATGTGCGAATTCCGGATTCGCGAAGATTCAACTTCTAGGACATTTAGTCAACGAGGAAGTAATACATGTCGATCCATCTAAAGTAGAAGCCATCAAGAATCGGACAACACCGATGACTCCAACAGAGGTGCGATAATTTCTGGGATTGGTTGACTGCTACCGTCAATTCATAGAGGGAATCTCAAAAGATTGCTCAACCTCTCACTACTCTAACTCAAAAAGGGTAAACCCTATAACTGGAGCGAAACTCGGGAATCTGCATTCCTATTGTTGAAACAGAAACTCTATAGTGCACCTATCCTATCTCTTCCTGAAGGGACGGATGACTTCGTAGTGTATTGCGATGCCTCTATGCAAGGCCTTGGTTGTGTGTTGATGCAAGGTGAAAAGGTTATCGCATATGCTTCCCATCAATTGAAATTTATGATAAAAACTACACTACCCATGACCTAGAATTGGGAGCTGTAATGTTTGCTTTGAAAATCTGGAGACATTACTTGGACGGTACCAAGTGCACCATTTACATCGATCACAAGAGTCTTCAGCACATATTCGAACAGAAGGAGTTGAACATCTGACAACACCGTTGGACCAAACTTTTGAATGACTATGATTGTGCTATCAAGTATCATTCGGGCAAGGCTAACATAGTAGCAGATGCCCTAAGCCGGAAAGAAACTAGACCCAGACGAGTTCGAGCATTTCAACTCACTATCCATCCTAGACTACCCGATCAGATCCGTAGTACTCAACTTGAAAACCTAAAAGAGGGAAACCTACCGTTGGAATCTAAGCGTGGTATGGAAGAACAACTTGAGGTTAAAACAGATGGCATTCGCTATTGTGCTGAACGAATGTGGGTTCCAAAGCATGGGAACTTAAGAGAACTTGTAATGGATGAATCTCTTAAATCTCGCTATTCTATTCATCCTGGTTCCAGTAAGATGTATCATGACCTAAAGGTTCTTTATTGGTGGCCGAACGTGAAGGCTAATATAGTCACCTATGTGAGCAAGTGCCTGACTTGCGCGAAGGTCAAAGTTGAATATCAAAAGCCTTCTAGCCTTCTCCAACAACCAAATATTCCCATTTGGAAATGGGAGCAGATATCCATGGACTTTATCACAAAAATGCCACGAACTCCTACCGGATGTGATACCATTTGGGTAATCGTTGATCGTTTAACAAAGTCCGCTCACTTCTTAGCAATCAAGGAAACCGACAAAATGGATAAGCTTACTCTCTTGGCACGGGGTGCCAATCTCTATCATTTCGGATCGTGATGCACGATTCACCTCTCGTTTCTGGCAATCGTTACATAAAGCTTTAGGCACGTGTCTAGATATGAGCACAACATACCATCCTCAAACTAATGGCCAGACAGAACGTACTATTCAAATCCTGGATGATATGCTACGAGCTTGTGTGATTGATTTCGGTAACACCTGGGAGTCTCACCTACCGTTGGTGGAGTTCTCCTACAACAACAATTATCACACTAGTATCAAGGCAGCACCATTCAAGGCATTGTATGGACATAAATGCCGATCTCCTATCTGTTGGGATGAAGTTGGGGATAGCCAACTTACAGGTTCCGAACTTGTATTCGAAACTTCTGAAAAGATCGTTCAAATCCGAAACCGTATGGCGGCAGCTCGTAATCGTCAAAAGAGCTACGCCGATAAGCGTCATAAACCGCTAGAGTTTCAAGTAGGCGATATGGTTCTACTCAAAGTCTCACCTTGGAAAGGTGTAATTCGCTTCGGGAAATGAGGCAAACTGAATCCTTGTTATGTTGGACCGTTCAAAATAGTGAAGAGAAATGTCTATCAGACGAGACATTTGCGGTTCCTCTTGGGGAACTACAAATTGATGAACAACTACGGACTTAGTGGTGTACACGATGTCTTTCATATCTCGAACTTGAAGAAATGTCTATCAGACGAGACATTTGCGGTTCCTCTTGGGGAACTACAAATTGATGAACAACTACGATTTATTGAAGAACCGGTAGAAATCATGGATAGGGAAGTCAAAACGTTCAAACGCGGTAAAATCCCCATCGTTAGAGTTCATTGGAACTCAAAACGTGAACCGAAATTCACATGGAAGCGCGAGGATCAGATGATGCGCAAGTATCCTTATCTGTTCAAACACTCTACGTCGAAATCTTAATGTACTATTCTAATTTTCGTCTTCAACTAGGGGATGATGTCACACCTCAGAAAATTTTTTTATTTTAATTTTCGAGACGAAAATTCTTTCAACTAGGGGATGATGTGACAATCCGAACTTCTCCAGTTAACTCACTTAGCAAACCCAGTTAAATCCTAACTATTCACAAACTCCAGGGACTAGAATTATCAATCCTCAAACCCTAACTACAAGGACTAGTTATGTAATTAGCCTAAACTCTATTTAACTTCGTATAGTCAAAATCAAACATTTAAGTTTCTGTTGACTTTGAAAGTCAACTAACCAAGTTCTTAACCTATCTCAAACCTCAGGGGCAGTTTCTACCAAATTCTCAAACCCTAATACTGAAAATTATAGGGACTAGTCTTGTATTTGGACCATACTTGATTTTTGTTGATTTCATAAGTCAAAGAAATCGGTTTTGACACTAATTCGAAGGATTCATTGCAATCAGTAACTAATATCCACGTTCATGGCATTAACGAACCCAATTAAGTCATTTATCATCGTTTTAACTGCAGAATTAAACCAAATTATGGGTAATTAAGCTATAACCATCGAAACCCACCTCATTTTCAAACGAATCTGATCATTTGGTCAGTTATACTCTCAATTCATCATCTGCGCACCTCTGTCGAGTCCCACAAAACCTGATTCGCACATCAATTCGGATGGATTTGCAGTAGGAATCGCCAGAGAACAGGAACTTGTGGTCGGGACTGTGTTTTACTCGAACACCACCAATTCGACATTCGTTCTAGTAAGTAATCATACCTTCAGCATCGTTTCAGTGTCTAGAGTGAAAGCCCTAAACCAATTCGGGTTCATATCATCGAATTGGTCATGTACTGATTCTTGGGTTCATACTAAAACTAGTCTAATCGAACCCTAGTCTAGACTCAACCATAATTCAATTAACCTATATGGTTAGATTCGCAATCCCATCCTCTTTAAAAGCCCTCTGTTTCCTCAACCTCTTAATATCGAATTGATAATACTCTGGAGGTTAGGGTTTGTTCATAATCGGATTTGGGGGTTTCGATCCTAGACACATCCTAAATCAAATCAAACCATATCAGTAGTTTCAAAACACTCTAATCAATCAAAGCCCCAAGTTTTCAACGAGTTTTAATATGGGATTTGAGCAATCTGACTCTACGTTCATACCTAGGGTTTTGATTCTTATTTCAGTAATTAAACGACCTCAAACCCGTTAGTTTTGCAATTAAACGCACGCATTGACTCGTATAAACTTGATTAACAAAACCCTATCTTGCTTTGACCAATCATTATCAGATTCATGGATTTTGGGACTGGATTCAATCGGATGTAGGTAAAGGGGAAGAACACAGGGGAGTTTTTGATTAAAAAATTCGGATCCGGTCCTTGTTGCGATTGCCCTAGCGGGTGGAGTGGTTAAAGTGTTGTGTTGGTGTGGGTGAGACCCGGGTTCGAACCCCACCAACTGTTTTTATTTTTCTAGCCACTTTTTATCATTATAATATCATATTAAAATGTTTCAACCCCGAAAACCACCCGTAGGCTCGGGTTTGGTTTTATAACCTATTTTTATTATGATTTCCCACTTTTAAAAATAATATATTTATATTATTATCAAAGCATAACTTCGTATAAAATAATATGTTTATATTATTTTTAACCCGTGACTCATGTTATAAAATAATATATAATTTATATTATTTCGCCACGTTTAATTACCTCGTGTGACGTTTTAAACTAATTAATAATATGATTGTTATATTATTTACCCACGTTTATACATTCGATTAAAAAAATAATATATTTATTATTTTTCCACACAAATGATTATTTGTTTAATCCTACGAACCTAAAAATAATATATTAAAGTATATTATTTTCCTAAGTTTTATAAACGACTCAAACATACGAATTTATTTATTTAATATTATTCTTTATTAACGTTCGACACATAGCGCTTTTATCTTAATTATTATATTAAGAAATCTATTTTCCCGTAGGCACGTTTGTCTACTCTTAAACCCTTAGAATGCGTTAAGGCGTTCAATCTTCCGTGTCGTCGTCACAAAATCTCATATGTCCCTAAGTTATGTGTTTATAATTCTAGGACATACGTAAGCCGTGCAGGCTAACACTTGAGGTTCCAAATCTCATACTTGTGCGATACTACCTACTGCGCAACGCATGTGAGTTTTCACATCCCCTTTTTACTTATTTTCCTATTGGGGGAGAAACATGCATACAAACATCATTTTACTTGTTTTTCCATTGGAGACAAACATGCATACAAACATCATTTTACTTGTTTTTCTGTTGGAGAGAAACATGCATACAAACATCATTTTACTTGTTTTTAAACATCATTTTACTTGTTTTTCCGTTGGGGAGAAACATGCATACAAACATCATTTTACTTGTTTTTCCGTTGGGGAGAAACATGCATACAAACATCATTTTACTTGTTTTCCTGTTAGGGAGAAACATGCATACAAACATCATTTTACTTGTTTTCCCATTGGGGAGAAACATGCATACAAACGAGCATTCGTTTTTACTTGTTTTCCTGTTGGGGAGAAACATGCGTACAAAAAGACATATGTTTACTTGTCTTCCCGTCGGGAGAGAGACATACACACAAATGGACATGGATCACATAGTATTTCATTACCATTTGTTTACCTAAGTGCAAACATAACATGCAAATTCCTTACACACTCGGACTGTTAATATATGGAGTATAGCGAGAAATTTTGAGTAGTACTACTGGGTTTGACAAACCCCACCCGGGTTAGTCGCGCTAACTTGATTGGAGGTCTAACGGGTGTAAATTGTCCTAAACATTTGACATTGTTGATGTTAGCAATGGCGGAAGGCATCTCAAACATAAATAGTCAGCTTCGGTTGCGAACGCTTAGAGTAACTTGTACATTGTCTAGCTAGCAATAAGTGTGACTTGCGTATGTGGATCTAGCAACACTCAAACAGTTTGTTTACATGCAAACCTGTGAACTCGCCAACCTTGTGTTGACACTTTTTCTTACATGTTTCTTAGGTCGTTAAGCCACAGGTTGCACACATAGGACATGCATGGAGTCCTACTATCATTTCATCCTCATGCAAACATTCAAAGCAATTTACTTGTTTTATTAAACTAAACTTGGGCGCGCTTGTTTTGCGCATTTATTTTCTTATTTAAACGCTTACGCATTAACTCTGAACTTTTATGATATTACATTTATGTCTCATATAGTGTCGTTTGATGTAACTAATGACTGAGACCCTGGTTTGTCACACACCAAACGGTAAAACTCCGTTAGTGGAATTTGGGGGTGTGACAGTAATAACCCGCTAGACCAAGGAATGAACGAACCCCGGTAGGGGTTTTAGGCGTACTCCAATTCTTTACGGCTTCTATCTTAGCATGATCCACATGAATCCCCTTCTCGTTGACAATATGACCCAAGAATTGAACTTCATTCAACCAAAATTCACACTTGGGGAATTTGGCATATAGTTGTTCCTTCTTCAAAAGATCTAAAATCAATCTAAGATGTTGCTCATGATCCGCTTTAGTCTTGGAATAGATCAAGATGTCGTCAATGAAGACGATTATGAATTTATCTAAGTAGGGTTTGCACACATGGTTCATGAGGTCCATGAAAACCGCGGGTGCATTGGTTAACCCAAACGACATAACCATAAATTCGTAGTGACCGTACCTCGTACGAAAGACAGTTTTTGGAATATATTCTTCATGCACATGAAGTTGGTGATAACTGGATCTAAGATCAATCTTTGAGAAGCAAGTCGAACCTTGAAGTTGGTCAAAGAGATCATCAATCCTCGACTGTTAGGACATAGTTTGTAATGACAAAAGCTTGTAATAGTTAGATCTTATGTCTTTAGGTTTTGTTATGTAAAAAGTCACTAAGTGTTTATTCAAGTTTACCTAGAGGCGAACTTGTTAAGTTCGCCTGGACTATCAGAGGCGAACTTATTAAGTTCGCTTAAGTCTATCTTAGGCGAACTTAGTAAGTTCGCTTATAGCAGGTCAGACGGCTATATATATGTGTGTTTACAGAGTCAGTTATAATGGATAGAACAGAGAATTATCGTCAAGTCTGATTAAGTCTGTAAACACCATTGTGATTTGGAATACAATTGAGAAGGTTATTTACGTGATTGTCTACATTGTCTTTTATGCATATAAACGTTGATTCGTTGGATTCCGCACTTCGAATTAACGTCACGTCTTATCACGAGATCGATCCGTAGAAGCGCCATGAGGACCTACAAGTGGTATCAGAGCTATTGCTCGTGATTCTTGTTGATTCTAGACGGTTTTATATGCAAATTGACATGAAATTCGTAATTTTTGAGTTTTTCATTTCCATGGAGTTTTCAAGACTGATTTTGATCTGAATTGGAGTTTTACATTTTGAGGTGGAACATGATTTCATTGAAACTATTTGCAAATTCATTATACAATTCTACATTTATGAACATGTGTGCAATTTGTGCCTTATGCCTGAATACTATGAGCTAAACTACGTACATGACAAGTACATTCATTAACTCTATACAAGCTAACAGTAACATTGATAGATCTATTGTGTCTGACAAACCCACCCAGGTAGGGTGATTGTTGCCGACATTACATTTGGATAACATTTATTGTTATGCCCTACATTGGATACCATTTATTGTTATACCCTACATTGGATATCATTTATTGTTATACCCTACATTTGGATAACATTGAGTGTTATGCCCTACAGTCACAAGGTTTGATTGTACGCCCGGTTTACTATAGTGGTTCTCCATAATTGTCTTATTAAACCATGTCTCATATGAATTATACACAAACTCTTGCTATTACTTGTGGTGTCAAAACCTATGTATGCTCACCAACTATTTTAGTTAACTTTGTTTTCATCATGTTTCAGGTGCTAATATTTGAGAATCATGTTCAAGGCACTACATATAGGATTTGCAGACTTAGTTAAGTAAAACAATTGAATTTTTGTTGAAGTACTTTATTTCTTGTTTGTTTGTCTATGTTTTGTTTGAAACAATTGTTATGGAATTTGAATTAAATGAAATATGAAACTTCAGTTTGATCATGTGCTTATGAACAGTCTACATGTCCCGCCCCGACGTATTCCGCCGTCGATTGGGGTGTGACAGTTGTCTCTTACATATCCCCAATAATCTCGTCATTCCGACGATCATCCTCCCAAGTAGGTCCTTGTCTTTCACCGATAGGAGCAATAGTTGTCTTACTATCGTGTGTCCATCACACTCCTCTTTCTCATGCTCCGATTTCCATCTTGTGATGATTCCTCAAACTCAATCCCACTGCCCTACCCATAAGGGTATTACTTTTGCCCCTCTCTGATGTTCTCTAGGAGCTTGTGCCAAGCTACACTAGTTTTCTCAAATTTCTCTACCATAGCATCCCTTTACTTCATTAACACGCGTTTAGTATGCCCCTTAAGTATGTACATACACCCAACACTAGGGTCATCTTCATCAGCTCTTGATGTTTCTCAAGAGCTCACTTACCATCGCCATATCTATTTCAACAGCCAAACACTTGCTTCACTTGAATGTTCCACAGGAGCTCGCTTTAAGCAAGTCTTAACTTTTCCAGCTTAGGCATCTCCTTCCCAGTCACTTATGTGCAATTCTGCACTTACCCCTCCTAAGTTTCACCTTCCTCATTATTGCTCTACCATTATCATGCGATCACCGACCGCGTCTCTTTTATCATGTGCGACCATTAAGTTCGTCCGCTCACAAGCCTCATCTATCTGTCGTCTTGTTCAGAAAGAACATCCCCATTCCTCTTGTTCCTCACATCGATTGAATCCTTCATATGGAATGTGTCCCATGAAGACTCTTCGTCACCTTGTTAACTCCGCGCTGAAATCTTCAGTGTCATCACCTTGATCTCATCATAAATATCTCTGGTCAGACGTCCACGTAAACGCTTTGATCATCAACTCTCATAATTCCACCCCTTGGCTTCGTGCCCCAAATTTTTGAGATATAAGTATAGGCATCTCCCACGAGCACCTCGCCGACTATCTAGAAAATGTCAAAACTCCTCGCACCATCTTGGTATATCAAATGCCAAGAAGATTATCAAAGGTATAAGTACTCCACTAGTGTACATCGTCTAAACGTCCTACACACAACCCACCGTGTACTACAAGGACACTCACCGACATAACATAACGACAGAACACACAATGTTCCACATTCGTACTAGTAACCCCAAACTCTAAACTCGCGCCACGTGCACACACACAAACTGCTAGGCCTGAGTAAACCCACATGTATATGACATGACCACGTCATTCATAAAGACACAAACTCCTGAACCTTATTTCTTACTCACAGAAACGGTGGCTGCCGCCACACTTCAACACGTACTCACATAGAGTTCACACGGTCGTACCACTCATGGGTTGTACCAAAGGTTCAGAACGACACACTACTCAGTTCTAGACACAAGACCTTATCTCACGGGTTACAATATAGGTGTCACGCACTAGACGTCCTCCAACACATTCATACACATAAGATATAAAAATATCATAATTTCCCATAGGACCTCGTCCTAAACATTTACACCTACTAAAGATGTATAATCATAACTCCCCACAGGACCCCGTCCTGAACAGTCGCACAAGGTGTAATGCACCCATTGCGCACCAAACATCAACTAGATATTAACACATAGGTGACACTTTCTCAAGACCGTAGACACAGACAAATTCAAAATTTTTGTCTATACAAGACTACTCATACCATCTAAAAAACCATGCTCTAGTTATCACAACAAAGATCACATTTAGTATGAACTCACGTTGATAAAAAGACAATCATATAAACTTAATATTGCACCAACAATAGTATGTTGTCACAAATGCAACTATCATAATCTCGTTTTGAACCATCCAATGGTAAGACTCACTGTCAAGGTCACAATCAAGTATTAAGGAATCAAAGACAAGTATCACACCACAAAAGTGTCTGATGACCACTACTCAAAATATTCTACTCCTTCCGTGGTAACAACCACCGCCCTAATCACTGAACAAATCAAAGTTATCACCCACTTGTTCCTCGTCGTCAGATTCCTCCAGCCCTCCGTTTCCTGATCCTGAATCCTGCCTTAGAGGTTGATGCCTAACCGAAAATGCGTTCCTTCCTCGCTTGCCACTTCTCCTGTAGAAGGAGCTACCGAGTCCACCTCTTTTAACTGCCCTAGTAGCACAGGGGGCACTAGGCGTCGGAAGCGCCAGAATCACCTCCTGTGCTGGTAGCTCCTATTCATCCTCAGCCGCCGGTGGCACCACTATAAACGGGACCGGTGCTAAAATCCGTCTCCTCCTGATGACTACCGTACGAACAGCAGCCAAACGTCTAGCCCGACGCTCTGCCAGTCTCCTGGCTAGAGCTCCCCGCCTAATCCACCTCGTCCTAATCGTCATAGCCATCAGTACCTGCACAAGATAGAACGTTGGAGTCATTACTATAGGCACAAATTTAGAATATGAGAGTAACCATAGACTGCCAAATCACGGTGATCAAATGCAAATTGGTGGTCCACATTACTACTCGGATTCTAAACCTTTCCCATCATATTTACACTAGCTTTCTACCTTCCATACATCCTGGATGCACCTGCATCCCACAAAACTCACATAACACCTCACAATAATTTAGCAAATCATCATATCCATCACAAATGCACACCACACATGGTTCCACACAAAATCACTAAACCATGCCGACACACCAAACTATCTCACATAGTTACAATTAATTCTACTTTATAATACCTAACTCACAAAACATAATCTCACCTAATCATACCACACAACTCCATGTAGTGTCACAATTAATGTATAACTCAAAAGACGTACCTCTTGGCTCGCGGTTACTCGTGGTGGCATTCGTTTCGCCCTCGTCCCATTCTCGTTTAAGTTAAGGCATTTTATTTGTTTAAAACACCAGTTTTCTCTTAAACCACGACTCTGATACCAACTTGTAAAGAACTAAACTGGGCACCCTATAGTTGGTTTTCATCACTAGTAATTCTCTTTAAAAGTACTTGTTTTATTTCTCAAATATACAGCGGAAGTCTTTCTAAAATAGTTATTGCACTTTAAAGTCATTAATGTTATTAACTTTACCTCATGAATGCCTAAACACGAATCCGAGTAGCACCGCCGCCAAGCCAAGATACGTTGTCCTCAGAACTCACCTGCAAAACGGTCTAACGTACACACAAAGTCAGCTACGCTAAGTGAGTTCTGATAGTTTAATTTATATAAAAGCCCACTTGTCTCATTTTCATTTATCTTTACCCAAGACCCTCCGGTCCTTATAAAAATAATTTTATAAATTATCATCATATAGATAACCCTTGTTATCTTATGATATCCCAAAGCCTGTAGCCCCCAGACTCATCCCGCCTTTTAACTCAGTAAGTCTGTCCGACATGGATCGAGCTTTCCATTCTGATAACTCAAAATTTACCCTACATATTAACCACACACTGGTTATCTCAACCACCCTCTAGACACCGACTTAACCAGCCCTAACTCAAACTCTCACAAACTAACTGACACAACAGTTGTAACACAATCTCCTCATCCCTACATAACGGTCAATCTGACTCTACACACCATACTAATATCATTTACTCACCACATCAATATCATATCATACACAATTCTTATAACTCATCACTTGCATGCAACTAAACACACACACACACACATATATATATATATATATATATATATATATATATATATATATATATATATATGCACACAAACACATACCACTTCACTGCACCCTTGTCAGGGTGTTCGACACACCTCGAGCTCATCACTGTCTTGTTGGACATTGCCACCTTTGGTAACCACCCGAAAGACTTAGTCTTCCACAATCCCATTTGCCGAGTCACAGAGACAATGATGCAAACACAATACCCGCCGTGCCACAAGGAAAACGACACAAAACACACAACATCAAACGCATAAGCCATAACAGTCTACTAGCATTTACATGACTCGTCAACGAACAACATATGGTTTCCCATGCTAACTCTCCCTATATAACCTTCATAGGTTTATCTCAATTACCGACTCACCCCAACTATCTCATAACATGACATGCACGTCAATAACTCTCATAACCCCAACTCCCATAATTACGCCGACACCCCGTAGACTCTCCGAATAATTAATGAAAGGTTTAGTTTATAAAACACCTCGGGCTATACCCAAACTCTTAATTCATTTAATAAAACAAACACCTCTTACAAGTATGTACGATAGCCCCAAAAACATTAAAACGTTCAAAAGAAGGGGATTAGAAACTAATTGTTACGATGATTTAACTCCTGCACTGCAACGACTTTTTTTCACAAAACCCGAACCTGGCAACGTATGATCACATGGTCAGAGCACATCCTAAACATGTGTTGATTATGTTTAAATATAAATGGTCCCGACACTCGTCTCGTCCGCTCGCCCTTTCGTCCATACCAAACCCAAGTCCCATGGGTTTACACGTTACGTAGTCCTTGAATCGAATAGGACTCGCGTAACCGAATTCAAGCTTGCATGCATGTGCATGCGTGTGTCATGAAAACCCTATCCACCCGTGAAAGGCCATGCAACTCCAACCCATGAGACTCGTACGTCCAGGACGGGTCCTCGCACATGCATGCATGTTACCACGTAAATACAAGATGTGGAAACCCTACCCGTAAATGGTTTTAACTATCTACCACCACGCACCACCATGTACCACCACACCTCGTATCACCGTTGCCAAATTACTCTAGCTATTCCCTCCTGACGACCACCGTTTTCCTCACCCTCTCCATCCTAGTCGTTTTCCTTGGCATGCAAAACCCTAATCGAGTATCCCCGAATAGTCCCCATGAAAATTCCCGGGCTCTACCACCTCCATCCCTGCCCCGGTCCCCTTTACAGCTACCACGGCACCACCTAGGACTATCGCCGACCACACCATGGACACCACAGCCTGTAGCGCTACCATCCGATCATCCTCACGCGCCATCTGTGATCACCACCACATCCAACCATCCTCTCCTCGTCCGTCTCCGCCGCTAGCCATGCTCACAGCCCCAAACCCTGACCGGGTTTCATTCTAAATGGAAACAAGGAAGTAAAATAATCGGTTTTGAGGGTTACCTTACGCGTAGAGAAGCTTTCCCTCCGCCTGTCGCCCCCGTAGGGCCGCCGTCGTCCTCCTTGTCCGACCACCCCTCTCTTTCTCGCGTGTTTTCCTTTCCGCCACACACACACCTATGCCGAATGGCCTAGGGTTGGGTTTAAGATGGTATTTAAGTCTCTAATTGTTTCGCTTCGGGTCCCTCCCATTACGTTTAATACATTTCCATCTTGAACTGTGAAATAAATGACTAACTGGGCCCTTAATTAGAAGATAGACTCACATGGCCGATTTGAAATTCCCTTTAGTTACTAGAGATCCGGGTCACTCACTGGCCCGAACAGGTCATCATATGGGTTTCCGGGATGTTACAGAATTATTCTTAATCATCGATCATATACCTTTTTCACGTTTTTTGTACCTGTTGCTTGTTGGTTGGAACGGTGGCATTTTAGTCACTAACATTGTCATAAGTTTTTAATCAAACCATCACATACTTAGAATGATCATACGTCAATAGGATTTCGTCTCATTAAACTAGAAAACATCATTTACAATGATATAGTTAATCATGATTTTCATAAGTTATAACATTCTCCTTATACTGAATGAAGGTAATCTTTTAAACTTTGTCCATACATAAGTTCATTCATGTGTCTAAGTACATTTTGAATATTTGTAGTTAATTTGTCTCCTCAAAGCATCATAATTAACAAGTACTAATCGAGCATGCTTTAGATACAATACTCAAGCATGTGAACATAAGATGCATTATCCTGATTCTTCACAGCCTTAAGGGATATCACAATATTTCTTGTCAAAATTCATACCTTAATTAAGACAAAACCATGAGATTTGTTCACTGTCCAAAAAATCAGTATTTAGCAAAGTCTCATAAGTTATTGTATGTTACGCATACATAACTATATCATTCAGGTTAGAAACATAACTTGTTTGCTTTTGAACTCCAAGGCTTCACCATTATCTCATAAGCACTTAATCATAAGTCTTAACTCAAGTCACTTTGGTGAACACATTCATCACCAAAAGGATGAACAGTATTGGTGTACAATCACTTTTATGTTTAGATGAAGTCAGTTAAATTGACACTCAACAACAAGTTTGTCTTAAGTGATTTTCACACTTGCCTTATTGTTTCCTTAAAGCTATGTATATTTAGGATATTCTCCAAAATTAAAGGTTAAAACCTCCACCTAGTTCCAAATACTTGAAGGTGGTAGACGCATCTACATGTCCTTCATTTCCAATGATAAATCATTCACAACGAATCTCGCTCGATTCATTAAAGATTTATATTAACATATATATTTTTTTAATATGTTAGAATCTACACTTGTGAATTTTCACGATTACTTCAAATGAAGTATGTTACATATATTATATTTATGTATTTTATCTTAATACATTTACATTTGTGATGTGTTCTTTGTGAACACAAAACATATTAAAACTTTTGAAAGAAAATCAATAAAATGCAAAACACTTTTATTGATAATAATTTAAACAGATACATAGATGATATGTGGAAAGCAAATCTTAAAGTGTTATTATCTTCAACACTTTCATCATCCAACTGAAATAGAACTCTATGCACATATACTAAGTTACTCATTTCATCTTGAAACTCTAAACTTGAATGGTCATAAAATGACCAAAACAAATCAACAAAGTTGTTTATAAACTACTAGCAAGTAGTTATATTTGAACAATTAATTATGTTCACAACAATACAGAGTTGTTTTTCACTAAATATTCTCCCCGAGACTGAAAGGACTCGACCCGAGTACCTCTCATAGTTGGCAAACATAGCATAAATATAGTTCTTAAACATTAAATAAACATTAAAGTTAACAACGGAAGTCTTTCACATAATTCTGAGTTAATTAAAACTTTAAACATTAATTGTCTAAAAACCTAAACTAGGTCATGGGGATGTGAGTCTTGCCAGTAGCAGCCATCCAACAATCTTCTTCTAATCCCTTGCGGCTTCATATCTTTCTATTTGCCTTATCACCTGATGTGCATACTAAAAGTCAGTTAATGCTGGTGAGTTCAAGTTTTTCTTTAGCTTTATGAAAAGGGTTTTCTTTAAAATGTTCTTTATACATACATATTATATTATACGCAAAATACAATAAAATCTTTCTTTCTTCTTTTAAGTACATACGTATTTACTTTGTGCTATTTTTTTTAAGTCGTACATTAACGTCTACAATCTGTTCTATGCCCCCAAGCGGGTTTCCCAATCTTAGTTCCCAAAGGAACATTTCGGTTTTCGAAAGAACAACTTTCTGACCGTGTCTGTGCCCGCAAGCTTCGTCGCTAGAGTAACCGTCGTTACTCTACTTAACCAGTTTTACAACTTCCCCGTTACAGTGCCCTGCCGAGCACTGTCCCGCTTTTTCATATGATAGGCAGGCAACTAATGCCATGACACTACCATAGGCTTCGGGTAGGACTAGTCTTAAGGACTACACTACTACCTCAAGACTTTCTTCGGTGGTAACCATACTCTTACAGATTATACAATGTATATGACTTATCTCTTTCTTTCTGTTTATAAAACATATAGTTAAATAAACATTTTCTTTCTTCCCTTTCTATTTGTAGAAGATAAGTTAAATAAACCTCATCTTTCTTCTCTTTCTTGGTCAATAAAAAATAGTTGTATAGATTTTTATCATATAAATAACCCCCGTTATTTATAATATCCCAAAGGATTCACCACCCCAGACTCTACCCACCATTTTAACTCAGTAAGTCTCTCTGACGTAGAACGAACTTACTATTCTAAAATCTCACAATTTACCGTATATATTAACCATACACTGGTTAACTCATCCAACCTCTAGACACCGACTTACGAGTCCTAACCAGGACTCTCATAAACCAACTGACTCAACAGTTGTACACAATGTACTCAGCCCGACACATCGGTCAATCTAACACCACATTGATTCCATCTATTTATCACATCAATATCATCTCATACACAATTAATATAACTTATCACTTGCATGCAATTTAACATATATATAAGCACACAATTACATACCTCATCACTACACCCTCGTCATAAGCTCAGCTCAACCCTTGTTATAGGGCCCCGTCGCTAAACATAGCGACACACTTGTCATCTACGATGACTACCCAGCCACCACACGGTGACTATATCATCTATCATATGATAACTGCCAGATCACACGTACAATGATGACCTTTAAGGACTCCGTCCTCCACATCACTATTAGCCGTATACACTGACAACAATGCAAACACACAAAGCAACACATATATATACATATGACACTACCTGGACACGTACTACGACTCACCACCATTTATGGATCACTTACGTGTGTAATCCAAAGCGTACTTAGATGTATCCTCATAACATCTAGACACATTACCCAACTCTTTCCGAATAGGAAACTATACGACACACAAACACCACACCGGCTTATAGCCCGTACATACTAAGGAAACCACAATGTCCGATGCATTGCCATACCCATCGTGTCACAGGGACAACGATATAATACCCACAACATCAAGCACATGATGCACAACGACATACTAGCACCTACATGACTCGTAAATAAACCACGTACAGGTTCCCATGCTAACTCTCCTTATATAACCATCACTTGTTTTAACTAAATCCTCGACTAACTCGTAAGATGACACACACATGTAGGTCCCGGGAGCCTCGTCGCGCAGCGGAAATAACACGGATCTGCTCATCGATTCGTGTGGGAACCAAGAAACATGATAGAGAAGAACACGAACATAAAGAAGAGAATCAAAACAAAAATGATACGTAATCCATAACAAAGAAGTCATCTCACCTTACATACCGAAGAAGGACGCATCTTTCGTCTACGCTCATGGTCCAGGGGCGGGAGAGCTCATCCCGCACGGACACCTATCAACCTAGTTCCCAAAAGTTTTCCACCTACAAATGAGGCCATCATCTCAATTTATAGGGGCATGAACAATACCTGCGTACTTGGCTAAGTATGCAGGTCATTGGTCATGCGTACTTGTTAAATACGTAAGGCAAAAGCCTTGCGTACTTACTAAGTACGCAGGACCAACTGGTGAACAAGCTAAGTACCCATGAACACCCTCCTACGTACTAGCTAAGTACACCGATACATAGGATTTAATATATAGTTACAAAAACATGCTTCTACGGACTCCCTCTTAACTATAGCATCAAATTCTATCTATCACTAACACTGATAATCATCAGTTTACAAAGAATGTCCTAACAGACTCCCTTTAAACTAATGACATCACGTGTCTTCTGGCGAGACTTGATCTTCTGGCATTCCACTTGATATCTTCAAATCTTCAAACGTTAGTCTTCAGTTGCCGAGTGATCTATCTAACCCGACTCCCTCTTAGCTGTAGCTTTCATTATAGACCAAACCAAGTGCTTCAATAAGAACCAACTAACCCAACACAACTCATTGTAGTTCATCCTCTTAGCAGTAGCAACCTCCAACTTGACTTAGACTTCTTCCAAATCAACTGGCATATGATAGAGAGTTTGAATTTCCAATAACCTGCATCAAACTAATCAGCTCCCATAGGAATTCCAGTAAGATAAACTTTAGTCTTCAAACCAGATGTGTCGAACTCTATCCTGTATCTTCATGAGTCAACCAAATTCCCGAAGATGTTCATTTCCAATTTCCCCTTTCAGTTTAAGCTCCTCTCTACTAGACCAGAAACAAGGGAACGTTTCCTATCCCGTCGGCAAATGATAAAGGTTTCATCTTCAACTAATAATCCAGCGGAGATCCAGCTTCATCTTGAAAACACTCGATGGAATCTAACACAAAATCATGCTCAGCAGTGATCATCCTGAATCCAAAGTCCAACATTCTTCAATTAGATCTTCATTCCTGGTTAACACCTCCTAATCTGTATACATTCACCGCGGTGAAGTTCCATAACTAGGTTGTCTATCTGTCATTCCACCCAGATCCTAAATGAGAAATCCAATCATAACTAAATCACATCAAATCTTGAATACAGGCTTGACCAAAGAGCACGAAAAAATATAGTTTACACGAGAAATCATAGTTGAGATCCATGTTACGTCAAAGAGGTATATATATAGGAAGTACCAACGGCTTTTCCACCACCTCTTTAAAGTCCCATGAATACTTTTAGATTTTTATCCCCCTCATTTCTCTGTAAACTATGACCATCTTCATCACCGATTCCCTCAAATCCTCAAAAACCACAACTACTCAACTCTAGGATATTTTTTTTTATTCCTTTGCAAAGATCCAAAACAGCAAATCCTTGGATTCAAGTTGTTCCAGTATTCATCCCCTATTAAAGAAGTATCATAGATACTCGTAGCAACATCTTCACAAATAAAACGAGACCTTTAGTTGATAAGGACCCAGTTGCTCAACTTGATTCAACATTCATTCACAATTAAAGAAGTATCCCGGATACTTGTAGCCCACATTTTCAGGTTTGAACACTTAAACAATGTATGACAATTGGTATCATCCAAAAAAAATCTCGTCCTTGATTCGCCAAGCCACATCAAATTTCAGTCCCGAAAAACCAAAATCACTATCTTCTCAAAAATGGCCTGAAACAAGCTTACAAACGACCCTAAAAATTTTGGCCAAGAAATATTTTCCCGCCAAGAAATATATATTTTTTATTATTATTATTTTTTACTTTTTTATATTTTTTTTAATCCCAGGTGATAGTTCATGCGTACTTAGCAAGTTCGCACAGCCAAATACACATGCATACTTAGCAAGTACGTAAGTCAACTCCTCATGCGTACTTAGTAAGTACGCAGGGCTAACCCATGCGTATTTAGTAAGTACGAAGAAAAGGTGATTCTGCGTACTTAGTCAGTATAGCAGCGTTCTTGACTGATCTTGAGGAGAATGCTCAAAAAGTGTTGGATATAAGAAATTGATGCTTCCAAAAGCTTAGAAATCATCTTCTAACAAACCCTCAGCCTTCCAAACACCAAATGAAGCGATAACGAACTCGAATTTAAGGATCTTGGACAGAAAAAGTAGTGACCCAGTCAAGAGCAGATATGCTCAAAACCCTAAAAAACTCGAATCCGGAAGACAATTCAACTAACACCGAGGCTCTTATACCAATTGTAGGTCCCGGGAGCCTCGTCGCGCAGCGAAAATAACATGGATCTACTCGTCGATTCGTGTGGGAACCAAGAAACATGATAGAGAAGAACATGAACATAAAGAAGAGAATCAACACAAAAATGATACGAAATCCATAACAAAGAAGTCATCTCACATTACATACCGAAGAATTACACATCTCTCGTCTACGCTTACGGTCCAGGGGCGGGAGAGCTCATCCCGCCAGGACACCTCTCAACCTAGTTCCAAAAAGTTTTCCACCTATAAATGAGGCCATCATCTTAATTTATAGGGGCATGGACAATACATGCGTACTTGGGTAAGTACGCAGGTCATTGGTCATGCGTACTTGTTAAGTACGCAAGGCCAAAGCTTCAATTTAAACATTAAACGTTTAAAATCATAACTCATAATGCGTTCGTTTAATAAAACATGCAAGTATGTACGATAGCCCCCAAAACAGTAAAACGTTTAAAAGAGGGGATTAGAAACTCACCGTTACAATGATCTAACTCCTGCAATCTAACTGCTGCACTGCAACAACCTCTTTGCACCAAGCCCAAACCTGTCAATGTATGATCACATGATCAGAGCACATCCTAAACACGTGTTGATTATGTTTATATATAAATGGCCCCGACACTCGTCTTGTTCGCTTACCCTATCGTTCATAATAAACCCGAGTCCCATGGGTTTACGCGTTATATTCTCCCTAAATCGGATCGGACTCGCGTACCCGAATTCAAGCTCGCATGCTGGTGTCACGCAAACCCTAGCCACCCGTGAAACGTCCTGCAATTCCTACCCACGAGACACGTACTTTTGGGCCGGGTCCTCGCACACGCATGCATGTTACCATGCAAACGCTAGACGTGGAAACCCTACCCGTAGATGGTTCCAACCGTCCACCACCACGTAGCCCGTGTACCACCACCGTTCGTTACCGCCCTTGACCACCCCCGAGACAACCGTCTACGCCACCGTGCCACTACCACCACCACCGGACGTAGTCGGCCCCAAGCCATACTACCATAGCCCCTTCCAGGGCTGTGGTTCACGCTCCACAGCCGCCGGAACCACTTCGGTTTCCCATCGTCTTCGTCAGCCATCTTCACCCCTAGGTCGGCCTCCTACGCCCGGCCGAACTCCTTCGCGAACCACCAATGCCAAGGGTACTACAGTCCCCACATGCCATTCCCGTAACTACCACTGTCGGCCACCATGTCCTTCCCTGTCCTCGCCATTGGCCGTGAACCCCATTCCAAACCCTAGTCGGGTCTTCAAACCAAAAACAAAAACCATAAATTTAAAAAGTGGGGATGGAGATTACCTTATTGATGTTCGGAAGGCCCTTGCTGATATCACCGTCGAACCCCCCTTCCGGTCACCTCCTATTTCCCGTTTTCTCTCCCTGCCATCGCGTAACCCCTAGGCCGAATGGCCTATGGTTTCTCCTAATCTTCCTTTTAAATGTTAAGGGTTACATCCGGGTCCTCGTGGTTCCCCTTTCACGTGTTTCGATCTCATTTTCTCGTTAAACGACTAAACTGGTCCCCTAACCTGATAATCCGATAGCCCATGCCATTTGAAAGAGGCTCGGTTCGACTAATAACCCGATTCTGTTAATTTCAAATTCCGGGATTTTACAAGTCTACTCCTCTTAAAAGAGGTTCGTCCTCGAACACTGCGTCGGCACAAACCAACACGTCTCCATCTTTCCAATCTTACTTACGTACCCAAATCCTTAGGTGTTACCCACTCTCCTTCGTACACGTATCGTCCTGATTATTACTTTTCAACATGGCCACAACCTTGGTGTTCATAGAAGTCTTCACCATTGCTTGCTTTTAACTTTGTGACTTATAGGTTTCGCTTATATCTTAATTCACTTCTCGTCCTTCCAGCCATTATTTAAACAGTTGCATCTGCCATTATTGTCATCCCGACACTTGCTAGAAGTTGCCTTTCGTGACCGCCTTGATTACTAATTATCTCACGAAGATTCCATTGTCATTACCCCTGGCATTACCCTCGCGCTAATAATTTCCTTAACAACGTCGTACGTAGCATCTCGAGTATTATGTAGCACAACACGGCATATGTCCGCTTCCTTGTCATATTTCATCCCAACTCACGGGCACAATTGCCATTGTCCCATGTATAATCTTGATGGTTTCGTCACTCCGACGGTCATCACCCCAAGTAGGTTCCTTAACTTTCATGGACGGATTCATTCGCCATCCTTCCAAAATGAAGTAGTCGTACTTCTCGCCTCATACCTTGATCACCGTCCTGCGATGATTTCTCAAACTCAATCCTACTGCCCTACCCATAAGGGTAATACTTTTATACAAAGCTACACTGGTCTCCACAAAATTTCTCCAGGAGCTTGTAAAAAGCTACACTGGTCTCCACAAAATTTCTCTACCATAGTATCTCTTTACTTCGTTACCATGCAATCACCGACCGTATCTGGTTTATAATTTACGAACACAAAGTCCGTCTGCTCACAAGCCTCAGCTATTCATCATCTTGCCCAGGGAAAAACATCCCTATTCCTCTGGTGTCTCACTTCGACCGATTTCTTCATATGGAACGTGTTCTATGAAGGCCCTTCGTTATCTTGTTAACTCTGTGCTGAAATCTTCAGCGTCATCACCTTGATCTCATCATGGGTATCTCTGGTCCAGCGTGTACGTAACCGCTTTCATCATTAACTCTTCAGCTCTGCCCATTGACTTCGTGCTCCGAATTTCCTAAAATATAAGCACAGGCATCTCATAAGAGCACCTCACCGGTCGTCTAGAAAGAGGTCAAAACTCCTCGCACCACCTTGATGTTTCAAGGTCAAGAAAAACATCAAGATAGAAATACTATGTGATGCGTTGTGTTTTAAATATATAAAAATATAGGTAAATTTTTTTTAGGATGGTTTCACGTGATCAAGTTTTAAATTTATAAAATGATAATTACTTTAACTTAAAACACACACAATAGGCAAGTGTACCTATCGCAGCGTAATAAAGTTTAGGTAAGAACCAAGTATCGAAACAATGGACACGGTCGAGTTCCAATACTCAACTTTTGTTATCGTTTAGCCGGTTTAATTAGTGAGTGGGTTTTGAGTGCTTGTGAAGCAGAAAAGTAAATGACAGAAAACTAAATGACAGAAAAGTAAATGACGGTAAAGTAAATAACAGAAAAGTAAAAACGTGCATGAAGTGTGTAACAGAAATGTAACGAACATAATAGTAAATAACAGGAAAGTAAATATGTCGGAAATGATCAGGTTATGAAGAGTATTGCTTTAGGCTTCGAATCCGCTTGGTACATGATAATGTTAAGTTGACTAATCCAGTGACATGACTACAACAAACGTGTGACTCGGGTCACCGCTAGAGCCTCGTCCTCACGACATTTGATTTGCAAATTTAAAAGCTTTAACAAGTAGTAGTGCCTCCCGTTATGGACAACAATTACCCTCAACCCTTCGAATGGTCATCTCCGGGTTGGTTTAAGACATCGAACGTAAAATGCTTTATATTAGAGTTAAATAGGTGATTATATTTTGCTCACCGGGAGACGGTGTAACAATGGGACAAAGTATAAAGATGTACCGTTCCCAATATGAGTTCACCAATTCTTGGTCGCATAATAAGTTCGTATAAAGACGTACGACCCTACTAGTGTTGACCAAGCCTTGGCTTATCAATCTCTGCTTGTATAAAGACGTACAAGTTTTAAAATAAGTTTGATTAAAAATGTTTTACGATCTTACACTTTAAAATCAAGAACACTCACAAATATAAAGACGAATTTAGACAATAATAAAAGCCCACCGAAATTGTGGTTTTAAGGACGAATAGTTAAAGACATAAACACATCACTTAGATTAATACGTTAAACATTAACATGCACCAAACTTCATCTTCACCCTAGTGTAGGTCCTCATGGCACTTCTACAGTTCGTTCTCGTGATAAGACGTGTCGTTAACTTGGAGTGCGAAATCCAACGAATCAACGATTGCATACACAAAAGACAATATAGACAATCAAGTAAATAACATTCACACTTGTATTCCAATTCACAATAGAGTTTACAGACTCAATTGTTCAACTCTGTTCTAGTTCTGATCAATCATGTTCTATATTCAAACTGACTCTGTAAACATCTATATATAGACAACTGACCTTCATTAGGCGAACTTAACAAGTTCGCCGCTAACAGACTAAGCGAACTTAACAAGTTCGCCTCTGTTAGACTAGGCGAACTTAACAAGTTCGCCTCTAGCATAACTTGCATAAAACATTTAGAACATTATACGTAACAAAAACATAAAGACATTAGATCTAAACTATTACAAAGCTTTTGTCATTACAAACTATGTCCTAACAGACTCCCCCTTGACAATAGATTGATCTTCAGTCTTTTGTCTTCATGATGAGCTCTTCCAATTATCCGGTAATCTGCTGCCTGCTTGCACTCCATATCTTCTACATCTCTCCAACACTCTCTTGTACTGCAATCCTTGTTCTTTCCATTCATCAGTGAATATGACTTCATTCTTTCTCAGCGTTCTCTGATCTTTCTTTGAAAAATTAATAAGATTCATTGCATCATAGAAACATACAATGACATTATTATTGTCACACCCCGACCGATGGCGGAATCATCGGGGCGGGACATCTTGACTGTTCATAAGCACAAGGTTGACTAAATTGAATATATTAAACGTCAAATTTCATTGCAAATAATCCAAACACAACCAAATCCAAGATAGAACAAAATTGAAATACATAGAGTTCTTTTATTTAAATTAGCTAAGTCCAATCCTATGTGTAGCACATCTTGAACAATCTCACACGTTAGAACCTGAAACATGAATAAAATAAAGTCAATTAAAAAGTTGGTGAGTATAACACAGGTTTGTATATAGATAGCATATAGTTGTAAAACAAATTCTTACATAACATGATAAATAAGGCATTTATGGGGAGCAGCTATTGTGTAACCAAGTACAATCAAACCTTTATAACTAGCATGCAAAATTGTGTTGTCGGTATCAATCACCCCAATCTGGGTGGGTTTGTCAGACTCAATAGATCTATCATTGAAAACCGTCGGCTTGAATAGTTAATGATTGCACATAATAGCATACAAAAGTTAGCACACATAGCACTCTGGCATAAAGCTCAAATTTGTACACATGAATGTAAATAGGATGTGTACTTGTGTTGTTTGTGTAAATGTAAACATGTAATTTGTATATAGTTCATGTTTCACCCCAAAAGTGTAAAAGAGTAAAAGGGGCTATGAAATACTCACTTGTTTTGAAGGCGTAGCTAACAAGGATACTAGACAGAATAAAGATCCTTGAAATGCACAAGTTAACCTAAAGTGTAATGTATATGGTATTAATAGTGTGCACCAAAGTTTAAGTCTAAAGTTGCATTTGGACTTGTGTAAAAAGGTCATTGATTTGTAATTGGAGGTATTGAATAAATATATAAAGTTTGAAAGAATATTTTTAGAATATTTTGATTAAGGTTTGAGTTTGAATAATTTAATAAGTAATGTAAATAATTATTGTTTATGAAAATAATGTAAGTGTTAAATGAAATCAAGTGTAGATAAATAAATGTCTTTGTTTAAACATAAAGTAAATAAATAATCATTATTTTATTTATTTATTTATAAAATGTAACTTAACTATTTAAATACTTTTTAAATGAAATGTTTAGCAATAATTGTAAATTTAATTTTTATAAACTTTAAATAGATAATTTTCTATTTATTCCAAGATTAAATATTTGTTCTTTCTAAATAGAATTAAATGCATTTTTATAAAAATCAACTATTTTTATTTTGTAATTTAATCAGAAATATTTATTGTTTGAAAAATATATAAAATTATAATTCTGCCAGAAATTTAACTCGCACATGACCGTGCCAGGGAAGGGCACGATCGTGCTCGAACCACGGGCGCGACCATGCTAGTCAGGGCGCGACCGTGTTGATCAAACAGAGGCTTAACTAACTAAATCATTAGGCATGACCGTGCCTTGGTCAGACACGATCGTGTCTATGATTCTAAGACACGACTGAGATTAGCCAAAGGGCATGATTGGGTCTGGACAGGAGGACACGACCGCGCTAGATGATTAGCGCGACCGTGTCTCTTCCAAAGCAGACACGAATTGACTGATTCTTACATTGTTAGTGTTTGAAATCATAGGGCTTTTATTCATAGTGATGTTACGAGTATGTTGGGATGTTTTAATTGTATTAACAACATGTTCTGGGTCGAAATCGGTTAAACCATTTTTTATAAAATATGGTTTCGGGTTCAGGATGATTTCTATATTGTAAGCCCAAATTGATAGGGGGCTTTTGATCTAGAGACTAAATAGATTGAGGACAGAGTTTCAATTACCCGGAAGAGTAGTGAATTGATAGAGAACGGTAGGAAAAGGTCTCAGCGACGATGCGGATGGCTTCCGGCGTTCTCTGCTGCAATCCCGTCTAAACAGAGAGTCCAGTAGCTTTAGTGAGGATTGAGTAGCGTGAATCTCCTGCTTGGTTGCGATAATTCCGATCGAAAGAGAGAATTCGTGTTTTCTTGAAATGTCTAAGCGATTTTTGAGATGGATTAGATTAATTTGAGACGTTTGTTGTAATGGTAATGAAGTGTAAATTGGTTACGGAACTCAACGATCGGGTGATTAAAACTGTATTTACGTTTCAACTGGTACTAGGCGCGACTGTGCCCATTTGAGGCGCGACCGTGCCTAGGCACCGGGCGCGATCGTTCCAAAGCTGGTCACGTGACCATGCCGAAGCACTCGGCGTGACCGTGCCAGAACGAGGCGCGACCGTGCCTATTAGGGTTTCTTGTAAATTTTCAACATCAGACCTTGTAACTTTGGTCTTTGACATATTTGTATAAATAGATACTTATGTAGTGTTTTAGTAGGTTATAACCGTGTAAGATTTGCGGGTTAACATTGAAATATAGTATTTAATTGATGGTACGAATAGAACAAAACAGTGCACTAGAATTTGGTTTGAAATGCATTACATTGAATTTGAAATACGGATACTAAAAATCAGAAATGTTATAATTATCTTTGTCTTCAATCCTTGTTTCACCAGTATTAACATCGACATACCACCATTTCATATTCCTAAGGAAATCTTGAGGAATCTTCTTCAATGGTATCCTGTGTACATCACGTACTGGTTTGAATTTGTACTTCCAGGTCACTTTCCTAGTCTTTTGATCTATGTTCTTCACTCTCTTTCATTTTTGAGGCTTTAACCTTTCATACTTCCCCGAACCACCTTCTCTCTTGATCAGATTTGCAATTACATGAGCTAATCCAAACTTGGATCTATTAATAAGTGGCTTTGAAGCTAGACCATTCATTTCACACCTTGGCAAGGTATTGAAATACTTGATCCTCGGCTTTAAGTACTGAACACCATCAGATCTTTTAATAGAAAATAATTTTGTGTCATTATCATAAAACCAACTTATGATTCTTCCTACACACCTCTCTTTATTCACATAGTTTTCTTTCTGAGCAGGTTGTGCTTGAGACTTGGGTAGCACCTTCATCCAGCTATTTACAACTTCTCTCCCCTGTTCTCTGGTCATACCTGTATTTCTGTACATCACAGCTTCTTCATTCACCTTTGGAGACTCAGTGTGAGTAGTATTAGCTTCAGCATCTGTATTGGATTGAATGTTTTCATCATTAGTATCAATCTTAGAATCAGCAGTATCTTCAGGCAGTGTGATGTCTTTAAAAGAGTCCATAGAATCTGTTGCTCCTTCATAATTAAACTCAGGAATAACATCATATTGGATGAAGTTATAAGGGACATTAAGACCATCACAACCTTCATAAATCACTTTATCTTGACTTTTCTCTATCTCTATCTCCACCATCTCTCCTTCTTCTATTTCATTATCCGACACATCATCTTCTATGTCATTGAATAATTCATCAATGTCATCAAGACATGCTATCTTTTCAGCTTCTTCCTCCTCAGACTCTGCAAAGAACTCCAATAATAAGATTTCTTCTTCATGAACTCAAGAAGTATCTTTGTTTCCATCAATGAATTGTGATGTCGACTCCCCCTGAACTTTAGATATAGGATTAACGTCAGCGTATTGACGATCACCCTTAATATTACTAGAAGGATCATTGTCTTCATCATCATGTCTTTGAATAGACTCAGTGTGACATGTATCACGGATCCTTAACTCCCCTTGAGCATCAAGACGCTCAACAAGTTTGGACACTAATGCCTGCATAGCAGCAATCTGCGTAGTTTGAGTCTGAATCACCAGCTGTCTTTGAGTATCAGTAGATACAAGAGTATCCACCTGAGTTTGTAAAGCAAGCACTTAAGATTCATGGAAAGTAATCCTATCAAAATTAGAAGGCTTAAAAGGACCAGCCGAAGATTGAGGAACTGAAGTACTAGGAGTAGGAATAACCACAGGAGGAACAGGAGTTAGAACAGGAGATTGATCTTTAGAACTTGGAGGTGTGACAATTAAGGAAGCAACAAAAGTAGCATCCTCTACACCTTGTGAAGATTGAGCAGCAGCAATTGAAGCAGCCATAAGCTTTTGAGATTTAGGATCCAGATTAAAATCACTATCAGAACTCTCATCCACCAATGTTCTTTTTCCAAGTACTGATCCGGAAGGAGGATCCCGAACAGACTTACGTCTTTGTCTTTTGGCTGTAGATTTAAGGTGTTTACCAACATTAGCCAATGGTATACGAGCCAACCTTTCATAATGATCTGAGGAAAAATCTCTAGACTCATCAGAATCGGTTTCTTCAGAAATAGGTAAAATTGTATCACTTGAGCTAGAACTTGACTCAGTATCTGTTACCACATTCCCTTCAGCTTCATGAATGGGCGAATTCACACCGTCATCAACAAAATCATCCATATTCATCCCTAGATCTTGTTCATGTTCATGAACGACCTCTTCTAGAACAAGTTCATTAACAGGTATATCAACCTGAGCTTGTTGAATTGGAACTTGTTCTTGAATTGGAATTTGTTGTTGTTTGGGAACTTGTTGTTGTTGTTGAACTTGTTGTTGTGGAACTAGTTGTTGTGGAACTTGTTGTTGTTGAACTTGTTGTTGTTGAACTTGAACCTGTGGAATATGTTGTTGTGGTTGTTGTTGCTGTTGTTGAACATTCGGACCTTGCACTTGAGCTATCTCATCAGGATGAAACCAGTTGTCATTCGGTGGTTCAACATAATCAGGATTGATTAAGTGACCAAACAATGGAGTATTAACATGAATTAAAGCTTCATTTTGTTGTTTCACCTTAGTGCAATCCGTAAAGATACGCTTGGACATCGGAGTCAAAGTTAATCTAATCGGATGCTGTGGGAGATCAAGAAGAAGATGATTCAGAATCATTTGGATGAACTGAGGATACATAAGAAATCCTTGACCTTCAGCAGGTTTGATTTGCATAACCATCTCCCGATAGATATATCGTGCAAAATTGAATCGTTTATTCAACGTCAAAGCTACCATTACAGCTTGAAGAGCAGTCTTTAAACCATATGTACCAGCTTTACGAGGAGATAGGCATTGGATAATCACATGCATGAAATATCTCCATTCACCCACCAAACCACCTTTACGAGCTTGTGTATCATTCGGTCATCCACGATAACCCATCCTCTGAAAGCATCCCATGATAAATGTATTAGGATATGATATAGGATCATCAACATCACCACCTAGAGCAAGAGCAGCACGAATAGTTTCTTCAGATATAGCAATCTCCGTATTGTTGACAGTGGCACGAAGAACATGAGGTTCTACGTCAGTATCTGAATGAATTGTGTCCCAAAATTGCTGAATATACACCAGACTTATGTATGGATCTGCAGATAATGCGACATGAAGTCGTGAATGATTCAGAAATCCGATAATCCCTTGAAAGTTTACGGCCTCAGACATGTTAGGATCTAACAATGCCACCTGGTTATGTTTCTATTCGACACGACGAGCCATCTGAAAAATATTTGGACAACAAACACATTAGACAAATAACAAACACGAAAAACAAATTTGAAACAAAAACAAAACAAAACAAATTTTTATTTTTTTTTTAATTTCAAACACAAAAATTTTGACAAGTCCAAAAACCCTTCTGACCCCTAGGCGAACTTAATAAGTTCGCTTAGTGTTTCAAGAGGCGACAAGTTCGCTTGAACAAGTTCGCCTGAACTGTTTGACGTTTCAAATTCTGAACCAGAAATCAAATTTTGTTTAATCGATGATTTAACCAAGAATTAACCAGATAAATGACAACGACTAGTACTCTCGAAACAAATACAACAATCAATTTTAAGATTTAAGTAAAAATTAGCATCGATTTTAGACCAAACAGTCACGCGATGAAATCCGAGACAAAAACCTCACTTTTCTCACAATTTAACGGATGAAAAACAATGAAATTACCTTAGGCACGTTTGCATATCAATTTTGAATCAGAAGATACTAGAAAACAACCAAACAACCACTTAATTTGAAAATTTCAAAAAATTTTGACAAGTCCAGACAAGTTCGCTTGAATGTGAAGAAGATAAGTGAATAAGTTCGCTTGGACAACCCTTATACAGATTAAGTTCGCTTATTTAGGCGAACTTGTTAAGTTCGCTTAACAAGCCCTAGGCGAACATAATAAGTTCGCTTCACCAACATCAGGAGAACATATTAAGTTTGCTTCACCAGATTTAGGCGAACTTAATGAAATTCAACTTTTCCCTTGAACAAATTTTTACCTACTTTCAATCCGTCACTTCTTGAACTTCTGTCAGCAGCATGTATTTGATCCAATCCCGAACAATTTAATAAAAGATTAGAATTTTCATGGAAAATAATAAAAAAAACAAAATCTTTTTGAATTTTATCTATACAAACGGAATCACATATTTTTGGATTTTTATCTGTACAAACGAAAACACATATTTTTGAATTTTTATCTGTATAAACTGAAATCACACATTTTTGAATGATCATCATGAGTAAGAAGATCATATCAGTATCCGAGTAGTTCATCACACATTTTAGCAATAACCAAGAGTAACCTATGATATGAAACAATCCAACTCATTTTGTACTTTATGTATTTTTTTTAGTATTTATAAATCAATCAATTTGAATAATATTTGAAATGATACGCGATAAATTTCAAAGTAAATGAGATCAGGTTATGAAATGCTCTTTTATTTATACCGAATTTGAAATATAAAGCATGAATTCTTAAATTTGTCAATATTATATTATTTGAAACTATAAGCGTTTATTCTCCAAATTCATGTGATTTAGTACTATTTAGATGAAAAACAACGTGTACCCCACATATATGCCAAACAAAAATATAATTTGCACTATCTTCAAGACATATACAGTTTATTTTAAGATTAGATCAATTTCCAAGATGAAATTATCTCATTTAGCACAAGAATAGAAGCAGATCCCAAAGGATATAAGAATCATGATGATTCAGAATCAGAAGATTCTAATGAATTGGCTGTATAATGAGAATCAACAGATTCAGGTATGAGGATCCAACTATTATTTGGACAAGTTTCAATGGAGTCAGATTGGATGATGTATCTAACTGATCCAAGGTCGAATATATGTTTCAACAGATTTTGAAAGCATATCTTTGTTCAACAATACATTGCATGTTTTTCAGGGCATGGGCAGTAATGTGAACTGAATAGACTTGTGCTAAAGATATAATTCGATATTGGTCTCATGAAATTCTTTAAAACCGTATATTCTTTTTCTGATAATGATCTTTTACACACACACCCAGGCATATAATGGATTCAAATCACATATGTAATCATATCATATTTAATTTTCACACTACTATTAGTTTCAAAACGTTTTTAGTCTATTGACAATTCAAATTTCAAAACTCATACACAAATTTGAAAACAGATTATCAAGATTAGAGCATTCACATTTCTCATTTATGCAGACTTTGAAATTTAGATCAAATCACTCAGTCTAATCAATCATAAATCAAAGGTCTACTAAGGTCGTGTGAAATGAACTAATCACTGATGTACTATCATTTCTTCTCTAACTTCAAATGATGTCAAATTTTATATTTTTCAATTTGTTTTGACTTTTTATAAATTAAGAACTTTTTAACTGAAAAGTTTAAAATGCAGAAATGTAATAAAGCAATAAAAGAAATTAAAAACAAAATTTTTCATAAAAATCTGATTTTGAAAAACTTTTATTCGGGATTGATCATACCTATCATTTTGATTAGAAATTCAAACCTGGTATGATCAAATGCCTTGGTAAACAAATCAGCAAAATTATCATCAGTGTGAACCTTTACCAGCTCAATCAACCTTTTCTCTGCACAATCATGAATAAAATGATATCTAATCTCAATGTGCTTAATAGGATTATTAGTTATAGACATTGTAGCATTATTATCAATAAGCATAGGAGTTCCTGTGAAATTCAAACCTTAATCTCTTAATTGTTGTTGTATCCACAGGATCTGTGAACAACAACTTGCATCAACGATGTATTCTGCTTCGCATGTAGAAATGGAGACTGTGGTTTTCTTTTTGCATTGCCAGGAAACAAGTCGATTACCCAAGAACTGGCAACCACCTGTTGTAGATTTCCTGTCCAAACAACAACCACAAAAATCAGAATCAGTATAAGCATTGAAATCAATGTTAGAACCATGTGGATACCATACTCCCAATCTTTGTTTTCCTTTCAAATAACGAAAGATTCTTTTTACAGCTATTAAGTGAGATTCTTTTGGTTTTGCCTAGAATCTGGAACAGATGCACACTTCGAACATTATATTTGGCCTTGAAGCGGCTAAGTACATGAGAGATCCAATCATTGCTCTGTAAATTCGACAATCCACATCTTTTCCATCCGGGTCAGAATTCAACTTATGATTGACCGGAATCAGAGTATCATATGGGGTACAGTCCTCCATCTTGAACCGGCTCAAGATGTCTTTGACATACTTGGACTGATGAATAAAGAAACCAACTTCCTTTTGATTTACTTGTAAACCTAAGAAAAACGATAACTCTCCCATAGCTGACATTTCAAACTTCGACTTCATTACACTCTCAAAATCTTTGCATAACCCTTCATTTGTTGAACCAAAAATAATATCGTCCACATATATCTGCACCAATAGGTAATCTCCCCTTGATTTCTTTATGAATAAGGTCGAGTCAATCTTGCCACGAACAAAATCATTTGCCAAAAGATGTATAGAAATTGTTTCATACCACGCTCGAGGAGCCTGATGAAGACCATAGAGGGACTTATCAAGCTTGAAAACCCTATTCGGATTAAGTGGATCTTCATACCCCGACGGCTGACAAACATAAACCTCCTCCTTGACCTTAATATATAAAAACGCACTTTTCACATCCAATTGAAACACCTTAAAACCTTTATAAGAAGCAAAAGCTAGAAACAGCCGTATAGCTTCAAGCCTCACAACAGGCGCATAAACCTTGGTGTAATCAATTCCCTCTTGTTGATTGAAGCCCTGGACAACTAATCTTGCCTTGTTTCTTACTACGACACCTTGATCGTATTTCTTACATTTAAACACCCATTTAGTACCAATCGGATATACACCCTTCGGAAGATCTACAAGATTCCAAACCTTAAGTTTGTCAAACTGAGCAAGTTCTTCCTGCATGGCCTCTATCCAATTGTTATCATTTAAAGCCATTTCAACATTTTTTGGTTCGACCTGAGAAATAAAACATGAATGTGAGCAATCATCAAGAACACCATAATCTTTAATACATGTATACAAACAAGTATTTTCTACAATAGAACATGTTTTCACTCCATCCTGCAAATTTCCGATTATATTTGTCACTGGTTGATCTTTGAGTTCCTTGATGGAAGCGACCTCAGGAACCTGTAACACTTCAACACGAGTTGTATCAGATTGATAAGACAAATCATGATAAATTGGAATTTTCGAGTCTAAATTTGCAGGAATCTCCCCCGAATCCTGTGTCGAAGGTAATGAATCATCACCCAACAAAGGATCAGCAGAAGAATCTTGAAAAATTGCATTGTCTTCCTCACTCTATGAATCTTGTGGTCCCGAACAAGAAGCAACATTAGGATCGGAAGCAGAAGTAGATGGAACCGATGAATGTGAAACTGCATTTGGTAGAAAGCCATTGTGTTGTGCATCCTGACATGAATCATAGAGAACATCAGCTTCATCAGGAGAAATATCAGAAGGTAAATGAAAAGACTTGAATAAGTTTTCATAATCAAATGCCCAATCTGGTCCAATCGCCATTTGAGGTAAAGACCGATTTGAACAGTCAATATGGAACCATTCTTCAAGTTGGCGCGTCTCTTTGTTATAAACCCTCTTGGTAGTCGAATTCGCAACATACCCCAAAAAAATCCCTTCAATAGCCTTAGCACTGAATTTTGTTGGGACATCTCGAACTTTCAACAGGGTGCACGGATTACCAAAAGGTAGTAAATATTCCAGATTTGGCTTTCGATTATTCAGCAACTCGTAGCAAGTCTTGTTGTGTCGCTTGACGGTCAAGACCCTGTTCAAAACGTGACACACAGTATTCACAGCTTCAGCCCAAAAAGTAACTGGAATCATAGAATCTGCAAGCATCGTGCGTGCCGTTTCAACCAATGTCCTGTTCTTTCGTTCAGCAACACTGTTTTGTTGAGGAACATATGGCGCATTGAATTCATGATTACGTCCATTTTGTAGACAGAAGAAGCCCATCTTGCTATTCTTAAATTCGCTGCCATTGTCACTCCTAATTCTTTTGACCTTCAGATTGAACAAATTCTCCAAACTTAGAATTAAGTATTGTACCAACTCAGTGGTTTCAGCTTTAGAAGAAAGAAACTTAACCCATGAAAATCTAGAGAAATCATCCGTTACTACCAAACAGTACGATTTTCCACCAATGCTCCTGATACTAATCGGATCGAACAAATCCATATGCAGCAACTCGAAAGGAGTTACGATAGAATTCTTCGATTTAGATTTGTGTGATTTCTTTCGTTGTTTCCCCTTCTTGCAAGGAATACAATCATCAGAAACTGAGAATTTCATCTTCGGAATACCAAGAACCAGATCATTCTTAACAATGTAGTTCGTCTTCCGATAGTTGATGTGAGCTAGCTTCCTGTGCCACAAAATAGAATCTGATTCCTACCCCTTGGAGAGTAAACATGTAGGAATTGAATCCATTGTTGTAGCAACACTCACGTTAAGGACATACGTGTCATTTCTCATCGGGGCCTTCATGAGAATCTATTCGTCAAGAATAACAAAACCAGGTTTCAAGATATAACACTCAGCATCATTGAAATGGAACGAAAACTTCTTGTCACAAACTTGTGATACACTCAAAAGATTGTGTTCAAGCTGCTCCACATAATTCACCTTCTCAAATTTGACTTTATCATTCTTTAAAGTACCCTGTCCAGTTATGTACCCGCCTTTATTCCCCGCAAAAGCGACATAACCTCCATCGATATTTTTAACATCTTCAAGCAATCAAATATTCCCTGTCATATGTCGAGAGCAACCACTATCCACATACCATGTATTGTTGATAGTCCTCCTTGGTTGTCCCTACATAAACAACGAAAATCAGTTAGAAATAGGAACCCAAGCCATTGTGGTCTTGGGTCGTCCAGATTGATCAAAATAAACAACTTCTAGTAATTCACAATCAATGTTATCATTAACCTTTGGAATAGAAGTTTTACCAACAGACTTTTTCAAAGGAGATACATTTTGATTATTTTGAAAAACATTATTTGATATAGTATTATCAGATTCAGATGTTTCCAAAATTTTCTTCAATTTTTTGTTTCTTCTTCTCCTTTGTGGTCTAGACAATTTAACTTCAGATTGAAAATCTTATGAAATTCTAACATGAGGAATCTCAAGTTTCTCTTGACACACAAATGATTTAGAATTCAATTTATCCTGCTGTTTAAATCCAGAGGATTTAACAAAAGATCGACAGGACATATTTTGCTCCAAACTAAATAATGACTTTCCCTCATCTGTTCTTTTCAGAATCTTCACCACTTTTGGTTGTGAAGGAACAGTCTTCAATTTCCCTGGTTCTTATAAGGACAATTGACCAGAATGTGACCAGCTTCGTTGCAATGAAAACAAACTCTTCTTTCTTTATAAGTTCTAAAGTAAGAAGAATTCTTTAAGTTTGAGGAGCCATCAGAGGAATAAGCTTCAGAAAATTTTCCAGAACAGTTTACTGATTTCTTTGGAACATAAACCTGTGTAGGCACCTTTGATGAATGCACCTTTTGATGACCAGCAGCGACAAAACCACTTGACTGTAAAATTGGGGAAAGCTTATGTGTAACGACTTTCACCTCATCAGGTTCAGTCAGAATGCATCTATCACGAGTAACAATTTTTACAACTGTTGGTTCATCAAGTTTCACCTCTTTTGGAATACCTTCGACTTTCTTCTCATCAAACACCTCATCCTCATAATCAAATTCATAAACCATATCCTCACCAGTTACCGGGTTCACTTCAATACTGTTTTTGGATCTATTTCCTCTTCATGTATGATTTCAGGTTCAACCACATAATTTGCATTAAATGGTGGAGGAACAAATCCAATACCAGCAACCCGTTTAGTAGGATCAGCATTTGAATTAAAATAATCCAAAACAACTAAAGAATTTGTAAAATTTTCCAACTTTCTATGAAGTTTGATCACCTCAGACTCTTTATCAGAAATTTCTTTATTCTTTTGAGCAACAACTTCATTTTGTTTTTCTATCTCAACATAAGCCATATCCAGATGATAAGCTTGTTCTTTATATTTTAATCCCAGAGAATTTAAGTCTCTTTTCAAAGACTCAATTCTATCGATGCACAATTTATCATTATCTTTCAGTTTCTTATTAACTGAATACATCGATTTCATATCACAAATCAAGTTTGTGTTATCATCCATGACCTTTTGCAATTTATCTTTAATAGTAATGCAGTTAGAACAGTAAATATGACAAACAGAATCTTTTAACTTTGACGGATCAGACATGTCTGCCATGAAAACTTTGGCAATGGGAATATTCTCTAAATCAGCACCATCTGAAGCATTTTGTGTTAGAACTATATCATCTTCAGTAACACCTGATGCAACATCAGAATCAATATTCTGCACTTGTTCTATCTCTTCATCAACAATCTGCACACTTTCACCATCACTCGAACCATCACTCGAACTGTCATCATCAGTCACCTCTTCTGATTTTTCAGAATGAATTTCTGCTACAAAGGCTTGACTTACAGCACCTACTAAATCTTCCAGATGAATACCCCAGTCATAGTTCTCATCGTTCTGTGCAACCAATGCCAATGATGCAGATGCATGATTTGAATTTCCAGATGAACCATGTGATTGATTACGAGTATTCTGAAAGTTATTCTGCTTTTTCTGAGAATCAAACTCAACCTTTTGCTTCACACACTCTTTAGCAAAGTGACCATACTCTTGACAGTTATAACAACGCACTTTGGATTTATCAAATCCCATGCGTGATCGACCAATAGATCCAATATACTTTCTGCCAGTTTTCTTCAAGAAATCCTTTGCTTGACGCATCAACATGGCCATATTCCATTGGATATTCATTTCTTCCAGATCAACAGGGTCAATCTGTCTGAAATCTTCTTCAATAACCCCAGGATCATGATTTTTTCCTCCAATAAAATTCTCATACGAAGCCATGAATGAGGAAAACATAGCTAGATAATCATCAACAACCTTTTGATTTATATGAGATCCAGAAGATGTAGAAGCTGTTGTCGCAGAAAATCCAGAATGACTAGAATGACCAGAATGAATAGGAACTCCAGAATACTGATCATTAGAAGAATCTTGAGTATCGCCAGAAAAGAATGCAACTCCTGTACCAGTTTTACCAGAAGTCTTGGCAAAATACATTGAAGGATCCTGGATATGCTCCATGTTAGTCTCCTTTTTCTTCATATTCAGGTCATGCGATTGAATCTTCCCAAGAACTTCTTCAAGAGACATGGTTTTGTACTTGATATTTTCTTTTATCAAAACCGTATACACATCAAATTTTGATGGTAATGCCTCCAAGAACTTATCATTAATTTCTTCAGTTTCATACACCACAGAAGCACTCGATAGTTCACTAAGCAGATGATAGAATCTGGTAGCAAAATCATCCAAGAATTCATTTTGAAAATGTTTGAAGACCAATAACTGCTTCTTCAGTAGTTCTTTTCTACTCTTCTTTACATCCAAACTACCTTCACATCTTTTCTGTAATGCTTCCCACAGTTGTTGAGAAGACATGAATTGTTTGAAAGTGTGATATATTTCCTTCGGAAGAGACATCAAAATACTAGCCATCGCTTTCTTTTCTGTATCAAACAACAACTTTTCTTCAGTAGTTAACGCTGACACCGGCTTTGGAACATTATCCTGTCCCATCCATGAATAAGTCGGGTGCGTATAACCTTCTAAAATAGGAATCCATAGATTGGTATCGGTAAAAGATACGAACTGATCAAACCTATCTTTCCAATTAGAATAATTAGCAAGATTTAACAACTTCGGTGGATTTTGAGATGTACCAATCTCATTATCATAATTGAACATGTTCGTTACTTGTACCATATTTGCCATTTTCCTGAAAAATTTCCAAGTGTTGAACACTCACTACCCTTAGGCGAAGATAATAAGTTCGCTTCTGTGATACCCAATCGCTTAAACCAGAAATCAGAAAATCTGATTAAGTTCGCCTAAAAATAAGTTCGCTTTATTTGTGAGAAGCGAACTTGACAAGTTCGCCTGCTAAGTTCGTCTGCACACAAAATCAGCAAGTTAGCTTGCTTCAGCAGATTCAAAATCAAGAACAGTTCAAACCAGAAATCGTGAACCAAGAATAACAAAAAACTTCATAATTCACTGATTTGAAGGAATTAGTCAAAATCAAACCGTAGGATTGTGTAATTTCTCAATTAGAACCTTTCTACCAGATCAATTTCTTCAAAATCCTCTTCAAAAACACCAAATCAGAACCAAATTAAGCTTGAAAACTCCATGGAAATGAAAATGTCAAAGTTGATGAATTTCTTGTCAATTTGCATACAAAACCGTCTAGAATCACTAAGAATCACGAGCATAAGCTCTGATACCACTTGTAGGTCCTCATGGCACTTCTACAGATCGTTCTCGTGATAAGACGTGTCGTTAGCTCGGAGTGCGGAATCCAACGAATCAACGATTGCATACACAAAAGACAATATAGACAATCAAGTAAATAACATTCAAACTTGTATTCCAATTCACAATAGAGTTTACAGACTCAATAGTTTAACTCTGTTCTAGTTCTGATCGATCCTGTTCTATATTCAAACCGACTCTATAAACAGCTATATATAGACAACTGACCTGCATTAGTTTCTGATTCACTCAGATCATCTTCAACTGTCTGAAAACTTTCTTCAGTCATCACATCAGTCTCAGTAGATTGAGTACTTTCACCAGAACGAATACAAAGAGTCTAGCCACGAATGGCCATACTAACTAGCATAACGCTGAGTTCCGTAGGCTCCCCTATTGCGGAACAAGTAGGAAGAGCCCTTCCACTCACTACTCTCTACTCTAACTACGAAATAAGCTCTCAAATGCGGTATGGATGGCTATTGTAAGGTGTGAATTGGTGTGTCTAATGAAGAACTAAAGCCATCTATTTATAGGCCTCAAAATGAGTAATGCACGGTCGTGCATTGGATTGCACGGGCATGCAAACACCTCAGGAATCAAACATGGTACAAATGGCAGTATAATGGAGCCTTTGAGAGCAAGACAGGCAATGCACGACTGTGCATGGCAGTGCACGGCCATGCAAAGCCCTGCCTGCTCTCCAGGCTTGTCTTTTAGCTGCTGGTTGACTTGGTTTCACTTCTTGGGGTCAATGCTCGGGATTGGTCCTCCAAAAGCTTGATTTCTTCATGTTTTAAGCTGGTTTTGCTTTGTTTATCTTTGAGCACCGAATAACCTGCAATTGTGAAATATTAATGTATTAAGTATCATTTGTAAGGATTTTGTTTGATTAGTATCATAATATGGGGATTATTATGCATGCAAAACACGTATAATTTAGGGCATATGACTATGCTTGACCACCCTGGCCACCCGTCTTACGCACGACTAAGCGTGTACTACAAGGACACACACTGACACACATAACTGCAGAACACACACGGTTCTACACATGTAATAGTAACCCCAAACTCTAAACACACATCACGTGCACACACACAATTGCTAGATCTGAGTAAATCTACGTGTGTACAATATGATCTCGTCATTTATAGACACACAACTCCTGAACTTTATCTCTTACTCACTACAACGGTAGCCCCTGCCACACGTCGTCATATACTCATACAAAATTTACTCGGTCGTACCCATACTTTAAGACGACACACTACCCAGTCTAGACACAAAACATACCTAAACATTCATACACATAAGATATAAAAATATCTTATTTCCCCACAGGATCTGGTCCTGAACATGCATACCTAAACATAAGGTATGTAGCTGCAATTTCCCACAGGACCTCGTCCTGAACATTTATATATACTAAAGATGTATATTTAAGATTCCCCATAAGACCTCGTTCTGAACAGTTACACAAGGTGCAACACACCCCTTACTTCAAACATCACCTAGGAATATCACATAGGGGACACTATCTTAAGACTGTAGACACACAAAAATAATCAAAACACATATCTACTCATACAGTCTAATCAACCAAGTTACAGCATCACATCAAAGATTACATTTAGTATGAACTCACATTGTTCAAAAGGTAATCACATAACCACACATAATTAACACTGCACCACCAACAGCAAGCTATCACACACGCAACTATCATTAACTACGTTTTAAACCATCTCATGGTAAGATTCACTATCAAGGTTAAAATCAAGAAGTTGAAAAACCAAAAACAAATATTTCGTCTCAAAAGTGCCTGACGGCCACTACCTAGAATGCTCTAGTCCTCTCGTGGTAACCACCACTGCTCTAATCGTTGAACAAGTCAAAGTTATCACCCACTTGTTCCTCATCATCAGATTCCTCCAGCCATCCGTTTCGCTATTCAGTGTTCTGTCTAGAAGGCTGAATCCTGACTAGAAATGTATGTCTTCATCTCCAACCACCTCTCCTGAAAAAGGAGCTACTGACTCCAGCTCACGTGGTTGCTCTGGTAGTACTGGGAGCATTAGGCACCGGAAGCGTCAAGATCACCTCCTGTGCTGGTAGGTCATGCTCATCCTCAGTCATCGGTGGAACCACTGTCAATGGAACAGGTGCTAAGATCCGTCTTCTCCCAAAGATAAATGTGCGAATAGCAGCCACACGTCTAGCCCGCCGTTCTTTCAACCTCCTGATAAGAGCTCCCCGCCTAATCCATGTAGTCCGAATCGTCATGGCCATCAGTACTGGCACAAGATAGAACGTTAGAGTGAATACTATGGGCGTCAAATTCAGAATATGAAAGTAATCATAGACTACCAAATCACGATGATCAAATGCAATTTGGTGGTCCACATTACTGCTCGGATTCTAAACCTTCCCCGTTATATTCACACTAGCTTTCTATCTTCCACACACCCTAGATGCACATTCATCCCACACAACTCACATAGCACCACACAATAATCTAGCAGTTCATCAAATTTATCACAATTTCACACCATCCAAGGTTATAGACAAAATCACTAAATCATATTAACACACCAAATATCTCACATTGTTACAATTAATGCTACTACGCATTACTCAAGTCACGTCATAGTCTCATTTAATCACACCACACAACTTCATGTAGTTCTACATATTACTACAACACATAGCACACATCATGATCCCACACGGAACCATAACTCACTTACTCACGCCAATCGCTTTACCTAGTGTAACACTACACCAATGGTAAATGATAATTACTACTGCTCAACTCGAAAGAGGTACCTCTTGGCTCGCGGTTACTCGTGGTGGCATTCGTTTCACCCTCGTCCCATTTTCAGTTTAAGTTAAGGTATTTTATTTGCTTAAAAACACCAGTTTTCTCTTAAACCACGGCTCTGATACCAACTTGTAAGGCCCCGAACCAGGCACCCTGCAGTTGGATCTCATCACTGGGTAAATTCATTAAAAACATTTAACTTTCATTTAAATAAACAGCGGAAGTCTTTCTCAAAACAATGTTATCTTTAAACTCGTTAACTTTCATAACGTTACCTGACGAATGCATGCGCACCAACCCGAATAGCCCCGCTTCCCACCAAGATACCTCGTCTAGCAGACTAACCTGCAAAAAAATCTAACGTACATACAAAGTCAGCTACGCTGAGTGAGTTCTAATAGTTTAATTTAAACAAAATCCAACTCGTATCATTTATTGCTTATATCCACTCAAGACCCTCTTGTCAATAGAAAATAGTTGTATAGATTTTCATCATATAAATAACCCCCGTTATTTATATCATCCCAAAGGATTCACCACCCAGACTCTACCCACCATTTTAACTCAGTAAGTCTCTCTAACGTAGAATGAACTTACTATTCTGAAATCTCACAATTTACCGTATATATTAATGTTGATGCACTTTCCTGTGACAATACTCTGGATAGAGTCTTAGTTTGTATTTCTAATGTCTGTAATTTGTCTTTGTATGTAAGAGTCGTTATGTAATAGTTTATCGAGTTGTATTTACTTTTACATAGTGTATGTTGCATTTCTTCTAAGTGTTTTGCGCACTTACATGTGCGCAGGAAGACCCATGCGTACTTGCTAAGTACGCAAGAGCATTTGGTCCTGCGCACTTGCTAAGTGCGCAGGCATCAGGTCTGTATAAATAGGTTTGGTTCACAGAGGATAAGTACGCAGAACTCATATCTTAGACGAACTCAGTTTGTTAAGTACGCAATTTGTATTATCTCTGTAACCATCGAGTGTTTATAATAGAAAGAGCTTTTATTGTGACTCTCGTGTTGGTTTACTTTGTTTTAGTTAGACTCTCCTCCTAGTCACGGGTTTTCCGCACCCGGTCCGACTAGTAGACCACTTGCATGTAACGATCCGATACACACGAAGGGACCTACAAGTGGTATCAGAGCATTGCTCTTGAATTCGAGTGTTGTAAGTGAGTTTGGAGAAATTTTTACTGAGTTTTACAAGCAAAAAGAGGTATTTTTGTTGATTTTTGTGATAAAAAAAGGGGTAGCTCTTGAGCACTTTTTTAGAAGCAAAAATCTCTCAAAAAGCCAATTTTTGTTATGTATTTGAGTTATTTGAGCATCAAAGGTTGGTTAGAAACAAGTTTCTGACCCTTTAGCTCATTTGCATTAATCATCAGGCCAATTTTTACCATCTCCGGCGATTTTCCAGTCACCGGAAAAGGTTGGTGAGAGTTGCTGAAAAGGTATCCTGCGTACTTACCATCTTTGGCAAAAAGTATTGTCTTCTGCGTACTTACAAGTGCGCAAGACTGAACTTGTGCGAACTTAAGTTATATCCTGCGTACTTAATCATTTCCTCCTGCGTACTTACAAGTACGCAAGAGTAAGTCTTAAATACGCAAGACTATTTCTCAAGTGCGCAAGGCCAATCACAAGTGCGCAGTTGTGTTTGATTTTTCTGAGTTTTGACTAAGTGTTCACTATGTCGAACCTTCAGAATCTTGGAAACCTGTTAAACTATGATAATAAGATCAGTTCAACTCAGAAACCACCTAAGTTGCTAAACGTAAACGATTATTCCTATTGGAAGGCACGTTTTGAGCACTACATTTCTTATACCGACTCATCGCTATGGATACCAATCCTTGAGGGATATAAGCATCCCACACACATCTATCTTGATGATGAATTGCCCAAGCCTATTTCTAAACTCGATGAGGAAGAAAAGAAAGCATATGATCGAGAGAAGAAGGCACTTGGTTCGATCACTATGGCATTAACTCGGGAATTGTTCCATAGTTTCCGAGGGTATGACAACTCTAAGGATCTCTGGAAAGCTTTACAGAAGAGATTCGAAGGAAATAGTGACATCAAGAAGAGTAAGCGGTATCCTCTCAGGAAGCAGTATGAGTGTTTCAGATTCTTTGAGAACGAATCTTTAGATGACCTCATCTCTAGGTTCTATCATTTACAAACTGAGTTGAAGGCTTTTGACCTCAAGTATCCAACTGAAGAGATGGTGGAAAAGTTTTTGAATACTTTACCACCCAAATTTGAGATGTACACAACCCTGATGAGGGAAAATCCTAAATTCTATGAGTTGACAGTAGAGGAAGCAATAGGAAAGATTCAAGCTCATGAAATGAACTTGAAAAGAAAGGAGAGCTCTGGAAGACCCCAGATACAAGACCCTTCTATGTATCATGGGACGACGTCTACATCCAAATCATCTGGCTCTGGAATTGCCCTCTTCACTGGAAATCCCACTGAAGAAGACCACTCAACTGGATGTGGTGGTCATGCTTGCTATGCTTCAGGATCAGGGTTGGGGTCTAATCATCAAAATACCTCAAGAAATCCTCCTGCTACGTCTTCAGCTAACAACTCAGCTATAGCAAGAATAGCTGAAGATCATGTGGCTTTATTCTCATCCTGTATGCTTGCATATGAAAATTTCATAGGTGGCAAGCTTACTGATCCAGAGACGATTGAAGAAGATTTTAATCAAGTGGATCCTGATGACATGGATATTCAATGGAATATGGTGATTTTGAGGAGAGCCAAGCGTTTCCTGAACAGAACAGGAACAAAGTTTATTGGTGGGCATCCTAATGCCAAGGTCGGGTTTGACAAATCTAAGGCCAAATGCTACAAGTGTCTGAACTATGGACACTTTGCTCGTGAGTGTCAGAAAGACAGAGCACCTGCCTCTGGTTTTACCCGACCCAGCCAAGGAAACAACCATGGCCAAAACAATCCAAACCAGGACAATCAAAGCCAAGGTGGAACGTCCAATGCACTGGTAGCCCAACAGGACGGCAACTTTGATTGGGGCGTTCATCTTGAGGATGCCATCATCGCACAAACACAGGTTGGTCTCATGGCTGAGATCATGGAAATGATGGAAGCAGAGAGAAGGGAAGCTTCTATGGATGAACCAAAAGAGTCTACTACTGCTGCTACAGAGGAAGGGGAGGAAGCTGAAGAAAAGGAAGCTTCTGTAGCTGAGAAAGAGGAATCGACTGTTGTTGCTCTCATGGCCATTGGAGAAGCAACAAGTTCATCTCATGAGGTAGACTCTAATCCCTTTTCTGTTGTTTCATGTTCTAAGTGTCTAGGGCTAAAACTTGAAAACTCTAAGCTCCAAGACAAAATCGAACCCCTAAGTATGGCAGCTCTAAACTATAAAGAAAACGAAAAACGTTTTAAAGAATCTATTGAAACATTGAAAAAGGAAAAACGTGACTATTCTTTAAAAATGAGCGATCAACAGCTTCACTTGGATATTGCTTATAAGGGGTTAGAAAAACAGAACAATGAAATCAACAAGCTGCAAAATGAGATCTTGCAGTTAAAATGCACAAATGAGAAGTTGAAAAACTCTCGCTTTGTGGTGGAACACTACAAATCTGTAGTGAGGAAAATGAATGGTCTAGGTCTTGGTACCAATGCCATTCCTCCACCAGTGAGCGGGAAGTTTGTCAATAGCTTAATAGACATTGATCTCACTTGTCTAGATGAGTCCTCTGATAAGGATGATTCCCCTAAGAAGGATGAATCCTCAAGTAAGGCTAACTCCACATCTAGTGAGGAGTTTGTTACTGCTTCTGAAGATGGGTCGGTTAACTCTTGCCCTGAAGGAGTAGTATCTGAGGAGTTATTGACTGAACAAATAGTCAAGAAAAACATTATCACTAATGGTGATAATTGCATTTTAACTGAACCTGATGTCATTGAGTCAAATGATAAACTTAAGGGAATGCTTTATGGGGGGTATAAAAACCTTAACCAAGTAAAGAAAGTGGCTTTTTCAGCTCACTTTGGGCTTGGTTACAAAGAAAATTTGGAAAAATACTATACTCCCAAAAATCAAACTGTTAAGGTTCAGACTGCTGTTCAGAAACCAACTCCTCCTGCTCATAATGCTGAGTTATCTAAGGATAGATCTAATGAGCCTTACAAGAGAACTTATGTAGACAAGAGGAACTGTTTTCACTGAGGCTTGGTTGGTCACATTTTTGTGAACTGTCCTTCTAAGAACCAAGGGAAACGACCTGTTGTTTCACAACCAGCTGTTATCCCCAGGTCGCCACCAATGAAACCATCTCCCAAAAGTCCAAAGCAGAATGTGGTGAAACCACCGGTCCAACCGATGGCAAATCCAAAGATCAAATCTGAGGCTAAACCATCTATTGCAAGAAAGGTAAAGCAACCTGCTCTACCTCGTGTGTCTACATCTGGTAGTACACGTACTGGTGAGAAATCTGTGGCTAGACTCTCTAAGCCACAGAGAAGAAGAAGGAATAAGAGGTTGAGAAAGTTGGAACAGCTGACTAGAGCTCAATCAGGTGAAGCTTCCACAAGTTCACCGGCTGTGGTTGAGCCAAAGTCTCCTGTTCTGGTTAAGAATCAAAAGAGATCCTGGAACAAGAAAGTAAAAGGTTCTCAATCTCTTGTTCCCAAATCCTCCAAAGATTCACAAATTTTGAACAGTCACCATGACTATTAGTTGAAAGAAGTAGTTTATTTTGAGAAAGACGGACGACCCAAGACGACAATGGCTTGGGTCTCCAAATCTAACTAATTCTTTTGTGACTCGTGCAGGGACGTCCAAAGGGTACTATCTCCAACCGCTGGTATGTAGATAGTGGATGTTCCAGGCACATGACAGGAAACATGGCCCTGCTTCAAGACATTAAACCGTTCAGAGGCGGCTATGTGGCCTTTGCCGGAGAAAAAGGCGGCAGCATCACGTGTCAAGGCGTGGTTTCAAACGGTTGTGTCAGCTTTGACAATGTCAACTTCTGCGAGCAGCTGAAGCATAACCTGTTGAGTGTCTCCCAAATGTGTGATAAGGAGTACTCGGTGATGTTTGACAAGTCAGAATGCCTGATTCTCAAACCTGGTTTTGAGATTCCCGAAGACTGGATTCTGATGAGAGCACCAAGAACGAATGACACATATCAGATCGATATGAGCGTTGCAACATGTAACATTTCTGATTTTCAGTATTCATATTTCAATTCAATGTGATACAATTTCGAACTCGATACTCGTGCACTGCCTTATTATTTTGCTTACCGTAAACTAAATGCAATGATTCAATACAAATTTACAAGTTTTGCTCGATTATATATACTTAAACGCTATACAAGTAACTATTTATTTCAAACTAATCAAACCTGAAAGGTCAAGGACTAAAGTTGAAAAACAACAAGAAACCCTAGGTAAGCACGGATGTGCTTCGTCCTGGCACGGTCGCGCCAAGTGCCTAGGCACGATCGCGCGACTTGTCCTGGAACGATCGCGCCCGGTGCCTAAGCACGGTCACGCCTCTCTTGGGCACGGTCGCGCCTGCATAACAGTCGAAACGTAAATGCAGTTTCAAAACGCTCGATCGTTCGAATTCAAATCCGATTTACGTTTTACTTTTGTTATCAAGGAAAATATCTCCGTCAATTACCAATATCATTTCCAAAATACAAATTACTCTCAAGAAACCGTCCAAATTATCTCCCAAGCCTCAAACCTCCATTCTCAATCCAATTGCTACCAATTAATCAAGGAACTCGATCCTCCGATCGTCTCTAAGGTTTCTGAATGGTTGGAGCAGCCGGAATCACAGCAGAAGCCGCCGGAAGCAAATCTTGCCGTCGCCGGAACTCCCTTCTATCGATCGCTATCAATTCCTTTCTGTTTGAGGTAATTGAATCATCCCTCCCTTTCGTTTCGGTCCATATATCAAAAGCCCCCTATCAATCTGGGCTTTCATTACAGAAATCGTCCGAATCAGAATTTATATTTTAATAAGAAAAGATTTAATCGATTCCACTCTTAAACATGATTTACATACAATTAATTTACGTGATTAGACTCGTAATAACTCAGTAATCAAAAGCCCTAACAATTCCAACGCTATAAATACAAGACTTGTTCAATTCGTGTCTGATTTGGAAGAGACACGGTCGCGCTAATCATCTAGCGCGGCCGTGCCTCATGAAACGCGGTCGTGCCGAGTAGCAGCGCGGTCGTGTCCTCCTGTCCAGACCAAGTCATGCCCTTTGGGCTAATCTCTGTTGTGTCAAAGAATCTTGGACACGACCGTGCCAGGCCAAGGCACGGTCGTGCCTGTAGACTTGTCTAGTTTGTGCCCTCAGTGATCAACCCGGTCGCGCCCCGACTAGCGCGGTCGCGCCCGTGGCTTGAGCACGATCGTGCCCTTCCGAGGCACGGTCGTGTGTGACTCAGAAATTTTAATAGAATTATAATTTTATATTTTTCAATCAATAAATGTTTCAAATTTTAAAAAAATATGTTTTCTGTATTTGAAGAGATAAATATTATTTATTTAAAAGTTTATTTAAAAATTTATAAAAATTAAATTTATATTTATCTTACACTTAAATGATGTTTTAAATGATTAAGTTACAAGTTTATAAATAAATAAGATAATAATTATTTATTTAATATTTAAACAAAAATCATTTATTTATTTATACTTAATTACAATCAATATTTACATTATTTCATAAACTATAATCATTTATTAATTTACATTTAACACATACATTATTTTCATAATCAACAATTTTATAAAAATTCTATTATTTAAATTCCAAACTTTAATCAAATGTTCCAAAAATGGTTACTACAAATTTATATATTTCATTTAATACTTTTTATACACAAACTCAACCTTCAATTTAGACTTAAACATTGTACACCGATTTGATTCAATATACGTTACTATCTAGGTTAACCCGTGCGTATCAAGAACCCTTATTTTATGTATACTCTTTGTTAGCTACATTTCCATACCAAGTGAGTATTCACAACCCCTTTTTACTCTTTTACACTTTTGGGGGTGGAACATGAACTCTATACACATTACACATTTACATTTACGCAAACAACACAAGTGCAAAATCCTATTTACATACATGTGTGCAAAATTTGAGCTTTGTGCCCGAGTGCTAGTTGTGCAAACCTTTGTATGCGATTATGTGCAATCATTAACTATACAAGCCGACGGTTTTCAATGATAGATCTATTGAGTCTGACAAACCCACCCAGGTGCGCGGTGATTGAAACCGACAACACAATTTTTGCATGCTAGTTACAAGGTTTGGTTGTACATGGTTACACAATAGCTGCTCCCCATAAATGCCTTATTTTATCATGTTTTGTAAAGGATTTGTTTTCAACTATATACTATCTATTTACAACGGTGTTATACTCACCAACTTTCTAGTTGACTTTATTTTATTCATGTTTCAGACCCTAATATGTGAGAATGATTCAAGACGTGCTCAATATAGGATTTGGACTTAGCAATTTAAATCAAGAAATTTATGAGTTGTTTTATGTTTCTTGTTTGAATTTGGTTTGTACTTGGATTATTTGTAATGGAAATTTAACTTTAATATATTTCAATTTAGTCAACCATGTGCTATGAACAGTCTTACATGTCCCGCCCCGATGATTCCGCCATCGGTCGGGGTGTGACAGATTGGTATCAGAGCCTTGGTTATAGGGAATTAGGTTATTAGACATCTTGACCTAGACTATAAATTTAGGACACCCACTTATGCTATATTTCATGATTTTGTGCTATGTGTTACATGCTATGTGCTACATGCTCACCATGATTAATTATTATTATATTTGAAACCTTACTTGTTAGAAATTCATGACTCATTAGGATCTTCTTGAATAATAATTAAATAAATAATATCCTTTCCTATATTCTAAAACCTGATAGTATTTCTATCTTCTTTTCTATCTTTATCCTTCTTAGCATGTGGAAAAAAATTCTTGAAGCAAAAATCTCTAAAATTTTTATTTTCTTCGTTAAGGTTTTTAAACTTGTTAAATTATTTGAGGACACGTGCAATCTGGAAGGGTGACACCTGTATTTTGGGTTTTCTGTCTAGGAAAGCATTTCGCATAAATCCCAATCAACCGAGGGACCCGTATGCTTTCCTGGGAATTCTCGAGATGAGTGTTTACTTATAGGCTAAAGCATGTCTCCTTGAAAAAATATATAAGTTTAATTAACCTTAATGTGCCATAGTATTCAAGTTATTTTATCACTTTTGAGTACAATCCAAACTAAGAATATCTATTTTTATTTTTGTTATCTCATTCTATTAAACCCTATCAAATCTCATAAGTTCTTACAATCTTTCTTGTCTTGTGAAAATCTGTAGAATGCCTCCTCGTCGTGCTCCCGCAACCAACGCCAACACCGACATTGCTACTATTCTTACCCAATTGGTGACACAACTCACCCAAGCCAATGGTGCCACCAATGGCAACAATGGTGGAAATGGAACCAATAGTGGTAATAATGGTGGAAATGGTGGAAATAGTGGTAACAATCCATCTCAATGCACCTTCAAGCACTTCAACTCGTGCAATCCCCTAAAGTTCTATGGTACCGAAGGAGCTACTGGACTCCTTCAATGGTTCGAAGCATTGAGAATACCTTTCTCAATAGTGACTGTCCCGACAACCTCCGTGTTCGTCATGCTACAAGTGTCCTACAAAAACGAGCACTTACATGGTGGAATAGGGAGAAAAGGAATAGGGGTGTCGATGTAGCTATGGCCTTACCTTTGGATGAGGTCAAAAGGCTTATGACCGAGGAGTTTTGCCCTCGAAATGAAGTGAAAAAGTTAGAAGCTGAATTTTGGGATCTTGCCCAAGATAGTGGGGAAAGCTTAGCATATACAACTCGGTTCCATGAGTTGAGTCTTCTAGTGCCCCACATGGTCAATCTTTTGTCCCGTTGTATCGAAAAGTATATTGGTGGGCTACCAAGACAAATCCAAGATACTGTATTAGGTAGAAACCCTGCTACTCTTGAGGATGCTATTCGTCTATCCGCTACCTTAACTGATAATCATGTGAAAGCTGGAACTCTGACCAAAAAGGGTTCTAAGAAAGTTTCTGAAACCGTAACCCCTCCTACTCACAACAAAGAAGCCACAACCGAGCCCTCTCGCAATAATAGAAAGAGGAAGGTTAGAAATTTTGCTGTGGTTACTCCTGCTGTTCCCATCAACCAAGCTGCACCTATGGTTCAAGCGCCGACTAAAAAGCCAAAAAGCCATATGTTGGGATCTACCCTCTTTGTGCTACCTGCAACTACCATCATCCCCAAAACATCCCATGTCGCCTTTGTACTTATTGTGGGAGATATGGTCATACAGTTAGTGTTTGTAGGACCAAAGCTCTTGCGGGCCAAGTCAACCCTCCAAACTGAACCGTACCCCAAGTGGCTAATCAAGGTGCTCCCGCCATTGCTAATGGGCGTGCTTGCTATGAGTGTGGTGACCCGAACTATTTTCGTGATCAATTTCCAAGACTTGCAAATGCTAGACAAGGTGGAGCTCGTGGGCGTGCGTTCAACATAAACGCCAACGAAGCTCAAGCCAACAACGACGTGGTTAATGGTACGTTCCTTGTTAATAGTCAATATACCTCCATTTTGTTCGATACCGGTGCCGATAAAAGTTTTGTGTCACTTAATTTTGAGCCTTTACTTGAAAAGACTCGATCCCAATTAGAGAAAACCTTCACCGTTGAAATAGCGAATGGTGACTCCCTTACAATTGAGTCCATTATTTATGATTGCTCCCTAGAACTAAATGACCATTCATTCCCAATCAACCTTGTTCCGATGCCACTAGGAAGCTTTGATATTATCATAGGTATGGATTGGCTATCAAATCATCATGCCGAAGTCATTTGCTTTGAAAAGTGTATCCAAATTCCGCTACCATCGGGAGAAACCTTAAGGGTTTTTGGTGAAAAGCCTAGCAAGGGACTTAAGTTGATGACGTGTACTACCGCTCAAAAGTACTTACGAAAGAAGTACATTGCTTTCTTAGCTCACATTGTTCAAAAGGACGTCAAGGAGAAGAGTATCCAAGACATTCCCATTATTCGAGATTTTCCAGAAGTTTTTCCTAAGGATTTATCCGGTCTTCCTCCCGTTCGTCAAGTAGAGTTTCGTATTGATCTTGTACCCGGAGCTAACCCCGTGGCTAGAGCCCCTTATCGTCTTGCACCTTCTGAAATGCAAGAACTTGCAAGTCAACTTCAAGAACTCTCCGACAAGGGATTCATCCGTCCGAGTCATTCACCCTGGGGTGCACCCGTCTTATTTGTTAAGAAGAGGGATGGATCATTTCGCATGTGTATTGACTACCGCGAACTTAACAAGCTTACTATCAAGAACCGTTATCCTTTACCTAGAATCGATGATCTCTTTGATCAACTTCAAGGTTCTACTTGTTTCTCGAAGATTGATCTTCGATCCGGTTATCATCAGCTTCGTGTTCAAGAAGATGACATTCCTAAGACTGCTTTTCGAACAAGGTATGGTCATTACGAGTTCATGGTTATGCCTTTCGGGTTAACCAATGCACCCGCAGTTTTCATGGATCTCATGAATCGTATGTGCAAACCGTACCTTGATAAATTCGTGATCGTTTTCATTGATGATATCTTAATCTATTCTAAGACTAAAGCCGACCATGAAGAACATCTTATACTAGTTTTGGAACTCTTGAGAAAAGAACAACTATATGCCAAATTCTCCAAATGCGAATTTTGGCTAAAAGAAGTTCAATTTCTTGGTCATATTGTCAATGACAAGGGGATTCATGTTGATCCTGCTAAGATTGAAACGGTTAAGAATTGGAATGCCCCGAAGACTCCTATCGAAGTTCGTTCATTTCTTGGTCTTGTGGGTTATTATCGTCGTTTCATCTCAAACTTCTCAAAGATTGTTGTCCCTCTCACCGCTTTGACCCACAAGGGTAAGACTTATGAATGGGGACCGAAACAAGAAGAAGCTTTTCAAACCCTCAAGCAAAAGCTGTGTAATGCTCCCATATTGACTCTCCCCGATGGAAATGATGATTTAGTTGTCTATTGTGATGCTTCTAACCAAGGTCTTGGTTGTGTTCTCATGCAACGAGGCAAAGTAATCGCTTATGCATCTAGGCAACTCAAAGTTCATGAGAAGAATTATACGACGCACGATCTCGAGTTGGGTGCGGTCGTATTCGCGTTAAAGATTTGGAGACATTACCTATATGGCACAAAATGTGTGATATTCACCGACCACAAAAGTCTTCAACATATCTTCAACCAAAAAGAACTCAATATGAGGCAACGACGTTGGGTCGAACTCCTTAACGACTATGACTGCGAGATTCGTTACCATCCCGGCAAAGCGAATGTTGTAGCCGATGCTTTGAGTCGAAAGGACCATGTTATGCTTCACTGTGCCCGTATTCAAACCGATATTCAAACCCGTATCTTAGAAGCTCAACACGTCTCGGTAACCGAGGGTAACATGTATGAAGAAATGTCGTGTGGTGTTGAACTTCTTCTTGAATCAAAATGGCTTACTATATTACTTGAACCGTATTTGGGTTCCCGATCGCGATGATCTCCGTACATTTCTCATGAACGAGGCTCACAAGACTCGTTATTCTATTCACCCTGGTGCGGATAAAATGTACCAAGATCTTCGTCAACAATATTGGTGGCCCGGTATGAAAAAGGACATTGCTCTCTATGTTGCCAAATGTTTAACCTGCTCCAAAGTAAAGCCGAACATCAATGTCCTTCTGGTTTGCTTGAACAACCGGAAATTCCCGTGTGGAAATGGGAGAACTTAGCCATGGATTTTATTACCAAACTCCCTCGCACCTCGAGTGGTTATGATAGTATTTGGTTGATCATTGATCGTCTCACCAAATCTGCTCATTTCTTGCCTATCCGTGAAGACTATCGGGTTGAGAAACTAGCCCGAATTTACATCGACGAAATCGTGAGTCGTTATGGTGTTCCCTTGAACATAATATCTGATCGAGATGCCTGGTTCACTTCTCGATTTTGGCAATCTCTCCAAACTGCTCTTGGTACACGATTGGATTTGAGCACGGCTTACCATCCCCAAACTGATGGTCAAACCGAGCGAATAATCCAAACACTTGAAGACATGCTTAGAGCTTGCGTAATCGATTTTGGTGGCAATTGGGATTCACATTTATCCCTCATTGAGTTTTCTTACAACAATAGCTACCACACAAGTATCAATATGGCTCCATTCGAAGCTCTCTATGGTCGCAAGTGTCGTTCTCCTATCTGTTGGAACGAGATTGGTGAAGCACAAATCACCGGTCCCAAGTTAATTCAAGAAACATCCGACAAGATTATTCAAATCCGTGACAATATTCGAGTAGCGAGGAGTCGGCAAAAGAGTTATGCCGACAAACGTCGAAAACCCTTGGAATTCCAAGTCGGTGACCTTGTTCTTCTAAAGGTGTCCCCGTGGAAGGGCGTGATCCGCTTTGGAAAGAAAGGCAAGTTAGCACCTCGTTATGTTGGTCCATTCAAAATCCTTGAAAGGATTGGGAAAGTGGCTTACAAGCTCGAGTTACCTCCATCTCTTGGAAATGTGCATCCTACATTTCATGTATCTAATCTGAAGAAGTGTCTCGCTGATGAAAATCTCCATATACCGCTTGACGACGTGCGCATTGATGAAACGATGCACTTCGTTGAGAATCCGGTGGAAATTATGGATCGTGAAGTCAAACAACTCAAGCGAAGTCGCATTCCTATTGTCAAAGTTCGTTGGGAATCTAAGCGTGGTCCTGAGTTCACTTGGGAACGAGAAGACCAAATGAAGCTCAAGTACCCTCACCTTTTTACCGATACTATTGTTTCCTCTAGCTAAATTTCGGGACTGTAACATTTCTGATTTTCAGTATTCATATTTCAATTCAATGTGATACAATTTCGAACTCGATACTCGTGCACTGCCTTATTATTTTGCTTGCCGTAAACTAAATGCAATGATTCAATACAAATTTACAAGTTTTGCTCGATTATATACACTTAAACGCTATACAAGTAACTATTTATTTCAAACTAATCAAACCTGAAAGGTCAAGGACTAAAGTTGAAAAACAACAAGAAACCCTAGGTAAGCACGGTCGTGCTTCGTCCTGGCACGGTCACGCCAAGTGCCTCGGCACGATCGCGCGACTGGTCCTGGAACGATCGCGCCCGGTGCCTAAGCACGGTCGCGCCTACGTAACAGTCGAAACGTAAATGCAGTTTCAAAACGCTCGATCGTTCGAATTCAAATCCGATTTACGTTTTACTTTTGTTATCAAGGAAAATATCTCCGTCAATTGCCATTATCATTTCCAAAATACAAATTACTCTCAAGAAACCGTCCAAATTATCTCCCAAGCCTCAAACCTCCATTCTCGATCCAATTGCTACCAATTAATCAAGGAACTCGATCCTCCGATCGTCTCTAAGGTTTCTGAAGGGTTGGAGCAGCCGGAATCACAGCAGAAGCCGCCGGAAGCAAATCTTGCCGTCGCCGGAACTCCCTTCTATCGATTGCTATCAATTCCTTTCTGTTTGAGGTAATTGAATCATCCCTCCCTTTCGTTTCGGTCCATATATCAAAAGCCCCCTATCAATCTTGGCTTTCATTACAGAAATCGTCCGAATTAGAATTTATATTTTAATAAGAAAAGATTTAATCGATTCCACTCTTAAACACGATTTACATACAATTAATTTACGTGATTAGACTCGTAATAACTCAGTAATCAAAATCCCTAACAATTCCAACGCTATAAATACAAGACTTGTTCAATTCGTGTCTGATTTGGAAGAGACACGGTCGCGCTAATCATCTAGAGCGGCCGTGCCTCATGAAACGCGGTCGTGCCGAGTAATAGCGCGGTCATGTCCTCCTGTCTAGATCAAGTCATGCCCTTTGGGCTAATCTCTGTTGTGTCTAAGAATCTTGGACACGACCGTACCAGGCCAAGGCACGGTCGTGCCTGTAGACTTGTCTAGTTTGTGCCCTCTGTGATCAACCCGGTCGCGCCCCGACTAGCGCGGTCGCGCCCGTGGCTTGAGCACGATCGCGCCCTTCCGAGGCACGGTCGTGTGTGACTCAGAAATTTTAACAGAATTATAATTTTATATTTTTCAATCAATAAATGTTTCAAATTTTATAAAAATATGTTTTTTGTATTTGAAGAGATAAATATTATTTATTTAAAAGTTTATTTAAAAATTTATAAAAATTAAATTTATATTTATCTTACACTTAAATGATGTTTTAAATGATTAAGTTACAAGTTTATAAATAAATAAGATAATAATTATTTATTTAATATTTAAACAAAAATCATTTATTTATTTATACTTAATTACAATCAATATTTACATTATTTCATAAACTATAATCATTTATTAATTTACATTTAACACATACATTATTTTCATAATCAATAATTTTATAAAAATTCTACTATTTAAATTCCAAACTTTAATCAAATGTTCCAAAAATGGTTACTACAACTTTATATATTTCATTTAATATTTTTTATACACAAACTCAACCTTCAATGTTAGACTTAAACTTTGTACACCGATTTGATTCAATATACATTACTATCTAGTTTAACCCGTGCGTATCAAGAACCCTTATTTTATCTATACTCTTTGTTAGCTACATCTCCATACCAAGTGAGTATTCACAACCCCTTTTTACTCTTTTACACTTTTGGGGTGGAACATGAACTCTATACACATTACACATTTACATTTACGCAAACAACACAAGTGCAAAATCCTATTTACATACATGTGTGCAAAATTTGAGCTTTGTGCCCGAGTGCTAGTTGTGGTAACCTTTGTATGCGATTATGTGCAATCATTAACTATACAAGCCGACGGTTTTCAATGATAGATCTATTGAGTCTGACAAACCCACCCAGGTGCGCGGTGATTGAAACTGACAACACAATTTTTGCATGCTAGTTACAAGGTTTGGTTGTACATGGTTACACAATAGCTGCTCCCCATAAATGCCTTATTTTATCATGTTTTGTAAATGATTTGTTTTCAACTATATACTATCTATTTACAACGGTGTTATACTCACCAACTTTCTAGTTGACTTTATTTTATTCATGTTTCAAGCCCTAATATGTGAGAATGATTCAAGACGTGCTCAATATAGGATTTGGACTTAGCAATTTAAATCAAGAATTTTATGAGTTGTTTTATGTTTCTTGTTTGAATTTGGTTTGTACTTGGATTATTTGTAATGGAAATTTAACTTTAATATATTTCAATTTAGTCAACCATGAGCTATGAACAGTCTTACATGTCCCGCCCCAATGATTCCGCCATCGGTCGGGGTGTGACACAACAACCACCTCATCAGTTGCTACTTGTTTGCTTACAAAAGCGACAGAGCTTGACTCTATCTTGTGGCATAGGAAACTCGGACATATTTCGTATCGTAAAATGAATCATCTTGTCCGAAACGGTTTGGTAACCGGGGTTCCTAAGCTGAGATTTACCGTTACAGATGACTGTATGCCTAGTAAAAAGGGCAAACAGCAACGGAAGTCTCACAAGCCCAAGCTCCAAAACTCGATTGATACCCCTTTGGAGCTATTACACATGGATCTGTTTGGCCCCATAAGTATCAGGAGTATTGGAGGTAAGTCGTTTTGTCTAGTTGTAACTGATGATTTCTCACGTTTTTCTTGGGTGCAATTTTTAGGTACTAAAGACGAGACTGCTGATATCTTTCAATACTTGATCCTGAGCTTGGAATCTCTTTGCAAGCTGAAAGTTAGAAGGATAAGGAGTGACAACGGAACTGAGTTCAAGAATAATTTGATGGAGCTTTTCTGTCTCAAGAAAGGGATCCGTCACGAATTCAGCGCGTCGTACACGCCTCAGCAGAATGGAGTTGCTGAACGAAAGAACAGAACGCTGATTGAGACTGCAAGGACTATGCTGTCGGATGCAAAGCTTCCTGTCACTTTCTGGGCAGAAGCAGTTAATACAACAAGTCACGTCTTAAACAGAGTTCTGGTAGTGAAGAGGCACAACAAGACTTGTTACGAGTTGATCAACAATCGACTTCCCAATCTTGATTACCTAGTTCCTTTCGGTAGTCCTTGCTCCTTGTTGCTACAGTACAAAGACCGCCAGTCTAAGTTTCATGCAAAAGCGGTGGAAGGCATCTTCTTAGGATACATTGCCAACTCGCCTTGCAAGAGAGTGTACAACATAGGAACTCGTACTGTCGAGGAATGGTTTGAAGTGGATTGTAGTAAACACAGCATTCCACCCGAACCAACAGGTCCAGCTTGGGGTTTTGATTATGATGCGCTATTCAAGTCATTCCACCCGAACCAACCTTCCTGATATATCTGCAGATGACGCCGCAAATGTTTATGAATTATTGGGTGGTGGCAATGACTCCAGCTTCTCTACTCGTGCTACTGTACCGATTGTAACTCCTGATTCCAATGCTGCATCTGCATCTGGAACTCATGACAGTGATAACAGTGAAGATGTTCTTGTTGTTGGAGATGACGCTCAAGCCAATCCTAACACAACTGTAGGAAATGAAGCTCCAGCTGATCCAATTAACATTGAATCTTCTTCCTCTGGAACACAGGAAATGGGGGAGTTAAGCACGAATCTTGATCCAGAAATTCAAGAACCAACTGTACCAGAGACGAGAGTGCATAGGAATCATCCAATCGACAACATTATTGGTGATCCTTATGCCGGCGTTCAGACTCGTCATCGAACCATCACTGAGAACACCAGTCTTTACACAGAGATACTTGACACTGGTGTTATGGAAACATGTCTGCATGCTGCATTTGTGTCCTAGCTAGAGCCGAAGAATGTGAAGGAGGCTCTCACTGACAACTGCTGGATTGAGGCAATGCAAGATGAATTGTCTCAATTCCAAAAGTTGCACGTGTGGGATTTAGTTGACTTGCCAAAAGGCTTTCAGCCAATTGGAACCAGATGGGTGTTCAAATGCAAGACGGATGATCGTCATGTTGTTGTGAAAAACAAAGCAAGATTGGTTGTTCAGGGTTTTTATCAACAAGAGGGCTTGGATTACACGGAAGTATATGCCCCTGTTGCTAGAATTTAAGCCATTCGACTGTTCTTGGCTTATGCCACATTTGTCGGCTTCAAGGTCTATCAACTTGATGTGAAGAGTGCTTTCTTTTATGGTAAAGTTCATGAAGAAGTCTATGTCACTCAGCCTCCCGGTTTTGAAGATCCGCATAATATCAATAAAGTGTATAAGCTCGACAAAGCACTTTATGGTCTTCATCAAGCACCGCGGGCATGGTATGAGACATTATCTAAGCATTTACTGTCTAATGGTTTCGACCGTGGACAGATTGACTCGACTCTCTTCATCAGGAAAGCAGGAGGTGACATTCTTCTTGTACAGGTATATGTTGACGACATCATTTTTGGGTCTACCAATGAAGGGATGTGTAGGGAATTCGAGCAGGTGATGAAGTCCAAATTTGAAATGAGTAATATGGGTGAATTGTCATTCTTCCTGGGTCTGCAAGTCAGTCAAAGAGAGGATGGAATTTATCTACATCAAACTAAGTATGTGCAAGACATCTTATCAAAATACATGATGAATGATAGCAGTACTTATGGAACACCTATCCCAGTCAATCTGGTGGATGTCAATTCTTAGGAGACAGACTGGTCTCCTGGCAGTGTAAGAAGCAGTCAACGATTTCTGTCTCAACTTGTGAAGCAGAATACATTGCTGCAGCGAGCAGTTGTTCTCAGATACTGTGGATTCAACAACAGTTGAGAGACTACGGCTTAAACTTCACTGGAACTCCTCTATTCATTGACAACAATGCCACCATGTCCATCACAAATAACCCGGTGAAACATTCCAAAACTAAACATATAGAGATTCGCCATCATTTCATCCGTGACTGTGCTGAAAAGCATTTAATTGAACTTGTAAAAGTTCACACGGATGACAATCTTGCTGACCATTTCACAAAGGCATTTGATCGATCCCGTTTTGAGCATCTTGTCAACTTGATAGGAATGTTCAATCCTGAGTGAAAACTAAGTTTTCCTAACTCAATTCAATTCATGAAAGTTAAATTTTTAATTCTTTTAAATTTTCTGTATAGTTCTTTTAGTCTTTAAAATATTTTACAAAAACCAAAAAAAAAAAAGAAAATGGAGAAAAATTTCAAAGTTAACTTGAGAAAAGAGGAAATGATAGTACATCAGAAATGATCTAAACACCACAGACTGCTCATATGGGAAATGATTGCGTCATGTTTACTTAATTGTTTAAATTATTATGTTTTTAATCTGTTTATTTACAAGTAATTTGAATTGTCAGTAGGTTGTATGCGTCTTTGAATCACTAGTAGTGTGGAAACCAAATCTAAAATACAACCGTGATTTGAACCCATGTTTGCAAGCGTGTGTGCGTAAAAGAATAGAAAAGATCATTATCAGATAAAGGATGTTAGATTTTGGTAATAATTTTCTTTTGAGATCAGTTTCGGGTTATGTCGTTAGCACAATTAATGCGGTTCATCTCACTGCCCATACTCACAAGTATGCAAGGAGAGATTGAATCAAGACATGTTTCTACACTAACCGTTGAGCATGTATTCACCCTTGAATCACTCCTGATTCATTGAAATCAAATCCAGATAAAAGTTGGATCCCCTTACCTGATAATCAAACACCATATCTATTATCCTGAATCATCATCCCGATATTCAAAGAAGAAAATCACATGAAACCAAGACAAATGAATCACTCGATTCTGAATCTTATGATTCCTGATAATCCTTATGGATTCTGCTTGATTTTTCCTGTGCTAATAGATGTAGCTTCATTCTGAAAATTTAGAAAATCATTGGAAAAATCTTAGATGCCTTGAGATAGTGCAAGTTAGAATAGCATATCAGTGGGGTACACGTTGTATATCTTATAAATAATACCTTAATACACAAGAATGTGATACAAAGATGCTTATAGTTTCAAATCTTATAATATTGTCAACTTGAATTACTTGTCTATATGCTTATTACGTATGAATAAATAGTAATCCATGACATGATCCCATATTCTTTGATGTTTATTTTGTATCGTTTTTGCTAAAAGATAGCCTGATATGATCCTTTGCTCGTGTCTTTGATCAAAAATAGTTTGTGTGAATACTTGTATATTTCTATGAGAAAAGATCAAAAATATTTTAAGTTTATGCATAGTTCAACTTTATTCAGAAAAGCCAAAAATATTTGTATTTAACCTTCCTGAATTGATTTTGAATCCTCTTGATTGAACGCTTTTATCTTGTTCGTTATTTGACGTAAAATCTTCATAAGTTGAGTTGAAAGTGTGTGCACATAAGGGTCTCTGCGTACTTGATAAGTGCGCATGAGGTAAACCCTGCGTACTTAACAAGTACGCAAGACTTAAGTCATGCGTACTTAGTAAGTACGCATGAGTTAAGTCCTGCGCACTTAGTAAGTATGCACGACCAATATGTGTTGTGTATAAATACAGGACTTAGAAAATTCTTTAGGGTTTATCATTTTCAAATTGTTTTCTCCTGTGATATTCCCTCCGACCATCTTCCTCAAAAATTTCGAGTGTTCCAACCGGATTTTTCGTCCCACTCATTGTTTAATCATCTTCAAACATCTACTTGGTGAGAATCTCGGTCCGTGTCATCCATTAAATCCCAAGTTTCGACCAATTCATTGATGGTTTTGAGTGTGAATTTATTTACCTATTTTGGTGTTCTAAATACAAATTAAGACCTAAAACTTGTTAATAATCACTAATCGAAACCTATTGACTCCGAATTTGTCCTTTACATGGTTTGATTTTGGCCTTGACCCTCGATTGACCGTGGTTTCCCCTGGGTCGTCATCTAGGTCATAAAAATGACGAGTTTAACAGTTACTTGCAGTCGATAGTGGTCCCATAGGTCTTAATCAAGTATTTCGACCTTGTGGTGACCATAATCCACAGGAATGCATCACTTCTGTTTGAAATTGAGACTTCTGGAACTTTGGCTAAGTACAGGTCTTGCGCACTTAACAAGTACGCAAGAAGTAACTCCTGCGTACTTCTTAAGTACGCAAGAACTAACTCCTGCGTACTTGCTAAGTACGCAGGACCAACACTTAGCAAAATTTCCTAATTCTGAAATTCACTTCATTCAGTAACTGCTATACTGAGTCATGTTTATCCATTTCCAATGATACGTGTTGTTCTGATTATGTTTTATGTGTGTTTCTGCAGACTATGGCTCGGGCATTCACTGATGAGTTCAATTTGTTAGCAAACACTCAACCTGAGTGGAAAGGGGCGGCTTTGCAGTATCGGTAGATTATTGACTTTTTGAACCGATCAAAAATAAGTTATGCAATCTCAGCTGACCCAACAGTCTCGAGACCTTACTTGGAGCAGTTCTGGGAGACGGCAGAGCACGACTGCACGGTATCCCCTAATGTCATAAGGGCTGCCGTGGATGGTCGGGCTATTGCTTTCTCTGAGGATACAATAAGAAGGGTCCTGCAGTTCAGAGACCTCGCTACCGACCCGACATCCTATCCAGATTACTATGTGGATGGATGTTGGAGGCATAGAATGGGATATGTCGGAGCGAGGGACTATGCTTCTTACAAGAAGATGTGGGTTTTGGATCAATGGAGGTATTTTGCCCACATCATGATCGTGTGCATCTCGTCCAGAAAAGCGGGGAAAGATGCCATGGGTCATGACCTTGTAGTAGCCATGGTGGGCTTGTCTCTTAATAGGGGCAACAACTTCTCTCGCTACATCTTCAAAGCAATCAATAATCAAATCAATACAGCAGAGAAGTTTAGGTTCCTATTGTACCCGAGGTTTGTTCAACTCTTGATTGATGATGCATTGCCAAACCTACGTGCTATCGGGGAGAGACTTCAAGTAAAACGGGTGGACAAGAGAGTATTTGCTCAGTTTCTAAAGCCAGGCAGTGTAGATCCTACCCCTGTGCATACTGAACTCTTTGGCCACCTGCTTAATGAAGCATATGTCGCACCAGAAGATTGGAGATGGTTTAGCCATGCCTCGGAACCTGACATGAGTGAACACTCCGATGAGCAACAAGAACAACACCATGAGGAAAATGATAGTGATGATAGCTCGTCTGAGGATGGAGATGACGAAGGAGGTGATGGTGGTGCTGAGGAATCCGATTCAGAAGCAACAGAATCAGATTCTTCTGATTCCGATGACGCACCATCCCAGGCACACCAGAGGATATTGGAACAGGTAACCCAGCCTGCGTCAGCTTCAAAAAGAAAGCGACAAAGCTCGAGCAGCGATTATGAGCCAACATCTGACTCTGACGCTGCTCTACAAAGACAGAGACGAGAGCGTGTTCATAAGAACAGAGGAGATAGGCAAGAGGTTGCTATCCCCAGGGTAGTAGAGGTCCCGACTGTGCAGCAAGTACAAGTTCCAGCTGCCAGTCCAGATTCAGCCTCTACCCCAGCAGAACAGCAATTGCACCGAAGGAGGAGAAGGCCACAAGTTCAAGCTGATGTGGCAGTCACAGTGGTCACAGAGGAGATTCCTGTGACGGTGACCCTCCCTACTCCAACCGTCCAGGTGACGGTGACTACTCCACTTCTCACGGAGTCAGTCACCATCACCCCAACCATAACACCCACTCCTATCATTACATCCCCACACCCACCTCACACCACTGAGCCGTCAGGTCAACCCTTCAACTATGGTGATTTCTCACAAGGGTTTGACTTTGACACAATTTTCTCCTCCCCCATCCATAATGCTGAAGCCTCATCATCTAGGCATTCTGATCCGTATGAAGAAAGGATCAATGTCTTAGAAACCCAAGTTGCTGAACTGTTGAAGACCATTCAAAAGTCGAAGGAGGAGTCTGATGCTCAACAAGCACAGATTAATTCCCTGGCCGATGAAGTTAGGATTCTCCACAGCCAGAGAACAGGGACAAATGAGCAACTGAAGAATGTAATGGCACAGAACGAGCTGCTGATGAAAACGAATGAAATGATTCTAGGCCACAGAACTTCACTTGAGCTAAGGATGGATTTGCAACGAAAAGAGCACGAAGCGATGGTCAAATTAGTTGAAGAACTGACCAAGAAGCTTGGTGCTCAGGGGGAGAAAGAGAAGGAAAAAGAGAAAGAGAAGGAAAAAGAGAGAGAAAGAAAAGGAGAAAGAGAAAGAAAATAAATCCACTGGTGCTGAGCCTTGTCATCCAGTCGACTTGACTAAGGATGATGATAAAGACAAGGATCCTGAAGCCAGTCCTAGTGGAGGTGAGCACCAAGCTCTGGCGATTGTGCCCATCTCTTCTGTTCCAATGGCTGAGGGGGAGTCTACTCAGCAAGAGGGTGGTGAGACATCTGGTGGTGGTGGTGGTGGTGATAAAGGGAAGTCAGTGGCTGAAGTACTTAAGGACTTATCTGATGATGAGATCCTATATCTAGAGCCTGACTACTCTAAAGAAGCACAGATCGATGCTCTCTTCAATCTAGAAGAAGGAGAGATCGACTCTGGTGATGACTGGAATGATGAAGATGAGGATGTGGTGATAGAGATTCCCAAGGGCGAAGGGGAAGGAGAGTACGAGTTAGAGGATGGTGAGATCTTTGAAGTACCATCGCTCGAATCTCTGCTCGACACAGGCTCAGTTGACATGGCAAGTAATGTTGAAGCTACAACTGAAGCCTCCCCAGTCGACCCTACACTTGTGGACCCCGAGGCACCAAAAGATAAAGACATGCCCTTTGCATCATCTAATGGTCCAGCTCCCGTGTGGCAAAAGACGTCCATCACAGACAAGCACGGGGCTACAGGCATGATCTTGGTTGTTAGGTTCGACGAGGACAAACAGTTGTTCGCCATCAAAAGATCTGGGGGGGTTCAATACTTGAAACCAACCAGTGAGGCGTTCAACTCTTTGCCCAAGTACGACCTTGTGAACCTCGCAAACCGCGACCTGCTGAGTCACTCGAGTCATGCAGTAGCAATGGGTTTGTGGGTAACACTACAGCGGGAAGCAATATCAGGGAAATTTGAATACTTCAAGCCTCAAGTGCCCAGAAGAGGCAAGGATAAGCACGTTGTACATCCTGTGACTAAGAAGCACATAAAGAGATTGGTATACAAGCCAGTGCAATGTGAAACTAAGATTCCCTTGAGCAAGTTATCTCAGGATATTCTTGGTGACATGCGGTACTGGTACGTAGATCCAAAAACGGGCGAGGATGTGATCATGGGAAAGGTTCGCTGCGAGAGTGGGAACACAGTACCAAAAGAACTTATCAGAATCTTTGATGAAGTCTGCTTCATCAACTTTTCTGTGAAAGATCTGGAGGTACTAGCGGAACGCTACTGTGTCCACATGGACGAATGGACAAAGCTCCTTGCTTCTAAATATGACAAGGTGATTAAGTTCTGCCTTGATTACAAGAAGAAGATGGAAGCTAAAGGACCAGTGCTGTGAAGACTGAAGATTGAAGGCGATGAAGATCCCGAGCTGTTGTCAAGGGGGAGTTTGTTGATGCATTTTCCTGTGACAACACTCTGGATAGAGTCTTAGTTTGTATTTCTAATGTCTGTAATTTGTCTTTGTATGTAAGATTCGTTATGTAATAGTTTATCGAGTTGTATTTACTTTTACATAGTGTATGTTGCATTTCTCCTAAGTGTTTTGCGCACTTACATGTGCGCAGGAGAAAGCTCCTGCGTACTTAGCAAGTACGCAGGAAGACCCATGCATACTTGCTAAGTACGCAAGAGCATTTGGTCCTGTGCACTTGCTAAGTGCGCAGGCATCAGGTCTTTATAAATAGGTTTGGTTCATAGAGGATAAGTACGCAGAACTCATATCTTAGACGAACTCAGTTTGTTAAGTACGCAATTTATATTACCTCAGTAACCATCGAGTGTTTATAATAGAAAGAGCTTTTATTGTGACACTCGTGTTGGTTTACTTTGTTTTAGTTAGACTCTCCTCCTAGTCACGGGTATTCCGCACCCGGTCCGACTAGTAGACCACTTGCATGTAACGATCCGACACACACGAAGGGACCTACAATTAGCCATACACTGGTTAACTCATCCAACCTCTAGACACCTACTTACCAGTCCTAACCAGGACTCTCATAAACCAACTGACTCAACAACTGTACACAATGTACTCAACCCGACACATCGGTCAATCTAACTCGACACACCACATTGATTCCATATATTTATCACATCAATATCATCTCATACATAATTAATATAACTCATCACTTGCATGCAATTTAACACATATATAAGCACACAATTACATACCTCATCACTACACCCTCGTCAGGGTTATCCCCGTCGGGATACTCGTCATAAGCTCAACTCCACCCTTGTTATAGGGCCTCGCCGCTAAACATAGCGACACATACGTCATCTACGATGACTACCCAGCCACCACATGGTGACTATACCATCTATCATACAATGACTGCCAGATCACACGTACAATGATGATCCTGTAGGACTCCGTCCTCCATATCAATATTAGCCGTATACACGGACACCAATGCAAACACACAAAGCAACACATATATATACACATGACACTACCTGGACATGTACTACAACTTACCACCATTTATTGATCACTTACGTGTGTAATCCAACACTTACTTACATGTATCCTCATAACATATAGACACATTACCCAACTCTTTCCGAATAGCAAATTATACGACACACAAACACCACACCGACTTCTAGCCCGTACATACTAAGGACACCACATAGTCCCATGCAATGCCATACCAGTCGTGTCACAGGGACAACAATACAATACCCACTACATCAAGCACATGATGCACAACGGCATACTAGAACCTACATGACTCGTTAATGAACCACGTACAGGTTCCCATGCTAACTCTCCTTATATAACCATCACAGGTTTTAACTAAATCCCCGACTCACCCCAACTAACTCGTAAGATGACACACAGAGATCATCCCAACTCTTGTTCACCCATCCTAGGGACCCCATAACGACTCTTAGCTTCATTATTACATAATGACCTCATAAAACACTTCAAGTTAAAATCATAACTCGTATTGCGTTCGTTTGATAAAACATGCGATTATGTACGATAGCCCCAAAACAGTAAAACGATTAAAAGAGGGGATTAGAAACTCACTGTTACGATGATCTAACTCCTACACTGCAACAACCTCTTTCCGCCAAGCCCGAACCTGTCAACGTATGATCACATGGTCAGACCACATCCTAAACACGTGTCGATTACGTTTAAATATAAATGGCCCCAACACTCATCTCGTTCGCTTGCCCTATCGTTCATAATAAACCCTAGTCCCATGGGTTTACACGTTATACAGTCCTCGAATCGGATCAAACCCAAATTCAAGCTCGCATGCAGGTGTCACGCAAAACCAAGCCACCCGTGAAACGTCCTGCAATTCCAACCCACAAGACACGTATGCCCGGGCCAGGTCCTTGCACATGCATGCATGTTACCATGCAAACGCTAGACGTGGAAGCCCTACCCGTAGATGGTTCCAACCGTCCACCACCACGTACCCCCATGTACCACCACCGTTTGTTACCGCCCTTTCGAACATCATTTCCGTGTCCACCGTAGCCGGTTTCATCACCCTTGACCACCCCTGAGACCACCGTCTCCGCCGCCGTGCCACTACCACCACCACCACCACCGGCCGTAGCCGGCCCCAAGCCATACCACCACAGCCCCTTCCACGGCTGTCGTTCATGCTGCACAGCCGCCAAAACCACCTCGGTTTCCCATCGTCTTCGTCAGTCATCTTCACCCCTAGGTCGGCCTCCTACGCCCGGTCGAACACCTTCTTGAACTACCGATGCCAAGGGTCCCACTGTCCCGACATGCCATTCTCGTATCTATAACTGCCGGCCACCATGTCCTTCCCTGTCCTCGTCGTCGGCCGTGAACCCCATCTCAAACCCTAGTCGGGTCTGCAAACCAAAAAATCAAACCATAAGTGTAAAAAGGGGGGACAGTGATTACCTTGTTGATGTTCGAAAGTCCCTTGCGTGATATCACCTTCGAACCCCCCCTTTAGGTCGCCTCCTCTTTCCCGTTTGCTCTCCCTGCTGTCGCATAACCCCCTAGGCCGAATGGCCTAGGGTTTCTCCTAATCTTCCTTTTAAATGTTAAGGGTTACATCCGGGTCCTCGTGTTTCCCCATTTACATGTTTCGATCTCAGTTTCTCATTAAACGACTAAAATGGTCCCCTAACTTGATAATCTGATAGCCCATGCCATTTGAAAGAGGCTCGGTTCGACTAATAACCCGATTCAGTTAATTTTCAAATTCCAGGATGTTACAGCACACCACCCTAAAACAGTAAAAGTAGGGGTTCTTGAACTCACCTGATAAAATAGGCTCAAAGTGTTATCTACCGTCCAAACGATGTCACGCATAAAATGAATAAACGAATAAATATCAGGTCTAAACTACACTAGTGGGTTTCTATACTCAGTTCCAACAAAAACTATGATAAGTTTGCTCACTATTTAATAAGCGAAACTATGCCAAATTCGCCAGTCAGTTTCGACTATCATACCCTAGCGAAACTAAGAGAAGTTCGCTTTCCTTACTTATAGCCAAACTATTAAGTTCGCCTTGTATACTCTTCAACGAAACTGTTAAGTTTGCTACACAGATTCCAGGCGAAACTAGGTTGATAGTAGAATTATTCGTCTTCGCGTTATATCCTCTCGTTAATAAACACACGATGATTTCTATCAAACTCATTACCTAAAACTCCATCTTATCAAAATTTTTCCCATTCCGTGTTTGAGGACACCTAAGTTACAAAAACATATTTCTTCATTTCTTAATGAAAATCGGACAGCGTTCCGTTTGTTTTTGGTCTAAACCCGACAAATTCCAATTGTCTATTTCTATTATCAAATCATAACCAATAATCCATAAATAAACGAGCTTTAGCTACTAGCTTCGATAGCATTAATTCCATTATTTCTTTTTGACGAGTGACACTTGTATAAAAGTAATTAATCTTTTGTCGGTTATGGTTTTGTCAAATATAAACTCTACATGTCCTCCTCGAACACAATATTCATGACCCAAGCTAAATTGTAGTTAACATTCTATGGGTTTAAGAAATGTACCTCCATAAACGCGGCATCTAGAATATGAACCCGTATCATACCCGAAACTCGACCATACGGACTCTGAATCAGGTGCTTCGAAAGTCCCCGAACTAGCCTCGACACATCAGTTACCACGAGATGGAACTCATTGTCGTTAACCTTGTCATACTCTTATTATCATCGTTCCATGAGACCGTCATCATCCTTATATTCTTAGAACCACCATGAACCACCATGAAGCTTATACAACCACCTCCACTTCCATCGTGAAGCTGATACAACCAACGCCACCTTCACTGTGAAGCTTATACAACCACGACCACTATCGTGAGCTGATACAACCACCTCCACCTCCACCGTGAAGCTGACCACCAACCACCACAAGGCCACTTACAACCACCACTTCCATAGTCATCCTTATACGAACCACCAGCATCTCCATTGTGAGACTCGTATAACCTCTACCATCTCCGTGAAGCTCACCACCAACCACCAACTCCGTCGTCGCGTCTGAACCCACTTGCCAACTCACTCACCCTCTTTCTCGGTTTCGACGTTCCTGCAACCACCTTCGAGGTTGCCAATGTCTAATGAGCTTAGCTTTGTCATCATCCTCCCTCTATGAAAATGGATGAACTGATGCAGGTCGTGGATAGGGGTGTAGCTGAAGAAGACGATGGAGGGAGTGAGCAACGATGAAGGTGACGGCTGGGAAAAGGTTTTAGGGGTGTAGGGTTATTTTGTAACTTTGCCACCTGGCCATCTTTAGCCCCTATATTTTTTTTATAACTTTGAACCTAGCTAACTACGTCAAAAACACGTGTTTGATCAAATAAAACTTCTAAACTTTGGGATGTTACAAAGACTATTCCATGGTTCACGACATGCTACTTCTCGCACGAGTAGCGAACCAGTTTATTGTAAGATCCCGGATTTTTACCAACTAAACGAGATTATTGTAAATGTGTATATATAGGACGGGAACTTGACGGAGTTTAACCGAAGATGTAGTAAAAGGGTTTCTTTTATGAAATAAACCTAGAAAGGGTGGCGAGTAATTAACGCATTGTAGTGGGATTTTAATTGAAAATCACTAGACGGGCCTAGCCTACGGAGCCGGTGTCGCGTGATGGGGCTAAGCCCGGTCAAAGGGACACCCCTTTAGGGTATTACGCATGGGGGAGGGCTCCCCATTGTTCCTTGCGGCTGCCGAGAAAGAAAGGAGAGGGGGAGAGCGAGTTGTTCGTCTTGTTCTTGCTCGATCTTAGGTATTTTCACAATCTCAAATCCGCCTTTATGCGTTTTAATCATCGGTTAGTCGTGGTAAATGATTTGGTGGTTTTAGGGTTTTAGAAGGAGCAAGCTTGTGAGGAAGACAAGTTCTCTAGTGATTCGATTTGCACGAGTCACTCGGATCGAAGGTATAATCCCTATGTTCTTTGTGTGTTATCATTTTGTTGTTTGTGGCTTGCATGCGTCGAGTTAGAGTTAGCCGAAAACCCTAAGGTGCTAGGGTTGGGGCTTACGGGTGTATGGCTAGGAAGCGAGGAAGCTGGAACCACGCAAGGCGGCCGACAGTGGAGCTGGTCAGTCACGGCAGCCCTCCGATAGAGTTGTTCACGGCTGTGGTGGTCTCGGGGAAGATGGTGGAGCGTACGAGTGAAGCGGGTCACGGCGGAGATGAGGTGACGGGGGATGTGGTGGTTCCGGGTGACCACGGCGGCAATCCAACGGGCCGTAAGCGGCTGAGTTGGATGGTTAACAATGGTGGTTATAGGTGTGAGTAGCCGGAAATCAATGTTTGTTACCGGGATAAACCATTTGTCGTTCGGTGGGGGGTTTTGACGTAACGTGAGGCCCGTGTGCATGCATGGGAAGCCGTCGGGTACGGGTTTTGCATGGTGCCATGAAAAGGTGGGTTAGCTATGCATGGTGCTCGAGTAGTTGAGTGAGTCGTGTAATTGACTCATGATTTGTGTGTATGTTAGGTACGAAGCTGAAAGGCGAGCATAAGAAGTTAGCGAGTTTTAGAGACCGAAGTGTGACGAGAAAAGGTGAGTTTCTAATCTCCTCGTTTAAATGTCTTAAACGTTGTGGGGCTATCGTACATACTCATGCATTATATGTTATTAACTAAACACGTGAGGCAAGTCATGCGGTGACTTAAAAGTGTTTATGGTTAAATATATAATAATTATCTAAGGGTCTACGTGGGGTCCTTAGAGGGTGTGAGCAAACGTGTTTGGGGACTAAACGTATTACGAGTTTCGAGATTTAAACTAATGAGCTATGTATTTAAATATTCAAATACGAGACTAAGGGTGCGGGTCTTGTACCTATAGTACGTGGGCTGGTTATGGAACTCATGGTGGTATGATGTATAGTGGTCTATTACAGGTGAGTCGGAATATGAGCTAAACGCTTATGAATACGTGTAGGATACCTTATCCTAGGGCTATGTGTGAGGTGCAGGTGCAGCTAATGAGTCATGAACATAGAGTATAATGTTATGTGTTCATACAAGTGTTGTGTGTATTGTGTCGTTGTCCGTGTGACACGGCGGGTATTGTGTTTGCATCGTTGTCTTTATGACACGGCAAACGGGATTGTGGGGACCTATGTTCTTTGGGGTCACCATAGGTGGCAAATTTTGAGTAGTTTAGTGACGGGGTGTATCAAATGCCCTGAAGAGGGTGTAGTGAGGATGTATGTGTTTGTGTTCATATATATGTGTTAAATTGCATACAAGTGTTGAGTATAATTATTGTGTATGAGATAACATTGAGATGGTGGATAGATACTATTAATGTGAATGTTTAGAATTATATTGTCCGTTGTGCCGGGATGAGTACTTTGTGTACAACTGTTGTGTCAATTGATCTGTGAGAGGCTTGATTAGGACCGGTTAAGTCGGTGTCTATAGGTTGGATTGAGATAACCAGTGTATGGTAAATTTAGGTGGTAAATTGTGAGTCATCAGAATAGTAAGCTCGGTCCATGTCGGAGAGACTTACTGAGTTATAATTGGGGGTTGAGTCTCGGGTGCTGAACCCTTTTGGGATAGTATAAGATAATAGGGGTTATCTATATGAGAAAATTTTATAAAACTTTGTTCTAAAGACTAGAGGGTCTTGAGTGGAAATAAATAATAAATTAGACGAGTTGGCTTTTGTTTAAATTAAACTATTAGAACTCACTCAACGTTGCTGACTTTCTGTGTACGATAGATTGTGTTGCATGTGAACTTTAGGGTTGACGTATCTTGGCTTGGGAGCGGTGAGTAGGCATTCGTGAGGTAAGATTAAAAACATTAATGACCTTAAAGATAAATAAATTTAGAAAGACTTCCGATGTACGTTTGTTAAATAAAACAAGTATATTTTAAAGAATATAACCAGTTATGAGGACCAACTGTAGGGTGCCTGGTTTGGGGCCTTACAAGTTGGTATCAGAGCCGTGGTTTAAGAGAAAATCGGTGTTTTTAAGCAAATAAAATGTCTTAACTTAAACTGAGAATGGGACGAGGGTAAAAGGAATGCCACCACGAGTAACCGCAAGCTAAGAAGTGCGTCTTTTGAGTTAAGCAGTAATTATTATTTATCATTTGTGTAGTGTTACCCTAGGTGAACTAATTGGTGTTAGTAAATGATTTATGGTTCCGTGTGGAGTCATGCTGTGTAATACGTGTTGTGGAGTGGTATTATATAGAGCTACATGGAGTTGCGTGGCATGATTAGGTGGAATTATGTTTTGTGAGTTGGGCATTATGGAATATCAGTAATTGTAACTATGTGAGATAGTTTGTTGTGTCTGCATGGTTTAGTGATTTTGTGTGTAACCATGTGTGGTGTCCAACTATGATTTATATGATGATTTGCTAGATTATTGCATGGTGCTATGTGAGTTGTGGTAGATGCATGTGCATTCGGTATGTGTGAAAGGTAACATACCGCGTGGGGCTATGATTGGAAAGTCAGAATGGAGAAGGAGGGCAGTGTCAGCTATATGTGTTTTTCCTCCAGGATGTGGACCTACATGGTGGAGAGTTCGACCCTTTGTGGCGGTTAAGAGAGCTCTGTTTCAGGAGGAACCGGAAGAGGACACGTCAGATGCACCTGACGGGGTCTAGCAGTTATTTTGCGGGCAATGTTCGGGATGCTCGAATGCTGGATGATTAGTTAGTGTGACAGTTGTCACGAGAGATTTCAGAGTGATTTGACGTTATGACTGATTAGACGTTTACGTGGGGTGATGCTCAATTCAAATATTGATTATTTGATTTTGACATTTATTGTGAGTCCTACCTCATGGTGATTTGAACATAATTAATGATAATTGTGTTTGTGACATCGTATGATAGTATTTACAGTAGTGGAATATGTGCGGTATGATGTGATTGTTTGATTGCATTCTAAATGATGTGAGTTAGCTCTAAAAGTAGTCTTTGATGTGATGCTAGAACAGGGTTGACAAGATTGCATGAGTAGACTTATATAAACATGAGTTTGAAATTGTCTGTGTCTACGGTTTTAAGATAGTGTCACCTATGTGTTAATTTCTAGGTGATGCTTGAAGTGCATTGCACCTTGTGTGAGTGTTCAAGACGGGGTCCTGTGAGGAGTTATGATTATACATCTTTATTATGTATAAATGTTCAGGACGAGATCCTGTGGGAATTATGATATTTTTATATCTTATGTGCATGAATATTTAGGGTGAGGTCTTGTGTCTAGACTGAGTAGTGTGCCATCTTAAAACATTGGTACGACCCGTGTGTGGCACGACCGTGTGAACTCTGTGTGAGTAAGTGATGACGTGTGGCAGGGGCTACCGTTGTGATGAACAGAAGGTTGGATTCAAGAGTTTGTGTGTCTATAAATGACGAGGTCATATCGTATACATGTATATTTGCTCAGGTCTAGCTAGTTATGTGTGCACTTCGTGCGAGTTAGAAGGTTGGGTTACTAGTACGTATGTAGAACAGTGTGTGTTCTATAGTTATGTGTGTCGGTGTGTGTCCTTGTAGTACATGCTTAGTCATACATAGGACGGACGGTCGGGTGTTCAAGTATAGTGTTTCTATCTTGACGATTTTATCGATAATGATACATCGAGGTGATACGAGATGTTTTGACGTCTTTCTAGACGATTGATGAGATGCCGATGTTTATATATCGGAAATTTGGAACACAGAGTCAATGGGCGGAGTTGTGAGAGTTGATGCTGAAGGCATTTACATCGATGCTTGATCGAAGATAATTATGATGAGATCGAGATGACAACACTGAAGATTCAGCACGGAGTGAACGACGTGACGAAAGGGTCTCCATGGAATACGTTCCATATGAAGAATACTGTCAATACGAAATACCATAGGACTAGGGATGTTTTCCCTGAACGAGACAAAAGTGGGCTGAGGCTGGTGATAAGATGGACTTCATGTTCTCACCTAATAAATGAGATGCGGCAGGCGACCGCGTGGTAATGATAAAGCAACGACGACGAAAGAGGAACAAAGGAAGGGTAAGTGCAGGATTGCACATAAGTTCCTGGAAAGGAAATGCCTACGTTGGTAAGCATATGACTTGTTTAAGGCGGGCTCTATGGAGCATCCTATTGTATAAAATGTTTGGCTGTTGAAACAGACATGGTGGCGGTGAGTGAGCTTTTGGGAAACACCGAGAGTTGATGATAGTAACTCCAGTGTTGAGAGTTATGTACTTATTTAAAGGGGAGCATTGAACCCATGGCGATGAAGTGTAGAAGTACCTCGGTAGAGGACGTTGTGGTTGTAGAGACAAGAGGAGCTTGGCACAAGCACCTGGAGATCATCAGAGGAATACAAAGGAAGTACCTTTATGACTAAGGCAGTGATGCTTGAATTTCAAAAATCATCGCATGATGGCGATTAGGGTATGAGGCGAGAAGTATGACGACCTAAACTTGGAAGCACGAAAAATGTTTCTAGATGTGTGAGGCAACAAGTATAATGGAGAAGATGACTGTGGGAGTGATGAGATCATCAGGATTATACAAGAGATAAAGGAAATTGTGCTATGAGCTGGTATAGCATGTGACAGGGGGCAGATAACTGGCAGTGTTGTGCTACGTAGTACTACGGATCATCTGTATGATGTTCCTAAGAATAATGAGCGCGACAAAATATTGTCAAGGACTTACCCTTCCTTTGGGAAAAATAGTTAGCAACCAAGGCAACTTCTAGCAAGTGCTAGAGTAGCGAGAGTTGGAAATCCAGCTGTCCGACTAATGGCTGGAAAGACAAGAGATGAGGGAATGGGTAGGTGAAACCTATAAGTTTCACGGTTGAAAGCGAGCAATGGAGAGGGTTTCTTTGAACACCAAGGATGGTGACCGAGTCATAGAGTAAAGTGACATGAATGATGTGTACGAAAGAAAACAGATGGCACCAAAGGATTTTTGGATGCGTCAGTTGTAACCATAGAATGAGTTGTGACGGTCTGTGCCGACGCAGGATTCGAGGACAAATCCTCTTTTAGGGGGAAAGACTAGTAACATCCTGGATTTTTACCAACTAAACGAGATTATTTTATATGTGTATATATTGGACGAGAACTTGACGGAGATTAACCGAAGATGTAGAAACAAGGGTTTATTTTATGAAATAAACCTAGAATGGGCGGTGAGTAATTAATGCCTTGTAGTGGGATTTTTATTAAAAATCACTAGACGGGCCGAGCCCGGGGAGCCGGTGTCATGTGATGGGGCCAAGCCCGGTTACGCATGAGGGAAGGTTCCCCATTGTTCCTTGCGGCTGCCGAGAAAGAAAGGAGAGGGGAGAGCGAGGCGTTCGTCATGTTCTTGCTCGATCTAAGGTATTTTCACAATCTCTAATCCCCCTTCACGCGTTTTAATCATCGGTTAGTCGTGGTAAATGGTTTGGTGGTTTCAGGCTTTCGAAAGGAGCAACCTTTTGAGGAAGACGAGTTCTCTAGTGATTCGATTTGCACGAGTCACTCGGATAGAACGTATAATCCCTATGTTCTTTGCGTGTAATTGTTTTGTTGTTTGTGGCTTGCATGCGTCGAGTAGGAGTTGGCCGAAAACCCTAAGGTGCTAGGGTTGGGGTTTACAGGTCTACGGCAAGGAAGCAGGGAAGCCGGAAACGCGCAAGGCGGCCGGCAGTGGAGCTAGTCGTTCAAGGCAGCCCTCCGAAGGAGCTGTTCATAGCTGACGTGGTCTCAGGGACGATGGTGGCGCATAGGAGTGAAGTGGGTCACGGTGGCAACCCAACGGGCCGTAAGCGGCTGAGTTGGGTGGTTAACGATGGTAGTTATAGGTGGGAGTAGCCGGAAATCCACATTTGTTACCGGGATTAGCCATTTGTCGTTCCCGTGGGGGTTTTGACGTAACGTGAGGGGCATGTTGCATGGTTCCATGCAAAGGTGGGTTAGCCATGCATGGTGCTGGGGTAGTTGAGTGAGTTGTGTAATTGACTCGTGATTTGTGTGTATGTTAGGTACGAAGCCGAAAGGCGAGCACGATAAGTTAGCGAGTTCTAGAGACCAAAGTGTGACGAGCAAAGGTGAGTTTCTAATCTCTTTTTTTAAATGTTTTAAACGTTTTGGGGCTATCGTACATACTCATGCATTATATGCTATTAACTAAACATGACGCAAGCCATGCGGTGATTTAGAAGTGTTTATAGGTTAATTATCTAAGGGTCTAGGTGGGGTCCTTATAGGGTGTGAGCAAACGTGTTTGTGGGACTAAACGTATTACGAGTTTCGAGATTTAAACTAATGAGCTATGTATTTAAATATTCAAATATGAGACTAAGGGTGCGGGTCCTGTACATATAGTACGTGGGCTGGTTATGGAACTCATGGTGGTATGATGTATAGTGTTCTAGTATGGGTGAGCCGGAATATGAGCTAAAAGCTTATGAATACGTGTAGGATACCTTATCCTAGTGCTATGTGTGAGTTGCAGGTGCAGCTAATGAGTCATGTACATAGAGTATAATGTTATGTGTTCATACATGTGTTGTGTGTATTGTGTCGTTGTCCTTGTGACACGGCGGTAATTATTATTGTGCCGTTATCTTTGTGACACGACGGTTATTGTGTTTGCATCATTGTCTTTATGACACGACAAACGGGATTGTGGGGGACTATGTCCTTCGGGGGGTCACCATAGGTGGTAAATTTTGAGCAGCTTAGTGACGTGCTCGGGGTGTATCAAATTCCTTGACGAGGGTAACCCCGACGAGGGTGCAGTGATGAGGTATGTGTTTGTGTGCATATATATGTATTAAATTGCATACAAGTGTTGAGTATAACTATTGTGTATGAGATAACATTGACATGGTGGATAGATACTATTAATGTGAATGTGTAGAGTTATATTGATCGTTGTGTCGGGATGAGTACTTTGTGTACAACTGTTGTGTCAGTTGATCTGTGAGAGTCTTGATTAGGGCCGGTTAAGTCGGTGTCTATTGGTTGGATTGAGATAACCAGTGTATGGTTAATTTAGGTGGTAATAGTAAGTTCGGTCCATGTCGGAGAGACTTACTGAGTTACAATTGTGGGTTGAGTCTGAGGTGGTGAACCCTTTTGGGATTGTATAAGATAATATGGGTTATCTATATGAGAAAAATTTATAAAACTATGTTCTAAAGACTAGAGGGTCTTGAGTGGAAATAAATAATAAATGAGACGAGTTGGCTTTTGTTTAAATTAAACTATTAGAACTCACTCAGCGTAGCTGACTTTGTGTGTACGATAGATTGTGTTGGAGGTGAGCTTTGGGATTGGCGTATCTTGGCTTGGGAGCGGTGCTACTCGAATTGGTGTGTAGGCATTCGTGAGGTAAGGTTAAAAATACTAATGACCTTAAAGATAAATAAATAAATTTGGAAAGACTTCCGTTGTACGTTTGTTAAATAAAACAAGTATCTTTTAAAGAATATAACTAGTTATAATTACCAACTCTAGGTTGCCTGGTTTGAGGCCTTACATTTATATGCAAAACACATGTTTTATTCTTTCAAAACCTTTCTTGGTTTTGCAAAACATTATAGAATGGTTTTAAAGTATACTAATATTATTTTATGTTTTGATTATAAAAACCAAGACCCATAAACACCAAAAATAGTTTTATATAATAAAACATTATCTAACATGCTTGTTAGAAAATTAAAATGTTTCCACAACGTTTTAATAATTTTCTGTTTTCATCTAATACGCACCTTAAAGAACTAAACTTTTAGCAACCGTTTTAAAGCTTTATGGTTTGTAACAAAACCATTTCTAACATGTTCGTTAGTAAAGAAATGTTTACCAATGTTATTTTAAAAACTTATAACTAAACGTTTTCAAGAAACGTTTTGATTTTACCCACAAACACGAAAATAGTTTTATACAATAAAACATTATCTAACATGCTCGTTAAAAAATTAAAACGTTTCCACAACGTTTTCATAGTTTTCCATTTTTATAAACCGTTTATAATACGCACCTTAAAGAACTACACGTTTAGCAACCGTTTTAAAGCTTTATGGTTTGTAACAAAACCCTTTATAACATATTCGTTGGTAAATAAACGTTTACCAATGTTTTTTTTTAAACTTAGGGTTTACAACAACAAACAGTTTCTAATCACACTTATCATATAACTAAACGTTTTCAAGAAACATTTTTTAAACATATGGTTTATAATAATAAACCGATTCTAACACGACCGTTAGAAAATAAACGATTACAAATCGTTTAAATACGTGGTTTTTTAAATAAACCGACTCTAACATGCCCGTTAGAAACTTAAACGTTTACAAGAAACGTATGGTTTATAACAATAAACCTGGTCTAATACGATTGTTAGAAGATAAACGTCAAGAAACATATGGTTTATAACAATAAACCCGGTTTAACACATACGTTGGAAAATTTTACGTTTACAATAAACGTATAGTTAATAATAATAAACCCGGGCGTAACATGCTCGTTAGAAAATACACGTTTACAAGAAACGTATGGTTTATAACATTAAGCCTGATCTAACACGCCCATTAGAAAATTAGACGTTTAGAAGAAACGTATGGTTTATAACAATAAACTGGTCTAACACGGCCGTTAGAAAATTAAACGTTTACAAGAAATGTATGATTTATAACAATAAATCCGGTCTAACACGCACGTTAGAAAATAAATGTTTACAAGAAACGTATGGTTTATAACAATAAACCTGGTCTAACACACCCGTTAGAAAATTAAATGTTTACAAGAAATGTGTGGTTTATAACAATAAACCCGGTTTAACACACACGCTAGAGGAAAAACACGTTTACAAGAAACGTATGGTTTATAACGATAAAACTCGGTTAAACGTGTACAAGAAACGTATGGTTTATAACAATAAAACTAGCTTAAAACGCTCGTTAGAATATAAACGTTTACAAGAAACTTATGGTTTATAACAATAAACCCGGTCTAACACGCACGTTAGAAACTAAAATGATTACAAAAATCGTTCTAAACCGAACGGATGAATCAAACCATTCGTTTTGTACACGGTATTAGGATTTAAGATTGTACACCAATCTTTTATAAAATCCAAACAACACGTTATACTACGCACGTAATTTCCCAAAATATTTGCACCATTTAAAAAAAATCCCAAAAAATATACATTATTTTTTTTTATTTTAACCTTTCATAAACAGAAAATCCTTATTTATAAGGTTTTTAAAATATGTCTCAACAATCTCACGAAAGTCTGTTTTTAGATTTCAACAGCTTTATAACCTCACTTAATCCTTCTTTTGCATCAAAACATCAATAGAAAACACAATTAGGTATCAATTTCTATCAGATTTGCAAAAAAAACAATCCAAAATGTGGGGAAATAAACATTAAATAGATGTATTATATGGAACGCATCAAACATCCCCACGCTTGAATTTTTGTTTGTCCCTAAACAAACTCTCTTAAACTAAATTACGTAACCTTTGACCTCAACCCAATGTATTCCCAATCCCCAATTCAAAACCAACTCCTAAGGCTTACATTTTCAATAAACTTACATCTTTAACAAGCAATGGATGGTGCATTTTTAAAAACAAGGAATCATCTAATTGAAAAGGTATAGGCTCAAAAGGGTTTAGAAAACATTATATTTGGACCGATATTCAATAAATGTAAAGCACGTGCTCGTTTCGCCGTTCAAGACGTTAATTTCTTTCACGGTTTAGAGCCCTCGCCGTAGCTCGCGGAGTGGGTTTACATAAAGGTTTTAATTCTATTTTGTAAAGGTCCTATAGCGTTAATTTTTTTCATGATTTAGCATGCCACAACGCGCGCAAATTTTGTTCCTAGTTATATCAATTATGCAAATGTCAACATTTGACATTTAAATGAGTATTTTTATTTTCATGCATTATTTTAAACGTGTGTTTGAAAATGTAGTGCATCATGATTTCCGATTTTTCAAAACTCCTGCTATAAAAAATAGCATCGTGATCTATTTATGCTAGTATGTATGATATTTTTAAATTCTTAAAACCTTAAAAGATAATGTCGAAAGTCACCGATAAAACCCTTCTTCTTTTATTAGTTGATTTCTTACAACTTCGTGTTTGTTGGGTTCACTTTAAACTCTTTCATTTCTCTAGGTCGCGGGGTTAAACACTGCTGCTAACATTTTTTTTTCCTTTTTTTCTTTTTTTTTCTTTTTAGATATCTTATTTTTATTTTACTTTTTTTATGAATGCGTGATAACTGAGTTATATTTGCGCATCAAATTTCTAAACTCTTAACTTTACCCATGTAATAAATATCCGCCTACGTGGGCTCGATTCTAGGGTTTCACAAATCGGATTTTTCCTTTTTTTCTTTTACTTTTTTATATTCGTTTGTTTTTTTATATATTTTTTTAATTCTATTTTTTTTTTTACTTTGTTACTAAGTTCGTTAACGAATTTTTTGTTTCAATGTTATCTTCTATTCGCGCCGCAATCTATCTATTTTTCGATCTCCATAACCGACTCGTGGCAACTTCATACGTTTCTTTTGTGTACTTACTCAAGTTATTGTCACCGTCGCAACGTACGTAACGAACTTCGTAAACCCGCCACATTGCGCGGGCTTGATTTCTAGTTTAGTATATTTTAGAAGGTTTCTAGTGAATATGTGAAATTTTCGTAATAGATAAGTGTGAAGCTTTTGAATCAAACTTAATTTAAAAATATCTTTTAATGATGGTTATTTTTATCCATGTATTTGATTCAAATTACAACCTTTATCCATTTTTTTCTCATGTGGTTTTTTTTCTTTTTTTTTAAATAATTTTTTATTTTGGTCAAACTCAATAACACCGTTAAAAATTTATAATGTAAAATAATCAATATACCCTTACTAACAAATACAAAAATGATAATTTTATGTAAAATGATTAATATGCCCTTGCTAAAAAATATGTTGTTTTTTGCCGATGGTGGTTACAGGCGAAGTGATGGGTGGCGGAGAGGAGACCAAAATTTAGTTATTATTTTGCTTTATGTTTTCTTAATATTTTTAAGTTGGTCTCGTAATTTAATTATTATTTTTCTCTTTGCTAGGAAGGATATATCAGTCATTTTATAAATTAACAACATATTTTTAACGATATTAGTGAGTTGGATCGAAATGACAAAACAAGGGGAAAAAAAAGTGGATGAATGTTGCAATTTGAACTAAACCATAGAGACGAAAATGATAATTTACTCTTAAAATCATACTAAAAGTTAGTTATTTCATTTGATAATTATCGTTTAAGTGTCTTATTACTGTATAGACATAAAATATGATGTCCATAACAAGATATATTTAGAAAGTTTTATCCTCTTGATCCACTTCAAGATAAGAATTATCATATGCGGATGGCCTTTTGGTCTAGTTACATCTCGAGTATGGTCGGCCTCGAGCAAATGCGGCGTGGGCGACCGTCTAGCGCCTAAATTTTCATCGAGTGTCAATTAACAATTAGCATATTTAAAAAAAAATATAAACTTATTAGTAGATAATAATTATATGTTCTAGATGAGGTCTGACAAATTAATAAACATATGAAAACCAAATAACATATTCTATAGGGCCCAATTAATACAATAAATTAATTAACATAATTAACTCGATAACATGGTACCGATACTGAATTTCTGAAGAAATGGGTACCACCGTACCGAATCTATCGGTTTGGTACGGTATCGGTACCCGGTACCAAATGCGCATCCCTACTTGTCGACGGTCGCTACTTCCTGCCCCTACCCCTTTCGACAATCGACCTTCATTCATAGTTCATACATCCTGAGTCATGTGAAGGTGAAGCCGTGAAGCCATCATTTGATACCTAAACCCTAGGTAAGTTTGTTTTAGATTTTTACTCTTTTTTTATTGTTTTCAATTTTCATTTTTTTTCATGTTTTAGTCTTCTTGAAGTGCCATTGTAGTCTTTTGAAGTGCCATTGTAGCATCGACATCCACGTCATATGAGATGTATATTTTTGTTTTCAATCAATTTATGTTTATGTTTTCAATTTTCATTTAAAATTCAATTCATCAATCGTTTATATATCAATTAGTTATATATTTAAATTTAATTTTTTTATTTTGGTTATTGTTATATGTTTAAATTTTAATTGTTTATCTAGCTTGATTGCATGAAACTTAAAACTTATATGATTTGGTTATTATTATATGATTTATAGAAATTATGTCTTTCAAACAATTATCGTCCTATTAATGAATTTATATATATATATATATATATATATATAACTTTATATTTTAGTACGTGACCCATTTTTTCTACTCGCACAGCACGTCTGAAATCTCAGGGAAGATCATGATCTAGAGTTTTTCTCTCACTCATCTGGTGCAAGTTCAAATCCCACAAAGTGGGTAATATGTGGATTTTAGGAGTAGAATATTTTAGGAGGGTGTGTGTGTTTGTCATTAAAAAAATAAGAATTAGAGTAAATTACGGTTTCCGTCCCTGTGGTTGCTAAAAATAACCATTTTAGTCCAAAAGTTTAAAAATTGTTATTTCAGTCATTGATCTTTGATTCTCGTTACAATCAAATCCACCTCATTAACACCGTTAGAGTTTTTCTGTTAACTTATTGTCAATTGACCAAACTACCCTTTATTTCAAAAAAACAAAAAAATAGCAACCTAAACCATCTTCTTGTTCATTAACATGCATTAAACATCACCACAAACAAAAAATATGTCCTACTACCTCTTCCTCCCACCGGCTCACACCATCGGCGATCATCGTCATCACCATCATCACCGTCTGGAACCAACTCCGACCCCCTCCCCCACCGTCATCACCATCACACCCACCTTTTACCCTTATTCAACAACCTCCATCGAGAGAGCGGGTTGTGGTAATCGATTTATAGGGGTCACCGAATGTGGGGTGTTGATTATCACATCCTCCTTCTCGCCCTTGTTCATATTCAAATTGCGACATAAACAAACCTTGAAAGGACTCAAACCGGGTACCTCTCATAGTTGGCACAACAAGCATAAACATAGTTTTTTAAACATTAAGTCAACTGCGTAAGTCTTTACAAAATTTTGAAATAATTAAAACTTTAAAAATTCATTGTCTGAAACACATAATCTAAATTGTGAGGATGTCAGTCTTCTATCAGCACATCCACCAGCCATCCTCTTCTAAGCCCTCACGGCTTCATATCTTCTCTTTACCTTTATTACCTGATGTGCATACTAAAATAGTCAGCTAACGCTGATGAGTTCAAGTTTACAAAACATTTAGCATAAAACATCTCTTTGTCATGTTAAATATATAAAACTGATTTAATGAAAAACATACCGTTACTACTAAGTATATAAATCATAATACTACATATAGATAAATACTTGGTTATTCTGCTGTAACAACTGTTAATTTACCACATAATTATTTAAATATAATTATACAAAAACTATGCATATTAGACTAATTGTAATTAATTAGGTCTAACCCAGTCCAGTAGAGTGCAACTCACACACAATTACGCGGGAAATATTAGATATTTCCAACACTCACATCGCGTTGGTGATAAACCAAAAATAATTAAAAACGTTCTATATATATATATATATATATATATATATATATATATATATATATATATATATATATCCGTTTAATTGAAGTTATAAAATTAAACACATGTCGGACACGTATTATACCCAAACCACTAAACTAGTATTTATTCTAGTCGACTCGAAACCCGACTCAAACCCGACACGTAATAACGAGTGAAGATGACGAAACGCAGGTATTATACCGGACTATACTAGCGGGTATCACACCACTGCACCATACCCTGCCCCTACCTACCCCCCTCCTTTTCCCTCTCGTGCGCTTAACCAACTGAACACCCCAATTGGGGGTCCCAATTCCTTAAGATTGACTCCATGCAATGACCACCTACATAATATATGAAACAAGAAAAGACTTCACCTCATCTTCTTCCATTTACGGCGCCACCCTTCACCACCGTACTTTCTTTACCATGTCCCCTCCATAGGCAACACATCTTGTTCCCTAAACACACACAACCCATGGGTCATTACCCATGGGTGAGGCTATAAAAAGGCAAGCACCAAATCCACACCCACTCCTTGCATACAAGCTTTTGATCTCTTGCACCCTTCTTGTAACTTTCGTAAAATTTTCATACCAAATATTATAAAAATAAAAGTTAAGGGGCTATAAGTATAATTATATAAAAGAACAAGGACCAAAAGTGAAAAATTTGAAAACTCGGGCGGTAACGGACCGTCACAGCCCGTAACGATCCGTTACGGGTTAGCGACGCATGTAATGAGGGTGTGCCACGTGTCTGGTGACTAATGGTTGGAATCTGAAGAGTGGAAACCCTATGACGGACCATCACGGCTCCGTAACGGTCCGTCACGCCGTAATTCATCCGGAGCTGACGCGTGTCAGCTCACTCCGCAACCCTAGAGCGGTGACGGACCGCCACCATCAGTAACGGTCTGTTACGATCCAAGTGGTGACGTACTGTCACCACCCATAACGGTCCGTCACAGCCGCAATTTCACCCTATAAATAGAAAGGTCGGGTTTTGGTCATTCCTCACACCACAACTCGAATTCCAGAGATAATTCCACTTATTCCACTCTCCTAAAACCATTCCCGCTTATACGTTTAAGTTCCCGAGGTGTGGGTTCGCTTAGGAGAAAGCCAAGAAACTAGGAAACGCTCATTTGGAGAATCTAAGCTAGACGATCTAAGAAGAGACGCTGCCCACTAGAACACTCACTCTAGAAGTCTACTAAGCCAAGACTCTGTCAAGGTGAATACTTGTATTTTTATAAAATGATTTCAAAACTGAAAATGGTTTTGATTATACTCTGACTTGAATGAACTTATACAACCATTCGTTACATAAGGTGATTTACTATTAGCAGTCAGCCCATATAGTCACGTATATACAAGTGTTATAGATGAGACGCTGTAACAGGGCAAGGGGTGAACCCTTGGTTGTTGTAAAGCCCATCGCTGAAAGCCTAAGGCAGATAGACCTAAAAATATATCCAAGGTCCCTGGTGTGGCTGGTGGTTAGTCCGTTGACTGTGTAAATTGACCAGAAACTATGGGCAAATTGTTCCATTTATTCACGTTTGTCAGATTATGATTCCAGATATACTTGCATTCACAAATTTATGCTGATAAAATATTTTCAAACATTTTTACAGGTAACCAAGGATGAATTGATTGTGATATAGCCATGTGATGAGAAAGAAAATGATTTCATGAAAAAGGGAATGTCCACCCTAGACACAAGTTGAAAGAAAGGCTCATGTAAAACCTTGGTTTTGTAAATTAAACGGTTGTGTACAATATCGGGTTTTATCCCTATTATAGTGAATTGAAACGGGAGATTCCCCGTCTTTCGAAAAGATCTTGAGTTATAAAAACATTCCGCTGTGTTTATAAATCTATGATAAGATAAAATAAGAAACAGGTACCAATCATTGGTTGCGCGCCCGGGTGGGCTAAACCTGGGATGTGACAGGTTGTTATCAGAGCCATTTGTTTCAGCTTACTAGATACTATAGATTAGTATTGAAGCTGTAACTTGATTATGATATTATTGGTTTAGCAAATTAAGATACTCAGGTAAGGTATCTAAGCTTAAACCAGTATAGACTGCCTGCTAGAAAAGTAGGTAGATCTCCATAATAATTAAGTGATAACTATACAGATGTCTGGATATAGTTACTATACTTATATCTTCGGACGATCTGAAGAAGAATGTTATCATCCCTACTGGATCCATGCAAAATCCTGTAATCATTTATGATACTGGTGAATCCCTTTCTGATCCTACCATTGTCTTTTACAATGAATCTTATCATCAAAATCAATCTAGCTCATCATGGATGGAAGCTGCTTCGAATTTTGAGAATTGGAGAACTGATACTCCACCTCTAGTAAATCAGGTAGACATAAATGAAGCTGGACCAAGTCGATCTACTAAACCAAAAAGGCGTGTTAGAATGTCAAAAGAACATGTACACGTATCTGCAAAAGAAATGGAAGAGGTATATCAAGAAATACCTGAGGAAGCATAACTTGATATAGAAACTCAAGACCCATACCTCTATCCAATTGGTGAAGAAAATCCTTATACTCTTCCAACGATGTTAGAGGAGTATATCAAAGAACCCGTTGATGGTCCTGATGATCCATACCATAATGTGTTTAACGACATATTATTTGGTATTCGTGAACCCCCTCCTCAATATAATTATCCTTCAGCTCATCTAGGAACACCCATATAACTCCTTGATCGTTCCTTAAGGGAGACTGGTGAAGTAAAGAAAGAATCAATGCAGCTCAAGGAAAGAATTCGTCAACAGGAGGAAGAAAAGAAAAATAAAAGAAAAGATAAAAAGAAAGAATAAATTAACTAGACGTAAGGGTAACCATCAGACCAGTATGTAGTTATCTGGCAAACTGAAATGTTCTGTCTAAGGAAAGAATGGTGTATAAATCTCTTCTAGACCCGTCATTCTTTCCTTGAAACATTGAAGTTGGAGGTACTACTCTGGAACGATAACCACCCTAGTCTACAAAATATAATAAATAGTACTAATTCAGTATGTAAAATACAAAGTATAAATAAAAGTATTCTGTTTTGTTCAGATGACTAGAAAAGGAAAAGGTCCTTTCTATGTTCAAAAATATGCTCCACCTGGATATGAATTCCAGCTTACAAATGAGACGGATTTAGAGACTGGAACAAGTTCAAAACATACGGGAAGTACATATCAAATCTTAGGAGAATTAACACCCCCAGCAAATCCTTATGTAGCTTCCATCAGTTTTTATTCTGCTCTAACGGCCACATGCCGAAATCCGGATTATGGAGAAAATCTATGTTATAATCCTTATTATTATCAGGGACTACCTGAAATCCCTTACGAAAATAATCATGTTCCTGAAGGAGAAGAAAGAGAAGATTCAAATAGACCATATGAATATTATGAGTCTACAAATGTACAAAATCCTCAAGAAAATTAGGAAAGTTCTGATAATGATCATATTAGAATCTTACAGGAACGAGTAGCAGAATTGGAAAAAGAAAATCATAGATTAGCATCTGTAGACGCCTAGAATAGAGCGTTAAGACAAATGCTATAAATTTCCCGTAAACAGGTTTATATGTAAATTTCCTTTCTGATCCTTGTAATATATATTAATAAAATTCCTCTTGTGAATAGAATGTCGAAACAAGGTCCTTCTTGTAATACAAGGGGAAAGAGCAAACAAATCCAAAATGAAAATTCTGAACAACTGCAACAAAAAGCTGAAATAAAGAAAATGGTTGCAAAAGGAATAGAGGAAGCTCTTCCTAAAATTCTGAAAGCCATGAAGGAAGATAAAATGAAAAATAAACTTGCTGAATCCAAAATATATCATTATGAAGAAAACCATAGTTCAAATGGAGATAATTCATCAAGTAATGATGAAGAAATTAGCAAGAAAAGAAAGAGGAAGAAGGGATGTACGTTCTGTGCATTCCAGGGATGTAAACCTTTGGAATATGCTGGAAATAAGGGTGCAGTTGCAGCCCTACGATGGTTAGAAAAGACCAAATCTGTCATCTCCATCAAATGTGTTGATGAAGATATGGTACTTTATACATCAAATCTTTTTAAAGATGAAGCATTGGAGTGGTGGAACTCTATCATTAAAACCATGGGTAGACACAAGGCCTATGCTATGGAATGGGAGGAATTTAAAGAAATGGTAATCCAAAGATTCTGTCCCATTAATGAGAGAGGGAGAGAATTGAAACCAAATTTTTAAATCTCCATATGGATGCAACTAAACATCAGGAGTATGTCTCCAAGATGTTTGAGTATGCTTGTTTGGTTCCACACCTATCTACCCATGAACCTAATATAATTAAGAGATATATTTGGGGTGGCTAAAGAAATCAGAGATATGGTTAAGGCTACTATGCCTCAGACCATTGCATCTGCCGTAAAGCTAGGATGAATCCTAACTGACGGTATGATAAGAAAACAGGAAGAAGGGAAGGCAAGGGGAAGTGGCCAAGAAGGCTACGGAGAACCAGAAAAATAATTCTCCTTGGAAAAGAAGTGTGACAATCCGACTTTTCAAGTTAACTCAGTTAGATTTTTCGTTAAATTCTCCGTTAAGTCCTAACCCAGTTAACTCAATATTAAATCCCAAGGACCAATTTCGTCATTCCCTAATCTCAAACTACAAGGATCAAAGTTGTAATTAACCCAAATTCAATCTATGGACCATGTAAAGTCAAAATTGAGTGTAACTAGCTCCGGTTGACTTTTTGAAAGTCAAATTCGCATCAATCGACCGAAAGATTCGACTTCCAATCGAGATTTGATCAAATTGTAATGGAAATTGCATGTTAATGACATTTACGGTCATCATTGCGGTGTTAATCATCATCACTATCGAATTAAACTCAAATAATGGAAATTAAAATCATAACCGTCGAACTCGTCCCGTATTATTCACCAATTCGCATCAATCCGACATTGTACACTGGAATTGAACCTTCTCACGCACTAAACGAAGCCTTAAGAACCTATTCCACACATAAATTCTACTGTAATCGAAGCCGGAGTCGCGGGAGAACAACCGTGCGCGAAGTCGGAGCCACTCTAGTCGATCTCGGTCAATTCTCAATTGTTTCTGGTAATTCAAAACACCTTCACTTTCGTTTTTACTTCCAGATGAAAAGCCCTATGCCAATTAGGGCTTACAACATCGATCTTAGCAAGAACAGTAATCTAGGGTTCTTCGTAAAACGATTTGGGGGTTTCGACCTTAATCCCAATCTCAATCAAATTAACTTACATCAACAGTTTCGCAATCTCGAATACATTAAAAACCCCTTATCGTAACAATATCGAATTGAACTCGATCCAGTAATCTAGGGTTCGTTCATGTGCGATTTGGGGCTTTTGATCCTTGACTCGACCTCAATCCAATTAAACCAAAGGGATAGTTTCGCAATGTTCCAATCTGTAAAAGCCCTATGCTTTCAACTAATTCTATTATAGAATTTGACCTAATTGAATTCATGTTCTTAACTTAGGGTTTCGGGTTTAACACTGAGAATTAAACGACCATACTCTTAACCGTTTTACAATTAAATGAACACACAGATTCGCAAACCTCCGATTTTCTAAACCCTATACTTTGGTGTTAAATCCTTGTCGAATTGGTTGGATTGGGGCTGGGATTCGATCGTATGTGTATTTGGGGAGGGAACTCACCTGACTTAAGAGATAAAACCAATCAGACTCGGGTTTTGTTGCGATAACCCTAGCGGGTGGGACTGGTTAAGTGGGTGTGCTATTGGGGGAGAGACCCGGGTTCGAGTCTCAACACCCACATTTATTTTTAAAAACCGATTTCTAACACCCACATTTATTTTTAAAAACCGATTTCTATTATTATTTTAATTACCAAATAAATTGTTATATTAATATAATATTATATTAAAGTGTTTTAACCCGGAAAACAACCCGTAGGCTCGGGTTTGATTTTATAACTTATAATTGCTAATAATTCCACTTTAGAAATAATATATTTATATTATTTTCATGTAAGGCCCCAAACCCGGGAGGCCTCACTTATTGGATTTACTCATCAACACATAACACTTTAAACATAAGACATTCATTAACACAGCGGAAACGATTTAAACTTCTTTACATACGCAGCGGAAACATAACATGTCTAGACATAACTTGTCAAATACAACTGAAACTAATCTTAATCAACATAATCAAAAGAAACATAAACAAGATGCCAGATGCTGATCTTCGGTAACTCTTCTCGCCAAGCCAAGCATCCACTTCCATCTACTACCACCTACACTTAACTGATGTGCATACTAAAAATCAGCAACGCTGAGTGAGTTCTAACGTTTACTTTAAATCAATTATACAAGAGATTTACTAAAACATATATACTGCCATTAAGGCTAAACTTAACACACTTTACTTTTCAAACAGTTTAAAACGTATAATAAACCGTCAATTCCTCTTTACTGTACTGCCCTCATGGCTTACATCCATGAACCGACAAGTACCTGGTCAATGCCCCCATGGCTTACACCATGAACCGACACTACCGCTTATCCGTCAATTCCTTGTCACTATTGTACCGCCCCCATGGCTAACGTCCATGAACCGACGAGTACCTGGTCAATGCCCCCATGGCTAACGTCCATGAACCGACACTACCGCTTAACCGTCAATTCCTTGTCACTACTGTACCGCCCCCATGGCTAAGTCCATGAACCGATGAGTACCTGGTCAATGCCCCCATGGCTAACGTCCATGAACCGACACTACCGCTTAACGCTAAGGGGAGGTTGCGTGGACCTCCCGAGCAACCGCCGTCACTCATCCCAGTTGTACAACCGTTAACGAACCCAAAGGTTCTTACTAATGGGTAGAACCCATATCTGACATCTTGTACAAGTAACATCTGTCCCAAGGACCTTTATAGCTGCTACATATTCCCGAAGGAAAACTGTTCACTTTACTGTTCATAAATCTTTCTGTAAATCTTGTTCATAACTTAACATATATCATGCCTTTGTTTATGTATATAAAAATATAGTAAACGCTTGCCAAATGATATATCTTTGCTTTTACTGAAATATATCTTAACACATATATCATGCCTTTGTTTATGTATATAAAAATATAGTAAACGCTTGCCAAATGATATATCTTTGCTTTTACTGAAACATAGCTTATCATAAAATACATCTTACTTTCTGAAACATAGCTTATAATAAAATACATCTTACTTTCTGAAACATAGCTTATCATATATATCATGCCTTTGTTTATGTATATAAAAATATAGTAAACGCTTGCCAATTGATATATCTTACTTTACTGAAAACATACTAGCACTTATATTATGCCTTTGTTTATGTATATGAAAAATATAATAAACGCTTGCCAATAATATAATCATACTTTACTAAAATGTACTTTTGCCTCTTTTAAACCTTTCACTAAACATAGCTTTTCACTTCAGTTTATAATATATAAAATATAATAAACGCTTTACACTAAGTATGCACACCACCCCTAAAGAAGGCAAAAAGGGGATTAGAACTCACCTGGTATCTAAGCTGCAACGGTCTACTAGATCTCACACAATCTGAACAATCATAACAATTTGACACTTATCGGACTTAACTCGACGCTAAACGGTTTAACCACTCTAATATACTGACTTTACTTAATCAGTCCTGATGCCTGCGCACTTAGCAAGTGCGCAGACTCTGCTTCCTGCGCACTTAGCAAGTGCGCAGACTCTGCTTCCTGCGCACTTAGCAAGTGCGCAGACTTCCCTTCCTGCGCACTTAGCAAGTGCGCAGGTTCCTCTTCCTGTGCACTTAGCAAGTGCGTAGGATCCTCTTCCTGCGCACTTAGCAAGTGCGCATGACCTGCTCTGTGCGCACTTCTAAGTGCGCACGACCTGCTCTTGGCGAAAAACCCTAACTTTCGCATTCGGGTCTGATTACTTCAAGATCCCGAACCTGGTTGCATTCAAAACGTTCCTTTTCCATTAAGGAACTCAAATCTATGCTTATCTTTTATTTTCATCCGATTAAACATAACCTTTTCACCCAAAACCCGAAAAACCCAAAAACGAACTAAAACTCAGATCTAGGAGAATCGGTTAGCTGTAATCACTTCCTTTTCGTTGCTAAGCACTCACGAGACTCTTGCTAACGATCCTTGAGGCTCTAATCCAAAAACCGGGACTTCTCTCTCTAGACTCTCTCTCCTCTCTCTCTAGAAAACGGAAATGGATGATGCAAATGAGGGCTTTTGGCTGATCTTGAGGCTTATAAGGGCCCAAACTTGCCCCTTTCGGCCCATACATCCCGGCCCAAGCCCGCTTCCTTTCTTTTTATTTAAGTTTTAATTCCTCGTGAATTCTCTCGCGCTCTAAAACTCGGGATGTTATAAGTCTACCCTCCTTACAATAGGTGTCGTTCTCGAAACCTGCCATAAGCTAAACTGATAGCAAATCACAGAATGGGTGGCATAAACGGTAGCTATGCAAGGCAGCTTGGTCATGAAGGCCATTGTGATTAACTACCGCTGAGGATCTAATCCGGGTAATATCTAGTTCTAAGGCTTCTAAGCTGATGGGGCTAACTAATCACTTAAGGAAATAATAACATAAACTTGGCATATTACAAATAAGAGTTTGCAACGTACCTTACTGAGTCATCTGGTAAACCCTTGTTGTGGCCTTGTTGATGTAAGGTTCTTTCTCTGCACCCTTACCCCTTCCGGATTCTCCCGCTTCCGGCTCTTTGCGCTTCCTATAATCTCGGCTCCTGTGTCCCTGTTCCCCACAATTGTGGCATCTTGGCCTTTCCGGGCAGTCCCGCGATTGGTGTCCAAACCTGCCACACCTGAAACATCCCACCTGCCCAGCTCTGCACTCTCCTCCGTGCCTTTTTCCACATTTTCCACACAAACCCTCCGCTTCTACCCTTGACCTCTTATCATTAGGACCCTGAAGGTCCTCAGCAGTGCGCTTAGCTGCTTGTTTCTTGGGTGCTTCAGCAATGACTTCAGAGGCAATGTCATCATAGACAACTCCGCTCAGAACAACCACCGACTCAAAGGTACTCGGTGTGTTGGCCTTTACAAAGGTACGTATCTTTGGAGGCAACCCTTGAACATAGTAGTGAATTCTCCTTTCCTCAGTCGTTACAAGATGAGGCACCAGGCGTGCCAACTCGTTGTACTTTGAAGTATATTGTCGGTGAGTCATTAGTCCGGCTTGTAGAGTCAAGAATTCCCTTTCCACCTTGTGGACCTCATTCTTAGGACAAAACTTTTCAGTTACCAACGCTTTCAGGTCGCTCCACCTCATCAATCCGACCGCTTGGTCACCCTTAGCCTGTTTCACAGTTTCCCACCAGTGTGCTGCTTCTCCTTTCAATGACTTCGCAGCGAACATGACTGCTTGTTCCGGTCGACATTCACTAAGACGAATGGTCGACTCCATGCCGTTAATCCAATCTAAGGTATCTGATGCTTCCTTCTCCCCAGTAAGCACGGGTGGATCACAACCCCGAAACGCCTTGTAGTCGCAGCCGCGAGCAGGCGGTGCAACATTCTCTACCAGATTCGGTCCTCCCATTGTTGGAAGCACCACAGGCTCTTCGGTTGTGTTAGGGCTCTCCTTGGCCTTCCACTATGCTTCGTCCAGTATGGCCGGTAAGGTATCCTTCAGCAGTCGGGTAAACTCACGGCCAATAGCCGCTTGCACGGCTGGTTCAAACTCAAACGGTGGGTCATCTCCTTCCACATGTTCAACATTGTGCTGACTAATCTCTGTCTCAGTATGGGTAGTGTGAACACTCCCCTCAATCACTTGGTTTGGGCTAGCTCCACCGCGACGGCTTGTACGCCCACCACGTCTTCCTCCTCCACCCCCTCTAGTTCCTCCACGTCTAGCCATTTCTAACTGAAAGATAGAGAACAAAAGATTTAATTTCATCATGCTAGGGAATATGTAGAACACAATAAGTAAGGTAAGATGTTAATATACACTGGCCATCTGCAATTAACCATTACATCACTTCTCGTTGTGCTATTTATTCGCTTTCATGGTTCCACTAAAGCCTCTATTCTTATCTTGACACTCTAAAGGTAAACTTTACTTACTATACGCTTCTGATGCTTTGTCTTGAGTTACCCGTTACTGGCATCCGCTACTTGTCCCATTCTCAGTTTAAGTCTGGACATCGGGGATGTCCAAATCTCTCAAACTATGGCTCTGATACCAACTTGTAAGGCCCCAAACCCGGGAGGCCTCACTTATTGGATTTACTCATCAACACATAGCACTTTAAACATAAGACATTCATTAACACAGCGGAAATGATTTAAACTTCTTTACATACGCAGCGGAAACATAACATGTCTAGACATAACTTGTCAAATACAACTGAAACTAATCTTAATCAACATAATAAAAAGAAACATAAACAAGATGCCAGATGCTGATCTTCGGTAACTCTTCTCGCCAAGCCAAGCATCCACTTCCATCTACTGCCACCTACACTTAACTGATGTACATACTAAAAATCAGTAACGCTGAGTGAGTTCTAACGTTTACTTTAAATCAATTATACAAGAGATTTACTAAAACATATATACTGCCATTAAGGCTAAACATAACACACTTTACTTTTCAAACAGTTTAAAACGTATAATAAACCGTCAATTCCTCTTTACTGTACTGCCCTCATGGCTTACATCCATGAACCGACAAGTACCTGGTCAATGCCCCCATGGCTTACACCATGAACCGACACTACCTCTTATCCGTCAATTCCTTGTCACTACTGTACCGCCCCCATGGCTAATGTCCATGAACCGATGAGTACCTGGTCAATGCCCCCATGGCTAACGTCCATGAACCGACACTACCGCTTAACCGTCAATTCCTTGTCACTACTGTAACGCCCCCATGGCTAAGTCCATGAACCGATGAGTACCTGGTCAATGCCCCTATGGCTAACGTCCATGAACCGACACTACCGCTTAACGCTAAGGGGAGGTTGCGTGGACCTCCCGAGCAACCGCCGTCACTCATCCCAGTTGTACAACCGTTAACGAACCCAAAGGTTCTTACTAATAGGTAGAACCCATATCTGACATCTTGTACAAGTAACATCTGTCCCAAGGACCTTTATAGCCGGTACATATTCCCGAAGGAAAACTGTTCACTTTACTGTTCATAAATCTTTCTGTAAATCTTGTTCATAACTTAACATATATCATGCCTTTGTTTATGTATATAAAAATATAGTAAACGCTTGCCAAATGATATATCTTTGCTTTTACTGAAATATATCTTAACACATATATCATGCCTTTGTTTATGTATATAAAAATATAGTAAACGCTTGCTAAATGATATATCTTTGCTTTTACTGAAACATAGCTTATCATAAAATACATCTTACTTTCTGAAACATAGCTTATCATAAAATACATCTTACTTTCTGAAACATAGCTTATCATATATATCATGCCTTTGTTTATGTATATAAAAATATAGTAAACGCTTGCCAAATGATATATCTTACTTTACTGAAAACATACTAGCACTTATATTATGCCTTTGTTTATGTATATGAAAAATATAATAAACGCTTGCCAATAATATAATCATACTTTACTAAAATGTACTTTTGCCTCTTTTAAACCTTTCACTAAACATAGCTTTTCACTTCAGTTTATAATATATAAAATATAATAAACGCTTTACACTAAGTATGCACACCACCCCTAAAGAAGGCAAAAAGGGGATTAGAACTCACCTGGTATCTAAGCTGCAACGGTCTACTGGATCTCACACAATCTGAACAATCATAACAATTTGACACTTATCAGACTTAACTCGACGCTAAACGGTTTAACCACTCTAACATACTGACTTTACTTAATCAGTCCTGATGCCTGCGCACTTAGCAAGTGCGCAGACTCTGCTTCCTGCGCACTTAGCAAGTGCGCAGACTTCCCTTCCTACACACTTAGCAAGTGCGTAGGCTCCTCTTCCTGCGCACTTAGCAAGTGCGCAAGACCTGCTCTGTGAGCACTTAGCAAGTGCGCACGACCTATTCTTGGCGAAAAACCCTAACTTTCGCATTCGGGTCTGATTACTTCAAGATCCCGAACCTGGTTGCATTCAAAACGTTTGTTTTCCATTAAGGAACTCAAATCTATGCTTATGTTTTAGTTTCATCCGATTAAACATAACCTTTTCACCCAAAACCCGAAAAACCCAAAAACGAACTAAAACTCAGATCTAGGAGAATCGGTTACCTGTAATCACTTCCTTTTCGTTGCTAAGCACTCACGAGACTCTTGCTAACGATCCTTGAGGCTCTAATCCAAAAACCAGGACTTTCTCTCTCAAGATTCTCTCTCTCCTCTCTCTCTAGAAAACGGAAATGGATGATGCAAATGAGGGCTTTTGGCTGATCTTGAGGCTTATAAGGGCCCAAACTTGCCCCTTTCGGCCCATACATCCCGGCCCAAGCCCGCTTCCTTTCTTTTTATTTAAGTTTTAATTCCTCGTGAATTCTCTCGCGCTCTAAAACTCGGGATGTTACATTTCAACCCCGACTTCGTATGAAATAATATGTTAATATTATTTTTAACTCGTGACTCCAATTACTAAATAATATATATTTATATTATTTCGCTTTGCTTAAATATCTCGGGTGATGTTTTAAACTATTTAATAATATAAATTGTTATATTATTTACCGACGTTATTTGCTCGAATAAAAATAACATATTTATTATTTTTGCCAACGATTAGTTATTAATCTTACGAACCTAAAATAATATTTTAAATTATATTATTTTCCTAACTTTTGTAAACGACTCGAACGTACGAACTTATTTATTTATTTATTATTCGTTATTAACGTTCGACACGTAATGCATTTACCTTAATTATTATGATATAAATATATATAAAAATCCGTAGACACGTTCGTCTACTCTTAAATCCCTAGAATGCATTAAGGCGTTCAATCTTCCATGTCGTCGTCATAAATCTCAACTTGTCCCTAATTTATGTGTTTATAATTTTAGGGCATACGCAAGTCGTCTGAGACTTACACTCGTGGTTCCAACTTTTCTCTTGTGTGATTCAAATCTCTACTCAAGCTCAGGTGAGTATTCACGGCCCCTTTTTACTGCTTTTAAACTTGGGGAGAAAACATGATGCAAACTCTTTTTGATTTTTGTACTTCATTTTATATCACTTGTTATGACTATGCGTAAACTCTATCATGAAAGTCCTCACATCGAACCGTTTAAATATGAATATAGCGAGGTATGTAGGGTAGTACTACTGGGTTTGACAAACCTCACCCGCGTTAGTCGCGCTAACTCGATTGGATATCGAACGGGTGCAATATTGACCTAAACGTGCACCGTGGTTGATAGACCTGGTGGGAGGCAATACAAACAGTCAGTTTACGGTTGCGAGCGTAATAGCAAACATGAACATGGGTTAGCTACTCATTGCTATATATACGTTGATTGTACAATAAATCTGGTAAACGTTTATTTATATATTGAAACCTGTGAACTCACCAACCTCGTGTTGACATTTTTACTTACATGTTTTCTCAGGTCGCTAAGTTAAGACACATGTGCACAACTAGGATCATGCATGGGATGCTTCTGATTTATTGATGTCTTGCTACTTTGATTGTTTTCTTTTTATTATTGTTTGGACTTGGACGTTCATTTTGGGGAGCGTGTATTTTGCGCATTTATTTTCTTTACGCTTCCGCATTTAAACTCTGAACTTTGATTAAATTACACTTATGTCCCATGTAGAGTCGTTCAATGTAATCGATGTCTGAGATCCTGGTGTGTCACGTCCCAAAACGGTAAAACTCCTTTAGTTGAAATTGGGGGTGTGACAGATTGGTATCAGAGCCATTGGTTATAGAGAACTAGGATTGCATACTAGACTATAACCTCACACATTAGTTACATGTCATAAGCGTTTGTATGGTTGGCACTTATGTACTATATTACATGATTATGTCATCAACTCCGCCACCATCACCTAAGGGATCTATCTTATCGTCCCCGGAGCCCAAAAGGCGCCGGACTAGTTCTAGTGTCAACTCGGTGGAGCAAGGGGAACCGAGTAATGCGTAGGCAAGGAACGTCTCGCTAAATTGGAATGCATACCCGAAGATGATCCAAAGGTGGATCGAACTAGGAAATGTTCCATCGCTTTACTTTGGTTCTACTTCATCATCCGCTACTTTGCCAAGCTTGCCATGCACCATGGAGCAAGCTTTTGCATCCTTTGTATTTATCATAACTAAGGAATTAAAGGAGATGAAGGAATCTACCGATGAGATACCCGACATTCTAAAACGGGAATCACTAGTGGAGGAAAACAAGGCGGGAATTGAACTCTTGACTGCTGAGTTAGCACTAACTGATCAGGTCCATAACATTTTGGTGGATCGTGTTGCACATTTAGAGACGAGGGCGGACACCTCAGAATAGGACACAGGAGAGATTTTGGAGAGAGTGGCTAACCTGGAAGGCCAGCTCCAAGCAGCAAACCATGCCAATGAAGGACTCCAGGAGAGGGTGACTCACTTGGAGGCCCAACTGCAAGCGGCCCTATTTTCGGAAGACATTCCAGTATCTGATGATGAAGAGGAGCCCTTTGAGGAGGAGCCCTTTGAAGAGGAACCCTTCGAGGAGGAGCCCTTAGAGTGGGAGCCAGCTGAGGAGGAGCCGGTGGAGATCGATGATACACAGTCATACGTCTCTTCTGATGACGAGGATGTTTGATGATCTTCCTATTCTATCTTCCTTTTCATGTTTGTTTTTGCTTATGTTATTTCTCTTTTCAAACCTAGATGGGTAAGGTTGTTCCCATCCAATAAAAGCATGAGAAGTTTAATATTTGAGTTATTTATTTTGTAGCCTTACAATTTATTTAATTTTCAAAATATTAGATGTTGTATCTCCTTACTCGTACCTGAATAATGTTTAATATGCGATATATTTCACATTGTTTTTCATTTGTGATTGTGAAGAATCATGTCTGGGAGAGGACGCGGAGGCCGTGCCGGTGGTCGTGGTACCATTAACATGACGGCAGCAGAGCTTGCAACACTGATAAATGATAGTGTTGCAGAGGCTCTAGCAGCACAGAATGCTGCAGGTAAATGCTTTAGCTATTGACAAATGGTGTCAATCCTTCTTCTAAAGACATCTTTCTGAACTCTATAATTCCAATTTTATTTGTATTTCTAAATCCAGGTCAGCAAAACCAACAACCAGCCTGTACTTTCAAGGCATTTATGGATTGCAAGCCCCACACCTTTAGTGGAGCTGAAGGAGCCGTTGGATTGCTTCGCTGGTTCGAGAAGGTAGAATCAGTAATAGCCATGTGCAACTGCCCCGTGGCTAGCCAAGTGAAGTTTGCTGCTGGAACTTTAGAAGGCCCTGGCCCTAACATGGTGGAATGCCCAAGTTCAAATGTTGGGTCTGGCAATGGCAAATGGACTCCCGTGGGAGGAATTTAATGCAATGATGAAGGAAGAATACTGCCCACGCGATGAAATTCAAAAGTTAGAGGGAGAGTTCTGGAACCTTAAGATGGAGGGTTCGGAAATTGAACTCTACACCACTCGTTCGCACGAACTTGCTACCATGTGCCTACACATGGTGACTCCGGATTACAAACGGATTGAACTATACATTGGAGTTTTGGTACCTCAGATTCAAAGCATGCTGACCTCATCCAACCCTACCACCATCCAACAGACCATCAGACTTGCTCACAAGTTGACCGATCAGGCGGTGACACAAGGAACTTTACCTCCGAGAGGTTCGGTTTCTAAACCCACCGACAACAATAAGCGTAAGTTTGACCATCACTCCAACTCCCACTCTAACTCTAAAGGCTCCCAACCCAACCAACCTCAGCACCAACAGCAGTGAAAGTTTGAGACTGCTAGAAAATTTAACCAAACGACCTCATCAGGTCCGAATCAGGGGGAATATGCTGGGAGGTACCCCAAGTGCAAAAAATGTGGCTATCACCACACGGGCACTTGTGACCGACAACGTTGCCAGCGGTGTGGTAAGATGGGCCATGCTGCGAAGGACTGTAGGGTTGCACTCCCGAACAAACAACCATTTCAATCACAGGGATTCACGAGAGGATGTTTTCAGTGCGGCAAGGAGGGGCACATTCAAAGGAATTGTCCTCAGTTGAAGAGGAGTGGAAATGGTAATGGCAGTGGTAGTGGTAACGGTAATAACCAGGGCAACAATGGTAACAACCCCAATCAGAACAACAATGGTGGGAATAACAGTAATAACGGTGGTAATGGAGGGAATGGGGCGAAAGGAAGAGCTTTTGTACTAGGACCTGGAGAAGCTCGCTACGATCATAACGTGGTCACCGGTAAGTTTCTCTTAAATAATTACTTTGCTTCTGTCCTTTTTGACACTGGTGCTGATAGGAGTTTTATATCTAAGAAACTTAGTGATATGATAAAAGGAACTCCAACTCTGTTAGATGCTAAGTATGTAATAGAGATAGCTGATGGCCAAATAATTGAAGCAATCCACATTCTTAAGGGTTTTAAGCTTGATCTAGCTAGCCATATTCTTAATATCGACCTTATGCCGGTCACACTTGGTAGTTTTGATGTAATCGTCGGAATGGATTGGTTGTCTAAAAACCAAGCGGAAATCATTTGTCATGAGAAAATCGTTCGCATACCCCTCCCGAGTGCAGAAATTCTTTCTGTTCAGGGCGAAAGGGTTGGTACCGTCATGGGTATCATATCCTTCATGAAAGCACAAAAATGCCTTCGGAAAGGACATACCGCTATCTTAGTTCTCGTCGCCGAGCAGCCATCTGAAGAGAAGAAGATTGAAGATATTCCAATTGTACGAGAATTCCAGGAAGTATTTCCCGAAGATTTACCCGGCTTACCACCGCACCGTTAAGTGGAATTCCAAATTGATCTAGCACCCGGAGCGGCACCGATCGCTCGAGCACCTTATCGATTAGCACCTAGTGAATTACAAGAACTATCTACTCAGTTACAGGAATTGTTAGATAAAGGCTTCATTCGACCTAGCCCATCACCATGGGGAGCTCCAGTCCTGTTTGTGAAAAAGAAGGACGGTACTTTCCGTATGTGCATTGATTACCAGGAATTGAACAAGATAACAATCAAGAATCGTTATCCTCTACCACGTATTGATGACCTCTTCGATCAACTCCAAGGGTTAAGTTTCTATTCCAAAATAGATCTTAGATCTGGTTACCATGAGCTGTGAGTCCGAGATGAGGATATCTCTAAAACTGCTTTCAGGACAAGGTACGACCATTATGAGTTTATGGTTATGCCTTTCGGGTTAACCAATGCACCCGCGGTATTCATGGACCTCATGAACCGTGTGTGTAAACCTTATCTTGATCAGTTTGTCATCGTTTTCATCGACGATATCTTAATCTATTCCAAAAGTGAAGAGGAACATGAAGAACATCTTTGATTAATTCTGGAACTGCTTAAGAATGAACAGCTTTATGCCAAGTTTTCCAAGTGTGAATTTTGGATTCGGGAAGTTCAATTCTTAGGGCATGTAGTTAATGAGAAAGGGATACATGTCGACCCATCGAAGATAGAAGCCATCAAGAATTGGGCAGCACCGTCAACTCCGACTGAGGTGCGACAGTTTCTGGGATTGGCTGGTTACTACCGTCGTTTCATCGAAGGATTTTCTAAGATCGCACAACCCCTTACTGCTTTGACTCAAAAGGGTAAAGCCTATATCTGGAGTAATAAACAAGAGTCAGCATTTCAACTCCTTAAACAGAAACTTTGCAGTGCACCTATACTAGCCCTTCCGGAAGGAACGGACGACTTCGTAGTATATTGTGATGCGTCTATCCAAGGTTTAGGTTGTGTGTTGTTGCAGCGGGAGAAAGTGATCGCTTATGCATCGCGTCCGCTAAAAATTCATGAGAAAAACTACACCACTCATGACCTAGAGTTGGGAGCCGTAGTTTTCTCACTTAAGATATGGAGACACTACTTGTACGGTACCAAATGCACCGATCACAAGAGTCTTCAGCATATCTTCGAGCAGAAAGAGCTGAACATGAGACAGCGTCGTTGGGTCAAGCTCTTAAATGATTATGACTGTGCGATCCGATACCATCCGGGTAAAGCTAATGTTGTGGCTGATGCTCTAAGTCGAAAGGAAACCAAGCCCAAGCGAGTTCGAGCGTTACAACTTACTATCCATCCTGGATTACCTGACAAAATCCGTACTCGAACCCTTAAAGGAGGAAAATCTACCGCTAGAAGGTACGCGCGGTATGGAAGCACAGCTTGAGGTCAAATCAGATGGTATTCACTACTTTGCTGAACGAATATGGATACCCGTGTTCAGGGATATAAGGGAACTAGTCATGGATGAGTCTCATAAGTCTCGTTACTCTATTCATCCAGGCTCGGACAAAGTGTACCATGATTTAAAGGTGCTATATTGGTGGCCGAAGATGAAGGCCGATATAGCCACCTATGTTAGTAAGTGTCTGACTTGCGCGAAGGCCAAAGTTGAATATCAAAAACCATCCGGTCTCCTGCAACAACCAGAAATTCCCATGTGGAAATGGGAACAAATATCCATGGACTTCATCACCAAATTACCACGAACCCCTACCGGATGTGATACCATATGGGTAATCGTTGATCGATTAACAAAGTCCGCTCACTTCTTAGAAATCAAAGAGACCGACAAAATGGATAAACTTACTTGTAATTACTTGAAAGAAATAGTCTCTCGGCACGGGATGCCAATCTCCATTATTTCGGATCGTGATGCACGATTCACCTCTCGTTTCTGGCAGTCATTACATAAAGCTTTAGGCACGCGTCTAGATATGAGCACAGCTTACCATCCTCAAACCGATGGTCAAACAGAACGTACTATTCAAACTCTAGAAGACATGCTACGAGCTTGTGTGATTGATTTCGGTAACACTTGGGAGTCTCACCTACCATTGGTGGAGTTCTCCTACAACAACAGTTATCACACTAGCATCAAGGCAGCTCCATTTGAAGCACTTTATGGACGGAAATGACGTTCTCTTATTTGTTGGGCTGAAGTTGGGGATAGTCAACTTACAGGTCCTGAACTCATACTTGAAACTTCTGAAAAAATCATACAGATTAGAAACCGTATGGCAGCAGCTCGTGATCGTCAAAAGAGCTATGCCGATAAGCGTCGTAAACCATTAGAATTTCAAGTAGGGGATATGGTCTTGTTAAAAGTTTCACCGTGGAAGGGTGTCATTCGTTTTGGGAAACGAGGCAAGTTGAATCCTCGTTATGTTGGACCATTCAAAATTGTGAAAAGAATCGGGCCAGTTGCATATGAGCTGGACCGACCCGAAAGACTTAGTGGTGTACACAACGTCTTTCACGTCTCAAACTTGAAGAAATGTCTAGCAGACGAATCGCTCATAGTTCCTCTTGAGGAACTACATATTAATGAACAGTTGCGTTTCATCGAAGAACCTGTCGAAATTATAGATAGGGAAGTCAAAATGTTAAAGCGCAGTAAAATCCCTATTGTTAGAGTCCGTTGGAACTCGAAAAGCGGACCGGAATTCACGTGGGAACGCGAGGATCAGATGATGCGCAAATATCCTAATCTGTTCAAGCACTCCACTTCAAATTCTTAAGGTACTATTCTAATTTTCGGGACGAAAATTCTTTCAACTAAGGGATGATGTGACATCCGGAAATTTTTTTTATTTATTTACTTAAATTTTCGGGACGAAAATTCTTTCAACTAGGGGATAATGTGACAATACGACTTTTCAAGTTAACTCAGTTAGATTTTTCGTTAAATTCTCCGTTAAGTCCTAACCCAGTTAACTCAATATTAAATCTCAAGGACCAATTCCGTCATTCCCTGATCTCAAACTACAGGGATCAAAGTTTTATCCAAACTCAATCTATGGACCATGTAAAGTCAAAATTGAGTGTAACTAGCTCTGGTTGACTTTTTGAAAGTCAAATTCGCATCAATCGACCGAAAGATTCGAATTCCAATCGAGATTTGATCAAATTGTAACGGAAATTGCATGTTAATGACATTTACGGTCATCATTGCGGTGTTAATCATCATCACTGTCGAATTAAACTCAAATAATGGAAATTAAAATCATAACCGTCGAACTCGTCCCGTATTATTCACCAATTCGCATCAATCCGACATTGTACACTGGAATTGAACCTTCTCATGCACTAAACGAAGCCTTAAGAACCTGTTCCACACATAAATTCTACTGTAATCGAAGCCGGAGTCGCGGGAGAACAACCGTGCGCGAAGTCGGAGCCACTCTAGTCGATCTCGGTCAATTCTCAATTGTTTCTTGTAATTCTAAACACCTTCACTTTCATTTTTACTTCCAGATGAAAAGCCCTATGCCAATTAGGGCTTAAAAAATTGATCTTAGCAAGAACAGTAATCTAGGGTTCTTCGTAAAACTATTTGGGGGTTTCGACCCTAATCCCAATCTCAATCAAATTAACTTACATCAACAGTTTCCCAATCTCGAATACATTAAAAACCCCTTATCAATTTCACCTAACAATATCGAATTGAACTCGATCCAGTAATCTAGGGTTCGTTCATGTGCGATTTGGGGCTTTTGATCCTAGACTCGACCTCAATCCAATTAAACCAAAGGGATAGTTTCGCAATGTTCCAATCTGTAAAAGCCCTATGCTTTCAACTAATTCTATTATCGAATTTGACCTAATTGAATTCATGTTCTTAACTTAGGGTTTCGGGTTTAAAACTGAGAATTAAATGACCATACTCGTAACCGTTTTACAATTAAATGAACACACAGATTCGCAAACCTCCGATTTTCTAAACCCCTATACTTTGGTGTTAAATCCTTGTCGAATTGGTTGGATTGGGGCTGGGATTCGATCGTATGTGTATGTGGGGAGGGAACTCACCTGACTTAAGTGATAAAACCAATCAGACTCGGGTTCTGTTGCGATAACCCTAGCGGGTGGGACTGGTAAAGTGGGTGTGCTCTTGGGGGAGAGACCCGGGTTCGAGTCTCTCCACCCACATTTATTTTTAAAAACCGATTTCTATTATTATTTTAATTACCAAATAAATTGTTATATTAATATAATATTATATTAAAGTGTTTTAACCCGGAAAACAACCCGTAGGCTCGGGTTTGATTTTATAACTTATAATTGCTAATAATTCCACTTTAGAAATAATATATTTATATTATTTTCAACCCCGACTTCGTATGAAATAATATGTTAATATTATTTTTAACTCGTGACTCCTATTACTAAATAATATATATTTATATTATTTCGTTTTGTTTAAATATATCGGGTGATGTTTTAAACTATTTAATAATATAAATTGTTATATTATTTACCGATGTTATTTGCTCGAATAAAAATAACATATTTATTATTTTTTGCCAACGATTAGTTATTAATCTTACGAACCTAAAATAATATATTAAATTATATTATTTTCCTAACTTTTGTAAACGACTTTAACGTACGAACCTATTTATTTATTTATTATGCGTTATTAACGTTCGACACGTAATGCATTTACCTTAATTATTATGATATAAATATATATATAATTCCGTAGACACATTCGTCTACTCTTAAATCCCTATAATGCGTTAAGGCGTTCAATCTTCCGTGTCGTCGTCACAAATCCCAACTTTTCCCTAATTCATGTGTTTATAATTTTAGGGCATACGTAAGTCGTCTGAGACTTACACTCGTGGTTCTAACTTTTCTCTTGTGTGATTCAAATCTCTACTCAAGCTCAGGTGAGTATTCACGGCCCCTTTTTACTGCTTTTAAACTGGGGGAGAAAACATGATGCAAACTCTTTTTGATTTTTGTACTTCATTTTATATCACTTGTTATGACTATGCGTAAACTCTATCATGAAAGTCCTCACATCGAACCGTTTAAATATGAATATAGCGAGGTATGTTGGGTAGTACTACTGGGTTTGACAAACCTCACCCGCGTTAGTCGCGCTAACTCGATTGGATATCGAACGGGTGCAATATTGACCTAAACGTGCACCGTGGTTGATAGACCTGGTGGGAGGCAATACAAACAGTCAGTTTACGGTTGCGAGCGTAATAGCAAACATGAACATGGGTTAGCTACTCATTGGTATATATACGTTAATTGTATAACAAATCTGGTAAACGTTTATTTATATATTGAAACCTGTGAACTCACCAACCTCGTGTTGACATTTTTACTTACATGTTTTCTCAGGTCGCTAAGTTAAGACACAGGTGCACAACTAGGATCATGCATGGGATGCTTCTGATTTATTGATGTCTTGCTACTTTGATTGTTTTCTTTTTATTATTGTTTGGACTTGGACGTTTGGACTTTCTTTTTGGGGCGCGTGTATTTTGCGCATATATTTTCTTTACGCTTCCGCATTTAAACTCTGAACTTTGATTATATTACACTTATGTCCCATGTATAGTCGTTCAATGTAACTGATGTCTGAGATCCTGGTGTGTCACGTCCCAAAACAGTAAAACTCCGTTAGTTGAAATTGGGGGTGTGACAAGAAGAAATCAACTTGCCATAAGAAGATTTAATTCGTCCATCCCTGAATGCAAAATTTGCAAAAAGAGGCATACTAGAGAATGCTTCTTCAAGAAAAATTATTGTCAGTTTTGCAAGCAGACCGGCATGTGTTTGAGAACTGCCCAAGAAAGGAAAATGTTTCTTGTTTTAACTGCGGAGAGACTGGCCATTTTAAATCAACCTTCCCAAAGCTTAATCAAGCAGGATCTAGTGGAGCAAGGGCTAATGAAGGAAATAAAAAGAATGTACGAGCTTTCATACTTAATACTCGTGATGCTGCAGCTGTTCCAGATGCAGTCACTGGTACATTACTCATTGACATTATTTATGCTAGAGTACTATTTGACTCTGGTGCAAATTTAAGTTTCATAGATTATAAATTTTGTAATCTATTAAACAAGCCCTTAGTTCCATTAGATAAGATTTATGAAGTAGAAATGGTCGAAGGAAATCTTGTCAAAATCTCCGAATTTTTATATGACTGTACTATCACAATATCAGGACACATCTTACCTGTACGATTAATGCCTATGACATTAGCAGGATTTGATGTTGTCTTAGGAATGGATTGATTAGTCAATAACCAAGCCCATATCCTTTGTGATAAAAAGGCCATAGAAATTCAAATTCTTTCTGAAAAATCTTTAACAATCTATGGCGACAAACAAAACCAACCTCTAGGAACCATCTCAATGCTGAAAGCAACTAAATGATTTCAGAAGGGATGCATTGCATAATTGGTTTAGATTTATACCAGTACAGAAGAAAAGAAGATTGAAGATGTACCGGTAGTAGCTGAATATGCAGATGTATTTCCAGATGAATTACCTTGTATACCACCAGAAAGAGAAGTAGAATTCAAAATCAATCTTGTACCAGGAACAGCTCGTATTGCCCAAGTTCCATACCGTTTAGCCCCAACTGAAATGGAAGAATTGAAAACTCAATTGGATGAATTACTGAAGAAAGGATTCATTCGCCCAAGTAAAAAGAAAGACGATACAATGCGGATGTGCATTGATTACCGGGAGCTAAACAAAGTAATGATTAAAAATCGTTATTCTCTTCCTAGAATCGATGACATATTTGATCAATTACAAGGCGTTTGCCATTTTTCAAAGATAGATCTACGATCAGGATATCACCAACTGAAAGTTCAAGAAGAAGATGTTAATAAAACTGCTTTCCGAACCAGATATGGACATTATGAGTCACGGTTATGCTGTTTGGACTTACTAATGCTCCTTCTGCATTTATGGATATGATGAATCGTATCTGTAAACCATATCTATATAACTTTGTAATCGTTTTCATTAACGATATACTTATTTATTCTAGGAATGCGAAAGATCATGGGAATCGTCTCAGAATAATACTTAAACTTCTGAGAAAAGAGAAATTGTATGCAAAATTCTCTAAAAGTGAATTTTGGCTAAAAGAAGTACAATTTCTGGATCATATAGTGAATGCATAAGGTATTCAAGTAGACCCATCCAAAATTGAAGCTATATCTAAATGGGAAATTCCTAAATCTCCAACATAAGTCCATAGTTTCTTGGGTCTTGCAGGATACTACAGATGATTTATTCAGGATTTCTCAAATATTGCAGTTCCTCTGACTACTCTAACTCGTAAAAATGTAAAGTATGAATGGGGAACAAAGGAAGAAGAAGCTTTTTAAACTCTGAAAGAGAAACTGACTCATGTACCTATACTGGATTTGCAAGATGGCAATGAAGACTTTGTAGTCTATTGTGATGCATCACACAATGGTTTAGGGTGTGTGTTAATGCAAAGAAACAAAGTTATTGCTTATGCATCTCGTCAGTTAAAGACTCATGAAAAGAACTAAACAACTCATGATCTAGAGTTAGGTGCCATAAATTTCGCCTTGAAATTATGGAGACACTATCTCTATGGAGTTAAATTTACAGTTTATACTGACCATAGGAGTTTGAAATATATCTTTAGTCAGAAAGAACTAAACATGAGACAAAGAAGATGGTTAGAGATCTTAAGTGACTATGATTGCGAAATCTGTTACCACGAAGGTAAGGAAAATGTTGTTGCGGATGCCTTAAGTAGAAAATAAAGAGAGAAACCTAAACGGGTTCGTACTCTCAGACTTGAACTTCGTGTAGATCTCATATCTCAAATAAAAGATGCTCAACATTCTATTCAAACAGAAGAAGTTTTAGAACAAGAAGGAATGGAGAGCATGATTAAACATATGATGAAATACTCCGCATGAATAAAAGAATCTGGTTTCCAATTACTGGAAATCTTCGGGAGAAAATACTCGAAGAAGCACATAAATCAAAATATATGATGCACCCATGAAGTGACAAGATGTATAAAAATGTGAAGGACAATTACTGGTGGATTGGCATGAAGAAAGATATTGCCATATATGTTGCAAAATGTCTTACTTGCGCCCAAGTAAAGGCAGAACACCAAAAACCTTATGGTTTATTCCAACAATTAGAGATACCAGTTTGGAAGTGGGAGATGATAACAATGGATTTTATTACTAAACTTCCTTGAACCAGTCGGGGAAATAATACTATCTTGGTTATCATTGACAGATTAACTAAATCTGGTCATTTTCTTCCAATAAAAGAAACCTTCAGTATGGATAGATTGGCTCATTTGTACGTAAATGAAATTGTATCTTTACATGGAGTGCCACTATCTATAGTGTCAGATAAAGATAGTCGTTTTACATCTCGATTTTGGCAAAGTTTTCAAAAAGCCATGGGAACTCGTATGAACTTGAGCACTGCCAATCATCCGTAAATAGATGGGCAAAGTGAAAGAACAATTCAGACTTTAGAAGATATGCTCTGAGCCTGTGTGATAGACCTAGGTGGTAGTTGGAATGATCACCTACCCCTAATGGAATTCTCATAAAACAATAGTTATCACACAAGCATTAAGATGACACCATTTGAAGCCTTATATGGTAGAAAATGTCGAACTCCTTTATGCTGGGCTGATATAGGAGAAAACCAATTGTCAGGACCTGAACTTGTTCAGGAAATAACTGACAAAGTAGCTCAAAAACAAGAACGATTAAAAGCATCAAGGGATAGACAAAAGAGCTACGCTGATAAAAGAAAAAAGCCACTAGAATTCAACGTTGGAGACAAGGTGTTATTAAAAGTATCACCTTGGAAAGGTGTTGTTGGATTCGGTAAGAAATGTAAACTAAGTTCTCGATTTATTGGACCCCTCAAGATTATTAAACGAATTGGACCAATGGCTTATCAGTTAAAGTTACCAGAAGAAATGAGTGGAATACATGACGTATTCCATGTATCTAATCTTCGCAAATGTCTAACTGATGAATCTTTGATAATGCCTCTTCAAGACATAGAGGTAAATGAAAAACTTAGATTTGTAGAACAACCTCTACAAATAGAAGATCGTCAGACTAAAAATTTGAAAAAGAAAAGATTGAAACTTGTAAAAGTCAAGTGGAATTCTAGACGTGGTCCTGAATACACTTGGAAACTAGAATCAGAAATGATGCAGAAATATCCATACATGTTCCAGTAAATCTCGAGGACGATATTTTTTAAAAGGTGGGGAGAATGTAATATTCGTAAAATTTTCATGCCAAATATTATAAAAATAAAAGTTAAGGGACTAGAAGTATAATTATATAAAAGAAAAAGGACTAAAAGTGAAAAATTTGAAAATTCGGGCGGTAACGGACCGTCACAGCCTGTAACGGTCCGATACGGGTTGGCCACGCGTGTAATGAGGGTGCGCCACGTGTCCGGTGACTAATGGTTGGAATGTGACGCGTGGAAACCCTATGATGGACCTTCACGGCTCCGTAACGGTCCGTCACGCCGCAATTCATCCAGAGGCTGACGCGTGTCAGGTGACTCCGCAACCCTAGAGTAGTGACGAAACGTCACCATCAGTAACGGTCCGTTACGATCCAAGCGGTGACGGACCGTCACCACCCATAACGGTCCGTCATAGCCGCAATTTCACCCTACAAATAGAAAGGTCGGGTTTTGGTTATTCCTCACACAACAACTCGAATTCGAGAGATAATTCCACTGATTCCACTCCCCCAAGAGAAAGCCAAGAGACTAGGAAACGCTCATTTGGAGAATCCAAGCTAAACGATCTAAGCAGAGACGATACCCACTAGAACACTCACTCTAGAAGTCTACTAAGTCGAGACTTTGTCAAGGTGAATACTTGTATTTTTATAAAATGAATTCAAAACTGAAAATGGTTTTGATTATACTCGGACTTAAATGAATTTATACAACCATTCGTTGCATAAGGCGATTTACTATATAGTAGTCAGCCCATCGAGTCACGTATATATACATGTGTTATAGATGAGACACTGTAACAGGGCTATGGGTGAACCCTTGGTTGTTGTAAAGCCCATTGCTGAAAGTGTAAGGCAGATAGACCTAAAATTATATCCAAGGTCCCTGGTGTGGCTGGTGGTTAGTCCGTTGACTGTGTAAATTGACCAGGGGCAAATTGTTCTATTTATTCATGCTTTTCAGATTATGATTTCAAATATACTTGTATTCACCAGTATATGCTGATAAAATATTTTCAAACAATTTTACAGGTAACCAAGGATGAATTGATTGTGATATAGCCACGTGAGGACAAAGAAAATGATGTCATGAAAAAGGGAACGTCCACCCTAGATATCAGTTGAAAGAAATGGCTCATGTAAAACCTTGGTTTTGTAAATTAAACGTTTGTGTACAATATCAGAGTTTATCCCTGTTATAGTAAAATGAAACGGGAGATTCCCCGTCTTTCGAAAAGATCCTGAGTTATAAAAACATTCTGATGTGTTTATAAATCTCTGATGAGATAAAATAAGAAACATGTACCAATCGTTGGTCGCCCGGCCGGGTGGGATAAACCCCGGGTCTGACAATTCTCGGCTCCCTTCACCCGACACCACCTCCACCATCGGACGACCTCCACCACCTTCATTAGCATCACCACCCTCGCAAGCAACAACATCGTCACCTCCTCCCTCTTTCCCTCTCTCACTCGTAACCCAACCCATCACCTTCTCGGTTCTACAACAACCCCACCCCTCTCACCCTCTCCTCTCGGCTAAACACTCCACCACCACCACAACTCAGCAAGATCACCATCCTACACCTTCTCGGTTTCACCAAAATAGCAGCACCATCACCATCTCCGCACCACCATCAAACGCCTCCAACCTCACCACCTTCAATCACCCGCCACCTTCATCCCCTCTCCCCTTCGATTTGCATAGCAGCGACACCAACAGTGTCCCCCCTCCACCACCCGTTCAAGCCATCACAGCCACTCCCCAGCCCCGTTCCAGCCTTCCTTAGCCCCGTCCCAGCCTCCGACAGCCTCGACAACCACCGTGTACACCGCTTTCACCACCACAGTCCACCGCCTTCACCGTCACGGCCTCCGCGGGTTCTTTTGGGATGAAACAGGTCCATTCAGGACACCTTTACTCGTCTACGGTCGTCGGGGTATGATTACAGGAAGCTTACGAGTTGTTTCGTGAGCTTAAAGAGCAATACGCGACGCTACGGGAAGGAACCAGACCTCGCGTCATTACCGTCGCCTTCTCCCGACAATTTCGTGAGTTTTCGACTCGTTTATTTTAACATAATTATAAGTTGGTGATATATTAAATTATAATCGGGATTATAATTTAATTAGCAAAATTTAGACGTACCGGAGACTGATCGTGCTTATTTTAAAAAAAAAAATGTATAAAAGTCAGGTTTTCAAATTATAAAATAACGAGTATAAAATATAGGTTAAAACCCCTAATTTTTATAAAATAAATGATTGATTTATTTTATAAGAAGAAAACACATTTTTATGGCTAATGTATATTCTTTTCAATACATAAATATAGTGTGGTAAATTAATTAAAAAGAATTATAAAGTAATTTAATTATTTTTGACATATTAAATTACTTTCATAAATATAAATATATATATATATATATATATATATAACATATTTACTAAAAATAATTATCATGGGCATAATGAGTTAGATGAAAAAATAATAAGATTATTATTTTATGACATTATATATTAGTTAAGAATTTGTCTTAATAAATAAACATATATTACTTATGTTTATCACAAGAACCAATTTAAACAAAGGTCAGATAAACAAAGACAGAGTCACAACATTTATTAAAGAATTTAATAAATATAATAAACTTGAACGACAAGTCGTATCACCAACGGCGAACGGGTCGGACCCTTCTAAATTATTACAAGACAGGGGTCGAGACCTCAGGGTATTGGTCAGGTGACCAAACCACACTTAAACAATCTCATAGGACCTAAGGTGTCTTAAATGAATTAGGGCAAGGATAGGTCAGACGTTTGTTGGACTTACTACGCATCTCATCACTCATCACCTTGGTAGATAAGGTGAGTCTCACGGCCCCACTTTTACTTGTTTTAAATGATTTTTAAACATACAGGGGAGAATACATAGCTCACATTGGGATACGAGTACATACACTGATTGTTGCATAAGTTCTCACATTTCACACTGTCATACTAAGTCCCCGAGAATACTTTAATCGTTAGCTGATTCAGACGTGGAACGCATGAATAGATCTATTTGGGTTGACACCCCCACTCGTGGTTAGTCATGCTAACCTAGACTGGAGGTCTAAGTGGGTGCATACTGTCCATTCTCACACTTACAAGGTTGCATGACAGAACATTGGGCGGGACTCACATCAATAACTTGGTCAAATGACCGTTTAACTCACAAATGTCAAGTGTCGGTTATGGTAGCGCATAGTAACAAAGCACAAACATAAGTATTGTTTGATCAACAATGCTAATCACACTAAGAAATCTCGTAGTCCAAAGGAAACATACTTTACTACTTATTTAAACCTATGTACTCACAAACTTTATGTTGACATTTTAGCATGTATGTCTCGGGTAACTAATCAAGGAAGGAAAGGCATGCATGCATGTAGGATCACCTTTTGAAGTTTTCTGGTTATAACCTAGGGCATCTAGGTCATAGCTAACAAACTTGTTATTTAAAACCGTCTACTTGGCTAAGTACGGTATTTTTGGCATGTATTGTCTTGAAACAATTTATCATTTCATGTAATGACTTAAACCTTTGATAATGAATGCATTTAGATGTCGTTTGTTATAATCAAAGGCTATGATTAATCACCAACCCCGTCACACCCTGTGTTTCCGCCCTAGGCGGGGTGTGACAGATTGGTATCAGAGCCTTGGTTATAGCGAACTAGGTTGCATTAGTGAGCCTAGACTATAGCCATAGAGACAGGACACGATCATTAGCAATGCATAAACATATGCATGTCTTATATGATTTGTACTAACCTTGAAATGTCACAGCCATGTCTCACAATGGTTGGATTTCTATCTCCGACTAAGTCAAGGAGCCGGCATCACCGGTATCCTCGATTACTTCATCTTTTGCACCACCAGCACCGCTACTACCATCTAGTCCTGAGGACGAGCCGATGATCGAGGATCCTACGGAGGATCCAGAGACGGACCCAGAGGCCCCTACTCTACCGCAAAGATAGACACCCCAGCAACACTGACTGAGCCAGTGGCCCCTACTCCAGAGGATGTTCCTACCACTGTGGGAACCATACTACCCGCTACTACATACGCCTACATTTGTACCCATCTAGGAGGTACTCGCATCCGCATCACTCCGCGGAAATAGATCATTCCACCTCGTAAGAGGCCAGCTTCACCCACCCCTAATGTTCCTGAGCCCGAGCCCAAGAGAGCTAGGTCTACTTCCCCCACCCCTACTGACCCGGTACCGAGGAGGCTGAGATCCTCAAGCCGTAGATGGGGATGGGTAGCACCCACCCTCCGTACATGGATAGACAAGGAGGGAAATCCCTCCACGTACGAGGTAGGAGAGTCGTCCCGCGCCCCCACTATCCTACCCGTCACTGGACAACCCATGGAGTTGACTGTTCCCCTACTCGTGGCCCGGAGCGTCCGGTATGAATAGCGACTCGACGACCTCCAGGATGATGTCGAGCACTTGCAGGTTTATACCTAGAGAGTTGAGGCGCTTGAGCGACTGATGACCCGTACAGTACCACAAGGCCAAGGCGGTACCTGACGTGAACACCCGCTTGAGGCCCGTGGAGGATAACCTTATGGTTATCACTTGGGTCGAAGAGTGGGCGATCGACGCCGACGACAGGATATCTAAGCTCCAGGAGGGCATGGCTGCACTTACACTCTGTATGACGACAGCGGAGCAGGAGGCGGCAACACTACGAGAGGAGCTTCAGCAGACTCGAGCCCTTGCCGTCATCTGTGCCATTTTGGCTACTGCCGTTGTGCAGGACGACTTGTTCTCTCATCTTTTCTTGTGACCCTATGTGAGCGGGTGTGCTCACCTAGTTTAGGATTTAAAACTTGTATTGACAAGGCTTTGTACCTTTGTCCATTTTGTACTATCTATGTAACAAGTTTAAATCCATCTATATATCTTATGCATGTTTCTTGTGTTGTGATTGTTGTGGTTGTTTACATTTCATGCTCATGTGTTGACAAATATTGTATGTATATTGTCTTATATTTTCTTTTCTTGTCGTCATACTAGAAAGAAAAACATTGCACCCAGAGGAGAAAACCGACGTAACACAGAAAATGTAGAGGCGACACAACCCATGACAGCTGCTGGCATAGCCCAGCTAGTGGCTCAAGAAGTAGCCGCCGCCATAGCCCGGAAATCGGGGAAACAGTAACAGCAGAGCCAGCGTAGGAAACAGGAACGGGTCTGAAAACACAAACATCGGTAGCCACACTAACGGAAATGGAGACGGATCCTGGAACACAAACACCCATAGCGGCACTAACGGAAATAGAAACGGATCTGGAGCCGTCATGGGTAAATTCAAATAGTATAAATACCTGACTTAGAAGTCACTGTTTATGATTATTGTCTTAACTTGAAAATCCTATCAATCCATGAAACAATAACACTCCAAGAGGTTGCACCTATAAGGACTTCATGAACTGAAAAGCTCGCTATTTTAGTGGATCTGAAGGAGCAATTGGTCTCATGCGTTGGATTGAGAAAATGGAGTCAGTTATCAACATCAGCAACTGCGCCAATGACTGTAAGGTCAAGTATGCTACTTGCACCTTCCAAGACCAAGCGCTTACTTGGTGGAACGCCCAAGTTCAGACATTGGGTATGGATGTTGCGTACCAGATGACATGGGATGACTTCAAACACATGGTAAAATAAGAATACTTCCCCCGAAAAGAGATTCAAAAGTTGGAGAATGAGTTCTAGAATTTAGCCATGATCGGAGCTGAAGTAGACGCCTACACTACCCGTTTTCATGAACTAGCCTGACTAGTTCCACACATGGTTACTCCGAAAATCAAAAGGATTAAGAGGTACATTTGGGGCGTTGCACCCCAGATTCAGAGTATGGTGACTTCTTCTAAACCAACCACCATTGAGAGTGCCATTAGGCTGGCAAATAATCTGATTGATCAGGCTGTTCGTTCTGGGGTACTAGTAAAGAAAGGTATAGTTTCTACTGAGAGGAGTTTCAGTGGAAAAAGGAAATAGGATGGAAAGAACTCTGCGCATCAGACTCCTAAGAAGCTAGAAACAGTGAAGGCCTATGCTGCAGGGCCAAATGTAGGGAAGCCATATGCCGGGAGCAACCCAAGATGAAACAAGTGCGGTTAGCACCACACAGGCACCTGTGGAAGCTTTATCTGTACCAAATGCAAGGGGCCAGGACATGTGTCAAAGAATTGTAAGGCTGCCACCCCTACAGCAAACTCTGGTGTCAATCGAGCTTGTTTTGAATGTAGAGAAGCAGGCCACTTCAGGAAAGAATGCATAAAGTTAAGGAACCGGGGCATAAATCAAGCTCGTGGAAGGGCTTTTGTGATTGGAGCATGAGACGCCCGTCAGGATCCCAACATTGTCATGGGTACGTTCCTTGTTAATAATCACTATGCTTCTATTCTATTTCATACGAGCGCCGATAGAAGTTTTTTTTCTATCAACTTTAGTCCTTTGCTTAGTATAGCACCCACTACACTAGTTGAATCTTATGTGGTAGAACTAGCCGACGGTAAATTAATCAAAATGGGAGAAACAATCAAAGGATGTTCTCTAAGTCTGGGAGACCACACATTCAACTTAGACATAATGTCGGTAAGACTTGGAAGCTTTGACATTGTTATCGGCATGGATTGGCTATCCAAGAACCATGCGAAGATTGTCTGTAACGAAAAGATAGTTCGCATTCCACTCCCCGACGGTGAAACCCTGGCCATTCAGGGAGAAAAGAGTGGAGCCACCTTAAGATTATCACATGCATGAAGGCCCGAAAGTACTTGAGAAAGGGATATCATGCTATTCTAGCTCATGTGGCCGAAAAGAAGCCAAAGGAGAAACAACTCACTGACATACCAATCGTACGAGACTACCCAGATGTCTTCCCAGAAGACTTGCCGGGACTTCCACCACCAAGACAAGTTGAGTTTCGTATCGATCTGGTACCCGGAGCAGCACCGATTGCACGATCACCATACCGACTTGCGCCGTCCGAAATGCAAGAACTATCCAATCAACTACAAGAGCTTTTAGATAAATGGTTTATCCGACCGAGTTTCTCGCCATGGGTAGCTCCGGTCTTGTTTGTAAAGAAGAAGGATGGAACTTTTAGAATGTGCATCGACTACCTAGAATTAAATAAATTGACGGTAAAGAATCGGTATCCACTCCTAAGAATAGATGACTTGTTCGATCAGTTATAAGGTTCCAGCTTCTATTCTAAGATCGACTTACGGTCAGGATATCATCAGCTGAGAATCCAAGAAGAAGACATCCCCAAGACTGGTTAGGAGTTGGATCAGCCAATTCATGTACGAATGGTAGATAACCCACACAATTGGGAGTGGTACCCTAGTCTGGTTAGGAGTTGGATCAGGCAGGAACAAGTCCCATCTCCTTATTTTGTAGCTACTTCTTCTGCAGCACAGACCTTGCCACTATTGCCTTGCACTATGGAACATGCTTTTATAGCAATTTGTGGCTACCATGGATCGGGAGATCAGAAACATGAGGGATGCTGCAGGGGAGATTCCTTGTCTGTTAGAGAGGGAAAGACAGGCAAACGAGATGATATACATGCTGACAGCAGAGTTGGCAGTCACGGATCACTACCATAATGAATTAGTAGACACAGTCCATCAATTGGAGGCTCAAGTGGATACACTAGAGGCTACCAATGAAGTAGCCATAGCCAGGATTATGCAGTTGGAGGCACAGCTTGCGGATGCCTTAGAGGCAAATTATGCACCAGACACTGAGTCTGAGGGAGAACCAGCTGGAGAGGAAGATGACGAATCAGTTGTATCTTCAGCCGACAGTGGAGTTTGACATCTTATTGTATTCTTGTTTTTTCTTTCGTTTCTAAAACCTAGATGGGTAAGGTTGTTCCCATTCAATAAAGATTTCAAGAATTTAAAGTTTTGAGTTATTTATTTTATAGTCGTTACTATTTAATAAATCAAGAATCATTATCGAAGCATTAGATGTCGTTGATTTAATTCCTTCTGTTTACTTGTACATGAACGATGATAAAATATGACATATTTTCTCATTGTTTGTATTTGTGAATGTGAAGAACTATGGCTGGACGTGGACGCGTATCTATCTTATCCAGGTCAACCAAACCTGTCAGCAGCTGAGTTAACAACACTGATCAATGACAGCGTAGCTGAGGCATTAGCAGCACACATTGCTGCAGGTAAACTCAATACCCATCGACTCTAGCCAGTCAACTATTTACACTCAAATCTTTTCCGAATCTTATATGCTCAAACGTGTATCTATCTTATCTAGGTCAACAAAACAACCAACCGGCCTGCACATTTAAGACCTTCATGACTGTAAGACCCACACTTTCAGTGGAGCGGAAGGAGCCGTTTGCTTGCTCCGATGGTTCGAGAAGGAGGAATCCGTGTTTTCCATGTGCAACTGTCCTCAGGCAAACCAAGTCAAATTTGCATCAGGAACTCTGGAGGGCCCTACACTTACCTAGTGGAACTCCCAAGTCCAGATGCTGGGTCTGGACATGGCTAATGCTCTGCCATAGGAGGAGTTTAAGACAACGATGAGGGAGGACTATTGCCCTCGTGATGAAATCCAGAAACTTGAATGGGAATTCTGGAACCTGAAGATGGAGGGTTCTGAGATCGAACTCTATACTACCCGCTCACATGAGCTGGATGTCATGTGTCCCCATATGGTGACCCGGCCTACAAAAGAATTGAAATGTACATCAACGGTCTGGTACCCCAGATCCAAAGCATGGTCACCTCTTCAAACCCCACTACCATACAACAGACCAACAGGCTTGTTCACAAACTGACCGATCAAGCGGTGACTCATGGAACTCTACCTCCGAAAGGTTCCACTTCCAAAGTCACTGACAACAACAAATGCAAGTTTGACAACAGCACCAACACAAAGGGCTTCCAGTCAAACCAACCCCAGAAACAACAGCGTAGGTTCGAGCCTACAAAAAGTTTTAACCAGTCGACCTCTTCAAGTTAGAATCAGAGTGGTTATGCTGGGAGATACCCTAAGTGCAACAAATGTGGGTATCACCACACTGGTACTTGTGATAGGCAGTGTTGCTAGCGGTGTGGCAAGTTGGGCCATGATGTGAAAGACTGTAGGGTTGAACTTCAACCCAAACAACCCTTTCAGCCACAAGGATCTACCAAAAGGTGTTTTGAATGCGGTAAAGAAGGACACTTCCGGAAGGATTGTCCATAGTTGAAAAAAGGTGGTAATGGCAACAACAACAATAACCATAACCAATGCAACAACAACAACAATGGTAACAATAATGGCAACAATGGCAGTAATGGTGCGAAGGGACGGGCCTTCGTCATTGGTTCTAGAGAAGCAAGGAATGACTACAAGGTAGTCACCGGTAAGTTCCTTCTGAACAACTATTTTGCTTCTGTACTGTTTGACACTGGTGCTGGTAGGAGTTTCATATCTAATAAACTTAGTAACCTGTTAAAAGAAACTCCAACCCAGCTATAAGCAAAGTATACCATATAAATAGCTGATGGACAGATAATAGAAGCAACCCACATTCTTAAGGGTTGTAAACTTGAACTGACTCGGCATAAACTTGACATTGACCTCATGCTAGTCACACTCGAAAGTTTTGACGTAATTGTATGGATTGGTTATCTAAGAACCAAGCCAAGATTGTCTGTCGGGATAAAATTGTTCGCCTTCCTCTCCCTAGTGGAGAAACCCACTCTGTCCAAGGCGAGAATAGTGGTGCTGTTATAGGCATCATATCTTTCATGAACGCACAAAAGTGTCTACGTAAGGGTCATACTGCCATTCTAGCTCTCGTCAGCAGCCATTGAGGAGAAGATGATTGAGGACATCTCGATCGTACGTGACTATCCGGAAGTATTTCTTGAAGACTTACTTGGTCTTCCACATCATCGTCAAGTCGAATTTTAAATTGACCTAGCACCCAGAGCAACACCTATTGATCAGTCACCGTATAGACTTGCACCCAGTGAGTTGCAAGAGTTGTCTATACAACGACAGGAGTTGTTAGATAAAGGTTTCATTCGACCTAGCTCATCGCCATGGGAGCTCCAGTCATGTTCGTCAAGAAGAAAGACGGGACATTCCGCATGTGCATTGACTACCGTGAGCTTAACAAAGTAAACATCAAGAACCGTTATCCTTTACCCCGCATTGATGATCTGTTTGATCAACTCCAAGGTTCAAGCTTCTATTCCAAGATAGATCTTAGATCCGGTTATCATCAGTTGAGAGTCCGAGATGAAGAAATCTCAAAGACGACATTCATAACTAGGTACGACCATTACGAGTTTATCGTCATGCCTTTCGGACTGACCAACGAACCCGCGGTGTTCATGGACCTCATGAATCGTGTGTGTAAACCTTATCTTGATCAGTTCATCATCGTCTTCATTGACAATATCCTCATCTTTTCCAAGAATAAGGAGGAGCATGAGGAGCATCTGCGCTTGATTCTGGAATTGCTAAAACAAGAATAGTTGTACGCAAAATTCTCCAAGTACGAATTCTGGATTCGTGAAGTGCAATTCTTAGGACATGTAGTCAACGAGACGGGAATACATGTCGACCCATCCAAAATATAGTCCATCAAGAATTGGGAGGCACCGACAACTCCGACAGAGGTGCGACAATTTCTCGGATTGGCCGGCTATTACCGTCGTTTCATCATGGGATTCTCCAATATTTCTCAACCCCTCACTGCCCTAACTTAAAAGGGTAAACCCTATACCTGGGGTGACACCCAGGAATCAGCGTTTCAATTGCTTAAACAGAAACTCTGCAGTGCACCCATCCTATCCCTTCTGGAGAGGATAGACGACTTTGTAGTGTACTGCGATGCATCCATTCAAGGTCTAGGTTGTCTACTGATGCAACGCGAGAAAGTGATCGCCTACGCTTCTCGTCACCTGAAAATCATGAGAAAAATTACACGACTCATGATTTAGAGTTAGGAGCCGTGGTATTTGCACTAAAGATATGGAGACATTACTTGTACGGTACCAAGTGCACTATTTACACCGATCACAAGAGTCTTCAGCATATCTTTAAGCAGAAAGAGTTGAACATGCGACAGCGTCTTTGGGTCGAACTCTTGAATGACTATGACTGTGCGATCAGATATCATCCGGGCAAGGCTAATGTGGTAGCCGATGCCCTAAGTCGAAAGGAAACAAGCCCAAATGAGTTCGAGCATTACAGCTTACTATCCACACCGGATTACCTGACAAAATCCGTACTGCTCAACTCGAAACCCTGAAAGAAGAAAACCTACTGTTGGAAGCCACACGTGGTATGGAAGAACAACTGGAGGTCAAATCATATGGCATTCATTACTTCGCAGAGCGAATATTGGTTCCAGTATACCATACTTGTAGAACCAAAGACTGATTGCTACCAAATTATTCTAAGTACAAATGCTGCTGATAGGCTTAACAGCAGAATTCAACACATATGGCTGCTGATAAGCTTATCAGCAGCATTCAACACATGTTGCTGCTGATAGGCTTATCAGCAGCGTTCAACACAAGTTGCTGCTGATAGGCTTATCAGCAGCATTATTCTCATTCTTGCTGCTGATAGCTATGTTCCTTGAAGACAAATCGTTGCAGCTGACTATCCATTCCAAACGTCACTGACAACTTTCTGCAAAAGCAACTGACACACTCAAAGCAGAAGAAACCTTAATGGTGCAACCAATGATGGACGACAATGCTCTTCCCCGAGCATGCAAACAATGATGAATAAAGTAAGCGCTTCAATAAAGTTAGCTAGTTTAGCTTTAACATGTATTATTAGCATTTGTACAAAAGATCAACGGTCTGTGTTCGATCTGATCCTTAGAATCAAGGGTTTGTCTTGATTCTAAGTTAGTATAAATACTGTGTAAACACTTCATTGTAAGTGTGCTTCTTCACTGAGTTTTTAGTTGTAATCGTTTATTCACAAAGCTTAATACAACAGTGTTCTTATCAGTATTCTTTTTGTTTACTCGATTGTAATTGTGCAGTTGATATTGTTTCCGCCAATCTCAACTAAGAACATAACCATCTTGTAATTTCACGATCCTACAAGTGGTATCAGAGCTTTGGCTCAGATTAAACAAATTCACACTTGTTTAATCACTTCTGGTTCTATTCTAAACTCTCTCTCTGATCAAGTCACCCAAAATCTCAAAACAAAAATGGCACAAAGCAACGGTTTTGAAGACATCGGCAGCATCAACCGACCACCAAGGTTGGTATCTGGAGAAGACTACGACATGTGGAAAAATCGCATGGAAAGCTTCTTCTGTTATCAGGAGTACAGAATGTGGAAATCCATCAGGGATGGACCATACACTCCCATGGTGGCATCTACTGACTCTGGAGGACCAACAGTTCCAAAGGATCCCTCCAAATATTCAGAAGAGGATATCAAGAAGATGGAGGTGGACTTCAAGGCACTAGGAGCCATCCAAATGTGTCTTCCAAATGAAGTTTTTCATAACTTCAGAAGTTACAAAACTGCAAAGGAGCTGTGGGAGGCCCTCGAAAAGATGTTTGCTGGATCTGAGGAAATCAAGGAAAACAGAAGAGACATCCTCAAGCAGCAGTACGAAAACTTCGTCTGGAAGGAAGGTGAGTCTCTAACTGTTTTATATAACAGATATACTTATCTTGTAGGTGAGTTGCAGTGCTCAAAAGTGAAGCTGGAGAATGAAGACATTCTTAAAAAATTCATCAGATCTCTACCTAGTTGCTGGACACTCTACACAGTGTCCATCAGAAGAACTAAGAATCTGAAGACTCTTAAGATGACTGAGCTATTTGGTATGCTCAAAACCTATGAATTAGAAATTATTCAGGCCAAAGAAAGGAGCTCAAGCTACCAAACAGCCTCCACATCCAACACTACCTCATCTGCTTTTCACTCTGAGCACTCAGGCCCCAGTACTAGCAACTACTATCCTCCCATAGTCACACATCCTCAAACACCTACCACTAAAACAAACACATCACCATTTCTTCTTGAAGCTCCTTCTCAAGCCTCAACCACTGATGCTTTTGTTTCTGAAAACTCAAGCAACATGTACTTTATCAAGGAGGATCTTGAGTGCTTCCATCCAGATGATCTGGAAGAAATGGATATACAGCACTCGTTTGCAATGCTCTCCATAAGAGCAAAAAGGTTTTACTCCAGAACCGGAAGACCCTTTCCAAGCAACAGCTCAAACACGAGAGTTGGCTTGGATAAAAGCAAGTTGAAGTGTTACAACTGTAACCAACTGGGTCACTTTGCTAGAGAATGCAAGGCACCTAGAGCAAACCCAGCAGCTCACCAAGCCCAACCAAGACACCAACAACAACAAGCTACTCCTCCAGCTCAAACTACAGCTTGTGCAGTTGTTGGAACATCTGACTTTGACTGGAGCTTTCAGTATGAAGATCTGCCTACTAACAACCAAGCTCTTATGACAGACACAACTGAGATACCGCCACAGGTATATGAACATCTATGTTCCCAAGCCTGCATTGATAAGGTTTTAGGCTACAGAAAGCATAATCAAAACCTAATAGATCAAAATGAAGAGTTTCATCAAATGAAATCTGAATTCAAAAGGGTCGAAGACAGTTACAAAGAAAAAATTAACTGTCTAAAGAAAGAGATTTCATCATTAAAACATGAACAAACCAATCTTGAAACTCAGATTGATGATCTACTGGCCAGATTAAAAGCTACCAGAGCAGAATTGGCAGAACAAAAGGTTCATGTCGACAAATATGAATTTGCATCCAAAAAGCTGCAAAGACTTTTGGATACTCAAATTCATGATAAGGTAAAAACTGGTGTGGGGTATCATGCTGAACAATATCAAGCCGTTGCACCTCCTGCTGACTACGTGACCATTCATGAACCAAGCTTCAATCTGGCAAATCTTGATATGGCCAACAGAAATCTTGATCCTTCTAAGGATGAACCATTGGTACAAGAATGCACTACCTCATCAGAGTCTGATTCAACTAACTCAGACTCCACTAAAACAAGTGAAGCTTCATCTCCTCCTGCCCCTCAAGTCACTCTGACTAAAGATGAAGTCTATTCAGCACAAGTACCAGCCATTTCAGTACCAGTTCCTACACCATTCAAACAAATCAAAATTAGCTATCCTCCAGAAGGTAGGAAGCTAAATACTGAAAAGGGCCAGTCCTCATCTTCAGTCCAGCCAAGGAAGGTGTTTGACATATGTTATGCGCCTGGAGAAAGGGTTCCATATGTTCAAAAAACATTGGAAGAAGCTACTTTTGAGCACAACAAAGCTCACCCTTGGAATTTCAAAGACCTTTTCAAAAGAAAGGATTATGTGCATCTTTCAAGGGATAAACTGGTAAAATCATGTTTTGTCTGTGGGAAATATAACCACACTGCCAGCACCTGCTTCTACTACCTTCAGCAGCAAAGAAATCTCAAGCAACATGCCTTTGAGAAGACAAAGAAGAACAAACAGGTAAGAAGTTTTGAAGCTAAGACAACTCAATTCAGAAAATCTCTTTCTCCACCAAGGGAACAGTTGTCAAAACCTAAACAATCTTGCATCATCTGTGGAGAATCAGACCACTTTGTTGTAAATTGTAAGTTTAATCCTTTAAATCAGATTCTTCTTCCAACCCCGACTATACAAAAGCCTATCAGTAAGGTGAAGAAGGATAGGCATACGTCTGCTACTAAGTCATCAGCAGCCAAAATAACTGCTGCTGATCAAGTAAAGCCCAAGGAACCAACAGGAAAGCCTTCAGCAGCAAAGGAACCAACAAAATCTTCAGCTGCTAAAGTAAAACAATCAGCAGCAACAAAATCTGCTGCTGATAAGCCAAATACAAAGTCTGCTGCTGAAAAGGCAAAGAGAGCTGGAAAACCACCAACTCAACAATGGAAGGAAAAGAAACCACCAAGCATCATCATCGGTTCAGTTGAGTGCGTCTATCCTTTGATGTAAATATGTCTGTCTCATGTTGTAAATAAAAGTTATAAGTCGGTAGCATTTTTGCCCTTTAAATTTTCATCAGCAAAGGATTTGCCACTGACTGCCTTAAGTTATCAGCAGGAACAAGTTTCCTGCGGATAGCTTTAAGGCCATCAACAGTAACATCCCTGTTGCAGATCATTGCATCTATCAGTAGCAATTAAGTTTGCTGCTGACAGACTTAACCTTCCGCAGCAACCAAAGTTGCTGCGGACATGCTTTCTCATCCACAGCAACCAAGTTTGCTGCTGATGGGTAAACTTAAGTCCAAAATTAACTTTTACCCGCTGTAAAAGAAAATATCATCAGTCTTTACCATGACTGCCTCGGTGTATTACAGCTGTAACAATGAAACGTAAATAAGGTTGTACTGTACAAGTCATTCTGCTTTTTCTCTCATCTGTCGCTATAAGAACAAATCAAATTTTCCTTACCACCTCTTCACATTCAATTCAACCCTAACCAACTATCACTTTCACCCTAAGTCCCCACCACATTCAAAACGCTCCATATTCTTCATACTCTCAAGTCTCCACCATATTCAAATCATCCCTCCAAAATCAAACGGCTATGGCAGATATTGACAACCCAGATGACAAGTTTTTCACATACTATAACCTAACATCATACCTCACCAAAGGAAAGAAATCCGATGGATTTGACGATATGATCGATTTCTTATGTCGATCAAAGATCTACTTTGCCCTCACCACCAACCCTACCATATATATCCCTCATATGGAGGATTTCTAGAGTACCGCCGTCTACTCAACCGAACAGGGGATTCCCAAAATCAAAGCCAAAGTAGACGGCAAGAATATCACCATCTCGGAAGCTACACTCAGAAAACACCTTCAGCTTCAAGATGAGGGAGCAGCCATCTCATACTCGAAGGACGAATACATGAGGACCTTTGTCTCCATTGGATACACTGGAAATCAAACCAAGTATACGATTGAGAAGGCACTGATGGGCCCTCCATGGAAGTATCTCTGCCACACTCTTCTCCAATGCATATCTCAAAAGAGGAGTGGATGGCATCAGGTGAGCTCTGCGCTAGCCTCCGCTTTCCATGGTATGGTCACTAACCAAGGCTTCAATTTTGCACATCTCATTTTTTAGGGGTTGATATATAACCTTCAAGAGGGTGCAAAGCAGCAATTTTTCATTAACCCAAGATTTCTGCAGGAAGTTTTCAATCAAGAACTAAAAGAACTTTCAAAACCTGCAAGAATCTACATCATGTTGGGTCATAAAAATAACATTTTTCAAAGCATGAGGACTGTTTCCAAAAAGTTCTCAGGGGTCAACGTTCCATTGTTATCTACAATGCTGAATGTACAGAGTACCCCGGGTGACAGTTCAGCAATCCCAGCTGATACTGATCCCACACCCTCCACCTCACATCCTGAACAACAGTCTGCATCCACCGTTCGAACCCCTGTGTATACTACTAAGGATGCACATGCACAAATATTACTTACACCTCTTTTGGATGTTATTGTTCAACCGGAACACAGGGCCCCGGTTGCAACAACATATACTAGAAAAAGGGGTAAGAGAACTCTTTCTTCTCTTGCCTCCAAGGCCCAAACCCAACTTAACAGCCCTCACTCAGAATCACAACATTCTGGTGAGAATATCATAAGGGAAAGCCACATTATTAGGGAGACTCCTTTGAATGTCTCTCTATTAGGATCAGGATCACTTCCCGGATCCGTAGAACAGCCCCCTGAGCACTTCCTTTCTCTTCTGAACTTAAGTGTTGAGGAACCTGATCAAGATGATGTACCTTCTCCAACTACCAATATCTCGGAGGTACTAATTGATCTTGCTTCCAACACACCCAACCCAAGTTCATCTACCCTGAAGGTCCACTCTCGGAGTTATGAAAGAGTGGATATGGAAGAGGCTGTCACTACTGCTGGTCCACCAAATGACCAGGAGGACAGTGACAACATTGTTAAGCCCTCAACCATGGCAACTCACATTGAGGATGTTTCCTTGGAAACTCCCCTCACTGAGAGGAATCCCAGGCGCCAAGAAACCATGGGTGATGGGGATGAAGTGGCTAGGCCTAAGGCCCCATCTGGGTCTAAGGATTCCACAACTGTGGATGAGGACAGACTGAAACTTCATAACTTGGAATTGACAGCCAGGGTGGCTATGCTAGAGGCTGAAGTGTCCAAACTAAGACACCAAGTCTCTATGCATGAAGCCCATCAATGCCCAACTTTAGCCACTCCTTCTCTTGTATCAATAGGCACCCAAACTGATGCTTATCTGTCTACTGATGCAACCAAAAAGGGGGAGATGGTCTCTATGGAGGAAGACACAGACAGTCTTGACGACTGGATTCAAGAGCATGTTGTAATTCAAAGCTCACTATTCAAGCCGGCTTTTGTACAAGTTCATGACTTGCCAGTCTCAGATAACGAAGTAGAAGAGACATCTGAAGACTGGAAGTTGGTCGTCAGGGCTGTTGATGAAATGCTGAATGATGCTGAAGACACAGAACAAACAAATACATCATTCAGCATCCTTCCTGAAGCAGCAGCCATCATAAGTCAATCCATTACCCCCCAACTCTTTCAAACTACACAGAAGCTAGAATTTGACTCCATTCTAGCTTGGGGGTATGATGGATCAGCTGAGAGATTTTGGATTGGATGGGAGTTTAGTGGTGTAGAAGAGCTAAACTGGAACTCTCTCAATGCCCTCCATGTCCTACAACTACATTTAACTAACTGCATCAACACTTCATCAGATCTCTCAGCAGAACTTGCCATTGGCAGGTTCCATGACTTGACGGAGGATAATCTACCCCACCTCGAAAGACTAATACAAACAGCAAAACGGGTAGCTTATCCTGAATCTTCAGCAGCAGCAGAAAGAAGACTGACTCTTAGAAGACTTGACATTATAAGGAGCAGTCTTCTCACTAACGAAGAAATTTGCTGCTTAAGAAGATTTCTGTACTCCTTCATTGTCAAAGACTTAGATGTTCTGGGATGGACAAGCACTAAGTCTCTTGACCACACCTTCTTACTAAGCAACGACTCCTCTCTCACCATCAACACCGGGAACATCTTGTCACTTCCTACAGACTTTCTCTACAAGATCTTTCAACTCAGGGCAAATATCTGCAATGTCAACTCACTTGAAAGCCAGGCAATGATAGCTACTGTCAGAGCCAAACTGGAACAAGTAGGAAGAATTACTGAGGCAGTATATGTGTCAAACTCTGACACTGATACTGACTCAGCTTCCCCTCGAGTAGACATCTGTACTGCAGTATATGAGTCAAGATCAACTATCAAAGAAATGCTGAAAGAAGTCACAAGTCCTGAGTGCAAATCGAATGAGGCCAATGACCTTCCCATGTTCACATCCCAAATTGCCAATGAAGCTGAGGCAGAGATCCCAATAGCAGCACCATCATCTGCTGTTGTGGTCAGTGAAGTTGAAGCAGAGGCATCCAATGTAAACAAAGGAAAGGGAATCATGACAGATGAAGATGAAGAGAGGTTGCTAAAAGAGAAAAGAGAGAGGGGAGAGAAAAGAAGAAGAAGAGAAGAAGAGGAGATGGGTAACTTTAAAAAGGCTCAAGAAAGAAAAACAGCCATTCTCCTAAGAGAACAAACCATCCAGCTGTATGCTAGACAGCTGGATGAACTGAAAAGAAAGATACCTGCAGTTGACCAGATTGAAGAAGATGCGGCTCTTGCTCTTCAACTGCAGGAACAATTCAACAGAGAAAAGGAAGAATTGGAGAAGAAGAAGAAAGAAGAAGCTAAGTTCAGAATAACCGATTCTGAACTAGCTAAAGAAATGAGGGAGGAGTGGGTAAAGACTCAAGTCTCTCAAGGTGAGGATGCAGACTACCTTGAGAAACTATCAAATAAAGAAGTCTACAGAGCCTTCATGGGTCAGCAAGGTCAATTGGCAAAGAAGAAACAGGCTGAAGAAGAAGAAAAAGCCAAACAATAGTCCAAAAAGACCATTGCCTTTAATAAACGGACCCATGAAGAAAGGAAGGTCATGATTGACTTCCTTAAGGCTAGAGGAGACAATGGAAAGAGGCTAGGTCCTATGAACTTCATGAACCTGCAAGCCCTCTACTTCAAAGTTAAGAAGGATGAGGAAGAAAGAGTGGGCAAGAAGGGCTCCAAGAAAAGGGTACCTATTCAGGAAGAAGGAGAAACAAAAGCAAAGAAACCCAAGCCTTCTCCCTCACCTACCTCTTCCTCAGTCCAACAACCTTCCACTCTCCTCCCCAAACCTTCCACTCCTCCACCCAAAAAGTCCAAACCATCTCACCCAGCCCCCACTCATCAACAGCCTCCCATGAAGAAATCCAAACCCACACCTAAACCAGAAGACTCAAGAGACATAGTTGATTGGGTCTATAATCCACAGGATCAAAGGTTTGAGATCTTCAGGGGGAGAACTGAAAGAAGAAGATCTATCTACAGATCTGTTGATGAAATTCTGCAATTGCCAGATTCAGATCTTGGTAGAATTCTAGAGCTAGGTGAAGCTCATGAGCCTGCAAATGAGAGTGGGAAACTTCTTGTGCTAGCAATCAAACACTACTTCAACCCTAGCAAAGATGTGATCATTGACATCAAACCACTCAAGTCCCACTCTCCATTTATAAGTTGGTCCTATAATGCTGATTTGGACGAGTTCACCTTAACTGATGTAAGGAAGCAGAAGATGAGATGTTCAAGCAAAACAATCTACAAAATGCCAAATAAAGACATCAAGACTCTATCTGCACTTCCACTGAACAATCCCAGCAAGGATCCAAGAGGCTATGAGGTTGAAAGGATAGTCAGCCACATGCAAAAACTTCAGCAGCAAAGTGATTAGAAGAATTTTGGTTGCATCAGTCTAGGGGGAGTTTGTAGAACCAAAGACTGATTGCTACCAAATTATTCTAAGTACAAATGCTGCTGATAGGCTTATCAGCAGCATTCAACACATATGGCTGCTGATAAGCTTATCAGCAGCATTCAACACATGTTGCTGCTGATAGGCTTATCAGCAGCGTTCAACACAAGTTGCTGCTGATAGGCTTATCAGCAGCATTATTCTCATTCTTGCTGCTGATAGCTATGTTCTTTGAAGACAAATCGTTGCAGCTGACTATCCATGCCAAGCGTCACTGACAACTTTCTACAAAAGCAACTGACACACTCAAAGCAGAAGGAACCTCAATGGTGCAACCAATGACGGACGACAATGCTCTTCCCCGAGCATGCAAACAATGATGAATAAGGTAAACGCTTCAATAAAGTTAACTAGTTTAGCTTTAACGTGTATTATTAGCGTTTGTACAAAAGATCAACGGTCTGTGTTCGATCTGATCCTTAGAATCAAGGGTTTGTCTTGATTCTAAGTTAGTATAAATACTGTGTAAACACTTCATTGTAAGTGTGCTTCTTCACTGAGTTTTAAGTTGTAATCGTTTATTCACAAAGCTTAATACAACAGTGTTCTTATCAGTATTCTTTCTGTTTACTCGATTGTAATTGTGCAGTTGATATTGTTTCCGCCAATCTCAACTAAGAACAGAACCATCTTGTAATTTCATGATCCTACAGTAGTTAAGGGAACTGGTTATGGATGAAGCTCAAAAATCCTGATACTCTATTCATCCAGGTTCTGACAAGATGTACAATGACCTAAAGGTGCCATATTGGTGGCCGAAGATGAAAGCTGATATAGCCACCTATGTAACCAAGTGCCTGACTTACGCAAAGGTCAAAGTGGAATACCAAAAGCCTTCTGGCTTACTTCAACAACCAGAGATTCCAATGTGGAAATGGGAGCAAATATCTATGGACTTTATCACCAAATTGCCCCGAGCTCCTAGCGGATGCGACACCATCTAGGTAATCGTCGATCGTTTGACGAAATCCGCTCACTTCTTAGCAATCAAAGAGACTGAAAAAATGGAGAAACTTACTTGTTTTTACTTAAAGAAAGTAGTCTCTCGGCACAGAGTGCCAATTTCTATCATTTCGGATCGTGACGCCCGATTCACCTCACGTTCCTGGCAATCTTTACAAAAAGCCTTAGGCACGCGTATAGATATGAGCACGGCATACCATCCCCAAACAGATGGCCGAACGGAACGTACCATTCAAACCTTAGAGGAAATGCTACGAGCTTGTGTGATCTATTTCGTTAACAGTTAGGAAACTCACTTGCCTCTAGTGGAGTTCTCCTACAATAACAGTTATCACACTAGCATCAAGGCAGCACCATTCGAGCCATTATACGGACGAAATGCCGATCTCCTATCTGTTGGGCTGAAGTTGGGGATAGCCAACTTACGGGTCCTGAACTCATTTTTGAAACCTCTGAAAAGATCGTTCAAATTAGAAACTGTATGGCGGCAACTCGTGATCGTCAGAAGAGTTATGCCGATAAGCGTCGTAAGCCATTAGAATTTCAAGTAGGCGACATGGTCCTATTGAAAGTCTCACCTTGGAAAGGTGTAATTCGCTTCGGGAAACGAGGCAAACTAAACCCTCGTTATGTTGGACCATTCAAGATAGTGAAGAGAATTGGCCCAGTAGCGTACCAACTAGACCTACCTAAAGGACTGAGTGGTGTACATGACGTCTTTCATGTCTCGAACTTGAAGAAATTTCTAGCAGACGAGACACTCGCAGTTCCTCTTGAGGAACTACAAATCGATGAACAATTAGGCTTCGTTGAAAAACCGGTAGAAATCATGTATAGGGAAGTCAAAACGCTCAAACACAGTAAAATCCCTAATGTCAGAGTTCGTTGGAACTCGAAACGCGGACCGAAATTCACATGGGAGCGCGAGGATCAGATGATGCGCAACTATCCTCATCTGTTCAAACACTCCATGTCAAACACTTAAGGTACTATTCTAATTTTCGGGTAAAAAATTCTTTCAACTAGGGGATGATGTGACACCTAGAAAATTTTTTTTATTATTTTAATTTTCAGGATGAAATTCTTTCAACTAGGGGATGATGTGACATTCGGCAATTTAGGGTTAACTTCGTTAACCAAAACCAGACAAATCTTAACCTAGTTAACTTACCTCAAACCTCAGGGACTAATTCTGCCATTCTCTAAAACCTTATAAACCTAAAACTATAGGGACTAAATCTGCCAAGTGTTAAAACTTAATTCATTGACCTTCAAAGTCAAATTCATGAACAATTTAGGTTCTGTTTGACTTTAGAATGTCAAACCGATTGCTTTTGATCCAATTCTAGCTCAATGATCGATTTTGTTCGGATTTGTAACTGACTTCACACGTTCACGACATTAAACATCCATCGTCAAGGCTCTAATCATCGATATTATTGGGAATAAAACCCAATTATGAGTATTCTAGTCATAACCGTCGACACATTAAGTCTAACAATCAAATTCGATCGTTTTATCTGTTGTACTCGCAAACTAATCGCCTGCACACCTCAAACGAACCCCTGAGAATCTTTTGCGCGCATCAATTTGGCCGGAGATAGAACCAGAGCCACCGGAGATCAATCTAGTCACAGTCGGCAACCGATTTAGTCAGGAACCGTCAATCCGTCATCTATTCTAGTAATTGATTCCATCTTTAGATTCGTTTTAACCTGTTAATCAAAAGCCCTATCATAATTCGAGCTTTCATTATCGGATTTAACACGATCCGATGTCTAGGTTCATCGCGAATCAAGTTGATCGAACCCTACCCTAGACTCTATTTAAATTCAATTAAATCATATCATTAGCTTCGCAATCCTCCAAACAGTGAAAGCCCCATGCTAATTTGATCTATTAACATCGGATTGTTCATGATCCTGTAACTAGGGTTTGTTCTTAAAACGATTTGGGGATTTTGATCCTAATAACTTTTTAAATCTAATTAATATATATGTATAGATTCGTAATACATCACTCGTTGAAAACCCTATGAATCCAGCAATTTCTAATATCAGAATTGATCAAATCGATTACACGTTCTAAATCTAGGGTCTCGACGTCTGAATCTGCAATTAAACGATTTTAGACTTGATGTTTTTTCAAAAGAAACCCACTTAAAGGTTCGCAAGGAACTGATTAACAAAAACCCTAAGATTCCTTAACCATTCACGATCAGATTCGTTGGTTTTGGGACTGGATTCAGTCGGTTGGGTTTGGGGGAAGAACTCAGGAGAGTTATTGATTAAAACCTTTTAAATCCGGGTTTGTTTGCGAATCCCTAGCGGGCTGTGATTGTTAAGTGAGTGTGCTTATGTGGAGGAGACCTGAGTTCGAGTCTCCCCACTCTGTTTTATTTTTAAAATGTATTTCTAACATTATTTTATTAATAAAATCATACCCCATATTATTATATTATTATATTAATGTGTTTTAACCTCGGAATCCACCTGTAGGCCAGGGTCTAGTTTTGTAACCCATATTTATTATCATTACCTATTTTTAAAATAATATATTTATAATATTTTCAACACGTGACCCCAATTAAAAATAATATATTTATATATTATTTTCACCACGTTAATTGTGACCGTGTCACACTTCAATTAAAAATAATCATAACTTGTATATTATTTTCACCACGTTATTTATATTATTTTCAACCCGTGACCCCAATTAAAAGTAATATTTATATTATTTACCCACGTCGTTATTTTCCGAATAAAAATAATAGATTTTTTATTTTTGTCACGCAATTAATTATCGTGCTATTTCTCCAAACTTAAAATAATATAATAAATTATATTATTTTTTTAGACCATTATTAAATGGTACAAACGCACGAATATATTTATTTATTAATATTATTCGTAACTAGAGACGTTCGACACGAAACGCATTTATTTTAATTAGTATATTAAGAAATTCTTACTCCCGTGGACAAGTTTGTCTGCTCGTTAATCCTATGTATGTTTTAGGATGTTCAAATCTTCCGTGTCGTCGTCACAAAAATCCCATTGTATCCCTAACAATAATGCTTATAATTCTAGGGAATACGTAAGTTGTTCACAGGCTAACACTTGTGGTCCCAATCACATTCATGTGCTGTACCATCTACTACTCAACTCAGGTGAGTTTCACGGCCCTTTTTACTGTTTTAAATTAGGGGAGAAAACATGACGCAATCACTTTTGATTTTTGTAATTCATATATATTATCACTTGTTATGACTAGGCGTAAACTCTATCATGAAAGTCCTCATATCGAACCGTTAATATGGACTTAGCGAGGTAATGTTTAGTAGTACTACTGGGTTTGACAAACCCCACCTGCGTTAGTCGCGCTAACTCGATTGGAGGTCGAACGGGTGTAATATTGGCCTAACACAGCACCATTGTTGATAGACATGGTGGGAGGCATTCAAACATAAACTGTCAGCTTTAGGTTGCGAGCGCTTTAGTAGACATGAACATAGGCTAGCTACCAATTGATATTTATATTGAATGTACATAATCTGCAAATGCTTGTATTACAAACAGTGAAACCTGTGAACTCACCAACCTAGTTTTGACCCATTTTCTTACATGTTTTCTCAGGTCGTTAAGCAGGTGCACGCTAGGGCATGCATAGTGTCACTTTATCATTACTACTGCATATCAAACACTCAAACAATTGTTATGATTTCTATTCGGACTTAATTTGGACGCATTTGTTTTGCGCGTTTATTTTCTTTGTATAACGCTTCCGCACTTACTCTAAACTTTTATGATATTTCTTTTAAGTCCCATATAGTGTCGTTTGATGTAATTAATGTCTGAGATCCTGGTTTGTCACACGCCAAACGGTAAAACCCCGTTAGTGGAATTTGGGGGTGTGACAATGTATTTGACTTATCTTCTTTCTTTTTGTTTATAAAACATATAGTTAAATAAATCATTCTTTCTTATCTTTCTGTTTATAAAACATATAGTTAAATAAACCGTTCTTTCTTATCTTTTTGTTTATAAAACATATAGTTAAATAAATCGTTCTTTCTTATCTTTATTTGCAAACGTTTAAGTAATACAATACATTTATTATAAATGTTTAATTCTTGAGTATACACACCACCCTAAAACAGTAAAAAAATAGGGTTTCTTGAACTCACCCGACTGTCGGTATTCAACTTGAAATTGACGTCTTATCTATTGCTAACGCGTAGACCAATCTGTACATATAAGTTAATACGCGAATTCTATCATAACATGCTATTGTCGCCTGAGACAAGATTAGTGTCGCCAGGCTTAGTGTCGCGGGCACGTGTTTAGTGTTGCCAGAACTTTCGTTCTGGACTTAGTGTCGTCTACTAGTGTCGTTCTTGTAGTGTCGTCTGAAATTGTTGGTGACACTCCTTAGTGTCGTGCACATTCATGGCGACATTACTTAGTGTCGCCATGATAGTGTCGCCAATGTAATGACACATGTACTAATCATTGACGAGTTTTGGGAGACGTGTATCATCGTCCCCGATTAGTGTCGCTGAAGAAATAGTGTCGCCACTTGAAGATCTTCATGTTCAGGTCCATTTTCAATCCAAAATCATAACTTTTTACGTTCAAAACATTCATCTAGCTTCCATGAAGCTAGATCTAGGCTTTAATCCAGTTTTAACACGTAAAAATCTGATCTTTATGTTAAAAACCCCAAAAACCCTAAAACCCATTTTGAAAACAAAAATCCTGATATGGATGGATTCATTACCTATTTTCATGTGAATCCTTCTTCTCTGATCTTCTACAACGATCTAGTAACGATCTTAATGTCAAATCCTTGAATCTTTGAGCTTTATCTCTCTACAATTCTCTCTTTCTCTCTCTAAACGAACTTAGTGAATATGGTGAAATGATGGGGTGATGGAGGCTGGTTACTTCTTGAAGGAACCCTAGTGGGCCGAGCCCACATATACAAGCCCATGGTTCCTCTTCTACTTCTTTATTTCAGCCCAAAAAAAAAGTGTCGGTTTTCGGGATGTTACAAACCCACACACATGGAGAGATGAAGTTGCAGATCTGATTTCGGGGATTTTTTATTTTATTTTTTTGTGAAATTAGGCTTGAAATAAGGGGATTTGATATTTCCTTCATTAGTTTTGTGAAATTAAGCAACACTCCCTCCGACGAATTCTAAATTGACCTAAAAAGTGATATGTGTGAAAATAATTTAAGTGCAGGTGATTTGATTTTGACCTTGCCGCTGCTTGTTAACCCTTTACTATTTTGTGACTTGGTTCAACTGATTTTTGGATATTCATGATTTGGGTTGTGAATGGCAAATAGGAAGTGTGATTTGGGTTTGATTATCGTCATTTTTTATTGTGTTTATAATCACGATCGTTTTTTTAATTTTGAAATTTTGGAGCGCGGTTTGATTAGCGGAGAACATTTCGTCTCCAGATCTATTGTTGCTTGAGTTCATGGAATTTGGTAAGCGTCATCTAGATCCATCAATCGATCATGTAAACTCAAATTCAGATGTTCATGAAAAATCCTTTATGCTAGTATCCGGTCGAACAAGCAAATGATATGTATTTAATTTGATGTTGGAAGAAAATTTTACTTCACTTATTTCACATGCCAAGTTTTCTTAAATTTGGAAATATTTTTATGCAAAAAAGTTACTAATATTAACAAAATTCTTAGTTTGTATGTCTAACACGTTAGTCACGAAAGTGCTTTGCCAGATTTCCTATTCTAGATTGTTTGATTGGCGAACCACTTCTGTTATCTTTAAAATTTGTCAATTCATTACACTCACAATGAAAATCACTTCCTTTTTGTTTATTAAATAAGAAAATGTTGCACCATATTTTTTAAAGGCTTGTTTTATAACTATCATTTTTAATAATTATTTATCATAAACAAAATCATTCACTAACACCTGTTTTCAAGAAATGATTGTTAAATATAACCTAACATTTGTAGATTATCAATTAATTATATATATATTAATCCAAAATGCCACCACTATATAAGAAAGTTAGCTAAATATTTGATTATTTCAAATGTTTAAATTAGGGGTGACAATTAGAATCAAAATATATTTAGTATAATTATTTGCATGATGATTTATAAAGGTATTGTAGGTGTCACCAACATTGGCACACCCAGAGAGAGAGAGAGAGAGAGAGAGAGAGAGAGAGAGAGAGAGAGAGAGAGAGAGAGAGAGAGAGAGAGAGAGAGAGAGAGAGAGAGAGAGAGAGAGAGAGAGAGAGAGAGAGAGAGAGAGAGAGAGAGAGAGAGAGAGAGAGAGAGAGAGAGAGAGAGAGAGAGAGAGAGAGAGAGAGAGAGAGTTTAAATTCTTTTAATTTAAATGCATATGTCCTTCCTTTGATTTGTCAAGTTTTAAAATTTGATTAAATTCTTTTAATTTAAAAATAAAACATGTCACTTTTAATAACAAAAACTTTTACATAATTACATAGAAACTTGTTATTTAAACATTATTTGAAAATCTTTTCAAATAATATAGAAACTTATTATACGGGGAAAAGAAATTAATTTAAAAAAAATATTAAATACAACCCAGATATTTCTAAAAGCCTGGTTTATATTAAAGGTAATAGTTTCTGGTTTCTTCTGAAAACTGAGTTATATGAAGAAAAAAATTGTTCAATCGCATCTTAACAACCATATTATATTAGTTATAAGGGATCCAATTACAACCGCTTTCTAACCGTACTCCTCACAATATCCCGGTAGGTTTTTTGGGTTATATTCTCTTCTAACTTAAACCCCGTGTAATACACACGGTATGAAAAATATCAATACATAAATTTTATTTATATATTTTACATGTGTAAAAATGTATTACATATACGAATGATAGAAAACAAAAATCAAAATATGTAAAAAATAATATATAATTGGGTTTCGAAAATACGTCAATTACTATTTAATGTAATTTGACTTTAATTTATTATTTGATTGAAAATAAAAGTTACATAATTAGATTTTTAAAGTTTCTTATAATAAAGGATAAAAAATAAATGTGTTTTATTAGTATAATTAATAATTTATTAAAAGATATAGATGCATTTAATAAAAGAGAGAAGCGGAAAAAAATTGATAAGATTGAATATGGAGGTTACACATGGCGTAAGAAAACATTTATTTATTATATAGTATAGATTTGAACCAAATTACATTAACCTGCATACAATATTGTATACATAATTCGTGAGGAAATACAATAACCTTGTAGCTCAAAATCATTTACATTAGTATCTTATGATAATATATTAAACGAAACAAATTACATTTATGGATAATCCATCAAATGGAAACCATTCAAATTATATTATTATTTAATTTGATAATGGTTTGGTAGGATTCATGAAGATAGATGAAAAAAATGGGATCACTCCTTATGGACTCGATGAGAATGATTCTGGTCAAGTTCGTGGCCTATTAGAAGTGGAAGGCGCTCTGGTGGGATCCTCACGGACATGCGTGACATTGCTTCTTCGACCCGAACCAAGGAATCCCTTAGATATGATGCAAAAAGGATCTTGTTCTATCCTTGATCAGAGATTTCTCTATAAAAAAGACGAATCAGAGTTTGAAGAGGGGGAAGGAGAAGGAGCCCTCAACCGGCAACAAATAGAGGAGGATTTATTCAATCACATAGTTTGGAAATGGTTTGGTAGGATTCATGAAGCTATCAAGAAAGATGTGTAAGACTCACTATTATTGTGTGGCCTTTATTATCATTTACTAATTAATAGATCATTGACTTAATTACCAGTATAACTTAAATGTTAATTATTTGATGGACGTAATTACCCTTACTATCCTAAATAGGATCGTGAACCAGTACACTATGCCCAGTACTTCTTAGTAGAACGGTGTTGTTGAGAGAAGAAACATGACCCTAATGGACATGGTACGCAGTATGTTAGCCAACTCAGGCTTACCCTCATTCCTCTGGACCGAGGCTTTAAAAGCAACTGTTCATATACTCAATAGAGTTCCTTCGAATTTTGTCCCTAAAACTCCTTATGAACTCTAGACAGGAAGGAGACCGAGTCTAAGATATAGGAAAGTATGGGGTTGTCTTGCAGAAGCTAAACTCTATAATCCTTTCTTAAAGAAACTTGACATGAAAACGGTCACTTGTTACTTCATCGGATATCCCGATCACTCAAAGGGTTATAGATTTTGTAGTCCTTCTCACGTCACTTGTATTGTAGAAACCAAGCGTGCTGAGTTCCTTGAGGATTTTAAGGTCAGTCGGAGCAGTGAAAATCCTTATAACGATTTGCAAGAAGTACAAGAAGCGGGGGGAGAGATTCGTCGCTTATTTTACCTCCGATTACTCCTCTTGTACACGACGTTGCACCGCACGTCACTGCACCACTTTCTATACACATAGAACTTAATTCTACTCCATTTATCCCTGAGAATGAAGGAACATCAAACGACCGACATGAAGACAATGTCGAACCAGATAATCTACTTAGGAGATCGTCTAGGTCCAAAAGACCTACTAACTTTGATGATTATGTTACCTACCTGACTAAAGCTGAAATGGATGCCTGAAAGTTTACATATCCTACTTCTTATCATGAAGCCATTAGCAGTGATCAGTCTTCTGAATGGAATAAAGCTATGATTGACGAGCTTGACTCCATGAAGAAAAATGATGTTTGGGATTTAGTTGAATTATAGGTCCACATGGCTCTTCTACGGATCGTTCTCGTGATAAGATGTATCGTTAACGCGGAGTACGAAATCCTCCCGAATCAACGATTGCATACGAAATAGACAATAGAAACAATCAGGTAAATAACATTCACTTGTATTCCAACAATCACAGAGTTTACAGACTCGATTCGTTCACTTCTGTATATATCTTATCTAAACAGACTCTGAAACTCTATTTATAGACACAAGTTTTGCACCAGGCGAACTTAACAAGTTCGTTAAAATATGCTTAGGCGAACTTATTAAATTCGCCTCTAATAGGTTAGGCGAACTTAACAAGTTCGCCTCTGATAGACTAGGCGAACTTGACAAGTTCGCCTCTAGCATAACTTGTATAAACACTTAGAAAACATTTAATACAAAAACATAAAGACATTTAGATCTAAACTATTACAAAGTTTTTGTCATACAATCTATCTTCTAACAGACTCCCCCTTGACAATAGCTTGATCTTCAGTCTTCAGTCTTTATGATGAGCTCTTACAGTTATCCGGTAATCTGCTGCCTGTATGCACTCCATATCTTCTACAAATCTCCAAAACTCTTTTGTACTGCAATCCTTGTTCTTTCCATTCATCAGTGAACATGATCTCATTCTTTCTCAACGTCCTCTGATCTTTCTTTGAAAAGTTAGAAAGAGTCATTGCATCATAGAATCTCACAATGACCTTATTATCTTTATCATCAATCCTTGCTTCACCAGTATTAACATCTACATACCACCATTTCATATTCCAAATAAAATCTTGTGGAATCTTCTTTAATGGTATCTTTTGTACAACATGTACTGGTTTGAATTTGTACTTCCAGGTCATTATCCTAGTCTTTTGATCTATGATCTTCACTCTTTTTCCTTTCTGAGGCTTTAGCCTTTCATACTTCCCTGAACCACCTTCTTTTTTTTATCAAATTGGCAATCACATTAGCTAATCCACAATTTGATCTATTAAACAATGGTTTAGTAGCTAGACCATTCATTTCACACCTTGGCAAGGTATTGAAATACTTGATACTAGGCTTTAAGTACTGAACACCATCAGATCTTTTAAGAGCAAACAACTTTGTGTCATTATCATAAAACCAACTTATGATTCTTCCAATACACCTCTCCTTATTCACATATCTTTCTTTCTGAGCAGGTTGTACTTGTGACTTGGGTAGCACCTTCATTCAGGTTTTCACAACTTCTCTCCACTGTTCTCTAGTCATCCATGTATTTCTATACATCACAGGTTCTATATTCAGCTTAGGAGACACGTTGTGAGTAGCATTAGTATCAGCATCTATATTGGTTTGAACATTTTCGTCATCAGTATCAATCTTGGATTGAGCAGTATCCTCAGACATAGTGATATCTTCAATAGAGTCCATAGAATCTGTTACTCCTTCATAAGAGAATTCTGGAATAACATCATCTTGGATGAAGTTATAAGGGACATTCAGACTATCACAGCCTTCATAAGTAACTTCTCTATCTCTATCTCCACTATCTCTCCTTCTTCTACTTCATTATCAGACACTTCATCTTCAATGTCATTGAATAATTCATCAATATCATCCAGACATTCTATCTTCTTAGCTTCTTCCTCTTCAGAGTCTGCAAAGAATTCCAATAATAGAATTTCTTCATTAACTCCAGAGTCATCCTTGTTTCCTTCAATCGTTTGAGATGTCGACTCCCCCTGAACTCTTGATATAGGATTAACGTCAGTAGCGTATTGACGATCACCCTTAACATTACCAATAGGATCATTGTCTTCATCATCCTTTCGTTGAATAGACTCAGTATGACATGTATCATGTATCCTTAACTTCTGTATATATCTTATCTAAACAGACTCTGAAACTCTATTTATAGACACAAATTCTGCACCAGGCGAACTTAACAAGTTCGCTTCAAAGATGCTTAGGCGAACTAATTAAGTTCGCCTCTAATAGGCTAGGCAAACTTAACAAGTTCGCCTCTTATAGACTAGGCGAACTTGACAAGTTCGCCTCTAGCATAACTTGTATAAACACTTAGAAAACATTTAATACAAAAACATAAAGACATTTAGATCTAAACTATTACACAGCTTTTGTCATACAATCTATGTCCTAACAGACTCCCCCTTGACAATAGCTTGATCTTCAGTCTTCAGTCTTCCGTCTTTATGATGAGCTCTTACAGTTATCCGGTAATCTGCTGCTTGCATGCACTCCATATCTTCTACAAATCTGCAAAACTCTTTTGTACTGCAATCCTTGTTCTTTCCATTCATCTGTGAACATGATCTCATTCTTTCTCAACGTCCTCTGATCTTTCTTTGAAAAGTTAATAAGATTCATTGCATCATAGAAACTCACAATGACCTTATTATCTTTATCATCAATCCTTGCTTCACCAGTATTAACATCTACATACCACCATTTCATATTTCAAAGAAAATCTTGTGGAATCTTCTTCAATGGTATCTTTTGTACAGCACGTACTGGTTTGAATTTGTACTTCCAGGTCACTATCCCAGTCTTTTGATCTATGATCTTCACTCTTTTTCCTTTCTGAGGCTTTAGCCTTTCATACTTCCCTGAACCACCTTCTTTCTTTATCAAATTGGCAATCACATTAGCTAATCCACAATTTGATCTATTAATCAATGGTTTAGTAGCTAGACTATTCATTTCACACCTTAGCAAGGTATTGAAATACTTGATCCTAGGCTTTAAGTACTGAACACCATCAGATCTTTTAAGAGCAAACAACTTTGTGTCATTATCATAAAACCAACTTATGATTCTTCCAATACACCTCTCCTTATTCACATATCTTTATTTCTGAGCAGGTTGTACTTGTGACTTGTGTAGCACCTTTATCCAGCTTTTCACAACTTCTCTCCACTGTTTTCTAGTCATCCCTATATTTCTATACATCACAGGTTCTTCATTCAGCTTAGGAGACACAGTGTGATTAGCATTAGTATCAGCATCTATACTGGTTTGAACATTTTCATCATCAGTATCAATCTTGGATTGAACAGTATCCTCAAACATAGTGATATCTTCAATAGAGTCCATAGAATCTGTTACTCCTTCATAAGAGAATTCAGGAATAACATCATCTTGGAGGAAGTTATAAGGGACATTCAGACCATGGCATCCTTCATAAGTAACTTCTCTATCTCTATCTCCACTATCTCTCCTTCTTCTACTTCATTATCAGACACTTCATCTTCAATGTCATTGAATAATTCATCAATATCATCCAGACATTCTATCTTCTTAGCTTCTTCATCTTCAGAGTCTGCAAAGAATTCCAATAATAGAATTTCTTCATTAACTCCAGAGTCATCCTTGTTTCCTTCAATCGTTTGTGATGTCGACTCCCCTGAACTCTTGATATAGGATTAACGTCAGTAGCGTATTGACGATCACCCTCAACATTACCAGTAGTATCATTTTCTTTATCATCCTTTCGTTGAATAGACTCAGTATGACATGTATCATGTATCCTTAACTTCTGTATATATCTTATCTAAACAGACTCTGAAACTCTATTTATAAACACAAGTTCTGCAGCTTAAGCAAACTTATTTAGTTCGCCTCTAATAGGCTAAGCGAACTTAACAACTTCGCCTCTGATAGACTAGGCGAACTTGACAAGTTCGCCTCTAGCATAACTTGTATAAACACTTAGAAAAAATTTAATACAAAAACATAAAGACATTTAGATCTAAACTATTACAAGGCTTTTGTCATACAATCTATGTCCTAACAGACTCCCCCTTGACAATAGCTTGATCTTCAGTATTCAGTCTTTATGATTAGCTCTTCCAGTTATCCGATAATCTGCTGCCTGCATGCACTCCATATCCTCAACAAATCTCCAAAACTCTTTTGTACTGCAATCCTTGCTCTTTCCATTCATCAATGAACATGATCTCATTCTTTCTCAACGTCCTCTGATCTTTCTTTGAAAAGTTAATAAGATTCATTGCATCATAGAAACTCACAATGACCTTATTATCTTTATCATCAATCCTTGCTTCACCGGTATTAACATCTACATACCACCATTTCATATTCCCAAGAAAATCTTGTGGAATCTTCTTCAATGGTATCTTTTGTACAACACGTACTGGTTTGAATTTGTACTTCCATGTCACTATCCCAGTCTTTTGATCTATGATCTTCACTCTTTTTCCTTTCTGAGGCTTTAGCCTTTCATACTTCCCTGAACCACCTTCTTTCTTTATCAAATTGGCAATCACATTAGCAAATCCACAATTTGATCTATTAATCAATGGTTTAGTAGCTAGACCATTCATTTCACACCTTGGAAAGGTATTGAAATACTTGATCCTAGGCTTTAAGTACTGAACACCATCAGATCTTTTAAGAGCAAACAACTTTGTGTCATTATCATAAAACTAACTTATGATTCTTCCAGTACACCTCTCCTTATCACATATCTTTCTTTCTGAGCAGGTTGTACTTGTGACTTGGGTAGCACCTTCATCCAGCTTTTCACAACTTCTCTCCACTGTTTTCTGGTCATCCCTGTATTTCTATACATCACAGGTTCTTCATTCAGCTTAGGAGACACAGTGTGAGTAGCATTAGTATCATCATCTATATTGGTTTGAACATATTCATCATCAATATCAATCTTGGATTGAGAAGTATCCTCAGACATAGTGATATCTTCAGTAGAGTCCATAGAATCTGTTACTCCTTCATAAGAGAATTCAGGAATAACATCATCTTAGACGAAGTTATAAGGGACATTCAGACCATGGCATCCTTCATAAGTAACTTCTCTATCTCTATCTCCACTATCTCTCCTTCTTCAACTTCATTATCAGACACTTCATCTTCAATGTCATTGAATAATTCATCAATATCATCCAGACATTCTATCTTCTTAGCTTCTTCATCTTCAGAGTCTGCAAAGAATTCCAATAATAGAATTTCTTCATTAACTCCAGAGTCATCCTTGTTTCCTTCAATCGTTTGTGATGTCGACTCCCCTGAACTCTTGATATAGGATTAACGTCAGTAGCGTATTGACGATCACCCTCAACATTACCAGTAGTATCATTGTCTTCATCATCCTTTCGTTGAATAGACTCAGTATGACATGTATCATGTATCCTTAACTTCTGTATATATCTTATCTAAACAGACTCTGAAACTCTATTTATAAACACAAGTTTTGCAGCTTAAGCAAACTTATTTAGTTCGCCTCTAATAGGCTAAGCGAACTTAACAACTTCGCCTCTGATAGACTAGGCGAACTTGACAACTTTGCCTCTAGCATAACTTGTATAAACACTTAGAAAACATTTAATACAAAAACATAAAGACATTTAGATCTAAACTATTACAAGGCTTTTGTCATACAATCTATGTCCTAACAGACTCCCCCTTGACAATAGCTTGATCTTCAGTCTTCAGTCTTTATGATTAGCTCTTCTAGTTATCCGATAATCTGCTGCCAGCATGCACTCCATATCCTCAACAAATCTCCAAAACTCTTTTGTACTGCAATCCTTGTTCTTTCCATTCATCAATGAACATGATCTCATTCTTTCTCAACGTCCTCTGATCTTTCTTTGAAAAGTTAATAAGATTCATTGCATCATAGAAACTCACAATGACCTTATTATCTTTATCATCAATCCTTGCTTCACCGGTATTAACATCTACATACCACCATTTCATATTCCCAAGAAAATCTTGTGGAATCTTCTTCAATGGTATCTTTTGTACAACACGTACTGGTTTGAATTTGTACTTCCATGTCACTATCCCAGTCTTTTGATCTATGATCTTCACTCTTTTTCCTTTCTGAGGCTTTAGCCTTTCATACTTCCCTGAACCACTTTCTTTCTTTATCAAATTGGCAATCACATTAGCTAATCCACAATTTGATCTATTAATCAATGGTTTAGTAGCTAGACCATTCATTTCACACCTTGGAAAGGTATTGAAATACTTGATCCTAGGCTTTAAGTACTGAACACCATCAGATCTTTTAAGAGCAAACAACTTTGTGTCATTATCATAAAACTAACTTATGATTCTTCCAGTACACCTCTCCTTATCACATATCTTTCTTTCTGAGCAGGTTGTACTTGTGACTTGGGTAGCACCTTCATCCAGCTTTTCACAACTTCTCTCCACTGTTTTCTGGTCATCCCTGTATTTCTATACATCACAGGTTCTTCATTCAGCTTAGGAGACACAGTGTGAGTAGCATTAGTATCATCATCTATATTGGTTTGAACATATTCATCATCAATATCAATCTTGGATTGAGAAGTATCCTCAGACATAGTGATATCTTCAGTAGAGTCCATAGAATCTGTTACTCCTTCATAAGAGAATTCAGGAATAACATCATCTTGGATGAAGTTATAAGGGACATTCAGACCATGGCATCCTTCATAAGTAACTTCTCTATCTCTATCTCCACTATCTCTCCTTCTTCTACTTCATTATCAGACACTTCATCTTCAATGTCATTGAATAATTCATCAATATCATCCAGACATTCTATCTTTTTAGTTTCTTCCTCTTCAGAGTCTGCAAAGAATTCCAATAACAGAATTTCTTCATTAACTCCAGAGTCATCCTTGTTTCCTTCAATCGTTTGTGATGTCGATTCCCCCTGAACTCTTGATATAGGATTAACGTCAGCAGCGTATTGACAATCACCCTCAACATTACCAGTAGGATCATTTTCTTCATCATGCTTTCGTTGAATAGACTCAGTATGCCATGTATCATGTATCCTTCACTCCCCCTGAGTGTCAAGACGCTCAACAAGTTTGGACACCAATAATTGCATGTCGGCAATCTGTGTAGCTTGAGTCTGAATAACCAGCTGTCTCTGAGCATCAGTAGATACAAGAGTATCCACCTGATTCTGTAAAGCAAGCACTTGTGATTGAAGGAAAGTAATCCTATCTGAATCAGAAGGCTTTGAAGGACCAGCCGAAGATTGAGGAACAAACGGAATCGGAGTAATCACAGGAGTAAGCACAGGAGATGGATTCTTAGATCTCGGAGGTGTAATCAATAAGGAAGCAACAAAGTTAGCATCCTCAATACCTTGTGAAGAATGAGCAGCAGCAATAGAAGCAGACATAAGTTTCTGAGCTTTTGGATCCGGATTAAAATCACTATCTGAATCAGAACTCTCATCAACTAATGTTCTCTTACCAAGTACTGATCCGGAAGGAGGATCCCGAACAGACTTACGTCTCGGTCTTCGGGCTTTGGATTTAATACGCTTGCTAACATTTTCCAATGGCACATTAGCCAATCTCTCATAATGATCTGAGCACAAATATCTAGACTCATCAGAGTCAGTACTCTCAGACACAGGTAAAATTGTATAACTTGAGCTGGAATTATAATCATTTTCATCCACCACATTCCCTTCAGGTTCATGAATGGGCGAGTTCACAGCTTCATCTTTAAAATCTTCCATTATCATAAATAAGTCTTGCTCATTCTCTTGAACAACTTCTTCTTGAACAGGTTCATTCACAGGCACTTGTGGAATAGGAACTTGTACTTGAATAGGAATTTGTTGTTGTTGAGGAACTTGTTGTTAAACAGGAACTTGTACAAGTTGTTGTGGTTGAGGTTGTTATTGTTGTTGTAGATTCTGACCTTGCCCTTGAGCCAACTCCTCAGGATGAAACCAATTGTCATTTGGGGCTTCAACATAATCAGGATTGATTAAGTGACCAAATAAAGGAGTTTGAACAGGAATCAAAGCAGCATTCTGTTGTTTAACCTTTGTGCAATCAGTAAAGATACGTTTTGACATCGGAGTCAAAGTTAAACGGATTAGATGCTGTGGGAGACCAGGAATAAGATGATTCAGAATCATTTGGATGAACCGAGGATACATTAGAAATCGTTGACCGTCTGGAGGATTAATCTGCATAACCAACTCCCGGTATATATAAAGAGCAAAATTGAACCGTTTGTTCAAAGTCAAAGCCACCATTTCAGCTTGTAGAGCACTCTTTAACCCATCAGTACCAGCTTTTCTAGGAGATAAGCATTGGATAATCACGTGCATGAAGTACCTCCACTCTCCAACTAAACCACCCTTACGAGCTTGAGTATCATTAGGTCTTCCACGATAACCCATCCTCTGAAAACATCCCATAATCAATGTTCCAGGATATGACATAGGATCGTCATTAGCACCTCCAACAGCTAAAGCAGCACGAATAGTCTCTGCCGAGATAGCAATCTCTGTATTGTTCACTGTAGCACGAAGAAAATGAGGTTCAACATCCGTATCTTGATGTACTGTATCCCAAAATTGTTGAATGTACACTAAGCTTATATACGGATCTGCTGATAAGGCCACACGTAGACGTGAACGATTCAAGAATCCAATAATCCCTTGAAAATTTACAGCCTCCGACATGTTAGAATCTAATAGTGCTAATTGGTTATGTTTGTACTCAACACGATGAGCCATCTGAAAAGTATTTGGACAACAAACACATTAGACATATAACAAACACACTTATAAAATTCACACAAAAATTTTAAAAAAAATTTCAAACAAAAACAAAAAAAAATTTACAAGTCCAAAAACCCTCTGAGCCCTTAGGCGAACTTACTAAGTTCGCTTAGTGTTACAAGAGGAGAACATAATAAGTTCGCCTAAACATGTTCGCCTGAACTTGTCTGCCGATACAAATTCTACACATAAATCCAAATCTGGCACAATGAAATTGTAAAGTTGAATTAAACATCGGATTGACATCGACTAGTACTCACGAAAAAAAATCAAGACTCAATTTGTCGATTTAATACAGATTTAGCATCAATTAGGTCAAAATATCTCTCGGGTATAACCGTCGACGAAAACCGAAAAGAAAAAACCTAATATCTCACGATTTAGCGGATGAAATCTAACAAAATTACCTCAGAAATGATCGCAATCAAGAATCGATCAAGAAATATTAGTTAACAACTAACAACACCTTTTGAATTTCAAAATTTTTTGAAAATTTTCAAATGATTAAGTTCTCTTAATGTCTGATGAAGAAGAAAAAGTGACTAAGTTCGCCTGAACAAAAAGCATTATCCCCATTAAGTTCGCTTCATTAGGAGAACTTGTTAAGTTCGCTTAACAAGCCTCAGGCGAACTTATTAAGTTCGCTTCACCAGAACCAAGCGAACATAACAAGTTCTCCTCAACTTTATGCCTTGAAATTTTTTTACCAACTTTCAAAACGTCAGGTCTTGTGAGCTTCCGTCAGCATCCTGAATTCGATCCAATCCCGAATCATTTTAATAAAAAAATAAAATTTTCATGGAAAATAAAGAACAAAATCTTTTTGAATTTTATCTGTACAAACGGAATCACATATTTTTGGATTTTATCTGAACAAACTGAAATCACATATTTTTGGATTTTATCTGAACAAACTGAAATCACATATTTTTGGATTTTATATCATGAGTAAGAAGATCATATCAGTATAGGAGTAATTCATCACACATTTTATCAATAACCACGGGTAACCTATGATATGAAACAATCCAACTCATTCTTATGCAACTCGCATTTTTTATTTTTTTTTTATTTTTTATTTTATTTTTATATACTCTTTGCAGTATTATGAATAATGTTTGAAATGATACGTGATAAATTTCAAAGTAAACAAGACCAGGTTATGAAATGCTCAATTATTCATACCTAATTATCATGAATTCTTAAATTTGTCAATATTATATGATTTGAAACTATAAGCGTTTATCTTCCAATTTCATGTGAGTTAGTACCATTTAGATGAAAAACATTGTGTACCCCACATATATGCCAAACACAAATATAAATTGCACTATCTTCAAGACATATATAGTTTATTTTAAGATTAGATCAATTTCCAAGATGAAATTATCTCTTTTAGCACAAGTATAGAAAAACAGATCCCAAAGGATATAAGAATCATGATGATTCAGAATCAGAAGATTCTAATGAATTGGCTGTATAATGAGAATCAAACAGATTCAGGTATGAGGATCCAACTATTATCTGGATAAATTTCAATGGAGTCAGACTAGATGATGTATCTAACTGATCCAAGGGTGAATATATGTTCCAACAGGTGTTGTTTGAAAACATATCTTAGTTCAGCAACACATTGCATGTTTTTCGGGGCATGGGCAGTGAAGTGAACTGAAAAAGTTTGTGCTAAAGATATAATTCGATATTGGTCTCATGAAATTCTTTAAAACTATATATTCTTTATCTGATAATGATCTTTTACACACACACCCAGGCATAGAATGGATTCAAATCACAGGTGTAATCATATCATATTTAATTTTCACACTACTATTGGTTTATATTGACAATTCAAGTTTCAAAACTCATACACAAATTTAAAACAAATTATCAAGATTACAGCATTCAAAACACTATTATTTCTCATTTATGCAGACTTTGAAATTTAGATCAAATCAAATTACTTTAAACAATCATATATCAAGGTCTACTAAGGTCGTGTGTAATGAACTAATCACTGATGTACTATCATCTCTTCTCTAACTTCAAATGATGTCAAATTTTATATTTTTCATTTTGTTTTGAATTTTTATAAATAAATACTTTTTGACTGAAATTTAAAATGCAGAAATGTAATAAAGCAATAAAATAAATTAAAAAACAAATTTTTCCATGAAAATCTTATTTTGAAAAACTTTTATTCGGGATTGATCATACCTATCATTTTGATCAGAAATTCAAACCTGGTACGATAAAATGCCTTGGTAAAAAGATCAGCAAAATTATCATCTGTATGAACCTTTACCAGCTCAATCAACTTTTTATCTGCACAATCACGAATAAAATGATATCTAATCTCAATGTGCTTTGTTTTACTGTGCTTAACAGGATTGTTTGTAATAGACATTGTAGCATTATTATCAATAAACATAGGGGTTCCTGTGAAATTCAAACCGTAGTCTCTTAATTGCTGTTGGACCCACAAGATCTGTGAACAACAACTTGCAGCAGCAATGTATTTTGCTTCGCATGTTGAAATGGAGAGCGTAGTTTGCTTTTTGCATTGCCAGGAAACTAGACGATTACCCAAGAACTGGCAACCACCTGTAGTAGATTTCCTGTCCAAACAACAACCACCAAAATCAGAATCAGTATATGCATTGAAATCAAAGTTAGAACCATGTGGAAACCATAGTCCCAATCTTTGTTTTCTTTTCAAATAACGAAAGATTCTTTTTACTGCAATCAAATGATATTCTTTTGCTGGAATCTGGAACAAATACACATAGCGAACATTATATCTGGCCTTGAATCGGTTAAGTACATGAGAGATCCAATCATTGCCCGGTATAGTCGGCAATCAACGTCTTTTCCATCCGGGTCAGAATTCAATCTATGATTGACCGAAATCGGAGTATCATATGGGTACAGTCCTCCATCTTGAACAGGCTCAAGATGTCTTTGACATACTTGGACTGATGAATAAAGAAACCATCTTCCTTTTAATTTACTGGTAAACCGAGGAAAAATGATAACTCTCCCATAGCTAACATTTCAAACTTTGACTTCATAACACTCTCAAAATCTTTGCACAACCCTTCATTTGTAGAACCAAAAATAATATCATCTACATATATCTGCACCAATAGGTAATCTCCCCCTGATTTCTTTATGAATAAGGTCGAGTCAATCTTGCCACGAACAAAATCATTGGCCATAAGATGTGTAGACAGCGTTTCATACCACGCTCGAGGAGCCTGATGAAGACCATAGAGGGCCTTATCAATCTTGAAAACTTTATTCGGATTAAGTGGATCTTCAAACCCCGGCGGCTGGCACACATAAACCTCCTCCTTGACCTTACCATATAAGAAAGCACTTTTCACGTCCAATTGAAACACCTTAAACCCTTTATAAGAAGCGAAAGCCAGAAACAACCGTATAGCTTCAAACCTCGCAACAGGAGCATAAACCTCGGTGTAATCAATTCCCTCTTGTTGATTGAAGCCTTGGACAACTAATCTTGCCTTATTTCTTACCACGACACCTCGATCGTCTTTCTTGCATTTAAACACCCACTTTGTACCAATTGGATACATACCCTTCGGAAGATCAACAAGATTCCAAACCTTGAGTTTGTCAAACTGAGCAAGTTCTTCCTGCATGGCCTCTATCCAATTTTTATCATTTAATGCCATTTCGACATTCTTTGGTTCGACTTGAAAAATAAAACAGGAATGTGAGCACACATCAAGAACACCGGAATCTTTAATACATGTATACAAACAAGTATTATCAATAATAGAACGTGCTTTCACTCCATCTCGTAAATTCCCCATTATATTTGTCATCGGATGATCTTTGAGTTCCTTGATTGATGCAACCTCAGGAACTGGCAACACATCAACTTGAGTTGTATCAGATTGATAAGATAAATCCTGATTAATTGGAATCTCCGATTCTAGATTTGTAGGAATCTCCCCCTGAACCTGAGTCGAAGGAAATGGTTCATCACTTAACAAAGGATCAGCAGATGAATATTGAAAAATAGCATTGTCGTCCTCACTCTCAGACTCTTGTGGTCCCGAAGAAGAAGCAACATTAGGATCGAGAGCAGAAGTAGATGGAACCGATGAATGTGGAACTGCATTTGGTAGAAAACCACTATGCTGTGCATCCTAACATGAATCATATAAAACAGCAGCTTCCTCAGGAGAAATATAATAAGGTAAATGAAAAGACTGGAATAAGTTTTCATAATCAAAAGCCCAGTCTGGTCCAATCGCCATTTGAGGTAAAGACCGATTTGAACAGTCAATATGGAACCATTCTTCAACTTGGCGAGTCTCTTTGTTATAAACCCTCTTGGTAGTAGAATTTGCAACATACCCCAGAAAAATCCCTTCAATAGCCTTAGCATTGAACTTGGTTGGGACATCTCTAACTTTCAAAGGGGTGCATGGATTACCAAAAGGTAGTAAATATTCCAGATTCGGCTTCCTAGTATTAAGAAACTCGTAGCATGTCTTGTTGTGTCGCTTAACGGTCAAGACTCTGTTCAAAACGTGACACGCAGTATTCACAGCTTCAGCCCAAAATGTAACTGGAAGCTTAGAATCTGCAAGCATCATGCGTGCCGTCTCAACCAAAGTCCTGTTCTTTCGTTCAGCAACTCCAGTTTGTTGAGGAACATATGGCGCACTGAATTCATGATGAATTCCCTTTTGTAGACAGAATAAACCCATCTTAGTATTCTTAAACTCGCTGCCATTGTTACTCCGAATTCTTCTGACTTTCAGATTTAACAAATTCTCCAAACCCAGGATTAAGAATTGTACCAACTCAGTGGTTTCAGCTTTAGAAGCAAGAAACTTAACCCATGAAAATCTAGAGAAATCATCTATTACTACCAAACAGTAAGATTTACCACCAATGCTCCTGATACTAATCGGACCGAACAAATCCATATGCAGCATCTGCAAAGGAGTTACAATAGAATTCTTTGATTTAGATTTGTGGGATTTCTTGTGTTGTTTCCCCTTCTTGTAAGGAATACAATCATCAGGAATAGAGAATTTCATCTTCGGAATACCAAGCACCAGATCATTTTTAACAAGATAGTTCATCTTCCGATAGTTGATGTGAGCAAGCTTCCTGTGCCACAAAATAGAATCTGACTCAGATGCCTTGGAGAGTAAACATGTAGGAATTGAATTCATTGTAGTAGCAACACTCATGTCAAGGACATATGTGTCATTTCTCCTCGGAGCCTTCATTAGAATCCATTCATCAGGAATAACAAAGCCCGGTTTCAAGATATAACACTCAGAATCATTGAAATGAAATGAAAACTTCTTGTCACACACTTGAGATACACTCAAAAGATTGTGTTGAAGTTGCTCCACATAATTCACTTTCTCAAATTTGACTTTGTCATTCTTTAAAGTACCTTGACCAGTTATGTACCCGCCTTTATTCCCCACAAAAGCGACATAACCTCCATCAATATTTTTGACATCTTCAAGCAACCGAATATTCCCTGTCATATGTCGAGAACAACCACTATCCACATACCACGTATTTTTGATAGTCCTCCTTGGTTGTCCCTACATAAACAAATAAAATCAGTTAGAAATAGGAACCCAAGCCATTGTGGTCTTGGGTCGTCCAGATGGATCAAAATAAACAACTTCAAGTAATTCACAATTAACATTGTCATCAACCTTTGGAACATAAGATCTATTATTTGACTTTCTCAAAGAAGACATATTTTGATTTCTTGGATAAACATTTTTAGATTTATTATTATCAGATTCAGTTGTTTCCAAAATTTTCTTTAATTTCCTATTACGTCTTCTTCGTTGTGGTCTAGAAAGTTTAACCTCAGGTTGAGACTCCTTTGAAATTCCAACATGTGGAATCTCAAACTTTTGACGAAAATCAACTGGTTTAGAACTATGTTTGTCATGCTGCTTAAATCCTGAAGATTTAACAAATGATTGACCCGGCACAATCTTTGTACCACTAGAAGTAGGCTTTCCCTCATTTGGTCTTTTCAGAATCGAAACCACTTTTTGTTGTGAGGAGGCAATCTTTAATTTGCCTTGGTTCTTATATGGACAATGAATCAGAATGTGACCAGCCTCATTACAGTGAAAACACACTCTTCTATCATGATGATTTCTGACATAAGGAGTATTTCTTGAATTTGAAGAACTCACTGATGAATAAGCTTCAGAAGATGTAACTGAACAGTTAACCGGCTTCTTTTGTACATAAATTTGTGTAGGCACCTTTGATGAAATCGGCTTTTGATAACCAGCAGCAACAAAACCACTTGATTGTAACATTTTTGACAGTTTAGGTTGTTCAACTTGCACCTCATCAGGTTCTGTCAAAATGCATCTATCGCGGGTAACATTTTTCACTATCTTTGGATCATCAAGTTGTACTTCCTTTGGAATGCCCTCAACCTTCTTATCATCAAAAACCTCATCCTCAGAATCAGAATCATATATCATGTCTTCACCAGTTACTGGATTGACTTTCAACACTGTCTTTGGATCTATTTCCTCTTCATGAATAATTTCAGGTTCAACAACATAATTTGCATTGAATGGTGGAGGAACAAATCCAATTCCAGCAACCCTCTTAGTAGGATCAGCATTAGCATTAAAGTAATCCAATACTACAGAAGAGTTTTCAAACTTTTCCAGCTTTCGATGTAGTTTGATCACCTCAGATTCTTTTTCAGAAATTTCCTTGTTCTTTAGAGCAACAATTTTATTTCGTTTCTCAGTCTCAGCATAAGCCATATCCAGATGATATACTTGTTCCTTATATTTCAACCCCAAAGAATTTAAATCTCTTTTCAAAGATTCAATTCTATCGACACACAATTTATCATTATCTTTCAGTTTTTGATTAACTGAATGCATCGATTTCATATCACAAATTAAATTTGTGTTATCATCCATGACTTTTTGCATTTTATCTTTTACACTAATGCAATAGAACAATAAATGTTACAGACAGAATCTTTTACCTTTGACGGATCAAACATGTCTGCCATGAATACTTTTGCAATAGGAATATTTTCTGAATCAGCACCATCTGAAGCATTTTGAGTTAAAACAATATCATCTTCAGCAACACCTGATGCGATATTAGAATCAACATTCTGTACTTGTTCAATCTCTTCATCAACACTCGGCACACTTTCACCATCACTCGAACTATCATCATCAGTCGACTCTTCAGAATTTTCAGAATTAATCTCTGCTACAAATTCTTGACTTACCGTACCCACCAAATCTTCCAGATGAATACCCCAGTCATAGTTTTCATCGTTCTGAGCAACCAAAGCCGATGATGCAGATGCATTATTAGAATTACCAGATGAACCATGTGACTGATTACGATTATTTTGAAAGTTGTTCAGTTTCTTCTGAGAATCAAACTCAACTTTTGGCTTCACACATTCTTTAGCAAAGTGACCATACTCTTGACAGTTATAGCAACGCACTTTGGTTTTATCAAATCCCATGCGTGATCGACTGTTAGAGCCAATATATTTTCTTCCAGTCTTCTTCAGAAAATCTTTTGCTTGTCGCATCAGCATAGCCATATTCCATTGAATGTTCATTTCTTCCAGATCAACAGGATCAATATGTCTGAAATCTTCTTCAATAACCTCTGGATCATGATTTTTTACTCCAATAAAATTTTCATATGATGCCATGAATGAGGAAAACATAGCCAAATAATCATCAGCAACCTTTTGATTTATATTGTGAGTTCCAGACGATGAAGACGTTGTAGTTGCAGAGAAACCAGAATGACTAGAATGACCAGAATGAATAGGAACTCCAGAACACTGATCATTAGAAGTATCTTGAGCATCACCAGAAAAGAATGCAACCCCTGTACCAGTTTTACCAGAAGTCTTGGCAAAATACATTGAAGGATCTTGTATATGTTCCATATTAGTCTCCTTCTTCTTCATATTCATATCATGAGATTGAATCTTTCCAAGAACCTCTTCCAGAGACATTGCTTTATACTTGATATTCTCTTTTATCAAAACTGTATACACATCAAACTTAGATGGTAATGCCTCCAAGAACTTATCATTTATCTCTTCTGTCTCATACAACACTGAAGCACTCGACAATTCACTTAGCAGATGATAAAATCTTGTAGCAAGATCATCCAAAGATTCATTTTGAAAGTGCTTGAATACTAAGAATTGCTTCTTCGGTAATTCCTTTCTGCTCTTCTTTACATCCAAACTCCCTTCACATCTCTTTTGTAATGCTTCCCACAGTTGTTAAGAAGACTTGAATTGTTTAAAACTGTGATAAATTTCCTTAGGAAGAGACATCGAGATACTTTACATCGCTTTCTTTTCTCTATCAAACAATAACTTTTCTTCTATGGTTAACGCAGACACCGGTTTCAGAACATCATCACTTCCCATCCAAGTGTATGTCGGATACGTATAACCTTCCAAGATTGGAATCCATAGACTTGTATCAGTGAAAGATACAAAGTGATCAAACCGATCTTTCTAGTTAGAATAATCTGCAAGACTTAACAACTTTGGAGGTTTCTGAGATGTACCGATCTCATTATCATAATTGAACATGTTAGTCACCTGCACCATATTTGTCATTTTTCCAGAAAAAAAATTTGCAAGTGTTGAACAAGCTTACCCTTAGGCGAAGATAATATGTTCGCTTCAAATACACCCAAGCGAATTTGATATGAAGCGAACTTAATAAGTTCGCTTAAATCAAAAATCCAGAAAATCCAGTAAGTTCGCCTAGAAAATTAAGTTCGCCTGAATTGGTAGAAGCGAACTTGACAAGTTCGCCTGCTAAGTTCGCCTGCACACAGATTCAACAAGTTCGCTTGCTTCAGCAGAATCAAACTCAAGAGGAACTCAACCCAAAAACACGAACAAAAAATCACCAAAAATCTTCATATCTCACTGATTTGAAGGAATTAGACAAAATTGAACCGTAGGATTGTGTATTTTATCAATTATAACACTTCTATCGGAAGAATTTTCTCAAAATCCACTTCAAAATCACCAAATCAGCAGCAAAATAAGATTCAAGAACTTGTAAAACTCCATGGAAATGAAAAATCAAAAAGGTGATCAATTTCTTGTCAATTTGCATACAAAACCGTCTCAAATCACCAAGAATCACGAGCATAAGCTTTGATACCACTTGTAGGTCCACATGGCTCTTCTACGGATCGTTCTCGTGATAAGACGTATCGTTAACGTGGAGTGCGGAATCCTACCGAATCAACGATTGCATACGAAATAGATAATATAAACAGTCAGGTAAATAGCATTCACTTGTATTCCAACAATCACAGAGTTACAGACTCAATTCGTTCACTTCTGTATATATCTTATCTAAACACACTCTGAAACTCTATTTATAGACACAAGTTCTGCACTAGGCGAACTTAACAAGTTCGCTTCAAAGATGCTTAGGCGAACTTATTAAGTTCGCCTCTAATAGGATAGGCGAACTTAACAAGTTCGCCTCTAGCATAACTTGTATAAACACTTAGAAAACACTTAATACAAAAACATAAAGACATTTAGATCTAAACTATTACAAATATTTTGTCATACAATCTATGTCCTAACAATTACCCAACGGAGTTAAACCCCTAGGATGTAAATGGGTCTTCAAAACTAAATTGGATCCGAATGGAAACATTGAACGCTTTAAAGTGAGATTGGTTGCAAAGGGTTTCACTCAAAAAGAAGGAATCGACTATCAAGAGACCTTTTCTCTTGTTTCTCAAAAGGATTCTTTAAGGATCGTGATGGCCCTAATAGCTCACTTTAATCTTGAACTACATCAGATGGACGTCAAAACCGCTTTCCTCAACGACGACTTGAATGAAGACGTGTTTATGAGACAACCTGAAGGCTTTAAACGTGAAGGTCAAGAACATTTAGTCTGTAAGTTGAAGAAATCCATATACGTGTTGAAGCAGGCATCACGTCAATGATACCTAAAGTTTGATGAGACCATGAAGAAACAAGATTTCAGTAAGAACCAAGTGGATCAATGCACCTACCTCAAGATCAGTGGGAGCAACGTTACTATACTTGTCCTTTACGTAGATGACATTCTACTGACAAGTAATAGTTTAGACATGTTGCATGATTCGAAGCGTTTACTCTCGCGTAATTTCGACATGAAGGTTCTCGGAGAGGCTTCTTATGTTATTGGCATCGAAATACACCGAGATAGAGTCAACGGGATCTTAGGCTTATCTCAAAAGGCTTACATTGAGCGTGTCCTCGCACGTTATAACATGCAACACTGCCTCCTTCTGTAGCTCCAGTAGTTAAAGGAGATGTTTTCGGTTCATTCCAATGTCTCAAAACAGAGGTTGAAAAGGAGCAAATGAGAATGATACCTTATGCCTCAGTGGTTGGAAGCCTTATGTATGCTCATGTCTGTACTCATCTAGATATCGCTTATATTGCTGGAATGCTAGGCCGTTATCAGACAAATCCTGGTCTTGATCATTGGATAAGAAAGTGCTTCGATATCTGAAAGGGACGAAAGACTATAAACTGACCTATAGAAGAAGTGATAGTTTAGAAGTGGTTGGTTATTCTGATTCTGACTTTGCTAAATGCAAGGATGACAAGAAATCCACTTCGGGGTATATCTTTATGTTAGCCGGCGGACCTATCTCATGGAAGAGTCATAAGCAACAGTTGACTACAATATCCACTATGATGGCAGAATACATCACTGTTTATAATGCGACCTGTCATGTCATGTTGCTAAAGAATCTTATCACTAGACTCAAAGTAGTTAATTCCATCTCTAGACCATTAAAGCTTTACTGTGATAACTCAGCTACCGTTAGTTTCTCGAACAGTAACAGTTCGACTGGAGTTGGATTATATCTTGATACAAAGTATTTGTTCGTTCGTGAGCGAGTTGAGGAAAATAATCTTTGTATTGAGTATATAATTACTAAAGTTATGCTTGCGGATCCGATGACTAAAGGTCTCCCTCCTAAAGTATTCGAAGAACATGTTTTGAATATGGACTTTTCTAAAGACCTTATTTAGTAGCATAATGTACTTACTTACATTTTATGAATTTTCCTCATTTATTTTAAATTTGTTTGTCTCTTAATATGTCTGTGAATGCCTAAAGATATATAGACAGTAATTATACAAATCAACCGTAAAGGCTTAATTGTCAATTTGATCTTAAGTTCACTTATGTTTTAAATTTGGGATTATAGTATGATTAATGGGGGTCTTGAGTTTAATATTAATTCAATGACTGTATTTCTCTGCTATAGTTTCAGTTTAGAATCAAAATGAGTATTAACATCTGGCCAGACTTACTAATGCTCATCATAAATGATCACTCGGCCAAGTGGGAGAATGTAAGACTCACTATTATTGTGTGGCCTTTATTATCATTTATTAATTAATAGATCATTGACTTATTTACCCCTATGACTTAAATGATAATTATTCGATTGACGTAATTACCCTTACTATCCTAAATAAGGTTTCCCCTTGAGTGTATATATAGAGAGCTTATTAGAGGTTAATGGCTAATGAATCATTGATCACGAAATCACTTACACCATAAAGATTTCGTCCTCCCTATCTCTCAAGTTCGTGAGTCTCATCTAACGCTAAACCATCCTTACGGTACATCCTAAACGGGAACCCGATCATCATCAAGATCATGACGTCTTCCCTCTCCAACATCAACATTACTGGATTACCAGGTACACGTTTATGTTTAATATCGATTTTCCATTATCATATTAAAGAACTGATAAAAAAGATGTTACTATCTCAGCTCATGCTCCTGCTGTAGGACCGGTTTACTCATTCGGTCCCGCCCTTCCTCTCGTTTCTTAACCTTTATTTTTGACTGGGTGTGGGTGGCCCGTGTGAGTCATGTGGCTTATTTGCTTGTTGTATCCCTCATGCAAGTGGGCAAGATGGTGATTTTGGTCGATAGTGTTTAGCCTATTTTGAAGGGTTGATTGTTTACATGTTTTTATCTAGAAGGGTTTTCACATTACGATCAGTTGATCACACCGATCTACATGCAACATAAATGGACATAAACAAGCGGAGTCGATAGGTGACTCGATGAAGATGTGAGGGTATATATTGTGCCTACAGGAATATTACAAGCGGAGTCCATCGTTGAAGTCTTTATCCACAACCGGATTTCTTATAGATTCATTCACGGATTATAGATGGTTGGTAACATCACCATCGAATTAGCGACGGATTTTAACATTGGTAAAAACCCTCTAATTTGTTATGATAGGTAATAAGATAACCACCTCATTTTCTAAACAGAAAACAAAACTATTACACGATATCTAATGATATAACTAATACTAAAACTTCTGTAAAATCACGTCAGATTCTTATTGATTTACATAAATCTAATTAAAAATTCATAAATTTAATGTAACATAATAAAGTCTAATCGATGGATGAGGATGGATGAGGAAAAGTGAAGTGACTTTTATAAGATTATAAAATTATAATATTGAGGCAATACTTTTAGAAATGGTAAATATATATATTATGTTAAAAGTAAAATACCCTTGCCAATCAAAAAGATGTTTAAAATCATAAAGAAAAATATGAAATATATTAATAATTATTACAAATTGGATTATAGTTGTATACTTTTTTCTATATAAAGTAAATTATGTTTTTGGCACATCTGGTTTTGGTACTTTAACCCGTTTAGTTTAATAATGAATATTTTGACATATCAAGGCTTGAGTTTTGCATTTTTTAACAATTTCAGTCCCTGACATTAACTGTGTTAACTTTTTCTGTTAAGTATAGAGTCATTTACAACCACTAGCTTAGTATAGTAGTAAAGTTGTATATCTAAGACTTCACTAAAAATGAGGAGTTTTTAGGTTCAAGTCTCACTTGTGACAAAAAAAGGGTCTAGATTGGGTCAGGGGGTTTTCTCACCTATGGTGGGTTTCCTCATGAGGGGTGGTGGAGATGATCGGGTGGGTCAGTGACCCGTTAGTGATCCAAATTGCCGTTCAAGAAAAAAAAGTAAATAGTCATTTAAGTCCTTTCACATCTAAGGTACTGGTTAACTCTTTCAGTTAAAAAATTTTTTTTTTAGTTTTTTTCATAAAAACTATTTTTTTAAACTTAATTAAAAACATTTTTTTCATAAAATGTTTTTTTTACCTTTTTAAAAACGTTTTTTTATTATTTTTTAAAAACATTTTTTAGTTCTTTCATAAAAAAACTCTTTTTAACTTTCTTAAAAGCATTTCTCTTAATTTTTTCCAAAACAATTTTTTTGTTTTTTTTTCGTAAAACGTTTTCTAGCTTTTTCAAAAACATTTTTTAATTATGTTAAAAGGTTTCTCTTATATTTTTTTAGAGAAAGTTTTTTTTAAACCTTTTGAAATATAGTTTAAAAGCGTTATCTTTAACTGAACAAACGATCAGAGCATGTTCTACTTGAAATAAGGCCTATAAACGAATCGCATGAATACGAACGGGGCATGTTCTATTTGAATCGGCATTCGTTTATTTATGTTCTTTCATAAATGTTCGTTCAATTATGTTCATTTACGTTCGTGAACCATTCGTTTATACTATTAATGAATGAACATGAACGAACACGAACACAAACCCGTTTGTTTTCTTAACAAGTATGAACGAACACGAACATGTCCCTTTCGTGTTCATTCGGTTCATTTATAAACCTAGTTTCAAGTAGAACATGCCCCAATCGTTAGCTCGATTAAAGAGAACGTTTTGAAATTAAATTTTAAAAGGTTTGAAAAAACACGTTCTCTAAAAAATATAAGAAAAACCTTTTTAAAATAAATTAAAAAAATACTTTCTTAAAAAAGTAAAAAAAAATGTTTTTAAAATAACTAAAAAACATATGTGAAAAAGCTAGAAAATGTTTTTATGAAAAAACTAAAAAAATGTTTTTAAAACAGTAAAAAAACAGGTTTAGAAAAGTAAAAAAAAACGTTTTTAAAAAAGTTAAAAAACATGTTTATGAAAAAATAAAAAAAAATGTTTTTAAATAGTTTGAAAAACAGTTTTTATAAAGTAAAAAAAAACGTTTTTAGGAATAAATGATTTTAAAAAAGTTTAAAAGAATATTTTTAAATAAGTTAAAAAAAGTTTTATCAAACAAACTAAAAAAAGGTTTTTTTCGACAAAAAAGGGTAAACCAGTCACTTAGATATGAAATAACTAAATTGTCCCTATACTTGACAGAAATAGTTAAAAAAGTTTGTGTCACGAGCTAAAATGGTTTCAAAATGCAAACCTCAAGGCTTATGTAAAAAAATTTATTTTTGAACTGAAATAGTTAAAGTAATCAAACCACATGGGTTAAAAACGTAATTTACTCTTCTATATATAATATCATTGAATAGAGGGAAGTTCATTTCAGAACAAGAAAATTCTGCGATAACAAACCTAAATTGTTTAATTTTTTTATCCATGGTAAAAAAATTTTAATATTTTATAGTTCTTGTATACAAATATGTATATAAAAAACCATTAAACTAGTTTTTTCATGTGTTTTTATATATTTAAAAGTTTCCTACACATTTGTAGGTAAAAAAACCTACACATGAATTACACATGTGTAAGTATGTATATAAAAGAAATTTGTAATATTTTTTTGTTTGAATTTCATAAAAAAACGAATAGACATTATATTTATATCATTTTTTTTTGTATTTTAAATATTTTTAAGATTGAAAAGTGAATGATTCGTTTTGTTATGCGTGTTCTAGCAATATTTAGTGTTCTGAATTGAACCCTCCCCTTATTTAATATCAGTTAAATATTACACATTTTTATTTGAAAACATTAAATACATGACCGAAACAAGTAACACGACAAATATTTTTCTTCTGCTTGGGATTTGGTTTAATAAGTAACAACCATCACACGTCACATGCTTTTTTTTATGTTATATAAATTTCACTTAGTTTTTTTAATCATAATAATAATTATAAAAATAAAGGAAACCAAACAAGGAACATGGTTTTGATTACGTATATATACGAGTCACATGGGCATGAAACGTATGTTTCAACAGGATGTCCCATGCATTGTACCTTAGACTTGATACATACAACATGGCCACTCTTGCCCTTTTCATGTAACATGAAAACATGCCAACAAAGTACATTTAACTAATCGGCTAATACTTCATATAATTGTTTACAAAACTAGTCATTTTGGCGTAACGGGTCTATAAGCAAAAATTTTAAATAATAGATTCTGAAAAAGCCTCAAATATATAAATTAACATTTGAATATAAATACTAATGGAGCTTAAGGTTTAGATAAGAAGAAAAATCTACGAGATGATGTAATTCATATAATAGAATATAAAATAATAGAAATTACAACAAAATAAAAATTAATAATATGGCTAACTAAAAACCATGAGCCACATAAAACTAATATTTTGTTTATCTAATACTTGAGCCTGGAACTCACTAGGCGAGGTGGCGGCAACGGCTAGAGTTTTTTCAATTCTCTAATTGTAAAAATGTTGTATATTTAATACTACCCTTAATTTTATATTTATAGTTTCCTAAAAACTTAAAGAACAAATTAAGATTTAATTAAATTTAACTATTAACATAGACAATGGTGGATGTCTAGCTACATCTCACTATCTCTATCAAGGTATGACGCTTTACAAGCTGTCAACTATTTTCGATTAGTTCAAGTACCCTTACTTTTTTGTGAGGCCCCAAACCCGGGAGGCCTCACTTATTGGATTTACTCATCAACACATAGCACTTTAAATATAAGACATTCATTAACATAGCGGAAACGATTTAAATCTCTACATACGCAGCGGAAATATAACATGTCTAAACATAACTTGTCAAATACAACTGAAACTTGTCTTAATCAACATAATCAAAAGAAAACATAAACAGGATGCCAGATGCTGATCTTCGGGTAACTCTTCTCGCCAAGCCAAGCATCCACTTCCATCTACTGCCACCTACACTTAACTGATGTGCATACTAAAAATCAGCAACGCTGAGTGAGTTCTAACGTTTACTTTAAATCATTTATATAAAAGATTTACTAAAACATATATACTGCCAATAAGGCTAAACTTAACACACTTTACTTTTCAAACATATATACTGCCATTAAGGCTAAACTTAACACACTTTACTTTTCAAACAGTTTAAAACGTATAATAAACCGTCAATTCCTCTTTACTGTACTGCCCTCATGGCTTACATCCATGAACCGACAAGTACCTTGTCAATGCCCCCTTGATCAACGACCATGAACCGACAATACCGCTTATCCATCAATTCCTTGTCACTACTGTACCGCCCCCATGGCTTACATCCATGAACCGACGAGTACCTGGTCAATGCCCCCATGGCTTACATCCATGAACCGACAATACCCCTGGTCAATGCCCCCATTGCTTACATCCATGAACCGACAATACCCTGGTCAATGCCCCCATGGCTTACATCCATGAACCGATAATACCGCTTTACGCTAAGGGGAGGTTGCGTGGACCTCCCGAGCAACCGCCGTCACTCATCCCAGTTGTACAACCGTTAACGAACCCAAAGGTTCTTACTAATGGGTAGAACCCATATCTGACATCTTGTACAAGTAACATCTGTCCCAAGGACCTTTATAGCTGCTACATATTCCCGAAGGAAAACTGTTCACTTTACTGTTCATAAATCTTTCTGTAAATCTTGTTCATAACTTAACATATATCATGCCTTTGTTTATGTATATAAAAATATACTAAACGCTTGCCAAATGATATATCTTTGCTTTTACTGAAATATATCTTAACACATATATCATGCCTTTGTTTATGTATATAAAAATATAGTAAACGCTTGCCAAATGATATATCTTTGCTTTTACTGAAACATAGCTTATCATAAAATACATCTTACTTTCTGAAACATAGCTTATCATATATATCACGCCTTGGTTTATGTATATGAAAATATAGTAAACGCTTGCCAAATGATATATCTTTCTTTACTGAAAACATACTAGCACATATATCATGCCTTTGTTTATGTATATGAAAATATAGTAAACGCTTGCCAAATGATATATCTTACTTTACTGAAAGCATACTAGTACATATATCATGCCTTTGTTTATGTATATGAAAATATAGTAAACGCTTGCCAAATGATATATCTTACTTTACTGAAAACATACTTTTGCCTTTTTTAAACCTTTCACTAAAACATAGCTTTTCTCTTCAGTTTATAATATATAAAATATAATAAACACTTTACACTAAGTATGCACACCACCCCTAAAGAAGGCAAAAAGGGGATTAGAACTCACCTGGTATCTAAGCTGCAACGGTCTACTGGATCTCACACAATCTGAACAATCATAACAATTTGACACTTATCAAACTTAACTCGACGCTAAACGGTTTAACCACTCTAACATACTGACTTTACTTAATCAGTCCTGATGCCTGCGCACTTAGCAAGTGCGTAGACACTGCTTCCTGCGCACTTAGCAAGTGCGTAGACTTCCCTTCCTGCGCACTTCACAAGTGCGCAGGCTCCTCTTCCTGCGCACTTAGCAAGTGCACAGGACCTGCTCTGTGCGCACTTAGCAAGTGCGCACGACCTGTTCTTGGCGAAAAACCCTAACTTTCGCATTCGGGTCTGATTACTTCAAGATCCCGAACCTAGTTGCATTCAAAACGTTCGTTTTCCATTAAGGAACTCAAATCTATGCTTATCTTTCAGTTTCATCCGATTAAACATAGCCTTTTCACCCAAAACCCGAAAAACCCAAAAACGAACTAAAACTCATATCTAGGAGAATCGGTTACCTGTAATCACTTCCTTTTCGTTGCTAAACACCCACAAGACTCTTGCTAACGATCCTTGAGGCTCTAATCCAAAAACCGGGACTTTCTCTCTCTAGACTCTCTCTCACTTTCTCTCTCTAGAATAACGAAAATGGATGATGCAAATGAGGGCCTTTGGCTGATCTTGAGGCTTATAAGGGCCCAAACTTGCTCCTTTCGGCCCATACATCCCGGCCCAAGCCCGCTTCCCTTTTCCTTATTTAAGTTTTAAATTTCTCGTGAATTCCTTCGCCTTCTAAAACTCGAGATGTTACAAGTCTACCCTCCTTATAATAGGTTTCGTCCTCGAAACCTGTCATAAGCTATACTGATAGCAAATCACAGAATGGGTGGCATAAACCGTAGCTATGCAAGGCAGCTTGGTCATGAAGGCCATTGTGATTAACTACCGCTAAGGATCTAATCCGGGTAATATCTAGTTCTAAGGCTTCTAAGCTGATGGGGCTAACTAATCTTTTAAGGAAATAAAATCATACACTTGGCATATCACAAATAAGAGTTTGCAACGTACCTTATTGAGTCATCTGGTAAGCGCTTGCTGTGGCCTTGTTGATGTAAGGTTCCTTCTCTGCACCCTTACCCTTTCCGGATCCTCCCGCCTTCTGCTCTTTGCACTTTCGACAGTCTCTGCTCAAATGCCCTGGCTCCCCACAGTTGTGGCACTTAGGCTTCGACGTGCAGTCACGTGATTGGTGTCCAAACTTTCCACACTTAAAGCAACCCGCTTGCCCAGCTCTGCACTCTCCTCCGTGCCTTTTTCCACACTTTCCACACAGACCCTCTGCTTCTAACCTTGACCTCCTATCACTAGGACCCTGAAGGTCCTCCCCAGTCCACTTAGCCGCTTGTTTCTTAGAAGCTTCATAAATGACTTCAGAGGCAACGTCATCATAGACAACCCCGCTCAGAACAACCACCGACTCAAAGGTACTCGGTGTGTTGGCCTTTACAAAGGTACGTATCTTTGGAGGCAACCCTTGAACATAGTAATGAATTCTCCTTTCCTCAGTCGTTACAAGATGAGGCACCAGGCGTGCCAACTCGTTGTACTTTGAAGTATATTGCCGGTGAGTCATGAGTCCGGCTTGTAGAGTCAAGAATTCCCTTTCCACCTTGTGGACCTCATTCTTAGGAAAAAACTTTTCAGTTACCAACGCTTTCAGGTCGCTCCACCTCATTAGTTCGACCGCTTGGTCACCCTTTGCCTGCTTCACAGTCTCCCACCAGTGTGCTGCCTCCCCCTTCAGTGACTTTGCTGCGAACATGACCGCTTGATCCGGTCGGCAGTCGCTGAGGCGGATGGTGGATTCCATGCCATTGATACAATCTAAAGTATCAGCTGCTTCTTTCTCTCCAGTTAGCTCAGGGGGATCACAACCACGAAATGCCTTGTAATCGCACCCGCGAGTAGGCGGTGCAACATTCTCTACCAGAACTGGTCCTCCCGTAGCTGGAAGCACCACTGGCCCTTCAGTGGCTGGGATTACATTGGGGATCTCCTTGGCCCTCCTCAACGCTTCGTCTAGTATGGATGGTAAGGTTTCCTTCAGCAGTCTGGTAAACTCACGACCGAGAGCTGCTTGTACGACTGGTTCAAACTCAAACGTCTGATCATCTCCTTCCACATGTTCAGCATTGTGTTGGCTGACTGCCGTATCAGTATGGGTAGTGTGAACACTCCCCTCAATCACTTGGTTTGTGCTAGCTCCACCGTGGCGGCCTGTACGTCCACCACGTCTTCCTCCTCCACTTCCTCTAGTTCCTCCACGTCTTGCCATTTCTAACTGAAAGATAGGGAACAAAGGATTTAATTTCATCATGCTAGGGAATATGTAGAACACAATAAGTAAGGTAAGATGTTAATATACACTGGCCATCTGCAATTAACCATTACATCACTTCTCGTTGTTCTATTTATTCGCTTTCATGGTTCCACTAAAACCTCTATTATTATCTTGACACTCTAAAAGGTAAACTTTACTTACTATACGCTTCTGATGCTTTGGCTTGAGTTACCCGTACTGGCATTCGCTACTTGTCCCATTCTCAGTTTAAGTCTGGACATCGGGGATGTCCAAATCTCTCAAACTATGGCTCTGATACCAACTTGTGAGGCCCCAAACCCGGGAGGCCTCACTTATTGGATTTACTCATCAACACATAGCACTTTAAACATAAGACATTCATTAACACAGCGGAAACGATTAAAATCTCTACATACGCAGCGGAAATATAACATGTGTAACATCCCAAAAATAATAAAACGAATAAATATAGTGAGACCCGTGATTTAGTTGGAATATTTAAACAAAAAGGGAGCGGGCTTGGGCTTGGCTTCAATGGGCCGAGGGAAGCCCATGTATATAAGAGGCAGGGCAGCCCTTTTCTCTGCTCATTCCCTCACTCACGCAACTTCTAGAGAGAGAAAGGAGAGCTCGGGTCTAGAGAGAGAAAGTTGACGAATCGTCCCGGAATTGAGGGAACACGTTACTGCTAAGCTCGTGAGAAGAACCTCCGGATCAGAATCTCGATACAGGTAATGATCTTGCCTAAATCTGAGTTTTTGTTTGTTTTTGGGATTTTCGGGTTTTGGCTAAAAAGGCAACGATTTTGCGGATGGAACTTGAAAATGAGCTTAGGTATAACATCTAGAATGAAAACAGAATGTTTTGATCTAAGAAAAGTTGAGATACTGACTCGATCAGACTCGCATGCAAAAGCTTCGGATTTTGGGAAGACAATCTGTGCAGACCCCATCGAAACTACTAGTTTCGATATGTGCAGGTCTATCGAAACTATAAGTTTCGATATGTGCAGGTCCATCGAAACTAAAAGTTTCGATATGTGCAGGTCTATCGAAACTACAAGTTTCGATATGTGCAGGTCTATTGAAACTACAAGTTTCGATATGTGCATGTCTATCGAAACTACAAGTTTCGATATGTGCAGGTCCATCGAAACTACAAGTTTCGATATAAGCAAATCTATCGAAACTACTAGGTTTAAGCATAGGGATGTCTAGTGTCATCTAGGATCACTACCTTACATGTATGGCTTTATTATAGCAGATCGTGAGTGACATTAGTGACGCCCAATAGCCAGCTAAGAGTATTTCAGAAACTGCTTATCAGGTGAGTTCTAGAAGCCCTCTTTTAAATGTTTTATATATTGTTTTCGGGCTGGTGTGCATACATATGAAATGATGTTTTACGAAATGATGTTTTATGAAACTATGTTTATGAAATGAAATGATTTGGAATGAACGGTTTATGGAAAGGTAGTTTTATGAACGGAATGTTTACGAACGAATGTTTTTAAAGAAATGGTTTAAAGTAAAGGTAAAGGGTTTCAAAAGTGAATGAAAGGTTTTATGAAAATAAAAGAAAAAAGGGCAAAGGTTTTAAAGAAGTCATTACAAATCTAATCTGTCGAATGAAGGGAATTGACGAACGAAGTTGGGAATGAGATTCCCAGCCTTGTGGTAGATTATGGACAGCGAGCCATAGTTACCATAAGAACAACGGGGGCAGTGTCTTAGTGGCCTGCCAATGGTTTGATGTTGTACAACTGGTATGGAGTAACGACGGTTACTCAGGGGTTAACGTGACCCTATGCGAGGTTAAATTATGATCCGACGGTGTTATGGCTGTGAGCCATAGCCGTCGATGGAAGTTGTCGGTCTATGGACAAGAGAGCCATAGGGGCAACTGAATTGGTATTGTCGGTCCTCGTGCAGTTAGCCTTGGGGGCAATACCAGGAAGGGAATTGACGGAATGTTGTGGCAACGACGGTGATAAGTAACGGTTGACCACGACATGCAGGGTTCCTCCGGGGACACAGAGACGCGTAACGATACAGATTTTAGATAGTAATGTATGACTTAAATGAATGTTAAATGTTTTAAACAAATTATCCGTTCAATGTGTTTAAATCTGTGAAGGTTTATGAATGAAAGGCCCTGTTTTCTTATACGTGATGTTAAACCCTAATGAATGTTTTGAATGATGAACCATTTCTTAAATCGAACGAAAACTAGAACTCAGCAGCATAGCTGACTTTTAGTGTGCACATTCAGGTTAAGGCAGGTTATGAGGATGGACGGTGATGCTTGGCTAGCGAGAGGAGTTACCCGGCTGACTATGAAGACTGGCATCCTGTTATGTTTTAGTTATGATGTATTTACGTTTTAAACAATGTTTACGCTTCCGCATGTATGAACAATGATGACGTTATGTTTAAATGAAATTTTCCGCTGCGTTATTTGATATTCATGTTTAAGAACTGTTTGTCAATGAGTAAATCCAACAAGTGAGGCCTCCTGGGTTTGGGGCCTTACAAGTTGGTATCAGAGCAATAGTTTGAGAGATTCAGACACTCCCAGTGTCTGAACTTAAACTTTGAATGGGACTGAAAGCGGATGCCAGTACGGGTAACTCGAGCCACAGCATCAGGTATGAAGGTAGTATATGTTTACATGTATAGTATGCCTTAGAAAAGGTTAGGTAAGGACTTGTGTTCTGATGGAATCACAAAGGTGGTCAAATAGAAATCGAAAGGTAGTGTAATGGTTAATTGCAGATGGCCAGTGTATATTAACATCTTACAGTACTTATTGAATTTTATTTGTTAACTAGCGTGATGACATTGGATTTCTTGTCTTATAGAACGAAATGGCGAGGAGAGGAAACGAAAGGCGTGGTGGCCGTACCGGTGGTCGTACCGGCGGTCGGAATGGTGGGCGTGGCAGGATCCCTGCGCGCCAAGAGTATAGTGAAGAAGGAAGTGTTCACACTGAGCCGGCGGTTAGTGTGCATGGAACTGAACATACACTGGTAGAAGAACAACCTTTCACTTTTGAACCAGAAGTGAGAGCAGCTATAGCTCGAGAGTTCACATAATTGATGAAGACTTCTCTGCCAGGTCTGTTGGCAGAAGCATTGAAGCAGGTCAATTGGGAAGGTGGGTCTAACCCGACGGTTGATACCCCGAACACTGGCAATCAACGCACCGCCTGCTCGCGGATGCGACTATAAGTCCTTCAAGGCATGTGACCCGCCAGTCCTGACAGGAAAGAAAGACGCGGTAGCTGCGTTTGACTGGATAATCCGTATGGAGGCTGCCATCCGTCTCAGCGAATGCCGAGCGGATCAAGTTGTGAAATTTGCTGCTAACTCCTTGAGGGAGGAAGCATCCCATTGGTGGGAAGGTGTACGTCAGGCAAAAGGGTGCGAAATTGTGGATGCGATGATGTGGGCTGACTTGAAAACTTTGGTGATCAAAAATTTCTGCCCAAGGAACGAGATTGAGAAGGTAGAGAGGGAATTTCTGGGTTTGAAGGCCGGGAACATGACGCATCGGCAATACACAACCCGATTCAATGAACTGGCATGTCTGGTGCCACACCTCGTCACTACTGAAGAGAGAAAGATTGCCTGCTATATTCAAGGGTTGCCGGACCAGGTCCGCACCTATGTTAAGGCAAACGCCCCTACTACCTATGATTCGGCAGTAGAGCTAAGTGGCGTGGTATTTGATGATCTGGCACTGAATGTCATTGCCATTGAAGAGCCCAAGAAAAAGTCGAGTTTTCCCGCTAAACGATCGGGTGGGAAGTTGTTTGGGGCTCGGGACAAGCAGGCCAGGGTAGGCGAGACGACAGTCTGTGGGAAATGTGGAGTAAGACATGCGGGTGAATGCCGGTTAGGATCGAATCTGTGCTTTAAATGCGGCAAGACCGGACATTACTCCCGTGAATGCACGCAAGGATACAAATGCTACAATTGTGGGGAAAATGGTCACATGAGTCGAGAATGCCCGAAACCGAGAATGGGTGAAGCCGGGAAAGGGAAAGGCCCGGAAAGGAAGGAAGAGAGGCCCCGAGCAAAGACTCGTGCGTACGCACTGACGCAAGAACAAGCCAGGGCAGACCCCGATGTGGCGTCAGGTACGTTCATCCTTGACAACACTATTGTTTATGTGCTATTTGATTAGGGTGCCAGTAAGAGTTTTATATCTGCAACTTTCTGTAAACAAGTGAAGTACACTGTTAGTAAGCTAGAAAGGGCCTTTAGCGTAGAAACCGCTGAGGGTAGGACCGCGAGAGTAACCGATGTAGTTGACAACTCCATGATAAAGATAGAAGGTCATAGATTCCCTGTCAGATTGTTTGTTATGGTTTTGGGAGGGTTTGACGTTGTGTTGGGTATTGATTGGTTAACTGCCAATGAAGCACAAATCATATGTAAACGAAAGATAATCCAACTCAAAGCTCCGGATGGTAGCAAAGTCGAGGTCTTTGGAGATCATGATGCCCCGATGCCAAACGTCATCTCGATGATTAAGGCAACAAATTACTTGAGGCGCGGATGCGAGGCTTATCTGGTGTACGTAATTGACAAGTGTAAGGAAGTGAAGGAACTAGAAGATGTACCCGTGGTACGCGAGTACCCGGAGGTGTTTCTAGAGGATTTGCCTGGGATACCACCCGATAGAGAAATTGAGTTCCGAATTGACTTAGTACCAGATGCCCAGCCCGTGGCTAAGGCTCCATATCGACTAGCACCAGTAGAGATGAAGGAACTAATGACACAACTAGACGAGTTACTTGAGAAAGGATTTATACGACCGAGCATCTCGCCTTAGGGTGCTCCGGTGTTGTTTGTGAAGAAGAAAGACGGTTCGATGAGAATGTGTATTGATTATCGCGAGTTGAACAAACGTACCGTGAAGAACAAGTACCCGTTACCAAGGATCGATGACCTGTTCGATCAATTGCAAGGCGCAAGTTGGTTCTCAAAGATCGACTTTCGATCCGGGTACCATCAGTTGAAGGTGAGGGAAGAAGACATACCGAAAACGGCATTTCGCACACGTTATGGACATTTTGAGTTTCGTGTAATGTCTTTTGGATTGACGAACGCCCCCGCAGCGTTCATGGATTTGATGAATAGAGTTTGTCGACCAATGCTGGATTGGTCGGTAATCGTGTTTATCGATGATATCCTCATCTATTCCAAGAATGAGGGTGATCACGCATGTCACTTAAAGGAGGTGTTGGAGGCTCTGAAGAAAGAAAAGTTGTATGCTAAGTTCTCCAAATGCGCGTTCTGGCTTAGGGAAGTCCAATTCCTAGGTCACGTCATTAACCCGAACGGCATTATGGTTGACCCAGCAAAGATAGTAACGGTAAGGGAATGGAATGTTCCTAAGACGCCAACTGAAATCCATAGTTTCTTGGGATTGGCGGGCTACTATTGGAGATTCATCCAGGATTTCTCGAAAATAGCTTCGCCGTTGACGAAGTTGACTCGGAAGGAGGTAAAGTACGAATGGGGTTCGACCCAGGATGAGGCGTTTAAGGAATTAAAGGAAAAGCTAACTCAAGCTCCAGTCTTGGCCCTACCCGAGGGCAATGAAGACTTAGTGGTATACTCTGACGCTTCGGGTCAGGGATTGGGATGCGTATTGATGCAACGCGGGAGAGTGATCGCGTACGCATCATGGCAGTTGAAGATTCATGAAGCTAATTATCCGACTCACGATCTGGAGCTTGCTGCTGTCGTGTTCGCATTGAAAATCTGGAGGCACTACCTTTACGGGGTGAAGTTCACTATTTACTCTTACCATAAAAGTTTGAAGTACTTCTTCGAACAGAAGGAACTTAATATGAGGCAGAGGCGATGGTTGGAACTATTGAAAGACTATGATTACGACATAATATACCATCCTGGAAAGGCAAACGTGGTGGCCGACGCTCTAAGCCGAAAGGATGTGCCTACTCCTATTAGAGTGAAAGCTTGCCAGTTAGTGGTAACATCGGATGTGATGAGGGAAATTGAAAAGGCTCAAGATGAGGCACTTAAACAATAAAACATAAAGAAGGAAAGGATGGTTGGCCAACGGGACAAGTTGGAATATAACACCCTTGGTGTTAGGACACGTTTTGGACGGGTGTGGATACCTATGGGTGGCGAGCTTAGAACCAAAATCTTGGATGAGGCTCATAAGTCTCGTTACTCTATCCATCCCGGTACCAATAAAATGTACCAAGATCTGAGGAAGGAATACTGGTAGCCGGGAATGAAACATGAAGTGACAAAGTATGTAAGCAAGTGCTTGACTTGCTCACAAGTAAAGGCCGAGCACCAGAAACCGTATGGAAAGATTCAACCACTCGATATACCAGAATGGAAGTGGGAACACATTACCATGGACTTTATAACCAAGCTACCTCGCACAGCTAAAGGTCATGACACCATTTGGGTAATTGTGGACCGTTTGACGAAGAGTGCTCATTTCCTACCTATTCGCGAGACGTTCTCGTCAGAAAGGTTAGCGGAAGTATTTATTAACGAAGTAGTAGCACGGCATGGGATGCCTTTGACGATAGTATCCGACCGGTACACACGATTCACATCGAGGTTCTGGAAAAGATTTCACGAGGTGATGGGCACGAGACTTAGTATCAGTACGGCATACCACCCGCAAACGGATGGTCAGTCCAAAAGGACCATTCAGACATTGGAGGATATGCTTCGCGCTTGTATTATTGACTTCGGTGGCAGATGGGACAGTCATCTGCCGTTAGCCGAATTCTCCTACAACAACAGTTATCACACGACGATAGGCATGACGCCTTACGAAATGTTGTATGGGAGGAGATGCAGAACCCCGGTTTGTTGGGGTGAGATTGGACAAAAGGAATTAGGAAGTCTTGAAGTCGTAAAAGAAACGTCGGAAAGGTTTGATCAAATCAAAGCACGGATGAAGGCCGCACAAGATCGTCAGAAGTCCTATGCGGACAGACGACGAAGGCCTATCGAGTTTGATGTTGGGGACAGAGTAATGTTAAAAGTGTCGCCCTAGAAGGGGATCATACGATTCAGGAAGAGAGGAAAGTTAAGTCCGAGGTTTGTCGGACCGTTCAGGATAATGGCACGGGTTGGTGAAGTCGCTTATCGGTTAGAGTTGCCTGATGAGTTAAGTGGAATTCATCCTACCTTCCATGTATCACACTTGTGAAAGTGTTTGGCGGATGAATTGGCTCACGTACCACTTACTGACATCGAGGTAGACAATAGCCTTAACTACATCGAAGAACCCGTGGCCATCCTAGATCGAAAGGAGAGACGTTTACGTAATAAAGTTATCCAATTGGTTAAAGTCCAATGGAAACATCGAAAGGGATCGGAAGCCACTTGGGAAACGGAGACAGAAATGAGGGAATCGTACCCTCAACTATTTGACTTATGATAGGTTTCGGGGACGAAATCTATTGTAAGGGGGGTAGACTTGTAATATCCCAAAAATAATAAAACGAATAAATATAGCGAGACCCGTGATTTAGTCAGAATATTTAAACAAAAAGGGAGCGGGCTTGGGCTCGGCTTCAATTGGCCGAGGGAAGCCCAGGTATATAAGAGGCAGGACAGCCCTCTTCTGTGCTCATTCCCCCACTCACGCAACTTCTAGAGAGAGAAAGGAGAGCTCGGGTCTAGAGAGAGAAAGTTGACGAATCGTCCCGGAATTGAGGGAACACGTTACTGCTAAGCTCGTGAGAAGAACCTCCGGATCAGAATCTCGATACAGGTAATGATCTTGCCTAAATCTGAGTTTTTGTTCGTTTTTTGGGATTTTCGGGTTTTGGCTAAAAAGGCAACGATTTTGCGGATGGAACTTGAAAATGAGCTTAGGTATAACATCTAGAATAAAAACCGAACGTTTTGATCTAAGAAAAGTTGAGATACTGACTCGATCAGACTCGCATGCAAAAGCTTCGGATTTTGGGAAGACAATCTGTGCAGACCCCATCGAAACTACTAGTTTCGATATGTGCAGGTCTATCGAAACTACAAGTTTCGATATGTGCAGGTCCATCGAAACTACAAGTTTCGATATGTGCAGGTCTATCGAAACTACAAGTTTCGATATGTGCAGGTCTATCGAAACTACAAGTTTCGATATGTGCAGGTCTATCGAAACTACAAGTTTCGATATGTGCAGGTCCATCGAAACTACAAGTTTCGATATAAGCAAATCTATCGAAACTACTAGGTTTAAGCATAGGGATGTCTAGTGTCATCTAGGATCACTACCTTACATGTATGGCTTTATTATAGCAGATCGTGAGTGACATTAGTGACGCCCAGTAGCCGGCTAAGAGTATTTCAGAAACTACTTATCAGGTGAGTTCTAGAAGCCCTCTTTTAAATGTTTTATATATTGTTTTCGGGCTGGTGTGCATACATATGAAATGATGTTTTATGAAACTATGTTTATGAAATGAAATGATTTGGAATGAACGGTTTATGGAAAGGAAGTTTTATGAACGGAATGTTTACGAACGAATGTTTATAAAGAAATGGTTTAAAGTAAAGGTAAAGGGTTTTGAAAGTGAATGAAAGGTTTTATGAAAATAAAAGAAAAAAGGGCAAAGGTTTTAAAGAAGTCATTACAAATCTAATATGTCGAATGAAGGGAATTGACGAACGAAGTCTGGGAATGAGATTCCCAGCCTTGTGGTAGATTATGGACAGCGAGCCATAGTTACCATAAGAACAACGGGGGCAGTGTCTTAGTGGCCTGCCAATGGTTTGATGTTGTACAACTGGTATGGAGTAACGACGGTTACTCAGGGGTTAACGTGACCCTATGCGAGGTTAAATTATGATCCGACGGTGTTATGGCCGTGAGCCATAGCCGTCGATGGAAGTTGTCGGTCTATGGACAAGAGAGCCATAGGGGCAACTGAATGGGTATTGTCGGTCGTCGTGCAGTTAGCCTTGGGGGCAATACCAGGAAGGGAATTGACGGAATGTTGTGGCAACGACGGTGATAAGTAACGGTTGACCACGACATGCAGGGTTCCTCCGGGGACACAGAGACGCATAACGATAGGGATTTTAGATAGTAATGTATGACTTAAATGAATGTTAAATGTTTTAAACAAATGATCCGTTCAATGTGTTTAAATGTGTGAAGGTTTATGAATGAAAGGCCCTGTTTTCTTATACGTGATGTTAAACCCTAATGAATGTTTTGAATGATGAACCATTTCTTAAATCGAACGAAAACTAGAACTCACCAGCGTAGCTGACTTTTAGTGTGCACATTCAGGTTAAGGCAGGTTATGAGGATGGACGGTGATGCTTGGCTAGCGAGAGGAGTTACCCGGCTGACTATGAAGACTGGCATCTTGTTATGTTTTAGTTATGATGTACCGACAATACCGCTTAACGCTAAGGGGAGGTTGCGTGGACCTCCCGAGCAACCGCCGTCACTCATCCCAGTTGTACAACCGTTAACGAACCCAAAGGTTCTTACTAATGGGTAGAACCCATATCTGACATCTTGTACAAGTAACATCTGTCCCAAGGACCTTTATAGCTGGTACATATTCCCGAAGGAAAACTGTTCACTTTACTGTTCATAAATCTTTCTGTAAATCTTGTTCATAACTTAACATATATCATGCCTTTGTTTATGTATATAAAAATATAGTAAACGCTTGTCAAATGATATATCTTTGCTTTTACTGAAATATATCTTAACACATATATCATGCCTTTGTTTATGTATATAAAAATATAGTAAATGCTTGCCAAATGATATATCTTTGCTTTTACTGAAACATAGCTTATCATAAAATACATCTTACTTTCTGAAACATAGCTTATCATATATATCACGCCTTGGTTTATGTATATGAAAATATAGTAAACGCTTGCCAAATGATATATCTTACTTTACTGAAAACATACTAGCACATATATCATGCCTTTGTTTATGTATATGAAAATATAGTAAACGCTTGCCAAATGATATATCTTACTTTACTGAAAGCATACTAGTACATATATCATGCCTTTGTTTATGTATATATGAAAATATAGTAAACGCTTGCCAAATGATATATCTTACTTTACTGAAAACATACTTTTGCCTCTTTTAAACCTTTCACTAAAAAATAGCTTTTCTCTTCAGTTTATAATATATAAAACATAATAAACACTTTACACTAAGTATGCACACCACCCCTAAAGAAGGTAAAAAGGGGATTAGAACTCACCTGGTATCAAAGCTGCAACGGTCTACTGGATCTCACACAATCTGAACAATCATAACAATTTGACACTTATCAAACTTAACTCGACGCTAAACGGTTTAACCACTCTAACATACTGAGTTTACTTAATCAGTCCTGATGCCTGCGCACTTAGCAAGTGCGCAGACACTGCTTCCTGCGCACTTAGCAAGTGCGCAGACTTCCCTTCCTGCGCACTTAGCAAGTGCGCAGGCTCCTCTTCCTGCGCACTTAGCAAGTGCGCAAGACCTGCTCTGTGCGCACTTAGCAAGTGCGCACGATCTGTTCTTGGCGAAAAACCCTAACTTTCGCATTCGGGTCTAATTACTTCAAGATCCCGAACCTGGTTGCATTCAAAACGTTCGTTTTCCGTTAAGGAACTCAAATCTATGCTTATCTTTCAGTTTCATCCGATTAAACATAACCTTTTCATCCAAAACCCGAAAAACCCAAAAACGAACTAAAACTCAGATCTAGGAGAATCGGTTACCTGTAATCACTTCCTTTTCGTTGCTAAACACCCATGAGACTCTTGCTAACTATCCTTGAGGCTCTAATAAAAAAACCGGGACTTTCTCTCTCTAGACTCTCTCTCACTTTCTCTCTCTAGAATAACGAAAATGGATGATGCAAATGAGGGCCTTTGGCTGATCTTGAGGCTTATAAGGGCCCAAACTTGCTCCTTTCGGCCCATACATCCCGGCCCAAGCCCGCTTCCCTTTTCCTTATTTAAGTTTTAAATTTCTCGTGAATTCTTTCGCCTTCTAAAACTCAGGATGTTACATTTTTCTATTGCCAACAGCCATGATTATTTATCAGTTATCCTTTCTGTATTAGACATCTTGTTGAACATGAGACGTGGACAAGCCTTTCATTCTCATATAGTGTTCAACTATTATCTTTCTCGATCGAAATTCAAAGTGGTCTAACAAACTATCAGTTAGAGCACGACCATGCATTTACACCAGTTTGAATCAATGAGGGGCTATAGATATCGGCCTCTTACGTTGTAAGAAACATGTCCCATCTTGAGTACATAAAACTCTCACTAAACTTCAGATTAGTTCACAACTATTATCCTTATTACTGCCTGGCCAAGGAATAATGTTAGACAATGTCAAAGAATAATTCTCTATAGAATTGAGTTCTAGTATGCATCCTAGGTCGGATGTTACATCCCAAAAATAAAGACGGAAAAAATAAACGAGTTCGGTATGCAAAGAACGGGACGAACGACGCTCGTGAGCCGGGCCGGGCCCTGCGAACATGAGTGGGGCGAACATAGGGGAGTCTTCCCCTATAAACAGCCTAAACCCTCCATCATTCTCTCATTTTGCAATCCAAGACAGAGAAACCCGTAGAGAGAGAAGGAGACGGATCGGCCCGAGATTACAGCAACGAGTTACTCCATAGCCTGTGAGCAAGACCTCCGAATCACAAACTCGTTTCAGGTAACGAATCAACCTAGATCTGAGTTTTTGTTTGTTTTAGGGTTTTCGGATTTTGGATAAAAATGTGACCTCTTTACATATGAAACTTGGAAATAAACATAGATCTGGCTACTAGAATGAAAAACGAACGTTCTGAACGTAGAAAGTTTGGGTCTTGATGTAACGAACCAACTTTCGAGTTTGCCTATAATATATTAATTATATTGTAGGGAGTGATTTTTAAATAAAAGAAAGTTGGAGGCTTTTGTAAAATGGTGAAATTTTTTACTTTTAGAACAAGGAGTCATTTGTAAAAGTGATTAATCTTGTATTTGTCTCAAAGTGGATTTTGGTGGAAATAAGAAAAAGGTCGACACACACAAGGGGTGTGTGTGCGACGTAAATTAGATAGGGGAGGAGGGAGGGAGCTTTGAAGCTCAAATTTAATCCCTTGCATGCTAGAATTTGAAGTTTGGATCCACACAATCCTTTTAGATCTTCATGTGAGTGTTTTAATCTATTGATAATATCCCTAGTTCTTGTTCTTGTTGGGTGATGGGTTGATGAACCCTAATTAAAAAAAATTGGGGTTGTAGTGGGTGTCTTGTTCTTCCTCGAGCATTACTAAAGCTAGAGGTTCAACCAATTCATATTAATTTCACCTAATTGAAGATTTTGAAAATTAGGGTTCTTGGAACCCAATTTGGGGGTTTTGCAATTGAGGTGTTTATATGGTGACTTAAGTGTGGATAAGTGTCTATGATGTTATATAAACACATTTTCAAGTATAAAACTCAAATTGATTTGGTGAATTATAAATTTGAGGTTTTGGGGAAATTGGGTGGAACCCAAAGGGGTCAAAACGGTGGAATGATTGTGTAGGGAGGTTAAAAATTTGTTTGAGGTGTAAGTAATCAAGTTTAGAATGGGTGTAATCCATAAGGTCTAGGGTGGGTGTTAGATGAGGATATCATCGATGTTAAAAAGTCAGCTACGCTGGTGAGTTCTAGCATTTCATAAAGACTTTAACATCAACATTTGCCAAAAACATATCATTCATTCATTTAGTAAAACCTTTCACAAAAGCATGTAATAATCTAACATCTTTAAAAAGGTTTCGTACCCATATCATCATCAACATCATTATCATAAACACCGTTGAACAGATCGTTCGTTAAAACTTTTAACATTCATTTAAGTCATACATTATCGTTATCTAATTCTGTATCTTACTTTACGCGTCACAGTGTCCCCGAAGGAACCTTTGGTGTTGTGGGAAACCGCTACGTATCGCCGTCATTGCCACAACCATACACTACATGGGGTCAACCGTTACGTATCGCCGTCATTGCCCAACCATTCACTACGTGGGGTCAACCGTTACGTATCGCCGTCATTTCCCAACCATTCACTACGTGGGGTCAACCGTTACGTATCGCCGTCATTGTCCACACGCATCTTTCCTTTGGGAATCAACCGTTACGTATCGCCGTCATTGATTTCCCTTGCCTTATTCACTTAGGATGATCGTCACCACCCAAGTAACTGTCGTTACTCCCTTACCAGTTGTACAACATCAAAACCATCGACAGGCCACCAAGACACTGCCCTGTTGTTCTTATGGTAACTATGGCTCGCTGTCCATAATCTACCACAAGGCTGGGAATCACATTCCTAGACTTCATTCGTCAATTCTATTCATTCGACAGATTAGATTTGTAATGACTTTTTAAACCTTTACCTCTTTCCCTTTTCATTAAACATTTCCTCATTTAGACCGTTCATAAACATTCGTAAACCTTTTTGGCAAAAACACTTCATAACCTTTCCTTTCGTAAACATCATTTCGTTAAAACATCATTTCGTAAGTATGCACACCAGCCCAAAACATTTAACAAAACATTTAAAAGAGGGCTCTAGAACTCACCCGATAAGCAGTTTCTGAAATACTCTTGGCTGGCTACTGAGCGTCACTAATGTCGCTCACGATCTGTTATAATAAAGCCATACTTGTAAGGTAGTGCTCCTAGATGACACTAGACATCCCTATGCTTAAACCTAGTAGTTCCGATGGATTTGCTTATATCGAAACTTGATAGTTTCGATAGGTTGTTTATGTCGAAACTTGATAGTTTCGATGGGTCTGCACATATCGAAACTAGGTAGTAGTTTCGATGGGGTCTACACATATCGAAACTATGTAGTTTCGATGGGGTCTACACATATCGAAACTGGTAGTTTCGATGGGGTCTACACATATCGAAACTATGTAGTTTCGATGGGGTCTACACATATCGAAACTAGGTAGTTTCGATGGGGTCTACACATATCGAAACTAGTAGTTTCGATGGACCTGCACATATCGAAACTAGTAGTTTCGATGGGCCTGTACAGATCGTCTTCCCAAAAATCTGAAGTTTTTTGCATGCGAGTCTGATCGAGTCAGTATCTCAATTTTTTTTAGATCAAACGTTAGGTTTTCATTCTAGATTCTATACCTAAGCTCATTTTCAAGTTCCATCCGCAAAATCGTTACCTTTTTAGCCAAAACCCGAAAATCCCAAAAACGAACAAAAACTCAGATTTAGGCAAGATCATTACCTGTATCGAGATTCTGATTCGGAGATTCTTCTCACGAGCTTAGCAGTAACGTGTTCCCTCGATTCCGGGACGATCCGTCAACTTTCTCTCTCTAGACCCGAGCTCTCCTTTCTCTCTCTAGAAGTTGCGTGAGTGGGGGAATGAGCAGAGAAGAGGGCTGCCCTGCCTCTTATATACCTGGGCTTCCCTCGGCCCATTGAAGCCGAGCCCAAGCCCGCTCCCATTTAAATATTCTGACTAAATCACCGGTCTCGCTATATTTATTCGTTTTATTATTTTTGGGATGTTACAGATTGACCATTTACAAGTGATACACAGACTATCGAAACTACCATCTATCGAAACTAAGTAGTTTCGATGGCCCAGACTTGGAAATAAAAACAGTAAATTACAGAAAACTGAAATTACATTTAATGAAATGACATAAAGTAAACAAGTCTAAAACTATTTAAACAAACAATAAATGACAACAGCTTATACATAAGATATGACTCTACAATGATCGAGGTATTTCGAACCTGTGGGAGTATTTAATTGCAAAACCAACCAGTTTAAAGTTGTTAATTGCGTATTTTAGAAACCAAAACCCTAGACTAAGAACACAAATCAATTAGATCGAATTCGATAATAACACCGATTGGAATCAAAGGGCTTTTACTAAACGTAGTATTTCGAATCTGATCATGTGGTTTAATTGGGTTTATAAAGGTGTTAAGATCGAAACCCCCAAATTCCATTATGAACACACCCTAGTTACATGATCGTGTTAAATTCGATGATGATTGAATCAATTGATATGGGGGTTTCAAAGAGTGACAAGTTGCGAATCTGGTGGTATGGTTTAATTTGATTAAAACAGTGTTTGAGATCAAAATCCCCAAATCGTTCTTATGAGTAAACCCTAGAATCGGATTGTGATCAATTCGATGATAGTAGGTAAAATAAACATAGGGCTTTCATATCCCTGAGAATTACGAAACTAATGAAAGGATTTAATTTGATTGAAATGGGGTTTGGATAGGGGTTCGATCAAACCACAATTGTATGAACCCTAGAATCGGGTTCATCCTGAATTCGATGATATAAGTCCTAATTAACACAGGGCTTTTCATCAGGAGGTACAAACGAAAGTGAGGATGTGTTAATTTACCAGAAACAGTTGTGAATTGACCGAGATCGACTATGGTGGGTTTCGTCTTCGGTGTACTTGGTTTCTGGTGGCTTCGACTGCGTCTCCGGCGAAATTGACAGTTGGTATTGCTCCTGTATTGTCTGTTGAGTGTGTGCATGGGATCGGTTTGGGAGAATAACACACGAATTCGACGAATTCGATTGATGACAGCATTGAATCGGCGGTTACGATTTAATTATCATAATTTGGATTAATTCGTGATGAATGTAGTTGTTAAATGTCCTAATGACAATCGTTAATGATATGATTGTGTTTCCGTTACCAATTTGCACGAAGATCGGTTCTTGGATTCGAATTTGAATGAGGATTGTATCCGGTTTGACTTGTAAAGTCAACAAAACGGGTTTTCAAATGATTTTGACTTTGAGGAGTTAATTGATTGGGTTTTAGGACTTGGCAAGTTCAGTCCTTGTAGTTTTTTGTAAATTGGAGTTTTTGAGTTTGTCAAAACTAGTCCCTAGAGTTTGAATTGGGTTTAGAACTTGTTAGTTTGACCTCAAAAGTCAACAGAACTGGGATTTTGACTTTCTAAAAGTCAACAGTCAACTTTAGGGATATTACATAACTAGTCCCTGGAGTTTAGGTTTAGATTATTGACAGAATTAGTCCCTGAAGTTTGAGTTAAGTTAATTAGGTTAATTGTAACTGTATTTTGTTAACGGGGTTAACTGGAAAAGTCTGGATTGTCACATCATCCCCTAGTTAAAAGAATTTTCGTCTCGAAAATTCAATAATAATAAAAAAAAATTTCTCGGGATATCACATCATCCCCTAGTTAAAAGAATTTTCGTCCCGAAAATTAAATAGTACCTTAAGAATTTGACGCGGAGTGCTTGAACAGATTAGGATATTTGCGCATCATCTGATCCTCGCGCTCCCACGTGAACTCCGGTCCGCGTTTCGAGTTCCAACGAACTCTGACAATAGGGATCTTACTGTGCTTTAACGTTTTAACTTCCCTATCCATAATTTCCACAGGTTCTTCGATGAAACGTAACTGTTCATCAACGTGTAGTTCCTCCAGAGGAACTGCGAGTGATTCGTCTGCTAGGAATTTCTTCAAATTTGAGACGTGAAAGACGTTGTGTACACCACTAAGTCCTTCAGGTAGGTCCAGTTGATATGCCACTGGTCCGATTCTCTTCATTATCTTGAATGGTCCAACATAACGAGGATTCAGTTTTCCTCGTTTCCCGAAACGAATGACACCTTTCCAAGGTGAGACTTTGAGTAAGACCATGTCACCTATTTGAAACTCTAAGGGTTTACGATGCTTGTCGGCATAGCTCTTTTGACGATCACGAGCTGCCGCCATACGGTTTCTAATTTGAACGATCTTTTCGGAAGTTTCAAATACAAGTTCAGGACCTGTAAGTTGGCTATCCCCAACCTCAGTCCAACAAATAGGAGAACGGCATTTCCGTCCATAAACTCCACTAACGGTAGGTGAGACTCCCAAGTGTTACCGAAATCGATCACACAAGCTCGTAGCATGTCCTCCAGTGTTTGAATAGTACGTTCTGTTTGGCCATCAGTTTGAGGATGGTATGCTGTGCTCATATCTAGACGCGTGCCTAAGGCTTTATGTAACGACTGCTAGAAACGAGAAGTGAATCGTGCATCACGATCCGAAATAATAGAGATTGGCACCCCGTGCCGAGAGACTATTTCTTTCAAGTAAGTACGAGTAAGCTTATCCATTTTGTCAGTTTCCTTGATTGCTAAGAAGTGAGCGGACTTTGTTAATCGATCAAAAATTACCCGAATGGTATCACATCCGGTAGGAATTCGTGGTAATTTTGTGATGAAGTCCATTGATATTTGTTCCCATTTCCACATGGGAATTTCTGGTTGTGGCAGAAGACCGGACGATTTATGATATTCAACTTTGACCTTCGCGCAAGTCAGACATTTACTAACATAGGTGGCTATATCGGCCTTCATCTTCGGCCACCAATATAGCACCTTTAGGTCATGGTACATTTTGTCAGAACATGGATGTATCGAGTAACGAGATTTATGAAACTCATCCATAACTAGTTCCTTTAGGTTTCCGAATACTGGAACCCATATTCGCTCGACAAAGTAGCGAATACCGTCAGATTTGACTTCAAGTTGTGCTTCCATACCGCGTGTACTTTCCAGCGGTAGATTTTCTTCTTTTAGGGCTTCGAGTTGAGCACTACAGATTTTGTGAGGTAATCCGGGGTGAATAGTAAGCTGTAATGCTCGAACTCGTTTGGGTTTCGTTTCCTTTCGACTCAAGGCATCAGCTACAACATTAGCTTTACCCGGGTGGTACCGGATCGCACAGTCATAATCGTTTAAGAGTTCGACCCAACGACGCTGTCGCATGTTCCACTCTTTCTGCTCGAATATGTGCTGAAGACTCTTGTGATCGGTGTAGATGGTGCATTTGGTACCGTACAAGTAATGTCTCCATATCTTAAGTGCGAAAACTACAGCTCCCAACTCTATATCATGAGTGGTGTAGTTTTTTCATGAATCTTTAGTTGACGTGAAGCGTATGCGATCACCTTTTCTCGTTGCATTAAGACGCAACCCAGACCCTGAATAGATGCATCACAATACACTACAAAATCATCGGTTCCTTCCGAAAGAGCTAGAATAGGTGCACTACAGAGTTTCTGTTTAAGATGTTGGAATGCTGACTCTTGGTTATCGCCCCAGTTATAGGCTTTACCCTTTTGAGTTAAGGCAGTGAGAGGTTGTGCAATTTTTGAAAATCCTTCGATGAATCGACGGTAATATCCAGCCAATCCCAGAAATTGTCGCACCTCAGTCAGAGTCGTCGGTGCTGCCCAATTCTTGATGGCTTCTATCTTTGATGGGTTGACATGTATTCCTTTCTCGTTAACCACATGTCCTAGAAACTGAACTTCCCGGATCCAGAATTCACAATTGGAAAACTTAGCATACAGTTGCTCTCGCTTAAGTAATTCCAAAATTAGGCGTAGATGTTCCTCATGTTCTTCCTTGTTCTTGGAATAAATGAGGATGTCGTTGATGAAAACAATAACGAATTAGTCAAAGTAAGGCTTACACACACGGTTCATGAGGTCCATGAATACCGCAGGTGCGTTGGTTAATTCGAAAGGCATGACCATAAACTCGTAATGGCCGTACCTTGTTTTGAATGCAGTTTTAGAGATATCCTCTTCTCGGACTCTTAACTGATGGTAGCCGGACCTAAGATCTATTTTGGAATAGAAAATCGATCCTTGGAGTTGATCAAAGAGGTCATCTATGCGAGGTAAAGGGTAGCGGTTCTTGACTGTGACTTTATTCAGCTCCCGGTAATCAATACACATACGGAAAGTTCCGTCCTTCTTGAAAAATAGTACCGGAGCTCCCCACGGCGATGAGCTAGGTCGGATGAAACCTTTATCCAACAAATCTTGCAGTTGAGTGGACAGCTCTTGTAATTCACTGGGTTCCAGTCTGTAAGGTGCCCGAGCAATCGGTGCTGCTCCAGGTGCTAAATCAATTTGGAATTCAACTTGACGGTGCGATGGTAGATCGGGCAGATCCTCTGGAAACACTTCCAAAAATTCACGCACGATGGGAATATTTTCAATCTTCTTCTCTTCTGATGGCTGCTCAGCAACGAGAGCCAAAATAGCCGTATGCCCCTTTCGAAGGCATTTTTATGCTTTCATTAAAGATATGATGCCCATAACTGCACCAATTCTTTCGCCTTGAACGGAAAAGGGTTTCTCCACTCGGGAGAGGAATGTGAACAATATTCTCATGACAGATAATTTCGGCTTGGTTTTTAGATAACCAATCCATGCCAACAATTACATCAAAACTACCAAGTGTGACCGGCATAAGATCGATATCAAATGTATGTCTAGCTAGCTCAAGTTTACATCCCTTAAGAATGTGAGTTGCTTCAATTATTTGGCCATCAACTATCTCTATTATATACTTAGCTTCTAACATAGTTTGAGTTCCTTTTATCATATCACTAAGTTTCTTAGATATAAAACTTCTATCAGCACCAGTGTCAAAAAGGACAGAAGCAAAGTAATTATTTAAGAGAAACTTACCGGTGACCACATTATGATCGTAACGGGTTTCTCCAGATCCTAGTACGAAGGCTCGTCCCTTCGCACCATCTCCTCCACCATTGCCATTGTTACCACCATTTCCATTGTTATTCTGGTTAGGGTTTTGGTTTCCATTACCCCCTTTCTTCAATTGAGGAAAATTCTTCCGAATATGCCCTTCCTTTCCGCACTCAAAGCAACCTCTTGTGGATCCAGGTTGTTGAAAAGGTTGTTTAGCTTGTAACTCACCCCTGCAATCCTTAGCAGCATGACCTATTTTGCCGCACCTCTGGCAACGGTTGCAAAACCCGAAGTGGTGGAAGTTGCACTTGTTACACTTCGAAGACTTCCCCGCGTAACCACCCTGGTTTTGACCTGAAGAGGTCGACTGGTTGAAGTTCTTAGTAGGCTCAAACCTACGCTGTTGCTGCTGCTGTGGTTGAATAAACTGGGGTTGGTTGGGTTGGGGTCCTTTGGAATGAGAGTTGGAGTGGTTGTGGGTGTTGGAATGGTGATCAAACTTGCGTTTGTGATTGTCGGTGGGTTTAGAAACCGAACCTCTCGGAGGTAGAGTCCCTTGTGTCACCGCCTGGTCGGTTAACTTATGGGCAAGTCGGATAGTTTGTTGGATAGTGGTAGGATTGGATGAAGTAACCATGCTTTGTATTTGAGGCACTAGACCTCCAATGTAAAGCTCAATTCTCTTGTAATCTGGAGTCACCATATGCGGGCACATAGTAGCAAGTTCATGTGAACGTGTGGTGTAGAGTTCAATTTCAGAACCCTCCATCTTTAGGTTCCAAAACTCTCCCTCTAACTTCTGGATTTCATCGCGAGGACAGTATTCCTCCTTCATCATTGATTTAAATTCCTCCCACGGGAGTCCATCCGCCATGGCCAGACCCAACATTTGGACCTGTGCGTTCCACCATGTGAGTGCCGGGCCCTCCAAAGTTCCGGCGGCAAACTTTACCTGATTAGCCACGGGACAGTTGCACATGGCAATCACCAATTCGACCTTCTCAAACCATCGAAGTAGTCCAACGGCTCCTTCAGCTCCACTAAAGGCGTGGGGCTTGCAATCCATGAATGCCTTGAAAGTGCAGGCTGGTTGTTGGTTTTGCTGGCCTGGATTTAGAAATAAAAATAGGATTGGAATTATAGAGTTTAGGGCAGGCTTTTTAAGAGATGGATTGACATCATTAGTCAATAGCTAAAGCATTTACCTGCAGCATTCTGTGCTGCTAGAGCCTCCGCCACACTGTCGTTTATTAGTGTTGCTAGCTCTGCTGCCGTCATGTTAATGGTACCCTGACCACCGGCACGACCTCCGCGTCCTCTCCCTGACATGATTCTTCACAATCACAAATGAAAAACAATGAGAAATATATCGCATATTAAACATTATTCAGGTATGAGTAAGAAGGTACAACATTTAATATTTTGAAAATTAAATAAATTGTAAGGCTACAAAATAATTAACTCAAACATTAAACTTCTCATGCTTTTATTGGATGGGAACAACCTTACCCATCTAGGTTTGAAAAGAGAAATAGCAAAAACAGGTATGAAAAGGAAGATAGAATATGAAGATCATCGAGCATCTTCGTCATCGGAAGACACATACGATTGTGCATCGTCTATCTCCACTGGTTCCTCCTCCAAGAGCTCCTCCTCGAAGGGCTCTTCCTCAAAAGGCTCCTCCTCAAAAGGTTCCTCCTCAAAAGGTTCCTCCTCAAAGGGCTCCTCCTCGCCATCAGAAAGTGGAATCTCCTCAGGAAATAGAGCGGCTTGCAGTTGGGCTTCCAAATGAGTCACCCTCTCTTGAAGACCTTCAGCAGTGTGGTTTGCTACATGTAGCTGAGCTTCCAGAGCAGCCACCCTCTCCAGAACTCCTTCCATGTCATTGTCTGAGGTGTCCACCCTCGTCTCCAAGTGTGTCACACGATCCACCAAAAGGTTATGGACCTGGTCAGTTACTGCTAGTTTAGTAGTCAAAAGTTCTATCCCTACCTTATTCTCCTCTATTTGAGGCTCTCTCTTCAGAATATCAGGTATCTCATCATTAGCATCTTTCACAATGCTCAACTCTCTAGACGTATAAAATACAAAGGCTTCAAAAGCTTGTTCCATAGTACATGGCAAGCTAGGCACGGTAGATGATGAGGAAGTAGAACCGAAGTAAGGTGATGGGACATTTCCCATTTCGACCCATCTTTGGATCATTTGTGGGTATGCGTTCCAATTTCGAGCAGGATTCATTGCTCGCGTGCTGCTCGTTTCCCCCTGGTCAACTAAATAGTCACTGAAAGTAGTCCGGCGCCTTTCGGGCTCCGGGGATGATAGGATAGGTGCCTTATGTCTTGGTACCTTAGGTGATGAAGGTGGGGTTGACGACATGTTACTGTAACAATACATATAAGTGCCAACATCCAAATGACATGTAACTAATGTGTGAGGCTATAGTCTAGTATGCAATCCTAGTTCTCTATAACCAATGTCTCTGATACCAATCTGTCACACCCCCAATTTCAACTAACGGAGTTTTACCGTTTGGGAAGTGAAGAACCAGGATCTCAGACATTAGTTACTTTGAACGACTCTACATGGGACTCAAAATGAAAATATCATTCAAATCAGAGTATCAATGCGGAAGCGTAAAGAAAGTAAATGCGCAAAATACACGCACCCAAAACCAAAGTCCAAAAGTCCAGAAAGTCCAACCAAAACAAGTACAATAGGATAATTCAAACAATTATAACTAAGTCAAATCAAAGTAGTTGAATCCCACGCATGTCCTAACGTGCACCTGTGTCTTATCTTAGCGACCTGAGAAAACATGTAAGAAAATATGTCAACACGAGGTTGGTGAGTTCACAGGTATCAATATGTGTAAATAAGCGTTTACCAGATTTATGTTCATTCAGTACGTATCTATAGGTAGCTAACCTATGTTCATGTTCAGCTCAAGCGCTCGCAACCGAAGCTGACTGTTTGTTTATAGCCTCCTGCCAGGTCTATCAACACTGACGGTGTGAGTAGGCTAACATTTCACCCGTTCGATATCTAATCGAGTTAGCGCGACTAACGCGGGTGGGATTTGTCAAACCCAGTAGTACTACTAAATATTACCTCGCTAAGATCCATATTAACGGTCCGATATAAGTTGAGGACTTTCTGTGATAGCGTATTACGCTTAGCATTTACATTGATATCATACGAATTACAAAATCCAAAATTGTTTAATCATGCTTTCTCCCCCAAGTTAAAACAGTAAAAGGGGCCGTGAAAACTCACCTGCGTTGCGTTGTAGGTAGTATCACACAAAGGACAAGTTGGAACCACGTGTGTAAGTCTCAAACGACTTACGGATGCCCTAAAATTATAAACACATAAATTAGGGATAAAATGGGAATTGTGACAACGACACGGAATGAGAAACGTCCTAAAGAAACGCTCTAGTAACCGAGAGTAGACGAACGTGTCCACGGGAATAGGAATTCTTTAATTAGTAATTAAATTATATATACGTTACGCGACGAATGACAACAATAATAATGAATATATTCGAGCGTTTTGTCATTTACAAAAAGTAGGAAAATAATATAATTTAATATATTATTTTTAGGTTCGAAAGAATATTCTAATTACTCATTCGTGGTACAAAATAATAAATATATTATTTTTATGAACGTAATAAATGCGAGTAAATAATATAACTAATTATATTATCATTTAGTTTCAAATGTTATACGTGGTTATAAAACGATACGAAATAATATAAATATATATATTATTTAATAATACGAGCCACGAGTTGAAAATAATATAAATATATTATTTTATACCAAGTTATGGTAAATATATTATTTTTAAAAGTGAGGAAATAATAATAAAAAAAGTAGGTTAATAATTCAAACCCGAGCCTACGGGTTGTTTCCCGGGCTAAAACACATTTGTATAATATTATAATTATATAAGGTTTGATTTTTATATTAAAATAATACCAGAAAAACTGTTCAAAAAAAAAGACGTGGGAGCCCGGCCTCGAACCCAGGTCTTTCCCACACACACACACTGCCTTAACCAATCCGCCCGCTAGGGTCATCGCGAACATATTCAGGTCCAAATAATTTTAACACCCAAGTCAAGTGAGTTTCCCTCCCATACACTTACCGGTTCGAAACCCGTCCCAATACCGTCGGAATCAGTTGCGATTCAACGAAGAATCATAGGGGTTTTGATGATCGAGGTATTTCGAACCTGTGGGAGAATTTAATTGCAAAACCAACTAGTTTAAAGTTGTTAATTGCGTATTTTAGAAACCGAAACCCTAGACTAAGAACACAAATCAATTAGATCGAATTCGATAATAACACCGGTTGGAATCAAAGAGCTTTTACTAAACGAAGTATTTCGAATCTGATCATGTGGTTTAATTGGGTTTATAAAGCTGTTAAGATCGAAACCCCCAAATTCCTTTATGAACACACCCTAGTTACATGATCGTGTTAAATTCGTTGATGATTGAATCAATTGATATGGGGGTTTCAAAGAGTGACAAGTTGCGAATCTGATGGTATGGTTTAATTTGATTAAAACAGTGTTTGACATCAAAATCCCCAAATCGTTCTTATGAGTAAACCCTAGATTCGGATTGTGATCAATTCGATGATAGTAGGTAAAATAAACATAGGGCTTTCATATCCCTAAGAATTGTGAAACTAATGAAAGGATTTAATTTGATTGAAATGGGGTTTGGATAGGGGTTCGATCAAACCACAATTGTATGAACCCTAGAATCGGGTTCATCCTGAATTCAATGATATAAGTCCTAATTAATACAGGGCTTTTCATCAGGAGGTACAAACGAAAGTGAGGATGTGTTAATTTACCAGAAACAGTTGTGAATTGACCGAGATCGACTAGGGTGGGTTTCGTCTTCGGTGTGCTTGGTTTCTGGTGGCTTCGACTGCGTCTCTGGCGAAATTGACAGTTGGTATTGCTCCTGTATTGTCTGTTGAGTGTGTGCAGGGGATCGGTTTGGGAGAATAACACACGAATTCGACGAATTCGATTGATGACAGCATTGAATCAGCGGTTACGATTTAATTATCATAATTTGGATTAATTCGTGATGAATGTAGTTGTTAAATGTCCTAATGACAATCGTTAATGATATGATTGTGTTTCCGTTACCAATTTGCACGAAGATCGGTTTTTGGATTCTAATTTGAATGAGGATTGTATCCGGTTTGACTTGTAAAGTCAATAAAACGGGTTTTCATATGATTTTGACTTTGAGGAGTCAACTGATTGGGTGTTAGGACTTGGCAAGTTCAGTCCTTGTAGTTTTCTGTGAATTGGAGTTTTTGAGTTTGTCAAAACTAGTCCCTAGAGTTTGAATTGGGTTTAGAACTTGTTAGTTTGACCTCAAAAGTCAACAGAACTGGGATTTTGACTTTCTAAAAGTCAACAGTCAACTTTAGGGAATTTACATAACTAGTCCCTGGAGTTTAGGTTTGGATTATTGACAGAATTAGTCCGTGAAGTTAGAGTTAAGTTAATTAGGTTAATTTTAACTGGATTTTGTTAACGGGGTTAACTGGAAAAGTCCGGATTGTCACAGTCTTTCCCAAATCTTGGAGTATCGGAGGGAATGAAGATAGATTGTTTTTCTCGATGCTATCAGTTGACTTTTGAGAGTGGTTCTCCTGCGTGGTGAATAACTCTAGCGGAGTTGATTATTAAATCTTGCAAGGGGAGGTCGAACTCAGGATATGGGTGGAGTGTAAGGAGGATTTGAGAGGTTGCTTTATGGAAGCCAAACATTCTAGCTTTGCTAGAAACCCATTTGGGGAAGGCAATGTTGATATTGTCGTATATGTGGGGAGTAAAACAAATCGGACTGGTAGGACACATTGTGACACATTGTTTTAGTCCTAATAACTTGTGCTATATTCGCTATAAATTGGGATACATTTGGAATGAATGTCACGAGTTAAGGCACAAGGGCGGTAAGGGGGAGAAAATAGAAATTTCCGAGGCATAAAAGTCAGACATTTCTAACCATTAAGGACGAGAATGAAGTCCATTGGTTATTATGTTGGGTGATCAATGCTGGAGGTATTGAAAGTTGATGATTTCATGATGTGTTAATTGGAAGTTGTGGATGAAACAATCACATGGATTGAGTCCGACGATTGTAAATCAGGTGTTCGGTTACTTAATAGCCATAACAATGTTGTGGGTAAACAAAGAGAAACATGTTTATCTATTCTCGTCTAGAGTCAGTGAAGCACGAGGTGTACGAAATGGTGTATACAAGGCTTATGGCATTGACATCAACCCGGGGTACATTGAAATACTTAGTGTTCCAGTTGTGAAGGTGTTCAATAAGGGCTATTATGCCCGAGTGCTCGTCTGGAAGTACACTAACCTTTATGTGGAAAGGAAGGATAAAATATTGCACATGTGCACTAATTGTCGGGGATAGAATAAAGTGACCTAGGGTCCCATGGTTCATGGACTTTATGGTTCAGGTGTATAAATCATTAATTGTTCGTGGGTTTTTAATCGTCGATAGTCGTTTCTATCTTCGAAGCAAGTTGTTTAGGCTCAATGTTTTCTGTCACACCCTCAAATTTCCACGGCGTAGTTTTACCGTCGGGCGTGACGTGTCAGGCTCAAAGTCGTTGGTTACATTGAATGACCTCTATATGTGTTACAAAATATGTTTTAAAAACCATTCAGTACAACCAAATGTTTATTAAATTTCAAATTGCGGAAAATAAAGAGTTGCTGAAGCGGAAAAGTTTAACAAATTCACACGACAAAATGTTAAATTTTCGAAGTCCAAAACAGTTCAAAATTTAAGTTAGTAAAAGACTCCATGCTCGTGACATATTGTTGGTGAGTTCATAGGTTTAAAGCAGTTCAAAATGCCAGCTAACGACCTGAGAAAACATGCTTAAAATGTCAACATATTGTTGGTGAGTTCATAGGTTTAAAGCAGTAATAAGTAGTTTATAAAACCGGACCACATATATTACATATTCATCTTATTGCATGCACACAATGTATGTGATACTATAAGTGCATCGTAACCGACACTGATAATATGTTGCTTGCCTCTAGCCACCCTGGAATGTTTAGGTCAATGTCGCACCCGTTTTGACCTCCAGTCAAAGTTGATACGCCGGGTGGGGGTTGTCAACCCCAATAATACTATTCAAGATTACCTCGCTGTTGGAAACGTTAGGGCTTTTATGTTGTATGTTGCACTTAAGTATTCACAAGAGATTGATTATGTATATGTGTCCAAATGATAAGTATAAGTAGGGAATGTTTCTTCCCCAAACGGAAAAGTGTTTAAAAGTGGGGCCGTGAGACTCACCTGTGATCGGGTGAGTAGGATGCAAATGTGTATGCTTAGCAAGTCCAAAAAGTATCTTAACCAAGACCTATTACATAATGGCCCATAAGTTTCAATGTGTGTTGGATTCCTAGAATCCGTTGTATACAAATAACTTCCCAAGTTATTATGTTTAAAAATGTGTGTTGACTAAAGTTGACTTGGGTTGACCAAGTTGACTTGGGTTAACCAATGTTGACTTGGGTCGACCAATGTTGATTTTGACATGTAGCTTATATATTTATTCTAAAAAAATAAATATTAATAACTTGAATACAAACGAATCTAAAACTCAAATGAGTTTTATGAATTCATGAAATGAATTCATTCAAATGTTTAGACACGTTCTAAATAATTCAATAACAATTTAGAACACTTGAATCGTTTCTAAAATCAAATACGATTGTTGACACTAAAAAATATATATTTATATAGTTTTTTTATTAAAATTTATACGGTTTTTCTTAAGAATCAAAACGACCAATGACATCCAATTTATCTAAATTCCAAGACATCATCTTACAAATTATAACCAACAAAATGTCATAAAATAGATCTAACTATTACCAACAATATACACCTTTATGTTTATTATATAATCAAAGGTTTCTTTTGTAAAAATGGGTTTTTACTTGGAAGGATTGTGTTTGGATACAAGGTTTCAATAGAATCATAAGGAGATGAGATATTTCAAAATGAAAGTGTATAAAACTACCTCCTTGAAGTTGAGTTATGAAGATGGAGATGGATAATTGCTTGATATTTCCAATTCTTGCTTTAGAATCTCTAAAGGAGGGTTTTATCTTGAGAGAGTTTAGCCAAAATGATCAAAAAGATGGAGATGATGTGGTGTGTGGTGGTGGCGTCGCAAAGAGGGAGAGGGGTGGGGGTTTGGGATTTGTTTTTGTGTCTTTGATTTTCTTTTTACAAAAGATGTTATTATTTTTGTGTAAATGAAATGATTAAGTGAGAATTATTGGTCATTAACACTAATGAATTCAAATTTTGAATGGATAATTATTGGGGAGGGGGTTTCAAAATTTATGGGGAGAGAGATTCTTTCAATTTTTATAGACTTTTTAAATAAACCTCATACCTTTCATTCTTTTTGTAAAAACTTTTATATAATTTGTCAACATTTAGTTTTTATAAAATATTCATGCTTTTGTTTATTAAATAATTTATTTAATTTGAGGTGAAACAATGATTTCTTGCAAGTTTTATGTTACAAGGTGTATATCGCGTGTAATACCGGACTACGTTCCAAACAAAACATTTTCGAAAAATTACAGAAAATTAAATATAGGCACGAAATAATAAATTACAGAAAATTTAAACGTTTTCAAAATATTACATATAAAATTCAAGCTCCAGATATATGTTGGAGTATTAGTTTAGAAATTCATCAACATTCGTGAGACAAGACGCGTGTGTGATCAGATAATTCTCTAAATTATCATGCATGAAATGTTTGTGTTGTACATTGCTAAGTAATAAATGCATTTAATTAATTATAATTAATTGTAATGCACGTGTAAATGTTATGATCGCATAAGTTCCGGTAGATTAGTAACCATAATTTTTGTCGGGTGTCACATCATCCCCGAGTTGAAAAGAATTTCGTCCCAAAATTCAACTCGTGTCGTTCGTGTTTGGTGCTGTCTCAAACAGATGTGGGTATTTACGATTCATTTGATCTTCCCGTTCCCACGTGAACTCAGGTCCTCGTCTAGAGTTCCAACGAACCATAACGATGGGAATACGACTATGTTTAAGTTTCTTGATCTCTCGGTCCATGACTTCTACTGGTTCCTTGACAAAATGTAGTTGATCATCGATTTGTATCTCGTCTAGCGGTATGACAAGTGTCTCGTCGGACATACACTTATTTAGGTTGGATACGTGGAAAACGTCGTGCACACTGCTAAGTTTTTCTGGCAGTTTAAATTTGTAAGCTACAGGACCGATTCTTTTAAGAATCTCAAAGGGTCCAATAAAATTGCTAAATCATGTTTTGTTTGTTGCAAATACAATCATACTGCAAGCACCTGCTTCTATTACCTTCAGCAGCAACGCAATATCAAGCAACAAGCCTTTGAGAAAACAAACAAGAACAAGAAGGTAAGAAGCTATGAAGCAAAAGCAACTCATTTTAGAAAATCTCTCTCTCCACCAAGGAAGCAGATCCCAAAAGCTCAACAATCTTGCATCATATGTGGTGAATCAGATCACTTTGCTACAAATTGTAAATTTAATCCTTTCAACCAGCTCTCTCAATCATCAGCAACGACAATCAAGATCCTTCCTAGACAGAAGCCCATCTATAGAAGAACTCCTACAGAAAAACCCACTTTCAACAGGAAGGTAGAGAAGGAGAAGCAAGTAATTGTGGTTGAACAGTCAGAAGCAATCAGGAGTACTGCTGATCAATTTAAGCCTAAAAACATGAAGAACAAATCTAAGTCATCAGCAGAAACCAAGTTTGCTGCTGATCAGTCAAAGCCATCAGCAGCAATCAAGTTTGCTGCTGATCAGCCAAAGCCAGCAGCAACCAACTTTGCTGCTGATCAGTCAAAACCATCGGCAGCAAATCTTAAAATCCCGAAAGAACTATCAGTAGCCAAAGCCACATCTGTTGTTGATAGAGTAAAAAGGTCTGGAAAATTAATTCAACAATGGAAAGCCAAGTCCACACCTTCATCCTCTCAAAGTATTATCATTGGATCTATTGAGTGCCAGCATTGTGATGATTTTGGTCTCAAAACACACTCATCCAAGTCTGCACGTTCTTGGGTCCCTCCTTCTAACTACATATCTCTCATGTGCAGGGACAACCAGGTAACAAGGATAAAACCTGGGTTGTAGACAGTGGTTGTTCCAGACACATGACCGACAACAGATCCATTCTCTCAAATTTCAGATTCTTCTATGGAGGGTATGTTGCCTTTGGGAGTGATTCAAAAGGAGGATCTATAACTGGACAAGGAACTGTGTCCAATGAAAGAATAAGTATTGAAAAGGTGAACTTCGTAAAAGAATTAGAGTTCAATCTAATGAGTGTGTCTCAAATCTGTGATCAGAAGCATTGGATGCTTTTCACAGATAAAGAATGTTTTGTGCTTTCCCCTAGGATAAGCAAACCTCCTCCAGAGAAGATCTTGCTGACTGCTCAAAGGAAAGATAATCTATATGTTTTTGACATGAATGAGGTCACTCCATCTGGTAGTGTGTAGTGTTTTCTATCCAAGGTATCAGTTGATGAATCTGCTCTATGGCACAGGAGATTGAGTCATGTTAATGTTAAAACAATCAACAAGCTAGTCAAAGGAAATCTTGTCAGAGGACTCCCTGATAAGGAATTCCAGCTTGAAGATGACTGCATAGCATGCTTGAAGGGGAAGCAACACAAAAGTTCTCACAAGCCCAAGACAGTGAATTCAAATGACACTCCACTACAACTGTTGCATATGGATCTCTTTGGTCCAACAAATGTCATGTCAATGGGCAAGAAGTCATACTGTCTGGTGATAATTGATGACTACACCAGATTCTCATGGGTATACTTCTTGAGAACAAAAGATGAAACTGCTAAAATTCTTAAATCCTAAATTCTTAGAAAAGAAGTCATACTGTCTGGTGTCACATTTTCGTGAGCTTGTTGATAATTCCTAGAAAAGAAGAAGTCTTTCTTTGGAATTACTGGGTGTGCATTTTGGCTTTGAGGGAAATCAATTTTTGGATGAGATGGTGAATTCTGAAGGCATCCCTGTTGACCCGTCAAATATTAAAATAGTCGAGGAGTAGATAGTGCTTGAAGTCTTCGAACTTCACAATTGGTGTTTGAAGTTTTCGAACTTCACAAATGGTGCTTGAAGTCACTGAACTTCACAATTGGTGTTTGAAGTCTTTGAACTTCCCAAATGGTGTTTGAAGTCTTAAAACTTTGCAAAATGGATCTTGAAAATGAAGTCTTAGAACTTCAAAGAAGAGTTGGGTAATTGGGATCCTTGAATCTCAAAAGATTAGTTATGATTAAGTCATTGGAGATTAGTTGGTGTTTGGGTCACGGTTAGGGATTTGCATTTTAGAATTATGAAAGAGGATTGAGTAAGGTGGTCGTTGTGTCTTTACTTGGTGAGGCCGTATGCTTTGTCATTTATCTTGGTGCCTCGTGTATTTGGACTCGGTTATGTCCTTATGCAACGAGGAAGTATTATCGCGTATTCTCTTAGATTGTTGTAGGTTTGATTGTAGCAACCAAAGGAGAGGACCAGAAAGAACTTGTGACTTTATACGCGTGTGAATATTAGGTGGTTGAGTTGAAGTCTCGAACTTCTAGGGAGTGTTATATGCAAGTGATGGGATCTTCGAATCCCAATGGTATGACAAACTTGAGACCTTGTATCTCGAGTGGTTGGAGAACTAAATTCACGGAATGGTGTGACACGACGTGGTGTGACCCTACCTTTTGGACAGATTGAAATATCGGTTTTATTTATTGATCGGAGGAAGTTGAGCAAGTAATTATTGTTGGTTAGAAGATGGTGTGATCCTAGATCCTAACTACCACTGAGTATTCATATTCTATTGCTTGAATTACTAAATGGTGAACGGTGTTGAAAACCGTTTGGTTGGGTGATACTGATTACAGGAACTTAGAATCGATGGTGTGATCAAGACTTAGTATAATAGATCTTGTAAGTGAGCGCGATTGAAAATTCACTCAAGATTGGCAAAAAACCTTCGGTGGGTTTAGGGATGAGGTGTGATGAAATTCAAGTGGGAAGTTTGGCATTATAAATGTTTCCCCTTGAAAGGGGGTGTTTCGGGTTCAAAAACATGTGAGGTTAAGTCCCTGTTTTGTTGGACCGTTCAACTTTATGTTAGACTAGTAACTGGCTTACCGTTTAGAGTTACCTGAGGGAATCGAGTAACTCTATGATACATTTCGTGTGGCGCATTCACGAAACATTTTGGAGGGAGAAGTTGTTGCTTCTCATGGTGTTAATGAGGTTGTCGTTTTGAATTAAGTAGAAGAACCGGTGACTATCTTAGATAGTGGACTGAATTACTTATGCAATGAGGGATTTACCATGTATTATCTCCTTAAAGCACAATGAAGGTGAATTTATTTAGGGATTTTTGAATGTTGAATTGCTACCCTAAGTTGAGTATATGGTGGCGGGTTTCGGGGCCGAAACCCAAAATTAGGGGGGTGTGATTTGTAACGAATATAACTTTCGGTTATATTGTAGGGGTTGTTTTCTTAAATAAAAGAAAGTTGGAGGCTTTTGTAAAGTGGTGAACTTTTGTAGTTTTAGAATAAGGAGGCATTTGTAAAAGTGCAGGGATTTATCTTGTATTTGGCTCAAAGTGGATTTTGGTGGAAATAAGAAAAAGGTCGACACACATAAGGGGGGTGTGTGTGCGACGTAAATTAGAGAAGGAAGGAGGGAGGGAGCTTTGAAGGTCAAATTCAATCCCTTACACGCTAGTATTGGATGTTTGGATCTACACAATCCATTTAGATCTTCATGTAAGTGTTTTAATCTATTGAAAATCTCCCTAATTCTTGTTCTTGTTGGGTGATGGGTTGATTAACCCTAATTAACAGAAATTGGGGTTGTAGTGGGTGTCTTGTTGAAAAAGATTGATAATCTAGCATTACTAAAGCTAGAGGTTCAACCAATTCATGTTAATTTCACCTAATTGAAGGTTTTGAAAATTAGGGTTCTTGGAACCCAAATTAGGGGTTTTGCAATTAAGGTGTTTATATGGTGACTTAATTGTGGATAAGTGTCTATGATGTTATGTTAACACATTTTCAAATATAAAACTCAAATTGATTTGGTGAATTATAAATTTGAGGTTTTGGGTGAAATTGGGTGGAACACAAACGGGTCAAAATGGTGGAATGATTGTGTAGGGAGGTTAAAACTCGTTTGAGGTGTAAGTAATGAAGTTTAGATTGGGTGTAATCCATAAGGTCTAGAGTGGGTGTTAGACCTTAATTGGAAATGCTGAATTGGTGGATTGGAAGTTTGACTATAATGGGTCAAACAGGTCAATTGGGTTGAAAGGTTGTATTTGGGGTTTGGGAGTTTGATTAAGGTTATGTTAATTAAACTAAGTTAAGGTCTTGATCTTTAGATCATAAAGGTGTGTTGGGTGTCAATTGGCGATCATTGGATTACTAATTGTAAATGGGTTGTATAGGTGATCAAGTAGTAAGGAAGTTAGCTTGGAGGAGCAAGCGGGATCATCTTTAGCAAAAGGTAAGTGCTTTGCGCTTACTTAGTAATGATAGGTGGTAGTAGATGCTGTAGGTCCTGAATGACAGATCCTTATGCTAGAATGACTCTAGACAGGATGAGATCAACAATTCAGCTATTAGGAAGCTCTTTGTTAATGAATCAATGAAAAACAAAGCTAAAGAGCAACACACAATAAACACAAACTAATCAGATTCTCATAAAACATCCACTGATATGATTACAATAAGCACCTAGACTACAAACGATTACAACACCCCTCTAACCGGCTATCCAAACACATATAATAACGATGTATAATCAAAAGGTCTAAATGTCAAGAAACTATTCAGCTATTTATAGATGATAGCAAGAGTCGGAAATCTGCACGGCCGATTCTCAGCGAGGGTCTGATGTAACCGACCTAGCGACTCTCTCACCATTTATTAACTTACACGTAAATACAAAACAACCCCTATAGTTTGACCGGAATACAATAGTTTACCAGGTTCCAACAATTTCACCCAAAACTGTTGCATTCCCGCGTCTTCAGTCTTCCTTGGGCCTCTCCTCCTCTAGATCCTTGTTTCTTTGTGACCGAGTATTTGGCTTTGGGATTACTAGAGCTTCTGTTTCTTCCTCCTTTGATCCTTCTTCATCTTCAGATCCAAAAACATCTTTGTCCTCTATACTAGCTTCATCAAAGACGTCATCAATGGATATGGGTTCTTTATTCCTGATCCTTCTTAGACAATTTAACTCTTTCCATATTGTAGACCCACCTCTTCTCATCACAGCCAGAGCTTTTTCTATATCATTCATGTTACTTTTCTGGGCTTTATTCACCCTCTTTTGATTTTCTAACTGATGCTTTAAACTTTCAATATCATTGCTTTGTTTAATTTGAATTTTTCTTGATGCTTGAACTTCTTTCTGAATTCACTTTTAATCCAGTGTCTTCATTCTTGGAGGAGGAACACCTTTTCTTGATTGCATCATACCTTTTTCTTGCCAATACTTTTGTTCTTTTATGAGCACCAGATTGAGAGGGAGATTGTTTCTTTGTAGGAGAGACTCTTGAGCCTGAGGTTTCCTCTATTTGCATGGGCGGAGGATACCCTTTAGCGTCTAGAGCAAAGCTTGCCAAAAAATCTGCTTCGATGACTTCCTCTGAGATAAGAGGAGTGATTGATATTTCCAAATGATTCCGTTGTTGTTCCTTTTGATAAGCAATTCTTGCTGATTTCATGAGTCCTTCACCGTGACCTTTAACTTTTGACTTTTTCTTTCTATCTCCTTCCAGATCAATAGCTTTTCCCTTTTCTTTTCACCTTAGAAGGTCTTCCTTACTCTCTATCTCTATTTCTTTCTTCTTGCTCTCTACCTTCTCAGACACAACCTTTTTAATTCTCTCGCGTTTCTTTGATTCTTTATTAACATTTGAAGCTTCTTTGATTGATGATAATCTTTCCTTTTTATACATTCCCTCAAAGAGAGGTGTCCATTTACCATAACATTCATGATGCGTTCTCAATAAGTCTGTATAGAATCGAGAGTCGACCTTTGCAAACACCATAGGATTTTCTTTCGGAGAAAGATTCTTGACTGAGAGGTTGAGAATCATATGTATGAATCGTGGATATAGCAACCATTTTTTATCTCGTGCATTGCTACACATAAAATTAAAAATATGACGAGAGACGTTAAACATTTCACCACTACATATCTTCAACAAGATGCCACCCCACTGCATTCCCAATGCATCGTATCCTCCTTTTCTGTGTAACAAGGAGTGGAAGAAAATGTATACTATAGCTTTCCAATCTTTGGATAATCCACGCTTCATTATCTCATTCTTTCTGAAAGGTCCTTCATAGCCCAGGTCTTCAACGAAATGTCTTTTAACTTCCTCCTTGTCTATTGCATATGAATCACTTGGATTGTCTCCGAATCTCAATGCTTTTCTGACCGAGTATTCTAAAATAAGAACCTTGTGACCATGAACCGTAGATCTGATTTGAGGACTTTTAGTAACCACGTGAATTCTAAATTCTGAGTTCAGCCAAAATTCCTCAATCAATTCCTTGTAGACAGCTTCATTCCATGAAATTGCGTATGAGATCTTGCTTTGCAGCCACCAATTGACCACGTCATTGAATTCATCTCGAATAGGTTTAAGGAAGTTGATAGCCATGTTGTCACGATTATCACTAGCAATATGTTCGTCAGCCATGTTCTGTTGCACAACGAACACAATCGTTAGATTAGAATTGAACAAATTAAAGAATATAAAACAAATGAATTAAATAAAATTGAAAAATTAAGGATAATCGGCCAAAATGTTCTGAGAATCGGCCAAAGAGTCGCTAGTATATGAGAGAGTCCACCCGCTGAGTGTCGGTTGAGACACATAGGGACAATCGGCTAAGAGATAAGTGAGAATCGGTTCGACAAAGGCAAGATTCTGACCAGTTGTCAAGAGATAGTCGGCCAGTTAAAGATGACAGTCGTCTCCAAATGAAGACAGTCGGCCATTCCCAAGGGACTTTATCCAGACAGTGGGCCCTCATGATGACTCATAGAGAGTCTGGCACAACTTAGAACTCGCGTTCTATGGAGAGAATTGGCCAATGATGGCCAAGATTGAGACGTAATCTTAAAGAGTCAGCCCTTGTGCCTACTCTGGTTGTGTTCTTCATCTGACAGTTGGCTTTGGAATATGAACAGTCAAAAGCCCCAAATGTCCATTTCGGATCAGTAAAACCTTTCTTAAATTTGTATCTAAGCACATAAAAAGTATAACAATGATCAAAAACACATTATAAATCAGAATATTACCTTAAAAAGAAGTAAAAGCCACATACTTAGGACTGGAAGAGTAAATCGTCGGATGGTAGGAGAAGAATTAGGGCAAGATGGTAAATGCACAACTGATCAAACATATACATATATATATATATATATATATATATATATATATATATATATATATATACTTGGACTTTGTAAGGGCCGACTCTCAACAGTCGGCCCAACAGTCGACTAAAGCTAAAATTAAAAGAAAATGAATTTTTGACCAAATTGACTTGATTTTCGAGCTAGATTTTGATTGTAAAACTCATAAAACTATGTACTAGGGCAAATAAAGACCACAAAAACCTTCAAAACATGCTAAGAGGCAGAGCACGAGTTATTTGAAGATGAAACTTTTAAGGCAATACTTTAGAAATGTGCAAACCTGTATCATGAAATCATACCGACTTAACTTGTCACTCAAACTTTTCTTCATGCATTTGGATGTTCACGGCTTACGAAAGACTGTTGGTATGCTTATCCTCTTAAGCCCATGCACCATGAATTTTATCATACAGCCAGTGATTCTTTATCATGTTTTGGTAATTTTAAGATGAAGTCAGTGGTCCGCAAACTTGTCAGGAATAACGTACCCATCCTCATGGTATTGTGAGTCTAATGATGAGAGCTTCAGGTATATGCCATCGCATAATCAGAGAAGATGATCATCAGGAATCCTAAGATATAGCTGTTTGAGCATTAAGTAGCACGGGTCAGTGAACTGTTCAGGGAATCTCTAAAATGATTTTGGTTCAGGGACATAGCACGACGGACTTACATTCCCTGATTATGAAATAAGCTGGACTTACTTGGACGTCGGACTTACAGGCCATGTTTTTGTCAAGAAACCCTTACAACAATCACAAGAACCCAAAAGAGAAAATGTTTACGTATATAATATGTACACACTAACATTGTGTATCTTTTGCTTTGTTTCCTATTGCACGACATTAACATTGCGTGTCTTTTGCTCAAGAGTTTCTGCTTTGCAGATCGATTCAGTACTAAGATGCACAACATTGGTGTCTTTTGTAGTTGCACTTCATAGCATGTCTTTTATTTACCTAATGCACGTCATTGCTTGTCTTTTTTATCTTTTCTTTTGTATATAAAATATATATATATATATATATATATATATAGAATAGCTCGCAACCCTTATGTGACGGGACTATGATTATGTGCAATCCTGAACAAGATGGGTGTACACTTTATCAGCTATCTTTATCTTTGTCATTGAGTTATAGTCTACTGTTTGAAGTGCTGAGCCTACCAACATGTCCTTGCAGTATAACCGCTTCTTTCTTTCGGTCCTATTCATGCAGTGACCAAGTCAAGTCAGTATAACTATCATTTCCCATAAAAAAAGTTATGCAAACACAACTGAAACTTATCTTTTTCATTCTCTTTCTTTTCTATGCAAACTTTCCCCCAAAAATTTTATTTATAGAAAACCTTCTTTAAGTGGAATTTTAAAAAATAACAGATGAAAAATGTTTTTGCAGCTCAAAATCCAATTCAAATCGGTCAAAAAAAATCTTTTTGGAATTTTCAGAATGAATACAAACAGAAATATGTACAAATAAACATAAAGGAAGGGGATAGAAGATGTTACTCAAAGTTAAATAATCCCAGTTTCTTAACAAGATCCAGAAACTTAGATTTATCGAACGCCTTCGTGAATATGTCTGCCTTTTGATCGTTTGTATTCACCGGAAGGACTTGAATGTATTCGTTTTCATATGCATCCCGAAGAGCATGAACCCGCACATCAATGTGCTTTGTGTTTGGAATGATAAATTGTGTTCTTGACTATATCCATAGGATTTGAGAATAGCAAACAAAAGCAGTGACATACTCAGCTTCAGCGGAAGAGATAGAGACAGAAGTTTGTTTCTTGCACTACCAAGATACTAAGCAGTGTCCCAAACACTGACATCCTCCTGACATAGATTTCCTATTAATATGACAACCTCCATGATCGCTATCAGAGTAGGCTATCAAATCAAAGCTATTGGACTTTGGGTACTAAAGCCCCAACTTGGGAGTGCCTTTCAAGTAACGGAAGATTCTTTTCAAGATGATTTCATGGGATTATTTGGGATTAGCTTGATATCAAGCACAATAGTAAACTACGAACATAATATATGAATAACTGGATGTGAGATACAACAAGGATCCAATCATTGAAACAGTAATGATGTCTATCAGCGGGTTTCTTTCAGGATCAGGAGTCAATGGTTTGTTAGTAGTAGATGGTGTTGAAGATGCCTTACTATCAGTAATCCATAACTTTACGAGCATATCTTGGAGGTACTTAGCTTGATGAATCAGTGTTCCTTCATTTGACTGTTTAACCTCCAATCCGAGAAAGAAAGTGAGCTCACCCATTCTGCTCATTTCGAATCTAGATTTCATCACATTCTCAAACTCCCTGCATAGCGTCTCATCAGTAGATCCAAAGATTATGTCGTCCACATAAAATTCCGATTTTCTTTTTGAACAAAGTCATATCAATCTTCCCCTGTACGAAGCCATTCTATAGAAGATACTTAGAGAGAGTATCATACCAAGCCCTTGGGGCTTGATGCTGTCCATACAAGGCTTTGTCTAGTTTGTAGACTGGTTCGGGTGATCTGGATCTTCAAAATCGGGAGGTTGGAACACATACACTTCCTTCTTCACCTTTCCGTATAAGAACGCGCTTTTTACAACCATTTGATAGACCTTGAAATTCTTGTGACAAACTTAAGACAAGAAAATTCCGATAGCTTCCAGACGAGCAACTGGAGCAAACGCCTCCTCATAATCAATCTCTCTTCTTGTGCAAACCCTTGCACCACTAAACGAGCTTTGTTCTTGATGACAGCATTTCTTTCATCTGTTTTGTTGCGAAACACCCATCGAGTACCAATTAGGTACTTATTCTATGGAAGACTGAAAAGGTCCCACACTTTCAACTTTCTAAACTGAGCTAACTCATCCTGCATAGAATTAATCCAGCTTGAGTCCTTCAAGGCCATTGAGATATTCTTTAGAACATCATGTGACAAGAATCATACACATAGGGTCGCGTTGTAAGGAGTTGAATAACTTCTTGTGCGAACACCCTCTATGATAGGTCTGATCACATTCTCCAATGGATGATCTGAAAAAGTCTTGAAACTTGGCCCATCTGGAACATCAACTTGTTTTGGAAGATTTGTCAAATGAACATCAGGAATAGAATCAGCTTCTTCTTCTTTCGAATCACTATCAGCATTGACAGCGGGATCATTTGCTAGATTTTGTTCAAGAGGAACAACATTTGAATTGACAGGAGCTGTTTGATCAGAAGATGTATCACCAGAAGTTTCATCATGAGCAATATCAGTAGCCTCAAAGTGGGAAGAGGTTACTTTATTGTTGTTAGATTCAGACAAAGGATTGGCAATAATCGGTGTGATTCTTGTTGAAAAAGGCATAAATTCATCGTTTGCATGTATTGATGGAATGAATGATGGTTCAGAAGATGGAGTGGACTGAGGGATGATTGGTGCAGGCGGAATGAAGTTATTGAAAACAACATCTGCATCATATAACCAGTCATGACTGGTTCCAGTGTTTGTAGAGTTTTATTCTTGCCAAACGACATAGTACGATTCCTGCACGATCTTTGTTCTCTTGTTGTAGACTCGGTATGCTTTCTGAGATGATGAATATCCAATGAAGTAACATTCGTCACCCACTACTCCAAACTTTGCAAGATTCCCAGTGAAGTTCAACAGAGTACACGAGCATCCGAATGCTCTAAAGAAGTCAATCAAGGGATTTCTTCCATGAAAAATGTCATAGACGCTCTTGTTGTGAGCCTTGACCACCAGAGCATGATTCAGAACATAATTAGCAGTATTAACTGCTTCTGCCCAGAAAATAATTGGAAGCTTTAAAATCTATCAGCATCGTTCGAGCAGCCTCGATGTAACACCCCAGTTTTTAAAGAAATACAATTTGAAGGACTAAATTGGTCATTTGATGAAACCCTAGGGGGTTAAAGTAACATTCTGTTAAAGTATAAGGGGATAGAGTACATTTGATTAAAAGTTCAGGGGCTGAAAATGAAAATTTTGGGGATTGAACAGATGTCGGACCGACATGGATAGCGGTCCGCTATGTAGGGCGCAAGGAATCAATTAGAAGATGCCACGTGTCAGCTGACTAATCATTGAAATCTAACACGTGTATAGTAGATAACTGTGACACCCAGTATTTCAGGTCGAAAATTATATTTATTTAAGCACGTGCATAGTTCATAATTCCTGAATCATTATTTTCACAAGGTATTGTCAGAAGTCTTGCAAAGGAACACAAGTCACATTTTAGTAATTATTAGAATTACTGGGTCATGAACATTTATTACTCGTAGTGTACGGTCATTGGTGATTAACAAATTTTATACAAGTAAAGTCTAGAAGTATAATTATTTTATGCAAAGTATATATATTGGTGACTAAATCTTTAAAGATTGATACAAGAATTTTATTCACCCGGTTCCTAATATATTATTTATGTGAGAACATGTGCGAATAGTTAAAAATATTAACCAAGTCGGGATTGACTAGCAGATTATTAAAGCTAGTCAAACTACACAAAATGTACGACGCTTTAATAATAAAAGATATTAAAGCGGGTATTAATTTTGGGTAGTATACCGCGTCTAAATCAATCACATCATCATGATGACTTCTTTGCTTACACTTCACTCAAGTGTCATAATCGTCATGATTATGACCAAGAGTGCAAGCAACCTCAAAGATCACATCACCATCATTATATCTTTGCTTATACTCCACTTCAACATCAAGTCGTAATGATAATGACTTGTTGAGATCTTCACTCAACCCCTGTTTCATTTAATAATTATATATATATATATATATCTAGGTATATAGGTGTAAAGTTTAAATCACTAAAAGATCCTACACCGGGTATTATATTGCGGGATCACTTACCGGGTTTACACTACCTAAATACCATCTACCTAAACATTGGAATGATAACACTTGGAATGATAACACTTGAAGTGACAACACCCAACCTACCCCCCCTAAACCCTCCTTTGGGGCCACCCACCTTGCCATTTCACTATCATCTTTCATCATTGGTGTCATAAAACCATGCTTAGTCAAGCCTCCAACAAGCAAGGGTCATGTGTATCATACACCACGATGATTGCAATGATGAGGAAAGAACCAACACTTCACTCCACCTCCATACTCTTCCATAATGACTAATAATTACTACCAAGTCCATACTCCATCTAATCTAGTATATAAAAGAGTGTATGACATCAAGCAAGAACACTTCTCTTGCTCTCTCCCTTTCTCGGCTCACCTAGCACCAACACACACACATGAATTTCAAGGGTTAAGATCAAGAACTCAAGGAAAGAACACCCTCATTTGATGATTTTAGGGGCATTCAAGAGGAGGTCTACACGGAATCTAGCTACAAACTCGAAGATCACCTTCTCTTTCTCTCTAAAATCGCCATCTTCACCACTTGTTGGTATAATACTTCACTAACTCCTCCTCTTCTTTAGTTCATAGTTTAAAAGTGAATCTTGTTCACCTAAAGATGAGATGTTTTCATAAAACACTTGTAACTAAGGAAAAACCAACAAGTAAAAGAAAACTCGACCTAGTGTTTAAAACATGGGAATAAATATATATTTGTGGGTCACATATATTGATATATGTGGGTATATATTTTTATTTAATAAAAGTATATTATATGATGGATGTATGCAAGCATGTGTAGAGTTTGACACTTATGATATTACTTATGTACTTTTGGGTCATTTAAAGTGCATGGATCTGTAAATATATAAAACATTGAAGTAAGGAAATATGTTTGTATATGTGTGTGAAAAACTCTAGATCTAGACACATGTGGAAAAATACTTAAGCATGAATATGTATATATGAAAATCATGGTGTATTCATATATATATATAAATCGTGATATATATATATATATATATATGTATGGGTGTGAGTATATGTTCAGATGTGGAAATACATGTATGCATGCATTGCTAAAAATAAATAAAGATGTATGCATGATGAACGTAAATAAGTAATAAATATCGTTCGGAATATAAATATTTATATGTGGACGTGGTAACGTGGTCTATACGTACGTAGGGAAATTAACATGCATGGGCATACTTGAACGATATTTGAGATTGTATATAATTATTTTTGAGGAATAATTATATGTTTATACGTGAACCCTAATGTGAATAAATTATAAGCCGTTACAAAATAATATTTATTTTTGGTACACTTAATAAGTCATCAATATGGAAACATAATATTTTCTCAAAAAATATGTAAACGTCTAGACTGAAATAATAATCACCAATGAGTAGTCACATGAAAACACTGTTTTTACTAAACAATGACGTACTTAACGAGATCCGTTAAGTCGGGTGAACAACTTGCATTTAAGACGGGTAGTCTTAATGCATTAGTACCCTTGTGTAATTAGGGTACGGATAGACAGGAACGTTTAGCACACTATTATTTGCTAGGATTTCATCGGACACAAGGTGAGTTTCACGGCCCCTTTTTGCTTTTTTTAATGTTTTGTAAACTGTGGGGGAGAAACATACTTACATATTATGTATTACATTATTGTTTAATACATTTGGAAACTTTGTTGTTTTATACACTTGAGAAATCATTGCAAACATTTTTTATATGATAAGAAGGAAACGAGATACTAACATTACATTGTACATGAGGAACAATATAGCGCTTAAAGTTCCCGGATTAACACTTTTTGTAACCATTACTTATGGTATTAGCCTGCGATTCTATGGATAGTACTATTGGTGGTGACACCCGCGGTCATGGTTAGTCGCGCTAACCGGGGGTCCACATGGCCGAATGACCGCATATTGTCTTATTTTCTTGGTTTAGCGAGGGAGGGGCATTCATTTGTCATGGTTTGGTTATGGTTTCATGTACGAACATAGGTATTTGTAAGCCTAGCTAGCTTACGAATGAATCAATAAAACTTGTTTCGCTTATCGTATGCGTTTAGAATTATTTCTACTTATTTAAGACAGTGATATCATGGGAAATGTTTTCGGGTAAAACTACTTATTTTATGACCGTTAAGTCATGGATACGTTTTCGGGTGAAAACTACTTATTTTATGACGGTTAAGTCATGGATACGTTTTCGGGTGAAAACTACTTATTTTATGATGGTTAAGTCATGGATACGTTTTCTGGTAAAACTACTTATTTTATGACGGTTAAGTCATTGATACGTTTTCGGGTGAAAACTACTTATTTTATGACGGTTAATTCATAGATACGTTTTCGGGTGAAAACTACTTATTTTATGACGGTTAAGTCATGGATACGTTTTCGGGTGAAAACTACTTGTTTTATGACGGTTAAGTCATGGATACGTTTTCGGGTGAAAACTACTTATTTTATGACAGTTAAGTCAATGATACGTTTTCGGGGAAAACTACTTATTTTATGACGGTTAAGTCATGTATACGTTTTCTGGGAAAACTACTTATTTTATGACGGTTAAGTTATATATACGTTTTCGGGGAAAACTACTTATTATTTATGACGGTTAAGTCATGTATAGTTTTTCGGGAAAAACTACTTAGTTTTATGTCTTTAAAGTCATGTACATGTTTTCGGGAAAAATACTAGCATTGATATAACTAACTCTGTGAACTCACCAGCCTTTGTGTTGACACTTTCAAGTATGTTTCTCAGGTAACACTTAGCCATGGCGCGGTTGGAATAGGCTAGTTATGCTGGATTAATTCCTAGTAATTGGAAGGGCGTAGAGTATCAAGTCTCAAGTCTGTCGTTGATCTAGAAGAACTTAGATCATTGTATTACTTAGTTTTAGTAATTGTATATGTAATCAAGTCTTAGAAATCACTATTACGGCTTTCGCTATCGTTTAATAAACCAATCATTGCAAACTTTATTTATTTATTAAATAAATAAATTTGGGGGGTGTGACAATAACGGACTGACGTGAAGACCATAATGGTCCGTTGTACCCATAACAGACCGACATCATGAACATAGCGGTCCGCTATGTGCTCACTAAGCCAATAAGCTGCCTCATATGGATGTCGGACCGACATCTATATGTATAACGGTCCGATATGGACCCGACGGGTAGCCTATAAGTATTTGGACCATGAACTCAGTTTTGAGACATCCCACACAGCAAACACACATACAAAACACACACTTAAACTTGGTAAGCGTGCCTAGAAGCCCTGGTTCACGTAGAGAAGTCTGGTTTCTAGCTTTTCGACCCCAATACGTAGTACATAGTTCTGAGGTAAGGTTCTGACTAGTTCCTAATGACATGGTTATTTCCACTAAGCTAGGAACTTGTGATTGAGTAATGTTATAATGACTTAGGACCCTGATCAAAGTCATTGTGCTATTTACGTTAGCAAAGGTTAAAGTTATCTGAATAGGAAGGAAGTTAGAGGTGGGTTATATGATGCCCCTTTTCAAACATTTTTAAATGTTTTGGGCATGATGCACGTGTTATAAATGTTTTAGATACTGTATGCCATTGATTTAAATCTTTGAGCCAGTATCCATGATGTTCCAAGAGAAATGTTTATGTTATAAAATAAAAGGTAAACTTCTGACCGGTATGTAGTTATCTGGCAAACATAATGTTCTGTCTAAGGAAAGAGTGGTGTATAAATCCCTCTTGGACCCGTCATTCTTTTCTCGAAACATATCTGTTGGAGGTACTACTCTGGAAAGATAACCACCTTGTAATGTTTTAAAGAAAGAGAAGAAAAATGGTTTTGACACGTAAAATGTATTAAGACTTGTCTTGGTTTACCGGGACAAGTAATCATGAAAGGATGGCATTGGCAGTGATTGCATTGACATGGAATGTTTTGACCACGATGGTTTGTAAAGGAATGTTTTTGTAAAATCCCACAGAATATCTTGCGAATTATGGGCAGTGATTGCTATATCTCCGGAAGGGGACGAATTGAATGCGGACCGTTACATTTCTTCGTGGGATGTAACGGGGGACCCTTTATAAAGGTTATGGAAAGTGGTGACGACCACTTAAGAGGTTTACGAACCTCGATAAGATGTAAGTGTGCAAGAATAAATGGTATGTTGGGGAATGGCGTATGTGAAAGGTAAAGGTGATGTTTTAAAACGTGTCATATACAAACCATCTGATTGGATCAAAAATACTTTGATTAAACTTAGAACTCACCAGCGTAAGCTGACCCATGTTTAAGCATGTGTGTCAGGTAAGAATGGCAAGGAGGCATCATGAGCAGGATATCTGGCATCAAAAGCTGAAAACTGGCATTAGGATTATGTTGTGCTTTCTTTGGAATGTGTAGGTACACATGACTCATCTTAGATCGATCTCATGACAGGACGTATCGTTAACGCGGAGTGCGAAATCCTACCGTATTAACGTTTTGTATAACAATCGACAATAGAAACAGTAGGTAAATAAACTTCTCTTTGTATTCCACAAAACACAGAGTTTACAGATTCATAGAATACAGTCATTCAAAGTCTCTCTGCTGCTCCTTACTTACTAAAACTGTAAACTCCTATTTATAGACACAAACCTGCTCTAGGCGAACTTAACAAGTTCGCTTCTAAAGATGCTTAGGCGAACTTCTCTATGAACTTGCACAATATTCCTTAGGCGAACTTAACAAGTTCGCTCCTAAAGATACAAGTTCGCCTCTCTATGAACTTATACAGAATTTTATCAACAGTTACAAAACATGTCCTAACAGGCTCCTCTTTAACTGTTGCTAACAATTCTATCAATTACAGGTCAAAGACTCTAAGACTAAGCCATAATATCTTCAAGCTCGTTGTCACCAGAAAATGCTCCAACAGACTCCCCCTTGACAACAACTTTAGAAGATTGTCATCCGTGTTCATAGATCAACAAACACACTGTAGTCTTCGTCTTGTTCATCTGCACACTCTCTCTTTATTTCTAGAAGAAAACTCAGGAGAAGGACCCCTTGTCAACTTCTGTCTGCAATATTCAGTTTTTGCAAAGGAGAACAACCAAGAATAACCAACAATTAAGATTTCCATGGAAGCTGGAAAAATAAAATCTTTTTGATTTTTCAAACATAAGAAACACAAAATATTTTTGGTTTTTCTTTATATAAGCTGAAATGTAAAATACAAAATCACATTTTTTTGGTCGAACATCACGAGTAAGAAGATCATATCAGTATATATGAGATATCAATCACACATCTTGGATATAAAATCCATATAATATCAAATGGTATCCTATGTCATTCTTTCAAGCCTTGACCAATCAACCAATATCTTTCAAAGATTATCACACTTTATCTTTTCAAGACTTTCATATTGCATGTTATGATATGCGATAAACATTCAAATAAAATAGGATCAGGCTATGACACACAAATTCAAATTGTCAATATTATAAGATTTGAAACTAAAGCATCTCATTCCCACTTTCTTGTGAGTTAAGGTACCATTTAAGTATGAAATACAATGTGTACCCCACTAGTATGCCAACAGTAAGTAAATGCACTATCTTCAAGACATATGAGATTTTACTAAAGATTATCCGAATTTCCAGAATGAGGAGACATCACTTAGCACATGAATAGCAGAATCCAAATTGGATTGAATAGGAATCAATGAGATTCAGAATCGAATGATTAAATGTCTTGGCTTATATATGTGGAATCATACGATTCAGGTACGTGGGTCCAACTGTTATCTGGATTATGAATTCAATGGAATCAGTAAAGATGATTTATCAATACGATCTAAGGGCTAGAATATGTTTGACAAATGTTGTCAAGTACATATCTTGATTATACTTCAAATTGCATGCTTTTTGGGACATGGACACTGAAGCAAATCGAATGAATAGTGCTAAGGACATAACCCGAAACTGATCTCACAGGACAATCTTTATTAAAAGCTAATATTCTTTATCTGATAGTGATCTTTTAACACACACACCCAGGCATAAAATGGGTTCAAATCACAGTTGTAACATATGCAATTTTGTTTTCACACTACTAATGGTTCAGTGACGCTTTTAGTCTACTGACAATTCAAATTATATGCATACACAAAACTATCATTTCCTATTTGTGTAGTCTCTGAAGTTTAGATCAAAACATATAATTCAAATATATTAACATAAAGCACCAACCAGTCAAACTAAGGTCATGTGTGAAAGAACATCTACTGATGTACTATCATCTCTTCTTTAACTTCAAGTAATGTCAATTTTATCTTTTTCAATTTGTTTGGATTTTTCAAAATCTTTTTCAAAGAAAGTAAAACAAACGAAAATAAGCCTTCCATGAAAACATTTTATGAAAACCATTTTACTTGGTTAATCAGGATTAAGCAAATCAATCAAATAACAACTCAAACCGATGTAATCCTGTAATTGAATGCCTTTGCCTTTGTCAGCAACACAAATCTGTACTCCCCCTGTCCTGTAGACTCCACCTCAACTAGTCAAATGGTTGCATCAACGACTTTATGCTCACCATTGTCATCCTAAGTTTCAGGTTGTCCTTTGGACTTTGTAAAACTCTTTCCAAAACATTGTGTGTGACATATTCTCCCCCTTGAGCATCAAGTCGTTGAATCAAATAGATTCGCAATTATCAACAACTCTTTACCCTTGCAGATGCCATTCCTTGTCATGTGCTTAGAACCACCACTATCAACAACCAAAATGGTATTAATAGTCCCTCTTGGTAAATCCTGCACATCTAACAAGAAACATTAATTTGAAATTGGGACCCAAGCCATGGTAGTCATGGGTCGTCCATATGTATCAAAATAATAAACCTCACTACATTAACAATCGAATCTCTCATCTATTTTCGGAGATTGTTTCGACGAGTCAGAAACAAAAACTTTAGATTTCCAAACATACTTCTGTTCATTAAGTTCTTTTTGCTTAAAATGTGAAGTGTTTGAACATTCTTGTTCATTTGAAAAATGTTTAGATTGTGAAAACTCTTGTTGTTCTAAAAGTTTTCTCAATCTTCTGTTTCTCCTACGTCTTTGAGGTCTAGAAAGCCTAACTTCAGATTTGGAATTACCCTTTGGTGTATCATGAGGTTTAACCACATTTGGGTTAACATAAAGCTTACCAAGAGTTCTTATCTTTCCTGGAGTAACATGTCGGTTACCTTTGGCATTGTGAGGATAAGCAATCCGAATATGACCCACAAGACCACAGTAAAAGCAAGATCTTTTCTCACTATATTCTCTCATATAAGGAATCTTCACACGATAAGATGCACTTGAAGAAGATTCTCCTACATGAACTTCTTTTGGAGTTTGAGACGGAACAAACTTTTTCGCAACAGGTTTTGATTCAGGCTTCATCTTCTCAGGAACTACATGTGTCTTTCCTTTATTTTTGTAAGGACAGGTCACCACAATGTGTCCCATCTCATTACAATGAAAGCATGTACGCCTGTCTTTATAATCTCTGACATGTGGAACTCTCCTTGAATTTGAAGAACTTCGAAATGTATAATTTCCAGATGAATTAGAATAAACCTTTGAGTCTTCTTTCTTAACCTCTTTCGGTATCCCCTCTACCCTAGCTTCATCACAATATTCATCATCACTCTCATCAGAATACACCATATCTTCACCTGTGACTGGATTCACTTTCAATATAGTCTTAGGATCTAAATCCTCATCTATTATAATCTCAGGTGTCACAGAATAATTTTCGTTGAATGGTGGAGGAACATAACCAATACCACTAGTTCCATTCCCCTCTTTAGTATTATAATGATAATGTCCCAATAAGAATGATGAATTTCCAAAGGTTTCTAACTTTCTATGTAATCTGATCACCTATGCTTTAGATTCAGCTAGTTCCTTATCTTTCTCAACAAGATCATTATTTTGTTTCTCAATTTCTGCAAAGGACATATCCAGGTGATATGCCTGCTCTTTGATCTTCAAAGTTAGAGAACTTATATCCCTCTTCAGTGATTCTATTCTCTCAATACACACATTCTCATTATCTTTTAATTTCTGCTTTACCGTGTGCATCGATTTCATATCACAAATGAGGTTTACGTTGTCATCCATAACCCTCATCATTTTATCCTTCTCTGAAACACAGTTAGAACAAAACGTTTCACAGTTAGAAACTACCTCAGCTTTTACTTCTGAAGAAGATGCACCAGGAGCCATGAATACGTCATCATCAGCTTCACCCTTTTGATCAATAATGACAGACTCCGCATCAATTTCTGATACACTCAAATCATCTTCAACTGTCTGAAAGCTTTCTTCAGTCATCACATCAGTCTCAGTAGATTGAGTACTTTCACCAGAACGAATACTCTCACTATCAGTTAAATCTATAGAAGAATCACTTTGAGAATCACCCTACTTCTCCAATACTTCTTTGATCAAGACCACAAATGCATGAGAAGTTGCTTCACCCATTTTCTTCAATGCTTCCCATAGATCTCTTGAAGTTGGACACTTCCCGAGACTATCGGTGATTTCTTTTGGTAAAGACATCGTTAAAGTTTCACATGTTTTCATCTCTCGATCAAACTTCTGCTTTTCTACTTTAGTAAGAGCTGTCACTGGTTTGGGAAGATCACGAAATTCCAGAAAGTCAAAAGTAGGATGCATATATCCTTTTGTTATTGGTCTCTAAAAATTTTCATCAGTTTTTGATACGAACTGTTCGAACCGGACTTTCCAGCTATGGTATTCTGATATGCACAAAAGCCTCGGTGGCATAGTTTCAATATCATTATCATCACATGAAATTGACATTTTGAAATTTTTGCGAAAATATCCGGAAAAAAAATTTCCCGCCAAAATACTCTTTTTTAAAAATTTCAAAAATGATATAAACCAACCATATAAGCTTTCCCTAAAATTTTGGACAAGAAAAAATTTCCCGCCAAAATACTTTTTTTTAAAAATTTCAAAAATGATATAAACCAAACCATATAAGCTTTCCATAAAAATTTGGACAAGAAAAAATTTCAAGAACTGTTTAAATTTTTCAAGAACCATATAAGCTTTCCCTAAAAATATATATATATATTTTAACATTAGCAAACTAGATAAGTCCGCCTGAAATTACCTGAGCGAACTTAATAAGTTAGCCTGAACTTCACTGAGCGAACTTGACCCCAAGCGAACTTGTTAAGTTCGCCTGATCTTCATCGAAGTTCGCCTCCCTAAGTTCGCCTGCAACTGAATCAACAAGTTCACTTGCTTCAGCTGTAACAAACTCAGCAACCCAAAGACGAACTCATAGCGCCGAAAATCATCATTTCTCACAGATTTGAAGGAATTTGAAGAAATTGGACCGTAGGATTTAGTATTTCATGAATTAGAACACTTCTATCGGATCAATTTCACTAAAATCAACATCAAATTCATGAATTCAGTAATAAAATCAGTTTCAAGAACTTAAAACTCCATGGATACAAAAATGCTCAATTTCTTGTCAAATTGTACACAAAAACGTCTCTAATCACCAAGAATCAAATGCAACTCACGAGCAAAAGCTCTGATACCACTTGTAGGTCCACATGACTCATCTTAGATCGATCTCGTGAGAGGACGTATCGTTAACGCGGAGTGCGGAATCCTACCGTATTAACGTTTTGTATAATAATCGACAATAGAAACAGTAGGTAAATAAACTTCTCTTTGTATTCCACAAAACACAGTGTTTACAGATTCATAGAATACACTCGTTCAAAGTCCCTCTGCTGCTTCTTTCTTACTGAAACTGTAAACTCCTATTTATAGACACGAACCTGCTATAGGCGAACTTAACAAGTTCGCTTCTAAAGATGCTTAGGCGAACTTCTCTATGAACTTGCACAATATTCCTTAGGCGAACTTAACAAGTTCGCTCCTAAAGATACTTAGGTGAACTTGTTAAGTTCGCCTCTCTATGAACGTATACAGAATTTTATAAATAAAGAAATGTCCTAATAGAATGTACTAAGACAAGTTTTATAAATAAAGAAATGTTGTTTTTAAAAGTATTCCACTGTGAATGTTTCTCTGATTACTATATGTTCATGAGTAAATCCGACAAGTGACCGGCATTCCGGGTGATCTAGGATGTCAGTGTCACACTAGATCAACGTATGGTTCTTCCTTTTAGCTACTCCGTTATGTTGTGGAGTCCTGGCTGCATTGAATTGTCTTGAAATTCTCTTGTTTTCACAAAATTCATTCAAGACATGATTCTTAAACTCGGTGCCATGGTCGCTTCTGATAGAAATCACCTAACGCTTGCAGATCATCTCAATCTTAAGAATAAGACTTTTCAGCACCTCTGCGGTTTCATCTTTGTTAGCTAAGAAATTAACCCAAGAATAGTTGAGAAATCATGTGTTACGACCAAACAATAAGGATTTTTAGAGATGCTCTTCTCACTAACGGGACCAAAAAGGTCCATATGAAGCAAATGTAAGGGAATAGAAATAGAATTCACTGCTTTGGGCTGGTGTGACTTCTTGTGCTATTTGGCTTTAGCAAATGCCATGCATTTTTCTGAAAATTTAAAATCCTTGGAGGGCAAACCTCTCACAATGTTTTGTTTTACCAAACGGTTTATGTTTTTAAAATTCACATGACCAAGTCGACGATTCCACAGCAGTGATTCAATGTCAGAAGCTTTAGACAACAATGTGACATTAGGAAATTTTTTTATTTTGTTTAATTTTCGGGACAAAAATTCTTTTAACTAGGGGATGATGTGACAACCTGACTTTTCAGGTTAACTCAGTTAACAATTTCGTTAAAAATTCCATAGAAAACACTTAACCCCGTTAACTGAAACTAGTTAAACCTAACCCCAGGGGCCATTTCTGTCAGTTTTGTATCTCAAACTATAGGGACTAAATCTGAAATTAAACCATTCTTGATTTCGGTTGACTTTTGAAAGTCAAACCGTATATCCTTGATCGAATTCGAATTCCATGATGGTTTTTAATCGAAATCGAAACTGAAACCATTTGAATTCGGCCATTAACGGTCTTAACTACAGACTTAACCATCATCAATGCCGAAATTAATCAAGTTAATGAATTATAACTCATAACCGTCGACACTATGATTTGATACCAACGAATTCGATCATTTCAATTGTTGTTCTCGCAAACAACTACCTGCACACGAAAGGCGAGACCCACTGTAGCTTCTGCACGCGTTGAATCGATCGGAGAAGCATCCACACTCGCTGAAGAGCAAACCATTCTTGGTCGGCACCTGTTCTATTAGTTCACTACCAATTCGAGCATCATTCTGGTAACTTTTACATCCTTTAGCTTCATTTTTACATCAAGATCGTAAGCCCTAACCTAATCGGGGCTTACATTACCAAATTGAACCCAATCCAGATTCTAGGGTTCATACGAAACCGATTTAATCAAACTTTATTTTAGAACCTGTTTAAATACAATTAAATTATATCATTAGATTCGTAATTCTCTAGTTGATGAAAGCCCTATGCCAATTCACTGCCATAATATCGAATTGACCACGATCCGGAATCTAGGGTTCTTCATAAAATCGATTTGGGGGTTTCGACCTTAAACTCAACCAAAATCAAATTAAATTACTTGGTTAGATTCGCAATGATCGAATGAGTAAAAGCCCCATGATTTCAAGGATTTCTAACAACAGAAATATTCAAATCGATCCCACGTTTTCAAATTAGGGTTTAAGCCTTCAATCTCTAATTAATCGATTCAGAACTTGATGTTTTTTCAAATTAAAATTCACCCCAGGTTCGGAATTTTGTAAGGAACACAACCCCTGTGTCAATTGAATCAGTCGTTATCAAAATCAATGGATTTGGAGGGTGATTTGATTCGGGTTCGAATGAGGGAGATACCTCAGTGAGTTTTTGATTAAAACCATTCTCGATCCGGGTTCTGTTGCGATAGCCTAGCGGCCGGGACTGGTTATGACTGTATGCTCACAGGGAGGGGACCCGGGTTCGAGTCTCCCTCCCCCCTGTTTTGGTTTTATTTATTTTAAGCCACTATTTTAATATTAAACCTATATATATATATTATTATATTAATATATTAAAATGTTTTTAAACCGGAAAACACCCGTAGGCTCGGGTTTGATTCGTAAACCGCAATTATTTAAAATAACCACTTTTAAAATAGCATATTTATATCATTTTCAAACCCCGACTTCGTATGAAATAATATATTAATATTATTTTTAACTCGTGACTCCTATTTCTAAATAATATATATTTATGTTATTTCACTTTGTTTAAACACCTCGTAAAATGTTTTAAACCGTTTAATAGTATAAATTGTTATATTATTTACCTACGTTATTTGCTCGAATAAAAATAACATGTTTATTATTTTTGTCAATGATTAATTATTAATCTTACGAATCTAAAATAATATATTAGATTATATTATTTTCCTAACTTTTGTAAACGACTCGAACATACGAATCTAATTATTTATTTGTTTATTATTCGTTATTAATGTTCGACACGTAATGCATTTAACTTAATTATTATATATATAATTCCGTAGACACGTTCGTCTACTCTTAAATTCCTAGAATGCGTTAAGGCGTTAAATCTTCCGTGTCGTCGTCACAAATCCCAACTTGTCCCTAATTTATGTGTTTATAATTTTAGGGCATACGTAAGTCGTCTGAGACTTACATTCGTGGTTCCAACTTTTTCCTTGTGTGATCCAAATCTCTACTCAAGCTCAGGTGAGTTTTCACGGCCCCTTTTTACTGGTTTTAAACTGGGAGAGAAAACATGATAAAAACTCTTTTTGATTTTTGTACTTCATTTTATATCACTTGTTATGACTATGCGTAAACTCTATCATGAAAGTCCTCACATCGAACCGTTTAAATATGAATATAGCGAGGTATGTTGGGTAGTACTACTGGGTTTGACAAACCTCACCCGCGTTAGTCGCGCTAACTCGATTGGATATCGAACGGGTGCAATATTGACCTAAACGTGCACCGTGGTTGATAGACCTGGTGGGAGGCAATACAAACAGTCAGTTTACGATTGCGAGCGTAATAGCAAACATGAACATGGGTTAGCTACTCATTGGTATATTTGTGTTGATTGTACAATAAATCTAGTAAACGTTTATTTATATATTGAAACCTGTGAACTCACCAACCTCGTGTTGACATTTTTCTTTACATGTTTTCTCAGGACGCTAAGCTAAGACACAGGTGCACGTTAGGGCATGCATGGGATTCAACTACTTTGCTTTGTGTCTATTTATGTTTGGTTGAATTATTCTATTGTACTTTGTTTGGTTTGGACGTTTGGACTTTTGAGACTTTTGGACTTTGGTTTTGGGCGCGTGTATTTTGCGCATTTATTTTCTTTACGCTTCCGCATTGATACTCTGATTTAAAAGATATTTTCATTTTGAGTCCCATGTAGAGTCGTTCAATGTAACTAGTGTCTGAGATCCTAGTTTGTCACTTCCCAAAACGGTAAAACTCCGTTAGTTGAAATTGGGGGTGTGACAGATTGGTATCAGAGCCATTGGTTATAGAGAACTAGGATTGCATACTAGACTATAGCCTCACACATTAGTTACATGTCATTTGGATGTTTGGTACTTATACATAATGTTGCAGGATCATGTCGTCAACCCCACCTCCATCACCTAACGCATCAGGGCATAAGGCACCTGTACTCTCATCCCCGGAGCCCAAAAGGCGCCGGACTACTTCAATTGACCAAGGCGAACCGAGTAACGCACGAGCATTGGATTATGCTCTCAATTGGGACGTATACCCACATATGATCCAAAGGTGGATCGAAATGGGAGATGTTCCATCACCGTACTTTGGATCCGCATCTTCATCATCTACACTACCTAGCTTACCATGCACCATGGAACAAGCTTTCGCAGCATTCGTATCTTATATGTTGAAAGAATTGAGTTTTGTACAAGATGCCACCGAGGAGATACCTAAACTTCTGAAGAATGGACCCCAAGTAGAGAAGAATAAGGTAGGAGTAGAACACTTGACTACCGAACTAGCTGCAACGGACCATGTCCACAACCTTTTAGTGGATCGTGTGGCACATCTAGAGATGATGGCCGACACTATGGATGTTGATATGGAAGGAGTTCTGGAGAGATTAGCTGCTATGGAAGCTCAGCTACATGTGGCAAACCACACTGCTGAAGGCCTTCAAGAGAGGGTGACTCACTTGGAAGCCCAACTGCAAGCGGCCCTATTTCCGGAAGACATTCCAGTATCTGACGATGAGGAGGAACCCTTTGAGGAGGAGCCCTTTGAAGAGGAGCCCTTCGAGGAGGAGCCCTTAGAGGGGGAGCCAGCTGAGGAAGAGCCAGTGGAGATCGATGATGCACAGTCATACGTCTCTTCTGATGACGAGGATGTTTGAGGATCTTCCTAATCTATCTTCCTTTTCATGTTTGTTATTTTGCTTATGTTATTCCTCTTTTCAAACCTAGATGGGTAAGGTTGTTCCCATCCAATAAAAGCATGAGAAGTTTAATATTGAGTTATTTATTTTGTAGCCTTACAATTTATTTAATTTTCAAAATATTAGATGTTGTATCTCCTTACTCGTACCTGAATAATGTTAATATGCGATATATTTCTCATTATTTTTCATTTGTGATTGTGAAGAATCATGTCTGGGAGAGGGCGAGGAGGCCGTTCTGGTGGTCGTGGTACCATTAACATGACGGCAGCAGAGCTAGCAGCTTTGATAAATAATAGTGTGGCAGAGGCCCTAGCAGCACAGAATGCTGCAGGTAAATGCTTTAACTATTGACTAATAGTGTCAATCCTTCTCCTAAAAACATCTTTCTAAACTCTATAATTCCAATTTAATTTGTATTTCTAAATCCAGGCCAGCAAAACCAACAGCCAGCCTGCACTTTCAAGGCATTTATGGATTGCAAGCCCCACACCTTTAGTGGAGCTGAAGGAGCCGTTGGATTACTTCACTGGTTTGAGAAGGTTGAATCAGTAATAGCCATGTGCAACTGCCCCGTGGCTAACCAAGTGAAGTTTGCTGCTGGAACTTTAGAAGGCCCGGCCCTAACATGGTGGAATGCCCAAGTTCAAATGTTGGGTCTGGCAATGGTAAATGGACTCCCGTGGGAGGAATTTAAAGCAATGATGAAGGAGGAATACTGCCCACGAGATGAAATTCAAAAGCTAGAGGGAGAGTTCTGGAACCTTAAGATGGAGGGTTCGGAAATTGAACTCTACACCACTCGTTCACACGAACTTGCTACCATGTGCCCATACATGGTGACTCCGGATTACAAACGGATTGAACTATACGTTGGAGGTTTGGTACCTCAGATTCAAAGCATGGTGACCTCATCCAACCCTACCACTATCCAACAGACCATCAGACTTGCTCATAAATTGACCGATCAGGCGATGACACAAGGAACTTTACCTCCAAGAGGTTTGGTTTCTAAACCCACCGACAACAATAAGCGCAAGTTCGACCATCACTCCCACTCCCACTCTAATTCTAAAGGATCCCAACCCAACCAACCTCAGCTCCAACAGCAGCGAAAGTTTGAGCCTGCTAAAAACTTTAATCAAACGACCTCATCAGGTCCGAATCAGGGAGAATATGCTGGGAGGTACCCCAAGTGCAACAAATGTGGCTATCACCACACGGGCACTTGTGACCGACAACGTTGCCAGCGGTGTTGTAAGATGGGCCACGCTGCGAAGGACTGTAGGGTTACACTCCCGAACAAACAACCATTTCAATCACAGGGATTCACGAGAGGATGTTTTCAGTGCGGCAAGGAGGGGCACATCCAAAGGAATTGTCCTCAGTTGAAGAGGGGTGGAAATGGTAATGGCAGTGGTAGTGGTAACAGTAATAACCAGGGCAACAATGGTAACAACCCCAATCAGAGCAATAATGGTGGGAATAACGGTAATAACGGTAGTAGTGGAGGGAATGGGGCGAAAGGAAGAGCTTTTGTACTGGGATCTGGAGAAGCTCGCTACGATCATAACGTGGTCACCGGTAAGTTTCTCTTAAATAATTACTTTGCTTCTGTCCTTTTTGACACTGGTGCTGATAGGAGTTTTATATCTAAGAAACTTAGTGATATGATAAAAGGAAACCCAACTCTGTTAGAAGCTAAGTATGTAATAGAGATAGTTGACGGCCAAACAATTGAAGCAACTCACATTCTTAAGGGTTGTAAGCTTGATTTAGCTAGCCATATTCTTGACATTGATCTTATGCAGGTTACACTTGGTAGTTTTGATGTAATCGTCGGCATGGATTGGTTGTCTAAAAACCAAGCGGAAATCATTTGTCATGAGAAAATCGTTCGGATACCCCTCTTGAGTGGAGAAATTCTTTCAGTTCAGGGCGAAAGGGTTGGTACTGTCATGAGTATCATATCCTTCATGAAGGCACAAAAATGCCTTCGGAAAGGACATACCGCTATCTTAGCTCTCGTTGCCGAGCAGCCATCCGAAGAGAAGAAGATTGAAGATATCACAATTGTACGGGAATTTCTGGAAGTATTTCCTCAAGATTTACCTGGCTTACCACCGCACCGTCAAGTGGAATTTCAAATCGATTTAGCACCTAGAGCAGCGCCGATCGCTCGGGCACCTTATCGATTAGCACCCAGTGAATTGCAAGAACTATCTACCCAGTTACAGGAGTTTTTAGATAAAGGTTTCATCGGACCTAGTTCATCACCGTGGGGAGCTCCAGTCCTGTTTGTTAAAAAGAAGGACGGTACTTTCCGTATGTGCATTGATTACCGGAATTGAACAAGGTAACAATCAAAAATCGTTATCCACTGTCGCGTATTGATGACCTCTTCGATCAAATCCAAGGGTCAAGTTTCTATTCCAAAATAGATCTTAGATCTGGTTATCATCAGCTGAGAGTCCGAGATGAGCATATCTCTAAGACCGCTTTCAGGACAAGGTACGGCCACTATGAGTTTATGGTTATGCCTTTCGGATTAACCAATGCACCTGCAGTATTCATGGACCTCATGAACCGTGTGTGTAAACCTTATCTTGACCAGTTCGTTATCGTTTTCATCGACGACATCCTCATTTATTCCAAGAACAAGGAGGAACATGAGGAACATCTACGCCTAATTTTGGAACTACTTAAGCGAGAACAACTGTATGCTAAGTTTTCCAAGTGTGAATTTTAGATCCGGGAAGTTCATTTTCTAGGGCATGTGGTTAATGAAAAAGGGATACATGTCGACCCATCCAAAATAGAAGCCATCAAGAATTGGGCAGCACCGACGACTCCGACTGAGGTGCGACAATTTCTGGGATTGGCTGGATATTACCGTCGATTCATCGAAGGATTTTTCAAAATTGCTCAACCTCTCACCGCCCTAACTCAAAAAGGAAAAGCCTATAATTGGGGCGATAACCAAGAGTCAGCTTTCTAGCACCTCAAACAGAAACTTTGCAGTGCACCTATTTTAGCTCTTCCGGAAGGAACCGATGATTTTGTGGTGTATTGTGATGCATCCATTCAAGGCCTGGGTTGTGTCTTAATGCAACGCGAAAAGGTAATAGCATATGCTTCACGTCAGTTAAAGATTCACGAGAAAAACTACACCACTCATGACCTAGAGTTGGGAGCAGTAGTTTTTGCACTTAAGATATGGAGACATTACTTGTACGGTACCAAATGCACCATCTACACCGATCACAAGAGTCTTCAGCATATCTTCGAGCAGAAGGAGTTGAACATGCGACAACGTCGTTGGGTTGAACTTTTAAATGATTACGACTGTGCGATCCGATACCACCCGGGTAAAGCTAATGTTGTAGCAGATGCCCTGAGTCGAAAAGAAACAAAACCCAAACGAGTTCGAGCCTTACTGCTTACTATTCACCCCGGATTATCTGACAGGATTCGTAGTGCTCAACTCGAAGCCCTAAAAGAAGAAAACCTACCGCTAGAAGGTACACTGGTCTGGAAGCACAACTTGAAGTCAAATCTGACGGCATTCGATACTTTGCCGAACGAATATGGGTTCCAGTATTCGGAAACCTAAGGGAACTAGTTATGGATGAGTCTCTTAAATCTCGTTACTCTATTCATCCGGGTTCTGATAAGATGTACCATGATTTAAAGATACTATATTGGTGGCCAAAGATGAAGGCCGATATAGCTATTTATGTGAGTAAATGTCTGACATGTGCAAAAGTTAAAGTTGAATACCAAAAGCCTTCTGGTCTCCTGCAACAACCAGAAATTCCCATGTGGAAATGGGAACAAATATCCATTGATTTCATCACCAAATTACCACGAACTCCTACCGGATGCGATACCATTTGGGTAATCGTTGATCGTTTAACAAAATCCGCCCATTTCTTAGCCATCAAGGAAACCGATAAGATGGAAAAGCTTACTCGTATTTACTTAAAAGAAGTAGTATCTCGGCACGGGGTGCCAATCTCCATTATTTCGGATCGTGATGCACGATTCACTTCTCGTTTCTGGAAGTCATTACATAAGGCCTTAGGCACACGTCTAGATATGAGCACAGCTTACCATCCTTAAACCGATGGTCAAACAGAACGTACTATCCAAACTCTGGAAGACATGCTACGAGCTTGTGTGATCGATTTCGGTAACACTTGGGAGTCTCACCTACCGTTGGTGGAGTTCTCCTACAACAACAGCTATCACACTAGCATCAAGGCAGCTCCATTTGAAGCACTTTATGGACGGAAATGCCGTTCTCCCATTTGTTGGACCGAGGTTGGAGATAGCCAACTCACAGGTCCTGAACTTGTATTTGAAACTTCCGAAAAGATCGTTCAAATTAGAAACCGTATGGCGGCAGCTCGTGATCGTCAAAAGAGCTATGCCGACAAGCATCGTAAACCGTTGGAGTTTCAAATAGGTGACATGGTCTTACTCAAAGTCTCACCTTGGAAAGGTGTCTTTCGTTTCAGGAAACGAGGCAAACTGAATCCTCGTTATGTTGGACCATTCAAGATCTTGAAGAGAATCGGGCCAGTGGCGTATCAGCTGGACCTACCCGAAAGAATTAGTGGTGTACACAACGTCTTTCACATCTCAAACTTGAAGAAATGTCTAGCAGACGAATCGCTCAAAGTTCCTCTTGAGGAACTACATATTGATGAATAGTTGCGTTTCATCGAAGAACCTGTCGAAATTATGGATAGGGAAGTCAAAACGCTTAAGCATAGTAAAATCCCTATTGTTAGAGTCTGTTGGAACTCGAAACGCGGACCGGAATTCACGTGGGAGCGCGAGGATCAGATGATGCGCAAATATCCTAATCTGTTCAAGCACTCCGCGTCAAACTCTTAAGGTACTATTCTAATTTTCGGGACGAAAATTCTTTTAACTAGGGGATGATGTGACAACCGGAAATTTTTTTTATTTTGTTTAATTTTCGGGACGAAAATTCTTTTAACTAGGGGATGATGTGACAACCTGACTTTTCAGGTTAACTCAGTTAACAATTCCGTTAAAAATTCCATAGAAAACACTTAACCCCATTAACTGAAACTAGTTAAAGCTAACCCCAGGGCCATTTCTGTCAGTTTTGTATCTCAAACTATAGGGACTAAATCTGAAATTAAACCATTCTTGATTTCGGTTGACTATTGAAAGTCAAACCGTATATCCTTGATCGAATTCAAATTCCATGATGGTTTTTAATCAAAATCGAAACTGAAACCATTCGAATTCGGCCATTAACGGTCTTAACTAACGACTTAACCATCATCAATGCCGAAATTAATCAAGTTAATGAATTATAACTCATAACCGTCGACACTATGATTTGATACTGATGCATGTGAAACTATATATATTTTAATAGAGATTTATCACACAGTATTAGTTTTAAAAAGGGTTTTCACAAAAACTAATCACACACACATCGGGCAGTGTACCCGTCGGATAGCAATATAGTAAAGGTAAGAACCGGATATTAATCCGTGGACACGGTGGAATGCGATAATAAACCGGAACTAAAATCCAATCAAGTAAGGGTAAATATGTTTAAGTTGATTTTTGATTAAACTAATATGCAAGAATATAAAACTAAACTAAGAACACAAATCAAACAATCAAGGAAGGAATATCACTTCGGCCTCGGATCCATTTAGTAAACATCCAACAACAACTATAAATACAGAACATGTACACAATATATAAGTTGACTAAATTCTCGTCAAAGACATCTAATCAAATGATTCTTCGGAGAATTAGAATGAATAACACAAACCAACCACCTAAAATCATACAATGAAGCTCACTTGCTATGAATACGTAAATGTTTAATAAAGATTGGACTAGCTTACTGTCAAGGTTGGCTAATTCAACAACTAGTTGGAAAGATTACACGAATCAACACATAACCCACCTCAAGTTGATTAAAGTAAACAACAACATGTACTTCTTCAACATACAATGTTCATATCAAGACTACATAAACTAGAAAATTGCGTCAACAAGTCCTAGATGAACATAATACTAAACATGACACATCATAACAAGCACTTTGTCTTTCCAAACATAAGCACAAGGATGCACATTCAAGAGTTTTCAACCATAAACAAGACTTCATCCACCATTCCTAGTCAAAGGCCATAAACTAGCATACATACATACACTAATCAATGAATACATGCATAGACCATGGGTTTTCCAACATACAAAGTCAATACATATACAAGTCTTGCAAACAATATCAACTCCCAAATACACAATATCATTGAGGAATAATCTTGCCATTGTTATAACATTAACATAAACTATGCCAAAGATCTATAAATGTTGTCAAACGTTACTAAACTTCATCTAAACCAAAGTGATGTCAATAGTTAGCTCATGGTGAGCATAAGAACAGGAACAAAACAAGGAAAAGTTACAAGACTCATAAAGAAATGCCAAGAATCAAACAACTTCCCCAAGCTAGATGATGATGATGATGTATGGTGATCCTCTTGATGTTGTAGTCCTTCCTAGAAGCATGAAATGTGGCTAGAAACTAGGAAATTCGGAGCACAAAACAGTGCTAAGGGCTTCAACTCTCCAGGTCTCCAGACTTCTGATGTGAGGAAAACTTCTGATATTTATAGAACAAGGGGCACGACCGTGCCTAGTGGGAAGGCACGACCGTGCCAGACAAGGGAACGCGACCGTGGCTAGGGTAAAGCACGGTCGTGGGACACGTGGTTGACCGATCTGCTTCTTTCATTGGCTCTCTTGCTTCGAGGTGTCAGACTCACGGGTGTACACGCGACCGTGGGGCGTCAGGGCACGGTTGTGCCTTGACTTTTGGCTTGACGCGGGCGTGCCATGTACGGGGCGCGACCGTGCCTAGGGTTAAGCAAGCTTGGCACGACCGTGCCAATTAGGGGCATGACCGTGCCTCTATCACAGAAACCCTAAAACTTCACTTTTATCATGGAAATCCCATGTTTGTTCACTAAGCTTCACAAAAACCTACAAAACAGGAAATGAAGCAAATAAGTGTCTAAACGTTGGAAGTAACCAAGAATTGATCGTTAAATGAGCGAAGTTTTGTGCCGAAAAGATGTGTAATTTCAAGCACATCAAACAACCCCACACTTGAACATTGCTTGTCCTCAAGCAAGAAATCAAAATAAAACAAAACTTCCAATGACACTATGGATCAATTCGGAAAACCGTATGCATTAATAAACTTATAAAGGTTTGACAAGAAATTCAAAATTAACTAAATGAAACCCAATGAACCCAATGAAGTGACAACCGAATGAGCAAATGAATATGTCTAGGAAATCATTAGCATGCAACATTATGCTTCTCACAATGTTCACAAACACTCGAGAATATATATGATCATACAAGTAAAGGTGTATGTATAGAACACTCAAATGCCAAGACAATTAACATGCATAAATCATAAGCTTGCTAAAAGATCAAATCTCTATCAACTAACATGAAACAAAGCACAAATCAAGAGGGCTTTAACGGGTTGTAACTTGGCAATGGTTAAGGGTAAGGAAATGGGATTTAAAAGTGGCTAAATGGCTAAAAACCCGGCGGTTATGCTAATTAAAAAAAAACTAAAACACTTCTAATATGAAAAATAAACTAACTAATACTTCCATGTATAGATAAGAGCTAACAACCGAATTCTTTCCATCTTTGCTCACAAAATTGCTCTAATCGACTATATTTCACCTGATTTTGGTGATATAATAATTTAATTTTTTTTTTAACACTATTTCTTTTCTTTTGAAGGGAACTAAGTCAATATGCATCTTTCCTTAGCTAAAAACTTCTCAAGAATTTGAAGATTACAACAAAGTAAAAGCTATAAAATTAACATTAGCCGACCGGATTTCTAACACGGGTGAAAAATAGAATAAATAAGTAAAAAGGCTAATGAGGGTTTAATGGCGGTGTAATGTGGGTAATAAAAGAAAGAACATGGGATAGGCTCAACGTGGTTAACTAGTGGATGTGTTCGGGTAAGGGAAAACAAAGATAAAAGGCTAACAAAGTGGTTTATCCTAATGCCTCAATCATTTTTATGCAATATTTATGTTCATGATTTCGAAATGTATACTAAAAGCAAGTTCTAACAAGCATGAAACATTCGGCACACTCAACTCCGCAAAAACGAGAGCAAACAATGTATAAAGCTATCAAGGCTAAAAAATAAACTCACGGAAACGGAACGGAATGGGTGTAAGCAAAAGGTTACATGCAATTCATTCGTTTAGCACACTAAAACTCATGGTTATCACAAAAAATTGGGTTTGACTCAATGGAATTTCTATCTCAATTGCTTTCGAAAAATCAAACCTCTATTATTTACTAAAAATTGTGAATGCTAAACGGTTAACTTTTAATTTAGTGCCAATAAAAAATATGACGGAATATTTTGTAAAAAATGAAATGATAAAATGCTAAGAGAACAAACAATGCGCGAATACAATCCCACCCTACACTTAGAATTGTGCATTGCCCTCAATGTACAACAAAAAATAATGTAAAGCAAAGAATGAACACCCAACCCCACACTTAGAAACATACATTGCCCACAATGTATACAAAAACATGCAAAGCAAAATGGAATGCAATGCAATGGAGTGTGAAGGGATAACTGAAACTTCCCTCGTGTCGATCATGGCACACGCAAAAATCCAACCCACAACAATGACGTTCCACGTAGTTCCATGTAGTTCCACAATTCCAAGATCTAATCAAGACTAACATCAAACACAGATCAGTAACATCAAGCCAAAATATAAACACAAATATATACAACAGTACATGGAAACAAAAGTACAAGAAAACAAAAGTACAGGGAAACAAAAGTACAACATAAACGTCGTTGCGCGATACAAGAGTTTGTACAATACAACAAAAGTACAACTCACAAAAATGATACCAAAAGGCAGTGGGAGGTACTACTCCCACTGCATACCCTCAAGGTCGATGTCGGTGGCTCCGCCTCCTACGCCTCCTATCGCTGGTGGTGACTGATGATGCGGTGGTGATGGTGGTGGCTGATGCTGTGGTGATGGTGGTGGCTGATCAGGCTGCTGCTCTGGCTGCATAAAGAATGGAAGGGGAACCACGTATGGTGCCCCGCCAGCAGCAGCAGCGACGCACTAGACCTCATACTGCCAGGCCCAGTAACGCATGAATAGGTCGTGCGGGATGACAACCGGAGGCGGTGGTGGCGGCGGAGGTGGAGGAGACGGCTGATCGGGCTGATGAAGCTCATGAACCTTCTCCTGTTCCTGCTCCTGCTCCTGCTGAGCGGCGGCCTCGGCCTCGGCCTGTACATGATCTGGATCGCGGCCCGGACGGTCTGGATCCCACGTCCGTCCCCATCGATCCACTAATCTAATCCCCCCTGTGCCACGCCGAGCGATGTGCATGTTGCGCAATGTCTGCACAGACATCACGACAGTCTCGGCCACAGGGGTCAGATCCCCTATCAAATCGTCTATCAGCAGCTGGAAGTGTCTCGCCAGCTTGGTCACGAAGTGACCTCCACAAATGGCGCTGCTGACGTCGCGCCCCGAGCTATTTACCAAGTACCCCGCGATATAATGCGCGAGATTACAGGCGCGCGGGCGTACAAGGAAAAATAGGTAAAATAACTCCCTAAGGTTCACCACCGTTTCCCCCTGACCTCTCCCAGAGATCGAATAAACGATGCAGCGGTGAAGAACACGATGCAAAGGATCCCGAAGGCTCGAAGCCTTGGTCAAACTAGGATCATATATCCCGAACCCACACTCGTGCCAAAACTGATCCTTATCCTCCTTTGTCGGGAATTCGGTGATCCCCTCAGTAAACAACTCAGTCTGAAGCTCCTGGCGAGTGTATAACCGTAGTAATCTCCCAAATCTGGTGACAGACATCACGCGCCACTCGCCGCCTAATCTGAACCTAACAGTCTCGGGCTGCTCGAGGTCCGCGCAAGGATAATCAAACTCGTAAGTGGAGAAAAACTCCATCACGAGCTCGACGTACTGTATGGCATGAAGCCTGAACAACCGGCGCCAAGGGGCGGTGACAATGTCGTTCAACCGGTCCCGCTGACCGATGGCATCGATGGCGGCTGGCTCTAAACGACGAGCAGCTAGAATCCGGCCTCTGCGGGGCCACAAAACATCCAAACGAGCCTCGTACTCGTGCTCGTTCATGTCAAACTCGAGGTACGGGTGGTCCTTGTTGCCTGCCATCTGCACGACAACAAAAATGAAATCAGAACAGTTATGAAGACGCTAGACTGAATTTATGAAGTTTCTGACCAAAATTATGAAGAGGCACGACCGCGCCTAAGCCAAAATCCAAGCCCACGGTCGCGCCTTGGGCGACCACGGGCAGTCCAACCCGGGAGACACGGTCGCGCCTGAGAAGGGGCACGACTGCGCCAAGGCAAAAAAACAAAGCCCACGGTCGCGCTGTGGGCGACCACGGGCAGTCCAAACCCGGCAGACACGGTCGCGCCTGAGAAGGGCACGACCGCGCCTAGGTCAAAAAAGAAGGTCACGACCGTGCTAGTGCAACACACGACCGCGCCTTGGACAAACCTAAGCCGACACGACCGCGCTAGTGGAAGACACGGCCGCGCTCAATCCAAACCTTCATCTTGGAAATTATTAATGCCAGACACGACCGCGCTAGGTCAAGAGCGCGGTCGTGCTCCTCCCCAAATTGGGGTTTTAGATTCGATTTTAACACAGCTTAAACACGATTACGAAGGGGCCTTTAACACAACACAATTCCAGGATGTAATACTACCTATTTCTACTTATTTACATCTAACATGAGGCTTAAAACAGGAAATCACTAAAAACCTAGAATTTTAAAAACAAAATTACTATCCTAAACCTAAATATAAAGACGGAAAGATTAGGACAGGGGCGTACCTGGATTCGAAGAAATGGAGATTAGTAATGCGGAATAGAAGAGAGTAAATCGCAAGTAGGGAGGGGTTTTCTCGTTTTGGGGAAAAAAAAAGTGAAAGAAAAAAAAAGAAATCTGCCGTTTCAGCTTAACTTAACCCACCCAAAATAACATAGGCACGGTCGCGCCAAGGGCATAGGCACGACCGCGGCTAGGGTATTGGGCACGACCGCGCCTCTGGTTTGGCACGACCGTGTCGCATGCCCAGTAGACACAGAAACCTGATTTTTTATGAGGAGTATTCCAAACCCGACTGCGATTCTTCCAAGTTAAAATTTCTAAAAATTCATAAGACATACCTGTGACATTCCGAACATTGTCCCAAATCCACTCGATCCAAAACACGTCCCGATAACCTTATCTCAAAAATAAATGGTAAAATTCTAGAAAAACATGAAATAAAAACTAAGAAAATAATTGGAAGATAAAATAAACACACATAACTAACGGGTGAAACCCGGACATGCTAAGATTATTAACGAGTCATTAGCTAGACTCGTGTCCTTATGCGTGTCAATTTAGGACAAATGATGGGGCAAATCAACAAACGGGTGGCATATGATTCTTGAATACCCATCCGACCCGTTTGGTTTAATGCATTTACCACCGGTTAGTGACAACCAATAGTAAATGCAAAAACGAAGTGACGGGTCGTGCCACTAACACTTGTATTTGCCCAGACCGAACCTGAGGCACATGATGTAGTGAAGGAGGCGATCATCCCGGTAAGATAGTGTTGACTTGCCATGCTTTGTGGACTGATGTTGCGCCTTCCAAGTCGGTTGGTCCGTGAAATGTCTCGCCTTCTCCCGTTTTTCAGATGACTCGTGTGACGAGTCGTGATCATGACCAATCGCGGGCCGGCTCTTCTTGGTGCACAACGGAGGATCGGGCGTCACCATAGTCATTGGTTCGTTGGTGAACCCATCTGTTTGCACATCTCCCTCTTGGTGCGACTCCTCTTCAATTACCACGATTGACTCTTCAAACAATAATGTTTCCAAATCATCCAAATCACCAACCGGGCCGAATATAGGGTCCTCATATCGCCGTACGGGGTAGCCCGGGAACTGATAACAATCTAATGTATAATGTGGCCCCCCACAAATCTCACACCAAATCTCCTCGTGGTAACCCCATAGATCAAGCGAGTACTCATCACTGTAACTCCCATAGTCGCGATCCATGAAAATCACTGCAAAAAACACTCAAACAAAACGATCACGGGTACCAGCTAAAAATAAAAATAAAATAAAATCCGAAAAACTATACACAAAAATAAGACAAAGATGATAAAATAAAAATAAAACAAATTTAAATAAGGAAAATTATATACCAAGATATAGACAAATATATACTAAATGACTAAATAATAATTCCAATCGTTCTCGCACACACCGTATCCCCGGCAACGGCGCCAAAAACTTGATGCATGTGAAACTATATATATTTTAATAGAGATTTATCACACAGTATTAGTTTTAAAAAGGGTTTTCACAAAGACTAATCACACACACATCGGGCAGTGTACCCGTCGGATAGCAATATAGTAAAGGTAAGAACCAGATATCAATCCGTGGACACGGTGGAATGCGATAATAAACCGGAACTAAAATCCAATCAAGTAAGGGTAAATATGTTTAAGTTGATTTTTGATTAAACTAGTATGCAAGAATATAAAACTAAACCAAGAACACAAATCAAACAATCAAGGAAGGAATATCACTTCGGCCTCGAATCCATTTAGTAAACATCCAACAACAACTATAAATACAGGACACGTACACAATATATAAGTTGACTAAATTCTCGTCAAAGACATCTAATCAAATGATTCTTCGGAAAGTTAGAATGAATAACACAAACCAACCACCTAAAATCATACAATGAAACTCACGTGCTATGAATACGTAAATGTTTAATAAAGATTGGACTAGCTTCCTGTCTAGGTTGGCTAATTCAACAACTAGTTGGAAAGATTACACGAATCAACACATAACCCACCTCAAGTTGATTAAAGTAAACAACAACATGCACTTCTTCAACATACAATGTTCATATCAAGATTACTTAAAATAGAATATTGCGTCAACAAGTCCTAGTTGAACATAATACTAAACATGACACATCATAACAAGCACTTTGTCTTTCCAAACATAAGCACAAGGATGCACATTCAAGAGTTTTCAACCATAAACAAGACTTCATCCACCATTCCTAGTCAAAGGCCATAAACTAGCATACATACATACACTAATCAATGAATACATGCATAGACCATGGGTTTTCCAACATACAAAGTCAATACATATACAAGTCTTGCAAACAATATCAACTCCCAAATACACAATATCATTGAGGAATAATCATGCCATTGTTATAACATTAACATAAACTATGCCAAAGATCCATAAATGTTGTCAAACGTTGCTAAACTTCATCTAAACCAAAGTGATGTCAAGAGTTAGCTCATGGTGAGCATAAGAACAGGAACAAAACAAGGAAAAGTTGCAAGACTCATAAAGAAATGCCAAGAATCAAACAACTTCCCCAAGCTAGCTGATGATGATGATGTATGGTGATCCTCTTGATGTTGTAGTCCTTCCTAGAAGCTTGAAATGTGGCTAGAAACAAGGAAATTCGGAGCACAAAACAGTGCTAAGGGCTTCAACTCTCCTGGTCTCCAGACTTCTGATGTGAGGAAAACTTCTGATATTTATAGAACAAGGGGCACGACCATGCCTAGTGGGAAGGCACGACCGTGCCAGACAAGGGAACGCGACCGTGGCTAGGGTAAAGCACGGTCGTGGGACAGGTGGTTGACCGATCTGCTTCTTTCATTGGCTCTCTTGCTTCGAGGTGTCAGACTCACGGTTGTACACGCGACCGTGGGGTGTCAGGGCACGGTTGTGCTTTGACTTTTGGCTTGACGCGGTCGTGCCATGTACGGGGCGCGACCGTGCCTAGGGTTAAGCAAGCTTGGCACGACCGTGCCAATTAGGGGCACGACCGTGCCAATTAGGGGCACGACCGTGCCTCTATCACAGAAACCCTAAAACTTCACTTTTATCCTGGAAATCCCATGTTTGTTCACTAAGCTTCACAAAAATCTACAAAACAGGAAATGAAGCAAATAAGTGTCTAAACGTTGGAAGTAACCAAGAATTGATCGTTAAATGAGCGAAGTTTTGTGCCGAAAAGATGTGTAATTTCAAGCACATCAGATACCAACGAATTCGATCATTTCAATTGTTGTTCTCACAAACAAACTACCTGCACACGAAAGGCGAGATCCACTGTAGCTTCTGCACGCGTTGAATCGATCGGAGAAGCATCCACACTCGCCGGAGAGCAAACCATTCTCGATCGGCACCTGTTCTACTAGTACACTACCAATTCGAGCATCATTCTGGTAACTTTTACATCCTTTAGCTTCATTTTTACATCAAGATCGTAAGCCCTAACCTAATCGGGGCTTACATTACCAAATTGAACCCAATCCAGATTCTAGGGTTCATACGAAACCGATTTAATCAAACTTTATTTTAGAACCTGTTTAAATACAATTAAATTATATCATTAGATTCGTAATTCTCCACTTGATGAAAGCCCTATGCCAATTCGCTACCATAATATCGAATTGACCACGATCCGGAATCTAGGGTTCTTCATAAAATCGATTTGGGGGTTTCGACCTTAAACTCAACCAAAATCAAATTAAATTACTTGGTTAGATTCGCAATGATAGAATGAGTAAAAGCCCCATGATTTCAAGGATTTCTAACATCAGAAATATTCAAATCGATCCCACGTTTTCAAATTAGGGTTTAGGCCTTCAATCTCTAATTAATCGATTCAGAACTTGATGTTTTTTTCAAATTAAAACTCATCCCAGGTTCGGAATTTTGTAAGGAACACAACCCCTGTGTCAATTGAATCAGTCGTTATCAAAATCGATGGATTTGGAGGGTGATTTGATTCGGGTTCGAATGAGGGAGATACCTCAGTGAGTTTTTGATTAAAACCATTCTCGATCCGGGTTCTGTTGCGATAGCCTAGCGGCCGGGACTGGTTAAGACTGTATGCTCACAGGGAGGGGACCCGGGTTCGAGTCTCCCTCCCCCCTGTTTTGGTTTTATTTATTTTAAGCCACTATTTTAATATTAAACCTATATATATATTATTATATTAATATATTAAAATGTTTTTAAACCGGAAAACACCTGTAGGCTCGGGTTTGATTCGTAAACCGCATTTATTTAAAATAACCACTTTTAAAATAACATATTTATATCATTTTCAAACCCCGACTTCGTATGAAATAATATATTAATATTATTTTTAACTCGTGACTCCTATTTATAAATAATATATATTTATGTTATTTCACTTTGTTTAAACACCTCGTAAAATGTTTTAAACCGTTTAATAGTATAAATTGTTATATTATTTACCTACGTTATTTGCTCGAATAAAAATAACATGTTTATTATTTTTTTCAATGATTAATTATTAATCTTACGAATCTAAAATAATATATTAGATTATATTATTTTCCTAACTTTTGTAAACGACTCGAATGTACGAATCTAATTATTTATTTGTTTATTGTTCGTTATTAACGTTCGACACGTAATGCATTTACCTTAATTATTATATATATAATTCCGTAGACACGTTCGTCTACTCTTAAATTCCTAGAATGCGTTAAGGCATTAAATCTTTCGTGTCGTCGTCACAAATCCCAACTTGTCCCTAATTTATGTGTTTATAATTTTAGGGCATACGTAAGTCGTCTGAGACTTACACTCGTGGTTCCAACTTTTTCCTTGTGTGATCCAAATCTCTACTCAAGCTCAGGTGAGTTTTAACGGCCCCTTTTTACTGCTTTTAAACTGGGAGAGAAAACATGATACAAACTCTTTTTGATTTTTGTACTTCATTTTATATCACTTGTTATGACTATGCGTAAACTCTATCATGAAAGTCCTCACATCGAACCGTTTAAATATGAATATAGCGAGGTATGTTGGGTAGTACTACTAGGTTTGACAAACCTCACCCGCGTTAGTCACGCTAACTCGATTGGATATCGAACGGGTGCAATATTGACCTAAACGTGTACCGTGGTTGATAGACCTGGTGGGAGGCAATACAAACAGTCAGTTTACGGTTGCGAGCGTAATAGCAAACATGAACATGGGTTAGCTACTCATTGGTATATTTGTGTTGATTGTACAATAAATCTGGTAAACGTTTATTTATTTATTGAAACCTGTGAACTCACCAACCTCGTGTTGACATTTTTCTTTACATGTTTTCTCAGGACGCTAAGCTAAGACACAGGTGCCCGTTAGGGCATGCATTGGATTCAACTGCTTTGCTTTGTGTCTATTTATGTTTGGTTGAATTATTCTATTGTACTTTGTTTGGTTTGGACGTTTGGACTTTTGAGACTTTTGGACTTTGGTTTTGGGCGCGTGTATTTTGCGCATTTTTTTTTCTTTACGCTTCCACATTGATACTCTGATTTAAAAGATATTTTCATTTTGAGTCCCATGTAGAGTCGTTCCAGATCCTGGTTTGTCACTTCCCAAAACAGTAAAACTCCGTTAGTTGAAATTGGGGGTGTGACAAACAAGCAGGCAATGGATGCATTTGCTCCGAGGTCATTCATGTCCACCACGTAGGTGTTGTTCTTTCGAGGTGTCTTCATCAAGATCAAATCAGCAGGAACAATGAGTCCTCGTTTTAGGAAGCGACATTCAGCTTTGTTGAACAACACAGAAAGCTGTTTATCACAGATTTGTGATACACTCTTGAGATTGTAGCAAAGTTTAGGAATGAGATTGACTTTCTCCAAGGTGAGAGTTTCCTTGCACACATTTCCATGTCCGGTAATCTTTCCTCCTTTTTCATCTCCATCAAAAGCAACGTATCCCCCATCGATAATTCGGAAGTCAGTCAGCAGATCGTTTAGCCGGTCATGTGGCGAGAGCACCTACTATAAACATGCCATGCATTTTCAATAGTCTTCCTGGGAAAATCCTGTCACATAAAAAACAAATTATTGAGAAATCGGAACCCAAGTCTTTTTCAACTTGGGTGGAACAGTTACATCAACAGTTCTATTAAGTATAGTTCTCCACCACCATGTGCCTTTTAAGAAATTGTTAACATTTTGACGAAATTTGTTAATTTTGTGATAAAAAGGTTGTTGACATGTTGGTGTCTGTTATAATTACCCTCATCATTATGTATTCTAGGTCTTTCAAAATTGACCCAATCATTAGGATATGAATCATTACTGCATTGTCTAGTAGTAGGACCGCCCTTTCCACATGTGAAACAATTAACATGCTTAAAATATTTTCTTTTGTGTGGTGGTTGGTAAGATGATGAGTATGATTGCTGCTGAGATGTCACTTTGAATGGCTTTCTAAATCTAACTTTGGTGTGACTATCCTTTCTTTGGTCAACATGCTTTGTTGATGTTTTTCTTCCTGAATCATCATCAATTTTGATTTTGACTTCAACTGCTTCAATCACCGATTTTGATTCACAATTGGATTCATTGTTTGATTCAAATGACTCTTCAGTGGAGTGTTCTGAGTCATACTCGCTTTCTTCACTATCCTTTGTATATAGATAGTCTGAATCACTTTGACTATCACATTGACTTGTTGATGTGGGGGTGTAGATTGGAATCTCTTCTATGATGAATCTTTTAAATTGATTTCTTGCTTTTGATACAATTGAATCATCAGAATTTAAAACATTAATAGAAATAAAAATATTACAGCTATTGAGTTCATTACAATCAGAGTTCGATTTAACTAAGCTAGGACAAGATTCGCTATCACTACCAACAGAATCTGACATGCATGATTCTATATTCTTGGAATTTAAAAAAGAAAACTTAATGGACTCCCTATTGCACTCACTATGACCTAATCTAACACAACAATTATCTTAAACCTCATCATCTTTCCCTTTTGTTAAACCTGCAATATTTACATTAGTAGCAGACACAAAGACACTAGCAAGATCATTTTTGGGATGAGGTGAAGGAGTAGGGCTGTAATGACCCTCATAGGAGGATGAAACAATCTCATTTCAAAATCAGTGGAGTCCAAATAACCGACTCCCTTTTTCATAAATCCATGCTGCTGACAATCAATAATGGTGTCGTGTACCTTTTTACTAACATTCCATTTATCAATGATTATTTGAAGTTTAACAGTCTCACTTCGTGAGGCAGTCAGTTTTTCAGTTAGATCAGTGATTAAAAACCCTTTTCTGTACATAAATTCTTTTAAGGTTTAGATTTCACGTTGAGCCTGATTTAAACTGATTTTTAGAGAAACCTCACTTTTCTTGATTTTGTAAAGGACACCAAGAGCATCATCCTTTTCACGAATGATAAGATCATTCAAAGTACGATAGTGAATGATCATTTCAACACAATCAGAAGAACATAAATGGGATTTTACCTTTCGCGGAATCAACTCAACAGAAGTCTTCGTGCAGAGGTATCCTTGATTTAAGCTTCCATCGCCATTGGTTTGAGTTCCATCACAAGCACTCTTCTGAGACTCAACTTGATCCATTGAGCCGGAACTAGAGCAAACATTCTTCTCTTCACAATCATTTTTTTCCTTCGCACACTTCACTTCCCTGTCTCTATTTTGATATTTGCATTGTGCTTCATGCGTCCTTCAGAGTCTATCACTTGAATTTTTGTTCCTTGAACAGTAAATTGTTTCAAATAGGAAACTGGTTTTATAAAATCTGTATTGATCACAATCTTTCTAAGAACATCCTTCTTTTCTTCTTCAACCAGGCTAGCTTCTATACCGTGAACTACGAATTGTGTTGAGGAAACATTAGCCATAAGAGCTTTGCAAATATCAACCTAAGCTTCCTCGATCTCATCACTCCATTCGAAGTCATTGACGACCAGTGCATTAACCGGTACCTTTGCTTTATCAGTTTGTTCATTCCCTTCAGTGATGGCAAAAATGGTCGGAAGGGGAAGGGCATTCGTGATTGGATGAGGACATTCCCTTTTGAATTGACCTAGTTGCTTGCAATTGTGACATCTCAGTTTGGAATTTTCAAAACCTGCAGATTTACCTCCGAGACATTTCTTTCCCATGCGATCAATGAATCTTTTGGCTCTCAGGGTTAACATAGCCATCTACTACTTCATATCAACTTCTTCCATATCGTCAGGATCCACCTAAAACACATCCTCAATATGACTGACACCGGCTTTCAAATCTCCAGTAAGAAGTGCCTCATGGCTGTTAACAAAAAGACCAAATAATGCCATATGCTCAGCAGATAGACTTGAAACAGAATTACTGCATTGACTTCCATTAGATGCGGTATTTGACGAGCTTTGCTGATTGGTGGAAGGTGAGGAAACCATATCTGGAACAACTCCTTAGGAACTTTCAGGATTGCTTGAAGTTGTAGGAGTGATGAATGCTGCATTAGCCGGTGCCATGCTTTTGCTGTATCCAAGTTGGTTCTTTTGACTCTTCTCAATATCCATTTCAAAGTGTTGATTACATCTGACAGAGTTGATGCTTCATTAAGATATTGCCTTTTTATCATCATGCAGTGGATACTCCACTCCTGAGGTAACGAATCCAACAGTTTCTTGATAAAATCATAGTTTCTGATCACAACCCCGGCTTGCTTCGGTTTGCTAGAAAATTCCATAAATCTGGCAATGTGTTTTGACAGACCTTCACCTTTAATGCTTTCAAAGTTATCATACTATTTTTGAAGCATATCTTTCTTCCCTTCCTTCAGATCCGCATTTCCTTCATAGAATACGCACAACGCTTCCCATAGAGTCTGTGCAGTCCGGTATTCTTCGAACATGTTCATTATTGTAACATCCATGATTTCTCTTATTTATTTTATTTCATTTTGTGACGGCTATATTATTCCAATCACGTTATATCGTACTAATACATTACGCTATGCCATATCAATTATTAAAAACATATAACGTCCCTAAATTTCGAGATTTTAAACTTCTATTCTATTTTTTTATTATATCATATATATACATACATATATATTTAGTAATATTAAATAAATCAATTATAAAACTTTTAAGTTTATAAAATGGGATTTTATTTTATAAAATAAAATATTATATAAGTATAAGATTTATTTTTATAAAAGATTTATAACCAAATTAGAAAAAAGAAGAAGCAAGCATTAGACATGGAACCCCTTTGTTCTAACACTTGAACCCCCTCATTAGACATTGAACCCTTTTAACAGTTAAACCCTCCCAAAAACCTTAGTTTGAACCCCTACCCTTTTTTCTGTTGAACCTTGGACATGGGAATCTATGGGTTTGACTTATAAAAGTCAAAACCCACAAACGACCCCTTAATTCCTTTCAATCCACAATCAAAATCTTTCCTTTTTAAATCCTAAACGTTCACAATCGCGTATTAAACTCGTATCAAGCATCAATTTGATTATTTAGAGCCGAATTAGTGGGATTGAAAACCCATTTGGTATGTCACGATTTTGAGTTGAAAAACTGTCAAATTGATGGTGAAATCCCGAAATTCCGCCAATTAAACACCGTAAACGCGTTCAAATTCACCCCTTTATATACCCAACCCATTCGCAACTCATAATCACCCACGAATTCGAAGGTTCTCCTTGCTTTGCTGCCTCTCACTGTCGCGACCTTCATAGGGGGGGATTAGAGCCTCTCGTTTCAGTCCCATTCTAGGTAATCGAACCATATTTCATCTTGTTTGTGCACTACTTTTCAAAGCCCCATCGATTTGTGCTTGATCTGTGAGTAATCGGGATTCATGGTGTGAATTGGGGATTAGAGTTCTTCAAGTGGGTATTTGGGGAAGATAAGTCTCTTGACCAGAATGTTAAAAATTAAAAGTTTCTATTTCCTTCAAGGCTTGATGCCCAGACTAACCGGTTAAATCACACCTCTCATACACCCCTGGTCGCGGGTTCTAGACCAGGCAGGCCCCCGTTTTTTTCCTTCCTTTATTTGATTTGATTTTCACCTATTTCACTCACGCACAAATATATATATATATATATATATATATAATATATATATATATATATATATATATATATATATATATATATATATATATTTCATGCATGCTTTCTTATAGAAATAAAAGGGTTAAATCAAATATTTATAATTATAACAAAACGCTTGTAATTTTTATTTTGACATCTATACTTGATTGTATAAGATTTTATGATGATAATTCTCTTAAACAAAAAGCATATTCATAAAATCATTATTTTCAATAATAAACATTTTAATTATCACAAATGTATAACAAATAGTATTCGGGCATCATTATTTCATGTACACATTATTTCGTTACCACTAAATGACAAGTGTAAAGTGTATTTTCATAAACCTTATTTTATTATGTATATATATATATATGTAACTTTTATAGAATGACCGTGTTTGTAAATGTCATGAGTTCTATTAAACAAAAGTAGTAATATATATCTAAACCTTTAAAATGGCATATTATTAGTAAATGATTTATTAGAATATTTATCACGTTACTACCTTCGCAATGTGATGATTTCTCGTTCAATTTTTCTTTTGCAAGATTACAATTCGCTTAACTAACCTATTTATTTTAAATTATATCTTTATATTATTATCTTATAATATTACGAATGTAGCATTAAACTTTAGTTAATATGTTTGATACTTAACACCAAGTTTTCCTTTATAAAAAAAACTATAAAACATTATCTCTTGTAACTTAATTTATACATTTAACTCGTTATCGTAATAACTCAAACCTTTAATATTATTTTGTACGTTCGTTTGTTCGTTCAAATTCCTAAGTCCCGAACCTTTCCGTCCTTATTCCTTTTTATCATTCCTATATATATTAAATTGCATATCTTATTTATTTAGGACGTCGTTAAACCGGTTCGCCCGTCCTCCAGATCTAGTTCAAGTTTAAGACTCAATAAGAAGGTGAGTTTTACATAGCCCCTTTTTACATTTTTGCGCATTTTGGGGTGAAACATGATCACTCTTAGAAAACTCTTTGAATTTACAAATATACAAATTCTACAATATGATTCTATGTGTTATTTGTGCTTTATGCTTGAATGTTATTAGTTAAGACTACACATACATGACATTCTCGTGCAATCATTAACTCTGTACAAGACAACGGTAATACTGATAGATCTATTGTGTCTGACAAACCCACCTAGGTAGGGTGATTGTTACCGACAATACATTAGGGTAACCTGCGTGTTATGTCTCAATCACAAGGTTTGATTGTACACCTAGTTTGACTATAGATTCTCCATAAATGCCTTATTTACCATGTATCATATGAATTGTATAAAACTCTTGAAAACTATTTGAGGTGTCAAAACCTATGTATGCTCACCAACTATTTATAGTTGACCCTCTCATTTTAAACATGTTTTAGGTGGAAATGTTTGAAGTACAAGTTCATCACTTAGGAGCTTATGGACCTAGCGACAAATAAGTTGAATTTATTGTTAGCTTTTGTTTGTTTGAACAATATGTATTTGTACTTTTAAATCAGTTTAATAAAATTATTCAATTTAATTTGATCATGAGCTTTTGAACAGTCTACATTTCCCGCCCCGACGTATTCTGCCGTCGGTTGGGGTGTGACAGATTGGTATCTGACCCATGGTTATATGGAATTAGGTTATTAGAAATTGGTGACCTAATCTATAACCTTAGGTTACCCCTTGTGTGATTAACCTACATGTTCTCCTAGGTATTACACTGCATGATACAATACATGTTATTTTATGTGCTACGTTACTTGATAACTTACATGTTTACAAAAGTTGCTATTCATGAAATACCTTATTTGCCACACTGTTTGATTAGTCTACATGTTACCTATTTGATTCCACTAAATGCCATCCTAAGCCTCACTATACACTTATTCATATCTAAGACTTCATACACCCTCATCCTTACATTGAGAATTATATAACCATCTTCAATTATGAACCAAAATTTCAAATTCTTGGACCTAATGCCCATTAATAAGGAACTAGAGGAGCCCACTTACCCTCCAAGAAGAGGAAGCCTACTGGAGTAATGAATCTCACCCTTGGGCCTCAAAGCCCAGTCCAAAATGATTTTCATCATGACCATGAGCCTAAACAATAGTGTTATTAGTACATGATGGCTGGAAGAGTGGGTGTAGACCCATAAGAGATTCTGACTAAGGAAAGACTGAGTACTTAAGTGTGTCCCTTGTGACCCACCCCTCTTTCCTAGGAATTCTCTTCATGGGTACACTACTTATAGGTCAAGTGTTACTTCTAACATACTATTGTGAAAAACTCGATGTTATGACTAGTCACACTCTGAAGTCATGAAAACTTTTTACCTAACATTTACTATTTTATTATCACTTAAAATCTCTTCCTTTTCTGCTAGACATGGACTCCTACCCTACTCCCTCCACGGTATACTATCCCGAGATAAAGTCTGAGCAAGAGGAAGAAATCGAATCCCCATCACCAGACCATCAGTCACCGACATCCCCAGCTGCTAGATCCATGATTGACATAAGAGCGGATTCGTTTAGGAGCATCGGCCTGAGACTCCAAATACCTGGACCACCTCTATCAAGAAATCCTTATCAAGCACCTCACCTACACAACCAACTACCATCCCTTCTGAGAGACTCTTACTTAGCACCCGACGCATACCATCCAAACCCAAGAGTGAGAAAGACTATAGGAACTACGAGTGCTATAGGAGTTCCAGTAGATGCCACTCACCAGTATGTGAGGACCACAAAGTTTCTGAGGTAGGGAATGGAGCACGGGATAAGGCATGACCTGATGGGTCAGCGAATAGACAACCTTGTGGGTCAAGTGCGGTACCAGGAAGACCTAATTGCAAACCTAGGAACCCACATTGACACGATGGAAGGAGACCGGGTGATACTTGATGCACGCACGGAAATAGCTAGAGATGAGGCCCGGTTTGCTATACGAGTAACCATAGCGATGTCCATCTTGGTGCTCATCTACTTCCTAGTGGAAAGCTACCTGAGGCATTAGTCAGATTTTCTATTTTTGTCTCTAAATCCCCATTTGAAACCGCTACTCTATGTTTGGATTGGATATTTAACATTTTATCATTTAGTGTTAAGCTTCATATTACAACTTAAATGTCATTGCTCATTGATTTACTCTTACAAGTATAAAATACATCCTCGTATTTTTATCAAGATCACCTAAACATCATCCATTAAAATCCTAAAACCCCGTCAAAGTTTTGAATTCTGTTAATTAATAGATCTAAACATCGTCCTTTTATTTATCGAAATTTGGTACGTATTTAGTCAACTTAATTTTTTTTGTAAAACTGTTGAAATTGAGGTGTCAAAACCTATGTATGCTCACCAACTATTTATAGTTGACCCTCTCATTTTAAACATGTTTCAGGTGGAAATGTTTGAAGTACAAGTATATCACTTAGGAGCTTATGGACCTAGCGACAAATAAGTTGAATTTATTGTTAGCTTTTGTTTGTCTGAACAATATGTATTTGTACTTTTAAATCAGTTTAATAAAATTATTCAATTTAATTTGATCATGAGCTTTTGAACAGTCTACATTTCCCGCCGCTACGTATTCCGCCGTCGGTTGGGGTGTGACAATTATATCGGAGGGAAGTGCCATGTTTAATGCACTAAATGTTTTATAGTCACGACTAATTAGAGTTATATCATTCTCAGTATACTGTGCAGGATCAGTGTGCTGAGGTCCGTTAGTTATGGTGATCCATTAACCAAAATCAGTCAGATAGAAGTATGCCTTCATTCTGTTTTTCCAGTTAGAAAAATCATCGGGTGACAAGAGCTTTGGGGGTCTTGACATGGAGCCGGTTTCCAGGTCAGATTGAGTTACGAAAGTAACAAACATCTTGAAAGACGGAGAATAAAAAAAAATCAACATGAGTGAAAAACAGAGAGTCGGCTCGAATAGTCGGCTGTATCAAACAGAGAGTCGGCTGAACGAGGAAGAGTCAGCTTGTAAGGGTCGGCTGATCAAACTCAGTGACTATGAACAATAGTGCACAAGAGTCGTAAACTTCTGTTTACTAAGAGAGTCGGCAGAAAAAGCAACATTCGACCCGGACAATCGGCTAATAAAGGAAAGAGCCGGCAATACAACTAGAGAGTCAGCCGGACAAATAGTTAAAAAATGGAACAGTCGGCTCAAGAAAGGGAGTCGGCTCTGGAGAGTCTGGCTCAAGAACAAAACACACTCTTTTTCACAAAACTTCACAAAATCAATCCCTGAATGCTCAGATCTAAACCAAAATGAAAATCAGATATGTCAAACTCATAAAAAAACAAGTTTTTGAATGAATTTCAAAGCCAATTTATGAACTTGATACAGATCAAACCCAAAAATAAAGAAATTCAGATATATCCAAAAAACAACAGAAATATCAAATAAATCACTAAAATGAAGAGCACAGAGGCTCTGATACCAAATTATAGGTCCTAAATGATGGATCCTTGTGCTAGAATGATTGTAGACAGGATGAGATCAACAAATCAGCTATTAGGAAGCTGTTTGTTGATGATTCAGTGAAAAATAAAGATGAAGAGCAACATACAATGAACACGAAGTAATCAGATTCTCATAAAACATCCACTAATATGATTACAATAAGCACTTGAACTACAAACGATTACAACACCCCTCTAACCGGCTATCCAAACATAGATAATAACGACGTAAAGGTCTAAATGTCAAGAAACTGGTCACCAATTTATAGAACATAGCAAGAGTCGACAATATGCACGACCGATGAGAGTCGGCTGTAACCGACCTAGCGACTCTCTGACCATTTCTTAATGTGAATCCCCTTGATCTGCAATATTCCAAGCAACACAATAACGAACAATCTCCTGGAAAGGCGGAATCAATCCAAGAGACTCTAAGATTGAAAACCGACGAATCAAACAACGAATCTAAGATAATCACCAAACATCATCTTGTATTCACTTAGAGAATCAGTACCAATCAGTAGTACAATACTATGAACAACAGAGATACAAAATCATATACAAGTTCTTCTCATCTAGCTTTCAAATACAAGACATATATATAGAAACAAGATTTCATCCGAAAACTCTAATTGTCTGAAAAAGATTTCGATCGAAATCTTTTCGATCGATAAAGTTTTCGGTCGAAAACTTTACACTTGAGCATATATCAAAATAGAAACTTGAATTCGATGGACTACTAGGTTCCAACAATCTTCCCCTAGTCCATTGAATCCCAAGTTCTATGTCTTGTCTGCATCCTACTTCTTCTCAGGCTTCACTTTCTTTGAATACAAATCCTGTAACCTGTTCTTGATCAGTCTAGCTTCAGCTCTTAGAGATAAACAACTTTGCTTCGTTCTTTATCATCAAGCTCATATCACATTGAATCGTGTTATAGTATAAAATCTTTAGATCTTCATCTAAAAAGCTGAATAAATCCATCGGATCAAAGATTCTGACTTCAGGACGTCCCCTTTGTTTAACTGCTTCATGTGATGAAGAATCATAGAACCACTTATCAAAATCCTTGATGAAGCTCCTTTTTCTTTCAGGTATATACACAGCTGTCACAGTATTAGCTGTTTTGACAATTTATTTATACTTGATCTTCTCATTTTTTCTGTATTTCTTCTTGATCTTTATTCGTATAGGAATTTGAGGCTGAAAAGATGTAAAACTATCTTGATTACATTGATTCCTGAGAAGTACCTCAAAAGCAGAAGCTCGAGTATTGTTTAATTCATTAATCATCTTCAAACGACTCAGATCTCTTATATCCCATCTTGGTAATGTTTGTAACTTATGATATGTATCAAAATATTGAATATCGCCAGCAACCCTCTTGATCACGTACATCTTCTTATCATTATCAAATTTCCAACCCTAGATCAATCCAGTCAATGCCTTTCTTGGATTCCTGATTTTTTGTGTAATTCTTTCAACAGTTGACGGTTTTTCATTAATTTTCCACCACGAGCTCTTATCATAAGAAGCTTTCTTTTCAGTAAAATCCTTTTGAGCTACAACCGTTTCACTTTCTTCAAACAATTCATCAAAAGGAATTCTCTCGTCAACCACTTTGTCCAATCTTCCCACTTCATTCCCGTCACATTCAACGTACGTTTGTTTTTCCTCATATTCATGTTTCTCATAGATTACATCAGAATCTTTGTCATCACTTGACTCGTCATTATTTGCTCCACTTCCACCAATTCCAGAACCATCACTACTGCTATCATCATCATCAGAAGGATCAACATCATTTTTCTTGATATCTGTGATAATAACATCTTCATCTTCCTCTTTTTCATCTTCTTCCTTCTCCTTATCGTCATCATCATCTACCTCCATTCCCTCACCTTGTTGATTAATAAGTGAATCAACATCAAGCATATCTTGTGAACCAAAAAGATTGGAGATTCAGTATGTTGTGATTGATTCAACGTTGAAGGTCCTTGCTGTTCTTTATTCTCTTGCATGGGTTGACTAGTGATATTCGGTATTGAAATAGACATTCCAAGACATTTTACAAGATCTTGCACAATGCTTTGCAAATTATCTTTCTGTACTTGTTGCTCATCAAGCTGCTTTTGCTTCTTGGAATCACTTGTCTTTAACTCTCTAATTTCTTTTTCATTTGCAGCTTCTCTGCTTTGAAGATTTGAAACTTGAGTCTTCAATTGACTTATAATATTTGTAGTTTCTTGGGTTGCAATGTTTAGAAACTCTTCATCCATCAATTTGTAATCTTTAGAAGCCTTTTGTATAACAGGATCTGGAACTTCTTAGCCCTTTCCTTTTCTTGAGTACCTCTGTGCCATAGTCTTCAATCTCTTTTGTTCTGGTTCTTTAATTACGATACCTTTAGACGGAGGAGGTCTAGAAGGCACGTCCTTTTCAGCTTCAGTAGCTTTCCTTTTGATTAGATTTTCAGTTGCCGTTGCTGGAATTTCTGGTGTTTCAATACTTTCATTTTCTCTAACTTTCTCTGTTTCTTTAACTAGCTCATCAACAGTTTCTTTCCTAACTACAATTTCTGTAACAACTTCAGGAATAATCACAGGAGATTGAACATTTTCACGATTGTTTTGCACTACATTCCTATCACCACCTTCATCATCATCATCTCCTTCATCACCATCATGATCCTCTACTTCACTACCTTGAATATCATTCAATTCATCTTCGACACCGAACTCAGGATCAGGATTAGGATTCTCTTCAATCATATTTTGAAATAAAGGTGTCAATGTCCTAGTAAACTTGCTTTTCTTCCTTATGGTGTTCATGCTACTGAAAAATTATTTCTATCATTTGATCCAATGGAAGCTCAACCCCGTCATTAGGTAGACCAGGCAATAGTGTATTGATTATCATTTGTAAGAATCTTGGATAAAGTAGAAACTTGTTGTTCTGTCTTGGACCCACAAAATTATTAATCATAGCTTCAAAAATCATTCTTGAGAAATTGAATCTACGGTGAGTTGTCAGACAAACCAAAGCTCTACTAAACACTTCACCAATTTGATCAAATGCTCCTGTCCATGGTACAAGGCAATGAATGAATACATGTACTAAGTACCTCCAATGTTTCCTTAACAATGTCTTTGTCACTTGCCTTCATGGAAAGTCTCCTTCATAGCCCATTTCCCTGATTATCTGCATCACACGTGTGTAACTTATTCTGTATGGAAAACTGACATTGTCTCTGAAATTTAGAACATCTCTGATAATTTGTTTAGTAATCTTGATCTTCTTTCCACCAACTGTACTTTCTATCCAGATTTCCTTGTTAAAATGCTTATATTCAACGTTGTTCCAGAATTCTCGAATTTGATTTTCATAAACAGTAACTTGTGTTGATATGATAGTTAGAATTCTTGATTTGTTAAGAAACCGAATAATTTCTTCATATCCTCTTGATTTTCTTGTGCTAGCTGTCAAACACGCATATATGTTGTGCCTTGAGTGAAACTTTAACCTGTTCATAGCTGTTCAAGACAAGTAACATAAATCAATCAAAAGCCAAAATCTGCCCAACTCCAAAGAATTTGAACGAAAACTTTTATCCGAAACCTATTTCGATCGAAAACTTTTGTTATACATCCTTTTTCAAACAAAAACAATTTCTTTATAGAAATTTTCAACTCAAAAGTTTTCGGACGAAAACTCACATAAAACCTGATCGAAAACAATTTCGATCGAAAACCTCTTCGGACAGATCAGTTGGAGACTTTTCATATCCATCCGAGACAGATTTCAATCAATTCATACAAGTTTTCGGACAATTTATATAAGATTTCGGACGATTGATAAACATTTAAAACCTAAGGCAATGGATCTATCTAATCTTACTCTAAGGATCCAGAAAAACATACCTTGATGTCGGAAACTTTAACCAGAAATCACATTCAACTTTGCTCGAAGATTTCGCACAAAAACACGACTCGGTAAAATCAATAATCAGGCTCGAAAACTCATACAGAGGTGGTGAAATGATCTCGATCAAAAAGTAGATATATATAACTTTTAAGATTTCGGATGAAAAGACTTTTCGCATACGACTTTTCGATCGAAAACAATTTCGGACAAAAACTTTTTACTTGTGAAAATTTGAATTTGAATTTTATTTATTTATTTTTTTTATCCGATCCTAATATCATTAAGACCTGTTCCAAAATTTTAATGCTTTCAAATGCAAGAAAAACAACAAACAACAAAGAAAAACAAATTATATTTCAAACAAAATATTAAAACAAAAACACACACATAATACTTTTTCAGAAAAACCAGCCTTTTCTCATGTTGATAAACTGAATTGACATAGGATCATAAATGCACACTGTCTTAATCACATTTCATATCAAGTCAGGATCTACTCAGTTCAACAATGATTGCCAGTATCTTAATCCACATAAACTCATGCATCATGTTTCAACAAATATTGTGTGAGAGTTAAGGTAAGATTAATCAATACAATGTGTACCCCACGATCGAGATGGAAAGAACTGAGAATCAAAACAAAGTTTCACCAGATCATGATCCAATCACCAGCATGAAGGTAGCGGTCTTAGCACAGGAAAAATAATCCAAGTGGATTTAAATGGAATCATATTGATTTAGAATCATTTTGATTCATTGTCTTGGTTTCTGAGATAGTACGGAATCATATTGATTCATATGAGTTGTGAAGAGTATATATGCAGAATCATGAATGATTCGGGTATGCGGATATCCGTAAGATATTGGATATGTCAATTGAAATCACGAATGATTCAAAGGGTGAAACAGACTGACTTCCTGGTTTCCATCCGAGATTTTGACCAGAACCATCAGCAGTATGAAGGTGTTTAACTCTAAATCATATATTTGACGTATATATTCAATAGAGCAAACAAATTGTGCTAAGAATTCATCAAGATCCTGGTCTTATAGTATGACTAGATTCATTCGAATGGTGAAAGTACCGATATTCGATGTGGGTAAAACACAAATATTGTAATTTAGTTAATCACACAAATATCGCCTAATTTATACATTTAGAGCCTACCAACATATCAATAATTGTAACCAGTGTTACCATCATATCCAATTCATGCGTAAGCTCAGTACACAAATATACTATCATTTCCTATTTGCATGTCAATCAGTCACACATAGTTCATTTTACAGCACAATATGAATTTCATTATCTCTTTTTCACACACACATATAAAACAAACACTTCATAGATGATAATTTCTTTTATTTTCTTTTATTCTTCCCCTAAAATTGTGATGCATTAATTGAATCTAAACAAACACATAAAAAGCACAGTTTAGAACAAACACACAATTCAACACAATTTTAATACTAAAAGAAAAATCTTTTTGAGTAACATATATGGTCTTTCAATCAAAAAGGCGGATTTTATTAAATGTATTTTTTTTATTTTTTGTTATTATTTTTTTTAATAAAACATTTACTCAAAAAGATATCATCCCCAACATTTGTACCAGAGAGTTAAAGCGATCTGTTGAAAATGTTTTTTGTAAAAATGTCGGCCTTTTGCTCTAAGGTATCAACGTGGACCACCTTAATTAAACCATTATCAAAACAATGATGAATAAAATGTAAATTGATGGCGATATGCTTTGTTTTCGAGTGCTAAATTGGATTTTTCACGATGCCTAGCACTGCCTTATTATCACAGTAAATTGGGGTTTCCAAGAGATTAATCCCAAAGTCCATCAGTTGATGTTGTATCCAGATAACTAGTTATTTTACCAGCTTTTTATCTCCAGCAAAAGCAACAAGACCACCTTCAAAGGATTGAAAATCATTCAATATCTCTCTTTGTCCCCTTGATCTGCAATATTCCAAGCAACACAATAACGAACAATCTCCTGGAAAGGCGGAATCAATCCAAGAGACTCTAAGATTGAAAACCGACGAATCAAACAACGAATCTAAGATAATACGTCATCAAACTAAGATAATCACCAAACATCATCTTGTATTCACTTAGAGAATCAATACCAATCAGTAGTACAATACTATGAACAATAAAGATACAAAATCAGATACAAGTTCTTCTCCTCTAGCTTTCAAATACAAGACATATATATAGAAACAACATTTCGTCCAAAAACTCTAATTTTCCGAAAAAGATTTCGATCAAAATCTTTTTCGATCGATAAAGTTTTCAGTCGAAAACTTTACACTTGAGTATATATCAAAATAGAAACTTGAATTCGATAGACTACTAGGTTCCAACACTTAACTTACATGTAAATACAAAACATCCCCTATAGTTTCACTGGAATTCAACGGTTTATCAGGTTCCAACAGATGCACATACTAGATATATATGTTGATTTTGTTGATTATCTTATGTGTAAATATGTGTATGTTGATTGGTAATATTGCATATGGTGTATGTATGTAAAGGGTGGGTGCTTGAGGTCTAAGAACCTCACAACGTCGTATGGTAATTATAGTCATAGAATTTCTTATGTGCTATATGGCATCATTTTTATGTATGTCTCGAATGTATGGGTGGGGTGAATGTAACATTTCTGATTTTTAGTATCGGTATTTCAATTCAAAGTAATACATTTCAAACTCAATTCTAGTGCACTGTTTTATTCCTTTTCGTACCATCAATTTAATACTATATTTCAATGCAAATCCGCAAATTTTACTCGGTTTATCCTATTAAAATAATACATAAGTATCTAATTATACAAATATGGCAAAAGACTAAAGTTACAAGGTCTGATGTTGAAAAGTAGTAAGAAACCCTAATAGGCACGGTCGCGTCTCGTTCTGGCACGGTCGCGCCGAGTGCTTTGGCACGGTCGCGCGACTTGCTTTGGAACGATCGCGCCTGGTGCCTTAGCACGGTCGCGCCGCATATGGGCACGGTCGAGCCTAGTACTAGTTGAAACGGAAATACAACCTTTAATCACAGAGACGTTCGATTTCGTAACCGATTTACACGTTCCAACTATTAACAAACAGAGTTAAGCCACTTGATCATCCTAATTACAACAAATAAATGGAATTTCATCAATTCATCTAATAATCAACAAAATCGTCCACTAGACCATTGAATCCTCCAAATTGTTTGCAATTCTCCCAAGCAAATGCACAAACAATCCTCCCAGAAGCTACTGACCCACTTGAAGCAACCGGAATCGTAGCAAGAGACGCCGGAAACCAAGCTCGTCGACGCCGGAACTCCTTCCTACCGTTCGCTATCAATTCGCCATCATTCCGGGTAATTGAAACCTTGTCCCATATCGATTTAGTCTTTAGATCAAAAGCCCCATGTTAATTTGGGCTTCCAATATGGAAATCATCTTAAACCCGAATCTAGTTTTCATTCAAAAATGACTTAATCGAATCCGACTCTAGACACGTTTTAAATCCAATTAATCTATGCAAAAAGACTCAAAATAATCTAATGGGTGAAAGCCCTATGATTTCCAACCCTGTTAATATAAGAATTAGTCAATTCGTTCCTGATTTGGAACAGACGCGGTCGTGCCTCATGAGACGCGGTCGTGCCGACTATCAGCGCGGTCGTGTCCTCCTGTCCAGACCCAATCATGCCCTATGGTTAATCTCAGACGTGTCTTAGAATCATAGACACGATCGTGCCTGGCCAAGGCACGGTCGTGCCTAATGATTTAGTTAGTTATGCCCTCTGTTTGATCAACACGGTCGCGCCCTGACTAGCATGGTCGTGCCCGTGGTTCGAGCACGATCGTGCCCTTCCCAGGCACGGTCTTGTGCGAGGTAAATTTTTAGCAGAATTATAATTTTATATATTTTTCAAACAATAAATATTTCTGATTAAATTACAAAATATAAATAGTGATTTTTATAAAAATGCAATTTATTCTATTTGGAAAAGATCAAATATTCAATCTTGGAATAAATAGAAAATTAATTATTTAAAGTTTATAAAAATTAACTTTACAATTATTGCTAAACTTTTCATTTAAAAAGTATTTAAATGATTAAAGTTACATTTTTATAAATAAATAAATAAAATAATGATTATTTATTTAATTTATATTTAAACAAAAACAATTAATTACTTATACGAACTTATAACTAATACTTACAATGTTTTCATAGACAATAATTATTTACATTACTTATTTAATTATTCAAACTCAAACTTAATCAAAATATTCTAAAAATATTCTTTCAAACTTTATATATTTTATTCAATACTTCCAATTACAAATCAATGACTTTTTACACAAGTCCAAATACAACTTTAGAATTAAACTCTTGTGTACACTATTAATACCATATACATTACAGTTTAGGTTAACTTGTGCATTTCAAGGATCTTTATTCTATCTAGTACCTTTATTAGCAACGCCTTCAAACCAAGTGAGTATACATAGCCCCTTTTACTCTTTTACATTTTTGGGGTGAAACATGAACACTATTCAAATTACATGTGTACATTTACACAAACAACACAAGTACAAATCCTATTTACATTCATGTGTGCAATTTGAGCTTTATGCCCGAGTGCTAGGTGTGCTAACCTTTGTATGCGATTATGTGCAATCATTAACTATTCAAGCCGACGGTTTTCAATGATAGATCTATTGAGTCTGACAAACCCACCCAGATTGGGGTGATTGATACCGACAACACAATTTTGCATGCTAGTTACAAAGGTTTGATTGTACATGGTTACACAATAGCTGCTCCCCATAAATGCCTTATTTATCATGTTATGTAAGGATTTGTTTTACAAACTATATGCTATCTATATAAACCTGTGTTATACTCACCAACTTTTTAGTTGACTTTATTTTATTCATGTTTCAGGTTCTAATGTGTGAGATTGATCAAGATGTGCTACACATAGGCTTGGACTTAGTTAAATTAAATAAAAGAACTCTATGTATTTCAATTTTGTTCTATCTTGGATTTGGTTGTGTTTGGACTACTTGTTATGAAATTTGATGTTTAATATATTCAATCTAGTCAACTTTGTGCTTATGAACAGTCTACATGTCCCGCCCCGATGATTCCGCCATCGGTCGGGGTGTGACAGATTGGTATCAGAGCCTTGGTTATAGGGAATTAGGTTATTAGACACCTTGACCTAGACTATAACTTTAGGACACCTACTTATGCTATGTTTCATGATTTCATGCTATATGCTATATGCTATATGTTATATGTTATTGTGTTACATGCTATGTGCTACATGCTTACTATGATTAGTTATTATTTTATTTGATGACTTAATTGTTAAACACCCATGACTTATTAGTATATACTTAAATGATAAATTAAATAAACAATATCCTTTCCTATATCCTAAAACCTCATAATATTCTTATCTTCTTCTCTATCTTTATCTTTCTAAGCATGTGGAAACTTCATGAAGCTAGATCCATAAAATTTCTTTATTTCCTCGTTAAGGTTTTTAAGCTTTGTTAATTATTTGAGGACACGTGCAATCTGGAAGAGCGACACCTGTATTTTGGGTTTTCTGTCTAGGAAAGCATTTCGCATAAATCCCAATCAACCGAGGGACCCGTATGCTTTCCTTGGAATTCCCGAGATGAGTGTTTACTTATAGGCTAAAGCATGTCTCCTTGAAAATTATATAAGTTTAATTAACCTTAATGTGTCATAGTATTCGAGTGATTATATCACTATTTGAGTACAATCCAAACTATGATTATCTATTTATTTTGTTATCTTATTTTATTAAATCCAAACAATTCTCATAAATTCTTACATCTTTTTCTTGTCTTGTGAAAATCTGTAGAATGCCTCCTCGTCGTGCTCCCGTGGCCAATACCAATACCGACATTGCTGCTATTCTTGCACAACTCGTGACACAACTCACTCAAGCTAATAGTACCACCAATGGCAACAATGGTGGAAATGGTAGTAATAGTGGTAATGCTGGTAATGGTGGTAACAACCCATCTCAATGCACCTTCAAGCATTTCAACTCGTGTAATCCCCTCAAGTTCTATGGTACCGAAGGAGCTACCGGACTCCTTCAATGGTTCGAAAGCATTGAGAATACCTTTCTGAATAGTGATTGCCCCGACAACCTTCGTGTTCATCATGCCACAAGTGTCCTACAAAAACGGGCACTCACGTGGTGGAATGGGGAGAAGAGAAATAGAGGTGTGGATGTAGCAATGGCCTTACCTTGGGATGAGGTTAAAAGGCTAATGACCGAGGAATTCTGTCCTCGAAATGAAGTGAAGAAACTTGAAGCTGAGTTTTGGGATCTTGCCCAAGATAGTGGTGAAAACTTGGCGTATATGACTCGGTTCCATGAGTTGAGTCTTCTTGTGCCCCACATGGTCACTCCTCTGTCCCGCTGCATTGAAAAGTATATTGGGGGACTACCTAGACAAATTCAAGATACTGTCTTAGGAAGGAATCCCGCAACACTTGAAAATGCCATCTGTTTGTCCGCTACCTTAACCGATAATCATGTGAAGGAGGGGACTCTTACTAAAAAGGGCACCAAGAAAGTTTCTGACACTATAACCCCTCCTACCCACAACAAAGAAGCCACAACTGAACCCTCCCGCAATAATAGGAAAAGGAAGACTAGAAACTATGCTGTTGTCACTCCTGTTATTCCTGTTAACCAAGCTGCACCTATGGTTCAAGCACCGGCCAAAAAGCCATATGTTGGAATCTACCCATTTTGTGCCACCTGTAACTACCATCATCCCCAAAGCATCCCATGTCGCCTTTGTAGTTATTGTGGGAGATATGGCCATACAGTTAATGTTTGTAGGACCAAAGCTCTTGTGGGCTAAGTCAACCCACCAAACCAAACCAAACCAACACCCAAGTGGCTAATCAAGGTGTACCCGCTATTGCAAATGGGCGAGCATGTTATGAGTGTGGCAACCCAAACCATTTCCGTGATCAATGCCCAAAGTTAGTCAATGCTAGACAAGGTGGAGCTCTTGGGCGTGCTTTCAACATAAACGCCAATGAAGCTCAAGCCAACAATGACGTGGTCAATGGTACGTTTCTTGTTAATAGTCAATATGCCTCCATTTTATTCGATACCGGTGCCGATAAAAGTTTTGTGTCACTTAATTTTGAACCTTTACATGCAAAGACACGATCCCAATTAGAGAAAACCTTCACCGTTGAAGTAGCAAAAGGTGACTCCCTTACAATTGAATCCATTATCATTGATTGCTCTTTAGAACTTAATTATCACACATTCTCAATCAACCTTGTTCCAATGCCACTAGGGAGCTTTGATATCATCATAGGCATGGATTGGCTATCGAATCATCATGCCGAAGTCATTTGCTTTGAGAAGTGTATTCGAATACCTCTACCATCAGGAGAAACGTTGAGAGTCTTTGGTGAAAAGCCTTGCAAAGGGCTTAAATTAATGTCATGCACTACTGCTCAAAAGTACTTACGAAAGAAGTACGTGGCCTTTTTGGCCCATATCGTTCAAAAGGATGTTAAAAAGAAGAGTATTCAAGATATCCCCATTATCCGAGATTTTCCTGAAGTATTCCCCGAAGACTTATCCGGTCTTCCACCCGTTCGTCAAGTAGAATTTCGCATTGATCTTGTGCCCGGAGCTAACCCCGTGGCTAGAGCTCCATACCGTCTTGCACCTTATGAAATGCAAGAACTTGCAAGTCAACTTCAAGAGCTCTCCGAAAAGGGATTCATTCATCTAAGTCATTCACCGTGGGGTGCACCCGTCTTATTCGTCAAAAAGAAGGATGGATCATTTCGCATGTGCATTGACTACCACGAACTCAACAAGCTTACTATCAAAAACCGTTATCCTTTACCTAGAATTGATGACCTCTTTGATCAACTTCAAGGTTCTACTTGCTTCTCAAAGATTGATCTTCGATCTGGTTATCACCAACTCCGTGTGCAAGAAGACGATATTCCAAAGACTGCCTTCCGAACAAGGTATGGTCATTACGAGTTCATGGTTATGCCTTTTGGACTAACCAATGCACCCGCAGTTTTCATGGACCTCATGAATCGTGTGTGCAAACCGTACCTTGATAAGTTCGTGAGCGTTTTCATAGATGACATCTTAATCTATTCCAAGACTAAAGCCGATCATGAGCAACATCTTAGATTGGTTTTGGATCTCTTGAAGAAAGAACAACTATATGCCAAATTCTCCAAATGTGAATTTTGGTTTAAAGAAGTTCAATTTCTTGGTCACATTGTCAACGACAAGGGTATTCATGTTGACCCTGCTAAAATCGAAACGGTTAAGAATTGGAATACCCCGAAGACTCCCACTGAAAATAGTTCATTTCTTGGTCTTGCGGGATATTACCGTCGTTTCATCTCAAACTTCTCTAAAATTGATGTCCCCCTTACCGCTTTGACCCACAAGGGTAAGACTTATGAATGGGGACCAAAGCAAGAAGAAGCTTTCCAAACCCTTAAGCAAAAGTTGTGCAATGCTCCCATTTTGACTCTCCCTGATGGGAATGATGATTTAGTTGTCTGCTGTGATGCTTCTAACCAAGGTCTCGGTTGTGTCCTCATGCAACGAGGCAAAGTAATCGCTTATGCGTCAAGGCAACTTAAGATTCATGAGAAGAATTATACGACGCACGATCTCGAGTTGGGTGCGGTCGTATTCGCATTGAAGATTTGGAGACATTATCTCTATGGCACAAAATGTGTGGTGTTCACCGACCACAAAATTCTTCAACATATCTTTAACCAAAAAGAACTCAATATGAGGCAACGACGTTGGGTTGAACTCCTTAACGACTATGACTGCGAGATTCGTTACCATCCCGGCGAAGCGAATGTTGTAGCCGACGCTTTGAGTCGAAAGGACCATGTTATGCTTCATTGTGCCCGAATTCAAACCGATATTCAAATCCGCATCTTAGAAGCTCAACACGTCTCAATCACCGAGGGTAACATGTACGAGGAAATGTCGTGTGGTGTTGAACTTCTGCTGGAATCAAAACCCAATGGCTTACTTTATTACTTGAACCGTATTTGGATCCCCGATCGCGATGATCTCCGTACATTTCTCATGAACGAGGCTCACAAGACTCGTTATTCTATTCATCCTGGTGCGGATAAAATGTACCAAGATCTTCGCCAACAATATTGGTCGCCCGGTATGAAAAAGGATATTGCTCACTATGTTGCCAAATGTCTAACGTGTTCCAAAGTCAAAGCCGAACACCAACGTCCTTCCGGATTATTTGAACAACCGGAAATTCCCGTGTGAAAATGGGAGAACTTAGCCATGGATTTTATTACCAAACTCCCTCGCACCTCGAGTGGTTATGATAGCATTTGGGTGATTATTGATCGTCTCACCAAATCTGCTCATTTCTTGCCTATCCGTGAAGACTATCGGGTTGAGAAACTAGCCCGAATTTACATTGATGAAATTGTGAGCCGTCATGGTGTTCCCTTGAACATAATATCCGACCGAGATGCCCGGTTCACTTCTCGATTTTGGCAAGCTCTCCAAACCGCTCTTGGCACACGATTGGATTTGAGCACGGCTTACCATCCCCAAACTGATGGTCAAACCGAGCAGACAATCCAAATGCTTGAAGACATGCTTAGAGCCTGCGTAATCGATTTTGGTGGAAATTGGGATTCACATTTATCCCTCATTGAGTTCTCCTACAATAATAGCTACCACACGAGTATTAACATGGCTCCATTCGAAGCTCTTTATGGTCGCAAGTGTCGTTCTCCTATCTGTTGGAACGAGATTGGTGAAGCACAAATCACCGGTCCCGAGCTAATTCATGAAACATCCGACAAGATTATTCAAATCCGTGACAACATCCGAACAGCGAGAAGTCGGCAAAAGAGTTATGCCGATAAACGTCGAAAACCTTTGGAATTCCAAGTCGGTGACCTTGTTCTTCTTAAGGTGTCCCCATGGAAGGGTGTGATCCGTTTTGGAAAGAAAGGCAAGTTAGCCCCTCGCTATGTCGGTCCATTCAAAATCCTTGAAAGGATTGGGAAAGTGGCTTACAAACTCGACTTACCTCCATCTCTTGGAAATGTGCATCCTACATTTCATGTATCTAATCTGAAGAATGTCTCACTGATGAGAATCTACATATACCACTTGATGACGTGCGCATTGATGAAACGATGCACTTCGTTGAGAAACCGGTAGACTGTAACATTTCTGATTTTTAGTATCGGTATTTCAATTCAAAGTAATACATTTCAAACTCAATTCTTGTGCACTGTTTTATTCCTTTTCGTACCATCAATTTAATACTATATTTCAATGCAAATCCGCAAATTTTACTCGGTTTATCCTATTAAAATAATACATAAGTATCTAATTATACAAATATAGCAAAAGACAAAAGTTACAAGGTCTGATGTTGAAAAGTAGCAAGAAACCCTAATAGGCACGGTCGCGTCTCGTTCTGGCACGGTCGCGCCAAGTGCTTTGGCACGGTCGCGCGACTTGCTTTGGAACGATCGCGCCTGGTGCCTTAGCACGGTCGCGCCGCATATGGGCACGGTCGCGCCTAGTAGCAGTTGAAACAGAAATACAACCTTTAATCACAGAGACGTTCGATTTCGTAACCGATTTACACGTTCCAACTATTAACAAACAGAGTTAAGCCACTTGATCATCCTAATTACAACAAATAAACGGAATTTCATCAATTCATCTAATAATCAACAAAATCGTCCACTAGACCATTGAATCCTCCAAATTGTTTGCAATTCTCCCAAGCAAACGCACAAACAATCCTCCCAGAAGCTACTGACCCACTTGAAGCAACCGGAATCGTAGCAGGAGATGCCGGAAACCAAGTTCGCCGACGCCGGAACTCCTTCCTACCGTTTGCTATCAATTCGCCATCATTTCTGGTAATTGAAACCTTGTCCCCTATCGATTTAGTCTTTAGATCAAAAGCCCCATGTTAATTTGGGCTTCCAATATGGAAATCATCTTAAACCCGAATCTAGTTTTCATTAAAAAATGACTTAATCGAATCCGTCTCTAGACACGTTTTAAATCCAATTAATCTATGCAAAAAGACTCAAAATAATCTAATGGGTGAAAGCCCTATGATTTCCAACCCTGTTAATATAAGAATTAGTCAATTCTTTCCTGATTTGGAACAGACACGGTCGCGCTAATCATCTAGCGCGGTCGTGCCTCATGAGACGCGGTCGTGCCGACTATCAGCGCGGTTGTGTCCTCCTGTCTAGACCCAATCATGCCCTATGGCTAATCTCAGTCGTGTCTTAGAATCATAGACACGATCGTGCCTGGCCAAGGCACGGTCGTGCCTAATGATTTATTTAGTTAAGCCCTCTGTTTGATCAACCCGGTCGCGCCCTGACTAGCATGGTCGCGCCCGTGGTTCGAGCACGATCGTGCCTGGGCACGGTCGTGTGCGAGTTAAATTTTTAGCAGAATTATAATTTTATATATTTTTCAAACAATAAATATTTCTGATTAAAGTACAAAATATAAATAGTGATTTTTATAAAAATGCAATTTATTCTATTTGGAAAAGATCAAATATTTAATCTTGGAATAAATAGAAAATTAAATATTTAAAGTTTATAAAAATTAAATTTACAATTATTGCTAAACTTTTCATTTAAAAAGTATTTAAATGATTAAAGTTACATTTTTATAAATAAAATAATGATTATTTATTTAATTTATATTTAAACAAAAACAATTAATTATTTATACTAACTTCTAACTAATACTTACAATGTTTTCATAAACAATAATTATTTACATTACTTATTTAATTATTCAAACTCAAACCTTAATCAAAATATTCTAAAAATATTCTTTCAAACTTTATATATTTTATTCAATACTTCCAATTACAAATCAATGACTTTTTACACAAGTCCAAATACAACTTTAGAATTAAACTCTTGTGCACACTATTAATACCATATACATTACACTTTAGGTTAACTTGTGCATTTCAAGGATCTTTATTATATCTAATACCTTTGTTAGCAACGCCTTCAAACCAAGTGAGTATACATAGCCCCTTTTACTCTTTTACATTTTTGGGGTGAAACATGAACACTATTCAAATTACATGTTTACATTTACACAAACAACACAAGTACAAATCCTATTTACATTCATGTGTGCAATTTGAGCTTTATGCCCGAGTGCTAGGTGTGCTAACCTTTGTATGTGATTATGTGCAATCATTAACTATTCAAGCCGACGGTTTTCAATGATAGATCTATTGAGTCTGACAAACCCACCCAGATTGGGGTGATTGATACCGACAACACAATTTTGCATGCTAGTTACAAAGGTTTGATTGTACATGGTTACACAATAGCTGCTCCCCATAAATACCTTATTTATCATGTTATGTAAGGATTTGTTTTACAAACTATATGCTATCTATATAAACCTGTGTTATACTCACCAACTTTTTAGTTAACTTTATTTTATTCATGTTTCAGGTTCTAATGTGTGAGATTGATCAAGATGTGCTACACATAGGCTTGGACTTAGTTAAATTAAATAAAAGAACTCTATGTATTTCAATTTTGTTCTATCTTCGATTTGGTTGTGTTTGGACTACTTGTTATGAAATTTGATGTTTAATATATTCAATCTAGTCAACCTTGTGCTTATGAACAGTCTACATGTCCAGCCCCGATGATTCTGCCATCGGTCGGGGTGTGACAGTGAATATGATGTAATTAAAGTCTTTGAACTTCAAAACTAATTGGTGGGATTGGGTTATAAGAATGGGTTAATAACTTGTGGGTGATTGTTGTATGTTTAAGGTCGATGTTGGAAGTCTGAAAACCTCACATGTGGTAATTGTGGTCATGAACTTCATTTGTGTTGATGTCATTTGAAGTCATGAACTTCATTAATTGTTTTGGTGTTTGAGGTCTTTGAACCTCACATGGGAGTAAATATGATTATAAAGAGGAGTTTAAAGTATAAGAATCTCACAAGGAGTAAATTGAGGTCATGAACTTCACGAGGTCTTTTGGGATGTTTGAGGTAATTAGAACCTCACAAAGGAGTATAGTCAGGTTGGAATGGGTCGAAACGGGTAAGACAAATTGTCGTCCTCGCACCGAGGCGTCGTAAGCCAGCTAAGAAGTGATAAATGGGTGGGGGTAAACTTGTGTGGTGTCATAAGAAGTTTAAATGGTGTCATTTGCACAAAATACAAACGTGTGAAAAGGGGAGTTTGGGTAATACCGTGGTGTTGTAAGTAAAATTCAAGAGGGCTTAAATGGGTGGGGGAAATACTTTTTTGGTGTTAATACAAGGTAAGATTACCATTTACCAGTAATGTGGTGCAAACGGGTTGAACAATTGGTCGGATAAGTCAAAAAGCTGAAAATTGGCATTGCTGATCTGCAGGCAGAGCATGCCAGCGCAAATTGTGCTGAAGTTCCGCTGATTTGCGCTGGTAAAAAGTGGAAATGTTGTTTTTGGGCCTAGTCTAAGGTGTTAACTTGGTAGTGGCTCTAAGGGTTGATTATCATTACTAATGGTGAGTTGTTTGGGTGTTCTTATGTAGGGAAAGCTTCAGTCTAGCCTCAGGTCATGTTTCGGGTCGATTAGATTCTAATGAAGGCTTCGGCGATGGTTTGTTAATTAACCTCGTTGTGAGGAATGATTCAATCTTGTTTTGTAAAGTCGTTTAAAGTCTAAATTTGTCGTTATTTGATTTTGATAATAACTTGATGTTATTTCTCAAATGAGTGTAACTAGGACCTAAATTCCGCGTATTTTGAAAGTTTAAATCGGTTGAAATTTTTAGGTGTTACACTTGACAAGATCAGATCCGCATGCATGGATCTAGGGTTCTTGGGGAAGAAGACAGTCCCGCAGGCGAACTTGTCAACTTCGCCTGGGGTAATTGAGCGAACTTAGACCAGCGAACTTGCTATGTTCACCGACAGCCTACGGGTAGCGAACTTGATAACTTCGCTTGGCAAATCCATCGAACTTGGGATGGAGAACTTGCTAAGTTCGCTGGGTATGGATCAGGCGAACTTAGCCTAAGTTTGCCTGTATGTTCGCCAGGTTTATAAGGGGCAAACTTAGCCTTAAGTTCGCCTAATTCAGTATGGTAAAACCGTTAGAGTCGGGATTTGTTCTGATGTGTATTTAACTAGTCAATTCTGATGTTTAGGAGAACCGAGAGTAGCTTATTAGGTGAGTTCAATAAGCCCTTCTTTAAATGTTTTAAATAATTTTTTCGGGCTTGTGTGCATACGTGACGATGTGACTGTTTCATAAAACGATGTTTATGAATGATGTTTTGAAAGGAAAGATTATGAAAGACGTGTTTACAAAATATTTTGCCAAAAGAAGTTTATGAAGTGTTTACTAACGAATGAATGAATTTTAATAAAACGTACGGATGCTTTAACTGAAGTTTTGAAGTAATGGAAGAGAATGTTTACGAAAGTCACAAACAAACGAATCTGCCAAATTCCTACGGGAATCGAGGTTATGGGTATGGGATGTATGTTATAGGCATTACCTTTATAGGGGCCTATGTGGCTGGCCAACTGTTGTATAACTGGGGTGATGACGGTCACCAAGGGGATTATCGTGATCCTTGAAGTTTGGTATTTGTGCCTTGCGGGGTATAGTACTTGACGTTTGGTACGGCTACTCCATGGGGTATTCGTGGTTGAATTTTGGTACCTGTCATCCTTGTGATGATGTGCTTGAAGTTTGGTGGCGAATGGCCTAAGGTATTGGGCCCTAGGTTTCTCCGCCTACAGGTGATGTATGGTGTTGAAGGGCCTAGTGGGGGTGATCTGCGGGTTTCTCCACCGGTATGTGATGTTTGGAATTAACGGTTACGAGAAGGCGCATATTCAATATGTTCGTTGACTTATGGGTTATGATTTGTTATTGCATGTTTTCGTACACATTTATTAATGAAGTTGAATGGCATGCTTTTGGAAAATATTTGAAGTTAATGTTCTTGTTAAAGCTAGAACTCACCAGCTTAGCTGACTTTTTAGTATGCACATTCAGGTTAAGGACATGTAGTGATGATGGACGGTGATGCTGGGCGGCGAGATGAGTTACTCGGGTGGTATGAAGACTGGCATCCCATTATGACTTTTTATTATGTTATGTTATGTTTAAGACAATGTTTATAGTTTATGAATGTTGAACTAGTTTTAATTATGTATGAAAAGGAATGATTCCGCTGCGTTATTTCGTATTCAAGTTTAAGAACTATATGTTTATGAGTAAATCCAACAAGTGAGGCCTCCCGGGTTTGGGGCCTTACATAAGATGATACAAAAATAATACCATTTTCAAAATCTACTTATGGCTGTTATCCATGAAATAGATTTGAAGCGAGTTATGTCCAATATTCATTCTCTAATACAAATCTGTGAATTTGGTGTTCAACTCGTTGAACTTTCATCTTATGAACCAACAAACGATTTGCAATAGTCCTATATTAGATTTATTCCCTTAAATCCAATCGACTACGTGTAGGTCCCTCTTGGGGCATGACGGATCTCTAGACTCGAGGTACGACACGGTGATAACGTGCAGAATCCATGATCAACGTGCACCGTGTAATCAATCAACAACACGATGTAAATAAACACTTTGTATTTCACTCACAAACACTGTTTCCAAGCTCTGAATTTCTGATTTGTTCTTGACTCCCAGTCTCTAAGGTCTCTCTCTTCTCAAAGACTTGTAAACACCTATTTATAGGGAAACCACAAAGACCCACAGCACCATAGGCAAACTTAACAAGTTCGCTCCTTAAGGTGCTTAGGCGAACTTGTTAAGTTCGCCTATCTAAGAACTTATACAGAATTTTATCAACAGTTACAAAACATGTCCTAATAGACTCCCCCTTAACTTTTTCTAACAATTCTATCAAATTACAAGTCAAATACTCTAAGACTAAGACATAGAATCTTCAGGCTCGTTGTCACCAGAATATGCTCCAACAGACTCCCCCTTGACAACAGAATCCATGAGGATTATCAAGAATCATAAGATTCAGAATCGAGTGATTCAATTGTCTTGGTTTCATGTGATTTTCTTCTTTGAATATCGGTATGATGATTCGGGATAAGGAACATGGTGTTTGATTATAAGGTAACGGGATCCAACTTTTATCTGGATTTGATTTCAATGAACCAGGAATGATTCAAGGGTGAATACATGCTCAACGGTTGATGTAGAGACATGTCTTGATTCAATCTCTCCTTGCATACTTGTGAGTATGGGCAGTGAGATGAACCACATTAATTGTGCTAACAACATAACCCGAAACTGATCTCAAAAGAAAATTACTACCAAAATCTAACATCCTTTATCTGATAATGATCTTTTCTATTCTTTTACACACACACACTTGCAAATATGGGTTCAAATCACAGTTGTAATTTAGATTTAGTTTCCACACTACTAGTGATTCAAAGACGCATACAGCCTACTGACAATTCAAATTACTTGTAAGTAAACAGATTAAAAACATAATAATTTAAACAATTAAGTAAACATGACGCAATCATTTCCCATGAGCAGTCTATGATGGTTAGATCATTTCAGATGTACTATCATTTCCTCGTTTCTCAAGTGAACTTTTGAAATTTTCTCCATTTTCTAATATTTCAGATGTACAAACATTTTTTATTATTTTTTTTTAATTTTAAACTAACAGAACTATACAAAAAAAATTTTAAAAGAAATAAAATTTAACTTCCATGAATTGAATTGATTTAAGAAAATTAATTTTTCACTCGGGATTAAACATTCCTATCAAGTTGACAAGATGCTCAAAACGGGACCGATCAAATGCCTTTGTGAAAAGGTCAGCAAGATTGTCATCCGTGTGAACCTTTACAAGTTCAATTAAATGCTTTTCAGCACAATCACGGATGAAATGATGGCGAATTTCAATATGCTTAGTTTTGGAATGTTTCACCGGGTTATTTGTGATGGACATGGTGGCATTGTTGTCAATGAACAAAGGAGTTCCAGTGAAGTTCAAGCCGTAGTCTCGCAATTGCTGCTGAATCCACAATATCTGAGAACAACCGCTAGCTGCAGCAATGTATTCTGCTTCACAAGTTGAGACAGAAACCGTTGACTGCTTCTTGCACTGCCAGGAGACCAGTCTGTCTCCCAAGAATTGACATCCGCCAGAAGTTGACTTTCTGTCAAGGTTACAACCGCCATAATCTGAATCAGTGTAGGCTTTGAAGTCGAATGACTGCTGCTTGGAGTACCAAAGACCCAATCGGGGTTTCCCTTTCAGGTATCTGAAAATCCTCTTCACGGCTATCATATGTGACTCCTTCGGTTGAGACTGAAACCTTGAGCACAAGCATACAGCAAACATAATATCGGGTCTTGAAGCTGTGAGATACATAAGTGATCCGATCATCCCACGGTACAACCTGCTGTCTACATCCTTCCCATCTTTGTCAGGATGCAAACCATGATTGACTGGGATTGGTGTGCCATAAGTAGTGCTATCACTCATCTTGTATTTTGACAGGATGTCTTGCACGTACTTAGTTTGATGTAGATAAATGCCATCCTCTCTTTGACTGACTTGCAGACCCAAGAAGAACGACAGTTCACCCATATTGCTCATTTCAAACTTGGACTTCATCACCTTCTCGAATTCCCTACACATCCCTTCATTGGTCGACCCAAAGATGATGTCGTCGACATATACTTGCACAAGTAGAATGTCACCTCCTGCTTTCCTTATGAAGAGAGTCGAGTCAATCTGTCCACGGTCGAAACCATTAGACAGTAAATGCTTTGATAGTGTCTCATACCATGCCCGCGGTGCTTGATGAAGACCATAAAGTGCTTTGTCGAGCTTGTACACTTTATTGATATTATGCGGATCTTCAAAACCGGGAGGTTGAGTGACATAGACTTCTTCATGAACTTTACCATAAAGGAAAGCACTCTTCACATCAAGTTGGTAGACCTTGAAGCCGACATATGTGGCATAAGCCAAGAACAGTCGAATGGCCTCAATTCTAGCAACTGGGGCATATACTTCCGTGTAATCCAAGCCCTCTTGTTGATAAAAACCCGGAACAACCAATCTTGCCTTGTTCTTCACAACTATATGACGATCATCCGTCTTGCATTTGAACACCCATCTGGTTCCAATTGGCTGAAAGCCTTTTGGCAAGTCAACCAAATCCCATACATGCAACTTTTGGAATTGGGACAATTCATCTTGCATCGCCTCAATCCAGCATTTGTCAGTGAGAGCCTCCTTCACATTCTTCGGCTCTATCTGGGACACGAATGCAGCATGCAGACATGTTTCCATGACACCAGTGTCAAATATCTCTGTGTAAAGATTGGTGTTCTCAGTGATGGTTCTATGACGAGTCTGAACACCGGCATAAGGATCACCAATAATGTTGTCGATTGGATGATTCCTATGCACTCTCGTCTCCGGTACAATTGGTTCTTGAATTTCTGGATCTAAATTTGTGCTCAACTCCCCCATTTCCTGTGTTTCAGCAGAAGAAGATTCAATGTTAATTGGATCAGCTGGAGCTTCATTTCCTACAGTTGTGTTAGGATTGGCTTGAGCGTCATCTCCAAAAACATGAACACTTTCACTGTTATCACTGTCATGAGTTCCAGATGCAGATGCAACATTGGAATCAGGAGTTATAATTGGTACAGTAGCACGAGTAGAAAAACTGCCGCCATTCAATAGATTATAAACATTTTCGGCGTCTTCTGCAGATAGCTCAGGAAGATTGAAAGACTTGAATAGCGCATCATAATCAAAACCCCAAGCTGGACCTTTTGGTTCTGGTGGAATGCTGTGTTTACTACAATCCACTTCGAACCATTCCTCTACAGTACGAGTTCCTATGTTGTACACTCTCTTGCAGGGCGAATTGGCAACATATCCTAAGAAGATGCCTTCCACCGCTTTCGCATGAAATTTAGATTTACGATCTTTATACTGTAGCAACAAGGAACAAGGACTACCAAAAGGAACTAGGTAATCAAGATTGGGAAGTCGATTGTTGATCAACTCATAACAAGTCTTGTTGTGTCTTTTCACCACCAAAACTCTGTTTAAGACGTGACAAGCTGTATTTACTGCTTCTGCCCAGAAAGTGACAGGAAGCTTTGCATCTGACAGCATAGTCCTTGCGGTCTCAATCAGTGTTCTGTTTTTCCGTTCAGCAACTCCATTCTGCTGAGGCGTGTACGGCGCGCTGAATTCGTGACGGATCCCTTTCTTGAGACAGAAAAGTTCCATCAAATTATTCTTGAACTCAGTTCCGTTGTCACTCCTTATTCTTCTAACTTTCAGCTTGCAAAGAGATTCCAAGCTCAGGATCAAGTATTGAAGAATATCAGCAGTCTCATCTTTTGTACATAAAAAATGCACCCAAGAAAAACGTGAGAAATCATCAGTTACAACTAGACAGAATGACTTACCTCCAATACTCCTGATACTTATGGGGCCAAACAGATCCATGTGTAATAGCTCCAAAGGGGTATCGATAGAGTTTTGGAGCTTGGGCTTGTGAGACTTCCGTTGCTGTTTGCCCTTTTTACAAGGCATACAGTCATCTGCAATGGTAAATCTCAGCTTAGGAACCTCGGTTACCAAACCGTTTCGGACAAGATGATTCATTTTACGATAAGAAATATGTCCGAGTTTCCTATGCCACAAGATGGAGTCAAGCTCTGTCGCTTTTGTAAGCAAACAAGTAGCAACTGATGAGGTGGTTTTTGCCACGCTCATATCAATCTGATAAGTGTCGTTTGTTCTTGGTGCTCTCATCAGAATCCAGTCATCAGGAACTTTGAAACCGGGTTTGAGAATCAGACATTCTGACTTGTCAAACATCACTGAGTACTCCTTGTCACACATTTGTGAGACACTCAACAGGTTATGCTTCAGCTGCTCGCAGAAGTTGACATTGTCAAAGCTAACACAACCGTTCGAAACCACGCCTTGACACGTGATACTGCCGCCTTTTTCTCCGGAAAAGGCCACATAGCCGCCTCTAAATGGTTTAACGTCTTGAAGCAAGGCCATGTTTCCTGTCATGTGCCGGGAGCATCCACTATCTACATACCAGCGGTTAGAGATAGTACCCTTCGGACGTCCCTGCACGAGTAACAAAAGAATTAGTTAGATTTGGAGACCCAAGCCATTGTGGTCTTGGGTCGTCCATCCTTCTCAAAATAAACTACTTCTTTCAACTCACAGTCATGATGACTGTCCAAAATTGGTGAATCTTTGGAGGAATTGGGAACAGGAGATTGAGAATCTTTAACTTTCTTGTTCCAGGATCTCTTTTGAATCTTAACTAGAACAGAAGACTTTGGTTCAATCACAGCCGGTGAACTTGTGGAAGCTTCACCTGATTGAGCTTTAGTCAGCTGTTCCAGCTTTCTCAACCTCTTATTCCTTCTTCTTCTCTGTGGCTTAGAGAGTCTAGCCACAGGTTTCTCACCAGTGCGTGTACTACCAGATGTAGACACACGAGGTACAGCAGGTTGCTTTACCTTTCTTACAACAGATGGCTTGGCCTCAGATTTGATCTTTGGCTTAGCTATCGGTTGCACTGGTGGTTTCACCACATTTAGCTTTGGTCTGATAGGAGCTTTCACTACTGGCGACTTAGGGATAACAGCTGGTCGTGAAACAACATGCCGTTTCCCTGGGTTCTTAGAAGGACAGTTCACAACAATGTGACCAACCAAGCCACAGTGAAAGCAATTCCTCTTGTCAACATAAGTTCTCATGTAAGGCTCTTTAGTTCTGGCCTTAGAAAACTCACCATTGTGAGAAGGAAGAGTTGGTTTATGAACAGAAGTTTGAACTTTTACAGTTTGATGTTTGGGGGTATAATACTTTTGCAAATTTTCTTTGTAACCCAGCCCATAATGAGATGAAAAAGCCTCTTTCTTAGCTTGGTTAATATTTTTAAAACCCCCGTAAAGCATTCCCTTAAGTTTATCATTTGTTTCAATGATATCAGGTTCAGTTAAAATGCAATTATCACCATTAGTGATAATGTTTTTCTGGACTTTCTGTTCAGTCAACAACTCCTTAGACACTACTCCTTCAGGGCAAGTGTTAACCGACCCATCCTCAGAAGCAGTAACATACTCCTCACTAGATGTGGAGTTAGCCTTACTTGAGGATTCATCCTTTTTAGGGGAATCATCCTTATCAGAGGGCTCATCTAGACAAGTGAGATCAATGTCTATCAAGCTATTGACAAACTGCCCACTTATTGGTGGAGGAATGGCATTGGTACCAAGTCCTAGGCCATTCATTTTTCTCACCACGGATTCGTAGTGTTCCACCACGAAGCGAGAGTTTTTGAATTTCTCGTTAGTGCATTTGAGCTGCAAGATCTCATTTTGCAGTTTGTTAATTTCATTGTTCTTCTTTTCCAAAGCCCTATACGCAATGTCCAAATGAACCTGTTGGTCGCTTATTTTTAAAGAATAGTCTTGTTTTTCGTTCTGTAGCATTTCAACTGATTCTTTAAAACGTGATTCATTCATTTTGTAATTTTTAGCTGCCAACTTTAGGGGTTCAATTATGTCTTGGAGATCAGAAATTTCATTTTTTAGCCCTAGACATTTAGAACAAGAAACAACAGAGAAAGGATTAGAATCTACCTCAGATGATGAACTTTTTCCTTCTCCAATTGCCATGAGAGCGACAGCAGTGGTAGACTCCTTTTCATCAGCTACAGAAGCTTCCTCTTCTTCAGATTCAGAAGATTCCTCTCCTTCAGTTTCAGAAGATTCCTCTTCTTCAGCTTCCTTCCTCTCGGCCTCCTTCCTCTCGGCCTCCATCAGCTCCATGATTTCTGCCATGAGACCAACCTGTGCTTGAGCAATGATGGCGTCTTCTAGATGCACACCCCAATCAAAATTTTCGTCATTTTGTGCGACCAGTGCATTGGACTGATTACTTTGGGTATGATTGTGGTGACTTTGGTTGTTTTAGCCATGGCTGTTTCCCTGGCTAGGTCTGGTAAAACCAGAGGCAGGTGCTCTGTCCTTTTGACATTCACGAGCAAAGTGTCCATAGTTTTGACACTTGTAGCACTTGGCCTTGGATTTGTCAAATCCAACCTTGGCATTAGAATGCCCGCCAATATACTTTCTTCCTGTTCTGTTCAGGAAACGCTTGGCCCTCCTCAGTAACATGGCCATATTCCACTGAATATCCATGTCTTCAATATCATCAGGATCCACTTGATTGAAGTCCTCTTCAATAGTCTCAGGATCCGTTAGCTTTCCACCAATGAAATTCTCATATGCCAGCATGCAAGATGAGAATAGTGCTACATGATCTTCAGCTATCTTGGCAATAGCTGACTGGTTGGCTGAGCACGTATTCTGAGGAGTCTTTGAGTTTTGTTGATTTTGTTGATGAGATCCAAACCCTGATCCTGATGCATAACATGCATGACCACCACAACCATTAGAGTGGTCTTCTTCAATGGATTTCCCAGTAAAGAGTGCAATCCCGTGGAAGTCGTCCCGTGATACATGGAAGGGTCCTGTATCTGAGGACTTCCAGAATTCTCCCTTTTTATAAGATTCATGTTATGAGCCTGAATCTTACCGACTGCCTCATCTACTGTCATCTCGTAGAACTTTGAACTTTCCCTCATCAGGGTTGTATACATCTCATATCTCGGTGGCAGAGCATCCAAAAACTTTTCCACCATTTCCTCTTCTGGATATTTAAGCTCAAACGATTTCAACTCCGTTTGTAGGTGATAGAATCTAGAGATAAGATCATCTAAAGATTCATTTTCTATAAATCTGAAGCACTCGTATTGCTTCTGGAGAAGATGCCTCTTGCTTTTCTTGATGTCACTATTTCCTTCGAATCTTTTCTGTAAAGCTTTCCAAAGATCCTTAGAAGATTCATATCCTCGGAAACTGTGGAACAAATCCCGAGTTAATGACATAGTGATTGAACCCAATGCCTTCTTCTCTCGATCATAAATTTTCTTTTCTTCTGCATCCAGCTTAGAGATAGGCTTAGGTACGTTTTCATCAAGATACAAGTGGGTTGGATGCTTATATCCCTCAAGAATAGGTATCCATAACGATGAATCGGTGTATGAAATATAGTGCTCAAAGCGGGCTTTCCAATTGGAATAATCGTTTACATTGAGCAACTTGGGAGGTTTCTGTGGAGTACCGATTTCATTATCATAATTTAACATACTACTAAGGTTCTGAAGGTTTGACATGGTGAACACTTGGTCAAAAATCAGAAAATTCAGTAGCTATTGCGCACTTAGGATTGGCCTTGCGCACTTATGAATGGTCTTGCGTATTTAATATTTGCCCTTGCGTACTTGTAAGTACGCAGGAGTAAATTGTTAAGTACGCAGGATAAGTCTTAAGTTCGCAGTTCAGTCTTGCGCACTTGTAAGTACGCAGGAGATAACTCTTGCGTATTTAGCAAGTTCGCAGAAAACTGTACTTTTTGCCAAAAATGGTAAGTACGCAGGACACCTTTTCAGCAACTCTCACCAAACCTTTCCGGTGACCTGAAACTCGTCGGAGTTGGTAAAAAATGGTCTGATGATCAATGCAATTGAGTCAAAGGGTCAGAAACAAGTTTCTAACCAACCTATGATGCTCAAAACACACAAACACACAACAAAGATCGGTTTTTGAGAGATTTTTGCTTCTAAAAAAGTGCTCAAGAGCTACCCCTTTTTTATCACAAAAATCAACAAAATAACCTCTCTTTGCTTGTAAAACTCAGTAAAAACGTCTCCAAACTCACTTACAACACTCGAATTCAAGAGCAACGCTCTGATACCACTTGTAGGTCCCTCGGGTGTGGTGGATCGTCACATGCAAGTGGTCTACTAGTCGGACCGGGTGCGGAATACCCGTGACTAGGTGGAGAGTCTAATTGAACAAAGTAAACCGAACACAAGAGTCACAATAAACGTTCTTTGTATTATAAACACTCGACGGTTACAGAGAGAATACAAGCTGCGTACTTAGCAAAACTGAGTTCGTATGAACAAATGGTTCTGCGCACTTAGTTTCTGTGAACCTATCCTATTTATACTGACCTGATGCCTGCGCACTTAGCAAGTGCGCAGGACCAATTACTCCTGCGTACTTAACAAGTACGCATAGGTATTCCTGCGTACTTACTAAGTACGCAGGAGCATTCTCCTGCGCACATACAAGTGCGCAAAACACTTAGAAGAAATCAAAAAAACATTAAGTAAAAGTAAATACAACTCGATAAACTTTTACATAATGACTCTTACATACAAAGACAAAATACAGACATTAGACATACAAACCTAGACTCTATCCAGAGTGTTGTCACAAGAAAGTGCATCAACACATTCCCTGTCATATGTCGAGAGCAACCACTATCCACATACGATGTATTGTTGATAGTCCTCCTTGGATGTCCCTACATAAACAACGAGAATCAGTTAGAAAGTGGAACCCAAGCCATCGTGGTCTTGGGTCGTCCAGATTGATCAAAATAAACTACTTCTTGTAATTGACAATCAACATTATCATTCACTTTTTGAACAAATGTTTGACAATCAGACCTTTTCAAAGAAGAACCAATTTTATAGTTTTTAAAAACATTATTTGAAATATTATTTTCAGATTCAGATGTTTCCAAAATTTTCTTTAATTTTCTGTTTCTTCTTCTTCTTTGAGGTCTAGACAATTTAACCTCCTGAAAAGTATCTTTTGAAATCCCAACTTTTGGAATCTCAATATTTTCTCTGTATACAAAAGATTTAGCATGCAATGTATTCTGTTGTTTAATTCTAGGAGAATTAACAAAAGATCGTCCAGTCATATCGTTTCCCAAACTAGAAGACGATTTTCCCTCATCTTTCCTTTTCAGACTCTTCACCACTCTCGGTTGTGAAGGAACAGTCTTCAGTTTGCCCTTGTTCTTGTATGGACAATTAATCAAAATATGACCAGGCTCATTGCAATGAAAGCACACACGTCTTTCTTGATAAGTTCTGAAATAAGGTGTTTTCTTTGAATTTGAAGAACCATCAGAAGAAGAAGCTTCGGATGAATGCCTAGAACAATTTACCGGCTTCTTAGGAACATAAGTCTGTTTTGGCACCTTTGAAGAATTCACTTTTTGAAAACCAGCCGCAACAAACCCACTTGACTTTAATATTGGAGAAAGTTTAGTTTGAACCACCTTCACCTCTTCAGGTTCTGTCAAAATGCACCTATCCCGAGTAGCATTCTTCACAATCTTTGGTTCATCAATTTTCACCTCTCTCGGAATGCCTTCAACCTTTGAATCATCAAATACTTCATCCTCTGTATCAGAATCATACACCATGTCTTCACCCGTCACTGGATTCACTTTTAATACTGTCTTGGGATCAATCTCCTCTTCATGAATTATTTCAGGCTCAACTACATAATTCCCATTGAACGGAGGAGGAACAAACCCAATACCAGCAACCCTTTTTGTGGGATCAGCATTAGCATTAAAATAATCCAACACTACAGATGAATTCTCAAACTGTTCCAGCTTTCTATGTAACTTTATCACCTCAGATTCTTTTTCCGAAATTTCCTTGTTCTTTTGGGCAACTACTTCATTTCGTTTTTCAATTTCAGCATAAGCCATATCAAGATGATAACCCTGCTCTTTGTATTTTAACCCAAGAGAATTTAAGTCTCTTTTCAAAGACTCAATTCTATCAATGCACAGTTTATCATTATCTTTCAGTTTCTGATTTACTGAATGCATTGATTTCATGTCACAAATCAAATTGGTGTTATCATCCATGACTTTTTGTAGTTTATCTTTAACAGAAATGCAATTAGTACAAAATATATGACAAACAGAGTCTTTTACCTTAGTCGGGTCAGACATGTCTGCCATGAATACTTTGGCAATCGGAATGTTTTCTGAATCTTCACCAACAGACGCATTTTCTGTAAGAACAATTTCTTCCTCAGCAACCCCTGTCACAGCATTAGAATCACTACTTTGCTCTCTTTCTTCCTCATCATCAACACTTGGAACACTCTCACCATCACATGAATCATCACTAGAACTTTCATCATCAGTAGATTCTTCTGATTTTTCTGAATGAATTTCTGCAACAAAAGTCTGACTCACAGCACCCACCAAATCTTCCAGATAAATGCCCCAATCATAGTTTTCATCGTTTTGAGCAACTAGAGCCGATGATGCAGATGCATGATTTGTATTACCAGAAGGACCATGATTTTGATTACCAGATGACCATGAGGCTGATTCCTATTATGTTGAAAGTTAGATTGCTTCTTTTGAGAATCAAATTCTACCTTTGGTTTCACACACTCCTTAGCAAAATGACCATACTCTTGGCAGTTGTAACACCTAACTTTGCTCTTATCAAAACCCATACGCGATCGACTACGCGATCGACTATTTGAACCAATATATTTTCTCCCAGTTCTCTTCAAGAAATCTTTAGCTTGTCTCATTAACATGGCCATATTCCATTGGATATTCATTTCTTCCAGATCAACAGGATCAATCTGTCTGAAATCATCTTCTATTACCTCAGGATCATGTATTTTTCCTCCAATGAAATTCTCATATGATGCCATAAATGAAGAAAACATAGCCAAATAATCATCAGCAACTTTCTGATTCACATGAGATCCAGATGATGTTGAAGGAGTAGTAGCAGAAAATCCAGAATGGCTTGTATGACCAGAATAAGTTGGAACTCCAGAACACTGATCATTTGTAGACTCTTGAGCATCACCAGAAAAGAAAGCCACACCAGTACCAGATTTACCAACAGATTTGGCAAAATACATCGAGGGATCCTGGATATGCTCCAAATTAGTCTCTTTCTTTTTCAAATTCATGTCATGTGACTGGATCTTCCCTAGGACTTCTTCAAGAGACATGGTTTTGTACTTAACATTTTCTTTGATCAAAACCGTATACACATCAAAATTTGATGGTAAAGCCTCCAAGAATTTATCATTGATTTCCTCAGTCTCATATACCACAGATGCACTATCCAGTTCACTAAGAAGATGATAGAATCTTGTAGCAAGATCATCCAAAGATTCATTCTGAAAATGTTTAAAAACTAGGAACTGCTTCTTTAGTAATTCTTTTTTACTTTTCTTAACATCTAAACTCCCTTCACACCTTTTCTGTAGAGCTTCCCACAGCTGTTGAGAAGACTTGAACTGTTTAAAACTGTGATAAATTTCCTTTGGTAGAGACATCGAAATGCTAGCCATTGCTTTCTTTTCTCGATCAAATAACAGCTTTTCTTCAGTAGATAAAGCAGACACTGGTTTTGGAACATCATATTTTCCCATCCATGAATAAGTAGGGTGTGTATATCCTTCCAAAATTGGAATCCACAAACTAGTATCGGTAAAAGATACGAATTGGTCAAACCGATCTTTCCAATTTGAATAATCAGCTAGATTCAGCAACTTCGGAGGTTTTTGAGATGTACCAATCTCATTATCATAATTGAACATGTTTGTGACTTGAACCATATTTGCCATGTTAAAAAAAATTTCTGAAAAATTTCTAAGTACTGAACTGATTTTACCCTCAGGCGAACTTAATAAGTTCGCTTTAGGGAGTACTAAGCGAACTTAATAACAGGCGAACAAGACAAGTTCGCTTAAGGAGGAAATCCGGTAAGTTCGCTTAACAGCTAAGTTCGCTTGAAATGTGAGAAGCGAACTTAATAAGTTCGCTTGCTAAGTTCGCTTGAACAGGAACTCAGCAAGTTCCCTTAAACTGCTGTAACAGAATCAACAGAGTCTTCGTCCAAACACGAACCGAAACCTTCAAAATTCATGATTTCTCACCGAATTGATGGAATTTAAGAAAATTGATCCGTAGGATTATGAATTTTAACAAATGTAACAGTTCTATCGGACTAATTTCGTCAAAATCCCTTCCAAAATCACTAATTCAGCAAAGAAACGATCTTCAAGAACTTGAAAAACTCCATTGTTGCAGAAACTTCAAAAAGTTGTATATCTTGTCGAATTGTACACAAAAACCGTCAATTATCACCAAGAATCGTACTTAATTCACGAGAAATTTGCTCTGATACCACTTGTAGGTCCAGGTAACTCAACTACTGATCGAACTCGTGATATGACGTTTCTATAATAGAAGTGCGGAGTCCTTCGTATTAACGTTTGTATACTAACCGACAACACGCGTAAATAAACTTCTCGATTATATTCCAAATAACAATGATTACAGACTCAATCAGACAATTGTTTCTCTCTCAGATCGATCTCTGTTCTCTTCTGTCTAATGACTCTGTAACACATATATATAGAACCAAAACTGCTGTAAGCGAACTTAGTTAAGTTCGCCTGAAACAGTCTAAGCGAACTTAACAAGTTCGCCTCAGTTATGCCTAAGCGAACTTATTAAGTTCGCCTCTGTTAGAGCAGGCGAACTTAACAAGTTCGCCTCTAGGCTTACTAGTAAAAACACTTAGCAACTTTACAATTTCATAACAAAACATAAAGACACAAAATCTAACTATTACAAGCTTTTGTCATTACAATTCTATGTCCTAACAGAATACAGTAAAAGCACACATAATTTACACAAATTTTAATAAAAGTGATATATATATATATATTTATATATATGTATTTTCATACATGTAAACATAAATATATATACATGTATAAACAAAATATATGAAAATTACTAAAAGGTATCTTGACTAGGTTAATACGTTTAAATGTATCCTTGATAATTGCTTAGTGTGTGACCCTTCGGGATCACATATCATTAGCAATACTATTAGACATTATTCATTAGGCATACAGATCCAACAGTATCCACCACCCCTTGGATACTTCAGGAAAACTCTGTTACATGGTTTTATAATTTAGACAGTGTTTATAACCATAATCTCTTGCAACAACATGGATACCAGCCCAAAGTATTTAAATCAAAGGCATAAAGTATTCATGTAAAATCATTCATAGCATGCATATCTTGCCCAAAAAATTTAAAACATTAAAAATGGGCATCATAGAACTCACCTCTAGCCCTTTCTCTTTCCTGATAACTTTATCTTGCTATTTGAAATAGCATGATTACTTGGCTTAAGGTCCTAAAACATTATAACATTACTTAGACACACGTTCCTGGCTTAGAAATAATAACCAAGTCATAGGAAACATAGCCAAAACCTTACCACGAACAATCTACTGTGTATTAGGGACGAAAAAGCTAGAAACCGGAGTTCTATACGCTAACCGGGGCTTTGGGAACTGAACTCGGGTCTTAGCTATGTGTTTTTGAGTGTATATTGGTGTGTGGGAATGTGTTGAAATGAGCTCATGGTCCTCAAATTTATGGGCACAACCTTTGCTCTTTGACGGATTATTACAGGTGGTGACGGTCCGTCACCCAATTCCTGGCGACCACGCACTTCTTCTCCACGTAACGGACTGTTATATATCGTGACGGTCCATCATAGCTCGTAACAGACTGTTACAACTTGTGATGGTCCGTCATAGGGTTTCCACCCGTCAGATTTTGACTCCTAGTCAGCAAACACGTGTCATTCCCCCATCATTCTCTTGGTCAATCCGTAACTGACCGTTATGTCCCGTGACGGTTCGTCACTACCCGTAACAAACCATTACCTCATGTGACGGTTCGTCACTGTCCTAGAAACCCAAATTTTCACTTCTGGTCCTTGGATTTTGATCTTTTTATTCTTCTAACTCTTAGGGTTTTACTTAATGACTATTTCAGGCCTTCTAATATTTTGCTGGAAAAAATTGGCGTGTTACAACCTAACAACTATATATAACCCCTGGATACTCAAAATCATCAAATAGTTTAGTCCCTAAAATGTTTCGTATGAAACACATACTTTTATATGAAAGTAACGTCTTTCGTCTGAAAGTTTACAAAGACTTTCGGGTAAACACAAAATCATACAAAAGTTTATACATCAGACTTTTACAAATCCCAACAATCTCCCCTAAGACTGATGTATCCACAATCTTCAAGTAATAATAGTCTTCACAGATTTAGACACCACCTTTTGATACTTCTTTACGTCTTATTCAAAGTCTATATCACATTAAATATGGTGATCAAACAATACTTCTAAATCCTCCTTTCCAAACTTCAGCAGCTTCATCGGATCATAAATCCTAATGTCTTCTTGATTCTCACATATAATAACAGCTTCACCAGTGATAGTGCCATAGTACCATCTTTGAAAATTTTGCAAACTCTTTGGTACATTCATAGGTCAAGGTACCAGTTGCATGGTTCGAACTGAATAATAAAATAATAAAGTATTTTGCTTCTTGGTAATTTCATTCATATATTTTTTGGATTTCATTCTTCATGGCTTTGGTGGTTGTCACACCCCGCCCTGGGCACCCCCGAGACGTTACCGGGCTGTGACGTCGATTGGCACCATCGGTGCCTGCATTGATTTCAGTTTGTATTATGCAGCGAAATAACATTTTTCAAAGGATCGTTTCTTTTATAATCTCAACCTCAAGGGTTGGTTTGTAAATATATATAGATCTCGTTGTGTAAACAAATGATCTTTATTAAACACATGGGTGTAATAACTCATTTGTTTGATAGATTGAATCCGAAATCAAATCCCTGAAAAAATTCAGTAAAACCTACAAGGGAGGTTACTTACTAGGGAGTCATAATCCTTTCGGCACCTATCCTTATCTCTTTTCTCCAGATCCTTCTTGTGCTTGGATACTATCCATCTTAGCACGAACCTGTATAATATATTTTGGTTGCACCAGGTCAAGGTGTATAGCCCGACTTGGATATACAACAAAATGTTTGAAAATGAACGTCATCAATGAGCTGGTGAATACTTTATGACATCAAATTCCTTTATCAAATGACAAAACAGTTGATTAAATAATTAAACATAACTTCCGAAGGGAGACAGTGAACACATCACTCCGTCCCTTTTTATGGTGAGTATACATTAGTTACATACTCGAGGGCTACGTGGATTCACACGATCCCCCGTTTTACAACATTCACTCGACTCTTTATGTGCCAACCCTGTCTAGTCGTATATTCCCGGATGAGTATAAATATTTGATCAAACTTTACATATACATATGGTGGTGTAACAAATAACCCATGGGGTTATATACGTAGCCAACCCCACAAGGTGGTATGCACAATATTTAATTTTCATGTTTTTTCCATTTTTGTAAATGTAAATAGTTTGATCATTGCGTAGGTGTGTGTCACACCCCAACCGTACATGTTAACCACGGGTGCGACTAATTGAATCTAAAACCAAGGTATAAAGACATTTACTATTAAAGTTTCATAATATTAAAAACCCAATTACATAAGTCTCAAATTAAACCAAACAAATAACATGTTCAAAAGACAAGCAAACTTAAAATAAAATTTCTTCAATTGATATCTAGACAAATCCTATGTGATCTTGACTTGACCTATCACGTGTTTAATCACCTGAAACATGTATGAAAACAAGTTTCAACTAAAAATAGTTGGAGAGATATCACAAGTTTAATAAAAGTATAAGTTTGTCAAAGGTAAAATTCATAATTCAAGATCATCATATAGTACGTAAAATAAGATAAACACATGATTAGCAAATCTGACCTAAATAATGAATAACGAATAATTGGTACAACTCGCAAGTTGCACTAATAACGAATAAGATGTCCAACCAAAAGTTGTCCATGAAGTATATGTGGTTTCCATCCTATGGCCCATATCTGTACTATTGTTGGCTTGAAAGTTTCAAGTTAAGGATGTGGAAGTTTAACGTTTATCATGTTGTGTTCATTTACTCACATACATATATGATTCGCTTGATGTAGAATTGTTTGAAAATGTGTTTTAATGCGTACCAACGCGTACATGTTTCCCCCAAAACGATTTAAATAAAATGGGGCTATGAAGTCTCACCTTGATAGCTAGAAGAGATGAGAGACTTGAACAAATAGACGAGGTGAATCACGGACCAGACCCTAAAAAATGAATAAACTAGTTTTAGGGTAGGTTCGATGGTTACGAGTGTTAGATAGGAGGTTCGGATCATAAGGTTAAGAATTAGATGCAAAATAGGGTTTTTAGCCGTTTTTTCTGATTTGGACAGCAAAGTAGTTGAACAGAAACGTGCTTGTTAAAAATATCAAACGACGTCCAAAAATTATGAAATTCTACAGGTGAATATTTTAAGTCGTTCCGAAAAAGTTTCGTTTAAAAAGTTTTTTTGTTTGAGACTCGGATCATAGACAAAGCAGCCAAATAGGACAGAAGTTACTGAAAAATGTTTCTGTCCCATTTTGGCTACTACGAAGTCATACGTTTGAATTAGAAAATGGGACAGTTATGGTTAGAAAGCACCCTCGACGAACTACGTCATGGAGTTTGAGTTTATAGAATAAATAACATGTTTTAAGTTAGCAAGAACATACTAAAGCATCAGCAGAGCCACTTTTGCAATAGTTGTCTTGAGGTTTCACAGAATGTGATGGCATAGCCGCCATTGCAAACGAGATCCTTTGTTTATTTGTTGGTGATGTTAGCTTGATTTGTTTGTTTGACTAAGATTATTAGATGGTTTTTAAGGCTGAGGGTTCACATGATCAAGTGATCATGGATAGAAAAGAAAAAGATTGAGGGGAAGAAGAAAGAATGAATTAAAAGACGGTATTAAACTTCAGAGGGTTACTTACTTGTTTGATGTTCAAACTCTTGGAATCCACTAAAAGACGGTATTAAACTTTAGAGGGTTTAGGAGTGTTTGAGGGAGAATTAGAAAAGAAATCTAGAACCTAAGCCTCCTATTTATACTAATGGTTGAAGGGGTGTAAACATGGAAAGAACTTGGAGTGCAAGCCAAGGGTGTAAACCTTAATTTAGTTGCCATTCACCCCTAGACCAGCCCAAAATTTCAAAATTTATGTTTAAGAATGGACATCTGGGTCCCTCAAGCATTCAACTGGTGCATCGGTGCATAGAACGTTCGGTTTTCGTAATTCGGAGTTTAATTAAGGAATGTTTTGTAAAAAAAGTTGTTTTAATTAATGAAATGGATGTGTTTATCATTTTAAAACATAATTTAATATCATGTTAGATGAATTTGTTGGTTGTGGACGGTACGCAGCTAACGACGGTTTAAAAGGCGAACAATCGCACGAAAGTACTAATTAGTACTTTTAGGCATTAAATCACTTTGAATGAGTTATAAGATGTAGAAGCATGTTTTAGTAACTATAGATAAAATTCTATGCATCGGTGTATTCAACTACTACGCCGGAGAATGTTCCTGCGTACTTAGCAAGTTAACCACTTGTTCGTGCGTACTTAACATGTACGCATGGGTTTTTGCCATGCGTACTTAACAAGGGCGCAAGGCATTTGCCTTGCGTACTTAACAGGAACGCACGACCAAATCACTGCGAACTAAGACAAGTACGAAGGATGGTTCCCTATAAATTGAGGTGTTGGCCTCAGTTGAAATGTGTGGAACAGACGTGAGAAATGAGAGGGGTCGGGTCGGGATGAGCTCTCCCGGCCCCTAGACCATGAGCGTAAATGAGAGATGTGTACTCATTTGGTTTGTAATCTGTAATGACAACGTTGTTATAGATTGTGTTGATTCTCTTGTTTCTGTTTTATCACTGTTCATCTGCTCTGGTCATCATATCCTCTTCAGTTCCCCCCACAAATCACGAACAGGTCTGCAGTGGCGTATCTCAGTCTTCCGTTGTGCTCGACCGAGGCCCCCGGGACCTACAACTGGTATCAGAGCCTCGGTGTTCGTTGATTTATGTTCCAGATTCGAATTTTAGCCTTTTAAAGTTTCTGCGTACTTATGAAAGTCTCTACTTGTTCATAACAAAATCCTAAAATTCATCTTCGTTATCGCTTCATTTGATGTTTGGAAGGCTACTTGTTTGTTAGAATATGATTTCTAAGCCTTTGGAAGCATCAATTTCATAAATCCAACAGTTTCAAAAAATTTTCCTCAAGATCAGACAAGTACGTTGGTGTACTGCTGGACAAGTACGCATGGTTAAAAGACCCTGCGTACTTACAAGTGCGCATGAAGACATGTACGCATGAAGACAAGTTCACATGAAGATAAGTACACATGAGTCACTGATGTGCGAACTTATCTATCTGCGTACTTACTATGTACACAAGAAATATCAGTCATGCGTATTTGCTCGTCAAATAGCATCTGAAAAAAAAAAAATTTAGCGGGAAAACTTTTCTTGGCCAAATTTTTTAGGAATCATTTAAATGCTTGTTTCATTCCATTTTTGAGAAGATAGTAGTTCTGGTTTTTCGGGACCGAAATTTGTATTTGATGTGGCTTGGTGAAACAAGGTTGAGATTTTTGTTGGATGATACCAATTGTCAGTTTGCTTAGGTGTTCAAACATAAAAATGTTGGCTACGAGTATCTTTCATACTTCTATAATAGGGAATGAATGTTGAATCAATTTGAGCAACTGGGTCGTCATTGACTAAAGGTCTCGTTTTATTTGTGAAGATGTTGCTGCTTTGGGTCTTTGGAAAAAGAATCATATTGTTTAGGTATTCAAACTTGAATATGTTAGCTATGAGTATCTATGATACTTCTTTGATTGGGGATGAATGCTATAACAATTTGAACCCATAGTTTTTAGCTCTTTGCAAAGAAATAAAATCCTAGAGTTGACTAGTCGTGGTTTTTTGAGGAATCGGGTGAACCGGTGATAAACCTGGTCATAGTTTATAGAGAAATGAGGGGGATAAAATTTCAACTAAGACTCTTTCCCAAGATTTCTTTGTAAACTGTATTTTTCTTTTTCTTTTCGTGCTCATTGGTCAAGATTGTGTTCAAGATTTGGTGTGATTTAGTTATGATTGGATTTCTCATTTGGGATCCCGGCAGAATCCGGATAAACAACCTAGTTATGGGATGTCACCATGGTGAATGTTACCAATTAGGAGATGTTAACCAGGAATGAAGATCTAACTGAAGAATGTTGGACTTTGGATACATGATTATCACTGATGAGCATGATTTTGTGTTAGATTCCATCAAGTGTTTTCAAGATGAAGCTGTATATTAATTGGATTATTAGTTGGAAATGGAACCATTATCATTTGCCGACAGGATAGGAAACGATCCCTTGTTTCTTGTCTAGTCAGAAGAAGCTTACATTGAAAGGGGAAATTGGAAATGAACATCTTCGGGAATTTGGTTGACTCGTGAAGATACAAGATAGAGTTAGACACATCTGGCTTAAAGACTAATGTTTATCTTACTAGAATTCCTATGGGAGCTGATTGGTTTGATGCAGGTTATTGAAAATTCAAACTCTATCATATGGCAGCTGGTTTGGAGGAAGTCTAAGTCAAGGTGGAGGTAGCTACTACTAAGAGGATGAACTACAATGAGTTGTGTTGTATTAGTTGGTTCTTATTGAAGCACTTGGTTTGGTCTACAATGAAAGCTACAGTTAAGAGGGAGTCGTGTTTTTCATCACTCGACAACTGAAAACTGAAGCTTGAAGATTTGAAGATATCAAGTGGAATGCTAGAAGATCAAGTCTCACCAGAAGACACATGATAGCATTACTTTAGAGGGAGTTTGTTAGGACATTTTTTGTAAATTGATGAATGTCAGTGTTAATGATAGATAGAATTTGATGCTATAGTTAAGAGGGAGTTTGTATAACCATGTTTTATTAACTATAGATAAAATTCTATGTATCGGTGTACTCAGCTACTACGCAGGAGAATGTTCATGCGTACTTAGCAAGTTCACCACTTGTTCGTGCGTACTTAACATGTACGCATGGGTTTTTGCCATGCGTACTTAACAAGGGCGCAAGGAATTTTCCTTGCATACTTAACAAGAACGCACGACCAAATCACAGCGAACTAAGACAAGTACGCAAGATGGTTCCCTGTAAATTGAGGTGTTGGCCTCAGTTGAAATGTGTGGAACAGACGTGAGAAATGAGAGAGGTTGGGTCGGGATGAGCTCTCCCGGCCCCTAGACCATGAGCGTAAATGAGAGATGTGTACTCCTTCGGTATGTAATCTGTAACGACAACGTTGTTATAGATTGTGTTGATTCTCTTGTTTCTGTTTTATCATTGTTCATCTGCTCTGGTCATCATATCCTCTTCTGTTCCCCCCACAAATCACAAACAGGTCTACATTGTCGTATCTCAGTCTTCTGATGTGCTCGACCGAGGCCCCCGGGACCTACATAAGAACATGTTTGAGGTGTAGGGGGTGGTTCATGTGTATTTAATGTGTCATAATGATCAATTAAGTCTACGTGCGACACATTAATCGATCACAGATAAGTATAAGTCTTTGTAATCAAGCATAAACGTAATGTTTCACATGTGAACTAGTATTGTAACAATGTATGAATAGGATTTCAAGTAAAATGAAATGTCATGCGGATTCTTATTGATAAGTCTAGTATGAGTACAAGTAGTGAATATTAGAAATGTCACAGTGTGTTTGTAGCACACTCACGATGTAAAACCGAAATTAAGACGGACTCGTATTCACCTTGATTTGGGAGTGGAAGAGGGTAAAATTTGTGCTACCAAACTCTTCGAGTTGACTGTTAGGGCTCTAGCACCGTAAATTGCACTTCTATGCGTTCCTTGGGTTTCTTTGTTTGTGAATGCTCGAGTCCGGTTGATAAGTGAAAGTCAGTCTATCTCGGGAGAGCGGCTCGGGAGTCGGGACGACAGGAGGAGGCTCGGGATCAGCTCAGATGGAGAGAACTCGGAATGTTGAGTTGAGTTGTGTGGAAAATTAGATGGTGGAGTCCCATATTTATAACTACCTTTAGCCAGGGGGCTGGCGGTCCGCTACCGCCCTAAATGCATGCATGCTTGACACGTTGTGGCCTGGCAGTGCATGTGCACCATACGTCTGTAACGGACCGTGTGAACCTACCATAGCGGTCCACTAAGTACCACGCGTCATTACGGATGACGCATGACCTACACGTGTCGTTGACACGTGACGTGTGCAGAGGGTACCTAAGGAGATGCGTAGCGGACCGTTACCTCAAGTGGCATAAATATTTGAGCTGGTAGCGGACCTTTAGCCTGTGGGTAGCGGTCCGCCACCTCTGAATTTCAGAACTTCTTATTTTTCTTTCTTATTCTTCGGGTTTTGTCAATCCTAGTCCTCATAAACTTTCTTCTTGGCAATATTGGGACGAAAATTTGACAGGTGTCACATCATCCCCAACTTATTTGGAATCTAGTCCTCGAGATTTTCATTCGAATAAGCGCGGATATTTTTTTTTCATTTCTGATTCCAGTTCCCATGTGTACTAGGGTCCATGCCTGAAATTCCATTTTACTTTGACTATAACAAGTCTTTTTCATTTTAGTTTCTTCATCTGTCTGTCCTCAATTTGCAAGGGCTATTCTACGAACTTAAGCCTTTCATTTACTACTACATCATGTAGCGGCATCACCAGAGTTTCTTCTGCCAAACATTTGCGCAGATTGAATACATGGAATACATCGTGTACTCCGTTCATCTCCTCTGGTAATTCTAACTAGTAACCGACTGCTCTGTCTCATTTCACAATCTTAAATGGTCCAACGAACCTAGGGCTTAACTTCCCTTTCTTTCCGAACCGTACCATGCCTTTCCAAGGTGATACCTTAAGTAACATCTTATCTCCTACATGAAATTCCAACGGCTTTCGCCTCTTATCGGCATAACTTTTCTGGCGATCACGAGCCATTTTCAATCTTTCTGTTATTTATATGATTTTGTCGGTGGTTTGTTGGACTGTTTCGGGTCCAGACAATTGATTCTTTGCTATTTCTGACCAACACACATGAGTTCTACACTTTCTGTCATACAAGGCTTCAAACGGTGTAGATTGGATACTCGTGTGATAGCTACTATTGTAGGAGAATTCCATCATATGTAAGTGGTCATTCCAACTTCCTCTTAGGCCTATGACACACGCTCGGAGCATGTCCTCTAAGGTTTGAATTTTCCTTTCACTCTGCCCATCCGCTTGAGGATGATATGCAGTGCTGAGGTTCAATCTAGTTCCTATAGCTTTTTGGAAGCTATGACTGAAATCGAGACGTGAAACGACTCTCTCTATCTGACACAATGGACAGTAGCACTATGTGCAATGATAGTATCTCGTTCATGTATAGCCGTGCCAACTTATCTATGCTATAAGCCTCTTTCATGGGTAGAAAATGAGCATACTTAGTCAACCGGTCAATGATAACACATATGGGTATCATTTCCTCGACTGGTTGGGGGAAGTTTGGTGATAAAATCCATGGTTATCATCTCCCCTTTCCATATGGGTAACTTTAATTGTTTCTATAGCCCATATGGCTTTTGGTGTTTGGCTTTTACCTTTGAACATGTCAAGCATTTGGCAACATACTCAGCTATGTGCCTTTTCATGCCTATCCACCAATAATTTGGTTTCAGGTTTTTGCACATCTTGTCACCTCCTGGGTGCATAGTGTACTTGGATTTGTGGGCTTCCTCGAGAATCTTTTCTCAAAGGTTTCCATGGATAGATATCCATATTCTTTTGTTCATTCTAAGGATATTGTCTTTTCCTTTGACGAGTTGTTTAATCATTCCTTTCATACCTTCTCGGTTGAGGTTCACCTCTTCCAAGGCAGATTTCTGTGTCTCCTAGATTTGAGTCAGAAGACTGACTTGAAGATCAAGCCTTAAGGCACGAACTCATTTTGGTTTCTCTCTTTCCTTTCGGCTTAGGGCGTCGGCTACAACGTTAGCCTTTCCTTCGTGAAAGCAAATTTCACAATCATAGTCACTCAGGACTTCCATCCATCTTCTTTGTCTCATGTTTAGTTCTTTCAGGTTGAAGATGTATTTTAGACTTTTGTGGTCTGTAAATACCGTAAATTTGACTCCATAGAGATAGTGCCTCCATAATTTTCAGTGCAAATATTATGGCGCCTAGCTCTAACTCACGAGTTGTATAGTTCTTTTCATAGGTTTTGAGTTGACGTGACGAGTATGCTGTGACTTTGTTTCTTTGCATTAGCACACTCCCTAGACATGTAAGGACCAAACTTAATAGGCTGAAGCATCAAAAAATCATCGAGCTGTTCAGAAGATCAAAGATAGAGAGTTAGAGAGTTAGTTGTTTATGAGAACTTTGGTTTGTAAAAGTTCTCGGCCTGAGAAATTTAGATGGGCCGAGTACTTCAAGTTCTCGTGAAGCCCAACCCATTAGATATCAAGTACTTTATGTGTAGCTATAAATAGTTTTTTTTGTATCGGTATTCGGGTTAGACAAATGATTATACGTTTTGTATTGTAATCAGCAGTTTTACAAGTAATATACAATCGTTTGATAATTTGTGTGTGCTGGTTCTCTTTGTTTACCTACTTGTCACGTGTTGTTTCTGTTTCAGCCAAATTCAACACGTTGTTGAATCCTTCTGTTGAAGATCATCAGGAAAACCGGACCTCACAATTAGTATTAGAGCCATAGCGCTCATTCGGTGAAGCTTACAACGGATTCAAGGCCTGTAAGGTATCAAAGTTTCGTTTATTGGTTATTTTGGATTGATTTTCTCATTTGGAGGTGTTTTAGGCAGTTTTGATCGTTTTGGATCAAAAAGGAGTCGACTTCTTCAAAATCCAAGTTGTTTTTCGGCTGTTTGATCAATCTAGAGCATTTTTCGGTTGGATTGAGCATTTTTCGAATCTGACTTGAAAGTTCTCTACTAAAGTTCTCTATACACGCTCCTGTGAGAAGTTGAAAGTTCTCTGCCTAAGTTCTCTATACAAGCTCCTGTGAGAACTTGAAAGTTCTCTACCGAGAACATGCAAGTTCTCTCCCCAAGTTCTCTATACACGCTCCTACGAGAACTTGAAAGTTCTCTGCTGAAAGTTCTCTGTTGAAAGTTCTCTGTTGGAAGTTCTCGGCTAGACGTTTCTTTATTTGAAGTTATCAGCTTCAGAAGTTCTCGTGTGATTAAAGTTTTTGGGTTTGGAAGTTCTCGGTACCATTAAAGTTCTCATGTGATTAAAGTTTTCGGGTGCGAATACTTTTTGTTACTTATTTTTCCACGTGAACTTGCGACATGGGAGAAAGTAGAAAGGACATGCTAAAGCAAAAGTTTAACATGTTCAATCATGTTCGGGTGAAAATTTGGAAGCTCTGATTAAGAAATTCACGCACTAGATGACAAAGATGAAGAGTGCTGAAATAGAGTTGACAAAGGGAGAAATCAACAAAAGGCTACTTAACCCTTTACCAATAACCTGGAACTTCAACTACACCGCCATCAAGAGAACCAAGGATATGAATCAGAAATCCTTGAGGGAGCTGATCTCTATTCTTTACTCTTATGAAATGGATGATAAATAGTGGCATCTTAACCATATCAGCTCAATGGATGTTTTCTGAAATTGCTGGAGCTAGTACATCTACTTCCGATGAATCAAAGGCACTTGTGAGCCAGCAGGAAAGGAGTCATAAAATTCAAGATTTGGAAGTGAAACTACAGCATACCTTCGTGGCTGAGGTCACCAACACTAAGGTAACCAGAGATCTTTTCTCTGCTATTTGTATTGAGAATGTCAATCATAACAAATATGATAACGATATCTTAAATCAAGAAATAACAAAGCTTAGATTTCCAACTCAAAACACAAACGTTTAGAGAAAATTTTTAAAGATAAAACTAAGGTAGAGAAAAAGGACGTTTCAAAATTAAAAATGGACTTAAGCAATAAGGAATGTCTTTTAGAGATGCTAAAAAATAATAGATGACCTAAGCAAACAAATCAACGATGCCTTAAATCAGTTGGCACACACCAAATTAACGATCGAGAAAATTGAATACTCTCGATCAGTGCTGTATGACATCTTTGATTCCTAAGTTAGAAAAAAGGGGAATCCAGGGGTGGGTTATCATGTTGTGGAAAATCCATGTAATGAAAAATTTTCATCTTCACTAATTGACTACCCTAAAGATGTTGAGATGGCTTACGGTTTGGGATGTGAGCCTTCATCATCCAAGCAGTCAACTCCTGCGACTGCTAGTCCCGTGACCCCCTGTGTGAATATTACTAATGATTCTAAGCCTTGTGTAGAAGAAGGTTTAGAAGAAGATTGGGATACCTATGATGAGGATGAGAGTAAGGAAGAAGATTAGGGTCGTGTAGGAAGTTAGTATCTAGAAAAACTGATGATGTTTTTGGAAAGAGGAATCAAACTAAGTTTGTGAACGGTAGTGAGTTTCAAAAAGAAGAATATATCTTTAAAGAAAGTAATCATAATTTTGTCAAAAACAAGGTTACAAATTCTAGAAAGGTTAATCAAACAAACTCAAAGCCATCCTTCAGTTAATCAAATCATAAACAATCTCCTCAAAGTTTTACAAAGAATGCATTTTATTCAAAATTTGATGATCATCATAGAGTTTTTGAACAAAACTTTAGAAGAGAAGAGAGAGATTGTATCAAGAGAAATCATAGTGATTATGATAGAGTGTCTGTTAGGAGAGATGATAGATTCTATGATAGGAGAGATCATAGGCAATCTGAGAATACAAGTTACTTGAGAAGGTCACCTCCTCAATCATCATCATCATGGTTAAACAGATCATACTATGCTACTTATCCTAGGAAGCAGACATGTTATGTATGTGGCAAACTGGGTCATTTTGCCAGACAATGCATTTATGATCACTCTTCTCATCTTGACAATCGGAAAGCTATACAAAAGACTCAGACATATTCTAAGCCGAGGAAGGCTGAAAATCCTAAGGCGGTGAATCATCGAAAGTCGGATGTTAAATAATCTGATACAAAAAAAAGGTGCTCTACAAAATTCTAAAAAGGTTTTCAAAGGAAACAAATCTTTAAATTACAAAAGGCTCAGGTTTACTTGACTGTCTTATGGGTCAGCGAAGTCAAAGGAATAACAATCCTTGAAAATTCTTGAATAAATATTCTATAGTATCCGGCCAAACCGCGAAAACTTCGCACTTTGGTCGGCGTCTTTGGAATCTCCCATTTGGAAATAGACGCAATCTTGGCTGGGTGTACTTGAATGCCCTTAGCGTTGATAACATGACCAAGAAATTGTACTTGTGAAAGCCAGAATTCACATTTTGAGAATTTGGCATAGAGTTTCTCGTTTCTCAATAGCTCAAGCAGTATTAAATAAGTATATCGTCTATGAATACGATTACAAATTTATCCAAGTAAGGTTTGCAAATTCGATTCATCATGTCCATGAATGCTGTCGGAGCATTCGTTAGTCCGAATTGCATAACCGTGAACTCGAAGTGACCATACCTAGTCCTAAACGCAGTCTTTGATATGTCATCTTTGTGGACTTTCAATTGGTGATAGCCTGATCGCATGTATATCTGGGAGAAGAATCTAGCTCCTTGAGCTGATCAAATAGCCTGATCTCGGTAGTCTATACACATCCGCATTGAACCGTCTTTCTTTTTGACGAATAATAACGGAGCTCCCCAAGGAGACCTTATGAATCCTTTCTCAATTAATTCGTCAAGTTGCTTCTTCAACTCAGCCAACTCGGTAGGAGCCAATCTGTACGGTGCTCGGGCTATCAGAGCCGTGCCTGGTACTAGATTGATTTGGAACTCCACTTCCCGATCAGGCGGTGTTCCTGGTAGTTCTTCAGGAAATACGTCGGGATATTCAGCAACGATTGATACATCCTTGATTTCTTGTTCGACGTTGTTAGTCGTTACTGATATCAGGTAAGCAAGACATCCTTTTTGGAGATATTTCTTTGCTTTTACCATGGAGCTCAAACCAACAGGGCTGGTTGACTTATCTCCCTTTATTGTCACAATTTCCCCCGAAGGTGTGTTTAGTTGAATGACCTTTTTTTGTTGCAAAGGATAGGAGCTTGGTTAGTCACTAACCAATCCATTCTAAGGACTACGTCAAAGCCTGCCAACTCAATTGGAAAAAGCTGTAGGGGTATGACATGTCCCGATAGTGTGATCGAACAATCATTCAAGAATTCAGAGACTTGAATTAGATCCTCATTTGTGGTTTTGACTTGGTACAATTTGTTTAGCTTAACTAAGGGCCTATTTACTAATTTACAGAAGTTATGGTCTATAAAACTTTGGGTTGCCCCAGAGTCAAATAGGACCTTAGTGTAAGCATGATCGACAAGGAACGTACCAAAACTAACATCAATCGCTTTGGTTGCCTCCTTTGCATTTAGGACGAACGCTCGAGCGTTATTTTTGACCTCATTAGCCGGTTTAGTTCCATCTTTGTCATTGGTTTTGAGTTTTGGATAGTTGATCTTTATGTGCCCTCGTTCTCCACATTCATAGCACACGACCGGCCTTCTTCAGCGAAACTGGTCGGCATTACGTCCTGGGATTTTGAATATATTGGATGTTGCAAGGAATCCGCAATTCCCTGAATGCCTTTTCTTGTATGTTCGACATTCGGGTGTGCTGGACTGGTTCTCCCTTGCGCTGAAACCCTAACTAGGCCTTTTTTAATCAGTCCTCTCCTGGTTAGGAGTTTCCTTTCTTTTATTTTCCTCCAGTGTCAGATCATACCATTTTCCTCCAGTGTCAGATCATACCTTTTTTAATCAGTCCTCTCCTGCGCTGAAACCCTAACTGGGCACCCAATTCAGTGGCATCGTCAATGTTCTTGGGCTTCGAGACTTTCACCATGTCTCGGATTTCGCCAACCATCCTGAAGTTCAGGAACTTGTTTTCAATTTGCTCGATTTCATTGATCGGGCAAAATTTCTTTTCAATTTTATCCCCGAATGAGTTCTAGCTCATTCGATGGGTCTTGTCTTGCCCCATAGCGGACAATAGAGCGTTCCACCATTCAAAAACTTGATTTTTGAACAAGTTTGAAGCATAAAGGACCTTGTCCTCCTCATCACATTTGCTGATATCTAAGAGAGATTCTGTCTTTTCGATCCAACGGAGTGCTACCACTCCTCCTTCCTTTCCAAGGAGGTCGTAGGGCTTACAAGCATGGAACCTCTTATAAGAGCAACCCATGTGTTTATTCTTTTTGTGGTGAGGTTTGTAGCTTTCCACAGAGCTATCACTCGAGGAGTGATTCTCTTCGTTCCTGGTTCTCTAGGTTTATGAACTTTAATGTGTGCAAGCATGGGTATGTTCCTTTCATTCCTTCCTTACGGAGAGAGTATGGGTTTTTGTATGGTAGTTAGATTCAGAATGCTTGGAAATGTGGACTGATGTTTCTTTGGCCTTCTCAAAGGCTTCTAAGATAGATGGCATAGCCTCTTCGATCCCTTTTGTAACTAATTTCTGTATTTCAGCAGCCTGAGCTTCCTGCTCCAAGGCATCCTTATGTTGTTTCTTTCTTCCCCTAGTGTTTGTTGATGGTCCGGTTCTTCTCAATATACAAAACAAAAGACATAATACTTGTTTTATTTTGAAGATACTTTTGATAGAATGAAAATACGATGTTTTATTACTTGAAAGTCAAAGGTACAATATAAGAAAATAACATAGGCGGTATATAATATATATCTAGTGGCCTCTAGCTCTTATTAAAGCTTATTGTAGAGCGGCGATCTTTGCGTCTTTCTCTGCCTAAATCCTTTCCAGTTTGGCTATTCTAGCTTGCATAGCCATAATCCTCTCCTCTTCACGTGTTTCTTTGTTAACACGAGGAGTATGGATCGGAGTAGGGTTTGTTGAATGGTATGTTCTGTAGGGTCTGTTTGAATCAGCCCTTTCCTCTCCTTTTCAAAGTATAGTGATATTCATATGGCGGTTCAGGTAGTCTCTCCTGGTATCTATATGTATTTATATAGGTTTGGTTATAACTCTCCAGTGTTGGTGTGGCGTAATAACTGATGGGGGTTTCATAGAAATGTTTGGTTGTTTCTATTTCCCCTAAGTTTTGGTATGTTCTGCTAGTATTTTCGGAATTTGTTCCAGAATAGGATTCAGATGAGTTTGTTACACGTTCGTTGTTTCCAGGTGCAGCGTATTTACGAACAAAGCTAGGCCCTTTGCCCTTTCTTTCCATTATAAGACAAACAAAAGAAAATACTTTTTATTAATAACGTAACTGGAAATTACAATACATAATTTGAAAATAGAAGGAAAACAAAGGAAAAGCAACAGGAAGCCTATTTCTTTATCATACCCTTGGCTTCTTTCGTCAATCCTTTGCCTTGGCTCCAAATTCTTCGAGCGAAGGATTTGCGCTCTTTATCCTTCTTGGCCAATTTCCTATTAACCTTTGACATATCCCTCTAGGTCTCTGCCAATTCTTCCCTGGTCAAGATAAGCTTGACCTGATCGGTTTCGTGAAGCGACCGATCAAGAACTAGATTGGAGACCCTGGAATGGATGCATGATATCCAAATTTCGGTGGAGGGTCTCTAAGACCGAAGACTATGTCGTTATAGCATTATCATAGGCGGGAACATGTTTGAGGATTTAGGGTTGCCCGTGGGCTATAGTCAGGTTGATCGCGTTCTAATCGTCGAACGTTGTCTCATATATAGCCATAGAGTCGTAGTCGGTATTATCTTGGATATAGGGATCAAAGAATTAAGGGTGGTTCACATAATCCTGATATGAACCAGAATTGCCAGAGCTTGCTCCTTGGTTGAAAGAGCTTGCGTCGGCGTATGTTTCTTCGACGTCCGAATTATTGGGCATATAATCGGCTAAAGGTTCGTAACTATCCGTTTGTGGAGAGTATGCCTTCATAGGTGGTAGAGGTAGGAATCCCTCAGATTTGGAGCTCTCGTAGTTGGATAAGTTCATATATATTTCATATAAACTTGATCCTGTGATGGAAAGTTTCTCAATTGGTTCATATGTCCTCATTCGAGGTTTTGTCGCCTTATGAGGCCCAACCTCGAATTGATTAGCTGGAGGAGGTGTTGGAAGGTGTCGATGTGTGTCGTGCCTCCAATTACTGAAGTCTGAACCTCCCATTTGGCTTAGGTGGTCAAATTCGTACTCCTCCTTTATTGTGGCTTTTGGAAGGGAGTGATAGAATGAGAAACTGTCAACTTCCATAGGTGCATAAGGGTTGCCTATGTGTTCTTGCTTAATTTTGTTGGGGTTATAGTAACTATTTTAACCTTGTCCTCCTGACATTTCTACCTGCAATTTTGACACTAATAACTTAATAAGAGTGTCTACATACTTTCACAAGTAGGCATGTCTTTGCCTACTCTGCTTAAAGCTTAGATACTAACTCCAAATATTTAATTTGCTAAAACCTCGGTCTCTGAAACCAACCAATGTCACACACCGCCCCGGGCACCCCCGAGACGTTACCGGGTTGCGACGTCGATTGGCACCATCTATACCTGCTTTGATTTCAGAGTTTGTATTGTGTAGCGAAATAACGTTTTTCAAAGGATCGTTCGTTTATAATCTCACCCTCAAGGGTTGGTTTGTAAATATTTAAATCTCGTCGTGTAGACAATGGATCTTTATTAAAACTTGGGTGTAACAACCCGTTTGTTTGATACATTGAATCCGAAATCAAATTCCTTACAAAAGTCAGTAAACCTACAAGGGAGGTTACTACCAAGGGAATCATAATCCTTTCGGCACCTATCCTTATATCTGTTGGAACCTGATAATCTATAGGGGCTAGATTGTAATTCTTTTAAAAATAGGTTTTTTGTCTAAGAGTCGCTAGCGACTCTTCTATAAATAGGAGACCAAAAACCTAGCATTTTCACTCTTTGATTGTATGTCATTATTATAGTCTTTTGATAGCTGGTAGGAGGGTTTGTGTAATCTTTTGTGTATCCAGATGCTTATTATCAATCAATTTCAGTAGATGTTTGTGATTCGATCTTGTTTGTGTTCATCTTGTGTTTGCTCTTCTTTTTGAGTTTCTTAGTTTCATCAAAAATCAGTTTCACCATTGCTATTTTTTTTATTGTTTCCTTACTAGAATCATTCTAGAAAAGGGACTATATCTTCAGGACCTACAATTTGTTATCAGAGCCTTCTATGCTCTTGATTATAGTGGTTTTTGTTAAGTTTTTGGGGTTTTTCTTTAGATATGAATTTCTTCAATTTCTGGATCGATCTGTATCAAGTTTGGAAATTGATATTGAAATTCACACATAAACTTGTTTGCGAAGAGTTTGAAAGATCTAATTGGCATTTTGGTTTAGATGTGAGCATTCTAGAATTGATTTTGTGTTATTATGAGAAAAAAGAGTCTAAAGTTTTCATGAGCCGACTGTCCAGGGTCGACTCTCCTGCTTGAGCTGTCTGTGTTCTTCGTTGATCGATTCTCTCAGCCAACTGTTGCTCTTGTTGGCCGATTCTCCGGGCCGAATGTCAGTTGTTCTTGCCAATTCTCTTAGTAAACGCAAGTTTATGACTCACTAGTGTGAGCTGCCGACTCTCTTGAGCCGACACCCTGAGTGAGTTTTTCTTGTTTATCAAGGGGAGGTGCCGCTTGTCTTGTTTTCACAGCCGACTCTTCCTAGCCGACTCTTCTTTGTCCAACCGATTTGATGGACTCTGTATATTTTTCATTTTCCGTGTTTATCTCAATTCTCTGTCTTTCAAGATGTCTGTTACGTCAACTACACAAGCTGATTTGGAAACCGGTTCCATGCCTAGAACTCTCAAGCCCTTATCCACCAATGATTTTCCAAACTGGAAGAACCGTATGAAGGCATATTTCTATATGACTGACTTTGGTTAGTGGGTGTCGACTACTAATGGTCCTCACTGCCCTATGACCACTGGAGAGGATGGTGTTGTCTCTCAAACTGATCCAGCTGCATACACCGAGATTGACAAACTTCTTATCATAAGAGATTTTAAAGCCTATGGTGCTATAAACATGGCTTTTCCGGCCAACGTCATGAATGTGTTTGAGGAATATAGAACCGCTCAATCTCTGTGGCAAGCTTTATGTAAATTTTATGAAGGGAATAATGATTTAAAGGAATGCAAGAAAGATATGCTTCAAAAAGAATATGATACTTTCGGTAGTATCAAAAGAGAAGGGTTATCGAAGCACATTTCAAGGTTCATGGAAATTTCTAGCGAGATGAAACAAGTCGGTGTTATGATCAGGACTTATGTTGAAACCTAGTAGTCTATCAAATCCAAGTTCAAATGATCAATATTGTACAAGTACAAAGTTTTCAGTCAAAAACTATTTCGACGAAATCTTTATACTATATATAGTCTTGTGTTTGAATTGTAATTAGAACTTTGTAAGCTTTTGCCATTTGTCTTAGTGTTCGGCATTATTGTGATCTGTCTGATTGTAGTGTTTTCTACACACAGTTAGAAAATTGTATTCATCTAGGTTATCAATAGAAGATATCGTTTTGTGATTCATCTTGTTCTTATGGCGTGTTATTCTTATTTCAGTGTTTGATTCATGGTTTCGGTCTCGTTATCTCTTGGATTGTATTCCGCCTTTACAGGAGGTTGTTGGTGATTTGTTGGCTTGATACTAGCAGATCAGATGGAGTAACAAGTGGTATCAGAGCTTTCGGTTGAAGCTCGTGGTATTTCAAGCTATTTTGTTCAATTAAGATTGATTTTGTTTGATTTTCACCACCATTTTTGAGTTTTCTGAGCTATTTGTTATGAAGAGGGAGTGTGGTATTGATTTTGGGGCTTGATTTTGCCTCAGATCAGTTGCAGGTGTGATTTGGAGTTGCTGAATTTGAAGCGTCCGAAATCTCTCTTGAAGGGTCCGAAATCTCTTTGTGACCGAAATCATTTTCGAGCTAGTGTTTTCAGTCGAAATCTCATCCGGAATCTTGGAACTGTCCGAAATCTGCCGTTAGAAATCTTCTGTCCGAAAAGTCTAGTTTTCGTACGAAAAAGTTTTCGATCGAAATCTCCATACTTGGGAATTTTTCAGAATTTTTTTGAAATTTCGTGTTTGTGTAACCGTGCTTTGGAAGATGGCAGGAAAGGTTTACGAGACTGAGAATCTTGTGCGTAAGTCACCACCCATGCTAAAATCTGTATATGATTTGTCCAACTGGAAAATTCAAATGAAGGCTTATTTTCGTTTTACCAAACACAGTCTTTGGGATTCGATTGTGAAAGGTCCTCATGTACCTAAGATGGCAAATGTTGATGGTCTTGTTCCGATAGCTGGTCTAGATCAATACAATGACGAAGATAGAAAATTAATTGAAAGGGACAATCGTGCTTTAAGGTCAATTATACTTGCTCTTCCAACTTAATTATATCTGAATTTTGAGCAACATGAGACTGCTCAAGGACTCTGGAATGCTTTGTGCTTAAGGTTTGAGGGGAATGCTGCTTTGTAGGAAAGTCATACAGATTTCATAGTGAAGCACAACATGTTCAATTCCAAGAAGGGTGAATCTCTGAGTGAACAGGTTACTCGTTACACCATTATGATCAATCGGCTGAGAAAGATGGGTCTTAAGTTAGAAGAGTATGATGTGTGCAAGAAGCTATTGGATTAAGAATACTACCCCAGATTTGAAAAGTAAAACATTGGATGACATAATATGTCTGTTGGAATCTTATGAGCTATAAGCAAAGAAAAGAGAGTTGAACAATCCTGATAAGTTACACAATACAAGTTCAGCAAATGCTGCTCTATTTTCTAGAAATGGAGAAGGTAACAGTGGTCAATGAAAGGGTGATAAGGGTAAAAGTTGTTGTGGTTCTGAGAATGTTGGATGTAAGAAGAGTAAAGCTACTGGTCAAATTCATGAAGACCAGATCACTTTGTTTGGTGCTTTTATGAGTAGTTATAATACGTTTGTTACCAGCAAACTTCAACAGGAGGTTCTTGATGCTGAAGATTTATTTCAAAGTAATCCAGATGAATTCATGTATATGGACTTACAATGGCAGATGGCCATGATTGCAGTTCATGCAAAGAAGTATCTGCAGAGGACTAGGAAGGATAAGCTCCAATTTGGGAAGAAAGTTGGAATTGACAAAGCTAAACTGAGATGTTATAATTGCCAACAACAAGGACATTTTGCTCGTGAATGCCCAAAAGAAAATAAAAGAAGGTTGAAGGCAATGGCGTCAAGTTGAATGAGCTTATTGATGAAGATGATAAGTCCAAGAAGGCACCAACTGCTCTTGTGTCTAAACAGCTTGGTAACTGTGAGTGGGAATCCGAGATTGGAGATGTTGAGGAGGACTACAATAAAGCTTAATGGATGAAGTTAAAGGTTTTGTGAAAGAAGCTAGTAGTGCAAGTGAAAGTGACGTGCCTAACTGTTCCATGAAGGCAAATGACAAAGGCATAGTTGCAGTATCTGATTTTGGAGACACTACTGCATCTGACAGTGAGGTAAATTCTAAAAATACTTCATTTGTTTGTTCTTCTGAATGCATTACTCGTACGCAGAATTATTGTCACACCCCGACCGATGGCGGAATCATCGGGGCGGGACATGTAAGACTGTTCATAGCACATGGTTGACTAAATTGAAATATATTAAAGTTAAATTTCCATTACAAATAATCCAAGTACAAACCAAATTCAAACAAGAAACATAAAACAACTCATAAAGTTTCTTGATTTAAATTGTTAAGTCCAAATCCTATGTTGAACACGTCTTGAATCATTCTCACATATTGGGGTCTGAAACATGAATAAAATAAAGTCAACTAAAAAGTTGGTGAGTATAACACAGTTGTATGTAGATAGCAAATAGTTGAAAACCAAATCCTTTACAAAACATGATAAAATAAGGCATTTATGGGGAGCAGCTATTGTGTAACCATGTACAACCAAACCTTGTAACTAGCATGCAAAAATTGTGTTGTCGGTTTCAATCACCGCGCACCATGGGTGGGTTTGTCAGACTCAATAGATCCATCATTGAAAACCGTCGGCTTGTATAGTTAATGATTGCACATAATCGCATACAAAGGTTAGCACAACTAGCACTCGGGCACAAAGCTCAAATTTTGCACACATGTATGTAAATAGGATTTTTGCACTTGTGTTGTTTGCGTAAATGTAAATGTGTAATGTGTAATGTGTATAGAGTTCATGTTCCACCCCAAAAGTGTAAAAGAGTAAAAAGGGGTTGTGAATACTCACTTGGTATGGAGATGTAGCTAACAAAGAGTATAAATGAAATAAGGGTTCTTGATACGCACGGGTTAACCTAGATAGTAATGTATATTGAATCAAATCGGTGTACAAAGTTTAAGTCTAACATTGAAGGTTGAATTTATGTATAAAAAGTATTAAATGAAGTATATAAAGTTGTAGTAATCATTTTTGGAACATTTGATTAAAGTTTGGAATTTAAATAATAAAATAGAATTTTTATAAAATTGTTGATTATGAAAATAATGTATGTGTTAAATGTAAATTAATAAATAATTAAATGATTATAGTTTATGAAATAATGTAAATATTGATTGTAATTTAGTATAAATAAATAAATGATTTTTGTTTAAATATTAAATAAATAATTATTATCCTATTTATTTATAAATTTGTAACTTAATCATTTAAAACATCATTTAAGTGTAAGATAAATATAAATTTAATTTTTATAAATTTTTAGATAAACTTTTAAATAAATAATATTTATCTCTTCAAATATAAAAAACATATTTTTATAAAATTTGGAACATTTATTGATTGAAAATTATAAAATTATAATTCTGTTACAATTTCTGAGTCACACACGACCGTGCCTCGGAAGGGCACGATCGTGCTCAAGCCACAGGCGCGACCGCGCTAGTCGGGGCGCGACCGGGTTGATCAACAGAGGGCACAAACTAGACCAGTCAACAGGCACGACCGTGCCTTGGCCCGGCACGATCGTGTCTATGATTCTTAGACACAACAGAGACTAGCCCGAAGGGCATGACTAGGTCTGGATAGGAGGACACGACCGCGCTGCTAGTCAGCACGACCGCGCTGCTAGTCGGCACGACCGCGTTTCATGAGGCACGGTCGCGCTAGATGATTAGCGCGACCGTGTCTCTTTCAAATCAGACACGAATTGAACAATTCTTGTATTTATAGTGTTGGAATTGATAGGGCTTTTGATTACTGAGTCGATACGAGTCTATTAGTATAAATTAATTGTATGTAACTCGTGTTTAAGAGTGAAATCGATTAAATCCTTTTTATTAAAAATATAAGTTCTGATTCGGACGATTTCTGTAATGAAAGCCCAGATTGATACGGGGCTTTTGATATATGGACCGAAACGAAAGGGAGGGATGATTCAATTACCTCAAACAGAAAGGAATCGATAGCGATCGGTAGAAGGGAGTTCCGGCGACGGCGATAACGGCTTCCGGCGACTTCGGCTGCAATTCCGGCTAGGCCAGAGAGTCCAATAATAACAGGGGAGATTGCTGAATAGAATTTCTTGATTGCTTGAGAGGAATTTGATCGAATTTTAGGATTTTGAGTCTTGAGGGAAAAGATCGACGGTTTTTCTTGAGAGGAAGAGAGTTTTGATAATAATAATCGTAATCAACTGAGTTATTTTCCTTGACAATGAAAATGAAACGTAACCGGGTTTGAATTCGAACGATCGAGCGTTTTGAAATCACATTTACGTTTTGACAGTTACACAGGCGCGACCGTGCCTAGGCACCGGGCGCGATCGTTCCAGGACCAGTCGCGCGATCGTGCCGAGGCACTTGGCGCGACCGTGCCAGGATGAAGCACGACCGTGCTTACCTAGGGTTTCTTGTTGTTTTTCAACTTTAGTCCTTGACCTTTCAGGTTTGATTAGTTTGAAATAAATAGTTTACTTGTATAGCGTTTAAGTGTATATAATCGAGCAAAACTTGTAAATTTGTATTGAATCATTGCATTTAGTTTACCGTAAGCAAAATAATAAGGCAGTGCACGAGCATTGAATTTGAAATTGCATTACATTGAATTGAAATATGAATACTAAATTCAGAGATGTTACAGTCTCCCCATGTTGAGAGAATTTCGTCCCGAAATTTAGCTCGAGGATACAACAGTATTAGTAAAAAGATGAGGGTACTTGAGCTTCATTTGGTCTTCTCGTTCCCAAGTGAACTCAGGACCACGCTTAGATTCCCAACGAACTTTGACAATAGGAATGCGACTTCGCTTGAGCTGTTTGACTTCACGATCCATAATTTCCACCGGCTTCTCAACGAAGTGCATCGTTTCATCAATGCGCACGTCGTCAAGCGGTATATGGAAATTTTCATCATCGAGACACTTCTTCGGATTAGATATATGAAATGTAGGATGCACATTGCCAAGAGATGGAGGTAACTTGAGCTTGTAAGCCACTTTTCCAATCCTTTCAAGGATTTTGAATGGACTAACATAACGAGGTGCTAACTTTCCTTTCTTTCCAAAACGGATCACGCCCTTCCACTGGGACACCTTAAGAAGAACAAGATCACCGACTTGGAATTCCAAGGGTTTTCGCCGTTTGTCAGCATAACTCTTTTGCCGACTCCTCGCTACTCGAATATTGTCACGGATTTGAATAATCTTGTCGGATGTTTCTTGAATTAACTCGGGACCGGTGATTTGTGCTTCACCAATCTCGTTCCAACAGATAGGAGAACGGCACTTGCGACCATAGAGAGCTTCGAATGGCGCCATGTTGATACTTGTGTGGTAGCTATTGTTGTAAGAAAACTCAATGAGGGATAGATGTGAATCCCAATTGCCACCAAAATCGATTACACAAGCTCTAAGCATGTCTTCAAGAGTTTGGATTGTTCGCTCGGTTTGACCATCAGTTTACGGATGGTAAGCCGTGCTCAAATTCAATTGAGTACCAAGAGAAGTTTGGAGAGATTGCCAAAATCGAGAAGTGAACCAGGCATCTCGATCAGATATTATGTTCAAAGGAACACCATGACGGCTCACAATTTCATCAATGTAAATTCGGGCTAGTTTCTCAACCCGATAGTCTTCACGGATAGGCAAGAAATGAGCAGATTTGGTGAGTCGATCAATGATCACCCAAATACTATCATAACCACTCGAGGTGCGAGGGAGTTTGGTAATAAAATCCATAGCTAGATTCTCCCTTTTCCACACGGGAATTTCTGGTTGTTCGAGTAAACCAGATGGACGTTGATGTTCGGCTTTGACTTTGGAACAGGTTAAGCATTTGGCCACATAAAGAGCAATGTCTTTCTTCATACCGGGCCACCAATATTGTTGGCGAAGATCTTGGTACATTTTATCCGCACCAGGATGAATAGAATAACGAGTCTTGTGATCCTCGTTCATGAGAAATGTACGGAGATCATCGCGATCGGGAACCCAAATACGGTTCAAGTAATAGAGCAAGCCATTGGGTTTTGATTCAAGAAGGAGTTCAACACCACATGACATTTCTTCATACATATTACCCTCGGTTACCGAGACGTGTTGAGCTTCTAAGATACGGGTTTGAATATCGGTTTGTATACGGGCACAATGAAGCATAACATGGTCCTTTCGACTCAAAGCAACGGCTACAACATTCGCTTTGCCGGGATGGTAGCAAATCTCGCAGTCGTAGTCGTTAAGGAGTTCGACCCAACGTCGTTGCCTCATATTGAGTTCTTTTTGGTTAAAGATATGTTGAAGACTTTTGTGGTCGGTGAACACCACACATTTTGTACCATAGAGATAATGTCTCCAAATCTTTAACGCGAATACTACCGCACCTAACTCGAGATCGTGCGTCGTATAATTCTTCTCATGAACTTTGAGTTGCCTTGATGCATAAGCGATTACTTTGCCTCGTTGCATGAGAACACAACCAAGACCTTGGTTAGAAGCATCACAATAGACAACTAAATCATCATTTCCATCGGGGAGAGTCAATATGGGAGCATTGCACAGCTTTTGCTTGAGGGTTTGAAAAGCTTCTTCTTGTTTCGGTCCCCATTCATAAGTCTTACCCTTGTGGGTCAGAGCGGTAAGAGGGACAGCAATCTTTGAGAAGTTTGAGATGAAACGACGATAATAACCCGCAAGACCAAGAAATGAACGAACTTCGGTAGGAGTCTTCGGGGCATTCCAATTCTTAATCGTTTCAATCTTAGCAGGATCAACATGAATTCCTTTGTCATTGACAATATGAACAAGAAATTGAACTTCCTTTAGCAAAAATTCACATTTGGAGAATTTAGCATAAAGTTGTTCCTTCTTTAAGAGATCCAAAACCAATCTAAGATGTTCTTCATGGTCGGCTTTAGTCTTGGAATAGATTAAGATATCATCAATGAAAACGATCACGAATTTATCAAGGTACGGTTTGCACACACGATTCATGAGATCCATGAAAACTGCGGGTGCATTGGTTAACCCGGGCATAACCATGAACTCGTAATGACCATACCTTGTTCGAAAAGCAGTCTTAGGAATGTCATCTTCTTGAACACGAAGCTGATGATAACCGGATCAAAGATCAATCTTCGAGAAGCAAGTAGAACCTTGAAGTTGATCAAAGAAATCATCGATTCTAGGCAAAGGATAGCGGTTCTTGATAGTAAGTTTATTGACTTCGCGGTAGTCAATACACATGCGAAATGATCCATCCTTCTTCTTAACAAATAAGATGGGTGCACCCCACGGTGAATGACTCGGACGGATGAATCCCTTGTCGGAGAGTTCTTGAAGTTGACTTGCAAGTTCTTGCATTTCAGAAGGTGCAAGGCGATAGGGAGCTCTAGCAACGGGGTTAGCTCCCGGTATAAGATCAATACGGAACTCTACTTGACGAACGGGAGGAAGACCGGATAAATCCTTAGGAAAAACTTCGGGGAAATCCCGAATGATAGGAATGTCTTGGATACTCTTCTCCTTGACATCCTTTTGAACAATATGAGTTAAGAAAGCAATGTACTTCTTTCGTAAGTACTTTTGAGCGGTAGTACACGACATCAACTTAAGTCCCTTGCAAGGCTTTTCACCAAAAACCCTTAAGGTTTCTCCCAATGGTAGCGGAATTTGGATACACTTTTCAAAGCAAATGACTTCGGCATGATGATTTGATAGCCAATCCATACCTATGATAATATCAAAGCTTCCTAGTGGCATTGGAACAAGGTTGATTGGGAATGTGTGATCATTAAGTTCTAAAGAGCAATCATAGATAATGGACTCAATTGTAAGGGAGTCACCATTTGCTACTTCAACGGTAAATGTTTTCTCTAATTGGGACCGAGTCTTTGCAAGTAAAGGCTCAAAATTAAGTGACACAAAACTTTTATCGGCTCCGGTATCGAATAAAATGGAGGCATATTGACTATTAACAAGAAACGTGCCATTGACCACGTCATTGTTGGCTTGAGCTTCGTTGGCGTTTATGTTGAACGCACGCCCACGAGCTCCACCTTGTCTAGCATTTGCAAGTCTTGAACATTGATCACGAAAATGGTTCGGGTCACCACACTCATAGCAAGCACGCCCATTAGCAATGGCGGGAGCACCTTGGTTAGCCACTTGAGGTACGGTTCGGTTTGGAGGGTTGACTTGGCCCGTAAGAGCTTTGGTCCTACAAACACTAATCATATGACCATATCTCCCACAATAAGTACAAAGGCGACATGGGATAGTTTGAGGATGATGAAAATTGCAGGTGGCACAAAGAGGGTAGATCCCAACATATGGCTTTTTAGCCGGCGCTTGAACCATAGGTGCTGCTTGGTTGATGGGAACAGCAGGATTAACCACAGCAAAATTTCTAACCTTCCTCTTTCTATTATTGCGAGAGGGCTCGGTTGTGGCTTCTTTGTTATGAGTAGGAGGGGTTACGGTTTCAGAAACTTTCTTAGTACCCTTCTTAGTAAGTGTTCCCGCTTTCACATGGTTATCAGTTACGGTAGCGGATAGACGAATAGCATCCTCCAGAGTAGCAGGATTTCTACCTAAAACAGTATCTTGGATTTGTCTTGGTAGCCCACCAATATACTTCTCGATACAACGGGACAAAGGAGTGACCATGTGGGGCACGAGAAGACTCAACTCATGGAACCGAGTTGTATATGCTAAGCTTTCCCACTATCTTGGGCAAGATCCCAAAATTCAGCTTCTAACTTTTTCACTTCATTTCGAGGACAGAACTCCTCGGTCATAAGCCTTTTGACCTCATCCCAAGGTAAGGCCATAGCTACATCAACACCTCTATTTCTCTTCTCCCCATTCCACCATGTAAGTGCCCGTTTTTGTAGGACACTTGTAGCATGACGAACACGGAGGTTGTCGGGACAGTCACTATTGAGAAAGATATTCTCAATGCTTTCGAACCATTGAAGGAGTCTAATAGCTCCTTCGGTACCATAGAACTTTAGGGGATTGCATGAGTTGAAGTGCTTGAAGGTGCATTGAGATGGATTGTTACCACCGTTCCCACCATTTCCACCATTATTACCACTATTGCTTCCATTTCCACCATTGTTGCCATTGGTGGCACCATTGGCTTGGGTGATTTGTGTCACCAATTGGGTAAGAATAGCAGCAATGTCGGTGTTGACGAGGAGGCATTCTACAGATTTTTCACAAGACAAGAAAAATTGTAAGAACTTATGAGATTTGATAGGATTTAATAGAATGAGGTAACAAAAATAAAAATAGATATTCTTAGTTTGGATTGTACTCAAAAGTGACAAAATCACTTGAATACCATGGCACATTAAGGTTAATTAAATTTATATAATTTTCAAGGAGACATGCTTTAGCCTATAAGTAAACACTCATCTCGGGAATTCCCAGGAAAGCATACGGGTCCCTCGGTTGATTGGGATTTATGCGAAATGCTTTCCTAGACAGAAAACCCAAAATACAGGTGTCACCCTTCCAGATTGCACGTGTCCTCAAATAATTTAACAAGTTTAAAAACCTTAACGAAGAAATAAAAAATATTTTAAAGATTTTTGCTTCAAGAATTTTCCACATGCTTAGAAAAGATAAAGATAGAAAGAAGATAGAAATATTATGAGGTTTTAGAATATAGGAACGGATATTATTTATTAATTTATTATTTAAGAAGATCCAAAGGAGTCATGAATTTCTAACAAGTAAGGTATCAAATATAATAATAAGTAATCATGGTGAGCATGTAACACATAGCACAAAATCATGAAATATAGCATAAGTGGGTGTCCTAAAGTTATAGTCTAGGTCAAGTTGTCTAATAACCTAATTCCCTATAACCAAGGCTCTGATATCAATCTATCACACCCCGACCGATGGCGGAATCATCGGGGCGGGACATGTATGACTGTTCATAGCACATGGTTGACTAAATTGAAATATATTAAAGTTAAATTTTCATTACAAATAATCCAAGTACAAACCAAATTCAAACAAGAAACATAAAACAACTCATAAAGTTTCTTGATTTAAATTGCTAAGTCCAAATCCTATGTTGAACACGTCTTGAATCATTCTCACATATTGGGGTCTGAAACATGAATAAAATAAAGTCAACTAAAAAGTTGGTGAGTATAACACAGTTGTATGTAGATAGCATATAGTTGAAAACCAAATCCTTTACAAAACATGATAAAATAAGGCATTTATGGGGAGCAGCTATTGTGTAACCATGTACAACCAAACCTTGTAACTAGCATGCAAAAATTGTGTTGTCGGTTTCAATCACCGCGCACCATGGGTGGGTTTGTCAGACTCAATAGATCCATCATTGAAAACCGTCGGCTTGTATAGTTAATGATTGCACATAATCGCATACAAAGGTTAGCACAACTAGCACTCGGGCACAAAGCTCAAATTTTGCACACATGTATGTAAATAGGATTTTTGCACTTGTGTTGTTTGCGTAAATGTAAATGTGTAATGTGTAATGTGTATAGAGTTCATGTTCCACCCCAAAAGTGTAAAAGAGTAAAAAGGGGTTGTGAATACTCACTTGGTATGGAGATGTAGCTAACAAAGAGTATAAATAAAATAAGGGTTCTTGATACGCACGGGTTAACCTAGATAGTAATGTATATTGAATCAAATCGGTGTACAAAGTTTAAGTCTAACATTGAAGGTTGAATTTGTGTATAAAAAGTATTAAATGAAGTATATAAAGTTGTAGTAATCATTTTTGGAACATTTGATTAAAGTTTGGAATTTAAATAATAAAATAGAATTTTTATAAAATTGTTGATTATGAAAATAATGTTTGTGTTAAATGTAAATTAATAAATAATTAAATGATTATAGTTTATGAAATAATGTAAATATTGATTGTAATTTAGTATAAATAAATAAATGATTTTTGTTTAAATATTAAATAAATAATTATTATCCTATTTATTTATAAATTTGTAACTTAATCATTTAAAACATCAATTACGTGTAAGATAAATATAAATTTAATTTTTATAAATTTTTAGAAAAACTTTTAAATAATTAATATTTATCTCTTCAAATACAGAAAACATATTTTTATAAAATTTGGAACATTTATTGATTGAAAAATATAAAATTATAATTCTGTTACAATTTCTGAGTCACACACGACCTTGCCTCGGAAGGGCACGATCGTGCTCTAGCCACGGGCGCGACCGCGCTAGTCGGGGCGCGACCGGGTTGATCAACAGAGGGCACAAACTAGACCAGTCAACAGGCACGACCGTGCCTTGGCCCAGCACGATCGTGTCTATGATTCTTAGTCGGCACGACCGCGTTTCATTAGGCACGGCCGCGCTAGATGATTAGCGCGACCGTGTCTCTTCCAAATCAGACACGAATTGAACAATTCTTGTATTTATAGTGTTGGAATTGATAGGGCTTTTGATTACTGAGTCGATACGAGTCTATTAGTATAAATTAATTGTATGTAACTCGTGTTTAAGAGTGAAATCGATTAAATCCTTTTTATTAAAAATATAAGTTCTGATTCGGACGATTTCTGTAATGAAAGCCCAGATTGATAGGGGGCTTTTGATATATGGACCGAAACGAAAGGGAGGGATGATTCAATTACCTCAAACAGAAAGGAATCGATCGCGATCGGTAGAAGGGAGTTCCGGCGACGGCGATAACGGCTTCCGGCGACTTCGGCTGCAATTCCGGCTAGGCCAGAGAGTCCAATAATAACAGGGGAGATTGTTGAATAGAATTTCTTGATTGCTTGAGAGGAATTTGATCGAATTTTAGGATTTTGAGTCTTGAGGGAAAAGATCGACAGTTTTTCTTGAGAGGAAGAGAGTTTTGATAATAATAATCGTAATCAACTGAGTTATTTTCCTTGACAATGAAAATAAAACGTAACCTGGTTTGAATTCGAACGATCGAGCGTTTTGAAATCACATTTACGTTTTGACAGTTACGCAGGCGCGACTGTGCCTAGGCACCGGGCGTGATCGTTACAGGACCAGTCGCGCGATCGTGCCGAGGCACTTGGCGCGACCGTGCTAGGACGAAGCACGACCGTGCTTACCTAGGGTTTCTTGTTGTTTTTCAACTTTAGTCCTTGAACTTTCAGGTTTGATTAGTTTGAAATAAATAGTTACTTGTATAGCGTTTAAGTGTATATAATCGAGAAAAACTTGTAAATTTGTATTGAATCATTGCATTTAGTTTTCGGTAAGCAAAATAATAAGGCAGTGCACGAGCATTGAATTTGAAATTGCATTACATTGAATTGAAATATGAATACTAAATTCAGAGATGTTACAATTATCATGCAGCAAATGTGTTTTTGATTGCTGAGAATGATAAGTTGAAAAAGGTTAGCAAGGAAATTAAACAGAATGAGGTCACTTACATGAGAAAAATTAAAGCTTTGTTGAAAGATAACATAACTTTCAGAGAATACTTAGATAAAAAGGATGTTTTAACCAAAGATCTTACAGACAAACTCATTGTTGCCCAATCTGATCTTTTAAAAGAGAGGGTTTTGATTTCTAAATGGGGTATGCAAAGAAAAGTTTTAGAAGACTGTGTCGATAAGCACAGAAAACGTTATATTAAAGATGGTGTTGGTTACAAAGCAGTACCTCATCCTGATCATTTCGAACCTTTTCCTGAACCACATGTTTCAAATGAATTTCTTAGAGATGATAACTCTAATTTTCTTGATTTGTATGTAAGTGCAGCTACTAACACAGGTCATGTAGATGAGGAAGTTACAGTTGATGATGTGAGGAATTTTAGTGAATTCAATAAATTGTGTTCTAGAGAGACGATTAGGGATTGCAGACAATTTCTTGCTGATAGTTGTAATGTGAACAAGTTTGTTAAGTCTGATAGAGACAGTTTGATTGTTAATGTTTTTAATGTTTCTACTTGTTTTACTGATTCTGATTGTACTGATTTTGATTGTGTGTCTGAGGTGTCGTCTACATATACTTTCTTTGATAAAGTGGTGCATACTGCTAGAGATTATGTACTTATTCATAAAGTTCAATTTGTAGCTGAAGATGTTGGGCTAGATGAACACGGGAATCCTTTGATAAAGAATTTGATCTATCACATGAACAACCTAAGAAAAATGATTATATTGCTTTGAAAATCATATCCTTGTGAGTGAACAAGCGAGCAAGACATTTGTACCAATTATAATCAAGGCACCAACAAAGATCTAAATTGAAAATAAAGTGTCAAGTCAAGTGTGGGCCAAAGGCAAATCAACTGATGTCAAAGACAATTCATTGATGTCAAAGATAAGCCTATTCAATACAAAGAAAAGTTGTTGAGGAATCAATTTCAGTCAAAGTGTAAAAAAGGAAAGTCAGTGTTCGAAGTAGGCGAGAGTTCAAAGTCACAGTCAAAGTCTAAGTCAAAGTCAAAGACTAAAAGCTACAGTTGTTTCACATGTGGCAAAGGTGGACATTTTGCAAGCACAAATCAATTGAGTCAAAGTCAAAAGTTAACAATGAGCAATCAAAGAATTATACCAACAAGGAAGCGTTCAAGAACGATAAAGTGTCTGAGTTCAGAGTGATTCGTAGATATAATCATGATTACTGCTTTCTATAGATTGTTGTGAATATTATTCAAATGCATGTCATGATTAGGTTTTGCCAAAGTTTGTGGACAGGAAAGTCCAAAATGGTCCAAGATATGTGAAAAACCCATCATTCTAAGCTATTTTGCTAAACAAAAATTCACTATGAAATATGAGAAAAATGATGTTGGTTTTTGGGAAATTAAAACTGAACAATTGTCTTCACTTAACTTTGGAACAAAAGTTGATTTGAGTTTGAAGAAGAAGGAACATGTCGTTGTGACTAAGACTGTAAAAAGTCAAAGTTAGCCCAGGTCTAAGATGATTTAGGTACATGTTTCTCATTGAAATGTTCTAATATGCAGAGTAAACTGGGGAGGACTATTAATAATGCTTGGCATGTTGATAGCGGTTACTCAAGACACAGGACAGGACAAAGAGAGATTCTTAATGATTTTTGATCTTTTGATGGAGGATGTGTTGTTTTTGCTGGAGATAAGAGAGGTGGAAAGATCACTGGCCAAGGGACGGTTACTAATGATCTTATTACTCTTGAGAAGGTCAATTATGTATCACAGTTGGAGTTTAACTTGCTAAGCGTTTCACAAGTATGTGATAAGGATATACCAGTTCACTGCATAGCCAAAGAATGTTTATTTCTAAAGCCTGGACTGGTGATTCATGAAGAAATGATCTTAATGTGAGCTCCAAGAAAGTTTAATACTTATGTGGTGGACATGAATGATCATTCAACGCCCGTAAGTGTATCATGTTTGTTGTCGAAGGCCACGGGTTCTGAATCATATTTGTGGCACAGGCGAATGGGACGCGTTAATCTGAAGAACATGAACAACCTTGTTCATAAAGATTTAGTGAGTGGATTACCTAGAAAATAATTTATTATTCAGGAAAGTTGCATGTCATGTACGAAGGGTAAACAGCACAAGAAATCTCATCCCGCCAAGATAGTAAACACATAAAGGTATTACACATCAATTTAGTGCTGCAAGAACTCCTTAACAAAATGGAGTTGTTGAGAGGAAAACTCGAACCTTAATCGAAGCGGCACGTACAATGCTTGTAGATTCAAAATTACCGATTATTTTCTGGGCGAAGGCGGTAAACACGGCGTGTTATGTGTTGAATAGAGTTTTGATGGTAAAGCAACATTTGAAGACTCCTTATGAGTTGATATTCAAAAGGATGCCATACATAATGTTTTTTCATACTTTTGGATGTTCGTGAACTCTTCTTAATAAATCTGATTCATTACCAAAGTTTGCTGTTGTGGGTGATGAATGCTACATTCTAGGATATTCTTCTTATCAGAAAGCGTTCAGAGTCTACAACAAGAGAAAAAAAAATTGTTCAAGAATTGTATTATGTTGATTGACATGAATCTAATGCTCCTCAAGTTCAGAATGGACCAGAATGGTTCTTTGATGCAGACATTTGATCAACAAACCTTGAATGATTCTTCTGGTGCTAGTACTTCTAATTTAGTTTATGAGTCTTTATCCACAAGACTTGATCTAACTGCTCACGATTTTATGGTTGGTCCACAACAAGTTAATGTTCAAAATGAAAGTTCTAATGTTGTTACTTCTTCTACCCAGACAGAAGGTCATATGGAAAATTCAGTGAATATTACTGATTCTGAAGTACAGATTCTTGTTACTAATAGGAAACCCAAATGTTCCCTATAATCCATCTGTAAGCTTTCATTCTGCTCCTACGGCTGGAAGCTATAATATCACTCCAATATACTCACAAAATTTTCATGAGAGATATGCGGAAATGACTTATGAAAGTAAATGTGATTTTGAAGAAGAAGAACGAGCTGACTCTAATAAACTATACATTCCATACTATGAGATTGTTCCTTTCCCTGCTCCTCCTATAAATGAGAAGGCATCAGGAAATGAAAGGAACGAATGTTGTTGAATCGAATAGCAGAACTCGAACAAGAAAAAGCTGAGAATGCTTTGTTGATTCAAGCTCTTGAAGAAAACATTTTTAGAAATTTCTAGAAACAAAGATTTCTATATATACTCTTTTCTTGTATATATATTTCATCAATAAAAAGTTCTGTTTTAATTCCAGTCTTATTTCTCTTATAGCATGTCTAAACAAACCGGACCTTCTTATAATACAAGAGGAAAAAGGAAACAGGCGGTGGCTGAAAATGCTGCTGAAATTCCTGATTCGCGTAAAGAACTCCAAAAACTGATTGCGGAAGGGATCAAAGATTCTCTTCAAATTATCTTTACCAAAATAGAGAGGAGACAAGCAGATAAGCTATCTGTTCAGCCATAAAATCTAAAATCTGTTCATTCTCAACCTTTCACCCAACATACTCGAACTATATCCAAGCCCGTTACTCTCAAACCAGAGGGTTCTGCTACTCATCCAACCAGGAAGACTGAAAGAGAGAAGTATTACCATAACTCTTCCGAAGATGAAGGTATGGGTAATAATTACGGCCATGTAGAAAGAATAGGAAGGTGGTTGGTTGTACTTATAAGATGTTCCAATGTGGCAAACCATACAATTTCTCTAGAAGAGAAGGAGGAATAGCCACATTAAGGTGGATTGAAAAGACCGAATTTGTGATTGCCATAAGCAAATGTGCTGAGAAAGATAAAGTTCTTTATACTTCCAATATATTTAAAGATCAAGCTTTAGAATGGCGGAACAACATTGTTGCTGCCAAGGGCAGAGACGCAACCTATGCTATGGGCTGGAATGCCTTCAAGACAAGGGTAGAAAAGAAGTATGTTCCCTAGAATGAAAGGAAACAGATCAAAGGAAAAGTCCTTAGTCTAAAGATGATTGGAACCAATCATCAGGAGTATTCGACTAAACTCCTTGATTATGCTCGAATAGTTCCTCATCTTGCTACCCCTGAATCTAATCTGATAAAAATATACATTTGGGGATTGATCGAAGAAATCCGTGACATGGTTAAGGTTGCCAATTGCGAGAACCTTGATGATGCTATGGATCTGGGAGCCTCCTTGACCAGTAGTCTGATTAGAAATCAAGAGGAGGGAAGAAAGAAAAAGGAAGCAGCTGGGCAAGGCCTAAGTGGATCAAAAAAACCAAACTTACATTCTCGAAATAACTATTCTTCTATCCTTTAATGTCCAAAGTGCAAGAAAAGGCAATTGGGGCAATGTCGATCTTGAGCTTTTTGCAACTTTTGCAAGATGTCTAGACACAAAATAGAAGATTGTTACAGGAAGAACCCATCACTTGCTATGAATGTGGTGAGGCTGGCCACATCAAGAGCTATTGTCCCAAACTGAAGAAGCATGAAGGGACATGTCCTAAACCCACTGACGGAGTAAAGGAGAATGCACTAGCATTCGTTTTTAATACTCATGAAGGAGAAGGTATGCCCGATGTCATTACGGGTACATTTCTTGTCAATGATATTTATGCTCGAGTTTTATTTGACTCTGGTCCAAACCAAAGTTTTATAGATCATAAATTATGTAGAGTGTTAAATAAAACTGTAGCTAAATTAGACAAGAAATGCATGGTAGAAACTGCCAACGAAGACCTAGTCCAAATCTTAGAAATTCTAAACGATTGTAACGTCACACTATCAGAACATGTTATTCCTGTACAACTATTGCCTATGACTTTGGCAGGATTTGACATTGTTTAAGGAATGGATTGGTTAGATTCTAACCAAGCCCGTATCCTGTGTGATAAGAAAACCATAGAGCTTCATTCGCCACAAGGCAACATCATCACTATAAATAGTGATAAATTATCCAACTCTGTTGAAATAATTTCTGTGTTGAAAGGCACAAAATATCTACGAAAAGGATGCTTAACATACCTTGTATCTGTAACTACCGACACAAAAAAAGGAGATTGAAGATGTGCCGGCTGTGGCTGAATTCCCTGATGTTTTCCCTGACGAACTGGCTGGAATTCCACCTGAAAGAGAAGTGGAGCTCAGAATTAAACTTTTACCCGGTACGACACCTATTGCTAAAGCCCCGTACACATTAGCTCCAAATGAAATGGCAGAATTGAAGAAGCAGTTAGATGAATTGCTTGAGAAAGGATTCATAAGACCAAGCTCATCGCCTTGGGGAGCTCCGGTCTTATTCGTTAAGAAGAAAGACGGTTCAATGCGTGTGTATTGATTATCATGAACTAAATAAAGTCACGATTAAGAACCGTTATCCGCTTCCTAGAATTGATGATCTTTTTTATCAACTTCAAGGAGCTCGTTGTTTCTCAAAAATCGATCTTCGTTCTAGCTATCATCAATTGAAAGTCCAGGAATAAGATATTCCCAAAACAACTTTCAGAACTCGATATGCTCATGGTGAGTTCACGGTAATGCCGTTTGGACTTACTAATGCACCCGCAACTTTCATGGACATGATGAATCGAGTTTGCAAACCTTACTTAGATAAGTTTGTTATCGTATTCATAGAAGATATCCTTATTTACTCCAAAAGTAAGGAAGAACATGCGAACCATTTGAAAATCTTACTTGAACTTTTGAGAAAAGAAAAGTTATATGCTAAATTCTCAAAATGTGAATTATGGTTGTCAGAAGTTCAATTCCTTAGACATGTCATTAACGTTGTAGGTCCTCATAGCGCTTCTACGGATCGATCTCGTGATAAGACGTGACGTTAATTCGGAGTGCGGAATCCAATGAATCAACGTTATATGCATAAAAGACAATATAGACAATCACGTAAATAACCTTCTCAATTGTATTCCAAATCACAATGATGTTTACAGACTCAATCAGACTAATTGATAATTCTCTGTTCTATGCGTATCAACTGACTCTGTAAACATACATATATATAGCCATCTGACCTGCTATAAGCGAACTTTTTAAGTTCGCCTCTTACAGACTAAGCGAACTTAACAAGTTCGCCTCAGATAGACTTAAGCGAACTTATTAAGTTCGCCTCTGTTAGACCAGGCGAACTTGTCTAGGTAAACTTGAATAAACACTTAATGACTTTTTACATAACAAAAACATAAAGACATAAGATCTAACTATTACAAGCTTTTGTCATTACAAACTATGTCCTAACAGACTCCCCCTTGATAATAGCTTGATCTTCAGTCTTCAGTCTTCATGATGAGCTTTTCCAGTTATCCGGTAATCTGCTGCCAGCATGCACTCCATATCTTCTGCATATCTCCAAAACTCTCTTGTACTGTAATCCTTGTTCTTTCCATTCATCAGTGAACATTATTTCATTCTTTCGTAACGTCCTCTGATCTTTCTTTGAGAAATTTATAAGATTCATTGCATCATAGAAACATGCAATGACCTTATTATCTTTAACTTCAATCCTTGCTTCACTAGTATTAACATCGACATACCACCATTTCATATTCCTAAGAAAGTCTTGAGGAATCTTCTTCAACAGTATCTTGTGTACAGCACGTACTGGTTTATACTTGTAATTCCAGGTCACCTTCCCAGTCTTCTGATCTGTGTTCTTCACTATCTTTCCTTTTTGTGGTTTCAGTCGTTCATATTTTCCTGAACTACCTTCTCTCTTGATTAAGTTTGCTATCACATCAGCCAAACCATTCTTCGATCTATTAATAAGAGGCTTTGAAGCTAGAACATTCGTTTCACACCTTGGTAAGGTATTGAAATATTTGATCCTCGGCTTTAAGTATTGAACATCGTCAGATCTTTTAATTGCAAATAATTTTGTATCACCATCATAAAACCAACTTAGGATCCTTCCTACACACCGCTCGTTATTCACATATTTCTCTTTCTGAGCAGGTTGTGCTGGAGACTTGGGTAGCACCTTCATCCAACTATTTAAAACTTCTCTCCACTGTTCTCTTGTCATCCCTGTATCTCTATACATCACATGTTCTTCATTAACCTTCGAAGACTCGGTGTGAGTAGTTTCAGTTTTAGCATCTTTATTGGATTGGATATTCTCATCATCAGTATCCATCTTTGAATCAGCAGTATCTTCAGGCAGTGTGACGTCTTCAACAGAGTCCATAGAATCTGTTACTCCTTCATAAGTGAATTCAGGAATAAAATCATCTTGGATGAATTATACGGCACTTTAAGACCATCACAACCTTCATAAGTAACATTATCTTTATCTTTCTCTATCTCTATCTCTACTATCTCTCCTTCTTCTATTTCATTTTCAGACACTTCATCATCCATGTCATTGAATAAATCATCAATGTCATCAAGACATGCAATCTTTTCTGCTTCTTCTTGGTCAGAATCTGCAAAGAACTCCAATAATAGAATTTCTTCTTCATTAGCACCAGAAGTATCTTTGTTTCCTTCAAGTGATTGTGATGTCGACTCCCCTGAACCTTTGATATAGGATTAGCGTCAGTGTATTGACGCTCACCCTCAACATTTCTAGCAGGATCATTGTCTTCATCATCACGTATTTGAATAGACTCTGTGTGACATGTATCGTGTATCCTTAACTCCCCCTGAGCGTCCAGACGCTGAACGAGTTTAGACACTAATGCTTGCATGTCAACTATCTGTTGAGCTTGAGTCTGAATCGCCAGCTGCCGTTGTGAATCAGTAGAAACAAGAGTATTCACTTGTGTTTGTAGAGTAAGCACTTGAGATTCAAGGAAAGTAATCCTTTCAGAATCAGAAGGCTTTGACGGACCAGCTGACGATTGTGGAATCGAAGGACTTGCAGTAGGAGTAATAATTGGAGGAACAGGAGTTATCACCGGAGATGTATCTTTAGATCTTGGAGGAGTAATAATCAAGGAAGCAACAAAATTAGCATCCTCTACTCCTTGTGAAGATTGAGCAGCAGCTATTGAAGCAAACATTAGCTTTTGATTTTTTGGATCTGGATTAAAGTCACTATCTGTGACAACCCGACTTTTCAGGTTAACGCGGTTAGTAAATTCCGTTAACTTCCTGTTAAAAACCTAACCCCGTTAGCTAATCCAGTTAAATTCAAACCCCAAGGACTAATCCTGTCAATATCTGAATTCAAACTTCAGGGATCAAAGTTGTAATTAACCCAAACTCAATCTGTTGACCATGTACAGTCAAAATTGAGTGTAACTAGTTTATGTTGACTTTTAAAAGTCAAACCATTTGTGTTCTTGGTCTTAATCCGAATTCACACTCGAAAATATGCCCAAATTCGTAACGGTAATGTGTAGTAATGACTAAACCGTTCACCATTATAGCAGTATAGTACGTAATTGCACGAATTAAATCCAATTATGAGTAATTAACCCTTAACCGTCGAGTTCTTCACTAATTATCACCGATTCACACAAATTCGTGAATCATCCCTCAATCATCCACCCTGCGCACCCCTAGAGATTCTCTGAGAACCAGTTGCACACACAAATTCGACCGAAAGCAAAGCAAGAATCACTGGAGATCAAACACGTCGAGCCGGAACTCCATTTACTCGATCATCACCAATCCAACACCTATTCTGGTAATTGTTTACATGCTTAGTTTCGAATATGTGTCTAGATTGAAAGCCCTAACCTTTTGAAAGTTTACAACATCGAATTAATCATAAAACAGATTCTAGGGTTCTTATGAAACCGGTTTCATTGATCACCACTCTAGACCCTGTTTAAATGCAATTAAATCATACCTTTAGTTTCGCAATCCATTTTATGGTGAAAACCCTATGTTAATTTAATCACACAACATCGAATTGTCAAGATCTGTAGTCTAGGGTTTATTCTTAAAATATTTTGGGGCTTTCGATCCTAACAACTTTATAAATCAAATTAAACTAAATGGTTAGTTTCGCAAAGCCCTAATCAGTAAAAGCCCCAATAATTTAACAAGTTCTATTACAGGATTTAATCAATCGAATCAGTGTTTAAATCTAGGGTTTACGGCTTTTCTTTTGAGAAATTAACAACCCTACACTCGATGTTTTTAAGATAAAACTTACACACATATTCGCACATCACTGATTATCAAAACCCCTATGGATCCTTGGTCAATCACGATCGATCGGATTGGTTTTGGAACTGGTTTTTGATTCGGTTCGCAAAGAGGGAAGGACACCAAGAGTATTCATGTTAAAACCATTCCTGTCCGGGTTCTAACGCGATTGCCCTGGCGGGTGGGTTGGTTAGTATGGTATGTTGGTGGGGAGGGGACCCGGGTTCGAATCCCTCCACCCCCAATTCTTTTTAAACCACATTTTAATTATTATTTTCAATATAAAAACTATCCCAATATTAATATATTATTATATTAATATGTTTTGAGCCCGTAAACCACCCGTAGGCTCGGGTTTGGTTTTATAACCTATTTTTTATTCCTACTTTTAAAATAATATATTTATATTACTTTCAAACCACGAATTCAGATAAAATAATATGCTTATATTATTTTCAACCCGTGACTTCTAGTATAAAATAATATATATTTTATATTATTTCACCTCGTTTATTTACCTCGTGTAACGTTTCAAACAAATTAATAATATAAATGTTTATATTATTTACTCACGTTTATATCCTTGAATAAAAATAATATATTTATTATTTTTGTCACGTAAATGACTATCGTATATTTTATACGAGTTCAAAAATAATATATTAATTATATTATTTTCCTAAACCATTATTGAATGGTACAAACGCACGGATATATTTAATTATTTTTATATTCGTAATTAAGAAACCTTCGACACAAAGCGTTTTTATCTTAATAATTATAATAAGAAACCCTATATTCCCGTAGACACGTTCGTCTACTCATTGACCCTTAGAATAAGTTAAGACGTTCTAACCTTCCGTGTCATTGTCACAATTCCCATCTTTATCCCTAATTTATGCGTTTATAATTTTAGGGCATACGTAAGTCGTTTGAGACTTACACTCGTGATTCCAACTTGTCCATTGTGTGATACTACCGACAACGCAACGCAGGTGAGTTTTCACGGCCCCTTTTTACTGCTTTTAAACTGGGGGAGAAAACATGATACAAACTCTTTTGATTTTTGTACTACATTTTATATCAGTTGTTATGACTATGCGTAAACTCTATCATGAAAGTCCTCACATCGAACCGTTTAAATATGAATATAGCGAGGTATGTTGGGTAGTACTACTGAGTTTGACAAACCTCACCCGCGTTAGTCGCACTAACTCGATTGGATATCGAACAGGTGCAATATTGACCTAAACGTGCACCGTGGTTGATAGACCTGGTGGGAGGCAATACAAACAGTCAGTTTACGGTTGCAAGCGTAATAGCAAACATGAACATGGGTTAGCTACTCATTGGTATATATATGTTGATTGTACATTAATCTGGTAAACGCTTTATTACTATACTGAAACCTGTGAACTCACCAACCTTGTGTTGACACTTTTCTTACATGTTTTCTCAGGACGCTAAGCTAAGGCACATGTGCACGTTAGGGCATGCATGGTGTCAACATGATATATTCAATAATTGTCAATCTGTTGAACATTTATTATGTATCCGTTATTGTTAGACTTGGGCGCGTTGTTGTGCGCATTTACTCTCTTGTTTAAACGCTTCCGCATTTACTCTAAACTTTTATAATATTTCAATTTGAGTCCCATTTAGTGTCGTTTGATGTAACTAATGACTGAGATCCTGGTTAGTCACACACCAAACGGTAAAACTCCGTTAGTGGAATTTGGGGGTGTGACACTATCAGACTCAGTACTCTCATCAACTAAGGATCTTTTTCCAAGTACTGAACCGGAAGGAGGATCCCGAACAGACTTTCTTCTTGGTCATCTGGCTTGAGATTTAATGCGTTTTCCAGCATTAGCCAGTGGAATAGCAGCTAACCGTTCATAATGATCTGAGGAAAAATCCCTAGATTCATCAGAGTCAGTGCTTTCATTAACAGATAATATTGTATCACTTGAGCTTGAACTAGATTCATCATCAGGCACCACATTCCCTTCAGCTGCATGAATGGGCGAGTTCACAGCGTCATCAACGAAATCATCCATGTTCATTCCTAGATCATGTTCATATGCATGAACGACCTCCTCTTGAACAGGTTCATGAATAGGTATTTCAACCTCAGCTTGTGGAATTGGAACTTGTTCAGGAATAGAAATTTGTTGTTGTACGGGAACCTGAACTTGTTGCTGTATTGGTTGCTGTGGAATTTGTTGTTGTTGTGGTTGCTGTGGTTGCTGTTGTTGTTGTGGTTGCTGTGGTTGCTGTTGTTGTTGTGGAACATTTAAACCTTAAGCTTGAGCAATTTCATCAGGATGAATCCGGTTGTCATTAGGTGGTGCAACATAATCAGGATTGATTAAGTGACCAAACAAAGGAGTATTAACCGGTATCAATGTTGCATTCTGCAGTTTCACCTTCATGCAATCAGTAAAGATACGCTTTGACATCGGAGTCAAAGTTAATCTTATAGGTTGTTGTGGAAGATCCGGAATAAGATGATTTAAAATCATTTGAATACAGCGAGGATACATCAAAAATCCTTGACCTTCAGCCAGATTAATCTGCATGACCATCTCTTGATAGAAGTAAAGTGGAAAATTGAAACGCTTATTCTACGTTAAAGCCACCATTGCAGTTTGAAGAGCCATCTTTAAACCGTCGGTTCCAGCTTTACGACGAGAGATGCATTGAATAATCACATGCATGAAATATCTCCATTCACCGACTAAGCCACCTTTTCGTGCTTGTGTATCATTCTGTCTCCCACGATAACCCATTCTTTGAAAACAACCCATAATAAGAGTGCCTGGATATGACAGTGGGTCTTCAGCATTACCACCCAAATCAAGAGCAGCACGAATTGTTTCTTCAGATATGGCAATTTCAGTATTATTGAAAGTGGCACGAAGAACATGAGGTTCTACGTCTGTATCCTGATGAACTGTATCCCAAAATTGATGTATGTATACCAATCTGATGTAAGGATCAGCAGATAAAGCAGTATGAAGGCGCGAACAATTTAGAAATCCGATTATTCCTTGAAAATTGACTGCCTCGGACATGTTAGGTTCTAACAGTGCCACCTGATTATGCTTATATTTGACACGTCGAGCCATCTGAAAACATTCGGACAACAAAACACATTAGTAAACATAACAAACACAATCAAACAAAAAAAATTTAAACAAAAAAAATTTTAACAAAAAAAAATTTCTAACACTCAAAAATCACAAGTCTAAATACCTTCTGACCCCTAGGCGAACTTAATAAGTTCTCTTAGTGTTGCAAGAGGCGAACTTATTAAGTTCGCCTGGACAAGTTCGCTTCGAACAAGTTCGCCTGAACCTGTGACGATTCAAATCCAAACACAGAATTTCAAAAAATCGGCTAATCAAGTTAAACGCATGAAATAAGCAATGATCATCAGTCGATTATCACTTAGAAACCAATTAGAATGATCAATTTTATATTTCCATTCAAAATTAGGTCAAAAACAGTGCTTTTAAACTTTCGACGGAAACCGAGAATAAAACCACCAAATACTCACAATTGAGCGGATGAAATTCAACAAAATTACCTTGGAAATGATCGCAATTCAATTTTGAATATAATGGAATTAACAAGAACCCTCACAACACAGATTAAAAATTTCGAAGAAAATATCCAGATAAGTTCGCTTGAAAAATGAAGACGATGACTGTCAAGTTCGCTTGGCCAAGAGCCTTAAACACATTAAGTTTGCTTATTTAGGCGAACTTGTTAAGTTCGCTTAACAAGCCATCGGCGAACATGCTAAGTTCGCTTCATTGTCCACAGATAAACAGATTAAGTTCGCTTCACTGTTCTTAAGCGAACTTATTAAGTTCACTTCACTGTACACAGGCGAACATAATATCTATTCACTTTTGCTTTGAACAAAATTTTTACCAACTTCAACCTTTCAAGTCTTGAATTTTCGTCAGCATCATGTATCCGATCCAATCCCGAACAACTTTAATAAACGATTATAATTTTCATGGAAAATCAAAATCAAAATCTTTTTGAGTTTTATCAATACAAACGGAATCACATATTTTTGGATTTTATCTGTACAAACAGAAACACATATTTTTGGATTTTTATCTTAATAGACTGAAATCACATATTTTTGACTAAACATCATGAGTAAGAAGATCATATCAGTATCCAATTAATTCATCACACATTTTAGCAATAACAAAGGGTAACCTATAATATGAAACCATCCAACTCAGTCTAGTGCACTTCGCATCTTGTTCATTTTAAAACTCATTCAATTTGAATAATATTTGAAATGATACACGATAAATTTCAAAGTAAATAAGATCAGGTTATAAAATGCTCTTTTATTTATACCGAATTTGAAATATAAAGTATGAACTCTTAAATTTGTCAATATTATAAGATTTGAAACTATAAGCGTTTATTTTCCAAATTCATGTGATTTAGTACCATTTAGATGAAAAACATCGTGTACCCCACATATATGCCAAACAGAAATATAAGTTGCACTATCTTCAAGACATATACAGTTAATGTTAAGATTATATCAATTTCCAAGATGAAATTATCTCTTTTAGCATAAGTATAAAAGCAGATCCTAAAGGATATAAGAATCATGATGATTCAGAATCAGAAGATTCTAATGGATTGGCTGTATAATGAGAATCAACTGATTCAGGTATGAGGATCCAACTATTATCTGGATAAAATTCAATTGAGTCAGACTAGATGATGTATCTAACTGATCCAAGGGTGAATATATGTTTCAACAAATTTTGAAAGCATATCTTAGTTCAACAACACCTTGCATGTTTTTCGAGGCATGGGCAGTGAAGTGAACTGAAATCAATTTGTGCTAAAGATATAATTCGATATTGGTCTCATGAAATTCTTTATAACCATATATTCTTTATCTAATAATGATTTTTTACACACACACCCAGGCATATAATGGGTTCAAATCACAGATGTAATCATATTATATTTAATTTTCACACTACTATTAGTTTCAAAACGCTTTTAGTCTATTGACAATTCAAGTTTCAAATTTTTTATACAAATTTAAAACAAATTATCAAGAATAGAGCATTCACAACACTTTCATTTCTCATTTATGCATACTTTGGAATTTAGATCAAATCAACTCAGTTTAATCAATCATTTATCAAAGGTCTACTAAGGTCGTGTGAAATGAACTAATCACTGATGTAATATCATTTCTTCTATAACCTCAAATGATGTCAAATTTTATATTTTTCAATTTGTTTTGACTTTTTATAAATTAAAAACTTTTTGACTGAAAACGTAAATGCAGAAATGTAATAAAGCAATAAAGAAATTAAAAACAAAATTTTCCATGAAATTCTGATTTTGAAAAGCTTTTATTCGGGATTGATCATACCAATCATTTTAATTAGGAATTCAAACCTGATACGATCAAATGCCTTGGTAAACAAATCAGCAAAATTATCTTCAGTGTGTACCTTAACCAGGTCAATCAACATTTTCTCTGCACAATCACGAATAAAATGATATCGAATTTCGATGTGCTTAGTTTTACTATGTTTAACAGGATTATTAGTTATGGACATAGTAGCATTATTATCAATAAGCATATGGGTTCCTGTGAAATTCAAACAGTAGTCTCTAAATTGCTGTTGTATCCACAGGATCTGTTAACAACAACTTGCAGCAGCGATATATTCTGCTTCGCATGTAGAAATAGAGACTGTGGTTTTCTTTTTGCATTGCCAGGACACAAGTCGATTACCTAAGAACTGGCAACCACCTGTTGTAGATTTCCTGTCCAAACAACAACCTCCAAAATCAGAATCAGTATAAGCATTGAAATCAAAGTTAGAACCATGAGGATACCATAGCCCCAAACGTTGTTTTCCTTTCAAATATCGAAAGATTCTTTTCACAGCTATTAAGTGAGATTCTTTTGGTTTTGCCTGGAATATGGAACAGATACACACAGCAAACATTATATATGGCCTTGAAGCGGTTATGTACATGAGGGATCCAATCATAGCTCTGTAAAGTCGACTGTAGGTCCCGGGAGCCTCGTCGCGCAGCGGAAATAACACGATCTGTTCTGCGATTTGTGTGGGAACAAAGAAACGAGACAGAGAAAACACGAACAAAGACAACAGATAAAGAAACGACACGTAATCCATAACAAATAAGTCATCCCGTATTACAGACTACATACCGAAGGAGCACACATCTCTCATCTAAGCTCACGTTCCAGGGGTCGGGAGAGCTCTTCCCGACCCGAACACCTCTAACCCTAGTTCCAGAGTTCCACCTACAAATAAAGACAAGTCTTCTATTTATAGGCGCAGAAACACTTCATGCGTACTTGACAAGTACGCAAGGCAAAAGCCTTGCATACTTACTAAGTACGCATGGTTTGGTCATGCGTACTTGACAAGTACGCAAGGCAAAAGCCTTGCGTATTTACTAAGTACGCAGGACCAAACTGGTATGCGGGCTAAGTACACAGGAACACCCTCCTGCGTACTAGCCACGTAAACCAATACATAGAATTTAATCTATAGTTACAAAACATGCTTCTACATCGACAATCCACATCTTTTCCATCCGGGTCAGAATTCAACTTATGATTGACCGGAATTGGAGTATCATATGGGGTACAGTCCTCCATCTTGAACCGGCTCAAGATGTCTTTGACATACTTGGACTGATGAATAAAGAAACCATCTTCCTTTTGATTTACTTACAAACCTAAGAAAAACAATAACTTTCCCATAGCAGACATTTCAAACTTTGACTTCATTACTCCCTCAAAATTTTTACATAACCCTTCGTTTGTTGAGCCAAAAAATATCGTCCACATAAATCTGCACCAGTAGGTAATCTCCCCCTGATTTCTTTATGAATAAGGTCGAGTCTATCTTGCCATGAACAAAGTCATTTGCCAAAAGATGTGTGGATAATGTTTCATACCACGCACGAGGAGCATGATGAAGACCATAGAGGGCCTTATCAAGCTTGAAAACCATATTCGTATTCAGTGGATCTTCAAACCCCGATGGCTGACAAACATAGACTTCCTCCTTGACCTTTCCATATAAAAACGCACTTTTGACGTCTAATTGAAACACCTTAAAAACTTTAAAAGAAGCAAAAGCGAGAAACAGCCTTATAGCTTCGAGCCTCGCAACCGGCGCATAAACCTCGGTGTAATCAATTCTTTCTTGTTGATTGAAGCCCTGAACAACTAATCTTGCCTTGTTGCGTACCACGACACCTCGATCGATTTTTCTTACATTTAAACACCCATTTTGTTCCTATCGGATATGCACCCTTCGGAAGATCAACAAGATTCCAAACCTTAAGTTTGTCAAATTGAGCAAGTTCTTTCTGCATAGCTTCTATCCAATTGTTGTCATTTAAAGCCATCTCAACATTCTTGGGTTCAACCTGCGAAATAAAGCATGAATGTGAGCAATCATCACGAACACCAGAATCTTTAATGCAAGTATACAAACAAGTATTGTCAACAAGAGAACGTGTTTTCACTCCATCCTGTAAATTTCCAATTATATTTGTTGGAGCATATTCTGGTGAAAATGAGCTTGAAGAAATTATGTCTTAGTCTTAGAGTCTTTGACTTGTAATTGATAGAATTGTTAGCAACAGTTAAAGGGGAGTCTGTTAGGACATGTTTTGTAACTGTTGATAAAATTCTGTGTAAGTTCTGCTAGAGGCGAACTTAATAAGTTCTCCTGGTCTATCAGAGGCGAACTTAATAAGTTCGCTTAAGTCTATCAGAGGCGAACTTATTAAGTTCGCTTAGCCTATTAGAGGCGAACTTAATAAGTTCGCCTAAGCACAGTGAAGCGAACTTGTTAAGTTCGCCTGGTGCAGGTCTGTGGCTATAAATAGGAGATATCAGTAAGAAGGGTGAAAAATAGAGATATCAGAGTAGACGAGAGAGAATTCTTGTAACCTAATATGGGTGGAATACAAAGAGTTTATTTACACCGTTGTTGTTGATTGAGTTACACGAGCACGTAGATCATGGATTCCGCACGTTATCACCGTGTCGTACCGCGAGTCTAGAGATCCGTCACGCAACGAATTAGGGACCTATAATATTCGTCATGGGATGATTTTTGAGTTCCTTGATAGATGCAACCTCTGGAACCAGCAACACGTCAACTTGAGTAGAGTCAGATTGATAAGAATAATCTTGATTAAATGGAATATCTGAGTCTAAATTTGTAGGAATCTCCCCCTGAGCCTGTGTCGAAGATAATGGATCATCACCCAACAACGGTTCAGCAGAAGAATCTTGAAAAATAGCATTATCCTCCTCACTCTCTGAATCTTGTGGACCTGAATAAGAAGCAACATTAGGATCGGGAGCAGAAGTAGATGGAATCGATGAATTTGGAACTGCATTTGGTAGAAATCCATTGTGCTGTGCATCTTGACAAGAATCATAAAGAACAACAGCATCTTCAGCAGAAATATCAGAAGGGAAATGAAAAGACTTGAATAAGTTTTCATAATCAAATGCCCAATCCGGACCAATCGCCATTTGTGGTAAAGACCGATTTGAACATTCAATATGGAACCATTCTTCAACTTGGCGCGTCTCTTTGTTATAAACCCTCTTGGTTGTCAAATACGCCACATACCCCAGAAAAATCCCTTCAATAGCCTTTGCACTGAATTTTGTTGGGACATCTCGAACTTTCAATAGGGTGCAAGGATTACCAAAAGGTAGTAAATAATCCAGATTCGGCTTTCATTTATTCAGCAATTCATAGCAAGTCTTGTTATGTCGCTTGACGGTCAAGACCCTGTTCAAAACGTGACACGTAATATTCACAGCTTCAGCCCAAAAGGTGACTGGAAGCTTAGAATCTGCAAGCATCGTGCGAGCTGTTTCGACTAAAGTCCTGTTCTTTCGTTCAGCGACACCATTGTGTTGAGGAACATATGGCGCACTGAATTCATGATGAATTCCCTTTTGAAGACAGAATAAGCCCATTTTACTATTCTTAAATACGCTGCCATTGTCCCTCCTGATTCTTCTTACTTTCAGATTGAATAAATTCTCCAAACCCAGGATTAAGTATTGTACCAACTCAGTGGTTTCAGCTTTACAAGAAAGAAACTTAACCCATGAAAATCTGGAGTAATCAACAGTTACTACCAAGCAGTACGATTTTCCACCAATGCTTCTGATACTGATAGGACCAAACAAATCCATATGCAGCAGCTCCAACGGAGTTACGATAGAATTCGTCGATTTAGATTTGTGAGATTTCTTTCTTTGCTTCCCCTTCTTGCAAGGAATACAATCATCGGGAACTAAGAATTTCATCTTTGGAATACCAAGAACCAAATCATTCCTAACAATGTAGTTCATCTTCCTAAAGTTAATGTGAGCTAGCTTCCTGTGCCACAATATTGAATAAGATTCTGACGCCTTGGAGAGTAAACATGTTGGAATTGAATCCGTTGTAGTGGCGACACTCATGTCAAGGACATACGTGTCATTTCTCCTTGGAGCCTTCATAAGAATCCATTCATCAGGAATCACGAAGCCCAGTTTCAAAATATAGCATTCAGCATCGTTGAAATGGAATGAAAACTTCTTGTCACAAACTTGTAATACACTTAAAAGATTGTGTTCCAGCTGCTCAACATAATTCACTTTCTCAAATTTGACTTTTTCATTCTTTAACGTACCCTGTCCAGTTATGTGCCCTCCTTTATTACCCGCAAAAGCGACATAACCTCCATCAATTTGTTTAACATCCTCAAGCAATCTAACATTCCCTGTCATATGTCGAGAACAACCACTATCCACATACCATGTATTGTTGATAGTCCTCCTTACATAAACAACGAGAATCAGTTAGAAATAGGAACCCAAGCCATCGTGGTCTTGGGTCGTCCAGTTTGATCAAAATAAACAACTTCTTGTAATTTACAATCAATCCAATTTCATTATTTTGAAAAACATTATTTGATATATTATTGTTAGATTCAGATGTTTCCAAAATTTTCTTCAATTTTCTGTTTCGTCTTCTCCTTTGAGGTCTAGACAATTTAACTTCCTGATGAGAATCTATTGAAATTCCAACATTAGGAATCTCAAGATTCTCTTTGCATACAAAAGATTTAGCATTCAATTTATCCTGTTGTTTAAATCCAGAGGATTTAAGAAAAGATCGACCAGGCAAATTTTTCTCCAAACTAGAAGACGACTTTCCCTTATCTTTTCTTTTCAGAATCTTCACCACTTTTGGTTGTGAAGGAACAGTCTTCATTTTACCTTGGTTCTTGTAAGGACAATTGATCAGAATGTGACCAGCCTCGTTGCAATGAAAACACACTCTTCTTTCTTGATAACTTCTGAAATAAGGAGTTTTCTTTGAATGTGAGGATTCATCAGAGGAAAAAGCTCCAGAGGAATGTCCAGAACAGTTTATCGGCTTCTTTGGAACATAAGCCTGTGTTGGCACCTTTGAAGAATACACTTTTTGATAACCGGCCGCTACAAAACCACTCGACTGTAAAATCAGAGAAAGCTTAGATGGACCAACTTTCACCTCTTCAGGTTCAGTCAAAATGCATCTATCTCGGGTAACAGTTTTAACAACTGTTGGTTCATCAATTTTTACCTCTTTTGGAATGCCTTCAACCTTCTTCTCATCAAACACCTCATCTTCAGAATCAGACTCATACACCATATCCTCCCCAGTTATCAGATTCACCTTTAACACAGTCTTTGGATCTATCTTCTCTTCATGTATGATTTCAGGTTCCACCACATAATTTGCATTAAACGGTGGAGGAATAAATCCAATTCCAGCAACACGCTTAGTAGGATCAGCAGTTGAGTTAAAATAATCCAAAACAACCAAAGAATTTTCAAATTTTTCCATCTTTCTATGAAGTTTGATCACTTCAGACTCTTTATCAGATATTTTTTTATTCTTTTGAGCAACAACTTCATTACGTTTTTCTATCTCAGCATAAGCCATATCTAGATGATAACCCTGCTCTTTGTATTTTAGCTCAAGAGAATTTAAGTCTCTTTTCAAAGACTCAATTCTATCAATGCACAATTTATCATTATCTTTCAGTTTCTGATTAACAGTATGCATCGATTTCATATCACAAATCAAGTTTGTGTTATCATCCATGACTTTTTGCAATTTATCTTTAACAGAAATGCAGTTAGAACAGTAAATATGACAAACAGAGTCTTTTACCTTAGACGTATCAGACATGTCTGCCATGAATACTTTGGCAATGGGAATATCTTCTGAATCAGCACCATCAGAAGCATTTTGAGTAAGAACAATATCCTCCTCAGCAACACCTGATGCAGCATCAGAATGAATATTCTGCACTTGTTCTATTTCTTCATCAACGCTTGGAACACTGTCACCATCACAAGAATCATCACTAGAACTTTCATCATCGGTCGACTCCTCAGGTTTTTCAGAATGAATTTTTGCTACAAAAGCCTGACTCACAACACCCACCAAGTCTTCCAGATGAATGCCCTAGTCATAGTTTTCGTCGTTATGAGTAACCAATGCCGATGAAGCAGATGCATGATTTGTATTACCAGATGAACCATGTGACTGATTCCTATTATGCTGAAAATTAGGCTACTTCTTTTGAGAATCAAACTCGACCTTTGGCTTCACACATTCCTTAGCAAAGTGACCATATTCTTGACAGTTGTAACACCGAACTTTGCTTTTATCAAAACCCATGCGAGATCGACTATTTGAGCCAATATATTTTCTACCAGTTTTCTTCAAGAAATCTTTAACTTGACGCATCAACATGGCCATATTCCATTGGATATTCATTTCTTCCAGATCAACAGGGTCAATCTGTCTGAAATCTTCTTCGATAACCTCAAGATCATGTATTTTACCTCCAATAAAATTATCATATGTTGCCATGAATGAAGAAAACATAGCAAGATAATCATCAGCAACCTTCTGATTCAAATGAGATCCAGATGAAGTAGAAGCTGTAGTCACAGAAAATCCAGAATGGCTTGAATGACCATAATGAATTGGAACTCCAGAACACTGATCATTAGAAGAATCTTGAGCATCACCAGAAAAGAATGTCACCCCATTACCAGATTTACCGATAGATTTGGCAAACTACATTGAGGGATCCTGGATATGCTCCAAGTTAGTCTCTTTCTTCTTCATATTCATGTCATGCGACTGAATCTTCCCTAGAACTTCTTCAAGAGACATGGTTTTATACTTAATGTTTTCTTTGATTAAAACCGTGTACACATCAAATTTTGATGGTAAAGCCTCCAAGAATTTATCATTGATTTCTTCAGTCTCATACACCACAGAAGCACTTGCCAGTTCACTAAGAAGATGATAGAATCTTGTAGCAAGATCATCCAAGGATTCGTTTTGAAAATGTTTAAAGACCAAGAACTGCTTCTTTAATAGCTCCTTTCTACTCTTCTTCACATCCAAACTTCCTTCACACCTTTTCTGTAATGCTTCCCACAGTTATTGAGAAGACTTGAACTGTTTAAAACTTTGATATATTTCCTTCGGAAGAGACATCGAAATACTAGTCATTGCTTTCTTTTCCCTATCAAATAGCAACTTCTCTTCAGTAGTTAAAGCTGACACCGGCTTTGGAACATCATCCTGTCCCATCCAAGAATAAGTCGGATGCGTATAACCTTCTAAAATCGGAATCCACAAACTAGTATCGGTAAAAGATACAAATTGGTCGAACCGATCTTTCCAATTTGAATAATCAGCTAGATTCAACAACTTTGGAGGTTTTTGAGATGTACCGATCTCATTGTCATAATTGAACATATTCGTGACTTGAACCATATTTGCCATTTTTCCTGAAAAATTTCCATGTATTGAACTCCCTTTACTCTTAGGCGAAGATAATAAGTTCGCCTCTGATACACCCAAGCGAACTTAATGAGAAGCAAACTTAATAAGTTCGCTTAAACCAGAAACTTGAAATCTGCTTAAGTTCGCTTAAATCAGAATTCAAAAATCTGATTAAGTTCGTCTAAAATAAGTTAACTTAATCCTGTGAGAAGCGAACTTGACAAGTTCGCCTGCTAAGTTCGTCTGCACACAATTCAGCAAGTTCGCTTGCAGTAACAGAATCAAGATCAAGAACTCTTCAGACCAAACTCGCGAACCAGAAACATACGAAAATCATCATTAATCACTGATTTGAAGGAATTAATCAAAATTGGACCGTAGGATTGTGTAATTTGTGTAGGTCCCTTCGTGTGTGTCGGATCGTCACATGCAAGTAGTCTACTAGTCGCACCGGGTTGCGGAATACCCGTGACTAGGTGGAGAGTCTTACTAAACAAAGTAAACCAAACACGAGAGTCACAATAAACGTTCTTTGTATTATAAACACTCGACGGTTACAGAGAGAATACAAGCTGCGTACTTAGCAAAACTGAGTTTGTCTAAACAAATGGTTCTGCGTACTTAACCTCTGTGAACCTATCCTATTTATACAGACCTGATGCCTGCGCACTTAGCAAGTGCGCAGGACCAATTGCTCTTGCGTACTTAACAAGTACGCAAAGGTGTTCTTGCGTACTTGCTAAGTACGCAGGAGCTTTCTCCTGCGCACATGTAAGTGCGCAAAACACTTAGCAGAAAAACAACATACATTATGTAAAAGTAAATACAACTCGGTAAACTGTTACATAATGACTCATAAATACAAAGACAAATTACAGACATTAGACATACAAACTAAGACTCTATTCAGAGTGTTGTCACAGGAAAGTGCATCAACAAACTCCCCCTTGACAACAGCTCGGGATCTTCATCGTCTTCAGTCTTCGGTCTTCAGTCTTCACAACATCTGCTCCTTAGCTTCCATCTTCTTTTTGTAATCAAGACAGAACTTGATCAACTTGTCGTATTTGGCAGAGAGAAGCTTCGTCCATTCGTCAGTGTGGAAGCAGTACTTGTCGGCTAGTACCTCCAGATCGTTCACAGAAAAGTTGATGAAGCAGACTTCATCAAATATCCTGATCACTTCCTTTGGCACAATATTTCCACTTGCTGACTTACCTTTACTCATCACCACAGCCTCGCCTGTTTTTGGATCAACGTACCAGTACCACATGTCACCAAGAATATCCTGAGGTAACTTGCTTAGGGGAATCTTAATTTCACATCGCACTGGCTTGTATACCAATCTCTTTATGGGCTTCTTAGTCACAGGATGCACAGCGTGCTTATCCTTGACTCTTCTGGGCACCTGAGGCTTGAGGTATTCAAATTTCCCTGATCTTGCTTCCCGCTGTAGTGTTACCCACAAACCCATTGCTACTGCATGATTTGAGTAACTTAGCAGATCGTAGTTTGCGAGATTAACTAGGTCGTACTTGGGAAAAGAGTTGAACGCCTCACTGGTGGGTTTCAAGTATTGAACCCCCCCAGATCTTTTGATGGCGAACAGCTGCTTGTCCTCCTCGAACCTAACAGCTAAGATCATACCTGTCGCTCCATGCTTGTCTGTGATAGACGTCTTTTGCCACACGGGAGCTGGACCCTTTGTAGATGCAGAAGGCATGTCTTTCTCTTTTTGTGCCTCGGGTCCACAGGTATATGGTCGACCGGGGAGGCTTCAGTTGTAGTTTCAACATTACTTGTCGTGTCAACTGAGCCTGTTTCGATCAGAGATTCGAGCGATGGTACTTCAAAGATCTCACCATCTTCTAACTCATACTTACCTTCCCCGTCGCCCTTGGGAATCTCAATCACCACATCATCGTCATCCTCGTTCCAGTCATCACCAGAGTCGATCTCTCCTTCTTCCAGATTAAGGAGAGCATCGATCTGTGCCTCTTTGGAATAGTCAGGCTCTAAATAGAGGATCTCATCATCAGATAAGTCCTTGAGCACGTCAGCCGCTGACTTCCCTTTATCTCCGCCACCACCACCTGAGGTATCACCACCCTCTTGCTGAGTAGACTCCCCCTCAGCCAATGGAACAGAAGAGATGGGCACAATCGCCAAAGCTAGGTGCTCACCTCCACTAGGACCGACTTCAGGATCCTTGTCTTTATCATCATCCTTAGTCAGATCGACTGGATGACAAGACTCGGCACCGGTGGATTTCTTTTCTTTGTCTTTCTCTTTCTCTTTCTCTGTCTCCTTCTCCCCCTGAGCACCTAGCTTCGCGGTCAGTTCACCAACTAATTTGACCATAGCTTCGTGCTCCTTCCTTTGTAGATCCAGCCTTAGCTCCATGGAAGTTCTGTGGGCTAGAATCATGTCATTAGTCTTCATCAACAGTTCATTCTGTGCCATGACATTCTTCAACTGTTCATCAGTCCCCGTTCTCTGGCTACGCAGAATCCTAACTTCATCCGCCATAGAGTTTATCTGTGCTTATTGAGCATCAGAATCCTCTTTTGACTTTTGAATAGTCTTCAACAAGCTAGCAACTTGGGTTTCTAGCACATCGATCCTAGCTTCATTTGGATCCAGATGCCTAGATGATGAGGCTTCGACGTTGTGGATGGGGGAAGAGAAGATTGTGTCAAAGTCGAACCCCTGTGAGAAATCACCGTAGTTAAAGGGTTGACCTGACGGCTCATTGGTGGGTGATGGGATGGGGGATGTAATGATGGGAGTTATGGTTGGGGTGATGGTGACTGACTCCGTGAAAAGTGGAGCAGTCACCGTCACCTGGATGGTTGGAGTAGGGAGGGTCACCGTCACAGGAATCACCTTTGTGACCGCCGTGACTGCCACATCTGCTTGTACCAGTGGCCTTCTCCTCCTTCTATACAGTTGCTGTGCTTACTCTGGACTGGCAGCTTCAACTTGTACTGGCTGCACAGTCGGAATATTTTCAACCATGGGAATAGCAACCTCTTGCTGATCGCCCCTTTCCTTGTTGGCACTCTCACGCCTTTGTCTTTGTAGAGCAGTGTCAGAGTCGGAATCCGGCTCGTATTCGCTGCTCGAGCTTTGTCGTTTTCTTTTTGAAGACGACGCAGGCAGGGTTACCTGTGCCGACCTTCTCGGATGTGCCTGTGATGGTGCGTCATCGGAATCAGAAGAATCTGAATCTGTTGCCTCCGAATCGGATTCCTCAGCACCACCAACATCACCTTCATCATCATCATGCTCTTCCTCTTGCTCTTCACCAGAGTCATCACTCATCTCTGGTGCTGAGTTGGGACTATACCAATTCCAATCTTCAGGAGCGACGTATGCTTCATTCAGTAGGTGGCTAAAGAGTTCAGTGTGCGCATGGGTAGGTTCTACACTGCCTGGCTTTAGAAACTGAGCAAAGACTCTCTTGTCCACCCTTTTTACCTACAGTCTCTCCCCGATAGCACGTAGGTTTGGCAATGCATCATCGATCAGGAGCTGCACAAACCTCGGGTACAAAAGGAACCTGAACCTCTCTGCTGTATTTATCTGGTCATTGAGTGCTTTGAAGATATAGCGAGAGAAGTTGTAGCCCCGATTGAGAGACAGGCCCACCATGGCCGCTGCAAGGTCATGACCCATGGCATCTTTCCCCGCTTTCCTGGATGAGATGCACACGATCATGATGTGGGCAAAGTAACGCCATTGATCCAATACCCACATCTTCTTGTAAGAAGCATAGTCCCTAGCCCTGACATATCCCATTCTGTGCCTCCAACACCCATCCACGTAGTAATCTGGATAGGATGTCGGGTCGGTGGCAAGGTCTACGAACTGCATTACTCTCCTTATTGTATCCTCAGAGATAACAATAGCCCGACCATCAACGGTAGCCCTTATGACATTCGGGGATACCGTGCAATCGTGCTCTGCAGTCTCCCAGAATTGCTCCAGGTAAGGTCTTGAGACTGTTGGGTTTGCTGAGATTGCATAACTTATTCCCGATCTGTTCAGAAAATCCACAATCTCCCTGTATTGCAAGGCTGCGCCTTTCCATTCTGGTTCGGTGTTAGCTAATAAGTTGAATTCGTAAGTGAATGCACGAGCCATAGCCTGCAAACACACACAGAAAACATATTCAGAACAACTTATAACACTGGAAGTAGACACACATGACATAGTATAGCAGTTACACTTTGAAAAAAATTTCAGATTTAGGAAAAATTTCTAAGTGTTGGTCCTGCGCACTTAGCAAGTGCGCAGGATTTTCCTCTTGCGTACTTAACAAGTACGCAAGAAGTATTTCTTGCGTACTTGCTAAGTGCGCAAGAACAACCCTTAGCAAAAATTTCAGAAACTTGAAAACATCACAGATTGTTCCAATACCGGGTCGAGTAGGTCACCACTAAGTCGGAATCAACGATTCTAACTCATGGGACCATTATCGACACCAGTAACTACCAAAACACACCATTTTGTGACCTAGACAGTCTCCGACCCACTGTCGGTTCATCTTCAACCGACGAAACAATCTAAGACTAAAACATGATGATTATAGAATCGATTAAGTGACCTATTAGCATCTAGTGTCAATAAGTTACCCAGACAACCCCATATTACCCCAAATTTTGTCGGAATTAACCTAAAAAGATTCTAAGTCAGAAAAACGGTCCAAATGTCATGAATCAATGGATGGAATTGGCCAATAATCTCACGACTGAGATGAAATACGAAGATGACAATGTGTACGGGATGGAACGATGGATTGGACACAAGCGGTTTTGAGATTAAAATTTGCAGGGGGGAAACTTTGGGTGTGAAAGCGTAAAGCTTGAGAAAAGTTCTAAGTCTCTGATTTATACCCCTCAATTAATGTGCATGCGTACTTGTTAAGTGCGCACGAATTAACTCTTGCGTACTTAACAAGTGCGCAAGGCTTAACTCTTGCGTACTTGTTAAGTGCGCAAGTGTTACTTCGTACGTACTTGACAAGTGCGCACAACCCTTATGTGCGCAATTTTCAACTCAGAATTTATGAATATTTTCAAGTCAAATAACGAACAAGATAAAAATATTTAACCAAGAGGATTCAAATGCAATTCATGAAAATTAAACATAAAATATTTTTGGCCTTACTATGCATAAACTTAAAAACTTAAAATCTTTTTGTTCTTTTCAAGATAGATATATACAATCATTTACACAAGCTATTTTTGATCAAAGACACGAGCAGAGGATCATATCAGGCTAACTTATAGCAAAAACGATACAATATAAACATCAAAGAATATGGGATCATGTCATGTATTACTCTTTATTCATACGTAATAAGCACATAAACAAGTAATTCAAGTTGACAATATTATAAGATTTGAAACTATAAGCATCTTTGTATCACGTTCTTGTGTATTAAGGCATTAATTATAAGATATACAACGTGTACCCCACTGAGATGCTATGATATTTTGCACTATCTTCAATGCATCTAAGATTTTTCAATTATTTTCTTAATTTTCAGAATGAAGTTACATCAATTAGCACAGAAAAATCAAGCAGAATCCATAAGGATTATCAGGAATCATAAGATTCAGAGTCGAGTGATTCTTTTGTCTTGGTTTCATGTGATTTTCTTCTTTGAATATCGGTATGATGATTCGGGATAATGAACATGGTGTTTGATTATAAGGTAAGGGGATCTAACTTTTATCTGGATTTGATTTCAATGAACCAGGAATGATTCAAGGGTGAATACATGCTCAACGGTTAATGTAGAGACATGTCTTGATTCAATCTCTCCTTGCATACTTGTGAGTATGGGCAGTGAGATGAACCGCATTAATTGTGCTAACAACATAACCCGAAACTGATCTCAAAAGAAAATTATTGTCAAAATCTAACATCTTTTATCTGATAGTGATCTTTTCTAATCTTTTACTCACACATGCTTGCAAACATGGGTTCAAATCACAGTTGTAATTTAGATTTAGTTTTCACACTACTAGTGATTCAAAGACGCATACAGCCTACTGACAATTCAAATTACTTGTAAATAAACAGATTAAAAACATAATAATTTTAAACAGATAAGTAAGCATGACGCAATCATTTCCCATATGAGCAGTCTATGAAGTTTAGATCATTTCTGATGTACTATCATTTCCTCTTTTCTCAAGTTAACTTTGAAATTTTCTCCATTTTTTTTTTAATTTTTGTAAAATATTTTAAAAACTAAAAGAACTGTACAGAAAATTTAAAAGAATTGAAAATTTAACTTCCATGAATTGAAATGATTTAAGAAAACTTAGTTTTCACTCAGGATTAAACATTCCTATCAAGTTGACAAGATGCTCAAAACGGGATCGATCAAATGCCTTTGTGAAAAGGTCAGCAAGATTGTCATCCGTGTGAACTTTTTCAAGTCCGATTAAATGCTTTTCAGCACAATCACGGATGAAATGATGGCGAATCTCTATATGTTTAGTTTTAGAATGTTTCACCGGGTTATTTGTGATAGAGATGGTGGCATTGTTGTCAATGAATAGAGGAGTTCCAGTGAAGTTCAAGCCGTAGTCTCGCAATTGCTGCTGAATCCACAATATCTAAGAACAACCGCTAGCTGCAGCAATGTACTCTGCTTCACAAGTTGAGACAGAAACAGTTGACTGCTTCTTGCACTGCCAGGAGACCATCCTGTCTCCTAAGAATTGACATCCACCAGAAATTGACTTTCTGTCAAGGTTACAACCGCCATAATCTGAATCAGTATAGGCTTTGAAGTCGAATGACTGCTGCTTAGAGTACCAAAGACCTAATTGGGGTTTCCCTTTCAGGTATCTAAAAATTCTCTTTACTGTTATCATATGAGACTCCTTCGGATGTGACTGAAACCTTGAGCACAAGCACACAGCAAACATTATATCGGGTCTTGAAGCTGTGAGATACATAAGTGATCCGATCATCCCACGGTACAACCTGCTGTCCACATCCTTTCCATCTCTGTCGGGATGCAAACCATGATTGACTGGGATTGGTGTGCCATAAGTAGTGCTATCACTCATCTTGTATTTTGACAATATGTCCTGCACGTACTTAGTTTGATGTAGATAAATACCATTCTCTCTATGACTGACTTGCAGACCTAGAAAGAATGACAGTTCACCCATATTGCTCATTTCAAACTTGGACTTCATCACCTTCTCGAATTCCCTACACATCCCTTCATTGGTCGACCCAAAGATAATGTCGTCGACATATACTTGCACAAGAAGAATGTCACCTCCTGCTTTCCGTATGAAGAGAGTCGAGTCAATCTGTCCACGGTCGAAACCATTAGACAGTAAATGCTTAGATAATGTCTCATACCTTGCCCGCGGTGCTTAATGAAGACCATAAAGTGCTTTGTCGAGCTTGTACACTTTATTGATATTATGCGGATCTTCAAAACCAGGAGGTTGAGTGACATAGACTTCTTCATGCACCTTACCATAAAGGAAAGCACTCTTCACATCAAGATGATAAACCTTGAAGCCGACATATGTGGCATAAGCCAAGAACAGTCGAATGGCCTCAATTCTAGCAACTGGGGCATATACTTCATTGTAATCCAAGCCCTCTTGTTGATAAAAACCCTGAACAACCAATCTTGCTTTGTTCTTCACAACTACATGACGATCATCCGTCTTGCATTTGAACACCCATCTGGTACCAATTGGCTGAAAGCCTTTTGGCAAGTCAACTAAATCCCACACTTACAAGTTTTGGAATTGAGACAGTTCATCTTGCATCGCCTCAATCCAGCAGTTGTCAGCGAGAGCCTCCTTCACATTCTTCGGCTATACCTGGGACACGAATGCAGCATGCAGACATGTTTCCATGACACCAGTGTCAAATATCTCTGTGTAAAGACTGGTGTTCTCAGTGATGGTTCTATGACGAGTCTAAACACCGGCATAAGGATCACCAATAATGTTGTCGATTGGATGATTCCTATGCACCCTCGTCTCCGGTACAATTGGTTCTTGAATTTCTGGATCTAGATTTGTGCTTAACTCCCCCATTTCCTGTGTTCCAGAGGAAGAAGATTCAATGTTAATTGGATCAGCTGGAGCTTAATTTCCTATAATTGTGTTAGGATTGGCTTGAGCGTCATCTCCAACAATATGAACACCTTCACTGTTATCACTGTCATGAGTTCCAGATGCAGATGCAGCATTGGAATCAGGAGTTATAATTGGTACAGTAGCACGAGTAGAAAAACTGGAGTCATTGTCGCCACGCAATAAATCATAGACATTTGCGGCGTCTTCTGCAGATAAGTTAGGAAGATTGAAGGACTTGAATAGCGCATCATAATCAAAACCCCAAGCTGGACCTTTTGGTTCTGGTGGAGTGCTGTGTTTACTACAGTCCACTTCAAACCATTCCTCGACAGTACGAGTTCCTATGTTGTACACTCTCTTGCAGGGCGAATTGGCAACATATCCAAAGAAGATGCCTTCCACCACTTTCGCATGAAATTTAGACTAACGGTCTTTATACTGTAGCAACAAGGAACAAGGACTACCAAAAGGAACTAGGTAATCAAGATTGGGAAGTCGATTGTTGATCAACTCATAACATGTCTTGTTGTGCCTTTTCACAACCAGAACCCTGTTTAAGACTTGACAAGCTGTATTAACTGCTTCTGCCCAGAAAGTGATAGGAAGCTTTGCATCTGACAACATAGTCCTTGCAGTCTCGATCAGTGTTCTGTTCTTCCGTTCAACAACTCCATTCTGCTGAGGTGTGTACGGCGCGCTGAATTCGTGATGGATCCCTCTCTGGAGACATAAAAGTTCCATCAAATTATTCTTGAACTCAGTTCCATTGTCACTCCTTATTCTTCTAACTTTCAGCTTGCAAAGAGATTCCAAGCTCAGGATCAGGTATTGAAGAATATCAGCAGTCTCGTCTTTTGTACCTAAAAAATGCACCCAAGAAAAACGTGAGAAATCATCAGTTACAACTAGACAGAACGACTTACCTCCAATACTCCTGATACTTATGGGGCCAAACAGATCCATGTGTAATAGCTCCAAAGGGGTATCGATAGAGTTTTGGACCTTGGGCTTGTGAGACTTCCGTTGCTGTTTGCCCTTTTTACACGGCATACATTCATCTGCAACGGTAAACCTCAACTTAGGAACCCCAGTTACCAAACCGTTTCGGACAAGATGATTCATTTTACGATAAGAAATATGTTCGAGTTTCCTATGCCACAAGATGGAGTCAAGTTCTGTCGCTTTTGTAAGCAAACAAGTAGTAACTGATGAGGTGGTTTTTGCCACGCTCATATCCATCTGATAAGTGTCGTTTGATCTTGGTGCTTTCATCAGAATCCAGTCTTCGGGAACCTCAAAACCGGGTTTGAGAATCAGACATTCTGACTTGTCAAACATCACCGAGTACTCCTTGTCACACATTTGGGAGACACTCAAGAGGTTATGCTTCAGCTGCTCGCAAAAGTTGACATTGTCAAAGCTAACACAACCGTTTGAAACCACGCCTTGACACGTGATGCTGCCGCCTTTTTCTCCGGCAAAGGCCACATAGCCGCCTCTGAATGGTTTAACATCTTGAAGCTAGGCCATGTTTCCTGTCATGTGCCGGGAGCATCCACTATCTACATACCAACGGTTAGAGATAGTACCCTTCGGACGTCCCTACACGAGTAACAAAAGAATTAGTTAGATTTGGAGACCCAAGCCATTGTGGTCATGGGTCATCCATCCTTCTCAAAATAAACTACTTCTTTCAACTCACAGTCATGATGACTGTTCGAAATTGGTGAATCTTTGGATGAATTTGGAACAGGAGATTGAGAACCTTTAACTTTCTTGTTCCAGGATCTCTTTTGATTCTTAACCAGAACAATAGACTTTGGCTCAACCACAGCCGGTGAACTTGTGGAAGCTTCACCTGATTGAGTCTTAGTCAGCTGTTCCAGCTTTCTCAACCTCTTATTCCTTCTTCTTCTGTGTGGCTTAGAGAGTCTAGCCATAGATTTCTCACCAGTGCGTGTACTACCAGATGTAGACACACGAGGTACAGCAGGTTGCTTTACCTTTCTTGCAACAGATGGTTTGGCCTCAGATTTAATCTTAGGTTTTCCCATAGGTTGTACTGGTGGTTTCACCACATTCTGCTTTGGACTTCTGGGAGGTTTCACTATTGGCGACTTAGGGATAACGGCTGGCTGTGAGACAACATGCCATTTCCCTTGGTTCTTTGATGGACAGTTCACAAGAATGTGACCAACCATGCCACAATGAAAACACATCCTCTTGTCCACATGAGTTCTCTTGTAAGGCTCATTAGATCTGGCCTTAGATAACTCTCCATTATGAGCAGGAGGAGATGGTTTATGAACAGGAGTCTGACCTTTTTCAGTTTGGTTTTTGGGGGTATAATACTTTAGCAAATTCTCTTTGTAACCAAGCCCATAATGAGCTGAAAAAGCCTCTTTCTTAACTTGGTTAATATTTTTATAACCCCCGTAAAGCATTACCTTAAGTTTATCATTTGTTTCAATGATATCAGGTTCAGTTAAAATGCAGTTTTCACCATTAGTGATAATGTTTTTGTGGACTTTCTGTTCAGTCAACAACTCCTCAGAGACTACTCCTTCAGGGCAAGTGTTAACCGACCCATCTTCAGAAGCAGTAACATACTCCTCACTAGATGTGGAGTTAGCCTTACTTGAGGATTCATCCTTTTTAGGGGAATCATCCTTATCAATGGACTCATCTAGACAGGTGAGATCAATGTCTATCAAGCTATTGACAAACTTCCCACTTATTGGTGGAGGAATGGCATTGGTACCAAGACCTAGGCCCTTCAATTTCCTAACTACTGATTCGTAGTGCTCCACCACAAAGCGAGAGTTTTTCAACTTCTCATTAGTACATTTTAACTGCAGGATCTCATTTTGCTGTTTGTTGATTTCATTGTTCCGTTTTTCTAACCCCCTATACGCAACATCCAAGTGAACTTGTTGCTCACTTATTTGTAAAGAATATTCACATTTTTCTTTTTTCAACGTTTCAACAGACTCTTTAAAACGTTTTTCGTTTTCTTTGTAATTATGAGCTGCCATAGTTAGGGGTTCGATTTTGTCTTGGAGCTTAGAAATTTCAAGCTTTAGCCCTAGACATTTAGAACAAGAAATAACAGAGAAAGGGTTAGAATCTACCTCAGATGATGAACTCTGTGCTTCTCCAATGGCCATGAGAACAACGGCAATGGTAGACTCCTTTTCAACAGCTACAGAAGCTTCCATCTCCTCAGCTTCTTTTCTCTCAGTCTCCATCAGCTCCATGATCTCAGCCATGAGACCAACCTGTGTTTGAGCAATGATGGCGTCCTCTAGATGAACACCCCAATCAAAGTTTTCATCATGCTGAGCTACCAGTGCATTTGACGAACCACCTTGGTGTTGATTGTGGTGGCTAGTGTTGTTGTGGCCGTGGCTGTTTCCCTGGCTAGGTCTGGTGAAACTAGAGGCCGGTGCTCGGTCTTTTTGACACTCACGAGCAAAGTGTCCATAGTTCAGACACTTGTAGCATTTGGCCTTGGATTTATCAAATCCAACCTTGGCATTAGAATGTCTACCAATGAACTTTCTTCCTGTTCTGTTCAGGAAACGCTTGGCCCTCCTCAAAAGTATGGCCATATTCCATTGAATATCCATGTCCTAAATATCATCAGGATCCACTTGGTTAAAGTCCTCTTCAATAGTTTCGGGATCCGTTATCTTGCCGCCTATGAAATTCTCATACGCAAGCATACATGATGAAAACAATGCTACATGATCTTCAGCTATTTTGACTATTGCAGAATGGTTAGCTGAAGACATAGCTGGAGGATTTCTTGAGGTGTGTTGATGATTAGTTCCCAACCCTGATCCGGATGCATAACAAGCATGACCACCACACACATTTGAGTGGTCTTCTTCATTGGAGTGTCCAGTAAAGAGGGCAATTCCAGAGCCCGATGATTTTGAAGTGGAAGTCATCCCATGATACATGGAAGGTTCTTGTATCTGAGGTCTTCCCGAGCTCTCCTTCTTCATAAGATTCATGTTATGAGCTTGAATCTTACCAATAGCCTCATCTACTGTTAACTCATAGAATTTAGGATTTTCCCTCATCAGGGTTGTATACATCTCAAAATTTGGTGGCAAAGCATCAAGAAATTTTTCCACCAGTTCTTCATCGGGATATTTCAGTTCAAAAGCTTTTAACTCCGTTTGTAGATGATAGAATCTAGAGATGAGATCATCTAACGATTCATTTTCCATGAAATTGAAGCATTCATACTGCTTCCGGAGAAGATCCCGCTTACTCTTCTTAATGTCACTGTTCCCCTCAAATCTTTTCTGAAGTGCTTTCCAAAGATCCTTGGTGGTGTCATAGCCTCGGAAACTGTGAAACAATTCCCGAGTTAATGACATAGTTATTGAGCCAAGAGCATTCTTTTCCGGATCATAAGCTTTCTTTTGTTCTTCATCAAGCTTAGAGATGGGCTTTGGCACCTCTTCATCAAGATAGATGTGTGTGGGATGCTTATATCCCTCAATGATTGGTATCCATAATGATGAGTCGGTGTATGAAATGTAGTGCTTAAAACGCGTCTTCCAATTGGAATAATCGTTTAAATTTAATAGTTTAGGCGGTTTCTGAGGTGTACCGATCTCATTATCATAATTTAACATGTTTCCAAGATTCTGAAGGTTCGATATAGTGAATTACTTGGTCAAAAAATCAGAAAAATCAGACACTGTTGCGCACTTGGTTTTGGCCTTGCGCACTTGAGAAATGGTCTTGCGTAGTTAAGACTTGCTCTTGCGTACTTGTAAGTACGCATGAGGAAATATTAAGTACGCAGGATAAAACTTAAGTTCGCACAAGTTCAGTCTTGTGCACTTGTTAGTACGCAGGAGATAACTCTTGTGTAATTAGTAAGTACGCAGAAAACTGTACTTTTTACCAAAAATGGTAAGTACGCAGGACACCTTTTCAGCAACTCTCACCAAACTTTTCCGATCACCTGAAAATCGCCGGAGATAGTGAAAAATAGGCTGATGATCAATGCAATCGAGCCAAAGGATCAGAAACAAGTTTCTAACCAACCTTTGATGCTCAAAACACACAAATACACAACAAAAATCGGTTTTTGAGAGATTTTTGCTTCTAAAAAAGTGCTCAAGAGCTACCCTTTTTTATCACAAAAATCAACAAAAATACCTCTTTTTGCTTGTAAAACTCAGTAAAACGTCTGCAAACTCACTTACAACACTCGAATTCAAGAGCAATGCTCTGATACCAATTGTAGGTCCATTCGTGTGTGTCGGATCGTCACATGCAAGTGGTCTACTAGTCGCACCGGGTTGCAGAATACCCGTGACTAGGTGGAGAGTCTTACTAAACAAAGTAAACCAAACACGAGAGTCCCAATAAACGTTCTTTGTATTATAAACACTCGATGGTTACAGAGAGAATACAAGCTGCGTACTTAGCAAAACTGAGTTCGTCTAAACAAATGGTTCTGCATACTTAACCTCTGTGAACCTATCCTATTTATACAGACCTGATGCATGCGCACTTAGCAAGTGCGCAGGACCAATTGCTCTTGCGTACTTAACAAGTACGCAAAGGTGTTCTTGCGTACTTGCTAAGTACGCAGGAGCATTCTCCTGCGCACATGTAAGTGCGCAAAACACTTAGCAGAAAAACAACATACATTATCTAAAAGTAAATACAACTCGATAAACTATTACATAATGACTCATAAATACAAAGACAAATTACAGACATTAGACATACAAACTACGACTCTAACCAGAGTGTTGTCACAGGAAAGTGCATCAACAATTTGTCAAATAGAAGCTTTCTATCGGATTAGTTTCGTCAAAGTCTTCTTCAAAAACACCAAATCGGATCAAAATCAGTCTTGAAAACTCCATGGAAATGAAAAACTCAAAAATTTCGAATTTCATGTTAATTTGCATATAAAACCGTCTAGAATCAACAAGAATCACGAGCAATAGCTCTGATACCACTTGTAGGTCCCTAATTCGGTGTGTGACGGATCTCTAGACTAGCGGTATGACACGGTGATAACGTGCGGAATCCATGATCAACGTGCTCGTGAAACTCAATCAACAACAACGGTGTAAATAAACTCTTTGTATTTCACCAAGATATCAGTTTACAAGATTTCACAGAATTTCTCTCGTCTCTAATCTGTCTTTTCTAGTTTACTAAGAGCTGTCACTGGTTTAGGAACATCATAATATCCCATATAGTCATAAGTAGGATGCACATATCCTTCAAATATGGATGTCCAAAAGTTTTCATCAGTTTCTGATACGAACTGTTCGAACCGGACTTTCCAGCTACGGAAATCTGATATGCACAAAAGCTTCAGTGGCATAGTTCCAATCTCACTATCATCATAAGAAATTGACATTTTGATTTTTTTTCGAAAATATCCGGAAAAAAATTTCCCACCAAAATACTCTTTTTAAAAAATTTCGAAAATTCAAAATTTCAAAAATGATTCAAAACAACCATATAAACTTTCCCTAAAAAATTTGAACAAGAAGAATTTTCCCGCCAAAATACTCCTTTTTTTAAAACATCCCTAAATAAACTCTTTTTTTTTAAGAACACTAGTTAAGTTCGCCTGCCTAAGAAATCATTCAAGACCTAAGCAAATTGAAATTGAAGCGATATCCAAATGGGAAATCCTGAAATCACCTACTAAAATACAAAGTTTTCTCGGTTTGGCTGGTTATTATCGAATATTTAACCCAGATTTTTCTCGAATTGTTGTTCCATTAACTTCTCTGACTCGCAAATCAGTTAAGTATGAATGGGGACCTAAGCAATCCGAAGCTTTCAAAACTCTGAAGCAAAAACTGACTCAAGCACCCATACTGGTTTTGCTAGATGGAAATGAAGTCTTTTCAGTATACTGTGATGCTTCACAGACCGGCTTTGGTTGTGTGTTAATGCAAGGAAGCAAAGTTATTGCTTATGCTTCTCGTCAATTGAAAATTCATGAAAATGTAAGGCCCCAAACCCGGGAGACCTCACTTGTTGGATTTACTCATTCACAAATAGTTCTTAAACTTTGAATATCAAATAACGCAGCGGATTCATTCATTCAACATAATTAAAACTTGTTCAAACATGAGGAAGCGTAACATTGTCTTAAACATAAAACATAACATAAATGAAACATAACGGGATGCCAGTCTTCATATCATCCGGGTAACTCATCAAGCCGCCCAATATCACCATCCATCATCATAACCTGCCCTTAACCTCAATGTGCATACTAAAAGTCAGCTACGCTGGTGAGTTCTAGTTTTACATAAAACCTTAACATAAACATTTTGCCAAAAACATAACATACATTTGTTTAACAAAAGCGTACGTAAAACATGCAGTAACTTAACATCATCAAAACATCATAACATAAGTCAACATGAACCGAATTTGCGCTTTCTCGTAACCGTCAATTCCATACATCGCATACAAGCGGATGAACTTAAGGCTTGTTACCTCTAAGTCATCCGTCACCAGGTCTCCTAAGGCTCGTTACCTCTAGCTGGACCAAACATATGTCTCCTAAGGCTCGTTACCTCTAGGAAGGTAGAACATAACATAGGCACTATTTCTCCGCAGGGAATAGTACCTTCCATCGGGATCCCGGTAATCCCATGGGTGACCGTCGTCACCACATCATCAACCAGTTGTACAACCGTTAGCCAGCCACAAAGGCCCCCCATAAGGGTGAGGCCAATACATACATACATACCTTATCTCTCGTAGGAACTCATGGCAGATTCGTTCATTCGTGACTTTCATAAAACCTTTACCTCATTTTAGTTAAAGCATTCGTATGTTTTATTAAACAAAACATCATCTCTTTCGTAAACCTTTCATAAACTTCATTTGGCAAAACATTTCATAAACATCATCCTTTGTAAACATAATTTCATAAACGTCATTTCGTAAACATCGTTTCGTAAAACATCGTTTCCTAAAACATCATTTCGTAAAAACAACATTTCGTATGTATGCACACCAGCCCAAAACATTAATTAAAACATTTAAAGAAGGGCTTCTAGACCTCACCGGATAAGCTAATCTGGGTTGTCCTAAACAAAGGTCCAACAACGTCACTTCCGATCTGAATTTATTAGTTAAATACACATCAGACCAAATCCCGACTCTAACGGTTTAACCATTCTAAACATACTTACTTTACTTAACCAGCCTGATGCCTGCGCACTTAGCAAGTGCGCAGAGCCTTGTTCTTACGTACTTAATAAGTGCGCAGACTTCGCTTCATGCGTACTTAATAAGTATGCAGAATTTGCTTCTTGCGTACTTGATAAGTATGCAGACTTTGCGTCATGCGTACTTGATAAGTACGCAAAATTTGCTTCATGCGTACTTGATAAGTACACACACTTTGCTTCATGCGTACTTGATAAGTACGAAGGAACTTCTTCATGCATACTTGATAAGTACGCAGACTTTCTTCCCCGTAAAAACCCTAACTTTTGCATGCGGGTCTGATCACGTCAAGATCCCAAACTTTTTTACATTCAAAACGTTTGCTTTTCGTTTAAGAACTTAAATCTATGATTTTCTTCCAGTTTTATCCGTAAAAACGTTACCTTTTCGTCCAAAACCCGAAAAACCCCAAAACGAACAAAAACTCAGATCTAGGCTAGATCGTTACCTGTATCGAGCTTCTGATCCAGAGGTTCTTCTCACGAGCTATGGAGCAACACTTGGCTGGAATCTCGGGTTGATCCGCCAACTTTCTCTCTCTACGGTTTCTCTCTCTAGAGGTTGCAAATGAGAGAAAGGGTGATGACTTAGGCTATTTATAAGGGAGGCTCCCCTATGTTCGCCCCTTCTAGCCCGCCGGCCCATCCGGCCAGGCCCATCATGCCTCGTTCATTTATTCCGTTATTATAACTGTCATTTTATTTTTGGGATGTTACAGAAAAGAACTATATGACTCACGATTTAGAATTGGCCACCATAATATTCGCATTGAAATTATGGAGGCACTATCTATATGGAGTCAAATTCACTGATCATAAAAGCCTAAAATATATATTCAGTCAGAAAGAACTGAATATGAGGCAAAGGCGTTTGATGGAAATCCTGAATGATTATGATTGCAAAATCTGTTATCATGAAGAAAAGCTAATGTTGTAGCTGACGCCTTGAGTAGAAAAGAACATGAGAAACCTAAAGGAGTTCGTGCTTTAAGACTTGATCTTCAAATTGATCTTATCACTCGTATTAAGGAATCTCAAAGGTTTGCCTTACAAGAACCAAACCTTGAGAAAGAAGGTTTGGGAGTCATGATCTACCAATTGGTCAAAAGCAATGATAATATTCTTAGAATGAATAAGAGAATCTGGATTCCTATCTATGGAAATGTACATGAAGAGATTCTCGAAGAAGCTCATAAATCTAAATATATGATGCATCCTGGAAGCGATAAAATGTACAAAAACCTAAAAGCCAATTACTGGTGGATAGGAATGAAGAAACATATCGTTATCTATGTTGCAAAGTGCTTAACCTGCTCTCAAGTTAAAGCTGAAGATCAAAAGCCGCCTGGCTTGTTACAGCAACTTCATATTCCTGTCTGGAAATGAGAAATGATAACCATGGATTTAATTACTAAACTTCCTCGCACCAGTCGAGGGAATGATAATATCTAGGTTATCGTTGACAGAATTACTAAGTCTGCTCATTTTCTTCCCATGAAAGAAACTTTCAGTATGGATAAGTTGGCATAATTATACGTTAATGAAATCGTGTCTTTACACGGTGTGCCACTATCTATTGTCTCAGATAGAGATAGTAGATTTACTTGGAGGAAGCTTTCAAAAAGCCCTAGGTACAAAATTGAATCTTAGCACTGCCTACCATCCTCAAAAGGATGGGCAGAGCAAAAGAACTATTTAAACTCTAGAAGATATGTCGAGGGCTTGTGTTATTGACCTTGGAGGAAGCTGGGATGACCACTTACCACTAATGGAATTCTCCTATAACAATAGCTATTATACGAGTATACAGTCTGCTCCTTTTGATGCTTTATACGGTCATAAATGTCGAACTCCAATCTGTTGGTCTGAAATAGGAGAAAATCGGTTGTCCGGTCCTAAAATAGTCCTGGAAACAACTGAAAAGGTGATTTAAATAAAAGATAGATTGAAAGCGGCTCCAGATCATCAAAAGAGTTATGCTGACAAACGAAGAAAGCTGTTAGAATTCAACGTCGGTGATAACGTTCTGTTGAAGGTTTCACCTTGGAAAGGCGTTGTAAGATTTGGAAAGAAAGGGAAATTAAGTCCTAGATTCATAGAACCATTCAAACTCTTGAATAGAGTTGGGCCTGTGGCCTATCAAATCGATTTACTAGAAGAAATGAATGGAATACATTGAAGATATTATGTCTTAGTCTTAGAGTCTTTGACTTGTAATTGATAGAATTGTTAGCAACAGTTAAAGGGGAATCTGTTAGAACATGTTTTGTAACTGTTGATAAAATTATGTGTAAGTTCATAGAGAGGCGAACTTAACAAGTTCGCCTGGTTTATCAGAGGCGAACTTGTTAAGTTCGCTTAGTCTATCTGAGGCGAACTTAATAAGTTCGCTTAGACTATTAGAGGCGAACATAATAAGTTCGCCTAAGCATCTTTTAGGCGAACTTATTAAGTTCGCCTACTGCAGAACTAGTGTTTATAAATAGAGGAACTTAGACAAAATAGAGGTAAGATGAGACAGTGAGACGATATCAGAGAGACGAGAGAAATTCTGTGAAATCTTGTAAAATGATATCTTGGTGAAATACAAAGAGTTTATTTACACCGTTGTTGTTGATTGAGTTACACGAGCACGTTGATCATGGATTCCGCACGTTATCACCGTGTCGTACCGCGAGTCTAGAGATCCGTCATGCACTGAATTAGGGACCTACAGTAATTCATGTGTTAAATCTGCTCAAATGTTTGGCAGGTGAATCTCTGGTAATACCCCTACACGATGTAGAGGTAGATGAAAAGTTGAAATTTATGGAACAACCTTTGCAAATCGAGGAGAGGCAGGAAAAGAAATTGATGATTGTGAAAGTGAAATGGAACTCCAGATGTGGACCTGAGTACACGTGGGAATTGGAGTCCAAAATGAAAAAGATATATCCTCACTTATTCGAATAAACTCGGGGACGAGTTTAAAACATGGAGGAGAGGATGTAACACCTGCCACAAAAATGTCCAAGAAAATGCCAAGGTTAGAACCTATAAGGACTTAGGTATCTAAAGTACCAAAGTCTAATGTTGAAAATGAAAAGTTATGAAAATAACTAGATATCGGACCGCTATCACTTTTCAAATCGGTCCGAAGTGAATAAGGTTTGGATATCGGACCGAAGCGAAACTCAGTCAGATATCGGACCGACATCCTTACTCATAACGATCGGCAATTGGTCGTTAAGTCGGCTATCGGACCGACATCAAACCATAACGGTCTGCAAACCTCCTCTCAACCGCAATTTAAGGTGTTGACACATGTCCAGTGACTCAGCTCTAATGATGGGACATGGGTCTAGATATCAGACCGACATGGTCCACCTATTGGTCCGATATGCCCCCAAATATGTTCGATCCAATCAGATAACGACATTTAGGGCTGACGTGTGTATGGCCGGATGTCGGACCGACATCCCTAGCCATATCGGTCAGAAATGGACCCAAATCACAGCCTATAAATAGTTGGACGATTTCGTTAATTTTTCTTCATACCATAGGTATGCATAAAACTTGCAAGGGATACATGGGTCTCGGGTTAAATTCCTGAATTGCGGCGGGTGCTTGTCTTGTAACAACTTCGGAGGCAAACCTGTCCATTGGTATAAGACATGACGCTAGTGTATACTGTGGTGCGATTGAACAGGACGGGCCTGATGAATGTGTGGAATGAACATAAAGTTGTGATTATAAAATTAATACTTGTTTGTGCCAAGTGATTTTATCTTCAAGATAATTGTATTCATCGGCGTTAGCACTGACGTTTTATTTTCAAAATGTTTTCAGGTAATGAATAAAATGTGTTGAAATTGGAATAAGGGCAGACATTAGATCTGGCCCATGATATGAAACAGAAAAAGTGAAGGGCAGGCATGAGATCTGACCTGAGGGACTGTAAAGGGATCAAATGCATGTTGGATTCTCAGGCCTCATGCATAGATAATCCTAAACAAAGAAAAAAGGAGATAGGACCGAGGAACTGATCAACCTCGGATAGTACTATTTCACGTGGCTTGAACTTGTCCATAAGAGAAAAGAGATGTTTTTGGTTTCAAACTCTGTTTTGTAATCAAATGAAAACGGGTATTTAAATCCCTACGTTTATGAAGGTAAATACAGAGCTTTTGTTTTCCAACTGAGTTTTGATATTTAAAATTACAACACTTGAGGTTGAAAGAATGTTGAAAACGATCCTCATGAAAAAGACTTCCGCTGTGTTTTATAAACTCTGAAATCAAAACTGGTACCAATCGTTTGACGCACACGTCCAGGGGGTGCCTGAGGCGAGGTGTGACAATTGTGGTGCTGGATTAGGCCATTCAAATTGCAATAGGAAGTCCGTTGAGTTGTCTTTCTTAAATTCCAAGAATACAGAATCATGTTTGTCAGATTTTGTTTGTAGTAATAGTGGTTCTTGTTCTAGTGTAGTTAATTCCAAGAATACACCTCCGCACAAAATAAAATTCTTTAAGCATGTTAACTATTTTTCTCGTGGGAAAGGAGGTCACACTGCTAGACAGTGTAATCATGAATATTATCACAATTATTGGGTCCGATTCCAAAGACCCAAAATGGATAATGGTGGGTGTAATTATAACAGAAACCAACATGTTAACTCTTGCTTCAGCATTTCCTTTCTACTTTCTCCCATGTTTCAAGTTCACGTGGGAAAATATGTAACAAAAAGTATTCACAAACATTGAAAGACCGCAAATTTTGAAGACCACAAACTTTAAAAACCGCAAACTTCAAAAACCGCAAACTTCGAATACCGCAAACTTGGAATACCTCAAACTTTGAAAACCGCAAACTTCGAATACCGCAGACTTTGAAATACCGCAAACTTCGAATACCGCAAACTTTGAAATACCGCAAACTTCCTGATGAAGAAATTGACCGAAAACTTTGATTTTCAAGCCAAAAAATCAACTAATCAACCGTAAACTTCAACAAACGTGACAGAAACAAGGTCCAATACCTGTAAATCTGTCCAGAAACTCTTCCAAACACAAGTCAGTTCAAATAAAAGCAAAATCAGTAACTTTGACACCATCTGTCACACCCCGACCGATGGCGGAATCATCGGGGCGGGACATGTAGACTGTTCATAAGCACAAGGTTGACTAAATTGAATATATTAAACATCAAATTTCATTGCAAGTAATCCAAATACAACCAAATTCAAGATAGAACGAAATTGAAATTCATAGAGTTCTTTTTATTTAAATTAACTAAGTCCAAGCCTACGTGTAGCACATCTTGAACAACCTCACACATTGGAACCTGAAACATGAATAAAATAAAGTCAACTAAAAAGTTGGTGAGTATAACACAGGTTTGTATATAGATAGCATATAGTTTGTAAACCAAATCCTTTACATAACGTGATAAATAAGGCATTTATGGGGAGCAGCTATTGTGTAACCAAGTACAATCAAACCTTTGTAACTAGCATGCAAATTGTGTTGTCAGTATCAATCACCCCAATCTGGGTGGGTTTGTCAGACTCAATAGATCTATCATTGAAAACCGTTGGCTTGAATAGTTAATGATTGCACATAATCGCATACAAAAGTTAGCACAACTAGCACTAGGGCATAAAGCTCAAATTGCACACATGAATGTAAATAGGATTTGTATTTGTGTTGTTTGTGTAAATGTAAACATGTAATTTGATAGAGTTCATGTTTCACCCCAAAAATGTAAAAGAGTAACAGGGGCTATGAAATACTCACCTGATGAGCAAACAATGAAGCAAAGCAAAATAATTAGCAACTAGCAAAGTCTGTGAATACGTGAGCCGACCTAACCGTTCCCTATGGTAAAATAAGATACTTTACGGTCTAAACAATGTTCGAATGCGTAAGTTAATCGTGTATATGATTCACCCAATTAGACTCGACATGAATAATAGTTTATATTTCCGACAGTTTTGACATGACGACCGTTAGTGACGAGTTGTGACAATCATATACATTTATATACACTTATATAAATAAGTTATGTATCTCAAGACGTGTCTTTACGTTTACACAACCACCCCATGGTTGGGGTTGAAAACAAATATATAGTATGGAAGGTAAAACTTTTACATCAAGATAGCCTTTAGTATTGTATTCGTGTTTTTAAGTCAACTTGTGTCGTGTTTTTAGTCATTTTATCGAACTCAATAATTTATGAACTTTTACCACACTCAACTAAGTGTATTGACTCTATAGAAATGTATGGGTCATAATTTATAAAGGGGTTTAAGGGTTTCAAACAAAAATCATAACACAAAGATGTTAACAGCTTCGGTTTTGTCAGATAGGTCTCGGAAATCTTGATGGTTGGGGGTCAAAATGTTAGTTTTATGATAATAGGACATATGGGTTGTAATGCCAACACAAAATACTAGTTTTAAAAAAAAGAATAAAGTCATTTGAACCATTTTTGAGTGAGTTATGACCCCATGAAGTCGTCCTTAGAATTCTGTCCAAAAACTCAGATTGTACCCATTTTCTTGTATTGACCTTTTAGAGTATCAAAACTCCACCAAAAATCACGAAATGACCTGGGATGGATAGAGGATTCTTTAAACTTAATTTTTGACTCAAGAAACGTCCATTTTGGTTTAGTTTTGACTAATATATGACCGTCCAAAGTGGACTGAAAATTCTGCCAGCACGTTCTCGTTTTGAATGGTGACTTTTCTTTTGAAATATACACTACTTGGGTGAACTTACACACAAAACAACTTGTGTACTTAATAAAATCAAAACTTAGGATATGAACACTCACTTAAAGCAAGCAAGGAGAAGGACGGAATGGTGTAGGAAGCTCGAACTCTTGAAATCACCCTTGAAACACCTTGAAACTTCAAAGCTCTAGCTAAACCTCTAGAGGATTTTGTTCTTGAATTTTGAAAGTGTAAGAACGCAAGTGTGTGTGTGTATTTCGAGATATATGGAAAGAGATGGTGAGGGTGGAGTGTTGGTTCCATCATAATCATTGCAAGGTATGGATGATGAGATTGATTTGGCCTTTGCTTAAACTCTTGGGTGATGGGGTATGGACCTTATGACACAAGGATGGGGAAGCAAGTGAAGAAGTCATGGTGGGTGGCCCCACCTTCAATTTCGGCCGAGATAGGGTATGGGGTGGGGGGTTGGGTGTTGTCAAATCTTGTAGTTAGGATCCAATGGTTAGTTAGGTCGGTTCTAGTTAGAATACACCCGGTAGGTGATACCGTGATATAAGACTCGGTGTAGGAACTTTTAGTGATTAAAACTTTATATCTATATACCTAGATATATATATATATATATACATACATATATATATAATTATTAGATGAAACGATGTTTGAGTGTTTGTCATAAATAAATTTCATAATTATGACGATGTAATTTTTCGATGTCGAGTGCACTCGTGTATAAAGTCAAATTCTCATTATTTGACTTTGGAGTGGAGTGTTGTACAAGAAATCATGATGATAGAGTTAGAGTGTGGTTTTATTCATAATATCAATCATGAGATTTATGGCATTGAGTGGAGTATAAGCGAGGATATAATGATGGTGATGTGATCTTTATGTTGCTTGCATCTTTGGTCATAATCATGACAATTATGACGCTTGAGTGTTGTGTAAGCAAATCAATCATGATGATGATCTGATTGATTTAGATGTGGTATAATACCTGAAATTTATATCCGCTTTAATATCTTTAATTATTAAAACGTTTCACTAGACTTTTACTGTCAAGTTCTTGTTAATCACCAACGACCGTACTTTGCGGGTTATCACTATTTATTTTCCTAGTGATTCTTAAAAATTACTATTTTGATATAATTTCCTTTGTTAGATTCCTTGACTTTACTTAGTAAAAATAAAACTTCAGGAAGTATATGTTATGAACATGCATTTATGTAATATGGATATTGACCTGAAATACAAGGTGTCATAGTATATATCCGAGTAAAACTTGAGTATTTGTATTGAATCATTGTATTTAGTTGTAGATACGAATAGAACAAATTAGTGCACTAGAATTAGGTTTGAAAAGCGCTATATTGAATCGAAATACGGATACTAAAAATCAAAAATGTTACAGTCTCCCCATGTTGAGAGAATTTCGTCCCGAAATTTAGCTAGAGGAGGCGACAGCATTAGTAAAAAGATGAGGGTACTTGAGCTTCATTTGGTCTTCTCGTTCCCAAGTGAATTCAGGACCACGCTTAGATTCCCAACGAACCTTGACAATAGGAATACGACTTCGCTTGAGTTGTTTAACTTTACGATCCATGATTTCTACCGGTTTCTCAACGAAGTGCATCGTCTCATCAATGCGCACGTCATCAAGCGGTATATGGAGATTCTTATCAGCGAGTCATTTCTTCAGATTAGCTACATGAAATGTAGGATGAACATTGCCAAGAGATGGAGGTAAGTCGAGATTGTAAGCCACTTTCCCAATCCTTTCAAGGATCTTGAATGGACCAACATAGCGAGGTGCTAACTTGTCTTTCTTTCCAAAGCGGATCACACCCTTCCACGGGGACACCTTTAGAAGAACAAGGTCACTGATTTGGAATTCCAAGGGTTTTCGACGTTTGTCGGCATAACTCTTTTGCCGACTCCTCGCTACTCAAATATTGTCACGGATTTGAATGATCTTATCGGATGTTTCTTGAATTAGTTCGGGACCGGTGATTTGTGCTTCACCAATATCGTTCCAACAGATAGGAGAACGACACTTGCGACCATAAAGAGCTTCGAATGGAGCCATGTTGATACTTGTGTGGTAGCTATTATTGTAAGAGAACTCGATCAAGGATAAATGTGAATTCCAATTGCCACCAAAATCGATTACACAAGCTCGAAGCATGTCTTCAAGAGTTTGGATTGTTCGCTCGGTTTGACCATTAGTTTGGGGATGGTAAGTCGTGCTCAAATCCAATCGTGTACCATGAGCAGTTTGGAGAGATTGCCAAAAACGAGAAGTGAACCGAGCATCTCTATCGGATATTATGTTCAAGGGAACACCATGACGGCTCACAATTTCGTCAATGTAAATTCGGGCTAGTTTCTCAACCTCATAGTCTTCGCGGATAAGCAAGAAATGAGCAGATTTGGTGAGACGATCAATGATCACCCAAATGCTATCATAACCACTCGTGGTGCGAGGGAGCTTGCCGAAAAGAAATTTTGAAATCTATATGTAAGTTGTATTATTTGGAATGATTTTGATGGGATTTTGAAATTTAGGGTTTGCGTAAGATGTAATCTGATATGCTCAAGATTGTTAGTGGGTAAGAGATTTCATAGACATTGGTCTGGGTCAAAACTTCACGTGACACGAGCAACGCTACTCATGATAATATGATAGGGCACTTATGTATAGGAAGTACCATCGGCGTATCCCCCATGCCCTTGTCACATCACATCAGTTTCGTCGTTACATATCATGATAAGTTTTAGGTCACAACACACGACAAAATTTCACTATATTTTCCATGTGCTGATTTTTATAATTCCGTGTGCACCCGTAATTACTCAAATCATCGCATGGTCCGTATAGCTCATTCCGTTGTGTGTGGGTAAGGGGGGCACAAATTTCACTCTAATCACGTCTATTGCTTTCACATAAAGGTCGCTAGCAAGTAATTATGTCCCTAATCACGTCAGTTCGCAACTAAAGGGTAGTAAAGTAGTATAGCTTAAAGTTTCTTATTTTGCTCGTGTTTGAACAAGAATACGTCAAACCCCGAGTCGTTTCAATGTATTATGGTCTTCAACCTTGGTGAACAAGGTGTATGACCATGTCTTGTGTAGAATGTAATCAACCAATTGCACTAATTGTAAGCAAATTTTGTTTCGTGTATATAGTAAACATACAGGTCTTTCGTGTAGTGTGGACATCTAGCATTTGTATTTTGTAAATCACAACAAAATAGTATCTTGTGTATTGTAGGAAAAGGATTTCATGTATGGTGTTAAACCTAGTATCATGTTTTTGTAAACCAATAGTCTTTCATGTGTAATGTAAGTAATGTAGTATCATGTACTTTGTAACCAATTAAGTTTCGTGTTCAATATAATCAATCAAGTATTGTATATAAAACAATCAATTGTCATGTACCATGTATGTTGTAAACAACTAAGTTTCATGTACTATGTGTTCAAGCAAGTAGTATGTGTATTGCAAATAAACATGTTTCATGGGTTATGTGATCAATCCAGTAAATTGTGATTTGTAAATAAACTAGTTCCATGTATTATGTGATCGTAATTTATTGAATTTCGTGTGTAACGTATACTAACGAGTTTTGTAGGTGATCAAGTGTTGCGGAGAAGCGCATCGTTTGGCGTTCTTGTAGAATGTGGTAGTTAGGCTCTAGTTCTTTAGGTCTCATTGAGGTTTGTGGGGAGGGTTAATGTCTACGCGATATGGATCGTCTCTGGAAGAGTCAAGTGAAAGGTAACGAGGAGGTTTTGAAAACATTCGGGAATTGCGTTTACAAATACGGGTCTTTGTTTGAACATAGAAAGTGGTAATTCGTTCTTGTTTGTAGATATATAAAGTAGTGAAATCATTGAATCGCATATTTTAAATGAATATGCAATTTATGGGAAAAATATTTTTAATTTAAACTTTCAATTATTAATAAGAGAATTTTTTTTTTGATACTATCTAAAAGTTTGGTAAACGTTTTGTTTAAATAAGATAACGGGGTTTTGCTTGAGTCACATAATAGTATGATTTGTTTATGAGGGAGATTATTGGTAACGTACTAAATCGTATGAAGAAGGTGATATTTGGGAAAATTTAATGGAAAGATAGCGGGTGTAGTTTACGCTCCACGGGTCAAATCAATGAATTAATAACTGTAAAGTTGAAATATATGGAATTGATGAAATGCTGAAATGTTAAACATTACTCAAAACATAAGGAAATGGTTCTTAAATCAAAAATTTAGAGGTAATCAGTAGAAGCTTCTTCTAACGTCTCTGGTAGCTTTCCACTAGGAAGAAGATAATCGCCAAGATGAGCACCGCGATGGTCACTCGAGTAACAGATCTGGCTTCAGCCCTGGCGGTCTCCGTGCGATGTTCTTGTACTTCCTATTCGAGGATGGAGATTAACTCCTTTTGGTTTTAGAGTTTGACTAGTCATAACACCGAACCTTCACGATAGTATTTTAGAAATACACTTGACCTATAAGCAATGCATCCCTGAGGAGGATTCCCAGGAAAGAGGGGTGGGTCACTAGGACACACTTAAGTACCGTATCTTTCCTTAGCCAGAATTCCTCATGGGTTCACACACTCTTCCAGCCATCATGTATTAATAATACCATTGTTGGGCTCATGGTTAAGATGAGAATTGTTGTGAACTGGGCTTTGAGGCCCAAAAGTAGGGTTTATGCATTTCAGTGGGCTTCTTCTTCTTGGAGGATAGATGGGCTTCTTAGTTTATTGTTGGTGGGCATTAGGCCCAATAGTTTAAGTCTTTGTTCATAAAGGGTGATGGTATCATGTATACGAGTCCAAAGGTGTACGAATAATTTGATGTGTGTGTGTGTGTGTTAAACTTAGGATATAATCATATATCATGTAAGTAGTAATGAGTGTATGCACAAGAGTTATCAAGTAGTGTGACACATAAGTCATTATGTATTGTATCATGTAGTGTAAATACTTATGAAAGCATGTAAAAATAATCACATAGGAATTGATAATGTAACATGTAGTAGTATGACATTGTATGGGTGTTCTAAAGTTATAGTCTAGGTCAAGAGTGTCTAATAACCTAGTTCCTTATAACCAAGGCTCTGATACCAATCTGTCACACCCGACCGATGGCGGAATCATCGGGGCGGGACATGTAGACTGTTCATAAGCACAAGGTTGACTAAATTGAATATATTAAACATCAAATTTCATTGCAAGTAATCCAAATACAACCAAATTCAAGATAGAACGAAATTGAAATTCATAGAGTTCTTTTTATTTAAATTAACTAAGTCCAAGCCTAAGTGTAGCACATCTTGAACAACCTCACACATTAGAACCTGAAACATGAATAAAATAAAGTCAACTAAAAAGTTGGTGAGTATAACACATGTTTGTATATAGATAGCATATAGTTTGTAAACCAAATCCTTTACATAACATGATAAATAAGGCATTTATGGGGAGCAGCTATTGTGTAACCAAGTACAATCAAACCTTTGTAACTAGCATGCAAATTGTGTTGTCGGTATAAATCACCCCAATCTGGGTGGGTTTGTCAGACTCAATATATCTATCATTGAAAACCGTCGGCTTGAATAGTTAATGATTGCACATAATTGCATACAAAAGTTAGCACAACTAGCACTAGGGCATAAAGCTCAAATTGCACACATGAATGTAAATAGGATTTGTATTTGTGTTGTTTGTGTAAATGTAAACATGTAATTTGATAGAGTTCATGTTTCACCCCAAAAATGTAAAAGAGTAACAGGGGCTATGAAATACTCACCTGATGAGCAAACAATGAAGCAAAGCAAAATAAGTAGCAACTAGCAAAGTCCGTGAATACGTGAGCCGACCTAACCGTTCCCTATGGTAAAATAAGATACTTTACGGTCTAAACAATGTTCGAATGTGTAAGTTGATCGTGTATATGATTCACCCAATTACACTC